>JAOPSE010000001.1:34509673-44509673 GCA_029449295.1 Zea luxurians | reverse complement strand
TGATGATTCCTTGAGGTCCCGGTATCTTTGGGTAATGTAGAATAGCCATGAACTTTGCCAGTCACAGCCTTCCGATGATGGCGTTGTACCCGCAGTCGAAGCGTGCCACCTCGAACCTTAGGAACTCGGTTCTATAGTTCTCTGGGGTCCCAAAGGTGACGGACATGTAGATGTGCCCAAGCGAGTACTCCCCTTCAGTCGGCACGATGCCGAAGAAGGGAGTATCTGACACGATGAGGTCTTTGAGTTCAACCCCCAGGGCCTAGAGTGTCCGGGGGAAGGTGACGTTGATGCTACTTTCCCCATCCACTAATACTTTCTTCACCCGGCTCTCTCGGATCACAGGATCAACGAGGAGCAGGTACTTGCCGGTATGATCAAAGTTGAGCCATTGATCAGCTCGGCTGAAGGTTATGCATGCTCCGATCACCGGTAAGGAGCTGGGGCAATGGTGGTGGCCACCAGGACCTACCGGTCGTTGAGTTTTTGCTGCCTCCGGTTCTCTTGTGCCTCGTGCCCTCTGGAGATGACGTTGACCTCCCTGTCAACGCGTGGGAAAGCTCTGCCCCCTCCCCCTTCTTGTTGCTGAGGCTGCCTAGGCTCGATAGGCCCTCCTTGCGGTGGGGGAGGTGGTAGAGGCTGGAACGATCGGCCATGCCCGACGAAGTGCTTGAAGTCCTTGCAGTTCTGTAGGGTGTGGCGCATGTCCTTGTGGTACGGGCACTAGGCATCGAAGATTTCATCTAGTGTCCATACACCTCCGTGGGGCGCACCACGGGCTCGAGCGATGGGTGGTCCGGCGGCGTGCACCTCCTCGCGAGGCCTCTTCTCCCAGCGCCTGTCAGGTTGCTGGTTTGTGTCGCGCCGTGGCACGGGTGGTGCAAGTTTCGTACCTCCGATGAGGTCCTGGGCCCGCTCATCTGCGGTGATGTAGAGGTCTGCCTCTTGAAACAGTTGTTCAGAGGTGGCGGGCGCTTTCTGTAGTATGGCTCAGACGAAGGCCGAGTCATTGGATCCCAGGTAGAAATCTTCAATCACCGCTGTCTCGGCGACTTCGGGGATGCGGTTCCTCATGGTCTGAAACCTCTTGAGGTATGACCGGAGTGTTTCATCGCTCTGGCGCCTGATGGATTTGAGGTCCCATGGCTACACCGACTTGTCAGAGAGAGACTGGAAGTTGGCAATGAAATGCCGACTGAAGTCGCTCCAATCGTCGATGCAGTGTCGTGGCAGATGTCGGAGCCACTGCAGTGCATCTTGCCCTAGGACGATGGGCAAATACTTTGTCATTACGTCTTCTATCGCCCCAGCGGCCTGGGCGGCAGTCGTGTATATGGCCAACCAGCCCCTAGGGTCCTGCTTGGGCTCGTACTTGTCGATGTTGGAGACTTTGAAGTTGGGGGGCACTGGATGGCCCAGAGTCGCAGAGTAAGCGCGGAGACCCTGCATGTGTCTTCTTGTCAGCGTTTGTGAGGTCGGTCCCGAGGAGGGGAGCTAGTAGTGTGTCGTCTCGACCGTCCCGGGGTCGGGCCACTAGTCGAGGCCGTAGCCGACTCAACTCAGGTGGCATGACTTCGAGCCGAGACGCCGTGATCCTGGTCATACTCCTCCCGGCGCCTTATCTCACTTTTGTGTCGCCGGTCGCGTGAAGCATTGATGGAGCTTCACGCGTCTCGTCGGCTGTTGATGGCGTGGCATAGGTCACTCGGAGGATGAGCGATGGGCAGAAGGTGATTAGCTGCTTGAGTAAGCAGCCGCTAGTAGCCTTCTACGTCCGGAGTTTGTGGAAGGCCATCAGCTATCTGGGCCAGCACCCCTCTGACTTCACTCGGCGTGTTCATTGCGCGAGCAAAGTCGGGGTACAAGTTCTGAGCAAAGAGAGGGTTCTCTCGGTGTAGCCTTGCGCCTTGCTCAGCTTGCTCCCGCTCTCCGTCCTGAGCTTGTCGGTGATCACGGTGGCGAGAGTTCCGTATTTCTTGGCGAGAGTTCCGTATTTCTTCGTCCCTGGATATGGGCTACGCCAGGTCCCGTTCCCTAGCCTCGTGGTGTCATCGCACATTCTGGCGTCTGTTCCTTCGTCGCCACGCTTCATGCTGGGGTTTCTTCCCCTTGTATGGTTGGCTCGTCGTCGGAGATGGGAGACGGCTCCAATCTCCCCCCGATGAAGAGGATGTTGGGGTAGAAAGGAGCTATCACGACGATGCTTTTCTTTCCGTCCTCCTTTGAGGGCGAAGGTGCCGGAAAGATGACTCGGCGAGGTCTCATCCCCTTACTCGGACGTTTACCTCCTTCTTTCTAGTGATCCGTGTCCACTCCTTTTTGGGCGAGGTGGACAACGGAGTTCTTCGGGTAGGTAAGCTCCCGATTTTTGGTTTGTAAGAGGTCATCTTCGCTCGGGATGCGGGTGGCTGCGCCACCCGCTGTTCTACTCTGGTTTTCTTTGGGATATCTGAGGAAAGCTTCTTCTCCGGCGGGTCTGCTATGCGGTGCAGAGTTCCCTTCTCATCCACTATAGACGAGATGGTTCCAAAGAAGAACATGGTTCTAGGGCGAAGAGCAATCTTGCACTGGGATGTGATGGCCATTGAGCTAGCTTGGATCAATGATACACCCCCTACCTGGCGTGCCAGCTGTCAGTGTTTAGAGCCCAACCGCACACCCATGGTTACCCCTTGCGGTGCTTTTGGGTAGGACGGTGCTGTTGACTATAGCTCAATGGTTCGTGTTGGGCGCACGAGAGAGGGACAGACAATTTTCTATAGGTTCGGGCCACTTGGAGAGGCGTAATACCCTACTTCTTAGGGTGGATCTTTATGTGGCGGGTTACAGGTGAAGTCTCCTGAATGGAGAAAAGTTAATGAGATAGGTAGATGGTCGATGGAAGTGATGGGGTGCCCCTTGGCCTTATATACTCGACCGTGGGGCATTCCATGCGTACATGAGGATCACATGTCTCCTAAATAATAGTGAACCGACTGAACTGATCTTCCTACAATCTTGCTGACTTATCCCTAATCTGCCCCGATATTCAAGGACGCCATGCGCGGGAAAGTCGGGTGGTTGCTGTGGATAGCGCACGAGTTGACGGATTGCCTGGGCCTGAGTCTGTTGCCTTCTCAGGTTTCCCATTCTGTCAGTAGTTCTAGACCGGCCCACAAAGGGATGGCCTTGTGAGGTAACTGGCCCGAGGCCCCGCAAGAGGGCTTCTTGCCTTCTAGTGGACCCGGGGGATATCTGTCCCCCATAGGGGCCCTTTAGCAAAAGAAGCACGCCTGAAGAGGTGCAGATGCCACCCAGCCGCATGATCTGATCCGGGCGACCCGAATTGCATCGCATTTATAAGTGAATTGGTACGCAATGGTGGCCACCAGATCCGAAAGCTACGGTTCTGATTTTAAAGAGTCTCGATCTAATCTACGCCAACCACCGCATGATCGACGATCGAGGGCCAACGCTTGCCACATCTAATCCTATGTGTTCTCTCCCCATCCAATGGCTCCCGATTGTCGTCCTTCTCCAGACCCAGCAGTGGCGCGCCAGTCCTACACGGCATAGTTCACGCCGGTGCAAGCCCAACTGGACCCCCGGTGAACACCACACGACCTCGCACACTCTACACATATAGGAGACTTAAGTTAACGCAGTAGAGGTTTTCTTACCATGATTTGTGGGGACATGAGCTCCACCCACAGGTTCATGCGGCTTGATGGTGGCAGCACATCTCCGGTGAGGAATTTGTCGCCAACCAGACCTTCTGTTAGGGCCCTTCTCCTTCCGAATGTCCTGAAAAACATAATTAACCATTTGTTTTTAGTGTAAGCTATTACAGGAAGCTTCGTCTCCAAGAGATAAATCTCTTTCTTATGACGAAGGACACATATGTTGAAGATAGATCCAAAGAAGATAAGAGTAAACGCTGAAGCTATTGCCAAACAGAAAAGCTTCGGCTCGCAGCGAAGCAGAAGAACGTTGATAATGGCCGAAGAAGGAAAAGTCTACTTAGTCCTTTATAATTTGCATTACGATCATGTGTAAACATTAAGGACATAAATGTACTTTTGCTCGGGCTTCTTCAGCTTGTTTAGCCTCCTCTCGGGCGTCGTGAGATTCTTTATCACTCTTTTTAATGACTTCATCAGCCATTTCACGATCGCCCTTCATCCAAATATCAAAGTAAAACCTTCCACCTAGTAAAGAAGCTCCAGCCAAGGGGTCCTTTGTGTCGCCAGCTGACAAAATATATTCTGGCTGGGCTACGACCTTAACATGTTCGCAACCGGCCTTTTCTAAAATTGTTGTGACCCCTCGTGCACCGACAAATGCGCAGAAATCCCTGCGATCGCCGAGTATTTCATCGAAAGCTTCGGCTTCTTTGCCAATCCACTGGATAACTCCTTCGGGATCACCGCAAATAAATTTTTGTTTCGAAGAGTATGCTCCCACCTTTGCAAAGCTACCTTTTAGTTTCTTTGCACATTCTATGGATGTTTCATAGCATCTCTCTCTGGAATCCCGAAGCTCTTCAACATTCTATTGCACCCTGGGTCTCTCCATTTTACTTATTTCTTGCTTAGCCTTTGCAACTTCGAAATTTTCATTCATTTCTGCAAGTTTTTTCTTCAAATCTTCGACTTCAGCTTTATGGGCTTCGTCTTGAGCACTAAGCTTGGCTTCGCAAGTTTTCAGCTTGTCCACTAAGGAAAATAGTATCTTATCTTTTTCAAGAGCTTCGTTCCTTAATGTGATGACCTCTGATCAAAGATTTCCAAGAGCTATCTGGCAGCTCTCATCATCTGCTTCCTTTTGAGCTCTTAAAGCTTTACTTAGAATTAATCCCTAAAAGCAAAAAAATATGTGAGAACATAACGATAGCAAGAAAACCTACAAACATAGTTTATTTTACAATAAAAGTATAAATACCTTCAAGCTATTATAAGCAAGGCTATCTGCAAGATCATCCTTTGACATTGCAGACAGACTGAGCTCAAGCTTCGGGAATCCCATGTTCCTCATCATCTCTCGGCAAACAGATATCTCCTTATTGTCCGGGAGGCAATATAAAAAGGCATCTTCATTAGTGCCGCCGTATACCAAAAATCCTTGTGGATACTTTAGATCCCTGGCATGTTGTCTAGCTTCGGCAATCTGTTCCACCGAAAACTGCTTTCCTAAAGCATGTCGCACGATAAATTCCAGCTCTTCGGTATATGCCTCGGGAGCAGGAGACTTAAGTTTCTCAAGTACACTTTCTTTTTCCAGGGGCATAGGATCAGCCCTCGAAGGTGAGAGCACCTAGAGGGGGGTGAATAGGTGATCCTGCAAAAAACAAACACTAATAGCCACAAAACTTAGTTATAAGTATTAGTGTAGTCAAGTGGCTAAGAAACGTTCTCGTGCGAACAAAGCAATCACAATAAGCAGCACACGAGACACGTGATTTTTATCCCGTGGTTCGGCCAAGTAACACTTGCCTACTTCCACGTTGTGGCGTCCCAATGGACGAGGGTTGCACTCAACCCCTTTCAAGCGATTCAATGATCAACTTGAATACCACGGCTTTCTTCCTTAGTCTTTCTCCCATTTGCGAGGAATCTCAACAACTTGGAGCCCCTCGCCCTTACAATGATGATCACATAAGAAGCACAGAAGTAAGGGAGGGGAGAGCAACACACACAAGACTCAAAACCACAGCACAACCACGCACACAAGTCACAACTTGAGCTCAAAGTACAACACACGGAGTTCACAACTCAAATGGAGCTCAAATTGCTAACACAGAGAATCAAATGCGTGGGAGCAGAGTCTGGATGCTTTAGAATACTCAGAGAATGCTTGGGTAGCTCCTCCATGTGCCTAGGGGTCCCTTTTATAGCCCCAGGGCAGCTAGGAGCCGTTGGAGGCCATCTTGGAAGGCCAAACTTGCCTTCTGTCGGGTGGTGCAGCGAACAGTCCGGTGCACCACCAGACAGTCACTATAGCTGTCCGGTGCGCGATCTCCTTCCTTTTCTGGCGCATCCGACCGTTGGTCCTCAGAGCCGATTGGCGCACCAAACACTGTCCGGTGCCCACCGTATAGTCCGGTGCACCAGCTGACCATTGGAGCAGTCCACGTGTCGCGCGAAGATTGCGCGGCCGACTGTTGACGCAGGCGACCGTTGGCTCACCAGACAGTCCGGTGCACCACCGGACAGTCCGGTGAATTATAGCCACGTCGCCCCTTTGCTTTTCCCGAGGGCGACGAGTTCACTGCGGATGACTCACCGGACCGTCCGGAGAGAGCGGCCTTTTCACGCGGACCAACCTGGCGCATCGGACACTGTCCAGTGCACCACCGGACAGTCCAGTGTACCAAGCCGAGCTAGAGTTGGCTGCACAGAGCCAATTCTTTTTCCAATTCTTTTCTCCCTGTTTCTAGCACTTAGACAAAATATGTTAGTACTCAAAACAATGTACTAAGTCTAGAAACGTACCTTTTGCCTTGATTTGCACTTCTCACTTTATTTGGTACATAGGACTTCCAATTAAACGTGTTAGGCACTTAATCACCAAAATATTATAGAAATTGCCCAAAGGCACATTTCCCTTTCAATCTCTCCCTTTTTGGTGATTTATACCAACACAACCAAAAGAAGTGCAACATCAATGCAATTGAGGACCAAATTGTTTTTTACTCTAATTTGGCATATTTGGATCACTCTTTGCCACCACTTGGTTTGTTTTTGCAAATCAAAATCATTTTCCTATCTTTAAGTCAAACACACTTGTTTGGGCACATAAAGAGTTATTCCAAGAGTAAAATTGATCAAGTGCCAAAAACTCCCCCTTTTTCCCATAATCAAAATTCTCCCCCACAAGAGACCAAAATTTGCAATACGAGTATTTTGGACAAATCAAAAGTTCTAACTCTATTGTTTTCAAAATTCACAAGTGGTAGCTGATTCATTTGCTTTGGCCTTAATTTCTCCCCCTTTGGCATTAAGCACCAAAACGGGATCATTCTTGGCCTTTTAACCCCATTGCCTCACCAAAAATGTCAATTATGAACAAAAAGGCAATAAGAGCATAAGTGTGAACTTGGAATTAAATACACCAATACCGGAGTGCAGTGGAAGTCTTTGCAATGTCCAAATCCATTTTCCCTTTCAATGCACCTTTGAGTCTACACCAAGAGTACTTAAACACATAGGTTAGTCTCAAAGGGTCAAGTTGTAGTACATCTCCCCCTTAATATGTGCATCACTTGCAAATGGACTTGTGAGGTCCGGGGATCATGTGTACAACTTGAGCACCACAAATAAACAATAATGGATTTAAATGCATAAAGTAACATGATCAAAGGCATAAAACACATGTATGCTATAGATCAATCCAAGTTACGCGAATCTAAGACATTTAGCTCACTACGCAACCTGCAAAAGGTTTTCTCATCTAATGGCTTGGTAAAGATATCGGCTAGCTGGTTCTCGGTGCTAATGTGATACACCTCGATATCTCCCTTTTGCTGGTGGTCCCTCAAAAAGTGATGCCGGATGTCTATGTGCTTAGTGCGGCTGTGTTCAACAGGATTGTCCGCCATGCGGATTGCACTCTCATTGTCACATAGGAGTGGGACTTTGCTCAGATTGTAGCCAAAGTCCTGGAGGGTTTGCCTCATCCAAAGTAGTTGTGCGCAACACTGTCCTGCGGCAACATACTCAGCCTCAGCGGTGGATAGGGCAACGGATGTTTGTTTCTTGGAACTCGAGGACACCAGGGACCTTCCTAGAAATTGGCACGTCCCCGTTGTGCTCTTCCTATCAACCTTGCACCCGACATAATCGGAGTCTGAGTATCCAATCAAGTCAAAGGTAGACCCCTTTGGATACCAGATCCTGAAGCAAGGCATAGAAACTAAATATCTAAGAATTCGCTTAACAGCCACAAGGTGACATTCCCTAGGGTCGGATTGATATCTAGCACACATGCATACACTTAGCATAATGTCTGGTCTACTAGCACATAAATAAAGCAATGAACCTATCATAGACCGGTGTGCCTTTTGATCAACAGACTTACCTCCTTTGTTGAGGTCGACATGCCCGTCGGTTCCCATCGGTGTCTTCGCGGGCTTAGCGTCCTTCATCCCAAACCTCTTGAGAAGATCTTGAGTGTACTTTGTTTGGGAGAGGAAGGTGTCGTCCTTGAGTTGCTTCACTTGGAAGCCAAGGAAGTAGGTCAACTCGCCCATCATTGACATCTCGAACTTTTGTGTCATCACCTTGCTAAACTCCTCACAATACTTTTGATTAGTAGAACCAAATATTATGTCATCGACATAAATTTGGCACACAAAAAGATCACCATCACAAGTCTTAGTGAAAAGAGTGAGATCGGCTTTCCCAACCTTGAAAGCATTAGCAATTAAGAAATCTCTAAGGCATTCATACCATGCTCTTGGGGCTTGCTTAAGTCCATAGAGCGCCTTAGAGAGCTTGAACACATGGTCGGGGTACCTGTCATCCTCAAAGCCAGGGGGTTGTTCCACGTATACCTCCTCCTTGATTGGCCTGTTGAGGAAAGCGCTCTTCACATCCATTTGAAACAACCTGAAAGAATGGTGAGCGGCCTAGGCTAATAGTATTCGAATAGACTCTAGCCTAGCCACAGGAGCAAAAGTCTCCTCAAAATCCAAACCTGCGACTTGGGCATAACCTTTTGCCACAAGTCAAGCCTTGTTTCTTGTCACCACCACGTGCTCATCTTGCTTGTTGCGGAACACCCACTTGGTTCCCACAACATTTTGCTTTGGACGTGGCACTAGGCTCCAAACTTCATTCCTCTTGAAGTTGTTGAGCTCTTCCTGCATGGCCAACACCCAGTTCGGATCCTGCAAGGCCTCTTCTACCCTGAAAGGCTCAATAGAAAAAAGAAACGAGTAATGCTCACAAAAATTAGCTAAACGTGAGCGAGTTGTTACTCCCTTGCTTATGTCACCCAGAATCTGATCGACGGGGTGATTTCTTTGGATCGTTGCTCAGACTTGAGTTGGAGGGACCCGTGGTGCTTCTTCCTCCATAACTTGTTCTTCTTGTGCTCCCCTGTTGGGGGTCTGCTTCGTCGCCGAAGGTCCCATAAGAATAAACACCTTCGGAAGATCGACACAGAAGCAAAGCCGAAGCTACCAATCAAAGAGCTTCGTAGCGTACTTCCAGCTGCACCGATTTAAAGATGAAATGACTAATTGGCCCATGATAACTTGTATTATGATTGTAATCATTTGTAAAGGGCATGAATACAATTTCTCACAGGCTGCGCCCTGTGCCCATAAATAGATGAACAGTACCCCCGTACTGTTCACGATGTCTTGTATTTGCTTGTGCGCTACGCTTGGATTTTTGCCTTTTGTCAAGCCGAAGGTACAAATGTAATTAAATATTGTCTTTATCTATTCAAGATTATATAATAAAGATATATGAATGATGTTATATGATTATTCATGTTATCTTTCATGTTTCATATGCTTTGTCTTTCATTAACGTATTCTGTGAAGATGAAGGTACGTCCTTCATGACCTTCGTCCGAAGATCATTATATCCTAAGGGAAATAATGCTTCGAAGGACGAAGGACATTAACATTTAATATTTTGTGTTGCCTTGTTCTTAACTCATAGCATTTGAGAACAAGTCCCCAACATTGGCGCCCACCTCCAGTGAACTCACTTCCACTGTTGAGCGGATGGCTTCGTTCAACAATCAAGCTGAAGTTGCTTCGGCTACGAAGTTGGTGCTCCCGATAACAGGCGGTTCATGCTCAGAACCAGCTAACAAGAAGCAGAAGAAGGAGGCTCAGAGAAGGGTGCAGCATGTTGGGGTGCAGGGACCTTTCATCAAGTCAAAATGGTCCCACATCCCAATCACCTTCTCCCAGGAGGACCTTCAGCTCAAGGATTACCCTCATAATGATGCTATGGTCATATCTTGTGTCATCAAGGGATTTTTGGTCCACAATGTTCTGGTTGATACAGGCAGTGCAGCGGATATCATATTTGCTAAGGCCTTTAGACAGATGCAAGAGCCAGAGGACAAGATTCATGATGCTACACACCCTCTTTGTGGCTTCGGAGGAAGGCAGATTGCAGCACTCGGCAAAATCACGATGCCAGTGACCTTCGGCTTCGTCCACAATACAAGGACTGAACAGGTTGTGTTTGACATTGTTGATATGGAATACCCCTACAATACAATCATTGGTCGTGGGACACTTAATGTTTTCGAAGCAATACTTCATCCAGCATATCTATGCATGAAGATACCTTCGGAACAAGGGCCCATTGTTGTTCATGGGAGTCAGGAAGCCGCTAGGAAAGCCGAAGGAAACTGGACAGACTCAAAAGCGATTCACAATATAGATGGAGCCGAAGCTTGTGAACAGTACAAGTACAAAAGAGAGAAGGCTGCTTCGGCTGACCAGCCGAAACCCATGCTTCTATGTGAAGACATAGCAGAGCAGAAGGTATTGCTAGGGTCTCAACTATCTGAAGAGCAGGAGAAAACTTTGATAAGGTTTTTATTCAACAAAAAGGATGTTTTTGCTTGGTCGGCCAATGATCTATGTGGTGTCAACAGAGACATCATTGAACATTCACTCAATGTCAACCTGTCCTTCAGGCCAAGAAAGCAAAGGCTTCGGAAAATGTCTGATGATAAAGCAGAAGGTGCTTGGAATGAAGTAAAAGACTTCTCAGTGCTGGTGTCATCAGAGAGGTAAAATATCCAGAGTGGTTAGCCAATACTGTTATGGTGAAGAAGGCCAATGGCAAATGGAGAATGTGTATTGACTTCACAGATCTTAACAAGGCGTGTCCAAAGGACGAATTTCCTTTACCAAGAATAGACTCTCTTGTAGATGCAGCAGCTTCTTCAGAGCTTATGAGTCTACTGGATTGCTACTTAGGATATCATCAAATATGGATGAAGAAGGAGGATGAGCCGAAGACTAGCTTCATAACTCCCAATGGCACCTATTGTTATCTTTGGATGCCTGAGGGGCTCAAGAATGCTGGAGGAAGCTTCAGCAGAATGACAGCTAAGGTCCTTCATTCCCAGATAGGCAAAAATGTGCAAACATACGTTGATGATATCATAGTAAAAAGTACGAAGCAAGAAAATCACATTACTGATCTGCACGAAACATTTGCTAATTTCAGGCAAGCTGGCCTGAAATTAAATTCTGAAAAATGTGTTTTTGGAGTGAAGAAGGGTAAGTTCCTTGGCTGTCTAGTTTCAACGAAGGGGATTGAAGCTAACCCAAGCAAGATCGAAGCTATCCTTCGGATGGAGCCACCAAGCACAAAGAAGGGGGCCCAATGGCTGACAGGAAGACTGGCATCATTGAATAGATTCATATCTAGATCAGTAGAAAGAAACTTGCCATTCTTTGAAATACTAAAGTCAGCCAAAGTTTTTCAATGGGGCCCAGCTCAGCAGAAAGCCTTCGAAGAGCTGAAGCAATACTTGATTGATCTAACAACATTAACTCCACCTGCGCCAGGGGCTCCATTACTATTGTATGTGGCAGCTTCGCACTCTGCAGTGAGTGCGGCGCTTGTATAGGAGAAGCTTGAAGGACAAATTAAAAAGCAAGCCCCAGTATACTTTATCTCCGAAGTTCTAAGTTTATCAAAGAAAAACTACACAGAATTGGAGAAGGTGTTGTATATTGTCTTAATGGCCTCCTGGAAGCTTCGGCATTATTTTCAAGCATACCACATAGTTGTTCCTTCATCACAGCCTCTGAAGGATATTATGAGGAACAGAGAAGCTACTGGAAGGATTGGAAAGTGGGCTGCGGAGCTTAACGAATTCAGTATTGACTATGTGCATAGATCCTCAATTCAGTCCCAGGCATTAGCAGACTTCATCGATGACTGGACGCCAAGGGCTCAGGAAGAAGAAGCAAATAAAGATGTCGAAGCTTGGACATTATTCTGCGATGGTTCCTGGGGAACCTTCGGTGCAGGTGCGGCTGCTGTCCTAGTTGCACCTTCTAAAGTCAGAACATGCTATGCAACAAGGCTTGACTTCAGCTGTACAAATAATATTGCTGAATATGAAGCTTTACTTTTGGGACTTCAAAAGTTAAAGGCAATGGGAATAAGAAGGGTAGTCCTTAAAACCGGCTCTCAAGTTATTTCTGGTCATGTTGACAAGAGCTGCAAGGCAAGAGATCCAAAGCTTGAGAAATACCTGGACACAGTTCGAAGGCTTGAAGCTTCTTTCGAAGGATTTTCTATTAAGAATATTCCACGAGGGGAAAATGAGCATGCTGATCTGCTAGCCAAGTCAGCGGCACAGGGGCTTCCTCTACCTTCGAAAGTATTTTTTGAGACAATAAAAGCACCTTCGGTGGAACTCCTCGAAAGAGCAGTGCTCACAATATCTCCTGTCCATAGTGAAGATTGGAGGACTGAGATTACATCTTTCCTCCAAGGTAACTATCTCTCGGATGATGAGGTTTATAACAAAAGAATGGAAGCAAGAACAAGACCATATGTCATAATAGAAGGGGAGTTATATAAACATGGAGTTTGTTCCCCACTTCTCAAGTGCTTATCCAGAACTGAAGGTATAGAACTGATGAAGGAGATACATACAGGATTGTGTGGATCCCATATTGGGTCCAGACCTCTTCTGGGAAAGGTTTTCCGACAAGGATTCTATTGGCCGAAGGCAGCTTCGGACGCAGCAGATTTAGTTCAAAAGTGCGAAAATTGCCAAAAATGTGCAAGAGATCAGAAGCAACCTTCGTCATTGACTCAGCTGATATAACCAACCTGGTCGTCGCAAAGATGGGGCCTAGATCTGCTAGGTCCACTTCCACCAGCGCAGGGCAACTTAAGATATGTCATGGTGGCGGTATAATATTTTTCTAAGTGGATCGAAGCGAAGCCCTTGGCTACAATAACTTCGGCTACAGTCCGAAAATTCTTCTGGCAGAATATAGTTTGTCGCTTCGGTGTGCTGAAGGCTATAACTATGGACAATGGAACATAGTTTGATGCTGAAACTTTCAAAGATTTCTGCGATCAGATCGGCACAAAAATTCATTTTGCATCAGTCAGGCACCCGGAATCAAACAGACTAGTTGAAAGGGCGAATGGTATTACAATGAAGGGAATAATGAAGTTAATCTTCAATCAGCCCAGAGGAAAATGACCAGATGAGTTGGTTAAAGTGGTGTGGAGCCACAATACATCTATATCAAGGTCAACAGGTTTTACACCATTCAAATTATTGTTTGGCGACGAAGCCATAACCCCCAAAGAGGCTAAAGCGGGGTCAATAAGAACAGCAGCTTCGTAGAAAATGAAGCTAATTATTCTGTGGCAAAAGATACTATAGAAGGAACCAGACTTCAGGCTGTGGAAAATATCAACAAATGTCAAGTCAAAACAATAACATGGCGTGATAGAAAAGTTCGGTTGAAATACATTAAGATAGGACATCTGGTGCTTCGAGAGTAGCCAACCCTGACACAGTAGGCAAGGTTCAGCTGAAGTGGGAAGGACCCTTTCTGGTAGTATCTTCGTCAAGACCTGGTTCTTACAGATTAAAGGACATGGACGGCAACGACATTCCTAGATCTTGGAATGCGGATGAGCTTCGACGATATTATGTATAAATTGATGTAATCTTTTTCATTTTTCCTATGGCACCCTTTCACTTTCCAAAGGGGGAGAAAGGTTTTTAATGGCGCCATAGTTTGTAATTTCACCTTTCTTATTCAGCTCTACGAGAGCAAAATCCCCCAAGACATGTAAATGTAAAATCTGAGCATGCACCATCGAGTGCAGAAAAAAGAAAAAACAGGGAGAAGCTCGAAAGTCGTCCCTAACGGGATGTAGAGCACGATGAAGCTACAAAAAAGCCGTTCCGAAGGGAGCGTAGCGTAAGTTTTCTGCTCAAAAGTCGTTCCTAAGGGAATGCAGAGCCAAATACCGCCGAAATATAAGGCGAAGCGCGAAAAGTCAACACGAATACCGCCGAAATAGAAGGCGAAGAAGTTCAAAAGACGTTCCTAAGGGGATGCAGAACTTACACCGAAAAATAAGCGGTGCAGCCGAAAAATAAACGGCAAAGAGACTTCAGTCATTCCTAAAAGAATGATGGTTATGGATGTGGCTTCGTATGTGTGTGTTTGGGCATTCATTTGCACGATACATTACATCATACATTGCATTTATAAACATTCATTTAGACATATATAGGATCATCATCATCATATCATACAGATACAGACAGTTGCTTCAGCTCTAAGGATATGGCTTCGAAAGAAGATTTATCCTTCGTTGTGAACGAAAAGAAAGGAAGGTGTTTTTCGCCTTCGGCTCAAAAAATACAAGTTTCGTCCACATCAAAGCAGTTCATACATAGACAGAAAGGTAAAAATATATTACAAGGTATGGACAAATTTATAGAGTAGTATCTGATTCTCAAATTACAATATTCTTTACAAAGGATAATACAAGAGTTTTTCTAGAGTTTTTTTCACAGCAAGGTTTTCGGCTTCATCATCATCTGCTAAGCTACGGATCATCTGCTAAGCTTCGGCTCAATGCTCCTCGGCTTCGTCATCCTGTACATATCAAAGCATTATAAGGTAAACTCAAGTTTCAAGGAAAAGGTAAGCACAAGGTATGAGTTTATTACCAGTTTAAGGTGACTTCGAGCTTCGTCACCAGCCAAGTTTCACCCGCCCTTTGCCTAGATTTGTGTAACGAATCTGTTTCTGATGCTTCAGGCCAGGCCGGGGATGTCATCCAAGTCTGCTGGTGATAGGCTAAAGTTTGGTCTGTTTACAATATTTCCATGTGTACAACCAGCCTTCATGAAAGCGACAGTTGTGCCTCGAGAAGCTAGCAAGGCACAAAAGTCACCATGTCCAACTATAACTTCGTCGAGAGCATCAACTTCACGTTCAATATGATCAAATGTGCTCGGCAGGTCTTCAATCGAAGGTTTAAACTTTTCGAAGCTGGCTCCAACTGAGTTAAAGACCTGCTTTAGCCGTTGAATGCACCGGGTGCCGAAGCCTAAGCATTTTTCCTGAAGATCCTTGAGTGATTTCTGTAGATTTGAACTTTTTTCAACTTCGGCTTCGAGTTTTGTTTTGAAATCTTTCTTCTCTTCCTCAAAGCTTTTTGACTATAGGGAAAGTTCACTGTTCAATCTGGCGATCTCGGCTTGAGCTTCTGCTAGTAAACCTTCCATCGTTTGAAGCATGAAGTCTTTCTTTTCTAGAGCAGCTTCATGATCTTTAATCTTGTTCTCTAAGCCCTCAATTATAACTTCGTTTTTCTTGTCCTCGAGGTCTTGTTGCATCCTCAAGGCTTTGCTTAGTAGTAAGCTCTGGCAAAATAACCTTCATGAGAAAACATCTTCATATCTAAACAATAAAAAGTTAAGGGAAGAATTTTACATTAAAGTTAGAATAAAACAGGCTACCAGCGATATGCTGTCGTCGGTATCTGCTGAGATCGGCCTCGAGCTTTGGAAAACCAACACTTTTCGATAAAGTGCTGACAACCTTCGCCCCAACTCGGTCCTGAAGGCATTCTAAACTCTCTTTGGCAACACCACCGAAGAGCAGCGCCCCTGGCCGGTACCCGCAAGATATGGCATAGTCCCTCAGCTCTTCTTTTTTAGCCTTTGACAATTCTTGCCCAATTATGTTTTGAAAGTTGAAATTTCCTTCTTCCAAAGCATCTTCGGTAGGCTCCTTCTCTTTTCCAGGCATCTTCTCCCCTTTTTCAAGCACTTTAGCCGGGGTTTCCACAGCAGCTGCAGCAGTTTCTTCCTCAGCCATATTCAAAATCATTTCATCAATGACAGAAAGCGCGTTTTCCAAATTTGTGGCTTCGGCTGTTGCAGCTTCGGAAGTAGAAGCTTCGGTAGGAGCAGCTTCGGCTGCTGCTGTTTTTGGCGCTGAGGCCGATGGCAGTGTTTCTTCAATAGCCTCAATGACAGTAATAATTCTTTGCTTTTTTGGTTCAGCGGGCTTCTCGGCAGCCAAAGGCTCCTTCTTCTTCTGTAAAAGTTTCATCAGTTCTGGTCCCAGTGGACTTAGCTTATTGGGTAGAGATTCGGTCATTACCTTTAAAATTTCTTCTGCGTTAGTGGCAGAAGGTGTTGAGGGAATTTCTTCTAATTCAGCTTTTGGCTTCGGAGCCGTAGCCTTTCTTTTCTTCGACACGACCACCTTTGACTCAGGACTGGATTTTTTCTTTTTTGCTAAATTTTCATCTTCTTTTATCATTCTGGCAGCTTGTCTTTGCATAACACTGACAGCTCTTTTTCGTTTTGGCCCTTCGGCACCTTTGCTCAACCATTCACAGTCTGGATATTCAAATTTCAAAGCATCCATTACTCGGTTCAGCCTTCGTTTTGGTCATGTGCCAAAGGCCACCGACATCAATTGATCTTCTTTCTTCGTATAATTGCCTGAGATTTCATTGCACATAACTTCAATTGTATCCAACCATTCTTGGCAGGGTTCTTTGAAGTGTTTCTTGAACTTAAAATGATAAGGCAGTTGAACAAGTTCATTCTTTTTCTTCTCTCCTTTAAGCTTCGGCATACTCCATTCCTTTAAAGTCGGAAATATTCTATTTGCTAAGTACTCTTGAACCAAATCCCTAGTACCAATATGTTCAGCCACAACTCTAAATTCACCCACAGCATCTGAGCATGATGTCCCCGGTGTCATGCGGCACTGGGCCTAGTCAACCCTAAGGTTAGGTCCAGCGGGCTCTGAACTAGCTTCTCCTTTTTCTCATCAACCTTAACATAAAACCACTCAGTTTTCCAACCGGTTGGCCATTTGGTGCGGTAGCTAACCATTGGTGTCTTCATGTCTTTGCGGTAGGCAAAATTATAACAGCCGAAATTCTCGTGCAATCCATCTTCTCTAGCCTTCGTCTGATAGTGAAGTTCGTGCACCCGGCAGAAGGCTTCGGCAAGTGGCTGCATTCCTTGGCTCCAAAGAGCCCAGATAAAGAAGCTGAGCCTAACGATAGGTTAGGAATCAACTGATGAAGATAAATTTCGAAATTTTCCAAAACATTTGCAATCATTCCATGCAGAGGAAACCTCAACCCTGCTTTGAAGAAGCTCTTAAAAACTACCACCTCATCATTTTCTGGCTTCGGGATGGTCTCTTCCCCGCCAAAGCGAATCAGCTTCCTCTTGGCTTCCCCGAAGTAGCCTAGTTTCATCATCATCGGCATATCAGCTACGGAGACAGTCGACTTCCCAAAATCTAAGTAGCTGGGTTTGGATGGCATAGTGGTGTTGTAATCTATCTCTTCTTCACCAGCATCACCCTCTTCAATATCTGCCTGCTCGGCTTCGGCAGCAGGTGCACCTTCGTCAGAAGCACCCTCTGGCACAACCAGTCCTGACTGCCTCATAACTTCGGAGATTGGGGCAGTCTCAGTAGCTTCGGTCTCCTCTCCATCGCGTGTAATCCTAGCTGTCCAGCGCACCCTGGCCATTTGATGCTGAATTTCTTGCGTTTTGATGAAGTTGTTTACTTTTTATCTTTGCCGAAGCTCCCTCTTGTGACGAAGCTAAAGCAAAACGATGCTTTGATTGAGAATACAGTGAATAAGCTTTGGCTATGGTCAAACTTTTCGGCAGCACAATAGTGCAATAGTAGTAAATGTTGTGGTAACTTCACACCTACCCGTCTATTTATATAGTGCTGCAGGAGGGAAGGTAAATCGTCAAGCTGCTCGCACCCGCTGAACAGTCGCCCGCACCCACTGAACGGTGGACCATAGTGCGCGAGAAGGCGAATCACTAGATCGCGCGTACCCGTCGTATGGTGGGACCACCTTACACTCGGAATATTTAAATCGTTTCTCGATAACGAGCTCAGGGAAGGTGTTTTTCGGACCTTCCGCATTCCGAAGCCTAAGAGAATTTTTCATGGATCGAGCTCGTTACGAAAAACGATCTAGCACCGTAAAGGGGCTACTGTTGGGGGTCTGCTTTGTCGCCGAAGGTCCCATAAGAATAAACACCTTCAGAAGATCGACACAGAAGCAAAGCCAAAGCTACCAATCAGAGAGCTTCGTAGCGTACTTCCAGATGCACCGACTTGAAGATGAAATTGTAACACCCCAGGTGTTACTTAGAGTTTTCCACTCAAGGCCACACAAGTAAACTTATCATCACATGTGGTTTAGTTTGAGCAAAGTACCCCAAACTTAGAGCTCAAGACCCTAAGTAAGTGCAACCCATCTTAGAAGTCATACCTTGGTTTGTCATGAACATATTAGGGGGAGAATTGCCCAAACCCTGATTCAAACCCCTTTGGACAAGTGGAGCACTAGAGGTAAGTATGATCAAAAGGCTATGAAAACCCCATGATCATGACTTTTGCCAATTATAAAAGTTGTAGTACACTTAATATCCTACAAATAATAGTAAGAAAGTAACCCCAAAAAGATTTCAGAAAAACCCCAAAAGGTTCACAAAAGGGTTGAGCACAAAAGAAAAATCAGAATTTGTCTAAGTCCAAAACCAACCTTTGGCCAAAGATCAAACATGTTCACCCTCATTCAAACTTCAAAACTATTTGACCCAATTGACAAAGTGGCGCCAAAACACCCCTAGAACACCCTGGAAAAGTTTGAACCCAACCCTAAGTCGTTTGACATGACTTGGCACAAGTTTTGTCTCGGTTTGGACAACCCTGACATAGCCAACTTCCCACCCCCATATCTCTCAAACCAGACCATATCTACCCTCGGTACTCACATGAACTAGATAGCTCTAGGTGCAGGGAAAAGATCTCTCACAGGTCCTAGGGCAAGATTCATACGTTTTGGCCGCTCAGCAGAGGGAAGAACAAGGGCAGAAGCAAAGGGCCACGTGTTCGACGCGCTCTGAGCTCGCCAGAGCACGCCCGATGCGCGCCCCCGCGTGCCCCGCGTCGCGCCAAAGCTGAGTCGGCGCCGCTGCCCGCGCCAGCGCCTATAAAACCCCCCGGGACGTCGACCGTACTCCTCCGCGCCCGCTCGACCTCACCGGAGCACCAGATCACCGGCATTGCCCCGCGCACGGCGTACCCGCGGCCACCCGATCCCCCGCCACCGTAGACCGGCCAGCAGAGCCTCTCCCGACCCCATCCGACCCTCGGAATAGACTGTGCGTGCCTTGGTGAAGCTCCCCAAGCAAGGAATCAGACTTTGCCTCGCCGGAGAAGCCAGTCCACGGTTGCCGGACTTCACCCGATCGCTGGTGAACGTAGACCGGGTAAGCCTCTACACCATTTTCCGATTCCCTGCGCACCTAGCCTCTACGTCATCCCGTGGAGCTCATCGTGCCGTTTAATTGAACTAGATCGCCGTGGTTAGGCCGGAGCACTTGTCGCCGACGAGTTCACCCGCCTACGCACGTGGTCCGGTCGATTCCAGCCACCACCGCCGTCGAGCCGTACATCGTTGTGACCGCCAGAACCTCCCGAAGCCAACCCCACCCCTCGCCGGACCTCTCCCGCCGCCGGTAAGCCGCGCCGTCCTTTTCCTTTCCACGGTTACTGTTTACTTAATGGGAGGGACCGCGGGGAAGAAGAAGGAAAGGGCAGGGGGTTTTGTGCGCTGTCAGTGACTCAAGAGAATAGTGGCGCAGGGGTATAACTGAAAGAGTTAGTTTAGAAAGAACCCGAGGTCTTCGATGCAAAGTGGATTTTCAGGAAACCTTATTAATAATCTAATTTTTAATCCAAACAGAACTTGAAAAATTCATAACTTCTGTTTTGTTCACCCAAATCGAGTCAAATCAATTTTGCCAGACTCTAAATAATGTAAAATACTTAGGAAAAATATAAAACCTCTAAGTGTTGCAGAAAACTTTAAAGTTTTGATTTAAATGATTAACTGATCAAAAGCTAAAAGAAATAAGGAAAAATAGCTGCACTATTTGACTAGGGTTAAGAAAATTTAGAGAGGTACTTAGTCACTTCCTAACCTGTTTAAAAATAATCAACCCCTCTGTACACCAAGTTAAGGTAGAGTTTACCATTTAAATCATTTTTAGCCTAAAGTTAGAGAAAATATGAAAGGTAATTTAAAATAAGAACCAGGGAGTACCCACATTTTTGTTGGCTCCCCTAATCAGTATAGCTCACTAGAAAAATTTATTATACCCTTGTTTAGTGTAAAAGAAAGGAGATACCTTTTAATTTAGAAAAACAAGGAAACCTTAGAAAAACCCTAGAAAAATAACCCTGAGGAGAAAACACCCCAACCCTTGGGATAACTAATATTTTGTTATTATGAACATAGGAAAAATATGGGATCTGTTGTTTGATATTTTTCAAATAACAAGTTAGTTATAAGCCCCTTTTTGGCATAAAACTTTAGAAATTCACAACTAAATATCCAGTAGGCCTTTTTCTAGGATTTTTGACACAGAGGCCCAATATCACCTATGTATCTGAACAAAAATAAAATTTGGTACAGAAACTTCAATTAAATCACAGCTATAGTGTAAAATGCCCTTTTAAAGCTTGTCTTTGTTAATTTTGTACAAGTAGTGTCTGAATTAGTATCCACCTCAAATTTATAGGACAAACTACAGTGACAACTAGTAACCCACTGTAATTTTTGCAGAATTTTTGGAAAAAGTTAAATCACTGTTGTAGTTCAAACCCACACTAGAATTCACAAATAGAAAATGAAAAAGGGAATTTAATAGTGGAGATTAATGTTACCCTAACTCAACCAGCAAAACCCCTTAAATGCCTACTAAAACATCTAAGGGAAATCCAAGTTTCAATCCACTATGCTTATCCCTAGACCAAAACCCAAACCTAAAATGGTAAGCATAAACCACCAAGAGCCCCGTATAACCAGGAAACCCTAAGTTATTAACTAACTTAGTTTTTCTTCACTTAGCATAATGATTACTAAATCCTGCATAATCATAGCATACATATCCTTATTCATTGCATTCGATAGATTGCAACCTCGCTGATGGAGAGTACATCCTCGTGCCGGAGCAAGGAGTTGCTCAGGAGGTAGCCCCGGATCCAGCACCAGAGCCTGCCCTAGAGGATCTACCTGCCCCAGCATTGGAAGGCAAGCCCCGGTTTTATGCATAACAAGTTCTATATATTATTTTACTGCACTTAATGATTGTAGGCTTGTATTGTGCACTTAAGTGTAGGAGTTGTTTGAAACCCTAGTTGCATGATCTCAGGAATCCTTTTGTGATGGATACTAGTATGCTAGGTCGAGTAGCTGCTTTACTAATTAGGGATCTCGGTAGAAGTCGAGTGATTTTTCTAGCACTCGCGCGAGGTCAGGAATTGGTTGTATCCATTTTTGATATATCGTAATGATGATAGTCTGTGGACAACGGTCCATGGGGATGCGTTGTCTACAAGACGGAAATTGGAATAAGGATTAAGGTGTGGTACCGTGTGTCAAGCGTTTGAATGTACTAAGCACATGCCGAGAAATATGGTAAATCGGTAAGCCTAGTACCTGATTGAACCTGCCAGCGGACATATCCCCTCACACGACCTGAGACGTGGTCTCCCATTCCGGTTATGGTGGGTACAAGTGCGGTCACTGCACGACGGCAGTCGGGGTCAGTGAGGCATTGTACGCCAAGGCGGTGAGCCCTGATCTGCTGCCAGGGAATCGATGGGGACGGTTGATGTGTGTGGGGACGGAGTGCCTCGCCACGTCGTGTGTTTAGGTTTACCTTGCAAGGATAAAAACTCGGTTTGAATCGTCTGCTTCTCACAGCTAATGAGACTGCTTGATCCATGCTGCTACATTGAGTAACAAGTGGATATGGTTTGACTTGGCAAAAGTTGTTGATTGCTAAATGCTTGATACCATGAATGATTAGATAGGTACTCATTTAGTCTTAAGAGAGTCACACTAAAACTTGAAAAGGCTAAAACTTGATTTTTAGACTCAGCTAGTGCTTTTGGCAACCAAACCCCTCAGCCAAAAAGTTGCATGTCTAGAGGTAGAGGAGTAGACTCCTCACACCGGGTAAGTCTAGCTGAGTATTAGTATACTTAGCCTTGCTTGTGGCATAATTTTACAGGTTCTCTGGAGGACATGGTTGCTGGAGTGACTTGGCCGTCCACCTTGCCACCGGGTTGGACAGTCGAGAGGGACCCTACCTCGGCTGAGGAGGAGCCGGAGGAGTGATGGGACAGGCTTCCCCATCTCTCTGTTTATTTATCGTTAGCTTTATTCCACTGCACTTCGAACAATGATGACTACTTTTGCTAAATCTCCGATGATGATGTAATAAATTTAATACTCCTTAATGTATGGTTTTATGCTTTATTGTATTTGCTCTATGACTCACCATCGAGTGAGACTGTGGTACTTGATCCTGTCAGTGGCCTCGTCGGACTAGATCCGAGGGATTGACGAGTTATTCCCATTTAAGTGTGGTCTAGCCTCTAAGGCAGGACTTAGGCACTTAAGTTGGAATAATTCGGGTAGTTCCGCCACAGAAATGACCAATCGGCCCATGATAACTTGTATTATGATTGTAATCATTTGTAAAGGGCATGAATGTAATTTCTCACAGGCTGTGCCCTGTGCCTATAAATAAATGAACAGTACCCCTGTACTGTTCACGCTGTCTTGTATTTGCTTGTGCGCTACGCTTGGATTTTTGCCTTCTGTCAAGCCGAAGGTACAAATGTAATTAAATATTGTCTTTATCTATTCAAGATTATATAATAAAGATATATGAATGATTTTATATGATTATTCATGTTATCTTTCATGTTTCATATGCTTTGTCTTTCATTAACGTATTCTGTGAAGATGAAGGTACGTCCTTCATGACCTTCGTCCGAAGATAGTTATATCCTAAGGGAAATAATGCTTCGAAGGACGAAGGACATTAACATTTAATATTTTGTGTTGCCTCGTTCTTAACTCATAGCATTTGAGAACAAGTCCCCAACATCCCCCTTGATCAGGCTCCTCTTCTTGAGGTACCTGTTCATCATCTTGGGTTGGGGGATGCACCTGCGTCGAGGAAGAAGGCCGATCTTACTCTTGTTGTTCCTGTGGTCGCACATCACCTATCGCCATCGTGCGTATTGTGGCCGTGAAAACATCATCTTCAACTATGTCATTAAGATCAACTTGCTCTCTTGGAGAGCCATTAGTCTCATCAAATACAACGTCGCTAGAGACTTCAACCAAACCCGATGATTTTTTGAAGACTCTATATGCCTTTGTATTTGAGTCATACCCTAGTAAAAACCCTTCTACTACCTTGGGAGCAAATTTGGAATGTCTACCTTTCTTCACTAGAATGTAACATTTGCTCCCAAATACACGAAAGTAAGAAACGTTGTGTTTGTTACAGGTAAGGAGTTCATACGAGGTCTTCTTGAGAAGGCGATGTAGGTAGAGCCGATTTATGGCGTGGCAAGTTGTATTCATAGCATCCGACCAAAACCGCTCGGGCGTCTTGAATTCTCAAAGCATCGTTCTTGCCATGTCAATAAGTGTCCTGTTCTTCCTCTCTACCACACCGTTTTGCTGTGGTGTGTAGGGAGCGAAGAACTCGTGCTTGACGCCTTCTTCCTCAAGATACTCCTCTACTTGCAGATTCTTGAACTCGGACCCGTTGTCGCTTCTTATCTTTTTCACCTTGAGCTCAAATTCGTTTTGAGCCCTCCTTAGAAAGCGCTTTAAGGTCCCTTGGGTTTCTGATTTATCCTGCAAAAAGAACACCCAAGTGAAGCAGGAAAAATCATCAACAATAACAAGACCATACTTACTTCCCCCGATGCTAAGGTAGGCAACGGGTCCGAAGAGGTCCATGTGAAGAAGCTCCAGTGGTCTTGATGTTGTCATCACGTTCTTGCTGTGATGAGTGCTTCCCACCTGTTTCCCTGCCTGGCAAGCTACAAAAGGTCTATCTTTCTCGAAACAAACATTGGTTAGACCTAACAGATGTTCACCCTTTAGAAGTTTATGAAGGTTCTTCATCCCAACATGTGCTAGACGGCGATGCCAGAGCCAGCCCATACTAGTCTTAGCCATTAAGCATGCATCTAGATCGGCATTCTCTTTCAAAAAATTAACTAAATAGAGCTTGTCGTCTAATACACCCTTAAATGCTAATGAACCATCACTCCTTCTAAAGACAGATACATCAACATTTGTAAACAAACAATTGTAGCCCATGTGGCACAATTGACTTACAGACAGGAGGTTGTACCCTAATGACTCTACTAAAAATACATTTGAAATAGAGTGCTCGCTTGTGATGGCTATCTTTCCCAAACCTTTGACCTTGTCTTGGTTCCCATCTCCAAAAATAATGGTATCCTGGGAATCCTTGTTCTTGACGTAGGAGGTGAACATCTTCTTCTCCCCCGTCATGTGGTTTGTGCATCCGCTGTTGATTATCCAGCTAGATCCCCCGGATGCATAAACCTACAAGGCAATTTAAGCTTGGGTTTTAGGTACCCAACTATTGTTGGGTCCTACAAGGTTAGTCACAATAGAACCCAAATACAAGTCTTGTCTCCCTTGGATTTGGTTCCCAACTTTCTAGCAACTACTTTATAATTCTTACATAAAAGCACAAATGAAGTATTGCAAACATGGTAAATGGTGGAAGGTTCATTGCACATTCTACTAGGCACATGAGGCACAACATTACTTCTCCTAGGCCTACTTCTACCATGCACGAAAGTAGAGCTAGAGGCAAACATAACATGTGAATCAAAGGCATCATGATCATAACTCCTATTATAATTGGAATGACTAGCAACTTTCCTATTATACATGAAAGCATGATTCCTTTGAGTACTCCTAGCCATAGGGGCCTTCCCTTTCTCCTTGGTGAGAATGGGATCCTTTTGGCTTGTTAAGTTCTTGGTTTCCCTTTGAAAACCAAGTCCATCCTTAATTGAGGGGTGTCTACCAATAGTGTAGGCATCCCTAGCAAACTTTAATTTATCAAAATCAATTTTGCAAGTCTTAAGTTGGGCATTAAGACTTGCCACCTCATCATTTAATTTAGTAATGGACGCAAGATGTTCATCACAAGCATCAATATCAAAATCCTTGCATCTATTACAAATAACAACATGCTCTATACATGATTTTGTTACATTAGCTTCCTCTAGTTTAGCATTTAATTCAACATTCAAATTCTTTAGACTAGAGACAGATTCCTGACAGGCAGACAACTCAGAAGACAACATTTCATTTCTTTTAAGTTCTAAGGCAAGAGACT
Organism: Zea luxurians; assembly: GCA_029449295.1. NCBI lineage: Eukaryota > Viridiplantae > Streptophyta > Magnoliopsida > Poales > Poaceae > Zea > Zea luxurians. The sequence goes on along the minus strand of JAOPSE010000001.1, from coordinate 44,484,383 downwards.
TTTGAACACTAACAAATTTGTCATGTTCCTCATACAAAATGTCCTCTTGCCTTTCTAGCAATCTATCTTTTTCATTTAGAGCATCAATTAACTCATTGATTTTATCTACTTTAGCTCTATCTAAACCCTTAAATAAATCAGTATAATCTACTTCATCATCAGATGACTCTTCATCACTAGAGGAAGTATACTTGGGAGTGTCTCGAACACTTACCTTCTTCTCCTTAGCCATTAGGTAAGTGTGATGTTCATTGGGGAAGAGCAAAGACTTGTTGAAGGCCGAGGCTGCCAGTCCCTCATCGTCGGAGTCGAATGAAGAGCAGTCCGAATCCCATTCTTTTCCAAGGTGCGCCTCGCCCTTCGCCTTCTTGTAAACCTTCTTCTTCTCCCTCTTCCCATACTTTTCTTGTTCCTAGTCATTATCATTATCAGGGCATTGAGCTATAAAATAACCAGTCTTACCGCATTTGAAGCAGGAGCGCTTTCCCCTTGTTTTATTCTTAGAGGGGTATTCTTTGCGCCCTTTGAGCGCGGTCTTGAAGCGCTTGATGATAAGTGCCATCTCATCTTCATTGAGTCCAGTAGCCTCCACTTGAGCTACCTTGCTTGGTAGCGCCTCCTTGCTGCTTGTTGCTTTGAGAGCAACGGGTTGTGGCTCGTAGATGGGTAGTGGACTGTTCAAGGCGTCATCCATGTATCATGCCTCCTTTACCATCATGCTCCCACTCATGAATTTTCTGAGTATCTCCTCGGGCATCATCTTTGTGTACCTGGGGTTTTCACGGATAAGATTTACAAGATGGGGGTCAATAACTGTAAATGACCTGAGCATTAGTCGGACGACATCGTGGTCCGTCCATCTTGTGCTTCCATAGCTTCTAATCTTGTTGACCAGGGTCTTGAGCCTGTTGTAGGTTTGTGTTGGCTCTTCTCCCCTGATCATGGCAAATCTTCCCAGCTCGCCTTCCACCAACTCCATTTTGGTGATCATTGTGGCATCGTTTCCCTCATGTGAGATCTTGAGGGTGTCCCAAATTTGCTTGGCATTGTCCAAGCCACTTACTTTATTGTATTCATCCCTGCACAAAGATGCTAGCAAAATAGTGGTAGCTTGTGCATTCTTATGAATTTGTTCATTTACCATCACAGGGTTATCCGTACTATCGAAATGCATTCCATTTTCCATAATTTCCCAAATGCTTGGATGGAGAGAAAATAGATGACTACGCATTTTATGACTCAAAATGAGTAATCCTCTCCATCAAAGTGTGGGGGTTTTCCAAGAGGAATAGAATGTAAATGGGCATTTGAATTGTACAGAATACAGGAATAATCAAAGGAATAGTTTTGATTAACTGTCTTTTTCTTTGATGAAGAATCATCGTCGTCGTCGTCTCTTGGTGAAGAAGAAGATGCATCGCTGTCGTAGTAGACGATCTTCTTGATGCACCTCTTCTTCTTCCCGTCCTTCTTCTTGTGACTCGAGCTAGAGTCAGTTGGCTTGTCGTCTCTAGGCTCATTGAGGAAGGACTCCTTTTCCTTGTTGTTGACCACCATCCCCTTTCCCTTAGGATCCATCTCTTCGGTCGGTTAGTCCCTTAAGTGAAGAGTACGGCTCCGATACCAATTGAGAGCACCTATAGGGGGGTGAATAGGTGATCCTATAAAAATCAAACACTAATAGGCACAAAACTTAGTTATAAGTGTTAGTGTAGTCAAGTGGCTAAGAAATGTTCTCGTGCGAACAAAGCAATCACAATAAGCAGCACACGAGACACGTGATTTTTATCCCGTGGTTCGGCCAAGTAACACTTGCCTACTTCCACGTTGTGGCATCCCAATGGACGAGGGTTGCACTCAACCCCTTTCAAGCGATCTAATGATCAACTTGAATACCATGGCTTTCTTCCTTAGTCTTTCTCCCGTTTGCGAGGAATCTCCACAACTTGGAGCCTCTCGCCCTTACAATGATGATCACACAAGAAGCACAGAAGTAAGGGAGGGGAGAGCAACACACACAAGACTCAAATCCACAGCACAACCAGGCACACAAGTCACAACTTGAGCTCAAAGTACAACACACGGAGTTCACAACTCAAATGGAGCTCAAATTGCTAACACAGAGAATCAAATGCGTGGGAGTAGAGTCTGGATGCTTTAGAATACTCAGAGAATGCTTGGGTAGCTCCTCCATGCGCCTAGGGGTCCCTTTTATAGCCTCAAGGCAGCTAGGAGCCGTTGGAGGCCAACTTGGAAGGCCAAACTTGCCTTCTGTCGGGTGGTGCACCGGACAGTCCGGTGCACCACCGAACAGTCACTGTAGCTGTCCGGTGCGTGATCTCCTTCCTTTTCTGGCGCATCCGACCATTGGTCCTCAGAGCTGATTGGCGCACCGGACACTGTCTGGTGCCCACCGGACAGTCCGGTGCACCAGCTGACCGTTGGAGCAGTCCACGTGTCGCGCGAAGATTGCGCGGCCGACCGTTGACGCAAGCGATTGTTGGCTCACCGGAAAGTTCGGTGCACCACCGGACAGTCCGGTGAATTATAGCCACATCGCCCCTTTGCTTTTCCCGAGGGCGACGAGTTCGCCGCGGATGACTCACCGAATAGTCTGGTGCACCACCAGACGGTCCGGTGAATTATAGCCGTATGCCGCCGTCGAGTCCCGAGAGCGGCCTTTTCACGCGGACCAACCTGGCGCACCGGACATTGTCCGGTGCACCACCTGACAGTCCGGTGTGCCAAGTCGAGCTGGAGTTGGCTGCACAAAGCCAAGTCTTTTTCCAATTCTTTTCTCCCTGTTTCTAGCACTTAGACAAAATATGTTAGTACTCAAAACAATGTACTAAGTCTAGAAACGTACCTTTTGCCTTGATTTGCACTTCTCACTTTATTTGGTACATAGGACTTTCAATTAAACGTGTTAGGCACTTAATCACCAAAACATTATAGAAATTGCCCAAAGGCACATTTCCCTTTCATAAGGGCATGCTTCGGCGGGACCTGAGGTTCCAGCCTCAGAACTAGCTTGTGCCATACAATATTCGCCAGATTTCTTTAATGCTTCGCTCCCTGTATCAGGTGCTGAAGCAGGAGTTTGTACCTTCACAGATTCCATGACATCGTCTAGTACGCTGGCCATTCTCCTCCTCTTTAGAGTTGCTGCAGGAATCTTTGATGCCCTTGGTAGCTCCGTCTCTTGAAACGGACTCAAAGCCTTCGGTTGCTCCAATGCCGTCTTTAGTTATGGCTCTTCGACCGATTCTGTCCTAGCTTCAGCAGTAGCAGAGCGATTTAGCTCAGATACGGAAGAAGACCCCTCAATAGGGCTTGGCACTTCAGCCGTTTCAAAGCGCTTGGGGCGGTGTGTTAAAACCCTAACTTATTTTGGCTTCGGCGTGCTAGAAATCGCCAAAGCAGCCGTCTTTCTTTTCTTTCCTCGCTTTTGTGAAGGATAACAATAATCCGAGTGTACAAACCCGATGACATCAAAAACTCTATTCAATCTCTTTTTGCCTTGGCCCCCGAAGGCCGTTGTCGTAGCATCATCTTTAGCCCTCGAATAGGCACCGAGCAATTCATGACTGGTTGCCTCAATGGTATCTAGCTAGTCATCGTTTGGTCATCAAACTGGCTCATGTACCAAACCACCTTCGCTGGACCCAGTAGCAGCTTCCTTCGGCATCTCCCACCCACATGCGAGCGGCCACACTCTATAAGCGATATGCTCCTGGACTAAGTCCTTGGTGCCTATGTAAGTGCATACTGTATTAAAAGTAGCCTGGCATGCTTGTATGTCGTTCCTAAGGGCAGTGGATGGCCTCCTAATGCCGAAGCGAGACCAGATAGGGCATTGGATAATCCCCTTAATATCTTCCCTTTCAACCAAGTCATTTTTTACATAGAACCACTCTTGCATCTAGGCCTCCGGCCATCTCTTCCAAAATGTCGGAACTAGGTAGCTCACCTCAGAGCGAGGCACAAAGCTATAGCAACCAAAATTATTGTGATATTGCTCCTTGACAGTAGCCTTCGTCTCATATGATAGGTCATGGATATTGCAAAAGCATTTGGCATTTGGTTCCAATCCCTGGTTCCTCATGGCCCAAATAAAGATCCCCATCTTAATGATAGCTTTGGGGGTAAACGGATGAAGGTAAATTCTCGAAAGCCCTCAGAACTTCGACTAGCAATTTATCCAGAGGGAACTGAAGTCCCGCCTTCATGAAACTTCTATAAACTACCACCTCGTCAGCTTCGGGCAGAGGGACACTATTTTCTTCTCCAGCCCTCACAATTGAAATATCATGGAAGTACCTTCCTCTCATTGCATCAATTTGCCCATGCTTGATGGTTGATTTCCCGAAGACAACATGGCTTAGTCTGCAGGGTCGATCTTCGGCATCTTCATTCCCACTCTCTACATCAAAACTTTCACTATCACTGGAACCCTTAGATATCCCAGCTAACGTCTCATGAGCAATTTTCTCTGTGTTGGTTCTTTTCATAGCTTTGTAAAACCCGGACAGCGTCGGGTCGACAATCTTCTTTCCGTCAGCCATCAAACCGAAGGACATTGAAATGCCGAAGCTTAAAATCCAATTAAACCCGACAAAGCAAAAAAGTTTAAAACGACGAGCACAGTGTAAGCAACTGGAATGGCACAAAAAATGTTTTTAATGTGGTATATGCCTAGCGCCCCACGGTTTGGTGGGTCCTGCATGTTAGTGTCATTCGCTATTCTAGCAAAGGGAAGGTGTTATTTTGGACCTTTGGCTAAAGGCCTTCGTTCACATCGCGATATAAATTTGTTACAAAGAAACAAATTAATACTGCGAGGGGTTACTGTTGGGGGCCTTCTCCTTCCGAAGGTCCTCAAAAACAAATTAATATGCTTGCCATATCTAATCCTATGCGTTCTCTCCCCATCCAATGGCTCCCGATTGTCGTCCTTCTCCATACCCCGCGGTGGCGCGCCAGCCCTGCACGGCGGAGTTCACGCCGGCGCAAGCCCAACCGGACCCCCGGTGAACACCACATGACCCCGCACGCTCTACGCATATAGGAGACTTAAGTTAACGCAGTAGAGGTTTTCTGTAACACCCTTGGTGTTACTGGCACTAAAAACTCGAGCATGACATCATATGCATTGACATTTCATTTTGTTGTCGCACCTAGAATGCATTCACTAGGTAAAATTTCAAAACATATGTGATGTGGTGACTTGAAGTGTACTTAACCCTAGGGTAGGGTAACCAACCCTAGGATTAGGGCATATTGGTAATAATAGGCCCAAAAGGAGTAAAATCTCAAAAGTCTTTGGAAACACCCAAAAGAGATTAAAAGTGATGAATTTGAATGGCACAAAGACCCTATCGTGCCCAAAACCCTAAAAGAATCCCTAGAAAACCCTAATAGGAACCCTAGGGGGTAAATTCAAATTCTATATACTTTTGGACCAAAGTGCAAATATCAAAGTAATAGAACATAAAAACCAAGTAACTTTCACATTGAAGGATTTTCAAGTAGTATGGAGAAATTTGGACTTTATTGCAAAAAGACCCAAGAACCCTAAAGTGGCTAAGTCTAAATTTCAGTGGAATTGGGTCATCTTTGGAGCCTTGTATTTCTCAGTTCATGAAGGTTTTGCCCTGAGTCAATACATCAAATTTGTAGAGCTGCTATAGGGGTACAAGTTCAATTGAGAAACCTAACCCTAAAACCTTATGAAATCTAATGAAAAACACATCCTAAAACAGAGCTAGCAGAAATCTGAAATTTCAGATAGGGAACAGTAGTCTGAAAATCTGTAATGAAGTATGTCGAGCTAGGTTTGAAGTCCTTTTGTGACCAATCTAGGGGTTTAAGGTTATGAGTTGTGTAGACAAAATAGAGACCATCAGAAGGTGATTAAGTGTTCTTAAGACAAGTAGGCTTGATCCTGTGCAAACATTAAGGGAAATGATGCTCAAAGTCGGGCTGTCAGGCTGGCAGATTTTGACTGACGATCAGGCAGACCTATTCTAAATTTCTGCCTGTCTGATCAACTTTGAGGCCTTGTAGAAGCTATTCTGTGTGACTTGGTGCCAGCATGATTAAAGCAAAGTTGGAGAGTTAGTATTCATGAGCAAATTTTGTTAAGAGACCCTGGCTTGACATCATACAGATTTAGAAGATAAAGGCACCCGAATTGTCTCTGTCGAAAAGGGAGGAATCAGCTGAAGACTGAAGATTAGGGTTCAGGAAGTTGAAATGGTACCTGTGTGTTGCAGCTGATTTTTGGGTACCATAACTTGTAATCTATGAGGTTTGGGTCCAAGAAACCTATAGTAACTTTGCAGACCTTTGATTAGTGAACAAGTTTTGTTGATGGTGACTGACCTGTTCTTAATCAAAATAAGGAGAAAAGGCTGACTGAAGTAGGGAGGATCAGACAAGAGCTGTAGATTCAAAAGTGCAGAAATATCTATCCCTGATCTTTTCCTCCCTTGTCGTGTCTTACTTTGGAATAGAGAGAAGATAGAGACGAGAAGAGGGTAGGGATGTTCAGAACTATGATCATCACTGAAATATCACCAGTTGGAAATATCTACTACAGTGGCATCTTATCTCTACACCCCCCTTCCATGGATAAACTTCCCCATGCCTTGTTGTGCTCTGGAAACCGGCGTGGGACTTCAGGGTTGAGCCACGTCTCGACATCCATGCAATCTCTGACATCCCCAAGGCTCTCCTTGCTGTAATCCCAAGGAGCTAGCCATTCCTTGATCTTTTCACTGCCTATTTAAGAGTAACCAAGGTGGGGAGAAGGCAAGAGCAAAGGAGAAATCCTTACCTCTGTCATTACCCTGGACGCGCCCAATTTCTTTGGTCAAGTCACTCAACGTGTCTGGTGACAACGTCGCCAACGCATCAACCTCACGTGGCCAGGTGATTACGATATGGCTCAACACCTAACAATCAATGTTCTAGTGTCCTTATAGGCTAGTGAAGCTCACCAAGGAATCTGTTTGGTCTTTACGGTCATAGTTCGGTTGGAACATGAGTTTGACGCCACATGAACTGCTCTGGTGTCAACCCACCAAAACTCTGTTGGATCGATGCCGATTCTTGGAAGCATCGTGTCCCCCGTGTCCTACTAGTGCTCCCTGTGCCTTTAATTTAAATCCTCCGATGCTTGTATTGTCTGGGCAGACGCCGCAGAACCGGGACCCCGTCGTAGGCGCGATTTGATCGTTCTAGGGGTTTATAGGCTACATCCATGCCCATAGCTGCTCGGTTTAGGTAAGAATTAGGTTTGGCAACTATCTAATGGGTGCTCGGGCTCACCACTGCCTTGGCGTGGCAAGGAGGGTCGTCCGCGCTGCCGGTCGGAGTCGAGGACCCAAGTTTAAAAGACAAGGAACTTAGGAGGGGCAAAGAGTAAAGTGTTAGTGACTCATTGAATTCGGTCAAGGACTTCCTTTCTGATATTTGAACCGGTAAGGTCCTTTGCGCAAATCTACCGTGCGGTCACGGGTGCGCCCGAATTCTGTATAGACCTGGGCCGGCCGGGCTGGTTTCCACCCAATACTGTTGACAGTTTCTCCTTTTCTTTTTCTGATTACGCTTGGAAATCCATCAGAAATTCTAGAAAAATGATAAAACTATCGGACCAATTTTACTAGACTTCTAAATTCCTCTAGTATTTAATAAAAATAGTTCCAATATTTTTAGTCCCAACCATGAATTGTTTAGCATTTAAAGATGCCTAAGCCTAGTCTTCTAGAATTTTAGAAGTGAGTTGGTAGCTCCAAAAACCATAAAACTTTTTGGGTAAACTTAATATAATAATCAAAGCCCTTGGGTAAAGTTTGGTATATTTTGGACATTGTTTGATCCCAAAACCCCAAAACCCTAGCTTCCTAAGGTAGAATTTGTCTAACCCTAATAGGGTACTAACCGAGGAAACCCTAGTGACTCAGGAGTACTGTGAAGGAAAGTTATTATCAAGATATAACTTAATGTGTTCTATCATAACTGCATGTTCATAGCATCACATGGGCATTTATGTATGTATATTGTTATGTTTAGAAAAAAAAGAAGAAGTAGTAGTTGAAGAGGAAGTTGCACCACCAGCTGAAATTCCACCTGTCGGGGACAGTTTCTACTTTGACATTTGTGGAACAGATCCCGAGTCTCCTACAACACAAGGCAAGCCCCGGTGCATTTACCCCTTCCTAATAGTTTTAAATTCTTTATCACTTGAAATGATGCATTAGGTGATAGGAGTTGAGTGCTACACAATTGTTGCATTTCCTACCTTGAAATTGATTACCATTCCTTGATACCTGTTTTACTTAAAAAGTTTTCTGATGCTTAGTCTTGCTTTAGAAAACAAAATGTTTTGTTTTAAACAAAAGATGATGCTTCAGATGGAATGGGATGTTTTCAAAAATAAAACTTGATGATGAATCCATCATGGTCGTGATGGGTTCAACATCGGAAAAGATGTACCTCTGTCAGGTACCAAAATTTGGGATTGTAAATGATAAAGACGAGATCGGGCAGGTGACTTGCACGAGAAGGAAGTCTCAGTGTAGTGTCTCCGTCTGAGTCGATTAAGGACCGTGTCGATGTAGGCTTGATGATTGAGGACCTTTTAACTGGCCACATGCCTCGTCATGGGTAAGCTTTGCATCGGGCAGACCAATACCAGAAAGGCCAATAGGCAATGGGAGTGAAGAGATGGCGAGAGTAGCGTGTACCCTCTGTGGCAAGAGGCTGGACGGTGGTGTATCTGTGCTCTCGGTTGGGGTGAACCCGGTCTAGTCTTGAGAAACCCAGTGGCGAGTTGACATATGCAAGGGTTAAGTGCTACATATGTCATGTGGTTGGAGATCCCTAGCTGGGTATTAAAAAATTCGGATCGTCGTTACTTCTCGGACATGAAGACTTGGTCACTGACTTACACGTAGCAATCTAGTGAAATAAAAGGGTGATAAAAGATGGCTAGTGTAGGCCAAGTGCTTGAACTAGGGTAGAAAGAATTGTAGATGCAGGTAATGACTTAACCTGATAATAAAAAGGGATTTTAAGGATCCACTCATAGTAAGCTTTTCCGCAAACAGAGTCTTTGATTCTTGATGAGCTTTACCTTGATTCCCAAAAGACAGCATATCCTTGAGAGTATTTTCCTTTGTCGGGTAAGACTTGCGAAAGTACACTCCGTACTCAGGGTTTTCGAACCCATGTTGTTGTAGGTGAGGAAATAGTGGAGTTTTGCTGTTTCTGTTCAAAGGTGGTACCAAAAAGAGGAGCCGAATCTGTGATCGCGTAGGCGGGAGGATGTTTGCCTCCCAGTTTGAAAACACTAAACTTTTGTGCGGGAGGGTGTTTTGCCTCCCTGGTTTGTAATAATACTTTATGCACTCTTATCACCCGGTATTGTAATAATACTCTCTCTATATATTTTATGAATGTAAATTAAGTTATTGTAATCTGCTTCTGCTCATTCTTTCCTCCGATGTGATGTAATATCTGCGTGATGGGTGAAACACTCTTGGGCGATTTAATGATAATACATAAGACCAAACTTGTCGAGTGATTAGGTGCATCTACATAATTGTTCGAGGTCCTTAGGATAAGGACATCTGTAGGTGGGCCTAATACCTTGGGCGGTTTCATGACAGCTGGTATCGGAGCGAAGCCCATCTTCTCAGATATTACGTAGTACTTCAAAGGAATTTTCAAACACTTACCTAGAAATATTCTTTCATTCTTACCTTATCACTTTCTGGTAGCCCCTTATCTTGTAAAGTCGGGTAACAGAGTGCAATATATGTAGGAAGTGGGGGATGAACGAAGGTTGATTCCATAATTATTAGGTTATGCATGCATCATGTTTAAAACTATACAAATAAATCTTCCCCTCTTATGGAGATATGGCGCGCACTAAGACTACCCAGCGCAAATCGACTGGACCTCTTGGTGTGCCATGACATCAACTAGCCTCTAGGCACGAAGGAAGTAGTAGTGGCAGTAATGACCCAATTGGAGACCTGGAAGCCCGGGTGGAGCAACTCCAGTCAGAACTACGCCACAGGAATAGGGCACGTGAGCGGGATAGCTACCGTATTGCGGAGTTGTAAGCCGAAGTGAGTCGCCTGCAGTATGAAATTTCAGAACGTGATATGGCCATTGATTGGGCCGTTAACCCGCGCTCTTTCGCTTGGGACTGTGAAGCGAAAGCTCTTGCTCGAGTGGCAGAGCTTAGTGCATCCCTCGAGAACCTACAAGCGTACTGTAACACTTTACATGAAGAAGTGCATGTACTGTATGAACGGCTGCACCCGGACGTGCCACCAGACGTCGCTGCAATGGGAGCCGGGCCATCGGGAACACTAATGAAGGACTTGATGGGGAGCTGGACCTTTTTAGGCCCCCTCCTTCCATGAACCTTTCTGACGAACGTTCTCCTGCAGCAGGAAATGGAGCTACAAAGGATGAAGAAGACTAGAATAGTATAGTCTAAGTATCGTACTTATGTAAAATAAGTAGTTAAGTCAAGTTGTATAAAGGAGTCTGTATAATTATTACATTTCGGCAATGTAATATGATGGTGTATGTTGGCATGTTATATTTTTTTCAAATGTTTCTTTGCCTCAGATGCCATCACGGACTCGCGCATATGATGGTGCGGGGACATCCTGCGGTGGGGAGGATACTCCTAACCCACCACCAGTACCACCAACATTGGTCGAGGCTATCGTTGCCCTGGTCAATGCCACCGCTGATAATATGCGCTTCTTGCGCGAAATGGTGGGCAACCAATTCCAACATCACGGAGGCAGAGTTCCCCCTTAGGGACCGCGTGATACTACTTATTTGGAATTCTCTCAGACTCGACCGCCGCTCTTCGTCAAAGCAGAGGAGCCTTTAGAAGCCGATGAATGGGTGAGAGTAATGGAATAGAAGTTTAGGTTAATTCCATGAACGGAGACACAAAAGTCCCTGTTCGTAGCTCAACAGCTAAGAGGGCCTGTCAGTACCTGGTGGGCAAATTTTTCTGCAATACAGCCTGTTAGACATCAGATTACCTAGGAGGAGTTCAAGTTGGCATTCTAGGAACATTATGTTCCAGAGGGACTGCTCCAGATGAAACTAGAAGAGTTTATCCGTTTGAGGCAAGGAGGAGATATGGTGATGCAATATCTCAACAAATTCAACCACCTCTCTCAGTATGCCATTGACCAGGTGGATACCGACTTGAAGAAGAAGAGTTGTTTTATGAGGGGATTGAACGATAGGCTCCAGCGGAAAATGGCAACATGCTTGGACCTCACCTATAGTAAGGTTGTCAGTACAGCACTGACAGTTGAAGCTAAAAATATAGGACATGGAAAATCAAAGGGGTATGGAGGTGAAAGGTCAAATCAAGGGCCTAAAAAGAGAACCAGGTTGGTGATTCGACCTTTTAATCAAAATTGTTCTTCGCCTCACCCACCTTCATATCCATTCAAGCAACTCGTCTTTATTCATCCCACTAATGCCCCCGCTCCTAACAATCAGCCGAGTGCCCCTGGTACTCATTTCCCTGCCATTCCCAGTTCTTCAAATGGGTGCTTCAACTGTGGAAAGTCCAGACATTTCATCAAGGACTACCCATATTAGAAGAAAAATAAATCCAACTCTCAGCAGGCCTCTGGGAACTCAAGTCAAGGGAAGGGGAACACGGCCAACACTTCAACGGGCAAGAATTTCAAGAAAACTGGACGGGTCTATTATACCTAGGTGGCTACAACACCGGAGGGCGAATCGGTGATGATGGATACGTTCCTTGTTGCCAATCACCCAGCAGTTATCCTCTTCGATTCTGGTGCATCACATACCTTCATAAGCAAGAATTTTGTGGAGAAATATTGCATACTTTGCACTGAATCAAGGGAGGGGTTTGTTATCCACTCACCTGGTGGTCGGATATTTACTAAGGAAGTAGCCTTCCACATACCAGTAACATTGGCCGGACGGGAATTTCCTACAAACATGATTGTTATAAAGGGACAAGACATAGATGTAATTCTGGGCATGAACTGGTTAGCCCAACATAAGGCCATCATTAATGCAAACTTAAGGACCATTAAATTAAGTCATGGTCATGAAGAGATAGTTGTCCATCCCTATAACAATCCCAGCCAAAACATCTAGACGAGTTTATGAAGCTATCATACAAGAAATCCAGGATATTCCGGTGGTATGTGAATTCTCGGATGTCTTTCCTGAAGACTTGCCTGGGTTGCCTCCTAAAAGGGATGTGGAATCTGTGATTGAACTAAAGCCCGGTACGGCTCATATTTCTAGAAGGTCATACCAAATGCCACCTAATGAATTGGCATAACTCAACACTCAACTACAAGACTTGCTTGAGAAAGGGTTCATTAGACCCAGTTCATCACCATGGGGATGTCCAGCAATTTTTGTCAAGAAGAAGGATCAGACACTTCGAATGTGTGTGGACTACATACCCCTTAATGAGGTTACCATCAAGAACAAGTACCCTCTTCCTCGGATCGATATCTTATTTGATCAACTTATAGGAGCTCGGGTATTCTCCAAGATTGATCTCAGGTCAGGCTATCATCAGATCCGTATTCGACCTAAGGATATACCCAAGACCGCATTCACTACGTGGTATGGGTTATTTGAATATTTAGTCATGTCTTTTGGATTAACAAATGCTCCAGCCCACTTCACATACTTAATGAACTCGGTATTGATGTCCGAGTTGGATAAATTTGTGGTGGTCTTCATTGACGACATTCTGATCTATTCCAAAAATGAAGAGGAGCATGCTAAGCACTTGCGGATCGTGCTAATGCGCTTAAGGGAGCACCAGCTGTATGCCAAATTCAGCAAATGCGCGTTCTGGTTGGAGGAAATCCAGTTTCTTAGACATGTATTATCTGCAAAAGGGATTACGGTCGATCCCAGCAAAGTCAAAGATATTCTAGAATGGAAACCGCCTACTACAGTACATCAAGTTAGAAGTTTCCTTAGACTGGCTGGATATTACCGCAGATTCATTCCGGATTTCTCCAAGATTGTTAAACCTATTACGAGTTTATTGATAAATGATACCAAGTTTGATTGATCCTCCAAATGCAATGAAGCCTTCAAGCAACTGAAGGTGCTATTAACCACTACTGCGGTGTTGGCTCAACCAGATATTGAAAGGCCTTTTGATGTGTATTGTGACGTGTCGGGCAGTGGACTCGGATGTGTCCTAATGCAAGAGGGCCGAGTCATAGCTTATGCTTCATGGCAACTACACCGGCATGAGGAGCACTATCCAACTCATGATTTGGAACTAGCTGTAGTTGTTCATGCCCTTAAGATATGGTGTCATTATCTGCTGGGAAATGTATGCCATGTGTATACAGATCACAAAAGTTTGAAGTATATTTTTACCTAGTCAGAACTGAATATGAGACAACGAAGATGGCTTGAGCTAATTAAAGATTAAGACTTGGAAATCCATTATCACCCAGGAAAAGCCAATGTGGTGGCAGATGCATTGAGTCATAAAGCTTCTTGTCATTGTCTTACAGTAAGGACATCTGACATCACCTTATGTCAAGAAATGGATAAGTTGAACCTAGGTATGATACAACATGAAATTTTGACACAATTGAAGCTTAAGTCAGTTCTTCTGCATAGAATTATTGATGCCCAAAGAACCGACAAGGGTATGAAGTGCATTCATGAGAAAATGGAGGCAGGTAAAGCAGATTGCTTCAAAAAGGATAACCAAGGGATAATATGGTTTAAGGATCGCATAGTTGTGCCAAAGAATGTTGAAATTCGCCAACAAATTCTGGACGAAGCTCATCTTAGTCGATATTTCATTCATCCGGGAAGTACAAAGATGTATCAAGATTTAAAGCAACACTATTGATGGACAATAATGAAGATTGAAATTGCACGCTATGTGGCAAGATGTGACACTTGTAGATGTGTCAAGGCAGTGCATATGAAGACCGCTGGACCATTACAATCCTTGCCCATCCCAACTTGGAAATGGGAAGATATTGTAACACCCCAGGTGTTACTTAGGGTTTTCACTCAAGCCTACACTATTGAACCCATCATCACATGTGGTTTAGTTTGAGCAAAGGACACCAAACTTGGGGGTCATGATCCTAAGTAGGTGTAACCCATCTTAGAAGTCATGCTTTGGCCTTATCATGCACCTAAAGAGGAGAGAATGACTCAAACCCTAATTCAACTCCCTTAGGCAAATGGAGCCCTAGAGGGGATTATGGCAAAAGGGCTATATAAACCACATTATCATGGCTTGGACTTATTATAAAGTTGTAGTACACTTAATACCCTACAAAAATTAGTAAGAGAGTGACCCCAAAAAGAATTCAGAAAAACCCCAAAAAGGTCACCAAAGAGAAGGACATAAAAGAAAAATCAGATTGCTCTCAAGTTCAAAACTGACCCTCTTTCAAAGATCAAACGTGTTCACCTTTTTCCAAACCTCAAAACCATATGGCCCAATTGACAAAATGGCGCCTAAAGACCCCTAGAACACCCTGGAAAAATTTGAACTCAACCCTAATTCGGTTGACATGACTTAGCATGGTTTTTGTCTCGGTTTGGATAGCTCGGACAGAGCCAACTTCACACACCTATATCTCTCAACCCGGACCATATCTTTGCTTGGAACTCACATAGAAAAGATACGATATGGTGCAGAGAAGAGACGGTACATAAGATTTTTGCTGAGATCTGCACGCTAAGGCGACCAAACAGGCCGTTGAACACTGGCAGAAGTAAACCACCACGTGTTCGACGTGGGCAGACACTCCGGAGCGCACCTAGAGCACGCCCGCACGCCCTCGGCCGCCCCCGCGCCAACGCCCGTGTCGTGCCCGCGCGTGGCCATAAAACCCGCCCTTGCGCTCGGCCACCTTCCCCGGTCACCCCCCTCCGCACACCGCCTAACTTTCCGGAGCTCGCCCGCAGCTCCGGCGACCTCCCCGCAACCCGCCAGAGCAGCCCGAGGATGCCCGCCGTGGCCAAACCTTTCCCACCCACCTCCGCTCGATCTATGCCCTCGTATAGCTCCCCCAGGAGGCCATGAAGCTTGCCCGAGCTTGAGCCGAGGACCAGCCCCACCGGAATAGTGCAATCGTGCTCGCCGGAGTTCGTGAACCCGCCGGAGTACGTGGACCAGGTAATCCACTGCACCATTTCTCAATTCCTTGCGCACATGGCCTCTACATCACCCAGTGGAGCTCCTCGTGCACTTTGTTGAACCCTACCGCCGTGGTTTGGCCGGAGCAGGAACCGCCAACGACCTCCACCGCCTGCGCTCGTGGCCAGAGCAGCTCCGACCACCTCCGACACCGACCCGCACACCGACGTGACCGCTGTGACCTCCCCGATGTCACTGACCACCCCTCCAGACCTATGCTACCGCCGGTAAGCCGCGCCACCATGATCCTTGCCCCGGTTAATGTTCCAGCTAGCCAGGGAGCTTGGGTTAGGTTTAGGTTAAGTCCAGGGGGTTTTGTGCAAGGTCAGTGACTCATGCAAATAGTGGACCGAGGGTTGTTTTACGAGAGAAAAGGGGGAGAAAACCCAGGGACTTCAGCGCAAATCTGTATTTCTTTTCCATTTCGAATTTACTTTTCTTTTAAATATTGCAGAGAACTTAATAAATGCATAACTTGAAGAATAATCATCCAAAATTAGTCAAACCAATTTTGCTAGACTTTGTAAAATATAACCTTTCAGGCAAAAATAATAGACCCCATAGTTCCTGTAAAGTTTTATAGAGTTTTGAATTAAATAAGAAAACTGCCCAAAATTCATTAATAAAGGGAAAAATAAAAATATTGTTAGGCCAGGGTTGAGAAAAATAGTGGAGACACTAACCTAGTAGTTACATTGTTTAAAATTAATAAACACCCCAGTATACAAGGTTAAGAAAGATTTATCCACTAAACCTTGTTTATGCTCAAACTTAAGAAAATGAAGAAAAGGGGTTGAAAATGGGCACCACGGGGCAACCATATTTTTTGTAGCATGCCTAAGTGATATAGTCCACAAGAAAAATTTGTTGAACCATAGTCCAGTGAAAAGATATTGCACTCACATTTATTCATGGAAAACAGGGAAAACTTTGAAAAATCATCAGAAAATAATCCTAAGGAGAAAACACCCCTACCTTAGGAATGACTACTCTTGTGCTAAGAAGAACCTAGGAAAAATACAAGCTCTGTTGTTTGATATTTTTCAAATAACAAGATAGTTATAAGTGTCTTCTTGGCTTTAAACTTTAGAAAATCATAACTAAATAACCACTAAGTAACCCTCTGTGATTTTTGGCACAGAAGCAGGTTATTACCCATAGATACCAGCAAAAATAACTCTTGGTACAGAACCCACACCTAGGTAAGAGTTGTAGTGCAAAGTAACCCCCTCTACCCCAACTTTTGTTATTTTTGTCCAGGGCATGATCTATTTATTTTTGACCTCAAATTTATAGGACAGACTACAGTGACCAATATTAACCCACTGTAATTTTTACAGAATTTTTTGAAATTTTGAAATCACTGTTGTAGTTCAAACCCACCTTAAAAGCATAAAAAGCAAATAAAGAGAGGAATTAGTAGTGGAGATTAATGTTACCTTGACCAAATCAGCAAAACCCTTGAGTACCTAATAGAACCTTTAAAGGGCAATCCAAGTCTTAATCCACTATGTTTGCCTCTAAGCAAAATCTCCAACCTAAATTGCTAAGCATAAACCACTGAGAGCATTTTATAACGAGGAAACCCTAAGTTATCAACTAACTCGGCTTTTTCTTCACTATGCATAATAGTTACTAAACTCTGCATATCATAGCCTACATATATCTTATTCATTGCATTCGATAGATTGCAACCTCGCGGACGAAGAGTACATCCTCGTGCCGGAGCAAGGAGTTGCTCAGGAGGTAGCCCAGGATCCAGCACCAGAGCCTACCATCGAGGATCTGCCTGCCCCAGCTTTGGAAGGCAAGCCCCGATTTTATGCATAACCGTTTATATATGCTATTTTACTACACTTAAATGTTTGTAGGCTTGTACTGTGCACTTAAGTGTAGGAGTTGTCTGAAACCCTAGTTGCATGACCCAGGATTCCTTTTGAGATGGATACTAGTATGCTAGGTCGAGTAGCTGCTTTGCTAATTAGAGATCTCGGTAGAAGTCAAGTGATTTTTCTAGCACTCGCGCGAGGTCAGGAATTGCTTGTATCCATTTTTATATCAGAATGATGTTGGTCCGTGGACACGGATCCATGGGGATGCGTGGTCTACAAGATGAAATTGGAATAAGGATTAACGTGCGGATACCTGTGTCAAGCATTTGAACGTACTAAACACATACCGAGAAATATGGTAAATCGGTAAGCCTAGTACCTGAGTGAACCTGCCCGCAGACTTTGCCCCTCACGCGACCTGAGACGTGGTCTCCCATTCCGGTTATGGTGGGTACAAGTGCGGTCACTGCATGACGGCAGTCAGGGTCAGTGAGGCATTGTATGCCAAGGCGGTGAGCCCTGATCTATTGCCAGGGGATCGATGGGGACGGTTGATGTGTGTGGGGACGGAGTGCCTCGCCACGTCGTGTGTTTAGGTTTACCTTGTAAGGATAAAAACTCGATTCGAATCGTCTGCTTCTCACAGCTAATGAGACTGCTTGATCCATTGTACTGCATTGAGTAACAAGTGGAAATGTGATGTTTTGGCAAAAGTTGTTGATTGCTAAATGCTTGATACCATGAATGATTAGATAGGTACTCATTTAGTCTTTAGAGAGTCACACTAAAATTTGAAAAAGCTAAAACTTGATTTTTAGACTCAGCTAGTGCTTTTGGCAACCAAACCCCTCAGCCAAACAGCTGCATGTCTAGAGGTAGAGGAGTAGACTCCTCACACCGGGTAAGTCTAGCTGAGTATTAGTATACTCAGCATTGCTTGTGGCATAATTTTACAGGTTCTATGGAGGACATGGTTGCTGGAGTGACTTGGCCGTCCACCTTGCCACCGGGTTGGATAGTCGAGTGGGACCCTACCTCGGCTGAGGAGGAGCATGAGGAGTGATGGGACAGGCTTCCCATCCCTCCATTTATTTATCGTTAGTTTTATTCCGCTACATTCCGAACAATGGTCACTACTTCTGCTAAAACTCCGATGATGTTGTAATAAATTTGATACTCCTTAATGTATGGTTTTATGCTTTATTGTATTTGCTCTGTGCCTCACCATCAAGTGAGTACGTGGTACTTGATCCTGTTAGTGGCCTCGTCAGACTAGATCCGAGGGACTGACGTGTTATTCCTATTTAAGTGTGGTCTAGCCTCTAAGGCGGGACTTAGGCACTTAAGTTGGAATAATTCGGGCGGTTCCGCCACAGCTGGTATCGGAGCTTGTACCACCACAGAGGAATCAATAAACTATAAATACCATCTTTTTCAAAAGTAAAACTTGTTAGAAACAAATGTTGGATAGATCGTCAGGACGATAAGGATAGGCCTAGGACGAGAAGCCTTAGGATAATAGAAGGGTAGCTAGGTGGCAATTTGAGTAAGCCCTACAGGCTACTATAGGGGCTGGGAGTTTTCCCTACCCCCCTCTGAGTTGAAATAAAGTCGCTTAGGATGAGCATGCATGCATCATTTAATCAAATTAATGGTAATTAGCTAAGAGCTTTAAACATGCTATGGGAAATGACAATCGAAGATTAAGTGCACTCCATGACCTCAACACAACCTTAGAAAAGCCAGGCTTTGATTCCCTTTTATTTTTATAATTCTTTTTCTTTTTCGCTTACGCTTAACCATACACAAATGACTTCTCACGGATCCTCGGATGGAGGGAACACACATTCCCACACGGACGGACTTGCACGAGAGGGTTTTCCCCGTATCTTGTGGGAGGTACTTCAGGGAGCCGGTTACACGACGCCTCCCCAGTATGCGGTGCAGCTATTCAAGAAGCACTGAGTGCCCTGCTGTAGGGTGAGGATGACCCTAGATCCTCATCCCTTACAGCCAGGCTGGCATTTGTGGGACTCCGAGTCTTTCGGATACCGGGCTGAGGATACTATCGAGGCAATTGCTCTCCACGGGCTAACGACTTTCTGTGGTTTTCACCCCTTGGAGCTGTCTACTCATCCCATTGGCTTGTTCCCCACTGACAATGAGGACGACCCAATGTGGAAAGATCGAGTGGAGCATGCCAAGGACATATGGGCTCTTTACCCAGGGCAGACCGCTCACTTGACGGTGTGATGCATGAATGCTCTGTATCGTCTGCAGGTGATGCGAGGAGAGGCAATGTCTCAGCTAATGGCATTGTTGGAGGCTACTAAGATCACCTTGGATAATAGAGAGGAACTTGTGGTAGACCTGTCCACAGAGTTGGTGAAAAAGGACCTACAGGTGGAACAGATGTCCAACGAGATCCAGGAGCTTGAGGAGCTAGTGGGAACCAGGGAGAACACCATTGAGGTTCTCGAGGATCAGCTCATCAACACTCAGCAGCAACTTGCAGAGGCTAACCAACATTTGGATATGCACCACCAGGAGATCCAGGATATGGAGGCCAACAAGGATGTCGACATCGAGGGAGGAGAGGAGCCGGAGCCCGCATCTAGTCTGGACACTGCTGGCTCAGGGAAACCACCTTCCCCCGAGTCGAGCATTGCCTCGTTTGCTCAATAGGTTGCAGAGATAGAGCTAGAAGTGGGTGGGTAGGACTCCTTGGAGCTAGCTTAGCTTTTGCACCCTTGGGGTACTAGGCTAGACAGAGTTGAGTCTTTTGGGTCACTGATGTAATCGTAACAAACTATTTTGGAAGTTTTGATGATGAATGATGTCAGCTTTAATTTATGAAGAAAAGATTTATGCCATGTAAAATCTTTTTATGAATTGTGCAAGAAAATGTTAGCCTTGTCCTTTCAAATCTGTCACCACATATAAATCTTGACATCCGAAATATGATATTGAGAGCATCCTTAATTTTTCAGATGGCCGGAAGGGCGCGTCGTGGACAGAATGAGCGCATTCCTCCACCACCGCCACCGCCTCCTACCATGCAAGAACTGACGGCTCAGCAGAATGAGATTCTGCGACAGCTGGCTCAGCGTCAGCCACCACCGCAGCACTATGATGGTGGTGATCACCATCAGCGTCCCCCAGCAACGGCCACTTATCAGGAGTTCCTCAGCACTCAGCTGTCGTTGTTCACTCGGGCAGAGGATCCACTTGATGCTGATGTATGGATCAGGGTAGTGGAATCCAAATTCCCATTACTTTCCGGCAATTGTTCAGATGCGGCCAAAGTTCATTTTGCCACTCAGCAGCTTCGTGGACCCACGCGAACATGGTGGGATCACTTTCTCGCTATGCAGCCAGATGGCCACGTGGTGGAATGGAGAGAATTCAAGGCAGCTTTCAGAGGGCATCATATACCAGCAGGCATTATGGATCGCAAGCTTAATGAGTTTTTGGCACTCACTCAGGGAAATCAGACAGTGTTGCAGTACGCTCAGGCCTTCAATGACCTGTGCCAGTATGCCGGATATCACGCAGACACTGATGAGAAGAAGAGGGACAGGTTCAGGAGGGGGCTCAGCACTAAGCTCCGCGACCGTCTCAACACCGTCAGGGCTAACAGTTATAATGAGTTAGTCAACATGGCCATTTCCCAGGAGGACTGCATCACAGCCCGTCAGGCCGAAAAGAAGAGAAAGATCCCTGTGGTAGGATCATCAGCTTAGCCACAGCGCTTCAGGATTGTATCTGACACTCAGAACAGGGGACCTCAGCAACAACAAGGACGTTGGGTGATTCGACCACAGCAGCAGCAGCAGGCACCCAACCGCTCTCAAATCCCAGTTCAGAGGAACAACAATCAGCCGCAGCAGCAACAGTACCGTCAGGCCAATGACAACAGATGTTTCACTTGTGGTAACACTAGACACTATGCCAAGAATTGCCCTAGAAATCAGCAAGTGAGACAAGGCAGGCTGAACTTCACCACCATGGCTGATATTCCAGAGGGAGCACTCGTCTTGACTGGTATCTTTTCAGTTTTGAATTATCCTACAATCATTCTTTTTGATTCTGGTGCATCACACAGTTTTATCAGTACCAAATTTAGTGCCAAGTGCCAGTTACCTTTTCACCACACAAATGGGGGTATTACAATTTCTACACCCGAAGGCAGGGTTGCCACCTATCAGATCAATAGACACGTACCAATCAGGTTGGGTAGCTTCATATTTAAAACCACTCTCCTGATCATGGGATTGGATAGTGTGGATATCATCCTGGAGACTGATTGGTTATCGTGACCCATGCGGTAATCGATGTCGCAGCCAGGGCCATAGAAATCCATTCTCCACTGGATGGAGAGATCACCCTATACCTACCCGACCAGGGATGTACCCGTTCCTGTGCTTTCGCTATGATGGAGTCGCCGGTTGAGAAAATCCCAGTGGTCTGTGACTACCCAGATGTTTTTCTGGATGAGTTACCAGGAATGCCACCCGATAGAGACATAGAGTTCACGATCGAATTACAACCCAGAACTGCACCTATATCCAAGAGACCTTATAGGATGCCTCCAGCAGAATTGGCGGAATTGAAAAAGCAGTTGCAAGAATTGTTGGACAAGGGGTTTATTCGCCCGAGTACTTCTCCATGGGGGTGTCCCGCCTTATTTGTAAAGAAGAAAGATGAGAGTTTGAGATTGTGTGTTGACTACCGCCCACTCAATGCGGTGACCATCAAGAATAAGTATCCATTGCCCCACATTGATGTATTGTTTGACAGTTAGTGGGAGCCAAGGTATTCTCCAAGATAGACCTTCGCTCTGGCTACCATCAGATCAAGATCAGGGCCAGTGATATTCCGAAGACGGCTTTCTCTACCAGATATGGGCTTTATGAATACATGGTGATGTCTTTCGGGCTGACCAATGCCTCGGCTTATTTCATGTATTTGATGAACTCAGTATTTATGCCAGAGCTGGACAAGTTTGTGGTGGTCTTCATTGATGATATTCTGGTTTATTCCAAGAATGAAGCCGAGCACACTAAGCATTTGCATACTGTACTTCAGAGGCTGCGCGACCATCAGTTGTATGCTAAACTGTCCAAGTGTGAATTCTGGCTGAGGGAAATCAAGTTTTTGGGTCACACCATTTCTCAGGATGGGGTATCAGTTGATCCTAAAAAAGTACAAGAAGTGATGAATTGGAAACCTCCTACCACAGTACGGCAAATCCGTAGTTTTCTGGGATTGGCAAGGTATTATCGGCGATTTATTCCGGATTTCTCCCGGATTGCCAAACCCATGACTGAATTGTTGAAGAAAGGAGTCAAGTATGAATGGGGCCAGAAATGTGAGGATGCATTTCATACACTTAGGCAACATTTAACCATAGCACCCGTGCTAGCTCAGCCTGACAACACCAAACCCTTTGAGGTCTATTGCGATGCTTCCAGTACTGGATTGGGATGTGTCTTGATGCAAGACAACCGAGTCATTGCTTATGCCTCCTGTGCACTCAGACCTCATGAGCAGAACTGCCCCACACATGATCTGGAGTTAGCAGCCGTAGCTCATGCTCTCAAGATTTGGAGACATTACTTGATGGGAGCCCACTGTAATATCTACACTAATCACAAGAGTCTCAAATATATCTTCACTCAGGCTGATCTTAATATGAGGCAGAGAAGATGGTTGGAATTAATCAAGGACTATGATCTGGAAGTGCATTACCATCCCGGCAAGGCCAATGTTGTGGCAGATGCCTTAAGTCGGAAGGCCCAGTGCAACTGTGTAACAATGGACTCCAAGATTGTCACCCTGTGTGATGAGTTGTGCAAGTTGAGCGTAGAAGTTGTTCCCTCAGGGACCTTGGAGTATATCTTAGTGGAACCCACATTGCATGAGCAGATAGTCATGGCTCAAGTTGATGACAAGGGTGTTCAAGTCATTAAGGAAATGATCGGATAGAAGGCAGATAAATACAAATGCTTCCATCAGGACAGCAAAGGGATTCTATGGTTTGGAGACCGATTGGTTGTTCCCAAGAACCCCGAGCTCAGAAAGAAGATATTGGATGAATCTCACCTTTCTAAATTTTCCATGCACCCCGGCAGTAACAAGATGTATCATGACCTTAGATCCTTGTACTGGTGGACCAGAATGAAGAGGGAAATTGCTAAGTATATAGCTAAATGCGACACTTGCCAAAGAGTCAAGGTCAGTCATTTGAAGGTAGCAGGCACCTTACAGCCCCTTCCCATACCAACTTGGAAATGGAAAGATATTTGCATGGATTTCATTGTGGGTTTGCCCAATACCTCCCGGCATCACGATTCTATTTGGGTCATCGTGGATAGATTGACCAAGACAGCTCATTTCTTGCCAGTGCATACCACCTACAAGACCGATAAGTATGCAGAAATCTATATTGATCAAATAGTGCGTTTGCATGGAATTTCGAAGACTATTGTATCTGACCGAGGAGCACTGTTTGTGGCATGCTTTTGGGAGCAGCTCCAAAAATCACTTGGGACCCATGTAATAAGAAGCTCAGCATACCATCCTCAGACAGATGGTCAGACAGAAAGAGTGAATCAAATTCTCGAAGACATGTTGCAAGCCTATGTGCTACACTATGGTAAAAATTGGGACAAGTGTCTTTCTTTGGCAGAATTTTCTTATAATAACAACTACCAGTCCAGTCTAAAGATGGCACCTTTCGAGGCCATGTATGGGAGAAGGTGTAGGACACCGCTAAATTGGTCTCAAGCTGGAGAAAGGGAAATATTTGGACCCGACTTGGTACTTGAAGTAGAGGAGAAGGTCAGAGTCATTAGAAAGAACCTAGAAGCTGCTCATGCCAGGCAAAGGAGCTATCATGACAAGAGGAGGAAACCTCTGCAGTTTGAAGTGGGATATCATGTTTATCTTAAAGTGTCACCCACTAAAGGTGTTCAGAGATTTGGAATCAAGGGCAAATTGACTCCTCGCTACATTGGGCCCTATGAGATCAAAGAAACTTGTGGACCTGTGGCATATCAATTGAAGTTGCCACCCCATATGTCAGCAGTTCATGATGTGTTCCATGTATCTCAACTACGAAAGTGTGTCCGCTTACCCACAGAAGTGCTACCTGAACCAGAATTGGAGATAGAACCAGACTTGTCTTATCGAGAGCACCCTATCAAAGTATTGGATCAAAAAGAGAGATCAACGCGGGCAAGAACAGTCAGGATGTATAAAGTTCAATGGAGCCACCACACAGAAGAAGAGGCTACGTGGGAGACTGAGGATTTTCTACGCTCTCGCTTCCCCGACTTTCTGCCCAAAGGAGTCAGTATGTAATCCAAAAACCCCACCCCCACCTGCCCTTTGAATCTAAATATAAGAAAAACTTAGTTGTTAAGGGTAAAGTAAGCTTTGAAAGTAACTTTAAAAGGACTTCCTTCTAAAGTTGCAAAGAGGATGACATTCGAAGAGCAGTTAACTAGAGGAACTTGGATAAAGGAAAATGCAACACCCCCAGCACACCTTCTTGGTACCCCCTCTAAAGGACCCCTACCCACAATCTCGGGGCGAGATTCCTTTAAGAGGGGAGGGCCGTAACACCCCAGGTGTTACTTAGGGTTTTCACTCAAGCCTACACTATTGAACCCATCATCACATGTGGTTTAGTTTGAGCAAAAGACACCAAACTTGGGTGTCATGATCCTAAGTAGGTGTAACCCATCTTAGAAGTCATGCTTTGGCCTTATCATGCACCTAAAGAGGAGAGAATGACTCAAACCCTAATTCAACTCCCTTAGGCAAATGGAGCCCTAGAGGGGATTATGGCAAAAGGGCTATATAAACCACATTATCATGGCTTGGGCTAATTATAAAAGTTGTAGTACACTTAATACCCTACAAAAATTAGTAAGAGAGTGACCCCAAAAAGAATTCAGAAAAACCCCAAAAAGGTCACCAAAGAGAAGGACATAAAAGAAAAATCAGATTGCTCTCAAGTTCAAAACCGACCCTCTTTCAAAGATCAAATGTGTTCACCTTTTTCCAAACCTCAAAACCATATGGCCCAATTGACAAAATGGCACCTAAAGACCCCTAGAACACCCTGGAAAAATTTGAACTCAACCCTAATTCGGTTGACATGACTTGGCACAGTTTTTGTCTCGGTTTGGACAGCTCGGACAGAGCCAACTTCACACACCTATATTTCTCAACCCCGACCATATCTTTGCTTGGAACTCACATAGAAAAGATAGGATATGGTGCAGAGAAGAGACCATACACAAGATTTTTGCTGAGATCTGCACGCTAAGGCGACCAAACAGGCCGTTGAACACTGGCAGAAGTAAACCACCACGTGTTCGACGTGGGCAGACACTCAGGAGCGCGCCCAGAGCACGCACGCACGCGCACCCCCGCACACCCTCGGTCGCCCCCACGCCAACGCCCGTGCCGTGCCCGCGCGTGGCTATAAAACCCGCCCTTGCGCTCTGCCACCTTCCCGGTCACCCCCCTCCGCACACCGCCTAACTTTCCCGAGCTCGCCCACAGCTCTGGCGACCTCCCCGCGACCCGCCAGAGCCTCCCAAGGACGCCCGCTGTGGCCAAACCTTTCCCGCCCACCTCCGCTCGATCCGTGCCCTCGTATAGCTCCCCTAGGAGGCCGTGAAGCTTGCCCGAGCTTGAGCCGAGGACCAGCCCCACCGGAATAGTGCAATCATGCTCGCCGGAGTTCGTGAACCCGCCGGAGTACGTGGACCAGGTAATCCACTGCACCATTTCTCAATTCCTTGCGCACATGGCCTCTACATCACCTAGTGGAGCTCCTCGTGCACTTTGATTGAACCCTACCGCCGTGGTTTGGCCGGAGCAGGAACCGCCGACGACCTCCGCCGCTTGCGCTCGTGGCCACAGCAGCTCCGACCACCTCCGACGCCGACCCGCACACCGACGTGACCGCCGTGACCTCCCCGACGTCACTGACCACCCCGCCAGACCTCTGCTGCCGCCGGTAAGCCGTGCCACCGTGATCCTTGCCCCGGTTACTGTTTCAACCCGCCAGGGAGCGCGGGTTAGGTTTAGGTTAAGTCCAGGGGGTTTTGTGCAAGGTCAGTGACTCATGCAAATAGTGGACCGAGGGCTGTTTTGTGAGAGAAAAGGGGGATAAAACCCAGGGACTTCAGCGCAAATCTGTATTTCTTTTCCATTTCGAATTTACTTTTCTTTTAAATATTGCAGAGAACTTAATAAATGCATAACTTGAAGAATAATCATCCAAAATTAGTCAAACCAATTTTGCTAGACTTTGTGAAATATAACCTTTCAGGCAAAAATAATAGACCCCATAGTTCCTGTAAAGTTTTATATAGTTTTGAATTAAATAAGAAAACTGCCCAAAATTCATTAATAAAGGGAAAACTAGAAATATTGTTATACCAGGGTTGAGAAAAATAGTGGAGACACTAACCTAGTAGTTACATTGTTTATAATTAATAAACACCCCAGTATACAAGGTTAAGAAAGATTTATCCACTAAACCTTGTTTATGCTCAAACTTAAGAAAATGAAGAAAAGGGGTTGAAAATGGGCACCAGGGGGCAACCATATTTTTCCTAGCATGCCTAAGTGATATAGTCCACAAGAAAATTTTGTTGAACCATAGTCCAGTGAAAAGATATTGCACTCACATTTATTCATGGAAAACAGGGAAAACTTTGAAAAATCATCAGAAAATAATCCTAAGGAGAAAACACCCCTACTTTAGGAATGACTGCTCTTGTGCTAAGAAGAACCTAGGAAAAATACAAGTTCTGTTATTTGATATTTTTCAAATAACAAGTTAGTTATAAGTTTCTTTTTGGCTTTAAAATTTAGAAAATCATAACTAAATAACCACTAAGTAACCCTCAGTGATTTTTGGCACAGAAGCAGGCTATTACCCATAGATACCAGCAAAAATAATTCTTGGTATAGAACCCACACCTAGGTAAGAGTTGTAGTGCAAAGTAACCCCTCTGCCCCAACTTTTGTTATTTTAGTCCAGGGCATGATCTATTTATTTTTGACCTCAAATTTATAGGACAGACTACATTGACCAATATTAACCCACTGTAATTTTTACAGAATTTTTTGAAATTTTGAAATCACTGTTGTAGTTCATACCCACCTTAAAAGCATAAAAAGCAAATAAAGAGAGGAATTAGTAGTGGAGATTAATGTTACCTTGACCAAATCAGCAAAACCCTTGAGTACCTAATAGAAACTTTAAAGGGCAATCCAAGTCTTAATCCACTATGTTTGCCTCTAAGCAAAACCTCCAACCTAAATTGCTAAGCATAAACCACTAAGAGCTTTTTATAACGAGGAAACCCTAAGTTATCAACTAACTCGGCTTTTTCTTCACTATGCATAATAGTTACTAAACTCTGCATATCATAGCCTACATATATCTTATTCATTGCATTTGATAGATTGCAACCTCGCGAACGGAGAGTATATCCTCGTGCCAGAGCAAGGAGTTGCTCAGGAGGTAGCCCAGGATCCAGCACCAGAGCCTGCCTTTGAGGATCTGCCTGCCCCAGCTTTGGAAGGCAAGCCCCGGTTTTATGCATAACCGTTTATATATGCTATTTTACTACACTTAAATGTTTGTAGGCTTGTACTATGCACTTAAGTGTAGGAGTTGTCTGAAACCCTAGTTGCATGACTCAGGATTCCTTTTGAGATGGATACTAGTATGCTAGGTCGAGTAGCTGCTTTGCTAATTAGGGATCTCGATAGAAGTGGAGTGATTTTTCTAGCACTCGCATGAGGTCAGGAATTGCTTGTATCATTTTTATATCAGAATGATGATGGTCTGTGGACACAGATCCATGGGGATGCATGGTCTACAAGATGAAATTGCAATAAGGATTAACGTGCGGATACCTGTGTCAAGCGTTTGAATGTACTAAACACATACCGAGAAATATGGTAAATCGGTAAGCCTAGTACCTGAGTGAACCTGCCCGCAGACTTTTCCCCTCACACGACCTGAGACATGGTCTCCCATTCCGGTTATGGTGTGTACAAGTGCGGTCACTGCACGACGGCAGTCGGGGTCAGTGAGGCATTGTACGCCAAGGCGGTGAGCCCTGATCTGTTGCCAGGGGATCGATGGGGACGGTTGATGTGTGTGCGGACGGAGTGCCTCGCCACGTCGTGTGTTTAGGTTTACCTTGCAAGGATAAAAACGCGATTTGAATCATCTGCTTCTCGCAGCTAATGAGACTGCTTGATCCATTGTATTGCATTGAGTAACAAGTGGAAATGTGATGATTTGGCAAAAGTTGTTGATTGCTAAATGCTTGATACCATGAATGATTAGATAGGTACTCATTTAGTCTTAAGAGAGTCACACTAAAACTTAAAAAGGCTAAAACTTGATTTTTAGACTCAGCTAGTGCTTTTGGCAACCAAACCCCTCAGCCAAACAGCTGCATGTCTAGAGGTAGAGGAGTAGACTCCTCACACCGGGTAAGTCTAGCTGAGTATTAGTATACTCAGCCTTGCTTGTGGCATAATTTTACAGGTTCTATGGAGGACATGGTTGCTAGAGTGACTTGGCCGTCCACCTTGCCACCGGGTTGGACAGTCGAGTGGGACCCTACCTCGGCTGAAGAGGAGCATGAGGAGTGATGGGATAGGCTTCCCCATCCCTCCATTGATTTATCGTTAGTTTTATTCCGCTGCATTCCGAACAATGGTCACTACTTCTGCTAAAACTCCGATGATGTTGTAATAAATTTGATACTCCTTAATGTATGGTTTTATGCTTTATTGTATTTGCTCTGTGCCTCACCATCGAGTGAGTATGTGGTACTTGATCCTGTTAGTGGCCTCGCCGGACTAGATCCGAGGGACTGACGTGTTATTCCTATTTAAGTGTGGTCCAGCCTCTAAGGCGGGACTTAGGCACTTAAGTTGGAATAATTCGGGCGGTTCCGCCACAGATATTAGTATGGATTTCATTGTGGGATTACCCAAAACAGCCAAAGGTTTTGACTCTCTATGGGTCATAATTGATCGGCTTACAAAGATTGCTCATTTTCTTCCCGTCAAGACAAAATATCCAGTGGTCACATATGCGGAACTTTATATTGCCCGTATTCTCAGTTTACATGGAGTTCCAAAAATGTTAGTTTCGGACCGAGGACCACAATTTGTATCCAAGTTCTTGGAAGAACTGCACAAATCCTTGGGTACTAAATTACTCCACAGTTCGGCTTATCATCCTCAAACAAGTGGACAAACTGAGAGAGTAAATCAGATACTTGAAGATATGTTGCGGGCATGTGTCCTGGAGTTTCCGCAAAAATGGGATGATTGTCTGCCATTGGCAGAGTTTTCTTATAATAACAGCTATCAAGAGAGCATTAAGATGGCACCGTTTGAAGCACTGTACGGCGACGGTGTCGGACACCCTTAAATTGGTCTGAACCAGGAGAACTATGGTTTTTCAGGCCTAATTTAGTCAAGGAAAGAGAGGCAAAGGTTCAATGGATAAGGCACCACTTGAAAGAAGCTCAAGCTCGGCAGAAAAGTTATGCGGACAAACGACACCGATCTTTGTTCTTTCAAGTCAAGGATCATGTATACCTGAAAGTATCACCAATGAAGCGTGTTAATCGATTCGGGGTAAAAGGAAAGTTGGCACCCCAATACATTGGCCTGTTTCCCGTTCTTGAACAATGCGGACCAGTGGCGTACAGACTTCAACTACCTGAAACATTATCTGAAATACATAATGTGTTCCATGTATCCCAGTTGAAGAAGTGTCTTCGGATTCCTGATCGAACCATCGATGTTGTGGATGTTGCTTTGGAACTAGATTTGACTTATTCAGAACATCCCATTCGAGTTTTGGATCAGAAGGACAGGATCACTCGAAAAAGGACTCTCAAGTTCTATAAGGTACAATGGAACCAGCACACTGAAGATGAAGCTACTTGGGAGACTCAAGACTTCTTAGAGAAAAATTTTCTTAGGTTTTTAGCTTCATGTAACTTGTAAGATGTGTATATTTGATTGCAAAGTTGGAACAAACTCCATACCACCCTCTGCTCTATAAGACAAATAAGGAAATAAAGATGTGACGTGTTTCCTTTTCCACTACTTGCCCTAGGACCTTAAATCTCGGGACGAGATTCTTTTATGGGGGGAAGGATGTAACACCCTTGGTGTTACTGGCACTAAAAACTTGAGCATGACATCATATGCATTGACATTTCATTTTGTTGTCGCACCTAGAATGCATTCACTAGGTAAAATTTCAAAACATATGTGATGTGGTGACTTGAAGTGTGCTTAACCCTAGGGTAGGGTAACCAACCCTGGGATTAGGGCATATAGGTAATAATAAGCCCAAAAGGAGTAAAATCTCAAAAGTCTTTGGAAACACCCAAAAGAGATTAAGAGTGATGGATTTGAATGGCACAAAGACCCTAGTGTGCCCAAAACCCTAAAAGAAACCCTAGAAAACCCTAATTGGAACCCTAGGGGGTAAATTCAAATTCTATATACTTTTGGACCAAAGTGCAAATATCAAAGTAATAGAACATAAAAAACCAAGTAACTTTCACATTGAAGGATTTTCAAGTAGTATGGAGAAATTTGGACTTTATTGCAAAAAGACCCAAGAACCCTAAAGTGGCTAAGTCCGAATTTCAGTGGAATTGGGTCATCTTTGGAGCCTTGTATTTCTCAGTTCATGAAGGTTTTGCCCTGAGTCAATACATCAAATTTGTAGAGCTACTATAGGGGTACAAGTTCAATTGAGAAACCTAACTCTAAAACCTTATCAAATCTGATGAAAAACACACACCAAAACAGAGCTAGCAGAAATCTGAAATTTCAGATAGGGAACAGTAGTCTGAAAATCTGTAATGAAGTATGTAAAGGTAGGTTTGAAGTCCTTTTGTGACCAATCTAGGGGGTTTAAGGTTGTGAGTTGTGTAGACAAAATAGAGACCATCAGAAGGTGATTAAGTGTTCTTAAGACAAGTAGGCTTGATCCTGTGCAAACATTAAGGGAAATGATGCTCAAAGTCAGGCTGTCAGGCTGGCAGATTTCGACTAACGATCAGGCAGACCTATTCTGAATTTCTGCCTGTCTGATCAACTTTGAGGCCTTGTAGAAGCTATTATGTGTGACTTGGTGCCAGGATGGTTAAAGCAAAGTTGGAGAGTTAGTATTCATGAGCAAATTTTATTAAGAGACCCTGGCTTGACATCATACAGATTTAGAATATAAGGGCGCCCGAATTATCTCTATCGAAAAGGGAGGAATCAGCTGAAGACTGAAGATTAGGGTTCAGGATGTTGAAATGGCACCCGTGTGTTGCAGCTGATTTTTGGGTACCATAACTTGTAATCTATGAGGTTTGGGTCCAAGAAACCTATAGTAACTTTGCAGACTTTTGATTAGTGAACAAGTTTTGTTAATGGTGACTGACCTGTTCTTAATCAAAATAAGGAGAAAAGGCTGACTGAAGTAGGGAGGATCAGTCAAGAGTTGTAGATTCAAAAGTGCAGAAATATCTATCCCTGATCTTTTCCTCCCTTGCCGTGTCTTACTTTGGAATAAAGAGAAGATAGAGATGAGAAGAGGGCAGGGATGTTTAGAACTGTGATCATCACTGAAATATCACCAGTTGGAAATATCTACTACAGTGCCATCTTATCTCTACCCCCTTCCATGGATAAACTTCCCCATGCCTTGTTGTGCTCTGGAAACCGGCGTGGGACTTCAGGGTTGAGCCACGCCTCCATATCCATGCAATCTCTGACATCCCCAAGGCTCTCCTCGCTATAATCCCAAGGAGCTAGCCATTCCTTGATCTTTTCACTGCCTATTTAAGAGTAACCGAGGGGGGAAGAAGGCAAGAGCAAAGGAGAAATCCTTACCTCTGTCGTTAACCATGGTGTGTAGCTTCAACATAGTTTTGTTGCTTTCCTTTCCCCAAACTATACCCTGGGCGCGCCCAATTCCTTTGGTCAAGTCACTCAACGTGTCTGGTGACCACGTCGCCGACGCAACAACCTCACGTGGCCAGGCGATTACGGTATGGCTCAACACCTAAGAATCAATGTTCTAGTGTCCTTATAGGCTGGTGAAGCTCACCAAGGAATCTGTTTGGTCTTTACGGTCATAGTTTGGTTGGAACACGAGTTTGACACTACATGAACTGCTCTGGTGTCAACCCACCAAAACTCTGTTGGACCAATGATAATTTCTGGAAGCATCGTGTCCCCCGTGTCCTACTAGTGCTCCCTGTGCCTTTAATTTGAATCCTCCAGTGCTTGTATTGTCTGGGCAGACGCTGTGGAACCGGGACCCCGTCGTAGGCGCGATTGGATCGTTCTGGGGGTTTATAGGCTACATCCATGCCCATAGCTGCTCGGTTTAGGTTAGAATTAGGTCTGGCAAGTATCTAATGGGTGCTTGGGCTCTCCACCACCGTGGCGTGGCAAGGAGAGTCGTCCGCGCCGCCGGCCGGAGTCGAGGATCCATGTTTAAAAGACAAGGAACTTAGGAGGGGCAAAGAGTAAAGTGTCAGTGACTCATTAAATTCGGTCGAGGACTTCCTTTCTAATATTTGAACCAGTAAGGGCCTTTGCGCAAATGTACTGCATGGTCGTCGGCGCGCCCGAATTCTGTATAGACCTGGGCCGGCCGGGCTGGTTTCGGCCCAATATTGTTGACAGTTTCTCCTTTTCTTTTTCTGATTACGTTTGGAAATCCATCAGAAATTCTAGAAAAATGATAAAAATATGGGACTAATTTTACTAGACTTCTAAATTTCTCTAGTATTTAATAAAAATAGTTCCAAGAAATTTAGTCCCAACCATGAATTGTTTAGCATTTAAAGGTGCCTAAGCCTAGTCTTCTAGAATTTTAGAAGTGAGTTGGTAGCTCCAAAAATCATAAAACTTTTTAGGTAAGCTTAATATAACAATCAAAGCCCTTGGGTAAAGTTTGGTATGTTTTGGACATTGTTTGATCCCAAAACCCCAAAACCCTAGTTTTCTAAGGTAGAATTTGTCTAACCCTAATAGGGTACTAACCCAGGACACCCTAGTGACTTAGTAGTACCGTGACAGAAGTTCTATTCAAGATATAACTTAATGTGTTCTATCATAACTGCATGTTCATAGCATCACATGGGCATTTATGTATGTATATTGTTATGTTTAGAAAACAAAGAAGAAGTAGTAGTTGAAGAAGAAGTTGCACCACCAGCTGAAATTCCACCTGTCGGGGACAGTTTATATTTTGACATTTGTGGAACAGATCCCGAGTCTCCTACAACACAAGGCAAGCCCTGGTGCATTTACCCCTTCCTTATTGTTTTAAATTCTTTATCACTTGAAATGATGCATTAGGTGATAGAAGTTGAGTGCTACACAATTGTTGCATTTCCTACCTTGAAATTGATTACCATTCCTTGATACCTGTTTTACTTAAAAAGTTTTCTAATGCTTAGTCTTGCTTTAGAAAACAAAATGTTTTGTTTTAAACAAAAGATGATGCTTCGGATGGAATGGGATGTTTTCAAAAATAAAACTTGATGATGAATCCATCATGGCCGTGATGGGTTCAACATCGGAAAAGATGTACCTCTGTCAGGTACCAAACTTTGGGATTGTAAATGATAAAGACGAGACCGGGTGGGTGACTTGCACAAGAAGGAAGTCTCGGTGTAGTGTCTCCGTCTGAGTCGATTAATGACCGTGTCGATGTAGGCTTGATGATTGAGGACCTTTTAACTGGCCACATGCCTCATCATGGGTAAGCTTGGCCTCGGGCAGACCAATTCGAGAAAGGCCAACACGCAATGGGAGTGGAGAGATGGCGAGAGTAGCGTGTACCCTCCATGGCAAGAGGCTGGACGGTGGTGTATCTATGCTCTCGGTTGACGTGAACCTGGTCTGGTCTTGAGAAACTCGGTGGCGAGTTGACATATGCAAGGTTTAAGTGCTACATATGTCGTGTGGTTGGAGATCCCTAGCTGGGTATTAATCGATTCGGATCGCCGTTACTTCTCGGACATGAAGACTTGTTCACTGACTTACACGTAGCAATCTAGTGAAGTAAAAGGGTGATAAAAGATGGCTAGTGTAGGCCAATTGCTTGAACTAGGGTAGAAAGAACTTTAGATGCAGGTAATGACTTAACATGATAATAAAAAGGGATTTTAAGGATCCACTCATAGTAAGCTTTTCCGCAAACAGAGTCTTTGATTCTTGATGAGCTTTACCTTGATTCCCAAAAGCCAGCATATCCTTGAGAATCTTTTCCTTTATCGGGTAAGACTTGCGAAAGTACACTCTGTACTCAAGGTTTTCGAACCCATGTTGTGGTAGGTGAGGAAACAGCGGAGTTTTGTTGTTTCTGTTCAAAGGTGGTACCAAAAGAGGAGCTGAATCCATGATCGCGTAGGCGGGAGGATGTTTGCCTCCCAGTTTGAAAACACTAAACTTTTGTGCGGGAGGGTGTTTTGCCTCCCTGGTTTGTAATAATACTTTATGCACTCTTATCACCCTGTATTGTAATAATACTCTCTCTATATATTTTATGAATGTAAATTAAGTTATTGTAATCTGCTTCCGCTCATTCTTTCCTCCGATGTGATGTAATATCTGCGTGATGGGTGAAACACTCTTGGGCGATGTAATGATGATACAGAAGACCGAACTTGTCGAGTGATTAGGTGCATCTACATAATTGTCTGAAGTCCTTAGGACAAGGACATATGTAGGTGGGCCTAATACCTTGGGAGGTTCCATGACATTTTCTTACCACGATTTGTGGGGACATGAGCTCCACCCACAGGTTCATGCGGCTTGACGGTGGTGGCACATCTCCGGCGAGGAATTCGCCGCCAACCAGACCTTCTGTTGGGGGCCTTCTCCTTCTGAAGGTCCTCAAACACATAATTAACCATTTGTTTTTAGTGTAAGCTATTACATCAAGCTTGGTCTCTAGGAGATAAATCTCTTTCTTATGACTAAGGACACACATGTTGAAGATAGATCCAAAGAAGATAAGAGTAAACACCGAAGCTATTGCCAAACGGAAAAGCTTCGGCTCGCAATGAAGCAGAAGAATGTTGATAATGGCCGAAGAAGGAAAAGACTACTTAGTCCTTTATAATTTGCATTACGATCATGTGTAAACATTAAGGACATAAATGTACTTTTGCTCGGGCTATGTCCCGTGCCTATAAATAGATGAACAGTAACATCGTACTGTGCACGCTAGATTGTGTTCACTCTCTCGCATCCTCGCCTTCGAGCAAGCCGAAGGTGTCATTGTAATATTGATATTGTCGATATTCATATATGTTATATGGGATGTGAGAATAAATGAATTATTGAGATATGATTATCACATTTATTACATTGCATTCCTACCCTTGTATCGATACGATGAAGGTTTGTTCTTCTTAACCTTCGTCTGTGAAGCATTATACTCGTAAGGAGATAATGCTTCCAAGGACGAAGGTCCTTAACGATTAACAATTGTGTTGTCATGTTCTTGATTCACAACATTTGAGAACAAGTGACCAACACCTTCCTTGCGCGCGCAACCACCACACCCACGTTTAGCATGCCGAGGCGCTTACCCTGACCAAACTTTAAGGCCACAGATTCGATGAATAAAGAAAGTGACGCTGGTGACATGGGATAGCGCTTGCTCCACTTCCACGGCTCGCTGGACCATGGCGCCACAAATTCTTAATTGGATGGATGAGGGGGGTTCACGGATTCTTTTATACAGGCCAAGGGGGAACCTGTACGGACGGCGAGGGTCTCGGCCAAGCACAACAGCCCGAGCCAGGTGCCGTGTTTGTTATGATGCGGAGAAGATGAGTCCGACTGCTGGGCCCCACGTGACAGTGACCATGGAGACTGAGTTCGTGTGCGCGGGATGCCGAGAGAGTCTGACACGCTGGGCCCGCTAGTTCGCAAGATGGCGCACGTGGAGAAGGACATACCGCCACGTAGGGCCCACGTGACAGCCACCTAGGGGGATGGAACACGTGACCAGGTGCATGTCGATGTGACCCCACATGTCGGCGCCCTGCTGATGCCCAACCTAGAATGGGCCACGCGACGAGAGTGGGCCGAGCAGCAGGTCATGACTCAAGAGCAAGGCATTGCTCATTTCTTTATTTATTATTTTTTCTTTCATTTCTATTTTCAGTTTTGCTTTCTTCTTAATTCAAATCGAAATTCCAAATCTATATTCAAATTTCAAATTCGAAAATGCACAAAAATAAAAATTCTAGCATGCAAATGCAAAAATATATATTTGTTTATTTATTTACTTATTATTACTTCTCTTTAAGTAAATGCTCCAAATCATATAATAACGATAAATTTACTTATTGTTTGTTATAAAAAAATATGATGAGTGATCATTGATTCAAAAATGAATATTTGTTTCTTACTTACTTTGAGCGAAAGTGATATATATACTTTATATTTATTTACTCTTTGTTTACTCTGTTCCCGATAAGTATTTATATGCATGAAATTTAATAAGCATGTGATTTACCAAATAGGAGTATAGGATAACTTACCATCATATTTACTTAAGAATATAATTTAAGTATATAACCAAAATTTTATATTTACTATTTTCTAAATATTAAACTTTAGGGAAGTTTCTTAATCCATCATGATACA
This sequence comes from Zea luxurians, assembly GCA_029449295.1. Lineage (NCBI taxonomy): Eukaryota > Viridiplantae > Streptophyta > Magnoliopsida > Poales > Poaceae > Zea > Zea luxurians. The sequence goes on along the minus strand of JAOPSE010000001.1, from coordinate 44,447,549 downwards.
GTTTTAGAGCGTTACAAATTCTACCCCCTTAAAAATAATCTCGTCCTCGAGATTAGTAAGTAAAGGGTTATAGTTAGTTTGGTTTTGTTTATAGTTTTAGTTTCTAGTTTTGAATTGGTTTCAATGCCAAGAAGTTTTCTCATCTTTTATCATTAATTAGTGGGTGATCAGGTAAGTATTAGCATCTTTTTATGTCAGTCAACCAACAGGCAAGATGAGATTTGGTTCATAGCGAGGATAGGTCGAGGTAAGAAAGGTTAGGGTAAGAAACACTTCAAACTGGATGATGGATATTGACTCATTTTAGAGATATGGTGTTACTCTTGTCCTTCCTTAACGAGGTTGATCTCTTTCTTCTTGGGTTTGATTTAGAAATCATCGGTCTTGGTGTTAGATACTATCATCTGAGTTGGGATAACAATTGTGGGTACATGGGGTAGGTAGGTTAAACAGAGTTTTACTTTGCTTTTGGGATAAATGGATTAGGCATCCTGTGATGTAGGTTAGGTTGTTGTTCACGGACAAGTTGGTGTAAGGCACCAATTTAGGTTCATGTTTTATCGGAGTGGGGTTTAATCTATTTCACCAGGACTAACTAACTGGTTAAGTAACTCACTTTAGATTAGATCATAGTAGCTTAGATGAGATCTAGATTAGATTGGTATGACTAGCTTAGATGGATAAGATCTAGTTAATTTTGGATTAGATCATGGTTGTTACTTCATGATGAGATAAGCGAAGTGGTTGGGTTGAGTGGGCGGATAAGATAGAATCTTTTTAAGGCAAGATGTATCTTATTAGGATAAGGTATCTCTACTAGATGAAATATAGCTATTAAGCTAGATATATTTTTAATGGGGGATAATCTAGGTTGGCTAGTTATCTTATAACACATTTGTTATGCATCTATGTATATGCAGATGCAATTGTGGACATTACTCCACAACTCATCACACTCAATCAAAGAACCAAATCAAACAGTTATCATAAGAACAAAACATTCAAGCATATAGATACCTACAAAAATAGTTTTGTTTTTTATTCCTAAGATTAGGTCTCCTATTCCTAAAGGTCACTTTAGGTACATGATTTCAAAGTGTGAAATCCTCTTTTGTCTTTAGAAGTGAAAAGGTAAGAGTAATCAGAGTAAAGCAACAATAGATGAGAAAAGATTATGAAAAGTTTAGAAAGAATTAGAGTAGCAAAGGTAAGTAGGTAAGGGTTATCCAGTTCTATCTAGGTTTCGTCCTACAGTCAACATTCCTCTGATACCACTTCTATCACACTCGAGTTTTAGGGGTCCAAAATCCAGGCGCGAAATAATCACCAAGTGTGCTGGGATCAAGTCTCACACATATGATGACTCATGGTACAGAAACGAATGTCATAGCTTTAATATATAACGAAGTTCTGTACAAAATAGTATATAATTACATCATACGAAGACAACGATCCAGCAACCCAAAGTTGACTAGGAGACAATGGTCTAGACCTCTCACGAACTCATCACGGCACCTTCCCACGCTTCATCCTGTGGTACATGCTCTTCACCTGTGGGGGGTTTATATATCAGAAGAGTGAGCTCACAAAAGATCAATCTCAACAAGTTGTGGGGAATAATGTGCATGAATTCACCGAAGGTGGGAGCTCATGTGAAGTGTAAGGCCGATCAACTAATAATGGGTAAAGCTGAGCATTGCTTTTAATAAGTTGGTCAAATTTTATTAGCAGTTACTAAATGTAAGTATATACCAAACCAGAGTAATAATATATCAAAATTGTTAATAAAACCACAATGCGATGTAAATGACAAATTAAGTTTAATTTCATAAGTTAATTATGCGAGAGTCCTGAACTGCTCATGACCGTGAGCACGACTAGTATACCAGTTTTACACTTTGCAGAGGTTGTACCCTTTACCCACAAGTCATGTTACCCATCTGCCACGGGGTTGTACGGGCCCCATACACCTCTACCAAGGAAGCGAGGCAGGGTAACAATACGAGGCCTTTACAAAGTTCCACTAGCTTCAGAAAACCCGCTACAGTTCTAGGGAGCGCAATGTAGGAATCCCCGTCTGAAAAGCCATCGTAGCAAAATCAACCCGAGAACCTCCTTACACTAACAACTCCCCTACTGCCCTTGCCCCTTAGAACGACCATTCTACTCTAGGTTAGCGGTCCTACAGTCAGTACGGCTTTGATACCACTTATGTCACACCCAGTTTTAGAAGACAAACCAAATGTGAACCATGTACGTGCCAGTATCTGCAATTCACGTACACAACAATTACATAACTAGACATCATCACATAATGCTCAAATAATAACGCAAAAAGGTATTGATTTGATTACATCATGATGTTCGAGACATCCACATAGTCTTAAACATAGATCAAAGTGCAAGAACAAAACGTAGCAATACATGGCCTTCACAGGCAGCCAACTAGAGGTTTGCCGCTAACCCATGCCTAGAACTCATCATAGTCTTGAAACTCTTAGAAATCCTCCACCACAACTTTAGCTTCTCTTGAGCAGGGGTTGCAATGTGGACAACCTGGTGTTTTGGTGCTTTAAGCAAGGGTGAGTACACATCAACGTACTCAGCAATTGTCCTGTTTGGCTAAAAGTGAACTAGTTGTATGTGGGGTGAAGCTCAGAACATATGCTTTTAGTTGGTCAAGTAATTATTACTAATAGAGAGCCAGGTTTTAGCATTAAACCCAAGTTATTAACCCAAAGTAATCATAGTATCTCTAATCATCACCATTAAAACCATTATGATTCTCATCATCATTTGTAATCATAGTATCTCTAATCAAAGAAGCTCCCAAGGCTGCTCCTAACCGTTAGCACGGCTGATATATCAGTTTCTAACACTCTGCAGAGGTTGCACACTTTACCCACGAGCCGTGATTCCCTCTCTAGCCTGGGTTCTATAGACCTGATCTTCACTACCAAGGTGAATGGCCAGGAATTCACTCCGAAGCCTTTACAAAGATTCCCTGAGATGTAGCCACCTGTTAGGTTTTCTAAATGTATCGCACTCCTCCCAAGGGTCAAACAACCCTCGATAGAGCGAGCCACACACATCGAGCCCCATTGATGGTACGACGGCGAAGCTAACTACACCTCAGTTCCTCTAATTAATTAGCTAAGGGTGTCTCATTCCACCCTCATGGTTGTACTGTTTTCCCAGGTGGTCATCCAACGAACCAGACCTTACAGAGAGGCACTCGAGAAACCGCTCAAGCCCCCTTAAATATCACAATGCCATCATCATTTCCAAAAGTAAACCTCGTATCATAAATAATCTCATCATGTTCATTGATTAAAGTGATGCGCTAGCATAGAGCTAATCCAGAAATAATCCAACCTAAATAGGTGATAAAGACAAGATAAATAAAGACTAGTAAATACTTAGGTATAAATTATATAAATGCGGGGAGATGAATTATAAAATGTGTAGGACATAAATAGGTCAGAGGACACTTGCCTTCACCAACCAGCTGCTGCTCAAGGTCTTCTCCTGCAACTTCCTCGAATTCCGCCAACGGACTGTTATCTATACGATTTCAAACATAAATTCCACATTCATAATATAGCAAGGAACAATACACCACAGAATAAAATAGAATAGCTAAACAGACGTGTGGCGTAGAGCTCACATTTACGACTATGCGAGAAAAGAAACTACGACAACCAAAGCTACGGCCGAGAGACATAGCGATGACGTTAAGCAGTTATGGACTAAAAGTATTTATCTCAACATAATTATATTAATTGATATTCGTGCAACGCATAAATAAAATTAGCACTAGATCCTAATTAGTTCAGTACTTGATTAATCTTCGTTACACTATGCAATTTAATTATTATAAACGATTCTAGGTGAATTAAAAAGGATTGTCGCGCGGAGAAGCGCGCGGCACAACGCATGACTCAAATAGAATTTAAAAAGGATTGTCGCGCGGCGAAACGCGTGGCACAACACATGACTCAAACGGAATTTAAAACGCTACGACGCGCGTGAAGCGGCGAATAGCGAACGCGAAGCATGCCGAAGTCACGTGCGCTGGGCTGCGCGCACGGGGAAGGGGACGCACACGAGTAGGGGGCCAGGGCCGCACGCCGGGGGCCAGGCCATGACTTCCAGGGCCATGCAGGGGCACGCCGGGGGAGGGCCACGCTGGGTGCAGGGCCACCAGGGAAAGGGGCTCACCTGGCGGGGGCAGAGGGCTACCAGGGGAGGCCGGGGAGGACGCCGCCTCGCCGTGGCGGGCGCATAGGGGATCGGGGCCGAGGAGGGCCGCCGGGCAGGGGGGCACGCCGGGTGGGGGAGAGCACGCTGGGGTGGGCCGCCGGGCAGGGGGCCACCGAGCAAGGGGAGGAGGAGGAGGGAAGGGAGGAGAGGGAGGAGCTTACCACGGGACTCGACGGACGGTAGCAACTGCTCACCGGGGATCCATGCGAGGGCAGGGAGAGAGTGGAGAGAGGAGGAAGAGGGAGAGGGTAGTTTCTCTCTTCCTCGATCATGGGTGCGCGGGAAAGGGGAGTGGGAGAGGGGGCGCGCATGGGGGGCAGGGGCGGTTTGGGTGCGCGGGCTGGGCTGGGCCGCGGGCCGGGTCTGAGCCGCGGGGCTGATTCTCCTCTACTCGAGCTCGCCTGCTTCTAATCAAGTTATTCCACGAATAGAAATCCCAAAAATGCACGCCTAGGCACAACTTCAGACAAAAAATAAATATACTCCAGCATGATGCAACAACAATTTCAACTTAGGATTTTGCTTACACGCGAGACAGACACCAGTCTCTATATTGCTTTGAAAATGGGAGGAAGGAGCAGAACAGGAAGAGAAAAAGAGAGTAACACCTGAATTTGGTGAATATTGGAGACGAAAATTTATACCCCCAAATTCAGGGTGTTACAATGGAAGGGGCCAAACGACGACCATCGATACAGCCAGTGTCACGGGGGCTAGTTTAACTCTAACGAGGATTGAAGCCCAAGCCCCCAGCTGCCTGGGCCACGAGATTTCGGTCACCATATCCTGAGGGCCCCGCACCACGACACTACAGGGCCCCCACCATCGTGAAGTACACTGGGGAATCAAACCCCAATCCATGACTGGAGGACTATCGGCTTGCATGTCATGCGGGGGAGCGGATTGCGATGGTTTTATAATCCGGAACCTCCCCCTATATTTAGCAGGTTCAGCGCGGACCTGGCTCGATAGCCTCGGCCCTAGGTGCATCCAGGGCTGGGCGGACCTAGAAGAGACTTATGTCAGAAATTTCCAGGGCACGTACGTACGCCAGAGAAACCCATGGGACCTTAACTATTGTTGGACGAGGCCCTAAGGGACTATATTCGGCGCTTTTCGCGATAATTCAACCAGTTGCCCAACCTCATGGACTCCGACGTTATCAATGCTTTCACCCGGCGAGCCATTGAAAAAACCTCAGTGCATAAGTTGGGACGGAAGACCCCGCGAATGACAAGGAAGCTTTTTGACATTGCGATCAGCCATGCATCAGGAGAGGACGTAGAGAGAGGCACCATCGGCCGTCTCAAACGGAAGACTAGGTGTGACAGGGGGTGGATGAAGATGTCAACGACCGCCTCGACCCGAAGATGAGAAGAGTCTGACGACAATGAGCCAATGCATTGATGACTACCATAAGCCGGACAAGAGGAAGGCCTCTAGCCGAGGAAACCCCTGGTCACTTTGAAAAGCTCCTTGAAGCCCCATGTCTGAACCATCAACGTTCAGTCTGACATGCCTTTACGGACTGTGAGTTAATTAGAGAATTCTTACGCAAAACGATGCCATCCGGGGGGCAAACCCCAAGAGGACGAAAGGCCATAAGGAGCGAAACCTTTTGCCTCACTAGGATCGGCAACTCGCCGACCCTCATGGAGCGCGCCCAATCCCTGCTCACCATTGGCTCTATCAGCGATATGGTACAATTAGCCACAATACACGAGGTTAGAGGCAACAGGCCTGACGACCTTTGTAACCTCGAACGAACATCGTGAGTTTTGGGACGCAGTAGCCTCCGATCGACCAGAGGACCTGTTCCCCCTCTTCCGAGCGGCGACTAGCCGGCAAACACTGCCTCAAGCCACATGACATTCAGTCAGGCCACAAATAGGGGAAGGCATCGGTCGACACCGGGAACATCAAGCCAATGGGATGGCTCGATTCGTGGTGAAGACTCGGTGCCCTAGGACGGTTCTAAACCCCGACCCTGAAACGATCGTCCGGAGATGTCGGACAGACGAAACCGAGGAAGGGACATTGCCAGTCTCTCTGCACCTCATTTTCTATGTCTTTTACATCTATCTTGCGAACTCGATTGTGCTAACGAATATTTTTCCTTTGTCCATGCAATGGACGCAGTACCTTAGAGAACCGAATGGACAAAAAGCTACCCAAGCCACTGACCGGAATGTCCCACCGGAGGAGTCTGAATGAGCGCTCGGAGTGTCCAACCTAGTAACACTTCAAGCTCCTTCTATTTCCCGAAAAAACCTACGGCAGAATTACCATGAATTCTGGGGTCTGAAAAGCTAGTTCGCAAGGGCTCGTGGCCACCTCAACGAAATCTAGAGCGAGGGGTAAGCATGTGACAGGCACACTAGCGGCTAGGACTATGATGCGCGAAGCGCGAAGGGTGTCACCAGCTTATGTTTGAGTCCTAGGAATGTCTAACTCATGTTTTATCGTGAAGAGAGGCAAGGAGTTGTCGAGTCTGGTCGAACAGAGTCAGCAATTACATGAGTTGGTGCCTGGGAGTATGAGGATGGTTCCCTAGCGAACCCCACGCTTGGATCCTGCGAAAGGACCTAGGGCTCACTCGGATTACCCGTTTACAGCTCATCGGGTGTCATTGCTCGACGATCGAGGTAAGCATGGTTCGACTCACCTCCCCACATCGTTGTGGAAGGCATGCATAGGGGAGAGTAAAACAAAAAGATGGGACGACCCCCCTAGATGGATCTATGCATTGAGCAGAGGCTCAGGGGCTCACCTCGCACGGGTATGGTGAATGGGAAAAATCGCATGTATAGCGCCCCTCGGGCCGTGATAGAGCTTAGGACCAATAGGGTCCAAGGGACCCAATGACCATACACATTTTAGGAATAAACGGGCCGCAAAGCAAGATTATGGGAGATCACGGATTATCTCCTCCATTGACACCACCTCGAGCATGGAGTTCGACGTGGCGTCAAAGCCACTTGTTAGGAGTTCCAAGTCTGCTGACATTGTCTCAGCATGTAGGCCGACAACATCAAGAAGGCTGTCACCACAACAAAGTTGCGTAATGACGAAGGTCGTCGCTACGCCATGGTGAACCCAAACTCCACAACCTCATGAATATGCTCCAGGATGCCAAGGAGACACGACATTTGATCCCTCCCCTACACATGAATGAATCTTGTAGCCCGATCAACGCATAGGAAAAAGTCCAGCACTTCGGGCCTAGTGTGGGCGACAGATATCCCCTAGGTCCATCAGAAGGATAAAAGACCTCATGAAAGGCCCAAGGGCCCCATAATTCATAAGGTCATCCCCTCGTGGGCCTAGGGAGGAACGACCAGTGAAGCGGATTGATGCAAGGCCAGATTGGCGCAAGCCTAGAACGGCCCAACAAATTTGAGCGGTAACCACAACAGTGACCCGACCTTCCCGCATAGGAGCCCTGTACGACGGAGCCAAGCGAGGATGGGTCGGCTGAATTATAGGATGATAAACTCAGTTGGTTCACTATTTCATAGGCATGCGTTGTAATCATATCTGCATGTAACGCCCCACGGTCGAGTATATAAGGCCTAGGGGCACCCCTTCAGAGCGATGACCCATTACTTAGCTACCAACACCGACTCTCTACGTTTCCAACACTAGAGAACCTCCTTGTAACCCACTGCATAGAGTACTCACGCCAGGATGTAGGGTATTACGCATCTCAAAGCGGCCCGAACCTGTACACAACTATCCACTATCTCTCGTGCATTTAGCACGAACCATCGAGCTACAGTCAATAACCCCATCCTACTCCAAAAAGCACCTTGAGGGGCAACCCCGGGTGCGCGATCGGACCCGAAACACCGACAGCTGGCACGCCAGGTAGGGGGTGTGTCATCGATCCAAGCTAGCTCAATGGCCATCACCTTCCAGCATAAGATCATCCTCCGCCCTGGATCCACGTTCTGCTTCGGAACTATCTCATTTGTAGCAGATGAGGAGGGAACTCTACATCGCATCACAGATACACCGAAGAGAAAGTCTCCCCTAAAGATCTTCGAGAAAATTGGAGCAAAGCAGGGAAAAGTGCAACCTCCGGTGCTCCGAGAAAAGATCATCTTCAACAAGCTGGGAGCTGAGGGTCCGTCAGCCCGGAGAACTCCGCTGTCCACCTCTCCAATAAAAGAATGGACACGGATTGCAAGGAAAAAGGAAGCAAATGAGACAAAGGATCGTCAATCTGGTCTCTCTGTGCCTTCGTCCTCAAAGGAGGGCAGAAAGAAGATCACCATGACAACTGTTCCATTCTACCCCAGCGTCCTCTTCATTGGAAGGGTAGAATCGCCCCCCATATCCGACGACGAACCGACCGCACCTGGAGAGGAACCTCCTCAGCGGGAATCCCGCCGACGAAGGAACCGACGCCAAAATATCCGGCGACATCACGAGGCCGGAGAACGGGACCCGGCGCAACCCGTATCGCGAGACGAGATCTCGGAGATGGGAGAAACTCCGGAAGAACGTGTCTTCAGGGAAAGAAGGAATTCCTGACGACGCGATCGTCGACGGGCTCAAGAACAGGCCGAGCAGGAAACAAGGCAACGCCGGGAAAATCCACTCTTCGGATGCAACCTAAACCCCAATTTCGCCCGAGCTATGAACACGCTGAGTGAAGTCGGTGGAGTATTGGCTTGGATAGCTGATGGCCTCCCCCGGACTCCCGACGCCGAGGGCTACCGGCGGTTGTTCACTCAAGCAGCCAATCATCTTCTACCCCTCGCTCACCCACCGAACGATCTATGACACGCAATCAACAGTCGGCGGGACGCGCGGAGCTCCATCAACGCCTCGCGCGAACGACGACACGAGAACGAAATCCGTCGCCGGGAAGAGTACGACCGGGATCACGGCATCCCAGCACGGAGTCAGGCTATCAGGACCGAGTCGGCCACGGCTTCAACTAGTGGCACCACCCGGGGACGGTCGAGGCACCACGACAACCGCTCCCCTCCCCAGGACAAACAACATCATCGACGACAGGAGGACACGTGTGGAGTATCGACGCCTCAGGGCCATTCAATGGCCCCCTAACTTCAAGGTATCCAACGTCGACAAATATGAACCTAAGCAAGATCCGAGAGGCTGGCTAGCCGTCTACACCACCGCTGCACGAGCTGCTGGGGCGACTGAGGACATAATGACCGCGTACTTGCCTATCGTCCTCAGACAAGACGCGCTGCAATGGCTGCGACACCTACCCCGACACTGCATCGACGACTGGAGCGACTTCAGTCGGCGCTTCACCGCCAACTTTCAGTCTCTCTCCGACAAACCGGCGCAGCCATGGGACCTCAAATCCATCAAGTGCCGGGGGGACGAAACTCTTTGGTCATACCTCAAAAGGTTCCACACCATGAGAAATCGTATCCCCGAGGTCGCGGAGACAGCAGTGATCGAGGATTTCTACAGGGGATCCAACGACTCGGCCTTCGTCCGAACCACACTACAGAAGGCGCCGACTACCTCCGAGCAGCTGTTCCGGGAGGCTGACCTCTACATCACCACCGACGAACGAGCTCAGGACCTCATCGGAGGAGCGAAGCCTGCGCCAGCGGCGCCGCAACGCGACACGAACCAGCAACCCGACAAGCGCTGGGAGAAGAGGCCTCGTGAAGAGGTCCACGCCGCCGGACCGCTCGCCTCTCGCGCCCAAGGAGGACCTCGCGGAGGCAAACGCACGCTGGACGACATCCTCGACGCCCAGTGCCCGTACCACAAGGACATGCGCCACACCCTCCGGAACTACAGGGATTTCAAGCACTCCGTCGGGCACGGCCGACCCTCCAACCTCTACCTCCTCCCCCACCGCGAGGAGGACCGGGAGAACCGCAACAACCCCAGCAGCAGCAGGAGGGAAGAGGAGGAGCCTTCTCGCGCGTCGACAGAGAAGTCAACATCATCTTCGGTGGACACGGGTCACAAGAAAGCAAGAGACAACAAAAGCTCAACGATCGTCAGATACTGGTGGCAGCCACCGGTCCTCCTGCCCCATACCGATGGTCTGAGCACTCGATCACCTTCACCCGGGCAGATCAATGGCTCAACTTTGATCACCCAGGCAAATACCCGCTCCTCGTCGATCCGGTGATCCGAGAGAGCAGGGTAAAGAAGGTACTAGTGGACAGGGGAAGCAACATCAACGTCACCTTCCCCCGGACGCTCCAAGGCTTGAGAGTTCCCCTCAAAGAGCTCCACGAGTCGGACACACCCTTCTTCGGCATCGTGCCGACTGAAGGAGAGTACCCGCTGGGCCACATCTACATGCCGGTCACCTTCGGAACTCCGAAAAACTACAGAACCGAGTTCCTGAGGTTCGAGGTGGCAAACTTCGACTGCGGATACAATGCCATCATCGGGAGGCCCAGATTGGTGAAGTTCATGGCTATTCCACATTATACATACATGATATTGAAGATGCCAGGACCACAAGGGATCATAACTGTGCGCGCTGACTTCCAAGGCGCCGCAGAATGTTTCTGAGTGGCCATTCAGGCGGCCCTCACCACCAAACCATCGGTGATTTCTTCTGCACAGGCGAACTCAAAGCCTGAGGAAGACCTCGCGGTACCCGCAAACGAAGCTCAAGCCGTGACCTCTATGCGATCGACTGAAGAAACCAAAAGGATCAACCTCGGGTTCGCTGATGAACTCAAAACCGCCATCATCAGCTCCAGCCTGGATGACAAATAGGAAGGCGTCGCATGGCAACCTGCGGATATGCCGGGAGTCCCAAGAGAGCTGGCCGAGCACAAATTGAAGGTCTACCCCCAGGCGAGGCCAATACGACAAAAATTACGTCGCTTTACGCCCGACAAGAGAGAAGCCATCCGTGCTGAGCTGGCTCGCTTGGTCGCGGCTGGATTCATTAGAGAGGTGTTACATCGTGAGTGGTTAGCCAACCCTGTTCTTGTACTCAAAAAGAATAAAGTGGATTGGCGCATGTGTGTTGACTATACGGATCTCAACAAACAATGTTCGAAGGATCCCTTTGGACTTCCTAGAATCGACCAGGTGGTGGACTCGACCGCCGGATGCTCTATGCTGTCTTTCTTGGATTGCTACTCTGGGTATCATCAGATTAGCTTGGCAAAGGAAGACGAGGAAAAAATAGCATTTATCACCCCGTTTGGAGCCTTCTGCTATACCTCCATGCTTTTCGGCCTAAAAAACGCTGGAGCAACTTATCAGAGGGCTATTCAGACATGCTTAGCTGATCACTGGGGCAAGCGTGTAGAAGCTTATGTGGATGACGTGGTGATCAAGACAGAGGATTCAGAAAATTTCATCGAAGATTTACAGCTGGTCTTCAATAGTTTACGACGATACAGATGGAAGCTTAATCCCGAAAAGTGCATTTTCGGAGTGCCAGCAGGAAAGTTGCTAGGGTTTATTGTTAGCCACCGAGGAATTGAAGCCAATCCAGAAAAGATCGAAGCTATCATGAGGCTGGAAGCACCATGATCACAGAAGAAAGTTCAAAGACTCACCGGGTGTATGGCAGCCCTAAGCAGGTTCATATCAAGGCTGGGAGAAAAAGGCTTACCATTCTATAAGTTACTCAAGAAGGTGGACAAATTTCAGTGGACTTCAGAAGCACAAGAAGCTCTAGATGCGCTGAAAAAATTCTTGACAACACCACTAGTGCTAAAACCACCACACTGAGCCACGCCGACTCAACCGGCTGAAGATCTGCTATTATACATCTCTTGCACGACTCACGTGGTGAGCACCACGTTGGTAGTCGAGCGAGCGGAAGAAGGACATGCATACCAAGTACAGCACCCTGTCTATTTCATCAGTGAAGTTCTGGGCTCTTCAAAGAAGAAATATCCTCAGGTTCAAAAGCTATTATATGCAGTACTTCTAACTGCACGCAAGCTCCGTCACTACTTCGACGACCACAAAGTCATAGTAGTCACTGGATTTCCAATAGGGGATATTCTCCACAACAAAGAAGCCATCGGAAGAATAGCCAAGTGGGCCTATGAGTTGGGATCTCATGACATCGAGTTTCGACCTCGCACCGCTATCAAAACTCAAGCACTAGTTGACTTCGTATCAGAGTGGATTGAGCAGCAGGTACCGGATAACCTAGAAAACGCAGAAGTGTGGCGAATGTATTTTGACGGCTCATTGAAGCTGCAGGGAGCAGGTGCAGGGATCCTCTTTATTGCACCTGGAGGTGAACAACTCAAGTATGCTCTTCAATTGTTATTCCCGGCATCTAACAATGCAGCCGAATACGAAGCTCTGATTCATGGACTAAGCATTGCCATATCACTGGGCATCAAGAGACTGATGGGGTATGGAGATTCTCTGGTAGTCATAAGTCAGATAAACAAAGAATGAGACTGCTCGAATGACTCTATGGGGAAATACTGCACTGCTGTCCGGAAACTAGAAGACAAATTTGAAGGTTTGGAATTTCATCATGTGGAAAGAGACCGCAACACAGCAGCTGATGCATTGTCTAAACTAGGATCCAGTCGGACTCAGGTCCGGCCTGGAGTTTTCGTCCAAGAAGCATCACGCCCGAGCATTTCAATGGATCAGGTGGAAGAATGCAACGCTCTGAGCCAACCAGAGTCAGATTCTGATGACTGGAGGGAACCGATCATCAAGTACATAAGAAATGAGGAGGAACCAGACGACAAAAATACAGCAGAACGGATTGCAATACAGTCAGCTCATTATACTCTCATCGGAGAAATGCTATACAGAAGGGGCGCATCAGGAGTTTTCATGAAATGCATTCTCTCGGCCACCGGAAAGCAACTGCTAGAAGAGGTTCATGCTGGGCAATGTGGGATACATGCAGCCTCCAGGACCCTGGTTGGGAAGGTTTTCAGATCAGGTTTCTACTGGCCAACAGCAAAGAGTGATGCAGCTGAGTTAGTTCAGAGGTGCGAAGCCTGCCAGTACTTGTCAAAACAGCAGCATCTACCATCACAGCAACTACAAACCATACTCGTAACTTGGTCGTTCGCATGCTGGGGATTGGATATGATTGGAACTTTCAAAAAAGCTCAAGGAGGATACACTCATGTACTGGTTGCTATCGACAAATTCACTAAGTGGTTAGAATTCAAACCCATTGCTTCTCTAACTTCAGCTAAGGCAGTGGAATTCATACAAGATATAATATTCAGGTTTGGAATACCAAATAACATCATAACTGACATAGGATCCAACTTCACAAGCTCAGAGTTCTTCGATTTCTACGAGCAAAAGAGCATTCAGATCAAATATGCCTCGGTGGCGCACCCAAGAGCCAACGGGCAGGTAGAAAGAGCCAACAGGATGATATTGGAGGCGCTCAGAAAGAAAGTCTTCGACAAGAATGAAAAGTTCGCAGGAAAGTGGATCAGAGAGCTGTCGTACATCGTTTGGAGCCTGAGAACTCAACCTAGTTGAGCCCTGCATGGAAACACTCCTTTCTTCATGGTCTATGGTTCAGAGGCGGTGCTACCTACTGATCTCAAGTTTGGGGCACCAAGGTTGATTTTTGAAAACATAGCAGAAGCTGAAGCCACTAGACTGGAGGATGTTGACATACTTGAGGAAGAGCGACTGAACACAGTGATTCAATCAGCACGGTATCAGCAGACTCTAAGGCGCTATCACGATAAGGCCATACGGCATCGATCCTTCGCAGTGGGAGATCTCGTCCTCCGCCGAATTCTAACAGGGGAGGGACGGCACAAGCTGTCGCCTCTATGGGAAGGACCATTCATGGTAGCGGAAGTTACTCGGCCTGGATCATATCGTCTCACACAGATGGATGGCACAGAAGTTGGGAACTCATGGGACATAGAACATCTCAGGAAGTTTTACCCCTAGCTATATCCCAAAAGCTATCGGGACGGCAATGTATTCTGTAAACTGGGAAATATATCATCAATAAAAAGACTTCAAGAGCACTCAAGTTGTTCACTATCAACCTACATTCTTACTTAACTCGGGGTGGCCACTATACCCTGCTAACGGAGCAATCGGCTTAAGTCGGCGATGACTTAAGACGGTGCGACATGCTCACGCTTACTTAACTCGGGGTGACCACTATACCCTGCTAATGGAGCAATCGGCTTAAGTCAGCGATGACTTAAGACGGTGCGACATGCTCACGCTTACTTAACTCGGGGTGACCACTATACCCTGCTAACGGAGCAATCGGCTTAAGTCGGCGATGACTTAAGACGATGCGACATGCTCACGCTTACTTAACTCGGGGTGGCCACTATACCCTGCTAACGGAGCAATCGGCTTAAGTCAGCGATGACTTAAGACGGTGCAACATGCTCACGCTTACTTAACTCGGGGTGACCACTATACCCTGCTAACGGAGCAATCGGCTGAAGTCGGCGATGACTTAAGACGGTGCGACATGCTCACGCTTACTTAACTCGGGGTGACCACTATACCCTGCTAACGGAGCAATCGACTTAAGTCAGCAATGACTTAAGGCGATGCGACATGCTCACGTTTACTTGACTCAGGGTGATCACTATACCCCTAATAACGGAGCAATCGATTTAAGTTGGCAACGAGTTAAATCGGCGCGGCACATTCGGCGCGTTCGCGATCATTCATCCTAGGGCGATATCTATGCCCCACGAAAAAATTTCAAAACCATCATAATGCACTTACTTTTACAACTGTAGATACCGTTGAATTCTAACAACGGGAAAACAATAACAACATTCAGTACCGAAAAGTGTTTTCTAATGAAACATCCGAGCACACTAACCATATACTCAAGGCATTCGGCATTTTCTATTTGGAAATATTCTCAGGGGCGACTGACGAAGAGGGATGACTCGAGGAATCAGGAGCTGCATTCACGTCCGCAACTATGTCGCTAGGAACAACCACGCCGGGTCTTCTCATCAGGATCCGCCCCGCACGGATGGCTTTGTCCATAGCTCTGTCGCGCTGAGCCCTCAGAGTAGCAGAAGCGTCTTCAGCAGCCTTGACAGCCAACCGAGCAGCCTCTAGCTCCTGGGCGACCGACTTCTTGGAAGCACGCAGATCCTTGATGACAGTATCCTTGCTCGACACCAATTGCCTGAGGCGAATCATATCATCCAGGGACTCTTGCAACTTGTAACGATGGTTATCCAAGTCTTCCTTGGTGAAACGATGGCTCCTCTCCAAGACGGTCAACGAGTTGCTGGCGTCGCGATATAACTTGTCCAGGTTGTCGCGAGAAGTGGCAAGAGCACGCTTTTCCTCCTATAGACAAGGGCCAATTTCTCCAACGTCAAGCAAGCACTAAAAACATGATAGATGAGGGCAAGTGAAAGTTCAAATCTGTGGCCACCTTTTCAGAATCAAGCTGAGCATGGAGAGTGGAGTTCAGCGTGTTAGCATCATTTAGAGAAGCAGAAACCCGGGCCAGTTCAGCCTGACTAAGAGAATACTTTTCTTCCAGATCCGAATATTGACGGGCCAGTTCAGCCTGACCTTGGGAATACTTTTCCTCGAGATCAGAATATCGCCGGGCCATATCTGTCAGGAAACAGTCAAGCAAGGATGTCCAGCCATAAAGCAGAATAGTCAAATAGCCAAAGAAAAAATGAAGGGCACTAACCAGCATTTGCCATCTCCAAATCAGATACACGCCGCTGAAGCAGCACCATATTCCAATGCATCAGAGACAAAGCTCCTTCCGGGACAGAGGCACCCCGCAATCTCAGCTGGCCAGCCATCCTGTCCACTAATGCCTAACATTAAGAACAGATGAGTATAATAACAGCAGTCTACCTGAAATAAAAGTCAGACCAGAAGAAACCAAATTACCTGGAGGTTGGAGAAGAACGAGGGAACTCCCAAGTCATGGGAAATCAACTGATGGCTCGTTGGAGGGTCACCAACTGGAACAACCCGCAATGCATCATTGGGAACCAAGTCAGTGTCATCAGCAGAAGTCAGAACTCTGTCATCAGGTACGCTGGCCTCTAAAGCGACCTCCTGACATGAAACTCGTGCTGCTGTCATACAATCAGAGTGCGGGGGAGAAGATCCTACGTGAACATCCATGGAAGTGTGAGAAGGAGAACCAACCCGAACACCCTCGGGGGCTTGGTCATAGCTCGCACTACCCATCCGAGCCGGATCATCTCCGGTAACACCCTCGGGGGCTGGGTAAGCGCTAGCACCATCCCTAAGGGACAAGCCTTCCATAACAGCCACCTCTAAGGCTGAAGGACCTTCAACCACTTCCATGGGAGCGATACAATCCAGATCAGTCTCCCGACCCTTAACACTATGCTCTAAGGTCGATGAGGTACGAGACACTACTCGGGATAACCCCAACCCAGCATCAGGCATATCAGCACAAGCATCCATCATGCCACCATCTGCCGGCTCTGACAACAGATATTCTGGGACCATATCTTCAAGAGTCTGATCAAAGTTGGCCAGAGACAGTTCTTATAGACCAACAAGAGCAGACAGGGCTGGAGAAGGAACACCACTACTTTCACCACTGGCAATATAGTGTTGGCTGTTCTTCCGAGTTAGAGGGATTTCATCCTCCTCTACCTCATCTTCATCAACAACGCGGACAGTACACCCATTGGGGTCAACATCATCCAGATCACACCCATTGGGTTCCACAGCGGTTGGGTCACACCCATTAGGGTCAGCTTCAGCAAGTGCAGGCACCGGCATTTCCTCAGCAGCAGGAACAGAAGGACCAGCATCCTGATCCAAGCTAGACACTCGATGAAGACGTCTTTTCTCCACGATGAACCATTCTAGGCGCCATCCCTTGATGCTATCCTTGAGTGGGATATTGAGGTAGTCAGATTTTCTCCCGCGACGCATCTCCAAGCTCGCGCCCCCCACCAGCTGGTGCTGCCCTCTGGCCATCCCAGGCCGACAGTGGTACAAATACTTCCAAAGGCCAAAGTGAGGCAAAACACCAAGGAAGGCTTCACATAAATGAACAAAAACAGAGACTTGCATAATGGAATTGGGATTCAGATGGTTCAGATTCAAGTGATAGAAATCAAGGAGACCGCGGAAGAAAGGAGAAATGGGAAGAGCAAGACCGCGGATAAGAAAAGGAACGTAAATGATGGATTCGTGGGTGTCTTCTGTCGGAACGACAACCCCACGACAGATCCGCCAGGAACAGAGCTCCTTTGGAGGAAGAACTCCGACGGATACGAGATGAAGAAGGTCGGATTCAGAGACAACAGACATATGGTTACCTGCGAAGGGCAACTGACTATTGGGATCGATGGGAGGAATGACTGCGACGGACGAACTCGAAGCTTTCCGCTTGGGCGCCATCTCAACCTTGCGAACGAGCGGAGCGAAAGCAGTATTGCAGGAAAACAGAGAAGGCCTAGATGCGGAAAAGCAAAAACTAGGGCACGGAATGCGGAGACATGCGACAGTGCAGTACATATGGGGTTTTCCGAAGCCAGATGCCAAATCTAAAAAGCGTCCAGTCATCACCCGGCTGTTATTTCTAAATCGCTAGCGTGCCACGTCATCACCCGGTCGTTATTTCTAAAGCGCGGGCATGCCACATCATCACTTGGTCGTTATTTCCAAAGCGGCCGACGCGGTCCATTTTAACTCAGCGGTTATTTCTGAAAACGCTGACGTTACCAGACTCCACTCGGCCATTGTCTCCAAAGCGGCCGTCGTGGCCCGTTATCACTCGGCTGTTACCTCTAAAACACCGACGTCGCCATCAGTCACCCGATTGTTATTCCTGAAGCGGTGACGTGGTTCCAAGGGATTCGGCTGTTACCTCTAAAACATCGACATCACCAGTAACCGCTCAGTCGTTATTTCTAAAACACCAACGTGGCCGCTATCGCTCAGCCATTACTTCAAAAAGCGCCAACGTCGCCAATAGGAACTCGGCTGCTACCACCAAAGCACTGACGTCGCAAATAAAACAGTCTGAAGCGCGACCCAACGACTCCAAGTTGCTATTCAAGCGTTGCAAACAGAAAACATCATTGGCGGTAATTATAAAAACGATTGACGACTGACCAGAAGGCAAAATAATGCACACAGAAGTGGAGCGAAATCATTCTTCATAAGGGAAGCACTACTGAACTTGCAAATCAACTCATTATGAGCTGATGCCTTCCCTACTACTACATTACATTTCATTAACTATACTACTAGCTACTACTACATTATTCCGCTAATACTACTTCTACTACTAATCTATACTAATAATTAAAACCAGTGGCATCTAGCCACTGGCCTTGTTTCTGCCCATGCTGTTGCCGCCCTTGCTGTCGTCGCCGCCGTCGCCGCTGCCACCCTTGCCGCCGCCGTCACCGTCGCCTCCGTCGCCGTCTCCGTCACTGCCATCGCCATCGCCGCCGCTCTCCTCGGACGAGTCCGAGGAGTTCTCCTCGTCCGAGGAGTACTCCGACTCATCCGAGCCCTCGAGCCCGGCGCGCTCAACGGCCCGAATGTAGGTCCATACCTCCACGGCGAGTCCCTGGGAGTCGTCTAAATCATCAGACGATGCCGGGGGAGAGGCCAGAGCCGGAGAGCCCTCGGACTCGGAGGAGAACTTCTCCTCCGAGTACTCCGAGTCGCCGAAGTCCTCCGAGGGAGGAGTTGGCTCGCGCTTGCGTTTGTCGCCAGAGCGATGCGAAGAACTACCACCTTTCTTACTCTTGCCCATGGTGGAGGAAAAAGGAAAGAGAAGAGAGCGAACAGCAAGCAGCAGTAAGAGATGCGAAAATGCCGGAGAAGTAAGAACACTATTTATAGAAGAAGAAGGCAACCGCTCACCTCCTACCACGGCCACTGAACAGTCACAAAAATTCAATATGCAATTCAAACCATCTAGAGACACGTCAGGCGGCTGACGCCGCTTCACGTAACACGACACCCATTGGGACTCCAGTCAACTGCGCGGGCGATATGATTACGCCCGCGGTCACATCAAGTTACTACTCAGAAGCAGTTTGCTATACGCTCAGCGTACCAAGCCGTCCTACACCCATTGGGTGGGACGCCCAGGAATTATTAGTATATTTTCAAAACTGTCACATCCGAACAGTATATGCAATGAATACTTCAAGGCAGAAGAAAGATATCGGCAAGGATCAAAGGAAAGCCAAATGTAGCCGATGAGGTACAAGTCTAATCGACAGAAGCATCAAAGCGTGAAGTGACATGAAGACTAGTCAGAGGCCATCTATCGAACGTCCAATCAGTAGCAGATCAAATAAATTGCAAGATCCAGCAAAATACGGGCAGATCGCATACTCGGCCTCAAAGACAAGAAAGTATGCTGACCTCTAAAGCATAGTGTTTATAACATGCTGACCTCTAAAGCATAGTGTTAATAACATGCTGATCTCTAAAGACATTCGATAGAAGGAAAGGATGATTCCCGGAAAAAGGCATGAAATGAAGACCTTCGAGTGGATTATTTTCAAAAATTCACTCGAAGCTCGGGGGCTACACCCATTGGGTACACCTTCGATGCACCCAATAAACCATCATCCCCGAAAAACAAAATGCTGACCTCTGAAGCATAAGGCAAGATCAAGGCAAGGATGACCTCTGAAAAAGCACAAGCGGAAGATAATAATGATCTCTGATAATACTTGAAATGAAGACCTTCGAGTGGATTATTTTCAAAAATCCACTCGAAGCTCGGGGGCTACACCCATTGGGTGCACCTTCGGCGCACCCAATGAAGTTTGAAGTCCATGAAGTTTGAAGTCCTACAGTGCAAAATGCTGACCTCCAATGCATAAACCTGAGACGGAACACCAAAACTCGAGGAATAATATCAGAAGGAGACAGTAAAAAAATGTTTTTACCAGATCACTCAGAGTTCAGAACTAGTGGCCTGGCAGGCTTATTTCCAAAGCATTCCTTGTTAAAATTAAGGACTACAAGCTGGACCTAGGATCTTTGGGCCGTTTACCTCAAAAATCAGCCCAAAGATCGGGGGCTTGTGGGGGACAGATATCCCCCGGGTCCACCAGAAGGATAAAAGACCTCATGAAAGGCCCAAGGGCCCCATAATTCATAAGGTCATCACCTCGTGGGCCTGGGGAGGAACGACCAGTGAAGCGGATTGATGCAAGGCCAGATTGGCGCAAGCCCAGAACGGCCCAACAAATTTGAGCGGTAACCACAACAGTGACCCGACCTTCCCGCACAGGAGCCCCGTACAACGGAGCCAAGCGAGGATGGGTCGGCTGAATTATTGGATGATAAGCTCAGTTGGTTCAATATTTCTTAGGCATGCATTGTAATCATATCTTCATGTAACGCCCCACGGTCGAGTATATAAGGCCTAGGGGCACCCCTTCAGAGCAATGACCCATTACTTAGCTACCAACACCGGCTCTCTACGTTTCCAATACTAGAGAACCTCCTTGTAACCCACTGCATAGAGTACTCACGCCAGGACGTAGGGTATCACGCATCTCAAAGCGGCCTAAACCTGTACACAACTGTCCACTATCTCTCGTGCATTTAGCACGAACCATCGAGCTACAGTCGATAACACCGTCCTACTCCAAAAAGCACCTTGAGGGGCAACCCCGGGTGCGCGGTCGGACCCGAAACACCGACACCTAGGACCTGCGATGAACCACCAGGTAGTCAGAGATCTAGAAAACGTCAAGAATCCACATGCCCCTAGGTCGTTAAGAATCGCTAGTTGCGATTGTAGATGTTGCGCCTCAGCATTAGTCGCCTCTAAGGTTGAACATACCACACTAAAATCCCTCAAAAGAGCGTCATCGATCCTCTCCAGGGGGTCAACAAGGTGACTGATTGGGGCACGAAGTCATGGCACCTCCGCGTCTCAAGAGAGGCGACCATCACCCTGGAGAGTAAGCTAAGGGTTAGTTGACATAAGGGTCAAAGGGAACCCTTGAGGAAAGATGGGATGAGCGCACCGTCTCCTCGGGCGGCCGCTTCTTCGGGAGCTGTCCCGATCCATGAGCGAAGGTAAGCACGAGCTAACAGGAGATCCTCGGAGGGGAACACTTTTCCTTCTCTCTCTATATCTATCTATCTATCCATCCATCTACCTACCTACCTATATATCTCTCCCTCCCTCTCGCGTATACTCTTAAAGAGGGGAGGTACCTAGCCGAGCCCGTATAGAATAACAGAGAGAAGGGGTTCGAAAGCCCCACGACGCTAGAAACTAGAAAGCAAGAGTTTTTTCATATATTATTATTGTTACCACAAAGACTGTACCAAGGCATAGCACGCCGTAGTTAGCGTGCAGCACAGACGACGTCGTGAGCAGACACCATAAGAATGACGTGGCTAGCTACGTCATTGTAGCCTTCCAGTAGGTCCTCCAACCCTTCACCCGAGAGGGACAAAGGGGGATCAACGAGATCCTGAAGGTTGTACCCCAAGCAGTCCTCCCCCATGAGCAGTGTCGCCGCGGCCCCACAATGAGCGTCGAAGTCTGCAATGTCCCGAATGCGGCACAGGGCATTATATAGGCACTCGATCAAAGAGGCACCATGAGCCCCAACGTAATCTAGAAGCTGGCCTGAGCGGTGGTGTAGCATCTCGAGCTCTGCTTCCAATGCTTCCACAAGAAACGGGCAGGATAAGAAACAGGGACAAATGAAGAAAACCATAAAACCATGAATCAAATGACTTATCGACAACGCGACCGTCAGCCTTGGTAAGCTACACCTGTAGCAGCTCGGCTTCACCCTCGGCGGCCTCTTGCGCCGCGCGAAAGGCATCACATCACCCCGTGAGATCCTGAGGTGGAAAAGGATGAGATGTGGAGCTCGATCGAGATGTAGACTACGACCACACTCCTACGGGTAAAGAATAGAGCAAAATCGGGCAAAGAGAGGAGGTCGGCAAGCCCGAGGAGTTAAGCATACCTCGCCTTGTGACTGACGGAGCGTGACATTTGCAAAAGCTCAAAGTTTGACCGCTGGCCTGGTTGAAGACAAGTTCGAAAGACACGTCAAGGACAACCAGCAGGGGAGCGATCGCTCAAGGTTTATAAAGGGGGCAGAAGGGCGCCCAACCCCACCCTAGGAGGCGGACAGTCGTGGCATCGATTTCTGAGGGAACACCATAGTTGCTTGGAGAACGAGCGGATAGGACTCACGTTCGACCCATTATCAGCCCCCGAAGGGAGACACTCTCCCCTCGGGGGCTCGGAGACTACTATCAGGGAAATGGTCCCTGGGACCCATTGGTTAGTAAGCGCGCTATGGGAAGAGTCTCTGATCACTAGGGCTCATTAATCAGTCGAAAGAGGCAGGTGTGCCAACCTAGAAGGACCCACCCCCGGTCGAACCCTACGGCACCGAGCCTGGGGCCGGGCATGGTGGCTCCTGACAAGGGAGGACATGCATGTCGAAGGGAACCACTCGAGTGGGTTCCACGCCTAGCGTCGGACTGACCCGCCATAAATCACCGGTCGCATTAACCGTGCTTGACAACGAGCCGAAGCATGGACGCCGGTCCGCTTCCCACTCATGATCTATGGACCCCTCGAGCCGCATATCACTCATGACCTAGGAGCCCCCGGACTGTGATGCATTAATAGCCCATGCACCCTCGGACTGCGGTGCACTTATGGCCTATCGGACTATGCCTAAGTGTATAGACCTCCCACGAAGCACTAAACGACGGACTGCACCGAGCCCTAGGCTACAGAAGCCAGGGGTCGACATAGCTAAAATGATGGCGCCTAGGACCATCACCACCATCGCGATAAATAGGCGGCAGCCAGGCTGCCCTAGGCCCCGCGAGTACGCATGGACTCACCCTAGGTGAAATGTTGTTTTTACCCTTGCCTTACAACTCCTACCCAGGGAAGCCATCGCTGGTCGACCCCTGTCTCGGCCTATAAAAGGGAGAGGATGGCCTCTAGGCAAGGGGATCGAAAGAAAGGGAATAGAAGGACACTTGGAGACGACTGGATGCCTTCAGAGGGAGACAAACATGCAAGGACGAACATGATGAGGAGTGCCGACGAGGACTAGGAGGCTGGAGCCCCGCCAAGCCAAGACTTAGCTAGGACTCCACCTCTCAATTTCTAAGCTCCACTTCCACCCGATAAGAGATTTGGAAGCTTCTCCTCTCTCTCTCTCGATTGATTGTAACCCCTAATATGAGTTTGATCATCATGATACCGATAGTGCAAGCCACCAATGGTTGGATGTAGGGATGTTCTACCCGAACCAGTATAAATCTTGCGCCCTTTGTGCACATGCTCCGGAGCCTAGAACGCGCATAATAAATTTACTTGTCGGAGTGAGATACGAAACACCAACAATTATAAATAATCCGACTTAAATAGAATGAACGGATGTGACGTGCCATGAAGAACTCAGCTCCAAGCCATTCCAGCGTAACCAAAAATTTAAATGTTTTGTGAGTTATCTGATGTTTTCAGAGCAGTAAAAATACCACTGTTGCAAGCTTAATGTTACCTTCTTCCACTTTGAGATGGTATGAGATTGTAGAAACATGAAGCTACTTGCTTACAGCAAATCAAAATCTCTTGAAATGCACCTATAATAATCAGTACTGACAAAGTAACACTTCAGCTTGTTTGTGACCGTACAAAAGTTCTCGTGCTTCATCTATGATAATCAGTACTAACATGGGTGGTAAAAACTTGCAGAAATATAATACATATGTTCGTCGCCTAGATTAGTTGTGCAGCTTTTGGAATATTAGCCCTCTCGGCGTTTGGGCCTGGCTGGTTAGCAAGAGGCACAGCTCCTTCAGCCTGCATAGAGTTCATGACCATCACGGGCGCCTCACATCCTCCAGGTAAAACTCCCAAAACAAATATTTCGTCTGGTTGTGTTGCCCCAGCTGTCTGTACTCTTCACATCTCCTCCTACTGAACTCTTGTTTTGTTCGCTGCTTATAGTTTCTGAATTCTTGTAGCCGCGTGAGACAGCTCATCTGATGTAAATTAGCGCATTAGTATGGTCAAAGTCAAAGAAAAAACTAATGATGTCTGGAATACCAGATTTATGAGTCCTAAAGTACCTGAGGAAACATTGTAACCATTCATCCTCAAAAGGCAAAATGCCAGTGCACATGTTGTTATGTCCATCATGATTTCCTCATCTTTCTGTAACCAACAACTGCAAGCTGGATATAGTCAAGTATATAAGTTACTAAAGAAAGATATAAAACTTTCAAGCAAGGCAATTACTTGTATGCCATGCGTTGAGCACTAAAAGTGGTGGACGGTCCGGTCCTTGGGCCCGGATAGTCCGTGCGCACCACGATTAGGGTGATTATTCTTATCGGTGATTATTCTTATCTCGTGCGTGATTATCCAATTAATCATGTGAGAGTTGTTGGCTATCGCCTAGGAACAGGTCCAGACCTTCTCCCCTATAAATATAAAGGGTATGGCTGATTGACAACTCCCGAACACATTCCAATCGAACCAATTATTTTCTTTATCATTACTGCCCTAAGAGTAGATGTAGCATACTCTAGTTATAGCTTTTCTCATATCCACCTCCACCCATATTCGACTCTACGTCGTCTGGATCCGTTTTGGGTGGCCTGCCGACCCCAAGATGACCCTAGGATCTTACCCCTCCTGGGGTTCAAGATCTAGTTGTTCATTCAAAATACTATATCTCGACCGCCTCTTAATTTCTAGGGGACTCCATGTCGTCTAGGGACGCCTCGGGTGACCTGTTGACCCGGAGCGCCCTAAGATCTCCCTCCCTAGTGGGCGAGATCTATGTTCCAGCAAGTAGGAAGATGACCTTGCGTCATCGCGGATCGTCCAGCCCTATGCGTAGACCGTCCGGTGCGACGTAGGGAAGGCGCCGCTCCTGTGCCCAGGTCGTGGATCGTCTAGCCCAGAGCCGGGAACAGCCCGCGCCGCCGTAGAGGGCACCGCCAGGCTGTACACCCCTAGTGATTGGTGCTGCCAGATCGGCGTCAACACATTTTTTGGTGACTCCGCTGGGGACGAAAATTGGATCTATCAAATTTGATCCATTAGATTAGATCTATTAAATTAGACCTATCAGATCGGCCGCAATTATCAATCCCAAAGATCACAACAACGTTGTCCTAGACATTAACACAAGGCTGACTAACTCGCCGGCCGCTGAGGATGAGAAATTAGAAGACCACATAAAAAGGTTGGACGAGTAATTCCAACGACAACAGGCTCAGATAAGGAAGGTGGCGAAAAAGTGGTACCTCTCGCACTTCAAGGTAGATCGCTACCAGAAGGTTGTCAAGGAGAGGGAAGTAAAGTACGATTCAGTGTCAGCCTTGTTGCATCAGCTCCCCATTGTAAGTAACACCACGCCATTAGTCGATATTCAATTTGTTAAAATTCCTTTGATAATCGGATTAAAATTATAATGGAGGATATAGATAATATGACACGTTTATTAGAAAATACTCGTACACCTGACTTTTATCGCATAAATTGGGCATGAAAATAACTGCGTCAAAACATCGGCAACAAATGGGGCTTCTCAGTCCCAACCATATTATGGTGTGTCGATGAACTCATATAAGGGGAAAATGATGTCACCATCCCCACTGCATGGTAGATCGGCTCTATGCACGGCCGGACAGTCGGTGCATGATCACAGACCATCCGGCCCTCCAACAGACCATCTGACACCTTACGCCGGACAGTCCGGAGTCGCACCGAGCCTGCCACAAGTCTCGCAGACAAAGCCCTGCATGACCAGGCGGTCCGGATACAATGCCAGACCGTCCGGTCCCTCTGCGGACCGTCCGATCACCAAGATCAGACTGTCCGGGTGTGCATACGCAGACCAGAGCACTGCGTGTCAAACACAATCTCCATGTTTCACCCACATGCAGCGCACCATAGTCGCAGCATGCCATCACCCATGCATGAGGCTAAATGCCTTTCACCCCCTGCAAAGCTGAAAGAAATACAGGTCGCTGAGCTTGTTTGGCCTGCGAAGGCCAAATCTGCTGCTCGCTCTCCCCTACATTCAGCACAAAAAAGGAAAGTTAAGTTCACATTTAATATTGCTATGTGTGATAAAATATTTGATGAGCTACTTAAAAATGGCAACATTAAATTGTCGTAGAATTGAAAAAGTGTGTATATTGTAAATGGCATGGTTCCTTTCTTCATAACACCAATGATTGTAATATCTTCCGTCGACAAATACAATCGGCTATGGATGAAGGCCAATTGAGATTTCAAGAAATGAAGATTGATAGACAATTTGTCCCTATCGACACATTTGGACCAGTGGATAAGAAAGTCTTGGTTCGGCCATATTCGATCGATAAACGCAAAGGAAAAAATATTATCATTGCTGACCCTTGCGTGCCAAATCTATCACGTGGGGTTGTTACTTAGAAGGTTATGGACAAAAGAAAGGCTAATAAGGCCGGAGGCTTCAGGGGCATGGTGCACCGGATATGCCCAAATGTAAATGTTTTGGAGGTGAATGTCGTGACAAACAAAAGGGCAAAAAGCCAAAGGTTACTTTTGAGCAACTTCTGGCTAAATATCACAAGCAAATCAAGGCAAAGGATGTTGATCAAACTGGCAATGCTAAGTCATCTAGAGCATATTTGAAGCCATCAAAATCATCTTTGAAGCGTAAATCTAGAGATCAGGATTGGCGAGGAAAAGAGTTTCATGCATCAACAACATATCCTCCTTTTGGGCCACCAATACCAATGCAACACGATTCATCTCCTTTGCACTTTCATCCTTATCCATCTTGGGACTGGTATGATTCAAATGCTTATTCTTATTCATATTTTAGATCACATAACATAGAATATTCATCTCATTTCAATTCTGATTTTGAGGAACGTTCATACGACAAATACCATTTTATTTATAAAAATCGGTCTACAACTCAAAATAAGAATCGAATGGTCAAGCAAGTTTATGTAGTGAAGAAGGATAATAGAAAAGCCAAAAGTTCATATCTGAATTCATGCATCACAGAGCCGGAGGAAGTGTTAGATACTTCGGCTAGCAGTACCCAAACAATAGAGAAATTAGCTAGCAATAGTCCAAGTACTAAATTTGAACTTAAGAAGCCCAATGCACCCAAACAAGTGAGAGCCCACTCGGATTATCAATCTGGCACAAGAGGCTAGAAAAACTCAGTGCACAAGAGCTGGAGACGAGAGGCATGACATGGGCCCCCAATGGGAGTTCTCAAGATCCAGGTAAGGATGATGCTTTTGGAAGAACTGGAGTAAAGGAAAACAAAAGGAAGAAAGCAAGTACAAGACGTTTGGTTGAATGGTTTGCCCTAGCTCAACAAAGCTATTGGTCATTGCATCGTCCATATTTTTTAGCTATGCCATATACGTAATCCCAAGGTATGTTCGGTTATCCTTTATGACACCATTTTGCTCCATATGCGTCTTTATATTATGGAGGAGTGCAACCAAATTATTATGCATATGGATAGTTGTGATATGCTGCTGCTTACATAAAGCCAAAGTATTTCAGTTGTTGGTAATAATGATTCTTGCTACAATTTGCTTCGGTCATGTTTATTCATGGGATGAACATGCTTATAATATTTGTTTATCACTGTTCGGTTATTGTTTAATTGCAAACTACATAATCAATATTGTCGAATAGTTTCAAGTAAATGATTCATTTATTAGTATAGCCAATACTCGAACTTATGCATCATTGAGTTGGCTATTATTGTGTTCTTCCATGGGAGAAAGCTCTATAGTTCAATAGACATCTTTGCTATCAGTGTCTGGTATGGCCGATGAATCATTTCTAATCATCACACTAAGTTTATGTCCCCATCCAAAGGGTAGGATGGACGCTTGGGGGCAAGCATGATCAGATACCTGATCATGGTCACCTATCCTACATATGTCGGACGGTCCACAAACAACCAGAAGTAGCAGTGACCATAAGCCGTCAGACCACTTCGTCCTTAGGTAAGTACTAGTGAGCAAAACACTTCCAGAATGTTTGGCCAGCTTAGCAGAGTTGGCCCTACTTTAATTAGTTGCTTGCTAAATATATGAAGAAGGTCGTTCCACACGATCGACCACTAAAACGAACAAATTCAAAAGGGCGGTCTGTGCAAGCAAAAGCCGATTAAACCGGCCCAAAAAGTGGTACAACCAAGGTCGCCTAGCCATCCTCCTCTAGGGATGTCACAGTGCTTTCCAGTTTATTCATCGCTGATGTGTTGTCCTACTCAAGTGTGGGTTGGTACGTCGATGAATTCGTATTACTGGTCCAATCTGTTTGCTTATGTGGGTTAGGGGCACCACAAGTTTTGCCTATTGGCATGTTAATCAGGCAGACATAGCCGAAGAAGATGCAATCCAAAATGACCTTTGTACATCAAATATTTATATTATCTAATTACAAGAGTCGATGACTTGCATTGAGCTGAGTCCTTACTTCGGGAACAAAATAACTCATGAGATCTATTGTTTTCGAAGTGTGCTGGTGCTTTTGGTTCGCCAAGCTACACCAAAAGGCAGGGGGCATATGTTGAGCACCAAAAGTGGCGGATGGTCCGGCCCTTGGGCCCGGACAGTCCGCGCGCCTCGCGATTAGATTAACTCGGGTGATTATCCTCATCTCGTGCGTGGTTATCCATCTAATCATGTGGGATTGTTGGCTATCGCCTAGGAACAGGTCCAGACCTCCTCCCTTATAAATATAAAGGGTAGGACCGATTGAGAACCCCCGAACACATTCCAATCGAACCAATTATTTTCTTTATCATTACTATCCTAGGAGTAGATGTAGCATAGTCTAGTTATAGCTTTCTGCATATCCACCTCCACCTATATTCGACTCTACGTCGTCTAGATCCGTCTTGGGTGTCCCGCCGACCCCAAGACGACCCTAGGATCTTACCCCTCCCGGGGGCAAGATCTAGTTGTCCATTCAAAATACTATATCTCGACTGCCTCTTAATTCCTAGGTGACTCCACATCGTCTAGGGATGCCCTGGGTGACCTGTCGACCCGGAGCGCCCTAAGATCTCTCCCCCAGTGGGCGAGATCTAGGTTCCGGCGAGGAGGAAAACGACCTTGCGCCATCGTGGACCATCCAGCCCTGTGCACGGACCGTCTGGTGCGACGCAAGGAAGGCGCCGCTCCTGTGCCTAGGTCGTGGATCGTCCGGCCCTGAGCCACGGACCGTCCGCGCCGCCGTAGAGGGCACCACCAGGCCGTACACCCCTAGTGATTGGCATTGCCTAGATCAGCGTCAACACCATGTCCAGGATGGTTTCTATTTCACTGACAAAGCGCTAAGAAATTCCCATTTTTTAAGCGTGTTCACCATTGAAAGCTGGCACTATATTCCTAAAGGATACATTGTTGTAAATGCAATTGCATAATGAGTTACCTTGGTCTTCTTCATGGCTGAAGACGGAATCAAATTTGTATTTTTTTGGAAGATACATGACCCTTAACGATGAGCTCTCCATGTTTTGCAGAGTCAAACTCAATGGTTGATGAAGCTCCTTCTACTATTTCTACTGCGTTAAGTGGGTGGCACCGACATGGCACCGACAAAAACTCTTAGGGTGTGTTTGGTTGGACATACAAGGAGGGACGGAAGGGAACGACCATATTTTATATAGTGTTCGAATGAGAGTCACACGGGGCGAAGTGAACATCGGAGCAATTTTTGGTAGCGGCGTAGTTCCAAAAAATCGAGGGGATGGTGTCGTCCCCGCCTCATCCTACTTTAACATCAAACCAAACACATCCTTATACTACCTAAGCAACATGTAGATAACTATTAGTTTTTCTCACCAATATATCTACAATGAAAATGTGCAAGACAAAAATAAACTAAAACAACAAACCCTTTAGCTCTATAAGCTTGTTGTATAAGTCTTTCTGCTCCATTGTCTCCTCACTGAACTTCTCTTTGAGGTCTTTAAACTCACATTGCAGACTTACATATTGACTCACTATTAAAATAACCATATTATGTTTATAGTAATCTCTACTTAGTAAATACAAAAAATAGGTAAGCATAATGCACAGGATTATTTGGAACTTGCAGTTTTGATGCATGTCCCGGTATTTGGGATGTGTTAGCTACCACCAGTATAATATCATGACCCTGGATAATGTTATTGAGATGGCCATACTTATGTTGTTGACTAGGATTCGGAAAGACAATAATTAAAAATTATATCAATTCATACCTCGAGCATATAGGTAAAATTCTCAAATCCAGAGGTATGGCATGAAACACACACAAAAAAGGTCAGGAATGAATACTGTTTTGATACATTATTGGAGCACTAATCAATTCATCATGTAAGAGGAAATTAAGCTATATATTACAAACCCTTGTGAGGATAGTCAAGGAAGCTAGCTGGAGTAGAAACTGAAACACAGAAAAATGAGAAGGTGTGGATGGATTTTGTGTTGTGATCCATATATACAAGTTCCTTTAATTTTTCAAATTTATCTTGATTAATTGCAGTTCTATGTGGCATTATGAAACAACCTTACAACTAATTCAAGGATCACTACAGGAAACTGGTTAAAGAACGTGGGTGAAAAACCGTCGAACTTAATGTAATAGGCCGTCGAACTTAACATAAGAACGTGAGTTTACCGACGAATATAGTCGACGGCGATTTTTGGACGAACTTAGAGAATTAAGTTCGACGGCCCCGACGAACTTAACGTTAAGAACGTGGGTACCGTCGAACTTAAGATTAAAAACGTGGGTACTGTCGAACTTAACATTAAGAACGTGGGTTTTTAAGTTCGACGGGGGCCGTCGAATTTTTTCCCGTAAGTTCGACGGCACCCACGTTCTTAACGTTAAGTTCGACGGGGCCAGGTGGCCGTCGAACTTATGGGTCCTGCGTGGGTCGGCGAGGGCTGCCCATTAAGTTCGACAGTACCCACGTTCTTAACGTTAACCCTTTTCCAGAAAAAAATAAAAAATACAGAAATGAAAAATTAGACACACATAATAACACATGCAACACAGAATATCACATACAATACAAATTTCAAACACATGGATATATGTACATATCACAAATTCACACAAGTCCAAATACATAAGTTCACAAATTCACACAAGTCTAAATACATAAGTTCACAAATTCACACAAGTCCAAATATATAAGTTCACAAATTCACATAAGTCCAAATACATAAGTTCACATCCATAGTTCACATTTTTAGTTCACAAGTTCAAACAATAGCTCCATCGCTCTCGATCAGGACATCGGATTGTTGTTCGTAGCTCCACCACTAGAATTGAGACATCTGTCCGCAAAGTCAGCGTGAGGGGGAGGAGTCACTTGATGAGAGCCGGAATCCTATAAAATAAACCAAAATTCTCATAAATATACAACTAGCATTAAATCACATGTACACCAAGATATAGGAAAGCATGATAAACATAGCGCCCTTTTCTAAATAAATATAGGAAAGCATTAAATCACATGTACACCAAAATTCTCATAAACCAAAATTCTCATAAATTACTGAATGGGTAATTCAAACAACAAGGCCCTTTTCTAATTATTGAATGGGTTAAGCTTCACCTTAAGATGATAAATAGCGCTTACATGTATACAATAACTACATACTTCTAGAGTTCTAGTAAAGTGTCGCCCATGCGTTAAGAAATCAGCATGGTGATGTTGTCCCATTACCTGACATGGTATCACTCGATGCTAAGGTGGACAAGGAAAGTAGTTGGTGTCTGGAACCATTGATTGCAAACTCCAACTGCTGCATTGATAGTGTTAATGTGGATAGCTTGTGCACTGATCAAAGATTGGCTGATGTTGCTTCAGGCCCCACAGCTGATGTGCCATCCATGCTGCTGGCCAAGGAGAATTCTGATCCTTTGAGTGCAAAGCTCAAAAATATTGATGTTGCTAGGATAAAAGGTTTACTAATGAAGAGGAAGAGCCGGAGAGAAATCCAAAACTAAGCCATTGCTTCAGATGGCCTCAGTGAAGAAGCCTAGATTGAGAGAGAGCTGGAGTCTGGGATTGTCACAAAACAAGAAGCCAATTGTGCCGCCATCTCAGATGAGCTAAGTGATGAAGCCTGGATTGAGAGATAGCTTGAGTCAGGGATTGTGACCGGACCAAGAAAGGAGCAGGCGATCACTTTTGATGGTTTGAGTGAAAATGATTGGATCGAGAGAGAGCTTGAGTCTGGGATCATCATTGAGCCAGCACCTGCTATCAAGAAGCGGAAGCTGGAGTCAAGCTATTAGCTCTTAAGCTGCTGCATTCAGAGGCCAGATTCCAAGCAGGTGAATAATTACAGATGGAGGTTGTGTGTACAGTGGGATCTTCCTGTAGCTAGAATCAAGAAGCGGAAGCTGGAGTCAAGCTGTTAGCTCTTAAGCTGCTGCATTCAGAGCCAGCACCTGCGACTAGGGCACATCGAAGCCAAGAGATGTCGCATAGATGGGAGGATCAATATTTTTCCTTTTTTTATTTCTTTAACCAAACACCCCAGAATACTTTGACACGAGGGTTGTGTGTACAGTGGGATCTTCCCAGTTTCTTGAATTCAGAATCATATACAGTTACTAACACAGCAGGGAAGTAGTCTGCTTTAGGTTGTTCTGATTACAGCAGGGAAGTTACTAACAATAGCAGGGATCTTCCCATGGAATACTTTAACACGAGTACTAGTAGTCTGCTTTAGGTTGTTCTGATTACAGCACGAGATTTATGCATGAAGTAAACATTCCAAAACAGACCATGACTGACAGTAGCAGAGAATCATATACAGTTACTAACTACAAACTGGGTTCAAAACAACAACTGAATAAGCATATATTCTTCTGTTTTGTCTTATTGCTTGTAGTTTTTTAGGCCTTTTTAGCTTCAAGATCAATCTAAATTTTCCTTGCCAACTTTCTGGGGTTAAAAACAGACGTTTAAGCCTTGGAGTGATGGGCATATATCGAAGCTGTTTAACTGCCACTTTTGTAGCAAAAGTAGCTCCATCCTCTTTTAGTACCTCCGCATATCTTGATTTACCGCATTTCTGACAATGGGTG
Organism: Zea luxurians; assembly: GCA_029449295.1. NCBI lineage: Eukaryota > Viridiplantae > Streptophyta > Magnoliopsida > Poales > Poaceae > Zea > Zea luxurians. The sequence continues at coordinate 44,414,215 of JAOPSE010000001.1, read as the reverse complement.
GCCGCTTCATATTCCTTCCAGAACAACATGCAATTATCTTCGCACACATCAATCTTCTTATACTTCATCCCAAGACCGGACACAATCTTTTTAGACTGGTATAAGTCTTTTGGCATCTTATGGTTCGATGGGATGAGATCAATAATCAGATTGATTATATCGTTATAGCAATTATTCGAGAAGTTATACTTTGCCTTCATTGCCATAAGACGTGTAACCACCTGCAACACGGTCACAGTGGTGTCGTCATGCACTTTTTCCTCTGACGCGTGAAGAAGCTTATAAAACTCCTACACTTCATCTGGTGTAGCCTGTTCTGAGGCCAATGTTGGATACTCTCTACTAATATCAGCCACCAAATCATCCATCCGATCCTCCTCATCATCAATTCTTTCTGACTCTGTGATATTCTGCTCTACTTCTCCATGTAAGCACCACACAATATAGTTAGGCATAAACCCATTCTTGCAAAGGTGATGCTCCAGTTCTTCGATCTTTCTCACATACTTAAAATTCCGACACTTGGTACACGGACACTTCACCACACGAGGTCCACCGGAAAATGTGAGATCCACGAATTGTTTTGCAACCCTAACCCATTCCTTTGAGTGACCTAGAGTCACGCTATTGAATCCATCATACATCGCCCTTCTTCTATTGTCATCCATTTCCAAAACTAAATAACCCAATGTATAAAAATGTGTAAATAAACATCATTAAGCATACAAACATAAATAAAAATGTGTAAACAAACATCATTAAGCATAAAAACATAAATAAAAAATGTGTGAATAAACATCATTAAGCCCTTCTTCTATTAGGAAGGATCACTAGACATCAAAGAAATCATGCATCAAATTTTAACTAACAAACTAATTCTAATAATATGCATCAAAGAAAGAAGAAAAATACCTTCACGGAGATCGTCAAGGTGGTGATGGTCGAGGAGACGTGGGTTGGCCCGTAGTTAGAGTGGAGAGAGAGACCGGAGACTAGAGTCAAATGGGCCTACAATTAGATGGAAACACGGCTTTAGGTTTCATAAAAAAATGCAACAGTCATCATCAGTTGAAGAACTTAATTTTTTACACATTTTCACATATATGTTTCCTGCAAAGCACCAACAAAGAACACAAATAAACCAAAAAGAGTAATTCCTTCATCTAAATAGATATACGTAGGTAGAAGAAAACTTTGATGTACTCTTCTACTATATAATCTTGTGGGCCTAATTAATTGGGTATTCCTCCTAACAAATTTGTCCAGCTGAATTTTCAAAAGTCAATATAAGCCTGAACAACATGACAAACACACCAAAAACTGCAGACCATGAACAAACCACGATAGAATGAAATGGGTAACATGTATTTGGATAGGTGTCAAGTCTGATTGTTTGGGGATGCATGATTCAGTTGGAATTATTTGGATAGGTGTCAAGTCTGATTAATTGTACCTGCAATAGAAATGACTGACCTACCCCATACAATTTATATTCATTATTTCGATAGGTGTCAAGTCTGTAGCCTAGATGCATGATTCAGTTGGAATTATGCAGTGTCGTGTCTCGAGTACTCAGTTCTAGCAGTTCCACATGTACATGCATGTCAGGTATAGGAAAAAGAAAAACTTTGTGGCTAGGCCGATTTCTGACAATCAAACCTTCACTGATGATGATGAGAAGGCCATGCTTGTGGATGACTACTATACTAGACTCTTGGACAGCAGGGTGGAAAGGTCGCTTTCTATTGATCTAGATTATCTGGGGCTGTCTAGCCACAGTTTAGAAGAGTTGGACTCACCATTTACTGAAAAGGAGGTATGGGAAATAATTAAACAATTGCCTTCTGACAAGGCTCTTGGGCCAGATGGCTTTACTGGCAGGTTCTATAAAGCATGTTGGCCAATTATCAAGGAAGATGTGATAGCAGTTATATCTGCAGTTTGGAGCAGGAAGTTTGCTGGTTTTCATAGGTTTAATTCAGGTAGTATGCTTAGGATCGGTAATTTGGGTTCCTACTTCCTAGTGGATATCAAGCTTTGGGAGGCCTCGTCTTATGAAGATAGTTTATTTACAAATTTTGACTTGAGAGATTTTGGTCTGTTATCAAGGTAGCATGTATGGCTCCACTTAACCTATAATATGTCGCATCCTGTATGGACCTGGCAACTAGCTGTGACACCCCAGGTGTCTATTTCATGTTATGTCGGGAGATTTATCCTAATCTCGGATGCTCAGTAAAAATTTTTATTTCTCGCTCGCGTATGTCTCTGATTATCCAGACTATTCGTACACATTTCACCGAATTCGGAGTTATTTTCTCGGCACGATGCGAACTCGATAATCCATCTCGATTTATAAATCTTGTCTAAAGCTCATTTAATCAAACACTCGACCTTTGCTAGTCGAGCTGTGTCTGAATCCAATTCCTCGGACTTCGATCGATGTCCGATTATATTATCCGAGTCCGTACTCTCAAACGGAATACTCAGTATGTCGTCCTCTAATTAATTCCTCACTCGACTCAGCCAAATATCTCTATGTCCGAACCGAACTCAAAACCCGCATCGATAGTGCCTTTTTAAAATGTCACGATTCGCCTTCTCCGACTAAAAATCCATAGTCGATAAAAATTTTGAGATAAAAATCTGTTTCTAAAATAGTGCACGAGAGAATTTCAGCGTGACGCTAAAATCCAAATTCTCGATCCAAATTAAGCACTCAATCGTCTGTCATCTAGATGCTGGTTTATTTTTCGTTCGTCACACCGGTTCGAGTTCTTCTCAAAGATGAATCGCCACTCAAATCCAGGGATATTTTTGGGTTCCTTAGTCTAGAAGCAACTCTTGCTTCTCCACTAAGCAACCAGCCCTCAAACCCTAACCCTATGGCTCCTCTATAAATACGGATCCCTCTCCCTTGCACTTGGAAATTTTTCATTCCCACCCCTAGCCGCCACCACATTTCTCCCTCTCTTCTCCTTTCAGCCGGCGTGCTGCCCCTGCAGGGCGCCCTTCTTCCCCAGCATGCCAAAGCACCTCCTGGCGTCCTCCACTCAGCTCCCTGGAATGCAGCAGCATGCCAGCGCGAGAGCAGGGCCTCCATAGGCGCGCCCCCTTCTCCCTGGCTTCCCTTGCGCAGTGGCAGAAGCATCCATGGACATTGCCTCCCCATGCTCCTGTGCGTGCACGGCAGTAGCCCCTTCATTTCTCGCGGATCCATGGCGCTCGGCAGCAGGGTACCTTCCCACGATCTTCCTCCTTCCTGCTCCTTGCGCACGCTGCATCTCCTGCTCGGCCACCTCTGTGCGCAGCAAGTTTTCTTCCCCTATCGCTGCTCCACCCCGCGCACTACCTGCTCGACAGAATGACCGATCTATGCACAGCTCTTCTTCCACCTCTGACCGGCGTCCAGCAATAGCTCCACCTCCCTGCGCTCAGCTCATCTCCTTTGCCCAGTGTTGGGGGCCTTCGTCCTCCAAAGGTCCTCAAAAACAAGATTTGACAATGTTTTCCAAGTGAATTATATGAACAGGTATTTTCGGACTCAGATTATGAACATGGAGTACGGACAGGACGAAGCTTAAGCCAGACGAAAGGGGGTTGAGATGAAGGACGGGCTGGTTACCATGCTGAACGAAGGATGGTGCGCAGCCGAAGCTATACGCAGGAAAGCTTCGTCGCGATAGCGGAACGGGGAACCGACTTAAAGACGAAAAGACTACTTAGGCCTTGACAGATTCCCATAGGTCATTAAGCAAATGTAATGGGCATGAATGTAATTTTACATGGGCTGCGTCCCACGCCTATAAATAGATGAACAGTACTCCTGTACTGGACACGCTGACTTGGCATTTGCTTTTGCGTCATCCTTGTACTTTTGTCTTCCTGCAATCCGAAGGTACACTTGTAATTTGAAGTCATTTCTATTGTTATATAAGAATAAAATAGAAATGACGTTGTGATGAAATTTAAATGTTTATATTACTTTTCATGTTGCGTGTAAGTCCTTCGTCATAGCTTATTGTGCTTACGAAGATATATTGTTTGTGACCTTCGTCCGGAGAACATTATATCCCGAAGGGAAATAATGTTTCAAAGGACGAAGGATCTTATCATTTAACACTTTTTATGTTTCCTTGTTCTCAATCCGAAGTTGAGGACAAGTCACCAACATTGGCGCCCACCTCCGGTGAACTCACTTCCACTTTGAGTTTTTTGAACACCTTCGGAAGCCATAAACCCTCGCTATGGCGCCGAAGAAAGCTTCAGCGACTGGGGCTGCAGCTCTGCAACCGCTGGACCCCAACCAGGAGACTGTCTCTCTTCGGGAGGCCCGAAGCCAGAAGAGGAAGGCCGTCAGCCCGACGCTTCAGGAGGATGAGCTAGATCAAGAGATCAGGGATATGGAGATGCTTCATCAACAGGTGCAGAGGAAGAAGGAAAAGATGGTCAGGCTAGCTGAGCTGCAAAGGCAAATAGACGAAGCTTCTGAAGAAGTTCGCCATCTTACTCACGATGAGCAGAACAGAAGGCCTCAACAAAAAGACCTTCATCAGGAGGGCTTCTTCAACGAAGATGACTGGTATGACAATTTCCATCATGGAAATTTTGTTTTCGATGATGCTTCTCCCCTGTCCGCTGAGCTGCAGGCTACACCTTGGCCTCCGTCCTACAAGCCGCCCCAGCTTCCCATGTTCGATGGCCATTCAGACCCGAAGCAGTTTTTGATGAGCTACGAAGCAACAGTATCTTTGTATGGTGGCAATGCTGCAGTCATGGCAAAGTCTTTTGTTATGGCTGTCAGGAATGTTGCTCAGACCTGGTATTCCTCCCTTCGACCAGGAACGATCACTTCATGGCAAAAGCTGAAGGACATGTTGTTAACCAGCTTTCAAGGGTTTCAGACGAAGCCGGTCACTGCTCAAGCCTTGTTCCAGTGCACTCAGGATCATGAAGAATACCTTCAGGCGTATGTCAGAAGGTTCTTGCGTTTGAGGGCGCAGGCACCAACGGTGCCCAATGAAATTGTCATCGAAGCCATGATCAAGGGGCTTCGTCCTGGACCTTCAGCTCAATACTTTGCTAGGAAGCCTCCTCAGACTTTGGAGAAGCTGCTCCAGAAGATGGACGAGTACATTCGTGCCGACAATGATTTTCGCCAAAGAAGGGAGGAGGCTTTCAGATTTTCTGAAATGACCAGGGGCTTCGGAGGAAGATTCTATCCGAGGCATGTCAGGTCCATCCACAACTCTACTCAAAATGATGATAAGGGGAGTCAGCAGAACAGGCCGCAGTGCTCCTCACAGGCTTCGGGGCAACAGCAAACTTTCTTCCGGCCACCAGCTCCAAGAGGCAGAGGCGCCAGGGGCTTCGGCGGAAGATTTGGAGATCAACCAAGGAGAGTATTTTGCTTATTCTGTGGTGAAAACAAGGGCCATACCACCAGGATGTGCCATGTTACCATCCAAAAGCAAAAGGAGATAGCCGAAGCTGCAGCGCAACAAGTTCAGCCGAAGCAGGTCATGCATACTGCTTCGTACCATCAGCCTTACATCCCAGAATACGTGGGCAACCACCCTGCAGTTTCTGTAGCTTCGGCGAGTCAACCTCAAGCTTCATGGCAACAGCCCCCGCTTCCACCACCGCTGCAACAAGGCCAACAGCTGGAAGGGAGCCAATATGTTCCACACCAAAGGGATCTCAGAGAACAATCTGAAGCTCGCACAGTCAATAGCACTGTGCCAGAGTCGAAGCACATTTATTGACAAATATCCTACCTTGATAGCAGTCTTTTCCATTTAGTTTTATTTTCTGTGTAATAAAGAACATTTTTCAGTTTTCATGTAATAGTTTCGTTGTTGGCCACGAGAAAAACCTATTTTCTCCACAGGCTTAAGTTGTTGAAGCTTAAAAATTCGTGATAACGAGGAGGACCTTCGAATTATTAAAAATCCTTCGAAGCAACAAAAGTCGTTCCAAGGAACGCAGAGTAAGTTGCTGAAGTCACAAAAAGCCGTTCCAAAGGGAGCGCAGTGTAAGTTTTCTGCTCCAAAGTCGTTCCTAAGGGAATGCAGAGCATACAGCGAAAAGTCAACGCTGATTCCGCCGAAAGTAAAAGGCGAAGAAGCTCCAAAGACGTTCCTAAGGGAATGCAGAGCTTACAGCGAAAAGTCAATGCTGATACCGCCTAAGTAAAAGGCGAAGAAGCTCCAAAGACGTTCCTAAGGGAATGCAGAGCTTACAGCGAAAAGTCAGCGCTGATACAAAAAGATTGTGTGTTCTACGGGGATATGTGTGTATCTTCGGAATCAATCTCATCTACATAACATAACATCATCACATCATTTTGCATAGCATAAGCATCATACATCATATTGCATATGGCAAAAGAAGGAAACACAGTATCAACCTTCGGAAGGATGCTTTGAGAAAGTAAGAATCTTCGGAATATAGCTTCGGAGAATGTTTTCACGAAGTTTGGATATTTTTCATCAGAGCGCTATGGATTTTGTGATGCATAAAAGTTTTTATATCTTCACGAAGCATGAAAAGAAGGGAAGGTGTTTTTTTCGCCGAAGGCTCAAAAACGGTACGTATGTAAAGTTTCATGCATCATAAAGAATTGAATAATGAAAAGAAACTTGTTTATTACATTCAAATGTACAAAATATTACATAGACCACATTTCAAATGTTTTTTCTAATAACATCTAGTCTTCTCTTAGTACTACTTCGGCAGCCTCATTTAGAAGTTGTTCAACAACTTTATCCATGATAGCTTCGGCCATTTGTTTAATTTCGTCATCCCCTTTCGTGTGAGGGTCAGCAGACGATCCAGCAGGTTCTGAGGGAAGAGAATATGTCTACATTACTATCACAGACCGCGAACAAAGTTTGAAATTAAAAATTACAACACAATAAGGACGACTAATTAATACCTATTTGCCCTTCGGGCTCTGTACTTTTTTCGGCAACTTCTGTCACTTTCCTAGCATCATGGATGCCTTTTTCACTCTTTTGAATAATTTCTTGCGCCATTTCTCGGCCGCCGTTGTCCCAGATATCAGTAAAGAATTTTCCGCCAACCATGCTTGCTTCGGCCGAGGGGTCTTTGATGTCTTCGGAGGACAAGGCAGCTTTGGACTGAGCTAAGGATTTTACATGCTCACAACCTTTCCTCTCCAAAACAGTAGCAACTCCTCTAGCGCCCGAAAAAGCGCAGATGTCGCCGCGGCTACTCAGGATTTCCTCGAAGGCCTCTGCTTCGTGACTGATCCATTCCAGTGGACCTTCGGGATTGCCTCTTGAGAAATTCTCTTCACTAGAGAATGCGCCAACGCCGGCGAAGCTGGATTTTATCTTTTTGACGCATTCTATAGATTTAACGTAGCATTTTCTCTGGGATGCACGAAGCTCCTTTACACTTATCTCTAAATGATTGGCCAGTTGATCGCTAAGCTCTCGTTTTGTTTCTTCAAGCATACGTTCCTCTTTAGCTCTAGCTAGCTGTTTCTGAAGATCTTTAATCTCACGTTTTTGGGCTTCGGCCTAGACCTTTGAGGCAGCTTCGTCCTTTTTTACCTTGTCTACCAATGTAAGCAGAATCTTATCCTTTTCCAGAGCTTCGTTTCTCAGTTTAATAACTTCTGACCGAAGGTTGTTGAACGCAATTTCATAGCTCTCATCTTCGGCATTCTTTTGTGCTCTCAATGCGTTGCTTAGGATTAAACCCTACATGTAAAAAAAAGAAAAAAAAGAAAGTTGGTATAAGAATAAAAGAATGAGTTACGAATTATAAAATTTCCAAACGCCCAATTCCCATACCTTTAGGCTATTATACGCAAGACTATCCGTGAGATCCTCCTTCGTCATAGCGCATAGTCCAACTTCAAGCTTCGGAAACCCCATACTCCTAGCCATCTCCCGGCAGACAGATAATTCTTTGTTGTCAGGGAGACAGTATAGGAAGTCATCTTCGTCTGTCCCATTGAACACTAGTGCCCCCTTCGGATATTTTAATTCTTTGGCATAGTGGTTGGCTTCAAAAATCTCTTCTTCAGATAATTTTTTCCCCGAAGCATGTCGCACAATGTAATCGCATATGGTGGAAGAAGCTTCGGGGGCAGCAGTGTCAATTTCTTCAACCAAAATTGGCTCTGGCATTTTTATTTTTTCTTCGGTTTCCAAAGGTTGTTCCTTGGTGGGCTCTGAAGTCCCAGCTTCAACTTCAAGTTGTTGCTTCGAAGCTTCAGCAATTAAAGCTTCAGTAGACACTTCAGAAAGTTCAACAGTCTTCTTTGGAGTTGTGCTTGAAGACTTAATTGTCTCCAAAACATCTAGCACGTTCACCATTCTTTTTCTTTTCGGGGTTACCGATGGACCCTTTTGATTTTTTATTGTTTCAACATTTGCTGAAGGACTTAAGATTTCCAATATTTTTGGTCCTTCAATTCTCGGTTTTTCTGCCTTCTCTGCTGAAGGCGCCTCAGTTTTTTCTTCTATCTTCGGCACTGGAGCTGGTTCTGTAGTTTCAGAGGCCAAAGAGACTTCACCAATAAATTCAGGCACTGTGGCCGGCTCAATAAAACGCGCCCGGTGGGTGAGCACCTTCATCTTTTTTCTTTGCGGCGCTGGCTCGCTAGAGGCACTTGTGGCAACTTCTGTTGCAGGAGAAGTATTTTTTCTTTTACGGCCCAGCACCGGATAATGATAGTCAGGGTAGACAAACCCGATTGCATCAAATACCCGGTTGAGCCTCTTCTTCTTTCGGCCTCCGAAGGCTGCCGATAGTGCAGTATTCTCGGCCTTCGAATATACCCCAAGCAGTTCGTCACTTAATGTTTCAATGCTTTTTAACCAGTCGTCATCAGGTTCAACAAATTTATCCCCGTATTTGAATGAGTATTTTAGTTTGACTAGTCCACCTTCGTCAGACTCTTTGATGGTCTCCTTCGGCATTTCCCACTTTCCTGCAAGTGGCCACACCCTGAAGGCAATATGCTCTTGGACCAGATCCCTTGTCCCAATGAAAGAGCAGACTACGCCGAAGGCTCTTTGGCATTCTTCGGCCGCTTCATCCATTTCAACCTTCGGCTTTCGGAGTCCGAAGCGTTGCCAGATGGGGCGCATAATGATACTCTTAACATCTTCCTGCGCTGTCAAGTCATTCTTCACATAGAACCATTCTGTCATCCAGGTACCGGGCCACCTCTTTCGAAAGGTTGGCACAGGGCGGCTTGACCCGGAGCGGGCACCGAAGCTGTAACAACCAAAGTTGTTGTGATATTGTTCTTTCCCCCAGGGCTTCGTCTCATATACCAACTCATGAATTTTGCAAAAGCTTTTAGCATTTGGTTCTAAACCTTGGCTTTTCACAGCCCAGACAAAGATTCCCATTCTTATGATAGCTTCGGGAGTAATTTGATGAAGGTAGATTTGAAATGTCTTCAGGACTTCGACAACAAAGCTGCTTAGGGGGAACCGAAGCCCAGCTTTGAGAAAGCTTCGGAAGATCACGACCTCATCTTCTTCGGGAGTGGGAGAAGTCTTTTCTCCAGCGTCAGCCCTCACAATAGATATATCTCGAAAATATCTCCCCCTCATATTGTCAATATGACTCTGCTTAATAGTGGTTTTCCCGAAAACTGAGTGACTTGGCCGCCATGGTCGATCTTCGGACTCTCCCCCACCGCTTTCTACATCATAACTGTCGCTGTCACCAGTATCTTCAGACAAACCTTCCAGAATCTCCTTGGTGATTTTTTCCGTATTGGTCTTCGCCATCGCTATAAGGAACCCCAAGTTCTTCTCTTCGTCAAGGCTCAGCTTCATCTCAGCAGCGACCTTCTTATCTTCAGACATCTTCGAAAACACTAAAAAACTGTTTTCAAAGCCGAAGCTTCAAAACCAAAAGATCAGTAAATATTAGTGCGCAAGAGCTAAAAATTTAGTGAGCGGAAGCAGATGGCAAGTGAGCGTACCAAATGAGTTTGCGGTATGATCTTATTTATACGCACAGTGCGTTGAAAATTGAAAGACCCCCCTTGTCAGTGAATGTTGCTATTCTAGCAAAGGGAAGGTGTTTTTTCGGACCTTCGGCTCAAGGCCTTCGTCCATATCGCAATCTGAATTTATCGTTAACAAATTAATATTGCGAGGGGCTACTGTTGGGGGCCTTCGTCCTCCGAAGGTCCTCAAAAACAAGATTTGACAATGTTTTCCAAGTGAATTATATGAACAGGTATTTTCGGACTCAGATTATGAACATGGAGTACGGACAGGACGAAGCTTAAGCCAGACGAAAGGGGGTTGAGATGAAGGACGGGCTGGTTACCATGCTGAAGGAAGGATGGTGCGCAGCCGAAGCTATACGCAGGAAAGCTTCGTCGCGATAGCGGAACGGGGAACCGACTTAAAGACGAAAAGACTACTTAGGCCTTGACAGATTCCCATAGGTCATTAAGCAAATGTAATGGGCATGAATGTAATTTTACATGGGCTGCGTCCCACGCCTATAAATAGATGAACAGTACTCCTGTACTGGACACGCTGACTTGGCATTTGCTTTTGCGTCATCCTTGTACTTTTGTCTTCCTGCAATCCGAAGGTACACTTGTAATTTGAAGTCATTTCTATTGTTATATAAGAATAAAATAGAAATGACGTTGTGATGAAATTTAAATGTTTATATTACTTTTCATGTTGCGTGTAAGTCCTTCGTCATAGCTTATTGTGCTTACGAAGATATATTGTTTGTGACCTTCGTCCGGAGAACATTATATCCCGAAGGGAAATAATGTTTCAAAGGACGAAGGATCTTATCATTTAACACTTTTTATGTTGCCTTGTTCTCAATCCGAAGTTGAGGACAAGTCACCAACACCCAGCGCCCTCCCTCCTCTCTGTTTTCCCTTGAGCTCACGTGCAGGGAGCTGCACCCTTTCTTCTCCACAGTGCTCGGCTCCCTCCTCCCTGCACGTCCCCTACCCCACTGCCAGCAGGAGGCTAGCGGCCCCCATCCTCCAGCTCCCGCCATGGTCGAGCTTAGCAGCGCAGGGCACCCCTATTTCCTTGCTCCATGGCCGACGCCCAGCAGCAGCCCTGCGTAGCGCCCCTTCTTCTTCCATGGTGCTCTGTGGTCGCCCCTTCTTCCCCCTTGAGGCCGCGCCCCTCTCTGCTTCATTCCATGGCGTCCGGCCCTGCACTTTCCTCCCATGGCCACGCTACTACACAAAGCAGCGGCAGCAGCTCCAATGGACGCCCAGAAAATTTTTCCAGTGCCCTCCCTGTTCATCTTCCTCCCAGCCGGCCTCCCTCCCCGACTGCTGCTCGCCCCCTCCATCCTTTTTCCCCTAGTGCGGCAGCGGGGAGCCCCTGCTCGGCCAGCTACCATGGCGTTCAAGTTTTCTGCGCAGCAGTGCCGATTCAAAAAAATAGCAGCCTCGGATCCCCTCCGCACTGCGTGCTCCGCTCGATCTGCGCAGTCCCGACCCGCGCTGTCGCGATGGTGTTTGAGACAGCCCCATGCCACGTCGTCGATCTACGCCACGCTTGTGAGTCATTGTCAAAAAAATCCTTGGTGAGGCCCTCGCTACTATCCCATTGTTTTTGGATCTCAAGTGCTTGATAAAAATGTTTGAACCATTGAGTGATGTTAATCGCAGCTAGATGTTGCCGTGGAGTCTCGCGCGATGCATGATTCGGTGAAGCACCTAAACCGTGGACGCATGCGCGACTCGAATCCGAGATGACAGGTTGATGGATTTATAATTTACTATTGATGTGATTCGGTTGATGGCATGCATATAGATATGATGTTTATTGGTGTTGAATATGTGTGACTGTGATGGTTCATTTACGTGTCGCGAGGGTGGTTCGCCGATATATTAATTGATTGTTAAAATGCTTCGCCGTAAAATAATGTGTTTGTGCGGCAAATTTAATGAGGCGTAAAGCATGCTTGGTAGTTTCCGCCGTCAACTATTGGGTTCGTCTATGTTAAAAATATTTTATGTATTCACGTGGTGTGATTGGATGTGATAAGTATATTGGAAGTGTGGGTTTGTCTGAGCACGATGTTGTCAAACGTGTATGTCGAAATGCGTTGTAGTAGTGATTGCGTTAAGTTGAACCGAAGTGTCTCGAGTGCACGCCATAATATGGTTGTATACGAGACATGGTAAAATAGAGTGTGCTCGACATGAATGTTTGGTCGTTATAGGTAGAAATTGTCTTGGCTTAATTAGAGAGGTGGTGACATGCCAAAGTAGTCATCACTTCCTCTATATTTATAAGACGAGCCAATACACCTTATGTGTTTATTGAATTTTACATCACACATAGTGTATGGTTGTGTTCATGACTTCGAATAGATGTGTTCGAGTGGACAAGTAGGTTTGTAATGCAATTATGTGTAATGTGTTTATAATGACATTTTATCTCAAGAATTGTTATGTTCTGCGCATAAATATGAAATATGTATGTCTTCGGTAGTAAAGATTGACTGTGAGTGAGTATGTCGGAAGAAATGAATTAGCGCGCATATAGGAGATGAATGGGTGTGATGAAGCTAGTTTGTTTTAGGATATGTGTTCAAATGCTCCATTCATGTGATAGACATGTATGGTTATTTCAAAACGAGTCGATGTGTGTGATGATGATATTCATGATTTAAGTAGATGTCCTGAAATTGTGTGGCGAAGCTTAGGTTAAGTTGCAAGCGATGTGAAAATGTTTTCGTAAAGATATATGTGAAATGTGAACGAGTCGTTCAATGTATTCGATATGTCATGTAGTGGTGGTATGAAAAATGGGTTAGAAATCGATCGGCTAAATGCCAAGTTCGGTTAGAGTTGTTTTGTTACTTGGGAGTGTGTGGTGAAGTGATGGCATGACTACGTAGTCATCACGTCATCTATTATGTGACTATGCTTAAGTGTGTCTTGATATAAGTTAGAGTAAGTCAAGTCTCTAAAACGCGGCAATTCTTGAATTATATAGAAGCTGAAATTTATTGATTGATGTTTTGGGCTGCACGCATTGTTTTCGTCGTGCTGTTTGTTTAATGAACCAAACCAAGTTTTCTGTAGAAAAGCCATATAGAAGAGTTGTAGATAACTTTATTATATTACTTGTGTTAAAATTTGACAGGCATAAGTCTGATCGTTTAGGAGTTATGCTTTTTACAAATTCAGTAACTGAATCTGTCCAAATTCTGAACATATTTCAGAGATTGAATTGTTTGCTTAAGTTAATTTTAAAATCTGTTCATGGTCGTTATAAGAAAGTTATAGATGCTTTTCTTATCTTGCTTGTGTTAAAATTTCATAACCACAGGCCTGATAGTTTAAGAGTTATGAATTTTACAAACTGGTTGTTGTGTTCTGTCCTCTGTCAGAACAGATTTCGAAAACTGTAATGTTTGATTTGAATAAACCTGGAATCACTTCTTGGTGATTATAAAAGTTATGTAGTGATTTTGCCAAGCTTTCCAAAAAGTCTTGGATCACTCTTTTTGGTGATCTGAAGATTAAGTTATGGATGTTTAAAGTCTGAAGACTGAATCTGTCCCATTCTGGACAGCAAAGCCTTCTAGTGTCTTTTATCCTTAATTAAGTATTGAATCACCTTAAGGTGTTTATAAATGATTTGTAGACAATTTCATTACCTTTCCAGAAAATCTAGAATAACTTTGTTTGGATGTCTGAATCTCTAGTTATGAGTTTTTAAAGTCGCAAGTCTGAATCTGTCCAAATCTAGACAGAGCTACTGTGTTTGCACGATTCGACCTTGCTAAGTGTTTAATCATGTTGTGATGACAATACCAAAGTTGTAGAGCACTTTTTAAGCTTTCCAGAAAGTCCTAGTTTTATATTTTTGGACTAATAATTGAAAAGTCATGATCAAAACAAGTGATTGCTGTAGTGCTGTCCAAAAATTCTGCTTGTGCTTATTTGATTGTTAGTTCACCCTTTTGGCTAAAAATGGTTGGTTAGCACTAAATTAATATAGACTTGCCAAGACTAAGCTTAATAATGCATGTGTGTCATGTTTTATATGTTCTTTCTCTAGTTGATTGTGATATAGGAATTCCATAAATATTGATGCATATGCCCTCTGTTAAACTTGTGTTGGGATGCTTTTGTGTGATTAATAGAAGAACGAATGAAAAGCCGTAGCAAATTAAATAAATGCTTGTACGTCTGATGTCGTGTTACGTTGGTTAAGTAAAGTAAGTGTCGTCATCTTTCCAGTGGTAGTAACTACGTATGCCCGACGACGTGTAGATAAGTAAAACTAACATGTGGTTGTCTGCGGAGTCTTCCAATTTAATGTTTAGTTCGCCACTATGTCTTAGTATATCTTGTGCTACTTTGTGCTACTTCCATTATATTCATCCATATACACCTTGCATCTCATTTAGGACCGAGAGATGCTGATCGTGCACGTGATGTGGTGCCAACCACAAGATGCAGTCGGTGGACGACCCAAGGAAGGATGGACATAACCAGTGGATGCTCGCCAAGCGAGTACCCCCTAGCAAACACTATCTAAGTGTTAAATTAAAGGCAAGCCCCGGTTTTATGCATAACCATTATATATACTATTTTACTACACTTAATGTTTGTAGGTTTGTACTGTGCACTTAAGTGTAGGAGTTGACTGAAACCCTAGTTGCATGAACTCAGGATTCCTTTTTGAGATGGATACTAGTATTCTAGGTCGAGTAGCTGCTTTGCTAATTAAGGATCTCGGTAGAAGTCGAGTGATTTTTCTAGCACTCGCACGAGGTCAGGAATTGGTTGTATCCATTTTTATATCGTACTGATGATGGTCTGTGGGCAACGATCCATGGGGATGCGTTGTCTACGAGACGGAAATTGGAATAAGGATTAAGGTGTGGTACCGTGTGTCAAGCGTTTGAACGTACTAAGCACATACCGAGAAATATGGTAAATCGGTAAGCCTAATACCTGAGTGAACCTGGCAGCAGATTGCCCTCCTCACGCGACCTGAGATGTGGTCTCCCATTCCGGTTATGGTGGGTACAAGTGCGGTCACTGCACAACGGTAGTCGGGGTCAGTGAGGCATTGTACGCCAAGGCAGTGAGGCCCTCTCTGCTGACGGGGAACCGATGGGGACGGTTGATGTGTGTGGGGACGGAGTGCCTCGCCGCGTCGTATGTTTAGGTTTACCTTGCAAGGTTTAAAAACTCGATTCGAATCATCTGCTTCTCGCAGCTAATGAGACTGCTTGATCCATGCTGCTACATTGAGTAATAAGTGGAAATGAGGTGAGTGGCAAAAGATGTTGATTGGTAAAAATGTTTGATACCATGTATGATTAGCTAGGTACACATCTAGTCTAAAGGATTCTACTAAAACTTGAAAAGCTAAAATAGATTTTTAGACTCAGCTAGTGCTTTTGGCAAACCAAACCCCTCAGCCAAACAGCTGCATGTCTAGAGGTAGAGGAGTAGAGTCCTCACACCGGGTAAGTCTAGCTGAGTATTAGTATACTCAGCCTTGCTTGTGGCATAATTTTTTGCAGGTACTCCTTAGGATGATTGGTTGCTGGTATGACTTGGCCTCCATCCCTGCCACCGGGATAGACGGTCGAGTGGGTTACTGCTTCCGCAGGAGAGGACCAGGAGGAGTAGCATGGCCAGGCTTCGCCATGTTACTCGGTTTTCTCCGTTAGTTATTTCCGCTGCATTAAAATTTATGGTTATTATTTCTGAAACTCCGATAATGTAATCACTAATGATACTTATTTAAATTTGTGGTATTATGTTTTATTGTATTTCTCTGTGCCTCGCCTTCGTGTGAGCTAGTGGTATTCGGTCCTGGTAAGTGGCTTTATCGGACTAGATCCGAGGAACTGACGGGTTATTCCTGTTTAAGTGTGTTGCTGCCCTTAAGGGTGCGACTTGGGCACTTAAGCTGGAATAATTCGAGCGGTTCCACCAAACTAGGCAAGCATCAGTACATACCACCTACTGGTAGCCATCCTCCTATTGAATTTCAAAATTAAACTTCTCTCTGTTAGGCTGGCCTATGTCATATGCACTCCAAATGGATTTATCCAAAGGAAGCATATGTACTGATCATCCTCGAGGCATATTTTTATTGTGGGTTAACCTTCCACCTCTTATGCTAGCAGGATTACGAAACCAGTTATGTTGTTTTTTATGTGATTTTCTTTTATATGATCAGCAAGCTGAATGGCTTTGTTTTTTTACACCATGTTCTTGCTTTTCTGCAGCTGGGCCAATGGCACGTTGCAGATGAGTATGATGGCCAGGTGAGGGAACTTAATTGTAAATCAATATGCCATAGTCCAATGTGTCATCAGCAAAGATGGGCAAGGATCGTACCGGCTTGGAAAGCAGAGATGCAGCGGCAGGGGCTCCTCCTTGGGCGGTGGCTCTGTCTTGGGGTGAGGTGGGGGCGGCTCTAGGTCCTTGCGTGCCGGCGGCTGGTCTTCCTCTTCGCCGGCGGATGTGTGGGGGTGGTCAGCCGGGGCAGCGGCGCGGCCCGCTGGTGCTGGCGCGGCCAGCTATCGGTGCCAAGCCGGGGCCTGCTAGGGGTGGCGCGGTGGCGGCGTGGTCAGCCGATGGTGGAGCGGCAGCGGTGCGGTCGGCCGGCGATGGAGCGGCAGCAGCGTGGTCGGCCGGTGGTGGAGCGGCAGCGGCGCGGCCTGCTGGTGGAGAGAAGCGTGGGCGGAATTAATGAGACAAGCGAGAGAGAGAGCCGCGCGTGGGATAATTTGGATTTAGGTTTTCAGGCTTAATTTCGACGGTGCCCACATGCCCGACGAACTTAACATAAGAACGTGGGTACCCACGTTCCTAACTTGTTAAGTTCGACGGTTTTAGCCAGGACCCACGAACCTAACTTAAGTTCTTAACATAACCCATGAACTTAACTCAAATAAGAACGTGGGTACCCACGTTCTTAATTTTACCCACGAACATTTATCAGTTTCTTGTAGTGGATGCACAGACCATGAAAGCTTGAAAGTAGCCTAGAGGGGGGTGAATAGGCTAATCTGAAAATTTTCACAACAAACTTCGAAAGATTATTAAATACACAGTTCGACTGGTGCAGGCCGGTTCAACAGCTACGTGCGCAAGTGAACCACTCTGAACCAATCCAACTGTTTTATAAACTTTAGACTAAAATCTACTCGAAAAAGTATTTCGTGAGTTCTTGTGAGAAGTAAGGTATAGCTAAGTTAGAATGAAAAGATGAATATGTAAAGGCTATTTCACTTCTAGATCAACTCTACGGGAAAAATCTTTATGTCAATCTTGCAAGTAAAAATATCTTAAGTTAAAGGCAAGCAAGAACACAAGATACAAGATTTAATCCGAGGTTCGGCCACACCACAAAGGTGTCCTACTCCCCGTTGAGGAGCCCACAAAGGGCCGGGTCTTTTTCAACCCTAATCCTCCAAAAGCCGACCACAAAGGTCAAGGCAATCTCTTCTTATCTCAGCTCAAAGAGCGGGTGATACAAACTTCTTGGGGTCGTCCACAAATTTGGAGACTCCCAAGCAACCTTAAAAGATCTTGAAACCTAGGGTTTCAAGAACACCAAGAAAGCACAAGAGGGGTTTGCACAAGCTCAAGTCTTTATAAAAAGAGATGGGAGAGGAAAGCCAAATCGTGAGCACAAGCACAAACCTCACACCCAAGAGCTCCTCCAACAAGGTTGAATCTTGAGGAAGATTTAAGTGTGAGAGAGATGGGAGAAATGAGTGCTTTGTCTCAAGTTAGGTGAGCAATAAATGTGTGAGTGTCCAGCCATATTGAAGAAGGGAGAGAGAGGGTTCTATTTATAGTCACGGCTCAAAAACTAGCCGTTTGACCAGAAACCTCGCAGAAAACCGGTTGAGCCGCTCCCTAGGGCGGTTGAACCGCCCCCTGACAGCTCAGCAGACTGTCTGCCAGTCTGACTGCCAGACTGACTGGCAGACGGACCTGTAGGCTGGGCAGACAGTACAGGACCGGTTGAACCACCCCCTAGGCCGCTTGAACCGCCCCTTGACAACCCAGATGACCTGACTGCCAGTCTGACTGGCAGACTGCAGGTCAGAAGTCAGAGGGGACAGAGACCAGTTGAACTGCTCCCCAGGACCAGTTCAGCTGGTCTAGACCAGAGAGTTTAGGAGAGAAAACCCTAGCTCAGCTGCCCGGGGGCAAGTTCAGCTGGTGTATGGTCAAAGTGGTCCACAGCTGAAGTTGAAGTTCAGCTAGAGTTGAAAGCCCAACTCAACTGAAGTCCAGCTCAGCTGCAGCTGAAGAAGCTCAACACAGCTGAAGTTAAGTTCAGCTGGAAAGCTCAGCTACAGTTGAAGAAGTTCAGCTGCTTTTCAGCAAGAACACTCTAGGTTTCTCAACCCTAACCATGGTCAACCAAATAATGTTAAAGTGATTTTTGGTTTTCAAAAATAGCTTTTGAATTTGGGGACTTGAGCTATAGCAAACACCTATACCTGTGCGGAAAAGAATAAGGAAGAATTACATCATGCAACACAAGATTTTACATAAAATTTTATACGTCCGTTGCATGAAGTCCTTGGTGCTTCCTTAAGTTCCTGTTTCTTTCTAATCATACATTGAGAACAAAAACTGTTAGTACCCTTATTTGTTTTGTCATTAAATCACCAAAACCCTCACTTGGGGTTGATTGCACTTACAATCTCTCCCTTTTTGGTGATTGATGCCAAAACAATTAAGGTCAAAAAGATAAACATTTGCAATAGAAAATTTCTTTTGAATGATTGTATGTAGATGGCTCCCTCTAAATGTGTGCACGATTGTGAATCCAATGTTTTGACATAATATGTCATGTGAGCAACACATTTAGAGATAGTGACAAAAACCATACTGAATACAACCATCCGAGGGGTGCAAGAGTGTCATAACAGGAGTTGTGATGCATATGACTATCTCTAAATACACATCATTTTTACTTCATAGCAAAGCAATCATTACAAACTGATGGGACAAAAGATGATGGCTAGAAGACCATCATATCGCTTTGAATAATAACCCAGCAGTTTTATTTCATACAATGATAAGAGGATACAAGCCACAACAGTGGTCAAAACAAAAAAATAATCCAAAAGAAATACATAACCGAAAGAACCACAAACAGAATGACTAGAAATTTTGGATTTTCTCCCCCTTTTTGGCAACAAGTACCAAAAACGAAGAGAGAGAGAGACAAGGATACATGAATCAATATCCTCCAGGAGGAGGATAGGACGGAGGATATGATGGAGGGTATGATGTGTAGTCAGGGAAGAAGGTCCTCATCACGTCTTCCTCGAGTGAGGAGTCCCTAGGGGGCTCATCAGCCGCAGAAAAAACAGATGCCGAAGATGTACGATGATGAGGAGGAGGTGGAGGGTGGTGATGGTAACCAGAGCTGGATGGCCGCGGGTCACCAGGAATGGGTCCCGGACCCGGGTAGGGAGGAGGAGGATAGTGACCAGAGTCGGACGGCCTAGGGTCACCAGGAGTGGGTCCCTGACCCGAGTAGGGAGGCAGAGCAAACTGCTCGCGATCATCAACGTAGGCTTCTTCTTCTTCGTCGTCGTCTGCTGACATAAATGGCACCCCGTAGGCCTACAGGTGTCACTCATTGATCTCCGGGGGAGGAGGATGGAGAGCCACGTCAGGCGAGCGAGGGGCAAAGGGCATACCCATAGTGGAAGCTTGACGACAAAGATTGTCGTCAGTCTCCCGCTGACGCCTTGCCAGCTCATGTACATCAGCAGAAATGTTCCGGCACATAGAGAAAAATGCCGCAATCCCATGGACCAAGTGGGCACCCATCCCTCGGCCACGACCTCGACCACGACCACGACCACGTGGCATGGGAAATCCGCGGCCAGGAGAGAGACGCGAGGCAGCGGCGGCGCGAGAGGAGGATGGGTGATGTGGAGGCTAGGGAGGTGGCTCATCAGAGGAGGCAGGGCCTCCAGACCCTGAGGGAGCCCGCTTCGTACGAGTAGCTGGGTTGGAGGAATCAACCCAGTAGGGTACGTAGCGGGAGTGTTTGACAGGTTCTTAGAAGTGAGTCTGGGTGACCACTTCGATCATCTTCATGATAAAGGGTGCATGAAGACACCCTTTGAGAGGAGACCAGGAAGCACGGATGATCTCTTCCCAGATCATGTCAAACACATTAATGCGGGCGAGACTATTGGGAGCAAGGAGGAGAAGGAAGACCCGACTCTCCCTAAGGACGTTCATTTGATTCCCGCCCTTCGGGAGAACGGCCATCCTAGACAAAGAGTTAAGGTACCTGTAGTACCTATGCATGTTAGCGGTCGTCCAGAACTCCCGATCCATAGAGACATGAATAAATTCAGTCTCTTCCCGCATGGGCAGCCTAATGTCATGCACTCGCATGTTGCTGCCCCGAATATCAACATCAGAGAAGCCCAGAATATGGGCAAAACGACGATAACTGACTTTGTGCCAGTTACCCTGGATGAAGAAATACATGACAGGGTAATCATACCCATCGGCTTCCTCATCTACTTTCCTGATCCAGAGGGTGGCATAAAACTGAGCTACCACCTCGTCGTTCCAGGGGTATTCCATGGTCATAATATTTTTTAACCCCTTTCTCTCTAAGTTGCGGAGAGCTGACGTCATGTCAGCATCTCCCATGTTCTCGCACCCCTCCCAGTCTATAAACCTATGCCTGACGACTGGGTGTTTCTTGGATAAAATGACAGAATTGTACAAATCAGCCTGGAAAAGGTTCCAGAACCGAGGGTCCTAGACACCAGGATGACGAGGAGTGAGAGAAGGATTGGTGAACATCAGGCGCTGAAGGGTGTCCACTCTCTTCAGAGAGAAGTCGACAGGAGGTTCATGTGGACCGCGGGTAACGTTCGTCGGATGCATGTGCAGGCCGGTGACATAGAGTGCATCTGGCGCCGAAAGGTCGATGAAGTCGTTGAAAGCCCCATCCTCCTCCTGGCAAGGAGCACATCCAGAGGAAGAAGTGCTGCAACGAGGTCGAGTGGCGCCAACCTTTTGGCGCCTCCCGCGAGCCGGCTGCGAGGGCATGGAAGAACCCTCTCCATCCATCCTACCAGAGCCGCGTCCTCTCTTAGAGAGGGAGCGACGAGGCGGAGGAGAGGGGACGGGAGATTCCTCCTGAATCTCATCCGAGTCGCTGCTGAACTCAATCACAGATGGGTTGCGACGACGCACCATGTTTGGAGAGGTTTTGGAACTATGAACCGGTTGAAGTGAGTGAGGAAGAAGGCTCTAAACAAGCGGAGAGACTAAGTCGAGAATGGTTGGAGTGAGGGAAGAGAAGGGGGCGACATATAAATAGGCAGTTGAGCTGGTCCTCAGGACCGGTTCAACCACCCACCCAGGGCCGGTTCAACTGCATCTGAGCAGCGCGGTCAGAAGGCCAGAAACGGTCAGACGGAAAACGCCAAAAAAATTTAAATTTCTGACGCATCTGTGCAGTAAAAAAACAGATTCTTCAAACAGTAAAAGCTGAAAAAGTACTGCACATGTTTCTGAAAAGGTGTTCCAAAAAGTGACTGACGCGACCTGACATGGCATTAATTAAAGCAGCAGATTCCAAAAGCCACAAAAGTCAAAAAAAAGTGCTGCGTAGATGTGACCAGACGGCTGCAAAAGCTGCTGCGCGGCTGACACAGGTGCTGACACGGCTGACACTGCTGACATGGCTGCAAAAAAAAACTACGCGGACAGAACTGTAGCTGACCGGTCAAAGCCAGACCGGTTCAACCGGTCCTCAATACCGGTTCAACTGGTTTTGGCCAGGATAGTCCTGGTTAATTCTGGTTAAAAGCAGCTGAGCTGAAGTTCAGCTCCGAGGTTCAGCTGGCCTCCTCCAGTTGAACTAGAAAGGTCAGCTGGCCAAGCCAGTTGAGCTTCGAGTGAAAAAATTCAAAAATCTTAGCACTAAAATTCATTTGAATTTTAACATTTCCACCAAGTTTTGAAAGATCATCACAAAGCTTTAAAACTATCAAACAAAAATAGTGAATCAAGCAATCTGTGTGTCCGTTTTTAAGTTAAGTTACGAGAATCCAAGATATTTAATTCACTCCTAAGAAAGCAAAATCTAGTCTCATCGAGGGGTTTTGTGAAGATATCGGCTAGTTGATTTTCTATGTTTACATGACATAATTCGATATCTCCTTTTGCTTCGTGGTCCCTCAGAAAATGGTGTCTTATATCTATGTGTTTGGTTCTAGAGTGTTGCACGGGATTGTTGGCTAGTTTAATGGCGCTCTCATTGTCACATAGTAGTGGGATTCTTTTAAAATCATAGCCAAAATCTCTCAAGGTTTGCTTCATCCATAGCAACTGAGCACAACAAGCACCAGCAGCTTTGTATTCGGCCTCGGCAGTGGAAAGTGCAACACAGTGTTGCTTCTTAGAGCTCCAAGACACCAGGGACCGCCCAAGGAATTGGCAAGTCCCCGAGGTGCTTTTTCGATCTACTTTACAACCGGCATAGTCTGAATCAGAGTAGCCAAATAAATCGAAAAAGGAGCCCTTAGGATACCAGAGACCTAGATTTTGGGTGTGAACTAGATATCTCAAAGTTCTCTTAACGGCCACTAAGTGACACTCTTTTGGGTTAGCTTGAAAACGGGCACACATGCACACACTAAGCATGATATCTGGCCTAGATGCACACAAATATAGTAGAGATCCTATCATTGATCTATAAAGCTTTTGATCTACAGTTTTACCTTCTTCATTTAAGTCGAGATGACCACTTGAAGCCATTGGTGTCTTGGCGTGCTTTGCCTTTTCCATGCCAAACTTTTTGAACATGTCTTGTGTGTACTTGGTTTGGCACAAAAAGGTTCCTTCCTTGATTTGTTTAACTTGAAAACCTAGGAAGTACTTGAGCTCACCCATCATGGACATCTCAAACCTATTTGTCATAACCCTACTAAATTCCTCACAAAAAGTTTCATCAGTACTGCCAAATATAATGTCGTCGACATATATTTGACAAACAAATAATTGATTGTCAACTTTGCGAGTGAATAAAGTAGAGTCTACTTTTCCTATTTCAAAACCATTGTTAAGCAAGAAATCCTTAAGGCAATCATACCAAGCTCTAGGGGCTTGTTTAAGCCCGTAGAGTGCCTTGTGAAGTAGGTAAACATGATTTGGCTTCTTTGGATCTTCAAAGCCTGGTGGTTGCTCCACATAGACCCTCTCTTGTAGTGGTCCATTTAGAAATGCGCTCTTGACATCCATTTGATATAGCTTGAAATCATGGTTAGTAGCATAGGCAATTAATATTCTAATTGACTCTAACCTTGCTACCGGCGCATATGTTTCACCAAAATCAAGTCCTTCCACTTGAGTGTAGCCTTGGGCAACCAACCGTGCTTTATTTCTTGTAACCACGCCATGTTCATCTTGTTTGTTCCTAAAGACCCATTTTGTCCCAATCACATTTTGTTTGGGTCTTTGGACTAAGGACCAAACTTCATTCCGGGAGAAGTTGTTCAACTCCTCTTGCATGGCAATTATCCAGTCTGGATCACCCAATGCTTCTTCAACCTTAAGTGGCTCAAGAGAGGAAACAAACGAGTAAAATTCACAAAAATTAGCTAAACGAGATCGAGTTGTTACCCCTCTCCTGATGCTACCCAGGATGTTGTCCACCGGATGGTCCCTTTGAATGGTATGATGGACTCTAGGATGAGGCACTGATGGTTGTCTTTGTATTTGCTCCTCCTCATCATTCACTTGATCAAGAGGCACTTCACCATTAACACTTTCGTGTTCATCTTCTACCACAGTTGGCATCCTTTGGAATTGATGATTTTCTTCAAGACTTGGATGACTTGAGGTTGATGGGTTTGCTTGGGTGGAGGATTTGTCACCCACCACCTTTGCACCCACATGTAACACCCGGTTTTAAAGAACAAAGCCGGGTGCATCTCATACATGCGCCAAGAAGACAACATATATAATAACAGAGTGTATAGAGATAAATGTCATTAACATCAGAGTATTTATTACATAGCGGAAGACTTATTACAAAATAAAGTAATAAAGATAAAACAAACTAAGGATCGTCGGCGCCAATGTCGACTGGAAACGCCACCTAGATCAGATCGAACTCCTCAGTGTTAGGCAGCTCCTCCTGAACCACCTGATCATCTCCTGTGGGGGGGTGTGAGACAGCAAGGGTGAGCTCACACATGATCATAGCTCAACAAGTTGTGGGGAACCAGTGGACACAAACTCACAAAGGTGTGAGTTCATGTGATGTGTAAGGCTTAATCAATGACAGGGGTTAGAGCTGAGCATTGCTTTTAAGTAGTTGGTCAAACTTTTATTAGCAATTACTAAGTGTAAGTAAATACCAAACCATAAGTAAAGTAATAGAACAAAATTAATAACAAACCCATGCAATGCATATGACAAAATTGAATTTAAGTTCCATAATTTAAACATCAGAGAGTCCTGAGCTGCTCGTGACCGTGAGCTCGGCTAGTATACCAGTTTTACACTCTGCAGAGGTTGTACCCTTTACCCACAAGTCATGTTACCCATCTGCCAAGGGGTCATGAATCCCATATACCTCTACCTAGGAAGCACGGCAGGGCAACACTACGAGGCCTTTACAAAGTTCCACTAGCTTCCGAAAACCCGCTACAGTTTATGGGAAGATCCAGTAAAGGGTTCCTGGCTGACTGCCATCCCAGCAAGACCAACCAGGGACCTCCCCGCACTGACCTCTCCCCTACTGCCCTTGCCCCTTTCGGGTAAGGTAGTCTTCCACTAGCTTTCCTAATTAGTCAGCCAAGGGGTCCCATTCCTCCCTTGTGGTGGCACGTGGTTCTCAAGTTAAGCTCTATGTTCCAATTAACATTAATGATAACAACATGAACATAAACAGAATAACAACAAGAATTGGAACATAGAGGTAATAAATGATTGTCCCAAAACCATATAAAGCAATAGCAAACTACCCAAGTGATTCAGGGGTAAACAAGGTAATGAGATAAACAAACTAGGGAGTCCTATTGGGTCCCATCAAAATTAACCTATGCATGGATAAGTGATATTAAAGAACATTATTGGGTAAAAAGTGGTCAAGGGCACAACTTGCCTTCAATGAGCTCCTGCTCAGCTACTTCAACTTGCTGCTCACCAGGATCCCCAGCAACAGGCTCTTCTACTCGCCACAATACAAACAAGCACAGTGCATATAGAGAAATTAACATTACACCAAACATATAAACAAAATGCACAGAGATATTCTACATATTAAAATAAAAACTTAGGAACTGGAATCACAATTTTCTGAGTTATAGATTTTAAGTTATGCATTTTCAAAGGTTTTATGTGCTTTAAATAGGATTAAGTGATAAATAAATTTCCTTACTGTTTTTATGCCAAAACAGAGACACTAAGTGTTAGAGAATGAAATTACAAAATTTTAGGAACTGGAATGGATCAATTTGGACCAAGTATGGATTTTCTATGAATTTATAAAGTTCTAGCAATTATTTTCCTATTAAAAATCTATTTTCTATTTCTTTTATTCAATTTAAACGATCTCTGGACTGCGTCAATTCCTGGAAAACCCAGGGGGCTCTGCGCAAGATGTCCGAGACACAGCGCACAGTGCAAAACGGACGGCGGGTTTATTTCTGTTTTCTGCAGGGGCTCTTTAACAAAATCGCCCATGAAGGGGTATCGGTCACCGTGGGCCGTCAGATCTAAAACGCACGATCCCGATTACATCAGTCGACGACCAAAGCCCCCCCCAATCCTGAGTCGTCTGATCAAGATCAAACGATCCAGAACGGATCTGGCCGAACCGGTGTCCTCGATCTAATCTGAGCCGTCGCTGGTGGATCTAACGGCCCGGAGCTAATCCCCTAGCATTCACCAGCACACGGCGGCGCTGCCCAGGGAGCGCGCGGCGGACCATCGCCGGAGTCAAGCGATTAGGCGCCCCAGTGTGCCATTCTCTAATCCGAAGACTTATACACGATGCCCGAACTGTAGCGTATCGATTAGGGTCACATACCGTTGATCGAAGAGGGCAGGGAGACACGGCCGCGGTGCGCGGCGGATTGGGGTCGAGGTAAAGTCTCCGGCGAGGAATTACTTGCGCCCTGTTGGCTCACCGACCACCGCGACGCCGCGCAAGCACACCACACGGAATGGCGGAGTCCCGGCCCTGAATTCCGATGGCGGTGCGGCAATGGAGACGGTAATCACCGACGGCGGCGCACCTCAATCTCTCTCTCTCCCGATTGGTAAGCTTGCACGGGAGTGGTGGTCTTCGGTTCCTGGGCACGGAAGCTATGCAAGCGAGGCGGCTAGGTTTACGCCACGAGAACCCGACACCCTTATAGGCGCGCAGGAGCCCAGTCACGCGGTCTTCCATGCCGAAGAGCTCGGCATCCGTTGCGCGAGGAAAGGGGAAGGTGCGCGCACGGCGCGTGGTTCGTTGAGGGAGGTGCTGACGTGTGGGGGCCACCAGTCAGCGGGAAGCCGAGCGCGCGCTGAAGACCGACAAGCGGGTCCGGCTGGTAGCGGGTGTGAGGCGAGCGCGCGGCGCCGAAGAGTATAGCTGAGCGGTGGGTCCCGCGTGTCAGTGGGTCGCGCGCAGGGGAAACCGATTGGGCCGCGCGGGTGGTTTAGCCAGTGGGCCGAAAAGGGTGAAGTCGGCCCAGGTAAGGCTTTTTCTTTTTCCCTTTTTATTTTCTGTTTTCTTTTCTTTTACTTTTGAATCTAAGTTTTGAATTTCAAACTTGTGATGAACTTGTACTCAAATTTTTCTAAGTATATGATTTGGATAAAGCATTGTGGAACAAATCTATCCATTTATAAGTTTTATTTCTTTGTATTACATAGCATTTTTCTTTCTTTCTTTCCCAATTTTAGCATTTCTTTTAGGATTTAATTTCTCATTTGGATATTTAATATTTTTCTTGTCACAAAATGCACACAAAAATAAAATATCCAGCATGATGCAACAATATAGTAGCATATCTTTTCATTATTTCTTCTTGGACATGGTGTTCTCATATGATGATGAATAAAGATCAAACTCACATAAAGAGAAAATGTTTCTCTATTGGTGTTTTATCTAGCAATTACAAAGTGGGTGTTACAAATCCTACCCCCCTTAAAAATAATCTCGTCCTCGAGATTTAAGAAGATCTAGAGAAAAGGTGGGGAAAATCTATACGAAGCTCTTCTTCTCTTTCCCAAGTTGCTTCATCTTCACTGTGGTGACTCCATTGAACTTTACACATCTTTATCACCTTATTCCTTGTAACTCGAGTCAATGTATCCAAAATCTTGATCGGGTACTCCGTGTAAGTCAAATCACCTTGAACACTGAGCTCTTCCATTGGTAACTGTTCCTCGGGAACACGGAGACACTTCTTAAGTTGAGACACATGGAACACATTATGCACATCTGATAGACTAGCAGGTAACTCGAGTTGGTATGCCATCTCCCCAACTCGCCTAAAGATCAAGAATGGTCCAATGTAGCGAGGGGACAATTTGCCCTTGACTTTAAATCTCCTCATTCCACGAAGTGGTGACACCTTGAGATACACATAATCTCCTTCTTCGAATTCCAGTGGCCTCCTTCTATTATCAGCATAGCTCTTTTGCCTGGTTTGAGCCACTCTCAAATTCTCTCGAATTATACGAACTTGTTCTTCTGCTTCTTGAATCAGTTCAGGCCCAAAGAACTGTCTCTCTCCAGTCTGATCCCAATATAGAGGAGTCCTGCACTTCCTCCCATATAAAGCTTCAAAAGGTGACATCTTTAGACTGGCTTGATAGCTATTATTGTACGAGAATTCAGCATAAGGTAGACTCTTATCCCAACTTCCTCCATGCTGAAGGGCACATGCTCTCAACATATCTTCCAATACTTGATTAGTCCTTTCAGTCTGTCCATCAGTCTGAGGGTGATAAGCTGTACTGAAATTCAACTTCGTGCTCATGTTCTCATGAAAACTTCTCCAAAACCTTGAGGTAAACTGCGAACCTCGATCGGACACGATCTTCTTTGGTACTCCATGCAAACACACAATCCGAGCCATATATAACTCTGCTAGCTGAGAACCTTTATAAGTAGTCTTGACAGGAATAAAGTGAGCCACTTTAGTCAATCTATCCACAATCACCCATATAGCATCATATCCTTTCTGGGTGCGAGGCAATCCAGTAATAAAATCCATACCAATCTCTTCCCATTTCCACTCGGGTATCTTCAGTGGATGCAATAGTCCAGCTGGCCTCTGGTGTTCAGCCTTAACTCTTTGACATACATCGCACATAGCCACATGTGCAGCTACATCTCTTTTTAATCCATACCACCAATATTTCCGTTTCAAATCCTGATACATCTTAGTACTACCAGGATGAATAGAATAATCTGAATCATGAGCCTCCTTCAAAATAGTCTCCCGAAGGCTTTTAACATCAGGAACACACATCCTGTCCTTAAACCATACAGTGCCCTGCTCATCTTCCGTGAACTCCGGAACTCGACCTTCAGTAATCAGATCCTTAATCTCTTTTATCTTAGCATCACCAATTTGTCCCTTGCGGATCTCTTGCTCTAAAGTAGGTTCCACATCAATAGTAACTCCCTCAGTATGAGCAACTATCCCCAGGTTAAGTCTCCTGAAGTCCTCAACAATCTCATCGGGTAGCTGGGCAACAACAGCTGAATGAACATGCTCCTTGCGACTCAAGGCATCTGCAACCAAGTTTGCCTTGCCCGGGTGATAGTGAATCTCCAAATCGTAATCCTTAATAAGCTCCAACCAACGGCGTTGCCTAAGGTTGAGATCCTTCTGAGTGAATATATACTTCAAACTTTTATGATCCGTGTACACTTGACACTTGGTCCCCATGATATAATGTCTCCAAATCTTAAGTGCATGCACAACGGCTGCCAATTCCAAGTCATGAGTGGGGTAGTTCAATTCATGTCTCCGCAACTGACGAGAAGCATAAGCAATTACATGTCCTTCTTGCATGAGCACACATCCTAAGCCTTGGCCACATGCATCACAATAGATATCAAATCCTTTTTGTAAGTCTGGCATAACCAAAACTGGTGGCGACATCAACCTCTTCTTCAATAGATCAAAGCTGTCTTGACACTTCTCGTCCCACTTAAACTCTCTTCCTTTCTCCAAAAGTGAAGTCATCGGCTTAGCAATCTTAGAAAATCCTTCAATAAATCTCCGATAATAGCCTGCTAATCCCAAGAAACTCCGAATCTCAGTAACTGTAGTGGGTACTCTCCACTCCATTATCTCCTTAACTTTAGCAGGATCCACTGCTATTCCTCCATTAGAAATAATATGACCAA
Organism: Zea luxurians; assembly: GCA_029449295.1. NCBI lineage: Eukaryota > Viridiplantae > Streptophyta > Magnoliopsida > Poales > Poaceae > Zea > Zea luxurians. The sequence continues at coordinate 44,384,798 of JAOPSE010000001.1, read as the reverse complement.
GAAATGGCACTTCGCCAATCCAAAATTCGCACTTGCTGAACTTAGCATAGAGTTGATTATCTCGTAGCTTCTGTAGCACCATCCTCAGATGTTCCTCGTGATCACTTTCACTCTGAGAATAAATAAGAATATCGTCGATGAATACCACGACGAATCTGTCCAAATACTCCATAAACACCTTGTTCATTAAGTTCATAAAATAGGCTGGTGCGTTAGTCAATCCAAACGACATAACTGTGAACTCATATAATCCATATCTAGTCGAGAAAGCCGTCTTGGGAATATCCGATGGTCTAATCCTCATCTGATGATAACCGGATCGGAGATCAATCTTCGAAAATACTCTAGCACCTCTCATTTGATCAAACAAATCTTCAATACGGGGCAACGGATACTTGTTCTTCACTGTAACATCATTAAGAGATCTATAATCCACACACATCCGTTGCGATCCATCCTTCTTCTGTACAAACAAGACCGGTGCTCCCCAAGGTGAGGAACTCGGACGAATGTACCCAGCCTCTTGTAACTCAGTTAACTGCTTCTTAAGTTCCTTCAACTACTCTACGGACATTCTATATGGCCGTTTAGAAATAGGGGCGGTTCCAGGTAAGAGGTCAATAACAAACTCAACTTCTCTATCAGGTGGCATTCCTGGTAACTCCTCTGGAAAGACATCCGGAAAATCTCTAACCACCCGGATATTGTCACCAACAAATTCCTCAGGCATAAAGAACATTGCACGCATAGATGAGGAGGTTACTGCAATATTAACTTGAAACCTTTCTCCTTTAGTAGTAGTGAGTTCTACGGTACCTCTACCACATGCTATAACGGCCTTTGCTTTTCTTAGCCATGACATACCAAGAATCAAATCTATACTGCTTGACTCCAATATTATAGCAGTAGCTCCAAATTCTCTACCCATAATGGTTAATGTCAATTTACGTGTCATTTGATTCGCCTCAACAGGCCCTTTAGGTGTAATTACTATCAGGGGTGTTCTCATATTTAGCAGTGGTATTTCATTTGTGTTGGCATATCTAGCAGACATGAATGAATGTGTAGCACCAGAATCAAATAATATGGTTGCAGGTATTGCATTAACATAAAACATACCAATTACGAGGTCCCCTCCGTCCGGAGTAGCATCAACGCTGACTTGATTAACCTTGGCAATAGAATATCCCTTGCCAGTTCCTGGAGTTTGCTGCCTGTTCTGAACTGGAGTAGTCGCAATCCTCTGTGGGCAGACATTTGCATAATGACCAATCTTCCCACACTTGAAGCATTGAGTGCCCGGACTCTGTCCTGAAAACTTCGTCGGGGTGCCAGTAGGGGTAGCCTGTCGAGGAGGTGGAGTCCTCAGTGGTGATTGCGGAACTGGGCGTGGTCCTCCGGGTCGAGTCGGTGTACCCTGTGGTGAACTGTAGCGAGGACGAACACTGCTGCTTCCTTGTCCCTGAGATATGGCCTTTCTCTTCAAATCTCCCAGTTGAACACGCTTGTGTTCAATAGCCAGTGCCTTATCGAGCAGCCTCTGAAATGATGGAAATGTGTGTGCCACAAGAGCATACTGCAGTGGTCCATTAAGTCCTTCAATGAAATGCTCCTGCTTCCTCTCGTCTTCAGCAACTTCTTCAGGGGCATATCTGGATAACTGAATAAACTTGTCGCGGTACTCGCTGACTGACATACTCCCTTGCTTCAGCGACAGAAATTCCTTCTTCTTAATCTTTATCATACCAGCTGGAATATGGTAGTTCCTGAACTGCGTACTGAACTCTGCCCAGGTAATAGTATCCGCAGCATCGTGGGCAGCAGTATAAGAATCCCACCAGTCAGCAGCAGGACCAATCAGACGTCCAGAAGCATATAAAACCTTCTCACGGTCCGTGCACTGTGCAATATTAAGCATCTTCTCAATTGCTTTCAGCCAATCATCCGCGTCCAGTGGATCAGGTGAGCTTGCAAATGTAGGTGGCTTATGGCTCATGAACTCCCTATGCTTATCTCGGGGTGGAACTGGTGGTGGTGGTGGAGGCAGTGGTACTTGTTGCTGCTGTTGCTGTTGTTGCATTTGCTGTTGCAGCTGCTGTTGTTGTGCCCTCCTTTCCTGGCGTATCTCATCTCGCTCCTGGCGCAACTCCTGTCGTATATCCTCTCTTTCCTGTCGCATCTCTTGGCGTTCTTGCTGCATCTGGGCACGCATATCAGCCATAGTGTCTGCCATTTGCTGCATCACCGCCATCTGAGCAGCAACCAGTGGGTCAACTCCGCCTGGTGGAGGATTGGGAGGATTCATCCCAGCAGGTTGTGGCTGAGGTTGTCTTCGAGTGTGTTGGTTAGGAGGCAAGTCAATTCCACCACCCCGCCTGGTATTGACCATCTGAGTTAGATACATATGGTAAGAAAATGGTAGTAGACAAGGCAGGTATTTACAACTCAGGTTACTTTGGGGGACTTTTTAGCAGATTAATATTTTACCTTTCCTAGCTAATTCAATACCTTATGGTGGTACATACTAAGATGTCCATCTATAATTCAATCAACCAAAGAAGCAAATCAGACATTTAGCATCAGCACAATCAGCCAATATTTTTAATAGAGAAAATAGTTTTAACTTTTGTTTTGGGTTCCCTAACTCTTAAGAATGTCATAGGGGTAGGGATTCCAAGGTGTGAAATCCATCTTGTCTCAGAGTAGAAAAGGTAAGAATGATCAGAGTAGAACAGTAGAAGGTGAGACAGGATCAAGATAAGTGTAGAAAGAATCAGAGTAAGGTGAGTGTAGAATGAATCAGAATAAGGTAAGTAGGTAAGGGTTTTGTCCATTTCTATCTAGGTTTCGTCCTACAGTCAACATTTCCTTTGATACCACTTCTGTAACACCCGGTTTTAAAGAACAAAGCCGGGTGCATCTCATACATGCGCCAAGAAGACAACATATATAATAACAGAGTGTATAGAGATAAATGTCATTAACATCAGAGTATTTATTACATAGCGGAAGACTTATTACAAAATAAAGTAATAAAGATAAAACAAACTAAGGATCGTCGGCGCCAATGTCGACTGGAAACGCCACCTAGATCAGATCGAACTCCTCAGTGTTAGGCAGCTCCTCCTGAACCACCTGATCATCTCCTGTGGGGGGGTGTGAGACAGCAAGGGTGAGCTCACACATGATCATAGCTCAACAAGTTGTGGGGAACCAGTGGACACAAACTCACAAAGGTGTGAGTTCATGTGATGTGTAAGGCTTAATCAATGACAGGGGTTAGAGCTGAGCATTGCTTTTAAGTAGTTGGTCAAACTTTTATTAGCAATTACTAAGTGTAAGTAAATACCAAACCATAAGTAAAGTAATAGAACAAAATTAATAACAAACCCATGCAATGCATATGACAAAATTGAATTTAAGTTCCATAATTTAAACATCAGAGAGTCCTGAGCTGCTCGTGACCGTGAGCTCGGCTAGTATACCAGTTTTACACTCTGCAGAGGTTGTACCCTTTACCCACAAGTCATGTTACCCATCTGCCAAGGGGTCATGAATCCCATATACCTCTACCTAGGAAGCACGGCAGGGCAACACTACGAGGCCTTTACAAAGTTCCACTAGCTTCCGAAAACCCGCTACAGTTTATGGGAAGATCCAGTAAAGGGTTCCTGGCTGACTGCCATCCCAGCAAGACCAACCAGGGACCTCCCCGCACTGACCTCTCCCCTACTGCCCTTGCCCCTTTCGGGTAAGGTAGTCTTCCACTAGCTTTCCTAATTAGTCAGCCAAGGGGTCCCATTCCTCCCTTGTGGTGGCACGTGGTTCTCAAGTTAAGCTCTATGTTCCAATTAACATTAATGATAACAACATGAACATAAACAGAATAACAACAAGAATTGGAACATAGAGGTAATAAATGATTATCCCAAAACCATATAAAGCAATAGCAAACTACCCAAGTGATTCAGGGGTAAACAAGGTAATGAGATAAACAAACTAGGGAGTCCTATTGGGTCCCATCAAAATTAACCTATGCATGGATAAGTGATATTAAAGAACATTATTGGGTAAAAAGTGGTCAAGGGCACAACTTGCCTTCAATGAGCTCCTGCTCAGCTACTTCAACTTGCTGCTCACCAGGATCCCCAGCAACGGGCTCTTCTACTCGCCACAATACAAACAAGCACAGTGCATATAGAGAAATTAACATTACACCAAACATATAAACAAAATGCACAGAGATATTCTACATATTAAAATAAAAACTTAGGAACTGGAATCACAATTTTCTGAGTTATAGATTTTAAGTTATGCATTTTCAAAGGTTTTATGTGCTTTAAATAGGATTAAGTGATAAATAAATTTCCTTACTGTTTTTATGCCAAAACAGAGACACTAAGTGTTAGAGAATGAAATTACAAAATTTTAGGAACTGGAATGGATCAATTTGGACCAAGTATGGATTTTCTATGAATTTATAAAGTTCTAGCAATTATTTTCCTATTAAAAATCTATTTTCTATTTCTTTTATTCAATTTAAACGATCTCTGGACTGGGCGTCAATTCCTGGAAAACCCAGGGGGCTCTGCGCAAGATGTCCGAGACACAGCGCACAGTGCAAAACGGACGGCGGGTTTATTTCTGTTTTCTGCAGGGGCTCTTTAACAAAATCGCCCACGAAGGGGTATCGGTCACCGTGGGCCGTCAGATCTAAAACGCACGATCCCGATTACATCAGTCGACGACCAAAGCCCCCCCCAATCCTGAGTCGTCCGATCAAGATCAAACGATCCAGAACGGATCTGGCCGAACCGGTGTCCTCGATCTAATCTGAGCCGTCGCTGGTGGATCTAACGGCCCGGAGCTAATCCCCTAGCATTCACCAGCACACGGCGGCGCTGCCCAGGGAGCGCGCGGCGGACCATCGCCGGAGTCAAGCGATTAGGCGCCCCAGTGTGCCATTCTCTAATCCGAAGACTTATACATGATGCCCGAACTGTAGCGTATCGATTAGGGTCACATACCGTTGATCGAAGAGGGCAGGGAGACACGGCCGCGGTGCGCGGCGGATTGGGGTCGAGGTAAAGTCTCCGGCGAGGAATTACTTGCACCCTGTTGGCTCACCGACCACCGCGACGCCGCGCAAGCACACCACACGGAATGGCGGAGTCCCGGCCCTGAATTCCGATGGCGGTGCGGCAATGGAGACGGTAATCACCGACGGCGGCGCACCTCAATCTCTCTCTCTCCCGATTGGTAAGCTTGCACGGGAGTGGTGGTCTTCGGTTCCTGGGCGCGGAAGCTATGCAAGCGAGGCGGCTAGGTTTACGCCACGAGAACCCGACACCCTTATAGGCGCGCAGGAGCCCAGTCACGCGGTCTTCCATGCCGAAGAGCTCGGCATCCGTTGCGCGAGGAAAGGGGAAGGTGCGCGCACGGCGCGTGGTTCGTTGAGGGAGGTGCTGACGTGTGGGGGCCACCAGTCAGCGGGAAGCCGAGCGCGCGCTGAAGACCGACAAGCGGGTCCGGCTGGTAGCGGGTGTGAGGCGAGCGCGCGGCGCCGAAGAGTATAGCTGAGCGGTGGGTCCCGCGTGTCAGTGGGTCGCGCGCAGGGGAAACCGATTGGGCCGCGCGGGTGGTTTAGCCAGTGGGCCGAAAAGGGTGAAGTCGGCCCAGGTAAGGCTTTTTCTTTTTCCCTTTTTATTTTCTGTTTTCTTTTCTTTTACTTTTGAATCTAAGTTTTGAATTTCAAACTTGTGATGAACTTGTACTCAAATTTTTCTAAGTATATGATTTGGATAAAGCATTGTGGAACAAATCTATCCATTTATAAGTTTTATTTCTTTGTATTACATAGCATTTTTCTTTCTTTCTTTCCCAATTTTAGCATTTCTTTTAGGATTTAATTTCTCATTTGGATATTTAATATTTTTCTTGTCACAAAATGCACACAAAAATAAAATATCCAGCATGATGCAACAATTTAGTAGCATATCTTTTCATTATTTGTTCTTGGACATGGTGTTCTCATATGATGATGAATAAAGATCAAACTCACATAAAGAGAAAATGTTTCTCTATTGGTGTTTTATCTAGCAATTACAAAGTGGGTGTTACACCACATCAACAACCTCATTGGTCATCCACAAAGTTCCTTCCTCATCATCCTTTTCTTGAGGTCTCACTTCACCTATTGCAAGTTTCTTTATGGCCTCACAAGGTAGTTCTTCATTTCCTGCAGTGCCATTAGAAACATGCCCTTGCGAGCCATTAGACTCATCAAATGCCACGTCTATCGCTATTTCAACAAGACCGGTGGTATTATTGAAAACGCGATATCCATGCGCATTTGATGCATAACCAAGCAAGAAACCCTCGTCCACTCTAGGAGCAAACTTTGAGCTCTTGACTTTCTTGTTAAGAATAAAACACTTACAACCAAATACTCTAAAATAATCAACTTTAGGTTTGTTACCAGTGAGAAGCTCATAAGCAGTCTTTTTGTAGATCTTGTGAAGATAGAGACGGTTGATTGCATGACAGGCGGTGTTGACCGCCTCTGCCCAAAAGTTGTCAGGTGTCTTGTACTCATCCAACATGGTTCTAGTTGCTTCAATTAAAGTTTGGTTCTTTCTTTCCACAACACAATTTTGTTGTGGAGTGTAAGGAACCGAGAACTCATGTTTGATTCCTTCTTCGCCTAAAAATTCTTCGACACCTGTGTTCTTGAATTCCGTCCCATTATCACTTTTCACTTTCTTGATTTTGAGCTCAAACTCATTTTGAGCTCTTCTCATGAATTTCTTCAATATTTCTTGAGTTTCACCTTTATCACTCAAAAAGAAACCCAGGTGAATCGAGAAAAATCATCAACAATGACTAAATCATACTTACTACCACCAATGCTAATGTAAGCCACAGGTCCGAAGAGGTCCATGTGAAGAAGCTCCAATGGCCTCTTTGTTGTGACCACATTCTTTGATTGATGTGGGACTCCATGTTGCTTTCCTGCTTGGCATGCGCCACAAACCCTATCTTTCTCAAATACAACATTTGTTAGTCCAATGATGTGATTATCCTTTTGAAGTTTGGCCAAATTCCTCATACCGACATGGGCTAGCCGGCGATGCCATAGCCAACCCTTGTCGAACTTTGCCACTAAACAAGTCTCAGGCGTCACTTTACTTGTTGTCAAATCAACAAGATAAAGCTTGCCCTTCAAGCGACCTGTAAAGGCAACTGAGGAGTCCTCCCTTCTAAGGATCTTCACATCCACATCAGAAAACAAACAATTATAACCCATTCCACAAAGTTGTGAAACGGACAACAAATTGTAGCTTAAAGAATCTACCAATAAAACATTTGAAAGTGATTGTTGGTCAGAGATAGGAATTTTACCAATACCAATCACCTTACTCTTGCCACTATCTCCAAACACAATTTCTTGTGCTTCTTGAGTTAGTTGCAATGAATGAAACATGTCTTCCTCCCCGGTCATGTGATTTGTACATCCACTGTCAAGCACCCAACTTGACCCACCAGAGGAGTAGACCTGCAAAACAAGTTTAGGCTATGCTTTTAGGTACCCAAATTGAATTGGGTCCTACAGTGTTAGTTATAGCCTTGGGTACCCACACACTTCTTTTCATGACTTTTCTTTTAGTGTAGGCACCCACATATTTGACAACCAATTTCCCTAAATCCCAAGTCAACATATAATCACAAAGATAAGAGTGAGAAATGGGAGCATTAAATTGTTGTCCACTTGAGGATCCCACTTCCTTCATCTTACTCTTTGTGGAACTCAAGTTTACCTTTACTTGAGGTGACTTGTCATTTGAGGAGTGAATCCTCCCCAAGGCATCATATAGGGTGGTTCCCTCTATGAACTTGGGGGATCTCCACCCCTTATGCACTGTGTTAGGGTTTTCCTTGGATGAGTTGAACCCAAGCCCCCTTCTTCATTGTTTGGCTTTAGGGACTTGTACTTGGGTTCAACTTTCTTTAACCCATCATTGCTAGAGCATCTTTTCAATATTCCTTTGACCTTCACCTGTGGACTATTCTTCCTTGCATGGTTAGTTAGACAACAAGAAGCATGATATTTGACACAATGTTTGCAAAAATTATCATTTAAGGAGCTAGACTTAGATTCAATTACTAAAGATGAGGCATTGATGTTCTTGCAATTTTCAAGTTGCACTTGAAGTTCTTGATTTTGAACATTCAAGCTTAACATGCTTGATTCAAGTGCATTCTTTTCATTTGCAAGATTAGCTATAGAGGTTTTCATATTAATTACTTCTTTTTCTTTATTCTCTATAGTTATCTTGACTAAAGATACTTCCTTAGTCAAGACATCTAGCATTTCATCTTTATTGTGTAGCAATTCTTGAAGCTCTAGGTTTCTTTCCTTTTCAAGGATGAGCAAGTCTTCTTGAGCATCAAGAGTTGCTTTTCTTTTATCTAGCTTCTCCATTAATTTGGTGATAACATTGTATCCATTCAAGCTAAATTCTTTAATCATTTTATTTTTCATGGCAATTTGTTCATCATCATTTGGAAAATCATTACTAAATAAGGTTACCTTATCTCCTTTTGCCATGAGGCAAGTTGGGGTGTAGGAGTCGTCTTGTAGGTTGGTGAAGAGTTGCGAGCTTGACGTAGATTGGATGGCCACGTTTGCCACCACTTCCTCTTCCTCGGAGCTAGAACCCTCTTCATCGGAGTTCCATTCTTCACCAATATGGGCTTGACCATATTTCTTCTTCTTGAAGTATCCCTTGGTCTTGCCTCCCTTTTTGAACTTGTCCTTCTTGTATTCCTTCTTGGCTTCTTGTTCCTTCTTGTTAGGACAATCCGCTATGAAATGACCGGTTTGGCCACATTCATAGCATGCCCTCTTCTTTCCTTTCCTTTGGAACTTGTCATTTTTTCTTACAAATTTCTTGAATGTTTTGATGAACATAGTTGTGTCTTCATCACTTGAGCTATCTTCATCACTTGATGTCTCGACCACTTTCTTTGCTTTGTGGTCTTTGTTCTTCTTGGGGGTGTCTTGTTCATTAGTGATCAAGGCATGAGAGTCTCTTGTCTTGATAAGGGCTTCTTCGGACTCGTGTTGTTGAATCTTTGCAAATAATTGATGAGGCGTCATATCCTCATAGTCGTCACGATCCCTTATCATCCTTGCTAGACTCTTATCCTTTTCTTTATATGCTCTCATGAATAATCTTGTGACCTTGGAGTCACTCCAATCTTCACTTCCAAGCACTCTTATTTTGTTTACTAACACCATCAACCGATCAAAGAGTGATTGAAGCGACTCACCCTTTGTCCAATCATATCTTGCAAGCTCACTCTCCAAAGCTTCAACTCTATGTTTCTTAGCTTTGGGATCTCCTTCATGTGACATTTTAAGAATATTCCAAATGTCACGGGCATATTCTCTTCCTTGAACTTTCCGGTATTCTTCCGGACAAAGACTTCCTTTAATTATGCTTACTGCTTGAGCATTGCGATGAACCTCTTGCATCATTTCCGGAGTCATCTCTTCTCCTTGGGCAGGCTTATACATACCTACATTAACAATCTCCCAAAGACTAGGATGCACACCGATTAAATGCGACTTCATCTTATCGGCCCACTCGTCATAGTTCAACTCACTAAGAGTTGGTAACTTTCCAAGTGGGGCGGAAGAGAAGTTGGGAATAAAATTTCTAGAGTAATCGAATTGAACTTTACTAAATTCGTTACCTTTGCTTTTGGTAGATGATCCTTCGGTGTTGAGACTTACCTTGCTCAACACCTTCGACACCAAAACATCCACTAGATCGTCATTGTAATCAAATTTTCCTTTACCTTTATCTTCTTCGGCCTTTCTTCTTGATTCTTCTTCTTCGGCCTTTTTCTTAGCATCTTCCTCTTTCATTTTGAGGAACATCTTCTCGGCAATCTTCATGGCGAGGTCGAGGACCTTGGGGTCCACTTTCTCACCGGAAGATGTGATGGGGATTTCCTCGAGGAGAGGATCCACATGGTCCCGTTGAGTAGACATGATCGTTTCCTCACGCGATTAATTGTAAAACGAGGTACGAAGCTTTGATACCAATTGAAAGTAGCCTAGAGGGGGGTGAATAGGCTAATTTGAAAATTTTCACAACAAACTTCGAAAGATTGTTAAATACACAGTTCGACTGGTGCAGGCCGGTTCAACAGCTACGTGCGCAAGTGAACCACTCTGAACCAATCCAACTGTTTTATAAACTTTAGACTAAAATCTACGGAAAAAGTATTTCGCGAGTTCTTGTGAGAAGTAAGGTATAGCTAAGTTAGAATGAAAAGATGAATATGTAAAGGCTATTTCACTTCTAGATCAACTCTACGGGAAAAATCTTTATGTCAATCTTGCAAGTAAAAATATCTTAAGTTAAAGGCAAGCAAGAACACAAGACACAAGATTTAATCCGAGGTTCAGCCACACCACAAAGGTGTCCTACTCCCCGTTGAGGAGCCCACAAAGGGCCGGGTCTTTTTCAACCCTAATCCTCCAAAAGCCGACCACAAAGGTCAAGGCAATCTCTTCTTATCTCAGCTCAAAGAGCGAGTGATACAAACTTCTTGGGGTCGTCCACAAATTTGGAGACTCCCAAGCAACCTTAAAAGATCTTGAAACCTAGGGTTTCAAGAACACCAAGAAAGCACAAGAGGGGTTTGCACAAGCTCAAGTCTTTGTAAAAAGAGATGGGAGAGGAAAGCCAAATCGTGAGCACAAGCACAAACCTCACACCCAAGAGCTCCTCCAACAAGGTTGAATCTTGAGGAAGTTTTAAGTGTGAGAGAGATGGGAGAAATGAGTGCTTTGTCTCAAGTTAGGTGAGCAATAAATGTGTGAGTGTCCAGCCGTATTGAAGAAGGGAGAGAGAGGGTTCTATTTATAGTCACGGCTCAAAAACTAGCTGTTTGACCAGAAACCTCGCAGAAAACCGGTTGAGCCGCTTCCTAGGGCGGTTGAACCACCCCCCGACAGCTCAGCAGACTGTCTGCCAGTCTGACTGCCAGACTGACTGGCAAACGGACCTGCAGGCTGGGCAGACAGTACAGGACCGGTTGAACCGCCCCCTAGGCCGGTTGAACCACCCCCTGACAATCCAGATGACCTGACTGCCAGTCTGACTTGCAGACTGCAGGTTAGAAGTTAGAGGGGACAGAGACCAGTTGAACTGCCCCCCAGGACCAGTTCAGCTGGTCTAGACCAGAGAGTTTAGGAGAGAAAACCCTAGCTCAGCTGCCCGGGGGCAAGTTTAGCTGGTGTATGGTCAAAGATGTCCACAGCTGAAGTTGAAGTTCAGCTGGAGTTGAAAGCTCAACTCAGCTGAAGTCCACCTCAGCTGCAGCTAAATAAGCTCAACACAGCTGAAGTTAAGTTCAGCTGGAAAGCTCAGCTGCAGTTGAAGAAGTTCAGCTGCTTTTCAGCAAGAACACTCTAGGTTTCTCAACCCTAACCATGGTCAACCAAATAATGTTAAAGTGATTTTTGGTTTTCAAAAAAGGCTTTTGAATTTGGGGACTTGAGCTATAGCAAACACCTATACCTGTGCGGAAAAGAATAAGGAAGAATTACATCATGCAACACAAGATTTTACATAAAATTTTATACGTCCGTTGCATGAAGTCCTTGGTGCTTCCTTAAGTTCCTGTTTCTTTCTAATCATACATTGAGAACAAAAACTGTTAGTACCCTTATTTGTTTTGTCATTAAATCACCAAAACCCTCACTTGGGGTTGATTGCACTTACAAAGGTCAAAATCAACATCAGTTTTTAAATTTTTTAGAAGAACTCGTGATAGGTAAGGTGGTCTTATCATATTTAGGAGAACACGACTTCCATGTTCGTCTATAGGGCATCAACGTCGTTGATCTCACACAGACCGTTGGAGCCGATCTCCACGCCCGTCGGTCGGGGAGGAGGGCAAAGAGAAGGATGGGGATCCGGGCCACCGTGCGCATGGGGACGGGTAAGGGGATGACAGACGGGGGGCGAGGGAGGAGGGTGAGAAGAAGGGGAGAAGAAGCACGACCTCCATGTCTACCTGTAGATCATCGAGAAGGGAAGGGAGCGGACGGAGGAAGGGAATGAGCCCAGGGGAGGCGGCAGGGCGGAGACGGGGGGCATGGTGTCGCCCCGTGGTCTATATTAGACTATTAATAGGTAGTAGAGATAAATGTTATTTCCACATTTCAATACATATTTCCCTTTTTCCCAAGTACTCTCAATATTTCTTTTTTTGTGCATCAAATATTTTTACTTTTCCTTAATTTCTAGGGGTGTAACCGGCTTAGATACGAACAGACATCACCAAAATCATATTTGTTTTCATATTTTTGTTCGAATTTGAATTTGAATATGGATAGCTTCATATACGAATACAAATATGGATGTTTTTGGATGCAAATACGGACAGTTGAGTATCGAATACGGAACTAATCGGACAAGGATAGCGTCGGTAACGGATTTTTTATCGGATACCATGTAAGACACCATTTCACACATACCACGATTGTTGTAATCATTCAGACACCATTTCATATTTGTAATCATTTAGCAAATATGTTCCTCTGTAAAATTTCATAAATTTCTAAGGCTATTTGTGTATTATTGATTTTTTTGCGGAAAATCAAAAAAATATAATTAAATTCATAAAATATTCTAGTGTCGACCAAAAAATACAAATAAGTTACCAAGATTAATAAATATTCTATAAAAAGATAACCTCAAGTTCCCATACAAAAATCGTAAAGTGAAGTATTGATTATGTTGAAACTTAGATACTTAGAGTAATTTTATGTGTAACTTATGCAACAAGTAAAAGTGAAGTAGAAAAAATGATGGCATCTTGTGAATTTATGGTCGAAATATTTTTAGGATTAAAGGTGAACATATGTTGCGTCTCCGTAAAATTTCGTGAATTTCTAAGGCTATTTGTGTATTATTAATTTCTTTATGTAGAAAAACACAAAACAATAATTAAATTCGTAAAATATTTTAGTGTTGGACAAAAAATGCAAATAAGATACCATGGCTAATAAAATTTCTATAATAAGATAAACTCAAGTCCCCACATGAAAATAATAAAGTGAAGTATTGATTGTGTTGAAACTTGGATATTTAGAGTGATTTCACCTGTAACTTACGTAGTAAGTTAAAGTGAAATAGAAGAAATGATGTCATCATATAAATTTTATGGTTCAAACATTGTTGAGGATTATATATGGATATATGTCGCGCCTCCATAAAATTTCATGAATTTTTGAGCCTATTTGCATATTACTAATTTTTTTCTTCAGAAATCATCAAAATGCACACAGCCATCTGGATATCCACGAAGATGTATTCGAAAAGATAGCAGATATATTTGAAAATTTATCCGGATATCTGGTCAACTTTGGTATAAAAGGTCAAACGAATTATAATTTGGAACGAAGGGACTACATGATTGTTTTTTTATTGGGTTTGCTAAAAAGTTAGCCAACTAATATTATTAGGACGAACTATCCGACAAATACCCGTTATATACCCGAGTAATATCCGATATCCAATTATTACCCGCGCGAATTATTATCCGATCTTGTCCTATATCCGACCCAAATTTTAACTATATGTATCTGATCTTGTTGGGGGTCTGCTTCGTCGCTAAAGGTCCTATAAGAAGAAACACCTTCGGAAGATCAACACAGAAGCAAAGCCGAAGCTACCATCTAGGGAGCTTCGGCATAGTGACATGCCTTGAGACGAAGGGTGGCACCGACTTAGAGATGAAAAGACCGATTAGCCCATGTTAATCTATGTCATGATTGTAATCGGTTATAAAGGACATGAATGTAAATTCACACAGGTTGCGTCCTGTGCCTATAAATCGATGAACAGTACCCCCGTACTATTCACGTTGACTTGTGTTCACTCGCACGTCACCTGGATTTTCACATTCTGTAAAGCCGAAGGTACAAATGTAATTCGATATTGTTCATATGATATAATAAAAATATCTTAATGATGTCATATGATTATTCATGTTATTTTCTATGTTTCATGTGCTTCTATTTTCATTATTATAATGTTGAGATGATGAAGGTATGTCCTTCATAACCTTCGTCTGAAGATCATTATATCCTAAGGGAGATAATGCTTCGAAGGACGAAAGTCTTTAACCATTAATACTTTGTGTTGCCTTGTTCTTATCTCATAGCATTTGAGAACAAGTCCCCAACATTAGCGCTCACCTCCGGTGAACTCACTTCCACTCTTGAGTTGATGGCTTCGTTCAACAACCAAGTCGTAGCACCTTCAGCTACGAAGCTGGTGCTCCCGATAACAGGCGGCTCAAGTTCAGAGCCGGCTAACAAGAAGTAGAAGAAGGAAGCACAGAGAAGGGTGCAGCATGTTGGGGTGCAGGGACCCTTCATCAAGTCAAAATGGTCCCACATCCCAATCACCTTCTCCCAGGAGGACCTTCAGCTCAAAGATTACCCTCACAATGATGTTATGGTCATATCTTGTGTCATCAAGGGATTTCTGGTCCATAATGTTCTGGTTGATACAGGCAGTGCAGCAAATATCATATTTGCTAAGGCCTTCAGACAGATGCAAGAGCCAGAAGACAAGATTCATGGTGCTACACACCCTCTTTGTGGCTTCGGAGGAAGGCAGATTGTAGCACCCGGCAAAATCACGATGCCAGTGACCTTCGGCTTCATCCACAATACAAGGACTAAACAAGTTATCTTTGACATTGTTGACATGGAGTACCCTTATAATGCAATCATTGGTCGAGGGACACTGAATGCCTTTGAAGCAATACTTCATCCAGCATATCTATGCATGAAGATACCTTCGAAACAAGGGCCCATTGCTGTTCATGGGAGTCAAGAAGCTGCCAGAAAAGTCGAAGGAAATTGGACAGACTCAAAAGCAATTCACAATATAGATGGAGCCGAAGTCTGTGAGCAACACAAATACAAAAGAGAGAAGGCTGCTTCGGCGGATCAGCCGAAGCCTATGCTTCTATGTGAAGACATAGTAGACCAAAAAGTACTGCTGGGGTCTCAGCTATCTGAAGAGCAAGAGAAAACTTTGATAAGATTTTTATTCAACAACAAAGATGTCATTGCTTGGTCAGCCAGTGATCTCTGCGGTGTCAACAAAGATGTCATTGAACATTCACTTAATGTGGACCCATCTTTTAGGCCAAGAAAGCAGAGGCTTCGGAAAATGTCTGATGATAAAGCCGAGGGTGCTCGGAATTAAGTGAAAAGGCTTCTCAGTGCTGGTGTTATCAGAGAGGTAAAATACCCAGAGTGGTTAGCCAATACTGTCATGGTGAAGAAGGCCAATGGCAAATGGAGAATGTGCATTGACTTCACAGATCTTAACAAGGCATGCCCAAAAGACGAATTCCCGCTACCAAGAATAGACTCTATTGTAGATGCAGCAGCTTCTTCAAAGCTCATGAGTCTATTGGATTGTTATTCAGGCTATCGTCAAATCTCGATGAAAAAGGAAGATGAGCCGAAGACTAGCTTCATAACTCCCAGTGGCACCTATTGCTACCTTCGGATGCCTGAGGGGCTCAAGAATGCTGGAGGAAGCTTCAGCAGAATGACAGCCAAGGTCCTTCATTCCCAGATAGGCAGAAATGTGCTGACTTATGTTGATGATATCATAGTGAAAAGCACGAAGCAAGAAAATCACATTGCTGATTTGCAAGAAACATTTGCCAATTTCAGGCAAGCTGGCCTGAAATTAAATCCAGAAAATTGTGTTTTTGGAGTGAAGAAAGGCAAGTTCCTTGGCTGTCTGGTATCAACGAAAGGAATTGAAGCTAACCCAAGCAAGATCGAAGCTATCCTTTGGATGGAGCCACCAAGCACGAAGAAAGGGGCTCAACGGCTGGCAGGAAGATTAGCATCATTAAACAGATTCATATCCAGATCAGCAGAAAGAAATCTACCATTTTTTGAAATACTGAAATCAGCCATCTTTCAATGGGGCCCGGCACAACAAAAAGCTTTTGAAGAGTTGAAACAATATTTGATTGATTTAACAACATTAACTCCACCCGTGCCTAGGGCTCCATTGCTCTTATATGTCGCAGCTTCGCATTCTGCAGTGAGTGCGACACTAGTACAGGAGAAGCTAGATGGTCAGGCTAAAAAGCAAGCTCCAATACACTTTGTCTCCAAAGTTCTAAGTCCATCAAAGAAAAATTACACAGAATTGGAGAAGGTATTATATGTTGTGTTAATAGGCCTCCAGAAAGCTTCAGCATTATTTTCAAGCATACCACATAATTGTTCCTTCGTCACAACCTCTAAAGGACATCATGAGGAACAGAGAGGCTACTGGAAGGATTGGAAAATGGGTTGTAGAGCTTAATGAATTCACCATTGGTTATGTGCATAGATCTTCAATTCAGTCCCAGGCGTTAGCAGACTTCATCGCTGACTGGACGCCAGGGGCTCAGGAAGAAGAGATAAATAAAGATGCCAAAGCTTGGACAGTGTTCTGCGATGGTTCTTGGGGAACCTTCGGCGTAGGAGCAGCTGTTGTTCTAGTAGCACCTTCGAAAGTCAGAACATGTTATGCAGCCAAGCTAGACTTTAGTTGTACAAATAATATTGCTGAATACGAAGCACTCCTGTTGGGGCTTCAGAAGTTAAGGGCAATGGGAATAAGAAGGGCTATTCTGAAAACTGATTCTCAAGTCATTTCTGGCCATGTAGATAAAAGTAGCAAGGCAAGAGATTCGAAACTTGAAAAATATCTGGATACAGTTCGAAGGTTGGAGGCTTCTTTCGAAGGTTTCTCTGTCAAGAACATCCCAAGAGGCAAAAATGGGCATGCAGATCTATTAGCCAAATCAGCGGCTCAGGGGCTCCCTCTACCTTCGGAAGTATTTTTTGAAACAATAAAGGCACCTTCGGTTGAACTCATGGAGAGAGCAGTGCTCGCCATTTCTCCAGTACATAGTGAAGATTAGAGGACTGAAATCATATCTTTCTTCTAGGGTAACTGCCTCTCGGACGATGAAGTTTATAATAAAAGAATGGAAGCAAGAACAAGACCGTATATCATAATAGAAGGGGAATTATACAAACACGGAGTTTGCTCCCCCCTTCTCAAGTGTCTATCCAGAACCGAAGGTATAGAACTAATGAAGGAGATACATGCAGGATTGTGTGGATCTCATATTGGGTCTAGGCCTTTGCTGGGAAAGGTCTTTAGACAGGGATTTTACTGGCCGAAGGCAGCTTCGGATGCAGCAGATCTGGTCCAAAAGTGCAAAAATTGTCAAAAATGTGCAAGGGACCAAAAACAACCTTCATCATTGACTCAGTTAATACAACCAACCTGGCCATTGCAAAGGTGGGGCCTGGACTTGTTAGGCCCACTTCCACCAGCGCAAGGTAATTTGAAATATGTCGTGGTGGATGTAGAATATTTTTCTAAGTGGATTGAAGCAAAGCCTTTGGCTACAATAACTTCGGTTACAGTCTAGAAATTCTTCTGGCAAAATATCGTTTGTCGCTTCGGCGTGCCGAAGGCTATAACTATGGACAATGGAACACAGTTTGATGCCGAAACTTTCAAAGATTTCTGCGACCAGATTGGCACGAAGATTCATTTTGCATCATTCAGGCACCCGGAGTCAAACGGGCTAGTCGAAAGAGCAAATGGTATTATAATGACGGGAATAATGAAGTTAATCTTCAATCAACCCAGAGGAAAGTGGCCAGAAGAGTTGATTAAAGTGGTGTGGAGCCACAACACAACTATATCAAGGTCAACAGGTTTTACACCATTCACGTTATTGTTTGGTGACGAAGCTATAACCTCAGAAGAAGCTAAGGCAGGGTCAATTAGAACAGTAGCTTCGGTAGAGGATGAAGCTAATTATTCTGTGGCAAAAGATGCTATATAAGGGACCAGACTTCAGGCTGTGGAGAATTTCAATAAATATCAAGCCGAAACAATAAAATGGAGTGACAGAAAAGTACGGCTGAAAAATATTAAGCCAGGGCATTTGGTACTTCGAAGAGTGGCCAATCCAGACACAGTAGGCAAGCTACAGCTGAAGTGGGAAGGACCCTTTCTGGTGGTATCTTCGTCAAGACCCGGTTCTTACAGATTGAAGGATATGGACGGCAACGACATTCCTAGATCTTGGAATGCGGATGAGCTTCGATGATATTATGTGTAACTTGATGTAATCTTTTTCATTTTTCCTATGGCACCCTTTTCCTTTCCAAAGGGGGAGAAAGGTTTTTAATCGGGCCATAGTTTGTAATTTTTCCTTTCTTATTCAGCTCTATGAGAGCAAAATCCCCCAAAAATATGTAAAATGTAAAATCTGAGCATGCACCATCGAGTGCAGAAAAGAAAAAAAATAGGGAGAAGCTCGAAAGTCGTCCCTAAGGGGATGCAGAGCACGACGAAGCTACAAAAAGTCGTTCCTAAGGGAGCGCAGCGTAAGTTTTCTGCTCAAAAGTCGTTCCTAAGGGAATGCAGAGCCAAATAACGCCGAAATATAAGGTGAAGAAGTTCAAAAGACGTTCCTAAGGGAATGCAGAACTTACACCGAAAAGTCAACGATGATACCGTCGAAATAGAAGGCGGAGAAGTTCAAAAGACGTTCCTAAGGGGATGCAGAACTTACACCAAAAAATAAGCGGTGCAGCCAAAAAATAAACGACAAAGAAATTTCAGTCATTCCTAAGGGGATGAGGAGTTTTTGTAACACCCTAGGTGTTACTCAGGGTGTCCACCCCCAGGGTTACCCCTGTTTACCCATTATCACATGAAGATTGAATTGGGCAAAGTATACCAAACTTGGAATTCTAGGTCCTAAGCAAGTGTAACCCACCTTGGATGTCCTGCCCTAGCTTATCATGCACATCTAAGTGGGGATCTCCCAAAACCCTAAAGCAAAACCCCCATAGGCAATGAGAACCTTAATTGAAGCCATGATCAAAAGATCATGTAAACCTTATGATCATGGTTTGGGCCAAATATAAAAGTTGTAATACACTTAATAACATACAATTAATAGTAAGGAAGTACCCCCAAAAAGTTTTCAGAAAAGCCCTAAACAGTTCACCTAAGGTTGAACACAAGGGAGAAATTCAGGATTTGCCTAAGTCAAAAACCAACCCTTGAGCAAAGACCCCACATGTTCACCTTAATCTAAAACTCAAAACACCTTGACCCAATTGACAAAGTGGCGCCAAATTTCCCCTAGAATGCCCTGGAAGAGTTTGAACCCAAGCCAAAACCGTTTGACACGAGTTGGCACTGGTTTTGCCTCGGATTGAACAGTGCAGACAGACAAGACTTGGCGCCACCATATCTTCTAAACCAGACCACATCTACTCTTGGAACTCACATGGACTAGGTAGCTCTAGGTGCAGGGAAGAGATCTCCCACAGGCGGTAGGGCAAGATTCGTACGCCTGGCCGCTCAGCAGAGCGAAGAACACGGGCAGAAGCAACAAGCCACGTGTTCGACGCGCTCTGAGCTCGCCAGAGCACGCCCGCGCGCGCCCCCGCGTGCCCCGCGTCGCGCCAAACGGTCGAGCCGGTGCCCTGGCCCGCGCCCGCGCCTATAAAACCCTCCCAAGCTTCGCTCGTACTCTTCCGCACCTGCCCGACCCTCGCCGGAGCTTAGTTCACCGCCGTTGGCCAGTGCACAGCGTGTCCGCGGCCACCCGATCCCCCTGCCACCGTAGACCGGCCGGCCCAATCATTCCCAGCCCCGTCCATCCCTCGAAGAAGACTGTGCACACCTCCGTGAAGCTCCCCGAGCAAAGAATCGGGCTCTGCTTCACCGGAGACGCCGGAACAAGGTCACCGGACTTCACCCGACCGCCAGCAACCGTGGACCGAAGTACACGGTGAATCTCTCTTCGATTCCTTGCACGGTTAGACTCCTTAGACCTCCATGAAGCTCCCTGTGCCCTTGGATTGAACTGTACCGCCGTGGATAGGCCGGAGCACACGCCGCCGACGAGCTCGCCCGCCTGCGCGCGTGGACCGGGCGATTCCGGCCATCCCCGACGACAAGCCATACCTCGACGTGATTGCCAGAACCTCCCCGAGCAAACCCTGCCCTTCGCCGGACCTCCCTCGCCGCCGGTAAGCCGCGCCACCCTTTTCTTTCTCGCGGGTACTGTTTCCATTAAGGGAAGGACTGCGGGTGAGAGGAAGAGAAGGTCAGGGGGTTAAGTGAAATGTCAGAGACCCAAGTGAATAGTGGCGCAAGGGTAGAACTGCGAAGGTTGATTCGGTTTAAACCCAGGGACCTCGGCGCAAACTGCTTTTTCAGAAAAGCCTTATTAAAACCTGATTTAAATTCAAATAGAAACTTTAAAAACCCATAACTTCTGTTTGGTTTATCCAAATTTGGTCAAACCAATTTTGCCAGACTCTAAATAATGTAACCGACTTAAGAAAAATATAAAACCCCATAGATACTATAGAAAACTATAAGGTTCTGATTTAATTATAGTTTTGACCAAAAGCTCAATAATAGCAAGAAAAATGGTTGTACTATTTAACTAGGGTTAGAAAAATTTGGAGAAGTTTATATCTACCTACTGACCTAGTTAAAAATGTTAAACCCCTCTGTCCACTACATTAAGTTAGTTTTTACCCCTTCTTTTGCATTATGCTTAAAGTTAAGAAAAATAGAAAATGAGGTTTAAATAGTGAACCAGAAGGCATCCCTACTTTTGTTAGGGTACTTAATCAATATAGTTCACTGGAAAAATCTATCATACCCTGGTTTAGCATAAAATAAATAGAATACCTTTTATTTTAAGAAAACAAGGGAAACTTAGAAAAACCCTACAAAAATAACCTCATGGTGAAAACACCCCAACCCTTGGGATAACTAATGTTTTGATAATAAGAACTTAAGAAAAATCTGAAATCTGTTGTTTGATATTTTTCAAATGACAAGTTAGTTCTAAACACCCTTTTTGCACCAAACTTTAGAAATCCATCATTAATTAACCATCATGTTGCTCTCTGTCATTTTTGGTACAAGAGCTTATTATCACTATTAGAGGCCACCAAAAATAACCTTTAGGACAGAACCTACCCCTAAATAAGAGGTGTAGTGTAAAGTGGCCCATTTTGCCTAACTATTGTTATTTTTGTTTAAAGCCTAGCTTTTGTACTTTAAGCCTCAAATTCTCAAAACAAGCTAGAATAGCAAGTGACAACCCACTGTAATTTTTACAGAATTTTTGGAAATTTTTAAAATACTGTCGTAGTTCAAACCTACACTAGAAACCCTAAATGGAAATTAAAGAAAGGAAAATGGATAATGGAAATTAATGTCCTCCTAAGACCTTTGCAAATTTGTCCACTGAAATCTATAAAGACAATGCAAATCCACTATGTTATCCTAAAAGAAAACCTAAACCTAAAAGGTAATAAGTCTATATATACCACTAGAAGACCCACATAGCCAAGGAACCCTAAGTTAATTCTTGACTTAGTTTCTGTAGCTTAATGTTCTTAAATCTTGCATAATCATGACATACATGTTCATTGCATTTCGATAGACTGTAATCTTGCTGACGGAGAGTACATCCTCGTGCCGGAGCAAGGAGCTGCTCAGGAGGTGGCCCCAGATCCAGCACCCGAGCCTGCACCAGAGGACCTGCCTGCCACTGCTTTGGAAGGCAAGCCCCGGTTTTATGCATAACCTGTTTTATATGATATTTTACTACACTTAATGTTTGTAGGCTTGTATTGTGCACTTAAGTGTAGGAGTTGACTGAAACCCTAGTTGCATGATCTCAGGAATCCCATTGAGATGAACACTAGTATGCTAAGTCGAGTAGCTGCTTTATCAATTAGGATATCGGTAGAAGTCGAGTGATTTTTCTAGCACTCGCGTGAGGTCAGGAATTGGCTGTATCCACTTTCTTATCATATTGATGTTGGTTTGTGGGCAACAATCCATGGGGATTGGTTGTTCACGGGATAAAAATTTGAATAAGGATTAAGGTGTGGTACCGTGAGTCAAGCGTTTGAACGTACTAAGCACATGCCGAGAAATATGGTAAATCGGTAAGCCTAGTACCTGAGTGAACCTGGCAGTGGACTTTACCCCTCACGCGACCTGAGACGTAGTCTCCCATTCCGGTTATGGTGGGTACAAGTGCGGTCACTGCACGACGGCCAGTCGGGGTCAGTGAGGCATTGTACGCCAAGGCGGTGAGCCCTGATCTGCTGACGGGGAATCGATAGGGACGGTTGATATGTGTGGGGACGGAGTGCCCCTACATGTCGTGTGTTTAGGTTTACCTTGCAAGGATAAAAACTCGATTCGAATCGTCTGCTTCTCGCAGCTAATGAGACTGCTTGATCCATGCTGCTACATTGAGTAACAAGTGGAACTGTGTTGAGATGATACAAGCTGTTGATTGCTAAAAATGCTTGCTACTATGTATGAGTAGATAGTACACTTTTAGCCTTAAGAGAGTCACACTTAATTTTGACAAAGTTAAAATCTTGATTTAGAAACTCAGCTAGTGCTTTTGGCAACCAAACCCCACAGCCAAACAGCTGCATGTCTAGAGGTAGAGGAGTAGACTCCTCACACCGGGTAAGTCTAGCTGAGTATTAGTATACTCAGCCTTGCTTGTGGCATAATTTTACAGGTTCTCTGGAGGAAATGGCTGCTGGAGTGACTTGGCCGTCCACCCTGCCACCGGGTTGGACTGTCGAGTGGGACCCTGCCTCGGCTGAGGAGGAGCATGAGGAGTGATGGGACAGGCTTCCCCATCTCTCCGTTTAATTATCGTTAGTTTTATTCCGCTGCACTTCGAACAATGATGACTACTTTTGGCAAAACTCCGATGATGATGATGTAATAAATTAATACTCTGGGATGTATGGTTTTATGCTTTATTGTATTTGCTCTGTGACTCACCATCGAGTGAGAGTGTGGTACTTGATCCTGTCAGTGGCCGTGTCGGACTAGATTCGAGGGATTGACGGGTTATTCCCATTTAAGTGTGGTCTAGCCTCTAAGGCCGGGCTTTGGCACTTAAGTTGGAATAATTCGGGCAGTTCCG
This sequence comes from Zea luxurians, assembly GCA_029449295.1. Taxonomy (NCBI): domain Eukaryota; kingdom Viridiplantae; phylum Streptophyta; class Magnoliopsida; order Poales; family Poaceae; genus Zea; species Zea luxurians. The sequence goes on along the minus strand of JAOPSE010000001.1, from coordinate 44,361,650 downwards.
CCACAGCTGGTATCGGAGCTTGTACCACCATAGAGGAATCAATAAAACATAAATGCCATCCCTTTTCTAAAGTAAAATTTGATAGAAACAATGTTGGATAGATCGTAGGACGAGCAGGATAGACCTAGGACGTGAAGCCTTAGGATGATAGAAGGGTAGCTAGGTGGCTAAGTGACTAGGCCCTATAGGCCACTTTTTAAAGGATGGGAGTTCTTCCCTATTCCTTTTATCTTCTGGAGAGGTCGTTCAGGACGAGCATGCATGCATTCTTAATTAAGCAAATGGATAACTAAGTAAAAAGGACTTAAAAACAAGATAACAACCAACTAGGTCCGCAGTGTCTTTTTATTTAACTAGAAAAAGCTTAGTTTTATTTTTCTGGTTCTTCTTATAATTCCTTTTCTTTTACGTACGTTTCACCGTGCACAGATGACTTCCCACGGATCCTCAGACGGCGAAAATGCACTGTCCCACACTGACGGGTTAGCACGAGAGGGATTTCCCCGCATTTTGTGGGAGGTACTTCAGGGGGCCGGATACGCGACACCCCCTCAGTACGCGGTGCAGCAGTTCGAGAAGCACCGGGTGCCTCGCTGTAGGGTGAGGATGACTTTGGAGCCTCATCCCCTGCAGCCAGGCTGGCGCTCCTTGGACTCCGAGTCTTTCGGATACCGAGCGGAGGACACGATCGAGGCAATCGCTCTGCATGGATTGACTACTTTCTGCGGATTCCATCCCTTGGAGCTAGCTACCCACCCCATTGGGTTGTTCCCCGCGGAAAAGGAGGACGACCCGATGTGGAAGGATCGGGTGGAGCATGCCAAGGACATCTGGGCCCTCTACCCAGGCCACACGGCTCACTTGTCGGTACGGTGCATGAACGCTCTGTATCGTCTGCAAGTGATGCGTGGGGAGGCAATGTCTCATTTGATGGCACTGCTAGAGGCAACCAAGATCACCTTGGACAACAGGGAGGAGCTCGTGGTTGACTTCTCCCAGGAGCTGGTAGAAAAAGATTTGCAAGTGGAGCAGCTGTCTGATGAGATTCATGAGTTGGAGGAGCTAGTGGGCACCAGGGAGAACACCATCGAGGTTCTCGAGGATCAGCTCCTCAACACTCAGCAGCAGCTAGCAGAGGCTAATGAGCACCTAGATATGCATCACCAAGAGATCCATGATGAGGAGGCTGACGAGGACGTTGACATCGAGGGAGGGGAGGAGCCTGCTTCCAGTGTAGACACCGCTGGCTCAGGGAGACCACCTTCCCCCGAGTCCAGCGTTGCCTCGTTCGCTCACTAGATGTCAGAAATGGTGTTAGGGGTTGGTGATAGTTAGACTCCTCGCCGCTAGCTTAGCTTTTGCACCCTAGGGGTACTAGGCTAGGTAGAGTTGAGTCTCTTTTTGGAACAATTGATGTAGTTGGGGTAAACTCTCTTGGGAGCATGTTTGATGGATGCGATTATCAGTTTAAAAATTTGGAAGGAAAAATTTTATGCCCTTTTAAATCCTTTTTGTTGAAGTTGGAGTCTATCATTTTGCTTTTGACCCCTTTTCGCCGCTATTAAATCTTGAACTTGAAGGTATGGTGTTAAGTATATACCTGGTGTTTCAGATGGCTGGGAGAGCGCGTCGTGGTCAGAATGAGCACGTTCCTCCACCGCCACCGCCTCCCACTCTGCAGGAGCTCATGGCCCAGCAGAATGAGATCCTGAGACAGCTAGCTTAGCGTCAGCCACCACCTCAGCATTATGGTGGAGACCATCAGCGTCACCCCGTCGCTGCTACCTACCAGGAGTTCCTTAGTACTCAGCCACCATTGTTTACCAGGGCGGAGGACCCGCTTGATGCAGATGTGTGGTTGAGGGTGGTGGAATCCAAATTCCCACTGCTCCATGGAGTTTGCTCAGAGGTCGCCAAGGTCAGGTTCGCCACCCGGCAGCTTCGCGGACCCGCGAGGACTTGGTGGGACCATTTTCTTGCCATGCAGCCAGAAGGTAGAGAGGTGGAATGGAGGGAGTTCAAGGCAGCTTTCAGAGGACACCATATCCCCACTGGCATCATGGACCGGAAGCTCAATGAGTTTCTGGCACTCACTCAGGGCAACAGGACAGTGTTGCAGTATGCCCAGGCTTTTAATGACTTGTGTCAGTATGCTGGATATCATGCCGATACGGATGAGAAGAAGCGAGACAGGTTCAGAAGGGGGCTCAGCACCAAGCTCCGTGATCGTCTCAACACCGTCAGGGCCAATAGTTACAATGAGTTGGTCAACATGGCTATCTCCCAGGAGGACTGTATTTTAGCTCGACAGGCAGAGAAGAAGAGGAAGACCCCTGTGGCAGGACCCTCAGCTCAGCCACAGCGCTTCAGGATTGTGTCCGACACGCAGAACAAGGGACCTCAGCAGCAGCAAGGGAGATGGGTGATCAGACCACCGCAGCAGCAGCAGCAAGTACCCAACCGCACCCAATTTCCCACTCAGAGGAGCAATCAGCAGCAGCAGCAGTACCGCCAGGCCAATGACAACAGGTGCTTCACTTGTGGCAACACTGGGCATTATGCCAAGAATTGCCCCAGAAACCAGCAGAGGCAGGGGCAGAATGTCAATCAGAACCAAGGCAAGAGACAGAAGGTGCAAGTGAGGCAGGGCAAGCTGAACTTCACTACCATGGCTGACATTCCAGAGGGAGCACCCGTCATGACTGGTATCTTTACAGTTTTAAATTATCCCGCTATTGTTCTTTTTGATTCCGGTGCTTCACATAGTTTTATCAGTGCCAAGTTTAGTGCCAAATGCCAGTTGCCTTTTCACCACACCAATGGGGGTATCACAATTTCAACACCAGGAGGCAGGGTTGCCACCTATCAAGTCAACCGGCACGTGCCCATAAGGTTTGGTAGTATTGTAATTAAGACCACCCTTCTCATTTTAGGGTTGGATAGCGTGGATATTATACTGGGAACCGACTGGTTAACCAGGCACCAAGCAGTTATTGATATTGCAGCTAGGGCCATTGAAGTGCACTCACCAACTTGTGGGGCAACCACACTATATCTGCCTGACCAGGGATGCACCCGCTCTTGTGCCTTTGTTATGATAGAATCCCCAGTGGAAAAGATCCCAGTGGTCTGTGACTATCCGGATGTTTTTCTGGATGAATTGCCAGGGATGCCACCTGATCGAGATATTGAGTTCGCCATCGAATTGCAACCCGGGACTGCTCCTATCTCCAAGAGACCCTATAGGATGCCTCCCGCGGAATTGGCAGAATTGAAGAAACAATTGCAAGGATTGTTGGACAAGGGGTTTATTCGTCCAAGCACTTCACCATGGGGATGTCCAGCTTTATTTGTGAAGAAAAAGGATGAGAGTTTGAGGATGTGTGTTGACTACCGTCCTCTCAATGCGGTGACTATAAAGAACAAATACCCGCTGCCCCGCATTGATGTTCTGTTTGATCAGTTGATTGGAGCCAAGGTATTCTCCAAGATAGACCTTCGCTCAGGATACCATCAGATCAAGATCCGTGCCAGCGATATTCCCAAGACGGCCTTCTCGACCAGATATGGGCTGTATGAGTTTTTGGTGATGTCCTTTGGGCTAACCAATGCCCCGGCTTATTTTATGTACCTAATGAACTCAGTGTTTATGCCAGAGTTGGATAAGTTCGTGGTCGTTTTCATTGATGATATTCTGGTCTATTCCAAGAATGAAGACGAGCATACTGAGCATCTGCACATCGTACTTCAGCGACTGCGCGATCACCGTCTTTATGCAAAGTTGTCTAAATGTGAATTTTGGCTGAAGGAGATTAAATTCTTGGGTCACACAATTTCTCAGGATGGGATATCGGTTGACCCTGAAAAGGTACAGGAGGTGATGGATTGGAAACCCCCGACTACAGTGAGGCAGATTCGGAGTTTTCTGGGATTGGCAGGGTATTATCGACGATTTATTCCGGATTTCTCCAGAATTGCCAAACCAATGACTGAATTGTTGAAGAAGGGAGTCAAGTATGATTGGAGCCAGAAGTGCGAGGATGCCTTTCACACCTTGAGGCAGCATTTGACAACAGCCCCAGTGCTAGCCCAACCCGACAATACCAAGCCATTTGAAGTTTATTGTGATGCTTCAGGTACAGGATTGGGATCTGTCTTGATGCAAGAGAACAGAGTGATTGCTTATGCTTCCCGAGCACTCAGACCCCATGAGCAGAACTACCCTACACATGACCTGGAATTGGCAGCAGTGGTTCATGCTCTTAAAATATGGAGACACTACTTGATGGGAGCTCACTGTAACATCTACACCGATCACAAGAGTCTCAAATACATCTTCACTCAGGCAGATTTGAACATGAGGCAAAGGAGATGGTTAGAGTTGATCAAGGACTATGATTTGGAGGTGCATTACCATCCAGGGAAGGCCAATGTTGTGGCAGATGCCTTGAGCAGAAAGGCCCAATGTAATTGTATGAGCATGGATGTGGGAGTGACCACCCTGTGTGATGAGTTGTGCAAGCTGAACCTGGAAGTTGTTTCTTCGGGCAACCTAAGCTATATCTCGGTGGAGCCCACATTGCAAGAACAGATAGTCAGGGCACAGGTTGAGGATAAGGGTGTTCAGGTTATCAAGGATATGATCAAGCAAAAGGCAGAGAAATACAAGTGTTTCCGACAGGACAGCAAGGGGATTTTATGGTTTGGAGACCGATTGGTGGTTCCCAAGGACCCTGAACTTGGAAAGAAGATACTGGATGAAGCTCACCTTTCCAAATTTTCCATGCACCCTGGTAGCAACAAGATGTACCATGATCTTAGATCTTTATACTGGTGGACCAGAATGAAGAGGGAAATTGCCAAGTACATCTCCGAGTGTGACACTTGCCAGAGGATAAAAGCTTGTCACTTGAAGGCAGCAGGCCCTTTGCAACCCCTTCCCATACCATCCTGGAAATGGGAGGACATTTGCATGGACTTCATAGTGGGATTGCCCAATACCTCCAGGCACCATGACTCTATATGGGTTATTGTGGACAGATTGACCAAGACTGCTCATTTCTTGCCAGTGCACACCACCCACCGGGCGGAGAAGTATGCAGAGATCTACATTGACCAGATAGTTCGTCTGCATGGGATACCAAGGACTATAGTCTCAGACCGAGGAGCACCATTTGTAGCACGATTTTGGGAGCAATTGCAGGAATCACTTGGAACCCAGGTTATACGAAGCTCAGCATACCACCCCCAAACAGATGGTCAGACAGAAAGGGTAAATCAGATTTTGGAAGACATGTTGCGAGCATGTGCACTACACTATGGAAAGGATTGGGACAAGTGTCTTTCCTTGGCAGAGTTTTCTTACAATAACAGCTATCAGTCCAGTCTGAAGATGGCACCTTTTGAGGCATTATATGGGAGAAGGTGTAGGACCCCACTAAATTGGTCTCAAGCAGGAGAGAGGGAAATCTTTGGGCCAGACTTGGTGCTTGAAGCAGAGGCAAAGGTTAGAATTATCAAGAAGAACCTAGAAGCTGCTCAGGCCAGGCAAAAGAGTTATCATGACAAGAGGCGGAAGCCTCTATAGTTTGAGGTGGGAGATCATGTCTATCTTAAGATATCACCAACCAAGGGTGTCCAGAGATTCGGGATCAAGGGCAAGTTAGCCCCTCGTTACATTGGACCCTATAAGATCAAGGCAAGTTGTGGACCCGTAGCTTACCAATTGGAATTGCCACCCCGTATGTCAGCAGTTCACAGTGTGTTCCATGTATCTCAGCTGCGGAAATGTGTTCGTCTACCCACTGAAGTGCTACCGGAACCGGACATTGAGATAGAACCAGACTTGTCCTACCAAGAGTACCCCGTCAAGGTATTGGATCAAAAGGAGAGATCAACTCGGGCAAGATCAATCAGAATGTATAAGGTTCAGTGGAGTCATCATTCAGCAGAAGAAGCTACATGGGAGACGGAGGATTTACTACGCTCTCGCTTCCCCGACTTTCTACCCAAAGGAGTCGGTATGTAACCCCAAAAACCCCACCCCCACCTGCCCTTTGAAGTCAATTATAAGAAAAACTTAGATAACAAGGATAGTCTGAGTCGTGGATTTAACTTAAGAAGGGCTTCCTTCTGAAGTTGCAAAGAGGATGACATTCGAAGAACAGTTAAAAAGTGGAACTTGAGCATAAAGGGAGAGTAGCACCAACCCACCTTCAAGCATCCCTCCAAGGGACTCTACCTGAAATCTCGGGACGAGATTCCTTTAAGTGGGGAGGGCTGTAACACCCTAGGTGTTACTCAGGGTGTCCACCCCTAGGGTTACCCCTGTTTACCCATTATCACATGAAGATTGAATTGGGCAAAGTATACCAAACTTGGAATTCTAGGTCCTAAGCAAGTGTAACCCACCTTGGATGTCCTGCCCTAGCTTATCATGCACATCTAAGTGGGGATCTCCCAAAACCCTAAAGCAAAACCCCCATAGGCAATGAGAACCTTAATTGAAGCCATGATCAAAAGATCATGTAAACCTTATGATCATGGTTTGGGCCAAATATAAAAGTTGTAATACACTTAATAACATACAATTAATAGTAAGGAAGTACCCCCAAAAAGTTTTCAGAAAAGCCCTAAACAGTTCACCTAAGGTTGAACACAAGGGAGAAATTCAGGATTTGCCTAAGTCAAAAACCAACCCTTGAGCAAAGACCCCACATGTTCACCTTAATCTAAAACTCAAAACACCTTGACCCAATTGACAAAGTGGCGCCAAATTTCCCCTAGAATGCCCTGGAAGAGTTTGAACCCAAGCCAAAACCGTTTGACACGAGTTGGCACTGGTTTTGCCTCGGATTGAACAGTGCAGACAGACAAGACTTGGCGCCACCATATCTTCTAAACCAGACCAAATCTACTCTTGGAACTCACATGGACTAGGTAGCTCTAGGTGCAGGGAAGAGATCTCCCACAGGCGGTAGGGCAAGATTCGTACGCCTGGCCGCTCAGCAGAGCGAAGAACACGGGCAGAAGCAACGAGCCACGTGTTCGACGCGCTCTGAGCTCGCCAGAGCACGCCCGCGCGCGCCTCCGCGTGCCCCGCGTCGCGCCAAACGGTCGAGCCAGCGCCCTGGCCTGCGCCCGCGCCTATAAAACCCTCCCAAGCTTCGCTCGTACTCTTCCGCACCTGCCCGACCCTCGCCGGAGCTTAGTTCACCGTCGTTGGCCAGTGCACAGCGTGTCCGCGGCCACCCGATCCCCCTGCCACCGTAGACTGGCCGGCCCAGTCATTCCCAGTCCCGTCCAGCCCTCGGAGAAGACTGTGCACACCTCCGTGAAGCTCCCCGAGCAAAGAATCGGGCTCTGCTTCACCGGAGACGCCGGAACAAGGTCACCGGACTTCACCCGACCGCCGGCAACCGTGGACCGAGGTACACGGTGAATCTCTCTTCGATTCCTTGCACGGTTAGACTCCTTAGACCTCCATGAAGCTCCCTATGCCCTTGGATTGAACTGTACCGCCGTGGATAGGCCGGAGCACACGCCGCCGACGAGCTCGCCCGCCTGCGCGCGTGGACCGGGCGATTCCGGCCATCCCCGACGACGAGCCGTACCTCGACGTGATCGCCAGAACCTCCCCGAGCAAACCCTGCCCTTCGCCGGACCTCCCTCGCCGCCGGTAAGCCGCGCCACCGTTTTCTTTCTCGCGGGTACTGTTTCCATTAAGGGAAGGACTGCGGGTGAGAGGAAGAGAAGGTCAGGGGGTTAAGTGAAATGTCAGAGACCCAAGTGAATAGTGGCGCAAGGGTAGAACTGCGAAGGTTGATTCGGTTTAAACCCAGGGACCTCGGCGCAAACTGCTTTTTCAGAAAAGCCTTATTAAAACCTGATTTAAATTCAAACAGAAACTTTAAAAACCCATAACTTCTGTTTGGTTTATCCAAATTTGGTCAAACCAATTTTGCCAGACTCTAAATAATGTAACCTACTTAAGAAAAATATAAAACCCCATAGATACTATAGAAAACTATAAGGTTCTGATTTAATTATAGTTTTGACCAAAAGCTCAATAATAGCAAGAAAAATGGTTGTACTATTTAACTAGGGTTAGAAAAATTTGGAGAAGTTTATATCTACCTACTGACCTAGTTAAAAATGTTAAACCCCTCTGTCCACTACATTAAGTTAGTTTTTACCCCTTCTTTTGCATTATGCTTAAAGTTAAGAAAAATAGAAAATGAGGTTTAAATAGTGAACCAGAGGGCATCCCTACTTTTGTTAGGGTACTTAATCAATATAGTTCACTGGAAAAATCTATCATACCCTGGTTTAGTATAAAATAAATAGAATACCTTTTATTTTAAGAAAACAAGGGAAACTTAGAAAAACCCTACAAAAATAACCTCATGGTGAAAACACCCCAACCCTTGGGATAACTAATGTTTTGATAATAAGAACTTAAGAAAAATCTGAAATCTGTTGTTTGATATTTTTCAAATGACAAGTTAGTTCTAAACACCCTTTTTGCACCAAACTTTAGAAATCCATCATTAATTAACCATCATGTTGCTCTCTGTCATTTTTGGTACAAGAGCTTATTATCACTATTAGAGGCCACCAAAAATAACCTTTAGGACAGAACCTACCCCTAAATAAGAGGTGTAGTGTAAAGTGGCCCATTTTGCCTAACTATTGTTATTTTTGTTTAAAGCCTAGCTTTTGTACTTTAAGCCTCAAATTCTTAAAACAAGCTAGAATAGCAAGTGACAACCCACTGTAATTTTTACAGAATTTTTGGAAATTTTTAAAATACTGTCGTAGTTCATACCTACACTAGAAACCCTAAATGGAAATTAAAGAAAGGAAAATGGATAATGGAAATTAATGTCCTCCTAAGACCTTTGCAAATTTGTCCACTGAAATCTATAAAGACAATGCAAATCCACTATGTTATCCTAAAAGAAAACCTAAACCTAAAAGGTAATAAGTCTATATATACCACTAGAAGACCCACATAGCCAAGGAACCCTAAGTTAATTCTTGACTTAGTTTCTGTAGCTTAATGTTCTTAAATCTTGCATAATCATGACATACATGTTCATTGCATTTCGATAGACTGTAATCTTGCTGACGGAGAGTACATCCTCGTGCCGGAGCAAGGAGCTGCTCAGGAGGTGGCCCCAGATCCAGCACCCGAGCCTGCACCAGAGGACCTGCCTGCCACTGCTTTGGAAGGCAAGCCCCGGTTTTATGCATAACCTGTTTTATATGATATTTTACTACACTTAATGTTTGTAGGCTTGTATTGTGCACTTAAGTGTAGGAGTTGACTGAAACCCTAGTTGCATGATCTCAGGAATCCCATTGAGATGAACACTAGTATGCTAAGTCGAGTAGCTGCTTTATCAATTAGGATCTCGGTAGAAGTCGAGTGATTTTTCTAGCACTCGCGCGAGGTCAGGAATTGGCTGTATCCACTTTCTTATCATATTGATGTTGGTTTGTGGGCAACAATCCATGGGGATTGGTTGTTCACGGGATAAAAATTTGAATAAGGATTAAGGTGTGGTACCGTGAGTCAAGCGTTTGAACGTACTAAGCACATGCCGAGAAATATGGTAAATCGGTAAGCCTAGTACCTGAGTGAACCTGGCAGTGGACTTTACCCCTCATGCGACCTGAGACGTAGTCTCCCATTCCGGTTATGGTGGGTACAAGTGCGGTCACTGCACGACGGCCAGTCGGGGTCAGTGAGGTATTGTACGCCAAGGCGGTGAGCCCTGATCTGCTGACGGGGAATCGATGGGGACGGTTGATATGTGTGGGGACGGAGTGCCCCTACATGTCGTGTGTTTAGGTTTACCTTGCAAGGATAAAAACTCGATTCGAATCGTCTGCTTCTCGCAGCTAATGAGACTGCTTGATCCATGCTGCTACATTGAGTAACAAGTGGAACTGTGTTGAGATGATACAAGCTGTTGATTGCTAAAAATGCTTGCTACTATGTATGAGTAGATAGTACACTTTTAGCCTTAAGAGAGTCACACTTAATTTTGACAAAGTTAAAATCTTGATTTAGAAACTCAGCTAGTGCTTTTGGCAACCAAACCCCACAGCCAAACAGCTGCATGTCTAGAGGTAGAGGAGTAGACTCCTCACACCGGGTAAGTCTAGCTGAGTATTAGTATACTCAGCCTTGCTTGTGGCATAATTTTACAGGTTCTCTAGAGGAAATGGCTGCTGGAGTGACTTGGCCGTCCACCCTGCCACCGGGTTGGACTGTCGAGTGGGACCCTGCCTCGGCTGAGGAGGAGCATGAGGAGTGATGGGACAGGCTTCCCCATCTCTCCGTTTAATTATCGTTAGTTTTATTCCGCTGCACTTCGAACAATGATGACTACTTTTGGCAAAACTCCGATGATGATGATGTAATAAATTAATACTCTGGCATGTATGGTTTTATGCTTTATTGTATTTGCTCTGTGACTCACCATCGAGTGAGAGTGTGGTACTTGATCCTGTCAGTGGCCGTGTCAGACTAGATCCGAGGGATTGACGGGTTATTCCCATTTAAGTGTGGTCTAGCCTCTAAGGCCGGGCTTTGGCACTTAAGTTCGAATAATTCGGGCAGTTCCGCCACAGTTTTGATGTGGCTTCGTAAGCGTGTGTCTGGACATTCATTTGCACAATACATCACATCATTCATTGCATTCATATACATTCATTTAGACATACATAGGATCATCATCATATCATACAGATACAGACGGTTGCTTCGGCTCTAATGATAAGGCTTCGGCGAAAGGAAAGGAAGCAGATTTATGCTTCATTGTGTACGAAAAGAAGGGAAGGTGTTTTTCGCCTTCGGCTAAAAAAATACAAGTTTTGTCCACATCAAAGCAGTTCATACATGGACAGAAAGGTAAAAATATATTACAAGGTATGGACAAATTTACAGAGCAGTATCTGATTCTTAAATTACAATATTCTTTACAAGGATAATTCAAGAGTTTCTCTAGAGTTTTTTTACAGCAATGTATTCGGCTTCATCACCATCCGCTAAGCTTCGGACCATCCGCCAAGCTTCGGCTCATTGCTCCTCGGCTTCGTCATCCTGTACATAACAAAGCGTTATAAGGTAATTCAAGTTTCAAGAAAAAGGTAAGCACAAGGTATGAGTTTATTACGGGTTTGAGGTGACTTCGAGCTTCGTCACCAGCCAAGCTTCGTCCACCCTTCGCCCAAATTTGAGTTATGAATCTGTTTCCAATGCTTCGGGCCAGGTCAAGGATATCATTCAAGTCCGCTGGTGATAAGCTGAAGTTCGGCCTGTTTACAATATTCCCGTGCGTGCAACCAGCCTTCATAAAAGCAACAACTGTGCCACGAGAAGCTAGCAGAGCGCAGAAGTCACCATGCCCAGCTATGACTTCATCAAGAGCATCAACTTCGCCTTCAATATGATTGAAGATGCCTGACAGGTCTTTAGCTGAAGGTTTAAACTTTTCAAAACTGGCTCCAACTGAGTTGAAGACCTACTTCAGTCGTTGCACGCAACGATTGCCGAAGTTCAGACATTTATCTTGAAGTTCCTTCAATGACTTTTGCAAGTTCGAACTCTTTGCAACTTCAACTTCAAGCTTTGCATCAAAATCCTTCTTCTCTTGTTCGAAGCTTTTTTATTTCGTGGAGAGTTTGCTATTTAATTGCTCAATCTCAGCTTGAGCTTCTGCCAGCGAACCCTCCATTGTTTGAATCACGAAATCCTTCTTCTCTAGAGCAGCTTCGTGATCTTTAATTTTACCCTCTAAGCCCTCAATTATAATCTCATTTTTCTTGTCCTCGAGATCTTGTTGCATTCTCAAGGTTTTACTTAGTAGTAGACTATGAAAAAATAACCTTCATCAGAAGTAACCTTCATCTCGAAAACAACAAAAAGTTAAGGTAGGAATTTTACCTTAAAATTAGAACAAAACAAGCTATCGGCGATATGTTGCCGCCGGTATCTACTGAGGTCGGCCTCAAGCTTCAGAAAGCCAACACTCTTCGATAGAGTGCTGACAACCTTCGCTCCAGTCCGGTCCCAGAGACATCCTAAGCTCTCTTCGTCAACGACCGAAGAGCAATGCTCCTGGTTGATAGCCGCATGATATTGCATAATCCCTCAGCTCTTCCTTCTCAGCCTTAGACAGCTTTTGCCCAAGTATGTTTTGAAAATTAAAATCCTTTGCCTCCGAAGTATCTTCAGCAATCTCCTTCTCATTCCCGTTCTCTTTCCAGGGCGCTGGTGCCAGAGTCTCTTCGGCAGCTGCAGCAGCTTCTTCTGCAGCCATGTTCAAAAGCATCTTATCAATATCAGAAAAAATGCTCTCCAGATTTGTATCTTCGGCGGTCTCAGCTTCGGTAGTTGCAGCTTCGGTAGCTGCAGTGTCTTCAAGAACCGGTGTTTTTGACGCCGAAGCCGATGGTGGCGTTTCTTCAATAGCATCAATAATAGTAATAATCCTTCACCTTTTTTCAGCAGGCTTCTTGATTGCCGCAGGCTCCTCCTTCTTCTGTAAAACCTTCATCAGTTGTGGCCCTAGTGGACTTAGCTTGAGAGGTAAAGATTCGGTCATTACCTTTAAAGTTTCCTCCACGTCAGCAGCAGGAGGCGTTGAAGGAACTTCTTCCTCTATATCAGTTGTTCTTAGCTTCGCAGCTGCAGCTTTTCTTTTCTTCGGAACAGCCACCTTTGGCTCAGGGCTGGATTTTTTCTTCTTTAAAGCTTTCTCATCTTCTTCTATCATTCTAGCAGCTTGTCTCTTCATAACACTGACAACTCTTTTTTGCTTTGGCCCTTCGGCACCCTTGCTTAATCGTTCATAGTCAGGGTATTCAAATTTTAGGGCATCCATTACTCGGTTCAGCCTTCGTTTCGGTCAGGTGCCGAAGGCCGCGGTCATCAATTGATCTTCTTTCTTAGTATAGTTGCCCAAAATTTCATTGCACATAGCTTCAATCATTTCCAACCATTCTTGGCAAGGCTCTTTGAAGTGTTTCTTGAACTTGAAGTGATAGGGCAGTCAAACAAGTTCATTCTTTTTCTTTTCTCCTTTACGCTTCGGCATATTCCATTCCTTTAACGTCGGAAATACTCTATTGGCTAAGTATTCTTGCACCAAATCTCTAGTACTGATATGCTCAGACACAACTCGGAATTCACCCACAGCTTCTCGGCATGGTGACCCTTGCAGCATGTCGCACAGGGGCCTAGTTAACCCGAAGGTTAGGACCAGTGGGCTCTAAACTATCTTCTCCTTCTTCTCATCAACCTTAACATAAAACCACTCATTCTTCCAACCGGTTGGCCATTTGGTGCGATAGCTGACCACCGGAGTCTTCATATCTTTGCGGTAAGCAAAGTTGTAACAGCCGAAATTCTCGTGTAGCCCATCTTCTCTAGCCTTCGTCTGATAATGAAGCTCGTGCACCCGGCAGAAAGCTTCGGCAAGCGGTTCCACTCCTTGGCTTCGAAGAGCCCAGATAAAGATGCTGAGCCTAACGATGGCGTTAGGAGTCAGCTGATGAAGATAAATTTCGAAATCTTCCAAAACATCCCCAATCATTTCATGCAAAGGAAACCTCAATCCTGCTTTGAAGAAACTTCTGAAAACTACCACCTCATCATTTTCTGGCTTCGGAGTGGTTTCTTCCCCGCCAAAACGAATCAGCTTCTTCTCGGCTTCCCCGAAGTAGCCTAGCTTTATCATCATGGGCATATCAGCCTTAGAGACAGTAGACTTTCCAAAATCCAAGTGGCTAGGCTTGGATGGCATGACGGTGTTATAATCTATCTCTTCTTCATTAGCATTACCCTCTTCAATGTCAGTCTGTTCAACTTCGGCAGCAGGTGCACCTTCCTCAAAAGCACCCTCTATCACAACCAGTCCCGATTGCCTCATTACTTCGAAGATTGGGGCAGTCTCAGTAGCTTCGGCCTCCTCTCCGTCGCGCGTAATTCTAGCTATTGAACGCACTCTGGCCATTTGATATTGAATTTCTCACGGTTTTGACAAAGTTGATGACTTTTTGCAATTTTGCCGAAGCTCCCTCTTATGATGAAGCTAAAACAAGACGATGCTTTGATTGAGAATACGATGAATAAGCTTCAGCTATGGTCAAATTTTTCAGCAGCACAATAGTGCAATAGTAATAAATGTTGTGGTAACTTCACATCTACCTGTCTGTTTATATAGTGCTGCAAGTGGGAAGGTGAATCGTCAATCCGCTCTCACACGCTGAACAGTCGCCCGCACCCACTGAACGGTGGACCACAATGCGCGAGAAGGTGAATCACCAGATCACGCGTACCCGTCGTATGGTGGGACCACCTCGCACTCGGAATATTTAATAGTTTCTCGACAACGAGCTCAGGGAAGGTGTTTTTTGGACCTTCGGCATTCCGAAGCCTAAGAGAATTTTTCACGGGTCGAGCTCGTCACGAAAAACAATCTGGCACTGTGAAGGGGCTACTGCTGGGGGTCTGCTTCGTCGCTGAAGGTCCTGTATGAAGAAACACCTTCGGAAGATCAACACAGAAGCAAAGCCGAAGCTACCATCCAGGGAGCTTCGGCATAGTGACACGCCTTGAGACGAAGGGTGGCACCGACTTAGAGATGAAAAGACCGATTAGCCCATGTTAATCTATGTCATGATTGTAATCAGTTATAAAGGACATGAATGTAAATCCACACAGGTTGCGTCCTGTGCCTATAAATAGATGAACAGTACCCCCCGTACTGTTCACGCTGACTTGTGTTCACTCGCACGTCACCTGGATTTTCACCTTCTGTAAAGCTGAAGGTACAAATGTAATTCGATAATGTTCATATTTGTTCATGATGATATAATAAAAATATCTTAATGATGTCATATGATTATTCATGTTATTTTCCATGTTTCATGTGCTTCTACTTTCATTATTATAATGTTGAGATGATGAAGGTACGTCCTTCATAACCTTCGTCTAAAGATCATTATATCCTAAGGGAGATAATGCTTCGAAGGACGAAGGTCTTTAACCATTAATACTTTGTGTTGCCTTGTTCTTATCTCATAGCATTTGAGAACAAATCCCCAATAGATCCTGTATTTGAAAGAATTATATTAGGGTAGGATACATGATGACCTAGTATCCAACAATATCTATCCCGTTTTCACATCTAGCTATAATCACACAAGCTTAAGAACAGGTACACCTAGAGGAGGATTATGAAGATGAGTTTAGAGAGATCTAGGTTGCCATCTCCTAGTCAACCGCACAACCATGTCTATGGAGAAGTTATCTTAGGTCGGTGTATTTTATTAAGTTGTTTTTGTAAAGATATTTCGTTATATAATAAAGATTATGACATTGGTTTCTATACACACTTAGTTTTCATATGTGTGAAACTTGATCTTGACATACATATGATATGTATCTAAATTTGTTCTTAAATCCAGATGTGACTGAAAGGGAAATGTGCCCTTGGGCAATTTCTATAATGTTTTGGTGATTAAGTGCCCAACACATTTAATTAAGTTCCCATGTGCCAAATAAAGTGAGAAGTGCAAATCAAGGCAAAAGGTATGTTTCTAGACTTGATGAATTGTTTTGTGTACTAACATGGTTATCTAAGTGCTAGAAACAGGGACAAAAGGAAGAGAAAAGAATTGGAAAGGACTTGGCTCTGTGCAGCCAAACTTCAGCTCAGTCTGGCACACCGGACTGTCCGGTGGTGCACCGGATAGTGTCCGGTGCGCCAGGTGTTGGTGCTTGCTCTCCTGGGCAAGTTAATCCAACGGGGGAGTAAAAGCGGTGCAAACAAGGTTTCAACTCGAGGTGGCAATAGCTCTGTTGATCTAGCCTCTCAAGGGCACTGTACGGGGGTACTTATAGGTGCCTGAGTGCCCAGCATCTTGAGTTAAGGACGAATGTGCCCTCAAGCGCCTGGTTATCCCCGGAATATTCCCATAAAGCAGGGTTACAGACTGTAATTACAGGGAAGCCTTTACAAATTAGGCCCGTAATGCGTAGCGGCCGCGCAGGGCCTGCCGCAATGGGCCGGATCACACGTGGGCCTCCATGTTGGATGAGGCCGTGAGACAAGACGACTTCGCCGTAGGCCTTCGTCTTCCGGTACGTGGGACGAAGGGTAGAGTCTGTCGGTCGTCTTGTCTCCGTTGTTGCAGCGAGTCTGGCGAAGGCATCGAGCGAAGGGTGGCGTCTTCGCCTTCGCCCCAACATTTGCCCTCCGAGGGACCAGTTCGACTAAGTCATCTGGTGCCGAAGGCATCGCTAGATGGTGGAGACGCTGCCCTCGCTCGAAGTGGTTCCGCGGGGGTTTTTGACATGACCGTTGATTGACACCGCACTGTTGGATTGCGGGTTTCCCGAAGCGTCGCGCCCTGTGTATAAAAAGGGGGTCGGGGCGGCGCGGATTGAAATTTATCTTTCTGCGCGCCGCGAAAACCCTAACCTCCCTTACTCAAACTGCTCGCTTGCTCGTCTGCCCTCCTTGCTCCTGTTCGCCGGAGAACTAGCCCGCGTGAAGCAGACCGCGTGCCGCCGTCGACGGTACGTAGCTATGTCGTCTTCCTCCTCGTCTGCTGCAACCACGCCGACGGTCGAGGCGTCTTCCGAGGATCTCTCGGGCAGTGTGGCGGTGGACTTGCGACTAGGTGATACGGTGGAATTCGGTGATTCACGGATGTCGTCGGTCCGCGTGCAAGATATGCAACAGTTTGGGTATTTTGGCGACGGGGTCGGGCGTGTGCCGGGGGCAGAGGAGGTTCCCGAGCCCGAGGGTGAATTGGTTGTTTTTGAGGCATTTTTCATCACCGGCCTTCGTCTGCCTGCGCATCGTTTTGTGTCGGAAGTTCTGCAGAAGTTCGAAGTCCAGGTTCATCAGCTGACACCGAACGCCGTGGTGGCATTAGCGAAGTATGTCTGGGCAACAACGTCGTATGGCGGCTAGCCTTTGGTGTAAGTCTTCGCCAAACAATACTGTCTGCACTGGCAGAAGAGAAGAATTGGACATAAGATTGCGCAATTCGGATCGTGTACTTTCACGCCGAAGTCCGGGAAGACTTCGATGGAAGTTGTGGAGCTGGTTCCCTGTGCCCGAAATAAGTGGGGCAACTGGTGGGACTACTGGTTCTATGTTTCAGAGGCTAAGGTCGAAGATCACCCAGGGCTCCCTGCTGCCATCATGTGCTCTCATTATTATGTGGCGTACCCGCCATTTGAAGTGGCGGAGGATGATGAGAATGAAAGGGCCCTTCGGATCGCTGCCCGTAGGAGTAGCGGGCGTGATCTGGTTGAGGAATTCATAGCGTATGGGGTGTGGCCCTTGGCGCATGGATGGGCGTTGGGCGAAGTATGCCCTCGCGCGATGCCCTCCCTGGGTGGGCGGAAAGTGCGAAGTCCGCTTTTTGCTTTGGATGTGCGAGGGCGGGATCCTGCCGCGGTTGTGCGTGAGGCGGAGGATGGGGCGGTGGCGAAGCATAGAGTGAGTGAACTGGATGGTGGTCGGCTTCGTGTGGGTAGGGCTGGCAGGCGGGAATTGTTGTCCTCGTCGGATGGGGCGAGTATAGGTGAGGGGGAGTTGCGAAGTCTTTTTGAGGGTGAGGAGCTGAGGATAATGCTATTTAACTATAGGGAGATGGGAATCATTCCGAAGGTTGAACTGATGTAAGGTGTGATGCCCTTGCTGTACGTGTGTAACTGTTGGGGGCCTTCGGCTTTCGAAGGACCTCAAAAACATAATTTGACAATGTTTTCCGAGTGGGATGTGTGAACAGGTATCTTCGGAATCGGGTCATGAGTATACAAGAGTATGGTCAGTACGAAGCCTGAACGAGACGGAAAGCAATTATGACGAAGGATAAGATGATCACGAAGCTGTGCGCAGAAAAGCTTCGGCATGATAGCAGAGAAGGGAAACCGACTTAAAGATGAAAAGGCAAATTAGACCCCGAAGAATTACCATAAAGTTATTGATAAATGTAAAGGGCACAAATGTAATTCTACACGGGCTGCGTCCCTTGCCTATAAATAGATGAACAGTACTCCCGTACTGTTTGGGCGGACTTGGCATTTGCTTTTTGCATCACGCCTGTACCTTTACTTTTCGTCAAACCGAAGGTACATTTATAATTTGTTGTCCTGGATATGATAATGCTAATAAAAATAAGTTGGTGACATTATATATATTATTCTTTATATTTCACATAAGAATTCTTCATTATTATTTACCGTATTTACGAAGGTTTTTCCTTTGTAACCTTCGTCCAAAATTCATTATACCCGAAGGGTCATAATGCCTTGAAGGACGAAGGACTTTAACATTTAACACATTTTATGTTGCCTTGTTCTTAACTCTTAGCATTTGAGAACAAGTCCCCAACATTAGCGCCAAACTCCGGTGAACTCACTTCCATTTTTTGAGTTTTGAACACCTTCGGCAAGCATCACCTTCGTCATGCCGCCAAAGAAGGCTTCAGCAACAGGGGTTGCCGCTCTGCAGCCGCTGGATCCCAATCAGGATGTCCTTTCTCTTAGGGAGGCCCGAAGCCAGAAGAGGAAGGCCACCAGTCCGACGCCTCCGGAGGACGACTTAGATCAAGAAATCCAAAAATTGGAGATGCTCCATCAACAGGTCCAACGGAAGAAGGAAAAGATGGCTCGTCTAGCTGACCTACAAAGGCAGATAGACGAAGCCTCTGAAGAAGTTTGTCATCTTGCTCAAGATGACCAGAACCGAAGGCCTCCGCGCAGAGAGCTTCATCAGGAGGGCTTCTACAACGAGGACGATTGGTATGAGGATTTCCATCATGGAAATTTTGCTTTTGATGAGACTTCTCCTCTATCAACAGAACTGCAGGCCACACCTTGGCGCCAGTCTTACAAGCCACCCCAACTCCCCATGTACGACGGTCACTCAGACCCGAAGCAATTCTTGATGAGTTATGAAGCAACCATATCTTCGTATGGTGGCAATACCGCAGTCATGGCAAAGTCTTTCGTCATGGCTGTCAAGAGTGTTGCACAAACCTGGTACTCCTCTCTTCGACTAGGAACAATCACCTCATGGCAAAAGCTGAAGGATATGCTGATAACCAGCTTCCAAGGGTTTCAAACGAAGCCGGTCACTGCTCAAGCTTTATTCCAGTGCACCCAGGACCATGAAGAATACCTTCAGGCGTACGTCCGAAGGTTTCTGCGTCTAAGGGCACAAGCACCAACAGTGCCCAATGAAATTGTCATTGAGGCCATGATTAAGGGGCTTCGGCCAGGACCTTCCGCCCAATACTTTGCCAGGAAGCCTCCTCAAACTTTGGAGAAGCTGCTCCAGAAGATGGACGAGTATATTCGAGCTGACAATGACTTCCGCCAAAGAAGGGAGGAAGCATACAGGTTCTCCGAAATGACCAGGGGCTTCGGAGGAAGATTCCATCCAAGGCACGTCAGGTCAATTCACAACTCTGCTCAGAGTGATGATAGAGGGAGTCAACAGCAAAGACCGCAGTACTCCTCGCAAGCTTCGGGGCAGCAGCAAAGCTCTTTCCGGCCGCCAGCTCCAAGGGGCAGAGGCGCCAGGGGCTTCGGAGGAAGATTTGGGGATCAGCCAAGGAAAATTTATTGTCTATTCTGTGGTGAGGACAAGGGCCATACCACCAGGATGTGCCATGTTACCATCCAGAAGCAAAAGGAGATAGCAGAAGCTGCAGCACAACAGAGTCAGCCGAAGCAAGTCATGCATACTGCTTCGTACCATTCGCCTTACATTCCAGAATATGTAGGCAACCACCCTGCAGCTTCTGTTGCTTCGGCAAGCCAGCCCCAAGCATCTTGTCAACAGCCTCCACCTCCACCACCAACGCAACGCGGCCAGCAGCTAGAAGGGAGCCAGCACGCTCACCTTCAACGGGACTTCAGAGAAGAGTCCGAAGCTCGCACAGTCAATAGCACTGTGCCAGAGTCGAAGCATATTTACTGACAAATATCCTACCCCGACAGCAGTTTTTCGCATTCAGTATTATTTTCTTTTTTAAGAAACACTTATGGGAGGTTTAAGTGCTTTTTTGTCGTTTTTAATTTCTTGTAACAGTTTCGCTTTTTACCATAATGAAAATATATCTTCTCCACAGGCTTAAGTTGCCGAAGCATAAGAATTTATGGTGACAAGGAGGACCTTAGAATTGTCAAAAATTTTGTTCTAAGGAACGCATCGTAATTTAGTCGAAGCAGCAAAAGTTGTTCCTAAGGGAACGCAGAGTAAGTTTTTTGCTCAAAAGTCGTTCCGAAGGGAATGCAGAGCTTACAGCGAAAAATAAATGTTGATTCCGCTGAAAGTAAAAGGCGAAGAAGCTCCTAAGGGAGGCTTACAGCGAAAAATAAACGCTGATTTCGCTGAAAGTAAAAGGCGAAGAAGCTCCTAAGGGAGGCTTACAGCGAAAAATAAACGCTGATTCCGCTGAAAGTAAAAGGCGAAGAAGCTCCTAAGGGAGGCTTACAGCGAAAAATAAACGCTGATTCCACTGAAAGTAAAACGTCGACCTTCGGCAAATATCACTTTGCATAACATCACATCATTACATCATTCGCATAGCATAACATCATACATCATATTGCATCAACAATGCAAAGAAGGGGATCTCAGTATCGACATTCGAAAATTGTCTCGAAGAAAAAGTGGCAAGGCACAAAAAATAGCTATTGAAGAGTTATACTTTCGTCAAATGGAAACATCTATTGGTTATTAATTTTACGAGGATTGGTTACTGATCATATGAGAACATGGATATTATTTACGAAGCATGAAAAGAAGGGAAGGTGTTTTTTTCGCCGAAGGCTCAAAAACGGTATGTATATGAAGTTTCATGCATCTTAAAGAATAGAACCATAAATAGTTAATATACTACATTCAAAGTTACAAAATATTACACATGTTTCTCAACAAACATTATATTCTAAATGTTTTTACAGTAGCATCTAATCTTCCCTTAGAACTACTTCTGCAGCTTCGTTTAGTAGCTGATCAACGACTTTATCCATGATGGCTTCGGCCATTTTTCTAATTTCGTCATCCCATTTTGCATGGGGGCCCGCAGATGGTTCAGCAGGTTCTGAGGGAGGAAAAGATGCGGCTATATTACTATTACAGACCGTAAACAGGTTCGAAATCAAAAAATTACAACAGAGCCAAAAACCACTAGTTAGTACCTATTTGTCCTTCGAGCTCCGCACTTTTCTCAGCGGCCTCTGCTACTTTTCTAGCGTCATGGATGTCTTTTTCGCTTTTTCGTATAATTTCTTGGGCCATTTCCTGGCCACCATTGTCCCAGATGTCGGTGAAAAATTTTCCACCGACCAGGCTTGCTTCGGCCGAGGGATCTTTTATATCTTCGGAGGATAAAGCGGCTTCGGATTGTGCCAAAAACTTTACATGCTCATAGCCTTTCCTCTCCAAAATGGTAGCAATCTCCCTAGCACCCGAAAAGGCACATATGTCTCCGCGGCTATTCAAAATTTCTTCAAAGGCCTCAGCTTCGTGACTGATCCATTCGATTGGGCCCTCGGGGTCACCCTTTATAAAGTTCTCTTCACTTAAAAAAGCGCCAACGTTGGCGAAGCTGGTTTTTACTTTTTTAACACATTCTATAGATTTCTCATAGCATCTTTTCTTAGATGCACGAAGCTCTTCAACGCTTTTTTCCAAATGGTTTGCCCATTATTCACTGAGTTCTCATTTCGTTTCTTCAAGTGTGCGTTCCTCTTTAGCTCTGGCCAGTTGTTTTCGGAGATCTTCAATTTCACGCCTCTGAGCCTCAGCTTGAACTTTAAAAGTAGCTTTGTCTTCTTTTATTCTATCTATCAATGAATGCAATATTTTATCTTTTTTGAGACCTTCGTTCCTTAATTCAATTACTTCGGAACGAAGGTTGCTCAGGGCCATAACACACCCTTCGTCTTCGGCATCTTTTTGGGCCCTGAGGGCATTGCTAAGTATAAGGCCCTGCAAAAAGAAAAATATGTGTGCGTCAATAAATTTAAGCAAACGAAAAATTTTGGTTTCAAGAAAAAATAAGAAAACCTCATTCTCTGTACCTTTAAGCTATTATATGCCAGGCTGTCGGCTAGCTCGTTTTTCGACAGCACCGAGAGCCCGTCTTCCAGTGTTGGGAATCCAAAGCTCTTGCTCATCTCCCGACAGACAGAAATCTCCTTGCTGTTAGGGAGACAATACAAAAAGTCTTCTTCTCCACTGCCGTTGAATATCAACGCCCCCTTTGGATATTTCGATTTTTGGGCGTAAAACTGGGCCTCTTGCTGTTCTTTTTCAGTCAGTTTTTTTCCCGAAGCATGACGAAGAATATAATCGAAGGTTTCGGAGGATGCTTCGGGGGCGGCAGTACCAGTTTCTTCAGCTGAAATTTGTTCTGTTGTTTCTGTTTTTTCGACTTCCAAGGATTTCACCTTGGTGGGCTTCGAAGGCCCAGCTTCAGTTTCAGACTGATGTTTTGAAGTTTCGGCATCAAATGCTTCAATATGTACTTCGGAAGTTTCAACAGTTTTCTTCGGAGTTGTGCTTGAACACTTAATTGTCTCCAAAACGTCCAGCACATTAACCATCCTTTTTCTTTTGGGGGTCACTGCTGGACCCTTTTGGCTTTTGGCTGCCTCAATTTTTGCTGAAGGACTTAGAACTTCTGATGTCTTTGTTTCTTCAGTCCTCGGTTCCTCTATTTTTTCCGTCGCCGGCATTTCAGCCGGCCCTTCAATATTTGGCAGGGGAGTTGGTTCTTTAGCTTCGGTGGCCGAAGAGGTCTCACCGGCAAACTCAGGCACTGTGGCCGATTCAATATAACGTGGCCGGTGTGTGAGAACCTTTACCCTTTTTCTCTTCGGCGCCGGCTCGCTAGGAGCGGCTGAAGCAGCTTCCTTCGTAGAAGATGTATTCTTTCTTTTTTGACCCCGCGTTGGATAATGGTAGTCGGGGTAGACAAACCCAATTGCATCAAATACTTGGTTGAGTCTCTTTTTCTTTCGGCCTCCGAAGGCCGCTGATAGTGCAGTGTCTTCGGCCTTCGAGTATAATCCAAGCAATTCATCACTTACGGTTTCAATACTTTTTAGCCAGTCATCATCTGGCTCGACGAATTTATCCCCATATTGGAATGTGTATTTCAGCCTAACTAATCCACCTTCGTTAGTTTCTCTAACGGTCTCCTTCGGCATTTCCCACTTTACTAAAAGTGGCCATATTCTGAAGGCAATGTGTTCTTGGACCAAATCCCTTGTCCCAATAAAAGAGCAAACCACGCCGAAGGCTCTCTGGCATTCTTCGGCTGCTTCATTCATTTCCACCTTCGGCCTCCGAAGGCCGAAGCGTTGCCAGATAGTGCGCATAATGATACCCTTGACATCTTCCCGTGCTTTCAAGTCATTCTTCACATAAAACCATTCCGTCATCCAGTCGCCGGGCCACCACTTTCGAAAGGTTGGCACGGGACAGCTTGACCCAGACCGGGCACCAAAGCTGTAGCAGCCAAAATTGTTGTGATACTGCTCTTTACCCCAGGGTTTTGTCTCATACAATAGCTCATGTATGTTGCAGAAACTTTTTGCATTTGGTTCTAAACCTTGGCTCCTCACGGCCCAGACGAAGATACCCATTCTTATGATTACTTCGGGAGTAAGTTGATGAAGGTAGATTTCAAATATCTTCAGTACTTCCGTGGCAAAGTTGCTCAAGGGAAACCGCAGTCCAGCCTTTAAGAAGCTTCGGAATATTACGACTTCATCCTCTTCAGGAGTAGGCACAGTCTTCTCCCCGTCATCTGCCCTCACAATAGACATGTCTCGAAAGTATCTTCCCTTCATGTTATCAAGATGACTCTGTTTAATGCTCGATTTTCCGAAGACTGTGTGACTTGGTCGCCATGGCCGATCTTCGGAGTCTTCACCCCCACTTTCTACATCGTAGCTATCACTGTCACATGTGTCTTCAGATAAACCCTCCAAAATTTCCCTGGTGATCTTCTCTGTATTGGTCTTTGCTATTGATTGAAGAAACCCGAGATGCATCTCCTCAGAAAGGCTCAGCTTCGATTCAGCAACAGCTTTCTTATCTTCAGACATCTTCGTAAACGCTGAGAAAGTGCTCTCAAGTCCGAAGCTTAAAAATTTAAAAAGCCAAGCAAGCGTTGTTGCGCGCAGGCAAAAAAGTCGAGTGAGCAAGAGCAGATGGCAAGAAAGCGTGCCAAATAAACTGGTGGTAAGCTCTTATTTATACACCTAGTGCGTTGAAAACTGGAGGGTCCCGCTTGTCAATGACTGTTGCTATTCTAGCAAAGGGAAGGTGTTTTTCGGACCTTCGGCTTAAGGCCTTCATCCATGTCGCAATATGAATTTATCATTCTAGCAAATTAATATTGCGAGGGGCTACTGTTGGGGGGCCTTCGGCTTCCGAAGGTCCTCAAAAACATAATTTGACAATGTTTTCCGAGTGGGATGTGTGAACAGGTATCTTCGGAATCGGGTCATGAGTATACAAGAGTATGGTCAGTACGAAGCCTGAACGAGACGGAAAGCAATTATGACGAAGGATAAGATGATCACGAAGCTGTGCGCAGAAAAGCTTCGGCATGATAGCAGAGAAGGGAAACCGACTTAAAGATGAAAAGGCAAATTAGACCCCGAAGAATTACCATAGAGTTATTGATAAATGTAAAGGGCACAAATGTAATTCTACACGGGTTGCGTCCCTTGCCTATAAATAGATGAACAGTACTCCCGTACTGTTTGAGCGGACTTGGCATTCGCTTTTTGCATCACGCCTGTACCTTTACTTTTCGTCAAACCGAAGGTACATTTATAATTTGTTGTCCTGGATATGATAATGCTAATAAAAATAAGTTGGTGACATTATATATATTATTCTTTATATTTCACATATGAATTCTTCATTATTATTTACCGTATTTACGAAGGTTTTTCCTTTGTAACCTTCGTCCAAAATTCATTATACCCGAAGGGTCATAATGCCTTGAAGGACGAAGGACTTTAACATTTAACACATTTTATGTTGCCTTGTTCTTAACTCTTAGCATTTGAGAACAAGTCCCCAACAGTAAATATAGTTTGTATGATGAGGTTGTGTGCCTTCGCCCATCCGGCTATGTTCATAGGGCGTTGCGCACTTGGTCTAGCACGTTTATTATGTCGGTCCGGCTGCGCCTGTAGTCGGTCTTAGCGTGGACAGTTTCTCGATGTAGACTTTTGCACTGATGCAATGCGCCTTCGATTTTTTTGCACTCGTTGTGCTAATCCGGCTGCACCCTTAGGCGACTTTTGCACGGATGGTCTTTTGAAGAAAACTTCGATTTTGCGCACTTGTTGTGCTAATCCGGCTGCACCCTTAGGCGACTTTTGCACGGATAGTCTTTTGAAGAAGACTTCGATTTTGCGCACTTGTTGTGCTAGTCCGGCTGCACCCTTAGGCGACTTTTGCACGGATAGTCTTTTGAAGAAGACTTCGATTTTGCGCACTTCTTGTGCTAGTCTGGCTGCACCCTTAGGCGACTTTTGCACGGATAGTCTTTTGAAGAAGACTTTGATTTTGCGCACTTGCTGTGCTAGTCCGGCTGCACCCTTAGGCGACTTTTGCACGGATAGTCTTTTGAACAAGACTTCGATTTTGCGCACTTGTGCTGGTCCGGCTGCACCCTTAGGCGACTTTTACGCGGATTGTCGCACGCGAGGGTAGCCAGCGCTGCCCCTCGCGGTGACTTTTGTGTTGGTCGAATGCCGAAGACCGTTGATGCGGTCTTTTTCGACGTAATTTTTGCGGGGGATTTTTTGCGTGTATATTACATGGTGCCGCCTCATTAAAAACCTCACCCCCCGGGAGGAAAAGAGTGTGGGCCGGAATAAAATTGTTTTCTGAATTACAAGGGCGAGCTGGCCCTGAGGAGTCAAACAAAAAATTTGCGGAGATTATCAATGTTCCAAGAATGCTCTAAGTCTTCGCCGGATGGCGTTGTGAGCCTGTACGCACTAGGGGACGCCTTCATCTTGACGATGAAAGGGCCCTCCCACTTGGGCTCCAACTTGCCCCGGGACTCTGTCCGTGCTGTCCGGACGAGTACGAGGTCTCCTTTGCTTAATTCCCTTGGGATGACTGTGTGGTCGCGCCATGCTTTTGTTTGAGCTTGGTATTTGTTTAGAGCCTATAGGGCGAAGACGCGGTCGCCGTCGATGAGGTCCTTCGAGGTAGGTTCGTCCACGTTAGGGACGGCTGACGGGACTGTCCGTGGCAACCCATGTTTTATTTCTTGCGGGGTCATGGCCTCTGATCCGTATAGAAGACAGAAAGGGGTGAACCCAGTCGCCCTGCACTCAGTCGTGTTCAATGCCCAGACCGCTTTAGGTAACAGGTCGGCCCACTTGCCCTTTTTGTCGTCGAGGAGCATCTTCTTGACGGCTGTGAAAATTTTGCCATTTGCGCGTTCCACAACTCCGTTGTATTGTGGGTGGTACATTGAGGCGAAGGCAAGCTTGGTGCCAATGGAGAAGCAGAAATCCTTGAAGTCTTGGCTATCAAATTGCTTGCCATTGTCAACTGTTAGTTCGGACGGGACCCCGAAGCGGCAAACAATGTTTTGCCAGAAGAATTTCTGGGCAGTCTTCGATGTTGTTGTGGATACAGCCCTCGCTTCGATCCATTTGGTAAAATACTCGACAGCGACGAAGGTGAACTTGAGGTTCCCCTGGGCCGTGGGCAGGGGCCCGACAATGTCCAGGCCCTAGCGCTGAAGAGGCCATGTGTGGGCGATTAGTTTCGTGAATTGCGAAGGGCTTCCCGAGCGTGGAGAAAATTTCTGGCAGGCTTCGCAGGACCTTGTGACCCGATTTGCAGCGCAAATCATGGTGGGCCAGTAGAAACCTTGACGGATTACCTTTGCAGCTAGGACCCTAGGCCCTGCGTGAGAGCCGCAAGTCCCGCTATGGACTTCCCGCAGAATTTGGACGCCTTCGGTCTCGGTGACACATTTAAGCATGGGTTGACTGACCCCCTTCTTGTAAAGTTGGCCTTTGATCAGTGCGAAGTCCCGGCTTTGATGTTTGAGGCGCTTGGCCTCATTGATGTCGGTTGGATGATAGTACCCCTGCAGGAACAGGGTTATTGGTGCCCGCCAGTCTTCGATCATGATGAGGTTGACTATGCGGTGGCCCTCGCTGTCATTGGTTATTTGGAGCCCCTCTGGGCTGCGAACGGCTGGCGTGCCGATGACATGGTAGAATACGTCGGAGGGCAGGGCCTCGCCCCTAGCGTCTGCCTTGGCCAATGCATCGGCCTCCTCATTCTTGGCTCGGTCCACATGCTGCAACGTAAAACCTTTGAATTGTCTTTTGAGGCTACGGATGGCCGCGAGGTACTACATGAGTGCGGGGTCCTTCGCTGCATAGTCTTTCTCGACCTGGCCGGCGACTACCTTGGAGTCTATTCTGATGATGCAGGTGGTGACATCGAGTTCCCTTAGCTTGCGAAGGCCGAGGATGATAGCCTCGTATTCTGCTATGTTGTTGGTGCATCTATCAGACTCCAAAGCGAAGCTGAGGCGTGCTGCGTATCTGTGCTTGATCCCAGTGGGTGAAGTAATGACCGCAGCGGCGCCTGCCCCCGCATGGCACCATGCGCCGTCGCAATGGATTGTCCACACTTTCTCTGTGGACGGCTCCGGCTGTGTTATTGGCCTAGTCCAGTCGACGACGAAGTCTGCCAGGACTTGTGACTTGATGGCTATCCTAGGTTCAAATGTGATGTGGTAGCCGGAGAGTTCGGCTACCCATTTGGCAATCCGTACTGATGCCTCCGGATTTCTAAACAATTCACCGAGTCCTCTATCTGAGGTGACCCGGACTTTGAATGCCTCGAAATAATGGCGCAATTTGCGCGAGGCCATAACGACTGCATAGGCGATCTTTTCCAGTTCCGTCATATTACATTTTGATGTTGTGAGCACTTCATAGACGTAATAAACTGGACATTGCCTGATTGTGCCCTCTCTGGTCTGCTCTTGAACCAGTGCTGCGCTGACCGCATGTGGCGAAGCCGCGACATAGAGCAACAGGGGTAGCGAGGGGTCGGGGCTTCTAAGAATCACTAATTCCGACAGGTACTGCTTCAATGAAGCGAAGGCCGCCGCCTGCTCTGGTCCCCATGCGAAGTCTTTTGCGCCGCGGAGTGTTTTGAGGAAAGGGAGGCTTCGCTCTGCGGACTTGGAGATGAATCTGTTGAGGGCGGCCAATCTGCCTGTCAGTCGTTGTACGTCTCTGGCTGACTGCGGGGGCGTCATATTGATGATAGCCTGGATTTTGGTTGGATTGGCCTCAATTCCACGGTGTGACACCAGGTAGCCCAAGATTTTCCCCTGGCGAATGCCGATGACTCACTTTTCGGGGTTCAGGCGAAGTCGTGTGTCCCGCATGTTCGCAAACGTTTCGGCGAGGTCAGCTAGGTGGTCTTCCTTGCTTCTGCTAGCGACGACGATGTCGTCCACATATGTGAATATATTCCTACCGACTTGGCTCGCGAGCACTGTTTTGGTGAGCCGAGAGAAAGTGGACCCGGCGTTCTTAAGTCCCTCCGGCATTCTGATGAAGCAATACGTGTCGAAGGGTGTTATGAAGCTAGTGCTCGCCTTGTCCTCCTCCTTCATATATATTTGGTGGTAGCCGGAGAAGCAATCAAGGAGTGACATGACTTCGCACCCGGCCGCACTATCGACGATTTTGTCGATCCGAGGCAACGGGAAGTTGTCCTTGGGGCAGGCCTTGTTAAGACTGGTGAAGTCGATGCACATCCGCCATTTGCTGCTCTTCTTCTGCACCATCACTACATTGGCGAGCCATGTGGGGTAGGCAATTGGCTCGATAAATTTGGCCTCAAGCAGGCGATGCACCTCGGCCTTGGCGGCTTCCGTCTTCTCGTCAGACATCTTACGCAGCCGCTGTTTCTTTGGTCTCACCGAAGGGTAGATTCCTAAGCTGTGCTCGATGATGGAGCGACTGACTCCGACCAGGTCGAGGGCGGACCAGGCGAAGACGTCTTTATTCTTGGACAGACAGCAGAGGAGTCTCTCCTCGTCATGCGAAGCGAGGTCTTCGCTGATGGTAACCGTCTGCTTGGGCGTTGCCTGATCGAGGGGAACAGTCTTGGTCCCGTCGTTGCTCTGCACCTGTGCTTTATCATGTTCTTTGGCGGTTGGGCTGGCAGACTCGGGGACCTCGCGCTAGGCCGTGAGGTAGTGTACGTTTCTTTGTCCAGGAACGAAGTCTCTTTCTATGTTACGCGCAACCTGCTGGTTGTCATAGACTGTGATGGCGCCTTGCGGACCTGGGATCTTCATGCATAGGTAGAGTCCGTGAATGGCTGCCTCAAACTTGTTGATGGAGCCCCAGCCCGTTATGGCGTTGTACGGGTACACCATGTCGTCGATGTCGAACGTGACTTGCTCACTTTGGGCATTGGGTGCTACACCGAAGGAGAGAGGTAACTCTATTTTGCCGACGGGAAAGGTGCCCTTGCCGCCGAAGCCATACAGGGGGTTGTCCGAAGGCTTGAGCAGGTTGTGGCTTATGCCCATGCGATCGAAAGCATGGAGGAAAATGATATCCGCCTGGCTGCCATTGTCGACTAAGACTTTGTGCAGGTCCCAGCCTGCCACGCTGCAGTTGATAACCATGGCGTCGATGTGGGGTGCGTTGCGCAGATCGACGTCTCGGGCATCGAAGGTCAATGGCACATGGGACCATTTTGTCTGCACGACTGGACTGGTGACGGTGACGTGGTTGATGCTACGGTAATGGTCCCGCTTCTGTCGCTTTGTGTCGAAGTCGGCGTTGGACCCCCCAGTGATCATATGAATGACTCCGCGATACGGCTGATCGGCGAAGTCCTCTTGCTTTGGGGCTTGGGGTGGTTGTGATGGTGGATGTTTTGCTTTTGCTGGTGTGGAGGTGGGGGTGGGGGAGGTACGATTTGTACCTCCTGGTGGTGTTGGTATGCGTGGTGCGGTGGAAGCAGAGCGGGGCCGTGGTTGTATGGCTGAGGGGGTTGCTGATATGTGTGCGCGACAACTCTAGGGTTGTCGGCTGGTTGTGCCCGTGCCATCCTGTCTCTGGTGGCCTTCGTCTCTGGGCAGTCTCTTGTAGGGTGCGCGCAGTCTTCGCCGTGGAACAAACAGTAGAATCTGCGCGGCTGCTGCGCACGTCCCCGGCCCCGACCACGAGTGTCGTTTCCACGGCCCTGGGGGGGATACTCCTGGCAGTGAGGGGCCTCACCAGCGGGGTGCTGGTTGGCGATGTTGTGTACCTGCTGCTGATTGCGGCCATCCCGACCGGATTTGGCCTGCGAGGGCCTCGTCCATGTGCGGCTGGACTGCGGAGGGTCTTTGGGTTTCCTCTGAGACTCGACTTTGCGCTGGTGGAGCTCTTCGGATCTGGCGTATTTTTCGAACAGCTGATACAGCTCCTGGAGATTCCTGAGCGGATCCCTGATGCAGTGGCTGTAAAGGACGCCGGCCTGAAGGCCACTGATGGCGTAGTGGATGGCGATTTGGTCGTCGATCGAAGGCAGTTGTGACTTGAGGGTCAGAAACTTGCGGTAGTACTCCCGCAGAGTCTCTCTTTCCAGCTGCTTGCAGAGTGAGAGTTCAGCCAAGGCGTCGGTTTCTGGGCGATACCCTTGGAAGTTGAGCAAGAATTTGTCCCGGAGACTTCTCCAGGAGTCGATGGACAATGGGGGCAACCTGGTGTACCAGGTGAGGGCTGGGCCTTCGAGGGCAATGATGAATGACTTGGCCATCATGGCGTCGTCCCCTCCGGAAGATGCAACGGCGACCTGATAGCTCATGATGTATTGTGCTGGGTCAGTGCTGCCGTTGTATTTGGGATAGGTCCCTGCCCTGAAGTTGGCGGGCCATGGTGACACTTGCAGATGAGGTGCCAGGGGACTTCGCTCGTCAAGGTAGTTGACGCCTTGGAATGTCGTGGCGTGAGGGATGGCGTGTCCGTGCTGAGGGATGAACAGGTCTTTGATTTGTGCGCGCTGCTGAAGGGGTGGGCCGTGTTGCAGGCCGAGTTGGCCTTCGCTCTGCATGAGCGCGATCTCTTGTTCAAGCTCCTGAGCCTTCTGCTCTTCGTCGCGTATCATCTGTCGCACCTTGGCTTGTGCAGACACACGTTGGCGCTTGGCCTCGAGGATCTCTTTTTGCTTCTGGAGGTTGCGGTTCTTGATGCGCAAGGCGCGCAGCTGTAGCTGCTCTTCGGCCGAAACACCGATGACTTCGCTGTCTTCGGTGGCGTACGCGCCCTCTGGTGGAGCGAAGCCTGGGGGAGGTTGCTGTTGTCCCCCGGAGCTGCAGGTGCGGAGGCTGCCTTCGGTAGTGGGTTGTTCGTTGCGCTGCCTCTTGCTGTTTGCGTCGTCTTCGCAGGGCTCTTGGTGGGTGGTGTCGACAAGGGCCTTGCCCTTTTTCTCGGCCAGTAGTGCTGCCTTCGCAGCTTCGTCAGCCTTCGAGGTGGTTCTCTTGGGTGCCATCGCGGGTGGTGTTTTCATAGCACGAACGGTGGGCGCCAAATGTTGGTGCTTGCTCTCCTGGGCAAGTTAATCCAACGGGGGAGTAAAAGCGGTGCAAACAAGGTTTCAACTCGAGGTGGCAATAGCTCTGTTGATCTAGCCTCTCAAGGGCACTGTACGGGGGTACTTATAGGTGCCTGAGTGCCCAGCATCTTGAGTTAAGGACGCATGTGCCCTCAGGCGCCCTGGTTTTCCCCGGAATATTCCCATAAAGCAGGGTTACAGACTATAATTACAGGGAAGCCTTTACAAATTAGGCCCATAATGCGTAGCGGTCGCGCAGGGCCTGCCGCAATGGGCCGGATCACATGTGGGCCTCCATGTTGGACGAGGCCACGAGACAAGATGACTTCGTCGTAGGCCTTCATCTTCCGGTACGTGGGACGAAGGGTAGAGTCTGCCGGTCGTCTTGTCTCCATTGTTACAGCGAGTCTGACGAAGGCATCGAGCGAAGGGTGGTGTCTTCGCCTTCGCCCCAACACCAGGCTGGTTTCCGGTGAAAAGGCCGCTCTCGGGAGTTGACGACG
This sequence comes from Zea luxurians, assembly GCA_029449295.1. Classification (NCBI taxonomy): domain Eukaryota; kingdom Viridiplantae; phylum Streptophyta; class Magnoliopsida; order Poales; family Poaceae; genus Zea; species Zea luxurians. The sequence continues at coordinate 44,329,456 of JAOPSE010000001.1, read as the reverse complement.
GTGTACGGCTATAATTCATCAGACTGTCCGGTGGTTCACCGGACTATCCGGTGAGTCATCAGCGGCGAACTCATCGTTCTTGGGAAATGGAAAAGGCGACGTGGCTATAATTCACCGGACTGTCCGGTGGTGCACCGGACTGTCCGGTGAGCCAACGGTCGCTATTGCCAACAGTCGGCCGCGCAATCTTCGTGCGACGCGTGGCAGCTCCAACGGTCGGCGGAGGGCACCAGACTGTCCGAGGAGGTTATAGGAAAGTTTGTGAGCTTTGAATTAATGATCAAAGGCTCCAAACGAATCATCGAGCGAGGTGCCACCTCCACACCCGAGGTGCAACTTGTCGCATTCAAAGCAACGGAGGAGAAGAAAGAAGAGTCTACATCAAGTAGGCTCTCCATCGACGTCTCCAAGCTCGACAACGAGGAAATGGCACTTATCATCAAGAGCTTCCGCTAAATCCTCAAGCAAAGGAGGGGGAAGGATTACAAGCCCCGCTCTAAGGAAGTTTGCTACAAGTGTGGTAAGCCCGGTCATTTTATTGCTAAATGTCCATTATCAAGTGATAGTGACAGGGGCGACGACAAGAAGGGAAGGAGGAAGGAAAAGAAGAAGTACTACAAGAAGGGCGGCGATGCCCACGTGTGTCGGGAATGGGACTCCGATGAGAGCTCCACTGACTCCTCCTCCGATGAGGACGCCGCCAACATCGCCATCAACAAGGGCCTCCTCTTCCCCAACGTTGGCCACAATTGCCTCATGGAAAAGGACGGCAAAAAGAAGGTAAAATCTAGAGCCTCCACTAAATATGCAACATCTAGTGATGAGGATAACTCTAGTGATGATGAAGATAATTTGCTTGCTCTTTTTGCCAACCTAAACATGCAACAAAAAGATAAATTAAATGAATTGATAGGTGCTATTCATGAGAAGGATGAACTCTTGGAAAGCCAAGAGGACTTCCTTATTAAGGAAAACAAGAAGCATGTTAAGATTAAAAATGCTTATGTTTAGGAGATAGAAAAATGTGAAAAATCGACTAGTGAGCTTAGCATTTGCCATGATACTATCTCCAACCTTAGAAATGAGAATGCTAAATTAATTGCTAAGGTTGAGAAGTTTAGTGTTTGTGATGATTCTCTTGTCAACCTCAAAAATGATAATGCTAGTTTGATTTCTAAAATTGACAAGTTGAATGAATCACTTTCTAGTCTTAAGATAGAGAATGATAATTTAATTGCTAAGGCTAAAGATTTAAATGGTTGCAATGATTCTATTTCCAACCTTAGAAATGAGAATGCCATGTTACATGCTAAGATTGATGAACTAAATGCTTGCAAACCCTCTACATCCACTGTTAGTCATGTTTCCATTTGTACTAGATGTAGAGACATTAATGTTGATGCTATCCATGATCACCTAGCTTTAATTAAACAACAAAATGATGACATAGCTCAACTTAGTGCTAAAATCAATGAGCATGACTTAGAAAATGAAAAATTTAAATTTGCTAGAAGTATGCTCTATAGTGGGAGACGCCCTGGCATTGGCTTCCAACAGGGAGACAATGTCAAGCTTAATGCTCCTAAGAAATTGTCTAACTTTGTTAAGGCCAAAGCTCCCATGGTTCAGGATAACAAGGGCTATATTTTATATCATGTTGGTTATCCCGAACACAAAATTAGGAGAATTCATGCTAGGAAACATCATAATGTTTCACATCGCTTATAAAAATGAGGCTTCTAGCTCTAGGCAATCAACCCATGTTAAATTGCCTAAAAAGAAAACTCCTACTGCATCAAATGAGCCTATTGTTTCGTTTAAGACTTTTGATGCATCATATGTTTTAACTAACAAATCAGGCAAAGTAGTTGCCAAATATGTTGGGGGCAAACACAAGGGCTCCAAGACTTGTGTTTGGGTACCCAAGGTGCTTGTTTCTAATGTCAAAGGGCCCAAGACCGTTTGGGTACCTAAGAACAAGGCCTAAACTTGTTTTGTAGGTTTATGCATCTGGAGGCTCAAGTTGGATAATTGATAGCGGGTGCACAAACCACATGACTGGGGATAAAAAATGTTCTCTTCCTATGAGAAAAACCATGATCCCCAAAGAGCTATCACATTCGGGCATGGAAATCAAGGTTTGGTTAAAGGACTTGGTAAAATTTCTATATCTCCTGACTATTCTATTTCCAATGTTTTTCTTGTAGATTCTTTAGATTACAACTTGCTTTCAGTTTCTCAATTATGCAAAATGGGCTACAATTGTCTTTTTACGGATATAGGTGTTACTGTCTTTAGAAGAAGTGATGATTCAGTAGCATTTAAGGGAGTATTAGAGGGTCAGCTATACTTAGTTGATTTTAATAGAGCTGAACTCGATACTTGCTTAATTGCTAAGACTAATATGGGTTGGCTCTGGCATCACCGACTAGCCCATGTTGGGATGAAGAATCTTCACAAGCTTCTAAAGGGATAACACATTTTGGGACTAACCAATGTTCATTTTGAGAAAGACAGGGTTTGTAGCGCATGTCAAGCAGGGAAGCAAGTTGGTGTCCATCATCCACACAAGAACATCATGACGACCGACAGGTCGCTTGAGCTACTCCACACGGATCTATTCGGCCCGATCGCTTACATAAGCATCGGCGGGAGTAAGTATTGTCTTGTAATTGTGGTTGATTATTCTCGCTTCACTTGGGTGTTCTTTTTGCAGGATAAATCTCAAACCCAAGAGACCTTAAAGGGATTCTTGAGACAGGCTCAAAATGAGTTCAGCTTAAGGATCAAAAAGATTAGAAGCGACAATGGGACGGAGTTCAAGAACTCTCAAATTGAAGGCTTTCTTAAGGAGGAGGGCATCAAGCATGAGTTCTCTTCTCCCTACACACCACAACAAAATGGTGTAGTGGAGAGGAAAAATAGAACTCTACTTGACATGGCGAGGACCATGCTTGATGAGTACAAGACTTTGGACCGGTTTTGGGCGGAAGCAATCAACACCGCTTGCTATGCCATCAACCGACTCTACCTTCACTGAATCCTCAAGAAGACATCATATGAACTCCTTACCGGTAAAAAGCCCAATGTTTCATATTTTAGAGTCTTTGGTAGCAAATGTTTTATTCTTGTTAAAAGAGGTAGAAAATCTAAATTTGCTCCTAAGGCTGTAGAAGGCTTTTTACTTGGTTATGACTCAGACACAAGGGCATATAGAGTCTTTAACAAGTCCACTGGACTAGTTGAAGTTTCTTGTGACATTGTGTTTGATGAGACTAATGGCTCTCAAGTAGAGCAAGTTGATATTGATGAGCTAGATGATGAAGAGGCTCCATGCGTCGCACTAAGGAACATGTCCATCGGGGATGTATGTCCTAAGGAATCCGAAGAGCCTCCACAAGCACAAGATCAACCTTCACCTTCCATGCAAACATCTCCACTAACCCAAGATGAGGATCAAGCTCAAGATGATGAAAATGAAGATCAAGAGGATGAGCCACCTCAAGAGGAGGACAATGATCAAGGGGGAGATGCCAATGATCAAGACAAGGAAGATGATCAGGGTTAAAGACCGCCACACCCAAGAGTCCACCAAGCGATACAAAGAGATCACTCCGTGAACTTCATCCTCGGCGATATTCATAAGGGGGTAACCACTTGATCTTGTGTCGCTCATTTTTGTGAACATTACTCTTTTGTGTCTTCTATTGAGCCATACAGGGTGGAAGATGCATTAAGAGATTCGGATTGGGTGTTGGCAATGCAAGAGGAACTCAACAACTTCACGAGGAATAAGGTATGGCATTTAGTTCCACGTCCTAATCAAAATGTTGCAGGAACCAAGTGGGTCTTCTGCAACAAGCAAGATGAGCATGGTGTGGTGACAAGGAACAAAGCCCGACTTGTAGCCAAAGGATATTCACAAGTCGAAGGTTTGGATTTCGGTGAAACCTATGCACCCGTAGCTAGGCTTGAGTCAATTCGTATATTACTTGCCTATGCTACTTACCATGGCTTCAAGCTTTATCAAATGGACGTGAAGAGTGTCTTCCTCAATGGACCAATCAAGGAGGAGGTCTATGTTGAGCAACCTCCTGGCTTTGAAGATAGTGAGTACCCTAACCATGTGTATAAACTCTCTAAGGCGCTTTATGGGCTCAAGCAAGCCCCAAGAGCATGGTATGAATGCCTAAGAGATTTTCTTATCACTAATGGCTTCAAAGTTGGTAAAGCTGATCCTACTCTCTTTACTAAAACTATTGCAAATGATTTGTTTGTATGCCAAATTTATGTTGATGATATCATATTTGGGTCTACTAACAAATCTACTTGTGAAGAGTTTAGTAGGATCATGGTTCAAAAATTCGAGATGTTTATGATGGGGGAGTTGAAGTATTTCTTAGGATTTCAAGTGAAGCAACTCCAAGAGGGCACCTTCATCAGCCAAACTAAGTACATTCAAGACATACTCACCAAGTTTGGAATGAAGGATGCCAAGCCCATCAAGACACCCATGGGAACCAATGGGCATCTCGACCTCGACACGGGAGGTAAATCTGTAGATCAAAAGGTATACCGGTCCATGATAGGATCTTTACTCTATTTATGTGCATCTCGACCGGATATTATGCTTTCTGTATGCATGTGTGCAAGATTCCAAGCCAATCCTAAGGAAGTTCACCTTAGGGCCGTGAAAAGAATCTTGAGATATTTAGTTCATACACCTAAGTTTGGTCTTTGGTACCCCAAGGGATCCACTTTTGATTTAATAGGTTATTCAGATGCTGATTGGGCAGGGTGTAAAATTGATAGAAAGAGCACACCAGGGACTTGTCAGTTCTTGGGAAGATCCCTAGTGTCTTGGGCTTCAAAGAAACAAAATTCAGTAGCTCTTTCTACCGCCGAAGCCGAGTATATTATCGCAGGCCATTGTTGCGCGCAATTTCTTTGGATGAGGCAAGCCCTTAGGGACCATGGCTACAAATTAACCAAAGTCCCTCTCCTATGTGATAATGAGAGTGCAATCCGCATGGCGGATAATCCCGTTGAGCACAGCCGCACTAAGCACATAGCCATTCGGTATCACTTTTTGAGGGATCACCAACAAAGGGGGGATATCGAGATTGCTTATGTTAGCACCAAAGAATAATTAGCCGATATCTTTACCAAACCATTAGATAAGAAAACTTTTACCAAACTTAGGAATGAGCTAAACATTCTTGATTCTCAGAATTATTATTGATATTTTGCACACATAGCTCATTTATGTACCTTTGATCATATCTCTTTCATGTGCTATGACTAATGTGTTTTCAAGTAAATTCTTATGCCAAGTCATAGATTGAAAAGGAAATGGAGTCTTCGACGAAGACAAGGCTTCCACTCCACTCTACCGGTATTATTTACCCTTCGCCATCACTCTGCACCGCTCTCCACTTTGGTATAATCTTCACTCTTATTACTAGTACCAATAGGGAGAAAGTAAAAGGGCTCATATTTCACTCAACGTATCCGTTTTTGGCGATTCATGCCAAAGGGGGAGAAAGTATTAGCCCAAAGCAAAAGGACCGCACCACCACGCCAATTTCAAAATTTTTCGAAACAAGTTTAAATTTTTAAATGTTTTTCAATTAGTATCTTTGAAATTAGTATTCCTCTAAGAAATTCTATCTCAATTGGTAAAACCCTCTTGAACACTAAGAGGAGAATTTCGTTAAGGGGGAGTTTTGTTTAGTCAAAGGAAAAGCATTTGAAACAGGGGGAGAAAATTTCAAATCTTGAAAATACTTCTCGAAATCTTATTCATATACCTTTGGCTATTTGCAAAAAGACTTTGAAAAAGAATTTCCAAAAACATTTGCAAAAACAAAATAAGTGGTGCAAGCGTGGTCCAAAATGTTAAAAGCAAGAAAGCAATCCATGCATATCTTATGAATGTTTAAATTGGTTTAATTCCAAGCAACCTTTGCACTTACCTTATGAAAATTAGTTCAATTATGCACTTATATATATTTGCTTTGGTTTGTGTTGGCATAAATCACCAAAAAGGGGGAGATTGAAAGGGAAATAGGGTCAAACCTTTTCCTAAATGATTTTGGTGGTTGAATTGCCCAACACAAATAATTGGACTAACTAGTTTGCTCTAGATTATGAGTTCTACAAGTGCCAAAGGTTCAACACAAACCAATAAAAAGTCCAAGATAGGGTTCAAAAGAAAGGAGCAAAAGAAACCAAAGAGAACCCTGGTGCACCGGACTGTCCAGTGTGCCACTAGACAGTGTCCGGTGCACCAGGGTGGATCAACTCGAACTCGCCACCTTCGGGTTTTCTGGAAATGCCACTCCGCTATAATTCACCGGACTGTCCGGTGTGGCACCGAACTGTTCGGTGTGCCAGCGGAACAACGGCTACAGCGCAAACGGTCGACTCCAACGGAAACTTGTAAAAGCGCTATAGTACGCGAACAGTGCACACAGAGTCAGAGCAGGCGCCAGAAGGCGCACCGGACAATGAACAGGGACTGTCCGGTGCACCACCGGACTGTCCGGTGGCCCAGGCTGACAGAGCTCTAATGGTCGAACCCTAACGGTTGGGTGACGTGGCTGGCGCACCGGAGTGTCCGGTGGCGCACCGGACTATCCGGTGCGCCCATCGACAGACAGCCTTCCCAACGGCCATTTTGGTAGGTGGGGCTATAAATACCCCCAACCACCACACTTCAAGGCATCCAAGTTTTCAGCCATTGCATTCAATACAAGAGCTCTAGACTTCACTCCAAGACACAAAACAAAAGATCAAATCCTCTCCAAGTCTCAATCTCATTCCAAAGACTTAATGGCTTATGAGAGAGAGACATTTGTGTTCATTTGAGTTCTTGTCGCTTGGATCGCTTTTCTTCTTCCTCTTTCTTGTTCTCAAGCAACTTGTAATCAACGCAAGAGACACCAAGTTGTGGTGGTCCTTGTGAGGGGTCTAAGTGACCCGTTGATTAAGGAGAAAAGCTCACTCGGTCTAGGTGACCGTTTGAGAGAGGGAAAAGGGTTGAAAGAGACCCAGTCTTTGTGACCACCTCAACGGGGAGTAGGTTTGCAAGAACCGAACCTCGGTAAAACAAATCATCGTGTCATCCGCCTTTATTTGCTTGTGATTTATTTTCGCCCTCTCTTTCGGACTCACTTTTATTTCTAATGCTAACCCCGGCTTGTAGTTGTGCTTAAAGTTTGTAAATTTCAGATTTGCCTATTCACCCCCCCCCCTCTAGGCGACTTTCAGGAACAATAAGAGCAAGATCAGCCATCTTCCTCCACAATGGTGCATCCTCCGATTCAAGACGGTGAACAGGTACCTCAAGAAGAGGGACAGGATCAAGGGGGAGCACAGGAAAAACAAGTGATGGAGAAAGAAGCACCACGGGTCCCTCCAACTCAAGTCTGAGCGACGATCTAAAGAAATCACCCCGTTGATCAGATTCTGGGTGACATAAGCAAGGGAATAACAACTCGCTCACGTTTAGCTAATTTTTGTGAGCATTACTCGTTTGTCTCTTCTATTGAGCCTTTCAGGGTAGAAGAGGCCTTGCAGGATCTAGACTGGGTGTTGGCCATGTAGGAAGAGCTCAACAACTTCAAGAGGAATGAAGTTTGGAGCCTGGTGCCACGTCCAAAGCAAAATGTTGTGGGAACCAAGTGGGTGTTCCACAACAAGCAAGACGAGCACGGGGTGGTGACAAGAAACAAGGCTCGACTTGTGGCAAAAGGTTATGCCCAAGTCGCAGGTTTGGATTTCGAGAAGACTTTTGCTCCTGTGGCTAGGCTAGAGTCTATTCGAATTTTGTTAGCCTATGCCGCTCACCACTCTTTCAGGCTATTTCAAATGGATGTGAAGAGCGCTTTCCTCAATGGGCCAATAAAGGAGGAGGTATATGTAGAACGACCCCCTGACTTTAAGGATGACAGGTACCCCGACCATGTATTCAAGCTCTCTAAGGCGCTCTATGGACTTAAGCAAGCTCCAAGAGCATGGTATGAATGCCTTAGAGATTTCTTAATTGCTAATTCCTTCAAGGTTGGGAAAGCCGATCCCACTCTTTTTACAAAGACTTGTGATGGTGATCTTTTTGTGTGCCAAATTTATGTCAATGACATAATATTTGGTTCTACTAATCAAAAGTCTTGTGAGGAGTTTAGTAGGGTGATGACACAAAAGTTCGAGATGTCGATGATGGGCGAGTTGACCTACTTCCTTGGGTTCCAAGTGAAGCAACTCAAGGACGGCACCTTCCTCTCCCAAACGAAGTACACTCAAGGTCTTCTCAAAAGGTTTGGGATGAAGGACGCCAAGCCCGCGAAGACACCGATGGGAACTGACGGGCATGTTGACCTCAACAAAGGAGGTAAGTCTGTTGATCAAAAGGCATACCGGTCTATGATAGGTTCCTTGCTTTATTTATGTGCTAGTAGACCGGACATTATGCTAAGTGTATGCATGTGTGCTAGATATCAGTCCGACCCCAAGGAACCTTGTGGCCGTTAAGCGAATTCTTAGATATTTAGTTTCTACGCCTTGCTTCGGAATCTAGTATCCAAAGGGGTCTACCTTTGACTTGATTGGATACTCAGACTCCGATTATGCCGGGTGCAAGGTTGATAGGAAGAGCACATCAGGGACGTGCCAATTTCTAGGAAGGTCCCTAGTGTCCTGGAGTTCAAAGAAACAAACATCTGTTGCCCTATCCACCGTTGAGGCCGAGTATGTTGCCGCAGGACAGTGTTGCGCACAATTACTTTGGATGAGGCAAACCCTCCGGGACTTTGGCTACAATCTGAGCAAAGCCCCACTCCTATGTGACAATGAGAGTGCTATCCACATGGCGGATAATCCTATTGAACACAGCCGCACTAAGCACATAGACATTCGGCATCACTTCCTAAGAGACCACCAGCAAAAGGGAGATATCGAGGTGTACCATATTAGCACCAAGAACCAGCTAGCCGATATCTTTACCAAGCTGTTGGATGAGAAAACTTTTTGCAGGTTGCGTAGTGAGCTAAATGTCTTAGATTCGCGTAACTTGGATTGATCTATAACATACATGTGTTTTATGCCTTTGATCATGTTACTTTGAAGCATTTACATTACTCGTCGCATATTTGTGGTGCTCAAGTTGTACATGACCTCCCCGGATCTTACAAGTCCATATGCAAATGGTGCACATATTTAGAGGGAGATGTGCTACAACCTGACCCTTTGAGACTAACCTTAGTGTTTGAGTATACTTGATGTAGTCTCAAAAGTGCATTGAAAGGGAAAGGTGAACTTGGACAATGCAAAGACTTCCACTGCACTCCGGTATTAGTGTACTCACCTCCAAGTTCATACTTATGCTCTTGTTGCCTTTTGCTCTTAATTGACATTTTTGGTGAGGCAATGGGGTTAAAGGGCCAATAATGATCCCGTTTTGGTGCTTAATGCCAAAGGGGGAGAAATTAAGGCCAAAGCAAATGGATCAGCTACCACTTGTGAATTTCAAAAAATAATAGAGTTAGAATTTTTGATTTGTCCAAAATGCTCTTATTGCAAAACTTGGTCCCTTGTGGGGGAGAATTTTGATTATGGGAAAAAGGGGGAGTTTTTGACACTTGATCAATTTCACTCTTGGATTATCTCTCTTCGTGCCCAAACAAGTGTGTTTGACTTAGAGATAGGAAAATGAATTTGATTTGTAAAAACAAACCAAGTGGTGGCAAAGAATGATCCAAATATGTCAAATCTTGTGCAAAAATGATTTGGTCCTCATTTGCATTGATGTTGCACTTATTTTGGTTGCTTTTTGATGTGTTGGCATAAATCACCAAAAAGGGGGAGATTGAAAGGGAAATGTGCCCTTGGGCAATTTCTATAATGTTTTGGTGATTAAGTGCCCAACACATTTAATTAAGTTCCCATGTGCCAAATAAAGTGAGAAGTGCAAATCAAGGCAAAGGGTATATTTCTAGACTTGATGAATTGTTTTGTGTACTAACATGGTTATCCAAGTGCTAGAAACAGGGACAAAAGAAAGAGAAAAGAATTAGAAAGGACATGGCTTTGTGCCGCCAAACTTCAGTTCAGTCTGGCACACCGGACTGTCCGGTGGTGCACCGGACAGTGTCCGGTGCGCCAGGCTGGTCTCCGGTGAAAAGGCCGCTCTCGGGAGTTAACTACGGTTGTCGGTACCCCAAATCAGGGGTACCCTCTCCTACAGCATGAAGGCATCGCACCCATGCGATGTCCCCTGGCCACGTGGAGGACCACGCCTGACCCCGCCGGATGGGCAGGCCAAAGGACGCCACGTGGCAGGGGGAGACACCGCACCCCAGTAAGGCTGGACCCCCGCAAAAGAACACCGGACCCCTATATACGAGTCCGGAGCCTCCGAGTAAGTCCAAACTCCAGCAGGGTCCCGGAGCGAGAAGGACCCTGGTGTGTGCAGGGGTCCGGCGCTGACACGTGTGCGGGCCTCGCCTCTGCTTCCCGCTCAGGCGAAGACCTGCTGCTTGTGGCCCATGACATAAGCTACCAGGCCGACCCTGACGAAAATCCGTGCAGCCCCTGCATTTATTGAGGAAAAGACGCGCCGCCTGCCACTGCGCTGACGAGCGACGTGCCCTCTCAGCATTAAATGTGTCCCGTCCCATCCGCTGGCAGGCAGCGTCAAGGTCATCCAGCAGACAGCCCGCCTGCTGGGTCTGCTGGTGAACAGTACGCCTGTGCTGAGCGGCGCGCTATACTCATCTTCTCTTCCGCAAGAAGCCTCCTCGGTGCGCCAGGGATACGCAGATCTCTGGTGTCAGGGAAGAGAGGATTGTCCCGACAACAGACATTAGAAGCTCCAAGCGCTATATTCTTTATGAACCTGGGCCCACATGTCGGGGCCCAGTCCCCTTTGTGCATGCCCCCCCTTCAACTATAAAAGGGGAGGCATGCGACGTTACATACACACGCAATCGAAGACTCACTAGCTCATACAAGCCCCCAAGCAATACATCTCATAGTGGAGTAGGGTATTACGCTCCGGCGGCCCGAACCACTCTAAATCCCCGTGTGTTCTTGTGCATTGCTCCTTCTCCCCATCAATCAAGCGAAACGCATAAGCCCCTCCTCATCTCAGGACTTAGGGCGGGTGCACTCCGCCACCCGGCCGGAGATCCACTCTCCGACATTTGGCGCGCCAGGTAGGGGCCTAGGCATTAGGTTTTCGCTTGATTCCTCGCACAAACATGATGGTGCAGATTGTAGAGCACCGTGCTGAGACTTTGGTAGATTTTGCGGTGGAGGGAGAAGTTGTTTCCTCCACATCGCAGGCTCCCAGTTGCCTGGCACCAGTCACTCCTGTAGTGCACGCCGCACGGCAGCACACGGTAGTGCAAACATCCCGGACTCTGTCAAGGGCGTCTCCGGGGGCGTTGTCAGTAGCCAGGGAGTTATTGCGACACCCTCCAAGCTCCATGGCATCACCAGGAGCCATGAAGCAATAGCGGGACGACGTCGAGCGACTGCTCAGTATGGCGCATTCTACCTCGACCCGGTCGAAGGCGCGGTCATCACAGCGCCAACACGAGGCATCGGCATCAGTGCGCTCACCCTCAGTGAGGGCACGCAGGCCAATGATCTCCGGGCAGAACTCAACCGCAGGCGTGCGGGAGAGGATGCCCGAGTATCTTTGGAAAGGGCGCGCGAGCGCCGCCAAAACATCAATGGGCGTGACCTCGATCAAGACTTCGCCGCGGTTGCACCGTAGACGCCAATGGGCGCCCGGTCCCAAACAGGAGTCCCCTTGGCCGACGTGGGTTGCGCCACCCTCGCGGACCATCTACGCGCGGTGTCATGGCCGCCCAAGTTCCGGCCGCACCTGCCGGAAAAATACGATGGAACATCAAACCCGTTGGAGTTCCTGCAGGTGTACGTCACCGCCATCACGGCAGCAGGGGGAAACACCGCGGTGATGGCGACCTATTTTCATGTCACCCTATCTAGGCCTGCCCGGACTTGACTCATGAACCTCGCCCTAGGGTCAATCTACACCTGGGAAAAGCTCTATGCACGGTTCGTTGCGAACTTCACCAGCGCTTACCAGCAGCATGGCATGGAGGCCCACCTACACGCAGTGAGGCAGGAGCCCGGAGAGACCCTCCGGACATTTATCTCCCGCTTCACCAAGGTACGAGGTACTATTCCTTGTATTTCCGATGCCTCCATCATCACAGCCTTCCGTCAGGGGGTACGTGATAAGAAAATGTTGGAGAAGCTGGCCACACATGACGTGGAGACTATCCCCACGCTCTTCGCTCTGGCTGACAAGTGCGCCAGAGCCACCGAGGGCCATGCATGGCACTCGGCCCCGCAAACCGGAGTTACCTAGACAGGTGGCTCGGGCGCCGTCCCCCGAGACGGCAAAAAGAAAAAGAAGGGTCGCGGCTACGAAAGGCCGCAGTCAACTGCACTGGTCGTTGCAGCTGCGACCGGGGGCCGGGGCGACCGCAACAAGCGCCCACGACCACAGAAGGGTAGCAGCGGCTCATGCCCTGTACACCCCAACGGTCGCCACAGTGTCGCAGACACTACAAGAAACTAATAAATGTTCGTGGGTGAATTTAAGAACGTGGGTACCGACGTTCTTAATTGAGTTATGTTCGTGGGTTAATTTAAGAACGTGGGTACCCACATTCTTATATTAAATTCGTGAGCCTATGGTAAAACCGTCGAACTTATCGTATTAGAGACGTGGGTACCCACGTTCTTAACTTAAATTCGTGGGCTATATGGACACCGTCGAACTTAACCTAGAAACCTAAATCTCTCTCACGGTCTCACGCCGCGCGTCAGTCTTCTTTTCCCTCTGTCTACCACGCGCGCCCGCCGCTACCTGCCTCGCCGCCAGCCCGCCGCTACATGCCTGCCGCCAGTGCCTCGCCGCCACCTCGCGCCCGCCCCGCCGCCCCACCGCGCGCTTGGGCAGGGTGGTACCGCGCGGTGCTCGCCATCCAGCGCCGCTGCGACGAGCACCACGACCCGCAGCCGATGAACCCCTTTCTCGGCGTGCCCAGGTCCTTCCCCGGCGTCAAGCCGGAGTTCTGGGACGGGATGCGGCCCCGCCTCGCCACCCTCCGACCCGATGGGCCCATTTTGTGCCGGTTCTTGGCCGACCTCCCTATCATGCTTGTAGTGGGCGACTCGGTGTTCGTCCATGGGGGGCTCCTCGATGCCAACGTCGAGTACGGCCTTGAGCGGATCAATGCGGAGGTCAGCGAGTGGGAGCAGAGGGAATCCCATGTCTCCGCCCCTCACTGGAGTAGATCCTCGGCGAGCCGGCGTGGAGCTGCCGCGGTAGAAAGCCAGCTGAGCCTGATCCGCCCGCAGCCCGATCAGGATCGATGGGTGGGGAGGCACCGGAGCCGCGATGGCTGACCCACGCTCTGAACATCGGTGGCGGTGACGGCGGCTGGGTTCCCGATGAGATGCTGCAACTGGAGATGGGGTTTGTTGAGGACCCGCGCGACCGGGAGGCCGCGTCGCTGGTGTGTCGCCGGTGGCACCGCGTCGACACGCTCTCGCGGAAGCATGTGACGGTGCCCTTTTGCTACGCAGTGTCCCCGGCACGCCTGCTCGCGTGGTTCCCGCGGCTCGAGTGGCTCACGGTGAAGGGGAAGCCCCGCGCGGCCATGTACGGGCTCATCCGTGCCAGGGGGCACATGCTGCAGGAGCTGAAGCTCGACAAATGCACCAGCTTCTCCACGGATGGACTCCGCCCCGTCGACCGCTCATGCAGGTACTCGTATTCCTCGATTCTCCTGCTCTTGTTTTAGCTCCGATCTGAGTGTTGCAGGAAGTAAGATCGAATTGGGGCTACTGAGATGGTGACAATAAGGGGGCGTAGCTACTGTCAGTCCAGTCGTTGATTCCCCGAAACGGTGGAGTCATAACACCCAACCGAGCATCGCTTTCTTCAAGTAGAAACTTGTGTTCGTTTGGGGAGGATTTTTAACAAAAAGCAGGCTTGAGATCTAGCCAAGTTCCTACTGAAGATTTTACTACGGTTCCTTTCTAATTCACTGTTTGAAAATTGTGAGTTGAAGCTATCATTTGATTCTTAGGAGCCCATGGATTTGACATCAATGTTAAGTTTTCATTTGTACAAAAACCATAATCAATGATTAATGATTGCACAAGCAAATAATCTGTGTCTGCTGAAGGGGCTCACGAAATTATTCGTGTCCGATGGTTTGTGGGGGCCAGTTCTACGAATGCCCTTGAGCTGCCTATCTACTGCCTTTTATGTTGCTGTGAGAAAAGGAATGATCTTGGTATCATACTATCATGGGCGATGCAATGAGAAGATAGAATAAGTCAAGTTGTGGAGCCCAACAATTGTGTTCACATTTTAGATTTTAGTTTAGTGTGAAAAGAAGTTTAGCAATATATAAAGTTATCTTTTCTGCTGTTTAGAGTTGTTTCATCTAGTGGCACCCACTATGCTGATGCTGGAATGGCATAATTCTAGACTCCTTCGAACTGTTATTCCCAAATTCTGGAACCCCATTTTTTTTAGCAATTTGGCCACAACTGGATGCCTATCGCTTTTTTATTTATACTGCAAATTATTTCATTATTATGTTTTCTAGGCTTCTTTAACCTGGGGCTTGTCGGTCAACATATTGACCTAAGCACTAATAGGTACTCCTACATTTTGACATAAAAACATACGACTAGTTTCATGAAAGTTTTTGTTGTATTATTCTTGCAGGTGTACTATAAGGTTCTTGTAAGTGTAGACACCGTTATGGGTCTGCAGTTCTCCATTCTTCTTCCTCTTGGTCTTCTGTTTATAGGAACCTCCTTCCTCCTAACAATCAGTTTATCTATCATCTTCCTCTTTCTTTGTCAAAACTAAGAACTTTTCGAAGTAAATGGAACCATGACGTATATTTCAGTATTCACCGAAGTTATTCTTCAGTTTTTAACTCAATTCATGATTATTATGTCAGATATGGTGGAATTCATGAAGAATCTTGCTAGGATGGACGTGGATATGAGTGCTGAAGAAACGCATTTGTTCTCAGTTGGTTTCAAGAACACTATTGGAGCAAAGAGAGCATCATGGAGAATCATTTGTTCACATGAGCAAAAGGTCGCAGTTGATCGTCAGACTGGTGTGATGATAGATGCCTATAATAAGAAAGTAGAAGAGGAACTAAGGAAGGTTTGCAATGAAGTATTGTCAGTCATTGCTATTCATTGCCTTCCCTTGGCCAGTACGGGTGAAAATATCGTATTCTTTTATAAGATGTATGTACAGGTTCCTTGATTAAGCAAATCTGTTTCTCATTTGCCTTTGCCTTTTCTGATGATGCCCTATTTTTAATGATTATGTTCAGAGTTTATTTTCTATCAATATCTCATTAACTTTCCAGGTAGATTGATATTGCTTTTGCCAAGACATTACATTTTTTAGCTCAAAATCTTTTTTTTGAAGAGTTAAGAGCTCATTTCCTCAAAAGGTTTTCTGGTAAATCATTTGCAAAGCTTTCATGATTGAACATCATCATGGTACCACTCCAGAAAATGATGTGTATGTTTAGCGGCTGGGGGGAAGGGGTGTCTGGTTATGGTTTGGTAGGTCATAGGTCATATCCATGGCTCACCAGACTTTATATATTTGTGCCCTAATTCATTTGAATCCCTGTTTTATTGTTTTAAAATGTGGTATTACATAGGAAAATAAATATATATGTTTTAATATGTGGCACTTCTCATAATGGTACTAGATTTAGATGATTTACTATCTTTTTTTATAAAGAAAACAACAAGCCACTTCGTTCCTAGTGGAATTAATTATTTCCGAGTATTGGATTTAGCTGAAGCTACTTTAGTTTATCAATACATGTAAATCTTTCTTGTAATAGCGTGTTATGAGGTAAGATGTTCAAAAAGGATGAAAACGAAATGAATTTAAATAGTTGATCAATCTCATGTTTCCAATTTTTGAGCGAGTCAAGCATCTTTAATTTAATGATATACTAACATTTTGTGACATCAGCCTTCATTTTTAGCCTATTTGTTACGAAATTGACTATAACGGCACTCTGTTTTCAGTCTTACAAAATGGTTTCCATTATATGGTAAGTATAGTGAATTTTTGGATGCCCTACTTTATTTCTGGGAAATAATTACCATGCTTATCATGGTATCTTATTATCTTGTCCATGGATGTTTTGGGTACATCAACATTAGTCAAGTTAGGCCTTGTTTGGAACCTCTAGAGCTAATAGTTAGCCAGCTAATAAATTATTAGCTGGGTTGAGCTAGCTAATGAATTAATTGTTAGCTTGAGGTTGCTAACAATTAGCTGCGGTATTAACTGATGGTGTTTGGAACCCAACAACTAATTTTTAGTAGCTAACTATTAGTTTTAGAGGTTCCAAACAGTGCCTTAATAATGTTTCAGTAGTTCTGAAGTGCTTGATCAGTCCTTGTGTATCTGACACTAGATGTTGTAGCATTATACTAGGAATTTTTACGTGCTCTATGTGTGACCCTGGTAATCTTTTTGAAATATGACTTAACTGATAATGTCTCCTCCATAACACATGCATGCTGACATCATACCACTGTCGTACAATATTTTCATTACCTCTTTTAGATTTGACTCCTAGACTGTTGCAGGAAAGGTGACTATTACTGTTACTTGGCTGAATTTAGCACTAGAACTGAAAAGAAAGCTGCCTCTGATCAGTCACTTATGGCCTATCAGGTGCTAAATCTTCTAAATGTTGTATGTAGGCTTAGATGAGCCTTTTGGTAAAGCCTATCCCTTCCTGTTAAAATGACAAACATTTGTTGCAGCATGCCATGGTTGTCGCCTCCAGTGAGCTCTCACCTGCTCATCAAATCCGGCTTGGCCTTGCCCTCAATTTGTCAGTCTTCTTTTATGAGATAATGAACTCCCATGAGAGGTCACTCATCTTCAATGCCTTGTTTCCCCCTTTTTATTGATGTTTCAAATTCATAGATATTCCTATCCAATCATATTTCATGTTTTGAAAAATGGGCTTTCTTGCCAAGTGGTGACTATTTTCAAATAAACCATTCACCTGCTGTAGATGCTTTCTAAGTTAAGTTATTTTGTTTAAACCTCACGAGACATTTATCCATTTGCACAATTAAACCTCACGAATGCATTGTTTATTGAAAAATGCATGTTACCATTTGAATGCACTGGATGCTAGTTGGGTACATGATAGATTCGTTGGTTCTGGCCTCTATTTAGAAAGCCATTTGATATTATGTTAGTTTTTTCCCTCATGTTGGAAACTGCATGTTGGCCCCACATGATAGATGTGGTACCATCCCAGTATGCTGCTTGACAAGTAACTAGTTTTTAACAGAATCAAGTTCAGTCTCTAAGTTTCATGGTCACCTCTCTTTTTCAGAGCTTGCCAAGTGGCAAAACAAGCATTTGATGAGGCTCTTACTGAGATAAATTCTGGTGAGGGAGTTTACAAGGATAGCACACTTATGATGCAGCTTCTGAAGGACAACTTAGCAATGTGGACATCAGAACTAACTGGAGGTAATCCATGTTTGAAAAAGTATTATTTCCTTCGTATGATGAAACTTGCAGAATCTTACATATCCTAAATACCGATTCAGTTTCAATGGCTGAATACTCACAATGTGCCTAGAAAATGTACTTACTCATCCTTATATGGGACTTGTAATTTAGGAATTGGAGATCATGGATTAGGACCTACAACTAGTTATTTAATACTAATAAATTCTTGACGTAATTACAACACTAAGATTCAACCAACATGTGTTTATTCATTTTGGCAGGTGAAGCATCCAAGGGTAACGACGATGTCAACATGGAGGTATGGCACGTCACCCCTGCCTATGACTTGAATTTGGTTTGGTTAGTAAAACTCCATGTGCTTAGGACTCCGTAATGTATGTGAAAGAATGAAGTGGCCCAAATGCACAAAATACTACTATTCGTTTCCATCTTATATAAACGATTTTGCAATATAAAAGCCTGGATCATATATCACGACCTCAGCCTGCATCAACAGAGTGAAGTGAAATACAAGTTTGTTCCCATTAGATGATGTACTTCAAAACTATGGCCTGTGCACATTTTACTCTAGGCTGAAGTCCATGTCCTAGCAAGTTTCTAATTTTTTTACTAGCAAGCCGCGGTACTTTGCTGTCAAATCTGAAGTTTGTTTGTGTGCATGTTTTAAGATGGGCGATGGAGGCTGATACATTCTCCATGTTTGGGCAGGGTTGATTGATTGGTATATATATGCTCTCAAGTAAGGAAACACAGAACGCACGCAAAAATATCCAGGCTGTGATGCTAGCGAACCTAGGTCAGGTTCCTCAAGTTTTTTCTGCATCGGAACTCAGAAGAGCCTTGTGTATTTTTTTGGAGGTCTATTCCTCTCTTTTGGCCATCGTTTGGTCCTAGAGTCAGTCACTCACTACCAAGTGTTTCAGAGGTCTGAAGTGGTGAGCATCCAGATCTGTTGTTGCTTTTTTTTTCTTCTGTGCTTTAGAGGCATCTTTGTACACCGTTGGAAAACTGTTTCTCTTATCAACGCATAGACTGTCAGTGCTGGTACTAATCGTGTTCGGTGACTGAATTTATTTCTGTGTCTCAGTCCTTTGCGAATATCAAATGGTACTTTGCTACAGGTCCTTGATAGATTTTGTTTCTTTTTTCCTTATCGTGCAGTGGCAAAGGTTATTTTCAGGGGGCAAAACTAATGGTTATAATTTTTTTTCCATAGTTGGCAGGTGTATTTTCAGGGGATGTTGCTTGAGCCCAAATGGATGACAGCAGAAGTGTGATCTGACGTGCGCTCAGCTTCACCAACACACTGATTCTTGAATGCATTAAGCATAGTGCACAAGCAGTTATTCATGATAAGAAATCTTTTGCTCAATTGTAGCTAATTAGAACTTCATACATTCTGGTACAATCTCCAATTCTTGTGAACTTATGTATTTGGACTGTCAATTTGTGATATGAACATATATCAATGTGTTTGAAATTTGTATTGTATGTGATATTCTGTATTGCATATGATATTATGTGTGCCTAATTTTTCATTTCTGTATTTTTTATTTTTTTCTGGAAAAGGGTTAAGAACGTGGGTACCCACGTTCTTAATGTTAAGAACGTGGGTACCGTCGAACTTATTGTGCAGTCCTCGTAGACCCATGCAGTACAAATAAGTTCGACGGCCACGTGGCCCCGTCGAACTTAACCGTAAGAACGTGGGTGTCGTCGAACTTATGGGAAAAAATTCGACGGTCCCCGTCGAACTTAAAAACACACGTTCTTAATTTTAAGTTCGACGGTACCCATGTTCTTAATGTTAAGTTCGACGGGGCCATCGAACTTACTTCTCTAAGTTCGTCCAAAAATCGCCGTCGGCTATATTCGTCGGTAAACCCACGTTCTTACGGTAAGTTCGATGGCTTATTACATTAAGTTGGACGGTTTGTCACCCACGTTCTTTAACCAGTTTCCTGTAGTGAGAGTGTCGCGAGATCATTGATCTCGCAAGGCACGTCAGCGAGCGTGTCAGCGAGCGGCATGAGCAGTCTTCCAAGGATGGCTCCCCGCCTCGTCGCCGTCATGGCAAGGAAAAGGTCGACGACGACGAGGTAGCCACGGCTGAGCGAGACCTCGGGTACCAGTCGCCCGAGGGGGGCCTAAAGGACGTATTCGCAAAAGACTCCCACTCCGATGGCGACGACTAAACGGACCGCCGGCGGGACCCCTTGTCCCCCGGCCTACGGAGCTGAAGCCCGCCTTCCTCCGAAAACCCATCTAGACTCCCCACGGGTCCAGGTTTCCGATAGGTTCATCCAGGAATGACCACAGCCAAAGGCGGGGCCTCCTTCGTCGAACGCAGATGGGGACCCAGGGTCGGGACCTAATCTTACGGAAGTACCAAACCAAATTAGGGCTTCGTAACACTCCCCTAGCCAGGAAGGACCCTTCATGGTAATGGGAATCCCCCGACCCGAGGGCAACTATCTAGCTACGACTGAAGGAGTGCCTCCCCCGGAGCCAAAATATCTCTGTAAGTTTTTATAGAGCAAAACTGAGGGGTCGAAGTTTTTTCCCTTTTGTAACTAGGTAGCGCATACGTGCACGCCAACCCGGTGGGGTCTGTCCCCATAAACCCGGCCTGTTGGTATGCACCCATGCATGATAAGTTCTAAAAGAAAACTACCCTCTCAGATGTACCTCTATGACAATATTATCCTACTGCCCCAAGGTCTTCTCCTGCAGTTTCCGGGTTATATTTTAGCTAACCCACCCAACTAATTCCCATCCTATCAGGCATAATGACATCTGAATTAAACAGTCAGGCTTGCGGCTTAGGACCTCTATGCGAAAGCAGGAGGGCCCGACAGCCTGGGGGCGGCTCTGAAGAACAGGAGCCCGTTCCATGGGGTGGTTCGGAGCCTGTGTGGCCGGTTAGCCTGGTTCCGTACCCGAAACCCTGCACACTCCGCCACTCCGTGATGGGTACTCTAGTACTTAGAGCTATAAGTCCTGTGCGTCCGACAGCTTGGGGTCCGGAACTAGAGAAGCGATGCTTGTCTCATGGGGTAGTCCGGAGCCGTGTAGCCGCTCAGCCTGGTCCTGTACCGTGGGTCCGCACACTCCACCACCCTGCGGCAGGTATCCTAGTATCTAGAACCACCATCCAGGGGGTCCGAACGCACAACTTGGCTCCCTCAGGCTAGACCCTACAAGTCCCGAGCATGTGTCAAAGGATGGCTAGTGTCAGATGGCAGGTCCTACGGGTGTATCACTAACGCTCTTTAAAGCTAAAGCTGTGTACAGATCCAGGTCTCGGCGAGGCTGCCTCCCGAAGGCTGTTGACAATCCTTTCATATACGCTAGTGCCCAACCCCGATACATCGAGCCTGCACCCCAGGCGGGGGGCCAGGTACCAAGGGAAGTCAACAGCAGGAACGGGCGATGCACAAATAAGTGTTAAACACTACTTTATAAATAAAACTCAGAAGTACCTTACAAAAACAGGAAAGAGCCTGGGGGCCAGTTCTAAAGAACAGATGCTCGTTCCATGGGGTGATCCGGAGCCTGTCTGGCCGGTTAGCTTGGTTCCGTTCCCGAAATCCTGCACACTCCATCACTCCATGACGGGTGCCCTAGTATTTGGAACTATGAGTCCTGTGCGTCCGACAGCTTGGGGTCCGGAACTAGAGAAGCGATGCTTGTCTCCTGGGGTAGTCCGGAGCCATGTAGCCGCTCAACCTGGTCCCGTACCGTGGGCCTGCACACTCCACCACCCTGCGGCAGGTGTCCTAGTACCTAGAACCACCATCCAGGGGGTCCGGACGCACAACTTGGCTTCCCAGACTTAGATCCTGTATACATATGTTATTACATTTTGCTTCTGAGCAAGCATATGTTATTACATTCCCTTACAAGCGGGACCCTAGCTTCATTTCTGCAGGAATGAACTACG
Source organism: Zea luxurians (assembly GCA_029449295.1). NCBI lineage: Eukaryota > Viridiplantae > Streptophyta > Magnoliopsida > Poales > Poaceae > Zea > Zea luxurians. Next base: position 44,307,902 of record JAOPSE010000001.1, on the reverse strand, counting down.
CTGCACCAGCAGGAATCACGCTGGAAGTTGGCTCCGAGCAACCTCTGCATCAACGGATCGCCGGCGACAGCGACCACCACTGCACCAGCAGCGACAACGACCTCTGCCCCGAGCGGCTAGACAGCAGCAGCGATCGCCTCAGAGCAAGCACTGCTGCGAATAGGACCTCGCCCCCGTCCCCCTATGGGGGGGACAGCGAGGCCATTAAAGCCAAAGAGCCGAAGGACCAGCAGCAGGTGGCACTGACGGTCTCGCCAGCGGAGGCGACCACCTCTGTTGTGGGTAGCCTCACCAGCGGAAGTGACCACATCAGCCCCGCCGGGGGCGGTGATCACCTCAGCACCAGTGGGCAGCGGCTGCACCAGTGCGCACGAAGAGATCTTCGCTCCCGTCCTCGCTGCGGGAGTAAAGGCAAGACCATCAAGAACGCCGCCGTCGCCCCCGCGGCGTACGACGCCTTGTACAACCTCCCAGTGCAGCCGGAGGAGCAGGAGAAGCCGTGGATGTGCCCGACCCGCGCACAGTGCCACCATCGCCCGTACGGTAGACGGGCAGCCACGCTCCGCCCCAGTGGCAGGATGCAGCACCGGAGGCGGTGCCAGTGCCACCCAGGCCGAGAGGCCAGGCACGCGGCAGCTGACAGCGCCACAGACGGTGAACGCCCTTCTCCCCTGGACACTGAGGGAAGAAGCGAGTCGTTACCCACGTGGAGGTGGAGCCTCAGCTCGGCACACCCCCCTCCCCAACACGGATGATGAACATCCTTGAAGCTGAGGGCAGGAGGGAGGCCTCAGCCCGGTTTGCTTCACCCCACCACAAGGCTGGTAGTCATCCTTCTGGAAGACCACCAGCGGGGGACTGTAGTCAGGCTGCATGATGAAAATCCTTGAAGCCGAATAGTGGCGAAAGGATGCCAACCCCATGGGGTTGCACTCCTCTAGTGGCGGCAGGAAGAAGACAAGACCGGCGACACCACCACAAGTGCACGCTCTCCGATGGTGAAGTCACCGGAAGAGACGACCTTGGTGTGAATCCCTCCAGAGAACACCGGCGCACCCCATCTGGAGACCCAGAAGGCGAAAGGGTGCGGTAGTCGCAAGGGGAGTGAGGCATGTCTACTGCCCGGGGGATCGACCCCCTTTTTAAAGGCAGATCCCGCCCACTCGCGCCCTTGAAGCGTCACGAGTGAAGTCTCCCCCTGGCGTGCACCAGGGATCTCACCTTATGACACGGGGGCTAGGCCCCGCATGTCATGAAAACCAACCCAAAGAAGGAGTGTGCGACTGCCCCGCGGTTACGTGCCCCTCCATTTTCGGGGAAACCAGCGGTCATAAAGGCGAACTGCCGCACAAGGGGCATGCAACCGCCCCACGATCAAGCGCCCCTTCATCTTCGCCATAACCAGCGGTCAAAGAGGCGAACCGCCGCGTGAGAAGCATGCAACCGCCCCACGATCAAGCGCCCCTTCACCTTCGCCGTAACCAGCGGTCAAAGAGGCGAACAGCCGCATGTGAAGCGTGCAAACGCCCCACGACTGAGCGCCCCCTCAGCTCTGCCACAACTGGCGGTCCAACTCAGGGGCCCAGGCCCACACGTCATGTAACCGGCGCGCCGGTTACTGTGTGCAAAGAAGCCGCACCGCTGCCTGCGCCAATGCCTTGCCTTCTCGGGACTGTCACGGATTCTGAAAAGGTAAATTTTTCAGAACCAGTGCAGCGACTCAAGGCAGTCCCGCACATGGCCAAACAGTGACATTAAGTACGATGGTCACGGGTCAGTCAGCCGTGGAAATAGGCACAACAGTTGGCGTGGACATAGGCGGGCCGGCAGTAATTGCGGCAGCAGGCGCACGGAAGCAGCGGTATAACCACCAATCGGACTCTAGTCCCACTTGCAGGCTCGCGTCCTCCCCTGAGGCGAGACCGGGGGCCACTGTCGGTACCCCAAATAAGGGGTACCCTCTCCTACAGCATGAAGGCATCGCACCCATGCGACGTCCCCTGGCCGCGCGGAGGACCACGCCTGACCCTGCCGGATGGGCAGGCCAAAGGACGCCACATGGCAGGGGGAGACACCGCACCCCAGTAAGGCCGGACCCCCGCAAAAGAACACCGGACCCCTATATACGAGTCCGGAGCCTCTGGGTAAGTCCGAACTCCAGTAGGGTCTCGGAGCGAGAAGGACCCTGGTGTGTGCAGCGGTCTGGCGCTGACACGTGTGCGGGCCTCACCTCCGCTTCCCGCTCAGGCGGAGACCTGCTGCTTGTGGCCCATGACATAAGCTACCGGGCTGACCCTGATAAAAATGCGTGCAGCCCCTGCATTTGTTGAGGAAAAGACGCGAGGCCTGCTACTGTGCTGACGAGCGACGTGCCCTCTCAGCATTAAATGTGTCCCATCCCATCCGCTGGTAGGCGGCGTCAAGGTCATCCAGCAGACAGCCCGCCTGCTGGGTCTGCTGGTGAACAGTACGCCTGTGCTGAGCAGCGCGCTATACTCATCTTCTCTTCCGCAAGAAGCCTCCTCAGTGCGCCAGGGATACGCAGATCTCTGGTGTCAGGGAAGAGAGGATTGTCCCGACAACAGACATTAGAAGCTCCAAGCGATATATTCTTTATGTACCTAGGCCCACATGTCAGGGCCCAGTCCCCTTTGTGCATGCCCCCCTTCAATTATAAAAGGGGAGGCATGCGACGTTACATACACACGCAATCGAAGACTCGCTAGCTCATACAAGCCCCCAAGCAATACATCTCACAGTGGAGTAGGGTATTACGCTCCGGCGGCCCGAACCACTCTAAATCCCCGTGTGTTCTTGTGCATTGCTCCTTCTCTCCATCAATCAAGCGAAACGCCTAAGCCCCTCCTCATCTCAGGACTTAGGGCGGGTGCACTCCGCCACCCGGCTGGAGATCCACTCTCCGACATTTGGCGCGCCAGGTAGGGGCCTAGGCATTAGGTTTTCGCTTGATTCCTCGCACAAACATGATGGTGCAGATCGTAGAGCACCGCGCCGAGACTTCGGTAGATTTTGCGGTGGAGGGAGAAGCTGCTTCCTCCACATCACAGGCTCCCAGTTGCCCGGCACCAGTCACTCCTGCAGTGCACGCCGCACAGCAGCACACGGTAGTGCAAACATCTCGGACTCCGTCAAGGGCGTCTCCGGGGGCGTTGTCAGTAGCCAGGGAGTTATTGCGACACCCTCCAAGCTCCGTGGCATCACCAGGAGCCATGAAGCAATGGCGGGACGACGTCAAGCGGCTGCTCAGTATGGCGCATTCTACCTCGACCCGGTCGAAGGCGCGGTCATCACGGCGCCAACACGAGGCATCGGCATCAGTGCGCTCACCCTCAATGAGGGGCACGCAGGCCAATGATCTCTGAGCAGAACTCAACCACAGGCGTGCGGGAGAGGACACCCGAGTATCTTTAGAAAGGGCACGCGAGCACCGCCAAAACATCAATGGGCGCGACCTCGATCAAGACTTCGCCGCGGTTGCACCGCAGACGCCAATGGGCGCCCGGTCCCAAACGGGAGTCCCCTTGGCCGGTGTGGGCTGCGCCGCCCTCGCGGACCATCTACGCGCGGCGTCATGGCCGCTCAAGTTCCGGCTGCACCTGCTGGAAAATACGATGGAACATCAAACCCGTCGGAGTTCCTGCAGGTGTACGTCACCGCCATCACGGCAGCAGGGGGAAACACCGCGGTGATGGCGACCTATTTTCATGTCGTCGTGTCTGGGCCTGCCCGGACTTGGCTCATGAACCTCGCCCCAGGGTCAATCTACACCTGGGAAAAGCTCTGTGCATGGTTTGTTGCGAACTTCGCCAGCGCTTACCAACAGCATGGCGTGGAGGCCCACCTACACGCAGTGAGGCAGGAGCCTGGAGAGACCCTCCGGACATTTATCTCTCGCTTCACCAAGGTACGAGGTACTATTCCTCGTATTCCCGATGCCTCCATCATCACAGCCTTCCATCAGGGGGTACGTGATAAGAAAATGTTGAAGAAGCTGGCCACACATGACATGGAGACTATCCCCACGCTCTTCGCTCTAGCTGACAAGTGCGCCAGAGCCGCCGAGGGCCGTGCATGGCACTCGGCCCCGCAAACCGGAGTTACCCAGACAGGTGGCTCGGGCGCTGTCCCCCAAGACGGCAAAAAGAAAAAGAAGGGTCGCGGCTACGAAAGGCCACAGTCAAACGCGCTGGTCGTTGCAGCTGCGACCGGGGGCCGGGGCGACCGCAACAAGCCCCACGGCCATAGAAGGGTAGCAACGGCTCATGCCCTGTACACCCCAACGGTCGCCACAGTGTCGTGGAGTGTCACGAGATCATTGATCTCGCAAGGCGCGTCAGCGAGCGTGTCAGCGAGCGGCGTGAGCAGTCTTCCAAGGACGGCTCCCCGCCTTGTCGCCGTCCTGGCAAGGAAAAGGTCGACGACGACGAGGTATCCGCAGCTGAGCGAGACCTCGGGTACCAGTCGCCCGAGGGGGCCTAAAGGACGTCTTCGCAAAAGACTCCCACTCCGATGGCGACGACTAAACGGACCACCGGCGGGACCCCATGTCCCCCGGCCTACGGAGCTGAAGCCCGCCTTCCTCCGAAAACCCATCTAGACTCCCCACGGGTCCAAGTTTCTGACAGGTTCATTCAGGAATGACCATAGCCAAAGGCGGGGCCTCCTTCGTCGAACGCAGATGGGGACCCAGGGTCGGGACCTAATCTTACGGAAGTACCAGACCAAATTAGGGCTCCGTAACACTCCCCTAGCCGGGAAGGACCCTTCATGGTAATGGGAATCCCCCGACCCGAGGGCAACTATCTAGCTATGACTGAAGGAGTGCATCCCCCGGAGCCGAAATATCTCTGTAAGTTTTTATAGAGCAAGTCTTAGGGGTCGAAGTTTTTTCCCTTTTGTAACTAGGTAGCGCATACGTGCATGCCAACCCGGTGGGTTCTGTCCCCATAAACCCGGTCTGTTGGTCTGCACACATGCATGATAAGTTCTAAAAGAAAACTACCCTCTCAGATGTACCTCTATGACAATATTATCCTACTGCCCCAAGGTCTTCTCCTGCAGTTTCTGGGTTATATTTTAGCTAACCCACCCAACCAGTTCTGATCCTATCAGGCATAATGACATCTGAATTGAACAGCCAGGTTTGCGGCTTAGGACCTCTATGCGAAAGCAGGAGGGCCCGACAGCCTGGGGCCGGCTCTGAAGAACAGGAGCCCGTTTCATGGGGTGGTCTGGAGCCTGTGTGGCCGGTTAGCCTGGTTCCGTACCCGAAACCCTGCACACTCCGCCACTCCGTGATGGGTACTCTAGTACTTAGAGCTATAAGGCCTGTGCGTCCGACAGCTTGGGGTCCGGAACTAGAGAAGCGATGCTTGTCTCCTGGGGTAGTCCGGAGCCATGTAGCCGCTTAGCCTGGTCCCGTACCGTGGGTCTGCACACTCCACCACTCTGCGGCAGGTATCCTAGTATCTAGAACCACCATCCAGGGGGTTCGGACGTACAACTTGGCTCCCTCAGGCTAGACCTTGCAAGTCCCAAGCATGTGTCAAAGGATGGCTAGTGTCAGATGGCGGGTCCTACGGGAGTATCACTAACGCTCTTTAAAACTAAAGCTGTGTACAGATCCAGGTCTCGGCGAGGCTGCCTCCCGAAGGCCGTTGACAATCCTTTCATATACGCTGGTGCCCAACCTCGATACATCGAGCCTGCACCCCAGGCGGAGGGCCAGGTACCAAGGGAAGTCAACAGCAGGAACGGGCGATGCACAGATAAGTGTTAAACACTGCTTTATAAATAAAACTCAGAAGTACCTTACAAAAACAGGAAAGAGCCTGGGGGCCGGTTCTAAAGAACAGATGCCCGTTCCATGGGGTGATCCGGAGCCTGTGTGGCCGGTTAGCCTGGTTCCGTACCCGAAATCCTGCACACTCCATCACTCCATGACGGGTGCCCTAGTATTTGGAACTATGAGTCCTGTGCGTCCGACAGCTTGGGGTCCAGAACTAGAGAAGTGATGCTTGTCTCCTGGGGTAGTCTGGAGCCGTGTACCCGCTCAGCCTGGTCCCGTACCGTGGGCCTGCACACTCCACCACCCTGCGGCAGGTGTCCTAGTACTTAGAACCACCATCCAGGGGGTCCGAACGCACAACTTGGCTTCCCAGACTTAGATCATGTATACATATGTTATTACATTTTGCTTCTGAGCAAGCATATGTTATTACATTCCCTTACAAGCGGGACCCTAGCTCCATTTCTGCAGGAATGAACTACACTGCACCAGCAGGAGTCACGCTGGAAGTTGGCTCCGAGCAACCTCTGCATCAACGGATCGCCGGCGACAGCGACCACCTCTGCACCAGCAGTGACAACGACCTCCGCCCCGGGCAGCTAGACAGCAGCAGCGATCGCCTCATGGCAAGCGCTGCTGCGAATAGGACCTCGCCCCCGTCCCCCTATGGGGGGGAACAACGAGGCCATTAAAGCCAAAGAGCCAAAGGACCGGCAGCAGGTGGCACTGACGGTCTCGCCAGCGGAGGCGACCACCTCTGCTGTGGGTAGCCTCACCAGCGGAAGCGACCACATCAGCCCCACCGGGGGCGGTGATCACCTCAGCACCAGTGGGCAGCGGCTGCACCAGTGCGCACGAAGAGATCTTCGCTCCCGTCCTCGCTGCGGGAGTAAAGGCAAGACCATCAAGAACGCCGCCGCTGCCCCCACGGCGTACGACGTCTTGTACAGCCTCCCAGTGCAGCTAGAGGAGCAGGAGAAGCCGTGGATGTGCTCGACCCACGCACAGCGCCACCATCGCCCATACGGTGGACGGGCAGCCACGCTCTGCCCCAGCGGTGGGATGCAGCGCCGGAGGCGGTACCAGTGCCACCCAGGCCAAGAGGCCAGGCACGCGGCAGCTGACAGCGCCACAGACGGTGAACACCCTTCTCCCCCGGACACTAAGGGAAGAAGCGGGTCGCTACCCACGCGGAGGTGGAGCCTCAGCTCGGCACACCCCCCTCCCCAGCACGGATGATGAACATCCTTGAAGCTGAGGGCGGGAGGGAGGCCGCAGCCCGGTTTGCTTCTCCCCACCACAAGGCTGGTAGTCATCCTTCTGGATGACCACCGGCGGGGGACTGCAGCCAGGCTGCATGATGAAAATCCTTGAAGCCGAATAGTGGCGAAAGGATGCCAACCCCCATGGGGTTGCACTCCTCCAGTGGCGGCAGGAAGAAGACAAGACCGGTGACACCACCACAAGCGCACGCTCTCCGACGGTGAAGTCACCGGAAGAGACGACCTTGGTGCGGATCCCTCCAGAGAACACCGGCGCACCCCATCTGGAGACCCAGAAGGCGAAAGGGTGCGGTGGTCGCAAGGGGAGCGAGGCATGTCTACTGCCCGGGGGATCGACCCCTTTTTAAAGGCAGATCCCCCACTCACGCCCCTGAAGCGTCACGAGTGAAATCTCCCCCCGGTGTGCACCAGGGATCTCACCTTATGACACGGGGGCTAGGCCCCGCATGTCATGAAAACCAACCCAAAGGAGGAGCGTGCGACTGCCCCGCGGTTATGTGCCCCTCCATTTTCGGGGCAACCAGCGGTCAGGAAGGCGAACTGCCATGCAAGGGGCATGCAACCGCCCCACGATCAAGCGCCCCTTCATCTTCGCCGTAACCAGCGGTCAAAGAGGCGAACCGCCGCGCGAGAAGCATGCAACCGCCCCACGATCAAGCGCCCTTCACCTTCGCTGTAACCAGCGGTCAAAGAGGCGAACCGCCACGCGTGAAGCGTGCAAACGCCCCACGACTGAGCGCCCCCTCAGCTCCACCACAACTGGCGGTCCAACTCAGGGGCCCAGGCCCACACGTCATGTAACCGGCGCGCCGGTTACTGTGTGCAAAGAAGCCGCACTGCCGCCTGCGCCAATGCCTTGCCTTCTCGAGACTGTCACGGATTCTGAAAAGGTAAATTTTTCAGAACCAGTGCAGCGACTCGAGGCAGCCCCACGCATGGCCAAACAGTGCCGTTAAGTACGATGTTCACGGGTCAGTCAGCCGTGGGAATAGGCACAGCAGTTGGCATGGACATAGGCGGGCCGGCAGTAATTGCAGCAGCAGGCGCAAGGAAGCAGCGGTATAACAACTAATCGGACTCTGGTCCCACCTGCAGGCTCGCGTCCTCCCTAAGGCGGGACCAGGGGCCACTGTCGGTACCCCAAATCAGGGGTACCCTCTCCTACAGCATGAAGGCATCGCACCCATGCGAAGTCCCCTGGCCACGCGGAGGACAACGCCTGACCCCGCCGGATGGGCAGGCCAAAGGACGCCATGTGGCAGGGGGAGACACCGCACCCTAGTAAGGTCGGACCCCCGCAAAAGAACACCGGACCCCTATATACGAGTCCAGAGCCTCCGGGTAAGTCCAAACTCCAGCAGGGTCCCGGAGCGAGAAGGACCCTGGTGTGTGCAGGGGTCCGGCGCAGACACGTGTGCGGGCCTCGCCTCCGCTTGCCGCTCAGGCGGAGACCCGCTGCTTGTGGCCCCCTGACGAAAATCCATGCAGCACCTGCATTTATTGAGGAAAAGACGCGCCGCCTGCCACTGCGCTGATGAGCGACGTGTCCTCTCAGCATTAGATGTGTCCCGTCCCATCCGCTGGCAGGCGGCGTCAAGGTCATCCAGCAGACAGCCAGCCTGCTAGTCTGCTGGTGAACAGTACGCCTGTGCTGAGCGGCACGCTATACTCATCTTCTCTTCCGCAAGAAGCCTCCTCGGTGCGCCAGGGATACGCAGATCTCTGGTGTCAGGGAAGAGAGGATTGTCCCGACAACAGACATTAGAAGCTCCAAACGCTATATTCTTTATGTACCTAGGCCCACATGTCGGGGCCCTGTCCCCTTTGTGCATGCCCCTTCAACTATAAAAGGGGAGGCATGCGACGTTACATACACACGCAATCGAAGACTCACTAGCTCATACAAGCCCCCAAGCAATACATCTCATAGTGGAGTAGGGTATTACGCTCCAGCGGCCCGAACCGCTCTAAATCCCCGTGTGTTCTTGTGCATTGCTCCTTCTCTCCATCAATCAAGCGAAACGCCTAAGCCCCTCCTCATCTCAGGACTTAGGGCGGGTGCACTCCGCCACCCGGCCAGAGATCCACTCTCCGACAACGGTGTACGGCTATAATTCACCGGACTGTCCGGTGAGTCATCCGCGGCGAACTCGTCGTTCTCGGAAAATGGAAAAGGCGACGTGACTATAATTCACCGGACTGTCCGGTGGTGCACCGGACTGTCCGGTGAGCCAACGGTCGCTAGCGCCAACGGTCGGTCGCGCAATCTTCGCGCGACGCGTGGCAACTCCAACGGTCGGCGGGGGGCACCAGACTGTCCGATGTTGTCCGGTGCGCCAACGGGCCTAGAGCTGCAACGGTCGTCTGTGCTCGATTTGGAAGGCAATCGTGCACCGGACAGGCTATAGTAGCTATCTGGTGGCGCACCGGACTGTCCGGTGCGCCACTCGACAGAAGGCAAGGATGGCCTTCTAAGTTTGTCTCCAATGGCTCCTAGCTGTCTTGGGCTATAAAAGGGACCCCTAGGCGCATGGAGGAGTCATCTAAGCATTCACTAAGTATTCTAAGGCATCCAGACTCTGCTCCCACGCATTCGCTTTGTTGTGTTAGAGAATTGAGCTCCATTCGAGTCGCGAAGTCCCTGTGTTGTCATTTGAGCTCGATTCTTCACTTGTGTGCGTGGGTGTGCTACGTATTTAAGTCTTGCGTGTGTTGCTTCTCCCAACCTTACTCTATGCCTTCATTGTGATTCTTGTTGTAAGGGCGAGAGACTCCAAGTTGTGGAGATTCCTCGCAAACGGGAAAATACTCTAAGGAAAATACCGTGGTATTCAAGTTGATCATCGGATCACTTGAAAGGGGTTGAGTGCAACCCTCGTCCATTGGGACGCCACAACGTGGAAGTAGGCAAGTGTTACTTGGCCGAACCACGTGATAAAAATCACGTGTCTTGTGTTGATCTCTCTGTGACTATTTGAGTTCACAAGAACTCGCTTCAAGCTACTTAGTCGTACTAACACTCACAACTAAAGTTTTGTGGCTATTAGTGTTTGATTTTTATAGGATCACCTATTCACCCCCTCTAGGTGCTTTCAGTGACATGGAGACTGGTGAGTGACGACCTACGAGTGCACGATGGCTGGATGTGATCGACCATGGGGGGAAGCCTAGGGTCGCGACTACCGACTAGCGAGGCGCTTGCACTAGCATGACCACAACTCACGCGCTAGGCGTGACCATGGCCCTGTTTGTTTCAGTTTTTTCAGCTTCTGGCCACCAAAAGTTGATGCGGGCTGCCAAACAATCAGCTTTCAACCAGCTTCTATTTGAATCGATTTGGTAATAACCATCTAAAATCAACATAAACATATAATCGTCCGAGTCTTTACAGTAGTAGGGATTCATCATTTTCTAGATCCTGAACCCTATGAACACCTCCATCCTCCTCCACACGTAATATCCACGATAATCAGATTCTCCCCACAACCATATTTTCCTCACAACCAGATTCTTAGAAAAGCTGGTCAGAAAAAAGCTGAACCAGGCCCCATGACACATGGCTGGCGGGTATTTTTTAACTCCACTAAGTTTAGATTAATAAAGTACCTATTACATTGTTTCACTGGTTTGAAAAATTTAATCACACATATATTATTTTAGGGCTGGTTTGGTCCCTTCATCGCCTCTAACCAAACAAGCCTTTATCTCCGGTAGTCTTTCTATCCCATTGCCTATCCCACATCCTATTTCAAACACAACGCTATAAACTGTGTAGTTTATAGTACAAAATAATGTTTTGCATGAATCGTATACATGATCTGCTAAGAACGACCTTATTGAATCATATCCACATAGAATTAGGCCATGTTCCAAACCTTTAAAACTAATAAAGTAGTAGCTAAAATTACCTGAGTGGTTTAGAACTGGTCAAGCTAATAGATCAAGTTATGATGCCATGTGGCAGGGGGAGACACCACACCCCAGTAAGGCCGAACCCCCGCAAAAGAATACCGGACCCCTATATACGAGTCCGGAGCCTCCGGGTAAGTCCGAACTCCAGCAGGGTCCCGGAGCGAGAAGGACCCTGGTGTGTGCAGGGGTCTGGCGCTGACACGTGTGCGGGCCTCGCCTCCGCTTCCCGCTCAGGCGGAGACCTGCTGCTTGTGGCCCCCTGACGAAAATCCGTGCAGCCCCTGCATTTATTGAGGAAAAGACGCGCCGCCTGCCACTGCGCTGACGAGCGACGTGTCCTCTCAGCATTAGATGCGTCCCGTCCCATCTGCTGGCAGGCGGCGTCAAGGTCATCCAGCAGACAGCCCGCCTGCTGGGTCTGCTGGTGAACAGTACGCCTGTGCTGAGCGGCGCGCTATACTCATCTTCTCTTCCGCAAGAAGCCTCCTCGGTGCGCTAGGGATACGCAGATCTCTGGTGTCAGGGAAGAGAGGATTGTCCCGACAACAAACATTAGAAGCTCCAAACGCTATATTCTTTATGTACCTGGACCCACATGTCGGGGCCCAGTCCCCTTTGTGCATGCCCCCTTCAACTATAAAAGGGGAGGCATGCGACGTTACATACACACGCAATCGAAGACTCACTAGCTCATACAAGCCCCCAAGCAATACATCTCATAGTGGAGTAGGGTATTACGCTACGGCGGCCCGAACCACTTTAAATCCCCGTGTGTTCTTGTGCATTGCTCCTTCTCTCCATCAATCAAGCGAAACGCCTGAGCCCCTCCTCATCTCAGGACTTAGGGCGGGTGCACTCCGCCACCCGGCCGAAGATCCACTCTCCGACAACGGTGTACGGCTATAATTCACTGGACTGTCCGGTGGTTCACCGGACTGTCCGGTGGTTCATCGGACTGTCCGGTGAGTCATCCGCGGTGAACTCGTTGTTCTCGGGAAATGGAAAAGGCGACGTGACTATAATTCACCGGACTGTCCGGTGAGCCAACGGTCGCGCAATCTTCGCGCGACGCGTGGCAACTCCAACGGTCAGCGGGGGGCACCAGACTGTCTGATGTGCACCGGACAGTGTCCGGTGCGCCAACGGGCCTAGAGCTACAACGGTAATGGGAATCCCCCGACCCGAGGGCAACTATCTAGCTACGACTGAAGGAGTGCCTCCCCCGGAGCCAAAATATCTCTGTAAGTTTTTATAGAGCAAAACTGAGGGGTCGAAGTTTTTTCCCTTTTGTAACTAGGTAGCGCATACGTGCACGCCAACCCGGTGGGGTCTGTCCCCATAAACCCGGCCTGTTGGTATGCACCCATGCATGATAAGTTCTAAAAGAAAACTACCCTCTCAGATGTACCTCTATGACAATATTATCCTACTGCCCCAAGGTCTTCTCCTGCAGTTTCCGGGTTATATTTTAGCTAACCCACCCAACTAATTCCCATCCTATCAGGCATAATGACATCTGAATTAAACAGTCAGGCTTGCGGCTTAGGACCTCTATGCGAAAGCAGGAGGGCCCGACAGCCTGGGGGGCGGCTCTGAAGAACAGGAGCCCGTTCCATGGGGTGGTTCGGAGCCTGTGTGGCCGGTTAGCCTGGTTCCGTACCCGAAACCCTGCACACTCCGCCACTCCGTGATGGGTACTCTAGTACTTAGAGCTATAAGTCCTGTGCGTCCGACAGCTTGGGGTCCGGAACTAGAGAAGCGATGCTTGTCTCATGGGGTAGTCCGGAGCCGTGTAGCCGCTCAGCCTGGTCCTGTACCGTGGGTCCGCACACTCCACCACCCTGCGGCAGGTATCCTAGTATCTAGAACCACCATCCAGGGGGTCCGAACGCACAACTTGGCTCCCTCAGGCTAGACCCTACAAGTCCCGAGCATGTGTCAAAGGATGGCTAGTGTCAGATGGCAGGTCCTACGGGTGTATCACTAACGCTCTTTAAAGCTAAAGCTGTGTACAGATCCAGGTCTCGGCGAGGCTGCCTCCCGAAGGCTGTTGACAATCCTTTCATATACGCTAGTGCCCAACCCCGATACATCGAGCCTGCACCCCAGGCGGGGGGCCAGGTACCAAGGGAAGTCAACAGCAGGAACGGGCGATGCACAAATAAGTGTTAAACACTACTTTATAAATAAAACTCAGAAGTACCTTACAAAAACAGGAAAGAGCCTGGGGGCCAGTTCTAAAGAACAGATGCTCGTTCCATGGGGTGATCCGGAGCCTGTCTGGCCGGTTAGCTTGGTTCCGTTCCCGAAATCCTGCACACTCCATCACTCCATGACGGGTGCCCTAGTATTTGGAACTATGAGTCCTGTGCGTCCGACAGCTTGGGGTCCGGAACTAGAGAAGCGATGCTTGTCTCCTGGGGTAGTCCGGAGCCATGTAGCCGCTCAACCTGGTCCCGTACCGTGGGCCTGCACACTCCACCACCCTGCGGCAGGTGTCCTAGTACCTAGAACCACCATCCAGGGGGTCCGGACGCACAACTTGGCTTCCCAGACTTAGATCCTGTATACATATGTTATTACATTTTGCTTCTGAGCAAGCATATGTTATTACATTCCCTTACAAGCGGGACCCTAGCTTCATTTCTGCAGGAATGAACTACGCTGCACCAGCAGGAATCACGCTGGAAGTTGGCTCCGAGCAACCTCTGCATCAACGGATCGCCGGCGACAGCGACCACCACTGCACCAGCAGCGACAACGACCTCTGCCCCGAGCGGCTAGACAGCAGCAGCGATCGCCTCAGAGCAAGCGCTGCTGCGAATAGGACCTCGCCCCCGTCCCCCTATGGGGGGGACAGCGAGGCCATTAAAGCCAAAGAGCCGAAGGACCAGCAGCAGGTGGCACTGACGGTCTCGCCAGCGGAGGCGACCACCTCTGTTGTGGGTAGCCTCACCAGCGGAAGTGACCACATCAGCCCCGCCGGGGGCGGTGATCACCTCAGCACCAGTGGGCAGCGGCTGCACCAGTGCGCACGAAGAGATCTTCGCTCCCGTCCTCGCTGCGGGAGTAAAGGCAAGACCATCAAGAACGCCGCCGTCGCCCCCGCGGCGTACGACGCCTTGTACAACCTCCCAGTGCAGCCGGAGGAGCAGGAGAAGCCGTGGATGTGCCCGACCCGCGCACAGTGCCACCATCGCCCGTACGGTAGACGGGCAGCCACGCTCCGCCCCAGTGGCAGGATGCAGCACCGGAGGCGGTGCCAGTGCCACCCAGGCCGAGAGGCCAGGCACGCGGCAGCTGACAGCGCCACAGACGGTGAACGCCCTTCTCCCCTGGACACTGAGGGAAGAAGCGAGTCGTTACCCACGTGGAGGTGGAGCCTCAGCTCGGCACACCCCCCTCCCCAACACGGATGATGAACATCCTTGAAGCTGAGGGCAGGAGGGAGGCCTCAGCCCGGTTTGCTTCACCCCACCACAAGGCTGGTAGTCATCCTTCTGGAAGACCACCAGCGGGGGACTGTAGTCAGGCTGCATGATGAAAATCCTTGAAGCCGAATAGTGGCGAAAGGATGCCAACCCCATGGGGTTGCACTCCTCCAGTGGCGGCAGGAAGAAGACAAGACCGGCGACACCACCACAAGTGCACGCTCTCCGATGGTGAAGTCACCGGAAGAGACGACCTTGGTGTGAATCCCTCCAGAGAACACCGGCGCACCCCATCTGGAGACCCAGAAGGCGAAAGGGTGCGGTAGTCGCAAGGGGAGTGAGGCATGTCTACTGCCCGGGGGATCGACCCCCTTTTTAAAGGCAGATCCCGCCCACTCGCGCCCTTGAAGCGTCACGAGTGAAGTCTCCCCCTGGCGTGCACCAGGGATCTCACCTTATGACACGGGGGCTAGGCCCTGCATGTCATGAAAACCAACCCAAAGAAGGAGTGTGCGACTGCCCCGCGGTTACGTGCCCCTCCATTTTCGGGGAAACCAGCGGTCATAAAGGCGAACTGCCGCACAAGGGGCATGCAACCGCCCCACGATCAAGCGCCCCTTCATCTTCGCCATAACCAGCGGTCAAAGAGGCGAACCGCCGCGTGAGAAGCATGCAACCGCCCCACGATCAAGCGCCCCTTCACCTTCGCCGTAACCAGCGGTCAAAGAGGCGAACAGCCGCATGTGAAGCGTGCAAACGCCCCACGACTGAGCGCCCCCTCAGCTCCGCCACAACTGGCGGTCCAACTCAGGGGCCCAGGCCCACACGTCATGTAACCGGCGCGCCGGTTACTGTGTGCAAAGAAGCCGCACCGCTGCCTGCGCCAATGCCTTGCCTTCTCGGGACTGTCACGGATTCTGAAAAGGTAAATTTTTCAGAACCAGTGCAGCGACTCAAGGCAGTCCCGCACATGGCCAAACAGTGACATTAAGTACGATGGTCACGGGTCAGTCAGCCGTGGAAATAGGCACAACAGTTGGCGTGGACATAGGCGGGCCGGCAGTAATTGCGGCAGCAGGCGCACGGAAGCAGCGGTATAACCACCAATCGGACTCTGGTCCCACTTGCAGGCTCGCGTCCTCCCCTGAGGCGAGACCGGGGGCCACTGTCGGTACCCCAAATAAGGGGTACCCTCTCCTACAGCATGAAGGCATCGCACCCATGCGACGTCCCCTGGCCGCGCGGAGGACCACGCCTGACCCTGCCGGATGGGCAGGCCAAAGGACGCCACATGGCAGGGGGAGACACCGCACCCCAGTAAGGCCGGACCCCCGCAAAAGAACACCGGACCCCTATATACGAGTCCGGAGCCTCTGGGTAAGTCCGAACTCCAGTAGGGTCTCGGAGCGAGAAGGACCCTGGTGTGTGCAGCGGTCTGGCGCTGACACGTGTGCGGGCCTCACCTCCGCTTCCCGCTCAGGCGGAGACCTGCTGCTTGTGGCCCATGACATAAGCTACCGGGCTGACCCTGATAAAAATGCGTGCAGCCCCTGCATTTGTTGAGGAAAAGACGCGAGGCCTGCTACTGTGCTGACGAGCGACGTGCCCTCTCAGCATTAAATGTGTCCCATCCCATCCGCTGGTAGGCGGCGTCAAGGTCATCCAGCAGACAGCCCGCCTGCTGGGTCTGCTGGTGAACAGTACGCCTGTGCTGAGCAGCGCGCTATACTCATCTTCTCTTCCGCAAGAAGCCTCCTCAGTGCGCCAGGGATACGCAGATCTCTGGTGTCAGGGAAGAGAGGATTGTCCCGACAACAGACATTAGAAGCTCCAAGCGATATATTCTTTATGTACCTAGGCCCACATGTCAGGGCCCAGTCCCCTTTGTGCATGCCCCCCTTCAATTATAAAAGGGGAGGCATGCGACGTTACATACACACGCAATCGAAGACTCGCTAGCTCATACAAGCCCCCAAGCAATACATCTCACAGTGGAGTAGGGTATTACGCTCCGGCGGCCCGAACCACTCTAAATCCCCGTGTGTTCTTGTGCATTGCTCCTTCTCTCCATCAATCAAGCGAAACGCCTAAGCCCCTCCTCATCTCAGGACTTAGGGCGGGTGCACTCCGCCACCCGGCTGGAGATCCACTCTCCGACATTTGGCGCACCAGGTAGGGGCCTAGGCATTAGGTTTTCGCTTGATTCCTCGCACAAACATGATGGTGCAGATCGTAGAGCACCGCGCCGAGACTTCGGTAGATTTTGCGGTGGAGGGAGAAGCTGCTTCCTCCACATCACAGGCTCCCAGTTGCCCGGCACCAGTCACTCCTGCAGTGCACGCCGCACAGCAGCACACGGTAGTGCAAACATCTCGGACTCCGTCAAGGGCGTCTCCGGGGGCGTTGTCAGTAGCCAGGGAGTTATTGCGACACCCTCCAAGCTCCGTGGCATCACCAGGAGCCATGAAGCAATGGCGGGACGACGTCAAGCGGCTGCTCAGTATGGCGCATTCTACCTCGACCCGGTCGAAGGCGCGGTCATCACGGCGCCAACACGAGGCATCGGCATCAGTGCGCTCACCCTCAATGAGGGGCACGCAGGCCAATGATCTCTGAGCAGAACTCAACCACAGGCGTGCGGGAGAGGACACCCGAGTATCTTTAGAAAGGGCACGCGAGCACCGCCAAAACATCAATGGGCGCGACCTCGATCAAGACTTCGCCGCGGTTGCACCGCAGACGCCAATGGGCGCCCGGTCCCAAACGGGAGTCCCCTTGGCCGGTGTGGGCTGCGCCGCCCTCGCGGACCATCTACGCGCGGCGTCATGGCCGCTCAAGTTCCGGCTGCACCTGCTGGAAAATACGATGGAACATCAAACCCGTCGGAGTTCCTACAGGTGTACGTCACCGCCATCACGGCAGCAGGGGGAAACACCGCGGTGATGGCGACCTATTTTCATGTCGTCGTGTCTGGGCCTGCCCGGACTTGGCTCATGAACCTCGCCCCAGGGTCAATCTACACCTGGGAAAAGCTCTGTGCATGGTTTGTTGCGAACTTCGCCAGCGCTTACCAACAGCATGGCGTGGAGGCCCACCTACACGCAGTGAGGCAGGAGCCTGGAGAGACCCTCCGGACATTTATCTCTCGCTTCACCAAGGTACGAGGTACTATTCCTCGTATTCCCGATGCCTCCATCATCACAGCCTTCCATCAGGGGGTACGTGATAAGAAAATGTTGAAGAAGCTGGCCACACATGACATGGAGACTATCCCCACGCTCTTCGCTCTAGCTGACAAGTGCGCCAGAGCCGCCGAGGGCCGTGCATGGCACTCGGCCCCGCAAACCGGAGTTACCCAGACAGGTGGCTCGGGCGCTGTCCCCCAAGACGGCAAAAAGAAAAAGAAGGGTCGCGGCTACGAAAGGCCACAGTCAAACGCGCTGCTCGTTGCAGCTGCGACCGGGGGCCGGGGCGACCGCAACAAGCCCCACGGCCATAGAAGGGTAGCAACGGCTCATGCCCTGTACACCCCAACGGTCGCCACAGTGTCGTGGAGTGTCACGAGATCATTGATCTCGCAAGGCGCGTCAGCGAGCGTGTCAGCGAGCGGCGTGAGCAGTCTTCCAAGGACGGCTCCCCGCCTTGTCGCCGTCCTGGCAAGGAAAAGGTCGACGACGACGAGGTATCCGCAGCTGAGCGAGACCTCGGGTACCAGTCGCCCGAGGGGGCCTAAAGGACGTCTTCGCAAAAGACTCCCACTCCGATGGCGACGACTAAACGGACCACCGGCGGGACCCCATGTCCCCCGGCCTACGGAGCTGAAGCCCGCCTTCCTCCGAAAACCCATCTAGACTCCCCACGGGTCCAAGTTTCTGACAGGTTCATTCAGGAATGACCATAGCCAAAGGCGGGGCCTCCTTCGTCGAACGCAGATGGGGACCCAGGGTCGGGACCTAATCTTACGGAAGTACCAGACCAAATTAGGGCTCCGTAACACTCCCCTAGCCGGGAAGGACCCTTCATGGTAATGGGAATCCCCCGACCCGAGGGCAACTATCTAGCTATGACTGAAGGAGTGCATCCCCCGGAGCCGAAATATCTCTGTAAGTTTTTATAGAGCAAGTCTTAGGGGTCGAAGTTTTTTCCCTTTTGTAACTAGGTAGCGCATACGTGCATGCCAACCCGGTGGGTTCTGTCCCCATAAACCCGGTCTGTTGGTCTGCACACATGCATGATAAGTTCTAAAAGAAAACTACCCTCTCAGATGTACCTCTATGACAATATTATCCTACTGCCCCAAGGTCTTCTCCTGCAGTTTCTGGGTTATATTTTAGCTAACCCACCCAACCAGTTCTGATCCTATCAGGCATAATGACATCTGAATTGAACAGCCAGGTTTGCGGCTTAGGACCTCTATGCGAAAGCAGGAGGGCCCGACAGCCTGGGGCCGGCTCTGAAGAACAGGAGCCCGTTTCATGGGGTGGTCTGGAGCCTGTGTGGCCGGTTAGCCTGGTTCCGTACCCGAAACCCTGCACACTCCGCCACTCCGTGATGGGTACTCTAGTACTTAGAGCTATAAGGCCTGTGCGTCCGACAGCTTGGGGTCCGGAACTAGAGAAGCGATGCTTGTCTCCTGGGGTAGTCCGGAGCCATGTAGCCGCTTAGCCTGGTCCCGTACCGTGGGTCTGCACACTCCACCACTCTGCGGCAGGTATCCTAGTATCTAGAACCACCATCCAGGGGGTTCGGACGTACAACTTGGCTCCCTCAGGCTAGACCTTGCAAGTCCCAAGCATGTGTCAAAGGATGGCTAGTGTCAGATGGCGGGTCCTACGGGAGTATCACTAACGCTCTTTAAAACTAAAGCTGTGTACAGATCCAGGTCTCGGCGAGGCTGCCTCCCGAAGGCCGTTGACAATCCTTTCATATACGCTGGTGCCCAACCTCGATACATCGAGCCTGCACCCCAGGCGGAGGGCCAGGTACCAAGGGAAGTCAACAGCAGGAACGGGCGATGCACAGATAAGTGTTAAACACTGCTTTATAAATAAAACTCAGAAGTACCTTACAAAAACAGGAAAGAGCCTGGGGGCCGGTTCTAAAGAACAGATGCCCGTTCCATGGGGTGATCCGGAGCCTGTGTGGCCGGTTAGCCTGGTTCCGTACCCGAAATCCTGCACACTCCATCACTCCATGACGGGTGCCCTAGTATTTGGAACTATGAGTCCTGTGCGTCCGACAGCTTGGGGTCCAGAACTAGAGAAGTGATGCTTGTCTCCTGGGGTAGTCTGGAGCCGTGTACCCGCTCAGCCTGGTCCCGTACCGTGGGCCTGCACACTCCACCACCCTGCGGCAGGTGTCCTAGTACTTAGAACCACCATCCAGGGGGTCCGAACGCACAACTTGGCTTCCCAGACTTAGATCATGTATACATATGTTATTACATTTTGCTTCTGAGCAAGCATATGTTATTACATTCCCTTACAAGCGGGACCCTAGCTCCATTTCTGCAGGAATGAACTACACTGCACCAGCAGGAGTCACGCTGGAAGTTGGCTCCGAGCAACCTCTGCATCAACGGATCGCCGGCGACAGCGACCACCTCTGCACCAGCAGTGACAACGACCTCCGCCCCGGGCAGCTAGACAGCAGCAGCGATCGCCTCATGGCAAGCGCTGCTGCGAATAGGACCTCGCCCCCGTCCCCCTATGGGGGGGAACAACGAGGCCATTAAAGCCAAAGAGCCAAAGGACCGGCAGCAGGTGGCACTGACGGTCTCGCCAGCGGAGGCGACCACCTCTGCTGTGGGTAGCCTCACCAGCGGAAGCGACCACATCAGCCCCACCGGGGGCGGTGATCACCTCAGCACCAGTGGGCAGCGGCTGCACCAGTGCGCACGAAGAGATCTTCGCTCCCGTCCTCGCTGCGGGAGTAAAGGCAAGACCATCAAGAACGCCGCCGCTGCCCCCACGGCGTACGACGTCTTGTACAGCCTCCCAGTGCAGCTAGAGGAGCAGGAGAAGCCGTGGATGTGCTCGACCCACGCACAGCGCCACCATCGCCCATACGGTGGACGGGCAGCCACGCTCTGCCCCAGCGGTGGGATGCAGCGCCGGAGGCGGTACCAGTGCCACCCAGGCCAAGAGGCCAGGCACGCGGCAGCTGACAGCGCCACAGACGGTGAACACCCTTCTCCCCCGGACACTAAGGGAAGAAGCGGGTCGCTACCCACGCGGAGGTGGAGCCTCAGCTCGGCACACCCCCCTCCCCAGCACGGATGATGAACATCCTTGAAGCTGAGGGCGGGAGGGAGGCCGCAGCCCGGTTTGCTTCTCCCCACCACAAGGCTGGTAGTCATCCTTCTGGATGACCTCCGGCGGGGGACTGCAGCCAGGCTGCATGATGAAAATCCTTGAAGCCGAATAGTGGCGAAAGGATGCCAACCCCCATGGGGTTGCACTCCTCCAGTGGCGGCAGGAAGAAGACAAGACCGGTGACACCACCACAAGCGCACGCTCTCCGACGGTGAAGTCACCGGAAGAGACGACCTTGGTGCGGATCCCTCCAGAGAACACCGGCGCACCCCATCTGGAGACCCAGAAGGCGAAAGGGTGCGGTGGTCGCAAGGGGAGCGAGGCATGTCTACTGCCCGGGGGATCGACCCCTTTTTAAAGGCAGATCCCCCACTCACGCCCCTGAAGCGTCACGAGTGAAATCTCCCCCCGGTGTGCACCAGGGATCTCACCTTATGACACGGGGGCTAGGCCCCGCATGTCATGAAAACCAACCCAAAGGAGGAGCGTGCGACTGCCCCGCGGTTATGTGCCCCTCCATTTTCGGGGCAACCAGCGGTCAGGAAGGCGAACTGCCATGCAAGGGGCATGCAACCGCCCCACGATCAAGCGCCCCTTCATCTTCGCCGTAACCAGCGGTCAAAGAGGCGAACCGCCGCGCGAGAAGCATGCAACCGCCCCACGATCAAGCGCCCTTCACCTTCGCTGTAACCAGCGGTCAAAGAGGCGAACCGCCACGCGTGAAGCGTGCAAACGCCCCACGACTGAGCGCCCCCTCAGCTCCACCACAACTGGCGGTCCAACTCAGGGGCCCAGGCCCACACGTCATGTAACCGGCGCGCCGGTTACTGTGTGCAAAGAAGTCGCACTGCCGCCTGCGCCAATGCCTTGCCTTCTCGAGACTGTCACGGATTCTGAAAAGGTAAATTTTTCAGAACCAGTGCAGCGACTCGAGGCAGCCCCACGCATGGCCAAACAGTGCCGTTAAGTACGATGTTCACGGGTCAGTCAGCCGTGGGAATAGGCACAGCAGTTGGCATGGACATAGGCGGGCCGGCAGTAATTGCAGCAGCAGGCGCAAGGAAGCAGCGGTATAACAACTAATCGGACTCTGGTCCCACCTGCAGGCTCGCGTCCTCCCTAAGGCGGGACCAGGGGCCACTGTCGGTACCCCAAATCAGGGGTACCCTCTCCTACAGCATGAAGGCATCGCACCCATGCGAAGTCCCCTGGCCACGCGGAGGACAACGCCTGACCCCGCCGGATGGGCAGGCCAAAGGACGCCATGTGGCAGGGGGAGACACCGCACCCTAGTAAGGTCGGACCCCCGCAAAAGAACACCGGACCCCTATATACGAGTCCAGAGCCTCCGGGTAAGTCCAAACTCCAGCAGGGTCCCGGAGCGAGAAGGACCCTGGTGTGTGCAGGGGTCCGGCGCAGACACGTGTGCGGGCCTCGCCTCCGCTTGCCGCTCAGGCGGAGACCCGCTGCTTGTGGCCCCCTGACGAAAATCCATGCAGCACCTGCATTTATTGAGGAAAAGACGCGCCGCCTGCCACTGCGCTGATGAGCGACGTGTCCTCTCAGCATTAGATGTGTCCCGTCCCATCCGCTGGCAGGCGGCGTCAAGGTCATCCAGCAGACAGCCAGCCTGCTAGTCTGCTGGTGAACAGTACGCCTGTGCTGAGCGGCACGCTATACTCATCTTCTCTTCCGCAAGAAGCCTCCTCGGTGTGCCAGGGATACGCAGATCTCTGGTGTCAGGGAAGAGAGGATTGTCCCGACAACAGACATTAGAAGCTCCAAACGCTATATTCTTTATGTACCTAGGCCCACATGTCGGGGCCCTGTCCCCTTTGTGCATGCCCCTTCAACTATAAAAGGGGAGGCATGCGACGTTACATACACACGCAATCGAAGACTCACTAGCTCATACAAGCCCCCAAGCAATACATCTCATAGTGGAGTAGGGTATTACGCTCCAGCGGCCCGAACCGCTCTAAATCCCCGTGTGTTCTTGTGCATTGCTCCTTCTCTCCATCAATCAAGCGAAACGCCTAAGCCCCTCCTCATCTCAGGACTTAGGGCGGGTGCACTCCGCCACCCGGCCAGAGATCCACTCTCCGACAACGGTGTACGGCTATAATTCACCGGACTGTCCGGTGAGTCATCCGCGGCGAACTCGTCGTTCTCGGAAAATGGAAAAGGCGACGTGACTATAATTCACCGGACTGTCCGGTGGTGCACCGGACTGTCCGGTGAGCCAACGGTCGCTAGCGCCAACGGTCGGTCGCGCAATCTTCGCGCGACGCGTGGCAACTCCAACGGTCGGCGGGGGGCACCAGACTGTCCGATGTTGTCCGGTGCGCCAACGGGCCTAGAGCTGCAACGGTCGTCTGTGCTCGATTTGGAAGGCAATCGTGCACCGGACAGGCTATAGTAGCTATCTGGTGGCGCACCGGACTGTCCGGTGCGCCACTCGACAGAAGGCAAGGATGGCCTTCTAAGTTTGTCTCCAATGGCTCCTAGCTGTCTTGGGCTATAAAAGGGACCCCTAGGCGCATGGAGGAGTCATCTAAGCATTCACTAAGTATTCTAAGGCATCCAGACTCTGCTCCCACGCATTCGCTTTGTTGTGTTAGAGAATTGAGCTCCATTCGAGTCGCGAAGTCCCTGTGTTGTCATTTGAGCTCGATTCTTCACTTGTGTGCGTGGGTGTGCTACGTATTTAAGTCTTGCGTGTGTTGCTTCTCCCAACCTTACTCTATGCCTTCATTGTGATTCTTGTTGTAAGGGCGAGAGACTCCAAGTTGTGGAGATTCCTCGCAAACGGGAAAATACTCTAAGGAAAATACCGTGGTATTCAAGTTGATCATCGGATCACTTGAAAGGGGTTGAGTGCAACCCTCGTCCATTGGGACGCCACAACGTGGAAGTAGGCAAGTGTTACTTGGCCGAACCACGTGATAAAAATCACGTGTCTTGTGTTGATCTCTCTGTGACTATTTGAGTTCACAAGAACTCGCTTCAAGCTACTTAGTCGTACTAACACTCACAACTAAAGTTTTGTGGCTATTAGTGTTTGATTTTTATAGGATCACCTATTCACCCCCTCTAGGTGCTTTCAGTGACATGGAGACTGGTGAGTGACGACCTACGAGTGCACGATGGCTGGATGTGATCGACCATGGGGGGAAGCCTAGGGTCGCGACTACCGACTAGCGAGGCGCTTGCACTAGCATGACCACAACTCACGCGCTAGGCGTGACCATGGCCCTGTTTGTTTCAGTTTTTTCAGCTTCTGGCCACCAAAAGTTGATGCGGGCTGCCAAACAATCAGCTTTCAACCAGCTTCTATTTGAATCGATTTGGTAATAACCATCTAAAATCAACATAAACATATAATCGTCCGAGTCTTTACAGTAGTAGGGATTCATCATTTTCTAGATCCTGAACCCTATGAACACCTCCATCCTCCTCCACACGTAATATCCACGATAATCAGATTCTCCCCACAACCATATTTTCCTCACAACCAGATTCTTAGAAAAGCTGGTCAGAAAAAAGCTGAACCAGGCCCCATGACACATGGCTGGCGGGTATTTTTTAACTCCACTAAGTTTAGATTAATAAAGTACCTATTACATTGTTTCACTGGTTTGAAAAATTTAATCACACATATATTATTTTAGGGCTGGTTTGGTCCCTTCATCGCCTCTAACCAAACAAGCCTTTATCTCCGGTAGTCTTTCTATCCCATTGCCTATCCCACATCCTATTTCAAACACAACGCTATAAACTGTGTAGTTTATAGTACAAAATAATGTTTTGCATGAATCGTATACATGATCTGCTAAGAACGACCTTATTGAATCATATCCACATAGAATTAGGCCATGTTCCAAACCTTTAAAACTAATAAAGTAGTAGCTAAAATTACCTGAGTGGTTTAGAACTGGTCAAGCTAATAGATCAAGTTATGATGCCATGTGGCAGGGGGAGACACCACACCCCAGTAAGGCCGAACCCCCGCAAAAGAATACCGGACCCCTATATACGAGTCCGGAGCCTCCGGGTAAGTCCGAACTCCAGCAGGGTCCCGGAGCGAGAAGGACCCTGGTGTGTGCAGGGGTCTGGCGCTGACACGTGTGCGGGCCTCGCCTCCGCTTCCCGCTCAGGCGGAGACCTGCTGCTTGTGGCCCCCTGACGAAAATCCGTGCAGCCCCTGCATTTATTGAGGAAAAGACGCGCCGCCTGCCACTGCGCTGACGAGCGACGTGTCCTCTCAGCATTAGATGCGTCCCGTCCCATCTGCTGGCAGGCGGCGTCAAGGTCATCCAGCAGACAGCCCGCCTGCTGGGTCTGCTGGTGAACAGTACGCCTGTGCTGAGCGGCGCGCTATACTCATCTTCTCTTCCGCAAGAAGCCTCCTCGGTGCGCTAGGGATACGCAGATCTCTGGTGTCAGGGAAGAGAGGATTGTCCCGACAACAAACATTAGAAGCTCCAAACGCTATATTCTTTATGTACCTGGACCCACATGTCGGGGCCCAGTCCCCTTTGTGCATGCCCCCTTCAACTATAAAAGGGGAGGCATGCGACGTTACATACACACGCAATCGAAGACTCACTAGCTCATACAAGCCCCCAAGCAATACATCTCATAGTGGAGTAGGGTATTACGCTACGGCGGCCCGAACCACTTTAAATCCCCGTGTGTTCTTGTGCATTGCTCCTTCTCTCCATCAATCAAGCGAAACGCCTGAGCCCCTCCTCATCTCAGGACTTAGGGCGGGTGCACTCCGCCACCCGGCCGAAGATCCACTCTCCGACAACGGTGTACGGCTATAATTCACTGGACTGTCCGGTGGTTCACCGGACTGTCCGGTGGTTCATCGGACTGTCCGGTGAGTCATCCGCGGTGAACTCGTTGTTCTCGGGAAATGGAAAAAGGCGACGTGACTATAATTCACCGGACTGTCCGGTGAGCCAACGGTCGCGCAATCTTCGCGCGACGCGTGGCAACTCCAACGGTCAGCGGGGGGCACCAGACTGTCTGATGTGCACCGGACAGTGTCCGGTGCGCCAACGGGCCTAGAGCTACAACGGTCGTCTGTGCTCGATTTGGAAGGCAATCGCGCACTGGACAGGCTACAGTAGCTATCCGGTGGCGCACCGGACTGTCCGGTGCGCCACTCGACAGAAGGCAAGGATGGCCTTCTAAGTTTGCCTCCAATGGCTCCTAGCTGCCTTAGGGCTATAAAAGGGACCCCTAGGCGCATGGAGGAGTCATCTAAGAATTCACTAAGTATTCTAAGGCATCCAGACTCTGCTCCCACGCATTCGCTTTGTTGTGTTAGAGAATTGAGCTCCATTCGAGTCGCGAAGTCCCTGTGTTGTCATTTGAGCTCGAGTCTTCACTTGTGTGCGTGGGTGTGCTACGTATTTGAGTCTTGCGTGTGTTGCTTCTCCCAACCTTACTCTATGCCTTCATTGTGATTCTTGTTGTAAGGGCGAGAGACTCCAAGTTGTGGAGATTCCTCGCAAACGGGAAAATACTCTAAGGAAAATACCGTGCTATTCAAGTTGATCATCGGATCACTTGAAAGGGGTTGAGTGCAACCCTCGTCCATTGGGACGCCACAACGTGGAAGTAGGCAAGTGTTACTTGGCCGAACCACGTGATAAAAATCACGTGTCTTGTGTTGATCTCTCTGTGACTGTTTGTGTTCACAAGAACTCGCTTCAAGCTACTTAGCCGTACTAACACTCACAACTAAAGTTTTGTGGCTATTAGTGTTTGATTTTTATAGGATCACCTATTCACCCCCTCTAGGTGCTTTCAGTGACATGGAGACTGGTGAGTGACGACCTACGAGTGCATGATGGCTGGATGTGATCGACCATGGGGGAAGCCTAGGGTCGCGACTACCGACTAGCGAGGCGCTTGCACTAGCATGACCACAACTCACGCCTAGGCGTGACCATGGCCCTGTTTGTTTCAGTTTTTTCAGCTTCTGGCCACCAAAAGTTGATGCGGGCTGCCAAACAATCAGCTTTCAACCAGCTTCTATTTGAATCGATTTGGTAATAACCATCTAAAATCAACATAAACATATAATCGTCCGAGTCTTTACAGTAGTAGGGATTCATCATTTTTTAGATCCTGAACCCTATGAACACCTCCATCCTCCTCCACACGTAATATCCACGATAATCAGATTCTCCCCACAACCATATTTTCCTCACAACCAGATTCTCAGAAAAGCTGGTCAGAAAAAAGCTGAACCAGGCCCCATGACACATGGCTGGCGGGTATTTTTTAACTCCACTAAATTTAGATTAATAAAGTACCTATTACATTGTTTCACTGGTTTGAAAAATTTAATCACACATCTATTATTTTAGGGCTGGTTTGGTCCCTTGATCGCCTCTAACCAAACAAGCCTTTATCTCCGGTAGTCTTTCTATCCCATTGCCTGTCCCACATCCTATTTCAAACACAACACTATAAACTGTGTAGTTTATAGTACAAAATAATGTTTTGCATGAATCGTATACACGATCTGCTAAGAACGACCTTATTGAATCATATCCACATAGAATTAGGCCATGTTCCAAACCTTTAAAACTAATAAAGTAGTAGCTAAAATTACTTGAGAGGTTTAGAACTGGTCAAGCTAATAGATCAGCTAATTGTTAGCTACACCTCTTAAATAACTATTAGTTGTTAGCTACACCAACCCAGTTAATAACTCATTAACTGACTTACAATTAGGTCTAGAGGTTTAGAACAAGGCTAGCATTTGCATAAAAACTCAATAGGAAAGTTTTAGCAAACATGCCAGGAGTTATCGACAGCATGCATGGAAAAAATCCGTCCACCTCCAATGACCAAACTATCCGTAAAGACCTTGTTCGTTTATTCCTATACTACATGGATCGGATGTGATTGAAAAAAATAGTAGAAATTGACTTGTTAGAGCAGCTGACTTGTTAGAGTAGTTGCAAGAAGCCACTAAAACGTACCCCAAATTTGTTATGGTTTGGAACAAATCTCTGGTCCAACAACTCACCTGACTTTCCTCAAAGTTTTCATACAATAGTGTGGTCACGTACTTTGCGCTTGTGTCACTGGTACGACTTCCCGCAGTGGATAACAATTGTAGGCTATGCTGCTCCGTCTCTTGATTGCGAGTTTTTTTGGCCATCAAACTATATCAACAATCAAATATGAGAGAGGAGAGAAGATAGTCTGGTGACAAGTTAATGTCACGGAGGCTCTAAATCGATGCTTTTGAACAAAATGTTAGAGCAGCTGCAAGAAGCCACTAAAACGTACCCCAAATTTGTTATGGTTTGGAACAAATCTCTGGTCCAACAACTCACCTGACTTTCCTCAAAGTTTTCATACAATGGTGTGGTTTCGTACTTTGCGCCTGTGTCACTGGTACGACTTCCCGCAGTGGATAACAATTGTAGGCTATGCTGCTCCGTCTCTTGATTGCAAGTTTTTTTGGCCATCAAACTATATCAACAATCAAATATGAGAGAGGAGAGAAGATAGTCTGGTGTCAAGTTAATGTCACGGAGGCTCTAAATCGATGCTTTTGAACAAAATATGTCGCTTATGATGACATAGCTTTTTTTTAAAGTTTCTAGTTATTAAAATTCTTATGTGGGTTTAGTCTTTTTGAGAGATTTTTTTCAGCGGCCTCTAATATGATGATTTAGGGAACAAATTTATAGAAATGTGTCGGGGACCATAATTAGGGGTACCCTCAAGACGCCTAATTCTCAGCTGGTAACCCCCATCAGCATAAAGCTGCAGAGGCCTGATGGGTTTGATTAAGTCAGGGATCAGTCCATACGAGCGACTCGATCACGCCACGCCCGAGCCTAGCCTCGGGCGAGGGCAGCCGACCCTAAGATGACTCCGTCTCGCCTGAGGCCTCCTCTTTCACGGCAGACGCATCACCGGCTCGCCCGAGGCCCCGCCTTCGATAAGAAGTAACCCTGACTAAATCACCGCGCCAACCGACCAAGTCACCGGGGCGTTTAACGCAAAAGGTAAGACCGACGGGCGACCAGACTTCGCCAGAGGTGCCATAGGAGGCTCTGCCCGACCCAGGGCTCGGACTCGGGCTGAGGCCCCGGAAG
The DNA here is from genome assembly GCA_029449295.1 of Zea luxurians. Classification (NCBI taxonomy): domain Eukaryota; kingdom Viridiplantae; phylum Streptophyta; class Magnoliopsida; order Poales; family Poaceae; genus Zea; species Zea luxurians. The sequence continues at coordinate 44,279,015 of JAOPSE010000001.1, read as the reverse complement.
ACGGCGAACTCCGCTCCGCCCGACCCCGGGCTCGGACTCGGGCTAAGGCCCCAGAAGACGGCGAACTCCGCTCCGCCCGACCCAGGGCTCGGACTTGGGCTAAGGCCCCGGAAGACGGCGAACTCCGCTCTGCCCGACCCAGGGCTCGGACTCGGGCTAAGGCCCCGGAAGACGGCGAACTCCGCTCCGCCCGACCCAGGGCTCGGACTCGGGCTAAGGCCCCGGAAGACGGCGAACTCCGCTCCGCCCGACCCAGGGCTCGGACTCGGGCTAAGGCCCCGGAAGACGACGACCTCCGCCTCGCCCGACCCAGGGCTCGGACTCCGCCTCGGCCTCTGCCGAACGACCTTCGCCTCGCCCGATCCAGGAGTTCGGGCTCGGCCTCTGTCATGCAGGACGGACTCGACCTCGACTTCGGAGGAGCCTCCACGACGCCCGACCTAGGACACAAGACCGCCACGTCAACAGGAAGCGTCATCATCGCCCTGCCCTGAGCCGACTCGGGTCGCAGAGAACAAGACCGGCGTCCCATCTGGCCAGCTCCGCCAGATAAGCAATGATGGCGCCTCACTAGACCATGACGACGGCGACTCTTGACTCCCTTACGAAAGCAGGGAGACGTCAGCAAGAGCACCGCTGTTCCAACAGCTATCCCTCCATCAAGCTCCACTGCTTCTCCAACAGCCACGACGCCACACCAACAGGGTGCCAAGATCTCTCCGGCTGCCACCTTGGCATGTACTTAGGGCGCTAGCTCTCCCTCGCTAGACACGTAGCACCTTGCTACACCCCCATTTTGTACACCTGGATCCTCTCCTTACGACTATAAAAGGAAGGACCAGGGCCTTCTTAGAGAAGGTTGGCCTCGCGGGAACGAAGGGCAGGGGCAGGCGCTCTCTCGGGGCCGCTCGCTCCCCTCACCCGCGCGGACGCTTGTAACCCCCTACTGCAAGCGCACCCGACCTGGGCGCGGGACGAACACGAAGGCCGCGGGAATTCTCCGACTCCCTCACGACCCGGCTCCGGCCACCTCGCTCTCTCTCTCTCTCTCTCCCCCCTTCGCGCTCGCCCACGCGCTCGACCCATCTGGGCTGGGGCACGCGGCACACTCACTCGTCGGCTCGGGGACCCCCCGGTCTCGGAACGCCGACAGTTGGCGCGCCAGGTAGGGGCCTGCTGCGTGTTGACGAGTAGATTCCCGTCAAGCTCCAGATGGGCAGTCTCCAACGACCTCTTCAACCCGGGACGGTGCCTCGTTTCGAGAGCCTCGAGTTCATGTCTCTCGACAGCAGCTACGACATGATACTCCTTCCACCGCCGCGCGACAGCGACAATGATGGCGGACAGCCCGCCCGCCGGCGGCGGAATCGACGACGCCTTTCCCTCGTGGGGGAAGGACAACTTTCGAGTTCGCCCCATCCTCTCCCTCGCCATCGGAGGAGGAGGCGGGGCAACCAAGGCCGAGCGGGAGGCTGCGCTCAGTCGACTGTCGAGCAAATCAACATCCCTAGCGCCCCAACGGAGGACGTGTCGGGCATCGCCCCCGCGTTTGAGGCGAAGGCGAGCGCCGTCCCCCCGCGTCACGCCGATCCTGAGCAAGTGGACGACGCCAGCACGCTCACGGAGGGCCTGCAGGACGTCGCCCTCGCACCCAGGACGACAGCACGATCAGCCCCCGATGCGACTTCATCGATCCTCGTCGACCAAAAGGTACGGGCTGATTCCCATCCTTCGTCATTTCGACTCGGCCTCAACCCGCCTGGCGACCTCGCTTTGGCGGGCGCTCACGTTGAGGCGAGTGCAACCTCTCTGGGGTTTCGTGTGCGGTCGCCTTGGGACCGATTGACGGGTGTCTCGACCTATGGACCCTCTGGGTCCGAGGAAGATGACGACCCCAGCATCTGCTGGGATTTCTCCGGATTTGGCAACCCCAGTGCCATGCGGGACTTCATGGCCGCATGTGACTACTGCCTCTCCGACTGTTCCGACGGCAGCCGCAGCCTTGATGACAAGGACTGCGGCCCGAGCCGCGAATGTTTCCACGTCGAGCTAGGGGATCCCTCCGGAGGCGGCTGTCTCGGCATGCCGGAGGATGGTGATCCCCCTAGGCCGACGCCTCGCGCCGACATCTCGCGGGAGCTAGCTGTGGTCCCCGTTCCGGCGGGGGGTCACGACCCACAGCTCGAGCAAGTCCGCGGGGCGCAGGCCGGGCTCGATGAGGGAGCAGGAGCGCTCGAGGCAATCCGCCAGAACATCGGGCAGGTATGGGCGAGCCAGCCCCCGGCCGGAGGAATACGTCACCTGCCCCAAGGTCTCCAGCACCGCATCGCCAACGATGCCAGGAACAGACCGCCTACCGCATCCGGTGGAACCGGTCAGGACCTGGCCGCCGCAGCAATGCTCCTCCGCGCGATGCCGGAGTCATCAACCACCGAGGGTCGGCGAATCCAGGGAGAACTCAAGCATCTCCTGGAAGGCGCTGCGGCCCGGCGGGCCGAGAGCTCTGCCTCCCGAAGGCAGGGGTACCCCTCGGAACCTCATGCCGCGACTTCCCGACTCACGCGGGAAGCCTCGGTCTACACCGGGCGCACGCGCAACACCGCGCCTGCGGCCCCGGGCCACCTCGACGACGAGCACCCTCATCGCGACCGTCGGGCCCGCCTCGACGAAAGGGTGCGCCGAGGTTATCACCCCAGGCGTGGGGGACGCTACGACAGCGGGGAGGATCGGAGTCCCTCGCCCGAACCACCCGGTCCGCAGGTCTTTAGCCGAGCCATTCGGCGGGCGCCGTTTCCGCCCCGATTCCGACCCCCGACTACTATCACAAAGTACTCGGGGGAAACGAGACCGGAATTGTGGCTCGCGGACTACCGCCTGGCCTGTCAACTGGGTGGGACGGACGACGACAACCTCATCATCTGCAACCTCCCCCTGTGTCGGCGTTCCGAGACCGGGGGGTCCCCGAGCCGACGAGTGAGTGTGCCGCGTGCCCCAGCCCAGATGGGTCGAGCGCGTGGGCGAGCGCGAAGGGGGGAGAGAGAGAGGGAGAGCGAGAGCGAGGTGGCCGGAGCCGGGTCGTGAGGGAGTCGGAGAATTCCCGCGGCCTTCGTGTTCGTCCCGCGCCCAGGTCGGGTGCGCTTGCAGTAGGGGGTTACAAGCGTCCGCGCGGGTGAGGGGAGCGAGCGGCCCCGAGAGAGCGCCTGCCCCTGCCCTTCGTTCCCGCGAGGCCAACCTTCTCTAAGAAGGCCCTGGTCCTTCCTTTTATAGTCGTAAGGAGAGGATCCAGGTGTACAAAATGGGGGTGTAGCAAGGTGCTACGTGTCTAGCGAGGGAGAGCTAGCGCCCTAAGTACATGCCAAGGTGGCAGCCGGAGAGATCTTGGCACCCTGTTGGTGTGGCGTCGTGGCTGTTGGAGAAGCAGTGGAGCTTGATGGAGGGACAGCTGTTGGAACAGCGGTGCTCTTGCTGACGTCTCCCTGCTTTCGTAAGGGAGTCAAGAGTCGTCGTCGTCATGGTCTAGTGAGGCGCCATCATTGATTATCTGGTGGAGCTGGCCAGATGGGACGCCGGTCTTGTTCTCTGCGACCCGAGTCGGCTCAGGGCAGGGCGATGATGACGCTTCCTGTTGACGTGGCGGTCTTGTGTCCTAGGTCGGGCGTCGTGGAGGCTCCTCCGAAGTCGAGGTCGAGTCCGTCCTGCATGACAGAGGCCGAGCCCGAACTCCTGGGTCGGGCGAGGCGAAGGTCGTTCGGCAGAGGCCGAGGCGGAGTCCGAGCCCTGGGTCGGGCGAGGCGGAGGTCGTCGTCTTCCGGGGCCTTAGCCCGAGTCCGAGCCCTGGGTCGGGCGGAGCGGAGTTCGCCGTCTTCCGGGGCCTTAGCCCGAGTCCGAGCCCTGGGTCGGGCGGAGCGGAGTTCGCCGTCTTCCGGGGCCTTAGCCCGAGTCCGAGCCCTGGGTCGGGCGGAGCGGAGTTCGCCGTCTTCCGGGGCCTTAGCCCGAGTCCGAGCCCGGGGTCGGGCGGAGCGGAGTTCGCCGTCTTCCGGGGCCTCAGCCCGAGTCCGAGCCCTGGGTCGGGCAGAGCCTCCTATGGCACCTCTGGCAAAGTCTGGTCGCCCGTCGGTCTTACCTTTTGCGTTAAACGCCCCGGTGACTTGGTCGGTTGGCGCGGTGATTTAGTCAGGGTTACTTCTTATCGAAGGCGGGGCCTCGGGCGAGCCGGTGATGCGTCTGCCGTGAAAGAGGAGGCCTCAGGCGAGACGGAGTCATCTTAGGGTCGGCTGCCCTCGCCCGAGGCTAGGCTCGGGCGTGGCGTGATCGAGTCGCTCGTATGGACTGATCCCTGACTTAATCAAACCCATCAGGCCTCTGCAGCTTTATGCTGATGGGGGTTACCAGCTGAGAATTAGGCGTCTTGAGGGTACCCCTAATTATGGTCCCCGACAGTAGCCCCCGAGCCTCGAAGAGAGTGTTAACACTCGCTTGGAGGCTTGCGTCGCACTTTTTTGCAAGGGGACCAGCCTTTCTCGGTGGTACTTTGTTCCGGTGGGTGCGCGCGAGCGCACCCGCCGGGTGTAGCCCCCGAGGCCTCGGAGGAGTGGTTTCACTCCTTCGAGGTCTTAATGCCTTGCGTAATGCCTCGGCTGGTCTGGCGGTTCCCTCATGCGAGCAGGGCGTAGCCCAGGTGCACTGTCGGGGCCCAAGTTCTCGGGCTGGTATGTTGACGCTGTCAACGGTTCGGCCGGAGCCGGGTTTGCGAGAGCAGCCCCCGAGCCTCCGCACGGAGCGAGAGGACGATCAGGGACAGACTCGACTTTTTACATACGCCCCTACGTCGCCTTTCCGCAAGGAGGAGGGGGGGAGAGCGCCATGTTACCCTCGATGGGCACCGAACATGGTGTCTCCGGTGAGCTGCAATCGGGTAATCCGAGTGGACGTCCGTGCCCCGTTCGTTGGGGGTCGGCTAGGGGCCCGGAGGCACGCCCAAAAGTACCTGCGGGTGATCTGCCGGACCCGGTCCCCTGGCGACGGGGTCCGAGGGCTCGTTGCCTCCCTCCGATGGGATTCCGTTACAGAGTCGTTCCCGCTGGTCTCGGAAATGTCCTAGGGTACCTCGGGAGCGCAGCCCGAGCCTTGGTTATGTATCGAACGTACCCCTGGTCATCCCTCGCTCGGCGTCTGAGGCGACTGTGAACCCTTCGACAGGCCAGCCTTCGAACCCCTGATCAGTAATGGGCGCGGAGCCCTAGTAGCCTGAGGCGGTCGTGGAACCTTTCGGGAGGCCGACCTTCGAACCCCTGACCAGTAGTGGGTGTCGGGCCCACGCGATCTGAGGCGGCTGTTGAACCCCTCGGGGGGCCAGCCTTCGAACCCCTGATCAGTAGAGAGGCTCGGAGCCTAGTTCCTTCACGGGGAAGGATCCCTTTGGGGGTATCCTCCTTCCCAGTCCCTGTTGCAAGAGATAGAGAAAGAAGGAAAAGGGAAAAAAGGATACGAAACCAAGCGACGTGGCGTACCTTTTTTGGTGTGGTCGTGTTGGCGAAGGCAAAGCGTCGCCAGCCGCTCCTGCTAGAAGCGTCGCCTGTCCGGCCGCGGAGTTAATGCGCAGGGGCGAGTAGTTGGCGAGGCTGCCGTTGCGTGCGCGAGCCGTTCGAGGAACGGCTGTTTTTGCTTCGCGTTTTTTGAACCTTGCGTCCGGTTCGGGCGGTACGTTGGAACCGTCTTGACCTTGGTCTTTATATACCCCGGAGAGGGTCCGGTGACGGTTCCTGACTCCGCTTCTCGCCTCCCTCTCAGGTTTTTTGCAGCCTGAGAGATCTAGCCAGAAAAAGAAAACCGCCCTCCCCTGTCCCTCACGCCGCCACCCTTTCTGCCTTGGCGATGGCTGACCGGGCGACCATCATCCCGCCGCGCGACCCGTGGCCCTTCTCCACGGTGACGGCGGGTGATCTGGAGGACCTTGTCGGCGAGGGTTTGCTCCGCCCCCTCACCGATAAGCAGCGGCCGGAATGGATTCCTCCCGCGGGCGGAGTCGCTCCATCCCCTCCGCCGGGGTATGTCGTGAGCTTCATCTCCTTCCATGAGCGGGGATTTGGTGTGCCGTCGAGCCGCTTCATGCGGGCCATCCTGCTCCACTACGGGGTGGAACTGCACAACCTCACTCCCAACTCTATCGCGCAGGCCGCTATCTTTGTAGCGGTGTGCGAGGGGTATTTGGGGATCGCCCCCCATTGGGATTTGTGGACTCATCTCTTCTTTGCCGAGCTTTTTGCTTCGTCGACGGGGGAGAGGAAGGTCCGTGCGGCGGTGCGGGCCGGCGGCTGCACCCTCTTGCTGAGGCAGTCACGGACGTTGCAGTATATCCCTGCCGTCCTCGCATCCTCAAACAAGGGTTGGCAGCGGCGGTGGTTCTACCTCCGGAATGACGGAGAGTCGCTCCCGCCGTTCTCTCAGCGGGTCGTCACCGCCGCTTCCGACGCCTGGCGCCACGGGACCCCACACGAGAGGCGGAAGAACCTCGAACCTCTTCTCCAGGCCCTGAAGGCGTTGCGGGAGGAAGGGCTCACCGCCGCGGGAGTGGTCGCCGCCATCCACCGCCGGAGGGTGCTCCCCCTGGCGGAGCGGCGGCTGTTGCTTTGGGAGATGACCCAGGAGGCCGACTGGGAAGGGTCACGGATGTCCCCTGATCCTCTTCCCCACGATGCCCTCCACTGGCGGGTGTCAGCCGCGATGGGGAAGCCGGACCCCCACGCCTTCTCCCAGCCTCGAATGCGCCCCGACCAGGGGTGCGTCGCTCTGGTGAGTGTTCGTCCCTTCCTTCTTCACATACCGGGTTGCTTCTGATTCTTACGATCGGGTTTCTTTCTCCCCCCTTTTTAGGAGGTGGGGCCGCACAAACCCTCCTTGCCGCGGGTCCCGGAGGACGCGGTGGGTCGGGCGGCGCGGCGGGTCGCCGCGGAGGAGAAGAAGAAGAAAAAGGATGCGGAGAAGGCCCGGGCCCGCAGGCGGAGGCGGGCTCAGGACGCCCTGGAGAAACGCCGTCGTCAGCAGGAGAGGGAAGGACTTCCCAGGGAGCTGTCGCCGGAGACGCCCGACGATGACGACGACGGCGACGACGAAGAGGAGGAGGACGACATGGCCGCCCGTCTCGGCCTCAGCCCCGGCTTGGGGTGTGGCCGGGAGCTATCGAGTCAGCCCCCGAGCGGGCCGACGTTGTCGGTTCCTGGAGCCGAGGCGCCAGATCCCCGACCTGAGGGGCGGGGGCAACCCGAGAGGGTTCTTGACCCCTCGGCTGGAGGAGCTGACGCGACTCCAGGGAGCCGGGCCAAGGGGTCCGTTCCTCGGGAACCGTCGCCCACGCCGGCAGCATGGGGGAGCGGTCCTCAGGTTGTCGTGGCGGCGCCTGGGTAGTCCGCCTCCCAGGCGTCAGGGGCGCCCAAGGCGAGGGCGGCGCCGGGGCTGTTGGCGAGGCGGTCCTCGGCGGCGGTTCCAGGAAGCGGGAGCCAAGAGACCTCCCCCCAGGCACAGTGGATCATGGTCCGGAGCGGGTAGGTACCTTGGAATGTCTCCGTCCCGGCGCTTCATTCATACGCCTGGGCCGTGATCTTCCCTTTCTTGTTTTTTCCAGCAAGCGGAGCCATGGCCCTACGGACCTGGCGCCTCGGAAGGCCCTCAAGACGGCGTTGGTCTAGGCAGCTGGCGCCACCTCGGACCTCGCCTCTCAGCCGACCCTTTCGCAGGGCGCTCCGCCGCACGGGGCTCAGGCGTCGCATGTTCCGGGGGAGCAGGTCCCCGAAGCGGGCCCCTCTGCCGAGGTGGCCATCGTGATCGGGGAAGTGGCCGGCGCCGACATGGTCCCGAGCTCGCCTGCCGTGTCGGCCATGCCGGCGTCTGCCGCTACCGCAGTCGGCACCGTCCCAGTCGGAGAGCGTACGGTTGCCGCCGGCGCCGAGACGGCCGCAGCGTCAGCGCCCGGAGCTTCGGAAGAGGTGGGCGCGGACGTGCAGTGCTTCCGGGCGGGCGGCAGCCTTGTCGCTGTGCGGCGGAGCCCCGAGGCCCGGGGCCAGTTGCTCCGATTCCGGACCCGCGAGGCTCCGGGCCCTATCTTCGTTCTTGACGACGAAGAGGAGGACCAGTCCTGGGACGAGCTCCGCAAGCGTGCGGAAGCGACGGTGGGGTTGCTCCGATCGTCGCTGGAGGTTCTCTGCGGGGACGTCCCCAAAATCCTCCAGGTAATGATTTTAGGCATACCTTCTCCCTTCTGCGAGCGAGGCGTTCGTCGTGATGTCTTGTTTTCCTTTCCAGGATCTGACGGACCGGAGCGCTGCCAAGTCGTCGTTCATTCGCCGCGAGGCTGACGTCTGGGGCTCGCTGCGGTCCCTGAGGACTTCGCTCGCTGGGGCTACCGCGCGCCTTTCTCAGCAGAACGCTAAGATAGCGGACCTCCAGTTGCTCTGCGCTGACCTGAAGGCCGAGGCGGCGGCAGCGCGCACGGAGGTGCAACAACAGCGGTCGGAGCTCGCCCAGGTTGCCGAGGAGCGGGACCAAACTCAGGGCCGGGCCGCCGAGGCTGAAAACCGGGCCAAGACCCTCGCGGCCGATCTGGCCGCGGCCCAGGTCGCGGCCTCGGAGCAACGCGTCCGAGCCGGAGGTGCGCCTCGTCCGTCCTCGGTTCTCGTTCTTGTCCGTTTCTTCCGCTTGAGTTTGAGGTCTTTTTTTCTGGTTGTTCGCAGAGCTCGAGTCTGCTCTTGACGAGTCTGCCAAAGCGCTCGCCGAGGCGCTCGCTGGAGCTGCTGAGCAGAGGGAGGTCGATCTCGCGGCCATGTCCGAGGCCGTCTCGGAGGTCTATCGAAAACTCGGTCCCGGCGACGTCCCTTCAGGAAGCTCTCCCCAAAGCCGTCTTCAAGCCCTAGGTGATTACGCGCGCGGTAAAGTCCGTGGGGCGCTGCACCACGGCGTCAGGCGGGCCTTCGCCGTGCTCGCTTCCCACTACGTCGTGGACTTGGAGCGGGTCAGTGAGGGGTACTGCCTTCCTGACGAAGACGAGGCGGCCCTGGCGGAAGTTCAGCGGCTCGACGCGGTCGCTGCGGGTCCGAGCGCGGCGCTGGCGACCGTCTTCGAAGCGGAGATTCTTCCTCCTGCGCCGCCGCCGGAAGCGGAGGTGGACCTTACCGACGGCGGGGGTGGAGTTGAGGGCGCGGCGCCTTCCCAAGGCGACGCCTGATTTTTGTTGGGACAATTTCTGTTGGGTGTGCGATTTGCCGCGGCCACCGAGGCCTGGACATTTTACTTCTCTTCCGTGAAGTCATGCTCCTTTTCGTTTCGATTTTCGCGCCTGGCCCGAAGTGTCGACAACAGAGTGATTTCCCGAGCTGGGTCCTTTTTCGTGGCAGGCGACGAGTGAGGTGTCCCTAGCCCGGAGGCATAGGCGTTCCCCAGCTCAGTCGGTCTCGCCATTTACTCGTACCCAAGTTCGCTCCTCGGGACCCTGCTTATGACGCATCCGGGAGAACGCAAAAAACCCTTCTTGACCGAAAAAAGAATTTCTTTGACGCGGAAAGGTACGTCCAAACTCGACGAAGGGGGTTCCCCTTTTTAGCCCCCGAGGGAGGGTCGGGCTCTGCCGGGGCGAGGCCGACCCTTCCTTGATGACTGATTCTCATGTGTGAGTGGGGAAAGGGCGCAGCCCCCGGGCGTCGTTTGCGCAAAGGCCGTTTGGCGAGTCGGGCTCCTGCCCGGATATCCGGCGAGTGCTCGGTGACATCCCTCGGTATGCCGGGCATGCCCGAGGGACCCCACGCAAAAATGTCGATGTTTGCGCGGGGAAAGTCGACGAGTACTGCTTCTTATTTGGGACCGAGCCCAGAACTGATCCGGACCTGCTTGGAGGCGTCGCCACTGGGGTCGAGAGGGACGGCTTTAACCGTCTCCGCTGGCTCGAAGTTGCCGGCATGTCGCTTCACGTCCGGCACCTCTCGGGAGAGGCTTTCCAGGTCGGCAATGAGGGCCTCGGACTCGGCGAGGGCCTCGGCGTACTCCACGCACTCCACATCGCATTCGAATGCGTGTTTATACGTAGGGCCGACGGTGATGACCCCGTTGGGGCCCGGCATCTTGAGCTTCAGGTAGGTGTAGTTGGGGATGGCCATGAACTTCGCGTAGCATGGCCTTCCCAACACTGCGTGGTAGGTTCCTCGGAACCCGACCACCTCGAACGTCAAAGTCTCCCTTCGGAAGTTGGAGGGTGTTCCGAAGCAGACAGGGAGGTCGAGCTGTCCGAGGGGCTGGACGCGCTTCCCGGGAATGATCCCGTGGAAGGGCGCAGCGCCTGCTCGGACGGATGACAGATCGACGCGCAGGAGCCTGAGGGTCTCAGCGTAGATGATGTTGAGGCAGCTGCCCCCATCCATCAAGACCTTGGTGAGCCTGACGTCGCCGATGACGGGGTCGACGACGAGCGGGTACTTCCCCGGGCTCGGCACGTGGTCGGGGTGGTCGTCCCGGTCGAAGGTGATGGGCTTGTCGGACCAGTCTAGGTAGACTGGTGCCGTCACCTTCACCGAGCAGACCTCCCGACGTTCCTGCTTACGATGCCGAGCCGAGGCGTTCGCCGCATGCCCTCCATAGATCATAAAGCAGTCGCGGACCTCGGGGAACCCTCCTGCTTGGTGATCTTCCTTCTTGCCGTCGTCGCGGGCCTTGTCACCCTCTGCGGGTGGCCCGGCCCGGTGGAAGTGGCGCCGAAGCATGACGCACTCCTCGAGGGTGTGCTTGACGGGCCCCTGATGGTAGGGGCACGTCTCCTTGAGTGCCTTGTCGAAGAGGTTGGCGCCTCCGGGGGGCTTCCGAGGGTTCTTGTGCTCGGTGGCGGCGACAAGGTCTGCGTCGGGAGCGTCGCGTTTCGCTTGCGACTTCCTTCTGCCTTTCTTCTTGGCGCCGAGCAGAGCAGACGCCTCGGGAGCATCTTCCGACGGGCGGCCCTGGGGCTGCTTGTCCTTTCGGAAGATGGCTTCAACCGCCTCCTGGCCGGAGGCGAACTTGGTGGCGATGTCCATCAGCTCGCTCGCCCTGGTGGGGGTCTTGCGACCCAACTTGCTCACCAGGTCACGGCAGGTGGTGCCGGCAAGGAATGCGCCGATGACATCGGAGTCGGTGATGTTGGGCAGCTCGGTGCGCTGCTTCGAGAATCGCCGGATATAGTCCCGAAGGGACTCTCCCGGATGTTGCCGACAGCTTCGGAGGTCCCAGGAATTCCCGGGGCGCACGTACGTGCCCTGGAAGTTGCCGGCGAAAGCCTGGACCAGATCTTCCCAGTTGGAAATCTGCCCCGGAGGCAGATGCTCCAACCAAGCGCGAGCGGTGTCGGAGAGAAACAGGGGGAGGTTGCGGATGATGAGGTTGTCGTCGTCCGTCCCACCCAGTTGACAGGCCAGGCGGTAGTCCGCGAGCCACAATTCCGGTCTCGTTTCCCCCGAGTACTTTGTGATAGTAGTCGGGGGTCGGAATCGGGGCGGAAACGGCGCCCGCCGAATGGCTCGGCTAAAGACCTGCGGACCGGGTGGTTCGGGCGAGGGACTCCGATCCTCCCCGCTGTCGTAGCGTCCCCCACGCCTGGGGTGATAACCTCGGCGCACCCTTTCGTCGAGGCGGGCCCGACGGTCGCGATGAGGGTGCTCGTCGCCGAGGTGGCCCGGGGCCGCAGGCGCGGTGTTGCGCGTGCGCCCGGTGTAGACCGAGGCTTCCCGCGTGAGTCGGGAAGTCGCGGCACGAGGTTCCGAGGGGTACCCCTGCCTTCGGGAGGCAGAGCTCTCGGCCCGCCGGGCCGCAGCGCCTTCCAGGAGATGCTTGAGTTCTCCCTGGATTCGCCGACCCTCGGTGGTTGATGACTCCGGCATCGCGCGGAGGAGCATCGCTGCGGCGGCCAGGTCCTGACCGGTTCCGCCGGATGCGGTAGGCGGTCTGTTCCTGGCATCGTTGGCGATGCGGTGCTGGAGACCTTGGGGCAGGTGACGTATTCCTCCGGCCGGGGGCTGGCTCGCCCATACCTGCCCGATGTTCTGGCGGATTGCCTCGAGCGCTCCTGCTCCCTCATCGAGCCCGGCCTGCGCCCCGCGGACTTGCTCGAGCTGTGGGCCGTGACCCCCCGCCGGAACGGGGACCACAGCTAGCTCCCGCGGGATGTCGGCGCGAGGCGCTGGCCCAGGGGGATCACCATCCTCCGGCATGCCGAGACAGCCGCCTCCGGAGGGATCCCCTAGCTCGATGTGGAAACATTCGCGGCTCGGGCCGCAGTCCTTGTCGTCAAGGCTGCGGCTGCCGTCGGAACAGTCGGAGAGGCAGTAGTCACATGCGGTCATGAAGTCCCGCATGGCACTGGGGTTGCCAAATCCCGAGAAATCCCAGCAGATGCTGGGGTCGTCATCTTCCTCGGACCCAGAGGGTCCGTAGGTCGAGACACCCGTCAATCGGTCCCAAGGCGACCGCACACGAAACCCCAGAGAGGTTGCACTCGCCTCAACGTGAGCGCCCGCCAAAGCGAGGCCGCCAGGCGGGTTGAGGCCGAGTCGAAATGACGAAGGATGGGAATCAGCCCGTACCTTTTGGTTGACGAGGAGCGATGAAGTCACGTCGGGGGCTGATCGCGCCGTCGTCCTGGGTGCGAGGGCGACGTCCTGCAGGCCCTCCGTGAGCGTGCTGGCGTCGTCCACTTGCTCGGGGTCGACGTGTTGCGGGGGGGGCGGCGCTCGCCTTTGCCTCGAACGCGAGGGTGACACCTAGCGTGTCCTCCGTTGGGGCATTGGGGATGTCGATCTGCTCGACAGCCGTCGGGGCGCTGCCTCCCGCTCGGCCCTGGTTGCCCGCCTCCTCCTCCTGCGATGGTGGGGGAGAGGATGGGGCGAACTCGAAAGTTGTCCTTCCCCCACGCGGGAAAGGCGTCGTCGATTCCGCCGCCGGCGGGCGGGCTGTCCGCCACCATTGTCGCTGTCGCGCGGCGGTGGAAGGAGTATCATGTCGTAGCTGCCGTCGAGAGACATGAACTCGAGGCTCCCGAAACGGGGCACTGTCCCGGGTTGAAGAGGTCGTTGGAGACTGCCCATCTGGAGCTTGACGGGAATCTACTCGTCAACACGCAACAGGCCCCTACCTGGCGCGCCAACTATCGGCGTTCCGAGACCGGGGGGTCCCCGAGCCGACGAGTGAGTGTGCCGCGTGCCCCAGCCCAGATGGGTCGAGCGCGTGGGCGAGCGCGAAGGGGGGAGAGAGAGAGGGAGAGCGAGAGCGAGGTGGCCGGAGCCGGGTTGTGAGGGAGTCGGAGAATTCCCGCGGCCTTCGTGTTCGTCCCGCGCCCAGGTCGGGTGCGCTTGCAGTAGGGGGTTACAAGCGTCCGCGCGGGTGAGGGGAGCGAGCGGCCCCGAGAGAGCGCCTGCCCCTGCCCTTCGTTCCCGCGAGGCCAACCTTCTCTAAGAAGGCCCTGGTCCTTCCTTTTATAGTCGTAAGGAGAGGATCCAGGTGTACAAAATGGGGGTGTAGCAAGGTGCTACGTGTCTAGCGAGGGAGAGCTAGCGCCCTAAGTACATGCCAAGGTGGCAGCCGGAGAGATCTTGGCACCCTGTTGGTGTGGCGTCGTGGCTGTTGGAGAAGCAGTGGAGCTTGATGGAGGGACAGCTGTTGGAACAGCGGTGCTCTTGCTGATGTCTCCCTGCTTTCGTAAGGGAGTCAAGAGTCGCCGTCGTCATGGTCTAGTGAGGCGCCATCATTGCTTATCTGGCGGAGCTGGCCAGATGGGACGTCGGTCTTGTTCTCTGCGACCCGAGTCGGCTCAGGGTAGGGCGATGATGACGCTTCCTGTTGACGTGGCGGTCTTGTGTCCTAGGTCGGGCGTCGTGGAGGCTCCTCCGAAGTCGAGGTCGAGTCCGTCCTGCATGACAGAGGCCGAGCCCGAACTCCTGGGTCGGGCGAGGCGAAGGTCGTTCGGCAGAGGCCGAGGCGGAGTCCGAGCCCTGGGTCGGGCGAGGCGGAGGTCGTCGTCTTCCGGGGCCTTAGCCCGAGTCCGAGCCCTGGGTCGGGCGGAGCGGAGTTCGCCGTCTTCCGGGGCCTTAGCCCGAGTCCGAGCCCTGGGTCGGGCGGAGCGGAGTTCGCCGTCTTCCGGGGCCTTAGCCCGAGTCCGAGCCCTGGGTCGGGCGGAGCGGAGTTCGCCGTCTTCCAGGGCCTTAGCCCGAGTCCGAGCCCTGGGTCGGGCGGAGCGGAGTTCGCCGTCTTCCGGGGCCTTAGCCCGAGTCCGAGCCCGGGGTCGGGCGGAGCGGAGTTCGCCGTCTTCCGGGGCCTCAGCCCGAGTCCGAGCCCTGGGTCGGGCAGAGCCTCCTATGGCACCTCTGGCGAAGTCTGGTCGCCCGTCGGTCTTACCTTTTGCGTTAAACGCCCCGGTGACTTGGTCGGTTGGCGCGGTGATTTAGTCAGGGTTACTTCTTATCGAAGGCGGGGCCTCGGGCGAGCCGGTGATGCGTCTGCCGTGAAAGAGGAGGCCTCAGGCGAGACGGAGTCATCTTAGGGTCGGCTGCCCTCGCCCGAGGCTAGGCTCGGGCGTGTCGTGATCGAGTCGCTCGTATGGACTGATCCCTGACTTAATCAAACCCATCAGGCCTCTGCAGCTTTATGCTGATGGGGGTTACCAGCTGAGAATTAGGCGTCTTGAGGGTACCCCTAATTATGGTCCCCGACACCCTGTTTCTCTCCGACACCGCTCGCACTTGGTTGGAGCATCTGCCTCCGGGGCAGATTTCCAACTGGGAAGATCTGGTCCAGGCTTTCGCCGGCAACTTCCAGGGCACGTACGTGCGCCCCGGGAATCCCTGGGACCTCCGAAGCTGTCGGCAACAGCCGGGAGAGTCCCTTCGGGACTATATCCGGCGATTCTCGAAGCAGCGCACCGAGCTGCCCAACATCACCGACTCCGATGTCATCGGCGCGTTCCTTGCCGGCACCACCTGGCGTGACCTGGTGAGCAAGTTGGGTCGCAAGACCCCCACCAGGGCGAGCGAGCTGATGGACATCGCCACCAAGTTCGCCTCCGGCCAGGAGGCGGTTGAAGCCATCTTCCGAAAGGACAAGCAGCCCCAGGGCCGCCCGTCGGAAGATGCTCCCGAGGCGTCTGCTCCACTCGGCGCCAAGAAGAAAGGCAGAAGGAAGTCGCAAGCGAAACGCGACGCTCCCGACGCAGACCTTGTCGCCGCCACCGAGCACAAGAACCCTCGGAAGCCCCCCGGAGGCGCCAACCTCTTCGACAAGGCACTCAAGGAGACGTGCCCCTACCATCAGGGGCCCGTCAAGCACACCCTCGAGGAGTGTGTCATGCTTCGGCGCCACTTCCACCGGGCCGGGCCACCCGCAGAGGGTGACAAGGCCCGCGACGACGGCAAGAAGGAAGATCACCAAGCAGGAGGGTTCCCCGAGGTCCGCGACTGCTTTATGATCTATGGAGGGCATGCGGCGAACGCCTCGGCTCGGCATCGTAAGCAGGAACGTCGGGAGGTCTGCTCGGTGAAGGTGACGGCACCAGTCTACCTAGACTGGTCCGACAATCCCATCACCTTCGACCGGGACGACCACCCCGACCACGTGCCGAGCCCGGGGAAGTACCCGCTCGTCGTCGACCCCGTCATCGGCGACGTCAGGCTCACCAAGGTCTTGATGGATGGGGGCAGCTGCCTCAACATCATCTACGCTGAGACCCTCAGGCTCCTGCGCGTTGATCTGTCATCCGTCCGAGCAGGCGCTGCGCCCTTCCACGGGATCATTCCCGGGAAGCGCGTCCAGCCCCTCGGACAGCTCGACCTCCCTGTCTGCTTCGGAACACCCTCCAACTTCCGAAGGGAGACTTTGACGTTCGAGGTGGTCGGGTTCCGAGGAACCTACCACGCAGTGTTGGGAAGGCCATGCTACGCGAAGTTCATGGCCATCCCCAACTACACCTACCTGAAGCTCAAGATGCCGGGCCCCAACGGGGTCATCACCGTCGGCCCTACGTATAAACACGCATTCGAATGCGATGTGGAGTGCGTGGAGTACGCCGAGGCCCTCGCCGAGTCCGAGGCCCTCATTGCCGACCTGGAAAGCCTCTCCCGAGAGGTGCCGGACGTGAAGCGACATGCCGGCAACTTCGAGCCAGCGGAGACGGTTAAAGCCGTCCCTCTCGACCCCAGTGGCGATGCCTCCAAGCAGGTCCGGATCAGTTCTGGGCTCGGTCCCAAATAAGAAGCAGTACTCGTCGACTTTCCCCACGCAAACGTCGACATTTTTGCGTGGGGTCCCTCGGGCATGCCCGGCATACCGAGGGATGTCACCGAGCACTCGCCGGATATCCGGGCAGGAGCCCGACTCGCCAAACGGCCTCCGCGCAAACGACGCCCGGGGGTTGCGCCCTTTCCCCACTCACACATGAGAATCAGTCATCAAGGAAGGGTCGGCCTCGCCCCGGCAGAGCCCGACCCTCCCTCGGGGGCTAAAAAGGGGGAACCCCCTTCGTCGAGTTTGGACGTACCTTTCCGCGTCAAAGAAATTCTTTTTTCGGTCAAGAAGGGTTTTTTGCGTTCTCCCGGATGCGTCATAAGCAGGGTCCCGAGGAGCGAACTTGGGTACGAGTAAATGGCGAGACCGACTGAGCTGGGGAACGCCTATGCCTCCGGGCTAGGGACACCTCACTCGTCGCCTGCCACGAAAAAGGACCCAGCTCGGGAAATCACCCTGTTGTCGACACTTCGGGCCAGGCGCGAAAATCGAAACGAAAAGGAGCATGACTTCACGGAAGAGAAGTAAAATGTCCAGGCCTCGGTGGCCGCGGCAAATCGCACACCCAACAGAAATTGTCCCAACAAAAATCAGGCGTCGCCTTGGGAAGGCGCCGCGCCCTCAACTCCACCCCCGCCGTCGGTAAGGTCCACCTCCGCTTCCGGCGGCGGCGCAGGAGGAAGAATCTCCGCTTCGAAGACGGTCGCCAGCGCCGCGCTCGGACCCGCAGCGACCGCGTCGAGCCGCTGAACTTCCGCCAGGGCCGCCTCGTCTTCGTCAGGAAGGCAGTACCCCTCACTGACCCGCTCCAAGTCCACGACGTAGTGGGAAGCGAGCACGGCGAAGGCCCGCCTGACGCCGTGGTGCAGCGCCCCACGGACTTTACCGCGCGCGTAATCACCTAGGGCTTGAAGACGGCTTTGGGGAGAGCTTCCTGAAGGGACGTCGCCGGGACCGAGTTTCCGATAGACCTCCGAGACGGCCTCGGACATGGCCGCGAGATCGACCTCCCTCTGCTCAGCAGCTCCAGCGAGCGCCTCGGCGAGCGCTTTGGCAGACTCGTCAAGAGCAGACTCGAGCTCTGCGAACAACCAGAAAAAAAGACCTCAAACTCAAGCGGAAGAAACGGACAAGAACGAGAACCGAGGACGGACGAGGCGCACCTCCGGCTCGGACGCGTTGCTCCGAGGCCGCGACCTGGGCCGCGGCCAGATCGGCCGCGAGGGTCTTGGCCCGGTTTTCAGCCTCGGCGGCCCGGCCCCGAGTTTGGTCCCGCTCCTCGGCAACCTGGGCGAGCTCCGACCGCTGTTGTAGCACCTCCGTGCGCGCTGCCGCCGCCTCGGCCTTCAGGTCAGCGCAGAGCAACTGGAGGTCCGCTATCTTAGCGTCCTGCTGAGAAAGGCGCGCGGTAGCCCCAGCGAGCGAAGTCCTCAGGGACCGCAGCGAGCCCCAGACATCGGCCTCGCGGCGAATGAACGACGACTTGGCAGCGCTCCGGTCCGTCAGATCCTGGAAAGGAAAACAAGACATCACGACGAACGCCTCGCTCGCAGAAGGGAGAAGGTATGCCTAAAATCATTACCTGGAGGATTTTGGGGACGTCCCCGCAGAGAACCTCCAGCGACGATCGGAGCAACCCCACCGTCGCTTCCGCACGCTTGCGGAGCTCGTCCCAGGACTGGTCCTCCTCTTCGTCGTCAAGAACGAAGATAGGGCCCGGAGCCTCGCGGGTTCAGAATCGGAGCAACTGGCCCCGGGCCTCGGGGCTCCGCCGCACAGCGACAAGGCTGCCGCCCGCCCGGAAGCACTGCGCGTCCGCGCCCACCTCTTCCGAAGCTCCGGGCGCTGACGCTGCGGCCGTCTCGGCGCCGGCGGCAACCGTACGCTCTCCGACTGGGACGGTGCCGACTGCGGTAGCGGCAGACGCCGGCATGGCCGACACGGCAGGCGAGCTCGGGACCATGTCGGCGCCGGCCACTTCCCTGATCACGATGGCCACCTCGGCAGAGGGGCCCGCTTCGGGGACCTGCTCCCCCGGAACATGCGACGCCTGAGCCCCGTGCGGCGGAGCGCCCTGCGAAAGGGTCGGCTGAGCGGCGAGGTCCGAGGTGGCGCCAGCTGCCTGGACCAACGCCGTCTTGAGGGCCTTCCGAGGCGCCAGGTCCGTAGGGCCATGGCTCCGCTTGCTGGAAAAAACAAGAAAGGGAAGATCACGGCCCAGGCGTATGAATGAAGCGCCGGGACGGAGACATTCCAAGGTACCTACCCGCTCCGGACCATGATCCACTGTGCCTGGGGGGAGGTCTCTTGGCTCCCGCTTCCTGGAACCGCCGCCGAGGACCGCCTCGCCAACAGCCCCGGCGCCGCCCTCGCCTTGGGCGCCCCTAACGCCTGGGAGGCGGACTGCCCAGGCGCCGCCACGACAACCTGAGGACCGCTCCCCCATGCTGCCGGCGTGGGCGACGGTTCCCGAGGAACGGACCCCTTGGCCCGGCTCCCTGGGGTCGCGTCAGCTCCTCCAGCCGAGGGGTCAAGAACCCTCTCGGGTTGCCCCCGCCCCTCAGGTCGGGGATCTGGCGCCTCAGCTCCAGGAACCGACAACGTCGGCCCGCTCGGGGGCTGACTCGACGGCTCCCGGCCACACCCCAAGCCGGGGCTAAGGCCGAGACGGGCGACCATGTCGTCCTCCTCCTCTTCGTCGTCGCCGTCGTCGTCATCGTCGGGCGTCTCCGGCGACAGCTCCCTGGGAAGTCCTTCCCTCTCCTGCTGACGACGGCGTTTCTCCAGGGCGTCCCGAGCCCGCCTCCGCCTGCGGGCCCGGGCCTTCTCCGCATCCTTTTTCTTCTTCTCCTCCTCCGCGGCGACCCGCCGCGCCGCCCGACCCACCGCGTCCTCCGGGACCCGCGGCAGGGAGGGTTTGTGCGGCCCCACCTCCTAAAAAGGGGGGGGGGAGAAAGAAACCCGATCGTAAGAATCAGAAGCAACCCTGTATGTGAAGAAGGAAGGGACGAACACTCACCAGAGCGACGCACCCCTGGTCGGGGCGCATTCGAGGCTGGGAGAAGGCGTGGGGGTCCGGCTTCCCCATCGCGGCTGACACCCGCCAGTGGAGGGCATCGTGGGGAAGAGGATCAGGGGACATCCGTGACCCTTCCCAGTCGGCCTCCTGGGTCATCTCCCAAAGCGACAGCCGCCGCTCCGCCAGGGGGAGCACCCTCCGGCGGTGGATGGTGGCGACCACTCCCGCGACGGTGAGCCCTTCCTCCCGCAACGCCTTCAGGGCCTGGAGAAGAGGTTCGAGGTTCTTCCGCCTCTCGTGTGGGGTCCCGTGGCGCCAGGCGTCGGGAGCGGCGGTGACGACCCGCTGAGAGAACGGCGGGAGCGACTCTCCGTCATTCCGGAGGTAGAACCACCGCCGCTGCCAACCCTTGTTTGAGGATGCGAGGACGGCAGGGATATACTGCAACGACCGTGACTGCCTCAGCAAGAGGGTGCAGCCGCCGGCCCGCACCGCCGCACGGACCTTCCTCTCCCCCGTCGACAAAGCAAAAGCTCGGCAAAGAAGAGATGAGTCCACAAATCCCAATGGGGGGCGATCCCCAAATACCCCTCGCACACCGCTACAAAGATAGCGGCCTGCGCGATAGAGTTGGGAGTGAGGTTGTGCAGTTCCACCCCGTAGTGGAGCAGGATGGCCCGCATGAAGCGGCTCGACGGCACACCAAATCCCCGCTCATGGAAGGAGATGAAGCTCACGACATACCCCGGCGGAGGGGATGGAGCGACTCCGCCCGCGGGAGGAATCCATTCCGGCCGCTGCTTATCGGTGAGGGGGCGGAGCAAACCCTCGCCGACGAGGTCCTCCAGATCACCCGCCGTCACCGTGGAGAAGGGCCACGGGTCGCGCGGCGGGATGATGGTCGCCCGGTCAGCCATCGCCAAGGCAGAAAGGGTGGCGGCGTGAGGGACAGGGGAGGGCGGTTTTCTTTTTCTGGCTAGATCTCTCAGGCTGCAAAAAACCTGAGAGGGAGGCGAGAAGCGGAGTCGGGAACCGTCACCGGACCCTCTCCGGGGTATATAAAGACCAAGGTCAAGACGGTTCCAACGTACCGCCCGAACCGGACGCAAGGTTCAAAAAACGCGAAGCAAAAACAGCCGTTCCTCGAACGGCTCGCGCACGCAACGGCAGCCTCGCCAACTACTCACCCCTGCGCATTAACTCCGCGGCCGGACAGGCGACGCTTCTAGCAGGAGCGGCTGGCGACGCTTCGCCTTCGCCAACACGACCACACCAAAAAAGGTACGCCACGTCGCTTGGTTTCGTATCCTTTTTTCCCTTTTCCTTCTTTCTCTATCTCTTGCAACAGGGACTGGGAAGGAGGATACCCCCAAAGGGATCCTTCCCCGTGAAGGAACTAGGCTCTGAGCCTCTCTACTGATCAGGGGTTCGAAGGCTGGCCCCCCGAGGGGTTCAACAGCCGCCTCAGATCGCGTGGGCCCGACACCCACTACTGGTCAGGGGTTCGAAGGTCGGCCTCCCGAAAGGTTCCACGACCGCCTCAGGCTACTAGGGCTCCGCGCCCATTACTGATCAGGGGTTCGAAGGCTGGCCTGTCGAAGGGTTCACAGTCGCCTCAGACGCCGAGCGAGGGATGACCAGGGGTACGTTCGATACATAACCAAGGCTCGGGCTGCGCTCCCGAGGTACCCTAGGACATTTCCGAGACCAGCGGGAATGACTCTGTAACGGAATCCCATCGGAGGGAGGCAACGAGCCCTCAGACCCCGTCGCCAGGGGACCGGGTCCGGCAGATCACCCGCAGGTACTTTTGGGCGTGCCTCCGGGCCCCTAGCCGACCCCCAACGAACGGGGCACGGACGTCCACTCGGATTACCCGATTGCAGCTCACCGGAGACACCATGTTCGGTGCCCATCGAGGGTAACATGGCGCTCTCCCCCCCCTCCTCCTTGCGGAAAGGCGACGTAGGGGCGTATGTAAAAAGTTGAGTCTGTCCCTGATCGTCCTCTCGCTCCGTGCGGAGGCTCGGGGGCTGCTCTCGCAAACCCGGCTCCGGCCGAACCGTTGACAGCGTCAACATACCAGCCCGAGAACTTGGGCCCCGACAGTGCACCTGGGCTACGCCCTGCTCGCATTAGGGAACCGCCAGACCAGCCGAGGCATTACGCAAGGCATTAAGACCTCGAAGGAGTGAAACCACTCCTCCGAGGCCTCGGGGGCTACACCCGGCGGGTGCGCTCGCGCGCACCCACCGGAACAAAGTACCACCGAGAAAGGCTGGTCCCCTTGCAAAAAAGTGCGACGCAAGCCTCCAAGCGAGTGTTAACACTCTCTTCGAGGCTCGGGGGCTACTGTCGGGGACCATAATTAGGGGTACCCTCAAGACGCCTAATTCTCAGCTGGTAACCCCCATCAGCATAAAGCTGCAGAGGCCTGATGGGTTTGATTAAGTCAGGGATCAGTCCATACGAGCGACTCGATCACGCCACGCCCGAGCCTAGCCTCGGGCGAGGGCAGCCGACCCTAAGATGACTCCGTCTCGCCTGAGGCCTCCTCTTTCACGGCAGACGCATCACCGGCTCGCCCGAGGCCCCGCCTTCGATAAGAAGTAACCCTGACTAAATCACCGCGCCAACCGACCAAGTCACCGGGGCGTTTAACGCAAAAGGTAAGACCGACGGGCGACCAGACTTCGCCAGAGGTGCCATAGGAGGCTCTGCCCGACCCAGGGCTCGGACTCGGGCTGAGGCCCCGGAAGACGGCGAACTCCGCTCCGCCCGACCCCGGGCTCGGACTCGGGCTAAGGCCCCGGAAGACGGCGAACTCCGCTCCGCCCGACCCAGGGCTCGGACTCGGGCTAAGGCCCCGGAAGACGGCGAACTCCGCTCCGCCCGACCCAGGGCTCGGACTCGGGCTAAGGCCCCGGAAGACGGCGAACTCCGCTCTGCCCGACCCAGGGCTCGGACTCGGGCTAAGGCCCCGGAAGACGACGACCTCCGCCTCGCCCGACCCAGGGCTCGGACTCCGCCTCGGCCTCTGCCGAACGACCTTCGCCTCGCCCGACCCAGGAGTTCGGGCTCGGCCTCTGTCATGCAGGACGGACTCGACCTCGACTTCGGAGGAGCCTCCACGACGCCCGACCTAGGACACAAGACCGCCACGTCAACAGGAAGCGTCATCATCTCCCTGCCCTGAGCCGACTCGGGTCGCAGAGAACAAGATCGGCGTCCCATCTGGCCAGCTTCGCCAGATAAGCAATGATGGCGCCTCACTAGACCATGACGACGGCGACTCTTGACTCCCTTACGAAAGCAGGGAGACGTCAGCAAGAGCACCGCTGTTCCAACAGCTGTCCCTCCATCAAGCTCCACTGCTTCTCCAACAGCCACGACGCCACACCAACAGGGTGCCAAGATCTCTCCGGCTGCCACCTTGGCATGTACTTAGGGCGCTAGCTCTCCCTCGCTAGACACGTAGCACCTTGCTACACCCCCATTTTGTACACCTGGATCCTCTCCTTACGACTATAAAAGGAAGGACCAGGACCTTCTTAGAGAAGGTTGGCCTCGCGGGAACGAAGGGCAGAGGCAGGCGCTCTCTCGGGGCCGCTCGCTCCCCTCACCCGCGCGGACGCTTGTAACCCCCTACTGCAAGCGCACCCGACCTGGGCGCGGGACGAACACGAAGGCCGCGGGAATTCTCCGACTCCCTCACGACCCGGCTCCGGCCACCTCGCTCTCTCTCTCTCTCCCCCCTTCGCGCTCGCCCACGCGCTCGACCCATCTGGGCTGGGGCACGCGGCACACTCACTCGTCGGCTCGGGGACCCCCCGGTCTCGGAACGCCGACAAAATGTTTTGAAGTTGCTCTTATAAATTTAAACCTATACAATAATCCCTAGATAAAAAACGAACAAGCCCAAAGTTAACAAATTTACCCAAAAAAATGCCACTGCATATAAACACTCCCTCCATCAGAAGTCCGTTTCACCCGTCTACGCATCACGTTGGTCGTTGGGCTCGGTCTCGTCCGCTCCTGCTCTTTTCTCCGCACCCAGCGCCGCCGCGGGCGATTCTAGGGTTTCGCCGGCGGCAACAACCTGCCTGTAGCGATTCGACGTAGGCATCCCTGTTCCTCTCCTCCGGAGGCCTGTCTCCTCGCCATCTCGTCGGTGTAGCCTGAGTGCGGGTCCACGCCCCTGCAGACCCAAGACGACGGCCTGCAGATCCAGTCCACCTCCGACGACCTCGACCTATCTGCAACTTGTGGACAGCCTGCAGAAACAGCTCGTATTGGAGGTTTGCCTTTTCTGTCCCTATGCCTTCTTCTAATCCCCCTCATTTATGTTCAGTGATGATGAATTCATTCATGCCTTTGAGAATGTTGATTTGTAGTTGGATTTATGTCCCTTCGTGATTTATTTCATTTTTAGTAGGCCATGGCACCAGTACAGTTCTTTTAGTCGTTCAGTAGCATCCCATTGACCATGGCGGTAGTACAGATTTTATTTGTTCCTGATGCATTTGACCATGCCAGCAGTACATATTTCTTTAGTTGAGTAGCACATCCTTTTGGAGTTCTGAAGATGAAGTGGCATATTATTTTAAACTTGCCTAGATATCCAATAGACAAACAAGCAAAAATTATAATTGTTACAATGGCTCTCAACAGCTTCATTACAGATAGTGCCATACATGATGCAAATTTTGATAACTATAATGAAGATAGTGCTCAAACTACTGAAGATACAGCAAATGTTGGAAGTGGTTCAGTAGATGACTCAGATATGGGTGCTTTGTGAGATTCTATTGCAGCCGCTTGGTAGCATAAGCTTGTTTTAATTAGCTTTGTATTCTGTCTCGCATGCCAAGTCGCTAAACTTGCTTGACTATTGGCTTGATCACTACCAATCTATCTTATGTTGCATTAACCGTTGTACTTGTGTGTTCGTTCCAAATGTGGAGACTAATCTCTTTTCATGTATAAAATGATAGAACTATTAACCCAAAAACTAGTTCATGATGCAACATGTATCTATTCAGCAATTAATCAAGGCACCATTAGTTCCAGTGGCACTCAGGACATTACACACTCAGGACAATCGTCTCCTCAAAAAATCAGGATTGTTAAACACCTAATTATCTAGCTAGCAGATTCTTCAGACAGCCAGCTTCTCAGGAAAGCTCTACAGAAATAAGCTGTCCCAAACAGGGCCATTGTTGGGTATGATTTCTATAGGTAGTTTCTTGGGCCATGGAAACTACTAGATAGTTTCTGCATTGGGAGTGCCCTAGTATGCAAAACTTCTCAAAGTTAGCATAGCCGATGTAGGTTTAAAACTTTGAATCTACCAATTTATAGGGATGAAAGTGGTAATCCGAACTGTTAGGACAAATTTAATATTTTAAAATAGATATGTATAAAATTTGATGTTGATCTTTTCTTATGTTATTAAGCACATTAGTACAAATATGAATAAAATATTACATACATTGTTTTATGTATTATTTGCTCCCTACAACACAAAAAGTTGAAAAAATTACCGAATTTATTTCTGAATCCATACCGAAGTTTATATCTATTATTTGAGAAAATATAGGATGAATTTGAGGTTTACCTTTTATGAATCTTAACAAGCTGGATGTTAAAAACAAGAATACAAATTTGTATTGTATATTCTATATCCTATTTATTCGCAATCAAAGAAAAACGACTAAAAAACTGATTACCGAAAAAATACCGTTTCCGACCGTTTTCATCCAATTTAGGGCAGCACATCTGCACATGCATGCCAATCGATTATTCAGAAATTAGAATCGACCGGCATATCTGATACCATGGCACGTCCATGTGCGCATACATGTATTTGTGGGCATTACTTCATCGACAACTAAATTTTGAAAAGGTATGAATGATTAGAGCATCCAAATAATATACTCCCTCAACCAGGAGTAAAATGGAGGCTGGTGGGATCCTATGTGCCTGCTCATCCACTGTTCACACTGTTTGCAGCTGTTCTGTTTCCTCTACTATGCAATCTTCACAGCTATTTGTTCTCACATGTTTTTTACTATTTCTGTTCGTGTTTTGCACTGTTCATCTGTCTTTTCAACCAGCCAGGACCTAGTGTACTTTACCGATTCCTTTAAATTGAAGAAGTCATAGCATGGACATCGCTGAGTGCTACCAGCCATTAATTTAAGGTTGCTATTTGCTTGCTATCCAGAGAAGCTGCTAAGGCCAGTCCCAACCCAAAAACTCTGTGGTACACCCTTCCGTCCTAAACACCTTGATTGTATGAGATTTACTCAATTTACATGTATTTATCTTTTGGTCATGCCATAGTTGTTAAGGCGTCACCTAAGCGTTGCCTAGGCGGTAATGCGCCCCGGCGACGTAAGGCTTCCCGCTCGCCTTACTCGCGGACCAAAGGCGAGTGCGAGAGAGGTTGCTGTCTTGCCGGCGGCTGGCAGCGCGGCGGGCACCCGCGTCGGCTGCAGCGGCTGCGAGCAGAGAGGGAGAGAGCGGTGAGAGAGGGAGAGGCTGGTCGCTGGGAGAGGTGGCTGGGACTGGGAGGGAGTCGACTAGGAGATATAGGGAGAGGGGGGATACAGAGGAAATGGGCTTGACCTAGTTTTAATGAGCTAGTTGGGCTGGCTGGGCTAGTCTTTTTTTATCTTTATATTTTTATCTTCTTTATTATTATTTTTGTGCTAAATACTTTCTCATATAATATTACCTTTTCTATTCTAAGTATATTTAAGGCTTCACCTCGCCTTTCGCTATACCGCTTAAAAGGTAAAAGGGGGTCAGTGCCTTACCGCCTTAACAACTATGGGTCATGCCTAACTTGAAATTGAAGTCTCAAGATATGTTTTCTATCAATCAAATTGTTACATTTACTTCTCCTGCTGATCAACTTTTTCTGGGATACATTTTAGTTATAGGTGGATCATTAGCACTAGGCTGACTACCCTTAGTCCTTATCCTTGTGTGTGGTATAAAAAAATAATAAGCCCATAAACATCTTAATTATAACCTTTGTGGTGGGACCAGCTAGGGAGATGAACTCATGAAAATCGACATGGATAATATCATTTACCGGGGCTTCTTTTCAATGTTTTATTGTGTTTTTGGGAAAACGGAAATAGAATCAGAAAACAACTGGGCCCATTTTCAAATTTTTATCGTGCTTTTGTGAAAAAATGGAAACCACAAATGTGGTGATGATAATTATTTCTACCATTTTAATGATCTATCATCTTGCCCAGAAATTCTTGACGGTATTGTTACCGATTTTTGCATACCTCACTCTCCCATAGTCTTTGCTATTTTAGCCTGTCAATTATGTGCGGTTTACATATGTGTGTTACATTCCTATGTATAGTATTGCTTAGTTGTTTCTTTACTATAGTACTATGCACTATCGATTGCTGTCTGTTATCGACATGCTGTAATACTGGTGCTGGACTTACTTTCATCAGTACCATTTTCATTTTTGTTTGTGGAGAAGTATGGAAGCTGAAACAATTTAGGCCTCTTCTGACAGTTGTGATCCCCACCCTGCCATACACTTTCATATGTTTATGTCAGAGTAGTTGTATATATTACTATTATGCATTAATCATGTAAAAGACTATTACGATGTCTGATAAATTCCGTTATGTGTAAGGTTCTTGTTGTAGTGATGCTAACATGTGTCTGGATTCACAAAATACTCGCATTTTATATAGCCTCGTTTTGAACTAAGTAATTTCATTGGAATATAGCCATAAATCACCAATTGAAATATTAACAATTTTAATAAAATTTAAATTATTATTGGTGGCCATATTGGGGGTTCCTTCTGGTTAGGTGCTTAACTCTATCATGCTATGTATTTCTTTACAGGCTATACAGAAAAACCTGCACCCAAAAGTTGTAAAGATCACCAAGAACCTTGCAGGATAACACAAGTGCTGAATTTTGGAAATGGATCATGGGCGTTATGCTCCACAACATGGATGGGAGAACAACAGTGTAATTGCAGTTTTTTCCTTTACTAACTACTGAAGATGATGAAATAGCAGAATTTTGGCCTTGCGGTTGGCCTGTGTATCCAGCGTTAGTTGTAAAGGAGTTCAAGAAGAGGCTGTTGCTTAAATGGATTGGATTTACCTGCCTGTTCTGTAGAATTTGTTGCTGACTCGACTTATTCTGTTGAATCTACAGGCACCAAATGGGTATGGTGTAATTAATGAGCCAGATTTTAGGTAAGCCAGCTAGTCATTATAGTGTTATGTTAACTGGGGTATTCATTATTTCTGTAATACTGTCGAATCTTTTTTCTAATTTCTCTATTAAGCCGAGATATGTTTTTATTTGGTACTGGGTTAATTCTTCAACAAGTTCTCTCCTTTTGTGTAATTGTGTGTCATGCCTTTATAGTGCTTTGCCATATTACCATATATTCCCCTATTAACTTAATTTGCAGGCCTGGTGGATCCTACAATGCTAGGAGATCTGTGGATGAAGGCTTTCCTAGAGATTCATATGGAAGGGGTGCATTCTATCATGATACACATGATAGAAATATGTATGCATCACCACCCTCTGCTGGTGGAATGTGGTCTCAGCCTCGAAGGAATCATGATGAGGACTATGCAACTGCAAGAGACCATAGAAGGCATGACACTGATTATCGCAATGATGGAAAGCATCATGAGTTTGATTCATACAGAGGAGTTGATAGACTCCATGATAATTATCGTGCTACTGACAACTATTATGAATCTGGCAGTCACCGTGATTTTGGTGCTGATAGGAGCAAAAGGATTGGAAGCAGAGAACGGGCGGAGTTTCATGGTGAGTTTGAAGACCGGTACCGCAGTTCTCACCAAAGCAGGGAGGACAGCTATGAGAGAGATCATGAATATGGTCGTTATGGTTATGATTCGGATTATGAGAGAGGCAAGAGAGATAGTAGCTGGAGAAGACGTGATTCATGTGAGAGCGAACGTGAAAGGAGTGGGTTAAGTCGTGAAAGAGAGGAAAGCCCGTACACGCGCCATAGCCGTTCTCGATCACATGGGCGCGATGACCGATCAAGATCACGGTCTAGATCAAGATCTCCTCGTCCGAGAAGTCATGGTCGGAACCAAAGAGATGGCCTGTATTATGATAATCGATTTGACAGAAGAAGGGAATATGATTGGGATGATAGGGGGCATGGTGATTCAGTGGTATGGACATACTGCATACATACATACATACATTTGTAGCAGTGGGTTTGGAATTTACAAACCATGAGTTTGCATTCATGTTTGCAGGCTCCATCTGCCACTGTTGTTGTCAAGGGACTGTCCCTGAAGACTAATGATGATGACCTATATAAGATTCTTGTACAAGTTCCTCTTCATCACTTGTTGCACCGGTTGAAAGTGTATTTTCTGGTTCACTTTAATCATTTTGTCTGTTCTCTTGTAGGCTCAGTGGGGACCTCTACGCAGTGTGCGTGTGATCAGGGAACGGAATTCTGGCATGTCTCGTGGATTCGCTTTTATTGACTTCCCCACTGTGGTACTAATAAAACAAGTGTTACTACTCATCCAAACTTTCATGTACTGTTAACAAAGCTGTATCCTCTCCACAGGAAGCTGCCCGTAGAATGATGGAAGCTACAGGAGAGAATGGTCTCGAAATTGATGGCAGGAATGTGTTCTTTCAGTACAGGTATAAGTGTTTTTCTATTTAGAAATAAGTATGTTTCACTGCCATCCTATACAAAGTCCTCCATTCTATGCAATCTCTGCTAAGCATGCTGGTGAATGAATGAGTATGCAGTGCATGGCTGCACTTATTTGTTTTTTTTTGCTAAATTAGTGTCTTGAGGAGTTGTATTATGCTTTTGGACTTGTCCTTTTATCCTTTATAACGAAATCTGGTTCTCCGTGAAAAAAATTCAAGACTCCACCAAACACTTTGATTATTTCTGCCTCTTCTGAACTAGCACAATCGTGAATTGGAAAAAATCCCCATGGTACGGGGATTATAATAGAGTCTGCTGTAAGCGGAAACAAACAGGATACTCTAATTTCTCTTTCCCCACTATAAGCTGTTTGAGCTTTGTCCTAAATCAAACTTATCTGACTTTGACCGAGTTTATAGAAAAACACACCGAAATGTACATCATCAATTTTGTTTCACTGAAGTCTCCATGAAATGGGTCTTGATATTGCATTAATTTGAACCTGTAGATGTTATTATGCTTTTTAAAAACTTGGTTAAATTTAGAGAAGTTTGACTTAGGATAAATCCATAAAGGTAAAGTGACATATAGGTTGGAATGGAGGTGAAGTAGTTATTTTGATGACATAAGGTCACATGCGATTACATTGATGCTAATTCAATTAAAATTCATTAATAAAAAGATTAAGCATTTCTGTAAGATTTCAGTGGGGAGAAGTGGTGCTACTTCGTTATGCTACCATATGAAGGTGCTTGTGAGTTGTGACCCTTATACGTCAACACTCAACACTGGTGTTGTCTTTCTTTTATTGTTGTACTAGCCTTTTTGCTTATGTGTTTATATGAAAATTCCTTCCAGTGCAGTTAATTCTACAGTCTTCATTGCAGTAGTAAACCAACCGGGGGGATGGGTGGGCCTTCTCTTGGACAAGAAAATTTTACGAGGCCTACTTATGGGCACAGGACTGCTGCTGCACCGTGTGACTGGATTTGTACTATTTGTGGATGTATGAATTTTGCCCGCAGGACCTCCTGTTTTCAGGTACTTGTAAGGATGCTGTTTTACATATCATATTTCCATCGCCCCTGCCCCCACCCCCACCCGCACCCCCACCTGAACACCAGCTTCTGTTCAATTCCTCATCGCATCTGCTACTTTCCTGAGTCCTGACCATCGTGGCCTGTAATTTAATTGGTGAGTGGGTTAGGCCGACTCCAGCAGTTCACCCAAAAATTTACCCATAAGTACTGTTTTACACTGTTCTGTACTGTAGACTGTACTGTTCGCTGCTGGAGATAGTCTTAGTGGCAGGACAAAGTGATGGATTTTTTCTACTTGTTAGTTTGTTCTACTTAAAGAACACTGCCATAGTGTTGTGTAATTCTCCAGTTTTCTATATGTGCATGAAAATACTACCACACTACTTTGCCTCGTTTTCCCAAGTTAATAGCTGGGTAACTAATTGATTTTGTGATTTTTCTCTGGCTAATCATATGTTTATTTGTATTTGCATAGTGCAATGAACCTCGTACTGAGGATGCTCTTCCAGCTGATGCGACAGGTTCCGCTTCACACTTTGGGAGAAGGGGATCTGAACTAGGCAAGTTTTGTGCTTCCATAGTTTCATTCTGGAATCATGTGATATATTGTGCTGCCTTATTTAGTTGTGGTCATTTGCAGGTCCAACTCATGTTTTAGTTGTTCGTGGCTTGGATGAAAATGCTGATGAGGAAATGCTTCGGTACGAATTTGCTAAGCACGCACCAATAAAGGTGGGCAATAAACTAATTGCTTGAGGTTTCTTTTATTTTTCTGGATACGTTACATGTTATTTCTCACCAGGACATCCGCCTTGTTCGGGATAAGTTTACTCATGTGTCTAGGGGTTTTGCCTTCGTTCATTTCCATTCGGTAAGTAGTGTTGTCTGGTGGATTGAGTTGATTTTTTTCTTGATGTATGTAGTTCCTGACAATTTCCACATTTTGTCGTGACAGGTGGAAGATGCTACGAAAGCTCTGGAAGCTACAAACGGGATTACACTCGAGAAAAACGGTCAGGTTTTGCGTGTAGCATATGCTAAAAGTACACATGGACCTGCATCAGGGGGTTCTCAGTCAAACAGCCTTGCTGCAGCTGCAATTGAGGCTGCATCATTTGCTCAGCAGGTTTGTTATAGCTCCTGACACTGTAAGGCTATGCATTTACCATTTCTATTTATATAAGATATCCATTATATATTACTTCCTTTGTCATTTCTCACAGTATTTGGTTCTTTACAAGCTGTGATGTCAAATTTGAGACATGACAATTCTGAAAGCTTGGAGATTGGGCATATGAAAATTATAACTAGATTTGTTTCTACAAGCTCTTAATAGTCATTAGTTACTAATGGAAAGTACTAAAAAAACCAGAACCACATTTAAAAAATGCTAAGGTGTCAAAGAAGCAGAATGAAAAAGGACAGGGGGCTGACCTTCATCACATTCTCATGTTAACTTAGCACATACTTTAGGCAGGTTGTAGACATGTTACTCATTTGTTTAATGCCTTTGCTTGTTGGACCAGTATGATGCCATAGGTTGGGCTCCAAAAGAGTACAATCCTGATGACAAACAGAACAACAACTCTGAATCTCAAAAAGATGGCGGCACAGCACAGTCGGGATTTGTTTGGGATGAAAAATCTGGTTACTACTATGATTCTGCATCTGGATTCTATTATGATGGAACTACTGGTAAGCGTTTGAGTCTACTGCATCAATATTTTGTTCAAACTTAACACCATGACCAATTTTGCTGGTAACGTTATGGTTATGGATCATTTTTCATTTATGTTTTAAATTTTAATATGTAATCTTGTATTCTTGTTTGTTGCAGGCCTTTACTATGACAGCAACTCTGGAGTTTGGTATTCATATGACCAACAGACTCAACAATATGTCCCTTGTAATGACCAGAGCAACACTAAGGCAGCCGGGGAGGCGGCCAGCGAAAACACGAAAACCTCAGATAGTAATAGTGGCAAAAAGGTTGTGATCTCTGCGCCTGCTGCCACAATTAAACAAAGTGAGAAAACTTCACTTCCTGACGCTGTTCAAGCTGCTGCAAATGCAGCACTGGCTGCAGAAAAGAGAGAAAAGGAGAAGGCAAAAGAGATTAAATTGGCCTCAAAAAATAGTCTCATAGCTAATAAGAAGAAGATGAGCAATGTCCTAGCTATGTGGAAGCAAAGGAATCAAGAAGGGCAGGCCGCACGAATTGTCCTTGATGACAAAGAACCAGCAAATTCTGATGATAAATTTAGTCATTCACATAGTGGAACTGGATTCTCTTTGAAAAGCAAGCCAAATTCTGACCTTGAAAATGCTATGGGCAATTCTCTTGGCCAAGGAATGGCATCGACTCAAATGTTGGATTCCGTTGTAAAGCCTAGACCTGTCAGTAACAGCTTAGGGACTACAGTTATGGGTGTCATAAGAGGTTCTGCTAGAGGAGTGATCAAGTCAGATACTACGTTTCACGCATTATCTGATGCTGGTAGCACTGATTCCCGCACCACTATAACCACAAGAGCAAGTGGGTTAATGGCAAGTTCTGAGGCACTTATAACTCCTGCACCCTTCAAAACTGATGTGTCTGCCTTAGTCTCTAATACTCCATCGGGAGTTTCTGGGAGTGGTAAACGTCGATTTTCTGAGGCACCGGGACAATCCCAGTACAGGGATCGAGCTGCAGAAAGACGAAATCTGTATGGATCATCTCATGGCACTGATACTGTTGGATTGGATTCAAGTAAGAATACACTTTCATACATTTTTATTGCGTGCAATTGCTGTCATTTTCCCATACCGTCCGTCCAGAAATTTAATTTTCTTATTCTCGTCATTATCATTTTGCTGAAGCATCGTTGGCAGTATGCTTAGATTTATATTAGTGTTTATATATGGTGACTTTGTATTTCTAGGGATTTTTTTTGTTACCATTGGAATATATCCTTGACCCAACATACAGTTTAGGGATGATGTTTTCGGTTTTGCTTGTAAGATTTTTATTGATTTTCTGGAAATTACCTGTTGTCAAGCTGGTGACTATCCGTCCCGAAAGGGTTCAAGTGAGATAGGGTCGATGCCGTTTCCTCCTGGTGTGGGTGAACGTTCCAGTGGTGAAATTGGCAACAGTGAAAACTATGAAGTTATTACCGCTGATAGAGCAATCGATGAAAGCAATGTGGGAAACCGCATTCTACGCAACATGGGGTGGCAAGAGGGACTGGTAAGGTCATCTCCCACGTATTTCTCAGTTTCATTGAGATGCTCAGGCTTGATAGCATTTTCTTTACAGTATATCATGCATCTGATCATGAGTGTTTATGCTCCCTTATTTCTCGTGCTACTGCAAATGCTTTGGCGAAAGGGCCTCTAGCGTATTGGTGTAATGTTTAAAGCTTCTGAGTAGCACCTCCAGGTTCCAGGTTTGATCCCCCTCGGGGGTGAATTTCGGGCTTGGTTAAAAAAAAATCCCTCGCTGTGCCCCGCCCGCTCCCGGATTACGTCATGCGTGCCACCCTCTGGCTGGGCCGTTGCAGAGTGGGCGGTGACGACCCGCTCTAGTGATGGGAGCCAAGGTTCGGGGATTTTTCTTGGCCGGGACCATGTTTTGGTCTCTTTCTTAATATAATACCGGGAGGGTGTTCTTTCCCTCTTGCAGAGTTTTTTTACTGCAAATGCTTTAGACTTTGGAATACGGTTTATGTATTTTTTTTGAAAAAAAGGTAAATATGCCTATTTGTAGTATGGTAGAAGTGTGAAATTTATTTTTAATGCAACTCTGGTTTTAGCTGAAGTTGTGTGGAGCTTGTTAAGGAGTTAGTATCGGCTAGCAAATCTTAAGCTTGTCTTGTTGATCTCTTTCCACAAATAACTAATGAACTGTACCTGTGTCTTGAATAGTTGATTCTGAGTCATATCTCTTCCTTTGTGTCTAGACTACTGTGTAAGAATCAAGAGTCACTGAGTCTTTCGCCTTAGCGAGAAGATGTTTAGTGGGAATGAGTAGTTTGTTGGACACAAAAAGTGACTGAATGCAGGGGAATCACTGTGCCCATATTTCCTACATTGTGGAAAGTGCGAAAATAGGGTTGTATTCCTTCTGATGTGAGTGCATTTGTATTGTTTCTGTTTCTTGCAACTACTACGCAAATATCCAGGGTCTCGGAAAGGATGCCAGCGGTATCAAGGAACCAGTCCAGGCAAAATCCGTCGACGCCAGGGCTGGACTGGGAAGTCAGCAGCGGAAGCCTGATCCATCCCTGGAAGCCCAAGCCGGGGACAGCTACAAAACCATCATCCAGAAGAAGGCCATGGCAAGATTCAAGGAGATGTCCTAGCTACACTGTTTTATCTATTTTATTGTTGCATTTTGTAGTCCGTTTACTTCTTTTTAACAGCATGCATTTTTTTTTGCTCGTGTTTTTAAATAAACTGAGCCGCTGGATTGTGATTTATTATCCTGAAAGGGGCACTATATAGTTCGAGACCTGGATGCTTTGGTTCCCTTGTGTTGGTTTCCATTTGCACGACCTATGTGCCCGGGTGTTCATAAGTTGATTTGCCACACACAATGTGGTCGTAGAGTCTCAACATCAGGTCGTATAACATGTCGTTTTTGAAACGGTGAGCATGTTTTCTCCATTATTACTTGATGTAGAGAAAGGTTCCTCTTGGTTTGAGGGAGGGGTGATTTTAAGGGATTAAGATTCTTTTTATAAAAAACATTAAGGGCTTTTTTGCTTGTCTCAATTCATATGGATTGGAAGAGTTGACTGTGTTTAAATCTCTAGCAAATCAAAATCTCTTCTAATCAATGCTCTCTCTAATCTCGATGGGGAATGAGAATAAACGAACAAGATCTAAGGATCTGTTGGATCATGTTTTCTGCACTATTACTTGTATCACTTGATATAGAGAAAGATGTGAAGTTGCTCTGAGAACTGTTTTGTTTTTTGGGTATCATTTATTTGTAGTTTTAGCTTAAGTTTCGAGTTTTAAAGTTTAGGGAGAAATGAAAAGACTAGGTAATCTGGCTGTTTTTTGACCGTCATGAGGCTAAGCTTATCAACTTCTCTATTGACATCTTGAATTTTGAACTCTACATTAACAATACACATCTTGAATTTTGAACTCTACGTGAACAACACAGTATATAGTGCAAACAACGTTTTGTCTATTTACTTAACTGATCTAGTGATCTTTAAGTCTTGAGGGGACGCCAGTAACAGGTTGAGCTTGGATCAGCTCAAAGACTGGTTAGGTCTCCTAAATAATAATGCTATAAAAAAAATATAAACTGGAAGTCAAGCAACTGGCAATCTGACTACAGAGTTTTCCTTTCTTTCTCCAAATAAACTGGAAGTCTGACTGAGGCTAGAACACTAGTTTCACTGAGAGCCTTAGGGGTGAAAGATGATAAAAGCCTTTTCTTGTTTAATTAATTTCTTCGACTACTTTTCCCCCTTATTTTTCTCTTCTTTCTCTCATTTCCGAGACATTGTTCATTCTCATTTGTGCGCTCACACACCGGAGCAGAAGCCAAGCAACTGGCCTTTGAACGGGAGAGGCTCGGGACATCATGAGGAGCAAGCAAGCTGCAAGCTACCCCATTTTCTATTTTTTCCTGCTATTACTACAGCAAATTATTTACCAATTGATACTAATCAAATTATGTCTTTTTTGTTATCTTCAGAATATGCTTGTCAATTCTTCATTTCATCAAATTAATCTTGGACTCCATTCTTGTCTGCCCTATTTGCACCCAATACAATAAACAACATGTGATTAAACTCTCCACAAGATCTCATCGTTCATGTCAGTCTCTTAATCATGTTGTCGTCCAATCCATCAAAATTCACTTAAGATCTAGATGCATTTTTAGATAGAAATGAAGTTTAGATGGCCAAAATTGAGTTCTATGTGGATACATTAACCAATAGGTACTAGTATTCCTAGCAAAAAAAAAAAAAAAAAAAATCCAATGTCACTGCTTCTTGTGCCTAAGGGAGGAGAGAGAAAAAGGTAAGTCTAAATTAACTTAGTTTGGCTGACTAATGAACTGACATGTAGTTGGAGATAGACTAAAAATTAGTTTGGTTTTTAGTATATTTGTTTGGATGACTTGGGACTAAAGTTTAGTCTAGATATCAAAATATACCCTAATTTGACCGATATGCTATCTTGGCTGACAAGTATGTAGTAGAGTGCACATCAATTATCATTTGCCTCATTATTTAACTTGTTCGTGAGGAACAACAACAAAAAGGTTGTAGCAGGTGCATATCCTCTTCGTTAAACCCATATTATTTAATTAGTTCTTTACCCATGTGTGACATTCCATCAATTTTTCCTTTTGCGTGCTCAAATTGTCACGTTTCCATTCACCACTGGAAAATAGGCTATTTAGCACTAAATGGACACTTATAAAAAAATACCGTCAGAAGTGTGGAAGCTTGCCTGCCTATAGGGATGAAAACGGTCGGAAACGGTCTGTAAACACTAAAACCATTACCGTTTTCATATTTTTTATCGGAAACAAAATCGAAAATGGTAACTCCGGAAACGGAAACGATATCGGTATTTCGGAAACATCGGAAACGAAAGTTCGGTGCGGAAAATACACCGGTAACGGTCGAAATCTAAAATACGATCGGTAAACATATCAAACTTCACAATAAAACAAAATTGACAAAACATCACAAATACCACAAGTTCACAATTCATGATATAACAAGTTCACAAGGATCACAAATTTATAATATAAAAAGTTTACAAAGATCACAAGTTCACAATATAACAAGTTCACAGTATAACAAGTTCATAAAGATCACAAGTTAACATACTCAAAGTTCACAATTCACAATATCCACTCGATTTAGTTGACGTGGCATGTTTACTCATGAAATATTTTTTCCTTACATAAAGGGTTTTTTCACAGCCTCACAGGAAAACCCTAAAATCTAGTGTGTGGAAAAGACAGACTGTCGGCTCTCTATCATTATATATTACTAATACATAACATGTGCATAGAAAATGGTGGATTCGTTCGAGAGACCAAATCGTTAATCTCAACTGCCTTCCAACACCATCTAACCCCAAAAAAATCTTAAAGCGTCCAAAAAATACAAAAATAAGTAATCCTTATCCAGAGATGTACAGGCGATGCGAAAAAACCACATGCTGGAAAATTCCGAAAAAATTTCGAGACACAATTCCGGAAATTTCCGAGACATAAATCCGGTAATTTCCGACAAAAAACGGTAACCGATGGAAACGGTCGGTAAAACACCACGCCGATTCCGATACCGATTCCGATAGAAAATTTCGAAAACCGATTCCGTTTTTGAAAAATACCGTTACCGATGAACGAAAAATTTCGAAATCAGTTTCCGAAATTCCGAAAAATTCTGAAACCGTTTTCATCCCTACCTGCCTATGTTTCATTATATACTCCAGTTGACGCTTTCCTAGTCTGACTAGATACATGCTCGAGTAGAACTTTAAGGGTGTGTTTGATAAAGAAAATCATTTCAGATTCTCAGTAGGATCACTAATTGTCAAATGCCACAAAGAGAGAAACATTTCATAACTGAACATCATGCATTGGTGGCTAGTTAAAGTTGTCTAAAAAAGGTCATATTGTGTCCTAGTGTGAAAGTGTGGCATCAGCGCGAAGAGCCATCCTAACTACACTGCTTGGCTCTAACTGCCCTCGAAAACTGCCTAGACAGCAACTCCCTCTTCTCCGCTGGTTGTGAACTCAAATTGATGGGACATGCTTCATCAACCTCCTCCATGCTTCTCTCCTCGCTGCCATCACCATCACCACCCCATCCATGCCTCTGCTCCTCATGACTCTTAGTATCCTCATGATTGACAATGTCAAAAGATGGCGATGTAGGAGTTGAAGTCCTCTTCATCCTCCTCCTAGGCACCACCTTTCTTCTATGACTGCTCTCCTACCTGGCAATAATCAGTGTCCATAGGACTGTTGATCGGAAGATGACTGAATGACTTGCCAAGCTTCAAGTTCTTCTTTGGCTCCGTGTCCCTAAGGCAAAGGATGATAAAGGATCACACGAGTAGCTATACAAGAAAATACAACTAGACTTGGTGAGAAATAAAGCCTTAAGTGAACATCATGAAGGGAAGGTGCAAATGAAGTAAATTAAACAAGGCAATGTGATGACAATGAGTAATAATGGTCATGGAACCTCTACAAGTGAAGTACAAGTGCTACCCTAAGCCATGGTGATAATATAAGCTAGTCCTAGACAAAAAACAACTAGGAGTGGCCTAGAGGACCGTCTGGCAGCGCTTCATGAAAGGACCTAATTAGCTAGAGGGGAAGTGAATAGTGAAAGGGAAATTGGGTTAACCATTTCCTATAATTAATTTTGGTGGTTGATAGTCAACACTAACACATGGATTAACTAGTTTGTCTAGAATTCATGTATTACAGGTGCATAAGGTTCAACACAAACCAATAAAAGAATCAAGTTAGGGACACAATTTTAAAGGAGCAAAAGGACTTGAGTGTGCTGAAGAATGGCACACCGGACTGTCTGGTGCACCAGGACCGTACAGGTGTCAACCAGCCACTCTCGGGAAAACGAAGGCGCACTCCGCTATAATTCACCAGACTGTCCGATGCCAGCGGAGCAACGGCTATCTGTGCCAACGGTCGACTCTGATAGCGGAAGAGTGCATCACAGTACCGCACAGAAGTCAGAGCAGCGAAGTTAGAGGGGCACCAGACTGTCCGATGCCGCAAGAGGACAAGGCCTCCAACGGTCAACCAGCTCCGAACCCTAACGGTTGGGTGACGTGGCGGCGCACCGGACAAGGAACAATGCTTCTAAGCGCCATCAAGCTCCGAGTCATCTGTCGCTTCTAAGCGCCATGAGCGCAAGAAGTATAGTAAGATGCCTCTTCGCTATCCCCGTATTTCAAAGCGTGCTCCATTACTTTCTGTACCCCTAGGCAAACCACCATATTTTGATGGTGAGGATTATTGTATGTGGAGTGATAAAATGAGGCACCATCTAACCTCACTCCACGAAAGTATTTGGGATATTGTTGAGTATGGAGCGCAGGTACCTCAAGTCGGGGAAAAAGACTATGACTCGGACGAGGCCGCTCAAATTAGGCACTTTAACTCCCAAGCCACGTCTATACTCCTCGCCTCCTTGTGTCGAGAGGAGTATAACAAGGTGCAAGGGTTAAAGAGTACCAAAGAAATTTGGGACATCCTCAAAACCGGACATGAAGGGGACGAGGTGACCAAGATCACCAAGCGCGAAACGATCGAGGGAGAACTCGGTCGATTCATCCTCAACAAAGGGGAAGAGCCGCAAGCCATGTACAACTGGCTCAAGGCAATGGTCAACCAAGTGCGCAACCTCGGGAGCACCAAGTGGGATGACCATGAAATGGTCAAGGTTATTCTAAGATCTCTTGTTTTTCGCAATCCTACTCAAGTGCAATTAATTTGTGGAGATTCTAGATATAAGCTAATGTCTCCCGAGGAAGTGATAGGCAAGTTTGTGAGCTTTGAGCTAATGATCAAAGACTCCAAACATATTGTCAACTTGGAGCAAGGCGCCACCTCCACACCCGAGGTGCAACCCGTCACATTCAAAGCGATAGAAGAAGAGAAGGAGTCTACACCAAGTAGGCTTCCAATCGACGCCTCCAAGCTCGACAATGAGGAAATGACGGTCATCATCAAGAGTACTTCACCAAATCCTCAAACAAAGAAGGGGGAAAGACTACAAGTCCCGCTCCAAGAAAGTATGCTACCAGTGTGGTAAGTCCGGTCATTTCATAGCAAAATGTCCAAATTCTAGTGGAAGTGATAGGGACGACGACAAGAAAGGGAAGAAGGAGAAAAAGAGATACTACAAGAAGAAGGGCGGCGATGCCCACATATGCCGGGAATGGGTCTCCGACGAGAGCTCCACCACCTCCTCCTCCGACGAGGACGCCGCTAACATCGCCGTCAACAAAGGCCTCTTCTTCCCCTACATTAGCCACAATTGTCTCATGGCTAAGGACGGCAATAAAAAGAAGGTATACACTAGAGCCACCCCCAAATATACAACATCTAATGATGAGGGTAGCTCTAGCGATAGTGAAGATAATTTAATGTCTCTTTTTGCCAACCTTAGCATAGACCAAAAGAAAAAATTAAATTGAAGCCATTAATGAGAAAGATGAACTATTAGATAGCCAAGAAGACTTCCTCATTGAAGAGAACAAGAAATTTGTTAAGTTGGAAGGCGTGCTCAGCAGGAGCAGGTAGCCCCGCAGGATGAGGCACCCCGTCAGCAGTTGCCACCCCCGCCCCCAATGACGATCGAGCAGATGTTCCTAATGCAGACTCAGGCAGTTCAAGCCATTGGTTAGACTTTGGCCACCATGCAGCAGCAGCAGCATCAGCCCCCACCCTAGCCTCAGATGCCTCAGATGCCCAGAGACAAGCGTGCTGAATTCATGAGAGGTCATCCCCCAGTGTTAGCTCACTCTTCTGACCCCATGGATGCTGAAGATTGACTGCGCACTGTGGAGCGGGAGTTGTACACCGC
Source organism: Zea luxurians (assembly GCA_029449295.1). Classification (NCBI taxonomy): domain Eukaryota; kingdom Viridiplantae; phylum Streptophyta; class Magnoliopsida; order Poales; family Poaceae; genus Zea; species Zea luxurians. Next base: position 44,238,356 of record JAOPSE010000001.1, on the reverse strand, counting down.
TCAGTGCGACGACAGGGAGAAAGTTCTGTATGGTCCCCGTTTGTTGAGAGGAGCAACTCAGTCTTGGTGGGAGTCCTATCTCGCCACCCACACCAACCCCGACACCATCACTTGGGAGGAATTCATAGACAATTTCCATTAGTATCATGTTCCAGCAGGTCTGATGACAGTGAAGAAGGAGGAATTCTTGGTGCTCAAGCAAGGGCCTATGTCTGTCAGTGAGTACCGAGACAAGTTTCTGCAGCTGTCCCGCTATGCTCCTGAGGATGTCAACACAGATGCCAAGAGGCAGTATCGCTTCTTGAGAGGCTTAGTTGATCCTCTGCAGTATCAGCTGATGAACCTTCCCCACATTTCAGCACCTGATCGACAAAGCGATCATGACAGAGAAGAAGCGCAAAGAGATGGAGGATCGCAAGCGCAAGATCAGTGGGCCTCAGCCTGGAAGCAGCAATCGCCCTCGTTTCTCAGGCAACCCACCTTAGCAGTTTAGACAGAACTAGCACCCACCCCAGCAGTAGTAGTTTCAAAGGCAGTACCCTCAGTACCAACAGCAGAATCGCTAGAACAACCAGTCAGGAGGAAGTCAGTTCCAGAGGCAGAATCAGCAGGCACCCGTCTTCCCGCCCCAACAACCAACCAGAGCAGTCAAACAGCCCTAGTTCAAGGCGGAAGCAGAGCATGTTTCCATTATGGAGAGCAATGCCATTGAGTTATGCAATGTCCGAAGAAGGTAGCCCAGCAACCGTCAGGCCCTAGTGCCCTAGCAAAGCAGAATGTGTCTCAGCCTGGAGCAGGCAACCGCTCTCAGCCACGCTATAACCATGGGAGACTGAATCACTTGGAGGCTGAAGCAGTTCAGGAAACCCTTGACATGATAGTAGGTATGTTTCCAGTCGACTCCCATATTGCAGAAGTGTTATTTGATACTGGAGCAACACATTCATTTATTACTGCATCATGGGTAGAAGCACATAATCTTCCAATAACTACCATGTCAACCCCCATCCAAATTGACTCAGCCGGTGGTAAAATTCGAGTCGATAGCATTTGCTTGAATGTAAGTGTGAAAATAAGGGGGGTAGCGTTTCCCGCTAATCTCATAGTAATGGGTACTCAGGGAATAGATGTCATCCTAGGGATGAATTGGCTAGATAAGTACCGGGTAGTTATCAGTTGTGATAAGAGGACGATTAAGTTGATGTCCCCAATAGGAGAAGAGGTGGTGACTGAGTTAGTCCCGCCTGAGCCAAGGAAAGGAAGTTGTTATCAGATGGCTATTGGTAGCAGTGAAGCAGATCCACTTGAGATTATCAAGGTTGTGTCCGAGTTCCCAGATGTGTTCCCAAAGGACTTACGAGGCATGCCACCCAAGCGAAAGGTTGAGTTTGCCATAGAGCTTCTTCCTGGAACTGCCCCCATCTTTAAGAGAGCTTATAGAGTATCTAGACCAGAGTCAGTTGAACTCAAGAAGCAGATTGATGAGCTGTCATAGAAGGGTTATATAAGGCCAAGCACCTCGCCTTGGGCCGCCCCTATCCTATTCATGGAGAATAAATATGGCACCAGAAGGATGTGTATCGATTATTGAGCCCTGAATGAGGTCACGATCAAGAACAAGTACCCCTTGCCCAGAATAGAAGATCTGTTCGACCAGCTGAGAGGAGTCAGCGTGTTTTCAAAGATAGATCTGAGGTCAGGTTATCACCAGCTCAGGATTCGACCTTCAGACATTTCGAAGACGACATTCATTACCAAGTATGGGTTGTATGAGTTCACTGTGATGTCTTTTGGCCTAACAAATGCACCAGCCTTCTTTATGAATCTGATGAACAATGTATTCATGGATTATCTTGACAAGTTTGTGGTGGTATTTATTGATGACATTCTTATATATTCTCAAAGTAAGGAGGAGCATGTGAATCATTTGAAGATGGTATTGCAGAGATTGCGAGAGCACCAGTTGTATGCAAAGTTGAGTAAGTGCGAGTTCTGGATCGATGAAGTCCTGTTCTTGGGTCACATAATTAACAAAGACAGATTGACTGTGGATCCGAAGAAAGTGGCAGACATTCTGAACTGGAAAGCGCCAACAGATGCCCGAGGAATCAAGAGCTTCATTGGAATGGCCGGATATTATTGGCGATTCATTGAAGGGTTTTTGAAGATTGAGAAACCGATGACAGCTTTGCTAGGAAACAAAGTTGAGTTCAAGTGGACCCAGAAATGCTAAGAAGCCTTTGAAGCGTTGAAAGAGAAGTTGACTACAACGCCTGTCTTAGTATTGCCTGGTGTGCACAAGCCCTTTTTAGTGTATTGCGACGCTTGTTATACTGGTTTGGGATGCGTGTTGATGCAAGAGGGAAGAGTTGTGTCTTACTCGTCCCGACAGCTAAAGGTTCATGAGAAGAATTACCCAATCCATGACCTAGAGTTGGCAGCAGTGGTACATGCACTAAAGATATGGAGGCACTATCTGTATGGGCAGAAATTGATGTTTACACAGACCACAAGAGTCTGAAGTACATATTCACTCAGTCGGAGCTGAATATGAGACAACGAAGATGGTTAGAGTTGATCAAAGACTATGAATTGGAGATTCATTACCATCCAGGCAAAACGAATATAGTGGCAGATGCTTTGAGCAGGAAGAGTCAAGTCAATATGATGGTCGCTCATCCGATGCCTTATGAGTTGGCTAAAGAGTTTGACAGGTTGAGCCTCGGATTTCTGAACAGCATGTGAGGAGTAACCGTTGAGTTAGAGCCCACTTTAGAGCGGGAAATCAAAGAAGCACAGAAGAATGATGAGAAGATCAGTGAAATTCGGCTGCTGATTCTAGAAGGAAGAAGCAAATATTTTCGGGAAGATGCAGAAGGTGTGGTATGGTTCAAGGACCGTTTGTGTGTTCCTAATGTCCAGTCCATTCGGGAGTTGATCCTCAAGGAAGCTCATGAGTCAGCTTATTCTATACACCCTGGAAGTGAGAAGATGTATCAAGATCTAAAGAAGAAATTCTGGTGGTACGGAATGAAAAGGGAGATCGCAGAGCATGTGGCTATATGTGACAGTTGTCAAAGGATTAAGGCAGAGCATCAGAGACTAGTTGGATTGTTGCAACCGTTACGAATTCCTTAGTGGAAATGGGATGAAATTGGGATGGACTTCATAGTCGGATTGCCTCGCACTTGAGCCGGCTACGATTCCATTTGGGTAGTGGTGGACCGCTTAACTAAGTCAGCCCACTTCATACCTATCAAGACCAACTACAGCAGTGCAGTATTGGCAGAGTTGTACATGTCCCGGATTGTTTGCCTTCATGGTGTGCCAAAGAAAATAGTGTCAGACAGAGGAACGCAGTTCACCTCTCATTTCTGGCAGCAGTTGCATGAAGCCTTGGTACACATCTGAATTTCAGTTCAGCATATCATCCGCAGACAGACGGTCAGACTAAAAGAACCAATCAAATCCTTGAAGATATGTTGAGAGCTTGCGTGTTGCAAGATCAGTCCGGATGGGACAAGAGATTACCTTATGCAGAATTCTCCTATAACAACAGTTACCAAGCCAGCTTGAAGATGTCACCATTTCAGGCGCTTTATGGAAGGAGTTGTAGAACTCCGTTGCAATGGGATCAACCTAGAGAAAAGCAAGTGTTTGGACCAGACATTTTGCTCGAAGATGAAGAGAACATCAAGATGGTTTGGGAGAATCTGAAGATAGCGCAATCAAGGCAGCGAAGCTATGCAGACACAAGAAGAAGAGAGCTGAGTTTCGAAGTCGGAGATTTTGTCTACCAGAAGGTATCGCCTATCAGAGGAGTCAGAAGATTCAGAGTCAAAGGCAAGCTAGCACCCCGCTATGTTGGTCCATATCAGATTCTCGTAAAGCATGGAGAAGTGGCCTATCAGCTCAGTCTGCCAGAAGGATTGTCAGCGGTGCATGATGTCTTCCATGTGTCTCAGTTGAAGAAGTGTCTGCGTGTGCCAGAAGAGCAGTTGCCAGTGGAAGGTATGGAGGTCTAGGAGGACTTGACCTACATAGAGAAGCCAGCGCAGATTCTTAAGACTACAGATAGGGTCACCCAGAGGAAAACTATCAGAATGTGCAAAGTCAGATGGGATCACCACTGTGAGGAAGAAGCAACCTGGGAGCGTGAAGATGATCTGATGGCCAAGTATCTTGAACTCTTTGCTGGCCAACCTTGAATCTCGAGGGCGAGATTCTTTTAAGAGGGATAGGTTTGTAACGCCCTGAATTTGGGGGTAGAATTTTTTCTTCTTCTTACCAAATTCAGGCGTTACTCTCTTTTCTCTTCCCATTTCGCTCCTTCTTCCTAATTTCAAAGCAGTATAGCGACTGGTGTCCGTATTACGTGTAAACAAAACCTAAGTTGACATGGGTGTTGCATCATGCCGAATCATATTTCTTTGTCTGATGTCGTGCTCAATCGTGTGTTTGCCAAGTCTCGTTTCGGTTTTCATCTCACAAATTGGTTTCCGATCTCCGGTTGTGCGTGCCGCGGGATTTTGACCCGCGGTGCGGCCCAGCCTAGCCCGACCCAGTCTGGCCCAGCCCGCTCTGGTCCGCGCCCCCCGGTGCCCTGCCCCTTCCCCATGCGTGTGCCCCCCTCCCTGCTCTCCCTTTCTCTCATTTGATTTTCCCGCGTAGCAACCTCCTCTCCTCCACCTCTCTCTCTCCCCGTGGTGCCCTAGGTTTTGAAGACGATGATCGCCGAATTTGGACCCCGAGGTGAGCTCCCCTCCCCTCTCCCTCTCCCTCTCTCCCTTCCCCTTCCCCTCCCCTTCTTCTCCCCTGCGCGCGGCCCCTCCCCGCCCCCCTGCGCGCGGCCCCTAGCGCGGCGCGCGGTCCCTCCCTCGGCCCCCTGGCATGGCGCGGCCCCCTCCCTTGGTGCTCTGGTGCGGCGTGGCCCCGCCCGGCTCCCTCGCGTGGCGGCGCGGCCTAGTCCCGGTCCCCTCCCCTCGTGCGGCGTGCGACCTCGCTCGGCCCCTCGCGCGGTGGCGTGGCCCCGCCCGGCCCCCTGGCAGCGGCGTGGCCCCGTCCGCCCCCCTTGCACGGCGGCACGGCCCCGTCCTGGCCCCCAGCCCCTCGGGCGTGGCTCCCTGGGACCCCTCGGCCCCGGCGCGCGGCCTCGGCCCCCGGCACGGCACTCGCTGTGCGACCCCTGCCCCTGGGCAGCGTGGTCCCCGGCGTGGCCCCCGTCGCGACCCCTGTCCGACACGCGGCCCCTAGCCCCTGGCAGCGCGACCCCTCGTGGCTTGCCCAGCGCGTTCCCGCGCGCGCAGCTCCAGCGCACGCGACGATCGAATCTCAGTTTAGTTAGTTTTTAAATTTAGTCTAATGAACGTGTTGCGTCGCGCTTCGTCACGCGGCGAATTAGTTTGATTTTAGATTCTTTTAACGTGTTGCGTCGCGCGACGATTCGTCTTCATTTCAGATTATGTAATGTGTGGCGTTGCGCGTGCAGTCGCACGACATTTCGTTTTAAATTCAGTTTAGATGACGTATGCCGTCGTGCGTTTCGTCGCGCGACATTTGACGTTATTTTTATAATTAATGCAAATGTCTCGTTGCGCGCTCCGTCACGCGACGATTCATTTATTTCTTAATTCAATTTAAGTGTTGTGTCGTGCGTTTCGCCGGGCGACAATCCTTTTAATTTACCTTTATCTGTTCATAATAATTAAACGTGGAACATGACTTTACACTATGCTAAACGCGATGGCTAAATTAATACTATTCTATTTAAGCGAGTATTTTAATTTATAATCGTGTGACGTGATCGCTCGTCGTCCGTAGCCTCGACCGTTACTCTCTCTTTCTCGCTTAGTTGTAGGTGTCAGCCCTACTGAGAGCACCTAGAGGGGGGTTGAATAGGTGATCCTGTAAAATTCAACACTAAATAGCCACAAAACTTGGTTTAGTGTTAGTACGGCTAAGTAGCGAGCTCTTGCGAACACACAAGTAATCACAGAAAAGCAATCACAAGAGACACAATGTTTTATCCCGTGGTTCAGCCAAGTATAACACTTGCCTACTTCCACGTTGTGGCGTCCCAATGGACGAGGGTTGCAATCAACCCCTTTCAAGTGATCCAATGATCAACTTGAATACCACGGTGTTCTTCTTTCTTAGACTTTCTCCCGTTTGCGAGGAATCTCCACAACTTGGAGCCTCTCGCCCTTACAATTGATGATCACAAAAAAACATAGAAGTAAGGGAGGGGAGAGCAACACACACAAGACTCAAAATGAGAGCACAATCACGCACACAAGTCACAACTCGAGCTCAAAACACAACGCAAGGAGTTCTCAACTCAAATGGAGCTCTAGTCACTATCTCAAAGAATCGAATGCGTGAGAATGGAGTCTTGGAGTCTTAGGATCTTTCTTGTAAGCTTGGGTTGCTCCTCCATGCGCCTAGGGGTCCCTTTTATAGCCCCAAAGCAGCTAGGAGCCATTGGAGATCAACAAGGAAAGCCATCCTTGCCTTCTATCGGGTGGCGCACCGGACAGTCCGGTGCGCCACCAGACAGTCACTGTAGACGGTCCGGTGCGGATCTCCTTCCTTTTCTGGTGCGGATCTCCTTCCTTTCTGGCACAGATGATCGTTGCACCTCGGCGTCGGTTGGCGCACCGGACACTGTCCGGTGCCCCCTTCCGACCGTTGGTGCGGGCCACGTGTCGCTCGCCGATTTCGCTGCTGACAGTTGCGCAGTCGACCGTTGGCTCACCGGACAGTCCGGTGAATTTTAGCCATACGCCGTTGAACTTTTCCCGAGAGCGATGACTTCGCTGCGGATGACTCACCGGACAGTCCGGTGCACCACCAGACAGTCCGGTGCACCACCAGACAGTCCGGTGAATTATAGCCGTACGCCGTCGTCGAGTCCCGAGAGCGGTCGGTTCACCTCGGACTGGTCTAGCGCATCAGACACTGTCCGGTGCACCACCGGACAGTCCAGTGCACCCAGACCGAGCAGCAGTTGGCTGTACACAGCAAACTCTTTTCCAATCTATTTTCTCCTGTTTCTAGCACTTAGACACAATACATTAGTACCCAAATCAATGTACTAAGTCTAGAAACGTACCTTGTTACATGATTTGCACTTCTTCAATCTTTGGCACAATTTAACACTTAGAGAATATGTGTTGGGCACTTAATCACCAAAACACTATAGAAATGGCCCAAGGGCACATTTCCCTCTCAATCTCCCCCTTTTTGGTGATTTATGCTAACACATCCAAAAGCAATCAAAAGAAGTGCAATTTCAATGCAAAAGAGAACCAAATTGTTTTTGACTCTAATTTGGCATATTTGGATCATACTTTGCCACCACTTGGTTTGTTTTTGCGAATCAAATTCATTTTCCTATCTCTACAACAAACTCACTTGTTTGAGCACCAAGAGAGATAATCCAAGAGTAAAATTGATTAGGAGCCAAACACTCCCCCCTTTTCCCATAGTCATAAATTCTCCCCACAAGGGACCAAATTTTGCAATAAGATTATTTTGACACCTTTTTCCCACAGTCATAAATTCTTCCCATAAGAGACCAAATTTTGCAATAAGATTATTTTGACAAATCAAAAGTTCTAACTCTACTATTTTCAAAATTCTCAAGTGGTAGCTGATCCATTTGCTTTGGCCTTAATTTCTCCCCCTTTGGCATTAAGCACCAAAACGGGATTATTATTGGCTCTTTAACCCCATTGCCTAACCAAAAATTGTCAATTAAGAGAAAAAGGCAAAAAGAGCGTAAGAATGAACTTGGAGGGGTGTACACTAATACCAGAGTACAGTGGAAGTCTTTGCATGGTCCAAGTTCACCTTTCCCTTTCAATGCACCTTTGAGACTACATCAAGTAAACTCAAACACAAGGGTTAGTCTCAAAGGGTCAAGTTGTAGCACTTCTCCCCCTAAATTTGTGCACATTCACACATGGACTTGTGAGGTCCGGGGATCCCTTGCACAACTTGAGCACCATAAACAATCAACAAATTTCATGAATGCATAAAGTAACTTGATCAAAGGCATAAAACACATGTATGCTATAAATCAATCCAAGTTACGCAAATCTAAGACATTTAGCTCACTACGCAGTCTGCAAAAGGTTTTCTCATCTAAAGGCTTGGTAAAGATATCGGCTAGCTGGTTCTCGGTGCTAATATAGAACACTTCGATATCTCCCTTTTGTTGGTGGTCTCTCAAAAAGTGATGCCGGATGTCTATGTGCTTAGTGCGGCTGTGTTCAACAGGATTATCCGCCATGCGGATTGCACTCTCATTGTCACATAGGATTGGGACTTTGCTCAGATTGTAGCCAAAGTCCTGGAGGGTTTGCCTCATCCAAAGTAGTTGCACGCAACACTGTCCTACGGCAACATACTCGGCCTCAGTGGTGGATAGGGCAACAGAGGTTTGTTTCTTGGAACTCCAAGACACCAGGGACCTTCCTAGGAATTGGCACGTCCCTGATATACTCTTCCTATCAACCTTGCATATAGCATAATCGGAGTCTGAATATCCAATCAAGTCAAAGGTAGACCCCTTTGGATACCAGATCCCAAAGCAAGGCGTAGCAACTAAATATCTAAGAATCCGCTTAGCGGCCACAAGGTGACATTCCCTTGGGTCAGATTGATATCTAGCACACATGCATACGCTAAGCATAATATCCGGTCTACTAGCACATAAATAAAGCAAGGAACCTATCATAGACCGGTATGCCTTTTGATCAATAGACTTACCTCCTTTGTTGAGGTCGACATGTCCGTCGGTTCCCATTGGTGTCTTCGCGGGCTTGGCGTCCTTCATCCCAAACCGCTTGAGAAGATCTTGAGTGTACTTCATTTGGGAGATGAAGGTGTCGTCCTTGAGTTGCTTCACTTGGAACCCAAGGAAGTAGTTCAACTCGCCCATCATCGACATTTCAAACTTTTGAGTCATCACCCTGCTAAACTCCTCACAAGACTTTTGATTAGTAGAACCAAATATTATGTCATCGACATAAATTTGGCACACAAAAAGGTCACAGTCACAGGTCTTAGTGAAGAGAGTGGGATCGACTTTCCCAACCTTAAAGGCATTCACAATTAAGAAAAATCTAAGGCTTTCTTAAGTCCATAGAGCGCCTTAGAGAGCTTAAAAACGTGGTCGGGATACCTGTCATCCTCAAAGCCAGGGGGTTGTTCCACGTATACCTCCTCCTTGATTGGCCCGTTGAGGAAAGCGCTCTTCACGTCCATTTGAAACAACCTGATAGAATGGTGAGCGCATAAGCTAACAATATTCGAATAGACTCTAGCCTAGCCACAGGAGCAAAAGTCTCCTCGAAATCCAAACCTGCGACTTGGGCATAACCTTTTGCCATAAGTCGAGCCTTGTTTCCTGTCACCACCCCGTGCTCGTCTTGCTTGTTGCGGAACACCCACTTGGTTCCCACAACGTTTTGCTTTGGACGTGGCACCAGGCTCCAAACTTCATTCCTCTTGAAGTTGTTGAACTCTTCCTGCATGGCCAACACCCAGTCCGGATCTTGCAAGGCCTCTTCTACCCTGAAAGGCTCAATAGAAGAGACAAACAAGTAATGCTCACAAAAGTTAGCTAATCTTGAGCGAGTAGTTACTCCCTTGCTTATATCACCCAAAATCTGGTCGACGGGATGATTTCTTTGAATCGTCGCTCGGACTTGAGTTGGAGGGACCCGTGGTGCTTCTTCCTCTACACCTAGTTCTTCTTATGCTCCCCCTTGATCACGCGCCTCTTCTTGAGGAACCTATTCATCATCTTGAGTTGGGGGATGCACCATCGTTGAGGAAAAAGGTTGATCTTGCTCTTGTTGTTCCTGTGGTCGCACATCTCCAGTCGCCATGGTTCGTATTGCGGTCGTTGGAACATCATCTTCATCTACATCATCAAGATCAACATGCTCTCTTGGAGAGCCATTAGTTTCATCAAATATAACATCGCTAGAGACTTCAACCAAACCCGATGATTTGTTGAAGACTCTATACGCCTTTGTATTTGAGTCATAACCTAGCAAAAACCCTTCTACAACTTTGGGCGCAAATTTGGAATTTCTACCTTTCTTTACTAGAATGTAACATTTACTCCCAAATACACGAAAGTATGAAACGTTGGGTTTGTTACCGGTTATAAGTTCATACGAGGTCTTCTTGAGGAGGCGATGAAGGTAGACCCGGTTTATGGCGTGGCAAGCTGTATTCACAGCCTCCGACCAAAACCGCTCGGGTGTCTTGAACTCTCCAAGCATCGTCCTTGCCATGTCGATAAGTGTCCTGTTCTTCCTCTCTACCACACCGTTTTGCTGTGGTGTGTATGGAGCGAAGAACTCGTGCTTGATTCCTTCCTCCTCAAGGTACTCCTCCACTTGTAAGTTCTTGAACTCGGACCCGTTGCCGCTTCTTATCTTTTTCACCTTGAGCTCAAATTCGTTTTGAGCTCTCCTTAGAAAGCGCTTTAGGGTCTCTTGGGTTTCTGATTTATCCTGCAAAAAGAATACCCAAGTGAAGCGAGAAAAATCATCAATAATAACAAGACCATGTTTACTTCCCCCGATGCTGAGGTAGGCGACGGGTCCGAAGAGGTCCATATGAAGTAGCTCCAGAGGTCTTGATGTGGTCATCACATTCTTGCTGTGATGAGTGCTTCCCACCTGTTTACCTGCTTGACAAGCTGCACAAGGTCTATCTTTTTCGAAAAATACATTGGTTAGTCCTAACACATGTTCTCCCTTTAGAAGTTTATGAAGGTTCTTCATCCCAACATGTGCTAGACGGCGATGCCACAACTAGCCCATGCTAGTCTTAGCAATTAAGCATGCATCTAGATCGGCCTCCTCTTTCGAAAAATCAACTAAGTAGAGTTTACCGTCTAGTACACCCTTAAAAGCTAATGAACCATCACTCCTTCTAAAGACAGACACATCTACATTGGTAAATAGACAATTATAATCCATATTACATAGTTGACTGACAGACAATAAGTTGTACCCGAGCGATTCAACTAAGAACACATTGGATATGGAATACTCGGATGAAATGGCTATCTTTCCTAGTCCTTTAACCTTGCCTTGGTTCCCATCTCCAAAGATGATCGAGTCCTGGGAACCCTTGTTCTTGACGTAGGAGGTGAACATCTTCTTCTCCCCCGTCATGTGGTTTGTGCATCCGCTGTCGATAATCCAGCTTGAGCCCCCGGATGCATAAACCTGCAAGGCAAGTTACACTTGGGTTTTAGGTACCCAACTTTTGTTGGGTCCTACGAGGTTAGTTACAATAGCCTTTGGGACCCAAATGCAAGTCTTGTCTCCCTTGCATTTGACCCCCAACTTCCTAGCAACCACTTTTATTTTTACATGTGAGTACAAAAGTAGTGTTACACGCATGGAAAACAGTAGCAGATTCATTATGCATTTTCCTAGGTACATGATGCAAAACATGATTTTTCCTAGGCATATTTCTACCATGCACAAAAGTAGAGCTTGAAGCAATCATAGCATGTGAATCATAAGAATCATAACTCCTATTATAATGAGCATTCCTAGAAAATTTTCTATCATAAATGAAAGCATGATTCCTTTGAATGCTACTAGCCATAGGGGCCTTCCCTTTCTCCTTGTTGGGAATGGGAGCCCTTTGGCTTGTTAAGTTCTTGGCTTCCTTTCGAAAGCCAAGCCCATCCTTAATTGAGGGGTGTCTACCAACAATGTAGGCATCCCTAGCAAATTTTAGTTTATCAAAGTCACTTTTGCAAGTCTTAAGTTGGGCATTAAGACTTGCCACTTCACCATTTAAGTTGGTAATAGAAGTAAGGTGTTCAGCACACACATCAACATCAAAATCCTTACACCTATTACAAATGATAACATGCTCTATACAAGAACTAGATTTATTAACTCCTTCTAGCTTAGTAGTTGTTGGGGGCCTTTGTCCTCCGAAGGTCCTCAAAAACATGATTTAACAATGTTTTCCAAGTGTAACATATGAGCAGGTACCTTCGGTCTCGGGTTAAAAGCATATACGGAATGGAAAGCAGGATTGGAACGAAGGATTGAACTAATGCCGAAGGTGCGCGCGAGAAAGCTTTGTCTCAGTAATAGAAAGAGGAACCGACTTAAGGAGGAAAAGGCCATCTAGTCCTCAACAGTTTGTTCTTAAGACAATAGTGAACATGAAGGGCATGAATGTAATTTCACACAGGCTGCGTCCCGTGCCTATAAATAGATGAACAGTACTCTCGTACTGTTCACGCTGACTTGTATTCGCTTTTGTGTCACACTTGTACTTTCTTGCCTTCTATCAAGCCGAAGTATTTGAGAACAAGTCCCCAACATTGGCGCCCACCTCCGGTGAACCCTTTTTCGACCACCTTCGGTAAGCATTGACCTTCGTCATGCCGCCGAAGAAAGCTTCAGTGCCAGGGGCTGCCGCACTACAGCCACTGGACCCAAATCAGGAGACCCTTTCTCTCCGAGAGGCCCGAAGCCAGAAAAGGAAGGCCACCAGTCCAACACTCCAGGAGGAGGAGTTGGACCAAAAGATCAGAAACATGGAGATAATCCATCAGCAAGTACAAAGGAAGAAGGAGAAGATGGCCCGACTGGCTGATCTTCAAAGGCAGATCGACGAAGCCACTGAAGAAGTACGCCATCTTGCTCAAGACGAACAAGATCGAAGGCCCCAACACAGGGAGCTTCATCAAGAGGGCTTATTCAACGAAGATGGATGGTATGATGATTTTAATCATGATACCTTTACCTTTGATGATGCTTCTCCCTTGGCAGCGGAACTGCAGGCTATCCCATGGCCTCCATCATACAAGCCACCTCAACTCCCTATATATGATGGACATTCAGATCCGAAGCAGTTTTTGATGAGTTATGAAGCAACTATATCTTCATATGGAGGCAATGCAGCTGTCATGGCCAAGTCCTTCGTCATGGCAGTTCGGAATGTGGCCCAAACATGGTATTCTTCTCTTCGGTCAGGGACTATTACTTCGTGGCAAAAGCTCAAGGATATGCTACTGACAAGTTTCCAAGGCTTTTAGACGAAGCCGGTCACAACTCAGGCCCTGTTTCAATGCACGCAAGACCATAAGGAGTATCTCCAGGCATATGTCCGAAGGTTCTTTCATCTGAGAGCACAAGCGCCTATAGTGCCCAATGAAATTGTCATTGAAGCCATGATCAAGGGGCTTCGTCCAGGACCTACTGCCCAGTATTTCGCTAGAAAGCCTCCACAGACCCTGAAGAAGTTGCTTCAAAAGATGGATGAGTACATTCGGGCTGATAATGATTTCCGCCAAAGAAGGGAGGAGGCTTACAAGTTCTCTGAGATGACCAGGGGCTTCAGAGGAAGAATCCACCCGAGGCATGTCAGGTCAATTCACAACTCCACTCAGAGTGATGACAGAGGAAGTCAGCTGCAGAGGCCGCAGTATACTTCACAATCTTCGGGGCAGCAACAAAGCTCTTTCTGGCCGCCAGCTCCAAGAGGCAGAGGCGCCAGGGGCTTCGGAGGAAGATATGGGGATCAGCCCATGAAGATCTATTGCCTATTTTGTGGTGAAGACAAGGGCCATACTACAAGAATGTGCCAAATCACCATCCAAAAGCAGAAGGAGATCGCAGAAGCCGAAGCCCGGCAAAGTCAACCGAAGCAGGTCCTACACACTGCTTCGTGTCACTCACCCTACATACCAGAATATGTGGGTAATCATCCTGCAGCTTCTGTTGCTTCGGCTAGTCAGCCATAGGCTTCTTGGCCACAGCTTCCACCTCCGCCACCACTACAACCTGCCTATTCACGAGGTTAGCAGCCAGAAGGGAGCCATCAGGCCCATCAGCAGCGAGAGCTCAGGGAGGAATCCGAAGCTCGCACAGTCAATAGTACTGTGCCAGAATCAAAACACATCTATTGAGAGATATCCTACCTCTGAAGTATTTTTACATTCATTGTCATTTTCTTTTTAAGAAGGAACAATCAATGTAAATCTAGTTTTCTTGCCATTTTTAATTTCTTGTAATAGCTTCGTTCTTGTCATGGTGAAATATATCTTTCCCACAGACTCACGAAGCTCAAAAATTGTTGAAGCTACAAAAAGCCATTCCTAAGGAGCGTAGCGTAAGTTTGCCGAAGCTATAAAAAGTCGTTCCCAAGGGAGCTCAGTGTAAGTTTTCTGCTCAAAAGTCGTTCCAAAGGGAATGCAGAGCCAAATACCGCCGAAATATAAGGCAAAGCGCGAAAAGTCAACGCGAATACCGCCGAAATAGAAGGCGAAGAAGTTCAAAAGACGTTCCTAAGGGGATGCAGAACTTACACCGAAAAATAAACAATGAAGCCGAAAAATAAACGGCAAAGAGATTTTGATCGTTCCTAAGGGGATGCAGAGATTGTATTTCAGCGTGGGTATGTGTCTTCGGCATTAGCATCATTCTTTGCATCATATCATCACATCATATCGCATAACATCACATCATACATCATATCACATCAATGACATCAATTGGAAACAAAGCCGATCTTCGGAGAATGCTTTACAAAAATGAAAAGGTGCCAAGGCACAAAGTAAGCTGAGGATTGCAGCTTCATCAGTTCTGATGTGGAAGAAGGGATCTATTGTTTATGAAGCATTGATGTTCTTACGGAGTGTGGATGTTCTTACGAGGCATAAAAATTCTTCTTTACGAAGCATGAAAAGAAGGGAAGGTGTTTTTTCGCCGAAGGCTCACAAACGGTATGTACATAAAGTTTCATGCATCGCAAATAACTGAATTACAAACAATTCACATATTACATTCAAATTTATAAACACCAAATATTACAAACTTGGTTCAGCAAATGTTACATTAATATCCTAGAAATGTTTTTACAATAACTACTCTTCTTCCTTCAGATTTTTTTCTGCAGCTTCATTAAGCAGTTCGGTAACAACTTTGTCGACAATAGCTTCGGCCATATTAATGATTTCTATTGCTTTCTTTATCTCCGGGTCATCTAGGGGGTCGAACGTCTCCAGTGGAGGAGGTAGCTCAGATGCGATAGAAAAAAATAAATCAGTTCGAAGCCTCGAAAACAAACGACGAAGCTGCAAGCCATTAAACAATACCTATCCGTCACTCAAGTTATACAACTTTCTCAGCTTTCTTTGTTGCTTCTCGAGAGTCATGGATATCTTTCTCGCTCTTCTTCATTATTTCATGAGGCATTTCTCAGCTGCCATTGTCCCAAATATCAGTGAAAAATTTGCTAACCCAATAAACTTGCTTCGGCCGAGGGGTCCTTTGTGTCATCCATGGAGAAAGCAGTTTCAGCCTGAACCAAGGATTTAACATGTTCGCAACCTGCCTTCTCCAAAATGGCTGCAACTCCCCTCGCACCAGAGAATGCACAGACGTCCCCGCGGTCACTCAAAATCTCCTCAAAAGCTTTGGCTTCACCACTGATCCACTCGATAACACCCTCAGGGTCGCCTCGTATGAAGTTGTCTTCGTTTGAGTAGGCGCCCACGTTGGCGAAGCTAGTCTTCATCTTTTTCACGCATTCCACAGATTTTTCAAAACACCTTTCCTTGGATGCGCGAAGCTCTGCAACTGTCTTTTCAAAATAAATTTTCCAGTATTCGCTGTTATCTCGATCAGCTTCAGCAACAGCGCATTTTACTTTGGCCTCAGCTAATTGTCTTCGAAGATCTTCAATTTCAATCTTCTGGGCCTCAGCTTGAACTTTGGAACTAGCTTCGTCTTCTTTTATCTTGTCTACCAATGAAATTAATATTTTATCCTTTTCAAGGCCTTCGTTCCTTAGTTCAATCACCTCTGAGCGAAGGTTGTTCCGAGCCATTGTGCACCCTTCATCTTCGATATTTTTGTGTGCCCTGAGGGCATTGCTAAGGATCAAGCCCTGCAAGAGGAGCACAGTATTAAGTATAAACAAATGAAACAATTCATTTTTAAATACAAAAATTGACTTTCACACCTTTATGCTGTTATATGCTAAACTGTCAGCCAATTCATCCTTTGACTGTACTAAGAGGCCGTCTTCTAGCTTCGGAAAACCAAAGCTTCTTCCTATCTCCTGGCTGACGGATATCTCTTTGTTATCCGGGAGACAGTACAAAAAGTCTTCTTCTCCGCTGCCATTAAACACCAGTGCCCCTTCGGGTATTCAAGTTTTTGGGCATAATATTGAGCTTCTCGTTTTTCTTCCTTAGAAAGCGTCTTTCCTGAAGCATGTCGGATGATGTAACTAATACTCTCTTCCAAAGCTTTGGGAGCAAGAGTAGCAACCTTTTCAGGCGAAGTTTGCTCTGAGGCTTTTTCTTCTTTTGCTTTCTCTTCAATTTCTGAAGGTTTTTTCTCGGCAAGCTCTAAAGGCCCAGTTTCGGCACTAGCTTGGCTTACTGCAACTTCAATTTCGATCGGCTTTGTTTCAGCTTCGGTTTGCATTTTTGAAGCCTCGGCAATTTTCCCTGAAGGAGTAGAGCTTAAAGCCTTTACTGTTTCTAGCACATCTAGTACTTTTGCCATCCTTCTTCTTTTTGGAGTTGCCGCAAAACTTTTTTGTGCCTTTGGCACTGTTACTTCTGCCGAAGGGCTTAAAATTTCTAACATTTTTGTTCCTTCAACTTTTGGCTCTTCGGCCTTATTTTTGTCGGTCTTTGACTCAGCTAGCTCGGATGAAGGTACCTTCAGTATCGTAGCCAGTTCTTCAGCCTTCTGCGTAGGAGGAACGAGCTCCTTTGGTTCAGCAGCTGAAGAAGTCTCCCCACCAAATTTAGGCACCACGGCCGGCTCAATATAACGTGGCCTGTGGGTAAGGACTTTTAACTTCTTGCTCTTCGGTGCAGGCTCATCTGGAGTGGCCGAAGCAGCAGTCTTGGTCAAAGTAGCAGTCTTTCTCTTCTTTCCCCATCACCGCAGCGGGTAGCAGTAGTCGGGGTAAACAAAACCAATGGCATCAAAAACTCTATTCAATCTCTTTTTTCCTCGGCCCCCGAAGGATGTGGATAATGCATTATCTTCTGCTTTGGAATATGGCCCAAGTAATTCATCACTTATAGATTCGATACATTTCAGCCAATCGTCATTTGGTTCATCAAATTTATCTCTACATCTGAAGGTGTATTTTAGTCGAACCAAGTCACCTTCGCTAGACTCGGTGATAGCCTCCTTCAGCATCTCCCAATCCTCTACAAGCGGCCATACTCTGAAAGATATATGCTCTTGGATTAAATCTCTTGTTCCAATGAAAAAACAGACAGTACCAAAGGCCTTCTGGCATGCTTCGGTGGCTTCATCGATTTCAACCTTCGGTTTTCGAAGGCCAAAGCGGGACCATATGGGACGCATAATAACCTCCTTAACATCCTCTCTCGCTACCAAATCGTTCTTCACATAGAACCATTCCTCCATCCAATTTCTCGGCCATCTTTTCCTAAATGTTGGTATTGGGTAGCTTGAGTTGGGACGGGCGATAAATCCATAACAACCGAAGTTGTTGTGATACTGTTCCTTCCCCGTGGCCTTCGTCTCATACATAAGTTCGTGCATGCTGCAGAAGCATTTTGCGCTTGGTTCTATCCCTTGGCTCCTTACTGCCCAGACGAAGACTCCCATCCTCAATATGGCTTCGGGGGTCAGTTGATGAAGGAAAATTTGGAAGGTCTTCAACACTTCCACTACAAACCTGCTCAGTGGGAACCGAAGCCAAGCTTTAAAGAAACTTTGGAAGATCACAACTTCATTCTCCTCGGGCGCAGGAGTGGTATTATCTTCGCCAGCCCTCACAATAGATATATCCCGAAAGTACCTTCCCCTCACGCTCTCAAGGTGACTTTGCTTGATGGTCGATTTTCCGAAGATTGTATGGCTTGGCCTCCATGGCCGATCTTCGGAATCTTCACCCCCACTCTCTGCATCATAGCTGTCACTATCACCAGTATCCTCAGACAGGCCCTCCAATATCTCTTTTGTAATTTTCTCTGTATTTGATTTTCCATTGATTCTAGAAACCTAGCTATATAAGGATTCGCAGCCTTCTTCTGTTCAAAGACTTTCTCCTCTTCGGTTAGCTTCGTCTCAGCAATAACTTTCTTGTCTTGAGACATCTTCTCTTCAGAAATAATGAAAACGTGTCCTTCAAAACGAAGCTTAGAAAACTTGAGAAACTAAGCAAGCGTTGGTAAGCAAGAGCTATAAAATTGAGCAAATAAAGCAAGTGGCACAAATAGCGAATGAAATGTGGTTAGGGTGAGTTCTTATTTATACGACCGACGCGCCCCGAGTTGGAGGGTACCGTCTGTCATTGACTATTGCTATTCTAGCAAAGGGAAGGTGTTTTTTTGGACCTTCAGCTTAAGGCCTTCGTCGAGGTCGTAGTCTGAATTCGTTATATTAAACAAATTAATACTGCGAGGGGTTACTGTTGGGGGCCTTCGTCCTCCGAAGGTCCTCAAAAACATGATTTAACAATGTTTTCCAAGTGTAACATATGAACAGGTACCTTTGGTCTCGGGTTAAAAGCATATACGGAATGGAAAGCAGGATTGGAACGAAGGATTGAACCAATGCCGAAGGTGCGCGCGAGAAAGCTTCAGCTCAGTAATAGAAAGAGGAACCGACTTAAGGAGGAAAAGGCCAACTAGTCCTCAATAGTTTGTTCTTAAGACAATAGTGAACATGAAGGCATGAATGTAATTTCACATAGGCCGCGTCCTGTGCCTATAAATAGATGAACAGTACTCCCGTACTGTTCACGCTGACTTGTATTCGCTTTTGTGTCACACTTGTACTTTCTTGCCTTCTATCAAGCCGAAGGTACTTTTGTGATTTAATATTGTTCCTGTCTTTCCATGATTATGTAATAAAGAATGAATAATATGATATAATTGTTTATGTTGTTTCCTATATGACACATGTTTCTTCTTTTATTTAACATATACTGCAATGATGAAAGTATAACCTTCATGACCTTCGTCTGAAGATCATTATATCCTAAAGGAAATAATGCTTCAATGGACGAAGGACATCTTGTGTTGCCTTGTTCTTAGTTCATAGTATTTGAGAACAAGTCCCCAACAATAGTTAATTCATCATTTAAGCTCTTTAGACTAGAAATAGTTTCATGACAAGCAGATAATTCAGAAGCTAACATTTCATTCCTTTTATCCTCTAAAGCAAGAGATTTTTGCACACTAACAAACTTATCATGCTCTTCATACAATATATCCTCTTGCTTTTCTAAAAGTCTATCCTTTTCATTTAAAGCATCAATTAACTCATTAATTTTATCTACTTTTGCTCTATCTAAACCCTTAAATAAATCGGTATAATCTACTTCATCATCACTAGAGTCATCATCACTTGAAGTAGTATACTTAGGGGTTTCTCGAACACTTACCTTTTTCTCCTTTGCCATGAGGCAAGTATGACGTTCATTGGGGAAGAGAGCGGACTTGTTAAAGGCCAAGGCAGCGAGTCCTTCGTTGTCGGAGTCGAAAGAAGAGCAATCCGAGTCCCATTCCTTTCCGAGGTGTGCCTCGCCCTTTGCCTTTTTGTAGGCCTTCTTCTTTTCCCTCTTCCTGCTCTTTTCTTGTTCCTGGTCATTAGCATTATTGGGACAATTTGCTATAAAATGACCAGTCTTACCTCACTTGAAGCAGGAGCGCTTTCCCCTTGTTTTGTTTTTGTTGGGGGTACTCCTTGCGTCCTTTAAGAGCGGTCTTGAAGTGCTTGATGATGAGGGCCATCTCGTCTTCGTTTAGCCCGACAGCCTCAACTTGTGCCACCTTGATAGGTAGCACCTCCTTGCTGCTTGTTGCCTTGAGCGCAACGGGCTATGGCTCGTAGATGGGCATTGGGCTGTTTAATGCATCATCAACATACCTTGCCTCCTTGACCATCATGTGCCCGCTCACAAATTTTCCGAGTATCTCCTCGGGCTTCATCTTAGTGTACCTAGGATTCTCACAGATGAGGTTCACAAGATGAGGGTCAATAACAGTAAAAGACCTGAGCATAAGTCGGACGACGTTGTGGTCCGTCCATCTCATGCTTCCATAGCTCCTGATCTTGTTGACCAGGGTCTTGAGCCTGTTGTACGTTTGTGTTGGCTCCTCTCCCCTGATCATTGTGAACCTTCCCAGCTCGCCTTCCACCAACTCCATTTTGGTGATCATGGTGGCGTCGTTTCCCTCATGTGATATTTTGAGGGTGTCCCAGATTTGCTTGACGTTGTCCAAGCCGCTCACCTTGTTGTATTCGTCCCTGCACAAGGATGCTAGCAAAACAGTGGTAGCTTGTGCATTTTTATGAATTTGCTCATTAATAAAAACAGGGTTATCCGTACTATCAAATTGCATTCCATTTTCAACTATCTCCCATATACTAGGATGGAGAGAAAATAAGTGACTACGCATTTTGTGACTCCAAAAAGCGTAGTCCTCTCCATCAAAGTGTGGAGG
This sequence comes from Zea luxurians, assembly GCA_029449295.1. Lineage (NCBI taxonomy): Eukaryota > Viridiplantae > Streptophyta > Magnoliopsida > Poales > Poaceae > Zea > Zea luxurians. The sequence continues at coordinate 44,217,844 of JAOPSE010000001.1, read as the reverse complement.
TTTACCAAGAGGAATTGAAAGCAAATGAGCATTGGAATTAAAAGGAATACGAGAATAATCAAATGAATAATTTGAATTAACCGATTTCTTTTTCTCGTCGTCGTCGTCTCTTGGTGAAGAAGAAGACTCATCGCTGTCGTAGTAGACGATCTTCTTGATGCGTCTCTTCTTCCCATCCTTCTTCTTGTGACTCGAGCCAGAGTCACTGGGCTTGTCGTCCCTTGGCTCGTTGAAGATGGACTCTTTCTCCTTATCGTTGACCACCATCCCCTTTCCCTTAGGATCCATCTCTTCGGGCGATTAGTCCCTTACGTGAAGAGAACGGCTCTGATACCAATTGAGAGCACCTAGAGGGGTGGTGAATAGGTGATCCTGTAAAATTCAACACTAAATATCCACAAAACTTGGGTTAAGTGTTAGTACGGCTAAGTAGCGAGCTCTTGCGAACACACAAGTAATCACAGAAAAGCAATCACAAGAGACATAGTGTTTTATCCCGTGGTTCGGCCAAGTATAACACTTGCCTACTTCCATGTTGTGGCGTCCCAATGGACGAGGGTTGCAATCAACCCCTTTCAAGTGATCCAATGATCAACTTGAATACCACAGCGTTCTTCTTTCTTAGACTTTCTCCCGTTTGCGAGGAATCTCCACAACTTGGAGCCTCTCGCCCTTACAATTGATGATCACAAAAAAGCACGAAAGTAAGGGAGGGGAGAGCAACACACACAAGACTCAAAACGAGAACACAATCACGCACACAAGTCACAACTCGAGCTCAAAACACAACACAAGGAGTTCTCAACTCAAATGGAGCTCTAGTCACTATCTCAAAGAATCGAATGCGTGAGAATGGAGTCTTGGAGTCTTAGGATCTTTCTTGTAAGCTTGGGTTGCTCCTCCATGCGCCTAGGGGTCCCTTTTATAGCCCCAAAGCAGCTAGGAGCCGTTGGAGATCAACAAGGAAAGCCATCCTTGCCTTCTGTTGGGTGGCGCATCGGACAGTCCGGTGCGCCACCGGACAGTCACTGTAGACGGTCCGGTGCAGATCTCCTTCCTTTTCTGGCGCAGATGACCGTTGCACCTCGGTGTCGGTTGGTGCACCGGACAGTCCGGTGCCCCCTTCCGACCGTTGGTGCGAGCCACGTGTCGCCCGCCAATTTCGCTGCCGACCGTTGCGTAGTCGACCGTTGGCTCACCGGACAGTCTGGTGCACCACCAGACAGTTCGGTGAATTTTAGCCGTACGCCGTTGAACTTTTCCCGAGAGCGACGACTTCGCCGCGGATGACTCATCGGACAGTCCGGTGAATTATAGCCGTATGCCACCATCGAGTCCCGAGAGCGGTCGGTTCACCTCGGACTGGTCTGGCGCACCGAACATTGTCCGGTGCACCACCGGACAGTCCAGTGCACCCAGACCGAGCAGCAGTTGGCTATACACAGCAAACTCTTTTCCAATCTATTTTCTCCTGTTTCTAGCACTTAGACACAATACATTAGTACTCAAATCAATGTACTAAGTCTAGAAACGTACCTTGTTACATGATTTGCACTTCTTCAATCTTTGGCACAATTTAACACTTAGAGAATATGTGTTGGGCACTTAATCACTATTGGGGGTGTGCTTCGTAGCCGAAGATCCTAAAGAAATAAGACACCTTCGACAGACACTCTCAGAAGCAAGCGCCGAAGCTATTACTTAGAGAGCTTCGGCACAATGATAGATCTTAAGACGAAGGGCCGAACCGACTTAAAGATGGATTGACTCAAAGACCCATGATGTTTGTGTCATTATTGAAATCAATTGTAAAGGGCTTAAATGTAATTTTACGCAGGTTGTACCCTGTGTCTATAAATAGGTGAACAGTACCCCGGCACTGTTCACGCGATCTTGTAATCTCTGGCTCATTACACTTGAATTATTGTTTTCCGCCAAGACGAAGGTATAATTGTACTCAAACATTATGTTATAATACTCATATGGTCATATAATAAAACATGTGAACATATTTTATACTTTATATTTTATTTCTCATTATTTGTTGCTTTACGAGTATGATTACGAAAGTGAAATCTTCGTAATATTTTACTCTGGACCTTCGTCCGAAGCTCATTAAATCCTTGGGGAGATAATGCTTCAGCAGACGAAGGGCATTTATACTTAACATTTTTGTGTTGCCTTGTTCTTAATTCATAGCATTTGAGAACAAGTCCCCAACATTGGCGCCCACCTCCGGTGAACTCACTTCCACTTTTTGAGTTGATGGCTTCGTTCAAGAACCAGGCTACAACTGCTTCGGCTTCGAAGCTTGTTCTCCCGATCACAGGCGGTTCATGCTCAAAGCCGGCCAACAAGAAACAGAAGAAGGAGGCACAGAGAAGGGTACAACATGTCGGGGTGCAGGGACCCTTCATCAAGTCAAGATGGTCTCACATTCCAATTACCTTCTCCCAAGAGGATCTTCAGCTCAAGGATTTCCCTCACAATGATGCTATGGTTATTTCTTGTGTTATCAAAGGGTTTCTGGTCCACAATGTTTTGGTTGATACAGGCAGTGTAGCTGATATCATATTTGCTAAGGCCTTCAGACAAATGCAAGAGCCAGAAAACAAGATTCATGATGCTACACACCCTCTCTGTGGCTTCGGAGGAAGACAAATTGTAGCACTAGGCAAGATCACCATGCCAGTGACCTTCGGATTTGTTAACAACACCAGAGCTGAGCAAGTTGTGTTTGATATTGTTGACATGGAGTACCCCTATAATGCAATCATTGGTCGTGGAACACTTAATGCTTTTGAAGCAATTCTTCATCCAACATATCTTTGCATGAAGATACCTTCGGATCAGGGACCTATTGCTATTCATGGGAGTCAGGAAGCTGCCAGAAAAGCTGAAGGGAACTGGACAAATTCAAAGGCAATCCACAATATAGATGGAAACGAAGCTTGTGAGCAGTACAAGTACAGAAGGGAGAAGGCTGCTTCGGCCGATCAGCCGAAACCCATGCGTTTATGTGAAGATATTGCAGAGCAGAAGGTGCTGCTGGGTTCCCAATTGTCTGAAGAACAGGAGAAAACCCTGATAAGGTTTTTGTTCAACAACAAAGATGTTTTTGCTTGGTCAGCCAATGATCTCTATGGTGTCAACAGGGATGTTATTGAACACTCGCTCAATGTGGACCCATCCTTCAGACCCAGGAAGTAGAGGCTTCAGAAGATGTTTGATGACAAAGCCGAAGGTGCTCGGAATGAAGTGAAAAGACTCCTTAGCGCTGGAGTCATCAGAGAAGTAAAATACCCAGAATGGTTAGCTAACACTGTTATGGTGAAGAAAGCCAATGGTAAATGGAGAATGTGCATTGATTTTACTGATCTCAACAAGGCTTGTCCGAAGGATGAATTTCCATTACTAAGGATAGATTCTCTGGTAGACGCAGCAGCTTCATCAGAGCTCATGAGTTTACTAGATTGTTATTCAGGCTACCATCAAATCTGGATGAAGAAAGAAGACGAGCCAAAAACCAGCTTTATCACCCCTAGTGGTACATATTGTTACCTTCGGATGCCTGAGGGGCTCAAGAATGCTGGAGGAAGCTTCAGCAGAATGACAGCAAAGGTCCTTCATTCTCAGATAGGCAGAAACGTGCTAACATATGTTGATGATATCATAGTAAAAAGCACAAAGCAAGAAAATCACATTGCTGATCTGCAGGAGACATTCGCTAATTTTAGGCAAGCTGGTCTGAAGCTGAATCCGGAAAAGTGTGTCTTCGGGGTAAAGAAGGGGAAATTCCTTGGTTGTCTGCTTTCAACAAAAGGAATCGAAGCTAATCCAAATAAAATCGAAGCTATCCTTCGGATGGAGCCACCAAGCACAAAGAAAGGGGCTCAACGGCTGACAGGAAGACTGGCATCTTTGAATCGATTTATATCCAGATCGGCAGAGAGAAATTTACCATTCTTTGAAGTGCTGAAGTCAGCCAAAGTTTTTCAATGGGGATCAGCTCAGCAAAAAGCTTTCGAAGAACTGAAACAGTATTTGATAGATTTAACAACTTTAACTCCACCAGCGCCAGGGGCTCCTCTGCTGCTGTATGTGGCAGCTTCGCACTCTACAGTAAGTGCGGCGCTTGTTCAGGAGAAGCTTGAAGGGCAATTGAAAAAGCAAGCTCCAATATACTTTGTTTCCGAAGTTCTCAGTTTATCAAAGAAAAACTATACAGAATTGGAGAAGGTGCTGTATGCTGTTTTAATGGCCTCCAGGAAGCTTCGACATTACTTTCAAGCATACCATATAATTGTTCCTTCATCACAACCTTTGAAGGATATTATGAGAAACAGAGAAGCTACGGGAAGGATTGGAAAGTGGGCTGCGGAACTCAATGAATTCTACATTGATTATGTGCATAGATCTTCAATTTAGTCCCAGGCGCTAGCAGATTTCATCGTTGACTGGACGCCAGGGGCTCAGGAAGAAGAAGCAAGTAAAGATGTCGAAGCTTGGATAGTATTTTGCGATGGTTCCTGGGGAACCTTCGGGGTAGGTGCAACTGCCGTTTTAATTGCACCTTCAAAAGTTAGAACATGCTACACAGTGAAACTTGATTTTAGTTGTACAAATAATATTGCTGAATATGAAGCTTTGCTTTTGGGTCTTTGGAAGTTGAAGGCAATGGGGATAAGAAGGGCAATTCTCAAAACTGATTCTCAAGTCATTTCTGGCCATGTTGACAAAAGTTGCAAAGCAAGAGATCTGAAGCTTGAGAAATATTTGGATACAGTTCGAAGACTTGAAGCTTCCTTCGAAGGATTTTCTGTTAAGAATATTCCACGAGGAGAAAATGAGCACGCTGATCTACTAGCCAAGTCAGCGGCACAGGGGCTGCCCTTACCTTCGGAAGTATTCTTTGAAACAATAAAAGCACCTTCGGTTGACCTTCTTGAAAGAGCAGTACTCAATATATCTCCCGTCTATAGTGAAGATTGGAGAACTGAGATCATATCTTTTCTTCAGGGCAATTTCCTTTCAGATGACGAAGCTTATCATAAGAGAATAGCGGCAAGAGCCCATCCATATGTAATAATAGAAGGGGAGTTATATAAGCATGGAGTCTGTTCTCCATTACTCAAATGTTTATCTAGAGCTGAAGGTATAGAGCTAATGAAAGAAATACATACAGGCCTATGTGGATCTCACATTGGATCTAGGCCTTTGTTAGGTAAAGTTTTTCGTCAAGGATTTTATTGGCCGAAGGCAGCTTCGGATGCAGCAGAATTAGTCCAAAAGTGCGAAGCTTGTCAAAAATGTGCAAGAGACCAAAAACAACCTTCGTCTCTAACTCAATTAATACAGCCTACTTGGCCATTGCAAAGGTGGGGCCTTGATTTGCTAGGCCCACTTCCACCAGCACAAGGGAATTTAAGATATGTTGTGGTGGCAGTAGAATATTTTTCTAAGTGGATTGAGGCGAAGCCTTTAGCCACAATAACTTCGGTCACTGTTCAAAAGTTTTTCTGGTAAAATATTGTATGTCGCTTCGGGGTGCCAAAGGCTATCACTGTGGACAATGGAACACAATTTGATTCCGAAGCTTTCAGAGAGTTTTGTGAACGAATTGGCACGAAGATCCATTTTGCATCGGTTCGGCATCCGGAGTCAAATGGACTTGTTGAAAGAGCTAATGGCATTATAATGACAGGAATAATGAAGTTAATCTTCAATCAGCCCAGGGGAAAGTGGCCAGATGAATTAATCAAAGTGGTGTGGAGTCACAACACAACAGTGTCAAGATCAACAGGCTTTACACCATTCAAATTGCTGTTTGGTGATGAAGCAATAACCCCAGAAGAAGCTAAAACAGGATCAATAAGAACAGTGGCTTCGGTAGAAACCGAAGCTGATTATTCTGTGGCAAAAGATGCTATAGAAGGGATCAGGCTTCAGGTTGTGGAGAACATCAATAAATATTAAGCAGAAACAATAAAATGGCATGACAGAAAGGTTCAGTTAAAAAATATTAAGCCAGGACATCTGGTGCTTCAGAGAGTGGCCAACCCCGACACAGTAGGCAAGCTTCAGCTGAAGTGGGAAGGACCTTTTCTGGTAACATCTTCGTCAAGACCCAGTTCCTTCAGGTTGAAGGATATGGACGGCAACGACATTCCTAGATCTTGGAATGCGGACGAGCTTCGACGGTATTATGTGTAACCTGATGTAATCTTTTTTATTCTTTCTTATGGCACCCTTTTCCTTTCCAAAGGGGGAGAAAGATTTTTAATGGGGCCATGGCATATAATTTCTCTTTTTCTTATACCAGCTCTACAAGAGCAATATCCCCCGAAGATGAAAATGTAAAAACTGGGCATGCACCATCGAGTGCAAAGAGAAAAAGGAAAAACAGGGAGAAGCTCAAAAGACGTCCCTAAGGGGATGCAGAGCACGACGAAGCTACAAAAAGAAGCTCCTAAGGGAGGCTTACAGCGAAAAATAAACGCTGATTCTGCTGAAGTAAATGGCGAAGAAGCTCCTAAGGGAGGCTTACAGCAAAAAATAAACGCTGATTCCGCTGAAGTAAAAGGCGAAGAAGCTCCTAAGGGAGGCTTACAACGAAAAGTCAGCGCTGATACATCGAAAAATAGGCGGTGAAGCCGAAAAATAAACGGCAAAGATTTGTTATTCCTAAGGGAATAAGAGTTGTGGTTATGGTTTCGTATGTGTCTTCGAACATTCATTTGCACGATACATTATATCATACATTTGCATTCATAAACATTCACTTAGACATACATAGGATCATCATCATCATAACATACAAACTTCCTTCGGCTTTGAAAGAGAAGGCTTCGGAAAAAAGGGAAAAAGAGGCAATTTTATGCTTCGCTGTGTACGCAAAGAAGGGAAGGTGTTTTTCGCCTTCGGCTCAAAAGTATTAATTTCGTCCACACCAAAGCATTTCATACATTGACGGAAAAGTAATATTATATTACAAAGTCAAATTTGATTACACCATATTTTATACAAAGTTTTTTGAGCTATTCTTAACAGACTATTCGAGCTTCGACAGCACCCATAGAGCTTCATCCTTTTACTCTACAGCTTTAGCTTTGGCATGGTCAACCTGTATGTAAGTATTATAAGCAAAATTCAAAATTCAAAGGAAAAGGTAAGTATAAGGTATGATTTTGTTACCAGCTTAAGGTGGCTTCGAGCTTCGTCACCAGCTTTGCTCCGGCCACCCTTTGTCCATACTAATTTTATGAATCTATTCGCAATACTTCGGGCCAGGCTGGGAATATTATCTAAGTCTTCTGGTGACAGGCTGAAGTTGAGTCTATTAACAATCTTTCCGTGTTCACAGCCAGACTTCAAAAAGGCAACAGCTGTGCCCCGAGAAGCTGCCAGGGCACAGAAATCGCCATGCCCAGCTATGACTTCGTCAAGATCATTGATTTCACCTTCAATATGCTCAAAGGCACCAGGCAGGTCTTCAGCCGAAGGAGTGAACTTTTCGCTGCTAGCTCCGACAAAATGAAACACCTGCTTCAACTGTTGGATGCATCGATTGCTGAACTCTAGGCATTTATTCTAAAGATTTGTCAAGGATTCTTTCAGCTCCGAGCTTTTTTGAAATTCGGCTTCAAGCTTTACATCAAGTTTCAGCTTTTCTTGTTCAAAATTTTCTGATTGGGAAAGAAGCTTCGAATTTAATTCTGTTATTTTGGCTTCAGCATCCGCTAATAAGCCTTCGGCTGATTGAAGCTCGAAGTCTTTCTTTTCGATGGCAGCTGATTGCTCTTTTATTTTGTTTTCTAAGTTCCCAATTATAACTTCGTGCCTTTTATCTTCTAAGTCCTACTGCATTTTTAAGGCCTTGCTCAAAAGCATACTCTATGGACAAATGACATTCGTTAGAAAATATTTGTGTTATTACAAATAGTAAGGGTTAGACGCAAGATGTTTACCTTAAAATTGGAATAGAACAAACTGCCGACAATGTGTTGTCGTCGGTAGCGGCTGATATCTGCTTCGAGCTTCGGGAAACCGATACTCTTTGATAGAGTACCGATGACCTTCGCGCCAGTCTGATCTCGTATGCAGCCTAACTTTTCATCATCAATGCCACCGAAGAGAAGTACTCCCGGCCGATACCCGCAGGATATAGCATATTCTTTTAATTCCTCTTTCTCAGCTTTTGTCAGCTCTTGGCCAATTAAGTTTTGAAAGTCAAAGGTTTCATCTTCTGAAGTATCTTCGATCATCTCTTCCTTCTTGGGTTTTGCGGCCGTAGTCTCTTCGGTGGCTGCGGCAGCTTCTTCCGCGGCCATGCTTAGTAGCATCTTGTCTATATCAGCAGCTATGCTCTCTAAATTAATATCTTCGGATTTGGCATCTTCGGCTCTGACCTCTTCTGCGAGAGCCTCCGAAGGTACAACTTCGGTAGCTGTCATGCTTTCAATGGCTGGCACCTTCGGAGCTGAAGCTCTTGGTGGAGTTGCTTCAATAACTTCTGTCACAGTAACGATTCTTTGCCTCTTCGACTTAGGTGCTTTCGTTTTTATGGGCTCCTTTTCCTTCTAAAAAAGCTTCGTCAGATGTAACCCCAGTGGACTTAGTTTGACAGGCAAAGTTTCAGTCATTACCTTCAGGATTTCCTCTATTTCAGAAGCAGAGGATGTCGCAGAAGTCTTTTCTTCTTCATCAGTTGGTTTTTGCTTCGAAGTCGAGGTTTTTCTTTTCTTCGAAGCAACTGTTTTCGCCTTAGACTCTTGCTTTTTCTTCTTTGATTGATCTTCGTTGTCCTTATTCAGAGCACTAGCCACTCTTTTTCTTTTTTGTCCTTCGGCACCCTTGTCCAGTAGCTCATAGTCGGGATATTCAAAGCCTATAACATCCATCACTCGATTTAGCCTTCGTTTCGGACGGGTGCCGAAGGCTGCTGTCATCAATTGATCTTCCTTTTTAGAATAATTTCCAAGAATTTCATTACACATCACTTCGATTGTATCCAACCATTCTTGGCAGGGTACTTTGAAATGTCTCTTGAATTTGTAATGGTAGGGCAGCTGGATAAGTTCTCCTTCCTTCTTTTTTCCTTCGAGCTTTGACATGGCACACTCTTTCATAGTTGGAAATATTTTGAAAGCCAAAAATTCCTGCACTAAGTCTCTAGTGCCAATGTGCTCTGCGATAATCCTAAATTCAGCTAGAGCAATCTGACTTGGACTCCCTAGTAACATGTTGCATGGGGGTCGGGTCTCTCCGAAGATCAGCTCTAGCGGGCTCTGGACCAACTTCTCCTTATCATCGTCAACTTTGACATAAAACCATTCCGATTTCCAGCCTGCCGGCCACTTGCTTCGGTAGCTGATCACAGGAAATTTTGTAGTCTTCCGGTAGGCAAAATTGTAGCAGCCGAAGTTTTCATGCAACCCATCTTTCCTGGCCTTGGTTTGGTAATGCAGTTCATGTACTCAGCAGAAACCTTCGGCAAATGGTTCCACCCCTTGGCTTCGGAGAGCCCAAATGTAAACGCTAAGCCTAATGATAGCGTTAGGAGTTAGCTGATGGAAGTAGACCCAAAACTTCTTCAGCACATCAGCAATCATTTTATTCAAGGGAAATCTCAAACCAGCTTTGGAGAAACTCTTAAAAACTACTATTTCATCTTTTTTCGGCTTCGGAGTAGTTTCCTCTCCACCAAAGCGAATCAGCTTTCTATTCTCTTCATTGAAATACCCCAATTTCAACATTTTAGGTAGGTCACCTTTGGAGACTGTGGATTTTCCAAAATCAAGGTGGCTGGGTTTGCTCGGAACAACGCTGCTATAATCATCCTCAGAATCGGTCTCCTCAACATCAACTTGCTTTGCCCCGGCGACAGGGACGTCCTCCGATGTTACCAGCCCAGACCGCTTCATAGCTTCGGAAATTGGAACGGTCTCAGCAGCTTCGGTCTCATCTCCCTCGCGATCAACCCTAGCAATGGAGCGAACTCTGGCCATTCAATTATGTCTTCCTTGAAATTTTTTTTGTTGTTGACTTTTCTGATTTTCCCGAAGCTTTTCCCTTTGTGACGAAGCAGATTCAAAAGCGGGGTTTCATCTGAGCACGATGATTAAGCTTCGGCTATGACTAAAATTTTGGCAGCAAAACAGTGCAATAGCAATGAATGCTGTGGTAACTTCACACCTACCCGTCTGTTTATATAGTGCCGCAGGTGAGAAGGTGAATCGTCAAGGTCTCCCGCACCGAACAAACAGTCACCCGCACTCGCTGAATGGTGGGCCACAGGGTTCGAGAGGGTGAATCGCCAGGGCGCGCGTAACTGCTGCAAGATGGAGCCACCTCGAGCGCGGATTATTTTCATCGTTTCTCGTCAACGAGCTCAGGGAAGGTGTTTTTCGGATCTTCGGCATCCCGAAGCATAGAAGACTTTTTCACGGATCAAGCTCGTTACGAAAAACGATCTAGCACCGCGAAGGGGCTACTGTTGGGGGTGTGCTTCGTAGCCGAAGATCCTAAAGAAATAAGACACCTTCGGCAGACACTCTCAGAAGCAAGCGCCGAAGCTATTACTTAGAGAGCTTCGGCACAATGATAGATCTTAAGACGAAGGGCCGAACCGACTTAAAGATGGATTGACTCAAAGACCCATGATGTGTCATTATTGTAATCAATTGTAAAGGGCTTAAATGTAATTTCACGCAGGTTGTACCCTGTGTCTATAAATAGGTGAACAGTACCCTGGCACTGTTCACGCGATCTTGTAATCTCTGGCTCATTACGCTTGAATTATTGTTTTCCGCCAAGACGAAGGTATAATTGTACTCAAACGTTATGTTCTAATACTCATATGGTCATATAATAAAACATGTGAACATATTTTATACTTTATATTTTATTTCTCATTATTTGTTGCTTTACGAGTATGATTACGAAAGTGAAATCTTCGTAATATTTTACTCTGGACCTTCGTCCGAAGCTCATTAAATCCTTGGGGAGATAATGCTTCAGCGAACGAAGGGCATTTATACTTAACATTTTTGTGTTGTCTTGTTCTTAATTCATAGCATTTGAGAACAAGTCCCCATCAATCACCAAAACACTATAGAAATGGCCCAAGGGCACATTTCCCTTTCACCTACGCCGAGTGTCTGTTTATTTATAACATTCTATTGTATGGTGTACTGTTCTTTTGTATTAAATGTGTGGAATGTATGTTTCAACTCGTATAGATAACGATCAGTTGGCGGAGTCCGAAGGAGTTGCAGGTGGAGACCCTGAGCAGTAGTCGGTTGGTGAAGGCAAGTGTCCCTTGACCCATCTATGTCCTACTCATTCTTATAATGCACTCCCCGCATTTACACAGTTTATACCTAAGGATTGACTAGCTTTTGTTTATCTTGTCCTTGTTTACCTATTTTGGTTGGGTTATTTTGGCTTAGCTTTATGCTAGCGCTTCACATTAATCAATGAACATGATGAGATAATCTATGATACACTGTTTTCCCTTTTGATTATGATGATGGTTCTGTGACTTTTAAGGGGACTCGAGTTGTTTCTCGAGTGCCTCTCCGTAAGGACTGGTTCGTTGGATGACCGCCCAGGAAAACAGTGCAACCATGAGGGTGGAGTGGGACGCCCTTAGCTGAGTAATTAGAGGAACTGGGGTGTAGTTCGCTTCGTCGTCATGTCGTTAATGGGGCTCGGTGTATGCGGCTCGCTCTACCAAGGTTGGTTCGCCCCTTGGGGAGGAGTGTGGTGCATTTAGGAAACCTAACGGGCGGCTACAACCCTAGGGAATCTTTGTAAAGGCTACATAGTGAAACCCTGCCTATTCACCTTGGTAGTGTTTAAGGGTTTGATCGACCCAAGGCAAGAGGGAATCACGACTTGTGGGTAAAGTACGCAACCTCTGCAGAGTGTTATGAAACTGATATATCAGCCGTGCTCGCGGTTATGAGCGGCCAAGGGAGCTCCATTGATTAGAGATACTTGATCAGAGATGTTTGGTTTACAGGTGGTGATGAGGATGATGGTTTTGGTTATAACTATGGTAATGGTAAGTGGTATTCTTTCTGTTTGGAAAGGGTACTTTGGGTCAATAACTTGGGTTAATGCTAAAACCTAGCTTTCTACTAGTAATAATAACCTGACCAACTAAAAGCAACTGCTTGACTTAACTCCACATAAAGCTAGTCCAGTACAGCCAAACGGGACATATTGCTGAGTATGTTGATGTGTACTCACCCTTGCTTTACACACCAAACCCCGCCTCCCAGGTTGTCCGCGTTGCAACCACTACTCAGGTGAAGATGAAGTCGTGGAGGAGGACTTCCAGGAGTTCCAAGAGTACGATGAGTTCTAGGCGTGGGTTAGCGGCAAACCCCCCAGTTGGCTGCCTGTGTAGGCCGTGTGTATCTACGTTTCTTTTCCACACTTTGATTATGGTTAGAGACTATGTGGATGTCTCAGACATTATGATGTAATCGACTATTATTTCCCTTTTATGTTATTATTTGAGCACTGTGTGATGATGTCCAGTTATGTAACTGCTGTGTACGTGAATTGCTGATCCTGGCACTTACATGGTTCGCATTCGGTTTGCCTTCTAAAACCGGGTGTGGCAGATTTCACCATGATGGTGTTGCAACTATGGACTAGGCCACACCAATGATAGACCATACTTAAAACTGGTACGAAGCACTGCTTTTTAACCATCATGTAGAGGACCTTAAGATCCTCTCTAGTGACACATAATGTGTCACCTCAAGGAAAAACAACCAACATGATCCAATGAAGAAGAAACCAAGTTGGATTGTGAGTCTCTGTGATACTATGCTTCCCCTTTCCATCATTATAGGCAATCTTCTTCCAAAACTCCAATGCATTGAACCCTGTTGGTTCATTTCTCAAAGAGCACCATATAGAGAAGTGCAGTGTATTACCAAACTCCAATAATGTGAGCGACTATTCAGTGTTGAAGAGTCAAAATTTGATATCCATGTCTCTCGTGACATGAAGAGGACACACCCGTCCTCAATTCCCCATAACTTCCCTAACCAATGGTCTAGAAGACAATGGAAAATTTCTCTAGCATACCCGTGCGATCAAGGCTAAATGAGTCAAAATACCTGGACCTACCTTAAGCCTTCATGTTGAGTTGCAGGGCTTTGGTCTCGATTTCTCCCCATTGCACTATGGCACTAAGGGACATGAGAATGGGTTGGTTGGTAGCTGATGAAGCCTCTCTGAGTTGGCTGCCACTTACGGACATCCTATCGGTGGGTGCCTGTGAGCTTCCGCGTTGTGAAAGAGAGCAGAACCTACTACTCAGAACCTTCTTGGTTTTGCTAATGAAACTAATCCTGCAAAATATTGGCCAAGAAGATACCCAAAGGGAAATGGACAAAAATTAAAGTTAGTGTTAGTGTCAGCTATCAGTTCTTGTGGGACAAGAGCCTCCATAAAAAAATCTTGTGGCCACTAAGGTTAAGAAAAAATTATCTTATTATGCTTAAGCGACAAAATTATTAACTAAATTATGTTAGTCAACATTTAAGCAAGAGATTATGAAGAGAAATGAGTTTGTTGTTCGGGGCATTGAACTCAGAGTGCATGGGGGTGCTTTTATTCGTGAGGGAGAGTGAGCAAGTAGGGGGTTGGTGGCTAGCCGACCATGTGGTGGGGCCAGACAACCATGTTCCATAACCAGTCACCCGTGGGAGAGGGACCGAGCAGTGATGGGATGTGGACGGTGGCGTGGCGAGGAAGGAGGGTCTATGTGGCAAAAGGTGACTGATCGGCCATAGAGTGGGCCTAGGTGGCTATGCTTGTGTCCACTTATATATATGCATATATCAATGCAAAAACACATGCAAATAAAATAAAATGCCATGATATTTAAACATACAATGGGTTGAATTTAAACTATATGGAAAAAAACCGTACAATGGGGATAACATCAATTTACCTACTGACATGGGCAATCCCATACCTAAGTTCTTTCAGGATCAACTTGCGATATTGGGGGGATGCGAACATCGGTACTATATTCACGGAGTAGCACCAAACTTTAGGTGTGAACTTGGACTTGGCATCAATCTTATTAGGAGCTTTGCCTCCTGCTCTTGAGGCAGAAGGAGCTTTGCTAGCTCTCTTATTTCTTACGACATGTTGCCTTCTCCCTTTGGTTCATGGTAGCCTCTATGACCACAAACTACATCAAAGTTATGAGGTTGTCCATCTTTTGCAACGGTGGTCAACTAGATCTCAGACTTTGGAGTGCTTCGTAGAGCTAATCAACAGAAGGTTTCCACCTGGTTGCACTGTTTGACTTCCGGTCGGAAAACGAATGACTCCTCTTTGTCATTGATGTGGATATGGACTTGTCCAGCCCCAACATCAATGCTTGCATTGGTAGTGCTTAGGAATGGCCGTCCAAGGATGAGTGGTTTCTGTGTCGAGTACCATATCAAGTACCATAAAATTCACTAGGATAAGGATGTCCTAGATTTTCATCAGAACATCCTATGCTATCCCTAACAGATAATGGACTAATTGGTTTGCCATCTATAAACACATGGCCACACAGCGCATGAGGTAGCTTGTTAAAAACTACATTAGGCATCACACCGACACTCACTCTGAGGTCACATAGCACCTAGTCAAAATGTTGGGTCCTGATTGAGCATGGAATGGTAGGACTATCTAGGTCCTTATCCTTTAAAGGAGTCTCATTGAGTATAGTGGCACTACACTCTTTGGTGAGGTGAATCACCTCTGACAACAATAACAGTTTCTTATTGCTGAGGATGTCCTTCAGGTACTTGGCATATGTCGGTACCTCATTGCGTCTAGCAATGGCATGTTGATAGATATTCTACAAATTACCTCAATAAACTTATCGAATTTCTCATATTTGATAGCCTTCCTCTGTTGCTAGGGGAATGGGAGCACCATGGTGTCGTAGAAGTCATGGGGCGATGACCTCGATGTCTCCTCCCTCAGTGGTGGTTGAGTCTTATTGCTTACCTCCTTCTATGTCTCTTGCCTGGGTGTCTTATCTTGCTGTTTCCCTAAGCCACTAGGATGTGGGGGGTTCTGAGTGGACTTACCACCCCTAGTGGCGACAACATATAAACTCTCCTTTCGAATTGGCTCTAGTTGACCTAGAAGCTTTCCAGTATTAGAGTTAGACATAGCAGCAATCAGCTGAGCTATATGAGTTTCTAACATTTTATTGAAACTAACCTATTTTTTATAGCACAAGTTAAACCTTCCATATGTGAATACATATTTACAAGATTTTTTTCATAGTAAGAAACTTTTCACTAATGCTACCATTCATAGTTTTTTGATCAAACTAGTTGTTCTTAGAAATCTGCCATGAACTGGAAGACATACCTGGGCATGTTGGGGACTTACTCTCAAATGCTATGAGTTAAGAACAAGGCAACACAAAATGTTAAATTTTAATGATCTTCGTCCTTCGAAGCATTATTTCCCTTAGGATATAATGATCTTCAGACGAGGGTTATGAAGGACATACCTTCATAAATATGACATATATAAACAGAGGATGAAGCTTATGAAACATAGGAAAACAACATAAACAATTATATGATATCATAATATAAACATCTATTATTAAATAATCATGATTACATGAAAGCAATATCAAATTACATTTGTACCTTGAGCTTGACAGAGGGCAAAGGTAAAAGTAAGATGCGAAGGCGTGAACAGTACGAGGGTACTGTTCACCTATTTATAGGCATAGGGCGCAGCCTGTGTGAATTTACATTCATGTCCTCTAAAAATGATTACAATCGTAACACAGGTTATCATGGGCCGATTGGTTATTTCATCTTTAAGTCGGTGCATCTAGAAATACGCTACGAAGCTCCCTGATTGGTAGCTTCAGCATTGTTCCTGTTCTGGCCTTCCAAAGGTGTTTCTTCTCACAGGACCTTCGGCGACGAAGTAGACCCCCAACAGTAGCCCCTTCACGGTGCTAGATCGTTTTTCGTAACGAGCTCGACCCGTGAAAAATTCTTTTAGGCTTCGGAATGCCGAAGGTCTAAAAAACACCTTCCCTGAGCTCGTTGTCGAGAAACGATTTAAATATTCCGAGTGCGAGGTGGTCCCACCATAGGACGGGTACACGCGATCTGGTGATTCTCCTTCTCGCGCCCTGCGGTCCACCATTCAGTGAATGCGAGCGACTGTTCGGCGGGTGCAGGTGGCTTGACGATTCACCTTGCCACTTGCAACACTATATAAGCAGACGGGTAGGTGTGAAGTTACCACAGCATTCATTACTATCGTACTGTTGTGCTGCTGAAAAATTTGACCATAGCCGAAGCTTATTCTTCGTATTCTCAATTAGAGCATCGTCTTGTTTTTTTAGTTTCATCATAAGAGGGAGCTTCGACAAAATCAAAAAGTAATCAACTTCGTCAAAATCGTAAGGAATTTAACATCAAATGGCCAGGGTGCGTTCAACTGCTAGAGTCACACGCGACGGGGAGGAGGCCGAAGCTGCCGAGTCTGCCCCAATCTCCGAAATAATGAGACAATCAGGCCTGGTTGTGCCAGAGGGTGCTTCTGACGAAGGTGCACCTGCTGCCAAAACCGAGCAAGCTGACATTGAAGAAGGTGAGGCTGATGAAGAAGAGATAGATTATTTTGTCATGCCATCTAAACCCAGCCACCTGGAATTTGGAAAGTCTACTGTCTCCGAGGCTGATATGCCCATGATGACAAAGCTAGGCTACTTCGGGGGAGCCGAGAAGAAGCTGATTCGTTTTGGCGGAGAAGAAATCACTCCGAAGCTAGAAAATGATGAGGTGGTAGTTTTTAGAAGTTTCTTTAAAGCAGGACTAAGGTTTCCTCTGTATGGGATGATTGCAGATGTTTTGGAAAATTTCGAAATTTATCTTCATCAGCTGACTCCTAACGCTATCGTTAGGCTCAGCGTCTTTATCTGGGCTCTTCAAAGCCAAGGAGTGGAGCCGCTTGCCGAAGCCTTCTGTCGGGTGCACGAACTTCACTATCAGATGAAGGCTAGAGAAGATGGACTGCACGAGAATTTTGGCTGCTATAATTTTGCCTACTGCAAAGACATGAAGACACTGGTGGTTAGCTACCGCACCAAATGGCCAACCGGTTGGAAAACTGAATGGTTTTATGTTAAGGTTGATGAGAAAAAAGGAGAAGCTAGTTCAGAGCCCACTGGGCCTAACCTTCAGGTTAACTAGGCCCCAATGCTGCATGACACCAGGGTCATCATGCCCAGATGCTGTGGGCGAATTTAGAGTTGTGTCTGAGGATATAGGTACTAGGGATTTGGTTCAGGAATACTTAGCCAATAGAGTATTCCCAATGTTAAAGGAATGGAGTATGCCGAAGCTTAAAGGAGAGAAGAAAAAGAATGAACTTGTTTGACTGCCCTATCATTTTAAGTTCAAGAAACACTTCAAAGAACCCTACCAAGAATGGTTGGATATGTTTGAAGTTATGTGCAATGAAATCTTGGGCAATTATATGAAGAAAGAAGATCAATTGATGACGACAGCCTTCGGCACCCGACCAAAACGAAGGCTGAACCGAGTAATGGACGCTCTGAAATTTGAATACCCAGACTATGAACGGTTAAGCAAAGGTGTCGAAGGGCCAAAACAAAGAAGAGCTATCAGTGTTATGCAAAGACAAGCTGCCAGAATGCTAAAAGAAGATGAAAATTTAGCAAAAAAAGAAAAAATCCAGCCCTGAGCCGAAGGTGGCCGTTTTGAAGAAAAGAAAAGCTACAGCTCCGAAGCCAAAAGCTGATTTAGAAGAACAAATTCCCTCAACACCTTCTGCCACTGACGCAGAAGAAATTTTAAAGGTAATGACCGAATCTCTACCTAATAAGCTAAGCCCACTGGGACCGGAACTGATGAAGCTTTTACAGAAGAAGAAGGAGCCTTCGGTTGCCGAGAAGCCCGCTGAACCAAAAAAGCGAAGGATTATTACTGTCATTGAGGCTATTGAAGAAACACCGCCATCGGCCTCAGCACCGAAAACAGCAGCAGCCAAAGCTGCCCATGCCGAAGCTTCTTCTTGCGAAGCTGCAGTAGCCGAAGCCATAAATTTGGAAAACACACTTACTGACATTGATGAAATGATTTTGAATATGGCTGCGGAAGAAACTGCTGCAGCTGCTGAGGAAACCCCGGCTGTAGTGCCTGAAAAAGAGAAGGAGCTTGCCGAAGATGCTTCGGAAGAAAGAAATTTCAACTTTCAAAATATAATTGGACAAGAGTTGTCTAAGGCTGAAAAAGAAGAGCTGGGGGACTATGCTATATCTTGCGGGTACCAGCCAGGGGCGCTGCTCTTCGGTGGTATAGACGAAGAGAGCTTAGGTTGCCTTCGAGACTGGACTGGGGCAAAAGTTGTCAGCACTTTATCGAAAAGTGTTGGTTTCCCAAAGCTTGAAGCCGATCTCAGCAGATACCGACAACAACATATCGCCGGTAGCTTGTTTTATTCTAACTTTAAGGTAAAATTCTTCCCTTAACTTTTTTTTATTATTTTGATATGAAGATGTTTTCTGATGAAGGTTATTTTGTCAGAGCCTACTACTAAGCAAAACCTTGAGGATGCAACAAGACCACGAGGACAAGAAAAACAAAGTTATAATTGAGGGCTTAGAGAACAAGATTAAAGATCATGAAGCTGCCCTAGAAAAGAAAGACTTCGTGCTTCAAACAATGAAAGGTTCACTGGTTGAAGCTCAAGCTGAGATCGCCAGATTGAACAGTGAACTTTCCATGAAGTCAAAAAGCTTTGAGCAAGAGAAGAAAGATTTCGAAACAAAACTCGAAGCTGAAGTTGAAAAAAGTTCAAATCTGCAGAAATCACTGAAAGATCTTCAAGAAAGATGTTTAGGCTTTGACACTCGGTGTATTCAACGGCTGAAGCAGGTCTTCAACTCAGTTGGAGCCAGCTCCGAAAAGTTTAAACCTTCGGTTGAAGACCTACCGGGCACACTTGATCATATTGAAGGTGAAGTTGATGCTCTCGACGAAGTTATAGCTGGACATGGTGACTTTTGAGCTCTGCTAGCTTCTCGAGGCACAACTGTTGCTTTCATGAAGGCTGGCTGTACACATGGAAACATTGTAAACAGACCAAACTTCAGCCTATCACCAGCAGACTTGGAGGACATCCCCGGCCTGGCCCGAAGCATCAGAAACAGATTCATTACTCAAATCTGGGCAAAGGGCGGGCAAAACTTGGCTGGTGACGAAGCTCGAAGCCACCTCAAGCCGGTAATAAACTTGTGCCTGCTGCTTTACCTTCTCCTTGAAATTTGCATTTTCCTTATACCGCTTTGTTATGTATAGGATGACGAAGCCGAAGATCAGTAAGCCGAAGCTTAATGAGTAATGATGAAGTGATGAATCTGCTGCAAAAGAGCCCTAGAGAAAATTTTGGATTATCCTTGTAAAAATATTGTATTTTAGAAATCAAACAATGCTCTGTAAATTTATCAATACCTTGTAATATATTTTACCTTTCCATCCATGTATGAACTGCTTTGATGTGGATGAAACTTGTCCCTTTTGAGCCGATGGCGAAAAACACCTTCCCTTCTTTTCGTACACAACGAAGCATAAATCTTCTTTTTTCATATTTGTCGAAGCCTTTTACATTGGAGCTGAAGCAATTGTCTGTACTCTATGATATGATGATCCTACGGATGTCGAAATGAATATATATGTATGCAATGTATGATGTAATGTATCGTGCAAATGAATGCCTAAACACACACATACGAAGCCACATCCATAACCTTCATTCCCTTAGGATTCACTGAAGTCTCTTTACCGCTTATTTTTCGGCTTCACCGCTTATTTTTCGGTGTAAGTTCTGCATCCCCTTAGGAACGTCTTTTGAACTTCTTTGCCTTCTATTTCGGCGGTATTTTTCGCGTTGACTTTTCGCGCTTCGCCTTATATTTCGGCGGTATTTGGTTCTGCATTCCCTTAGGAACAACTTTTAAGCAGAAAACTTACACTGCGCTCCCTTGGGAACGACTTTTTTGTAGCTTCGTCATGCTCTGCATCCGCTTAGGGACGACTTTCGAGCTTCTCCCTGTTTCTTTTCTTTCTCTGCACTCGACGGTGCATGCTCAGATTTTACATTTTACATGGTTTGCGGGATCTTACTCTCGTAGAGCTGAATAAGAGAAGGAAAATTACATGATATGGCCCCATTAAAAACCTTTCTCCCCCTTTAGAAAGGAAAAGGGTGCCATAGGAAAAAATAAAAAAGTTTACATCAAGTCACACATAGTATCGTCGAAGCTCATCCGCATTCCAAGATCTAGGAATGTCGATGCCATCCATATCCTTTAATTTGTAAGAACCGGGTCTTGACGAAGATACTACCAAAAAGGGTCCTTCCCACTTCAGCTGAAGCTTGCCTACTGTGTTAGGGTT
The DNA here is from genome assembly GCA_029449295.1 of Zea luxurians. NCBI lineage: Eukaryota > Viridiplantae > Streptophyta > Magnoliopsida > Poales > Poaceae > Zea > Zea luxurians. The sequence goes on along the minus strand of JAOPSE010000001.1, from coordinate 44,197,349 downwards.
GGCTACTCTCCGAAGCACCAGATGTCCTGGCTTAATGTTTTTCAACCGAACTTTTCTATCACACCATTTTATTGTTTCGGCTTGATATTTGTTGATATTTTCCACAGCGTGAAGTCTGGTCCCTTCTATAGTATCTTTTGCCACAGAAAATTAGCTTCATCTTCTACCGAAGCTACTGTTCTTATTGACCCCGCTTTAGCCTCTTCGGGGGTTATAGCTTCGTCACCGAACAATAACTTGAATGGTGTAAAACTTGTTGACCTTGATATAGTTGTATTGTGGCTCCACACCACTTTAACCAACTCATCTGGCCACTTTCCTCTGGGCTGATTGAAGATTAACTTCATTATTCCTGTCATTATAATACCATTTGCCCTTTCAACTAGTCCTTTTGATTCCGGGTGCCTGACTGATGCAAATGAATTTTCGTGCCGATGTGATCACAGAAATCTTTGAAAGTTTCAGCATCAAACTGTGTTCCATTGTCCACAGTTATAGCCTTCGGCACACCGAAGCGACAAACTATATTCTGCCAGAAGAATTTTTGGACTGTAGCCGAAGTTATTGTAGCCAAAGGCTTCGCTTCGATCCACTTGGAAAAATATTCTACCGCCACCACGACATATCTCAAGTTGCCCTGCACTGGTGGAAGTGGACCTAGCAGATCCAGGCCCCATCTTTGCAACGACCAGGTTGGTTGTATTAGCTGAGTCAATGATGAGGGTTGCTTCTGATCTCTCGCACATTTTTGGCAATTTTCACACTTTTGAGCCAAATCTGCTGCGTCCGAAGCTGCCTTCGGCCAATAGAATCCTTGTCGGAAAACCTTTCCCAGAAGAGGTCTAGACCCAATGTGGGATCCACACAATCCTGCATGTATCTCCTTCATCAGTTCTATACCTTCGGTTCTGGATAAGCATTTGAGAAGTGGGGAACAAACTCCATGTTTATATAATTCCCCTTCTATTATGACATATGGTCTTGTTCTTGCTTCCATTCTTTTGTTATAAACCTCATCATCCGAGAGATAGTTACCCTAGAGGAAAGATATAATCTTAGTCCTCCAATCTTCACTATGGACAGGAGATATTGTGAGCACTGCTCTTTCGAGGAGTTCAATCGAAGGTGCTCTTATTGTCTCAAAAAATACTTCCGAAGGTATAGGAAGCCCCTGTGCCGCTGACTTGGCTAGCAGATCAGCATGCTCATTTTCCCCTCTTGGAATATTCTTAACAGAAAATCCTTCGGAAGAAGCTTCAAGGCTTCGAACTGTGTCCAGATATTTCTCAAGCTTCGGATCTCTTGCCTTGCAACTCTTGTCAACATGACCAGAAATAACTTGAGAGTCTGTTTTAAGGACTACCCTTCTTATTCCCATTGCCTTTAACTTTTGAAGCCCCAAAAGTAAAGCTTCATATTCAGCAATATTATTTCTACAACTGAAGTCAAGCCTTGCTGCATAGCATGTTCTGACTTTGGAAGGTGCAACTAGGACAGCAGCCGCACCTGCACCGAAGGTTCCCCAGGAACTGCTGTAGAACACTATCCAAGCTTCGGCATCTTTATTTGTTTCTTCTTCCTGAGCCCCTGGCGTCCAATCAGCAATGAAGTCTGCTAACGCCTGGGACTGAATTGAGGGTCTATGCACATAGTCAATACTGAATTCATTAAGCTCCGCAGCCCACTTTCCAATCCTTCCAGTAGCTTCTCTGTTCCTCATAATATCCTTCAGAGGCTGTGATGAAGGAACAATTATGTGGTATGCTTGAAAATAATGCCGAAGCTTCTTGGAGGCCATTAACACAACATACAACACCTTCTCCAATTCTGTATAGTTTTTCTTTGATAAACTTAGAACTTCGGAGACAAAGTATACTGGGGCTTGCTTTTTAATTTGTCCTTCAAGCTTCTCCTTTACAAGCGCCGCACTCACTGCAGAGTGCGAAGCTGCCACATACAATAGTAATGGAGCCCCTGACGCAGGTGGAGTTAATGTTGTTAGATCAATCAAGTATTGCTTCAGCTCTTCGAAGGATTTCTGTTGAGCTGGGCCCCATTGAAAAACTTCGGCTGACTTTAGTATTTCAAAAAATGGCAAGTTTCTTTCTGCTGATCTAGATATGAATCTATTCAATGATGCCAGTCTTCCTGTCAGCCGTTGGGCCCCCTTCTTTGTGCTTGGTGGCTCCATCCAAAGGATAGCTTCAATTTTGCTTCGGTTAGCTTCAATCCCCTTCGTTGAAACTAGACAGCCAAGGAACTTACCCTTCTTCACTCCAAAGACACATTTTTCTGGATTTAATTTCAGGCCAGCTTGCCTAAAATTAGCAAATGTTTCTTGTAGATCAGTAATGTGATTTTCTTGCTTCATGCTTTTTACTATGATATCATCAACGTATGTTAGCACATTTCTGCCTATCTGGGAATGAAGGACCTTGGCTATCATTCTGCTGAAGCTTCCTCTAGCATTCTTGAGCCCCTCAGGCATCCGAAGATAGCAATAGGTGCCACTGGGAGTTATGAAGCTAGTCTTCGGCTCATCCTCCTTCTTCATCCATATTTGATGATATCCTGAGTAGCAATCCAGCAGACTCATAAGCTCTAAAGAAGCTGCTGCATCTACAAGAGAGTCTATTCTTGGTAATGGAAATTCGTCCTTTGGATAGGCCTTGTTAAGATCTGTGAAGTCAATACACATTCTCCATTTGCCATTAGCCTTCTTCACCATAACAGTATTGGCTAGCCACTCTGGATATTTTACCTCTCTGATGACACCAGCACTGAGAAGTCTTTTTACTTCATTCTGAGCACCTTCGGCTTTATCATCAGACATTTTCCGAAGCCTTTGCTTTCTTGGCCTGAAGGATGGGTCGCCATTGAGTGAATGTTCAATGACGTCTCTATTGACACCACAGAGATCATTGGCCGACCAAGCAAAAACATCTTTGTTGTTGAATAAAAACCTTATCAAAGTTTTCTCCTGCTCTTCAGATAGTTGAGACCCCAGCAGTACCTTCTGCTCTGCTATGTCTTCACATAGAAGCATGGGCTTCGGCTGATTAGCCGAAGCAGCCTTCTCTCTTCTGTACTTGTACTGTTCACAAGCTTCGGCTCCATCTATATTGTGGATGCTTTTGAGTCTGTCCAATTTCCTTCGGCCTTTCTGGCAGCTTCTTGACTTCCATGAATAGCAATGGGCCCTTATTCCAAAGGTATCTTCATGCATAGATATGCTGGGTGAAGTATTGCTTCAAAAGCATTTAGTGTTCCTCGGCCAATTATTGCATTGTAGGGGTATTCCATGTCGACAATGTCAAAGACAACCTATTCAGTCCTTGTGTTATGAACAAAGCCGAAGGTTACTGGTGTTGGGGACTTGTTCTCAAGTGCTATAAGTTAAGAACAAGGCAACACAAAAAGGTTAATGGTTAATGCCCTTCATCCTTCAAAGCATTATCTCCCTTGAGATATAATGTTATCCAGACGAAGGTCATGAAGGACGTACCTTCGTCATTTCAGTATATATTAATGAAAGAAGAAGCATATGAGGCATGAGAAATAACATAAATAATCACATGTCATCATTAATATCATTTAATCATATAGTCATGAATGCACTTGAACAATATTGAATTACATTTTTACCTTCGGCTTTGACAGAAAGCAAAAGTCCAAGCGTGACGCACGAGTGAATACAAGTCAGCGTGAACAGTACGGGGGTACTGTTCATCTATTTATAGACACAGGACATAGCCTGTGAAGAATTACAATTGTGCCCCTCATAAAAATTTACAACATTGACTCGGACCTTTATGGACTAAAAAGTCATTCTATCTTTAAGTCGGTTTGTAATACCGAAGCTTCATGAAGAGGGACCTTCGGTCATCTTCTGCGAACAGCTTCAGCCGAAGCTGCTTCTTCCTACCAGACCTTCGGCGCGACGAAGCATAGCCCCAACAGTAGCCCCTTTAGCGGCGCTAGATCGTTTTTCGTAACGAGCTTGATCCGTGAAAAAAAAGTCTCTTAAGCTTCGGGAAGCCGAAGGTCCCAAAAAAACACCTTCCCTGAGCTCGTTGTCGAGAAACGATTCAGTTTCCAAGCGCGTGGCAGTCCCACCTTGCAGAGTTACTGTTTGGTTTCTGCGGTCCACCGCGCAGCGAGTGTAAGTGACTGTCCGCCTGGTGTAAAAATCCTGGCGTTTCGCCTTCTTACCTGCAACACTATATAAACAGACGGGTAGGTGTGAAGTTACCACAGCATTCATTGCTATTTGCACTGTTTTGCTGCCAAAATTTTTAACCACAGCCGAAGCTTGACTCTCGGAATCGAATGAAGGTCCAACTCGAAGTCTGCTTCATGAGAAGGAAAGGCTTCGGGGAAAAAAGTATTCAATTTCCCAAAAACTCAGAATTAAATGGCCAGAGTGCGATCTACTGCCAGGGTTGAGCGTGAAAGAGACGAAGCTGAAGGTTCGGAGACTGTTCCCATCTCCGAAGCAATGCAACGATCCGGACTGGTAACCTCGGAGGAAATCCCCACTGTTGAAGCAGAACAAGTAACTGCCGAAGCAGAAGATGAGAACATTGAAGAAACTGATCCCGAAGATGATTATCGCATTGCCATGCCAAGTAAGCCCAGCCACTTGGACTTCGGAAAGTCGACCGTCTCGAAGGCTGATCTCTCCAAGATGGTAAAGTCAGGGTATTTCAGTGAAAGTCAGAAGAAGCTACTTCGCTTCGGGGGAGAAGAAACTACCCCGAAGCCAGAGAAGGATGAGATAGTCATTTTCAAGAGCTTTCTAAAGGCTGGGTTGAGATTCCCCCTTCATGGGATTATTGCAGATGTATTGAAGAAGTTTGGAATCTACTTTCATCAGTTGACTCCTAACGCTATCGTTAGGCTTAGTGTTTACATCTGGGCCCTCCGGAGCCAGGCGGTGGAGCCGTTTGCCGACAGCTTTTGTCGAGTCCATGAGCTGCATTACCAGACGAAGGCTAGAAAAGATGGATTACATGATAACTTTGGTTGCTACAATTTTGCCTATCGGAAAACAACAAAGTTTCCTGTTATTAGCTACCGAAGCAAATGGCCGGCAGGCTGGAAGTCAGAGTGGTTTTATGTGAAAGTTGACGAAGACAAAGAGAAATTGGTACAAAGCCCACTTGAATTGATCTTCGGAGAAACAAGACCGCGATGCCACATGACGTTAGAAGGTCCCACCTGGGCTGCACTGGGTGAGTTTAAAATTATTTCAGAGCATATCAGTACCAGGGACCTGGTTCAAGAGTTCTTGGCCTTCAGGGTTTTCCCTACTTTAAAAGAATGGGAAATGCCGAAGCTAGAGGGGGAGAAGAAGGAAGGGGAACTTGTCCGGCTTCCTTACCATTTCAAGTTCAAGAAATACTTTAAAAAACCTTGCCAAGAGTGGCTGGACACAGTTGAAGTAATGTGCAATGAAATTCTTGGGAATTATTCGAAAAAAGAGGATCAATTGATGACCGCGGCCTTCGGCACCCGTCCGAAGCGAAGGCTGAACCGAGTGTTTGATGCCCTGGGTTTTGAGTACCCTGACTATGAACAGCTAAATAAGGGTGCTGAGGGCCAAAAAAGGAAAAGGGTGGCCGAAACTTTGAACAAAGATGAGGAAGAACCATCAAAAAAGAAGAATATTCCAAAGAAGAAAAGAATATCATCTCCGAAGCGAAAATTATCCGATGAAGAGAGGACTCCTGCATCGCCCTCTACCACCGATGTGGAGGAAATCTTAAAGGTAATGACTGAACCCCTGCCCGCGAAGCTAAGTCCATTAGGGCCTCAACTGACGAAGCTTTTTCGAAAGGTGGAGGAGCCGGAAAAAACGAAGAAGATAACCAAAACAAAAAGACAAAGAATTATCGCAGTGACCGAAGTCATTGACAAGACGCCACCGAGGGCTTCAACTCGGAAAGCGCCAGCGGTTGAGGGCACAACAAATGTCGAAGTCGCACCTTCGGAGATCGCGGCTACCGAAGCCGCTTCGGTCGAAGATTTGAACTTGGAAACTACAATTGAAGACATCGACAAAATACTGCTAGATATGGCCGTAGAAGAAGCCACCATCGCTGCCGAAGAAACCATGGCCACAGTGCCTGGGAAGGAAAAGGAAATAGCCGAAGATACTTCGGAGGACGAAGCCTTCATATTTCAAAATTTAGTTGGGCAAGAACTGTCGAAGGCCGAAATAGAAGAGCTTAAAGAATATGCCAAATCTTGCGGATATAAGCCAGGAGCTCTTCTTTTCGGAGGTATTGACGATGAAAAATTAGGCTGCATCCGGGATCAAACTGGAGCTAAGGTCATCGGTACTCTATCAAAGAGTATCGGTTTTCCGAAGCTAGAAACGGATATCAGCCGCTACCGACGACAACATGTCGTTGGTAGCTTATTTTATTCCAACTTCAAGGTAAACAACTTTTCTCTGTCTTTTATTGTTTTTAATAATGAAAATGTTCCTAACGAAGGTTGTTTATGTGCAGAGCATGCTACTGAGCAAAGCTTTGAAGATGCAGCAAGACCTAGAGGATAAGAAACACGAAGCTATAATTGAAAATTTAGAGAGCAAAATAAAAGAGCAATCAGCTATTATTGAAAAGAAAGACTTCGAACTCCAAACAACTGAAGGCTTATTGGCAGAAACTGAAGCTAAAGTAGCAGAATTGAATTCGAAGCTTCTGTGCCAATCTGAACAGTTTGAACAAGAAAAACAAGTACTAAATGCGAAGCTTGAAGACGAAGTGCAAGAAAATTCAGCTTTGAAAAAATTATTGGCGAGCGTTCAAGATAAATGTTTGGGATTTAGCAACAAATGTATTGAACGACTGAGAAAAATCTTCCACTCAGTTGGAGCTAGCAGCGAGAAATTTACCCCGTCAGCTGAAGATTTACCAAAGACCTTCGAACATATTGAAGGTGAAATTGATGAGCTTGACGAAGTTATAGCCGGGCACGGTGACTTCTGTGCCTGGGTAGCTTCTCGGGGTACTGCTGCTGCCTTCCTGAAAGCTGGCTGTGATCATGGAAAAATCGTCAACAGGCCCAATTTCACACTATCTCCATCAATTCTAGACGATATTCCTGATCTCGCCCGAAGCATTTCAAACAGGTTTATAAAAATGATATGGACAAAAGGCGGGCGCGAAAAGGCTGGAGATGAAGCTCGAAGTCATCTTGAACCAGTAAGAAATCATACCTTGTGCTTACCTTCTCCTTCACACTTGATTTTTACTCACAATACCTTGATTCATGTAGGATGACGAAGTTGAAACTGATGCTTAATATGCAGCCGAAGCTGAAGCCCAATGAAGATTAGTAGGAGTAGACTGTAGAAAAAACTCAAGAGACTTTTGTAATAACTTTTGTAAATATAGCTAAACTGCTCTTAATGAGATTTGTTCATACCTTGTAATATATCCTTACCCTTCCATTGAGGCGCTTTGATTGTGGACGAAATTAGTATTTTGAGCCGAAGGCGAAAAAACACCTTCCCTTCTTTTCGTACACAACGAAGCATAAAAGACCGCTTCTTCTTTTTGCCGAAACCTTTCTTTTTTTGTACACAACGAAGCATAAAAGACCGCTTCTTCTTTTTGCCGAAACCTTTCTTTTTTTTTACACAACGAAGCATAAAAGACTGCTTCTTCTTTTTGCCGAAACCTTTCTTTTTTTTGTACGCGAAGAAGCTCTTCTCGTATGCCGAAACAGCCACTTATGCCATGATAATGATTATCCTATATATGCCTGAATGTTTATGAATGCAAATGCTATGATGTAACGTGATGTGCAAATGAATGTCCAAACACATATCCGAAGCCATACCCTTAGCCATTATTTCCTTATAAACAATCACACATCAGCTTTGCATTCCCTTAGGAACGACTTTGGAGCTTCTTCGCCTTTTACTTTCGGCAGAATCAGCGTTGACTTTTCGCTGTAAGCTCTGCATTCCCTTAGGAACGACTTTGGAGCTTCTTCGCCTTTTACTTTCGGCGGAATCAGCGTTGACTTTTCGCTGTAAGCTCTGCATTCCCTTAGGAACGACTTTGGAGCTTCTTCGCCTTTTACTTTCGGCGGAATCAGCGTTGACTTTTCGCTGTAAGCTCTGCATTCCCTTAGGAACGGCTTTGGAGCTTCTTTGCTTTTTCAGTTTTCGGCACTCGATTGTGCGTTCTCAGCTTTTACATTTACATTCCTTGGGGGATTTTGCTCTTATAAAACTAAAAAGGAGATTACATATGATGGCCCCATTAAAAACCTTTCTCCCCCTTTAGAAAGGAAAAGGGTGCCATGAAAAAGAAAAAACATAAGAAAAGTTACATCATATTACACATAATATCGCCGAAGCTCATCCGCATTCCAAGATCTTAGAATGTCGTTGCCGTCCATGTCCTTCAATCTGTATGAACCAGGTCTTGACGAAGATACTACCAAGAAAGGTCCCTCCCATTTCAACTGTAACTTGCCCATTGTGTCTGGGTTGGCCACTCTCCGAAGCACCAAATGTCCCGGCTCAATATTCTTTAGCCGAACTTTTCTATCTCGCCATTTGACTGTTTCGGCCTAGTATTTATTGATATTCTCCACAGCTTGAAGCCTGATCCCTTCTAAAGCATCTTTTTCCACAAAACAAGCATCTTCAGGGCCTGATTCTGTCGAAGCTACTACTCTTATTGATCCAGTTTTAGCTTCTTCAGGAGTTATTGCTTCGTCACCAAATAATAACTTGAATGGAGTAAAGCCTGTAGACCTTGATGTTGTTGTATTGTGGCTCCACACCACTTTGGTTAACTGATCTGGCCACTTTCCCCTGGGTTGATTGAAGATTAACTTCATTATTCCTGTCATTATAATGCCGTTGGTTCTTTCAACAAGCCCATTTGACTCCGGATGCCTGATTGATGCAAAATGGATCTTCGTACCAATTTGATCACAGAAATTTCTGAAAGCTTCGGAGTCGAATTGTGTTCCATTATCCACAGTGATGGCCTTCGGTACCCCGAAACGACAAACAATATTCTGCCAGAAAAACTTTTGGACAGTGGCCGAAGTTATTGTGGCTAATGGCTTTGCCTCAATCCATTTAGAAAAATACTCCACAGCCACTATAACATATTTTAAATTCCCTTGAGCCGGTGGTAATGGACCTAACAAGTCAAGGCCCCACCTTTGCAATGGCCAGATGGGTTGTATCAGCTGTGTTAAAGACGAAGGTTGTTTTTGATCTCTTGCACATTTCTGACAACCTTCGCACTTTTGAACCAATTCCGCTGCATCCGAAGCTGCCTTCGGCCAATAAAATCCTTGACGGAAAACTTTTCCAAGTAATGGCCTAGATCCAATGTGAGATCCACACAGGCCTGCATGTATTTCTTTCATCAACTCTATACCTTCGGTTCTAGATAAACACTTGAGCAGCGGAGCGCAAACTCCATGCTTGTATAACTCCCCTTCTATCATGACATATGGACGAGCTCTTGCCTCTATCCTTTTGTTATAGGCTTCGTCATCTGAAAAGAACTTACCCTGAAGGTAAGAGATGATCTCAGTTCTCCAATCTTCGCTATAAACAGGAGATATGTTGAGGACTGCTCTTTCAAGGAGCTCCACTGAAGGAGCCTTTATTGTTTCGAAGAACACATCCGAAGGTAACGGCAGCCCCTGTGCTGCTGACTTAGCTAGCAAATCAGCATGCTCATTTTGTCCTCGAGGGATATTTTTGACAGAAAATCCTTCGAAGGAAGCTTCGATTCTTCGGACCGTGTCTAGATATTTCTCAAGCTTCGGATCTTTAGCCTTGCAACTTTTGTCGATATGACCCGAAACAACCTGGGAATCAGTTTTAAGAATCGCCCTTCTGATTCCCATTGCCTTTAATTTCCGAAGGCCCAGGAGCAGGGCTTCGTACTCAGTAATATTATTTGTACAGCTGAAATCAAGTCTTGCCGCATAACAAGTTTTAACCTTGGATGGTGAGACCAACACAGCGGCTGCTCCTGCTCCGAAGGTTCCCCAAGAGCCATCACAAAACACTGTCCACACTTCGGCATCTTTATTTGCTTCTTCATCCTGAGCCCCTGGCGTCCAATCGGCAATGAAATCTGCCAACGCTTGAGACTGGATCGAGGATCTATGCACATAATCAATGCAAAATTCATTGAGCTCTGCAGCCCATTTTCCAATCCGTCCAGTAGCTTCTCTATTTCTCATAACATCCTTCAACGGCTGCGAAGAAGGAACAACAATATTGTATGCTTGAAAATAATGCCGAAGCTTCCTGGATGCCATCAAAACGGCATATAATACCTTCTCCAGTTCTGTATAGTTTTTCTTTGATACACTAAGGACTTCAGATACAAAATACACTGGAACCTGCTTCTTGACTTGGCCAACAAGCTTCTCCTGGACAAGTGCTGCACTTACTGCTGAGTGCGAAGCTGCCACATATAACAACAATGGAGCCCCTGGTGTTGGTGGAGTTAATGTTGTTAGATCTATCAAATATTGCTTCAGCTCTTCGAAGGCTTTTTGTTGGCTTGGTCCCCATTGAAAGACTTCAGCTGACTTCAGCACCTCGAAGAATGGTAAATTTCTTTCTGCTGATCTGGATATGAATCTATTGAGAGATGCCAGCCTCCCTGTCAATCTTTGGGCCCCCTTTCTTGTAGTTGGTGGCTCCATTCGAAGTATAGCTTCAATTTTATTTGGATTAGCTTCAATTCCCTTTGTTGAAACCAAGCATCCAAGAAATTTCCCCTTCTTTACTCCGAAGACACATTTTTCTGGATTCAGCTTCAAACCAGCTTGTCTGAAACTGGCGAAGGTCTCCTGCAAATCAGCAATATGATTTTCCTGCTTCGTGCTTTTTACAATGATGTCATCAACATAAGTTAGCACATTTCTGCCTATCTGAGACTGGAGGACCTTCGCAGTCATTCTGCTGAAACTTCCTCCAGCGTTTTTGAGCCCCTCAGGCATCCGAAGATAGCAATATGTGCCACTTGGGGTTATGAAGCTAGTCTTCGGCTCATCTTCCTTCTTCATCCAGATTTGGTGATAGCCTGAGTAACAATCTAGCAGACTCATGAGCTCTGAAGAAGTTGCTGCATCAACTAAAGAGTCTATCCTTGGCAATGGGAATTCGTCCTTCGGACAAGCCTTGTTGAGATCTGTAAAATCGATACACATTCTCCACTTGCCGTTGGCCTTCTTTACCATAACAGTGTTAGCTAGCCATTCTGGGTACTTTACTTCTCTGATAACTCCTGCACTGAGGAGTCTTTTTACTTCATTGCGAGCCCCTTCGGCCTTGTCATCAGACATTTTCCGAAGCCTCTGCTTTTGGGGTCTGAAGGATGGGTCAACATTGAGCGAATGTTCAATAACATCCCTATTTACTCCGTAGAGGTCATTAGCTGACCATGCAAAAACATCTTTGTTGTTGAACAAAAACCTTATCAAGGTTTTCTCCTACTCTTCGGATAATTGAGAACCCAACAGCACCTTCTGCTCTGCTATGTCCTCACATAAGAGCATGGGCTTCGGCTGATCTGCTGAAGCTGCTTTCTCCCTTCTAAATTTGTACTGTTCACAAGCTTCAGCTCCATCTATGTTATGGATTGCTTTGGAGTCAGTCCAGCTTCCTTCGGCCCTTCTAGCAGCTTCCTGGCTTCCATGAATAGCAATAGGCCCGTGGTCCGAAGGTATCTTCATGCAGAGGTAAGCTGGGTGAAGAATTGCTTCGAAGGCATTGAGAGTACCGCGACCAATGATAGCATTGTAAGGATACTCCATGTCAACAATATCAAACACAATTTGCTCAGTCCTTGTGTTGTTAACAAATCCGAAGGTTACTGGCATGGTAATCTTCCCAAGTGCTACAATCTGCCGCCCTCCAAAGCCACAAAGAGGGTGCGTAGCATCATGGATCTTGTCTTCGGGCTCTTGCATTTGTCTGAAGGCCTTAGCAAATATAATATCAGCTGCACTGCCTGTATCAACTAAGACATTATGGACCAGAAATCCTTTGATCACACAAGAGATAACCATAGCATCATTGTGTGGGTAATCCTTGAGTTGAAGGTCCTCTTGAGAGAAGGTAATAGGAATGTGAGACCATCTCGACTTGATGAAGGGTCCTTGCACCCCAACATGCTGTACCCTTCTCTGTGCTTCCTTCTTCTGCTTCTTGTTGGCTGGCTCTGAACATGAACCGCCTGTTATCGGGAACAGCAGCTTCGGAACCGAAGCAGCTCCAGCTTGATCATTGAACGAAGCCATCAGCTCAAAAAGTGGAAGTGAGTTCACCGGAGGTGGGCGCCAATGTTGGGGACTTGTTCTCAAGTGCTATAAGTTAAGAACAAGGCAACACAAAAAGGTTAATGGTTAATGCCCTTCGTCCTTCAAAGCATTATCTCCCTTGAGATATAATGTTATCCAGACGAAGGTCATGAAGGACGTACCTTCGTCATTTCAGTATATATTAATGAAAGAAGAAGCATATGAGGCATGAGAAATAACATAAATAATCACATGTCATCATTAATATCATTTAATCATATAGTCATGAATGCACTTGAACAATATTGAATTACATTTTTACCTTCGGCTTTGACAGAAAGCAAAAGTCCAAGCGTGACGCACGAGTGAATACAAGTCAGCGTGAACAGTACGGGGGTACTGTTCATCTATTTATAGACACAGGACACAGCCTATGAAGAATTACAATTGTGCCCCTCATAAAAATTTACAACATTGACTCGGACCTTTATGGACTAAAAAGTCATTCTATCTTTAAGTCGGTTTGTAATACCGAAGCTTCATGAAGAGGGACCTTCGGTCATCTTCTGCGAACAGCTTCAGCCGAAGCTGCTTCTTCCTACCAGACCTTTGGCGCGACGAAGCATAGCCCCAACAACTGGCATTGTGATTTTACCGAGTGCCACAATCTCTCTTCCTTCGAAGCCGCATAGAGGATGTGTAGCATCGTGAATCTTGTCTTCTGTCTCTTGCATCTGTCTGAAGGCCTTAGCAAATATGATATCCGCTGCACTGCCTGTATCAACCAGAACATTATGAACCAGAAATCCCTTGATGACACAAGATATGACCATAGCATCATTGTGAGGGTAATCTTTGAGCTGAAGGTCCTCCTGGGAGAAGGTGATTGGGATGTGGGACCATTTTGACTTGATGAAGGGTCCCTGCACCCCAACATGCTGCACCCTTCTTTATACTTCCTTCTTCTACTTCTTATTAACCGGCTCTGAACTTGAGCCGCCTGTTATCGGGAGCACCAGCTTCATAGCCGAAGCAACTTCAGCTTGATTCTTGAACAAAGCCATCAGCTCAACAGTGGAAGTGAGTTCACCGGAGGTGGGCGCCAATGTTGGGAACTTGCTCTCAAATGCTATGAGTTAAGAACAAGGCAACACAAAATATTAAATGTTAATGTCCTTCGTCCTTCGAAGCATTATTTCCCTTAGGATATAATGATCTTCAGACGAGGGTTATGAAGGACATACCTTCATAAATATGACATATATAAACAGAGGATGAAGCTTATGAAACATAGGAAAACAACATAAACAATTATATGATATCATAATATAAACATCTATTATTAAATAATCATGATTACATGAAAGCAATATCAAATTACATTTGTACCTTGAGCTTGACAGAGGGCAAAGGTAAAAGTAAGATGCGAAGGCGTGAACAGTACTGGAGTACTGTTCACCTATTTATAGGCACAGGGCGCAGCCTGTGTGAATTTACATTCATTGCCTCTACAAATGATTACAATCATAACACAGGTTATCATGGGCCGATTGGTCATTTCATCTTTAAGTCGGTGCATCTAGAAATACGCTACGAAGCTCCCTAATTGGTAGCTTCGGCATTGTTCCTGTTCTGGCCTTCCGAAGGTGTTTCTTCTCACAGGACCTTCGGCGATGAAGTAGACCCCCAACAGGGCCTAAGAAGGGTAAGTTGGGGAACATGTTCCAACTAGCTTGTGGATGATACCTGTTATTGAAGTTTCCTCTAGTGCTCAAGCTTGCCTCCTTCGGGTGCATCTTAGGACAACTGTTCCTAGAGTAACGTGAGTTCCATAGATCTCACATGTCATGTGGTCATCTAGGGCCTAGTCAGGTTCACTTCCTATGCTAGTGTGTCATCCAACTTTTCAAGAGGAGGTCCATTTTCATGGCTAGCATGTTAGAGCCATCAAATTGATGGACTCCACAGGTATGGGCACTAGACCTCTCTTCTTTCCATCCTTAATTATTCGCCATCATCCCAATCAAGGTTTGAGCGGTAGCAATGCTCAGGGTTTTGTGTAAGAGTAGCATAAGAAGTTTTGGGTTAGAGGAAAGATTGAGCTTAGAGTAAAATAGGGTTTTGTGTTGGACAAGCTGTACTCTAGGCTCACGTTCGATAGCCAGCAAGGCTTTGATACCACTTCTGTCACACCCGGTTTTAAGGACAAAACTGAATGTCCACTATAAATTTAATTAGAACAAGAATCACATGCATAGAGACATCATACAATGGATTATATCGAAGCACAATTTTTATTAATAGCAAAAATATTATTTATTAGATAACCCAAAATATTATAACAATCCACCAGTAGACCATCCTACAACTGAATGGTTGATCACATGTCTAGAACTCATCATAGTCCTAGAACTCTTAGGTCTAGGACACCCGTTCTCTATTTGAGCAAAAGATGGGTGGAAAAAGGCATGGGTGAGTACTTTCACACTAAACAAATATCACATTATTTGGTAAGTGGGTTAGCTATATAGTGGGCTTGGTTCAAGTGATTGCTTTTAGTTGATCAATTTTTATTTTTACTTGTAAAGCATACTAGACCCTTTTTGGTAAAACATTTGTCATGTAAAATTGCATTACAATCTAGTAACTTCAATGTTCAATGCATCCCATAATGAACCATTCACCAAGTCTCATGGTGAACTGTTACATAGTAATGTAATCTCTGAAAAAACTATTCATTGCATCCCACCAACTCTCATGGTGAACGCTTTGAAACCATCACATACATCAACCCCTCAACGTTTTGCCTTTGCAAACTCTAATCTATGAATATCCCAAGACCGCTCGTAACTGTGAGCATGGCTGATTAACTAGTTTTAAACCATGTAAAAGTTGTACAACTTTACCCCCAAGTCATGTTACCTGACTGCTAGGGTTTGCAAGACCCATACACCTCTTCCAAGGAGGCAAGGCAGGTTCACTACGAGACCTTTACAAGGGATCCCCCATGCATGTTTGTTCCATGACAAAATATTTGGAGACAATCTCCCATAATATCTCTCTACAGACTACCTCATACGCTGACCCTTCTAGGGACATTAGCCCCACCACCTAGTAAAGCGTAGGTGTGTGGCCAAAGAGCCTTCCTCCATCCCCATATGATATGACTAATGTCGACACAGGTTCCACTAATTACATGGTCAAGACTAGAGCCCATATAGTCTCTGTGGTTGTATTGTTTTTTTGGGTGGTCGTTTGATGAACCAGTCCTTAGGGTGAGACACTTAAGCAATCCTATCCCATGCATCAAGTCCCCATGGTTTTCTAGAGGCATCTTTTATAGACAAAGTTCCATAAAAAGTTGAACACACTTTTCTCTTTTGAATTGTGTGGAGCACTAGTAGTTGTCTACTAAAATGTTCCTAAAAGTTCTTGGGTGATCAAGGGCAGGGTAAGCAGATACTAAGGTAAAACATACTAGGAGCAAAACTTTAGCAAAAACAATGATTAACAATTAATGAATGGGTAAGTAGAAACATGGAATACTTGTCTTCTTTGGGATTCTCATGGTCCTCAAACGCGGGGCCTTTGGTACAGTTGCAAACTTTCGAGTCTACTCATGTACATACATCAAACATGGGTACAAAATTAAGAACAATGCACCAAGCACAAAAGCATGGCTTAAGAATAGATCTAGAATTATTCTATATAATTTTACAATTTATTTGAGACCAAAATCATTTAATTTGGATTAAAAATAAATTTGTTAGGGATTCTACATCATTTTAAATAGCTAGGGGTATATTTTTAATTAACTATAGCTGACTGGGCCTGGAAAGTGTATTTACAACCTCTGTTTTTGACTGTGCTAGACTACAGGTTGAGTTTGGAAGAACCAAGGGACTCTTTAGGAAAATGAGCGCCGTTAATGCTCATTTGACTCTAGGCTGATAGGTATCGGTCAATCCTAGCCGTTAGATCTATCATGGGCATTGTAGATTAAAAGGAGGGCTCTGTCGGTGGTGGGACAACAATGGCGATGAGCTCCACGATATGAGTTCGCTAGAGTTGATTAGACTGGCCAAACCAGGGTTCAATTGGGGATGGGGCTCGCTACCAGACCATATTTGGCCACGACGAACATTCTGAGCTAGGTTCGATGATGGGGATCAATGGGAGGAGCACGACCGATGAGTATGGTGCTCACGATAGCTCGAAGTAACTACATCGACCAACTGCCTTAGGGTCTAGGCGTAATCGGTTGTGAGAAAGAGTTCGAGATGTTCATTACCTTTATATGAAGCTACTAGTAGCGAAGAGAAGGGACACATTTGATGAAGTGCAGCGACCGACTTCGGTGAGGGCACTATGAGGTTAAGTTATCATGATCTACGGCATATATGTCGGTAGAGATTTCTCTAGGGTGCATCATGGGTGTCCTAAACTAACGTAAGCAGAAGGTGCCAGTGTTGGAGACGAAGGGCCACAGATGTAAGCAAAACACTTCTAGGGATCTTAGGAGCAATGGTAATGGCACTAGGTGCATGGGCATGGGCTCGAGTGGCTAGGAGCTTGATCTGAGGTGAGTAGAGCATGTTGGGGCATCTTATATATCTCTGTGCCATTAATTATAAGGAGGGAGCAACAACGAGAGTAGTGTGATTGGGGGAGTGATGGGGGCCGTCGTGATCTTCTTGGCATTAATGGGTGTCGATCCAGGAGGAATAGGGTGGGGATAAGGGATGTATATGTTGGGTGAGAACCCCACCATCATTTGACAGTGACAGGAAGTCCGACCCAGCCTTGCAGGGGCAGTTTTAGCGGCGGTGTGCACGACTGTGAACAACAATATTTAGCACTATAGGAAACGATGACACCTAAGAGGGGGGGGGGGATTAGGACTTTTAAAACTTTCTCTAAACTAGGCCACAATTAAATCCCTAGAGCAAAACCTATGCAGATAAACAATCTATAATGTGCAAACTAGGTTTTGTCTAAGTGTTGCTATCTCTACAACAATTACTAAGTTTTCATCCAAAACAATCTAATTATAAAGACAAGATTGAAACTTAAATGCTTATTATAAATGTGGAAGGTAAAGAGCAAGGTAGAGATGCAAACTCTCATGGATGACGCCGATATTTTTATTGAGGTATTCGGAACCACGCAAGGTTCTGACTAATCCTCGTTGGTGCCCCTACGCAAAGGGAAGCCCACACGAGGGTCAAGCACCACGGTCGAGTAACTCCGTAGAGAGTCGCGAGCCTTCTCCACTCGCAAGTGGTGCTCCGCTTCCGGCTCCTCTCGGATGCTCCCCTCGTCTCCACTATCGAGCTTTCGACCAAAACGCCGTGGGCCTCGTTCCCTCCGATACACGGTACAAACTCGATTGTCACAGTCTCGCAAGACTCTCACCTCACTCGGTACAATTACAACGACTCACGCAAGAGCCGAGGGGTTGTGTGGTTTTTCTAAACTCACTCAACTAACTAGGTTTCACCTAGAGCAAGCGCATAAGCGATCTAACTAACCTAAGCACTTCACAAAGCACCTACGCTAATCACCGAGTGATTCTATTAAGCACTTGGGTGTATGAGCACTTAGAAATGTCTATACTATGCCTTGGTATGTTGCTTAGGATCCCACCCCTTGAAATGGCTAGTTAGGGGTATTTATAGCCTCCCCCCACAATTATAGCCGTTGGACAGAAGCAGTAGCTTTCTATCGACGGGCGCACCAGATAGTCCGGTGCTCACCGGACAAGCAATGTTCACTGTCCGGTGCCCTGCCACGTCAGCCAACCGGTGGGGTCTGTAGCAGTCGACCGTTACTCAGACAATACTGTGCTACAACCTGAGAGCATCCGTTGTGGGCCTCTTTGCGTAGACTGTCCGGGTGTTCCACCGGATAGGTACTATTCACTGTTCGGTGTGCCACCAGTGCGATGGTTGACTGCCCTCTTCATGGATTTCTTTGCAGATTCTTTAGGCTTCTTTTGTTCTTAAGTCTTGGACTTCTAAGCTCTTTTTATGTCTTCTTTTGAGGTGTTGCATCCTTAGTGTCTTAGTCCAATCCTCTTCGTATCCTATGAACTATAAACACAAACACTAGCAAACACACTACAGGAAAACACTTAATTCCCGTCGGCCAGAAACCGACGGGAATAAGCACTAAACCGACGAGAATAAGTAATTCCCGTCGGTTTAGGTCTTATCCCAGTCGGTTCTCAGACGACAGGTGTCATGTGTCGGGGATAAGGTTATTCCCGTCGGCGGCTGACGGGAATAATTAATTCCCGTCGGCCATTAACTGACCGACGGGAATTAAGGCTTACTCCCGTCGGTTCTCCAGGCCGACGGGCGTTATTTATTAATTCCCGTCGGTTTACCAGGCCGTCGGGAGTTATTAATTAATTCCCGTCGGCCCTACGTGGCCGACGGGAGTTAACTGGGCCGACGGGAGTCATTAATTAATTCCCGTCGGTTTGACCATAGTTGACGGGAATTAACTAGGCCGACGAGAATGTAACACCCCATGTGTTACCAAGGCCCTGACTCCCTACTTGCACCCATGACCTGTTATTTCATGTGGTTAAGTGGAGGAGAGGGAGCCCTAAAACCTTAAAGAACCATGTATTAACCAAGAATGTTAATGACCGGAAGCATTACTCAAACTTTATGTAATTATCACCTTGGGCAAGAGGGGAGTAAACCCTAGATCCCTCTTGAACCCCTATCTCCTAAAACCTTGGTTGAAGAGGGGGGGATTAAGAAAATGTGCAAACCATGAACTAACCCTTGGCAAAAGTTAAGTAGCATATTAATCAACAAATACAGAGAGGAAACATTGCAAAAAGACCCCTTAAGAAACCCAAATCCATTCTTTAAATAGAGAAAGAGCTAGAACTCTCTAATTCTCTCTAAGTCAAAATCTATACCTAATCTAAAGATCCACCGTGTTCACCTTGATGATGGCACCAAAACCACTTGTGTTGTATACCAAAAATGTGGCATACCACCTAAGGCACCCCCTGGAAAAAGTTGAGACCGAGCCCTTGACGTTTGACATGTCTTGGCATCATTTTTGTCGCGCAGCGGACAGGGAGACAAGCCAGATTTGGCGTCCGCATATCTTCTGACCTAGGGCTTATCTTCCCTTGGAACTCACATACAAGAGATAGCCATAGGTGCTAGGAAGAGGTCTGCGCAGGATTTTTGCCAAGATTCGCATGTATGCGATCTCAGCAAGCTTTTGAACATGGGCAGAAGAACACCTCCACGTGTTCGACGCGCTCTGGCGCGCCAGAGCACGCCCGCGCCCGACCCCACGCGCCCCGCGCCACGCCAAGCCACGCCCGCGTCCCCTCCTCGCGTCCGCGCCTATAAATCACCATCAGGCATCGACCGTACTCCTCCGCGCACGCTCGACCTCACTGGAGCCCGAAACCACCGGCGTTTGCCCCGTGCACGGCGTGCCCGCGGCCACCTGAGCCCCTGCCACCGTAGACCGGCCAACAGAGCCTTTCCCAACCCCGTCCAACCCTTGGAATAAACTGTGCACGCCTCGGTGAAGCTCCCCGAGCAAGGAATCGGAGTTTGCTTCGCTGGAGAAGCTAGTCCACGGTCGCTAGACTTCGCCCGACCGCCGGTGAACGTAGACCAGGTAATCCTCTGCTCCATTCTTTGATTCCTTATGCACATAGCCTCTACGTCACCCCGTGAAGCTCATCGTGCCATTTGATTGCACTAGATCGCCGTGGTTTAGCCGGAACACCCGCCGCCGACGAGATCCCCCGCCTGCGCAAGTGGTCCGGACGATTCCGGCCACCTCCGCCCTCGAGCCGTACATCGTTGTGACCGCCAGGACCTCCCGGAGCCGACCTCGCCCCACGCCGGACCTCTCTCGCCGCCGGTAAGCCGCGCCGCCCTTTTCATTTCCGCAGATACTGTTTAAACCTAGGGAGGGACCGCGGGGAAGAAGAAGAACAGGCTAAGGGGTTTTGCGCAATGTCAGTGACTCAGGGGAATAGTAGCGCAGGGATATAACTGAAAGGATTAGTTTGGAAAGAACCAGAGGACTTCGGTGTAAAGTGGTTTTCCAGGAAATCTTTTAATATTTCTAATTCAAATACAGACAGAGATTGCAAAATTCATAACTTCAGTCTTATTCAACCAAATTTAGTCAAACCAATTTTGCCTGATTCCAAATAATGTGAACTACTTAGGAAAAATACAAAACCCCCTTAGTATTGCAAAGGAATTTAAGGTTTGGAATTAAATAATGTTTTGGCCAAAAGCTAAATAATAGGAGGAAAAATAGTTGCACTGTTAGACTGAGGTTAAGAAAATTTGGAGAAGTACCTAATCACTTCCTAACCTGTTTAAAATTAATAAACTCCTCTGTACACCCAGTTAAGGTAGAGTTTACTATTTAAATCCTTTTTAGCCTAAAGTTAGAGAAAATATTAATGGAAGTTTAAATAAAGAACCAGGGAGCACTCATATTTTTGTTAGTCTACTTATGCAGTATAGTTCACTAGAAAAATTTATTATACCCTGGTTTAGTATAAAATAATTGGGATACCTTTTAATTTAAGAAAACAAGGAAAACTTAGAAAAACCCTAGAAAAATAACCCCAAGGAGAAAACACCCCAAACCTTGGGATAACTAATGGGTTGTTATTATGAACATAGGAAAAATATGAAATATGTTGTTTGATATTTTTCAAATAACAAGTTAGTAATAAGCACCTTTTTGGCATAAAACTTTAGAAAATCACAACTAAATAACCACAAATTAACCTTCTGTGATTTTTGGCACAGAAGCTTGTGATTACTGTTAGATACCAACAAAAATGACCCTTAAGACAGAACCCACCCCTAGTTAAGAGTTGTAGTGTAAAGTGACCCCCCTTGCCCAACCTTTGTTATTTTTGTCCAAGGCATACCCTTTTTATGGTGGACCTCAAATTCATAGAACAAACTGTAGTGACCAATGGCAACCCACTATAATTTTTATAAAATTATTGGAACAAGTTAAACCACTGTTGTAGTTCAAGCCCACACTAGGATTCATAATTAGAAATAAAAAAAGGAAGTTGATAGTGGAAACTTGTGTCACCCTAACCCAACTAGCAAAACCCTTTTTAAAAATTGCCCACTGAAATATGTAAGGGAAAAATACAAATCCACTATGCTTATTCTCCACAACACCTAAACCTCGAGTGATAGGCATAAACCACTAAAAGCCACTAGGATCAAGAAACCCTAAGTTGCTAACTAACTTAGTTCTTCTTCCTTTAGCATAATGTTGTTAAATCATGCATAATTATAACATGCATATTCTTATTCATTGCATTCGATAGACTGCAACCTCGCTGACGGAGAGTACGTCCTCGTGCCGGAGCAAGGTATTGCTCAGGAGGTGACCCCGGATCCAGCACCAGAGCCTGCCCCAGAGGATCTGCCTACCCCAGCTTTGGAAGGCAAGCCCCGGTTTTATGCATAACCTGTTCTATATATTATTTTACTACACTTAATGTTTGTAGGCTTGTATTGTGCACTTAAGTGTAGGAGTTGATTGAAACCCTAGTTGCATGAACTCAGGAATCCTTTTTGAGATGGATACTAGTATGCTAGGTCGAGTAGCTGCTTGCTAAGTAGGGATCTCGGTAGAAGTCGAGTGATTTTTCCAGCACTCGCGCAAGGTCAGGAATTAGTTGTACCCACTTTCATATCATACTGATGATTGGTCTGTGGACACGGATCCATGGGGATGCGTGGTCTACGAGATGAAATTGGAATAAGAATTAACGTGCGGATACCTGTGTCAAGCGTTTGAACGTACTAAACACATGTCGAGAAATATGGTAAATCGATAAGCCTAGTACCTGAGTGAACCTGCCCGCAGATTGCCCTCCTCATGCGACCTGAGACGTGGTCTCCCATTGCGGTTATGGTGGGTACAAGTGCGGTCACTGCACTACGGTAGTCGGGGTCAGTGAGGCATTGTACGCCAAGGCGGTGAGCCCCTTTCTGTTGCCAGGGAATCGATGGGGACGGTTGATGTGTGTGAGGATGGAGTGCCTCACCATGTCGTGTGTTTAGGTTTACCTTGCAAGTTTAAAACCTCGATTCGAATCGTCTGCTTCTCGCAGCTAATGAGACTGCTTGATCCATTGTACTGCATTGAGTAACAAGTGAAAATGTGATGAGTTGACACAAGATGTTGATTGCTAAATGTTGGGGACTTGTTCTGAAATGCTATGAATCAAGAACAAGGCAACACAAAGATGTTAAATATCAAATACCCTTCGTCCGCTGAAGCATTATCTCCTCACGGGTTTAATGAACTTCGGACGAAGGTCACAAACATAATATTACGAAGGTGACAAAGATAATATAAAACAATGTAAAATGTAGAACATTAAAGATAAATATGTTGGAGATAAATGGCATCATTCACATATTTATTTATCTGAATCCAAAATGTTTGAATACAATGTTTAAGGTATGCTTATACCTTCGCCTTGACAAGTAATAATTCCCGAGTGATGCCCTTGCAATTACAGGAATGCATGAACAGTAAAGGAATACTGTTCACTATTTATAGGCACAGGACACAGCCTGTGAGGAATTACAATCATGCCCTTCATAAAAGTTTACAACAATGACTCAGACCCCTACAGGCTAAAAGGTCATTCTATCTTTAAGTCGGTTCGACCCTTCATCTTCGGATATGTTATAATCCCGAAGCTTCATGAATGATACCTTCGTCGTCACGTACGAGCAGCTTCAGCCACAGCTGTTTCTTTCTACAGGACCTTCGGCGACGAAGCATGTTCCCAACAGTAGCCCCTTCGTGGTGCTAGATCGTTTTTCATAACGAGCTTGATCCGTGAAAAAAGTCTCTTAGGCTTCAGGAAGCCGAAGGTCCGAAAAACACCTTCCTTGAGCTCGTTGTCGAGAAACAATACAGTTTTCGAGCTCGTAGCGATTCCACCATGTGGGTTCACTATTCTGGTTTTTGCGGTCCACCATTCAGCGGGTGCGAGCAACCGTTTGCTTGGTGTAAAAATCCTGACGATTCACCTTCTTTCCTGCAACACTATATAAACAGACGGGTAGGTGTGAAGTTACCACAACATTCATTGCTATTGCACTGTTTTGCTGCCAAAATTTTTAACCATAGCCGAAGCTTGACTTTCGCATTCGAACGAAGCTCTACTTTAGCGTCTGCTTCGTCAGAAGAAGGGCTTCGGGAGAAAGGTTATTAATTTCCGAGCAATTTTCAAGATATTCAAAATCAAAATGGCCAGAGTGCGCTCTACTGCTAGGGCTGAGCGCGAAGGAGACGAAGCCGAAGCTACGGAAACTGTCCCTATTTTGGAAGCAATGAGGCGAAGTGGGTTGGTGACATCGGAGAACACCCCTGCTGCCGAAGCAGAACAAGCAGATATTGAAGAGACTAATTCTGAAGATGATCACAATATCGCAATACCAAGCAAGCCTAGCCACCTGGACTTCGGAAAGTCAACCATCTCTAAAGCTGATTTCCCAAAGATGGTAAAATCGGGCTACTTTAGCGAAGATGAGAAGAAGGTGGTTCACTTTGGTGGAGAAGAAATTACCCCGAAGCCACAGAAAGATGAAGTAGTGATTTTCAAGAGTTTCCTCAAAGCTGGTTTGAGATTTCCTTTGAATAGGATGATTGCCGATGTGCTAAAGAAGTTTGGTATCTATTTTCATCAACTAACTCCTAATGCTATTGTCAGACTTAGTGTTTATATTTGGGCTCTCCGAAGCCAGGGGGTGGAGCCATTTGCCGAAGGTTTCTGCTGGGTACACGAGCTACATTATCAAACTAAGGCTAGAAAAGATGGGTTACATGAAAATTTTGGTTGTTATAATTTTGCCTATCAGAAGACTACAAAATTTCCTGTGATCAGCTACCGAAGCAAGTGGCCGGCAGGCTGGAAATCGGAATGGTTCTACGTCAAAGTTGACGATGACAAGGAGAAGCTAGTATAGAGCCCGCTTGAACTGATCTTCGGAGAGACCAGACCCCACTGCAATATGACACCAGAAGGTCCAACTCAAATCGCGTTGGCTGAATTCAGGACTATTGCTGAGCACATTGGCACTAGAGATCTTGTGCAGGAATTTCTGTCGTTCAAAATATTTCCAACTATGAAGGAATGGGCTATGCCGAAGCTCGAAAAAAGAAGAAAGAGGGAGAACTTGTCCGCCTGCCCTACCACTACAAGTTCAAGAAGTATTTTAAAGAACCCTGCCAAAAATGGCTCAAAACAATCGAAGTAATGAGTACTGAAATTCTTGGGAATTATTCTAAAAAAGAAGATCAATTGATGACAGCAGCCTTCGGCACCCGGCCGAAACGAAGGCTAAACAGAGTGCTTGATGCTATAGGCTTTGAATACCCTGACAACGAGCGGCTAGACAAGGGTGCCGAAGGGCAGAAAAGAAAACGAGTGGCTAGCACTTCAATTAAAGACGACGAAGATCAACCAGAAAAGAAGAAAGAAAAGCTTGAACCGAAAGTAGTTGCTCCAAGAAAGAGAAAAGCTGCATCTCCAAAGCCTGCATCTCCAGAACCAGAGAGATTGGTCCGAGATGAGGAAGTGTCTGTGACACCTTCTGCTGTCGAAATAGAAGAAATTTTGAAGGTAATGACTGAAACTTTGCCTGTCAAGCTAGGTCCGCTGGCACCGGAACTGACAAAGTTTTTTCAGAAGGCCAAAAAAACTTCGGCAGCAGAAAGTCCTGCGAAGCCGAAAAAACGGAGAATCATTCAAGTGACAGATGTGATCCATCAGACGCCGCCACCGGCAACGGTGTCAAAAATTGCCTTTGCCGAGACTGCCGAAGCCGAAGGCGCCGCAGTCGAAGCTACCGGAGTGGAAACCACTGAAGCTGAACCCGGCGAAGCCGAAGCTACCGGGGCCGAAAACCCGAAAACCACACTTGAGGTTATTGTTAATATACTCCTGAAAATGGCTGAAGAAGAAGCTGTTATGGCTGCGGTGAACACGACAACTGAAAAAGGGAAAGAGCAAATTGATGAAATTTCGGAGGAAGGAGATTTTAACTTTCAAGATTTGCTTGGACAAGAGCTAACAGACACCGAAAAAGAAGAGTTGAAAAAACATGCCATATCTTGTGGATATAGATCAGGGGCTATGCTATTTGGTGGGGTCAACGAAGGGAAGCTAAGATGCCTTCGGAACCGTACCGAGGTCAAAATTGTTAGAACCCTCTCCAAAAGCGTTGGCTTGCCGAAGATAGAAGCAGGCCTCTGTAGGTACCAGCGACATCATGTCGCTGGCAGCCTGCTCTACGCGAATTTTAAGGTAAAATTATTATTATTATTATTTTATTATTGTTATTTTTTATGTCTTTCTCTGACGAAGGTTGTTTTGGCAGAGTATCTTGTTAAGTAAAGTGCTGAAAATGCAACAAGATCTTGAAGAGGAGAAGAACAAAGCTATCATCAAAGATTTAGAAGAAAAAGTTGAAAACTATGAAGCTGTTCTGAAGAAGAAGGACTTCTCCATTCAAGATCTTGAAATTATGGCTAAAGAACACAAAGGTGCTTTAGAAAAGAAAGACTTTATTATTCAGTCTATGGAAGGCTCCTTGGCCGAGGTCCAAGCCGAAAATGACAGTTTAAAGAATGAACTACTCAAAAAGTCGGAAAAATATGAGCAAGAAAAAGAGAAGCTTGAAGTAAGTCTCAAGACTGAGGTCGAGAAAAATTTAAATTTGCAAGAATCATTGAAAGATCTCCAAGAGAAATGTCTAAATTTCGGCAGCCGATGCGTGCAGCGGCTGAAGGACATATTTCACTCTATCGGAGCCAGATCTGAAAAGTTTTCACCTTCAGCCGAAAACCTGCCCAGCACCTTGGAACATATTGAAGGCGAGATTGATGCTCTTGACGAAGTTATTGGGGGGCATGCCGATTTCTGCGCCCTGGTAGCTTCTCGAGGCATAGCTGCCGCTTTTCTGAAGGCCGGCTGCACTCATGGGAAAATTGTGAATAGACCAAACTTTAGCTTGTCAGCAGCAGACTTGATTGATATCCCGAGCCTAGCCCGAAGCATCGGGAATAGATTTATGACCCAGATTTGGGTAAATGGCGGGCGAAGGATGGCTGGTGACGAAGCTCGAAGTCATCTTAACTCGGTAAGAAAGTTATATTTGTTACTTTTACCTTCTCCTTGAAATTTGCACCTTATTCTGCTCCTTAATATGTGCAGGACGACGAAGCTGAAGTATGACGAAGCTGAAGCTTGATAGTTGCTAGAATAGACTTTCCTACAAAAAATTCTGAAGGGATCTTTGTAATATCATTATGGAAAAAACTTATGTAAATTTGTACATACCTTGTAATATATTCTGTCTCCTTTATCCGTGTGCAATCTGCTTTGCTGTGGACGAAACTTCTCTTTTTGAGCCGAAGGCGAAAAACACCTTCCCTTCTTTTCGTACACAACGAAGCATGAAAACTTCCTCTTTCTATGAAGTCTTTCCTTATTGCCGAAGCATGTGACTTTTTTGTGTGGTATGATGATGATCCTTATGTCTAAATGAATGTTTATGAGTGCAAATGACATGATGTAATGTATCGTGCAGATGAATATCGGGACACATATTCAAAAATCATAATCATAGACCTTCATCCCCTTGGGAATGATTCAAATCTTTCTGCCGTTTACTTTTCGACTTCACCGTTTATTTTTCGGTGTATCAACGTTGACTTTTCGCTGTAAGCCTCCCTTAGGAGCTTCTTCGCCTTTTACTTTCAGCGGAATCAGCGTTGACTTTTCGCTGTAAGCGTCCCTTAGGAGCTTCTTCGCCTTCTACTTTCGGCGGAATCAGCGTTGACTTTTCGCTGTAAGCTCTGCATTCCCTTAGGAACGACTCTTGAGCTTCTCCCTGTTTTCTTTTCTTTTTCCTTTGCATTTACATTTACATTTTTGGGGGATATCATTCTTATAGAATTGAAATAAGGGAAATTACATGTTGTGGCCCCATTAAAAACCTTTCTCCCCCTTTGGAAAGGAAAAGGGTGCCACAAAAAAAGAATAGAAAAAATTATATCAAGCTAAACATAATATCGCCGAAGCTCATCCGCATTCCACGATCTAGGGATGTCGTTGCCATCCATATCCTTTAATCTGTAGGAAACGGGTCTTGACGAAGATACTACCAAAAAAGGGCCCTCCCACTTCAGCTGTAGTTTGCCTACTGTGTCTGGGTTGGCCACTCTTCGAAGCACCAAATGTCCTGGCTTAATATTCTTCAACCGAACCTTTCTATCACGCCATTTTATTGTTTTGGCTTGGTATTTATTAATGTTTTCCACAGCCTGAAGCCTGATCCCCTCTATAGCATCTTTTTCCACAGAGCAGTCAGCTTCATCTTCGCCTTTTGCCGAAGCTATTGTTCTTATTGATCCTGCTTTGGCTTCTTCCAGGGTTATTGCTTCGTCACTAAACAATAGTTTGAATGGCGTAAAACCTGTTGATCTTGACGCTGTTGTGTTATGGCTCCACACCACTTTGATTAATTCTTCTGGCCACTTTCCCCTGGGCTGATTGAAGATTGACTTCATTATTCCTGTCATTATGATCCCATTAGCTCTTTTGACTAGTCCATTTGATTCTGGATGTCGAACTGACGCAAAATGGATCTTCGTGCCAATTTGGTCACAAAACTCTTTAAAAGCTTCGGAGTCAAACTGCGTTCCATTGTCCACAGTAATGGCCTTCGGCACTCCGAAGCGACAAACAATGTTTTGCCAGAAAAGCTTTTGGACAGTGACCGAAGTTATTGTGGCTAAAGGCTTTGCCTCAATCCATTTAGAAAAATATTCCACTGCTACTACAACATATCTTAAATTTCCTTGTGCTGGTGGTAGCGGACCTAACAAATCAAGGCCCCACCTTTGCAACGGCCAAGTGGGTTGTATTAACTGAGTTAGAGACGAAGGTTGTTTTTGATCTCTTGCACATTTCTGACAACCTTCGCACTTTTGCACTAGTTCCACTGCATCCGAAGCTACTTTTGGCCAATAAAATCCTTGGCGAAAAACTTTTCCCAACAAAGGCCTAGATCCAATATGAGATCCACACAGGCCTGCATGTATTTCCTTCATCAATTCTATGCCTTCGGCTCTGGATAAACACTTGAGCAATGGGGAACAGACCCCACGCTTGTATAATTCCCCTTCTATAATGACATATGGTCGAGCTCTTGCTTCTATCCTCCTGTTATAAGCTTCGTCATCTGAAAGAAAATTACCCTGAAGGAAAGAGAGATTTCAGTTCTCCAATCTTCACTATAGACAGGGGATATGTTGAGGACCGCTCTTTCAAGAAGCTCGACCGAAGGTGCTTTTATTGTTTCGAAAAATACTTCCGAAGGTAAAGGCAGCCCCTGTGCTGCTGACTTGGCTAATAGATCAGCATATTCATTTTCTCCACGAGGAAT
This sequence comes from Zea luxurians, assembly GCA_029449295.1. Taxonomy (NCBI): domain Eukaryota; kingdom Viridiplantae; phylum Streptophyta; class Magnoliopsida; order Poales; family Poaceae; genus Zea; species Zea luxurians. The sequence goes on along the minus strand of JAOPSE010000001.1, from coordinate 44,168,523 downwards.
GTTTTTAACAGAGAATCCTTCAAAGGAAGCCTCAATCCTTCGGACTGTATCTAAATATTTTTCAAGCTTCGGATCTCTTGCCTTATAGCTCTTGTCAATATGACCAGAAATAACTTGGGAATCAGTTTTAAGAATGGCCCTTCTGATTTCCATTGCTTTTAACTTCCGAAGACCCAAGAGCAGAGCTTCGTACTCAGCAATATTGTTTGTGCAACTGAAATCAAGTCTTGCCGCATAACAAGTTTTAACTTTGGAAGGTGAAACCAACACAGCAGCTGCTCCTGCTCCGAAGGTTCCCCAAGACCCATCGCAAAACATTGTCCATGCTTCGGCATCTTTATTCGTTTCTTCCTTCTGAGCCCCTGGCGTCTAGTCAGCAATGAAGTCTGCCAACGCTTGGGACTGAATCGAAGATCTATGCACATAATCAATACAAAATTCATTGAGCTCTGCAACCCATTTTCCAATCCTTCCAGTAGCTTCTCGGTTTCTCATAATATCCTTCAACGGTTGTGAAGAAGGAACAATTATATTATAAGCTTGAAAATAATGCCGAAGCTTCCTGAAGGCCATCAAAACAGCATACAATATCTTCTCCAATTCTGTATAATTTTTCTTTGATAAACTAAGAACTTCGGATACAAAGTATATTGGGGCCTGCTTTTTGACTTGGCCTTCAAGCTTCTCCTGAACAAGTGCTGCACTTACCGCTGAGTGCGAAGCTGCCACATATAATAACAAAGGAGCCCCTGGCGTTGGTGGAGTTAGTGTTGTTAGGTCTATTAAATATTGCTTCAGCTCTTCGAAGGCTTTCTGCTGGACTGGTCCCCATTGAAAAACTTCGGCTGACTTCAGCACTTCGAAAAAATGGCAAATTTCTCTCTACTGATCTAGATATGAATCTGTTGAGAGATGCCAGTCTTCCTGTCAATCTTTGAGCCCCCTTCTTTGTACTTGGTGGTTCCATTCGAAGGATAGCTTCGATTTTGTTTGGATTAGCCTCAATTCCTTTTGTTGAAACTAGACAACCAAGAAATTTCCCCTTCTTCACTCCGAAGACACATTTTTCTGGATTCAGCTTTAAACCAGCCTGCCTAAAATTAGCGAAGGTCTCCTGCAGATCAGCAATGTGATTATCTTGCTTTGTGCTTTTCACAATGATATCATCAACATAAGTTAGCACATTCCTGCCTATCTGAGAATGGAGAACCTTCGCTGTCATTCTGCTGAAGCTTCCTCCAGCATTTTTAAGCCCTTCAGGCATCCGAAGGTAACAATATGTTCCACTAGGGGTTATGAAGCTGGTCTTCGGCTCATCCTCCTTCTTCATCCAGATTTGATGATAGCCTGAATAACAATCCAACAGACTCATGAGCTCTGATGAAGCTGCTGCATCAACTAAGGAATCTATCCTCGGCAATGGAAACTCATCCTTCGGACAGGCCTTATTGAGATCAGTAAAGTCGATACACATCCTCCATTTACCATTGGCTTTCTTTACCATAACAGTGTTAGCCAGCCATTCTGGGTACTTTACCTCTCTGATAACTCCGGCACTGAGGAGTCTTTTCACTTCATTCCGAGCACCTTCAGCCTTATCATCAGACATCTTCCGAAGCCTCTGCTTCCTGGGTCTGAATGATGGATCAACATTAAGGGAGTGTTCAATAACATCCCTGTTAACTCCGCAAAGATCATTAGCTGACCAAGCAAAGACATCTTTATTGTTGAACAAAAACCTTATCAAGGTTTTCTCCTATTCTTCGGACAATTGAGATCCCAATAGTACCTTCTGCTCTGCTATATCCTCACATAAGAGCATGGGCTTCGGCTGATCAGCCGAAGCAGCTTTTTCCCTTCTGAACTTGTACTGCTCACAAGCTTCAGCTCCATCTATGTTATGGATTGCTTTTGAATCTGTCCAATTTCCTTCGGCCCTTATGGCAGCTTCCTGACTTCCATGAATAGCAATGGGCCCTTGGTCCGAAGGTATCTTCATGCAAAGGTAAGCTGGATGAAGAATTGCTTCGAAGGCATTGAGAGTACCATGACCAATGATAGCATTGTAAGGATACTCCATGTCAACAATGTCAAACACAATTTGCTCAGTCCTTGTGTTGTTGACAAATCCGAAGGTTACTGGCATGGTAATCTTCCCAAGTGCTACAATTTGCCGCCCTCCGAAGCCACAAAGAGGGTGCGTAGCATCATGGATCTTGTCTTCGGGCTCTTGCATTTGTCTAAAAGCCTTAGCAAATATAATATCTGCTGCACTGCCTGTATCAACCAAAACATTATGGACCAGAAATCCTTTGATCACACAAGAGATAACCATAGCATCGTTGTGTGGGTAGTCCTGGAGTTGAAGATCTTCTTGAGAGAAGGTAATTGGAATGTGAGACCATCTTGACTTGATGAAGGGTCCTTGCACCCTGACATGCTGTACCCTTCTTTGTGCCTCCTTCTTCTGCTTCTTGTTAGCTGCCTCTGAGCATGAACCGCCTGTTATGGGGAGTACCAGCTTCGGAGCCGAAGCAGCTCCAGCTTGATCGTTGAACGAAGCCATTAGCTCAAAAAAAGGTGGAAGTGAGTTGACCAGAGGTGGGCGCCAATGTTGGGGACTTGTTCTCAAATGCTATGGATCAAGAACAAGGCAACACAAAGATGTTAAATATCAAATACCCTTCGTCCGCTGAAGCATTATCTCCTCACAGGTTTAATGAACTTCGGACGAAGGTCACAAACATAATATTACGAAGGTGACAAAGATAATATAAAACAATGTAAAATGTAGAACATTAAAGATAAATATGTTGGAGATAAATGGCATCATTCACATATTTATTTATCTGAATCCAAAATGTTTGAATACAATGTTTAAGGTATGCTTATACCTTCGCCTTGACAAGTAATAATTCCCGAGTGATGCCCTTGCAATTACAGGAATGCGTGAACAGTAAAGGAATACTGTTCACTATTTATAGGCACAGGACACAGCCTGTGAGGAATTACAATCATGCCCTTCATAAAAGTTTACAACAATGACTCAGACCCCTACAGGCTAAAAGGTCATTCTATCTTTAAGTAGGTTCGACCCTTCATCTTTGGATATGTTATAATCCCGAAGCTTCATGAATGATACCTTCGTCGTCACGTACGAGCAGCTTCAGCCACAGCTGTTTCTTTCTGCAGGACCTTCGGCGACGAAGCATGTTCCCAACACTAAATATGTCTGATACCATGTATGAGTAGATAGTACACATTTAGCCTTAAGAGAGTCACACTTAAACTTGACAAAACTAAAACTTGATTTACAAACTCAGCTAGTGCTTTTTGGCAACCAAACCCCACAGCCAAACAGCTGCATGTCTAGAGGTAGAGGAGTAGACTCTTCACACCGGGTAAGTCTAGCTGAGTATTAGTATACTCAGCCTTGCTTGTGGCATAATTTTACAGGTTCTTTGGAGAACATGGTTGCTGGAGTGACTTGGCCGTCCACCCTGCCACCAGGTTGGACTGTCGAGTGGGACCCCACCTCGGCAGAGGAGGAGCATGAGGAGTGAGGGGACAGGCTTCCCCCTCTCTCTGTTTATTTATCGTTAGTTTCATTCCGCTGCACTTCGAATAGTACTGGCTACCTTTTGCAAAAACTCCGATGATGATGTAATAATTTAATACTTCTTAATGTATGGTTTTATGCTTTATTGTATTTGCTCTGTGACTCACTATCGAGTGAGACTGTGGTACTTGATCCTGTCAGTGGCCTCATCGGACTAGATCCGAGGAATTGACGGGTTATTCCCATTTAAGTGTGGTCTAGCCTCTAAGGCGGGACTTAGGCACTTAAGTTGGAATAATTCGGGCGGTTCCACCACAGCTGGTATCGGAGCTTGTACCACCACAGAGGAATCAATAAACTATAAATATCATCCTTTTCCAAAGTAAAACTTGATAGAAACAAATGTTGGATAGATCGTATGACAATCAGGATAGACCTAGGACGGAAGCCTTAGGATGATAGAAGGGTAGTTAGGTGGCTAAATGATTAAGCCCTACAGGCTACTATAAGGGATGGGAGTTCTTCCCTATTCCCTTTACGTTGATGTGAGGTCGTTCAGGACGAGCATGCATGCATTCTTAATTAAACTAATAGATAATTGGGTAAGGACTTTAATACAAAATGATGACCAACTAAGTACCCCAGTACCATTATTGTAGTTAGAGAGAGGCTGAGTGGTGATTCCTTTTTCTTTTTATAATTCTTTTTCTTTTACTTACGCTTAACCGTACACAGATGACTCCCCACGGATCCTCGGACGAAGGGAATGCACTGTCGCACACTAATGGACTTGCATGAGAGGGCTTTCCCCGTATTTTGTGGGAGGTACTTTAGGGAGCTGGTTACATGACACCTCCCCAGTATGCGGTGCTGCAGTTCAAGAAGCACCGAGTGCCCCGTTGTAGGGTGAGGATGACCCTGGAGCCTCATCCCCTACAGCCAGGCTGGCGTTCGCTGAACTCTGAGTCCTTTGGAGACCGGGCTAAGGATACGATTGAGGCAATCGCTCTTCACGGATTAACCACTTTCTGCGGATTCCACCCCTTGGAGCTGTCCACTCATCCCATTGGCTTGTTCCCCGCTGAAAAGGAGGACGACCCAATGTGGAAGGACCAAGTGGAGCATGCCAAGGACATATGGGCTATCTACCCAGGTCAGACTGCTCACTTGACAGTACGGTGCATGAATGCCCTGTACCGTCTGCAAGTGATGCACGGTGAGGCAATGTCTCATTTGATGGCATTGTTGGAGGCAACTAAGATCACCCTGGATAACAGAGAGGAGCTTGTGGTTGACTTGTCCACGGAGATGGTAGAAAAAGATCTACAAGTGGAGCAGTTGTCAGATGAAATTCACGAGCTTGAGGAGCTAGTGGGAATGAGGGAGAACACCATCGAGGTTCTCGAGGATCAGTTAATTAACGCCCAGCAGCAGCTTGCTGAGGCTAACGAGCATCTAGATATGCACCACCAGGAGATCCAAGACATGGGGGCCAACGAGGATGTCGACATCGAGGGAGGAGAGGAGCCTGCCTCCAGTTTGGACACTGCGGGCTCAGGGAGACCACCTTCCCCTGAGTCGAGTGTTGCCTCGATCGCTCACTAGGTCACAGCGATAGAGTTAGAAGTCTGTGATGGTAGGACTCCTCGAAGCTAGCTTAGCTTTTGCGCCCCTTGGGTACTAGGCTAGATAGAGTTGAGTCTTTTGGGCTATTGATGTAATCGTGATAAACTCTTTTGGAAGCATGGTTGGTGAATGCTGTCAGTCTTAATTTAAGGGAAAAGTATGGACGATGTGAAATCTTTTATGATTATGCAATATATATTGGTTTTGCTCAATTGACTCTTTCGCCACAATTGAACCTTGAACCTCAGAAATGTGATATTAAGGATATACATGATTTTTCAGATGGCAGGAAGAGCGCGTCGTGGATAGAATGAGCGCATTCCCCCACCACCGCCACCACCGCCTACTCTGCAGGAGCTGATGGCTCAGCAGAACGAGATATTGAGACAGCTAGCTCAGCGTCAGCCGCCACCTCAGCACTATGGTGGTGGTGACCATCAGCGTCACCCGGCCGTAGCTACTTACCAGGAGTTCCTCAGTACTCAGCCACCGTTGTTCACCAGGGCAGAGGACCCACTTGATGCTGATGTATGGCTGAGGGTAGTGGAATCCAAATTCCCACTACTCAATGGAGTTTGTTCCAAAGTGACTAAGGTCAGGTTCGCCACTCAGTAGCTTCGCGGACCCGCGCGGACCTGGTGGGACCACTACCTTGCTATGCAACCCGTTGACCATGAAGTGGATTGGAGAGAGTTCAAGGTAGCTTTCAGGGGACATCATATTCCAGCTGGCATTATGGACCGTAAGCTCAACGAGTTTCTGGCACTCACCCAGGGAAACCGGACAGTGTTACAGTATGCTCAGGCTTTCAATGACCTGTGCCAGTATGCCGGATATCATGCAGACACGGACGAGAAGAAGAGGGACAGGTTCAGGAGGGGGCTCAGCACTAAGCTCCGTGACCGTCTCAACACCGCCAGGGCCAACAGCTATAATGAGTTAGTCAACATGGCCATTTCCCAGGAAGACTGTATCACCGCTCGTCAGGCAGAGAAGAAGAGGAAGACCCCTGTGGCAGGATCTTCAGCTCAGCCACAACGCTTTAGGATTGTGTCTGACACTCAGAACAGGGGACCTCAGCAGCAGCAAGGATGTTGGGTGATCCGACCACAGCAGCAGCAGCAGGCACCCAACCGCACCCAGTTTCCAGCTTAGAGGAACAATCAACAGCAGCAGCAATACTGCTAGGCCATGACAACAGGTGTTTCACTTGTGGTAACACTGGCAATTATGCCAAGAATTGCCCCAGGAACCAGCAAAGGCAGGGGCAGAATGCCAGTCAGAACCAAGGCAAGAGGCAGAAGGTGCAAGTGAAGCAAGGCAGGCTGAACTTCACTACCATGGCTGATATTCCAGAGGGAGCACCCATCATGACTGGTATCTTTTCAGTTTTGAATTATCCTGCTATTATTCTTTTTGATTCGGGTGCATCGCACAGTTTTATCAGTGCCAAATTTAGTGCCAAGTGTCAGTTACCTTTTCACCACACCAACGGGGGTATCACAATTTCAACACCGGGAGGCAGGGTTGCCACCAATCAAATCAACCGGCAAGTGCCCATAAAATTTGGTAGTCTTGTGATTAGAACCACCCTTCTCATCTTAGGATTGGATAGCGTGGACATCATATTGGAAACGGATGGGTTATCCAGGCATCAGGCAGTATTGGATATTGCAGCAAGGGCCATTGAGATTCACTCGCCTGCTTATGGCGAGACTACTTTATATTTGTCTGACCAGGGTTGCACCCGTTCTTGTGCATTCACTCTTATAGAGTCCCCAGTTGAGAGGATCCCAGTAGTCTGTGACTACCCAGATGTCTTTCCTGACGAATTGCCAGGAATGCCACCTGACAGAGACATCGAGTTCGCGATTGAATTGCAGCCTGGGACTGCTCCTATATCCAAGAGACCTTATAGGATGCCTCCAGCGGAATTGGCAGAGTTGAAAAAGCAACTACAAGAGTTGTTGGACAAGGGGTTCATTCGCCCAAGTACTTCACCCTGGGGATGTCCGGTCCTATTTGTGAAGAAAAAGGATGAGAGTTTGAGAATGTGTGTTGATTACCGCCCTCTCAATGTGGTGACCATCAAGAACAAATACTCGTTGCCCCGCATTGATGTTTTGTTTGATCAGTTGGTAGGAGCTAAGGTATTCTCCAAGATAGACCTTCGCTCTAGCTACCATCAAATCAAGATCCGTGCTAGTGACATTCCAAAGATGGCTTTCTCTACCAGATATGGGCTCTATGAATTTTTGGTGATGTCTTTTGGACTGACCAATGCCCCGGCTTATTTCATGTATCTGATGAACTCAGTTTTTATGCCAGAGCTGGACAAATTTGTAGTGGTTTTCATTGATGATATCCTGGTCTATTCCAAGAATGAAGACGAGCATGCTAAGCATCTGCACATCGTGCTTCAGTGACTGCGCGATCATCGTCTTTATGCTAAGTTGTCTAAGTGTGAATTCTGGCTGAGGGAAATTAAATTCTTGGGTCACACAATTTCTCAGGATGGGATCTCAGTTGATCCTGAGAAGGTACAAGAAGTAATGGATTGGAAACCTCCTACCACAGTGAGACAGATTCGGAGTTTTCTGGGTTTGGCAGGGTATTATCGACGATTCATTCCGGATTTCTCTAGAATTGCCAAGCCAATGACTGAACTGTTGAAGAAGGGAGTCAAGTTTAATTGGAGCCAAAAGTGTGAGGATGCCTTTCATACATTAAGGCAACATTTGACGACAGCCCCAGTGCTAGCTCAACCTGACAACACCAAGCCCTTTGAAGTATATTGCGATGCTTCCGGTACTGGATTGGGATGTGTCTTAATGCAAGATAATAGAGTAATTGCTTATGCTTCCCGAGCACTCAGACCCCATGAGCAGAACTACCCTACACATGATCTAGAGTTAGCAGTTGTGGTTCATGCTCTTAAGATATGGAGACATTACCTGATGGGAGCTCACTGCAACATTTACACTGATCACAAGAGTCTCAAATACATTTTCACTCAGGCAGATCTAAACATGAGGCAGAGAAGATGGTTAGAGCTAATCAAGGACTATGATTTGGAGGTGCATTACCATCCTGGCAAAGCCAATGTTGTGGCGGATGCTTTGAGCAGGAAGGCCCAGTGCAATTGTATGAGAATGGATGCAAGAGTTACCACCCTATGTGATGAGTTGTGCAAGTTGAACCTGGAAGTTGTTTCTTCGGGTGCCTTGAATTATATCTCGGTGGAGCCCACATTGCAAGAGCAAATAATCGGGACACAGATTGAAGACAAGGGTATTCAGGTTATTAAGGAAATGATCAAGCAGAAAGCAGAAAAGTACAAATGCTTCCAGCAGGACAGCAAAGGAATCCTATGGTTTGGAGATCGATTGGTTGTTCCCAAGGACCCTGAGCTTAGAAAGAAGATATTGGATGAAGCTCACCTTTCAAAATTCTCCATGCACCCGGGCAGTACAAAGATGTATCATGATCTTAGGCCTTTATACTGGTGGACCAGAATGAAGAGGGAAATTGCCAAGTACATATCCAAGTGCGACACTTGCCAAAGGATCAAGGCTAATCATTTGAAGACAGCAGGCCCTTTGCAACCCCTTCCCATACCATCTTGGAAATGGGAGGACATTTGCATGGATTTTATCGTGGGATTGCCCAATACCTCCCGGCACCATGATTCCATTTGGGTTATCATGGACAGATTGACCAAGACCGCTCATTTCTTACCAGTGCATACCACCCACAAGACCGAGAAATATGCAGAGATCTATGTTGATCAAATAGTGCGTTTGCATGGCATTCCGAAGACCATTGTATCTGACAGAGGAGCACTGTTTGTGGCACGCTTTTGGGAGCAGCTACAAGAATCACTTGGGACCCAGGTAATACGAAGCTCCGCATACCATCCTCAAACAGATGGCCAGACAGAAAGAGTAAATCAAATACTCGAAGACATGTTGCGAGCCTGTGTGCTACACTATGGTAAAAATTAGGACAAGTGTCTTTCCTTGGCGGAATTCTCCTATAATAACAGCTATCAGTCCAGTTTGAAGATGGCACCTTTTGAGGCCTTATATGGGAGAAGGTGTCGGACACCGCTAAATTGGTCACAAGCCGGAGAGAGAAATTTTTGGACCAGACTTGGTACTTGAAGCAGAGGAAAGGATCAGAGTCATAAAGAAGAACCTAGAAGCTGCTCAGGCCAGGCAAAAGAGCTATCATGACAAGAGAAGGAAGCCTCTACAATTTGAAGTGGGAGACCATGTTTATCTTAAGGTGTCACCCACTAAAGGTGTTCAGAGATTTGGAATCAAGGGTAAGTTAGCTCCTCGCTACATTGGACCCTATGAGATCAAAGCAAATTGTGGACCCGTAGCCTATCAATTGGAATTGCCACCCCACATATCAGCAGTTCACAATGTGTTCCATGTATCTCAGCTGCGGAAATGTGTCCGCCTACCCACTGAAGTGCTACCTGAACCAGACATTGAGATAGAACTAGACTTGTCCTACCAAGAGTACCCCGTCAAAGTGCTGGATCAAAAGAAGAGATCAACGCGGACCAAGTCGATCATAATGTATAAGGTTCAGTGGAGTCACCATTCAGTAGAAGAAGCTACGTGGGAGACTGAGGATTTTCTACGTTCTCGCTTCCCCGACTTTCTGCCCAAAGGAGTCGGTACGTAACCCAAAACCCCACCCCACCTGCCCTTTGAATCTAAATATAAGAAAGACTTAGACGTTAAAGGTAATGTAAACTCTAAAAATGACTCAAAAAGGACTTCCTTCTGAAGTTGCAAAGAGAATGACATTCGAAGAACAGTTAACTAGAGGAACTTAAAGACAAGCGGAAACCACACATCAGCACACCTTCATGGCACCCCTCCAAGGGACTCTACCTAAAATCTCGGGACAACATTCCTTTAAGGGGGGAGGGCTGTAACACCCCATGTGTTACCAAGGCCCTTACTCCCTACTTGCACCCATGACATGTTATTTCATGTGGTTAAGTGGAGGAGAGGGAGCCCTAAAACCTTAAAGAACCATGTATTAACCAAGAATGTTAATGACCAGAAGCATTACTCAAACTTTATGTAATTATCACCTTGGGCAAGAGGGGAGTAAACCCTAGATCCCTCTTGAACCCCTATCTCCTAAAACCTTGGTTGAAGAGGGGGGGGGGGATTAAGAAAATGTGCAAATCATGAACTAACCCTTGGCAAAAGTTAAGTAGCATATTAATCAACAAATACAGAGAGGAAACATTGCAAAAAGACCCCTTAAGAAACCCCAAATCCATTCTTTAAATAGAGAAAGAGCTAGAGCTCTCTAATTCTCTCTAAGTCAAAATCTATACCTAATCTAAAGATCCACCGTGTTCACCTTTATGATGGCACCAAAACCACTTGTATTGTATACCAAAAATGTGGCATACCACCTAAAGCACCCCCTGGAAAAAGTTGAGACCGAGCCCTTGACGTTTGACATGTCTTGGCATCATTTTTGTCGCGCAGCGGACAGGGAGACAGCCAGATTTGGCGTCCGCATATCTACTGACCTAGGGCTTATCTTCCCTTGGAACTCACATACAAGAGATAGCCATAGGTGCCAGGAAGAGGTCTGCGCCGGATTTTTGCCAAGATTCGCACGTATGCGATCTCAGCAAGCTTTTGAACATGGGCAGAAGAACACCTCCACGTGTTCGACGCGCTCTGCGCGCGCCAGAGCACGCCCGCGCCCGACCCCGCGCGCCCCGCGCCACACCAAGCCACGCCCGCGTCCCCTCCTCGCGTCCGCGCCTATAAATCACCCTCAGGCGTCGACCGTACTTCTCCGCGCACGCTCGACCTCACCGGAGCCCGAAACCACCGGCGTTTGCCCCGTGCACGGCGTGCCCGTGGCCACCCGAGCCCCTGCCACCGTAGACCGGCCAACAGAGCCTTTCCCAACCCCGTCCAACCCTTGGAATAGACTGTGCACGCCTCGGTGAAGCTCCCCGAGCAAGGAATCGGAGTTTGCTTCGCCGGAGAAGCCAGTCCACGGTCGCCGGACTTCGCCCGACCGCCGGTGAACGTAGACCGGGTAATCCTGTGCTCCATTCTTCGATTCCTTGTGCACAAAGCCTCTACGTCACCCCGTGAAGCTCATCGTGCCATTTGATTGCACTAGATCGCCGTGGTTTAGCCGGAACACCCGACGCTGACGAGATCCCCCGCCTGCGCAAGTGGTCCGGACGATTCTGGCCACCTCCGCCCTCGAGCCGTACATCGTTGTGACCGCCAGGACCTCCCGGAGCCGACCTCGCCCCTCGCCGGACCTCTATCGCTGCCGGTAAGCCGCGTCGCCCTTTTCATTTCCGCGGATACTGTTTAAACCTAGGGAGGGACCGCGGGGAAGAAGAAGAAAAGGCTAGGGGGTTTTGCGCAATGTCAGTGACTCAGGGGAATAGTAGCGCAGGGATATAACTGAAAGGATTAGTTTGGAAAGAACCCGAGGACTTCGGTGTAAAGTGGTTTTCCAGGAAACCTTTTAATATTTCTAATTCAAATACAGACAGAGCTTGCAAAATTCATAACTTCAGTCTTATTCAACCAAATTTAGTCAAACCAATTTTGCCTGATTCCAAATAATGTGAACTACTTAGGAAAAATACAAAACCCCCTTAGTATTGCAAAGGAATTTAAGGTTTGGAATTAAATAATGTTTTAGCCAAAAGCTAAATAATAGAAGGAAAAATAGTTGCACTGTTAGACTGAGGTTAAGAAAATTTGGAGAAGTACCTAATCACTTCCTAACCTGTTTAAAATTAATAAACCCCTCTGTACACCCAGTTAAAGTAGAGTTTACCATTTAAATCCTTTTTAGCCTAAAGTTAGAGAAAATATTAATGGAAGTTTAAATAAAGAACCAGGGAGCACCCATATTTTTGTTAGTCTACTTATGCAGTATAGTTCACTAGAAAAATTTATTATACCCTAGTTTAGTATAAAATAATTGGGATACCTTTTAATTTAAGAAAACAAGGAAAACTTAGAAAAACCCTAGAAAAATAACCCCAAGGAGAAAACACCCCAAACCTTGGGATAACTAATGGGTTGTTGTTATGAACATAGGAAAAATATGAAATCTGTTGTTTGATATTTTTCAAATAACAAGTTAGTTATAAGCACCTTTTTGGCATAAAACTTTAGAAAATCACAACTAAATAACCACAAATTAACCTTCTGTGATTTTTGGCACAGAAGCTTGTGATCACTGTTAGATACCAACAAAAATGACCCTTAAGACAGAACCCACCCCTAGTTAAGAGTTGTAGTGTAATGTGACCCCCCTTGCCCAACCTTTGTTATTTTTGTCCAAGGCATACCCTTTTTATGATGGACCTCAAATTCATAGAACAAACTGTAGTGACCAATGGCAACCCACTGTAATTTTTATAAAATTATTGGAACAAGTTAATCCACTGTTGTAGTTCAAGCCCACACTAGGATTCATAATTAGAAATAAAAAAAGGAAGTTGATAGTGGAAACTTGTGTCACCCTAACCCAACTAGCAAAACCCTTTTTAAAAATTGCCCACTGAAATATGTAAGGGAAAAATACAAATCCACTATGCTTATTCTTCACAACACCTAAACCTCGAGTGATAGGCATAAACCACTAAAAGCCACTAGGACCAAGAAACCCTAAGTTGCTAACTAACTTAGTTCTTCTTCCTTTAGCATAATGTTGTTAAATCATGCATAATTATAACATGCATAGTCTTATTCATTGCATTCGATAGACTGCAACCTCGCTGACGGAGAGTACGTCCTCGTGCCGGAGCAAGGTATTGCTCAGGAGGTGACCCCGGATCCAGCACCAGAGCCTGCCCCAGAGGATCTGCCTGCCCCAGCTTTGGAAGGCAAGCCCCGGTTTTATGCATAACCTGTTCTATATATTATTTTACTACACTTAATGTTTGTAGGCTTGTATTGTGCACTTAAGTGTAGGAGTTGATTGAAACCCTAGTTGCATGAACTCAGGAATCCTTTTTGAGATGGATACTAGTATGCTAGGTCGAGTAGCTGCTTGCTAAGTAGGGATCTCGGTAGAAGTCGAGTGATTTTTCCAGCACTCGCGCGACGTCAGGAATTAGTTGTACCCACTTTCATATCATAATGATGATTGGTCTGTGGACACGGATCCATGGGGATGCGTGGTCTACGAGATGAAATTGGAATAAGGATTAACGTGTGGATACCTGTGTCAAGCGTTTGAACGTACTAAACACATGTCGAGAAATATGGTAAATCGATAAGCCTAGTACCTGAGTGAACCTGCCCGCAGATTGCCCTCCTCACGCGACCTGAGACGTGGTCTCCCATTCCGGTTATGGTGGGTACAAGTGCGGTCACTGCATGACGGCAGACGGGGTCAGTGAGGCATTGTACGCCAAGGCGGTGAGCCCCTTTCTGTTGCCAGGGAATCGATGGGGACGGTTGATGTGTGTGGGGAAGGAGTGCCTCGCCATGTCGTGTGTTTAGGTTTACCTTGCAAGTTTAAAACCTCGATTCGAATCATCTGCTTCTCGCAGTTAATGAGACTGCTTGATCCATTGTACTGCATTGAGTAACAAGTGAAAATGTGATGAGTTGACACAAGATGTTGATTGCTAAAAATGTCTGATACCATGTATGAGTAGATAGTACACATTTAGCCTTAAGAGAGTCACACTTAAACTTGACAAAACTAAAACTTGATTTACAAACTCAGCTAGTGCTTTTTGGCAACCAAACCCCACAGCCAAACAGCTGCATGTCTAGAGGTAGAGGAGTAGACTCCTCACACCGGGTAAGTCTAGTTGAGTATTATTATACTCAGCCTTGCTTGTGGCATAATTTTACAGGTTCTTTGGAGGACATGGTTGCTGGAGTGACTTGGCCGTCCACCCTGCCACCGGGTTGGACTGTCGAGTGGGACCCCACCTCGGCAGAGGAGGAGCATGAGGAGTGAGGGGACAGGCTTCCCCCTCTCTCTGTTTATTTATCGTTAGTTTCATTCCGCTGCACTTCGAACAGTACTGGCTACCTTCTGCAAAAACTACGATGATGATGTAATAATTTAATACTTCTTAATGTATGGTTTTATGCTTTATTGTATTTGCTCTGTGACTCACCATCGAGTGAGACTGTGGTACTTGATCCTGTCAGTGGCCTCGTCAGACCAGATCTGAGGAATTGACGGGTTATTCCCATTTAAGTGTGGTCTAGCCTCTAAGGCGGGACTTAGGCACTTAAGTTGGAATAATTCGGGCGGTTCCGCCACAGAGAATTACCCTATACTGCTACAAAAACATCACTAAATTAGGTCACTATTTCTGCACACATAACATATATCACACATAACATACATCACACATAACAGCCACATTACAAACACATGCATTCATAATTAAATCACGCATTACAAACATAACATCCACCAACATTTCAAATATAAGTTCAAGTACGACATCGAGTCAACGAGTACGACATAGTATTGAAATATAAGTACTGTTAGAAATATGCCCTAGAGATAATCATAGAGATGAGCATATTTCTTTGTATCCATGATATATATTGCTTAATTGAATATCCATGGAAGGCACCTTGTATTGATTAGCAATTATGTGAATTGTTTGTGAGATTCTTTACTTATATGGTTATTCTAAATGATGTCCCTAGTCAGAGTCGATGACTAGCACATGTATTAGTTGATGACTACATTTCACAAGTCATGAACATGGAGATGTTAAACTAATAATGTGGGCGCATGTATGACATGAGGCTGGACCGACCCAACGTGAGATATTGTAATATAGTTCTCTTTTTGCAACATGAATACTGTATCCTTAGACCTGAGATTGTCGCATGTTCTCAAGATGTGAATTGACTTACTTAAGGACTATCAAACGCTATTCTGTAACTGGGTAGTTATAAAGGTAGTTTTGGGTTTGTCAGGAAGCATGCTGTGAGGCATGGTCAGTCAAGATGGAATTTGTCCCTCTCTTTGTGAGAGAGATATCTCTGGGCCCCTCGAGTGATTGGATCAAGAAATGCATGGCCGTGGTAGGGTTAGGAGTTAACCATTGAAAGGATTCCAATTCACAGTATCGAGAAAGAGAGGTCAGCTTAGAGCCAGACCAAATATCGTGAGACAAAGGGAACAACATGTACGTAATGTTGCAATGGTTCGTCTGATATGATCTTTACGTGCGCATAGGAGTTGACATGTCTTGCTAGAGGCCGCTGTCAATTATTGGACCAAGTAAGAGTACTCGGGCTATGTCTATTTATATGTGAACCTATAGGGTCACACACTTAAGGGGAAGGAAGCCTAACTCGGATTAGATCCGAAATTAGACTGGGCTTTAGGGTTACTGATGGGCCTCGGTGTCAGAAGCCCACCATAACGCCTATATAATGAGGGGCGGGGGCGCGGTTAGGCTAACCCTAATTCGCCACCAACAAACGAGTAGCCGCTCGCCTCTCGCCCTCGCCAAGCCGCCGTCGCGAACCTAGCAGTTCGGTACGCGGCGCTTCCTCCCTGTACGTGTGGATACCTCAGAGGTGCTGCATCTGGAGCACTAGGACGAACCGTGTGAGGACGTGAAGGACACCGACGACTGCACGGCATTGCTCGACGCGTTCGTCTACATCGAGACGTCTTCCGCTGCTTTGCGCGTCTAGTGGTAATTCCATGACCTATAACCGCAGTAGTTCTTGGTTTTATGGGGTTGAAAATTTTGTTTTGCGCTAGCGTAGCCTCCCCGTAATCCTTCAGTGGTATCAGAGCCAGGTTCTGCATAGTTTTAGGTCTGGATCTAGGTTCATGAGATGGATCTACTTGATGCACGGTTTGATTAGATCAATTGGTTATAAAGGGTTGAAGTAGTTTACATCGGATATGACTGAAGAGATTAGTTCGTCCTTCTCTGTTATGTACGCGACTTGCCCCTACCGGCTCGAATCACCATCGGGGCTAACTGCGTACACAACCAGCAGATTGACGTAACAGATCGACGTCATGAGTGTAATCTTCTTCGGGTCGAAAGTCTCGGATTTGGGTTGATTTGATCAACCGCATGAGATTTTCAGTGGAATTTCCATACATACGATGCATGGAATCCTGTGAGGTTTTCAGGGCGCTGCCCTGAGACCCGCGGGGACCGCCGTGGCTATCTGCTGTAGTGGCGAACATATAGAAATGTGTTTGTCTAACCTGTTTTTGCAGGATATCTTGTGATCGGTATGGCTATTGTGTGTATATGATGCATATTAATAAATTATTCATGACCTGCGTGTCGTGACCAGGGCAATACGGCTGGAGCCACATGTATTGTCCAAATTTAATGTAATGACCTGCGTGTCAACATGTGATGATCCAAAGCGTATATGTAATTTGTTTACCAGCATACGTTAGATAGGTCTTGAAGGACTCATCACCTGAAGGATGGCATACCTATATCATGGAGATGGAGATCATCGTGATGGACAGATTATTGGAGATGGGAATCACCATGTGACAGCAAGCCATACCAAATCACAACTGTTGTGTGAATGCCATTCTTAATGTTCTACTTGTTCATATTGCATATATGTCCTTGCGTGCGATGATATAAGTAGGACGATCCCTCATAAATGTTTAAGCTTAAATGCCTCTCCAAACCTTGCACTATCATAAGTCTTGTACAATTGGTGGTGGGTCTATGAAATTAGGGTGCCACCAGTTTTCCTTGACTAGATAGGTTTGTATCGGATACGAACTGCAGAAAGGGTTGGTTAACTTAAACAAAGTCAGCTTAATGGTTAAGGACTTTGGGGCATAAGGTTGGGAGCCGAGACATAGAGATGTCACCCAACAACAGAAGTCATATATATGATATGATTAGCAAGGAGTTGCTTACCGATCTACCTTGTCTTCTAGCGGTGATGCTAAAGCTCACTAGTAGACTTGTTAGTTGTGGGTTCTGAATCACTATGTATCTGTTGGGGGCTTGTTCTCAAATGCTTCGGATTAAGAACAAGGCAACATAAAAGGTGTTAAACGTTAAGGCCCTTCGTCCTATCGAACATTACTCCCTATCGGGAATAATGAGTTCCGGACGAAGGTCACAAGAAACATACCTTCGTAAATTCAGCACGTAATAACGAAGGACTCATAAAAAACATGGAATGTAAATCATGGAATCATTTCTATTTTATTAATACAAAGGAATAGAAATGATTATGAATTACAAATGTACCTTCGGTCCTGAGAGAAGGTAAAAAGTACAAGCGTGACGCAAAATGCCAAGTCAGCGTGAACAGTACGGGAGTACTGTTCATCTATTTATAGATGCGGGACGCAGCCCACATGAAATTACATCCATGTCCATTACATTTGTTAATAGCCTACGGAAATCAGTCAAGGTCCACGCAGTCTTTTCATCTTTAAGTCGGTTCCCCCCTCAGCAATTGCGCCGAAGCTCTCCTGCGCACAGCTTCGCCTGCGCTCGTCCTTCGTCTGGTTCAAGCTTCGTCCCGACCGTGCTTCATATTCATAGTTCTGAGCCCGAAAACACCTGCTCACATAATCCACTTGGAAAACATTGTCAAACCATGTTTTTGAGGACCTTCGGAGGACGAAGGCCCCCAACAGTAGCCCCTCGCAATATTAATTTGTTTGACAATAAATTCAGATTGCGATATGGACGAAGGCCTTAAGCCGAAGGTCCGAAAAAACACCTTCCCTTTGCTAGAATAGCAATATTCACTGACAAGCGGGGTCATTCAATTTTCAACGCCCTGGGCGTATAAATAAGAGCACACCGCCAACTCATTTGGTACGCATACTTGCCTTTTGCTTCGGCCCACTAAAATTTTTAGCGCTTGTTCATTAGGATTTGCTGTTCTTTTTGATTTCGGAGCTTCGGCCTCGGGAACAATTTTTATCGTTCTCGAAGATGTCTGAAGGCAAGAAAACCCCTGCTGAGATGAAACTGAAGATCCCGGCTGATACGAAGCTGAGTCTCGAGGAGGAGAAGAATCTGGGGTTCCTGATAGCGATGACAGAGACCAATACAGAGAAAATCACGAAGGAGATTCTCGAAGGTTTGTCCGAGGATACTGATGACAGCGACAGCTTTGATGTGGAAAGTGGTGGGGAAGAGACCGAAGATCGACCGTGGCGACCAAGTCACTCAGTTTTTGGGAAAACGACCATCAAGCAGAGTCACATTGATAATATGAGGGGGCGATATTTCCGAGACATATCTATTGTGAGAGCTGATGCCGGGGAAAAGACTTCTCCCACCCCCGAAGAGAATGAAGTTGTGATTTTCCGAAGCTTCCTCAGGGCTGGGCTTCGATTCCCTCTGAGCAATTTTGTTGTTGAGGTACTGAAAACATTCCAAGTCTACCTTCATCAACTCACTCCCGAAGCTATTATAAGAATGGGGATTTTTGTCTGGGCTGTACGAAGTCAAGGTTTGGAACCGAATGCTAAAAGCTTCTGTAACATTCATGAGTTATTATACGAGACGAAGCCCTGGGGAAAGGAGCAATACCACAACAACTTCGGGTGCTACAGCTTCGGTGCCCGCTCCGGGTCAAGCTGCCCTGTGCCAACCTTTCGGAAGAGGTGGCCCGGAGCCTGGATGACTGAATGGTTTTATGTAAAGAATGATCTAACAGCTCAAGAGAATGTGAAGAGTATTATTATGCACCCGATCTGGCAACGCTTCGGCCTTCGAAGGCCGAAGGTCGAAATGGACGAAGCCGCCGAAGAATGTCAAAGAGCCTTCGGGGTAGTCTGCTCGTTTATTGGGACAAGGGACTTGGTCCAAGAACACATTGCCTTCAGGGTATGGCCACTTGCAGAAAAGTGGGAAATGCCGAAGGAAACCATCAAAGAGTCCGACGAAGGCGGACTAGTCAGATTAAAGTACACATTCAAATATGCAGATAAATTTATTGAACCTGATGATGACTGGCTGAAAAGTATTGAAACATTAAGTGATGAATTACTTGGGGCATATTCGAAGGCTGAAAATACTGCTCTATCAGCAGCCTTCGGAGGCCGAAAAAAGAAGAGACTGAACCGAGTGTTTGATGCAGTCGGGTTCTTCTACCCTGATTATTGCTATCCCATCCGAAGGCAAAAAAGGAAAAACATAACCTCTGAAAAAGAAGAAGCTGGAACCGCTCCTAGCGAGCCAGAACCAAAAGGAAAAAGGTTGAAGGTCCTCACACACCGACCACGCCATATTGAACCAGCTTCGGTGCCTGAGTTTACTGGAGAAGCCTCTTCGGCCGCCGACGCTGAACAGCCAACCTTGCTGCCAGAAATTGCAGAAATGGCCGAAGCACCATCGACAGAGAAAATGGAGGAAGCGAAAAATCTGACTAAGGAAAAAACATCAGAAATTTTTAGTCCTGTAGTAAATGTCGAAGCAGCAAAAAGCCAAAAGGGTCCAATGGTAACCCCAAAAAGGAAGAGAATGGTAAATGTACTAGATGTCTTGGAGACAATTAAATCTTCAAGCACAACTCCAAAAAAGAGTGCTGAAATTGCTGAAGCTTCCTCTGAAACTCCGACGCAACAAGCTGAAGCTGAAGCTGGGCCTTCAGAGCCCTTCAAGGAACAAACTTTGGAAGCCGAAGCAGTTAAAATACCAGAACCAATTTTAATTGAAGAAACTGACACTGCCATCCCCGAAGCGCCTGCCAGCATGTGTGATTACATCATACGACACGCTTCGGGGAAAAAATTATCTGAAGAAGAAATTAATGAAGCTAACCATTATGCAAAGGAGTTAAAATATCCAAAGGGGGCAGTAATATTCAATGGGACAAATGAAGACGATTTTTTATACTGCCTGCCTGACAACAAAGAGCTCTCTGTCTGCCGAGAAATGGCCAGGAGTATTGGTTTCCCGAAGCTTGAATCTGGATTAAGCGCCATGACGAAAGAAGATCTCGCAGACAGTCTTGCGTACAACAGCCTGAAGGTACGGGAATTTAACGCTTGAAAAGAGAACCCCCTTATTTTTTACGCAACTCGTTCCTTTTTTCTTATATGAATTCTTCTTCGTATAGGGCCTGATCCTAAGCAACGCGCTAAGAGCGCAAAAGAGCGCCGAAGATGAAAGTTATGAAATTGCATTTAATAATTTACGCTCTGAAGTTATCAAACTGAGAAACGAAGCTTTGGAAAAAGATAAAATTCTGCTTACATTGGTAGATAAAGTGAAAAAAGACGAAGCTGCTTCAAGGGCCCAAACCGAAGCTCAAAAACGCGAGATTAAAGAACTTCAAAAACAGCTGGCTAGAGCTAAAGAGGAGCGCGCGCTTGAGGAAACGAAACGAGAACTTAGTGATTTTATGGTCGGTAAATTGGAATCAAGAGTCAAGGAGCTTCGGTCATCCCAGGGGAAATGCTATGTTAAATCTATAGAATGTGTGAATAAAATTAAAGCCAGCTTTGCCAGCGTCGGCGCCTTTTCCAGCGAAGAAAATTTTTCTCGAGGCAATCCCGAAGATCCGTTGGAATGGATTAGCCATGAAGCAGAAGCCTTCGAAGAGATTCTGAACAGTCGCGGCGATATCTGCGCT
Source organism: Zea luxurians (assembly GCA_029449295.1). Lineage (NCBI taxonomy): Eukaryota > Viridiplantae > Streptophyta > Magnoliopsida > Poales > Poaceae > Zea > Zea luxurians. The sequence continues at coordinate 44,147,712 of JAOPSE010000001.1, read as the reverse complement.
TTTTCGGGCGCCAGAGGAGTTGCTTCTGTCTTAGAGAAGAAAGGTTGCGATCATGTAAAATTTCTAGCTCAGTCCGAAGCTGCCTTATCTTCCGAAGACATTAAGGACCCCTCGGCCGAAGCAAGCGTGGTTGGCGGTAAATTTTTTACGGATATCTGGAACGACGGCGGCCGAGAAATGGCGCAAGAGATCATCCAAAAAAGCGAAAAAGGCATACATGATGCTAGAAAAGTAGCAGAGGCTGCCGAAGGGAGTACGGAGCCTGAAAGACAATTAGGTACCAATTAGTCATTCTTGTTGCGTTGTAATTTTCATTTCAAACTCTGCACATTGTTTGCGATAGTGACGAAGAAATGTTCTCTTCCCTCGGCAGCTGCTGGGTCAACTGCCGACCCTTACACAAAAGGAGATGAAGAAATCAAACAAATGGCCGAAGCTATCATGGACAAAGTTGTTGATCAACTTTTAAATGAAGTCGCCGAAGCAGTATTAAGAGAGGACTAGATGCTGCTAGAAAAACATTTAAATTGTGATCTATGTAATATTTTGTACATTTGGATGTAATATACAAGTTTCTTTTCATTATTCAATTCTTCACGATGCATGAAACTCTATATACATACCTTTTTGAGCCTTCGGCGAAAAAACACCTTCCCTTCTTTTCATGCTTCGTGAAGAAGGCATTCTTCGTTAAAATTATTCTGATGGATCACATCCATGCTTCGTGAAATCATTATCCGAAGCTATACTCCGTAGCTATACAATCTCAATATTGATCTGATAAAGCTCGCCCATGTTTCATAGAAATATTCTCCGAAGCTGTAATCCGAAGCTATACAATTTCGATATCACTTTCTCGGAGCATCCTTTCGAAGGTTGAGAGTGTCACTTTCTTTTGCCAAATGCAATATGATGTATGATGTTTATGTTATGCAAAATGATGTGATGATGTTATGCTATGCATGTGACATTTGTTCCGAAGATACTCATAAAATATATTCATAAGCTCTGCATTCCCTTAGGAACGTCTTTGGAGCTTCTTCGTCTTTTACTTAGACGATCTCAGCGTTGACTTTTCGCTGTAAGCCTCCCTTAGGAGCTTCTTCGCCCTTTACTTAGGCGGTATCAGCGTTGACTTTTCGCTGTAAGCCTCCCTTAGGAGCTTCTTCGCCCTTTACTTAGACGGTATCAGCGTTGACTTTTCGCTGTAGGCTCTGCATTCCTTTAGGAACGACTTCTGAGCAGAAAACTTACACTGCGCTCCCTTTGGAACGGCTTTTTGTGACCTTGCAAACTTACTCTGCGTTCCTTAGAACGGCTTTCTGTTACTCCGAAGGATTTCTAATTCGAAGGTCCTCCTTGGTAACGGAAAAAATTTTGAGCTTCAGCAACTTAAGCTTGTGGAGCAAATAGATCTTCCTCGTGGAGAACAACGAAATTATTACATGAAAACTATCAATGTTTTTTGTTTCGCAGAAAATAAAACTGAAAAGGAAAGACTGCTATCAAAGGTAGGATATGTATCAATAAATGTGCTTCGACTCTGGCACAGTGCTGTTGACTGTGCGAGCTTCGGACTGTTCTCTGAAGTCCCTCTGATGTGGAGCGTGTTGATTCCCTTCTGGCTGTTGACCTTGCTGTAATGGAGGTGGAGGCGGAAGCTGCTGCCAGGAAGCTTGAGGTTGACTTGCCGAAGCTACAGAAGCTGCAGGGTGGTTGTCTATGTATTGTGGGACATAAGGCGGATGATACGAAGCAGTATGCATGACCTGCTTCGGCTGAGCTTGTTGAGATGCAGCTTCGGCAATCTCCTTTTGCTTCTGGATTGTAATATGGCACGACCTAGTGGTATGGCCCTTGCCTTCTCCACAGAACAAGCAAAACAGTCTCCTTGGCTGATCTCCGAATCTTCCGCCGAAGCCCCTGGCGCCTCTGCCTCTTGGAGCTGGTGGCCGGAAGGAAGTTTGTTGTTGCCCCGAAGCCTGTGATGAGCATTGTGGTCTATTCTGACTCCCCTTATCATCATTCTGAGTGTTGTGGATAGAACGAACATGTCTCGGGTAGTATCTTCCTCCGAAGCCCCTGGTCATTTCAGAAAATCTGAAGGCCTCCTCCCTTCTCTGACGAAAGTCATTGTCAGCACGAATGTACTCATCCATCTTTTGGAGCAATTTCTCCAGGGTCTGAGGGGGCTTTCTAGCAAAGTATTGAGCTGCAGGCCCAGGACGAAGCCCCTTGATCATGGCTTCGATAACAATTTCATTGGGCACCGTTGGTGCCTGCGCCCTCAATCGTAAAAACCTTCGGACATACGCCTGAAGGTACTCTTCGTGATCCTGAATACACTGGAACAGGGCTTGAGCTGTGACCGGCTTCGTCTGAAATCCTTGAAAGCTGGTCAGTAACATATCCTTCAGCTTCTGCCATGAAGTTATTGTTCCTGGCCGAAGGGAGGAATACCAAGTCTGAGCAACATTCCTGACAGCCATAACGAAAGACTTCGCCATGACTGCAGCATTGCCCCCGTACGAAGACACCGTTGCTTCATAGCTCATCAAGAATTGCTTCGGGTCGGAGTGACCATCAAACATAGGGAGCTGGGGTGGCTTATAGGATGGAGGCCAAGGTGTAGCCTGCAGCTCAGCAGACAGAGGAGAAGCATCATCAAAAACAAAATTTCCCTGATGGAAATTATCATACCAGTCATCTTCGTTGACGAAGCCCTCCTGATGAAGGTCTTTCTGATGAGGCTTTCTGTTCTGCTCATCGTGAGTAAGATGGCGGACTTCCTCAGAGGCTTCGTCTATCTGCCTTTGCAATTCAGCTAGGCGGGCCATCTTCTCCTTCTTCCTTTGTACTTGTTGGTGTAGCATCTCCATATCCCTGATTTCTTGGTCTAGCTCTTCTTCCTGAAGTGTCGGGCTGACAGCCTTTCTCTTCTGGCTTCGGGCCTCCCGAAGAGAGACGGTATCCTGGTTGTGGTCCAACGGTTGCAGTGCTGAAGCTCCAGTCGCTGAAGCTTTCTTCGGCGCCATAGCTTCCGAAGTTGGTCAAAAAAGCTCGAAGTGGAAGTGAGTTCACCGGAGGTGGGCGCCAATGTTGGGGGCTTGTTCTCAAATGCTTCGGATTAAGAACAAGGCAACATAAAAGGTGTTAAACGTTAAGGCCCTTCGTCCTATCGAACATTACTCCCTATCGGGAATAATGAGTTCCGGACGAAGGTCACAAGAAACATACCTTCGTAAATTCAGCACGTAATAACGAAGGACTCATAAAAAACATGGAATGTAAATCATGGAATCATTTCTATTTTATTAATACAAAGGAATAGAAATGATTATGAATTACAAATGTACCTTCGGTCCTGAGAGAAGGTAAAAAGTACAAGCGTGACGCAAAATGCCAAGTCAGCGTGAACAGTACGGGAGTACTGTTCATCTATTTATAGATGCGGGACGCAGCCCACATGAAATTACATCCATGTCCATTACATTTGTTAATAGCCTACGGAAATCAGTCAAGGTCCACGCAGTCTTTTCATCTTTAAGTCGGTTCCCCCCTCAGCAATTGCGCCGAAGCTCTCCTGCGCACAGCTTCGCCTGCGCTCGTCCTTCGTCTGGTTCAAGCTTCGTCCCGACCGTGCTTCATATTCATAGTTCTGAGCCCGAAAACACCTGCTCACATAATCCACTTGGAAAACATTGTCAAACCATGTTTTTGAGGACCTTCGGAGGACGAAGGCCCCCAACAGTATCAATCGAGGGATATTGATTTTAGTGGGAGTAGACTATTAAATGTTTAATATGATTTACTCTGTCATGGATATTTTTGTCTTAGTATTTTGCATTATTTTGTTGTAGATAAATGGCACCTAGCACACCAACATTTACTTTGCGATCAATTCTTGAAAAGGATAAGTTAAATGGAACAAACTATACGGATTGGATCCGTAACCTAAGAATTGTTCTCAGGGCTAAAAAAAAGGAAGACGTTCTAGACACCCCACTGCCAGAGGATCCTGGTGAAAATGCAACTGCTGCAGCTAAAACCGCTTACAAGAAAGCAATGGATGCAAATCTTGAAGTGAGTTGCCTAATGCTTGCTTGCATGGAGCCTGAGCTACAGATGCAGTTTGAGACAAACCATGAGGCGCACGATATGATCGTGGCACTCAAGGATATGTTCCAGACTCAGGCTAGGACTGAAAGGTTCAATGTGTCCAAAGCCTTTCTGGAATGCAAGCTAGCAGAAGGCGCAGTAGTTGGGCCACACATAATCAAAATGGTTGGTTACAGTCAGAGGTTGGAGAAGCTAGGCTTCCCAATAAGCCAAGAGTTGGCCACTGACTTCATTTTGGCATCTCTTCCGCCCAGCTATGGAAACTTCATTACGAACTACCATATGCATGGGGCGGAGAGGGGCCTCAATGAACTATGTGGCATGCTGAAAACAGCAGAGGGGGACATAAAGAAAAGCGATGGCAGCAGCGGCCATGTGATGGCGGTCCAAAACAAACCCAACTTTAAGAAGAAGGGTAAATCTCAAAAGAAGGGCAAGGCAAAGGATACAGTATCCAAGCCAAATCAAAAGCCCAAGGCTAGACTAGCTACAGATGCAGAGTGCTTTTATTGCAAAGAACTTGGTCACTGGAAAAGGAATTGCAAGCAGTACTTGGCCTCTATTAAGGATCGCGGCGGTAAGGGTACAGCCGCAGCAGGTACACTTGCTATTCACATTACAGAAATTTTTTTTGCTGATTCTTATATTAATTCTTGGGTATTTGATACCAGATCGGTTGCCCATATTTGCAATTCGATGCAGGGAATGATAAGAAGTAGAAGCGTGAAAAGAGGAGAAGTTGAATTCCGGGTAGGCAATAATGCAAGAGTTGCTGCGTTGACCGTCGGGACGATGCAACTCCACCTCCCATCAGGATTTATTTTGGAGTTAAATAATTGTTATCTAGTTCCTAGTATGAGTCGAAACATTATGTCTCCTTCATGTTTGATGAAGGATGGTTATTCATTTGCGAGTGAAAACAATGGTTGTGCGATCTCTAAGAATGGCATGTTTGTGGCTTTTGCATCCATTATGAATGGGTTATTCATTTTAAATCTTGATGATGCACCTATCTGTAATATTAGTGCTAAAAGGCCTCGGCCTAATGATTTAAGTCCTACCTACATGTGGCACTGTCGTTTGGGTCATATAAGTGAGAATCACATGAAGAAGCTTCATTCTGATGGGCTTTTAACTTCGTTTGATTTTGAATCATACGAGACATGTGAAGCTTGCTTACTTGGTAAGATGACCAAGGCGCCCTTCACGGGTTTACCGGAGAGGACATTAGATTTATTGGAACTCATACATACTGATGTGTGCGGACCAATGAGTACGACAGCTAGGGGAGGATTCCAATACTTCATAACCTTCACTGATGATTTTAGTAGATATGGGTATGTCTACTTAATGAAACACAAGTCTGAATCCTTAGAAAAGTTCAAAGAGTTTCAGAATGAAGTAGAAAATCAGCGTGGCAAGAAAATTAAAGCACTACGATCGGATCGTGGAGGTGAATATTTGAGTCATGAGTTTAGCAATCATCTAAGGAGTTGTGGAATTGTTCCACAGCTTACGCCGCCTGGAACGCCTCAGAGGAATGGCGTGTCTGAGCGACGTAATCGGACTTTATTGGATATAGTTCGATCAATGATGAGCCAGTCGGACCTACCTTTGTCGTTTTGGGGATACGCTCTAGAAACAGCAGCTTTCACACTAAATAGGGTACCGTCTAAGTCCGTAGTTAAGACACCATATGAGATGTGGACTGGGAAGACTCCCAGTTTGTCTTTTCTGAAGATTTGGGGTTGTGAGGTTTACGTCAAGCGACTTCAGTCAGATAAACTTACTCCAAAATCGGACAAGTGCATGTTCGTGGGATATCCAAAGGAAACTTTAGGATATTACTTTTACCACCGGTCAGAGGGAAAAGTGTTTGTCGCCCGGAATGGTGTGTTCTTAGAGAAAGAGTTTCTCAAAAGAGAGAAAAGTAAACAAAAGGTGTATCTTGAAGAAGTTCAGGATGAGCCAATGGGACAAGATTCAACAAGTGATGCTAATGTAGCAGAACAAGTTGAGACGTCTATGGCAAGAGAATCACCACCACAACCACGAAGGTCAGCAAGGCTTCGCGAGGCATGAGGAGAAGTGCTATCGTTGGGCAATGGGGAAGTGTTGTTGTTAGACAACGACGAACCTGCAACATATGCAGAAGCGATGATGGACCTAGATTCCGAGAAATGGCAAGTCGCCATGAGATCCGAGATAGATTCCATGGGAGAAAATCAAGTTTGGAACTTGGTTGACCCGCCTGATGGTGATAGACCCATAGAATGCAAATGGATCTATAAGAAGAAGAAAGACATGGATGGAAATGTTCACATCTATAAGGCTCGACTTGTTGCAAAGGGTTTTCGACAAGTTCAAGGAGTTGACTATGACGAGACATTCTCGCCAGTAGCGATGCTTAAATCTATTCGGATCATTCTAGCTATTGCCGCATATTTCGATTATGAGATTTGGCAGATGGATGTCAAAACAGCTTTCCTTAATGGAAACCTAGATGAGGATGTGTATATGATACAGCCCGAGGGTTTTGTCGATCCGATCAATGCTGGAAAGATATGCAAACTTCAGAAATCCATTTATGGGTTGAAGCAAGCATCTCGGAGTTGGAACATTCGTTTTGATGAAGTGGTCAAAGGACTTGGTTTTCATCAGAATGAAGAAGAAGCTTGTGTTTACAAGAAGGAAAGTGGGAACACTGTTGTATTTCTGATCTTGTATGTGGATGACATATTATTGATTGGGAATGACATTCCTATGCTGGAGTCCGTCAAGGCTTCATTGAAAAAGAGTTTTTCTATGAAGGACTTAGGGGAAGCAGCATATATTTTGGGCATAAGGATCTATAGAGATAGGTCGAAGAGGCTTATAGGATTAAGTCAAGATATGTACATTGACAAGGTTTTGAAACGGTTCAACATGGAACAGTCCAAGAAAGGGTTCTTACCTATGTCACATGGTATACACCTTAGCCAGATGCAATGTCCTGCGACGGCTAATGAGCGGGAGCGCATGAGTAAGGTACCATACGCCTCAGCAATTGGATCAATCATGTATGCCATGATAAGTACACGCCCAGATGTTTCATACGCTATAAGTGCTACGAGTAGGTACCAGGCTGATCCAGGTGAGGGTCACTGGACAGCGGTAAAAGGCATTCTTAAGTACTTAAGAAGGACTAAAGATATGTTCCTGGTATATGGGGGTAAGGAGGAGCTCGTTGTAACTGGTTACACCGATGCTAGTTTCCAAACTGACCCAGACGAGTTAAAATCGCAATCAGGTTTTGTGTTCACAATAAATGGTGGTGCTGTTAGTTGGAAGTGTTCCAAACAGGAGACTGTGACTGATTCTACAACAGAAGCCGAGTACATTGCAGCTTCTGAATCTGCGAAGTAAGGTGTTTGGATAAGGAAGTTCCTCATCGAGCTTGGTGTGTTTCCTAATGCATCTAGTCCATTGAACCTCTACTGTGACAACAATGGGGCTATTGTGCAAGCTAAGGAGCCAAGGAACCACCAGAAAAGCAAACACGTACTGCGGAAGTTTCACCTCATACGGGAATTCGTTAGGCGGGGTGAGATAAAGATATGCAAAATACATACGGATTTGAATGTTGCTGATCCTTTGACAAAACCTCTTCCACAACGTAAGCATGAGGTACACATGAGATCTATGGGTATTAGATATCTTCTAGATTAACTCTAGTGCAAGTGGGAGACTGTTAGAAATATGCCCTAGAGATAATCATAGAGATGAGCATATTTCTTTGTATCCATGATATATATTGCTTAATTGAATATCCATGGAAGGCACCTTGTATTGATTAGCAATTATGTGAATTGTTTGTGAGATTCTTTACTTATATGGTTATTCTAAATGATGTCCCTAGTCAGAGTCGATGACTAGCACATGTATTAGTTGATGACTACATTTCACAAGTCATGAACATGGAGATGTTAAACTAATAATGTGGGCGCATGTATGACATGAGGCTGGACCGACCCAACGTGAGATATTGTAATATAGTTCTCTTTTTGCAACATGAATACTGTATCCTTAGACCTAAGATTGTCGCATGTTCTCAAGATGTGAATTGACTTACTTAGGGACTATCAAACGCTATTCCGTAACTGGGTAGTTATAAAGGTAGTTTTGGGTTTGTCAGGAAGCATGCTGTGAGGCATGGTCAGTCAAGATGGAATTTGTCCCTCTCTTTGTGAGAGAGATATCTCTGGGCCCCTCGAGTGATTGGATCAAGAAATGCATGGCCGTGGTAGGGTTAGGAGTTAACCATTGAAAGGATTCCAATTCACAGTATCGAGAAAGAGAGGTCAGCTTAGAGCCAGACCAAATATCGTGAGACAAAGGGAACAACATGTACGTAATGTTGCAATGGTTCGTCTGATATGATCTTTACGTGCGCATAGGAGTTGACATGTCTTGCTAGAGGCCGCTGTCAATTATTGGACCAAGTAAGAGTACTCGGGCTATGTCTATTTATATGTGAACCTATAGGGTCACACACTTAAGGGGAAGGAAGCCTAACTCGGATTAGATCCGAAATTAGACTGGGCTTTAGGGTTACTGATGGGCCTCGGTGTCAGAAGCCCACCATAACGCCTATATAATGAGGGGCGGGGGCGCAGTTAGGCTAACCCTAATTCGCCACCAGCAAACGAGTAGCCGCTCGCCTCTCGCCCTCGCCAAGCCGCCGTCGCGAACCTAGCAGTTCGGTACGCGGCGCTTCCTCCCTGTACGTGTGGATACCTCGGAGGTGCTGCATCTGGAGCACTAGGACGAACCGTGCGAGGACGTGAAGGACGCCGACGACTGCACGACACTGCTCGACGCGTTCGTCTATATCGAGACATCTTCCGCTGCTCTGCGCGTCTAGTGGTAATTCCATGACCTATAACCGCAGTAGTTCTTGGTTTTATGGGGTTGAAAATTTTGTTTCGCGCTAGCGTAGCCTCCCCGTAATCCTTCAAGTACGACATATGTTCAAGTACGACCAAGAGTCAACAAGTTAAGAAACATGTTCAAGTGTTTAGAGATAACCACCACTTGGGTGGTTAGAGCTTTGACCGCTGCCGCCACCACCACCAGGAGGAGGGAATGCGAAGAGCGAGTCAACAAATCCAGTCCCTGCTACGGGATCAGACCCACTACCACCCGCTTCAGGCGTAACCTATGCAAGTTAGCAAATATCAACACGTTAAATGCAAATATCAAAAAGTATACAAGTGCATAAATTAATCGAGAGTTATGAAACGTACCCTATCTCTAGGTGCAGGTATATGTGGCGGAGGGGTGTTGAACTGTGGTGGTGGAACTGGTGTGTTTGCAAATTGGCTCCATTGTGGTGGCGGTGGAAAATTTGTTGCCATGCCCTGTTGCTGCATTAACTGTTAAACATATGTGTTACTACTGAAGATGTTGTATTGAAATATAATAATTTAGAGTTTGGATTATGTGTACTCACTTGATACATCGCTTGGTTATGGGCATTGCAAGCCTCCATAAATTCACGTTGTTGTCTCATCTCTTCACGCATCCTCATAATCTCCAACTCCTGCTCGTTCGGTCGACGAGAGCATGAGCTACGGGAAGACGAACCCGTCCTCTGAGATCTCACCGACGACGAGTCAATGAATCCGTCGAAGAGTGCGTATCTATAAGTGATTCAAAAAATGTTATTACTGCATAATCAATTTAGTGTCAACCATATAATTTCATAAGTTAGAGCTTACCGTCCATGCGCTTTGCCACCACCACTTGCGTACACCACCGAGGGATCCACCGGTTCATGACGCCAGTCGAAGTCAGGGCCATGGCGACGAACCATCTCCTCCCCATATGCCGCCTATACATCATTCACAACCTTACAAATGCAGGAATTTCTATACTTTGAACGTTTGTACTTTTGGGCCAAAACTCACCAAGCGATCTGTGGCTGTCTGGCTGCAGAGCTGGTCAGGGTTGTTCGGGTCTGGTCCTTTGTGGCCCTCCTGGTAGACCTCAATGTCACTAGGCTTTTGGCCACTCGTAGCTTCCTGTATAAACAAAAAACATTCATAAGAAATCGTACTATTTGCTGATCGACATAGCTAGATCAAACTTACCATTCTTTTAGCTTTTCGTATCATGTCATCACCGCCAAACTTGTGGTTAAGATTGGTTTCTCGACATTGTCTGTGATGCGCTGACACTTTCTGGAAGCCTTCGGAAGCCCAATATTGACACCAAGCATAGTACGCATCAGGCACGGGTGCCATCCATGGAACCATCACCTGCACACACAATGTTACATATTATATCAATCACAACAATCAATATAAAGGGTAAAACAAATTGAATACTAACCTCACGATATTGATCCTCAGTCAAATATATCTTTGAGGACCTTCCTTTTTACTCAAGGGGCCTGCTTCTTCCGGATGCTTTTGAAAATACAGGTTTGTAGCCTGAATTCTCGCATAGTATATGGCATCCTTCACCAGCTTCTTTGCATTGTTTTGGAAGACACGTTCAGCGTGCCCCATGTAATCCTCTCCGTCAGGCAACCGATATCGAAGCTACAACATAAAGAATACAAATACAATGGTATAAGTCATAGATTTACAATATTAAGAAACATAACAAAAATAATAAAGAATTCATACCCAAAAGTCATTACGCACAAGTCCCTGTCTGTCGGTGTGGTTTCGTTCCTTTTTAAACTTGTACTCGTCCCAGGTACTGACGAGCACCTCATCCTCGGTATCACCGTTTGACACCTTCACTATACCAGTGTAGTGAAGGCGGCAAAGAGAACCCAACGTAAGGTTAACCTGAGTGTGGTGTCCCTTGCCTTCAAAGGACAGGTCCTCCCAATTCCTGCATTACACAAAAACATTAATAATACACATAATAGTTATATGAGATAAGTTAATATATTACACTCACCGATCTCCATGTGGCATGATTAAAGTCCTATCAGCCTCTCGCTCTATCGCGTGACGAGGCTTTACTGAGTGGCTTTTCCTTGAGCGACGTGTGCGTGTTGCTGAAGAGCCTCTCCAGCCATCATCCATCGGGTTGTCAGCCGGTTCGCCCTGTTGGCCCCACTGGTCCCACGCCTGTTGCTGCTCTCTCTGGTGGTCCCACTGGTCCCATGGCTGGTGATGCTGTGCGGCCTGGTCCCATGTCACGTGCTCCACCTCCTCATTGTGCTCCACCTTCTCATTGTGCTCCACCTCCTCAATGTGCTGCTCCTCCTCAATGTGCTGCTCCTCAGTGTGCTGCTCATCCTGGTACATGCAACTCAAGATTTATTTGTAAATATGTAAACAAATTTATTTGTACAAGATATGTTACCTCATCTCCATGTACTGCGCTCAACAGCTCTCGACGTCTGCTGCTGCTAGAAGAACTGCCCTGAAAAAGGCCCAGGCCCTTGAACAGCCCCTTCACGGACTTCTTTGATTTTAGCGGCATCCTGCATAAAAAATAAGAAATTATTCATTAGTGCATCAAAAATGACATAATACTTAAAAATAGAAACAAATGAAATAACAAAACAACTTTACTTGTTAAATATCATCAAAATCAGGATCTATTTGTTCTCTTCTATGCAGTGGTCGCCATTTAACTTTTCTCCTAACAGGTTGTCTTTTCCGTCTCTCGGGAAAAGTTAAGTCGTTAACGTCTGCAACTAGTGAATCTAATGCCGGTGCAGGATCAATATGAAAACTAGTTGGCAACTCTTCTTCTTGAAACACCTCATCAACCTGCTCAAGGTGACCAATTTGATATTCGTCCTCACCAAGAGTGTATAGGCGTTCGCGGGGATTTACATTGTACACAACCCTCCATTTAGACAACTTTTTGCATGGATATGTCGAGAAATAAACTTGGTCTGCTTGATGGGCAAGGATATACGTGTCGTGTCCTTGAAGTAATTTTTCCGGTTGGATCTGTGTCATCCCAAATTCGGTCCTATAATACTTCGGGTCATACCATTTGCACTCAAAGAAAACTAGCGCTAAAGGCTTATTTCCAGCAAATGTAATCTCGATTATATTTTTGATTTTCCCGTAATAGCAGGCTTTGTGTCCTTCCATGTCGGTTGCCCTAGTAACGACTCCACTATTTTGAGTGGCGGCCATAGGATGACTTGATTCGAAAATGCTTGAACGAAAGCGATATCCATTGACGTCGTAACGTCCATAGCTTTTGGCAGTTACGCTTCCAATAGATATCTGACGTAAGTCATCATTCAAATTCATTTCCTCCCCAAACTGTCAATTATGCCACAAAACATTAGCAAATTCTGTAATATTAGTTAACTGAAATTAGCTCTCGGAGCCACATAATTAAGACTTACACGGTCCCGAAGCCACATAATGAAATTAGGTCGCCCATGCATACCATCACGTCGCAATTTGTCTATGTCTCTCGCTGTTGGCCTACCGAGACACCTCATGTTTTGTTCATCAAACTCGCTGTCAAATATTATTGTATGACATGAGATATTTGATAACATAAACTAATTCACATATGAACAGTTTAAGAAAATAAGTCTTACACAAAGTATTTCTCCACCTCAGGCCTATTCGTGAACATGTACAGTAAAGCAGACTTCCGTTCTTCCATACTGAGGTGATATGCCTTGGGTGGACCAACGGCTTTGCCGTTTGTCTGAAAAATCGAAAGATCACTACACGGAGGCATCTCTCGTTCATCATCATGGTACCTTTTCTTTCGAGCAAATACATTATGTTCTTCTGCAAAGTAACAACTTGTGAAGTGTGCTACCTCCTTAAGTTTAAATTGTTCCGCAATACATCCTTCAACTCTTGCCTTATTGCCCACCATTGCTCTAAGCTTCTTTAAAGCTCTTTCTATATGAAACATCCACCTATACTGAACAGGACCACCAACCTTAGCCTCATATGGAATATGTATAAAGAGATGCTGCATAGGATTGAAGAAACCCGGTGGAAATATTTTTTCCAATTTGCACAAAAGCACTGGTGCCTCTTTCTCTAGCTGTTCCATCACATCTCTTCTGATTTCTTTAGCACACAACTGTCCGTAGAAATAGCTAACTTCAGCTAACGTTTTCCACACAGCTTCGGAAATGTACCCACGAAACATTACAGGCATGAGCCTCTCCATAATTATGTGGAAGTCATGGCTCTTCAGTCCATTCATCTTCATTGTCTTCAAGTTCACAGATCTTCTAAAACCAGCGGCATAACCATCGGGGAATTTAATATCCTTCATCCACTTCATCACTTCTTTTCGTTGCTTAGATTTCAGACAATAGTCAGCTTTTGGTTTGCCTCCGTTTTCTCTAAGCACTTGGGTTGGACGATCACATATCACTGCTAAGTCCATGCGTGCCTTGTCATTGTCTTTCGTTTTATCATGGAAATCCATGCATGTATTTATGAGGGCTTGGCAAAAGTTACTCTCTTGATGCATGACGTCGATGTTGTGCATCAAAATCAATGACTTAGCATAAGGAAGCTCCCACAAGCCACATATGTGAGTCCAGTTATGCTCCTCACCAAAACCTTGATACCTTTTCCCACTCTCGTCTAGGACAAGTTTCATATGCTCTTCTGTAATTTCTATCCCACTACGTCACTTGGGCGGTCCCTTCGTGATGATGGTGCCCTTCCTAAATTCCTTTCTCTGCCTTCTGAAGGGGTGATTGAAGGGTAGAAAACATCTATGGCAATCAAAGTAACATATCTTGCCACCAGCACTAAGACGAAAACAATCTGTATCTTTAGCACAATAAGGACATGTCAATCTACCATGCACGCTCCATCCAGAGAAAATACCATACGCCATAAAATCATGAACCGAGAACAGATATGCAACACAAAGATTGAATTTCTGCTTCTTGAAGCAGTCATAGGCTTCCACACCTTGCCATAGCTTCTTTAACTCTTCAATCAGTGGTTGAAGCATCACATTGAGGCGTACGCCAGGATGCTCAGGCCCAAGTATAACAAGACATAGGAACATAAACTCATATTTCATGCAAAGAGCAGGTGGAAGGTTGTACGGTATGGCAATAACAGGCCAACATGAATACGACGCAGTGGTCATATTGAACGGCGTGAAACCATCAGTTGCCAAGCCGATACAAATGTTTCTTGCATCGCTGGCAAAATCTGGATCAAATTTGTCAAGAGCCTTCCATGCATCACCATCTGACGGGTGCACCATTAACCCATCTTGTCTGTCCATACAATATTTATGCCACCTCATGTGCATAGCGGTCTTCCTCGAGAGAAACAAACGTTTCACTCTAGGAGTGAGAGGCATGTACCGAAGCTGTTTATGTGCAATCTTTGTCACCACTTTCTCCCCATCTTCATTTACAAGCTCCATGTACCTCGACTTCCCACATTTTAAGCATTTCTGTTCTCTGCCATGTTCCTTCCAAAAAAGCATACAGTTGTCTTGGCAAACATCAATCTTCTCATACTCCATACCAAGACCTTCAAGCAATTTCTTGGACTGGTACATGTCTTTGGGCATCTTGTGACCCGTACGAAGAACCTCGCTAATCAAATCCACAAGCTCCTTGTAACAATTCATTGAGAATGCAAACTTGGACTTGATTGACATCAGCCAGGTCACGAATTCGAGGACGGTCACGTCAGTGTGCCCATGAAGAGGCTCTTCTGACGCTTTGAGTAGGTCGAAGAACTTCTGAACCTCCAGTGTAGGTGAATCATGATGATCTGGTGCCAGTTCAGGCTACAGATCCTCAAGCATCTGGTCCATCCTATCAACATCATCTTTACCGTCATCAACTTCTACTTCTGCTGCTCGTTCAGCATCTTCACCGTGGAGATACCAGACCTTATAGCCTGGCACGAAACCATGCGAGCACAGGTGTAGTGTGACCTGCCTCTTGGTGTGGCTCGTCATATTTCTATATTTATTGCATGGACACCTAATATTATCTATTTGTGACAAAGCAGCTGCATGGTCCAGAAACATCTGCGTCTTGGCAAACCATTCACTTGTGTGACACCCACCCTTCTTGAAACCTTCATACATCCAATCACGTCTAGCACCCATTATTGCGGCTATGTGTACGAGTAAAGAGTGTGTGAGACAATATCACGTTTCTAAACGTAACACATACATCTATAGGTAAGCACTAAAACTATATATATACATAAATAACTATATATACATAAATATATAGTTATATACATAAATAACATTAAATTTATCAATAGCGAAACCTTCATACAACCTAATATGATAAGTTAAATCTATTCAATAAATAACATCAAATTCAACAATTTAATAGCATAAGTTAAATATATTATAATAATAGAATTAATACTTATACCTACATCAAGGCACACATGTGATATTAAACTAACTCTAATCACATGTTATATTAAACTAACTCTAATTACTCTCTAATCACACCCTAAACTAACTCTAATCACATGAAAGTTAACTCCCGTCGGCCATAAAAAACCGACAAAAATAAACATTTATACACACATTTAACAATAACACTCGCATTTACATTAAATAATTCAAATAATAATATACCTTAACGGTCCGGGGCAGCGGCGGCGCTCCGCGGCGGCGGCGTTGGTGGCGGTGAGCGGCGGGCGACGCTTCGGGGGCGGGCGGTGCAACGGGGACGGGCGGCGGACGGCACTCCGGGGCCGGCGGCGCGGCGGACGGCGCTCCGGAGGCGGGGGCGGGCGGCGGTCGTTGCTCCGGGAGCGGGCGGCGCTCCGGGGGCGTGGGCGGGCGGCGGGCGGCGCTACAGGGGCGGGGGCGGCGCGGCGGACGGTGGTCCGGGGCGGTGGCAGGCGGCGCTCCCGGGGCGGTGGCGGGCGACGGGCGCACTCCTAGGCCGCAGGGCGGCTGGCCGGGGCGGGTGTGGGCGTCGGGAGCGGGCGTTACTTCGTGTAACACCCGGATTTTAGGGGTCCAAAACCCGGGGTTAACATAAACACCAGGTATGCTGGGACCAAGTCTCATACATATGATGTAAAGTGGCGCAGGATCGAATGTCACAACTTTATATATAACAGGAGTTCTATACAAAATAAATAATTACATTATAAGGAGACAACGGTCCAGCAACCCAAAGTTGACTGGGAGACGACGGCCTAGACCTCTCACGAACTCATCGCAGCATCCTCCATGAGCATCATCCTGCAGTACCGGGTCTTGACCTGTGGTGTATGTGAGACAGCAAGAGTGAGCTCACATACGTTCATCGCTCAACAAGTTGTGGGGAACTATGTGCATGAACTCGCCAAAGGTGGGAGCTCAAAAAGTGTAAGGCTTACCAAAGAAGATGGTTAGAGCTGAGCATTGCTTTTAAAGTTGGTCAAAATTTTATTAGCAGTTACTAAGTATAAGTAAATACCAAACCCAATTAAGTGATAGAACAAAAGTAATAACATCATCACCTGCGATGCAATGCATATGACAAATTGAATTTAGTTCCATAAATTAATCATGTGAGGGTCCGAGCTGCTCATGACCGTGAGCACGGCTAGTATACCAGTTTTACACTCTGCAGAGGTTGCGCATCTTTACCCACAAGTCGTGTTACCCATCTGCCAAGGGGTCATGAATCCCATACACCTCTACCAAGGAAGTGAGGCAGGGTAGCACTACGAGGCCTTTACAAAGTTCCACTAGCTTCCGAAAACCCGCTACAGTTTATAGGAAGATCCAGTACAGGAATCCCTTGCAGGACCGCCATCGCAGCAAAATCCTCCCGAGGGCACTTCCCGCACTGACCTCTCCCCTACTGCCCTTGCCCCTTTCGGGTAAGGTAGTCTTCCACTAGCTTTCCTAATTAATCAGCCAAGGGCATCCCATACTACCCTTGTGGTAGCACTGTTTTCCCGGGTGGTCGCTCCATGTTCCAATTAACATTAATGATATCAACATGAACATAAACAGAATAACAACAAGAATTGGAACATGGAGGTAATAAATGATTATCCCAAAACCATATAAAGCAATAGCAAACTACCCAAGTGATTCAGGGGTAAACAAGGTAATGAGATAAACAATCTAGGGTGACCTATTGGGTCCCATCAAAATTAACCTATGCAGATCATTATGATTAATTAGAACATGAGTAGGTGAAAAGAAGTGATCAAGGGCACAACTTGCCTGGGCCTTGAGATTCCAGGTACCAACTTGCTTTTCAGATGACATGTGTCCTCGCACTAGTCGTAGCAATACAAACAAACATGGTATAGATAAAATTAACATCACACCAAACATAAGAACAAACTGAATAATAATGATCTACACGTTGCTACGAGACTAACGCAACTAGAACGGTTCAAATCGGAATTACGGATTATGAGTATGAATTTCCGAAGGTTTTAAGTGTTTGGTATGGAAATAATTAAGTGGTCAAGCTTAATATAGTTTTCATGCTAAAACAGAGTTATTAAGTGATCAACAATATTAGTACAAAATTATAGAAATTGGAACGAGTCAAAAATAAGTTAAAATGAGTTTTCTATGATTTAAACAAGATTCTGGAATTAATTTTATATAAAAATCATTTTCTATCTCAATTTCTCTGATTTTCTCGGTGTTTGGACTGCGCACATAAAATCCAGAAAGTACAGGGGCGACCTTGCAAAATTCCCGAGACACAGCCAACAGTGCACGGGACGGCGGGTTCTATTTTGTAATAACCTAGGGTCTCTTACGCAATTTTACAGGGCCGAAGGGGTATCTCTAGATCTCGGCCGCACGGATTACAATCAACGGTCCAGATTAAAATACGAATCGGTACGCATCTACGGCCACAGGATTTGATATCAACGGCTTGGATTAAAATTACGCAAGATCTCATCTCAGGCGCTAGATTACCGATCAACGGACGGGATGAATCCCAGCCAAAAGGTGGGGTGTGTGGGTCTGATCCGAGCCGTCCAATTGAAGATCTAATGGCTAGCCTTCTTTCTCCTACCTGAGTCCAAGCTGGGCGACGGAAGGCCTGCTCTTCGCCTGCATCTCCGGCCACACCCGCATGGTACCAGCCCTCCATTTCGGATCCGAGGACTCCCACATGTTCTTCTTCTCCCGACCGAGGCCGAGCAGCAACCACCGCCACATTCGCCACCGGTGCAGAAGGATGGCGACGCCGCCACGCCGCCGTAGATGGTGATAGCGGATGCGCCTGTCCGCCGAGCTACCCGACAGCGGCCCCACTTCTCTTCTCTTGTTTCCCCCTTCACGCGACGAGTATCAAACCCGAGGTGATCCCTGGACGGCCAGTGGCGCAGAGCTCTCTCTCCTCTCGGTTCGCTCGTCCCTCATGCTGTCTCTCTATGTCTCAGATCTTGTATGGGGTCAAGGCGAGGGCGCGACAGATTTTATACTCCGAGGTGATCACATGACGGCTGAGAAAATCGGAGTTGGTAGTGGAGTTGGTTACAGAGTTTGTTGCGCGTCCGCCCAGGCTGTTCCACGGATTCTGTTTTGGCGGCGGGAGGTTGATAACCACTGGCGAGATTTAGAATCCATGGATTTCGGGTGAGTCCGCAGCGAGGAAGACGCCCTGGCGTTTTAGGGCCCACCAAACAGTCAACGAGCGCGCGAGGCACAACAGTGCAAGGCTGACGTGCGGGCCCGGGATACAGTGAAGGAGATCTCGAGCGCGCGCGGTTGCAACCGGTTCCCGACTGAGGCGGAGGCAGGCCCGGCGAGTTTGCCGCAACCAACCTGAGCTGGATGATAGGACTGACGATAGGGGCCCACACCACAGTGGCCCAAGAGGGAAACCACGCGTGTGAGCGAGACGCCAGCCGAGCGGGTCTACCGTCCAGGGACACGGTGCAGGGACAGTGCTGTGGGTCGGCAGGCCGTGGGGAGCCGAGGGGAGGGTTTGGGAAGTACGTGGGCCAGCAGGGTGAAGGGAAGAAGTGGGCCGCGCAGATTTGGCCCATCTGGCCAATGGGAGCATTCCTTTTCTTTTTTTTTATTTTATTTTCTTGTTTTTGGCTGAGTTTATAAAGTTCAAATTCAAATTTAAATTTAAACAAATTCCAAATGCACATTCAAAATTCCAATATAATGCAAAGTATATTTATTTTATTATTCCTATTTCTCTAAATAAACATGACTCAACACATAAAGAATGAATCATACAATTAAATAATTAAGTACCCTTCTCGTGCTATTAAATAGAGTTAGTAATAACTTATTTCAAGATTTAAATATTTATTACCATGAAATCTTCATGAAACAACACTTTCGTATGATTATTTTAGAGAATAGTTTAAAGCATAAGATTTAATGTTTAATTATTTAAGTCCCTAGAGGTTCTTTTCATCGATTACCTTGCTTCAAAACACAAGAATTTTAGATCTTGAGAAATCTTTCCAAATTTACCAGGAATATAGTTTTAGGTTGTTACAAATTCTACCCCCCTTAACAGAAATCTCGTCCTCGAGATTTGTAAGGAAAGGGATACAAAAGGATTGGTTTGCAATTTAGCTTTTAATTTCTAAATCAAGGGTCTCTCTTTTTATTATTAGTAAGTGATAGGAGAGCATGGGTATTATATGTATGTCCACTTTATTATGTAGGATAGAAGATGTCTTTAGGGTATATATAGGTTTGGGTAAGAAGGAGTAGGATAAGAAAAACTCCATCCAAGATTGTGGATCTTGACTCATCTTGGTGATTCAACTTGATCTTTGAAGTCTTGAGTTGATGCTTGCCCTTCCTTGACGTGGTTGGTCTCCTTTGGCCTTTCTTCTTGGAGTTGCCACCAGAGTTAGGGACCTATGGTTAAGATAGATTTGTGGGTGACAAGTAGGTAGAGCAGCTAGTTTAGTGGGTGGCTTTAGGAGTTTAAATGAGATTGGTCAAAATTTGGTTTGGTTGTTTGCCTCTAGATTGGTTGGATAGGTCATATAACCTATTATGTGGGTCAAAATCTGGTTTGATGTCAAGTGGTGGTTGATAGATTATGCAATCCATTAAGACTTTATTGATTGGGTAAGTTATGTAACTTGTTATATAGATCGAGTTGTTGGGTATGGCCGAGTTGATCTATGACACTAACTTAGGCTTAAGTGATTTAGGAGTATGGCCTTATCCTTTGTATCTGCATTAAGTAACTCAATCTAGCTTAGATCATATTGGATTAGATAGAGTCCAGATTAGGTTGGTATGACTAGATTAAACTAGTTAAGATTAGCTAGATCTACCAGGGTAGGATAAATATTATTAGAATATGATAGAATCTTTTAAGATAGGATGGATTATATGATATAGGTAGGCCATTGCTCAAGGATGAGTTGGTATAAGACATTAATTTAGGTTAAGATATATTTGTAGAGACAGTGTCTAACCTATATCACCAACTTAACTAACTTGTTAATAACTCACTTTAGATTGGATCATATTAGATTACATAGAATCTAGATTAGGTTGGATATAACTAGATCAGACTAGTTAAAGTTAGATAGATCTTCCTGGGTAGGATATATTTTATCAGGATATGTTAAAAATCTCTGTTAGGTTAAAACAGAGGGGTTATGCAACTATCAGATGGGTAAGGTAGTTACATATGGTTAGGTGGTTGTATATGGTAAAGTTGGTCTAGGGCACCAATTTTAGGTTAGATTGGTATAACTAGATTAGACTAGATAGAATCTCATTAATTTTAATTAGGTCATGGTTGTTATTCTAGAGTGGGATAAATATTCAATTTAGGGCAAGATGAATCCATAAGATAAGATAGAATCTTTCGAGGTCAGTTAGGTCTATTAGGATGACGTAAAATCTTTTCAAGATGAGATGAGTATCTTTTTAAGATAAGATGGATCTATGAGATAAGAGAGAATCTTTTAAGCCAAGATGGATCTAGTTAAAATAGATACACTTTAATGGAGGATAATCTAGATTGTTTAGTTATCTTATGAATTTTATTTATTTATATCTATGCCTATATGAATATGTAGATGTAATTGTGGACATTACTCCACAACTCATCACACTCAATCAAAGATCCAAATCAAACAAATATCATAAGAACAAACATTCAAGTGCATAGATAACCATAAAAATAGTTTTGTTTTTGTTCCTAAGATTTGGTCTCTTATTCCCAATGGTCACTTTAGGCACAGGATTTCAAAGTGTGAAATCCACATTTGTCTTTAGAAAAAGAAAAGGTAAGGATAATCAGAGTAAAGCGGAATTAGATGAGAAAAGATTAAGAAAAGTTTAGAAAGAATCAGAGTAGCCAAGGTAAGTAAGTATTGGTTGTCCAGTTCTATCTAGGTTTCGTCCTACAGTCAACATTCCTCTGATACCACTTCTGTAACACCCGGATTTTAGGGGTCCAAAACCCGGGGTTAACATAAACACCAGGTATGCTGGGACCAAGTCTCATACATATGATGTAAAGTGGCGCAGGATCGAATGTCACAACTTTATATATAACAGGAGTTCTATACAAAATAAATAATTACATTATAAGGAGACAACGGTCCAGCAACCCAAAGTTGACTGGGAGACGACGGCCTAGACCTCTCACGAACTCATCGCAGCATCCTCCATGAGCATCATCCTGCAGTACCGGGTCTTGACCTGTGGTGTATGTGAGACAGCAAGAGTGAGCTCACATACGTTCATCGCTCAACAAGTTGTGGGGAACTATGTGCATGAACTCGCCAAAGGTGGGAGCTCAAAAAGTGTAAGGCTTACCAAAGAAGATGGTTAGAGCTGAGCATTGCTTTTAAAGTTGGTCAAAATTTTATTAGCAGTTACTAAGTATAAGTAAATACCAAACCCAATTAAGTGATAGAACAAAAGTAATAACATCATCACCTGCGATGCAATGCATATGACAAATTGAATTTAGTTCCATAAATTAATCATGTGAGGGTCCGAGCTGCTCATGACCGTGAGCACGGCTAGTATACCAGTTTTACACTCTGCAGAGGTTGCGCATCTTTACCCACAAGTCGTGTTACCCATCTGCCAAGGGGTCATGAATCCCATACACCTCTACCAAGGAAGTGAGGCAGGGTAGCACTACGAGGCCTTTACAAAGTTCCACTAGCTTCCGAAAACCCGCTACAGTTTATAGGAAGATCCAGTACAGGAATCCCTTGCAGGACCGCCATCGCAGCAAAATCCTCCCGAGGGCACTTCCCGCACTGACCTCTCCCCTACTGCCCTTGCCCCTTTCGGGTAAGGTAGTCTTCCACTAGCTTTCCTAATTAATCAGCCAAGGGCATCCCATACTACCCTTGTGGTAGCACTGTTTTCCCGGGTGGTCGCTCCATGTTCCAATTAACATTAATGATATCAACATGAACATAAACAGAATAACAACAAGAATTGGAACATGGAGGTAATAAATGATTATCCCAAAACCATATAAAGCAATAGCAAACTACCCAAGTGATTCAGGGGTAAACAAGGTAATGAGATAAACAATCTAGGGTGACCTATTGGGTCCCATCAAAATTAACCTATGCAGATCATTATGATTAATTAGAACATGAGTAGGTGAAAAGAAGTGATCAAGGGCACAACTTGCCTGGGCCTTGAGATTCCAGGTACCAACTTGCTTTTCAGATGACATGTGTCCTCGCACTAGTCGTAGCAATACAAACAAACATGGTATAGATAAAATTAACATCACACCAAACATAAGAACAAACTGAATAATAATGATCTACACGTTGCTACGAGACTAACGCAACTAGAACGGTTCAAATCGGAATTACGGATTATGAGTATGAATTTCCGAAGGTTTTAAGTGTTTGGTATGGAAATAATTAAGTGGTCAAGCTTAATATAGTTTTCATGCTAAAACAGAGTTATTAAGTGATCAACAATATTAGTACAAAATTATAGAAATTGGAACGAGTCAAAAATAAGTTAAAATGAGTTTTCTATGATTTAAACAAGATTCTGGAATTAATTTTATATAAAAATCATTTTCTATCTCAATTTCTCTGATTTTCTCGGTGTTTGGACTGCGCACATAAAATCCAGAAAGTACAGGGGCGACCTTGCAAAATTCCCGAGACACAGCCAACAGTGCACGGGACGGCGGGTTCTATTTTGTAATAACCTAGGGTCTCTTACGCAATTTTACAGGGCCGAAGGGGTATCTCTAGATCTCGGCCGCACGGATTACAATCAACGGTCCAGATTAAAATACGAATCGGTACGCATCTACGGCCACAGGATTTGATATCAACGGCTTGGATTAAAATTACGCAAGATCTCATCTCAGGCGCTAGATTACCGATCAACGGACGGGATGAATCCCAGCCAAAAGGTGGGGTGTGTGGGTCTGATCCGAGCCGTCCAATTGAAGATCTAATGGCTAGCCTTCTTTCTCCTACCTGAGTCCAAGCTGGGCGACGGAAGGCCTGCTCTTCGCCTGCATCTCCGGCCACACCCGCATGGTACCAGCCCTCCATTTCGGATCCGAGGACTCCCACATGTTCTTCTTCTCCCGACCGAGGCCGAGCAGCAACCACCGCCACATTCGCCACCGGTGCAGAAGGATGGCGACGCCGCCACGCCGCCGTAGATGGTGATAGCGGATGCGCCTGTCCGCCGAGCTACCCGACAGCGGCCCCACTTCTCTTCTCTTGTTTCCCCCTTCACGCGACGAGTATCAAACCCGAGGTGATCCCTGGACGGCCAGTGGCGCAGAGCTCTCTCTCCTCTCGGTTCGCTCGTCCCTCATGCTGTCTCTCTATGTCTCAGATCTTGTATGGGGTCAAGGCGAGGGCGCGACAGATTTTATACTCCGAGGTGATCACATGACGGCTGAGAAAATCGGAGTTGGTAGTGGAGTTGGTTACGGAGTTTGTTGCGCGTCCGCCCAGGCTGTTCCACGGATTCTGTTTTGGCGGCGGGAGGTTGATAACCACTGGCGAGATTTAGAATCCATGGATTTCGGGTGAGTCCGCAGCGAGGAAGACGCCCTGGCGTTTTAGGGCCCACCAAACAGTCAACGAGCGCGCGAGGCACAACAGTGCAAGGCTGACGTGCGGGCCCGGGATACAGTGAAGGAGATCTCGAGCGCGCGCGGTTGCAACCGGTTCCCGACTGAGGCGGAGGCAGGCCCGGCGAGTTTGCCGCAACCAACCTGAGCTGGATGATAGGACTGACGATAGGGGCCCACACCACAGTGGCCCAAGAGGGAAACCACGCGTGTGAGCGAGACGCCAGCCGAGCGGGTCTACCGTCCAGGGACACGGTGCAGGGACAGTGCTGTGGGTCGGCAGGCCGTGGGGAGCCGAGGGGAGGGTTTGGGAAGTACGTGGGCCAGCAGGGTGAAGGGAAGAAGTGGGCCGCGCAGATTTGGCCCATCTGGCCAATGGGAGCATTCCTTTTCTTTTTTTTTTATTTTATTTTCTTGTTTTTGGCTGAGTTTATAAAGTTCAAATTCAAATTTAAATTTAAACAAATTCCAAATGCACATTCAAAATTCCAATATAATGCAAAGTATATTTATTTTATTATTCCTATTTCTCTAAATAAACATGACTCAACACATAAAGAATGAATCATACAATTAAATAATTAAGTACCCTTCTCGTGCTATTAAATAGAGTTAGTAATAACTTATTTCAAGATTTAAATATTTATTACCATGAAATCTTCATGAAACAACACTTTCGTATGATTATTTTAGAGAATAGTTTAAAGCATAAGATTTAATGTTTAATTATTTAAGTCCCTAGAGGTTCTTTTCATCGATTACCTTGCTTCAAAACACAAGAATTTTAGATCTTGAGAAATCTTTCCAAATTTACCAGGAATATAGTTTTAGGTTGTTACACTTCGGCGGCGGCAATGGCGGCGTGGCTTGGAAAGCGAGAGGGAGAGAGGAAATGAGCCGCGCGGGATGACCGCCGGCCCATAAAGTATTAATTCCCGTCGGCTGGCGTCAGGGCCGACAGGAGTTAAAATAAAGCCCGTCGGCTGGCGGCTGGGCCGACGGGAGTTATCTAATTCCCGTCGGCTAGAATCAGGGCCGACGGGAATTAACGTTAGGCCCGTCGGCTGATTTTGAGCCGATGGGAGTTATCTAATTCCCGTCGGCCCGAGCAAAGGCCGACAGGAATTAAAATGGCCGTCGGGAATGTTCATGATTCCTGTAGTGACATATCAGTCCACATGTTATGTTGACCATCAAACACCAAAACCTTTTGAGCCAAATGGCCCGGGGTCTATTTTCCTTACAATCTCCCTTTTTTGGTGATTGATGACAACACAACCAAAGGAAGCAAATATAACAAAAACTTTGAATGAAAATATGCAATCTACTTGCTAGGATGCATGAATATCCCCACAATGTGAGATTATGGACTTAAGCCTAACCATAACTCCATAATTCACTTACTTCCTATTTTAGACCAAAGGACCAAAACCACTTGCAAGATCAAAAATTTTAAATTGGTGGTGAACTGGTGATTGGTGTTTGATATATTTTCCATTGCTTTGGTCCCTAAAACTTCTCCCCTTTGACATCAACCACCGAAAAGGAAGACATTAAAAGCATGTAGGAAGCAAATAAGACTTGCCCTCTTAAAAGATTTATCAATTTAAGCTTTAAAAGATTACTCCCCCTAAATGAGTGTTCTCCTTTTGAAAGAATTTTCTCCCCCTTTAGAGACGAAGAAATACTCCCCCTGATAGAGATCTTCTACCTAGGAAAAAACATGTGAGAAATAGAGGTACAAGACATGATTTGATTAGACTAACTTCCCTTATGCATAGGTAACAGATATATTTTGACAACATATGCATTTGGCAACATAGGAAGTATAAGATATGAAATATGATCTAATCAAATATTGGAGAAGACATGTAAATGATACCAAATGTAGTCTCAAAGATACCAATTGTAGACTTGTGAGACATAAGAATACTTGTAGATTTGCAGTGGAGGCTTATTGTCTTTCTCCGGGGGACTCCATTTTCCTTCAATGAGACTACTACATATAATAGACTTGAAAACATGTATTAGTCTCAAAGACTTAGATTATAGAGTAATCTCCCCCTGTAAGTGTGCATACAAGTTTTGAATACTTGTAGGAGACATGCACTTGATTTTGATATCAAGAGGGGCAAATTACCTATAATCCAAGCTTTGGCACATAAGTTAAATGATACCAATTGAAATATTATACCACTTGTAGTATATCAATTGTAGTATATGTCTTATGAAAATACCAATTGATGTATCATTTTCTTAGGAATGTTAAATAAGCTATGTGCCGTGCTTAACTAAACATTTTAAACCATGTAGGCTTGCTCAGGAACATTAATTGAAAGCGAGCATTCCTACCATATTATTGACCTAGTATGGATGCAATTTTATATTAAAAGCAAATATCACATGTGAAACTAGGCATGTAAGGTAAAAACTAGATACAAAAAATAGATACACATATCTAAAAAGGAAATACAATAAATCTAGTTACCTTAGTTATGGGTGGGGAATTTGGGTCCAATGTATACACTAACCCACTTGGCAGTAGACTTGATCCAATATGATGCATCCCATGATATACATCCCAATTTTGCCAAGTCTCCAAATTCCCCGATGTCCTTCGGACTTCTCACTTCCCTTTTGGGATCCAAACCTTCTTGGTGCTTTTCATGGTTGAAATAATTTCTTTTGGCACCCAGATGCGTTTGGCCCCCTTTCCTTTGTTGGCTTGCTTGTTGTCCTTGATTGCTATCACCTTTCCATTCTTTTTCTTTTTGATCAAGAATGGTGTAGCAGCCTTTTTGTCCACCTTGTTGATGTAGGTGTTAGAGATTTTGCTTGTTGGCTTTTGCTTGAGCTTTTGCCTGTGCTTAACTCTGGTCTTCGCCTTGCAATGGTAAGACTTATGGTCTTCCTTGTGGCATAGCTTACAAATCACAATTTCTCCCTCTACAGGCTTGTTCAATCCCGCAGTGGTGTTATCCTATGGAGGTTGGATTTGTTTGGCTTTGCCTTTCTTGTCATACAAAGCCTTGCCAAGGCGAGCCACCTGTTGCTTTAATTTCTCTTTCTCCATTGCAATCTTATCCAAACATGTTTCTATAACAATATTCTTAACAAGAACTTGATTGTAGGGGTTAGAATAATCAATTAAATGAAAACAAGAAGTAGAAGCATCTTTCTTAATAATTTTAGGTATTTCAACCAAAGATACTCCTGCGGTGTTACCAATGTTTTCTAGCTTAGTAGTTAGCTCATTATTGTGTATGCTAAGAATTTCCATTTCCCTAGCAAGTTTTCAGTGGCTTCTTGAGAGCTAGCTAACTTAGCCTTAAGTTTTTCATTCTTTTTAATAAGGCCACCATCGGTAGCTAAGGATGGAACACTAGACTCTAATTGCTCAATTTTAGTAGATAGCTCACAATTTAAATTTGCAAATGTTTCAATTTTTTCTAGCAAACATTTATAATCATTTTGATAGCTAATCAACTTATTTTTCAAAGTTTTAAGTTGAGCCTTTTGTTTAGTGCACACATCCTAAAAAATTTTTATGGCTTCCGCAAGCTCATCTACATAGGGCTTTCCCTCACCTTCATCATCACTACTGCTATCATCACTAGAGGATGGAATACTCATTTTACCTCTTGCCATAAGACATTTGCGTGATGCCCGTGATGAGCATGATGAGGATCGGTGGTTACACGTCCTTGGGGCTCATCTTCGCTCGAAGAGTCATCCCAAGTTTTGACACTTGTAAGCGTCTTGCCTTTGCTCCTCCCCTTTGTGGGTTCAACCATATTTGGACAACTATCATGGAAGTGGCCCTTCTCCCCGCATGCGAAACTCTTTCTTTGCCTTTTCCTGTCCATGTTAAAGAGAAGATCCTCGACCTGCAGAGGCACACCCATTAGATTAATCTTGTGGATCATCCCCATTACCTTTCCGATGCGTCAGATTGTTTCTTTGTCCTTGGAGGATGATGTTGATGGTTGATTATCTTCATCATCATCACTTTCTTCTTCTTCCTCATCTTCACTTGAGATACTTGGAGCGGGAGCCTTTTTCCTGCCTTTTCTTTCATCACATGCAAAAGCATATGGTCTTGAAGAAGTTGGCTCCTCTTGTCGACCTATTTTTTGTGACATTTCAAATGCCACAATCTTTCCAATCACAATGGTCGGGGTCATTGTACTTAAGTCCTCCATGTTGTGAAGAATGGTGATGATGCTCCGATATCTTTGCTGTGGTAGCAGGGAGATAATCTTACTCACAATGTCAGCATCACCTAGCTTATTAATGCCAATAGAATTGAGCTCATTGATAATTGGATTCAAATGAGAATACATATCTCTAACAAGCTCATTATCCTTTATAGCAAAAGGATTATATTCATTTAAGACTAGGCAATATTTTTGCTCATGGACATTTGATGTGCCGTCATGGAGCTCATGCAGTTTTAGCCAAATCTCATTAGCAGTTTTTAATGTAGAAACTTGATTAAAAATATCCATGCTAAGAGATTTATATAAGCAATTTTTAGCTCTAGCATTTAAATGAATTTCTTTTTCCTCACTCGTGGTGGGTTACTCAGGATTCTTGGGTGGTTTCATCTAGTCAAGAGTGACTCTCCAAACACCTAGATCAACGGCCTCTAGATAACAAGCCATTCTAGCACTATAATATGGGAAGTTAGTGCCGTCGAAGTGTGGTGGCCTGTGGGTATCCATCCCCTTTCTCTAAAAAGCGTCGGCTCTTTTAGTGGTGAAGCTAAAGCATTTCAAATGAGTCAAACCAGGCTTTGATACCAATTGTAGGAAACGATGATGCCTAAGAGGGGGGAGGGGTGAATTAGGACTTTTAAAACTTTCTCTAAACTAGGCCATAATTAAATCCTTAGAGCATAACCTATGTAGATAAACAATCTATAATGTGCAAACTAGGTTTTATCTAAGTGTTGCTATCTCTACCGCAATGACTAAATTTTCATCCTAAACAATCTAATTATAAAGACAAGATTAAAACTTAAATGCTTAATATAAATGCGGAAGGTAAAGAGCAAGGTAGAGATGCAAGCTCTCATGGATGACGCTGGTATTTTTACCGAGGTATCTGGAACCACGCAAGGTTCCGACTAATCCTCGTTGGTGCCCCTACGCAAAAGGAAGCCCACGCGAGGGCCAAGCACCACGGTCGAGTAACTCCGTAGAGAGCCGTGGGCCTTCTCCACTCGCAAGTGGTGCTTCACTTCTGGCTTCTCTCGGACGCTCCCCTCCATCTCCACTATCGAGCTTCCGACCGAAACGACGTGGGCCTCGTTCCCTCTTGTACACGACTGACACAAACTCGGTTGTCACGGTCTCACAAGACTCTCGCCCCACTCGGTACAATTACAACGGCTCACGCAAGAGCCGAGGTGTTGTGTGGTTTTTCTAAACTCACTCAATTAACTAGGTTTCACCTAGAGCAAGCGATAAGCGGTCTAACTAACATAAGCACTTCGTAAAGCACCTACGCTAATCACTGAGTGATTTTATTAAGCACTTGGATGTATGAGCACTTGGAAATGTCTATACTATGTCTTGGTATGTTGCTTGGGCTCCCACCCCTTGAAATGCCGGTTGGGGGGTATTTATAGCGTCCGCCACAATTATAGCCGTTGGACAGAAGCAACAACTTTTTGTCGACAAGCGCACCGGACAGTCCGGTGCACACCGGACAGTCCGGTGCACACCGGACAAGCACTGTTTACTGTCCGGTGCCCTGCCACGTCAGCCGACCGTTGGGGTCTGTAGCAGTCGACTGTTGGTCCGACCGTTACCTAGACTGTCCAGTGCACACCGGACAGTCCGGTGCTACAACCCGAGAGCGCCCGTTGTGGGCCTCTCTGCGCAGAGTGTTCAGGTGTCCCATCGGGCAGTCCGGTGCACATCGGACAGGTAATGTTCACTGTCCGGCGTGCCACCAGCGCTGGCTGACTGCCCTCTTCATGGATTTATTGCTGATTCTTTGGGCCTCTTTTGTTCTTGAGTCTTGGACTTCTAAGCTCTTTTTATGTCTTCTTTTGAGGTGTTGCATTCTGAGTGTCTTAGTCCAATCCTCTTCGCATTCTGTAAACTATAAACACAAACAGTAGCAAACATATTAGTCCATATATTATGTTGACCATCTAATACCAAAACCTTTTGAGCCAAATAGCTCGGGATCTATTTTCCTTACAAGCACAAGAGGTAAGGAAAGACAAATGGGTCCTAGTGGTTAGTGTCACAGACCTAGAGTGTGGTAGGGAAGCATCAACAAGCGGGGTATGGGTGTTAGCGAGAGGGTAGGGGAGAGTGCGGCCACACGCTCGCTATTGAGATGAATGCCCTCTAGGTCGCCTGGTTCACTGTTTTATTTTTTTACCATTTTCTAGATTTAAATTTAAATTTCATTTTAAATTCAAATCAAATGAAATATGAATCACTTCAAAATTTTCCAGAAAATAAAAAATAATTAGAAGAATACTATAGTAAAGTTTGGGCAGGTTTTTTATACAAAAATACTTTTCTCTTCAACTTATATGAAAAATAGATAACCTTATGTTTTAAAATAAAAAATTTAGTTTCCTCTCCAAAGCTTGTACATGTGTATGTGAATCATGGTGGTTTTGTGCCATACAAAAGTAGGGTATCACATAATCTTAAAAACAACATGACGAAGGGAATACGTTATTATCCCGCAGTCAAGTCAAAGTCTTGCGCTGCTTGTTGACCAATCGTCGCAAAAATCTGATGTAATTTGTAGGTTTTTTTCTTTATTTTCTGAGTTGTAAACTTGTAACTGTTTTCTCGTTTTATTTTAATATATTCACTGTAGGGCCCTGGTCCCTCCAGATTTTTCTTAAAAAAAGGCTTAAATGCTAGTATCCACACTGGATCGGAGACTCAAACCAAGATGTGCTGGTTTTCCACCACATGAGAAATTATGTAGCCGACGAGTAATTTAGTTCGTCTGGCCACATTGTATTGTTAATCTCTCGAGCATATGCTACCAGATGTCTCTGTATTTGACAAGCATGCATGGTAGGATTTGTTAATGCTCTTTGCCTTCCGTGTGTGTTGATAAAGGGATTTGAAGCATCCACCAATCACATGGTATTCAGCTGCGAGATCGTGCACAAAGCCCAGCAAGAGCTTTTGCTGCAATCAGACAAGATTCTCCTTGCTGGCACAAGAGAATGACCGGCACATTTGCCTGGGTCTCATCGTTGGCTCGTGCATGACAGGTAAGTCACTGACCAGACGAGAGAATGATGATACTAGCCAGCCATGCGTCTAGACAACGAAGGATCCAACGAAGATGGCCAGCGAGCCTTCATTAGTTCATCGGTTGGTGAATGTGATCACCTCCATTATCCACGAGTAGGTCTCCATGTCGGTGTTCACTAGCATCATTGAATCATGACACATCAGACTCACTAATCCCTTCTCAACTTAGTACGCGTAAACTGACGTTTGACCACTTAATTTCTTTAGTTTTGGTTAAATGTTTAGGTTCGATCTGTCACTGATATGATACTAGCAATAAGAAATCAAATAAAAGTGATCTGTCATCTCTATCATAGTAGCGAGAATTAAAATCAAATTCTGCCGGTGTTAATATATTAGCAATCCTCCTAAACAAGTATACAACAAATTCATGTACTTTGCAGCATATGGATCGTTGACATTCTATATTCTTTATTACTCAGGACTACTTATGCAGCTTGAAGCACGTGAAACACTAGCATTCAAGAGATTGGTTTTGCCTAATCTAAGGAGCATTTTCACATATAAGTTTGGCTTTTTTTCATTTGCAAACACATTTAGGATATATTGGTATGCATACGATCAACATGGCATGCATGGATTACAATCTTATGAGACATGTTTCTTATATTGGTATGCATACCATCAACATGGTATGCAGTGATATATGTCGATGTCGGGTCATGGCCTGACCTAGTAGCATCAACACAATATCACCATTAGTTTGAGACATGTTCATTGGTGACCTACATCATTGGATCCATGTAACTCTAATTTCTTAGTTCTCCACCATTAGATCCATCTACCCCTATTCCTTCTGGTTAAAAATAGGCCGCCAAATGCACTTTCGTAGTCCCACATATGGAGGAATTGAACCCATGTACAATTATAACTTCATTAATTTCTTGTAGACCATTATGTCCAGAAATAATTTGTTTTCTAAATTATTCATTTGAGCTTTTCTAGGATGACCCTCTTTGTAGGCAAAATTCCTTCACATATACTTTACCTCGATGGTTAAGATGGTGCATTAGGGGTATCATAAGAAGGATCATGAAGATGAAGTCATGCTAGATCTAAAGTGGTCTGCTTTGAATGCTAATGTGACTTAATTAGTTGGATCTTCCACAACGTGGACTTAGGGAGAGCCTTTGGCCTACTCCCTTCTTCTAGAATAGTGACCCTTTCACTAGGCTTTGACATTTTTTAAGACCCAATTAGGGTAGAAGAAGAAGGTTAGTGAAATGGCCATTCAAATGGCCTCTCAATAGTATACAACCCATATTATGCCATGTGGTTATAACATCTATCATTAGCCTTATTGGTGCAGAAGGCATTGTGCGGGCTCACACGATGATGGCCCACGACGACATGCATGCCTACCTAAGCAATACTAGTAGGGTGCATAAAAGAACCTAGCTGGTTAGAGGGGTGAATAGCCTTTAAAAATATTTGACAGAACTTGCAATCAGAACTAGAGCAAAGATGTTTGTGTAGCAGAAGTGATCACTTGCTCTAATTTGCTCTAGGTTGTCTCTCTTAAACAAACTAGTAGCTTATGAAAGATATGTATGTAAAGAACAAGCTACTTTACTAATCAAGAGATAAAAGCTTTAAAAGCTAATTGCACAAAGAGTAGATGAACTAGTATGATACAACTTAGTAAATGTATATGTAATTGCAAAAATAGTTTGGAGTGCAAGCGACGTAGGGCAAGAGGTGACACAATATTTATCCCCAAGGTTTAGTTGCCTGCACACAACCTACATCCTTATTGTGGCATGTCCAAACTAGGTGATTAATGTACTAATTGGCATAACAAGGCAAGCCTAGAAAGGGCACCATAAGAATCATGATAGTGAGGCACTCCAACAAGCCATATAGTTGCTCTTCACAACACGAGGAATGAGCATAAGAGTCCCTACAAGGACGATAGGAGCCTACAACAATCACCAAAGCCACTTAATGATCTTTTGCTGCCTCCAAGCCTTTTAGGTGGTGACAACTGTAAGGAAAATGGACCCCGGGCCATTTGGCTCAAAAGGTTTTGGTGTTTGATGAACAACATAGCCTATGGACTAATGTGTTTGCTAGTGTTTAGTTCATAGGATGCGAAGAAGATTGGACTAAGGCACTGAGGATGCAACACCTCAAAAGAAGACATAAAAAGAGCTTAGAAGTTCAAGACTTAAGAACAAAAGAAGCCCAAGGAAACAACGAGGAAATCCATGAAGTGGGCAGTCAGCCAGCGCACTGGTGGCACACCGGACAGTGAATAGTAACTGGTCCGGTGTACACCGGACTATCCTGTGGGACACCGGGCAGTCTGCGTAGAGGGGCCCACAACCAGGCGCCCTAATGCTGTAGCACCGGACTATCCGGTGTGCACCAGAAAGTCTAGGTAACGGTCAGATCCAATGATCGACTGCTACAGACTCCAATGGTTGGCTGACCTGGCAGGGCACTGGACAATGAACAGTGCATGTCCAGTGTGCACCGAACTATCTGGTGCGCCCGTCTACAGAAAGCTGCTGCTTCTGTCCAACGGCTATAATTGTGAGGGGAGGCTTTAAATACCCCAACTGACCATTTCAAGGTGTGGGACCCCAAGCAACATACCAAGGCATATTGTAGACATTTCCAAGTGCTCAAACACCCAAGTGCTTAATAGAATCACTCGGTGATTAGCATAGGTGCTTTGCGAAGTGCTTAGGTTAGTTAGTCCGCATTAGTGCTTACTCTAGGTGAATCCTAGTTAGTTGAGTGAGTTTAGAAAAACCACACAACCCCTTGGCTTTTGCGTGAGACGTTGTAATTGTACCGAGTGGGGCGAGAGTCTTGCGAGACCGTGACAACCGTGTTTGTGTCACGGCCGCCACCATGTACCGGAGAGAACGAAGCCCGCGGTATTTCGGCCGGAAGCTCGATAGTGAAGATGACGGAGAGCGTTCGAGAGGAACCAGAAGCAGATTTACACTTGCGTGTGGAGAAGGCCCACGGCTCTCTACGGAGTTACTCGACCATGGTGCTTGGCCCTCGCGTGGGCTACCCTTTGCATAGGGGCACCAACGAGGATTAATCGAAACCTTGTTTGGTTCCAGATACCTCGGTAAAAATACCGGCGTCATCCACGAGAGTTTGCATCTCTACCTTGCTCTTTACCTTACACATTTATATTAAGCATTTAAGTTTCAGTCTTGTCTTTATAATTAGATTGTTTAGGATTGAAATTTAGCCATTGAGGTAGAGATAGCAACACTTAGACAAAACCTAGTTTGCACATTCTAGATTGTTTATTTGCATAGGTTTTGCTCTAGGGATTCAATTGTGGCCTTGTTTAGAGAATGTTTTAGAAGTCCTAATTCACCCCCCTCTTAGGCATCACCGTTTCGTACAATTGGTATTAGAGCCTGGTATGGCTCATTTGGAATGCTTTAGCTTCACCGCTAAAAGAGCCGACACTTTTTAGAGAAAGGGGATGGATACCCATAGGCCACCACACTTCGACGGCACTAACTTCCCATATTATAGTGCTAGAATGGCTTGTTACCTAGAGGTCGTTGATCTAGGTGTTTGGAGAGTCACTCGTGACGGGATGAAACCACCCAAGAATCCCGAGAAACCCACCACGAGTGAGGAAAAAGAAATTCATTTAAATGCTTGAGCCAAAAATTGCTTGTATGAATCTCTTAGCATTGATATTTTTAATCAAGTTTTTACATTAAAAACTGCTAATGAGATTTGGCTAAAATTGCATGAGCTCCATGACGGCACATCAAATGTCCGTGAGAAAAAACATTGCCTAGTCTTAAATGAGTATAATTATTTTGCTATGAAGGATAATGAGCTTGTTAGAGATATGTATTCTCGTTTGAATCTAATCATCAATGAGCTCAATTCTATTGGCATTAATAAGCTAGGTGATGTGGACATTGTGAGGAAGATTATCTCCCTACTACCACAACAAAGATATGGGACCATCATCACCATTCTTCACAATATGGAGGACTTGAGTCAAATGACCCCGACTATTGTGATTGTGAAAATTGTGGCATTTGAGATGTTGCGAAAAATAGGTCGACAAGAGGAGTCAACTTCTTCAAGACCACATGCTTTTGCATGTGATGGAAGGAAAGGCAAAAAGAAGGCTCCAACTCCAAGTTCCTCAAGTGAAGAAGAAGAAGAAAGTGGTGATGATGAAGATAATCAACCATCAACATCATTATTTGACAACGAAGAAACAATCCAATGTGTCGAAAAGGTAATGGGGATGATCCGCAAGATTAATCTAATGGGTGTGCCCCTATAGGTCGAGGATCTTCTCTTTAACATTGACAGGAAAAAGCAAAGAAAGAGAGGATGCTTCTCATGTGGGGAGAAGGGCCACTTCAGGGACAGCTGCCCAAATATGGCCTAACCCATAAAGGGGAGGAGCAAAGGCAAGGTGCTTACAAGTGTCAAAACATGGGATGACTCTTCAAGTGAAGATGAACCTCGAAGGACGTGCATCCACCGATCCTCATCACGCTCATCACAGTCATCACGTAAGTGCCTTGTGGCAAGAGGTAAAATGAGTACTCCATCCTCTAGTGATGATAGCAGTAGTGATGATGAAGGTGAGGGAAAGCCCTCGGTAGATGAGCTTGCGGAAGCCGTAAAATTTTTCTAGGATGTATGCACTAAACAAAAGGCTCAACTTAAAATTTTGAAAAATAAGTCGATTAGCCCTCAAAATGATTATAAATGTTCGCTAGAAAAATTTAAAACATTTGCAAACTTGAATTGTGAGCTATCAACTAAAATTGAGCAATTAGAGTCTAGTGCTCCATCCTCAACTATCGATGACCGTCTTATTAAAAAGAATGAAAAACTTAAGGCTAAGTTAGCTAGCTCTCAAGAAGCCATTGAAAATTTGCTAGGAAAAATCGAAATTATTAGCATACATAATAATGAGCTAACTACTAAGCTAGAAAACATCGGTAGCACCCCAGAAGTATCTTTGGTTGAAATACATGAAATTATTAAGAAAGATGCTTCTACTTTCTGCTTTGATTTAATTGATGATTCTAACCCCTGCAATCAAGTTCTTGTCAATAATTTTGTTATAGAAACATGTTTGGATGAGATTGCAATGGAAAATGAGCAATTAAAGCAAGAGGTGACTCACCTTGGCAAGACTTTGTATGATAAGAAAGGCAAAGCCAAACAAATCCAACCTTCTCTGGATAACACCACTGCGGGAGTGAACAATCCTGTGGAGGAAGAAACTGTGATTTGTAGGCTATGCCACAAGGAAGTCCACAAGTCTTACCAATGCAAGGCGAAGACAGGGGATAAGCAAAAGCAAAAGCTCAAGCAAAAGCCAACAAGCAAAATCTCCAACACCTACATCAACAAGGTGGATAAAAAGGCTACTACACCATACTTAATGAAGAAGAAAAAAAATGAAAAGGTGGTAGCAATCAAGGCCAACAAGCAAGCCAACAAAGGAAAAGGGGCCAAACGCATCTAGGTGCCAAAAGAAATTATTTCAACCATGAAAAGCACTAAGAAGGTTTGGATCCCAAGAGGGAAGTGAGAAGTCCGAAGGATCTCGGGGAATTTGGAGACTTGGCAAAATTGGGATGTATATCATGGGATGCATCATATTGGTTCAAGACTATTGCCAAGTGGGTTAGTAAACACTTTTGACCAAAATTCCCCACCCATGACTAAGGTAACTAGATTTTTTGCATTTCTTGTTTTAGATATGCGTATCTATTTTCTTATATCTGGTTTTTACCTTACATGCCTAGTTTTGCATGTGATTTTTATTCTAATTGCATGCATACTAGGTCAATCATATGGTAGGAATGCTCACTTTCAATTCACATTCTTGAGCAAGCCTACATGGTATAAAATGTTTATGTTAAGCATGGCACATAGCTTATTCAACACTCCTAAGTAAATGCTCTCCAATTTATATTTTTATATGATATATCCTACAAGTCTTTGATCCTACAAATGGTATCATGCTTCAATTGGTATCATTTAACTTATATTTGCCAAAGCTCGAATTATAGATAATTTTCCCCTCTTGATATCAAAATCAAAGTGCATGCCTCCTACAAGTAATCAAAAGCTTGTATGCACACTTTCAGGGGGAGGTTACTCTATAATCTAAGTCTTTGAGACTAATACCTGTTTTCAAGTCTATTATATGTAGTAGTCCCATTGAAGGAAAATGGAGTCCTCGAAAAAAGGCAATAAACTTCCACTGCAAATCTACATGTAGTTTCATGTCTCACATGACTACATTTGGTATCTTTTATGTGTCTTCTCCAGTTTTTTTATTAGACTATATTTCATATCTTATACTTCTCATGTTGCTATAATGCATATGTTGACAAAATATATCTGTTACCTATGCATAAGGGAAGTTAGTCTAATCAAACCATGTCTTGTACCTCTATTTCTCACATGGTTTTTCCTAAGTAGAAGATCTCTGACGAGGGGAGTATTTCTTTGTCTATGACAAAGAGGAAGAATTTTCTTTCAAAAGGAGAACACTTGTTTAGGGGGAGTAATCTTTTAGTGCTTAAATTGATAAATCTTTTAAGAGGGCAAGTCCTATTTTCTTCCTACTTGCTTTTAATGTCTTCCTTTTCGGTGGTTGATGCCAAAGGGGGAGAAGTTTTAGGGACCAAAGCAATGGAAAATATATCAAACGCTAAACACCACCAAATTAAAATTTGATCTTGCATGTGGTTTTGGTTCTTTGGTCTAAAATAGGAAGTAAGTGGATTATGAAGTTAGGGGAGGCTTAAGTCTATAATCACACTTTAAGGGGACATTCATGCATCATAGCAAGTAGATTGAATATTCTCATTCAAATGTTTGTTATATTTGCTTGCTTTGGTTGTGTTGTCATCAATCACCAAAAAGGGGGAGATTGTAAGGGAAATGGACCCCATGCCATTTGGCTCAAAAGGTTTTGGTGTTTGATGATCAACATAGTCTATGGACTAATGTATTTGCTAGTGTTTGTATTTATAGTTCATAGGATGCGGATAAGATTGGACTAAGGCACTGAGGATGCAACACCTCAAAAGAAGACATAAAAGAGCTTAAAAGTCCAAGACTCAAGAACAAAAAAAGCCCAAGGAAACAGCGAGGAAATCCATGAAGTGGGCAGTCAGCCAGCGCACTGGTGGTGCACCGGACAATGAACAGTAACCTATCCAGTGTACAACGCACAGTCCGGTGGGACACCGAGGAGTCTGCACAGAGGGGCCCGAAAGGCACCCTCAGGCTGTAGCATTGGACTGTCCAGTGTGCACTGGACAATCTGGGTAATGATCGGATCCAATTGTTGTCTGCTATAGACTCCAACAGTCGGCTGATGTGGCACGACACCGGACAGTGAACAATGCATGTTCGGTGTACCGGACTGTCTGGTGTACCCATCGACAGAAAGCTGCTGCTTCTTTCCAACGACTATAATTGTAGGGGGAGGCTTTAAATACCCCCCAACCGGCCATTTCAAGGTGTGGGAGCCCAAGCAACATACCAAGGCATATTGTAGATATTTCCAAGTGCTCAAACACCCAAGTGCTTAATAGAATCACTCGGTGATTAGCATAGGTGCTTTGCGAAGTGCTTAGATTAGTTAGACCGCATTAGTGCTTGCTCCATGTGAATCCTAGTTAGTTGAGTGAGTTTAGAAAAACCACACAACCCCTCGGCTCTTGCGTGAGCCGTTGTTATTGTACCAAGTGGGGCGAAAGTCTTGCAAGACCCTGACAACCGTGTTTATGTCACGGCCGCCACCATGTACCGGAGGGAATGAGGCCCACTGCATTTTGGCTGAAAGCTCGATAGTGATTACGGCGGGGAGCGTCCGAGAGGAGCCGGAAGTGGAGCACCACTTGTGTGTGGAGAAGGCCAACAGCTCTCTATGGAGTTACTCGACCGTGGTGCTTGGCCCTCGCGTGGGCTACCCTTTGAGTAAGGGCACCAACGAGGATTAGCCGGAACCATGCGTGCTTTCGGATACCGCAGTAAAAATACCGGCGTCATCCATGAGAGTTTGCATTTATATTAAGCATTTAAGTTTCAATCTTGTCTTTATAATTAGATTGTTTAGGATTGAAACTTAGCCATTGCGGTAGAGATAGCAACACTTAGACAAAACCTAGTTTGCACATTCTAGATTGTTTATTTGCATAGGTTTTGCTATAGGGATTCAATTGTAGCCTAGTTTAGAGAAAGTTTTAGAAGTCCTAATTCACCCCCTCTTAGGTGTCACTGTTTCCTACAACAACCATTAAGAGTAATAAGAATTCCACAACTCAATATGATCACTAGTGCCACTAGATGTAACAGCATAATGCAAATCACTAGATATCACTACCAATCTCACTCTTTATGGATCAATATCACTAGAAGTGAGTGGGAGATGTTTTATTGGCCTTACAAGGGTGTATGTCAACTTGGAAAACCAGGATGCTCACCCAAACCTGGATAAGCTCTATTTATAAGGACCCAAGAGGCAACTAACTGTTCAACCATTACTATCAATAATTTAAGCTTATCAGACTATGTATCCATATCGCCAAGCTTCGATGACTCTAGAACATGCCACATGTACTAGTCGTTTGAATGTTACCATTTCGACCCCATGAACTATAATAGTCTATGGATTAACGCCCTTAGTCCAATGAATGGTGTACCATAGATTCCACAGTCTGATTTCCTCCATAAACAACTAGAGAGCAACCAACAGTGTTGGCTAGTCCAGTGCTCTTCGTCGAGCCAATTCATAGGGTTCGATGACCCTATTCCTTGTCATCCAATATGCCTGATAGTTGAACCATAGGGATAAATAGTGTGCCCAGTTTGTCTGACATGTCTATTTACACAAGTGTTAGACAAATTCACTAGGGTTTGAGGCTCTCCTAAAAATGACTAGAGTGTAATCGTGAGTGTTGGACTGGTCTGATGCCCATCATTGGACCAATGCCTAGAGTTATGTGGCCAGCGTTAGTCATTAGACTAGCACTATACTAGTCTATTGCCTCTAACTGTTATGGTCTAACGCTCATTCTAGGCATCCTTAGCTCTAACTCTTTTAACCTTTGCACATGTGCTAACTCTATTATGTCTTAAATACTAGAGATTATGAGTTAGCCTTTTATCAGTTGTGTCTAAGGTGGAACACTAGAACTTCACAACTTCACTAGGTCTAATGCATATACAAGGACTCATTTCACCTAGTTGCACTTGAGTAACCTTGTTGACCTATGTGTTACCCTATTTATATTAAAGCTACATATCCTAAATCTGATCATGCAATCTATTACATCTTGAG
The DNA here is from genome assembly GCA_029449295.1 of Zea luxurians. Taxonomy (NCBI): domain Eukaryota; kingdom Viridiplantae; phylum Streptophyta; class Magnoliopsida; order Poales; family Poaceae; genus Zea; species Zea luxurians. The sequence goes on along the minus strand of JAOPSE010000001.1, from coordinate 44,106,941 downwards.
TAGTAAACCTAAATTCCTTAGCTTATACCATTGCTTTGAGCCTTTAGCATTTTGCTTTTCTCCTTTTATTTTCCATTTTGAGTGCTTGATCATATTTGTGGCCATTACTATCCTTCTCATGGTTGCCCACTATTAGGAATTTAGGATCGATGATGCTTAAGGGGGTGAATTAGGTAATCTAATTTTTCTCTAAACACTAAGGCCTCTACTTTTTACCTACTCAAAATCTATGCAATAAATAAATTATGTTATTTGCAACTTAGGTTTGACTAAATGTTTCAATCTCTATCTTAACGATTTATGCAACCTAGGTTCCAAATCTATTCACTAGCCTATAACTAAGCTAGGAAGGTAAAGCTCATAATCAAGGTATCACAATATAAATACAGAAGCTTAAGAAATAGATATACAAACTCCCATTGACAACTTCAGTATTTTTACCAAGGTATCAAGAAGCATGCAAGCTTCTCCTGATTGAGCCCTCATAGTTTCCTAGAGGGAGGGGGTGAATAGGCAACACTTGAAAATTCAATACTTAAAATAAACGAAATTCCAAATTAGAGGTTAGATCAATATATAATCAACACAAAGAAGAGAAATGAGAAGGAAGTTCTCATGGACTTGTTGCTCTTACGAATGTAGAATTTACTTTGAGAGCGGCTCTAGTGATATAAAGCAAAGTCCAATCAAGAGAACTTAGAGAGGGAGGGACAACAAAAAATTGGAACAAAAGTAAAGAACACAAGAGGCTCACAATTTGTTTACTAAGGTCCAGTTCTGAAGAGCCTACATCCCTGTTGAGGTGTCTCAAAGGACCAGGTCTCTCTTGACCCTCTCAAGTGATCCACCGATCAAACTTGAGCCCTTAGATTCACTAGAAAGAGACAGAGTCTCCACAAGGCACTCCACAAAGTTTGGAGCCTCTTACTATCTATTACAACAGAGTATCATTAACAACCAAGAGAAAAAACATAGCAACAACACCAACAAATCAGATCGTTCAAGCACACTCTCTAAAATCACTATCTTGGCATAGATGGAGTGCTTGGATCTTTCGGAATGGTGTGGATGTGTTGCACAAGTGTATGAGAATGTTGTTAAGCTCTAGAGGTGGTAGGTAACTCGAGTAGACTAGTTGAGGGGGTATTTATAGCATCAAATCCCCTCAATTAGCTGTTGCTTTAAATCTACAAAATCTACACTTTACTCGGGGGCACCGGACCTGTCGGTGCACCACCGGACCTCCAATGGTAACCTCAATCAATAGGATCTTCCCTGGCCTTGCCTTGCGCATACTCCCTAGACTAGTCTGGTGCACCACCGAATCCCGCCATGTGTCCTACAATGTCAGCTAGCCGTTCAAGTCGACTGTTGAGTGCTAAAGTTTCCCGTTGGACCTGACTGATCCGGTGCACACCAGATTGGTCCTATGCGCCAAGGTGCTTCTAACTTCTCTATAGTACTCTCTAGGAAACATGTCAATGTGCCAATGGTGCACCAGGCTAGAACTACCCTTTTGTAGTGCTCTTTGGTAAAGTGGTCCGAAGCACCACCAGACTAGTCTAGTGCGCCAAGCTATCGAGGCCTTCTATAGATGCCACTGGAAGAGTGGTCCGGTGCGCCCCAGAACAACTGAAATTTGACACTTTTCTTCATATCTTCTTCTAATCAATTTGACTAATCTTGAGAACCTTCCTATGAGTTATACTAACTTGAGTATGTCCAATTGGTCTAAGTCATAGATTCTTACCTTTTCCCTATCTCCAACTCATAATCTAGCCTCAAACTCGGCTCTAAATGCACATTTTCCAAATATTCTCATTCCAAGCCATCTAAGGTGCTAAAAACATTCATAGGGACAGTCAGAACTTATCCAAGCCTGTGAACTAATCTTAGCTCACCTCATCCAAGATTTGCCCTAGTTTGCCTCTATTTGAGCTAAGAGTCAAGTTGGATTCCACAATTTGGCACTTATGAACCCGAAGGCACACACTTAGCATACTAGTGAGTACTCGAAGTTGTGTTGGTCATTAGTCACCGAAACCAAGCTAGAAATGACATATAACACATTTCCCTTTCAAGCCCCACATAAGGGATGACCACGCGAGAGTCAAGCTCTCGGTCAGGCAAATATGTGGATAGCCTCAGTTCTTCCCAAGCACAATTAGATCTCTAGTGTGGCCTATCTCAAATTGTATCTTTAGTTTTAATTGTCGAGTTTCTGACTGAAACAACATAGCCTTATTCCCTCCAATAACGATGGCGGCCATACCACGAACATAATTGGAGTGATTTCACAACACTTACAACCCCTCACATTACAACAAATACATTGGCATGCACATGCATCAAGGGTTAAGAGGTGTATATATCTCACTTCTAATAACTAGGTGTAAAACTAGAGCAAATACTAATGGAAGTAGTCTAACTAACCTAAACATTTTGTAAAGTACCAACACTAATGACCAAGTGGTATTTGAGGACTTTGGTGTCTAGATTTGCTATAGATGAGCCTCAACTCTCTTATTATGTTCATTATCTCCCATACTTCTGAAATGGTTGGTTTAGGGTCCAATTTATAGACCTAAGAAGCAAACTAGCCATTGCAACAACAACATGTCTCTCCGTGCACCATCAAACTGTTCTAAACTTGCACCGTCAGACCATTATACATGGTTTGGTGCCTCTCCACAATTACTATGTTAGCACAAGCTATTGTGGACCGTTGGGGCACACTTTGTAGAGTATAGGCCAACGACTATCATCATATAAGTTTGATGCCCCCATTTTCTCTCTAGGACATCTCTAGCACCATCAAACTTTGTCTCAATTGGTCTAGTGCCCTATGAATAGACATGGTTCCATGCCTCTACGAGATGAGCAATGTGACCATATAGTCCCATGCCCTAACTGCTTTGAGTCCAATGCTAGAGTCAAATGTTGCAGTTCATTGCTGGTTAGGGTTTGCCTCTAACTATATGGTTTTAGGCCCCTTAGGATAGTTTGTCGCTTAGGTTTGATGCCAAATGAACACTTCTCTTGCTTTATTTCTTTATGATATTTGTGTTCGTCTTGGTTCCATATGGTATTTTGGACTCTTGCATGATATTGTAGGTCTTTGGTGTGTCCTCTAATCTCTTACTTGAGGTATTGATCTTTCATACCACATATTCGCCTTTGTCAAAGTCCATGTTGCATCCTTGGAACTATATCCAAATACACTAACAAATAATGTTATCCCAAATATATATGTTGATCATTAAACACTAAAACTCAATTATCAATGTGTCGTGGCCCATTTTCCCTACATTCTCCCCTTTTTGGTGATTGATGACAATACAACCAAATCAAGCAAACAATAAATACTAAAATGTAGAATGTAATCTACTTTCAAGGATGTAATGCAAAGGCAAGATTCATATGGTATAAAAAGGTACCTAGTTAGTGTGAGTCATCAGACCTAGTCTATCTTCCATCAAAGGTTGTTGGACTAGTTTGACAATGCCTAGGAGCTCTCGCTGAGATAACTACAAGGTGTTGAACCATAAAGAATATAGTATGATGAGCATCTGACCAATGAGCAACTAGTTATTGTGATGTAACAACTAGTTTATGTGGCGTGATTAGAGAACATTGGACTGTAAGCGATCATTTGATAGTGAAGAGATGGTTGAGCTAGTTTTCCAATGGATAGTTCATTCCTTATGGCTATACATACGACCCCAACCATAGAGGTGTAGGAGTGTATAACCTCACAAGAGAGTTGTGGCTCATTTCTAGTAGCTCTACACAACAAGTCCTTAAAGATCACTCGATGTTTAGTGTAGCTACTTTGAAAAGAGCTTAGATTAGTTAGATGGCTTCATTAGTGCTTGCTCTAGGTTACACCAAATGATTACAAGTGAGGAATAAACACATCTACCCTTGGCACTTGTGTGCACCATTGTACCGAGTTTTACTAGGAGGGGCTATAAGTCTTGCACGATCCACATCAGGAATCCAGTTAACTCCCATCGACTGGTCCTGACGAGAATTGACCCAAAACGATGGGAGTTAGTTGTATCCATCGGTTTTGGGTTAATTCCAGTTGGGACCCGATCGACGAGAATATCTGGCCAGGGATTAGATAATTTTCTCGTCGGTCACCGACGAGAATTAATTAATCCCCGTCGGCTTATTGTAGTCGACTAGAATTTTTCTGGTTACCGGCTCGAGTGGGGGACCAGGGCCTGTCCCCGTCGGTCAGGGGAGGGCCGACTGGAGTTACTAGGACTAATCCTCGTTGGCTAGGGGAGGGCCGATGGGAGTTACTATGGATAATCACCGTTGGCTATGGTCAAGTTGACGGGGATTACCCTTTCCTGCTGCAAACCAGCACTCAGTCAGCCTCATTTTCTCAACAATTTTATACACAACATGAAAATAAGATACATATCATCACAGAAGTCACATACATCAACATGGGTCATAATAACAACACGCAACCATTCACATAGCTCACAAAACTTCACATTAAAACCACATAACCAATTCACACCTCACAAACTTCACATCACCAACACATAGCTCACATAATCATTTTAAATCACAATGATGACATGAGATAAGTGTTTTGTTCATGAAAACACGTAGCACTCGAAGTTTAAACCCAAGACCCCGCAGTTTGGTTTAAGCTACTCAGAGACATCATCCACAAGTTAAGAACTAAAACGAACAAAAGTAGCATACTCAGGGACAAGCACCATTTGTATGGTTTGAGCTTTGGCCGCTACCGCCAGTAGGAGGAGGGTATGTGAAGAGGGACTGAACAAAAGTAGTTCCTGTGAGCTTTAACGAATATTTGACTAAGTTTAAATACAATTCTTATTTTGTTACTACATTAACTAGATGAAATGCTATGTTAGAGAATGTTATAAGAGAAATTGCTAATATTAATGTACCTGAGCTGGTGTGGATGCAAACTGGCTCCATTGTGGCGATAGTGGAATGTTTGTTGGTGTCATGCCTTTAAGCTGCATTGACTGTTGAACATATGTGTTACTATTTAAGATGTTGTTTTGAACTATATGAATTTAGAGTTCATATCATCTATACTTACTTGATACATCACTTGTTGATGTTGCATGCGAGCCAGCATATATTCCTGTTGTTGTCTCATCTCCTCACACAACCTCATAATCTCCAACTCTTGCTTGTTCGGTCGACAAGAGCACAGGCTACAGGATGATGAACCCGTCCTCTGAACTCTCATCATCGATGAGTCAATGAATCCGTCAAAGAGTGTGTATCTACAAGTAATTCGTAAAGTGTGCTTAGTGCATGATCAATTTAGTATCAATCGTGTAATTTTATAAGGTAGAGCTAACCATAAATGCATTTCCCGCCACCACTAGCGTACACCACTGAGGAATCCATCGGTTCATGTCGCCAGTCAAAGTCAAAGCCAAGACGCCGAACCATCTCCTCCCTATATGTTGCCTATATATAATTCATGAACTTACAAATGCAAAAAAATTATACTTTGAACCTTTATAATTTTGATCCAAAACTCACCAGCCGATCCCTGACCATCTGGTTGTACAACTATTCGGGGTTATTAGGGTCTTGTCCTTTGTGGCCCTCCATGAACACCTCAATGTCACTAGGATTTTAGCCACACATAGCTTCCTATATAAACAAAAAAAAACATTCATAAGGAAACATTCTAATTGGTTATCGACATAGCTACATCAAACTTACCATTCTTTTAACTTTTCAGAGGATGCGTCACCACCAAATTTGTGATTACTATCGGTGCCTCTACATTCTCTGTGATGCACCTATTGGCGGTCTTCTTCCCCATCGAAGGTCCTCAAGACATAAACACCTTTGGCAAAATGATACAGAAGTCTTCCCTTCCTCTGCCGAAGGTTCTCAAGACAAAGACCTTGCGTAGAAGCAACATTGACAAATGCCAAAGCTACCATCAGCTTCGGTTCAAGTCAAGCAGAAGAAGAAAAGACCTGATAGACCTTAGTAATCTTGGTTGAATGTAGATAAATATTGAGGGTCATGAATGTAATTTCACCCGGGCTACGTCCCGTGCCTATAAATAGATGAACAGTAACACTGTGCTATTCACGCTGAATTGTAATCACTCTTTCGTGTCTTCACCTTCGAGCAAGCCAAAGGTATTAATGTAATATGAATTCTGTCAATATTCATACATGTTTTAGAGAATGCAAATATGAATGAACTAACGAGATGCAATTATTATCTTCGTCCCTTTGCATTTCTATTTACACATTAAATGATGAAGGTATGTCCTTCCTGACCTTCGTCTGATGAGTATTATATCCATGGGGAGATAATGCTTTGGAATATGAAGGTCCCTAATAATTAACAATTGTGTTGCCTTGTTCTTGATTCACAGCATTTGAGAACAAGTGACCAACAGCACCAATGCTTTCTGAAAGCCTTCGGAAGCCCAGCGTCGGCACCCAGCATGGTATGCATCAAGCACGAGCGCTATAGATGGAACCATCATATGCACACATAAGGTTACATATTATATCAATCACAACAATTAATAAAAAGAGTAAAACAAATTGAATACTAACCTCACGATATTGTTCCTCAGTCGAATATTTCTTTGAGGGCCCTTCCTTTTTATTCGAGGGGCCTGCTTCTTCTGGATGCAATTGAAAATACATATTTGTGGCCTAAATTCTTGCATAGTATATTGCATCCTTCACAAGCTTCTTTGCATTTCTTTGGAACAAAAGATCAACGTGCCCCATGTAATCCATATCGTCAGGCAACTAATAGCGAAGCTACACCATTGTCTGCGTTTCAGACCCGGGGGGGGGGGGTCCCTGGACCGACGAGTGAAATCGCTGCGTGCCCCTGCCCAAATGGGTTGGCGCGGGATGGAACACAAGATGTGGGGCAAGCCTTGTATTATCCTGCACCAGGGTGCCGCTCGTAGTAGGGGTTACAAGCGCGTCGCGTGAGGGAGAGAGAGGGAGAGCCTGTTCGTCCGCTCCTTCCCTCGCGCGAACCCCCCTCCAGGATGGCCCTGGACCTCCCTTTTATAGACGCAAGGAGAGGGTCCAGACGTACAACGGGGGGCGTAGCTATGCGCTAACGTGTCCGGCAGAAGTGCCTAAGCCTTGTGTACATGCCAACGTGGCCGTCGGGGGAGAGCTTGAGCCCTGTACACGTGATAGCGAGGCCGTTGGAGGAGCGCTTGAGTCCTGTAGGAGCATAGCTGGCAGTGCGGCAAGGATCCTACTGACGTCTCCTTGCAGCCGTAAGGGGCTGAGAGCCACCGGCGTCATGGTGCACGCGGGGCACCATCATTACCCGTCACCGGGGTAAGCCAGATGGGACGCCGGTCTTGTTCCTTGTAGCCTGAGCAGGCTAGGGATAGGGTAATGATGTATCCCCTATTGGCGCGGTCGGTCCGAGCCCAAGGTCGGGCGAGGCAGAGACTTCTCTTGAGGCCGAGGCCGGGGTCGGGCGAGGACGCGATTCCTCCCGAGGCCAAGGTCGAGGCTGAGTCCAGGGGTCGGGCGAGGTGGAGACCTCCTCCCAAGGCCGGAGCCTGAGGTCGAGGCCGAGTCCGAGGGTCGGGCGAGACGGAGACCTCCTCCCGAAGCCAGAGCCTGAGGTCGGGCGAGGTGGAGCTTCCTGTTGCGCCTGAGGCCGAACTCGGTGGTTGATCGTGACTTGTTGTCAGTCTTCGCCTGGGTGGTTGGCACGACAGTCAGAGCGAGGCGAGCGGCACTGTTTTCCTGTCATATCGGACAATAAAAGAGAGGGGCAAAGTGATTGCGGTCACTTCGGCCTGGCCGACTGAGGCGCGTGTGTCAGGATACGGCGTCAGGCATCCCCTGCATTGAATGCGCCTGCGAAGCGGTCGGTTGGTGAGGCGGTCTGGCCAAGGTTGCTTCACAACGAAGCCTGCCTGAGCCAGGATTTTGGAGAGCCGAGGGGGCGCCTGCTGCCTGAGGAGGCCCTCGGGCGAGGCGTGAACTTGTCTGGGACTACTGCTCCAGCCCGAGGCTGGGCTCGGGTGAGGTCACGTCACTTGGGTAGACGAAGCCTTGACTTGAACCGCACCCGTCCGTTGGTCTGAGGGTGTTTACCAGCCGTGATTAGGAGTGTTGGGGGTACCCCTATTATGGTACCTGACAGTAGCCCCCGAGCCTCGAAGGGAGTGTTGGTACTCGCTTGGAGGCTTTTCGTTGCATTTTCGGTGAGGGGACCGACCTTTCTCGATTTTGCTTTGTTCTGGTGGGTGCGCGCGAGCGCACCCACCGAGTGTAGCCCCTGAGGCCTCGGAGGAGTTGTTTGACTCCTCTGAGGTCTGAATGCTTTTTGTGGTGCCTTGGCCGGTCTCATCGTTCCCTCATGCGGTCTGGTCGTAGCCCGGGTGCATTGTCAGGTTCCATGTTATCAAGCTGGTTTGTTGACGCTGTCAACAGTTTGGCCGTAGCCAGGTGCGAGAGCAGCCCTCGAGCCTCTGCACGGAGCGAGAGGATGATCAAGGACTTTCCCGACTTTTATCATACGCCCCTGCGTCGCCTTTCCGCAAGGAGGAGGAGGGAAAGCGCCATGTTGCCCTCGGAGGGCGCCGAACATGGTGTTTCCGGTGAGCTGCTAACGGGTGATCCAAGTGGACGCTCGTGCCCCGTTCGTTAGGGGTCGGCTAGTGGCCCAGAGGCGCGCTCCAAAAGTACCTGCGGGTGATTCGCCGGACCCGGACCCCATCGACAGGGTTCGAGGGCTCGATGCCTCCCTCTGGTGGGATTCCGTTACAAATCGTTCCCGCCGGTCTCGGAAATGTCCTAGGGTACCTCGGGAGCATAGCCCGAGCCTCGACCATGTATCGGACGTACCCAGAGTCATCCCTCACTCTGCGTGCTCTGGGGCGACTGTCGAACCCTTCCTAGGGGCCAGCCTACGAACCCCTGATCAGTAATGGGCACAGAGCCCGGGCGCTCTAGGGCGGCTGTCGAACCCTTCCGAGGGGCCAGCCTTCGAACCCCTGATCAGTAATGGGCTTAAAGTCCGAGTGCTCTGGGGCGGCTGTCGAAACCCTTCTGAGGGGCCAGCCTTCGAACCCCTGACCAGTAGGAGGGCTCGGGGCCCGCTTCCTTCGCCGAGAAGGATCCTTTCCACAACATCCCCTTTCCCAGTCCCTGTAGCAAGAGAGAGAGAGGGGAGAAGGGGAAGGATATGAATTTAAATAAGGTGGTGCACCTTTTCTGACGCGGTCATCATGGCGAAGGCGAAGCGATGCCCGCCTTGCCTGCCAGAGGTGTTGCCTGCTCCGACGGGGAGTTAATGCGATGGGACGGGCGATTCGCGTGGCGCCCATTGCGCGTGCAAGCCGTTCGAGGAACGGGGCACGAGTGCGTCGTCTTCACGCCGTGGGAGAGGACTCTCCCGTCGCTTCAGGAGGGGACGCGAGCTTGCAGGTGATTTGACCGCTGCTTCCGCTGCAGTTACTGCCGGCCCACTTTTGGGCCATGCCGACTGCCGCGCCTGTCCCTGCAGTCGACTAACCCGTGGCCGTCGCCTTTAGTTGGCACTGTTGGGTCATGCGCAGGGCTGCCTTGAGTTGCGATACTGGTTCCGCAGTCGAGGAGGCGCATCATTGGCGCGAGTGTCGGTGTAGCTTCTTGTACGTCGTAACCGACGCGCCGGTTACATGACATGTGGGCCCGCTTCCTTTGCGCTGGTCCACCGGATATGGTCGAAGCCGAAAGGGCACACAATTGCGGTGCAGTTGGATGCCGGTTGCGTGGCAGCCCACCCTTTCTACCACCGGTTTCTGCGAAGATGGGAGAACGCTTGTAACCGCGGGGCGGTTGCATGCCTCGCGTGCGGCGGTTCGCCTTCTTCACGCTTCGGATCAGCTCATATGACGTGTGGGTCCTAGCCCCCATGTCGTAGGGGGAGAACCCTGGTGTATGTCAGTGGAGACTTCTCCCGTGACGCTAAGGGGTGCAAATGAGGAGGTCTGCCTATAAAAGGGGATCGATCCCCTAGGCAGTGGCCATGCCTTCGTCCTCCCCTCATGCATTGCGCCCTTCCACCTTTTGAGCCCCCGGATGGGGTGCACCAGCGTCGCCTTGCTCTTGATGTCGTTGAAGGAGCGCGGCCTCATGGAGATCGGCGCCCTTCAACCATCGCTAGGCTTCAAGGATTTTCATCATGCAGCCCGGCTGCATTCCCTCACCAATGGGCAGTTTGGTGGGGAGAAGCAAGCCGGGCTGCGGCCTCCGCCCCGCCCTCAGCTTCAAGGATCTTCGTCATCCGGGCTGAGGCGGAGGAGCACACCGAGTGGGGGGTTGCCTCCACGTGGGCCGGTGACCCTTTTCTTCCCCCAGCGTTTGGGGGAGAAAGGCATCCTGCAGCCCTGCGGAGGCGTCCTCCAGCCATGCGGGGGAAGGCGAACTGCTGCTCCCTAGACAGGGTGCAGCTTTCCATCCTTCGTCCGGGCGGCGGTCGTGCCGCACGCGGGCCAGCCACGTCCAGGTCCTCCTCGCACCGTCAGCCGCACCGGGGGGTCGCCCGGTACGTCGTACGCCGCGTGGGCGGTGCTCGTGTTCTGGGGCGGCCTCGGCGAGGACGGGAGTGAGGACCTGCCAGTGCGCTTTGGGGCGACCGCTGTTCGCCGGCGCAGTGTCGGTGGGTTCGAACCCACGGTCGGCGCCCTCCGACTCTTCGGCCTTAACGGCTTGTCCTCGCCCCTCGTGTGGGGACGTGGGCGAGGGCCTCTTCACAACAGCGTTTGTCCTGAGGTCATCGCTGCTGCTGTTAAGGCGCCCAAGGTGGAGGTCATTGTCTCTACTGCTGCAGAGGTCACTGGCAAGCCGCTTGGAGTTCATCATCCCGTGGGCCCCTGGTGTGGAGGTTGTTCATACCCGCGAGAGCGGAACCGGAGTCCCGTTTGTAAGGTGATATACTGGGTTTTTGCCGGAGCAAAATGTAACTGCTTCAAGCACTTAGACATTTGCAGAGGGTTCTGCCGATGTCTAAGTCTGTGTAGCATAGTTACCCCAAGTATATGTGTTTGTTCTTTGTGGCTGTCGAGGCCTGAACATTTGGGTATTTCGAGCATAAAGTTGTGTTTCTTCCTCATTCTGAGCACTAGGACTTGCCTGTTGACTAGCCGAACCACTTAACCGAGCGTGAGTTGCCTTTCGCGGAAGGTGACGAGTGAGGTATTCGTATCCCGAAGGCGTAGGAGTCCCTCGGCTCGGTCGGCCTTGCCGCTCTAGGCTTCTCTTGCTCAGTTTTTAGGACCCTCGGCTGCTCTGCGATGAGCCAGAGCCGGAGGCAGCGGTGTTGGTGCGGATAGAGGCGGAGTCAGCTCGAAAAGAGACTTCATCGGCCCGGGAGCTAGCAGCTTCCTAGGCCAAGGAAGATGTGGCAGTAGCAGCTGAAGCTTGGCCGAGACATCCACTGGCGCGGTGCTGGCGTCCTCCCTTGGGTGAAGGTCCCTTCGCCTGGGTCGCCGTCCGAGGCCAGGCCAGGTTCCGCCGAGGGTGGACACAACGCCGAGGGTGCTGCTGCTCCCCCTGCCGATGCCTGAACCTGCAGGAATAGTTTGTTTGTAGCATGCGCATGTTTTTTCGCGGCCGCCGAGGCCTAAACACTTTATCGTCGTGTTTAAAAAGATGCGTTTTCTTTCCTCTCGTTTTGAGCATCACGACTTGTCTGTCAATAGCAGAATTGTTTATCCAAGCGAGAGTTACTTTTCGCAGAAGGTGATGAGTGAGGTATCCATATCCCGGAGGCATAGGAGTCCCTCGGCTCGGTCGGCCTTGCCGCTTACGTGCACTCTCATTCGGTCGTAGGATTCCGTTATTGATACGGTCGAGAAGGCACGAAAGTCGTTTTCTACCCGAGTGTTTGGACTTGTTCGGTAGCAGGATCGCTTATCTGAGCGAGAGTTACTTCTCGCGGAAGGTGATGAGTGAGGTATCCGTATCTCGGAGGCGTAGGAGTTCCTCGACTCGGTCGGCCTTGCCGCTTATGTGTACTCTCGTCGTTCTCAGGATCCCGCTATCGATATGGAAGTCGAAAGCACAAAGGTCGTTTTGGTAGAAAATTTTTTCGAGGAAAATTTTGACGCAGAGGGGGTTCCCCCCTTCTAGCCCCCGAGGGAGGGTCGTGCTTTGCTGAGGCAAGGCCGACCCTTCCTTGATGGTTAGACTTTGTGTATGTAAAGAAAACGAGGTACATGAGCGACTTAAAACATCTTAAGGGTAGAAGCGACGTAGCTGTTGGATGTTCCAAGCGTTGCTGTAGACCTCGCCCTGGTCATTGGCCAGCTTGTATGTTCCAGGCTTCAAGATCTTGGCGATGATGAAGGGCCCTTCCCAGGGAGGAGTGAGCTTGTGGCGCCCTCGGGCGTCCTGTCGTAGACGAAGCACCAAGTCTCCCACTTGGAAGCCTCAGGGCCGAACGCTTCGGGCGTGGTAGCGTCGCAGCGACTGCTGGTACCGTGCCGAATGTAGTAAGGCGACGTCCCATGCCTCCTCGAGCTGGTCCAACGAGTCCTCTCGGCTGGTCTGGTTGCTTCGGTCGTCGTACGCCCTGGTCCTCGGGGAGCCGTATTCTAAGTCCGTGGGGAGGACGGCCTCTGCCCCATAGACTAGAAAAAACGGCGAGAAACCCGTGGCGCGGCTCGGCGTCGTCCTCAGACTCCAGACTACCGAGGGTAGCTCTTTCATCCACCGCTTGCCGAACTTGTTGAGGTCGTTGTAGACCCTCGGTTTGAGTCCCTGCAAAATCATACTGTTGGCACGCTCCACCTGCCCATTCGTCATGGGATGAGCTACGGCGGCCCAGACCACACGGATGTGGTGGTCATCGCAGAAGTCCAGGAACTTTTTTCCGGTGAACTGCGTGCCATTGTCAGTGATGATGGTGTTTGGGACCCCGAATCGATGGATGATGTTGGTGAAGAACGCCACCGCCTGCTTGGACCTGATGCTGGTCAAGGGTCGGACCTCGATCCACTTGGAGAATTTGTCGATGGCGACCAGCAGGTGCGAGAAGCCCCCGGGTGCCTTCTGCAAGGGACCAACGAGGTCTAGACCCCTTACAGCAAACGGCCAGGTGATGGGTATCGTTTGCAGGGCCTGAGCGGGCAGGCGTGTCTGCTTCGCATAGAATTGACACCCCCGACAGGAGCGAACAATCCTAGTGGCGTCGGCCACCGCGGTTGGCCAGTAGAAACCTTGTCGGAAGGCATTCCCCACGAGGGCTCGAGGTGCTGCATGATGGCCCAAGCCCCCGAGTGTATTTCTTGCAATAGCTCTTGTCCCTGGGCGATGGATATGCATCGTTGGAGGATGCCCGAGGGGCTGCGGTGATAGAGCTCCTTTTCATCACCCAGCAAGACGAACGACTTGGCGCGCCGAGCTAGTCGCCGAGCTTTGGCCTTGTCGAGGGGAAGCTCTCCTCGGAGGAGATATTCCAGGTACGGGGTCTGCCATTTCGGATCTGGTGTGACCCCATCCTGTTCCCCCTCGATGAGCAAGGCCTCTTCCTCGATGGCCGAGGGTACCTCGGGCTCGGCCGAGGGTACCTCGGGCTGGGCCGAGGCTTCCTCGGGCTCGAGCGCGTCGTTGATCTTGACGGATGGTTGATGTAGGTCTCTGGAGAAGACGTCCGAGGGAACCGTCGTCCGCCTCGAGGCTATTTTCGCTAGCTCGTCCGTAGTCTCGTTGTACCGTCGGGCGATGTGGTTGAGCTCCAGCCCGTGGAACTTGTCTTCTAGGCGCCGGACATCGTCGCAGTAGGCTTCCATCCTCCGGTCGCGACAGTGGGAGTTCTTCATGACTTGGTTGATGTCAAGCTGTGAGTCGCCACGAGCGTCGAGGCACCGGACCCCTAGCTCGACGATGATGCGCAGCCCGTTAACTAGAGCCTCGTACTCGGCCACGTTGTTTGATGCCGGAAAATGGAGGCGTATGACATAGCGAAGATGCTTTCCGAGGGGTGAAACGAAGAGCAAGCCAGCGCCTGCCCCTGTTTTCATGACTGACCCATCGAAATACATGGTCCAAAGCTCGGGTTGGATTGGAGTTGTTGGTAACTGGGTGTCAGTCCACTTAGCCAGGAAGTCTGCCAAGACCTGGGATTTTATGGCCTTCCGAGGGGCGAATGATAGTGTTTCGCCCATGAGTTCCACCGCCCACTTCGCTATCCTACCCGAGGCCTCACGGCACTGGATGATCTCCCCCAGGGGGAAGGATGACACCACAGTCACCAGATGAGACTCGAAGTAGTGTCACAACTTTCGTCGTGTCAGAACCACTGCGTAAAGCAGCTTCTGGATCTGCGGGTAGCGGACTTTGGTCTCGGAAAGCACTTCGCTGATGAAGTAGACTGGCCTCTGGACGGGCAGTGCATGCCCTTCTTCTTGTCTCTCGACTATGATCGCGGTGCTGACCACCTGAGTGGTCGTGGCTACGTAGATCAAGAGGGCTTCTCCTGCAGCGGGAGGCACCAAGATGGGTGTATTTATAAGGAGCGCCTTAAGGTTTCCGAGGGCTTCCTCGGCCTCGGGGGTCCAAGTGAAGCGCTCGGCCTTCCTTAGGAGGCGGTACAGAGGCAAGCCTTTCTCGCCAAGGCGTGAGATGAAGCGGCTCAGAGCCGCAAGGCATCCCATGACCCTCTGTACTCCTTTCAAATCCTTGATTGGTCCCATGTTGGTGATGGCCGCGATTTTCTTTGGATTGGCCTCGATGCCCCGCTCGGAGACGATGAATCCAAGGAGCATGCCTCGGGGGACTCCGAAGACACACATCTCGGGATTGAGTTTTACGCCTTTTGCTCTCAGACACTTGAATATCGTTTCAAGGTCAGAGAGGAGGTCGGAGGCTTTCTTTGTCTTGACAATGATGTCATCGACGTAAGCCTCGATCGTTCTGCCGATGTGTTCTCCGAACACATGGTTCATGCACCTCTTGTAGGTGGCACCTGCATTCCTCAAACCAAATGGCATTGTAGTGTAACAGTACATGCCAAAAGGTGTGATAAAAGAAGTCGCGAGCTGGTCGGACTCTTTCATCTTGATTTGGTGATAGCCTGAGTAGGCATTGAGGAATGATAGGGTTTCGCACCTAGCAGTGGAGTCCATGATTTGATCGATGCGAGGTAGAGGGTAGGGAACTTTCAAACATGCTTTGTTTAGACCAGTATAGTCTACACACATCCTCCATTTCCCATCCTTCTTCCTTACAAGAACAGGGTTAGCTAACCATTCAGGATGGAATACCTCTTTGATAAACCCTATCACGAGTAGCTTGTGGATCTCCTCGCCTATGGCCCTGCGCTTTTCTTCATCAAAACGACGCAGGGTTTGCTTCACGGGTCGGGCTCCAGCTCTGATGTCCAGTGAGTGCTCGGCGACATCCCTCGGTATGCCGGGCATGTCCGAGGGACTCCACGCAAAGACTTTGGCGTTTGCGCGGAGAAAGTCGACGAGCACTGCTTCCTATTTGGGGTCGAGCTCGGAGCCGATCCGGACTTTCGTGCTGGCGTCGTTGCTGGGGTCGAGAGTGATGGACTTGACCGCCTCAACTGGTTCAAAGTTGCCGGCGTGCCGCTTCGCATCGGGCGCCTCCTTGGAGAGGCGTTCCAGGTCGGCGATGAGGGCCTCAGACTCGGCGAGGGCCTCGGCGTACTCCACACACTCCACGTCGCATTCGTACGCGTGGCGGTACGTGGATCCGACGGTGATGGTCCCGTTCGGGCCTGGCATCTTGAGCTTGAGGTAGGTGTGGTTGGGGACGACCATGAACTTGGTGTAGCACGACCTTCCCAACACCGCATGGTAGGTTCCTCGGAACCCGACAACCTCGAAGGTGAGAGCTTCCTTTCGGAAGTTGGAGGGAGTCCCGAAGCAGATAGGTAAGTCGATCTGTCCGAGGGGCAGGATTCGCTTCCCGGGTGCGATCCCGTGGAAGGGTGCCGCACCGGCCCAGACCTCAGACCTATCAACCCCCAAGAGTTCTAGGGTCTCGGTGTAGATGATGTTAAGGCTGCTGCCTCCATCCATGAGGACTTTGGAGAGCCTAACGTTGCCGATGATCGGATCGACGACGAGCGGGTACCTTCCTGGGCTTGGCACGAAGTCGGGGTGGTCACCTCGGTCGAAGGTGATAGGCTTGTCGGACCAGTCTAGGTAGACTGGCACTGCCACCTTCACCAAGCAGACCTCCCAGCGCTCCTGCTTGTAGTGCTGAGCCGAGGCGTTCTCGGCCGGCCCGCCGTAGACCATGAAGCAGTTATGGACCTTCTTGTCGTTGTCATGGCCCTTGCCATCTTCCGCCGGGGGCCCAGTCTTATGGAAGTAGCGCCGGAGCATGACACATTCTTCGAGGGTGTGCTTGATGGGCCCCTGGTGATAGGGGCATGGCTCCTTGAGCATCTTGTCGAACGCACCGGCCCCTCCAGGAGGTTTCTGAGGGTTCCTGTGCTTGGCCGCAGCGACGAGATTCGCGTCGGCGGCGTCGCGTTTCGCTGGCGACTTGTTCTTGGCCTTCTTCTTCGTGCCCCACGGGGCGGACGCCTCGGGGGCGTCTTTCTTCGGCTCTCCCTGAGGCTGCTTGTCTTTTCGGAAGATGGCTTCGACCGCCTCCTGACTCGAGGCGAACTTGGTGGCGACGTCCATCAGTTCGCTCGCACGGGTGGGAGTCTTGCGCCCCAGTTTGCTCACTAGGTCTCGGCAAGTGGTGCCGGTAAGGAAAGCCCCGATGACATCCGAGTCGGTAACGTTGGGCAGCTCGGTGCGCTGCTTTGAAAACCACCGGATGTACTCTCAGAGGGACTCCCCTGGCTGTTGGCGGCAGCTTCGGAGATCCCACGAGTTCCCAGGGCGCACGTATGTGCCTTCGAAGTTCCCCGCAAAAGCCTTGACCAGATCGTCCCAGTTGGAGATCTGCGCAGGGGGCAGATGCTCCAACCAGGCTCGGGCGGCGTCGGAGAGGAAAAGGGGTAGATTACAGATGATGAGGTTGTCATCATCCGTCCCTCCCAACTAGCATGCCAGTCGGTAGTCCACGAGCCACAGCTCTGGCCTTGTCTCCCCCGAGTACTTGGTGATGGTAGTCGGGGCTCGGAAACGGGCAGGGAACAGCGCTCGTCGTATGGCCCGGTTGAAGACCCACAGACCGGGTGGTTCGGGCAAAGGACTGCGATCCTCCTCGCTGTTGCAGCGTCCCCCACGCCTGGGATGGTAGCCTCGGCGCACCCTCTCGTCGAGGCGGGCTCGATGGTCGAGATGGTGGTGCTCGTTGCCGAGGCGATCCCAGGCGGCAGGTGCCTTGTCCCGCGTGTGCTCAGGATGGACCGAGGCTTCCCGAATGCCTCGAGAGGACACTGCGTGATGCTCCAAGGGGTCAGCTCGCCTGCGGGAGGCGGAGCTCTCGGCTCGTTGAACCGCAGTGCCTTCCAGGAGATCCTTGAGTTCGCCCTGGATACGCCGTCCCTCGGTGGTGGATGGCTCCGGCATGGCTCGAAGTAGCATCGCCGCTGCAGCAAGGTCCTGGCCAGACCCGCTGACGGCCGGGGGCAGCGCTGCCCTGACATTGTCGACGATGCGGCGCCGGACGTCCTGGGCCCGATGACAGGCTCCTCTAGCGAGTGCTTGGCCTGCCCACTCCTGTTCGATGTTCTGTCGGAGCTGCACAAGCTGGCCTACATCCCCGTCGACCCGAGCCTGCATCTCATGGATTCGCTCGAGCTGTATGTCCTGACCCCCCGCAGGGACTGGGACCATAGCTAGCTCCCGCGGGATGTCAACGCGAGACACGGGCCTAGGGGGATCGTCAGCCTCCAGCATACCGAGGTGGTTGCCTTCGTTGTGATCTCCCAGATCGACGTGGAAACATTCACGACTTGGGCCGTAACCATCGTCGTCATGGTCATGGCCATCGTCAGAACAAATGGAGAGGCAGTGGTCACATGCGGACATGAAGTCCCGCATGGCACCAGGGTCATTGAGGCCAGAGAAATCCCAACCGGAGTTGGGGTCGTCCTAGTCCTCAGAACCCGCCGGTCCGAAGGTTGAGACGGCTGTCAGTCGGTCCCAGGTCGACCACATGTGGTACCCCACAAGGTTTGGATACACCTTTACGAAGGCGCTCACCGTAGCGGGGTCGCTAGGTGGATCGAAGCTGAACCGAAAAGGTACTGGATGGAAAACATACGGTACCTCTTAGTCTATGGACGGTGGTGAAGTCGCGTCGGGGGCGGAGCACACCGTCATCTCAGGTACGAGGGTAACGCCCAACAGATCCTTTGTGAGGGTGCTGGTGTCATCAGCCCGCTTGGGGTTGACGCGTTGCAGGGAAGTGACACCCGCCGTCGTCTTAGGTGCGAGGACAATGCCCGAAATGTCCTCCGGGGGAGTGCCGGCGTCATCGACTCGCTCTGGTGCGACAGCCGTCAAGGTGCTGCCTCCAGCGTGGCCATGGTTGCCCCGTCTCCGCCTCCTCCGGCGAGGAGGGTGGCGGGGACGACCGGAGCGCTCCTCTCTTGCCACAGGGAGATGCTGTCGTAGAGCTCGCCGCTGCAGGGCGAGTCGGAGACCATCGTTGTTGTTGCGCCGTGGGGGGAGAAGTACAATGTCGTAGCTACCGTCGAGGGACATGAACTCGAGACTCCCGAAGCGAAGCACCGTCTCGGGCTGAAGAGGTTGCTGAAGACTCCCCATCTGGAACTCAACAGGAAGGTGTTCGTTAACACGCAGCAGGCCCCTACCTGGCGCGCCAACTGTCGGCATTTCGGACCCGGGGGGTCCCTGGACCGACGAGTGAAATCGCTGCGTGCCCCTGCCCAGATGGGTTAGCGCGGGATGGAACACAAGATGTGGGGCAAGCCTTGTATTATCCTGCACCAGGGTGCCGCTCGTAGTAGGGTTACAAGCGCGTCGCGTGAAGGAGAGAGAGAGAGAGAGGGAGAGCCTGTTCGTTCGCTCCTTCCCTCACGCGAACCCCCCTCCAGGATGGCCCTGGACCTCCCTTTCATAGACACAAGGAGAGGGTCCAGATGTACAATGCGGGGTGTAGCTATGCGCTAACGTGTCCGACAGAGAAGTGCCTAAGCCTTGTGTACATGCCAACGTGGCCGTCGGGGGAGAGCTTGAGCCCTGTACACGTGATAGCGTGGCCGTCGGAGGAGCGCCTGAGTCCTGTAGGAGCACAACTGGCAGTGCGGCAAGGATCCTGCTGATGTCTCCTTGCTGCCGTAAGGGGCTGAGAGCCGCTGGTGTCATGGTGCATGTGGGGCACCATCATTACCCGTCGCCGGGGTAAGCCAGATGGGACGTCGGTCTTGTTCCTTGTAGCCTGAGCAGGCTAGGGATAGGGTAATGATGTATCCCCTGTTGGCGCGGTCGGTCCGAGCCCAAGGTCGGGCGAGGCGGAGACTTCTCTTGAGGCCAAGGCCAGGGTCGGGCAAGGACGCGATTCCTCCCGAGGCCGAGGTCGAGGCCGAGTCCAGGGGTCGGGCGAGGCGGAGACCTCCTCCCGAGGCTAGAGCCTAAGGTCGAGGCTGAGTCCGGGGGTCGGGCGAGGCGAAGACCTCCTCCCGAGGCCAGAGCCTGAGGTCGGGTGAGGCGGAGCTTCCTGTTGCGCCCAAGGCCGAACTCGGTGGTTGATCGTGACTTGTTGTCAGTCTTCGCCTGGGTGGTTGGCACGGCAGTCGGAGCGGGGCGAGCGACGCTGTTTTCCTGTCAAATCGGACAGTAAAAGAGAGGGGCGAAGTGACTGCGGTCACTTTGGCCTGGCCGACTGAGGCGCGTGTGTCAGGATACGGCGTCAGGCATCCCCTGCATTGAATGCGCCTGCGAAGCGGTCGGTTGGTGAGGCGGTCTGGCCAAGGTTGCTTCACAACGAAGCCTGCCCGAGCCGGGCTTCGGGAGAGCCGAGGGGGCGCCTGCTGCCTGAGGAGGCCCTCGGGCGAGGCGTGAACTTGTCTGGGACTACTGCTCTAGCCCGAGGCTGGGCTCGGGTGAGGTCGCGTCCCTTGGGTAGACAAAGCCTTGACTTGAACCGCACCCATCAGTTGGTCTGAGGGTGTTTACCAGCCGTGATTAGGAGTGTTGGGGGTACCCCTAATTATGGTACCCGACAACCATAAAGAATACAAATAGAAGGTTATAAGTCATAGAATAAAATCATTAAGAAACAAAACAAAAAACAAAAGAGAAGTCATACCCAAAAGTCATGTCGCACTAGTCCCTGTTTGTTGGTTTGGTCTTGTTCCTTTTTCAACTTCTACTCGACCTAGTTACTGATGAGCACCTCCTCCACGTCATCTTCGTCTAACACCTTCACTAGACCAGGGTAGTGAAGGCGGCAGAGAAAACCCTTACAACCACCTGCATCACTGTCGTGCGGGACCTGCATGTTGTTGCCGCCTGGCGTGCGGGCCGGCAATGTTGGGTCGCGCTAGTGATTTTTTTTGGCCTAATGCGATGGTTTCCTTTTTCCTTTTCTTTTCTTTTCTTTTCTTATTTCTATTTCTAAGGTTTCAAACTAAATTTCAATTCATTTTAAATTCTGGTTTCACAAATCAAATGCCACAATCCAAGAAACTCCAACATGATGCATAACTTTACATGTTTACTTAATATGTAGTTAAAATGGGAATTATGCTTCACAATAAAGTTGTTACCATAAACTCTCTCACTTTGTTTTCCCAGTGAGTTAATTGGTACCTTAATACTATGCATAATCATATATACATTTAAGGGTCTACAATATTTTAAACCATGTAGGTTTGCTCAAGAATATGAATTCAAAACGAGCATTCCTACCATATGATTGACCTAGTTTTGGGTTCACTCGGCTTTCTCTTTTTTCCGCAGCAACTCTCGATTTCTCGGGGGCTTCACCTCCCACATCATCATCCTCAATCTCAGGGGCTTCCCCTGCGAGCATATCTAGAACAACTTTCTTATAACTCCCAACATGTTGTCTAATCAGTATGTGGGTCACTTTTTCTCCATTAGTCAAGCAATGGTTGGCAGCAACGACAGCCCCTACTTCTTCATAAGTTAGCTTTGCATTTCTCTTGAAGATTATGTTTTGTCCATGCTGAGGTGAATCAGAAAAAAACTTGGAAATGTTGCTCTGCATCAATGGAATAGCATCATTAGCATAAGCAATAGCATAAGTCAGCAACCAATGGTTCAGGGTTGAGGAAGATGAATTTACAATCGGAGGAGGATTCCAAGCAGAATAGGCCTAGGGGCACCCTCATTGTATATATTATCCCTCAACATCATCCCAACTCGAAGCAGAACATCTTCTTCTATGATTGCTTTGTCAATCAAACAAGTAGGATCCTTGCCTCCAGTATACAAATATGCAAGTCTATCTTTCAAAGGCTAAATGTTACAGTACATAAAGTCAATCATTACAACTTGAGTTGTCACACCCCTTCCCTTCATATTAGCAATCTCTTTGAGTAAAGCAGTAGTCTTGGTGGACTCTAAGTCGGTTGGTCCCTCTACCTAACTTGCTAATCTCAAGTTGGATTGCTTCCCTGAATGAGCAGAATTGTTGTGATTCTCCAAATTGAACCACTCATAGTGCCACCCCTTATTATTGGCCTTAAGAGGAATGTCTAGATAATCAACTTTTCGATCTCGATGAAGCTCCATACACGCTCCCCCAACTACATGATGCCTTTTGTCCCTCATTTTAGGCTTGCGATGGTATAAGTACTTCCATAGACCAAAATGGGGAGCAATCCCAAGGAAAGCCTCACAGAGATTAATAGATATGACGATTTGAAGCACAAAGTTGGGATTCATGGGGGTCAGATTGATGAAATAGAAATCAAGGAGGCCTAGGAAAAAAGAGCATATGGGTAAACCTAATATGCAAACAAAAATGGATGTGAAGGCAATATATTAATGGGTATCTTCTATGGGCAATGAAATGCCTTCCCATGTCCTCCACAGACTCAATGCTTTAGGGGGAAGTATGCTCATATCGATAAGGTGCAAGAGCTTGGATTGGTGATAGAAGAAGCAAATAAAGTGGAAAATGGAATATGACTGTTAGGATCAAATGGAGGAATGTAATTTACCAAGTTTCCATGCTGGCTAGTCATCTTCTTCCTCTTCATAGCTATCAAGAGCCATCACAATCAAAGAACGACAATGAGAGATTGGAAATTGGAGACTACCACAATAGCAGGTAAATAATAGGGTTTCTCGCAAAAACATATAACTAAGGTAGACATCCCCCCAAATTTGGATGATATCAACATTTGTGAATCTGACACTTTGTCGGAAGAGTTGGTCACAAGGAGATCAGTCAGAAAGTTCAGCCGGATAAGGAACACAACTATTCTTAGTTCTAGCACACAAACAACTAAACACAATCAAATATCAAAACACTGAGAAGAGACTAAATGGAGATAAGGACGAACTGCTTCATTATATATACATATATATCATCCATACACAGAAAATCAGTTCATTATGAACTGTTTCCACAAAATATTTCTACTACCCCTACACTTACTAGTTACTACTACTACCATACTACTTCTACACCTACTACTATCATTATACTACTACTACACTACACTATTCAGGCCGGTGGCGCCTTTCCACTGGTGCTACGGCCACCATTGCCACTCTTGTCGTTGCCATCGCTGATGCTACCCTTGTTGCCACCGTCGCCGCCACTATTGCTACCCTCGCTGCTGCTGCTGATGCCGCTGATGCCACCCTTGTCGCTTCTATCTCCCTTGCCGTCGCCTTCCTCCTCGTCATCCTCCAACTCCTCCAAGCCCTCCTCCTTTCTCTCATCCAACTCATCTGAGCCAGCGAGGCCAGGGTATTCCATGACCCTAATAATGGCTTGCTCACCTAGGGAGAGCCCTAGGGAGTCATCAGAGTTGGTCGATAATGAATGCGGAGGGGGAGGCAGAGAGCTCTTGCCATCAAAGTCAAAGAACTCATCTTCAGAGTACTTCGAATCTCCGAATGATTCAGAGGGTGGCATCGGCTCTCTCTTTCGCTTGCTGAGGCCAGCCATGGTATTGCGAGTGGGGGTTTCTCTACAGCAGAAGGGGGAGGAGGTGTCAAGGAAGTGAGAACAAAGCAAGTGATGAAGGCAACACCGAAGACTGCCTTATTTATTAAGGAGAATTAGCACCCCTTCGTCTCCAGTCTATATGAAGCGTCGTCATTTTTTGTCCAAATAATCAAAGAGACATTTTGGGTTTTAAGAATGACACATTTCTAGAGAACACGACTTCAGAAAAATCATTAATGACCATCATGACACCCGGTCAACTCAAGACACTACTTTTTTGAAATGATAGGAAACACACACATTGGGTGGACCAGATTTTTTTGAAAAATTTTGGGCAAACAAAAGGGAGAATTATCGTCCCGAACAAACTTTAGTCAACTAATCTTTAGTCGACCAAGCTTGGGTCGGTCATGCTTCAGTCCACCAGTCTTCAGTCGGCCAAGCTTGAGCTAGCCATACCTCAGTTGACCAATCATCAATCGGCTAATCTTGAGCTAGTCCTACCTTAGTCAGCCAGCCTGTAGTCAGGCCAATTGCGTTGGAAGCTTGTTAGTTAATCAGATCTTAGTCGAACAACCTAGTTGTGTAGATTTCAGTTGGGTGAACCTAATAGACCACATCTAGATGAACTTCAGTTGGCCAAACTTCAGTCGAGCAGGCTTCATTTACACCTTCAAATTCATGAGGGAGCAACAATTGATCTATTACAAGACAAGACTAAAGATCCATTTTAGGAGGATTTCATTTGGTACCTTCGAGTTGATTGTTGCTCAAGTTAGCTCAAAACTCGAGGGCTACACCCATTGGTGGTGCACCTAGATCTAGACATCGGAAAGAAATTGTATCCAAGAAAGATAATCAATTGACTCAACAAGATACACCACCAATATCAGAACTTATTGTTGGAGTCTCAAGCCAATTATCCTCAAAAATTGGTATGAGCCTTAGGGGCTTGTGTGCGATAGATATCCCCTAGGTTACCATGACTCAGATATGTTCTGTAGGCCACCAAAAAGGCCCCTGATGCGCTGGGGATGTAGTCTTCACGGGACATTAATCGGGCGTAACTAGAAGCAAGCGTGGAAGGCGGTTGTGTGGGCGTGAAGACTCCTGGGCCACATTCTGCACATGCAGAGGACATGCAAATTCCCTAAAGGCTCGTCAACCTCCGGGCAAGTCGGCATGATTCTTGTAGATGAGGGTGGACTGAGAACGTTCATCGGGGCGTGTGTGTAACCGCTCTTCTATTGGGAATAAGGCAGAGGGGGAGCCCCTCCAAAACAAGACACACCTTAATAGGCAGGGTCATCTTCTACCTCCAGGTCTCTCTGTTGTCGTGATCACCAAGCAATACAATATCCTCAACTCACAGGACATAGGGTATTACACACTTTAGTGGCATGAACTTGTATAACTCTCTGCGTTCTATCGTGCATCACACTAACCATCGAGTAGCAGTCGACTTCGCCGCCTACCCAAAATCATTACATGGTATATCAGTAGTGCACCGTCGGGACTAAACAATGACACCTAGCCCATGACCACCATTCATAGAATCCCACCGCGAGGCCAACCTTGCTCCCCAAGAGTCCACATCATGGTTGTCTGTCCATGGGAATGAGAGATCGACCAAATGATGGTGGGAGCCATGGATATAGAGAAGTGGAACCATGGAGGGAAAAGTTTATTCAAATAGATAATTTTTTCACTACTGGAAACTGCCTAACTTCCTAGAGCCTAAACTATCAAAAGTTAAGTGAAAATGGTCGAAAGTTAAAGCAACTCTTAGAAATTAAGAGCTCTCATCAAAAATTCGACTCTAAGAAAGCAACAGTCAAAAGTTAGCCTAACTTCTGACGGGGCCGCCGGAAGGTAGAGAGGTTGACGCCTCAGTGCCATAACTTCCGATCATTTTACCAACATCTTGGAAATAAGTTAGGCTCTTAACTTCTGACGATCCTCACAGGACTCTCGGAAGTTAAGAGGCTAACATCCGATCGTTTAATTCACCACCTAGAAGTTATACTAAAGCAGCATTAAAAATGCTATTCATTTTCAAATTTCACCATATTTCAAAACATTAGAATACACACAACCATATAACAACAATAACATCTCATCCATTTCATTACAATAACACATTATCTAATATAAGTCACAAGTCACAACAATAACATACAAGTCTTTTCATTTCATCACAATGATTAACAAGTCACAAGTCTCACACAAGTTTATCAAAAGAAACATTACTTCAGATTGTCATTAGGAAATTTATTAGAGTTTTAACCGCTACCTCCATTGGCAAAGAGCATGGTGACAAACGAGTTATCATCGTTGTTGGGGCCCTACTTAGCCGAAGGTCCTCACAAAACCTTCACTTTAGCACAAACAAATGTGTTTCAGGTTCACAGCTAATAGTGAACGAAGCTAACCTTCGGCCAGGACATTGCCAAGAAAAATCGAAGCGACGTTAACAGAAGCTTTGACCAAGTGTGCGAACAACGAAGGTGCGAGCCAAATCCGCTAGCTTCGGCACAAGTGAGACTTCGGTTACAAAGATACCAAGTTCCAGACTTGTGCAACAAGAAAGAAGGAGAAAAGTCGTCAGTGTCCCTGCATCATTTGTAAAATATGTGTGTAGACTCTATGAGCACGTTTGTAATTTTCCACGAAGTTGTTCATATTTCCTATAAATAGATGATCAGTGCCCTACATAAATTCACCTTTTTAAGGGCCATAACTTCGTATCGCTTAGCCTTCGAAGAACCTTTGTGCCACCATGTGTTAAGAAGCCGAAGGTATGTTTGTAAACTCATTTGATATGAAGGAAGATAGAATGAAAATGTCAAGGCATATGATATGAGTTTTTACACTCAATCACTCCTTGTCATTTCATTTTATATCGTTTTATCTCCTTTTAAAAGATCTTCATCCTTCGATAAAAGTTTACATATTTAACTTGTGTTGCCTTAGTTTTCAATGCCTTTAGGGGATTGAAATTAAGTATCAAATATTGGTGCCCACCTCCAGTGATTCCACAACCACAGTAGCCCAAATCACGATGAGAGCATGGCAGGCCATCAAGCTTCATCACCATCCATGAAGAAGCTTGTGCTCCCCATCACTGGGGGTTCGAGCTTCAAACCTAGCAACAAAAGAAAAAGAAAGAGGCCCAAAGAAGGGTACAACACGTAGGCATCCAAGGACCCTACATTAAGTCCAAATAGTCTCATATCCCCATTACCTTTTCTCAAGAGGATCTTCGTCTCAAAGATTATCCACATAGAGATGCCATGGTTATCTCTTATGTCATCAAAGACTTTGTAGTTCACAATATTCTAGTAGACATGGGCAGCGCAATAGATATTATATTTGCCAAGGCTTTCAAGCAAATCAAGAGCCCAAAGATAAGATTTTGGAATCAGCTTTTCCCCTCTGCGGCTTCAAAGGACAACAAGTAATGGCATTAGGAAAGCTGGCTATGCCCATTACCTTTGGTTATGTTAACAATACAAGGACAGAAGAAGTCATGTTTGAGATTGTTGATATGGAGTTCCCATACAATGCCATTATCAGAAGTGTAACTCTCAATGTATTCGAAGCAAAACTGTGACAGAACCTCCCAAGTCATTAGGCCCACCTACAGTTGTCCTTGTCCAGCGGACCTCGGACAACCCTGTAGATGCACATAATCACTCGACAAGTTTGGTATCTGTATCCTTCACCTTTCCCAAGAGCGTTTCACCCGTCACGCAGATATTACAACACATCGTAGGAACGAATAAGCAGAAGAAAATTACAATAACTTAATTTACATTCATTAAAATATAGAAAGAGTGTTAATATTACATCACCAGGTTATAAGAATGCATAAGTATTATTATTACAACCCTGGGAGGCAAAAACCCCTCCTGCATAAAAGTATATTGTTTTTCAAAAGGAAGGACCACGTCCTTCTGCAACCACATTACTGTTGAGGTTCGTCCTTGGGCACCACATTCTTGGGCACCACCTTAGTGCAAAAACAGCAAAAGTCTGCTGTTTCATCACCTACAACAACATGGGTTTGAAAACCCTGAGTACGAAGTGTACTTTCGCAAGTCTTACCTGTCAAAATAAAAGACTCTCAAGGATATGCTGGCTTTAGGGAGTCAAGGTAAGGCTTAATCAAGAATCAAGACTCTATTTGCAAAAATGCTTACTAATAGTGGATCCTTAAAAATCCAGTTTTATTAGCAAGTTAAGTCATTACGTGTCACTAGAGTTCTTTCTACCCTAGTTCAAGCACTTGGCCTATACTAGCCATCCTTTTATCAATCCTTCTTGTTCACTGAAATGTTACGTGTAAGTCAGTGACCAAGTCTTCATGTCCGAGAAGTAACAGCGATCTGAATCGATTAATACTCAGCTGAGGATCTCCAATCACATGACATATGTAGCACTTAACCCTTGCATATGTCAACTCGCCACCGGGTTTCTTAAGACCAGACCGGGTTCACGCCAATCGAGAGCAAAGATACACCACCGTCCAGCCTCTTGCTACGGAGGGTACACGCTACTCTCGCTATTAATCTGCTATTAATCTGCTAGAGGCAAAGCTTACCCATGACGAGGTATGTGACAAGTTAAAGGGTCCTCGGTCATCAGGCCTACATCGACAAGGTCTTTAATTGACTCAGACGGAGACACTACACCGAGACTCTCTTCTGGTGCAAGTCACCCGCCCGGTCTCAGCTTTATCATTTAAAACCCAAAGTTTGGTACCTGGCAGAGGTACATCCTTTCTGATGTTGAACCCATCATGGCCATGATGGATCCACCAACAAGTTTTTTTAAAACATCCCATCCACTGTGAAGCATCACCTTTTGTTTTAAAACAAAACATTTGTTTTTCTAAAGCAGGACTAAGCATCGGAAAACCTTTTAATAAAATAGGTAATCAAGGAATGGTAAACAGATCCAAGGAAGGAAATGCATCAATTGGTTTAACACCCAACTCCTATCACCTAATGCATCATTCAAGTGATAAAGAGTTTAAAATAGCAAGGAGGTGGCAAATGCATCGGGGCTTGCCTTATGTTGTAGGAGAGTCAGGCTCTGTTCCACAAATATCAAAATAGAAACAGTTCCCGGCAGGTGGATTTTCTGCTGATGGAGTAGTTTCTTCCTCTTCAACAGTCACTTCTTCCTCGTTCTCTATATATAACCATATATAATCATGAATGCTCATATAATGCTTATGAAAATGCAATAATAGAGAAACTACACTAAGTTGTATCTTGAATACAACTTTCCTTCATGGTGCTCCAGGGAAACTAGGGTTTTTCTGAGTCAATACCTTAGTGGGATTAGATATTTATTTTTCCTAAGGAGCTAGGGTTTTGGATTTGAGAACCAAACAATGTCCAAAACATATCAAACTTTACTCATGGGTTCTAAGTATCAAAATAAGTTCACCCAAAAAGTTTTATGATTTTTGGAGCTATCTAGTAATTTATAAAATTCAAAAAGACTAGTTGTAGGCCTCATTAAATACTACATAATTCCTGGTTTAGGCTAAAAATCTTGGAACTATTTTTGTTAAATATTATAGAAATTTAGGAGTTCAACAAAATTGGTATCATATTTTTAGCATTCTTCTATAATTTTATACGAATTTCCTAAGTCTGGGAGAAAAAGTAAAAGAAAAAACATCAACAGTGCTGGGCTCAATTTACCCGAATCAGCCCAATACAGGTAGAACGCGCCGCGCGTGCGCCCGCGCTGACGACTTTGCACAGAGGACCCTGGCTGTTCGAATAACCCATAAGGACTCCTCTCTACTGCTTTTCTGTCTCACTGACATCTCCAATAAGGCCCCTCCCTTTTCTATTTCCTCGCAAGGTGAGGTCCCCGACCATGGACAGCGGAGCAGTGGCTCCGGCGAGCCTATACTGGCCAAGATACGCAATGACTGGTGCTCTGGAGTGGTTAACACCTAATTCGATCTCTAATAACCATTTCCCCTCAACTAATTTCAAGATTCTAGCCCCTAATCTCCCTGCCCACGATAACAACACGATCAATGGACAACTCGAAGCGTTCCCGGTGATCTTATGGGTTCTAGCTCAATTGGCTAGGTCGAGAAGCATCACAAGCACATAGGGATGCCAAAACAAGAGAGAGGAGGGCATCATTGGACCTGTGGAGAGCTGGCCACGGCTAGCTCACACACGCGGTGTTCTTGACCGATTTGGGGGAAATCTCAAATTGGGGCGTTCTGGTGGATGATCAGAGGCACGAGCTAGTGTATTGGGTGCGTGACTACCTAGCAAAGCCGATGGCACGCTCAATTTATAGGGCCCGAGGGCGGTGGCTCCTAAATTTAGTATGGCGCGGTGGCGGCTGAAGAGAGGGGAGAACACTGTTGGCTTAGTCGTGGCATTCAGCGGTGCAGTGGCTCAAAGATTTTAATCCTAAGTGTGCCACGGTTACTACCACGCAGAAATGAACCCCGGCGTGGCATAACCGAGGACACCGGAGTGTCCACGGCGACACCGGCGGTCCGGTCATGTCGCACGGCTACAGGCGCGGTGATAAGCTTCTGCCGCGATCAAATCCGCGCCCCCGCGAGATCTTTTTACCTCCCCGTGAATATCCACTGCGTGCCAAGCACGAATCATGGCGACCGGCGTGAATCCAGGTGCAAGGTCACCGGTGGCGAGGGGGACTGAACCCTGGGATATTTCTGCAGACACTGTACCATCAAGGTTGTTTCAGTTGTTCTGACATAGCAATTTACAGGTCGATTTACTTCAAATTTCATGTAGTGACTGGACCACCTCTCTGTATCAAAGTTGTAGCCCTACAATCCAGTTACAATCTTGCTATAGTAACCATGCTCAAACACTCACTGGATTATCTTCAAAGGAGCTCCCAAAGTTCACCCCATGTCACTGTCAGTAGAAGCTCAGGTTCTGAGTCGACTGACAGCATGATTTTGAGCTCATTTGACTCCAAATTTTGTACAACACTTATGCCTGATGTCTTAAACAAAGTTATACTCCTTTAGTAGCTCTACAAATTTGATGTATTGACCCTAGGCAAATTCTTTATGTGTAATGAGATACAAGGCTCCAAAGTTAACACATTTCAACTGAATTCAGACTTACTCACAAATGGTTTATGGGTTGCCCATTTTGTAAATAAGTCCATATCCCACAATTGGACTTGTAAATCCTCAAATGTGATCAACACATAATTTGTGGTGTTATAATACTTTGGTTTTTGCACTTGGGTCCAAAAGTGCACAAAATTTACACTTGGCCCCCTAGGGTTCTAATTTAGGGTTTTCCAGGGGTCTTTTTAGAGTTTTTAGCACTTTAGGGTTTTAGGGTCACTAAAGTCTATCAAAGATGATACCTTATGATCATTCTTAATAAGTTTTGAGGTTTTAAGTTATTTGGGCTTCATTTTCACTCATAAGCCCCATTTATGGTTAAGTACTCTATCCTAGGGTTAACCATACATCAGCCACATCAGTACAACTTGTTTGAATTCTTTCCTAGTGAATGCACTCTAGGTGTAACAAACACATGATATGCCCATGCACATGATGTTATGCTCAAGTTTTAGTGATAGTAACACCAGGGGTGTTACATCCTTCCCCTCAGAAAAGAATCTCGTCCCGAGATTTAAAGTCCTAGGGCAAGTAGTGGAAAAGGAAACGCGTCATGCTTTTATTTCCTTATATCTTGTACAAGGCAGGGGGTGGTATGCGTCTATTCCATTCTTACAAACAACTGTACATATCTCACAAATTACAGGAAGCTAAAAAGCCAAGGAAATTCTTTTCTAAGAAGTCTTGGGTTTCCCATGTAGCTTCATCTTCCATATGTTGGTTCCATTGTATCTTATAAAATTTGAGAACTCTTCTTTGGGTGACCCTGTCCTTTTGATCTAGGACTCGAATGGGATGTTCTAAATATGTTAAGTCTGGTTCCAAGGTAACATCCACCACATCAATAGTTCGATCTGGAACCCGAAGATATTTCTTCAATTGGGATACATGGAACTCATTGTGCTCTACAGACAATGTTTCGGGTAGTTGGAGTTGGTATGCCACTGTCCCACATTGTTCAAGAATCGGGAACGGACCAATGTACCGGGGTGCAAGCTTTCCTTTTACACCGAAACGGGTAACACCCTTCATTGGTGATACTTTTAGGTACACATAATCTTTGACTTGAAAGTACAAGGGTTGGCGGTGTTTGTCTGCATAAATCTTTTGTCGAGCATGTGCTTCTTTCAAGTTATGTATAATTTGTTGAACCTTTTCTTCCATTTCTTTGACCATATCAGGCCTAAAAAACCACCTTTCTCCTGGTTCAGACCAATTCAATGGAGTACGGCACCGTCATCCATATAATGCTTCAAAGGGTGCCATCTCGATGCTTTTTTGATAACTATTGTTATATGAAAACTCTACCAATGGTAAACATTCATCCCATTTCTAGGGGAACTCCAGAATGCATGCTCGCAACATGTCTTCAAGTATTTGGTTCACTCTCTCAGTCTGTCCACTTGTTTGGGGATGGTAGGCCGAACTGTGGAGCAACTTAGTACCCAAAGTTTTGTAGAGCTCTTCCCAGAATTTGGATACAAATTGTGATCCACGATCCGACACTATTGTCTTCAGAACTCCGTGCAAACTGAGAATACGGGCAATATATACCTGGACATAGGTGAGGACCGGATAGGATGTTTTGACCGGTAGAAAATGGGCTATTTTTGTAAGTCGATCAACTATAACCCATATAGAATCAAACCCTTTTGTTGTCCTAGGTAATCCCACAATGAAGTCTATGCTAATGTCCTCCCATTTCCATGTTGGGATGTGCAAAGATTGCAATGGACCAGCAGTCTTCATGTGTATGGCTTTGACACGTTTACAGATGTCACATCTTGCCACATAGCGTGCAATTTCGATCTTCATTTTTGTCCACCAATAATGTTGCTTTAGATCTTGATACATCTTAGTGCTTCCGGGATGAATGGAATATCGACTAAGATGAGCTTCGTCCAAAATTTGCTGGCGGACATCATCATTCTTGGGCACAACTACGCGGTTATTAAACCAGACTATGCCTTGATTATCCCTTCTGAAACACTTTGCTTTGTCGGCTTCTATTTTCTCATGAATATGTTTCATACCCTTATCACTCCTTTGTGCATCAATAATTATTTGCAGAAGAATCGACTCAAGCTTCAATTGGTTTAAGGTTCCATGTTGAATTATTCCCAGGTTTAATTTCTCCATTTCTTGGCATAATGTGATGTCAGAAGTCTTTACTGTAAGACAATGGCAGGAAGCCTTGCGATTTAGTGCATCTGCCACCACATTGGCCTTGCCTGGGTGATAGTGAATCTCTAATTCATAATGCTTAATCAGCTCAAGCCATCTCCTCTGCCTCATGTTTAACTCTGACTGGGTAAAAATATACTTCAGACTTTTATGATCTGTATATATATATATATATATATATATATATATATATATATATATATATATATATATATATATATATATATATGGCAAATATTTCCCAGTAGATAATGACGTCATATTTTAAGGGCATGAACCACAACAACTAATTCCAAGTCATGAGTTGGATAATGTTCTTCATGCCGGCGCAACTGTCTTGAAGCATATGCTATAACTCGGCCCTCCTGCATTAAGACACATCCGAGACCACTGCCTGATGCGGCATAGTATACATCAAAAGGCTTCTCAATATCCGGTTGAGCTAATACCGGAGCAGTGGTCAATAATACCTTCAGTTGCTCGAAGGCTTCGTTGCATCTTGAGGACCAGTTAAATTTGGTATCATTCTTCAATAGGCTTGTGATTGGCTTCACAATCTTGGAGAAATCCAGGATAAATCTGCGATAATAGACAGCCAGCCCAAGGAAACTTTGAACTTGATGTACAGTGGTTGGTGGTTTCCACTCTAGAATATCCTTGACCTTGCTAGGATCAACCGCAATCCCATTTGTAGACAATACATGTCCCAAAAATTAGATTTCCTTCGGCCAAAACGCGCATTTGCTGAATTTAGCATATAATTGATGTTCCCTTAAGCGCGTTAATACGACCCGTAAATGTTTAGCATGCTCCTCTTCAGTCTTCGAATAGATCAAGATATCATCAATGAAGACCACCACAAATTTACCAGCTCAGGCATAAACATCGAGTTCATTAGATATGTGAAGTGGGCAGGAGCATTTGTCAAGCCAAAGGACATAACCAGATATTCAAATAATCCATACTGCGTAGTAAATGCGGTTTTGGGTATATCCTCGGGTCGAATACGGATCTGATGGTAGCCCGACCTAAGGTCAATCTTGGAAAATACCCGAGCTTCAGTAAGTTGATTGAACAAAATATCGATCCGGGGAAGAGGGTACTTATTTTTGATAGTGACCTCATTAAGGGGTCTGTAGTCCACGCACATCCGAAGCGTTTGATCCTTCTTCTTGACATAGATTGCAGGACATCCCCAAGGTGATGAACTGGGCCGAATGAATCCCTTCTCAAGTAAGTCTTGTAATTGTGTCTTGAGCTCTGCCAATTCATTTGGTGGCATTCGGTACGATCTTCTAGAAATAGGAGCTGTACCTGGCTTTAGTTCGATTACAAACTCTACATCCCTTTCTGGAGGTAATCCGGGTAGATCTTCAAGAAATACATCCGAAAATTCACATACTACCGGAATGTCCTGGATTTCTGGTATAATAACTTCATAGGCTCGTCCAAATGGTTTGGCCAGGACAGCTACAGGGATGGATAGGAGAACCTCTTCATGGCCATGGCTCAACTGGATAGTCCTTAAGTCAGTGTTAAGGATAGCTTTGTGCTAGGCCAACCAATTCATGCCTAGTATCGCATCTATATCTTGGCCTTTTAAGACAATCATGTTGGTGGGAAAATCCTGTTCAGCCAATGTTACTGGCACATGGAAGGCTACTTCCTTAGTAAATATTTGTCCCCCGGGCGAATGAATAATAAACCCTTCCCTTGATTCAGTGCAAGTAATGCAATATTTTTCCATGAATTTCTTGCTTATGAATGTATGTGAAGCACCAGAATCAAAGAGAATGACTGCTAGGTGATTGGCCACAAGGAACATACCCATCATTACCGGCTCTCCTTCCGGTGTAGTGGCCACTTACGTGTAATAAATTCGCCCAGTCTTCTTCACATTTTTGCCCGCTGAATTATTTGCCATGTTCCCTTTGCCTTGATTTGAGCTCCCCGAGTTCTGCTGATTGTTGGACTTATTCTGCCTCGGATATGGGCAGTCTTTGATAAAATGACGAGACTTCCCACAGTTGAAGCAACCAGTTGAGAAACTAGGGATGTCAGTGTTTTGGGTCCGACCGCACACCCGGGGTTGCCCCTCAAGGTGCTTTTAGGAGTAGGACGGTGTTATCAACTGTAGCTCAATGGTTTGTGCCAGTTGCACGAGAGACAGTAGACAATGGTTTACAGGTTCAGGCCGCTTTGAAGTGCGTAACACCCTACATCCTGGCGAGAGTGCTGTATGTGGTGGGTTACAAGGTAGTTCTCTAGTGCGTAGAAAGTTGGGGTGGATGGCTAAGTAGTGAGTTCGATCTCCTCTGAAGGGGTGCCCCCTAGGCCTTATATATTCGACCGTGGGGCAATACATGCAGATATGATAACCATGTGCACCTAAGAAATAGTGAACCGATTGAGTCCATCTTCCTATAATTTCGCCGACCCATCCTCGCTCGGTTCCGTCGCATAGGGCTCTAGCGCAGGAGGGTCGGGTCACTGTTGTGATTACTTGCTCGAAGTCGTTGGGCCGTCTGGGCTTGCACCGATCCGGCCTTGTGCCGATCCGCTTCACTGGTCGTCTCTCCCAGGCCCACTAGGAGATGACCTCACGAATTATGGAGCCCTTGGGCCCTTCGTGAGGTCTTTTATCCTTCTGGTGGACCCGGGGGATATCTGTCCCCCACAAGCCCCCGATCTTTTGGTCGATTTTGAAATAAATGGCCCAATGATCCTAGGCCTAGCTTCCAGTCTTTTGATTTAACAAGAAAACGCCTTGGGGATAAGCTTGTCGGGCCAACGCTTCTGAGTTCTGAGTGGTTCGATAAAAACAAATTTTCACTGCCTTCTTCTGCTTTTATTGCTCGAAATTTGGTGTTTTGTCTCAGACCCTTGCTTCGGAGGTCAGCATTTCATACTGTAGGACTTCGAATTTCATTGGGCGCACCAAAGGTGCACCCAATGGGTGTAGCCCCCGAGCTTCGAGTGTTATCAGAAATCACTTTCATTTTCCACTTGTACTATGTCGGAGGTCAGCCTTGTATTGATCTTACCCTATGCTTTAGAGGTCAGCATTGTCTTGATCTGAGATGATGATTCATTGGGTGCACCGAAGGTGCTCCCAATGGGTGTAGCCCCCGAGCTTCGAGTGGATTTTTTTGAAAATAATCTACTCGAAGATCTTCATTTTATGCCTTTTTCCAGTAATCTTCTTCCCTTCTTGCTGAATGCCTTGGAGGTTAGCACTATGTTATTGATATTACGCTTTAGAGGTCAGCGTATATTTTGTCTTTTAGGCCGAGTTCGTTATTTGCCCATATCTTGCTAGACAGTGCAATTTATTTGATCTGTGACTGATTGGACGTTCGACAGGTGACCCTTGGCTAGTCTTCGTTATCACTTCTTGCTTCAATGCTTCTGTCGATTGGACTCATACCTTGTTGGCTATATTTGGCTTTCCTTTGATCCTTGTTGATATCTCACTTTTGTCTTGAAGTATTCATTGCACGTACTGCACGGATGTGATAGTTTTGAAAAATATACTGGTATTTCCTAGGCGTCCCCCCCAATGGGTGTAGGAAAGGGACGGCTTGGTACGCTGAGTGTTTAGTGAACTGCTTCTGAGTAGTAACTTGATGTGACCGCGGGTGTAATCATATCGCCCGCGCAGTTGACTGGAGTCCCAATGGGTGTTGTGTTGCGTGAAACGGCATCAGCCGTCTGACGTGTCTTCAGACGGTTTGAATTGCATATTGAATTTTTGCGACTGTTCAGTGGCCGTGGTAGGAGGTGAGCGGTTGCCTTCTTCTTCTATAAATAGTGTTCTTGCTTCCCCGGCATTTTCACATCTCTTACTGCTCTCTGTTGCTTGCTCTCTTCTTCCTCCTTCCTTTCCACCATGGGCAAGAGTAAAAAGGGTAGCAGTTCCTCGCCTCGCTCTGGTGACAAGCGCAAACGTGAGCCGACTCCTCCCTCGGAGGACTTCGACAACTCGGAGTACTCGGAGCAGGAGTTCTCCTCTGGGTCCGAGGGATCTCCGGCCCCCGTCTCTCCCCCGACGTCGTCTAATGATTCAGACGACTCCCAGGGGATTGCCGTGGAGGTCTGGACCTACATCCGGGCCGTCGAGCGCGCCGGGCTCGAGGGCTCGGATGAGTCGGAGTACTCCTCAGACGAGGAGGACTCCTCGGACTCGTCCGAGGAGGGCAGCGGCAGCGATGGCGGAGATGGCGACGACGACGGAGGCGACGGCGATGGCGGTGACGGCAGCGGCAAGGGCGGTGACGGCAGCGGCAAGGGCGGCGATGGCAGCAGCAAGGGCAGCAACAGGGGCAGCAACCAGGCAAGTGGCTAGATGCCACTGGTTTTTAGATATTAGCATAGATTAGTAGTAGAAATAGTATTAGTGAAATAATGTAGTAGTAGCTAGTAGTATAGAGTAGTGGTAATGTAATGTAGTAGTAGTAGTAGGGAAGTATCAACTCATAACGAGTTGATTTGTAAGTTCTGTAGCTTCCCTTTATGAAGAACGATTTCGTCTCCTCCTGTGTTGATTACTTTGCCTCCTGGTCGGTTGATGTTCGTCGCAATATTTATTGCCCATGATGTTCTCTGTCTGCTATGCTTAAGTAGTAACTTGGAGTTCTTGAATCATTCTTCCGTTCGTTTTATCTGCAACGTCAATGCCTCAGAAGTAGTAGCCGAGTCACTTGGAGTCAAATTGTCTCTTTTAGGGGTGACAACCGAGTTATTATTGACAACATTGGCGCTTCTGAAGTAGCGTTCGAATGATGGTGGGGCCACATCGGTGTTTTTAGAATTAACGACCAAGTGGTTACTGGTGATATCAGCGTTATAGAGGTAACAACCGAGTGACTGTTGGCAACGGTGGTGATTTTTTAGAGGTAACAACCGAGTGACTGATGGTGATGTCAGCGTTTTAGAGGTAACAGCCGAGTCAATTTGAGCTGTGTCGGACGTTTTGGAAATAACGGCCGAGTGATGACATGGCACGCCAGCTTTTAGAAACAACAGCCGAGTGATGAGTTGGCACGCCAGCGTTTTAGAAGTAACCACCGGGTGATGAGTTGGCATGCCAGCGTTTTAGAAGTAACCGCGGGTGATGACATGGCATGCCAGCGTTTTAGAAGTAACCGCCGGTGATGACTGGGCGCTTTTTTGGAAATGGCATCTGGCCCGGGAAAACCCCATATGTACTGCACTGTAGCACGACTCCACGCTCCGTGCCCTAGTTTCTGCTTTCCTGCATCCAGGCCTTCTCTGCCTTTTTGCGATTCTGCTTCCGCTCCGCTCGCCGGTGAGGTTGAGATGGCACCCAAGCGAAAAACCTCAAGTTCATCCGTTGCTGTCATTCCCCCCATCGATCCCAACAGTCAGTTGCCTTTCGCAGGTAACCATATGTCTGTTGTTTCTGAGTCTGACCTTTTCCATCTCGTGTCCATCGGAGTTCTTCCTCCGAAAGAACTCTGTTCCTGGCGGATCTATTGTGGGGTCACTGTTCCAACAGAAGACACTCATGAGTCCGTCGTCTACGTTCCATTTCTCCTCCGCGGCCTTGCTCTTACTATTTCTCCCTTTTTCTGCGGTATCCTCAATTTCTATCACTTGAATCTAACCCATCTGAACCCCAATTCCATTCTGCAAATCTCCATCTTTGTTCATTTGTGTGAGGCTTTTCTTGGCATCCTGCCACACTTTGGACTGTGAAAATATTTGTATCACTGTCGCCCTAGGATGACCGGAGGGCAGCACCAACTGGTAGGGGGCGCGAGCTTGGAAATGCGCCGTGGGAGGAAGACTGACTACCTTGACATCCCACTCAAGGACAGTATCAAAGGATGGCGCTTAGAGTGGTTTACCGTGGAGAATCATGGGAATTCCCTCCCCCCACAGTCAGGGAGACAGCCAGATGTTCGCACTCCGAGCTAGACCGAATCCCCCACAGACCAGGAGGTGGCTGAGGCAAGGGCTCTGTTAGCTGAAGTTGGATTGTTGAAGGAGAGAGGTATGACTGCAGAGGCTATGGTTGCTGATTTTGTCTTCAAGAATACTCAGCCACTGAAAGACAGGGCACATCCGGCCTATCTGTACCGAGGCCTGGCTGACTCAACCCGAGTTACCAACAGAAGAATTCCTGCTGTGGATTTAGTGAGCCGGCTTGAAATGATACTTAGAGGCAAAGTATCAAATGTTGGCGCCCCTGTTGCGTATTCGGCCTGGAACCTGCCCCCTTCCAAGGACTTCACCCATTTTGTATCAAATCCTCCTGCTGGTGATGGCGGTTTGGGCCTTAGAGTGCGACCCTCTGCCGAAGAAGTTAGCGCTTTGGTTGCTTCGCTTGACGAAATTCCTGATGATGAAAGGCAGGTTCATTTCAAGGTGCCTTTGGATCCCAGTGATGCAGAGATAGGTGCCATGCTGGATATGTTGGCTGAGGATTCTTCTGATGCCGCTCCTGCTGAAACATTGGTGGTGGTGCCCATCCCTGAAGCTGACAAAGCTTTGGACGCTCAGAAGTCTACCAATGTTCGTCCAAAACGTTCTCGCCGAGTTGATCAAGCCTCTTTTCCTGCTGAGGGGGAGAAAAAGAAAAAGAGACGTCTTCATCGGGTGTCTAGCTTGGATCAAGGTGCCGGTCCTTCTGCTCCTGTTGCTGAGGAAGTGCCAGTGTCTGAATTTACTGAAGCTGATCCTAATGGGTGTGACCCATCTGACACTGATCCCAATGGGTGTGCTGTCCGTGTTGTCGGTGAGGATGACGAAGAAGAGGACAAAATCCCTCTGATTTGGAAGAACAGCCGTCGTTATATAGCTAGTGGGGAAAGTAGTGGTGTTCCTTCTCCTGCCTTGTCTGCCCTCATTGGTCTGCAAGAATTAT
The DNA here is from genome assembly GCA_029449295.1 of Zea luxurians. Lineage (NCBI taxonomy): Eukaryota > Viridiplantae > Streptophyta > Magnoliopsida > Poales > Poaceae > Zea > Zea luxurians. Next base: position 44,067,637 of record JAOPSE010000001.1, on the reverse strand, counting down.
CTCTGGCGAATTTTGATCAAACTCTTGAAGACATGGTTCCAGAAGATCTGTTATCAGAACCAGCAGATGGTGGCGCGATGGATGTTTGTGTTGATGTGCTCGACGCCGGGTTGGGATCATCCCGGGCAGCGTCCCGTGCCTCATCGACCTTGGAGCGCGGTCTTGAGGGTCAGGGAGCTGGTTTGGATTCCCCTACTCACATGGAAGTGGCCGAGGGACCTTCAGCCTTAGAGGCGGCTGCTGCAGAGAACTCGGCCCTCAAGGATGGTGCTAGCACTTACCCAGCCCCCGAGGGTGTTGCCAGAGATGATCCGGCTCAGATGGGTAGTGCAAGCTACGACCCAGCCCCCAAGGGTATCCGAGCGGGTTCTCCCTCTTGCACTTCCATGGATGTTCACGTAGGGTCCTCTCCTCCATACTCTGGTTGCATGGTGACAGCCCAAACCTTTGGTCAAGGGGTCGCTTTAGAGGCCAGCGTACCTGATGACAAAATTTTGGGTTCTGCTGATGACACTGAATTGGTCCCTGCTGAATCGTTGCAAGTTGCTCCAGGTGGTGATCCTTTGCCGAGTCATCAGTTGATCTCTCATGACTTGGGAGTCGCCTCCTTCTTCTCCAACTTCCAGGTATTTTGGTTTCTTCTGGTCTGACTTTTACCCAAGCAGATAATTACTCTCATGCTTGTCTGCTTTTTAATGCCAGGCGTTGGTCGATGAGATGTCTAGTCGGCTGAGGTTGCAGGGCGCTTCTGTCCCAGAAGGAGCTTTGTCTCTGGCGCGTTGGAATCCGGTGCTGCTTCAGCGGCGTGTTTCTGACTTAGAGGCGGTGAATGTTGGTCAGTGCTCTTTTGCTTCCTTTTGGCTACCTTATTAAACTGCTTCTTATTTTAGCACCTTTGCTTGAATGTTTCTCGCCAGATATGACTCGGCAGTATTCCGATCTTGAAGAAAAACACTCTCAAGGTCAAGCTGCGTTGGTCCAGCGGTGCTCTGATCTTGAGGAAAAGTATTCCCAAAGTCAGACTGAGCTGGCCCAAGTTTCTTCTTCTCTGAATGATGCTAACACGCTGAACTCTACTCTTCGCGCTCAGCTCGACTCTGAAAAGGTGACCTTTGAATCCGGGTTTTGTTTTGTTGTGTTCTTATTGCTTGCTTGACGTTTGAAGAAGTTGATTCTTGCTTGCAGGAAGAAAAACGTGCCCTTGTTACTTCTCGTGACAATCTTGACAGGCTATACCGTGACTCTAGCAACTCGCTGACCATCTTGGAGAGGAGTCATCGCTTCACTAGGGAGGAGTTAGACAATCTTCGTTATAAGCTGCAGGAATCCTTGGATGACGTGATTCGCCTCAGGCAGTTGATATCGGCCAAAGATGCTGTCATCAAGAATCTGTGTGCTTCCAAGAAATCCGTCGTCCAGGAGCTAGAGACCGCTCAGTTGGCTGTCAAGGTTGCTGAAGAGACTTCCGCCACTCTGAGAGCCCAGCGCGATAAAGCTATGGATAAAGCTATTCACGCGGGGCGAATTCTAATGAGGAGACCTGGTGTGGTTGTCCCTGACGACATAGTGGCAGATGTGAACGCCGCTCCTAATTCCTCCAGTCGTCCTTCTTCATCGGTTGCTCCTGAAAAGAACGTTGCAAAATAGAAAAACACTGTATGCTTTGAGCACGTGGTTAACGTGCTCGGATGTTTCGTTAGAGGACACGTTTCAGTACTGAATGCTGCTATTGTTCTCCCATTGTTTAGAATTCAACAGTATCTATATTTGTAGAAGTAAAATGCAGCGTAATGGTTTCGAGACTCCTTCGTGGGACATAAAGGCCGCCCCTGGATGAGTAACCGTGTACGCACCGAGTGTGTTGCGCCAGTTTGAGTTAGTATCAACTCGAACTGATTGCTTCGTTGGTGCGGTATAGTGGCCACCCCGAGTTAAGTAAGCGCGAGAATGTTGCACCGTTCTTAAGTCGTTGCTGTCTTAAGCCGATTGCTCCGCTAGCAGGGCATAGTGGTCACCCCGAGTTAAGTAAGCATGAGCATGTTGCACCGTCTTAAGTCGTTGCCGACTTAAGCCGATTGCTCCGTTAGCAGGGCATAGTGGTCACCCCGAGTTAAGTAAGCGTGAGCATGTCGCACCGTCTTAAGTCGTTGCCGACTTAAGCCGATTGCTCCGTTAGCAGGGCATAGTGGTCACCCCGAGTTAAGTAAGCGTGAGCATGTCGCGCCGTCTTAAGTCATCGCTGACTTAAGCCGATTGCTCCGTTAGTAGGGTATAGTGGTCACTCTGAGTTAAGTAAGCGCGAGCATGTCGCACCATCTTAAGTCATCGCCGACTTAAGCCGATTGCTTCGTTAGTAGGGCATAGTGGTCACCCTGAGTTAAGTAAGCTTGCAGGTCGACAATGAATAATTTGAGCGCTCTTGAAGTCTTGATGATATATTTCCCAGTTTACAGAGTACATTTCCGTCCCAATAGCTTTCGAAATATAGCTAGGGGTAAAACTTCCTGAGGTGTTCTATGTTCCATGAGTTCCCAATTTTTGTTCCGTCCATCTGAGTAAGGCGATATGATCACGGCCGAGTGACTTCTGCTACTATGAATGGTCCTTCCCATAGAGGTGACAATTTGTGTCGTCCCTCCCCCGCTAGAATTCGGCGGAGGACGAGATCTCCCACTGCGAAGGATCGACGTCGTATGGACTTATCATGATAGCGCCTTAGAGTTTGCTGGTATCGCGCTGATTGAATTACCATGTTCAGCCGTTCTTCTTCGAGTACATCAACATCTTCTAGCCTAGTGGCCTCAGCCTCTGCTATGTTTTCGAAGATCAACCTTGGCGCCCCAAACTTGAGATCAGCAGGCAGTACTGCCTCTGAACCGTAGACCATGAAGAAAGGAGTATTTCCATGCATAGCTCGACTAGGTTGAGTTCTAAGGCTCCAAACGACGTAGGGCAACTCCCTTATCCATTTTCCTGCGAACTTTTCATTTTTATCGAAGACCTTTTTCCTAAGGGCCTCCAATATCATCCCGTTAGCTCTTTCAACCTGCCTGTTGGCTCTTGGGTGTGCCACCGAAGCATATTTGATCTGAATGCTCTTCTGCTCACAGAAATCAAAGAACTCTGAACTTGTGAAGTTGGATCCCAGGTCAGTTATGATGCTATTCGGTATTCCGACTCTGAATATTATGTCTTATATGAATTCCACTGCCTTAGCTGAAGTTAAGGAAGCAATGGGTTTGAACTCTATCCATTTAGTGAATTTGTCGATAGCCACTAGTACATGAGTGTATCCTCATTGGGCTTTCTTGAAAGGCCCAATCATGTCTAATCCCCAGCATGCGAACGACCAAGTTATTGGTATAGTCTGCAGCTGCTGTGCTGGCAGATGCTGCTGTTTTGATAGGTACTGGCAGGCCTCGCACCTCTAGACTAACTCGGCTGCGTCACTCTTTGCTGTTGGCCAATAGAAACCTGACCTGAAGACCTTCCCAACTAGGGTCCTAGATGCTGCATGGACTCCACATTGCCCAGCATGGACCTCGTCCAGAAGTTGCTTTCCAGTAGATGAGAGAATGCATTTCATGAGGACTCCTGATGCACCCCTTCTGTATAGTGTTTCCCCAATGAGTGTATAGTGAGCTGAATGTCTTGCGATGCGCTTGGCTGTATTCTTGTCATCTGGCTCCTCCTCATTCTTTATATATTTGATGATCGGCCTTCTCCAGTCATCAGAATCTGACTCTGGTTGGCTCAAAGTATTACATTCTTCTGCCTGATCTGGGGAGATGCTTGGGTGTGATATTTCTTGGACAAAGACTCCAGGTGGGACTTGAGTCCGACTGGATCCTAGCTTGGACAACACATCAGCCGCCGTGTTTCGATCTCTCTCCACATGGTGAAATTCCAGACCTTCAAATTTATCTTCTAATTTCCGGACGGCAGTGCAGTATTTTCCCATGGGATCGCTTGAACAATCCCATTCTTTGTTTATCTGACTTATGACTACCATAGAATCTCCATATACCATCAGTATCTTGATGCCTAGTGATATAGCAATGTTCAGTCCGTGAATCAGAGCTTCATATTCTGTTGCATTGTTAGAGGCTGGAAATAACAACTGTAAGGCATATCTGAGGTGTTCGCCTCCAGGTGCAGTAAAGACGATTCCTGCGCCTGCTCCATGCAGCTTTAACGAGCCATCAAAATAATTCGCCATATTTCTGCAGTTTCTGGGTTATCTGGTACTTGTTGTTCAGTCCACTCCGATACAAAGTCAACCAGTGCTTGAGTTTTAATGGCAGTACGAGGCCGAAATTCAATGTCGTGAGATCCCAACTCGCAGGCCCATTTGGCTATTCTCCCGATGGCTTCTTTGTTGTGAAGAATATCTCCTATCGAAAATCCCGTGACTACTATGACTTTGTGGTCATCGAAGTAGTGATGGAGCTTGCGTGCAGTTAGGAGTACTGCATATAATAGCTTCTGAACTTGAGGGTATTTTTTCTTCGAGGGACCTAGAACTTCACTGATGAAATAAATAGGATGTTGCACTGGATAGGCATGTCCTTCTTCTGCTCGCTCGACTACCAACGCGGTGCTCACCACGTGAGTCGTGCAAGAGATATATAGCAGCAAATCTTCAGCTGGTTGAGTCGACGTGGCCCATTGTGGCGGTTTCAGCACTGGCGGCGTCGTTAAGAACTTTTTCAATGCGTCTAAGGCTTCCTGTGCTTCTGAAGTCCACTGAAACTTGTCCACCTTTTTGAGTAACTTATAAAATGGTAAGCCTTTTTCTCCCAGCCTGGATATGAATCTGCTCAGGGCTGCCATACATCCGGTAAGCCTTTGAACTTTCTTCTGTGATCGTGGTGCCTCCATCCTCATGATAGCTTCGATCTTTTCTGGATTAGCTTCAATTCCCTGGTGGCTGACAATAAACCCGAGTAATTTTCTTGCTGGTACCCCGAAAACACATTTCTCGGGATTAAGCTTCCATCTATATCGCCGCAGACTATTGAAAACCAGCTGTAAATCTTCAATGAAGTTTTTCGAATTTTCTGTTTTGATTACCACGTCGTCCACATAAGCATCCACATGCTTGCCCCAGTGATCGGCTAAGCATGTTTGAATAGCTCTCTGATAAGTCGCTCCAGCGTTTTTGAGGCCGAACGACATGGAGGTATAGCAGAAAGCACCGAATGGAGTGATGAACGCTGTTTTTTCCTCGTCTTTTTTCGCCAGGCTAATCTGATGATACCCTGAGTAGCAATCCAAGAAGGACAGCATAGAACATCCAGCGGTGGAATCTACCACCTGATCTATCCTAGGGAGCCCGAAGGGATCCTTTAGACAGTGTTTGTTGAGATCCGTATAGTCGACGCACATGCGCCAATCCACCTTATTCTTTTTGAGTACAAGAACAGGGTTAGCCAGCCACTCGGGATGTAACACCTCTCTAATAAATCCAGCCACGACCAAGCGAGCCAGCTCAGCGCGAATGGCTTCTCTCTTGTCGGGCATGAAACGACGTAATTTTTGCCGAATCGGCCTCGCCTGGGGGTAGACCTTCAATTTGTGCTCGGCCAGTTCTCTCGGGACTCCCGGCATATCCGCAGGTTGCCATGCGAATACGTCTCAGTTATCTTGCAGGAACTGGACGAGCGCGCCTTCCTATTTGTCATCCAGGCTGGAGCTGATGATGGCAGTCTTGCGTTCATCAGTGAACCCGAGGTTGATCCTTTTAGTTTCTTCAATCGGCCGCATAGAGGTCGCAGCTTGAGCTTTGTTCGCGGGTACCGTGAGGTCTTCTTTAGGCTTAAAGTTTACCTGCACAGAAGAAGTCGCTGACGGTTTGGTGGTGAGGGCCGCCTGGATGGCCACTCGGAAACATTCTGCGGCGCCTTGGAAGTCAGCGCGCACAGTTATGATCCCTTGTGGTCCTGGCATCTTCAGTATCATGCATGTGTAATGTGGGATGGCCATGAATTTCGCCAGTCCAGGCCTCTCGATGATGGCGTTGTACCCGCAGTCGAAGTTCGCCACCACGAACCTCAGGTTTTTGGTTCTGTAGTTTTCTGGAGTCCCGAAGGTGACTGGCATGTAGATGTGGCCCAGCGGGTATTCTCCTTCAGTCGGCACGATGCCGAAGAAGGGTGTGTCTGACTCATGGAGCACTTTGAGGCGAACTCCTAATCCTTGGAGCGTCCGGGGGAAGGTGACATTGATGTTGCTCCCCCCGTCCACTAATACCTTCTTCACCTTGCTCTCTCGGATCACCGGATCGACGAGAAGCGGGTATTTGCCTGGGTGATCGAAGTTAAGCCACTGATCTACCCGAGTGAAGGTGATCGGGTGCTCCGACCATCGGTATGGAGCGGGAGGACTGGTGGTCGCCACCAGTATTTGGCGATCGTTGAGCTTTTGTTGTCTCTTGTTTTCCTGCTATCCTTGTTCGTCGAAGATGACGTTGACCTCTCTTTCGACACAGGCTCCTCCTCCTCCCTCCTCTTGTTGTTGGGGTTGTCGCGGTTCTCCTGGTCCTCCCCACGGCGGAGGAGGGGGTAGAGGTTAGAAGGGCCGGCCGTGCCCGACGGAGTGCTTGAAGTCTCTGCAGTTCCGAAGGGTGTGGCGCATGTCTTTGTGGTACGGCACTGGGCGTCGAGGATGTCGTCCAATGTGCGTTCGCCTCCCAGAGGTCCTCCTCGGGCGAGAGAGGCGGGCGGTCCGGCGGCATGGACCTCTTCACGAGGCCTCTTCTCCCAACGCTTGTCGGGCTGTTGGTTCGTGTCACGTCACGGCGCCGTCGGTGCCGGCTTCGTTCCTCCGATTAGGTCCCGAGCTCGCTCGTTGGCGGTGATATAGAGGTCAGCTTCTCGGAACAGCTGTTCGGAGGTGGTCAGCGCCTTCTGCAGTATGGTTCGGACGAAGGCTGAGTCATCGGATCCCTGGTAGAAGTCTTCGATCACCGCCGCTTCCGCGACCTCGGGGATACGATTTCTCATGGTCTAGAATCTTTTGAGGTACGACCGGAGAGTTTCGTCCCCCCGGCGCTTGATGGATTTGAGGTCCCATGGTTGCGCCGGCTTGTCGGAGAGGGACTGGAAGTTGGCAATGAAGCGTCGACTGAAATCACTCCAGTCGTCGATGCAGTGTCGTGGTAGGTGTCGCAGCCATTGCAGCGCATCTTGCCCGAGGACGATGGGCAAGTATGCGGTCATCACATCCTCGGTTGCTCTGGCAGCTCGGGCAGCGGTGGTGTAGACGGCGAGCCAGCCTCCTGGATCCTGCTTAGGTTCATATTTGTCAATGTTGGATACCTTGAAGTTAGGAGGCCATTGAATGGCTCTGAGGCATGGAGTAAGTGCCGACACTCCACACGTGTCCTCCTGTTGTCGGGGATGATGTCTGTCCCGGGGAGGGGAGTGGTTGTCGTGGTGCCTCGACCATCCCCGGGTGGTGCCGCCAGTCGAAGCCGTTGCTGACTCAGTCCTGGTGGCCTGACTCCGGGATGGGACACCGTGGTCCCTGTCGTATTCTTCCCGGCGACGGATCTCGCTCTCATGTCGTCGTTCGCGTGAAGCGTTGATGGAGCTCCGTGCGTCTCGCCGACTGTTGATGGCATGCCGTAGATCATTCGGCGGATGTGCGAGGGGTAGAAGATGGTTGGCTACTCCTATAGAGTATAAATGGAATAAGTCATGTGATATAATCCAATTCTATTTTTATTACACTTACTTTTTATTATAGTATGGAAATGCATTCATTTTTTTTGCATCAATTTTGATCCGCAATACTATCGGAGTAAAAGAAGGGATCTAAGGAAGAACGCAGGCTAAACTTTTGGATTTTTTATTAGTAACAATCGTTGGTAGCCCTCGGCATCGGGAGTCCGAGGGAGACCGTCGGCTATCCGAGCCAGTACTCCGCCGACTTCACTTGGCATGTTCAAGGCTCGGGCGAAGTCGGGGTTCAGGTTGCGCCCGAAGACTGGATTTTCCCGGCGTTGCCTTGTTTCCTGTTCGGCCTGTTCTTGAGCTCGCCGGCGATCACGCCGTCGGGAATTCCTCCTTTCCCGGAAGACACGCTCTTCCGGGGTTTCTCCCATCCCTGAGGCCTCGTCTCGCGACACAGGCTGCGCCGGGTCCCGCTCTCCGGCCTCGTGATGTCTCCAGATATTTCGGCATCGGTTCCTTCTTTGGTGGGATTCCCGCTGAGGAAGTTCCTCTCCGGGTACAGTCGGCTCGTCGTCGGAGATGGGGGGTGACTCCACTCTCCCGATGAAGAGGACGTCGGGGTAGAATGGTGCAGCTATCGTAACGATCTTCTTTCTGTTCTCCTTTGAGGGCAGAGGCACAGAAAGAACAACTTGCTTCCTCCCGATTCTATTTGTTTCCTTCTTTCTTGTGATTTGTGTCCATTCTTTGGTCGGAGAGGTAGACAGTGGAGTTCTTTGGGTTGACGGATCCTGGGTCTCTAGCTTGCCAGAAGCGATCTTTTTTCGAAGCATTAGAGGTTGCGTCTTTTCCTGCCTTGCCCCAATTTTCTTGGAGATTTCTGGGGAGGATCTCCTCTTCGTCGGATCTGCAATGCGATGCAAAGTTCCCTCCTCATCCGCTACAGATGAGTTGGTTCTGAAGCAGAATGTGGACCTAGGACGGAAGACGATCTTGTGCAGGAAGGTGACGGCCATTGAGCTAGCTTGGATCGACGACACACCCCCTACCTAGCGCGCCAGCTGTCGATGTTTTGGGTCCGACCGCACACCCGGGGTTGCCCCTCAAGGTGCTTTTAGGAGTAGGACGGTGTTATCGACTGTAGCTCAATGGTTCGTGCCGGTTGCACGAGAGACAGTAGACAATGGTTTACAGGTTCGGGCCGCTTTGAAGTGTGTAACACCCTACGTCCTGGCGAGAGTGTTGTATGTGGTGGGTTACAAGGTAGTTCCCTAGTGCATAGAAAGTTGGGGTGGATGGCTAAGTAGTGAGTTCGATCTCCTCTGAAGGGGTGCCCCCTAGGCCTTATATATTCGACCATGGGGCAATACATGCAGATATGATAACCATGTGCACCTAAGAAATAGTGAACCGATTGAGTCCATCTTCCTATAATTCTGTCGACCCATCCTCGCTCGGTTCCGTCGCACAGGGCTCCAGCACGGGAGTGTCAGGTCTCTGTTGTGATTACTTGCTCGAAGTCGTTAGGCCGTCTGGGCTTGCACCGATCTGGCCTTGTGCCGATCTGCTTCACTGGTCATCTCTCCCAGGCCCACTAGGAGATGGCCTCACGAATTATAGAGCCCTTGGGCCCTTCATGAGGTCTTTTATCCTTATGGTGGACCCGGGGATATCTGTCCCCCACAAGGGAGGACGGGGAAACGAGCACCAGGGGCACTCAGCTGATTTGTAGAAGTGGGGGCAGTGGCAGGGCAAATGAAAACAGCTTGTTTGAATGGATAGGAGGGTGGATGAGGTGAAGAACGATTCTGGTTGAAAGGTCGGATTACTAACCTTGTTTGCTTCTCAGATCCCTGATTGGACCTGTCACCTCCAAATCCCTTGGATTTTCCTTGGCCTGTATTCTTGGCTTCTACTGCCAGCGTCGTGCTGACAGCCCTGCTGTATGTAAGATCTAGGCAGGTGGCCATTTTTCTTTGGAGCCGGTCGTTAAGTCCTCTCATGAAGCAATTCTTCTTTTTTAGGTCAGTGTTTACTTGATCAATCGCATATTGGGATAAATGATTAAACTTGTTGAGATACTGCATCACAGTATCTCCTCCTTGTTTTAGTCGAGTGAATTCCTCTTGTTTCATGTGAAGCACTCCTTCTAGAATATAGTGCTCACGGAATGCCAATTTAAATTCATCCCAAGTGACCTGATGTCCGGCTTGTTGAATCGCCACAAAATTTCCCAACTAGGTACTGGCAGGGCCTCTCCATTGCTGGGCAGCAAATAACGGCTTCTGGGTTTCTGTGCAACAGAGTAATCCGAACATCTACTCCATTACCCTGATCCACTCATCAACTTTAAGAGGATCTTCAGCTTTAATAAAGAGTGGGGGACGCGTTTCAGAGAAGTCCAGATATGAGGTTTCATGCGGTCCCGGTAGAGGAGCCCTTCCGCCATGCTGCTGGAATTGATTACCAGCCATTTCACGTAAAAAGCGGGTATTATCGGTAGTCGCATTGACCAAGGCAGCTATAGCCTTGGCCAACGTTGGTGGTACAGGTGGCGGATTAGGAGTATCTTCCCGTCCACGGGAAGTACCCGCACCGTCATGCGCACGAGTCCTTGATGGCATCTGAGGCAAAGAAACATTTGGGAAAAATATAACATGCCAATACACACCATCATTATACATTACCAAGATGTAATGATACAAACTCAAGTGTACAACATGACATTCTTACCTATTTTACATAGGTATAGTTCCTAAACTATACTAGTCTAGTCTTCGTTATCTTTTGTTGCTTCACTGCCTGCTACCGGAGATCGCTCATCAGCCAGGTTCATAAAAGGAGGGGGCTTAAAAAGATCCAGTTCCCCCTCAGGTCCTTCACCTGCTGTCCCCGATGGTCCTGCTCCCATTCCAATAGGGTTGACGGGCACGTCCGGGTGTAGTCGACCATACAGTACATGTACTTCCTCATGTAGAGTATTACAATATACTTGCAGGTTATCAAGGGTCGTGCTGAGCTCTTCCACATGAGCTCGAGCTTTTGCTTCACGATGCCAAGCGATCGAGCGCGAGTTGATGGCCCAATCAATGGTTGAGTCTCGTTCGGAGAGCTCAAACCGCAAGTGGTCGACTTTGGTTGACAACTCAGCTATACGCTGACTGTCTTCTGCCCACACCCTGTTTCAGTGACGTAGCTCCGTCCAAAGCTGTTCCACTTGGGCCTCCATGTCTCCAATTGGATCGTTGCTGTCGCTGCTGCTCTCTTCACGTCTTGGAGCCAACTGATGACGAGGCACACCAATGGGTCCAGTGGACTTATGCACGGTTTTCCTCTTACGCGGCATATCTCCATAAGGGGGAAAAATTTATTAGTCTTAGTTTTTAAACATGATGCATGCATAATTATAGAATCAACCTTTGTTGATCCTACTTCCTCTATTTTGCACTCTATTACCTGGTCTTGCAAGATGAGTACTTCCGAAAAGTGGCAAGGTAAGAATGAAAGAAATTTTCTCGAATAAGTATTTGAAAATCCTTTTTGAAATGCTTCATAATATCTGAAGAGATGGGCTTCGCACCGATACCAACTGTGACAGAACCTCCCAAGTCATTAGGCCCACCTACAGTTGTCCTTGTCCAGCGGACCTCGGACAACCCTGTAGATGCACATAATCACTCGACAAGTTCGATATCTGTATCCTTCACCTTTTCCAAGAGCATTTCACCCGTCATGCAGATATTACAACACATCAGAGGAACGAATAAGCGGAAGCAAATTACAATAACTTAATTTACATTCATTAAAATATAGAAAGAGTGTTAATATTACATCACCAGGTTATAATAGTGCATAAGTATTATTATTACAACCCTGGGAGGCAAAACCCCTCCCGCATAAAAGTATATTGTTTTTCAAAAGGAAGGACCACGTCCTTCCGCAACCACATTACTGTTGAGGTTTGTCCTTGGGCACCACATCCTTGGGCACCACCTTAGTGCAAAAACAACAAAAGTCTGTTGTTTCATCACCTACAACAACATGGGTTTGAAAACCCTAAGTATGAAGTGTACTTTCGCAAGTCTTACCCATCAAAATAAAAGACTCTCAAGGATATGCTGGCTTTAGGGAGTCAAGGTAAGGCTTAATCAAGAATCAAGACTCTGTTTGCAAAAATGCTTACTAATAGTGGATCCTTAAAAATCCAATTTTATTAGCAAGTTAAGTCATTACCTGTCACTAGAGTTCATTCTACCCTAGCTCAAGCACTTGGCCTATACTAGCCATCCTTTTATCAACCCTTCTTGTTCACTGAAATGCTACCTGTAAGTAAGTGATCAAGTCTTCATGTCCGAGAAGTAACGGCAATCCGAATCGATTAATACTCAGCTGTTGGAGATCAATCACACAACATATCTAGCACTTAACCCTTGCATATGTCAACTCGCCACCGGGTTTCTTAAGACCAGACCGGGTTCACACCAATCGAGAGCACAGATACACCACCGTCCAGCCTCTTGCCACGGAGGGTACACGCTACTCTCGCCATCTCTCCACTCCCATTGCGTGTTGGCCTTTCTGGTATTAGACTGCCCGAGGCAAAGCTTACCCATGACGAGGTATGTGACCAGTTAAAGGGTCCTCGGTCATCAGGCCTACATCGATAAGGTCCTTAATCGACTCAGACGGAGACACTACACCGAGACTCTCTTCTCGTGCAAGTTACCCGCCCGGTCTCAGCTTTATCATTTAAAACCCAAAGTTTGGTACCTGGCAGAGGTACATCCTTTCCGATGTTGAACCCATCATGGCCATGATGGATCCACCATCAAGTTTTATTTTTTTGAAAACATCCCATCCACTGTGAAGCATCACCTTTTGTTTTAAAACAAAACATTTGTTTTTCTAAAGCAGGACTAAGCATCGGAAAACCTTTTAATAAAACAGGTAATCAAGGAATGGTAAACAGATCCAAGGAAGGAAATGCATCAATTGGTTTAACACCCAACTCCTATCACCTAATGCATCATTCAAGTGATAAAGAGTTTAAAATAGCAAGGAGGTGGCAAATGCACCGGGGCTTGCCTTGTGTTGTAGAAGAGTCGAGCTCTGTTCCACAAATATCAAAATAGAAATAGTTCCCGGTAGGTGGATTTTCTGCTGATGGAGTAGTTTCTTCCTCTTCAACAGTCACGTCTTCCTCGTTCTCTATATATAACCATATATAATCATGAATACTCATGTAATGCTTATGAAAATGCAATAATAGAGAAACTACACTAAGTTGTATCTTGAATACAACTTTCCTTCACGGTGCTCCAGGGAAACTATGGTTTTTCTGCGTCAATACCTTAGTGGGATTAGACATTTTTTTCCTAAGGAGCTAGGGTTTTGGGTTTGAGAACCAAATAATGTCCAAAACATATCAAACTTTACTCATGGATTCTAAGTATCAAAATAAGTTCACCCAAAAAGTTTTATGATTTTTGGAGCTATCTAGTAATTTATAAAATTCAAAAAGACTAGTTGTAGGCCTCATTAAATACTACACAATTCCTAGTTTAGGCTAAAAAACTTGGAACTATTTTTGTTAAATACTATAGAAATTTAGAAGTTCAACAAAATTGGTCTCATATTTTTAGCATTTTTCTGTAATTTTATACGGATTTCCTAAGTCTGGTAGAAAAAGAAAAAGAAAAACATCAACAATGCTGGGCTCAATTTAACCCGAATCAGCCCAATACAGGCAGAACGCGCCCGTGCGCGCGCCTGCGCTGGCAACTTTGCACAGAGGACCCTGGCTGTTCGAATAACCCGTAAGGAATCCTCTCTACTATTTTTCTGTCTCACTGACATCTCCACTAAGGCCCCTCCCTTTTCTATGTCTTCGCAAGGTGAGGTCTTCGACCATGGACGGTGGAACAGTGGCTCCGGCGAATCTGTACCGGCCAAGATACGCAATGATTGGTGCTCTAGAGTGGTTAACACCTAATTCGACCTCTAATAACCATTTCCCCTCAACCAATTTCAAGATTCTAGCCCCTAATCTTCCTGCCCACGGTAACAGTGCGATCAACGGACAACTCGAAGCATTCCCAGTGATCTTATGGGTTCTAGCTCAATTGGCTCGGACGAGAAGCATCACAAGCACACAGGGATGCCAAAACAAGAGAGAGGAGGGCATGATTGGACCTGTGGAGAGCTGGCCACGGCGAGCTCACACACGCGGTGTTCTTGACCGGTTTGGGGGAAATCTCAAATTGGGGTGTTCTGGTGGACGATCTGAGGCATGGGCTAGTGTATTGGGTGCGTGACTACCTAGCGGAGCCGATGGCACGCTGAATTTATAGGGCCCGAGGGCGATGGCGCCTGAATTTAGCATGGCACGGTGGCGGACGAAGAGAGGGGAGAACACTGGTGGCTTAGTCGTGGCATTCACCGGTGCAATGGCTCAAAGATTTTAATCCTAAGTGGGCCATGGTTACTACCATGCAGAAACAAACCACAGTGTGGCATAACCGAGGTCACCGGAGTGTCCACGGTGACACCGGTGGTTCGGCCACGTCGCACGGCTATAGGCACAGCGATAAGCTTCTACCGCGATCAAATCTGCGCCCCCGCGATATCTTTTTACCTCCCCGTGAATATCCACTGTGTGCCAAGCACGAATCACGGCGACCGGCGTGAATCTAGGCGCAAGGCCACCGGTGGCGAGGGGGACTGAACCCAGGGATATTTCTGCAGACACTGTACCATCAGGGCTGTTTCAGTTGTTCTGACAGAGCAATTTACAGGTCGATTTACTTCAAATTTCATGTAGTGACTGGACCACCTCTCTGTATCAAAGTTGTAGCCCTTCAATCCAGTTACAATCTTGCTATAGTAACCATGCTCAAACACTCACTGGATTATCTTCAAAGGAGCTCCCAAAGTTCACCCCATGTCACTGTCAGTAGAAGCTCAGGTTCTGAGTCGACTGACAGCATGACTTTGAGCTCATTTGACTCCAAATTTTGTACAACACTTATGCCTGATGTCTTAAACAACGTTATACTCCTTTAGTAGCTCTACAAATTTGATGTATTGACCCTAGCAAATTCTTTATGGATTATGAGACACAAGGCTCCAAAGTTGACCCATTTCAAATGAATTCAGACTTAGTCACAAATCGTTTATGGGTTGCCCATTTTGTAAACAAGTCCAAATCCCACAATTGGACTTGTAAATCCTCAAATGTGATCAACACATAATTTGTGGTGTTATGATACTTTGGTTTTCGCACTTGGGTCCAAAAGTGCACAAAATTTACACTTGGCCCCCTAGGGTTCTAATTTAGGGTTTTCCATGGGTCTTTTTAGGGTTTTTAGCACTTTAGGGTTTTAGGGTCACTAAAGTCTATCAAAGAAGATACCTTATGATCATTCTTAATAAGTTTTGAGGTTTTAACTTATTTAGGATTCATTTTCACTCATAAGCCCATTTAGGGTTAAGTACTCTATCCCAGGGTTAACCATACATCAGTCACATCAGTACAACTTGTTTAAATTCTTTCCTAGTGAATGCACTCTAGGTGTAACAAACACATGATATGCCCATGCACATGATGTCATGCTCAAGTTTTAGTGACAATAACACCAGGGGTGTTGCAGCAACCAAGGGATAATATTAGTTTATGCTAGCCAAGAAGCAGCAAGAATGGCAGAAGGGACCCTGCAAGAACCAAACATTTTCTACAACATAGACGAAGCTAAAGTGTATGTTCAGGAATCTGAAAAGCCAGTAAAAGAAAAAGCATCTTCGGCGGATTAGCCAAAGCCGGTACTTCTCTATGATGATGTTGCAGAGCAGATCGTTTTCTTTGGAAATTAGCTAACTTTGGAGCAAGAATCTAATCTCCAAATGTTTTTGTTTCACAACAAGGATGTCTTTGCCTAGTTAGCAAATGATCTATGCGGAGTGGATAGAAGCATAATAGAGCATGCTCTAAACGTGGATCCATGTGTTATACCACGTAAGGAAAAGCTTCGTAATATGTCCGAAGATAAGGCTGAAGGTGCAAAGGCCGATGTTAAAAGTTTGCTTACTGCCAAAGTCATAGGAGAAGTTGCATACCTAGAATGGTTGGCCAACACAGTTATGGTCAAGAAATCCAATGGCAAGTGGAGGATGTGTATTGACTTCACAGACCTCAATAAAGCATGTCCGAAGGACGAATTCCCACTAGCAAGAGTTAATTCTATGGTAAATGCAGTTGTCACTTCGGAGCTCATGAGTTTGTTGGATTGTTACTCAGGGTACCATCAAATCTGGATGAAGGAAGATGAGCCAAAAATTAGTTTCATAACCCCTAGTGGTACTTATTTCTATCTTCGGATGCCTGAGGGGCTCAAGAATAATGGTGGAAGCTTCAACAAAATGACAGCCACAATACTGAGTTCGTAGCTGGACATGAATGTTTTGACTTATGTTGATGATATCATTGTGAAAAGTACAAAGCAACAAGATCATATTTCAGATCTTCAAGAAACCTTCGTTAATTTCCGAAGGGCAGGCCTGAAGTTGAACCCTGAGAAGTGCACCTTCGGAGTTAAAATGGGCAAGTTCGTGGGCTGCTTTGTGTCAACAAAGGGAATAGAAGCAAACCCAAACAAAATCAACGCAATACTTTGGATGGAGCCACCAAAGTCAAGAAAAGGGGCTCCGAGGTTGGCAGGGAGAGTAGCTTCTCTAAACAGATTCATTTCAAGATCTGCAGAATGAGGTTTGTCGTTCTTTGAGGTCCTAAAATCAGCAGAGGCCTTTTAGTGGGGACCCTCTCAGCAGCAAACCTTCGAAAAATTGACAACACTCTCTCCACCTTGGCCAGGGGCTCCTTTTTTGCTTTATGTATCAGCTTTGCAATCAACTGTGAGTGCTACTTTGGTTCAAGAGGTAGTGAATGAAGGTGTAAAGAGGCAGATGCCTGTCTACTTCGTGTCTGAAGTCTTGAGCCCATATAAAAGGAATTATACAGAGATGGAGAAAGTCATGTATGCAGTCTTAATGGCTTCAAGAAAGCTTTGGCACTACTTCCAATCCCACAACATTATTGTGCCATCATCCCAACCACTCAAGGATATCATAAGAAATAGGGAGGCTTTAGACCGAATTGGAAAGTGGGCAGTAGATCTCAATGAGTTCATTATAGACTTCGTTCATACATCATCCATTCAATCTCAAGCATTAGTAGATTTTATTATTGATTAGAGTCTAGGCTCACAGATGAAACAACCCAATCAAACGAAGTTGTCTGGACAGTCTTCTGTGATGGTTCATGGGAGTCCTTCGGGGCTACTGTTGCAGCTGTCATTATTTCACCATCTAAAGTAAGAACTTCGTATACTTCCAAGTTGTAATTCCAGTGAACAAACAATATAGCAGAGCATGAAGTCTACTTCTAGGATTAAGGAAGCTAAAGGCAATGGGTGTAAGAAGGGCAGTCCTAAAATTAGATGCCCAAGTAATCATAGGCCAAGTGGACAAATCAAGAAAAGTAAAGAACCCAAGTTTGGATAATTATTTTGATATGGTCCGAAGGATGGAATCTTCATTCGACGGATTTTCAGTGAAAAACATTCCAAGACTAGACAACGAACATGCTGACATGCTAGCCATGTCTATCGCTCAGGGGCTCCATTTGCCCCCCAGCTTTCTTCAAAGTGTTAAAGGCACCCTCCGTTGATTTGATGGAAAGAACCATCCTAACTGTCTCCCCTACGCACAGTGAAGACTAGATAACTGAAATTATAACCTTCCTTCAGGGAAACTATCCAGTTGATGACGAAGCATACACCAAGAGAATGCAGGCAAGGGCAAGGCCGTATAAAATCATAGAAGGAGAATTGTACAAGGAAGGTGTCTGCTCACCTCTGATAAATTGCATCTCTAGAGACGAAGATCAAGACTTAATAAGATAAATTCATTATGTACTATGTTGATCACATATTGGCCAGAGCTTTACTGGAAAAAATCTTCCATCAAGGTTTTTACTGGTCAACAGCGGCTTCAGACACAATGGAGTTTGTTCAGAAATGTGACAATTGCCAGAGATGTGCAATGGACCAGAAGCAACATTCGTCTCTAGATTTGCTCATACAACCTACATGGCCTCTACAAAAATGGGGAATTGACATAATAGGTTCAATGCCAGCAGCGCTAGGAAACTTAAAATATGCAAGGTGGCATTTGAGTACTTTTCCAAGTGGATCAAAGCAAAAGCCTTGGCAACAATAACTTCGGCAACCATCCAGAAATTGTTCTAGCAAAACATTATTTGCCACTTTGGAGTCTCGAAGTCTATCACCATTGACAATGGTACTCAATTCAACTCCGAAGTTTTCAGAGAATACTGCAACCAAGTGGGAACAAACATACACTTTGCATCAGTCAGGCACCCAGAGTCAATGGGTTGGTTGAAAGAGCAAACACAATAGTTTTGCTGGGAATCACAAAGTCTTTAGTCGGATTACCCAAGGGGAAGTGGATAGATGAACTTATCAAAGTTGTGTGGAATCACAATGCATCTATATCAAGATCCACTAGTTTTACACCGTTTAGGCTTCTCTTCGGGGACGAAGCAGCTACCCCTGAAGAGGTTAAGTTGGGTTCAACAAGAGTCACAACTACGACTCAAGATCAGGATGATGAAAAAATCTCGAAGGATGAAATAGAAGAGATGAGGCTCGAAGCAATTGAACACATAAGAAGCTATTAAGTCGAAACAATAAGATGGAGAGACAGGAAAGTGAAACTCAAGAACATATCACTAGGCCACCTTGCGCTCTGAAGGGTAGCAAATTCAGATACAGCGGGCAAATTACAAGTGAAGTGGGAAGGCCCCTTCCTGGTTGAAAGTTCCCTTTGCCCGGGAACAGGATCTAGATGTCGCCTAGAGGGGGGTGAATAGGCGAATAAAAATTATCACTTTAAAACTTAAATTCTTACTCTACTCGAAGACTAGAACGCAGTGGAATGAGAAGATCCTTCGAATAGGTTGTAGCGGAATAGAAGATCCTGTCTCAAAATGTCCTGCACTTCAAATATAACTTGTACCACAGATAAGTGTTGAAGTGTAGATACTTGTGATGCCCATTATCTGTCCATCTAGTCCTTGGACCATCACACTTGTTCACTTGTGTTGAACCCTGTTAGCTTTACATTAAGCACCTGTTCAACACTTAGCACACTTCTTAGTCCTTTAATTGAGTTGTCATCCAAACACCAAAACCCACAAGAGAGCTTTCAATCTCCCCCTTTTTGGTGATTGATGGCAACACAATTAAAGCTTACATAAGAGTGAAATTTAAAGCACAAATTTAGAGCTCTAAGATTGTAGAATGCTCCCCATAAATATGTGCTAACATTAAAATCTTAGCTTTGGCCTTAAATGCCAAAATGCACATACTTAGGCTAAATTGAAGCATTTCTACACCTTAGCACCTGTGGGATGCATTGTGTCAAGGATCAAACCATGATGCGTATAACACACAAATGCACAGAATCAGAGTTAAACACCAATCAATTGAGTGGATATATCACAGGAATATCAACCTACCACTATTCACCATTAAGATACCAATTTAAACTAAGATACCAATTTAAAGCACCATTAACCCATTAACCACATGCACCATTACCCACATGAATATCTATTACAGAATAAACATAATGGATGCCAATTAATTCATATCAGTGGAAGATGTCAATTAATTCATATCAGCGGAAGCACTAGTTCGCAGCACTACAACAAGAAGCATATGATAAGAAATATCTATAACAACAAACTAACACATCCTTCCTTAAGATCACAGGAACTCAAAGAAACCTAAGCTTTAATGCACAAAATTCTCCCCCTTTGACATCAAACACCAAAACCATATTTGAGCAAGAACATAGGATGATGTCAAGGGACAACATGGTATTAAGGAGGAAACACTCACTAACAATACTCCCCCTTATTCATTAAACATATGCACATTACGCAAAAGATCAATACTTCCTTTTGTACCTTTACCATGTTGTGGTGTACTTTCCATCTTGAGAGTTTAATCTCTAGGAGGCTCCTTCACACTTGTGCCTGATCCTTTATCCTAACCTTTTCTTGTTGCTAAGACACCAAACTTAGAACAAGTTATAGTATTGCGGCACAAGATGAAGCTTCTATTCTAGTGATTACCAAAAGTTATCAATTGAAGCATACTACCAAGGCTATCAATTGAAAGATCATTACTGTCATAGTTCCATGATATTTAAAGATAAGCATCTAGTATCACCAATTATTGTAGAGCACGAGCAATCTAAAAATATGCAATTACTCATGACTTAAGATACCAATTACTTGACTTACGGAGGTACCCAAGTCCTGATTGCTCCATTTCTTGCTCATCTTCTTTTTTTCACCTTGAGACTATACAAGATCACTCATGAAACAATTAATCTCAAAAGACACAAGTTATGTGTGCTCCCCCTAAAGTTGTGCATCAAGTATTTGAATGACTTGCACTTTGCATACTCTAGCTTCCTCAGAACTAGAGGGGATCACAACATATCTTGGTCAAGGCATACTCTATCAATTTCATCACAAAGAGATACCAATCGAATAGTTGACTTAATACAACAATGCATGCCTCAAGGAGTATAACATTTTACAAGCAACCTAGACATGCTTCATACATGACAATCATTGCACCACATATACCAATTGAAAAACAACACGATCATGCATATAAAGCGCAATGTCTAAGCACACCATGATTAAGAAGGTTTCTTAGGTACACCAAAAGAAACAACATTTTAAAGTAAGGAGCACCTATGCCAAGAAACTACCAAATGCAAGAACATAGCTGTGATCACCATCAATGGAACTTCAAGATTTTTAATGAATTTGCATAGTTCCATATACTTTTGCCTTTTACCTGAATGGCCATGAGAGCACCAGTTGTCACCAAATGAGGACTCCTTTTGCTCATGCACCTCATAACTCAAGAGGGTGCATTGAAGGCGCATACCATTGTTATACATAGAGTGCCAATACCAAGTACTTATGTGAACATGGACTAAACAACAGCTATCATGCTTGCACTTAGGTTAATCATTAAACATCACATAGCATGACTTACAAAAAGATACATGTTTATCCATATACACCAAGAGAGTTAATCATGGTGGATATATCAAATGAAAAGCTACCCATTGAATGATTCAAAAGATATATCCTATAGAGCACCCAGTCATGATTTAAGCAAACATGATTATGCTCTTGGAAATCATGGATAATTATTTGACAGAAATTCAACACAATTAATCTAAAAAGCACAACTACTCCAAGGATAGATAGCACGACAATCCATCTTAAGAGCAATGCTGATAATGCACTTAAGAGACACATGTACTGTCCTTTGGAGAGCCAGATGCAGATTCTCATCAAAGTCCTTTGCTTGATCCACCAATAATGATTAAGGACTTCTACAACTTGTTTAACTCGAGATGAACATGGGATTAGTATTGCACAATAATCCAACCATGAGTTAATAATTAGACAATAAAGATTAACAGCTTAAGCATAGAGTTTAAAATAACCATTTTAAGCTCTCCCAGGGTCTCCATTCCATCTCGAGGCACCTGCATGGTCTAGTTGACAAAGTTTGGTACCCATCTCGGGATGGGTCCATGACGTTCAACTAAAAGTGCCTTTGGTACCCAAATAGCCTTTGTGCTAGTTCCAAGTGATCTCATTATAGATCTAGCACAAGTGTATGATTTGGGTCTCCTAAGCGAATGAGATTGAGACAAATTTATTTGCTTAGGAACCTTACCTTTATTACATACCTTGGATAGATGACCCTGCTCACCACACTTGTAGTAGAAGCGTCGCTCAACCTGACATGACGCTTGTTGTTTGTCATTTTCCTTGGTGAGAGTCATCTTGGAGAATGCATATCTTTGATTCTTCATGACCGGACATGAAGTGATCATGTGGTCCTTGTTGTTGCATCAAAAACATCTCATTTCCCCTTCATCCTTGTCGTTGTACGGACAAGACGCGATGAGGTGGCCTAATGCTTTGCACTTGAAGCATCTCCTTTTTCCTCTTCTCTTTTTACTTTTGGATGACATAGAGAGATTATTAGTGTAAACAACATGACTAATTAAATCGTTACCATTCTCTTGTCTCATGTTGATTTCTTCACTTATTGCTTTAGGAACATCTTTCTCAAGGAGGTTGACCCTTGCTGTGGTTTCTCCTTCCTCATGTTTCTTCACCACGTGTTTGTAGATATCTTGAGGAAGTCGAGCAAGGCGTCTTCTCCTTAGTTGTCTTTGTTTCTTGTTCCCAAGCAATTTTCTTTTAGACCCTACAACTTGTTGCTCAATCAACGATTGGCTTTCTTTTGAGGAGCGGGGGTTAGAACATGGTGATATACAATTTGAATGCGTACACTTGCAAGAATGAGGTTCACATGAATTTAAGTTCGCAAAGACAACCTCATGAGCAATTATGAGCATGATATGGTCATCAACCAATTCACTATGAGAATTTGACAACATATCATACTTTTCATTTAGAGCAAGTTTTTCCAGATTTATCATCTCTACTTGACTCCTAAGCATATAATTTTCAGTTTTAAGTTGAGCAACACAAGATAAAGTATCATCATTATTTCTTTGCTCAATTGAAATTGAATCATACCGTTGGACCAAATCATCATGAGAGCACTTTAGCTCCTCATGTTCTTTGGTCATCTTCTCCAGGCTGTTGTTTGTTTTGATGAGTGTCTCCTCTAGCCTGAGAAGCGTCTCGCCTTGTTCCTTGTTCCTTCTCAACAGCTTAACCAAGAGCGCTTTGTCCTCTTTGTTGAGATGGATGTACAAACGATGAATCTCCTCTTCTTCTACATCGTCGATCTCATTTTCCCTGTCACTTATGTCAGTGGAAGCAATATAGGAAAATGTACCTTGTGATGATGTAGACTCCTCATCCTCATATTCCTCCTCATGATTGATTTCATCTCCATTCTCATCGTTAGCAATAAGACATGTATAACTAGTGGAAGACGAACCCTTCGGTGAGGTAGATTCATCGTTTGGTTGCCATCGTTTTTGTTCTTCTCCCTTGGACAGGTTAGTATCACAGGAAATAGAGGGTGTAGAAGCAGTGCATATGGACTTACAAAATTTCAACTTAATTTTAGTCCATAGATCATGAGCATTAACAAATAAATCACTATCACTACTCATGATGGCAAAATATGCACTCCTAGACAGTGAGTCAACTAAGATATTGTGAGCATAATGATTAAGAGATAGACATCTTAGTTCATCATTAGAAGGATTTTGACTAAAATTGGAAGGAAAAATACTTCTACTAAAGATCTGTCTCAAATCAGGATCAACACGCATGAAGGCATTATAAATAGAGACAGACCAAGATTTATAATTAGAGCCATCGCCTAGAAGAAGTTCTACAGTTACCTCTTGTGACGACATCGTCATCTCCGGACGGCTAAGCCCACACTGGAGAGGCCTAGCTTTGATACCAATTGAAAGTTCCCTTTGCTCGGTGTTGGAACTTGCTCACAGGCGCAAGATGATCCAACGGGGAGATGTGGTGATGCAAACAGGGTTTCTGCACGTAATGGCAATAGCTCTGTTTTTCTCGCCTCTCAAGGGCACTGTGCGAGGGTATTTATAGGTATCTGAGTGCCCAGCGTCCTGTGTTAAGGACGCATGTGCCCTTAGACAACTAGGTTATCCCCGGAATATTCCCATAAAGCGGGGTTACAGACCGTAATTACAGGGATGCCTTTACAAATTAGGCCCGTAATGCGCAGCGGCCACGCAGGGCCTGTTACAATGGGCCGTGTGGTCGTGGGCCTCCATGCTGGGCGAGGTCGCAAGATGAGACGACCTCATCATAGGTCTTCGTCCGGTGACATATGGGACGAAGGGTGAGCCTGCCCGTTGTCTTGTCTTCGTTGGTCCGATGATTACGGCGAAGGCATCGAGCGAAGGGTGGCGTCTTCGCCTTCGCCCCAATATTTGCCCTCCGAGGGACCAGTTCGACTAAGTCATCTAGTGCCGAAGACGTCGCTAGATGGCGGAGACGCTGCCCTCGCTCGAAGTGGTTCCGTGGGGGTTTTTGACATGACCGTTGATTGACACCATACTGTTGGACTGCGGGTTTCCCGAAGCGCCGCGCCGTATGTATAAAAGGGGGCGGGGGGCGGCGCGTTTTGAAATTTATCCTTCCGTGCTCCGTGAAAACCCTAGCCGCCTTTTCAACCTTCTTGCTGCTCGTCTGCCCTCCTTGCTCTTGTTCGCCAGAGATCTGGCTTGAGTGAAGCCGACCGCCCGCTGCCGCCGACGGTACGTAGCGATGCCGACCTCTTCTTCTTCTGCTGCCGCTACGCCGTCGACCGACGCGTCGTCTGAGGAGACGTTGAGCACTGTGGCGGTGGAGGAGTTGCGCGCCGGCGATACGGTGGATTTCGGTGTGTCGCGGATGTCCTCGGTCCGCATGCAAGATATGCAGCGGCTTGGTTACTTTGGCAGCGGAGTCGCTCGTGTCCCGGGGACGGAGGAGGTCCCCGAGCCGGAAGGCGAGTTGGTTGTGTTCGAGGCGTTCTTTACCGCTGGTCTTCGCCTGCCTGCGCACAGATTTGTGGGAGAAGTCCTGCGCAGATTTAACGTCCAGATTCATCAGCTGACTCCGAATGCCATGGTGGCTCTGTCGAAGTATGTCTGGGCGACGACTTCGTACGGCGGACAGCCATCGATCGAAGTCTTCGCAAAGTACTATTGCCTGCATTGGCAGAAAAGGATGATCGAAAATGAGGTTGCCCAGTTTGGGTCCCGTACATTTACGCCGAAGACCGGCAAGACCACGATGGAGGTAGTTGAGTTGGTTCCTTGCGCCCACAACAAGTGGGGCAACTGGAATGAGTTTTGGTTCTACGTTGCGGAGGGCACAGTCGAAGACCATCCGGGGCTCCCCGTGGCCGAGATGTGCTCGCATTATTATTCAGCATACCCGCCGTTTGAAGTGGCGGAGGAGGATGCGGACGAAGGGGCCCTTCGGTGCGCCGCCGGCCTGAGCAGCGGGCGCGATTTGGTTGAGGAGTTTGTGGCGTACGGGGTGTGGCCTTTGGCGCATGGCTGGGCGTTGGGCGAAGTATGCCCTCGCCAGATGCCTTCCCATGGTGGGAAGCTGGTGCGAAGTCCCGCCTTCGCGCTGGATCTGAATAGCCACGATCCAGCCGCCTTTGTGCGTGAGGCGGAGGATGGGGCGGTGCGGATCGTCGGTCGGTACGTGCCGAGGACAGAGGGCCAACGTAGCTGGGATATTCGCGGGTCTAATGACCGCTTGAACAGGGTTTTCAAGTTGAACCGTCTATCGTATGGCGGTTACCCCGGCCAAGACGATGTGGATCATCGCGGGAAGAAGCCGGTGGTAGAGACTGGAAACGACCCCGCGCCGGCGGCCGCCCCATCCTCTAAGAAGAGGAAACTAGGTATTGCTGTGGGAGGACTCGGTGTGTCTGATGGTTTTGCTAGGGAATTGATGAGGACATGCGCGGCCTCAGGGGGAAGGATGTCTTCGCCCGAGCTCCGGGAGTCTTCGGCGCGGATGCTGAGGGTTACCAGGGGTTGGTGGCCTAAGAATGTTCCTATCCCCCGTGCGGCCGGCAAAGACTTTTTTACATCTCGCATGGTTCGTGACTGGAAAGTGTTTCCTTACGGGCGGAATATTGCTGCTGTTGTGTCGGTAGTGATGGACAAGGATCGTCAGGGGGCTGCACAGAAGCGCCAGGCGGTCATCAGGCTTCATGAGGCCAGGCCGAAGCGGCCGCGGGGGACTACGAAAGCTGCTGCCCCCGGCGGAAGCCAGCCGACGGCGAAGTCGGCCGTCCCTGCATCCAGCAGGGCGCCGGAGGCTGCGAAGGCGGCTGCCGCCGGTGGTTCCAAGTCTGTGAAGGCCGCCTCTGCGCCCAGCGGGGTGCCGGAGGCGGCGAAGGCGGCCCGAGAGTTGCCGCCGCCAGGCTAGCGCGTCGCCGACTTCGCCACCGACATTAGTGTGGAAGATTATCTTGCTGGTAAGTCGCTGGCTCGAGAGTTTTTTTTAATATGTTGATGTGTCGCAGGGTCGGACGAAGGCCAACTTGTTGTTGTTCCGCCTGCCGTGGCGACCGCGGCGGCTGCCGTGGTGCCCAGGGCGAAGGGCAGTGCTCTTAGTGCCGGTGGTGAGATTCCGGCACTCGCTGTCGTCAGGGATGAGGCGGGTGCTGTGTCCCGCCGGCTGAAGGAGCTAAACGAGGCACTAAGTCAGGTACGCTGAGCTAGACTTCGGTTTTTTGCCGGCTTCGCTGGGTCTGAGGTCTTATGTGTGTCTTGTAGGCGGCTGACTTCGCTGACCGCACGGCGTCGGGGGCCCTGACGGCGGTTGTGTCTACCGAAGTCGAGAGACTTCGGACGCAACATGCTGACGTCGTCCGGGAAAAGTCGGCCGCCGACAGCAAATGCCGCAAGCTGGCGGATAAGATGGCCGCGCTGGAGGGTGAGAGGACTGACCTCCGGCGCCAACTGGCGGAGGAAAGGAAGGAGGCTAATGAGGCTCTCACCAAGGCGCAGTCTGCGCAGGCGGAAGCCAATTTGGCATGGGCGGAGGGCAGTCTTGCCAGGCAGCGCGCCGAGGAGTTGGAGGGGCGGCTCAGCGCTCTGTAGGCTCGTGTGGAGAGGGTCGAGGCTTCGACACGCTCGGAGGCTGAGCGGACACGCAAACAGCTTGTGGATTCATACCATGAGCTGGGCGCGCGGACCGCTGACTTCGAAGTGCCGGACTGAGAGCCCAGACTTCGCTGCTTTGAGTGGATACAGGAGGAGTTGCTGGCGCTCCCCACCATTGTGGAGGGGTTTATGTCCTATGCCTCCCTGGTCACCTGTGAGGGGGCGATGAACGCGCTATCTCGCGAAAGGTGCCGGTACTATGAGGTCTTCGACCAAGCTGATGAGGATTTCGAGCGCGATATTTACAAGGTTGAGGACCCTGTGGTGAAGGAATCCGCGGGAGCCCTCTACGACCGGATGTGGGGCCCCCACGGTCGGGAGGTGGTCAGGGAGCGGGCTGAGACGGCGAGGGGTCAGGTAATGTTTGGCTTTTGTTTGGTGTTTGTTGAATGTGGATTAAATGTGGGTTTGCTGAATCTGTGTGCTGTGTCTCAGGCGGCGCGTGGCGAGAGGGTGGATGACTTCGGGGCTTTGAACAGCGCGCAGCCTGACCCGGAGGCGAGGGTGGCCACGTCTGAGACCGCCCCAGAGGCGCCCCCGGAAACCGTCGAAGGCGTTTCCGATGCTCCCGCAACCACTGCGGCCGGCGGAGGCCCGTCGCCAACTGCCGCGCCGAGGGCTGAGGGTCCTGTGGAGATGGCGGCGGAGCCGGCAGCGGAGGATCCCGCGACGGCTGGGTCTTCGCGGGTGGCTTAGTGGGTGTGGGTAGTTAGGGAATTTTGGATATGTTGCTGAACCTTGGTTGCTGCGTAGGTTCAAGATTTTGGGCCTGCGCACGCAACCGCTACTACTAATTTTTTGGCGGCTTCGACCGTGGATGATGGGAATAAATCGGATGAGTCTGCATCTAAGTTTTCTGATTTTGGTGACTCTGGGGGCTCGGTTGAGTGGATCGAAGAGTCGTCGGATGAGGACTTGGACTATTTTGCGGCCTTGGATGTGGCAGCGGCGGAGGCTTCGCCGCATGCTGCGGATGCTGAAGTTGTGCCTGGTTCGGGTGCTGGGCGTAGGCGGCGAAGGGCGGTCGCAAAGCGTAGAGTGAGTGAGGTGGACGGTGGTCGGCTTCGTGTGAGTAGGGTTGGCAGGCAGGAACTGCTGTCCTTGCCGGCCGCTGTGAGTGCAGGTGAGGGGGAGCTGCGAAGTCTTTTTGCGGGTGAGGAGCTGAGGATAATGCTTTTTAACTATAGGGAGATGGGACTTATTCTGAAGGTTGAGCCGATGTAAAGTGTGATGCCCTCGCTTGTACATATGTAATAGCTTGTATGATGAAGTTATGTGCCTTCGGCTATGCTCATGAAGGTGTTACGTACTTGGTTTGGTGTGTTTGTTATGTTGCACTGGTGCGCATGTAGTCGTTCTTTTGCGCGGACGGGTTGGTGTAGTCATTTTCGCACTTGTTAGGCTTCGTCCGGCTACACCCTTAGGCGACTGTTGCACGGATAGTCTTCGCGGAAGACTTCGATTTTTCGCACTTGCTGTGCTGGCCCGGCTGCACCCTTAGGCGACTTCTGCACGGATAGTCTTCGCGGACGACTTCGATTTTTCGCACTTGTTGTGCTAGTCCGGCTGCACCCTTAGGCGACTTCTGCACAGATAGTCTTCACGGAAGACTTTGATTTTTCGCACTTGTTGTGCTAGTCCGGCTGCACCCTTAGGCGACTTCTGCACGGATAGTCTTCGCGGAAGACTTGGATTTTTCGCACTTGTTGTGCTAGTCTGGCTGCACCCTTAGGCGACTTCTGCATGGATAGTCTTCGCGGAAGACTTCGATTTTTTGCACTTGTTGTGCTAGTCCGGCTGCACTCTTAGGCGACTTCTGCACGGATAGTCTTTGCGGAAGACTTCGATTTTTCGCACTTGTCGTGCTAGTCCGGCTACACCCTTAGGCGACTTCTGCGCGGAGTTGTCGCACGCGAGGGTGGCTGATGCTGGGCCTCGCGGTGACTATGTATTGGTCGAATATCGAAGACCGTCGGCGCGGTCTTTTTTCGACGTAGATTTTGCGGGGGATTTTGCACTTGTATATTACATGACTCCGCCTCGTTAAAAACCTCACCCCCCGGGAGGAAAAGAGTGCGGGCCAGAATAAAAATTGTCTTCGCGAATTACAAGGGCGGGCTGGCCCTGATGAGTCAAACAAAAAATTTGCGGAGATTATCGATGTTCCAGGAATGCTCTAGGTCTTCGCCGTTTGGCGTTGCGAGCCTGTATGCGCTGGGGGAGGCCTTCGTCTTGACAATGAAGGGGCCCTCCCACTTGGGCTCCATCTTGCCCCTGGACTCTGTACGAGCTGTACGGACGAGTATGAGGTCCCCTTCGCTGAATTCCCTTGGGATGACTGCCTGATCGCGCCATGCCTTTGTCTGGGCTTGGTATTTGTCCAGAGCTTGTAGGGCAAAGACGTGGTATCCGTCGATGAGGTCCTTCGAAGTCAGCTCGTCTACGTCTGGGACGGCCGACGCGGCTGTCCGAGGCGACCCGTGCTTTATTTCTTGCGGAGTCATGGCCTCCGATCCGTATAATAGGCGGAAGGGGGTGAACCCAGTCGCCCTGCACTCAGTTGTATTCAGTGCCTAGACCACTTCGGGTAACAGGTCGGGCCACTTGCCTTTTTTGTCGTCGAGGAGCATTTTTTTGACGGCTGTGAAAATTTTGCCGTTGGCGCGCTCCACGACTCTGTTGGACTGGGGGTGGTACACGGAGGCGAAGGCAAGCTTGGTGCCGATGGAGAAGCAGAAGTCTTTGAAATCTTGGTTGTCGAACTGCTTGCCGTTGTCGACCGTGAGTTCGAATGGTACTCCGAAGCGGCAAACAATATTTTGCCAGAAGAATTTCTGGGCTGTCTTCGATGTGATGGTGGATACTGCCCTCGCTTCAATCCATTTGGTGAAGTATTCAACGACGACGAAGGTGAACTTGAGGTTCCCCTGAGCCGTGGGCAGGGGCCCGACAATGTCTAGGCCCCAGCGCTGAAGGGGCCACGTGTGGGCGATCAGCTTCGTGAACTGCGAGGGGCGCCCCGAGCGTGGGGAAAATTTCTGACAGGCTTCGCAGGATCTAACGACCCGATTTGCGGCGCAAATAATGGCGGGCCAGTAGAAACCTTGGCGAATCACCTTTGCCGCTAGGGCCCTAGGCCCCGCGTGGGAGCCGCAGGTCCCCTTGTAGACTTCGCGCAGGATTTGGACACCTTCGGTCTCGGTGACGCACTTAAGCATCGGTTGACTGACCCCCTTCTTGTAAAGTTGGCCCTCGATCAGTGCGAAGTCCCGGCTTCGGTGGTGGAGGCGCTTGGCCTCATTGCTATCGATTGGGTGATAGTACCCCTGCAGGTATAGGGTTATTGGCGCCCGCTAGTCTTCGGTCATGATGAGGTTGATTATGCGGTGGCCCTCGCTGTCGTTGGTTATTTGGAGCCCTTCAGGGCTGCGGACGGCTGGCGTGCCGATGACGTGGTAGAACACGTCGGAGGGTAGGGCTTCACCCCTGGCGGCTGCCTTGGCCAACGCGTCGGCTTCTTCATTCTTGGCCCGGTCCACATGCTGCAATGTGAATCCCTTGAATTGTCTCTCGAGACTTCGGATGGCCGCGAGGTATTGCATGAGAGCGGGGTCCTTTGCTTCATAATCTTTCTCGACCTGGGCGGCGACCACTTTGGAGTCTGTTCGGACTATGCAGGTGGTGACACCGAGGGCTCTTAGTTTGCGGAGGCCGAGGATGACAGCTTCGTATTCTGCTATGTTGTTTGTGCATCTGTCAGATTCCAGAGCGAAGCTTAAGCGTGCCGCGTATCTGTGCTTGACCCCGGCGGGTGAGGTGATGACTGCAGCAGCGCTTGCCCCCGCATGGCACCAAGCGCCATCGCAGTGGATTGTCCAAACTTTCTCTGCAGACGGGTCCGGCTGTGTTATTGGCCCGGTCCAGTCGACGACGAAGTCTGCTAGGACTTGTGACTTGATCGCCGTCCTGGGCTCAAAAGTGATGTGGTAGCCGGAGAGTTCGGCCGCCCACTTGGCGATCCGTACTGATGCCTCCGGGTTTCTGAATAATTCGCCGAGTCCCCTATTTGAGGTGACGCGGACCTTGAATGCTTCAAAGTAGTGGCGCAGTTTGCGCAAAGACATGACAACAGCATATGCAGTCTTTTCGAGTTCCGTCATGTTACACTTTGACGGTGTGAGCACTTCGGAGACATAATAAACTGGGCACTGTCTGATCACGCCCTCTACTGTCTGCTCCTGAACTAGTGCCGCGCTTACCGCGTGTGGGGAGGCCGCCACGTAAAGCAACAGGGGTAGCGAAGAGTCGGGGCTTGTAAGAACCGCCAACTCCAACAGGTACTGTTTTAGTGAGGCGAAGGCCGCCGCCTGCTTTGGTCCCCAAGCGAAGTCTTTTGCGCCGCGGAGTGTTTTGAGGAATGGAAGACTTCGCTCAGCGGACTTGGAGATTAATCTGTTGAGGGCGGCCAATCTGCCCGTCAGACGCTGGACCTCTCTTGCCGACTGCGGGGGCGTCATGTTGATGATGGCCTAAATTTTGGTTGGGTTGGCCTCGATGCCGCAGTGTGATACCAGGTAGCCCAATATTTTTCCCTTGGCGAATGCCGAAGACGCACTTTTCCGGGTTCAGGCGAAGTCGTGCGTCTCGCATGTTCGCGAATGTCTCGGCGAGGTCAGTGAGATGGTCCTCCTTGCTCCTGCTGGCGACGACGATGCCGTCCACATATGTGAATATATTTCTGCCAACTTGCCCTTCGAGCACGGTTTTGGTAAGCCGGGAGAAGGTGGACCCGGCGTTCTTGAGTCCCTCCGGCATTCTGATGAAGCAATATGTGCCGAAGGGTGTTATAAAACTGGTGCTAGCCTTGTCTTCCTCCTTCATATATATTTGGTGGTAACCGGAGAAGCAGTCGAGGAGTGACATGACTTCGCATCCGGCCACGCTATCGACTATTTTGTCGATCCGCGGCAAAGGGAAGTTGTCCTTTGGGCAGGCCTTGTTGAGACTGGTGAAGTCAATGCACATTCGCCACTTGCCGCTCTTTTTCTGCACCATCACAACGTTGGAGAGCCACGTGGGGTAAGCCACTGGCTCGATAAATTTGGCTTCCAAGAGGCAGTGTACCTCTGCCTTGGCAGCTTCTGTCTTCTCGTCGGACATTTTGCGAAGCCGCTGTTTTTTCGGTCTCACCGAAGGGTCAATTCCCAAGCTGTGCTCAATTATGGATCGGCTGACCCCGACCAGGTCGAGGGCTGACCAAGCGAAGACGTCTTTGTTCTTGGACAAGCAGCAGAGGAGTTTCTCCTCTTCCTGCGAAGTGAGGTCTTCGCTGATGGTGACTGTCTGCTTGGGCATGGCCTGGTCGAGGGGGACAGTCTTGGTCCCGTCGTTGCTCTGCAGCTGTGCCTTGTGCTCTTTGTCGGTTGGGCTGACGGGCGCAGGGACTTCGCGCTGGGCCGTGAGGCAGTGCACATTTCTTTGTCCGGGGACGAAGTCCCGCTCTATGTTGCGCGCAGTCTGTTGATTGCCGTAGACCGCAATGGCGCCTAACGGACCTGGTATCTTCATGCACATGTATAGTCCGTGAATGGCTGCCTCAAACTTGTTGATAGAGCCCCGGCCCATGATGGCATTGTACGGATACACCATATCGACGATATCAAAGGTTATTTGCTCACTTCGGGCATTGGGTGCTACACCGAAGGAGAGAGGCAGTTCGATTTTGCCGACAGGAAAAGTGTCCTTGCCGCCGAAACCATACAATGGGTTCTCCGAAGGCTTGAGCAGGCTGTGGCTTATGCCCATGCGGTCGAAGGCATGGAGGAAAATGATGTCTGCTTGACTGCCATTGTCGACTAGGACTTTGTGCAGGTCCCAGCCTGCCACGCTGCAGTTGATAACCATGGCGTCGGTGTGGGGGGCGCTGCGCAGGTCGACGTCTCGTGCGTCGAAGGTTAGCGGTACGTGGGACCACTTTGTCTGCACGACTGGGCCGGTGATGGCGACGTGGTTGATGCTGCGGTAGTGGTCCCGCTTCTGCCGCTTTGTGTCGAAGTCGGTGCTGGACCCCCCAGTGATCATATGAATGACTCCACGATACGGCTGATCGGTGAAGTCTTCTTGTTTTGGGGCGTGGGGGTGGGGGATGTTCTGATGTTGCTGGTGTGGAGGTGGGGGTGGGGGAGGTACGATTTGTACTTCCTGGTGGTGTTGGTATGCGTGGTGCGGTGGATGCGTGGCGGGGGCGTGGATGTATGGTGGAGGGGGTTGCTGATAAGTGTGCGCGACAACGAGGGGGTTGTCGGCTGGCTGTGCCCATGCCATCCTGTCTTTGGTGGCCTTCGTTTCTGGGCAGTCTTTGGTTTGGTGGGCGCAGTCTTCGCCATGAAAAAGACAGTAGAATCGGCGCGGCGGCTGCGCACGCCCCCGACCCCTACCGCGAGTTCCGTTTCCGCGGCCCTGGGGGGATACTCCTGGCGGCGAGGGGCATCAGCTGCGGGGTGCTGGTTGGCGATGTTGTGCACTTGCTGCTGATTGCGACTATCTCGACCGGAGTCTGGCTGCGGAGTCCTCGTCCACGTGCGGCTGGACTGTGGAGCATCTTTGGGTTTCCTCTGAGACTCGACCTTGCGCTGGTGGAGCTCTTCGAATTTGGCGTATTTTTCAAATAGGTGATATAATTCCTGAGGTTCTTGGGCGGGTCCCTGATGCAGTGGCTGTAGAGGACGCCGGCGCGAAGGCCACTGATGGCGTAGTGGATGGCGATCTTGTCATCAACTAAGGGCAGCTGTGACTTGAGTGTTAGAAACTTGCGGTAATACTCCCGCAGAGTCTCTTTTTCCAGCTGCTTGCAGAGTGAGAGTTCAGCCAAGGCGTCGGTGTCTGGGCGGTACCCTTGGAAGTTGAGCAGGAATTTGTCCCGGAGGCTTCTCTAGGAGTCAATGGACAGCAGGGGCAACCTGGTGAACCAGGTGAGGGCTAGGCCTTCGAGGGCGATGATGAAAGACTTGGCCATTGTGGCGTCGTCCCCTCTGGAAGATGCAACGGCGACCTGATAACTCATGATGTACTGTGCTGGGTCCGTGCTGCCGTTGTACATGGGATAGGTCCCTGCCCAGAAGTTGGCAGGCCAGGGTGTCACTTGTAGATGTGGCGCCAGGGGACTTCGCTCGTCGAGGTAGTTTACCCTTTAAAATGGTGCGGCGTGTGGGAAGGCGAAGTGCGGGTCTTCCATTTGCGCGCGCTGTTGCAGGGGTGGCCCGTGCTGCAGGCCGAGGTGGCCTTCGCGTATGTCTTCCGGTTGTGCGCGCTGTTGCAGGGGTGGCCCGTGCTGCAGGCCGAGGTGGCCTTCGCGCTGCATCAGCGCGATCTCCCGCTCGAGGTCCTGGGCCTTCTGCTCTTCGTCGCGTATCATTTGCCGCACCTTGGCTAGTGCGGACACGCGCTGGCGTTTGGCCTCCAGTATCTCTTTTTGCCTCTGGAGATTGCGGTTCTTGAGGCGCAGGGCGCGCAGCTGTAGCTGTTCTTCCGCTGAAACGCCGAGGACTTCACCGTCCTCGGTGAGGTCCGCGCCCTCCGGTGGGGCGAAGCCTGGGGGAGGTTGCGGTTGTCCTTCAAGGCCGAGGTGCGGAGAGCATCGTCTTCGTAGGTGTGGAGAACGTCGTCTTCAGTAGCCTCTTGGTGGGTGGAGTGGGTGAGTGCGAGGGCCTTGCCCTTTTTTGCGGCCAGCAGCGCTGCCTTCGCAGCCTCGTCAGCCTTCGAGCTAGCTTTCTTGGGTGCCATCGTGGGTGGTTTTTCGTAGCACGAACGGTGGGCGCCAAATGTTGGAACTTGCTCACAGGCGCAAGATGATCCAACGGGGAGATGTGGTGATGCAAATAGGGTTTCTGCACGTAATGGCAATAGCTCTGTTTTTCTCGCCTCTCAAGGGCACTGTGTGGGGGTATTTATAGGTATCTAAGTGCCCAGCGTCCTATGTTAAGGACGCATGTGCCCTCAGACACCTAGGTTATCCCCGGAATATTCCCATAAAGCGGGGTTACAGACCGTAATTACAGGGATGCCTTTACAAATTAGGCCCGTAATGCGCAGCGGCCACGCAGGGCCTGTTACAATGGGCCGTGTGGTCGTGGGCCTCCATGCTGGGCGAGGTCGCAAGATGAGACGACCTCGTCACAGGTCTTCGTCCGGTGACGTATGGGACGAAGGGTGAGCCTGCCCGTTGTCTTGTCTCCGTTGGTCCGACGATTACGGCGAAGGCATCGAGCGAAGGGTGGCGTCTTCGCCTTCGCCCGAACACTCGGGAATAGGATCTAGATGTCGCCGAGAGGGGGGTGAATAGGCGAATAAAAATTATCACTTTAAATCTTAAATTCTTACTCTACTCGAAGACTAGAACGCAGTGGAATGAGAAGATCCTTCGAATAGGTTGCAGCGGAATAGAAGATCCTGTCTCAAAATGTCCTGCACTTCAAATATAACTTGTACCACAGATAAGTGTTGAAGTGCAGATATAAAAGCGAGTAAGACAGAAAGTCAGAACACAATACAGAACAGAGCACACAGACGCAAGGATTTATCCCGAGGTTCGGTCAAGCCTGAAATGCTTGCCTAGTCCTCGTTGGAGTTAGCCACACCTGGGCTTGGAGTCTGTTTCAACTCCTTCCTCCGTTTGCTCAGATCTGTCAGTATGACAGATAGAGGCTTTCACTATGTTGAGTTGGTTACAACGAAACCACGGCTGCTTACAATCTTATTGGCAGCACTCCGGCAGAGTAACGATGTGCTCAAGACCTTGCTCTAGCTCTTAGTAGCACTTCTCCACTCTCTTAAGGCTTATAGCTTTGCCTCTACACAAACTAGAGAGATATACATGAGAGGGAGAGAGAAGATTGATTCGAGTGATGTCTACACTTGTTGGCTGCACTTGTGTATTTGTTTGAGGCGCCTAGAGGTCCCTTTTATAGGCCCAAGGGGCCTAGGAGCCGTTGGAAGCAATCCAGGAAGGCAATTCTTGCCTTCTGTCGAGTAGCGCACCGGACAGTCCGGTGCACCACCGGACATCCACTGTTCACTGTCCGGTGCGGATCTCCTTCCAAAAATGGCGCAGTCGACCGTTGCAGACTTGGAGCCGTTGGCGCACCGGACAGTCCGGTGCTCCATCTATCCGTTGGCTGAGGCCACGTGTCACCCGCTGATCGCGCGGCCGACCGTTGGTCCGACCGATCGTTGGCTCACCGGACAGTCCGGTGCACCACCGGGCAGTCCGGTGCACCACCGGGCAGTCCGGTGCACCACCGGATAGTCCGGTGATTTTTAGCCGTACGCCTTCGACGAATTCCCGAGAGCGGCCAGTTGACCAGACGCCAGCCTGGCGCACCGGACACTGTCCGATGTACCACCGGACAGTCCGATGCACCCAGACTGCGCATAGTCATGGCTGCACCAGCCAAGCCTTTTTCTTTTTGTATTTTCTCTTTCTTTTCTTCTTCTCTCTGTTTCTAACATTTAGACAAATATGTTAGTATACAAAAACCAATGTACTAAGTCTAGAAACATACCTTCTCTTGGATTTTCACCTCTCTAGCATTTGACATGCTTAAGATTGATGTTGGACTCATAAATCATCAAGTTAGCTTAACTTGATCTAGACTGACATTTCTGAGCTCCAACATCCTGCAAAGGTCACATAGAATATCTCCAAACTAGGAACAACCCAAACTAAGGATCAAGGTGCACTTAGCTCTTTTGGGCTGCTTCCAGTTCTAGTTTTGATACTGGTTCTTCTTCTAGTGACCTTGTTCACTTCTTAGAGATTGATCTTGAGCCTTATGACTTATACCACCTAACTATAGATTTTTCCTCATTGGCTGTAAGTCACGTCCTTATGTAGTGATCCTTGATGTGCCATAGCTCTTCTCAACTCGATCACCCTTGACTTTGCAAGTCTTCTTCTTCACCCTTGGCTTTGGGTTCCTCAGCCTCTTTGACCTTCTCCTGTGCACTTGGTACCTCGAAGCTCTTCTTGCCTCCATCCTTGGCTTGATCAGTTGTCTTCGAGCTACGCACCCGAGTCTCACTTTATGTAATGTCCATCTTACTTGTGATGCCCATTATCTATCCATCATCTAGTCCTTGGACCATCACACTTGTTCACTTGTGTTGAACCCTGTTAGCTTTACATTAAGAACCTGTTCAACACTTAGCACACTTGTTAGTCCTTTAATTGAGTTGTCATCGAAACAGCAAAACCCACAAGAGAGCTTTCACTGGTCTTAGCTTCAAATAGACCAAGTTCATACAGATTAAAGGATATGGAAGGAAACAACATTCCAAGATCATGGAATGTTGATTTAGAGTTTAGTCACATCTCTTTTTAAAAGATCTTCATCCTTCGTAATGGCACTTCGAAGTAGTGTTAAAAAAAGGATGAAGGTTTACATATTTAACTTGTGTTCCCTTGGTTTTCAATGCCTTCAGAGGATTGAAATCAAGTATCCAACAATCATCATCTTGTTACGGTGCTAGTAAGGTAGGTGAGATTGGTCTGATACACCTATGCAAAGGAAATCGCTGAGTTACATCTCAATATTACGACAAAGTAGTTGACAATAGAATGATCATGAAGTCGGATACCTAAGGTCTAGGTGAAAGTCTAATAAAACTGTACGGGAGGTGGAGGTGGCACCATCGAAAGATTTATCCCCTGTCCTTTGTGATAGTTGCTACAAAAGAGTCAGTTATGTTTATGTTGTCAGTGTTTCAAATCAACACATAACTTAAAGTCTAAACTATTATATTAGCAACTTACTCAAAGAAATGCTTGCTGCTGCGCAAGCTGAGTTGCATAGTACTCCTGTTGCTGTGCAACTTGCCTCAGGTATTCCTCCAAGGCCCTTTATCGCTTTTGCTGCTGGCTTAATTCTGCTCACAGTCGCTTAGCTTATGTTATATCCTGAGTGGAGCAACATGAGCTAGACCTCGATGACCCTCCCTTTTGAACCCTCAATCGACTCGAGTCGCTCTCTAAGCTACTGCCTTGTGGACCCTTAGCGCTCGTGCAGCTTGCCCAACACCCGACCCCACCCGCACAGTTACCACACCGTGCAAAAAAATAGTGCAATGCGAGCACTCGAACCCATGCCCCCTGCTCTAGAAATTTGGAGCTAACAACCAAAACACACATACCTCAGTGTTTAGAAATAAATAATAATTATATTTAAATAAATATTTCAATACCTTATTATATAATATATAACAATCGTGGCAAAACACGAGCAACTGGCTACTGGCTAGTAAGACATTACGAATTGTGTGTAGTTTCTAGGACGACTTGTATATTGGTACCTACGGAAACTGTAGTGTTGTTCCTAGGTCGAAGATGTATTACGCCTCCAAATAAGGACTTAAATGGATTTAAGTTGTCTACACGTCTTAACGTTTTGCAATTATACCCTTTATGTATATAAAGAGCCATTTTGTGTACTCTCGTCCCATATTTTCTACGTGATCTTCGATCGCGGCATTTATTTGGCACATGCAGATTAAAAATGTTTTAGGCCCCTTCCGGCTAACATAGCAACTTGCCACGTTCTCTCCAATAATTTTGACCGGTAGAATGGTCCCAAAATAAAGCTCTCGATGCCTCCCTATAAATACCGCTATTATGGCAGCTCACCAAAGAGCTAATAAGAGGGAAGAACAATCGAGCTACTAACAAGGACGTATACATATCTTCTATATACTCCTCTGAAAGTTGTGAACTCCGATCGAGCTTAAAAACAGCAGCAATGGCGAAGCTTTGGACATTGCTGCTGGCTGCAGTGGTGGTCCTCTCACTCCTAGTGAGCCCCACTGCTTGCACCCGAAAGCTCAACAAACCCAAGCCGAAGCCGGGCAGCTACAGGCGGCCGGTCAAGCCGAAGCCAAAACCGGTCACGGGCAGCTACAAGCCGGCGCCTGTGGCCGCCAGAAGCAACCACACAGCTACACCCACGCCATCGCCGACTGTCTACGGCCCCGGTGGCTGGCTGTCAGGCGCCGGCGCCACGTACTACGGCGCGACCAACGGCGACGGGAGCGACGGTTAGTACAGCAGATGACCCTGCCCTACTCTCCCAGCCGACTCCTAGTGTATTTCTTCGCTACCGGTGGGTTGTCAGTGTGTGTACCGTGCATCGGCGCATTAGAATTGACATGGGCCGGGGATGGGATCAAATGACTCAAATTAACATGTGAATGCAGGCGGCGCGTGCGGCTACCAGACGGCCGTCGGAAAGAGGCCATTCGACTCGATGATCGCCGCCGGGAGCACGCCACTGTACAGGGGAGGCGAGGGCTGCGGCGCCTGCTACGAGGTGAAATGCACGACCAACGCCGCGTGCTCCGGCCAGCCCGTGACCATCGTAATTACCGACCAGTCCCCTGGCGGGCTGTTCCCCGGCGAGGTCGAGCACTTTGACATGAGCGGCACCGCCATGGGCGCCATGGCACGGCCCGGCATGGCCGACAAGCTCCGCGCTGGCGGCGTGCTCAGGATCCTGTACAGGAGGGTGCCGTGCAAGTACACCGGCGTCAACATCGCGTTCAAGGTGGATCAGGGCGCGAACCCGTACTACTTCGACGTGCTCATCGAGTTCGAGGACGACGACGGCGACCTCAGCGCCGTGGACCTCATGGAGGCCGGCAGCGGCGTCTGGACTCATATGGCGCACAACTGGGGCGCCACGTGGCGCCTCAACAACGGCAGGAAGCTCAAAGCGCCGTTCGGGCTCCGGCTCACCTCCGACTCCGGCAGGGTACTCGTCGCCAACAACGCCATCCCGGCTGCGTGGAAGCCCGGCAAGACCTACCGCTCCTTGGTCAACTACCCCTGAAAAGAGAAATACCGACAAGTGGATGGCGTGTATTGTGCGTCTGGGTGTTGCGAGTGGCGGCGGTGTACTGGTGTCGGAAGACAGAAGAGAAAGAGGAGGTTGAAGAAGAGAATAATGGCCTTCTTCCCTCCCTGGACGGTCTCTGCAGTCCCCAAGTGATGTGTGACGGTGTTAGTCAAATCATGCCGGTAATTTGATACTTCATCTCGATTTGAGTTTTACTGTGATTGAGGTAAGACAGAATCTTATTTCTTGACCACGTAGTACATAAACTACAAAGCATGCCCGTTGCGTTGGTTTTTGCCAATATCAAGATGTATGTAGATTGTAGAATGTGTGTGCATGCGTTCACAGCGATGAGAATATATATACATGCGTGTATCTGATACTCTACATCTCCACTTTGTCAAAAAAAACAACTACATACTATTTTTATATAACGAAAAATCTAAACGAGAAAGAGAAGGAATGGTCTGTTCATAGTTTGAAAAAACATATACAGAATTGCACTTTCGAGAATAGGCCGGGCTTCCTCCATCAAAAGTTGTTTGGTAGTTTTAAAATCCACTACCGGACACAGCTCCTTTGCCGAGTGCCTTAGGCACTCGGCAAAACCTAGAAAACACTCGGCAAACACTTTGCCGAGTGTAACACTCGGCGAACTGTACATCAGCAACGGCCTCTTTGTCGAGTACTTTTTGTCGGGCACTCGGCAAAGATGGTACTCAGCAAAGAAAAGTCGCCGTCACAGCGCCAAGTGACGGTGACGGATCCTTTGCCGAGTGTCTTCTTTGGCACTCGGCAAAGAGGCCAATTTTGCCGAGTGTCTGCTATCATGGCCCTCGGCAAAGACCACTCCAGTGGGCCCCACCGCTAGTCCCTGTGCCGAGAGCTCTCGTAGGCACTCGGCAAAGGAGGCTTCTTTGCCGAGTATCTAGTGGACTGGCTCTCGGCAAAGAGTCCTCCAGTGGGCCCCTTTGCCAGTCCCTTTGCCGAGTGCGCTGGGCGGCACTCGGCAAAGGTAGCTTCTTTGCCGAGTGCCTTGACCACAGCACTTGGCAAAGAAGGCTTTACCGGTTCCCAGGTGTCCTTCTTTGCCGAGTGCCATGGTCATAGCACTCGGCAAAGATACCCTTTGCCGAGTGTTACACTCGGCAAAGTGACCAGGAAGTCCCTTTTTTATTTGTTTTTGCTGTTCCATCCAAA
The DNA here is from genome assembly GCA_029449295.1 of Zea luxurians. Taxonomy (NCBI): domain Eukaryota; kingdom Viridiplantae; phylum Streptophyta; class Magnoliopsida; order Poales; family Poaceae; genus Zea; species Zea luxurians. Next base: position 44,027,058 of record JAOPSE010000001.1, on the reverse strand, counting down.
CAAACAAAAGATATATATCATTCACATCACATTATATATCATTCGCATCACAAAATCAACACATTTATCATCAACACCATATATATCACAAATATCACCACATAAATCAGGTTTCACAGCACATAAGTCTCACTAAGTATCTCACAATACCAAGTATAACTAACATCACCAACACTCACAACAACCATTTCAATATCTACTTCCATTCCGATCGCTTCGGTTAAGTCTATCTCAAATCGCCCTTTTAGCCCATCTTCTTGGAAGAACTCTCCGTCATATGTGTCCGGGTCTAAGTTATAATCTTCATCGTTTGGAACAGGTAACTTACCGTGCGGTGATACCTTATACACAACATCCCAACCCTTAAGATGTTGTTTCGTTTGGCACGCATATGGAAGATAATACACTTGTGTGGCCTGTTGGGCCACAATATAGACATCGTCTCCTGGTAAGGTGGAATCCTGTCGAATTTCGACTAGCCCAAGATTAGAATGTGTCCGTCTCGTAACTTCAGGGTCAAACCAATGACATTTGAATATCACTGGATTAAGAGGTTTGGAACCATGAAAATTGAGTTCATATATTTCTTCAATTCTTCCATAATACTCGACCTCGTCAAGCCCGGGCGTAAAGACTCCAGAACACGTGGTTTTTCGATTGGGGCGACTTTGGTCGTAGCTTGTTGTGCGAAAACGATATCCATTGACGTCATACCCAGAAAATTTCCTCACCCTATAGGCAAAGCCATTGGCTACTTGTGTCAACTCGGCACTCATAGACGGCTCTCTTTGGCCCTGCAAGTTCAAACACGCTAGATTGTTATATTATTCGCACGTAAGAGCAACTTCATATGACAAACTAAGCACGTACCTTACGTTTAAACCAGGAAATGAAATCGGGCAATCCATTTCCTGCACCCTTTCTAAGAAGGGTATCATATTCCTGTGGAGTTGGGTCCCTTGATCGACGCCAGAATTCATGAAGAAATTGCTCCATGTATGGCGTCACCTCTTCAAGGTTGGTCAATACATATAGCATGATATAGCGCCACTCTTCATGTCTCAGGGTCTTGGTGGTCGAAACACTCGCGCTTCCGAGTTGCCCTCGAAAAATGCTGAGGTTCGATTCATTGCCGCCATCATTGTAACGAGGGGGTAGATTATGCACGCTCGGCAGTTTGTCACCATAGTAAGTTGTTGTGAAGTTTGACACCTCCTCCAGTATGTATGCCTCTGCAATGGAAGCCTCGATTTTGCATTTATTTCTACATTTCTTTCGGATAGTCTTTAGACATATATCGATTGGATAGCACCAACGTCCCTGCACGGGCCCCCCATTCGTGCCTCATACGGGAGATGAAGAATCAAATGCTGCATCGGATTGAAGAAGCTGGGTGGAAAGATCTTCTCCAGCTTACACAGTAACACGGGTGCCATCCTTTCCAAGTCTACAATCATGGTTCGAGCTAACTCTTTTGCACAAAGCTGGCGGAAGAAATAGCTCAACTCTGCAAGCGCTAGCCAGACATGCTCAGGGACATAGCCTCGAACCATCGCCGGAAGAATTCGTTCAATCCATATGTGGAAGTCATGACTCTTCATCCCTAAGACTCGCAGAGTAGATAAGTTCACCCCCTACTAAGGTTAGCTGCATACCCATCAGGGAACATTAACATCTTGATCTACTGTAGTACTTTCTTCCTCTAGGCCCTGCTCAGGACGAAATCGGCCTTAGGCCTTCTCCATGTCTTTCCACCACTAGGCGGCTTCATCTCTTGGTTTGGTCTATCACATAACTCTGCCAGATCCACTCTTGCCTTTACGTTATCCTTTGACTTATCAGGAATCTCCATAATTGTTGCCCAAAGTGCCTCGGCGACATTCTTTTCAGTGTGCATCACGTCAATGTTGTGTGGAAGGAGCAGGTCATCATAATAGGGGAGCCGAGTCAAGCCCGACTTATGTGTCCACATATGTTGCTCACCATATCCCACAAAACCACCTTCTGGGTTGGCCACGAGACCATCTATCTGTTGGCGAACTTCGGCACCAGTCATCATTGCAGGTGGGCGGTCTGTCACCACGACACCTTTCGTAAAGTTCTTGATGTCTAGTCGGAATGCATGGTCAGGAGGGAGAAATTGTCGATGTTTATCGAATGACGAATATTTGCCACCCTTCTTCAACCAAATGAACCTAAGAGCTTCCTTGCAAACTGGGCATGGGAACTTACCGTGAACACACCAGGCGCAAAATAGCCCATACGCCGGAAAGTCATGCATGGAGTACTGGTACCAAACATGCATTTTGAAGTTTGTCTTCGTAGCTCGGTCGTACGTCCATACCCCTTCCTCCCAAGCACGGACCAATTCATCAATCAAAGGCTCCATGTACACGCCCATTTTATTCCCCGGGTGTCCAAGAATTATCAATGACACGAATATGTTTTGTCTTTGAAAGCATACGCCGGGGGGAGATTGATGGGGATAACGAACACATGCCAACATGTGTATGGGGCAGCAGTCATTCCATAGGGATTGAACCCATATGTGGCCAGCGCAACACGAACATTACGAGCCTCTTTGGCTTTCTCATGGTGAATGGCATCAAAGTGGGTCCATGCTTCACCATCGGATGCGTGAACCATCTTGTCAGGATTGTATCGTTTGCCTTTTTTATGCCATGTCATCTGTTTCGTGGATTCCTCTGTCATGTATAGACGCTGGATCCTCGGTATGAACGGAAGGTGGCGTAGGATTGTCACGGGGATGCCGAGCTGCCTCTTCTGTCCATCACCAGAGTCTACCTCCATGAACCTAGACGATTTACACTTCGGACAGTACTTTGCCTCAGTGTGTTCTTTCCTAAATAGGACGCAGCCCTTCGGACAAGCATGTATCTGCTCATACGTCATCTTGAGTGCACGAAAGAGTTTCTGTGCCTCGTACATGCTCTTTGGCAGAACGTGATCCTCCAGAAGCAGGCTGCCAATAACTGTCAACAAACCATCGAAGGCGTCTCGACTCATGCTATACTGCGACTTGAACGCCATTATATGCCCAATGGCATCCAGTTGAGACACCTTTGTCTTTCCGTGAAGGGGTTTCTGTGCCGCATCAAACATGTCGTAGAATGCCTTTGCGGTCGCCTCTGGCTCGTCCTCCATATGTCCTTCGGCGAACTATGCCTCGTGATAGTCGTTCAACATGTCCGCTACCCCGGCATCAGCATTGTAATCCTCGACGCGTTGTCTCACCACCTCCTCTCTCATGCGATGCGCTTCACCATGGAAGATCCACCGAGTATAGTCCAGCGTAAATCCATTCTTCCAAATATGTTCTACCATGGCCTTTTTTGTTTTCCTTTTCTTGTTGGCACATTTGCTGCACGAACAAGGGACTAGACTAGCTCCTTTAGCAGCTTCGCCAAATGCCCGTTCCACGAAAGCATCGGTCTTCCTAATCCATTCAGGGGTGACATCATTACGTCGAACGCGGCCCATGTACATCCACTCACGGTCCTCCATCCTCTAACATATATACCTGAGTATAGTTTAATATAGACATGTAATGCATGTACACTACGTTCCTACCTTCTAATAGGTGAGGATAGGTCCTAATCCCACCCGCGGTTGCGTAGATGGAGTTAGTTTCCATGCTCTACTCCGATCCGAGATAGAATTTCGGTAGCACCTCCCCGCTGTTCTCCGGATACACGTCTTGGCAGGGAGAGTGTACTGTCTGGAGAACAACAGGGAGGTGACGCCGAAACTCTGTCTCGAACCGGAATAGAGCATGGAAACTAACACCATCTACGCAACCGCGGGCTGTCCAAAAAACGTGGACAATTCGAAACAGATACATTTGTAGATATGCAAAGATCTGCATATCTACACCGTATCTCTTTCAAACGGGAGACGACTAACTGGGTTACATGATCTACGACCATGATGCGGAAATTGAGGTTATACCTAGGGTGACGGTGGAGTCAGGCTAGCGGGGCTGTGGCGGGTTGGTGCAGTGGCGACTCGACGCGGTGCAGGCAGACCCGCAACGGCTAGGAAGACCTCTGCAAAAAAATAAACAAGTCTGTCAATAAAAAATTTCGTCAACACCTCCCCTGCATGGGAAGGTTTTCAAAACCTGCAAATAAAACTGACAACACAATGGCTGACATCCACACATATATCAACGGCACGATGGCCGACAATCACATTTAATCGACATCCATATCCACCATCACCAACTAATACTAAACGGTTCAAAGCTTTAGTACAGATTGTTATCAACCGGTACTAAAGCACACTCTTTGATAGCCGTTTTTAATACTAAACCGTACTGAAGTGTCCATGAGACCACATCTACTCCCATTTATGTTTACTTGAACAAATCGGTATTAATTTCTACGGCTAATTAACAGAAACTGGCAGAACCTATTTATGTTTACTGTTTATTTGTAGTGGAAACTAGAAGAAACCATCGTTTGTTCTTCAATTACGTACCAGAGGCGAGGACGGCGAAGGCACGGCCGGAGGCGCGGACGGCGGGTGGACGGCGGTGCGTGCACGGGCGGACGGCGGGGCGTGGGCGGCGGTGAGGCGGTGAGGCGCGGGGTGCGGTGGGGCGCGGGCGGCCGGGCGCGGGCGGCGGTGAGGCGTGGGCGCGGGCGCGGGCGGCAGTGGGGAGGCGCCGGCGGCTTGCCGGAGCGCGGGGCGGGCTGTGGGCGTGGCGGCGGTGAGGCAGAGGGAGAAGCGAAAGGAGAAGGAAGAAGAAAGGCGGCCGCGCGGCCGGTTAAGTCACTTTCTTTGCCGAGTGCCCGCGATTCGGCACTCGGCAAAGATTTTTTTAAAATTAAAAAAATAAACTTTGCCGAGTGCCGGATCACGGGCACTCGGCAAAGGCTGCTTTGCCGAGTGCTAGGTGTACAGCACTCGGCAAAGTTCTGTTCTTTATACTTTGCCGAGTGTCAAAGGGCAGACACTCGGCAAAGTATACTTTATTTTTTTATATTTGGCAACCAAACTTTTTGTGGTGTGTTCCTACACTATTTAGACCTACTAGTACCATTTTGGTACAATTATAAAAGTGTTTTTTATAACTATTAGATTTAGTTCGTTTATTTGAATTTTTTCGGAAAATTCATATTTGAACTGCAGGTCACTCGAAACTTAGGAAACCGTGCATGCAAAAATGATACCCGTCCTATTTAGCATAAGTTACGACCGATTTCAGGAGCGGACCGGAAACTTCGAGCACCATGCTCACTCAACATGGCCGTGAACTTGCTATCCAACTGTTTAAAAATTGTATAAAACACAAACAAAGTCAGAAAATCATGAAACTTGTCCACGTGTCATGATATCATATGTACAGGCTGTGATAAAAAATTGAGAATGTTTAAAGAAAGTTGTGAGACACTATGTGTAGAAACCTAAGAGAACTACACATGAAATCATAGAGTTTCAATGTGGATCTCTTAGATTTGTACATATAGCGCGTCATAGTTTTCTCAAAAAAATTTCAATTTTTTATCACAGCCTGTACATATGATATCATGACACGTGGACAAGTTTCATGATTTTCTGACTTTGTTTGTGTTTTATACAATTTTTAAACATGTGGATGGCAAGTTCACGGCCATGTTTAGTGAGCATGTTGCTCGAAGTTTCCGGTCCGCTCCTGGAATCGGTCGTAACTTATGCTAAGTAACATGAATATCATTTTTGCATACACGGTTTTCCAAGTTTCGAGTGACCTGCAGTTCAAATCTGAATTTTCCGAAGAAATTCAAATAAACGAACTAAATCTACTAACGATTGAAAACTCTGTTATAATTGTCCACAAATGATACATATAGGTCTACATAGTGTATGAACATACCACAAAAAGTTTGGAAGATAAAATAAAAAAAATAAAAATATACTTTGCCGAGTGTCTAGAGAAGACACTCGGCAAGTGCCCAATATTTGGCACTCGGCAAAGACTGACGGCCGTCAGCTGTAGACGGCCGCTAACGGCCCTTTGCCGAGCGCCATATTTACCGAGTGTTTGACTCTCGGCAAAGCAGTCTTTGCCGAGTGCTTGGCTGTGCCGAGTGTTCTGCACTCGGTAAATAAGATCTTTACCGAGCGGCAAAGTCATCTTTGCCGAATGCCCGATAAAAAGCACTCGGCAAAGGCCCGGATTCCGGTAGTGATCGATATTGATACAAGCATCAATACCGGTTTTAAATGGTGAGTGCATCCTTTTGGTCAACTATTAAAGTCCCTGCAAGGAACCATAATATGGCAATATGGTTAAAAGGTGGAACCTTCTCCACTTAGGTCGTGTTTGGTTACCTATAGTTTCTCGTGATCTCAGATAAACTGTACCGGTTATTGATCCAAACGTTTTGCTTTCTGTGTAACGGATAATGTGCTGGTAAAGAGAATCTACATTATCAACTTTACATTGGATTTTCTTAGGTAGTGTGCATTATCCATATTTTAAAAATGTGTCGGTTTCCAAATGTGGCCTTATTATTCCGAAGGTTTGAAGATAAGGGAGCAAGGGGAAAGTAGTAACAGAATAAGCATGCTAAAACCATTAGTATGAGAGCCTAATAGTGATCGAATGACTTTCTTTCTGTTTATTATGCCTCTTTGAGTATAAGTACATGTATGGTAAATTACAAAATGGTGTGTACATATACCTTCGGAGGCAAGTTAGGTCATTTGGAAGGGGTGAAACATGGTCACTCTTCGTAGGCGGAGCTCTACAAAAGTACTATAGACTCGTGTGTATAAAAAATATCGATCCCTATAACAGTGCTAGTACCATTTATCTATTTATAGGGGTGTGTCGGTATACACCTTCATTTATAATTATATAACACCCCTCTTTTTACATGAAAAGCCTATTCAAACAAAGAAGGAAACCGTTGTCTTTTGATAAATAAGGCCCTGTTCCAATCTCGCGAGATAAACTTTAGCAGCTTTTTTTAACTATTTTTAGCCATTTGTAATCTAAACAGGAGAGCTAGTGGTGGTAATTGAAGCTAAACTTTAGCACTTCAATTCATATAGCTAAAGTTTAGCAGGAAGCTAAAGTTTATCCCGTGAGATCGAAACGGAGCCTAAATGTGTTATGTGTGTCTTCTCCCGTCCCTTTATCCTTTTGTAATTTGAAGGCAGCGGTTCTTCCTTAATATAACTTCGTCTCTTCTCCAAGTGTAGATTCGTTGCCAAAAGTGAGTGTCCGAGCCTTCGAAAGTTGTTTCCTAAAACACACTAATGCATTGTTATTTTTTGGACCTTCGGCAAAGCCTTCTCCACAACATGTGCAAAGAATATTAGTATCGGTTAGTGAAAGGAAAATATGCCATTGGGCCATTTTTAAGTGTTTTGGTGATTAAGTGCCTAACACATCACTTTGATCTAACATACAATTGTGAGTATGAGCTCAGAGTCAAAGAGAAGCAAATTGAGAGTTGTAAGAACAAATTGCAAACTCTACAATATTGGAGAAACAAAGGTATGATTCTAGCACTTAATAAATTCTTTTTGGTACTAACTATTTTCTACTAAGTGCTAGATATCTTCTCAAATCAAGCAAAATTCAAATGGAGAAGTTTGGCTAAGTCTAGCCAAACTTGCACCAGCATGTGGTGCACCGGACAGTGTCCGGTGCCAGGCTGGCACACCCGGTGAACAGGCTGCTCTCGGGAAAAAGCTAGGGCGCCATGGCTATAATTCATCGGACTGTCTGTTGTACACCAGACTGTCTGGTGTGCCAGTCGCGCGCTCAACCAACGGTCGGCCTCACGATCAGTGGGCGCCACGTGAGCTCGACAAACGGTCACCAGGTCGCACCGGACTGTCTGGTGTGCCATGGGACCAGAGTTGGCAATGATCAGCTTCACCAAACAAGGGAATCGCGCACTGTTCACTGTCCGGTGGTGCAGCAGACTATCCGGTGCGCCCACGGGCAAAAGACAGTCAAGGCCTTCCTAATGAAGGAGCAACGACTCCTTTGGCCCTTAGGGGCTCTATAAGAGGCCCCTAGGCACCTCCAGCAGAACACCAAGCATCCTTTGAACATCCTACGACACCAAGACACTGCGACCACGCTAGAGCTTTGATAGTTTGAGATTCAAGCAAGTGGTTGAGTTGTAATTCCATTGTGTTGTCTCTTGTGCTCCTCTCTCGACTTGTGTGCGTGTGTTGCTTTGATTTTGTCTCTTGTGTGTGTTTCTACTCCCCCTTACTATAGTGGTTTATTTGAGATCAACTGTGTAAGGCGTGAGAGACTCCAATTTGTGGAGATTCCTCACAACGGGAAAATCGTTAGATAAAAAAGAGAACCGTGGTACTCAAGTTGATCAGTGGATCACTTGAGAGGGGTTGAGTGCAACCTCGTCCATTGGGACACCACAACATGGAGTAGGCAAGCATTTTACGCTTGACTGAACCATGGGATAAAATCGTCGTGTGACTTGTCTCTTTACCTTATAGCGATTCTACTATTTCTATTAGTTCACTTCACTTCATAATTGCTCTAAGTTCAATAATCACTTTGTAAGAGCAATTAGGTGAAGAAGTTCTCTCCTCTCATCCTCCTCATCCGGACTTGGCTTTTGCTTTCACTAATCAAATATTAGTTTAAGTTTGTTTTGTTGAGCTATTTTACAGGATCACCTATTCACCCTCCCTCTAGGTGCTCTCAATTGGTATCAGAGTCGTTCTCTTCATCAAGGGACTAACCGCCCGAAGAGATGGATCCTAATGGCAAGGGGATCGTGATCAACGGCAATGAGAAGGAGATCCTCAATGTCGATGAGCCAAAAGGTGATAAGATCATCGACTTAGGTTCGAATAACAAGAGAAAGGATGGGAAGAAGAAAAGGCGCATCAAGAAGATCATCTACTACGACAGCGACACCTCCTCTTCTTCACCAAGGGACGATGATGTTGAAGACTCATCCACGAAAAAGAAAACATTTAATCAAAATTATTCCTTTGATTATTCTTGCATTCCTTACAATTCAAATGCTCATTTATTGTTTATTCCACTCAGAAAACCCCCTCACTTTGATGGAGAAGATTATTCATTTTGGAGTCATAAAATGTGTAGTCATCTATTCTCTCTTCATCCTAGTATTTGGGAAATAGTGGAAAGTGGGATGCATTTTGATAGTAGTGATAATCCTATATTTATTAATGAGCAAATTCATAAGAAAGCCCAGGCTACTACTGTTTTGTTAGCATCTCTATGCCGGGATGAGTACAATAAGGTTAGTGGCTTGGACAATGCCAAGCAAATATGGGATGCCCTCAAATGAGGGTAATGATACCACTATGATCACAAAGATGGAATTGGTGGGAGGAGAGCTGGGAAGGTTTTCCATAAAACGGGGAGAGGAGCCAACTAAAACCTACAACAGGCTCAAGACCCTGGTGAACAAGATCCGAAGCTACGGGAGTACAAGATGGATGGATCATGATGTCGTTTGACTCATGCTAAGGTCATTTACTGTTATTGATCCTCATCTTGTAAACCTTATTCGTGAGAATCCCACATACACCAAGATGATGCCCAAGAAAATTCTCGGAAAATTTGTAAGTGGGTGTATGATGGTGAAGGAGGCAAGGTACGTTGATGATATTGCCAACTGACTGCTTCTTATCTATGAGCCGCAGCCCATTGCCCTCAAGGCAACAACCAGCAAGGAGGCGCTACCTAACAAGGTGGCACAAGTGGAGGCTGCTAGACTCAATGAGGAAGAAATGGCACTTGTAATCAAGCGCTTCAAGACTGCATTAAAGGGACGCAAAGAGTACCCCAACAAGAGCAAATCAAAGGGAAAGTGGTCTTGCTTCAAATGTGGTAAGACCGATCATTTTATTGCACAATGTCCCGATAATGAAAATGACCAGGGACAAGAAAATAAATGGAAGAAGGACAAGAAAAAGAACTACCAGAAGGCAAAGGGTGAGGCTCACATTGGCAAGGAATGGGACTCAGGCTGCTCTTCGTCCGACTCTGACAATGAGGGACTTGCTGCCTTCGCCTTTGACATGTCCTCCCTCTTCCCCAAAGAGCGACACACTTGCCTCATGGCTAAGGAGAAGGTACATACACGAGATACCGCTAAGTACACTTCTTCTAGTGATGAGGATTCCGATGATGAGTTAGATTATAGCGATCTCTTTAAGGGCTTAGATAGGTCCAAGGTTGATAAAATTAATGAATTGATTGATGCCCTTAATGAGAAGGATAGATTATTAGAAAAACAAGAAGATATTCTTTATGAAGAACATGATAAATGTGTTAATGCTGAAAAATCTCTTGCTATGGAAATTAAGAAAAATGAAATTATGTCTCATGAATTGTATTCTTGCCATGAGTTTATTTCTAGCCTTAAAGGTTTAAATGCTGATTTAAATGCCAGAATAGAAAAATTAAATACTGCTAGTCCATCATTAGAGCATGTTTCTATTTGTAATAGATGCAAAGACTTTGATATTGATGCTTGCAATAATCATGTTTCTACTATCTCTAAGTTTAATGGTGATGTTGCAAATCTTAATGCTCAACTTAAAATTTGCAAGAACGAATGTGAAAAAATAAAATTTGCCAGGGATGTCTACACCATTGGTAGACATCCCTCCATTAAGGATGGACTTAGTTTCCAAAAGGGAACCAAAACCTTAACAAGCCAAAAGGCCTCCAATCCTATCAAGGAGAAAGGGAAGGCACCTATGGCTAGTAGTTCACATTCTTTACATAACAAGAAGAATCATGCTTATTTATATGCTCATGTTAAGAATGCCTCCAATGTTGCTCATCATGATGGTTGCTATGATCATAATCTCTTACCTATGTGTCATGATGCTGTTTTTGATTCTCATGCCATGTTTGCATCATCTAGCTCTACATATGTTCATGGTAGGAGTAGATCTAGGCACCATATTCATAATATTGTTTCTCATGCGCTTAGGAATGCACCTGATGGTCAAACCATGCTTTATCATACTTATGATGCTTCATATGTGTTATACTATAAAATGATAGAGTTGTTGCTAAAAATGTGGGGCCTAAATGCAAGAAAGGCAAAACTTGCATTTGGATTCCAAAATCTTATGTGACTAATCATGTAGGACCCAACAAGAGTTGGGTACCTAAATCCCAAGCTTAAACTACCTTGCAGGTTTATGCATCTGGGGCACAAGTTGGATTATTGATAGCGGATGCACAAATCATATGACGGAGGAGAAGAAGATGTTCACCTCCTACATCAAAAACAAGGATTCCCAAGACACAATTATCTTTGGAGATGGGAATCATGGCAAGGTCAAAGGTTTGGGTAAAATAGCCATCACTATAGAGCATTCAATTTCTAATGTATTCTTAGTGGAATCGCTTGGTTATAATTTGCTTTTTGTAAGTAAATTATGCCATATTGGTTATAATTGCTTATTTACAAATATTGATATACCTGTCTTTAGAAGAAGTGATGGTTCATTAGCTTTTAAAGGTGTATTAGATGGCAAGCTTTATTTAGTTGATTTTACTAAAGAGAATGTCGATAAGGGAGAACATGTGTTAGGAGAACAGATGTCTGTTTTGAGAAAGATAGACCTTGTGCAACATGTTAGGCAGGGAAGCAGGTGGGAATAAATCATCCAAGCAAAAAATGTGATGACAACATCAAGGTCGCTGGAACTTCTTCATATGGTTCTCTTTGGACCCGTTGCTTACCTTAGGATCGGGGGAAGTAAGTATGGTCTTGTAATTTTTGATAATTTTTCTCGCTTCACTTGGGTATTCTTTTTATAGGATAAGTCAGAAACCCAAAGTACATTAAAGTGCTTCCTAAGGAGAGCCCAAAATGCATTTGAGCTTAAGGTAAAGAAGATCAATAGCGACAATGGATCTAAATTCAAGAATCTTCAAGTAGAGGAGTATCTTGAGGAGGAAGGAATCAAGTATGAGTTCTCCGCTCCCTACATGCCACAACAAAATGGTGTAGTAGAGAGGAAGAACATGACGCTAATTGACATGGCAAGGACGATGCTGGGAGAGTACAAGACGCTGGAGCGGTTTTGGTTAGAAGATGTGAATACTACTTGCCATGCCATAAACCGCCTCTACCTTCATCGCCTTCTCAAGAAGACGGCATATGAGCTCCTAACCGGTAACAAACCCAATGTTTCAAACTTTCATGTATTTGAAAGCAAATGCTACATCTTGGTTAAGAGAGGTAGACATTCAAAGTTTGCTCCTAAAGTTGTAGAAGGGTTTTTACTAGGGTATGATTCAAATACAAAGGCATATAGGGTCTTCAATAGATCTTCAGGTTTAGTTGAAGTCACTAGTGACGTTGTATTTGATGAGTCTAATGGCTCTCTAAGAGGGCAAGTTGATCTTGATGATATAGATAAAGATGAAGTTCCAACGACCCTAATGAGAACTATGGCAAAGGTGATGTGCGAACACAGGAACAACAAAAATAGGATCAACCATCTTCCTCAACAATGGTGCAACCCCCAACTCAAGATGAGGAACAAGTACCTCAAGATGCAAGCATGGATCAAGGGGGAGCACATGAAGAAAACGACAAGGAGGAAGAAGTACCATAGGCACCTCCAATTCAAGTTCGGGCCACCATTCAAAGGAATCATCTAGTGGATCAGATTCTCGGTGACATCAGCAAAGGAGTAACTACTCGATCATGATTAGCTAATTTCTATGACCATTACTCATTTGTTTCTTCTATTGAGCCTTTCAGGATAGAAGAAGCCTTGCAGGATCCGAACTGGGTGATGGCCATGCAGGAGGAACTCAACAACTTCAAGAGAAATGAAGTGTGGAGCCTGGTGCCACATCCGAAGCAAAATGTTGTGGGAACCAAGTGGGTTTCCACAACAAGCAAGATGAGAACGAGGTGGTGACAAGAAACATGGCTCAACTTGTGGCAAAAGGATATGCCCAAGTCATAGGTTTGGGTTTTGAGGAGACTTTCGCTCCTGTAGCTAGGCTTTAGTCGATCCTCATTTTATTAGCCTATGCTGCTCACCATTCTTTTATGTTGTTTCAAATGGACGTGAAGATCGCTTTCCTCAATGGACCAATCAAGGAGGTAGTGTACATGGAACAACCCCCTGGCTTCGAAGAAGACAGGTATCCCGACCATGTCTATAAGCTCTCTAAGGCGCTCTATGGGCTTAAGCAAGCTCCAAGAACATGGTATGAATGCCTTAGAGACTTTCTTATTTCTAATGCTTTCAAGGTAGTGACAGCTGATCCTACTCTTTTACTAAGGCTTGCAATGGTGATTTGTTTTGTATGCTAAATACATGTCGATGACATAATATTTGGTTCTACTAATCAAAAGTCTTGTGAGGAGTTTAGCAGGGTAATAATGCAGAAACTCAAGATGTCGATGATGGGTGAATTGAACTACTTCCTTGGATTTCAAGTAAAGTAACTCAAGGAAGGAACATTCATCTCCCAAACAAAGTACACTCAAGACTTACTCAAAAGGTTTGGGATGAAGGACGCAATGCCCGCTAAGACGCCAATGGGAATCGACGGATACTTGGACCTCGACAAGGGAGGTAAGTCCGTTGATCAAAACCCATACCAGTCTATGATAGGTTCATTACTTTATCTTTGTGCTAGTAGACCGGATATAATGCTTAGCATATGCATGTGTGCTAGATTTCAATCCGATCCTAAGGAAAGTCACCTTGTGGCCGTAAAGCGAATTCTTCGATATTTAGTTCATACGCCTTGCTTCGGGATCTAGGGCCGTAAAGATGCTCTTGGGGAGCTACCAATGTTTTCTAGCTTAGTAGTTAGCTCATTATTGTGTATGCTAAGAATTTCCATTTTCTCTAGCAAGTTTTCAATAGCTTCTTGAGAGCTAGCTAACTTAGCCTTAAGTTTATCATTCTTTTGGATAAGGCTATCATTGGTAGTTGAGGATGGAGCATTAGACTCTAATTGCTCAATTTTACTTGTTAGCTCACAATTCAAATTTGCAAATGTTTCAAATTTCTCAAGCAAAATTTTATAATCATTTTTAGAGATAATCAACTTATTTTTCAAAGTTTTAAGTTGAGCCTTTTGTTTAGTGCCAACATCCTCAAAAAATTTAACGGCATGCGTAAGTTCATCGAAGGAGGGTTTTTCCTCATCATCACATTCATCACTAGAGGATGGGATACTTGTTTTACCTCTTGCCACAAGGCATTTGTGTGATGACCGTGAAGAGCGTGATGAAGAGCGGTGGGTGCGTGTCCTTGGAGGTTCATCTTCGCTTGAAGAGTCATCCCAAGTTTTGACATTGTAAGCACCTTGCCTTTGCTCCTCCTCTTTGTGGGTTCGACCATATTTGGACAGTTGTCCCTGAAGTAGCCCTTCTCCCTACATGCGAATCATCCTCTCTTTCTTTGCTTTTTCCTGTCAATGTTAAAAAAAAGATCCTCGACCTACAGGGGCACACCCATTAGATTAATCTTGCGAATCATCCCCATTACGTTTTCGACACGTCGGATAGTTTCTTCATCCTTGGAGGATGATGTTGAGGGTTGATCATCTTCATCATCATCACATTGTTCTTCTTCCTCTTCTTCACTTGAGGATCTTAGAGTTGGAGCCTTCTTCTTGCCTTTCTTTTCATCACATGCAAAAGCATATGGCCTTGAAGAAGTTGGCTCCTCTTGACCCATCTTTTACGACATTTCAAATGTTGCAGTCTTTTCGATCACAATTGTCATTGTCATTGTACTCAAGTCCTACATGTTGTGAAGAATGGTGATAATGCTCCCATATCTTTGTTGTTGCAGTAGGGAGATAATCTTCCTCACAATGTCCGCATCACCTATCTTATTAGTTCCAATAGAATTGAGCTCATTGATGATTAGATTCAAATAAGAATACATGTCTCTAACAAGCTCATTATCTTTCATAGGAAAATAATTGTAATCATTTAAGACTAGGCAATGTTTTTGCTCACGGACATTGGATGTGCTGTCATTGGAGCTCATGTAATTTTAGCCAAATCTCATTAGCAGTTTTTAATGTAAAAACTTGAATGAAAATTTCCATGCTAAGAGATTCATACAAGCAATTTTTGGCTCTAGCATTCAAATGAACTTCTTTTTACTCACTCGTGGTGAGCTTCTTGGGATTTTTAGGTGGTTTCATCCCATCACGAGTGACTCTCCAAACACCTAGATCAATGGCCTCTAGGTAACATGCCATTCTAGCACTATAATATGGGAAGTTAGTGTCGTCGAACTGTGGTGGCCTATGGGTATACATCCCCTTCCTCTAAAAAGCATTGGCTTGATTAGCGGTGAAGCTAAAACGTTTCAAATGAGCCAAACCGGGCTTTGATACCACTTGTAGGAAATGGTGACGTCTAAGAGCGGGGGTGAATTTGGACTTCTAAAAACTATCTCTAAACTAGGCCACAAATAAATCCCTATACCAAAACCTATGCAAATGAACAATCTAGAATGTGTAAACTAGGTTTAGTCTATGTGTTGCTATCTCTACTGCAAAACCTAAGTTTCAATCCTAAACATTCTAACTAGAGAAGAGAGATTGAAACTTAAATACTTAATATAAATGCGGAAGGTAAAGAGCAAGGAAGAGATGCAAACTCTCGTGGATTACACCGGTATTTTTACCGAGGTATCTGGAACCACGCAAGGTTCCAACTAATCTGCGTTGGTGCCCTTACGCAAAGGGTAGCCCACGCGAGGGCCAAGCACCATGGTCGAGTAACTCCGTAGAAAGCTGCGGACCTTCTCCACGCGCAAGCGGTGCTCCGCTTCCAGCTCCTTTTGGACGCTCCCCATCGTCTCCACTATTGAGCTTTCGGCCGAAACGCCGCGGGTCATGTTCCCTCTGGTACACGGTGGTGGCTATGACACAAACTCGGTTGTCACGGTCCCGCAAGACTCTCGCCACACTCGGTACAATTGCAACAACTCACGCAAGAGGCGAGGGGTTGTGTGGTTTTTCTAAACTCACTCAACTAACTAGGATTCACCTAGAGCAAGCTCATAAGCGGTCTAACTAACCTAGGCACTTCGTAAAGCACCTACGCTAATCACCGAGTGATTCTATTAAGCACTTGGGTGTTTGAGCACTTGGAAATGTCTATAACATGTGTTGGTATTTTGCTTGGGCTCCGACACCTTCAAATGGCTGGTTGGTGCGATATTTATAACCTCCCCCACAATTCTAGCCGTTGGACAGAAAGCTGACTGCTTTGTCGTCGGGTGCACCGGACAAACCGGTGCCTTGGTGAAAGCTCTCTTGTGGGTTTTGGTGTTTGGATGACAACTCAATTAAAGGACTAACAAGTGTCTAAGTGTTGAACAGGTGCTTAATGTAAAGCTAATAGGGTTCAACACAAAGTGAACAAGTGTGATGGTCCAAGGACTAGATTATGGATAGATAATGGACATCACAAGTAAGATGGACATTGCATAAAGTGAGACTCGGGTGCGTAGCTCGGAGACAACTGATCAAGCCAAGGACGGAGGCAAGAAGAGCTTCGAGGTACCAAGTGCACGGGAGAAGGTCAAAGAGGCTGAGGAACCCAAAGTCAAGGGTGAAGAAGAAGGCTTGCAAAGTCAAGGGTGATCGAGTTGAGAACAGCTACGGCACATCAAGGATCATTACATAAGGACGTGACTTACAACCAATGAGGGAATGTCTATAGTTATGTGGTGTAAGTCATAAGGCTCAAGACCAAGCTCTAAGAAGGAGATCAAGGTCACTAGAACGAGAACAAATGTCAAAAACAGAACTGGAAGCGGCCCAAAAGAGCTAAGTGCACTCTGACCTTTAGTTTGGGTTGTTCCTATGTTTGGAAATATTCTATGTGACCTTTACAGGATGTTGTAGCTCAGAAATGTCAGTGTAGATCAAGTTAAGCTGACTTGATGATTTATGAGTCCAACATCAACCTTAAGCATGTCAAATGATAGAGAGGTGAAAGTCCGAGAGAAGGTATGTTTCTAGACTTAGTACATTGGTTTTTATGTACTAACGTATTTGTCTAAGTGTTAGAAACAGAGCAAAGAAGAAAAGATAAGAAATGCAAAAGGCTTGGCTGTGTACAGCCAAGACTCAGCTCAGTCTGGCACACCGGACTGTCCGGTGGTGCACCGGACAGTGTCCGCTGCGCCAGGCTGAACTCTGGTGAACAGGCCGCTCTCGGGAGAAGCCGGCGGCGTACGACTATAAATCACCGGACTGTCCGGTGGTGCACCGGACAGTGTCCGGTGAGTCGGCTGCGGCGAAGTCACCGCTCTCGGGAGAAGCCGGCAGCGTACGGCTATAATTCACCGGACTGTCCGGTGGTGCACCGGACTGTCCGGTGAGCCAACGGTCAGCCAAGCCAACGGTCGGCCGAGGATTCCGCGCGTGACGCGTGGCCGAGCCAACAGTCACAAGGAGGCACCGGACTGTCCGGTGTGCACCGGACAGTGTCCGGTGCGCCAATGGCTCCAAGACTGCAACGGTCAACTGCGCCGATTTTGGAAGGCAATCGGGCACCAGACAGTGTCCGGTGGTGCACCGGACTGTCCGGTGCGCCACCCAACTGAAGGCAAGATTTGCCTTCCTGGATTGCTCTCAACGGCTCCTAGGGCCCTTGGATCTATAAAAGGGACTCCTAGGCGCCTCCATTAGCAGTATAAGCGCAGCCAACAAGTGTAGACATCACTCTAATCAATTCAAACTCTCCCTCTTGTGTGTATCTCTCTAGTTTGTGTAGAAGGCAAAGCTATAAGCCTTTAGAGAGTTTAGAAGAGCTGCTAATAGCTAGAGCAAGGTCTTGAGCATATCATTACTCTGCTGAAGTGCTGCCAAGAAGATTGTAAGCAGCCGCGGTTTTGTTGTAACAAACTCAACATAGTGGAAGGCTCTATCTGTCTGACTGACAGATCTGAGCAAACGGAGGAAGGAGTTGAAATAGACTCCAAGCCCAGGTGTGGCTAACTCCAACGAGGACTAGGCAAGCATTTCAGGCTTGGCCGAACCTCGGGATAAATTCCTGTGTCCACGTGCTCTGCTCTGTGTGCTGATTCTGTCTTACTCAGTTCTTACTTCTACACTTCACTGCTTACTTGTGGTACTAGCTTTCTTTGAAGTGTAGGATATTCTTAAGACAGGAACTTCAATTCCGCTACAACCTACTCGAAGGGTTCTTCACTCCACTGCGATCATGTCTTCGAGTAGAGTAAGATTTAAGTTTTAAAGTGATAATTTTTTTGCCTATTCACCCCCCCTCTAGGCGACATCCAGATCCTATTCTCGGGCAAAGGGAACTTTCAATTGGTATCAGAGCTAGGCCTCTCCAGTGTGGGCTTAGCCGTCCGGAGATGACGATGTCGTCACAAGAGGTAACTGTAGAACTTCTTTTAGGCGATGGCTCTAATTACAAGTCTTGGTCTGTCTCTATTTATAATGCTTTCATGAGTATTGATCCTGATTTGAGACAGGTCTTTAGTAGAAGTATTTTTCCCTCTAATGTTAGTAAAAATCCTTCTAATGATGAACTAAGAGGTCTATCTCTAAATCACCATGCTTGCAACATCTTAGTTGATTCTCTTTCTAGAGGTGCCTATTTTGCTATCATGAGTAGTGATAGTGACTTATTTGTTGATGCTCATGATCTATGAACTAAACTTAAGTTGAAATTTTTTAAGTCCATATGCACTTCCTCTGCTCCCTTTATTGCTGGTGATACTAACTTGTCCAAGGGAGAAGAACAAGAACGATGGCAACCAAACAATGAATCCACCTCATCAACAGGTTTGTCTTCCACTAGTAATAAATGTCTTATCGCTAACAATGATGGTGGAGACAAAAGCGATGATGAGGAAGAATATGATGATGAGGAGTCTACATCATCACAAGGTACATTTTCCTGTTTTGCTTCCACTAATAATAATGATAGGAAAAATGAGACCGATAATGTGGAAGAAGAGGAGATTCGCCATTTCTACATCCATCTCAACAAAGAGGACAAAGCACTCTTGGTTAAGCTGTTGAGAAGGAACAAGGAACAAGGCGAGACGCTTCTCAGGCTAGAGGAGTCTCTCATCAAAACCAACAACAGCCTGGAGAAGATGACCAAAGAACATGAGAAGCTAAAGTACTCTCATGGGAATTTAGCCCAACGGTATGAATCTATTTTAATTGAGCAAAGAAATAATCATGATGTATTATCTAGTGTTGCTCAACTTAAAATGGAAAATGCCCTGCTTGAGAGGCAAGTAGAAATTCTAAATTTAGAAAAGCTTGCTCTAGGTGAAGAGTATGATATGTTGTCATATTCTCATAATAAACTAGTTGATGACCATAATATTGCTCATGAAGTAGTAATTACTAGTTTTAACTCATGTGAACCTCATTCTTGTACATGTGCACATTTAGATAATTTATCACCATGTGCTAACCTCTGTTGTTCAAAAGAAAGCCAATGTTTGAATAAGCATCAAGCTACAGGGTCACAAAATAAATTGTGTGGGAACAAGAAGCAAAGACAACTAAGGAGAAGACGCATTGCTCAACCTTCTCAAGGTATCCACGGGCGCGTGGTGAAGAAGCTTGAGAAGGGAGAAACTGCAGCAAGTGTTAAACTCCATAAGAAGGACATTCCTAAAGATGAAGAAATCAACATGAGCTTGGAAAAAGGTAAAGATTCAATTAATCATGTTGTTTGCACTGACCATTTCTCTATGTGATCCAAGAACAAAAAGAGAAAAGGGAAAAGGGGGTGCTTTAAGTGCAATAAGGCAGGACACCTCATTGCGTCGTGTCCATACAACGACAAGGGTGAAGGGATAAGGAGATGCTTCGGATGCAATGACAAGAACCATACGATCACTTCTTGTCCGCTACTGATGAACCAAGCACGTACACTCTCCGGGATGACCCCCACTAAGGAAAATGACAAACAGCAAGCGTCATGTCAGGTTGAGCGACGCTTCTGCTACAAGTGTGGTGAGTAGGGTCATCTATTCAAGGTATGTAATAAAGGTAAGGATCCTAAGCAAGTGAATTTGTCTCAATCTCATCCACTTAGGAGACCTAAATCATACACTTGTGCTAGATCTATAACGAGATCACCTAGAACTAGCACAAAGACTATTTGGGTACCAAAGGCACTTTTAGTTGAACGTCATGGACCCATCCCGAGGTGGGTACCAAACTGTGCCAACTAGACCATGCAGGTGCCTCGAGATGAACTGGAGACCATGGGAGAGCTTAAGATGGTTAATTCAAACTCTATGGTTAAGCTGTTGATCTTTATTGTCTACTCATTAACTCAAGGTTGAACTATTGTGCAATACTAATCCCATGTTCATCTCAAGTGAAATAAGTTGTAGAGTTTCTTAATCATTATTGGTGAATCAAGCAAAGGACCTTGATGAGATTCTGCAACTTGCTCTCCAAAGGATGGTACCCTAGTATCTTGAGTACATTCTTGCAAATAAGTATTGCTCTTAAGTTGGATTGTTGTGTTTACCTATCCTTGGAGTAGTTATGCTTTTGATTGCCTGTGTTGAGTACCTTTCAATCAATGATTAATGATTTCCAAGATCGTAACCATGCTTGCTTAATCATGATTGTGTGCTTTAGAGGTGATGTCTCTTGAATCATTTAATGGGTAGTTTTTCATTAGATATATCCACAATGATTAACTCTTTTGGTGTTTGTGAATAAACCTGTATCCCTTTGTGAGTGATGCTATATGGTTTAATGATTAACCTATGTGCAAGTATGACATTTTGTTTTGTCTATGTTCACATGATTACTCTAGTCTAGTATTGTGTGAATACCAAATCCATGTTGTGCCTCTAATGCACCTTTTGAGCTATAAGGTGCATGAGTAAAAGGAGCCCTCAATTGGTGACAACTGGTGCTCTCATGGCAAATTCAGGAAAAGGCAAAGGTATGGAGAATGGAACTATGCAATTTCATTGAATATCTTGAAGTTCCATTGATTGTAATCACAGCTATGTTCTTGCCTCTAAATTGGTAGCATCGTGGCTTAGGTGCTCCTTACCTTAAAATGTTGTTTCTCCCGGTGTACCTAAGGAACCTTCTTAATTATGGTGTGCTTAGACATTGTGATTTATATGCATGATCTTGTCGTGTTCAATTGGCATATATGGTGAAATGATTATCTTGTATGAAGCATGCCTAGGTTGCTTGTAAAATGTCATACTCCGTGAGGCATGCATTATTGTAATAAGTCAACCTTTCATTTGGTATTCAATTGGTATATCTTTGTGATGAAATTGATAGAGTATGCCTTGACCAAGAGATGTTGTGATCCCCTCTAGTTCTGAGAAAGCTAGAATGTGCAAAGTGTAAGTTATTCAAATACTTGATGCACAAGTTTAGGGGGAGCACACATAACTTGTGTCTTTTGAGACTAATGGTTACTTAAGCGATCTTGTATAGTCTCAAGGCGGAAAAGAGAAGATGAGCAAGAAATGGATCAATCAGGACTTGGGTACCTCTGTAAGTCAAGAAATTGGTATCTTAAGTCGTGAGTAATAGCATATTTTTCATTGCTCATGCTCTATAATATTTGGTGATACTAGATGCTTATCCTTAAATATCATGGAGCTATGATAATAAATGACCTTTCAATTGGTAGCTGTGATAGTTTGCTTCAATTGACATCTTTTGATAATCACTAGAATAGTAGCTTCATCTTGTGCCAATACTATAACTTGCTCTAAGCTTGGTGTCTTAGCAACAAGAAAAAGTTAGGATAAAGGATCAGGCACAAGTGTGGAGAAGCTTCCAAGAGATTAATACTTTCAAGATGGGAAGTTCACCACAACATGGTAAAGGTACAAAAGGAAGTATTGATCTTTTGCGTATATGTACCTTAACTTTCCTCCAAATGCTTGTGATGCATATGTTGAATGAGTAAGGGGGAGTATTGTTAGTGTGTTTTTACCTACTCAATACCCTGCTGTCCCTTGACATCATTCTATGTTCTTGCTTGAATATGGTTTTGGTGTTTGATGTCAAAGGGGGAGAATTTGTGCATTAAAGCTTATCTCAATCTGAGAGGAAAGCTTATCCTAAGGGGTGATATGTTAGTTTGAGCTTTGCTAGTGTGTTATTGTGTTATTGATATGATAATTCTTATCATACGCCTATTGCAGTATTATATGTGTTGCATCATATGGACTAGTGCTTCCGTTGTTATGAATTGATTGGCATCTATTGTGTTCATTCTGAAATAGATAGTCATAATGGTGCATGTGGTTAATGGTTAATAGTGCTTTTAGATTGTTTTAAATTGGTATCTTAGTAAAGATTGTTTTAAATTGGTATCTTAGTTTAAATTGGTATCTTAATGGTGAAGAGTGGTAGGTTGATATTCCTGTGATATATCCACTCAATTGAATGATGTTTAACTCTGATTTTGTGCATTCGTGTGTTATACGTATCATGGTTTGATCCTTGACACAATGCATCCCATAGGTGCTAAGGTGTAGCAATGCTTCGATTTAGCCTAAGTATGTGCATTTTGGCATTTAAGGCCAAAGCTAAGATTTTAATGTAAGCACATATTTCGGGGGAGCATTCTACAATCTTAGAGCTCAAAATTTGTGCTTTAAATTTCACTCTTATGTAAGCTTTAATTGTGTTACCATCAATCACCAAAAAGGGGGAGATTGAAAGCTCTCTTGTGGGTTTTGGTGTTTGGATGACAACTCAATTAAAGGACTAACAAGTGTCTAAGTGTTGAACAGGTGCTTAATGTAAAGCTAACAGGGTTCAACACAAAGTGAACAAGTGTGATGGTCCAAGGACTAGATTATGGATAGATAATGGACATCACAAGTAAGATTGACATTGCATAAAGTGAAACTCGGGTGCGTAGCTCGGAGACAACTGATCAAGCCAAGGACGTAGGCAAGAAGAGCTTCGAGGTACCAAGTGCACGGGAGAAGGTCAAAGAGGCTGAGGAACCCAAAGCCAAGGGTGAAGAAGAAGGCTTGCAAAGTCAAGGGTGATTGAGTTGAGAACAGCTACGGCACATCAAGGATCACTACATAAGGACATGACTTACAACTAATGAGGGAATGTCTATAGTTATGTGGTGTAA
This sequence comes from Zea luxurians, assembly GCA_029449295.1. Taxonomy (NCBI): domain Eukaryota; kingdom Viridiplantae; phylum Streptophyta; class Magnoliopsida; order Poales; family Poaceae; genus Zea; species Zea luxurians. The sequence continues at coordinate 44,003,908 of JAOPSE010000001.1, read as the reverse complement.
GTCATAAGGCTCAAGACCAAACTCTAAGAAGGAGATCAAGGTCACTAGAACGAGAACAAATGTCAAAAACAGAACTGGAAGCAGCCCAAAAGTGCTAAGTGCACACTGACCTTTAGTTTGGGTTGTTCCTATGTTTGGAAATATTCTATGACCTTTACAGGATGTTGGAGCTCAGAAATGTCAGTGTAGATCAAGTTAAACTGACTTGATGATTTATGAGTCCAACATCAATCTTAAGCATGTCAAATGACAGAGAGGTGAAAGTCCGAGAGAAGGTATGTTTCTAGACTTAGTACATTGGTTTTTGTGTACTAACGTATTTGTCTAAATGTTAGAAACAGAGTAAAGAAGAAAAGATAAGAAATGCAAAAGGCTTGGCTGTGTACAGCCAAGACTCAACTCAGTCTAGCACAGCGGACTGTCCGGTGGTGCACCGGACAATGTCCGGTGGTGCACCGAACAGTGTCTGGTGCGCCAGGCTGAACTCTGGTGAACAGGCCGCTCTCGGGAGAAGCCAGCGGTGTACGGCTATAAATCACCGGACTGTCCGGTGGTGCACCGGACAGTGTCCGGTGAGTCGGCTGCGGCGAAGTCGCCGCTCTCGAGAGAAGCCGGCGGCGTACGGCTATAATTCACTGGACTGTCTGGTGAGCCAACGGTCAGCCAGGCCAACGGTCGGCCGAAGATTCCGCGTGTGATGCGTGGCCGAGCCAACGGTCACAAGGAGGCACCGGACTGTCCGGTGTGCACCGGACAGTGTCCGGTGTGCACCAGACAGTGTCCGGTGCGCCAACGGCTCCAAGACTGCAACGGTCAACTACGCCGATTTTGGAAGGAAATCGGGCACCGGACAGTGTCCGGTGGTGCACCGGACTGTCCGGTGCGCCACCCGACTGAAGGCAAGATTTGCCTTCCTGGATTGCTCTCAACGGCTCCTAGGCCCCTTGGGTCTATAAAAGGGACTCCTAGACGCCTCCATTAGCAGTATAAGCGCAGCCAAGAAGTGTAGACATCACTCTAATCAATTCTCACTCTCCCTGTTGTGTGTATCTCTCTAGTTTGTGTAGAAGGCAAAGCTATAAGCCTTTAGAGAGTGGAGAAGAGCTGCTAAGAGCTAGAGCAAGGTCTTGAGCATATCGTTACTCTGCCGAAGTGCTGCCAAGAAGATTGTAAGCAGCCGCGGTTTCGTTGTAACAAACTCAACATAGTGGAAGGCTCTATCTGTCTGACTGACAGATCTGAGCAAATGGGGGAAGGAGTTGAAATAGACTCCAAGCCCAGGTGTGGCTAACTCCAACGAGGATTAGGCAAGCATTTCAGGCTTGGCCGAACCTCAGGATAAATTCCTGTGTCCATGTGCTCTGCTCTGTGTGCTGATTCTGTCTTACTCAGTTCTTACTTCTGCACTTCACTGCTTAGTTGTGGTACTAGCTTTCTTTGAAGTGCAGGATATTCTTAAGACAGGAACTTCAATTCCGCTGCAACCTACTCGAAGGGTTCTTCACTCCACTGCGATCCTGTCTTCGAGTAGAGTAAGATTTAAGTTTTAAAGTGATAATTTTTTCGCCTATTCACCCCCCCCCTCTAGGCGACATCCAGATCCTGTTCCCGGGCAAAGGGAACTTTCACTTGGCCACGTTAGCTGACTGTTGAGGTCTGTAGCAGTCGACCGTTGGATCCGACGTTGCCTAGACTGTCCAGTGCAAACTGGACAGTCCGATGCACACCGGACAATCCGATGCACACCGGACAGTCCGGTGCTACAACCCCAAGAGCCCCTGGTTGCGAGCTCTCTGCGCAGACTGCCCTGTGCCTCATTAGACAGTTCGGTGCACACCGGACAGGCACTGTTCACTGTCCGGTGCGCCACCAGAGCACTATTCATTGTTCTTTTGAGGTGTTGCATCCTTAGTGCCTCAGTTCAATCCTCTTTGCATCATGTGAACTATAAACACAAACACTAGCAAATACATTAGTCCACATGTTAAGTTGATCATCAAACACCAAAATCATTTAGACAAATGGGTCGGGTCCATTTTCCTTACAGCATGAATGTCTTAGCTTATGTTGATGACATTATAGTAAAGAGTACGAAGCAGGTTTGAAGCTTAACCCAGAGAAATATGTCTTTGAAGTAAAGAAGGGCAAGTTTTTGGGTTGCCTTGTATCAACAAAAGGTATAGAAGCAAATCTAAGCAAAATTGAAGCAATAATTCAAATGGATCCACCAAAATCAAGAAAAGGGCTTAGAGATTGGCAGAAAGGTTAGCTTCCTTAAATAGATTCATTTCGAGGTCCATCGAACGAAGCTTGCCATTCTTCAAATTCCTGAAATCAGCAGAGGTCTTCTAATGGGGACCCCCTTAGCAGCAAGCCTTCAAAGAATTGAAAGATTATCTGATAAAGCTTACAACATTATCCCCACCTTCGTCAAGGGCTCCATTATTACTCTATGTATCAGCTTCGCAAACAACTGTAAGCGCTGCATTGGTCTAAGAGACAGTGACTGATGGTACCAAAAGGAATATGCTTGTTTACTTCGTCTCTGAAGTACTAAGCCAATCGAAAAGAAATTATATAGAATTGGTGAAAGTCCTTTATGCGGTCTTGATGGCATCAAGGAAGCTTCGACTTTATTTTTAGTCTCACAACACCATTGTACCTTCGTCATTATCACTCAAAGACATCATAAGAAATAGAGAAGCTTTGGGCTGAATTGGTAAATGGGCAACAGAGCTTAATGAATTCATCATTAATTTTGTGCACAAGTCCTCCATAGAGTCTCAAGCATTGGCAGATTTATTGTCGATTGGACAGCAAGCTCACAAGACGAAGCAACCCAGTCAGACGAAGCTGTTTGGACAGTTTTTTGTGATGACTCATGGGGGTCCTTCGGAGCCAGAGATGCAGCTGTTATTGTGTCACCATCCAAGGTGAAGACATCATATGTTGTTAGGCTATAGTTCTAGAGTACAAACAATATAGCAGAATACAAAGCTTTGTTGTTGGGACTAAGGAAGCTGAAAGCAATGGGTGTACAAAGAGCAGTACTAAAGTCAGATTCCCAAATCATCATAGGCCAGGTGGATAAGTCAAGCAAGGTGAAAAATCCTAATATGGAGAAATACCTCGATATGGTTCGAAGGATGCAATCTTCTTTCAAAGGTTTTTCAGTAAGAAACATCTCAAGGCTGGACAATAGGCACACTAACATGTTGGCTAAACCTGCCGCTCAGGGGTTCCCCTTACCTCCCGAAGTAGCACCCTAACATGGTTCTAATGGAAAGGGCCATCCTAACAATATCTCCTACACACAGTGAGGACTGGAGAATGGAAATCATAACCTTCCTTTAGGGAAATCATCCAGTCGATGACAAAGCATATGCCAAAAGGATGCAAAAAACAAGACCATATAAGATCATAGAAGGGGAGTTATACAAAGGTGTTTGCTCGCGTATGCTGAAGTGCATTTTTAGAGACGAAGACCAAGAATTGATAAGGGAGATTCTTTTTGGTCTATGTGGCTCGCATATTGGCCCCAGAGCTCTACTAGGGAAGACTTTTTGTTAAGGATTTTATTGGCCAAAAGCAGCTTCGGATAGAGACGAGTTCATGCAGAAATGTGACAACTGCCAGAGATGTGCGAGAGATAAAAACAACATTTGTCTCTATATCAGTTAATGCAGCCTACTTGGCCCTTACAAAGATGGGGAATGTATATAATTGGCCCAATGCCAGCTGCCTAGGGAAATCTAAAATACGCAGTGGTTGCAGTGGAGTACTTCTCAAAGTGGATCGAAGCAAAAGCTTTAGCAACCATAACTTCTGCCACCATCCAAAGGTTATTTTGGTAGAACATTATTTGTCGCTTCGAAGTGCCGAAGTCCATCACTGTTGAAAATGGCACTCAGTTTGACTTCAAAGCATTTTAGAGCATTCTGCAACCAAGTGGGGGCAAACATACACTTCATTTCTGTCAGGCACCTAGAGTCCAATGGATTGATGGAAAGAGCAAATGGAATAATCCTGCTAGGAATCACAAAATCCTTGTTAGATTACTGAAGGGAAAACGGACAGAAGAGCTTATTAAAGTTGTGTGGAACCATAACACCTCTATATCAAGATCTACGAATTTCACAACATTTAAGCTCCTCTTCGGGACAAACAAGTTACCCCTAAAGAAGCCAAGTTGGGCTCAGCAAGAGTTATAGCTTCGACACAAGACTCAAAGAATGAGAAAGTTTCGAAGGATGATGTTGAAGAGTTTAGGCTAGAAGCGGTCAAACACATAAGGAAATACAAGGCAGAAACCCTAAGGTGGCGAGACAGAAAAGTAAATCTCAAGAACATAGCACTAGGCCATCTTCTCCTCCGTAGGGTAGCAAACCCAGGTACAATAGGAAAGTTACTAGTAAAATGGGAAGGTCCTTTTCTTGTCATAGATTTGAACATATTAGGATCATACAGGCTCAAAGACATGGAAGGAAACGACATTACAAGATCATGGAATGCAGATGAGCTCCAAAGGTATTATGTCTAGTTGACAAGTTTCGACACCCTTTTTCCTTATAAAGAGGAGTAAGGTTTTTTAATGGGGCCGAAGATGTAATATCTTGCAAGAGTGCCTAAGAAGCTAATAAAGCTGCTCTATCCCCTAGACATGACCACATTGGAACAAAGGTTTTTATCTCCAAGGTCTATACCCCGAAGCTAAAGTTTTATCACCAAGTAAAGGTGAAAAAGCTCTAAAGTTGTTCCTAAGGGAATGTAGAGCTAAAGATTTATCACCAAGTGAAGGTGTGTTGGGGCGAAGGCGAAGACGCCACCCTTCGCTCGAGGCCTTCGTCGTACTCGCTGCACCAACGGTGACAAGACAACGGGCAGACTTACCCTTCGTCTCATACGCCGCCGACGAAGACCTATGACGAGGTCGTCTCATCTCGCGACCTCATCTAGAATGGAGGCCCGCGTGTGATCCGGCCCATTGTAACAGGCCCTGCATGGCCGTTGCGCGTTACGGGCCTAAATTGTAAAGGCCTCCCTGTAATTACGGTCTGTAACCCCGCTTTATGGGAATATTCCGCGGATAACCTAGGTGTCTGAGGGCACATGCGTCCTTAACACGGGACGCTGGGCACTCAGATACCTATAAATACCCCTGCACAGTGCCCTTGAGAGGCTGGATTAACAGAGCTATTGCCAACACGTGCAAAAACCCTGTTTGCGTTACTACACTTCCCCGTTGGATCAACTTGCGCCAGTGAGCAAGTTCCAACATTTGGCGCCCACCGTTCGTGCTACGAAAAAAACCACCCGCGATGGTACCCAAGAAATCTAGCTCGAAGGCTGACGAGGCTGCGAAGGCAGCACTGCTGGCCGCAAAAAAGGGCAAGGCCCTCGCCCTCACCCACTCCACCCACCAAGAGGCCACTGAAGACGACGTTCTCCGCACCTACGAAGACGACGCTCACCGCACCTGCGGCCCTGAAGGACAGCTGCAACCTCCCCCAGGCTTCGCTCCACCAGAGGGCACGGACTTCACCAAGGACGGCGAAGTCATCGGCGTCTCCGCAGAAGAACAGCTACAGCTGCGCGCCCTACGCATCAAGAACCACAATCTCCAGAAGCAAAAAGAGATACTTGAGGCCAAGCGCCAACGTGTGTCTGCACAAGCCAAGGTGCTGCAAATGATACGAGATGAAGAGCAGAAGGCCTAGGAGCTCGAGCAAGAGATCGCGCTAATGCAGCGCGAAGGCCGGCCTGCAACAAGGGCCACCCCTGCAACAGCGCGCACAAGTCGAAGACCTGCACTTTCCCCACCGCGACCGCGCCATCCCACACGCCGCGGCATTCCAAGGTGTCAACTACCTCGACGAGCGAAGTCCCCTGGCGCCACACCTGCAAGTGACACCCTGGCCTGCCAACTTCCGGGCAGGGACCTATCCCAAGTACAACGGCAGCACTGACCCAGCACAGTACATCATGAGTTATCAGGTCGCCGTTGCATCTTCCGGAGGGGACGACGCCACGATGGCCAAGTCTTTCATCATCACCCTCGAGGGCCCAGCTCTCACCTGGTTCACCAGGTTGCCCCCGCTGTCCATTGACTCCTGGAGAAGCCTTCGGGACAAATTCCTGCTCAACTTCCAAGGGTACCGCCCAGACACCGACACCTTGGCCGAACTCTCACTCTGCAAGCAGCTGGAAAAGGAGACTCTGCTGGAGTACTACCACAAATTTCTGACACTCAAGTCACAGCTACCCTCGGTCGATGACCAAATCGCTATCCACTACGCCATCAGTGGCCTTTGGGCCGGCGTCCTCTACAGCCACTGCATCAGGGATCCGCCCAAAAACCTACAGGAGTTGTACCAACTATTTGAAAAATATGCCAAATCCAAAGAACTCCACCAGCGCAAAATTGAGTCTCAGAGGAAACCCAAAGATGTTCCACAGTCCAGCCGCACGTGGACGAGGACTCCGCAGCCAGACTCCGGTCGGGACGGCCGCAATCAGCAGCAGGTGCACAACATCGCCAACCAGCACCCCGCTGGTGAGGCCCCTCGCTGCCAGGAATATCCCCCCAGGGCCGCGGAAACGGAACTCACGGACGAGGCCGGGGACGTGCGCAACCGCCACGCCGATTTTACTGCCTGTTTCACAGCGAAGACTGCACCCACCAAACCAGAGACTGCCCAGAGACGAAGGCCACCAGAGACAGGATGGCACGGGCGCAACCAGCCGACAACCCTAGAGTTGTCGCACACACATATAAGCAGCCCCCTCCACCATTCATCCACGCCCCCGCTCCGCATCCACCGCACCACGCATACCAACACCACCAGGAAGTACAAATCGTACCTCCCCCACCCCCTCTTCCACATCAGCAACAACAAAACATCCACCACCCCCATGCCCCGAAACAAGAGGACTTCGCCGATCAGCCGTATCACGGAGTCATACATATGATCACCGGGGGGTCCAGCGCCGACTTCGACACAAAGCGGCAGAAGAGGGATCACTACCGCAGCATCAACCACGTCGCTGTCACTAGCCCGGTCGTGCAGACAAAGTGGTCCCACGTGCCATTGACCTTCGACGCCCGAGACGTCGATCTGCGCATCGCCCCCCACATCGACGCCATGGTCATCAACTGTAGCGTGGCAGGCTAGGACTTGCACAAAGTCTTGGTCAACAATGGCAGCCAGGCAGACATCATCTTCCTCCATGCCTTCGATTGCATGGGCATAAGCCACAGCCTGCTCAAGCCCTCGAACAACCCCCTGTACGGCTTCGGCGGCAAGGGCACCTTTCCCGTCGGCAAAATAGAGTTGCCCCTCTCCTTCGGTGTAGCACCCAATGCCTGAAGCGAGCAGATCACGTTCGACATTGTCGATATGGTGTACCCGTACAACGCCATAATGGGCCGGGGCTCCATCAATAAGTTTGAGGCAGCTATCCACGGACTTTACCTGTGCATGAAGATCCCGGGTCCCGGAGGCGCCATCACAGTTTACGGCAACCAGTAGGTTGCGCGTAACATAGAAAGAGACTTCGTCCTCGGGCAAAGAAACGTGCACTGCCTCATGGCCCAACGCGAAGTCCCCGAGCCCGCCAATCCAACCGCCAAGGGGCATGAAAAGGCTAAACTACAGAGCAACGACGAGACCAAGACCGTCCCCCTCGACCAGGCAACACCCCAGCAGATGGTTACCATCAGCGAGGACCTCACTTCGCACGACGAAGAGCGGCTCCTCTGCTGCCTATCCAAGAATAAAGACGTCTTCGCCTGGTCCGCCCTCGACCTGGTCGGAGTCAGTCGCTCCATCATCGAGCACGGCCTAGGAATTGACCCTTCGGTGAGGCCGAAGAAACAACGGCTACGCAAGATGTCTGATGAAAAGACAGAAGCCGCCAAGGCCGAGGTGCATCGCCTGCTCGAAGCCAAGTTCATCGAGCCGATCGCCTACCCCACATGGCTCGCCAATGTGGTGCTGGTGCAGAAAAAGAGCGGAAAATGGCGGATGTGCATAAACTTCACCAGTCTTAACAAGGCATGCCCCAAGGACAACTTCCCGCTGCCTCGAATCGACAAAATCGTGGATAGAGCAGCCAGGTGCAAAGTCATGTCACTCCTCGACTGCTTCTCCGGCTACCACCAAATATATATGAAGGAGGAGGATAAGGCAAACACCAGCTTCATAATACCCTTCGGCACATATTGTTTCATCAGAATGCCGGAGGGACTCAAGAATGTCGGGTCCACTTTCTCTCGACTCACCAAAACGGTGCTCGAGAGCCAGATCGGCAAGAATATCTTCACATATGTGGACGACATCGTCGTTGCCAGCAGAAACAAGGCAGACCACCTGGCCGACCTCGCCGAAACGTTCGCAAGCATGCGAACCGCACGACTTCGCCTCAATCCTGAGAAGTGCGTTTTCGGGGTCCGCCAGGGAAAGATCTTGGGCTACCTAGTATCACACCGCGGAATTGAGGCCAACCCAACCAAAATCCAGGCAATCATCAATATGACGCCCCCGCAGTCAGCCAGAGAGGTGCAACGACTGACAGGCAGGTTGGCCGCCCTCAATAGATTTATCTCCAAGTCCGCGGAGCGGAGTCTACCGTTCCTCAAAACACTTTGCGGTGCAAAAGACTTCACATGGGGGCCAGAACAGGCGGCGGCCTTCGCCGCACTAAAACAGTACTTGTCGGAGCTAGCGGTTCTCACAAGCCCTGACCCTTCGCTACCCCTATTGCTCTATGTCGCGGCTTCGCCACATGCGGTCAGTGCAGCACTGGTTCAAGAGCAGACCAGAGAGGGCACAACCAAGCAGCGTCCAGTTTACTACGTCTCTGAAGTGCTCACAACATCAAAATGCAACATGACAGAGCTGGAAAAGATCACCTACGCAGTCGTGATGGCCTCACGCAAATTGCGCCATTATTTCGAGGCATTCAAGGTACGGGTTACCTCAGACAGAGGACTCGGCGAGCTGTTTAGAAACCCGGAGGCGTCAGTACGGATTGCCAAGTGGGCAGCCGAACTCTCCGGCTATCACATCACATTCGAACCCAGGACAGCCAACAAGTCGCAAGTCCTGGCAGACTTCATCGTAGACTGGACTGGTCCAATAACGCAACCGGAGCCATCCGCAGAAAAAATGTGGACAATCCACTGTGACGGCGCATGGTGCCATGTGGGGGCAGGCGCCGCTACAGTTATTACTTCGCCCACCGGGATCAAGCATAAATACGCAGCGCACCTCAGCTTTGTGTTGGAGTCTGATAAGTGCACCAATAACATAGCAGAATACGAGGCTGTCATCCTTGGCCTTCGCAAGCTAAGGGCACTCGGCGTCACCGCCTGCATCATCAAAACAGACTCCAAGGTAGTCGCTGGCCGGGTCGAGAAAGACTATGCAGCGTGGGACCCTGCACTCATGCAGTACCTCGCGGCCATCCGCAGCCTCAAAAGGCAATTCAAGGGCTTCACGCTACAGCACGTGGACCGAGCCAAGAATGAGGAGGCCGATGCTTTAGCCAAGGCAGCCGCCAGGGGCGAAGCCCTACCCTCCGACGTGTTCTACCACGTCATCGGCACGCCAGCCATCCGCAGCCCTGAAGGGCTCCAAATAACCAACGACAGCGAGGGCCACCGCATAATCAACCTCATCATGACCGAAGACTGGCGGGCACCAATAACCCTGTACCTGCAGGGGTACTATCACCCAATCGACAGCAATGAGGCCAAGCGCCTCAAACACCGAAGCCGGGACTTCGCACTGATCGAGGGCCAACTTTACAATAAGGGGGTCAGTCAACCGATGCTTAAGTGCGTCACCGAGACCGAAGGCGTCCAAATTCTACGCGAAGTCCACAATGGGTCCTGCAGCTCCCACGCAGGGCCTAGGGCCCTAGCGGCAAAGGTGATTCGCCAAGGTTTCTACTGGCCCGCCATGATTTGCGCCACAAATAGGGTCGTCAGATCCTGCGAAGCCTGTCAGAAATTTTCCCCACGCTCGGGACGCCCCTCGCAGTTCACGAAGCTGATCGCCCACACGTGGCCCCTTCAGCGCTAGGGCCTAGACATTGTCGGGCCCCTGCCCACGGCTCAGGGGAACCTCAAGTTCACCTTCGTCGCCGTTGAATACTTCACCAGATGGATTGAAGCGAGGGCAGTATCCACTATCACATCAAAGGCAGCCCAGAAATTCTTCTGGCAAAATATTTTTTGCTGCTTCGAAGTACCGTCCGAACTCACGGTCGACAACGGCAAGCAGTTCGACAACCAAGATTTCAAAGATTTCTGCTTCTCCATCGGCACCAAGCTTGCCTTCGCCTCCGTGTACCACCCCCCAGTCCAACGGAGTCATGGAGCGCGCCAACGACAAAATTTTCACAGTCGTCAAGAAAATGCTCCTCGACGACAAAAAAGGCAAGTGGCTCGACCTGTTACCCGAAGTGGTCTGGGCGCTGAACACAACTGAGTGCAGGGCGACTGGGTTCACCCCCTTCCGCCTATTATATGGATCGGAGGCCATGACTCCGCAAGAAATAAAACATGGGTCGCCTCGGACAGCCGCGTCGGCCGTCCCTGACGTAGACGAGCCGACTTCGAAGGATCTCATCGACGGAGACCGCGTCTTCTCCCTACAGGCTCTGGACAAATACCAAGCCTAGACAAAAGCATGGCGCGACCACGCAGTCATCCCGAGGGAATTCAGCGAAGGGGACCTCGTACTCGTCCGGACAGCTCGGACAGAGTCCAGGGGCAAGCTGGAGCCCAAGTGGGAGGGCCTTTTCATTGTCAAGACGAAGGCATCCCCCAGCGCATACAGGCTCGCAACGCCAAACGGCGAAGACTTGGAGCATTCCTGGAACATCGACAATCTCCGCAAATTTTTTGTTTGACTCATCAGGGCCAGCTCGTCCTTGTAATTCACAAAAACAATTTTATTCTGGCCCGCACTCTTTTCCCCCCGGGGGGTGAGGTTTTTAACGAGGCGGAGTCATGTAATATACGAGTGAAAAATCCCCCGCAAAAATCTACGTCGAAAAAAGACCGCGCCGACGGCCTTCGACATTCGACCAATACAAAGTCACCGCGAGGCCAAGCGCTAGCTACCCTCGCGTGCGACAATCCACGCAGAAGTCGCCTAAGGGTGCAGCCGGACTAGCACAACAAGTGCAAAAATCGAAGTCTTCCTCAAAAAAAACTATCCGTGCAAAAGTCGCCTAAGGGTGCAGCCGGACTAGCACAACAAGTGCGAAAAATCGAAGTCTTCCTCAAAAAAGACTATCCGTGCAAAAGTCGCCTAAGGGTGCAACCGGACTAGCACAACAAGTGCAAAAAATCGAAGCCTTCCTCAAAAAGACTATCCGTGCAAAAGTCGCCTAAGGGTGCAGCCGGACTAGCACAACAAGTGCGAGGAATCAAAGTCTTCCGCGAAGACTATCCGCGCAAAAGTCGCCTAAGGGTGCAGCCGGACTAGCACAACAAGTGCAAAAATCGAAGTCTTCCTCAAAAAATACTATCCGTGGAAAAGTCGCCTAAGGGTGCAGCCGGACTAGCACAACAAGTGCGAAAAATCGAAGTCTTCCTCAAAAAAGACTATCCGTGCAAAAGTCGCCTAAGGGTGCAGCCAGACTAGCACAACAAGTACGAAAAATCGAAGTCTTCCTCAAAAAAGACTATCCGCGCAAAAGTCGCCTAAGGGTGCAGCCGGACTAGCACAACAAGTGCGAGAAATCAAAGTCTTCCACGAAGACTATCCGCGCAAAAGTCGCCTAAGGGTGCAGCCGGACTAGCACAACAAGTGCGAAAAATCGAAGTCTTCTGCAAAGAGTATCCGTGCAAAAGTCGCCTAAGGGTGCAGCCAGACCAAGCACAACAAGTGCGAAAAAGACTACACCAAACTGTCCGCGCAAAGACCGACTACAAGCGCGCCAGACAGACATAACAAATACACCAGACCAAGTGCGCAACGCCTTCGTGAGCATAGCCGAATGTGCGAAGGCACACAACCTCATCATACAAGCCATTACATATGTACAGCGAGGGCATCACATTTTACATCGGCTCAACCTTCAGAATAATTCCCATCTCCCTATAGTTAAACAGCATTATCCTCAGCTCCTCACCCACAAAAAGACCTCGTAGCTCCCCCTCACCTACACTCGCAGCGGCCGGCAAGGATAACAGTTCCTGCCTGCCAGCCCTGCCCACATGAAGCTGACCGCCGTCCGCCTCACTCACTCTACGCTTCGCAACCGCCCTTCGCCGCCTACGCCCCGCACTTGGACCAGGCACACCTTCAGCATCCGCGCCGAAGACTCCCGGAGCTCAGGCGAAGACATCCTCCCCCCGGGGGCCGCGCATGTCCTCATCAATTCCCTAGCAAAACCATCGGAAACCCCCAGTCCTCCCGTAGCAGTACCTAGCTTCCTCTTCTTAGAGGGTGGGGCGGCCGCCGGCGCAGGGTCGTCTCCAGTCTCTGCCGCTGGCTTCTTCCCGCGACGATCCACGTCGTCTTGCCCGGGATAACCACCATACGACAGACGGTTCAACTCGAAGACCCTGTTCAAGCGGTCGTTGGACCCGCGTATATCCCAGCTACGCTGGCCCTCCGTCTTCGGCACGTACCGACCAACAATCCGCACCGCCCCATCCTCCGCCTCACGCACAAATGCGGTAGGATCGCGGTTATGCAGATCCACTGCGAAGGCGGGACTTCGCACCAGCATCCCACCACGGGAAGGCATCTGGCGAGGGCATACTTCGCCCAGCGCCCAGCCATGCGCCAAAGGCCACACCCCATACGCCACAAACTCCTCAACCAAGTCGCGCCCGCTACTCAGGCCGCCCGCGCACCGTAGGGCCCCTTCGTCTGCATCCTCCTCCGGTACTTCAAACTGCAGGTATGCTGAGTAATAATGCGAGCACATCTCGGTCACGGGGAGCCCCGGATGGTCCTCGACTGTGCCCTCCACAACGTAGAACCAAAACTCATACCAGTTGCCCCATTTATTGCGGGCGCAAGGAACTAACTCAACGACCTCCATCGAAGTATTGCCGGTCTTCGGTGTAAATGTACAGGACCCAAACTGAGCAACCTTATTTCCGATCATCCTTTTCTACCAGTGCAGACAATAGTACTTCGCGAAGACTTCGACCGATGGCTGTCCGCCGTACGAAGTCGTCGCCCAGACATATTTTGACAAGGCCACCACGGCATTCGGCATCAGCTGGTGGATCTGGATGTTGAATCTGTGCAGGACTTCTCCGACGAATCGATGCGCAGGAGGCGGAGACCAGCGGCAAAGAACGCCTCGAAGACAACCAACTCGCCTTCCGGCTCGGGGACCTCCTCCGCCCCCGGGACACGAGCGACTCCGCAGCCAAAGTAACCAAGCCTCTGCATATCTTGCACGCGGACCGAGGACATCCACGACCCACCGAAATCCACCGTGTCACCGACGCGCAACTCCTCCACCGCCACAGTGCTCAGCGTCTCCTCAGACGACGCGTCGGCCGACGGTGTAGCGGCAGCAGAAGAAGAAGAGGTCGGCATCGCTACGTACCGTCGGCGGCGGCGGGCGGTCTGCTTCACACGAGCCAGATCTCCAGCGAACAAGAACAAGGAGGCCAGACAAGCAGCGAGAGGTTTGAGAAGGCGGTTAGGGTTTTCGCGGAGCGCGGAAAGATAAAGTTCAAAACACGGCGCCCCCCGTCCCCTTTTATACATAGGGCGCGGCGCTTCGGGAAACCTGCAATCCAACAGTACGGCGTCAATCAACGGTCATGTCAAAAACCCCCGCGGAACCACTTCGAGCGAGGGCAGCGTCTCCGCCATCTAGCGACGTCTTCGGCACCAGATAACTTAGTCGAACTGGTCCCTCGGAGGGCAAATGTTGGGGCGAAGGCGAAGACGCCACCCTTCGCTCGAGGCCTTCGCCGTACTCGCTGCACCAATGGTGAGAAGACAACGAGCAGACTTACCCTTCGTCTCATACGCCACCGACGAAGACCTGTGACGGGGTCGTCTCATCTCGCGACCTCGTCCAGAATGGAGGCCCGCGTGTGATCCGGCCCATTGTAACAGGCCCTGCGTGGCCGTTGCGCGTTACGGGCCTAAATTGTAAAGGCCTCCCTGTAATTACGGTCTGTAACCCCGCTTTATGGGAATATTCCGGGGATAACCTAGGTGTCTGAGGGCACATGCGTCCTTAACACGGGACGCTGGGCACTCAGATACCTATAAATACCCCCGCACAGTGCCCTTGAGAGGCTGGATTAACAGAGCTATTGCCAACACGTGCAAAACCCCTATTTGCGTTACTACACTTCCCCGTTGGATCAACTTGCGCCAGTGAGCAAGTTCCAACAAGGTGAAAAAGCTCTAAAGTCATTCCTAAGGGAATGCAGAGCTAAAGATTTATCACCAAGTGACGGTGAAAAAGCTCCAAAGTGGTTCCTAAGGGGATGCAGAGCTAAAAGATTTATGACCAAGTGAAGGTGAAAAAGCTCTGAAGTCCTTCCTAAGGGAATGCAGAGCTATGGTTTAATGAAAAAGCTCCGAAGTCGTTCCTAAGGGGATGCAGAGCTATGGTTTAAAGAAAAATCTCTGAAGTCGTTCCTAAGGGGATGTAGAGCTATGGTCTAAAGAAAAAGATCTAAAGCTGCTCCAAAGGGAATGCAAAGCTATGCTTTGTTCCGGGTGAAAAGAAGGGAAGGTGTTTTTCGCCTTCGGCTCAAAATACTAATAAAATATCAGTTTCACGTGCAACAAAGCATACAAATGTAAGTAGGATAAATGATGAAGAGCCAGACATTAAATTACAAAAGAGTACCATTACTGATACAGAGTTTATTTTTACAATCAGAATCTATCCACACTAACAACCTAGCTAGGCTTCAACTTCCTTGTTTTACTTCATTTTCTTCAACTTTTTGCTCTATAGGAAAAGAAATAAGAGGAGACATGGTGATTAATTGGAAAACCCATAACTAAAACTTCAGAAGTACAGGCATAAAGATGATCCTTCCTAGTATATTATTCGGCCTCCGAAGCAGCTAGCTCTCGGCTTTCACAGCATTTGCCACATTCTTCGAATGACGCTTCATATCATCAACATTCATATCAAAGCCAGCTTCTCCCACAGTTTTGGCATGATTGCAGCTAGTTTTTTCAAACACTGAAGCCATCCCCGGGACCCAATCACTATGCAGTAATCACTGCGAGCGGTAATTATCGAATCAACTTCTCCTAGTTCTTTCTCCATCCAATTCAGCGCTCCTTCGGTGTCCCCACTGGTGCATGTGGTTGCTCTTGAAACGGCACCCGTTGAGAAAAAATCTTCCTAAGAGTGTCGTAGCACCGTGAAGCAATAGAGGAGTTCTCTCGAAGCTGATTTAAGGTTATCGATAGCTTTTGATTTTTCATAGACTTATCAGCAACCCTTTTTCTCAGCTTTGAGTTTGGCCTGAAGCTCTTTGATAAAATCATCTTTCTTCTTTAAATTTGAAATATCAGCATCATGTGTCTTCCTTGCTTCGTCATTTTCTTTTTCAACTTTTTTACTTTCTCTTTTAGGAGCACCATTTGTGCATCTTTTTCCTCCAAGCTCTTACGAAGTTTGGTAGCTTCATCTTGAAGAGCGGAGAATTCTTTTTTCCTTTTCTTATTGTATCCTAAAGTATTTGCTAAGCATTAGCCCCTGCATAACAAAATAATGATGATGAATAATTTAATCAAAACATGAAAGTTTCCCGAAGCTGCATCAAAATAAAAAAACTTCGTACCTTGATACTAGTATAAGACAGGCTATGGGAGAGTTTCTTCTTATTCACCTGGCACACCTTCTCTTCGATGTCCGGAAAGCCGATGCTTCGGGTTATATTTCGAACAATCTTTGATTCATCAGGATCTAGTATGCACATCAGCATCTGGTCTTACCCACCAAATAGTAAAACACCGGGGCCGTACCCCAGAGCTTCGCCTTTCTCTCCAAGTTTTGAAACTTCCTCTTCACTTAGTTCCTCACCACTAATATGTCTCGTAAAGAAGCCAACTTCTTCATCTTCCTTAGTAGTTTGTGTAGCCTTGGCTACCTCTGCTTTGGGCACACTTTCTTGCTCTTTTTCTTCCACTTTTTTGTGCCCCGAAGAACCACCACCTTCAGCACCATTTTTTCCAGATGATGATGACCCGCCAAATGCAGCACTGCTAAGTCTTATAATGTGTGGGCTGTCCACCTCTTCATCAGAGTCCTTCGAAGTCAGCATAAACTGAGTCAATGAGGGTCCTAAGGGACTTAAGGGGGGAAACGACAGTGGTCGGGTCATTACCTCAAGAATCTAGGTGCAGTTCAATGACAAAGATGTAGTTATGCTCCCCTTCCCCAGTTCTTGAGTGACTGTAGCTTTTATTGGAGCCAAAGCCTTTATCATGGCTTCATCCTTCTGAACAATTCTGGCTTTCTTTTTTACTTGGCCCGAAGATGGCTCTTCGCCCTCTTTCTTCGCAGCCCTCTTTCTTTTTTCCCCAGCCCTAGTATTGACCGAAGGATCTTCATAATCTAGGTATTCAAACCCAATGGCATCCATAACACTATTGAGTCAAAGTTTCCCTCGGTCTTCGAAAGTAGATCGCATGTCTTCATGCTTCCTAGCCAGGTTGTTGCCACACATCTCATTGCATTTCTCCTGAACAAACTTCAACCAACCAGCCAATGTAGATTTATATGCGGACTTCTCCATGAAATCAAAAGCTAAGGTAACAAGTCCTTCGTCATTATGCTTCACTTCCTTTGACAGCTTCCACCCGGTCCGAGTTGGATATATATTGTATGCGAGAGCCTCTTGAATTAGATCTCGGGTCCTAATCTTCTTGAGAACCACACCAAAACCCTTGAGGCATTCGTTAGCGGCCTCACTCATCTTGCATTTGACATCTTCAAAGCAAAGCTTACTTCTAAAGGGCTCATCACCATCCCCTTGAAGTCTTCACGTTGTTCCGAGTCTACTTCGGCACAAAACCACTCTTTTGTCCAGTCGTCATGCCACTTTGTTCGGTAGTCCAGGACTGGACCACTCACATCATTGCGAACACAAAAATACAACACCCGAGGTTGTTGTGAAAGCATGCTCCCTCCTTGGCCTTCGTCTGATAATGCAAATCATGGGCCTTGTAGAATGCATCGGCATCCGTACAGCCCCCTGGCTTCGAATAGCCCAGTTAAAAACAATTAGCCGAACCATGGTGTTCAAAGTCAGCTGGTGCATAAATACTTCGTAACATTGTAGCACCTTTGCAATCATCTTGTACATAGGGAGTCGAAGTCCTACCTTGAAGAATCGCTTATACACAACAACTTCGTCTTTCCCTGGCTTCATCGTTGTTTCATCCCTAGGAAGGCGCACATTCACTCTATTATTGAAGTACCCAAGCCTCCTAAAGTCCTAATGGGTTGCAGATCTTTCTCCTTCAGAGTAGACCACCCGATCTCAATGTAGCTCAGCTTCGAAGGCCTATCCTTCGGTATTTCTGCTGCAACTTTCTATGATGAGGCCCTCGTCGCCTCAGCTGCAGGCAAAGTGTCTTGTCATGCCTCTGAGCAGGTACAATTGCCTAGTGGCACCAATATAGGCCATCTAAACAAAAGTAATTATCTCTCACTAAGAATGATTTAGCCAAAGCTAGCTCTCAAAGTGCTCCTGAACAAAAAACTTCAGAGGCACAACAAATTTTGGCATCAAGTATGTAATGGTAGTAAATGTGATATGCCCTCACCCCCTCAGTCGCTTTTATACTGAAAATGTGCGCGAAGCGGCACGGGGCATATAAATTGTTCCCGCGCAGCGTCCTAGGCTCCCCCAATGACTTAACTTCCGGGTCACCTGTTTTAACTTCAAATGCATCATCTTCTTCTTAAACGAGCTTCGAGAAGGTGTTTTTCGAATCTTCGGCATAAGGCCTCCAAGTTAGAATTTTTGCGATCTAAGCTTGTTTACGGAGAAAACGAACTCATTCTGCAGGCTACTATTGGGGGTCTTCTATGCCAAAGATCACTCATTTAACCTTTTGCTTTGGCACAAGCAAGTGTATTTCAGGAATATTTCTACTGATGGACAAAGTGAACCTTCGGCCGAGAAAGCGTGCAAAGAAGCTTCGCACATGCGTGCAAGTGAAAAAGATGCTAGCCAAAGTCGATAGCTTCAACGACAACTGAGGAACTTTGGACATAAGCCAAAGGAGAAGGCGACAAAGTCCTAAACCCGCGTAGCCGAGGATGGAGAAAATATGTTACTGCCCTAATGGAATTTGTGACAAATGTATGTAAAACCCTAAAGGGCACGATTGTAATCTTGTATGGAGTCAGTTCATCTCCCTATAAATAGATGAATTGTACCCCACATAAAGTACCTTTTGCTAGGTGCTACAGCTTCATATTGCTTAGCCTCCGAAACTCCTTCGTGCTATCTTGTGTCTAGGAGCCAAAGGTATGACTGTAAACTTGTATCATATGGAGAGAAAAGAAATAAAATGCTAAGGCATATGCGATGAATTTCATTATCTTATTTCATTGTATGATGTGTATTACATTTGATTACACTTCACCTTCGTCCTTGAGTAGTTACTCTGAAGGGGTAACAATTCAAGGACACGAAGGTTTATGCTTTTTAACTTTGTGTTGCCTTATTTTTTATTTCATATAACAATTAAAAACAAGTGACCAACACTAGTTTTAACGAGATTAGCTGCATGGTTGTTATAGCAATCCTATATTTATGAAGCCATCTAATTTTTGCGCGCATGCAGTAGAGCTAAAAATATCATCCAAAATTTGCACACATGCAATGGAAAACTCACACGATCTGCCATAATTATCGCATCTACCATAAAAAAGGATCTGCATGCATGCGCCTATGCGTGTGGACGTGGTCTAATGGCTGTGCGGGATTTTTATGCTATCTCTATGAACTATTTACGTTATTTATGATAACTATTTAAGCTATTTACGCAGAAATTAGAACCGTAATTTATGGCCCACCAACCACGTCCCCATCTCCTAAATCTACACCCCTATCTCCGCATATTACCCACAGTAGGCCTTATTCGGTTATTCCTATTATACATAGATTTGATGAGATTGGAAAAAATTAAAAAATAAATTTGACTTGCTTGAGATTTAAACCCACCCAATCCCACTAAATTCTTATGGATTGAGAGCTAATCAAACAAGCACTTAATTTGAACCGGTCGTGCGCATGCGTCGGTTTCAGATTTAGCCCACCAATCACGTCAACCATTCCCTTTTTAATCGAGTGCATTGGTCGGAGGCGAATCTTACTCATGTTTGCACATACACATGGACGGCTTCCAGGGATTGACGCCGATGCATTGGGTTGCGGGGGTGGTCGAGCCATGGGTGCGGTCCATACGCCCATCCGATGACTGTCCAGGGTTTCCAAAGTCCAGTCTTCCAATATACACCACTTTTATATATACTAGCTGAATGCTCGTGCGTTGCAACGGGAATATATAATACCAATATACTACGATAACTTATATACAAAATGTGTGTTATATTGTTATAAGAAAATGTTTCATAATCAATTTGTGATCCTAGCCATACATGAATTTTGTTATTTTAATTTAGTTATTTTACCACTACATTGCAACCATCAGTATCATGCAGACTTCAATATATGCCACAATTTGTATGGTCTCATCATTGGAGAGCACGTTCCACACATGCCGGAAAAATTCCCTCGTACATCATTAGTTATCAGACATGCACCACCATATGCTCTTGCTTAAACAAAAAGATAAGTGTGTATGTGTTTGCGAAGAGAATTAAAGGCAGGCCGACACAAAAGCTACCCTGACGGTGGCGAGGATGACGAACTGGTCACTGTTGTCGATCCTCCTCTGTGTCACCTCCAGCGCCAAGATGACGCCACAATCCTCGATATAGTAGTCATCGAACGCACGCGACATGACGAGTACCGATGACTCTTGGTTGGGCTGCCAAACGAAGTGCACCCCGGGCTCATCAGCGAGGTAGTACCCCTGGCCGTTGCACCACCGGATGCGCTATTCCACTACATACATCATGTTCGAGGACACTCACACAACGTCAGCAACGTCCATCGTCCCAGCGCACAAGAATTCATGTCCGGTCAGTAGCGACTTACGTGGCAGGTTGGGCTTCAGGTGGACGATGAGCTGGACGGTGTGATGGCGTCGTCGTCGGATGCGGTGTCCAGAACAACCCGAGAGTCATCGACGTTGCCGACAACCATGAGGCCCCCCTGCTTAACGATGGACAACGCGGTGCAGCTGCTCTGGACCGCGTCCAAGCGGCGGCTTCGCGGGAACTTGTCGTACACAGCAGCGCATGCGACCACGTAAGACTGCTTTTAGAGGTCGAACTGACAGTCGCCAAGCTTCTTCTCGTCATCGATGAGCGACGACAACGCGAGTGCCTCCTGCTCATGGAGTTTGTTCGGGGTTTGAAGTAGGAAACATCGATTCATGCTTGGCGTTGGTTTATGAAAATGACTTACAAGTCTGATCCATGGAAAAAATATTACGAAGAAAAATGTCACACATGCAAAAAAGGGAATTTAAGTATAATGCATTATTCAAACAAAAGAAATAGCATGCAAAGCTCTTCTTTAAATAATATTACCTCCATCCAAAAATATAATTCAAGAATCTCGGTGATACTTATCTACTACTACGCATTGTGCAATGGTAGCAAGTGAGCTTGGAGAGAGATGTAGTAGATGTGTTTCCTGTCATAGATGTAGACATAAACACATATAGGTGGGTGCCCGTGCGTTGCAACAGAAACATTTAATATCATGATAACTTATGAACAAATGTGTGTTATACTGTTATGTGAAAATGTTTCGTAATTAATTTGTGATCCTAGCCATACATAAATTTTGTTATTTCAATCTAACTATTTCATCACTACATTGCAACCAACAGTACCGTGGAGACTTCTATACATGATAGCTGAATGCCCGTGCGTTGCAACGGGAATATATAATACCAGTATACTACGATAACTTATATACAAAATATGTGTTATACCGTTATGAGAAAATGTTTCATAATCAATTTGTGATTCTGGCCATACATAAATTTTGTTATTTATAATCTATCTGTTTCATCACTACATTGCAACCATCAGTATCATGCAGACTTCGATATATGTCACAATTTGCATGGTCTCATTATTGGAGAGCACGTTTCAAACATACCGGAAGAAATTCCCTCGTACATCGTTAGTCATCGGACACGTACCACCATACGCTTTTGCTTAAACAAAAAGGTAAGTGTGTGTTTGCAAGACTAATGGTCAAACATCGTATAACCATAAAGTTAGAATACTATATTAATATATTAAATAAATTAATCCAATAGACATAGATTAACCCAATTAACATAGGATAAATAAATATCTAATTATAAAAGTATGAAACATGATATAATCAATGTTGTTACTGTGTAGTAAATATTCATACAAGACTAACACAACTGGAACGGTTCAATTTGGAATTAAAATGGGGAAGTTACGAATTTCCAAAGTTTCTATGTATTTGATATAGGATTAATTAGGAAATCAATTTTATTGTTGTTTTCATGACAAAACAGAGGTATTATGTGATAAAAATAATATTATAGAATTATAGAAATTGGAATGAACTCATTTGGATTTAATATAAAATTTCCATGAATTAAATGGGTTTCTGCAATTATTTTTAAACTAAAAATCAATTTCTAAATTCCTTTTCTCTATTTTCTTTATTTGCTGGACTGCGTCCTAAATTTCAGAAAGATCAGGGGCTAAGCTATAAATATTTTTCTAGACTCAGTGAGCATATAGAGTGGACGGCGGGTTAAACACAAAATACATCTTAGTTGAAGTTGTACACAATTCAACATGAGTCATGTTGGCTAGAGGGTGGAAGGTTAGGTATTCTGCTCAATAGATCCAAGGTTCGATTCCTAAGTAGGCACTGTTTAATTTTTTTTTCTGCGCGCGGAACGGGGGAGGGCAGAACGGCAGACTACTATTGCTTACTTAATAAGTAGTAGAGATATATATATACTACTCTATTAAGAATTTAATATGGACACCCCTAGCTCCTGCGCCTGTCCAGATTACATGTATCTTAGTGTTTAGAAATAAATAATAACTATATAAAAAATAGTCTAGATTGAGCACTCGAACACACGCCACATGCTCCAAAAATTTAGAGCTAAACACGAAACCACATAGACCTTAGTGTTTAGAAATAAACAATAATTATATTTAAATAAATTTGACAATACCTATTTATATGATATATAAAAATTGAAGTGAAGCACAGACAACTCGCTAGTGTGTATATATATAACATCACATTCATCATTAAATTCATTAACTAATAACATCAAATACATCATTCCATATTTACAAAATCAAGTTCAAAATAGCACTAACAAATAACAAACAATATTTAAACAAATTGTAATCGTGTTATAGTTAACTCACATTAGCCACCGTGTTATAGTTAACTTACGTTGGCCATAAAAGACATATGAAAGTAAACAACATTATCTACTTAACTACCCTAATTATACTCCTAATCATAAACCATTTGTTTAACGGGTGCTAGAGCATGCTCCTGATCTGCGCGGGGACGCGGACGATCTTGACGGGGGACGCGGGCCGAAGTTGAGGCAACAACGGTGGCAGCATGGGCACGGCGCGAGCGAGGCGTCAGATGCCAAGGTAGGAGCACGACACGGGGATGGCGGATTTCGCCGGTGCCGCTGCATGGTGCTTGGGCGGCGATGGATGCATGGTGTGGGGTACAGGGACGGCGGCCGGAGCGGGGCGGGGGCGTCGTGGAAAATATGGCGGGGGCGCTGACCAAAGGGAGAAGAGAAAGTAACGCGTGTGGGCTCGACCACGGGCGTGCGGGTTCCAAAAAACCCTTAACTCGCATCGGCTGAGTCTAAGGACATTTACAACCCAATTAAATCAAGAGACACACTCTTCACGAAGAGCACATGTCTTCACAAATCTCTATACATATTATCTCTTGACCATATTAATTATTTAGGGTGTATCATACAATCTCTTAGTTATCTCTTATACCTAAAAAATAGTTTGAATGTCTCTAAATTATACATGCCTAAAGCCGACGACAATTAATGTTATCCCCCGCCCCCCGCTATGGTCAACGGCCGACGTGTGGATTTTCTTAATCCCCATCGGCTAAAAAAATAATCGATAGAAATTAGTTATTTCTCGCCGGTTTACATAAAAATCGATAGAAATTATTTTAGCTGGCGGAAATTTTTAACTATTCATGTTGTGTACGTACTCTATGAAAGCCATCTCTAGAATCCATTTATAGAGGCAATTGTATTTTGAGACGCATCAGAAGATAGATGCATTTATATACAGAGGCAAACGAAAATAGATGTCACCTCTACAAATGCATTTCTATAGGTGGCTCGCTTCGGGACAGATCTGTAGAGGCTGTGGTTAACTGAGTCCACTCTATTTTAAAAAAGAGACGTTTATGCTTGAAAAGTTAATGAAATATTACTTTATTAAAAAAATTGCTTTTCAAAAAAAAAAATAAGCTGGCCACTAATTAAAACTACAAATTTGATGCAATGCAGCGGTGAACACCACAGAAGCTCTTGCGAAAACATGATACCATTATACTCTTCGCATTCCTAGTAGCCCGGCCCTTCTGGATAAAGTGGTTCCTCGCATCGACAGATCACATGGCACATGATTCGGATTATTCAGTACTTTGTGCGTAGAGTGTGAGGTGCACAGCGCACAGATTATTCAGATCTCATTTTTCTTTTTCTTGTAAGAACAATAAAAAAATGAGATATTCAAACATTCTCCTTCCTGGCACTTGAGAATGATCAGTGCATTTGGTCTCTCGTTAGCTCGTATGACTAAAGTTGAGAGAATGATGAACAAGCCAGCCATACATCTGAGAAAAGGGAGAATCAAATGAAGATGGGCCAGCGATTCTTCTTCGTCGTCGTCCAACCACCGTGCTATCCTAACGAACTTATCAAAAGGGGCACTTCCTCGTGTGGTTCCGTTTCTTTATCCAAATCCTGGGGGTGGTGAACGTGATCGCCTCCATCATCGATCGAAGAGTTGTTTCACGCTGGTGTTAATTAGCGGCAATCATGACGTCGGCTTCCCTGATTTTTTTTCCTCGAATCACTGGAGAGGGAAAGAGCAATTAGCAGCAATCATGACACCGGTTTCCCTGATTTTCTCCTCGAATTACTGGAGGGGGAAAGGGAGAGAAAGAGGCTGTCGGTGGGCCTACAAATAAAAGATAGAACCATATAGGTAGTGCATACCGCATCGGGTACTGGGTTTGTGACCACTGAAACCAGGTACATCATCACTATGTGTTGGGCACCAAATTGAGGTGCGGACAGTCTGGCCCTGAGGCCGGACGGTCCGCGTCTGTGGGCCGGACGGTCCACGCACACGCAGAACAGATTAGGGTTCCGAGTTTTTCGCTGCGTTTGTTGGCGAAAATCGCGAGATTTGCTCGGAGTTTTGGTAGTAAAGGGTTCAGCCCTCCTCCTCTATAAATAGAGAGGTCTACGGCCGATTTATAATCATCAACAATCGAATCAATACAACTTCTATTTCGCATTTATTTCCTGTACAATTAGGAGTAGTTCTAGTCTAGTTTAGGTTTAGGCTCTCGATCTCCAAATTCTCCGCCTCTCCTCGACTCTACGTCGATTAGAGGAGTCTAGATCGGCCTGCCCGAGCCTAGACAACTCCTAGGATCTCTCCTCCCCGACGGGGTCCCTCCCGGGAGCGATATCCAGGCGCCGCCGGCGATCTTCCACCGCCCCTGCGCACGTGCGGACCGTCCGGTCCTAGGGCGCGGACCGTCCGGTCGTCAGGCAGAGGACCCGAGCTCCTGCACCAGGTCGCGGACCGTTCGGCCCTGTGCCGTGGACCGTCCGCGCCTGACCAGAGAGCACCGCCGCCTCGCGTCAGGTCGCAGACCGTCCGGCCCTATGCCACGGACCGTCCACGCCTGACCAGAGAGCACCACCGCTGGTTCTCTTGAGTAATTGGCGCCTCCAAAAAGGTGTCAACATACTTTTTGGCGACTCCGCTGGGGAAGACAAATAAAGAGTCATCAAATCGGCTCTCAATAGCCAGTTCAAGGGATAGTTCTGATATCTCCCCAAGCAACATCATAGAGCTGACTTGGGACACATTGCCGGCTGACTAACAGCTCCAGTTCGAGGAGGAAAAGGAGCAGATGATCCAGGAGGCAAAAGTGAGGTTCTTGGCCAACTTCAAAGTGGACAGGAACAACAAAGTCGTCCGACATCGGGCGACAGATCCGGCTTCACTGCGACCCACGCCAGACATCCCCAATGTAAGTAATACAAACGAGCTGCAATCTCTTAAGAATTATGTAGATGAACAACGTGAACAAATGCAGAACATCATAGGGGGTATGCAAAGCGATTTTAAGAGATTAGTACGTGCATTTGATAAATCTAATATCGCAAATTTTCCTTCGCACGAGGTTGAGTTAGGGGGTAACACACGTAATACATCGGCTACAGGTTGTCACGACCAGTCACAACCCCTTTATGGGATGCCGATGGACTCATACCCTGAGCAACCGCAAATCGGCAGTAAATCAGCCGATCTGCACATACCCGGACCGTTCGCACGTGAGCGCGGACCGTCCGGGCCAGCAACAGTCGGGCCTATTTTTAATGAGTTACCTAGATATGCGCCCGAGCCACCACACACGGCACAGAACCCAAACTACCCAGTCGGACGGTCCGCATACAACGACGGACGGTCCGCATATAATCACGGACGGTTCGGGTACGTATCCGGACAATCCGCGCATGAGTCTTTTGAGGGGGATTATTACCTGAATCCTCGCCCGTCCCAGCAACACTTCCCATCACACTATGCAGTGCACCAGCCCATTAATTCAGGATCCAGAGCCCAGGAAAGCTTTTCGGCCCCACCTAGAAGGCCGGAAAGAAACGATCAAACCTATGAGCCTTATAGGGTAAATGAAAATGCACCACGTAGCTCAAACCAATGGGGGAAAGACAACCTACTAACATACAACCAACCCCACCTATGTTTGACCAGAGAGCCGGTGGTCTTGCACCGGCTGCCATTGATATAGTGAGGGAAGAAATAGCCGGGGCGTTCCGAGATAAACTCGGAGTAAGCATGGTCCCTGGGGGGCAATCATATCGGAAACCTTATGACAACCGATTTGATCACCACCCATACCCACAGGGAACCAGGATACCCGAATTCACAAAAATTTCGGGTGACCAAGGAAAGAACACACGTGAACACATAGGCCAATTTTTAGCACAATTAGGAGAGTTGGCCGACATAGAGGCATTTCGCATACGTTTATTTTCATTATCCTTAACAGGAACTGTGTTTGCATGGTACGCCACTTTACCTCCTAATTCCATTTCATCATGGGGGGATCTAGAACAAAAATTTCATGATCATTTTTTCTCCGGCGACTATGAGTTGGATTTGGTAGATTTAGTGTCATTACGACAAGCAAAAGATGAATCGGTTAATGATTACATCCGGAGATTCCGAGATACAAGAAACCGATGCTTCCAAATTCATTTAGCAGAAAAACAGCTAGCAGGATTAGCCTTTAATGGTCTACAATATTATTTAAAAGAAAGATTAAAAGGCATCCAATTTTTTACACTAGCATAGTTACACCAGAGAGCTTCGGCTTGTGAAAGCCGAAGCAAAGAAACTGCTAAAACAACTCGTCACAACGTACATATAGTAGAATGCGACCAAAGTAGCTCAGACGACGAATCAGCAGAAGTGTATGCTGCTGAAATGGTTTGGCCAAAACAGGCCAAATCTTCAGCTTGTTCCTCCTTACAGCCGGTTCAAAAGAAACAGCAAGAGGAGGTTAAGTTTACGTTTAATGTTGGTAAGTGTGATAAAATATTTGATGAATTACTCAAAAATGGCAACATTAAAATAAATCACACTGTTCCATCCGCCGACGAGTTAAAACGTCGGGCATACTGCAAGTGGCATAACTCATTTTCTCATGCCACTAATGATTGTAATGTATTCCGTCGACAGATTCAATCGTCCATTAACGAGGGACGATTGAAATTTCAGTGGATGCAGGTGGATACAGAGCCCTTTCCGATGAACAAGATTGACTTCGAGGGCAAGAAAGTCTTGGTTCGGTCAAACACAGCCGATAAAGGCAAAGGCAAAGAGACAATCATCGGCAATGCTAAAGAGGCCGATGGGGATCGTAAAGTTTCTTGCAGGAAAGTGGTAGCCGAGAAGACTCCCGATGAAGGGGAGACCCTGAAGGTGACCATCACAGCCTCCAGCACTGGGGGGCAAGCGCAGATAGGGAGACAGATGCAGGGACCCGTGCTGTGCATCCCGGACGGTCCGACACATAGGCGCGGACGGTCCGGCCGTACTCAGGACTCACAACGGCCATGTACTTTCAAACCACGACGACCAGAGATAGGTACGTGGAAAACAAATACATTCAAGGCAGCTGGTCGGTTGGTTAAAGCCGGCCTAACTTTTGATCAATTATTGTCTAAATACGTAAAAAAGAAGGCCAGCCTTAGTGACCGGCCAGCAAAGCGACCCCCGCTCACCCATTCATGAGCAACGTCAGGTCAGGCCGATTGGACCACCCCACCAATAGGAAGAAATGAAAGGTCACACTGTACAATTGAGACCTAACATACCGACATGGACACCTCCACCCCCTTATCCGCCTATGCCATATCCATACGCATATTTACCTCCACCATATGTCCCAAATCAAATGTGGGGCATGCCACCATATCCATTTGGGATGCCACAATACCCCACCTGGGGGGCACCCCAAACATCTGTTTTTGATAGGTTGACGCCACCAGTACAAGACCGATTAAGCACCGCTCAATCCGGTCACCAGGCACAAACCCAACAGGATTGCCGGACTACTCGGCCTCCAAGGCCGACCAATCCGGCAGGGGGGCATATGCCTGTAGCAACTCAAAGAACAACAAAAAAGGACATCATCAAAATAGGCACTGCAGATGTTGTCATACAGGGAGACAATAAAGGACGATGATTTTTGGCGAATCGGCCAACACAACCGAAAAGGATACGGCTACCATCAAAATAGCCGATCCAAAATACTCCATGCCTCGATGGTCCCCAGCGGGATTGACACGGTCCCAAAAGAGAAAATTACAGCGTCTAAGAGCAAAGGAGAGCCAGGAGAAGGAGTCGGAGAAGACATTTAATGACACACATCCACTATACCCGCCACCGCAAAAGAAGTGGAGACCAAAGGCCGTTGAGAAAAAACAAACAGCCACAGAAATAGAAAGTCAACCTACACCAGGCGCGGACCGTCTGTCTTCTGCGCGTGGACCATCCGTCCTTCACCAGGAAGCCTCTGCACAACCTGCACCAAGCGCGGATCATCCGGCCCTCGCACGCGGACCGTCCGCCGTTCGCCAGGAAGCCTCCGACAACACGCCGACATCAATGGAAGAGGATGACCTGCTAGGAGAAGACCTGGTCGACTACGAGGCTTCTCCAAAACGCCTAGGTATGGATGTAAATGTTATTACATTTTCTGCCAATTGTACTATTATCGGCGACGATGAACCTGTTGTTGCCCAGTTCGATTTTGGTCCTAAAGAAGCCGCCTTTACTAAACCAAAGGAATCGGTAAATCATTTAAAGCCGCTCTTCGTGCGCGGTCACATTGATGGAATACCGATTGCTAAGATGTTGGTAGATGGAGGGGCGGCTGTAAATTTGATGCCTTATTCATTATACAGAAAATTAGGTAAACAAGATGACGAACTTGTCAAGACCAACATGAACCTCGGCGGTGTTGGGGATAGTTCGATTAAAGCCAGGGGAGTCACGTCCGTTGAATTAACCATCGGGACTAAGACCCTTGTTGCTGCATTCTTCATCGCTGATGTAGAAGGAAACTACAGTTTAATCCTAGGCAGAGATTGGATTCACACCAATCAATGTATACCTTCTACATTACATCAAATGCTAATACAATGGGTAGGCGATGACATAGAACAAGTACATGCTGATGTATCGGCCTGCATCGCTGTGGTCGATGCCCCTGTACTCTGGACTTATGAGACTGCTACATGTCACACAGGAGTAGATTTTTCTGATTATCAATTTATAAGTATAGATAAGAAAGGTTTCATTCCTGTAATGTTAGAGCCGATGGAGAATCGGCTAAATCCTAAATAAAGTTTAAATGATGAGTACACACAAAGTTCATGAGTCTCTGGTCACGGACAGTTCGGCTTCCAGGGCCGAATGGTCTGGTCTTTCACAAAAGGGTTCGGACGTTAAGACCGAACATATATCACAGCAAAAGGACAATGTTACAGATGATCTGGTCCCCGAGACCAGAAAGTCCGCCATCACACAAAAAATCATCTAATTCCTCTATGGGGAACATGATAGAGGAATTCAGAGATCTTGATAAACTCGGACAGGGGTTTACATCGGCCGATCCTTTGGAGGAGATTGACATAGGAGATGGTAAAACTCCAAGGCCGACTTTTGTAAACAAGACCCTGGAGACCGATCCTAGAGATGAGATGATCGGTCTATTGAAGGAATATTCGGATTGCTTTGCTTGGAATTACACTGAGATGCCTGGATTAAGCCGAGAGATCATAGAGCATCAGCTGCCTATTAAATCTGGTTTCAGACCTTTCAAGCAAAGAGCTAGAACATTTCGTCCAGATCTTCTCCCACGCATCAAGGACGAAATCCACCGGCTACTAGAAGATAATTTTATTAGACCTTGCAGATACGCAGAGTGGGTCTCCAATATTGTGCCGGTAGAGAAGAAGGAGTCCGGTAAGCTTAGAGTATGCATTGATTTTCGCAATTTGAATAAAGCAACTCCTAAAGATGAATATCCCATGCCCATAGCCGACACATTAATCAATAATGCATCAGGAAATAGAATTATTAGCTTTCTTGATGGTAATGCCGGATATAACCAGATTTTCATGGCCGAAGAGGATACGTCTAAAACGACCTTTATATGTCCAGGCTTCATTGGTTTATTTGAGTGGGTTGTCATGACATTTGGTCTGAAAAATGCTGGTGCTACTTATCAGAGGGCTATGAATTTGATCTTCCATGAATTGTTAGGAAACACTGTGGAAGTTTACATTGATGATATTGTAGTCAATTCGGCTGAGTTTAGTTCTCATATAGCTGATTTGCGCAAAGCCTTTGATAAAATGCGTCGGTATGGTTTGAAAATGAACCCATGTAAATGTGCTTTTGGAGTGTCGGCTGGTAAGTTTTTAGGATTTGTCATACATGAACGTGGTATAGAGATAGACCGTGACCGAATCAAGTCTATTCGGAATGTGGGACCTCCAACCTGTAATGTCGAGGTACAGAAGTTTCTCGGCAAGGTGGATTATTTACGAAGGTTTATTTCTAACCTAGCAGGGAAGATTGATGCGTTCACCCCTATTCTTCGGCTTAAGAATGATGCCGAATTCGCTTGGGGGCAGAACAGCAAGAAGCATTTGATCTCATCAAAAAATACTTATCTTCGGCTCCCGTATTAAAAGCACCACGAGCAGGAATACCATTCCGATTATACATTGCAGCTGAAGATAAGGTCATTGGGGCTGTTCTGGCACAAAAAACTGAGGGGAAGGAGCATGTGGTGACATATCTAAGCCGAAGGTTGGTAGATGCTGAAACAAGGTACACTTTTATTGAGAAGTTATGCTTATGCTTGTTTTATGCATTCACCAAATGTAGATGTTATTTACTGTCTAGTCATTGCACTGTTTCTGGTCAAACCGATGTGATCAAATACATGTTGCATAACCCAATTATGAGTGTTAGAATTGGTAAGTGGGCTTATGCACTCATAGAATATGACTTGGCCTATGAACCATTGAAATCTATGAAAGGCTAAGTCGTAGCGGATTTCATTGTAGAACATCGGATTAATAACATTCATGAACTAGATATGTCATACCTCACTATTACTCCTTGGACCTTATATTTTGATGGATCGGTTTGCAATGAAGGGCAAGGAATTGGCATTGTACTTGTTTCACCAAGTAATGTCTCCTTCGACTTCTCTAGCCGATTGAAAACTTATTGCACTAATAATCAAGCTGAATATGAGGCCCTCCTATTCGGCTTAGAACTTTTAAATGGTATGGGAGTAAAACATGTGAAGGTATTTGGTGATTCTCAGCTGGTTGTCCAACAAGTGTTAGAAGAATATCAATGTTTTGATGGTACTCTAAATAGTTACCTTGAGAAATGTTGGAGCATAATCTATTCTTTTGACGAATTCAGTATTCGGCATATCTCTAGAGTTGAGAATCATAGAGCTAACGATTTGGCACAAGATGCATTAGGTTATCGGATAAAGAGAGGGAAGTTTCACAAAACTGAAAATCTGATGACCAGTGCAGAGCCAAATTCCCAGGTCGCGGACCGTCCGCGTGATGACGCCGGTCCGTCCGGGGTTACCAGAAATGTCCTCTTAATTGATTCGGCTGACAATGAAGCCGATGCAAGTGATTGGAGGGCACCTATACTTAATTATTTACGAAATCCCAATATCAGGACAGATAAGAACATTCGGCGAACAGCTTTCAAGTATGTTTTGATGAGTGATGAACTCTACCGCCGAACAGTCAACGATGTCTTGCTTAAGTGCTTGGGCCCAGATGATGCTATATTAGGCATGGCCGAAGTACATGAAGGAATTTGTGGTACCCACCAATTGGCTCCAAAGATGAAATGGCTATTGCGAAGGTCTGGTTTTATTGGCCTAACATGATAGCTGATTGTTTCAAGTACTACAAGGGTTGCCAGGTGTGTCAAAAATTTGGCGACCTTCAGTTGGTCCCTGCAGCCGAATTGCATCCTATCATCAAGCCTTGGCCTTTCAGAGGATGGGGATTAGACTTTATTGGAGAAATTCATCCTTCATCATCGAAAGGGCATCGGTTCGTGTTAGTTGCCACTGACTACTTTACCAAATGGACCGAAGTCGTTGCTCTGAAGAACATGACACACAAGGAGGTAATTGAGTTCATAACTAAGCATATTATTCATAGATTCAGCATTCCCCAGACTTTGACTACAGATCAAGGGACTTCTTTTATGTCAAAGGAGGTACGTGAATTTGCTGAATTATATAGAATTAAGTTACTTAATTCGTCTCCATACTATGCTCAGGCCAATGGACATGCCGAGTCTAGTAATAGGACATTGATCAACTTGATAAAAAAGAAGATATCTGATAATCCTAAGCATTGGCATAAGATTTTGTCTGAAGCTTTATGGGCTCATAGAATATCTAAACATAGTGCTACTAAAGTGTCTCCTTTTGAGCTTGTCTATGGGCAGGAAGCAGTGTTGCCTGTAGAAATAAGTTTGAATGCTGTCAGGTTCGCCAGACAAAATGATCTAACTGTCATGGATTATTATAATTCAATGATGGATAATATTGATGAGGTGACCGACAAGAGGGAGATAGCTTTGGGAGCAATAGAAAAGGACAAGATCAAAGTAGCTAGGGCCTACAACAAGAAGGTCAAAGCAAAGTCATTTCAAGTAGGGGACCTGGTGTGGAAGACCATCCTGCCTCTAAGGAGTAAAGACCGAAAGTTTGGTAAATGGTCGCCAAGCTGGGAGGGTCCATATAAAGTAAAACAGGTAATGTCCGGTAACGCCTATTTATTGCAAACATTACAAGGCAAAGATTTACCCAAAGCCTTGAATGGGCGTTTCCTTAAGCAATACCATCCTAGTATGTGGCAAGATGCCTAAGAGAACCGATGTAATCACATCGAGTTATTTGCTTTTGGTTTGCTCAGCTCCACCAAAAGGCAGGGGGGCATATGTTGGGCACCAAATTGAGGTGCGGACGGTCCGGCCCTGAGGTCGGACGGTCTGCGGTCCGGACGGTCCGCGCCTGTGGGCCGGACGGTCCGTGCACACGCAGAACAGATTAGGGTTCTGAGTTTTTCGCTGCGTTTGTTGGCGAAAATCGCGGGATTTGCTCGGAGTTTTGGTAGTAAAGGGTCCAGCCCCCCTCCTCTATAAATAGAGAGGTCTACGGCCGATTTGTAATCATCAACAATCGAATCAATGCAACTTCTATTTCGCATTTATTTCCTGTACAATTAGGAGTAGTTCTAGTCTAGTTTAGGTTTAGCCTCTCGATCTCCAAATTCTCCGTCTCTCCTCGACTCTACGTCGATTAGAGGAGTCTAGGTCAGCCTGCCCGAGCCTAGACAACTCCTAGGATCTCTCCTCCCTGACGGGGTCCCTCCCGGGAGCGAGATCCAGGCGCCGCCGGCGATCTTCCGCCGCCCCTGCGCACGCGCGGACCGTCCGGCCCTAGGGCACGGACCGTCCGGCCGTCAGGCAGAGGACCCGAGCTCTTGCACCAGGTCGCGGACCGTCTGGCCCTGTGCCGCGGACCGTCCGCACCTGACCAGAGAGCACCGCCGCCTCGCGCCAGGTCGCGGACCGTCCGGCCCTGTGCCGCGGAACGTCCGCGCCTGACTAGAGAGCACCGCCGCTGGTTCTCTTGAGTAATTGGCGCCTCCAAAAAGGTGTCAACACTATGCATTAGTACTGCAGTAGCACAGGAAAACAGAGAAACACTGGAAATTTACCGTTCGGAGGCTCTTTGATAGGCTCTTCCTTTAAAATGGAGAGGAGCTCAAAAAAAGGAGATTCTATTGTCTCTTCTCCCATATTTTTCTCTTTGTGAACCCACATCGCAGGAGAAGTTGTGTTTTCAACCAAACCGAATGCTCTTTCTAGAGGTCTTCCTTAAAACAAGGAGAGAATTGTTTACTATAGAAGCCAGAGCTAGAGTTAGAGTTAGCAAATAAAGAGCCCTACCGAACAGGTCCTAAGATAGCTTTTTTGACTTCTTGTTTACATTGCTCTGTTTGGCATGTGTTGAGCACCATTGGTGTCATCGGGCAAGGCTGGACGGTTAAAATGATGAACACACTCATAGATAATGATTGCCAGGACGCGAACGGTCCGACCCCTGCGGTTGGACGGTTCGAGGTATGCCAGCGAGCGCCACAGAGCGAAGACCCTGCCATAGACGGTCGACCCTTAAGGCCGGACGATCCAACGTTCCCACAAACAGTTCGGCCCCTAAGGCCGAATAGTACGGTAGCTACCAGAGAGGGCAATAGAACGAGTTCACAAATGTGCAAAGAGCCTCAAAATCTTTTGAGGTTAGCACAACAGAGGAGTTTAGAGATCTCGACAAATTAGGACAGTGGTTTACATTTGCCAATCCTTTGGAGGAGATTGACATAGGAGATGGTAAAATATCAAGGCTGACTTTTGTAAACAGGACCCTAGAAGCCAATCCTAGGAATGAAATGATCTCTTTATTACAAGAATATTCTGATTGTTTTGCTTGGAGCTACACTGAGACGCCAGGATTAAGTCGAGAGCTAGTGGAGCATTAGTTACCTATTAAGCCTAGTTTCAGTCCCTTCAAGAAAAGACCAGGGTCATTTTGTCCAGACTTACTCCCTAGGATCAAGGACAAAATTCACCGGCTCTTGGAAGTTATCTTTATTAAACATTACAGATATGTGTAGTGGGTCTCTAATATTGTGCCGGTGGAGAAGAAGGATTTAGGTAAGCTTAGAGTATGTATTGACTTCCAAAATCTAAATAAGGGCAACTCCTAAAGATGAATATCCTATGCATGTAGCCGACATGTAAATTAATAATGCATCAGGAAATAGAGTTATTAGCATTCTTGATGGTAATGCCAGATATAATCAGATATTTATGGCCGAGGAAGATGTGTCTAAAACGATCTTTATATGTCCAGGCTTTATTGGGTTATTTGAGTGGGTTGTCATGACATTCGGTTTAAAAAATGCTGGTGCCACTTATTAAAGGGCTATAAATTTGATCTTTCATGAGCTTTTAGGGAACACTTGAAAGTTTACATTGATGATATAGTAGTCAAATCGGCTGAATTTGGTTCTCACATAGCTGATTTGCGTAAAGGCTTTGATAAGATGCGTCGGTATGATATAAATATGAACCCTCGTAAATGTGCTTTTGGGGTGTCGGCTAGCAAGTTCTTAGGATTCATCATTCGTGAGCATGGCAAAGAGGTAGATCCAGACCGAATCAAGTCCATTCAGAACATGGGGGCTCAACCTTGTAAACTTGAAATGCAGAAGTTTCTTGGCAAGATAAATTATTTGTGAAGGTTTATTTCTAACTTAGCTAGGAAGGTTGATGCTTCACTCATATTCTTTGGCTTAAAAATAATGTCGATTTTACTTGGGGGCAAAATAGCAGGAAGCTTTTGATCTTATTAAAAACTATTTGTCTTTGGCTCTAGTATTGAAAGCACCAAAAGTTGGAGTACCATTCAGGTTATATATTGCAGCCAAAGATAATGTTATCAGAGTTGTTTTGACTCAAGAAACCGAAGGAAAGGAGCATGTTGTGACCTACTTAAGCCAGAGACTAGTGGATGCTGAAACAAGGTACACCTTTGTTGATAAATTATGCTTACGCTTTGCTGAAACAAACTTAGATGTTATCTATTGTCTAGTCCTTGCACTGTTTCTAGTCAAACCGATGTGATTAAATACATGTTGCAAAACCTAAACATGAGTTGTAGAATTGGTAAATGGGCTTATACACTTATAGAATATGACTTGGCTTATAAATCATTAAAATCTATAAAAGGCCATGTTGTAGGAGATTTTATTGTAGAACATCAGGTTGGTGATACTCAGGTCTAAGAGGGACCTATAGAGAATGTGGTCAGAAATCCATAATAGAGTCCGACCACAACGACCGTATTAATTATCCTCATCGAGAAACTTAGACTACTTTAGACTACTTAAGTAGAAACGGTTTGAAAATCATGGCATGGGTCTCCTTTTTCTTTCTTTAGAGTTTTCTATATGCACAATGAGAATTTCTTAACTTTCCATAACCCTAGGATCTCTCCTCCCTGACGGGGTCCCTTCCGAGGGGTTAGATCCAGGTGTTGTTGCCGAACACCACCGCCTCTACACACGCAGATCGTCCGACTTCGACGCAGAGAAGACTCCGCTCCTAGCACAGGTCACGGACTGTCCGGCCCTAGGACGCGGATCATCTACACTAACGCAGAGAGCACCGCCGTCGGTACATCTTGCAGTGATTGGTGCCCAGATCGATGTCAAAGCCGCCAACAACATGATTATGACTCTTTGCAAGGAGCTAGAGGAGTCGGAGTAATTTTTGTATATAAGAGCATCAATCTTTTAATCATCTTGTTCCAAATTGTAAGTCACTCCCTAGGGAACTCTTATATAGGGCCTGTTTGGTTCAATTTTTTCTGATAAACTTTTCTGAGAATTTAGTTGTAGGGAGAATTTGAGTATCATGAGGATTACATACGGAGGAAGATGAAGATGTCCATAGGGTTTAGAAACTAGAAAGTGATGGATTCTTGATAGTATATCAACTCAGTCGATTATGTATTTATGTTGATTTTGAATGGTATTTACCAAATCAATTTCTATAGAAACCAGCTAAAAATTTGAGTGTTTGACAGACTATAGTAGCTTTTGTTGGTCAGAAGCTGTAAAAAGCTGAAACAAACAGGACCATAGTATACTCGCATGCTGGTAGCATGAAATTTGCATTGTACAGTAATATTTTTGAAAGCCCAGAACTGCTGGAAGAGCATTCACCTACAAGTACACGCATGTAGATCAATTTTTTGTACTCGCAAACCTTTTATACATGATTTTAGCATTATTAGATGCACAAACCTATAACAGTTGTTGGCTTCGACTTTTTTCTGCTGCACACCAACTTGTCACGTTCTCCCCCAATAATTTCAATCGACCGGTGTTGGCGACTTGTTCTCAAATGCTATGAGTTAAGAACAAGGCAACACAAAATGTTAATGGTTAAAGTACTTCGTCCTCCAAAGCATTATTTCCCTTAGGGTATAATGATCTTCAGACGAAGGTCATGAAGGACGTAACTTCATCATCGCAGTATATATTAATAAAAGAATAAGCATATGAAACATGAGAAATGACATGAATAATTATATAACATCATTAATATATCTTTTCTATAACATCATGAATGAACATGAACAATATTAAATTACATTTGTACCTTCAGCTTGACAGAAGGCAAAAGTCCAAGTGTGACGCACGAGTGAATACAAGTCAGCGTGAGCAGTATGATGTCACTGTTCATCTATTTATAGGCACAGGACGCAGCCTGTGTGAAATTACATTTATGCCCTTGACATTTACTATTGACCTAGGGATAATCTATCGAGGACTAGACATCCTTTTCCCTTTTAAGTCGGTTTCATTTTTCACTACTAAGCCGAAGCTTTTCCACGGGAAGCTTCGGCATTGGTTCATCCTTCTCCTGAACTGTGCTCTTCATCTCATGTACAGCTTTATCCCATGTCTGAAGGTTCCTGTACATATATTATACTTGGGAAACATGTTAGTCGTGTTTTTGAGGACCTTCGGAAGACGAAGGCCCCCAACAACCGATATAGAATCATCCCCAATGTTGTTGTGCATCAACCCCTTGCCTAAAGTGCCCTATAAATAGTACCCCCTCTCGTGCCCACTGCTGCAACTGCAACAGAACAATAGAGCTAGCTCAATAGGTCTCTAGCTCATCATAAATTAGTCGACTCCGAATTTGCCGAGTGATAAGCTTAGAAGAACAATGGCGACGCTATCCACATCACTGTTGGCTGTAGTGGTCGTGCTCGCGCTTCTGGTGAGCCCCATTGCTTGCTCCCGTAAGCCTAGGCCCAAGACGAAGCCGATCAGCCATAGACAGGTGCCCCTACCGGCTAGAACTAGCCACAAGCTGACAACTGCAACCAAATCCCCCAACCACACCTCATCACCCTCCACCTACTGTGGTTCCGACGGCTGGTTGTCAGGCACCGGTGCCACGTACTACGGCGCCCCTAACGGTGATGACGGTGAAGGTTAGTGACATGCCCGACCGGCTCTTAATTACTTGTCAGGTTGATTAATTTGACAAATTACGTAATATGCATTAGATTCATGTCTGCGTACAGGCGGCGTGTGCGGCTACCAGACCGCTGTTGGGAAGCAGTCGTTCGACTCGATGATCGCTGTCGGGAGCGCACTGCTGTACAGGGGAGGCGAGGCCTGCGACGCCTGCTACGAGGTGAAATGCACGAGCAACGCGGCCTGCTCCGGCAAGCCGGTGACCATCGTCATCACCGACCTGTCCCCCGGCGGGCTGTTCCACCGCGAGGTTGCCCACTTCGACATTAGCGCCACGGCCATGGGCACCATGGCGAAGCCCAGCATGGGTGACAAGGTCCGCGTTGGCGGCGTCGTGAGGATCCAGTACAGGAGGGTGCCGTGCAAGTACCCCGGCGTGAACGTGGCGTTCAAGGTGGACCAGGGCGCCAACCCCTTCTACTTCAACGTGCTAATCGAGTTTGAGGATGCCGACGGCAACCTCAACACCGTCGACCTGATGTTGGCTGACAAAAGCGAGTGGACACCCATGGCGCACAACTGGGGCGCCACGTGGTGCCTCAACAACGGTAGGAGGCTCAGAGCGCCGTTCGGTCTCCGGCTCACCTCCAACTCCGGCAGGGTGCTCGCCGCCAACAACGCCATTCCGGTCGCGTGGAAGCCCGGCAAGACCTACCGTTCCTTGGTCAACTACCCCTGAGTTGCTTGTTGCTGCCAATGGAGCAGCGCGCGCCTAATTTTAAGGCGGGAAATGTGCGCGTCCTAGTTTCGCGGGAGGCCGTGTCAGAAGAGGAGGAGGAGGTTGAAGAAGGGAATGCAGTTCTTCCCTCCCTCCACACACACGGCCTCTGCATTCCCCTAGTGATGTGTGTGAATGGCGGTTTCCTTGGGTCTCTCTTGCTATGCTCTTGTGGTTGTGGAAAGCAAAGTGAGAAGCTAGAGCTACAAGCCTGCAACTAATGTTGTGTGCCAATGCATCAAGTTGTGTGTTTTGAATTTGTGTACATTTGCAATCCTTTCAGAATTCAGGGAGAAAGGAAAAATGAATTAAGTAAATGGTTTGTATTCAGTATTTGTCAGTTACCTAGGACACTGCAGCTACAGTGCATCTATTTAAATTGACCCGCAAATCATGGAAAACTGATGGACCCACCGGGCACATCACTGCACTGAGGCTATATATATGGATTAATCTTAGGAATCCGTTGTTGCCAATTACTCGATCAGATGTCCTATTAGTTGTTGTTTAGGACAACGACACGATCTCTAAAATATGACTTTGACCAATATTTTTTTTGTTAAAATACAAATAAACACTTAATTTATTTATACTTTTATAAAAATACTTTTAAAGATAAATTGGTGCATATAAATATTAGATTTCAAAACTAACAAAATAGTTATCTGTAGTTAAAATTTTATAAGTTTGACTCGAATCTTGACCAAAATAATAAATAATAGGACGCAGGAGTGAGTATAGATGCATCGGAGCATGTTTGTAGTATACGGCAGATGCATCGGAGCATGTTTGCAGGATCTATGCAATTTTCCCTATTAATTGATGCATTGTAGCTTTCTAGAAAATTTTATTTATAATTGAAACAGAGGAACGTGCTGCGTTACTCAACTCAAGTTATCCCCCTATTCAGTACGTACCTAGCTAGGACATTAGTGCTCGCTACAATTTGACTATACATTTATACAAAAATATAGGAAGTATGTGCTTAATATTATAGAAATATGTTCCTTGAACATCAATTTTGTGTTTTCAGTCGGTACACTTTAGCCATTGACGGTCAAAGAAAAAAAATGGTTTAGGTACACGGTAATACTCTGGATTTTATACTATCGTAGTCCGTAGACACAATATGCATTTGACACACTATTTCTTTTCTCCTCCTTTGCTAACAACCTTTTTTTATTAGCTCTACAGATGGATTAATTTTCATTGGTTGTTAATATATATATGCTGGCTTGGCATCCTGGAGACCAGACATGTGCAGGTCCGTCTCGGAAAGCAGACAATTGTGCAGAGACTTTGAATGTCGCAACAACTGATTGATGTACTCTTGTTTCTCTCTCTCTCTAACTATTAATGAATTATTAATGAATGTGCTTTATACTAGAAGAATCATCAATCGATGCTCTAACTTTTGGAGTAGCTCTGTAGCTGTGTACTTATACACAGAAGCTTCCTTCTGCTGTACACCCGGCCAGCTTGATTTCTCAACTGGATACTGGTAGGATTAAAGTCGATAATCAGCATGGCATCATATGTGTTTCAAGCCTGTCGACGAGCACACGTGCAGTCTGGGGAATATGTCTTATCATATGGATCTCGATTACTCAGGAATAAAACCCAAAGTACACGCGACCGGCCGGGTATGTCGATTCTTGCCGGCCGCGTAGCCATTATACGTAGGGGTGGAACAATGGATCATCATCTAAATGTTTTTTAAGGTTCTTAATTAATTTTAGTTCAAAATAAATATTAATAGAGTTTGATTCTAGTTTGATTTGATTTTTAAATATTATAATGTAAATTTAGAGCCTATTACTACCCTTAATTACACGTGTTCTGCATTTCAGCTGCTAACTGTCTGAATATGTTGTATCAGTTGCATCTTGTTATCGCTAGAGATATATCATAGTGTCTACATGCTTTAGCTACGCACTACCACTGTCCCATAAAAAATATAAATCACACATTTAAGACTCAAAGATTCTAGATTTTGACAAATGCATATAATAAATATCAATGTTTGCGATACATAATAAACATCATTAGATTAATTATGTGATACATTTTGGCAATAAATTTAATTGAAAATCATATTTGCTTTCACGCCACCTCTTATACTGAAAGGAATTTTTATAGGTTATTCTCCCACTCTAGTCATCTAGATCCTATCACATCTTAGCATCTGTCGTCGGTTCTCAGCCATGACTGCCATGGAAAAACCATTTTGCATTGCTGCCACAGAAGAGCACCTCACTGTTGAGCACAAATGCCTCCCCCCACGGGGTATGTGTAACCCATCGCCTTCGAGGTGTGAGCAGTCCCTCTACCTCCGAGGCACGAGTGGCCCAACCGTCGGAGGGGCACGAGCGCCCCTCTGGCACCAAGGAGCCAGCACCATATAACCATAATCTATCTCTAGATGCTAGGCTCTTGTTGTTTGTAGCTGCCACCGTCATCGACATCAGATGAGTGGAGTGTGCATGGGTGGTGGAACTGACAGATAAAGAAAGCATGATATTCGGATGTGTGCGACACATGTGTGATTGGAGGAGACAGAAAGCTTGGCCTCTACTTATATACTATGAACCAAATACCAGGTCAAGATGAGATCACACAGGATAGTAGCAGACACAGACATATATAATAGAGACATGCCTTTTAAGAGGTCCATCTCTAAAATGGTCATCATTTTCAGAGTCATGTCTTTTAAGAGATCCACCTTTCTAAATCGAATTTAAGAGATGGATAATATTTTACTGTCTTCGTAAATTGATTTTAAGAGACAGATAATTTGTGATCGCCTCCGTAAATAAAACACCCATCTTGAGATACTAGGTCATTCTCAATGGGAGTTTCATGACAGATTTCATGACATTAATTAGTATGTCACATATGATTTTTATGACATGACACTACATTTATTATGAAATAGTTGAAACTAGTTTCATCACCATGAAACTATGTCAACCTGTTTCCAAGGTATTGGAAAGCATGTAAAACCATTGTTGAGAGCAATTTATTTCATCTCCATCTATTTCATCTATTCCTATTGGTTACTTAGATACAACATTTAAGTCATATGTTAGCCTATAAAATTGTGTCATGAAACTCGTCACTGAGAGGACATATTTTATTCTTCATTTGAGCCGGCTGCGAGTCAAGGAACAGGCGGGAAAGGAGTCCATGAGGTCGGATGGGAGCGCGAACAAGGAAGGAAGAAGAACAAGGAAACATAGGGAGGCTTCGAAGAAGAAGAAAGGGAAGGTGCGCAGGTGCGAGATTGTAGTAAGCGAAACCAAATGCGGTCTACTTCTCCCCCTCTATTTTATGACTCAGGAGAATGGAGTCCGGGCAGCAAGGTGGGGCATTCAAAACCGCTCCAGAGGGCCCGCCGCTTTGGGGGCGACTCCTCAGAAACTGAGCGGGTGACTATGCGCTTTACAGGAAGCAGTCGTATCGGATGGAGCGCCAAGGAGAGCACACGGTGGGAAGCGCACTCGTAACAGGCAGCAGGTTAACCACCCAATCATGCTACCAGCGTGCGATACGGCAACGACGCCGCTTCATGTCCCATCAAGCTGCCCACGCTGGGCGGCGTAATGATGGCCCCTTGTTTTACCGCACCTACACAATGGATACGCCGTGCCAGCCAGATAAAAACAGAAACACACTCCAACTTAACAAGCAGAATGAGGGTGGACCGAGCGAACTCCCAGCGAGTCGCAAGCTAGATGATCGACTCATATGTCATTCAGTCGACAACACATCCAAGATCATACCTTAAATTCTCTCACGCAAATCCGGCTGATAGGGTGGCCACAGGGCCCTCTCTGATTGGCCATGCCGACTAGAGGGCCGGAACGGGATCGAATAAGGAAGGACTTCATGAGATGCCCCCAGCATGACGAGCACCCCCAGCGAGATTGCTCGCCAAGACCTAACCCTGCTAGAGGGAGGTTGAATCTCACTTGAATAACCCATTTGTAGCTGGACGGCCTACCTCCTTGCGCCGACTAAGTCGGAGGGGGAAGGACCTCCCCTCATAGGAAGACTTCCGAAAGAAGCCGGCCTAAGAGGAGATGTGTGCATCGAAGAGGGAAGGATAACAGCCAAAAGAATCGCCCTTGAAAACAACAGTTCAACATTGAAGCAGATGAGCTCACGCCTGACATAGGGAACCATCAAAGATCAACCCCCAGAAGTCCACATAAAACCATTTCAAACCCCAAGCAATCTTCACAGATTGCTTGAGAGCTCGGGGGCCACATCTAACAGATGCACTCGCGTGCCCTAGACATCGACTATGGGCAAGAGGTGAAACAATAACGAAAGGACTCACACTCAGCGTGTGACGACCGTCACAGAAAGAGTCCGTCCCTAGACTACAGGATTAACCCAATAAACCACCAAACAACTCTCATAGATTACTCGAGGGCTACATCTAGAAGATGCGCTTATGTGCACCGAGGAAAAACTGATCCTAGACGAAAGCCTCTACGCAACTCCAAGGAGTTGCATAAAAGGCTCGGGGGCTGCTGTCAGGCAACCATGAACGAGGTGCCCAATAAATCCTAGGAAGCTCCTCAAGAGCGACCCATCCGACTAAGCCCCCTGCCGAGCAAGTCCACGAGGTAGGGCTGGTGATCAAGTCCCTCGCCGAGCAACTCTGTGAGGCGGGGCTGGCGATCAAGTCTGCAAGGCGGGGCTGGCGATCAAGTCTCCCACCGAGCAACTCTACGAGGTGGAGCGGATGACTAAGTCCCTCGACGAGCAAGTCTGTGAGGCGGAGCAGATGATCAAGTCCCCCATCGAGCAAGCCTAAGAGGCAGAGCGGACGACCAAGTCCCCTGCCTAGCAAGTCTAAGCATTGAGTCAGAGCTACAAGCATACGTCGACCACGACAGTCCGTGACAATAGGAGCCCAGATGATAAGACACAGACACAACTCTCCCATTAGGAGCAACCTCAACATCTACAATGCAAGTATGGAAACGACAAGACAGGGCGCCGTTTCGAATGGACAAATCCACATGCATGGTAGGACAACACGGGGCCCAAGATGGTGGAGGGGAACCATGTCGTATCAGTCGAGTCTCGGGCCTACACCATGGGACCTGCCGTGCATCACCACAGGGACGTCATCCACGAACCCACTGCAGGGACAAGAGTAACAGGTGGCACCATACCCATAAGCACT
Organism: Zea luxurians; assembly: GCA_029449295.1. Classification (NCBI taxonomy): domain Eukaryota; kingdom Viridiplantae; phylum Streptophyta; class Magnoliopsida; order Poales; family Poaceae; genus Zea; species Zea luxurians. The sequence goes on along the minus strand of JAOPSE010000001.1, from coordinate 43,959,771 downwards.
ACTTCATACGATCAGGAGAAGGTGCCCACCACAAGGACGAAGAACTTCTTCTCTTTTTTATTCTGTCCCTCTCTCTCGCAGAAAAGAGAGTAATGTAAGGTCTGACCCCTCTTCTGTCGGGATGCTAGGCACACACGCACACAAGTTGTAACACATTCCATCATAATACTACGATCAGCACTACACTGGACTAGGGCTCCAGTCTAAACCAGTATAATCCCCGTCTCAGATACATCATTGAGTCCCAGTGATTCACCATTCGGAGTGAGTCTGCGCTAGCATCCCCCACCGAACACAAATTTTATTGTCATCTAGTTTCTGAAACCACGACAATTACTTAGATACAACACTTAAGTCATATGTTAGCCTATGAAATTGTGTCATGAAACTCGTCATTGAGAGGACATATTTGATTCTTCATTTGATCTTACTATTATTGTTGTGTCATCAAACTACCACTTATAATAGCCTAAGAGTCAAGTGAGTTCAGTTATCGTCTCTATTAGAGCACGTTTAATAATAGAGCCAACAGTTGGCTGTAAGGATCCTTACAACCTGCCATTTAGCCATTCGTATATATTGTGGTTGGTTCTTCAGTATTAATTAGTTGTATCTTTCATGAAGCTTTTTGGTTTTCTTGTGTCGAAGCTGGCTCTAAGTTTACCCCGCTTCTCCTCTCTCTCTCTTCTCCACCTCAACATTTAGCCTCTTATTATACTCGCCCTTAATAGTTCGACAATGTGGTGTAAAATCATTTATTTAGCGGTAATTATATATGGTGTTGGTGACGTGGGTGCAGTGGAAACTCAGCAGCTGGGCTTGCAAGGCTAATTTGGAAGGAGCTACTGGCAAGAATCAGAGCCTTTGCACGGGAACGAAGTTACTAATATTGAGATTCCAACTCAAGCTAACAATTGCTTTTAGCACTTATCACGCAGGCTAATTGTGAATCATGTCAGGAGGTCCGATTTGATGTGTGTCTTTTTGTCCACGAGCAGCTTCTCTAAGATTTGAATTGCGCGAGTAGTCAAGTACTGGACCTTCTTGCCTGCGGAAACTGATATCAGGTGGATGGATACGAGCAGACTGGCTGCATGTACTTTTGGCCAACTGTACAGAATAGGTGAAAGCAAATTTGCTGGTGCTCATTTGGAGGACCTGATTTGTTAGGAATAATATTCTAAAAGCTAATGGCAAGTTATACATACATGGTTTCAGTTACTTTTATCTAACCCGATATGTGGACTCTTGCTACTTTTTTCTGACAAGAAGCAGCAACAGATGGAGTATATAGTGGTACAAACAAATAAAGAGAACAGATATCTGCCTTTTTTATTTACGAGCAAAACAGGCAGCATTCCAAATAATTTAAATTAGTTGCGTAGTAGAGTATTCGGAGGTGACACGGTAAGCCTTGTATGTATATATATGCATAGTATATGATAAATTAAACTGGGCACTGATGATGGCGCATGTTCCGCACAGTATAATGCAAGCGATCTCCCCCTTCGTCTTGGTCGTCTGGTTGGTGTACATGCATGCATGCATTCACGACAGGGCATCGGTGGAGGCCGACGGCGACAGGACGGATGGATGGAGGTGCCGGCGGGCGGGCGCTTGCCGCTGGGGCCTGGCGGCCGCCAACTAACCGAGCACACGGCGTGGAAAGAGGCCCTACCCACACGTATACCCGGGCCGCTGCGGCACGAGCCAGCGGCCATCGTTGCGCTCAGCCCTGCCGCCGCCTCGCGTGGCATGTGCGGAGATTCTCGATCGCGGCATGCGAGATGCGGAGAGGCGCGAGCCAAGTTAAGGAGCTGAAAGCAACCCTCTGCACTGCATCACATGCATGCATGGTGGTCACGGCCTCACGGGCCCTGTGAGGGAGGCTGGGCCTCTGCTGTTGGTGCATTATTTTTCTTCGATCTCTAATGGGACCAAAAGCCATCAGGCCCATCACCTTGGTAGCGTTTACAAAATACATGTTTCTGCTTCCAACAAGGCTACGTGGCAGCGTGTCGGCAGATACGATACGAGTATACAGGAGTATGAGACCACTATAGTTTAGTTTGTTTTATGTATATATAAAATTACAAAGCGTGCCTTACGTTTTGCATGTTGCCAATCGAACCGACGGCAGCATGTCGGACTGATTTGCCCGCGTTATCCCTGCCCCCGGCCGGCCGGGCCGCCGTAATAAGCTGACACTGACTGACCAACGACGACGGAGTAGACTGACAAACCAGCATGCATGGTTCACACCCACATGCATGACCTGTCGTCTCGTACCGACCGAGTGTCGGCGCGCATTTATTCGTTTGTTTTTCCATCGACTCCACATGCATGGAAGCAACCATCAGATTCTCACGCGATCTATCCATATGGCCCGCCCGCGCTAAGGAACGTGGCCGTGGACCACCGGTCGCCGGGCGGTTACAACCGTCGGTTTAATTTCGCGGGCTCTCCCTTTTCTGGATGGGTGGCCGCCTCCGCCATTTAACGGCGTGCCATGTGATGGCGGGAAACAGATAGATCTTGGTCGCATCGACATATACATATCACCCAACTCTCTTTGCCTAGTATTAGCGTTTCCCGGATATTTTTGAGCCTTTAGCGAGTGCTTACGACACTCACCAAAGCAGTCGGTTTCGGTAGTATTTAGTGATATGCTTTTAGGTTAATTAGTGTCACGTGTAAAACGTGTATCAGATTTTATGTCTTTAATTGAATCTGATCAGCAACGCGTAAATCACTAACACAATCACTTTAGCGTCACTAACACTGACATAATCAGTTTAGTGACGTGTTTTATAAATATGTGTCACTAACAGAATATCTTGGCAAAAAAACTATTCTCTATTCAGCAGCCCCATATGCATGGCTGCTCCCGCTCACTTTAGTGACCCTCGCTCACTCGGTGTTGTGGGACATTTGAATGAAGTTTAGTTCAAGTTTAGTAGAGTCGGTGAGAATGAGGAGAAGAAAGAATGTTCACTACTAAAAAATCACCCTCTTACAATGGATAAAAATCATTGCGATAGACCATAAATCATTGAAATAGGTACATGTTGGGGACTTGTTCTCAAATGCTATGAGTTAAGAACAAGGCAACACGAAATGTTAATGGTTAAATATCTTCGTCATTCGAAGCATTATTTCTCTTATGATATAATGATCTTCAGACGAAGGTTATGAAGGACGTACCTTCGTTATCTCACTTTATAATAATAAAAGTAGAAGCACATAAAATATGAAAAATAACATGAATAATCATATGACATCATTAGGATATTTTATAATGAATAAACATGAACAATATCCAATTACATTTATACCTTCAGCTTGACAGAAGGTAAAAATCCAAGTGTGACGTGTGAGTGAATACAAGTTAGCGTGAACAGTACATGGTTACTGTTCATCTATTTATAGGCACGGGACGCAGCCCGGTCAAAATTACACTCATGTCCTTGATAACTAACTATAAGCGTGACACAAATTATCAAGGACTGATCGGTCTTTTCCTCTTTAAGTCGGTGCAGACCTTCGTCTCAAGGCATGTTATTATACCGAAGCTCTCTGGATTATAGCTTCGGCTTGTATCTTCATGCTATGTCAGTTCGCATATCACACTGCCGAAGGTGTTTTTGCTTGGAGGACCGTCGGCGAAGAAGCAGGCCCCTAACAGTAGCCCCTTCGCGGTGCTAGATCGTTTTTCGTAACGAGCTCGATCCGCGAAAAAAATCTCAAAGGCTTCAGTAAGCCGAAGGTTCGAAAAACACCTTCCCTGAGCTCGTTGCCGAGAAACGATTAAAATATTCCAAGCGTCGGGTGGCCCACCGCTCAGCGGATACGAGCGAAATGGCGATTCACCTTCCAGGCGCCGAGTGGTCCACCGTTCAGCGGGTGCGGGCGATTTGGCGATTCACCTTCCCACCTGCAGCACTATATAAACAAACGAGTAGGTGTGGAGTTACCATAGCATTCATTGCCATTGCATTATTGTGCTGTTAAAAAATTTAACCGTAGCCGAAGCTTTTTCACTGCACTCTCAAGCGAACACCATCATTTTGAGTTAACTTCGTCAAAAAAGAGAGCATCGTCAAAACTGCAAAAAACATCAACTTCGTAAAAACCGCAAAAAATCTATCAGATGGCCAGAGTACGCTCGACTGCAAGGGTGACTCGTGAAGGGCAGGAGACCGAGGCTACCGAGACAGCTCCAATTTCCGAAGTCATGAGACAGTCGGGTTTAGTTGTGACAGAGGGAACCATTAACAAAGGTACACCTGCTGCCGAAGCTGAACAGACTGATATTGAAGAAGAAAATGCTGATGAAGAAGAGAAGGATTATAGCATTTTGATCCCATCAAAACCTAGCCACCTAGATTTTGAGAAATCTACTGTGTCTAAAGCCGATGTGCCCATGATGATGAAACTAGGCTACTTTGGAGAAGCTAAAAGGAAACTTGTTCGTTTTGTCGTAGAAGGAACCACCCCAGCTCCGAAGGATGATGAAGTAGTGGTTTTCAAAAGTTTTTTTAGAGTAGGATTACAGTTTCCTCTAAATGAGATGATAGGAGAAGTTTTAAAGAATTTTAAAATTTATCTTCATTAGCTGACCCCTAATGCTATCGTTAGGCTCAGCATCTTCATCTGGACCCTTCGAAGCCAAGGAATGGACCCAGATGCCGAAGCATTCTGCCGAGTGCACGAGTTGCACTACCAGACGAAGGCCAGGGCATACGGTTTACATGAAAATTTTGGTTGCTACAATTTTACGTATCGCAAGGATATGAAGGCTCCAGTTCTCAGCTATCGCACCAAGTGCCAACAGGCTGGAAAGGTGAATGGTTCTATATCAAGGCTGATGAGAAAAAAGGGGGAAACTGATGACGCTGGTTATGTGCCTGCTAACTCTAAACTTCGAAATGACCCGGCCCCTGTGCAACATGCAGCTAGGGTCACCATGCCAACTGGCCATAGTAGAATTCAGGGTGGTGGCTGAACAAATCAGCACCAGAGACCTGGTGCAAGAATACCTGGCCAACAGGACATCTCTGACGTCAAGTGATTGGGGCATGCCGAAGCTTAAGGGGACAAAGAAGAAATATGAACTTGTTCGATTACCTTATTGTTTTAAGTTTGAGAAACAGTTCAAGGACCCTGCCAAGAGTGGTTGTAAATGATTGAAACTATGTGCAATGAAATTTTGGGGAACTACACTAAAAAAGAAGACCAATTAATGACAGCTGAAGGCAAAGTTGAGGCGCTTGACGAAGTAATAGCGGGGCACGGTGACTTTTGTGCTCTGCTAGCTTCTCGTGGTACACCTGCAGCATTTCTAAAAGCTGGCTGTATGCACGCGAAGATAGTGAATAGACCTACCTTCAACCTATCTTCGACAGATTTGATTGATATTCCTGGCGAAGCCCAAAGCATAGGAAGCAGATTTATAACACAAATTTGGGCGAAGGGTGGTCGAGATTTGGCTGGTGACGAGGCCCGAAGCTTACTTAAGCTGGTATGAAACTTATACATGTTGCTTACCTTCTCTTATGATTAATTTTTACCTTATACAGCTTTGCCATGTGTAGGATGATGATGCCGAAGCTTAATAATCCAAAGCAGATTCCGAAGGGCCACCGAAGTTGTTTTTTAGACCTGGCTACATAGATCTTTAGAGGCAATTGTATTATCTCTGTAAAGACAATGTAATCGAGAATTGAACATTACTCTGTATATTTGTCATACCGTGTAATATATTTTACCTTTCCTTCTATGTGTAAATTGCTTTGCTGTGGACGAAACTTATATCTTTTGAGCCGAAGGTGAAAAACACCTTCCCTTCTTTTCGTACACAACGAAGCATATCTTGCTTCTTCATGCTTGTCGAAGCATTGTTAACAAAGCTGAAGTATCTGTTTGTGCTTTATGTTATGATGATGATGATCCTACGAATGTTTACATGAATGTGTATGAATGCAATGAATGATGTAATGTAACGTGCAAATGAATGTCCAAACACACACACGAAGCCACACCCAGACTCTGCATCCCTTTAGGAATGACTTTTGAGTCTTAAGCTCTGCATCCCCTTAGAAACGACTTTTGAGCTTCTTCACCTTCTATTTTGGTGGCATTTAAGTTTTGCATCCCCTTAGGAACGACTTTTGAACTTTTTCACCTTATATTTCAGTGGTATTTGGCTCTGCATTCCTTCTGGAACGACTTTTGAGCAGAAAACTTACTCTGCGCTCCCTTAGGAACGACTCTTGCATCTTTGTCAAATTTTTGGCTCTGCATTCCTTTTGGAACGACTTTTGAGCAGAAAACTTACTCTACGCTCCCTTAGGAACGACTTTTTGCAGCTTCGTCATGCTTTTGGCTCCGCATTCCCTTAGGAATGACTTTTGAGCTTCTCCCTATTTTTCCTTTTTGCACTCGATGGTGCAGACTCAGATTTTACATGTTACATCTTTAGGGGATTTGGCCCTTGTAGGGTTAATAAGAATGAAAAATTACAAGCTATGGCTCCATTAAAAACCTTTCTCCCCTCCTGAAAGGAAAAGGGTGCCATAGAAAAAATGAAAAAGATTACATCATATTACACATAGTATCGCCAAAGCTCATCCGCATTCCAAGACCTGGGTATGTCGTTGTCGTCCATATTCTTCAATCTATAAGAACCGGGCCTTGACGAAGATATTACCAGAAAAGGACCTTCCCACTTCAGTTGTAACTTGCCCACTGTGTCTAGGTTGGCCACTCTCTGAAGCACGAGATGCCCTGCTTGATATTTTTCAATCGAACTTTTCTGTCACACCATTTTATTGTTTTGGCCTAATATTTATTGATGTGTTCTATTGCCTGAAGTCTGGTCCCCTCTATAGTATCTTTTGTTACTTGATAATCAGCTTCGTCGTCTACCGAAGCTATTATTCTAATTGACCCTGTCTTCGCTTCTTCTAGAGTTATTGCTTCGTCACCAAATAGGAGCTTGAAGGGTGTAAATCCTATTGACCTTGACGCAGTTGTGTTGTGGCTCCACACCACTTTAATCAGCTCGTCTGGCCACTTTCCTCTGGGCTGGTTGAAGATTAGCTTCATTATTCCTGTCATTATAACACCATTCGCTCTTTCTACCAGGCCATTGGATTTTGGATGCCTAACTGATGCAAAGTGGATCTTCATACCAATTTGGTCACAAAAATCTTTGAATGCTTCGGCCTCAAATTGTGTACCATTGTCCATGGTTATTGCCTTCGGCACACCGAAGCGACAAACAATATTCCGCCAGAAGAGTTTTTGGACCATAACCGAAGTTATTGTAGCCAAGGGCTTCGCCTCAATCCACTTGGAAAAATATTCCACTGCAACTACAACATACTTCAAGTTGCCTTGTGCTAGTGGGAGTGGACCCAACAAATCTAGGCCCCATCTTTGCAATGGCCAGGTTGGCTGTATTAACTGAGTTAGCGACGAAGGTTGTTTCTGGTCTCTTACACATTTTTGACAATTTTCGCATTTTTGAACCAGATCTGCTGCATCCGAAGCAGCCTTCGGCCAATAAAATCCTTGTCTAAAACCTTTCCCAGCAAAGGCCTGGACCCGATGTGAGATCCACACAAACCTGCATGTATCTCCTTCATTAACTCTATACCTTCTGCTCTGGATAAACACTTGAAAAGTGGAGAGCAAACTCCATGTTTGTATAGCGCCCCTTCTATTATGACATATGGTCTTGTCCTTGCTTCCATTCTTTTATTATAAACTTCGTCATCCGAAAGACAGTTTCCTTGGAGGAAAGATATGATTTCAGTCCTCCAATCTTCACTATATACAAGTGATATTGTGAGGACTGCTCTCTCCATAAGTTCAACCGAAGGTGCTTTGATTGTCTCAAAGAATACTTTCGAAGTTAGAGGGAGCCCCTGTGCTGCTGACTTGGCCAGTAGGTCTGCATGCTCATTTTCCCCTCTTGGAATATTTTTTACAGAAAAACCTTCGAAAGAGGCCTCTAGCCTTCAGACTGTGTCCAAATATTTTTTCAAGCTTCAGGTCCCTTGCCTTGCTGCTTTTATCTACATGGCCATAGATGACTTGGGAGTCGGTTTTAAGGATCGCCCTTCTGATTCCCATTGCCTTTAATTTTTGAAGCCCCAACAAAAGAGCTTCGTACTCAGCAATGTTATTTGTACAACTAAAATCCAGTCGTGCTGCATAGCATGTTCTAACTTTAAAGGGCGCTACTAGGACAATAGCAGATGCTACGCCGAAGGTTCCCCAAGAACCATCACAGAAGACTGTCTAGGCTTCAGCGTCCTTTGTTACTTCTTCCTGAGCCCCTGGCGTCCAATCAGCGATGAAATCCTCTAACGCCTAGGACTGTATTGAGGACCTGTGTACATAGTCTATAGAAAATTCATTGAGCTCGACAACCCATTTTCTGATCCTCCCAGTAGCTTCTTTATTCCTCATTATGTCTTTCAAAGGTTGCGATGAAGGAACAATTATATGATATGCTTGAAAATAATGTCGAAGCTTCCTAGAGGCCATCAACACAGCATATAGCACATTCTCCAATTCTGTATAATTTTTCTTTAATAAGCTTAAAACTTCGGAGACAAAATATAATGGTGCTTGTTTTTTGACCTGGCCATCTTGCTTCTCCTGTACAAGCGCCGCACTGACTGCAGAGTGAGAGGCTGCTACATATAAGAGCAATGGAGCCCCTGGCGAAGGTGGAGTTAGTGTTGTCAAGTCGATCAAGTATTGCTTTAACTCTTCGAAAGCCCTTTGTTGAGCCGGACCCCACTGGAAAACTTTAGCTGACTTCAATATTTCAAAAAATGGTAGATTCCTTTCTGCTGATCTGGATATAAATCTATTTAACGATGCCAGCCTTCCTGCCAACCGTTGGGCCCCTTTCTTCGTATTTGGCGGCTCCATCTAAAGGATAGCTTCGATCTTATTTGGATTAACTTCAATTCCCTTCGTTGATACTAGACAACCAAGGAACTTGCCCTTCTTTACTCCAAAAACACATTTTTCTGGATTTAATTTCAGACCAGCTTGCCTGAAATTGGCAAATGTGTCCTGCAAATCAGCAATATGATCCTCTTGCTTTGTGCTCTTTACTATGATGTCATCAACATAAGTCAGCACATTCCTGCCTATTTGAGAATGAAGGACCTTGGCTGTCATTCTGCTGAAGCTTCCTCCAGCATTCTTGAGCCCCTCAGGCATCCGAAGGTAACAATAAGTGCCACTAAGAGTTATGAAGCTAGTCTTTGGATCATCTTCCTTCTTCATCCAAATTTGATGATAGCCTGAGTAACAGTCCAGTAGACTCATGAGCTCCGAAGAAGCTGCTGCATCAACAAGGGAGTCTATTCTTGGTAATGAGAACTCGTCCTTTGGGCATGCTTTGTTGAGATCTATAAAATCAATACACATTCTCCATTTGCCATTAGCCTTCTTCACCATAACAGTGTTAGCTAGCCATTCTGGATATGTTACTTCTCTGATAACACCAGCACTGAGAAGTCTCTTTACCTCGTTCTGAGCACCTTCAGCTTTATCATCAGACATCTTCTGAAGTCTTTGCTTCCTTGGTCTGAAAGATGGATCCATATTAAGTGAATGTTCAATGACATCTCTGTTAACACCACAAAGATCATTGACTGTCCAAGCAAAGACATCTTTGTTGTTGAACAAAAACTTTATCAGAGTTTTTTCTTGCTCAACAGATAGCTGAGATCCCAGTAGTACCCTTTGATCTGCTATATCTTCACATAGAAGCATAGGCTTTGGCTGATCTGCCGAAGCAGCCTTCTCTCTTTTGTGCTTATATTGTTGATAACCTTCAGCTCCATCTATGTTGTGGATTGCCTTTGAATCTGTCCAACTCTCTTCAGCCCTTCTGACAGCTTCTTGACTTCCATGGATGGCAATGGGCCCTTGCTCCGAAGGTATCTTCATGCATAAGTATGCTGGATGAAGTATTGCTTCAAAGGCATTAAGTGTTCCTCGACCAATGATTGCATTGTACGGGTATTCCATGTCGACAATGTCAAAAACAACTTTCTCAATTCTTGTGTTGTGGACATAACCGAAGGTAACTGACATTGTGATTTTGCCAAGTGCCACAATCTGCCGTCCTCCGAAGCCACAAAGCGGGTGTGTAGCATCATGAATCTTGTCCTCTGGTTCTTGCATCTGCTTGAAAGCCTTTGCAAATATAATGTCCGCTGCACTGTCTGTGTCAACCAGAACATTATGGACCAGAAATCCCTTGATGACACAGGATATGACCATAACATCATTGTGAGGATAGTCTTTTAGCTGAAGATCCTCCTGGGAGAAGGTGATTGGGATTTGGGACCACTTGGACCTGACGAAGGGTCCTTGCACCCCAACATGTTGCACTCTTCTCTGTGCTTCCTTCTTCTGTTTCTTGTTGGTTGACTCTGAACTTGAACCGCCCGTGATTGGGAGCACCAGCTTTGTAGCCGAAGGTGCTACGACTTGGTTGTTGAATGAATCCATCAGCTCAACAGTGGAAGTGAGTTCACCGGAGGTGGGCGCCAATGTTGGGGACTTGTTCTCAAATGCTATGAGTTAAGAACAAGGCAACACAAAATGTTAATGGTTAAATGTCTTCGTCCTTCGAAGCATTATTTCCCTTAGGATATAATGATCTTCAGACGAAGGTTATGAAGGACGTACCTTCGTCATCTCAGTTTATAATAATGAAAGTAGAAGCATATGAAACATGAAAAATAACATGAATAATCATATGACATCATTAGGATATTTTTATCATGAATAAACATGAACAATATCGAATTACATTTATACCTTCAGCTTGACAGAAGGTAAAAATCCAAGTGTGACGTGTGAGTGAATACAAGTTAGCATGAACAGTACAGGGTTACTGTTCATCTATTTATTGGCACGGGACGCAGCTCGGTCAAAATTACACTCATGTCCTTGATAACTAACTATAAGCGTGACACAAATTATCAAGGACTGATCGATCTTTTCCTCTTTAAGTCGGTGTAGACCTTCGTCTCAAGGCATGTTATTATACTGAAGCTCTCTGGACTGTAGCTTCGGCTTGTACCTTCATGCTATGTCAGTTCACATATCACACTGCCGAAGGTGTTTTTGCTTGGAGGACCTTCGACGAAGAAGCAGGCCCCCAACAATACCAATAGCGATACAACAACCTCTGTTGCCTGGTTGCTATTGCTGAAAAATGAGTGGCAATAGGATATGGCAACAATTTTATGTTTTATTGCAATTACTATGTCCATTGTAACGTATTCAAGTGTTGCAGTCGTTCATTGTTACAAATGGACTATTCTGTTGCAAGAAGTTATATTGCAACATTTAAGATAGTTGACAAAAAACTCTATTGCCACAACAGATTTCATGGTAATAAGTGTTAATGCCATGTTTGAATCTATTGTAAATGTCTTTGTTACCACAAGATACTTTATGGCAACAAACACTAGTGCCACACACGTGACTCATGGCAACAAGATGTATTGCATGCAAATGATTTTGTTGCATTTGATCATTTTGCAACATAATGTGTCTCATGGCCGTGTTCAAAACAGATAATTAGTAAAGCTACATTAACTTCGTTAATAATAAGTGAAATTATTATGGCTCGTGTAAATAAGAAATGGATAAAACAATTTATATGGAACATAATATTAGTCTATTTCTGCAGTTCATTAGAAATGTAGAAACTCTTGTAAAAGAGTCGTAGAAACATATTCTCCCATTATTTGACTATTTATAATCAATGATACCCTTGAGACAGAAATCAAGAGATACCTGTTGTGTGTCCTTTTCCCCTCCACCAAGCATATGAACTAGGAAGTTGAATAGCAAGCTAAACAACATTACAACATCAGCAAGCTTCAACTCGTAATAGGCATAAACAACAAGCTTAGCAGGAAGCCGATAGAGGCATAAACATCATTACAACAAGCTAAATAGTAAGCTGAATATGAACAAATAAAAACACAAAGTGCTACATGTTGGATAAATAGGCATTTTTAGTTTTAGTTTAATCCAGAAAATCACAGTAATGTATGTGACGACGTTGTCGGTACCCTGAAACTAGGGTACACCTTACTACTGTATAAAAGCACAGTACCCATGCGACTACTCTTAGTCACGTGGTAAAAGAGCTATATGTGGGACCAGGCCATGACCCTCCCCAGCCTCGGGCGACTACTCTGGGCCAGCAACAGCGCCTGACCCCACCACATGGGCGGGTCTGGAGCCGCCATGTGTCCAGAGAAAGTGATATACTCTAAGGCATCAACAGTGAGTCCAGACCCTCATGGGAAAGTGCCGGACCCCTGGATATACAGTCTAGACCTCCAAGTTTGGTCCAGGACCCCCCGTATGGGGTCCAGGCCACCCACAGTACGGTCCCAAGGTTCCAGGACAGAACACACCCGGGCCTTAATCAGGGCCTAGGTGGGGGTCTGGTGCTGACACGTGTCCAGACATGGTATGGTGGGATCTGGACCTATCCACATACACTCCTGCTCCCCGCTCAGGCGGAGACCCAATGCTGCCACGTGGCCTACTACGCGCGGCATAAGCCAACGGGCGGAACCTGGCATGACGCCTCTAGGCTACGCGCGCCTTTGCATTCATTACGGATAAGACATGCGCCTGTCCATTCCACTGGCAGGCAACGTGCCCAGAACACGATACATGGGCCGTGCCATTACTCACACGTTACCCTAGCAAGGATAATGATTCACCATTACTCCCGCGTTACCAGGAAAAGGGTTACTACCTATCAATGCTGCATGGACTATAGCCATCATGACTTCCGCTGATTACTCATGCGTTACTAAGGCGGAGGATCTTTGTGTACTCTCAGCATTTACTATTCACATAATGTATTCCTACCCACTACAAGAGCTACAGTCATTTTCGGCGGCCAGAAGCCACCGAAAATAAGCCCTTTGCCGCCGAAAATAAGCTATTTTCGGCGGCAAACGGTTTATTTTCGGTGGCGGCTGGCCGCCAAAAAAATCCGGCCGAAAATAAGGCTTTATTTTCGGCGGCCAGGACCAGGCCGCCGAAAATAGCTTATTTCCGGCGGCTGGCTCCCTGGCCGCCGAAAATAACAGATTATTTTCGGTGGCCACGCAGTCAGCCGCCAGAAATTTAATATGCCGAAAATAAAATCCCTATTTTCGGCGGCCAGGGGGGCCGCCGAAAATTACTAATTTCAGAGCAAAAAAAATTGAAAAAACGAAAAATAACAGAATTTTATACAAAATTCATACAATAACAGAAATTCCATACAATAACAGAAAATTCATACTTGAGTTCACAACATAAAACTTGAGTCCATACAAATATAAAGTCCACAAATAGTCCATACAAACATAAAATCCACAAATAGTTCATTACAACACAGTGTGGCACAAAGCTAACTTAATCACACATTGGGGTCGTTGGAGTTGTGTCCACTACCTCCAGAAGCCAAGAACTGGTTGACGAAGTCGTGTAACGGGTTTGGATCCTAAAAAAAGAAGACATTAATAACGACATTGGTTACATGTATAACGACTATTCAAACAAATTGTTTCTCAAACTAACCTCTCCTGCATAAGCTCCCTCCCCTGCATAAGCTCCTGCTGGTGCTGGTATGACCGGTGGTGGCGTGTTGTGGCCCATGACCCCGGATCCCTACAAAATCAAGTTTAGTAAAGATTTGAAATTAGGTTGATACAAACGACAAGTCTTAACTAAATTGAATAACCTGAGGTGGAGGTGGAGGTGGCGGAGCATGTAATCCCCACTGAGGCATCGGCGGCTGAAATTGAGGGAAAACAAATGGTTGCTGCTGTGCCTGCTGTGGAAACCAAGACTGTTGCAAATATAATATATTAGTTATAGAACCAATATCGAGCGTGTTGAGAATAAATAAGACACTCACGTTCATTGCTTGTTGCGCCTGTGCGTTGTAAGCAGCCATGTACTCTGATTGCTGTTGGAGAAATGCCATTTGTTATTGCCGCATCTCTTCACGAAACTTTTCTTGCTGCTCCCTCATAGCTTCCTCCATGCTAGATATAGAGCGGCGACTACGGCTGCTACTACCACAGCCCGCCTGCGACGAAGAGCTGCCACGAGAACGCAACTCCGTCGAATCGATAACACCGGTAAACATAGAATATCTTGAAGAACAAGAAAATTAGCTATTCGGTCATAGTTCCAATATTATTGAAAATAATTCACAAGTTCATACCGTCCATGCGCCTTGCCTCCAAGTGAATGCACAACCTCAGCGTCGATGGTAGGCGCTCCTCGCCAATAGTAGTCTTCTCCATACTTCTTAACCATCTCCTGCCCGTATGTCTCCTGCAATACAATATGAAGGTTCAGCACACATGTAATTTATAGCTATATGGCAAGAAAACATTAATCATAACAACAACTAACCATACGCTCAACGGCCGCTTGACTACACAGCTCATCGGAGATTTCACTGTTTTTCGCTCGATGCCCTCTCCTATAAACATCGATTGGGCTCGGGACAACTCCAGTTTGAGCCTCCTGCAAATATATGAGTTCAATCCTATTTCATTTTTGAGTAAAACAGAATACTACATACTCACAATTCGCTTAGCCAACCGAATGTGTCCATCAGCCCCATAGGTATGGTTGACTACGACCTCATCATCGTCCTCGTCCTGCTGATGGCGCTGCCTATGTCGATTTCTGTTTGACTTCTCAATCCACTCGGGCGAAGCCCATATCTCACACAAAGCCTTGTAAGCCTGCGGCCGGTGTTCCATCCATGGAAGAGTTACCTGCATATAAAGCGTTAGCTCAAAATTACATTCACATCTGAATGAGCTGTTAAATTATATTTTTACCTCCATGTACTGGTCTACAGTCAAGTAGACATCTGAATATTGTCGAAAGTTGTTGATAGAATGACCTCGGCGCTTCATGTACGCGTTCACAACCTGTAGACGAGCATTGGAAAATGCATCCCTGCACACCTTCTTCGCATTTTTCTCTAATACTCGGTCTGCATGCTCTTGAGCCTCAGGTTCCACATGATAGCGTCTCTGTCCAACATCGAAAATAAAATTAGTTCAAAAACAACTAACAAATGTTAGGTTGAAACAACTAATAAATGTAAGTTTAAAAAAATTACCCAAAAGTCGTGCTTGACGGCGCCTTGAGCTGTTCCATATGTAGCATGTGGAGCTAGTGCGAAGTGCGACCAGCTAGTGCAAGGAACCACCACACCTTTCGGGTCGGTGACAATTCCTGGGTTATGTAGACGACAGAGGTTACCTAAGACTTGATTAACCTGTCTATGGTGACCTCGACCGTCAAATGACGTGTCTTCCCATTGGCTGCATGACAAAAAAACAAGAAAGTCATGTCATATATATAGTGTAAAATAAACAAATAAGTAAGAACAAAGTGGCCAAACGTGAGTACCTATCACCAACCGGGATGATCAGTACTCGAGCTTCAGATTGTGCAGGCGCTGACGGAGGTAGGACAAAGTGGCCCTTCCGAGTGCCCCTTCGTCGAACGACAGGAGCCTCGGTGGTATCGTCATCCGCCTCAGCATCTATGCCCACCTCATCCTCCTCCTCATGGGCCTGCTCGTCCTCCTCCTCATGGGCCTGCACCTCCTCCTCCTCATGGGCCTGCTCGTCCTCCTCCTCATGGTGTTGCACCTCCTCCTCGTCGTCCTCCTCTTCCTATGGACATGAAATAGAGACACGTAAAAATTTACATAAACATTTACATAAGATCAATTACATAAGTGACTGACAAATAAGATCAATTACATAAACATTTACATCGGTAGTCCGTTGTAGAGCGATAGGTGTATCACGTAGTTCTGGCCGAGCGTGTCTCAGCAACGCCTCCTGTTTGCTCTGGCTAGAAGAACTCCCTTGGAAAAGGGAACGTGCACCAGGGAGTATCCTGCTAGCCGCATTAAGAAACCCCCTAGCAGTGCGCTTTGGTTTCCTACTACTCATCCTGTTCAATAGAAAAACATTAAATGTATTAGCTCCATAAAATTAAGTGAACTAATAAAAAATCAAATAATACATCACATAATATGAAATTTTGCATTACACATCAAAATTCATCAGAATCACGATCAAGGAGTCTTCTTCGATCCAAAGCTCGCAATGTGGCTTTTTTGTTCCTTGGATTTCGTTTTCGTTTCGGTGCAACACACACATCAGTAGTGACATCGTTACGGTCTCCGACTAGTGAGTTCAGTGCAACACCCTCATCGATAGTAAAAGTAGTTGGCAATTCTTCTTCTTGATAAACATCATCGGCCTGTTCGTCTTCGAATTGATAACCAGCAGTGCAAGGAGTATGTAAACGTTCCCTAGGGTTCACCTTATGAACTACCCACCATGCTTCAAACTTCGGATTTGGGTACGACATATAGTAGACCTGCTCGCACTGGTGTGCAAGGATAAAATTATCATGGCCTCGAAGTCGTTCCTTGTGCTTTACTTCAGTTATACCATATTGACTTTGTCTAATCCCATTAGTGGTGTCAAACCAATCACATAGAAAGAATACTAATTTCAAAGGTTTGTTCCCTGCAAAATTAAAACTCTAGGATGTTTTGAATGATGCCATAATAATTAGTTTCTCTGCCGAGTGCATCGAGTGCCCTAGTCAGAACTCCAGTGTTACGTGTGGCTGCACGAGGACGAGACTTTTCAACTTGGTCTGAACGAAAACGAAAGCCATTCACATCGTATCGACCAAATGTTCTGCACGTGACCGTCCCATAAGATAGCTGTCTCAAGTCCTCATGTATGTTAGGAGTCTTTGTGCACTGCAAATAAAATACAGTTAAAATGACTACCTCGCGTAAAAGGCTAAATGACATGAAAGTTAAAGAGTTTACATGCTCGCGAAACCAGTCAACAAAATTAGGTCTTCCTTGCCTCCCATGTCGTCGCATAGTATCTAGTTGCTTGCTTGTAGGCTGATGGGAATAAGTCCAATTTTCCTCGTCGAACTTACTGTACGACAAATAAGTAATTAAATATGGCTCCTTTGGTAAAGAAATTAAGGGGTAAAATAAAGACTTACATGAAATATGGCTCCATCTCTTCCATATTAGAGTACATGTATAGCAATGCGGATATTCTTTCATCCATGCTAAGGTGGTAGAACGTGCCCTTACTAGTACTTGTGCCTCTCCATTGGAAAATGTTGAGATCACTGACAGGAGGTTCCTCATCGACATTGTATCGCATGGTAGCAGCATAGACATTATGTTCCTCTGCGAAATACACACTCGTGAAGTATGAAACCTCCTTTAGCAAAAAAGCTTCAGCGATGCATCCTTCTACTCTAGCCTTATTTCGAACCATGCCTCGTAGGTTTTTGAGTGAACGTTCAATGTGATACATCCACCTATATTGTACAGGTCCACCAACCTTTGCCTCATATGGAATGTGAATAAGTAGATGCTCCATCGGATTGAAGAATCCAGGTGGGAATATTTTTTCTAGCTTGCATAACAACACTGGTATTTGTTTCTCCAACTTCTCCATCATATTTTTACTTATTTCTTTGACACAGATCTGCCTGTAGAAATAACTTAGCTCAGCTATTGCTTGCCACATGGCGTCGGGCATATAACCACGAAACATGACAGGGATAATCCTCTCCATTAATATATGTAAGTCATGGCTCTTTAACCCAGTTAGTTTTCCCGTTTTCAAATTCACAGCTCTTTTCAAGCCCGCAGCATAACCATCGGGAAATTTAATTTTTTTCATCCATCTCATTACCTCGATCTTGTCTTTAGAGGTAAGACAGAACAAGGCACGTGGCGGCTTACCGTTGTCATTGAGCACTTGGGTTGGTCGGTCACAAAGCATTGCTAGATCTCTTCGAGCTTTCAGATTGTCCTTTGTTTTTTCAAAATGCATGCAGGTGTGTATGAGGGCTTCAGCAACATTACTTTCTTGGTGCATGACATCAATGTTGTGCACAAGAATCAATGACGACATATAAGGGAACATCTGTCATCACTTTCTCACCCTCATCATTAACAACTTCCACAAATCTAGATTGTCCACATTTCAGACATTTTTTCTCTTCCGCATGCTCCTTCATGAAAAGCATACAATTATTTTTGTACACATCAATCTTCTCATAATCCATACCGAGACCTTTGATAATTGTCTTTGAATGGTACATGTCTTTAGGCAACTTATTAGGCTTTGGGAGCACATCTCCTAATAACTTTAAAATCTCATTGTAACAATTGTTCGAGAAAAAGTACTTGGACTTAATGGCCATGAGCCGAGTCACAAAAGCGAGTATACTCAC
This sequence comes from Zea luxurians, assembly GCA_029449295.1. Classification (NCBI taxonomy): domain Eukaryota; kingdom Viridiplantae; phylum Streptophyta; class Magnoliopsida; order Poales; family Poaceae; genus Zea; species Zea luxurians. The sequence continues at coordinate 43,941,372 of JAOPSE010000001.1, read as the reverse complement.
ATCTGTGTGTTCATGCAACGGCTCTTCAGAGTCTTTTAGTAGTTTAAAAAATCTGGAAACCTCTGGTGTGGCAGGATCCTCGGAGCTTAGGTTGAATTCTGGACGTAGCGAATCTAGCATCTCATGCATCGCATCATTGCCAGCCCAATCATTGTTCTCCTCCTCTTCTACATTCCGGTTGGGTACTACCTCACCATGATGTTCCCACACCTCATATCCGGGCATAAATCCAAACTGACAAAGATCTAGGCTAACTCTTTCCTTATTAAGAAATATACTGTTTTCGTGCCGCCTACAAGGGCATCTGACAGTGCCGGTTAAGGACAAGGCGAATACGTGGTCCCCAAAATCTTTGGTCTTGGCTACCCACTCATCAGAATGACGTCCATTCCTACTCCAGCCATTGTACATCCATGCACGGTCTTCAGCCATGCCTGAGACTGTTAAACCGAACCATATCGTGAAACCATTATTCAATTTCATCAAGTGTATCGGTCCTATATGTATAGACAAGGATAGATTCTAAACCACAGCAAGCTACCAGGACCCACAATAATTTTGGCAGCATAACCTCGCTGCCACTAAATAATATTATTTATATATAAAACAAAGAATGATATAATATTAATCAAATCAAACTAAGTACCACATACACTAATTATTTAACTATTCTACGTACCAATATAACATACTATAAAAACTAATAATATAATAGTACCACATATTAATATGAAATTAATGTCTAAATACAATATGCCCCTAATCCTAAATCATATATACATTAATGAAATCAAATTAAACAATAATACTAATCACAAACAGTAATCAAACAAACACAATTATAAATATATACTAATTTCGACGGCAACTAAATAACAACCGCCGAAAATAAGAAATAAATTACGCAAAAAATTACCTCTCGATGTGGCGGAGTGGCAGCTCGGAGTGACGGGCAGCACGGCGGCCGAGCAGCGTGGCGCGACGGACGAGTGGCAGCACGGGCGAGGCGAGCAGCGCGGGCTGTGCCGGCCGAGGCGAGCAACGCGAGCGGGCGGGCTGCGCGCGGGCGGGCTGCGCGCAGGCGGGGCGGCCGGCGGCGCGCAGGCGGGCGGCCGGGCGGCGCGCAGTCGGGGCGAGCAGCGCGGGCGGGCAGGCACGGAGCGGCGGCTGGTTCGGGAGATGAAGGAAAAACAGAGAAGAAAGGCTGTCGACGGTTTTTAAAAGCTTAATTTTCGGCAGCTTTTGTCACGGGCCGCCGAAAATAAGGCTATTTTCGGCGGCTGTGTCAGAGGCCGCCGAAAATAGCCTTATTTTCGGCGGCCACGTCAGGCCGCCGAAAATAGCAGCTTACTTTCGGCGGCTAGGTAGGGACCGCCGAAAATAATTAAAGCCGCCGAAAATGATGAACAGTCCTGTTGTGACCATTATGCTCCTGGGCCCACATGTCGAGGCTAAGCATCCTTGTATGTACGTTCCTTAAACTATAAAAGGGAAGGGACATAGCGTTACAAGGGACGGACTCACACGCTCAAACACACACTCAATACAACATATAGACAGTGGAGGTAGGGTATTACGCTCCCAGCGGCCTGAACCACTATAAACCTTCGTGTGCTCTTGTGTTCATCCCGAATCCACCTAACAGGCAAAACGCTTAGGCCCCTCCTCATCTTAGGATTAGGGCGGGTGCATTCCGCCAACCGGCCGGAGGATTTTCTCTCCGACATTTGGCGCGCCAGGTAGGGGACTAGGCTTTAGGTTTTTCGCCTGTTTTCTTGCTTAGCACGATGGTTCAGATCGTCGAGCACCGTGACTTGTCTCTCGAGGACTTCCTGATGGAGGAAGAAGCAGCATCTTCCATGCCACGAGGCTCCAATCGCCCTGCGCCTGGTGCTGCTGCTATGCACACTGCGCAGCAGCACACGCCTGCGCAGACATCCAGGGCTCCGTCAAGGGCTGCTCCTGGGGCGTTGTCTGCAGCCAGGGAGTTGCTACGCAACCCCCCAAGTTCCATGGCCTCGCTAGGGGCCATGAGGCAGTGGCGTGAAGATGTCGTCTGTCTCCTCGGCATGGCACATTCTGGCTCGACCAGGCCCAGGCCTCGGTAATTCCGGCGTCAACGCGAGGCGTCGGCATCTGTGCGCTCACCCTCAGTGAGGGCTGTACAGACTGACGACCTGCGGGCAGAGCTCAACCGCAGGCGTGCGGGCGAGGATGCTCGGATCTCTCTGGAGAGGGCTGACGATCTGCAGGCAGAACTCAACCATAGACGTGCGGGTGAGGATGCTCGAGTCTCACTGGAGAGGGCGCGTGAGCGCCGGCAAAACTTCGAGGGTCGCAACCTCGACCAAGACTTCTCTCCAGCTGCGCCACAAACTCCAAGGGGCGCCTGAATCCAGGCAAGTATCCCATTGGTCGGTGTGGGCTGTGCCACAATAGCGGATCATCTCCGCGCGGTGACTTGGCCACCCAAGTTCCGGCCACACCTGCCGGAGAAGTACGACGGTACGTCAAACCCATCGGAATTCTTGTAGGTCTACGTCACCACCATTACGGCAGCTGGTGGAAACACTGCCGTCATGGCGAGCTACTTCCATGTAGCCTTGACCGAGTCGGCCTGGACCTGGCTCATGAACCTCACCCTAGGGTCCATCTACTCCTGGGAAGAGCTCTGTGCACGGTTCACAGCAAACTTCGCCAGTGCTTACCAGCAGCATGGTGTAAAGGCTCATCTCCATGCCGTAAGGCAGGAACCCAGGGAGACTCTTCGGGCTTTCATCTCCCGCTTTACCAAGGTACGCGGAACCATACCTCGCGTCTCTGATGCCTCCACTATCACTGCTTTCTGACAGGGGGTGCGTGATGAAAAGATGTTGGAGAAGTTGGCGACACTTGATGTGGAAACTGTCACTACGCTCTTCGCTCTGGCCGACAAATGTGCCAGAGCTACCGAGGGCCGTGCATGGCACTCGGCACCGTAGACTAAAGTTACCTAGACGGGTGGCTCAGGTGGCACCACCCAAGATGGCAACAACAAAAAGAAGAAGAATCGCGACCATGATAGGCCGCAGTCTGCTGCTCCAGTCGTTGCAGCTGCGGCTGGGGGCCGGAAGAAGCGTGGCAAGTGCCCACGACAACAGGGAGGTAACAGTGGGTCGTGCCCTGTCCATCCCAACAGTCGTCACAGCGCCTCGGAATGCCGAGAGATAATCAAGCTCGCAAAGCGTGTCAGCGAGTGGCACGAGCAGGCCTCCAAGGATGGCTCGCCGCCTCGTCGCCACGAAGGCTGCTCCACATCAGCGGTGGCGGAGCACTATTTTCTCCTTCGGGGCATCCGACTGCCCTAAAAACATAGCGGGGGCCAGCATACTACCACTCATCACCGCCCCTATCATCGTCAACATGAGGCTACATCATGTCCTGATTGACGGTGGGGCTGGGCTCAACGTCATTAGTCACGCTGCATTCAAGCAGCTGTAGATCCCAGGATCCCAACCGGGACCCTCTCGTCCATTCTCCGGTGTGGGCCCACAACTGGTGTATCCCCTTGGGAGCATCACACTCCCAGTTACATTCAGGACTGAGGAGAACTTCCGCACTGAGAACGTCCAGTTCGACGTCGCGGAGGTTAACCTCCCTTTCAATGCCATCATTGTCAGACCGACCCTGTACCGGTTCATGGCCATTGCCCATTACGGGTACTTGGTCCCCAAGATGCCGTCCCCTGCTGGGGTCCTCACTGTGTGAGGCGACCGCGCCGCTGCGCTTGTAGCTGTCGAGAAGTTGCACACCCTGGCGGCAGAAACTGCTCACGCCAGATGACGGAGGGAGGGACCCCTCGACTTCCTATACCAAGGCACCTACCAAGGTGCCAAAGGTGCAGCCATCCGACACAGACGGTGGTCTCGTAAAAACCGTCCAGGTTGGTGTGGATTCCTCCCAGACCACCCGCATCGCGGGCAATCTAGAGGAAAAATAGGAAATCGCGCTCGTCGCCTTCCTCCAGGCAAATGCCGACGTGTTCGCATGGGAACCGTCGTAGATGCCTGGGATCCCCAGGGAGGTGATTGAGCACCATGTAAAGATCCACCCTGATGCCAAACCGGTGAGTCAGAAGCCTCGGAGACAGTCCGTTGAGCAGCAGGATGTCATCCGTGAAGAGGTCTGAAAGCTGCTGCACACTGGCTTCATCGAAGAGGTCCATGACCCAGTATGGCTGGCCAACCCAGTCATCATTCCCAAGGCTAATGGGAAGCTTCGGATTTGCATCGACTACACCAGCCTTAATAAGGCCTATCCCAAGGACCCGTATCCACTTCCACGAATAGATCAAATCGTGGATTCTACCTCCGGGTGCGACCTCCTGTCCTTCCTAGATGCTTACTCTGGTTTCCACCAGATCTAGATGTCTAGGCAAGATAGGAAGCATACCACTTTTGTAACTGTGGATGGGCTTTACTGTTATGTTGTAATGCCTTACGGTCTGAAGAACGCCTTGCCAACATTTGTACGGGCGATGAGTAAGACCTTTGGAGACCTAATTAGGGACAGGATAGAGATATACGTCGATGACATCATGGTCAAGACTAAGAGAGGGTCGACCCTAGTGGAAGACTTAACCCTGGTATTTGACAAGCTGTGGGCAACAAGCATGAAGCTGAACCCAGAAAAATGCGTCTTTGGTGTCTCCGCAGGGAAGTTGCTGGGATTCCTGGTTTCGCACCGAGGCATTGAAGCAAACCCGGAGAAGATCAAAGCAATTGAGGCAATGAGGCCTCCGGCCCAGATCAAGGACGTCCAGAAGCTTACGGGGTCACTGGCCACCCTTAGCCGCTTCATCTCAAGGCTGGCTGAGAGGGTGCTACCCTTCTTCAAGCTCTTATGGAAGTTTGGCCCATTCTCTTGGACCGAGGAGGCAGAGCGAGCCTTCCAAGAGTTGAAGCAGCACCTTGTGTCCCTACCAATACTGGTAGCTCCAAAGCCAGGGGAGCCGCTATACTTGTACATTGCAGCAGCTACAGAGGCGGTGAGCATGGTGCTGGTCGTCGAAAGGACGACAAAACATCCCCAGGGGAGTCAGAAAGTTCCCCTAGGAGAAGGTGGTGGTCCGATCACCATGGATCTTGAGGGCTCGTTGACCAACCGTAGGGGTCTGGACCATCTAAAAGCCGGTCTACTACGTTAGCGAGGTCCTCCATGAAGCAAAGGCCAGGTACCTTGAGACGCACAAGCTTATCTATGCTGTACTTATTGCGTCTAGGAAGTTGCACCACTATTTTCAAGCACACAAGGTCGTGGTGGTGACCTCCTTCCCGTTAAGGGCCATTCTCCACAACTCTAACGCCATAGGCAACATCGCCAAGTGGGCAGCAGAGCTTGCTGAGATCCAACTGGACTTCCAGCCTCGCCACACTATCAAGAGCCAAGTCCTGGCTGACTTCATCGTGGAGTGGACCCCTCCCGCGAGAGCTCCTGGGGGTCCGGATCCCGATTTTTACCCCACACCTATGGAGCCCAGGGCTCCGGTCTTCACCGAGCCCCACTGGATGCTCTTCTTCGATGGGTCCGCCCGCTAGCAAGGTGGCAGCGCTGAGGTGGTCCTCATCAACCCAAGCAGAGTTCAAGTGAAGTACATGGTGCACCTTGAGTCCAAGGCCACCAACAACATGGCAGAGAATGAAGCACTAATCTTCGGCTTGTCTGTGACCCTATCCATAGGGATCTGTCAGCTCCTCGTGAAGGGGGACTCCCAGCTGATTATCAAGCAGGTCCGCGGAGAATGTAGCTGCAACAAGCCTAGGCTCGTAGCTTACCTCCTCCACGTAAGAAAGCTGGAAAAGGACTTCATTGCCCTGGAACTGCAACATGTTCCTCGGGCTAACAACTCAGCGGTAGATGAACTCTCCACGAGGGCATCAACTTGGGCACCCGTTCTCGAGGGCGTCTTCAAAAGACGGCTGCTGAGACCTACCGCCCAACCCGCTGAACCAGGTGAAGGGGGTGAGACTAGCACCTCGAAGCTAGCAGTCCCAGTGGCGTTCCATCTGTAGAACCCACCAAGGATTGTGTGTGCTACAGAGGGTCCTGCCAACCTCTTAGTGCCACAGCCAGTATCTCAAAGTGGTCCTGATGCATGGATCTCCGAGATGCGGGACTACCTAAAAGAAAATATCCTTCTTGAAGATCATGTGTCCGCAGAGCGCATAGTGCGGTTGGCTAAACGATAAATAGTGGTAGAAGGGGATCTATTGTGGCAGAACCTCCCAAGTTATTAGGCCCACATGCACCTGTCCTTGTCTCAAAGACCTCAGACTGCTATGCATGTGCACCAGATAACTTAACAGGATCCGTCCGATTGCTCCAAGGACATTGGATAAACCACTTACAACCAAGATCGGGAGATTAAGTAACACAAATCACACACACCAATATTTTTGCAGCAGAAATCTTATTACTAAATTTTACAAGTTACAAAAATTTTACATTATTTTATCAGAGTGATTAAAAAAGTATAAGTTTGAAATATATGCTAGCTCAAGTGACCATCCTCGATATGAAGTATAGAAGAGTTACTTATAAGAAGGCCGAGCCCACCGGCTTTTAACACCATCACAGCAGCACAAGGTTAGAACCTGAAAAACAACAGGGAATAAAACCCTGAGTACGAAATTACTCAGCAAGACTTACCCGACTAAAGAAAAGACTCTCAAGGGTATGTTGGCTAGAGGGATTCAAGGTATGGCTTGTCAAGAATCAAAGACTCTGTTTTGCAGAAAAGCTTACTATGAGTGGATCCTTAAAATCCAATTTTATTGTCAGGTTAGGTAAAGTTACCTGCATCTAGAGTTCTTTCTACCCTAGTTCAATCACTTGTCCTATACTAGCCAATTTCTTAACAACCCTTCATCTTCACTGGATTGCTACGTGTAGGGCAGTGACCAAGTCTTCATATCCGCGAAGTTACGACGATCTGAATCAATTATACTCAGCTGAAGATCTCCAATCACACGACATATGTAGCACTTAACCCTTGCATATGTCAACTCGCCACCGGGGTTCTTAAGACCAGATCAGGTTCACGCCAACCGAGAGCACAAATACACCACCGTCCAGCCTCTTGCCACGGAGGGTACACGCTACTCTCGCCATCTCTCCACTCCCATTGTGTGTTATCTTATTCTGGTATTAGTCTGCCCGAGGCAAAGCTTACCCATGACGAGGCATGTGACCAGTTAAAGGGTCCTCGATCAGCAAGCCTACATCGACACGGTCCTTAATCGACTCAGATGGAGACACTACACCAAGACTCCTTTCTCGTGCAAGTCAACCGCCCGGTCTCAGCTTTATCATTTCAAACCCAAAGTTTGGTACCTGGCAGAGGTACATCTTTTTCGATGTTGAACCCATCAAGGCCTTTGATGGATTCACCATCAAGTTTTTCTTTTTGAAAACATTCCCACCCACTGAAGCATCACTTTTGTTTTAAAACAAAACATTTTTGTTATTCTATACCAAGGCTAAGCATCAAAAATCTTTTTTTATAAAAGGGTGTCAAGGAAGGGAAATCAATTTTCCAAGGAAGGAAATGCATCAACGGTTTAGCACACAACTCCTATCACCTAATGCATCAAACAAGGTGATAATGATTTTAAAACATCAAGGAGGTGGCGAATGCACCGGGGCTTGCCTGAATAACACTAGGTTAGTGTTTGTTAGGTGATGTCCGCTTGATGAGTATCCTTTGGCTTGGAACTCGTTTAGATTATCCATCAGCATCATCCTGCGGATTAACCTGCGCTTGGGGTCGACTTGGCTCTTCCTCCGCATCACGTGATTATTTATCGTACCTAATTGAAATGCATTATGCATATGAATGCGTATAAGGAACATTAACACCAGATATTACGATGCTACCCAAAAGAGAAATAACCTACTTAATGACGAGACATTACAGACACTAATTATCGATATATTGTTACTTACGACAATCATGCTATTACAACCTAGCTAAACAGTCGAGGTAGCAATCAACATCCATTCGAATTATGAAAGTGACTAACACACAAAGAATATTATACCTAGTTTAGAGAGCCCACTAATGACTTTATAATTTTAACTTCACAATTCTTGGACACCTAATACTTATAAAATTTGATAGAAGAACCTTTATTAACTTTCTAAACTAATTTATCGGTTAACCTATGTATCATATATATTAATAAAACTTTCTATTTTTAACACCTACAGTCCTGCAAACACTTAGACCTATTGAGACCTCTTTCATCCTACGACATCGATCAAATTACCAGAGCGACTCTGACAATCTAATAAATATTTTACCTAGTCAAACCATCCATCAATCCGCTAATACGAATAACAAATTTGCTTACCCTGACTAATTCGATGAGATAATCGGAAGCACGACGACGGTTTTCGGTTGATGTCTTCGATCACACACGTCTGGCGAACGATGCACACAACTTCTACTCTTGACTAGATACTCATGGAATTCCTTTTATCGAGCTGGTGACGCGTGACCAGCATAAGAGCGTCTTCACGGCTTTGGACTTGGCGTAGACGAGGATGGTGATCGACGATATTGACGTGCCAGCACGACGATTCCCATTCACCGAAGAAGACGGAGCAGCCACTTCGAATTCAGGCTTTTGGTCGAGAGTCTAACGAGTGTCGCACGAACATCATCATCACCATCCACTAATTTCTTGGAATTTCTTCCCCAAAATCCATAGCTCCAATTCCACACCAAACGAACGCATGAACCACACGGGCTTCACTTTCTTCTCTATCAACTCTGTTCTTCCACTTCGAGTGCTTGTGATCACAAGCAGGGAACTGCAGGGATGCACGACGAGGCGAGGACACAGATGCTTGCGACCAGGGCGAACTCGGCTGGGAAAAGAACACATGGCTGAGTATTAACATCTAGGTCCGAGCGCGAGGGAACCTAACGCGCGTAGAGAAACAACACGGCATAGTGGATTAGGGTGCGCAGCGAGCTGAAGAACGACAGTGAGGTCACAGCTGAGGCAATTAAGGAGCAGGAGCCGACCACGACGAGCAACTGAGAACGGCTCGACCACGGCGAGCAACTGAGATCGGCTCCCTAGCGCACGAATCGGCCAACATGTACTAGGGAGTTACGGATCTAGGCGAGCAGATTTGGGGGCGAGAACGGGCGCTGTCTGGTGGAGGAGCTCGGCCATGGGAGACCGAGAGAGAGAGAGCTCCGCGAGCTGAAGGCTGGGCGCGACGCAGAGAATTCGACCGGCGAGCAGAGAGGCTGGGCAACTCCATTGGCGAGCAGAGCGCGCAGGGCGAGCAGCAAGGCGACGGCGCGGCAGATGGAACCAAGCAGGGAGCGCCGGCCATGGACGTGGCAACAGAGCTGGGCGAGCTCGACCACCAGAGAGCAAGACGCGACGGCGGATTCGCGCACGCAGAAAGCTGAAGACCAAATCGAGCTAGGGCCGAACAGGAGAACTCCGGCGTTCATGGCAGACAGAGGGAAACGCGAGGGAGAGAGATGGGAAGCCACGGCGCCATGGAAGCTCCAAAACCGGGAGCAGGAAGCCGGCGAGCCAGCAGGGGAAGACGCCATGGGGCTTGGAGGAGGGAGTCGCGGGGTTGAAGAAGGCTGCGCGCGGATCGAACACTGGCGAACTCGCGCGTGTGGGGAAACGGCAAGCGCGATGGCCAGGGAGTTCAGCCGGACGAGCGCAGGGACCAAACACCGGCCATGGGAGGGATCTCGGGCGCCGAGCAGGGGGCTTCAGGGTGCGGCGCAGGGGACTTCGCACGCGCAGAGGAGCTCAGAGCTGGAGGGCGTGCCATGGCTGGAGAGGGCGCAGTCAGCACGAGCTCCATGGCGGGGTGAGCTCCAAACTGGGTGCAAGGACGCACGCGCACGGCACCAGGGACTCGCGGCAGGAGCAGCGAGCGGCAGAGACCGCGCCGAGGGAAGAGAGGAGGAGCGGCTGGGAAGAAGCTGCGCCGCGATGGGAGGCTCCTGGACGCGCAGAAGGAAGAAGATGGGTGCGGGGAATTAAATAGAGAGGGAGGGCAGCTGGGGATAGGATAGGAACGTAGGATATTTTTTTCCTTTTTCAGATTTTTAATTTCTTTAACCGAAAAATCTCAGATATTTTTAAGTCCTAATTTTTAGTGCTGAATAAAGGATCGACGCGCTACACGAATACACATGACATGCTTCAGATTTAGTGAACCAATTTAATCGCTAATTACTTATATCCGAAGATTTAGATCCGGGCAAGAAACGACGGCCCGAATAGATAAAAAATAAAAACGACGTCGCACTCGCGACAGACGGAACAGATGTGATAATAAAATCGCGATAGACGAAGATGTTTAAAATTTAGCGTCCATTTTATCCACTGATAATACGTGCTTAAATCCATACTCATTGTCGAGTAGAATATAAACACCTGGGGTGTTACAGCCCTCCCCCCTTAAAAGAATCTCGTCCCGAGATTCAGAGCGAAAGACTTCTAAGTGTAGAGAAGCATGTAACCCATGTCCATATCAGCAATAATTATAAGACAATTCCAAATAAAGGCGAGTGTCTCAGGGTGTGGTTTCTCTAGTGGATATATCATGCATCGCCTTAGGCTAATCTAGAGATGTCCACCAATAGAGATGATGTCTGCTAGAGGAACACATAGGGTTCCATGTGTGCAGTTTGCTTTTTCTGATAACACTATACTATCTGAGTCTGTTGAGCAAGCGGCAGATATGCGATTTTACCCAAACAGAATCAGATGCAACCACTTGGATAAAACACGCAGAAAGAGGTTTACCAACAAGTGGTTACAGGAAATTCATAGTATAGGAGACGGGTGTGGATGTCGAATACTGTCGCGGTTAACGTGTGGCTAACCCAAGAATTCAAGTCCACGAAAGATGGTATAGATTTGAGAGAATCACCAGTGGAGGGATCTATAGATATGGACTTTACAACCAGTCCATTGTATCCAGCACTAGTCATGGCTCGACTTGATCACACATGCTGGAAAAGCATACGCGAGGCGATCGAGGCATGACTAGAGCGATGACTAGGTGGTTTCTGGTCGACTTAATCTCGATTCTTGTAAGTACTTTCTTTAGGGTGGGATGAACCAAAGTGAGTTCAGGCAAATCGATAAAATGATATCTAAACTCAACCTTTGTTCATTGGGCAGTTACAAGTTAGTAAAACCAACAAATCCTCACAGTACCATCGGTAAGCCAAGGGTTGATAGTTCACTCATACTAACAGTTGATCATGCACTTGGGCAGAAATCCATTTGGTCAGGTTGTTCATCCGTTTCTTCATGCGGGAGGAACTGACTTGGTTAGGGAATACATGGATTAATTAAGAGATTGAATGAACAAACTCCTGCATTTCAGCAGCAGGGAAAACCCAATCTCCATTTTGAGAGCTAATCAGTTGTTTTCCAACACTAAAAAGCTTCAAGGCTTCACCTTTACACAAAGGACGTAAAGGGAACTTGTATGAGTAGTCACTACCAAGATCAAAAGAAAAGAAACCACATATGGAAACGGTATGCCCTTTTGATCCAACAGGGATGATAGATGTTGCTTGATAACTTGACAAACAACATAGAAATTGTTTCAAGGAAAGGTCCACAGAAGATAACATATCGATATAGTCTCATAATGGATTATGACTACTAATGGTGATACCAGCGCGTGCCATCGGTTTTAGTCATAACACCATTACCGGACGTAACCAATAAGAAATCTCGCGTGACACCAAAGGATTGGGCAAGGGTGACAATATATAAAGAGACTCTACCTGTCAAAACGGTTACAAGTAGAGAGCCAAATAGATTATGGCCCGATGAAACGAACAAGGCATGGCCATAACCCGAACTTGTTGAAAGAAGTACGATGGGAGACTGATACTTCAACCCCAAGCATATTTCTATGCCCATCGCAGAGATCACAAGGTCAAGGATTAGTATCTGATTAGATACGAAGGGAAAACAATCACAAGATTTAGTTGGTATGCCTTTTATAAATATGAAGAAACCAAAGGCATCAAATTCAAGAAAACAATCAGACATGTCTTTCCTAGGTTAGATTGATAAAGCAACATGGCGATCCTTAAGAATAGGCAAACTGGAATAGAGACATCAGCTTGCGCCAATCGAATAAGGACATGGTTTAGGATGGAGATGTAATTTTGAGATTCTTGTTTTAAACCTAAGTACACTTTATGTCCAACAAGGAAATTATCTAAGCATTTATTTGTGTGAGTTTGGTCAGGGAGGAATAAAGGAAAAATCAACCTTAGGTCATGGTTCACCAACTAAGAACATGGCCTAATTTTGGGTTTATTTAAATAGATTACCTAAAGAACGGAGGACAGCTATTTCATCGAAGTTCACAATACAACATTACACCACATTATCTACAATCACTGGTTATTAGAATAAAGGTGAGAGAAGCATTTTGGGTGTATAGGTGACAAACATAATGCAACAATCAGGATGCATTCTCGTCCTGTTCGTCCTCACAGATTTTGCCAACATAACGTGGCAATAACGTTCTACATCGGTGGCATATTTATGACTCTCACGGTATTTTACTAGTCGTCAACTACACATATGATTTTCGAGGTTAGTGTACCTGCAGAGAATCCATCACAGCCCAATTCCCAATGATGCAAGATCCACACATGACAATTTATCATAGTTTATACTCCATATATCTCTATATGGAGGCCAGCTCATCATTAAGTGCCGAGCCACGCATAGGCACCGCTGCCACACTTTAACCATAGGGCAGCTCATTATGGTAACTCACCTTCTTACCTGAGCGTAGGTGCGTCGTTACAAGTACATTACACTTCTCAGTATTCCCATGTCTGTATACCCGTACACACATGGGGTACTGATTCCCAGAAAAGTAAATACTCCACATCGCAACTTTCATATATACATATGTGGAACATGTATATAATCAAGCGCTTTTTATGCTCTTCCCTAGACCGACGTTTGTTCGGTCATGCTCTCACATCTCGCCTTACCTGAGCGTCGATCCATTCAGAACTGAATGGCCTCAAAAATAACAATACACATGTATGCAATATGCCCGGTTGTGGGTTATTGGTTTTGAACTAAGCCACCTGATAGTCCTTACTTTAGGGCTTAACAGAGGATGTCGCTAGCATTATAGTTTTTCAAAACTGTTTTTCAAAGCCAAACAATGTGTTTAGTTGAAAATAGGTTTTCCAAAACCAAAACTTTTGTTTTGAAAATATGTATGTGACAGTATAAACTTAATCCTGCTTCGATACCAGCCTGTGGCAGAACCTCCCAAGTTATTGGGCCCACATGCACCTGTCCTTGTCTCAAAGACCTCAGACTGCTATGCATGTGTACCAGATAACTTAATAGGATCCGTCCGATTGCCCCAAGGACATCGGATAAACCACTTACAACCAAGATCGCGAGATTAAGTAACACAAATCACACACACCAATATTTTTGCAGCGGAAATCTTATTACCAAATTTTACAAGTTACAAAAATTTTACATTATTTTATCGGAGTGATTACAAAAGTAAAAGTTTGAAATATATGCTAGCTCAAGTGACCATCCTCGATAAGAAGTATAGAAGAGTTACTTAGACTTATAAGAAGGCCGAGCCCACCAGCACTTAACACCATCACAGCAGCATAAGGTTAGAACCTGAAAAACAATAGGGAATAAAACCCTGAGTACAGAATTACTCTGCAAGACTTACCCGACTAAAGAAAAGACTCTCAAGGGTATGCTGGCTAGAGGGATTCAAGGTATGGCTTGTCAAGAATCAAAGACTCTGTTTTGCAGAAAAGCTTACTATGAGTGGATCCTTAAAATCCAATTTTATTGTCAGGTTAGGTAAAGTTACCTGCATCTAGAGTTCTTTCTACCCTAGTTCAATCACTTGTCCTATACTAGCCAATTTCTTAACAACCCTTCATCTTCACTGGATTGCTACGTGTAGGGCAGTGACCAAGTCTTCATATCCGCAAAGTTACGGTGATCCGAATCGATTATACTCAGCTGAGGATCTCCAATCACACGACATATGTAGCACTTAACCCTTGCATATGTCAACTCACCACCGAAGTTCTTAAGACCAGATCAGGTTCACGCCAACCGAGAGCACAGATACACCACCGTCCAGCCTCTTGCCACAGAGGGTACACGCTACTCTCGCCATCTCTCCACTCCCATTGCGTGTTATCTTATTCTAGCATTAGTCTACCCGAGGCAAAGCTTACCCATGACGAGGCATGTGACCAGTTAAAGGGTCCTCGATCAGCAAGCCTACATCGACACGGTCCTTAATCGACTCAGACAGAGACACTACACCGAGACCCCTTTCTCGTGCAAGTCAACCGCCCGGTCTTAGCTTTATCATTTCAAACCCAAAGTTTGGTACCTGGCAGAGGTACATCTTTTCCGATGTTGAACCCATCAAGGCCTTTGATGGATTCACCATCAAGTTTTTCTTTTTGAAAACATTCCCACCCATTGAAGCATCACTTTTGTTTTAAAACAAAACATTTTTGTTTTTCTAGAGCAAGGCTAAGCATCAAAAATCTTTTTTTATAAAAGGGTGTCAAGGAAGGGAAATCAATTTTCCAAGGAAGGAAATGCATCAACGGTTTAGCACACAACTCCTATCACCTAACGCGTCAAACAAGGTGATAAAGATTTTAAAACATCAAGGAGGTGGCGAATGCACCGGGGCTTGCCTGAATAACACTAGGTTAGTGTTTATTAGGTGATGTCCGCTTGACGAGTATCCTTTGGCTTGGCACTCGTTTAGATTATCCATCTGCATCATCCTGCGGATTAGCCCGCGCTTGGGGTCGACTTGGCTCTTCCTCCGCATCACGTGATTATTTATCGTACCTAATTGAAATGCATTATGCATATGAATGCGTATAAGGAACAGTAACACCAGATATTACGATGCTACCCAAAAGAGAAATAACCTACTTAATGACGAGACATTGCAGACACTAATTATCGATATATTGTTACTTACGACAATCATGCTATTACAACCTAGCTAAACATTCGAGGTAGCAATCAACATCCATTCCAATTATGAAAGTGACTAACACACAAAGAATATTATACCTAGTTTAGAGAGCACACTAACGACTTTATAATTTTAACTTCACAATTCTTGGACACCTAATACTTATAAAATTTGATAGAAGAACCTTTATTAACTTTCTAAACTAATTTACCAGTTAACCTATGTATCATATATATTAATAAAACTTTCTATTTTTAACACCTACAGTCCTGCAAACACTTAGACCTATTGAGACCTCTTTCATCCTACGACGTCGATCAAATTACCAGAGCGACTCCGACAATCTAATAAATATTTTACCTAGTCAAACCATCCATCAATCCGCTAATACGAATAACAAATTTGCTTACCCTGACTAATTCGACGAGATAATCGGAAGCACTACGACAGTTTTTGGTTGATGCCTTCGATCACACATGTCTGGCGAACGATGCACACAACTTCTACTCTTGACCAGATACTCATGGAATTCCTTTTGTCGAGCTAGTGACGCGTGACCAGCACAAGAGCGTCTTCACGACTTGGGACTTGGCGTAGACGAGGATGGCGATCGATGATATTGACGTGCCAGCACGACGATTCCCATTCGCCGAAGAAGACGGAGCAGCCACTTCTGATTTAGGCTTTTGGTTGAGCGTCTAATGAGTGTCGCACGAATATCATCATCACCGTCCACTAATTTCTCGGAATTTCTTCCCCAAAATCCATAGCTCCAATTCCACACCAAACGAACGCACGAACCACACGGGCTTCGCTTTCTTCTCTATCAACTCCATTCTTCCACTTTGAGTGCTTGCGATCACAAGCAGGGAACTGCAGGGATGCACGACCAGCGAGCACGGCGAGGCGAGGACACATATGCTTGCGACCAGGGCGAACTCGCCTGGGAAAAGAACACATGGCTGAGTATTAACAGCTAGGTCCGAGCGCGAGGGAACTTGACTCGCGTAGAGAAACAGCACGACACAGTGGATCAGGGCGCGCAGCGAGCTGAAGAACGACAGTGAGGTCACGGCTTAGGCGATTAAGGAGCAGGAGCCGACCACGGCGAGCAACTGGGAACGGCTCGACCACGGCGAGCAACTGAGATCGGCTCCCCAGCACATGAATCAGCCGACATGTACTAGGGAGTTACGGATCCGGGCGAGCAGAGTTGGTGGTGAGAACGGGCGCTGTCTGGTGGAGGAGCTCGGCCATGGGAGACCGAGAGAGAGAGAGAGCTCCGCGAGCTGAAGGCTGGGCGCGATGCAGAGAATTCGACTGGTGAGCAGAGAGGCTAGGCAACACCATTGGCAAGCAGAGCGCGCAGGGCGAGCGGCAAGGTGACAGCGCGATAGACGGTACCGAGCAGGGAGCGCTGGCCATGGACGCGGCAACAGAGCTGGGCGAGCTCGACCACCAGAGAGCAAGTCGCGACGGCGGATTCGCGCGCGCAGAAAGCTGAAGACCAAATCGAGCTAGGGCTGAACAGAAGAACTCCGGCGTTCATGGTAGACAGAGGGAAACACGAGGGAGAAAGATGGGAAGCCACGACGCCATGGAAGCTCCAAAACTGGGAGCAGGAAGCCGGCGAGCCAGCAGAGGAAGACACCATGGGGCTTGGAGGAGGGAGTCGCGGGGTTGAAGAAGGCTGCGCGCGGACCGAACACTGGCGGACTCGCGCGCGTGGGGAAACGGCAAGCGTGATGGCCAGGGAGTTCGACCGGATGAGCGCAGGGACCAAACACCAGCCATGGGAGGGATCTTGGGCGCCGAGCAGGGGGCTTCAGGGTGTGGCGCAGGGGACTTCACACGCGCAGGGGACTTCAGAGCTGGAGGGCGCGCCATGGCTGGAGAGGGCGCGGTCAGCGTGAGCTCCATGGCGGGGCGAGCTCTAAACTGGGTCCAAGGATGCGCGCGCACGGCACCAGGGACTCGTGGCAGGAGCAGCGAGCGGCAGAGACCGTGCCGAGGGAAGAGAGGAGGAGCGGCTGGGAAGAAGCTGCGCCGCGATGGGAAGCTCCTAGATGCGCAGATGGAAGAAGATGGGCACGGGGAATTAAATAGAGAGGGAGGGCGGCTGGGGATAGGATAGGAACGTAAGATATTTTTTTCCTTTTCAGATTTTTAATTTCTTTAACCGAAAAATCTTAGATATTTTTAAGTCCCAATTTTTAGCGCTGAATAAAGGATCGACGCGCTACACGAATACACATGACATGCTTCGGATTTAGCGAACCAATTTAATCGCTAATTACTTATATCCGAAGATTCGGATCCGAGCAAGAAACAACGACCCGAATAGATAAAAAATAAAAATGATGTCGCACTCGCGACAGACGGAAAAGATGCGATAGTAAAATCACGATAGATGAAGATGTTTAAAATTTAGCGTCCGTTTTATCCATTGATATTACGTTCTTAAATCCATACTCGTTGTCGAGCAGAATATAAACACCTGGGTTGTTACATCTATACCGCCATGGCGCCAACGTCTTTCTCATGCGGTGCATCGCCCAGGAGGAGGGCCATGAGTTGCTCACGGAGATCTATGGAGGTGAGTGCGAAAGTCATTCGTCATCACGCACACTGGTCGGTAAGGCCTTCCGGCATGGCTTCTACTAGCCAACCGCTCTCCAGGACACAGCTGAGTTGGTAAAGTCCTGCAAAGCATGTCAGTTCCATGCAAAGCAGATACACACACTGGCTCAGGCTCTACAAATGATTCCACCCTCCTAGCCATTCGCCGTATGGGGGGTGGATATCCTGGGACCATTCCCTAGGGCTATAAGTGGGTACCGTTTCCTCTTCGTCACCATCGACAAGTTCACAAAGTGGCCAGTGGCCACCCCTGTGGTCAGTATCACCCAGGGTGCTGTTGTTGCCTTCCTAAAGTTGATTATCTGCGGATTTAGGGTCCCAAGCCATATCATTACAGACAATGGGACCCAGTTCAAAAGTCGGCTCTTCCAAGAGTATTGCGAGGGCATCGGCACCCAGCTCTGCTTTTGCGTCTGTGGCTCATCCCAGGAGCAACGGCCAAGCTGAGAGGGCAAATGCAGAAATCCTCAAGGGACTCAAGACACGCACCTATGACTGCTTGAAAAAGCATGGTGCAAATTGGGTCAACGAGCTTCCGTCCGTACTATGGGGGAACCAGACCACACCCAGCCGAGCTACTGGGGAGACCCCGTTCTTCCTGGTCTATGGGGCCAAAGCCTGTCTTCCCCCGAAAATCATTATGGGCTCCCCACGGGTCCAGTCCTTCGATGAGTCTATGCAGGAACAGCTACGACGTGAGGACGTGGACTTCATCGACGAACGTAGATGGCAAGCGGTGATCCAAAATGCACGGTACAACCAAGCGCTCAGGCGCTACCACCAACGATTTGTGCATAGTAGGGAGCTCAGGGTCAGGGACCAAGTCCTAAGGCGAGTACTGAACCGAGAAGGGCTACACAAACTCTCCCCCAGTTGGGAAGGACCCTTCAAGGTGATGGAAATATGCCGACCCAGGTGTGTCCGCCTTGCCACAATAGAAGGAGTACCTCTTCCCAATCCCTAGAATATAGAGCATCTCCGTAAGTTCTATCCATAGAAGCAAAACTGGGGGGGGGTTGAGTTTTCTTCCTTTGTAACTGGGTTGCGCATATGTGTACGTCAATCCGGTGAGGTCCGCCCTCGTAAGCCTGGCCTGTTGGTCTACACCCATGTATAACAAGTTATAAGGAAGAGATTTACCCCCCAGATGTGCTTTTGTGATGGTTTTATTCCGCTATAGTTTTCAAGCATTATTTTTTATCTAACCCACCCATACAGTTTTCCACCCTTGCTGGTATGATGACATCCGAATTGAGTAGCCAGGCTTGTAGTTCAGGACCCCTCCACTGCTGCAGGGGGTCCAGCAACCTGGGGTCCAGTTCTAGAGAATGCGTGCTAGTCTCCTGGAGTGGTCCGGAGCTGTGTAGCTGCTTAGCCTGGTTCCGTACCCTAAGCCTGCACGCTCCACCACTCTGTAACGGGTATCCTAGTATTTGGAACTATGATCCTGTGGGTCTAGGCATACAGCTTGGCTTCCCAGGCTAAATCCTGCAAGTCCTATTGCATGATTCAAAGGATGATAGATACCAGACGATGGGTCCTATGGGTGCGCTCCTAACACTTCAAAGCCGAAGCTGTGTGCAGGTCCAGGTCCCAATCCAGACGCAGGTAGTCTCAAACCGTAGAGACTACCTCCTAGGGACCGGGCAACCAATTTTCTCTTTTTGGTATACTGGTATCTAGCCTCGACATGTTGAGCCTACCTCATAAGGGGGCCAAGTACAAGTACCAGGGAGAAGTTGATAACGCTACACATAGCAAGGACAAATAACATACAAGATAAGTTCCAGTTTTACTTGATTAAACGGTTCTTAGAATATGTTACAAGACCAAAAATTATTACAGCCGCCTCCCAGCGGAACCCTCACCTTGTCTCTGCAGATTCGGCTACTCGTCATCAGCAGGATCACGCTAGAAGCGCTCGGCCACTAGCTCCACGACGTCTTGTACGCTCTCCTGGGCAGCGTCTTCTGTGGCGGCTACCGGACCAGCGATCACCGACGCCAAGGATATGGAGGGGTCATGACTCCAGAAGCACGTTAGGACATATTCAACCACCGCCCGACAGAGCTTGCTGCCCTCTGCCTCCAGGCGGGCGCCGAGGATGTGATACAAGCGTCGGAGGCGATCGGCGGCGGAGTCCAGCACCGGGAGCGCATCGGAGATTGACGCTGGCAGCTTCGACACTGGGATGGGGCTCATCCCTAGCGGCACCAGTGCTGTGCTTGCCTCGCCGGCCCATGCCGCAATGCGCTGGACCCTGGCACGGTGCTCTGCTTGGAGATCTTCAAGGGCCTTCCTAGTGGCCTCCACCGCCTGGGGACTCAGCGCCGCCTATGCCGCGTTGAACTAGTGGATCTTCTCCTCCAGCTTCCTCTCTTTCTCCTTCGCCTCGAGCTCGTGCTCGGCCAACATCTCACCTCGCCGGGTGAGCATTTCTTCCCTGAATGCGAGATCCGTCTCTCGCCTGGAGAGGTCCGTCTCTCGCCTGTCCAAGGACTGTTCCTTCGCCTACAAATTTGCCTCGGCGAGGGCGACGTCGCTGGCGTTGCCCTCGAGCTCTTGCTGCCATCTCTGCATCCTCTCCACAGCCTTGACCTGCTGGGCCCACTGGGTTTCCAGTGTCTGGTCTAGGGCATTCAGCTTGGCCTGGTATTCTGTCGTGAGGGACTCCCTCTGGTCACGACCTCCTCCCTCCTGGCCACCTTCTTTTCCCTCCGGTGTGCCTCCAGCTCCCTGGCACACACCTTCTATAGGTCCTTCTTATACTCCTTGCGGTCCCGCTCGAGTTGGGACAGCTTGGAGGCGAACTGTCAGGATACCAACTTGGTGCGCTCCTCTAATTAGGTGCGCCAGTCGCTGAGGTGCTGGTGCTCAGCCTCAAGCGCTTCCCACTCCCACAAAATTGCTGCCTCAGTGTTACTAAGGACCTAGTGGGCATGGGACAGCATGCAGGGGAGGGGGACTGGCGCAGCTTCTTGCTTGGCGCCCGACCGGAGACGCCGCCCAAACACCACCTCCATCTCCTCTGGAGTAGGCGGGGGGTTGGAGCTGGACGCGCCTCCTGCATCACCCCCAATGTCGGGAGTGGGCGCGGATCCCCTAGGTAGGATCTCCTCCGCCACTGCGATGCCGCCTGACGCTGGTGCCGCTGCCGCGGGACACCCGACTGGGGCATGGGAAGCCGCTGGCGCTGTCTTGGCAGCGGCTGGGGGCGGTCCGCCGGCACCATTCTCAGCAGATTCCTGCTGCTGAGAGCCAGACCCCGTCGGTGGGCCTGGTATCTGGCGGAGGAGGCGTGACCTTGGGAGAGGTGGAGGAAGAAGCCTTGGCGAACAGATGATGGGTTAAGACTTGTCGGCATGATGATTAGACTCATGGAAAAATGGGCTACACTTACTTGGGGCCCTGGACTTTCCAGTGACCCTGAAAGCGGGGCGACCGCTGTTGTTGTTGCTGCTATTGCTGTTACTGCTGCTGGTGCCCCTGGGGTGATCACCCCCAGATGGTGGT
Source organism: Zea luxurians (assembly GCA_029449295.1). Lineage (NCBI taxonomy): Eukaryota > Viridiplantae > Streptophyta > Magnoliopsida > Poales > Poaceae > Zea > Zea luxurians. The sequence goes on along the minus strand of JAOPSE010000001.1, from coordinate 43,920,138 downwards.
GGTGGTGGCGGGACCGGAGGACTGACGTGCCTCTGCACGCCATGGGCCTGAGAGCTGGCCTCCTCGGCCCCACCAGCAGTCCTCTGACGCTTCTGGGGGGTCCGAAACAAGCGACCCGTAAGCTCGATGTAGCCTGCGTCGCCTCTCCTCATCCGACCCCCAGAGCTACCTGGGGCAGAGGCACTCCTCGCAGCCCCTTTGACCTTGTCCAAGGGGCTGGGGGCCACGACGGGATTGGCGCTGGGAGCCATATCGGCGGGCTGGGGACCTCCACCCGGTGCATCAGAGATCCGGATCATGCGGAGGGGGTCCCGACCACCGGTCTAGCGAACCGCCACGTCGCTGTCGTCGAGGGTCGGCAGCGTGGCCAGGATCCCTGTCCTCAGCCCTAGGTCGTCGCAGAGCGCCAGGATGTTCTGGGGGAGTATCAGGGACTTAGGGACAAAAGTCTCCCCAGTAATCCCTCCCACCAGGACTACCAGCTCGTCACAGGACAGATCAGTGCCCAGCCCGCGCTGGATCCTACCGATGTCGTTCGGGCCGGTGAACCAGCAGCACAGGCATGGCCTCCTCTATAGCGGTATGATCCGGCGCTTCAGGAGGTCGCCGACCACATGCATTGAGGTCAGGCCGCCCGTGGCTAAGACCTTGATCCTATCTAATATGGGCAGGAACTCTAGCGAGAGGGACGGCTTGGCCCCCCATTGCTTGCGGTCGAGGGCTGATCCATTGGACGGCAGGACGAGGCGGTCGTTGGCCTTAGCGCTGGCAATCACCCAGTCGATGCGCCAGTTTTCCCACCTCGCTCCACCAAAGGTGGGAATGTAGACTACGACCGGATCTGGCCTCGTCTGGAAGTAGTAGGCACTGATGTGGTCCCTAGTCTTCTCATACTTGACAAGCACAAAGAAGTAGCGGAAGAGGGAAGTGTAGGGGGCCACACCTAGGAACATCTCATAGAGGTGGACGAAGATGGCTGGCTGGAGGATGGAGTGGGGCGTGAGGTGTTGAAGCTGAAGCCCGAACTCCTCCAGCAGTAGTAGGAAGGAGGGCAAGATCGGCAGTGCCAACCCGCAAGAGATGTAGGAGGTGAACAACACGAACTCCCTGGTGGCGAGATCGCCAAGGGGGGCAGCGCCGGCACGGATTCTTCCGGCGAGCCCTGGCGCGCTCCACCCAAGCAGGCCGCGCACCAGATTAAGCGCTTCCTCAGACTAAAAGCGGTCGGGATGACCAAGTGAAGCCATGGCGTGTGCGGCGGCGCGGGTGTAGAGTAGAAGAGCATGAAGGCAAAGAGGTGCAGTCGATTGGAAGAGAATGCGAAAGGGTAACTACTGCACGTGGGTGAATCCTTTTTCAAGGAAACATGAGTCCCTTTTCAGGGAAACCCTTCCACACGCTCCGGAATCGCCACAGGAAATCCTGCTCGACGGGTACCTAGGACCTAGGCAGCCCAGTCTATGACACGGGGGCCTGGGTCCACAGGTCATACAGTTTGTGTGTCGGATTTCGGTTGCGGAAAGAGCGAACCGCCGCACGCGTCGGTAGTGCACCTCCTTGGGGCCGCTGCAGAAGACAAAAGGTAATTTTTAAACCAATGCAGCGGTAATGAGGCACGCCGCGCGTGGCCCGACAAAACCACCAGGCGTGGGGGCCGTGGGTCAGTCAGCTGCGGGGACAGATATAGCAGTTGGCGTGACCGAAGGTGATTGATAGAGCTGGCGTCAGCAGACGTGCTGAAACGACGCGCCAATCACCAATCAGGCCATATTGAGGCAAGGTGCAAACTTTGGCCCCACCTGCAAGCTCGCATCCTCCCCTGAGGTGGGCCCGGGGGCCACTGTCGGTACCCTGAAACTAGGGTACCCCTTACTACTGTATAAAAGCACAGTACCCACGCGACTACTCTTAGTCGCGTGGTAAAAGAGCTGTATGTGGGACTAGGCCATGACTCGCCCCAGCCTCGGACGACTACTCTGGGCCAGCAACAACGCCTGACCCCACCACATGGGCGGGTCCAGAGCCACCACGTGTCCAGAGAAAGTGATATACTCTAAGGCATCAATAGTGAGTCCAGACCCTCATGGGAAAGTGCCGGACCCCTAGATATACAGTCCAGACCTCCAAGTTTGGTCCAGGACCCCCATGTGTACGGACCGGACCCCTAGAATTGGATCTGGACCCCTCGTATGGCGTCCGGGCCGCCCATAATAGGGTCCCAAGGTTCCAGGACAGAACACACCCGGGCCTTAATCAGGGCCTAGGCGGGGGTCCGGTGCTAACACGTGTCCAGACCTGGTCTAGTGGGATCCGGACCTATCCGCATACACTCCTGCTTCTCGCTCAGGCGGAGACCCGATGCTACCACGTGTCCTACTGCGCGTGGCATAAGCCAACGGGCGGAACCTGGCATGACGCCTCTGGGCTATGCGCGCCTTTGCATTCATTATGGATAAGACGTGCGCATGTCCATTCCACTGGCAGGCGGCGTGCCCAGAACACGATACGTGGGTCGTGCCATTACTCACACGTTACCCTAGCAACGATAATGATTCACCATTACTCCCGCGTTACCAGGAAAAGGGTTACTACCTATCAATGGAGCATGGACTATAGCCATCATGACTTCCGCTGATTACTCATGCGTTACTAAGGCGGAGGATCTTTGTGTACTCTCAGCATTTACTATTCACATAATGTATTCCTACCATTATGCTCTTAGGCCCACATGTCAGGGCTTAGCATCCTTGTATGTACCTCCCTTAAACTATAAAAGGGAAGGGACATAGCGTTACAAGGGACGGACTCACACGCTCAAACACACACTCAATACAACATACAGACAGTGGAGGTAGGGTATTACGCTCCCCACAGCCTAAACCACTATAAACCTTCGTGTGCTCTTGTGTTCATCCCGAATCCACCTAACAGGCAAAACGCTTAGGCCCCCTCCTCATCTTAGGATTAGGGTGGGTGCATTGTACCACCCGGCCGGAGGATTTTCTCTTCGACATACATGTATGTGCATATGTGTATCACTACTCACAAAAGCAGTAAACAATAGTAAAATATACACAAATACAAAGAACATATTGTACCCTGCAGAGGGACCGATGCTCAAGACATCAGTGGCTCCATTCACACGAGACATCTCATGTGTATGTTCGATGTAGTCGTACGCAGTCGATGCAGACAGATGTACACAATGCAGTCCCTCGAACGGCGCCAGCGATGAGGAACTTGATCAGTGCTGGTCAAACCGACAAAGCGAGCAGTCTTGAGTACGCTCCCAAAAACTGATTGTCCACACACCCGTGCAAGTGTCTCTCTGCATAATGAAAGGGAAATGACCTCAACATTTCCTATAATCGATTTTGGTGTTTGACAACCATCACAAACCTTATGGACTAACTAGTTTGCCCAGTTGATCATTTGTCAGGTGGATAAGTTCATCTACAACTACTCTAAATTCGACTGTCCGGAATACCATAGATTATATATTCTGGACATGTGATACCCAAATTTTATAAAAATAAGTTAAATTTCTTTTCCTCTTCTTTCGTGCTCTGTGCTTCTGGATTTTAGAGTTCTGGGAGGTGAATACCTCAGTTGAACGGTAGTTTTTTTGGCATTATTTGCTGGGGCCAGGAGCTTAGAGGGGAGCATGGGCTGTGAGCCGTCGATTCCACATCAAGTGGATGGGAGGCCCCCTCATCTTTTCCCCCTTACCCTAGTCGCCCCACTCCCCTTACAGCTGCCCCACCTATCCTTTTTGCAGCCGACCCCCTCCCCCTCTACCCCTCCCATTTTCCCCACCCTCCTATGCAGCCAACCACCTCCTCTCTCCCTCTCCCACCCATTTGCAGCCGCCGCCCCTCCTCCCCATCAAACCCTAGCCCCCCAATTCCTCCCCTCAAGGGCTTGTTCGGTTCTACCCCAATCCATATGGATTGAGGGGGTTTCAATCCCTAGTAAGTCAAAATCCCCTCCAATCCGTATCAATCCCCTCCAATCCATAGGATTGAAAATAACCGAACAAGCTCCAAAGGTGCAGCCACTCCTTTCCTCTTGGATCTTCTTTAGGTTTGTGCAAGTCTCCATTGGAGAGTATTGTTGGGAGGAAGAAGAAAGGGGTGAAGAAGGAGTCAAGGTGATATTATTTTCTATTTTGTAATTGTGCTACAATTTCAATTGGTTATCCATTCTCCTAGGCGAATTGGGAAGGGTGTTGTCCTGATTTTTGTTGATGGGCGAACAACAGTAGTGTTGACTCTTTCTAGAATTTTTGCGAGGTTGATTAGCTGTAATCACTGGGAAATTCATGTAGAGCATTATAATATCATTCCATAGAGTATTTATGTGTTCAATTTGGTGTAATAATCTAGAAGATATCATATTTTGAACTCAGCAAGGTTGCTGTCCAAAAAACAGAACGCAGGGAGTACTTTGTTGGCTATTTGGGGCCATCGAGATGTTGAAATTTAATTATCTTTTGAATACAAAACTTGTAGGGAATTTTATATAGATGTTTCTGGAGTTTTTGTTTGATATCATTACTGTTGTAATTTTAAAGTTATGGAATTATCAAACAGCGCTGCTGCAGTTTGGTGGGTGATGTGGAGAGGTGTTGTTCGCGACGGGTTGGGGTTGTGGTAGGAGCGGCGTTGGTTATTAGCGATTGTTATGTGAATATGTGCACTATGTTTTATGCCAAAAATAGGTGGTGGACCTCCGGATCATACTTAGTATCATTCCAAATTTCCGGTGAAGGCAAGTAAATGCAGTGGTGGTTTATACTGTTTGGTTATGTCTGATGCCCTGTCTTTGAATTTATATAAGTATTGACTGTGTTTGTTATTGAATTCCATTATAAAAATTGTTATTTGACATTATTCATACTCTTCTGCTTTAAATATATTGAGGTCATTGATTCAAGAATGCTATAGGTGGTTGATTCCTATTTTTGATGAAGTTTAAGTATCTATATAACGCATGTTAACTGATGTGGAATTATGTTGGCTTGTCATGCATAATGCATCCATCATTTTTTGCATTGAAGTTATGTCGTGATCATATGGTCCGACCGTACCAGTACAATAAGTATCGTACATTGCCCAAGGAGGGGTACGATGCAACTTCATATCCCTAGAGGTATGAAGGCAGAAGTCATAATTGCATTTGTAGTCATATGCACTCATGAGGAATATGTGGAACATGACATTGATATGTTACTTTTGGGATTTTTCCTCTTTATGATTTGGGAACTACGTGTTTGATACATTGTATTCTTGCCACACTCTAATATTTTAAGAAGGAATTTGTGAAATCCGTGGTTGGCAAAACACTGTAGTTATGTTGTCTAACTGCTGGATAATCATTTTACTTGCTAAGATGTGTCATCTCTGTGGTGGGACCTCCCGAATTATTCCAACTTAAGTGCCTAAGTCCCACCTTAGAGGCTAGACCACACTTAAATAGGAATAAAACGTCAGTCCCTCGGATCTAGTCCGATAAGGCCAATAACAGGATCAAGTACCACGTACTCACTCGAAGGTGAGGCACAGAGCAAATCCAATAAAGCATAAAACCATACATTACGGAAGTACTTAAGATTATTACATCATCATCGGAGTTTATCAAAAGTAGTGATCATTGTTCGGAATGCAGCGGAATATAACTAACGGTGAAATAACGGAGGGATGGGGAAGCCTGGCCCATCACTCCTCATGCTCCTCCCCTGCAGAAGTAGGGTCCCACTCGACTGTCCAACCCGGTGGCAAGATGGACAGCCAAGTCACTCTAGCAACCATATCCTCCAGAGAACCTGTAAAAATTATGCTACAAGCAAGGATGAGTATACTAATACTCAGCTAGACTTACCCGGTGTGAGGAGTCTACTCCTCTACCTCTAGACATGCAGCTGTTTGGCTGAGGGGTTTGGTTTGCCCAAAGCACTAGTTGAGTCTAAAATCAAGTTTTAGCTTTCCAAGTTTTAGTGTGACTCTCTTAAGACTAAACGTGTACCTAGTTAATCATACATGGTATCAAGCATTTAGCAATCAACGTCTTTTGCCAAAACAACACATTTCCACTTGTTACTCAATGTAGCAGCATGGATCAAGCAGTGTCATTAGCTGCGAGAAGCAGACGATTCGAATCGAGTTTTTATCCTTGCAAGGTAAACCTAAACACACGACGTGGCGAGGCACTCCGTCCCCACACATATCAACCGTCCCCATCGATTCCCCGCCAACAGATCAGGGCTCACCGCCTTGGCGTACAATGCCTCACTTACCCCGACTGCCGTCGTGCAGTGACCGCACTTGTACCCACCATAACCGGAATGGGATACCACGTCTCAGGTCGCGTGAGGGATAAAGTCTGCGGGCAGGTTCACTCAGGTACTAGGCTTACCGATTTACCATATTTCTCGGCATGTGCTTAGTACGTTCAAACGCTTGACAAACGGTACCACACCTTAATCCTTATTCCAATTTCTATCTTGTAGACAACGCATCCCCATGGATCGTTGTCCACAGACCATCATCATTTTGATATAAAATTGAATACAACCAATTCCTGACCTCACGCGAGTGCTAGAAAAATCACTCGACTTCTACCAAGATCCCTAATTAGTATAGCAGCTACTCGACCTAGCATACTAGTATCCATCTCAAAGGAATCCTGAGTTCATGCAACTAAGGTTTTAGTCAACTCCTACACTTAAGTGCATAGTACAAACCTACAAACATTAAGTGTAGTAAAATAGCATATATAAATGGTTATGCATAAAACCGCGGCTTGCCTTCCAAAGCTGGGGCAGGCAGATCCTTGCTGGCAGGCTCTGGTGCTGGCTCCTGGACTACCTCCTAAGCAACTTCTTGCTCCGGAACGAGGATGTACTCTCCGTCAGCGAGATTACAATCTATCAAATGCAATGAATAAGATATATGCATATTAATGATATGGCAAGTTATAAATGCTACATAAGGTGAACAATATTAAAATAGTGGGTACACTAGGGTTTCTTTGTCGGCCTTAAGGGTTTCATACATTCATTTTAGGGTCTTGAATGAACTTAAAATTTCAGTCATCCCTTGGATGTTTGCCTTGGGTCCTTGGAGGATTTACTTTGCACACCACTAATTTCTCCCAAAATTTTCATTTTACTTTCTATTTTGCTTATTATTGAGTGCTTTTGAACTATCATGGCAATTTAGAATTTTCCAAAAAATATTACAAAAATTACAGTGGGTAAGAATTGACCTCTATGGTTTATTCTAAAAGTTTGAGGTTGAAATTAATTCAGATACTCCTTGGGCAAAAATAACAAAAGTAAGGGTAAAAGAGCACTTTGCACTATAGCTCTAATTTAGGTGAGGGTTTTGGATTAAAAATTATTTTTACAAAGATTCATGGGTGATAATAGGTCTCTGTGCCAAAAATCACAGAAAAAGACCCACTGGGTATTTAGTTGTGATTTTCTAAAGTTTAATGCCAAAAATGTACTTATAACTAACTTGTTATTTAAAAAATATCAAACAACAGAACTTATATTTTTCCTAGATTCATACTAGCATATTATTAGTTATCCCAAGGGTTGGGGTGGGTTCTCCTTAGGGTTATTTTCTAGGATTTTTCTAAGTTTTCATTGTTTTCATGAAATAAAATGTGGTGCAATTCTTTTGTACTAACAGAGGGCTCAACAAAATTTTCTAGTGAACTATGTTACTAAAGTAAGCTAGCAAAAATGTGGTTGGCCTCTGATTCTAATTTTAAACTCCCTTTTTCATTTTCTTTAAGTTTGAATCAAAGCAAGTTTTAATGGCAAACCCCTCCCTAATCTGGTGCAATGAGGAGTTTATTATTTTTAAACAAGATAGTTAGTGGTTAAGCATCTCTCAAATTTTTCTTAACCTTAGTCCAATATTATAGCTATTTTTCCCTTCTTTATTTAGCTTTTGGTCAGTTTACTATTTAAATCAAAACTTTAAAATGTTTTGCACTACTTAGGGTGTTTGGTATTTTTCCTAAGTAGTTCATATTATTTAGAACCTAGCAAAATTAGTTAGACCAAATTTGGCTGGGTAAAATTGGAGTTACGAATTTTGTAAGCTCTATCTGCATTTAAAAGAATAAGGTCTAAAGGTTTTATGAAAAAACCCAGTTTACATCGAGATCCCTGGGCTTTCCCTTAACTAAGTCTTTAAACCATACCCCTGCGGGACTATTCATCTGAGTCACTGACTATTCAAAAACCCCTCCAGCTTCTTCTTTTCCACTGAGCTCCCTCCCCTCTTGAAACAGTAACCGCGGGGAATAAACAGGGTGGCACGGCTTACCGGCGGCGAGGAAGGTCCGGTGAAGGGCGGGGTTAGATCCGGGAGGTCCTGGCGGTCACGTCGAGGTGCGACTCGTCGACGGTGATGGCCGGAATCGGTCGGGCCACGTGCGTAGGCGGTCGAGCTCGTCGGCGGCGTACGCTCCGCCATGCTCACGGCGGTATTGCTCAATCCAATGGCATAGGAAGCTTCATGGGGTGCTAAGGACGCTATCAGTGCAAGGAATCGATGGAAGGCTTACTATGGAGCTCGGTCTACATGTGCCGGCGGTCGGTTGAAGTCTAGCGATGTCGATCTGGTGTCTCCGGTGAGGTAGAGTTTAAGCCCCAGCTCAAGAAGCTTCACCGAGGTCCATAGAGGCTATCCCGAGGGTCGGACGGGGCGGGGAGTGGCTAGGTTGGCCGGTATATGGTGGCCGTGGCTCGCGCGGTCGCTGGCACCTTGCTCACGGGGCAAACTCTGGCGAACTTGAGCTCGGGTTGGGTTAGCGACGCGCGGGGGTGTACGGTTGGGGTCGGGATGGCTTTTATAGGCGTGGGCGTGGGCGTGGGCGTGGACGCGAGGTTGGCGTGGCGCGGGGCTGTGCGCGTGGGCGGAGCGCCGAGGGCGTGCTCTGGCACGCCAGAATGCGTCGAACACGTGGGCATTTGTTTCTGCCTTTGTTCAAGCGCCTGCAGGGATCACAAACGTGCGAATCTCGCCAAGGGTCTTGTGCAGATCTCTTCCTGGCACCTAGGGCTAGCTAGTTTGTGTAAGTTCCAATGGGAGATATGCCTTAGCTTGTGAGATATGCGGGTGCCAAGTCAAGTCTGTCGGCACTGTTCACGAGTGACAAAACCGATGTCAAACGACCTCGGTTTGAATTCAAATTTTTTAGGGAGGTGCCTTGGGTGATTTGGGTACTTTTTGCTATTTGGTCCAAGTGGTTTTGGCGCCAGCACAAAGGTGAACACCTTTGATCTTTGGGCTAGGGTGGTTTTGGGGACTTAGAGAAATTTTGATGACTCTAGTGTGCTTTCCACTTGATGCACTAATTTGTGGTTTTTGTTGGGCCTTTTTGCAATATTTCTCCTACTAAATTTTGTAGCTTTACTAATACACTTCATCTTTAGTCAAGGTTCCTTTTTATATTTTGATCATTTGCCCACTCTTTCCCCTTTAATCCCATGGTTAGGATTTAAGGGCTTAAGAAGGAATTAGGGTTTTAGAATCTTGTTTGTGGGTGAACATTGTATGAAGGATAGAATTTCTTTCTTGTTATGGTAAATGCTTATCTTAACCATGCCTCTAAACTTTGAGTTCCTTCACTTCCCATTTTAGCATATAGTTTAAGTAGGACACAAATGTGCTTGCTCTGGGCAGGGCTTTGGGTAACACCAAGGGTGTTACAGCCTCCCCCCTTAAAGGAATCTCGTCCCGAGATTGGGTAGGGATCCTTTAGTGGGGTACCAAGAAGGTGTGTGTTGGTGTGTTGCAGTTTCCTTTAACCAACTTTCTCTAGTTAGCTGCTCTTCGAATGTCATTCTCTTTGCAACTTCAGAAGGAAGTCCTTCTAGATTTATTTTCACAACTTACTCTACTCTTATTAACTAGGTTTATCTTATATTTTGATTCAAAGGGCAGGTGGGGGTGGGTGTTTTGGGTTACGTATCGATTTCTTTAGGTAGAAAATCGGGGAAGCGAGAACGTAGAAAATCCTCAGTTTGCCACATAGCCTCTTCTTCTGAATGGTTGCTCCACTGAATCTTATACATTTGGATTGACCTCGCTCGAGTTGATCTTTCTTTTTGGTCCAATACCTTGACAGGGGTGCTCTTGGTAAGACAAGTCTGGTTCTATCTCCAATTCTGGTTCAGGTAGCACTTCTATGGGTAAGCGAACACACTTCCGTAGCTGAGATACGTGGAATACATCATGAATTGCTGACATATGAGATGGCAACTTCAACTGGTATGCTACAGGTCCATAAGTCTCTTTGATCTCATAGGGCCCAATATAGCGAGGAGCTAACTTGCCCTTGATTCCAAACCTCTGAACACCTTTGGTGGGTGACACCTTAAGATATACATGATCTTCCTCTTCGAATTGTAGAGGCTTCCTTCTCTTATCATGATAGCTCTTCTGTCTGGCCTGAGCAGCTTCCAAGTTCTTCTTAATGACTCTGACTTTCTCTTCGGCTTCCAGTACTAAGTCAGGTCCAAAAACTTCCCTTTCTCCAGCTTGTGACCAATTTAGCGGTGTCCTACACCTTCTGCCATACAAGGCCTCGAACAATGCCATCTTTAAGCTAGATTGGTAGTTGTTGTTATAAGAGAACTCTGCCAACAAGAGGCACTTATCCCAATTCTTACCATAGTGCAACACACATGCTCACAACATGTCCTCAAGAATCTGATTTACTCTTTCTGTCTGGCCGTCAGTTTGAGTATGGTATGCTGAGCTTCTTATCACATGGGTTCCAAGTGACTCTTGCAGTTGCTCCCAGAAATGTGCTACGAACGGTGCTCCTCTATCTGACACTATTTGGTCAATATAGATTTCTACATACTTTTCTGCCCTGTGGGTGGTATGTACTGGCAAGAAATGAGTTGTCTTGGTTAGCCTATCCACAATGACCCAAATCGAATCGTGGTGCCAGGATGTGTTGGGTAAACCCACAATAAAATCCATGCTGAGGTCCTCCCATTTCCAAGATGGTATGAGAAGGGGCTGTAAGGTACCTGCTACCTTCAAATGACTAGCCTTGATTCTTTAGCAAGTGTCGCATTCAGATACATACTTAGCAATTTCCCTCTTCATTCGGGTCCATCAATATAAGGATTTGAGATCATGATACATCTTGATACTGCCGGGGTGCATAGAGAATTTGGAAAGATGAGCTTCATCCAATATTTTCTGCCTGAGTTCTAGATTCTTAGGAACAACCAATTGGTCTTCAAACCATAGAACTCCCTTGCTGTCCTGATGAAAGCATTTGTACTTATCCACCTTTTGTTCGAGCATCTCCTTAATGACTTGAACACCCTTGTCACCAATCTGTGCCAGGACTATTTGCTCATGTAGAGTGGGCTCTACTGAGATATAATTCAAGGCACCTGGGGAAATAACTTCCATGTTCAGCTTGCACAACTCATCATATAGAGTGGCGATCTTAGAGTCCATAGTTACATAGTTGCACTGGGCTTTTTGACTTAAGGCATCTGCCACAACATTGGCCTTGCCAGGATGGTAATATGCATTTCCAAATCATAGTCCTTGATCAATTCCAACCATCTTCTCTGCCTCATATTAAGATCAGCCTAAGTGAAAATATACTTGAGACTCTTGTGATCAGTATAGATGTTACAATGAGCTCCCATTAGATAATGTCTCCATATCTTCAGAGCATGAACTACAGCTGCTAACTCCAGATCATGTGTGGGGTAGTTCTGCTCTTGAGGCCTGAGTGCTCGGGATGCATAGGCAATAACTCTGTTGTTTTGCATCAAGACGCATCCCAATCCAGTGCCTGAAGCATCGCAATAAACATCGAAAGATTTGGTGTTGTCAGGATGTGCTAGCACGGGTGCTGTTGTGAGATGCTGCCTTAGTGCATGAAAGGACTCCTCACATTTCTGACTCCAATCGAATTTTACTCCCTTCTTCAACAGTTCCGTCATTGGCTTAGCAATCCTGGAGAAATCCAGAAGGAATCGCCAATAATATCCTGCCAATCCCAGAAAGCTCCGAATTTGTCGCATGGTGGTAGGAGGCTTCTAATCCATCACTTCTTGCACTTTCTCAGGATCAATTGATATCCCATCCTGAGAAATGGTGTGACCCAAAAATTTAATTTCCCTCAGCCAGAAATCACATTTGGACAACTTAGCATATAAGCGATGATCGCGCAGTCTCTGAAGTACTGTATGCAAGTGCATAGTATGCTCCTATTCATTTCTTGAATATACCAGAATGTCATCAATGAAAACCACCACAAACTTGTCCAGTTCTGGCATAAATACTGATTTCATCAAATACATGAAATATGCCAGGGCATTGGTTAGCCCGAATGACATCACCAAGTACTCATAAAGTCCATATCTGGTAGAGAAAGCCGTCTTCGGAATATCGCTGGCTCTGATCTTGATTTGATGATAGCCAGAGCGAAGGTCTATCTTGGAAAATACCTTGGCTCCCACCAAATGATCAAACAATACATCAATGCGGGGAAACAGATACTTATTTTTGATTGTCACTGCATTGAGAGGGCGGTAATCAACACACAATCTCAGACTATCATCCTTCTTTTTCACGAACAAGGCCGGACATCCCCATGGTGAAGTACTTGGCCGAATGAATCCCTTGTCCAACAACTCTTGTAACTGCTTTTTCAATTCTGTCAACTCTGCTAGAGGCATCCGATAGGGTCTCTTGGATATAGGTGCAGTTCCGGGTTGTAGTTCAATTGCAAACTCTATGTCTCTATTGGGTGTCATCCCTGACAATTCATCTGGGAAAACATCGGGGTACTCACAGACCACTGGAATCTTTTCTACGAGTGACTCTACCATGGTGAGGGCACAAGAATGGGTGCAAGCCTGGTTAGGTAAGTACAATGTGATCTCTCCACAAAAAGGTGAGTGTATTTCAATGGCTCTTGCTGCGACATCAATCAAAGCATGGTTTCGTGATAACCAATCAGTTCCCAAGATGATATCCACGCTCTCCAATCCCATGATCAGGAGAGTGGTTTTAAATACAAGACTACCCAATTTTATTAGCACGCGCCGGTTGAGTTGATAGGTGGCAACCCTGCCTCCTGGTGTTGCAATCGTAATGCCCCCATTTGTGTGGTAAAAAGTTAGCTGACATTTGGCACTAAATTTTGCGCTGATGAAGCTTTGTGATGCACCAGAATCAAAAAGAATGACTTCAGGGTAATTCAAAACAGAAAAGATACCGGTCATGACGGGTGCTCCTTTTGGAATATCAGCCAAGGTGGTGAAGTTCAGCCTGCCTTGCCTCACTTGCACCTTCTGCCTCTTGCCTTGGTTCTGATTGGAATTCTGCCCCTACCTCTGTTGGTTCTTGGGGCAATTTTTAGTGTAGTGCCCAGTGCTGCCACAAGTGAAACATTGGTTGTCATTGGCCTGACGGTACTGCTGCTGTCGCTGGTTGTTGTTCCTGTGAACTAGAGGTTGAGAGTGGTTGGGTGCCTACTGCTGCTGTTGTGGTCGGATCGCCCATCGTCCTTGCTGCTGAGGTCCCCTATTCTGAGTGTCGGACACAATCCGGAAGCGCTGAGGCTGAGCTGAAGGTCCTGCCATAGGGGTCTTCCTCTTCTTTTCTGCTTGGCGGGCTGTGATGCAGTCTTCTTGAGAAATGCCCATGTTGACTAACTCATTGTAGCTATTGGCCCTAACTGTGTTGAGACAGTCGCGGAGCTTAGTACTAAGGCCCCTCCTGAACCTGTCCCTCTTCTTCTCATCAGTGTCAGCATGGTAGCCTGCATACTGACACAGGTCGTTGAAGGCTTGGGCGTACTGTAACACTGTACTACTCCCCTGAGTGAGTGCCAGAAACTCATTAAGCTTGCGGTCCATAATGCCTTCTGGTGTGTGATGTCCTCTGAACGCTGCCTTGAACTATCCCCATTCAACCACGTGGTCAACCGGCTGCATAGCGAGGAAGTCATCCCACCATGTCCGTGCGGGTCCGCGAAACTGCTGGGTGGCGAAATGGACCTTGGCCACATCTGAACAAACTCCATTAAGTAGTGGGAATTTGGATTCCACCACCCTGAGCCACACATCAGCATCAAGTGGGTCCTCTGCTCGAGTGAACAATGGCGGCTGAGTGCTGAGGAACTTCTGATAGGTAGCCATTGCTAGGGGACACTGATGGTGATCACCACCACCATAGTGCTGGGGTGGTGGCTGACGCTGAGCTAACTGTCACAGAATCTCATTCTGCTGAGCCATCAGCTCTTGCATGGTAGGAGGTGGCGGCGGTGGTGTAGGAATGCACTCATTCTATCCACGACGCGCTCTTCCTGCCATCTGAAATTTAGGATGCTCTTAATATCATACTTTGGAAATTAGGGATTGCACATGGTAAAAGATTTTTTTCAAATGACAAGGCTTGTAAAATTTCAAACATTTCTTTGCAATTTCACAAGAGGTACCACATGACAAAAATTTCCTTCATAACTTAAAATAGAAATCCTCCACCGTTCATCAAGCTAAAAGGGTTTTCTGTCAGTTACAGTAGCGTTCAAAATACTTGACTCTCCCTAGCCTAGTACCTCCATGGTGCAAATGCTAAGCTAGTTTCGAGGAGTTCTACTGCCGCACACTTCTACCCTAATCTTTGAAACCTAATGGGCAAACGAGGCAATGCTAGACTCGGGGGAAGGTGGTCTCCCTGAGCCAGTAGTGTCCAAACTAGATGCAGGCTCTGACTCCTCTCCTCCCTCGATGTCAACTTCCTCATCGGCCCCTTCTGCCTCCATGTCCTGAATTTCCTAATGGTGCATATCCAAATGCTGGTTGGCCTCCTCAAGCTGTTGCTGCATGGTCAAGAGCTGATCCTCGAGAACCTCAATGGTGTTCTCCCTGGCCCCTATCTAATCCTCAAGCTCTTGAATTTGAGTGGCCATCTGCTCCACCTAGAGGTCCTTTTCCACCAGCTCAGTGGACAGGTCTACCACAAGGTCCTCCCTATTATCCAGGGTGATCTTGGTAGACTCCACCAATCCCATCAGCTGGGACATTGCCTCACCTCGCACTGCATGCAGATGATACAGGGTATTCATGCATCACACCATCAGGTGAGCAGTCTGCCCCGGGTAAAGAGCCCACACATCCTTGGCATGCTCCACTCGATCCTTCCACATTGGGTCGTCCTCCTATAACACCCCTAGTGTTACTATTACTAAAACTTGAGCATAACATCATAAGCATTGGCATTTCATATGTTTGACACACCTAGAGTGCATTCACTAGGAAAAAATTTCAAACAAGTTGTATTGATATGATCTTTTGCAAATAATACCCTAGAGTGGGGAACCTAACCCTAAATTGGGTTTAATAGAACAATCAAGGCTTAAACAAAAGAAAACTTCAAAACTTGTTAGAAATAATCATAAAGTGTCACCATGGATGAACTCAAGTAGGATCCACACCCTAAGAGTGCAAGAAACCCTAATTGGAACCCTAGAAAGCCCTAAACCTAAACCCTAGGGGGCTAAGTGCAAAATTAGTGCACTTTTGGACTAAAGTGCAAAAACTAGGAAGTTTAGGTGTCTTAAGTCATATGGTTCACAAATATGTGAATTTGCAAGTAAAACCTTGAGATTTGGACTTATTTGCAAAAGAGTCATACTTAAACTCTTTTAACTAAGTCTGAATTTTAGTGTAATGGTGCAACTTTGGGGCTCTGTAACTTTCAAATTATGAAGTTTTTGCCCTAAGTCACCACATCAATTTTGTAGACCTATCAAAGGAGAATAACTTTGCTTAAGGGAGTAAGCATGGTTGTTATGAAGAATTTGGAGATAAATACACCCAAAGTTAGGTTTTCAGGCTGTTTGAAGCTTGAATTTGGTCTGACAATGGGTTCAAGCAAACTTTGAGCTTGATTCTAAGCATGATTCAGTAAGAATTTGTCTTGGAATATTATAACAAAGATGAAGATGGTATGTTGGACTACAACTTTGCTGTAGAGCCTTGGATAGGTTGCCAAGTGAAATTGGGAGAAAATTTAGCTTCAAATCGCTTTGTCAGGTCGACTGAAGAAGAATGCCATGGTACAGTGATCTGAATAAGATCAGATCGACAGCTCAACCCTCACCGCCGATGAGCCACGTGCGGTTCATGCCATCGTCGCCGTGATTCGTGCTCGGATCATGTGGATAGCGCTTGGGATCGAGTAAGGGTCCTCGCTGTGGATAACTCCGGCCAGTAAACAAATCCGGCCACCGTACCACACTCACCACGGTCACTCCGGATAACCTCGCCGGTGACTGCCGCCTTCTGGCCTTGTGCCACGTGCCTGAGCACCTCCACCGCATCGCCGTGACCCATTGTGACTCTCTATTGATCACCGGAATGAATGCCACGGTAATAGGACACCAATCCGCGCGCCAATAACTTTCCACTCCTCCGACCGTCGCGCGTCGTCGCTCGAATTCCCGGCCACCACTCTCGCTTAGTATAAATTGACCCTGCCGTGAGCTCCGTAGGATCATCACGCACCCAGCCACCAAGTATTGCCCTCAGTCGATCACCAGCAAGCTCCAATTTTAGATTTCCCCCAAAACCTTCAAGAACACCGAGTGAATTGATCTCGCCGTGGTCAGCCACTTCTAGGTTTGCTCATACCTTCTGCTCCCTCGTTTGAGTGTTCTTATGTTCCCGTGATGCTCATCGACCCACCCAATTGATCTGAGCTGCCTTAGATCATCGGGAACGCGCTTAGTGCTCCGTTGTTGCCGCTGTCACCGTAGGCAGAGCACTGTAGGTCTCCAATCCAGAAATTGATTGAGGGGAAATACGTGGGAGTATTTCAATTCGGTGTCTGCCGCTCGGGAGCACCGGTCTTTGCGCCATCTGGCCAGTCTAACCTCGCCGGTGTTCATTGCTCCGCCGTGCGACATCGTGGTCCTAGCGCGGTGAAAAATTAGAAGTGCAGGGGTTTTTCTGTGAATGTCAGTGAGACAGTGAATAGTGGCTGTGGGTTCTTAATGGAAATCCAAAGCAGTGGGAACCTTTGTGCAAAATCAACACGGGCGCGCGCGAGCGGGCGAATCCGGTCTCTGTTGGGCCGCCTCGGCTGAAATGAGCCCAATACTATTCAAGTTTACCTCTTTTCTTTTTCCATGAAACTTTGGAAATCTGTAGAAAATTGTAGAAAAATGGTAAAAATACCAAACCAATTTTGCTAGATTCCTAATTTTCCATAGAATTTAATAAAAATAGTTTTAGGATTTTTAATCCAAACAAGAAATTATAGAGTATTTAAAGCAGTCTAAAACTCTGTTTCTAAATTTTTAGAAAATAGATAATAATCCCAAAAATCTCCAAACTTTTTAGATAACCCTTATATATTATTTAGAAGCTTTGGGTAGAGTTTGGTATGATTTGGACCTTGTTTGATACTTAGAACCCAAAACCCTACCCCCTGCTCTTTGAACTTCACTGTTGACTCCGGAAACCCTAAGTTCTCGGAGATCCGTGAAGGAAAATTTTATGCAAGATTTTAGATAATAAACTTTTATTATCTTTGCACTCTCATGAGCATTACATAAGCATTCATTACTATGTATGATTATATCTAGAAAACGAGGAGGAAGTTGAAGTAGAAGAAAGGAAGACTTCACCACTACCACCTGAGGAACATCAGGCTGGCAGCTGTTTCTATTTTGACATCTGCGGGATCGAGCCTGATTCACCTGTAAACCAAGGCAAGCCCCGGTGCATTTGCCACCTCCTTGATTCTGATAAACTCTTTCTCACTTGCTTGATGCATTAGGTAATAGGAGTTGATTGCTAAAACAATTCATGCATTTCCTTCCTTGAACCACCTGAGGAACATCAGGCTGGCAGCTGTTTCTATTTTGACTCTGGAATCCCTGTTTTACAAAAGGTTTTTCCTATGCTTAGTCTTGCTTTAGCAAAACAAAATGTTTTGTTTTTACAAAAGATGATGTTGCAAAGTGGGAGGGATGTTTTTGAAAAGAAAACTTGATGGTGGATCCATCATGGCCATGATGGGTTCAACATCGAAAAAGATGTACCTCTGCTAGGTACCAAACTTTGGGATTTGAAATAATTAAGCTGAGACCGGGCGGGTGACTTGCACGAGAAGAGAGTCTCGGTGTAGTGTCTCCGTCTGAGTCGATTAAGGATCGTGTCGATGTAGGCTTGATGACCGAGGACCCTTTAACTGGTCACATGCCTCGTCATGGGTAAGCTTTGCCTCGGGCAGACTAAGGCTAGAATAAGATACCACGCAATGGGAGTAGAGAGATGGCGAGAGTAGCGTGTATCCTTCGTGGCAAGAGGCTAGACGGTGGTGTATTTGTGCTCTCGGTTGGCGTGAACCTGATCTGGTCTTAAGAACCCCGGTGGCGAGTTGACATATGCAAGGGTTAAGTGCTACATGTTGGGGTCGTGCTTCGGTGCGCCGAAGGTCTCACACGAAGAAGCAGCTTCGGCTGAAGTCGTCTCCAAAAGATGGCCGAAGGTTTCTTTTCATGGAGCTTCGGCGTTACAAACCGACATAGAAATAGAATGACCTTTTTATCCATACGAGGTCTGAGTCAATGTTGTAAACTTTTGTAAGGGGCATAATTGTAATTTGTCACAGGCTGCGACCTGTGCTTATAAATAGATGAACAGTACCTCTGTACTGTTCACGCGAACCTGTCATTGACTTTCGCATCACGCTTGTACTCTTGCCTTCCTCAGGACCGAAGGTACATTTGTAATTTGAAGTCGTTTATATTCATTCATATTAGTAGAAATAGAAATAATCCTATGGTAACATTTGAATGTCTATTCTATACCCCATGATTCATATGAATGCTTCGTCCCTTGTTATTATGTTTACGAAGGTACGTCCTTCGTAACCTTCGTCCGAAGTTCCTTATATCCCAAAGGGATATAATGTAGTGGAGGACGAAGGACCTTAATATTTAACATTTTCTGTGTTGCCTTGTTCTTAACTCTTAGCATTTGAGAACAAGCCCCCAACATTGGCGCCCACCTCCGGTGAACTCACTTCCACTTTCCTGAGCTGATGGCTTCGTTCAACAACCAAGCTGGAGCTGCTTCGGCTTCGAAGCTGGTGCTCCCGATAACAGGCGGTTCTTGCTCAGAGCCGGCTAACAAGAAGCAGAAGAAGGAGGCTCAGAGAAGGGTGCAGCATGTTGGCGTGCAGGGACCCTTCATCAAGTCAAAATGGTCTCATATTCCAATTACCTTCTCTCAGGAAGACCTTCAGCTTAAGGATTATCCTCACAATGATGCCATGGTTATCTCTTGCGTGATCAAAGGATTTCTGGTCCACAATGTCCTAGTTGATACAGGCAGTGCAGCTGACATTATATTTGCTAAAGCCTTCAGACAAATGCAAGAGCCCGAAGATAAGATTCATGATGCTACGCACCCTCTTTGTGGCTTCGGAGGGCGACAGATTGTAGCACTTGGGAAGATTACCATGCCGGTAACCTTCGGATTTGTTAACAACACAAGGACTGAGCAAATTGTGTTTGATATTGTTGACATGGAGTATCCTTACAATGCTATCATTGGTCGCGGAACTCTTAATGCCTTCGAAGCAATTCTTCACCCAGCTTATCTCTGCATGAAGATACCTTCGGACCAAGGACCTATTGCTATTCATGGAAGCCAGGAAGATGCTAGAAGGGCCGAAGGAAGCTGGACTGACTCCAAGGCAATCCATAATATAGATGGAGCTGAAGCTTGTGAACAGTACAAATTCAGGAGGGAGAAGGCAGCTTCAGCGGATCAGCCGAAGCCTATGTTATTGTGTGAAGATGTAGCAGAACAGAAGGTGTTGTTGGGCTCGCAATTATCTGAAGACCAGGAGAAAACCTTGATAAGGTTTTTATTCAACAACAAAGATGTCTTTGCATGGTCAGCTAATGATCTCTGTGGAGTAAATCGGGATGTTATTGAACACTCGCTCAATGTTGACCCATCCTTCAGACCCCGAAAGCAGAGGCTTCGGAAAATGTCTGATGACAAGGCCGAAGGGGCTCGCAATGAAGTGAAAAGACTCCTCAGTGCAGGAGTTATCAGAGAAGTGAAGTATCCAGAGTGGTTAGCTAATACTGTTATGGTGAAGAAGGCCAATGGCAAGTGGAGAATGTGTATTGATTTCACAGATCTCAATAAGGCTTGTCCGAAGGATGAATTCCCGCTGCCAAGGATAGACTCTTTAGTTGATGCAGCAGCTTCTTCAGAGCTCATGAGTCTCCTGGACTGCTACTCAGGCTATCATCAAATCTGGATGAAGAAGGAAGATGAGCCGAAGACTAGCTTTATAACTCCAAGTGGTACATATTGCTATCTTCGGATGCCTGAGGGGCTCAAGAATGCTGGAGGGAGTTTCAGCAGAATGACTGCGAAGGTTCTCCAATCTCAGATAGGCAGAAATGTGTTGACTTATGTCGATGACATCATTGTAAAAAGCACGAAGCAAGAAAATCATATTGCTGATCTGCAGGAGACCTTCGCCAGCTTCAGACAAGCTGGTCTGAAGCTGAATCCAGAAAAATGTGTCTTCGGAGTGAAGAAGGGCAAATTTCTTGGATGCTTGGTTTCAACAAAGGGAATCGAAGCTAATCCAAATAAAATCGAAGCTATACTTCGAATGGAGCCACCAACCACAAGAAAGGGGGCCCAAAGATTGACAGGAAGGCTGGCATCTCTCAACAGATTTATATCCAGATCAGCAGAAAGAAACTTACCATTCTTCGAGGTGCTGAAATCAGCTGAAGTCTTTCAATGGGGCCCAAGTCAACAAAAAGCCTTCGAAGAGCTGAAGCAATACTTAATAGATCTCACAACATTAACTCCACCAACGCCAGGGGCTCCTCTGTTGTTGTATGTGGCAGCTTCGCACTCAGCAGTAAGTGCGGCACTTGTCCAGGAGAAGTTTGATGGACAGGTCAAGAAGCAAGTCCCAGTATATTTTGTATCTGAGGTCCTCAGTGTCTCAAAGAAAAATTATACAGAGCTGGAGAAGGTGTTGTATGCCGTTTTAATGGCATCCAGAAAGCTTCGGCATTATTTTCAGGCATACAATATTATTGTTCCTTCTTCGCAGCCGTTGAAGGATATCATGAGAAATAGAGAAGCTACTGGCCGGATTGGAAAATGGGTTGCGGAGCTCAATGAATTTTACATTGATTATGTGCACAGATCCTCAATTCAGTCTCAAGCATTGGCAGATTTCATTGCCGACTGGACGCCAGGGGCTCAGGACGAAGAAGCGAATAAAGATGCCGAAGCATGGACAGTGTTTTGTGATGGCTCTTGGGGAACCTTCGGAGCAGGTGCAGCTGCTGTTTTGGTCTCACCGTCCAAGGTTAAAACTTGCTATGCAGCAAGACTTGACTTCAGTTGCACAAATAATATCGCTGAGTACGAAGCTTTGCTCCTGGGTCTTCGGAAACTAAAGGCAATGGGGATCAGAAGGGCGATTCTTAAAACTGATTCTCAGGTTGTTTCGGGTCATATTGACAAAAGTTGCAAGGCTAAGGACCCGAAGCTTGAAAAATACCTAGACACGGTCCGAAGGATCGAAGCTTCCTTCGAAGGATTTTCTGTTAAGAATATCCCTCGAGGACAGAATGAGCATGCTGATTTGTTAGCCAAGTCTGCAGCACAGGGGCTCCCGCTACCTTCAGATGTGTTTTTCGAAACAATAAAGGCACCTTCAGTGGAGCTACTTGAAAGAGCAGTCCTCAACATTTCTCCTGTTTACAGTGAAGATTGGAGAACTGAAATAATCTCTTACCTTCAGGGTAATTTTCTATCAGATGACGAAGTTTATAATAAAAGGATAGAGGCAAGAGCTCGTCCCTATGTCATGATAGAAGGGGAGTTATACAAGCATGGAGTTTGTGCCCCGCTACTCAAGTGCTTGTCTAGGGCCGAAGGTATAGAGTTGATGAAGGAGATACATGCAGGCCTGTGTGGATCCCACATCGGATCCAGGCCGTTACTTGGAAAAGTGTTCCGCCAAGGATTTTACTGGCCGAAGGCAGCTTCGGATGCAGCGGAGTTAGTTCAAAAGTGCGAAGGTTGTCAAAAATGTGCAAGAGATCAAAAGCAACCTTCGTCATTAACGCAGCTGATACAACCCATCTGGCCATTGCAAAGGTGGGGCCTCGACTTGCTGGGTCCATTACCACCGGCTCAAGGCAATCTGAAATATGTTATAGTGGCTGTGGAGTATTTTTCCAAGTGGATTGAGGCGAAGCCATTAGCCACAATAACTTCGGCCACAGTCCAAAAATTTTTCTGGCAGAATATTGTCTGTCGCTTCGGAGTGCCGAAGGCCATCACTGTAGATAATGGAACACAGTTTGACTCCGAAGATTTCAGAAATTTCTGCGATCAAATTGGCACGAAGATCCATTTTGCATCAGTTAGGCATCCGGAGTCGAATGGGCTTGTTGAAAGGGCCAACGGCATCATAATGACAGGAATAATGAAGCTAATCTTTAATCAACCAAGGGGAAAGTGGCCAGATCAGTTGACCAAAGTGGTGTGGAGCCACAATACAACAACATCAAGGTCTACAGGCTTTACCCCATTTAAGTTGCTATTTGGTGACGAAGCAATAACCCCGGAAGAAGCCAAAGCTGGATCAATAAGAGTGGTAGCTTCGGCAGAATCAGGTTCCGAAGATACTTGTCTCGTGGAAAAAGATGCCTTAGAAGGGATCAGGCTTCAAGCCGTGGAGAATATTAATAAATACCAGGCTGAAACAGTAAAATGGCGAGATCGAAAGGTCCGGCTAAAAAATATTGAGCCGGGACACTTGGTGCTTCGGAGAGTGGCTAACCCAGATACAGTGGGCAAGTTGCAATTGAAATGGGAAGGGCCTTTCTTAGTAGCATCTTCGTCAAGGCCTGGTTCGTACAGACTGAAGGACATGGATGGCAATGAAATTCCAAGATCTTGGAATGCGGATGAGCTTCGGCGATTTTATGTATAACTCGATGTAATCTTGCATGTTTTTTCTTTTCTTTTTCATGGCACCCTTTTCCTTTCTAAAGGGGGAGAAAGGTTTTTAATGGGGCCATCATATGTAATTTTCCTTTTTAGTTTTATAAGAGCAAAATCCCCCAAAGAATGTAAATGTAAAAGCTGAGAGCGCACCATCGAGTGCCGAAACTGAAAAAGAGAAAAGCTCCGAAGACGTCCCTAAGGGGATGCAGAGCTCACAGCGAAAAGTCAACGCTGGTTCCGCCGAAAGTAAAAGGCGAAGAAGCTCCAAAGACGTCCCTAAGGGGATGCAGAGCTTACAGCGAAAAGTCAACGCTGATACTGCCTAAGTAAAAGGCGAAGAGGCTCCAAAGTCGTTCCTAAGGGAATGCAGAGCTAATGTGTGGTTGTTTCTAAGTAATGGCTGACAATGTGGCTTCGGACATATGCTTCGGACATTCATTCGCGCATTACATTACATCATAACATTTGCATGCATAAGCATTCATTCATAGCATTCGTGAACCAAAGTGGTTGCTTCGGCAGAAGGGAGAATTGGTTTTTTATGAATCAGTGTGTAAAAGAAAAGTTTCGGAGAAGTGGTTTTTTATGACTCGTTATGCTATGTTGTACACAAAAAAGAGAAGCTTCGGTAAAAAGAAGAATTGGTCTCTTATGCTTTGTTGTATACAAAAGAGAAAAGCTTCGTTGCTCGGCAAAAAAAAAATTGCTTGTATGCTTCGTTGTGTACGAAAAGAAGGGAAGGTGTTTTTTCGCCTTCGGCTCAAACAACTGATTTCGTCCACATCAAAGCGCTTCAATCGAAGGGTAAGAATATGTTACAAGGTATGTACAAAGTTCCTTAGGAACAATCTAATTGTATTTACAAGAATTGTTACAAAACTATCCTGAGTTTTTCTATAGTATACTTCTACTGATCTTCATTAAGCTTCAGCTTCGGCGACATATCTTAGGCATCATCTTCACCTTCGTCATCCTACATAAATCAAGGAATCGTGAGTACAAATCAAGTGCAAAGGAAAAGGTAAGTACGAAGTGTCATTTCTTACTGGTTCAAGATGACTTCGGGCTTCGTCTCCAGCCTTCTCCCGCCCGCCTTTTGTCCATATCATTTTTACAAATCTATTTGAGATGCTTCGGGCGAGGTCAGGTATATCATCCAGGATTGATGGAGATAGGGTGAAGTTGGGCCTGTTGACTATTTTTCCATGTTCGCAGCCGGCCTTCAGGAATGCAGCAGCGGTACCCCGAGACGCTACCCAGGCACAGAAGTCGTCGTGCCCGGCTATAACTTCGTCAAGTTCTTCAATTTCGGCTTCAATATGATCGAAGGCCTGTGGTAAATTTTCCGCTGTGGGGTTAAATTTCCCGCTGCTGGCTCCAACAGAGTAAAATATCTTTTTTAATCGACCAATACAATTGTTGCTAAATTTTAAGCATTTGTCTTGAAGGCTTGCTAAAGATTTCTTCAACTCCGAGCTGGTCTGGACTTCGGCTTCAAGCTTCGAATTAAGCTCTAACTTCTCCTGATCGAATTGTTTTGATTGACTGATCAGCTTCGAATTCAACTCTGATATTTTAGCCTCAGTCTCAGCCAGCAAGCCTTCGGTCGATTGGAGCTCGAAGTCTTTCTTTTCAATGATGGCAGATTGTTCTTTTATCTTGTTTTCTAAGTTTTCAATTATAGCTTCGTGTTTTCTGTCCTCCAGATCTTGTTGCATCTTCAGAGCTTTGCTCAGTAACATGCTCTGCACAGAAAAATTTACGTTGGTAACATTTTCATTATTAACAGCAATGAAAACCAGAGAAAAGGTTGTTTACCTTGAAGTTGGAGTAAAATAAGCTGCCGACGATGTGTTGTCGTCGGTAGTGGCTGATGTCTGTCTCTAGCTTCGGAAAACTGATACTCTTTGATAGAGTACCGATTTCCTTAGCTCCAGTCTGGTCTCAAATGCAGCCCAATTTTTCGTCATCAATGCCTCCAAATAGAAGGGCTCCTGGCTTGTAGCCGCAAGATTTGGCATAGTCCTTGAGTTCTTCTATTTCGTCCTTCGTCAGTTTTTGCCCAACTAAATTCTGGAAGGAGTAGGCTTCGTCATCCGAAGTATCTTCGGCTACTTCTTTTCCTTTTTCAGGCACTGTGGCCATGGTTTTTTCAGTAGTAGCACCAGCTTCTTCTGCAGCAATGTCTTCCAAAATCTTGTTAATGTCCTCGATGGTAGTTTCTAAGTTTGTGTCTTCGGCTGTAGCGGCTTCGGTAGCCGCGACCTCCGAAGGTGCACCTTCGGCGATTGCTGTACCTTCAGCAGCTGCCGTTTTCTGAATTGACGCCCTAGGCGGCGTCTTGTCGATAACTTCAGTTACCGCAATAATTCTTTGCCGCTTGGGTTTGCTTATCTTCGTTTGATCCGGCTCGTCCACCTTTTGAAAAAGCTTCGTCAGTTGCAGCCCTAATGGACTTAGCTTCGTGGGCATGGGTTCAGTCATTACCTTTAAAATTTCCTCCACGTCGCTGGCAGAAGGCGGTGTGGGGGTCCCCTCTTCTTCGGGTGATTTGCGCTTCGGAGTGGATATTTTTCTTTTCTTGGAAATTTTCTTCTCCTTTGCTGGTCTTTCTTCATCTTTGATCAGAGTTTCGGCCATTCTTTTTCTTTTGTGGCCCTCGGCACCCTTGTTCAACTGTTCATAGTCTGGGTACTCGAAGCCCAGGGCATCAAGCACTCGGTTCAGCCTTCGCTTCGGTCGGGCGCCGAAGGCCGCTGTCATTAGTTGATCCTCTTTTTTGGAGTAATTCCCCAAGATTTCGTTGCACATCACCTCAACTGTGTCTAGCCATTCTTTGCAGGGTTTTTTAAAGTACTTCTTAAACTTGAAGTGGTAGGGCAGCCGGACAAGCTCCCCCTTCTTCTTCTCTCCCTCCAGCTTCGGCATTTCCCACTCTTTTAGAGTAGGGAAAACTCTGAATGCCAAAAATTCCTGAACTAGATCCCTGGTGCCAATATGTTCTGAAATAATTTCAAATTCACCCAGAGCAGCCCAGGTAGGACCTTTTAGATCGCCGATGCGGCAACGTGGCCTCGTCTCTCCGAAGATTAACTCCAGAGGGCTTTGTACCAATTTTTCTCTGTCTTCGTCAACTTTTACATAAAACCACTCAGATTTCCAGCCTGCTGGCCATTTGCTTCGGTAGCTGATGACAGGACACTTTGTTGTTTTCCGGTAGGCAAAATTATAGCAACCGAAATTATCATGTAGTCCATCTTTTCTGGCCTTTGTTTGGTAATGTAATTCGTGAACTCGGCAGAAGCTGTCGGCAAACGGTTCCACAGCTTGGCTTCGGAGGGCCCAGATATAGACATTGAGCCTAACGATGGCGTTAGGAGTCAATTGATGAAAGTAGATACCAAACCTCCTCAGTATCTCCGCAATAATATTGTGAAGAGGGAATCTCAGCCCAGCCTTTAAAAAGCTCTTGAAGATAACAATTTCATCCTTCCCTGGCTTCGGGGTGGTTTCTTCTCCCCCGAAGCGGAGTAGCTTCTTCTGATCTTCATTGAAGTAACCTGCTTTCACCATCTTCGAAAGATCAGCTTTTGAAACAGTTGATTTCCCAAAATCAAGGTGACTGGGTTTGCTGGGCATGGCAATGTGGTAGTCATCTTCGGGGTCAGTCCCTTCAATGTTTTCTTCTTCTCCTTCGGCTATTGTCGGGTTTGCTTCAGCAGCAGGCATTTCTTCCGCAGTCACTAGACCGGAGCGCTGCATCGCTTCGGAGATGGGCACAGTGTCCGAACCTTCGGCTTCGTCCCCCTCACGTACAACTTTGGCAGTAGATCGCACTCGCGCCATTTGATTCTGAGTTTGGGGAAGTCAGAAACTTTTTTCTTTTTTCTTTTCTCCGAAGCTCTCCTTTCTGACGAAGCAGACGTCGAGACGGACTTTCGTTCGATTCTAAGAATCAAGCTTCGGCTATGGTAGAAAATTTTGGCAGCAAAACAGTGCAAATAGCAATGAATGCTGTGGTAACTTCACACCTACCCGTTTGTTTATATAGTGCTGCAGGTAAGAAGGCGAAGCGGCAGGATTTTTACACCAGACGGGCGGTCACTTGTACTCGCTGTGCAGTGGACCGCAAAGATCGAACAGTAACTCTGCAAGGTGGGCCAGGCACGCGCTCGGAAGCCGGATCGTTTCTCCGCAACGAGCTCAGGGAAGGTGTTTTTTGGACCTTCGGCTTCCCGAAGCTGAAGAGGCTTTTTTCACGGGTCAAGCTCGTTACGAAAAACGATCTAGCACCGCGAAAGGGGCTACTGTTGGGGTCGTGCTTCGGTGCGCCGAAGGTCTCACACGAAGAAGCAGCTTCGGCTGAAGTCGTCTCCAAAAGATGGCCGAAGGTTTCTTTTCATGGAGCTTCGGCGTTACAAACCGACATAGAAATAGAATGACCTTTTTATCCATACGAGGTCTGAGTCAATGTTGTAAACTTTTGTAAGGGGCATAATTGTAATTTGTCACAGGCTGCGACCTGTGCTTATAAATAGATGAACAGTACCTCTGTACTGTTCACGCGAACCTGTCATTGACTTTCGCATCACGCTTGTACTCTTGCCTTCCTCAGGACCGAAGGTACATTTGTAATTTGAAGTCGTTTATATTCATTCATATTAGTAGAAATAGAAATAATCCTATGGTAACATTTGAATGTCTATTCTATACCCCATGATTCATATGAATGCTTCGTCCCTTGTTATTATGTTTACGAAGGTACGTCCTTCGTAACCTTCGTCCGAAGTTCCTTATATCCCAAAGGGATATAATGTAGTGGAGGACGAAGGACCTTAATATTTAACATTTTCTGTGTTGCCTTGTTCTTAACTCTTAGCATTTGAGAACAAGCCCCCAACACTACATATGTCGTGTGATCGGAGATCCTCAGCTGAGTATAATCGATTTGGATCGCCGTACCTTCGTGGTTATGAAGACTTGGTCACTGACCTATATGTAGAACTCCAGTAAAGATGAAGGGTTGTTAAGAAATTGGCTAGTGTAGGTCAAGTGTTTGAACTAGGGTAGAAAGAACTATAGATATAGGTAATCTTACTTAACCTGACAAGTAAAATTGGATTTTTAAGGATCCACTTTTAATAAGCATTTCTGCAAACAGAGTCCTTGATTATTGTTAAGCCTTACCTTGACTCCCTTAAAGCCAGCATACCCTTGAGAGTCTTTTCTTTAGTCGGGTAAGACTTGCTGAGTAATCCCATACTCTGGGTTTTATTCCCTATTGTTTTTAGGTGAGGAAGCAACCAACTTTTGTTGCTTCTGTTTTAAGGTGGTACCAAAGGAAGAGCACCAGGAGTAAATCTGCGGGAGGAAGGATCCTCCATAAAACTTTTTTTGTTTAATACTTATTGGGAGGAGTTTTTGCCTCCCATGGTTTGTAATAATAATACTCAGCACTCGTATATTATATTTCTGGTCTGTAATATTATAACTCTATATTACTTTCCAATAAAGGTAAGTTAATATAACTGCTTCCGCATTTTCATATCTCCGATGCTTGTAATGTCTGCGTGACGGGTGAAACGCTCTTAGGAAAGGTAAGAAAAGCAGATACCAAACTTGTCAAGTGATTCAGGGGCACCTGCAGGGTTGTCTGAGGTCCGTTGGACAAGGACAACTGTAGGTGGGCCTAATGACTTGGGACATTCCATCGCAGCTGGTATCGGAGCGAAGCCCATCTCTGCAGATCTTATGTAGTATCTTCAAAAGAATTTTCTAAGACTTATCTAGAAAATTTCTTCCCTTCTTACCTAAGTATCTCTGAAGAGTTTATTTTAAAGACCAGATAGGAAGAGTGCAATGTATAGAAGGTTGAATCAACTAAGGTTGATTCTGTAATTACACATGCATCATGCTAAAAATTATGCTAATAAGATTTCCCCTTAGAAAAATGCCGCCACGAACAAGAAAGACTGCACGTAAGTCAACTGGGCAGATTGGCGTGCCTCGTCATCAACTTGCCCCGAGACACGAAGATAGCAGTAGCGGTAGTAACGATCCAATTGGGGATCTAAAAGCTCAAGTTAATCAGCTTCGATCAGAACTCCGACGCAGGAACGACATATGGGTCGTGGATGGTGAAAGAATCAATGACTTAAGAAGAGACATCCGCCACCTGCAAGACTAGCTAGCGGATCGGAATCTAGCACTCGACTGAGCTATGAACTCTCGTTCACTTGCTTGGGCAAAGGAAGCTAGAGCTCGAGCCTGAGTGGAAGAGCTTAGCTCAACCGTGGATAGCTTGCAGGTTTATTGCAACACACTACATGAAGAAGTTTATGTATTGTACTCGCAACTGCACCCGAACGTCCCTGCGGATCCTGTCAGGATGGAAGCCAGACCTTCTAGAGTAGCGGGAGATGGCAGGTCAACAACTCCAACAACAAGGCGGGCGGGCATATCCGCAAGGCCCCCATGAAACATCATATCTGGATTTCTCCGAGACACGCCCTCCATTGTTCGTCAAAGCAGAAGATCCTTTAGAGGCGGATGAATGGATCCGCGTCATTGAACAAAAATTCGGGCTTCTTTGGTGTTCAGAAACCCAAAAGCCCCTGTTTGCAGCACAACAACTGCGTGGCCCTGCCAGTACGTGGTGGGGAAATTTTGTGGCCGTTCAGCCGGCTGGTCATCAAATCACTTGGGATGAGTTTAAGTTGGCGTTCAGAGAGCATTATATACCTGAAGGAGTCCTCCATATGAAGCAAAAGGAGTTCATGAAGCTTAAGCAGGGCGGGGATACTGTTACCCAGTATCTCAATAAATTCAATCCCTTATCCCAATACGCAATCGATCAAGTCAACACAGACATAAAGAAGAAGAATTGTTTCATGAGAGGCTTGAATGATCGAATGCAAAGAAAGATGGCCACCTGCATTGACCTTACTTATGGAAGGGCTGTCAGCATAGCGCTGGCAGTTGAGGCTAAATATGCAGGATCCGGAAATTCCAAGGGGAATGGAGGCAATAGGCCCAATCAGGGCCTCGAGAAAAGGCAAAGGTTGGTTATTCGACCTTTCAATCAGAATCGTTATTCATCGCGCCCACCCTCCTTCCCATTCAAGCAACCAGTGTTTATCCGTCCAACCACTGCCCCCACCAATACAAATTAGCCGGGTGCCCCTGGCACTCGTTTCCCTGCTCTTCCAAGCTCATCAACCGGTTGCTTCAACTGTGGAAAGTCCAGGCATTTCATTAAGGACTGTCCATATCCGAGGCAGAATCAATCAAATAATCAACAAAGCTCTGGAAGTTCCAAGGGAAATGCGGCAACCAACACCGCGGGCATGAATACAAGGAAAACTGGACGGGTTTATTACACTCAAGTGGCCACAACACCGGAAGGTGAACCGGTGATGATGGGTACGTTCCTTGTGGCCAAATACCCTGCAATTATTCTTTTTGATTCTGGTGCTTCGCATACATTCATAAGTAAGAGATTTGTGGAGCAACATTGCATTCCATGCCATGAATCAAGGGAAGGGTTTAAAATCCATTCGCCTAGGGGACAAATATTTACTAAGGAAGTGGCTTTCCAAGTGCCCATAACATTGGCTGGACGGGACTTTCTTACTAATATGATTGTTCTGAAAGGCCAAGACATAGATGTAATCTTGGGCATGAATTGGTTAGCCCAACATAAAGCAATCCTCAACACTGATCGGAGAACCATCAGGTTGAGTCATAACCAAGAAGAAGTTCTTTTGTCTATCCCCGTAGCCACTCCAGCTAAACCATTTGGCAGAATATGTGAAGCCATCATACCGGAGATCAAAGATATTCTAGTAGTATGTGAGTTTCTAGACGTCTTTCCAGAAGATTTGCCTGGATTACCACCAGAAAGAGATGTAGAATTTGTAATTGAGTTGAAGCCCGGTATGGCTCCCATTTCTAGAAGATCGTACCGAATGCCTCCAAATGAGCTGGCAGAACTCAAGACCCAATTGCAAGATCTACTAGAGAAGGGATTCATCTGGCCAAGCTCGTCACCATGGGGCAGTCTAGCCATCTTCGTCAAGAAGAAGGACCAAACACTTCGAATGTGTGTGGATTATAGACCCCTTAATGAGGTTATTATCAAGAATAAGTACCCTCTTCCACGGATTGACATTCTATTTGATCAACTAACTGGAGCGAGGGTATTCTCTAAGATTGACCTTAGGTCGGGCTATCATCAGATCCCTATCTGGCCCAAAGATATACCAAAGACCGCATTCACTACGCGGTATGGGTTATTTGAATATTTGGTAATGTCTTTCGGACTGACGAATGCTCCTGCCCACTTCACTTATTTGATGAACTCAGTGTTTATGCCTGAGTTGGACAAGTTTGTGGTGGTATTCATCGACGATATCTTAATATACTCCAAGAATGAAGAGGAACATGCTCATCACTTGCGGATTGTATTAACGCGCTTGAGAGAACATCAGTTATATGCCAAGTTCAGTAAATGCGCGTTTTGGCTGGAAGAAATCCAATTTTTGGGACATCTATTATCGACCAAGGGGATTGCGGTGGATCCCAACAAGGTCAAGGATATTTTGGAGTGGAAACCCCCAACCACTGTACATCAAGTCCGAAGTTTCCTTGGACTGGCTGGCTATTACCGCCGATTCATACTAGATTTTTCCAAGCTTGTGAAACCAATCACAAGTTTATTAAAGAATGATACTAAATTTAATTGGTCTTCAAAGTGTAATGAAGCCTTTGAACAATTGAAGATATTATTAACCACTGCTCCAGTATTGGCTCAACCGGATATTGAAAAGCCCTTTGATGTGTATTGTGATGCATCAGGCAGTGGTCTCGGCTGTGTATTAATGCAAGAAGGCTGAGTAATAGCTTATGCTTCAAGGAAGTTGCGCCGGCATGAGGAACATTATCCAACTCATGATCTGGAGCTAGCTACAGTGGTTGATGCCCTAAAAATCTGGCGTCATTATCTACTGGGTAATATCTGTCACATTTATACAGATCATAAAAGCTTGAAGTATATCTTCACCCAGTCAGAGTTGAACATGAGACAAAGGTGATGCCTCAAGCTTATTAAGGATTATGAACTGGAGATTCATTATCACCTAGGCAAAGCTAATGTAGTGGCAGATGCCTTGAGTCGCAAGACTTTTTGTCATTGTCTTACAATGGAGACTTCTGACATTACGTTATGCCAAGAAATGGAGAATTTAAACCTGGGAATGATTCAGCATGAAACTCTAAATTAGCTAAAGCTTGAGGCAGTCCTTTTACAAAGGATAATTGATGCTCAAAAAGATAATGAGGGTATGAGGCACATCCATGAGAAGATAGAGGCCAGAAAAGCCAAGTGCTTTAGAAAAGATGATCAAGGCATTGTATGGTTCAACAACCGCATAGTTGTGCCAAAGAATGAAGAAATCCGCCAACAAATTTTGGATGAAGCACATCTTAGTCACTATTCTATTCATCCCGGAAGCACTAAGATGTATCATGACCTAAAACAACATTATTGGTGGACAAAGATGAAGATTGAAATTGCACGCTATGTGGCAAGATGTGACACCTGCAGACGTGTCAAAGCCATACAAATGAAGACTGCTGGTCCATTACAATCTCTACCAATACCAACATGGAAATGGGAAGATATTAGTATGGACTTTATTGTGGGATTGCCCAGAACAACAAAAGGATATGATTCCATCTGGGTTATTGTTGATCGGCTTACGAAAATTGCTCATTTTTTGCCAGTCAAAACATATTACCCGGTTCTCACATATGCGGAACTGTACATTGCTCGCATTCTCAGTTTGCATGGTATTCCAAAGACTATAGTGTCGGATCGTGGACCTCAATTTATATCCAAATTCTGGGAAGAGCTTCACAAATCCTTGGGTACTAAGTTGATCCACAGTTCGGCCTATCATCCTCAAACTAGTGGGCAAACTGAGAGAGTGAATCAAATACTTGAAGATATGATGCGGGCATGTGTTCTGGAATTCCCACAAAAATGGGATGATTATTTACCATTAGCAGAGTTCTCATATAATAATAGCTATCAAGAAAGCATTAAGATGGCACCCTTGGAAGCTTTATATGGGCGATGATGTCATACTCTGTTAAATTGGTCTGAACTAGGGGAAAGGTACTTTTTCAGGCCTGATATGGTAAAAGAGACCGAAAAAAGTTCAGCGAATAATTCATAATTTGAAGAAAGCTCAAGCTCGTCAGAAGAGTTATGCAGACAAGCGACCGAATTTTTTGTTTTTGAGTCCTTTTTCTGTCAAAAATTTACAATTAGACCCCCAGAAAACTTAAATGCAATTTTGGACCCATTTCTCGGCGCCATGAGCTATGGCGCCAAGCATACACAGCTCGGCGCCATAGATCTTGGCGTCGAGCTAGCTGCCGTGCTGTCGCCTACGAGCTGACGCGGCGCCGACGTGGACCGGAGCTTGGCGCCACAGATCTTGGCGCGGAGCTCCGGAGTAAAAAACCCGCATCGTCTCCTCCAGCGCGCGCGTCGGCCTCTCTGTTTTCTCCACCGCGGCAATATCCACCGGCGCGCTCTCCACTGGCGACCGCTCTCCACCGCGCGACCGCTCTCCACCGTGCGGCAATCTCCACCGGCGCGCTCTCCACCGCGCGACCGCTCCACCGGCGACCGCGCGCGCTCTCCTCCGCCTCACGCCACCGCGCGCATGCTCCACCGACGACCAGGCGGCCACCGCGCGCGCTCTGGCCCCCTGCACCGACGCCCCGGCCCCCTGCACCGGTGCCCCGGCACCGGCGCCCCGGCCCCGTGCACCGGCGCCTCGGCCGGCCCCCTGCACCGGCGCCCCGGCCCCTCCACCGTGCCCCGGCCCCCTGCACCGCCGCACGCCCCAGCTCCCTCCACCGTTGTCCCTCGCCGCAGTGGCGGCACCGAGCTCCGCCTCGCTTCCTAGCCCGACAAGTAAAATTTTAAAATTGTTTTAGTTAATTAGCACATTGTAAAATATATTGTTTAACTTAGCATTTTGTGTAACTAACCATATAGTGAGTGATTATATAGTTAGTAAATTGTTAGTATATTGGATGAAGGAAAGTTAGTGAGTATATAGATATATTTGTAGCATATTGTTTAGCATACTTGTAGATATCGTGCAGTTTTCTGTGTTGGCAACCATCGTGTTGTCGTTTATTTGCAGGTTCTAGAAACATCACTTTACAGGGGAGGTGCTGCCAAATTTTTTATTGACAATAGTTTTTTTGTACGTAGGTGTTCTTCCAACTTGACCTTCTCCACCGTTAGCTGGACTCGTACGCGATCTCAGGTATACATTGTTTTCGTACATTATTCATAGATTATGTAATTTCATTTGATATGGTCATTTAATATTTACTATATAGTTATTAGTTAATATATATTTATTACTTAGTAAGTTTTTAGGCTTAAGTATATAGCCATTATTGAGTTAGTAATCCATTTTTGCAATAGATGGACACCCTAGTGACACTATACCATGGAGGAAGGGTGGAGATAGATGCTTATGGGAATGTTAGTTTTGATGGTATGAAGATCGTGACCATGTTGTTCGATGAAAGACCATCTTTTGACAAGATTTTCGCTCGAGCTTGTGAGGAGATTAGTTGCAACATAAACGACCCTAGAATATCAATTCAGGGTTTGTTGTCCCATATTACATATAGAACAGTTGTCCGACGGTTGATCTCCATTGCCTCAGAAGATGATTGGGTGAGATATGTAAGAATTGTGAAGACGATGGTTCCACCATGTTTGGATGTGGTTGTTCAAAAGTTATTTGTTAGTCATTGCGATGCTCCAGTCGGGTTGTCTCCACAAATGCCAAATGCATCTCGTATTGAAGCTCCTTTGGTAGAGCTTCCGGAAGAAGTGGTTGTTGTGCCCGATGCTCAATCGGGGCCGCACGAGTATGGGATTTCTCGTCCACTTCCTGGCGTTTGTGGGGCTTCTAATCCGGTGGTACCCCCAAGAGATCCCATTGACCCACGATCCAGTTTAGGATCATCCTAGTAAGTGTCTTTGACACGTTGTTCATATCCATCGTTATTTCGTTTGATTAGACTTTTTAATGTGGTATTTCTTGTTTGGACTTGATGCAGGATCTCCACAAATAGATAATGGTGCTTATCTTGATGTGCCTATATCATATAATATGGACAACATATGCAGGGCATCCAATAGTGTTGATGTTCAGATTGAGGATGAGGAGGAGCCATATGAGGCTGCACGGGTTGTAGATTCTGATGATGACCGTCCGGTTCAAGAAATGACCGAGCAAGAAATTGAACTCATAAGACATTTGTGTCCCGAGCGTGACCCTGCAGTACATGAATTTAGCAGTCTAAGTCATTCCACCCGTGCATATGCTGAAGGACGTGATGATGAACTGCTAGAGGCTCCGGATAACGTCGACAGCATTGAGATTAAGGTAGGCTTACTTTTCAAGGACCTGCCTACACTAAGACGATGGCTACAGGAATATTCTGTGAACCACAAGAGGCCGTTCAAGGTGAGACACTCGTATGCACAGTGTCGTTACACTGTTGTGTGCGAGGTGTCGAAATGTAATTGGAGGGTATGTGCCCAAAGGCAGAAGGAAACCGGAAAGTTTAAGATCACCAAAATTGTAGGTCCACACACTTGTGCCCAGACAGAGCTGAGCTCTAAGCATCGTTAGTTGACATCTACCCTAATTGCGAAAAGGATATTGGGGATATTGAAGGGTCAGCCAAACTTGAAGGTGAAGTCAATTATGACCATGACTTCAGAGCTGTTTGGTTATGGGATCAAATATGGGAAAGCATGGAGGGCAAAGCAGCGAGCATGGAAGATGATATACGGGGATTGGGAGGAGGGTTATGAGAAGTTACCAGCATTGTTCAATGCAATCAAAGCAAAAAACCCAGGCATGCATTACGAGTACATCCCCAAACCTAATGAATGGAGGAATTGCAGAGAGATATTTTTTCGTGCTTTCTGGTGTTTCTCGCAGTGCGTAGAGGCCTTCAGGCATTGTCGTCCCGTGCTCTCTATTGATGGTACTTTTCTGCTTGGGAAGTATAAGGGCACATTGTTTGTTGCCATATCATGCGACGCAGACAACGCATTGGTTCCTTTGGCATTTGCTTTGGTGGAGAGGGAGAACAGAGATAGTTGGTCTTGGTTCTTGCGACTTGTTCGGATCCATGTCGTAGGCCCTGGTCGCGAGGTTGGTGTCATATCTGAGAGACACCAAGGTATTCTTAATGTAGTGCAAGAGCAGATTCCTGGCTACACACCCATGCACCACAGATGGTGCACTCGACATCTAGCAGAAAATCTTCTTCGAAAGGATCATAGCAAGGCTAACTTCCCCCTTTTTGAGGAGGTATGTTGACAGTTGGAGGTTTCGTTTTTCGAGGATAAGTTGAAGGAACTAAAAGATGCAACTAATGCTGAAGGTAAGAACTGGATTGCTGGATTGCTGAGGGAACCGCAGAAATGGACAAGGGCCTACGACGAAGGTGGCTGGAGGTTCGAGTTTCAGACTAGCAACATGGCCGAGTCATTTAACAGTGTGCTCAAGGGTATACGCGGCATGCCAGTCAATGCTATAGTAACATTCACTTTTTATAGGCTTGTGGCTTGGTTTAATGATAGACACGCACAGGCCAAGGCAATGCAGACGCGAGGGCAGAGATGGGCACCTAAACCAACATCACACCTTAATAATGCAAAGGAACGTGCCCATAGACATGAGGTACAATGCTTTGATGAGGAGTTGGGTAAATACGGGGTAACAATAATAGGCGGCATAACTTCGGACGGTGAGGTGCGGCCTTCGAGGACACATGTCGTGTTACTTGATGCATTCTCGTGCGGTTGTGGTAAACCTAGACAATACCATTTTCCATGTTCTCATTATGTTGCGGTCGCACGTCATCGTAACTTTGCATTTGAGAGCAGAATACCCTCGGAGTTCAGTGTAGCGAACTTAGTACGTACCTGGAGCCCTCGTTTTGAGCCATTTCTTGATGAGTCACAATGGCCAACGTACACCGGTCCGGTATACGTTGCTGATCCAGCGCATCAATGGGACAAACGTGGTAGTAGGAAAAAGGAGCCGGTGCAACATGGTTATGGATCAGGTTTCCGGTCGCAGTAGGAGAGGTCGAGCGTCCCCCTTTCTCGTGGACCCAGAGCAGAATGAATGCAGAAAATGCGGGAGACTTGGCCACAACTCACGTACATGCATTTGGACACTTAGTCAGGTGTGATACATTTTAATATTTTATTGTACACAACTTTTATTGTAATATATCGATGTTTTTGTTACACTTAGTACACAACTTTTATTGTAATATGCCAATGTTTCTAATATTTTTACTAACCTTGATATCTTAATTTTTAGGATGCCGCAGTTCCACTTGCTGGACCCTCACTACGACGAGCACCACAGGGGCCGTCTAACCGCAGAGAGAGAGGTAATATTGTGCACATATATTAAATTTTTGAATTAATATATGCGACGTATATTTGACTAATGAAATTACTTTGATTGCTAGGTGTTGCCCGTTCTGTGGGTCCGGACCCACGACCGGTTTCTGGAGGAGATGAGGTACGATGAGAGGTACACTCCTCTCCTACAGAGGGCTGGCTTGGACATCGTATCGTTCCAGGTTCGCCGTGGGCTGCCCACTTTCAACCCAGCGGCGTTGACGGCTCTGGTCGACAGGTAAAGACTTCTCTAGTTGTTTAATTTTTACAATAATCAAATCTACTTTACATACTAATGATTTTGTATTCGTTTTCCTTCCAATAGGTGGCGGCCAGAGACCCACACTTTCCACCTTCCCTGCGTGGAGATGACCGTGACGCTGGAAGATTGCCAGAAGATTCTTGGTCTCAGCATTATGGGTCGTCCAGTCACCGGTCAGGCATCACCAGGCGGATGGAGGCAGAGGGTGGAGGCATTTCTTGGGAGACTGCTTCCGGATGACCTACGAGGTAGCCACAACACCGGAGTCCCACTGACCTGGCTGAGGCAGGCTTTTGGGGAGTGTCCACCTGGTGCAGACGAGCAGTCGGTTGGCTACCATTCTCGAGCTTGGATTCTCCACCTATTTGGTTCTGTTCTTTTTCCAGACGTGACAGGCGACAACGTGTCATGGATGTTTCTGCCCTGCCTGACTGACTGGGATACGACAGGAGGTTACAGCTGAGCTTCTGCAGTGTTGGCCTTCCTCTACAGGCAACTTTGCGAGGCTTATCGTTGTTCGTCGAGGACCGCTAGCTTAGGTGGGTGTGTCTACCTACTACAGCTGTGGATGTGGGCACACATACCTGTCGGTCGACCCAGAGAGTTTGCTCCTCGTGAGTGGTTCATGGTAGCCGGACATTGGCTTAAGCCCACGGCTGCTTACCGCTGGGACCAGGTCGAGGAGCCATTCGCACAACACCAGCGTGCGTACATGAAGTACTCAAACGAGCTCGACACACTTACTCCTTCTATGGTGATTTGTCTACTTTTATCTTCTTTCTTAAGTAGTAGGTAAAATGACTATAAACTTATATGTGCTTTCTAAAACTTTTCAGGTGACCTGGCAACTGTATCTTGATCCATATTTCGCCAGCATACAGTTGAGCAGCATGTGCTCCATAGACGAGGACATCTATCTAATGAGGTGTCCCCTCATTTGTTTTTATGCTGTTGAGTACCACTTGCCCCACAGAGTTGCTCGACAGTTCGGATTGCGACAGGAGTTTCCGGTGGAGCCCTTCTCGACTTCAATAGAACTTCATAAGTGAGTGACTATATCCACTTCTTCTTCTAACTATTATTTCAAATATGCAATGAGTTACTAATATATGTGTCTAACTTTTGCAGGTTCGACAGACAGAGGCAAAAGAAGGTCACGGACTTCGAGACCCACCACCGTGACTATATTGATGAATGGGATCAGCAGGGGGATCTAAACTATGTCAACGACCAGCCGCACACAAACTACAACTTCCGAAGGTATTTGATTTGGTATGCTGGTGTGACTAGGTGCAAGCTTAAGGGACAAAGGACAGCTGTTGACTATGCCGAGGAAGAATCGTCGGACGACGAAGACACTTCGTTCGACATAGCGGCTCGACTAGGGTCCCACATTGAGGCTGCTCCATTCCTTGACAGAGTGGTACTAAGTTATTTACTAAAATTAGTTCTGTTAATTCAATGCATTATGTCTTATTTTGCGCATCCTAATGTTCTAACTTGTGAATAGGGAAACTCTATGCTCGTATCTGTTGTTGAACTTGATCGTATCTCACAGAGAACTTTAGACAGTACTACGCTTTCATTACTATCAGTGAGTATGAATGTTTAGAATTGAAAATGTTTATTTCTATGTTATAACATATGTACGTAACTCATCTTTCAATTACAGAGGGTATCACGTCGTCTTCGTCGTGCAGTGGCTCGTTGTGGATGTCGGTCTATAGCGAGCGTTGACGTCCAGCTGCCTGTGCCTCCTATGCAGCCGGACGTTCAGCGTCCCATTTCTACAGTTGGACCATCTACAGCTGGACAGAGCTCATCGCGATCGATGCGGGATACGTTTCAAGACGTGGACCACGACGACGTCAACGATGACGACGACGCTGGCTCCGCAGCTCATGAGGAGATTGGACCATCACAGCTGCAGGATGCTCCTACGACTCAGCGATCACAACTGACACCATGTAGAAGGTGTCCACTTGACCCTTACACTCCACACACCGACTCTCTTGGGGCCAAGGGCAAGGGTAAGACTAGGAGGAAATGAAAACTACGTGATGTGGTCGTATGCTGCAAACTTATTATGTGGACTATGTTATGTGGTCATATGCTACATGTATTTTGGACTATGTTATGTGGACTATGTTATGTGGACATTGTATTTTGGACTATGTTATGTGGACGATGTGTTTTGGACTATGCTATGTGAACGATGTATTTTGTGATTGATTGTATGTTGAAATGTGGTGATGTCTTATAATATGTGATTATTATAACTGTGGTTGTTAATAAAACAAGGGGAACTCTTGCGAATTTTTTCCGTGAATTGTAAAAACCATGACAAATGCAATAAAAACAATACAGATATGAAAGTACTACATAAGAGGCTAAAAGTTTGTTCAATCAGAATCACAATCTATAAGTAATTCATCTTCGGAGTCATCTGTCGCGCAATCCTCAACGATAACCTCGTTCCACTTGCTACATTGTCCTACATCACACTTGTCTACAGTTCTCTTGTAATAATTGGCTTCTGCTTCATCTGCAGCTTGGGAGAATAGCTCATTTTCAGCCTCAGCCTCATCAAACTTCTTCTTGTAATAAGCCGCCTCTACCTCTTCGGCGGCCTGAGACATAAACTCGTCCTCTTCCTCTTGAGCACGTAATCCTACCTCAGCTAGTGCGATGAGCTCACTCAACCTTGATGTGTCATCCTCCTCTTCTCCATGTAATCCTGCCTCTGTGAGAGCGATAAGCTCACTCAATCTAGATGTGTCGTCCTCCTCCTCCTCCATCAGCTCAACCGTTGCCATTTTATCCTGAACATATCTTGCATGCGCCTCATCGGCCAAATAGTTTACGCCACATCCAATCTCTGCAAATATAATGAGAAAAATAAGTTATCAAAGTCAAGTTAAATAAATTGTACTAACAAAATTATAGTATCATTTTTCTCACTCACTTCCCTTGAGGCGATCACAAGATTATCCAACATCTGTTTCTCGGCTCGAGCCGCTTCCCATTCCCTTGCATCTTGTGCTCTCTTCTCATCTGCCGCCTTCAACCTCCTATACTCTGCACGCTTCGGGCTGTCATAAAAGGCAGATTTCGCGTACCTACGCATGTCATGTATGCGATCGTTAATGTACGAATCGACGAGCTAAGATCCACAACGCATCTTCTGTCCCATTAGTCTCTTGGACTCTATTGTGCGCATCACCTCTCCTTTGTCGTCATAACCCTCCCAACTGCATTTCCTCGTCTCCTACAAAAAATAGTAAGTACCGGTATAACATCACAGCTGGTGAAAAAATAAATAAATACCAACCTCATCGTAATCGACCATATGTCCACAAAAATATCCAACACCAAGCTCGGAAGGAACTAATCCATACTTAGCTTCAATACCACATTTGCAGAGTACTGGATCAAACTTCAACTCTTCCGCCCACATATTTTTTTCTTTTCCTTTACCTCTGCCTCTGGCCAATGGGAAAAAGGACCA
Source organism: Zea luxurians (assembly GCA_029449295.1). Lineage (NCBI taxonomy): Eukaryota > Viridiplantae > Streptophyta > Magnoliopsida > Poales > Poaceae > Zea > Zea luxurians. The sequence continues at coordinate 43,878,743 of JAOPSE010000001.1, read as the reverse complement.
TACAACCACTATCTGAAATGACACTTACGCCACCCGTATGGCTGCAGGAGAATAAATTAGTAATTTATTATAAAAAATGATAAGTTTATAAATTTAGCGCATCAATGGGCTCACATAATCAATGTTCGGACACATGAAGTACTTCGCACTGTCTTCGTCGATGACATCACGATCTCCACAATCACATCGAGGCGGTGAGTCCATCCTTCTTTCTGTTGCTACCTCCTTCTCCACATCCGTCATTGGTGGAGGATTCAGGGTAGGAGGTACCCAACGCTTAAAACGCTCATGACTAGCCCTCCCACACAACCAATTAGCGAAAAGAAGATATCGAGGGTCAAATTTTTCAGGACCGTCGATCCACTGAAAAAAGAAACACCTCAGGTGCTCCTAAAACAATGGAATGAAGCACTATTACACATCTAGTAATTAAAAAATTCGAACAAAAATAAGTCACAAGTCATAAGCTACGTACGTCAAAACCGCCACAAAGGTAGAAGCAGCGAGCAGCCGTGTCTGGATGTTTGGATTGACATATCCAAGCCAGTCCGCCACAGTCACATTTAGGCACAGGAAGTTCAGGAGGAACAGGAGCATCCTTACTAGACACGTCTGGATATAACTCCCGAGGATGACCTCTCTTCTGTCACAACGCCTCCCGGTACATGTCTTTCATCTAATAAATGATTATAATTATCACTTGTACCTAATAGACTTTATAATCATTTTACACGAACTATCATATGAAATGTACTCATCATATTAACGATATTATATATATTATGAGCAACATTGCAAACTAATAACTGAAAAAGTACAATACATATACAAAATGAATCAATGAGACACCATACCTTGCTCTACGAAGTGTTGCAACTCGAAACTTTGAATACAGCAACTTTTTGATGAACTTTTGAATTGAGAGGAGACGACGTCTTCTCGGCCAGCAGCGTGGGCCGTTTTATAGGCGTTCGTAGCTCGGCGCCAAGATCTGTGGTGTCGAGCTATGAGACCGCCGTCGCCACCTCGATGCCAAGTCAGCCCTAGACGCAATTAGCCGTTTTCGCCACGTCATAGCTCGGTGCCATGGGCTATGGCGCCGAGCTGTGTTACCTCGACGCCACAGCCCATGGCGCCGAGTATCGGGGTCCAAACTTGCATTTAAAATTTCTGGGGCTCCAAACATAAATATTTTTCGAAAATAGGGCTAAAAAACAAAAAGTTGGGGACAAGCGACGACAACCCTTGTACTTTCTTGTGGGAGATTATGTCTACCTGAAAGTTTCACCAATGAAGGATGTATGGCGTTTCGGGGTTAAAGGGAAGCTTGCACCCCGGTACATTGGTCCTTTTCTTATTCTTGAACAATGTGGACCAGTGGCATACCGACTTCAACTACCCGAAACCTTGTCTGCTGTACATAATGTGTTCCACGTGTCTCAACTGAAGAAGTGTCTTCGGGTTCCCGATCGAACCATTGAAGTAACAGATGTTGCCTTAGAGCCAGACTTGACATATTCAGAATACCCTATTCAAGTCTTGGATCAAAAGGATGGGATTACCCGGAGAAGAACTCTCAAATTCTACAAGATACAGTGGAACCAACATTCCGAAGATGAGGCTACATGGGAAACTCAAGACTTTTTAGAAAAGAATTTCCTAGTTTTTCAAGCCTCATGTAAATTGTGATATATAATTATTGTAATAAAGGAGTGAGCCCCAAACCACCCCTGCCTGGTACCAGAAATAAGGAAATAAAAATGTGAAGCATTTTCTTTTTCCACAACTTACCCTAGGACTTTTAATCTCGGGACGAGATTCTTTTATGGGGGGGAAGGATGTAACACCCCTGGTGTTACTATTACTAAAACTTGAGCATAACATCATAAGCATTGGCATTTCATACGTTTACACCTAGAGTGCATTCACTAGGCAAAAATTTCAAACAAGTTGTATTGATATGATCTTTTGCAAATAAGACCCTAGAGTGGGGAACCTAACCCTAAATTGGGTTTAATAGAACAAACAAGACTTAAACAAAATAAAACTTCAAAACTTGTTAGAAATAAAAAATAAAGTGTCACCATGGATGAACTCAAGTAGGATCCACACCCTAAGAGTGCAAGAAACCCTAATTGGAACCCTAGAAAGCCCTAAACCTAAACCCTAGGGGGCTAAGTGCAAAATTAGTGCACTTTTGGACTAAAGTGCAAAAACCAGGAAGTTTAGGTGTCTTAAGTCATATGGTTCACAAATATGTGAATTTGCAAGTAAAACCTTGAGATTTGGACTTATTTGCAAAAGAGTCATACTTAAACTCTTTTAACTAAGTCTGAATTTCAGTGTAATGGTGCAACTTTGGGGCTCTGTAACTTTCAAATTATGAAGTTTTTGCCCTAAGTCACCACATCAATTTTGTAGACCTATCAAAGGAGAATAACTTTGCTTAAGGAAGTAAGCATGGTTGTTATGAAGAATTTTGAGATAAATACACCCAATGTTAGGTTTTCAGGCTGTTTGAAGCCTGAATTTGGTCTGACAGTGGGTTCAAGCAAACTTTGAGCTTGATTCTAAGCATGATTCAATAAGAATTTGTCATGGAATACTATAACAAAGATGAAGATGGTATGTTGGACTACAACTTTGCTACAGAGCCTTGGATATGTTGCCAAGTGAAATTGGGAGAAAATTTAGCTTCAAATCGCTCTGTCATGTCGACTGAAGAAGAATGTCATGGTACAGTGATCTGAATAAGATCAGATCGACAGCTCAACCCTCGCCGCCGATGAGCCATGCGCGATTCGTGCCGTCGTCGCTGCGATTCGTGCTCGGATCATGTGGATAGCGCTTGGGATCGAGTAAGGGTCCGCGCCGTGGATAATTCCGGCCAGTAAACAAATCCGGCCACCGTACCGCACTCACCACGATCACTCCAGATAACCTCGCCGGTGACTGCCGCCTTCCGGCCTTGTGCCACGTGCCTGAGCAACTCCACCGCATCACCGTGACCCATTGTGACTCTTCGTTGATCACCGGAATGACTGCCACAGTAATAGGACACCAATCCGTGTTCCAGTAACTTTCCACTCCTCCGACTGCCGCGCGTCGTTGCTCGAATTCCCGGCCACCGCTCTCGCTTAGTAGACCCCGCCGTGAGCTCCGTAGGATCATCATGCACCCAGCCACCAAGTATTGCCCTCAATCGATCACCAGCAAGCTCCAATTTTAGATTTCCCCCAAAACCTTCAAGAACACCGAGTGAATTGATCTCGCCGTGGTCAGCCACTTCCAGGTTTGCTCATACCTTCTGCTCCCTCGTTTGAGTGTTCTTATGTTCCCGTGATGCTCATCGACCCACCCAATTGATCTGAGCTGCGTTAGATCATCGGGAACGCGCTTAGTGCTCCGTTGTTGCCACTGTCACCGTAGGCAGAGCACTGTAGGTCTCCAATCCAGAAATTGACTGAGGGGAAATACACGGGAGTAGTTCAATTCGGTGTTTGCCGCTCGGGAGCACCAGTCTTTGTGCCATCCGGCCAGTCTAACCTCGCCGGTGTTCATTGCTCCGCCGTGCGACGTCGTGGTCCTGGCGCGGTGAAGAATTAGAAGTAAAGGGGTTTTTCTGTGAATGTCAGCGAGACAGTGAATAGTGGTTGTGGGTTCGTAACGGAAATCCAAAGCAGCGGAGACCATTGTGCAAAATCAACACGGGCGCGCGCGCGGGGGTGAATCCGGTCTCTGCTGGGCCGCCTCGGCTGAAATGAGCCCAATACTGTTCAAGTTTTCCTATTTTCTTTTTCTATGAAACTTTGGAAATCTGTAGAAAATTCTAGAAAAATGGTAAAAATACCAAACTAATTTTACTAGATTCCTAATTTTCCATAGAATTTAATAAAAATAGTTTTAGGATTTTTAATCCAAACAAGAAATTATAGAGTATTTAAAGCAGTCTAAAACTCTATTTCTGAATTTTTAGAAAATAGATAATAATCCCAAAAATCCCCAAAATTTTTAGATAACCCTTATATATTATTTAGAATCTTTGGGTAGAGTTTGGTATGATTTGGACCTTGTTTGATACTTAGAACCAAAACCCTACCCCCTGCTCTTTGAACTTCACTGTTGACTCCGGAAACCCTAAGTTCTCGGAGATCTGTGAAGGAAAATTGTATTCAAGAATTTAGATAATAAATTTTTATTATCTTTGCACTCTCATGAGCATTACATAAGCATTCATTACTATGTATGATTATATCTAGAAAATGAGGAGGAAGTTGAAGTAGAAGAAAGGAAGACTTCACCATTACCACCTGAGGAACATCAGGCAGGCAGCTGTTTCTATTTTGACATCTACGGGACCGAGCCTGATTCACCTGTAAACCAAGGCAAGCCCCGGTGCATTTGCCACCTCCTAGATTCTTTTAAACTCTTTCTCACTTGCTTGATGCATAAGGTAATAGGAGTTGATTGCTAAAACAATTCATGCATTTCCTTCCTTGAATTTGATTACCTTCCTTGGAATCCCTGTTTTACAAAAGGTTTTTCCTATGCTTAGTCTTGCTTTAGCAAAACAAAATGTTTTGTTTTTACAAAAGATGATGTTGCAAAGTGGGAGGGATGTTTTTGAAAAGAAAACTTGATGGTGGATCCATCATGGCCATGATGGGTTCAAAATCGAAAAAGATGTACCTCTGCCAGGTACCAAACTTTGGGATTTGAAATGATTAAGCTAAGACCGGGCGGGTGACTTACACGAGAAGAGAGTCTCGGTGTAGTGTCTCTGTCTGAGTCGATTAAGGACCGTGTCGATGTAAGCTTGATGACCGAGGACCCTTTAACTGGTCACATGCCTCGTCATGGATAAGCTTTGCCTCGGGCAGACTAAGGCCAGAATAAGATACCACACAATGGGAGTGGAGAGATGGCGAGAGTAGCGTGTACCCTCCGTGGCAAGAGGCTGGATGGTGGTGTATCTATGCTCTCGGTTGGTGTGAACCTGATCTAGTCTTAAGAACCCTGGTGGCGAGTTGACATATGCAAGGGTTAAGTGCTACATATGTCGTGTGATCGGAGATCCTCAACTGAGTATAATCGATTCGGATCGCCGTACCTTCGTGGTTATGAAGACTTGGTCACTGACCTATACGTAGAACTCCAGTAAAGATGAAGGGTTGTCAAGAAATTGGCTATTGCAAGTCAAGTGTTTGAACTAGGGTAGAAAGAACTATAGATATAGGTAATCTTACTTAACCTGACAAGTAAAATTGGATTTCTAAGGATCCACTTTTAGTAAGCATTTCTGCAAACAGAGTCCTTGATTATTGTTAAGCCTTACCTTGACTCCCTTAAAGCCAGCATACCCTTGAGAGTCTTTTCTTTAGTCGGGTAAGACTTGCTGAGTAATCCCATACTCAGGGTTTTATTCCCTATTGTTTTTAGGTGAGGAAGCATCAACTTTTGTTGCTTCTGTTCTAAGGTGGTACCAAAGGAAGAGCACCAGGAGTAAAGCTACGAGAGGAAAGGATCCTCCATAAAACTTTTTTTGTTTGATACTTATCAGGAGGAGTTTTTGCCTCCCATGGTTTGTAATAATAATACTCAGCACTCGTATATTGTATTTATGGTCTGTAATATTATAACTCTATCTTACTTTCCAATAAAGGTAAGTTAATATAACTGCTTCCGCATTTTCATATCTCTGATGCTTGTAATGTCTGCGTGACAGGTGAAACGCTCTTGGGAAAGGTAAGAAAAGAAGATACAAAACTTGTCAAGTGATTCAGGGGCACCTGCAGGGTTGTCTGAGGTCCGTTGGACAAGGACAACTGTAGGTGGGCCTAATGACTTGGGAGGTCCGTCACATTCTCTACGGGGAACAAGCCAATGGGATGAGTTGACAACTTCAAGGGGTGAAAACCACAAAAGGTCGTTAGTACGTGGAGAGCGGTGGACTCGATAGTATCTTCAGCCCTGAATCCAAAAGACTCGAAGTCCAACGAGCGCCAGCCCGGCTGCAAGGGATGAGGCTCCAAGGTCATCCTCACCCTACAGCGGGGCACCCAGTGCTCCTCGAACAACTGTACCGCGTACTAGGGAAGCGTAGCGTAACTGGCTCCCTGCAGCACCTCCCACAAAATGCGGGGAAAACCCTCTCGTGCAAGTCCGTCCGTGTGGGAATGTGTGTTCCCTCCTTCCGAGGATTTGTGAGAAGTCATCTGTGTAAGGGTAAGCGTAAAGCAAAAAAGAATTACAAAAACAAAAGGGAATTAGTGTTTGGCTTTCCCAGGGTTACGTTGAGATCTTTGAGGTATACTTAATGTTTATTACGGTGCCTCTTGGATTACATAGCTTTTAAAATTCTTGACCACTTACTAAGTAGTTAGAACAAAATGATGCATGCATGCTCGTCCTAAGCGACCTCACATCAAACATAGAGGAATAGAGAAACCTCCACCCATTATTATAGTAGCCTATAGGGCATATTCAAATAGCCACCTAGCTACCCATCTAGTATCCTAAGGCTTCACGTTCTATGTCCATCCTTATCGTCTTACCGATCTATCCAACATTGGTTGCTACAAGTTTTTACTTTTTTGAAAAGGTTGGTAATTACGATTTATTGATTCCTCTGTGGTGGTACAAGCTCCAATACCAGCTATGGCAGAACCGCCCGAATTATTCCAACTTAAGTGCCTAAGTCCCACCTTAGAGGCTAGACCACACTTAAATAGGAATAAAACGTCAGTCCCTCAGATCTAGTCCGACATGGCCACTAACAGGATCAAGTACCACGTACTCACTCGAAGGTGAGGCACAGAGCAAATCCAATAAAGCATAAAACCATACATTAAGGAAGTACTTAAGATTATTACATCATCATCGGAGTTTATCAAAAGTAGTGATCATTGTTCGGGAAGCAGCGGAATATAACTAACGGTGAAATAGCGGAGGGATGGGGAAGTCTGGCCCATCACTCCTCATGCTCCTCCCCTACAGATGTAGGGTCCCACTCGACTGTCCAACCCGGTGACAAGATGGACGGCCAAGTCACTCTAGCAACCATATCCTCCAGAGAACCTGTAAATATTATGCCACAAGCAAGGCTGAGTATACTAATACTCAACTAGACTTACCCGGTGTGAGGAGTCTACTCCTCTACCTCTAGACATGCCGCTGTTTGGCTGAGGGTTTGGTTTGCCAAAAGCACTAGCTGAGTCTAAAATCAAGTTTTAGCTTTCCAAGTTTTAGTGTGACTCTCTTAATACTAAATGTGTACCTAGTTAATCATACATGGTATCAAGCATTTAGCAATCAACGTCTTTTGCCAAAACAACACATTTCCACTTGTTACTCAATGTAGCAACATGGATCAAGTAGTCTCATTAGCTGCGAGAAGCAGACGATTCGAATCGAGTTTTTATCCTTGCAAGGTAAACCTAAACACACGATGTGGCGAGGCACTCCATCCCCACACATATCAACCGTCCCCATCGATTCCTTGTCAACAGATCAGGGCTCACGGCCTTGGCGTACAATGCCTCACTGACCCCGACTGCCGTCGTGTAGTGACCACACATTACCCACCATAACCGGAATGGGAGACCACGTCTCAGGTCGCGTGAGGGATAAAGTCTGCAGGCAGGTTCACTCAGGTACTAGGCTTACCGATTTACCATATATCTCGGCATGTGCTTAGTACGTTCAAACGCTTAACACACGGTACCACACCTTAATCCTTACTCCAATTTCCGTCTTGTAGACAACGCATCCCCATGGATCGTTGTCCGCAGACCATCATCATTCTGATATAAAATTGAATACAACCAATTCCTGACCTCGCGCGAGTGCTAGAAAAATCAGTCGACTTCTACTGAGATCCCTAATTAGTAAAGCAGCTACTCGACCTAGCATACTAGTATCCATCTCAAAGGAATCCTGAGTTCATGCAACTAAGGTTTCAGTCAACTCTTACACTTAAGTGCACAGTACAAACCTACAAACATTAAGTGTAGTAAAATAGCCTATATAAACGGTTATGCATAAAACCGAGGCTTGCCTTCCAAAGCTGGGGCAGGAAGATCCTCGCTGGCAGGCTCTGGTGCTAGCTCCTAGACTACCTCCTGAGCAACTCCTTGCTCCGGAACGAGTATGTACTCTCCGTCAGCGAGATTACAATCTATCGAATGCAAAGAATAAGATATATGCATATTAATGATATGGCAAGTTGTAAATGCTACGTAAGGTGAACAATATTAAAATAGTGGGTACACTAGGGTTTCTTTGTCGGCCTTAAGGGTTTCATACATTCATTTTAGGGTCTTGAATGAACTTAAAATTTCAGTCATCCCTTGGATGTTTGCCTTGGGCCCTTGGAGGATTTACTTTGCACACCACTAATTTCTCCCAAAATTTTCATTTTACTTTCTATTTTGCTTATTATTGAGTGCTTTTGAACTATCATGGCAATTTAGAATTTTCCAAAAAATATTACAAAAATTACAGTGGGTAAGCATTGACCTTTGTGGTTTATTTTTAAAATTTGAGGTTGAAATTAATTCAGATACTCCTTGTGCAAAAATAACAAAACTAAGGGTAAAAGGGCACTTTGCACTATAGCTCTGATTTAGGTGAGAGTTCTGGATTAAAATTTATTTTTACTAAGATTCATGGGTGATAATAAGTCTCTGTGCCAAAAATCACAGAAAAAGACCCACTGGGTATTTAGTTGTGATTTTCTAAAGTTTAATGCCAAAAATGTACTTATAACTAACTTGTTATTTAAAAAATATCAAACAACAGAACTTATATTTTTCCTAGATTTATACTAGCATATTATTAGTTATCCCAAGGGTTGGGGTGGGTTCTCCTTAGGGTTATTTTCTAGGATTTTTCTAAGTTTTCATTGTTTTCATGAAATAAAATGTGGTGCAATTCTTTTGTACTAACAGAGGGCTCAACAAAATTTTCTAGTGAACTATGTTACTAAAGTAAGCTAGCAAAAATGTGGTTGGCCTCTGGTTCTTATTTTAAACTCCCTTTTTCATTTTCTTTAAGTTTGAATCAAGGCAAGTTTTAATGGTAAACCCCTCCCTAATCTGGTGCAATGAAGAGTTTATTATTTTTAAACAAGATAGTTAGTGGTTAAGTATCTCTCAAAATTTTCTTAACCTTAGTCCAATAGTATAGCTATTTTCCCTTCTTTATTTAGCTTTTGGTCAGTTTACTATTTAAATCAAAACTTCAAAAAGTCTTGCAGTACTTAGGGTGTTTGGTATTTTTCCTAAGTAGTTCATATTATTTAGAACCTAGCAAAATTAGTTTGACCATATTTGGCTAGGTAAAATTGGAGTTATGAATTTTGTAAGCTCTGTCTGCATTTAAAAGAATAAGGTTTAAAAGGTTTTATGAAAACCAGTTTACATCGAGATCCCTAGGCTTTCCCTTAACTAAGTCTTTAAACCATACCCCTGCGGGACTATTCATCTGAGTCACTGACTATTCAAAAACCCCCCCGGCTTCTTCTTCTTTTCCACTGAGCTCCCTCCCCTCTTGAAACTGTAACCGTGGGGAATAAACAGGGTGGCACGACTTACCGGCAGCGAGGAAGGTCCGGTGAAGGGCGGGGTTAGATCCAGGAGGTCCTGGCGGTCACGTCGAGGTGCGACTCATCGAAGGTGATGGCCAGAATCGGTCGGGCCACGTGCGCAGGCGGTCGGGCTCGTCGGCGGCGTACGCTCTGGCCTGCTCATGGCGGTATTGCTCAATCCAATGGCATAGGAAGCATCACGGGGTGCTAAGGACGCTACCAGTGCTAGGAATCAACGGAAGGCTTACCGTGGAGCTCGGTCTACGTGCACCGGTGGTCGGTTGAAGTCCAGCGACGTCGATCAGGTGTCTCTAGTGAGGTAGAGTTCAATCCCCGGCTCTAGAAGCTTCACCGAGGTCCGTAGAGGCTATCCCAAGGGTCGAACGGGGCGGGGAGTGGCTAGGTTGGCTGGTCTACGGTGGCCGTGGCTCACGCGGCAGCTGGCACCTTGCTCACAGGGCAAACTCCGGTGAACTTGAGCTCGGGTTGGGTTAGCAACGCGTGGGGGTGTACGGCCGGGGCCGAGATGGCTTTTATAGGCATGGGCGCGGGCGTGGACGCGAGGTTAGCGTGGTGCGGGGCTGCGCACGTGGGTGGAGCGCCGAGGGCGTGCTCTGGCGCGCCAGAACGCGTCAAACACGTGGGCGTTTGTTTCTGCCTTTGTTCAAGCGCCTGCAGGGATCACAAACGTGCGAATCTCACCAAGGGTCTTGTGCAGATCTCTTCTTGGCACCTAGGGCTAGCTAGTTTGTGTAAGTTCCAATGGGAGATATGCCCTAGCTTGTGAGATATGCGGGCGCCAAGTCAAGTCTGTCAGCACTGTTCACCAGTGACAAAACCGATGTCAAACCATGTCAAACGACCTCAGTTTGAATTCAAATTTTTCAGGGAGGTGCCTTGGGTGATTTGGGTAATTTATGCTATTTGGTCCAAGTGGTTTTGGTGCCAGCACAAAGGTGAACACCTTTGATCTTTGGGCTAGGGTGGTTTTGGGGACTTAGAGAAATTTTGATGACTCTAGTGTGCTTTCCACTTGATGCACTAATTTGTGGTTTTTGTTGGGCCTTTTTGCAATATTTCTCCTACTAAATTTTGTAGCTTTACTAATACACTTCATCTTTAGTCAATGTTCCTTTTTATGTTTTGATCATTTGCCCACTCTTTCCCCTTTAATCCCATGGTTAGGCTTTAAGGGCTTAAGAAGGAATTAGGGTTTTAGAATCTTGTTTATGGGTGAACATTGTATGAAGGATAGAATTTCTTTCTTGTTATGGTAAATGCTTATATTAACCATGCCTCTAAACTTTGAGTTCCTTCACTTCCCATTTTAGCATATAGTTTAAGTAGGACACAAATGTGCTTGCTCTGGGCAGGGCTTTGGGTAACACCAGGGGTGTTACAATCTCACTCTTGCATTGCTTGATGCAGGTACTTGAACCTTGCTTGGGGAAAGGAGGGAAGTAGCAGCATGTTCACATACACTTTTAAATAACTTTGCCACTGATTAGTAATGACTTTAATTGGGCACTTCGGGTCAAGGATGTTGGTCTCTTTTAAATAGTGTGTGCAAGTGGTTTAATCTGTTCTGGTCATTATGGTGGTCGTTCTTTTGTTGGTTGAATTAATAATGTTCTGAATGTTTATTCCTATCATGCATTATGCTATACACTGTGGTATCCTCGTTTATGCAACTTTCAAGGGAGATGCTGCCAGATTTTTTAGCAGTTTTTGGGAAGGGTAATGTTGGTGACACCCATAGTGTTTGGGGACCTTGGGGTGTTAAGGTTGGTATCAAAGCGTTAGGCTACAGGTCCTAGCAAGAAAATGATGATAAATTGTCACACTGCACATATAGGATGAGATGCTTGCTTGACTATTACTATATTATGAATTGTCAATGCTTGTTTGATTTACTTGAAGTTGATGTTGTGCTATTTTTTGTATTTATTTACTCATGTGGCTGCAGTTATGCCGCCCCATAGGTGTAACACCCCGGGATCCACAAACACCCCAGAAAGCTACTAAACTACACATCTAACATTCGTATATAAAATTTCGACAGCATCTCCTTTGAAAATTGCATAAACGGGGAAGCAACAAAGTATAAATAGATATCATGATAAGAAAACATAATAGACATTAATAGTCTGCTAGCAATGGGAAGACAACCATAACGGCATGAGATAAATTAACCAGTGCGCACAACTAGTTAGAAACAAACATCCTTTGACAAGAAGCTTCTAATTAAATCATGACTGCGCCTAAGCAGCGTTATTATAAGAGTGAAGGTGGTTGTGCTGCTACTTCCCACTTCCCTTGATGAGCAACAAGCACCTGCATTGAGTAATGCAAGAGTGAGATGAAACATCTCAGCAAGCGAATTATTTTGATGAGATATTTAAACCACAAATTGAATTCATCAACATTTTAAAAGAGTCACAATTAAAATCAGAAATACTTGTAGATATAGAACTCAGTAGTCCCACTATAACCAATACCATCTCATTTCCTCGAACAACCACAATAGGTTCTGTAACACTTCCCTGCATCAACAATACCTGCAAATATCACTTCAATGTATGCATAGGAATGCAATGTGTAGGTACTCTATCTTCATACCTCTGAGGGATAAAACCACATCATCTACAAATATCACTTCAATGAATGCATATGAATGCAATGCATATGTCCTCTGCCTTCATACCTCTAAGGGTATGAAGCCGCATCGTACCCCTCCTCGGGCAACGTAGGATGCTAAATTGTACCGGTACGGTCGGACCATAGGTCACGACAAAACTTCAGATGCAAATGAGTCATGCAATGTATATGGCATGCTGCATTTATCAATAAACTTCACTTCCTTCAGATACAGTACAAACCTCAAATAATACTTTATTTACCTTCAGATACAATACCATCCTAAAATAATACTTCATTTACCTTCAGGGGTGTGAATTAATCTCATGAATCATACTCGAATCATAATCATCATCAATATATGATTGAGCATTAGTATAATGCAAGCAAGTAAAGCATCACCATAGAGTCCAATTATGAAAGAATCCAATACTTCTGAATATTAGAGTGTAGGCAATAGAAATAACAGGTCAGAACGGAAGCAACCACCGCTACATTCACTTGCCTTCATCGAAGAAGAAGAAGAAATGTACTAGACATGATATGGAGTGTAGCCACATGCTAGCGGGCATAAAACTTAGTACAAATATTTCACAAACATTTGCCATCAATCAACAAAACACTCCTACACTTGAAACCAAGAACCAGTGGAAAGACTCCCACCCTGAACCACATGCCATACAGCAGCAGCGCTGTTTGTTAATTTTGTATCTTTAAAATTTAAACAGCGGTGATATCAAACAAATACTCTAGGAGTATCTACACGAAATACTCTACAACTTTAGTATTCAATGGATAATTAAATTCTGCAATCTACAAGTTCTAAAACAACTGACAAGATAACTGACTGAATCTGTTTTAGACAGCAGTATGGTTAACTTTAAAATTCGATATCTCCCAAACTACTGAACCAAAAATTATGAAATTCTGCTGGAAGTAATAACTTTTATCCCTCTACAAAAGTCTTTATAGTTGGAAGAGCCAATTCGGCCATTTACTAGATGAAACCCACCAGTGAACAGACCCACTCATTTTTGTCAGGCAAACAGGAACAGCCACAGTAAAACAAACATAACTGGAGTTTCACAAATCATATGAATGCACTCATTAACAATCTAGAAAGCTTATGAAATTATCTATAACTTCTTTTACCAACCCACAGTTTAATTCTGTTGATAAAATTGCCTAACTCTTAAGAGAATAGATTCTACATAGAACTATGAGACTAAAAAACTGCTATAATCAAACTGCCATAACTTTCTGTTCTGATGTCCGATTGACTTGTTCTTCATGGTCGTGGAAATATCTACAAATTATCTACGATTCATATATAGACTTTTTATTTTTTTGAGGCCACTAAGACCACGGAAAACTGACATAAACAGAAACTGTCGAATCTGCCATTCTGTGGAAATTAAATTCGAAATCAAAACCTAACCCCACACCTAATCCAACCTCTAATCCTTCAATCCACATGATCCACAACCTACAAAAGCACATAATTATAGGGAGGAACAAGGATCCCATCCTTACCTTGGGTTTTCCCTAAGAAAAATCTGCAAGAGATGGGGGTAGCACATCTCCTTGATCCTCTCTTCCTCTTCAATCCATCTTGTTCCTCCTCTTCTCGATCCTTGTTGCGTGGGGGGAGATCTAGGGAGGAAGAAGTATTGGAGGGCTGCTGCAATAGGGGGAGAGGGGGTGGCCAGCCAAGGGGGAAAAGTGAGGTGGCCAAGAAAGGGGAGGGGGTGGCGGCCAAGAAGGGGAAGGGGGTACCACCTAGGGTTTATTTTGTGGGAGAAAAGAAGTGACGCCTCAGATGACTTCTGATGCAGCATCCAACGGCCCATAACCCTTTTTCCCACATCCACTCACTGAAGATCAACTTTTGGGTCAATATTTTTTTGGGATATTACACTCTACCCCCTTAAAAAGAATTCGTCCTCGAATTCAACCACTCCAACCAAAACATCCAAGGTACCCCATATAGCACCACCATTCAAAACATGGGTCCATTATTGGTCTTAATTAACACAAGAACTTCTACCTTGGACTAATTGTTTAAGGAAACTACATGACCTGACATCAAGCATGAAACAACATGCAATGAAGCTCAAAGCAAGTCATAGATGCAATCAACACTACAATTTCACACCATCGAATTTGGATGCAACTATACATCAACATTAATGTCTTAAGACAACACTCTTTTATGAAGGGGTAATATGCACTAAGAACAACCCTTACCAACTTCAACAATTAATTTTAATTAAATGGTGAAACATCCCCACCCGACGAATGTATAAGAAGATCAAACCCCTCACCTCAAAGCACCACAAAACAAGTAGTTCTATTGAAACAAAACTCCTAATCTTCCTAAACCTTATTCTTGCCATCATGAAAAGATAATCATGTAATCTAACATTCTTTGCACCACACAAAAGGGAGAAAATCTATAGAACTAATGGAGCAATAAAGCCAACAAGAAGCCAATAACATTCTGCGCGGCACATTTCATTGAAGAAATGCCAAAAGCTCCACAAAGAGCACTGACAGCACAACAACACAATACTTGGTTAACCAATGTCACTATACTCCATCCAACAACTCAACTAGGGAAAATATCTAAACTAGTGAGGTTAACCTACACATAACATAAGTCTTCATCTACTGTAGTTCAGAAACTTACATTTCATTCTATCATACGATGCACTCAAAGTACCAGACATACAAGGTCAATAATAACCCCTTATCCTTCACACATTTGACAAACATATTAAGCTGATGTAAAAACCACATCATCTAGGAGTAGGTGACTAGCCACACCCAACCAACTCTAGGCTAGGCAATGACTTCCTTCAAACCAATAGATAGGTGGTCTAAAAATGGCTCCACAAGCATGCATCGGAAAGGGAACCATCAGATCCTCAATGTATCAATACATAATCAATGGATCAAGAGAATCAAAGATTTATTCTACAATTAGTATGACTAACAGGCAACCACTTTAAACCACATCTAAGCTTTGTGGCAACTAAAACACACAATAGGAGAGAGACATGTAAGACATTATGGCTATGAAAAGACTTCCCCCAAAAATCCATATAAAGTACCAATATTCATTTCTTTCAGAACCGGTTTCTCGTCATAAACAATCATTCTTTGCAGAGATAGTTGGAACTATCCACCAACCGCTCCACAACTAAAATTCAAATTGATGGTTACCTTGTACCCCAAAACACACAATTCACACTCCTCTTAGATACATCCTCAATCAAGCATATATAACAATATTATTGTAATAAAACTCAACCATGAAAAACATGGTGAAAACAACATAGGCATACTTGTATATCACAAGCATAATAACAACGTCAATCTCACAAAAGACTAGCGATATCAAACACATTAATAAAACAATATAAAGATTTAGAGATAAATTATATCAGGCATTAGGTCATAAACAACTTACCACATCACCATAAAGCAATAGGGAGGGGTAAAATTATTGTCATCTGCACTTCAAAGACATTAATATATATCAAAGATATTTGTACTCATACCCTTCCTATATGTGCAAGTGTGTCAAATTTATCTTCAAATTGCCAAGAATCTAAAGCCTATGCTCTGATACCAACTGTAACACCCCGGGATCCACAAACACCCCAAAATGCTACTAAACTACACATCTAACATTCGTATATAAAATTTCGACAGCATCTCCTTTGAAAATTGCATAAACGGGGAAGCAACAAAGTATAAATAGATATCATGATAAGAAAACATAATAGACATTAATAGTCTGCTAGCAATGGGAAGACAACCATAACGGCATGAGCTAAATTAACCAGTGCGCACAACTAGTTAGAAACAAACATCCTTTGACAAGAAGCTTCTAATTAAATCATGACTGCGCCTAAGCAGCGTTATTATAAGAGTGAAGGTGGTTGTGCTGCTACTTCCCACTTCCCTTGATGAGCAACAAGCACCTGCATTGAGTAATGCAAGAGTGAGATGAAACATCTCAGCAAGCGAATTATTTTGACGAGATATTTAAACCACAAATTGAATTCATCAACATTTTAAAAGAGTCACAATTAAAATCAGAAATACTTGTAGATATAGAACTCAGTAGTCCCACTATAACCAATACCATCTCATTTCCTCGAACAACCACAATAGGTTCTGTAACACTTCCCTGCGTCAACAATACCTGCAAATATCACTTCAATGTATGCATAGGAATGCAATGTGTAGGTACTCTATCTTCATACCTTTGATGGTATAAAAGCACATCATCTACAAATATCACTTCAATGAATGCATATGAATGCAATGCATATGTCCTCTGCCTTCATACCTCTAAGGGTATGAAGCCGCATCGTACCCCTCCTCGGGCAACGTACGATGCTAAATTGTACCGGTACGGTCGGACCATAGGTCACGACAAAACTTCAGATGCAAATGAGTCATGCAATGTATATGGCATGCTGCATTTATCAATAAACTTCACTTCCTTCAGATACAGTACAAACCTCAAATAATACTTTATTTACCTTCAGATACAATACCATCCTAAAATAATACTTCATTTACCTTCAGGGGTGTGAATTAATCTCATGAATCATACTCGAATCATAATCATCATCAATATATGATTGAGCATTAGTATAATGCAAGCAAGTAAAGCATCACCATAGAGTCCAATTATGAAAGAATCCAATACTTCTGAATATTAGAGTGTAGGCAATAGAAATAACAGGTCAGAACGGAAGCAACCACCGCTACATTCACTTGCCTTCATCGAAGAAGAAGAAGAAATGTACTAGACATGATATGGAGTGTAGCCACCTGCTAGCGGGCATAAAACTTAGTACAAATATTTCACAAACATTTGCCATCAATCAACAAAACACTCCTACACTTGAAACCAAGAATCAGTGGAAAGACTCCCACCCTGAACCACATGCCATACAGCAGCAGCGCTGTTTGTTAATTTTGTATCTTTAAAATTTAAACAGCGGTGATATCAAACAAATACTCTAGGAGTATCTACACGAAATACTCTACAACTTCAGTATTCAATGGATAATTAAATTCTGCAATCTACAAGTTCTAAAACAACTGACAAGATAACTGACTGAATCTGTTTTAGACAGCAGTATGGTTAACTTTAAAATTCGATATCTCCCAAACTACTGAACCAAAAATTATGAAATTCTGCTGGAAGTAATAACTTTTATCCCTCTACAAAAGTCTTTATAGTTGGAAGAGCCAATTCGGCCATTTACTAGATGAAACCCACCAGTGAACAGACCCACTCATTTTTGTCAGGCAAACAGGAACAGCCACAGTAAAACAAACATAACTGGAGTTTCACAAATCATATGAATGCACTCATTAACAATCTAGAAAGCTTATGAAATTATCTATAACTTCTTTTACAAACCCACAGTTTAATTCTGTTGATAAAATTGCCTAACTCTTAAGAGAATAGATTCTACATAGAATTATGAGACTGAAAAACTGCTATAATCAAACTGCCATAACTTTCTGTTCTGATATCCAATTGAGGTGTTCTTCGCGGCCACGGAAAGATCTACAAATTATCTACGATTCATATATAGACTTTTTATTTTTTTTGAGGCCACTAAGACCACGGAAAAGTGGCATGAACAGAAACTGTTGAATCTGCCATTCTGCAGAAATTAAATTCGAAATCAAAACCTAACCCCACACCTAATCCAACCTCTAATCCTTCAATCCACATGATCCACAACCTCCAAAAGAACATAATTATAGGGAGGAACAAGTATCCCATCCTTACCTAGGGTTTTCCCTAAGAAAAATCTGCAAGAGATGGGGGTAGCACATCTCTTTGATCCTCTCTTCCTCTTCAATCCATCTTGTTCCTCCTCTTCTTGATCCTTGTTGCGTGGGGGGAGATCTAGGGAGGAAGAAGTATTGGAGGGCTGCTGCAATGGGGGGAGAGGGGATGGCCAGCCAAGGGGGAAAAGTGAGGTGGCCAAGAAAGGGGAGGGGGTGGCGGCCAAGAAGGGGAAGGGGGTGGCCACCTAGGGTTTATTTTGTGGGAGAAAAGAAGTGACGCCTCAGATGACTTCTGATGCAGCATCCAACGGACCACAACCCTTTTTCCCACATCCACTCACCGAAGATCAACTTTTGGGTCAACATTTTTTTGGGATATTACAATAGGGCTCGTGGCAGCCCGCAAGATCATAGTGGGGATTCTATGAGTCCGACAACAATGTTAGCCGCGATGCAGGCCATGCAACAGGAGTTGGACATTCTAAGGCAAGCCATTCCCGTTGCTCCTGCTGGTGCTGCTCAGGCCGCGGGTGCTCAGGGTGTCGATATTGGAGGTGTTCCCAGGGGTGCTGTCCCTGCGGGTGCTGCTCCTGGTGGTGGGGCTGAGGTGCCCCTTCCCGCTAGTGGTCTCTCTCTGATGCAGTTGATGGGCTTGAAGTTAGACTCTTTTGATGGTAGTGGTACTCCGGTTGAGCCTGTAGATTGGCTAACTTATGTGGAAGATAAGATGGATGTTTTTGAGATAGTGTTTGGGGATTGTGTTCGCTTTGGCACATAATTGTTGAAGGGGGAGGCTCAAATTTCGTGGAGAGGCATGCAGGCATCTCACTCGTCTTCACCAGGAATCCTAACCTGGGATATTTTTATCAAACAATTTGAAATAAGATTTTACCCAGTCACTTACCTAGAGAAGATGAAGATAGATTTGCAGACTTACAAGCAGGAGAAGAAGTCAGTTACAAAATATGAAGTGGGCTTTTACAAGATGGTCCGCTTTGTTCCTCATGTGGCCTACAATGAATTGGAGAAGGTGAGCTAGTTCCGTCAGGGCCTGAAACCCTCTATCAGGAATGCTCTGGGTGCCTTTCCGCTAGTGGATTTTCGAACTACGGTGGAGCAGGCATTGGGCGTGGAGATGCAACATCAGTACACAATTGAATCTCAGAAGTCTTCAGGTGTTGATCAGCCTCGTGGCCATGATGCGAGGAAGGGCTACACTAGGGGTCTAGCCCGCAAGAGGGGAAAGTCTCAACACTAGCGCCACCACCCCTATCGTGGCAAATCCTCTGAATCAGGTACTTCAAGAGGGAGTACTCAGATGTATCGGGCTGTTCCTAAGCCTGGGTTAGGGTTGGTGTGTTTCCGTTGTGGTGAAGTGCATCGTCGTTCTGCGTGTCAGTGGAGTGGCAGGTGCTCTATCTGCAGCTAGGATCACAAGGATGTGGTGTGTAGGAGGAATCTCAATGGGAAACTCAAATGGGAGCCAGTGAATTCTTCCTCTTCGCAGGGCACTGTCAACATGATGGCAACCGCTGAGCAACAATTTTCTGTACTGCCCCCTCAGCAGCAGTTTTATATGCCCGGGACTCCTCAGTTCTTGCCTATGCCAGGTTTCTCTCAGTTCTTGGCCACGCCAACTACTGCACTGACCGCTCCTGTACCACCTCAGTTTGGAGCTCCTCGTTTGCCTCATCCTACAACTCCTTGGGGTTCTTCTGTTAATTACACTCCGGGAGCTTCCTCTTCTGCTGGTGTTTCTGGAGCATATGTGCTACCCTCTGTGGATGGAAGAGATTAGGGCGACGTGGTGACAGGTACTGTTTCAGTTGATTCGTTTGATGCCCATGCCCTTTGACTCTGGCTCTAGTTTTTCGTTCGTTTCGGAGAATTTTGTGTCATGTGCTGGTCTTTCGGTGCAGGGGTTGGGTCACCCAATTGTGGTTTGTTGGAGGTCTTCTTCTTCGCTGAAGGTCCTCTAAGTAAAAACACCTTCGGCAGGACGATATGCAAGCAGACACAACACGAAGGTATATGCCGAAGCTACAATCTAGGGAGCTTCGGCATGATGACACGCCTTGAGACGAAGGGCAGCACCGACTTAAAGAGGAAAAGACCGTTTAGTCGATGATAACTTGTGTCATGTTTATAATTAATTATCAAGGACATAAATGTAATTTTGACCGGGCTGTATCCCGTGCCTATAAATAGGTGAACAGTAACCCCGTACTGTTCACGCTGACTGATAATCATCTGCACGTTGCTCTTGGATTTTTACCTTCTGTTAAGCCGAAGGTATAAATGTAATCAATATCATTAATGTTTGTTCATGATTATAGGATAAGAACATAAATAATAATCTGATGATTTAATGTGATTATTCTATGTTCTTTTCACGTTTCATATGTTTCTACTCTCATTATTACCTACTGAGATGATGAAGGTATGTCCTTCATGACCTTCGTCTGAAGATCATTATATCCCAAGGGAGATAATGCTTCAAAGGATGAAGGTTTTTAACCATTAACATTTGTGTTGCCTTGTTATTAATTCATAGCGTTTGAGAACAAGTCCCCAACAATGACGCCCACCTCCAGTGAACTCACTTCCACTGTTGAGACGATGGCTTCGTTCAACAACCAAGCTGTAGCACCTTCGGTCACGAAGCTGGTGCTCCCAATCATGGGCGGTTCAAGTTCAGAGCCAGCCAAGAAGAAGAAGAAGAAGGAAGCGCAGAGAAGAGTGCATCATGTTGGGGTGCAAGGACCCTTTGTCAGATCCAAGTGGTCCCACATCCCAATCACCTTTTCCCAGGAGGATCTTCAACTCAAAGACCATCCTCACAATGATGCTATGGTTATATCTTGTGTCATCAAGGGATTTCTGGTCCACAATGTTCTGGTTGACATAAGCAGTGCAGCAGACATCATATTTGCAAAGGCTTTCAGACAGATGCAAGAACCAGAGGACAAGATTCATGATGCTACACACCCTCTTCGTGGCTTTAGAGGAAGATAGATTGTGGCACTTGGCAAAATCACAATGTCAGTTACCTTCAGTCACGTCCACAACACAAGGTCTAAGTAGGTTATCTTTGACATTGTTGACATGGATTACCCATACAATGCAATCATTGGTCGAGGGACGCTTAATGCCTTCGAAGGCATACTTCATCCAGTGTACTTATGCATGAAGATACCTTCGGAGCAAGGGCCCATTGCTATCCATGGAAGTCAAGAAGCTGCCAGAAGGGCTGAAGGGAGTTGGATAGATTCAAAGGCGATCCATAACATAGATGGAGCTGAAGCTTGTCAACAATATAAGCACAAAAGAGAGAAGGCTGCTTCGGCATATCAGCCAAAGCCTATGCTCCTATGTGAAGATATAGCAGATCAAAGGGTACTGCTGGGATCTCAGCTATCTGATGAGCAAGAAAAGACTCTGCTAAGATTTTTGTTGAACAACAAAGATGTCTTCGCTTGGACAGCCAATGACCTTTGTGGTGTCAACAGAGATGTCATTAAACATTCACTTAATGTGGATCCATCTTTCAGGCCAAGGAAGCAAAGACTTCGGAAGGTGCTCGGAACGAAGTAAAGAGACTTCTCAGTGCTGGTGTTATCAGAGAAGTAACATATCTAGAATGGCTAGCCAACACTGTTATGGTGAAGAAGGCTAATGGCAAATGGAGAATGTGTATTGATTTCACAGATCTCAACAAAGCATGTCCAAAGGACGAGTTCCCATTACTAAGAATAGACACCCTTGTAGAAGCAGCAGCTTCTTCGGAGCTCATGAGTTTATTGGACTGCTACTCAGGCTATCATCAGATTTGGATGAAGAAGGAAGATGAGCCAAAGACTAGCTTCATAACTCCCTGTGGGACTTATTGCTACCTTTTGGATGCCTGAGGGGCTCAAGAATGCTGGAGGAAGCTTCAGCAGAATGACAACCAAGGTCCTTCACTCTCAAATAGGCAGGAATGTGTTGACTTATGTTGATGATATCATAGTAAAAAGCACGAAACAAGAGAATCATATTGCTGACTTGCAAGAGACATTTGCCAATTTCAGGCAAGCTGGTCTTAAGTTAAATCCAGAAAAGTGTGTTTTTTGAGTAAAGAAAGGCAAGTTCCTTGGCCATCTAGTATCAACGAAGGGAATCGAAGCTAATCCAAATAAGATCGAAGCTATCCTTCGGATGGAGCCGCCAAATTCAAAGAAGGGGGCTCAACGATTGGCAGGAAGGCTGGCATCGTTAAATAGATTTATATCAAGATCAACAGAAAGGAATCTACCATTCTTTGAAATACTAAAGTTAGCCAAAGTTTTCCAATGGGGTCCGGCTCAGCAAAAGGCTTTCGAAGAGTTGAAGCAATACTTGATAGACTTGACAACTCTAACTCCACCTTCGCCAGGGGCTCCGTTACTCCTATATGTAGCAGCCTCTCACTCTGCAGTCAGTGCGGCGCTTGTATAGGAGAAGCAAGATGGCCAAGTCAAAAGACAAGCACAAGTATATTTCGTCTCTGAAGTTCTAAGCTTATCAAAGAAAAATTATACAGAATTGGAGAAGATATTATATGCTGTGTTGATGGACTCTAGGAAGCTCCGGCATTATTTGCAAGCATATCATATAATTGTTCCTTGATCACAACCTCTAAAGGACATAATGAGGAATAGAGAAGCTACTGGAAGGATCAGAAAATGGGCTGCCGAGCTCAATGAATTCACTATTGATTATGTACATAGATCCTTAATTCAGTCCCAGGCGTTAGCGGATTTCATTGCTGATTGGACGCCAGGGGCTTAGGAAGAAGAAGTAACAAAAGACGCCGAAGCCTGGACAGTCTTCTGTGATGGTTCTTGGGGAACCTTCGGCGCAGGAGCGGCTGCTGTTCTAGTAGCGCCCTCTAAAGTCAGAACATGCTATGCAGCAAGGTTGGACTTCAGTTGTACAAATAATATTGCTGAATACGAAGCTCTTCTGTTGGGGCTTCAGAAGCTAAAGGCAATGGGAATAAGAAGGGCGATCCTTAAAACTGACTCCCAAGTCATTTCTGGTCATATAGAAAAAAGTAGCAAGGCAAGAGATCCGAAGCTTGAAAAATATTTGGATACAGTCCGAAGATTGGAGGCTTCTTTCGAAGGATTCTCTGTAAAAAATATTCCAAGAGGGGAAAATGAGCATGCAGTTTTGCTAGCTAAGTCAGCGGCAGAGGGGCTCCCTCTACCTTCAGAAGTATTTTTTGAGACAATAAAAGCACCTTCGGTTGAACTTCTGGAGAGAGCAGTGCTTGCAATATCACCTGTACATAGTGAAGATTGGAGGACTGAAATCATATCTTTCCTCCAAGGTAACTGTTTTTCAGATGACAAAGTTTATAATAAAAGAATGGAAGCAAGGACAAGACCATATGTCATAATAGAAGGGGAGTTATACAAACATGAAGTCTGCTCTCCACTTCTTAAGTGTTTATCCAAAACCGAAGGTATAGAGCTGATGAAGGAAATACATGCAGGTTTGTGTGGATCTCACATTGGGTCTAGGCCTTTGCTGGGGAAGGTTTTCAGACAAGGATTTTATTGGCCGAAGGCAGCTTCGGATGCAGCAGACGTGGTTCAAAACTGCAAAAATTGTCAAAAATGTGCAAGAGACTAGAAACAACCTTCGTCGCTAACCCAGTTAATACAGCCAACCTGGCCATTGCAAAGATGGGGCCTGGATTTGTTACGTCCACTCCCACCAGCACAAGGCAACTTGAAGTATGTTGTAGTGGCAGTAGAATATTTTTCTAAGTGGATTGAGGCGAAGCCCTTGGCTACAATAACTTCGGTCAGGGTCCAAAAATCCTTCTGGCAGAATATTTTTTGTTGCTTCGGTGTGCTGAAGGCAATAACTATGGACAATGGAACACAATTTGATGCCGAAACATTCAAAGATTTTTGTGACCGAATTGGTACGAAGATTTATTTTGCATCAGTGAGGCATCCAGAATCAAATGGGCTGGTAGAAAGAGCAAATGGCATTATAATGACAAGAATAATGAAGCTAATCTTCAATTGGCCAAGAGGAAAGTGGCTAGATGATTTGATTAAAGTGGTGTGGAGCCACAACACAACTGCGTCAAGGTCAACAGGATTTACACCCTTCAAGCTCCTATTTGGTGACGAAGCAATAACTCCAGAAGAAGCAAAGACAGGGTCAATAAGAACAACAGCTTCGGCAGAAGACGAAACTGATTATCAAATAACAAAAGATACTATAGAAGGGACCAGACTTCAGGCTATAGAGCACATCAATAATACCAGGCCAAAACAATAAGGTGGCGTGATAGAAAAGTTCGATTGAAAAACATCAAGCCAGGAGATCTGGTGCTTCGGAGAGTGGCCAACCCAGATACAGTGGGCAAGTTGTAACTGAAGTGGGAAGGTCCTTTTCTGGTAATATCTTCGTCAAGACCCGGTTCTTATTGATTGAAGGATATGGACGGCAACGACATACCCAGAACTTGGAATGCGGATGAGCTTCGGCGATACTATGTGTAATTTGGTGTAATCTTTTTTCATTTTTTCTATGGCACACTTTTTATTTCAAGAGGGGAGAAAGGTTTTTAATGGGGCCATATCTTGTAATTTTTCATTCTTATTTAGCCCTACAAGGGCCAAATCCCCCAAAGATGTAATATGTAAAATCTGAGCCTACACCATCGAGTGCAAAAAGAAAAACAGGGTGAAGCTCAAAAGACGTCCCCAAGGGGATGCAAAGCTTGACGAAGCTGCAAAAAAGTCATTCCTAAGGGAGCGTAGCGTAAGTTTTCTGCTCAAAAGTAGTTCCTAAGGGAATGTAGAGCCAAAAATTTATTGAAGATGCAAAAGTCGTTCCTAAGGGAGTGCAGAGTAAGTTTTCTGCTCAAAAGTCGTTCCAAAGGTAACATAGAGCCAAATACCACCGAAATATAAGGTGAAGAAGTTTAAAAGTCGTTCCTAAGGGATGCAGAACTTAAATGCCACCGAAATAGAAGGTGAAGAAGCTCAAAAGTCGTTCCTAAGGGAATGCAGAGCTTAAAAGACTCAAAAGTCGTTCCTAAGGGGATGCAGAGTCTGGGTGTGGTTTCGTGTGTGTGTTCGGTACATTCATTTGCACATTACATTACAACATTAATTGCATTCATACACATTCATGTAGACATTCGTAGGATCATCATCATCATAACATGAAGCACAAATAGAAATACTTTAGCTTTGACAACAATGCTTCGATGAGCACGAAGAAGCAAGGACATGCTTCGTTGTGTACGAAAAGAAGGGAAGGTGTTTTTCGCCTTCGGCTCAAAAGATACAAGTTTCATCCACAGCAAAGCAATTTATACATGGATGGAAAGGTAAAAATATATTACAAGGTATGAACAAGTATACAAAGTAATGTTCAATTCTCGATTACAATGTCTTTTACAAAGATAATACAAATGCTTATAAGTTCTATGCAGGCAGGCCTGAAAATAGCTTCAGCAGCCTTCGGAATGTGCTTCGGACTATCAATCTTTGGCACCACCATCCTGCACACAAACAAGCAGTATAAGGTAAAAAGTAATTACAAGAGATGGGAAGCAACAGGTATAAGTTTCATACCGGCTTAAGCAAGCTTCGGGCCTCGTCACCAACCAAATCCCGCCCACCCTTCGCCCAAATCTGAGTTATAAATCTATTTCCAATACTCCAGGCTTCACTGGGGATATCAACCAAGTCTATTGGAGACAGACTGAAGGTTGGTTTGTTTACAGTTTTTCCGTGTGTGCAACCAGCCTTCATGAATGCTACAGCTGTGCCGCGAGAAGCCAGCAGGGCATATAAGTCACCGTGCCCGGCTGTCACTTCATCAAGCGCCTCAACTTCGCCTTCAATGTGTTCGAAGGTGTTTGGAATATCTTCAGCTGAAGGGGTAAACTCTTCAGAGCTGGCTCCAACCGAGTTGAAGACCCTTTTCAATCGTTGTACGCAACGGTTGCCAAAGTTGAAACATATGTTCTGAAGCTCTTTCAAAGTTTGTTGCAGCTTTGTATTTTTGTCAGCTTCAGCTTCATATTTTGTCTGCAAATCTTTTTTCTTGTACGAAGCTATCTGATTTTTGGAGAAGTTCGTCGTTTAATCTAGCGTTTTTGGCTTAGGCTTCTGCAAGGGAACCCTCCATTGCCTGAAGCAGGAAATCTTTCTTCTCAAGAGAAGCTTCGTAGTCTTTAATCTTGTTTTCCAAACCCTCGATTATAATTTCGTTCTTTTTTTCTTCGAGGTCTTGCTGCATTCTCAGTGCCTTGCTTAGCAACATACTCTGTAGAAATAAACCTTCATCAGAAAACTTTTCTTCATCACAAAAATAAAAAGAAAATTTTGCTTCATCTTAAAAAGGGGGAATTTTACCTTGTAGTTGGAATAAAACAAACTGCCGACGATATGTTGTCGCCTATAGCCGCTAATATCAGCTTCGAGCTTTGGAAAACCGACACTCTTCAATAGAGTGCCGATCATCTTTGCCCCGGTGCGGTCGTGAATGCATCCTAAGGCCCCTTCATCAATCCCACCAAAGAGCATGGCTCCTGGCTGTTAGCCACATGATATATCATACTCCTGTAGCTCCTTCTTTTCGGCCTCGGATAATTCTTGCCCGACCAGGTTCTGAAGGTCGAAGTCTTTTTCCTCCGAAGCAGCATCGACAATCTTCTTTCCTTTGTCAGGCACTATGGCCATGACCTCCTCTGCTGCCACAGCTGTCCCTTCCACAGCCATATCCAAGAGCAGTTTATCAATTCTAGAAATTGTACTCTCAAGGTTGGTGGCTTCGGCGGCAGCTGCAGCTTCGGCAGAGGCATTTTCTTTGGCAATGGCCTCGGCGCTTGCAATAGGTGTTATTTTAGATGCCGAGGCTGATGGTGGCGTCCGTTCAATGGCTTGCATTACGGTAACGATTCTTCACTTTTTCTGCCCATCCGCCTTCTTTGTAGCCAAAGGCTCGTCCTTCTTCTGTAAAAGCTTCGTCAGTTCCGCTCCCAGAGGACTTAGCAGCTTGATAGGTAGAGATTCAGTCATTACCTTTAAAATTTCTTCCACTTCGGCAGTAGGGGGTGTCGAAGGAGTCTCCTCTTCCACCTCAGTCACCTTCGGCTCTGGATTTTCAGCCTTTCTTTTCTTTGAAGCTACCACCTTTGTCTCAGGAGTGGATTTTCTCTTCTTTAAAACCTTCTCATCCTCCTTCACCATTTTGGCAGCTTGTCTGTTCAGAACGCTAACAATTCTTTTCCTTTTTACCCCTTCGGCACCCTTGCTAAGTCGTTCATAATCAGGGTATTCAAATTTCAGAGCATCCATCACCCGGTTTAGCCTTCGTTTTGGTCGGGTGCCGAAGGCTGCTATCATCAATTGGTCTTCTTTTTTGGTATAGTTTCCCAATATTTCATTACACGTAGTTTCAATCATTTCTAGCCATTCTTGGCAAGGCTCCTTGAACTGTTTTTCAAATTTGAAACGATAAGATAATCGAATAAGTTCGTGTTTCTTCTTTGTTCCTTTCATCTTTGGCATCCCCCAGCCACTTGACGTTGGATACGTCTAGTTGGCCAGGTATTCCTGCACCAAGTCCCTGGTGCTGATTTGCCCAGCCACCACCCTGAATTCTACTCCGGCCAGCTGGCATGGCGACCCTAGCAGCATGTTGCATAGGGGCCTGGTCATTCTGAAGATTAAGGATAGCGGGCACATGACCATCGTCATCAGTTTCCCCCTCTTCTTCTCATCATCCTTAATATAAAACCATTCACCTTTCCAGCCGGTTGGCCATTTTGTACGGTAACTAAGAACTAGAGCCTTCATATCCTTGCGATATACAAAATTGTAGCAACCAAAATTTTCATGAAGACCGTCTGCCCTGGCCTTCGTCTGGTAGTGTAACTCGTGCACTCGGCAGAACGCTTCGGCATCTGGGGCCATCCCTTGGCTTCGGAGGGCCCAGATGAAGACGCTAAGCCTAACAATGGCGTTAGAGGTCAGCTGATGAAGATATATTTCGAAATTTTTCAAGACTTCCCCTATCATCTCGTTCAGAGGAAATCGCAGTCCTGCTCTGAAGAAGCTCTTGAAAACCACTACTTCATCACTCTTCGGTGCTGGGGTGGTCTCTTCTCCGGCAAATCGGACAAGTTTGCTTTCAGCTACCCCAAAGTAGCCCAGCTTCATCATCATGGGCATGTCAGCTTCAGACACAGTAGATTTCTCAAAATCTAGATGGCTGGGTTTTGTTGGGATCAAAATACTATAATCTTCCTCATCTTCATCAATATTTTCTTCTTCAGCAATGGCCTGTTCAGCTTCGGCAACAGCAGTACCTTCATCAGTAGTTCCCTCTGTCACAACTAGACCTGATTGTTTTGTGACTTTAGAAATTGGTGTTGTCTCAGTGACCTCGGTTTCTTCTCCCTCACGAGACACCCTTGCAGTCGAACGCACTCTGGCCATTTGATGGATTTTTCGCGGTTTTAACGAAGTTGATGGTTGTGTTTGCAGTTTTGACGAAGCTCACTCTTCTGACGAAGTTAACTCTAAATGATGAAGTGCTCGCTTGAGAGCGCAGTGAAAAAAGCTTCGGCTATGGTTAAATTTTTTTAACAGCACAACAGTGCAATGGCAATGAATGATGTGGTAACTCTGCACCAACCCGTCTGTTTATATAGTGCTGCAGGTGGGAAGGTAAACCGCCAAATCGCCTGCACTCACTGAACAGTGGACCACTCAGCGCTTGGAAGGTGAACCGCCAGATCGCCTGTATTCGCTGAATGGTGGACCACCCGACGCTTGGAGTATTTTAATCGTTTCTCGGCAACGAGCTCAGGGAAGGTGTTTTTTGGACCTTCGGCATTCCGAATCCTTTGAGATTTTTCGCGGATCGAGCTCGTTAAGAAAAACGATCTAGCACCGCGAAGGAGCTACTTTTGGAGGTCTTCTTCTTCGCTGAAGGTCCTCTAAGCAAAAACACCTTCGGTAGGATGATATGTAAGCAGACACAACACGAAGGTATATGTCGAAGCTACAATCCAGGGAGCTTTGGCATGATGACACGCCTTGAGACGAAGGGCAGCACCGACTTAAAGAGGAAAAGATTGTTTAGTCCATGATAACTTGTGTCATGTTTATAATTAATTATCAAGGACATAAATGTGATTTCGACTGGGCTGCGTCCCGTGCCTATAAACAGGTGAACAGTAACCCTGTACTGTTCACACTGACTGATAATTATCTGCATGTTGCTCTTGGATTTTTACCTTCTGTCAAGCCGAAGGTATATATGTAATCAATATCATTAATGTTTGTTCATGAATATAGAATAAGAACATAAATCTCTACTACTTATTAAGGCTCTAAGGGTAGCCTGCCATTCTGCCTTCGTTCAATCTGGATCGTCCATCGCTGTTGTTCAATCTAGATCGTCCATCCGCATCGCTGTTGTTCAATCTGGATCGTCCATCCGCGCGCGCAAAAATTTGACTGTAGCAGGGACGTTTATTAATACCACTAACTGATTACACAAGCTGACTGCTTTCTCTGTAGCAGGCACGTTTATAAGTTGCTACCGCACTCTTTTGCTGGCCGATATGGTACCATTTATTTGCGCCGCGGTAGAGAACATGTGTCGAATTTATTTGGCTGACCGACATGAGGCCCATCTATCAATTCAATTGTATACCGCTAAGGCCCAATCGCTCAGTCAGCTCCACTCCCGCGGCATCCCTCACCACGGCCTCCACTTCTCCGCCTTCTCCGAGTCAGTTCCCCTCCGCGCCCACAACCCCCGCCGCGCCCACCCCCACTCCCGATGCGTCCGCCCCAACGCCGATAGTCCTCGCCCCTCCTCGGACAGGGCCAAGGAGGAGCAGTACGGCCAGCCCCTGCAGGCTGATTTCTCCTCCCCCTCCCCGGACTCCAGCGGAGGCGACGGCTCCTGCGTCACCACCGAGTCCGACGAGGACGCCTCCTCGCCTTCCCCGGACGTGGTGCGGCGTAGCCTGGCGCTGGCGCTGTAGGAGCGCGCGGTCCTCCTAGAGCGGGAACACTCGCTGCCGCCGTTGCAGGCCGTGGACGGCGACGACGACGACTTGTACGCCACGTGGAACGCCATCATGCAGAAGACGCGCCCGGCGGATCCGGCTGCTACCCCTCCAGCTCTAGCTCCCGCCACGCACCATCAGCAACGGCCGCCACCAAGGGCCTGGGACCGGTCGGTCAGCGCCGAGGAGATGAACAGGCGATTCGACGAATTCATCAAGAAGAACTGCAACTCCTTCGGCAGGCAATAGGCGACCACCACTCCGTTACGATCTGGCCACCTCCCCGACGTACGATACGTATATACAGTACAAGCAGGGCACATGCATCTTTGGTTTTCCATCTCGGTGAGCCGCCGGAGCTAGCGAGGGGAGGCGGGTGTGACACCCCAGGTGTCAGTTTCGTGTTACGTCGCGAGATTTATCCTAATCTCGGACGCTCAGTGAAAATTTCTATTTCTCGATCGTGCCTATCTCTGTTTATCAGGCTTTCTCTTGGAAGTTCACCGAATTCAGAGTTATTCGACCGCGAGAAACAACCAATTTTGGAGCGTGTTAAAACTTGTATTTCTCGGAACGAATGCAGACTCGATAATCATTCTCAATTTATCAAACTCGTCTAAAGCTCATTTAATCAAACGCTCGACAGGTGCTAGTCGAGCTGTGTCCGACTTTGATTTCTCGATGTCGATCTATGTCCAAAAAAATTAATCCAACCCCGTACTCTCACACAGAAATACTCAGTATGTCGTCCTCTAATTAATTTCTATCCGATTCGGCTTAATATCTCTGTATCCAATCTGATTTCGAAATCAGCATCGACAGCGATTTTAAAATGTCACGGTTCGCTTTCTCCGACTAGAAATTCAAAGCCGATCAGAAATCTGAGAGAAACATTTATTTCTAAAATAGTGTGCGAGGAATTATTTCCAAGCGGAATCAAATCCAACTCTTGGCCGAATTAATCGCTCAATCGTCCGTTCGCCCGTACTGTATTTCACTCTGTTCTCTGTCGAGACGAATTCCGTAGGAGTGTTTGTATTCCGGGAAATAATTAGCGATCGGATGATCCGTGTTTAAGCAAAACACCGTAAATAAAATGGAAATAAATTAGCGTGGCCCGATAACGTGTTTTGGGCCAGGCCCAACCCAGCCCATTAGGCCCACTAAGGAAAACCCTAACCCTAGCCATCTTCTATAAATGGGGGTGCTCACTTGGCAAATTTTCACTCCCACCCCTCTAAGATTTTCAGCCGCCACTTTCATTTCTCCCTGGCTGCTTCCTCCCACGCGAGGCAGCAGGCGCCCTTCTTCCTCCCTGGCTCCCACGGCAGCAAGCAGCCAGCAGGGAGCAAGGCCAGCCCCCATGGCGCCCTTCCTCCTCGGCTCAATGGTGTGGCCGAGCAGCAGCCCCCCAGCTCTCCTCTCTCCAGGGCGCAGGAAGCTTTCCCTCTTCTCCGCGACGTCCGGCAGCAGGGAACCTTTCTCCCCTACGTGCAAGGACTTCTCCATGGCCGGCGCCCAGCAGCTCGACTCCTCTACTCTCCTTCCCATGGCGCCCCATTCCTTCCATGGAAAAATCAGCAGCTGCCCCCCAGCTCTGCTCCACCCTCAGCTCCCAAATGGCGCCCGGAGTTTCCAGCCGTCTTCCAAGGACGACACCCACTGTTCCTCCATCCCTGTTTTCTTCCACGCGCAGCAGCAGGAAGCTCAACTCAGCTCCCTCCCTTCCCTGCTCGCCCCAGCCATAAACCATCGCGTAGAGCGCCGTCGGCCTGTTGAGCGCGCTCTCCACTGCCCTGGCGTTTCCCCTGCTAGCTCCTCCCATGGACGCCCAGAAATTCCAGCAGTGAGCCCCCTTCCTCGCTGTTCGTCGTGGTGCCCGCCGGCTGTTCGACAAAATGCGCAGCAAGCCGCGCGCTGCAGCAGCCCTCCCGTTCGATCTCCACTCCCCTCGTCACGTGTCGTCGCTCTCGTGCTCGCTGCGCAGCCCCATCCGCGACGCCGTAAGTCCTCGGTGAGATTCCTCGCTGCCCTTGCTGCTGTCATTTTTTTTTGTTTTGTGCGCATTAAAACTGTTGAACCACTGAGTGATGTTAATCGCAGCTAGACGTTGCCGCGGAGCCGCGCGCGATGCCTGCTTCGGTGAGGCCCCTAAACCGTGGACGCATGTGCAACCCGAATCCGAGTTTGACAGGTTGATAGACTTATGGTTTACTATTGATGTGTTTCGATAGATGGCATGCATACAAATATGGTGTGTATTAATGTTGAATATGTGTGGCTGCGATAGTTATTTTGTACGTCATAGGAATTGGTTGTGGATGTATTAATTGATTGTTAAAATGCTTCGTCGTAAAATATTGTGTTTGCGCGGCAAATTTAAATAAAGCCTAAAGCATGCTCGGTGACTTCCGTAGTCGGCTAATGAGTTAGTCTAAGATAATTATATTTTATGTATTCATCGTTGGTGTAGGTTAGAGAAGATTGAAAATATAAGTTATGCGACATGTTGTTGTTTGAAGATGAGATGTGCAAATAATCAGTTTGGTGGTTCACTCGTCTAGTCGATAGTTGTTATAAATATTTGCGCTAAAAATTGGTCATAAGAGTGCAATGGGCATGTGGTGTTGGTTGGATGTGATAAGTAGATTAGAAGTGTGGGTTTGTCGAAGCGCCGTGATGTCGAATGTGTATATCGAAGTGCATTGTAGTGGGAATTGCGTTAAGTTAATCGGTAGTGTCTCGAGTGCACGCCACAATATGGTTGTATGCGAGACCTAGTAAAATAAGGTGTGCTCGATGGGGATGTTCAGTCGTTGTAGGTGGAAATTGTCTTTGCTTAAATATAGAGGTGGTGACATGCCGAAGTAGTCATCGCTTCCTCTATGTTTATATGTCGAGTCGAAATGTGGAGTACTCGTGGTACGCTAGGCGGTGTCCAAATAAATTAACCGGTCGATGCGATAGTGGTCGTGCGTGATTTATTGTTAGTGAGTAGTTGGAATTCCGAGCTATATGAGGATAATGTTAAAAACTAGTAGGCGGCGTGTAACTGCGTTCATATGATGAATAATAGGTCGGTAGGTATTGTTCATGCCAGTAGCAAATGTAATCTTATGGAGTTTTACGCCATGTGTAAATGCCTCCACGATAGACCCCAAAAATGTGCTATTTAGGTGACTTGTTTGTTAACTAATTCAAGTTGAGCAATGGTTGAGAAACACTGATCAATCGACTCCAACCCATGTTCTTGAGTTACGATGTCTAAAATGGTTCGCTAGGTCTTCTACTGTGATTAGCCAACTCATGTTAAACAGGAGTCGATTTCGTTAAGTGTTTGTTATATATGTGTTGTCTCGGATTGCGATAGTAATAGACAAGCCGACGTGTATGCTGTCGAGCGGACCGTGTCGTTGCTCTAGTTAGCCAAATTGTTCGATGAATTGGTTAAGGTCATAGCCACGATAATTTGCTTGTTGTATTCTAAATGCGTATGGTTACGGTCGCGGATGAAAAGTAGTAGTGCTCATGTGGTGTCTAAACTCAAATGCGAACTAGTGGGTGAAAAACGCTTTGAAATACACATATGCCGAAATTGATGATTGCGCGCGAAATAACTTGGATGAAAATTAGTGAGTCTACTTGTTAGTCCTCAATTGATTATTTTAACTCTAACAAATGATAAAGTGTTAGAATAATTCAAGTCTCTAGAGCAAGGCAATTCTTGAATTATATAGAAGCTGAAATTTATTGATTGCTGTTTTGGACTGCACGCATTGTTTTCGTTGTGCTGTTTGTTTGATAAAACAAATCATGTTTTCTGTAGAAAAGTCATATAGAAGAGTTGTAGATAACTCTATTATCTTACTTGTGTTAAAATTTGACAATCATAGGTCTGACCGTTTAGGAGTTATGCTTTTTACAAATTCAGTAACTGAATCTGTCCACTTTCTGTACAGATTTCAGAAACTGCATTGTTTGCTCAATTTAATTTTGCAATCTGTTCATGGTCGTTATAAGAAAGTTGTAGATGCTTTTCTGATCTTGCTTGTGTTAAAATTTCATAACCGCAGGCCTGATAGTTTAAGAGTTATGAATTTTACAAACTGCTTGCTGTGTTCTGTCCACCGTCAGAACAGATTTTGAAAACTGTGTTGTTTGATTTAGTTAAACATTAAATCACTTCTTAGTAATTATAAAAGATATGTAGTGCTTTTGCTAAGCTTTCCAAAAAGTCTTAGATCACTCTTTTTGGTGGTCTGAAGCTTAATTTGTGAATGTTTCAAATATGAAGACTGAATCTGTCCAGTTCTGGACAGCAAAGTATTTTAGTGATGTTTATCCTTAGTTAAATATTGAATCACCTTATGATGCTTATAAATAATTTGTAGAACATTTAATTAGCTTTCCAGAAAGTCTAGGATCACTTTGTTTGGATGTCTGAATCTGTAGTTATGAATTTTTGAAGTCACAAGTCTGAATCTGTCCAAATCTGGACAGCGCTGTTGTGTTAACACCTTTTGACCTTGCTAAGTGTTTAATCGTGCGGTGATGACAATATCAAAGTTGTAAAGCACCTTCTAAGCTTTCCAGAAAGTTTTAGTTTAATATTTTTGGATTAATATTTGAGGAGTTATGATTAAAACAAGTAACTGCTGTGTAGCTGTCCCAAAAATCTGCAAGTGCGCTTTTGATTGTTAGTTCACCCTTCTCGCTAAAAATGTTTGGTTTGCTCTTAAGTAATGTAGACTTGCCATGGTTAAGCTAGAGATAACATATGTGCCATGTTTTTATACGTTTCTTTCTCTAGTTAATTGTGATGTATTATTGTGTTGCGTAAGTATCTAAAATGTCGTCGTCTTTTTAATGGTGTTAAGGATGAATGTCGATAATGTACGACTAGCTAGCGCGTGCGTATAGTCGTTGCAGTGTTTTACTAATTAATGCTTAGTTCGCTATCATGTACTTGCAGTATCTTGTGATATTTTTCATTATATTCATACATATGCATCTTGCATCTCATATAGGACCGAGAGATGATGATCGAGCTAGTGATGTGGTGCCAACCATAAGATGCAGTCGGTGGATGACCCAAGGAAGGATGGACTTAACCAGTGGATGCTCGCCAAGCGAGTACATCTCCCAGCAAACACTATCTAAGTGTTAAAATAAAGGCAAGCCCTGGTTTTATGCATAACCTGTTCTATATGATATTTTACTACACTTAATGTTTGTAGGCTTGTATTGTGCACTTAAGTGTATGAGTTGATTTAAACTCTAGTTGCATGATCTCAGGAAATCCTATTAAGATGAATACTAGTATGCTAGGTCGAGTAGCTGCTTTATTAATTAGGATCTCGGTAGAAGTCGAGTGATTTTTCTAGCACTCGCGCGAGGTCAGGAATTGGTTGTATCCACTTTGATAACAGAATGATGATGGTTTGTGGACACGAATCCATGGGGATGCGTGGTCTACGAGATGAAATTGGAATAAGGATTAACGTGCGGATGCCTGTGTCAAGCGTTTGAATGTACTAAGCACATACCGAGAAATATGGTAAATCGGTAAGCCTAGTACCTGATTGAACCTGCCAGTGGACTTTACCCCTCACGCGACCTGAGACCTGGTCTCCCATTCCGGTTATGGTGGGTACAAAAGTGCGGTCACTGCACGACGGCAGTGGGGGTCAGTGAGGCATTGTACGCCAAGGCGGTGAGCCCTGATCTGCTGCCAGGGAATCGACGGGGACGGTTGATGTGTGTGGGGACGGAGTGCCTCGCCACGTCGTGTGTTTAGGTTTACCTTGCAAGGATAAAAACTCGATTCGAATCGTCCGCTTCTCGCAGCTAATGAGACTGCTTGATCCATTGTACTGCATTGAGTAACAAGTGGAAATATGATGAGTTGATATAAGATGTTGATTGCTAATAATGTTTGCTACTATGTATGAGTAGATAGTACACATTTAGCCTTAAGAGAGTCACACTTGAATTGATAAAGTTAAACTTGACTTAGAAACTCAGCTAGTGCTTTTGGCAACCAAACCCCACGGCCAAACAGCTGCATGTCTAGAGGTAGAGGAGTAGACTCCTCACACCGGGTAAGTCTAGCTGAGTATTAGTATACTCAGCCTTGCTTGTGGCATAATTTTTGCAGGTACTCCTTAGGATGGTTGGTTGATGTTGTGACTTGGCCTCCATCCCTGCCACCGGGATAGACGGTCGAGTGGGTTATTGCTTCCGCAGGAGAGGACCAGGGGGAGTAGTGTGGCCAGGCTTCGCCATGTTACTCGGTTCTTCTCCGTTAGTTATTTCCGCTGCATTAAAATTTATGGTTATTATTTCTGAAACTCCGATAATGTAATCACTATTGATACTTATTAAATTTGTGGTATTATGCTTTATTGTCTTTCTCTGTGCCTCACCTTCGAGTGAGCTAGTGGTATTCGATCCTGGATATGTGGCTTTATCGGACTAGATCCGAGGGACTGACGAGTTATTCCTGTTTAAGTGTGTTGCTGTCCTTAAGGGTGCGACTTGGGCACTTAAGCTGGAATAATTCGGGCGGTTCCGCCACTACTGGTATCGGAGCGAATACCAGTACGGAGAAGTCAATAAGTCGTGATTACCAACTTTTCTAAAGTAAAACTTGCTTAGAAACCACTGTTGGATAGATCGTCAGGACGATAAGGATAGACCTAGGACGTGAAGCCTTAGGAATAGATGGGTAGCTAGGTGGCTATGTATATAGGCCATAAAGGCTGCTATTACTATTATTAGGAAGGATGCTATAGCAAACATCCGAAAAATTAGTTAGGTCTGAGAAGACGACTAGAATGAGCATGCATCATGATTGTCGCATCATTGTCTCTTGTGCACCAACATACTTCTATCACCTTTATTCCAATAATAAGAAATTGTGAATAATGTGTTGTATTGCTATGAACTGCAAAAAAATGTCTTATCCTGTGTGTCATGATAGTCTTGACTAGGTTGTGTTATGTGCTTCTCTTGTCTTGCTATCTAGGTGGTATTGCAATTGTTTAACCCTATTTGCCAAAAAAAAAGTTGCTTGTTTTGCCCATCAAAAGACCCCCCCACTTTAAACAACCC
Source organism: Zea luxurians (assembly GCA_029449295.1). Lineage (NCBI taxonomy): Eukaryota > Viridiplantae > Streptophyta > Magnoliopsida > Poales > Poaceae > Zea > Zea luxurians. Next base: position 43,841,490 of record JAOPSE010000001.1, on the reverse strand, counting down.
AGTGGTTAGCAAGTGAAACCCTTAAAAAATCAAATCACATGCTTGTGTTGGTATTTTCTGACCCTTGAGTGTTTTACCCTTGAATTTACACTTGCACAACTTATAGACCACCACAACTTGACCGCTAGACCAACCCAAGTCTCCTTGTGCACTTGTTACGCCAAAAAAAATTGTTGTTTGGTGTCTAGTTGCGCAAACCCTATCAAGGCCATGTTTCTTTCCATAAATCCTTGCCCCTGAAACTTCATAGCATTCCTATTGATCATCCAGCTGATCTTGTTGCCTACCTATCCTTTCGCATGGATCTGGTGATCTCTTTCCTTGTGAATCATGTTGTGGCTTTATCATCCGAATCTCTGGATCCCTTAATGATTCTGCCCCGTTATCTGGGTATCTGCTATAACCCGTTCTCAAGTATCAGATGTTGATCTGCCTAAATCTCTCACTTCTCATCATTCTCATACCCCTTCTTTGAGGATCATGACACTGTTTTATCGATTTTATCTCTAAGCAGTGGATACATTTGGTTCAATGGATTATGCCGTTGACTTTAGTTCTCTCAGGTCTCTAAAAACTCATCAATCTTGATCTCATGGTTGGTTCCTTCTCATATCAAATCTCGTACTAATCTCTGGCCTAATAATCTCCATGATGATCATAAAATAATTTTCTGAGTTGAAGAAAGTTCTTATGTGATGCTCTTTTGCCAGCAATCTCTGCTTCAACTCTGATCACATTCTTATTTTCTGAGCCATACTCTCATGGGCTCCATCTATCTGTGTTATGTGAATTTCTTATTGGTTGCGTTTGGTAATGATGTCACGACTAATGACTGATGGTGCCGCGACGAGACCGAGAGCCTACTATGGTGCACACATGGTTGAGCTGCTTGGCACGCGCTGGTATCGTGGTTAATAGTTGTGATCCATTACGAGACTATACTGATGTGCTATCTTTTGTGTGCATTCTCTCAGAGTGGTCGCTGCATTTTGTCTCAATATGTCGCGATGTTCTACCCAAATCTATCTTCAGTATCTTGTCATATACCCTCATGAATTTGCATCTATCTTCAGTCTGGGAGTTACATGCTTCTCCACCCTTGAAGATCCTCATTCGAATCTCGGGACGAGATTCTTTTTAAGGGTGGAAGGCTGTGACACCCCAGGTGTCAGTTTCGTGTTACGTCACGAGATTTATCCTAATCTCGGACGCTCAGTGAAAAATTCTATTTCTCGATCGTGCCTATCTCTGTTTATCAGGCTTTCTCTTGGAAGTTCACCGAATTCAGAGTTATTCGATCGCGAGAAACAACCAATTTTGGAGCGTGTTAAAACTTGTATTTCTCGGAACGAATGCAGACTCGATAATCATTCTCAATTTATCAAACTCGTCTAAAGCACATTTAATCAAACGCTCGACAGGTGCTAGTCGAGCTGTGTCCGACTCTGATTTCTCGATGTCGATCTATGTCCAAAAAAAAATTAATCCGACCTCGTACTCTCACCCAAAAATACTCAGTATGTCGTCTTCTAATTAATTTCTATCCGATTCGGCTTAATATCTCTGTATCCAATCCTATTTCGAAATCAGCATCGACAGCGATTTTAAAATGTCACGATTCGCTTTCTCCGACTAGAAATCCAAAGTCGATCAGAAATCTGAGAGAAACATTTATTTCTAAAATAGTGTGCGAGGAATTATTTCCGAGCGGAATCAAATCCAACTCTTGGCCGAATTAATCGCTCAATCGTCCGTTCGCCCGTACTGTATTTCACTCTGTTCTCTGTCGAGACGAATTCCGCAGGAGTGTTTGTATTCCGGGAAATAATTAGCGATCGGATGATCCGTGTTTAAGCAAAACACCGTAAATAAAATGGAAATAAATTAGCGCGGCCTGATAACGTGTTTTGGGCCAGGCCCAACCCAGCCCATTTGGCCCACTAAGGAAAACCCTAACCCTAGCCATCTTCTATAAATGGGGGTGCTCACTTGGCAAATTTTCACTCCCACCCCTCTAAGATTTTCAGCCGCCACTTTCATTTCTCCCTGGCTGCTTCATCCCACGCGAGGCAGCAGGCGCCCTTCTTCCTCCCTGGCTCCCACGGCAGCAAGCAGCCAGCAGGGAGCAAGGCCAGCCCCCATGGCGCCCTTCCTCCTCGGCTCAATGGTGTGGCCGAGCAGCAGCCCCCCCAGCTCTCCTCTCTCCAGGGCGCAGGGAGCTTTCCCTCTTCTCCGCGGCGTCCGACAGCAGGGAACCTTTCTCCCCTGCGTGCAAGGACTTCTCCATGGCCGGCGCCCAGCAGCTCGACTCCTCTACTCTCCTTCCCATGGCGCCCCCATTCCTTCCATGGAAAAACCAGCAGCCGCCCCCAGCTCTGCTCCACCCTCAGCTCCCAAATGGCGCCCGGAGTTTCCAGCCGTCTTCCAAGGACGACACCCACTGTTCCTCCATCCCTGTTTTCTTCCACGCGCAGCAGCAGGAAGCTCAACTCAGCTCCCTCCCTTCCCTGCTCGCCCCAGCCATAAACCATCGCGCAGAGCGCCGTCGGCCTGTTGAGCGCGCTCTCCACTGCCCTGGCGTTTCCCCTGCTAGCTCCTCCCATGGATGCCCAGAAATTCCAGCAGCGAGCCCCCTTCCTCGCTGTTCGTCGTGGTGCCCGCCGGCTGTTCGACAAAATGCGCAGCAAGCTGCACGCTGCAGCAGCCCTCCCGTTCGATCTCCACTCCCCTCGTCGCGTGTCGTCGCTCTCGTGCTCGCTGCGCAGCCCCATCCGCGACGCCGTAAGTCCTCGGTGAGATTCCTCGCTGCCATTGCTGCTGTCATTTTTTTCGTTTTGTGCGCGGTAAAACTGTTGAACCACTGAGTGATGTTAATCGCAACTAGACGTTGCCGAGGAGCCGCGCGAGATGCCTGCTTCGGTGAGGCCCCTAAACCGTGGACGCATGTGCAACCCGAATCCGAGTTTGACAGGTTGATAGACTTATGGTTTACTATTGATGTGTTTCGATTGATGGCATGCATACAAATATGGTGTGTATTAATGTTGAATATGTGTGGCTGCGATAGTTATTTTGTACGTCATAGGAATTGGTCGCGGATGTATTAATTGATTGTTAAAATGCTTCGTCGTAAAATATTGTGTTCGCGCGGCAAATTTAAATAAAGCCTAAAGCATGCTCGGTGACTTCTGTAGTCGGCTAATGAGTTAGTCTAAGATAATTATATTTTATGTATTCATCGTTGGTGTAGGTTAGAGAAGATTGAAAATATAAGTTATGCGACATGTTGTTGTTTGAAGATGAGATGTGCAAATAATCAGTTTGGTGGTTCACTCGTCTAGTCGATAGTTGTTATAAATATTTGCGCTAAAAATTGGTCATAAGAGTGCAGTGGGCATGTGGTGTTGGTTGGATGTGATAAGTAGATTAGAAGTGTGGGTTTGTCGAAGCGCCGTGATGTCGAATGTGTATATCGAAGTGCATTGTAGTGGGAATTGCGTTAAGTTAATCGATAGTGTCTCGAGTGCACGCCACAATATGGTTGTATGCGAGACCTAGTAAAATAAGGTGTGCTCGATGGGGATGTTCAGTCGTTGTAGGTGGAAATTGTCTTTGCTTAAATATAGAGGTGGTGACATGCCGAAGTAGTCATCGCTTGCTCTATGTTTATATGTCGAGTCGAAATGTGGAGTACTCGTGGTACGCTAGGCGGTGTCCAAATAAATTAACCGGTCGATGCGGTAGTGGTCGTGCGTGATTTATTGTTAGTGAGTAGTTGGAATTCCGAGCTATATGAGGATTATGTTAAAAACTAGTAGGCGGCGTGTAACTGCGTACATATGGTGAATAATAGGTCGGTAGGTATTGTTGATGCCAGTAGCAAATGTAATCTTATGGAGTTTTACGCCATGTGTAAATGTCTCCACGATAGACCCCAAAAATGTGCTATTTAGGTGACTTGTTTGTTAACTAATTCAAGTTGAGCAATGGTTGAGAAACACTGATCAATCGGCTCCAACCCATGTTCTTGAGTTACGATGTCTAAAATGGTTCGCTAGGTCTTCTACTGTGATTAGCCAACTCATGTTAAACAGGAGTCGATTTCGTTAAGTGTTTGTTATATATGTGTTGTCTCGGATTGCGATAGTAATAGACAAGCCGATGTGTATGCTGTCGAGCGGACCGGGTCGTTGCTCTAGTTAGCCAAATTGTTCGATGAATTGGTTAAGGTCGTAGCCACGATAATTTGCTTGTTGTATTCTAAATGCGTATGGTTACGGTCGCGGATGAAAAGTAGTAGTGCTCATGTGGTGTCTAAACTCAAATGCGAACTAGTGGGTGAAAAACGCTTTGATATACACATATGCCGAAATTGATGATTGTGGTGAATGCGTTGATGGAATGTGTATGTTAGTTCTAGCGCGCAAAATAACTTGGATGAAAATTAGTGAGTCTACTTGTTAGTCCTCAATTGATTATTTTAACTCTAACAAATGATAAAGTGTTAGAATAATTCAAGTCTCTAGAGTAAGGCAATTCTTGAATTATATAGAAGCTGAAATTTATTGATTGCTGTTTTGGACTGCACACATTGTTTTCGTTGTGCTGTTTGTTTGATAAACCAAATCATGTTTTCTGTAGAATGGTCATATAGAAGAGTTGTAGATAACTCTATTATCTTACTTGTGTCAAAATTTGACAGTCATAGGTCTGACCGTTTAGGAGTTATTCTTTTTACAAATTCAGTAACTGAATCTGTCCACTTTCTGTACAGATTTCAGAAACTGCATTGTTTGCTCAATTTAATTTTGCAATCTGTTCATGGCCGTTAAAAGAAAGTTGTAGATGCTTTTCTGATCTTGCTTGTGATAAAATTTCATAACCGCAGGCCTGATAGTTTAAGAGTTATGAATTTTACAAACTGCTTGCTGTGTTCTGTCCACCGTCAGAACAGATTTCGAAAACTGTGTTGTTTGATTTAGTTAAACATTAAATCACTTCTTAGTAATTATAAAAGTTATGTAGTGCTTTTGCTAAGCTTTCCAAAAAGTCTTAGATCACTTTTTTGGTGGTCTGAAGCTTAAGTTGTGAATGTTTCAAATATGAAGACTGAATCTGTCCAGTTCTGGACAGCAAAGTCTTTTAGTGATGTTTATCCTTAGTTAAATATTGAATCACCTTGTGATGTTTATAAATAATTTGTAGAACATTTAATTAGCTTTCCAGAAAGTCTAGGATCACTTTGTTTGGATGTCTGAATCTGTAGTTATGAATTTTTGAAGTCACAAGTCTGAATCTGTCCAAATCTGGACAGTGCTGTTGTGTTAACACCTTTTGACCTTGCTAAGTGTTTAATCGTGCGGTGATGACAATACCAAAGTTGTAGAGCACCTTCTAAGCTTTCCAGAAAGTCCTAGTTTAATATTTTTGGATTAATATTTGAAGAGTTATGATTAAAACAAGTAACTGCTGTGTAGCTGTCCCAAAAATCTGCAAGTGCGCTTTTGATTGTTAGTTCACCCTTCTCGCTAAAAATGTTTGGTTTGCTCTTAAGTAATGTAGACTTGCCATGGTTAAGCTAGAGATAACATATGTGCCATGTTTTTATACGTTTCTTTCTCTAGTTAATTGTGATGTATTATTGTGTTGCGTAAGTATCTAAAATGTCGTCGTCTTTTTAATGGTGTTAAGGATGAATGTCGATAATGTACGACTAGCTAACGCGTGCGTATAGTCGTTGCAGTGTTTTACTAATTAATGCTTAGTTCGCTATCATGTACTTGCAGTATCTTGTGATATTTTTCATTATATTCATACATATGCATCTTGCATCTCATATAGGACCGAGAGATGATGATCGAGCTAGTGATGTGGTGCCAACCACAAGATGCAGTCGGTGGATGACCCAAGGAAGGATGGACTTAACCAGTGGATGCTCACCAAGCGAGTACCTCTCCCAGCAAACACTATCTAAGTGTTAAAATAAAGGCAAGCCCCGGTTTTATGCATAACCTGTTCTATATGATATTTTACTACACTTATTGTTTGTAGGCTTGTATTGTGCACTTAAGTGTAGGAGTTGATTTAAACCCTAGTTGCATGATCTCAGGAAATCCTATTGAGATGAATACTAGTATGCTAGGTCGAGTAGCTGCTTTATTAATTAGGATCTCGATAGAAGTCCAGTGATTTTTCTAGCACTCGCGCGAGGTCAGGAATTGGTTGTATCCACTTTGATAACAGAATGATGATGGTCTGTGGACACGGATCCATGGGGATGCGTGGTCTACGAGATGAAATTGGAATAAGGATTAACGTGCGGATACCTGTGTCAAGCGTTTGAATGTACTAAGCACATACCGAGAAATATGGTAAATCGGTAAGCCTAGTACCTGATTGAACCTGCCAGTGGACTTTACCCCTCACGCGACCTGAGACGTGGTCTCCCATTCCGGTTATGGTGGGTACAAGTGCGGTCACTGCACGATGGCAGTCGCGGTCAGTGAGGCATTGTACGCCAAGGCGGTGAGCCCTGATCTGTTGCCAGGGAATCGACGGGGACGGTTGATGTGTGTGGGGACGGAGTGCCTCGCCACGTCGTGTGTTTAGGTTTACCTTGCAAGGATAAAAACTCGATTCGAATCGTCTGCTTCTCGCAGCTAATGAGATTGCTTGATCCATTGTACTGCATTGAGTAACAAGTGGAAATATGATGAGTTGATATAAGATGTTGATTGCTAATAATGTTAGCTACTATGTATGAGTAGATAGTACACATTTAGCCTTAAGGGAGTCACACTTGAATTGACAAAGTTAAACTTGACTTAGAAACTCAGCTAGTGCTTTTGGCAACCAAACCCCATGGCCAAACAGCTTCATGTCTAGAGGTAGAGGAGTAGACTCCTCACACCGGGTAAGTCTAGCTAAGTATTAGTATACTCAGCCTTGCTTGTGGCATAATTTTTGCAGGTACTCCTTAGGATGGTTGGTTGATGGTGTGACTTGGCCTCCATCCCTGCCACCGGGATAGACGGTCGAGTGGGTTATTGCTTCCGCAGGAGAGGACCAGGGGGAGTAGTGTGGCCAGGCTTCGCCATGTTACTCGGTTCTTCTCCATTAGTTATTTCCGCTGCATTAAAATTTATGGTTATTATTTCTGAAACTTCAATAATGTAATCATTATTGATACTTATTAAATTTGTGGTATTATGCTTTATTGTCTTTCTCTGTGCCTCACCTTCGAGTGAGCTAGTGGTATTCGATCCTGGATAAGTGGCTTTATCGGACTAGATCCGAGGGACTGACGAGTTATTCCTGTTTAAGTGTGTTGCTGCCCTTAAGGGTGCGACTTGGGCACTTAAGCTGGAATAATTCGGGCGGTTCCGCCACAGCGGGTCATTCGATTCGCCATGCTTAGGGTTGGAGAATCACTAGAGTAATAGTATATACCTCGACACCATCTGGATGCCCGCTCCCACCCTCGGCATCTCTTCCTTCCATGTCGCCACCAAGCCCAGCTTCCATAGGTACGTCTCTCGTTCTCCAGGATCTTGTTCCCCTCGGCTCCCCTGTGGGGGTGTGGTTCGACTGGGCACCTAATAGGGTTCTTGGAGAGCGGCCGGTCCATGGCACAGCGGGGCGAGCTGGGGCGGCAGTTCCCGCTGAGAGGCCCCCTAAAAGCCCTAAAGGCAGACATCCACCACGCTAACGCCATGTAAGCATGGATACTACTCACTCCACCTTGGATTGTGCGCTATTTTGGGCAATTCCTCCTTTGCTTGCACGTTTAATTAGATTTTTTTCGAATGACCACACGCGCTGAAATTGGGGAAAGTGCGATGGAGGTATCCCAGTTTGGAAAAGGACGTAATTTGTCCTTGAGTAAGGAACCTTGTAACGTGGACTCCTAGGGTTGGTAATTTAGTAAATTCACCCTTGTTAATCAACAAAATGAGTAATTTAGGGAGTTCACCTGCGGTTATGCTAGGGATTAGGGAGAAAACCCAATCGGTATGTTGGCCAGCAATAATCCATTGCATTTATGAACAATGTTGCTTTGCCCTAACGACTTTTCTCTATTAGGTCTCGTTTGGGTGCCCATGTATTGATATCAATCCGTGTGTTGGAGTGGTTTGTTGTGGAATTTAAACACTCCCAACACATGTGGATTGTGTTGGATTAAGGTGAATACATGGGCATCCAAAAGGTCTTATGTATGTTTCACTGCTGCTGTGATGATTAGTTAGGTTGGACCATTTCAACTTACTTCTGATTCGCAAATTCTAGGGCAGATGCTATTCAGAGGAATTATGGTGGATCATGTGTGCAGATGAGGATGTCGTTCAGCTCTCTGGCTCCATTGTTCTTATACTTCATCCAATGGCTGGACTACGACTGCTATTATGCCCTTCCCAGCTATTTAGGACTATTTCACATTCTCACATGCAAGGTAAAATTGCAGTATGTGGTTCTGAAATTTGGACCTTCTATATACATTTTTTCTATACAGGAGACCTGGGTTTCATGCATTAAAATATGTTATGTTTTGTTTTCGCAGGTTTATGCTGATGGAGATAGCTCAGTGTCGACATATGAAAGGTGGGCAAGCCTTAGGGAATTCTATGGTAGTCTCTAGCCTATATGGGCATCTTGTAACCCCTGCATCAATCTGCTTTGGACTAGAATTCTCATAAGCCTTCTTCCATTGCAGCAATTATCTATCCGATTCTGCAACAGCTTGAGAGTAGTTTGATCGAGAGGGACCTGAAAGGGAAGGGCCGATGCAAGGATATAGTGAGTAGGAGGAGGATGGAGGATTGGAAAAAGGTTTCCGGTAGGGATGTGGAAAGGGAGGATGAATGCAGGATCTGCATGGAGGCATGCACCAAGATGGTCCTGCCTAATTGCAGTCATGCAATGTGCATAAAGTGCTATAGGTACTGGTAATTACCTCTCACAACTTTCATTATCTGTATGTGAATTTGGACAGGCTATGCAGCTTGGATATGGATTTCGAGTCTAATTAAAGTGCTACATTTTAGTTGTTTAATGTGTAGCCAATAAATTAATACTACAATGTATGCCCATGTGTTGGTATAACTTTTTGTTGTTATAGCTTTGCTTAGTGATATCTTGTTGTTGGTACAGGTATAAGAGAAGCCACCACAGCTAACCCCAACGATGCTCATGTCGCCGGTGTTGGAAAGGTGAGTTTTCATTCTCCTTAGATAACTAGAACTTTCCTATAACAAGTTAGAGAAGCCACCACAGCTAACCAGAAAGCATATTTTTACATACCATGCAGATCATTTGTGTGCTACTACCAGCTTGCTTCAGAATTTGTTAACACTGTATTCCTGTTCTTAACTAGCTTCAGAAAAACTTACCCTAATTGACTGCTGACAGAAATATTGCGGAGGACGCGATAAATATTACATAAACTGAAGGAACAGATCAGTGACGGTACTCCAGTTATTCGAGCTAGTGCTGGAACAGGCATATCTGCGAAGTTATTCGAGCTCCACAGACACCTTTGTCGTGCCGCCGCGGCTGCCCTCTCCATCCAGGTACCTCCTACGTCACCATCCAACACCCCCCTTCAGGGAAGATCACCGATCCAGTGGCAAGTTTTTTTTCTGTAAAATGTTTAACATTCGTTTACTTTTAATTAGGTGGAGAGTATTGGAACAAAGCCCGTCTCATGACACAACTCACAAATAGTTGGGCTCAAAGTCATTTCTTCGCCATCAATTAAACATCTATTTGCCCACAAAAAAAATTTTAAAGATTATGAAACATGCTGAGAAAAAAAAGATATGAATGCTAATTGTACAAAGCAATGCAGACTCCAACTTCTTTGTGGCAGCTTTGTGCTATATTTATCACACTTTGTGGTCCAATACCATGATGTGCACAACTTTTCAGCGAGAGATGCTGGGTCCTGCTGTTACCGGCACCATAAACGCACTCAAGGCTGCGTCTGCTGCAAATGCTTGTCGAGTGGTCGTCGTTTCATCCATGGTTGTCGTTGAGATCAACCCGAAAGACTGGCCCAAAGACAAGATCAAAGATGAGAACTGCTGGTCAGATAAAGAGTTCTGCAGGAACGAAGAGGTAACTGGAATTGTAAACCAGCGGCAGTAACGAAAACAGGGAGAGCTTGGACAGATGAAAGACCTGGTTTCAAAATATGCTCTATATAAACTTGCATATACTCGTTTGTTTCCAAATATGAGTTCGTCACTTCGCCTTGTTAAATTGCAGAACTGGTATTCTATCGCCAAGATCTCGTCAGAAGAGGCCGCACTTGAATACGCGAAGCAGACTGGGCTGGATGTTGTGACGGTCAATCCAGATGTGGTCTTCGGCCCTCTTCTGCAGCCGACGCTCAACACGAGCTGCCAGTTCCTCGTCTACTTCCTGAAAGGTTCTCTGTCACGCATCGCCAAACAATGCGCTGAATTCATATCTTCTTTTTATAATTCCCCTTACAGCCGATTGTGTTATTGCTCTGACTTGATCGTCCTATATTGCCTTTTTCATGTTGATGCAGGAGGATCTGATCGAATGAGGGACAAGCTTTGGCACATCGTCGACGTCAGGGACACTGCCGATGCTCTCCTGCTTGTGTACGAGACACCACAAGCCTCCGGCAGGCACATCTGCGCTCCTCATTTCATCAGTGCCCGTGACCTGCTGGAGCTGCTGAAGACGATGTACCCTGATGATTACCCTTTCATTAGCAAGTAAACTTTACTTACCTAACCATTTCTCTTGTACGTTTCATCATATACTGAAGCGTACATGGCTATAGGGACGGACTCTTGGTTTACGGCGAATAGAGGTACAATCCTTATATAGATGAGATGGCTGAACTTTTAATTAGTTAGTTAACCTCTAGAATTAAGGAGACTACAAGGACAAATTAGCGTTGTATAGGTGCGGGAAGCCAGGAACAAGGAAACACCAGTAGACTTGACAAACTACTTCCGTGCCACAGGAAGGAAGCAATACATATTTTTTTGGGTTACGGTTACAGGAGACTACCGAGGAAAAATTAATCATAGGCGGCTCTTCACACCAATTCCCTTCCTCCATTCCTCTTCCCGTACCCTGGCCTGGCGGGGTCGCACTTAGCCAGCTTTGCAGGTCTCCTCCGTTTAAAACATGGCACCTAGCTGTTTTGGTGAGAAACCCTAGATTGATTGGAGTTGGATGTTCTGGAGTGGCGAGGAACCCTAGATTGATTGGAGTTAGATGGATGCTTGCTCGTTTTGTTAGTTCCTTTACCGTCCCTCAAATCCAAACATTCCTTCCTGGAACTTATACAGTGCTCCAGTTCATCTAAAGCAGTTTGCCTTTTGGGGAATACTGGTTTGTGTTCGTTTTTCCAAAACTGTCTGGGGTTCAGTTTCAGCTGAACCTGCTGTCTGCACGCTCTGTGTTTGAGACCCCCTTTGGATTTATTGTTATAATGAGTTTTGCTTGCCCGATGTTCAATTAGTGTACCATTGAATTTTTAGCAGATCATTGATCAAGCATTTTGTTCCAAGGATTTTTTAATCAGTTCTAATGCCCATAGATTATCTCATACATGTGTTGATTTCTACACATTTTGAATTTCATCTTATAATCAAATCTGGTCTGTTTGACTGTTGCCTTTTATTTTCTTTTTAGTAACTTTTTGAGTACCAGTGATGTAAAGGGACACAAGCTCTAGCAATGTTTCTGCTTCTCATGTAGGCCGTGTAAGACGTCGCAAACATCCAACTGAGGTTAGTAATTTCTTGTTCCTTTTGCTCTTTATTGCGCTTTGCTCTCTCTCTCTCTCTCTCGCTCCCTCTTTAGATTTCAGCTAATACACTGAAACATGGTTCAAGCTAGAGCAGCAGCCTGTTTTAGGTGTTCTTTTTCATACTGATCTTGGTCATTTTTTCAGGCTACCAAGGATGGGAATAGAGCTAATGGACAACCATTGCTTGTCAATGATCAGAACAAATATAAATCAATGCTTACCCATATGTATTCTACAGTATGGATGATTGGAGGCTTTGCCTTTATTATTTATATGGGTCATCTATATATCTGGGCTATGGTGGTTGTGATTCAAATATACATGGCAAGAGAACTTTTCAACTTACTCAGAAAATCCAGTGAAGAGAAACAACTGCCAGGGTTCAGGGTCCTGAATTGGTAAGCAATGGTTCATTTTGATTCTACCAAGTTTAAACAAAAATTTGTCAATTTCACAGCTGCCATGCTTTCAGCAGTATTTTTTCCCGTTGTGACGTTTATGCCCAAGTATTATTTCCTATTGTAGGCACTTTTTTCACGGCAATGTTGTACACTTATGGGTGCTTTCTTAGTCGTCAGCTGGTGAATATAGTGACTTCAGATCACTTGCTTTATATGTGAATCTGGAACTGTGTAGAGAAATTGGTTAGGATGAAATAGAAAGAGATAGGTTGTACACTTATGGACGCTTTCTCTCTTTATGTGCCATGTTGGATGGTTCTCTCTACTACCATAATTTTGAATCTGGAACTGTGTAGAGAAATTGGTTAGGATGAAATAGAAAGAGATAGGATGATATTGTGTAGAGAAATTATGTTACAAGTGAATTACATGATTTCTGTATCTAACTGAACCTTGTAGTTATCATGGAAGAGACACTGACTTATTCGTGTGCAAATCTAGATGCCAACCATTAGGCATGATTCGATTCTAGAAGATCCTGATTGTGCACCTCACAACCACAACACATCTCGGACTACTACCATGTCAGTCTCAAGAATGTGATGATAACATGACCATTCAAATTGGTGAAGTACTTCAGATGCAAATTGAGGTTCAGAGATAGTTAAATGAACAACTTGAGGTAAGTCACTAACACCACTAAGATAACACTCTTGGTTCAGATAGCTTTTTCACATTGTAGATAAGGTAGGTTGAACAATGGGCTATCTCAAGCATATTGGCTAGCACAGTCCCAAATGACTTACAATTTGGAATGGAGGGAGTACAAGCTACCCTTTTAGATCAATGAATAAGATTGTTTAAGCTAAAAAATATGCACATAGCAATTAATTATTGTAGGTTGAAGAAACATATAGTCTGTTTTTTGGATAATAAAACAAATAGTTTTTTTAAAAACCAAACATGAAAATAGATCTCTCAAACACCAATTTATCGTTGAACTTCAAAATGTTTCGTGAACATTCTCATTAATGTAAGTCTGCAATCTTCAACAGATGGCTTGCAACCTATATATGGTCCCTCATTCTAAATTATGATTTTAGTTATAGGCCATGTTTTTTTGTCAACCTGTACGAGTCCACTCAATTTTGAACTTCTCCCATGCAGAAATGGTCATTTGTTAAATCTGAGCAGAAAAGATCGAAAATCCAAGGGCTTATGGAATTGGTATTGCAAAGCTCTTCATGTGATTCGGATCCTTATAAGGAAAGATAATTTATATACATGAGGGAGCCACCTATTGATTCTTTTGATGTCTCTACATGTGTTAATAGTTTCATCTGAGATTGTCTCTACCTACTATATATGCAGCATGTTTACTAAAAAAGTTCTATTTCTCAAATTGCTAACTACTTGATTCTTTACTGCTAGGCCTTGATTTGCTGGATGACATCTTGTTGGGTTATAAAGTTGAATGGCCAATGAATATTGGCATTATAGTAGACGCATTGAAAATACATGCTAAAATATTATGAATGTTCTTTACCGCAGATGGTGCGGAGGAAGCCGGCAGCGCGGCTATGGTCGCTGAGAAGAAGGTCGTCGCGTCTGTGTAGCTTGTCGCCGTTGCTGCGCACAAGGCGGGCTGCGCCGTGGATGCTGTCTGTTTGTATTACTTTTGGTTGGTTGCATTAAGTGTTGTACTGTGTGTTTGGTAATGCAGTTACTTTTGTATTCAGTGAACTGTTTGGTAATGCGGTTCCTTTTGTATTTAGTGAATTGTGTGGTACTGCGTACACACTGTAGTTCCTTTTGTATTAAGTGTAGTAGTGATGAGGTAATGCATTGCACTTGTACTACTGAGCTAAATCTATGTACTTGTGCCTGTTGTGGCTAAAAAGCATATGTTTAAGAAAAAACTGCTTTCTGTGAATGAGGTACTAGCAATCTGTGTACATTGTGGCTCTAAATGGCTAAGTCTGTGTACTTGTGTTTATATGAAATCTGAAATAACTACTGAGGCTATTTATAGTTTCTCGGAAACTATTCTACAGTATCTTGGGAACTTTTGTTCAGTTTCAACTGAACTATTTTTAAGTTTCTCAGGAACTAGAGACTATTTTCTCATGAACTATTGTATAGTTTCTCAGGACCTATTCTTCAGTTTCTTAGGAACTATTGTTCAATCTCTTATGAACTATTTTTCTATTTCTCAGGAACTATTGTTGAGTTTGTCTTGAACTATTGTATAGTTTCTTAGAAATAAATATTGTTCAGTTTCATAGAAATCTGAAATAACTGCAGATTCAAGTGACTATTTTCATAGAAATATGAAATAACTACAGATTTAAGTGACTATTTTTACCGAAATATGAAATAACTGCAGTTCATAGAGTACAAGGGAAATAGAGGAGTATTTTCACTAGAAAGCAGTGCTTGAGATCATGAATGAATTCTAGACTATTTTCACTAGAGAACAATAGTTCATTTCACAAATTACAGTTTCAAACAAGTTCACATACCGGTACACACTGCACTTCACATATTACAATTTAAGTGGCCAGATTACACTTTCTTCTTCTTCGGGGTGATTTTTAACTAAACATCTAAGAATGCGTGGAGACGATGTTGCTCCTGCTGAAATAGTACTACCTGCTTCTGTCTAGCAATCTGTGATGAGACACCCCCAGCCCTCCAGTCACCACTTCTTCAGTCCTTGTATTAGGAACCACTTCATCAGTATGTTACTGTCATATAGCCCGAAGCTCTTTAGGAACCACTTCATCAGTACGTTGCCCATGAACTATCTCGTGTACATGCAACCTATAGAGCATAATGGAATTAAATAGTTGTGACCTAACTAGGTATATGCTCGTGTGTTGCTATGATAAAATACATTAATATACAAAAAATATTGTGTTTTTATAATATTAACTCCGTAGCAACGCACGAGCATATACCTATAACATACATATGTACATAAGTTATCGTGTTATTATACGGTTCCGTTGCAACGCACGGGCACTCACCTAGTAATAATATGATGATTTAATGTGATTATTCTATGTTCTTTTCATGTTTCATATGTTTCTACTCTCATTATTACCTACTGAGATGATGAAGGTGTTGGGGACTTGTTCTCAAATGCTATGAATTAAGAACAAGGCAACACAGAGTGTTAATGGTTAAAGACCTTCGTCCTTTGAAGCATTATCTCCTTCAGGATATAATGATCTTCAGACAAAGGTCATGAAGGACGTACCTTCATCATTTCAGCATATGATAATGAAAGTTGAAGCATATGAAACATGGAAAAATAACATGAATAATCATATGACATCATAAGAACGTTTTTATTATATTATCATGAATAAACATGAACAATATCAAATTATATTTATACCTTCAGCTTACAGAAGGTAAAAATCCAGGTATGACATGCGAGTGAATACAAGTCAGCGTGAACAGTACAGGGTTACTGTTCACCTATTTATAAGCGCGGGACACAACCCGGTCGAAATTACATTTATGTCCTTGACAATAGATTACAAATATGACATAAGCTAATAGGGACTGAACAGTCTTTTCCTCTTTAAGTCGGTGCCGCCCTTCGTCTCAAGGCGTGTTATTATGCTGAAGCTTTCTGGGTTGTAGCTTCGGCTTGTGCCTTCATATTGTGTCAGTTCGCATATAATACTGCCGAAGGTGTTTTTGCTTGGAGGACCTTCAGTGAAGAAGCATGCCCCCAACAGTAGCCCCTTCGCGGTGCTAGATCGTTTTTTGTAACGAGCTTGACCCGTGAAAAAATCTCAAAGGCTTCGGAATGTCGAAGGTCCGAAAAACACCTTCCCTGAGCTCGTTGTCGAGAAACGATTAAAATATTCCAAGCGTTAGATGGCCCAGCGCTCAGCGGGTACGAGCGATCTGTCGATTCACCTTCCAGACATCGAGTGGCCCACCATTCAGCGGGTGCGGGTGATTTGGCGGTTCACCTGCCCACCTGTAGCACTATATAAACAGACGGGTAGGTGTGGAGTTACCACAGCATTCATTGCCATTGCACTGTCGTGCTGTTAACAAATTTAACCATAGCCGAAGCATTTTCACTGCACTCTCGAGCGGACCAGATTTTGAGTTAGCTTCATCAAAAAAGAGAACTTCGTCAAAACTGCGAAAGACATCAACTTCGTAAAAACTGCAAAAAATCCATCAGATGGCCAGAGTACGCTCGACTACAAGGGTGACTTGAGAAGGAGTGGAGACCGAGGCCACCGAGACAGCTCCGATTTCCGAAGTCATGAGACAATCGGGTTTAGTTGTGACAGAGGGAACCATTGACGAAGATACACCTGCTGCCGAAGCTGAACAGGATAATATTGAGGAAGAAAATGCTAATGAAGAGGAGGATTATAGCATTTTGATCCCATCAAAACCCAACCACCTAGATTTTGAGAAGTCTACTGTGTCTGAAGCCGATGTACCCATGATGATGAAACTAGGCTACTTTGGAGAAGCTGAAAGGAAGCTTGTTTGTTTTGCCGAAGAAGAAACCACTCCAACGCCAAAGGATGATGAAGTGGTGGTTTTCAAAAGTTGTTTTAGAGCAGGGTTACGGTTTCCTCTGAACAAGATGATAGGAGAAGTTTTGAAAGATTTTGAAATTTATCTTCATCAGCTGACCCCTAACGCTATCCTTAGGCTCAGCATCTTCATCTAGGCCCTCCGAAGCCAAGGGATGGACCCAAATGCCGAAGCATTCTACCAAGTGCACGAGCTGCACTAACAAACGAAGGCCAGAGCAGATGGTTTACATGAGAATTTTCGTTGTTATAATTTTGCGTATCGCAAAGATACGAAAGCTCCGGTCCTCAGCTATCGCACCAAGTGGCCATCCGGTTGGAAGAGTGAATGGTTTTATATCAAGGCCGATGAGAAAAAGAGGGGGAAACTGATGACGATGGTCATGTGCCCACTGGCTTTAAGCTTCGGAATGACCAGGCCTTTGTGCAACATGTAGCTAGGGTTAGCATGCCAGCTAGCCGTAGTAGAATTCAGGGTGGTGGCCGAACAAATTAGCACCAGGGACCTGGTGCAACAATACCTGGCCAACAGGACGTCTCCGACGTTAAGTGATTGGAGCATGCCGAAGCTAAAGGGAACAAAGAAGAAATATGAACTTGTTCGATTACCGTATCTTTTTAAGTTTGAGAAACAGTTCAAGGAACCTTGCCAAGAGTGGCTGGAAATGATTGAGACAATGTGCAATGAAGTTTTGGGAAACTATACCAAAAAAGAAGATCAATTAATGACTGCAGCCTTCGGCACCCGACCAAAATGAAGGTTGAATCGATAATGGACGCTCTAAATTTTGAATACCCTAATTATGAGCGACTCAACAAAGGTGCCGAAGGGGAAAAAAGGAAGAAGTTTGTCAGCATTCTGAGCAGGCAGCTACCAGAATGGTGAAGGAAGATGAAAAAACTTTAAAGAAGAGAAAATCCAGTCCGGAGCAGAAAAAGCGGCTTTGAAGAAGAGAAAAGCTACAACTCCCGAGCCGAAGATGACCGAGGTGGAAGAGGAAACTCCTTCAACACCTCCTGCTGCTGAACTAGAGGAGATTTTAAAGGTAATGACTAAATCTTTACCTATCAAGCTGCTAAGTCCTCTAGGACCAGAACTGTCGAAGCTTTTTTAGAAGAAAGGAGAACCTTCGGCTGCAAAGAAGGCAGATGGGCTGAAGAAGTGAAGGATTAGTAGCGTGATGCAAGCCATTGAAAAAACACCGCCACCAGTCTTGGCATCTAAAATAGCGCCTACTGCAAGCGCCGAGGCCTCTGCCGAAGCAAACACAACGGCCGAAGCTGCAGCTGCCACCGAAGCTGCCAACCTAGAGGCTACCTTATCTGGGATTGATAAAATGATACTGGGTATGCCTACGGAAGAGACATCTGCATCTGCAGAACAAGTCATGGCCCTAGTGCCTAACAAAGGGAAAGGAATGTCAGTTTTTCGAAGGTAATCGGCACTCTATCGAAGAATGTCGGTTTTCCAAAGCCGATACTAGAAGCTACCGACGACAACATATCATCAGCAGATTAATTTATTCCAACTTTAAGGTAAAATTCTTATAATAAAGCAAAATTTTATTATTTGTTTTGTTTTTACGACGAAGTTTGCTGATGAAGGTCTATCTTGTACATAGTATGCTGCTGAGCAAAGCACTGCAAATGCAACAAGACCTCGAGGATAAAAAGAATGAAATTATAATCGAGGGTCTAGAGAGCAAAATCAAAGAATACGAAGCTTCTCTTGAAAAGAAAGATTTCCTACTCCAAGCAGTGGAAGGTTCTCTTGCAGAAGCACAAACCGAGAATGCTAGATTAAACAGGGAGCTTCTCCAGAAATCAGAGAGCTTCAAACAAGAAAGAAAAGACGTGCAAACAAAATATGAAGCTGAAGCTACTGAAAATACGAAGCTAAAGCAATCCTTGGAAGAGCTTCGGAACATGTGTCTGGATTTTGGCAGCCGCTGCGTACAGCGACTAAAAAAGGTTTTTAACTCAGTTGGGGCTAGCGCTGAAAAATTTACCCCTTCGGCCGAAAACATATCCAGCACCTTCGAACATATTGAAGGCAAAGTAGAGGCACTCGACGAAGTAATAGCCAGGCACGGTGACTTCTGTGCCTTGCTAGCTTCTCGTGGCACAGCTGCAACATTTTTGAAGGCTGGCTATACACACACAAAAATTTTAAATAGACCAAACTTCAGCCTATTTGCATCAGATTTGGTTGACATCCCCAATATAGCCCGAAGCATAGGGAGCATATTTATAATGCAAATTTGGGCGAAGGGTGGTCGAGAGTTGGCTAGTGATGAGGCCTGAAGCTTGCTAAAGCTGGTACGATGCTTATACCTATTGCTTGCTCTCTTGTAATTACTTTTTACCTTATACTGTTTTGTTGTATACAGGATGACGATGCTGAAGGTCAATAGTCCGAAGCTCATTTCGAAGATTGTTGAAGCTGCTGAACAAAGCTTAGAAACATTTGAAGTATCTTTGTAAAAGACATTGTAATTAGGAATCGAACATTACTTTGTAAATTTGTCCATACCTTGTAATATATTTTTACCTTTCCATCTGTGTATGAACTGCTTTGCTGTGGACGAAACTTGTATCTTTTGAGTCGAAGGCGAAAAACACCTTCCCTTCTTTTCGTACACAACGAAGCGTATCCTTGCTTCTTTATGCACATCGAAGCATTGTTATCAAAGCTAAAGTATATGTTTGTGTTTTATGTTATGATGATGATGATCCTACGGATGTCTACATGAATGTGTATGAATGCAATGAATGATGTAATGTAACGTGCAAATGAATGTCCAAACACACACACGAAGCCACACCCAAACTCTGCATCCCCTTAGGAACGTCTTTTGAGTCTTAAGCTCTGCATCCCCTTAGGAACAACTTTTTAGCTTCTTCACCTTCTATTTCGGTGGTATAAGTTCTGCATCCCCTTAGAAACGAATTTTGAACTTCTTGACTTCCGTGGACAGCAATGGGCCCTTGTTCCCAAGGGATCTTCATGCATAAGTATGCTGGATGAAGTATTGCTTCGAAGGCATTAAGTGTTCCTCGACCAATGATTGCATTGTATGGGTATTCCATGTCGACATTGTCAAAAACAACTTGCTCAGCCTTGTGTTGTGGACATAGCAGAGCTTAACTGGCATTGTGATTTTTGCCAAGTGCCACAATCTGTCGTCCTCCAAAGCCACAAAGAGGGTGTGTAGCATCATGAATCTTGTCCTCTGGTTCTTGCATATGCCTAAAAGCCTTTGCAAATATAATGTCCGCTGCACTGCCGGTGTCAACCAGAACATTGTGGACCAGAAAACCCTTGATGACACAAGATATGACCATAACATCATTGTGAGGATAGTCTTTTAGCTGAAGATCCTCCTGGGAGAAGGTGATTGGGATGTGGGACCACTTGGACCTGACGAAGGGTCCTCGCACCCCAACATGATGCACTCTTCTCTGTGCTTCCTTCTTCAGCTTCTTGTTAGCTGGCTTTGAACTTGAACCGCCCGTGATTGGGAGCACCAGCTTCGTAGCCGAAGGTGTCACGACTTGGTTGTTGAACGAAGCCATCAGCTCAACAGTGGAAGTGAGTTCACCGGAGGTGGGCGCCAATGTTGGGGACTTGTTCTCAAATGCTATGAATTAAGAACAAGGCAACACAGAGTGTTAATGGTTAAAGACCTTCGTCCTTCAAAGCATTATCTCCTTCAGGATATAATGATATTCAGACGAAGGTCATGAAGGACGTACCTTCATCATTTCAGCATATAATAATGAAAGTTGAAGCATATGAAACAT
This sequence comes from Zea luxurians, assembly GCA_029449295.1. NCBI lineage: Eukaryota > Viridiplantae > Streptophyta > Magnoliopsida > Poales > Poaceae > Zea > Zea luxurians. The sequence continues at coordinate 43,820,911 of JAOPSE010000001.1, read as the reverse complement.
GGAAAAATAACATGAATAATCATATGACATCATCAGAACATTTTTATTATATTATCATGAATAAACATGAACAATATCGAATTATATTTATACCTTCGGCTTGACAGAAGGTAAAAATCCAGGTATGACGTGCGAGTGAATACAAGTCAGCGTGAACATTACAGGGTTACTGTTCACCTATTTATAAGCGCGGGACATAGCCTGGTCGAAATTACATTTATGTCCTTGACAACATATTACAAATATGACACAAGCTAATAGGGACTGAATGATCTTTTCCTCTTTAAGTCGGTGCCGCCCTTCGTCTCAAGGCGTGTTATTTTGCTGAAGCTTTCTGGGTTGTAGCTTCGGCTTGTGCCTTCATACTGTGTCAGTTTGCATATCATACTGTTGAAGGTGTTTTTGCTTGGAGGACCTTCGGTGAAGAAGCATGCCCCCAATAGAAGGTATTTCCTTCATGACCTTCATCTGAAGATCATTATATCCCAAGGGAGATAATGCTTCGAAGGACGAAGGTTTTTAACCATTAACATTTGTGTTGCCTTGTTCTTAATTCATAGCATTTGAGAACAAGTCCCCAACATGGTTAGTTCTGCTAACGGCTCCCTAAGTAGTAGTTTAGTCTACCCAAGTTGTTCCGTCGTTCTTGCTGATGAGATCTTTTTGGCTAATCTCGTGGTGATTTCCCTGGAGTCATTTGATGTTATTTTGGGTATGGATTGGTTAACTCAATATCATGCAGTTATATCCTGTTTTTGGAAGACAGTGTCATTGCAGGCGCTGTCCAGTAGGGAGGTGGTATTCTTGGGAAGCTCTCCAAAGTACACTCTTTCCTTGTTGTCCCAATTACTTCTAGATCATCGATCAAGGAAGTTAGGAATCCTTTTCTCTATGATGGTGGAGAGTGAGGCTGCCTTGCGAGTGCAGGACATCTGGGTGGTGTGTGATTTTGCTGACGTGTTTCCAGCAGAGCTGCCAGGCATTCCACTAGAGCGTGATGCGGCTTTTGAAATCTAGCTAGTTCCGGGTACGCAGCCTATTCGTAAGGCTCTGTATCAGATGGCTCCAAAGGAGCAAGTTGAATTGAAGTGGCAATTGGACGATCTACTCGCTAAGGGTTTCATTAGGCCTAGCAGGTCACAATGGGCTTTCCCGGTATTATTTGTTGAGAAGATGGATAAAATTAAGAGGTTATGTGTGGATTATCGTGCTTTAAATCAAGTAACAATCAAGAACAAATATCCGCTACCTTGTATTGACATTCTCTTTGAACAGCTGATTAGTGCCCAAGTATTTTCTAAGATTGATTTGAACTCTGGTTATCATCAGTTGAGGATTCGCGAGGAGGGTATTGAGAAGACAGCTTTAGCACCAGGTATGGGCACGTCGAGTTTATCGTCATGTCCTTTGGCTTAACTAATGCCCCTGCTGCTTTTATGGAAGCAATGAATAAGATGTTGCATGAGTTCTTGGATGACTTTGTGGTTGTGTTTCTGGATGATATTCTGATTTACTCGAAGATGGAGGAAGAACATGAGCATCATCTCCGTCTCGTTTTGGATGCTCTTAGGAAGAATCAATTCTATGACAAATTGAAGAAGTGTGCCTTTTGGCTTTCTAAAGTTGCTTTTCTGGGTCATGTGATTAATCAGTATGGCATTGCGGTTGACCCCAAGAATGTCGCTACTGTGGTGGAGTGGAAGAGACCCTCTAGTGTCTCAGAAATCCAAAGTTTCTTGGGGCTTGCTGAATATTATCGGCGTTTCGTGCCAAACTTTTCCAGCATTACTAAGCCATTGATGAAACTCTTGGAGAAGGGTGTTCCTTTTGTTTGGACCAATGATTGCGAGGTCAATTCTCATGCATTGAAGAACAAGTTGGTGAATGCTCCTATCTTAGCCTTGCCTAAGAGTGGTAAGTGTTTCACAGTTTTTACGGATGCTTCTCATATTGGCCTTGGTTGTGTGTTGATGCAGGAAGGCAGGGTGATTGCTTATGGCTCTAGGTAGTTGAAGAAGCATGAGGGGAATTATCCTACCCATGATCTCGAGCTAGCCCTGTTGTGTTTGCCCTAAAATCGTGGAGGCATTATCTCTATGGTGAATCTTGTGACATTTACACCGATCATAAGAGTCTCAAGCACATTTTCACTAAGAAAGAGCTGAATTTAAGACATTTACACCGATCATAAGGGTTGGCGATGGTAAAACTCGAGAGTTGTGGCAGAACCTCCCAAGTTAACGGGCCCACATGCACCTGTCCTTGTCTCAAAGACCTTGGACTGCTATGCATGTGCACCAGATAACTTAATAGGATCCATCTGATTGCCCTAAGGACATCAGATAAACCACTTACAACCAAGATCGTAAGATTAAGTAACACAAATCACACACACCAATATTTTTGCAGCAGAAATCTTATTACCAACTTTTACAAGTTACAAAAATTTTACATTATTTTATCAGAGTGATTACAAAAGTATAAGTTTGAAATATATGCTAGCTCAAGTGACCATCCTCATTAAGAAGTATAGAAGAAGTACTTAGACTTATAAGAAGGCCGAGCCCACCGGCACTTAACACCATCAATAACAGCACAAAGTTAAAACCTGAAAAACAACAGGGAATAAAACCCTGAGTACGGAATTACTCAGCAAGACTTACCCGACTAAAGAAAAGACTCTCAAGGGTATGCTGGCTAGAGGGATTCAAGGTATGGCTTATCAAGAATCAAAGACTCTGTTTTGCAGAAAAGCTTACTATGAGTGGATCCTTAAAATTCAGTTTTACTTGTCAAGTTAAGTAAAGTTACCTGCATCTAGAGTTCTTTCTACCCTAGTTCAAGCACTTGGCCTATATTAGCTGTCTTTTTATCATCCCTTCAGTTCACTGGATTGCTACGTGTAGGTCAGTGACCAAGTCTTCATGTCCGAGAAGTAATGGCGATTCGAATCGATTAGTACCCAGTTGGGGATCTCCAATCACACGACATATGTAGCACTTAACCCATGCATATGTCAACTCGCCACCGGGGTTCTTAAGACCAGATCAGGTTCACGCCAACCGAGAGCACAGATACACCACCGTCCAGCCTCTTGCCACGGAGGGTACACGCTACTCTCGCCATCTCTCCACTCCCATTGCGTGTTGTCTTATTCTGGTATTAGTCTGCCCGAGGCAAAGCTTACCCATGATGAGGCATGTGACTAGTTAAAAGGTCCTCGATCATCAAGCCTACATCGAGACGGTCCTTAATCGACTCAGACGGAGACACTACACCGAGACTCTCTTCTCGTGCAAGTCACCCGCCTGGTCTCAGCTTAATCATTTCAAACCCAAAGTTTGGTACCTGGCAAAGGTACATCTTTTCCGATGTTAAACCCATCAAGGCCTTTGACAGATCCACCATCAAGTTTTATTTTTGAAAACATTCCCACCCACTGAAGCATCACCTTTGTTTTAAAACAAAATTTTTTGTATGCTAAAGCAAGACTAAGCATTATAAAATTCTCTTCAAAAAGGGTATCTAGGAAGGGTAATCAATTTTCAAGGAAGTAAATGCATCAACGGTTTAGCACACAACTCCTATCACCTAATGCATCAAACAAGGTGATAAAGATTTTAAAACACAAGGAGGTGGCAAATGCACCGGGGCTTGCCTGGGTAACACTAGGTTAGTGTTTGTTAGGTGATGTCCGTTTGACGAGAATCCCTCGACCGAGCACTTGCTTGATTTAACCATCTTCAGGTTGGTCCATCAGCTTCATCCTGCGGACTAGCCCGCGCTTAGGGTCGACTTGGCTCGTCTTCCGCATCACGTGATTAATTATCGTACCTCATGAGATGCACGATGCACATGTATGAGCACGAGTATAACGAGTATAATATAGATAATCTACACTAAAGGATGAAACACTTAAAACTAAGCATTAAGCATCATGGATATCACAGCAGGGCATCGACTACATCCGTTAACCAAATTGACATAATAATACTAGAACATCTATTTTTATTCCTAGCTTTTTATTAACTCTTTAAACTGTGTATCTTAATTACTTGATTTACCGATTTACCTAAATCGATCGTCACAATATACGCATGCTAAATTAATAACATTTATTGTGACCAACAATTCTATTTAATCTATTTATAGACCTAGTTTAGAGAGCACACTAAACGACTTATAACTTTAACTTCAAAATTCTTGGACACCTAACACTTATAAAATTTGAAATTTGATAGAAGAACTTTGATTAACTTTCTAAACTAATTTACCGGTTAACATGTGTATCATATATATCTACCAATATACTTATCACATAAACCTAAAATTCAACTTAATCTCTACATCGAGTAATAAACAAGAGAATCATCGCAATCAATTCTTCTATTTAATCCTACCATTTATTTAGTTGACGGGAATAATAGATCAACTTACCATAATTAACTCGAGCTAAAGTTGCAAGGTCAACGACGATCCTATGGACGAGGACTCGGATTTGAAGGGCGGTGCGGCAAAATTATTGGAACGGCGGAGTCATGGATGTGGTTGTTGTCGAGGCGATTGACGTCGGCAATCCACGATAAGAATGATGATGACGTGGGCCAACACAAGAGCGTCTTCACGGCTTGGGACTTGGCATAGATGAGGATGGCGATCGACGACTTGTTCGAGCTTTTTGTCGAGCACTCGGTGAACACCACGCTGCTAGCTCCATCTTCACCTGATGCTTGGGATTTCTGGCTGAAGCATGAAACGATGATGAGATCGTGCTTGGAACGAGCTGGTGAGGTGGGGGTCGAGCAGGGGATGACGGGTTTGACGACTCTACGCTAAACGCAAACACGCCAAAACCCGATGGATGAGGAGTAAGCGCATGCGGGGCGAGCAGCATGGATTTGAAGCGTAGAGAAATCGCCCACGGCGAGATGAACAGAACATGGAGTGCTCTTGAACTCAATGACGGAATCGGCGGTAGCCGATGCCAGAGCGCATGACGAGGGAGTTTCGTAGTTTGATGAGACCGTGGCCAAGCGAATTTTATGGCGCAGAGAGGGGAAAGACTTGGAAAGTAGTGACGCGAGAAGCAAAGCGAGGTCACGGTAGGGCAGGCTCGGACACAAGCACACGCAATGTTTTACCGTGTCCAGCGTGCGCGTCACGGACTCGTTGTCGACTGCGAGTAGTTTCGCGCGCACGACAACGCGACGGAGGAGAACTGAACAGGGAGCTTCGCGACAGCACGCGCTGGAATAACGGAACGCTACGCGCGCGACGCAAAGGCGAGCAGGACACGAACTGGGCAGAGTCGAGCCAGGGAGCTTCGACGAACGCGAAGGGGCTCAGGCGGGATCGACGGCACGATAGACGGGGAACAGGAGCACCGCGAGACTCCATTGCTGGGCGCACGTCGTGAGCAGAGGGAGCTGGGAACGGGAGGAAAAAGATTTGGGCGCGTAGCAAATCCTCCACTGACTAGAGCACAGCGAGCGCGCCAGGAAGCTTCGACGACGAGCACAGCAGGTAGAAGACGCCAGAGGGAGAGGGCAAGGGTGTTGGGCTCGCACGCAGGGATCCGACGCGCACCGGGAGATGGAGCAGAGACATGATTGGTCGGTGAGCAGAGCGCAGAGGGAGGCGCGCAGGGCGCAGCCCACGCGATGCAGGGGTGAGGGCGGCCGAGCTGGGGAAGAGATGGAGTTGGGCATAGCAGAACTTGCACGCAGGAAGCCGCGTGTCATGGGAGAGACCAAGCTATGGCCGGCGCGAGGACAAGACCGCCATGGGGGAGCTCGAGGACACGCTCGCACGACACCAGGGAGCGAGCAGGACGCTGCAGCATGGACGAGGGATGAGCTCGCGGACAAGGAAGTTCCAGCAGGTAGAGAGGCACCGCGGCCACCATGGGGAACGAGCCGGAGCTGCGCGTGGTAGAGAGAAACTCGACCGGCTGAGAGAAGAGTGGAGGGAAAAGCGACAGAAGAGCTCCAGCAGCCGATTGTGGAGGGAGGCTCTGCGAACAGGTGAAGGCTCCAGTCTTCCATCGGCTAGGAGATAAAGACACGAGGAAGATAAGCGCGCAGGAAAAGAAAATATGGGCACGGGCGGTGCGAAGAAGATCAGAACGCGAAGAAAAATCAGTGAGAGAGAAGGCGGTAGATATTTTCTTTTTTTATTTCTTTTCTCTTTTTTTGTTTTTAGAAATGCGCAGATATTTCTAACTCCAGATTTTAGCGAAAAATGGGTCGACACGCTATTCAACTACGCATTCCATTCCCCGAATCTCGAAACGGAAATCCGAGGACTAATGATTTGATTTTGGCGAATTCTCTGAATTCGGACAAAATTGTACTGTTAATTCACTTTTGAAGATTCAGACCGAAGTGAGGATCAATGGAGTGAATTAAACAGATTTCGGCTTCGATAATTTATTCTGCGTGATTCGACTAATATTAGCCAAAACCATATCGGCTAATGCACACATGATTTTATCGCTAAAACAGCGTGCTAAAGGATAAATTGAATCATATTCGCGCGCACGATTTTACTCAGACGACGCGCGATACAGATTATTTTGCCCTGAACATTTTAGTCGTCAGGTTCAAACTAATTTGCTCGGGATAAAAATCATCCGAGTGAGTCGGGCTTCCGAATTCGTATTCGCGTGAACGATGAATTTTAAATAATTACCGAACGTACCTATTTTTGGAACGACTATTGTGACACCCCAGTGTCACTCAGGGTTTTTCTCAAAAAGCCAAACCAAGAGCCATCATTTTATGTGAACCAAAGTAAGCATGAGCATCAAAATAACTTAAGTAATAATGAAGTCACCAAGTTCATACTTAAAAGTGTCATGATCAAAGCAATTAAGTCCCTTAAAAGATCAGATTGTACAACCCTAGTTTAAAAAAAAAATCCTAAATGAGCCCCATGAGCAAAATTCAAAAAAATAAGAAAAAGGGAGTGAAAAGTTTAAAATTTTGAGTTGAGCCAATTATAAAAATTGAAGTATATTTAATGGGCAACAAGAAAGGTTGAGAAAGCTTAGCCAAAATAATTCAAATAAAACCCCAAATCAAGCTTTCCATGTGTGGACTTAATGAGAATTCTGAAATTCAGATTTCTGAAATTCAGACCTTGAGCCAAAGATCAGGGATGTTCACCTTGATCCCTAACTCAAATCCTAATGGCCCCATTAACAAAAATGTGCCTAACTAACCCCTCTGTCGTGTGCTAGAAGATGGCATTGGGACGCGAGCCCTAGACACGACTAAACCTTGGATTTGCCTCGGATTTGCGCTGGGAGACAGACCAGATTTCCTGGCTCCATATCTCTGCAACCAGTAGGCAAAATCCTATGACCCCCACACAAGATTGGTAGCTTGTAGGGAGGGGAAGAGGTTTTGTGCATTGACCAAGGCGAGAGCAGGCTCGGATGAGCGACTACACGCGCCAGAGCTTGGGCAGAACGCGCGCTCACACGTGTTCGACCCTGGTCGGCACGCCAGAGCTCGCCCAACCCGCGCGCGCGCGCTCCCCGGCGTTCGGTCAAGTCCGCCGCGCGCTCACGCCCTCGGCCGTGCCCGCCCGCGCCTATAAAGCCTCCCCAGGCGCGCCCCACTTCGCCCCGCACTCACCCTCGTCGGCCAGCCGCTTTCCTTAGCTCCGGCGAGCTTGATTTCCGCCCGCCATTGCCGCCCGAGCTTCGGCCACCGTGGCCAGCTCCCTCCAACCACCCTCAAGTCAAGCCAGTGCTTCGGCCAGCTCCACCAGCAGCCCGTGAAGCTTGCCAAGCCCTCGGACCCAGCCGGACTTCACCGGAGGCCCGAGATCGACTTCACCGGACTTCGGTCTTCCGCCGCCGCGCGTGGACCGGGCTATCCAGTGAGTCTCCGCCCAATTCCTCTCGCTCATGTCTTCTCTGGCATCCCGTGGACCTCCCTGACCCATTTGATTGAACTATCTCGCCGTGACCAGGCCGGTCTCCTCGCCGCCGACGAGCATCCCCGCCTGCGCGCGTGGACCGACCGACTCCGGCCATCTCCGACGGCGTTCCGCACACCGTTGTGATCCCCAGGACCTCCCCTTCATCCTCGACCTCTTCACCGGACCAGTCTCGCCGCCGGTAAGCCCCTCCGCCCTTTTCCCCGCCGCGGCTACTGTTTACGTTAAACTAAGGACCTCGGGTTAGGAGGTGAAGAACCCGAGGGGTTTTCTGTAATGTCAGAGACTCTGGTGAATAGTAGCCTAAGGACTGATTCGCGAGGAAAAACATAGAAAACCGCCAGGGACCCCAGTGCAAAGTGGATTTTCTTTTAAACCGATTCTGATATTCTTTTTAAATAACCAGGGAACTTGTAAAATTCATAACTTGATGAATTCTTAATCAAAAAATGCCAAACCAATTTTGCTAGCCCCTATATATTATAATCTATCATTTAAAAATAGTAGACCCTATGCCTTCTGTTCAAAATTTTAGAGTTTAAAATTAAAAACAGAAACCCACTAAACCTTATTTAATCAAGGAAAATTAGTTTTTCTTCTGTGCTAGACTTAAGAAAATTTGTAGATGTTTATACCCTATTTAGACACTGTTTAAAAATAATGGGAACCCCAGCATTAGAAATTATGATGTAGTTTCTCATTTAAAGATGTTTTGTCCAAAACTTAGAGAAAATCAGAAAGACATTAGAAATTAATGAACAACGATTAATATTATTTTTCCTAGTTTACTTATATAACAGAGAACTTAGGAAAAATACAGAGACCATTAATTTGGACCAGTTTTAAATTAAAATGATTTGTTTAGCCTAAATAAGACTGAAAATCAATTATTAAAGAGGCAAAACTATAACCAAAATGCTTAACAAAAATCCAGTGGACTTATAACCACCAGAGCCCCACTACAAAAATACAGAGCACCTCAGCCCAACTTTTTAAGTAAGGGAAATAAATACAAAGTGATAATAAGGCATTTTCCAACTAAATCATGAACAACCCCAAATAATGTGATAATGGGCAACCAAAAATTAGCTAAGTCCATGATGAGGTAAACTACCAGAGAAAAATGCAAACCCATGAAAAAGAAGCAAACTCATACCAATTGTTAATGATTTAAGAGAAAGGCCATTTAATTCAAATAATGCATACCACCCCTTCCCTTAAGCAAAAAGATGCCAAACTTCAGAATGATTGCTCTTGCACAAAACAATAACTAAGAAAAATAAGAACTCTGTTGTTTGATATTTTTCAAATATAGTGGTAGTAGAAAGCACCTATTTGGCTAGAAACTTGAGAAAACCATAGAAAAATAATTAAAAGGTATTAATGACTAGAAATTTGTATCAAGTCATGTTATAACACCTAAAAGCCAGCAAAAATAAGTTCTGAAGAATTACCCACTGTTAAATAGTAGTTGTAGTTCAAAGCACCCCTTCTACCTTAGAATTTAGTAATTTTGTGCAGAGAAAACTATTCACTTTCTGATCCCCAAATTTTAAGAAAGAGAAACACACACCAGTAGCAAGCCACTGTAATTTTTACAGAATTTTTAGAATTTTGTTTAGGCAACTTGTAGTTCAAACCTACTCCAAAACAATAAAGAGAATAAAGAAAAAGGAAAGAAGAAATAAACCCCACCTCAACCAGTCTAACTTGAGTACTTATCATTTGTCCCTAAAAGACTTAAAAAAGAATTCAGTGGAACCCCAAAAGTAAACCTACCATTTACCTTAGCTAAATTTGAACTAGTTTACCAAGTATACCACCCAAGGATCTGCATAAGTAAAGTTAACTTTGTTTAACTCAAGAAAGATCATACACCTTTTAAGTTGTGATTTCTAAAAGCACATATCATATCATGCATATATCTTACGCATTGCATTCATTAGATTGTAATCTAGCCGACGGAGAGTACGTGCTCATCCCCGAGCAAGGACCTGTCCAAGAGGAGGACCAGGTGCAGGCTTCAGAGGCTGCCATTGAGGATCTCCCCGCAGCCCCAGCAATTGAAGGCAAGTCCCGGTCTTATGCATAACCATGTTATTATATTCTACTTTACTACACTTAATGCTTGTAGGTTTGTAATGTGCACTTAAGTGTAGGAGTTGCTTGAAACCTCTAGATGCATGAACTTAGGACTCCTTTTTGAGATGAATACTAGTATGCTAGGTCGAATAGCTGCTTGCTAATCAGGATCTCGGTAGAAGTCGAGTGATTTTTCTAGCACTCGCGCGAGGTCAGGAATTGATTGTATTCATCTTGATAATGGGATATATGTTGGTCTATGGACTTGGATCCAGGGAGGATGCCTTGTCCATGAGACGGGAAAATGAATTAAGGATTAATGTGTGGATACTTGAGTCAAGCTTTTGAACGTACTAAGCACATGCCGGGAAAAATGGTAACCGGTAAACCTAGTACCTGATTGAAGCCAGGCGCGGACTTTATCCCTCATGCGACCTGAGACTGGGTCTCCCATGCTAGCTATGGTGGGTACAAGTGCGGTCACTGCACGGCGGCAGCCGGGGTCAGTGGAGCATTGTATGCCAAGGCAGTGAGGCCTGGACGCGAACGGGGAATCGATGGGGACGGTTGTCATGGGTAGGGTCGGAGTACCCTGACATGCCGTGTGTTTAGGTTTACCTTGCAAGGTTTAAAAACTCGATTCGAATCGTCTGCTTCTCGCAGCTAATGAGACTGCTTGATTCCTTGTACTGCATCGAGTAAGAAGTGAAATGTGGTTACATGAGATAACTTGTTGATTGAATTAATTGATTGTTACCATGTATGCTTAGAAGGAGCAAATCTAGGTAAGTTAATAATGGTAGAAATTGAAAAGCTAAAAGATGATTTTAGAAACAGCTAGTGCTTTTGGCAAACCAAACCCCTCAGCCAAACAGCTGCATAGTCTAGAGGTAGAGGAGTAGACTCCTCACACCGGGTAAGTCTAGCTGAGTATTAGTATACTCAGCCTTGCTTGTGGCACAATTTTTGCAGGTACCATGCAGGATTTGGTTAATGGTGTGACTTGGCCTACCACCCTACCACCGGGTTGGACGGTCGAGTGGGATGTTGCTCCGGCAGGAGAGGAGCATGAGGAGTAGTGGGCTAGGCCTTGCCCATTTCCTCATTACCGACAACATCGATTATCCGCTGCACTTTACTTTATGAACTTTATTTGCTACTCAAGAACTCCGATTTATGTAATCATTCAGTACTTAATTTGAGGTTTCCTGTTTTATTGTATTTCTCCTGTGACTCACCTTCGAGTGAGATTGTGGAATTTGATCCTGGTTAAGTGGCTCTATCAGACTAGATCTGAAGGACTGACGGGTTATTCCGATTTAAGTGTGTCACGGCCCTTGAGGCGTGACTTAGGCACTTAAGCTGGAATAATTCGGGTGGTTCTGCCACAGCTGGTATCGGAGCAAATTTCACCACAGAGAAGGACAATAAACCATGAATACCAATTTTCAAAACCTAAAACTTGCTTAGAGACTGCTAAGGATCGTCAGGACTAGACCGCTAGACCTAGGACGAAAGGCCTTAGGCATAGAGGGAAATAGGTGGCTAATTAATTAGGCCCCGTGGGCCAACACTTATATTTTAGGATGCCCTAAAAAGGGACCCTATTTTCTTTTTGAGAGGCAACGTTTCTTCCAGCATGCATGCATTACAAAACATACAGAGGAATTAAAATTTGAGCTAACCCCTTTTTCCTTAAAACCATTCGGGCTCTCTTTTTCTTTTCCTTCCACCATAATCTTTATCTTTGATTCCCTTCCGCAGATGAATTCACCCACCCCCGCCAGTGGAGGAGATTCTCGTTTTAGTTCTGACTTCCTTTCCCGCGATGGCTTTCCCTCCATCTTGTGGGAAATGCTTAACTCCGCCGGTTACCCTACGCCCCCTTTGTACACAGTGCAGCTGTATGAGGAGCATCGGGTACCTCGTTGTCGGGTCTGGCTGACTTTGGAGGCTCATCCCCTTCAGCCGGGTTGGCGTTCTCTTGACTCTGAGACGATTGGACTCAGGACGGACGACACCGTGGAGGCAGCAGCCATGAAGGCTCTGACGACTTTCTGTGGCTACCATCCCCTGGAGATGGTGATGCACCCTTTGGGGCTCTTCCCTGCTGAGAGGAAGGATGATCCCATGTGGTGTAACCGCGTGAGCCATGTGAAGGACGTCTGGGCCATGTATCCTGACTTGGTTGGGAGGGTCACTGTTCAGTGCATGAGTGCGCTGTACCGCCTTCAGGCCCTTCAGAGCGATGCTATGACACTTCTTGCTAGCACCGCTCGGACTGCCAAGCTCACTCTCGACAGTCGGGAAGATTTTGTGGTCGACCTATCCACAGAGTTGGTGGAGAAGGATCTGCAGGTGGAGAGGCTGAACCAGCGTATCGCTACCCTGGAGCAGCAAGTGGAGATCCGAGACAACACTATTGATGTCTTGGAGAACCAACTTCACGATGTGCAGAGGGAACTCGAGGAAGCAAATGACCACTTGGACATGCACCACCTGGAGATGGAGGCCAATGAAGCAGGAAGCGAGGGAGAAGAGGCTCTCGAGGAGCTAGGACCAGCCCCTGGTGCCAATGGGACTACCTCCGCAATGCCCCCTTCGCCCGTATCCAGTGTCGCTTCCACCGCTCAGGGTTAAGCAGTCGCTTCGACATTTTTAGGTGGATAGAAACCTATGCGAGCTTAGTAGTATCACATTTTGGACTAGGCTTGTGGGTACCTTCCCCTGTTTAATGTAACCCTGTGAACTTTTGAAATCTGTGGGATATTTGTCACCATGTTATCTTCATTTCGAACCTAATATTATGATTATGGCATTTTTCCTTCCATATGAAATGATATTTTGCCGTTCGAAATTGTGAGTTGGGATAACAATGGCGACAATCTCTGTTTTCAGATGGCAGCTAGGCAGCGTCGCGGGCAGAACGAGCAGGTTCCCCCGCCACCTCCCCCAGCTCCCACAGTGCAGGAGCTGATGGCCCAGCAGAATGAGATTCTGCGACAGCTCTTGCAGCGCCAGCCCCACCCCCAGCAGGATGGTGGAGGCCAGCCTCAGCGACCTCCGGCTATGGCAACATACCAGGAGTTTCTGAGCACGCAGCCGCCCTTGTTCGCCAAGGCAGAGGATCCGTTGGACGCCGACGTATGGCTTCGCGTCGTCGAGTCCAAGTTTCCCCTCCTCACGGGAGACTGCCCTGATGCTACCAAGACCCGCTTCGCCGCGCAGCAGCTTCGCGGATCTGCTCGGACTTCGTGGGATCACTTCCGTGCTATGCTCCCCACTGATCGTGAGGTATCTTGGGAGGAATTCAAGACTGCCTTCAGAGGACACCACATTCCAGCTGGCATTCTTGATCGGAAGTTGAATGAATTTCTAGCCCTCAATCAAGGAACCCGCACGGTACTGCAGTATGCGCAAGCCTTCAATGACTTATGCCAGTATGCAGGGTATCATGCTGATTCTGATGAGAAGAAGAGGGATCACTTCCGCAGGGGTCTCAATACCAAACTGCGGGAACGACTCAACACTGTCCGGGCTGATAGCTTCAATGAGTTGGTCAACATGGCCATCTCTCAGGAGGATTGCATTGTTGCTCACCGGGCAGAGAAGAAGAGAAAGGCACCAATGGTAGCACCATCCGCTCAGGCTCAGAGGTTCCGGATTGTTTCCCACAACCAGAGCAGGGGTTTTCAGCAGCAGGCAGGCAGATGGGTGATCAGGCCACCTCAGCAGCAGCAGCAGCCGGCACTCAACCGCTACCCAGCTCCCACCCCACGGAACAATCAGCCTCAGCAGCAGCAGCAGTTCCGCCAGGGCAATGGGAACAAGTGTTTCACTTGTGGCAATGTGGGCCACTATGCCAAGAATTGTCCCAGGAACCAGCAGAGGCAGATGCCAGCACCGAATCAAGACAAGGGAAGAAAGCAGAAGGTGCAAGTCAGGCAAGGGAAGCTCAACTTCACTGCTCTTGAGGAAGTGCCAGAAGGAGCTCCTATCATGACTGGTACCTTTTCAGTTTATAATCAACCTGCTTTAATTCTATTTGATTCTGGTGCATCCCATAGTTTCATTAGCCAAAAGTTCAGTGCTAATTGCAAACTGCCATTCTCTCACTCAAAAGGGTCATTCATGATAGTCACACCTGGGGGTAAAATTACAACTAATCAATTAAACCAAAGTGTGCCTATTCAACTGGGAAGCCACATCATCAAAACCACTCTTCTTGTGTTGGGATTGGAAAATGTGGACATTATTCTAGGGGCAAATTGGATGACCTTGCACCAAGTTGTGCTGGATGTAGCCAGCCGTACCGTGGAAGTTAATTCTCCTTTCTGCGGGAATTTCACCTTGATTTTGCCTAGTCGGGGTTCTTCTCAGTCATGTGCTTTCTCTATGACGGAGATACCCCTGAAGAAGATCCCAGTGGTCTGTGAGTATGCAGATGTCTTTCCTGATGAATTGCCAGGAATGCCACCGGACCGGGATATCGAATTCGCCATCGAGTTGCAACCGGGAACGGCCCCAATTTCCAAAAGGCCCTACCGAATGCCACCCGCTGAGTTGGCAGAGTTGAAGAAGCAATTGCAAGAGTTGCTGGATAAGGGTTTTATTCGCCCAAGCACTTCGCCTTGGGGATGTCCAGCACTGTTTGTGAAGAAGAAGGATGAAAGATTGAGGCTGTGTATAGACTACCGCCCTCTTAATGCGGTAACTATCAAGAACAAGTATCCTTTGCCTCGTATTGATGTTCTCTTTGACCAGTTGGTCGGGGCCAAGGTGTTTTCCAAGATAGACCTTCGCTCTGGCTACCATCAGATCAAAATACGAGCAAGTGATATTCCGAAGACGGCATTCTCAACCAGATATGGGCTATATGAATTCTTGGTGATGTCATTCGGGCTGACAAATGCACCAGCATATTTCATGTATCTGATGAATTCTGTTTTCATGCCGGAATTGGATAAGTTCGTGGTGGTTTTCATCGATGATATTCTGGTGTACTCAAAGAACGAAGAAGAACATGCCGGGCATTTGCATGTAGTGCTTCAACGTCTGCGAGAGCACCACCTTTATGCCAAGTTATCCATGTGTGACTTTTGGCTAAAGGAAATCAAATTCTTGGGTCACACTATCTCTCAAGCTGGAATAGCTGTTGATCCTGATAAAGTGCAAGAGGTGATGAACTGGAAGCCACCAACAACTGTTCGCCAGATTCGGAGTTTTCTGGGATTAGCTGGTTATTACCGAAGATTTATTCCGGACTTCTCTCGAATTGCGAAGCCTATTACTGAGTTGCTGAAGAAAGAAGTCAGATTTGTGTGGAGTCAGAAGTGCGAAGATGCTTTCCATGCATTAAGGCAACATCTGACCACGGCACCAGTATTGGCGCAACCCGACAGCAGCAAACCTTTTGATGTATATTGTGATGCCTCGGGCACCGGGCTAGGTTGTGTCTTGATGCAAGACAATCGAGTCATCGCTTATGCTTCAAGAGCACTCAGGCCTCACGAGCAAAATTACCCCACTCATGACCTTGAGTTAGCAGCAGTGGTTCATGCATTGAAGATGTGGAGGCACTATCTAATGGGAACCCACTGCAACATCTTCACTGATCATAAGAGCCTTAAGTACATTTTTACTCAGGCTGATCTTAACCTGAGGCAGAGAAGATGGCTAGAGCTGATCAAGGATTATGACCTGGAGGTACATTATCACCCAGGAAAAGCTAATGTGGTAGCTGATGCCTTGAGTCGGAAGTTGCAGTGCAACTGTGTTCTGATGGATTCTCGCATTAACACCTTGTGTGATGAGTTGAGCAAGATGCAAATTGAAGTGATTTCTTCTGGTTCCTTGTCTCATATTCCTGTTGAGCCAGCTTTGCAAGACCAGGTTATCATGGCCCAACTCAGTGACAAGGGAGTGCAAATTATCAAGAAGAATCTCCATCAGAAGGTTGAGAAGTATAATTGTTTCCGCCAGGATGAGAAGGGTGTGTTATGGTTCAAAAACAGATTGGTAATTCCTAAAGACCAGGATCTCAAGAGGAAAATTTTGGATGAAGCTCATCTCTCCAAATTCTCTATGCATCCGGGAAGCACCAAGATGTACCATGATTTGAAGCCTTTGTACTGGTGGACCAGAATGAAGAGGGAGATAGCCCAGTACGTATCAGAATGTGACACCTGTCAGAGGGTAAAGGCAAGCCACTTGAAGTCAGCTGGAGCGTTGCAACCACTCTCCGTACCTTCGTGGAAGTGGGACGACATCAGCATGGATTTCATTGTGGGTCTGCCCAACACCTCTCGTCATCATGATTCAATTTGGGTTATTGTGGACCGATTAACGAAAGTGGCACATTTTCTTCCTGTGCACACCACTGATAAGGCTCAGAAATATGCAGAATTGTATATCGACCGGATCGTGTGTTTGCACGGATTACCTCGGACCATTGTCTCTGACCGAGGAGCCCAATTTGTTGCCAGATTTTGGGAACAGTTGCAAAAGTCTTTGGGAACCAAGCTAATCAGGAGTTCAGCTTACCACCCACAGACTGATGGTCAGACGGAAAGGGTAAACCAGATTCTGGAAGATATGCTGAGAGCTTGTGCGATCGATTGCGGAAAGAACTGGGATAAGCACCTCTCCTTGGCAGAGTTTGCTTATAACAATAGTTATCAATCCAGCCTAAAGATGGCACCTTTTGAAGCTCTCTATGGAAGAAGGTGCAGGACACCACTCAATTGGTCTCAGTCTGGTGAAAGAGAAGTTTTTGGACCTGATTTAGTGACTGAAGCCGAAAGGAAGGTCAAGCTAATCAGGAAGAATCTAGAAGCTGCTCAGGCCAGACAGAAAAGTTATCATGATAGAAGAAGGAAACCTCTCCAGTTCGAGGTGGGAAGTTTTGTATACCTCAAGGTATCACCCACCAAGGGAATGCAGAGGTTTGGGATCAAAGGCAAGCTAGCCCCTCGTTACATTGGACCTTATGAGATCATAGAAGCATGTGGACCTGTGGCATACAAGCTGAAGTTACCTTCGGGGATGTCTGCCATTCACAATGTTTTTCATGTATCTCAACTGAAGAAGTGTGTTCGATTGCCGACTGAAATCTTAGCAGAGCCAGAATTGGAGATAGAGCCAGATCTCTCGTACCAGGAGTACCCCTCCAAGATTCTGGATTGCAAGGAAAGATCAACTCGGGCTAAATCGATCAAGATGTTCAAGGTCCAGTGGAGTAATCACTCAGAGGAGGAAGCTACTTGGGAAACCGAGGAATTCCTGAGATCCAACTTCCCCGATTGCCTACCTAAGGAAGCTGGTACGTAATCACCCCCAACCCCTCCTCCTGCCTTTCGAATCTAATTTCCAAAAATATGATCTTAATTCAGAATGAAGTAACTATAAAGTAAAACTTAAAAGGACTTCCTTCTGAAGTTGCAAAGAGAATGACATTCGAAGAGCAGTTTTAATGGCAATCATCACCCTTTTTCCTATCAGTCTCACCCTTCGCTTTACCCCGGGAGGACTCTGGCCCGAATCTCGGGACGAGATTCCTTTAAGGGGGGAAGGCTGTGACACCCCAGTGTCACTCAGGGTTTTTCTCAAAAAGCCAAACCAAGAGCCATCATTTTATGTGAACCAAAGTAAGCATGAGCATCAAAATAACTTAAGTAATAATGAAGTCACCAAGTTCATACTTAAAAGTGTCATGATCAAAGCAATTAAGTCCCTTAAAAGATCAGATTGTACAACCCTAGTTTAAAAAAAATCCTAAATGAGCCCCATGAGCAAAATTCAAAAAAATAAGAAAAAGGGAGTGAAAAGTTTAAAATTTTGAGTTGAGCCAATTATAAAAATTGAAGTATATTTAATGGGCAACAAGAAAGGTTGAGAAAGCTTAGCCAAAATAATTCAAATAAAACCCCAAATCAAGCTTTCCATGTGTGGACTTAATGAGAATTCTGAAATTCAGATTTCTGAAATTCAGACCTTGAGCCAAAGATCAGGGATGTTCACCTTGATCCCTAACTCAAATCCTAATGGCCCCATTAACAAAAATGTGCCTAACTAACCCCTCTGTCGTGTGCCAGAAGATGGCATTGGGACGCGAGCCCTAGACACGACTAAACCTTGGATTTGCCTCGGATTTGCGCAGGGAGACAGACCAGATTTCCTGGCTCCATATCTCTGCAACCAGTAGGCAAAATCCTATGACCCCCACACAAGATTGGTAGCTTGTAGGGAGGGGAAAAGGTTTTGTGCATTGACCAAGGCGAGAGCAGGCTCGGATGAGCGACTACACGCGCCAGAGCTTGGGCAGAACGCGTGCTCACACGTGTTCGACCCTGGTCGGCACGCCAGAGCTCGCCCAACCCGCGCGCGCGCGCTCCCCGGCGTTCGGTCAAGTCCGCCGCGCGCTCACGCCCTCGGCCGTGCCCGCCCGCGCCTATAAAGCCTCCCCAGGCGCGCCCCACTTCGCCCCGCACTCACCCTCGTCGGCCAGCCGCTTTCCTTAGCTCCGGCGAGCTTGATTTCCGCCCGCCATTGCCGCCCGAGCTTCGGCCACCGTGGCCAGCTCCCTCCAGCCACCCTCAAGTCAAGCCAGTGCTTCGGCCAGCTCCACCAGCAGCCCGTGAAGCTTGCCAAGCCCTCGGACCCAGCCGGACTTCACCGGAGGCCCGAGATCGACTTCACCGGACTTCGGTCTTCCGCCGCCGCGCGTGGACCGGGCTATCCAGTGAGTCTCCGCCCAATTCCTCTCGCTCATGTCTTCTCTGGCATCCCGTGGACCTCCCTGACCCATTTGATTGAACTATCTCGCTGTGACCAGGCCGGTCTCCTCGCCGCCGACGAGCATCCCCGCCTGCGCGCGTGGACCGACCGACTCCGGCCATCTCCGACGGCGTTCCGCACACCGTTGTGATCCCCAGGACCTCCCCTTCATCCTCGACCTCTTCACCGGACCAGTCTCGCCGCCGGTAAGCCCCTCCGCCCTTTTCCCCGCCGCGGCTACTGTTTACGTTAAACTAAGGACCTCGGGTTAGGAGGTGAAGAACCCGAGGGGTTTTCTGTAATGTCAGAGACTCTGGTGAATAGTAGCCTAAGGACTGATTCGCGAGGAAAAACATAGAAAACCGCCAGGGACCCCAGTGCAAAGTGGATTTTCTTTTAAACCGATTCTGATATTCTTTTTAAATAACCAGGGAACTTGTAAAATTCATAACTTGATGAATTCTTAATCAAAAAATGCCAAACCAATTTTGCTAGCCCCTGTATATTATAATCTATCATTTAAAAATAGTAGACCCTATGCCTTCTGTTCAAAATTTTAGAGTTTAAAATTAAAAACAGAAACCCACTAAACCTTATTTAATCAAGGAAAATTAGTTTTTCTTCTGTGCTAGACTTAAGAAAATTTGTAGATGTTTATACCCTATTTAGACACTGTTTAAAAATAATGGGAACCCCAGCATTAGAAATTATGATGTAGTTTCTCATTTAAAGATGTTTTGTCCAAAACTTAGAGAAAATCAGAAAGACATTAGAAATTAATGAACAGTGATTAATATTATTTTTCCTAGTTTACTTATATAACAGAGAACTTAGGAAAAATACAGAGACCATTAATTTGGACCAGTTTTAAATTAAAATGATTTGTTTAGCCTAAATAAGACTGAAAATCAATTATTAAAGAGGCAAAACTATAACCAAAATGCTTAACAAAAATCCAGTGGACTTATAACCACCAGAGCCCCACTACAAAAATACAGAGCACCTCAGCCCAACTTTTTAAGTAAGGGAAATAAATACAAAGTGATAATAAGGCATTTTCCAACTAAATCATGAACAACCCCAAATAATGTGATAATGGGCAACCAAAAATTAGCTAAGTCCATGATGAGGTAAACTACCAGAGAAAAATGCAAACCCATGAAAAAGAAGCAAACTCATACCAATTGTTAATGATTTAAGAGAAAGGCCATTTAATTCAAATAATGCATACCACCCCTTCCCTTAAGCAAAAAGATGCCAAACTTCAGAATGATTGCTCTTGCACAAAACAATAACTAAGAAAAATAAGAACTCTGTTGTTTGATATTTTTCAAATATAGTGGTAGTAGAAAGCACCTATTTGGCTAGAAACTTGAGAAAACCATAGAAAAATAATTAAAAGGTATTAATGACTAGAAATTTGTATCAAGTCATGTTATAACACCTAAAAGCCAGCAAAAATAAGTTCTGAAGAATTACCCACTGTTAAATAGTAGTTGTAGTTCAAAGCACCCCTTCTACCTTAGAATTTAGTAATTTTGTGCAGAGAAAACTATTCACTTTCTGATCCCAAAATTTTAAGAAAGAGAAACACACACCAGTAGCAAGCCACTGTAATTTTTACAGAATTTTTAGAATTTTTTTTAGGCAACTTGTAGTTCAAACCTACTCCAAAACAATAAAGAGAATAAAGAAAAAGGAAAGAAGAAATAAACCCCACCTCAACCAGTCTAACTTGAGTACTTATCATTTGTCCCTAAAAGACTTAAAAAAGAATTCAGTGGAACCCCAAAAGTAAACCTACCATTTACCTTAGCTAAATTTGAACTAGTTTACCAAGTATACCACCCAAGGATCTGCATAAGTAAAGTTAACTTTGTTTAACTCAAGAAAGATCATACACCTTTTAAGTTGTGATTTCTAAAAGCACATATCATATCATGCATATATCTTACGCATTGCATTCATTAGATTGTAATCTAGCCGACGGAGAGTACGTGCTCATCCCCGAGCAAGGACCTGTCTAAGAGGAGGACCAGGTGCAGGCTTCAGAGGCTGCCATTGAGGATCTCCCCGCAGCCCTAGCAATTGAAGGCAAGCCCCGGTCTTATGCATAACCATGTTATTATATTCTACTTTACTACACTTAATGCTTGTAGGTTTGTAATGTGCACTTAAGTGTAGGAGTTGCTTGAAACCTCTAGATGCATGAACTTAGGACTCCTTTTTGAGATGAATACTAGTATGCTAGGTCGAATAGCTGCTTGCTAATCAGGATCTCGGTAGAAGTCGAGTGATTTTTCTAGCACTCGCGCGAGGTCAGGAATTGATTGTATTCATCTTGATAATGGGATATATGTTGGTCTATGGACTTGGATCCAGGGAGGATGCCTTGTCCATGAGACGGGAAAATGAATTAAGGATTAATGTGTGGATACCTGAGTCAAGCTTTTGAACGTACTAAGCACATGCCGGGAAAAATGGTAACCGGTAAACCTAGTACCTGATTGAAGCCGGGCGCGGACTTTATCCCTCATGCGACCTGAGACTGGGTCTCCCATGCTAGCTATGGTGGGTACAAGTGCGGTCACTGCACGGCGGCAGCCGGGGTCAGTGGAGCATTGTATGCCAAGGCAGTGAGGCCTGGACGCGAACGGGGAATCGATGGGGACGGTTGTCATGTGTAGGGTCGGAGTACCCTGACATGCCGTGTGTTTAGGTTTACCTTGCAAGGTTTAAAAACTCGATTCGAATCGTCTGCTTCTCGCAGCTAATGAGACTGCTTGATTCCTTGTACTGCATCGAGTAAGAAGTGAAATGTGGTTACATGAGATAACTTGTTGATTGAATTAATTGATTGTTACCATGTATGCTTAGAAGGAGCAAATCTAGCTAAGTTAATAATGGTAGAAATTGAAAAGCTAAAAGATGATTTTAGAAACAGCTAGTGCTTTTGGCAAACCATACCCCTCAGCCAAACAGCTGCATAGTCTAGAGGTAGAGGAGTAGACTCCTCACACCGGGTAAGTCTAGCTGAGTATTAGTATACTCAGCCTTGCTTGTGGCACAATTTTTGCAGGTACCATGCAGGATTTGGTTAATGGTGTGACTTGGCCTACCACCCTGCCACCGGGTTGGACGGTCGAGTGGGATGTTGCTCCGGCAGGAGAGGAGCATGAGGAGTAGTGGGCTAGGCCTTGCCCATTTCCTCATTACCGACGACATCGATTATCCGCTGCACTTTACTTTATGAACTTTATTTGCTACTCAAGAACTCCGATTTATGTAATCATTCAGTACTTAATTTGAGGTTTCCTGTTTTATTGTATTTCTCCTGTGACTCACCTTCGAGTGAGATTGTGGAATTTGATCCTGGTTAAGTGGCTCTATCAGACTAGATCTGAAGGACTGACGGGTTATTCCGATTTAAGTGTGTCACGGCCCTTGAGGCGTGACTTAGGCACTTAAGCTGGAATAATTCGGGTGGTTCTGCCACAACTATGTTCTAAACATCACGAAAATAAAAACGATGTCGAACTCGCGACAGACGAAACAGATGCGATATTAAAATCACGATAGGCGAGGATGATTAAAATTTAGCATCTGATTTATCCACTGATATTACTTTCTTAAATCCATACTCGTTGTCGATCAGACGATAAACACCTGGGGTGTTACAGCCCTCCCCCTTAAAAGAATCTCGTCCCGTGATTCGGAGCGAAAGACTTTTAAGAGTAGAGAAACATGTAACCCTGTCCATATCAGCGATAATCATAAAATAGCTCCAAGCAAAGACGGGTGTCTCAGGATATGGTTTCTCTAGTGGACGTATCATGTATCGCCTTAGGCTAATTTAGAAATTTCCAGCGATAGAGACGAGGTCTGCCAGAAGGACACATAAGGTTCCATGTGTGCAGTTTGCTTTTTCTGATGACACTGTACTATCTGAGTCTGTTGGGCGAGCGATAGATATGCGACTTTACCCAAACAGAACCAGATGCACCATCTTGGGTAAAACATACAGAAAGAGGCTTACCACAAGTGGTCACAATAAATTCATAGCACATGAGATGGGTGTGAATGTCGAATAACATCACAGTTGAGCCGTGGCTAGCCAGAAAATCCAAGTCCATGAAAGGTGATATAGATTCGAGAAAATCACCAGCGGAAGGATCTGTAGATGCGGTCTTTGCAACCAATCCATTTTATCGAGCACTAATCATGGATCTACTTGATCACACATGCTGGAAAAGCACACGTGAGACGATCGAGGCATGACTAGAGCGATGATTAGGTGGTTACTGGCCGACTTAATCTCGATTCTTGAAAGTACTTCCTTAAGAGGGGTTGTACAAAAGTGAGTTTAGACAACTCGATAAAACAATCTCTAAACTCAACCTTTGTTCACAAAGCCGTTACAAGTTAGTAAAACGAACTTGTTGAACTACTTTTGACATTGGGCATATCCTCTCAGTACCATCGATAAGCCAAGGGTTGAGAGTTTACATTTGCAAGCAAAAGGCCATGCATTTGGGTAGAAATCTATTTGGTCAGGTTGTTCATCCATTACTCCATGCGGGATGAACTGACTTGGTTCGAGAATACATGGATTAAATAATAGAGCGAATGAACAAACTCCTGCATCTCAGTGGCAGGAAAAATCAATCTCCATTCTGAGAGCTATTCAGCTGTTTTCCAACACTAAAAAGCTCCAAGGCTTCACCTTTACACAAAGGATGCAAAGGGAACGTGTATGTGTGAAGTCACCATCGAAGTCAAGGAAAAGAGACCACACATGAAAAAGGTATGCCCTTTGATCCAACAGAGATGATAGATGTTGCTTGATTACTTGGCAAACAACACAGAAATTGTTTCAAAGAAGGAGTCCACGGAAGATCACACAACTAGATTGAACAAGGATGTCAGTATGCAACAAATACTCCACCTATAAGAATAATTACAAGTAGAGAGACAAATAGATCATGGCCCAATGAAATGAACAAGGCATGACCATAACCTAAATTTGTATGAGTTTGGTCATGGAGGGATAACGAAAAGTTCAAATTTGGGTCATGGTTCACTAAATGAGAACATGGCTTGATTTTGGGTTTAGGCAAACAAGTCACTAACCTTCTATCGACACATCAAGCACAAGAGCAAACATATAAAGCACCCTAAGAGGTCACCTAAAGAATGGAGGACCTATTTCATCGAAGTTCATAATTCAGCATTACACCACATTATCTACAATCAATGGTTACTGGAATAAAGATGAGAGAAGCATTTTGGGTGTATAGGTGACAAACATGATGCAACAATCAGGATGCATGCTCGTCTTATTCGTCCTCACTGATTTTGCCAACATAATGTGGCAATAACGTTCTATTTCGGTGGCATACTTACGTTCTCTCGGTATTTTGCTAGTCGTCAGCTACACATACGTTTTCGAGGTTAGTGTACCTGCAGAAAATTTCATCACAACCCAAGTTCCCATGATGCAATTCACACATGATAGTTTATCACAGTTTATACTCCATATATTGCTATATGGAGGCTAGCTCATCATTAAGCGCCGAGCCACGGATAGGCGCTGTTGCCACACTTTAACCATAGGGCAACTCATTATGGTAACTCACCTTCTTACCTGAGCGTAGCTGCGTCGTTACAAGTATATTATACTTCTTAGTATTCCCATGTTTGTATACCCATACATATCCATGGGGTATTGAATTCCCGGAAAAGTAATTACTCCACATCGCAGCTTTCATATATACATATGTAGAACATGTATATAGTCAAGCGCTACAATTAAGCACTTCCCTAGATCGACGTTTGTTCGGTCATGCTCTCACATCTCACCTTACCTAAGCGTCGATCCATTCAAAACTGAATGGCCTAAAAAATAACAATACACATGTATGCAATACCCCCGGTTGTGGGTTAGTGGTTTTCAACTAAACCACCTAATAGTCCTTACTATAGGGCTTAACAGAAGATGTTGCTAGCATTATAGTTTTTGAAAACTGTTTTTCAAAGCCAAACAATGTGTTTAGTCGAAAATAGGTTTTTCGAAACCAAAACTTTTGTTTTGAAAATACGTATGTGACTGTATTATACTTAATCTGCTCCGAT
This sequence comes from Zea luxurians, assembly GCA_029449295.1. Classification (NCBI taxonomy): domain Eukaryota; kingdom Viridiplantae; phylum Streptophyta; class Magnoliopsida; order Poales; family Poaceae; genus Zea; species Zea luxurians. Next base: position 43,795,975 of record JAOPSE010000001.1, on the reverse strand, counting down.
ACCAGCCTGTGGCAGAAACTCCCAAGTTAACGGGCCCACATGCACCTGTCCTTGTCTCAAAGACCTCAGACTGCTATGCATGTGCACCAGATAAATTAACAGGATCCGTCCGATTGCCCCAAGGACATCGGATAAACCACTTACAACCAAGATCGCAAGATTAAGTAACACAAATCACACACACCAATATTTTTGCAGCGGAAATCTTATTACCAACTTTTACAAGTTACAAAAATTTTACATTATTTTATCGAAGTGATTACAAAAGTATAAGTTTGAAATATATGCTAGCTCAAGTGACCATCCTCATTAAGAAGTATAGAAGAAGTACTTAGACTTATAAGAAGGCCAAGCCCACCGGCACTTAACACCATCAACAGCAGCACAAAGTTAAAACCTGAAAAACAATAGGGAATAAAATTCAGAGTATGGAATTACTCAGCAAGACTTACCCGACTAAAGAAAAGACTCTCAAGGGTATGTTGGCTAGAGGGATTCAAGGTATGGCTTATCAAGAATCAAAGACTCTGTTTTGCAGAAAAGCTTACTATGATTGGATCCTTAAAATTTAGTTTTACTTGTCAAGTTAAGTAAAGTTACCTGCATCTAGAGTTCTTTCTACCCTAGTTCAAGCACTTGGCCTATACTAGCCGTGTTTTTATCATCCCTTTAGTTCACTGGATTACTACATGTAGGTCAGTGACCAAGTCTTCATGTCCGAGAAGTAACATCGATCCGAATCAATTAGTACACAGCTGGGGATCTCCAATCACACGACATATGTAGCACTTAACCCTTGCATATGTCAACTCGTCACCGGGGTTCTTAAGACCAGATCAGGTTCACGCCAACTGAGAGCACAGATACACCACCGTTCAACCTCTTGCCACGGAGGGTAGATGCTACTCTCGCCATCTCTCCACTCCCATTGCGTGTTGTCTTAATCTGGTATTAGTTTGCCCGAGGCAAAGCTTACCCATGATGAGGCATGTGACCAGTTAAAAGGTCCTCGATCATCAAGCCTACGTCGAGACGGTCCTTAATCGACTCAAACGGAGACACTACACCGAGACTCTCTTCTCATGCAAGTCACCTACCCGGTCTCAGCTTAATCATTTCAAACTCAAAGTTTGGTACCTAGCAGAGATACATCTTTTCCGATGTTGAACCCAGCAAGGCCTTTGAAAGATCCACCATCAAGTTTTATTTTTGAAAACATTCCCACCCACTGAAGCATCACCTTTGTTTTAAAACAAAACATTTTTGTATGCTAAAGCAAGACTAAGCATTATAAAATTCTTTTCAAAAAGGGTATCAAGGAAGGGTAATCAATTTTCAAGGAAGGAAATGCATCAACGGTTTAGCACCCAACTCCTATCACCTGATGCATCAAACAAGGTGATAAAGATTTTAAAACACAAGGAGGTGGGAAATGCACCGGGGCTTGTCTGGGTAACACTAGGTTAGTGTTTGTTAGGCGATGTCCGTTTGACGAGTATCCCTCGACCGAGCACTTGCTTGATTTAACCATCTTCAGGTTGGTCCATCAGCTTCATCCTGCGGACTAGCCCGCACTTGGGGTCGACTTGGCTCATCTTCCGCATCACGTGATTAATTATCGTACCTCATGAGATGCACGATGCACATGTATGAGCACGAGTATAACGAGTATAATATAGATAATCTACACTAAAGGATGAAACACTTAAAACCAAGCATTAAGCATCATGGATATCACAGCAGGGCATCGACTACATCCATTAACCAAATTGACATAATAACACTAGAACATCTATTTTTATTTCTAGCTTTTTATTAACTCTTTAAATTGTGTATCTTAATTACTTGATTTACCGATTTACCTAAATCGATCATCACAATATACGCATGCTAAATTAATAACATTTTTTGTGACCAACAATTCTATTTAATCTATTTATAGACCTAGTTTAGAGGGCACACTAAACGACTTATAACTTTAACTTCAAAATTCTTGGACACCTAACACTTATAAAATTTGAAATTTGATAGAAGAACTTTCATTAACTTTCTAAACTAATTTACTGGTTAACCTGTGTATCATATATATCTACCAATATACTTATCACATAAACCTAAAATTCAACTTAATCTCTACATCGAGTAATAAACAAGAGAATCATCACAATCAATTCTTCTATTTAATCCTACCATTTATTTAGTTGACGGGAATAATAGATCAACATACCATAATTAACTCGAGCTGAAGTTGCAAGGTCAACAACGATCCTATGGACGAGGACTCGGATTTGAAGGGCAGTGCGGCAAAATTATTGGAACGGCGGAGTCGTGGATGTGGTTGTTGTCGAGGCGATTGACGTCGGCAATCCACGATAAGAATGATGATGACACGGGCCAACACAAGAGCGTCTTCACGGCTTGGGACTTGGCATAGACGAGGATGACGATGGACGACTTGTTCGAGCTTTTTGTCACGCTCTTGGTGAACACCATGTTGCTAGCTCCGTCTTCACCTGATGCTTGGGATTTCTTGCTGACGCATGAAACGATGATGAGGTCGTGTTTGGAACGAGCTGGTGAGGTGGGGGTCGAGCAGGGGATGACAGGTTTGACGGCTCGACGCTAAATGCGAACACGCCAAAACCCGATGGATGAGGAGTGAGCACATGCGGGGCGAGCAGCACACATTTGAAGCATAGAGAAATCGCCCACGGCGAGATGAACAGAACAAGGAGTGCTCACGAACTCAATAACGGAATCAGAGGTAGCCGATGCCAGAGCGCACGACGAGGGAGTTTCGCAGTTTGACGAGACCGTGGCCAAGCGAATTTTATGGTGCGGATAGGGGAAAGACTTGGCAAGTAGCGACGCGAGAAGCAAAGCGAGGTTACGGTCGGGCGGGCTCGGACACAAGCACACGCAATGTTTTACCGTGTCCAGCGCGCGCGTCACAGACTCGATGTCGACTGCGAGTAGTTTCGCGCACACGACAACGCGACGAAGGAGAACTGAACAGGGAGCTTCGCGGCAGCACGCACAGGAATAACGGAACGCTACGCGTGCGACGCAAAGGCGAGCAGGATGTGAACTGGGCAGAGTCAAGCCAGGGAGCTTTGACGAACACGAAGGGCCTCAGGCGGGATCGATGGCGCGATAGACGAGGAACAGGAGCACCATGAGACTCCATTGTTGGGTGCACGTCGTGAGCAGAGGGAGCTGGGAACGGGAGGAAAAAGATTTGGGCGCGCAGCAAATCCTCCACCGACCAGAGCACGGCGAGCACAGCAGGGAGAAGACACCAGAGGGAGAGGGCAAGGGTGTTGGGCTCGCGCGCAGGGATCCGACACACACCGAGAGATGGAGCAGAGACACGATTGGCCGGGGAGCAGAGCGCCGAGGGAGGCGCGCAGGGCGCGGCCCACGACGCAGGGGTGAGGGCTGCCGAGCTGCGGAAGAGATGGAGTTGGGCACAGCAGAACTCGTGCGTCATGGGAGACACCAAGCTAGGGCCGGCGCGAGCACAGGACCGCCATGGGGGAGCTCGTGGACACGCTCGCACGGCACCAGGGAGCGAGCAGGACGCCGCGGCATGGATGAGGGAGGAGCTCACGGACAAGGAAGTTCCAGCAGGTAGAGAGGCATCGCAGCCACCATGGGGACGAGCCGGAGCTGCGTGCGGCAGAGAGAAACTCGACCGGCTGAGAGAAGAGTGGAGGGAAAAGCGGCAGAAGAGCTCCAGCAGCCGATTGTGGAGGGAGGCTCTGCGAACAGGTGAAGGCTCCAGTCTTCCGTCGGCTAGGAGATAAAGACACGGGGAAGATAAGCGCGCAGGAAAAGAAAATCTGGGCACGGGCGGTGCGAAGAAGATCAGAACACGAAGAAAAATCAGTGAGGGAGAGAAGGCGGCAGATATTTTCTTTTTTATTTCTTTTCTCTTTTTTTGTTTTTAGAAATGCATAGATATTTCTAACTCCAGATTTTAGCGAAAAATGGGTCGACACGCTATTCAACTACGCATTCCATTCCCCGAATCTCGAAACGGAAATCCAAGGACTAACGATTTGATTTTGGCGAATTCTCTAAACTCGGACAAAATCGTACTGTTAATTCACTTTTGAAGATTTAGACCGAAGCGAGGAGCAATGGACTGAATTAAACAGATTTCAGCTCGATAATTTATTCTGCGTGATTCGACTAATATTAGTCGAAACCATATCGGTTAATGCACACATAATTTTGTCGCCAAAACAGCGTGCTAAAGGATAAATTGAATCATATTCGCGCGCATGATTTTACTCAGAGGACGCGCGATTTAGATTATTTTGCCCTGAACATTTTAGTCGTCAGGTTCAAACTAATTTGCTCGGGATAAAAATCATCCGAGTGAGTCAGGCTTCAGAATTCGTATTCACGTGAACGATGAATTTTAAATAATCACCGAACGTACCGATTTTCGGAACGTCTATGTTCCGAACATCAAGAAAATTTTGGAAGGGCCCGGATAGATAAAAATAAAAACGATGTCGAACTCGCGACAGACGAAACAAATGCGATATTAAAATCGCGATAGGCGAGGATGATTAAAATTTAGCATCTGATTTATCCACTAATATTACGTGCTTAAATCCATACTTGTTGTCGAGCAGACGATAAACACCTAGGGTGTTACAAGAGTTCACCATTGATGAGAATGATTTGGTTCATTTCAGAGGCCGTCTCTGTGTGCCACAGAAATCAGAGGTGAAGATGGACATATTGAGAGAAGCACATAAAACGCCTTACACCGTTCATCCTGGCGAAACCAAGATGTACAGGGATTTGAAGCAAAACTTCTGGTGGAAGAGGATGAAGGTTGAAGTTTCTATGTATGTGGCAGCCTGTGGGGTGTGCCAGCGCATGAAGGCTGAGCATAAGAGGCCTGCAGGTTTATTGAAGCCGTTGGAAATTCTAGAATGGAAGTGGGAGCATATCACCATGGATTTCGTGGTTGGCTTACCCCATTCGCCTCGAGGCTAGGATGCTATATGGGTTGTAGTGGATCGCCTAACTAAGTCTGCGCACTTTATTCCCATGAAGACGACAAATGCAACTTCAGAGTTGGTTCCCTTGTATATGAAAGAAGTAATAAGGCTTCATGGTGTGCCTAATTCCATTGTTTCAGACCGGGACTCCATATTTGTATCCAAATTTTGGGAGAGTCTTCACAGTGCTTTGGGTACCAACCTTTCTCTTAGTGTTGCTTTTCACCCTTAGACTGATGGTCAGTCAGAGCGGACTATCCAAACTTTGGAAGACATGCTGCGTGTTTGTGTTCTTTCATGGAAGGGTAGCTAGGAGGATCATCTCGCCTTGGCTGAGTTCGCTTATAACAACTGCTATCAGGCAAGCATCAAGATGGCACCGTATGAGGCCCTATATGGCAGGCGATGTATCTCCCCATTGTGCTAGGAGACTTTGGTAGAGAGATCTTTAGTCGGTCCTGATTGGGTTCAGCAGACATTTGAGAAAGTTTGGGAGATTCGTCAGAATATTCTAGCCGCTCAGAGCCGTTAGAAGAATTATGCTGATGTGAGGAGGTGGGACTTGGAATTTGCAGTGGGCAATCAAGTCCTTCTCAGGGTATCACCTACTAGAGGAGTCGTTCAGTTCAGTGTCTCAGGAAAGCTTAGCCCGAGGTATATTGGACCGTTCTCTATCTTGGCCTAGGTTGGCAGCTTGGCTTATCGCTTGCAATTGCTGTAATCCATGGCAGGGGCACACCCTATATTTCATGTCTCTATGTTGAGGAAGTATCTGTGGGATCTGGACCATCAAATCGAGTTGGAACCGATTACTGTGCAGTAGGATCTGACTCTGGAGTGTCGCCCAGTGCGTATCTTGGAGTCCTTGGAGCGTGTCATGAGAAGGAGAATAATTAAGTATGTTAAGGTCTTGTGGACTAATCAGTTTGAGCGCGAGGCTACCTGGGAGCTTGAGAAGCTGATGCGGCAAAAGTACCCCGAACTTGTCGTTATTGGTGAGTTTTTGTCTTTGTCGATCTTTCTTGTTGTTTCGTTAGAAGCGTTGGAATTCGAGGTCGAATTCCAACGTCGAATTCCTTTTAAGGGGGGTAGAGTGCGATACCCAAATTTTATGAAAAGAAGTTAAATTTCTTTTCCTCTTCTTTCGTACTCTGTGCCTCTGGAGTTTGTAGTTTTGGGAGGCGAATACCTTAGTTGAACGGTAGTTTTTTGGCATTATTCGCTTGGACCAAGAGCTCAGAGGGGAGCATGGGCTGTGAGCCATCGATTCCTCATCGAGTGGATGGGAGGCCCCCTCATCTCCCCCCAACCCTAGTCGCCCCCACTCCCCTTGCAGCCGACCCCCTTCCCCTCTACCTCTCCCATTTTCCCCACTCTCCTTTGCAGCCGACCACCTCCTCCTCTCCCTCTCCCACCCATTTGCAGCCACCGCCCCCTCCTCCCCATCAAACCCTAGCCGCCCCCCCATTCCTCCCCTCCAAGGTGCAGCCACTCCTTTCCTCTTGGTTCTCCTTTGGGTTTGTGCAAGTCTCCATTGGAGTATTGGTGGGAGGAAGAAGAAAGGGGTGAAGAAGGAGTCAATGTGATCTTGTTTTCTATTTTGTAATTGTGCTGCAATTTCAATTGTTTATCCGTTCTCCTAGGCGAATTGGCAAGGGTGCTGTCCTGATTTTTGTTGGCGGGCGGACAACAGTAGTATTGGCTTTTTATAGAATTTTTGCGAGCTTGATTAGTCGTCATCACTGAGAAATTCATGTAGGGCATTATAATATCTTTCGATAGAGTACTTATGCGTTCAATTCGGTGTAATAATCTAGGAGATATCACATTTTGAACTCAGCAAGGTTGCTGTCCAAAAAACAGATCGCAGGGAGTACTTTGTTGGCTATTTGGGGCCATCGAGATGTTGAAATTTAATTATCTTTTGAATATAAAACTTGTAGAGAATTTTATGTAGATGTTTCTAGAGTTTTTGTTTGATATCACTGCTGTTTTACTTTTAAAGTTATGAAATTATCAAACAGCACTGCTGCAGTTTGGTGGGTGATGGGGAGAGGTTTTGTTCGCGACAGGTTGGGGTTGTGCGTAGGAGCGGCGTTGGTTATTAGCGATTGTTATGTGAATATGTGCACTAAGTTTCACAGGTACTTGAACCTTGCTTGAGGAAAGGAGGGAAGTAGCAGCACGTTCACCTACACTTTTAAATAACTTTGCCACTGATTAGTAATGACTTTAGTTGGGGACTTTAGGTCAAGGATGTTGGTCTCTTTTAAATAGTGTGTGCAAGTGGTTTAATCTGTTCTGGTCATTATGGTGGTCGGTCTTTTGTTGGCTGAATTAATAATGTTCTGAATGTTTATTCCTATCATACATTATGCTATACATTGTGGTATCCTCGTTTATGCAACTTTCAAGGAAGATGCTGCCGATTTTTTTAGCAGTTTGTGGGAAGGGTAATGTTGGTGACACCCGTAGTGTTTGGGGACCTTGGGGTGTTACAGGATAGAAAAAGTTTTTGGAAAAACACCTATGCACAGACCGTCCAAGCCCTTGCGGCAGACCGTCCGCGACACCAGGGTGAGCCTTGGACAAGAACACTGCAAAAACACAAGTTAACACTATGGACCGTCCAAAGGAGAAGCGAGCACCGTCTGAGACCAAGCGTGGACCGTCCGGCCTCAGGCGCGGACCGTCCGATCATTGAAAACCCAGAAAAACCTGAAGGTGACGGGTTCGTTAAAATGCATTTTTAGCGTCCTCGCGGACCGTCGGGGGTGCACGGCCGGACCGTCCATGACTACTTTATCTGACATCTGACAACGCATGCATTAAATGCACTATAGCTGTTGATATAGCCGTTACTGCTCACCGTTGCGATTTCAGCCGTTGATGTGCACGGGTGAACCATCTGGATAGACGGCGTGGACCGTCCGCGGCCGGCAGAAAAGAAGCAACGGCTAGGAAGTGATTTGAGGCTATAAATACAACCCCAACAACCTACATTCAGAAGGTCTAAGCACTCTACCCATTCACATTCAATACAAGAGCTAGCAATGCATTCCATGACACATTCAAAGCTAACAATCTCTCCAAGTCCCACAATTAAGACAAGTGATCATTATTGCTTAGTGACTTGAGAGAGTGTGATCCATGTGTTATTTTTCGCTCTTGTTGCTTGGTTTTCGCAATCGTGCTTTCTTCATCTCTTTCTCAACCTTCTAAGTGAATTGTAAAGATAGCAAGAGACACCTAATTGTGTGGTGATCCTTGCGGGGTCTTAGTGACCCGTGTGATTAAGAAAAAGCACTCGACCGGTCTAAGTGACTAATTGAGAGAGGGAAAGGGTTGGAATAGACCCAGCCTTTATGGCCTCCTCAACGGGGACTAGGTTCTTTGGAACTGAACCTCGGTAAACAAATCGCCATGTTCATTTGTATTGATCTCCATTCAATTTGTTTATCCCCTCTTATTTCTCGCAAAAGTTCCCTTGCTCATATTGATTTGAGTTTGCTCCCAAAGTTATCCGCATTGATTGAGCAACTCATAGCAAGGAGAACTATCTTTCGCACTCCGAATTATTTCTAACACTAACCCCGAGCATAGTGCGTGTTCAAAGTGTATAATTTTCAGGTTTCGCCTATTCACCCCCTCTAGGCGACTTTCAATTGGTATCAGAGCTCGATGCTTCATTAGTGTCTAATAACTCGAAGTGATGTCGAGAGAACACGCCAAGAGGGAGATGGTCACCGGCGAAAAGCCCAAAGGCTTAGAAAGGAAGAACGATGAACGGTCTCCGTCAAAGGAGGCTGATGACAAGCACAAAGAGGAATCTGCTTCCTCCATCAAGTCACATAGGAATGGTGACAAGAAGAAAAAGAAGATGGAGAAGGTGGTCTATTACGAGACCGACTCTTCATCACCTTCCACATCCGGCGCCGAGTCTACCACTTCGAAGCATCAAGAGCGCAAGAAGTATAGTAAGATGCCTCTACGCTATCCTTGCATTCCTAAACGTGCTCCTTTACTTTCCGTACCCCTAGGCAAACCACCATATTTTGATGGTGAGGATTATTGTATGTGGAGTGATAAAATGAGGCACCATCTAACCTCACTCCATGAAATCATATGGGATATTGTTGAGTTTGGAGCGCAGGCACCACAATTGGGCGATGAGGATTACAACTCCGATGAGGCCGCCCAAATAAGGCATTATAACTCTCAAGCAACTTCTATACTCCTTGCCTCCTTGTGTCGAGAGGCATATAATAAGGTGCAAGGGTTCAAAAATGGCAAAGAAATTTGGGATGTCCTCAAGACGACGCATGAAGGGGACGAGGTGGCCAAAATCATCAAGTGCGAGACGATCGAGGGAGAGCTTGGTTGATTTGTCCTCAATAAAGGAGAGGAGCCACAAGCAATGTACAACCAGCTCAAAACAATGGTCAACCAAGTGTGCAACCTCGGGAGCACCAAATGGGATGTCCATGAAATGGTCAAGGTTATTCTAAGATCTCTTGTTTTTCGTAATCCTACTCAAGTTCAATTAATTCGTGGAGATCCTAGATACAAACAGATGTCCCCTGAGGAGGTAATTGGCAAGTTTGTGAGCCTTGCACTTATGATCAAAGACTCCAAACACGTTGTCAACTTGGATCAAGGTGCCACCTCCACGCCCGAGGTGCAACCCGTTGCATTCAAAACAACGGAAGAGAAGAAGGAAGAGTCTACACCAAGTAGACTCCCAATTGACACATCCAAGCTCGACAATGAGGAGATGGCTCTTGTCATCAAGAGCTTTTGGCAAATCCTCAAGCAAAGGAAGGGGAAGGACTACAAACCCTATTCCAAGAGGGTTTGCTATAGGTGTGGTAAGTCCGGTCACTTCATTGCAAAATGTCCATATATAAGTGACAGTGACAGGGACGACGACAAGAAAGGAAAGAAGAAAATGGAGAAGAAAAGATATTACAAGAAGAAGGGTGGCGAGGCGCACATGGGGCGGGAATGGGACTCCAACGAGAGCTCCACCGACTCCTCCTTTGACGAGGACGCCGCCAACAACGCCATCAACAAGGGACTTCTCTTCCCCAATGGCAGCCACAAATGCCTCATGACTAAGGACGGCAAAAAGAAGAAGGTATATTCTAGAGATAACCCCAAATACACTACTTCCGATGATGAGGATAGCTCTAGTGATAATAATGATGATTTAACTTCTCTTTTTGCAAACCTTACCAATCAAAAGAAAAAGATTAATGAACTGATAGAAACTATTAACGAGAAGGATGATCTCTTGGAATGCTAAGAGGACTTGTTCGTTAAGGAAAATAAGAAATTTGTTAAGTTGAAAAATGCTTATGCTCTTGAAGTAGAAAAATGTGAGAACTTGTATAAAGAGCTTAACATTTGCAATGATCCAATTTCTTGTCTTAGAACTGTGAATGATAATTTAATTGCTAAGATAGAAGAATTGAATGTTAGTAATGTTTCTACATCTACTATTGAACATGTCACCATTTGCACTAGATGTAGAGATGTTAATGTTGATGCTATGAATGATCACATTGCTATGATTAAAGAACAAAATAATCACATTGCTAAGTTAAATGCTAAAATTGCCAAGCATGAGCTTGAGAATGAAAAAATTAAATTTGCTCATAGTATGCTTTATAATGGGAGACACCCTGGCGTTAAGGATGGCATTGGCTTCCAACAAGGGAGCCAAAGCAACATCAAACTTAATGCCACCAAGAACAGACTATCTAATTTTGTTAAGGGTAAGGCTCCATGGTTTAGGATAGAGAGGGTTATTTTATATCCTGAAAACTATCCTGAGCACAAAATTTGGAAAATTCATGCTAGAAAATCTCATACTGTTTCCCATCATGCTTATATGTATAGTAATGAGGCATCTAGCTCTAAGCATTCAACTCATATCAAAATGCCTAAAAAGAAAATTGCTAATGCATCCAATGAACATTGCATTTCATTTAATACTTTTGATGCATCTTTTGTGCTAAGTAACAAATCAGGGAAAATAGTTGCCAAATATGTTGGGGGCAAACACAAGAGTCCCAATACTTATGTTTGGGTACCCAAGGTGCTTGTTTCTAATATGAAAGTACCCAAGATTGTTTGGGTACCTAAGAAAAAGACCTAAATTTGTTTTGTAGGTTTATGAATCTGGCAGAACAAGTTGGATAATCGATAGCGGGTGCACAAACCACATGACAGGGGAGAAAAGGTTGTTCTCCTCATATGAGAAAAATGAAGATCCCCAAAGAGCAATCGCATTCGGGGATGGAAATCAAGGTTTGAGAAAAATTGCTATATCTCCTGACCATTCCATTTCTAATGTTTTTCTAGTAGATTCTTTAGATTACAACTTTCTTTTCGTTTCTCAATTATGCAAAATGGGCTACGACTGTCTATTTACTGATGTTGGTGTTACTGTCTTTAGAAGAAGTGATGATTCAATAGCATTTAAGGGAGTGTTAGATGGTCATCTATACTTAGTTGATTTTAATGATAACAATGCTGAGCTAGACACTTCCTTAATTGCTAAGACTAACATGGGCTGGCTCTGGCATCGCCGACTTGCTTATGTTGGGATGAAGAATCTTCACAAGTTAAAGGGAGAGCACATTTTAGGACTAACAAATATTTATTTTAAGAAAGACTGGATTTGTAGCGTATGTCAAGCAGGGAAGCAAGTTGGAGCTCATCATCCACACAAGAACATCATGACGACCGACAGGCCGCTTGAATTACTCTACATGGATCTATTCAGCCCAATTGCTTAGATAAGCATCGGCAGGAGTAAGTATTGTCTTGTAATTGTGGATGCTTATTCTCGCTTCACTTGGGTATTCTTTTTGAAGGAAAAATCTCAAACCCAAGAGAACTTAAAGAGATTCTTAAGACAGGCTCAAAATGAGTTCGGATTGAGAATAAAAAAGATTAGAAGCGATAATGGAACGGAGTTCAAGAACTCTCAAATTGAAGGAACTCTTGAGGAGGAGGGCATCAAGCATGAGTTCTCTTCTCCATACACACCCCAACAAAATGGTGTTGTGGAGAGAAAGAATAGAACTCTTTTGGATATGGCAAAGACCATGCTTGAAGAGTACAATACACGGGATCGGTTATGGGCGGAGGCGATTAACACCGCTTGCTACTCGATCAACCGACTCTACCTACACTGAATGCTCAAGAAAACATCATATGAACTCCTCACCGGTAAAAAGCCCAATGTTTCTTATTTTTGAGTTTTTGGGAGCAAATGCTTTATTCTTATTAAAAGAGGTAGAAATTCTAAATTTGCTCCTAAAGTAGTAGAAGGCTTTTTACTTGGTTATGACTCAAACACAAGGGCATATAGAGTCTTCAACAAGTCCACTGGATTGGTTGAAGTTTCTTGTGACATTGTGTTTGATGAGACTAATGGCTCCCAAGTGGAGCAAGTTGATCTTGATGAACTAGATAATGAAGAGGCTCCATGTGTCGCACTAAGGAACATGTCCATTGGGGATGTGTGTCCAAAAGAATCCAAAGAGCCTTCACAACCACAAGATCAATCGTCATCTTCCATACAAGTATCTCCACCAACTCAAGATGAGGAAATGGCTCAAGAAGAAGAGGATGAAGATCAAGACGATGAGCCACCTCAAGAGGAGGACATTGATCAAGGGGGAGATTAAGATGATCAAGACAAGGAAGATGATCAAGAAATTCAAAGTCAAAGACCGCCACACCCAAGAGTCCACGAAGCAATTCAAAGAGATCACCACGTCAACTCCATACTTGGTGACATCCATAAGGGGGTAACCACTAGATCTCGAGTTGCTCTATGAACATTACTCTTTTATGTCTTCTATTGAGCCATACAGGATAGAGGATGCAATAAGAGATCCAGACTAGGTGGTGGCAATGCAATAGGAGCTCAACAACTTCACGAGGAATGAGGTATGACATTTAGTTCCATGTCCTAACAAAAATGTTGTAGGTACCAAATGGGTATTCCGCAACAAACAAGATGAGCATGGTGTGGTGACTAGGAACAAGGCCCGACTTGTTGCCAAAGGGTATTCACAAGTCGAAGGCTTGGATTTCAATGAAACCTATGCACTCGTAGCTAGGCTTGAGTCAATTCGTACATAACTTGCCTATGCTACTTACCATGGCTTTAAGTTGTATCAAATGGACGTGAATAGTGCCTTCCTCAATGGCCCTATCAAGGAATAGGTATATGTTGAGCAACCTCCCGGCTTTGAAGATAGTGAGTACCCTACACATGTTTATAAGCTCTCAAAGGCGCTTTATGGGCTCAAGCAAGCCCCAAGAGCATGGTATGAATGACTGAGAGACTTTTTTATCACTAATGGCTTCAAAGATGGAAAAGCTGACCCTACTCTCTTCACTAAAACAATTTCTAAAGACTTGTTCATATGCTAAATTTATGTTGATGATATTATATTCGGGTCTACTAACAAGTCATCTTGTGAAGAGTTTAGTAGGATTATGATATAGAAATTCGAGATGTCTATGATGGGGGAGTTGAAGTATTTCCTTGGATTTCAAATCAAGCAACTCCAAGAAGGCACCTTTATCAGCCAAACTAAGTACATTCAAGACATACTCAAGAAGTTTGGAATGAAGAATGCCAAACCCATCAAGACACCCATGGGAACAAATGGGCATCTCGACCTCGACACGGGAGGTAAATCCGTAGATCAAAAGGTATACTAGTCAATGATAGGATCTTTACTCTATTTATGTGCTTCACGACCGGATACTATGTTTTTTGTATGCATATGTGCAAGGTTCCAGGCAAATCCTACGGAAGTTCACCTTAGGGCTGTGAAAAGAATCATGAGATATTTAGTTTACACTCCTAAGTTTGGACTATGGTACCCCAAGGGATCTACCTTTGATCTAATTGGGTATTCCGATGCCGATTATGCCAGATGTAAAATTGACTGGAAGAGCACATCAGGGACTTGTCAGTTTCTCGGAAGATCCCTTGTGTCTTGGGCTTCAAAGAATCAAAACTCAGTAGCTCTATCCACCGCTGAAGCCGAGTATATTGCTGTAGGACATTGTTGTGCACAATTACTCTGGATGAGGCAAACCCTTAGGGACTATGGCTACAAGTTGAGCAAAGTCTCTCCTATGTGATAACAAGAGTGCAATCCGCATGGCGAATAATCCCGTTGAACACAGCCGCACTAAGCACATAGACATCCGACATCACTTTCTGAGAGATCACCAACAAAAGGGGGATTCGAAATTGCTTATGTTAGCACCCACAACCAATTAGCCGATATCTTTACCAAGCCCCTAGATGAAAAGACTTTTAGCAAGCTTAGGAATGAGCTAAACATCTTAGATTCTCGGAACTTTGATTGAAACATTGCACATATAGCTCATTTATATACCTTTGGTCATGTCTCTTTCATTTGGTACACATGCATATTTCTTATTCTTCTTGTGCTAAAGCAAATACTAATGTGCTTCCATGAGTATCTCTATGATTAATCTTGGATTGAAAGGAAAATGGAGTATTCGGCAGAGGCAAGGCTTCCACTACGATTCTGTCGGTATCATTTACCCATTGCCCTACTCGTAAAATTTCATTCATATCTATTGGGGACTTGTTCTCAAATGCTTCGAATTAAGAACAAGACAACACAAAATGTTAAATATTAATGCTCTTCGTCCGCTGAAGCATTATCTCCTCAAGGATTGAATGAACTTCGAACGAAGGTCATGAGCAAAACATCAGGAAGGTCACACCTTCGTGATCAGACCTATAAAACAATGTGAAATGAAATATGAAATATAAAAACATTAGAGAAAGATATACCGAAAATAGATAATATTACTCACATATTTTATTATACAAACCTAAATACTAAAACATAATATTTAGGTACATTTATACCTTTGCCTTGGCAGAAAGCAATAATTCCAACGTAATGTGTTGGCGATTACCAGATTACGTGAACAGTACAGGGGTACTGTTCACCTATTTATAGGCACAGGGCGCAGCCTATGTAAAATTACATCTATGCCCTTTACAATCGACTACAATACTGACACAAAACATCATGGGTCTTTAGGTCATTTCATCTTTAAGTCGGTTCACCCCTTCGTCTTGAGATCTGTCACTGTGCCGAAGCTTTATAGGTGATAGCTTCAGCGCTGCTTTTGAGAGGATCTACCGAAGATGTTCTCTCTCTTTAGGATCTTCGGCTACGAAGCATACCCCCAACAGTAGCCCCTTCGCGGTGCTAGATCGTTTTTCATAACGAGCTTGATCCGTGAAAAAGTCTTCTAGGCTTCGGGATGCCGAAGATCTGAAAAACACCTTCCCTGAGCTCGTTGGCGAGAAACGATTAAAATAATCCGCGCGCGAGGTGGCCTCATCTTGCAGCAGTTACGCACGCCCTGGCGATTCACCTTTTCGGACCCTGTGGCCCACCGTTCAGTGAGTGCTGGTGGTTGTCTGTCTGGTGCGGGAGACCTTGACGATTTACCTTCTCACCTGCGGCACTATATAAACAGATGGGTAGGTGTGAAGTTACCACAACATTCATTGCTATTGCACTGTTTTGCTGCCAAAAAATTGACCAAAACCGAAGCTTGCTCACTGCTTCCGCAACCGAAGCTATTTATTTTGCTCAAGCTTCGTAACAAGAAAGAGCTTCGACAGAATAAAGAAAAATTTTCAACTTCATTCAAAAATCAAGAAATTCAATTATCAAATGGCCAGAGTACGTTCCACAGCTAAGGTTATGCGCGACGGAGAGGAAGCCGAGGGTGCTGAAACTGCCCCAATCTCCGAAGTGATGAAGCGCTCAGGGCTGGTAGCATCGGAGGATGCACCTGCCGCTGAAGGAGAGCAGGCTGATGTTGAGGAGACTGAGTCTGAGGATGATTACAGCGCAGTGCCAAGTAAACCCAGCCACCTGTATTTCGGGAAATCCACCATCTCCGAAGGTGATTTGCCTAAGCTGTTGAATTTGGGCTATTTTAGTGAAGCGAAGAAAGAGCTGGTTCGTTTTGGTGGGGAAGAGACTACTCTGAAGCCAGGAAAGGATGAAGTAGTAGTCTTCAAAAGTTTCTTTAAAGCTGGTTTAAGATTTCCTTTGAACAAGATGATTGCTGATGTATTGAAGAAGTTTGGGATCTACCTTCATCAGCTAACTCCTAACGCTATCGTTAGGCTTAGCGTTTATATCTGGGCTCTCCGAAGCCAAGGGGTGGAGCCATTTGGCGAAGGCTTCTGCCGAGTGCACGAGCTTCATTATCAGACAAAAGCTAGAGGAGATGGCTACATGAAAATTTTGGCTGCTATAATTTTGCCTATCGCAAGAACACAAAATTTCCAGTGATTAGTTACCGAAGCAAGTGGCCAGCTTGCTAAAAGTCTGAATGGTTTTACGTCAAAGTTGACGAAGACAAGGAGGAGCTGGTCTAGAGTCCGCTACAATTGATCTTCGGAGAGACCAGACCGCAGTGCAACATGACACCAGGGAGTCCAAGCCAAATTGCTCTGGCTGAATTTCGAGTTATTGTAGATCATATCGGCACTAGGGACTTAGTGCAAGAATTTTTGGCCTTCAGAGTGTTCCCAACTATGAAGGAGTGGGACATGCCGAAGCTTAAAGGAGAAAAGAAAAAGGGGGAACTTATTCGTTACCCTATCATTATAAATTTAAGAAATATTTCAAAGTGCCTTGCCAAGAGTGGCTAGACACGATTGAAGTGATGTGCAATGAAATTCTCGGCAATTACTCCAAAAAAGAAGATCAACTAATGATTGCAACCTTCGGCACCCGTTCGAAGCGAAGGTTGAACCGAGTAATGGATGCTCTAGACTTTGAGTATCCCGACTACGAGCGGCTAGACAATGATGCCGAAGGGCAGAAAAGAAAGAGAGTGGCTGGTGTTCTGAATAAAGACGATGAAGAAAAATTGAAAAAGAAAAAGCTGAAGCCTGAGCCGAAAACAGATGCTTCGAAGAAGAGAAAAGCTACAGCTCCGAAGCAGAAGGAAATTGACGAAGAAGAAGAAACTGCTGCAACAACCTCTACCACCGACGTGGAGGAAATTTTAAAGGTAATGACTGAATCTTTGCCTGTCAAGCTGAGTCCACTGTGGCCACATCTGACGAAGCTTTTTTAGAAGGAAAAGGAGCCCGCAAAAACGAAGAAGGCAGCTAGGCCGAAGAAACAAAGAATCATTACAGTGATGGAAGTTATTGAAGGGACACCACCACAAGCTTCAGATCCGAAGGCACCAGCTGTTGAAAGCATAACAGGTACCGAAGCTGCACCTTCAGAGGCTACAGCTGTCGAAACTGCCACAGTCGAAGATATTCACTTAGAAAGCACAATTGCAAATATTGATAAGATACTGCTAGACATGGCCGCAGAAGAAGCTGCTGGAGCCACCGAAGAGACTACGGCCTAGAGCCCGAGAAGAAGAAAGAAATAGCCGAAGACATTTCGGAAGA
Source organism: Zea luxurians (assembly GCA_029449295.1). Classification (NCBI taxonomy): domain Eukaryota; kingdom Viridiplantae; phylum Streptophyta; class Magnoliopsida; order Poales; family Poaceae; genus Zea; species Zea luxurians. The sequence continues at coordinate 43,778,434 of JAOPSE010000001.1, read as the reverse complement.
TGAAATTTTTAATTTTCAAAACTTAATTGGACAAGAGCTGACAAAGGTTGAAAAATAAGAGCTAAAAGAGTATGCCATATCTTGCGGATATCGGCCGGGGGCACTTCTCTTCGGTGGTGTCGATGACAAAAAGTTGGGATGTGTCCAGGATCATACCGGAGCGAAGGTTATTGGTACTCTATCAAAGAGTATTGGTTTCCCGAAGCTCGAAACGGACATTAGCCGCTACCGACGACAGCACATCGTCGGTAGTTTATTCTACTCCAATTTCAAGGTAAACAACTTTTCTTTAAATTTATTGTTTCAACAACGAAGATGTTTTCTAACAAAGGTTGTTTGTGCGCAGAGTATGCTTTTGAGTAAAGCTTTGAAAATGTAGCAAGATTTGGAAGATAAAAAACACAAAGTTATAATTGAGAGTTTAGAAAGCAAAATAAAAGACCAATCAGCTGCTCTTGAAAAGAAGGATTTTGAGCTTCAGACAACCGAAGGCTTATTGGCAGAAGCTGAAGCTAAAATAGCAGAACTAAATACGAAACTTCTCTCTCAGTCAGAAAGCTTCGAACAAGAAAAGCAGGAGCTTAATGCAAAATTTGAAGCCGAGGTTCAGAAAAGTTCAAATTTGCAAAAATCATTGACAGGGCTTCAAAACAAATGTCTGGAGTTCAGTAATCAATGTATACAACGACTGAAGCATGTCTTTTAATCGGTTGGGGCCAGCAGCGAGAAATTTAATCCTTCGACTGAAGACCTGCCAGGGGCCTTCGAACATATCGAAGGTGAAATTGATGACCTTGATGAAGTTATAGCTGAGCATGGTGACTTTTGTGCCCTGGTAGCTTCTCGGGGCACAACTGTCGCCTTCCTGAAATCTGGCTACGAACATGGGAAGGTTATCAATAGACCCAATTTCAGTTTATCATCAGCAGATCTAGAGAATATTCCCAACCTTGCCCGAAGCATAGCAAATAGATTTATAAAACCGGTATGGACAAAGGGTGGACGAAGCATAGCTGGTGATGAAGCTCGGAGTCATCTTCAGCCGGTAACAAAATCATACCTTGTGCTTACCTCTTCCTTCAAACTTGAATCTTCCTTATGATACTTTAATATATACAGGATGACGAAGCCGACGAAGCTGAAGAGTAACAAGACGAAGCCGAAGCTCAACAGATGATGAAGCTGAAGACGAAGCTCAATGGATACTAATGAAGCTTGAATAGATAACTGTAGAAAAAACTCTAAGGACTCTTGTAATAATCTTTGTAAAGAATAATGTAGTTAAATTTTACTCTGAACCTTGTCCATACCTTGTAATATATTCTTACCTTTCTGTCAATGTATAAAGTGCTTTGATGTGAACGAACTTAGCATTTTTGAGCCGAAGGCGAAAAACACCTTCCCTTCTTTTCATACACAGTGAAGCATAGAACTTCTTCTTTTCCTTTTTCCCAAAGCCTTAACTTTAGAGACGAAGCAACTGGCTGTGTTATGATGATGATGATCCTATGTATGTCTAAATGAATGTTTATGAATGCAAATGTATGATGTAATGTACCGTGCAAATGAATGTCCGAACACACGCATACGAAGCCACAACCAGAGCCTTCATTCCCTTAGGAATAATCAAAGTCTCTTTGTCGTTTATTTTTCGACTTCACAGTTTATTTTTCAGTGTATCAGCGCTGACTTTTCGCTATAAGTTCTGCATTCCCTTAGGAACGTCTTTTGAACTTCTTTGCCTTCTATTTCGGCGGTATCGCGTTGACTTTTCGCGCTTCGCCTTATATTTCGGCGGAATCAGTGTTGACTTTTCGCTGTAAGCTCTGCATTCCCTTAGGAACGACTTTTGAGCAGAAAACTTACACTGCGCTCCCTTAGGATCGGCTTTTTGTAGCTTCGTCGTGCTCTGCATCCCCTTAGGGACGTCTTTCGACCTTCTCCCTATTTTTTCTTTTCTCTTTGCACTCGATGGTGCATGCTCAGCTTTTACATTTACATCGTTGGGGGATATTGCTCTTGTAGAGCTGAAATAAGAAAAAGAGAAATTACATGCTATGGCCCCATTAAAAACCTTTCTCCCCTTTTGGAAAGGAAAAGGGTGCCATAGGAAAAAATAAAAAAGATTACATTAAGCTACACATAATATCGCCGAAGCTCATCCGCATTCCAAGATCTAGGAATGTTGTTGCCATCCATATCCTTCAATCTGTAGGAACCGGGTCTTGACGAAGATACTACCAGAAAAGGTCCTTCCCACTTCAACTGTAGCTTGCCTACTGTATCTGGGTTGGCAACTCTCCGAAGTACCAAGTGCCCTGGCCTGATATTTTTTAACCAAACTTTTCTGTCACGCCATTTTATTGTTTCGGCTTGATATTTATTGATGTTCTCCACAGCCTGAAGCCTGATCCCTTCTATAGCATCTTTTGCCACAGAATAATCAGCTTCGTCCTCTGCTAAAGCCACTATTCTTATTGATCCTGTTTTAGCTTCTTCCGGGGTTATTGCTTCGTCATCAAACAGTAATTTGAATGGTGTAAAGCCTGTTGACCTTGACATTGTCGTGTTGTGGCTCCACACCACTTTGATCAATTCATCTCGCCACTTTCCCCTGGGCTGATTGAAGATTAACTTCATTATTCCTGTCATTATAATGCCATTAGCTCTTTCGACAAGTCCATTTGACTCCGGATGTCTAACCGATGCAAAATGGATCTTCGTGCCAATTTGTTCACAGAACTCTTTGAAAGCTTCGGCATCAAACTGTGTTCCATTGTCCACAGTAATAGCCTTCGGTACTCCGAAGCGACAAACAATATTTTGCTAGAAAAATTTCTGAACAGTGACCGAAGTTATTGTGGCTAAAGGCTTCGCCTCAATCCATTTGGAAAAATATTCTACCGCCACCACAACATATTTTAAATTTCCTTGTGCTGGTGGGAGTGGGCCTAGCAAATCAAGGCCCCACCTTTGCAACGGCCAAGTGGGCTGTATTAACTGAGTCAGAGATGAAGGCTGTTTTTGATCTCTTGCACATTTTTGACAACCTTCACACTTTTGGACTAATTCTGATGCATCCGAAGCTTCCTTCGGCCAATAAAATCCTTGACGAAAAAACTTTTCCCAGCAAGGGCCTAGATCCGATGTGAGATCCACACAGACCTGCGTGTATTTCCTTCATCAATTCTATACCTTCAGCTCTGGATAAACATTTGAGCAATGGAGAGCAGACTCCATGTTTGTATAACTCCCCTTCTATTATTACATATGGTCGGGCTCTTGCCTCTATTCTCTTATTATAAGCTTCGTCATCTGAAAGGCAATTGCCCTGGAGAAAGGATATGATCTTAGTTCTCCAATCTTCACTATGAACAGGAGATATATTGAGCACTGCTCTTTCAAGAAGTTCCACCGAAGGTGCTCTTATTGTCTCAAAGAATACTTCCGAAGGTAAAGGTAGCCCCTGTGCCGCTGATTTGGCTAGCAGATCAGCGTGCTCATTTTCTCCTCGTGGAATATTCTTGACAGAAAACCCTTCGAAAGAAGCTTCAAGCCTTCGAACTGTATCCAAGTATTTCTCAAGCTTCGGGTCTCTTGCTTTACAACTCTTGTCAATATGACCAGAAATAACTTGGGAATCGGTTTTAAGAACCGCCCTTCTTATCCCCATTGCCTTTAACTTCCGAAGCCCCAAAAGCAAAGCTTCGTATTCAGCAATATTATTTGTGTAGCTGAAATCAAGTTTCACTGCATAGCATGTTCTGACTTTGGAAGGTGCAACTAAAACAACAGCTGCACCTGCCCCGAAGGTTCCCCAGGAACCATCGTAGAACACTGTCCAAGCTTCGGCATCTTTACTTGCTTCTTCTTCCTGAGCCCCTGGCGTCCAGTCAGCGATGAAGTCTGCTAGCGCCTGGGACTGGATCGAAGATCTATGCACATAATCAATGCTAAATTCGTTGTGTTCCGCAGCCCATTTTCCAATCCTTCCTGTAGCTTCTCTGTTCCTCATAATATCCTTCAAAGGTTGTGATGAAGGGACAATTATATGAAATGCTTGAAAGTAATGCCAAAGCTTCCTAGAGGCCATTAAGACAGATATAGCACTTTCTCCAATTCTGTATAATTTTTCTTTGATAAGCTGAGGACTTCGGAGACAAAGTATACTGGGGCTTGCTTTTTAATTTGTCCTTCAAGCTTCTCCTGGACAAGTGCCTCACTCACTGCAGAGTGCGAAGCTGCCACATACAACAGTAGAGGAGCCCCTAGCGCGGGTGGAGTTAGCGTCGTTAGGTCTATCAGGTACTGCTTCAGCTCTTCGAAGGCTGTTGGGGCGAAGGCAAAGGCGCCACCCTTCGCTCGAAGCCTTCGCTGCTGCAGATGAACTGACAGAAACAAAACAGGCGGGGACACCCTTCGCTTTTTCCGCTCCAGGCGAAGACTGGCGACGAAGGGCATCCCTCGACGCGGCCTCGCCCAGCTCGGAGGCCCACGTGCAATCCGGCCCGTCGTAACGGGCCCCGCTTGGCCGCCCTGTGTTACGGGCCTATTTTGTAAAAGCATTCCTGTAATTATGGTCTGTAACCCCGCTTTATGGGAATATTCTTGGGATAACCTAGGTACCTGAGGGCACATGCGTCCTTAGCTCGAGGTGCTGCGCGCTCAGGTACCTATAAATACCCCTGTACAGTGCCCGTGAGAGGCCAGATTAATAGAGCTTTTGCCATCTAGCGCGAGTGCCTTGTTGTCATCACCGTTCACCCTTGTTGGATCCCCTTGCAGCTGAGAGCAAGTTCCAACATTTGGCGCCCACCGTGGGGCTCGAACCCACGACCACAAGGTTAAGAGCCTTGTGCTCTACCGACTGAGCAACATTTGGCGCCCACCGTTCGTGCTACGAGAAAACCACCCGCGATGGCACCCAAAAGAGCTAACCCAAAGGCTGACGAGGCTGCGAAGGCAGCACTGCTCGCCGCAAGAAAGGGCAAGGCCCTTGCCCTCACCCAATCCACCCACCAAGAGGCCACTGAAGACGATGTCCCTCGCGCAGACGAAGACGACACCCTCCGCACCTGCGACCCTGAGGGACAACCGCAGCCACCCTCAGGCTTCGCACCACCGGAGGGCGCGGACCTCGCCGAGGACGGTGAGGTCCTCGGCGTCTCAGCAGAAGAACAGCTACAGCTGCGCGCCCTGCGCCTCAAGAACCGCAATCTCCAGAGGCAGAAGGAGATACTGGAGGCCAAGCGCCGACGCGTGTCCGCACTAGCCAAAGTGCGGCAAATGATACGCGACGAAGAGCACAAGGCCAAGGAACTCGAGCGGGAGATTGCGCTGATGCAGCGCGAAGGCCACCTCGGCCTGCAGCACGAGTCACCCCTCCAGCAGCGCGCACAAGACGAAGACACGCGCGAAGGCCACTCCGGCCTGCAGCATGGGCCACCCCTGCAACACCGCGCGCAACCGGAGGACCCGCGTTTCCCTCAACGCGACCACACCTTCCCGCATGCCGCGCCATTCCAAGGGGTCAACTATCTCGATGAGCGAAGTCCCCTGGCGCCTCACCTGCAAGTGACGCCGTGGCCAGCTAACTTCCGGGCAGGGACCTATCCCAAGTACAACGGCAGCACCGACCCGGCTCAATACATAATGAGTTACCAGGTCGTCGTTGCATCGTCCGGGGGGACGACGCCACAATGGCGAAGTCTTTCATCATCGCCCTCGAGGGCCCCGCACTCACCTGGTTCACCAGGTTGCCTCCGTTGTCCATTGATTCCTGGAGAAGTCTCCGGGACAAGTTCCTGCTCAACTTCCAAGGGTACCGCCCAGACACCGACGCCCTGGCCGATCTTTCGCTCTGCAAGCAGCTAGAAAAGGAGACCCTGAGGGAGTATTACCGCAAATTTCTAACACTCAAGTCACAGCTACCCTCAGTCGATGACCAGATTGCCATCCACTATGCTATCAGTGGTCTTCGCGCCGGCGTCCTTTACAGCCACTGCATCAGAGATCCGCCAAAGAACCTCCAAGAGTTATATCAGCTGTTTGAAAAGTACGCCAGATCTGAAGAGCTCCACCAGCGCAAGATTGAGTCCCAGAGGAAGCCTAAAGATGCTCCACAGTCCAGCCGCACGTGGACAAGGACTCCGCAACCAGACTCCGGTCGAGACGGCCGCAAGCAGCAGCAGGTGCACAACATCGCCAACCAGCATCCCGCTGCCGACCCCCCGCGTCGCCAGGAATATCCCCCCAGGGCCGCGGTAACGGCACTCGTGGCAGGGGCCGAGGGCGTGCGCAGCCGCCGCGCCGATTCTACTGCCTCTTCCATGGCGAAGACTGCGCCCACCAAACCAAAGACTGCCCCGAGACGAAGGCTACCAGAGACAGAATGGCACGGGCGCAGCCAGCCGACAACCCCAGAATTGTCACGCACAATTACCAGCAACCCCCTCCTCCATATATCCACGCTCCCGCCCCGCATCCACCGCACCACGCTTACCAACACCATCAGGAAGTACAAATCGTACCTCCTCCACCCCCACCACCACACCAGCAACACCAAAACATCCCCCATGCCCCAAAGCAGGAAGACTTCGCCGATCAACCATATCGTGGAGTCATCCACATGATAACTGGGGGGTCCAGCACCGACTTCGACACCAAGCGGCAGAAGCGGGACCACTACCGCAGTATCAACCATGTCACCGTCACGGGCCCAGTCGTGCAGACAAAGTGGTCCCACATACCACTAACCTTCGACGCACGGGACGTCGACCTGTGCAGCGCCCCCCACTGCGATGCCATGGTTATCAATTGCAGCGTGGCAGGCTGGGACCTGCACAAGGTCCTCATTGACAATGGCAGCCAGGCGGACATCATCTTCCTCCACGCCTTCGATCGCATGGGCATAAGCCACAACCTGCTTAAGCCTTCGGACAACCCGTTGTATGGCTTCGGCGGCAAGGGCACCTTCCCCGTCGGCAAAATAGAGCTGCCTCTCTCCTTCGGTGTAGCACCCAATGCCCGAAGCGAGCAAATAACCTTTGACATTGTGGATATGGTATACCCTTACAATGCCATCATGGGCCGGGGCTCCATCAATAAGTTCGAAGCAGCCATTCACGGACTGTACCTATGTATGAAGATACCAGGTCCGTTAGGCGTTATCACAGTCTTCGGCAATCAACAGACTGCGCGTAACATAGAGCGGGACTTCGTGCCCGGTCAAAGAAACGTGCACTGCCTCACGGCCCAACGCGAAGCCCCCGCGCCTGCCAGCCCAACAAATAAGCAGCATGACAAGGCGCAGCTGCAGAGCCACGACGGGACCAAGACCGTCCCCCTCGACCAGGCCACGCCCAGGCAGACAGTTATTATCAGCGAAGACCTTACTTCGCACGAAGAAGAAAAGCTCCTCTGCTGCCTGTCCAAGAACAAAGATGTCTTCGCCTGGTCGGCCCTCGACCTGGTCGGGGTCAGCCGTTCAATAATTGAGCACAGTCTGGGAATCGACCCTTCGGTACGGCCGAGAAAGCAGCGGCTTCGCAAGATGTCCGACGAAAAGACGGAGGCCGCCAAGGCAGAAGTGCACCGCCTCCTGGAGGCCAAATTCATCGAGCCGGTGGCTTACCCCACATGGCTCTCCAATGTCGTAATGGTGCAGAAAAAGAGCGGGAAGTGGCGAATGTGCATCGACTTCACCAGTCTCAATAAGGCCTACCCAAAGGACAATTTCCCGTTGCCACGGATCGACAAAATAGTCGATAGCGCGGCCGGATGCGAGGTCATGTCCCTCCTCGATTGCTTCTCCGGTTACCACCAGATATACATGAAGGAAGAGGACAAGGCTAGCACCAGCTTCATAACACCCTTCGGCACATATTGCTTCATCAGAATGCCGGAGGGACTCAAGAACGCCGGGTCCACCTTCTCCAGGCTTACCAAAACAGTGCTCGAGGGGCAGGTTGGCAGAAACATATTCACATATGTAGACGACATTGTCGTCGCCAGCAAGAGTAAAGAGGACCACCTCGCCGACCTCGCCGAAACATTCGCGAACATGCGGGACGCACAACTCCGCCTAAACCCGGAAAAGTGTGTCTTCGGCGTTCGCCAGGGCAAAATATTGGGCTACCTGGTATCACACCGCGGCATCGAGGCCAACCCAACCAAGATTCAGGCTATCTTGGACATGACGCCTCCGCAGTCCGTCAGGGATGTCCAGCGCCTGACAGGGAGATTGGCCGCTCTCAACAGATTCATATCCAGGTCCGCCGAGCGAAGTCTCCCCTTCCTCAAGACACTCCGTGGTGCAAAAGACTTCGCCTGGGGACCAGAGCAGGCGGCGGCCTTCGCCTCATTAAAACAGTACCTGACAGAGTTGGCCGTCCTTACCAGCCCCGACCCCTCGCTCCCCCTGCTGCTCTACGTCGCGGCTTCGCCACATGCGGTCAGCGCGGCACTAGTGCAGGAGCAAACTGTCGAGGGCGTGGTCCGGCAGTGCCCCGTGTATTATGTCTCCGAAGTGCTGACACCGTCCAAGTGCAACATGACAGAGCTGGAGAAGATTGCCTACGCAGTCGTCATGTCGTCGCGCAAACTGCGCCATTACTTCGAAGCATTCAAGGTCCGAGTCACCTCAAACAGGGGGCTCGGCGAATTATTCAGAAACCCGGAGGCGTCGGTGAGGATTGCCAAGTGGGCGGCCGAACTCTCCAGCTACCACATCTGCTTCGAGCCCAGGACAGCTATCAAGTCTGAAGTCCTGGCAGACTTCGTCGTCGACTGGACTGGGCCAACACCACAGCCAGATCCGTCCGCAGAGAAGACTTGGACGATCCATTGCGACGGCGCATGGTGCCATGCGGGGGCAGGCGTCGCTGCAGTCATAACCTCACCAGTCGGGGTCAAGCACAGATATGCAGCACGACTCAGCTTCAATCTGGAATCCGACAGATGCACAAATAATATAGCAGAATACGAAGCAGTCATCCTCAGCCTCCGCAAGCTAAGGGCCCTCGGAGTCACCACCTGCATCATCAAAACAGACTCCAAGGTAGTTGCCGGCCAAGTCGAGAAAGACTATGCAGCCAAGGACCCCGCACTCATGCAGTACCTCGCGGCCATCCGAAGTCTCAAGAGGCAGTTCAAGGGGTTCACCTTGCAGCATGTGGATCGGGCCAAGAATGAGGAGGCCGACGCATTGGCCAAGGCCGCGGCCAGGGGCGAAACTCTACCCTCCGACGTGTTCTTTCATGTCATCGGCACGCCAGCAGTCCGGAGCCCCGAAGGGCTCCAAATAACCAATGACAGCGAGGGCCACCGCACAGTCAACCTCATCATGACCAAAGACTGGCGGGCACCCATAACCTTGTTCCTGCAGGGGTATTATCATCCAGCCGACATCAGTGAGGCCAAGCGTCTGAGACATCGAAGCCGAGACTTCGCTCTGATTGAAGGCCAACTCTACAAAAAAGGGGTCAGTCAGCCAATGCTTAAGTGCGTCACCGAGGCCGAAGGCATGCAGATTCTACGTGAAGTCCACAGTGGCACGTGCGGCTCACACGCGGGGCCGAGGGCCCTAGCTGCTAAGGTGATCCGCCAGGGCTTTTACTGGCCCGCAATGATCTGCGCCGCAAATCGGGTCACTCGGTCCTGCGAAGCCTGCCAGAAGTTTTCTCCTCGGTCAGGCGGCCCTTCGCAGTATACAAAGTTGATCGCCCATACATGGCCTCTCCAGCGCTGGGGTCTCGACATTGTCGGACCCCTGCCCACCGCTCAGGGGAACCTTAAGTTCGCCTTCGTCGCGGTCGAGTACTTCACCAAATGGATCGAGGCACGGGCTGTTTCTACAATAACATCAAAGACTGCCCAAAAATTCTTCTGGCAGAACATCGTTTGCCGCTTCGGAGTACCGTCCGAACTAACAGTCGACAACGGCAAGCAGTTTGACAACCAAGACTTCAAGGATTTTTGTTTCTCCATTGGCACCAAGCTTGCCTTCGCCTCAGTCTATCATCCGCAGTCCAACGGGGTCGTGGAGCGCGCCAACGGGAAAATCTTCACAGCTATCAAGAAAATGCTCCTTGATGAAAAAAAGGGCAGATGGACCGATTTCTTACCTGAGGCAGTCTGGGCACTAAACACGACTGAGTGCAGGGCGACCGGGTTTACTCCCTTCCGTCTTCTATACGGATCGGAGGCCATGACCCCGCAAGAAATAAAGCACGGGTCCCCGCGAACAGTTCCGTCAGCCGCCCCTGATGTGGACGAGCCAACTTCAAAGGATCTCATCGACGGAGACCGTGTCTTCGCCCTACAGGCCCTGAACAAATATCAAGCCCAGACCAAAGCATGGCGCGACCACTCAGTCATCCCGAGGGAGTTCAGCGAGGGGGACCTCGTACTCATTCGAACAGCTCGGACGGAGTCCAAGGGCAAGCTGGAGCCCAGGTGGGAGGGCCCTTTCATCGTCAAGACAAAAGCTTCCCCCAACACTTACAGGCTCACAACGCCAAACGGCGAGGACCTGGAGCACTCCTGGAACATCGACAACCTCCGCAAATTTTTTGTTTGATTCCTCAGGGCTGTCTTCGCCCTTGTAATTCGCAAAAACAATCTTGCACCGGCCCGCACTCTTTTCCTCCCGGGGGGTGAGGTTTTTAACGAGGCGGAGCCATGTAATATATGCGTGAAAAATCCCCCGCAAAGACATGCGTCGAAAAAGACCACGATGACGGTCTTCGACATTCGACCACCACGAGGTCACCGCGAGGCTAAGCGCTAGCTACCCTCGCGTGCGACAAATCCGCGTAGAAGTCGCCTAAGGGTGCAGCCGGATTAGCACAACAAGTGCCAAAAAAAATCTAAGTCTATCGCGAAGACTATCCGCGCAGAAGTCGCCTAAGGGTGCAGCCGGATTAGCACAACAAGTGCGAAAAAAATCTAAGTCTATCGCGAAGACTATCCGCGCAGAAGTCGCCTAAGGGTGCAGCCGGATTAGCACAACAAGTGCGAACAAAATCTAAGTCTATCGCGAAGACTATCCGCGCAGAAGTCGCCTAAGGGTGCAGCCGGATTAGCACAACAAGTGCTGAAAAAAATCTAAGTCTATCGCGAAGACTATCCGCGCAGAAGTCGCCTAACGGTGCAGCCGGGTTAGCACAACAAGTGCGAAAAAACCGAAGACTATCTGTGCAGAAGACACCCAAGGGTACAACCGGACTAGCACAACAAAGGCTGAAACGACAACATCAAACCATCCACGCCAAGACCAACTTTAATCACGCCAACGCAGCGCAACAAAACAAACCAGACATAGTACACAACGCCTTCGCACACACATATGCACGCGAGGGCACACAATTTCATCATACAAGCCTCTACATATACAAGCGAGGGCACCACACTCTACATCGGCTCAACCTTAGGAATAATTCCCATCTCCCTATAATTAAATAACATTATCCTGAGCTCCTCACCCGCAAAAAGACTTCGCAGTTCCCCTTCACCTATATTCTCGGCGGTCGGCAAAGACAACAGTTCCTGCCGACCAGCCCCACTCACACGAAGCCGAGCCCCCTCCGCCCCACTAACCATACGTTTCGCAACTGCCCTTCACCGCCGTCGCCCGGTGCAAGGACCTGGCACATCTCCTGCATCCGCGGCGTGCGGCGAGGCCTCCGTCGCAGCCACATCCAAGGCCGCGAAGTAGTCCAAGTCCTCCGACGACTCCGTCCACTCAATCGAGCTCCCAGAGTCAGCACAATCAAAAAACTCAGACGAAGAACCACCACATTCATTACCATCTTCCGCGGTCGTAGCCGCCAAAAATTTAGTAGTAGCGGTTGCGTGCGCAGGCCCAAAATCTTGAACCTGCGCAGCAACCAAAATTCAGTAACATGTACAAACTTCCCCAACCCTCTACACCTACTACGCCACCTGCGACGACCCTGATGTTGCGGGAGCCTCCGCTGTTGGCTCTGCCGCTGCTCCCGCTGTTATCTCCGCCGCTACCGCTGCGGGATCCTCAGCGCTCGGCGCAGCAGCTGCAGAAGCATCAGGCGCGCCTTCGGCGACCTCTGGGGGCAGGCCTTCGCCGGCCGCAGCGGATGCGGCCGGGGTCGGCGCCAGGGCGACCTCGGACACAGCCTCCGCCGGGGCCGACTCCGGGTCAGCCAACATGCTGTTCAGCGCCCCGAAGTCGTCGACCCTCTCGCCACGCGCCGCCTAAGCCAAAACACACAAAATTCATCAAACACGCACACAGCCCGCGTCCAACAAATACCAAACAAGCGAAAACATTACCTGAGCCCTCGCTGTCTCGGCGCGCTCCCTGACCACCTCGCGCCCGTGTGGACCCCACAGCCGGTCGAAGATAGCCCCGGCAGAATCCTTCACTACGGGGTCCTCGACCTTGAAGATATCTCGCTCAAAGTCCTCTTCGACTTGGTCGAAGACCTCGAAGTGCCGGCACCCTTCGCGGGAGAGCGCGTTCATCGCCCCCTCGCAGGTGACCAGGGAGGCATACGCCATAAACCCCTCCACGACAGCGGGGAGCGCCTGCAGCTCCTCCTGCACCCACTCCAGGCACCGAAGTCCGGGCTCTCGGTCCGGTACTTCGAATTCACCGGTCCCCGCGCCCAGGCCACGGTATGTATCTACGAGCAGTTGGCGCGTCCGCTCTGCCTCCGCTCGTGCCGCGGCCTCGGCCCCCTTCACGCGGCTCTCCAGGGCGGTGAGCCGCTCCTGCAACTGCTCGGCGCGCTCCCTGGCAAGATTGCCCTCCGCCCGTGCCAGGTTGGCCTCCACCTGCGCAGCCTGCGCCTTGACAAGGGCTTCGTTGGTCTCCCTCCTTTCCCCCGCCAGCTGGCGACGGAGGGCGGCCTTCTCGTCCTCCAGTGTGGCCACCTTCTCCACTAGCTTGCGGCACTTGCTGTCGGCGGCCGATTTTTCGCGGACGGCGTCAGCGTGTTGTGTCCGAAGTCTTTCGAATTCGGCAGCCACGGCTGCCGTGAGGGCCCCCGACACAGTGCGGCTAGCGAAGTCAGCCACCTGCAGAACAATCGTAAGACTGTGGTCCCAAAAAAAAGAAGGTGGGGGGGGGGACGAGGTCCAACTCAGCGGACCTGACGTAGCGCCTCCGCCAGCCGGCGGGACGCAGCGCCCGCCTCATCCATGACAACCGCGAGGGCCGACGCCTCGCCACCGGCGCTAAGAGCCCCGCCCTTCGCCTTCGGCGCTGCGGCAGCCGTCGTGGTCGCCGCGCCAGGCGCAACCACAGCAAGTTGGCCTTCGCCCAGCCCTGCAGCATACCAATGAACCGATTAAAAAAAAGAAGAGAGAGAAAGAAAAGCCAACGACCTACCACCGAGATAGTCGTCCACGCTAATATCGGTGACGAAGTCGGCGACATGTTTGCCCGCCAACGGCAACGCTCGGGCCGCCCTCGCGACCTCCGCCACTCCGCTGGACGGCGGCACCGCCTTCGCCGACTTCGAGCCTTCGGCGCCTGCCGTTGCCTCCGGCGCCTTGCTAGATGCAGGGACGCTCGACTTTGCCGCCAGCGGCGGCCAGCCTCCGCCGGAGGCCGCAGCCTTCGTAGTCCCCCGCTGCCTCTTCGGCCTGGCTTCAACGAGCCTGATAGCCGCCTGGCACTTTTGTGCAGCTCCCTGGCGATCCTTGTCCATCACTGCTGACACAACAGCAGCAATATTCCGCCCGTAAGGAAAAACCCTCCATTCACGAACCATGCGAGATGTAAAAAAGTCCTCGCCAGCCGCGCGGGGGACAGGAACATTCCTAGGCCAACAACCCCCGGTAACCATCAGCATCCAAGCCGAAGACTCCCGGAGCTCGGGCGAAGACATCCTTTCCCCCGGGGCCGCGCACGTCTTCGTCAACTCTCTAGCAAAACGATCAGAAACCCCAAGTCCTCCCATAGCAGTACCTAATTTTCTCTTTTTAGAGGACGGGGCGGCCGCCGGCGCAGGGTCGTCTCCGGTCTCCACCGCCGGTCTCTTCCCACGGCGGTCCACATCGTCTTGACCAGGGTAGCCGTCATACGGCAATTGATTTAATTCAAAAACCCTGTTCAAGCGGTGATTCGACCCGCGGATATCCCAGCTGCGTTGGCCCTCTATCCTCGGCACGTAGCGTCCAACAAGCCGCATCGCCCCATCCTCCGCCTCACGCACAACGGAGGCCGGATCGCGACTTTGCAGATTCAGGGCGAAGGCGGGACTCCGCACCACCCTTCCACCATGAAAAGGCATCTGGCGAGGGCATACTTCGCCCAACGCCCAGCCACGCGCCAATGGCCACACCCCGTACGCCACAAACTCTTCAACCAAGTCGCGCCCACTGCTCAGGCCGGCGGCGCACCGAAGAGCCCCTTCGTCCTCATCCTCCTCCGCCACTTCAAAGGGCGGGTACGCTGAGTAAAAATGAGAACACATCGCGGACACGGGGAGTCCCTCATGGCCTTCGACGGTACCCTCAGCGACGTAAAACCAAAATTCATTCCAGTTGCCCCACTTGTTGCGGGCGCAAGGAACCAACTCGACCACCTGCATCGTGGTTTTGCCGGTCTTCGGCGTGAATGTGCAGGATCCAAACTGAGCGACTTCGCCTCCAATCATCCTCTTCTGCCAATGCAAACAATAATACTTCGCAAAAACTTCCACCGATGGCTGTCCGCCGTACGAAGTCGTCGCCCAGACATACTTCGACAGTGCCACTATGGCATTCGGTGTCAGCTGGTGTATTTGAACGTTGAACCTGCGCAGGACTTCGCCAACAAATCGGTGCGCAGGCAAGCGGAGCCCGGCGGCGAAGAACGCCTCGAAAACGACCAACTCGCCCTCTGGCTCGGGGACTTCCTCCGCCCCCGGGACTCGACCAACTCCGCCGCCGAAGTAACCCAACCGCTGCATATCTTGCACGTGGGCCGACGACATCCGCGATACGCCGAAATCAACAGAGTCGCCGGCGTGCAACTCCTCCACCATTAAGCTACTCAGCGTCTCCTCAGACGAGGCGGCGGCCGGCGGCGAGGGAACAGCCGGCGGCGTAGCGGCAGCGGAAGAAGACGAGGACGGCATCGCAACGTACCGTCGGCGGCGGCGGGCGGTCTGCTTCACTCGAGCCAGATCTCCGGCGAACGAGACCGCGGTAGGCAGACGAGCAGCAAGTCGGCGGAAAGGGCGGCTAGGGTTTTCGCGGAGCGCGGAAGGTGAAGTTCAAAAAGCACCGACCCCCGCCCCCTTTTATAGACAGGGCGTGGCTCTTCGGGAAACCCGCAATCCAACAGGGTGCGGCGCTTCGGGAAACCCGCAATCCAACAGTACGCCGTCAATCAACGGTCACATCAAAAACCCCCGCGGAACCACTTCGAGCGAGGGCAGCGTCTCCGCCATCTAACGACGTCTTCGGCACCAGGTGACTTTGTCGAACTGGTCCCTCGGAGGGCAAATGTTGGGGTGAAGGCAAAGGCGCCACCCTTCGCTCGAAGCCTTCGCTGCTGCAGATGAACTGACAGAAACAAAACAGGCGGGGACACCCTTCGCTTTTTCCGCTCCAGGCGAAGACTGGCGACGAAGGGCATCCCTCGGCGCGGCCTCGCCCAGCTCGGAGGCCCACGTGCAATCCGGCCCGTCGTAACGGGCCCCGCTTGGCCGCCCTGTGTTACGGGCCTATTTTGTAAAAGCATTCCTGTAATTACGGTCTGTAACCCCGCTTTATGGGAATATTCCTGGGATAACCTAGGTACCTGAGGGCACATGCGTCCTTAGCTCGAGGTGCTGCGCGCTCAGGTACCTATAAATACCCCTGTACAGTGCCCGTGAGAGGCCAGATTAACAGAGCTTTTGCCATCTAGCGCGAGTGCCCTGTTGTCATCACCGTTCACCCTTGTTGGATCCCCTTGCAGCTGAGAGCAAGTTCCAACAAAGGCTTTCTGCTGAGCTGATCCCCATTGAAAGACTTTGGCTGACTTCAGCACTTCAAAGAATGGTAAATTTCTCTCTGCTGATCTAGATATAAATCGGTTCAAAGATGTCAGTCTTCCTGTCAGCCGCTGTGCTCCCTTCTTTGTGCTTGGCGGCTCCATCCGAAGAATAGCTTTGATTTCATTCAGATTAGCTTCAATTCCCTTTGTCGAAACTAGACAACCAAGGAATTTTCCCTTCTTTACTTCGAAGACACATTTTTCTGGATTCAACTTCAGGCCAGCTTGCCTAAAGTTAGCAAATGTTTCCTGCAGATCAGTAATGTGATTTTCTTGCTTCGTGCTTTTTACTATGATATCATCAACATATGTTAGCAAATTTCTGCCTATCTGAGAATGAAGGACTTTGGCTGTCATTCTACTGAAGCTTCCTCCAGCATTCTTGAGCCCCTCAGGCATCCGAAGGTAACAATATGTACCACTAGGGGTTATGAAGCTAGTTCTTGGCTCATCTTCCTTCTTCATCCAGATTTGATGGTAGCCTAAATAACAATCTAGTAGACTCGTGAGCTCTGACGAAGCTGCTGCGTCTACTAGAGAATCTATCCTTGGTAATGGAAACTCATCCTTCGGACAAGCCTTGTTGAGATCAGTAAAATCAATGCACATTCTCCATTTACCATTGGCCTTCCTCACCATAACAGTGTTAGCTAGCCATTCTGGGTATTTTACTTCTCTGATGACTCCAGCACTGAGAAGTCTTTTCACTTCATTCCGAGCACCTTCGGCTTTGTCATCAGACATTTTCCGAAGCCTCTGCTTTCTGGGTTTGAAGGATGGATCGACATTGAGCGAGTGTTCAATGACATCCCTATTGACACCACAGAGATCATTGGCGGACCATGCGAAGACATCTTTGTTGTTGAACAAAAACCTTATTAGAGTTTTTTCCTGTTCCTCAGATAATTGAGATCCCAACAATACCTTCTGCTCTGCTATATCTTCACATAAGAGCATGGGCTTCGGCTGATCGGCCGAGGCAGCCTTCTCCCTTCTGTACTTGTACTGCTCACAAGCTTCGGCTCCATCTATATTATGAATTGCTTTTGAGTCTATCCAGTTTCCTTCAGCCTTTCTGGCAGTGTCCTGACTTCCATGAATAGCAATAGGCCCTTAATCCGAAGGTATCTTCATGCATAGATATGCTGGATGAAGAATTGCTTCAAAAGCATTAAGTGTCCCACGACCAATGATTGCATTGTAGGGGTACTCCATGTCGACAATATCAAAGACAACTTGCTCAGTCCTTGTATTGTTGACAAATTCGAAAGTCACTGGCATCGTGATTTTACCGAGCGCTACAATCTGCCTTCCTCCGAAGCCATAAAGAGGATGCGTAGCATCATGAATCTTATCTTCTGGCTCTTGCATTTGTCTGAAGGCCTTAGAAAATATAATATCTGTTGCACTGCTTGTATCAACCAAAACATTGTGGACCATAAATCCTTTGATAACGTAAGAAATAACCATGGCATCATTGTGAGGGTAATCCTTGAGCTGAAGGTCCTCTTGGGAGAAGGTAATTGGGATGTGGGACCATCTCGACTTGATGAAGGGTCCCTGCACTCCAACATGTTGTTGATCTAGATATAAATCGGTTCAAAGATGCCAGTCTTCCTGTCAGCCGCTGTGCTCCCTTCTTTGTGCTTGGCGGCTCCATCCGAAGAATAGCTTTGATTTCATTCAGATTAGCTTCGATTCCCTTTGTCGAAACTAGACAACCAAGGAATTTTCCCTTCTTTACTTCGAAGACACATTTTTCTGGATTCAGCTTCAGGCCAGCTTGCCTAAAGTTAGCAAATGTTTCCTGCAGATCAGTAATGTGATTTTCTTGCTTCGTGCTTTTTACTATGATATCATCAACATATGTTAGCAAATTTCTGCCTATCTGAGAATGAAGGACTTTGGCTGTCATTCTACTGAAGCTTCCTCCAGCATTCTTGAGCCCCTCAGGCATCCGAAGGTAACAATATGTACCACTAGGGGTTATGAAGCTAGTTCTTGGCTCATCTTCTTTCTTCATCCAGATTTGATGGTAGCCTGAATAACAATCTAGTAGACTCATGAGCTCTGACGAAGCTGCTGCATCTACTAGAGAATCTATCCTTGGTAATGGAAACTCATCCTTCGGACAACCCTTATTGAGATCAGTAAAATCAATGCACATTCTCCATTTACCATTGGCCTTCCTCACCATAACAGTGTTAGCTAGCCATTCTGGGTATTTTACTTCTCTGATGACTCCAGCACTGAGAAGTCTTTTCACTTCATTCCGAGCACCTTCGGCTTTGTCATCAGACATTTTCCGAAGCCTCTGCTTTCTGGGTTTGAAGGATGGATCGACATTGAGCGAGTGTTCAATGACATCCCTATTGACACCACAGAGATCGTTGGCGGACCATGTGAAGACATCTTTGTTGTTGAACAAAAACCTTATTAGAGTTTTTTCCTGTTCCTCAGATAATTGAGATCCCAACAATACCTCTTGCTCTGCTATATCTTCACATAAGAGCATGGGCTTCGGCTGATCGGCCGAGGCAGCCTTCTCCCTTCTGTACTTGTACTGCTCACAAGCTTCGGCTCCATCTATATTATGAATTGCTTTTGAGTCTGTCCAGTTTCCTTCTGCCTTTCTGGCAGTGTCCTGACTTCCATGAATAGCAATAGGCCCTTGATCCGAAGGTATCTTCATGCATAGATATGCTGGATGAAGAATTGCTTCAAAAGCATTAAGTGTCCCACGACCAATGATTGCATTGTAGGGGTACTCCATGTCGACAATATCAAAGACAACTTGCTCAGTCCTTGTATTGTTGACAAATTCGAAAGTCACTGGCATCGTGATTTTACCGAGCGCTACAATCTGCCTTTCTCCGAAGCCATAAAGAGGATGTGTAGCATCATGAATCTTATCTTCTGGCTCTTGCATTTGTCTGAAGGCCTTAGCAAATATAATATCCGTTGCACTGCCTGTATCAACCAAAACATTGTGGACCATAAATCCTTTGATAATGCAAGAAATAACCATGGCATCATTGTGAGGGTAATCCTTGAGCTGAAGGTCCTCTTGGGAGAAGGTAATTGGGATGTGGGACCATCTCGACTTGATGAAGGGTCCCTGCACTCCAACATGTTGTACCCTTCTCTGTGCCTCCTTCTTCTGCTTCTTGTTGGCCGGCTCTGAGCATGAACCGCCTGTTATCGGGAGTACCAGCTTCGTAGCCGAAGCAGCTCCAGATTGGTTGTTGAACGAAGCCATCAACTCAAAAAGTGGAAGTGAGTTCACCGGAGGTGGGCGCCAATGTGGGGACTTGTTCTCAAATGCTTCGAATTAAGAACAAGGCAACACAAAATGTTAAATATTAATGCTCTTCGTCCGCTGAAGCATTATCTCCTCAAGGATTTAATGAACTTCGGACGAAGGTCAGGAGCAAAACATCACGAAGGTCACACCTTCGTGATCAGACTTATAAAACAATGTGAAATGAAATATGAAATATAAAAACATTAGAGAAAGATATACCGAAAATAGATAATATTACTCACATATTTTATTATACAAACCTAAATACTAAAACATAATATTTAGGTACATTTATACCTTCGCCTTGGCAGAAAGCAATAATTCCAACGTAATGTGTTGGCGATTACCAGATTACTTGAACAGTACAGGGGTACTGTTCACCTATTTATAGGCACAGGGCGCAGCCTATGTAAAATTACATCTATGCCCTTTACAATCGACTACAATACTGACACAAAACATCATGGGTCTTTAGGTCATTTCATCTTTAAGTCGGTTCACCCCTTCGTCTTGAGATATGTCACTGTGTTGAAGCTTTATAGGTGATAGCTTCAGCGCTGCTTCTAAGAGGATCTGCCGAAGGTATTCTCTCTCTTTAGGATCTTCGGCTACGAAGCATACCCCCAACAATATCCTTCTACTCCAAAGGGGGAGAATTAAAAGACCTCTCAAGTTTCTTCGTTTTTGGCGCTTAATGCCAAAGTGGGAGAAAGTAATAGGCCCAAAGCAAAAGGACCGGACCACCACCCATTTTCAAATTTTCAAAAACTATTTCACAAAGGGGAAGAAATTGTTTCAATTGCAAAAACCCTCTTGACAGCTAAGGGGAGAACTTCTTCAGGGGGAGCTTTTATTTAGCCAAAGAAAAAGCATTTCAAACTGGGGGAGAATTTTCAAAATCTTGAAAATGCTTTTTTGAAATCAAAGCATTTGAAATAGGGGGAGAATTTTCAAAATCTTGAAAATGCTTTTTGAAATCATATTCTTATACCATTGGCTATTTGCAAAAGAATATGAAAAGACTTTTCCAAAAGATTTGCAAAAATAACCTAAGTGGTGCAAATGTGGTCCAAAATGTTAAACTAGAAGAAAGCAATAATACATACTTAGAAATACTTGCAGTTGGTTTAAATTCAAAGTAACTTATGCACATCTGTCAAAATTGCAAACTAGCTACATTTCTACACTTTGTATTTGCTTTGGTTTGTGTTGGCATCAATCACCAAAAAGGGAGAGATTGAAAGGGAAATGGCCTCAACATTTCCTATAATCAATTTTGGTGTTTGACAACCATCACAACCCTTATAGACTAACTATTTTGCCCAGTTGATCATTTGTCAGGTGGATAAGTTCATCTACAACTACTCTAAAGTCGACTGTCTAGAATACCATAGATTATTCTGGACAGGAGAAGCTTTTTGGAAAAACACCTATGTGCGGACCGTCCAGGCCCTTGCGGTGGACCGTCCGTGACACCAGGGTGAGCCTCAGACAGGAACACTGCAAAAACACAAGTTAACACTACGAACCGTCCGAAGGAGAAGTGAGCACCATCCGAGACCAAGTGCGGACCGTCCGGCCTCAGGCGTGGACCATCTGGTCGTTGAAAAACCAAAAAACCCGAAAGCGACGGGTTCAGTAAAATGCATTTTTAGCATCCTCACGGACCGTCCAGGGTGCACGGCCGGACCATCCGTGACTACTTTATCTGACATCTGACAACGCATTAAATGCACTATAGCTGTTGATATAGCCATTACTGCTGACCGTTGCGATTTCAGTCGTTGATGTGCACGGGCAGACGGTCTGGATAGAGGGCGCGGACCGTCCGCGGTCGGCGGAATAGGAGCAACAACTAGGAAGTGGTTGGAGGCTATATGTTGGGGACTTGTTCTTAAATGCTATGAGTTAAGAACAAGGCAACACAAAAAGAGGTTAATGGTTAATGCCCTTCGTCCTTCGAAGCATTATTTCCCTTGGGATATAACGTTCTTTGGACGAAGGTCATGAAGGACGTACTTTCTGTTAGAAATATGCCCTAGAGATAATCATAGAGATGAGCATATTTCTTTGTATCCATGATATATATATTGCTTAATTGAATATCCATGGAAGGCACCTTGTATTGATTAGCAATTATGTGAATTGTTTGTGAGATTCTTTACTTATATGGTTATTCTAAATGATGTCCCTAGTCAGAGTCGATGACTAGCACATGTATTAGTTGATGAATACATTTCACAAGTCATGAACATGGAGATGTTAAACTAATAATGTGGGCGCATGTATGACATGAGGCTGGACCGACCCAACGTAAGATATTGTAATATAGTTCTCTTTTTGCAACATGAATACTGTATCCTTAGACCTGAGATTCTCGCATGTTCTCAAGATGTGAATTGACTTACTTAGGGACTATTAAACGCTATTCCATAACTGGGTAGTTATAAAGGTAGTTTTGGGTTTGTCAGGAAGCATGCTGTGAGGCATGGTCAGTCAAGATGGAATTTGTCCCTCTCTTTGTGAGAGAGATATCTCTGGGCCCCTCGAGTGATTGGATCAAGAAATGCATGGTCGTGCTAGGGTTAAGAGTTAACCATTGAAAGGATTCCAATTCGCAGTATCGAGAAAGAGAGGTCAGCTTAGAGCCAGACCAAATATCGTGAGACAAAGGGAACAGCATGTACGTAATGTTGCAATGGTTCGTCTGATATGATCTTTACGTACGCATAGGAGTTGACATGTCTTGCTAGAGGCCGCTGTCAATTATTGGGCCAAGTAAGAGTACTCGGGCTATGTCTATTTGTGCGTGAACCTATAGGGTCACACACTTAAGGGGAAGGAAGCCTAACTCGGATTAGAACCGAAATTAGACTGGGCTTTAGGGTTAATGATGGGCCTCGGTGTCAGAAGCCCACCATAACGCCTATATAATGAGGGGCGGGGGCGCGGTTAGGCTTAACCTAATTTGCCACCAGAAAACGAGCAGCCGCCGCTCACCTCTCGCCCTCGCCAAGCCGCCGTTGCGAACCTAGCAGTTCGGTACGCGGCGCTTCCTCCCTGTACGTGTGGATACCTCGGAGGTGCTGCATCTGGAGCACTAGGACGAACCGTGCGAGGACATGAAGGACGCCGACGACAGCACGACACTGCTCGACGCGTTCGTCTACATCGAGACGTCTTCCGCTGCTCTGCGCGTCTAGTGGTAATTCCATGACCTATAACCGCAGTAGTTCTTGGTATTATGGGGTTGAAAATTTTGTTTTGCGCTAGCGTAGCCTCCCCGTAATCCTACACTTTCATCATCATAGCATATGTTAATGAAAGAAGAAGCATATGAAACATGAGAAATAACATGAATAATCATGTGGCGTCATAATATACCTTTTTTATATCATTATGGATGAACAAGAACAATATTGAATTACATTTGTACCTTCGGCTTGACAGAAGGCAAAAGTCCAAGCGTGACGCACGAGCGAATACAAGTTAGCGTGAACAGTATGGGGGTACTGTTCACCTATTTATAGTCATGGGACACAGCCCGGTCAAAATTACATTTATGTCCTCGACAACTATTTACAATCATGACACAAATTATCATGGACCGATTGGTCTTTTCCTCTTTAAGTCGGTGCAGCCCTTCATCTCAAGGCATGTCGCTATGCCGAAGCTCCCTGGATGGTAGCTTTGGCATGTACCTTCGCACTGTATTTGCTTATGTGCTGATCTTCCGAAGGTGTTTGTTCTTAAAGGACCTTCGGCGACGAAGCAGGCCCCCAACAGTAGCCCTTCGCGGTGCTAGATCTTTTTTCGTAACTAGCTTGATCCATGAAAAATCTTCAAGGCTTTGGAATGCCGAAGGTCCGAAAAACACCTTCCCTGAGCTCATTGCCGAGAAACGATTAAAGTGTTTCGGGCACAAGGTGGCCCACCACACAGCGGGTAATGGTCCACCGTTCAGTGGGTGCGGGTAACTGTTCGGCGGGTGCGGGCGACTTGGCGATTCACCTTCCCACCTACAGCACTATATAAACATACAGGTAGGTGTGAAGTTACCACATCATTCATTGCCATTGCACTGTTGTGCTGTTGAAAAATTTAACCATTGCCGAAGCCCTTTCACTGCATTCTCGAGCGAACTGTCACTTTGAATTAGCTTCGTCATAAGAGGGAGCTTCATCAAAAAACTGTAAAAACATTAGCTTCATAAAAACTACAAAAGATTCATCATCAGATGGCCAGAATGCGTTCGACTGCGAGGGTGACTCGTGAAGGAGAGGAGACTGAAGCCACCGAGATAGCTCTGATCTCCGAAGTCATGAGACAATCGGGATTAGTTGTGACGGAGGGAGCCATTGACGAAGGTACTTCTGGTGCCGAGGCTGAGCAGGCTAATATTGAAGAAGAAAATGTTGATGAAGAAGAAGAATATTTTAGCATTTTGATCCCATCAAAACCTAGCCACCTAGATTTTGAGAAATCTACCGTGTCTAAGGCTGATGTGCCCATGATGATGAAGCTGGGCTACTTCGAAGAAGTTGAGAAGAAGCTTATTCGTTTTGCCGAGGAAGAAACCACTCCGACACCGAAAGATGATGAAGTGGTAGTTTTCAAAAGTTTCTTCAGAGCAGGATTACGGTTTTCGCTGAACGAGATGATTGGAGAAGTTTTGGATAATTATGAAATCTTTCTTCATCAGCTGACCCCTAACGCCATCATTAGGCTCAGCATTTTCATCTGGGCCCTTCGAAGCTAGGGGATAGACCCAAATGCTGAAGCTTTTTGCCGAGTGCATGAGCTGCATTACCATACGAAGGCCAGAGAAGACGGGCTACATGAAAATTTTGGTTGCTATAACTTCGGGTATCGCAAAGATACAAAGGCTCCAGTCCTCAGCTATCGCACCAAGTGGCCAACTGGCTAGAAGAGTGAGTGGTTTTATATCAAGGTCAATGAGAAGAAGAGGGAGAAGTTGAAGACAATGGTAATGCCCACTGAGTTTAAGCTTCGGGATGACTAGACCCTTGTGCAACATGAAGCCAGGGTCACCATGCCAGCTGGCCGTAGCAGAATTCAGAGTGGTGGCTGAACATATCAGCACAAGGGATCTAGTGCAAGAATACCTGGCCAACAGGGTATCTCCAACGCTAAGTGACTGGAGCATGCCGATGCTTAAAGGAACAAAGAAGAAGAATGAACTTGTTCGATTGCCTTATAGGTTTAAATTTGAGAAATAGTTCAAAGAGCCCTACGAAGAATGGCTAGAGATGATTGAGACTATGTGCAATGAAATTTTGGGTAATTATACAAAAAAGAAGACCAACTGATGACTGCAGCCTTCGGCACCCGACCAAAACGAAGGTTGAATCGGGTAATGGACGCTTTAAACTTTGAATACCCTGATTATGAATGACTAAGCAAGGGTGCCGAAGGGACAAAGAGAAAGAGGGTTGTTAGTGTTCTGAGCAGACAGGCTGCTAGGATGGTGAAAGAGGATGAAAAAGCTTTGGAAAGAGAAAATCTAGTCCTGAGCCGAAGGTGGCAACCTCGAAGAAGAGAAAAACTGCAACTCCAGAGCCGAAGATGGCTGAGATAGAAGAGGAAGCTCCTTCGATGCCTTCTGCTGCCGAAGTAGAAGAAATTTTAAAGGTAATGACCGAATCCTTACCTATCAAGCTGCTAAGTTCTCTGGGCCGCATCTAATGAAGCTTTTACATAAGAAGGACGAGCCTTCGGCAGACAAAAAAGGCGGTTGGGCCAAAAAAGCAAAGAATTGTTACTGTTACGCAAGCCATTAAGGAAACTCCACCGCCGGCCTCAGCATCAAAAATGACACTAGCTGCCGAAGCTGCGACTGTCGAAGCTACCAATCTGGAGAGTACATTATCTGCTATTGATAAAGTGCTCTTAGATTTGGCCGCAGAGGAGACTGCCGCGGCTACAGAAGGAGTCCTGGCTACAGAGGAGACTACTGCGGTTATAGAAGAAGCTCTGGCCGTAGTGCCTGGAAAAGGGATTGAAATTGCCAAAGATACTTCGGAAGAAAAAACCTTCAACTTTCAAAATCTTTGGTCAAGAATTATCCAAGGCCGAGAAGGAGGAGCTGCAAGAGTATGCTATATCCTGTGGCTACCAACCGGGATCCATGCTCTTTGGTGGAATCAACGAAGAAACCTTAGGATGCATTCAAGACCGCACCAGTGCGAAGATTATTAGCACTCTGTTGAAGAGTGTTGGTTTTTCGAAGCTTGAAGCTGACATCAGCAGCTAACGATGATAGCATATCATCGGCAGCTTATTCTACTCCAACTTTAAGGTAAAGCTTTTTTCCTCAGTTTTTTATTGTTTTGTGATGAAGCAAATATTTCTGACGAAGGTTATTTTGCACAGAGCATGCTGCTAAGCAAAGCCTTGAGAATGCAACAAGACCTTGAAGATAAGAAGAATGAGGTTATAATCGAGGGCATGCAAATATCATGAAGCTTCTCTAGAAAAGAAAAACTTCCTTCTTCAGACAATGGAGGGTTCATTAGCAGAAGCCCAGGCCGAAGTTGCCAGATTAAACGATGAACTCCTCCAAAGATCAAAAAACTCTGAGCAAGAAAAGAAGAATTTCAATGCGAAGCTCGAAGCCAAAGTCGAGAAAAGTTTGAATCTGCAAAAATCCTTAAAAGAGCTTCAGAACATATGCTTGAACTTCGGCAACTGGTGCGTGCAGCGGCTGAAACAGGTCTTCAACTCAGTGGGAGCCAGCTCTAAAAAATTTGAACCTTCGGTTGAAGACCTGCCAAGCACCTTCGAACATATTGAGAGCGAAGTTGAGGCGCTTGACAAAGTAATAGCTGGGCACGACGACTTTTGTGCCCTGCTAGCTTCTCGCGGCATAGCTTGTAATACCCAACTTGTAATTTGTGGAGGATAACCTAAAAGGAGAAATGACATTCCTTTGTATATATGTGTGTTGTCCATATTTATCATTTCATGAGACATCACATGAAAACAAATAAATATAAAATATATGCCACTAAATTAGGCATCATGCTAGACTTTATTTGGTGTGTATTTTGTGATAATATAAAAGGAATAACATGGAAATATAATAGTGAGAAGAGAATTGGATTTAATCCCAAAAGTGCAAACTGGGGAAAATTGGAAATAATAAATACTATACAAAACAAAATAAAAGATATACATAAATAAATAATTACCATACTATGTTCAAATTGAATATCTAATGTTAAGAGGAATTTGTCACACACTTGGAATTTAAAATCGAATTAAAATTGGATTTGGAAATAAATTAAAGAGGAAAGGAGCAGGAAATAAAAAGAAAAAAAGAAATAAAAGCTATCTAGGCCAAATTCCCCTAGGCCGGCCCATTTCAAGCTCTCACGCGCGTGCCCTAAAAAACACTAGCCGCCAGTGCCCACTGCCGCGCGCGTGGGGCACTACCGTGGGGGCCCCTCCCGTCAGCCTCTCGGGATCACACATCGCGCGTTGCTCGCACACTGACCCATGGACCACCCCGGTCAGCTCCTTCCCCTTCGCTGGCTGCCGTAACGGATGCCGAGCGCATCGCGCGCTCCGCTGACCGGGTTTTCCCCTCTTCCTGGGTCCTGGCACTTCTCCGTGGATGCCAAGATCCAGCCGCCACCGACTCTCGGAGCCAACCCCTCTTCCAGTTAAGTCCCATGGCCAAGAACCCTCGGATTGAGCGGCATGGGCGGACCTGCGCAAACTCTGCATAACAACCGCACGCTGACCGAGCTTATCACTACGGTGAATCTCGCTAGCTCGCCGGAATCAACGGAGTATGCGCGCCTATATGCCTCGGTCTCTTCCTTGTGACGCCATAAGCCACCACGGAAACCTAGCATAGAGGAAGACACTCGGTGGATTTTCGCACCGCCATTGCCGCACAGCTCAGCCTCGCGAAAACACTAGCCATTCCGGCACTAGGTCGCCGCTGGGAGCTCCGCGCTACCGTGGGGGATCGTGCCTGAAGTTGAGAGTGCGCTAGTGGGAGGTCGTGGAGCAATGGTTGACCGGGGCCGTTGCAATTTGTCGCCGGAGTCGAAGCTCCACCGGATGGCCGCAAGGCGGCGTTGGTGGCCACACTCTGCTTCTCGATCGACGGTGAGTCGTGCACCATCGGGTTCGCCTTAGTTCCCTCGCTGTTTCGCGCACATTAGTTCTATGGATGGTCACCTGGGTGGGCAATCTGCTTGCTCTCCGGCGCGCGCTGCCGTGGAGAAACCTGTGCGCCGCCGCGGCTCAGGCTGGGGGTGAGGGTTGGCGCCCTACGCCGTTGATGCGATGATGGGTGGCTGTGATTGAACATGCGTACCAGTTCGGCCCTGGGGCGATATTGACCGTCCACTCATCAATGGGCGCTCGAGATTTGAGCGTGGCGTGTGGGTCTCCAGAACCGCTAATCCATGATCCAATGGTCGATAGATGAGTGCCACTTCATAAGCGCCTAGGTTCGATCTGGTCAGCCCATTTTTAATCGGGCGGCTCATAGTGAACGATACCCTTTCGCTGATACAATTTGCTAAAGAGTCCCTAGAATACTACTGAATAAACCTGCCGTCCCTTGCGACAGAATAATGAGTCTTAGGGATTCTTGCTCTGTAGCCCCTGGCTTTTCTAGAATTTGGCACCCAGTCCAGGGAATTAGAAATTCAGTAAAAGTGATTGGAGAATAATTTTTAATGTGAAAATAAACGCTAGAATATGTTTAATTCATAGAAAATTCATATGATGTCCAAATTAGTTCATTCCAATTTCTATAATTCTATAATATTATTGGTTATCGCATAGTACCTCTGTTTTGACATGAAAACAACAATAAAATTGATTTCCTAAGTAATCCTATATCAAATACATAGAAACTTTGGAAATTTGTAACTTCCCCATTTTAATTCCAAATTGAACCGTTCAAGTTGCGTTAATCTCGTACAAGTATTTACTACGCAGTAACAACCTTTATTATACCATGTCTCATTACTTTATAATTAGAGTTGTATTTAACTTATGTTGGTTAGTCTTGTTAATCTGCTCATCTACTAAAACATGATCTATGGTCAATTCATAATTTAGATTAAAGTTGATATAATTATTTATAGAATAACCTCTCATATGATTTATATTAACCAATTTATAATATAGTTTAATATTTTAATCACACAAATCTTTTATAAAATCATAACTCCTTAATCGTAACACCGATCTTAGTAGTTCTCGATTCCACGATCCCGTAGCAACGCGTAGATTACTATATTTCAGTTTATTCTTATGTTTGTATTGGTACGTTTAGCAGTGAGGACACATATCACCTGAAGAGCAAGTTGGTACCTGGAATCTCAAGTGTCAGGCAAGTTGTGCCCTTGATTCACTTTTGTTACCCAATAATGTTCTTCATAATCATTTACCATGCATAGGTTTAATTTTGATGGGACCCAATAGGCCACCCTAGATTGATTATCCCATTACCTTGTTTACCCCTGAATCACATGGGTAGTTTTTGCTATTGCTTTATATGGTTTTGGGTTAATATTTCATTATATCCATGTTCCAGTTATTCTGTTATTTTATTTATGTTCATGTCAAGATCATTATATTATTGTTAATTGGAACATGGAGCTTAACTTGAGAAACACGTGCCACCACAAGGGAGGAATGGGACCCCTTGGCTAACTAATTAGGAAAGCTAGTGGAAGACTACCTTACCCAAAAGGGGCAAGGGCAGTAGGGGAGTTGCATGCAAGGAGGTTCTCGGGTTGATTTTGCTGCGATGGCGGTCAGACGGGGGATTCTTGCAAGTGCTCTTCCCATAAACTGTAGCGGGTTTTCGGAAACTAGTGGAACTTTGTAAAGGCCTCGTAGTGGATCCCTAGCCATTCACCTCGGTAGTGTCTAAGGGTCTAGCTAGCCCTGGCAACATGGGAAACACGACTTGTGGGTAAAGGGTACAACCTCTGCAGAGTGTAAAACTGGTATACTAGCCGAGCTCACGGTCATGAGCAGCTCAGGACTCTCCAATGATTAAATTATGGAACCTAAACTCAATTTGTCATTTGCATTTGCATGGGTTTATTATTAATTTTGTTCTATTATTTTATTATGGTTTGGTATTCACTTATACTTAGTAACTGCTAATAAAATTTTGACCAACATATAAAAGCAATGCTCAGCTTTACCCTCTATTATTGATCAGCCTTACACCTCATGAACTCCCACCTTTGGTGAGTTCATGTCACATTATTCCCCACAACTTGTTGAGTGATGAACATGTTTGAGCTCACCCTTGCTGTCTCACACCCCCCCACAGGTCAAGAGCAGGTACCACTAGATGGCGCATGGTGGATGTTGCGCTGTGTTCGTGAGAGGTCTAGGTCGTCGTCTCCCAGTTGACTTTCTGGCGCCAAGGATGGATTCTAGATCCTATTATATTTACCTTTTATTTTGTAAGACTTTCGCTATGTAATAAATACTCTGATTATTGTGACATTTATCTCTATACACTCTGTTATTATATATGTTGTCTTCTTGGCACATGTATGAGATGCACCTGGCTTTGTCCCTTAAAGCCGGGTGTGACACAGCTATAGCTTTTATGAAGGCTGGTTGCACGCACGGAAAGATTGTCAATAGACCGAACTTTAGCTTATCACCAGCGAACCTAGCCGATATCCCGAGCCTAGCCCGAAGTATTGGAAATAGATTTATAACACAAATTTGGACGAAGGGTGGGCGGGACTTAGCTGGTGACGAAGCTCGAAGTCATCTTAAGCCGGTATTAACCTTGTACCTATTTGCTTACCTTCTCCTGAGATTACTTTTTTACCTTATACTGCTTTGTTGTGTATAGGATGATGATGCCGAAGGTCAATAATCCGAAGCTTGACGGAGACTGATAAAGCTGCTGCACAAAGCTTTAGAGACATTCGTATTATCTTTGCAAAAGATATTGTAATTTAGAAATCAAACATTACTCTATAAATTTGTTCATACCTTGTAATATAATTTTACCTTTTCATCCGTGTGTGAATTGCTTTGATGTGGACGAAATTTGTATCTTTTGAGCCGAAGGCAAAAAACACCTTACCTTCTTTTCGTACACAACGAAGCATATTTTTGCTTCTCTATACTCTTCAAAGCATTGTCATCAAAGCCGATGCATCTGTTTGTACTCTATGTTATGATGATAATGATCCTACAGATGTCTACATGAATATGTATGAATGCAATGAATGATGTGATGTAATGTGCAAAAGAATGTCCAAACACACGCACATGAAGCCACACCCAGACTCTGCATCCACTTAGGAACGTCTTTTGAGTCTTAAGCTCTGCATCCCCTTAGGAACGTCTTTTGAGCTTGTTCACCTTCTATTTCGGTGGTATAAGTTCTGCATCCCCTTAGGAACGTCTTTTGAACTTCTTCGCCTTCTATTTCAGCGGTATAAGATCTGCATCCCCTTCGGAACGACTTTTGAACTTCTTCGCCTTATATTTCGGTGGTATTTGGCTCTGCATTCCCTTAGGAACGACTTTTGAGCAGAAAACTTACGCTGCGCTCCCTTAGGAACGACTTTTTGTAGCTTTGTCATGCTCTGCATCCCCTTGGGGACGACTTTTGAGCTTCTCCCTGCTTTTTCTTTTTTTCTCTCTGCACTCGTTGGTGCATGCTCAGATTTTACATTTTACATCCTTTTGGGGGATTTGGCTCTCGTGGAGCTAAATAAGAAAGGAAAAATTACAAGCTATGCCCCCATTAAAAACCTTTCTCCCCCTTTGGAAAGGAAAAGGGTGCCATAGGAAAAAATGAAAAAAAAAGATTACATCAAATTACACATAATATCGCCAAAGCTCATCCGCATTTCAGGATCTAGGTATGTCGTTGCCGTACATATCCTTCAATTTGTAAGAACCAGGCCTCGACGAAGATACCACCAGAAAAGGTCCTTCCCACTTCAGCTGCAATTTGCATACTGTGTCCGGATCGGCCACTCTCCGAAGCACCAAATGCCCTAGCTTAATATTTTTCAACCGAACTTTTCTGTCACGCCATTTTATTATTTCGGCTTGATATTTATTGATGTTCTCCACAGCCTGAAGTCTGATCCCTTCTATAGTATCTTTTGCTACATGATAATCAGCTTCATCTTCTGCTGAAGCTGCTATTCTTATTGACCCTGCTTTAGCTTCTTCTGGAGTTATAGCTTCGTCACCAAATAATAGTTTGAAAGGTGTAAAACCTGTTGATCTTGATGTGGTTGTATTGTGGCTCCACACTACTTTAATCAACTCATCTGACCACTTTTCTCTGGGCTGATTGAAGATTAGCTTCATTATTACCGTCATTATAATGCCATTTGCTATTTCTACTAGCCCGTTTGACTCTGGATGCCTAACTGATGCAAAATGAATCTTCATGCCAATTTGGTCACAGAAATCCTTGAACATTTCAGCATCAAACTGTGTTCCATTGTCCACAGTTATAGCCTTCGGCACACCAAAGTGACAAACAATATTTTGCTAGAAGAATTTCTGGACTGTAACCGAAGTTATTATAGCCAAAGGCTTTGCTTCAATCCACTTAGAAAAATATTCTACAGCAATTAGAACATATTTCAAATTACCTTGCGCTGGTGGAAGTGGGCCTAACAAATCCAGGCCCCATCTTTGCAATGGCCAAGTAGGCTGTATTAGCTGGGTGAGAGATGAAGGTTGTTTCTGGTCTTTTGCACATTTTTGACAATTTTCACATTTTTGAACTAGCTCTACTGCATCTGAAGCTGCCTTCGGCCAATAAAATCCTTCTCTAAACACTTTTCCCAGCAAAGGCCTAGATCCAATATGAGATCCACACAGGCCTGCATGTATCTCCTTCATCAATTCAATACCTTCGGCTCTAGATAAACACTTGAGGAGTGGAGAACAAACTCCATGTTTATACAATTCCCCTTCTATTATCACATACGTTCTTGTCCTTGCTTCCATTCTCTTATTATAAGCTTCGTCATTCGAAAGACAATTACCTTGGAGGAAAGATATAATTTCAGTCCTCCAATCTTCACTATGTACAGGAGAAATTGCAAGCACTGCTCTTTCCATAAGTTCAACCGAAGGTGCTTTTATTGTCTCAAAAAATACTTCCGAAGGTAGTGTGAGCCCCTGTGCCGCTGACTTGGCTAACAGATCAGCATGCTCATTTTCCCCTCTTGGAATATTCTTAACAAAAAATCCTTCGAAAGAAGCTTCGAGCCTTCGAACTGTGTACAAATATTTTTGAAGCTTCGGGTCTCTGGCCTTGCTACTTTTGTCGATATGACCAGAAATGACTTGAGAGTCAGTTTTAAGGATGGCCCTTCTTATTCCCATTGCCTTTAACTTCTGAAGCCCTAAAAGAAGAGCTTCGTATTCAGCAATATTATTTGTACAACTAAATTCAAGCCTTGCTGCATAACATGTTCTGACTTTTGAAGGCGCGACTAGGACAGCAGCTGCTCCTGCACCGAAGGTTCCCCAGGAACCATCGCAGAACACTGTCTAAGCTTCGGCGCCTTTATTTGTATCTTCTTCATGAGCCCCTGGCGTCCAATCAGCAATGAATTCTGCTAATGCCTGAGACTGAATTGAGGATCTATGCACATAGTCAATACTGAATTTGTTAAGCTCCGCAGCCCATTTTCCAATCCTTCCAGTAGGTTCTCTATTCCTCATTATGTCCTTCAGAGGCTGTGACGAAGGAACAATTATGTGATATGCTTGAAAATAATGTCGAAGCTTCCTGGAGGCCATTAACACAGGATACAACACCTTCTCCAATTGTGTATAATTTTTCTTTGATAAACTTAAAACTTCGGAGACGAAGTACACTGGAACCTGCTTTTTGATTTGGCCATCTAGCTTCTCCTGTACAAGAGCCGCACTAACTGCAGAGTGCGAAGCTACCACATATAAGAGTAATGGAGCCCCTGGTGAAGGTGGAGTTAGTGTTGTTAGATCGATCAAGTATTGCTTCAACTCTTCGAAAGCTTTTTGCTGAGCCAGACCCCATTGAAAAACTTCGGCTGACTTCAGTATTTCAAAGAATGGCAGATTTCTTTCTGCTGATCTGGATATGAATCTATTCAATGATGCTAGTATTCCTGCCAGTCATTGTGCCCCCTTCTTTGTGCTTGCGGCTCCATCCGAAGGATAGCTTCAATCTTGCTCGGGTTGGCTTCAATTCCCTTCGTTGATACCAAACAGCCAAGGAATTTGCCCTTCTTCACCCCAAAAACACACTTTTTGGATTTAACTTTAGACCATCATGCCTGAAATTGGCAAATGTCTCTTGCAAATCAGCAATGTGATTTTCTTGCTTCGTGCTTTTCACTATGATATCATCAACATAGGTTAGTACATTTCTGCCTATTTGAGAATGAAGAACCTTAGCTGTCATTCTACTGAAGCTTCCTCAAGCATTCTTGAGCCCCTCAGGCATCCGAAGGTAGCAATAGGTGCCACTTGTGGTGGAACCGCCTGAATTATTCCAACTTAAGTGCCTAAGTCCCACATTAAAGTCTAGATCACACTTAAATAGGAGTAAAACGTCAGTCCCTCGGATCTAGTCCGACGAGGCCACTAACAGGATCAAGTACCACGTACTCACTCGAAGGTGAGGCACAAAGCAAATACAATAAAGCATAAAACCAAGTAATAAGGAGTAATTAATTTATTACAACATCATCGAAGTTTTAACAAAAACAGTGATCATTGTTCGGAATGCAGTGGAATGAAACTAACGATAAATAAATGGAGGATTGGGGAAGCCTGTCCCATCACTCTTCGTGCTCCCCCTCTGCCGAGGTAGGGTCCCACTCGACTGT
This sequence comes from Zea luxurians, assembly GCA_029449295.1. Classification (NCBI taxonomy): domain Eukaryota; kingdom Viridiplantae; phylum Streptophyta; class Magnoliopsida; order Poales; family Poaceae; genus Zea; species Zea luxurians. Next base: position 43,744,236 of record JAOPSE010000001.1, on the reverse strand, counting down.
CCAACCTGGTGGCAAAGTGGACGACCAAGTCACTCCAGCAACCATGTTCTCCAAAGAACCTGTAAAAATTATGCCACAAGCAAGGCTGAGTATACTAATACTCAGCTAGACTTACCCGGTGTGAGGAGTCTACTCCTCTACCTCTAGACATGCAGCTGTTTGGCTGAGGGGTTTGGTTTGCCAAAAGCACTAGTTGAGTCTAAAATCAAGTTTTAGCTTTTTCAAGTTTTAATGTGACTCTCTTAAGACTAAATGTGTACCTATATAATCATACATGGTATCAAACATTTATCAATCAACAACTTTTGCCAAGTCATCACATTTCCACTTGTTACTCAATGTAGCAACATGGATCAAGCAGTCTCATTAGCTGCGAGAAGCAGACGATTCGAATAGCGTTTTTATCCTTGCAAGGTAAACCTAAACACACGATGCAACGAGGCACTCCGTCCCCACACACATCAACTGTCCCCATCGATTCCCCGCCAGTAGATCAGGGCTCACCGCCTTGGCGTACAATGCCTCACTGACCCCGACTACAGTTGTGCAGTGACCGCACTTGTACCCACCATAATCGGAATGGTAGACCACGTCTCAGGTCGCGTGAGGGGTAAAGTCTGCTGCTAGGTTCACTCAGGTACTAGGCTTACCGATTTACCATATTCCTCGGCATGTGCTTAGTATGTTCAAATGCTTGACACACGGTGCCACACCTTAATCCTTATTCCAATTTCCATCTAGTAGACAACCAATCCCCATGGATTGTTGTCCACAGACCATCGTTGGTACGATATAAAAATGGATACAACCAATTCCTGACCTCGCGCGAGTGCTAGAAAAATCACTCGACTTCTACCGAGATCCCTAATTAGTAAAGCAGCTACTCGACCTAGCATACTAGTATCCATCTCAAAAGGGAATCCTGAGTCATGCAACTAAAGTTCCAAACAACTCCTACACTTAAGTACACATTTCAAACCTACAAACAATAAGTGTAGTAAAATAGCATAATAAGTAGGTTAGGCATAAAACCGGGGCTTGCCTTCCAAAGCTGGGGGCAGATCCTCGATGGTAGGCTCTGGTGCTAGATCCTGGGCTACCTCCTGAGCAACTCCTTGCTCCGGCACGAGGATGTACTCCCCATCAGCGAGATAACAGTCTATCGAATGCAATGAATAAGATATATGCTTATTAACGACATGATAAATTGTAAAGGTTACACATGGTAAAATAGTACTAAGTTGAGTGATACTCTAGGGTTGCTTTTGGGTATACTTAAGGGTTGTAGACTTTCATCTTTGAGATTTTGAAGGAAAAATTACACCCTTCAATTATATTTTTATGTTCTATGAGTTCCTTGGAAGGTTTTGGTTGTACATTATCTATTTCTCCCAAATTTCCCTTTTCCTTGCTATTGTGCTTCTCATTAAGCATTTTTGAACTACCTTGGTTAGTTAACATTTTCCAAAAATGTTATAAAAAATACAGGGTGTAAACATTGACATTTGTGGGTTCTCCTAAAAATTTAGGTGGAAATTAATTCAGATGCTCCTTGTGCAAAATTAACAAAAGTAAGGGTAAAAGGGCACTTTACACTATAGCTCTAATTTGGGTGAGGTTTCTGGTTCAACCTTTATTTTTACCAAGATTCTTAGGGAATAATAGGTCTTTGTTTTTAAAAATCACAGAAAAAGGCCTACTGAATATTTAGTTGTGATTTTCTAAAGTTTAATGCCAAAAAGGTACTTATAACTAACTGGTTATTTGAAAAATGTCAAACAACAGAACTCATATTTTTCCTATATTCATAATAACAAAATATTAGTTATCCCAAGGTTGGGGGTGGTTTCTCCTCAGGATTATTTTTTTAGGATTTCTCTAAGTTCTCCTTGTTTCCATGAAATAAAAGGTATCTCATTCCTTTTGCACTAACCAAGGGTCTAACAGAATTTTCCAGTGAACTATGTGAACTAAGTGAGCTAGCAAAAATGTGGTTGCCCCCTGGTTCTTATTTTAAACTACCTTTTCTATTTTCTTTAACTTTGGCCAAAATGAGTTTAAATGGTAAACCCTTCCTTAATTTGGTGTACTGAGGGGTGTACTATTTTTAAACAAATTAGGGAGTGGTTAAGTACTTCTCTGATTTTTCTTAACCTCAGTCTAACAGTGTGCTATTTTTCCCTATTTTATTTAGCTTTTGGCCAGATGACTATTCAAATCAAAACTTTGAAATCTTCTACAATAATTGGGGTGTTTTGCATTTTTCCTAAGTAGTTTACATTATTCAGAACATAGCAAAATTGGTTTAACTCAATTTGGCTGAATAAAACTAAAGTTATGAATTTTACAAGCTCTGTTTGTATTTAAATGAGAAATGTTTAAAAGGTTTTCTGGAAAACCAGTTTACACCGAGGACCCTGGGCTTTTCCAAAAACAATCCTTTAACTTATACCCCTGCGCAACTATTCACCTGAGTCTCTGACTATTCAAAAACCCCCTTGACTTTCTTTCCTTCTTCCCCGAGGTCCCTCCCCCCATTTGAACAGTACCCACGGAAGGAAATAGGGCGGCGCGGCTTACCGGCGGCGAGGGAGGTCCGGCAAAGGGTGGGGTTGGCTTCGGGAGGTCCTTGCGGTCACGACGAGGTACGGCTCGACGACGGTGATGGCCGAAATCGACCGGTCCACGTGCGTAGGCGGGCGAGCTCGTCGACGGCGGGTGCTCCGGCCTATCCATGGCGATATAGTTCAATCCAATGGTAGGGAAAGCCTCATGGGGTGCTGAGGAGTTTAACCGTGCAAGGAATTGAAGAAAAACTCACTGTGGAGCTCGGTCTACGTTCGCCGGCAGTCGGGTGAAGTCTGGTTACCTTGATCTGGTGTCTCCGGCAAGGCAGAGCTCGATTCCTCACTCTAGGAGCTTCACCGAGGCACGTAGAGTCTCCCTCGAGGGTCGGACGGGGCTGGGAATGGTTCGGTTGGCCGGTCTACGGTGGTGGGTGCTCGGGCGACCGTTGGCACGCCATGCACGGGGCAAATGCCGGTGATCTTGCGCTCCGGTGAGGTCGAGAGCGAGTGGGGGAGTATGGTTGAAGCATTGGCTGGCTTTATAGGCGCGGGCGCGGGCAGTGGCACGGGCTCGGTTTGGCGCGACGCGGGGCGCGCGGGGTCGGGTGTCGGGCGTGCTCCGGTGAGTTCAGGCGCGTCGAACACGTGGAGGTGTGTTTCTGCCCTTGTTCAAAAGCTTGCTGAGATCACAAACGTGCGAATCTTGGCAAAAATCCAGCGCAGACCTCCTCTTGGCATCTATGGCTATCTCTTGTATGTGAGTTCCGATGGAGGATACGCCCTAGGTCAGAAGATATGCGGACGCCAAATCAGGTATGTCTCACTGTCCACCCCGAGACAAAAGTGATGTCAAATCGTGTCAAATGGTTTTGGCTCGGGTTCAAATTTTTCCAGTGGGCTCCTTAGGTAGTTTGGCTCCTTTTTGGTATTCAGACCAAGTGGTTTTGGCGCCATTTACTAAGTGAACACGTCTGCCCTTTAAACTAGGGTTTATTTTGGACTTAGAGAAGATTAGAGAGCTCTAGTGTGCTTGCTCCTTAAGGAATGGATTTGGGGTCTTTAAGGGGCCTTTTTGTAATGTTCCCCTCTGCATTTTATAGATTTTATTGTGTACTTAAATTTTGGTTAAGGATTAGAGACAAGAATTGGCCATTTGATTAACTTGCTCACTAATCCCTTGCTTGAAAGTCTAGTGCTTTAAGGGGTCTAGGGTTTAACCTCTTTTGCCCAAGGTGTCAATTGCTCAAAATGTTTGGGTAAAGCTTTTGGTCATTAACATTTCTTAGTCAATCCATGGTTTCCAAGGTTTTGGTACACCCTCTCCTCCACTTAACCACATGAGATAGCAGGTCATGGGTGCCAGTAGGGAGTCAAGGCCTTGGGTAACACCTGGGGTGTTACAGCCCTCCCCCTTAAAGGAATCTCGTCCCGAGATTTGGGTAGGGATCCTTTAGAGGGGTACCTAGAAGGTGGGTTTGTGTGTTGTAGATTTCTTTAAGCCAAGTTTCTCTAATTATCTGCTCTTCGAATGTCATCCTCTTTGCAACTTCAGAAGGAAGTCCTTTTTAAAATTATTGTCAAAGCTTACTTTACTCTTAACAACTAGGTTTTTCCTATTTTTTTGATTCAAAGGGCAGGTGGGGGTGGGGTTCTAGGTTACGTACCGACTCCTTTTGGGCAGAAAGTCAGGGAAGCGAGAACATAGAAAATCCTTAGTCTCCCAAGTAGCCTCTTCCACTGAATGGTGGCTCCACTGAACCTTATACATCTTGATCGACCTTGCCCGAGTTGATCTCTCCTTTTGGTCCAATACCTTGACCGGGTGCTCTTGATAAGACAAGTCTGGTTCTATCTCGAATTCTGGTTCCGGTAGCACTTCTGTGGGTAAACGGACACACTTTCGTAGCTGAGATACATGGAACACATCATGAACTGCTGACATATGAGGTGGCAACTTCAATTGATATGCTATAGGTCCACAAGTCTCGTTGATCTCATAGGGCCCAATGTAGCGAGGAGCTAACTTGCCCTTGATTCCAAATCTCTGAACACCTTTGGTGGGTGATACTTTAAGATAAACATGATCTCCCACTTCGAACTGTAGAGGCTTCCTCCTTTTGTCATGATAGCTCTTTTGCTTGGCCTGATCAGCTTCTAGGTTCTTCTTAATGACTCTGACTTTCTCCTCGGCTTCAAGTACCAGGTCAGGTCCAAATATATCCCTCTCTCTAGCTTGTGACCAATTTAGCGGTGTCCTACACCTTCTCCCATACAAGGCCTCAAAAGGTGCCATCTTTAGGCTGGACTGGTAGTTGTTATTGTAAGAGAACTCTGCCAATGAAAGACACTTGTCCCAATCCTTACTATAGTGTAGAACACATGCCCTCAACATGTCTTCTAGAATCTGATTCACCCTTTCTGTTTGACCATCTGTTTGAGGATGGTATGCTGAGCTTCTTATTACCTGGGTCCCAAGTGATTCTTGCAATTGCTCCCAGAAACGTGCTACGAACGGTGCTCCTCTGTCAGATACAGTAGTCCTTGGTATTCCATGTAAACGAACTACCTGGTCAATATAGATCTCGTCATACTTCTTTGCTCTGTGGGTGGTATGCACTGGCAAGAAATGAGTTGTCTTGGTCAACCTATCCACAGTGACCCAAATAGAATCGTGGTGCCAGGAGGTATTGGGCAAACCCACGATGAAATCCATGCAAATATCCTCCCATTTCCAAGATGGTATGGGAAGGGGCTGTAAATTGCCTGCTGCCTTCAAGTGGCTGGCCTTAACTCTTTGGCAAGTGTCGCATTCAGATATATACTTAGCAATTTCTCTCTTTGTTCTGGTCCACCAGTACAAGGATCTGAGATCATGATACATCTTGTTACTCCTGGGGTGCATGGAGAATTTGGAAAGATGAGCTTCATCCAATATTTTCTTTCTGAGCTCGGGATTTTTAGGAACAACCAATCGGTCTCCAAACCATAGAATTCCCTTGCTGTCCTGACGGAAGCATTTCTACTTGTCCACCTTCTGTTCGATCATTTCCTTAATGACTTGGACACCCTTGTCACCAATCTGTGCCATGACTATCTGCTCATGTAACGTGGGCTCTACTGAGATATACTTCAAAGTCCCTGAGGAAATAACTTCTATGCTCAACTTGCACAACTCATCACACAGGGTGGCAATCTTGGAGTCCACTGTTACACAGTTGCACTAGGCCTTTCGGCTTAAGGCATCTACCACAACATTGGCCTTGCCCGGATGGTAATGCACTTCCCGATCATAGTCCTTGATTAATTCCAACCATCTTCTCTACCTCATATTAAGATCTGCCTGAGCAAAAATATACTTGAGACTCTTGTGATTAGTATAGATATTACAATGAGCTCCCATCAAGTAATGTCTCCATATCTTCAGAGCATGAACTACGGCTGCTAACTCCAGATCATGAGTGGGGTAGTTCTGCTCATGGGGCCTGAGTGCCCTGGATGCATAGGCAATAACTCTGTTGCCTTACATCAAGACACATCCTAATCCAGTGCCTGAAGCATCGCAATAAACCTCAAAGGGCTTGGTGTTGTCGGGCTGTGCTAGCACGGGTGCTGTTGTCAGATGCTGCCTTAATGCATGAAAGGCATCCTCACATTTCTGACTCCAATCATACTTTACTCCTTTCTTCAACAACTTAGTCATTGGCTTGGCAATCCTGGAGAAATCCGGAATGAATCGCCGATAATACCCTGCCAATCCCAGAAAACTCCGAATTTGCCGTACAGTGGTAGGGGGCTTCCAATTCATCACTTCTTGTACTTTCTCAGGATCAACTGATACCCCATCCAGAGAAATGGTGTGACCCAAAAATTTTATCTCCCTCAGCCAGAAATCACATTTGGACAGCTTAGCATATAGACGATGATCATGCAGTCGTTGAAGTACGATGTGTAGATGCTCAGTATGCTCAGCTTCATTTTTGGAATAAACCAGAATGTCATCAATGAAGGCCACCACAAACTTGTCCAGCTCTAGCATGAACACTGAGTTCATCAAATACATGAAATATGCCGGGGCATTGGTTAGCCCGAACGACATCACCAAGTACTCATAAAGCCCATATCTGGTAGAGAAGGCCGTCTTCGGAATATCGCTGGCCCTGATTTTGATCTGATGATAGCCAGAGCGAAGGTCTATCTTGGAAAATACCTTGGCTCCCACCAACTGATCAAACAATACATCAATGCGGGGCAATGGATACTTATTCTTGATGGTCACTGCATTGAGAGGACCATAATCGACACACAATCTCAGACTCTACAGGTGACTCTATCATGGTAAAGGCACAGGAATGGGTACAACCCTGGTTAGGCAAATACAATATAGTCTCACCACAAGTAGGGGAGTGGGTTGAAATTGTAATACCCCCATTGGTGTGATGGAAAGGTAACTGGCATTTGGTACTAAATTTTGCACTGATAAAACTGTGTGGTGCACCAGAATCAAAAAGAATGATTGCAGGATAATTCAAAACAGAAAAGATACCAGTCATGACGGGTGCTCCCTCTAGAATATCATCCATGGTGGTGAAGTTCAGTCTGCCTTGTCTCACTTGCACCTTCTATCTCTTGCCTTGGTTCTGATTGGAACTCTGCCCCTACCTCTGCTAGTTCCTAGGGCAATTCTTGGCATAGTGTCCAGTGCTGCCACAAGTGAAGCATCTGTTGTCATTGGCCTGACGGTACTGCTGCTGTGGCTGATTGTTATTCCTCTGAACTGGGTGTTGAGAGCGGCTGGGTGCCTGTTGCTGCTGTTGTCGGATCACCCAATGTCCTTGCTGCTGCTGGGGTCCCCTATTCTGAGTGTCAGATACAATCCTAAAGCGCTGAGGCTGAGCTGATGGTCCTGTCGTAGGGGTCTTCCTTTTCTTTTCTGCCTGGCAGGCTGTGATGCAGTCTTCCTAGAAAATGGCCATGTTGACTAACTCATTGTAACTGTTGGCCCTGACAGTATTGAGACGGTCGCGGAGCTTAGTACTGAGGCCCCTCCTGAACCTGTCCCTCTTCTTCTCGTCAGTGTTTGCATGATAGCCTGCATACTGACACAGGTCATTGAAGGCCTGAGCGTACTGACACAGTACGATTCCCCTGAGTGAGTGCTAGAAACTCATTAAGCTTGCGGTCCATAATGCCTGCTGGTATATGATGCCCTCTGAAGGCTGCCTTGAACTCTCTCCATTCCACCACGTGGTCAACTGGCTGCATAGCGAGGAAGTGGTCCCACCATGTCCGCGTGGGTCCGCGAAGCTGCTGGGTGGCGAACCGGACCTTAGCCACATCTAAACAAACTCCATTAAGCAGTGGGAACTTGGATTCCACTACCCTGAGCCATACATCAGCATCAAGCGGATCCTCTGCCCGAGTGAACAACGGCGGCTGAGTACTGAGGAACTCCTGATAAGTAGCCGCTGCTGGGAGGATGCTGATGGTGATCACCACCACCATAGTGCTGAGGTGGTGGCTGCCGTTGAGCCAACTGTCACAGACTCTCATTCTATTGAGCCATCAGTTCTTGCATGGTAGGAGGCAGTGGCGGTGGTGGAGGAATACGCTCATTCTATCCACGACGCGCTCTTCCTGCCATCTAAAAATTTAGGATGCTCTTAATATCATACGTTTGATGTTAGGGTTCATACGTAGTGAAAGGTTTTAAAGGACAAGGTCAACAATTTCTGGCACAATTCATAAAAAATACCACATGGCATAAAACTTTCTTCATAACTAAGGGTTAACACATCCACCATCCATAATTCCAAAAGAGTTTGTTACGATTACATTAGTGACCCAAAAGACTCAACTCTGTCTAGCCTAGTACCCCAAGGGTGCAAAAGCTAAGCTAGCTTCAAGGAGTTCTACCGCCACACACTTCTAACCCTATCCCTGTTACTTAATGGACAAACGAGGCAACGCTTGACTCGGGGGAAGGTGGTCTCCTTGAGCCAGCAGTGTCCAGACTGGATGCAGGCTCCGGCTCCTCTCCTCCCTCAATGTCAACATCCTCGTTGGCCTCCATGTCCTAAATCTCCTGATGGTGCATATCCAAGTGCTGGTTAGCTTCCTCAAGTTGTTGCTGAGTGTTCATAAGCTGATCCTCGAGAACCTCGATGGTGTTCTCCCTGGCTCCTACTAGCTCTTCAAGCTCTTGAATCTGGGTGGCCATCTGTTCCACCTGGAGGTCTTTCTCCACCAGCTCAGTGGACAGGTCTACCACAAGGTCCTCCCTGTTATCCAAGGTGATCTTGGTAGCCTCCACCAAGGCCATCAGTTGGGACATTGCTTCAGATCGCACTGCTTGTAGACGATACAGGGCATTCATGCATCGCACCGTCACGTGAGTAGTCTGCCCTGGGTAAAGAGCCCATATATCCTTGGCATGCTCCACTCGATCCTTCCACATTGGGTCGTCCTCCTTGTCAGTGGGGAACAAGCCAATGGGATGAGTAGACAACTCCAAGGGGTGAAAGCCACAGAAGGTCGTCAGCCCGTGGAGAGCAATGGCCTCGATAGTGTCTTCAGCCCGATATCCGAAAGACTCGGAGTCCGACAAACGCCAGCCTGGCTGCAAGGGATGAGGCTCTAAGGTCATCCTCACCCTACAGCGGGGTACCCGGTGCTTCTCGAACAGCTGCACCGCGTACTGGGGAGGTGTCGTATAACTGGCTCCCTGAAGTACCTCCCACAAGATGCGGGGAAAGCCCTCTTGTGCAAGTCCGTCCGTGTGGGAATGTGCGTTCCCTCCTTCCAAGGATTCGTGAGAAGTCATCTGTGCACGGGTAAGCGTAAGCGGAAAGGAAAAAGAATTATAAAATAAAAGGGAATCAAAGCTTGGCCTATAAGAGGTTACGATAAGGTCACTGAGTGTACTTAATCTTTCATTATCTTGTATTTAAGTTCTTACCCAATTACCAAATGGTTTAATTAAAGGATGCATGCATGCTCGTCCTACATGACCTCACATCAACCTATAGGGAATAGGGAAAACCCATCCCTTATAGTAGCCTGTAGGGTTCACTCAAATAGCCACCTAGCTACCCTTCTATGATCCTAAGGCTTCACGTCCTAAGTCTATCCTTATCGTCTTGACGATCTATCCAACATTTGTTTCTAACCAGTTTTACTTTTGAAAAAGGATGGTATTTACAGTTTATTGATTCCTCTGTGGTGGTACAAGCTCTGATACCAGCTGTGGCAGAACCGCCCGAATTATTCCAACTAAAGTGCCAAAGTCCCACCTTAAAGGCTAGACCACACTTAAATAGGAGTAAAACGTCAGTCCCTCGGATCTAGTCCAACGAGGCCACTAACAGGATCAAGTATCACGTACTCACTCAAAGGTGAGGCACAGAGCCAATACAATAAAGCATAAAACCATGTAATAAGGAGTAATTAATTTATTACAACATCATCGGAGTTTTAACAAAAATAGTGATCATTGTTCGGAATGCAGCGGAATAAAACTAACGATAAATAAATGGAGGATTGGGGAAACCTGTCCCATCACTCCTCATGCTCCCCCTCTGCCGAGGTAGGGTCCCACTCGACTGTCCAACCCGGTGGCAAAGTGGATGGCCAAGTCACTCCAGCAACCATGTCCTCCAGAGAACCTATAAAAATTGTGCCACAAGCAAGGCTGAGTATACTAATACTCAGCTAGACTTACCCAGTGTGAGGAGTCTACTCCTCTACCTCTAGACATGCAGCTGTTTGGCTGAGGGGTTTGGTTTGCCAAAAGCACTAGCTGAGTCTAAAATCATGTTTTAGCTTTTTCAAGTTTTAGTGAGACTCTCTTAAGACTAAATGTGTACCTATCTAATCATACATGGTATCAAACATTTATCAATCAACAACTTTTGCAAAGTCATCACATTTCCACTTGTTACTCAATGTAGCAGCATGGATCAAGCAGTCTCATTAGCTACGAGAAGCAGACGATTCGAATCGAGTTTTTATCCTTGCAAGGTAAACCTAAACACATAACGTGGCGAGGCACTCCTTCCCCACACACATCAACCGTCCCCATCGATTCCCCGCTAGCAGATCAGGGCTCACCGCCTTAGCGTACAATGCCTCACTAACCCCGACAGCCGTCATGCAGTGACCGCACTTGTACCCACCATAACCGGAATGGGAGACCACGTCTCAGGTCGCGTGAGGGGTAAAGTCTGCTGCCAGGTTCACTCAGGTACTAGGCTTACCGATTTACCATATTTCTCGGCATGTGCTTAGTACGTTCAAACGCTTGACACACGGTACCACACCTTAATCCTTATTCCAATTTCCGTCTAGTAGACAACCAATCCCCATGGATTGTTGTCCACAGACCATCATCAGTACGATATAAAAATGGATACAACCAATTCCTGACCTCGTGCGAGTGCTAGAAAAATCACTTGACTTCTACCGAGATCCCTAATTAATAAAGCAGCTACTCGACCTAGCATACTAGTATCCATCTCAAAAGGGAATCCTGAGTCATGCAACTAAAGTTCGAAACAACTCCTACACTTAAGTGCACATTTCAATTCTACAAATAATAAGTGTAGTAAAATAACATAATAAGTAGGTTATGCATAAAACTGGGGCTTGCCTTCCAAAGCTGGGGCAGGCAGATCCTTGATGGTAGGCTCTGGTGCTGGATCTTGGGCTACCTCCTGAGCAACTCCTTGCTCCGGCACGAGGATGTACTCCCCGTTAGCGAGGTTACTGTCGGTGTTTTGGGTCCGACCGCGCACCCGGGGTTGCCCCTCGAGGTGTTTTTAGGAGTAGGACGGTGTCGCCGACTGTAGCAAAATGGTTCGTGCCAGATGCACGAGGGACAATGGACAGTGTTTACAGGTTCGGGCCGCTTAGAGATGCGTAACACCCTATGTCCTGGTGAGGATGCTTCGTGTAATGGGTTACAAGGTAGTTCTCCAAAGCGAGAACGTGGAGAGTTGAGGTGGATGGCTGAGTAGTGAGATCGATTGTTCTGAAGGGGTGCCCCTCGGGCCTTATATATTCGACCGTGGGGCAATACATGTGGATATGATAACAAGGTGCACCTAAAAGATGGTGAACTGTTTGAGTCTATCTTCCTATGATTCTGCCGACCTATCCTCGCCTGGTTCCGTTGCATGGGGCTCCAGCGCGGGAAAGTCGGATCTTCTGTTGTGGTTTCTTGCTCAACGCTGTGGGGCCATACGGGCTTGCACCGATCCGGCCTTATGTCGATCTGCTTTACTGATTGTCCCTCCCCAGGCCCATGAAGGAATGACCTTACGATTTATTGGGCCCTTGGGCCTTTTGTGAGGTCTTTTACCCTTCCAGTGGACCCGGGGGATATCTGTCCCCCACAAGCCCCCGATCTTTGGGTTGATTTTGAGGTAATCAGCCCAAAGATCCTAGGCCCAGCTTGCAGGTAATTTGGAGAAAGACGATTTCTTACTGTCTCCTTCTACTGTGATCACTCGTAAACTGGAGCTTTGTTTCATGCTTGTGCCTTAGAGGTCGGCATTTCATATTGTAGGACCCTGAACTTCATTGGGTGCACCGGAGGTGCACCTAATGGGTGTAGCCCCCGAGCTTCGAGTAGATTTTGGAAGATAATCCACTCGAAGGTCTTCATCAGAAATTATTTTTATTTTCCTCTTGTACTTTGGTTGAGGGCCAGCCTTGTCTTTAATCTTGTCTTATGCCTTAGAAGTCGGCACTATCTTGGCTTGAAATGGTGATTCATGGGGTGCACCGAAGGTGCACCCAATGGGTGTAGCCCCCGAGCTTTGAGTGGATTTTTGAAAATAATCCTCTCGAAGGTCTTCATTTCGTGTCCTTCTGCTGAGAATAATCCTTTCTCTTTTCTGAATGCCTTAGAGGTTAGCATTATGTCATCAATATTATGCTTTAGAGGTCAGCATGTATTTTGTCTTTTGCAGCTGAGTTCGTGATCCACCCATATCTCGCTAGGTGGTGCAATTTATTTGCTCTGCGACTGATTGGACAATTGATGGACGTTCCCTGGCTAGTCTTCACGTCGCTTCTGTCGGTCATATTTTGTACTTCACCGGCTATATTTGGCTTTCCCTTGATCCTTACTGATATCTCATTTTTGTCTTGAGCTATTCATTGCATGCCCTGCATGGATGTGACGGTTTTGAAAAATATACTGATAATTCCTGGGCGTCCCCCCCCCAATGGGTGTGGGTAAGGGACGGCTTGGTACGCTGAGTGTTTTAGCCGGCTGCTTCTGAGTAGTAATGTGATGTGACGGCGGGTGTAATCATATCTTCTGCGCGGTTGACTGGAGTCCCAATGGGTGTTGCATTGCGTGAAACGGCGTCAGCCGCGCGTCTTCAGACGGGTTGAAGTGTGTATTGAATGCTTCGCGACTGTTCAGTGACCGTGGTTGGAGGTGAGCGGTTGCCTTCTTATTCTATAAATAGTTTCTTTGCCTCTCTGGTTTTTTCACATCTCTTACTGTTCTCCACTGCTTGCTTTCTTCCTCTCCTTGCACTTCCACCATGGGCAAGAATAACAAACACAAGCGCGAGCCGACTCCTCCGTCTGAGGACTTTGGCGACTCGGAATACTCAGAGGAGGAGTTCTCCTCTGAGTCCGAGGGGTCTCCAGCTCCCGTCCCTCCCCCAGCGTCGTCCGATGACTCGGACGACTCTCAGGGGATCGCCGCGGAGGTCTGGACTTACATCTGGGCCGTCGAGCGCTCCGGGCTCGTGGGCTCGGATGAGTCGAAGTACTCCTCGGACGAGGAGGACTCGTCCGAGGAGGACGGTGGCGGCGATGGCGAAGGCGACGACGACGACGACGACGACGGAGGCGATGGCGGCGACAACGGTAACGGCGGCGACGGCGGCGGCAGGGGCGGCAACAGTGGCAGCGGGGGCGGCAACGGCGGCAGCAGCAGGGGCAGCGGCGGCGGCGGCAGCAGCAAGGGCAGCAACAAGGCCAGTGGCTAGATGCCACTGGTTTTTAAATATTAGTATAGATTAGAAGTAGTATAGTGAAATAATGTAGTAGTATTAGTAATGTAGAGTAGTATAGTGTAGCGTAGTAGTAGTAGTAGTAGTAGTAGTAGTAGTAGTAGTAGTAGTAGTAGTAGTAGTAGTAGTAGTAGTAGTAGTAGTAGTAGTAGTAGTAGTAGTAGTAGTAGCAGTAGGGAAGTATCAACTCATAATGAGTTGATTTGTAAGTATTGTTACTTCCCTTAATGAATAATGACTTTGTCTCCTCCTGTACCAGTTACTCTGCTTCGTAGTAAGTCGATATCTTATTTGTGAAGTTGATTCATTCGGAATAGTAACTAAATGACTCGAGCATCATATCGCCGCTTCAGGGGTGATGGTCGAGCTATTATTGTCGATATTTATGCGTTTGAAATAGAGTCCGAGTGATGACGAAACCATGTCAGCGTCGGAATAACTGTTGACCACGTCGGCGCTCTTAGATGTGACAGCCGAGTGACCTGTGATAACACCAGCGTTTTTTAGAGATAACCGCCGAGTGACTGAGGATATCGTCGGCGCTTTAGAGATAGCCGCCGAGCGACTGAAGACATCGTTGGCGCTTTAGAGATAGCCGCCGAGCGACTGAAGACATCGTCGGCGCTTTAGAGATAGCCGCCGAGTGACTGAAGACATCGTCGGCGCTTTAGAGATAGCCGCCGAGCGACTGAAGACATCGCCGACGCTTTAGAGATAGCCACCGGGCGACTAGAGGCCTTGTTGGCACTTTAGAGATAGATGCCGAGCGACTGGTGATAACGTCAGCGTCTTAGAAATAACAGCCGAGTTAAACGGGCCGTGTCGGCCACTTTGAGGATAATAGCCGAGTGACGATGTGGCACACCGGGGTTTTGGAAGTAGCCGCCGGGTGACGACATGGCACGCCGGTGTTTTAGAAGTAACCGCCGGGTGCTGACTGGGCGCTTTTGGAGACGGTATCTTACTCGGGAATATCCCGCATATACGGCGCTTTCGGCCGCCTCTGCTTTCCGTGCCCTAGTTCTTGCTTTCCTGCCTCCAGATCCTCTCTGCAATTCGGCTCTTGCTCTGTTCGCCAGTAGAGTTGAGATGGCGCCCAAGAGAAAGGCCTCGAGTTCATCTGCTACGGTGATTCCCCCTATCGACCCCAACAGCCAGTTGCCTTTCGCAGGTAACCATATGTCTGTTGTCTCCGAGCCTGACCTTCTCCACCTCGTGTCCATCGGGGTCCTTCCCCCGAGGGAGCTTTGTTCTTGGCAGATTTGTCATGGGGTCACTATCCCGATAGAGGATACCCATGAATCCGTGATTTACGTTCCTTTTCTTCTCCGCGGTCTCGCTCTCCCCATTTCTCCCTTTTTCCGCGGCCTCCTTGATTTTTATCGCCTTAACTTGACCCATCTGAACCCCAATTCTATTCTGCAAATTTCCATTTATGTTCATTTGTGTGAGGCTTTTCTTGGCGTCTTGCCACATTTTGGACTGTGGAAGTATCTGTATCACTGTCGCCCTGGAATGGCCGGGGGGCAGCACCAGCTGGTTGGGGGTGCTAGTTTGGAGATGCGCCGCGGGAAGAAGACTGAATATCTTGAAATCCCTCTCAAGGACTGTATTAAGGGATGGCGCTTGGAATGGTTTATTGTTGAGAACCATGGAAACTCTCTCCCCCCGCGGTCGGGGAGACAGCCGGATGTTCGCACTCCGAGTTGGACCGAGTCCCCCACGGATCAGGAGGTGGCTGAGGCAGGGGCTTTGCTAGCTGAAGTTGGACTGCTGAAAGAGAGGGGTCTGACTGCAGAGGCTGTGGTCGCTGATTTTGTTTTCAAGAACATTCAGCCGTTGAAGGACAGGGCTTACCCAGCTTATCTGTACAGAGGCCTAGCTGACTCGACTCGGGTTATGAACAGAAGGATTCCCTCTGTAGACTTGGTGAACCGACTTGAGATGATTCTTAGAGGCAACGTATCAAATGTTGGTGCCCCAGTGGCATACTCAGCATGGAACCTGCCTCCTCCCAGGGCCTTCACTCTTTTTGTGTCGAATCCACCTGTCGCTGATGGCGGTTTGGGCCTTAGAGTGCGACCCTCTGCCGAAGAAGTTAACACTTTGGTTGCCTCGCTCGGGGAAATTCCTGATGATGAACGGCAAGTCCACTTTGAGGTGCCTTTGGATCCTAGTGACGCAGAAATAAGTGCTATGCTTGATTTGCTGGCTGAGGACTCTCCTGACGCTGCTCTTGCCGGGACATTGATGGTGGCGCCTCTCCCAGAAGCTGGTACAACCTTGGATATTCAGAAGCCTGCCAGTGCTCGCCCGAGACGCCCTTGCTGAGCCAATCAACTTGATCTTTCTGCTGATGGGCAGAAAAAGAAAAAGAGACGCCTCCGGCGAGTATCTAGTTTGGATCGGGACGTTGGTACTTCGGTTCCTGCTGCTGAAGAAGTTCCCGTGCCTGAA
Organism: Zea luxurians; assembly: GCA_029449295.1. Classification (NCBI taxonomy): domain Eukaryota; kingdom Viridiplantae; phylum Streptophyta; class Magnoliopsida; order Poales; family Poaceae; genus Zea; species Zea luxurians. The sequence continues at coordinate 43,728,182 of JAOPSE010000001.1, read as the reverse complement.
TTTACTAACGCTGACCCCAATGGGTGTGGTATGTCTGTTGCTGATCCCAATGGGTGTGGTATGTCTGCTGCTGATCCCAATGGGGGCATTGCCTGTGTTGCTGATGAAGATGACAGGGAGGAATAAAATGAGGTCCCTCTGACTCGGAAGAACAGTCGGCAGTATATTACCAGTGGGGAAAGTAGTGGAGTTCCTTCTCCTGCTTTGTCTGCCCTCATTGGTCTATAAGAATTGTCCCTGGCTAACATTGATCAGACTCTTGAAGATATGGTTCCAGAAGACTTGTTATCAGAGCCAGCGGATGATGGTGCGATGGAGGTTTGTGCTGATGTGCTCGGCGCCGGGTTGGGATCGTCCCGGGCAGCGTCCCGCGCCTCATCGACCTTAGAGCGCGGTCTTGAGGGTCAGGAAACTGACTTGGATCGTCTTGCTCTCATGGAAGTAATTGAGGGACCCTCAGCCTTAGAGGCAGCTACCGCAGGGAACTTGGTCCTTAAGGATGGTGCTGACACTTGCCCAGCCCCCAAGGATGTTGCCGGGGATGATTTGGCTCGGGTGGGAGACGTAAGTCACGACCCAGCCCCCGAGGGTGTTGCCGGAGACGATCCGGCTCAAGTGGGCAGCGCGAGCTATGACCCAGCCCCCGAGGGTGTCCAAGCGGGGTCTCCCTCTTGTACTTCCATGGATGTTCACGCAGGATCTTCTCCACGCTCCGGTTGCATGGTGGTAGCCCAAGCTTTGGGCCAGGGAGTCGCTTTAGAGGCTAGTGTTCTCGCTGACCAAGCTTTGGGCCCTGTTGATGGTGCCGAGTTGGTCCCTGCTGGTTCTTTGCAAGCTGCTTCGGGTGGCGACCTTATGCCAGGTCATCAATTGCTCTCTCATGATTTGGGAGTCCCTTCGTTCTTCTCCAATCTCCAGGTACTGTGATATATTCTGGCCTGACTTTTACACCGTACGAACTGCTATCAACACGCTCATATGTTCTCCCTATCAGGCATTGGTGGATGGGATGGCTAGTCAGCTGAGGTTGCAAGGTGCTTCTGTTCCAGAAGGAGCTTCATCTCTGGCACGTTGGAATCCGGTGTTGCTCCAACATCGTGTCTTTGATTTGGAGGCGACGAATGCTGGTTAGTACTCTTTTGCTTCTCTTTGTCTATCTTATTGAACTGTTTTACATTTTAACTCTTTTTGCTTGATTGTCTCTTGCTAGATATGGCTCGACAGATTTCCATTCTTGAAGAAAAACATTCTCAAGGTCAGGCTGAACTGGTCCAGCGGTGTTCTGATTTTGAGGAAAAGTATTCTCAAAGCCAGACTGAGCTGGCCCAGGTCTCTGCTGCCCTAGATGACGCCAATGCACTGAGCTCTTCCCTTCGCGCTCAGCTTGATTCTGAAAAGGTGACATATGAAACTGTGCCTTGCATTGCTGTGTTCCTATTGCTTGCTTGATGTTTGAAGGAGTTGATTCTTGTTTGCAGGAAGAAAAACGTGTCCTCGCTGCGTCTCGCGACAATCTTGACAGACTGTATCACGACTCTAGCAACTCGTTGACCATTCTGGAAAGGAGTCATTGTTTCACCATGGAGGAGTTAGATAATCTTCGCTGTAGGCTGCAGGAATCCACGGACGACGTGATCCGTCTCAGGCAGTTGATATCGGCTAAGGATGCTGCTATCAGGGAACTGCGCGCTTCCAAGAAGTCCATCGCCCAGGAGCTGGAGACCGCTCAGCTGGCCATCAAAGTTGCTGAAGAAACTTCCTTTACTCTGAGGGCCTAGCGCGACAGGGCTATGGATAAAGCCATTCGCGCGGGGCGGATCTTGATGAGGAGACCCGGCGTGGTTGTTCCTGAAGACATAAGGGCTGATGTGAATGCTGCTCCTGATTCCTCAAGTCGCCCATCTTCGTCGGTTGCTCCTGAGAAAGATATTGCAAAATAGAGAAATATTTTGTGTGCTTTGATCGCGCGGTTAGCATGGTCGGATATTTGCTAGAGGACATCAGTTCGGCATTTGAATGATATTGCTACTCTTCTATTGTTTTAGAATTCAACAGTACATAAATTTGCAGTAGTAAAATACTGAGTGATGGCTTTGAGACTTGTTTACGGGGTATAGAAGTCACCCCTATATGAGTAATCGTAAGCATGCGAGATCGCCTTAAGTCGTTACTGACTTAAATCGATTGCTTTTGTTAGTAGGGCATAGTGGTCACCCTGAGCTAAGTAAGCGCGAGCATGTTGCACCGCCTCAAGTCATTGCCGACTTAAGCTGATTGCTCCGTTAACAGGGCATAGTGGTCACCCCGAGTTAAGTAAGCGTGAGCATGTTGCACCGTTTTAAGTCATCGCCGACTTAAGCCGATTGCTCCGTTAGCAGGGCATAGTGGTCACCCCGAGCTAAGTAAGCGCGAGCATGTTGCACCGCCTTAAGTCATTGCCGACTTAAGCCGATTGCTCTGTTAGCAGGGCATAGTGGTCACCCCGAGTTAAGTAAGCGTGAGCATGTTGCACCGCCTTAAGTCGTTGCCGACTTAAACTGATTGCTCCGTTAGCAGGGCATAGTGGTCACCCCGAGCTAAGTGAGCGTGGGCATGTTGCACTGCCTTAAGTCGTTGCCGACTTAAGCCGATTGTTCCGTTAGCAGGGCATAGTGGTCACCCCGAGTTAAGTAAGCGTGAGCATGTTGCACCGCCTTAAGTCGTTGCCGACTTAAGCCGATTGCTCCATTAGCAGGGCATAGTGGTCACCCTGAGTTAAGTAAGCGTGAGCATGTTGCACCGCCTTAAATCGTTGTCGACTTAAGCCGATTGCTCCGTTAGCAGGGCATAGTGGTCACCCCGAGTTAAGTAAGAATGCACGTCCATCATGAGCAAACTTGAGTATTCTTGAGGCCTTTTTTATTGATGACATATTTCCCATTTTACAGAGTACATTGTCGTCCCGGTAGCTTTCGAAATTCAACTAGGGGTAAAACTTCCTGAGGTGTTCTATATTCCAGGAGTTCCCGATTTCTGAGTCGTCCATCTGAGTGAGACGATATGACCCCGGCCGAGTGACTTCTGCTACTATGAATGGTCCTTCCCATAAGGGCGACAACTTGTGCCGTCTCTCCCCCGTTAGAATTCGGCGGAGGATGAGATCTCCCACTGAGAAGGATCGTTGTCGCACGGCCTTGTCGTGATAGCGTCTCAGAGTCTGCTGGTATCGTGCTGATTGAATTACTGCATTCAGCCGTTCTTCTTCGAGTACATCAATGTCCTCCAGCCTAGTAGCTTCGGCTTCTGCTATGCTTTCGAAGACCAACCTCGGCGCCCCGAACTTGAGATCGGCGGGTAATACTGCCTCTGACCCATAGACCATGAAGAAGGGGGTGTTTCCATGCAAAGCTCGGCTAGGTTGAGTTCTTAGGCTCCAAAAAACGTAGGGCAATTCCCTTATCCACTTCCCTGCAAACTTTTCATTCTTTTCAAAGACCCTTTTCCTGAGTGCCTCCAATATCATCCCGTTAGCTCGTTCGACCTGCCCGTTGGCCCTCGGGTGCGCTACCGAAGCATACTTGATCTGAATGCTCTTTTGCTCGCAGAAGTCGAAGAATTCGGAACTTGTGAAGTTGGATCCTAAGTCAGTTATGATATTGTTTGGTATTCCGAATCTGAATATTATGTCTTGTATGAATTTCATGGCCTTGGCTGAGGTTAAGGAAGCAATGGGTTTGAATTCTATCCATTTGGTGAATTTGTCGATTGCTACCAGTACATGAGTGTATCCTCCTTGAGCTTTCTTGAAAGGTCTAACCATATCCAGTCCCCAGCATGCGAACGGCCATGTTTCTGGTATGGTCTGCAGCTGCTGTGCTGGTAGATGTTGCTGCTTTGACAAGTACTGGCAAGCTTCGCACCTCTGCACTAACTCGGCTGCATCGCTTTTCGCGGTTGGCCAATAGAATCCTGACCTGAAGACCTTCCCGACTAGCGTCTTGGATGCTGCGTGTATTCCACATTGCCCAGCGTGGACCTCATCTAGAAGTCGCTTCCCAGTAGATGAGAGAATGCACTTCATGAGGACGCCTGACGCGCCCCGTCTGTATAATGCCTCCCCAATGAGTGTGTAGTGGGCTGACTGTCTGGCGATGCGCTCGGCTACATTTTTGTCATCTGGTTCCTCTTCATTCTTTATATATCTGATGATCGGCCTTCTCCAGTCATCAGAGTCTGACATTGGTTGATTCACGATATTACACTCTTCTTCCTGATCCATTGAGATGCTTGGTTGTGGTATTTCTTGTACAAAGACTCCGGGTGGGACCTGAGTTCGACTGGATCCTAGCTTGGACAATACATCGGCTGCCGTGTTTCGATCTCTTTCTACATGATGAAATTCTAGGCCTTCAAATTTATCTTCTAGTTTCTGGACGGCAGTGCAGTATTTTCCCATTGAATCATTCGAACAGTCCCATTCTTTGTTTATCTGGCTTATGACTACCAGAGAATCTCCGTATACCATCAGTCTCTTGATGCCTAATGATATAGCGATGTTCAGTCCATGGATCAGAGCTTCATACTCGGCTGCGTTGTTAGAGGCTGGAAATAGCAACTGGAGGGCATATTTGAGGTGCTCGCCTCCAGGTGCGGTGAAGAGAATTCCCGCACCTGCTCCCTGCAGCTTCAGCGAGCCATCAAAATACATCCGCCATACCTCTGTAGTTTCTAGGTTATCTGGTACTTGTTGTTCAGTCCATTCTGACACGAAGTCAACCAACGCTTGAGTTTTGACGGCAGTGCGAGGTCGAAATTCGACGTCATGAGATCCCAGTTCATAGGCCCACTTGGCTATTCGGCCAATGGCTTCCTTGTTGTGAAGAATATCCCCTATCAGAAAACCAGTGACAACTATGACTTTGTGGTCGTCAAAGTAGTGACGTAGCTTGCGGGCAGTTAGAAGTACTGCATATAATAGCTTCTGGAGTTGAGGATACTTTTTCTTCGAGAGACCTAGAACTTCACTGATGAAATAAACAGGATGTTGCACTGGATAGGCATGTCCTTCTTGTGCTCGCTCGACTACCAACGCGGTGCTTACCACGTGAGTCGTGCAAGAGATATACAGCAGCAGATCTTCAGCTGGTTGAGTTGACGTGGCTCGCCGTGGCGGCTTCAGTATTGGTGGCGTTGTCAAGAATTTTTTTAGTGTATCTAGAGCTTCCTGCGCTTCTGAAGTCCATTGAAACTTATCCACTTTCTTGAGTAGTTTATAAAATGGTAAACCTTTTTCTCCCAGTCTGGATATAAATCGGCTCAGAGCTACCATACATCCAGTAAGTCGTTGAACCTTCTTTTGTGATCGTGGTGCTTCCATTTTCATGATAGCTTCAATCTTATCTGGATTAGCTTCAATTCCCCGGTGGCTGACAATAAATCCGAGTAGTTTTCCGGCTGGTACCCCAAAGACACATTTTTCGGGATTAAGCTTCCATCGATACCGTCGTAGACTGTTGAAAACCAGTTGTAAGTCTTCGATGAAGTTTTCCGAGTTCTCCGTTTTGATTACCACATCATCTACTGTCACACCCGGGTTTCGGGGCACCAAGACCCGGGCGCGAACATGAACACCAGGTATGCTGGGACCAAGTCTCACACATATGATGTATAGTGGCACAGGATCGAATGTCACAACTTTATATATAACAGGAGTTCTATACAAAATAAATAATTACATTATAAGGAGACAACGGTCCAGCAACCCAAAGTTGACTGGGAGACGACGGCCTAGACCTCTCTCGAATACACCACGGCATCCTCCATGCGCCTCATCCTGCGGTACCTGTTCTTGACCTGTGGGGGGGGGTGTGAGACAGCAAGAGTGAGCTCACATACGTTCATCGCTCAACAAGTTGTGGGGAATAATGTGCATGAACTCGCCAATGGTGGGAGCTCACGTGAAGTGTAAGGCTTACCAAAGAGGATGGTTAGAGCTGAGCATTGCTTTTAAAGTTGGTCAAAATTTTATTAGCAGTTACTAAGTATAAGTAAATACCAACCCGATTAATTAGTAGAACAAAAGTAACAACCTCACCTGCAATGCAATGCATATGACAAATTGAATTTAGTTCCATAAATTAATCATGTGAGGGTCCGAGCTGCTCATGACCGTGAGCACGGCTAGTATACCAGTTTTACACTCTGCAGAGGTTGCGCATCTTTACCCATAAGTCATGTTACCCATCTGCCAAGGGATCGCGACTTCCCATACACCTCTACCGAGGAGGTGAGGCAGGGTAACACTACGAGGCCTTTACAAAGTTCCACTAGCTTCAGAAAACCCGCTACAGTTTATAGGAAGTTCCAATGCAGGAATCCCTTGCAGGACCGCCATCGCAGCAAAATCCTCCCGAGGGCCTTCCTAGCAGGAATCCCTTGCAGGACTGCCAACGCAGCAAAATCCTCCCGAGGGCCTCCCTACACTGACCACTCCCCTACTGCCCTTTCCCCTTTCGTGTAAGGTAGTCTTCCACTAGCTTTCCTAATTAATCAGCCAAGGGGTCCCATTCCTCCCTTGTGGTATCACTGTTTTCCCGGGTGGTTCTCCATGTTCCAATTAACATAATGATCTTATCATGAACAATAAATAACAACTGATAACAAAAGTGTAATCATGAATAGTGTATCTCCATACCCAAAACCACATATAGCACTAGCAAGTACTACCCAGAAAGTTCAGTGGTAAACAAGGTATAAAGATAGACAAACTAAGGTAACCTATTGGGTCCCATCAAAATTAACCTATGCAGATCATTATGATTAATTAGAACATGAGTGGGTAAAAGAAGTGATCAAGGGCACAACTTGCCTGGGACTTGAGATTCCATGTACCAGGATGATCTTCAGATTCTCGTGTCCTCACTCTAGTCGTAGCAATACAAACAAACATGGTATAGGCAGAATTAACATCACACCAAACATAAGAATAAACCGTGTATTAATAATCTACGCGTTACTACGAGATCGTGGGATCGAGAACTACTAACATCGAAGTTAGGGTTATTAATTTATGATTTTCTGAAGTTATTTAATGCCTATAATAGAGTTATTCATATGAATAATTTTAAATCTAGTTTCATGGTTAGACAAAGATACCAGGTGATAAACAATATTTAAACAAAATAAATCCCACTGGAATGAATCAATTTGGAGTTATATATTTTAAGTTATGAATTTCTAAAGGTTTTATATATTTTATACAAGATTAAATAGGATATAAATTTAGATGTGACATTCATGTCAAAACAGTGGTACTAGATGATAAACAATAATCTTATGAGATTATAGGAACTGGAATGGACTCATTTGGACTTCATATGAATTTTCTATGAATTATTCAAATTCTAGCACTTATTTTCATATTAAAATCTATTTTCTAATTAATTTATTCAATTTACAATAGGCTCTGGACTGGGCGCAATAAACCAGGGAACTACAGGGGCCTCTGCGCAAGTTGTTTCAAGACTCAGAATACTATTTGTAGTACTGCGGGTTGATTCTAGAAAAGCACAGGGACTCTTAAGCAAGTTTCCAGGGCCGAAGGGGTATCGGATGCGCACAGCCGTTCAGATTACAATCAACTGCCTGGATTTTATAGCAAGCTACACGTTACGCATGCGCTCGGATCACGATCCTGTGATCCACAGAGCGCCACGTTCACACCATATCCCAATCGTTCCCCTACGGATCTACGGTCACGATCAGTTCACGCGATGGATGACTCTATGAGTTGATCTGGTCCGCTCATCCCGAAAGGGTAACCTAGGATCTAATCAGGACCATCCCTAAAACAATCAACGGCCCATGTTTGTTCTTCCCTACCCACGCGGCCGGTAGGCGACAGAACTCGCCATCACGACGGAGCTCGCCGGCGAGCTCGACCCAATGGTGCGCTGGTGCACGATACTCAAATCGGAGGAGAGCTACATCAACCGAGGAATCGATCAAAGGTGATAGGGGTAACGAACCGGTGTAGAAGCAGGCGATTTCCTCTGGCCACGGCGAATGGCGGCAACACGGTGGTTCTTTGGCTCCGACGAGTAATCACAGGTACACCGGCCATCTCCCCCATCCGGACAAGTTACCAACACGTGCGAGTAGCACCTGGTGATCTTCCCCGGCCAGGAATTCAACTCACGACGGCGTTTCAACCGGTTCCGTGCACGGCGGCTCCCGCACCCGTTCTCCAACTTTGCCTCGCCGTGATGCGATGATGAGCTGGGGCGGCCGCAGATTTATACCCAGGTGGCGCCAAGTCCGAGCCGGGGCGATCAGCAAGATCCATGGGCGAAGATCCAGGAACGAGCGCGGCTGGAGCGGAGCTTCGTTGCGGCGATGCGATTTTGTTGGCGGAGATCCGGGATGACAGGTGGGACCTTCGTGAAAGGGGCGCAGTGAGAGAGAGCCAGACGGCATAGCCACTGACTGGTCGGCCCACTAACCAGCGAGATACGCAGCGCGCGCGCCAGTGATGACCAGCGGGCCCACATGTCAGTGTGACGTAAGGAGAGTAGGAGCTGGGCTGTGCTGGGTGGAGGAAGATGGGCCGCAGGACTAAGGATTCGGCCCAAGGCGCCAGGAATTCCTTTTTCTTTTATTCTATTTGAATTTCCCCTTTACCAATTTGAATTTGGTTTTCAATCTCCAATTCCTATTGAAATTCAAAGTTCATGGAAAATTTGTCTTCACATTTATATGCTCAATTCCTCTTAATATATTATGGATACATTTCCTTTATTTCTCGATTTATTCTATTTTGCATCGTATTTCCTCTCTTGCTTTACATATTATTTCCAATTTCCTAAAGTGCACATTTTTGGTTAGCTTCAAATTCTCAATTCCATTATTATATTTTATTATTATTATTATTTTATTATTAAATGCACATACAATTAAAACTCCAACATGAGTGCCGAATATGGTTCTATTTATTATTTTATTCACTTAAGCAAATGCTTTTAAATAGGGAGATGTGACTTCAAATGTTTATGGGAGTTCTAAAAAAAATTCTAATGCAAGATCTTTGAAAAATTTTACTATATTCTCAAAATGAGATTTAGGGTGTTACAAATCCTACCCCCTTAACAGAAATCTCGTCCTCGAGATTTGTAAGAAAAGGGATATAGGAAGAGTGGTTTGCAATTTAGCTTTCAGTTTCTAATTATTTCAAAAATCAAAAGCCTCTTTTTTTTCATTAAGGAGTGATTAGGAGAGCATGGGTATGTATATCCACTTTATTGTGTATGGTAAAAGATGTCTTTAAAGCATAGAGAGGTTTGGGTAAGAAAGTGTGTGGTAAGGAAAGACTTCACCCAGGATTGTGGCTCTTGATTCTTTTGAAGAACTAGATTGAGTCTTATTCTTCCTTAATTTGATGAGGTCGATCATCTTCAATCTTCGTTCTTGAAGTTGTTATCCAAATTAGGGACATGTAGTTAAGATGAAGTAGTAGGTGGAGCAGCTAGGCTATGAGTTAAATGAGATTAGTCTGAATCTGGTTTGGTTGTTTGATTCCAGATGGGTGGGATAGGTTATGTAGCCTGTTTTGTAGGTTAAGTTGTTAGGTAGGGTCGAGTTGATCTAAGATCTCAAACTTGTTTATAGGAGCAGGGTCTAATGTATTCCACCAGGATTGACTATCTTGTTAGGTAACTCATTTTAGGTTGGATCATAGTAGATTAGATAGGATCTAGATTAGATTGGAATAACTAGATAAGATCTATTTATTTAGGCTAGATCAAGGTTGTTACTGTAGAATGGGATAGGTATGCCTATTAGAACAAGATAAATCCATAAGGATAAGGTAGAAGTTGAATCCTTTGAGGTTAGTTAGATCTATTAGGATGACATAAGGTCTTTTCAAGATGAGTATCCTTTAAGATAAGATGGATCTATGAGTGTAGGATAGAATCTTTTAAGATAAGAGGGATCTATATGAAATAGATAATCTAAGTTGTTTAGTTATCTTATGAATTCTATTTATGTTTATATGTATATGCAGATGTAATTATGGACATTGCTCCACAACCCATCACACTCAATCAAAGATCCAAATCATACAAGTATCATAAGAACAAGCACTCAAGCGTATAGATACCTAAAAAAAATAGTTTTGTTTTCTTTTTCTAAGAGTAGGTCTCATATTCCTAGAGGTCACTTTAGGCACGAGATTTCAAAGTGTGAAATCCCCATTTGTCTTTAGAAGTGAAATGGTAAGAGTAATCAGAGTAAAGCGAAAATAGATGAGGAAAGATTAAGAAACGTTTAGAAAAGAATCAGAGTAGCAAAGGTAAGTAAATAAAGGTTGTCCAGTTCTATCCAGGTTTCGTCCTACAGTCAACATTCCTCTGATACCACTTCTGTCACACCCGGGTTTCGGGGCACCAAGACCCGGGCGCGAACATGAACACCAGGTATGCTGGGACCAAGTCTCACACATATGATGTATAGTGGCACAGGATCGAATGTCACAACTTTATATATAACAGGAGTTCTATACAAAATAAATAATTACATTATAAGGAGACAACGGTCCAGCAACCCAAAGTTGACTGGGAGACGACGGCCTAGACCTCTCTCGAATACACCACGGCATCCTCCATGCGCCTCATCCTGCGGTACCTGTTCTTGACCTGTGTGGGGGGGGTGTGAGACAGCAAGAGTGAGCTCACATACGTTCATCGCTCAACAAGTTGTGGGGAATAATGTGCATGAACTCGCCAATGGTGGGAGCTCACGTGAAGTGTAAGGCTTACCAAAGAGGATGGTTAGAGCTGAGCATTGCTTTTAAAGTTGGTCAAAATTTTATTAGCAGTTACTAAGTATAAGTAAATACCAACCCGATTAATTAGTAGAACAAAAGTAACAACCTCACCTGCAATGCAATGCATATGACAAATTGAATTTAGTTCCATAAATTAATCATGTGAGGGTCCGAGCTGCTCATGACCGTGAGCACGGCTAGTATACCAGTTTTACACTCTGCAGAGGTTGCGCATCTTTACCCACAAGTCATGTTACCCATCTGCCAAGGGATCGCGACTTCCCATACACCTCTACCGAGGAGGCGAGGCAGGGTAACACTACGAGGCCTTTACAAAGTTCCACTAGCTTCAGAAAACCCGCTACAGTTTATAGGAAGTTCCAATGCACGAATCCCTTGCAGGACCGCCATCGCAGCAAAATCCTCCCGAGGGCCTTCCTAGCAGGAATCCCTTGCAGGACTGCCAACGCAGCAAAATCCTCCCGAGGGCCTCCCTACACTGACCACTCCCCTACTGCCCTTTCCCCTTTCGGGTAAGGTAGTCTTCCACTAGCTTTCCTAATTAATCAGCCAAGGGGTCCCATTCCTCCCTTGTGGTAGCACTGTTTTCCCGGGTGGTTCTCCATGTTCCAATTAACATAATGATCTTATCATGAACAATAAATAACAACTGATAACAAAAGTGTAATCATGAATAGTGTATCTCCATACCCAAAACCACATATAGCACTATCAAGTACTACCCAGAAAGTTCAGTGGTAAACAAGGTATAAAGATAGACAAACTAAGGTAACCTATTGGGTCCCATCAAAATTAACCTATGCAGATCATTATGATTAATTAGAACATGAGTGGGTAAAAGAAGTGATCAAGGGCACAACTTGCCTGGGACTTGAGATTCCATGTACCAGGATGATCTTCAGATTCTCGTGTCCTCACTCTAGTCGTAGCAATACAAACAAACATGGTATAGGCAGAATTAACATCACACCAAACATAAGAATAAACCGTGTATTAATAATCTACGCGTTACTACGAGATCGTGGGATCGAGAACTACTAACATCGAAGTTAGGGTTATTAATTTATGATTTTCTGAAGTTATTTAATGCCTAGAATAGAGTTATTCATATGAATAATTTTAAATCTAGTTTCATGGTTAGACAAAGATACCAGGTGATAAACAATATTTAAACAAAATAAATCCCACTGGAATGAATCAATTTGGAGTTATATATTTTAAGTTATGAATTTCTAAAGGTTTTATATATTTTATACAAGATTAAATAGGATATAAATTTAGATGTGACATTCATGTCAAAACAGTGGTACTAGATGATAAACAATAATCTTATGAGATTATAGGAACTGGAATGGACTCATTTGGACTTCATATGAATTTTCTATGAATTATTCAAATTCTAGCACTTATTTTCATATTAAAATCTATTTTCTAATTAATTTATTCAATTTACAATAGGCTCTGGACTGGGCGCAATAAACCAGGGAACTACGGGGGCCTCTGCGCAAGTTGTTTCAAGACTCAGAATACTATTTGTAGTACTGCGGGTTGATTCTAGAAAAGCACAGGGACTCTTAAGCAAGTTTCCAGGGCCGAAGGGGTATCGGATGCGCACAGCCGTTCAGATTACAATCAACTGCCTGGATTTTATAGCAAGCTACACGTTACGCATGCGCTCGGATCACGATCCTGTGATCCACAGAGCGCCACGTTCACACCATATCCCAATCGTTCCCCTACGGATCTACGGTCACGATCAGTTCACGCGATGGATGACTCTATGAGTTGATCTGGTCCGCTCATCTCGAAAGGGTAACCTAGGATCTAATCAGGACCGTCCCTAAAACAATCAACGGCCCATGTTTGTTCTTCCCTACCCACGCGGCCTGTAGGCGACAGAACTCGCCATCACGGCGGAGCTCGCCGGCGAGCTCGACCCAATGGTGCGCTGGTGCACGATACTCAAATCGGGGGAGAGCTACATCAACCGAGGAACCGATCAAAGGTGATAGGGGTAACGAACCGGTGTAGAAGCAGGCGATTTCCTCTGGCCACGGCGAATGGCGGCAACACGGTGGTTCTTTGGCTCCGACGAGTAATCACAGGTACACCGGCCATCTCCCCCATCCGGACAAGTTACCAACACGTGCGAGTAGCACCTGGTGATCTTCCCCGGCCAGGAATTCAACTCACGACGGCGTTTCAACCGGTTCCGTGCGCGGCGGCTCCCGCACCCGTTCTCCAACTTTGCCTCGCCGTGATGCGATGATGAGCTGGGGCGGCCGCAGATTTATACCCAGGTGGCGCCAAGTCCGAGCCGGGGCGATCAGCAAGATCCATGGGCGAAGATCCAGGAACGAGCGCGGCTGGAGCGGAGCTTCGTTGCGGCGATGCGATTTTGTTGGCGGAGATCCGGGATGACGGGTGGGACCTTCGTGAAAGGGGCGCAGTGAGAGAGAGCCAGACGGCATAGCCACTGACTGGTCGGCCCACTAACCAGCGAGATACGCAGCGCGCGCACCAGTGATGACCAGCGGGCCCACATGTCAGTGTGACGTAAGGAGAGTAGGAGCTGGGCTGTGCTGGGTGGAGGAAGATGGGCCGCAGGACTAAGGATTCGGCCCAAGGCGCCAGGAATTCCTTTTTCTTTTATTCTATTTGAATTTCCCCTTTACCAATTTGAATTTGGTTTTCAATCTCCAATTCCTATTGAAATTCAAAGTTCATGGAAAATTTGTCTTCACATTTATATGCTCAATTCCTCTTAATATATTATGGATACATTTCCTTTATTTCTCGATTTATTCTATTTTGCATCGTATTTCCTCTCTTGCTTTACATATTATTTCCAATTTCCTAAAGTGCACATTTTTGGTTAGCTTCAAATTCTCAATTCCATTATTATATTTTATTATTATTATTATTTTATTATTAAATGCACATACAATTAAAACTCCAACATGAGTGCCGAATATGGTTCTATTTATTATTTTATTCACTTAAGCAAATGCTTTTAAATAGGGAGATGAGACTTCAAATGTTTATGGGAGTTCTAAAAAAAATTCTAATGCAAGATCTTTGAAAAATTTTACTATATTCTCAAAATGAGATTTAGGGTGTTACATCTACGTAGGCTTCCACACGCTTGCCCCAGTGATCGGCTAAGCATGTTTGTATGGCTCTCTGATAAGTCGCTCCAGCGTTCTTGAGGCCAAACGGCATGGAGGTATAGCAGAAAGCACCGAAGGGAGTGATGAACGCTGTCTTTTCCTCGTCTTCCTTTGCCAAACTAATCTGATGGTACCCGGAATAGCAGTCCAGGAAAGACAGCACAGAACATCCAGCGGTGGAGTCTACCACCTGATCTATCCTAGGGAGCCCGAAGGGATCCTTTGGACAATGTTTGTTGAGATCCGTATAGTCGACACACATGCGCCAATCCACCTTATTCTTTTTGAGTACAAGAACAGGGTTGGCTAACCACTCGGGATGTAACACCTCTCTAATAAACCCGGCCGCGACCAAGCGGGCCAGCTCAGCGCGAATGGCCTCTCTCTTGTCGGGCGTGAAACGACGTAGTTTTTGCCGGATCGGCCTTGCCTGGGGATAGACCTTCAGTTTGTGCTCGGCCAGTTCTCTCGGGACTCCCGGCATATCCGCAGGTTGCCATGCGAATACGTCTCGGTTATCTTGCAGGAACCGAACCAGCACGCCTTCCTATTTATCGTATAGGCTGGAGCTGATGATGGCAGTCTTGCGCTCATCAGCGAATCCAAGGTTGATTCTTTTGGTTTCTTCAGTCGGCCGCATAGAGGTCGCGACTTGAGCTTCATTCGCCGGTGCTGTAAGGTCTTCCTCAGGCTTAGAGTTCGCCTGCGCTGAAGAAGTCGCCGACGGTTTGATGGTGAGGGCCGCTTGGATGGCTATTTGAAAACATTCCGTGGCACCTTGGAGGTCAGCGTGCACAGTTATGATTCCTTGTGGTCCTGGCATCTTCAATATCATGTACGTGTAATGCGGGATGGCCATGAACTTTGCCAATCCCGGCCTTCCAATGATGGCGTTGTACCCGCAGTCGAAGTTTGCCACCTCGAACCTCAGGAACTCGGTTCTGTAGTTCTCCGGAGTTCCGAAGGTGACGGGCATGTAGATGTGGCCCAGCAGGTATTCCCCTTCAGTTGGCACGATGCCGAAGAAAGGCGTGTCTGACTCGCGGAGCTCTTTGAGGTGAACTCCCAAGCCTTGGAGTGTCCGGGGGAAGGTGACATTAATGCTGCTCCCCCCGTCCACTAACACCTTCTTCACCCTGCTCTCTCGGATCACCGGATCGACGAGGAGCGGGTATTTGCCTGGGTGGTCGAAGTTGAGCTGGTGATCGGGTGCTCCGACCACCGGTATGGGGCGGGAGGACCGGTGGTCACCACCAATATCTGGCGATCGTTGAGCTTTTGTTGTCTTCTGTTCTCCTGCGATCCGTGTCCACCGAAGATGACGTTGACCTCCCTGTCAACGCGCGGGAAAGCTCCTCCTCCTCCCTCCTCCTGCTGCTGGGGTTGTCGTGGTTCTTCTGGTCCTCCCCTCGGCGGAGGAGGAGGTAGAGGTTGGAAGGGTCGGTCGTGCCCGACGGAGTGCTTGAAGTCCCTGCAGTTCCGAAAAGTGTGGCGCATGTCCTTGTGGTTCGGGCACTGGGCGTCAAGGATGTCGTCCAGCGTACGCTCGCCTCCGCGGGGTCATCCCCGAGCGTGAGAGGCAGGTGGTCCGGCGGCATGCACCTCCTCGCGCAGTCTCTTCTCCCAGCGTTTGTCGGGTTGCTGGTTCGTGTCGCGTCGTGGTGCTACCGGTGCGGGCTTCGCTCCTCCGATGAGGTCTTGGGCTCGCTCGTCGGCGGTGATGTAGAGGTTGGCTTCCCGGAACAGCTGCTCAGAGGTAGTCGGCGCTTTCTGCAATATGGCTCGGACGAAGGCCGAGTCATTGGATCCTCTGTAGAAGTCCTCGATCACAGCCGCCTCCGTGACCTCGAGGATACGATTTCTCATGGTCTGGAACTTTTTGAGGTACGACCGGAGAGTTTCGTCTCCCCGGTGCTTGATGGATTTGAGGTCCCATGGTTGCGCCGGTTTGTCGGAGAGGGACTGAAAGTTGGCGGTGAAACGTCGGCTGAAATCGCTCCAGTCGTCGATGCAGTGCCGGGGTAGATGTCGTAGCCATTGTAGTGCATCTTGCCCGAGGACAATGGGTAAGTACGCAGTCATCACGTCTTCAGATGCTCCGGCGGCTCGAGCGGCGGTGGTGTAGACGGCCAGCCAGCCTCCTGGATCCTGCTTAGGTTCATACTTGTCGACATTGGATACTTTGAAGTTAGGGGGCCACTGAATGGCCTTAAGGCGCGGAGTAAGGGCAGACACTCCACATGTGTCCTCCTGTCATCGGAGATGATGTCTGTCCCGGGGAGGGGAGTAGTTGTTGAGGTTCCTCGACCGTCCCCGGGTAGTACCGCCAGTCGAGGCCGTCGTTTACTCGGTTCTGGTGGCTTGACTCCGAGTTGGGATGCCATGATCCCTGTCGTACTCCTCCCGGCGGCGGATCTCGTTCTCATGCCGTCGTTCACGCGAAGCGTTGATGGAGCTTCGCGTGTCCCGGCGATTGTTGATGGCATGTCGCAGATCGTTCGGCGGGTGAGCGAGAGGTAGAAGATGGTTGGCTGCCTGGGTGAACAGACGTCGATAGCCCTCGGCGTCGGGAGTCCGAGGGAGTCCATCAGCTATCCGAGCTAGTACTCCTCCGACTTCACTCGGCGTGTTCATGGCTCGGGCGAAGTCGGGGTTCAGGTTGCGACCGAAGAGTGGATTTTCCCGGCGCTGCCTTGCGTCTTGTTCGGCTTGTTCCTGAGCTCGTCGGCGATCACGCCGTCGGGAGTTCCTTCGTTCTCTGAAGACGCGTTCCTCCGGAGTTTCTCCCATCTCCGAGACCTCGTCTCGTGAGACAGGTTGCTCCGGATCCCGTTCTCCGGCCTTGTGATGTCGCCGGATGTTTCGGCGCCGATTTCTTCGTCGACGGGACTCCCGCTGAGGTGGTTCTTCCCCAGGCGCGGTCGGCTCGTCGTCGGAGACGGGAGGCGACTCCACTCTCCCGATGAAAAGAACGTCGGGGTAGAATGGCTCGGCTATCGTGGCGATATTCTTTCGGAGAGCTGGAGGTTGCGCTTCTCCGGTATTTTCGGAGTTTGTTGGAGGAGACTTCTTTTTTGGCGGATCTACAACGTGGTGTAGAGTTCCCTCTTCGTCTGCTATGGATGAGATCGTTCCAAAGCAGAACATGGATCCAGGACGGAGGGTGATCTTGCTGTGGAAGGTGACGGCCATTGAGCTAACTTAGATCGTCGACACACCCCCTACCTGGCACGCCAGCTGTCGATGTTTTGGGTCCGACCGCGCACCCGGGGTTGCCCCTCGAGGTGTTTTTAGGAGTAGGACGGTGTCGCCGACTGTAGCAAAATGGTTCGTGCCAGATGCACGAGGGACAACGGACAGTGTTTACAGGTTCGGGCTGCTTAGAGATGCGTAACACCCTACGTCCTAGTGAGGATGCTTCGTGTAATGGGTTACAAGGTAGTTCTCTAAAGCGAGAACGTGGATAGTTGAGGTGGATGGCTGAGTAGTGAGATCGATTGTTCTGAAAGGGTGTCCCCGGGCCTTATATATTCGACCGTGGGGCAATACATGTGGATATGATAACAACGTGCACCTAAAAGATAGTGAACTATTTGAGTCTATCTTCCTATGATTCTGCCGACCTATCCTCGCCTGGTTCCGTTGCATGGGGCTCCAGTGCGGGAAAGTCGGATCTTCTGTTGTGGTTTCTTGCTCAACGCTGTGGAGCCATCCGGGCTTGCACCGATCCGGCCTTACGTCGATCTGCTTTACTGATTGTCCCTCCCTAGGCCCATGAAGGAATGACCTTACGATTTATTGGGCCCTTGGGCCTTTCGTGAGGTCTTTTACCCTTCCAGTGGACCCGGGGATATCTGTCCCCCACAGTTACAGTCTATCGAATGCAATGAATAAGATATATGCTTATTAATGACATGATAAATTGTAAAGGTTACGCATGGTAAAATAGTACTAAGTTGAGTGATACTCTAGGGTTGCTTTTGGGTATACTTAAGGGTTTTAGACTTTCATCTTTGACATTTTGAAGGAAAAATTACACTCTTCAATTATATTTTTATGTTCTATGAGTTCCTTGGGAGGTTTTGGTTGTACATTATCTATTTCTCCCAAATTTCCCTTTTCCTTGCTATTGTGCTTTTCATTAAGCATTTTTGAACTACCTTGGTTAGTTAACATTTTCAAAAAATGTTATAAAAATTACAGGGAGTAACATTGACATTTGTGGGTTCTCCTAAAAATTTTAGGTGGAAATTAATTCAGATGCGCCTTGTGCAAAATTAACAAAAGTAAGGGTCAAAGGGCACTTTACACTATAGCTCTAATTTGGGTGAGGTTTCTAGTTCAACCTTTATTTTTACCAAGATTCTTAGGGAATAATAGGTTTTTGTTTTTAAAAATCACATAAAAAGGCATACTGAATATTTAGTTGTGATTTTCTAAAGTTTAATGCCAAAAAGGTACTTATAACTAACTTGTTATTTCAAAAATATCAAACAACAGAACTCATATTTTTCCTATATTCATAATAACAAAATATTAGTTATCCCAAGGTTGGGAGTGGTTTATCCTCAGGATTATTTTTCTAGGATTTCTCTAAGTTCTCCTTGTTTCCATGAAATAAAAGGTATCTCATTCCTTTTCACTAACCAAGGGTCTAACAAAATTTTCCAGTGAACTATGTGAAATAAGTGAGCTAGCAAAAATGTGGTTGCCCCCTGGTTCTTATTTTAAACTACCTTTTCTATTTTCTTTAACTTTGGGCCAAAATGAGTTTAAATGGTAAACCCTTAATTTGGTGTACTGAGGGGTGTACTATTTGTAAACAGATTAGGGAGTGGTTAAGTACTTCTCTGATTTTTCTTAACCTCAGTCTAACAGTGTAGCTATTTTTCCCTATTTTATTTTGCTTTTGGCCAGATGACTATTTAAATCAAAACTTTGAAATCTTCTGCAATAATTGGGGTGTTTTGCATTTTTCCTAAGTAGTTTACATTATTCAGAACATAGCAAAATTGGTTTGACTTAATTTGGCTAAATAAAACTAAAGTTATGAATTTTACAAGCTCTATTTGTATTTAAATGAGAAATGTTTAAAAGGTTTTCTAAAAAACCAGTTTACACCGAGGATCCTGGGCTTTTCCAAAAACAATCCTTTGACTTATACCCCTGCGCAACTATTCACCTGAGTCTCTAACTATTCAAAAACCCCCTTGACTTTCTTTCCTTCTTCCCCGAGGTCCCTCCCCTCTTTCGAACAGTACCCGCGGAAGGAAATAGGGCGACGCGGCTTACTGGCGGCGAGGGAGGTCCGGCGAAGGGCGGTGTTGGCTTCGGGAGGTCCTTGCGGTCACGACGAGGTACGGCTCGACGACGGTGATGGCCGGAATCGGCCGGTCCAAGTGTGCAGGCGGGTCAGCTCGTCGGCGGCGGGTGCTCTAGCCTATCCACGGTGATATAGTTCAATCCAAGGGCATGGAAAGCCTCATGGGGTGCTGTGGAGTCTACCCATGCAAGGAATTGAAAATAATAAGTTAAAAAGCCAAGTGACGTGGGGCGTCTAGCCTAGTGTGTAAATATATATATATAAAAATAAAGGGAAAGATACTTGCGTCTAAGAAAAAGAAAAAAATAAACTAAAACAAAACACATAAGAAAAAAAGGAATAAAAAAAGGAAAGGCCAAGCCTTTCACGCTTCACTGCTCGCATGGCTCTTCCCGCTCAAATTCTCGAACGCGCGCTTTTGCATGCAACCAGCAAATTTGAAGGCGCGTCTCCTCAGGCACGTACACAACGCCTCTCCACGACGTGCAAAGGTGCACCATGCACGTCGCTTCCCGCGTAGATTTCTTTAACCAAAACGCACGTCTTTTCTCCTCGCACGCCGCACACCAACTGCACGGCACGGCCACGATGTCTGCAGCGCGCCTGCGCCTAAAAATAAGAGGCCACTGTCAGATTGCACGGAGTCGATAATAGAAATCTTTTGTCGTCAGGCTGCCAAGCCAAACATCCATTTCACATCCGCCTAGTTGGCTGTCACATTTCCGATCGGCTACATCAGCACAAAGGAAAGGACGCTCCATCAGCAACCTCCATCGGCAAGAAAACTCTCCACCAGCACCCCTCTCTAAGGCATACCTTAGAGAGAAACTGGTTCCAGAAACCTCAAGGTCATACCCTTGAGGAAAATCACGTCGCCGGGTTATACACAATCTCAAGGGCATACCCTTGAGAGAGATCACACTGCAAGGGCATATACGCCGTTGTGGCCCATCGGAAAGGTCTACTGTAAGGTAAGAAAAGCCTCATGTCGCTATATTGTTCCTTGTCTTCTTTCTCATCATAGAAGAATTATGTTCTTCCACTCGTGTTATTGATACCAAATCATTAACAAGTGCTAAAGTCGACATCATGCCAAAAATAATTATACTCCACATGTATAATTTATCGTGAATATATACGTTAAGTTGTACGTGAAAATTGAAATTCTATGTTAAATAACGTTAAAAAAATATTTGCGCGCTCCATTGGCAAGAAATTTCCGTCAAGCACCTCTCTAAGGCATACCTTAGAGAGAAGCTGACTCAAGAAACCTCAAGGACATACCCTTGAGAAAGATCACGTTGATCGGTCATACATGTCATTGTAGCCTGCTATAAAGGTCTGCTGCAAGGGCTAATAATTAAAAAAAAGGTCCAAGTACATGCTAGCAAAATATAATTATAGATGAAGCACGTGTTAATTCCAAACTACAAGAATGACCATCGTGCTTGTAATAGAGCATGTCCCAATATTTTCAAATCAAAGAAATAACCATCAATGCATCATCTAAAAGTCATTATAGCTATAAATTGCAGTTTTTGACCCAAGTTAGCACTACATCGAGTTAAATCAAACTAAATAATATAAAGTAAAATCAGATAAAATAAAAATCTGATGCTCAACTCCGATGAATTAGGAGCCTAAGTTATAAACGTCTAAAACAAAATAAAATCAAACGCTTAGCCCTTACGCTTGAAATGCCTAAACTATAAAAAGAAGAGTTAAATCCAATCAAATCAAATTAAATAGTATCATATATGCTAACCTATAGTTGAATACATGTCATGACCATGATAAAACAGATTATTTGTATGTGTCGTAGTTGCGGCATCATATCTCTCTAAGCTTTGGTAAAAAATAAATAAATAATCTTACTTGACCCAGATAAAATCATCATATTTAAAATTTAAGGTAAACCGTATGCATATATAATAATATCATCCATCAATGAAATAAATATCGATCAAATCAAACAATTAATTCTTATTGGTCTGACATACATATGAGTCATATTATATGATTCGGATGCCTAACGTTCAAATGATTAAAAAAAGGTTGCATGCTGAGTTATTGAAATTCAACGCCATGCCATAGTTTCAACAAATGACGAAAAATATGTGTGAATCAAAATACACGCATATTATGATTCGGCAAGGAGCTGACCAAGCTAGCAAATAACCATGCAAGAGGTATCTGCTAGCTCGTCAACAATAAAGTCACATCAAACTTGCCAAGTTCAAACAGACATATGCAACCATCCACGACTACATGAGGCGAAGACTTTTTTTGTTTTCTTTTGTAGTTTGTAATAGGCTAGCCATATGATGTAATCTTTCTTTTATGTACTCATGTTGGAACTCTTAATCAGGGGTTTTCTCTATGGAGATGTAATTAACATAATTTTTATGCAAATATAAGAATTATGGAAGTATGAGCCTACACCTGTATTATTTATTCTGTTATATCTAAATTAAAACTTGTCTCTGTTGACCTGGAGATGGCGCTTTTGCCGCCCGTTTTCTCGACATCAGATTCTGGCACGCCCTGTGCCCGGTGGGACCTACTTTTCCCCTCATCTTCGAGTTCCAATATGATCACATAAAAGAGCTTCGATATGCTATTATGTTTTAAATATGTGGATCAAAATGTTTCCCACATATATGTCAAAATGAAACTTATATATGGTCTTCTAAATGAAGGTATGGCTGGACGCGTTCAAGACTTCATCACGCTCTGCATCGGTTCGCTTTGGCTGGATGTGCCACTGGGACCTCTCCATGCTAGCGATAGTGCTGGCTCCCTACGTACCACAGCTGCATCACCAGCCATGATTGGGCTTGAGCAGGAGGTCAACTCCAAACCTCAAGATGGTTTCATTCCAGTTGTGTCTAAAGCTGCAAAGCGAAGGGCAAGGAGGATGGCTGCGAGGTCAAGAGTGTCAGTCTCCCAAGAACACCCTAACAAGGTTGCGTCCTCCAGCTCAGGTCCTCCTGGTTTCTCCAAGCCGAAGGTCAATAAATCTGTCGGCCATAAGACAGAAGCAAGGTTTCGTCAGACTACCCTTGGGGAGTGGCCTGTCTGCATCAAGCAGGCACCTCCAACCAAGTTTGTACAGCCAAGGGCTTCCTCTACATCAACTCCAAAAGAGACAACTCCTACTTTGACACCTCCCAATATGCTAGGGGTGCGGTCATCAGAACTTGTTCCAAGCATACTTGGGGCACCACCAACCAAAACAGTGACAACAACAACTCCAATTAGTCCAAATGAAGAGGTGGTATTGGTAGATCAACATCAACATCCACAACCTTATAATAAGGGAAAGGCTGCCATGGTGGAAAAGGAGGTTCTTCAGCAGTCCATGGACAAAGGGAAAGAAGTGGTGATGGAATATAATACATCATCCTCTAAAAATGAGTCACATACTAGAACTCAGCTACGAGTTGAGGCTCCTGAGTTCATCCCATCTCCGGTCTATAATCCCAGTTTGGTTGAACATAGACGTGTGCTTAGGTAGCAAGGAATTGGTCTCACCAATGATGACATCAGGAAAGGTCATGTCAACCCAACTGCAACCCTTTCTGATCCCATATCATCAGAAATTATGGTTTCAAAACCTTCTGTGCAAGGTTCCATGTCACCAAAAAGGCACCGTCGCCACTGTCGAAATAACTGTCGTGTGCGAGCTAACCTCATTGTGGTCGACAGTGCTGCGTTGACAAATGCACATCGTTCATTCATTGTGGATATGATTTTAACTCAACACCAAGAAAGTTGTCGTAGAATTCAAGATGTGGCAAGACGAGCCATGCAGGCTTCCTTGGAAAGAACCATATGTCAAGATTTGAATAAGTTACTCCTGGGGGTATCAATGTCTAGAGATGATATTAATGGTGAGATCATGCGGCGTGCTGAAGCATTTGCACAATGGCCAGAGTACCAAGAGTGGGTAAAGAGAAACCCACAATGCAAGAAATATGTCAAACAAGCTGTTAATGTGCGAGCTAGTCGTGCTGCCAACAAACGAAGAGAGTTGGCACTTCCAGCTGACTCTCTGGCTAGTAGGGTGGGATGTACTAGTAACTTAACATCCAACCATGCTCGCCCTATTCATGAAAGGTTGGTTGGACGGTCGAGAAGGTCAACATCATCACGCGCTCCCTTCTCAACTCAAAAGAGAACCTCTTCTAATCCATTCGAAGTCCTTTCTGCCATGCCGGTAGGGATCACTGAAAAGTATAGCGATGCTAGTCAGTCTTCCTCTGCTTCAACTCATTTCAAAAGAAAGAAGCCTCGCCAGCAAATTCCTTCTGGTCATCGCCCAATAACTCGGAGTTTGTCAGGCTGTCGTTCAGATGATTCAAATGCCATAAGCAACGATGACTTGTGTTCCCCGCTAAATAATGAGGATGGGCCAAGCCGTGTGGAGCAAGTCCTTGCAGCAAATGATGGCCACTCAGTTGAGCAGCAAATGACCCAACTTATGGCTACTCTTCAACAAAAGGAAGATGAATTGGTTGCTCTTCGTGAACAAATGGCTCGTGAACAAGTGGCTAACCACAGCCATAATAATGAAAGGGATGCCTCTACCAGCCATAACTAACAACGTTCTGAACCTGCACCCACTCTTGAGGCGATACAAAGAATGATTTCTGAGGGTGTGAGAGCACAATACATGCAAACACATTATTCCATGCGTCCAGGGTATGTGAAATCATATCCACCAGAAGTTGACATGGTACCCTTCCCAAACAACTATCGCCAACCACAGTTCAGTAAGTTCAATGGAACTGGATCTCCACATGAACATGTGGCTCATTTCTTAGCTGCTTGCCAAGACACCTCCCATAATGGCGCTCTCCTCCTCTGGCAATTCGTACAAACATCGTCAGGACCTGCTTTCACATGGTATAGTAAGTTGGCACCAGGCTCCATTAGAACATGGGAACAAATGCAAGATGCTTTCCTTGAGTGTTTCTATAGCACGCAAAGGACAGTAGGGATCAATGAGTTGACCCAGACTCTACAAAGGGCCAATGAAAGGGCAGCTGATTTTATCAATAGATGGAGGAACTTAAGCCTTCATTGTCCTCAGCCCATTACTGAACCAGAAGCGGTAAGAATGTGCATGAATAACTTGAGCCCTGACATGGCCATATATCTGCAAGGGGTGCGTCCAATCACCTTCGAAGAGTTAGCATCAAAGGCAACAGATATAGAGAACTATATGCAACATATCTCTAGGCAGGCAAGACCATACAATAAGCCTGTGATGGAAAGAAATGGACCACGAGATAAAGTTCCCAGTAAACCAAAATAGATGCAGGCCATGGAGGCTACAGTAGTCCCTCGAAAATTGCAAACTGGGGGCACCAATGAAATAAATCAACACAGAGGTGATGCATCAGCTCCTAGAAGGCCAACTTTGAGTGAGCGACAAAATCAAACATATTCCTTCCCTGTGGAAGAAGTAGATGATCTTTTCATAGGCTTAAGAGAGTTAGGCCTCATAGAACTCCCTAAGCCTAAAAGGCCAGAAGAGGCCTCTAAGTTCAAGGAACCGAATTTTTGCCACTATCATCGTATCTTGGGTCATACCCTTAAAGATTGCTTTGTGGTGAAAATCATCATACAGAAATTGATAGATGAAGGCACCATATATGCTGACCTCCTCAAAAGTATGAAGAAAGGAAAGAAGGTGGCTACATCAAATGTCGCCACTTTACGAAATGATTTGGTAAGTCATACAACTTTAAATATGTCACCAAACTATGATCAATGCATGTATGATCAATATATGATGATATCAAACCCTGAGTATGTGAATATGACTATGCCAGGATATCCAAAACAACAAGTTGAGTCCAAGCATGAAAGCAAGGCTCTCCGCCGGTGGATCCACACCCCAAGAGGTGGAACCTCCACGTCACAAAGATCAAGAAAGCGTCGACAGCAATTCTCAAGACGACTTGCTCTACGACAAGTGATAGAAAAGGGTGTAGGCCCGTGCATCTCCTTAAATGTAGAGAAGCACGAGCACAACCCAATGGAGGAGTATGACACTTTCGCCATCAGAGTATTTGAGGATGATGATGAACCACTTTACTTCCCCGAGGAAGAAGTGCCAGAAGTTGATGAAATACAGCTTAGATCAGGCCGCCAACTGCCTAGTTCGTCTCAGCCACAAAATCCCCAAAATGAGAATGTAACTCCGAGAAGTGTGACTAGCCATGTATCAAATGTGTCGGTCAAGTATGATGTAGTTGCACACTTGAAGAAAATACCAGCTATGCTTTCCGTGTATGATGCCTTGTGTCTTTCTCCCAATTTGCGTAAAGCATTTGTTACTGCATTATCCTTTCCAGAAGATTATAGAGCCGAAGTTTCCCAAGTGGAAGCAGAATTAGCTCAAACTCAAAACATGACTTTTGCTGATAAAGATTTGTTATTGGGGAACAAGAAACATAATAGACCCCTTCTCATGCTTGGTGAGATTGATGACTTAGGCATTAACCGTATCATGATTGATGGTGGTTCAGCTATTAATTTGTTACCTCTACGTACTCTTAAAAGAATAGGGTACTCCGCTGGTGATCTAAGCCAGTCTAACGTAATTATTCATGGTTTTAACCAGTCTGGCTAGGAAGCATTGGGAACAATTTCCCTGGTGCTAAAGTTAGAAAAGCTTGTGACATATGTGAATTTCCATGTGATTGATGTGGCTACCTCGTACAATGCATTGATCGGTCATCCATGGTTGCATGAAAATAAGGTTGTTCCATCCACTCTCCATCAATGTATTAAATACAAAGATACCTTAGGGGACATAGTGCGAATTTTTGCGGACAAAAAGCCATTCACAGTGGCAGACTTTCTATGATGATGCCAAATTCTATTTTGAGCCAGTTGATAAGATCTCAAAACCGAAAACAATATCATCGTCAGTTCAAGACTTGCCTCATAGGGACACTGGGAAGTCTTCAGTAAATCAAAAGAGATATCAATACATACCAAGCGACCAAAGAAGAAAAGGAGATCCAATATTTCGTGTTATAAATAAAACACGCAATTATAAAGGTACCACATTCCCAACACCTTTACCTCCTTTGGTACAATATAGAATAAATCAAGTGAAAATTGAGAAACACGATAAAAATAAGGTGGCTGCACAAGTCACATTATTGGATAGAGATGATGAAACTTTACCTATCGCCTTATATGATAATACAGTGCTTTATATGATGCAACAGATGGACTATGATACATTTGCTGGCCCTTCACTATGCGATGGCCGAGGGCAGCTTGCGCCATTTGAAAAGATGATGTCCCAAACTCAGCTTGATGCATTACATGAAGATCAAGCCTTAAAGGAAACAAAATATGGGCTTGGTTATGAGGTTCATATGACCTCTATCGAGCCAATTGACGCTACAGTAGCATCTCCCCAAATGGAAGATGGAAACCAACCAACTGTTGATGAGTTGGAGGAAATTAATATTGGTACATCTGATGACCCTCGACCAATCTTTATTAGCGAACATTTATCTATAAAGAGTAAGAAAGAGTATCATAAATTTCTTTTTGCTAATAGGGATGTTTGCTTGGTCATATGAAGAAATGCCGGGTTTGGACCCAATGGTTGCGGTGCATAAATTGACTGTAAATAAGGAATCTTGTCCTATCAAGCAAGGGCAAAGAAGATATCGACTGGAGCTCCTTCCACAAATTGAAGCTGAGGTTGATAAACTCATAGCTGCAGATTTCATTAGGGAAGTAAAATACCCTATATACATCTACTGGCCCTTCACTATGCGATGGCCGAGGGCAGCTTGCGCCATTTGAAAAGATGATGTCCCAAACTCAGCTTGATGCATTACATGAAGATCAAGCCTTAAAGGAAACAAAATATGGGCTTGGTTATGAGGTTCATGTGACCTCTATCGAGCCAATTGACGCTATAACAGCATCTCCCCAAATGGAAGATGGAAACTAGCCAACTGTTAATGAGTTGGAGGAAATTAATATTGGTACTCCTGATGACCCTCGACCAATCTTTATTAGCGAACATTTATCTATAAAGAGTAAGAAAGAGTATCATAAATTTCTTTCTGCTAACAGGGATGTGTTTGCTTGGTCATATGAAGAAATGCCAGGTTTGGACCCAATGGTTGCGGTGCATAAATTGGCTGTAAATAAGGACGCTTGTCCTATCAAGCAAGGGCAAAGAAGATATCGACCGGAGCTCCTTCCACAAATTGAAGCTGAGGTTGATAAACTCATAGCTGCAGATTTCATTAGGGAAGTAAAATACCCTAAGTGGGTTTCTAGCATTGTGCCTGTGCAAAAGAAAAATGGGCAAATTCGTATATGTGTAGATTTTAGAGATTTGAATAAAGCGTGCCCAAAAGATGATTTTCCGATTCCAATTTCTGAGATCCTCATAGATGCCACCATGGGATATGAAATATTTTCTTTCATGGATGGTTTCTCAGGATATAACCAAATAAAAATGGCCCCAGAGGATGAGGAGTTAACGGCATTTCGAACACCCAAAGGCATATACTGTTATAAGGTGATGCCATTTGGATTGAAAAATGCGGGCGCTACATATCAAAGAGCCATGACTATCGTACTTGAAGGTTTATTATATGATATCGTTGAGTGCTATATAGACGATATAGTCGTAAAATCCAAGCATGAGCAAGAGCATTTAGAACATTTAGCAATAGTATTTAAATGACTTAGGCAACATAAGTTGAAAATGAACCCCATGAAGTATGCCTTTGGAGTTGCGTCAGGTAAATTCCTTGGCTTCATAGTCACAAAGCGTGGCATTGAGATTGACCCAACTAAAATAAAGGCAATCACAAATATGCCGCAACCTAGAAATTTGCATGAATTAAAAAGCCTCCAAGGTCACTAGGCTTATATTAGGAGATTTATCTCAAATTTATCCAGGAGATGCAAACCTTTTTCCCGCCTGATGAAAAAAGGGGTCCCATTTCAATGGGACCAAGCATGTCAAAATGCGTTCAAGGATATTAAACAATATTTAACAAATACTCTTGTCTTGTATGCCCCAATCAAAGGGCAACCATTGATCTTATACACAGCAGCCATGCCTACTTCATTAGGCGCCCTTTTAGCACAAAACAATGACACAGGGAAGGAAGTATCCCTGTACTATCTCAGTCGCACCCTACTGGGGGCAGAGTGTAATTATCCAGACATAGAAAAAATATGTTTAGCACTTGTATTTGCTGCACAAAAGCTTCGCCATTATATGTTAGAACATACAGTGCAACTTGTTTCGAGAGCAGACCCGCTCAGATATATTTTAAGTAAAATGACATTATCGGGTAGGTTAGCTAAGTGGGCGATGTTACTCTCACAGTTTGACATTGTGTTTGTGCCTCAGAAGGCCATTAAAGGACAAGGATTGGCCAATTTCCTAGCTGCACACCCTATCCCGGGTGATTTTCCCATTGACGATGATTTGCCTAATGAAGAGGTTTTTACTATTGAGATACCTGGTCATATATGGCAGATGTATTTCGATGGCGCAAGTCGAAAATTAGGCACAGGTGCTGGGGTCGTCTTTGTGACTCCTGAAGAAGGAATCATTCCATACTCCTTCACATTAACCTCAGCGGTTTCAAATAATGCCACCGAATATGAGGCTCTCATCATTGGCCTCGAAATAGCCCTTAGTATGGGTATAAGCACACTCCATGCCTGCGGAGATTCTCAATTAATAGTTAATCAATTATTAGGAGTATATACTATTAAAAACAAAGTCTTGTACCATAGTTTAGAAAAGCAAAAATGCTTATATCCATGTTTGCTGATTTAAAAGTTCAGCATGTTGTACGAAATAAAAATGAAAAGGCAGATGCACTGTCACACCCGATTTTGGAAGGCAAACCAAGTGCGAACTATGTACGTGCCAGGATCAGAACTCACGTACACAGCGATTACATAAATGAACATCAATGCACATTGCTCGAATAATAACTTAAGAGAGTATTAACCTATTACATCACAGAGTCATAGACATCCACATAGTCATCGTCTTAACAGGTAAATCAAAGTGCTAGCGAAACGCAGTAAAGATAAGGCCTTCACAGGCAGCTGACTGGGGGTTGCTGCCAACCCACACCTAGAATTCGTCGTAGTCTTGGAACTCCTGGAAGTCTCCTTCCACGGCTTCGCCTTCTCCTGAGCAGTGGTTACAATGCGGACAACCTGGTGTTTTGTGGTAAAGCAAGGATGAGTACACATCAACGTAC
The DNA here is from genome assembly GCA_029449295.1 of Zea luxurians. Classification (NCBI taxonomy): domain Eukaryota; kingdom Viridiplantae; phylum Streptophyta; class Magnoliopsida; order Poales; family Poaceae; genus Zea; species Zea luxurians. The sequence continues at coordinate 43,698,578 of JAOPSE010000001.1, read as the reverse complement.
TCAGCAAATGTCCCGTTTGGCTGAAGTGGACTAGCTTTATGTGGGGTTAGGCTCAAGCAGTTGCTTTTAGTTGGTCAGGTATTTATCATTAGTAGAAGCCAGATTTTAGCATTAACCAACCCATGAACCATTTCCTCATCGAGGAACAACATCATCATATTCGAACCAAAACCATAACATAATCCTTGTATCTCGAACCATCTGTATCTCTAATCAAAGAGGATCCCAAGGCTGCTCTTAACCGTGAGCACGGCTGATATATCAGTTTCACTACCCTCTGCAGAGGTCGCACACTTTACCCATGAGTCATGATTCCCTTTCTACCCGGGGAGAGCTAATCCCCATTGACCACTACCTAGGTGGTCCGGCAGGATATCACTACGTAGCTTTTACAAAGATTCCCTAGAGATCGTAGCCGCCCGTTAGGTTTCTCCAGTTTGATAAACACAGTACTCCTCCCCGCAGGAGAGTGACTAACAAAAGCAAAACGAAAGAACCTCGGCACTCAGTCTCGGCAGAGCAAGCACTGTGCCTGGACCCCATTGACGGCACAACGGCGAAGCAACTACACCTCTAGTTCCTCTAATTAATTAGCTAAGGGCACCCCATTTCACCCTCATGGTTGCACTGTTATCCCGGGTGGTCACTCAACGAACAGGTCCTTATGGAGAGGTACTCAGGAAACAGCCTGAGCCCCCTAGAGTATCACAAGATCATCAACATCATCAGGATAACAGTATCATAAATAGTCACATCATGTTCATTGATTAAGTTAAGGCAATAGCAGAATGCTAACCATAACAGCCCATAAGGTCATCAAGGATAAAGTAAAGTGTAAAGCTAGTCAATCCTTAGGTTTCAAGTAAGTAATGCGGGGTAGTAGGTTATAAATGAATAGGACATAATGGGTCAGAGGACACTTGCCTTCACCAAACTGTTGATCAGGAACTTCCTCTGCAACTTCCTCGGAAAACATAGACTGCTCGTTGTCTACGTAAAGTAATCATTCACACTATGCACTTGGGAAGTAACAAACAAAAGCAATATACCAAACATATGCAGCAGAGAGATCACAAGTTCACAATAGAAAAGGATTGGTACTCTAGTATTCCCTAGGTCTAGGGTGGAGGACTATACCAAGTGATTCACTATCCACTAATCAGATCTAAGTCAGTGGTGGGGGTTAAACCATTACATAGTGTTAAGTCCATAAACTTAAGTGCTCCAACTTTTATTAAAGTCTACTATCTTTTATTTATCTCAAATAGGGTTCCCATAACATTAATTTTACCCTAATGATCAACTATTAATTGGGACATAGAAACAGCAGGGAAACATTGCTTAAACAGATAGATAATAATATTATGAACATTTTGCAATTTGAAGCACCTAATTTGGAGTTCATATGACAAAGTTATGAATTTTACAAGATTAGGGATTAAAAATATGCCTTAAATACTTATTTTGGATTAAATAAAAGGTCCGAGGACCTAACTGCGAAGATCCAGGGACGGCGGGTCAATTTACAGAAAACCGGGGGTCTCTTTAAGAATTTGCGCGGGCGAAGGGGTATCGGGCTTTTATAGCCGTTGGATCTCGGATCAACGCCCGAGATTAGATCGCGGGCGGGCGCGCGAGCGCGCGGCGGCGTGAGCGGCTGACAGGCGGGGCCAGCGAGCAGAGCGGGCGCGGGGTGCTGGCTGACAGGCGGGGCCAGCGAGCAGAGCGGGCGCGGGGTGCTGGCTGACAGGCGGGGCCAGGCGGGCAGCGCGGGGCGGCGGGCTGACAGGCGGGGCCGGGCGAGCAGCGCGGGAGCGGGCGGGCTGACAGGCGGGGCACAATTGGCAGGGAGGCGGGGCGCGGGGGAAACGGCTCTGGGCCGTTGGATCTTAGGCGGACGGCTAGGATTGGACTCGGCCTATTTGAAGCAGGGTCGTTCGATCTGGGATAGACGGCGGGGATTGGGTGGCCGGCTTCTGTCTTCTCCTCCTGCCAGCAGAGGCGACGGCGCCCGTCCCGCGGCGGAGAACTCGCCGGAGACGAGGGGCGCGGGGGCCCTGCGGGTCCTTGGGGCGACCTGAATGGCCGGGGAGGTTGGGGAGGGCGCGGGGAACCTTTTGGTGGGGACTAGGTCGGGGCAGGGGCACCGGAGGAGGGTGGTCCACGGCGAAGTGGCTCGACGGCGGCGCCAAAGGACTCCGGTGAGAAATTAAACGCAGCGGGGAGCAAAAAAAGGAAGAGAGAGGGCGGGCGGAGGTTCCTTACCTCAAGGCGAGCTTCGGGGACTCCTCGGTTGCGACGAGGGCACGGCGACGGCCCGGGTCGACGGTGGCGGACCTCGGCGGCTGCGCAGAGAACGGCGGGTGAGCGCAGGCAGAGGAATTCGGGGAGGGAGAGGGAAAATTGGGGCGTGTCCCGGGTTGCGGACGTCGGGGCGAAGCTCACCGTGGCAGAAGGCATGGCGGGGCTCCAACGGCGACGGAGAAACGGGTTCGAGCGGCGGTGGTTAATGGCGGCGGCGCTTTGGCGTGTGAGCAGCGAGGGGGAGATGGGAGGGAGGCCTGCAGGTGCGCAAATGAGGGAGGGGGAGATGGCGAGCGAGGTTCTGGGCTCAAGTGGCCGAGGGCGAGGTGGTTGCGAGCTCCACGCGCGACGTGGGCGCGGAGTCCACGGCACGCGCGGCTCGGGGCGGCGGTTACGCGGAGACGGCGGAGCTGACAGCCCGGGCCCGCGAGCAGAGAGAGCGGGGGAAGCGGGCGCGCGCGGAGGGGGAAAGCGGCTGCGCTGACGGGTGGTCCCGCCAGGACAGAGAGAGAAGAGGGGGGAGGAAGGCGCGCGCGCGGGATGGGCCAGATGGGCCGAAAGGCCGAGGGGGCGGGGGTGTGGGCTTCTTTCCTTTTTCTTTTATTCTGGCATTTCTTTTCCCTTTTCTTTTTATTTACTCTATTTGATTCAAATCTAAATAGGCCACAAATTCAAAATATCACTTCCAAGTATTATGCACCAAACAAAAGTGGAATTTAGGGTTCAACATGATGCAACAATTCATACCCCTTGGAGTTTTAGTCTAATAAACTTTAATTACACAAAGTAAATAGCCCCTTTTCTTCTATATAAAAAAGAGAAAGAGGGGAGTGGGAAGGGTGTGAAAAGAGAAGTAACACCTGAATTTGTGAATATGAGCAAAGAAATTTTATACCCCCAAATTCAGGGTGTTACAAACCTATCCCCCTTAAAAGAATCTCGCCCCGAGATTCAAGGTTGGTCAGCAAAGAGTTCAGGGTATTTGGCCTTAAGATCATCTTCTCGTTCCCAGGTTGCTTCTTCCTCCGAGTGGTGACCCCATCTGACTTTGCACATTCTGATGGTGTTCCTCCGGGTGACTCTGTCTGCGAACTCCAGAATCTGCGTTGGCTTCTCTATGTATGTCAGATCCTCCTGGACTTCCAAACCCTCCACTGGCAACTGTTCTTCTGGTACTCGCAGACACTTCTTCAATTGCGACACGTGGAACACATTGTGTACTGCCGACAAACTTTCTGGTAGGTTGAGTTGGTAGGCTACTTCTCCACGCTTGGCTTGGATCTGATATGGTCCGACGTACCGGGGTGCTAACTTGCCTTTAACCCCGAACCTTCTGACTCCCCTGATAGGTGACACCTTCAGATAGACGAAATCCCCCACTTCGAAACTCAGTTCTCTTCTCCTTCGGTCCGCATAGCTTCGCTGTCTTGACTGGGCTATCTTGAGGTTCTCCCGAACCATTTTGATATTCTCTTCGGCTTCAAGCAGGATGTCGGGGCCAAACACCTGTCTCTCTCCAGGCTGGTCCCAATGCAGCGGAGTCCTACAACTCCGTCCATAGAGTGCCTGAAACGGTGACATCTTCAAGCTAGCCTGATAGCTATTGCTGTAGGAGAATTCTACATAAGGTAACCTTTTGTCCCATCCTGACTTGTCTTGCAACGCACAGGCTCTCAGCATATCTTCTAGGATCTGATTAGTTCTTTCAGTCTGACCATCTGTCTGCGGGTGATAAGCCGAGCTGAAGTTCAAATGGGTGCCCAAAGCTTCTTGTAGCTGCTGCCAAAAATGAGAGGTGAACTGCGTTCCTCGATCTGACACTATCTTCTTCGGCACACCATGAAGGCAGACTATCCGTGACATGTATAACTCAGCTAACGTTGCTCTGGTGTATGTGGTCTTCACAGGTATGAAATGGGCCACCTTTGTTAAGCGGTCCACAACCACCCAAATGGAATCATAGCCGGCCCGGGTACGAGGTAGGCCAACTATAAAATCCATCCCGATCTCATCCCACTTCCACTGAGGAATCCGCAATGGCTGCAACAATCCGGCGGGCCTTTGATGCTCTGCTTTGGTTCTCTGACAGCTATCACAGATGGCGACATATTCCGCGATTTCTCTTTTCATGCCATACCACCAAAACCTCCTTTTTAAATCCTGATACATCTTTTCACTTCCCGGGTGTATGGAGTAGGCTGTCTCATGAGCTTCCTTTAGGATCAGCTCCCGAATAGGTTTGAGGTCGGGGACACACAATCGGTCCTTGAACCATATTACTCCCTCTTCATCCTCTCGAAAGTCTTTGCCTCTTCCTTCTAAGATCAGCTGCCGGATCTTGTTGATGTTTTCATCATCCTTCTGCCCTTCTTTGATCTCCCGCTCTAGGGTGGGCTCTAATTCCACTGTTACTCCTTGCGTACTGTTCAGGAAACCGAGACTCAGTCTGTCGAACTCCTTGGCTAACTCATATGGCATTGGGTACGTGGCCAACATATTGACTTGACTCTTCCTACTCAGAGCATCTGCAACAACATTGGCTTTGCCCGGATGGTAATGTATCTCCAACTCATAGTCCTTGATCAATTCCAACCATCTTCGCTGTCTCATGTTTAACTCTGACTGGGTGAATATGTACTTCAGACTTTTATGATCTGTGTAGATGTCGCACTTCTGCCCATACAGGTAATGTCTCCAGGTCTTCAAAGCATGAACTACTGCTGCCAACTCCAGGTCATGTGTGGGATAATTTTTCTCATGGATCTTCAGCTGTCGAGATGAATATGCTACAACTTTTCCTTCTTGCATTAGCACACATCCCAATCCGGTGTAAGAAGCATCGCAATACACTGAGAATGGCTTGTGAACATCAGGCAGGACTAGCACAGGAGCTGTAGTCAATCTATTTTTCAGTTCTTCAAATGCTTCCTGACACTTTTGGGTCCACTTAAACTCAACTTTCTTCGCTAGTAACGCTGTCATTGGTCTAGCAATCTTTGAGAAGCCTTCGATGGAACGCCTGTAATACCCAGCCATTCCAATGAAGCTCTTGATCCCACGAACATCCTTTGGTGCTTTCCAGTTTAGGATATCTGCTACTTTCTTTGGATCCACTGCCAACCCATCTTGGTTTATGATGTGACCCAGAAATAAGACTTCATGAATCCAGAACTCGCACTTGCCCAGCTTGGCATACAACTGATGCTCTCGAAGTCTTTGCAATACCATCTTCAAATGCTCTACATGATCTTCCTCACTTTGAGAGTATATGAGAATATCATCGATAAACACTACCACAAACTTGTCCAGATAATCCATGAACACACTGTTCATCAGATACATAAAGAAGGCTGGCGCATTTGTCAAACCAAAGGACATAACTGTGAATTCATATAACCCGTACTTGGTGATGAATGCTGTCTTCGGTATGTCCAAGGGTCGGATTCTGAGTTGATGGTAGCCTGACCTCATATCTATCTTCGAGAATACGCTGGCACCTCTGAGCTGGTCGAACAAATCTTCTATCCTTGGCAGGGGGTACTTGTTCTTGACAGTGACTTCATTCAAGGCTCTGTAATCTATGCACATCCTTTTGGTACCATCTTTCTTCTCTACAAACAACACTGGAGCGGCCCAAGGCGAGGTACTTGGTCTGATGTAACCCTTCTCTAACATCTCATCTATCTGCTTCTTGAGTTCCACCAATTCTGGTCCAGACACTCGGTAGGCTCTTTTGGAAATGGGGGCGGTACCAGGGATAAGCTCTATGGCAAATTCGACTTTTCTCTCGGGTGGCATGCCCGTTAGCTCCTCGGGAAATACGTCCGGAAAGTCCGACACAACCTTGATAGCCTCGAGCGGGTTGGGCTCCTTACTATCAACTAAAATCTGGTGACAGACACCCTCCGCTGATTTAGGCATCCTTAGCTCGGCCACTACCTCTTCTCCTGACGGGGACTTCAATGTTACGGTCCTCTTGTCACAGCTAACATTCGCTTCATACTTCATTAACCAATTCATCCCTAGAATGACATCTATCCCAGGGGTGTCTATTACTATTAAGTCACTGGGGAATCCTATCCCCCTTATTTCCACCCTTATATTTGAGCATATTTTATCTGTTTGCACCTTGCCACCAACCGAATTAATCCTCATGGGCGGCATCATTGCCTCTACTGAGATGTTATGCAATTCTACCCAGGTTGCAGTGACAAATGAATGAGTTGCACCAGTATCAAATAGCACTTTCGTGGGATGAGATTCGACTGAGAACATACCTACTGTCACATCTGGTGCATCCTGGATCGCTTCGGCCTCCAAGTGGTTCACCTTTCCACGGTTGTACGCTTGGTTATGATTGCCTGCTGTCGGCTGCAGTACACCTTGCCTTGTTGGAGCATTGGGGTTGGTCTGCTGCTGCGCCGCCTTCTTTGGGCACTGCATCGCCCAGTGGCCTTGTTCTCCACAGTGGAAACATCCTCTGTCTCCTCCTTGTGCTGGGGCTGCTTGGTTGCTCTGGTTTGCTGCTGGGGCAGGAAGGCGAGGTGCCTGGTTGTTCTGCTTCTGATACTAATTACCTCCCTGCTGGCTGTGCTGACGATACTGCTGCTGCTGCTGTGGGTACTGCCTCTGAAACTGCTGCTGATGCGGACGCTGGTTCTGATTCTGATATCCTTGTGGGTGACCAGGCCTGCCTTGCTGAGATGAACTGCCTGAGAAACGTGGACGGCTGATGCCTCCGGTCTGGGGTCCACTCATCTTGCGCTTCCGATCTTCCATATCCTTACGCTTCTTCTCAGTCATAACTACCCTATCGATCAGGTGCTGGAAGGTGGGGAAGGTGTGATTCATCAGCTGGTAATGCAGGGGATCCACCAAACCCCTCATGAACCTGTACTGCCTTTTAGCATCAGTGTTGACATCCTCAGGTGCATAACGAGATAGCTGCAGAAACTTGTCTCTGTATTCACTAACAGACAGGGGTCCCTGCTTCAGAGCCAGAAACTCCTCCTTCTTCACGATCATCAGTCCCTCCGGCACATGGTACCTGCGGAAACTCTCGCTGAATTCTTCCCAGGTGATGGCTTCGGGGTCAGCATGGGTGGCGAGGTAGGACTCCCACCAGGACTGGGCTGCTCCCCTTAGCTGACGGGGACCATACAGAACCTTCTCCCTGTCGTTACATTGGGCGGTGCGCAGTTCTCTTTCCACTGTGCGCAGCCAGTCTTCTGCATCCATGGGGTCGGCAGAATGGGCGAAGGTAGGAGGGTGCCCTCTCATGAACTCGCCACGCTTATCCCGTGGCATCTGGGGCATCTGCACTTGCAATTGGGGTTGGGGTTGCTGTTGAGCCTGCTGCATGGCTGCCAGAGTCTGCCCAATGGCCTGCACTGCCTGAGTCTGCATCAAGAACATCTACTCCACCGACATCGGGGGTGGCGGGGGAGGCTGCCTCTGTTGTTCCTCCTGCTGGTCATGCTGCTCTTGCTGAGCATGCCTGTTGCATCGGCGCCTGTTGTCAGACATCTGTGGAAGACATTCATACATCAGCGTTGATCTTACAACCCTCCAGCATAAGAAAAGAGAATACTGAATTCTTCATGACACTGAGTGAACAAAGAGCTTCACTGATCCTCATTACGATTCAACACAGCTTCTCGGATAAAAAGGAAAGTAGAAGTAAATGGCTTCCCAACTAAATAACTGACTTTATTAACATTATAGCTAGGCCAAACTGCAGGGGAAACCCACATGTTGGCTACAGTCATTACAAAGATTCAAATCCAGCACAGGTTCATCATAACAAGCATGCAAGCAACTGATAAGCAAACTAACTAAATGGAAGCAACTAATAAGCAAACTAAACTAACTATCTAAGACTGAGACATCTGACTTAAGAATTATTAGAAACTTCGACGCTAACGATCTAAGGATCCAGATCTATCCTGGTCTTACATGCAGGGGAACCATAGGTGTGGTGACCACGTGGCGGCGAGCGGTAAGGGTGCTGAGTCCCAACAGGAGCGGGAGAACCACCCTCCTGGTGATGGCGCTCTGCCAGCTCAGCACGCAACTCCGCAATCTCCGTTCGAGCCCTGCTCAGCTCGTCCAGAGAGTGATCCAGCTCAGTGTTAAGCACTGCGGCTAGGTTGACTGTGCTGCTCAACCTAGGGTTAGCCTCACCAACAGGTGAGACAACCACACTCTCTGTGCTGCCAGTAGGGCGGCGGGAGTAGTACCGAAGGTTAAGACCGTCGGCCGCCCCACCGAACAAAGAACAGTACTGGGAGAGTGCACGTCGTGCTGCATCCTGCATAGCCGCCTCTGCAGTGTCCCTCTCGGAGATGGAATAGTGCTCCGAAACGACCTCCGCACCCCGGAGGTCGTCCTCCGGACGGCGAACTAGGCAGGTAGCCTCCCAGCGGTCCGGGTACCTCCCGCGACTGTGCTGCTAGACTACACAACGATACTCGATCGACCAGGTGTGCCGGTCAAAAGCCTGGCGCAGCAAGGTGTCGAGTGCGTCATGGAAGTGGCAACCGCGAGCGGCGTCACGGGTGATGGGTCGGGCGACCCATCCTTCCGCCTCCTGCGGCTCAGAAGACTCCGTGCTGTGGTCTGAGTCGTCGTCGTCGGGGTCTCCTCCAGGACCTCCTCCGGTAGCTCCTCCAACAGCCGAGGCGTCCCGCGGTGGTGCAGGGGGCGCCTCCAGCTGGGCAACAGAGGAACGGGGCCTCACGGACTCCACCTCTTGCTGGGGTGGGGAGGAAGAGCCCTGCTGCTCTCTGTGCTGGCGCCAGCGTCCCTGCTCCTCACGCAGGCGGTGGTGCAGTCTCTCCAGGTGACTCGACTGACCGGACACGGTGCGGCGCAGAGGACGCTCCGCAAGTCGAGACGGCAGGAAAGGAATCACCGACTTACGTGCAGTGTGTCTAAGATGAGCCATCTACAAAAGACACCGTAAGCATAAGAGTAAGAGCAGAACTAATATGACAAGTGAGTAAACCATAGACAGAATAAGATAAAAATTTTAACAAGGTATAATATAGTATATATATGTAGTAAAACATAGGGTTGGTCGAGGTGACCGACTTTTGAAGTAACATCAGAGGTCAAGGTGAGAGGGAAGGTCAATAGTCCTTAGTACGACCAGTGCTACTCTAGGTCAGCGGTCCTACAGTCAGCACGGCTTTGATACCACTTATGTCACACCCGGTTTTGGAAGGCAAACCAAGTGCGAACTATGTACGTGCCAGGATCAGAACTCACGTACACAGCGATTACATAAATGAACATCAATGCACATTGCTCGAATAATAACTTAAGAGAGTATTAACCTATTACATCACAGAGTCATAGACATCCACATAGTCATCGTCTTAACAGGTAAATCAAAGTGCTAGCGAAACGCAATAAAGATAAGGCCTTCACAGGCAGCTGACTGGGGGTTGCCGCCAACCCACACCTAGAATTCGTCGTAGTCTTGGAACTCCTGGAAGTCTCCTTCCACGGCTTCGCCTTCTCCTGAGCAGTGGTTACAATGCGGACAACCTGGTGTTTTGTGGTAAAGCAAGGATGAGTACACATCAACGTACTCAGCAAATGTCCCGTTTGGCTGAAGTGGACTAGCTTTATGTGGGGTTAGGCTCAGGCAGTTGCTTTTAGTTGGTCAGGTATTTATCATTAGTAGAAGCCAGATTTTAGCATTAACCAACCCATGAACCATTTCCTCATCGAGGAACAACATCATCTTATTCGAACCAAAACCATAACATAATCCTTGTATCTCGAACCATCTGTATCTCTAATCAAAGAGGATCCCAAGGCTGCTCTTAACCGTGAGCACGGCTGATATATCAGTTTCACTACCCTCTGCAGAGGTCGCACACTTTACCCATGAGTCATGATTCCCTTTCTACCCGGGGAGAGCTAATCCCCATTGACCACTACCTAGGTGGTCCGGCAGGGTATCACTACGTAGCTTTTACAAAGATTCCGTAGAGATCGTAGCCGCCCGTTAGGTTTCTCCAGTTTGATAAACACAGTACTCCTCCCCGCAGGAGAGTGACTAACAAAAGCAAAACGAAAGAACCTCGGTACTCAGCCTCGGCAGAGCAAGCACTGTGCCTGGACCCCATTGACGGCACAACGGCGAAGCAACTACACCTCTAGTTCCTCTAATTAATTAGCTAAGGGCACCCCATTTCACCCTCATGGTTGCACTGTTATCCCGGGTGGTCACTCAACGAACAGGTCCTTACGGAGAGGTACTCAGGAAACAGCCTGAGCCCCCTAGAGTATCACAAGATCATCAACATCATCAGGATAACAGTATCATAAATAGTCACATCATGTTCATTGATTAAGTTAAGGCAATAGCAGAATGCTAACCATAACAGCCCATAAGGTCATCAAGGATAAAGTAAAGTGTAAAGCTAGTCAATCCTTAGGTTTCAAGTAAGTAATGCGGGGTAGTAGGTTATAAATGAATAGGACATAATGGGTCAGAGGACACTTGCCTTCACCAAACTGTTGATCAGGAACTTCCTCTGCAACTTCCTCAGAAAACACAGACTGCTCGTTGTCTACGTAAAGTAATCATTCACACTATGCACTTGGGAAGTAACAAACAAAAGCAATATACCAAACATATGCAGCAGAGAGATCACAAGTTCACAATAGAAAAGGATTGGTACTCCAGTATTCCCTAGGTCTAGGGTGGAGGACTATACCAAGTGATTCACTATCCACTAATCAGATCTAAGTCAGTGGTGGGGGTTAAACCATTACATAGTGTTAAGTCCATAAACTTAAGTGCTCCAACTTTTATTAAAGTCTACTATCTTTTATTTATCTCAAATAGGGTTCCCATAACATTAATTTTACCCTAATGATCAACTATTAATTGGGACATAGAAACAGCAGGGAAACATTGCTTAAACAGATAGATAATAATATTATGAACATTTTGCAATTTGAAGCACCTAATTTGGAGTTCATATGACAAAGTTATGAATTTTACAAGATTAGGGATTAAAAATATGCCTTAAATACTTATTTTGGATTAAATAAAAGGTCCGAGGACCTAACTGCGAAGATCCAGGGACGGCGGGTCAATTTACAGAAAACCGGGGGTCTCTTTAAGAATTTGCGCGGGCGAAGGGGTATCGGGCTTTTATAGCCGTTGGATCTCGGATCAACGCCCGAGATTAGATCGCGGGCGGGCGCGCGAGCGCGCGGCGGCGTGAGCGTCTGACAGGCGGGGCCAGCGAGCAGAGCGGGCGCGGGGTGCTGGCTGACAGGCGGGGCCAGCGAGCAGAGCGGGCGCGGGGTGCTGGCTGACAGGCGGGGCCGGGCGAGCAGCGCGGGCGCGGGCGGGCTGACAGGCGGGGCCCAATTGGCAGGGAGGCGGGGCGCGGGGGAAACGGCTCTGGGCCGTTGGATCTTAGGCGGACGGCTAGGATTGGACTCGGCCTATTTGAAGCAGGGCCGTTCGATCTGGGATAGACGGCGGGGATTGGGTGGTCGGCTTCTGTCTTCTCCTCCGGCCAGCAGAGGCGACGGCGCCCGTCCCGCTGCGGAGAACTCGCCGGAGACGAGGGGCGCGGGAGCCCTACGGGTCCTTGGGGTGACCTGAATGGCCGGGGAGGTTGGGGAGGGCGCGGGGAACCTTTTGGTGGGGACTAGGTCGGGGCAGGGGCACCGGAGGAGGGTGGTCCACGGCGAAGTGGCTCGACGGCGGCGCCAAAGGACTCCGGTGAGAAATTAAACGCAGCGGGGAGCAAAAAAAGGAAGAGAGAGGGCGGGCGGAGGTTCCTTACCTCAAGGCGAGCTTCGGGGACTCCTCGGTTGCGACGAGGGCACGGCGACGGCCCGGGTCGACGGTGGCGGACCTCGGCGGCTGCGCAGAGAACGGCGGGTGAGCGCGGGCAGAGGAATTCGGGGAGGGAGAGGGAAAATTGGGGCGTGTCCCGGGTTGCGGACGTCGAGGCGAAGCTCACCGTGGCAGAAGGCACGGCGGGGCTCCAACGGCGACGGAGAAACGGGCTCGGGCGGCGGTGGTTAATGGAGGCGGCGCTTTGGCGTGTGATCAGCGAGGGGGAGATGGGAGGGAGGCCTGCAGGTGCGCAAATGAGGGAGGGGGAGATGGCGAGCGAGGTTCTGGGCTCAAGTGGCCGAGGGCGAGGTGGTTGCGAGCTCCACGCGCGACGTGGGCGCGGAGTCCGCGGCACGCGCGGCTCGGGGCGGCGGTTACGCGGAGACGACGGAGCTGACAGCCCGGGCCCGCGAGCAGAGAGAGCGGGGGAAGCGGGCGCGTGCGGAGGGGGAAAGCGGCTGCGCTGACGGGTGGGCCCGCCAGGACAGAGAGAGAAGAGGGGGGAGGAAGGCGCGCGCGCGGGATGGGCCAGATGGGCCGAAAGGCCGAGGGGGGCGGGGGTGTGGGCTTCTTTCCTTTTTCTTTTATTCTGGCATTTCTTTTCCCTTTTCTTTTTATTTACTATATTTGATTCAAATCTAAATAGGCCACAAATTCAAAATATCACTTCCAAGTATTATGCACCAAACAAAAGTGGAATTTAGGGTTCAACATGATGCAACAATTCATACCCCTTGGAGTTTTAGTCTAATAAACTTTAATTACACAAAGTAAATAGCCCCTTTTCTTCTATATAAAAAAGAGAAAGAGGGGAGTGGGAAGGCTGTGAAAAGAGAAGTAACACCTGAATTTGTGAATATGAGCAAAGAAATTTTATACCCCCAAATTCAGGGTGTTACATGCACTAGCTAGTCTAGCTGCTAGCATGTCACTAAATCCATATGACACAATGGATGTACATGTGGAGGAACATAGAGTCCTTCCTATATTGGAAGAGGAAGAAGACATATCATCCATCTTTGCAACAAATATAGAAACTTGTGAGATTGAGATGGGGGATTGGCGAACACCATTCCTCGAATATTTACTCCATGGATACTTGCCCCTCAATTCAAATGAAAGGTCTAGGATTAGGAAAAGATCAATTAACTACACCTACATAAATGATACGCTTTATCGGCGTTCAAGTGATGGCATGCTACTTCGTTGCCTTGCTGGAGATGAAGTGATAGAGGCCTTAAAAGAAGTCCATGCCGGAGTGTGCGGAGCGCATCAATCTGGACCTAAACTACATTATCAACTTAAACATTTAGGCTATTATTGGCCTACCATGTTCGATGATTGCATGAAATTCGCGAAAAGGTGCCATGAATGTCAAATACATGGCAACTTTATACACCAATCACATGAACTATTACATCCCACTAACATGTCCTGGCCATTTGAAATGTGGGGGATGGATGTAGTTGTACCGATTCACCTACCATCATCCAAAGGACATAGATTTATTTTAGCCGCCACTGACTATTTCTCCAAATGGGAAGAAGTTGTGGCATTAAAAGAGGTAAAAGCTGAAAATGTAGAAAATTTCATAAGAACTAATCTCATATATCGATTTGGTGTGCCGAGTAGAATGATATCTGATAATGGGTCAAATTTTAGGAGTAAACAAATCGAGAGGATGTGCGCCAAATTTAAAATCAAGCATAGTTTCTCTACTGGATATAACCCGTCTGCTAATGGTCAAGTGGAAGGATTTAATAAAGTGTTATGCAAATTGCTTAAAAAGATGGTCTCACATAATAAGAGGCACTGGCATGAAAAGCTACTAGAGTCCTTGTGGGCGTATAGAGTTACGACGCGAACGGCAATAGGGATGACCCCCTTCTCCCTTGTATATGGGGGAGAAGCGGTCCTACCATTAGAAGTACAAATCGCCTCTTTACGAGTTGCCATTCAAGAAAAACTCACAGAAGAGGAAGCGACAAAATTGCGCTTAAAAGAATTAGTCAACTTGGAGGAAAAGCGGCTTCATGCATTGCAAAACTTGGAGGTATACCAAGCTAGGATGTCTCGAGCTTTTATAAGCGATTAAAAAGAAGATCATTTAAACAGGGGGACCTGGTGCTAGCAGTTATCCGCCCCATGAATATTACTCATCGAATAAAAGGAAAATTTGAGCCTAAATGGGATGGTCCATATGTAGTAAAGGATGTTTGTTCAAGTGGTGCATATCAAATTATTTCTGCTGACGGCGAATATTGCCCTCCGCCAATAAATGGAAAATTCTTAAAACCCTACTATGCTTAAAAAATATTATTATTATAATTCTCCATCGCTCATGAGCTTAAACTGTTAGCGAGAAATAAATTATAAAAAAATAAATCCACCATATGCTCCATCGCTTACGAGCTTAAACTGTTAGCAAGAAGAAAAAAATAAATCGCCATATGCTCCATCTCTCATGAGCTTAAACTGTTAGCGAGAAATGAATAATAAAAAAAATAAATCCACCATATGCTCCATCGCTTACGAGCTTAAACTGTTAGCAAGAAGAAAAAACTAAATCGCCATATGCTGTATCGCTCAGGAGCTTAAAACTATTAGCAAGAAGAAAAAAATAAATCGCCATATGCTCTATCGCTCACGAGCTTAAACTGCCATCGCTCACGAGCTTAAACTGCTAGCGATAAAAAAAATCGTCATATGCTACTCATGAGCTTAAATTGTTAGCGAGAAAAAAAATATATACATATGCTCCATTGCTCATGAGCTTGAACTATTAGCAAAAAAAATCACCATATACTCTAACGCTTAAACTATTAACGATAAAAAAATTCATATGCTCTAATGCTTCATGAGTCTAAACTGTAAGCAACAAAAAAAATAGCCCGACTTTTTTCATGAGCTTAAAAATCACATAGTTCATCGATAAAATCTAGTTATAATGGATCTCACTGAGCCTAGATTACGAGTGATTAAATATAATAAATTCTATTGTTGTGAGCAGAATAAATAAACAAATAAATGGATATATTACATTACCATACGAACGCCAAACACACACACAAAAGGACACGCCACAGAGAATATTACAAAAAAAGGATGCCACTTTTATTTCTACAAAAAAGATATATAATAAAAGGTCTAACACGTTCTTGATTAAATGAAGAACAAAATAAAACAAATGTTTGATAATGATAAAGAGAAATAACATTCATAGATGGTCCCAAATAGTTGGGACCCTAGTTACTGCTAGATCGACAGCTATTTAAATCAGTAAGAAGTTGCTCAGCCCGCTGATTCAGTTCCATTGTTTCCTTCTGAAAAACATCAATAGCCTTGTTGCTCGCGTCTGCAATTGCATCACACAAGTCCTGCTCCAATTTCCTCACCTCCAAATCTGAAGTAGAACGCATTTCTTCAAGTCGCGCTCCCTTTTGCTCTACCTCCATTAAAACTTCATTAAGTTTATCAATTGTCGTCATGGTTTCTGCCCGCTGCTTTTCAGCAGAGGCCAATTCCTCATCAACAGTGCGAAGAGCTTCCCTTTGAATGTCAAGCGCCTGCTTGATTTCAGTAGTGCTTTGTTCGTCTTGTTTTTTTGCCACTTCAAAGTTAGAATACGTCCTCTGTAGCTGTTCGGAAATGGTAATTAATTTGTACAGCATAGCTTTAATTCTTGCAATGCTAGCAAATTGTCCCGTAAGACAAGACGAAGCGAGGCGCAGACTGGCGCAACGAACAGGATCTCTCAAAGTATGGGCATTTAGCCCATCAAGAACATTTGCCAACGCTTGCCTGGCTGTCTTGAGGAAAAGATCTTCTAGTGTTGCAACTGTGTCCATGCTAGGGTGTATCTCAACAGGAGAAATTATATCCAAAGGTTGGTTTTCGAACAATTGATCGCAACCTGAAATAGAACAACAAAGGATATTGTTAGTAGTAGTAATAATAATAATACTAATACTAATAATAATGACGATGATGATGATGATGATGATGATGAAGTATTGATGTATTTATAAAATAATACCATCAAGAAAAGAATCAATGTCACTAAAGTTAACAACAGAGGGTAGGGCGCAGGGGAAGCTTGAATAATCCTCAGCTAACTCTGTTGTGTCGACACAAGAATCAATAAAAGGTGAAGTTGGTGGCTCTCCTCTTATCAAGCAAAAATTGGTCACATCATCATCACCATCTCCTACTTGTGCAACGTCACAAGTTGGTGGCTCTCGTCTTGTCAAGCAAAAATTGGTCACATCATTATCACCATCTCCTACTTGTGCAACGTCAGAAGACGATGGAACAAAATCCTCGTTTCCGGTGATAGTTGGGTAAGGAGTAAGTGTAGCTGTGCTGTTGTCACCACCAACAGGCCGAGAAAAATCGAGTTTTCTTTTGGTTAAAGATTCTTCACTGTCACATAAAAGAGTGTCTTCAGATAGTCTTCGCTTTCTGTTGTCTTCAGGTTGCATGTAAACCTGATCATCCATGGAGTCTTTCTGTGATGTATTATCGGTCGATACGTGTTGCAAAGAAGAACCCTCCATAAGATTTATCTCAGAGTGCTAAAAAAGGGAGAGTTGGGTACATAGTAAAATAAAATTCATGAACCATGATATGTATGTATGCTACCACGAATATAAAGTAAAGAAAAGAAGGTAAATCATACATTGTCTGGTAGAGTTGAAGTGTTGGGCCTTGTGCGTAAGAAATCATGTAATATTTTTTTCCAAGGACTAATTATCACCTCCTCTCTAGCCTTGATAAATGCAATATACTTAGTATGCTGCTCCTCAAGCACTTCTCGTATCACCACAAAATCAGATGGAGAAAGACGACGAGGAATAATCTTGCCTGCTGCTAGTCTTTTTCTATCATTATAATGTACACGACCATGTGCACAACCACAGCGCAAGTTCATCAGTATTGAGATAAAAGGCTCTGAAAATTTTCTATACCAATTCATCCAATATATTGTGCAGCTGCCAATACGAGTCTCATTAGGGAGACAACTGAAATCCTGATTTATTAGGCGTAAAAGATGTGCCCAGTAAGAGTAAGCGACCCCAAAATCATCTTCTGTATACACGCTCTTCAGTACGAGATATGGGACGACCTGATCAAGCCTAAACTATCGAGCTACACGATCTGGATTGTAAGAAACTCCGCAATGCATATGTTATCACGCCTAAAAGGAAGCAAGCCACGCCGAATACAGAAACAAAATGTTTTGCGGATCCAAGATGAAGGTGGTGTGCGTATATGGTTGGCAGAGTTGGGTTTGTAAGGGTGCCAAAGGATGTTAGAATCTTTACGCAGAAAATCAGAAGCACTTTCAGGACTGAAATGTTTAGAAATTCGAAATAACATGTTCACTAGCATAGGTTTCCTGGTAGGATGGTCATAATAAGGAATGCGTGGCTTCGTCACTTTGTTAACAAAAGCGTGTTTTAGGTAAACTCCCATCCATCCAATAAGATAATGAACAGGCCAAGGTCTTTTCATATAAGAAGGGCCAACCGGGTCTGTACTGATTAATCTCAGGGAGTAATATAAGGAACACAAAGCTGGTTGAGCCAAAGCAAAACGTCGCCCCAAAGCTATCCATGAAGCCATCACCAACACCCCACGACGAATTTGTGGTCCCCCTCCAATAATAGCAAAGCCACAAAGCCATGTCGCTATGAAAGCTACTTTGTAAATAAGCGAAAGTTCCATATCATCAGAATATGAAAGTCCCCTTGGTCCGTTATGAAAACAGTCACACCATTCTTGCAGCGATACTTCTCCCCCCACTTGTAATTCATGCCAAACCTCCAAAAGTTGTGATAAGCACTTGGGATATAATAACATGGATGGTTCACGCTCATGATGTGAAGGGACATACTCCTCATAAAATGCCCCATCCACTGTTAAACCCACAATATAATGCAAATCTAAGAGTGTTACAGTACGCTTGCTGTCGTGGAATAAAAAGTGTTTGAATCTGGATTCCATCTTTCCAGCAAAGATTTCAATAGCGAAGGTGAGACTGAATATTGTCCTAATAAAGAACAATAAATGGCTCCATAGATAAAATCCATACCTTCTCTGTCTCCTCTTAAATTAAAAGAATGGTTTGCAAGAATTATTGTACCCCATTCCGCATAACCGGATGGAATAGGAATATACTCATTATCATAATTCTCCCATCCTAAACCGTGTGATATCATTCTGTTCCCTAAAGTGAATGCTTGCTCAGGTTGTTTTGAGGGTGCATAATGATAAAAACAAACTCCAGAAATGGTTGGCTGAGATCTCCATCCACGAGTACTATTATCCAGTTCTCCAATTTTTAGTTCACCATTTATTATCACTGGGTTGGCTGCATCACTATTTCTTGGAGCATAAATTTGACTTTGTGCCACGTAAGAAAGTGGCTTCTTCCCAAGTATTATATGTGACATATTTTCCGTCATCTACAGTAAAAAGGTTATGTGAAAAAGTATGTGCGATAAAAAGGATTCATGTATTTATCCGTGTCAAAAAAAAAGAAATTTAAAATCTACTAGGAACCTTACCTGTCTCATATTTACCCACATATAATAAAAAAAAGGATCCGTTCATACGATGGGACAAAGTTAAATAAAAGAAGTGAAAGCAATGATGACATTGACTGCAAATTTCAAGCGGATGTTCCTCAAAACTCCTTAATAGCTTACTAGGACAATAACTCCATACAAGGATATAATGTCGTAATAAAATCTGGTGCTTGATTGTCAAAAAAAAAAGAAGTAACATCAAAATACCTTTCGTGTAGCCAGTTTTCTGCTGAGAACCCTTGTAACGAAGAAATGCTAGTTGATTCTCCAATGATGGCTGAATCAACTAGAAGTAGTGAGATGTTTCGGTAAAGAGAAGAAGGGAATAGAAATATTAATTAATATGGAAAGAAGGTGTACCTTGATATTAAGCCGTCACACGCTCATCTCCTATATTATAGTTGTGTGAGCATAACGCAAAACAAGGGATATATTATAATAAATCAAGGTCTTGCTCAAGCCGTACTAGGGTACAGCTAGATTATAGGGGTACCGTTCCTATATTATAGCTGGATAAGATATAATTTATAAACTGACGTTTTGATCCCAGATCCATAAAACCCATATCCTCCGGAATCCTACGCCTAGGAAAATAACAGATTCTTGAAAAGTGTGGTCGTGTTTCAGGGAGTTCTAAATAATAAGTATGTGAAGACGATAAAAATAATTATGTATGTTATCGTTATAAACCATATTGCGTACACTTATACATATAAAATCACATTGTAAAAGAATGCATACCTTTGAGCGGATAAGTATCATGCCTGAATAAATCATAGTTCATTAAAATATATAATAACATTGTTTAATTACTGAAGTTTCGAGATCCGGATCCGTTAATATGAAATTTTCTCGCATCCGGACCTCGAGGGGGAATCTGTTGACACGGATTTTGGCCTTATCAAAATATATGTCGTGCGGGTTTAATACCTTCGTTAAGCAAGCCGCATGTGAAAGAGGTAGCAAATGTGCATCGGTGAAATTCGGGTATTTATGGTGAAATTGATATGGACTCAAATCAGTCTCATATCCAAACAAATCCGTTTATGTTTTAGCCACGATAGAATCGAACAGTTTATGCTCTACTCCATGAATTTAAAAGTAAGCGAGATACAACGTCTTGCATGCTACAGTAAAAAATATATAAAGCGAGAAGATACATATGCACCAGCTATTATCAAATTACACAAATAACCATATAACCATTAAAAAATCCTAAAATATAATCGATACATATATTAATTAGGCCAATAAAGTCAATAACCAATTACTGATGTAAACGTAAATTAAGCAAATATGAATTTTAACCTAATTTTGCATGTGTTAATATGTACAGATAAATATTGCAAATAACAATAATAAGTTAAAAAGCAAAGTGACGTGGGGCGTCTAGCCTAATGTGTGTGTGTATATATATATATATATATATATATATATATATATATATATATATATATATATATATATAAAGGGAAAGATATTTGCGTCTAAGAAAAGAAAAAAATAAACTAAAACAAAACACATAAGAAAAAAAAGGAATAAAAAAAGGAAAGGCCAAGCCTTTCACCTTTCACTGCTGGCATGGCTCTTCCCGCTCAAATGCCCGAATGCGCGCTTTTGCATGCAACCAGCAAATTTGAAGGCGCGCCTCCTCAGGCACGTACACAACGCCTCTCCACGACGTGCAAAGGTGCAGCATGCACGTCGCTTCCGGCGTAGATTTCTTTGACCAAAACACACGTCTTTTCTCCGTGCGCGCCGCACACCAACTGCACCGCACGAACCACGATGTCTGCAGCGCGCCTGCGCCTATAAATAAGAGGCTACCGTTAGGCTGCAGGGAGTCGATAATAGAAATCTTTCACCGTCAGGCTGCCAAGCCAAACATCCATTTCACATCCGCCTAGTTGGCTGTCACATTTCCCATCGCCTACATCAGCACAAAGGAAAGGACGCTCCATCAGCAACCTCCATCGGCAAGAAAACTCTCCACCAGCACCCCTCTCTAAGGCATACCTTATAAAGAAACTGGTTCCTGAAACCTCAAGAGCATACCCTTGAGGAAAATCGCGTCGCCGGGTTATACACAATCTGTAAGGCATACCCTTAAGAGAGATCACACTGCAAGGACATATACGCCGTTGTGGCCCATCGGAAAGGTCTACTGCAAGGTAAGAAAAGCCCCATGTCGCTATATCGTTCTTTGTCTTCTTTCTCATCATAGAAGAATTATGTTCTTCCACTCGAGTTATTGATACGAAATCATTAACAAGTGCTAAAGTCGACATCATGCCAAAAATAATTATACTCCACATGTATAAATTATCGCGAATATATGCGTTAAGTTTTACGTGAAAATTGAAATTCTATGTTAAATAATGTTAAAAAAATATTTGTGCGCTCCATCGGCAAGAAATTCCCGTCAAGCACCTCTCTCTAAGTGTCGGCGTCTCGGACCCGGGGGGGTCCCTTGGACCGACCAGTGAAATCGCTGTGTGTTCCTGCCCAGATGGGTTGGCGCGGGATGGAACACAATAGGTGGGATAAGCCTTGTATTATCTTGCACCAGGGGTGCCGCTCGCAGTAGGGGTTACAAGCGCGTCGCGTGAGAGAGAGAGGGACACAGAGCTCGTCCGCCACTTCCCTCGCGCGAACCCCCCTTAGGGTGGCCCTGGACCTCCCTTTTATAGAGGCAAGGAGAGGATCCAGACGTACAACGGGGGGCGTAGCTATGCGTTAACGTGTCCGGCAGTGGAGTGCCTAAGCCCTGTGTACATGCCAACGTGGTCGTTGGGGGAGAGCTTGGGCCCTGTACATGTGATGGCGTGGCCGTCGGAGGAGCGCCTGAGTCCTGTAGGAGCATAGCTGGCAGCGCGGCGAGGATCCTGCTGACGTCTCCTTGCTGTCGTAAGGGGCTGAGAGCCACCGGCGTCATGGTGCACGCGGGGCACCATCATTACCCGTCGCCGGGGTAAGCCAGATGGGACGCCGGTCTTGTTCCTTGTAGCCTGAGCAGGCTAGGAATAGGGAAATGATGCATCCCCTATTAGCGCGGTCAGTCCGAGCTTAGGGTCGGTCGAGGCGGAGACTTCTCTTGAGGCCGAGGCCGGGGTCAGGCGAGGACACGATTCCTCCCGAGACTGGGGTCGAGGCCGTGTCCGGGGGTCGGGCGAGGCGAAAACCTCCTCCCGAGGCTGGAGCATGAGGTCGGGCGAGGCGGAGCTTCCTGTTGCGCCCAAGGCTGAACTCGGTGGTTGATCGTGACTTGTTGTCAGTCGTTGCCGAGGTGGCTGACACGACAGTCAGAGAAGAGCGAGCGGCACTGTTTTCCTGTCTGTCGGACAGTAAAGAAGAGGGGCGAAGTGATTGCGATCACTTTGGCCTGGCCGACTGAGGCGCGTGTGTCAGGATACGGCGTCAGGCATCCCCTGCATTTAATGCGCCTGCGAAGCGGTCGGTTGGTGAGGCGGTCTGGCCAAGGTTGCTTCACAACGAAGCCTGCCCGAGCCAGGCCTCGGGAGTGCCGAGGGGGCGCCCGCTGCCTGAGGAGGCCCTCGGGCGAGGCGTGAACTCGTCTCGGACTACTGTTCCAACCCGAGGCTGGGCTTGGGTGAGATCGCGTCCCTCGTGTAGACGAAGTCTTGGCTCGAACCGCACCCGTCAGTTGGTTTGAGGGTGTTTACCAGCCATGATTAGGAGCGTTGGGGGTACCCCTAATTATGGTACCCGACAGTAGCCCCTGAGCCTCGAAGGGAGTGATGGTACTCGCTTGGAGGCTTTTGCCACGTTTTCGATGAGGGGATCGGCCTTTCTCGGTTTTTGCCTTGTTCTGGTGGGTGCGCACGAGCGCACCCGCCGGGTGTAGCCCCCGAGGCCTCGGAGGAGTGGTTTGACTCCTCTGAGGTCTGAATGCTTTTTGTGGTGCTTCGGCCGGTCTGATCGTTCCCTCATGCGGCCTGGCCGTAGCCCGGGTGCGTGGTCGGGTTCCAAGTTATCAAGCTGGTTTGTTGACGCTGTCAACAGTTTTGGCCGTAGCCGGGTGCGACAGCGGCCCCCGAGCCTCTGCATGGAGCGAGAGGACGATCAAGGACTTTCCCGACTTTTATTATACGCCCCTGCATCGCCTTTCCGCAAGGAGGAGGGGGGGAAAGCGCCATGTTGCCCTCGGAGGGCGCCGAACATGGTGTTTCCAGTGAGCTGCTAACGGGTGATCCGAGCAGACGCCCGTGCCCCGTTCGTTAGGGGTTGGCTGGTGGCCCAAAGGCACGCTCCAAAAGTACCTGCGGGTGACTCGCCGGACCCAGACCCCTTCGACAGGGTCCGAGGGCTCGATGCCTCCCTCCGGTGGGATTCCGTTACAAATCGTTCCCACCGGTCTCGGAAATGTCCTAGGGTACCTCGGGAGCGTAGCTCGAGCCTCGGCTATGTATCGAACGTACTCAGAGTCATCCCTCACTCTGCGTGCTCTGGGGCGACTGTTGAACCCTTCCGAGGGGCTAGCCTACGAACCCCTGATCAGTAGTGGGCATGGAGCCTGAGCGCTCTGGGGCGGCTGTCGAACCCTTTCGAGGGGCCAGCCTTTGAACCCCTGATCAGTAATGGGCTTGAAGTCCGTGTGCTCTGGGGTGGCTGTCGAAACCCTTCCGAGGGGCCAGCCTTTGAACCCCTGATCAGTAGGAGGGCTCGGGGCCCGCTTCCTTCGCCGAGAAGGATCCTTTCCACAACATCCCCTTTCCCGATCACTATAGCAAGAGAGAGAGAGAGAGGAGGAGGGGAAGGATATGAATTTAAATAAGGTGGCGCACCTTTTTTGACGTGATCATTATGGCGAAGGCGAAGCGACGCCCGCCTCGCCTGCCAGAGGTGTCGCCTGCTCCGTCGGGGAGTTAATGCGACGGGACGGGCGATTCGCGTGGCGCCCGTTGCGCGTGCGAGCCGTTCGAGGAACGGGGCATGGGCGAGTCGTCTTCACGCCGTGGGAGAGGGCTCTCCCGTCGCTTTAGGAGGGGACGCGAGCCTGCAGGCGACTTGATCGCTGCCTTCGCTCGTCTGCCGCTGCAGTTACTGCCGGCCCGCTTTGACCATGCCAACCGTCGTGCCTACCCCGCGGCTGACCGGCCCGTGGCCGTCACCTTTAACTGGCACTGTTGGGTCCTACGCAGGGCTACCTCGAGTCGCTGTAATGGTTCCGCAGTCGAGGAGGAGCAGCATTGGCGCGAGTGGCGGTGTAACTTCTCGCACGTCATAACCGGCGCGCCGATTACATGACATGCAGGCCCGATTCCTTTGCGCCGGTCCGCCGGATGTGGACAAAGCCGAAGGGGTGCACAGTTGCGGTGCAGTTGGATGCTTGTCGCGTGGCGGTCCACCCTTTCGACCACCGGTTTCTGCGAAGATGGGTGAGTGCTTGTAACCGCGGGACGGTTACATGCCTCGCGTGTGGCGGTTTGCCTTCTTCGTGCTTCGGATCAGCTCGTATGACGTGTGGGTCCCAGCCCCCGTGTCGTAGGGGAAGAACCCTGGAGGATGTCAGTGGGGATTTCGCCCATGACACTAAGGGGTGCAAGTGAGGAGGTCTGCCTATAAAAGGGGGATCGATCCCTTGGGCAGTGGCCATGCCTTCGTTCTCCCCTCATGCATTGCGCCCTTCTGCCTTTTGAGCCCCCGGATGGGGTGCTCCAGCGTTGCCTTGCTCTTGCTGTCGTTGGAGGAGCGCGGCCTCGTGGAGATCGGCACCTTTCAGCCATCGCTCGGCTTCAAGGATTTTCGTCGTGCAGCCCGGTTGCATTCCCTCACCAATGGGCAGTTTGGTGGGGAGAAGCAAGTCGGGCTGTGGCCTCCGCCCCGCCCTCAGCTTCAAGGATCTTCGTCATCCGAGCTGAGGCGGAGGAGCGCACCGAGTGGGAGGTTGCCTCCGCGTGGGCCGGTAACCCTTTTCTTCCCCCAGCGTTTGGGGGAGAAAGGCATCCTCCAGCCCTGCGGAGGCTTCCTTCAGCCATGCGGGGGAAGGCGAACTGCTGCTCCCTGGACAGGGCGCAGTCGTCCGTCCTCCACCTGGGCAATGGTTGTGCCGTACGCCGGTGGCTGCTGTCACCGCCCTCGCGGAGAGGGCGGACTTCGACAACGCGGGTTCGGTCGGCCGTAGACGTCGTCATCTGCAGCGTGTCCGGCTCGCTGGCCCAGCTGGCTCTAGCGCCGCTCCCGATGCTGCCTCCTGCCGCTTGGTCCTCGTGGGGACCAGCGCTGGCCGGTCCTCGAGGATTTGAGTGGGGATCTGTCGGCGAGCCGCTTGGAGTTTGTCATCCCGCTGGCCCCCCGGTGTGGAGGTTGTTCGTACCCGCGGGAGCGGAACCGGAGTCCCGTTTGTAAGGAGATATACCGGGTTTTTGCCAGAGCAAAATGTAACCGCATCAAGTACTTAGACACTTGTCGTAGGTCGGGAGAACCGCCGAGGGTTCTGCCGACGTCTAAGTCTGTGTAGCATAGTAACCCCAGGTATATGTGTTTGTTCTT
This sequence comes from Zea luxurians, assembly GCA_029449295.1. Lineage (NCBI taxonomy): Eukaryota > Viridiplantae > Streptophyta > Magnoliopsida > Poales > Poaceae > Zea > Zea luxurians. The sequence continues at coordinate 43,673,294 of JAOPSE010000001.1, read as the reverse complement.
TGTGGCTGTCGAGGCCTGAACATTTGGGTATTCGAGAATGAAGCTGTGTGTCTTCCTCATTCCGAGCGCTGGGACTTGTCTGTTGCCTAGCCGAACCACTTAACCGAGCGTCGGTTGCCTTTCGCGGAAGGTGACGAGTGAGGTGTCCGTATCCCGGAGGCGTAGGAGTCCCTCGGCTCTGTCGGCCTTGCCGCTCTAGGCTTCCCTTGCTCAGTTTTTGGAACCCTCGGCTGCTCTGCGATGAGCCGGAGCCGGAGGCAGCGGTGTTAGCGTGGACAGACGCGGAGTCGGCTCGGAAAGAGACTTCGTCGGCCCAGGAGATGGCAGCTTCCCAGGCCGAGGAAGATGTGGTAGCAGCCGCTGGAGCTTGGCCAAGACATCCGCTGGCGCGGTGCTGGCGTCCTCCCGTAGGTGGAGGACCTTTTGCCCGGGTCGCCGTCCGAGGCCGGGCCTGGTTCCGCCGAGGGTGGAAACAACACCGAGGGTGCTGCTGCTCCCCCTGCTGATGCCCGAACCTGCAGGAATAGTTTGTCTGTAGCATGCACATGCTTTTTCGCGACCGCCGAGGCCTAAACACTTTATCGTCGTGTTTAAAAAGCTATGTCTTCTCTCCTCTTGTTTCGAGCATCACGACTTGTCTATCAATAGCAGAATCGTTTATCCGAACGAGAGTTACTTTTCACGGAAGGTGATGAGTGAGGTATCTGTATCCCAGAGGCGTAGGAGTCCCTCGGCTCGGTCGGCCTTGCCGCTTACGTGCGCTCTCATTTGGTCGAAGGATTCCATTATTGGTACAGTCGAGAAGGCGTGAAAGTTGTTTTCTACCCGAGTGTTAGGACTTGTTCGGTAGCAGGATCGCTTATCCGAGCGTGAGTTACTTCTCGTGGAAGGTGATGAGTGAGGTATATGTATCCCGGAGGCGTAGGAGTTCCTCGGCTCGGTCGGCCTTGCCGCTTACGTGTACTCTCGTCGTTCTCAGGATCCCGCTATCGATACGGAAGTCGAAAGCACAAAGGTTGTTTTGGTAGAAAATTTTTTCGAGGAGAATTTTGACGCAGAGGGGGTTCCCTCCTTCTAGCCCCCGAGGGAGGGTCGGGCGTTGCTGAGGCAAGGCCGACCCTTCCTTGACGGTTAGACTTTGTGTATGTAAACGAGGTACATGAACGACTTAAAACATCTTAAGGGTAGAAGCGACGTAGCTGTTGGATGTTCCAAGTGTTGCTGTAGACCTCGCCTTGGTCGTTGGCCAGCTTGTATGTTCTGGGCTTCAAGATCTTGGTGATGATGAAGGCCCCTTCCCAGGGAGGAGTGAGCTTGTGGTGCCCTCGGGCGTCCTGTCGCAGGCGAAGCACCAAGTCTCCCACTTGGAAGCCTCGGGACCGAACGCTTCAGGCGTGGTAGCGCCACAGCGACTGCTGGTACCGTGCCGAATGTAGTAAGGCGACGTCCCGAGCCTCCTCGAGTTGGTCTAGCGAGTCTTCTCAGCTGGTCTGGTTGCTTCGGTCGTTGTACGCCTTGGTCCTCGGGGACCCGTATTCTAAGTCTGTGGGGAGGATGGCCTCGGCCCCATAGACTAGAAAGAACGGCGTAAAACCCATGGCGCGGCTCGGCGTCGTCCTCAGACTCCAGACTATCGAGGGTAGCTCTTTCATCCACCGCTTGCCGAAGTTGTTGAGGTCGTTGTAGATCCTTGGTTTGAGCCCCTGCAAAATCATACTGTTGGCACGCTCCACCTGCCCATTCGTCATGGGATGAGCTACGGCAGCCCAGTCCACACGGATGTGGTGGTGGTCGCAGAAGTCCAGGAACTTTTTTCTGGTGAACTGCGTGCCATTGTCGGTGATGATTGAGTTTGGGACCCCGAAGCGATGGATGCGTGAAGCCCCCGGGTGCCTTCTGCAAGGGACCGACGAGGTCTAGACCCCACACAGCAAATGGCCAGGTGATGGGTATCGTCTGCAAGGCCTGAGCGGGCAGATGCATCTGCTTTGCGTAGAATTGACACCCCTGGCAGGAGCGCACAATCCTAGTGGCGTCGGCCACCGCGGTTGGCTAGTAGAAACCTTGTCGGAAGGCATTCCCCACGAGGGCTCGAAGCGCTGCATGGTGGCCGCAAGCCCCGAGTGTATTTCTTGCAACAGCTCCTGTCCTTGGGCTATAGATATGCATCGTTGGAGGATGCCCGAGGGGCTGCGGTGATAGAGCTCTTTTTCATCGCCTAGCAAGACAAATGACTTGGCGCATCGAGCCAGCCGCCGAGCTTTGGTCTTGTCGATGGGAAGCTCTACTCGGAGGAGATATTCCAGGTACGGGGTCTGCCAGTTTGGATCTGGCGTGACCCCATTCTGTTCCTCCTCGACGGGCAAGGCCTCTTCCTCGATGGCCGAGGGTGCCTCGGGTTCGGCCAAGGGTGCCTCGGGTTCGGTCGAGGGTACCTCGGGCTCGGCCGAGGGTACCCCAGGCGGATGGTTGATGTAGGTCTCTGGAGAAGACGTCCGGGGGAACCGTCGTTCGCCCCGAGGCTATTTTCGCTAGCTCGTCCGCAGTCTCGTTGTTCCATCAGGTGATGTGGTTGAGCTCCAGCCCGTAGAACTTGTTTTCAAAGCGCCGGACTTCGTCGTAGTAGGCTTCCATCCTCCAGTCACGGCAGTGGGAGTTCTTCATGACTTGGTCAATGACAAGCTGCGAGTCGCCTCGAGTGTCGAGGCGTCGGACCCCTAGCTCGATGGCGATGCGTAGCCCGTTAACCAGTGCCTCGTACTCGGCCACGTTGTTTGATGCCAGAAAATGGAGGCGAATGACGTAGCGAAGATGCTTTCTGAGGGGTGAAACAAAGAGCACGCCAGCGCCTGCTCCTGTTTTCATGAGTGACCCATCGAAGTACATGGTCCAGAGCTTGGGCTGGATTGGAGTTGTTGGTAACTAGGTGTCAGTCCACTCAGCCAGGAAGTCTACCAAGACCTGGGATTTTATGGCCTTCCGAGGAGCGAATGATAGCGTTTCGCCCATAAGCTCCACCGCCCACTTTGCTATCCTACCCGAGGCCTCGCGGCACTGGATGATCTCCCCCAGGGGGAAGGATGACACCACATTCACCGGATGAGACTCGAAGTAGTGTCGCAACTTTTGCCGTGTCAGAATCACTACGTAGAGCAGCTTCTGGATCTGTGGGTAGCGGACTTTGGTCTCGGAAAGCACTTCGCTGATGAAGTAGACTAGCCTCTGGACGGGCAATGCATGCCCTTCTTCTCGTCTCTCGACTATGATCACGGCGCTGACCACCTGAGTAGTCATGGCTACGTAAATCAAGAGGGCTTCTCCTGCAGCGGGGGGCACCATGATGGGTGTGTTCGTATGGAGCGCCTTAAGGTTTCCGAGGGCTTCCTCGGCCTCGGGGGTCCAAGTGAAGCACTCGGCCTTCCTTAAGAGGCGATACAGAGGCAAGCCTTTCTCGCCAAGGCGTGAGATGAAGCGGCTCAGAGCCGCAAGGCATCCCATGACCCTCTGTACTCCTTTCAAATCTTTGATCGGTCCCATGTTGGTGATGGCCGCGATTTTCTCCTGGTTGGCCTCGATGCCCCGCTCGGAGACGATGAATCCAAGGAGCATGCCTTGGGGGACTCCGAAGACACACTTCTCGGGATTGAGTTTCACGCCTTTCGCTCTCAGACACTTGAATGTCGTTTCAAGGTCAGAGAGGAGGTCGGAGGCTCTCTTCGTCTTGACAATGATGTCATCGACGTACGCCTCGACCGTTCTGCCGATGTGTTCTCTGAACACATGGTTCATGCACCTCTATTAAGTGGCGCCTGCATTCCTCAACCCAAATGGCATTGTAGTGTAATAGTACATGCCAAAAGGTGTGATGAAAGAAGTCGCGAGCTGGTCGGACTCTTTCATCTTGATTTGGTGATAGCGTGAGTAGGCATCGAGGAATGACAGGGTTTCGCACCCAACAGTGGAGTCCATGATTTGATCGATGTGAGGTAGAGGGTAGGGAACTTTCGGACATGCTTTGTTTATACCAGTGTAGTCTACACACATCCTCCATTTCCCATCCTTCTTCCTTACAAGAACAGGGTTAGCTAACCATTCGGGATGGAATACCTCTTTGATAAACCCTGCCGCGAGTAGCTTGTGGATCTCCTCGCCTATGGCCCTGCGCTTTTCTTCGTCGAAACGGTGCAGGGTTTGCTTCACGGGTCGGGCTCCAGCTCTGATGTCCAGTGAGTGCTCGGTGACATCCCTCGGTATGCCAGGCATGTCCGAGGGACTCCACGCAAAGACTTCGGCGTTTGCGCGGAGAAAGTCAACGAGCACTGCTTCCTATTTGGGGTCGAGCTCGGAGCCAATCCGAACTTGCTTGCTGGCGTCGTTGCTGGGGTCGAGAGAGACGGACTTGACCGCCTCAACTGGTTCGAAGTTGCCGACGTGCGGCTTCACGTCGGGCGCCTCCTGGGAAAGGCGTTCCAGGTCGGCGATGAGGGCCTCGGACTCGGCGAGAGCCTCAACGTACTCCACGCACTCCACATCGCATTCGTACGTGTGGCGGTACGTGGATCTGACGGTGATGATCCCATTCGGGCCCGGCATCTTGAGCTTGAGGTAGGTGTAGTTGGGGATGGCCATGAACTTGGCGTAGCATGGTCTTCCCAACACCGCATGATAGGTTCCTCAGAACCCGACGACCTCAAAGGTGAGAGCTTCCTTTCGGAAGTTAGAGGGAGTTCCGAAGCAGACGGGTAAGTCGATCCATCTGAGGGGTAGGATTCGCTTCCCGAGCGCGATCCTGTGGAAGGGTGCCGCACCGGCCCGGACCTCGGACCGATCAACCCCTAAGAGTTCTAGGGTCTCGGCGTAGATGATGTTAAGGCTGCTGCCTCCGTCCATGAGGACCTTGGAGAGCCTAACATTGCCGATGATCGGATCAACGACGAGCGAGTACCTTTCTGGGCTTGGCACGAAGTTGGGGTGGTCGCCTTGGTCGAAGGTGATAGGCTTGTCAGACCAGTCTAGGTAGACTGGCGCCGCCACCTTCACCAAGCAGACTTCCCGGCGCTCCTGCTTGCGGTGCCGAGCCGAGGCATTCGCCGCCTGCCCGCCGTAGATCATGAAGCAGTTATGGACTTCCGGGAATCTCTCTTCCTTGCCGCCCTCCTTCTTGTCGTTGTCATGGCCCTTGCCGTCCTCCGCCGGGGGCCCGATCTTATGGAAGTAGCGCTGGAGCATGACACATTCTTCGAGGGTGTGCTTGACAGGCCCCTGGCAATAGGGGCACGACCCTTTGAGCATCTTGTCGAACGCACCGGCCCCTCTAGGAGGTTTCTGAGGGTTCCTGTGCTCGGCCGCTGCGATGAGATTTGCGTCTGCGGCGTCGCGCTTCGCTCGCGACTTGTTTTTAGCCTTCTTCTTCGTGCCCCGCTGGGCGGACTCCTCAGGGGCGTCTGTCTTTGGCTCCCCCTGAGGCTGCTTGTCCTTTCGGAAGATGGCTTTGACCGCCTCTTGACCCGAGGCGAACTTGGTGAAGACATCCATCAGTTCGCTCGCTCGGGTGGGAGTCTTGCGCCCCAGTTTGCTCACTAGGTCTTGGCAAGTGGTGCCGACAAGGAAAGCCCCGATAACATCCGAGTCGGTAACGTTGGGTAGCTCGGTGCGCTGCTTTGAAAACCGCCGGATGTACTCTCGGAGGGACTCCCCTGGCTGCTGGCGGCAGCTTCGGAGGTCCCACGAGTTCCCAGGGCACACGTACGTGCCTTGGAAGTTCCTCGCGAAAGCTTTGACCAGATCGTCCCAGTCGGAGATTTGCGCAGGAGGTAGATGCTGCAGCCAGGCTTGGGCGGCGTCGGAGAGGAAAAGGGGTAGATTACGGAAGATGAGGTTGTCATCATCCGCCCCTCCCAACTGGCATGCCAGTCGGTAGTCTGCGAGCCACAGCTCCGGCCTCCTCTCCCCCGAGTACTTGGTGATAGTAGTCGGGGCTCAGAAACGGGCAGGGAACGGCGCTCGTCGTATGGCCCGGCTGAAGACTCACGGACCGGGTGGTTCGGGCGAAGGACTGCGATCCTCCTCACTGTTGCAGCATTCCCCATGCCTGGGATGGTAGCCTCGGCGCACCTTCTCGTCGAGGCGGGCTCGATGGTCGAGATGGTGGTGCTCGTTGCCGAGGCATTCCCGGGCGGCGGGCGCCTCGTCCCGCGTACGCTCGGGATGGACCGAGGCTTCCCGAATGCGCCGGGAGGACACAGCGTGATGCTCCGAGAGGTCAGCTCGCCTACGGGAGGCGGAGCTCTCGGCTCGTCGAACCGCGGCGCCTTCTAGGAGATTCTTGAGTTCGCCCTGGATACGCCGTCCCTCGGTGGTGGATGGCTCCGGCATGGCTCGAAGCAGCATCGCCGCTGCAGCTAGGTCCTGGCCGGACCCACTGACAGCCGGGGGCAGCGCTGCCCTGGCATTGTCGACGATGCGGCGCCGGATGTCTTGGGGCTGGTGACAGGCTTCTCCGGCGAGTGTTCGGCCTGCCCACTCCTGTTTGATGTTCTGTCGGAGTTGTACAAGCCGGCCTGCTTCCCCGTCGACCCGGGCCTGCATCTCACGGATTTGCTCGAGCTATATGTCCTGACCCCCGCATGGACTGGGACCACAGCTAGCTCCCGCGGGATGTCAACGCGAGATGCGGGCCTAGGGGGATCGTCAACCTCTAGCATACCGAGGTGGTTGCCTTCGTTGTGATCTCCCAGATCGACGTGGAAACATTCGCGACTTGGGCCGTAACCCTCGTCGTCAAGGTCATGGCCATCGTCAGAACAACCGGAGAGGCAGTGGTCACATGCGGACATGAAGCCCCGCATGGCACCGGGGTCATTGAGGGCAGAGAAATCCCAACCGGAGTCGGGGTCGTCCTCTTCCTCAGAACCCACCGGTCCGAAGGTTGAGACGGCTGTCAGTCGGTCCCAGATCGACCACATGTGGTACCCCGGAAGGTTTGGATACGCCTTTACGAAGGCGCTCACCATAGCGGGGTTGCTAGGTGGATCGAAGCTGAACCGAAAAGGTACGGGATGGAAAACGGACGGTACCTCTTTGTCGTTGGACGGTGGTGAAGTCGCGTTGGGGGCAGAGCACACCGTCATCTCAGGTATGAGGGTAACGCCCAGCAGGTCCTTTGCGAGGGTGCTGGCGTCATCAGTCCGCTTGGGGCTGACACGTCGCGGGGAAGTGACACCCGCCGTCGCCTCAGGTGCGAGGGCAATGTCCGACATGTCCCCCGAGGCAGTGCCGGCGTCGTCGACTCGCTCTGGTGCGACGACCGACAAGGTGCCGCCTCCTGCATGGCCACGGTTGCCTCGTCTCTGCCTCCTCCGACGAGGAGGGTGGCGGGGACGACCGGAGTGCTCCTCTTCTGCCGCGGGGAGATGTTGTCGTAGAGCTCGCCGCCGCCGGGCGAGTCGGAGACCGTCGTTGTCATCACGCCGCGGGGGGAGGAGTACCATGTCGTAGCTGCCGTTGAGGGACATGAACTCGAGACTCCCGAAGCGGAGCACCGTCCCGTGCTAGAGAGGTTGCTGAAGACTCCCCATCTGGATCTCAACGGGAAGGTGTTCGTTAACACGCAGCAGGCCCCTACCTGGCGCGCCAACTGTCGGCGTCTCGGACCCGGGGGGGTCCCTTGGACCGACCAGTGAAATCGTTGCGTGTCCCTTCCCAGATGGGTTGGCGCGAGATGGAACACAAGAGGTGGGACAAGCCTTGTATTATCCTGCACCAGGGGTGCTGCTCGCAGTAGGGGTTACAAGCGCGTCGCGTGAGAGAGAGGGACACTGAGCTCGTCCGCCACTTCCCTCGCGCGAACCCCCCTCATGGTGGCCCTGGACCTCCCTTTTATAGAGGCAAGGAGAGGATCCAGACGTACAACGGGGGGCGTAGCTATGCGCTAACGTGTCCGGCAGTGGAGTGCCTAAGCCCTGTGTACATGCCAACGTGGCCGTTGGGGGAGAGCTTGGGCCCTGTACATGTGATGGCGTGGCCATCGGAGGAGCGCCTGAGTCCTGTAGGAGCACAGCTGGCAGCGCGGCGAGGATCCTGCTGACGTCTCCTTGCTGTCATAAGGGGCTGAGAGCCACCGGCGTCATGGTGCACGTGGGGCACCATCATTACCCGTCGCCGGGGTAAGCCAGATGGGACGCCGGTCTTGTTCCTTGTAGCCTGAGCAGGCTAGGAATAGGGAAATGATGCATCCCCTATTAGCGCGGTCAGTTCGAGCCTAGGGTTGGTCGAGGCGGAGACTTCTCTTGAGGCCGAGGCCGGGGTCGGGCCAGGACACGATTCCTCCCGAGACCGGGGTCGAGGCTGAGTCCGGGGGTCGGGCGAGGCGGAAACCTCCTCCCGAGGCCGGAGCATGAGGTCGGGCGAGGCAGAGCTTCCTGTTGCGTCCGAGGCTGAACTCGGTGGTTGATCGTGACTTGTTGTCAGTCGTTGCCGGGGTGGCTGACACGGCAGTCGGAGCGGAGCGAGCGGCGCTGTTTTCCTGTCATGTCGGACGTAAAGAAGAGGGGCAAAGTGACTGCGGTCACTTTGGCCTGGCCGACTGAGGCGCGTGTGTCAGGATACAGCATCAGGCATCCCCTGAATTTAATGCGCCTGCGAAGCGGTCGGTTGGTGAGGCGGTCTGGCCAAAGTTGCTTCACAACGAAGCCTGCCCGAGCCAGGCCTTAGGAGTGTCGAGGGGGCGCCCGCTGCCTGAGGAGGCCCTCGGGCGAGGCGTGAACTCGTTTGGGACTACTGTTCCAACCCAAGGTTGGGCTCGGGTGAGATCACGTCCCTCGGGTAGACGAAGTCTTGGCTCGAACCGCACCCGTCAGTTGGTCTGAGGGTGTTTACCAGCCATGATTAGGAGCATTGGGGGTACCCCTAATTATGGTACCCGACACTAAGGCATACCTTAGAGAGAAGTTGACTCAAGAAACCTCAAGGTCATACCCTTGAGGAAGATCACGTTGATCGGTCATACACGTCATTGTAGCCTGCTATAAAGGTCTGCTGCAAGGGCTAATAATTAAAAAAAAGGTCCAAGTACATGCTAGCAAAATATAATTATAGATGCAGCACATATTAATTCCAAACTACAAGAATGACCATCGTGCTTGTAATAGAGCATGTCCCAATATTTTCAAATCAAAGAAATAACCATCAATGCATCATCTAAAAGTCATTATAGCTATAAACTGCAGTTTTTGACCCAAGTTAGCACTACGTCGAGTTAAATCAAACTAAATAATATAAAGTAAAATCAGATAAAATAAAAATCTGATGCTCAACTCCGATGAATTAGGAGCCTAAGTTATAAACGTCTAAAACAAAATAAAATCAAACGCTTAGCCCTTACGCTTGAAATGCCTAAACTATAAAAAAAAGAGTTAAATCGAATCAAATCAAATTAAATAGTATCATATATGCTAACCTATAGTTGAATACATGTCATGACCATGATAAAACAGATTATTTGTATGCGTCGTAGTTGCCGCATCATCTCTCTCTAAGCTTTGGTAAAAAATAAATAAATAATCTTACTTGGCCCAGATAAATACTGCTCCATATGTATACTAAAGATAAAATAAATTACATTCTGCATATGTAGAGAAACGCCGTTAGTTTGTCTCTACCCTTATGAGCAAATCGAATAAACGAATGTCGGCGCTATACACACATACGCATCATGCCATTGTCACAGGTAATGCATCTGCATACCCTAAGGAAAATTCATGACATCAAATTCATTTATGACATTAAATTCTAAAATAGGAAGCATTCGACCCTAAAGAGACGTAGGTCATGTCATTAACAAATAAAAAAAAGATCACAGATCACGCTTCAAACAAAAGCAATAAAAACTAAAACAGTTTGGCTTGGCTTAAATAAATTCTGCACCATATGCCAAGTGCATTCATAAACAAGTGTCTCAAAACAACTTCATACGTGGTCTTATATGATCCGATAAAAATCATCATATTTAAAATTTAAGGTAAACCGTATGCATATATGATAATATCAACCATCAATGAAATAAATATCGATCAAATCAAACAATTAATTCTTATTGGTCTGACATACATATGAGTCATATTATATGATTCGGATGCCTAACGTTCAAATGATTAAAAAAGGTTGCATGCTGAGTTATTGAAATTCAACGCCATGCCATAGTTTCAACAAATGACAAAAAAATATGTGTGAATCAAAATACACGCATATTATGATTCGGCAAGGAGCTGACCAAGCTAGCAAATAACCATGCAAGAGGTATCTGCTAGCTCGTCAACAATAAAGTCACATCAAGCTGGCCAAGTTCAGACAGACATATGCAACCATCCACGACTACATGAGGCGAAGACTTTTTTGTTTTCTTTTGTAGTTTGTAATAGGCTAGCCATATGATGTAATCTTTCTTTTATGTACTCATGTTGGAACTCTTAATCAGGGGTTTTCTCTATCGAGATGTAATTAACATAATTTTTATGCAAATATAAGAATTATGGAAGTATGAGCCTACACCTGTATTATTTATTCTGTTATATCTAAATTAAAACTTGTCTCTGTTGACGTGGAGATGGCGCTTTTGCCGCCCGTTTTCTCGACATCAAAAACTCACCGTGGAGCTCGGTCTACGTTCGCTGGCGGTCGGGTGAAGTCTGGTAACCTTGATCTGGTGTCTCCGGCGAGGCAGAGCTCGATTCCTCGCTCTAGGAGCTTCACCGAGGCACGCAGAGTCTCTCTCGAGGGTCGGACGGGGCTGGGAATGGTTCGGTTGGCCGGTCTACGGTGGTGGGTGCTCAGGCGGCCGCTGGCACGCCATGCACGGGGCAAACGCCGGTGATCTTGCGCTCCGGTGAGGTCGAGAGCGAGCGAGGGAGTACGGTCGAAGCCGTGGCTGGCTTTATAGGCGCGGGCGCGGGCAGTGGCACGAGCTCGGCTTGGCGCGACGCGGGGCGCGCGGGGTCGGACGTCGGGCGTGCTCTGGCGAGTTCAGGACACGTCGAACACGTGGAGGTGTGTTTCTGCCCTTATTCAAAAGCTTGCTAAGATCGCAAACGTGCGAATCTTGGCAAAAATCCGGCGCAGACCTCCTCTTGGCACCTATGGCTATCTCTTGTATGTGAGTTCCAATGGAGGATACGCCCTAGGTCAGAAGATATGCGGACGCCAAATCAGGCATGTCTCACTGTCCACCCCGAGACAAAAGTGATGTCAAATCATGTCAAATGTTTTGGCTCGGGTTCAAAATTTTCCAGTGGGTTCCATAGGTAGTTTGGCTCCTTTTTGGTATTCAGACCAAGTGGTTTTGGCGCCATTTACTAAGTGAACACGTCTGCCCTTTAAACTAGGGTTTATTTTGGACTTAGAGAAGATTAGAGAGCTCTAGTGTGCTTGCTCCTTAAGGAATGGATTTGGGGTCTTTAAGGGGCCTTTTTGTAATGTTTCCCCTCTGCATTTTATAGATTTTATTGTGTACTTAAATTTTGGTTAAGGATTAGAGACAAGAATTGGCCATTTGATTAACTTGCTCACTAATCCCTTGCTTGAAAGTCTAGTGCTTTAAGGGGTCTAGGGTTTAACCTCTTTTGCCCATGGTGCCAATTGCTTAAAATGTTTGGGTAAAGCTTTTGGTCATTAACATTTCTTAGTCAATCCATGGTTTCCAAGGTTTTGGTACTCCCTCTCCTCCACTTAACCACATGAGATAACAGGTCATGGGTGCCAGTAGGGAGTCAGGGCCTTGGGTAACACCTGGGGTGTTACACCACTGGGAGTTATGAAGCTAGTTTTCGGCTCGTCTTCCTTCTTCATCCAAATTTGATGATAGCCTGAGTAACAATCCAATAGACTCATGAGCTCTGAAGAAGCTGCTCATCTACTAGAGAGTCTATTCATGGCAATGGGAACTCATCCTTTGGGCATGCCTTGTTGAGATCTATGAAATCAATACACATTCTCCATTTACCATTGGCCTTCTTCACCATAACAGTGTTGGCTAGCCATTCTGGGTATTTCACCTCTCTGATGACACCAGCACTAAGAAGTCTCTTTACTTCGTTCCGAGCACCTTCAGCTTTGTCTTCAGACATCTTCCGAAGCCTTTGTTTTCTTGGCCTGAAGGATGGATCCACATTGAGTGAATGTTCAATAACATCTCTGTTGACGCCACAGAGATCATTGGCTGACCAAGCAAAGACATCTTTGTTATTGAATAAAAATCTTAGCAAAGTCTTCTCTTGCTCATCAGATAACTGAGACCCCAGTTGTTGGGGGCCTTCGGCTTCCGAAGGTCCTCAAAAACATGATTTAACTATGTCTCTGGAGCATAATGTGTAAACAGGTACCTTCGGACACAAATCAAAACCACAACATGAAGATGCACAAAGAGTATGAAGGATGGCGCAGAGCCGAAGCTATGCGCAGGGGAGCTTCGGCGTGATAGCAGAAAAAGAAACTGACTTAAAAGGGAAAAGGCTATTTGGATCCCAATGGATTGCTATATAGTTATTAGCAAATGTAAAGGGCATGGGTGTAATTTTACATGGGCTGCGTCCCGTGCCTATAAATAGATGAACAGTACTCCCGTACTGTTTAGGCGGACTTGGCATTTACTTTCGCGTCACGATTGTACCCCTGCTTTCCTTCGAGCCGAAGGTACATTTATAATTTGTTATTATCGACATAGTCACGCAAATAAAAATAAGTTGGTAATAACATTTAAAGTGTTTATATTATTTTCATATCTTGTGTATGAATCCTTCTTCATCATCTATTGTGTTTAAGAAGATTTGTTCTTCATAACCTTCGTCCAGAATTCATTATATCCGAAGGGAGATAATGTTTCGAAGGACGAAGGACTTTAACATTTAACACTTTTTATGTTGCCTTGTTCTTAACTCTTAGCATTTGAGAACAAGTCCCCAACATTGGCGCCCACCTCCGGTGAACTCACTTCCACTTTTTGAGTTTCGAACACCTTCGGCAAGCATAGACCTTCGTCATGCCGCCAAAGAAAGCTTCAGCAATAGGGGCTGCCGCTCTGCAGCCGCTGGACCCCAACCAAGAGACCCTCTCTCTTAGGGAGGCCCGAAGCCAGAAGAGGAAGGCCACCAGTCCAACGCCTCAGGAGGACGACTTGGACCAAGAGATCAGAAATATGGAGATGCTCCATCAGTAGGTGCAAAGGAAGAAGGAAAAGATGGCTAGGCTGGCTGATCTGCAAAGGCAGATAGACGAAGCCTCTGAAGAAGTTCATCATCTTACTCAAGATGAGCAGAACCGAAGGCCTCAACACAGAGAGCTTCATCAAGAGGGCTTCTTCAACGAGGATGACTGGTATGAGAATTCCATCATGGGAATTTTGCTTTTGATGATGCTTCTCCTCTGTCAGCAGAACTGCAGGCTACACCTTGGCCTCCGTCTTACAAGCCACCTCAACTCCCCATGTATGACGAACACTCAGATCCGAAGCATTTTCTGATGAGCTACGAAGCAACGATATCTTCCTATGGTGGCAATACTGCAGTCATGGCGAAGTATTTCGTCATGGCTGTCAAGAATGTTGCACAAACCTGGTACTCCTCCCTTCGGCCAGGAACAACCACATCATGGCAGAAGCTGAAGGATATGCTGATCACCAGTTTCCAAGGGTTTCAAACGAAGTCGGTCACCGCTCAAGCCTTATTCTGTGGCGGAACTGCCCGAATTATTCCGACTTAAGTGCCTAAGTCCGACCTTAGAGGCTAGACCACACTTAAATGGGAATAACCCGTCAATCCCTCGGATCTAGTCCGACACGGCCACTGACAGGATCAAGTACCACAGTCTCACTCGATGGTGAGTCACAGAGCAAATACAATAAAGCATAAAACCATGCATGGAAGAGTATTAAGTTATTACATCACCATTTTCATCATCGGAGTTTTCGCAAAAGTAACCATCATTGTTTTTGGAGTGCAGCGGAAAATAAACTAACGGTAAATAAATGGAGGGATGGGGAAGCCTGTCCCATCACTCCTCATGCTCCTCCTCAGCCGAGGCAGGGTCCCACTCGACAGTCCAACCCGGTGGCAGGGTGGATGGCCAAGTCACTCCAGCAACCATGTCCTCCAGAGAACCTGTAAAAAATTATGCCACAAGCAAGGCTGAGTATACTAATACTCAGCTAGACTTACCCGGTGTGAGGAGTCTATACTCCTCTACCTCTAGACATGTAGCTGTTTGGCTGTGGGGTTTGGTTGCCAAAAGCACTAGCTGAGTTTCTAAATCAAGATTTTAACTTTGTCAAAATTAAGTGTGACTCTCTTAAGGCTAAAAGTGTACTATCTACTCATACATAGTAGCAAGCATTTTTAGCAATCATCATTTTGTATCATCTCATCACAGTTCCACTTCTTACTCAATGCAGTACAATGGATCAAGCAGTCTCATTAGCTGCGAGAAGCAGACGATTCGAATCGAGTTTTATCCTTGCAAGGTAAACCTAAACACACGACATGTAGGGGCACTCCGTCCCCACACACATCAACCGTCCCCATCGATTCCCTGGCAGCAGATCAGGTCTCACCGCCTTGGCGTACAATGCCCCACTGACCCCGACTGGCCGTCGTGCAGCGGCCGCACTTGTACCCACCATAACCGGAATGGGAGACTACGTCTCAGGTCGCGTGAGGAGGTATGTCCACTGGCAGGTTCAATCAGGTACTAGGTTTACCGATTTACCATATTTCTCGGTATGTGTTTAGTACGTTCAAACGCTTGACACAGGTATCCGCACGTTAATCCTTATTCCATTTTCCATCTCGTGGACAACCAATCCCCATGGATTGTGGTCCACTAACTAGTATCCTGACAGTATGAAAGTGGGTACAATCAACTTCCTGATCTCGCGCGAGTGCTAGAAAAATCACTCGTCTTCTACCGAGACCCTAATTAAATAAAGCAGCTACTCGACCTGTCATACTAGTATTCATCTCAAAAGGATTCCTGAGATCATGCAACTAGGGTTTCAAACAATTCCTACACCTAAGTGCACAATCAATCCTACAATCATTAAGTGAAGTAAAATAGCATAAATAACGGGTTATGCATAAAACCGGGGCTTGCCTTCCAAAGCAGTGGCAGGCAGGTCCTCTGGTGCAGGCTCCGGTGCTGGGTCGGGGGCAACCTCCTGGGCAGCTCCTTGCTCCGGCACGAGGACGTACTCTTCGTCAGCAAGATTACAGTCTATCGAAATGCAATGAACATGTATGTCATGATTATGCAAAATTTAAGAACATTAAGCTACATAATTCAAGTTAAGAATTTAACTTAGGGCTTCTTGGTTACGAGGGTCTTCTAGTGGTATTCATAGACTTATTACTTTTTAGTTTTAGGTTTTCTTTCTAAAATGACTTATTGGATTTGTATGGCCTTTATAAATTTCAGTGGACAATTATAAGGGCCTTAGGGGGACATTAAGTTCCATCATCCATTTTCCTTTCTTAATTTCCACCTAGGGCTTCTAGTAGGGGTTTTGAACTATGATAGTAGTTTAAAACTTTCCAAAAATTCTGTAAAAATTACAGTGGGTGGTCACTGGCTATACTAGCTTGTTTTGAAAATTTGAGGCTTAAAGTATAAAAGCTAATCTTTAAACAAAAATAACAATGGTTAGGTAATTGGGGCCATTTTACACTACAAGTCCTTTATTAAAGTGGTTTCTGACCTAATGGTTATTTTTGCTGGCCTCTAGTAGTGATAAAAAGCTCTTGTACCAAAAATGGCAGAGAGCTACATGGTGGTTAATTAATGGTGAATTTCTAAACTTGGGTGCAAAAAGAGTGATTAGAACTAACTTGTCATTTGAAAAATATCAAACAACAGGTTTCAGATTTTTCTTAAGTTCTTATTATCAACACAGTAGTTATCCTAAGGTTTGGGGAGGTTTCACCTTAGGGGTATTTTTGTAGGGTTTTTCTAAGTTATCCCTATTTTCTTCATTAAAAAGGTATCTTGTTTATTTTATACTACAACAGGGTATGACATATTTTTCCAGTGAACTACATTGACTAAGTATCTCAACAAAAATAGGTGTACCCTCTGGTTCATCATTTATATCACCTTTTCTATTTTCCTTAAACTTAAGCATATTATAGAATAAGGGGTTAAAATTATCTTAATGTAATAGACAGAGAGGTTTAACATTTTTAACTAAGTTAGTGAGTGAATACAAACTTCTCCAAATTTTACTAACCCTAGTTAAATAGTGCAACTATTTTTCTTGCTATTATTAAGCTTTTGGCCAAAACTGAAAATAAATCAGAACCTTATATTTTTCTCTAGTTCATATGTGGTTTTATATTTTTCTTAGACAGGTTACAGTATTTAGAGTTTGGCAAAATTGGTTTGACCAAATTTGGATGATTTAAACAAAAGTTATGCATTTTCAAAGTTGATGTCCAATTTAAAAACAGATTTACTTAAGGTTTTCTGGAAAAACCAGTTTGCACCGAGACCCCTAGGGTTAAACTGATTCAACTCTCGCAGATCTACCCTCAGGTCACTATTCAAATGAGTCTTGGGCTTTACACTTAACCCCCCAGGGTTTTCTTCCTTACACCCGCGGTCCTTCTTCTAAACCGAACAGTAGCCGCAGGAAAGAAAGGACGGCGCGGCTTACCGGCGGCGAGGGAGGTCCGGCGAAGGGTGGGGTCGGCTCGGGGAGGCTCTGGCGGTCACGTCGAGGTACGGCTCGTCGTCGGAGGTGGCCGGAATCGCCTGGTCCACGAGCGCAGGCGGGTGTCCTCGTCGGCGGCGAGTATACCGGCCAAACCACGGCGAGCTGGTTCAATCCGACGGCACGGTGAGCTTCACGGGGTCACGCAGCGACTGCGTGCACAAGGAATCGAAGAATGGCTGAGTGGATTACCCGGTCCACGAACTCCGGCGAGGTTAAGTGCTCCGGCGTGGGTGGACTGGCTTCTCCGGCGAAGGAAACTCCAATTCCTCGCTCGGGGAGTCTCGCAGAGGGGTGCACAAGCTTCTCCGAGGGCGGGACGGGGCTGGAAATGGCGGAGCGGGCCGGTCTACGATGGCAGGGGGACTGGGTGGCCGCGGACGGCGGCGCACGGGCCAACGACGGCGAAACAAGCTCCGGCGAGGGTCGGGTGGGTGCGGACGGGTATGGTCGACGCTCGGGAGGGTTTTATAGGCGCGGGCGCGCACCAGGGCGCTGGCCTAGCCGTTTGGCGCGACGCGGGCGCGAGGGGCGCGCGCGGGCGTGCTCTGGCGTGCTCAGAGCGCGTCGAACACGTGGCGCTTTGCTTCTGCCCGTGTTCTTCGCCCTGCTGAGCGGCCAAGCGTACGAATCTCGCCATGTCGACTGTGAAAGATCTCTTCCCTGCACCTAGAGCTACCTATTTCATGTGAGTTCCAAGGGAGGATACGCCCTAGGTTAGGAGATAGACCGGCGCCAAGTTTGGTTTGTCTCACTGCACACTCCGCGACAAAACCGATGTCAAAGCTTGTCAAATGTCCAAGTCTCGGTTTCAAATTTTTCCAGGGGGTGCCTTAAGTGGTATAGCACATTTTTGGTATAGAACCCAAGTGGTTTTGGCGCCATTTTCAAAGTGAACACGGCTGGTCTTTGAATTAGGGCTAAAATGTGACTTAGAGAAAATTAGAGAGCTCTAGCTCTCTCTCCACTTGGAGATTTGAAATGGGGTTTCTCCAGGGGCCTTTTTGCAAAATTTTCTTCTCCAAAATGATGGTTATAATGTTGCTTAAGGTTTGGGTAAAAGTTACACATGCTTTACCTATTTGATCATTCTCTCCCCCCCCTTACTTAGGGTTTAGGAAGGTAGGGCTTTGGAGAGAGCTAGGGTTCTTCTCCCCCTATTGTCCAAGATAGTAAGTGTGCAAGGTCTTAGGGTAATGTTTCTCATGTCATGGGCAACTCAATTATAACATGAGCCCCAGGGTTCTTATGTGCTGCCCTAAGCCTCTATCTTATGTGATCACAGCTTCTAGTGCCAAAGTGGCTCTTAGCCAGGGTAACACCTGGGTGTTACAACCCTCCCCCCTTAAAGGAATCTCGTCCCGAGATTTTGGTAGAGTTCCTTGGAGGGGTGCTTGAGGGGGTGATGGTGGTGTCTCTCCTTTACCCAAGTTTCTCTTGTTAACTGCTCTTCGAATGTCATCCTCTTTGCAACTTCAGAAGGAAGCCCTTCTTAAGTTGTATCCATAACTTAGACTATCCTTGTTATCTAAGTTTTTCTTATAATTGTATTCAAAGGGCAGGTGGGGGTGGGGTTTTGGGGTTACGTACCGGCTTCTTTGGGTAGAAAGTCGGGGAAGCGAGAGCGTAGAAAGTCCTCCGTCTCCCATGTAGCTTCTTCTGCTGAATGATGACTCCACTGAACCTTATACATTCTGATCGACCTTGCCCGAGTTGATCTTTCCTTCTGATCCAATACCTTGACGGGGTACTCCTGGTAGGACAAGTCTGATTCTATCTCAATGTCTGGTTCTGGTAGCAATTCAGTGGGTAGACGAACACATTTCCGCAGCTGAGACACATGGAACACATTGTGAACTGCGGACATATGGGATGGTAATTCCAATTGGTAGGCTACGGGTCCACAACTTTTCTTGATCTTATAAGGTCCAATGTAGCGAGGGGCCAACTTGCCCTTGATCCCAAATCTTTGGATACCCTTGGCTGGTGATACCTTAAGATAGACATGATCTCCCACCGCAAACTGTAGAGGCTTCCGCCTCTTGTCATGATAACTCTTTTGTCTGGCCTGCGCAGCTTCCAGGTTCTTTTTGATAATTCTAACCTTTGCCTCTGCTTCAAGCACCAAATCTGGCCCAAAAATCTCCCTTTCCCCTGCTTGAGACCAATTTAGCGGGGTTCTGCATCTTCTCCCATATAATGCCTCAAAAGGTGCCATCTTCAGACTGGACTGATAACTGTTATTATAAGAGAATTCTGCCAAAGAGAGGCACTTGTCCCAATCCTTCCCATAATGTAGTGCACATGCCCGCAACATGTCTTCCAAAATCTGATTCACCCTTTCTGTCTGGCCATCAGTCTGAGGGTGATAGGCTGAGCTTCGGATTACTTGGGTTCCAAGTGATTCTTGCAGTTTCTCCCAAAAGCGTGCCACAAACAGTGCTCCTCTGTCAGATACAATGGTTTTTGGCATACCATGCAACCTTACTATCTGATCAACATAAATCTCTGCGTACTTCTCTGTCTTGTGGGTGGTGTGCACTGGCAAGAAATGAGCAGTCTTGGTCAATCTATCCACAATAACCCATATGGAATCATGGTGCCGGGAGGTATTGGGTAATCCCACTATGAAGTCCATGCAGATGTCCTCCCATTTCCAAGATGGTATGGGAAGGGGTTGCAAAGGGCCTGCTGCTTTCAGATGACTAGCTTTTACTCTCTGACAAGTGTCACATTCTGAAACGTACTTGGCAATTTCTCTCTTCATCCTGGTCCACCAATAAAGGGGTCTGAGATCATGGTACATCTTACTGCTACCAGGGTGCATGGAGAACTTAGAAAGGTGAGCTTCATCCAATATCTTCCTTCTGAGCTCTAGATTCTTGGGAACAACTAATCGATCTTCAAACCATAAAATTCCCTTGCTGTCCTGACGGAAACACTTATATTTCTCGGCCTTTTGCTTGATCATATCCTTGATGATCTGAACACCCTTATCCCCAAACTGTGCCTGAGCTATTTGTTCTTGCAGTGTAGGCTCCACCGCAATATATCCCAATTCACCGGAAGGAACAACTTCCAGGTTCAGTTTGCACAACTCATCACACAAGGTGGTGATTCTTGCATCCATGTTCATGCAATTACATTGGGCCTTTCGGCTCAAAGCATCTGCCACAACATTTGCCTTGCCAGGATGGTAATGTACCTCCAAATCATAGTCCTTGATTAATTCCAACCATCTCCTCTGCCTCATATTCAGATCTGCCTGAGTGAAAATGTACTTGAGGCTCTTGTGATCAGTGTAAATGTTACAGTGGGCTCCCATCAAGTAGTGTCTCCATATCTTGAGAGCATGAACTATTGCTGCCAACTCCAAGTCATGTGTCGAGTAATTCTGCTCATGAGGTCTGAGGGCTCGGGAAGCATAAGCAATCACTCTGTTCTCTTGCATCAACACACAACCCAATCCCGTACCAGAAGCATCACAATAAACCTCAAATGGCTTGGTGTTGTCGGGTTGAGCTAGCACTGGAGCTGTTGTCAAATGTTGCCTCAGGGTATGAAAAGCATCTTCACACTTTTGGCTCCACTCAAATTTGGCTCCCTTCTTCAACAGTTCAGTCATTGGCTTGGCAATTCTAGAGAAATCCGGAATGAATCGTCGGTAATATCCTGCCAATCCCAGAAAACTCCTAATCTGCTTCACTGTAGTCGGGGGCTTCCAGTCCATCACTTCTTGCACCTTCTCAGGATCAACTGATATCCCATCCTGAGAAATTGTGTGACCCAAGAATTTTATTTCTTTCAGCCAGAACTCACACTTGGACAACTTAGCATACAACTGATGGTCGCGAAGTCTCTGAAGCACGATATGCAAATGTTTAGTGTGCTCAGCCTCATTCTTGGAATAAACCAGAATGTCATCAATGAAAACAACCACAAACTTGTCCAGCTCTGGCATGAACACTGAGTTCATTAGGTACATGAAATAAGCCGGGGCATTGGTTAGCCCAAAGGACATCACCAAAAACTCATAGAGCCCATATCTGGTAGAGAAAGCCGTCTTGGGAATATCACTGGTTCGAATCTTGATCTGATGGTAGCCCGAGCGAAGGTCTATCTTGGAGAATACCTTGGCTCCCACCAATTGATCAAACAGAACATCAATGCGAGGTAACGGGTACTTGTTCTTGATAGTCACCGCATTGAGAGGGCGGTAGTCAACACACATCCTCAAACTCTCATCCTTTTTCTTCACAAATAATGCTGGACATCCCCATGGTGAAGTGCTTGGACGAATAAACCCCTTGTCCAACAATTCTTGCAATTGTTTCTTCAGTTCTGCCAACTCCGCGGGAGGCATCCTATAAGGTCTCTTGGAGATAGGAGCAGTCCCGGGTTGCAATTCAATGGCAAACTCAATGTCTCGGTCAGGTGGCATCCCTGGCAATTCATCCGGGAAAACGTCAGGGTAGTCGCAGACCACTGGGATCTGCCTTACGGGAGACTCTGCCATAACAAAGGCACAAGACTGGGCATCACCCTGGTTGGGTAAATACAAAACAGTCTCGCCATAAGCAGGAGAATGAATTTCAACGGCTCTGGCTGCAATATCCAATATTGCCTGATGTTTGGCCAACCAATCAGTTCCCAAGATGATATCCACACTATCCAGTCCCAAGATAAGAAGGTCAGTTTTAACTATCAAACTACCAAACTTTAGAGGTACCTTCAAGCTGATTTGGTTAGTGGCAATCCTGCCTCCTGGGGTGGAAATGGTAATAGCCCCGTGGGTGTGGCAAAAAGGCAACTGGCACTTGACACTAAATTTGGCACTGACAAAACTATGCGATGCACCAGAATCAAAAAGAATATTAGCAGGAAAATTTAAAACTGTAAAGATACCAGTCATGACGGGTGCTCCCTCTGGAATGTCAGCCATGGTAGTGAAGTTCAGCTTGCCCTGCCTCACTTGCACTTTCTGCCTCTTCCCCTGGTTCTGGTTGACATTTTGCCCCTGCCTCTGCTGATTCTTGGGACAATTCTTGGCATAGTGCCCAGTACTGCCACAAGTGAAACACCGGTTATCATTAGCCTGGCGGTACTGCTGCTGCTGGTTGTTCCTCTGAACTGGGAATTGGGCACGGTTGGGTGCCTGCTGCTGTTGCTGCTGCTGCTGCTGTGGTGGCCTGATCACCCACCTTCCCTGCTGCTGCTGGGGTCCCCTGCTCTGGGAATCAGACACAATCCTGAAGCGCTGGGGCTGTGACGAGGATCCGGCCACAGGGGTCTTCCTCTTCTTCTCCGCCTGCCGAGCCAAGATGCAGTCTTCCTGGGAGATGGCCATGTTGACCAACTCATTGTAACTATGGGCCCGGACGGTGTTGAGACGGTCACGGAGCTTGGTGCTGAGCCCTCTCCTGAACCTGTCTCGCTTCTTCTCATCCATATCTGCATGGTATCCGGCATACTGACACAGATCGTTGAAGGCCTGGGCATATTGTAACACGGTCCTGCTGCCCTGAGTAAGTGCCAGAAACTCATTGAGCTTCCGGTCCATGATGCCAGCGGGAATATGATGCCCTCTGAAAGCGGCCTTGAACTCCCTCCACTCCACCTCTCTACCATCCGGCTGCATAGCCAGAAAATGGTCCCACCAAGTCCTTGCGGGTCCGCGAAGCTGCTGTGTGGCGAACCTGACCTTGGTGACCTCCGAGCAAGCCCCATGGAGCAATGGGAACTTGGATTCTACCACCCTCAACCACACATCTGCATCCAGTGGGTCCTCCGACCTGGTAAACAATGGCGGCTGGGTGCTGAGAAACTCCTGGTAAGTAGCAGCGACGGGGTGACGCTGATGGTCTCCACCATACTGCTGAGGTGGTGGCTGCCGCTGAGCTAGCTGCCTCAGAATCTCATTCTGCTGGGCCATGAGCTCCTGCAGAGTGGGAGGCGGTGGCGGTGGAGGAACGTGCTCATTCTGTCCACGGCGCGCTCTCCCAGCCATCTGAAAAAGCCACATGGTTGTTTAATAACACATCTCCAAGCTTAAGGTTTGAACATGGTAGGGGAGTCAAAGTAATTGATAGATTCCAAATAAAACAAAAGAAAACATGATCCTTCCATCCGAATTTAAATTACCATCAGTCATCCCTAAACATCCAAAAGAGTTTTACCACTGGTTACATCAAGGAATCAAAAGACTCAACTCTACCTAGCCTAGTACCCTAAGGGTGCAAAAGCTAAGCTAGCGGCGAGGAGTCCAACTATCACCAATTTCTAACATTAGTCTGGCCTCTACTGAGCGAACGAGGCGACGCTAGACTCGGGGGAAGGGGGTCTCCCTGAGCCAGCGGTGTCTACACTGGAGGCAGACTCATCTCCTCCCTCGATGTCGACGTCCTCGTCAGCCTCCGCATCATGGATCTCTTGGTGATGCATGTCCAGATGCGCATTAGCCTCTGCTAACTGCTGCTGAGTGTTGAGGAGCTGATCCTCGAGGACCTCTATGGTATTCTCCCTGGTACCCACCAGCTCTTCCAACTCATGAGCCTCGTCTGTCAGCTGCTCCACCTGCAAATCCTTCTCCACCAGCTCCTGGGATAAATCCACCACGAGCTCCTCCCTGTTATCCAGGGTGATCTTGGTGTCCTCTAGCAACGCCATCAGGTGGGACATGGCCTCCCCACGCATCACTTGCAGGCGATACAGAGCGTTCATGCACCGTACCGACAAGTGTGCCGTGTGGCCTGGGTAGAGAGCCCAGATGTCCTTGGCATGCTCCACCCGGTCCTTCCACATCGGGTCGTCCTCCTTCTCCGCAGGGAACAACCCAATGGGGTGAGTAGCCAACTCCAAGGGGTGAAATCCACAGAAGGTGGTCAGTCCATGCAGAGCGATAGCCTCAATAGTGTCCTCAGCCCGGTATCCATAGGACTCAGAGTCCAGTGAACGCCAGCCTGGCTGCAGGGGATGAGGCTCCAAGGTCATCCTCACCCGGCAGCGGGGCACCCGGTGCTTCTCGAATAGCTGCACCGCGTACTGAGGGGGAGTCAAATATCCTGCCCCCTGAAGCACCTCCCACAAGATGCGGGGAAAACCCTCTCGTGCAAGTCCGTCAGTGTGGGTCAGTGCATCTCCATCCTCAGAGGATCCGTGGGAAGTCATCTGTGCACGGTTAAGCGTAAGTAAAGAAAAAGAAGTAAAAAGAACAGGGAAAACAAAACTCAACCTGCCTCTGGTTAAAAGAAAAAGGTAGTGAGGACCTAGTTGGCTGCTATTTCACTTTTGAGTCTTTTTATTTAGTCAATTATTTATTTAATTAAAAATGCATGCATGCACGTCCTGAACGACCTCACAAGAAAATAAGAGGAATAGGGAAGAACTCCCATCCTGTAAAAGTGGCCTGTAGGGCCTAGTCACTTAGCCACCTAGCTACCCTTCTATTATCCTAAGGCTTCACGTCCTAGGTCTATCCTGCTCGCCCTACTATCCATCCAACATTGTTTCTATCCAGTTTTACTTTTAGAAAAGGGATGGTGTTTAGGATTTATTGATTCCTCTGTGGTGGTACAAGCTCCGATACCAGCTGTGGCGGAACTGCCCGAATTATTCCGACTTAAGTGCCTAAGTCCGACCTTAGAGGCTAGACCACACTTAAATGGGAATAACCCGTCAATCCCTCGGATCTAGTCCGACACGGCCACTGACAGGATCAAGTACCACAGTCTCACTCGATGGTGAGTCACAGAGCAAATACAATAAAGCATAAATCCATGCATGGAAGAGTATTAAGTTATTACATCACCATTTTCATCATCGGAGTTTTCGCAAAAGTAACCATCATTGTTTTTGGAGTGCAGCGGAAAATAAACTAACGGTAAATAAATGGAGGGATGGGGAAGCCTGTCCCATCACTCCTCATGCTCCTCCTCAGCCGAGGCAGGGTCCCACTCGACAGTCCAACCCGGTGGCAGGGTGGATGGCCAAGTCACTCCAGCAACCATGTCCTCCAGAGAACCTGTAAAAAATTATGCCACAAGCAAGGCTGAGTATACTAATACTCAGCTAGACTTACCCGGTGTGAGGAGTCTATACTCCTCTACCTCTAGACATGTAGCTGTTTGGCTGTGGGGTTTGGTTGCCAAAAGCACTAGCTGAGTTTCTAAATCAAGATTTTAACTTTGTCAAAATTAAGTGTGACTCTCTTAAGGCTAAAAGTGTACTATCTACTCATACATAGTAGCAAGCATTTTTAGCAATCATCATTTTGTATCATCTCATCACAGTTCCACTTCTTACTCAATGCAGTACAATGGATCAAGCAGTCTCATTAGCTGCGAGAAGCAGACGATTCGAATCGAGTTTTATCCTTGCAAGGTAAACCTAAACACACGACATGTAGGGGCACTCCGTCCCCACACACATCAACCGTCCCCATCGATTCCCTGGCAGCAGATCAGGTCTCACCGCCTTGGCGTACAATGCCCCACTGACCCCGACTGGCCGTCGTGCAGCGGCCGCACTTGTACCCACCATAACCGGAATGGGAGACTACGTCTCAGGTCGCGTGAGGAGGTATGTCCACTGGCAGGTTCAATCAGGTACTAGGTTTACCGATTTACCATATTTCTCGGTATGTGTTTAGTACGTTCAAACGCTTGACACAGGTATCCGCACGTTAATCCTTATTCCATTTTCCATCTCGTGGACAACCAATCCCCATGGATTGTGGTCCACTAACTAGTATCCTGACAGTATGAAAGTGGGTACAATCAACTTCCTGATCTCGCGCGAGTGCTAGAAAAATCACTCGTCTTCTACCGAGACCCTAATTAAATAAAGCAGCTACTCGACCTGTCATACTAGTATTCATCTCAAAAGGATTCCTGAGATCATGCAACTAGGGTTTCAAACAATTCCTACACCTAAGTGCACAATCAATCCTACAATCATTAAGTGAAGTAAAATAGCATAAATAACGGGTTATGCATAAAACCGGGGCTTGCCTTCCAAAGCAGTGGCAGGCAGGTCCTCTGGTGCAGGCTCCGGTGCTGGGTCGGGGGCAACCTCCTGGGCAGCTCCTTGCTCCGGCACGAGGACGTACTCTCCGTCAGCAAGATTACAGTCTATCGAAATGCAATGAACATGTATGTCATGATTATGCAAAATTTAAGAACATTAAGCTACATAATTCAAGTTAAGAATTTAACTTAGGGCTTCTTGGTTACGAGGGTCTTCTAGTGGTATTCATAGACTTATTACTTTTTAGTTTTAGGTTTTCTTTCTAAAATGACTTATTGGATTTGTATGGCCTTTATAAATTTCAGTGGACAATTATAAGGGCCTTAGGGGGACATTAAGTTCCATCATCCATTTTCCTTTCTTAATTTCCACCTAGGGCTTCTAGTAGGGGTTTTGAACTATGATAGTAGTTTAAAACTTTCCAAAAATTCTGTAAAAATTACAGTGGGTGGTCACTGGCTATACTAGCTTGTTTTGAAAATTTGAGGCTTAAAGTATAAAAGCTAATCTTTAAACAAAAATAACAATGGTTAGGTAATTGGGGCCATTTTACACTACAAGTCCTTTATTAAAGTGGTTTCTGACCTAATGGTTATTTTTGCTGGCCTCTAGTAGTGATAAAAAGCTCTTGTACCAAAAATGGCAGAGAGCTACATGGTGGTTAATTAATGGTGAATTTCTAAACTTGGGTGCAAAAAGAGTGATTAGAACTAACTTGTCATTTGAAAAATATCAAACAACAGGTTTCTGATTTTTCTTAAGTTCTTATTATCAACACAGTAGTTATCCTAAGGTTTGGGGAGGTTTCACCTTAGGGGTATTTTTGTAGGGTTTTTCTAAGTTATCCCTATTTTCTTCATTAAAAAGGTATCTTGTTTATTTTATACTACAACAGGGTATGACATATTTTTCCAGTGAACTACATTGACTAAGTATCTCAACAAAAATAGGTGTACCCTCTGGTTCATCATTTATATCACCTTTTCTATTTTCCTTAAACTTAAGCATATTATAGAATAAGGGGTTAAAATTATCTTAATGTAATAGACAGAGAGGTTTAACATTTTTAACTAAGTTAGTGAGTGAATACAAACTTCTCCAAATTTTACTAACCCTAGTTAAATAGTGCAACTATTTTTCTTGCTATTATTAAGCTTTTGGCCAAAACTGAAAATAAATCAGAACCTTATATTTTTCTCTAGTTCATATGTGGTTTTATATTTTTCTTAGACAGGTTACAGTATTTAGAGTTTGGCAAAATTGGTTTGACCAAATTTGGATGATTTAAACAAAAGTTATGCATTTTCAAAGTTGATGTCCAATTTAAAAACAGATTTACTTAAGGTTTTCTGGAAAAACCAGTTTGCACCGAGACCCCTAGGGTTAAACTGATTCAACTCTCGCAGATCTACCCTCAGGTCACTATTCAAATGAGTCTTGGGCTTTACACTTAACCCCCCAGGGTTTTCTTCCTTACACCCGCGGTCCTTCTTCTAAACCGAACAGTAGCCGCAGGAAAGAAAGGACGGCGCGGCTTACCGGCGGCGAGGGAGGTCCGGCGAAGGGTGGGGTCGGCTCGGGGAGGCTCTGGCGGTCACGTCGAGGTACGGCTCGTCGTCGGAGGTGGCCGGAATCGCCTGGTCCACGAGCGCAGGCGGGTGTCCTCGTCGGCGGCGAGTATACCGGCCAAACCACGGCGAGCTGGTTCAATCCGACGGCACGGTGAGCTTCACGGGGTCACGCAGCGACTGCGTGCACAAGGAATCGAAGAATGGCTGAGTGGATTACCCGGTCCACGAACTCCGGCGAGGTTAAGTGCTCCGGCGTGGGTGGACTGGCTTCTCCGGCGAAGGAAACTCCAATTCCTCGCTCGGGGAGTCTCGCAGAGGGGTGCACAAGCTTCTCCGAGGGCGGGACGGGGCTGGAAATGGCGGAGCGGGCCGGTCTACGATGGCAGGGGGACTGGGTGGCCGCGGACGGCGGCGCACGGGCCAACGACGGCGAAACAAGCTCCGGCGAGGGTCGGGTGGGTGCGGACGGGTATGGTCGACGCTCGGGAGGGTTTTATAGGCGCGGGCGCGCACCAGGGCGCTGGCCTAGCCGTTTGGCGCGACGCGGGCGCGAGGGGCGCGCGCGGGCGTGCTTTGGCGTGCTCAGAGCGCGTCGAACACGTGGCGCTTTGCTTCTGCCCGTGTTCTTCGCCCTGTTGAGCGGCCAAGCGTACGAATCTCGCCATGTCGACTGTGAAAGATCTCTTCCCTGCACCTAGAGCTACCTATTTCATGTGAGTTCCAAGGGAGGATACGCCCTAGGTTAGGAGATAGACCGGCGCCAAGTTTGGTTTGTCTCACTGCACACTCCGCGACAAAACCGATGTCAAAGCTTGTCAAATGTCCAAGTCTCGGTTTCAAATTTTTCCAGGGGGTGCCTTAAGTGGTATAGCACATTTTTGGTATAGAACCCAAGTGGTTTTGGCGCCATTTTCAAAGTGAACACGGCTGGTCTTTGAATTAGGGCTAAAATGTGACTTAGAGAAAATTAGAGAGCTCTAGCTCTCTCTCCACTTGGAGATTTGAAATGGGGTTTCTCCAGGGGCCTTTTTGCAAAATTTTCTTCTCCAAAATGATGGTTATAATGTTGCTTAAGGTTTGGGTAAAAGTTACACATGCTTTACCTATTTGATCATTCTCTCCCCCCCCCTTACTTAGGGTTTAGGAAGGTAGGGCTTTGGAGAGAGCTAGGGTTCTTCTCCCCCTATTGTCCAAGATAGTAAGTGTGCAAGGTCTTAGGGTAATGTTTCTCATGTCATGGGCAACTCAATTATAACATGAGCCCCAGGGTTCTTATGTGCTGCCCTAAGCCTCTATCTTATGTGATCACAGCTTCTAGTGCCAAAGTGGCTCTTAGCCAGGGTAACACCTGGGTGTTACATATTCCAATGCACCCAAGACCACAAAGAATAACTCCAGGCGTATGTGTGAAGGTTCTTACGCCTGAGGGCACAAGCGCCAACAGTGCCCAATGAAATTGTCATTGAGGCCATGATTAAGGGGCTTCGGCCGGGACCTTCAACTCAATACTTTGCTAGGAAGCCCCCTCAGACTTTGGAGAAACTGCTTCAGAAGATGGATGAATACATCCGCGCTGACAATGACTTTCGGCAAAGAAGGGAGGAAGCTTACAGGTTCTCCGAAATAGCCAGGGGCTTCGGAGGGAGAATTCATCCTAGACATGTAGATCGATTCATTCCGCTTAGAATGATGACAGGGGAAGCCAGCAGCAGAGGCCGCAATATTCCTCCCAGGCTTCGGGGCAGCAGCAGACCTATCCTCGGCCTCCAGCTCCAATGGGCAGAGGTGCCAGGGGCTTCGGAGGAAGATTTGGGGATCAGCCCAGGAAAATTTATTGCCTATTCTTGGTGAGGACAAGGGCCACACCACCAGGATGTGCCATGTCACTATCCAGAAACAAAAGGAAATAGCAGAAGCTGCAGTCCAACAGACCCAGCCGAAGCAAGTTATGCATACTGCTTCGTACCACTCACCTTATATCCCAGAGTATGTGGGCAACCACCCTGCAGCTTCTGTTGCTTCGGCAAGTCAATCTCAGGCATTTTGGCAACAGCCTCCACCTCCACCACCAATGCAACGAGGCCAGCAGCCAGAAGGGAGTCAGCATACTCAACACCAACGAGACTTCAGAGAAGAGTCCGAAGCTCGCACAGTCAATAATACCGTGCCAGAATCAAAGCACATTTACTAACAAATATCCTACCTCGGCAGCCGTTTTTGCATTCAGTATCATTTTCTTTAAGGAACAATTATTGAAAGCCTAAGTGTTTTTTGTCGTTTTCAATTTCTTGTAATAGCTTCGCCTTTGCCATAGTATAAATATACATTCTCCACAGAATAATGGAGTCCAAAAAGTTTACGAAGCATAAGAAGTTATGGTTATAGGGAGAACCTCCGAAATAACAAAAAGTCGTTCCTAAGGGAGCGCAGCGTAAGTTTCCTGTTCAAAAGTCGTTCCTAAGGGAGCGCAGCGTAAGTTTTCTGCTCAAAAGTCGTTCCGAAGGGAATGCAGAGCTTACAGCGAAAAATAAACACTGATTCCGCTGAAGTAAAAGGCGAAGAAGCTCCTAAGGGAGGCTTACAGTGAAAAATAAACGCTGATTCCGCTGAAGTAAAAGGCGAAGAAGCTCCTAAGGGAGGCTTACAGCGAAAAATAAACGCTGATTCCGCTGAAGTAAAAGGCAAAGAAGCTCCTAAGGGAGGCTTACAGTGAAAAATAAATGTCGACCTTCGGCAAATATAATTTTGCATAACATCACATCATCACATCATGTGCATAGCATAACATCATACATCATATTGCATCAATGACGCAAGAAGGGGGTTCAATGTTAATATTCGGAGATTGTTTCGAAGAAACAGTCCCAAGGCACAAAAATAATTATTGAAGAAGCATACCTTCGTCAAACTCTGAAATGAAAAGATCTATTGGTTACTGATTTTACGAAGATTGGATGTTTTCTATGAAAATACGGATATCATTTACGTAGCATGAAAAGAAGGGAAGGTGTTTTTTCGCCGAAGGCTCAAAAATGGTATGTATGTAAAGTTTCATGCATCGTAAAGAATTGAACCATAAATAGCTTATATATTACATTCAAAGTTACAAAATATTACACATATTGTTTAACAAATATTACATTCCAAATGTTTTCACAATAACATCTAATCTTCCCTTAGAACTACTTCTGCAGCTTCGTTTAGTAGTTGATCAACAACTTTGTCCATGATAGCTTCGGCCATTTTTCTAATCTCGTCATCCCCCTTTACGTTGGGGTCCGCTAATGGCTCGGCGGGCTCTGAGGGAGGAGAAGGTGCGGCTATGTTACAAAGTGTAGGCAAGTTCGAAATCAAAAAGTTCCAACAAAAACCCAAAAACTAGTAGTTAATACCTATTCGCCCTTTGAGATCCGCACTTTTCTCAGCGACCTCTGCTACTTTTCTAGCGTCATGAATACCTTTTTCACTTCTTCGTATAATTTCTTGAGCCATCTCCCGGCCACCATTTTCAGATGTCGGTGAAAAATTTTCCACCAACCAAACTTGCCTCGGCCGAAGGGTCTTTTATGTCTTCAGAAGATAAATCGGTTTCGGTCTGTGCCAAGGATTTCACGTGATCGCAGCCTGTTTTCTCCAAAACAGTAGCAATCCCCCTAGCACCCGAGAAGGCGCATATGTCTCCGTGGCTATTCAAGACTTCTTCAAAAGCTTCAGCTTCGTCACTGATCCACCCAATTGGGCCTTCGGGGTCGCCCCTCATGAAATTTTCTTCGCTTGAGAACGCGCCAACGCTGGCGAAGCTGGTTCTTATTTTCTTAACACATTCTATAGATTTTTCATAACACCTTTTCTTGGATGCACGAAGCTCTTCAACGTTTTTTTCTAAATGATTTGCCCATTGTTCACTAATTTCTCATTTTGCTTCTTCAACCGTGCATTCTTCTTTAGCTCTGGCTAGCTGTTTCTGAAGATCCTCAAGTTCACGCTTCTGAGCCTCAGCTTGAGCTTTGAAAGCAGCTTCGTCTTCTTTTATTTTATTCACCAACGAATGTAATATTTTATCTTTTTCGAGACCTTCGTTCCTTAGTTCAATTACCTCGGAACGAAGGTTGCTCAAGGCTATGGTACACCCTTCGTCTTCGGCATCTTTTTGTGCCCTGAGGGCATTGCTAAGTATAAGGCCCTGCAAAAAATGCGTTAATAAGTTTAAGCAAATGAAAAATTTTGGTTTCAAGGAATAATACAAAGATCTCATTTTGTTCACCTTTAAACTATTGTACGCTAAGCTGTCGGCCAGCTCGTCCTTTGACAACACCGAGAGCCCGTCTTCTAATGTTGGGAATCCGAAGCTCTTGCTCATCTCCCGATAGACAGAAATCTCCTTGCTGTCAGGGAGACAATACAAGAAGTCTTCTTCTCCGCTGCCGTTGAATATCAGCGCCCCTTTTGGATATTTCAATTTTTGCGCATAGAATTGAGCTTCTCTTTTTTCTTTTTCGCTCAAATTTTTACCCGAAGCATGACATAATACATAGTCAGAAGCTTCAGAAGATGCTTCGGGAATAGGTGTGGCGATTTTCTCAGATAAAGCTTCTTCTGCAGATTCTTTTTCCGTTTCTTTTTCAATTTCCAGGAATTCCCTCTTGGTAGGCTCTGAAAGCCCAGTTTCAGTTTACTCTTGACTTTTGACAGCTTCGGCCTCAGTTTGTGTCTTTGAAACTTCTGCAGCTATCTTCGGAGTAGCGCTTGAAGATTTTATTGTTTCCAGTACATCTAGCACATTAACCATTCTTTTCCTCTTGGGGGTTGTAGTAAGGTCTTTTTGTGTCATCGGCATTGGTATTGGCACCTCAACTCTTGCTGAAGGACTTAAAATTTCCGTTGTCTTTGTTTCTTCAGCTCTCACTTCTTTTATTTTTTCCATCTCCAGCATTTTGGTCGGCTCTTCAATATTTGACAGGGGAGTCGGCTCCTTGGCTTCGGTGGCCGAAGAGGTCTCACTGACAAACTCAGGCACTGTGGCCGGTTCAATATAGCGTGGCCGGTGTGTTAGAACCTTCATCTTTTTCCTCTTTGGCGCTAGCTCACTAGGAGCGGCTGAAGCAACTTCCTTCATAGAAGCCGTATCTTTCCTTTTTTGACCCCGTGTTGGGTAATGATAGTCAGGATAGACAAACCCAATGGCATCAAATACTCGATTGAGTCTTTTCTTTTTCCTGCCTCCGAAGGCCACACACAGTGCAGTATCTTCTGCCTTCGAGTATGATCCAAGCAGTTCATCGCTTATGGCCTCAATACATTTTAACCAGTCATCATCTGGCTTGACAAACTTATCCCCATATCTGAAGGTGTATCTTAACCTAACTAGTCCACCTTCGTCAGGTTTGCTGATGGTTTCCTTTGGCATTTCCCAATCTTCTACAAGTGGCCATACTCTGAAGGCAATGTGTTCCTGGATCAAATCCCTCATCCCAATGAAAGAGCAAACTACCCCGAAGGCTCTCTGGCATCCTTCGGCGGCTTCGTCAATATCCACCTTCTGTTTTCGAAGGCCAAAACGCTGCCAGATGGGGCGCATGATGATACCTTTAATATCTTCTCGCGTTTTCAAGTCATTTTTCACATAGAACCATTCCTTCATCCAGTCTTCGGGCCATCTCTTTCGAAAAGTTGGCACGGAACAGCTTGACCCAGAGCGGGCAACGAAGCTGTAACAGCCAAAATTGTTGTGATATTGCTCTTTACCCCATGGTTTCGTCTCATATAATAACTCATGCATACTGCAGAAACTTTTTGCATTTGGCTCCAAACCTTGGCTCTTCACGGCCCATACGAAGATTCCCATCCTTATGATTGCTTCGGGAGTAATTTGATGAAGGCAGATTTCAAATATCTTCAAAACTTCTACCACAAAGTTGCTCAAAGGAAACCGAAGTCCAGCCTTGAAGAAACTTCGGAATATCACGACTTCATTCTCCTCGGGAGTTGGACAAGTTTTCTCTCCTTTGTCAGCCCTCACAATAGATAAATCCCAAAAATATCTACCCCTCATATTGACAAGATGGCTTTGCTTTATGTTTGATTTTCCAAAAATTGCATGGCTTGGTCACCAGGGTCGATCTTCAGAATCTTCACCACCACTTTCCACATCATAGCTGTCACTATCACCAGTGTCTTCAGATAAACCCTCTAAGATCTCCCTAGTAATCTTCTCTGTATTTGTCTTTGCTATTGATTCAAGAAAGCCGAGATTCATCTCCTCGGAAAGACTCAGCTTCGATTCAGCAATAGCTTTCTTATCTTCAGACATCTTTGAAAATGCTGAGAAAGTGCTCTCGAAACCGAAGCCTAAAAATTTAAAAAGCCAAGCAAGTGTTGGTGTGCAAGGGATAAAAGTTGGATGAGCAAGAAGCAGATGGCGAGAAAGCGTGCCAAATGAACTCGTGGTGAGCTCTTATTTATACGCCTAGTGCGTTAAAAGCTGGAGGGTCCCTCTTGTCAATGACTGCTGCTATTCTAGCAAAGGGAAGGTGTTTTTTCGGACCTTCGGCTTAAGGCCTTCGTCCATGTTGCAATCTAAATTTATTACTTTAACAAATTAATATTGCGAGGGGCTACTGTTTGGAAGGTCCTCAAAAACATGATTTAACTATGTCTCTGGAGCATAATGTGTAAACAGGTACCTTCGGACACAAATCAAAACCACAGCATGAAGATGCACAAAGAGTATGAAGGATGGTGCAGAGCCGAAGCTATGCGTAGGGGAGCTTCGGCGTGATAGCAGAAAAAGAAACCGACTTAAAAGGGAAAAGGCTATTTGGACCCCGATGGATTGCTATAGAGTTATTAGCAAATGTAAAGGGCATGGGTGTAATTTTACATGGGCTGCGTCCTGTGCCTATAAATAGATGAACAGTACTCCCGTACTGTTTAGGCGGACTTGGCATTTACTTTCGCGTCACGATTGTACCCCTGCTTTCCTTCGAGCCGAAGGTACATTTATAATTTGTTATTGTCGACACAGTCACGCAAATAAAAATAAGTTGGTAATAACATTTAAAGTGTTTATATTATTTTCATATCTTGTGTATGAATCCTTCTTCATCATCTATTGTGTTTAAGAAGATTTGTTCTTCATAACCTTCGTCCGGAATTCATTATATCCGAAGGGAGATAATGTTTCGAAGGACGAAGGACTTTAACATTTAACACTTTTTATGTTGCCTTGTTCTTAACTCTTAGCATTTGAGAACAAGTCCCCAACACCAGTAGTACCCTTTGTTCTGCTATATGTTGACATAGAAGCATAGGCTTCTGCTGATCTGCCAAAGCAGCCTTCTCTCTTTTGTATTTATACTGCTGACAGGCTTTGGCTCCATCTATGTTATGGATTGCCTTTGAATCTATCCAATTCCCTTCAGCCCTTCTGGCAGCTTCTTGACTCCCATGGACAGCAATGGGCCCTTGTTCCGAAGGTATCTTCATGCATAAATATGCTGGATGAAGTATTGCTTCGAAGGCATTGAGTGTCCCTCGACCAATGATTGCATTATAGGGGTACTCCATGTCAACAATGTCAAAGATAACCTGCTCAGTCCTTGTGTTGTGGACATAGCCGAAGGTAACTGACATTGTGATTTTACCAAGTGCAACAATCTGCTTTTCTCCGAAGCCACAAAGAGGGTTTGTAGCATCATGAATCTTGTCTTCTAGCTCTTGCATTTCTCTGAAGGCCTTAGCAAATATGATGTCCGCTGCACTGCCTGTATCAACCAAAACATTATGGACCAGAAATCCCTTGATGACACAAGATATGACCATAGCATCATTATGAGGGTAATCTTTGAGCTGAAGGTCCTCCTAGGAGAAGGTGATTGGGATGTGGGACCATTTGGACTTGATGAAGGGTCCCTGCACCCCAACATGCTACACTCTTCTCTGCTTCCTTCTTCTGCTTCTTGTTAGCTGGCTCTGAACTTGAATCGCCTATTATCGGGAGCACCAGTTTCGTAGCCGAAGGTGCTACAACTTGGTTGTTGAACGAAGCCATCGGCTCAAAAGTGGAAGTGAGTTCACTGGAGGTGGGCGCCAATGTTGGGGACTTGTTCTCAAATGCTATGAGTTAAGAACAAGGCAACACAAAAAGAGGTTAATTGTTAATGCCCTTCGTCCTTCGAAGCATTATTTCCCTTGGGATATAACGTTCTTTGGACGAAGGTCATGAAGGACGTACTTTCATCATCATAGCATATGTTAATGAAAGAAGAAGCATATGAAACATGAGAAATAACATGAATAATCATGTGGCATCATTAATATATCTTTTTTATATCATTATGGATGAACAAGAACAATATTGAATTACATTTGTACCTTCGGCTTGACAAAAGGCAAAAGTCCAAGCGTGACGCACGAGCGAATACAACTTAGCGTGAACAGTACGGGGGTATTGTTCACCTATTTATAGACACGGGACGTAGCCCGGTCAAAAGTACATTTATGTCCTCGACAACTAGTTACAATCATGACACAAATTATCATGGACCGATTGGTCTTTTCCTCTTTAAGTCGGTGCAGCCCTTCGTCTCAAGGCATGTTGCTATGCCGAAGCTCCTTGGATGGTAGCTTCGGCGTGTACCTTCACGTTGTATTTGCTTATGTGTTGATCTTTCGAAGGTGTTTCTTCTTAAAGGACCTTCGGCGATGAAGCAGGCCCCCAACACTATAAATACAACCCCAACCACCTCCATTCAGAAGATCCAAGCACTCTACTCATTCACATTCAATACAAGAGCTAGCAATCCATTCCAAGACACATTCAAAGCTTCTAATCTCTCCAAGTCCCACAATTAAGACAAGTGATCATTAGTGCTTAGTGACTTGAGAGAGTGTGATCCTTGTGTTATTTGTCGCTCTTGTTGCTTGGTTTTCCCATTCATGCTTTCTTCATCTCTTTCTCAACCTTCTAAGTGAATTATAAAGCAAGAAAGAGACACCTAATTGTGTGGTGATCCTTACGGGGTCTTAGTGATTCGTGTGATTAAGAAGAAGCACTCGACCGGTCTAAGTGACCGATTTAGAGAGGGAAAGGGTTGGAATAGACCCGGCCTTTGTGGCCTCCTCAACGGGGACTAGGTTCTTTGGAACCGAACCTCGGTAAACAAATCACCGTGTTCTTTTGTCTTGATCTCCATTCGATTTTTTTATCCCCTCTCCTCTCTCGCAAAAGTTCCCTTGCTCATATTGATTTGAGTTTGCTCCCAAGGTTATCCGCATTGATTGAGCAACTCATAGCAAGGAGAACTATCTTCCGTATTCTGAATTATTTCTAACACTAACCCTGGGCATAGTGCGTGTTTAAAGTGTATAATTTTCAGGTTTCACCAATTCCCTCCCCCCTCTAGGCGACTTTCACGGACGCAGATTTTGGAGGCCTGGTCTCCCACTCTCTGTGCTCGCAGAAGGTGGGACGGGGATGGGCTGTATGCAATGTGTCTGAGGATGTTTGTATATGTGTATTATTCCGTTGTCGTCACCAGAAGCAGCTTCACCTCCTCCGTATATATACACACGCAGAGGGAGGCCAACGGACAGTAACGATCACCATCAGAGCTACCGTTACAGCCAGGTAGAATTTGATGCCATCAATGATGTTCGTTACTAGCTGACAGCCATTACAACTCGTCCATTACTAGCCATAACATAGGAAATGACCAATAATGTACGATAGTAATGGACGATCATAACTCCAGGCAAAATGTGCAACTGTTAGGAAGGAATATTCGGACCAAGGTTCGATCTACCACGGCCACGGCCCGGCCCAGCCGGCGGCGTGTGCGCGTGTGGCAGTCCTTCACCCTTTTCTCAACTTCTCAATAGATGCACCAATGGTCCACCTATTTAAGTTGATTGAATTGTCCCTTGAACTTCTGGTATGGTACTAAAGGAGTAGTACGCTGTAGCATTATGTTACACCCGATTTTGGAAGGCAAACCGAATGTGAACCATGTATGTGCCAGGATCAGAAACTCATGTACACAATGATTCCATAATTGGACATCATCACACATTGCTCAAAGTAAATAGTGCAAAGGTACTTTATTACATCAAGATGTCCAAGACATCCACAGAGTCATTAACATAACATAGTCATTAATATTATCAAAGTGCGGAAATACGAAATGTAGCGGATAAAGCCTTCATAGGCAAATAACTGGGGGTTTGCCACTAATATAACTAGAACTCGTCATAGTCCTAGAACTCCTCAAAGTCCTCCATGTTGCCGGCATCTCCTCCTGAGCACTGAATACAGTGGGGACAACCTGGGGTGGGGTGGTTTTTAAAGCAAGGGTGAGTACACATCAACGTACTCAGCAAATCACCCGTTTGGCTAAAGTGGACTAGCTGTATGTGGAGTTAAGGTTAAGTAGTTGCTTTTAGTTGGTCAAATATTTATTACTAATAGTATAGCCAAGTTTTAGTAATAAACCCAGTTATTACCCAAAAGTACTCCCTCCAAGAGGAAATACCAGAGATCAGAGTTATATTCATCATCATTAACCATCATCATATAAGAGTATCCAAAGTTCTTCTAATCAAAGAGGATCCCAAGGCTGCTCTTAACCATGAGCACGGCTGATATACCAGTTTCTAACACTCTACAGAGGTTGCACACTTTACCCACGAGTCGTGATTCCCGTTCTGCCCGGAGATCATGACTCCCCATTATTCACTACCAAGGTGACCTAGCAGGGTCCACTACTTAGCCTTTATAATGACTCCCCTGGTGCATAGCTTCTCATTAGGTTTTGCCAGCCGTACAAACACAGTACCCCTCCCTAAGGTGTGTGACTAACAAAACCAAATCGAATGAACCTCGACACCCACCCTTAGAATAGCGAGCACTATGCCCCGACCCCATTGACGAACCTCCAGCAAAGCCAACTACACCCCCAGGTTCATCTAATTATTCAGCTAAGGGCGTCCCTGTTGGGGGCCTTCGGCTTCCGAAGGTCCTCAAAAACATGATTTAACGATGTTTCTGGAAGTATAATGCATGAATAGGAACCTTCGGACTTGAGTTGAAACCACAGCGTGAAGAAGCACAAGGAGTACGAAGGATAGCGAGAAGCCGAAGCTATGCGCAGGAGAGCTTTGGCGTGATAGTAGAAAAGGAAAACCGACCTAAAGATGAAAAGGCTATTCAGACCCCGATGGATTACTATAGAGTTATTAGCGAATGTAAAGGGCATGTGTGTAATTTTACATGGGCTGCGTCCCGTGCCTATAAATAGATGAACAGTAACCCCGTACTGTTCACGCTGACTAGGCATTGATCCTTGCGTCACGCTGGTACCTTTACCTTCTTTCAAGTCGAAGGTATACTTGTAATTTGATATCATTTCTATTTTTTCATAGTAATAAAATAAGAATGAGATAATAATAATATATGACTGTTTATATTATCTTTTATGTTTTATGTGATTCTTTCTTCATCTCTATATGTTATGTCGATGAAGGTATGTCCTTCATTACCTTCGTCCGAAAGTCATTATATCCTAAGGGAAATAATGCTTCGAAGGACGAAGGGCTTTAACGTTTAACCTTTTCTGTGTTGCCTTGTTCTTAACTCATAGCACTTGAGAACAAGTCCCCAACATTGGTGCCCCCCTCCAGTGAACCCTTTTTTTGACCACCTTCAACAAGCATCGACCTTCGTCATGCCGCCAAAGAAAGCTTCGGCAACAGGGGCTGCCATTCTGCAGCCGCTGGACCCGAACCAGGAGACCCTTTCTCTTCGGGAGGCCCGAAGCCAGAAGAGGAAGGCCACTAGTCCAACACCATAAGAGGATGAGTTGGACCAAGAAATCAGGAATATGGAGATGCTTCATCAGCAGGTACAGAAGAAGAAGGAGAAGATGGCTTGGTTAGCTGACCTGCAAAGGCAGATTGACGAAGCTACCAAAGAAGTGCGTCATCTTGCTCAAGATGAGCAGAACCGAAGGCCCCACCACAGAGAGCTGCACCAAGAGGGCTTCTTCAACGAGGATGGCTGGTATGAGGATTTCCATCATGGAAATTTTGCTTTTGATGACGCTTCTCCTCTGTCAGCAGAACTGCAGGCTACGCCCTGGCCCCCGTCTTACATGCCACCTCAGCTCCCCATATATGACGGACACTCAGATCCGAAGCAGTTTCTGATGAGCTACGAAGCAACTATATCTTCATATGGTGGCAACACTTCAGTCATGGCGAAATCCTTCGTCATGGCAGTCAAAAATGTTGCACAAACTTGGTACTCCTCTCTTCGGCCAGGAACAATCACATCATGGCAGAAGCTGAAGGACATGCTGGTCACCAGTTTTCAAGGGTTTCAGATGAAACCAGTTACCGCTCAAGCCTTATTCCAGTGCACGCAAGATCAAGAGGAATATCTCCAGGCGTATGTCCGAAGGTTCTTGCGTCTGAGGGCACAAGCGCCAACAGTGCCCAATGAAATTGTCATTGAGACCATGATTAAGGGGCTTCGGCCAGGACCTTCAGCCCAATACTTCGCCAGGAAACCCCCTCAAACCCTAGAGAAACTGCTTCAGAAGATAGATGAATACATCCGCGCTAACAATGATTTTCGACAGAGAAGGGAGGAAGCTTACAGGTTCTCCGAAATGGCCAGGGGCTTCGGAGGGAGAATCCACTCTAGGCACGTCAGATCAATTCATTCCACTCAGAATGACGATAGGGGAAGTCAACAACAGAGGCCACAATATTCTTCCCAGGCTTCGGGACAGCAACAGAGCTATCCTCGGCCCCCAGCTCCAAGGGGCAGAGGCGCCAGGGGCTTCGGAGGAAGGTTTTGGGGATCAGCCTAGGAAAATTTATTGTCTATTCTGCGGTGAGGACAAGGGCCACACTACTAGGATGTGCCATGTCACCATCCAGAAGCAGAAAGAGATAGCAGAAGCTGCAGCCCAACAGAGCCAGCCGAAGCAAGTCATGCATACTGCTTCGTACCACTCACCGTACATTCCAGAGTATGTGGGTAACCATCCTGCAGCCTCTGTTGCTTCGGCAAGCCAACCTTAGGCATCTTGGCAACAGCCTCCACCTCCACCACCATTGCAACGAGGCCAGCAGCCAGAAGGGAGCCAGCACACTCATCAGCAACGAGACTTCATAGAGGAGTCCGAAGCTCGCAAGTCAACAGTACTGTGCCAAAATCGAAGCACATCTACTAGAAGATATCCTACTTTTGAAATAGTTCTGGCATTCGTTATCATTTTTCTTTTTTAATAAAGAACAATCGTTAAAAGCCTAAGTTTTTCCTGTCGTTTTCAATTCCTTGTAATAGCTTCGTTTTGGCCATAGTGGAAATATATCTCTTTTACAGACTCACGAAGTCCAAAAAGTTGGTGAAGCACGAAAGTTGCTCTCAAGAGAGCGCGGGGTTCACAATCACATTACAAGTTTTGCCGAAGCAATAGAAAGTCGTTCTAAGGAACGCAGTGTAAGTTTTCCGAAGCAACAAAAGTCGTTCCTAAGGGAGCGCACTGTAAGTTTTCTGCTCAAAAGTCGTTCCAAAGGGAATGCAGAGTTTACAACGAAAAATAAACGCTGATTCCGCCGAAGTAAAACGCGAAGCGCGAAAAGTCAACGCGAATACCGCTGAAGTAAAAGGCGAAGAAGCTCCTAAGGGAGGCTTACAGCG
The DNA here is from genome assembly GCA_029449295.1 of Zea luxurians. NCBI lineage: Eukaryota > Viridiplantae > Streptophyta > Magnoliopsida > Poales > Poaceae > Zea > Zea luxurians. The sequence continues at coordinate 43,632,247 of JAOPSE010000001.1, read as the reverse complement.
AAAAGTCAGCCTGATACACCGAAAAATAAGCGGTGAAGCCGAAAAATAAATGGCAAAAAGATTGTGTGCTTTACTGAGGGAATGTGTGTGTATCTTCGGCACAAATACCATTTTGCATAACATAACATCATTACATCATTTTGCATAGCATAACATCATACATCATATTGCATCAATGGCGCAAGAAGGGGATTCAATGTTGATCTTCAGAAATTGTTTCGAAGAAACAGTGCCAAGGCATAAAATAAGTATTGAAGAAGTATAGCTTCGTCAAACTCTAATATGAAAAGGAGATCTATTGCTTACAAAGGATAATGATTTTACGAAGATTGGATATTTTTACGAAATATGGATATTCTTCACAACGCATGAAAAGAAGGGAAGGTGTTTTTTCGCCGAAGGCTCAAAAACGGTATGTACGTAAAGTTTCATGCATCGTAAAGAATTCAATTACAAGCAGCTTAAATATTACATTCAAAATTATAAAAATATTATGCACTTTGTTCAGCAAATGTTACATTCCAAATGTTTTTACAATAAAAGCTATTCTTCTTTTAAAACTGTTTTTGCAGCTTCGTTCAGCAGTCGATTAACAGCTTCGTCCAAAATAACTTCAGCCACTTTAATGACTTCGTCTTCTTTCTGTACTTTTGGGTTGGCCATCGACTCAAAGGGCTCTGGAGGAGATAGTTCAGCTGCGATATAAAACGTAAATAAGTCCGAAGTCGCAAACTTAGTAAATAAAGTCAAAAAGTTATTAAGCAATACTTATCCGCCTCTCAAGTTCCGCTGCTTTCTCAACTGCCTTCGTCGCTTCTTTTGAATCATGAGAATCTTCTTCGCTCTTTTTTATCATCTCGTGCGCTATCCCTCGGCCGCCATTCTCCCAGATGTCAGTAAAGAATTTTCCGCCAATTAAGCTTGCCTCAGCCAAGGGATCTTTTGTATCTTCAATAGATAAAGTAGCTTCGGCATGAGCCAAAGCTTTCACATGGTCGCAGCCTGACTTTTCTAAAATAGCTGCGATTCCCCTGGCACCCGAGAAAGCGCAGATATCCCCGCGACCACTCAAGACTTCCTCAAAAGCTTCAGCTTCGTTACTGATCCAATCAATTGGGCCTTCAGGATCACCCCTTACGAAGTCGTCTTCGTTAGAGAATGCGCCAACGTTGGCGAAGCTAGTTTTTATCTTCTTAACACACTCTATAGACTTTTCATAGCACCTCTCCTTCGATGCACGAAGTTCATCAATTGTTTTTTGTAAGTGGTTCCTCCAATATACACTAATATCTCGTTTAGCCTCTGCAAGACCACATTTTTCTTTAGCTTCGAATAGCTGTTTCCGAAGATCTTCGATTTCGTATTTCTGAGCTTCAGCTTGGGCTTTGGAAGCAACTTCGTCTTCTTTTATTTTGTTCAACAATGAGTTTAATATTTTATCTTTTTAAGACCTTCGTTCCTTAGTTCAATTACTTCGGAACGAAGGTTGTTTAAGGCTATGGTATACCCTTCATCTTCAGCACTTTTTTGCGCCCTGAGGGCGTTGCTAAGGATGAGGCCCTGCAAAAATGCAATATTGAATGTAAGCAAATGGAAAATTTTGTTTTTAAATACAAAAATCTCATTTTCTCACCATTAAACTGTTGTATGCCAAGCTGTCGGCTAACTCATCTTTTCATAACACTGAGAGCCCATCTTCTAGTGTTGGGAACCCGAAGCTCTTGCCCATCTCTCGGCAGACAGAAATCTCTTTGCTGTCTGGGAGACAGTACAAGAAGTCTTCTTCCCCGCTGCCGTTGAATACCAGTGCCCCCTTTGGATATTTTAATCTTTGAGCATAGAATTGAGCCTCTGACTTTTCTTTCTCAGATAATCTTTTTCTCGAAGCATGTCGTATAATATAATCAGGAGCTTCAGATGATGCTTCAGGAATAGGAATGGCGGTTTTTCCAGTTAAAATTACTTCTGCAGCTTCTTTCTCCGACTTTTCTCCGATTTCCAAGGATTTCTCCTTGGCGTGCTCTGAAGGCCTAGCTTCGTTCTCGACTTGAATCCTGGCAGCTTCGGCCTCAATTTGTGTTTCCGAAGCTTCGGCAGCTTTCTTCGGAGTAGAGCTTGAAGTTTTTATTGTTTCTAGCACATCTAATATGTTGACCATTCTCTTCCTCTTGGGAGTCGTTGAAAGATCCTTTTGTGCCTTCGGCATTGTCACCTCTGCCGAAGGACTTATTACTTCTAATATCCTCATTTTCTCAGCCTTCATCTCTTCAATGTTAATGGCCTTCGGCTCATCTAATTTGGCTGATGATGCCTTCAGCGATACAAATGATTCTTCAATCTTCTGTGTAATCGCAGGTTTCTTGCCTTCGGTCACCGAAGAGGTCTCACCACCAAATTCGGGCACTGTGGCCGATTCAATATAGCACGGTCGATGAGTAAGGACCTTCACCCTTTTCCTGTTCGGCGCAGGATCGCTCGGAGCGACTGAAACATCATCTCTCCTGGAACCTCCACTTTTTCTTTTTTGCCCCCGGTGCGGGTAACGGTAGTCAGGATACATGAACCCAAGAGCATCAAAAACTATGTTTAGTCTCTTCTTTTTCCGGTTCCCGAAGGTCGCAGATAATGCGTTATCTTCTGCTCTGGAGTATAGCCCAAGCAGATCATCGCTTGTAGCCTCGACGCTTTTCAGCCAGTCGTTGTCTGGCTCGATTAACTGGTCTCTAAACCTGAAGGTATATTTTAGTCGAACCAAACCACCTTCGTGGGGATTGTTGATGGATTCTTTTGGCATCTCCCAGTTGGCTAACAATGGCCATATCATGTAGGCCACATGCTCTTGAACTAAGTCCCTTGTCCCAATGAAAGAGCAGACTAAGCCGAAGGCCTTGCGACATTCTTCGGCCGCTTCGTCAATTTCTACCTTCGATTTTCGGAGCCCGAAGCGTTGCCAGATAGGGCGCATGATTATCTCTTTAATGTCTTCTCGTGCCTTTAAATCATTTTTTTACATAAAACCATTCTTTCGTCCAGTCTCTGGGCCATCTCTTCCGAAAAGTCGGTACTGGGGAGCTTGAGCCAGAACGAGCGACGAAGCTATAGCAGCCGAAATTGTTATGATACTGTTCTTTACCCCAGGGCTTCGTCTCATATAATAGTTCATGCATACTGCAGAAACTTTTTTGGCTCCAAGCCCTGACTCCTTACAGCCCATACGAAGATTCCCATTCTTATAATGGCTTTGGGGGTAATTTGGTGAAGGTAAATCTGGAAAATCTTTAAAACCTCGACTACGAAGCTGCTCAGAGGGAGCCGAAGCCCAGCCTTGAAAAAGCTTTGGAAGATCACGACTTCATTTTCCTCTGGAGTAGGACAAGTCTTCTCTCCGTCGTTAGCCCTCACAATAGACATATCCCGAAAGTATCTCCCCCTCATGTTGTCAAGATGGCTTTGTTTAATAGTTGATTTTCCAAAAACTGCATGGCTCGGTCGCCAGGGTCAATCTTCAGAGTCTTCCCCGCCGCTTTCCACATCATAGCTGTCACTATCATCAGTGTCTTCAGATAAAACCTCCAAGGTCTCCCTAGTAATCTTCTCTGCATTTGTCTTTGCTATTGATTCAATAAAGCCAAGATTCATCTCCTCAGAAAGGCTCAGCTTCGATTCAGCGATAGCTTTCTTATCTTCAGACATCTTCGAAAATGCTGAGAAAGTGCTCTCAAAGCCGAAGCTTAAAAATTTAAAAAAGCTAAGCAAGTGTTGGTGCGCAAGAGCTAAAAATTGAGTAAGCAAGAGTAGATGGCAAGAAAGCGTGCCAAATGAGCTCGTGGTATGCTCTTATTTATACGCCTGGTGCGTTGCATGCTGAGGGCCCGCTTGTCAGTGGCTGTTGCTATTCTAGCAAAGGAAAGGTGTTTTTTCGGACCTTCGGCTCAGGGCCTTCGTCCTTGTCGCAATCTGAATTTATCATTCTAACAAATTAATATTGCGAGGGTCTAATGTTGGGGGCCTTCGGCTTCCAAAGGTCCTCAAAAACATGATTTAACGATGTTTCTGGAAGTATAATGCATGAACAGGTACCTTCGGACTCGAGTTGAAACCACAGTGTGAAGAAGCACAAGAAGGAGTACGAAGGATAGCGAGAAGCCGAAGCTGTGCGCAGGAGAGCTTCGGCGTGATAGCAGAAAAGGAAAACCGACCTAAAGATGAAAAGGCTATTCAGACCCCGATGGATTACTATAGAGTTATTAGCAAATGTAAAGGGCATGAGTGTAATTTTACATGGGCTGCGTCCCATGCCTATAAATAGATGAACAGTAACCCCATATTGTTCACGCTGACTAGGCATTGATCCTTGCGTCACGCTGGTACCTTTACCTTCTTTCAAGTCAAATGTACACTTGTAATTTGATATCATTTCTGTTTTTTCATAGTAATAAAATAAGAATGAGATAATAATAATATATTACTGTTTATATTATCTTTTATGTTTTATGTGATTCTTTCTTCATCTCTATATGTTATGTCGATGAAGGTATGTCCTTCATTACCTTCGTCCGAAAGTCATTATATCCTAAGGGAAATAATGCTTCGAAGGACGAAGGGCTTTAACGTTTAACGTTTTCTGTGTTGCCTTGTTCTTAACTCATAGCACTTGAGAACAAGTCCCCAACAGTCCCATTCCACCCCCATGGTTGCATTATTATCCTGGGTGGTCACTCAACGAATAGGTCCTTACGGAGAGGTACTCAGGAAACTGCCTGAGTACCCTAAAATATCACAAGATCATCATCGAGATAACATCATCGTATCATAAATATTCACATCATGTTCGTTGATTAAGTTAAAGCAATAGCATAAAGCTAACCATAATAACCCAAAGGTAAACAAGGATAAGGTAAATACAAACTAGTCAATCCTTAGGTTTCAAATAAAGTAATGCGGGACGGTGAATTTCAAAGTAAGTAGGACATCATAGGTCAGAGGACACTTGCCTTCACCATGGTTGCTGCTCGGGAAGATCTTCAACATCATAGATCATGCATTCAATACATTTGGATAAAGACAAACAAACAATACATGAAACATGTACAAACAAGTGGACACATCTCAAAAGAACAGTATAAACTCAAGAGGTAACTTGGATTCTAGGCTGAGCTAACACACTTAGAAGTTTGTTATTCTCTAAGTGTTGTCTATCTCCATGGATTACATAATTAGATTCCACTTATTTTAATAAGACATAAAATTTACACCAAGGATAGGTTCATACTTTGCATATTATTAATTTCACAAAGTTACACATCTAGTTACTCTTGGGGTTTTCCTTTTTATTTTTCTTATTTAACAAATAAACTATTACATAAACTAACCTATAGTCTAGGCATAAAATCAGAATGTGCAGACAGTGGATGATCATAATTTTAACAGATATAGGAACATTTTGCAATTTGAATCACTCAATTTGGAGTTCATATGCAAAAGATATGAAATAAACAAGTTTTGGAATTTGAAATACTAAATTAGGTCTAATTCTGTGATTAAAGAAAAGCCTAGGGTTCTATCTGCAAGATTACAAGGGCCTGTGCGCGAAAACCAGGGAAGGCGGGTTGATTCTTACAAAGCCGAGGGTTTCTTTAGCAATTTTACCGCGTGAAGGGGTATCGGGCTCTCAGCCGCACGATCGCGAACGAACGACCGAGAACAGATCCTGTGGGTGAGTGCGCGGGCGCGGACGCGCAACTGACCAGTGCGCCAGGGTGGTCAGCGACTAGGGACGGGAGGCGGGCTGACTGGTCGGGCCCAGTGCTAGGGGGCATAGGCGACCGACAGATGGGGCCTAAGGGCAGGGCACGCTTGTGGGGAGCGGTACCAGTTGCGGGCAGCGCCGCTCTTGCTCACGGCAGTGAGGTCGCCGGAGCTGGGGCGGGTGCAGGCTAAAGGGGCTCCGAGGTCACCAGAGTTGGCCAGGACCGGTGAGAAGGACCCGGCGTACTCGCTGGCGGAGTTCCAGACATGAGACCGAGACCACGGATGAGAGAACGGTGGAGGGAAAGCTCTGGATAGATCGGGGGAACTCCGGTGAGGAATCCCGGCTTGAGGAGGGGGAAGCGGGTGCGCTAAGGCTCGGACTAGCTCCGGCAAGGGCACGGGAAAACTATGGACCAACACAAGGGCACAGTGCGAGGTTGAATCGGCCAACCACCTCGCGGGGCGCGGATGAACTCCAGCGAGGCCGAATTGGCTAAGATCAGGCGCGAAGGAAAACCAAGCACGAGAATAGGTTCCTCACCTCGGGACATAGCTTGGGGTGGCTTGGCGGAGCGTCTGGCAGGTTGGATGGCTGGCACAGGGGGCGTGGGTCTCCGGCGAGCGCGAGCGGCGAGGGTAGAGCGTGAGAGAGAGAGTGAGCGCAAAATGAGGCAGGGAGAGAGAGTGGGTGCAGGCGGTGCACAAAAGGGAGCTGGGGGAGTGGGCAGGCGACGTGGCTAGGGTTCTCGGCGGGCGTGCGCGCTGGTCCACGACGGTTCGCGGGGAAGGCGGAGCTGACAGGGAGGCCCATGGCGCAGCGAGGGAAAACGGGCGTGCGGATGGAACTGCTCGGTGTGCTGGCAGGTTGGGCCTGCGAGGCAGAGTGAGAATGCAGGCACGCGGGTGAGGACAACTGGCACCGATAGGCCTACCCCACTTGGCAGAGGGAGGGGGAAGAGAGCGCGCGGGCGAGGAAACCGCCGCTGATAGGTGGATCCGACCTGTCAGGCGGCGCGGGCACGCGCGGCCCCGCTGGGCTGGACTAGGCCAGTTGGGCTAAAATGCTGTTTTCCTTTTTCTCCAAGTTTCCAATTGCTTTTCTTTTTATTTTCTCTAGTGAACTCAATTCAAATTCAAACACCAATTCAAATTCAAATAATTCAAACATGTGAATCAAATCAAAGAATAATTTAGGCTCAACATGATGCAACAATTCATGACTCACTTAGTTTTGGCAAAATAAATAATTAATCCCTAACCTAATTAACCTAACTCTAAACAAAAGGGGAAGAGAGAGGAAGTCTAGAGAGAGTTACAAGGATAACACCTGAATTTGGTAGCCACTTAAAGAAATTTTATACCCCCAAATTCAGGGTGTTACACATTAAAGTGGGCCTTTAGCATTGAATATTATTGAATATTAATATGGGCCAGGCCCACATTAATTCAACAATCCTCACCAAATGCTAAGTCACACTAATGCTCTCATCATCTCAAACATTTGATATACTGGTGTTTCGATGGAGACTGTTAAGTTGAACATCCACAAAAAATCTAGACTACACTTGACCACAACTGCACAATGGACTAGGCCATGAATTGGCAGTTTTGTGTGGAATAAGTTTCATCTAAACTCTTTACTAGTACTAGATTGCCGAGCGCACCCCCTCTGGTTGGAGCATATAAGTCAAACTCCATAGCCTTTCATGGGTATCTAGAGACCACCCAGATCTCATAAACTATGACTAGCAGTTAACCCATATAGGTATGTTCCTCTAAAGATGTTCTGTAGGACAACATCTTTGCTTCACAAAGCCACTTGGAACATATTAAGGTGTAAACACCAACTTACCTTACAGTAAGGAAAGATGTGCATCTGAAATGATCCTTATTAAGGGTCTTTCCGCTCAGTCTACCACTAGCTTGTTTCACCATTCTAATTCACGGGATCTCCGATCACATAGAACAAGTTACCACCATGATAAACTTTAGCTGGGTCTCAGGCCCATCTCACTCGCTGCACTATCTATCACACTATGTGATAGCCCCTCAGTAAATTGACCTGCCAGATTTTTAGACATATGGACATAGTCCAACGCTATTACTCCAGAGTTTCTCAATTTTCTGACATATTTTAAACGCCTCTTTATGTGCCTTGTTGACTTCATATTATCCTTAGAACTTTTTATCTTGATTATCACAGTCTGATTATCACAGTTCATAGAAATAGCCAGCACAGGTTTTCCAACCACCGATAAATCCATAAGGAGTTCATGAAGCCACTCAGCCTCAACTGAAGCGATTTCTAATGATGTGAGTTCTGCTTCCATAGTCGACCTCGTTAAGATGGTCTACTTGCAAGACTTCCATGGAACAGTGCCACCTCCAAGTGAAAACACATATCCACTTGTGGCATATATCTCATCAGCATCAGGTATCCAATTTGCATCACAATAACCCTCAAGTACTGTTGGGTACCCGGTATAATGGATGCCTAAACTCATAGTACCTTTTAGATAGCGTAGAACTCTCTCAAGAGCATGACAGTGATCATCTCCCAGATTTGAAACAAACCAGCTAAGTTTGCTCACAGCAAACGAGATGTCAGGCCTTGTAGCGCTAGCTAAGTACATGAGTGAACGAATTATTTTGGAATATCTCAATTGATCCCTAGATATCCTTCAATTTTTCTTCAAAAGCTTAGTAGGATCATAAGGTACTGGAGCAGGTTCACATTTGCTATAACCAAAGCAACTCAAAACCTTTTCCACATAGTGGGATTGCAGAAGTGTGACCCCACCATTGCCTTCTTTTAGTAGCTTAATGTTAAGAATAACATCAGCTTCTCCCAAATCTTCCATTTCAAAATTACTGGATATATAGTCTTTTGTCTCTTTAATCACATCAAGACTCATCCCCAAGATTAGAATGTCATCAACATACACGCATAAAATTACTCCCTCGCCCCCACCATACCAATAGTATGCACATTTGTCTGCTTCGTTCACAACAAAGCCGACAGATGTCAAAGTTCTATCGAACTTTTCATGCCATTTCTTAGGTGCTTGTTTTAGGGCATATAAAGATTTCAAAAACTTACACACCATGCCTTCTTGACTGTTTGCTACAAACCTAGCTGGCTGCTCCATGTAGATTTCCTCATCTAGATCTCCATTTAGGAATGTTGTTTTAATATCCATTTGATGGACGAGAAGACCATGAGAGGCAGCCAAAGAAAATAGCACACGAATTGTGGTTAATCGAGCCACAGGTGAATAAGTATCAAAGAAATCCTCACCTTCCTTTTGTGAATAGCCTTTAATTACAAGCCTCGCCTTGTACCTTTCAATAGTACCATCAGGCCTAAGCTTTTTTTGAACACCCATTTACTCCCAATGGGCTTACACCCATATGGACGCTCAATGACCTCCGAAGTTGCATTAGACATAATAGAATCCATCTCACTCCTTATTGCTTCCTTTCAAAAGTCAGCATCACGAGAGGAATATGCCTCTTCAATGGTACTTGGGATGTCATCCACAAGATATACAATGTAATCATCACCAAAGGACTTTGCAGTCCTTGGTCTCTTACTCTTTTGAGTTGATACATTGTCATCTTCCATAGGATTATGTATATGGGATTCCTCAGTGTGTTCTACCGGAATAAAATGCTCATGGGGTATCGTTGGTTCATCACTAGACGTATCATGTGAGCTTTCATGGGAAATTCGTCCTCAAAAAGCATAGCATCTCTGGACTCCATAATAGTACCAACCAACATGTCCGGTACTCTAGAGTTTATAACTAAGAACCTATATCCAATGCTGTGAAAAGCATACCCAAGGAAAACACAATCAACAGTTTTAGGTCCTAATTTGCGCTTCTTGTTAATTGGCACATTCACTTTAGCCAAACAACCTCAGGTGCACAAATAGGAGATATTTAATTTCCTCTTTTCCCATTCCTCGAATGGTGTGATTTGTTTGTTCTTTGTGGGAACTTTATTCAGGACGTGACACGCTGTCAAGATCGCCTCACCCCACCATTCCTTAGATAGTCCGTAAGTCTCTAACATGGTGTTAACCAAATCAATTAGAGTACGATTCTTTTTCTCAGCAACCCCATTGGATTGTGGTGAGTATGGCGGTGTCCTCTCATGAATAATACCATGTTCCACACAAAAATCAGAAAAATCACCTAAAAATATTCTCCACCATGATCAGACCTTAACCGTTTAATTTTCCTCTCGAGTTGATTTTCCACTTCAGCTTTGTAGGTCTTAAAATAATGCAAAGCTTCGTCTTTTGACTTTAAGAGATAAACAAAAAAATCTAGTAGACTCATCGATAAAAGTAATAAAATATTGTTTGCCCCCCTTAGTCAATATTTCGTTCATCTCACGTAAATCAGAATGTATTAAGTCTCTAGTGGTGCCAAGTTCCTTGCCTCTGTAGCCTTATGAGGCTTGCGAGGTTGCTTAGATTGCACGCACACCTAGCACTTAGAACCTTTGACTAAATCAAATTTTGGGATTAAATTTAAATTTTCTTACCACGATACGCAACCAAAATTGATGTGACAAGGTCGTGAATGCCAAATATACAACTCATTCGAAATCACATTGTTCACAGACTTATCACACACATCATGCAAATATAAGCAGAACAAGCCTCCACTCTCATAGCCTTTTCCAACAAATATCCCATACTTTGACAGTACACATTTATTGGACTCGAACACAAGTTTATAGCCATCTCGACATAGCAATGAGCCACTAACAAGATTCTTTTTGATGGAGGGGACATACTGCACGTTCTTCAAAAGCACCGTCTTTCACGAAGTAAACTTCAGAATGACTGTACCCACACCAAGAACATGCGCATGTGATCTGTTCCCCATCAGCAAGGCTCCAAACCCTTTGAACTGATAGGAAGAAAACAAAGAAATATCAGCACACACATGAATGTTAGCACCAGTGTCAGCCCATCACTCAAGGGATCGACACACTGAAAGAACAGTAGGTAAAAGATTACCATACCCCGATGTTCCTTTTGTGGTCTCGCTTACAACCATGTTTGCTGTTTTCTTCTCTTGAGCTGGTTTTTTCTCTTGCTTAAATTTGTAGTCTGGAAAAGCGCTTGCCCAGTGATCAGTACTCCCGCAAACAAAGCAACCAACTCCTTTGTTCTTCTTTTTAAACAAGGTTGCCTGCTTGGGCTTCATGGCATTCTGTTGCTTGTTCTTCCTTTTATTATTGTGTGACGCATTGTAGTTCTTCTTTTGTACCACATTGGCACTAGAAGTCCCAACTCCTTTTCCACAAGTGGCTTTTGCTCTCGCCCTCTCCTCAACATCAAGAGAACCAATAAGCTCAGCTACGCTAAACTCTTGTCTCTTATGTTTTAGAGTGGTAGAAAAATCCATCCAAGAAGGTGGCAGCTTAGCGATAATACCACCAGCCACGAACTTGTCAAGCAAGACACATGGGAACTGTTCGAGTTCCTTAGCCAGTGCCAGTATTTCATGAGTCTATTCAACTATAGGACGGTTCTCAACCATCTTGTAATCAAACAGCTGCTCCATGATGTACAGCTCGCTACCACCATCAAAAACATCCGAACTTCTCATCTAATGCATCCCATAACTCTTCTGCAGATGTGCACGTTAGATAAGAATCAACATACTTGTTTGCAAGAGCGCCAATCATGACGCCACAAAACAAGTTATCGGCACGTCGAACATTCTCTCCTCTTCAGGAGTGAACTGTTCGGGTTTCCCCTATGCGGCATGGTAGCAGTTTATTGCAGTCAACCACAGTATCATCTTACTACACCACCTCTTATAAAATGTCCCATCAAAAGGTTCACTTGGTTTTAACGCAGCAGCAAAACCACTAACAGAAAAATGCCTGCTAACATCAGTTTTTTGGATTGTTGGATAAATAGGCATTTTCAGTTTTAATTTAATCCAGAAAATCACAGTGATGTATGTGACGATATGTATGTGCATATGTGTATCACTACTCACAAAAGTAGTAAACAATAGTAAAATATGCACAAATACAAAGAACAGATTGTACCCTGTGGAGGGACCGATGTTCAAGGCATCAGTGGCTCCATTCACACGAGACATCTCGTGTGTATGTTCGATGTAGTCGTACGCAGTCGAAGCAGGCAGATGTATGCAATGCAGTCCCTCGAACGGCATCGGCGACGAGGAACTTGATCAGTGTTGGTCGAGTTGACAAAGCGAGTAGTTGCGAGTACGCTCCCCAAAAAACTGATCGCCCACACACCCGTGCAAGTGTTTCTCTGCGGATGGAGATTTCAAAGGCCTGCTTTCCCACTCTCTGTGCTCGCAGAAAGTGGGACGGGGATGGGTTGTACGCAATGCTTCTGAGAATGTTCGTACGTGTGTACTGTTTTATCGTCGTCACCAAAAGCAGCCTCACCTCCTCCGTATATATACACGCGCAGAGGGAGGCCAACAGACAATAACAGTCTCCATCAAAGCTATCGTTACAGCCAGCCAGAAACTGACGCCATCAATGACATCTGTTACTAGCTGACAACCATTACAGCTCGTCTGTTGCTAGCCATAACACAGGAAACGACCAGTAACGTATGACAGTAATGAACGGTCATCACTCCAGGCAAAATGCAAAACTGTTAAGAAGGAATATTTGTACCAAGGTCCGATCTACCACCGCCACGACCGCGGCCCGGCCGGCAGCGCGCGCATGTGGCAGTCCTTCACCCTTTTCTCAGCTTCTCAATAGATGCACCAATGGTCCACCTATTTGAGTTGATTGAATTGTCCCTTGAACTTCTTGTATGGTACAAAAGTAGTAGTACACCGTAGCATTAAAGTGGTTTTTAGCATTGACTATTATTGAATATTAATATGGATCAGTCCCACATTAATTCAACACTACATTGGATTGTGGACATACCTTAAACACGATTAGATAGAGCTTATGATGATCTACCTTGTTTCTCGCTTGCACTTGTGGATTGTACCTATAATCAAATTTAGGATTACAAAAACTAAACTTTGATAAGCATGTCCTAAAATAATTTATATGAACACAATGCATGAACATTTGGTCACTATATAAAATATTATTTGCAATCCATACCCGTTCTCTTCTTTTGTTGCCCCTTGCCTACACACGCCTTGTCACAACATTTCTTAGAGTGAAAGAGCTAATATAGCATTTTCCTCTTCTCTTATTAGATCAAATCTTTCTGTTTGATATATTTTCTCAACAATTTTCTCAGTTGCCATCTCCTGAAAAGAGAAATATAGTTCAATTTAGCACAATTCAAATAAGAATCCCTACACGGTATTTTGAAGCATGTTTTAGTACTAAGCTTTGTGATTTACTCACATAAATACCACATTGTCGGTGTTTCAAACCTCGCTCCGACAAGTAAATTTATTTTGCACATTCCAAGCTTCGGACAATGTGTGCGGTGGACACAAGGTTTATATTGGTTCAGGTAGAACGCCCCTACTTCCGGTCATCAGTGGTTTGCGCTATCGACACCATTGATGATGAAATCTCATAGTAGGGGTTACAAGTGGGCAAGAGAGGGAGGAGAGGCTCACGAGTTTCTTATGGTGGTGGAGGTGGATCAAAGTATTACAAAGTGGAGTCCTAACTAAGCCTTGGCTTGGCGGCGGGGCTCCGGTCTCTAGGTCCTCGTTGGTGCGCCTTCCTCCTGTTCGTCGATCCGTCGTCTTCATTTTCTTGAACAGAGTAACTTTGTAAATATTAGAGATGTTTTTTTGCAGGTTAGCCTCAGAGGTTAAAAAACTTTATTATGACATGTGTGAATATTCAGACAAAAAGGAAACAGAGTTCTTTGTTCTTTGTTAAAAGTTTCATCATCAGTGTGTTTCAGTTGCTAAATTGTTTTCGCGCCCAACATTAATGACTCAGTTACCTATTATTTTTGCGAATGTAATTTCCTAACATGGCTACATAAAGTTGAATCAAACATGCGTAGTTTTCTGCATACCTGATACCATAGGGTGGTTCCTACTCTTAATTCAGCAATCGGCATAAATAGTTTCATCTTTTAGAAGCTAGACATCCCCTACCGTTTTCATGTAAAAGGTAGATAGCATTTCAAGGTCATGCGTCCATGATATGCAATTCAATTTTTAATGTTTATTTTCTTGGATGCAAGTGTTTGTACCATTGCAGATACTTCAATCTGCCACTGCGAGTGTGGCTAAATGAACTTATTAGCTTATGTTGTACTAGATCAGTGCCCGTGCGTTGCAACGGGATCATATAATAGCTTGAGTGATGGTTTGCCGGACAACAGCAGCAAGGAGCCATTATGGCTTAGTAAAAACCTTAGTTTACAAGGGTTGGGAGCAGTACAAACTGCTTAGTTCTCGCAACAGTTACCTGCTCTATGTAATAACCTTCCAACAAGGTTTAAAAAAAATTGCACAAGCTAAAACTGTACCATCTTTACATATAACGAGCCACATCAAATTATTTGCCAAAGTAAAAACCTTCCAACAAAAGATGGAACGGTAAGGGTCATGACTCATTGTAAGAAAAATAACATAGGCTGACCACCCAAGTAAGCCACGTTAGTCGAACCTGCCTATCATTATTGGCAGATTTGTGGATTCTGAGCAAGAAAAGAAATAAAACAAATTCTGAAGAAGAAAAAAACCTCTGTCGCAGCAAGCGATGTGCAGTGCTAAGGCCTTGATATACAGACGTCGTAAGAGGCAAATTTTATCTTTGTCCTTGCACACCGTAAACATGGTACACCGGAAGATTGATCTTAGTAACGGAGCATGTAGGTCCGGCGTCTCAACCAGTTGTAGTCTAGAAGTCCTTGGATCGGTCCCATCGCAGCAATAGCAACATCCTAAAACAAAAAAAGCAAACAAACTAAATTGCTTTCTCAAGCCTGATAGGAAATAATTCAAAGAACACATTTTTGTTTTTTCCAACTAAGTTACTGGTGACAGTAGAAGTTTAGCGTTGAAATGCATGCTGAAGAGACATGGTTGTCTTCAAATCATCCAATGGATTGGTTGTAAGCATAAGAAGCACAACATGAAACCATACAATAATCCTATTGCTAGTAATCCTATCGCTAGAGGTCGATCACAAAAACATCATGATATATTGCTTCACAACAAAAGGGGTGCATCTTAAGCCCAGCGAGAAATCGGGCTAGATTTTAGAGTTCACCAGAGAAGGAAGCATAAAGATGAAGGTTGTAGGTTGGCAAAAAAAAAGTACCTGATCAAAGATGAAGCGGTTTGCAACACGCTTCACAGTGCTTGCATCAACAGCATCTATTCTTGCAAAAAGCTCTGGGGTAGGAATTCTTCGTCCATAGGTCAGCAGCTGGAACAGGAGAGGAACGAAAAAAAGTAGGTGCTGATCACTAAAATTTGGTGTAAAATAATTGGTTGGACATCAAAATAATGGAGCAAAATATTACCTGGCGGCCAATGTCCTCGACAACAACAGTTGAACCATCAAGGTGGAGTTGGATTGAGGACTTCAGCTGAAATTGTCATCACAAAGCAATGAAAATGTGAGACCGTCTCCAGCAGTTCACTTATATGGTCACATAAAACACAGTTTTGCACTGTAGATTGCACTATTCGTAGACTGAAGTTTGAATATGAGGGTGGGGATGAGTAAACTGCTGGAGATAGCATGATACTATGCTGAACGTATGCCAGTATATTAATGAAAAAATTATCATCAGGCTATGATTGTCTCTCAAGCCCAAAAGAAAGAGAACACCATACATCAAGCTTTGTAGCATGCAGTGTCTGAGTAAACTGAGATACAATATGGGTATGACAATTTTCTCCCATAACAACTTCAAACATTACCTGATTACGTGCACGGATAACATCTTCCTCCGTAACCCGGTATGACAATTTGCTCATCTCATGCATAATTGCAAAAGCCAAATCATCCAAGCAATCAGCCTGAAAAACAAGTTTGCAAGGTCAAATAAGATCAATGATCACCAGGAAAAGGTTGACAAATAAGGCATACTATTGCACAAAAGCAACATCACACAGTACCAACAAAAATTAAGGTTCACAACAGATTAGTGGGAAATAAAACTTGATTCAGCATTGAACTGTGGGATGGGCAAGCTATATTAATAGACAAAAATAAGTCTTATTAGTTTGACTATTCTGCAGTGGATTTACCAAGTACACACACGCATGGGGGCTCAGTATTTCAAATTGAAGTACAAAACAAAACTCCCTCTCTTTATTGTTTACATGGAGATAAAGAACCATCATTTGATATGTAAATAAAGATCAGAAATTCAGAATGAAGCCAACTTTCGTCGTCAAAATTCAAAAACTATCAGAGCAATGGCAAACAAAAATGCTAACTCCTGGTTTCAATTGCAACAAGTGTAAGGGGTTAGAATTGTGCCAATAACATTGTTGTCACTAACAGACCCAACTGCAACACCTTGTGTAGCGCTTATATACAAGTTTATGTGAGCTGGGAGAATTTAATAGGAAGAGAAGGCACAACACTAAAAACATACTTAGAGAATGTAGATAGTGTGTATCTAAGGTATATTTATTTGTCTTACTTTTCGAGGAATTTTAACAAATAAATTAGTTGCGTTTACACATTTCTTTCATGTCTACGGATATGGATGGCATATATAACTACACAATATGTATAGGATAAAATATTATTTCAGGCAATTTATGGATACTTCACCAAAGGTAGAAATACAACAGCAGCGAAAGATGTGGTGTGTAGATGTGGCTGCAAGTTGTAATCACCATCATCCTGTCCACCTTTGCCGGCTTCAGCATCTCCAGGCAGACCTTGAGATCGCTCTGCCTCCTGCACTTGCACTTGCATCTGAACCTGCCCCTGTGTAGATTATCATACAGCTCCAACTATACATATAGTATGTGTGTCTATATACATGCAGCTCCACCATTTATTTTTGAGACCTCGATCCATGTATAGTGAAAGAAAAAGTAAAGACAACAAAACACATGCATAAACATTGAATCAGCAACAAAGCACATCACTTTAAACAAACATGTATGACTGAGTGCATTTAATTAATTGAATCAGAGATCAAATATTTTGAGATCAGACCAACAGAATCCAAAATGCACCTCCTGCAATTTCTTTCTGATTCCTTTCGAACCTACATGAAAATGTTGCAACATCAGGAATAATCTACAGAAACATACAAAATGTCAATAGCCATCTCAATTAATAGGGCTAAATGCATACTTAGGATGGTAAAATACGCCTACAGGCATCCTAGAATAGCAAAGTGTGATTTATGGCTAGAGACTTCTTTACCTATTCAGTTCAACTACATATTGCCCCAAATGTTTTGTCGGAGAAATAGTACTACTGTCTGCCATCAAACTGTAATACCAAGGAACGCAAATCTCTCCCTGAAAACCATAGAGACTGCATAGAAAACAAAACTAGAATCAGCTACATTAGCACAAACATCACCCACAAATAGACCAGAACATCACCCACAAATCTCTCGAGGACCTTGAGGCAGGTCGGGTCATCGTCGACGGCGATCACGCGCATGCCAACGGGGAACTGGTCCTTAGCGCCGTGGCCGCCGCTGGCCCTTGCCTGCAGCTTCAGCTCGTCGACAGGTAATCTCCGGCGGCTCCGGCTCGGCAAATCCAACAGCGGCGAAAGCCGCAGAACCAAGAAACCAAGCACCCAGATCACCCAAGGTCCCTCCTGTAGGTACGCAGGTAGTAGGCAGGAAGGCAGGCTCACAAGGGCGGTTGTCTGGATCCTAGAAATCCAAGAAACAGCGGGGAAAGGCGGGAGGTCGAAGCAGGGGAGGAGAGGGAGAGCAGCACCAGGAGAACACAGGTAGAGAGAGAGAGGGGCAGGCAGCAGCACTCACTCACGAGACCGTCCACCGCGATGCGCTCTCTTGCCCGTGCCCTCGTCCTCCCCTTCCCCCTCCACCTCCGCGGCGCCCGCGGTAACCTCGCCACGCCACATAGCGTGCGAGCACCAACCGTGATGAGCACGGATCGACCGTCGAGGCGAGAGAGGATGGTGGCGACGATGACGGCTAGCAACACCGCGTCCATCACCAGCGCCGCCATGCACGGCGCGACGGGGTCCGATGGGGGCATGGTGGTGAGGTCGAGGGGGAGCCAGCAGATCGGGCTCCAGTACGGCGACGGCTGTCGGCAGTCGCAGACTCACGCGCACAAAGCGTCGTGGGAGGGGGCGTCGCGGGGGAGGGTGGTGGGGGGCAGACAGTGGTTGTCTCGCGGAGTCGCGGGCATCGCGTGGGGGTGACAGGATGGGCGACGTGCGGGGCGAGTTGGGGCACGGTATTGCACCTGCTTGCCGGCCATGGCCGCCGTCGAGGTCGTGGGATCGGAGGTTTCATGTGGTGCGGCGGCCAGGGGTTACGCGGGGGAGGGGCATCGGGGTGGAGAAGAACCGGGAATGGGAATAGGAATGAGAACGATAGAAACAGGAATGGGAATGGCAGAACCAAGAATGACAGCCTACCCCTTATCTTCTTAATAGTAGTAAAGATATATTGGTCACGAAGACAAAGCCTGCAATTTTTTCAATGGCATTTGAGTTATAGTGGGATCAAGTTGTCCCGTCGTACTTTGTCTTTGAATTAAGCACACTGTAAAACGCTAATGATGTTTCTGTTTTTCCTTCATATTGTGTACTATTGCACTCTTTGGACTTTATCATGATGCTTCTGTTTTTATGCAGGAAATGGTAATGCAGGGTAATACATCTAAACAACTAAAGTGAGTTAGGCACCATACTGAGGTCATAAGAGCACGTTTCTGCATGAAACTCACACAAACAGCAGTAAGATGTGGTGTGCTCTTGATCTAGTTCTTTTATAGCCAAAAGAGACTATCATATAGGTAGGTGGTGCTAGGTGCAATGTATCAAATATTATTCGAGCGAGATATGAGGGCCAGGAGTGGGTCTGTTGCACTACTTTTATGTGAAGTCAGTGAACATCTTGATGAGGCCATGGAGTGAGTATTGCACTTTTGCTTCATTGATAGTTGAATGTTACTGGTGCACATTCTAATTTTGTATGTCTTAAAATATCTAGCAGGCTATTGTTATTCAGTACACATGAGCAAAAAAATAGTGATTTTTCAGTTCATGAAAAATGAGCAGCATGAATAGGATAACTATGCATCAGGGCCCATGTTGAAATATTCCATACCTCAGATCGATGAATTGGCAAGGAGCAACGATCACAAGAAGAATTGTTGCAGTGACAGTTTCAGTTTACCTACAAATGAAAGATTTTAGTAAGTAATAAACAACTGAAAAAGAACAAAAGTATGCAATCAAGATTTTGTCAAAGAGCCCAACTAAGTTTCTCAAGATTAATGAGATGGTCATGACACTCATCTAAACCAATTGACTCAAACTGATTCTGCCCATACTCAACTAAGAATATAATCAATGAGCCCACACCACAGTTAAGAACAGTACGAAAGAACATAGAGAAATAAGAAAAAAATAGACAGCTTACTAAATAACTTCGATCTCGATGTGCAAGATTATTAAATGATATCCAATAGCTCCCAATTAGAGACACCAGATATCCGTATCCACAACAGAAAACTAATGTAGCGACATCGGGAGATCAGATGAAGATGTACACTCATCAGGAGATCAGATGAAAGAGAACACAACATTAATGAATTGAAGGTAAAGGTGGTTGTGCTTAAAGATTATCCCAGTTTATACTGTTTAAAAATATGCAGGCATGCCACAAAAGTGTAAATAAATCATTTGTTGCAGAAGAAATTATTAGATGCAGTTACTATGGCACACTATTAGACAATAAAAAGAAGCAACATAATTGAAACATGACTATATGTTGCTTCAAATATAGGCCAGGAAGATATAGAACAATAAGATTGAAAGAGAACACATCAGTACTACCACTTGTTTCTATGGGGGGGACTATATGTCGAGGTGATTGCGCTCTCGCCGGGGATGCTGCTGGCCAGGAAAGCCATATCGCAAAGCAAAATCTGCAGCATCATTTGAGAAATAAAATTCTAGACCAATAGTGTTGTACAAGTGTATTGTGTTTAAGTGGCACACATAGGTTATCACAAAATACTCTATAGAAACATTTGTCGCTTTACAATGATGTGATTGATCTCTAGATTATTTAACATTAGAAAAACTGCAATTTCATATTTATATAGTATTCAAAGGATTAAAACATTTGATACTTGCATAATCTATTAAGATTATGACAATTGATAACACAATTTGTTCGTATGCAATATGCATTTTAAATTCTGTTATGGTTAATGAATGAAAGAATTCAGTTATATAAGGTATATTTTAGTAAAAAATGAAAGCAGCTTACTATGAAAACTAAATAAAGGTATAAGAAGGCAAATTCAATGAGAAATGGATTGGCCACAAGTGCATCTTAGGGTGTAAATGCAAGCAAATGAGGTCGAATTTATAAGATATGATACAATAGATTCTGGCAGGAAAACGTTACCTACGATGCATATGTAAGACATATGTTTTCTTCAATAATATCCTATCTGTAATACAAAGCTTTTGATGCATCATCAACCGGATCTTGTTGTTGTTGATCAAATGTCAGTCCAAAGAAAAAAGAAAGAAAGAAAATTAAGAGAAACAGTAAAACCACAATCACATGCACTCCAAGGTAGTAGTTGACGTGTCATAAATAAAATGTTTACCATGTGAATATATGCAATGCATTTTTCCAGGACATGTTTCTCATTAAGTAATTGGGCCTCCTATTAAAAGACAAACGAGTGAAATAATAAAGATTGAAGAAAAGAACAATAGGAAAAAGATTTTTGGTGTGCACGGTCACCTTGACAGAATAGTCAAAAGGAAGTATAGATAGAATCATTTTGTATGAACTCATTTTGTATAGTAGTATAGATAGAATCATTTTGTATGAACACATCCTATCCATTACAACAGCTACTCATCAAACCAAACTAACTTCAAATGCAGGAGAACCTAGGGCAAGCAGCAAGGGCAAATATGTGTGCATCAGGGAACGAAGTCAATTAGTCAAACGTACACATAACTATACATTCCTTTTATATAATGATAGAAACGTGCTACCTTATAGTTCTCGCCTAATATTTTGGCCAGCAGAAGGAAGGACAGGTCTCTTCTCCACTGCTTCGTAATGGAGAACAAAGTTGTCCTGAAAGCAAAAGAATGCTCAGATACACATCTCTGCTAATAGATAATGATTCTATATGGTTTGATTCAGATAACGAAACCTTATGAACAGTATCCCAGATGCTTGGATCAAAACAAATGTAGGACCCTTGTTCAT
Organism: Zea luxurians; assembly: GCA_029449295.1. Taxonomy (NCBI): domain Eukaryota; kingdom Viridiplantae; phylum Streptophyta; class Magnoliopsida; order Poales; family Poaceae; genus Zea; species Zea luxurians. The sequence continues at coordinate 43,611,096 of JAOPSE010000001.1, read as the reverse complement.
GAAGTGGAGTTTTGACAAGAGGTGCGGAATTAGAAGCTCTTGTTAGCCAGACACGGTAGTCTTTGTGGTAAAACCACCCTTTATTGTATCTGAAAACATGGAGCAGCAATTTACTTAAAAACGGTGGTAGAGTGCGTTAGTGCAAGACTGCAAGCTAGACATCAAGAATACAAATAGATGAATTTGCATTTGGTAGTTACAAAGAATATATATATATATATATATATATATATATATATATATATATATATATATATATATATATATGTGTGTGTGTGTGTGTGCGTGTGTGTGTGTGTGTGTGTGTGTGTGTATGTCCAAGATTTACCTTGCCTTTCCTCCAAAAAGAATACTGCGAAGAAATTTAAGGTTCGAAGGTTTCTTCCTTGATATTTTGTGTCACTGTACATAAGTTTGCAAAGAAAAGGAAAATCAGTTCCAATTCGTCCAAAGCAATACTTGCCAATTACCAGAGTAAACGTTTCAGAACAATCCATAACAAAAAAGAAGGAACTAAAGCAAAAGTTAGTATATTCAAAGCCATCCAACTCAAAAGACATGCACAATTATTCTCCTCTGAAGATCACACACAATAGTTGGCCGATGAATATGAACTCTCATCATGCCAGTGCTAATAGATTGCTATTCATTAAATTAAAACAAATAAAATTTGGATGGACGGTTCAACCAATTGGCTCCATGAATCTCAGGTAAATTGTAACCTGAATCACTGTCTAGGATATAAAAATCAATCCATCAGCTCACACAACACGTGACAATAATTGCACATATACTAATTATCTCATCTAGAGAAGTGTTATTTCTTAAAAAAGGGATGAACTTTGGACATGTATGTATCATTGCATCATTATTCTCATTGAGTTTTGTGTTGGGTTCCATAAGATTATGTTAGCGGGTGGAAAAACAAGAGGATTTGGTTGAGAATCCAAATATTTATACACCTAGGAAGCAAAACTTACCCTTTCCCTGATCCATGCCATCGGCAAGTAGAACTTTTCCCTACATGTGGACAATAGAAAACAGAGAGAGTGAGAGAGCACAACCATTAAGGTAGTGTCTTAAATATCATTCACATCAACAGAAATAGTTAAATTTGATTCAAACTTTTGCTACTCCGAAATAGATTTAGGTAACAAGATATATATAAGAATTTTTGACTCGTTGTTTTGTTGAGAAGCTTTGGCATCGGTATCACTTCCAGAAAAGCTACTTGAATTTGAGTTTTCAAAGGTAAAAACATGAATATCATCAGTGTGTTGGACATGAAAACTCAGGCAAGTTAAGGGCACAACAAAGAGAAACAGTATGCAATGGGTGTATATGTTGTCTCCATTCTTGTTCTATAACCCTTCACACACGAATAAATATTATTTGCATTTTGATTTTTAATGGCTTGGCTTGGGCAAAAGCATGGAAGGCATCAATTGGTTGGCTACATAGAATCCAATTTTAAGATTTATACTTGAAACGAAATCATCAGATTCTAATACACCCCATCAAGATAACGCCATACAGATAAAATGTCACTTGATAATTAATTGAATAGATACAACGAGAACCTTCTAAAAAATAATTTTTGCACCAATGGAATAATTCACTTCAAACTAAAGCCAAACAATTCATCTTTCTCAAGCATAACCAAGAAATTCCCATAATTTTTGTAGTAGGATGCATAGAACAGTCCAGAAATACAGAAGAATTTCTATCAACGGTGGCGTTATCTTGTTGGGGTGTATTAAAGCCAAATAGTCCACTTTTTATTAGATTGTGTAGCTCTAAGGTATTAAAACTGGCCAACAAAATCTTCAACATGTAATGTCTAGCCATTATCCCCCCCACCCCCAAAAAGTGTCACTTACACGTACTCTTAGAACACATGTTCTAGACTATCCTTAGGACAATATGCAATGCATATAATATTTTTCATTAGTGTTGAAGTGTTGATAGTACAAGAAAACGTCACTAAATAATTTCTCATCAAAGCATGAGTGGCATACTCGTTAGATAAGAAAAAGGCATTCACTATCTATGGCAAAATCTGATCGAACATGACCAAACAACATTAACCAAGAGCTGACCCAAGCTAACGATTTACTACCAAAATTCTAATGCTTGATAGATTGATAGCAAGTAGTACCAATGTTTAAATGAAGTGGTCGTACTCGGTACTGAATAAAGGTAGCTTACCATAGCCTTCAACTTAAAAGCAAATGACCTTAAATCATAATCATTGTTCTTTCGTGTCCTAGACCTAGATAAATTCATCAAAAGTTTCCGGAACCTTCAAATCATGAGGTGCTTCCTCATAATTTACTTCATCAAGCATCGCATATAAATCCCTCACAAGCCTCTGCACATTGGAATACAAGTTCATATAAATACAACAAATCCACAAAATGGAAGGAAGTAGCAAATAAAATAGAGGACATATAAGTAACATGGAACCATCATCTCCCCTACCAAGAACGTGTGGAGCAAAACGTCTTCCAAGACAATCTAAAAATAGTAGCTAGTGATTAGTAACAAGTTATTAAATGGGAGTATATTATATAAGTACATCATATAAACAACATTCGATGTTGAATAATACTGTATTGTAACACAACCAAATAATGAGAACCCATCCTACATGAGCTGCATATATCCTCAAACCAGCAAGAACCAAATATGGCACATTAGCACAAACAACTCTCTAGAGTTACTTCTTACATACATGAGCTCCGCACCTTGTCGTTGCCGCCCTTGACCTCCTTGTTGTGCCACTCCCAATGTGTTGTCGCCGCGGGGCTGTTGTTGTCCCACCCCACCAAAGATGACCGTGTTGCCACCTTCTAGAATATCCTTAGCAGTAACTACCCCTACCATTTTAAGCTATTTGAGTGAAAGGTAGAGTTCTATGCTCTTCACAAGGGCTAAAGGTTTTGTGCTATAGATAAAAAAATGCACCATAAACGTAGTCCTTGGGAGAGGGGATGTCATCCACACATAGAGCCTCACCTATATGTGGTAGTCGTGTATCATCACCACAATTTACTTTCCAAAAGCATATGTGCTATGACAATATATTCATCAACATATTGATCATGCGGTACGACAGATCAGAACCCAACAAACATCATTTCTCGTCACCACCTAAATCCTCGTCCCTGTCGACCGAATTTGGGCTCTCCCTAGCTTAGATCCAAGCCTACGGACGCACGAGGGACAAGGAGAACAGAAAGTAATTCGGAGCCAGGAATGGACCAGTGGATGCAGGTGGACATGGCGGCCACAGCTCTGGACGCTAGATCTGCACCAGATCCAATCACCAGCCATTCCAACCACCAAAAGTAGAGTATCAAATATAGCAAGCAGACCTAGATGCCTAAGATGCAGATCTAGAGTGACAAGGGCGTGACGCTTACGTTGGAGCGGTGCTTGGCGATGGCAATGTAGAGCCCCTTAATGATGCCAGCGTTGATGTTGAAGAGGTCGTGCCTAGTTATGTCGGGCTTCCTAGGCACAACAGCGGGGATAATGATGACGTCGGAGCCATCCAGCGCCTCCCTGAACACCTTCACCTATAGGAGTCGAGAGGAAACTGTGAGCATGGATCCAGTCCAGTCCGTCCGAGCCAAGCCAGAGGATGATAGGAGCACACCGAGCGGGGGAGTTGGTGTGGAAGACATCGGTCATGATGGCAGGGGTCCAAGCCCTAGCAACCCTCGACGGGCCCTTGAGCGGCGCAGTGGGGGGGAGCGGTGAGGACCAGCTACGGCTTGCACGGAGGAGGGGAGACGGGAGGTGGCGACTGCGGAGACCTAGCATCCCCGGATGGGACCTTGAGCAGCGCACGGGGGTCGGGGGGGTGAGGGCCGGCCGCGACTCGCGCGGCGGAGGGCGGTGGGAGGCAACGACTGCGGAGTGAGGTGCGTAGAGTGGGATGCTACGTGGGTTAGACGATGTCGATGCACGTAGATCGTGGGCAGCAGATACGGACGGTCCAGATTACCCGGAGGCAGAACTAGGGAGGCAGCCTACCCCTTGCGTTCTTAATAGGTAGTATAGATTTCAATGGAACGTAACCTTCATATAAGAAGTTACATTCCTTGAGCTGCAAAAAGAGAAAAACAGCACATATAAGCATGCAGGCCTCTCAGGAATGAAAAAAAATACTAGACCAATGGTTAGAAAGTTATGTTTCTGAATACTTCATCTGCTCTAACGTTACTCACTGTTTCGGGTAGTTTGATACTACTCGAACCCGTACCCGAAATTACGGGTACCCGAAATTACGGGTACGGGTTCGGGTATAGATGTTAGATACCCAAAATATAAAAAACCCAAAAAGCCCGACCCGAAATATTGGGTAAACCCGAACGCCCAGCTCTAGCTGTATCAAAGAAATACTGAAATAGAATGGGCATGAGTTGGTGTACCTGACAATTTCCATCACCAGATACTCTCACCTCAAACAAGTTGTATGCATTTAGCCTACAAAGAACACTTAATTGTGAACACATGTTGATGTTTTATCTATAACCGAAACATGCACAAGTTACAAGAGACTAGAGTTCCATATCCCCAAAAGATTTGAAAGAAATTTAATATCTAAAAGGGAAAAATTGGAAATGCAGTTTATGTGTTGTACAATTATCGATATCAAGGAAGAAAACAGAACCACAAAGTGTAGGCTGAAAATTATATAACTTTAGTGGACACACACACAAGGGAAAAGAAAAAGAAAAGTGTATGCAGGGAAAAAGAGAGACGCCTAGCTGAACAAAGTTAACTGTAAAAGAGAGGAACGATGATTTGCATAACTTGTTTATATCCACATTTATCTACAATACTCTCATGATGTCTGTGATGGCATTTCAAATATCTTTCTCCACAAACACAACTTGCATCCATTCCCAAGTATTTCAGCATGCATTTAACATATGACATGATAAAATATCCACATGGACTTAAAGTGATGTTCCATGTATGTAATACTCAATTCTGCATGTATGGGATGACAATGGCCTCTCAAATGTACAAATATATATGTACAGTAGAGGCACTGATATTGCGCTTGAAGCACAGGGACCTATGATGATACAATAGAAAACTTGATGGCTTACCTCAGGCGTCAATGGGCAAAGGCCATCTTTTCTTTTCAAGTATGAGTCAATCACTTTTTCTTTCCACCATGGATAAGCATACCTGAAGCCAAAAGCAGTTCAGAGCATGTCACTTCAACAGAAGAAATAAGTAGAGGAAATTTCACTCTAGTTTAAAGGCACAATTCCAAATATATTGAAACAAACAATTGAGTTTTAACAGACTTACCGTAGGAAACAACCTGTACACAGACTCACCACATGCTGTCGTGGTACTTGAGGGTGTATGGGCCGCTCTTGAGAGACCTCCCAAAGTGGGTATGCACCTTGTCTTGCCCCTTGCCACTCTGGTCGACGAGCGTGACCTCGAACAGTGCGCGCACATCGGTGCCTTCGCTGGCCAGGGCTATGAAGAGCGAGACGTAGACAGCGCCATCCTCGCCGCTCAGCGCCATCCTCGCCGCTCTTCCCATCGGGGTAGAAGTAGATCGCCCAATCAAATCCCCCCACGTTGAAGGGCTCGGAGGCGATGAACTTCCCCAGCTAGGGAGCGGTGTGCGAGACCGGCGCCGAGGCGGACGCCGCCGCGGACGCATGCGGTGTGGCGGTGCTATGGGAGGACAGTCGAAGCCTAAGCTCCTCATCATTGCTTGGGATCCACTTTAGTAGTGTGTCTATCAAGTCTGATGGAAGTTCATTTCCTACAAATTAGCAAGGGCGGTGGATGAAATAAAATACAGAGATGGGGAACAGTATACCTCTGAGAAACTAAAATGCTTGCATACTAAAAGATAGATGTTCGATATTTGGAAATGTCTTAACACCTTAGCTCAGAAAAAAAACAGATTAGTCTCTAATCTTTATATGTAGGTTATGATGTCAAAATAATAGTCATGTAGCAGCGTCATTATATCCAATGTTACAAGAGAAGCTGTAAACCAGAAGATGGAGAAGTTAACATCATTGCATCATAAATGAGTACTACTACTTTAAAAAATGTAGAATAAATATGCAGTTACAAGACTATGCATTAAGAATTTAAGATTACATAGAAGAAGCATTGTAGAAAGGAAGACCTATCCATGTAAATGATTAGAATGGCAGAAAATCGATTTTACCTTCCTTAACTGCACTACATACTTCCTCTGGTGAAACACTCAAAGCCTACCAATCTGGCGACTTCATTTCTTCGAAGGTGTCAATTCGGCGAGGTCTGAAGCTAGTACAATATCTAGGATATCAAGCACCCCATCGCTAAGTATGTGGCATCACTCTTAATCTGTTGGAAATTTAAAAGAAACAAGCAGTTTTCTTGAAATACCCAGAATCAATTCAATTACAGCCTATAGAAATGAACAATACTTAATTAAATCAGCTCAGTTTTCTTTATATGTTGTTTCATGTAGTTGATTTATAAAGAGTTATTCTCAACAAAAACACAATATATCACATGGTACAACAAAGCAGAGGCAAGGGAAGTGATCAGAGTACTTTCCACCAAACAAAATAGGAAGTGCTCAAATTATGACTGTACAGGTAATGCCAGACTAAAAGAGCCCTTATACTTCCTACGAAAACATATTGATGTTTTAGGTATCTGGCGACTGTAAATTTAAGCAGGCAGAAATTAAATTAGTGTGCAGACATCCATAATGAACAGACAACACAGAAGCATCTAGTTCAATCTGAAATTAGGGCCTCGAAATGACAATAAAAATGAATGCAGTTCAATCTGAATTTAGGTGCATCCACCACATCATTCACCATAATGGTACAAACACAAACTAAGCAAAGGCCACTGGCTAGTTCAAATTATAGAAGACATAATCATTCAACAACAAAGGCCATTGGCCTATTCAAATTACAGAAGACAACTAAATTTTTCGGTACCTTCAAAATACCTTGTTTCTCCTTTCCTCCATCGGCACGGTACCTGGAGATGGTGGTGCCATCGTGAAGTAGTAGGAGGGAGGGTGCATCGTCGAACTGGGCAGGGGAAGGGTGCCAATGGCTGATGTCGACGAGCCACCACTGCACCCCACTCTCATATGTCATCCCCACGACCCCACCCCAAGACTGAGAGTGGAAGCATCGCCCTCCACCTCGGCCTCCACCTTCGTCGCCACCATGACCTTGGTCTAGACCCGGATTGAGGCCTCTGCCAAACTGGTAAACCATACACTGATTAGTAACTTAAATGCAATTTTCTTATCTTGAGAAGGAGATCATTTCCTGTCATGAATCCCTGGTTCTATGACAAACAAACAAAAAGTGAATTTCAAGCCTGGTAATAGTGTGGTTATTGCAGTGGGCTGACAATGTTACTCTTTTCTCTTGAGATGGGCTAATCCTTTTTAGTAGAGCCTGAGATGAGATGAGCTGAGCTTGCCCGGCTCCTGTGTGTCGCCACCTCACCTCACCTGGCTCCTCCTGTGCTTCTCATCCCTCGTCTCGCTTTTGTGTTCCAATCCCAGCCAACAACGTTGGCTAGAGTGCCTGTCTGCACTCTCTACGACAGCTCAATGCAGAACTCGCTTCATTGCAAGTAGGTGAGCCATTAATTATCTGTTACTGTTTCCATCAGTTGAAAATTGGAGCGATAGAAGAATGGACATACCTTGTACACTACTCCGTACTCACCCCTGCCAAGTTCACGTTCAGTTGAAAAATTGCATCAGATAAATTTAAGTATGAATCCTGAACATGAACAAAGAAAAATGTTATTCAGGTTTATGATGATAGTTAATCAGTTGAATAAAACATCAGACAGATTCAGACCTTGAGAGAGGACAAATAGTGAGCATCTAGCTGGCGTATATGCAAGTGATATTTACAACAACAAAAAAACTTCTACTATACTAACATAAATTTAGAGCTCTTACCTTGTTAAGTATTTAAGTATGAATCCTGAACATGAACAAAGCAAAATGTTATTCAGGTTTATGATGATAGCTAATCGGTTGAATAAACATCAGACAGATTGAGACCTTGAGAGAGGACAAATAGTGAGCATCTAGCTGGCGTATATGCAAGTGATATTTACAAAAAAAAAACTTCTACTTACTAACATAAATTTAGAGCTCTTACCTTGTTAAGTAAAAGAGGCTGACCTGTATCTTTCCTTTAATATCAACAAACTGAACTCATAATTGAATTCTATAGTCCAAACTGAACGGCAACTGCCATTGCTGGATGACATAAGGCCTTCATTAGAAGATAATTGATTAAAAGATCAAATCCTTTTGGAGCATGCTTAACAGATCTATGGAGATGATACAAAGCAATTCCTTTGATAGAGAAATAGAAAGAATGTGCATGCATTAAACATGTCACAACAGGCAATGCAGTTGAGAGGACCTTGGAGTCATAGAAAATGGGAAGTTTGCTGGTACTGCACATGGATCGGTGCCCGCTTCTTATAGAGAATGCGGTAACCACATTCATGGTACTGGATGACATCTCCTAGCTTCAAGGTGTTCTCAGCTCTGCAATCTGAAGAAAGAACTCAACTGTAAATTGAAACTATAGGGGGGTGGATGAATGCAAGCAGCTATTTGTCAGGCACCAACTTTCTATACTCTTGATAGAAATCTCTATCTAAACGAGGGCAAGGGACATTCAAACACATGTAAATATAGAAACTAAAATTGATGAAACCACATGAAAACATTGCTTTGGCCGCAATTTCAAACTGAACCTATTTTGTAAAGGAAATCAAATGCCTAATCTCCAACAAACTATCAACACCAAGAAAGAAACCCAGTAGATAATAGCTACAGATAAATAATAGCTATAGGTAAACCTAAGAACACCAAGAGAGGTTCACTAAGACTAACCATGGTATGAGCAGTTGCAGTACCCGCCGAAGAACTTGCGATATACCTAGGATGAAGATAGAACAATTATTTTGTAATCCTACCAAACAGATAGCACCCCACCTGACATGAGGTTACATGACATGTTCTCACCAATCACTGTTTTCATTACCCAATAAATCTGCCAATGGATCTATCAGCGCCCAGATTTCCTACCAAATCAGATGCCTACCATCGGTGAGAGACATGTGAGCCCAACAAAGCCATGTCCAGAAGGGAAAGCAACTGTTGGCTGGTCTTACTATTGAGTTGATGGTTCAGAATTATTCCTCGAAATAGTGGATTAGTGGTTATGATTAGTGTGCCTTGGAGGCAGAATGGCACCATCATTTACTACCAAAATGAGTAGGGAAAGTAAGAGTACTGCAACAGATGAATCTGGGAATTCTGAACTTGTGTGGGTGGGGGCTCACCAGGTTCAGACTCGGACATGAGGTAGATGCGGCAGCAAGTGACGGAGGCGGCATTGATCTCGTCGTCGGTTATTTTTCCATGTCGGGGAATCCCTTGACCCCAACAGCGGTGGCCTCCTTGGGGTAGCACTCCATGCTGAGCTTCGTGAAGGCGACATCGCTGCCCATGGCGTGTAGCGTGGGGCGGCCTCGGCGAACCACGGCATGAGCTGCGACGGGAGGCAATGAGAGGCATGAACCATGACATGAGCTGTGATGTGAGGTTCATCACGTCGTTTCCTCTGGCCCCTTGGCGCTACGTCTCATCCGCAGAGGCAACAATCCACGTGGGTGGTCGAGGCCATCTACGGTTCCTAGATCCCATTGCGGTGCAACCTCCAGTGAGGGCGTCGAATCCAATGAGGGCTTCGGTGAGGGTGCGAGATCTAGCGAGGGCTCAGACACCAAATCCGATGAGAGGGCCACACGAGCTCTAGCCACCAATTTAGGAGTAGAAGACCGGCGTGGGAGGCCCCGAGTGAGAGGAGGGCAAAGATTCGGGGTGAGGATGAGAGCGCGCGCGGTGGGGGTGGGGCGCAAGGCACCTGCTGCGGCGGGCGTGGAGCAGGGCATTGCGGTGGCGTTAGCCTGGTGTCGTCTCTAATAGGCACGTGCGTGAGCGGGGCATCATCTCTGGTGGGCATCGTGCGAGCGGGGCATCATCTCCGGTGGGCATCGTGCGGCAATATGGGAGTTGGGCATGAGGGAGAAGGGGAGGGGGTCGGGCACGAGGAGGCCAGGAGGGGGATTGGAATGAGCGGGTTGGGGAGGGGATGCTCGAGGGGCAAGGGAGCAGGGGGCTGTGGTGTCGGGGAGTGGTTTGCACGATTGGAATGACAGACACAGAATGAGAATGGGAATGGGAATGGGAATGGCAAAACACGGAATGTCAGCCTACCCCTTGCTGCCTTAATAAGTAGTAGAGATTTGTGTTCCCTTGTTTTTATGCGGAGAACAAGATTGCAGAACACTTTCAAGGTTAGAAGGCTGAGTTATTGAATCGGGCTGGTCAAAAAGCTCTAGTGCAGTTTGTTCTCAGCTCTACGATGGTCTATCTTGTTATGGCAGTTGATCTCCCCCTATGGGTCATGATAGAATTTGGTAAGATTCATAGAAGATTCCTTTGTAAGGGGAAGAAAATAAATTAATGGTGGTCATTGCCTTCTGACTTGGGTTAAGATTTGTCACCCAATTGAACCCATCTCCAACATGCAACGAAAATTGAGGAACTTACTCCACTGCTCTTTGCTTTGGTGCCCAAAAGAAGAGCCCATAAGCCCGGTGGCATCAACTCCCCGTCTATGGCTCGCGTTCGAAGCTCCTGGATCCAATGTAGATTTCAAAAAGGGAGAAAAAGGAACAAGAATCAATCAACAAATGGGGGAATATCCACAAGGGGCAAACTGAGGTATTTTCTCAGTGGGTAATAACCTGAAGAAACAGCTCTCCATGATGCTTGGTGTTTCCACTAATGGACCATTTTGTCGCCACTGAAACTAATAGCTTATTTATTAACAAACAACGATAATATGAAACAGCAGGGAAAATAATATCAATTGTGAGTTGAAGTGCTAAGATTGATGCAAGAAAATAATATCAATGCTATGGAAATTCAGAAGTTAAGTGAGAGAATAAGTGAAGCACCTGGCAGATGAGGTCCTCGGCTAGGGTGAGGACAGCAAAGCTGGCGGCCTTTAGTTGCAATAGGCTTCTTATCAAGAGCCATCAAGTACCTGGTACAATTCACAAGCGCGATTTGAACGAAGTGAAGTACTCTTGGATTCTCAAATTCACACGAAAAGTACTGGGAGCGCGGTTGAATAACCATGCCAAGAAGACCCTCCAGCCTTTGGAGGCGTCACCGCCTCCTGCCGCTGTAGTGGAGCCGTTGCAGCAAGCGGCAGCACGGAGCAGTTGTAGGCTACCGCGTTTACACATCTGTTGTTTCTTCTATTTATATAGGTGAGTACCCGTGCGTTAAGAAGAAGTGCTAATAAACAAGTGTAAAACCGAGGTAACTTCCCTGTGGATCACGAGTTCACGACAGAGCGAGTCTCTCTCTCACGAAGGACAGGAGCTACTGCAATTCACTTGTTGCAGGCAGGAGCTACTTACTGCACTCACTCACTCCATCAGGAGCAGTCATCGCGCACGGCAGCGGCGGTCATCCGAAAGGCGCGGTCCCAGGCGTAGCGGAAGCGCGCGTCGGCGCCGGGCTCGATCCGGCGGCCGTCGGCGACAAGGTAGTCGTGGCCGGTGCGGTGGAACAGGCGCGGGTCCACGGGCACCGAGCTGGCGAAGCCCTCGGAGCGGAGGCGCACGGCGCGGATGGCGCAGCGGCAGGCGTACCGCACCGTCACCTCGAATACCGGGTCGTACCCGGCCCTGTCGCCCGTGTTGGATTGCGACACCGTCACGCACTCACGCTCACGCTGGATGATGCCGCGCACCCGGTGGTGGGGGTTGGGGTTGTCGCGTTCGCCGCCGCTGGCCGAGCCCCTGCACACGCACCACACCACCGCCGTGCCACGTGGGTCAACAACCGCCACCGCCATGCGGCCGGAAGAATTGAGAGGGGAGGGGAGCAGCCGAGCAGGGACTCATCGTCAGGTGTGAGGGAGAAGGAGGGGAGGGAGGCGGGCGCGGTCCTCCCAGCCATCGCGCTGGGATGGTGGACGGGTAGCGGAGTGCGGTCGGCGTCGGGGTGGGGGTGGGGACGGGAAGGGGTGGCGGGGGAGTCAAGCGCGAGGGAGAAAGAGAGGAGGGGGAGGGGAACGAGCGGTTTGGGGTCAGGGGCAGAGCGCGGTTGGATCGCGCGTGGAAGAATGGCTTAGATTCACCGAAGGTAAAGAACGGCTTAGATTCACCGAAGGCAGAACCAGGGGAGGCAGCCTACCCCTTACAACCTTAATAGGTAGTATAGATTGTAGTGTCAAGAAGAAGACAATCAGATAGATTTTTCTCTTGCCCTAGTTACACCTTGTTCTCGTGAGAAGCATGAATTTATTATTGATGATAAAATAGGGATCAAATGCAAGTACTGTTCCTTGGTAAACTTGGAGATCAAATTCATGTTTCCATCACCAGTAAGCTTTATTATGTTCATAGGTCATGAAATTCATTCTAGAGTATAAACTTTTAAATTTGGTCATTTAACAGATCCTTTTCTTTCAGGTCTTATTATTTGCTAAGAAATTAGCATGGCAAAATGTTAAAGATGTGAAGAATACACTGATGTTTCATGATCTTTATAAAAAAGCAGTCAAAGACACTGAACGATCTCAAGATATTCATCAATATAGAACAGTGTGGAATTTTATTCCAGGGGTCATCAGTTTTATGTATGAGCATCAGCGTGAAGCATTTGAATTTATCTAGACAAATTTAGTTGGTGATATTAGGCTTGATGAACTAAAGCATGGAGCAAAATCTGATGTTGTTGATGGATGTGTTATCTGTAATGCTCCTATAACATGAAAGACATAATTAACTATTGTATTTATCTAGACATACATGAAATTTTTTCCAGGCTCTCAGGTGGTGATTATTGCATCACATGGTATTCTTTTTGATTGGGATGAACAATTTAAGAATTGAAATGTTGATGTTCCTTTTAATATACTGAACACAACTGATTATACTAGAAAAGATGAATATAATATATTCAAGTTAATAAATAAAGAACACATGACCGAAAAGTTGAGAAGACTAGTCAAACTATTTTAATGGAACAAAGTTCATGTTATTATTGGAATAAGTTATGTCCTGTACACAAAACAGACATTTGAAAAACCTGGTTGCATAGAATAAAACAAAGTAAGAATCATTGTGATACCAAGTTTTCAAAAAAAGAGAAGTTGAAGTTTTTCTTTTTTATTTTTTTTTCTTCTGGGTCCTGTGCTATTGGGGTTTGGAGTTTTAGGAGGCATACATCAGTAAAACAGTAGAATTTTGTTTGACTTGTACGGTGGGGTCGGGAGCACAGACGTGAGAGCGGATTTGGGCCGTTGATCTCGATCCGATGGAGGGAAGCCCACTCTTCCCCCCCCCCCAAAACCCTAGCCGACCCCTCCTCCCTCTTTTGGTTTTGTAGCCACACCCCTCTCTTGTTCTCCCTTTGGCCGCAGCCCCCCTCCCTCTCCTTCTTCCCCCAAGAACTTGCAGCCGCCACCACACAACCCTAGCCCCCCCATCTCCTCCTCTCCAAGGTGCAGCCCTCCCCGCTTGGATCTCCGTCATGTTGGTGCAAGCCTTCAATTGAGGTTTGGTGGGAGGAAGAAGGAAGGAGGAAAGGAAGAACTCAAGGTGATTTTGTGATTATCTTTTTATTTGTGCTGCAATCCAATTGGTCATCCGTTCATCTATGCGATTCGGTAGAGGTGCTGTCCAGAATTTTGTAGGTGGACGAACAGCAGTAGTATTATTAGTTTCTGGGGATTTTTCGTGGGTAATTAGTGGTAATCATTATGAAAATTATGTAGAGCTTTGTCATATGCGTGTGGCGGAACCGCCCGAATTATTCCAACTTAAGTGCCTAAGTCCCGCCTTAGAGGCTAGACCACACTTAAATAGGAATAAATCGTCAGTCCCTCGGATCTAGTCCGATAAAGCCACTTAACCAGGATCGAATACCACTAGCTCACTCGAAGGTGAGGCACAGAGAAATACAATAAAACATAATACCACATTTTAATAAGTATCATTAGTGATTACATTATCGGAGTTTCAAAAAATGATAAACATAAATTTATTGCAGCGGAAATAACTAACGGAGAAGACCGAGTAACATGGCGAAGCCTGGCCACGCGACTCCTCCTGGTCCTCTCCTGCGGAAGCAGTAACCCACTCGACCGTCTATCCCGGTGGCAGGGATGAAGGCCAAGTCACACCAGCAACAAATCATCCTAAGGAGTACCTGCAAAATTATGCCACAAGCAAGGCTGAGTATACTAATACTCAGCTAGACTTACCCGGTGTGAGGAGTCTATACTCCTCTACCTCTAGACATGCAGCTGTTTGGCTGAGGGGGTTTGGTTTGCCAAAAGCACTAGCTGAGTCTAAAATCAAGTTTTAGCTTTTCAAGTTTTAGTATGCTCCTTTTCAAACTAGGTGAGTACCTAGCTACTCATACATGGTATCAAACATTTTATCAATCAACATCTTTTGCCAGTCACCTCATTTCCACTTATTACTCAATGCAGTACAATGGATCAAGCAGTCTCATTAGCTGCGAGAAGCAGACGATTCGAATCGAGTTTTTATCCTTGCAAGGTAAACCTAAACACACGACATGCAGGGGCACTCCGTCCCCACACATATCAACCGTCCCCATCGATTCCCTGGCAACAGATCAGGGCTCACCGCCTTGGCGTACAATGCCCCACTGACCCCGACTGGCCGTCATGCAGTGACCGCACTTGTACCCACCATAACCGGAATGGGAGACCTCGTCTCAGGTCGCGTGAGGGGATATGTCTGCGGGCAGGTTCACTCAGGTACTAGGCTTACCGATTTACCATATTTCTCGGTATGTGTTTAGTACGTTCAAACGCTTGACACAGGTATCCGCACGTTAATCCTTATTCCAATTTCATCTCGTAGACCACGCATCCCCATGGATCCGTGTCCACAAACCATCATCATTCTGATATGAAAAGTGGATACAATCAAATTCCTGACCTCGCGCGAGTGCTAGAAAAATTACTCGACTTCTACCGAGATCCCTAATTAGTAAAGCAGCTACTCGACCTAGCATACTAGTATCCATCTCAAAAGGAATCCTGAGTTCATGCAACTAGGGTTTCAGCCAACTCCTACACTTAAGTGCACAGTACAAGCCTACAAACATTAAGTGCAGTAAAATAGCATATATAACGGTTATGCATAAAACCGGGGCTTGCCTTTAGTTTAACACTTAGATAGTGTTTGCCGGGTGGCACTCGCTTGGCGAGCATCCACTGGTTATGTCCATTCTTCAGGTCGTCCACCATGGCATCTTGTGGTTGGCACCACATCACTGGCTCGATCATCATCTCTCGGTCCTATATGAGATGCAAGATGCATATTTATGAATATAATGGAAGTAGCACAAGATATACAACGACACAGCGGTGAACTAAACATTAAATGAGAAGACACCGTAAACAACCATACGCTAGCACTAGTTATCTACACGTTCTCGGCGATCAACATTAACACCATTAAAAGGACAACAATGTTTTATTTATTTACGCGACGCAACTACGACATTACAAGTACGCGTATTTTATTTATTTGGATACGACTTTTCATTAGTTCTCCTATTGATCGCGCGAAAGCAATCAAGACAACGGAAGTTTAAACAGGACATAGACATCAATAACTACAAAACTTCTATCCATAACCAACTACAGCAAGCAAGCGCATCAATCATGTAACACATGTTAACCTAAGTTTAGCTATCACAAGTATATATTCGTTAAGTGCTAACTAAGCATTTTTAGCCAAAATGGTGAACTAAACATTCATTTGAGCACGTGCAGATTTTTAGACAGCAATACAACACTTACTAGTTTTAATCATATCTCTTCAAATATTAATCCAAAAATAGCAAACTAGGATTTTCTGGAAAGCTTAAAAAGTGCTTTACAACTTTGGTATTTTCATCACAACATGATTCAACACTTAGCAAGGTCAAAACGTGCTAATACAACAGCGCTGTCCAGATTTGGACAGATTCAGGTTAACGACTTCAAAAATTCACAACTGAAAATTCAGACATCCAAACAAGGTGATCCTAGACTTTCTGAAAAGCTAATTAAATGTTCTACAATTTATTTATAAATATCCCAGGGTGATTCAATATTTAACTAAGCGTAAACATCACTAAAAGACCTTGCTGTCCAGAACTGGACAGATTCAGTCTTCATAATTGAAACATTCATAACTTAAGCTTCAGACCACCAAAAAGAGTGATCCAAGACTTTTTGGAAAGCTTGGCAAAAGTACTACACAACTTTTATAATCACCAAGAATTGATTCTATGTTGAACTGAATCAAACAATTCAGTTTTCGAAATCTGTTCTGTCAGTGGACAGAACACAGCAACCAAGTTGTAAAATTCATAACTCTTAAACCGTCAGGCCTTTAGTTATGAAATTTTAACACAAGCAAGATCAGAAAAGCATCTACAACTTTCTTATAATCTACAAGGACTGATTCAAACATTAACTTAAGCAAACAGTGCAGTTTCTGAAATCTGTACAGAAACTGGACAGATTCAGTCACTGAATTTGTAAAAAGCATAACTCCTAAACTGTCAGACCTATGGCTGTCAAATTTTAACACAAGTAGGATAATAGAGTTGTCTACAACTTTATTGTGAACACCAATAACTGATTTCAACATTAACTTAAGCAACCATTGCAATTTCTGAAATCTGTTCTGAAATTCGACAGATTCAGATGCTGGGCTTGCGAAAAACACAACTCCTAAACGACCAGGTTTATGGCTGTCAAATTTTTGTACGGGCAAGATAATCACGTTATCTACAACTTTTCTATAGCACATATCCACAGAAAACACAATTTAGTTCATCAAACATACAGCACACCGAAAACAGTACGTGCAGTCCAAAACAGCAATCATTAAATTTCAGCTTCTCTATAATTCAAGAATTGGCCGCATTCTAGAGACTTGAATCATTCTAGCACTTTACCATTTCTTAGAGTTAAATCAATTACATGAGGACTAACAAGTAGACTTACAAATTTTTACTCAAGTCATTTAGTGCACTAAAATTACTACAATCAATTAACAACACATTCTCCTTGATAATCACCCAACAATTTGCATTTTAACTTAGACTTCACATGAGCACTAATACTTTCCATCCGCGACCATAACCACACGTATTTAGACTACAACAAGCAATTCACCGTGACTACGATCTTACCCAAACACATCTATTAATTTGGCTAACTAGCGCAACAACATAGACTGCTATACATCCTACACGTCGGCTTGCCTCTTATTATCGCAATCCGAGACACACATATATAACAAACACTTAACGAAATCGACTCCTATTTAACATGAGTTGGCTAATCACAGTAGAAGACTTAGCGAACCATTTTAGACATCGTAACTCAAAATATGGGTTGGAGTCGATTACTCAGTGTTTCTTAACTATTGCTCAACTCAAATTGGATAACACACGAGTCACCTAAAACGCCACATTTTAGGAGACCTACATGTCGAGAACCAATTTTATAACATAAGTGACTCAACCTCTATCACGCTTATCCGAATCTGTTGGCTAATCATTTCCGCAACACCCCATCTATCCTTCACATTTCTAATCATATTGCACGACATAAAATATTTCAATACGCATTCACCCCATAAGTAACATCATCACACATGACTCTGACTTAACCGTAGAGGGAGCGATGACTACTTCGGCATGTCACCACCTCTCTACAGGCCAAATCAATATTAACTACACCGATCGCGTCTTATCTCACGCAACACTTATAATTTATTACCTCAATACAACCATGTCCCGGCATGTACTTGGGACATTTCGGTTCAACTTACGCAATCACTACTACAACGCACTTCGGCACACAGGTTTAATAACCCAACTTTCTAAATTCACTTATCTCACTTTCCAACACCAATTAAATGTCACGTAATTTACATTTTCACCTAATTTAACCTACACCAACGATGAATACATAAATATAATTGTCCTAGACCAACTCATTAGCCGACTGCGGAAACCACCACATGCTTTACGCTTTATTAGATTTACCACGACTAACACACTGCTTAATGACGAAGTATTTTAACAAATGATTAATACCATCCACGAACCATCCTTGTGACACATAAATGAATCATCGCAACCACATATATTCAAACACCCATACACACCACATCCATTCAAAATAATTAATCGAGTCGATCGAGAGCGACATGCATCGGCTCACCATAAACAAACCCAAACGGTGTTTGCAAGAATGACGGTGATTCCGATTGGTGCATCGCTCCAAACATCCGACGAGCGTTGAATGATTGGCCTCCTTCTCACAAAACGCAGGGTTTCCTCTCCTCCACAAACAAAAAAAAAACCAAACAACACATACACAGTTAATCATAGGAAAATAACCCGATGTGGAATCGAACATAAATCGTTGTGGTCTCACCGGGGGTGAACGACGACGACAAAGGGGCTACGCAAAACAGCAACCACCCGGCGAGCGTCGATGGCATGCTGTTCACTGCGCAGCGCAAAACAGCGAGCCGCGCAGAGACGTCGGGGCTGCGGCTCATGGCGAGAAAGGCTGGGCGCAGGGAAGTTTGATGCTACGGCTGCTGGCAAAGCGGAGAGGGGCGCTGCGCAGGGCGTCGACCAGATTGGGAGAAGGGGCTCGGCATCCAGCTGTTGGCGTCCATGGAGAGGGTGTTGGCCGCCGTGCGCAAGTGAAGTTCACACTGGCAGAAGCTCCCTGGCCGTGGACAGGGAAGAGCAGGGGGCGCTTGCTGCAGGTAGAAGGAGCGTGGCTCCCTGGCGCTGGTCGCGAGCAGGTTAGAGGAAAGAGTAGAGGGGGGGCGTCGAGCTGCTGGTTTGGGGAAAGGAAGAACCCTGGGCGAGCAGGGGTGCCCGCGGCCATGGAGGTCGCTGGGAGATGGGAGCCGCTGGCTGCTGCGTGACGCCCATGGCAGAGGGATCCAGCCATGCCGCGCTCCGGCAAGCAGCCCTGCAGCTCGCCCACACCCCTGGAGCCGAGGAGAGGAAGGGCGCCATGGGGAAGAAGCCAGAGGAGGGGGCGGTTGTGGAGTGCAGTGCTCCCTGCATGCCAAACCAGAGAAGCACCGCGGGGCAGCCATGGAAGGAAGATGACGTTCACTGCTGCTGCCATGAGGGAGAAGGAGACAGGGAGAGGGAAGGTGGCGGCTAGGGGTGGGAATGAAAATTTTCAGAATGCAAGGGAGGGAAGCCCATATTTATAGAGGAGAAATTAGGGTAGGGTTTCTTATGGGCCCAATGGGCTGGACTGGATTTGGCCCAAAACTCTAAATTGGGTTGCGCTAAATATTTTCCGGAATAAAAATGTTCCTGCGGAATTCGTCGCTACTGAGAAACAGAGCGAAAAGAGTTCGGACGAACGGAAGGTTGCGCGATTAACTCGGCCGAGAGTCTGTTTTGAATTCACTCGAAAATAATTCACTACGCATAATTCGAAACCAAATCACCTCGAAATATGACCGGCTTTGGATTTTTAGTCAGAGAAGGCGAACCGTGACATTTTAAAATTACTACCGATACGAGGTTTTGAATTCAGTTTAGACATGAGATGTTTGGCCGAGTCGAGTAAGAATTAATTAGAGGACGACATATTTGAGTATTCCGTCTGAGTGTACGGACCCGGATAAAATAGTCGAACATAGATCGAAGTTTTGAGGAATTAGACTCGGGCTCAGATCAGATGACAGTCGTCGAGAGTTTGATTTAAAGAGCTTCAGACGAGATTTATAATTCAAGAATGATCTTCGAGTCTGCATTAGTTCCGAGAATTAAAAGTTTTAACACGCTCCAAAACTGGCTGTTTCTCGCGATCGATTAACTCTGAATTCGGTGAACTTCCGAGAGAAAGCCTGATAAACAGAGATAGGCACGATCGAGAAATAGAAATTTTTACTGAGCATCCGAGATTAGGATTAATCTCCCGACGTAACACGAAACTGACACCTAGGGTGTCACAGCCTTCCCCCCTTAAACAGAATCTCGTCCCGAGATTCGAATGAGGATCTTCAAGGGTGGAGAAGCATGTAACTACCAGGCTGGAGATAGATGCAAATTCATGAGATGAGATCTGACAAGATATTGAAGATAGATTTGGATAGAGTATCTCGACATATCGAGACAAAATGCAGGGATCACTTTGAGAGGATGTTCACAAAAGAGAGCATATTGGTATAGTCCCATAATGGATCACGACTATTAACCGTGGTACCAGCGCGTGCCGAGCAGCTCAACCATGTGTGCACCATAGTAGGCTCTCGGTTTCGTCACGGCACCATCAGTCGTTAGTCATAATATCATTACCAAACACAACCAATGAGAAATCCACATAGCACAGATAGATGGAGCCCATGAGAGAATGACTCAGAAAATGTGACTGAAGTTGAAGAAGAGATTGCTGGCAAAAGAGCATCACATGAGAATTTCTTTAACTTAGAGAACTATTTTATGATCATCACGGGGATTACCAGCCAAAGATTGATACAATATTTAATATGAGGATGAACCAACCATGAGATCGAGATTGATAAGCTTTTAGAGACATGAGAGATCCAAAGACAACAACGAAATTCATTAATCCACATGGATATGCCATTTAAAGATAAGGTTGGCAAAAACAACGTCATGATGCCTAGAGAAAGAGCATCGGAAAGACTAGAAATGAGAGATTAGATTGATCGAGATCCGATACTTGAGAATGGGTTATAGCGGATAACCAGATAAGAGGGCAGAATCATAGGGGATCCCGAGATTCGGATGATAAAGCCAACATGATTCACAAGAAAGAGGATTACCAGATCTAGGCAAAAGGAGAGGTAGGCAAACAGGATCAGCTAGGATGATTAACAGAAATTCTATGAAGTTTTAGGAGCAAGGATTTATGGAAAGAAACATGGCCTTGATAGGGTTTGCGCAACTAGACACCAACAATAATAATTTTTTTGACACAACAAGTGCACAAGGAAGTTTTAGTCGATTTAGGGGTCAAGCTATGGGTGTCTACAAGCCGTGTAGGCGCAACTTCAAGGGGGAAACACACAAGGGTTAGAAAACACCAACACAAGCATGTTTTTTTTACAAGGGTTTCACTTGCTAAACTTAAGGTTGTTTGGAGGGGGAAATCTTTTCATGAACAGAGCATACCACCTAGATAGCAAGGCAAGAAAAACACATAACATAACCTAACAAGACTTACCAATCTGACACGAGGTAAGACATTTCTAACATAGCAGTACATCACATTATTCACAAGTTATTATTGGAATAAAGGTGAGAGAAGCATGTGGGTGCACAAGAGACAACGATGCGACAATCATTATGCATGCTCATTCTAGTCGTCTTCTCAGACCTAACTAATTTTCGGGTGCTTTTACAGCATCCCTATTAATAGTAGTAATAGCCTTTATGGCCTAAATAACTAGCCACCTAGCTACCCATCTATTTCCTAAGGCTTCACGTTCTAAGGCTATCCTGATCATCCTGACGATCTATCCAACATTGGTTTCTAGCAAGTTTTACTTTAGAAAAGGTTGGAATCATGACTTATTGACTTCTCTGTACTGGTATTCGCTCCGATACCAGCTGTGGCGGAACTGCCCGAATTATTCCAACTTAAGTGCCTAAGTCCCGCCTTAGAGGCTAGACCACACTTAAATAGGAATAAATCGTCAGTCCCTCGGATCTAGTCCGATAAAGCCACTTAACCAGGATCGAATACCACTAGCTCACTCGAAGGTGAGGCACAGAGAAATACAATAAAACATAATACCACATTTTAATAAGTATCATTAGTGATTACATTATCGGAGTTTCAAAAAATGATAAACATAAATTTATTGCAGCGGAAATAACTAACGGAGAAGACCGAGTAACATGGCGAAGCCTGGCCACGCGACTCCTCCTGGTCCTCTCCTGCGGAAGCAGTAACCCACTCGACCGTCTATCCCGGTGGCAGGGATGAAGGCCAAGTCACACCAGCAACAAATCATCCTAAGGAGTACCTGCAAAATTATGCCACAAGCAAGGCTGAGTATACTAATACTCAGCTAGACTTACCCGGTGTGAGGAGTCTATACTCCTCTACCTCTAGACATGCAGCTGTTTGGCTGAGGGGGTTTGGTTTGCCAAAAGCACTAGCTGAGTCTAAAATCAAGTTTTAGCTTTTCAAGTTTTAGTATGCTCCTTTTCAAACTAGGTGAGTACCTAGCTACTCATACATGGTATCAAACATTTTATCAATCAACATCTTTTGCCAGTCACCTCATTTCCACTTATTACTCAATGCAGTACAACGGATCAAGCAGTCTCATTAGCTGCGAGAAGCAGACGATTCGAATCGAGTTTTTATCCTTGCAAGGTAAACCTAAACACACGACATGCATGGGCACTCCGTCCCCACACATATCAACCGTCCCCATCGATTCCCTGGCAACAGATCAGGGCTCACCGCCTTGGCGTACAATGCCCCACTGACCCCGACTGGCCGTCGTGCAGTGACCGCACTTGTACCCACCATAACCGGAATGGGAGACCTCGTCTCAGGTCGCGTGAGGGGATATGTCTGCGGGCAGGTTCACTCAGGTACTAGGCTTACCGATTTACCATATTTCTCGGTATGTGTTTAGTACGTTCAAACGCTTGACACAGGTATCCGCACGTTAATCCTTATTCCAATTTCATCTCGTAGACCACGCATCCCCATGGATCCGTGTCCACAAACCATCATCATTCTGATATGAAAAGTGGATACAATCAAATTCCTGACCTCGCGCGAGTGCTAGAAAAATCACTCGACTTCTACCGAGATCCCTAATTAGTAAAGCAGCTACTCGACCTAGCATACTAGTATCCATCTCAAAAGGAATCCTGAGTTCATGCAACTAGGGTTTCAGCCAACTCCTACACTTAAGTGCACAGTACAAGCCTACAAACATTAAGTGCAGTAAAATAGCATATATAACGGTTATGCATAAAACCGGGGCTTGCCTTTAGTTTAACACTTAGATAGTGTTTGCCGGGTGGCACTCGCTTGGCGAGCATCCACTGGTTATGTCCATTCTTCAGGTCGTCCACCATGGCATCTTGTGGTTGGCACCACATCACTGGCTCGATCATCATCTCTCGGTCCTATATGAGATGCAAGATGCATATTTATGAATATAATGGAAGTAGCACAAGATATACAACGACACAGCGGTGAACTAAACATTAAATGAGAAGACACCGTAAACAACCATACGCTAGCACTAGTTATCTACACGTTCTCGGCGATCAACATTAACACCATTAAAAGGACAACAATGTTTTATTTATTTACGCGACGCAACTACGACATTACAAGTACGCGTATTTTATTTATTTGGATACGGCTTTTCATTAGTTCTCCTATTGATCGCGCGAAAGCAATCAAGACAACGGAAGTTTAAACAGGACATAGACATCAATAACTACAAAACTTCTATCCATAACCAACTACAGCAAGCAAGCGCATCAATCATGTAACACATGTTAACCTAAGTTTAGCTATCACAAGTATATATTCGTTAAGTGCTAACTAAGCATTTTTAGCCAAAATGGTGAACTAAACATTCATTTGAGCACGTGCAGATTTTTAGACAGCAATACAACACTTACTAGTTTTAATCATATCTCTTCAAATATTAATCCAAAAATAGCAAACTAGGATTTTCTGGAAAGCTTAAAAAGTGCTTTACAACTTTGGTATTTTCATCACAACATGATTCAACACTTAGCAAGGTCAAAACGTGCTAATACAACAGCGCTGTCCAGATTTGGACAGATTCAGGTTAACGACTTCAAAAATTCACAACTGAAAATTCAGACATCCAAACAAGGTGATCCTAGACTTTCTGAAAAGCTAATTAAATGTTCTACAATTTATTTATAAATATCCCAGGGTGATTCAATATTTAACTAAGCGTAAGCATCACTAAAAGACCTTGCTGTCCAGAACTGGACAGATTCAGTCTTCATAATTGAAACATTCATAACTTAAGCTTCAGACCACCAAAAAGAGTGATCCAAGACTTTTTGGAAAGCTTGGCAAAAGTACTACACAACTTTTATAATCACCAAGAAATGATTCTATGTTGAACTGAATCAAACAATTCAGTTTTCGAAATCTGTTCTGTCAGTGGACAGAACACAGCAACCAAGTTGTAAAATTCATAACTCTTAAACCGTCAGGCCTTTAGTTATGAAATTTTAACACAAGCAAGATCAGAAAAGCATCTACAACTTTCTTATAATCTACAAGGACTGATTCAAACATTAACTTAAGCAAACAGTGCAGTTTCTGAAATCTGTACAGAAACTGGACAGATTCAGTCACTGAATTTGTAAAAAGCATAACTCCTAAACTGTCAGACCTATGGCTGTCAAATTTTAACACAAGTAGGATAATAGAGTTGTCTACAACTTTATTGTGAACACCAATAACTGATTTCAACATTAACTTAAGCAACCATTGCAATTTCTGAAATCTGTTCTGAAATTCGACAGATTCAGATGCTGGGCTTGCGAAAAACACAACTCCTAAACGACCAGGTTTATGGCTGTCAAATTTTTGTACGGGCAAGATAATCACGTTATCTACAACTTTTCTATAGCACATATCCACAGAAAACACAATTTAGTTCATCAAACATACAGCACACCGAAAACAGTACGTGCAGTCCAAAACAGCAATCATTAAATTTCAGCTTCTCTATAATTCAAGAATTGGCCGCATTCTAGAGACTTGAATCATTCTAGCACTTTACCATTTCTTAGAGTTAAATCAATTACATGAGGACTAACAAGTAGACTTACAAATTTTTACTCAAGTCATTTAGTGCACTAAAATTACTACAATCAATTAACAACACATTCTCCTTGATAATCACCCAACAATTTGCATTTTAACTTAGACTTCACATGAGCACTAATACTTTCCATCCGCGACCATAACCACACGTATTTAGACTACAACAAGCAATTCACCGTGACTACGATCTTACCCAAACACATCTATTAATTTGGCTAACTAGCGCAACAACATAGACTGCTATACATCCTACACGTCGGCTTGCCTCTTATTATCGCAATCCGAGACACACATATATAACAAACACTTAACGAAATCGACTCCTATTTAACATGAGTTGGCTAATCACAGTAGAAGACTTAGCGAACCATTTTAGACATCGTAACTCAAAATATGGGTTGGAGTCGATTACTCAGTGTTTCTTAACTATTGCTCAACTCAAATTGGATAACACACGAGTCACCTAAAACGCCACATTTTAGGAGACCTACATGTCGAGAACCAATTTTATAGCATAAGTGACTCAACCTCTATCACGCTTATCCGAATCTGTTGGCTAATCATTTCCGCAACACCCCATCTATCCTTCACATTTCTAATCATATTGCACGACATAAAATATTTCAATACGCATTCACCCCATAAGTAACATCATCACACATGACTCTGACTTAACCGTAGAGGGAGCGATGACTACTTCGGCATGTCACCACCTCTCTACAGGCCAAATCAATATTAACTACACCGATCGCGTCTTATCTCACGCAACACTTATAATTTATTACCTCAATACAACCATGTCCCGGCATGTACTTGGGACATTTCGGTTCAACTTACGCAATCACTACTACAACGCACTTCGGCACACAGGTTTAATAACCCAACTTTCTAAATTCACTTATCTCACTTTCCAACACCAATTAAATGTCACGTAATTTACATTTTCACCTAATTTAACCTACACCAACGATGAATACATAAATATAATTGTCCTAGACCAACTCATTAGCCGACTGCGGAAACCACCACATGCTTTACGCTTTATTAGATTTACCACGACTAACACACTGCTTAATGACGAAGTATTTTAACAAATGATTAATACCATCCACGAACCATCCTTGTGACACATAAATGAATCATCGCAACCACATATATTCAAACACCCATACACACCACATCCATTCAAAATAATTAATCGAGTCGATCGAGAGCGACATGCATCGGCTCACCATAAACAAACCCAAACGGTGTTTGCAAGAATGACGGTGATTCCGATTGGTGCATCGCTCCAAACATCCGACGAGCGTTGAATGATTGGCCTCCTTCTCACAAAACGCAGGGTTTCCTCTCCTCCACAAACAAAAAAAAACCAAACAACACATACACAGTTAATCATAGGAAAATAACCCGATGTGGAATCGAACATAAATCGTTGTGGTCTCACCGGGGGTGAACGACGACGACAAAGGGGCTACGCAAAACAGCAACCACCCGGCGAGCGTCGATGGCATGCTGTTCACTGCGCAGCGCAAAACAGCGAGCCGCGCAGAGACGTCGGGGCTGCGGCTCATGGCGAGAAAGGCTGGGCGCAGGGAAGTTTGATGCTACGGCTGCTGGCGAAGCGGAGAGGGGCGCTGCGCAGGGCGTCGACCAGATTGGGAGAAGGGGCTCGGCATCCAGCTGTTGGCGTCCATGGAGAGGGTGTTGGCCGCCGTGCGCAAGTGAAGTTCACACTGGCAGAAGCTCCCTGGCCGTGGACAGGGAAGAGCAGGGGGCGCTTGCTGCAGGTAGAAGGAGCGTGGCTCCCTGGCGCTGGTCGCGAGCAGGTTAGAGGAAAGAGTAGAGGGGGGGCGTCGAGCTGCTGGTTTGGGGAAAGGAAGAACCCTGGGCGAGCAGGGGTGCCCGCGGCCATGGAGGTCGCTGGGAGATGGGAGCCGCTGGCTGCTGCGTGACGCCCATGGCAGAGGGATCCAGCCATGCCGCGCTCCGGCAAGCAGCCCTGCAGCTCGCCCACACCCCTGGAGCCGAGGAGAGGAAGGGCGCCATGGGGAAGAAGCCAGAGGAGGGGGCGGTTGTGGAGTGCAGTGCTCCCTGCACGCCAAACCAGAGAAGCACCGCGGGGCAGCCATGGAAGGAAGATGACGTTCACTGCTGCTGCCATGAGGGAGAAGGAGACAGGGAGAGGGAAGGTGGCGGCTAGGGGTGGGAATGAAAATTTTCAGAATGCAAGGGAGGGAAGCCCATATT
This sequence comes from Zea luxurians, assembly GCA_029449295.1. NCBI lineage: Eukaryota > Viridiplantae > Streptophyta > Magnoliopsida > Poales > Poaceae > Zea > Zea luxurians. The sequence continues at coordinate 43,583,800 of JAOPSE010000001.1, read as the reverse complement.
TATAGAGGAGAAATTAGGGTAGGGTTTCTTATGGGCCCAATGGGCTGGACTGGATTTGGCCCAAAACTCTAAATTGGGTTGCGCTAAATATTTTCCGGAATAAAAATGTTCCTGCGGAATTCGTCGCTACTGAGAAACAGAGCGAAAAGAGTTCGGACGAACGGAAGGTTGCGCGATTAACTCGGCCGAGAGTCTGTTTTGAATTCACTCGAAAATAATTCACTACGCATAATTCGAAACCAAATCACCTCGAAATATGACCGGCTTTGGATTTTTAGTCAGAGAAGGCGAACCGTGACATTTTAAAATTACTACCGATACGAGGTTTTGAATTCAGTTTAGACATGAGATGTTTGGCCGAGTCGAGTAAGAATTAATTAGAGGACGACATATTTGAGTATTCCGTCTGAGTGTACGGACCCGGATAAAATAGTCGAACATAGATCGAAGTTTTGAGGAATTAGACTCGGGCTCAGATCAGATGACAGTCGTCGAGAGTTTGATTTAAAGAGCTTCAGACGAGATTTATAATTCAAGAATGATCTTCGAGTCTGCATTAGTTCCGAGAATTAAAAGTTTTAACACGCTCCAAAACTGGCTGTTTCTCGCGATCGATTAACTCTGAATTCGGTGAACTTCCGAGAGAAAGCCTGATAAACAGAGATAGGCACGATCGAGAAATAGAAATTTTTACTGAGCATCCGAGATTAGGATTAATCTCCCGACGTAACACGAAACTGACACCTAGGGTGTCACAATGCGCTCGATTCGGAGGTATATTTTAGGAGATATCGCATTTTGATCTCACCTAGGTTGCTGTCCAAAAACTGAACGCAGGGAGTATTTTATGGGCTGTTTGGGTCCATTTAGATGTTGGAATTTAATTATCATTTGAATACAAAACTTGTGGAGAATTTTATGTAGATGCTTCTGTAGTTTTTTTGTTACCACTGCTATCATTATTTTAAAGATATGAAATTGTCAAGCAGCGCCACTGCAGTTTAGTGGGTGATGGAGAGAGATGTCGCTCGCGATGGGTTTGGAATTGTGCGTAGGATGGGTTTGTTTGTCTGGGCTGTGCGAATCCAAGGGTTGGAACCTAGTGCAAAAAGTTTTTGCAGCATGCACGAGCTTCTGTACGAGACGAAGGCCACCGGGAAAGAGCAGTATCACAACAACTTCGGCTGTTATGGATTCGTTGCTCGATCCAATGCAAGCCATCCAGTTCCCACATTCCGAAAGAGATGGCCTGGAGCCTGGAAGGAAGAGTGGTTTTATGTTAAGAATGATTTGATTGAAAGGGAAGATATTAAGGAGATCATTCAACGCCCTATCTGGTCTCGCTTCGGCCTTCGGAGGCCGAAGGTGGAAATCGATCAGAATGATGAAGCCTACCAGAAGGCTTTTAGTAGGGTCTGCACCTTTATTGGTACTAGGGATATTGTTCAAGAGCACATAGCGTACAAAATATGGCCACTTGTGGAAAACTGGGATATGCGAAGGAAACTACTACTGAATCAACTGAAGGTGGGTTGATTCGACTAAAATATACCTTCAGGTTCAGAGACCGGTTTGATGAGCCGAATGATGATTGGCTAAAAAGTATTGAGGCTATCAGTGACGAACTACTTGGGACATAAAGCAAGGCCAAATATAATGCTCTGTCGGCAGCCTTCGGAAGTCGGGGGAAGAAAAGGCTGAACAGAGTTTTTGATGCGATCGGCTTTGTATACCCTGATTACCGCTACCCACTGTGGGGACAGGAGCAAAAGAGGAAGATTGTTGCTTCGGACATCCCAATTGAGCTTGTGCCAAAGAGCAAAAAGATGAAGGTTCTGACCCACTGGCCGCGTTACATTGAACCGGTCATGGTCCCTGACTTTGGCGCAGGGTCTTCTTCAGCAGTCAAAGCAACACAAACTGCTTTGATTGCATAGAGCAGCGTAGAACCAACTGTAATGCCAAAGACGCGTACAATCGAAACAATCAAAGATAAAGTTGAAAAGGCTAAAGAGCTGAAAGTTGAAGAAATAGAAATGCCAAAAATTCTGAGCCCTTCGACAGAGGCAAGTCTGCCGAAGGCGCAAAAAACTTCTGCGGCGACCCCCAAGAGAAGGATGGCCAATGTGCTAGATGCTGTATTGGAAACTACAAAGGCACTGAGCCCTGCTCCTGTGAAGAAAATTGTTCAAGCTAAAGCCAAATCACCGGCCAAAGCTGAAACTGGGCAAGCAGAAGCCGAAGCTACTCAATCTCAAGCTGAAGCCGAAGCTGGACCTTCAGTGCTCATTGAGACAGAGCCTGTCATGTCTAAAGAAAAATCGGCAGAACAAATTGCTCCTAAAAAATCGGGGCCTTTACTTCCGAAGCTTTGAATGAAAATATTGACTACATCATTAGACACGCTTCGGGGAAGAAGCTGTCCGAAGAAGAAATTCTAGAAGCCAGGCACTATGCTCGAAGTTTGAAATATCCGAAAGGAGCCTTGGTTTTTAACGGGAGTAATGAAGATGATTTCTTATACTATCTCCTGGACAACAAAGAAATATCTATTTGCCGGGAGATAGGTAAAAGCATGGGATTCCCGAAGCTGGAAGACGGCCTTTCACTATTATCGAAGGATGAACTTGCTGACAGCCTAGCATACAATAGCATAAAGGTATAAGAATTAACTTTGAATTTGAAAATGAGGTATTTCATTTGTCATACTCAATTCTTTCCTCCTCTTGCAGGGCTTGATTCTTAGCAATGACCTTAGGGCACAGAAAAATATTGTAGACGAAGGCTATACAATGGCTCTGAACAACCTTTGTTCTTAGGTGATTGAATTAAGAAACGAAGGTCTTGAAAAATACAAAATCTTAATTTCTCTGGTTAACAAAGTAAAAGAAGATGAAGCTAGTTTCAAAGCTCAAGCCAAAGCCCAAAAGATTGAAATTGAAAGACCTTCGGAGGCAACTGGCCAAAGCTAAGGAAAAATGCGCACTCGCAGAAGCTAACCAAGAAATCAGCGAATATTGGAAAAATCATTTAGAGAAAAATGTTGAAGAACTTCGCACATCCAAGGAAAGGTTCTTTGAAAAGTCCTTGGAATGTGTGAAGAAAATAAAAACTAGCTTCGCCAAAGTGGGTGCCTATTCTGCCGAAGAAAACTTCATACGAGGCGACCCCGAAGGTGTTATTGAATGGATAAGTGGAGAGGCTGAGGCCTTCGAAGAAATTTTAAGTGATCGCGGGGATGTTTGCGCATTTTCCGGTGCGCGGGGGATTTCAGCCATCTTGGAGAAGGTAGGATGCGACCATGTTAAGACCATGGCCCAGGCCGAAGCTGCCTTCTCCATAAATGATATCAAGGATCCTTCAGCTAAAGCAACCTTAATGGGCGGGAAATTCTATAATGATATCTGGGTGAATGGTGGCCGAGAGATGGCCCATGAAATTATAGAGAAGAGTGAAAAAGACACCCACGACGCCCAGGCAGAAGCAAAGCGAGCTGAAGAAGCTGCAAAGCGCGAAAGACGTATAGGTATTATATCTTGATTACCCAGCTTCATTATTTTCTTTAGGACTTCGAACTTATGTGTTTATCTATTTCAGCTGAACTATCCACGCCACCGGAGCCGTATGATCCCCTTGCTGATACAGAGATGAAGAAGTCATTAGATATCATAAGCACAGCTGAATCCATTGTTGATGAAGTCGTCAATAAATTACTGAACAAAATTGCTGAAGAAGTCCTTAAAGAAGAATAGACTTTATTGCAATATTCATTTTTAGAGGCTTGATGTAAAACAACTGAAGGAAGATTAGATTTCCTTTTTAACAAATCTATGTAATGTCTGAGACATGTAATATTGAAACAAATATGTAAATCGTTGTAATTTATTTCTTTGCGATGCATGAAACTTACGCACATACCATTTTTGAGCCTTCGGCGAAAAAACACCTTCCCTTCTTTTCATGCTTCGTAAAGACAAAGATCCATGCTTCATAAAGAAAGATATCCTTGTTTTGTAAAGAGAAATCCCTTCTTGTAACAAGTCTGATAAAATTGTATTTTGTGAAGCTTACTTCGTGCCTTAACACATTTTCATTTTGACGAAGCACTTTCCGAAGATTAATTCTGTATTCGATTTTTGTGTCTGTTGATGTGATATAATGCATGATGTATGATATGACATGATGACATGATGCAAAAATGATGGAAATGCCGAAGACACATAGCCACACGCCCACACACAATACTCTGCATCCCCTTGGGAATGACTTTGGAATCTCTGCCAGTTATTTTTCGGCTTTACCGTTTATTTTTCGGTATAAGTTCTGCATCCCCTTAGGAACGACTTTTGAACTTCGTCGCCTTCTATTTCGGCAGTATAAGTTCTGCATCCCCTTAGGAACGACTTTTGAATGTCCTCGCCTTATATTTTGGCGGTATTTGGCTCTGCATTCCCTTTGGAACGACTTTTGAGCAGAAAACTTATGCTGCGCTCCCTTAGGAACAACTTTTTGTAGCTTTGGCAAATTTAGCTCTGCGCTCCCTTAGGAGCATCTTTTAAGCACAACTTACGCTGCGCTCCCTTAGGAACGACTTTTTGTAGCTTCGTAACTTTTGAACTTCGTAAATCTATAAAGAAGATATATTTCATTCTGATAGAAATAAAATCATTACAAGAAATTTAAAACTATATTTACATTGATTGTTCCTTATTAAAAAGAAAAATGGCATAAAACGTAAAAGGATTTTAGAGGCAGGATATCACTCAGTATATGTGCTTTGACTCTGGCACAGTACTATTGACTGTACGAGCTTTGGATTCCTCTTTGAATTCACATTGCTGTTGGGAGTGCTAGCTCCCTTCTGGCTGCTGGCTTCGGGAATAAGTGGGTTGCAAAGGTGGTGGTAGTGGGAGTTGAGGCCAAGAAGCCTCTGAATGACTTGCCGAAGCAACAGAAGCTACAGAATTATTGCCCACATATTCTAGTATGTAGGGAGAGTGGCATGAAGCAGTGTGCAAGACCTGCTTCGGCTGATTCTGCCGAGCTTCGGCTTCAGCGATCTCCTTTTTCTTGAGAATAGTGATTCGGCACATTCTTGTAGTATGGCCCTTGTTCTCACCACAGAATAAGCAATAGATTTTCCTGAGCTGATCCCCATATCTTCCTCCGAAGCCCTACCGCCTCTGCCCCTTGGAGCTGGTGGCCTAAAGGAGCTTTGCTGTTGTCCCAAAGACTGTGAGGTGTGCTGTGGTCTCTGAAGCTGGCTTCCTTTGTCATCATTCTGACTGGAGCTATGGATTGATCTGACATGCCTAGGGTGGATTCTTCCTCTGAAGCCCTGTCGGGGACCATAATTAGGGGTGCCCCCAAGACTCCTAATCTCAGCTGGTAACCCCCATCAGCACAAAGCTGCAAAGGCCTGATGGGTGCGATTAAGTCAAGGCTTGGTCCACTCAAGGGACACGATCTCGCCTCGCCCGAGCCCAGCCTCTGGGAAGGGCAGCCGACCCCGGAGGATTCACGCCTCGCCCGAGGACCCCCTCAAGCGACGGACACACCTTTGGCTCGCCCGAGGCCCAGTCTTCGCCAAGAAGCAACCTTGGCTAGATCGCCACACCGACCGACCGTATCGTAGGAGCATTTAATGCAAGGATGGCCTGACACCTTATCCTGACACGCGCCCTTAAGTCAACAAAGCCAAAGTGACCGCAGTCACTTCGCCGCTCCACTGACCGGTCTGACAAGAAGACTGCACCGCCTGCGTCGCTCCGACTGCTGTGCCACTCGACAGAGTGAGGCTGACAGCAGCCAAGTCCGGCCTCGGGCGCCATAGGAAACTCTGCCTCGCCTAACCCCAGGGCTCGGACTCGGGCTCGGCCCCGGAAAACGACGAACTCTGCCTCGCCCGACCCCAGGGCTCGGACTCAGGCTCGGCCCCGGAAGACGACGAACTCCGCCTCGCCCAACCCCAGGGCTCGGACTCGAGCTCGGCCCCGAAAGACGACGAACTCCGCCTCGCCCGACCCCAGGGCTCGGACTCGGGCTCGGCCCCGGAAGACGACGAACTCCGCCTCACCCGACCCCAGGGCTCGGACTCGGGCTCGGCCCCAGAAGACGACGAACTCCGCCTCGCTCGACCCCAGGGCTCGGACTCGGCCTCGGCTCCAGAAGATGACGAACTCCGCCTCGCCCGACCCCAGGGCTCGGACTCGGCCTTGGCCTCGGACGACAGTCTCCGCCTCGCCCGACCCGGGGCTCGGACTCGACCTTGACCTTGGAAGGCAGACTCGACCTCGACCTCAGAGGAGCATCCACCTCGCCCGACCTAGGACTCGGACCGACCACGTCGCAAGAGGGGCCATCATTACCCTACCCCTAGCTAGCTCAGGCTACGGGGAACAAGACCGGCGTCCCATCAGGCTCGCCCCGGTAAACAAATAGTAATGATGGCGCCCCGCGTGCTCCGTGACGACGGCGGCTCTCAGCCCCTTACGGAAGCAAGGAGACATCAACGAGGACTCGACAGCCCCGACAGCTGTCCTTACTCAAGGCTCCACCGCTCCTCCGACGGCCACGACATTACATGAACAGGGTGTCAAGACCTCTCCGGCTGCCACAAAGGCATGTACTTAGGGCGCTAGCTCCTCTCTGCTAGACACGTTAGCACATTGCTACACCCCCCACTGTACACCTGGGCCCTCTCCTTAAGCCTATAAAAGGAAGGACCAGGGCTCTCTTACGAGGAGGTTGGCCGCGCGGGAGGACAGGACGACGCGTAGAGTCCCTCGCTCTCCCCCCACGCGGACGCTTGTAACCCCCTACTGCAAGCGCACCCGACCTAGGCACAGGACAACACGAAGGCCGCGGGTTTCCCCTTTTTGCCTGCATCCCTCCTCTCTTCTCCCCCCTTCATGCTCCGTCTCGCGCCGACCCATCTGGGCTGGGACACGCGGCGACAATTTACTCGTCGGTCCAGGGACCCCCCGGGGTCGAAACGCCGACAGTTGGCACGCCAGGTAGGGGCCTGCTACGTGTTGACGAACAGCTTCTCGTCAAGCTCCAGATGGGTACTCTCCAGCAACCTTTCCAACCCAGGACGGTGCTCCATTTCGGGAGTCTTGAGTTCATGTCCCTCGACGGCAGCTACGACATGATACTCCTTCCTCCGCCACTCGACAGCGACAATGGCGGCCGACAACCCGCCCTCCGGCGGTGGAATCGACGACATCTTCCCCACGAGGCGGAAGAACAACATCCGAGTTTGTCCCGTCACCTCCCCCGCCGACGGAGGAGGAGGTGGGGCGACCGTGGCCAAGCAGGAGGCGGCACCTCGTCGGCTTTCGAGCGAGTCGACGGCGCCGGTGCCCCGACGAGGGACACATTGGGCGTCGACCTCGCGTCTGAGACGAAGACGAGCGCCGTTTCCCCGCAACACGCCAACTCCAAGCGGACGGACGACGCCAGCACGCACGCGAAGGACTTGCTGGGCGTCGCCCTCGTACCTGAGACGACGGTGCAGTCCGCCCCTAACGTGACTTCGTCACCGCCTGTCGACCAAGAGGTACCGACTGATTCCCATCTCGTGCCTTTTGGATTCAACCTCGACCCACCAAGCGACCCCGCTTTGGTGGAAGCCTTCATAGAGGCATGCACCAACCCTCCGGGGTATCATATGCGGTCACCCTGGGACCGGCTGACGGCCGTCTCGACCTAAGGACCCTCGGGTTCCGAGGAAGATGATGAGCCCGACTTTGGTTGGGATTTCTCCGGGCTCGGTAACCCCAGTGCCATGCGGGACTTCATGACCGCATGCGACTACTGCCTTTCCGATTGTTCCGACGGTAGCCGCAGCTTCGACGACAAAGACTGTGGCCCAAGTCGTGAATGTTTCCACGTCGATCTAGGGGGTCCTGACGAAGGCAACCATCTTGGTATACCGGAAAACGGTGATCCCCCTAGGCCTGCGCCTCGCGTTGACATCCTTCGGGAGCTAGCTGTGGTCCCAGTCCCTGTGGGGGGTCAGGACGCACAGCTCGAGCAAATCCGCGAGATGCAGGCCAGGCTCGACGAGGGAGCAGGAACACTTGAGCCACTCCGCCGGAACATCGGGCAGGAATGGGCAGACTAAGCTCCGGCCGGAGAAACGCGTCATCTACCCCAGGGCATCTAGCTCCGCATCGCCGACGACGTCAGGGCAAGGCCACCACCGGCTTCCAGTGGGGTCGGCCAGAACCTGGCTGCAGCAGCAATACTTCTCCGCGTAATGCCGGAACCATCATCCACCGAAGGGCCGCGTATCCGGGGAGAGCTCAAGAATCTCCTGGAGGATGCCGCGGTCCGACGGGCCGAAAGCTCTGCCTCCCGAAGGCAGGGATACCCCTCGGAGCATCGCGCCGCGACTTCCCGATTCATGCGGGAAGCCTCGGTCCACACCGGGCGCACGCGCAACATAGCGCCTGCGGCCCCGGGTCGCCTCGGCAACGAGCACCACCACCTCAACCATCGAGCCCACCTCGACGAGAGGGTGCGCCGAGGATACCACCCCAGGCGTGGGGGATGCTACGACAGCGGGGAGGATCGGAGTCCCTCGCCCGAACCACCCGGTCCGCAGGCTTTCAGCCGAGCCATACGACGGGCGCCATTCCCGACCCAGTTCCGAACCCCGACTACCATCACAAAGTACTCGGGGGAGACAAGACCGGAACTGTGGCTCGTGGACTACCGGCTGGCCTACCAACTGGGTGGAACGGACGATGACAACCTTATCATCCGCAACCTCCCCCTGTTCCTCTCCGACTCCGCTCGAGCCTGGCTGGAGCATCTGCCTCCGGGGCAGATCTCCAACTGGGACGACCTGGTCCAAGCCTTCGCCGGTAACTTCCAGGGCACGTACGTGCGCCCTGGGAACTCCTGGGATCTCCGAAGCTGCCGCCAGCAGCCGGGAGAGTCTCTCCGGGACTACATCCGGTGATTCTCCAAGCAACGCACCGAGCTGCCTAACGTCACCGATTCGGATGTCATCGGCGCGTTCCTCGCCGGCACCACCTACCGTGACCTGGTGAGCAAGCTGGGTCGCAAGATCCCCACCAGGGCGAGCGAGCTGATGGACATCGCCACCAAGTTTGCCTCTGGCCAGGAGGCGGTTGAGGCCATCTTCCGGAAGGACAAACAGCCCCAGGGCCGCCAGCCGGAAGATGTTCCCGAGGCGTCCACTCAGCGCGGCACCAAGAATAAAGGCAAGAAGAAGTCGCAAGCGAAACGCGCCACCGCCGACGCGGACCTTATCGCCGCCGCTGAGTACAAGAACCCTCGGAAACCTCCCGGAGGCGCCAATCTCTTCGACAAGATGCTCAAGGAGACGTGCCCCTATCATCAGGGACCCATCAAGCACACCCTTGAGGAGTGCGCCATGCTTCGACACCACTTTTCACAGGGCCGGGCAACCTGCGGAGGGTGGCAGGGCCCACCACGACGACAAGAAGGAGGATCACAAGGTAGAGGAGTTCCCCGAGGTCCGCGACTGCTTCATGATCTACGGTGGGCAAGTGGCGAACGCCTCGGCTCGGCACCGCAAGCAAGAGCATCGGGAGGTATGCTCGGTAAAGGTGGCGGCGCCAGTCTACCTAGACTGGTCCGACAAGCCCATCACCTTCGACCAGGGCGATCACCCCGACCGCGTGCCGAGCCCGGGGAAATATCCGCTCGTTGTCGACCCCGTCATCGGCAACGTCAGGCTCACCAAGGTCCTCATGGACGGAGGCAGCAGCCTCAACATCATCTACGCCGAGACCCTCGAGCTCCTGCAGATCGATCTATCCTCGGTCCGGGCCGGTGCGGCGCCTTTTCACGGGATCATCCCCGGGAAACGCGTCCAACCCCTCGGACAACTCGATCTGCCCGTCTGCTTCGGGACTCCCTCCAACTTCAGAAGGGAAACCCTCACGTTCGAGGTGGTCGGGTTCCGAGGAACCTACCACGCAGTGCTGGGGAGGCCATGCTACGCCAAGTTCATGGCCGTCCCCAACTACACCTACCTCAAGCTCAAGATGCTGGGCCCCAATGGGGTCATCACCGTCGGCCCCACGTACCGACACGCGTACGAATGCGACGTGGAGTGCGTGGAGTACGCCGAGGCCCTCATCGCCGACCTGGAGAGCCTCTCCAAGGAGGCGCCAGACGTGAAGCGCCATGCCGGCAACTTCGAGCTGGCGAAGACGGTTGAGTCCGTCCCTCTCAACCCTAGCAACGACGCCTCCAAGCAGATCCGGATCGGCTCCGAGCTCGACCCCAAATAGGAAGCAGTGCTCATCGACTTTCTCCGCGCAAACGCCGAAGTTTTCACGTGGAGTCCCTCGGACATGCCTGGCATACCGAGGGATGTCGTCGAGCACTCACTGGATATCCGAGCTGGAGCCCGACCCGTGAAGCAACCTCTACGCCGATTCGACGAAGAAAAGCACAGAGCCATAGGCGAGGAGATCCACAAGCTGATGGCCGCAGGGTTCATCAAAGAGGTATTCCATCTCGAATGGCTTGCCAACCCCGTGCTTGTGAGAAAGAAAGGAGGGAAATGGCGGATGTGTGTAGACTACACTGGTCTAAACAAAGCATGTCAAAAAGTTCCCTATCCTCTGCCTCGCATCGATCAAATCGTGGATTCCACTGCTGGATGCGAAACCCTGTCTTTCCTCGATGCCTACTTAGGGTATCACCAAATCAGGATGAAAGAGTCCGACCAGCTCGCGACTTATTTTATCACACCTTTTGGCATGTACTGCTATGTTACTATGCCATTTGGTTTGAGGAATGCGGGTGCGACGTACCAAAGGTGCATAAACCACGTGTTCGGCGAACACATTGGTCAAACGGTCGAGGCTTATGTCGATGACATCGTAGTCAAGACGAGGAAAGCCTCCGACCTCCTTTCCGACCTTGAAACGACATTCCGGTGTCTCAAGGCGAAAGGCGTAAAACTCAATCCCGAGAAGTGTGTCTTCGGAGTCCCCCGAGGCATGCTCTTTGGGTTCATCGTCTCCGAGCGGGGCATCGAGGCCAACCTGGAGAAAATCGCGGCCATCACCAACATGGGGCCCATCAAGGACTTGAAAGGCGTACAGAGGGTCATGGGATGCCTCGTGGCTCTGAGTCGTTTCATCTCGCGCCTCGGCGAAAGAGGCCTACCTCTGTACCGCCTCTTAAGAAAGACCGAGTGCTTCACTTGGACCTCCGAGGCCGAGGAAGCCCTCGGGAACCTGAAGGCGCTCCTTACGAACGCGCCCATCTTGGTGCCCCCCGCCGCCGGAGAAGCCCTCTTGATCTATGTCGCCGCTACCACTCAGGTGGTCAGCGCCGCGATCGTGGTTGAGAGACAAGAAGAAGGGCATGCATTGCCCGTCCAGAGGCCAGTTTACTTCATCAGTGAGGTACTGTCCGAGACCAAGATCCGCTACCCGCAAATTCAGAAGCTGCTGTACGCGGTGATCCTGACACTGCGGAAGCTGCGACACTACTTCGAGTCTCATCCGGTGACTGTGGTGTCATCCTTCCCCCTGGGGGAGATCATCCAGTGCCGAGAGGCCTCGGGTAGGATTGCAAAGTGGGCGGTGGAAATCATGGGCGAGACGATCTCGTTCGCCCCTCGGAATGCCATCAAGTCCCAAGTCTTGGCAGACTTTGTGGCTGAATGGGTCGACACCCACCTCCCGGCAGCTCCGATCCAACCGGAACTCTGGACCATGTTTTTCGAAGGGTCGCTGATGAAAACAGGGGCAGGCGCGGGCCTGCTCTTCATCTCGCCCCTCGGGAAGCACCTACGCTACGTACTGCGCCTCCATTTCCCGGTGTCCAACAACGTGGCTGAGTACGAAGCTCTGGTCAACGGGTTGTGCATCGCCATCAAGCTAGGGGTCCGACGCCTCGACGCTCGCGGCGACTCGTAGCTCGTCATCGACCAAGTTATGAAGAACTCCCACTGCCGCGAACCAAAGATGGAAGCCTACTGCGATGAGGTTCGGCACCTGGAGGACAAGTTCTACGGACTTGAGCTCAACCACATCGCCCGACGATACAACGAGACTGCGAACGAGCTGGCTAAGATAGCCTCGGGGCGGACAACGGTTCCCTCGGACGTCTTCTCCCGAGACCTACAGCAACCCTCAGTCAAGACCGACGACACGCCCGAGCCCGAGAAGGCCTCGGCCCAGCCCGAGGCACCCTCGGCTCAGCCCGAGGCATCCTCGGCACAGCCCGAGGCACCCTCGGCCCCCGAGGGTGAGGCACTGCGCGTCGAGGAAGAGCGGAATGGGGTCCAGCCTAATCGAGACTTGCAGACCCCGTACCTGCAATATCTCCACCAAGGAGAGCTGCCCCTCGACCAAGCCGAGGCTCGGCGACTAGCGCGGCGCGCCAAGTCGTTTGTCTTACTGGGTGACGGGAAGGAGCTCTACCACCGCAGCCCCTCCGGCATCCTCTAGCGATGCATATCCATCGCCGAAGGCCAGGAGCTCTTACAAGAAATACACTCGGGGGCTTGCGGTCATCATGCAGTGCCCCGAGCCCTTGTTGGAAATGCCTTCCGACAAGGTTTCTACTGGCCGACCGCGGTGGCCGACGCCACTAGAATTGTCCGCGCCTGCCAAGGGTGTCAATTCTACGCAAGGCAGACCCACCTGCCCGCTCAGGCTCTACAGACAATAACCATCACCTGGCCGTTTGCTGTGTGGGGACTGGACCTCGTCGGTCCCTTGCAGAAGGCACCCGGGGGCTACACGCACCTGCTGGTCGCCATCGACAAATTCTCCAGGTGGATTGAGGTCCGACCCCTAAACAGCATCAGGTCCGAACAGGCGGTGGCATTCTTCACCAACATCATCCATCGCTTTGGGGTCCCGAACTCCATCATCACTGACAACGGCACCCAGTTCACCGGCAGAAAGTTCCTGGACTTCAGCGAGGGTCACCACATCCGGGTGGACTGGGCCGCCGTGGCTCACCCCATGACGAATGGGCAGGTGGAACGTGCCAACGACATGATTCTGTAAGGACTCAAGCTGAGGATCTACAACGACCTCCACAAGTTCGGCAGACGATGGATGAAGGAACTCCCCTCGGTGGTCTGGAGTCTGAGGACAATGCCGAGCCGAGCCACGGGCTTCACACCGTTCTTTCTAGTCTATGGGGCCGAGGCCATCTTGCCCACGGACTTAGAATACGGTTCCCCGAGGACGAGGGCGTACGACGACCGAAGCAACCAGACCGACCGAGAAGACTCAGTGGACCAGCTCGAAGAGGCTCGGGACATGGCCTTACTACACTCGGCGCAGTACCAGCAGTCCCTGCGACGCCAACACGCCCGAGGGGTTCGGTCCCGAGACCTCCAAGTGGGCGACTTGGTGCTTCGGCTGCGACAAGACGCCCGAGGGCGGCACAAGCTCACGCCTCCTTGGGAAGGGCCGTTCATCCTTGCCAAGGTTCTGAAGCCCGGGACATACAAGCTGGCCAACAACCAAGGCGAGGTCTACAGCAATGCTTGGAACATCCGACAGCTACGTCGCTTCTACCCTTAAGATGTTTTCAAGTTGTTCGTACACATCGTTCACGTACAAAGTCTAACCATCAAGGAAGGGTCAGCCTTGCCTCGGCAAAGCCCGACCGTCCCTCGAGGGCTAGAAGGGTGGAACCCCCTCCGCGTCAAAATTTTCCTCGGAAAGAGTCTTTCTGCCAGAACATCTTTCGTGCTTTTTGACTACTTCAAAAGTGGGATCCTGAAAACGACGGAGTACACGTAAGCAGCCAAGGCCGACCGAGCCGAGGGACTCCTACGCCTCCGGGATACGGATACCTCACTCATCACCTTCTGCGATAAGTAACTCACGCTCGGATAAGCGATTCCGCTGACCGAACAAGTCTTAATGCTCGGAGACCTTTCTGTCGAAACAATTTTTCGGGCCTTCTCGACTACATCGTTAGCAGAATCCTACGGACGAGTAAGAGTACACGTAAGCGGCAAGGTCGATCGAGCCGAGGGACTCCTACGCCTCCGGGATACGGATACCTCACTCATCACCTTCCGTGAAAAGTAACTCTCGCTCGGACAAACAATTCTGTTACCAACAAATAAGTCTTGATACTCGAAACAAAGGGAAAAAGAAACGCAGCTTTACAACACAACGACAGTATGTTTGGGCCTCGGCGGCCGCAGAAAACATACGCACACTACAAGATAAACCGATCCTGAAGGTTTGGACCTCGATGGAGGGGGAGCAGCAGCACCCTCGGCGCCGACACCACCTTCGGCGAAGTCCGACCGAGCCTCGAACAGCAACACAGTCGGAGGATCTCCGCTCCGAAGGACGACGTCAGCACCACGCCCGGGCCATCGCCGCCAGGGTCTCCTCCAGGAGTCCGACTCGAGCAGACGGCTCGGCCGGTCGCCCCGAAGCCTCAGCCAGCTGTCCCCCGAGGACATCAGCCCGGCCCATGGCCTTGGCAACTCGACTCCGGCGCCGGTCCCGCCAGTGGACGGCCCGGTCAGGCTCTGGCCGACGAAGTCTTCTTTTCGAGCCAACTCTGCCTCTGTCCACGCTGATACCGCTGCCTCCAGCTTCGGCTCATCGAAGAGCGGCCGAGGGTTTCCTTTAACTAAGCAAGAGAAGCCTCGGGCGGCAAGGCTGACCGAGCCGAGGGACTCCTACGCCTCCGAGATACGGATACCTCACTCGTCACCTTCGCACGAGGCAACTCACACTTGGTGAAGCGGTTCTGTTAGCTGACAGGCGAGTCCTAGTGCTCGAAAATGAGGGAAAAAACATGGTATTACACCCAAAAATACCTACATGTTCAGGCCCCGACAGCCACAATGAACAAACACCGACACTCAAGGTGCCATTACAAACAAAACTCCAGTTCCACCCCCACAGGTACGAACAACCCCCCACGTTGGAGGGCCTGCGGGGCGACAAAACCCCTGGTGACTCGCTGACACCCGCTCCGGTAGCAGCGACAATGACGCCCGCTCTGAAGTGGCCAAACTGCAGCGACGATGGCCTCAGGGCGAACGCCGGCGAGGGGATGCAGCCGGGCTGCCTGATGAAAATCCTTGAAGTCGAACGATGGTTGAAAGGTACCAACTTCCGCGAAGTTGCATTCCCCCAACGACGACAAGGTGGAAGAACCGCGGGCGCCCCCCATCTGGGGGCTCGGAAGGTGGAAAGACGCGATGCATGAGGGGAGCGCGAAGACATGGTTGCCTTTCAAGGGGGTCACCCTCCTTTTAAAGGCAACTCTCCCCACTTGCGTCCTCAGCCGTCGCGGGCTAAGTCTTCTCCAACATGCTCCAAGGTCCTCCCCCTACGACACGGGGGCTGGGTCCCACGCGTCATGCAAGCTGGCCCAGGGCAGACAAAGCCAAACCGTCGCGCACGGTGCGCGCAACTACCCAGCAGTTACGAGCATTCCTCCACTTTCGCCCAGGCCAGCGGGTGAAAGGGCGGACCGCCATGCAGGCGGCATGCAACCGCACCCAGGGGGCGCACCCTTTCGACTTCGACGCGTCCAGCATGGAGGCCTAGGCCCACACGTCATGTAATCGGCGCGCCGGTTACTACGTGCAAGAAACTGCACCGCCACTCGCGCCAGTACCGCGCCTTCTCGACTGCGAAACCAGTGCCGCGACTCGAGGCGACCCTGCGCATGACCCGACAGTGCCAACCGAGCACATCGGTCACGGGTCAGTCAGCCGCGGGAGAGGGCGCGACAGTTGATACGACCAGAAATGGGCCGGCGGTAATGGCGGTGGAAGGCGGGCGGAAGCGGCAGTCAAGTCGTCAGCAAGCTCACGTCCCCTCCTGGGATAGCGAGAGGACCTTCTCCCACGGCGTGAAGACGACGCGTCCGCATTCCGTTCCTCGAACGGCTCGCGCACACACAACGGCCGCCCCGTGAACCACTCGTCCTGTCGCATTAACTCTGCGGCAGGACAGGCGGCACCTTTGGCAGGCGAAGCAGGCGACGCTTCACCTCCGCCATAATGACCGTGTCAAAAAAGGTGTGCCACGTCATTCGATTTCGTATCCTTCTCCACTTCCTCTTTCTCTCTCTTGCCTCAGGGATCGGGAAAGGGGATACTCCGAAAGGGATCCTTCTCCGCGAAGGAAGCGGGCCCCGAGCCCCCCTACTGATCAGAGGTTGAAAGGCTGGCCCCTCGAAAGGGTTCAACAGCCGCCTCAGAGCACTCGGGCTCCGCGCCCACTACTGGTCAGAGGTTCGAAGGCCGGCCCCTCGGAAGGGTTCAACGGCCGCCTCAGGCCATTCGGGCTCCGCGCCCACTACTGATCAGGGGTTCGTAGGCTGGCCCCCGAAGGGTTCGACACGCCTCAGACGCAGAGCGAGGGATGACCCTGGGTACGTTCGATACATAACCGAGGCTCGGGCTGCGCTCCCGAGGTACCCTAGGACATTTCCGAGACCAATGGGAACGATTTTGTAACGGAATCCCACCAGAGGGAGGCAACGAGCCCTTGGACCCCATCAAAAGGGGACCGGGTCCGGCAAATCACCCGCAGGTACTTTTGGAGCGCGCCTCCGGGCCACTAGTCGACCCCTAACAAATGGGGCACGGGCGTCCACTCGGATTACCCATTAGCAACTCACTGGAGACACCATGCTCGGCGCCCTCCGAGGGCAACATGGCGCTTTCCCCCCCCCCCCCCTCCTCCTTGCGGAAAGGCGACGCAGGGGCGTATGTAAAAAGCCGAGTCTGTCCCTGACCGTCCTCTCGTTCTGTGCGGAGGCTCGGGGGCTGCTGTCGCAAACCCGGCTCCGGCCAAACCGTTGACAGCGTCAACATACCAGCCCGAGAACTTGGGACTCGACTGTGCACCCGGGCTACGGCCAATTCGCATGAGGGGACAACCAGACTGGACGAAGCATTACGAAACGTAATAAGACCTCGAAGGAGTCAAACTACTCCTCCGAGGCCTCGGGGGCTACACCCGGCGGGTGCGCTCGCGCGCACCCACCGGAACAAAACGCAACCGAGGAAGGCCGGTCCCCTTGCAAAAAAGTGCGACAAAAGCCTCCAAGCGAGTATCAACACTCCCTTCGAGGCTCGGGGGCTACTGTCGGGGACCATAATTAGGGGTACCTCCAAGACTCCTAATCTCAGCTGGTAACCCCCATCAGCACAAAGCTGCAAAGGCCTGATGGGTGCGATTAAGTCAAGGCTCGGTCCACTCAAGGGACACGATCTCGCCTCGCCCGAGCCCAGCCTCGGTCAAGGTCAGCCGACCCCGAGGATTCACGCCTCACCCGAGGACCCCCTCAAGCGACGGACACACCTTCGGCTCGCCCGAGGCCCAGTCTTCGCCAAGAAGCAACCTTGGCCAGATCGCCACACCGACCGACCGTATCGCAGGAGCATTTAATGCAAGGATGGCTTGACACCTTATCCTGACACGCGCCCTTCAGTCAACAGAGCCGAAGTGACCGCAGTCACTTTGCCGCTCCACTGACCGGCCTGACAAGAAGATAGCGCCGCCTGCATCGCTCTGACTGCTGTGCCACTCGACAGAGTGAGGCTGGCAGCAGCCAAGTCCGGCCTCGGGCGCCATAGGAAACTCCGCCTCGCCCGACCCCAGGGCTTGGACTTGGGCTCGGCCCCGAAAGACGATGAACTTCGCCTCGCCCGACCCCAGGGCTCGGACTCGGGCTCGGCCCCGGAAGATGACGAACTCGGCCTCGCCCGACCCCAGGGCTCGGACTCGGGCTCGGCCCCAGAAGACGACGAACTCCGCCTCGCCCGACCCTAGGGCTCGGACTCGGGCTCGGCCCCGGAAGACGACGAACTCCGCCTCGCCCGACCCCAAGGCTTGGACTCGGCCTCGGCTCTGGAAGACGACGAACTCCACCTCGCCTGACCCCAGGGCTCGGACTCGGCCTTGGCCTCGGACAACAGTCTCCGCCTCGCCTGACCCGGGGCTCGGACTCGACCTCGACCTCGGAAGGCAGACTCGACCTCGACCTTAGAGGAGCATCCACCTCGCTCGACCTAGGACTCGGACCGACCACGTCCCAAGAGGGGCCATAATTACCCTACCCCTAGCTAGCTCAGGCTACGGGGAACAAGACTGACGTCCCATCAGCCTTGCCCCGGTAAACAAATAGTAATGATGGCGCCCCACGTGTTCCGTGACGACGGCGGCTCTCAGCCCCTTACGGAAGCAAGGAGACGTCAGCGAGGACTCGACAGCCCCGACAGCTGTCCTTCCTCAAGGCTCCAGCGCTCCTCCGACGGCCACGACATTACATGAATAGGGTGTCAAGACCTCTCTGGCTGCCACGAAGGCATGCACTTAGGGCGCTAGCTCCTCTCTGCTAGACACGTTAGCACATTGCTACACCCCCACTGTACACCTGGGCCCTCTCCTTACGCCTATAAAAGGAAGGACCAGGGCTCTCTTACGAGGAGGCTGGCCGCGCGGGAGGACAGGACGACGCGTAGAGTCCCTCGCTCTCCCCCCACGCGGACGCTTGTAACCCCCTACTGCAAGCGCACCTAACCTGGGCGCAGGACAACACGAAGGCCGCGGGTTTCCCCTTTTTGCCTGCCTCCCTCCTCTCTTCTCCCCCTTCGTGCTCCGTCTCGCGCCGACTCATCTGGGCCGGGACATGTGGCGACAATTTACTCGTCGGTCCAGGGACCCCCTGGGGTCGAAACGCCGACAAGCCCCTAGTCATCTCAGAGAATTTGTAAGCTTCTTCCCTTCTTTGGCGGAAGTCGTTGTCCGCCTGGATGTACTCATCCATTTTCTGAAGCAACTTCTCCAAGGTCTGAGGGGGTTTCTAGGTGAAGTATTGGGCCATAGGCCCTGGCCAAAGACCCTTGATCATTGCCTCAATGACAATCTCATTGGGTACTGTGGGTGCTTGTGCTCTGAGTCGCAAAAACCTTCGGACATACGCCTGAAGGTATTCCTCATGGTCTTGTGTGCACTGGAACAAGGCCTGAGCTGTGACTGGCTTCATTTGAAAGCCTTGAAAACTGGTGAGCAGCATGTCCTTTAGCTTTTGCCATGACGTGATCGTCCCTGGCCGAAGAGAAGAGTACCATGTTTGAGCCACGCTTCGGACTGCATGAAAAAAGATTTTGCCATGACTGCAGTGTTGCCTCCGTACGAAGATATAGTTGCTTCGTAGCTCATCAAAAACTGCTTCGGATCTGAGTGCCCATCATACATGGGGAGCTAGGGTGGTTTGTATGATGGGGGCCATGTTGTAGCCTACAGTTCTACTGATAGAGGAGAAGCATCATCGAAAGTAAAATTTCCATGATGGAAATTTCATACCAATCATCATCGCTGTAACAATTGTCTTGACGAAGCTCTCTCTGTGGAGGTCTACAGTCCTGGTCATCTTGAGTGAGATGACGCATTTCCTCAGCAGCTTCATCAATCTTCCTCTGTAATTCAGAGAGGCGAAGCATCTTCTCCTTCTTTCTCTAGACCTATTGATGAATAGCTTCGAGGTCCCTTATCTCCTGATTGAGCTTGTCCTCTTGGCGGGTTGGACTTGTAGCCTTCCTCTTTTGAGTTCGGGCTTCGCGTAACATGTCCTGGTTGATGTCTAGTGGCTGCAGTGCAGCCCCTAGCCCTGAAGCTTTCTTCGGCGGCATGACGAAGGTCACAGCTTGCCGAAGGTGGTCGAATGAGTTCACCGGAGGTGGGTGCCAATGTTGTAGACTTGTTCTCAAGTGCTATGAATTAAGAACAAGGCAACACAAAATGTTAAAGGTTAAAACCCTTCGTCCTTCGAAGCATTATTTCCCTTAGGATATAATGATCTTCAGACGAAGGTCATGAAGGACGAACCTTCATCATTAAAGTGTATAATAATAAAAGAAGAGGCGTATGAAGTATAAAAGATGACATGAATAATCATATAACATTATTAATATATATATTCTTTCTATTATCATGGATAAACAGAGATAATATTGAATTACATTCGTACCTTCGGCTTAACAGAAGGTAAAAGTCCAAGTGTGACGCACGAGCGAATACAAGTCAGCGTGAACAGTACGAGAGTACTGTTCATCTATTTATAGAAACAGGACGCAACCTACGTAAAATTACATTCATACTCTTCATATTTATTATTGACTTAATAACAATCTGCTGAGGACTAGATAGCCTTTTCCTCCTAAAGTTGGTTCCTCTTTCTGGTACTGAGCCGAAGCTTCCTTGCGCAAAGCTTCGGCACTGGTTCAACCTTCGTTCCGATCCTGCCTTGCATATTGTGTACAGCTTCATACCGAGTCTGAAGGTTCCTGTACATATATTATGCTTGGGAAACATTGTTAGTCATGTTTTTGAGGACCTTCGGAAGATGAAGGCCCCCAACAGTCGAGGAAGTCGGGAATCTTTTTCTCCATGGTGGTGGAGAGTGAGGCTGCCTTGCAGGTGCAAGACATCCGTGTGGTGTGTGATTTTGCCGACATGTTTCCAGCAGAGCTTCTAGGCATTCCACCAGAGTGCGATGTGGCTTTTGAAATCAATCTGGTTCTGGGTACGCAGCCTATTCATAAGGCCCTGTATCAGATGGCTCCAAAGGAGCAGGTTGAATTGAAGCGGCAATTGGATGATCTGCTGGCTAAGGGTTTCATTAGGCCTAGCAGGTGACCATGGGCTTCCCTAGTATTGTTTGTTGAGAAGAAGGATAAAGGTAAGAGGTTATGTGTGGATTATCGTGCTTTGAATCAAGTGACAATCAAGAATAAATATCCGCTACCCCGTATTGAGGTTCTCTTTCAACAGTTGAGGGGTGCCCAGGTGTTCTCTAAAATTGATTTGAACTCTGGTTATCATCAATTGAGGATTCGTGAGGAGGATATTGAGAAGACAGCCTTTTGCACCAGGTATGGGCATTTCGAGTTCATAGTCATGTCTTTTGGCTTAACTAATGCCCCTGCTGCTTTTATGGAAGTGATGAATAGGATGTTACATGAGTTCTTGGACAACTTTGTGGTCGTGTTTCTGGATGATATTCTGATTTATTCAAAAATAGAGGAAGAGCATGAGCGACATCTCCGTCTCATTCTGGGTGCTCTTAGGAAGAATCAGTTTTATGGCAAATTGAAGAAGTGTGCCTTTTGGCTGTCAGAAGTGGCTTTCTTGGGTCATGTGATTAATCAGTAGGGCATTGCGGTTGATCCCAAGAATGTCGTTGCTGTGGTGGAGTGGAAGAGACCCTCTAGTGTCTCAGAAATCCAAAGTTTCTTGGGGCTTACCAGATATTATCGGCGTTTCATGCCAAATTTTTCCAGCATTGCTAAGCCTTTGACTAGACTCTTGGAGAAGGGTGTTCTTTTCGTCTGGTCCAACGATTACGAGGTCAGTTATCAGTCATTGAAGAACAAGTTGGTGAACGCCCCTATCTTAGCTTTGCATGAGAGCGGTAAGCGTTTCACAATTTATACGGATGCTTCTCGTATTAGTCTTGGTTGTGTGTTGATGCAGGAAGGCAGAGTGATTGCTTATGGCTCAAGGCAGTTGAGGAAGCATGAGGGGAATTATCTGACTCATGACCTCGAATTGGCCGCGGTGGTCTTTGCCCTAAAATCGTGGAGGCATTATCTTTATGGCGAGTCCTACGACATCTACACCGATCATAAGAGTCTCAAGTATATTTTCACTCAGAAGGAGCTGAATTTGAGGCAGCGTCGGCACTCGAATTGATAAAGGATTATGATCTATCTATTCATTATCACCCGGGGAAGGCAAATGTGGTGGCTAATGCCCTTAACAGGTCCAGGGTTCCAAAAGTGGCCTTGCCTTTGATCACAGATCTAGACCGTATGGGGGTCGCTCTGTGCTATGTCGGCACCGCTAGAGAGGAGACTCGGATGCTTATTCAATCCTCCCTTCTAGAGAGAGTGCGCGTGCACTACAAAACAACCACCCCTTTAGCAACGCATATATGCGTTGCAAAAAGTTCATATATGTGTTGCTAAGGTCTATACCAACACATAATTATGTGTTGCCTATACTGCCGTTGCTAGGATATATAACAACACTTATACATGCGTTGGTAAAACCAAGAGTTAAGCGTTGCCATGCTACAACGGATATCCGAGGACTATAGTAACGCTTCCATGTGTAGTAAGGAATGAACCAGGTAATACATATTATTATTACAATAATTTAATTTGAATACAAATGTAATCAATATAGTTGAAAATTTATATATTATACCAAACCCATACACAAATTATAAACAAATATATTTATTATTCAGAAATAAATTCTTGAATTACAATAGTATCCACATACAACGTCATTTTTCTTGTTCTGTACAAAGATTGTAAAGAGAAACAATAGTATGAAAGCCATATTGAAATCTACCACCTATCCATCCTCCATCTCTAGTGCAACGAACTCTTCACTGATTTGTGCTCATCTGTTCTTAGTCAACAAATGAACTTGCTTCACATTACTGCTTGATGATAAGAAGACACCAATCCAAAGGATGCATCCAGCTTCTTTGTCAATCATGCCAGTTTCAAGATGCAGAGTTTCTATAAGATTGCATGCGTTCTTTACTACCTTCAATTCATCCATACATTGCTGGTTGTAGTGCTACCTGAGTTATTATATGTATACATTCACATAGAGAAACAGTTAGATTAAGTATAAATCAAATGTCTACCTCAGTCACCAAGCTTATGGTAATAGATTAATTTTCAATAGCAAAATTACCTGCTGCTAAGCAGACCACACCAGCCCACTACAAAAGAAGATATAATAAATACTAGATGTCATGAACTTCTGACAACTCTTTTGAGCATCAACATGGCCCAGTTCCTGAATGAAATTTGTTAAGAGAGACATGCAACAATATTACTGTATGAGTATGCTATCCTGCAAGTTAAGGTACTCATCAAAGACTTGGCCCATAGATCATAGGTTATTACTTCATTGAACCACGCAATCTCTTCACTTGTAAGGAAAAGACAAATCTTAAGACAGATATAGATCCTTAGTCATCTCAAAGCACCACTAAGAACATTTACATCAACGATAATCTAAAGTAGTAAAAAGATCAACTTCAACAGTAGTCAAAGCTGCTATGAAATTTGGTTGTCCAAAATTTATTTTTCAAGGGCTAGTGACCACTACTGTTAGCTTTAAGGAATCGAACCCATCAACTGCATATTGTAATATGTAGAGAACATATTGTGCCATTGGTGCCGAACAAAGCTCCATGCACGACCATCTTGAGTAGGAAACAATAAGCAAAGTCATGAACAGATAAAGATAATGGAACTGATAATAAATTTTAGTTACATATTGTTGGGTTCCTCTTAGGAACGGGTTATGATCTTTGGTTTAGTACTGACTTAGCATGAAAAAAATAGAACAGTCCATGAATCGTAGATTTGACAAGCAAAATAATTCACAAGGTACCTGACACTGTTGATAGGCCAACAAGTCTAATTATTCCAGCAAGAACCCCATAAAGCTTCTGGCTACCAGCATGAATAAACCATGGAGGCACATGGGGCAACTCATATTCAACTGTACCAAGTAATGCATTTGGCAAAGCATTATCATGGATAACAGATATTTTGGAGGCTGCAGATGTTGACGTGGCATGCAGAGATATGTTAGTTGTATCTTTAGAATAGTCGCCACTCTTCAACTCAGCAGCTGAATGAAGATACCCGATAGATAGTGGCTTTGATACAATTAGCTTGTCCATGGAACTAGAAAACTGTGAGCTATGACCTATGCATAAACCCAAACAATCAAAGAAACGAGCAGCAATGACCTGCCAGGGTAATCAATTTCAAAGTCAACAGAAAAATGGCAGATCCACACAAGGAATCAAATTAAAAGTCAACAGGGGAACCATATATCTATGTAAGAAATGTCGAGAACATCCAAGAGAGAGTGAGCTCATAGGAGAACGGTGAAGATGATTTATCAGAAACTAGGGACCAGCACAAAAGGTCAGAGCCAACAACATCCTAGCATGTGAAAGTGCGGTTGTCTCCTCGCTTCCAAGTACCACTTGTGGTAGCCTTTCAACCAGCCTGCTTACAATATAAAGAACAGTTAAAACTTTGTTGTCATAGGCCATCATCAACTTTAGCTGTTTCAGAACTGGAAGTGGCACGAACCTAGTAAAGGTATCAGAAATCTCATTTTCTGTTACGAGATTGTGGCCTTGGTTGAAAAGATGATCAAGAGCATCTTGTGCAACCTCAGACACAGCTGCAGCATCATCACATGCCAGAACACATAAACATTCCTGCAACGATAAAATTACAAAACAAATGGCTGATTCTGATTTAATCACAAGGAAATAATATGGGTTGTCATTATTTGGATTATGTCTTAATGTCCTGTACATGCTGGATCAGGTTGACCTTGATCCCTATGGGTCACTAGCCGCATTCCTTGATTCCATGGTTCGATGTGTAGCAGATGGGGGTACGCTAATGTGCTCAGCTATAGACATGATAGTGCTTGCTGGATGAAATGCAAATGGGACAATGCTACGTGAAGGCTTTTCATCAGCATCCGAACATCCGAAAGAAAAGGATAACCTATAATTTGTGACACTGTACCCCCTATTGTACTATGAAACTTACCAATGAACCAGAACACAGCTGCAGCAAAAAGGATGGATGTCAATATAAGAGCTGTCTCCCTCCAGTTATTGATTTTGTCCTGCATAAAGGTTCAAAAGTATCTTTCAGGGGGGATAGAACAAAAGGCATATTAAGGAAGAACATCCAATCTCATATTCATGATGGACCTATATATAACGAGTAATTGTACTACACAGGCCAATCTCGTATTCACGATGGACCATTTAATCATGTACAAGGAAAATCGCAAGTCGCAGGTAGTCAGTAGTTTGGTAATTAGAATGCACCATCAACAATAACAATGAATAAGCACCTGAAGCAGCCCAACAAGAGGTGAAGAAGGGACATCACCAAATATATGGATCGAAACAGTGGATATGGCCATTGCCAATGGCCGTAAATGTGGCTTCACGGCGTGAAGGCATACAAAATTTATAGGTGCCTGCAAGTAGAAAAACATATGCATAAGTTATCTAGGTGCATGCATTAAATACGATGAAAAATGATTATAATTGTTTCACAGCATCAAAAGTAAATTAACGCAGAAGCAAGTTTGGAACATAAAGCAATTGTTCTTGTTGCACCAATACACATACGCTGAAAAAATGCTTATAATTGTTTCACGGCATCAAAAGTAAATTAAGGCAGAATCGAGTTTGGAACATAAAGCAATTGTGCTTGTTGCACAAATACACATATGCTGAAAAAATGCTTATAATTGTTTCACAGCATCAAAAGTAAATTAACGCAGAAGCTAGTATAGTTGAAAATGCATCCTTATTGAAGTCCTCAAACTCAAACACGGTAAACTCAGACTCGTGTGTATCTTCATCTCATTTTGTTGTGTGAGAAACAATTAAACAGATCCAACAATACAAGTCTAATGTCTAGATCTAAAAGGTGCGGTGATTAGAATGACATTTAAGGATTAGGCTAGGAAACAATCGTAAAGTGCTAGTGTTAACTGCATAATAAATCGAGTGGGAATTTATAAAGAGAAATAAGGTAGATGCATTAAAAAAAGAACAAGATGTTCGTAAATGTAGGTGAAAATGCATCCTTATACCTAAGTCCTCAAACTCAAACACTCTAAACTCCATTATCAGAGGCCAGTCGATTGGAGCACCGTGGATTAGATTTCTTGTCTAGATTGGTAGTTTGTACAGACCAGAGACATTTATCCTCATCATATTAGAGAGAATAGTAGGTAACTTAGTTCTCATCACTGGACAAGGAAAAGCTTGGGACCTCTTACCGGGAGGGGGCAACAAAAATGACTCCGACTGCTGTGACGATGCCTCATGGTCATGGCTGTGATGTCCGGCTCGGCTCTGTGGGCTAGATAGAACCAAATTAGCATAGATTCATGAGAGTAGGGAGGGGAGGGAAGGGCCAGAGGAGCAAATCACGGGCTCACCTGTGCCTCACCGTGAGGAGGACCTGCGATCGGGTCGGGGCCGTTGGCCAAACCTGCGCTGATGACGAAGTGAGGGTGAGGTCTGAGGAGGCGTGAGTGGCCACCAATGACCTCCAGTCGATGCGTCATCCATCCGCTGCTGCGTCTCCTCCTTCAGCGCCGTCAGGACTGTCTCTGGAGCAGAACAGGGTGTGGGTGGTTGCAAGCGGGAGCGAGCCGGTCAAGGAGAGAGTGGGAAAAGGGGTGGATGAGCATGGAGGGACTGCCGAATCTAGGCAACGAGGAGGAGCGCGGGCAGGCCAGAGCTGAGGAGCTTAGCAGTGGGGGTACAAAGCAGATGGCGCTAGGGCTGGAGGTGACCGCGACGGCGTACAACAGACAGCGCCAGGACGAACTCGCGCTAGGGTTCCGTGGTTCGGTTTCATTTATTTTTTATTTGGGATTGGACGGACGGTGGATTGTTTAAGAAAAAACATGAAAGGCTGCTTTTAATAAGTGAGAATATATTAATCAATACATTCCTCTAGCAATGTATATTAAGTGTTGTTGCATCCTATTTAAACAACAGATGCCACTAGCAACACATATTAAGTGTTTCTACATCCTAGTTAATGAACGGATGGTGCTAGTAACATATATTAAGCGTTGCCATCACCCTAATAATGTAACAGATGATGGTTGCAACGCATATTAAGTGTTGCTCGCTAATTTTTTACAACGCAAAAAAACATGTGTTGCTACGGATGCGTTGCTATAGGGGGATTTGTGTTGTAGTGGTGGCTCAGCAGTAGGATCGTTTGTTGTAGGAAGCTCGAAAGAGGGTCAGGGATGGTAAACCCCATGAGTTCACCATTGATGAGAATGATTTGGTTCGTTTTAGGGGTCGTCTTTGTGTGCCTCAGAAATCAGAGGTGAAGATGGATATCTTGAGAGAAGCTCATAAAATGCCTTACACCGTTCACCTTGGCGAAACCAAAATGTATAGAGATTTGAAGCAAAACTTCTGGTGGAAGAGGATGAAGGTTGATGTTTCTAAGTATGTGGCCGCCTGTGAAGTATGTCAGCGCGTGAAGGCCGAGCATAAGGGCCTGCAGGTTTGTTGAAGCCATTGGAAATTCCAGAGTGAAAGTGGGAGCATATCACCATGGATTTTGTGGTGGGCTTACCTCGTTCTCCTCGAGGCAGGGATGCTATATGGGTGGTAGTGGATCGCTTGACTAAGTCTGCGCACTTTATTCCCATGAAGACCATAAATTCAGCTTCAGAGTTGGTTCCCTTGTATATGAAAGAAGTAATCAGGCTTCACGGGGTGCCTAAGTCCATTGTTTCAGATCGAGACTCCAAATTTGTATCCAAATTCTAGGAGAGTCTTCACAGTGCATTGGATACCAAGCTCTCTCTTAGTGTCGCTTTTCACCCTTAGACTGATGGTCAGTCGGAGCGAACTATCCAAACCTTGGAAGATATGTTGTGTGCTTGTGTTCTGTCTTGGAAGGGTAGCTGGGAGGATCATCTCGCCTTGGCTGAGTTCACTTATAACAACAGCTACTAGGCTAGCATCAAGATGGCACCATATGAGGCCTTATATGGTAGGTGGTGTATCTCCCCTTTGTGCTGGGAGACTATGGGAGAGAGATCTCTGGTTGGTCCTGACTGGGTTCAGCAGACATCTGAGAAGGTTCGAGAAATTCGTCAGAATATTTTGGCCGCTTAGAGCCGTCAGAAGAGTTATGCTGATGTGAGGAGGCGGGACTTGGAATTTACAGTGGGGGATCAAGTCCTTCTCAGGGTATCACCTACTAAAGGAGTTGTTCGGTTCGGTGTCTCCGGGAAGCTTAGTCCGATATACATTGGACCGTTCTCTATCTTAGCCCGGGTTGGCAGCTTGGCTTATCGCTTGCAATTGCCGGATTCCATGGCAGGGGTACACCTGGTATTTCATGTCTCTATGTTGAGGAAGTTCGCGGGATCCGAACCATCAAATCGGGTTGGAACCGATTGCTGTGCAGCAGGATCTAACTCTGGAGGGTCGTCCGGTGCGTATCTTGGAGTCCTCAGAGCGTGTCTTGAGAAGGAGATCAATTAAGTGTGTTAGGGTCTTGTGGACTAATCAGTCCGAGCGCGAGGCTATTTGGGAACTTGAGGAGCTGATACGGCATGTAACACCCCAGGTGTTTACCGTCTTCTCGACAACGAGTATGTATTTAAGCACGTAATATCAGTGGATAAAATGGATGCTAAATTTTAATTATCTTCGTCTATCGCAATTTTAATATCACATCTATTTCTGTCTATTTAGACTCCTCCTAAAGTTTTCACGAATTTTGGAACGTATGTTCTGAAAGTCTGCGAGTCCTGTGCCTAATTAAAATTTATCGAGATTTGTCCCTATTTAAAATTAATCTGTAAAACAAATATGAATTTGAAAAGCTCAAATCAGCCGTGTGATTTTGTCCCGAGCAAATTAATTAGAACTCAACGACAAAAGTATTATCGCAAAATTAAATTGGATCGAGATAATTAGAGCTCATATTGAGTATTCATAATTAATCAGTTTCCCTGTTCAGACTGTAGATAAAATTTTCCGGTTCCGAATCAAATCTAGCATAGTCTAAAACTGCGAAGATAACGACGTGGTCGAGTGTCAGTTTAAAATTAAACAAATAAGGCGGATTGGAAACGTCACCTATCTATTTCGCTCTTATTCGAGCGGTCTCTACAAATTCGGTAGACACTAACATGGACAGGCTGTTTAAATAAAATGAGCCTGAACTAAGTGAAACTAGAACAACGGTTAGCCAATCCAGTTTCCTATCCCAAAATCCGAGAAAATTAATATCGTATCCTAACAGCATATTGACCTAATCTATTTGCATCTTGTCTAGATCCGAATCCCTAAACACGGATATGTATGTATTCTTTTATAAAAGAAAAACAAAATATTTTCTAACTTTTATCACCACCGCCACATGTTTTCTCAAAGCCATGCGATCTCTTTTTTTCCTATACATGGCAAGCCATGGAAAGATATTGTTTTTCCTAGATTTTTCTCTATCGCTTGGCTT
The DNA here is from genome assembly GCA_029449295.1 of Zea luxurians. Lineage (NCBI taxonomy): Eukaryota > Viridiplantae > Streptophyta > Magnoliopsida > Poales > Poaceae > Zea > Zea luxurians. The sequence goes on along the minus strand of JAOPSE010000001.1, from coordinate 43,554,669 downwards.
GCTCCCGGCGTGATTTTTCTCTGCATTTGATCTTATCCCCGCGCCGTTCAGGACTCGAGGAAAATCCCGCTGCCCCTGATCAGAATTTTTACGCCGCGCCTTGCCTTTCTCCCTGACGCGCGCTCTTCTTCCTCCCATGTCGCGGGCTCCCTACTCAGCTCCTTCTTCTCCGCACGTTCAGCCAGCGCCTGACCTTGCGACCTGGTCCTCCAGCTCGCCGGCGACCTGCATCTTCCCCAAGCCGCGCCCAGCTCCTCTCTCATGGCCGCCCTCTCCCTCAGCTCGCCTTGTCTGTGCGCCGAGCTCCCCTGTTGGCTGGGTCCTGCTCACCTTCAGTCGTCCATGAAGCTCGCCGCAACACCCGCTGTCTGTCTACTTGGGCTCGCTCGGCCACCACGCATCCTGGAGCTCTCTGCGTCCGTGCCCAGTTCTTCTAGCTCCAGCTCGATTCTTCCCATGGCGCGCAGCCACGTCTCTCTGGTGTTTTTCCCTGCACGCGTGTTCTGTTGTTCCTGCGCGCGCGATGCTCTTTGCTCGCCAACGCTCCAGCTCGTTGTTGTTGTCAAGTCCGAATATCACAGCTCGTTCTAGTGGCCGTGAGTTCTTCCCTGTGCGCGCGTGAGCTCCTCTGTTTGGCCCGTCGTGGTTCTCCAGCTTCTTACCGCACTCGGCTGTTCGTCGTCTTCGCTCGGTCACACGACAGGCTGACAGCATATCATGTGTCGCACATCCTAGGTCCTCGTCGTCGCGTCGTTCGCCTTCGCACTGTGTGCGATAGCATCGTCGTTTTCCCTATCCAGTGCTCGCGTGGTTTCCTACTCGCCAGCGTGTCCTCTCGGCTCGCTTGCCCTGAATTCCCATCGCGTCGTCGATCTTGCTGGGTATCGTCATTCGTCATCGCATCGTGCGTGCAGCAGCCCCGGATCTGTGTCGCCCCGGTCTTGTTATCAACATCGCTCGCTGTTGGGACCATGCTTCGTCGCCGAAGGTCCTGCAGGAAGAAACACCTTCGACAAATCCGTTTATACGTGATACCGAAGCTACCGCTCATGAAGCTTCGATACTATAACATATCCAAAGACGAAGGATCGAACCAACTTAAAGATGGAATGACTTTTTAGTCCATAAGGGTTTGAGTCATAATTGTAATCTTCTGTAAGGGGCATGATTGTAATTTCTTACAGGCTGCATCTTGTGCCTATAAATAGATGAACAATACTCCTTTACTGTTCACGCAATCTTGTAATTGCTAACGCAGTACTCTAGAATTATTGTTTTCTGCCAAGACGAAGGTATAAATGTACCTAAATATTATGTTTTAATATTTAAGTTCACATTATAAAATAAATGAATAATGTTATTTATTCTTGGTATTCCATAACTCCGCCTATGTTGATTGGAAGACTTCCTTAAGTCGTTTCAACATAGCCGGTCCCAAGCCCGGTAAAGGAGGAGGGTTGTGTTAGGTCCGGCAAACCAACGTAAAAACCAGCCAAATCTTATGGAGATGAAACCACAAAGAAAATCGTTGGGGCGTAACCCTCTTAGCGACGCGCCATATCGGAACCCGGGTATGGTGTTAAATGAGCAAGGGCCGGGCCGTCACCCCTTAAGTGACGCGCCGTCTCTTGATCTGGAGCCGGTGATAAATGAGCAAGGATCGGGTCGTCGCATCCTTAGTGGCGCGCTACATCGACGCCCGGGTGTAGTGGAAAATGAGCAAGGGTCTTTGCATCTTCCTCGGCGGGTGCGAAGGGTAAGGAAGTTAGTCGAGCCAACTAGGGTCCGTGTAGGTAGTTGGAACGTAGGTTCCTTAACAGGTAAGTTACGAGAAATAGTTGACGTTGCGGTGAGGAGACGAGTAAATATTTTATGCGTTCAAGAGACCAAGTGGAAAGGACAGAAGGCGAAGGAAGTGGAAGGTACAGGCTTCAAGTTGTGGTACACGGGGACTGCAACACACAAGAATGGAGTAGGCGTCTTGATCGATAAGAGCCTTAAAGATGGAGTAGTAGATGTTAAGAGGGTAGGAGATAGAATCGTCCTAGTCAAGCTGGTCATTGGGGACTTGGTTCTCAATGTTATCAGCGCGTATGCTCCTCAAGTAGGCCTTAATGAGAACTCAAAGAGGGAGTTCTGGGAAGGCCTGGAGGACATGGTTAGTAGTGTGCCAGTTGGCGAGAAGCTCTTCATAGGGGGAGATCTCAATGGCCATGTGGGTACATCTAGCACCAGTTTCGAGGGTGTGCTTGGAGGCTTCGGCTTTGGGACTAGGAATCAAGAAGGAGAGGAAATCCTGAACTTTGCCCTAGCCTATGACATGTTTATAGCAAACACTTTCTTTAGGAAGAGGACATCCCACCTGGTGACCTTCAGTTGTGGCCAACACACTAGCCAGATTGATTTCGTCCTCTTGAGAAAAGAGGACAAGCATGCCTGCTTAGATTGCAAGGTTATACCTGGAGAGTGTGTGGTAACCCAACATAAGCTTGTCGTAGCTGACTTCCGTTTTAAGATTCGTTTACAACGGAATAAGCATAACAAGGTCACTAGAACAAAGTGGTGGAAGCTTAAAGGGGATGTGGCCCAAACTTTCAAGGAGAGAGTTATCGAGGAGGGCCCTTGGGCAGAAGAGGGAGACTCAAATATCATGTGGAGGAAGATGGCGATGTGCATCGGAAAGATAGCTTCAGAAGAGTTTGGGCTGAGTCAAGGAAACAGAAGGGAAGTTAAAGACACTTGGTGGTGGAACGAAGATGTCCAAAAGGCTATCAAGGAGAAGAAAGATTGCTACAAACGCTTACATCATGACAAGTGTGCAGAAAACATAGAGAAGTATAGGATAGCGAAGAAGTCTGCAAAGCGAGCGGTTAGTAGAGCCCGGGGTCAAGCCTTTGACAACCTTTATCAACGGTTGGACACAAAGCAGGGAGAAAAGGATATCTATAGGATGGCCAAGGTTCGTGAAAGGAAGACAAGGGATGTCAACCAAGTCAAATGCATCAAGGATAAAGCAAACCAACTATTAGTGAAGAATGAAGAGATCAAGAATAGATGGAAGGAGTACTTCAACAAATTGTTCAATGGAGGGAATGAGAGTTCTACAATAGAATTGGACGAACCATTCGATGACAACAACAGGGGTTTTGTGCGAAGGATACAAGAATATGAAGTTAAGGAGGCGCTAAAAAGGATGAAGGTAGGAAATGCGATGGGCCCTGATGGTATCCCTATCGAGGTATGGAGATGCCTTGGAGACATAGCGATAGTATGGCTGACTAAGCTTTTCAACACCATCTTTCGGACAAACAGAATGCCCGACGAGTGGCGGCGGAGTACATTAGTACCAATCTTCAAGAACAAAGGAGATGTTCAAAGTTGTACTAATTACCGTGGAATTAAACTCATGAGCCATACAATGAAGCTATGGGAGAGAGTCATTGAACACCGCCTGCGAAAGCTGACGAGCGTGACCCAAAATCAGTTTGGTTTCATGCCCGGGAGATCAACTATGGGCCATTTTCTTACTAAGACAACTTATGGAGAGATTCAGAGAACAAAAGAAAGACCTGCATATGGTCTTCATAGACTTGGAGAAGGCTTATGACAAAGTACCCAGGAGTGTAATGTGGTGGGCCATGGAAAAACACAAAGTAGCAACAAAGTACATTAATCTTATTAAAGATATGTACACTAATGTTGTGACAAGTGTCCGAACAAGTGATGGGGACACCGATGACTTTCCAATTAACATAGGACTACATCAAGGGTCGGCTTTGAGCCCTTATCTTTTCGCTTTGGTGATAGATGAGGTCACAAGGGACATACAAGGAGATATACCGTGGTGTATGCTTTTTGCCGATGATGTGGTACTTATTGAGGAGAGTAGGAGTGGTGTTTCGCAAAAGTTGGAATTGTGGAGGCAGACGCTGGAAGCAAAAGGTTTTAGGCTTAGTAGGTCTAAAACGGAGTATATGAAGTGTGATTTCAGTGCCATGGGGTATGAAGATGGCGATGTTAGTCTTGATGGGCAAGTGGTACCCAAGAAAGACACTTTTCGTTACTTAGGATCAATGCTTCAGAAGGATGGAGACATCGATGAGGATGTCAGTCATAGAATTAAAGCTGGATGGTTGAAGTGGCGGCAAGCGGCGGGTGTCTTATGCGACCCCCGGGTGCCACACAAACTAAAAGGCAAATTCTACAGGACAGCAATCCGGCCGGCTATGTTGTATGGAGCAGAATGTTGGCCCACTAAAAGATGACATGTCCAACAACTGTGTGTGGCAGAGATGCGTATGTTGCGCTGGATATGTGGCCACACAAGGAGAGACCGAGTCCGGAATGATGACATACGAGAGAGAGTAGGAGTGGCGCCAATTGAGGAGAAGCTTATGCAACATCGTTTGAGATGGTTTGGACATATCCAACGAAGACCTGAAGAGGCACCAGTGCATATTGGAATAATTAGGCGTCCCGAGAATGTGAAGAGGGGTAGAGGTCGACCAACCTTGACGTGGACAGAGGCAGTGAAGAGGGACCTGAAGGAGTGGAATATTGATAAAGAGCTCGCCGTGGATAGGAAGGGGTGGAAGTGTGCAATTCACGTGCCAGAACCTTGATTTATAGTTCCGCTTTTCCTCCTTAATCGTTTGACCTTTTCTTATGCCCATTTAGACCTTGCTGGTTCTTGTGGGTTTTATCTCTTTTATGTGTTCCCCCATTTTGTCGTTTTCGGTTCTCCTTTGCCTTTGTTTCCCCTGTTTTCTTTGGGGGTTGAGCTCTGAGGTTTTCATACGGGGTTTCATCTCTAGCCTACCCCAACGTGCTTGGGACAAAAGGCTTTGTTGTTGTTGTTGTTGTATTCTTGGTATTCCATAACGTTTTATATTTTATATTTCATTTTGCATTGTTTTATCTTTGATCACGAAGGTGCGACCTTCGTGATATATTATTCATGACCTTCGTCCGAAGCTCATTAAATCCTTGGGGAAATAATGCTTCAGCGGACGAAGGGCTTTAACATCTAACATTCTATGTTGTCTTGTTCCTAATTAATAGCATTTGGGAACAAGTCCCCAACATTGGCGCCCACCTCCGGTGAACTCACTTCCACTTTTTGAGCTGATGACTTCGTTCAAGAACCAAGCTGGAACTACTTCGGCTCCGAAGCTGATTCTCCCGATAACAGGCGGTTCATGCTCAGAGCCGACTAACAAGAAACAGAAGAAGGAGGCACAAAGAAGAGTACAACATGTAGGGGTACAAGGACCCTTCATCAAGTCAAGATGGTCTCACATCCCAATTACCTTCTCTCAAGAGGATCTTCAGCTCAAGGATTACCCACACCTTGATGCTATGGTTATCTCTTGTGTGATCAAAGGATTTCTGGTCCATAATGTTTTGGTTGATACAGGCAGTGCAGCGGATATTATATTTGCTAAGGCCTTCAGACAAATGCAAGAGCCCGAAGACAAGATTCATGATGCTACGCACCCTCTTTGTGGCTTCGGAGGAAGACAGATTGTAGCGCTTGGTAAGATTACCATGCCAGTGACCTTCAGATTTGTCAACAATACAAGGACTGAGCAAGTTGTGTTTGACATTGTCGACATGGAGTATCCTTACAATGCTATCATTGGTCGCGGAACACTCAATGCTTTCGAAGCAATTCTTCATCCAGCATATCTTTTCATGAAGATACCTTCGGATTAGGGACCTATTGCTATTCATGGGAGTCAGGAAGCTGCCAGAAAGGCCGAGGGGAATTGGACTGATTCAAAGGCAATCCACAATATAGATGAAGCCGAAGCTTGTGAGCAATACAAGTATAGAAGGGAGAAGGCTGCTTCGGTCGATCAGCCGAAACCCATGCTTTTATGCGAAGATATCGCAGAGCAGAAGGTGCTGCTGGGATCTCAATTGTCTGAGGAACAAGAGAAAACCCTGATAAGGTTCCTGTTCAACAACAAAGATGTCTTTGCATGGTCGGCTAATGATCTCTGTGGCGTCAACAGGGATGTTATTGAACACTCGCTCAATGTTGATCCATCCTTCAGACCCAGAAAGCAGAGGCTTCGGAAGATGTCTGATGACAAGGCTGAAGGTGCTCGAAATGAAGTAAAAAGACTCCTTAGCGCCGGAGTCATTAGAGAAGTGAAGTATCCAGAATGGCTGGCTAACACTGTTATGGTAAAAAAGGCCAATGGCAAATGGAGGATGTGTATTGATTTTACTGATCTCAACAAGGCTTGTCCGAAGGATGAGTTTCCATTGCTAAGGATAGATTCCCTAGTTGATGCAGCAGCTTCATCAGAACTTATGAGTCTGTTGGATTGTTATTCAGGCTATCATCAAATTTGGATGAAGAAGGAGGATGAGCCAAAAACCAGCTTCATAACCCCTAGCGAAACATATTGTTACCTTCGGATGCCTGAGGGGCTCAAGAATACTGGAGGAAGCTTCAGCAGAATGACAGCAAAGGTTCTTCATTCTTAGATAGGCAGAAATGTGCTAACTTATATCGATGATATCATTGTAAAAAGCACGAAGCAAGAAAATCACATTGCTGATCTGCAGGAGACTTTCGCTAATTTTAGACAGGCCGGTCTAAAACTGAATCCAGAAAAGTGTGTTTTCGGAGTAAAGGGGAAATTTCTCTATTGCCTAGTTTCAACAAAAGGGATTGAGGCTAATCCAAATAAAATCGAAACTATTCTTCGAATGGAACCACCAAGCACAAAGAAGGGGGCTCAACGATTGACAGGAAGACTGGCATCTCTCAACAGATTCATATCTAGATCAGCAGAGAGAAATTTACCATTCTTCGAGGTGCTGAAGTCAGCCGAAGTTTTTCAATAGGGACCAGTTCAGCAGAGATCCTTCGAAGAGCTGAAGCAATATTTGATAGACCTAACGACGTTAACTCCACCAACGGCAGGGGCTCCTCTGTTGTTATATGTGGCAGCCTCGCACTCAGCGGTAAGTGCGGCACTTGTCCAAGAGAAGCTTGAAGGGCAAGTCAAAAAGCAAGCCCCAATATACTTTGTATCTGAAGTTCTTAGTTTATCAAAGAAAAATTATACAGAATTGGAGAAGGTGTTGTATGTTGTTTTGATGGCTTCCAGGAAGCTTTGGCACTATTTTCAAGCATACAATATAATTGTCCCTTCTTCGCAACCATTGAAGGATATTATGAGAAATAGAGAAGCTACTGGAAGGGTTGGAAAATGGGCTGCGGAACTCAATGAGTTTTGCATTGATTATGTGCATAGATCTTTGATTCAGTCTCAAGCGTTAGCAGACTTCATTGCTGACTGAACGCCAGGGGCTCAGGAAGAAGAAGCGAGTAAAGATGCCGAAGCTTGGACAGTATTCTGCGATGGTTCTTGGGGAACCTTCGGGGCAGGAGCAGCCGCTATGTTGGTCGCTAAAACTTGCTACGCAGCAAGACTTGATTTCAGCTGCACAAATAACATTGCTGAGTACGAAGCTTTACTTTTGGGTCTTCGGAAGTTAAAGGCAATGGGAATTAGAAGGGCAGTTCTTAAAACTGATTCCCAAGTTATTTCTGGTCATATTGACAAGAGTTGTAAGGCATGAGACCCAAAGCTTGAGAAATATTTAGACACGGTCCGAAGGATTGAAGCTTCCTTTGAAGGGTTTTCTGTCAAAAATATTCCTCAAGGAGAAAATGAACATGCTGATTTGCTAGCCAAGTCAGCAGCACAGGGGCTGCCCTTACCTTCGGAAGTATTTTTCGAAACAATAAAAGCACCTTCGGTTGAACTCCTTGAAAGAGCAGTCCTCAATATATCTCCTGTTTATAGTGAAGACTGGAGAACTGAGATCATCTCTTTCCTTCAGGGTAACTTTCTTTCAGATGACGAAGCTTATAACAAGAGAATAGAGGCAAGAGCTCGACCATATGTTATAATAGGAGGGGAGCTGTACAAGCATGGGGTCTGTTCTCCACTACTCAAATGTTTATCCAGAGCCGAAGGTATAGAATTGATGAAGGAAATACACGCAGGCCTGTGTGGATCTCGCATTGGATCTAGGCCTTTGCTGGGAAAAGTTTTTCGTCAAGGATTTTATTGGCCAAAGGCGGCTTCGGATGCAGCGGAATTAGTCCAAAAGTGCGAAGGCTGTCAGAAAAGTGCAAGAGATCAAAAACAACCTCCATCTTTAACCCAGTTAATACAACCCACTTGGCCATTGCAAAGGTGCGGCCTTGATTTGTTAGGTCCGCTACCACCAGCACAAGGGAACTTAAGATATGTTGTAGTGGCAGTGGAATATTTTTCTAAATGGATTGAGGCAAAGCCTTTAGCCACAATAACTTCGGTTACTATTCAAAAGTTTTTCTGGCATAATATTGTCTGTCGATTCGGAGTGCCGAAGGCCATCACCGTGGACAATGGAACACAGTTTGATTCTGAAGCTTTCAGAGAATTTTGTGAACAAATTGGCACGAAGATCCATTTTGCATCAGTTCGACATCTGGAGTCAAATGGACTTGTTGAAAGGGTTAATGGCATCATAATGACAGGAATAATGAAGTTAATCTTCAATCAGCCCAGGGGAAAGTGGCCAGATGAATTAATCAAAGTGGTGTGGAGCCACAACACAACAATATCAAGATCAACAGGTTTTACACCATTCAAATTGTTGTTTGGTGATGAAGCATTAACTCCGGAAGAAGCAAAAGCAGGATCAATAAGAATAGTAGCTTCGGCAGAAGACGAGGCTGAAGCTGATTATTCTATGGAAAAAGATGCTATAGAAGGGATCAGGCTTCAAGCTGTAGAAAACATCAATAAATACCAAGCCAAAACAATAAAATGGTGTGATAGAAAGGTTCGCCTAAAGAATATTGAGCCAGGACATTTGGTGCTTCGAAGAGTAGCCAACCCAGAGACAGTAGGCAAGCTACAGCTGAAGTGGGAAGGACCTTTTCTGGTAGTATGTTCGTCAAGACCCGGTTCCTACAGATTGAAGGATATGGACGGCAACGACATTCCTAGATCATGGAATGCGGATGAGCTTCGGCGATATTATGTTTAGCTTGATGTAATTTTTTCTATTCTTTCTTGTGGCACCCTTTTCCTTTCCAAAGGGGGAGAAAGGTTTTTAATGGGGCCACAACATGTAATTTTTCTTTTTCTTATTTCAACTCTATAAGAGCAATATCCCCCAACGATGTAAATGTAAAAGCTGAGAACGCACCATCGAGTGCAAAGGAAAAAAGAAAAGAAAACAGGGAGAAGCTCAAAAGTCGTTCCTAAGGGAATGCAGAGCCTGCAGTGAAAAATAAACGCTGATTCCACCGAAGTAAAAGGCAAAGAAGCTCCTAAGGGAGGCTTACAGCGAAAAATAAACGCTGATTCCGTCGAAGTAAAAGGCGAAGAAGCTCCTAAGGGAGGCTTACAGCGAAAAATAAACGCTGATTCCGCTGAAGTAAAAGGCGAAGAAGCTCCTAAGGGAGGCTTACAGCGAAAAGTCAGCGCTGATACACCGAAAAATAAATGGTGAAGCCGAAAAATAAGCGGCAAAAAGATTTGAGTCATTCCTAAGGGAATGAAGGCTATGATTATGGCTTCGAATATATATATTCAGACATTCATTTGCACGATACATCACATCATGACATTTGCATTCATAAACATTTATTTAGGCATACATAGGATCATTATCATCATATCATACAGAAAAGGCAGATGCTTCGGCTATGAGGATAAAGCTTTGGAGAAAAACAGAAAGAAGAAATTTTTATGCTTCGTTGTGTACGAAAAGAAGGGAAGGTGTTTTTCGCCTTCGGCTCAAAAAGAAAATTTCGTCCATAGCAAAGCAGATTGTACACGGACAAAGGGGAAAAGATATATTACAAGCTACGCACAAATTTACATAAGTTTCTTTACAATCATATTACAAAATTTTCTCTAGAATCTTATGCAGCAAAGTCTTTCGGAACATCTGTTAAGGCTTCAGCTCGTCATTCTTTAGCTTCATCATCCTGTACATATTAAAACGGAATGAGAAAAGCGCAGAGCTCAAGGAGAAGGTAAAAGTAACAAGTATAAGTTTCTCACTGGCTTAAGGTGGCTCCGAGCTTCGTCACCAGCCATTTTTCGCCCGTCGTTTATCCAAATCTGGGTCACAAACCTGTTTCCTATGCTTCGAGCTAGGCTGGGGATGTCAATCAAATCTGCTGGCTACAAACTGAAGTTTGGCCTATTAACAATTTTCCCGTGCGTGCAGCCAGCCTTCAGGAAAGCAGTAGCTGTGCCTCGAGAAGCTAACAGGGCGCAGAAATCGGGATGCCCAGCGATAACTTCGTCAAGTGGATCAACTTTGCCCTCAATGTATTCAAAGGTGCTTGGCAGGTTTTCAGCTGAAGTTGTAAACTTATCAGAGCTGGCTCCAATTGAGTAAAACACATCCTTCAGCCGTTGCACACATCGGTTGCCGAAATCTAAACATTTTTCCTGAAGCTCCTTCAATGATTTCTGCAAATTTGAATTCTTCTCAATTTTGGTCTTGAGACTTATTTCAAGATTCTTCTTTTCCTGCTCAGATTTTTCTGATTTTATGAGTAATTCGCTGTTTAATTTGTCAATTTCGGCTTGAGCTTCAGCCAGTGAACCTTCCATAGAGTGAATGACAAAGTCCTTCTTGTCCAAGGCAGCTTCGTGATCTTTAACTTTATTTTCAAGTTCTTGAATGTCGAAGTCCTTTTTCTTCAAAACAGCTTCGTAACTTTCGACTTTATTTTCTAGATCTTTGATAGTAGCTTCATTTTTCTCGTCTTCAAGATCTTGTTGCATCCTCAGCACTTTACTTAGTAATATACTCTGGCAAAACAACCTTTGTCAGAAAACATCTTAATTCAAAAAACAATAAAAGTTAAGAGTTTTTACCTTGAAATTAGCGTAGAACAAGCTACCGGTGATATGCTGTCGTTGGTACCTGCAGAGGTCCGCTTCAATCTTCGGCAGCCCAACATTCTTTGAGAAAGTCCTAACAACTTTGGCCTCGGTTCGATTCCGAAGGCATCTTAGTTTCCCTTCATTGACTCTGCCAAACAGCAGAGCCCCTGGTTTGTACCCACAGGATACATCATATTTCTTTAGCTCTTCTTTTTCAGTTTCTGATAACTCTTGTCCTAGTATATCTTGAAAATTGAAATTTTCCTCTTCCAAAGTATCTTCAGTTTGCTCTTTTCCCTTCTCAATTGTCATGTCCACCGCGGCCGCAGCAGCTTATTCTTCAGCCATTTTTAGAAGTATGTTATCAATATCACCAAGTGTGGTTTCTAGATTGGGATCTTCGGCGGTCTCGGTTTCGGCTCCGGTGGCTTCGGCTCCGGTGGTTGCTCCGATGGCTTCGGCTCCGGTGGCTGCTCCGGTGGCTTCGGCTCCGGTGGCTTCGGCTCCGGTGGCTGCGGTTTCGGTAGTGTAGCGCTTTCAATAAATGGTATTTTTGACGCCGATGTCGGTGGCAGTGTCCGATGAATGACATCGGCCACTTGGATAATTCTCCTTTTTTCTGGCTTAGCGGGACTTTCTGTTGCCGAAGGTTCTTTTTCCTTCTGAAAAAACTTCGTCAGTTCTGGCACCAGCGGACTTAGCTTGATAGGCAAAGGTTCAGTCATTACCTTTAGAGTCTCTTCCACTTCGGCAGCAGAAGGTGTCGCAGGAGCTTCCTCCTCTTGGCCCGACGTCTTTGGTTTCGGGGATGCAGCTTTTCTTTTCTTTGGAGCAGCTATCTTCGGCTCAGGGCTCAGTTTTCTTTTCTCAGAAATTTCTTTGTCCTTTTTAGCCAATTTGCTACCTTCTTTGTCAAGAGCGCTGGCAACTCTTTTTCTTTTCTGCCCTTCAGCAACTTTGCCCAACTGCCCATAGTCAGGATAATCAAAATTCAAAGCATCCATCACCCGATTCATTCTTCGCTTCGGACGAGTGCCGAAAGCCACAGTCATTAATTGATCTTCTTTTTTAGAATAGTTGCCGAGGATCTCGTTGCACATAACCTCAATTGTATCCAACCACTCTTGGCAAGGTGTTTTAAAATGTTTTTTAAACTTGAAATGACAAGGTAGTCGAACAAGCTCTTTCTTCTTCTTCTCTCCTTTCAGCTTCGGCATGTCCCATTCCTTCAAAGTTGGGAATACTCTGAATGCTAAGAATTCTTGGACCAAATCCCTGGTGCCAATGTGCTCTGTAACAACCCAAAATTCGCTCAGTGCAATCTGGCATGGGCTATCTGGATCCATGACGCATTGAGGCCTAGTTTCTCCGAAGGTTAACCTTAAAGGGCTCTGAACCAGCTTTTCCTTCTTTTCATCCACTTTGACATAAAACCATTCACTCTTCCAGCCAGCTGGCCATTTCGTACGATAGCTAATAACTGGGTACTTGGCATCTTTCCGATATGCAAAATTGTAGCAGCCAAAATTATCATGCAGCCCATCTTCTCTAGCTTTTGTCTAGTAATGAAGTTCGTGTGCCCGGCAAAAACCTTCGGCAAGTGGTTCTGCCTCCTGGCTTTAGAGTGCCCAGATGAAAACACTAAGCCTAACATTGGCGTTAGGGGTTAACTGATGAAGGTGAATTCCAAATCTCTCTAACACATCTGCAATCATCCCATGCAGGGGAAATCTTAGCCCTGCTTTTAAGAAGCTTTTAAAGACCACCACTTCATCTTTTTCGGGCTTCGGGGTAACTTCCTCTCCCCCGAAGCGAATTAGCTCCTTCTTGTCTTCGATGAAATAGCCTAGCTTCAATAACTTAGCCATATCACCTTTGGTAATAGTAGATTTCCCAAACTCCAAGTGGCTGGGTTTAGATGGCATTGCACCATAATCATTTCAATCCCATCTTCTTCAACGTCAGCTTGTGTTGCTTCGGCAGCAGGTGTGTCCTCTGATGAAACCAGCCCAGAATGCCTCATTGCTTCGGAAATCGGAACAGTTTCAGTGGCTTCGCTCTCATCTCCATCACGCTCAACCCTGGCAGTGGAGCGCACTCTGGCCATTTGATTATGAATTTCTTGAAGTTTTTTTGGAAATTAATAACCTTTTTTCCGAAGCCCTTCTTCTGACGAAGCAGAATCCAAAGTGGTGCTTCGTTTGAGTGCAAAAGTCAAGCTTCGGCTATGGTTAAATTTTTGGCAGCAAAATAGTGCAATAGCAATGAATGCTGTGGTAACTTCACACCTACCCGTCTGTTTATATAGTGCTGCAGGTAAGAAGGTGAATCGTCAAGTCTTTTACACCGGACAAACAGTTGCTCGCACCCACTGAACGGTGGGCCACAAAACCCGAGAAGGTGAATCTGCATGGTGGGACCGCTCCGCGCTCGGAAATTGTATCGTTTCCCGGCAACGAGCTCAGGGAAGGTGTTTTTCGGACTTTCGGCTTTCCGAAGCCTAAGAAACTTTTTCACGGATCAAGCTCGTTACGAAAAACGATCTAGCGCCACGAAGGGGCTACTATTGGGACCATGCTTCGTCGCTGAAGGTCCTGCAGGAAGAAACACCTTCGACAAATCTGTTTATATGTGATACCGAAGCTACCGCTCATGAAGCTTCGATACTATAACGTATCCAAAGACGAAGGATCGAACCGACTTAAAGATGGAATGACTTTTTAGTCCATAAGGGTTTGAGTCATAATTGTAATCTTCTGTAAGGGGCATGATTGTAATTTCTTACAGGCTGCGTCCTGTGTCTATAAATAGATGAACAGTACTCCTTTACTGTTCACGCAATCTTGTAATTGCTAACGCAGTACTCTGGAATTATTGTTTTCTGCCAAGGCGAAGGTATAAATGTACCTAAATATTATGTTTTAATATTTAAGTTCACATTATAAAATAAATGAATAATGTTATTTATTCTTGGTATTCCATAACATTTTATATTTTATATTTCATTTTGCATTGTTTTATCTTTGATCACGAAGGTGCGACCTTCGTGATATATTATTCATGACCTTCGTCCGAAGCTCATTAAATCCTTGGGGAAATAATGCTTCAGCAGACGAAGGGCTTTAACATTTACATTCTATGTTGTTTTGTTCCTAATTCATAGCATTTGGGAACAAGTCCCCAACACTCGCCGTGGCTCAACTTGCTAGTTCGTTGTTGTTTCATCGTTTCATCTTGATGACAGTTCCCACGTGCTGTCTCCGACTGGTGTCCGCGCGGACAAAAGCATCCCAAGAGATGTGGAGAAGCAATCCCCTAGTCGATGCCCCAAGTACTCAGCGAAAGGCCAGAACAAGAATCATCGCCGTTTATGTGGAGTTCTACTTAATATGAAGAGATTCCAAGAATTGTGGATGGAAGAGAAAGTGAAGCTCCGTTCTATATCGTCAGCTGTTTGATCAAAGATTTTATTCGGAGACTGTCGACGTTCTCGAAGCTTTAAGTCAGATTTAATGGATGGTAAGTGGATTCGTTATTCCAGTCGACTAAATATGATATTTATTAGATTACCTGAATCGTTTACGGTGATTTGATCGGTAGTCGTACATGTTGCTGATCCCTTGCATTATAATAGTTATTACGTTCTAGGTAGTTTGCTTAGGTTATTAGTTTCGAGTAATTTAATATTAGTACATTATTTAGGATGTAATCGACGAAAAAAACCCGGATTCGTATTTGTTAATCAAAGTAGTGAATCTAAGCTAAATTTATTACTGGCGCGCAAGTTGTTAGCCGAATTGTTAGATAGATTAAATAAATATTTGTGATGTGAAATAAAATTAAAATAGTTCTTGGTAAGAAAAGTGATATAACTTATAAAGCGAGAGATAAATTTAGCATTTAATTAAGTAGCTGATGAGTTGTGTTTAGGCTAATTATGTTTAAAGTATATGGTTTGTTGTTCGTGATGTTTGTGTTAGGTTCGTTTAATTTAGAGAAGCGTAATTATTGCGCGTAGTCGTATATTAATAACTAGTGTTTCTGTGTAAGATTGTACAACGCCTCGCCACTAGGTGTTTAATACGCTATCATATAGCACTATTTAGATTTGTGCTATTCCTGTTTATATGCATTCATGTGCATAATGCATTCCATTCAGGTACGTTAATTAATCGCGTGATGTGGAAGACGAACCAAGTCGCCTCCAAGCGCGGACTAATTCGCAAGATGATGTTGGTGGATTAACCTGAGGATGGATAATTAGAGCAATGCAAAGACAAAAGATGGTCGTCAAGTGGACATCACCTAACAACACTAACGTAGTGTTATTCAGGCAAGCCCCGGTGCATACGTCACCTCCTTGTTTTTTAAAATCTTTATCACTTTGTTTGATGCATTAGGTGATAGGAGTTGTGTGCTAAACCGTTGATGCATTTCCTTCCTTGAAAATTTGATTACCCTTCCTTGACACCCTTTTTGAAAAGGATTTTTGGTGCTTAGCCTTGCTCTAGAAGAATAAAATTTTTTGTTTTAAAACAAAAGTGATGCTTCAATGGGTGGGAATGTTTTCAAAAATAAAACTTGATGGTGGATATGTCAAAGGCCTTGATGGATTCAACATTGGAGAAGATGTACCTCTGCCAGGTACCAAACTTTGGGTTGAAATTAATAAAGCTGAGACCGGGTGGTTGACTTGCACGAGAAAGGAGTCTCAGTGTAGTGTCTCCGTCTGAGTCGATTAAGGACCATGTCGATGTAGGCTTGCTGATCGAGGACCCTTTAACTGGTCACATGCCTCGTCATGGGTAAGCTTTGCCTCGGGCAGACTAATACCAGAATAAGATAACACGCAATGGGAGTGGAGAGATGGCTACAGTAGCGTGTACCCTCCATAGCAAGAGGCTGGACGGTGGTGTATATGTGCTCTCGGTTGGCGTGAACCTGATATAGTCTTAAGAACCCCGATGGTGAGTTGACATATGCAAGGGTTAAGTGCTACATATGTCGTGTGATTGGAGATCCTCAGCTGAGTATAATCGATTCGGATCGCCGTACCTTCGCGGACATGAAGACTTGGTCACTACCCTACACGTAGCAATCCAGTGAACTAAAGGGATGATGAAAAGACGGCTAGTATAGGCCAAGTGCTTGAACTAGGGTAGAAAGAACTCTAGATGCAGGTAACTTTACTTAACCTGACAAGTAAAAGTGGATTTTAAGGATCCACTCATAGTAAGCTTTTCTACAAAACAGAGTCTTTGATGCTTGATAAGCCATTCCTTGAATCCTTTTAGAGCCAGCATACCCTTGAGAGTCTTTTCTTTAGTCAGGTAAGTCTTGCTGAGTAATTCCATACTCAGGGTTTTATTCCCTGTTGTTTTTCAGGTTCTAACTTTGTGCTGCTGTTGATGGTGTTAAGTGCCAGTGGGCTCGGCCTTCTTATAAGTCTAAGTAACTCTTCTATACTTCTTACTGAGGATGGTCACTTGGGCTAGCATATATTTCAAACTTATACTTTTGCAATCACTCCGATAAAATAATGTAAAATTTTTGTAACTTGTAAAATTTGGTAATAAGATTTCCGCTGCAAAAATGTTGGTGTGTATGATTTGTATTACTTAATCCTGCGGTTCTGGTTGTAAGTGGTTTATCCGATGTCCTTGGGGCAATTGGACGGATCCTGTTAAGTTATCTGGTGCACATGCATAGCCGTCTGAGGTCTTTGAGACAGGGACAGGTGCATGTGGGCCCAATAACTTGGGAGGTTCTGCCACAGGCTGGTATCGGAAGCAGGATTAAGTATATACGGTCACATACGTATTTTCAAAACAAAAGTTTTGGTTTCGAAAAACCTATTTTCAACTAAACACATTGTTTGGCTTTGAAAAAAAGTTTTGAAAAACTATAATGCTAGCGACATCCTCTCTTAAGCCCTAAGTTAAGGACTATCAGGTGGCTTAGATCAAAACCACTAACCCACAACCGGGGGTATTGCATACATGTGTATTGTTATTTTTGAGGCCATTCAGTTCTGAATGGATCGACGCTCAAGGTAAGGTGAGATATGAGAGCATGACCGAACAACCGTCGGTCTAGGGAAGAGTATAAAAAGCGCTTGATTATATACATGTTTTACATATGTATATATGAAGGCTGCGATATGGAGTATTTACTTTTCTGGGAATTCAGTACCCCATGGATGTGTTTGGGTATACAGACATGGGAATACTGAGAAGTGTAATGTACTTGCAACGACACACCAACGCTCAGGTAAGAAGGTGAGTTACCATAATAAGTTGCCCTATGGTTAAAGTGTGGCAACGACTCCTATGCGTGGCTCGGCGCTTAATGATGAGCTGGCCTTCATATAGCAATATATGGAGTATAAACTGTGATAAACTGTCATGTGTGACTTGCATCATGGGGAAAAGTGGGCTGTGATGAAATTTTTCTGTAGGTACACTAACCTCAAAAACGTATGTGTAGTTGACGACTAGTAAAATACCGTGAGAGTCGTAAGTATGCCACCGAGATAGAACATATTGCCACATTTGGTTGGCAAAATCAGTGAGGACATGTAGGACAAGCATGCATCCTGATTGTTGCATCATGTTTGTCACCTATACATCCAAAATGCTTCTCTCATCCTTATTCCAGCAACCAGTGATTGCAAATAATGTGATGTCCTAGAGATACGTGTTTAGGTGGCTTCTAGCTTTTCATAATTTGACCATGAGTGCAAAATGTGTTTGCTCTTGTATTGATGTGCCGATAGAATGTTTGTGACCTGTTTGCCTAAACCCAAAACTTGGCCATGTTCTTATTTAGTGAACCATGAACCAAATTTGAATTTTCCGTTATCACTCCATGACCAAACACATAAAAAAATAAATGCCTAGATAATTTCTTCGTTGGACCTAAAGAGTACCCAGACTTGAAACAAGAATCTCGAGTCATGTCTCCATCCTAAACTATATCCTTATTCAGTTGGTACAAGCTGATGTCCCTTATCTAGTTTGCCTGTTCTTAAGGATCGCCATGTTGCTTTATCAACCTAACCCAGGAAAGACATGTCCGATCATTTTCTTAAGTTTGATGCCTTTGGTTTCTTCATATCTCTCAAAGGCATACTAACTTAATCTTATGATTTTTTCCCTCCGTATCTAATCAGATACTGATCCTTGACCTTGTAATCTCTATGATGGGCATAGAAATATGCTTGGGGCTGAAATAACAGTCTCCCATCATACTCCTTTCATCAAATTTAGGTTATGGCCACGTCTTGTTCATTTCATCGGGCCATGATCTATTGGCTCTCTACTTGTAACCATTCTTACAGGTGGAGTATCTCTTTGTATATTGTCATCCTTGCTCAGATTACCGATGCCATGTGAGATTTCTTATTGGTTACGTCTGATAATGGTGTTGTAACTAAAATCGATGGTGCCACGCCGAAACCGAGGGCCTCCTGTGGGTATACACACAAGGTTGTGCTGCTCGGCACACGCTGGTATCACGGTTAGTAGTTGTAATCCATTATGAGACTATATCAATGTGTTATCTTGGCACAATCTAGTTTTACCACGTGAGATTCTTTATTGGTGCCAGTTCGGTAATGGTGTCACAATTAAGGACTTATGGTGCCGCAGCGAAACTGAGAGCCCCTTGTGAATGTACACGCAAGGTTATGCTGCTTAGCGCATGTTGGTATCAAGGTCTCTAGTCATGATCCATTGTGGAACTACATTGATGTGTAATCTTCCGTGGACTCCTTCCTTGAAACAATTTTGGTGTTGTTTGTCGAAGTGACCAAGCAACATCTATCATGACTGTTGGATCAAAAGGGCATACCCCTTTTATGTGTGGTCTCTTTTTCTTGACTTTGACGGTGACTGCACACATACACGTTCCCTTTGCATCCTTTCGTGTAAAGGTGAAGCCTTGAAGCTTTTTAGTATTGGAAGACAACTAATTAGTTCTCAAATGGAGATTTGTTTCCCCTGCTGTTGAGATGCAGGAGTTTGTTCATTCGCTCTCTTATTTAATCCATGTATTCTCTAACCAAGTCAATTCATCTCGCATGAAGAAACGGATGAACAACATGACTAAATGGATTTTTATCCAAATGCATGACCTTTTGCTAGCAAATTTGAACTCTCAACCCTTGACTTACCGATAGTACTGAGAGGACTTGCTCAATGTTAAAAGTAGTTCAACAAGTTGGTTTTGACTAACTTGTAACTTCCCAATAAACAAAGGTTGAGTTTAGAGATCGTTTTATCGAGTTGTGTGAACTCAATTTAGTTCAGTCTATCCTGAAGAAAACCTTGTGAAGATCAAGTGAAGGTTATGAACATATGCGCAAATCTTGTGCCATATTGGATTAGATAATGAGCATATGCATCTTAACTTTACATTTTTGGCCGAGGTACTTTGCCATCCTCAGCTAACTGTTAACAGCCTAACCACAGCTCTAGTCATGCCTCGATTGCCTCACTTATGGTTTTCCAACGTGTGTGATCAGTTCGAGTCATGCTTAGTGCTCAATAAAGTGGATTGGTTGTGAAGGCAGCATCTACAAATCCCTCTGCTAGTGATTTTTTTTCATGTCTCTATTATTTTTCTTGGACTTGGATTTTCTGGCTAACATGAGTTAACTGTGATGTTGTTCGACATTCACACCCATCTCGTGTGCTATGAACAACCCGTGACCACTTGTTGGTAAACCTCCTTCTGTGTGTTTTACCCAAGAGGTTGTATCTGGTTCTGTTTGGGTAAAGCCGTATATCTACCGCTCGCTCAACAGACTCAGATAGTACAGTGTCATCAGAAAAAGCAAACTGCACACATGGAACCTTATGTGTTCTTCTAGCAGACATCGTCTCTATTGGTGAACATATCTAAATTAGCCTAAGGCGATACATGTTATGTCCACTAGAGAAACCATATTCTGAGACACTCGCCTTTGCTTGGATGCCTTGTGATTACCGCTGATATTGACGTGGGTTACATGCTTCTCTACTCTTAAAAGTCTTTCGCTTCGAATCTCGGGACGAGATTCTTTTAAGGGGGAGGATTGTAACACCCCAGGTGTTTACCGTCTGCTCGACAATGAGTATGGATTTAAGCACGTAATATCAGTGGATAAAATGGATGCTAAATTTTGATTATCTTCGTCTATCGCATCTGTTTCTGTCTATTTAGACTCCTCCTAAAGTTTTCGCGAATTTTGGAACGTAATTGTTCTGAAAGTCTGCGAGTCTTGTGCCTAATTAAAATCTATCGAGATTTGCCCCTATTTAAAATTAATCTGTTAAACAAATATGAATTTGAAAAGCTCAAATCATCCGTGTGATTTTGTCTCGAGCAAATTAATTAGAACTCAACGACAAAAGTATTCACGCAAAATTAAATTGGATCGAGATAATTAGAGCTGATATTGAGTATTCATAATTAATCAGTTTCCCTGTTCAGACTGCGGATAAAATTTTCCGGTTCCGAATCAAATCTAGCACAGTCTAAAACTGCGAAGATAACGACTTGGTCGAGTGTCAGTTTAAAATTAAACAAATAAGGCGGATTGGAAACGTCACCTATCTATTTCGCTCTTATTCGAGCGGTCTCTACAAATTCGGTAGACACTAACATGGACAGGCTGTTTAAATAAAATGAACCTCAACTAAGTGAAACTAGAACAACGGTTAGCCGATCCAGTTTCCTATCCCAAAATTCGAGAAAATTAATATCGTATCCTAACAGCATATTGACCCAATCTATTTGCATCTTGTCCAGATTCAAATCCCTAAACACGGATATGTATGTATTCTTTTATAAAAGAAAAAGAAAATATTTTCTAACTTTTATCACCACCGCCACATGTTTTCTCAAAGCCATGCGATTTTTTTTTCCTATACACGGCAAGCCTTGGAAAGATATTGTTTTTCTCAAATTTTTCTCTATCGCTTGGCTTGCTCCCGACATGATTTTTCTCTGCATTTGATCTTATCCCCACGCCGCTCAGGACTGGTGGAAAATCCCGCCGCCCCTGCTCAGAATTTTTACGCCGCGCCTTGCTTTTCTCCCTGACGCGTGCTGTACTTCCTCCCATGTCGCGGGCTCCCTACTCGGCTCCTTCTTCTCCGCGCGTTCAGCCAGCGCCTGACCTTGCGACCTTGTCCTCCAGCTCGCCGGCGACCTGCATCTTCCCCAAGCCACGCCCAGCTCCTCTCTCATGGCCGCCCTCTCCCTCATCTCGCCTTGTCTGTGCGCCGAGCTCCCCTGTTGGCTGCGTCATGCTCGCCTTCAGCCGTCCATGAAGCTCGCCGCAACACCCGTTGTCTGTCTACTTGTGCTCGCCCGGCCACCGCGCATCCTGGAGCTCTCTGCGTCCGCGCCCAGTTCTTCTAGCTCCAGTTCGATTCTTCCCATGGCGCGCAACCGCGTCTCTCTGGTGTTTATCCCTGCACGCGCGTTCTGTTGTTCCTGCGCGCGCGAAGCTCTTTGCTCGCCAACGCTCCAGCTCGTTGTTGTTGTCAAGTCCAAATATCACAGCTCGTTCTAGTGGCTGTGAGTTCTTCCCTGTGCGCGCGTGAGCTCCTCTGTTTGGCCCGTCGTCATTCTCCAGCTTCTTACCGCACTCGGCTGTTCGTCGTCATCGCTCGGTCACGCGACAGGCTGACTGCATGTCGTGTGTCGCACATCCTAGGTCCTCGTCGTCGCGTCGTTCGTCTTCGCACTGTGTGCGACAGCATCGTCGTTTTCCCTATCCAGTGCTCGCGTGGTTTCCTACTCGCCAGCGTGTCCTCTCGGCTCGCTTGCCCTGAATTCCCATCGCGTCGTCGATCTTGCTGGGTATCATCGTTCGTCGTCACGTCGTGCGTGCAGTAGCCCCAGATCTGTGTCGCCCCGGTCTTGTTATCAACATCGCTCGCCGTGGCTCATCTTGCTTGTTCGTTGTTGTTTCGTCGTTTCATCTTGATGACAGTTCCCACGTGCTATCTCTGACTGGTGTTCGCGCCGACAAAAGCATCCCAAGAAGATGTGGAGAAGCAATCCCCTAGTCGATGCCCCAAGTACTCGACGAAAAGCCAGAACAAGAATCATCGCCGTTTATGCGGATTTCTACTTAATATGAAGAGATTCGAAGAATTGTGGATGGAATAGAAAGTGAAGCTCCGTTCTATACTCGTCAGCTGTTTGATCGAAGATTTTATTCGGAGGCTGTCGACGTTCTCGCAAGCTTTAAGTCAGATTTAATGGACGGTAAGTGGATTCGTTATTCCAGTCGACTAAATATGATATTTATTAGACTACCTAAATCATTTGCGGTGATTTGGTCGATAGTCGTACATGTTGCTGATCCCTTGCATTATAATAGTTATTACGTTCTAGGTAGTTTGCTTGGATTATTAGTTTTGAGTAATTTAATATTAGTACGGTATTTAACATGTAATCGACGAAAAAAACCTGGATTCGTATTCGTTAATCAAAGTAGTGAATCTAAGCTAAATTTATTACTGGTGCGCAAGTTGTTAGCCGAATTGTTAGATAGATTAAATAAATATGTGTGATGCGAAATAAAATTAAATTAGTTCTTGGTAAGCAAAGTGATGTAATTTATAAAGCGAGAGATAAGTTTAGCATTTAATTAAGTAGCTGATGAGTTGTGTTTAGGCTAATTATGTTTAAAGTATATGGTTTGTTGTTCGTGATGTTTGTGTTAGGTTCGTTTAAATTAGAGAAGCGTAATTATTGCGCGTAGTCGTATATTAATAACTAGTGTTTCTGTGTAAGATTGTACAACGCCTCGTCACTAGGTGTTTAATACGCTATCATATAGCACTATTTAGATTTGTGCTATTCCTGTTTATATGCATTCATGTGCATAATGCATTCCATTCAGGTACGTTAATTAATCGCGTGATGCGGAAGACGAACCAAGTCGCCCCCAAGCGCGGACTAATTCGCAAGATGATGCTGGTGGATTAACCTGAGGATGGATAATCAGAACAATGCGAAGACAAAAGATGGTCGTCAAGTGGACATCACCTAACAACACTAACCTAGTGTTATTCAGGTAAGCCCCGGTGCATTCGCCACCTCCTTGTGTTTTAAAATCTTTATCACCTTGTTTGATGCATTAGGTGATAGGAGTTGTGTGCTAAACCGTTGATGCATATCCTTCCTTGAAAAATTGATTACCCTTCCTTGACACCCTTTTTGAAAAGGATTTTTGTTGCTTAGCCTTGCTCTAGAAGAATAAAATGTTTTGTTTTAAAACAAAAGTGATGCTTCAATGGGTGGGAATGTTTTCAAAAATAAAACTTGATGGTGGATCTGTCAAAGGCCTTGATGGATTCAACATCGAAAAAGATGTACCTCTGCCAGGTACCAAACTTTGGGTTGAAATTAATAAAGCTGAGACCGGGCGGTTGACTTGCACGAGAAAGGAGTCTCAGTGTAGTGTCTCCGTCTGAGTCGATTAAGGATCGTGTCGATGTAGGCTTGCTGATCGAGGACCCTTTAACTGGTCACATGCCTCGTCATGGGTAAGCTTTGCCTCAGGCAGACTAATACCAGAATAAGATAACACGCAATGGGAGTGGAGAGATGGCGAGAGTAGCGTGTACCCTCCATGGCAAGAGGCTGGACGGTGGTGTATCTGTGCTCTCGGTTGGCGTGAACCTGATCTGGTCTTAAGAACCCCGGTGGCGAGTTGACATATGGAAGGGTTAAGTGCTACACATGTCGTGTGATTGGAGATCCTCAGCTGAGTATAATCGATTCGGATCGCTGTACCTTCGCGGACATGAAGACTTGGTCACTGTCGTACACGTAGCAATCCAGTGAACTAAAGGGATGATGAAAAGACGGCTAGTATAGACCAAGTGCTTGAACTAGGGTAGAAAGAACTCTAGATGCAGGTAACTTTACTTAACCTGACAAGTAAAAATGGATTTTAAGGATCCACTCATAGTAAGCTTTTCTGCAAAACAGAGTCTTTGATGCTTGATAAGCCATTCCTTGAATCCTTTTAGAGCCAGCATACCCTTGAGAGTCTTTTCTTTAGTCGGGTAAGTCTTGCTGAGTAATTCCATACTCAGGGTTTTATTCCCTGTTGTTTTTCGGGTTCTAACTTTGTGCTGCTGTTGATGGTGTTAAGTGCCGGTGGGCTCGGCCTTCTTATAAGTCTAAGTAACTCTTCTATACTTCTTATTGAGGATGGTCACTTGGGCTAGCATATATTTCAAACTTATACTTTTGCAATCACTCCGATAAAATAATGTAAATTTTTTGTAACTTGTAAAATTTGGTAATAAGATTTCTTTTGCAAAAATGTTGGTGTGTGTGATTTGTATTACTTAATCCCGTGGTTCTAGTTGTAAGTGGTTTATCCGATGTCCTTGGGGCAATCGGACGGATCCTGTTAAGTTATCTTGTGCACATGCATAGCCGTCTGATGTCTTTGAGACAGGGACTGGTGCATGTGGGCCCAATAACTTGGGAGGTTCTGCCACACGGCAGAAGTACCCCGAACTTTTCGTTATGGGTCAGCTTCTTTGTTTTCGCTAATCTTTCTTTTGTCGTTCTGATAGAAGCGGCGGAATTCGAGGTCAAATTCTATTTTTAGGGGAGTAGAGTGTGATACCCAGTTTTCAAAAAAAAGAGAAGTTGAAGTTTATCTTTATTTCTTTTTTTCTTCCGGGTCCTATGCTATTGGGGTTTGGAGTTTTAGGAGGCATAAATCAGTAAAACAGTAGAATTTTGTTTGACTTGTACGCTGGGGTCGGGAGCACAGATGTGAGAGCAGATTTGGGCCATTGATCTCGATCCGACGGAGGGAAGCCCACTCTTCCCCCCAAAACCCTAGCCGACCCCCTCCTCCCTCTTTTGGTTTTGCAGCTGCCCCCCTCTCTTGTTCTCCCTTTGGCCGCCGCCCCCCTCTCTCTCCTTCCCCCAAGAACTTGCAGCCGCCACCACACAACCCTAGCCGCCCCCCATCTCCTCCTCTCCAAGGTGTAGCCCTCCCCACTTGGATCTCCGTCGTGTTGGTGCAAGCCTTCAATTGGAGTTTGGTGAGAGGAAGAAGGAAGGAGGAAAGGAAGAATTCAAGGTGATTTTGTGATTATCTTTTTATTTGTGCTACAATCCAATTGGTCATCCGTTCATCTATGCGATTCGGTAGAGGTGCTGTCAAGAATTTTGTTGGTGAATGAACAGCAGTAGTATTATTAGTTTTTGGGGATTTTTCGTGGGTAATTAGTGGTAATCGTTGTGAAAATTATGTAGAGCTTTGTCATATATTTCCAAGGAGTACTTATGCGCTCGATTCAGAGGTATATTTTAGGAGATATCACATTTTGATCTCACCTAGGTTGCTGTCCAAAAACTGAACGCAGGGATATTTTATGGGCTGTTTGGGGCCATTTAGATGTTGGAATTTTATTATCATTTGAATACAAAACTTGTGGGGAATTTTATGTAGATGCTTCTGTAGTTTTTGTTTGTTACCACTCCTATTTTAATTTTAAAGATATGAGATTGTCAAGCAGCGCCACTGCAGTTTGGTGGGTAATGAGGAGAGATGTCGGTCGCGACAGGTTTGGAATTGTGCGTAGGTGCGGCGTCGTTTATGAGCGTTTGTTATGTGGATTTGTGCACTAAGTTGTGTGTCAAAAACAGGTGGTGGACTTCCAAATCGTACCTAGGGTTTTGTCCAAATTCCCCGATGAAGGCAAGTAAAATAGTGATGGTTTATCCTGTTGGTTGATTTATGTGTCCTATACTTGATTATATCCATGTCAATTGTGTTCATCATCGTATTCCATGTTGAGAATTGTTGTTTCAAGATATTCATGTTCTATTATTTACATATGTTGAGGATGTTGTTCGAGCATGTTACACGTATGAGCATGTTACACGTTTGAAGATATTATTATTTTGATGGAGTGGAAGTATATGTTTAACACATGTTAGTTGGGGTGGTCTTATGTTGGTGTCATGCATAGTGCATCCATCATATTTTGCATGGAAGTTTCATCGCGATCATATGGTCTGACCATACCAGTACAATAAGCATCATACGTTGCCCGAGGAGGGGTATGATGCAGCTTCATATCCTTAGAGGTATGAAGGCAGAAGTCATTACTGCATCTATAGTCATGTGCATTCATGGGTGAAACATGGAACCTGTTATGGTTGTGTGGATATTGTGGATCTCCACTTTGTGTTTCATTTTGGAACTGGGTAATTCATATCTTGTTTACTTGCTACATTTTAATCTTCAAGAAGGGAGTTGTGAACTTCGTGGTTGTTAAAACACGGTTTTTGTTTACATTGTTGAATTGTTGTTTGATCATTTTACTTGCTGAGATGTGTCATTTAACTCTTGCATTATTTGATGCAGGCACTTGAACTTTGCTTGGGGAAAGAAGGGATGTAGCAGCACGGTCACTACACCCCTAAATAATTATATCACTGCTTAGTATGATGTTAAATAGGGGTTCCAAGACAAGGGGGTTGATTGTTATGAAATAGTGTGTGTCAGGGGACTAATATGTTCTAGTCTTTATGGTGGTCGTATTTTTTGGTTGGCAGAATTTATTATTGGTCTTCAATGTTTATTTCTACCTTTGTATCCTGATTATATATTATGGATTATCTTTCTTTTATATCATGTATAAATTCTGTGTTCCTCTCGTTATGATACCTTCAAGGGAGGTGTTGTCGGATTTTTTTACTTTCTGTCTCTATTTTTTTCTTGTTTTAAAATCTGTGGGAAGCGTCTTTGGTAACACTCATTGTGTGGGAGCAACGGGGTGTTACAATCATTCTTCTTGATAATTATATCTTACTTGTTCTAATGAAAGACATACACGTAGATATGAGTGCAGTGTTATGTGAAAAAACTTTAGAAAAAGTGAAAACTGAGAAGCGGATAATTTTATCTGTAACTCATTTTTAGAATAATTTTCTTAATCTTTATAATTTTTTTGTCTAGTAAAGCTTAATTTTGGTAAATGTTTTTGACGAAGTCAATAGTGGGTTAAAGGCACTATGTCTTAAAAAAGTAAAAGGATAAGTTTTCTAATAAATATGAATCATTAGATTCTATACACCTTTCCGTTATAACTGTCATTAATACGCGTGAGAAGGAATACAATTTTTTAAAATTTTGTTTAATTTGTTTTATAAATATCTTCATTTTTAATTTTTCAGATTATATAAAATTCGCATTGTCTTGTCCTCAAAATAGTTGATAGATGAATATAATAATCTTGGTGACCTGTTTGTTTTGTATAGAAAAATCAATGTTTCGTTATGTATTAAGTAAGATAATTACTGACACTTCGTATTAAAGTGTATTAAAGTGCTTTATTTAAATTTTTTATGCTTTTCTGCAGTACAAAAATGGTCTTTTTACTATGTAAACAGATTAAAATAATTTATCACAACTTTTATAGAGCGATTTGGAAAACAATCTGTATGATAGATGTTATTTTATTATCATTATAAATTTTTAGATGTTGGGATTATGATATTATCTAAACATTGTTGTTTTTAATAACATAATTCAATTCAAGAGTTTATAAAATATCAAATCACTCTCGTACATTATCATTAGAGTGTATTCTTTATACTTTGTTCATTTTTTTTATATTATTTCTACAACATGAATAGACAACTATGAGAGGGAGTGAGAGGGAGTGAATGAGCATCGAGTGGGAGGGAGTGAATGGGCAGCCATGGGGTGGCTTTAGAATTTCCCTTTGCCCCTCTATTTATAGGAAGTCCGAAGATTAATGGGAATAATGTCACACCCAGTTTTAGGGGCAAAACCGAATACATAGCATATGTGTGCCAGGATCCATTTTCCACACATATGTTGACATCACAAGTGTAATATATCAAAAGGCAATGCAATAAAGGCATAAAAGAGAGTATAGTAACTTTCTTACATCATCCAGACATAAGAGTCTTTAAATAACATATTATCAAAGTACAGCAGAAATATCATAGGTAATCTCTCACAGGAAGATGACCGGAGCGTCGCTAGACTCAGTACTCACCATCACCATCGTCAATGCCTTCCTCATCAGCTTCTGATAAAAAAATTTAGCAAGGGGTGAGCTCACTTACGGAGGGGGCTCTGGAAATGGGAGGAATTATGCAAGGTTAACAAGGTAGGCTAAGGTTAAGCGATAAGAATTTGAGTTAGTTAGTATTTTATTAACAACGCCTAACTTACTAATTGTAAGTGTATCCAAAAAATCCCAATTAATCATGAGCATAATGTTCATATCTTAAAATTACTTAAGTGAAACCACTTAAGCAAACCATTTCAAAAATCACGAATCACGATTTGTTTCTCTATCTTTAGGTTCAATTATCATGTGAGGGTCCAGGTTGCTCTTAACCATGAGCACGGCTGACATATCCGTTTTACAATCTGCAGAGGTGGTACAACTTTAACCACAAGCCGTGTATCCCCTCTAGTCTGGGTTGTACGGTTCCTTAAAAACTGTCGAGGTGAATGACTAGGGATCCACTATGAGGCTTTTACAAAATATCCGTAGTACAAAGCCACCCGCCAAGGTTTCCACGTTAATATTGGTGACCTCTGGGCGAGGTAACTTAGCCAAAACTACCACCCCATGTTAACATGAGCTACCACCAAACCACTGTCGCCCCCTCTTGCCCATCTTTCAGGTACGGTTGCTAAGCACTAAGTCTATAAAGCTATTTACCAAAGCCAGAGCCATGATAGCACTCGTGGTTGCACTATTTTCTTGGGTGGTCACTCCTTGTTCCATTTAATACAACATCATCTTGTTTAACCATCGGGTTATCATCCATAATATAAATTTCATCTCCGGAACAATAGTAACATTAAAGAGTGACATCATAATGATCAAGTTGAGCAATAGCATAATTACTAAGCATGGTATTATCCCAAGTTAATCAAGGAATAGGGTTAGTATTTCTAGGTGATCCTATTTTATGTAAAACCTATCAAGTTTATGCAAATATCCAAAAGTAAATATTATTGTATGCATGGGTACAATCCGAAATGCAGAGGGAGAATCCACTTGCCTTGTTCAAAAGTGTCTTGCGGGTCTTCCTTAAACGTATTTGGGTCCTCTAACACGAAATCAACTTCTAATATAGATTTGCACATTGTAAATACAAAAAGAAAATATACACCAATAAATAAAAATACACCATTACATAAATATACATACATCATTACACAAATAAACATACACTGAGCTAATTATACCTATAAAAAAGAAAACGTCTAAAATAGAACCTGATTCGAAACTATAATGTAAGTCTACTGACATTGATGTCTATCTCATTTGCTACTACATAAAATACTAATTTTGTTTCGGGAATATTAATTTTATGTAAAACTAAATGAAGATTTGACTATCAAATTACTCTACATAAATTCATATAAAATAACTTAGATGTAGTGATTTAACCAACTCTACGAAAATAGATTAATCAGTAATTAACTATTCCTACCATAAACATGGGTCTCATTTTAGTTTTATCTTTTCTCTATGAAAAAAATGGTACCATGTTAACTAGAGGTAAAATGATTTTAATATTAAGGGAATTAAGGTAAACCACTAATTTAACTATCCGATTTAAATAATTGTGGACTTGGGTACTACTTATATTACCTAAATACTAATGGAACTCTGTTATTTCCTTAGTAGATCTAAATTATGCATATGAACCTATGAGCACATACATCTCGACTAAAACTCCAAAGTTCATTATAAGAAGTTAACCGTGCAATTACTTATCTAGCGTTTTGTTACAAATATATGACCTATCATATCCTGTTATTCTTTATTCTGAACACTAATTCCAAAATAATCTTAATGGACATAAACAAATTTAACGTACACAATGTGACAAATAATAGATCGTCGGTCCATCACATAAACTCAATACTAATATATCAACATCCACATGATCTCAATTCACAGTATATACAAATTTAAACAACAAATCGCTACAAAAATCTTGAACTAAATCAAACATGATTTTGAAAATATAACAAAATTTGTGTTGTCTTCAACCATGCTCACTGGTTCTTGCGTAGGGATGAACTCAAAGAACCGGGGGGTGGGCCAACGACGAGTAGGTCATGGCCGGGGAGCAAGGCGCGACCGGGGCCGAGCAGGGCGCAGAGGGGCTCTGGCATGGTGGCGGGCGGCCCTCCGACGAGCTCCAATCGGCGCGTGTGAGTGAGGGAGATATAGGAGAGGGTGTGGGTGAGCTTGGAGAGGCAAGGACCGGATTCATGGGCTCGGGGTCAGGTTTTATAGGGAGAGGGAGGTGGGAGAGCGCCGGGAGGGGAGAGCCGGTGGTGGCCATTAATGGCGCCGACCGTTTCTTTCATCAATGGAGAGGGAGTGGGGGAGCGAAGAGGGAAGGGGGAAGGGGAGAGGGCGCCATCCGTTTTAGGAGGTAAGGAGCCACGGCTAGGGCGCGTGGGGTCGGTGGCTAGGGCGAGGACGCTGAGGGGCCGGGCGGCCAGGGCGGCGGCGCAGCGTCGGACGCACGCACTTGCGCGGAATAGGGAAGGGGAAGGGGCCGCGGGTGGGCCCCGCGCGTCTTAGCGAGGAAGGGGAAGGGAAGTGGGTTTCAATTTTTTGTTTTTTGTTTTTTTATTAAAAATATAAATAAATATATTTTCAAATATTTCTAAAAATCATAATAAAAAATGTTTAGAATTAAAGTATTTATTTCTTACCCCAAAGTTCATATATTAATAAATTGGGTTTTAAATAAATGGATTTTATTAATAAAGCATCAATCAATTATTAGCAAACACAAAAATCATTCTCCCAAAAATAAATGAAATCAAGCACTTGGTTCAAATTTTACTTTACTTTCTTATAAATTTTAATGACTACTAATGTATTATTTTAATTGAAGGATTCGAGGTGTTACAGATAAGCGTGGAATTGGCATGTGATAACTGTAATTAGCATTTTAACACATATACAACACATTGTATATTTTTAACAACAATAGGGATGTATGTATGCGCATGTGCATAAGTGGCATAAGGGAGATTATTAAGAAAATATTTGTAGGACTTTTAAAAGTAGTTTCAAGGGTATTTCTTAGGAGAAGTATTTAGAGAATTATCGACGGAATACTTAAGCATTATTTTTGGGAAGAATTTACACAGAATCATTTAGGAAATATTTGTAGATTATTTTGTGAGACTTTTGAAGAGAAAAAATATACCACTAAATTTTATTTATTGAGATCAACTTGCCCAATAACTTTTTAGAAAACAACTTTAAAATTTATTTTGAATTTAGAACAAGTTCAAGAAATTTTCTTGGGTGAATTTTTGAGGTGTTACACCATGTTGCACACTTAGAAAATTCAATCCCTAGTATGACCGTGACTTTTTCTTAATAGGCATACAGAATGTGGTGGTGTGCTTGAAAAACCGAGAAAACCGAACGAAACTCTGTTCTTAACGAACGGAATGACGCATGTTGTAGCTGGCGCGCCGAACATAAGGAGGTACAACTTTCCTCTACCGACGAGCAGCTTTTCGCTCTACCTGAGCAATATGCGCGCTCCAAGCAGTAGACAATGCGAATCCTTGGAGAACAGCGATAGGAAATAGGCAGATAGGGTTTGCCCAAGACTCTAGAAGCTTTGTCGAGATGTGGGAGGAGGACGAACCATCATATGATAGATAAGGTTTGGTTGGGCTCAAAGCCCAAACCGTGTCTTGGCCCAGCAGTGACCTTTTTCCTTTTCTTTTTCACTCATTCAGTTCCATAATTGTTTCTTCTAATTTGTATTAATTTTTTGAGTTTCGTTTCATGGAATACTCCAAGCATGAGAACTAAAAAATGTCATAAAATTTTTTCAAAATTTTCAAATAACGGTTTGTATCAAACCGTCCTCCAGCGAAATCCATTCGGTTTTGTAAACCATGGCACCCCTACACCTGGCTCATGCCTCCATGACTAGGTAGATTCGTGCATAGGGTTCTCATTTCTCCATGCATGAGACACATCAGTGGGGTGGTTGGTCGAGGACTCGAAGTTGGAGCCATGGCGGACCCAGGTTGCAGGTGTTGGCACAATTTTTGGGCCAAACACCAATGATCCCTAGACCTAGATTCTATTCCTAGAAAGCTGGGACCTTAGGGACCTCTCTGCGAGGTGTCGGACGGTCCATGATAGCTCATCAGACCATCTACGTGCAGGTCACAATCGAGTAGATAAATACGCTCTCCTCTACAGGTATGCATACCATCCGCATGTAGGCACCAGACCGTCCACAATGACGCTGAGGGCTTCGTGTAGAACCTAGATCTCGCCTCCTGGGAGTGGCCTCGTCGGGGAGGAGAGACCGTAGGGTTGCTTCGGGATCTACGTGCCACCCAAAGTGCCTCTTGATGACGCAAAGCTGAAGAGAGGTGAAGATTGAGATTCGGAGACTAAAACTATAGATACACTACATCTACTCCTAAGGCAATGTAATGTAAAAATATCGGTTCAGTTGGATTGTGTGTTCTCAATCGGCCATACCCCTTCATATATGTAGGGGAGGTCTAGACCTGTTCCTAGACTAGATCTAATAATTTCTTATGAGTTTGTTAGGATAACCACGAATGGGATGAGGACTCTCGCTTGTACTAATCTAATCACAAACCGTCCGGGGCACGGACCGTTCGGGCCATATAAAAGGCCAAATTGTCTGATTGTCCAAGTGCTAAATTTGGTGTTGAAAAATGCACCCTGCCTTTTGGTGGAGGTCATGAATTGTCACACCCGGTTTTGGAAGGTAAACCGAATGCGAACCATGTACGTGCCAGGATCAGAAACTCACATACACAGCGATTACATAATTGGACATCATCACACATTGCTCAAAATAATAGCGGAAAAGGTACTTTATTACATCAAGATGTCCAAGACATCCACAGAGTCATTAACATAACATAGTCATTAACATTATCAAAGTGCAGAATACAAAACATAGAGATAAGGCCTTCACAGGGAGCTGACTGGGGGTTTGCCATTAACACAACTAGAACTCATCGTAGTCCTGGAACTCCTCAAAGTCCTCCATGTTGCCTGCATCTCCTCCTAAGCACTGATTGCAGTGGTGACAACCTGGGGTTGGGTGGTTTTTAAGGTGGACTAGCTGTATGTGAAGTTAAGGTTAAAGCAGTTGCTTTTAGTTGGTCAAGTGTTTATTACTAGTAGTAAGCCAAGTTTTAGTAATAAACCTAGTTATTACCCAAAAGTACTCCCTCCAAGAGGAAATACTAGAGATGAGAGTGACATTCATCATCATAAAGTATCCATGTTTTTCTACTCAAAGAGGATCCCAAGGCTGCTCTTAACAGTGAGCACGACTGATATACTAGTTTCTAACACTCTACAGAGGTTGCACACTTTACCCACGAGTCGTGATCCCTATTTGGCTCGGGTGGATCAAACCCTCAAACACTACCAAGGTGAGTAGGCAAGGTTTCACTATGTAGCCTTTACAAAAACTCTCCTAGTGCATAGCTGCTCGTTAGGTTTCACCAGTCGTACAAACATAATACACCTCCCTAAGGTGGGTGACTAATAAAACCAAATCGAATGAACCTCGGCACCCACCCTTAGCAGAGCGAGCACTATGCCCTGGGCCCCATTGACCGCCCTCTAGTAAAGCCAACTACACCCCCAGGTTCATCTAATTATTGAGCTAAGAGTATCCCATTCCGCCCTCATGGTTGCACTGTTATCCCGGATGGTCACTCAACGAATAGGTCCTTACGGAGAGGTGCTCAGGAAAACAGCCTAAGTCCCCTAAAGTGCTATACAAACATCATCATTATCATAATGACAACATCGTATCATAAATATTCGCATCATGTTCGTTGATTATAGTGGAGCAATAGCATAAAGCTAACCATAATAGCCCAAAAGGTAAACAAGGACAAGATAAATACATACTAGTCAATCCTTAGGTTTCAATTAAGTAATGTAGGACATTGAATTATAAAGTAAGTAGGACAATAGGTCAGAGGACACTTTCCTTCACCAGGTTATTGCTCAGGAAGATCTTCGACAACACACTCAGGAACCACGGGCTGCTCGTTGTCTACGAAAAGCGATCATGCATTCAACACATTTGGATAATGACAAAAAAACAATACACCAAACATGTACAATCAAGTGAACACTAATTTAAAATAAAGTAACAAACTCTATGATTATCACTAGGGCATATTTCTAGTAGTCTCTCACGTGCACTTGATCTAACCTTGAGGATATCTAATACCCATAGATCTCATGTGTGTCTCATGCTTAAGTTGGTGAAGAGGTTTCGTCAAGGATCAACAACATTCAAATCAGTATGTATTTTTCATATCTTTATCTCACCCCGCCTAATGAATTCACGTATGAGGTGAAACTTTTATAGTATGTGTTTGCTTTTCTAGTGCTTCCTTGGCTCCTTAGCTTGCGCAATATCCCCATTGTTGTCATAGTAGAGGTTCAATAGACTAGACACATTAGGAAACACACCAAGCTCGATGAGGAACTTCCTTATCTGAACACCTACCTTCACAGATTCAGAAGTTGCAATGTACTCGGTGTTGGGGCAAAGGCGAAGACGCTACCCTTCGCGCGAAGCCCTCGTCGCCTCGCTACACCAACGAAGGTGAGATGATCGGCACGGTTGCCCTTCATTCTCTCCATTGCAAGACGAAGGCCAGACCCCGACGAAGTCTGCTAGTCTCGTGTCCTCATCTCGCCTGGAGGCCCACGTGGAATTCGGCCCATTGTAACAGGCCCCACGTGGACAAGCGTGTTATGGGCTTCATCTGTAATAGCTTTTCTATAATGACGCTCTATAACCTCCCTTTGTGGGAATATTCTGGGAATAGCCCGGGCACCCGAGGGCATAAACGTGCTTGCCTTGGGACGTTGGGCACTCGGGTACCTATAAATACCCCCGTACAGTGCCCTTGAGAGGCAAGATTAACAGCCCCGCAATCAACCAGGGATGTCCAATGTCTGACAGGCAGATTAGCCACCCTTAACAGATTCATTTCCAAGTCCGTAGAGCGGAGTCTACCCTTCCTCAAGACACTGCGCGGTGCGAAAGACTTCGCGTGGGGACCAGAACAGGCGACAGCCTTCGCATCACTCAAGCAACACCTGTCAGACTTGGCAATTCTCACCAGCCCCGACCCCTCGCTGCCTCTGCTGCTCTACATCGCAGCCTCGCCATATGCAGTTAGCGCAGCACTAGTCCAAGAGCAACATAGAGAGGGCACGACCCGATAGTGTCCAGTCTACTACGTCTCCGAAGTCCTCACGCCCTCCAAATGCAACATGACTAAATTGGAAAAAAATCTCTTACGCAGTTGTCATGGCATCGCGCAAGCTACGCCACTACTTCGTAGCGTTCAAGGTGTGGGTCACCTCGGACAGGGGACTGGGAGAGCTGTTCAGAAATCCAGAGGCGTCTGTCCGAATCGCCAATTGGGCAGCCGAGCTCTCCAGGTACCACATCACCTTCGAACCCAGGACAACAATCAAGTAGCAGGTCCTGGCAGACTTCATTGTCGACTGGACAGGGCCAACACGGCAGCAAGAAGAGCTTCCAGAGAAGGTGTGGACCATCCACTGCGATGGCACATGGTGCCATGCGGGGGAAGGCACTGCTGCAATTATCACATCACCCACAGGCGTCAAGCACATATATGCAGCATATTCGCTTTGGAGTCTGACAGATGCACCAACAACATAGCAAAATACGAAGCCGTCATACTGGGCCTTCGCAAGCTGAGAGCGCTAGGAGTCACCACCTGCATAGTCAAGACAGATTCCAATGTAGTTGCCGGCTAGGTCGAAAAAGAATATTCAGTAAAAGACCCTGCACTCATGCAGTATCTCACGGCTGTTCACAGTCTCGAAAGACAGTTCAAGGGCTTCACCCTACAACATGTGGACCAAGCCAGAAACGAAGAGGCCGATGCGTTGGCTAAGGCAGCGGCCAGAGGCGAGACCTTGCCCTCCGACATGTTCTACCACGTTGTTGGCACACCAGCCGTTCGCAACCCAGAAGGCTTACAAGTAACCAACGATGCCGAAGGCCATCGCGTCGTCAACCTTATCATGAATGAAGATTGGCAGGCCCTAATAACCCTGTTTCTGCAAGGATATTACCACCTAAATGACGTCAATGAGGCCAAACGCCTCAAGCACCGAAGCCAGGACTTCGTACTGATCGGGGGCCAGCTATACAAAAAGGGGATCAGTCAGCCCATGCTAAAATGCATGACCGAAACCAAGGGCATTCAAATCCTTCGTGAAGTCCACACCAGAACTTGCGGGGCCCACTCAGGGCCCAGGGCCCTCGCCGCCAAGGTAATCCGTCAAGGATTTTACTGGCCCGCAATAATCTGTACCGCGAATTGGGTCACGAGGTCTTGCAAAGCATGCCAGAAGTTTTCTCCCCGCTTGGGCAACCCTTCGTAGTTCACCAAGCTGATCGCCCACACATTGCCACTTCAACGCTAGGGGCTGGATATTGTCAGACCTCTACCTACGGCTCAAGGGAACCTCAAATTCACCTTCGTCGCTGTCGAGTACTTCACCAAGTGGATCGAGGCTAGGGCAGTGTCCATAATAACAGCGAAGACCACCCAAAAGTTCTTCTGGCAAAACATCGTTTGCCGATTTGGAGCCTCGTCCGAACTCACAGTCGACAACGGCAAACAGTTTGACAGCCAGGACTTCAGGGATTTCTGCCTCTCCATCAGCAAAAAGCCTGTCTTCGCCTCGGTATATCACCCGCAATCCAACAGCATCGTCGAGCGTGCAAACAGCAAGATTTTCATTGCCATCAAGAAAATACTTCTCGACGACAAGAAGGGCAAATGGGCTGACTAACTACCCGAAGTGGTCTAGGCCCTAAACACGACCGAATGCCGGGCAATCGGATTCACACCTTTCTATCCGTTATATGGATCGGAGGCCATGACATCACAGGAGATAAAGCATGGGTCGCCCCGAACAAGCACATCAGCAGTCCCCGACGTCGATGAACCAACATCCAAGGACCTCATCGAGGAGACTGCGTCCTCGCCCTGCAGGCCCTCAACAAGTACCAAGCTCAAACCTAGTCCTCGTCCGGACCACCCGGACAGAATCACGGGGCAAGCTAGAGCCGAAATGGGAGGGTCCATTCATCGTCAAGATGAAGGCGTCCCCTAGCACGTACAGGCTAGCAACACCCTCCGGCGAAGACCTAGAGCACTCCTAGAACATTGACAATCTCCACAAATTTTTTGTTTAAACTTTAGGGCCCACGCGCCCTTGTAATCCACCAGACAATACTATTTTGGCCCACACTCTTTTCCTCCCGGGAGGTGAGGTTTTTAACGAGGCGAAGCCATGTAATATACCAACAAAAGCCCCCACAAAAACAAAAGCTCAGACGCAACGTGTCGAAAAAGACCGCATCGACGGTCTTCGGCATTCGACCACTCCAATGTCACCGCGACAGGTAGTGTAGACTACCCTCGCGTGCGACACTCCATGCAAAAGTCGCCTAAGGGTGCAGCCGAAACAGCGCAATAAGTGCGTCAATCGAAGTCTTTTATCAAAAAGACACTCCATGCAAAAGTCACCTAAGGGTGCAGCCGAAACAGCACAATAAGTGAGTCAATCGAAGTCTTTTATCAAAAAGACACTCCGTGCAAAAGTCGCCTAAGGGTGCAGCTGGAACAGCACAATAAGTGCGTCAATCGAAGTCTTTTATCAAAAAGACACTCCGTGCAAAAGTCGCCTAAGGGTGCAGCCGGAACAGCACAATAAGTGCGTCAATCGAAGTCTTTTATCAAAAAGACACTCCATGCAAAAGTCGCCTAAGGGTGCAGTCGAACAGGCACCATAACATACACCATTGAAGTCCTCCGAAAAAAACACTACTTGCCAAAATCACCTAAGGGTGCCGACGGACAAGTACAGCAAGTACGTCAATCTACACTCCGCGTAAAAGTCACCTACGGGTGCAGCCGGATCAGCACAGGCGTGCGACAACGACCAACAGGCCACATTACGAATACAAGTTACAGTTACATACACACAGCGAGGGCACTATATACTACATCGGCTCAGCCTTCAGGATGATACCCATCTCCCTATATTTGAACAACATCATCTTCAACTCCTCACCCTCAAAAAGATTTTGCAGACCCCCCTCACCTATACTCGCCCCAATCTTCGAAGACAACAATTCTCGTTTACCAATCCAATCTACTCGAAGACAGCCACGCTCCATCCCCATTCGATGGCACCTACCACTTCGCGAAAACTCACCCTCACTATGTTTCGACACCACCCTTCATCGCCTATACTCAGTACTCGAACCAGGAAGACCAGCAGCCACACCAGCCTCCACAAGCGGTGAAGACTCCGCTGTGGCCACATCTAACGCAGCAAAATAATATAAGCCTTCATCTGAGGACTCCTCCGTCCAGAAAAACGAACTCCCAGACTCACCATTAGACTCAAAAAACTCAGACCCAGAGCCAAATAAATTATCATCAACAGCCACAACGGTTGAGGCCGCCACAAAATCAGTATTGTCATCAGCGGTTGCTTGCACAGGCCCAAACATCGAAACCTGCGTAGCAACCGAGGTTCAGTATCACAAAAATAAAAGTTCACACCGAAAGCCCTAGCCCCTATTCCGCCACCTATGAAGGCCCGGCCGACGCCGCTGGGTCTTCGACAGCTGGTTCGACCAACACCTTCGAAGCGTCCTCACCCGTCGGCGCAGTGGCCGGCACGGGATCTTCGATAGCTCTAGTTGGCACGGGGGTCACCGAGGGGCCCTCGCCAACATCGGATGGCAGCGCCAGCTCCACCCCCAATGCCTCGGGCAGCGTGCTGTGTAGATCACCGAGGTCCTCAACCTCTTCATCATGCGCCATCTACGGAAATAGCACATCCATTCAACAAACCACACACACCCGCACATATAATCACACAAATGCACCCTTACCTGATCCATGGCCCGGTTGGACCTCTCCCGGACAGTCTCTCGGCCATGAGGGCCCCACATCCTATCAAAAAGCGCCCCAGCCGACCGCTTCAGCATAGGGTCCTCAACCTAGAAGATTCCACGTTCGAAGCCTTCGTCCGACTGGTTGAAGACCTCGAAGTACCCGCATCCCTCGCGGGACAAGGCATTCACGGCCCCCTTGCAGGTGATGAGGGAGGCAAAGGACATGAGGCCCATCACAATGGTCGGGAGCACCTCTAGCTCCTCCTGTAGCCACCAAGGAAGCGGAGGCCCACCACCTGACCGGGCGCTTCGAAGGGAGCGGTCCGCGCACCCAGTTCCTAGTACGCATCCACAAGCTACGTATGCGTCCGCTCGACCTCCACGCGTGTCGAGGCGTCCATCTTGTCCAGGCAGTCGCGCAGGCCACCGAGCCTCGTCTCCATCTCCTCGACGCGTTGGCGGGCGTGACTGGCCTCCGCCCGCGCAAGCTTGGCCTCGACTTGCGCAGACTGCGCCTCTGCGCAAGCCCAGCTTGCATCCCTCCTCTCCTCCACCAACTGACGCCTGAGATCCTCCCTTTTGGCCTCCGCAGCCACCAACCTCTCCCCCATCATGTGGCTCTTGTTCTCCGCAGCTGACTTATCCCAAACAACATCCGTATGCTGCGCTCGGAGGCGCTCGATCCTGCTCTCGAGTCGTTGCCTCTCAGCAACGAACTCCGAAGTTAGGGCGCAAGATGCAACATGGTCGGTGAAGGCGGCCACCTGTCATGAAAAATCCATCAGATTCGCAACCACATAAAAACAACGAACTAGAGAAGTCCAAGACGACTTACACGCTCTAGCTGCTGCGTCGCATGCTTCAGCTGCTGCGTCGCATGCTTCAGCTGCTGGGAAACAGAGCCCGCCACGTCTTTAGCAGCGGGGGCCGACGAAATCTCGCTGCTGGAGCAGAATTTGGACCATGGGTCCGACGAAGTACCCTTCGCCCAAACCGCCACCGTAGGCGAAGTGGTCGCCACCGGAGCCGGGACAACATCTAGCTGCCTCGCATCTGACCCTGCACCATAACCTCGTTCAAGACCCAAAACAAACTCACCAACGAGGTAGTCCTCCACGCAGATATCCATGTCGAAGTCGGCACCACCCACCGCTGCTTCGTCGGTATGCACCGGCGACGGCGGCCTTCGCTGCTTCGTGGGCTCAGCCGAGGGCGCCTTGCTTGTGCCAGAAGCAGCAGCCCTCGAACCCGCCGAAGACTTGCTAGGCCCGGGGATGGCAGGCTTCGCTGCCGGCGGTGGTTTGGTGCTGCCAGGGGCAGTGGACTTCGCGCCTCCCCGCGCCCGCTTTACCTCGCGATTATGGTCCCCGACCCTAGTTAACGCCTGGCGCTTCCACGCTGCATCTTGACGATCCTTGTCCATCACTGCCGATACAACAGCAGCAATATTCCGGCCATAAGGAAAATTCTTCATCTCATGGGCTAAACGAGACGTAAATATGTCCTCGCCGGCCGCTCGGGGAATCGGAACGTTCCTTGGCCATCAACCCCCGGTAACCTTTAGCATTTGCGCTGAAGACTCCCGGAGCTCGGGCGAAGACATCCTTCCCCCGAGGGCCGTGCAAGTCCCCATTAACTCCATAGAAAATTGATCAGAGACCCCCAACCCCCCACTGCAGTACCTATTTTTCTCTTCTTAGTGGACAGGGCAGCCTCCCGTGAAGGGCCTTCCTCAGCCACTATTTTTTTCCCGTGGCGGTTTATAGCCGCAGCAACGTCATCTCCAGGGTAGCCACCGTATGGCAAACGGTTTAACTCGAAGACCTGATTCAAGCGAACATTGGATCCCCGAATATCCCAACTCCGTAGACTCTCCGTCCTTAGCACATACCGCCCTACAATCCTCACAGCCCCGTCCTCCACTTCACGAACGAATGCGGCTGGGTCTCGGCCGTGTAGATCCAAGGCGAAGGCCGGACTTCGCACCAGCTGCTGGCCCAAAGTAGGCATCTAGCGAGGGCATACTTTGCCAAGCACCTAGCCATGCGCCAGGGGCCACATTCCATAACTAATGAATTCCTCAACCAAATCATGGCCGCTGCTCATGCGGGCAGCGCACCAGAGGGCCCCTTCGTCCTCATCATCCTCCGCCACCTCAAATTGTGGGAATGCCACATAACAATGGGAGCACATTACGGCCGCAGGGAGCCTTGGGAGGTCTTCGACTTCGCTTCCCGAAACATAAAACCAATAATCCCACTAGTTGCCCCACTTGTTGTGGGCACAGGGAACCAATTCCACGACTCCCGCCGAAGTCTTCCCGGTCCTCGGCGTGAACGTGCACGATCCAAACTGTGCAATCTTACTCCCAATCTTTCTCTTTTGCCAGTGCAGACAGTAATTCTTGGCGAAGACCTCTACAGAAGGTTGACCACCGTATGAAGTCACCACCCAGACATACTTCGCCAGGGCCACCACAGCGTTAGGCGTCAACTGGTGGACCTGGACTTCAAACCTCTGTAGGACCTCCACCATGAAACAATGCGCAGGTAGGCGAAGGTCGGCAATGAAGAATGCCTCAAACATGACCAACTCACCCTCAAGCTCAGGAATCTCTTCCGCCCACGGGACGCGCCCAACACCGTCCCCAAAATACCCCAAATGCTGCATATCCTACACGCGAACCGAGGAAATCCTCGAAACGCCGAACTCCACCGTGTGGCCCGGCTGTAACTCCACCGCCGCAAAATCGCTAAAGGTATCTTCAGACGACGAATCGACTGGTGGTGCATTTACAGCAGATGAGGAAGAAGACGACATCGCTACGTACCGTCGGCGGCGGCATGTGGTTTGCTTGACACGGGCCATATCTCCGATGCAGAGGAATAAGGAGGGAAGGCGAGCGAGTGAGCGGTTTCAAAAGCTTACGGTTTTCTGGCGCACGCAAAGGTAAGAGTCCACCCGCGTAGCGCCGCCCTTTTTATACACACGGCGCGGCGCTTCGGGAAACCCGCAGTCCAATAGTGCCACGTCCATCAAGGGTCACATCAAAAACCCCCACGGGACCACTTCGAGCGAGGGCAGCGTCTCCACCATCTAGCGATGTCTTCGACACCAGATGACTTAGTCGAACTGGTCCATCGGAGGGCAAATGTTGGGGCGAAGGCAAAGACGCTACCCTTCGCGCGAAGCCCTCGTCGCATCGCTACACCAACAAAGGCGAGATGATCGGCACGGTTGCCCTTTGTCCTCTCCATTGCAAGACGAAGGCTAGACCCCGACGAAGTCTGCTAGTCCCGCGTCCTCATCTAGCCCGGAGGGCCACGTGGAATTCGGCCCATTATAACAGGCCCCGCGTGGACAAGTGTGTTACTGGCCTCATCTGTAATAGCTTTTCTGTAATGACGGTCTATAACCTCCCTTTGTGGGAATATTCTGGGAATAGTCCGGGCACCCGAGGGCATAAACGTCCTTGCCTTGGGACGTTGGGCACTCGGGTACCTATAAACACCCCCGTACAGTGCCCTTGAGAGGCTAGATTAACAGAGCAATTGCCATCCCGTGTTAAACCTTGCTTGCACTCCTTCCACTTCCCCATTGGATCAACTTGCCCAGGAGAGCAAGTTCCAGCACTCGGCTTCTGTGGTAGAATCAATCACAGTCTCTTTCTTGGAAATCTACCAATTAACAGCACCACAAAATATTATGAACACAAACCTAATTGTGATTTTAACTCGTCTGGGTCAGTTTGGAATCTAGCATCTGTGTAACCAGTTATAACGAGCTCCTCCTTATCCCCTTATACTAGGAACACATCTTTAGTCCTTCTCAAGTAATTAAGAATGCCTTTTACCACTTTCTAGTGACCCTCTTTTGAATCAGCCTGGTGCCTACTCATAGCACTTATAGCGTATAAAACATATGGGCATGTACTTATCATGGCATACATGATTGATCCAATTGCCTAGGTGTATGGTACCAGACTAATGCGCTCCCACTCATTAGTCGTCGTAGGGCACTGCTTCAAGCTAAGGTGTATCCCATGTGACATAGGTAACAACGCTTTCTTGAATTGTTCCATGCTGAACTGTTTCAACACCTTGTCAACGTACATGTCCAAGCTTAATCCTATAGGCCTCTTCAACCTATCTTATAGATCCTTATGCCTAGAATATAAGCTGCATCCCCTAAGTCCTTCATAGAAAAACTCTTTTTCAGTGAAACCTTAACGGACTTCAGCATTAGAATGTCATTCCCAATCAATAATATGTCATTGACTTACAA
Source organism: Zea luxurians (assembly GCA_029449295.1). Classification (NCBI taxonomy): domain Eukaryota; kingdom Viridiplantae; phylum Streptophyta; class Magnoliopsida; order Poales; family Poaceae; genus Zea; species Zea luxurians. The sequence goes on along the minus strand of JAOPSE010000001.1, from coordinate 43,511,380 downwards.
GATCAGAAATACAACAACACTTTCACTTTCCTTCTTGTAAACACAAGCTTCTTTTCATTCTGATGAAAACCAAACCCTTTTACCACTTCATCAAAACGAATGTTCCAACTCCAAGATGCTTGCTTCAACACATAAATGGATTTCTGAAGTTTGCATAACTTTCTAGCATTGACCGTATCGACAAAACCCTCGGGTTGTATCATATACACATCCACATCTAGGTTTCCATTAAGGAAAGTTGTTTTGACATCCATCTGCCAAATCTCATAATCAAAATATGCGGAAACAGCTAAAATGATCTGAATAAATTTAAGCATCGCTACTGGTGAGAATGTCTCTTCATAGTCAACTCCTTGAACTTGTCGAAACCCCTTTGCAACAAGTCGGGCCTTATAGATGTGAACATTTCCATCCATGTCTTTTTTTCTTCTTGTTGATCCATTTGCACTCTATGGGTCTAACACCATCAGGCGGGTCAACCAAGATCCAAACTTGATTTTCTCCCATAGAATCTATCTCAGATCTCATGGTGACTTGCCATTTCTCAGAATCTGGGTCCATCATTGCTTCTATATATGTTGCAGGTTCATCGTTGTCTAACAACACTTCCCATTGCCCAACAATAGCACTTCACCTTGTGTCTCGCAAAGCCTTGCTGACCTTCGTGGTTGCGGTGGTGCTTCTCTTGCCACAGACATCTCAACTTGTTCTACTACATTAGCATCACTTGTTGAAACTTGTCCCAATTGCTCATCTTGAACTTCTTCAAGATACACCTTTTGTTTACTTTTCTCTCTTTTGAGAAACTCTTTACCTAAGAAAACTCCGTTCTAGGCGACAAACACTTTGCCCTCTGACCGGTGGTAAAAGTAATATTCCAATGTTTCTTTTGGATATCCCATGAACATGCACTTGTCTAATTTAGGAGTGAGTTTATCCTATTGAAGTCACTTGACATAAACCTCACAACCCCAAATCTTTAGAAAAGACAAACTGGAAGTCTTCCTAGTCCACATCTCATATGTTGTCTTAACTATAGACTTAGACGGTACCCTATTTAGTGTGAAAGTTGCTATTTCTAGAGCGTATCCCCAAAATGACAAAGGTAGGTGTGATTGGCTCATCATTGATCGTACCATATCCAATAAAGTTCGATTATGGCACTCAAACATGCCATTCCTTTGAGGCGTTCTCAGCGGCGTATGCTGTGGAATAATTCCACCACTCTTTAGATGATTGCTAAACTCATGGCTCAAATATTCACCACCACGATTATATCTTCGTGCTTTAATTTTCTTGCCACGCTGATTTTCCACTTCATTCTGAAATTGTTTGAACTTTTCTAAAGATTCAGACTTGTGTTTCATTAAGTAGACATATCCATATCTACTAAAATCATTAGTGCAGGTTATGAAGTATTGGAATCCTCCCCACAATATCATACTCATTGCTTCGCACACATCAGTATGTATGAGTTCCAACAAATCTAATGCCCTTTCAGGTAAACCCGTAAAGGGTGCCTTAGTCATCTTGCCAATTAAGCACACTTCACATGTCTCGTATGATTCAAAATCAAACGAAGTTAAAAGCCCATCAGAATGAAGCTTCTTCAAGAGATTCTCACCAATATGACCCAAACGATAGTGCCACATGTAGGTAGGACATAAATCATTAGGCTAAGGACTTTTAGCACTTATATTACAGACAGGTGCATCATCAAGATTTAAAATGAATAACCCATTCATAATGTATGCAAAAGCCCACAAACATGCCATTCTTAGAGATCACACAACCATTGATTTAACTCACAAATGTATAACCATCCTTCATCAAACATGAAGGAGACATAATGTTTCTACTCATACTAGGAACTAGATAACAATTATTTAACTCCAAAATAAATCCTAATGGGAGGTAGAGTTGCATTGTCCCAACAGTCAACGCAGCAATTCTTGCATTATTGCCCACCTGGAAATCAACTTCTCCTCTTTTCACGCTTCTACTTCTTATCAGTCCCAGCATCGAATTGCAAGTATTGGCAACCGATCTGGTATCAAATACCCAAGAATTGATATAAGAAATAACAAGAAATATTTTTGTGATGTGAATAGTGTAAGGCCCAAAATATGTATAAGAAAAAAATAAAAAAATAAATAATAAAATAAATATATGAAGAAATGAAATAGTAAATTCAGATATCTCAAATTATACTTGAGTGTTGAATATTGAGAACTGAATTTTAGAAACCAAGAACTATTTTAGAAAAGTAACAGAAAAGCTTTCTATTCAACTAAATGGTTATGCAATTCATTAAATGATGCACATAAGCATTTATTTACATGAATATTTAATTTTAAAGTAACTTTTACTTCATACCCCACATTCAAAATACTATTTTTCTAAAAAGAAAGAAAACAATATGAGTGTGTTTCATATTTCATACATCTACCAAACAAATAAAATAATTAAAATAAAATATATTTATTGCATCAAGTAGGAGTTTACTTGTGTGTGCATTTAATAATAATAATAATAATATCAATAGAAATACATTAATATCCACATTTTGATTTAAGACCTAGTTTGCAGATTAGAATTTGGAGAAGGAGAAAGGAAAATACTATACAAAATAAAGAAAATAAATATACAAATAAATAAAATCCTTCCATACTTGTTTGTTCAATTTGTATATTTGAATCTAGGTACAAAGTTCACAGAAAAATTTGGATTCAAAATAGATATTCAAATTAAAAAGAAAATAGAAGATAAAAAGAAAACAAAAAGGAAATAAAACAGAAAATAAAAAGAGAAAATGGCGCTTGGGCTGAAACCCTAGTGAATCGGCCCAGCTTGGATTTACCACCGTGCGGCCCAGCAAGCCTCTCTCTCCACGTAGCCCGCACTGCCGCCTACGCTGACCTCCTGGGCCCGCTTGCAAGCCAGCCACCGCTGCATGTGCTCCTCGTGTCTCGCTGGCACGTGGACCCGAGACGTCAGACCTGCACCCTTTCTTCGCCCGTGCGACCCGGACGAGCTCAATCCTTGCGCGACCCTCGGAATCGGTTGATATCGCCACGAACCGACCCCCGCTGCTGCCCACGCTAGTGCTATCCTATCAGCTTCACGGGACCCACTGACCAGTTCCTCCTACCCCTTCGTCGTGATTCCTGTGCACACGGCGCCGACCTCCCGCAACAACCTTGACCGTGATCGACACTTGCCGCGCGAATCCAGCCGGCCATGTGGGTCCAACATCGAACCCCTCGGGCGACCATAAAATGGGACACCGGGACTTTGCTTACCCCTTTCTCATCGTGCATTTCCACCATCGCTAGTCACCGCGGAGGAGAGAAATACCGCTGCCACCGCGGATAACCACCAGCAACACAAATTGGGCCCTAGTCAGGTCAACCGAGGCTCGTGTAGATCACGTGGAGGCTGTAGTAGGGCAGCGGAGGTCGATTGGTGCACGTACAACAGCTTGGGCGTCAGAATTTCTCGCCGGTGTCCGGATTCCGCTGCGATACATGGGCAGCTCCGCGCAGTTCCTAACTTCCGGTAATAATCCTCCTCACAAGTACCCTATTGTTCCTTCTATGCGCCGCTGCCTTCGGTTAGGAGTTTTAGCGCGCGGTTTGCATTCGGGCTGATCGCCGGCCATGGCGCCACCGCCGATGCTCAAGCGCCGCTGGGTCGCGGTGGGAGTATGGCTAGACATATGGTGGTCGTCGGATGCGTGACTTACGACATAGATTAGAAATCGCATACCCATTCGCCGTTTTAAATCCGAGCCGAAGATCTGAGATCGAAGGGTTGTAAACTCACATAGATTCAGGAGCCTGTGGACCGTCGGATTGGGATCCGATGAATCTAATCCCATACCGGTTCGCTGGGTAATAAATCTAATTTGGGCGCTCGGCTTGCGATTGAATGGCCAAAGGCTGCTGATACCCGTCGTCGTGCCCCTTTTACTAAAGAGACCTTAGGTTTTAAGGGAAATAACCTGTAGTCCTACGCAGGATAATTCTGAGTGTTGGGAATTCTTGCGCATCAACCCCTGTGTTTTTGTTTAAATGACGCTCGGTCCAGAGAACATATAAATTATGTAAATAAATACAGAAATTGATTTTTAATGTAAAAACAAATGCCAGAACTCATTTAATTTATAGAAAATTCATATTGAGTCCAAATTAATTCATTTTAGTTTCTATAATTTTGTAATATTATTGTTTATCACTTAGTATCTCTGGTTTGACATGAAAACTGTATTAAAAATTTATCTCTTAATTAATCTTGTATCAAATACATGAAACCTTCAGAAATTCATAGCATCCCCATTTTAACTCCGAATTGAACCATTCCAGTTGTGTTAGCTTCGTATGAATATTTACTATACAATAACAACATTTATCGTACCATGTTTCATTCCTTTATAATTAGATCTTTTATTTAACTTATGTAGGTTAGTCTTGTTAATTTGCTTATCCTTATAATCTACTAGAATATGATCTATGATCAACTTATAACTTAGATTAAAGTCGAGATAATTATTTATAGAATAACCTCTCATATGATCTATGCTAACCAATTTATAATATGGTTTAATATTTGAATCACGTAGATCTTTCATAAATCATATCTCCTTAACCATAACTCCGATCTTAGTAGTTCTCGTTCCCGCGATCTCGTAGCAACACGTAGATCATTATTATACAGTTTATTCGTATGTTTGGTGTGATGTTAATTTTGTCTATACCATGTTTGTTTGTACTGCTACGACTAGCGCGAGGTCACGAGGATCAGAAGGATCATCCTAGTACCTGGAATCTCAAGTCCTAGGCAAGTTGTGCCCTTGACCACTTTTGTTACCCAATAATGTTCTTTATTATCACTATTCAATGCATAGGTATAATTTTGATGGGACCCAATAGGTCACCCTAGTCTATTTATCCTCTTTACCTTGTTTACCCCTGAATCATTTGGGTAGTTATGCTATTGCATTATATGGTTTTGGGTTAATATTTCATTATATCCATGTTCCAATTATTATGTTATGTTATTTATGTTCATGTCAAGATCATTATCTTTAATTGGAACATGGAGCTTAACTTGAGAAACACATGCCACCACAAGGGTGAAATGGGACACCCTTGGCTGACTAATTAGGAAAGCTAGTGGAAGACTACCTTACCCGAAAAGGGCAAGGGTAGTAAAGGAGTTGCATGCAGGGAGGTTCTCGGGTTGATTTTGCTGCGATGGCGGTCAGACGAGGGATTCTTGCAAGTGCTCTTCTCATAAACTGTAGCGGGTTTTCGGAAGCTAGTGCAACTTTGTAAAGGCCTCATAGTGTTACCCTGCCTCGCTTCCTTGGTAAAGGTGTATGTGATTCTTGACCCCTTAGCAGATGGGTAACATGACTTATGGGTACAGGGTACAACCTCTGCAGAGTGTAAAACTAGTATACTAGCCGAGCTCATGGTAAAGAGCAGCTTAGGACTCTCGCATGATTAAATTATAGAACTAAATTCAATTTGTCATTTGCATTGCATGGGATTATTTATTAGTTTTGTTCTATTATTCTTATTATGGTTTGGTATTTACTTACATTTAGTAACTGCTAATAAAATTTGACCAACTTATTAAAAGCAATGCTCAGCTTTAACCTCTATTGTTGTTCAGCCTTACACATCACATGAACTCCCACCTTTGGTGAGTACATACACAATATTCCCCACAACTTGTTGAGTGATGAACATGTATGAGCTCACCCTTGCTGTCTCACACCCCCCCACAGGAGAAGAACAGGTGGTTCAATAGGAGCCACACAATGAGGAGTTCGATTTGATCTAGGCGGCATCTCCCAGTTGACTTTATGGCGCCAAGGATGGACTTTAGTTCGTTTTATATTATTATTTTGTAAGACTTCCTCTATGTAATAAATACTTTGATTATATTGTGACATTTATCTCTATATACTCTATTATTATATGTGTTGTCTTCTTTGGCACATATATGAGATGCACCTGGCTTTGTCCCTTAAAACCGGGTGTGACAAATAGCAAGTATACCTACTGTTGTTGTACCCTTACCATTGTGATCCTTAATAGAGGCCAAGTACCGCTTGCAATTCGTCTTCCAGTGACAAAGTTCTTTGCAGTAAAAGCACTTGGCATCTCTAGCTGGTCCAGCCTTGGGGTTTTCGTTTGGCTTGGATATTGTATCTTTTGCCTTGCCCTTCTTCTTCTGAGATTTACCCTTCTTCTTAAAGTTGGGTTTGTTTTGGACTGCCATCACATGGACTTTGCTGCCAGCACTTTTCTTTATGTCACCCTCTACTGTCTGATCAGGGTTGTTCTGAAAGCAAGTCAATTGGTGCTTTGGAAAGTGAGTGCCAGAGGCTAGTCACTGCTTGGTTTACAGAAGGGAAGGAAGAAAGAGATACCGAAGCAGATTCAGTATAGAAAAGAAGAAATTGATACCATTCATTCCAGCTTATTTGATACCCACTTAAAGTTTCTATCAAACCATGTCTTTTTCTTCGAACGTCAATCTCGTAGGAATTTAGATTGGAAGTGTGGTATTGAAGGGCGAAGCCTTTACTCTTTTACTTGTTTCTTTGAATATAATATAACATAGTATTGACTACGCACTTCGAATCACCCTCTACTGTTTTTAGCACGCCACATAGTTCATTGAGGCCTTTCTTTGCCCCATGCATATGGTAGTTCATAATGAAGTTTCCATAGTTGCGCGGCAAAGATGCTAGAATGAAGTCAGTGGCCAACTCTTGGCATATTGGGAAACCTAGTTTCTCCAACCTCTGACTATAACCAACCATTTAGATTACATGTGGCCCAACTACTGTGCCTTCTGCTAGCTTGCATTCTAGAAAGGCTTTGGACACATTGAACCTTTCAGTCCTAGCCTGAGTCTGGAACATATCCTTAAGCGCCACGATCATATCGTGCGCCTCAAGGTTTGTCTCAAACTGCATTTGCAGCTTAGGCTCCATGCAAGCAAGCATAAGACAATTCACTTCAAGATTAGCATCCATTGATTTCTTGTAAGCGACTTTAATAGCAGTAGGTGCATCTTCAGCAGGAACCTCTGGTAGTGGGTATCTAGAACTTCTTCCTTTCTCTCTACCCTAAGAACAATTCTTAGGTTACAGATCCAATTCGTATAGTTTGTTCCATTTAACTTGTCCCTTTCAAGAATTGGTTGCAAAGAAAATGATGGTGTGCTAGGGGCCATTTTATCTACAATAAAATAATGCAAAATACTAAGACAAAAATATTCATGATAGAGTAAATCATATTAAACATTTAATAGAATCCACTCCCATTAAAATCAATATCCCTTGATTGATACTTAGTGATTCAGAACCCACAACTAACAAGTCTGCTAGCTTTAGCATCACCGCTAGAAGACAAGGTAGATCGGTAAGTAACTCCTTGCTTATCATATCATATATGACTTTTGTTGTTGGGTGACATATCTATGTCTCGGCTCCTAAACTTATGACTCAAAGTCCTTAATCATTAAGTTGACTTAGTTTAAGTTAACCAACCCTTTCTATAGTTTGAACCCGATACAAACCTATCTAGTCGAGGAAAACTGGTGGCACCCTAATTTCATAGACCCACCACCAATTGTACAAGACTTATGATAGTGCAAGGTTTGGAGAGGCATTTATTCTTAAACATTTATAAGGGATCATCCTACTTATATCATCGCACACAAGGGCAATATATGCAACACAAACAAGTAGAACATAAGAATGGCATTCACACAACAGTTGTGGTTTAGTATGGCTCGTTGTCATATGGTGATCCCCATCTCCAATAATCTGTCCATCATGATGATCTCCATCTCCATGATATAGGTATGTCATCCTTCAGGTGTTGAGTCCTTCAAGACCTATCTAACGTATGTTGTTAAATAAATTACATATACGCTTTGGATCATCACATGTTGACACGCAGGTCATTACATTAAATTTGGACAATACATATGGCTCTAGCCGTATTGCCCTGGTCACCACACTCGGCTCATGAACAATTCATTAATATGCATCATATACACACAACCATATCAATCACAAGATGTCCTGCAAAAACAGGTTAGACAAACATGTTTCTATTTGTTCAAGGGGGGAGCCGCCCCCGCGGGTCTCAGGGTGATGCCCTAATAACCTCATAGGATTCCATGCATCATATGTATGGAATTTCCACTGGAAATATCATGGGATTGATCAAATAAACCCAAATCTGAGACTTTCGACCATAAGAAGATTACACTCATGACGTCGATCTATTTAGTCAATCTGCTAGTTATGTACATAGTTAGCCCCGATGGTGATTCCAATCGATAGGGGCAAGTTGCGTACATAACAAAGAAGGACAAATTGATCTCTTCGGTCAAATTCGATGTGATCTACTTCAACCCCTCATAATCAATTGATCAAATCAAATCGTACATCAAGTAGATTCATCTCATGAACCTAGATCTAGACCAAAAACTACGCAGAACCTGGCTCTAATACTACTGATGGATTATGGGGAGGCTACACTAGCGAAAAACAAAATTTCCAACCCCATAAACCAAGAACTCCTGTTATTATAGGTCATGGAATTAGCACTAGACACGCAGGGCTACAAAAGCCGTCTCGATGTAGACGTATGCGTTGAGCAATGCCATGCAGTCGCCCGCGTCCTTCACATTCTTGCGCGGTTTGTCCTAGTGCTTCAGATGAAGCACCTCCAAGGTACCCATAGGTACAAGGAGGAAGCACCACGTACCAAACTACTAGGTTTGTGATGGTGGCTTAGCAAGGGCGAGAGGGGCACAGCTGCTGGTTTGCTAGTCGAGAGTTAGGGTTAACCCTAAGCTCACCCTCACCCCTCATTATATAAGTGTTCTAGCGGGCTTCTGACTTCGAGGACCCTCAGCAACCCTAATACCTAGTCTAATTTTGGATCCTTATCCGAGTTAGGCTTCCTTCCCCATAAGTATGTCACATTATAGGTTAACCTACACATAGACATGGCCCGAGTACTCTTACTTGGCCCAATAATTGACCGTGGTCTCTAGCAAGACATGTCAACTCCATTGCACACGTAAAGATCATATCAACCAAACCATTAAAACATTACATACATATTGTTTTCTTTGTATCACGATATTTGGTCTAGCTCTAAGCTGACCTCTGAAAGTCGCCTATAGGGAGGGTGAATAGGCAAAACCTGAATTTTTTAAAATTAAGCTCGCCCTAAGGCCAGGGTTAGCGTTAGATTTAAATCGGAATGCGGAAGATGGTTCTCCTTGCTTAGAGTTGCTCAATCAATGCGGATAACGTTTAGGAGCAAACTCAAATCAATATGAGCAAGGGAACTTTAGAGAGAGGAAAGAGGGAAAACAAATCAAGTGAGAATCAATGCAAGTAAACACGATGATTTGTTTTACCGTGGTTTGGTTCCAAAGAACATAGTCCCCATTGAGGAGGCCACAAAGACCAGGTCTATTTCAACTCTTTCCCTCTCTCAAACGGTCGCTCAGACCGGATGAGCCTTCTCCTTTGTCAATTGGGTCACTAAGACCCTGCAAGGACCACCACACACTTAGGTGTCTCTTGCTAGCTTTACAAAGCACTTATGAGAATAGGAATAGAGAGGAGAAAGCAATCCAAGCAACAAGAGCAACAAAAGAACACAAATAATCCTCTCACAAGTCTCTAAGCACTAGAGTTGATTTTGGGAGCTTGGAGTGGATTGAATGCTTTGAATGTGTCTTGGAGTGTTTGGCTTTGCTCTTGCAATGAATATGGAGTTTATAAAACTTGGATGCCATTTGAAGGAGGTGGTTGGGGGGTATTTATAGCCTCCAACCACTTCCTAGCCGTTGGCTGATTTTGCTAGCGATGGGCACACTGGACAGTCCGGTGGTGCAGCAGACAGGTACCGTTCACTGTCCGGTGCATGGTTTGTCAGCACGCCCGTTGGGGTTTGGAGCGATCGACCGTTGGAACCCTTTGTCCTGTAGCTGCACCGGACATGTCTGGTGCTTTATGACTTCGCAGCCTGACATCTGACTTTGCACTGTTTACTTTTGCAGTCGACCGTTGCGCGTAGTGACCGTTGCTCCGTTGGCTCACCGGACATGTCCGGTGCACACCGGAAAGTCCGGTGAATTATAGCGTAGTGCGCCCCAGAGAAACCCGAGAGTGGCATGTTCTTGGTGCTTGGCCTGGTGCACCAGACACTGTCCGGTGCACACCGGTCACTGTCCGGTGCGCCACTTGGCAGCACACTCTCATGTTTTGCTCCAAATTAATTTGAGTCCCTAACTGAATTTCTTTCTTGGTTTGTGTTGAACCTTATGCACCTAAGATAAATGACATCTAGGCAAACTAGTTAGTCCACGTGGTTTGTGATGGATGTCAACCACCAAAATCGATTATAGGAAATGATTAAGTGCATTTCCCTTTCAATCTCCCCCTTTTTGCTGATTAATGCCAACACAAACCAAAGCAAATATAGAGTGTAAAAATGTAACTAGTTTGCAATTATGATTTATGTGCATAGATTACTTAGATTAAACCAATTGAAAGTCTTTATACATATGTCTAAGATTAAACGTGATTGCTTTCTTCTATTTAACATTTTGGACCACATTTGCACCACTTGCTTATTTTTGCAAATCTTTTGGAAAAATTTTTTCAAATTCATTTGCAAATAGCCAAAGGTATAAGAATATGATTGCAAGAAGCATTTTTAAGATTTTGAAATTCCTCCCCCTATTTCAAATGTTTTTCCTTTGACTAAATGAAAAGCTCCCCATGAGGAAATTCTCCCTTTAGCTTTCAAGAGGATTTTTGAAATGATTTTCCCTTTTTGAAACAATTACCAAATGAAATTATACCAATTGAAATTTTTCATACTCATTGAAATTTTGAAGTCAAATGGTTTTTGAAATGGTTTTCCATTTTTGAAAAAATTACCAAATGAAATTATACCAATTGAAAATTTTCATACTCATTGAAATTTTGAAGTCAAATGAGATACCAATTGAAAATTCATTTTGAGGCTAACTGAAATACCAATTGAAATAAGCACCAATTGAAGTAATTTCTTCCTTTGATTTTTGAAAAATTTAAAATGGTGGTGTGACGGAACCTCCCAAGGTATTAGGCCAACCTACAGTTGTCCTTGTTCTAAGGACCTTGGACAACCCTGTAGACGTACATAATCACTCGACATGTTCGGTAACTGTATCCTCATCATTTCGCCTAAGAGCGCTTCACCCGTCACACAAATATTACATCATATCGGAGAAAAGAATAAGCGGAAGCAAATTACCATAACTTAATTTACATTCATCAAATATAGAGAGAGAGTATTATTATTATTACAATACAAGGGTATTACGAGTGCATAAGGTATTATTATTACAGACCAAGGAGGCAAACACCCTCCCGCACAAAAGTTTATTGTTTTCAAGGTGGGAGGCCAACATCCTCCCGTAACAGACTTCACTACTGGGGCTCTTCCTTAGGTACCACCTTTGAACAGAAACATCAAAACTCTGTTGTTTCCTCACTTTCAACAATATGGGTTCGAAAACCCTGAGTACGGAGTGTACTTTCGCAAGTCTTACCCGACAAAAGAAAAGACTCTCAAGGATATGTTGGCTTGAGGGAGTCAAGGTAAGGTTATTGAAGAATCAAGGACTCTGTTTGCAGAAATGCTTACTAATAGTGGATCCTTAAAAATCCAGTTTATTATCAAGTTAAGTCATTACCTGTAACTAGAGTGCTTTCTACCCTAGTTCAAGCACTTGGCCTGCACTAGCTGTCTTTTATCACCCTTTTTCTTTACTGGATTGCTACGTGTAGGGTAGTGACCAAGTCTTCATATCCAAGAAGTAACGGCGATCTGAATCGATTAATACCCAGCTGGGGATCTCCAACCACACGACATATGTAGCACTTAACCCTTGTATACGTCAACTCGCCACCGGGGTTCTCAAGACTAGACCGTGTTCACGCCAACTGAGAGCACAAATACACCACTGTCCAGCCTCTTGCCACGGAGGGTACACTCTCGCCATCTCTCCACACTCCCATTGCGTGTTGGCCTTTCTGGTATTGGTCTGCCCGAGGCAAAGCTTACCCATGACGAGGCATGTGGCCAGTTAAAGGGTCCTCAATCAGCAAGCCTACATCGGTACGGTCCTTAATCGACTCAGACAGAGACACTACACCGAGACTCCCTTCTCGTGCAAGTCACCCGCCTGGTCTCGTATTTATCATTTTCAATCCCAAAACTTGGTACCTGATAGAGGTACATCTTGTCCGATGTTGAACCCATCACGGCCATGATGGATCCACCATCAAGTTTTATTTTTGAAAACATCCCATTCCATCTGAAGCATCATCTTTTGTTAAAACCAAAACATTTTTGTTTTCTAAAGCAAGACTAAGCATCAGAAAATCTTTTAACAAAACAGGTAATCAAGGAAGGGTAAACAGTTCCAAGGAAGGAAATGCAGCAATTGGTTTAACACTCAACTCCTATCACCTAATGCATCATTCAAGTGATAAAGAGTTTAAAATCACAAGGAAAAGGTAAATGCACCAGGGCTTGCCTTGTGTTGTAGGGGATTTGGGATCTGTTCCATAGATATCAAAATAAAAACTACTCCCGGCAGGTGGAGTCTCAGTTGGTGGTGTAGTCTCTTCTTCTTCGACACTTACTTCTTCGTTTTCTATACATAACCATATATATACATGAATGCTCATGTGATGCTATGAATATGCAGTTATGATAAAACATGGTAAGTTATATCTTGAATATAACTTTCCTTCACGGTACACCTGGGTAACTAGGGTTTTCTGAGGCAGTACTCTATTAGGATAAGGCAAATATTACCTTAGAAAGATAGGGTTTTGGGTTTGGGAATCAAACCATGTCCAAAACATGTCAAACTTCACTCAAGGGCTCTAATTATCATATTAAGCTGGTCCAAAAAGTTTTATGATTTTTGGATCAATCGAGTAATTTCTAAAATTCTAAAAAGCTAGGTTTAGGCCTTCTTAAATGTTAAATAATTCATGGTTGGGACTAAAAATCTTGAAACTATTTTTATTAAATACTAGGGGATTTTAGGAGTCTAGTAAAATTGGTCTCATGATTTTATCATTTTTTTATAATTTCCTATAAATTCCCTAAGTCTGGCAGAAAAAGAAATGAAACAGTGATGGGCTGAAACCAGTCCGAGTCGGCCCACGTCCAGGCGAAACGTGCCCACGCGCGCGCGCCCGTGATGTTCATTTTGTGCAGAGGACCTCGGTTGTTCAAATAATCGATTAAGAACCCTTGGCCACTATTCACTGTCTCTCTAACAATCACAGTTAGGTCCCTGTACTTCTGTTTCTTCGTAACGACAGGTCCCTGATGGTGAACGCCGGTGAGCACACCCTCCGACGAACCTGTACCGGCCGAGACACTCAACGACCAGAGCCCTAGCTTAGGTGACACCTAATTCCACCCTTGGCGACACTAATCCCTTAATTAATTGCATGAATCCGGGCCAGAATCTCTCTGTCCACGACGACGGCGAAAGTCAGAGACAATCCAAGGTGTTCATGATGATTTGGTGTGGTCTAGCTCAATCAGAGGGGTCTACTAGCAATAGGAGGCTTGAGGGAGGCTAGAACATCAATCAGGGAGGCTTGAACTAAACTGCAGAGAGCTGGCCACGGCGAGGCGTTCACAGTAGCGCGGAAAACTGTTTTGGGGGAAATGCAAAATTGGGAGGCTCTGGTGGATTATCAGAAGTGAGAGCTGGTGTACTGGGTGCGTAATATCCTAGCGGACCTGGTTGATCACTCAATTTATAGAATCTATCAGAGGTGGCGTCCAATTTGGAGAGAGCGCGCTGGCGGCCGGAGAGGGGGGAAAGTCACTGGTGCGTGCATTATCGTGGCTTTCACCGTGGCAAAGCCTCTGGCGATGGATGGACTCACTACTACAGTTCACTACGACGTGTTAAAGCTCCTAGGCACGTGGCGCACGGGCGGCAAGCGGCCAACGCCGGCAAGGATTATCACGGCCGGCAATAGAGCAAGTGGGTATGGTGAACCATCCAGTGACCGGGTCCGAGCTTATCTGGGCGCCAAGATCTTTTACTCCCCTCGGTTATCCACTTTGCGCCGAGCACAAATCTCGACACCGGCGAGGATCGCAGCGTGGAGTTCACCGGCGGCGCGATACACTGCATCTAAAGATCTTTTCATGCACTGTACCATAGCTATCTTTGACAGTCGTTCTGACAGAGCACATTTGGGGGCGATTTACTTCAAAATTTGCACAGCACTAGGTCAAGCGTAATACAACAAATTTGTTTACCAATGTTAGGGCTTCAACTTTGCCACAGTGACCCTGACCTTATCTCCATCGAATTAATCGTGAACTGCTTCCAAAGTTATCCAAATGTCACTGAACTTAGGTTTTCAGAGTTAAGGCTGTCTGACAGGCCAGTTTCAGGTCTCTTTTTCTCCCATTTTCATGTAGTACTAGGGCTTACTCACTTAATAAAATTTGTACCCCTAAAATAGCTCTACAAGTTTGATGTATTGACCTAGGGCAAATTCCTTATGAATTCAGAGAAACAGAGCTCCAAAAATGACTCAACTTCACTGAATTTCAGACTTAGTCACGTAGTGTTCATGTGACCCTTTTGCAAATAAGTCCAAATTTCATCACTCAACTTGAAAATTCTCTAATGTGAAAGTTACTTGGTTTGTGGTGTTCTATTACTTTCATATTTGCACTTTGGTCCAAAAGTGCATAAAATTTGCATTTACCCCCCTAGGGTTCCAATTAGGGTTTTCTAGGGTTTCTTTTAGGGTTTTGAGCACACTAGGGTATTTGTGCCATTCAAGTCCATCACTCTTAATCTCTTTTGGGTGTTTCCAAAGACTTTTAAGATTTTAATCACCTTGGCTTCATTTCTATCCATAGGTCCTAATCCTAGGGTTAAGTACCCTACCCTAAGGTTAAACACTCTTCAAGTCACATCACCACAACTTGTTTGAAAATTTTACCTAGTGAATGCAATCTAGGTGTAACAAACAATCATAAAATGTTAATGCACATGATGTTATGCTCAAGTTTTAGTGCCAGTAACACCAGGGGTGTTACATCCTTCCCCCCATAAAAGAATCTCGTCCCGAGATTTAAGGTCCTTGGGTAAGTAATGGAAAAGGAAACACATCACATCTTTATTTCCTTATTTGTCTTATAGAGAAGGGGTGGTATGGGGTTTATCCCAACTTTACAATCAAATTTACACATCTTACAGGTTACATGAAGCTAAACACCCAGGGAAGTTCTTTTCCATGGAGTCTTGAGTTTCTTAGGTAGCTTCATCTTCAGTATGTTGGTTCCATTGTACCTTATAGAATTTAAGAGTCCTTTTTTGAGTGACCCTATCCTTCTGATCCAAAACTCCAATGGGATGTTCTGAATAGGTCAAATCTGGTTCCAAAGCAACATCCACCACATCGACGGTTCAATCAAGAATCCGAAGGCACTTCTTTAATTGAGATACATGGAACACATTATGCACTGTAGACAATGTTTCTGGTAGTTGGAGTCGGTAGGCCACTGGTCCGTATCGTTCAAGAATAAGAAACAGGCCAATATACCGGGGTGCCAGTTTCCCTTTTACCCTGAAATGGTTCACACCTTTCATTGGTGATACTTTCAGGTATACATGATCATTAACTTGAAAGACCAAAGTTTGGCGTCGGTTATCTGCATAATTCTTTTGCCGAGCTTGTGCCTCTTTCAAGTTGTGTATGATCCGTTGGACTTTTTCTTCCGTCTCTTTAACCATGTCAGGCCTGAAAAACCACCTTTCTCCAGGTTCTGACCAATTTAAGGGTGTCCAGCACCGTCGCCCATACAGTGCTTCAAATGGTGCCATTTTAATGCTCTCTTAATAGCTGTTATTATAAGAAAACTCTGCCAATGGCAGACAATCATCCCATTTTTGTGGGAACTCTAAGACACATGCCCGCAACATATCTTCTAGTATCTGATTTACTCTCTCAGTTTGTCCGCTTGTTTGAGGATGATAGGCCAAACTATGGAGCAACTTAGTACCTAGAGATTTGTGGAGCTCTTCCCAAAATTTGGATACAAATTGTGGTCCGCGGTCTGACACTATTGTTTTTGGAACCCTGTGCAAACTGAGAATACGAGCAATATAAAGTTCCGCGTATGTGGCCAATATATTTTGATGGGAAGAAAGTGGGCAATCTTTATAAGACGATCAATTATAACCCATATAGAATCAAAACCTTTGGCTGTTTTGGACAATCCCACAATAAAATCCATGCTAATATCCTCCCATTTCCAAGTTGGGATGGGCAAGGATTGCAGTGGTCTAGCGGTCTTCATATGTATTGCCTTGACACGTCTACAGGTGTCACATCTTGCCACATAGTGTGCAATCTCAATCTTCATTTTTGTCCACCAATAGTGTTGCTTTATGTCTTGATACATCTTAGTACTTCCGGGATGAATGGAATATCGACTAAGATGAGCTTCATCCATAATTTGTTGGTGGACTTCAGCATCTTTAGGCACGACTATATGATCATTGAACCATATTATTCCTTGGTAATCTTTTCTGAAGCAATTTGCCTTGCTGGCTTCTATTTTCTCATGAATATGCTTCATACCCTTGTCGGTTCTTTGGGCATCAATAATTCTCTATAGAAGAAATGACTCAAGCTTTAATTATGTCAAAGTTCCGTGTTGTATCATACCTAGGTTTAACCTTTCCATTTCTTGACATAGTGTGATGTCAGGGGTCCTTTAAGGCAATGACAGGAAGCTTTGCAACTCAGTGCATCTGCCACCACATTGGCTTTTCCTGGGTGATAGTGGATTTCTAAGTCATAGTCTTTAATCAGCTCAAGCCATCTTCGCTATCTCATGTTCAATTCTGACTGGGTAAAGATATATTTTGGACTTTTATGATCTGTATATAAATGGCAAGTATTTCACAGCAGATAATTGATAGTCGCCTAGAGGGGGGGTGAATAGGGCGAAACTGAAATTTACAAATATAAACACAACTACAAGCCGGGTTAGCGTTAGAAATATAAACGAGTCCGCGAGAGAGGGCGCAAAACAAATCGCAAGCAAATAAAAGTGTGACACGCGGATTTGTTTTACCGAGGTTCGGTTTTCGCAAACCTACTCCCCGTTGAGGAGGCCACAAAGGCCGGGTCTCTTTCAACCCTTCCCTCTCTCAAACGATCCCACGGATCGAGTGAGCTTTCTCTTCTTCTCAATCAAACGGGAACAAAGCTTCCCGCAAGGGCCACCACACAATTGGTGCCTCTTGCCTTGGTTACAATTGAGTTTGATCACAAGAACAAGTGAGAAAGAAAAGAATGCGATCCAAGCGCAAGAGCTCGAAAGAACACAAGCAAATCACTCTCTCTAGTCACTATGGTGTTGTGTGAAATTTGGAGAGGACTTGATCTATTTGGTGTGTCTAGAATTGAATGCTAGAGCTCTTGTAGTAGTTGAGAAGTGGAAAACTTGGATGGCAATGAATGTGGGGTGGTTGGGGTATTTATAGCCCCAACCACCAAAAGTGACCGTAGCTGGAACCTGTCTGTTCGATGGCGCACTGGACAGTCCGGTGCACACCGGACAGTCCGGTGCCCCTGCCACGTCACCATTGCCGTTGGATTCTGACCGTTGGAGCTTCTGACTTCTGGGCCCTCCTGGGTGTCCAGTGCACACCGGACATGTACTGTTTGATGTCCGGTGCACCGGTATGGGCGTTCCTTACGTCTGCGCGCGCTGCGCGCGCATTAAATGCACCGCAGGGAGCCGTTGGCGCCACAGAGAGCCGTTGCTCCGCTGGCACACCGGACAGTCCGGTGCACACCGGACAGTCCGGTGAATTTTAGCGGAGCGGCTGCCGCGCGAACCCGAGGCTGGCGAGTTCCGGAGACCGCGCTTCCTTGGAGCACCGGACATGTCCGGTGCACACCGGACAGTCCGGTGAATTATAGAGCGCCGGCTTCCGAGAATTCCCGAGGGCGAAGAGTTTGAATTGGAGTTCTCTGGGCGCACCGGACACTGTCCGGTGCACACCGGACAGTCCGGTGCCTCCACCCAGGAGGTGCCCTCGGTTGCCTCGTTGCTCCTTTGTTGAATCCAACACTTGGTCTTCTTATTGGCTAAATGTGAACCTTTTGCACCTGTATAACTTATGCACTAGAGTAAACTAGTTAGTCCAATATTTGTGTTGGACAATTCAACCACCAAAATTATTTAGGAACTAGGTGTAAGCCTAATTCCCTTTCAATCTCCCCCTTTTTGGTGATTGATGCCAACACAAACCAAAGCAAATATAGAAGTGCATAATTGAACTAGTTTACATAATGTAAGTGCAAAGGTTGCTTGGAATTGAGCCAATATAAATACTTACATGATGCGCATGGATTGTTTCTTTGTTTCTGACATATTGGACCTCATTTGCACCATAAGTTTTGTTTTTGCAAACTCTTTTGTAAATTCTTTTCAAAGTCATTTTGCAAGATGGTCAAAGGTAAATGAATAAGATTTGCAAAGCATTTTCAAGATTTGAAATTTTCTTCCTTGGTTCAAATGCTTTTCCTTTGACTAAACAAAACTCCCCCTCAAATAAGGTCTCCTCTTAGTGTTCAAGAGGGTTTTAAGACATCAATTTGAAAATACTAGTTGCTCCCCCTTTAGAACACAAAGAGATACCAATTTTGAAATTTACCAATGTAAAATTATCAAATTTATAAAATTAGGTGGTGGTGCGGTCCTTTTGCTTTGGGCTCATATTTTCTCCCCCTTTGGCATGAATCGCCAAAAACGGAATCATTAGAGCCCTAATGAAGTACTTTCTCCCCCTTTGGTCATGAAATGAATGAGTGAAGATTATACCAAAGTTGGAGAGATGATGCGGAGCGACGGCGAAGAATGAGTAGTAGAGTGGAGTGGAAGCCTTGTCTTTGCCGAAGACTCCAATTCCCTTTCAATATACCTATGACTTGGTTTGAAATATACTTGAAAACACATTAGTCATAGCATATATAAAAGAGACATGATCAAAGGTATATTCATGAGCTATGTGTGCAAGACTAGCAAAAGAAATTCCTAGAATCAAGAATATTAAGCTCATGCCTAAGTCAGGTAAAAGATTGTTCATCAAGTGGCTTGGTAAAGATATCGGCTAATTGATCTTTAGTGTTAATGTAAGAAATCTCGATATCCCCCTTTTGTTGGTGATCCCGAAGAAAATGATACCGAATGGCTATGTGTTTAGTGCGGCTATGCTCGACGGGATTGTCGGCCATTTTGATTGCACTCTCATTGTCACATAGCAAAGGGACTTTGGTTAATTTGTAACCGTAGTCCCGCAGGGTTTGCCTCATCCAAAGCAATTGCGCGCAACAATGGCCTGCGGCAATATACTCGGCTTCGGCGGTGGAAAGAGCGACCGAATTTTGCTTCTTTGAAGCCCATGACACCAAGGATCTTCCCAAGAACTGGCAAGTCCCCGATGTGCTCTTCCTATTAATCTTACACCCCGCCCAATCGGCATCCGAATAACCAATCAAATCAAATGTGGATCCCCGAGGGTACCAAAGCCCAAACTTAGGAGTATAAGCCAAATATCTCAAGATTCGTTTTACGGCCGTAAGGTGTGATTCCTTAGGGTCGGCTTGGAATCTTGCACACATGCAAACGGAAAGCATAATATCCGGTCGAGATGCACATAAATAAAGCAATGAACCAATCATCGACCGGTATACCTTTTGATCCACGGACTTACCTCCCGTGTCGAGGTCGAGATGCCCATTGGTTCCCATGGGTGTCTTGATGGGCTTGGCATCCTTCATTCCAAACTTGCTTAGGATATCTTGAGTATACTTCGTTTGGCTAATGAAGGTGCACTCATGGAGTTGCTTGACTTGGAATCCTAGAAAATACTTCAACTCCCCCATCATTGACATCTCGAATTTTTGTGTCATGATCCTACTAAATTCTTCACATGTAGATTTGTTAGTAGACCCAAATATAATATCATCAACATAAATTTGGCATACAAACAAATCGTTGTCAAGAGTCTTAGTGAATAAAGTAGGATCGGCTTTGCCGACTTTGAAGCCATTTGAAATAAGGAAATCTCTAAGGCATTCATACCATGCTCTTGGGGCTTGCTTGAGCCCATAAAGCGCCTTAGAGAGCCTATAAACATGATTAGGATACTCACTGTCTTCAAAGCCGGGAGGTTGCTCAACATAGACCTCCTCCTTGATTGGTCCATTGAGGAAGGCACTCTTCACGTCCATTTGATAAAGCTTGAAGCCATGGTAAGTAGCATAGGCCAATAATATGCGAATTGACTCAAGCCTAGCTACGGGTGCATAGGTTTCACCAAAATCCAAACCTTCGACTTGTGAATATCCCTTGGCCACGAGTCGAGCTTTGTTCCTAGTCACCACACCATGCTCGTCTTGCTTGTTGCGGAAGACCCACTTGGTTCCTACAACATTTTGATTAGGACGTGGAACTAAATGCCATACCTCATTCCTTGTGAAATTGTTGAGCTCCTCTTGCATCGCCACCACCCAATCCGAATCTTGTAGTGCTTCCTCTACCCTGGTTGGCTCAATAGAGGAAACAAACGAGTAATGTTCACAAAAATGAGCAACACGAGATCGAGTAGTTACCCCCTTATAAATGTCGCCGAGGATGGTGTCAACGGGGTGATCTCGTTGTATTGCTTGGTGGACTCTTGGGTGTGGCGGCCTGGGTTGTTCATCCTCCTTGTCTTCATCATTTGCATCTCCCCCTTGATCGTTGCCGTCATTTTGAGGTGGCTCATCTTCTTTATCTTCTTGTTCAACATCTTGAGCCTCATCCTCAATTTGAGTTGGCGGAGATGCTTGCGTTGAGGAGGATGGTTGATCTTGTGCATGTGGAGGCTCTTCGGATTCCTTAGGACACACATCCCCAATGGACATGTTCCTTAGCACTATGCATGGAGCCTGTTCTTCACCTATATCATCAAGATCAACTTGCTCTACTTGAGAGCCGTTAGTCTCATCAAACACAACGTCACAAGAAACTTCAACAAGTCCTGAGGACTTGTTAAAGACTCTATATGCCCTTGTGTTTGAGTCATATCCTAGTAAAAAGCCTTCTACAGTTTTAGGAGCAAATTTGGATTTTCTACCTCTCTTAACAAGAATAAAGCATTTGCTACCAAAAACTCTAAAATATGAAATATTTGGCTTTTTACCGGTTAGGAGTTCATAGGATGTCTTCTTGAGGATTCGGTGAAGGTATAACCGGTTGATGGCGTAGCAAGCGGTGTTGACTGCTTCGGCCCAAAACCGATCCGGTGTCTTGTATTCATCAAGCATGGTTCTTGCCATGTCCAATAGAGTTCGATTCTTCCTCTCCACTACACCATTTTGTTGTGGAGTGTAGGGAGAAGAGAACTCATGCTTGATGCCTTCCTCCTCAAGAAAGCCTTCAATTTGAGAGTTCTTGAACTCCGTCCCATTGTCGCTTCTAATTTTCTTGATCCTTAAGCCGAACTCATTTTGAGCCCGTCTCAAGAATCCCTTTAAAGTTTCTTGGGTATGAGATTTGTCCTGCAAAAAGAACACCCAAGTGAAGCGAGAATAATCATCCACAATTACAAGACAATACTTACTACCGCCGATGCTTATGTAAGTGATCGGGCCGAATAGATCCATGTGTAGAAACTCCAGTGGCCTGTCGGTAGTCATGATGTTTTTGTGTGGATGATGGACACCAACTTGCTTCCCGGCTTGGCATGCGCTACAAATCCTGTCTTTCTCAAAATGAACATTGGTTAGTCCTAAAATGTGCTCTCCCTTTAGAAGCTTATGAAGATTCTTCATCCCAACATGGGCTAGTCGGCGATGCCATAGCCAACCCATATTAGTCTTAGCAATTAAGCAAGTGTCGAGTTCAGCTCTATCAAAATCTACCAAGTATAGCTGACCCTCTAACACTCCCTTAAAAGCTATTGAATCATCACTTCTTCTAAAGACAGTAACACCAGTATCAGTAAAAAGACAGTTGTAGCCCATTTGACATAATTGGGATACGGAGAGCAAATTGTAATCTAAGGAATCTACAAGAAAAACATTGGAAATAGTATGGTCAGGTGATATAGCAATTTTACCCAGTCCTTTGACCAAACCTTGATTTCCATCCCCGAATGTGATAGCTCGTTGGGGAGCTTGGTTTTTCTCATATGAGGAGAACATCTTTTTCTCCCCTGTCATGTGGTTTGTGCACCCGCTGTCGAGTATCCAACTTGAGCCCCCGGATGCATAAACCTACAAAACAAGTTTAGTTCTTTGTTTTAGGTACCCAAACGGTTTTGGGTCCTTTGGCATTAGAAACGAGAACCTTGGGTACCCAAACACAAGTCTTGGAGCCCTTGTGTTTGCCCCCAACAATTTTGGCAACTATCTTGCCGGATTTGTTAGTCAAAACATAAGATGCATCAAAAGTTTTAAATGAAATAGCATGATCATTTGATGCATTTGGAATTTTCTTTCTAGGCAACTTGGCATGGGTTGGTTGCCTAGATCTAGATGTCTCACCCTTATACATAAAAGCATGATTAGGGCCAGAGTGAGACTTCCTAGAATGAGTTTTCCTAATCTTGCTCTCAGGATAGCCGGCAGGGTACAAAATGTAACCCTCGTTATCCTGAAGCATGGGAGCCTTGCCCTTAACAAAGTTAGATAGGTTCTTAGGAGGGGCATTAATTTTGACATTGCCTTCCTTTTGGAAGCCAATGCCATCCTTAATGCCAGGGCGTCTCCCATTATAGAGCATGCTTCTAGCCAATTTAAATTTTTCATTTTCTAGTCATGCTCTCTAATTTTAGCATTAAGTTGTGCTATGTGATCATTTTGTTTTTTAATTAAGGCTAGGTGATCATGGATAGCATCAACATTAATATCTCTACATCTAGTACAAATGGAAACATGCTCAACATTAGATGTAGAGGGTTTGCAAGATTTAAGTTCAACAACCTTAGCATGTAACATATCATTTTTAGTTCTAAGGTCGGAAATAGTAGCATTGCAAACATCAAAATCCTTAGCCTTAGCAATTAATTTCTCATTTTCATTTCTAAGGCTAGCAATGGAAACATTCAACTCATCAATCCTAGCAAGCAAATCAACATTATCATTTCTAGGATCAATGCAAACATGAGAATCAACCTTAGCAATTAATTTAACATTTTCATTTCTAAGGTTGGCAATAGAGTCATGGCATGTGCTTAGCTCACTAGATAATTTGTTACATTTTTCTACTTCTAGAGCATAAGCATTTTTAACCTTAACATGTTTCTTATTTTCCTTGATTAGGAAGTCCTCTTGAGAGTCCAAGAGATCATCCTTTTCTTGGATGGCACTAATTAGCTCATTTAATTTTTCCTTTTGATCCATGTTAAGGTTAGCAAAAAGAATACGCAAGTTGTCCTCCTCATTTTTATCATTATCCTCATCACTAGATGTTTCATATTTAGTGGAGGACCTTGATTTTACCTTCTTTTTGCCGTCCTTGGCCATGAGACACTTGTGGCCGACGTTTGGGAAGAGAAGGCCCTTGGTGACGGCGATGTTGGCGGCGTCCTCGTCGTCGGAGGAGTCGCTTGAGCTTTCGTCGGAATCCCACTCCCGACAAACATGGGCATCGCCGCCCTTCTTCTTGTAGTATCTCTTCTTCTCCTTCCTCTTGCCCTTCTTGTCGTCGCCCCTGTCACTATCACTAGACATAGGACATTTTGCAATAAAATGACCGGGCTTACCACACTTGTAGCAAACCTTCTTGGAACGGGATTTGTAGTCTTTCCCTTTCCATTGCTTGAGGATTTGCCGGAAGCTTTTGATGATTAGGGCCATCTCCTCGTTGTCGAGCTTGGAGGCGTCGATTGGTTGTCTACTTGGTGTAGACTCCTCCTTCTTCTCCTCCGTTGCCTTGAAGGCCACCGGTTGCGTCTCGGATGTGGAGGGTTCATCAAGCTCGTTGATCTTCTTGGAGCCCTTAATCATGCATTCAAAACTCACAAAATTCCCGATAACTTCCTCGGGGTCATTAGTGGATATCTAGGATTGCCACGAATTAATTGAACTTGTGTGGGGTTAAGGAAAATAAGGGCTCTTAGAATAACCTTAACCACTTCGTGGTCATCCCATTTTGCGCTCCCGAGGTTGCGCACTTGGTTCACCAAGGTCTTGAGCCGGTTGTACATGTCTTGTGGCTCCTCCCCTTGGCGAAGACGGAAGCGACCGAGCTCCCCCTCGATCGTTTCCCGCTTGGTGATTTTTGTGAGCTCATCACCCTCGT
The DNA here is from genome assembly GCA_029449295.1 of Zea luxurians. Classification (NCBI taxonomy): domain Eukaryota; kingdom Viridiplantae; phylum Streptophyta; class Magnoliopsida; order Poales; family Poaceae; genus Zea; species Zea luxurians. The sequence goes on along the minus strand of JAOPSE010000001.1, from coordinate 43,486,904 downwards.
GCGCCGTCTTGAGTAGGTCCCAAATCTCCTTTGCGTTCTTCAACCCTTGCACTTTGTTGTATTCCTCCTTGCTTAGAGAGGCAAGGAGAATGGTTGCGGCTTGGGAGTTGAAGTGCTCGATTTGGGCTACTTCGTCCGTGTCATAGTCCTCATCCCCTACTGATGGTACCTGTACACCATATTCAACAACATCCCATATACTTTTGTGGAGAGAGGTTAGATGAAATCGCATTAAATTACTCCACATAGCATAATCTTCACCATTAAAAGTTGGTGGTTTGCCTAATGGGACGGAAAGTAAAGGTGTATGTTTAGAGATGCGAGGGTAGCGTAGGGGGATCTTACTATACTTCTTACGCTCTTGGCGTTTAGAAGTGACGGACGCCGCGTCGGAGCCGGAGGTAGATGTCGATGAAGTGTCGGTCTCGTAGTAGACCACCTTCCTCATCCTCTTGTGCTTGTCCCCACTCCGATGCGGCTTGTGAGAAGAAGATTTTTCCTTCTTCTCCTTGTGGTGAGAAGAGGAAGATCTTTTCTCCTTCCGCTTGGAGGAGTTCTTCTTCTTCTCCCTTCTCTTGGTGCGGGACTCTTCCGATGAAGTGCTCCCTTGGCTTGTAGTGGGCTTGTTATCGCCGGTCTCCATCTCCCTCTTGGTGTGATCTCCCGACATCACTTCGAGCGGTTAGGCTCTAATGAAGCACCGGGCTCTGATACCAATTGATAGTCGCCTAGAGGGGGGGGGTGAATAGGGCGAAACTGAAATTTACAAATATAAACACAACTACAAGCCGGGTTAGCGTTAGAAATATAAACGAGTCCGCGAGAGAGGGCGCAAAACAAATCGCAAGCAAATAAAAGTGTGACACGCGGATTTGTTTTACCGAGGTTCGGTTTTCGCAAACCTACTCCCCGTTGAGGAGGCCACAAAGGCCGGGTCTCTTTCAACCCTTCCCTCTCTCAAACGATCCCACGGATCGAGTGAGCTTTCTCTTCTTCTCAATCAAACGGGAACAAAGCTTCCCGCAAGGGCCACCACACAATTGGTGCCTCTTGCCTTGGTTACAATTGAGTTTGATCACAAGAACAAGTGAGAAAGAAAAGAATGCGATCCAAGCGCAAGAGCTCGAAAGAACACAAGCAAATCACTCTCTCTAGTCACTATGGTGTTGTGTGAAATTTGGAGAGGACTTGATCTATTTGGTGTGTCTAGAATTGAATGCTAGAGCTCTTGTAGTAGTTGAGAAGTGGAAAACTTGGATGGCAATGAATGTGGGGTGGTTGGGGTATTTATAGCCCCAACCACCAAAAGTGACCGTTGCTGGAACCTGTCTGTTCGATGGCGCACTGGACAGTCCGGTGCACACCGGACAGTCCGGTGCCCCTGCCACGTCACCATTGCCGTTGGATTCTGACCGTTGGAGCTTCTGACTTCTGGGCCCTCCTGGGTGTCCAGTGCACACCGGACATGTACTGTTTGATGTCCGGTGCACCGGTATGGGCGTTCCTTACGTCTACGCGCGCTGCGCGCGCATTAAATGCACCGCAGGGAGCCGTTGGCGCCACAGAGAGCCGTTGCTCCGGTGCACACCGGACAGTCCGGTGCACACCGGACAGTCCGGTGAATTTTAGCGGAGCGGCTGCCGCGCGAACCCGAGGCTGGCGAGTTCCGGAGACCGCGCTTCCTTGGAGCACCGGACATGTCCGGTGCACACCGGACAGTCCGGTGAATTATAGAGCGCCGGCTTCCGAGAATTCCCGAGGGCGAAGAGTTTGAATTGGAGTTCTCTGGGCGCACCGGACACTGTCCGGTGCACACCGGACAGTCCGGTGCCTCCACCCAGGAGGTGCCCTCGGTTGCCTCGTTGCTCCTTTGTTGAATCCAACACTTGGTCTTCTTATTGGCTAAATGTGAACCTTTTGCACCTGTATAACTTATGCACTAGAGTAAACTAGTTAGTCCAATATTTGTGTTGGACAATTCAACCACCAAAATTATTTAGGAACTAGGTGTAAGCCTAATTCCCTTTCAAAAATGACGCCATATCTTAAGGGAATGAACAACTATAGCTAGTTCCAAATCATGAGTTGGATAGTGCTCCTCATGCCAGCGTAGTTGTCTTGAAGCATAAGCTATGACTTGGCCCTCCTGCATTAGGACACATTCGAGTCCACTGCCTGATGCGTCACAATACACATCAAAAGGCTTTTGTATATCCAGTTGAACCAATACCAGAGCAGTGGTCAATAACACCTTCAGCTGCTCAAAGGCTTCATTGCATTTTGAGGACCAGTCAAACTTGGTATCATTCTTCATAAAGCCGTAATAGGTTTAACAATCTTGGAAAAATCCGAAATGAACCTGCGGTAATATCTAGCTAGTCCAAGGAAGCTTCGAACTTGATGTACTATAGTTGGCGGTTTCCATTCCAGAATATCTTTGACTTTGCTGGGATCGACCACAATTCCTTTTGCAAATAATACATGTCCAAGAAACTGGATTTCCTCCAACTAGAACACGCATTTGATAAACTTAGCATACAACTGGTGCTCCCTTAAGCGCGTTAGCACAATCCGTAAATGCTTAGTATTCTCCTCTTCATTTTTGGAATAGATAAGAATGTCATCAATGAAGACCACCACAAGTTTATCTAACTCAGGCATAAACACCGAGTTCATTAAGTATGTGAAGTGGGCTGGAGCATTTGTTAATCCGAAAGACATGACTAAATATTCAAATAATCCATACCACGTAGTGAACGCAGTCTTAGGTATATCTTCGGGTCGAATGCGGATCTGATGATAACCTGACCTGAGGTCAATCTTGGAGAATACCAGAGCTCCAGTGAGTTGATCGAATAAGATATCGATCCGAGAAGAGGATACTTATTCTTGATGGTGACCTCATTAAGGGGTCTGTAGTCCACGCACATTCGAAGTGTCTGATCCTTCTTCTTAACGAAAATTGTTGGACATCCCCATGGTGATGAACTAGGCCTAATGAACCCCTTCTCAAGCAGGTCTTGTAATTGAGTCTTAAGTTCTACCAATTCATTATGCGGCATTCAGTACGATCTTTTAGAAATAGGAGCCGTACCAGGGCTTTAGTTCAATCACAAATTCCACATCCCTTTCTGGAGGCAACCCAGGTAGGTCTTCAGAAAAGACATCTGGGAATTCACATACCACCGAAATATCCTGGATTTCTTGCACGATCGCTTCACAAGCTTGTTTAGATAGTTTGGCTGGGACAGTTACAGGGATGGACAAATGAATCTCTTCATGGCCATGGCTCAATTTGATGGTCCTTAAGTCTGTATTGATGATGGCCTTATGCTGGGCTAACCAGTTCATGCCTAGAATTACATCTATGTCTTGACCTTTTAAAACAATCATGTTGGTTGGAAATTCCCGTCTGGCCAACGTTACTGGTATGTGGAAGGCTACTTCCTTAGTAAATATCCATCCCTCAGGTGAGTGGATAATAAATCCTTCCCTTGATTCAGTGCAAGGAATGCAATGCTTTTCCACAAAATTCTTGCTTATGAACATATGTGATGCACCAGAATTGAAGAGGATAACTGCTGGAGAATTGGCAACAAGGAACGTACCCATCATTACTGGCTCGCCCTCCGGTGTTGTAGCCACTTGGGTATAATAAATCCGTCCAGTTTTCTTGAAATTCTTGCCCGTTGAAGTATTAGCTGTGTTCCCCTTTCCTTGGTTGGAGTTCCTAGAGTTCTGTTGGAAATTGGTTTTATTTTTTTAGGGTATGGGCAGTCCTTGATGAAGTGTCCGGACTTTCCACAATTGAAGCAACCAGTGGAAGAACTGGGGAGAGCAGGGAAACGAGTACCAGGGGCACTCGGCTGATTGGTAGGAGTGGGGGTAGTAGTGGGACGAATAAAGACAGGCTGCTTGAATGGATATGAAGGTGGGCGAGGCGAAGAATGATTTTGATTAAAAGGTTAGATCACCAACCTGGTTCTCTTCACAGGCCCTTGATTTGACCTTTCTCCTCCAAACCCCTTTGATTTTTCATATCCTGCAGTTTTAGCTTCCCCTGCCAGTGCTGTACCGACAACCCTAGTGTAGGTAAGGTCCAAGCAGGTTGCCATTTTCCACTGAAGCCTATCATTGAGTCCCCTCATAAAACAATTCTTTTTCTTTAGATCTGTATTCACTTGGTCAATGGCATACTAGGAGAGATGGTTGAATTTGTTGAGATACTGCATTACAGTATCTCCCCCTTGCTTTAACTGGATAAACTCTTCTTGTTTCATATGGAGCACTCCCTCTGGAAGATAATGCTCCCGAAATGCTAGCTTAAATTCCTTCTAGGTGATCTGATGCCCAGCAGGTTGGATTGCTAAAAAATTTGAACACCAAGTACTGGCAGGCCCTCTTAGATGTTGTGCAGTAAACAATGGCTTTTGCGTCTGTTCCATCACTCTTACCCACTCATCAGCTTCTAGAGGTTCTTCTGCTTTGATGAAGAGTGGGAGTCAAGTCTCAAAGAATTCCAAATATGTAGTATCATGCGGTCTTTGAGGAGGAGCTCTTCCTCCGTGCTGTTGGAACTGATTGCCTGCCATTTCGCGTAAGAAGCGTGTTTTATCAGCGGTGGCATTGACCAAGGTAGTGATAACCTCGGCCAAAGTTGGTGGTACTGGTGGTGGGTTGGGAGTATCCTCCCTACCGCGGGAAGTCCCCGCACTATCATGTGTGCGAGTTCGTGATGGCATCTAAGGCAAAGGAACATTTGGAAAAAAATATAACATGACAACATACACCATCATATTACATTACCAAAATGTAATAATTATACAGACTCCAGTGTACAACTCGACTTTATTACTTATTTTACATAAGTATAACACTTAGACTATTATTCTAGTCTTCTTCATCCTTTGTTGCTTCATTTCCTGCTGTAGAAGGTCGTTCGTCACCAAGGTTCATGGAAGGAGGGGGCCTAAAAAGGTCTAGCTCCCCATCATGTCCTTCATTTGCTGTACCCGAGGGTCCGGCTCCCATTGCAGCAATGTCTGAAGGCACGTCCAGGAGCAGTCGAGCATACAATACATGTACTTCTTCATGTAAAGTATTACAATACACTTGCAGGCTTTCGAGGGACGCACTAAGCTCTGCCACCCGAGCTAGAGCTTTCGCTTCGCAGTCCCAAGTGAACGAATGTGAGTTGATGGCCCAATAAATGGATGCATCCCATTTTGAGATCTCATACTGCAAACGGCTAACTTTAGCAAACAATTCCGCTATACGGTGACTGTCTCGCTCCTGTGCCCTAATCCTTTGGCGTAGTTCTGACCGGAGTTGTTCCACCCTGGCTTCCAGGTCTCCAATTGGGTCATTACTGCCACTACTACTTCCTTCATGCCTGGAAGCTAGATGATGTTGTGGCACGCCAAAAGGTCTAGTAGACTTGCGCGCTGTTTTCCTAGTACGCGCCATATCTCCATAAGAGGGGAAGATTTATTAGTATCTTTTTAAACATGATGCATGCATAACATGATAATTATGGATTTCAACTTTCATTGATCCCCAACTTCCTATGTGTTGCACTCTATTACCCAACTGTACAAGATAAGGGACTACCAGAAATTGGTAAGGTAAGAATGAAAGAATATTTCTAGGTAAGTGTTTAAAAATTCTTTTTGAAGTACTAAGTAATATCTGGAGAGATGGGCTTCGCTCCGATAGCAGCTGTGGCGGAACCTCCCAAGGTATTAGGCCCACCTACAGTTGTCCTTGTTCTAAGGACCTTGGACAACCCTGTAGATGTATATAATCACTCAACAAGTTTGGAAACTGTATCTTCATCATTTTGCCCAAGAGCGCTTCACCCGTCACAAAGATAATACATCATATCGGAGAAAAGAATAAGCGGAAGAAAATTACAATAACTTAATTTACATTCATCAAATATATATAGAGAGTATTATTATTATTACAATACCAGGGTATTATGAGTGCATAAGGTATTATTATTACAGACCAGAGAGGCAAAACACCCTCCCACACAAAAGTTTAATGTTTTCAAGGTGGGAGGCCAACATGCTCCCACGACAGACTTCACTACTGGGGCTCTTCCTTGGGTACCACCTTTGAACAGAAACAACAAAATCTGTTGTTTCCTCACCTACAACAACATGGGTTCGAAAACCCTAAGTACGGAGTGTACTTTCGCAAGTCTTACCCGACAAAAGAAAAGACTCTCAAGGATATGCTGGCTTGAGGGAGTCAAGGTAAGGTTATTCAAGAATCAAAGACTCTGTTTGCAGAAATGCTTACTGTGACAGAACCTCCCAAGTCATTAGGCCCACCTACAGTTGTCCTTGTCCAACGGACCTCAAACAACCCTGCAGGTGCCCTTGAATCACTTGCCAAGTTCGGTATCTGCTTTCTTTACCTTTCCCAAGAGCGTTTCACCCGTCACGCAGACATTACAATACATCGGAGGTATGAAAATGCGGAAGCGATTACAATAACTTACTTTTATTGAAATGTAAGACAGAGTAATATAGTTACAGACCAGAACATAATATATGAGTGCCGAGTATTATTACAAAACATGGGAGGCAAAAACCCCTCCCGATAAGTTTTAAACAAAAGTTTTTACGGAGGATCCTTTCCTCCCGAAGCTTTAGTCTTGATTCTCTTCCTTTGGCACCACCTTTGAACAAAAGCAGCAAAAGTTTGCCGCTTCTTCACCTAAAACCACATGGGACAAAGCCCTGAGTACGAAGTGTACTTTCGCAAGACTTACCCGACAAAGTAAAAGACTCTCAAGGATATGCTGGCTTTAAGGGAGTCAAGGTAAGGCTTATCAATAATCAATGACTTTGTTTGCAGAAATGCTTACTACTAGTGGATCCTTAAAAATCCAATTTTAATTGTCAGGTTAAGTAAGATTACCTGCATCTAGAGTTCTCTCTACCCTAGTTCAATCACTTGACCTGCACTAGTCAATTTCTTTAACAACCCCTCAACTTTAGTGGATTTCTACGTATAGGGAAGTGACCAAGTCTTCATAACCACGAAGGTACGGTGATCTGAATCGATTATACTCAGCTGAGGATCTCCAATCACACGACATATGTAGCACTTAACCCATGCATATGTCAACTCGCCACCGGGGTTCTTAAGACTAGATCAGGTTCACGCCAACCGAGAGCACAGATACACAACCGTCCAGCCTCTTGCCATGGAGGGTACACGCTACTCTCGCCATCTCTCCACTCCCATTGTGTGGTATCTTATTCTGGTATTAGTCTGCCTGAGGTCAAGCTTACCCATGACGAGGCATGTGACCATTTAAAGGGTCCTCGGTCATCAAGCCTACATCAGCACGGTCCTTAATCGACTCAGACGGAGACACTACACCGAGACTCTCATCTCGTGCAAGTCACCCACCCGGTCTCAGCTTAATATTTAACACCCAAAGTTTGGTACCTAGCAGAGGTACATCTTTTCTGATGTTGAACCCACCATGGCCATGATGGATCCACCATCAAGTTTTATTTTCGAAAACATTCCACCCACTTTGCAACATCATCTTTTGAGAAAACAAAACATTTTGTTTTTCTAAAGCAAAGCTAAGCATAAGGAAAACCTTTTGTAAAACAGGGATTTAGGAAATAATCAAGTCCAAGGAAGGAGATGCAGCAATAGTTTAGCACACAACTCCTATCACCTAATGCATCAAGTAAGTGAGAAAGATTTTAAAAGTAACAAGGAGGTGGCAAATGCACCGGGGCTTGCCTTGTGTTACTGGTGAATCAGGCTCAGTTCCGCAGATATCGAACTAAAAACAGTTGCCTGCTTGATGTTCCTCAGGTGGTGGGGGTGAAGTCTTCGCTTCTTCGACTTCTACTTCTTCTTCGTTTTCTAAATGTAACCATACATAATAATGAATGCCATGTAATGCTCATGAGAGTGCAAAGATAATAAAAGTTTATTATCTAAAGTATTGAGTACAACTTTCCTTCACGGTTCTCCGAGAATTTAGGGTTTCCGGAGTCAACAGTGAAGTTCACAGGGCAGGGGGGCTAGGGTTTTGGGTTCTAAGCATCAAACATCGTCCAAAACATTCCAACTTTACCCAAGGCCTCTAAATATTATATAGAGTTTATCCTAAAAGTTTAGTGAATTTTGGATTTATTATTTATTCTCTAAAAATCCAGAAACAAGGTTTTTGGCTATTTTAAATACCCTATAATTTCCTATTTGGACTAAAAATCAAGAAACTATTTTTATTAAATACTATAGGAAATTAGAGACTTAGCAAAATTGGTCTGGCATTTTTAGGATTTTTCTACAATTTTCTAGAATTTCTTTAGCTCTGGCAAAAAAAGAAAGGAAAAAAGACATGAATAGTTCTAGACCGAATTTGGCCCAGGTCGGCCCATCTACAGGTGAAACCACGCCCACGCGCGCCCACGCTGGCAAATTTGCACAAAGGCCCTCGCTATTTGAATAATCCATTAAGAATCCTTAACCACTATTCATTCTCTCTCTGATAGTTACACAGAGGTCCCCCGACTTTTGTTTCTTCTAAAATACACCCCTGGCCATGGCGCGCTCGCCATCGTTCACCGACGCGGCACGTACTGGCCATGGCCGGTGGTGACTGTCTAAAATAGCTATGGGATGACCATTCCCGACCTAAGGCGACCTGAGAACAGGCTTCAATTTCGGCGGGCACACATAGAGAGTGTTCTACCCACGTACACGCCGGAAACCGAGACATCGAGCCCGCGTTCCCGTCCAATCATGCCCGGATTGGTCCAACGGCTGCCACGGCGAGCTTTACGGTTATATAGAGCTACTAAAACAACACTCAAAAAGTACATAGCCATACCCGAGTGGTCCGGCCACCGAAGGGCTATCTACGGCGGCGCGGAAATCCAATTTGGGGGAAAACCCGAATTGAAGTGCTATGGTGGATGATTGGAGACAAGAGTGGGTGCTCTGGCTTGGTGATGACCCAATGCAGTAGACCGTGCCATCAATTTATAGTGGGGCTAAGCGGTGGTCAGTGAATTTGGTGAAGACGCGCGGCGGCCGGAATGAAGGGGTGAGTCACCGGCGCGATTTACCGTGGCACTCACCGGTTGAGGAGCTATGGCGGTTATCGGCGAGCTGGTGCGGCTAGTGACGACGTGGTTAAAGGTCTGGAGCGTGGCACAATCGCGGTGAAGAATGGCAACTCCGGTGACGGCCGTAAAGCCACGTCACCGGTGCAAAGGGTAGGGGACAACGAGGCCACAATAGCTCATATCCATCTACGACGAGATCTTTTCATGGTGAGCAAAATCCACACGCCCACGGCACGAATCCTGACGGCCGGCGCGAATCCGGGCGCAAAGACCACCGGTGACGAGGGGGCTGAACCAGCGATCAAGTTCAGATTAATGTACCATCAAACGCTTCTTTAGTGAGTCTGACATGCCAGTTTTAGGGTGAATTTCCTCTCAATTTTCCATGGCAACTAGACCAATGCTCTGCAGCAAAGTTGTAGCTTAATAGACCAGCTCCAACTTTGCTGCATTGTGCATCCACAAAATGTCACAATATCCTACTTAAAATTGAGCTCTAAGTTCATGCAATCCCACTGTTAGGCTGACTTCAGACTTTAAGTAGTCTGACAGCACGACTTTGGGTACATTTTTCTCCAAATTTTTCATAACAACAATGTTTAATCCCTTAAACAAAGTTGTTCTCCTAACATAGCTCTATAGATTTGATGTGGTGACCCTAGGCAAATTCTCTATATTTTTGGATCTATAGAGCCCTAAAGTCAGCCCTACTTCACTGTTTTGAGACTTAACCAATAGAGCTCAAATAGGGCTTTTTGCAAATGGGTCCAAAACTTAGGGTTTAGGTTGCAAATCCACACACATGTGAACCACATGAGTTAAGATACCCTAATCTCCTAGTTTTTGCACTTTAGTCCAAAAGTGCACTAATTTTGCACTTAGCCCCCTAGGGTTTAAGTCTAGGGCTTTCTAGGGTCCTTTATAGAGTTTTTGGGGATTCTAGGGTTTGAATATCCCATAAGTCTATTCATGGTGACATTATATGGTTATTGCTGGGGGCCTTCGGCTTCCGAAGGTCCTCAAAAACATGATTTAACGATGTTTCTGGAAGTATAATGCATGAACAGGTACCTTCGGACATGAGTTGAAACCACAGCATGAAGAAGCACAAGAAGGAGTACAAAGGATAGCGCGAAGCCGAAGCTGTGCGCAGGAGAGCTTCGGCATGAAAGCAGAAAAGGAAAACCGACGTAAAGATGAAAAGGCTACTTAGACCTCGATGGATTACTATAGAGTTATTAGCAAATGTAAAGGACATGAGTGTAATTTTACATGGGCTGCGTCCCGTGACTATAAATAGATGAACAGTAACCCTGTACTATTCACGCTGACTAGGCATTAATCCTTGCGTCACATTGGTACCTTTACCTTCTTTCAAGTTGAAGGTACACTTGTAATTTAATATCATTTCTATTTTTCCACAGTAATAAAATAAGAATGAGATAATAATAATATATATGACTGTGTATATTATCTTTTATGTTTTATGCGATTCTTTCTTTATCTCTATATGTTATGTTGATGAAGGTATGTCCTTCATTACCTTCGTCCGAAAGTCATTATATCCTAAAGAAAATAATGCTTCGAAGGACGAAGGGCTTTAACGTTTAATGTTTTCTGTGTTGCCTTGTTCTTAACTCATAGCACTTGAGAACAAGTCCCCAACATTGGTGCCCACCTCCGGTGAACCCTTTTTCGACCACCTTCAGCAAGCATCGACCTTCGTCATGCCACCAAAGAAAGCTTCGGCAACAGGGGCTGCCGTTCTGCAGCAGCTGGACCCGAACCAGGAGACCCTTTCTCTTCGGGAGGCCCGAAGCCAGAAGAGGAAGGCCACTAGTCCAACACCACAAGCGGATGAGTTGGACCAAGAAATCAGGAATATGGAGATGCTTCATCAACAGGTACAGAAGAAGAAGGAGAAGATGGCTCGGTTAGCTGACCTGCAAAGGCAGATTGACGAAGCTACCGAAGAAGTGCGTCATCTTGCTCAAGAAGGGCAGAACCGAAGGCCCCACCACAGAGAGCTACACCAAGAGGGCTTCTTCAACGAGGATGACTGGTATGAGGATTTCCATCATGGAAATTTTGCTTTTGATGATGCTTCTCCTCTGTCAGCAGAACTGCAGGCTACGCCCTGGCCCCCGTCTTACAAGCCACCCCAGCTCCCCATGTATGACGGACACTCAGATCTGAAGCAGTTTCTGATGAGCTACGAAGCAACTATATCTTCGTATGGTGGCAACACTGCAGTCATGGCGAAATCCTTCGTCATGGCAGTCAAAAATGTTGCACAAACTTGGTACTCCTCTCTTCGGCCAGGAATAATCACATCATGGCAGAAGCTGAAGGACATGCTGGTCACCAGTTTTCAAGGGTTTCAGACAAAGCCAGTTACCGCTCAAGCCTTGTTCCAGTGCACGCAAGATCAAGAGGAATATCTCTAGGCGTATGTCCGAAGGTTCTTGCGTCTGAGGGCACAAGCGCCAACAGTGCCCAATGAAATTGTCATTGAGGCCATGATTAAGGGGCTTCGGCTAGGACCTTCAGCCTAATATTTCGCCAGGAAACCCCCTTAAACCCTGGAGAAACTGTTTCAGAAGATGGATGAATACATCCGCGCTGACAATGATTTTCGACAGAGAAGGGAGGAAGCTTACAGGATGTGCCACGTCACCATCTAGAAACAGAAAGAGATAGCAGAAGCTGCAGCCCAACAGAGCCAGCCGAAGCAAGTCATGCATACTGCTTCGTACCACTCACCGTACATTCCAGAGTATGTGGGTAACCATCCTGCAGCCTCTATTGCTTCGGCAAGCCAACCTCAGGCATCCTGGCAACAGCCTCCACCTCCACCACCATTGCAACGAGGCTAGCAACTAGAAGGGAGCCAACACACTCATCAGCAATGAGACTTCAGAGAGGAGTCCGAAGCTCGCACAGTCAACAGTACTGTGCCAGAATCGAAGCACATCTACTAGAAGATATCCTACTTCTAAAATAGTTCTGGGATTCGTTATCATTTTTCTTTTTTAAAAGAGAACAATCGTTAAAAGCTTAAGTTTTTCCTGTCGTTTTCAATTCCTTGTAATAGCTTCGTTTTGGCTATAGTGGAAATGTATCTCTTTTACAGACTCACGAAGTCCAAAAAAGTTGGTGAAGCATGAAAGTTGCTCTCAAGAAAGCGCGGGGTTCACAATCACATTACAACTTTTGCCGAAGCAATAGAAAGTCGTTCTAAGGAACGCAGTGTAAGTTTCCCGAAGCAACAAAAAGTCGTTCCTAAGGGAGCGCAGTGTAAGTTTTCTGCTCAAAAGTCGTTCCAAAGGGAATGCAGAGCTTACAGCAAAAAATAAACGCTGATTCCGCTGAAGTAAAAGGCGAAGCGCGAAAAGTCAACACGAATACCGCTGAAGTAAAAGGCAAAGAAGCTCCTAAGGGAGGCTTACAGCGAAAAGTCAGCGCTGATACACCGAAAAATAAGCGGTGAAGCCAAAAAATAAACAGCAAAAAGATTGTGTGCTTTACTGAGTGAATGTGTGTGTATCTTCGGCACAAATACCATTTTGCATAACATAACATCATTACATCATTTTGCATAGCATAACATCATACATCATATTGCATCAATGGCGCAAGAGGGGGATTCAATGTTGATCTTCGGAGATTGTTTCGAAGAAGCAGTGCCAAGGCACAAAATAAGTATTGAAGGAGCATAGCTTCGTCAAACTCAAAATGAAAAGGAGATCTATTGATTCCGAAGCATAATGATTTTATGAAGATTGGATGTTTTTACGAAATATGGATATTCTTCACAACGCATGAAAAGAAGGGAAGGTGTTTTTTCGCCGAAGGCTCAAAAACGGTATGTACGTAAAGTTTTCATGCATCGTAAAGAATTCAGTTACAAGCAGCTCAAATATTACATTCAAAATTATAAAAGTATTATACACTTTGTTCAGCAAATATTACATTCATAATGTTTTTACAATAAAAGCTATTCTTCTTTTAAAACTGCTTCCGCAGCTTCGTTCAGCAATCGATTAACAGCTTCGTCCAAAATAGCTTCGGCCACTTTAGTAACTTCATCGTCTTTCTCTACTTCTGGGTTAGCCATTGACTCGAAGGGCTCTGGAGGAGGAGATAGTTCAGCTGCGATATAAAATGTAAATAAGTCTGAAGGTTCAAAAATTAGTAAATAAAGTTAAAAAGTTATTAAGCAATACCTATCCGCCTCTCAAGTTCCGTCGCTTTCTCAGCTGCCTTCGTCGCTTCTTTTAAATCATGGGAATCTTTTTCGCTCTTTTTTATCATCTCGTGCGCCATCCCTCGGCCGCCATTCTCCCAGATGTCAGTAAAGAATTTTCCGCCAATTAAGCTTGCTTCGGCCGAGGGATCTTTTGTATCTTCAATAGATAAAGTAGCTTCGGCTTGAGCCAAAGCTTTCACATGGTCGCAGCCTGACTTTTCTAAAATAGCTGCGATTCCCCTGGCACCCGAGAAAGCGCAGATATCCCCGCGACCACTCAAGACTTCCTCAAAAGCTTCAGCTTCGTTACTGATCCAATCAATTGGGCCTTCAGGATCACCCCTTACGAAGTCATCTTCGTTAGAGAATGCGCCAACGTTGGCGAAGCTAGTTTTTATCTTCTTAACACACTCTATAGACTTTTCATAGCACCTCTCCTTGGATGCACGAAGTTCATCAACTGTTTTTTGTAAGTGGTTCCTCCAATATACACTAATATCTCGTTCAGCCTCTGCAAGACCACATTTTTCTTTAGCTTCGAATAGCTGTTTACAAAGATCTTCGATTTCGTAATTCTAAGGTTCAGCTTGGGCTTTGGAAGCAACTTCGTCTTCTTTTATTTTGTTCAACAATGAGTTTAATATTTTATCTTTTTCAAGACCTTCGTTCCTTAGTTCAATTACTTCGGAACGAAGGTTGTTTAGGGCTATGGTATACCCTTCATCTTCGGTACTTTTTTGTGCCCTGAGGGCGTTGCTAAGGATGAGGCCCTGCAAAAATGAGGTATTGAGTGTAAGCAAATGGAAAATTTTGTTTTTAAATACAAAAATCTCATTTTCTCACCTTTAAACTATTGTATGCCAAGCTGTCGGCTAATTCATCTTTTGATAACACTGAGAGCCCATCTTCTAGTGTTGGGAACCCGAAGCTCTTGCCCATCTCTCGGCCAACAAAAATCTCTTTGCTGTCTGGGAGACAGTACAAGAAGTCTTCTTCCCCGCTGCTGTTGAATACCAGTGCCCCTTTGGATATTTTTATCTTTGAGCATAAAATTGAGCCTCTCGCTTTTCTTTCTCAGATAATCTTTTTCCCGAAGCATGTTGTATAATATAATTAGGGACTTCAGATGATGCTTCGGGAATAGGACTGGCGGTTTTTTTAGTTAAAATTGCTTCTGCAGCTTCTTTCTCTGTCTTTTCTCTGATTTCGAAGGATTTCTCCTTGGCGGGCTCTGAAGGCCCAGCTTCGGTCTTGACTTGGATCTTGGCAGCTTTGGCCTCAATTTGTGTTTCCGAAGCTTCGACAGTTTTCTTCGGAGTAGAGCTTGAAGTTTTTATTGTTTCTAGCACATCTAATATGTTGACCATTCTCTTCCTCTTGGGAGTTGTTGAAGGATCCTTTTGTGCCTTCGGCATTGTCACCTCTGCCGAAGGACTTGTTGCTTCTAATATCTTCGTTTTCTCAACTCTCATCTCTTCAATGTTAATGGCCTTCAGCTCATCTGATTTGGCTAATGATGTCTTCGGCGATACAGATGGTTCTTCAATTTTCTGCGTAATCGCAGGTTTCTTACCTTCGGTCACCGAAGAGGTCTCACCGCCAAATTTGAGCACTATGGCTAGTTCAATATAGTGTGGTCGATGAGTAAGGACCTTCACCCTTTTCCTCTTCGGCACGGGCTCGCTCGGAGCGGCTGAAGCAACATCTCTCCCGGAACCTCCACTTTTTCTTTTTTGCCCCCGGAGCGGGTAACGGTAGTCAGGATACATAAACCCAAGAGCATCAAAAACTCTGTTTAGTCTCTTTTTTTCCGGTTCTCGAAGGTCGCAGATAATGTGTTATCTTCTGCTCTAGAGTATAGCCCAAGTAGATCATTGCTTGTAGCTTCGACGCTTTTCAGCCAGTCATCGTCTGGCTCGATAAACTGGTCTCTAAACCTAAAGGTATATTTTAGTCGAACCAAACCACCTTCATGGGGATTGCTGATGGATTCTTTTGGCATCTCCCAGTCGGCTAACAATGGCCATATCCTGTAGGCCACGTGCTCTTGAACTAAGTCCCTTGTCCTGATGAAAGAGCAGACTAAGCCGAAGGCCTTGCGACATTCTTCGGCCGCTTCGTCAATTTCTACCTTCGGTTTCCGAAGCCCAAAGCGTTGCCAGATAGGGCGCATGATTATCTCTTTAATGTCTTCTCGTGCCTTTAAATCATTTTTTACATAAAACCATTCTTTCGTCCAGTCTCTAGGCCATCTCTTCCGAAAAGTCGGTACTGGGGAGCTTGAGCCAGAACGAGCAACGAAGCTATAGCATCCGAAATTGTTATGATACTGTTCTTTACCCCAGGGCTTCGTCTCATATAACAGTTCATGCATACTGCAGAAACTTTTTGCATTTGGCTCCAAGCCCTGACTCCTTACAGCCCATACGAAGATTCCCATTCTTATAATGGCTTCGGGGGTAATCTGGTGAAGGTAAATCTGGAATATCTTCAAAACCTCGACTACGAAGCTGCTTAGAGGGAGCCGAAGCCCAGCCTTGAAAAAGCTTCGAAAGATCACGACTTCATTTTCCTCTGGAGTCGAACAAGTCTTCTCTCCGCCGTCAGCCCTCACAATAGACATATCCTGAAAATATCTGCCCCTCATGTTGTCAAGATGGCTGTGTTTAATAGTTGATTTTCCAAAAACTGCATGGCTCGGTCGCCAGGGTCGATCTTCGAATTCTTCCCCGCCGCTTTCCACATCATAGCTGTCACTATCATCAGTGTCTTCAGATAAACCCTACAAGGTCTCCCTAGTAATCTTCTCTGCATTTGTCTTTGCTATTGATTCAATAAAGCCAAGATTCATATCCTCAGAAAGGCTCAGCTTCGATTCAATGACAGCTTTCTTATCTTCAGACATCTTCGAAAATGCTGAGAAAGTGCTCTCAAAGCCGAAGCTTAAGAATTTAAAAAATCCAAGCAAGTGTTGGTGCGCAAGAGCTAAAAATTGAGTAAGCAAGAGCATATGGCAAGAAAGCATGCTAAATGAGCTCGTGGTGTGCTCTTATTTATACGCCTGGTGCGTTGCATGCTGGAGGGCCTGCTTGTCAGTGGCTGTTGCTATTCTAGCAAAGGGAAGGTGTTTTTTTGGACCTTCGGCTCAGGGCCTTTGTCCTTGTCGCAATCTGAATTTATCATTCTAACAAATTAATATTGCGAGGGGCTACGGTTGGGGGCCTTCGGCTTCCGAAGGTCCTCAAAAACATGATTTAACGATGTTTCTGGAAGTATAATGCATGAACAGGTACCTTCGGATATGAGTTGAAACCACAGCATGAAGAAGCACAAGAAGGAGTACGAAGGATAGCGCGAAGCCGAAGCTGTGCGCAGGAGAGCTTCGGCGTGAAAGCAGAAAAGGAAAACCGACTTAAAGATGAAAAGGCTATTTAGACCTCGATGGATTACTACAGAGTTATTAGCAAACGTAAAGGACATGAGTGTAATTTTACATGGGTTGCGTCCCGTGCCTATAAATAGATGAACAGTAACCCCGTACTGTTCACGCTGACTAGGCATTAATCCTTGCGTCACGTTGGTACCTTTACCTTCTTTCAAGTCAAAGGTACACTTGTAATTTAATATCATTTCTATTTTTCCACACTAATAAAATAAGAATGAGATAATAATAATATATATGACTGTTTATATTATCTTTTATGTTTTATGCGATTCTTTCTTCATCTCTATATGTTATGTTGATGAAGGTATGTCCTTCATTACCTTCGTTCGAAAGTCATTATATCCTAAAGGAAATAATGCTTCGAAGGACGAAGGGCTTTAACGTTTAACGTTTTCTGTGTTGCCTTGTTCTTAACTCATAGCACTTGAGAACAAGTCCCCAACAGTTATTTCAATTAAGTTTTGAAGTCTTCTCTTGTTTAAGCCTGCTTTGCTCTATTAAGCCCAACCTAGGGTTAGGTATCCTACTCTAGGGTTCTACCCATAAAATGTCATAACAATACAACTTGTTTGAAATTTTGCCTAGTGAATGCACTCTAGGTGTGACAAACATATGATATCTCAATGCTTATGATGTTATGCTCAGGTTTTAGTGACAGTAACACCAGGGGTGTTACATCCTTCCCCCCATAAAAGAATCTCGTCCCGAGATTAAAAGTCCTGGGGCAAGTAATGGAAAAGGAAATGCTTCACTCTTTTATTTCCTTATTCTTGGTACAAGGCAGGGGCGGTTTGGGACTCACTCCTTTATTACAACAATTGTATACACTTTACAAATTACATGAGGCTAAAAAGCCTGGAAAATTCTTTTCTAAAAAGTCTTGAGTTTCCCATGTAGCCTCATCTTCTGAATGCTGGTTCCACTGTATCTTGTAAAATTTGAGAGTTCTTCGGGTAATTCTGTCCTTTTGATCCAAGACTCGAATAGGTTGCTCCGAATATGTCAAGTCTGGTTCTAGGGCAACATCCGTCACTTCAATGGTTCGATCAGGAACCCGAAGACACTTCTTCAACTGAGACACGTGGAACACATTATGTACTGCAGACAAGGTTTCGGGTAACTAGAGTCGGTATGCCACTTCTCCATATTGTTCAAGAATAGGAAAAGGACCAATATACCGGGGTGCAAGCTTCCCTTTAACCCTAAAACGTGATACATCCTTTATCGGTGAAACTTTCAGGTAGACGTAATCTCCAACTAGAAAGTACAAGGGTTGTCATCGCTTGTCTGCATAACTTTTCTGACGAGCTTGAGCTTCTTTTAAATTATGAATTATTCGTTGAACTTTTTCTTCGGTCTCCTTTACCATATCTGGCCTGAAGAAACTCTTTTCACCTGGTTCAGACCAGTTTAATGGAGTATGACACCGTCGCCATACAAAGCTTTGAACGGTGCCATCTTAATGCTTTCTTGATAGCTATTATTATATAAGAACTCCGCTAATGGTAAACAATCATCCCATTTCTGTGGGAATTCCAGAACACATGCTCACAACATATCTTCAAGTATTTGATTTACCCTCTCAGTTTGACCACTTGTTTGAGGATGATAGGCCGAACTATGGAGCAACTTGGTACCCAAGGATTTGTGAAGTTCTTCCCAAAATTTGGATACGAATTGAGGTCCACGATCCGACACTATGGTCTTTGGATCACCGTGCAAACTAAGAATACGAGCAATGTACAGTTCTGCATATGCAATTACTGGATATTTTACTTTGACTGGAAGGAAGTGGGCGATCTTTGTGAGTCAGTCAACGATAACCCAAATGGAGTCAAAACCTTTGGCTATTCTGGGTAATCCCACAACAAAGTCCATGCTAATATCTTCCCATTTCCATGTTGGTAATGGTAGAGATTGTAATGGACCAGCAGTCTTCATATGTATGGCTTTGACACGCCTACAAGTGTCACATTTTGCCACATAGTGTGCAATCTCGATTTTATCTTTGTCCACCAATAATGCTGTTTTAGATCATGATACATCTTAGTGCTTCCGGGATGAATAGAATAGCGACTAAGATGTGCTTCATCTAATATTTGCTGGCAGATTTCTTCATCCTTTGGCACAACTATGTGGTTGTTGAACCATACAATGCCTTGATCGTCTTTTCTGAAACATTTGACTTTTCCGGCCTCTATTTTCTCACGGATGTGCTTCATACCCTCATTATCCTTTTGAGCATCCATTATCCATTGTAAAAGGACTGACTCAAGCTTTAGTTGATTTAAGGCTTCATGTTGGATCATTCCCAGGTTTAATTTCTCCATCTCCTGGCATAGTATAATGTCAGGGATCTTCATGGTAAGACAGTGACAGGAAGCCTTGCGGCTAAGTGCGTCTGCCACTACATTGGCCTTGCCTGGGTGATAATGAATTTTAAATTCATAGTCCTTAATAAGCTCGAGCCATCGCCTCTGTCTCATGTTCAATTCTGACTGGGTGAGGATATACTTCAAACTTTTATGATCCGTATATATGTGATAGATATTCCCCAGCAGATAATGACGCCAGATTTTTAGGGCATGAACCACTTCAGCTAACTACAGATCATGAGTTGGATAATGTCCCTCATGCCGGCGCAACTGCCTTGAAGCATACGCTATCACTCGGCCTTCTTGCATTAAAACACAGCCGAGACCACTTCTTGATGCGTCACAATACACATCAAAGGGTTTTTCAATATCTGGTTGAGCCAATACCGGAGCAGTGGTTAATAATACCTTCAATCGTTCAAAGGCTTCATTACATTTTGCAGACCAAATAAATTTAGTATCATTCTTCAATAGACTTGTGATTGGTTTCACAAGCTTAGAAAAATCTGGAATGAATCAGCGATAATAACCAGCTAGTCCAAGGAAACTTCGGACTTGATGTACAGTGGTTGGGGGTTTCCACTCCAAAATATCCTTGACTTTGCTAGGATCCACCGCAATCCCCTTGGCAGATAATACATGTCCCAGAAATTGGATTTCTTTCAGCCAGAATGCGCACTTACTGAACTTAGCATATAATTGGTGCTCTCTTAAGCGCGTTAACACGATCCGTAAATGCCGAGCATGCTCCTCTTCATTCTTGGAATATATCAAGATATCTAGCTCGGGCATGAATACCGAGTTCATAAGATAGGCGAAGTGGGCAGGAGCATTTGTTAGTCCGAAAGACATAACCAGATATTCAAACAAACCATACCACGTAGTGAATGCGGTCTTTGGTATATCTTCGGGCCGGATACGGATCTGATGATAGCCCGATCTGAGGTCAATTTTAGAAAATACCCTCGCTCCAGTTAGTTGATCAAATAAAATGTCAATTCGGGGAAGAGGGTACTTATTTTTGATGGTAACCTCATTAAGGGGTCTATAATCCACGCACATCCGCAGCATTTGATCCTTCTTTTTGACAAAGATGGCTGGACATCCCCATGGTGATGAGCTTGGCTGGATGAATCCTTTTTCTAGTAGATCTTGTAATTGGGTCTTGAGCTCTGCCAATTCATTTGGAGGCATTCGGTACGACCTTCTAGAAATAGGAGCCGTACCGGGCTTCAACTCAATCACAAATTCTACATCTCTCTAGAGGCAATCCGGGCAAATATTCTGGAAAGACGTCTGGGAACTCACATATTACCGGAATATCTTGGATCTCCGGTATAACAGCTTCATATACTCTGCCAAATGGTTTAGCTAGAATGGCTACGGGGATGGTCAAGAGAATCTCTTCTTGGCCATAATTCAATCTGATAAATCTCAATTCAGTGTTGAGAATAGCTTTATATTGGGCCAACCAATTCATGCCAAGAATTACATCTATATCTTGGCCTTTGAGAACAATCATATTAGTAGGAAAGTCCCGTTCAGCCAATGTTACGGGCACTTGGAAAGTCACTTCTTTAGTAAATATTTGTCCCCCAGGCGAATGAATTTTAAACCGTTCCCTTGATTCATTGTATGGAATGCAATGTTGCTCCACAAACTTCTTGCTTATGAAAGTATGCAAAGCACTAGAATCAAAAAGAATAATTGCAGGGTGATTGGCCACTAGAAACGTACCCATCATAACCGGTTCGCCTTCCGGTGTTGTGGCCACTTGAGTATAATAAATCTTCCCCGTTTTCCTCATATTCTTGCCTGCGGTATTGTTTGCCGCATTTCCCTTTCCTTGAGCGGAATTCCCAGAACTATGCTGATTACTTGAGCGATTCTGCTTCGGGTAGGGACAGTCCTTGATAAAGTTTCCGGACTTTCCACAATTGAAGCAACCAGTTGAAGAGCAGGGGAGGGTAGGGAAACAAGTACCAGTGGCACCCGGCTGAGTGGTTGAAGTAGGGGCAGTGGCGGGGTGAATGAAGACCGGTTTCTAGAAAGGGTAGGAGGGTGGATGCGGTGAAGAGCGATTCGGATTAAAAGGTCGGATTACCAACCTTTGTATTTTCTCAGACCCCTGACTGGGTTTGTCGCCTCCGTAACCCTTGGATTTTCCGGAGCCTGCATATTTAGCCTCAACTGCCAGTGCTGTGCTGACAGCCCTTCCGTAAGAAAGATCAATGCAGGTGGCCATCTTTCGTTGCATTCGATCATTAAGGCCTCTCATGAAGCAATTTCTCTTCTTTAAATCCGTGTTGACTTGATCGATAGCATATTGGGATAAGTGGTTGAATTTGTTGAGATACTGAGTGACAGTATCCCCACCTTGTTTTAGCTTCATAAACTCTTCCTGCTTCATGTGGAGCACCCCTTCAAGTATATAGTGCTCCTGGAAAGCCAACTTGAACACATCCCAAGTTATTTGATGACCAGCCGGTTGAACGGCTACAAAATTTCCCCACTAGGTGCTGGCAGGGCCACGCAATTGTTGTGCTGTGAATAGGGGCTTTTGAGTCTCCATACATCGGAGAAGCCTGAACTTTTGCTTGATAACGTGGATCCATTCATCTGCTTCCAGAGGATCTTCCGCCTTGACGAACAACGGATGGCGTGTATCGGAGAAATCCAAATACAATGTTTCATGGGGTCCTTGCTTATATGCTCGCCCGCCTTGTTGTAACTATTGACCCGCCATTTCCCGCAGATAGTGGGTGTTGCAGATATGCTTATTGTGACAGAACCTCCCAAGTCATTAGCCCCACCTACAGTTGTCCTTGTCCAACGGACCTCAGACAACCCTGCAGGTGCCCCTGAATAACTTGACAAGTTCGGTATCTGCTTTCTTTACCTTTCCCAAGAGCGTTTCACCCATCACGCAGACATTACAATACATTGGAGGTACGAAAATGCGGAAGCGATTACAATAACTTACTTTTATTGAAAAGTAAGATAGAGTTATATAGTTATAGACCAGAACATAATATATGAGTGCCGAGTATTATTACAAAACATGGGAGGCAAAAACCCCTCCCGATAACTTTTAAACAAAAGTTTTTACGGAGGATCCTTTCCTCCCGAAGCTTTATTCTTGATTCTCTTCCTTTGGCAACACCTTTGAACAAAAGCAGCAAAAGTTTGCCGCTTCTTCACCTAAAACCACATGGGACAAAGCCCTAAGTACGAAGTGTACTTTCGCAAGACTTACCCGACAAAGTAAAAGACTCTCAAGGATATGCTGGTTTTAAGGGAGTCAAGGTAAGGCTTATCAATAATCAATGACTCTGTTTGCAGAAATGCTTACTAATAGTGGATCCTTAAAAATCCAATTTTAATTGTCAGGTTAAGTAAGATTACCTGCATCTAGAGTTCTCTCTACCCTAGTTCAATCACTTGACCTGCACTAGCCAGTTGCTTTAACAACCCTTCAGCTTTACTGGATTTCTACGTATAGGGAAGTGACCCAGTCTTCATAATCGTGAAGGTACGGTGATCCGAATCGATTATACTCAGCTGAGGATCTCCAATCACACGACATATGTAGCACTTAACCCTTGCATATGTCAACTTGCCATCGGGGTTCTTAAGACCAGATCAGGTTCACGCCAACCGAGAGCACAGATACAGCACCATCCAGCCTCTTGCCACGGAGGGTACACGCTACTCTCGCCATCTCTCCACTCCCATTGCGTGGTATCTTATTCTGGTATTAGTCTGCCCGAGGCCAAGCTTACCCATGATGAGGCATGTGACCAGTTAAAGGGTCCTCGGTCATCAAGCCTACATCGGCACGGTCCTTCATCGACTCAGACGGAGACACTACACCGAGACTCTCTTCTCGTGCAAGTCACACGCCCGGTCTCAGCTTAATCATTTAACACCCAAAGTTTGGTACCTGGCAGAGGTACATCTTTTCTGATGTTGAACCCACCATGGCCATGATGGATCCACCATCAAGTTTTATTTTCGAAAACATTCCACCCACTTTGCAACATCATCTTTTGAGAAAACAAAACATTTTGTTTTTCTAAAGCAAAGCGAAGCATAAGGAAAACCTTTTGTAAAACAGGGATTTAGGAAATAATCAAGTCCAAGGAAGGAGATGCAGCAATAGTTTAGCACACAACTCCTATCACCTAATGCATCAAATAAGTGAGAAAGATTTTAAAAGTAACAAGGAGGTGACAAATGCACCGGGGCTTGCCTTGTGTTACTGGTGAATTAGGCTCAGTTCCGCAGATATCAAAATAAAAACAGTTGTCTGCCTGATGTTCCTCAGGTGGTGGGGGTGAAGTCTTCGCTTCTTCGACTTCTACTTCTTCTTCGTTTTCTAAATATAACCATACATAGTAATGAATGCCCATGTAATGCTCATGAGAGTGCAAAGATAATAAAAGTTTATTATCTAAAGTCTTGAATACAACTTTCATTCACAGTTCTCCGAGAATTTAGGGTTTCTGGAGTCAACAGTGAAGTTCACAGGGCAGGGGGCTAGTGTTTTGGGTTCTAAGCATCAAACATGGTCCAAAACATTCCAAACTTTACCCAAGGCCTCTAAATATTATATAGAGTTTATCCTAAAAGTTTAGTGAATTTTGGATTTATTATTTATTCTCTAAAAATCTAGAAACAAGGTTTTTGGCTATTTTAAATACCCTATATTTTCCTATTTGGACTAAAAATCAAGAAACTACTTTTATGAAATACTATAGGAAATTAGAGACCTAGCAAAATTGGTCTGGCATTTTTAGGATTTTTCTACAATTTTCTAGAATTTCTTTAGCTCTGGTAGAAAAAGAAAAGGAAAAGACATGAATAGTTCTGGACCGAATTTGGCCCAGGTCGTCCCATCTACTGGTGAAATCATGCCCGCGCACGCCCGCGCTGGCAAATTTGCACAGAGGCCCTCGCTATTTGAATAATCCGTTAAGAATCCTTAACCACTATTCATTCTCTCTCTGATAGTTACATAGAGGTCCCCCGACTTCTATTTCTTCTCCAAATACACCCCTGGCCACGGTGCGCTCGCCGTCGTTCACCGACGCGGTACGTACTGGCCATGGCCGGCTGTGACTGTCTAAATAGCTACAGGATGACCATTCCCGACCTAAGGCGACCCAAGAACAGGCTTCAATTTTGGCGGGCACACATAGAGAGTGTTCTACCCACGTACACGGCGAAAACCATGACGTCGAGCCCGCGTTCCCGTCCAATCATGCCCAGATTGGTCCAACGGCTACCACGGCGAGTTTACGAGTATACAGAGCTACTAAAACAACACTCAAAAAGTGCATAGCCATACCTGAGTGGTCCGGCCACGGAAGGGCTATCTACGGCGGCGCAGAGATCCAATTTGGGGGAAAACCCGAATTGAAGTGCTACGGTGGATGATTGGAGATGAGAGTGGGTGCTCTGGCTTGGTGATGACCCAACGTAGTAGACCGTGCCGTCAATTTATAGTGGGGCTAAGCGGTGGCTAGTGAATTTGGTGAAGACGCGCGGCGGCCGGAATGAAGGGGTGAGTCACCGGCGTGATTTACCGTGGCACTCACCGGTTGAGGAGCTACGGCGATTATCGGCAAGCTGGTGCGGCTAGTGATGACGTGGTTAAAGGTCTAGAGCGTGGCACAATCATGGTAAAGAATGGCAACTCCGGTGATGGTCGTAAAGCCACGTCGCCGGTGCAAAGGGTAGGGGACAGCGAGGCCACAGTAACTCATACCCATCTGCGACGAGATCTTTTCATGGTGAGCGAAATCCACACGCCCGCGGCACGAAACCCGATGGTCGGCGCGAATCCGGGCGCAAAGACCGCCGGCGACGAGGGGGGCTGAACCAGCGAACAAGTTCAGATTACTGTACCATCAAACGCTTCTTCAGTCAGTCTGACATGCCAGTTTTAGGGTGAATTTCCTCTCAATTTTCCATGGCAACTAGACCAATGCTCTACAGCAAAGTTGTAGCTTAATAGACCAGCTCCAACTTTGCTACATTGTGCATCCACAAAATGTCACAATATCCTACTTAAAATTGAGCTCTAAGTTCATGCAATCCCATTGTTAGGCTGACTTCAGACTTTAAGTAGTCTGACAGCACGACTTTGGGCACATTTTTCTCCAAATTTTTCATAACAACATTGCTTAATCCCTTAAACAAAGTTGTTCTCCTAACATAGCTCTATAGATTTGATGTGGTGACCCTAGGCAAATTCTCTATATTTTTGGATCTACAGAGCCCTAAAGTCAGCCCTACTTCACTGTTTTCAGACTTAACCAATAGAGCTCAAATAGGGCTTTTTGCAAATGGGTTCAAAACTCAGGGTTTAGGTTGCAAATCCACACACATGTGAACCATATGAGTTAAGATACCCTAATCTCCTAGTTTTTGCACTTTAGTCCAAAAGTGCACTAATTTTGCACTTAGCCCCCTAGGGTTTAAGTCTAGGGCTTTCCAGGGTCCTTTTTAGAGTTTTTGGGGATTCTAGGGTTTGAATATCCCATAAGTCTATTCATGGTGACATTATATGGTTATTTCAATTGAGTTTTGAAGTCTTCTCTTGTTTAAGCCTGGTTTGCTCTATTAAGCCCAACCTAGGGTTAGGTATCCTACTCTAGGGTTCTACCCATAAAATGTCATAACAATACAACTTGTTTGAAATTTTGCCTAGTGAATGCACTCTAGGTGTGACAAACATATGATATGCCAATGCTTATGATGTTATGCTCAGGTTTTAGAGACAGTAACACCAGGGGTGTTACACTTACTAACAGTGGATCCTTAAAAATCCAGTTTTATTATCAAGTTAAGTCATTACCTGTAGCTAGAGTGCATTCTACCCTAGTTCAAGCACTTGGCCTGCACTAGCCGTCTTTTATCTCCCTTTTTCTTTACTGGATTGCTACGTGTAGGGCAGTGACCAAGTCTTTATATCCGAGAAGTAACGGCGATCCGAATCGATTAATACCCAGCTGAGGATCTCCAACCACACGACATAAGTAGCACTTAACCCTTGCATATGTCAACTCGCCACCAGGGTTCTCAAGACCAGACCGGGTTCACGTCAACCGAGAGCACAGATACACCACCGTCCAGCCTCTTGTCATGGAGGGTACACGCTACTCTCGCCATCTCTCCACTCCCATTGCGTGTTGGCCTTTCTGGTATTGGTCTGCCCGAGGCAAAGCTTACCCATGACGAGGCATGTGGCCAGTCAAAGGATCCTCAATCAGCAAGCCTACATTGGTACGGTCCTTAATCGACTCAGACGGAGACACTACACCGAGACTCCCTTCTTGTGCAAGTCACCTGCCCAGTCTCGTCTTTATCATTTTCAATCCCAAAACTTGGTACCTGACAGAGGTACATCTTGTCCGATGTTGAACCCATCACGGACATGATGGATCCACCATCAAGTTTTATTTTTGTAAACATCCCATTCCATCTGAAGCATCAACTTTTGTTAAAACCAAAACATTTTTGTTTTCTAAAGCAAGACTAAGCATCAGAAAATCTTTTAACAAAACTGGTAATCAAGGAAGGGTAAACAGTTCCAAGGAAGGAAATGCAGCAATTGGTTTAACACTCAACTCCTATCACCTAATGCATCATTCAAGTGATAAAGAGTTTAAAATCACAACGAAAACGTAAATGCACCGGGGCTTGCCTTGTGTTCTAGGGTATTCAAGATCTGTTCCACAGATATCAAAATAAAAACTACTCCCGGTAGGTGGAGTCTTAGTTGGTGGTGCAGTCTCTTCGTCTTCGACACTTACTTCTTCTTCGTTTTCTAACATAACCATATATATACATGAATGCTCATGTGATGCTATGAATATGCAGTTATGATAAAACATGGTAAGTTATATCTTGAATATAACTTTCCTTCACGGTACACCTAGGTAACTAGGGTTTTCTGAGGCAGTACTCTATTAGGATAAGGCAAATATTACCTTAGAAAGCTAGGGTTTTGGGTTTGGGAATCAAACCATGTCCAAAACAAGTCAAACTTCACTCAAGGGCTCTAATTATCATATTAAGCTGGTCCAAAAATTTTTATGATTTTTGGATCAATCAAGTAATTTCTAAAATTCTAAAAGGCTAGGTTTAGGCCTTCTTAAATGTTAAATAATTCATGGTTGGGACTAAAAATCTTGGAACTATTTTTATTAAATACTAGGGGATTTTAGGAGTCCAATAAAATTGGTCTCATGATTTTATCATTTTTTTATAATTTCCTATAAATTCCCTAAGTCTGGTAGAAAAAGAAAAGGGAAAATGATGAACAGTGATGGGCTGAAACCAGCCCGAGTCGGCCCATGTCTAGGCGAAACGCGCCCGCGCGCGCCCGCGATGTTCATTTTGCGCAGAGGACCTCGGCTGTTCAAATAACCGGTTAAGAACCCTTGGCCACTATTCACTATCTCTCTGACAATCACAGTTAGGTCCCTGTACTTCTGTTTCTTCGCAACGACATGTCCCCGATGGTGAACGCCGGTGAGCACACCCTCCGGCGAACCTGTACTGGCCGAGACACTCAACGACCAGAGCCCTAGCTTAGCCGACACCTAATTCCACCCTTGGCGACACTAATCCCACAATTAGTTGCATGAATCCAGGCTAGAATCTCTCTGTCCACGACGACGGTGGCATCCAATTTGGAGGGAGCGCTGGCGGCCGGAGAGGGGGGGAGTCACTGGTGCGAGCGTTATCGTGGCTTTCACCGTGGCAAAGCCTCCGGCGATGGACGGACTCACTACTACGGTTCACTGCGACGTGTTAAAGCTCCTAGGCACGTGAAGCACGGGCGGCAAGCGGCCAACGCCGGCGAGGATTATCACGGCCGGCCATAGAGCAAGTGGGTACGGTGAACCATCTAGTGACCGGGTCCAAGCTTATCTGGGCGCCAAGATCTTTTACTCCCCTCGGTTATCCACTTCGCGCCGAGCACGAATCGTGACACCGGCGAAGATCGTGGTGCGGATTCACCAGCGGTGCGATACACTGCATCTGAAGATCTTTTCATGCACTGTACCATGGCCATCTTCGTCAGTCATTCTGACAGAGCACATTTGGGGGCGATTTACTTCAAAATTTGCATAGCACGAGGTCAAGCGTAATACAACAAATATGTTTACCAATGTTAGGGCTTCAACTTTGCCATAGTGACCCTGACATTATCTACATCGAATTAACCATGAACTGCTTCCAAAGTTATCCAAATGTCACTGAACTTAGGTTTTCAGAGTTAAGGCTGTCTGACAGGCCAGTTTCAGGTCTCTTTTTCTCCCATTTTCATGTAGTACTAGGGCTTACTCACTTAATAAAATTTGTACCCCTAACATAGCTCTACAAGTTTGATGTATTGACCTAGGGCAAATTCTTTATGAATTTAGAGATATAGAGCTCCAAAAATGACTCAACTTCACTGAATTTCAGACTTAGTCACATAGTGTTCATGTGACCCTTTTGCAAATAAGTCCAAATTTCATCACTCAACTTGAAAATTCTCTAATGTGAAAGTTACTTGGTTTGTGGTGTTCTATTACTTTCATATTTGCACTTTGGTCCAAAAGTGCATAAAATTTGCATGTACCCCCCTAGGGTTCCAATTATGGTTTTCTCGGGTTTCTTTTAGGGTTTTGAGCACACTAGGGTCTTTGTGCCATTCAAATCCATCACCCTTAATCTCTTTTGGGTGTTTCCAAAGACTTTTGAGATTTTAATCACCTTGGCTTCATTTCTATCCATAGGTCCTAATCCCAGGGTTAAGTACCCTACCCTAAGGTTAAACACTCTTCAAGTCACATTATCACAACTTGTTTGAAAATTTTACCTAGTGAATGCAATCTAGGTGTAACAAACAATCATTAAATTTTAATGCACATGATGTTATGCTCAAGTTTTAGTGCCAATAACACCAGGGGTGTTACAGGTGGTGCGGTCCTTTTGCTTCGGGCTTAATACTTTCTCCCCTTTAGCATTAATGGCCAAAAACAGAGAACTTGAGAGCCCTTTTACTTTCTCCCTCGTTGGTAAAATAAATATGAGTGAAGAGTCATACCAATTGAGAGTTTCTCGAGTAACGGCAAAGGATAAATGATACCGTCAGAGTTGGAGTGGAACCCTTGTCTTTGCCGAATACTCCATTTTCCTTTCAATTTAAGACTAAGCATAGAAATATACTTGAAAGGACATTAGTCTTAGCCTTGGCACAAGAAGAATAAGAAATATACATTTGTACCAAATGAAAGAGACATGATCAAAGGTATATAAGTTGGCAATATGTGCAATGTTTCAATCAAAGTTTCGAGAATCAAGTATATTTAGCTTATTTCTAAGTTTGCTAAAAGTCTTTTCATCTAGTGGCTTAGTAAAGATATCGGCTAGTTGGTTGTGGGTGCTAACATAAGCAATTTCGATATCCCCCTTTTGTTGATGATCTCTTAGAAAGTGATACCGGATGTCTATGTGCTTAGTGCGGCTGTGTTCAACGGGATTATCTGCCATGTGGATTGCACTCTCATTATCACATAGGAGAGGGACTTTGCTCAACTTGTAGCCATACCCCCTAAGGGTTTGCCTCATCCAAAGTAATTGTGCACAACAATGGCCTGCAGCAATATACTCGACTTTGGCGGTGGAAAGAGCTACTGAGTTTTGTTTCTTTGAAGCCCAAGACACCAGGGATCTTCCTAGAAACTGACAAGTCCCTGATGTGCTCTTCCTGTCAATTTTACATCCAGCATAATTGGCATCGGAATACCCAATTAAATCAAAGGTAGATCCCTTGGGGTACCAAAGCCCAAACATAGGAGTGTAAACTAAATATCTCATGATTCTTTTCACGGCCCTAAGGTGAACTTCCTTAGGATTTGCCTGGAACCTTGCGCACATGCATACTGAAAGCATTATATCCGGTCGAGAAGCGCATAAATAGAGTAAAGATCATATCATCGACCGGTATACCTTTTGATTAACGGATTTACCTCCTGTGTTGAGGTCAAGATGTCCATTTGTTCCCATGGGTGTCTTGATGGGTTTGGCATTCTTCATTCCAAACTTCTTAAATATGTCTTGAATGTACTTAGTTTGGCCGATGAAGGTGCCCTCTTGGAGTTGCTTGATTTGAAATCCAAGGAAATACTTAAACTCCCCCATCATAGACATCTCGAATTTCTATATCATGATCCTACTAAACTCTTCACAAGTTGACTTATTAGTAGACCCAAATATAATATCATCAACATAAATTTGGCATATAAACAAGTCTTTAGCAATTGTTTTAGTGAAGAGAGTAGGATCAGCTTTTCCAACTTTGAAGCCATTAGTGATAAGAAAGTCTCGCAGGCATTCATACCATGCTCTTGGGGCTTGCTTGAGCCCATAAAGTGCCTTTGAGAGCTTATACACATGGTTAGGATACTCACTATCTTAAAAGTCAGGAGGTTGCTCAACATATACCTCTTCCTTGATAGGGCCATTGAGGAAAGCACTCTTCACGTCCATTTGATATAGCTTGAAGCCATGGTAAGTAGCATAGGCAAGTAATATGCGAATTGATTCAAGCCTAGCTACGGGTGCATAAGTTTCATCAAAATCCAAACCTTCGACATGTGAATAACCTTTTGCGACAAGTCGGGCTTTGTTCCTTGTCACCACACCATGCTCATCTTGTTTGTTGCAGAATACCCACTTGGTACCTACACCATTTTGGTTAGGACATGGAACTAAATACCACACCTCATTCCTCGTGAAGTTGTTGAGCTCCTCTTGCATAGCCACCACCCAATCCAGATCTCTTAATGCATCCTCTACCCTGTATGGCTCAATAGAGGACACAAAAGAGTAATGTTCACAAAAAATGAGCAACTCGAGATCTAGTGGCTACCCCCTTGTGAATGTCACCATGTATGGAGTTGACGGGGTGATCTCTTGTGTGTAGCGGTCTTTGATCCCGAATCTCTTGATCATCTTCCTTGTCTTGATCATCTTCATCTCCCCCTTGATCAATGTCCTCCTCTTGAGGTGGCCCATCGTCTTGATCTTCATCTTCTTCTTCTTGAGCCTGATCCTCATCTTGAGTTGGTGGAGATGCTTATATGGAAGATGATGGTTGATCTTGTGCTTGTGGAGGCTCTTAGGATTCTTTTGGACACACATCCCCAATGGACATGTTCCTTAGTGCGACGCACAGAGCCTCTTCATCATCTAATTCATCAAGATCAACTTGCTCCACTTGAGAGCCATTAGTCTCATCAAACACAATGTCATAGGAAACTTCAACTAATCCAGTGGACTTGTTGAAGACTCTATATGCCCTTGTGTTTGAGTCATAACTAAGTAAAAAGCCTTCTACTGCTTTAGGAGCAAATTTAGAATTTCTACCTCTCTTAATAAGAATAAAGCATTTGCTCTCAAAGACTCTAAAGTATGAAACATTGGGCTTTTAACCAGTAAGGAGTTCATACGATGTTTTCTTGAGGATTTGATGCAGGTAGAGTCGGTTGATGGAGTAGCAGGCGGTGTTAATCGCCTCCGCCCAAAACTGATCTAGAGTCTTGTATTCATCAAGCATGGTCCTTGCCATATCTAGAAGAGTTCTATTCTTCCTCTCCACTACACCATTTTGTTGAGGTGTGTAGGGAGAGGAGAACTCATGCTTGATGCCCTCCTCCTCAAGAAATCCTTCAATTTGAGAGTTCTTGAACTCCATTCCATTGTCGCTTCTAATCTTTTTGATTCTCAATCCAAACTCATTTTGAGCCTGTCTCAAGAATCTCTTTAAGGTCTCTTGGGTTTGAGATTTTTCCTACAAAAACAATACCCAAGTGAAGCGAGAATAATCATCTATAATAACTAGACAGTACTTACTCCCGCCGATGCTTATGTAAGCGATTGAGGTGAATAGGTCCATGTGGAGTAGCTCAAGCGGCCTGTCAGTCGTCATGATGTTCTTGTGTGGATGATGAACTCCAACTTGCTTTCTTGCTTGACATGCGCTATAAATCCTATCTTTCTCAAAATGAACATTTGTTAGTCCTAAAATGTGTTCTCCCTTTAGAAGCTTGTGAAGATTCTTCATCCCAACATGGTCAAGTCGGTGATGCCAAAGCCAACCCATATTAATCTTAGCAATTAAGCAGGTGTCTAGTTCAGCCTTGTTATAATTGAAATCTACTAAATATAGCTGACCATCTAACACTCCCTTAAATGCTATTGAATCATCACTTCTTCTAAAGACTGTAACACCAATATCAGTAAAAAGATAGTTGTAGCCCATTTTACATAATTGAGAAACAGAAAGCAAATTGTAATCTAAAGAATCTACGAGAAAAACATTAGAAATGGAATGGTCAGGGGATATAGCAATTTTACCCAAACCTTGGACCAAACCTTGATTTCCATCCCCGAATGTGATAGCTCTTTGGGGATCTTCATTTTTCTCATATGAGGAGAACATTCTTTTCTCCCCTGTCATGTGGTTTGTGCACCCGCTATCGATTATCCAGCTTGATCTACCGGATGCATAAACCTATAAATCAAATTTAGGCCTTGTTCTTAGGTACCCAAACGGTCTTGGGTCCTTTCACATTAGAAACAAGCACCTTGGGTACCCAAACACAAGTCTTGGGACTCTTGTGTTTGCCCCCAACATATTTGGCAACTACTTTGTGTGACACCCCAGTGTCACCTAGGGTTTCTTCTTTAAGCTAACCCAAACCATTATCACATGTAAACCAAATAGAGGGATGAACATAAAAAAATAAATTATTAATAACAAAGGTTGAAGTGAGTCTTTTTATCTTAAGAAATTCTCCTTAATCATGACATGAACCTCAAGGTAAGAAGAACTCTCAAACCCTAATTAATCCTAAGTGGACCATTTAAGCACATAAAGGGAATTTGGGAAAAGACTTGGGAGAAAAATACAAATTTTGGTAAAAACCAAATCACAAAGTTTTAGTGCACTAAATAACCAACAAAATATAGTAATAAAGTTTTACCATTTGAATTTTTCAAAATCCCCAAATCAGCCCCTGAACTAATGCACTTGGGAAAAATTCAGAAATTCAGAAATCTGAATTCCAGCCCCTTTCCAAAGATCGACCGCGTTCTCTGTTTTTCAAAACTTGAATCAAACAAGTCCAAATAGGAAAGTGGCGCCAAATTACCTAGAACACACCATGACAAAGTTTGGAATCCTCTCTGCATCGTTTGACACAATCTTGACATGGATTTACCTCGGGACTCGACCTTGTGACACTGCCACCTTAGTGACGCGACAACTCTCTGTACACAGCCCCAAACCGCTCGACTTCCACACATAAACGACAAAGCTAAGTCGAGAGAGCAAATCTTGTGCAGTGATCATGCCCAAATACGCGAAGATCTCGAACCTATGAGCGTTTAAACTTGGGCGGAAGCAAAGAGCCACGTGCTCGACGCCGTGTCAGGCCGGCCGAGCGTGGACTGGCCGCGGCAGCGCGCGCCCCGCGCGTCTGCACCTTGTCCTCGCCTATAAATGCCCCAGAGGCCTTAGTTGTTTGCACTCACATGCCTAGAGCCCTGCCCAAGCCAGAGATCACCGGAGTTCGCCGTGGAAAGCGAGCGCCACCGCCCGCCATCACTGCCCGAGCACGGCCGTTGTGGCCAGTCCTTTCTGTCGACCCCCAGCCTCGCCCTAGCCCCTGGACCGCTTCCCCGAGAGGCTGTGAAGCTTCTCCAAGATTGAGCCAAGGCATTGCCTCACCAGAGAGGCGGATTCACTCTCGCCGGACTTCAGCCACCCGCCACCACGCGTAGACCGAGCAATCCGGTGAGCCATTCTCTAATTCCTTGCACCCCTATCCTTCTTGACCTCTGGTGAAGCTCACTGACCGATTCACTGGGACTATCGCGCCGTGAGCAGGCCGGAATCCTTGCCGTCGACGAGCATCTCTGCTTGCACACGTGGACCGGTCGACTCCGACCATTCCTGACTGCGACCCGCACATCGCCGTGACCCTCAAGACCTCCCCTACGTCCTCGACCACCTCACCGGAGCAGTCTCGCTGCCGGTAAGCCCCTCCGCCCCTTTCTTCCTCCGCGGCCACTGTTCCATTAGGGAAGGACTGCGGGTTCAATTTCGCAAAACCCTAGGGGGTTTTCTGCAGAGCCATAGACTCAGATGAATAGTGAACCAAGGACCTGTCCGTAATGCACTTAAAACCTTTTCGCCAGGGACCCAGACGCAAAACCATTTTTCCTTTAAACCATTTCTGTTTATTCTTTTTAAATTCAGCAAAGAACTTAGAAAATTTATATCTTGAGAAATGTTCAACCAAATTTAGTCAAACCAATTTTGCTGGATTCAAAATATTATGGACTATCAAATAAAAATGCTAAACCCTATGGTTTTTGTATTGATTCTTAGAGTTTAGAATTAAATAAGGAAACTGCCCAAACCTTGTTAAAATAAAGAAAAATAGTTAGGCTTCTGTGCTGAACTTAAGAAAATTTGTAGAAGTATAAACCCCACTTAGACACTGTTTAAAAATAGTGAGCACCCTAGTATTGAAGATTTAAGCAAAGTTACTTATTAAAAGCCATATTTTCCCAAAACTTAGGAAAATGAGAAAGGTATTAGAAAATAATGAACAGTGGATGTCAATATTTTTCCTAGTCCACTTGAGTAATAAGAAACCTAGGAAAAATTAAGGGACCCTAGTCCAGAACAAATTCAAGGTGAAATGTTTTATTAGGCACTAATAAAACAAAGAAGGCCATTATTAAAAGTATAAGAACAATTCCAAAATTGGTAAGAAAAATTCAGTAGACTTGTAACCACTAGGACACCACTGCAAAACAAGTAAATACCCCAGCCCATCATTTTAAGTGGGTTGAACAAATAAAACTTGGTATTAAACTATATTTCAATTAAATCATAAGTAAGCCAAGAAGTGTGCAACAGTGGGCAAATAATTTTTACCAAATTAGTAATGGAATAAACCACCAGAGAAAAATGTAAAACCTATTCAAAACTACAAAGTAATACCCATTGCCAATACTTTATGAAAAAG
Source organism: Zea luxurians (assembly GCA_029449295.1). Taxonomy (NCBI): domain Eukaryota; kingdom Viridiplantae; phylum Streptophyta; class Magnoliopsida; order Poales; family Poaceae; genus Zea; species Zea luxurians. The sequence goes on along the minus strand of JAOPSE010000001.1, from coordinate 43,451,616 downwards.
GCCATTTAGTTCAAGAAATCCCTACCACCCTCTCCCTTAAGCAAAAAGTTACCAAAACTTAGAATGATTGCTCTTGCACAAAGAAGAAGATAGGAAAATTTTGAAATATGTTGTTTGATATTTTCAAGAATAGTGGTAGTAGAAAGCACCCATTTGGCTAGAAAACTTTAGAAAATCATAGTAAAATAACTGATTAGTGTTAGTGGCTTAAAATTAGTACAAATTCATGTTATAGCATCTAAATGCCAGTAAAAATAAGTCTTAGAAAATAACCCACTGTTAAAAGGAAGTTGTAGTTCAAAGCACCCCCTCTACCCTAATATTTGATAATTATGTACAGAGAAGACCACTCACTTTTTAACCCCAAATTTTGAGACAGAGAATTATACACCAGTAAGAAGCCATTGTAATTTTTGTAGAATTTTTGGAAATTTATTAAGCTACCTTGTAGTTCAAACCCACCTTAAAAGGTGTAAAATAAATAGAAAAGAAGAGAGGAATTAGAAAGATTAAATAAGTACTACCCCCAACATGGCAGCTAAGAATGTTGTAAAAATATCCATAAGATATAAAGAGGAAAATCAGTGGAACACTAAAAGAGGGTTAACCATTCAATAAATCAACCGACCCTAAGTTGCTAAGTATACCACAAAAATCTTCAACAATGGGAATAAGCTCCACCATATTAAAGTAATCATTCCCCATCCAATCTTAATTGCTAAATTACATATCATGCCATGCATATATCTTACTCATTGCATTCATTAGATTGCACTCTCGCTGATGGAGAGTACGTGTTCATCCCTGAGCAAGGAGCTATCCAAGAGGAAGATCAGGAGCAAGCTTCCGAGACTACCATCCCTGTAGCCCCAGCAATTGAAGGCAAACCCCGGTCTTATGCATAACCATTTATATATGCTACTTTACTACACTTAATGTTTGTAGGGTTGTAATGTGCACTTAAGTGTAGGAGTTGCATGAATTCAGGATTCCTTTTTGAGATGGATACTAGTATGCTAGGTCGAATAGCTGCTATGCTAATTAGGATCTCGATAGAAGTCGAGTGATTTTTCCAGCACTCGTGCGAGGTCTGGAATTGATTGTATTCATCTTGATAACGGGATCTATGACGGTCTATGGACTTGGATCCAGGGAGGATGCCTGTCTATGAGACAGGAAAATGAATTAAGGATTAATGTGTGGATACCTGAGTCAAGCGTTTGAACGTACTAAGCACATGTCGGGAAATATGGTAACCGGTAAACCTAGTACCTGAGTGAAGCCGAGCGCGGACTTTACCCCTCATGCGACCTGAGACTGGGTCTCCCATGCTAGCTACGGTGGGTATGAGTGTGGTCACTTCACGGTGGCAGCCGGGGTCAGTGGAGCATTGTATGCCAAGGCGGTGAGGCCTGGCCGCGAACAGGGAATCGATGGGGATGGTTGACATGTGTGGGGACGGAGTACCCTAACATGTCGTGTGTTTAGGTTTACCTTGCAAGGTTTAAAACACGATTCGAATCATCTGCTTCTCGCAGCTAATGAGACTGCTTTACCCCTTGTACTACATTGAGTAAGAAGTGAAATGAGGTTTTACATGAGATAACTTGTTGATTGTATTAAATGGTTGTTACCATGTATGCTTAGAAGGAGCAAACTTAGCTAAATTAATTATGCTAGAATTGGAAAAGCTAAAAATTGATTTTAGACTCAGCTAGTGCTTTTGGCAAAACAAACCCCTCAGCCAAACAGTTGCATAGTCTAGAGGTAGAGGAGTAGATTCTTCACACCGGGTAAGTCTAGCTGAGTATTAGTATACTCAGCCTTGCTTGTGGCATAATTTTTGCAGGTACGCTTCAGGATATGGTTGATGGTGTGACTTGGCCTACCACCCTGCCACCGGGTTGGACGATCGAGTGGGATGCTGCTCCAGCAGGAGAGGAGCAGGAGGAGTAGTGGGCTAGGCCTTGCCCTATTCCTCGCTTTCGACGATATCGATTATCCGCAGCAATTTATTTTGTGAACTTATTTCAGCTACTTGAAAAACTCTGATTTATGTAATAACTCTAGTACTTTAATTTGAGGTTTCCTGTTTTATTGCATTTCTTCTGTGACTCACCTTCGAGTGAGTTTGTGGTATTTGATCCTGGTTAAGTGGCTTTATCAGACTAGATCTGAGGGACTGACGGGTTATTCCGATTTAAGTGTGTTGCGGCCCCTGAAGCGCGACTTAGGCACTTAAGCTGGAATAATTCTGGCAGTTCCGCCACACTTTGCCTGATTTGTTAGTGAGCACATAAGAAGCATTAAAAGTCTTAAATGAAATGTCATGCTCATTTGATGCATTTACAATTTTCTTTTTAGGCATTTTGATATGAGTGGAATGCCTAGAGCTAGAAGCCTCATTTTTATACATAAAAGCATGATGAGAAACATTGTGAGGTTTTCTAGCGAATTTTCCTAATCTTATGCTCGGGATAGTTTGTAGGATATAAAATGTAACCCGCTCTATCTTGAACTATGGGAGCCTTACCCTTAACATAATTAGACAATTTGTTCTTGGGGGCATTAAGTTTGGTGTTGCTTTGGCTCCCTTGTTGGAAGCCAATGCCATACTTAATGTCAGGGCGTCTCCCATTATAAAGCATACTACGAGCAAATTTTAATTTTTTATTTTATAATTCATGCTTGGCAATTTTAGCATTTAATTTTGCTATGTGATCATTTTGTTCTTTAATCATAGCAAGGTGATCATCTATAGCATCAATGTTAACATCTCTACATCTATTGCAAATGGTGACATGCTCAACAGTAGATGTCGAGGGTTTGCAAACATTCAATTCTTCAATCTTAGCAGTTAAATTATCATTCTCAATTCTAAGACAAGAAATTGAATTATTGCACATGTTAAGCTCTTTAGATAAATTTTCACATTTTCCTACCTCTAGAGCATAAGCATTTTTCAACTTAACAATTTTTTTATTTCCTTTAACGAGGAAGTCCTCTTGGCATTCCAAGAGATCATCCTTCTCGTTAATGGTTTCTATTAGTTCATTCAATTTTTTCTTTTGGTCCATGGTAAGGTTGGCAAAGAGAGAAATTAAATCATCATTATTATCTCTAGAGTTACCCTCATCATCGGATGTAGTGTATTTGGGGGTATCTCTAGAATGTACCTTCTTCTTCTTGTCATCCTTAGCCATGAGACACTTGTGGCCGACGTTAGGGAAGAGGAGGCCTTTATTGATGGCGATGTTGGTAGCATCCTCGTCGGAGGAGGAGTTGGTGGAGCTCGCGTCGGAGTCCCATTCCTGCCTTGTAATACTCTTTTATCTCCATCTTTTTCTTCCCTTTCTTGTCGTCGTCCCTGTCACTGTCACTTGTATATGGACATTAAGCTATAAAGTGACTGGACTTACCACACCTGTAGCACACCCTTTTGGAATGGGGCTTGTAGTCCTTCCCCTTCCTTTGTTTCAGGGTTTGATGAAAGCTCTTAATGATAAGAGCCATCTCCTCGTTGTCGAGCTTGGAGGCATCGATTAGAAGTCTACTTGGTGTAGATTCCTCCTTCTTTTCTTTCGTTGCTTTGAATGCAACGGGTTGCACCTCGGGTGTAGAGGTGGCGCCTTGCTCCAAGTTGACAATGTGTTTGGAGTCTTTGATCATAAGTTCTGTTGGGGGGCCTTCCTCTTCTGAAGGTCTTCAAAAACGTGACTAACCATATGTTTTCAGCATGATTATGAATAGTTACAAGAAGCTTCAGCTTTGGGATGGAGGACCTCTCTTATGACAGAACGAAGGGACATAAATAATGGGTGACGAAGCTAGAAGCCAAGGGACTTCGGCTGCACATGTTGACGAAGCTCAAGTATGATGATGAATGAAAGAGGCTAAAGACCATACAATCCTCAATAATTCATGTTAAGATTATAGGTAGTTACTAGGGACATAAATGTACTTTTATCTGGGCTGCGTCCCGTGCCTATAAATAGATGAACAGTAACACCATACTGTCCATGCTGGATTGTAATCACTCTCGCATCATTCTCGCACCCTCACCTTCTGGCAAGCCAAAGGTACCAATGTAATATGAATATTATTGATGTTTATTTATGTTTATGGAATGCAAGAATAAAAGATTATTGATACATAATTAGTATTACCTTTATTTCTTTGTGTTCCTTTACTTTCTTATTTGCATTCATATTTGTATGCTGAAATGATGAAGGTATGTCCTTCATGACCTTCGTCTGAAGATCATTATATCCGAGAGGAAATCATGCTTCAAAGGACAAAGGTCTTTAACAATTAACAATTGTGTTGCCTTGTTCTTGATTTATAGCATTTGAGAACAAGTGACCAACATTGGCGCCCACCATCGGTGAACTCACTTCCACAACCTTTGGCAAAGCATCCACCTTCGACATGCTGCCGAAGAAGGCAACGGTGCCAGGGGCTGCCCTTCAGCCACTAGACACAAATCAGGACGCACTCTCCCTGCGAGAGGCCTGGAGTCAAAAGAGAAAGGCCACCAGCCCAACTCTTTAGGAGGAGCAGCTTGACTAGGAAATTAGGGATTTAGAAGCAATCCATCAACAAGTGCAAAGGAAAAAGGAGAAGATGCTTCGTCTGGCTGATCTTTAGAAGAAGATTGACGAAACCGCTGAGGAAATGTGTCATCTTACTCAAGATGACCAGGACCGAAGGCCTCAGCATAGGGAGCTTTGTTAGGATAGCTGCTCAACGAAGACGAATGGTACGTGACTTTCATCATGGTAACTATACTTTTGATTATGCTTCTCCTCTGGCAGCAGAATTGCAGGCTACCCGTGGCCACAATCCTACAAGCCACCTCAATTGCCCATGTATGATGGGCATTCGGATCTAAAGCAATTTTTGATGAGTTACGAGGCAGCAATATCCTCGTATGGGGGCAACGCTGCTGTCATGGCAAAGTTCTTCGTTATGGCGGTCAGAAGTGTGGCCTAGACATGGTATTCCTCCCTTCGGCCAGGAACAATCACATCATGGCAGAAGCTTAAGGATATCCTAGTCACTAGCTTCCAAGGCTTTCAGACGAAGCTAGTCACTGCTCAGGCTTTGTTCCAATACACGCAAGACCATGAGGAGTACCTTCAGGCATATGTTCGAAGATTTCTGCGTTTGAGAGCACAAGCGCCTACCGTGCCTAATGAAATTGTCATCGAGGCCATGATCAAGGAGCTTCGGCCAGGACCTATAGCCCAATATTTTGCCAGGAAGCTCCCACAAATCCTGGAGAAGCTCCTTCAGAAGATGGATGAGTACATCTGGGCCGATAATGATTTTCGCCAAAGAAGGGAGGAAGCCTATAGGTTTTCTGAAATGACCAGGGGCTTCGGACGAAGGCTTCATCCCATGCATGTCCGATCCATTCATAACTCCAATGCCAACGATGAAAGGGCCAATAATGTTTAGAATAGCTGTAACACCCCTGGTGTTACTGACACTAAAACTTAAGCATGACATCATGTGCATTGACATTTCATGTGTTTGTTACACCTGGAGTGCATTCACTAGGTAAACTTTTCAAAAGGTTGTGATGAGGTGACTTGATGGGTGTTTAACCCTAGGGAAGGGTACTTAACCCTGAATTAGGGCTTATGGATGTAAGTGAAGCCCAAATAAGTTAGAACTTCAAAAGCCATGAGAATTGTTCACAAGGTATCAACTAGAGATGGCAACGGGTACAAACCCGCTGGGTTTTGCCGTCCCAAACCCGTACCCGTGAAAAATATCTATGCCCATTAAAAAACCCATACCCATGACGGGTTTGAGATTTTGCCCAAACCCGTACCCATCGGGTTAGCGGGTACCCATGGGTTACCCACGGGTTTCATCACCAATATACGTGTTCTTCTCATAATCAATAATTATCGTAATGATTATTGATATTATGATCCAAAATCTATATAACGATCAACGAGTTCATGATTTGGTATAAAAATTATTAGTATAAAGAATGAAATACAAATAATGAGTTGTATAATTAAGTGACCTTGCCTAAGTTATCCATCCACCACATATATAACGCTAGTAAAAACTATAATAGCAAGCAAGCAACACTCTCAGCGACTACTGATATATTTAGCAATCGATAAAAAATATGAAGTAAATAAGGAATAACAAGTTTGTTGTTCGTTTATAAAATAAAATGACAATATGCACTAGGTTTGGCCGGTTTAAAAAACCCATGGGTTCACGGGTTTGGGTACTATAGGAACAAACCCGTACCCATAAACCCGTCGGGTATAGATTTATGCCCATTAACAAACCCATGGGTATGAAAATTGATCCAAACCCGTACCCTAATGGGGTAAAAACCCATCGGGTTTCGGGTTGCGGGGACCCATTGCCATCTCTGGTATCAACCTTGATGTACTTATTGGCACAAAAACCCTAAAGTCCCCAAAACCTTAAAAGAAACCCTAGAAAAACCCTAACTGGAACCCTAGGGGGTAAATGTAAATTCTAGGCACTTTTGGACCAAAGTGCAAATGGCAAATTGATAATACACTACAAACCAAGTAACTTTTGTATTGGAGAATTTCCAAGTTGTATGATGGAATTTGGATTTATTTGCAAAAGGGTCACATGAGTACTATGTGACTAAGTCTGAAATTTAGTGTAAGGGGGTCAACTTTGGAGCCCTGTATCTTCAAATTCATAAGGATTTTGCCCTAGGTCAACACATCACATTTGTAGAGCTACTATAGGCGCATAACTTTTCTTAAGTTACAAGGCATTAGTGTTGTACAAAGCTTGGAGTTAAATGGGCTCAAAGTATGGCTGTCAGTCACCAATGAAGTCTGATATTGGTCTGACAGTGAGTTTTGATGAACTTTGGACTCGACTCAAGCTCGATGGAGTAAGTAAATGATCAAGGTTTCTATAGTCGAATTGTACCTGGTTTATAGAGCTACAACTTTGGTACAGATGGATCAATAGCTCACCACATGAAAATGGAGAATGAAGCTTCTCAACTCGCTCTGACAGACACACTAATGAAGGTGGCCATTGTACAGTAACTGAAGAAGATCTTAGGTGCATTGCACCTCGCCGTCGGTGACCTCGTGCCTGGATTCGCGCCGGTCGCCGCGATTTGTGCCCAGCGCAAAGTGGATAACTGAGGGGAGTAAAAGATCTTAGCGTCCGGATTGGCTCGGACTCGGTCACTGTTGAGTTCACCGTACCCACTTGGTCTACGGCCAGTCGGAATGATCTTCGCTGGCGTTGGCCGCTTACCGATCGTGCGCCATGTGCCTGGGAGGTTTAACACGTCGCTGTGAACCCTTGTAGCAAGCCCGTCCATCGTCGGAGGCCTTGCCACAGTGACAGCCACGATCACCCGCGTCAGTACATTTCCCCTCTCTCCGGCCGCCAGCACACTTCCTTCAAATTGGACGCACCGCTAATGGACAATACAAATCAATGCCCTAGTGAGCTCCGTTAGGTTGTCACAAAGCCAGAGCACCCACCCTTGCCTCCGATTATCCACCACAGCGCCCGAATTTCCTTTTTCCCCCAATTCAGTTCTTCGCGCCGCCATGAGTGAGCTCGCTGTGGCCAGCCTTCTGCAGGTCAGTTCAAGCTTCCTTAATTGGTGTTCTAGCCTCCCTCGTGTCCTCGGTATCTCACGGACCCATTCGATTGAACTAGACCGCACTGGATTGCCCTGAACACCATAGTTTCCTCTCGGTTTTCGCCGTCATCGTGAGCAGACATGCTCCGGGCCAGTTTAGTGCAATTGGTGGAGGGATTAGTGTCGCCGAGGGTGGAATTAGATGTTGAGCAATGGAGGGGCCTAGTCATTGCATTTTTCGGCCGGTAGAAGCTCACCGGAGCAACTGCTCCGCCGTCCGTGGTCGGGGATCTCACCTTGCGAAGAAACAGAAAGGGAGGGGCCTCGGTGCAGATGTCAGAGACACATGTGAATAGTGCACAAGGTTCTTTACTGCTTGTTCAAAAATCCGAGGTCTTTTGTGTAAAACCACCAACGCGGGCGCGCGCGGTGCGTTTCGCATGGGCGTGGGCCGTATCGGGCTGGTTTCAGCCTGTTACTATTCATTCTTTCTCTTTTTCTTTTTCTGCCAGGCTTAGGGAATTTATAGAAAATTCTAGAAAATGGTAAAAATATGAGACAAATTTTACTAGACTCCTAATGTCCTCTAGTAATTAATAAAAATAGTTCCAAGATTTTTAGTCCAAACAAGGAACTATGTAGTATTTAAGAAGGCCTAAACCTAGTCTTTTGGAATTTTATAAGTTTCTAGATAGCTCCAAAAATCATAAAACTTTTTAGGTGAACTTACTTTGACAATTAGAGCCCATGGGTGAGGTTTGACATGTTTTGAACATTGTTTGATTCCTAAACCTTAAACCCTAGCTTTCTAGATAATGGTTGCCTTATTCTAGAGGAATGCTGACTCAGAAAACCCTAGTTTCCCTGGTGTACCGTGAAGGAAAGTTGTATTCAAGGTACAACTTGAAGAATCTTTGTTACAATTGCATATTCATAGCATCACATGAGCATTCATGTATATGTATGGTTATGTATAGAAAACGAAGAAGAAGTAAGTGTTGAAGAAGAAGAGATTGCACCACCAGCTGAAAATCCACCTGCCGGGAACTGCTTTTATTTTGATATCTGTGGAACAGATCTCGACTCCCCTACAACACAAGGCAAGCCCTGGTGCATTTGCCACCTCCTTGCTGTTTTAAAATCTTTATCACCTTATTTGATGCATTAGGTGATAGGAGTTGTGTGCTAAACAGTTGATGCATTTCCTTCCTTGCAAAATTGATTACCTTTCCTTGATACCCTTTATAAAAAGGATTTTTATGATACTTATCCTTGCTTTAGAGAAACAACATGTTTTGTTTTAAAAAAACAAAAGGTGATGCTTCACAGTGGATGGGAATGTTTTCAAAAATAAAACTTGATGGTCGATCCATCATGGCTGTGATGGGTTCAACATCGGACAAGATGTACCTCTGCCAGGTACCAAACTTTAGGATTGTAAATGATAAAGCTAAGACCGAGTGGGTGACTTGCATGAGAAGAGTCTCGTTGTAGTGTCTCTGTCTGAGTCGCTTAAGGACCGTGTCAATGTGGGCCTGCTGACTGAGGACCCTTTAACTGGTCACATGCCTCGTAATGGATAAGCTTTGCCTCGGGCAGACTAATACTAGAAAGGCCAACACACAATGGGAGTGGAGAGATGGCGACAGTAGCGTGTACCCTCCGTGGCAAGAGGTTGGACGGTGGTGTATATGTGCTCTCGGTTGGCATGAATCCAGTCTGGTCTTAAGAAACCCGGTGGCGAGTTGACATATGCAAGGGTTAAGTGCTACATATGTCATATGATTGGAGATACTCAGCTGAGTATTAATCGATTCGGATCGCCGTTACTTCTCGAACATGAAGACTTGGTCATTGACTTACATGTAGCATTCCAGTAAACTTAAGGGTTGATAAAAGACGGCTAGTGCAGGTCAAGTGCTTGAACTAGGGTAGAAAGAACTCTAGTTACAGGTAATGACTTAACCTGATAATAAAATTGGATTTTTAAGGATCCACTATTAGTAAGCATTTCTGCAAACAGAGTCTTTGATTCTTAAATAGCCTTACCTTGACTCCCTCAAGCCATCATATCCTTGAGAGTCTTTTCTTTTGACAGGTAAGACTTGTGAAAGTACACTTCGTACTCAGGGTTTTCGAACCCATGTTGTTGTAGGTGAGGAAACAACAGACTTTTGCTGTTTTTGTTCAAAGGTGGTACCCAAGGATGAGCCCCAGCAGTGAAGTCCGTCGCGGGAGGGTGTTGGCCTCCCACTTTAAAAACAATACTCTTTTGTGCGGGAGGGCTTTTTGCCTCCCGGGTCTATAATAATAATACATTATGCACTCATAGTACCCTGGTACTGTAACAAAAATACTCTCTCTATGAATGTAAATTAAGTTATTGTGATTTGCTTGCGCTTATTCTTCCCTCCGATGTGATGTAATATCTGTGTGACGGGTGAAGCGCTCTTGGGCGAAATGATGAAGGTACAGTACCGAACTTGTCGAGTGATTATGTGCATCTACAGGATTTTCCAAGGTCCTTAGGACAAGGACAACTGTAGATGGGCCTAATACCTTGGGAGGTTCTGTCACAGCTGGTATCGGAGCGAAGCCCATCTCTCTAGATATTACGTTGCACTTCAAACGAATTTTCAAATACTTACCTAGAAATATTCTTTCATCCTTACCCTACCACTTGCTGGTAGTCCCTTATCTTGTAAGGTCAGGGTAACAGAGTGCAATGTATATGAAGTTGGGGATCAACGAAGGTTGATTCCATAATTATTAGAATATGCATGCATAATGTTAAGAATATACTAATAAATCTTCCCCTTTTATGGAGATATGGCACGTACAAGGAAAACTGCATGCAAATCTACTGGACCTTTTGGCGTGCCTCGCCATCAGCTAGCCCCCAGACACGAAGGGAGTAGTAGTGGCAGCAATGATCCAATTGGAGACTTGGAGGCCAAGGTGGAACAGCTTCGGACAGAGCTATGTCACCGGAATAGGGCATGGGCGCAGGACAGCCAACATATAGCTGAATTGTCAGCTGACGTCAGCCGCTTGCAGTACGAGATATCTGAATGGGATTCGGCCATTGATTGGGCCGTCAACTCACGTTCGATCGCTTGGGACCGCAAAGCAAAAGCTGGAGCTCGTGTGGCAGAGCTTAGTGCAGCCCTCGACAGCCTACAAGTGTACTGTAATACTTTACATGAGGAAGTACATGTGATGTATGCTCGACTGCACCCGGACGTGCCTGCCGACACTGTTGTAATGGGAGCTGGACCATCGGGGACAGCAGTGTCACACCCGTTTCCCAGGGCAGAGCCGGGTGCATAGCATATGTGTGCCAGGATCTATTTCCACACATATGTTGACGTCACAAGTGTAATATATCAAAAGAACAATGCATAAAAGCGTAAATAAAGATTATATTAACATATTACACTTCGAACAGACATAATGTCTTAACCTATATTCATCAAAGTACAGCGAAACATGGACATCCATCCACACGAAGATGACTGGGGGTATCACTAGACTAGCATCCATGGAGTTCAGCATCATATCTTCATCTGCAAACTTCTGATCAAATTAAGCAAGGGTGAGCTCACTTATGGTCGGGGCTCAGCAAGTGGGGGAAAATTAATGCAAGTTTAAAAAGGTGAGGCTAAGGTTGAGCAGTAAGCATTTTAGTTGGTCAACATTTTATTAACAACACCTGTCTTACTAATAAGTGTGAATCCCAAGTATTCCCATTAAACAAAGGTATAAGAGTATATCAAAAACACTTAAGTGAAACCACTTAAGCAAACCATTGGCAGATCATTGGATCTCGATTTATTTCCATCTTCAAGTTCAATTATCATGTGAGGAGTCCAGGCTGCTCATAACCGTGAGCACGGCTGATATATCAGTTTTACACTCTGCAGAGGTGGCGCATCTTTACCCATGAGTCGCGATTCCCTTCTAGCCCGGGTTAGCTAGACCCGTATTCACTTCCGAGGTGAATGACTAGGGTCTCACTACGAGGCTTCTCCCTAGAGTCCTCATTACGCAAATGCTGGAAATGGTCAAACTACATAAAGCACACCTAACATAACCTACCTATAGTCCAGACTGCAGGGTAAAGCTTTGGGAACTATGCCCGTATCCAATCTGCCTGAGCCGGAACTATAAGCGCTTGCAAGATGCCTCCGTTCTGGTCGACCACGACCAGCACCCAACATAAGACTTCCCTAGTTATTTAGCCAAGACCAGAGCCATAAAAGTTCTCATGGTAGCACTGTTTTCCTAGGTGGTCACTCCATGTTCCAATTAATATGCAATAATCTTGTTTAACCATTGGGTTAACAACAATAAAGTAAATTTACCATTTGGAACATTAATATCATAAACAGGAGTGACTGCATAGATTTAAAGTTGTAGCAATAGCATAGCTACTTGATTAGATCATAATCCCAAGTTAAACAAGGAGTAAGGTTGGAAAGGTTAGGTGTATCCAAATAGGTATCCCATCAAATTATGCATATATATCCAAGAATAAACTTTATTAAATATATTATTTGGGATCAAACAGAGTATGCAGAGGGAGAAGTCCACTTGCCTTGCTTATTGAAAATTTGAGGTTCTTCCACGGATAGGAATAGATCTTGATTCTTAACTACTAGATCAACCACTAAATATCACACAAACAAACAAGAAGAACAAACACACTCAATAACATACAACATTCACCATACGTAAAGCTAAAAGAAAGCCTAATGAAATGAGCATTCGTTTTTCGAAAACGTCGCAAATAATGGTTATAATAAGAGGGTATTCTTTTCAAAAATGTGTGATCTATACTTTATAAAACAAGACATGAGCTTAAAAATATATTAACTAAAATATGCATATATTAGGTTCACCAAATTAATCTTTTATAAAATGTCATATGTGATATGTCTAAGATTAAGGGTTTATAAGATGATAAAACATATTATAATGATATTAAACCTTTTTAACTTTTTAGAAAAGATATAATTTATATATCTAAGGTTAATGGGTTAAACATTACTTTTATAACAAGCTCATAAATAGCATAAACAACTTTTTATGTGGAAAGATCATAATTATATTATTAATAACCTATTTAAGACGAGTTAGGTTATGGGCCTTAGGTGGATATCATGCAAAAGATAATGTCATAATGAACAAATAACTATCTTTTAATTTCATTAGAAAACACGTAGCCTATATTATTATATTTGAAGTCAATATATAAAGTAACATTTTAAATTATAAAAGAATTTAAACTCTTATTACTTTATTTTATCTTTTAGGGAAAAGTTAAGTGATTTGTATATAATGTGGACTAAATTCTATGAAATCATTAATCATGACATGTATCTAGTTATGAACAAATTGATTATAGGTTTGATTAATAATTTATGAGAAAGGATAATTAATCTATTAATTCTCTTTAGTTCTGAATTAGGAACAAATGGTCTAATTCATTAATAAGGAAACTATGTTCAACAATATTTAATCTATCATTTATATTATTATAAATACTTGAATATAAATCTAAATCATAAAAAGGTAATTATATATTTGTTTATTTAGAATGTTTGATTATGAAAAGATGATCTACAATTCTTTTTAACTTCATAATTAGAAAACCCCGCATAAATTTATTATAACAGTCACAAATCAGATTTGAATTATGCAAATATGTGAACAGTTGGAAACACTAATTAAAAATGCTTATCATATAATTGTGAAACTAACGAAATCGTTTCTATTTTATTTGGATTCCTAATATACATTTTATAATAAAAACTGTAACAAGGACCTACACATAAATAAAGCTACACTAGGACCTAACTAAATAAATGACTATATTATATTTTTGCTGATAAAAACATACTTCCTACCTTTTAAATTTCTTGTTAACAAAAACATAACTCCAATTTAAATTATGAAAATATGAAAACCAGTGTAAATATCAACTGAAACTGTTAATCACATAATTATAAAATTAATCAAACTATTTCTAAATTGTTTAGATTCCAAATAATCTAAATTACGTGATTGAATCTAGCATAAGGGCTAGCTTCTATTTATCTATAACCAGCTAGGGGTAGCTGATACATTTACATTTTTGTGTACGAATAATACTAAGATTAACTATTTCTTATTTATGGTTAAAATATGAAATCTTTCTTTTAAGTTCTTATTTATAAAACTACGTATAGATCAGTTATAACAGTCACAAATAAAATTACAAAAACATGTGAATAGTTGCAAATACTGATTTTTGAAGTATTTAGAACAAACTTATGAAATAATAAACAATTACTAGTCGATTTGAATCTCAATACACAATTTATAAAATAAAAATCATTACAACAACTTATACGAAATTATGCCTAGACTTTAGGGTATAGCGTGTAATTTTTGTCACCTTCTTCAACGTCGTGTTCGCAGCAGTAGGCAATAGACCATGTCGTCGGCGAGGGGAAGAAGCCGTCGGCGCAGGAGAAACTCGGCTTCGTAGCCTTGGATATGGGAGACGACACGGACAGAGGGCCTCCGGGGCATAGAGACAATTTCGGAGAGGTATTCCGAAAGATGACGAACATCGACGAACATGAACGGCGCACAACAGTAGGACGTAGCCAGTGAAATTTGTGGGGCTCGACAGAGGAGGAAATGGAGACTGGCAACTTTTTATGATGCGGCACAGGTGCCCAGGCGCGGGAGTAGCGAGTGCTTCCACATGCATGGCCATGGCGTGGCCACAGTTGTCGGCGAGATGCGGTGACAGCGATGGCGCTTACGTCCGCATGGGTGCAGACGTGCGTGACACGGTGTAGGAGGCGAGCAGGAACAACAGTAAGTGAGAATGGTGTGGATGGGAAGATGAATAGTAAAATGGTCTCTTCTGTTGCTTGCGATTGGAGGAAGGGAGGTACCTTGTCCTTATATAGGGGAGAGGGGAGGGATACGATAGATTGGTGCGCCATTGATCGTAATTGCAGCATGACGCTTGATTTTTGGAGGAAATGCCTGCAGTTACACCATTCATGGCCATTCAAGGAGAGAGGAATGAGTAGGCAGGAGGAGAGGGAATCACGAGGTTGCTGGCCATGCCATCACCGTCGCAGCTGGGTCGGTATCGCTTCCAGATCAGTGATGGCGGCGGCGGACGCAAATTCCAGAGAACAAATGGCTATAGCGTCCAGAATTTGGGCACCGTTAGAGAGCGACAGGTGAGGGAAATGGAAATGAAGAGCTAAGCCTAGTGGACCTATTCGTCATACACGTAAGCGAGAGATGGCACTTAAGTTATGTGCTGGCTAATGGTTGAACGGCCTAGTGGGCTAAGCGAGCCGTACGTGAGTTTTTTTAATGAATTTTTGTGTGTGGGTGCATTGAGTTAAGTTTTCTATTTCTTTTCTTAATTTCGAAATCCATTTTCTT
The DNA here is from genome assembly GCA_029449295.1 of Zea luxurians. Lineage (NCBI taxonomy): Eukaryota > Viridiplantae > Streptophyta > Magnoliopsida > Poales > Poaceae > Zea > Zea luxurians. The sequence goes on along the minus strand of JAOPSE010000001.1, from coordinate 43,436,534 downwards.
TTATTTTTTTAGAATAGTTATTCATTAATAAATATATTTTAAATATTCCAAAATATAATAAATCTAATAATAATATTTTAATAATTAGAATTTGTAATAAATAATATTTAGATAATTTTTATTATTTAAATAAATTGGGCCGCATAAAAAAGAATAAATTAAAATAAAGTTGTTGTAGTTCATTGACAAACAGACAAATCATGCACGGATAATGAATGTATCAATCACTTGGTAAACTTTTACTATTTAAGAAATTGTTCAGTTCAAATATATCACCATTTCATTATAAATATTTTTCTTTATACTAGAAATTAGTAAATCAAATTGGTTTGTTTTCAATTTATGAATTTAGGGTGTTGCAAAATCTACCACCCTAAAAAGAATTTCGTCCTCGAGATTAGGGAAAGCTAGCAAGAAAACAAAGGTGATACATGGTTATTTGTAGGTCGGTTCACAACAGACTCTTCCAAATATAAGCAACTTATTGTTTCGTGGCCTTCTTCTTAAGTCGGTATAGACGCTTCTTGTGGCATTGGTAGATGATATGTCCATTTTTGCGGTAGTAGCAAGCACCTCTTGCTTGGAGTTCTTTGCGAGTAACTTTGTTTGACTATCAACAGATGATAGCTGATTGGGTGTATGTATCTCAAACAGTTGAGCTTAATTTGATTCTCATATTTTGGTATGGGAAGGAAGGAGGGGTTGAAAAGATTGAGCAAATATAAGGTATAGAGAGTAGAGAAAACCATCTATCTAAGGTTTTTCCTAGCTAACTGATGCCATTGTGGACAAAAGTCACACAATACACCAACAATCATTTCAAAGAAGCAAATCAAACATGAACACAAAGGACAATGAACTCAAGCATACCGGCACAACACAATCCAATTCTACTTTTTCAACCAAAACAAAAGGTGAGACAAGGATTGGAATAAGAAAGATATTATAACATCAAGGAGTTGGGTAAGAATTATCAAGGAGTTAGACAAGACATATTTGTTGGTGGCCAAGAGTGAAATAATATAACCATGAACTATTAAAGCGAGGATAAATGATACAACCAAGGATATGAAGTGAGTTAGGGAGAAAGCTTTATCAAGAAGACAAAATAGGTAAGCATTATCAAGGAGAAGTAGGGAGGCAAAGAGTTCAGTATATCAAGGTAGATATTGCCCAAGGATGGCAATTCAATCGCAAGACAACAAAAGTATAAGGAGCCAAGGGTTATATATCAATATTAGGATTAGAAAACCTCTATAATATAATATAATATCGCCCTTACCGATCTAGTCAAAAATCTCAATACTAAAGTACAATCCTATTACCCTAGCCAAGAAGTCAAATAATAGATCCAGGGGATCCATAACAAAACTTCTTGAGGAGTGGGGATAAGACAGAGAATATGGCATCGTTGATAGCTTCAAAAAGGTTTCTTCTGGCAAACTTCGCTTCAAGTTTTGCAATCCTAGCTTGATCATCTTGCAATGCTTCTCATTAGAACTTTCTGATAGATGAAGAATCAGACAAGAAGGGTTGAAGATAAAAGAGACGAGTTTTGATATAAAGTAAGTTTTTATGGAGACAATTAAGTCAAGTTTTGAACGACTGACTGGGCTTTCCATTTCTAACTAATCTAGCGACCTACGGTCACATTGTTCTGATACCACTTCTGTCTTGTAACACCCTAAATTCATAAATTGAAAACAAACCAATTTGATTTATTAATTTCCAGTATAAAGAAAAATATTTATAATGAAATGGTGATATAATTTAACTAAACAATTTCTTAAATAGTAAAAGTTTACCAAGTGATTGATACATTCATTATCCGTGCATGATTTGTCTGTTTGTCAATGAACTACAATAACTTTATTTTAATTTATTCTCTTTTATGCGGCCCAATTTATTTAAATAATAAAAATTGTCTAAATATTATTTATTACAAATTCTAATTATTAAAATATTATTATTAGATTTATTATATTTTAGAATATTTAAAATATATTTATTAATGAATAACTATTTAAAAAATAAAAGAAAATGGATTTCGAAATTAAGAAAAGAAATAGAAAACTTAACTCAACGCACCCACACACAAAAATTCATTAAAAAAACTCACGTACGGCTCGCTTAGCCCACTAGGCCGTTCAACCATCTGCCAGCACATAACTTAAGTGCCATCTCTCGCTTATGTGTATGACGAATGGGTCCACTAGGCTTAGCTCTTCATTTCCATTTCCCTCACCTGTCGCTCTCTAACGGTGCCCAAATTCTGGACGCTACAGCCATTTGTTCTCTGGAATTTGCGTCCGTCGCCACCATCACTGATCTAGAAGCGATGCCGACCCAGCTGCGACGGTGATGGCATGGCCAGCAACGCTCGCGATTCCCTCTCCTCCTGCCTACTCATTCCTCTCTCCTTGAATGGCCATGAATGGTGTAACTGCAGGCATTTCCTCCAAAAATCAAGCGTCATGCTGCAATTACGATCAATGGTGCACCAATCTGTCGTATCCCTCCACTCTCCCCTATATAAGGACAAGGTACCTCCCTTCCTCCAATCGCAAGCAACAGAAGAGACCATTTTACTATTCATCTTCCCCATCCACGCCATTCTCACTTACTGCTGTTCCTGCTCGCCTCCTACACCGCGTCACGCACTTCTGCACCTATGCGGACGTCAGCGCCATCACTGTCACCGCGTCTCACCGACAACTGTGCCCACGCCATGGCCATGCATGTGGAAGCACTCGCTACTCCCGCGCCTGGGCACCTGTGCCGCATCGTCAAAATTTGCCAGTCTCCATTTCCTCCTCTGTCGAGCCCCACAAATTTCGCTGGCTGCTTCGTGTTGTTGTGCGCCGTTCATGTTCGTCGATGTTCGTCATCTTTCGGAATACCTCTCTGAAATTGTCTCTGTGCCCCGGAGGCCCTCTGTCTGTGTCGTCTCCCATATCCAAGGCTACGAAGCCGAGTTTCTCCTGCGCCGACGGCTTCTTCCCCTCGCCGCCGACATGGTCTATTGCCTACTGCTGCGAACACGACGTTGAAGAAGGTGACAAAAATTACACGCTATACCCTAAAGTCTAGGCATAATTTCGTATAAGTTGTTGTAATGATTTTTATTTTATAAATTGTATTGAGATTCGAATCGACTAGTAATTGTTTATTATTTCATAAGTTTGTTCTAAATACTTCAAAAATCGGTATTTGCAACTATTCACATGTTTTTGTAATTTTATTTGTGACTGTTATAACTGATCTATACGTAGTTTTATAAATAAGAACTTAAAAGAAAGATTTCATATTTTAACCATAAATAAGAAATAGTTAATCTTAGTATTATCTGTGCACAAAAATTTAAATGTATCAGCTACCCCTAGCTGGTTATAGATAAATAGAAGCTAGCCCCTACGCTAGATTCAATCAAGTAATTTTGATTATTTGGAATCTAAACAATTTAGAAATAGTTTGATTAATTTCATAATTATGTGATTAACAGTTTCAGTTCATATTTACACTGGTTTTCATATTTTCGTAATTTAAATTAGAGTTATGTTTTTGTTAACAAGAAATTTAAAAGGTAGGAAGTATGTTTTTATCAGCAAAAATTTAATCTAACATGCATGGCCATGGCGTGATAGCGATGGCGCTGACGTCCGCATAGGTGCAGACGTGCGTGACGCAATGTAGGAGGCGAGCAGGAACAACAGTAAGTGAGAATGGCGTGGATGGGGAAGATGAATAGTAAAATGGTCTCTTTTGTTTCTTGCGATTGGAGGAAGGGAGGTACCTTGTCCTTATATAGGGGAGAGGGGAGGGATACGACAGATTGGTGCGCCATTGATCGTCATTGCAGCATGACGCTTGATTTTTGGAGAAAATGCGTGCAGTTACACCATTTATGGCCATTCAAGGAGAGAGGAATGAGTAGGCAGGAGGAGAGGGAATCGCAAGCGTTGCTGGCCATGCCATCACCGTCGCAGCTTGGTCGACATCGCTTCCAGATCAGTGATGGCGGCGGCGGACGCAAATTCCAGAGAACAAATGGTTGTAGCGTGCTGAATTTGGGCACCGTCAGATAACGACAGGTGAGGGAAATGGAAATGAAGAGCTAAGCCTAGTGGACCCATTTGTCATACACATAAGCGAGAGATGGCACTTAAGTTATTTGCTGGCAAATGGTTGAACGGCCTGGTGGGCTAAGCGAGCCGTACGGAGTTTTTTTAATGAATTTTTGTGTGTGGGTGCGTTGAGTTAAGTTTTCTATTTCTTTTCTTAATTTCGAAATCTATTTTCTTTTATTTTTTTAGAATAGTTATTCATTAATAAATATATTTTAAATATTCCAAAATAGAATAAATCTAATAATAATATTTTAATAATTAGAATTTGTAATAAATAATATTTAGACAATTTTTATTATTTAAATAAATTGGGCCGCATAAAAAAGAATAAATTAAAATAAAGTTGTTGTAGTTCATTGACAAACAAACAAATCACGCACGGATAATGAATGTATCAATCACTTGGTAAACTTTTACTATTTAAGAAATTGTTTAGTTCAATTATATCACCATTTCATTATAAATATTTTTCTTTATACTGGAAATTAATAAATCAAATTGGTTTGTTTTCAATTTATAAATTTAGGGTGTTACAAGCAGGTGATGGACCTGATGGGGAGTTGGACCTTTTTAGGCCTACTCCTTCCATGAACCTTGCTGACGAATGGTCTCCTGCAGCAGGAAATGAACAAACCAAGGATGACGAAGACTAGAATAGTATAGTTTAGATATTATACTTATGTAAAATAAGTAATGAAGTCAAGTTGTACGCTGGAGTCTGTATAATTATTATATTTTGGTAATGTAATATGATGGTGTGTGCTGGCATGTTATATTTTTTCCAAATGTTTCTTTGCCTCAGATGCCATCACGGACTCGCGCACATGATGGTGCGGGGACTTCCCACGGTCGGGAAGACACTCCTAACCCGCCACCAGCACCACCGACTTTGGCCGAGGCTATCGTTGCCCTGGTCAATACCACGGCAGATAATACACGCTTCTTGCGTGAAATGGCGGGCAATCAGTTCCAATAACATGGAGGCAGAGCTCCGCCCCAAGGACTGCGGGATACTACCTATTCGGAATTTTCTGAGACTCGACCCCCGCTCTTCATCAAAGTGGAAGAACCTTTAGAAGCTGATGAGTGGATAAGAGTTATGGAGCAGAAGTTTGGGTTGATTCGCTGCATAGAGACGCAGAAGCCATTGTTTGCTGCCCAACAACTAAGAGGGCCTGCCAGTACTTGGTGGGCAAATTTTGTAGCAGTCCAACCGGTTAGACATCAGACACTTGGGAGGAATTCAAGCTAGCATTCTGAGAGCATTATGTTCCAGAGGGAGTGCTCCATATGAAGCAAGAAGAGTTCATCCGGTTAAAGCAAGGGGGAGATACTGTCATGCAGTATCTCAACAAATTCAACCATCTATCCCAGTATGCCATCGACCAAGTAAATACCGATCTAAAGAAAAAGAATTGTTTTATGAGGGGACTTAATGACAGGCTTCAATGGAAAATGGTAACATGTCTGGATCTCATCTACAGTAGGGTTGTCAGTACAGCACTGGCAGTGGAAGCCAAAAATGCTGGGCATGGAAAATCAAAGGGGTTTGGAGGTGAAAGGTCAAATCAAGGGCCTGAGAAGAGGAACAGGTTGGTGATTCGCCCTTTTAATTAGAATCGTTCTTCACCTCGCCCACCTTCCTATCCCTTCAAGCAGCTTGTTTTCATTCGTCCCAATACTGCCCTCGCTCCTACCAATCTGCTAAGTGCCCCTGGTACTCGTTTCCCTACTCTCCCTAGTTCTTCTAGGGGTTGCTTCAACTGTGGAAAGTCCAGACACTTCATCAAGGATTGTCCATACCCGAAGCAAAATAAAACCAACTTCCAATAGAACTCTAGGAATTCCAACCAAGGAAAGGGGAACATGGCTAATACTTGAATGGGCAAGAACTTCAAGAAAATAGGATGGATTTATTATACCCAAGTGGCTACAACACCGGAGGGCGAGCCGATAATGATGGGTACGTTCCTTGTTGTCAATTACCCAGCAGTTATTCTCTTTGATTCTGGTGCATCACACACCTTCATAAGCAAGAATTTTGTGGAAAAGCATTGCATTCCTTGCACTAAATCAAGGGAACGATTTATTATCCATTCACCTTGGGGACAGAAATTTACTAAGGAAGTAGCCTTCCACATACCAGTAGTGTTGGCCGGACGGGAATTTCCTACCAACATGATTGTTTTAAAAGTTCAAGACATAGATGTAATCCTAGGCATGAACTAGTTAGCCCAGCATAAGGCCATCATCAATACAGACTTAAGAACTATCAGATCGAGTCATGGCTGTGAAGAGATTCAATTGTCCATCCCTGTAGCCGTCCCAGCCAAATTATATGAGCAAGTTTATGAAGCCATCATACAAGAAATCCAGGATATTCCAGTGGTATGTGAATTCCTAGATGTCTTTCCTGAAGATTTGCCCGGATTGCCTCTAGAAAGGGATGTAGAATTTGTAATTGAACTAAAGCCTAGTACGACTCCTATTTCTAGAAGGTCGTACCGAATGCCACCTAATGAATTGGCAGAACTCAAGACTCAACTCCAAGACTTGCTTGAGAAGGGATTCATTAGGCCTAGTTCATCACCATGGGGATGTCCAGCAATTTTTGTCAAAAAGAAGGATCAAACACTTCGAATGTGCGTGGACTACAGACCCCTTAATGAGGTCACAATCAAGAACAAGTACCATCTTCCCCGGATCGATATTCTATCCGATCAACTTATTGGAGCTCGGGTATTCTCCAAGATTGACCTCAGGTCAGGTTATCATCAAATCTGTATTCGACCCGAAGATATACCCAAGACCGCATTCACTACGCGGTATGGATTATTTGAATATTTGATCATGTCTTTCGGATTGACAAATACTCCAGCCCACTTCACATACTTAATGAACTTGGTGTTTATGCCCGAGTTAGATAAATTTGTGGTGGTCTTCATTGATGACATTCTTATCTATTCCAAGAGTGAAGAGGAGCATGCTAAGCACTTACGGATCGTGCTAACACACTTAAGAGAGCATCAGTTATATGCTAAGTTCAGTAAATGCGCGTTTTGGTTGGAAGAAATCTAGTTTCTGGGACATGTATTGTCTGCAAAAGGAATTGCGGTCGATCCCAGTAAGGTTAAAGATATTCTAGAATGGAAACCACCAACAACAGTACATCAAGTTCGAAGCTTCCTTGGACTGGCCGGATATTACCGCAGGTTTATTCTGGATTTTCCAAGATTGTTAAACCTATTACAGGTTTATTGAAGAATGATACCAAAGTTGACTGGCCCTCAAAATGTAATGAAGCCTTCGAGCAGCTGAAGGTGTTATTGACCACTGCTCTGGTATTGGCTCAACCAGACATAGAGAAGCCTTTTGATGTGTATTGTGATGCATCAAGAAGTGGGCTCGGATGCGTCCTAATGCAAGAAGGCCGAGTCATAGCTTATGCTTCAAGACAACTACGCCGGCATGAGGAGCACTATCCAACTCATGATTTGGAATTAGCTGCAGTTGTTCATGCCCTTAAGATATGGCATCATTATCTGCTGGGAAATACTTGCCATTTATATACAGATCATAAAAGTCTGAAATATATTTTTACCCAGTCAGAACTGAACATGAGGCAAAGAAGATGGCTTGAGCTGATTAAAGATTATGATTTAGAAATCCACTATCACCCAGGAAAAGCCAATGTGGTGGCAGATGCACTGAGTCGCAAAGCTTCCTGTCATTGTCTTACAATGAAGACCTCTGACACCACACTATGTCAAGAAATGGATTAGTTGAACCTGGGTATGATACAGTATGGAACTTTGGCCCAATTAAAGCTTGAGTCAGTTCTTCTACAAAGAATTATTGATGCCCAAAGAACCGACAAGGGTATGAAACACATTCATGAGAAAATAGAAGCCGGCAAAGCTAATTGCTTCAGAAAAGATGACCAAGGAATATTATGGTTCAATGATCGCATAGTTGTGCTTAAAGATGCTGAAGTCCGCCAATAGATCTTGGACGAAGCTCATCTTAGTCGATATTCCATTCATCCTGGGAGTACTAAGATGTATCAAGACTTAAAGCAACACTATTGGTGGACAAAAATGAAGATTGAGATTGCACGCTATGTGGCAAGATGTGACACCTGTAGACGTGTCAAGGCAGTGCACATGAAAACCGTTGGACCACTGCAATCTTTACCCATCCCAACTTGGAAATGGGAGGACATTAGCATGGACTTCATTATGGGATTACCCAGGACAGCTAAAGGTTTTGACTCTATCTAGGTTATAATTGATCGTCTTACCAAGATAGCACATTTTCTGCCCGTCAAGACAGATCACCTAGTTGCTGTCTATGCCCAGTTATACATTGCTCATATTCTCAGTTTGCACGGAGTTCCAAAAACAATAGTGCCGAACCGCAGACCGCAATTTGTATCCAAATTTTGGAAAGAGCTCCACAAGTCTTTGGGTACTCAGTTACTCCACAGTTCAGCATACCATCCTCAAACAAGTGGACAAACTGAGAGAGTAAATCAAATACTTGAAGATATGATGCGGGCATGTGTCCTGGAATTTCCACAAAAATGGGGTGAATGTCTGCCATTGGCAGAATTTTCTTATAATAATAGCTATCAAGAGAGCATCAAGATGGCACCATTCGAAAGAATTGTATGGGCGACGATGTTGGACACCCTTAAATTGGTCAGAACCTGGAGAAAGGTGGTTTTTTAGGCCTGACATGGTTAAGGACATGGAAGAAAAAGTCCAACGGATCATACATAACTTTAAAGAGGCACAAGCTCGGTAAAAGAATTATGCAGACAAATGACATCGACCTTGCTCTTTCAAGTTAAAGATTACGTGTACCTGAAAGTATCACCAATGAAGGGTGTAAACCGTTTCGGGGTAAAAGAGAAGCTAGCACCCCGATACATTGGCTCGTTTCCCATTCTTGAACAATGTGGACCGATGGCCTACCGACTTCAACTGCTCGAAACATTATCTGCAGTACACAACGTGTTCCATGTATCTCAATTAAAGAAGTGCCTTCGGATTCCTAATCGAACCATCGATGTGGTGAATGTTGCCTTGGAACCAGACTTAACTTATTCAGAACATCCCATTCGAGTTTTGGATCAGAAGGACAGGATTACTCGAAAAAGGACTCTTAAATTCTATAAGGTACAATGGAACCAGCATGCGGAAGATGAAGCTACCTGGGAGACTCAAGACTTCTTGGAAAAGAATTTTCCTAGGTTTTTAGCTTCATGTAACCTGTAAGATATGTACATTTATTTGTAAAGTGGAATAAACCCCATACCACCCCCTGCTCTATAAGACAAATAAGGAAATAAAGACGTGATGCATTTCCTTTTCCATTACCTACCTTAGGACCTTAAATCTCGGGACAAGATTCTTTTATGGGGGGGAAGGATGTAACACCCCTGGTGTCACTGACACTAAAACTTGAGCATGACATCATGTGCATTGACATTTCATGTGTTTGTTACACCTAGAGTGCATTAACTAGGTAAAATTTTCAAAAGGTTGTGATGAGGTGACTTGATGGGTGTTTAACCCTAGGGTAGGGTACTTAACCCTGAATTAGGGCTTATGGATGTAAGTGAAGTCCAAATAAGTTAGAACTTCAAAAGCCATGAGAATTGTTCATAAGGTATCACCCTTGATGTACTTTAGTGACACAAAAACCCTAAAGTCCCCAAAACCTTAAAAGAAACCCTAGAAAAACCCTAACTGGAACCCTAGGGGGGTAAATTTAAATTCTAGGCACTTTTGGACCAAAGTGCAAATGGCAAAGTGATAATAAACTACATACCAAGTAACTTTTGTATTGGAGAATTTCCAAGTTGTATGATGGAATTTGGACTTATTTGCAAAAGGGTCACATGAGTACTATGTGACTAAGTCTGAAATTCAGTGTAAGGGGGTCAACTTTGGAGCCCTGTATCTTTAAATTCATAAGGATTTTGCCCTAGGTAAACACATCAAATTTGTAGAGCTACTATAGGCGCATAACTTTGCTTAAGTCACAAGGCATTAGTATTGTACAAAGATTGGAGTTAAATGGGCTCAAAGTATGGCTGTCAGTCACCAATGAAGTCTGATATTGGTCTGACAGTGAGTTTTGATGAACTTTGGACTCGATTCAAGCTCGATGGAGTAAGTAAATGATCAAGGTTTCTATAGTCGAATTGTAGCTGGTTTATAGAGCTACAACTTTGGTACAAATGGATCAATAGCTCACCACATGAAAAATGGAGAATGAAGCTTCTCAACTCGCTCTGACAATCACACTGATGAAGGTGGCCATTGTACAGTAACTGAAGAAGATCTTAGGTGTGTTGCACCTCGCCGCCGGTGACCTCGCGCCTGGATTTGTGCCGGTCACCGCGATTCGTGCCAAACGCAAAGTGGATAACTGAGGGGAGTAAAAGATCTTAGCACCCGGATTGGCTCGGACTCGGTAACTGTTGAGTTTAGCGTACCCACTTAGTCTATGGCCCGCCGGAATGACCTTCGCCGGCGTTGGCCGCTTACCGATCGTGCGCCACATGCCTGGGAGGTTTAACACATCGCAGTGAACCCTTGTAGCAAGCCCGTCCATCGCTGGAGGCCTTGCCACGGTGACAGCCATGATCACCCGCATGAGTACATTTCCCCTCTCTCCGGTCGCCAGCACACTTCCTTCAAATTGGACGCCACCGCTAATGGACACTATAAATTAATGCCCCAGTGAGCTCCGTTAGATTGTCACAAAGCCAGAGCACCCACCCTTGCCTCCGATTAACCACCACAGCGCCCGAATTTCCTTTTTCCCCCAATTCAGTACTCTGTGCCGCCGTGAGTGAACTCGTCGTGGCCAGCCTTCTACAGGTCAGTTCAAGCTTCCTTAATTGGTGTTCTAGCCTCCCTCGTGTCCCCGGTAGCTCACAGACCCATTCGATTGAACTAGACCGCACTGGATTGTCCTGAACACCATAGTTTCCTCTCGTTTTTCGCCGTCGTCGTGAGCAGACATGCTCCGGGCCGGTTTAGTGCAATTGGTGGAGGGATTAGTGTCGCCGACGGTGGAATTAGGTGTTGAGCAACGGAGGGGCCTAGTTGTTGAGTTTTCCGGCCGGTACAAGCTCACCGGAGCAACTGCTCCGCCATCCGTGGTCGGGGATCTCACCTTGCGAAGAAACAAAAAGGGAGGGGCCTCGGTGCAGATGTCAGAGACACATGTGAATAGTGCATGGGGTTCTTTACTGCTTGTTCAAAAAGCCGAGGTCTTCTGTGTAAAACCACCAACGATGGCGCGTGCGGCGTGTTTCGCCTGGGCGTGGGCCGTATCGGGCTGGTTTCAGTCCGTTACTATTTATTCTTTCTCTTTTTCTTTTTTTGCCAGGCTTAGGGAATTTATAGAAAATTCTAGAAACATGGTAAAAATATAAGACCAATTTTACTAGACTCCTAAATTCCTATAGTAATTAATAAAAATAGTTCCAAGATTTTTAGTCCAAACCAAGAATTATGTAGTATTTAAGAAGGCCTAAACCTAGTCTTTTGGAATTTTATAAGTTTCTAGATAGCTCCAAAAATCATAAAACTTTTTAGCTGAACTTACTTTGACAATTAGAGCCCATGGGTGAGGTTTGATATGTTTTGAACATTGTTTGATTCCTAACCCTAAAACCCTAGCTTTCTAGATAATGGTTGCCTTATTCTAGAGGAATGCTGACTCAGAAAACCCTAGTTTCCCTGGTGTATCATGAAGGAAAGTTGTATTCAAGATACAGCTTGAAGAATCTTTGTTACAATTGCATATTCATAGAATCACATGAGCATTCATGTATATGTATTGTTATGTATAGAAAACAAAGAAGAAGTAAGTGTTGAAGAAGAGACTGCACCACCAGCTGAAAATCCACATGCCGGGAACTGCTTTTATTTTGATATGTTGAACAGATCCCGACTCCCCTACAAGACAAGGCAAGCCCCGGTGCATTTGCCACCTCCTTGTTGTTTTAAAATCTTTATCACCTTATTTGATGCATTAGGTGATATGAGTTGTGTGCTAAACAGTTGATGCATTTCCTTCCTTGGAAAATTGATTACCTTTCCTTGATACCCTTTATAAAAAGGATTTTTATGATGCTTTGCCTTGCTTTAGAGAAACAACATATTTTGTTTTAAAAAACAAAAGGTGATGCTTCACAGTGGATGAGAATGTTTTCAAAAATAAAACTTGATGGTGGATCCATCATGGCCGTGATGGGTTCAACATCAGACAAGATGTACCTCTGCCAAGTACCAAACTTTGGGATTGTAAATGATAAAGCTGAGACCGGGTGGGTGACTTCCACGAGAAGAGAGTCTCGTTATAGTGTCTCCGTCTGAGTCACTTAAGGACCGTGTCGATGTGGGCCTGCTGACCGAGGACCCTGTTGGGGGCCTTCAGCTTCCGAAGGTCCTCAAAAACATGATTTGACAATGTTTTCCGAGTGAAACATGTGAACAGGTATCTTTGGAGTCAGGTTGCGAGTATACAAGAGCATGGTTAAGACGAAGCTTGACTGGGATGGAAAGCGATCACGAAGCTATGCGCAGAAAAGCTTCGGCACGACGGCAGAAAAGAGGAACTGACTTAAAGATGAAAAGCCAAATTAAACCTCGAAGAATTGCTATAGAGTTATTGATAAATGTAAAGGGCATCAATGTAATTTTACACGGGCTGCGTCCCGTGCCTATAAATAGATGAACAGTACTCCCGTACTGTTCACGCTGACTTGGCATTCTCTTTTTGCATCACGTCTGTACCCTTGCTTTTCATCAATCTGAAGGTACCTTTATAATTTGTTTTTATGAATTTGATAATAGAAATAAGTCGGTAATAATATTTGTATCATTATTCATGTTTTGTATATGTGTTCTTTTTCACCATCTATCGAGCTTACGAAGGTCTTTTCCTTCATAACCTTTGTCCGGAATTCATTATATCCGAAGGGGCATAGTGTTTATAAGGACGAAGGAAGTTAACGTTTAACACTTTTTATGTTGCCTTGTTCTTAACTCTTAGCATTTGAGAACAAGTCACCAACATTGACGCCCACCTCCGGTGAACTCACGTCCATTTTTTGAGTTTTGATCATCTTCGGCAAGCATCATCTTCGTCATGCCGCCGAGGAAAGCTTCAGCTGCAGGGGCTGCTACTCTGCAGCCGCTGGATCCCAATCAGGATGTCCTTTCTCTCAGGGAGGCCCGAAGCCAGAAGAGGAAGGCCACCAGTCCAACGCCTCCGGAGGACGACTTGGATCAAGAAGTCCAAAATTTGGAGATGCTCCATCAACAGGTCCAACGGAAGAAAGAAAAGATGGCTCGTCTAGCTGATTTACAAAGGCAGATAGACGAAGCTTCTGAAGAGCTTCGACATCTTGCTCAAGATGACCAGAACCAAAGGCCCCCGCGCAGAGAGCTTCATCAAGAGGGCTTCTACAACGAAGGCGACTGGTATGAAGATTTCCATCATGGAAATTTTCTTTTGATGATACTTCTCCCCTGTCAACAGAACTGCAGGCTACACCTTGGCCACAGTCTTACAAGCCACCTCAGCTCCCCATGTACGACGGTCATTCAGACCTGAAGCAATTCTTGATGAGCTATGAAGCAACCATATCTTCGTATGGTGGCAACACAGCGGTCATGGCAAAGTCTTTCGTCATGGCTGTCAAGAGTGTTGCACAAACCTGGTACTCCTCTCTTCGGCCAGGGACAATCACTTCATGGCAAAAGCTAAAGGACATGTTGATAACCAGCTTCCAAGGATTTCAAACAAAGCCAGTTACTGCCCAAGCTTTATTCCAGTGCACCCAGGACCATGAAGAATATCTTCAGGCGTATGTCCGAAGGTTCCTGCGTCTGAGGGCACAGGCACCAACAGTGCCCAACGAAATTGTCATTGAGGCCATGATCAAGGGGCTTCGACCGGGACCTTCAGCTCAGTACTTTGCCAGAAAGCCTCCTCAAACTTTGGAGAAGTTGCTCCAGAAGATGGACGAGTATATTCGAGCTGACAATGATTTTCGCCAAAGAAGGGAGGAAGCATTCAGGTTCTCTGAAATGACCAGGGGCTTCGGAGGAAGATACCATCTGAGGCATGTCAGGTCAATTCACAATTCTACTCAAAATGATGACAAAGGGAGTCAACAGCAAAGGCCACAGTGCTCCTCGCAAGCTTTGGGGCAACACCAAAGCTCTTTCCGGCCGCCAGCGCCAAGGGGCAGAGGCGCCAGGGGCTTCGGGGGAAGATTTGGAGATCAACCAAGAAAAATTTACTGCCTATTCTGTGGTGAAGGCAAGGGCCATACCACCAGGATGTGCCATGTTACCATCCACAAGCAAAAGGAGCTAGCAGAAGCTGCAGCGCAACAGAGCCAGCCGAAGCAGGTCATGCATACTGCTTCGTACCATTCGCCTTACATTCCAGAATATGTAGTCAATCACCCTGCAGCTTCTGTTGCTTCAGCAAGTCAACCCCAAGCATCTTGGCAACAGCTTCCACCGCCACCACCAATACAACGAGGTCCGCAGCCAGAAGGGAGTCAGCACTCTCACCTCCAGCGAGACTTCAGAGAGGAGTCCGAAGCTCGCACAGTCAATAGCACTGTGCCAGAGTCGAAGCACATTTACTCACAAAATATCCTACCTCGATAGCAGCTTTTCGCATTTTCGCATTCAGTTTTACTTTCTTTTTAGTAAGGAACAATTATGGGAAGTTTAAGTGTCTTTTATCGTTTTTCAATTTTTTGTAACAGTTTCGCTTATTATCATAATGAAAATATATCTTCTCCATAGGCTTGAGTTGCCGAAGCATAAGAATTTATGGTGGCACGGAGAACCTTCGAATTATCAAAAACTTGTTCTAAGGAACGCAGTGCAACTTCTTCGAAGTAGTAAAAAGTCGTTCCTAAGGGAGCGCAGTGTAAGTTTTCTGCTCAAAAGTCGTTCCGAAGGGAATGCAGAGCTTACAGCGAAAAATAAACGCTGATTCCGCTGAAAGTAAAAGGCGAAGAAGCTCCTAAGGGAGGCTTACAGCGAAAAATAAACGCTGATTCCGCTGAAAGTAAAAGGCGAAGAAGCTCCTAAGGGAGGCTTATAGTGAAAAATAAATGTCGACCTTCAGCAAATATCATTTTGCATAACATCACATCATCACATCATTTGCATAGCATAACATCATACATCATGTTGCATCAATGACGCAAGAAGGGGATCAATGTTGATATTTGGAGATTGTTTCGAAGAAACAGGGCCAAGGCACGAAAAAGTAAATTTTGAAGAAGCATACCTTCGTTAAACTCCGAAATGAAAAGATTTATCGGTTATTGATTTTACGAAGATCGGATGTTTTTATGAAAATATGGATATTATTTACGAAGCATGAAAAGAAAGGAAGGTGTTTTTTCGCCAAGGCTCAAAAACGGTATGTATATGATGTTTCATGCATCGTAAAGAATAGAACAATAAATAGTTAGTATATTACACATGTTTCTCAACAAATATTATATTCTTAATGTTTTTACAGCAGCATTTAATCTTCCCTTAGAACTACTTCCGCAGCTTCATTTAGTAGCTGATCAACAACTTTATCCATGATGGCTTCGGCCATTTGTCTAATTTCGTCATCCCCCTTCGTGTGGGGGCCCGCAGATGACTCAGCACGTTCTGAGGGAAGAGTAGATACGGACTTATTACTATTACAAACCGACAACAATTTCGAAATCAAAAAATTACAATAAAGAGTCAAAAACCACTAGTTAATACCTATTTGCCCTTCGGGCTCTACGCTTTTTTCAGCGGCCTCT
Organism: Zea luxurians; assembly: GCA_029449295.1. Taxonomy (NCBI): domain Eukaryota; kingdom Viridiplantae; phylum Streptophyta; class Magnoliopsida; order Poales; family Poaceae; genus Zea; species Zea luxurians. Next base: position 43,420,544 of record JAOPSE010000001.1, on the reverse strand, counting down.
GCTACTTTTCTAGCATCATGAATGCCTTTTTCGCTTTTTTGAATAATCTCTTGGGCCATTTCCCGGCCACCATTATCCCAGATGTCGGTGAAAAATTTTCCACCAACCATGCTAGCTTCGGCCGAGGGGTCTTTTATATCTTCGGAGGATAAGGCAGTTTTGGATTGTGCTAAAGTTTTCACATGCTCGCAGCCTTTCCTCTCCAAAATAGTAGCAATCCCCCTGGCACCCAAAAAAGCACATATGTCTCCACGGCTATTCAAAATTTCCTCAAAGGCCTCAGCTTCGTGATTAATCCATTCGATTGGGCCTTCGGGGTTACCCCTTGTGAAGTTTTCCTCGCTCGAGAACGCGCCAACGCTGGCGAAGCTAGCTTTTATTTTCTTAACGCATTCTATAGATTTGTCATAGCACCTTTTCTTGGATGAACGATGCTCTTCAATGTTTCCTTCTAAATGATTTGCCCATTGATCGCTAAGTTCTCGCTTTGTTTCTTCAAGTATGCGTTCTTCTTTAGCTCGGGCTAATTGTTTCCGAAGATCTTCGATTTCGTGCTTCTGAGCTTCGGCTTGAGCTTTAGAAGTAGCTTCGTCTTCCTTTATCTTATCCAACAATGTAAGCAGAATTTTGTCCTTTTTCAAGGCTTCGTCTTAGCTTGATAACCTCTGTTCGAAGGTTATTGAGAGCAATAGTGCAGCTCTCATCTTCAGCATTCTTTTGTGCCCTTAAGGCATTGCTGAGTATTAAGCCCTATTCAAAAGAATGAATGGATTAACATAAGAACAAAAGACTAATTCAAAATTCATAAACTTCAAAATTCACAATTTTTGTACCTTCAGACTGTTATATGCAAGGCTATCTGCAAGATCGTCCTTCGTCATGGCGCAGAGGCCAGCTTCAAGCTTCGGGAACCCCATGCTTCTAGCCATCTCCCGGCAGACGGATAATTCTTTGCTATCTGGGAGACAGTATAAGAAGTCGTCTTCGTCTGTACCATTGAATACTAAGGCCCTTTTTGGATACTTCAGTTCTCGGGCATAGTGATTAGCTTCAAAAATCTCTTCTTCAGATAATCTTTTTCCCGAAGCATGTCGTACAATACAGTCGAGGGCTTTGGGGGATGCTTCGGGGGCAGCAGTGCCAGTTTCTTCAACCAAAATCGGTTTTGTCATTTTTGCTTCTTCGGCTTTCAAGGATTTTACCTTGGTGGGCTCTGAAGGCCCAGCTTCAGTTTCAGATTGTTGTTTTGAAGCTTCGGCAACAAAGGCTTTAGTATGCGCTTCAGAAGTCTCAACAATTTTCTTCGGAGTTGTGCTTGAAGACTTAATCGTCTCCAATACATCCAGCACATTAACCATCCTTTTTCTTTTCGGGGTCACTACTGGACCCTTTTGGCTTTTTACTGCCTCAATTTTTGTTGAAGGACTTAAAATTTCTGATGTTTTGTCCTCGGTTCTTCTGTTTTTTCTGTTGCTGGTACTTCGGCCATTTCTTCGATTTTTGGCACTGGAGTTGGTTCTTTAGCTTTGGTGGCCGAAGAGGTCTCACCAATAAACTCAGGCACTGTGGCCGGTTCAATATAACGTGGCTGGTGTGTGAGAACCTTTACCTTTTTTCTCTTCGGCGCTGGCTCGCTAGGAGCAGCTGAAGCAATTTCCTTTGCAGAAGAAGTATTCTTTCTTTTTTGGCCCCGCGCTGGGTAATGGTAGTCGGGGTAGACAAACCCAATTGCATCAAATACTCGGTTAAGTCTCTTCTTCTTTCGGCCTCTAAAGGCCGCTGATAATGCAGTATCTTCGGCCTTCGAGTATACCCCAAGCAATTCGTCACTTATGGCCTCAATACTTTTTAACCAGTCATCATCTGGCTCAACAAACTTATCTCCGTACTTGAATGTGTATTTTAGCCTAACTAGTCCACCTTCGTCAGTCTCTTTAATAGTTCCCTCCGGCATTTCCCACCTTTCCACAAGTGGCCATACTCTGAAAGCAATGTGTTCTTGGACCAAATCCCTTGTTCCAATAAAAGAGCAGACAACGCCGAAGGCTCTCTGGCATTCTTCGGCTGCTTCATTCATTTCCACCTTCGGCTTCCGGAGGCCGAAGCGTTGTCAGATAGGGCGCATAATGATACCCTTGATATCTTCACGTGATTTCAAGTCATTTTTCACATAAAACCATCATCCAGTCGCCGGGCCACCTCTTTCGAAAGGTCGGCACAGGGCAGCTTGACCCAGACCGAGCGCCGAAGCTGTAGCAGCCAAAGTTGTTGTGATACTGCTCTTTGCCCCAGGGTTTTGTCTCATACAATAGCTCATGTACGTTACAAAAGCTTTTTGCGTTAGGTTCCAAACCTTGGCTCCTCACGGCCCACACAAAGATGTTCATCCTTATGATTGCTTCGGGGGTAAGTTGGTGAAGGTAGATTTCAAATGTCTTCGGTACTTCCACGACAAAACTGCTCAAGGGAAATCGTAATCCAGCTTTTAAGAAGCTTCGGAATATCACGACCTCATTTTCCTCGGGAGTCGGACAAGTCTTCTCTCCTTCGTCAGCCCTCACAACAGACAAGTCCCGAAAGTATCTGCCTCTCATATTGACAAGATGATTTTCCTTAATACTGGACTTACCAAAAACTGCATGGCTTGGTCGCCAGGGTCGATCTTCGGAATCTTCACCACCACTATCCACATCATAACTTTCACTGTCATCAGTATCTTGAAATAAACCCTCCAAAATCTCCCTGGTAATCTTCTCTGTATTAGTCTTTGACATTGATTTAAGAAATCCCAGGTGCATCTCCTCAGAAAGGCTTAGCTTTGAAGCACCAACAACTTTCTTATCTTCAGACATCTTCGCAAATGCTGACAAAGCACACTCGAAACCGAAGCTTAAAAATTTAAAACCAAGCAAGTGCTGTTGCGCGCAGGCTAAAAAGTTGGGTGAGTAAAAGCGGATGGCAAAAGAGCGTGCCAAATAAACTCGCGGTGAGCTCTTATTTATACACCCAGTGTGTCGAAAACTGGAGGGTCCCGCTTGTCAATGACTGTTGCTATTCTAGCAGAAGGAAGGTGTTTTTTTCGGACCTTCGGCTTAAAGCCTTCGTCCATGTCGCAATATGAATTTATCATTACAGTAAATTAATATTGCGAGGGGCTACTGTTGGGGGCCTTCGGCTTCCGAAGGTCCTCAAAAACATGATTTGACAATGTTTTCTGAGTGAAACATGTGAACAGGTATCTTTGGAGTCAGGTTGCGAGTATACAAGAGCATAGTTAAGACGAAGCTTGACTGGGATGGAAAGCGACCACGACGAAGGATAAGACGATCACGAAGCTATGTGCAGAAAAGCTTCGGCACGACGGCAGAAAAGAGGAACCGACTTAAAGATGAAAAGCCAAATTAAACCTCGAAGAATTGCTATAGAGTTATTGATAAATGTAAAGGGCATCAATGTAATTTTACACGGGCTGTGTCCCGTGCCTATAAATAGATGAACAGTACTCCCGTACTGTTCACGCTGACTTGGCATTCTCTTTTTGCATCACGTCTGTACCCTTGCTTTTCATCAATCTGAAGGTACATTTATAATTTGTTTTTATGAATTTGATAATAGAAATAAGTCGGTAATAATATTTGTATCATTATTCATGTTTTGTATATGTGTTCTTTTTCACCATCTATCGAGCTTACGAAGGTCTTTTCCTTCGTAACCTTCGTCCGGAATTCATTATATCCGAAGGGGCATAGTGTTTATAAGGACGAAGGAAGTTAACGTTTAACACTTTTTATGTTGCCTTGTTCTTAACTCTTAGCATTTGAGAACAAGTCACCAACAGACCCTTTAACTGGTCACATGCCTCGTCATGGGTAAGCTTTGCCTCAGGCAGACTAATACCAGAAAGGCCAACACGCAATGGAAGTGGAGAGATGGCGAGAGTAGCGTGTACCCTCCATGGCAAGAGGCTGGGCGGTGGTGTATCTGTGCTCTCGGTTGGCGTGAACCCGGTCTGGTCTTAAGAAACCCGGTGGCGAGTTGACATATGCAAGGGTTAAGTGCTACATATGTCGTGTGATTGGAGATCCCCAGCTAAGTATTAATCGATTCGGATCGTCGTTACTTCTCAGACATGAAGACTTGGTCATTGACTTACACGTAGCATTCCAATAAACTTAAGGGTTGATAAAAGACGGCTAGTGTAGGTCAAGTGCTTGAACTAGGGTAGAAAGAACTCTAGTTACAGGTAATGACTTAACCTGATAATAAAATTGGATTTTTAAGGATCTACTATTAGTAAGCATTTCTGCAAACAGAGTCTTTGATTCTTGAATAGCCTTACCTTGACTTCCTCAAGCCAGCATATCCTTGAGAGTCTTTTCTTTTGATGGGTAAGACTTGCGAAAGTACACTCCATACTCAGGGTTTTAGAACCCATGTTGTTGTAGGTGAGCAAACAACAGACTTTTGTTGTTTTTGTTCAAAGGTGGTACCCAAGGATGAGCCCTAGCAGTGAAGTCCGTCGCAGGAGGGTGTTGGCCTCCCACTTTAAAAACAATACTCTTTTGTGTGGGAGGGCTTTTTGCTTCCCGGGTCTGTAATAATAATATGTTATGCACTCATAGTACCCTGGTACTGTAATAACAATACTCTCTCTATGAATGTAAATTAAGTTATTATAATTTGCTTCTGCTTATTTTTTCCTTTGATGTGATGTAATATCTGCGTGACGGGTGAAGCGCTCTTGGGCGAAATGATGAAGGTACAGTACCGAACTTGTCGAGTGATTATGTGCATCTATAGGGTTGTCCAATGTCCTTAGGACAAGGACAACTGTAGGTGGGCCTAATACCTTGGGAGGTTCCGTCATAATAGCCATCACATCTCACAGTCTTCGAGCATGCAGCGGACTTCTTTCAGACCACCAGCTCCGAGAGGCAAGGGAGGAAGAAGCTTCAGTGGAGGAAGGTTCAGCAATCAACCCAGAAAGTTGTATTGCCTCTTTTGTGGCATGGACAAGGGCCATACAACAAGGACATGCCAGGTCACAATTCAGAAGCAAAAAGAAATTGCTAAAGCTGAGGCGCGGCAGAGTCAGCCGAAGCAAGTCCTCCACACTGCTTCGTGCTACTCTCCATACATCCCAGAATATGTAGGCAACCAATAGTCTACGACTTCTGTTGCTTCGGCAAGTCATTCCTGAGCTTCCTGGCCTCAGTTGCCACCACCACCACCGCTGGTTCACAACCAGCAGCCAGAAGGGCACAATCATACTCAGCAACAACGCGATCTTCGGGAGGAGTCCGAAGCTCACACAGTCAACAGCACTGTGCCTAAATCGTATCACGTCTACTAAAGGGGCTACAGTGGCTCAGCCAAGGAATATGTTGATCTAATGTATCTTAACTCTTTCTGCCTTTATATTTTTTGCAAGAAAAACAATACAGGAGGGATTAACTTTCAACTTCATGTAATAATACTTTGGTTACACCATCGAGTGTGACAAAATCAAGTTCCGAAGCTACAAAGCCGTTCCTAAGGGAGCGCAGAGTAAGTTCTGAAGCTACAAAGCCGTTCCTAAGGGAGCGCAGAGTAAGTTTCGAAGCTCAAAAGTCGTTCCTAAGTGGATGCAGAGCTTAGCTCCAAAGTCGTTCCTAAGGGGATGCAGAGCTTAAATACCACCTAAATCAAAGGTGAAGAAGCTCCAAAGTCGTTCCTAAGGGGATATAGAGCTTAGCTCCAAAGTCGTTCCTAAGGGGATCCAGAGCTGAAATACCACCTAAGTAAAAGGTGAAGAGACTCCAAAGTCGTTCCTAAAGGAATGCAGAGTCTAGGTGTGTTTTCGTGTGGGTGTTCATCTTTGGCATAAACATCATACTGCATCATACCATCGCATCATAATGCATAGCATTGCATCATACATCATATCGCATCAGCGAAAAAGCTGTGGAAAAGGAAAAATGTTCCTTCTAAAATATCTGCTAGATCGTGAAAGAATGTGTTGAAGCACAAAGTATACCTTCGGCAGACATATTTTTACACAGTAGGGAAATCTTCGTTAGCAACATTATTATACAACAGCCACGGCAAAGCATATGGTATCCAATCAATAGAGGGGGCAATCTTTCTTTCGAAGCATGAAAAGAAGGGAAGGTGTTTTTTCGCCGAAGGCTCAAAAAACGGTACGTACGTAGGTTTCAGGCATTGCAAAGAAATATATTACATTAATTTACATACAAATACTTGATGTTTGTTCCGTACACATGGCGGCAACCACACACAAGAATTTATAGTTTCTAGAATACAAGAATTGGATCTTCTTTTAAAATTTTCTTAGTGGCTTCATGTAATAGTCCGTCAACAACTTCGTTGACGACTTCGTTAGCGATCTTCATCACATCCAAAGCTTCTTTCATGACCGGGTCAGCTTTGGGGTTTTATGGCTCCGGTGGTGGAGAAAGGCCGGCTGTAATAAAGTATATGATGGTAAATTTTGAAGCTAGAAACAAACAACGAAGCAAAAGGTTTTAAATAAAAATATCTATAATCATGGCGCATTCAGCGGCTTCTTCAGCTCGCTTAGCCTCCTCTCGGACATCGTGAGATTCTTTCTCATTCTTTTTAATGGCTTCATCAGCCATCTCACGACCACCCTTCATCCACACATCGGAGTAGAATTTATCGCCAAATGTAGAGGCCTCAGTCGAAGGGTCCCTAGTGACATCAACTAAGAGAATAGATTATGTCTGGGCTACGGCTTTAACGAGTTCACACTCGGCTTTTTCCAAAATTGTCGCAGACCCTCGGGCACCAGCAAAAGCACAAAAATCCCCACAATCGCTAAGTATCTCATCAAAAGCTTCGGCCTCTTCGCCTATCCACTGGATAACTCCTTCGGGATCACCACGAATAAATTTCTGCTCCAAAGAATAAGCTCCCACCCTTCCAAAGCTATCTTTTAGTTTCTTTGCGCATTCCATGGATACTTTGTAGCATTTCTCCTTGGAATCCCGAAGTTCTTCAATGTTCTTCTACACTCTCACTCTTTCCATTTTACTTATTTCTTGCTTGGCCTATGCAACTTCAAAATTTTCATTCATTTCGGCAAGCTTTTTCTTTAAATCTTCGACCTTGGCTTTGTGAGCTTCGGCTTGTGCGTTAAGCTTGGCCTCGCTGGTTTTTAGCCTATCCACTAAAGAGACTAGTATTTTGTCTTTTTCAGAGCTTCATTCCTTAGTGTAATAACCTCTGATCAAAGGTTTCCAAGAGCTAACTAGCAACTTTCATCTTCTGCTTTCTTCTGGGCCTTTAAAGCCTTGCTCAGAATTAAGCCCTACAAAAGCAAAGGATGAGCACATACTGATAATGAAATAAGCTACAAAAATAATCTGCTTTCTGACAAGTTAAAGTATTCTCACCTTCAGACTGTTATAGGCAAGGCTATCTGCGAGTTGGTCCTTCGTCATTGTAGATAAGCCTAGTTCAAGCTTCGGATATCCTACATTGTCTGCCATCTCCTGACAGACATGAATCTATTTATTGTCAGGCAGACAAAAAAGGAAATCATCTTCATCATCCCCACCATACACCAAGGACCCTCGAGGGTACTGCAGATCCCTGGCATAATGTTGCGCTTCGGCAATTTGTTCATTTAATAATTTTTCCCTGAAGCATGACACACTATGAATTCCAATTCCTCGGCAGGTGCTCCAGGAGCAGGGAATTCAGATTCTTCGATAGCACCCTCTTTTCCTAACATTAATGGCCCTTCAGCAGCCCCCGAAGGTCTTGCTTCAGCACCCTCCTCAGCAGCCTCTGAAGGTCTTGCTTCGGCGGGGACTGAGGGCCCAGCCTCAACCGCAGCGTGCATTGTGCCGGCTTCGGTAGATTTCTTTATAATCTCGCCTTCCGCACTAGGTGCTTTGGCAGAGGCAGGAGTTAACGTTTTCGTGGATTCCATAATAGCGTCTAGTACGCTGCCCATTCTCCTCCTTTTCGGAGTTGTTGCAGGAATCTTCGACGCCTTCGGCAGCTCCATCCTTTGTAGCGGGCTCAGAGCCTTCAGTTGCTCTGTCGATTTCTTTGATTCTGGCTCTTTAGCCGACTTCGCTCTAGCTTCGACAGGACCAGGGCAACGGGGCTCAGATGCGCAAAAAGACCCCTCAATCAACTTTGGCACTTTGGCCGTTTCAATGTGCCTAGGCCGGCGGGTCAGAACCTTAATCTTTTTTGACTTCGGCGTGCTAGAAGTCGCCGAAGTAGCGGTTTTCCTTTTCTTCCCTTGCCTCTGCGCACGATAACAATAATCCGGATACACAAATCCGATGACATCAAAAACTCTATTCAGTCTCTTCTTGCCTCTACCCCCGAAGGCTGTTGTCATAGCATCATCCTCAGCCCTTGAGTAAGCACCAAGCAGTTCATCACTGGTTGCTTCGATGGCATTCAGCCAGTCATCATTTGGCTCATCGAACTGGCTCCTGTACTTGAATGTATATTTCAGATAGACCAAACCACCTTCGCTGGACCCAGCGGCAGTTTCCTTCGACATCTCCCATTCACTCCCGAGCGGCCACACTCTATAAGCAATATGTTCCTGGACTAAGTCTCTGGTGCCTATGTAAGTGCATACTGTGTTAAAGGCAGCTTGGCACGCTTGTATAACGTTCCCAAGGGCAAGGGACGGTCTCCTAATGCCGAAGTGAGACCATATAGGATGTTGGATAATCCCCTTCATGTCTTCCCTTTCAACCAGATCATTTTTCACATAAAACCACTCCTGCATCTAGGCCCTCAGCCATCTCTTGCGAAATGTTGGAACTGGGTTGCTCACCTCAGAGCGGGTTACGAAGTCGTAGCAACCGAAGTTGTTGTGATGTTGCTCTTTTCTGGTGGCCTTCGTCTCATAAGACAATTCATGCATGTTGCAGAAGCATTTTGCATTTGGTTCTAACCCTTGGCTCCTCATGGCCCAAATATATATCCCTATCTTGATGATAGCTTCGGGAGTAAGCTGATGAAGGAAAATTTCGAAAGATTTTAGGACTTCGACCATTATCTTATTTAAAGGGAACCGAAGCCCTGGTTTCATGAAGCTACTAAAAGCGACCACCCCGTCAGCTTCGGGCAGGGGGACATTATTCTCCCCTCCAGCCCTCACAATATAAATGTCACAAAAGTATCTTCCCCTCATTGCATCAATTTGTCCTTGCTTGATTGTTGACTTCCCGAAGACAACATGGCTTGGTCTCCAGGGACGATCTTCAGCACCCTCATTCTCACTTTCTGCATCAAAATCTTCACTATCACTGGAACTCTCAGATATCCCAGCTAGTGTCTCATGCGCAATCTTTTCTGCATTGGTTCTTTCCATAGCTTCATAAAACTTGGACATCACCGGGTCGACAGTCTTCTTCTCGTCAGCCATCAAATCAAACCTTATTGAAATGCCGAAGCTTAGAATCCGATCAAAACTTGACAAAGCAAGAAAGTTTAAAATGGCGAGCACAGTGTAAGCAGCTGAAATGGCATAAGAAATACTTTCAATACGAGCTCCTATTTATATGCCTAGCGCTCCACGATTTGGTGGGTCTGACATGTCAGTGACGTTCGCTATTCTAGCGAAGGGAAGGTGTTTTTTTGGACCTTCGGCTAAAGGCCTTCGTTCATGTTGCAGTCTAAATCTATTACAAAGAAACAAATTAATACTGCGAGGGGCAACTGTTGGGGGCCTTCCTCTTTCGAAGGTCCTCAAAAACGTGATTAACCATATGTTTTCAGCATGATTATGAATAGTTACAAGAAGCTTTGGCTTTGGGATGGAGGACCTCTCTTATGACAGAACGAAGGGAAATAAAGAATGGGTGACGAAGCTAAAAGCCAAGGGACTTCGGCTGGACATGTTGACGAAGCTCAAGTATGATGATGACTGAAAGAGGCTAAAGACCATACAGTCCTCAATAATTCATGTTAAGATTATAGATAGTTACTAGGGATGTAAATGTACTTTTATCCGGGCTGCGTCCCACGCCTATAAATAGATGAACAGTAACACCGTACTATTCACGCTGGATTGTAATCACTCTCGCGTCATTCTCGCACCCTCACCTTCTGGCAAGCCGAAGGTACCAATGTAATATGAATATTATTGATGTTTATTCATGTTTACGGAATGCGAGAATAAATAGATTATTGATACATAATTATTATTACCTTTAGTCCTTTGTGTTCCTTTACTTTCTTATTTGCATTCATATTTATATGCTGAAATGATGAAGGTATGTCCTTCATGACCTTCGTCTGAAGATCATTATATCCGAGAGGAAATAATGCTTCGAAGGACGAAGGTCTTTAACCATTAACAATTGTGTTGCATTGTTCTTGATTTATAGCATTTGAGAACAAGTGACCAACAAGTTCAAAGCTCACAAACTTGCCAATCACTTACTCGGGAGACATCTGTTTATATCTAGGATCCCCATGAATTAATTGAACTTGAGTAGGGTTACGAAAAACGAGGGATCTTAGAATAACCTTGACCATTTCATGGTCATCCCACTTGGTGCTCTCGAGGTTGCGCACTTGGTTGACCATGGTCTTGAGCCGGTTATACATTGCTTGTGGCTCCTCTTCTTTGTTGATGACGAATCGACCGAGTTCTCCCTTGATCGTTTCGCGCTTGGTGATCTTGGTCAACTCGTCCCCTTCGTGCGCCATTTTGGGGACGTCCCAAATTTCTTTGGCATTTTCAACCCTTACACCTTATTATACTCCTCTCAACACAAGGAAGCAAGGAGGATAGAAGTTGCTTGGGAATTAAAATGCCTAATTTGGGCAGTCTCGTCCGAGTCGTAGTCCTCGTCGCCCACCTATGGTGCCTGCGCTCCAAACTCAACAATATCACATATGCTTTTGAGGAGTGAGGTTAGATGGTTCCTCATTTTATCACTTCACATGTAATAATCTTCACCATCAAAATATGGTGGTTTGCCTAGGGGTACCGAAAGTAGAGGAGCATGTTTAGGAATGTGAGGATAGCGAAGAGGCATCTTACTATACTTCTTACGCTCGTGGTGCTTCGAAGTTGTAGACTCGGCACCGGATGTGGAGGGTGATGAAGAGTCAATCTCATAGTAGACCACCTTCTTCATTTTCTTTTTCTTCTTGTCACCCCTTCTATGTGACTTGATGGAGGAAGAGGATTCCTCCTTGTATTTGTCATCGGACTCCCTTGACAGAGTCCTTCCCGAGCCTATGGCCTTGTCGCCGGTGACAATCTCCCTCTTGGCATGATCTCCAAACATCACTTCGAGTTTGTTAGACTCTTAATGAAGCACTGGCTCCGATACCAATTGAAAATCGCCTAGAGGGGGTGAATAGACGAAACCCGAATTTTATAAACTTAAGCTCGCACTAAGGCTAGGGTTAGCGTTAGATTTAAATTGGAATGCGAAAGATGGTTCTCCTTGCTTAGAGTTGCTCAATCAATGTGGATAACGTTTGGGAGCAAACTCAAATCAATATGAGCAAGGGAACTTTAGAGAGAGGAAAGAGGGAAAACAAATCAAGTGAGAATCAATGCAAGTAAACACTATGATTTGTTTTACTGAGGTTCGGTTCCAAAGAACCTAGTCCCCGTTGAGAAGGCCACAAAGGCCGGCTCTATTTCAACCCTTTCCCTCTCTCAAACGGTCACTCAGATTGGATGAGCCTTCTCCTTTATCAATTGGTTCACTAAGACCCCGCAAGGACCACCACACACTTAGTTGTCTCTTGCTAGCTTTACAAAGCACTTATGAGAATAGGAATAGAGAGGATGTAGGAAACGGGTGACGCCTAAGAGGGGGGTGAATTAGGACTTCTAAAACTTTTACTAAACTAGGCCACAATTAAATACCTAGAGCAAAACCTATGCAAATAATCAAAACTGGAATGTGCAACCTAGGTTTTGACTAAGTGTTGCTATCTCTACCGCAAAGACTAAGTTTCAATCTACACTAAATAAGTATGACAACAAGATTGAAACTTAAATGCTTAATATAAATGCGGAATGTAAAGAGCTAAGTAGAGAAGCAAACTCTCGTGGATGACGCCGGTATTTTTACCGAGGTATCCGGAACCACGCAAGGTCCCGACTAATCCTCGTTGGTGCCCCTACGCAAAGGGAAGCCCACGCGAGGGCCAAGCACCACGGTCGAGTAACTCCGTAGAGAGCCACGGGCCTTCTCCACGCGCAAGTGGTGCTCCGCTTCCGGCTCCTCTCGGACGCTCCCCGCCGTCTCCACTATCGAGCTTCCGGCCGAAACGCCGCGGGCCTCGTTCCCTCCGGTACACGGTGGCGGCCGTGACACAAACGCGGTTGTCACGGTCTCGCAAGACTCTCGCCCCAATCGGTACAATTACAACGGCTCGCGCAAGAGCCGAGGGGTTGTGTGGTTTTACAAAACTCACTCAACTAACTAGGATTCACCTAGAGCAAGCGCTAAAGCGGTCTAACTAACCTAAGCACTTCGCAAAGCACTTACGCTAATCACCGAGTGATTCTATTAAGCACTTGGGTGTGTGAGCACTTGGAAATATGCACTATGTGTCTTGGTATGTTGCTTGGGCTCTCACACATGAGAATGGCCGGTTGGGGTGGTATTTATAGCCTCCACACCCCCAACTAGTCGTTGGACAGAAAGCAGCAGCTTTCTATCGACGGGCGCACCGGACAGTCCGGTGCACACCGGACACTAAACAGTAGATGTCCGGTGCACGCCACGTCAGCCGATCGTTGGCGCCTGTAGCAGTCGACCGTTGGATCCGACCGTTGGATTCGACCGTTGTCGTCTGCCCGTTGGCACACCGGACAGTCCGGTGCACATCGGACAGTCCGGTGCTACAGCCAGAGAGCGCCTGTCCGTGGCCTCTCTGCGCAGACTGTCCGGTGCCTCACCGGACAGTCCGGTGCACACCGGACACCGATGTCCGGTGCACCACCAGGCGCTGGCTGACAGCCCTTATCTTGGATTTCTTCGCTGATTTCTTCGGGCTTCTTTGTTCTTGAGTATTGGACTCCTATGCATCTTTTTATGTCTTCTTTTGAGGTGTTGCATCCTCATTGCCTTGGTCCAATTCTCTTCACATCCTGTGAACTACAACCACAAACACTAGAAAACTTATTAGTTCACGGATTGTGTTGTTCATCAAACACCAAAACTCAATTAGCCAAAAGGCCCGGGGTCCATTTTTCTTACAATCTCCCCCTTTTTGGTGATTGATGACAACACAACCAAAGCAAGCAAATAATACAAGTATTTGAGTGAAAATATGCAATCTACTTGCTAAGATGCATGATTGTCCCCACAATGTGATATTATGGACTTAAGCCTCCCTCTAACTCCATAATTCACTTACTTCCTATTTCCGGACCAAATAACCAAAACCACTTGAAAATCCATTTGTAGATATAAAATGTTAAATTGGTGGTGTTTGGTGTTTGATATAGTTTTCATTGCTTTGGTCCCTAAACTTCTCCCCCTTTGGCATCAACCACCGAAAAGGAAGACATTAAAAGCATGTAGGAAGTAAATAAAAGCTTGCCCTCAACAAGAAATCTATCAAATGATACCACAATTGTAGGATGTTAATTTAAACAATATGAATGATACCACTTGAAGGAGTCCTCAAAAGATTACTCCCCCTAAATGAGTATTCTCCTTTAGAAAGAGTTTTTCTCCCCCTTTAGAGATGAAGAAATACTCCCCCTGACAAAGATCCTCTACTTAGGAAAAAGCATGTGAAAATTAGAGGAGCAAGACATGATTTGAAAAGACCAACTTCCCTTATGCATAGGTAACAGAATATGAGTTAACTACTTATGCATTTTTGCAACATGGAAGCATATGATATGAAATATAGTCTAATCAAATATTGGAGAAGACATGTAAATGATACTGAAAGTAGTCTCAAAAGATACCAATTGAAGATCAATGGCGAGCTTGAGAGACATGAGAGTTCTTGGAGATTTGCAGTGGAAGATTGTTGTCTTTCTCCGGGGACTTCATTTTCCTTACAATGAGACTATCACAAGAAATAGACTTGAAAAGGTGTTAGTCTCAAAGTGTTAGATTATAGAGTAACCTCCCCCTAAAGGTGTGCATACAAGTTTTGAATACTTGTAGGAGACATGCACTTTGATTTGATATCAAGAGGGGTAAATTATCCATAATCCAAACTTTGGCACATATAGGTTAAATGATACACTTTGTAGAAATCAAAAATTTTCAATTTATGCATCATTTACTATGGAGTGATATAGAAGCTATGTGCCGTGCTTAAATAAACATTTTTAAACCATGTAGGTTTGCTTAAGTATATGAGTTGAAAGCAAGCAATCCTACCATGTGATTTACCTAGTATGCATGATTTTAAACAAAAGTTCTTAACAAATGTAATACTAGGCAAGAAAGGTAAACTAGATAAAAGGTAAATAGATACGCATATCTAAAAACGAGAAATACAATAAAACTAGTTACCTTAGTCATGGGTGGGAAATTTGGGTCCAAAATTTTTACTAACCCACTTGGCAATAAACTTGATCCAATATGATGTACCCCATGATATACATCCCAACTTTGCCAAGTCTCCAAATTTCCCGCAGACCTTCGGTCCACTCACTTCCCTTTCGGGATCCAAACCTTCTTGGTGCTTTTCATGGTTGAAATTATCTCCTTTGGCACCCAGATGCGTTTGGCTCCCTTTCCTTTGTTGGCTTGCTTGTTGGCCTTGATTGCTATCACCTTTCCATTCTTTTTCTTCTTGATCAAATATGGTGTAGCATCCTTTTTGTTCACCTTTTTGATGTAGGTGTTGGAGATTTTGCTTGATGGCTTTTGCTTGAGCTTTTGCCTTTGTTTATCCCCGGTCATCGCCTTGCATTGGAAAGACTTGTGGCCTTCCTTGTGGCATACCCTACAAATCATAGTTTCTCCCTCTACAGGCTTGTTCACTCCCGCAGTGGTGTTATCCTGTGGAGGTCGGATTTGTTTGGCTTTGCCTTTCTTGTCATACAAAGCCTTGCCAAGGCGAGCCACTTCTTGCTTTAATTGTTCATTTTCCTTTGCAACCTCATCCGTACATGTCTCTACAATAATATTCTCAATAGCGACTTGGTTGCAGGGGTTAGAATCATCAATCAAATCAAAGCAGGAAGTAGAAGCATCTTTCTTAATTATTTCAGGTATTTTAACTAAAGATGCTGCTGGGGTGCTACCAATGTTTTCTAGCTTAGTAGTTAGCTCATTATTGTGTATGCTAAGAATTTCCATTTTCTCTAGCAAATTTTCAATAGCTTCTTGGGAGCTAGCTAACTTAGTCTTAAGTTTTTCATTCTTTTTAATAAGGCTATCATCGGTAGCAGTGGATGGAGCACTAGATTCTAATAGCTCAATTTTAGTTGATAGCTCACTATTTAAGTTTGCAAAAGTTTCAAATTTTTCTAGCAAACCTTTGTAATCATTTTGAGAGCTAACCAACTTATTTTTCAACGTTTTAAGTTGAGCTTTTTGCTTAGCGCAAACATCCTGAAAAAAATTTACGGCTTCCGCAAGCTCTTCTAGAGAGGCCTTTCCCTCACCTTCATCATCACTACTACTTTCATCACTAGAGGATGGAATGCTTTTGTTACCTCTTGCCATAAGGCATTTGTGTGATGATCGAGACGAGGACCGGTGGCTGCGCGTCCTTGGAGGTTCATCTTCACTTGAGGAATCATCCCAAGTTCTAACACTTGTGAGCGCCTTGCCTTTGCTCCTCTCCTTTTTGGGTTTGGCCATATTTGGACAGTTGTCCCTGAAGTGGCCCTTCTCCCCACATGCGAAGCATCCTCTCTTCCTTTGCTTTTTCCTGTCAATGTTAAAGAGAAGATCCTCGACCTACAGGGGCACACCCATTAGATTAATCTTGCGGATCATCCTCATTACCTTTCCGACGCGTCGGATTGTTTCTTCGTCCTCGGAGGATGATGTGCATGGTTGATTATCTTCATCATCATCACTTTCTTCTTCTTCCTCTTCTTCACTTGAGGAACTTGGAGTGGGAGCCTTCTTTTTGCCCTTCCTTTCATCACATGCAAAAGCATATGGCCTTGAGGAAGTTAGCTCCTCTCCTCGACTCATTTTTCGCGACATCTCAAAAGCCGCGATTTTCCCAATCACGATGGTCGGGGTCATGTTGCTCAAGTCCTCCATGTTGTGAAGGATGGTGATGATGCTCCCATATCTTTGTTGTGGTAGCAGGGAGATAATCTTCCTCACAATATCCGCATCACCTAGCTTATTAATGCCAATCGAATTGAGCTCATTGATAATTAGATTCAAACGAGAATACATGTCTCTAACAAGCTCATCATCTTTCATAGCAAAAGAATTATACTCATTTAAGACTAGGCAATGTTTTTGCTCACGGACATTGGATGTGCCGTCATGGAGCTCATGCAATTTTAGCCAAATCTCATTAGCAGTTTTCAGGGTAAATACTTGATTGAAAATATCCATGCTAAGAGATTCATACAAGCAATTTTTGGCTCTAGCATTTAAATGGATTTCTTTTTCCTCACTCGTGGTGGGTTTCTCGGGATTCTTGAGAGGTTTCATCCCGTCACGAGTGACTCTCCAAACACCTAGATCAACGGCCTCTAGGTAACAAGCCATTCTAGCACTATAATATGGGAAGTTAGTGCCGTCGAAGTGTGGTGGCCTATGGGTATCCATCCCTTCCTCAAAAAAAAGCGTCGGCTCTTTTAGCGGTGAAGCTAAAGCGTTTCAAATGAGCCAAACCGGGATCCGATACCACTTGTAGGAAACGGGTGACGCCTAAGAGGGGGGTGAATTAGGACTTCTAAAACTTTTACTAAACTAGGCCACAATTAAATACCTAGAGCAAAACCTATGCAAATAATCAAAACTGGAATGTGCAACCTAGGTTTTGACTAAGTGTTGCTATCTCTACCGCAAAGACTAAGTTTCAATCTACACTAAATAAGTATGACAACAAGATTGAAACTTAAATGCTTAATATAAATGCGGAATGTAAAGAGCTAAGTAGAGAAGCAAACTCTCATGGATGACGTCGGTATTTTTACCGAGGTATCCGGAACCACGCAAGGTCCCGACTAATCCTCGTTGGTGCCCCTACGCAAAGGGAAGCCCACGCGAGGGCCAAGCACCACGGTCGAGTAACTCCGTAGAGAGCCACGGGCCTTCTCCACGCGCAAGTGGTGCTCTGCTTCCGGCTCCTCTCGGACGCTCCCCGCCATCTCCACTATCGAGCTTCCGGCCGAAACGCCGCGGGCCTCGTTCCCTCCGGTACACGGTGGCGGCCGTGACACAAACGCGGTTGTCACGGTCTCGCAAGACTCTCGCCCCACTCGGTACAATTACAACGGCTCGCGCAAGAGCCGAGGGGTTGTGTGGTTTTACAAAACTCACTCAACTAACTAGGATTCACCTAGAGCAAGCGCTAAAGCGGTCTAACTAACCTAAGCACTTCGCAAAGCACTTACGCTAATCACCGAGTGATTCTATTAAGCACTTGGGTGTGTGAGCACTTGGAAATATGCACTATGTGTCTTGGTATGTTGCTTGGGCTCTCACACATGAGAATGGCCGGTTGGGGTGGTATTTATAGCCTCCACACCCCCAACTAGCCGTTGGACAGAAAGCAGCAGCTTTCTGTCGACGGGCGCACTGGACAGTCCGGTGCACACCGGACACTGAACAGTAGATGTCCGGTGCACGCCACGTCAGCCGACCGTTGGCGCCTGTAGCAGTCGACCGTTGGATCCGACCGTTGGATTCGACCGTTGCCGTCTGCCCGTTGGCACACCGGACAGTCCGGTGCACATCGGACAGTCCGGTGCTACAGCCAGAGAGCGCCTGTCCGTGGCCTCTCTGCGCAGACTGTCTGGTGCCTCACCGGACAGTCTGGTGCACACCGGACACCGATGTCCGGTGCACCACCAGGCGCTGGCTGACAGCCCTTATCTTGGATTTCTTCGCTGATTTCTTCGGGCTTCTTTGTTCTTGAGTATTGGACTCCTATGCATCTTTTTATGTCTTCTTTTGAGGTGTTGCATCCTCATTGCCTTGGTCCAATTCTCTTCACATCCTGTGAACTACAACCACAAACACTAGAAAACTTATTAGTTCACGGATTGTGTTGTTCATCAAACACCAAAACTCAATTAGCCAAAAGGCCCGGGGTCCATTTTTCTTACAGAGGAGAAAGCAATCCAAGCAACAAGAGCAACAAAAGAACACAAATAATCCTTTCACAAGTCTCTAAGCACTAGAGTTGATTTTGGGAGCTTGGAGTGGATTGAATACTTTGAATGTGTCTTGGAGTGTTTGGCTTTGCTCTTGCAATAAATATGGAGTTCAGAAAACTTGGATGCCATTTGAAGGAGGTGGTTGGGGGTATTTATACCCTCCAACCACTTCCTAGTCATTGGCTGAGTTTGCTTGTGATGGGCACACCGGACATGTACTGTTCACTATCCGGTGTGTGCCACGTCAGCACGCCCGTTGGGGTTTGGAGCGATCGACCGTTGGAACCCTTTTGTCCTATAGCTGCACCGGATAGTCCGGTGGCACACCGGACATGTCCGGTGCTTTCTGACTTCGCAGCCTGACATCTGACTTTGCACTGTTCACTTCATTGTTTACTTTTGCAGTCGACCATTGCGCATAGTGATCGTTGCTCCGTTGGCTCACCGGACATGTTCGGTGCACACCGTACAGTCTGGTGAATTATAGCGGAGTGCGCTCCAGAGAAACCCGAGAGTGGCTTGTTCTCTTGGTGCTCGGCCTGGTGCAACGGACACTGTCCGGTGCGCCACTTGGTAGCACACTTTCATGTCTTGCTCCAAATTAATGAGTCCCCAACTGAATTTCTTTCTTGGTTTGTGTTGAACCTTATGCACCTAAGATAAATGACATCTAGGCAAACTAGTTAGTCCACGTGGTTTGTGATGGATGTCAACCACCAAAATCGATTATAGGAAATGATTAAGCGCATTTCCCTTTCAACCTCTCTTTCTTGATACTGTGAATTGGAATCCTTTCAATGGTTAACACTTAACTCTAACGTGGTCATGTATTTCTTGATCCAATCACTCGAGGGGCCCAAAGATATCTCTCTCAAGAAGAGAGGGACAAATTCCATCTTGACTAACCATGCCTCAAAACATGCTTTCTGACAAACCCAAGACTACCTTTATAACCATACAAGTAAAGAATCTCACAACCATTTCACATAATTGCTAATCAATATGAGGTGCCTTTCATGGATATTCAATTAACCAATTATATATATCATCGATACAAAGAAATATGCTCATCTCTATGATTATCTCTAGGGCATATTTCTAACAGTCCAGGCACGTGGCCATCTTCCTCTACAGTCTATCACTTAAACCCTCATGAAATAATTCTTCTTTAAGTCCGTGTATACTTGCTCCATTGAATTGTGGGATAAGTGATTGAACTTGGTAAGATATTGCATAACGGATTCATTACCTTGCTTCAACCCGACAAACTCTTCCAACTTCATCTATAGAATACCATCAGGAATGTAGTGCTCTCTAAACACCTGTTTAAACTCAGCCCAAGTAAACAGATGATCCTGGGGCCGTAATGCCATGAAATTCACCCACCATGTGCTAGCTGGGCCTTGAAGTTGTTGGGCGGCGAATATGGGCTTTTGAGTTTCCATGCAGCGAACAAGACCAAACTTTTGTTCCATCACATGGAGCCACTAGTCGGCTTCAAGAGGTTCCTCTGCCATGACAAAAATAGGAGGTCGAGTCTCATAAAACTCCATGTAAGTGGTATCTCTGGGGTTGATTGTTCTGCCCCTGACCCTCGGGCTGGTTGTTCTGGTTCACCATCATTTCTTGGAGGAATCGGGTATTCTCAGTAATAGCATTCACCAGAGCTGTAATAGCATCTACTAAAGTTGGAGGCACGGGTGGTGGAATTGGGGTATCCCTACCCTGAGAAGTGTCGACCTCATCATGTCCACGTGTACGCATCAGTATCTAAAGAAAGTCATACTTTATTATTATACAATAGCAGTTACACAATCCATATTACATTATTCTGACTCTTATTTATTACATAAGTCTAGACCCTGCCTAATTTCCTAACCCTACTAAGTCTAGGAAAGAAAAAGACAGCACACTCCTACATTCCCTAGTCATCGGAGCTTGTCACTGCTCTGGATGTGTCACTACCTTCTAGAGGGTGGTCTTCCATAGGACCAAGAGGTGGGATTCCAAATTTGTCAAGCCCCCATCAAGTTCCCCACCATCGGCTTCAACTACACCTGCTTCCATCTCAACTTCCTCGGGCAGCTCATACAGGTGTAAATGGTTGTGCAACATATGAACTTCCTCATGCAGAGTAGTGTTGTACAGCTGCAGACCATTAATAGCCTAGCTCAGCTTCTCTACATGAGCTCGGGTTGCCACCTCGCGAGACCAAGCTTCACTTGAAGACTGCACTACCCAATCTATAGCACGATCTCGTTTAGCAAGCGCCTACTGTGACATCCCACCTCCCCAGTAGTTCAACAATGCGGTGGCCAGCACGTGCTCGCTCCCGACCACCCTGCTGAAGCTGGGAAGTCCGTTACTCGACTCTCGCCTCTAGGTCTCCTATTGGATCATTACTATCACTGTTGCTACATTCATGACGGGGAGCCAGCTGATGCTTAGGCACCCCATGGGGCTCGGTTGACTTCCACTGCGTAACCTTTATACATGCCATCCCAAAATCCGAACTAAGGGGGAAAGACATTTAATATTAATTAAACATGATGCATGCTTCGTTTTCCTACAATACCATCGTAGGAATCAAACACTTAATAATCCCATACATCTTTCTTAACATACCCTTAGACTTAAGAGATTAATATGCACTCCTCCACTAGACTTCCTAAAAGATAAGTAGCTACAAAGGAATGATCAAGGTAAGAATGAAGGAAGTTTTGAGGTAAGTGTTAAAAAAATGACTCAAACATTTTGAAGTTTTGTAAAATACTGAGGTAATGTCCTATAAAAAGGGCACACTCTGATACCAGTTGTGAAGAAACCTCCTAAGATATTGAGCTCACCTGCACCTGTCCTTGTCCCCAGGACCTTGGATGGCTATGCAGGTGCATCGAATAGCTTAACAGGACCCGAATCTTGCATCACCTTTGGCATCCAAAACGATTCATCCATTTCACATACAATACAAAATAAATCATAGTAAAAGCGGAAGGGATACAATAACTTAATTTACATCCAGATTTTTAAAGTATACAATATAGAGAGATTAGTTATTACATTATTGGTGTTTGAGTGTAGCACGTTTATTACACAACCAGAAGGTAAGCACCTACCATAGGCTAGTACTTAGGTTTCCTCCTCCTGCTTTGGAACTATCTTTGAGCACAAGAAACAAAACTTTGGAGGTTCATCACCTACAATGGTGGGTTCAAAGAACGCTGAGTACGAAGGTATTTTTCGCAAGTCTTACCTAGCTAATGAAAAAGACTTCAAGGATATGCTCTCCTTTGGTAATCAAGGTGAGGTTTAGCAAGAATCAAGGACACTTTTGCATAAAAGCTTATTAAAGTTGGTCCTTAAGCTTTCATTTTGACTGCAAGGTTAAGTAAGTTCCTGAATCTACATTAGCCTAATCTAGATCAATCACTTGCTATTCCTTATTAGACTTGTCCTTAAAACCATATTCCACTTCTTAACTATTATGATTGGTTAGTGGGCCAAGTCTCCATAACCAAGGAGCAACCATGATTCGAAGCGATTATACCTAACTAGGGATCCCTAACAACATATGACATATGTAGCACTTAACCCTTGCATATGTCAACCCATACCTAGGTTTTTCAAGACCAGAACGAGTTCACGCCACCAGAGATCACAGTACTCCACCATTCAGCCTCTTGCTAAGGAGGGTACATGCTACTCCTACTATCTCTCCGCTCCTAGTGCGTGGTAGTTTTTCTGGTATTGGTCCAGCCGAGACAAGGCTTCTCAGATTATGTGGCTAGTTGTAAAGTCTCAACCACACATGCCTACATCGAATGGACCTTAATTGATACAGACGGAGACACTACACCGAGACTCCATTCTCGTGCAAGTCAACCACCCGATCTCCATTTTTAACTATTTCTCAAAATATTATAGATGACAGAGGTACCATGCTTGAATGATGAATTCATCATGACCATAATGCCTTCATCATCCCAAGCTCATTTCCTTTATAAAAACATTATTCATCATTTTTCCTTAATCTATAAGCAGGGCTAAGCATTATTGAATTTTCATAAAACGGGTATCAAGGATTTGGTAAACAAGTTCCAAGGAATGGTAATGCATCAATTATTTACCACACAACTCCTATCACCTAATGCATCATATAAGGTGATAAAAATTTATAAACAACAAGGATTTGGTAAATACACCGGGGCTTGCCTTGAGTTGCAGAAGGTTCAGGTTCCTCTCCACAGATATCAAAGTATTGACTATTGTGGACAGAAGGATCCTTAGGCTAAGGAATGTTTTTTCTTCTAAAACTAGATCACCTTCGCGCTCTACATGTAATAATGAATGCTCATGGTATGCCATGGATGCAAACTTACATAAAAGATAATCATGTGACCCTAATAATGACTAAAGATCAAAGAACATTGCAAATTATTTTCCTTGTTGGATAAAACTACCAAGAAACATAGCAATTGTTAAGACAACATAAACTAGCTTTCTAAATAAGTAGTTGAGTATTTCTATAACTGATTAGTGATTAACTTTCTTTGTTTTAACCAACAAGGGGTTTTTTGAGTAAACAGTTTCCTAAAAAGCTTAAACTTTTACTAAGGGTTGATATGATTGTAACAAATTTTTCCAAAAATATTTAGAAATTTTAGAGCTCTATTTCCATTCCTAAAATTCGTTCAAGTATTCTTAAGGCACCTTTTAATTGTTCATAATCTGTTATTTACTATTAAAATCCTAAACATATTTTTCTAAAAAAGGTACTATTTTGTGGACCTAGCAAAAATTGTCTCACCATTTTTAAGTTTTTCTACATTTTTGGTAGATTAAACAAGTTATCAGTTAAAAGAAAAAAAAACCATGAATAGTTTTAGGCCGAATCCAGCCCACGTGCAACGCAATACCAGCCCAAGGCCGATCACCCACGCCTGCACCTTTACACTTTGCAGGGTGGTCCGCGACGTTTTAAACAATCGAGGAATAACCCCTAGCACTATTATAATGTGACACTGACATTACACCAAGGTCCCTCCTCTTCGTCTCATTCCCAAACTCAGACACTCGATAGACACCGGTCGAACACCTAGCTCTGGCTGGGTAAACACGTCGTCGGCGAAGTTCTCCGGCGGAAGGAAGCACCTGTACTCCAACTCCGAACCCACTACATCCCCTAAGAAAAACGAGTAACTCCGGCCCTGGATCCTAGCTACCCGCGGCGACGGCGGACAAAGTGGTCTAGCGGGGCGACGGCTACACGTGATATTGCTGTAGAGTTCAAAATAAGGACAGAGCAAGCACCAGGGCTCCCCAGGAAGCAAACCGACTCATGGACACGATCGCACATGACTCGGAACAACGACCGCGTCAACGAGGCGGACTCAGGCGGCGTTCACCAGCGTTGACACGATGTTCCCGGCGTTTCACTGTGGTAGAGTTCAAACAGTTGGGCCGATGAGCAACGCGGCCCTTAAGGGAACTCAGAACGCTCACTAATTGAACTGCAAGTACCTTGGACGGCTCTAGCCACGGTGAGGCGGACGTGGGCGGGCACGGCGACGATTGGCGAGGGCAAAGCGCGTCGAGGTGTACTCGAACGGCAACGGCAACAGGCAACTAGACTTGGGCTACACGGTGTAAGTGGTTGGCGAACCTCGGTGAAGTACCAATTTTGAGCGATGGGGCATGGACATGGCGAATTTAACCCGCACTCGAGGGCAAGGCGAGCACAAGGTCACCCACACGCTGGTTTACAGAGGCTGAGGGCAAGGCCAGGGCCAGCCACTGCTAGCACAAGGATACGCCACATAGCGCATGGACACCATGTAGGATCGATGGCACAGTGAGGCAGTGAATGGCAACCAGTGGTGCTTCGATAGGGAGCAAGTAGGTAGGCAGCACTACAACCAGCGGTGGATAGGTTTCAACTCTCCTAGCTCAAGCCCTTGGACAGTGAATCTAGCCAACATTACACCCCGTACACCAGTCATCACTTATCCCCAACTTCACCTAGAAGTGCCACGAGTCTATAGTGGATGGTGATCTTTTCTTTAGATATTTTGAACCGACACTGAATCTTCACTACTCGACTGAACCTCCCTGTTCAGCCCCTCTATTCTCACAATTCTTGTTAAGAACAGGCCGACTTCCTTTAGCCAAACTCTACTATAGTTTCCCAATACCCAAAGTGTATAGATCACAAGTTATGATGCTCCAAAGTGGGGTGAAAACAATGAAACACTTTGTTTCAGTTAACTAAAATAGATTCAGCCCATATGCAGCCTGACAGGGAACCTTTTGGGGCATTTTTCTCAAACTTTTGTGCAGCATCAGACCAAGATCACTTAAAGAAACATGTTCACCTTTCTATTGACTACCAACATACTATAGACATCCCAGCCCAAAACTGCAAAGATCTAGTACCATAGAGATCCAAAGTCAGGCAAAACTCACTAACTCAAGTTTTAGGTGAACTGAAGTTCAGACAAACACAAGTTTGTCAGCCCATCTTTGAACAAAGTTTTCTCCTGGTTCCAAATAGTTCTAGGGTCAAGTTGCTTAATCAAACTTGTACTCCTATAATAGCTCTACATGTTTTCTATAGTGACCATTAACTAAAGGCTTATGGATTTCAAGTTATAAGGGCACAAAATCAGCCAAACCACACTGTTTTGGAAGAGTTCACAACTGAACCAAATCTAAAATTTGCAATTTACTACGAAATCTTCCACAAAACTTAAATCTTAGAATATGAAAGTTGCTTGGTTTTAGAAACTCTACCACTTGGGTATTTTGACTTTTGGCAATATGTGGCTAGATGTCAAGATTCACTTTTGGGCTTCAAATCAGGGTTTTGGATGCACTTAATTACTTCAAGTGTTTCACCAACTTTGATCCGCATACTAAAGGCCAAGCTACCCTACTTAGCAAGATCTACCTTTTGCACTTAAGACTCAAGGCCAACTTGTAACTAGCTTAGGAAGTGATTTGCTCCCACTTAGCTTAAGCAGTGTCCTTAAACTAAGTATTCTACTATAGCAAGCACAATATCACATTTGCATCAAAATTTTGGACCTAGTGAATACATTCAAGGTGTATCACAAACAAGAGGATGCTAGTGCACATGATAACATGTCAAAATTTTAGTTCTCATACCACCAGGGGTGTTACATGGACATTTGAGTAGACTCATGAGATCTGGTCTATCCTAGAGAAATTCCATGTGGTAATGATCATGTCAAAACCAGACTCTTTGAGACCTACCATTGAGAGTATGAGACCTTCGTGCAGTTGACTGGAGAGACCATCGACACCATGTTTTCTCGGTTCTAGTCGGTTGTGAACAAGATTCATGCAAACAAGGCATAGTTGCCCTATGACAATCATGAGAGAGCACTCAAGTTACTACATGCTCTAGGTCAGAGGGTTTGGGAGGTCAAGATCTCAGTGACCATAGAGTCACCCAACTATGAGAACCCAAGTGCACCCACCATGGCCCTTGTCTCTGGAGGTGGTTCATCTACTTTGTTTGCTTTGTCTTCTTTGTTGACTATCTCAGAGTAGCAGGTTGAGAGCCATAGGGTTGAGGAGCTAACACTTGTTGCCAGTCGGTTCACGCAGTTTCACAACAACCATCTGAACCGGCAGCGCGGTAGGTCCAATGATGGCTGCTTCAACTGTGGAGACCCCGACCACTTCATTGCCAACTGTCCCAAGATGAAGGGCAAGCTGGAGGCCAGCAAGCGCGACCACCACTCTGGTCGGCACAAATTAAGGCAAGTGCGAGTTCACCTTGGCAAGCACAAGTCCAAGGGGAGGTTTGACAAGGAGACACTCAAGCAGAAGTACCTCCACAAGGCCAAGATTGAGGAGCATGTCTTTCTTGCCTCCCTTAGCGACCTCAACCACGACCCTAACAACTCATCTTCCTCGAGCGATGAGGATCTCGAGAGGTGGGTCGAGGACAAGCTCAATGTACTTTGTTTTTTCGCCGATACTGCATGAAGCCTCTGCACCATGGCACTCGGTGAGGACGCAGTGGGCGGCACTAACAAGGACATCGATGATGACTCTAGTTATGAGGTATCAATTTCAACCGATGATCTCGCCGCTAATTTAGATGAGCTAATGACTGTTTTGGCTAGTCAGGACAAGTTGCTTAGGCTTGCTGCTCGTGAAAAGAAAGAATACAAATGCAAGTATGAGAGCACGCTTAGGAAGCTTGAGTTTGCTAGAGCTTCTTTCGGGGTGTCCGACAAGACTGAATGTGATGAGTGCGCTCTTCATAAGTCAAACATCACCACATTACAGACCAAGTATGCCACCCTGCTAGATGAGTGTGATGAGTTACGATCTAGATCTAGCTTGTTAGGTGCGTGTAAGACTTGTTGTGGCTTCTAGATTGAGCTAGCGAAGAAGAACACTAGGATAGCCTTTCTTGAGAAGGTTAGCTCAGTGAGTACACCTATACCTTCTCAGTGTGCACTCTATGAGGGTTTACAGGCCAAGCTCGAGTCCTAAAGATAGAGCAAGACTCGGACTGAGGAAGAAAACACATACCTTTGATCAGTCTTTAGCTAGGTGCCTAGCATTGAGCCCTAGTTGGGCATGATGGTCAATCAGTTCAAAAGGGGAACTGGTGGACCGAGGTTAAGCTTTGCTGTTAGGGATGGGCTGATGATCGTTATGGAAATATTAGTAAATGCAGTGGTTTGACACCTTTAGAGAAATCTCCAGCCACCTCCTAGCTTATCAAATTCACTCCACCCAAATCTGTCACCCCAGCTGTGAGAGATGGAGTGCTTGTGGAGCCTACGAGAACCCCACCTCTAAAACAAGTGTGGTGTCCCAAACCTAACCATCTAATTTCTACTGTTTGGAGCATATTCAGTTAGTCAACTAATTTCTACTTAATTAATGTAACACCCCAAAATCCTATTTTAGGATTTATAAAAGTTTCTCCAAAAGACTTGAACCAAAAATATCTTTTAAATCAGCATGTTGTTACTTTTAAAAGTTACTACTCCTAAAATAAATATGTTTTCTAATGAAAGACTAAATAAAAAAATCCATATATGAACTAAGTTATTCATTTGTGGAACCTATATATTAAAAACTCTATAAAGGATTTAAGTTAAAGCATTCTATTCTTAAAATAAATATTTTTGTGTGTGGATATTATATATTCAAAGGCATTTGCTTAAATGAATAAAATAATAAATACATAAATAAACAAATAAATATGTATTCATGCATCTCCATGCTTGACCTCTGATTGTGCATTTGATAGAAATTTGAAGTTCAAAACAAAAAGGTGAATTTGAATCAGATTTGAAACATGGAATATAATAGAAAAGAAAAAAAGAACACTCCTCAGTGCCCTGGTCCATTTTCCCCCTTCCCCGGCCCACTAGCCTCCACTCCATAGCCGCCCAACTTACTACCTCTCGTGCCTGCCCACCAGCCCACCTCCACGACGTTCCTTCACCGACAGGTGGGCCCTGACCGTCAGAAGGACTTAGCGCATGCATGATGGAAACCAGGCACTAGCACGTGGGCCCCACAAATAAAACATTAACCTGTATCGGTCGTGCGTGCTCGTTCCACGAATGCACTGCGTGAGGGGCCTGGTGGTTAGAAGTCTCTTCCCGTGTGTTCGTGCTACAAAATCTGATGACCGTGACGGACATCTCAGGGCTGACCTAGCTATCGTCCTATTGTCGTACCTCCACCCAAGGTATAAAGGATGAGCTCCTTGGCCTATCCATTCATCGCTACTGAGCGCCGCCGAAGAACCAAGCGGGCAGAGCCGAGGAAAAGAGCCGAAGGGTCACCGCAGGGGGCACCAACGGGGGATCATGAAGCCACAACGGTCTGGGTCTCGAAGGACGGCTTCGGGTGATCCCTAGACCACGTAGAAGATGTACGTGTGTTTGATTCGAGCAATGATAATACCGGGACCGTGGCAATTTGTCGCTGGAGTTCGAGCTCCATTGGGAAGCCACGGCAGCAGCCGTCTCTGCGACATAATCCACGGTAAGCATCCCACCGAGTCGTTCGTCTTGCCCTCCTCAGCGTGTAGCACCTGTTGTTCTCAAAGTAGGTGCATGGGAGCGCCAGGCACATTCACTCCGGCATACTCACCACCGCGGAGCGGGCAGCGCTGCCACTGCTCGGGGTCAAATTGGGAAGAAGATCATGGGCCGTCGGATTTTGGATGAATGGTTGTGATTACATCGCACATACTATCGGTGTTTGTGATCCGATCGTGCACTACGTGGATACCTACGTAGTGCTTTTGGGCAGGACAACGTCGTTGATCGTGACTCGATGGTTCTTGTTTGTAACACGATGGAATGGCACACAGACTTATACACGTTCAGGCCACGTAGAGTTGCGTAATACCCTACTTCCTGTAGTGTTGCTGGTATTGAGATGAGGTTTACAAGTTGGGAGCTGTGAGTGTGGTAGGCTAGGATGAGATGAAATGGTAGGAAAGGTTATCTCATACAGGCGTTGATAGCTATCTATTTGTTTATCTCCTAGTTTGTAGTAGACTGTATCCCTTCACATCGGGAGTCCTTCTTGCCTATCCTCCCAAGCTACCACCGAGGGCTTAGTTCATCGGGTGATCATAACCGTGGCGCCCGATACACCCGAGCCACTGATGCTCTTAACTCGGATGTTGGCTTCCATATGCTCAGATCGGGCCCGCTTGGCTTGGCTGCATTTAACTGGTTCGTCCCCTAGGACAGCCCAGGAGAGAACCTGTGAAAGAGAAATGGGCTTAATCATTTCCTATAATCGATTTTAGTGGTTGACGTCCATCACAAACCATGTGGACTAATTAGTTTGCCAAGATGTCTTTTATTTCAGGTGCATAAGGTTCAACACAAACCAAGAAAGAAATTCAGTTGGGGACTCAAATTTATTTAGAGCAAAGGACTTTAGAGTGTGCTGCAAATGGCGCACCAGACAGTGTCTGGTGCCCCAGGCCGGGCAACACTCAAACCAGCCACTCTCGGGTTTCTTCTGGGCGCACTCCGCTATAATTCACCGGACTGTCCGGTGTGCACCGGACATGTCTGGTGAGCCAACGGAGCAACGGCTACCTAGCGCCAATGGTCGTCTGCCAAAAGTGAACAGTGGTGAACAGTGTGCGGTAGAACTCAGAGCAGAGAAGTCAGAGCACACCAGACATGTCCAGTGCGGCACCGGACTATCCGGTGCAACTATAGGACAAGGGTTCCAACGGTCGACTGCTCCAAACCCCAACAGGCGTGCTGACGTGGCGCACACCGGACAGTGAACAGTACATGTCCGGTGCGCCACCGGACTGTCCAGTGTGCCCATCGCCAGCAGACTCAACCAACGGCTAGGAAGTGGTTGCCCCCAACCACCTCTTTCAATGGCATCCAAGTTTTCTGAAGTTCCTATTCAATACAAGAGCAATAACATTCACTCCAAGACACATTCCAAAGATCAAATCCTCTCCAAGTCCCAAAATCAACTCAACCACTTAGTGACTTGAGAGAGAGAGAGTTTTGTGCTCATTTGTTGCTCTTGTTGCTTGGATTGCTTTCTCCTTCTCCATTCTTATTCTCATAAGTGCTTTGTAAAGCTAGCAAGAGACACCTAAGTGTGTGGTGATCCTTGCGGGGTCTTAGTGACCCAAGTGATTAAGGAGAAAGCTCATCCGGTCTAAGTGACCGTTTGAAAAAGGGAAAGGGTTGGAATAGACCTGGCCTTTATGGCCTCCTCAACAGGGACTGGGTTCTTTGGAACCGAACCTTGGTAAAACAAATCACTATGTTCACTCGCATTGATCTTCGCTTGATTTGTTTGCCCTCTTTCCTCTCTCTAAATTTTCCTTGCCAATATTGATTTAAGTTTGCTCCCAAACATCATCCACATTAATTGAGCAACTCATAGAAAGAGAAACAATCTTCCACATTCGAATTTAATTATAACGCTAACTCTGGCCTTAGTGCGTGTTTAAGTTTATAAATTTCAGGTTTTGCCTATTCACCCCCTCTAGGCGACTATCAACCTGCCAGGTGACCCATGACACATTTTAGTGTTTATGGGGCCTCGTGGGATATCTATCCCCCACAAGCCCCCGAGGCTCAAGCCAATTTTTGAAGATAATTGACTTGAGACTCTAGAGGAAAACAAAGTCTTGTTCTTCTTCTAGACTCTTTCGAGGGTTGCTTTGCCTTATTGTAGTTATCCATTGGGTGCACCGTTGTAGCCCCCGAACTTTGAATTGATTTGAGTACTAATCAATTCAAAGGTCTTCATTGTTTGCTTTTGAGTTTAGCATTTTTCCTCTAGCCCTTGAGTACATTGGGTGCACCGTATGTGCACCCAATGGGTGTAGCCCCATGCTTTGAATTGATTTGAGTTCTAATCAATTCAAAGGTCTTCATCGTTTGCTTTTGAGTTTATCATTTGAATTTATTTTGCTGATCTCGTCTTGGCCAGTTCTTGCCTGGTTTGAGCTTGTCTTGACTAAAACCTTTTGCTGACTAGGACCTAACCGACTGAGTCTAGACTAATAGAGGTCCGGCTGTACGACACTCGGCTAGGGTCTTCAATGCTTCTGTCAATTGGACTTTGGCCAATAGAACTTCAGCTGGCTTCAATTTGACTGACATCATTTTTTGTTGTTTGGTATGCACTGCGTGTATCTTGCAGATCGCATTGCTTCAGAAAATCTCAAAAAATTCGGGCTGCACACCCAATGGGTGCGCCCAATGGGTATGTATCCATTGAGTAGTGTACACTGTCTTGTCCAAAAATAGGAGCCTGATGTGATGGAAAGGCAGTGTTGCGCCTGAGCTGTTGACTTTACTATCTCCTGGTGCCGTGTTGCGTGAATAGGTGACAGTTGTCTGCTCCTTTTCTTGGAAACTTTAGTGACTATTGAAGTCTTTGCGACTGTTCACTGAACGGGCGAGAAGAAAGGAGTCGACCTTTGCCGTCTTTAAATAGCCCGCCTACCCGCATCCGCTCTCTTCACTCGTTCTTGCCTTTCTACACTCTCCTTCGCCTATTCTTCCCACTCGCCCGAGAAAGCATGGCTAGTGGCAAAGGTGGCAAGGGCAAGTGTGGCTCGGCGGAGGGAAAGCGTAAGCGCCCTTCGACTCCTCCGTCAGAGGACTTTGGTGGCTCGGAGTATTCTAAGGAGGGCTTCTCCTCCGAGGGCTACTACTAGCCACCACCAGTGCTCCCCATGACATCGTCCGATGACTCGAATGATTCCATGGGGTTGTCGGTGGTTGAGTGGGCCTATATCCAGTCCATCGAGCGAGCATGGCTTGAGGGGTCGAATGACTTGGAGGAGGAGGACTCCGAGAAGGAGGTCGGCGGCGGTGACGATGGCGATGGCTACGGCAGCAAGGGAGGCAGTGGTAAGGGAGGCGTTTTCTAAGCAGTGGCAAGGGAGGTGTTTCCTAAGCAGAAGGCCGTAGGTTTGACCCCTGCATGGCGCGCCAGCTGTCGGTGTTTGTGATCTGACCTCGCACTACGTGGATACCCACGCTATGCTTTTGGGTAGGACAACGTCGTTGATCGCGACTCAATGGTTCGTGTTTGTAACACGACTGTCGGCGTTTCGAACCCGGGGGGTCCCTGGACCGACGAGTGAAATCGTTGCGTGCCCCTGCCCAGATGGGTTGGCGCGGGATGGAACACAAGAGGTGGGACAAGCCTTGTATTATCCTGCACCAGGGGTGCCACTCGTAGTAGGGGTTACAAGCGCGTCGCGTGAGGGAGAGAGAGATAGAGAGCGGGAGCCCGTTCGTCCGCTCCTTTCCCCCGCGCGAACCCCCTTAGGGTGGCCCTGGACCTCCCTTTTATAGACACAAGGAGAGGGTCCAGACGTACAACAGGGGGCGTAGCTATGCGCTAACGTGTCCGGCAGAGGAGTGCCTAAGCCCTGTGTACATGCCAACGTGGCTGTCGGGGGAGAGCTTGGGCCCTGTACACATGATGGCGTGGCCGTCGGAGGAGCGCCTGAGTCCTGTAGGAGCACTGCTAGCAGTGCGGCAAGGATCCTGCTGACGTCTCCTTGCTGCCGTAAGGGGCTGAGAGCCACCGGCGTCATGGTGCACGCGGGGCACCATCATTACCCGTCGCCGGGGTAAGCCAGATGGGACGCCGGTCTTGTTCCTTGTAGCCTGAGCAGGCTAGGAATAGGGTAATGATGTATCCCCTGTTGGCGCGGTCGGTCCGAGCCTAAGGTCGGTCGAGGCAGAGACTTCTCTTGAGGCCGAGGCTGGGGTCGGGCGAGGACGCGATTCCTCCCAAGACCGGGGTCGAGGCCGAGTCTGGGGGTCGGGCGAGGCGGAGACCTCCTCCCGAGGCCGGAGCCTGAGGTCGGGCGAGGTGGAAACCTCCTCCCGAGGCTGGAGCCTGAGGTCAGGCGAGGCGGAGCTTCCTGTTGCGCTCGAGGCCGAACTCGGTGGTTGATCGTGACTTGTTGTCAGTCTTTGCCTGGGTGGTTGACACGGCAGTCGGAGCGGAGCGAGCAACGCTGTTTTCCTGTCACATCAGACAGTAAAGAAGAGGGGCGAAGTGACTGCGGTCACTTCGGCCTGGCCGACTGAGGCGCGTGTGTCAGGATACGGCGTCAGGCATCCCCTGCATGGAATGCGCCTGCGAAGCGGTCGGTTGGTGAGGCGGTCTGGCCAAGGTTGCTTCACAACGAAGCCTGCCCGAGCCAGGCTTCGAGAGAGCCGAGGGGGCGCCCGCTGCCTAAGGAGGCCCTCAGGCGAGGTGTGAACTCGTTTGGGACTACTACTCCAGCCCGAGGCTGGGCTCGGGTGAGATCGCATCCCTTGGGTAGACGAAGCCTTGACTTGAACCGCACCCGTCAGTTGGTCTGAGGGTGTTTACCAGCCATGATTAGGAGCGTTGGGGGTACCCCTAATTATGGTACCCAACAGTAGCCCCTGAGCCTCGAAGGGAGTGTTGGTACTCGCTTGGAGGCTTTTGCCGCATTTTCGGTGAGGGGACCGGCCTTTCTCGGTTTTTGCCTTGTTCTGGTGGGTGCGCGTGAGCGCACCCACTGGGTGTAGCCCCCGAGGCCTCGGAGGAGTGGTTTGACTCCTCTAAGGTCTGAATGCTTTTTGTGGTGCTTCAGCTGGTCTGATCGTTCCCTCATGCGGCCTGGTCGTAGCCTAGGTGTGTGGTCGGGTTCCGAGTTATCTAGCTGGTTTGTTGACGCTGTCAACAGTTTTGGTCGTAGCCGGGTGCGAGAGCAGCCCCCGAGCCTCTACATGGAGCGAGAGGACGATCAAGGACTTTCCCGACTTTTATCATACGCCCCTGCGTTGCCTTTCCACACGGAGGAGGGGGGGGGGGGAAAGCGCCATGTTGCCTTCGGAGGGCGCCAAACATGGTGTTTCCAGTGAGCTGCTAACGGGTGATCCGAGTGGACGCCCGTGCCCTGTTCGTTAGGGGTCAGCTGGTGGCCCAGAGGCGCGCTCCAAAAGTACCTACGGGTGATTCGCTAGACCTAGACCCCTTCGATAGGGTCTGAGGGCTTGATGCCTCCCTCCGGTGTGATTCCGTTACAAATCGTTCCCACCGGTCTCGGAAATGTCCTAGGGTACCTCGGGAGCATAGCCCGAGCCTCGGCCATGTATTAGACGTACCCAGAGTCATCCCTCACTCTGCGTGCTCTGGGGCGACTGTCGAACCCTTTCGAGGGGCCAGCCTACGAACCCCTGATCAGTAATGGGCACGGAGCCCGAGCGCTCTGGGGCGGCTGTCAAACCCTTCCGAGGGGCCAGCCTTCGAACCCCTGATCAGTAATGGGCTTGAAGTCCGAGTGCTCTGGGGCGGCTGTCAAAACCCTTCCGAGGGGCCAGCCTTCGAACCCCTGATCAGTAGGAGGGCTCGGGGCCCACTTCCTTCGCCGAGAAGGATCCTTTCCACAACATCCCCTTTCCCGGTCCCTGTAGCAAGAGAGAGAGAGGAGGAGGAGGGGAAGGATATGAATTTAAATAAGGTGGCACACCTTTTTTGATGTGATCATTATGGCGAAGGCGAAGCGACGCCCGCCTCGCCTGCTAGAGGTGTCGCCTGCTCCGCCGGGGAGTTAATGCGACGGGACGGGCGATTCGCGTGGCGCCCGTTGCGCGTGCGAGCCGTTCGAGGAACGGGGCACGGGTGTGTCATCTTCACGCCGTGGGAGAGGGCTCTCCCGTCGCTTCAGGAGGGGACACGAGCCTGCAGGCGACTTGACCGCTGCTTCCACTCGTCTGCCGCTGCAGTTACTGCCGGCCCACTTTTTACCATGCCAACTGTCGTGCCTACCCTGCGGCTGACTGACCCGTGGCCATCGCCTTTAATTAGCACTGTTGGGTTATGTGCAGGGCTACCTCGAGTCGCGGTACTGGTTCCGCAGTCGAGGAGGCGCAGCATTGGCGCGAGTGGCGGTGTAGATTCTTGCACGTCGTAACCGGTGCGTCGGTTACATGACATGCGGGCCCGCTTCCTTTGCGCTAGTCCACCGGATGTGGTCGAAGCCGAAAGGGTGCACAGTTGCGGTGCAGTTGGATGCCTGTCGCATGGCAGTCCACCCTTTCGACCACCGGTTTCTGCGAAGATGGGAGAGCACTTGTAACCGCGGGACGGTTACATGCCTCGCGTGCGGCGGTTCGCCTTCTTCGCGCCGGATCAGCTCGTATGACGTGTGGGTCCCAGCCGCCATGTCGTAGGGGGAGAACCCTGGAGTATGTCAGTGGAGACTTCGCCCGTGACGCTAAGGGGTGCAAGTGATGAGGTCTGCCTACAAAAGGGGAATCGATCCCCCAGGCCGTGGCCATGCCTTCGTTTTCCCTCATGCATTGCGCCCTTCCACCTTTCGAGCCCCCGGATGGGGTGCACCAACGTCGCATTGCTCTTGCTGTCGTTGGAGGAGCGCGACCTCATAGAGATCGGCACCTTTCAGCCATCGCTCGGCTTCAAGGATTTTCGTCGAGTAGCCCAGCTGCATTCCCTCACCAATGGGCAGTTTGGTGGGGAGAAGCAAGCCGGGCTACGGCCTCCGCCCCGCCCTCATCTTCAAGGATTTTCGTCATCCTTGCTGAGGCAGAGGGCGGGCTGAGCCGGGGCCTGCCTCTGCATAGGCAGCGGCCCGCTCCTTCCCTCAGTGATCTGGGGAGAAGGGCGTTCGCCGCCTGTGGCGCTGGCAGCTGCCGCGCGTCTGGCTCCCCAGCATGAGCGGCTCTAGCGCTGCCTCTGTAGCCGCCCCCACCGCCGGTCCTTGCTGTGCCGCCGGCTGTTGGGGGGGTCGCCCAACACGTCGTACGCCGCGAGGGCGGCGTTCGTGTTCTAGGACGGCCCCGTTCTCGTTCTTGTGGCAAGGACGGGAGTGAGGACCTGCCGATGCGCTTCAGGGCGACCGCTGTTCACCGGCGCGGTGTTGGAAGGCAGGGGGCGCTATCGTCGGTGCTGAGGTGGTGGCAGCCAGAGGTGAGGCTTCCTCTTGCACCAGCGGTTGTCTCTACCGATGAGACCGTCGGCGCCACCTGCGCTCCAAGCCTCCGGCTCTTTGGCTTTAATGGCTGGTCCTCGCCCCTCCATGAGGGACACAAACGAAGGCCCTTCAGTAGTAGCATTTGCTCTGAGGCCATCTCCGCTGCCATCTAGCCGCCCGAGACGAAGGTCGTTGTCGCTGCTACCAGAGCGGTTGTCGGCGAGCCACTTGGAGTTCGTCATCCCGTGGGCCCCCTGGTGTGGAGGTTGTTCATACCCGCGGGAGCGGAACCGGAGTCCCGTTTGTAAGGTGATATACTGGGTTTTTGCCGGAGCAAAATGTAACCGCTTCAAGCACTTAGACATTTGTCGTAGGGTGGGAGAACCGCTGAGGGTTCTGCCGACGTCTAAGTCTGTGTAGCATAGTTACCCCAAGTATATGTGCTATTCTTTGTGGCTGTCGAGGCCTGAACATTTGGGTATTTCGAGTATGAAGCTGTGTGTCTTCCTCATTCCGAGCACTGGGACTTGCCTGTTGGCTAGCCGAACCACTTAACCGAGCGTGAGTTGCCTTTCGCGGAAGGTGACGAGTGAGGTATCTGTATCCCGGAGGCGTAGGAGTCCCTCGGCTCGGTCGGCCTTGCCGCTCTAGGCCTCTCTTGCTCAGCTTTTAGAACCCTCTGCTGCTCTGCGATGAGCCGGAGCTGGAGGCAGCGGTGTTAGCGCGGATAGAGGCGGAGTCGGCTCGGAAAGAGACTTCGTCGACCCGGGAGCTGGCGGCTTCCCAGGTCGAGGAAGATGTGGCAGTAGCCGCTGAAGCTTGGCCAAGACATCTGCTGGCGCGGTGCTGGCGTCCTCCCTTAGGTGGAGGTCCTTTCACCTGGGTCGCCGTCCGAGGCCGGGCCAGGTTCCGCCGAGGGTGGAAACAACGCCGAGGGTGCTGCTGCGCCCCCTGCCGATGCCCGAACCTGCAGGAACAGTTTGTCTGTAGCATGCGCATGTTTTTTTGCGGCCGCCGAGGCCTAAACACTTTATCGTTGTGTTAAAAAGCTACGTATTCTTTCCTCTTGTTTCGAGTATCACGACTTGTCTGTCAGTAGCAGAATCATTTATCCAAGCGAGAGTTACTTCTCGCGGAAGGTGATGAGTGAGGTATCCGTATCCCAGAGGCGTAGGAGTTCCTCGGCTCGGTCGGCCTTGCCGCTTACGTGCACTCTCATTTGGTCATAGGATTCCGTTATTGATACAGTCGAGAAGGCACGAAAGTCGTTTTCTACCCGAGTGTTTGGACTTGTTCGGTAGCAGGTTCGCTTACCCGAGCGTGAGTTACTTCTCGCGGAAGGTGATGAGTGAGGTATCCGTATCTCGGAGGCGTAGGAGTCCCTCGGCTCGGTCGGCCTTGCCGCTTACGTGTACTCCCGTCATTTTCAGGATCCCGCTATCGATACGGAAGCCGAAAGCACGAAGGTCGTTTTGGTAGAAAATTTTTCCGAGGAAAATTTTGACGCAGAGGGGGTTCCCCTTCTAGCCCCCGAGGGAGGGTCGGGCTTTGCTGAGGCAAGGCCGACCCTTCCTTGACGGTTAGACTTTGTGTATGTAAACGAGGTACATGAACGACTTAAAACATCTTAAGGGTAGAAGCGACGTAGCTGTTGGATGTTCCAAGCTTTGCTGTAGACCTCGCCTTGGTCGTTGGCCAGCTTGTATGTTCCGGGCTTCACAATCTTAGCGATGATGAAGGGCCCTTCCCAGGAAGGAGTGAGCTTGTGGCGCCCTCGGGCGTCCTGTCGCAAACGAAGCACCAAGTCTCCCACTTGGAAGCCTCGGGGCCGGACGCTTCGGGCGTGGTAGCGCCGCAGCGACTGCTGGTATCGTGCCGAATGTAGTAAGGTGACGTCCCATGCCTCCTCGAGCTGGTCCAGCGAGTCCTCTCGGCTGGTCTGGTTGCTTCGGTCGTCGTACGCCCTGGTCCTCGGGGAGCCGTATTCTAAGTCCGTGTGGAGGACGGCCTCGGCCCCATAGACTAGAAAAAACGGCGAGAAACCCGTGGCACGGCTTGGCGTCGTCCTCAGACTCCAGACTACCGAGGGTAGCTCTTTCATCCACCGTTTGCCGAACTTGTTGAGGTCGTTGTAGATCCTCGGTTTGAGTCCCTGCAAAATCATACCGTTGGCACGCTCCACCTGCCCATTCGTCATGGGATGAGCTATGGCAGCCCAGTCCACACGGATGTGGTGGTCGTCGCAGAAGTCCAGAAACTTTTTTTTAGTGAACTGCGTGCCATTATCGGTGATGATGGAGTTTGGGACCCCGAACCGATGGATGATGTTGGTGAAGAACGCCACCGCCTGCTCGGACCTGATGCTGGTCAAGGGTCGGACCTCGATCCACTTGGAGAATTTGTCGATGGCGACCAACAGGTGCGAGAAGCCCCCGGGTGCCTTCTATAAGGGACTGACGAGGTCTAGACCCCACACAGTAAACGGCCAGGCGATGGGTATCGTCTGCAAGGCCTGAGCGGGCAGATGCGTCTGCTTTGTGTAGAATTGACACCCCCGGCAGGAGCGTACAATCCTAGTGGTGTTGGCCACCACGGTTGGCCAGTAGAAACCTTGTCGGAAAGCATTTCCCACGAGGGCTCGAGGTGCTGCATGGTGGTCGCAAGCCCCCGAGTGTATTTCTCGCAACAGCTCCTGTCCTTGGGCGATGGATATGCATCGTTGGAGGATGCCCGAGGGGCTGCGGTGATAGAGTTCCTTTTCATCACCCAGCAAGACGAATGACTTGGCGCGCCGAGCCAGCCGCCGAGCTTTGGTCTTGTCGAGGGGAAGCTCTCCTCGGAGGAGATATTCCAGGTACGGGGTCTACCAGTCCGGATCTGGCGTGACCCCATTCTGTTCATCCTCGACGGGCAAGGCCTCTTCCTCGATGGCCTAGGGTACCTCGGGCTCGGCCGAGGCCTCCTCGGGCTCGGCCGAGGGTACCTCGGGCTCGGGCGCGTCGTCGATCTTGACGGATGGTTGATGTAGGTCTCTGGAGAAGACGTCCGGGGGAACCATCGTCCGCCCCGAGGCTATCTTCGCCAGCTCGTCCGCAGTCTTGTTGTACCGTCGGGCAATGTGGTTGAGCTCCAGCCCGTAGAACTTGTCTTCTAGGCACCGGACTTCGTTGCAGTAGGCTTCCATCCTCCGTTCACGACAGTGGGAGTTCTTCATGACTTGGTCGATGACAAGCTGTGAGTCGCCACGAGCGTCGAGGCACCGGACCCCTAGCTCGACGGCGATGCGCAGCCCGTTAACCAGAGCCTCGTACTCGGCCACGTTGTTTGATGCCGGAAAATGGAGGCGAATGACGTAGCGGAGATGCTTTCCGAGGGGTGAAACGAAGAGCAAGCCAGTTCCTGCCCCTGTTTTCATGAGTGACCCATCGAAGTACATGGTCTAGAGCTCGGGTTGGATTGGAGTTGTTGGTAACTGGGTGTCAGTCCACTCAGCCAGGAAGTCTGCCAAGACCTGGGATTTTATGGCCTTCCGAGGAGCGTATGATAGCATTTCGCCCATGAGCTTCACTGCCCACTTTGCTATCCTACCCGAGGCCTCACGACACTAGATGATCTCCCCCAGGGGGAAGGATGACACCACAGTCACCGGATGAGACTCGAAGTAGTGTCGCAACTTTCGCCGTGTCAGAATCACTGCGTAGAGCAGCTTCTGGATCTATGGGTAGCGGACTTTGGTTTCAGAAAGCACCTCGCTGATGAAGTAGACTGGCCTCTGGACGGGCAGTGCATGCCCTTCTTCTCGTCTCTCGACTACGATCGCGGCGCTGACCACCTGAGTGGACGCGGCTACGTAGATCAAGAGGGCTTCTCCTGCAGTGGGGGGCACCAGGATGTGTGTATTTGTAAGGAGCGTCTTAAGGTTTCCGAGGGCTTCCTCGGCCTTGGGGGTCCAAGTGAAATGCTCGGCCTTCCTTAAGAGGTGGTACAGAGGCAAACCTTTCTCGCCAAGGCGTGAGATGAAGCGGCTCAGAGCCGCAAGGCATCCCATGACCCTCTGTACTCCTTTCAAATCTTTGATCGGTCCCATGTTGGTGATGGCCGCGATTTTCTCTGGATTGGCCTTGATGCCCCGCTCGGAGACGATGAATCCTAAGAGCATGCCTCAGGGGACTTTGAAGACACACTTCTCGGGATTGAGTTTCACGCCTTTCACTCTCAGACACTTGAATGTCGTTTCAAGGTCAGAGAGGAGGTCGGAGGCTTTCTTCGTCTTGACAACGATGTCATCGACGTAAGCCTCGACCGTTCTGCCGATGTGCTCTCCGAGCACGTGGTTCATGCACCTCTGGTAGGTGGCGCCTGCATTCCTCAAACCAAATGGCATTGTAGTGTAACAGTACATGCCAAAAGGTGTGATGAAAGAAGTCGCGAGCTGGTCAGACTCTTTCATCTTGATTTGGTGATAGCCTGAGTAGGCATCAAGGAATGATAGTGTTTCGCACCTAGCAGTGGAGTCCACAATTTGATCGATGTGAGGTAGAGGGTAGGGAACTTTCAGACATGCTTTGTTTAGACCAGTGTAGTCTACACACATCCTCCATTTCCCATCCTTCTTCCTTACAAGAATAGGGTTAGCTAACCATTTGGGATGGAATACCTCTTTGATGAACCCTGCCGCGAGTAGCGTGTGGATCTCCTCGCCTATGGCCCTGCGCTTTTCTTCGTCAAAATGATACAAGGTTTGCTTCACGGGTCGGGCTCCAGCTCTGATGTCCAGTGAGTGCTTCGGCGACATCCCTTGGTATGCCGGGCATGTCCGAGGGACTCCACGCAAAGACTTCGGCATTCGCGCAGAGAAAGTCGACGAGCACTGCTTCCTATTTGGGGTCGAGCTCGGAGCCGATCTGGACTTTCTTGCTGGCATCGTTGCTGGGGTCGAGAGAGACAGACTTGACCGCCTCAACTGGTTCGAAGTTGCCGGCGTGCCGCTTCACGTCGGGCGCCTCCTTGGAGAGGCGTTCTAGGTCGGCGATGAGGGCCTCGGACTCGGTGAGGGCCTCAGCGTACTCCACGCACTACACGTCGCATTCGTACGCGTGGCGGTACGTGGATCCGACGGTGATGATCCCGTTCGGGCCCGACATCTTGAGCTTGAGGTAGGTGTAGTTGGGGACGGCCATGAACTTGGCGTAGCATGGTCTTCCCAACACCGCATGGTAGGTTCCTCGGAACCCGACGACCTCGAAGGTGAGAGCTTCCTTTCGGAAGTTGGAGGGAGTCCCGAAGCAAACAGGTAAGTCGATCCGTCCGAGGGGTAGGATTCGCTTCCCGGGTGCGATCCCGTGGAAGGGTGCCGCACCAGCCCGGACCTCGGACCGACCAACCCCCAAGAGTTCTAGGGTCTCGGCGTAGATGATGTTAAGACTGCTGCCTCCGTCCATGAGGACTTTGGAGAGCCTAACGTTGCCGATGATCGGATCGACGACGAGCGGGTACCTTCCTGGGCTTGGCACGAAGTCGGGGTGGTCACCTCGGTCGAAGGTGATAGGGTTGTCGGACCAGTCTAGGTAGACCGGCTCTGCCACCTTCACTAAGCAGACCTCCCGATGCTCCTTCTTGCGGTGTCGAGCTGAGGCATTCGCCGCCTGCCCGCCGTAGATCATGAAGCAGTTGGACCTCCGGGAACTCCTCTTCCTTGCCGCCCTCCTTCTTGTTGTTGTCATGGCCCTTGCCATCTTCCGCCGAAGGCCCGGTCTTATGGAAGTAGCGTTGGAGCATGACACATTCTTCGAGGGTGTGCCTGACGGGCCCTTGGTGATAGGGGCATGGCTCCTTAAGCATCTTGTCGAACGCGCCGGCCCCTCCAGGAGGTTTTCGAGGGTTCCTGTGCTCGGCCGCAGCGACGAGATCCGCGTCAGCGGCGTCGCGCTTCGCTTGCGACTTGTTCTTGGCTTTTTTCTTCGTGCCCTGCTAGGCGGACGCCTCAGGGACATCTTTCTTCGGCTCTCCCTAAGGCTGCTTGTCCTTTCGGAAGATGGCTTCGATCGCCTCCTGACCCAAGGCAAACTTGGTGGCGACGTCCATCAGTTCGCTCGCACGGGTGGGAGTCTTGCACCCCAGTTTGCTCACCAGGTCTCGGCAAGTGGTGCCGGTGAGGAAAGCCCCGATGACATCCGAGTCGGTAACGTTGGGCAGCTCGGTGCGCTGCTTTGAAAACCGTCGGATGTACTCTCGGAGGGACTCCCTTGGCTACTGGCGGCAGCTTTGGAGATCCCACGAGTTCCCAGGGCGCACGTACGTGCCTTGGAAGTTTCCTGCGAAAGCCTTGACCAGATCGTCCCAGTCAGAGATCTACGCAGGAGGCAGATGCTCCAGCCAGGCTCGGGCGGCATCGGAGAGGAAAAGGGGTAGATTACGGATGATGAGGTTGTCATCATCCGCCCCTCCCAACTGGCATGCCAGTTGGTAGTCCGCGAGCCACAGCTCCGGCCTCGTCTCCCCCGAGTACTTGGTGATGGTAGTCGAGGCTCGGAAATGGGCAGGGAACGACGCTCGTCGTATGGCCCGGCTGAAGACCCACGGACCGGGTGGTTCAGGCGAAGGACTGCGATCCTCCTCGCTGTTGCAGCGTCCCCCACGCCTGGGATGGTAGCCTCGGCACACATTCTCGTCGAGGCGGGCTCGATGGTCGAGATGGTGGTGCTCGTTGCCGAGGCGATCCCGGGCGTCAGGCGCCTCGTCCCGCGCGCGCTCGGGATGGACCGAGGCTTCCCGAATGCGTCGGGAGGACACCGCGTGATGCTTCGAGGGGTCAGCTCGCCTCCGAGAGGCGGAGCTCTCGGCTCGTCGAACTGCGGTGCCTTCCAGGAGATCCTTGAGTTTGCCCTGGATGCGCCGTCCCTCGGTGGTGGATGGTTCCGGCATGGCTCGAAGTAGCATCGCCGCTGCAGCTAGGTCCTGGCCGGACCCGTTGACGGCCGGGGGCAGCGCTGCCCTGGCACTGTCGACGATGCGGCGCAGGATGTCTTGGGCCTGATGACGGGCTTCTCCGGCGAGTGTTCGGCCTGCCCACTCCTGTTCGATGTTCTGTCGGAGCTGCACAAGTCGGCCTGCTTCCCAGTCGACCCAGGCCTGCATCTCATGGATTTGCTCGAGCTGTATGTCCTGACACTCCGCAGGGACTGGGACCACAGCTAGCTCCCGTAGGATGTCAACGCGAGATGCGGGCCTAGGGGGATCGTCAACCTCCGGCATACCGAGGTGGTTGCCTTCATTGTGATCTCCCTGATCGATGTGGAAACATTCGTGACTTGGGCCGTAACCTTCGTCGTCAAGGTCATGGCCATCGTCAGAACAACCGGAGAGGCAATGGTCACATGCGATCATGAAGTCCCACATGGCACCAGGGTCATTGGGGCCAGAGAAATCCCAACCGGAGTCGGGTCGTCCTCTTCCTCATAACCCGCCGATCCGAAGATTGAGACGGCTGTCAATTGGTCCTAGGTCGACCACATGTGGTACCCCGGAAGGTTTGGATACGCCTTTACGAAGGCGCTCACCGTAGCGGGGTCGCTAGGTGGATCGAAGCTGAATCGGAAAGGTACGGGATGGAAAACGGACGGTACCTCTTGGTCGATGGACGGTGGTGAGGTCACATCGGGGGCGGAGCACACCGTCATCTTAGGTACGAGGGTAATGCCCAGCAGATCCTTTGTGAGGCTGCTGGCGTCATCAGTCCGCTTGGGGCTGATACGTCATGGGGAAGTGACACCCGCCGTCGTCTCAGGTGCGAGGGCAATGCCCGACATGTCCCCTAGGGGAGTG
The DNA here is from genome assembly GCA_029449295.1 of Zea luxurians. Taxonomy (NCBI): domain Eukaryota; kingdom Viridiplantae; phylum Streptophyta; class Magnoliopsida; order Poales; family Poaceae; genus Zea; species Zea luxurians. Next base: position 43,376,916 of record JAOPSE010000001.1, on the reverse strand, counting down.
TCGGCGTCGTCGACTCGCTCTGGTGTGACAGCCGTCAAGGTGCCGCCTACTGCGTGGCCATGGTTGCCTCGTCTCCGCCTCCTCCAGCGAGGAGGGTGGCGAGGACAACCGGAGCGCACCTCTTCCGCCGTGGGGAGATGCTGTCGCCGAGCTCGCCACCGCCGGGCGAGTCGGAGACCATCGTTGTCGTCGCGCCGCGGGGGGAGGAGTACCATGTCGTAGCTGCCGTCGAGGGACATGAACTCGAGACTCCCGAAGCGGAGCATCGTCTCGGGCTGAAGAGGTTGCTGAAGACTCCCCATCTAGAACTCAACGGGAAGGTGTTCGTTAACACGCAGCAGGCCCCTACCTGGCGCGCCAACTATCGACGTTTCGGACCCGGGGGGTCCCTGGACCGACGAGTGAAATCGCTGCGTGCCCCTGCCCAGATGGGTTGGCGCGGGATGGAACACAAGAGGTGGGACAAGCCTTGTATTATCCTGCACCAGGGGTGCCGCTCGTAGTAGGGGTTACAAGCGCGTCGCGTGAGGGAGAGAGAGATAGAGAGCGGGAGCCCGTTCGTTCGCTCCTTTCCCCGCGCGAACCCCCCCTCAGGGTGGCCCTGGACCTCCCTTTTATAGACGCAAGGAGAGGGTCCAGACGTACAACGGGGGGCGTAGCTATGCGCTAACGTGTCCGGCAAAGGATTGCCTAAGCCTTGTGTACATGCCAACGTGGCTGTCGGGGGAGAGCTTGGGCCCTGTACACGTGATGGCGTGGCCGTCGGAGGAGCGCCTGAGTCCTGTAGGAGCACAGCTGGCAGTGCGGCAAGGATCCTGCTGACGTCTCCTTGCTGCCGTAAGGGGCTGAGAGCCACCGGCGTCATGGTGCACGCGGGGCACCATCATTACCCGTCGCTGGGGTAAGCCAGATGGGACGCCGGTCTTGTTCCTTGTAGCCTGAGCAGGCTAGGAATAGGGTAATGATGTATCCCCTATTGGCACGGTCGGTCCGAGCCCAAGGTCGGTCGAGGCGGAGACTTCTCTTGAGGCCGAGGCCGGGTCGGGCGAGGACACGATTCCTCCCAAGACCGGGGTCGAGGCCGAGTCCGGGGGTCAGGCGAGGCGGAGACCTCCTCCCGAGGCCGGAGCCTGAGGTCGGGCGAGGTGGAAACCTCCTCCCGAGGCCGGAGCCTGAGGTCGGGCGAGGCGGAGCTTCCTGTTGCGCCCGAGGCCGAACTCGGTGGTTGATCGTGACTTGTTGTCAGTCTTTGCCTGGGTGGTTGACACGACAGTCGGAGCGAAGCGAGAAGTGCTGTTTTCCTGTCACATCAGACAGTAAAGAAGAGGGGCGAAGTGACTGCGGTCACTTTGGCCTGGCCGACTGAGGTGCGTGTGTCAGGATACGGCGTCAGGCATCCCCTGCATTGAATGCGCCTGCGAAGCGGTCGGTTGGTGAGGTGGTCTGGCCAAGGTTGCTTCACAACGAAGCCAGCCCGAGCCGGGCTTCGGGAGAGCCGAGGGGGCGCCCGCTGCCTGAGGAGGCCCTCGGGCGAGGCGTGAACTCGTCTGGGACTACTGCTCCAGCCCGAGGCTGGGCTCGGGTGAGATTGCGTCCCTTGGGTAGACGAAGCCTTGACTTGAACCGCACCCGTCAGTTGGTCTGAGGGTGTTTACCAGCCATGATTAGGAGCGTTGGGGGTACCCCTAATTATGGTACCCGACAATGACGGAATGCACACGGACTTATATAGGTTCAGGCCGCTTAGAGTTGTGTAATACCCTACTTCTAGTGGGGACGTTGGTATTGAGATGAGGTTTACATGTTGGGAACTATGAGTGTGGACGGCTAGGATGAGATGAAATGGTAGGGGGTACCCCCCGGCCTTATATACTTGACCAGGAAAGGTTATCCCAGACAGGCGTTGATAGCTATCTACTTGTTTATCTCCTAGTTTGTAGCAGACTGTATCCCTTCACATCCGGAGTCCTTCTTGCCTATCCGCCCGAGCTACCGCTGAGGGCTTAGTTCATCGGGTGATCATAACCGTGGCGTCCGATACGCCTGCGCCCCTGCAGCGCTTAACTCGGGCGTTGGCTTCCGTCTGCTCAGATTGGGCCCGCTTGGCTTGGCTGCATTTAGCTGGTCCGTCCCGTAGGACATCCCAGGAGAGAACCTACCAGGCAGCCCATGACACATTTTAGTGTTTATGGGGCCCCAGGGGATATCTGTCCCCCACACATACCACTTTGCCCCATAAAATACGGGTCGTCTAATCGAGTCCGGGCGGGTCAGATCAGGTTTTTGGCGTGGGGTGTCCTCGGTCGTCGATGTGTGATCCTAGGGATAGTAATGTGTATCGTTTCGATTTAGGGAAAGTCTAATCCATGCCATCTAGGTGTGATCGGACAGCTACGATGACCCAAGACCCCTTCAGCGTTGTAGTTTTGCATATGAGCACATGTGCTCCATATTAATCAACCCATCGTCCAGTGCAAGTGAAGTAAAACTAAAATGAGGTCCTGAAATTTTTGCAGAGCACCCCGTCCTTTTACAAAATAATAGACATAGTCAAAATAAATTATGGTTTCATAAAATAAATCTGAAAATTGTTTTTAGTATAAAAAATAATCTATAAAACTTAGAAAATCCAAAACTTCTTCGTTTTAACCCCTATTTTAGTGGTTCTCGAACCTATGATCTCGTAGCGACGCATAGTTTATTATTACGTTGTTTGTTTCCATCTTTGGTGCAATGTTATTTTACCTATTTTTTGTCTATCTATATGTATTGCTATGAATAGAAACAAGGTTGCGAGGCACATGAAGTATCAAGTGGAAAAGTACCTAGAGTTGCACCAAAAAGGCAAGTTGTGTCCTTGATCACTTTTCTTTACCTAATAATGTTCTCGATAATCACCGTGACATGCTTAGATTAACTTGATGGGACCTAATAGGTTACCCTAGTTTTGTTCATCCTATACCTTGCAAACAAATGAACTATTGGGTAGTCTTGCTACTGCTCTACCTTGTTTTGGGGTTAATATTATATCTGAAACTATGATCATGCTTTATTATTATTGGCTCCATTATTGTTCATTATAAGATTATTGTGTTAATTAGAACATGGAGCGACCACCTGAGAAAACAGTGCTACCACAAGGGTGTAATGTGACGCCCTTGGCTGATTAATTATGAAAGCTAGTGTGATTTAATCCTTTCCCAACAGGGGCAAGCGGGGTGTGGGTAGCTACTGGTATATGGAGGTTCTTGGGTTGATCTGTCTGTAATAGCGTTTCAGACGAGGGATTCCAATATCGCCCCCTCTTGCATGATTCCGTAGCGGGTTCTCTCATGCTAGTGGAACTTTGAAAAGGCCTCGTAGTGCTACCTTGCATCACCTCCTCGGTAGAGGTGTATGCGGTCCATACAACCCCATGGAAGATGGGTAACACAACTTGTGGGTAAAGATGTGCAATCTCTGCAGAGTGTAAAACTAGTATATCAATCGTGCTCACGATCATGAGCGGCTCAAACCCTCACATGAGTAATTTATGGAATTAAACTTAACCTGTCATTGTATTGCATGGTGGGATTTATCATTAATTGTGATCAATTATTTAATTGGGCTGGTATACACTTATACTTAGTAATTGCTAATAAAATTTTGACCAACACTAAAAGCAATGCTCAGCCTTAACAATTCTCTTTAGTAAGTCTTACACTTCACATGAGCCCCCAGCATAAGTGAGTTCATGCACATTATTCCCCATAACTTATTGAGCGACGGACCTATGTGAGCTCACTCTTGCTAAACTCACACCAGGTCAAGAACAAGTACCACAAGGTGAGGAGCATGAAGGATGCTACGATGAGTTCGGAGAGGTCTAGATCGTCGTCTCCCAATCAAATATGGTTGTGCATGATCGTTGTCGTCATATGACGTATTTATTTAGATATTTTGTACATAACCTCTATTATATAATAAAGATGTGATATTGATTTCTATACCATTGAGTCATCATATGTGTGAGACTCTATCCTTAATACCCAAAAATGTAAAATGGAAACATAGTTGGATTACATACATGTTTTTACATCTATTTATTATCACATGTGAACAAACACCCCAAAAGCCATTAATTAACTAATGACACCAAAAATAATACATGAATCATGCTAGGCTTTATTTTGTGTGCATTTTGTGACAATATAAAAATAATGTAATTAGAAATATATTAATATCCAAATTGGAATTTAAGATCTAAAGGAAATTCTAGAATTGAGGAAAGAGAAGAAAATACTATACAAATGAGATAAAATGAATATATAAATAAGATTATATTTCCCTTCCACTAATATTTGAATTTAGTACATTTTGATCAATGATGAATCTCATAACACAATTTAAATTCAAATTTAAATTCTAAAAACAAAGAGGAAAAAGAAATCAGAAAAAGGAAAAGAATAAATAAAAGGATTAAGAGGTGCGCATGGGCCGAAAAACCTGAGATCCGGCCCACCTCGTCCTCGCCTGCGCCGCCCAACTCCTCCACCACGCGTCCGCGTCGACAGGCAAGACCCGCATGTTAGTTGTGCTGCGCGCCCTCGCTTCCGTAAACCCTCTGACGTCACGAACCCATTTCCCTGCCTATCCCACTGCGTCGTGCGCCGTCGCTAACGAACCGGGTCACTTGGTCAGTCGCACCAAACGCAGAATCCCTCACGTCTATCACAGGTCAGTGGGACTGGATAGTCAGGCACTTCAACTACCGGCCACATCCACCAGAGCTCCTTCCGCGCGACGTGGCTGCCTCGACCAACCTAGGGCCATCTTCCCCATAAGACCAAGGGCGTGGGGTGCCATCCTGAGTCTACTCCTCTAGTACCAGCTCGTATCAAGTCAGCGCGCGTGGGAGAGGACCAGGGCGACGAGTGCGAGGGGAGAAAGCACCCGTTGCGGCGGATTCACGTCTGCGGCAAAGGGCGAGCTGCGATTAGGCCATAAGGAGGCGGTTTGGTCCCTAACAAAGCTCTAGGAGGAAGTAATCGGAGTTCGGTTGACGGTGGGTCCAGGAATTCCTCGCTAGACAAATATCGCCGCCGCAGAACGCTTGTTGGCGTGGCCATGCTTCGTCGCCTTGCAAACATAGGTAACTACCACCTGTTTTTGTTTATAGTACCACGTACATCGCGTAGGAGTCCTCGGGGTGAGCTTCGTGACCGGAGGCGCTCGGGGGAAACTCGTCGGCATGGCTCCGCCGTGTAGCTCTCACGCCACCTGTAACACCCCAGGTGTTACTCAGGGTATCCACCCAAGGCTACACCTTTTAAACCTACTATCACATGTGGGTTAGCTGAGCAAAGTACATCAAACTTAGAATTCAAATCCTAAGCAAAGTGCAACCCATCTTAGATGTCATACCTTAACCTATCCTGCATCTAAAGGGGAGAATTGCCCAAAACCCTAAAGCAAACCCCCTTTGGACAATGGGAACCCTAGATGTAAGTATAACCAAAAGGTCATGAAAACCTTATGATCATGGCTTGGGCCAAATATAAAAGTTGTAATACACTTAATAACCTACAAATAATGGTAAGAAAGTAACCCCAAAAAGATTTCAGAAAAGCCACAAAAAGTTCACCAAAGGTTTGAGCACAAAAGAAAAATCAGAAATTGCCTAAGTCCAAAACTAACCTTTGGCCAAAGATTACACATGTTCACCCTCATTCAAACTTCAAAACACTTCGACCCAATTGACAAAGTGGCGCCAAATTAACCCTAGAATGCCCTGGAAAAAGTTGACACCTACCCTAAGACGTTTGACATGACTTGGCACCATTTTTGTCTCGGTTTGGACATCTCTGACATAGCCGACTTCCCACCCCCATATCTCTCTAACCCGACCACATCTACCCTTGGAACTCACATGAACTAGGTAGCTCTAGGTGCAGGGAAGAGATCCCTCACAGGCTCTAGGGCAAGATTCGTACGTTTTGGCCGCTCAGCAGAGGGAAGAACACGGGCAGAAGCAAAGAGCCACGTGTTCGACGCGCTCTGAGCTCGCCAGAGCACACCCGCGCGCGCCCCCGCGTGCCCCGCGTTGCGCCAAAGACCAGCCGGTGCCATGGCCCGCGCCCGCGCCTATAAAACCCCCAGGAACCTTGACCGTACCCCTCCGCACGCGCTCGACCTCACCGGAGCCCAAAACCACCAGCGTTTGCCCGTGCACGGCGTGCCCGCGGCCGCCCGATCCCCCTGCCACCGTAGCCCGGCCAGCAGAACCCTTCCCAGCCCCGTCCAGCCCTCGGAAAAGATTGTGCACACCTCGGTGAAGCTCCCCGAGCGAGGAAACGGAGTTTGCTTCGTCGGAGAGGACAGTCCACGGTCGTCGGGCTCCACCCGACCGCCGGCGAGCGTAGACCTGGTAATCCTCTGCTCCATTCCTCGATTCCTTGTGCACACAGCCTCTACGTCACCCCGTGAAGCTCACTGTGCCATTGGATTGAACTAGGTCGCCGTGGTTTGGCCGGCATACCTGCCGCCGGCGAGAGCGCCCGCCTGCGCACGTGGACCGGGCGATCCCGGCCACCCCCGCCGTCGAGCCGTACACCGTTGTGACCGCCAGAACCTCCCGGAGCCAACCCCGCCCCTCGCCGGACCTCTCTCGCGCCGGTAAGCCGCGCCACCCTTTTCTTTCTCGTGGATACTGTTTAAACCTAGGGAGGGACCGCGGGGGAGAAGAAGAGAAAGCTAGGGGGTTTTGCGCGATGTCAGTGACTCAGAGAAATAGTAGCGCGGGGGTATAACTGAGAGAGTTGGTTTGGAAATAACCCGAGGACTTCGGTGCAAAGCGGTTTTTCCAGGAAACCTTTTAATAAATCTGATTTAAATTCAAACAGAACTTGAATAATTCATATCTTCTGTTTTATTCACCCAAATCAAGTCAAACTAATTTTGCCAGACCTTAAATAATGTAGGCTACTTAAAAAAATATAAAAACCCTATGTGTTATAGAAAACTTTAGGGTTCTGATTTAAATATTAATTTGGCCAAAAGCTAAATAATAGGAAGAAAAATAGTTGCACTATTTAACTGAAGTTAAGAAAATTTGGAGAAGTACATGACCACCTACTGATCTATTTAAAAATGCTAAATTCCTCTGTACACCCCATTAAGGTAGAGTTTACCATTTATTTTGTATTGTGCTTAAGGTTAAAGAAAATAGGAAAGATAAATTAAATAAAGAATCAGGGAGCCCCCATATTTTTGTTAGTCTATTTATTCAGTATAGTTCACTAGAAAAATTTATTATACTCTAGTTTAGTATAAAATAATTGGGATACCTTTTATTTTGAGAAAACAAGGGAAACTTAGAAAAACCCTATAAAAATAACCCCAAGGCAAAAACACCCCAAACCTTGGGATAACTAATGGGTTGTTATTATTAACATAAGAAAAATATGAAGTCTGTTGTTTGATATTTTTTCAAATAACAAGTTAGTTATAAGCACCTTTTTGGCATAAAACTTTAGAAAATCACAACTAAATAACCATCAATTAACCTTCTGTGATTTTTGGCACAGAAACTTGTGATTACCGTTAGATACCAATAAAAATGATCCTTAAGACAGAACCCACCCCTAGTTAAGAGTTGTAGTGTAAAGTGACCCCCTTTTGCCCAACTTTTGTTATTTTAGTCCAAGGCATACCCTTTCTAGGATGGACCTCAAATTCATAGAACAAACTGTAATAACCAATGGCAACCCACTGTAATTTTTACAAAATTTTTGGAGAAAGTTTAATCATGGTTATAGTTCAAACCTACACTAGAATTCTTAAATAGAAAATAAAGAAGGGAAAAATGAATAATGGAAATTAGTGCCATCCTAAAACCCTTTGTAAGTTTTCCACTAAAACATATATAAGGGAAATGCCAATCCATTATGCTTATCCTGAACAAAACCTAAACTTAGAATGATAAGCATAAACTACTAAAAGCCACGTATGACCAAGAAACCCTAAGTTGCCAACTAACTTAGTTTTTCTTCCTTTAATATAATGTTATTAAATCCTGCATAATCATGACCTACATATTCATTGCATTTCGATAGACTGTAACCTCGCTGACGGAGAGTACGTCCTCGTGCCGGAGCAAGGAGCTGCTCAGGAGGTGGCCCCGGATCCAGCACCAGAGCCTGCACCAGAGGATCTGCCTACCACAGCTTTGGAAGGCAAGCCCCGGTTTTATGCATAACCTGTTATATATGCTACTTTACTACACTTAATGTTTGTAGGCTTGTATTGTGCACTTAAGTATAGGAGTTGTTTGAAACCCTAGTTGCATGAACTCAGGATTCCTTTTGAGATGGATACTAGTATGCTAGGTCGAGTAGCTGCTTTATTAATTAGGATCTCGGTAGAAGTCGAGTGATTTTTCTAGCACTCACGTGAGGTCAGGAAATTGGTTGTATCCACTTTCTTATCATAATGATACTGGGTGGTGGACAACAATCCATGGGGATTGGTTGTCCACGGGATGGAAATTTGAATAAGGATTAAGGTGTGGTACCGTGTGTCAAGCGTTTGAACGTACTAAACACATACCGAGAAATATGGTAAATCGGTAAGCCTAGTACCTGAGTGAACATGCCCGCAGATTGCCCTCCTCACGCGACCTGAGACGTGGTCTCCCATTTCGGTTATGGTGGGTACAAGTGCGGTCACTGCACGATGGTAGTCGGGGTCAGTGGGGCATTGTACGCCAAGGCGGTGAGCCCCTTTCTGTTGCCAGGGAATCGATGGGGACGGTTGATGTGCGTGGGGACGGAGTGCCTCGCCACGTCGTGTGTTTAGGTTTACCTTGCAAGGATAAAAACTCGATTCGAATCGTCTGCTTCTCGCAGCTAATGAGACTGCTTGATCCATGCTGCTACATTGAGTAACAAGTGGAAATGTGATGAGTTGACACAAGATGTTGATTGCTAAATATGTTTGATACCATGTATGAGTAGATAGTACACTTTTAGCCTTAAGAGAGTCACACTTAAACTTGACAAAGCTAAAACTTGATTTTTAAACTCAGCTAGTGCTTTTGGCAACCAAACCCCACAGCCAAACAGCTGCATGTCTAAAGGTAGAGGAGTAGACTCCTCACACCGGGTAAGTCTAGCTGAGTATTAGCATACTCAGCCTTGCTTGTGGCATAATTTTACAGGTTCTTTGGAGGACATGGTTGCTGGAGTGACTTGGCCGTCCATCTTGCCACCGGGTTGGACTGTCGAGTGGGACCCCACCTCGGCTAAGGAGGAGCATGAGGAGTGATGGGACAGGCTTCCCCATCTCTCCGTTTATTCATCGTTAGTTTTATTCCGCTGCACTTCGAACAATGATGACTACTTTTGCAAAACTCCGGGGATGCTGTAATAATTTAATACTCCTTAATGTATGGTTTTATGCTTTATTGTATTTGCTCTGTGGCTCACCATCGAGTGAGATTGTGGTACTTGATCCTGTCAGTGGCCTTGTCGGACTAGATCCGAGGGATTGACGGGTTATTCCTATTTAAGTGCGGTCTAGCCTCTAAGGCGGGACTTAGGCACTTAAGTCGGAATAATTCGGGCAGTTCTGCCATAGCTGGTATCAGAGCTTGTACCGCCACAGAGGAATCAATAAAATATAAATACCATCCTTTTCCGAAGTAAAACTTGATAGAAACAAATATTGGATAGATCGTAGGACGATCAGGATAAACCTAGGACGTGAAGCCTTAGGATGATAGAGGGGTAGTTAGGTGGCTAAGTGATTAAGCCCTACAGGCTACTATCAGGGATGGGAGTTCTTCCCTATTCCCTTTACCTTGGTGTGAGGTTGTTCAATACGAGCATGCATGCATTCTTAATTAAACAAATGGATAGTTGAGTCAGGACTTAAATACAAAATGATGACCAACTAAGTACCCCAGTACCATTGTCATAATTAGAGAGAGGCTGAGTTGTGTTTCCTTTTCTTTTTTAAATTCTTTTTCTTTTACTTACGATTAACCGTACACAGATGACTTCTCACGGATCCTCAATGCACTGTCCCACACTGACGGGCTTGCACGAGAGGGCTTTCCCCGTATTTTGTGGGAGGTGCTTCAGGGGGCCGGATACACGACACCTCCTCAGTACGCGGTGTAGCAGTTCGAGAAGCACAGAGTGCTCCGCTGTAGTGTGAGGATGACCTTGGAGCCTCATCCCCTGCAGCCAGGCTGGCGTTCGCTGGACTCTGAGTCTTTTGGGTACCGGGCTGAGGATACGATCGAGGCGATTGCTCTGCACGGGTTGACCACTTTCTGCGGATTCCACCCCTTGGAGCTATCCACCCACCCCATTGGCTTATTCCCCGCTGAGAAGGAGGACGACCCAATGTGGAAAGACCGAGTGGAGCATGCCAAGGACATCTGGGCTCTCTACCCAGGCCAGACTGCTCACTTGACGGTGCGGTGCATGAATGCCCTGTATCGTCTGCAAGTGATGCGTGGTGAGGTAACGTCCCATCTGATGGCATTGTTGGAAGCAACAAAGATCACCCTGGACAACAGAGAGGAGCTTGTGGTTGATTTGTCCACTGAGATGGTGGAGAAGGACTTGCAGGTGGAGCAACTGTCAGATGAGATCCAAGAGCTGGAGGAATTAGTGGGAACCAGGGAGAACACCATCGAGGTTCTCGAGGATCGGTTAATTAACACCCAGCAGCAGCTTACCTAGGCTAACGAGCATCTGGATATGCACCACTAGGAGATCCAGGATATGGGGGCCAATGAGGATGTCGACATCGAGGGAGGGGAGGAGCCTGCCTCCAGTTTGGACACTGCGGGCTCAGGGAGACCACCTTCCCCCGAGTCGAGTGTTGCCTCGTTCGCTCACTAGGTCGTAGGGATAGAGTTAGAAGTCTGTGATGGTAGGACTCCTCGAAGCTAGCTCAGCTTTTGCGCCCCTTGGGTACTAGGCTAGATAGAGTTGAGTCTTTTGGGCCATTGATGTAATCATGATAAACTCTTTTGGAAGCATGGTTGATGGATGATGTTAGTCTTAATTTGGGAAGAAAAGTTTATGCCTTGTAAAATCCTTTACGTTTATACAAGAATCTATCAGTTTCGCCTTTTTACTCTTCCATCGCGATTAAACCTTGAACCTCAAAATTGTGATATTGAGAATATACATGATTTTTCAGATGGCAGGAAGAGCGCGTCGTGGACAGAATGAGCGCATTCCCCCACCACCGCCACCACCGCCTACTCTGCAGGAGCTGATGGCTCAGCAGAACGAGATCTTGAGACAGCTAGCTCAGCGTCAGTCGCCACCTCAGCACTATGGTGGTGGTGACCATCAGCGTCACCCGGCCATAGCTACTTACCAGGAGTTCCTCAGTACTCAGCCACCGTTGTTCACCAGGGCAGAGGACCCACTGGATGCTGATGTATGGCTGAGGGTAGTGGAATCTAAATTCCCACTACTCAATGGAGTTTGTTCCGAAGTGACTAAGGTCAGGTTTGCCACCCAGCAGCTTCATGGACCCGCGCGGATATGGTGGGACCACTATCTTGTGACACCCCAAGTGTCTAATTTGCGTTATGTCGGGAGATTAATCCTAATCTCGGATGCTCAGTAAAAATTTCTATTTCTCGATCGTGCCTATCTCTGTTTATCAGGCTTTCTCTTGGAAGTTCACCGAATTCAGAGTTAATCGATCGCGAGAAAACAACCAATTTTGGAGCGTGTTAAAACTTTTAATTCTCGGAACTAATGCAAACTCGAAGATCATTCTCGAATTATAAATCTCATCTGAAGCTCTTTAAAATCAAACTCTCGACGACTGTTATCTGATCTGAGCCCGAGTTTAATTCCTCGAACGTTGATCTATGTCTGACTATTTTATCCGAGTCCATACTCTCAAACGGAATACTCAGTAGGTCATCCTCTAATTAATTTTTATCTGACTCGGCTTGATATCTCTGTGTCCAACTCAAATTCAAAAGAATCAAAGTCGACGATGAATTTTAAAACGTCGCGATTTATCTCTTTCAATCAAAAATCCGAAAACCGGTCGTATCCCGAGACAATTTATTTCCGAATCGTGCGTAGGGATTTATTTCGAGCGAAATCAGATCAGACTCTTGGCCGAATTAATCGCACAATCGTCCGTTCGTCCGAACTCTAGTTCACTCTGTTCCATGTACAAACGAATTTTGCACGAGCATTTTTATTCCGAGAAATATTTTAGAGCAGCCCGATTAAGTGTTTTGGGCCGAATTCAGTCCAGCCCGTTTGGCCCATTTAAAACCCTAGCCCTAGAGCTCTTCTATAAATAGAAGGACCCCTCACTTGCACTTGGCTTTTATTCATCTACCCCCTTAGCCGCCATTTCCTTTTCCCAGCCACCTCCACTTCTCCCCACGCCATCCTCCTTCCTGCTCCTCACGCACACCAGTGCAGGGCCTCCCATGGCGTCTCCTCCCCTTTCCTCAAGCCAGCCACTCTAGCTTCCATTCCTCTCGCCACCAGCCATGGGGGTCGACATCCCCACCTTGCCGTGGATTCCCTCGAGCAGTCCCATCTGGCCGCCAGCCTCCTAGATCGAGTTTCCCTTTTTTTGTGCAGCTCACCATCTCCCCCTGCGCGCGCTGGCTAGATGCCATTCAAGCTCCGGTCTGCAACTCCCTCTCGCTGCTTCCCTTGAACGCCGGAGCTCCAGGGCCGCACCCCCATCCCCATGGCCGACCAGCAAACTTCGATGGTCGATCCCTCTAGCACTTCCCTCTCCCATGGCGTGGCTGCCCCCATGGATGAAGCCCTTGTTTACCAGCATCCTCTCTGCTCCATGGCCGAGGGCCCTTTTCCCTAGCACCCTCCTCGCATGGGCAGGCTGCAGGTGCCCGACAAAATGCCTGTGAGAGGCTTGGTGTTGGGGACAGCCCCGCCCACGACGTCATCGACCCTCGGTGAGAACCCCTGCTGTCCTTGCTGTTTTTCTAATGTTCGGTGAACTGCCTCCAACAATTTTTTGTGTTATCACAGCTAGTGGTTGACACCGCGCTTCACGCTTTGCCCGTTCGATGAAATGCCGAGCCATGTGGACAGCCCATACGGCTAGTCCCGACTCGTTCAGGTTGAATCCATGTGATTGATTTACTTGCAACATTTGTCATTGTCATGTATATATATGTGCGTGAATATGTGTATGCGAACCGAAATTCATGGAGGAGAAAGTGGTACGCGTAGGTGTGTTGCGATTGGAAAGCCAACAAGTGTATGTGTGGCTGCGATAGTTATTTTGTACGTCGTAGGGATTGGTCACGGATATATTAATTGATTGTTAGAAATTCTTCGTCGTAAAATATTGTGTTTGCGCGGCAAATTTTAATAAAGCCTAAAGCATGCTCGGTGACTTCCGTAGTTGGCTAATGGGTTAGTCTAAGATAAAAATAGTTTATGTATTCATCGTGGTGTAGGATAGAGTGGATCGAAGATATAAATTATGTGACATGTGATTAGTGTTTTTAAGATGAGATGTGCGAATGATCGGTTAGTGTTGCACTTGTCTAGTCGATAAATATTGTCATAAATAATTGTGCAGAAATTGGTCATGAGAATGTCGTGGGCACATGGTGTGTTTGGAAGTGACAAGAAGATTGGAAGTGTGGGGTCTGTCGAAGCACCATGATTTCGAACGTGTATATCAAAGTGCATTGTGGTGGTAATTGCGTTAAGTTAATCGGTAGCGTCTCGAATGCATGCCACAACATGGTTGTATGCGAGACAGGAAAATATAAGGTGTGCTCGATAGGAATGTTCGGTCGTTGTAGGTGGAATTTGTCTTTGCTTGATTAGAGAGGTGGTGACATGCCGAAGTAGTCATCACTTACTCTATGTTTAAGTTGAGTCAAAATGCGGGATACTAGTGGTTCGCTAGGCAGACGATGTTCTAAATAAACGAATCCGTTGATGTGGTAGTTGTCGTGTGTGAATTATTGTTAGTAAGTAGTTAAAGTACGAGCTATGTGAGAATCATGCTAGAAACTAGTATGCGGCGTATAACTGTGTTCGTGTGATAAATAATAGGTCAGTCGATATTGTTGGTGTCATTGGCAAATGGGGATGATTCCTGTTGTGCGATAAAAATTTGAAAGGCAAAGAACATGGGTAGTGTGACGATCAAGTTAACTGATAGGTTCCGTAAACATGCTTGGGATGCTTTTATGTGCATGATAAGATCGATGCCGTGTCGTCGTAGTCTTAGAAAATTTTCTGAAATACGCTAGTGCTCTACTGATGGGTTGAATGAACTTGAGATGTATTACACTAGCTGTATGTCTTGCAGGTTATCCAAAAATGGCGAAAGATGGTGTAGGTTGATAATTGGGAAATAGTCACGTCATTAGCCAACTCATGTTAAGTAGAAGTCGATGGCGTAAGTGATTGTGATATATATATATGTGGTGTCTTGGACTGCGATAATAATAGGCAAGTCGACGTGTATGTCGTATGGCGGGCTACGCCATTCCTTTGGTTAATCAACTTGTTAGATGGCTTTGGTTAAGCTTGTAGTTACGATGAATTGTGTATTGTAGTCTATATGCGTATGGTTATGGTCACGGATAAAAAATATTAGTGCTCATGTGATGTCTAAGATGAAATGCGAACTAGTGGGTGAAAAGCGCTTTGATATGCATATATACCGGAAATTGACGATGGTGGTGAATGCGTTGATTAATTGTGTATGGTAGTTCTAACGCACGTAATAACTTGTATGAAAATTAGTAAAGTCGACCTGTTAGTCCTCATTGATTAATTTAACTCTAACGAATGGTAAAGTCTTAGAATAATTTAAGTCTCTAGAGCAAGACAATTCTTGAATTATATAGAAGCTGAAATTTATTGATTGCTGTTTGGACTGCACGTACTGTTTTTGGTGTGCTGTATGTTTGAGGAACTAAATCATGTTTTCTGTAGATATATGCTATAGAAAAGTGGTAGATAACTTTGTTATCTTGCTGGTGTTAAAATTTGACTGGCATAAGTCTGATCGTTTAGGATTTATGCTTTTTACAAATTCAGTAACTGAATCTGTCCAAATTCTGTACAGATTTCAGAAACTGTATTGTCTGTTCAATTTAATGTTACAATCTGTTCATGGTCATTACAAGAAAGTTGTAGATGCTTTCCTTATCTTGCTTGTGTTAAAATTTCATAACTAAAGGCCTGACGGTTTGAGAGTTATGAATTTTACAACTTGGTTGCTGTGTTCTGTCCACTGACAGAACAGATTTCGAAAACTGAATTGTTTGATTCAGTTCAGCATAGAATCAATTCTTGGTGATTATAAAAGTTATGTAGTGCTTTTGCCAAGCTTTCCAAAAAGTCTTGGATCACTCTTTTTGGTGATCTGAAGATTAAGTTATGGATGTTTAAAGTCTGAAGACTGAATCTGTCCAATTCTGGATAGCAAAGCCTTCTAATGTATTTATTCCTAAATTAGATATTGAATCACCTTGAGATGTTTATAAATAATTTGTAGAACATTTAATTAGCTTTCCAGAAAGTCTAGGATCACTTTGTTTGGATGTCTGAATCTTTTGTTGCGGATTTTTAAAGTCACAGGTCTGAATCTGTCCAAATCTGGACAGCGCTGTTGTATTAGCACGTTTTAACCTTGTTAGGTGTTGAATCATATTGAGGTAAAAATACCAAAGTTGTAGTTCACTTTTAAATCTTTCCAGAAAGTCTTAGTTTGCTATTTTTGGATTAATATTTGAAGAGTTATGATTAAAACAAGTAGCTGCTGTGTGCTGTCCTAAAAATCTGCACGTGCTCAAATGAATATTTAGTTCACCATTTTGGCTAAAAATGCTTAGTTAGCACATAACGAACATAGACTTGTGATGGCTAAACTTAGGTTAACATGTGTTCCATGATTAATGTGCTTGCTTGCTGTAGTTGATTGTGATAGAGGAGTCCATCGACATTGATGCATCGGTCCTCTATTAAACTTGTGTTTGTGATGCTTTTGTGTGATCAATAGAAGAACTATTGAAAAGCCGTAGCAACTAAATAAATGCTTGTACGTGTGATATCGTGTTGCGTTGGTTAATTGTAGGTAGTGATCGTCGTCTTTCCAGTGGTAGTGTTTGCGTATAGTTGTTGCAGTGTCTTACTAATTAATGTTTAGTTCGCCACTGTGTCTTGGTATATCTTGTGCTACTTTCAGTGTATTCATACATATGCACCTTGCATCTCATTTAGGACCGAGAGATGACGATCGTGCAAGTGATGTGGTGTCACCCACAAGATGCAGTCGGTGGACGACCCAAGGAAGAATGGACTTAACCAGTGGATGCTCGCCGAGCGAGTACCCTCCCCCAGCAAACACTATCTAAGTGTTAAATTAAAGGCAAGCCCCGGTTTTATGCATAACCGTTATATATGCTATTTTACTGCACTTAATGATTGTAGGTTTGTACTGTGCACTTAAGTGTAGGAGTTGACTGAAACCTTAGTTGCATGAACTCAGGATTCCCTTTGAGATGGATACTAGTGTGCTAGGTCGAGTAGCTACTTTGCTAATTAGGGATCTCGGTAGAAGTCGAGTGATTTTTCTAGCACTCGCGCGACGTCAGGAATTGGTTGTATCCACTTTGATAACAGAATGATGATGGTCTGTGGACACGGGTCCATGGGGACGCGTGGTCTACGAGATGAAAATTGGAATAAGGATTAACGTGCGGATACCTGTGTCAAGCGTTTGAACGTACTAAACATATGCCGAGAAATATGGTAAATCGGTAAGCCTAGTACCTGATTGAACCTGGCAGTGGACTTTACCCCTCACGTGACCTGAGACGTGGTCTCCCATTCCGGTTATGGTGGGTACAAGTGCGGTCACTGCACGACGGCAGTCGGGATCAGTGAGGCATTGTACGCCAAGGCGGTGAACCCTGATCTGCTGACGGGGAATCGATGGGGACGGTTGATGTGTGTGGGGACGGAGTGCCCCTACATGTCGTATGTTTAGGTCTACCTTGCAAGGATAAAAACTCGATTCAAATCGTCTGCTTCTCGCAGCTAATGAGACTGCTTGATCCATTGTACTGCATTGAGTAATAAGTAGAAATGAGTTGACTGGCAAAAGATGTTGATTGATAAAATGTTTGATACCATGTATGAGTAGCTAGGTACTCATCTAGTTGAAAAGGATCATACTAAAACTTGAAAAGCTAAAACATGATTTTAGACTCAGCTAGTGCTTTTGGCAAACCAAACCCCTCAGCCAAACAGCTGCATGTCTAGAGGTAGAGGAGTAGACTCCTCACACCGGGTAAGTCTAGCTGAGTATTAGTATACTCAGCCTTGCTTGTGGCACAATTTTTGCAGGTACTCTTAGGATGATTGGTTGCTGATGTGACTTGGCCTTCATCCCTGCCACCGGGATAGACGGTCGAGAGGGTTACTGCTTCCGCAGGAGAGGACCAGGAGGAGTAGCGTGGCCAGGCTTCGCCATGTTACTCGTTTTTCTCCGTTAGTTATTTCCGCTGCATTAAAATTTATTATTATTATTTCTGAAACTCCGATAATGTAATCACTAATGATATTACTAAATTTGTGGTATTATGTTTTATTGTATTTCTCTGTGTCTCACCTTCGTGTGAGCTAGTGGTATTCGATCCTGGTAAGTGGCTTTATCGGACTAGATCCGAGGGACTGACGGGTTGTTCCTGTTTAAGTGTGTTGCTGCCCTTAAGGGTGCGACTTGGGCACTTAAGCTAGAATAATTCGGGCGGTTCCGCCACAGTTGGTATCGGAGCGAATACCAGTACAGAGAAGTCAATAAGTCATGATTACCAACCTTTTCAAAAGTAAAACTTGCTTAGAAACCCAGTTGGATAGATGTCAGGACGATAAGGATAGACCTAGGACGTGAAGCCTTAAGAAATAGATGGGTAGCTAGGTGGCTATATTTATATAGGCCATAAAGGCTACTATTTCTACTATTAGGATGCTGTAGAAGCATCCGAAAATTAGTTAGGTCTGAGAAGACGACTAGAATGAGCATGCATCATGATTGTCGCATAATTGTCTCTTGTGCACTAACATGCTTCTCTCACCTTTATTCCAATAATAAAAACCTGGGAATAATGTGATGTACTGCTATGTAAGAAATGCTTTACCTCGTGTCAAATTAGGAAGTCTTGCTCGGTTGTGTTATGTGTTTCGCTTGCCTTGCTATCTAGGTGGTATTGAAATTGTTCAACCCTTTTTGCCAAAAAAAATGTTGTTTGTTTCCTCATAAAAAGACACCCCCACTTTAAACAACCTAGTGGTTAGCAAGTGAAACCCTTAGAAAAAAAATCAAATCACATGCTTGTGTTGGTGTTTTCTAGCCCTTGTATGTTGCACTATTGGTAATACACCTGCACAGCTTATAGAACCCATAGCCTGACTGCTAGACCAACCCAAGTCTCCTTGTGCACTTGTTGTGAAAAAAAAATTGTTGTTGGTGTCTAGTTGCGCAAACCCTATAAATGCCATGTTTCTTTCCATAAGTCCTTGCCCCTAAAACTTCATAGCATTTTTGTTGATCGTCCTAGCAGATCTTGTTTTCCTACCTCTCCTTGTTTCGAAATTGGTAATCATTTTCCTTGTGAATCCTGTTGTGACCTTATCATCCAAATCTCCGGATCCTTTAATGATTCTGCCCTATTATCTGTTATCTGCTATAACCCATTCTCAAGTATCTGATATGGATCAGTCTAATATCTCATTTCTGGTCAGTCTCATACCCCTTCTCCGAGGAATCATGACGCTTGTTTTATCAACTTATCTCTAAACGGCATATCCATGTGGAATATTGGCTGTTGCTGTTATCTTTGGATCTCTCATGTCTCTAAAAGCTTATCAATCTCGATCTCATGGTTGGTTCCTCCTCATATCAAATATCGTATCGATCTTTGGCTGATAATCCCCGTGATGATCAAGAAATAGTTCTCTGAGTTGAAGAAAATTCTCATGTGATGCTCCTTTTGCCAGCAATCTCTGCTTCAACTCCGGTTACATTCTTATTTTCTTAGCCATACTCTCATAGGCTCCATCTATATTTGCTATGTGGATTTCATTGGTTACGTTTGGTAATGGTGTCATGACTAAGGACTGATGGTGCCGCGACGAGACCGAGAGCCTACTATGGTGCACACATGGTTGAGCTACTCGGCACGCGCAGGTATCGCGGTTAATAGTCATGGTCCATTACGAGACTATACTGATGTGCTATCTTTTGTGGATAATCTCTCAAAGTGGTTGCTGCATTTTGTCTCAACATGCCGCGATATTCTATCCAAATCTATCTTCAGTATCTTGTCAGATCCCACCTCATGAATTGGCATCTATCATCAGCCTGGGAGTTACATGCTTCTCCACCCTAGAAGATCCTCATTCGAATCTCGGGACGAGATTCTTTTTAAGGGGGGAAGGCTGTGACACCCCAAGTGTCTAATTTGCGTTATGTCGGGAGATTAATCCTAATCTCGGATGCTCAGTAAAAATTTCTATTTCTCGATCGTGCCTATCTCTGTTTATCAGGCTTTCTCTTGGAAGTTCACCAAATTCAGAGTTAATCGATCGCGAGAAAACAACCAATTTTGGAGCGTGTTAAAACTTTTAATTCTCGGAACTAATGCAAACTCGAAGATCATTCTCGAATTATAAATCTCATCTGAAGCTCTTTAAAATCAAACTCTCGACGACTGTAATCTGATCTGAGCCCGAGTTTAATTCCTCGAACGTTGATCTATGTCTGACTATTTTATCCGAGTCCATACTCTCAAACGGAATACTCAGTAGGTCATCCTCTAATTAATTTTTATCTGACTCGGCTTGATATCTCTGTGTCCAACTCAAATTCAAAAGAATCAAAGTCGACGATGAATTTTAAAACGTCGCGATTTATCTCTTTCAATCAAAAATCCGAAAACCGGTCGTATCCCGAGACAATTTATTTCCGAATCGTGCGTAGGGATTTATTTCGAGCGAAATCAGATCAGACTCTTGGCCGAATTAATCGCACAATCGTCCGTTCGTCCGAACTCTAGTTCACTCTGTTCCATGTACAAACGAATTTTGCACGAGCATTTTTATTCCGAGAAATATTTTAGAGCAGCCCGATTAAGTGTTTTGGGCCGAATTCAGTCCAGCCCGTTTGGCCCATTTAAAACCCTAGCCCTAGAGCTCTTCTATAAATAGAAGGACCCCTCACTTGCACTTGGCTTTTATTCATCTACCCCCCTAGCCGCCATTTCCTTTTCCCAGCCACCTCCACTTCTCCCCACGCCATCCTCCTTCCTGCTCCTCACGCACACCAGTGCAGGGCCTCCCATGGCGTCTCCTCCCCTTTCCTCAAGCCAGCCACTCTAGCTTCCATTCCTCTCGCCACCAGCCATGGGGGTCGACATCCCCACCTTGCCATGGATTCCCTCGAGCAGTCCCATCTGGCCGCCAGCCTCCTAGATCGAGTTTCCCTTTTTTTTGTGCAGCTCACCATCTCCCCCTGCGCGCGCTGGCTAGATGCCATTCGAGCTCCGGTCTGCAACTCCCTCTCGCTGCTTCCCTTGAACGCCTGAGCTCCAGGGCCGCACCCCCATCCCCATGGCCGACCAGCAAACTTCGATGGTTGAGCCCTCTAGCACTTCCCTCTCCCATGGCGTGGCTGCCCCCATGGATGAAGCCCCTATTTACCGCATCCTCTCTGCTCCATGGCCGAGGTCCCTTTTCCCTAGCACCCTCCTCGCATGGGCAGGCTGCAGGTGCCCGACAAAATGTCTGTGAGAGGCTTGGTGTTGGGGACAGCCCCGCCCACGATGTCGTCGACCCTCGGTGAGAACCCCCGCTGTCCTTGCTGTTTTTCTAATGTTCGGTGAACTGCCGCCAATAATTTTTTGTGTTATCACAGCTAGTGGTCGACACCGCGCTTCACGCTTTGCCCGTTTGATGAAATGCTGAGCCATGTGGACAGCCCATACGGCTAGTCCCGACTCGTTCAGGTTGAATCCATGTGATTGATTTACTTGCAACATTTGTCATTGTCATGTATATATATATGTGCGTGAATATGTGTATGCGAACCGAAATTCATGGAGGAGAAAGTGGTACGCGTAGGTGTGTTGCGATTGGAAAGCCAACAAGTGTATGTGTGGCTGCGATAGTTATTTTGTACGTCGTAGGGATTGGTCACGGATATATTAATTGATTGTTAGAAATGCTTCGTCGTAAAATATTGTGTTTGCGCGGCAAATTTTAATAAAGCCTAAAGCATGCTCGGTGACTTCCGTAGTTGGCTAATGGGTTAGTCTAAGATAAAAATAGTTTATGTATTCATCGTGGTGTAGGATAGAGTGGATCGAAGATATAAATTATGTGACATGTGATTAGTGTTTTTAAGATGAGATGTGCGAATGATCGGTTAGTGTTGCACTTGTCTAGTCGATAAATATTGTCATAAATAATTGTGCAGAAATTGGTCATGAGAATGTCGTGGGCACGTGGTGTGTTTGGAAGTGACAAGAAGATTGGAAGTGTGGGGTCTGTCGAAGCACCGTGATTTCGAACGTGTATATCAAAGTGCATTGTGGTGGTAATTGCGTTAAGTTAATCGGTAGCGTCTCGAATGCATGCCACAACATGGTTGTATGCGAGACAGGAAAATATAAGGTGTGCTCGATAGGAATGTTCGGTCGTTGTAGGTGGAATTTGTCTTTGCTTGATTAGAGAGGTGGTGACATGCCGAAGTAGTCATCACTTACTCTATGTTTATAAGTTGAGTCAAAATGCGGGATACTAGTGGTCCGCTAGGCAGACGATGTTCCAAATAAATGAATCCGTTGATGTGGTAGTTGTCGTGCGTGAATTATTGTTAGTAAGTAGTTAAAGTAGAGCTATGTGAGAATAATGCTAGAAACTAGTATGCGGCGTATAACTGTGTTCGTGTGATAAATAATAGGTCAGTCGATATTGTTGGTGTCATTGGCAAATGGGGATGATTCCTGTTGTGCGATAAAAATTTGAAAGGCAAAGAACATGGGTAGTGTGACGATCAAGTTAACCAATAGGTTCCGTAAACATGCTTGGGATGCTTTTATGTGCATGATAAGATCGATGCCGTGTCGTCGTAGTCTTAGAAAATTTTCTGAAATACGCTAGTGCTCTACTGATGGGTTGAATGAACTTGAGATATATTACACTAGCTGTATGTCTCGCAGGTTATCCAAAAATGGCGAAAGATGGTGTAGGTTGATAATTTGGAAATAGTCACGTCATTAGCCAACTCATGTTAAGTAGAAGTCGATGGCGTAAGTGATTGTGATATATATATGTGGTGTCTCGGACTGCGATAATAATAGGCAAGCCGACGTGTATGTCGTATGGCGGGTGTTGGGGACTTGTTCTCAAATGCTATGAGTTAAGAACAAGGCAACACAAAAAAATGTTAAACGTCAAAGTCCTTCGTCCTTCGAAGCATTATTTCCCTTGGGATATAATGATTTTCGGACGAAGGTTATGAAGGACAAACCTTCATCAACACAACATATCATAATGAAGAAGGAATCATATGTAATGCAAGAGATATCATAAACAATTTTGTATAATTATCAACTCATTTCTATCCTATTATTATAGGAAAATGGAAATGATATCAAATTACAAGCGTACCTTCGGCTCGAAAGAAGGTAAAAGTACAAGCGTGATGTAAAAGTAAATGTCAAGTCAGCGTGAACAGTACGGGAGCACTGTTCACCTATTTATAGGCACGGGACGCAGCCCATGTAAAATTACATCCATGTCCTTTTCATTTGGTAGTAATTCTATAGTAATTCACCGAGGTCTGAATAGCCTTTTCATCTTTAAGTCGGTTTCATTTTCTGCTATCACGCCGAAGCTTTCCTGCTCACAGCTTCGATGCTGTATCAACCTTCGTATTCTTTGGGCTTCCTCCACTGTGATATCGATTCGAGTCCGAAGATACCTGTTCACACATTATACTTCCGAAACATTGTTTAAATCATATTTTTGAGGACCTTCGGAAGCCGAAGGCCCCCAACAGTAGCCCCTCGCAATATTAATTTGTTACAATGATAAATTTAGATTGCGACATGGACGAAGGCCTTAAGCCGAAGGTTCGAAAAAACACCTTCCCTTTGCTAGAATAGCAACATTCACTGAAAAGCGGGGTCTTCCAATTTTTAATACACTGGGCGTATAAATAAGAGCATACCGCAAGCTCATTTGGTACGCTTTCTTGCCATCTGCTCTTGCTTACTCAATTTTTAGCTCTTGCGCACCAACACTTGCTTGGCTTTTTAAGTTTTTAAGCTTCAGCTTTGAAAGCAGTTTTTAGCATTTCCGAAGATGTCTGAAGATAAAAGAGCTGCTGTCGAGATGAAGCTGAGTCTCTCTGAAGAGAAAAACCTGGGGTTTCTTAAAGCAATGTCGAAGACAAATACAGAAAAGATCACCAAAGAGATTTTAGAAGGTTTATCTGAAGATACTGATGACAGCGACAGTTACGATGCAGATAGCGGTGGTGAAGACTCCGAAGATCGCCCTTGGCGGCCAAGCCATGCGGTTTTCGGCAAATCAAGTATCAAAGAAAATCATCTTGTCAACATGAGGGGAAGATATTTCCGGGACTTGTCCATTGTGAGGGCCGACGAAGGAGAGAAGACTTGTCCGACTCCTGAGGAAAATGAAGTTGTAGTGTTCCGAAGCTTTTTGAAAGCTGGACTACGATTTCCCCTGAGCAGCTTTGTCGTAGAAGTACTGAAAATATTTGAAATCTATCTTCACCAACTTACCCCCGAAGCAATCATAAGGATGAATATCTTCGTGTGGGCCGTGAGAAGCCAAGGTCTGGAACCTGATGCGAAAAGCTTCTGCAACATACACGAATTGTTATACGAGACAAAACCCTGGGGTAAGGAGCAGTATCACAATAATTTCGGCTGCTACAGTTTCGTCTCTCGGTCTGGGTCAAGCTGTCCCGTGCCAACCTTTCGGAAGAGATGGCCCGGCGACTGGATGACAGAATGGTTTTATGTGAAGAATGACCTGAAAACACGGGAAGATATTAAAGGTATAATTATGCGCCCTATTTGGCAACGCTTCGGCCTGCGGAAGCCGAATGTTGAAATGAACGAAGCTACCGAAGAATGCCAGAGAGCCTTCGGAGTTATTTGCTCTTTTATTGGAACGAGAGATTTGGTTCAAGAGCATATTGCCTTCAGGGTGTGGCCGCTCGCGGAAAAATGGGAAATGCCACGAGAGACCATAAAGAAGGCTGACGAAGGTGGACTTATCAGGCTGAAGTATACTTTCAAGTTTGGAGATAAATTTGTTGAGCCAGATGATGACTGGCTAAAAAGCATTGAAAATTTAAGTGATGAACTACTCGGGGTTTATTCAAAGGCCGAAGATACTGCATTGTCAGCAGCCTTCGGAGGC
This sequence comes from Zea luxurians, assembly GCA_029449295.1. NCBI lineage: Eukaryota > Viridiplantae > Streptophyta > Magnoliopsida > Poales > Poaceae > Zea > Zea luxurians. The sequence continues at coordinate 43,352,410 of JAOPSE010000001.1, read as the reverse complement.
CGGAAAAAGAAAAGACTGAATCGAGTGTTTGACGCAAATGGGTTCGTGTACCCCGACTACCACTATCCAGCGCGGGGTCAAAAAAGAAAAAAACGCAGCTTCTACACAAGAAACTTCTTCAGCTGCTCCTAGTGAGCCAGCGCCGAAGAGACAAAGGGTAAAGGTTCTCACACACCGACCATGCTACATTGAACCAGCTACAGTACCCGAATTCGCTGGCGAAACCTCTTCGGCCACCGAAATTAAAGAACCAACTTCAGTGCCGAAGATTGAAGAAAAAACTGAAGAACCTTCAACAAAGAAAGCAGAAAAACCGAGAACTGAAGAAACGAAAATATTGGAAATTTTAAGTCCTTCAGCCAGTGTTAAGACAATAAAAAACCAAAAGGGCCCAGCGGTGACCCCGAAAAGAAAAAGAATGGTCAACGTGCTAGATGTTCTGGAGAAAATTAAGTCCTCAAGCACGACTCCGAAGAAGACTGTTGAAACTTCCGAAGCGGAAACTGAAATCTTTGATACTAAAGCTCCAAAACAACAAACTGAAACTGAAGCTGGGCCTTCAGAGCCCACGAAGGTGAAACCCTTGGAAACCGAGGAAGAAAAAATTACGGAGCCAATTCTTGTTGAGGAAATCAGTGTTGTTGCCCCCGAAGCATCCCCCAAAGTCCTTGATTATATTGTTCGACATGCTTCGGGGAAAAAGTTATCAGAAGAAGAAGTTTTTGAAGCTAATCACTATGCCAAAGAATTGAAATATCCGAAGGGGGCACTAGTGTTCAATGGTACAAATGAAGAAGATTTCCTATACTGCCTCCCGGATAACAAAGAATTACTCGTCTGCCGGGAAATGGCCCGAAGCATGGGATTTCCGAAACTGGAGGCTGGCCTCTGCGCGATGACAAAGGACGATCTTGCGGACAGCCTTGCGTATAATAGCCTGAAGGTACGAGATTTGCGCATTTGGAAACTTTATGATTTGAAATTTATTCTTTTATTCTTATACTAACTCTTTTACATATAGGGTTTAATTCTAAGCAACGCGCTGAGAGCGCAAAAGAATGCCGAAGACGAAAGCTATGAAATTGCTTTTAACAACCTTCGAACAGAGGTGATCAAACTAAGAAACGAAGCCTTGGAAAAGGACAAAATTCTAGTTACATTGGTGGATAAAATAAAGAAGAACGAAGCTGCCTCGAGGGCACAAGCTGCGGCCCAAAAGCACGAGATTGATGATCTTCGGAAGCAATTAGCCCGAGCTAAAGAAGAACGCATACTTGAAGAAACGAAGCGAGAACTTAGCGACCAATGGGCAAATCATTTAGAAGGAACTGTTGAAGAGCTTCGTTCATCCAAGAAAAGATGTTATGACAAATCTATGGAATGTGTTAAGAAAATGAAAGCTAGCTTCGCCAGCGTTGGCGCATTCTCGAGCGAAGAAAACTTTACAAGAGGCAACCCCGAAGGTCCCATTGAATGGATTAATCACGAAGCTGAGGCCTTTGAGGAAATTTTAAATAGTCGCGGAGACATATGCGCTTTTTTGGGTGCCAGGGGGATTGCCAGCATTTTGGAAAGGAAAGGCTGCGAACATGTAAAAATTTTAGCACAATCCGAAACTGCCTTGTCCTTCGAAGATGCTAAAGACCCATCAGCTGAAGCTAGCATGGTTGGTGGGAAATTTTTTACCGATATCTGGGATAATGGTGGCCGAGAAATGGCCCGAGAAATTATCCAAAAAAGCGAAAAAGGCATCCATGATGCTAGAAAAGTGGCCGAGGCTGCTGAGAAAAGCACAGAGCCCGAAGGGCAAATAGGTATTAACTAATGGTTTTTATTGTGTTGTAATTTTTGATTTCAAACTTCGTTCGCCAATTGTAATAGCAATGTAGCCGTATCCTGTCCTCCCTCAGATCCTGCTAAAACGTCTCCGGGCCCTCACCCGAAGGAAGACGATGAAATCAAAAAGATGGCCGAAGCTATCATGGATCAAGTTGTCAATCAACTCCTGAACGAAGCTGCGGAAGTAGTACTTAGGGAAGACTAGGTGCTATTGTAAAAACATCTGAAATGTAATATGTGAAATATCTTGTAACCCTGAATGTAATATACTTGTTTTTTTATGGTTCAATTCTTTACGATGCATGAAATTTTACATGTGTACCGTTTTTGAGTCTTCGACGAAAAAACACCTTCCCTTCTTTTCATGCTTCGTGAAGAAGAATTTTCATTTATCAGAACAATATCCATAGTGCTCTGATGAAGAATGTCCAAGCTTCGTGAAAATATTTTCCGAAGCTACATTCCGAAGATCAATATTGTATCTCCTTGTGACTCAGCATGATTTTCCCTTTTTCAAAGCATTTTTCCGAAGATCGATATTGTGCCCCCTTCTTGTGCCATATGCAACATGATGTATGATGCTTATGCTATGCGAAATGATGTGATGATGTTATGTTATGTAAAATGGTATTTATTCCGAAGATACACGGACATCCCTGCAATAAAACACATAATCTTTTTAAATCAGCGTTGACTTTTCGCTGTAAGCCTCCCTTAGGAGCTTCTTCGCCTTTTACTTCAGCGGAATCAGCGTTTATTTTTCGCTGTAAGCCTCCCTTAGGAGCTTCTTCGCCTTTTACTTTCGGCGGTATTCGCGTTGACTTTTCGCGCTTCGCCTTTTACTTAGGCGGTATCAGCGTTTATTTTTCGCTGTAAGCTCTGCATTCCCTTTGGAACGACTTCTGAGCAGAAAACTTACACTGCGCTCCCTTTGGAACGGCTTTTTGTAACTTCAGCAAACTTACTCTGCGTTCCTTATAACGACTTTTTGTTGCTTCGAAAAATTCATACCGTGCCTTTTAAAATAAATTTTTGACAATTCGAAGGTCCTCCTTGCTATCGTAAATCTTTAAGCTTCAACAATTTAAGCCTGTGGAGAAGATATATTTTCCTTGTGGCAGACAATGAAACTATTACATGAGATTTAAAAAGTGTCCTATATTACACAGAAAATAAAACTGAATGGGAAAGACTACTATCAAGGTAGGATATTTGTCAATAAATGTGCTTCGAATCTGGCACAGTGCTATTGACTGTGCGAGCTTTGGATTGTTCTCTGAAGTCCCTTTGATGTTGAGCATATTGGCCCCCTTCTGGCTACTGGCCTTGTTGCAGCGATGGTGGAGGCGGAGGTTGTTGCCAGGAAGCTTGAGGTTGACTCGCCGAAGCAACAGAAACTGCAGGGTGATTGCCTACATATTCTGGGATGTAAGGCGAATGATACGAAGCAGTGTGCATGATCTGCTTCGGCTGACCCTGTTGTGCTGCAGCTTCAGCTATCTCCTTTTGCTTCTGGATGATGACATGGCACATCCTGGTGGTATGGCCCTTGTTTTCACCACAAAACAAGCAAAATGTTCTTCTTGGTTGATCTCCAAATCTTTCGCCGAAGCCCCTGGCGCCTCTGCCTCTTGGAGCTGGCGGCCGGAAGGAGCTTTGCTGTTGCCCCGAAGCCTGTGAGGAGCACTGTGGCCTTTGCTGCTGACTCCCCTTATCATCATTTTGAGTAGAGTTGTGAATTGACCTGACGTGCCTCGGATAAAATCTTCCTCCAAAGCCCCTGGTCATTTCGGAAAACCTGAAAGCTTCCTCCCTTCTTTGACGAAAATCATTGTCAGCCCGAATATACTCGTCCATCTTCTGGAGCAGCTTCTCCAAAGTTTGAGGAGGCTTCCTAGCAAAGTACTGAGCTAAAGGTCCTGGCCGAAGTCCCTTGATCATGGCCTCAATTACAATTTCATTGGGCACCGTTGGCGCCTGTGCCCTCAAACGTAAGAACCTCCGGACATACGCCTGAAGGTATTCTTCGTGATCCTGGGTGCACTGGAATAGAGCTTGAGCAGTGACCGGCTTCATCTGAAACCCTTGGAAGCTGGTTAACAATATGTCCTTCAGCTTTTGCCATGAAGTGATTGTTCCTGGTCGAAGGGAGGAATACCAGGTTTGAGCAACACTCCTGACAGCCATAACAAAAGATTTTGCCATGACTGCAGTATTGCCACCATACGAAGATACTGTTGCTTCGTAGCTCATCAAAAACTGCTTTGGGTTTGAATGGCCGTCAAACATGGGAAGCTGGGGCGGCTTGTAGGACGAAGGCCAAGGTGTAGCCTGCAGCTCAGCGGACAGAGGAGAAGCATCATCAAAAGCAAAATTTCCATGATGGAAATTCTCATACCAGTCATCTTCGTTGAAAAAACCCTCCTGATGAAGGTCCTTGTGCTGAGGCCTTCGGTTCTGCTCATCCTGAGTAAGATGACGAACTTCTTCAGAGGCTTCGTCTATCTGCCTTTGCAGTTCTGCTAGCCTGGCCATCTTTTCCTTCTTCCTCTGCACCTGTTGATGAAGCATCTCCATGTCTCTGATTTCTTGGTCTAGCTCATCCTCTAGCGGTGTCGGGCTGACAGCCTTCCTCTTCTGGCTTCGGGCCTCCCGAAGAGAGAGAGTCTCCTGATTAGGGTCCAGCGGTTGCAGAACTGTAGCCCCAGTTGCTGAAGCCTTCTTCGGCGCCATAGTGAAGATTTATGATTGCCGAAGATGTTCCAAACTCAAATAGTGGAAGTGAGTTCACCGGAGGTGGGCGCCAATGTTGAGGACTTGTTCTCAAATGCTATGAGTTAAGAACAAGGCAACACAAAAAATGTTAAACGTCAAAGTCCTTCGTCCTTCGAAGCATTATTTCCCTTGGGATATAATGATTTTCGGACGAAGGTTATGAAGGACAAACCTTCATCAACACAACATATCATAATGAAGAAGGAATCATATGTAATGCAAGAGATATCATAAACAATTTTGTATAATTATCAACTCATTTCTATCCTATTATTATAGGAAAATGGAAATGATATCAAATTACAAGCGTACCTTCGGCTCGAAAGAAGGTAAAAGTACAAGCGTGATATAAAAGTAAATGCCAAGTCAGCGTGAACAGTACGGGATCACTGTTCACCTATTTATAGGCACGGGACGCAGCCCATGTAAAATTACATCCATGTCCTTTTCATTTGGTAGTAATTCTATAGTAATTCACCGAGGTCTGAATAGCCTTTTCATCTTTAAGTCGGTTTCATTTTCTGCTATCACGCCGAAGCTTTCCTGCTCACAGCTTCGGCGCTGTATCAACCTTCGTATTCTTTGGGCTTCCTCCACTGTGATATCGATTCGAGTCCGAAGATACCTGTTCACACATTATACTTCCGAAACATTGTTTAAATCATATTTTTGAGGACCTTCGGAAGCCGAAGGCCCCCAACAGTGGGCTACGCCATTCCTTTGGTTAATCAACTTGTTAGATGGCTTTGGTTAAGCTCGTAGTTATGATGAATTGTGTATTGTAGTCTATATGCGTATGGTTATGGTCACGGATAAAAAATATTAGTGCTCATGTGATGTCTAAGATGAAATGCGAACTAGTGGGTGAAAAGCGCTTTGATATGCATATATACCGGAAATTGACGATGGTGAATGCGTTGAATAATTGTGTATGGTAGTTCTAACACACGTAATAACTTGTATGAAAATTAGTAAAGTCGACCTGTTAGTCCTCATTGATTAATTTAACTCTAACGAATGGTAAAGTCTTAGAATAATTCAAGTCTCTAGAGCAATACAATTCTTGAATTATATAGAAGCTGAAATTTATTGATTGCTGTTTGGACTGCACGTACTGTTTTCGGTGTGCTGTATGTTTGAGGAACTAAATCATGTTTTCTGTAGATATATGCTATAGAAAAGTGGTAGATAACTTTGTTATCTTGCTGGTGTTAAAATTTGACAGGCATAAGTCTGATCGTTTAGGATTTATGCTTTTTACAAATTCAGTAACTGAATCTGTCTAAATTCTATACAGATCTCAGAAACTGTATTGTTTGTTCAATTTAATGTTACAATCTGTTCATGGTCATTATAAGAAAGTTGTAGATGCTTTCCTTATCTTGCTTGTGTTAAAATTTCATAACCAAAGGCCTGACGGTTTGAGAGTTATGAATTTTACAACTTGGTTGCTGTGTTCTGTCCACTGACAGAACAGATTTCGAAAACTGAATTGTTTGATTCAGTTCAGCATAGAATCAATTCTTGGTGATTATAAAAGTTATGTAGTGCTTTTGCCAAGCTTTCCAAAAAGTCTTGGATCACTCTTTTTGGTGATCTGAAGATTAAGTTATGGATGTTTAAAGTCTGAAGACTGAATCTGTCCAATTCTGGACAGCAAAGCCTTCTAATGTATTTATTCCTAAATTACATATTGAATCACCTTAAGATGTTTATAAATAATTTGTAGAACATTTAATTAGCTTTCCAGAAAGTCTAGGATCACTTTGTTTGGATGTCTGAATCTTTTGTTGTGGATTTTTAAAGTCACAGATCTGAATCTGTCCAAATCTGGACAGCGCTGTTGTATTAGCACGTTTTAACCTTGTTAGGTGTTGAATCATGTTGAGGTAAAAATACCAAAGTTGTAGTTCACTTTTAAATCTTTCCAGAAAGTCTTAGTTTGCTATTTTTGGATTAATATTTGAAGAGTTATGATTAAAACAAGTAGCTGCTGTATGCTGTCCTAAAAATCTGCACGTGCTCAAATGAATATTTAGTTCACCATTTTGGCTAAAAATGCTTAGTTAGCACATAACGAACATAGACTTGTGATGGCTAAACTTAGGTTAACATGTGTTCCATGATTAATGTGCTTGCTTGCTGTAGTTGATTGTGATAGAGGAGTCCATCGACATTGATGCATCGGTCCTCAATTAAACTTGTGTTTGTGATGCTTTTGTGTGATCAATAGACAATCTCCTTGATGCGCCTCGTCTTCTTCTTCTTCCCTTCCTTCCGTCTATGGCCCGAGCCGGAGTCGGTAGGCTTGTTGTCCTTCGGCTCGTTGACGAAGGATTCCTTCTCTTTGTCGTTGATCACGATTCCCTTCCCCTTAGGATCCATCTCTTCGGGCGGTTTGTCCCTTTGTGAAGAGAACGGCTCTGATACCAATTGAGAGCACCTAGAGGGGGGGTGAATAGGTGATCCTGTAACACTTCAAAACTTAAGCCACAAAACTTGGTTAATTGTTAGCACAATAATTGCCAAGTGGCTATAGAGGAATCCTCAACAAAACACAATAACCAACAAAGATCAATCACAGAAATGGCACGGTGGTTATCCCGTGGTTCGGCCAAGACCAACGCTTGCCTACTCCACGTTGTGGCGTCCCAACGGACGAGGGTTGCAATCAACCCCTCTCAAGCGGTCCAAAGACCCACTTGAATACCACGGTGTTTTGCTTGCTTTATCTCAATCCCGTTTGCGAGGAATCTCCACAACTTGGAGCCTCTCGCCCTTACACTTGAAATTCACAAAGAACACGGAGCAAGGGAGGGATTAGCAACACACTCAAGACACAAGAATCAGAGTGTCAACACGCACACAAGTCGCAACAAGAGCTCGCAACACAACTCAATGAGTTCACAACTCCACTAGAGCTCTATATGCTATCACAATGAAAAGAACACGCGAAATCGATGTCTTGGTGCTTAGAAATGATTAGGATATGCTTGGTGTCTTCCTCCATGCGCCTAGGGGTCCCTTTTATAGCCCCAAGGCAGCTAGGAGCCGTTGGGAGCAATCTTGGAAGGCTGATCTTGCCTTCTGTCGACTGGCGCACCGGACAGTCCGGTGCACACCGGACACTGTCCGGTGCCCGATTTCCTTCCTTAAACAGCGAAGCCGACCGTTGGCAGCCTGAGAGCGCGCACCGGACAGTCCGGTGCCGTCTTCTAGCCGTTGGCTCGGCCACGTGTCCCGCGCAGATTGCGCAGCCGACCGTTGGCCCGGCCGACCGTTGGCTCACCAGACAGTCCGGTGCACACCGGACAGTCCGGTGAATTTTAGCCGTACGTCGCCGGTGAATTCCCGAGAGCAGCCACTTCGCTCGAGCCAGCCTGGTGCACCGGACACTGTCCGGTGCACCACCGGACACTGTCCGGTGCACCACCGGACAGTCCGGTGCTTGCAGACTCAGCAGATTCTTGGCTGCTCGAGCCAAGACATTTCCAATTGGATTTTTCCTGTTTCCAGCACTTAGACACAATACATTAGTCCATAAAACAATGTACTAAGTCTGAGAAACATACCTTAATTCTTGATTTGTACCTTGTCCACCTTTTTACACTTAGGCACTTGTGTTGGACACTAAATCACCAAAATACTTAGAAATGGCCCAAGGGCACATTTCCCTTTCAATCTCCCCCTTTTTGGTGATTTATGCCAACACAGCATAAAGCAAGTAGAACAAGTACAAAATCAAATCAAATAAGAACTCAAAATTGTTTTGATTCAATTTTGACATATATGGATCACTCTATGCCACCACTTGGTTTGTTTTTGCAAATCAAACTCAAATTTCTATCTCTAAGTCAAACACACATGTTAAGACATACAGAGAGGCATTCTAAGAGAAATTGACTTAAGATTTCAAAAACTCCCCCTTTTTTCCATAATCAATACTTCTCCCCACAAGAAGCCAACTTTTAACAAGAGAGACAACAAAAGAGTTTTGACAAACCAAAAGCTCTATTCTACTATTTTCAAAATCCCTCAAGTGGTAGCTGATCCATTTATCGCTTTGGCCTTTATTTTCTCCCCCTTTGGCATCAAGCACCAAAACGGGATCAATCTTGGCCCTGTAACCCCATTGCCTCACCAAAATCTTCAAAAGAGAACACAAAGGCAGTGAGAGTATAAAGATGAACTTGGAAAAGTTACTCTTTTCATCGGAGTGCAGTGGAAGTCTTGCATGGTCCAAGTCCACCTTTTCCCTTTCAATTCTCCTTGGAGACTAAAACAACCAAACTCAAGTACATGGTTAGTCTCAAAGGGTCAAGTTGTAGCACAACTCCCCCTAAATATGTGCATCACTTGCAAACAGGACTTGTGAGGTCCAGGGAGTGTTTGTACAACTTGAGCACCACAATAAGCAACAAAATGCAGAATGAACATGATCAAGGGCATAAACACATGTATGCTACATTTCAATCCAAGTTCCGCGAATCTAAGATATTGAGCTCACTACGCAGCCTACAAAAGGTCTTCTCATCTAGAGGCTTGGTAAAGATATCGGCTAGCTGGTTCTCGGTGCTAACATGAAACACTTCGATATCTCCCTTTTGCTGGTGGTCTCTCAAAAAGTGATGTCGGATGTCAATGTGCTTTGTGCGGCTGTGCTCAACAGGATTTTCCGCTATTCGGATAACACTCTCATTATCACATAGGAGTGGGACTTTGCTCAGATTGTAGCCAAAGTCCCTGAGGGTTTGCCTCATCCAAAGTAGTTGCGCGCAACACTGTCCTGCTGCAACATACTCGGCCTCAGCGGTGGATAGGGCAACGGATGTTTGTTTCTTAGAGTTCCATGACACCAGGGACCTTCCTAAGAATTGGCACGTCCCTGATGTACTCTTCCTATCGACCTTACATCCAGCATAGTCGGAATCTGAGTACCCAATCAAGTCAAAGTTAGACCCCTTTGGATACCAGATCCCGAAGCAAGGCGTAGCGACTAAATATCGAAGAATTCGCTTCACAGCCACTAAGTGACACTCCTTCGGATCAGATTGAAATCTAGCACACATGCATACGCTAAGCATAATATCCGGTCTACTAGCACATAAATAAAGCAAAGAACCTATCATGGACCGGTATGCTTTTTGATCAACGGACTTACCTCCTTTGTTGAGGTCGGTGTGTCCGTCGGTTCCCATCGGCGTCTTTGCGGGCTTGGCGTCCTTCATCCCAAACCTCTTTAGCAAATCTTGTGTGTACTTCGTTTGGGAGATGAAAGTGCCATCCTTGAGTTGCTTCACTTGGAACCCAAGGAAGTAGTTCAACTCGCCCATCATCGACATCTCGAATTTCTGCGTCATCACCCTGCTAAACTCTTCACAAGACTTTTGATTAGTAGAACCAAATATTATGTCATCGACATAAATTTGGCATACAAAAAGATCACCATCGCAAGTCTTAGTAAAAAGAGTTGGATCGGCTTTCCCAACCTTGAAAGCATTAGCAATTAAAAAGTCTCTAAGGCATTCATACCATGCTCTTGGGGCTTGCTTAAGTCCATAGAGCGCCTTAGAGAGCTTACACACGTGGTCGGGGTACCGTTCATCCTCAAAGCCAGGGGGTTGCTCCACGTACACCTCCTCCTTGATCGGCCCGTTGAGGAAAGCGCTCTTCACATCCATTTGGTACAGCCTGAAAGAGTGGTGAGCAGCATATGCTAGCAAGATACGAATTGATTCTAGCCTAGCCACAGGAGCAAAAGTCTCCTCAAAGTCCAAACTTGCGACTTGGGCATAACCTTTTGCCACAAGTCGAGCCTTGTTCCTCGTCACCACCCCGTGCTCATCCTGTTTGTTGCGGAACACCCACTTGGTTCTCACAACATTTTGCTTGGGACGAGGCACCAGTGTCCAAACTTCGTTGCGCTTGAAGTTGTTGAGTTCTTCCTGCATGGCCAACACCCAGTCCGGATCTAGCAAGGCCTCTTCTACCCTGAAAGGCTCAATAGAAGAGACAAAAGAGTAATGCTCACAAAAATTAACTAATCTTGAGCGAGTAGTTACTCCCTTGCTAATATCACCCAATATCTGGTCGACGGGATGATCCCTTTGAATCGTCGCTCGAACTTGGGTTGGAGGTGCCTGAGGTGCTTCTTCCTCTTGAACATCCTGTGCTCCCCCTTGATCATGTGCCTCCACTTGAGGTACCTGTTCGTCGTCTTGGGTTGGGGGATGCACCATAGTTGAGGAAGACGGTTGATCTTGCTCCAAATGTTCCTGAGGCCGTACATCTCCAATTGCCATGGTGCGTATCGCGGCCGTTGGAACGTCTTCTTCATCTACATCATCAAGATCAACAACTTGCTCTCTTGGAGAGCCATTAGTCTCATCAAATACAACGTCGCTAGAGACTTCAACTAAACCCGATGATTTGTTGAAGACCCTATACGCCTTTGTATTTGAATCATAACCTAATAAAAACCCTTCTACGGCTTTGGGAGCAAATTTGGAATTCCTACCCTTCTTCACTAGAATGTAGCATTTACTCCCAAAAACACGAAAATACGATACATTAGGTTTGTTACCGGTTAGCAGCTCATACGACGTCTTCTTGAGGAGGCGGTGAAGGTAGACCCTGTTGATGGCGTGGCAAGCCGTGTTCACGGCTTCCGACCAAAAGCACTCGGGGGTCTTGAATTCTCCAAGCATAGTCCTCGCCATATCTATGAGCGTCCTGTTCTTCCTCTCTACCACACCATTTTGCTGAGGTGTGTAGGGAGTGGAGAACTCGTGCTTGATCCCCTCCTCCTCAAGAAACTCCTCCACTTGAAGGTTCTTGAATTCGGACCCGTTGTCGCTCCTTATCTTCTTCACCTTGAGCTCAAACTCATTTTGGGCTCTCCTTAGGAAGCGCTTGAGGGTCCCTTGGGTTTCAGACTTATCCTGCAAAAAGAAAACCCAAGTGAAGCGGGAAAAGTCATCAACGATAACTAGACCATACTTACTTCCTCCTATGCTCAGATAGGCGACGGGTCCGAAGAGGTCCATATGCAGCAGCTCCAGAGGTCTTGACGTGGTCATCACATTCTTGCTGTGATGTGCTCCTCCCACTTGTTTACCTGCTTGACAAGCTGCACAAGGTCTATCTTTTTCGAAATGAACATTGGTTAGACCTATCACGTGTTCTCCCTTTAGAAGCTTGTGGAGGTTCTTCATCCCCACATGTGCTAAGCGGCGATGCCACAACCAGCCCATGCAAGTCTTAGCCATTAAGCATGCATCTAGACCGGCCTCTTCTTTTGCAAAATCAACTAGGTAAAGTTTGCCGTCTAGTACACCCTTAAAAGCTAGTGAACCATCACATCTTCTAAAGACAGACACATCTACATTTGTAAATAAACAGTTATATCCCATATTGCATAATTGACTAACAGATAGCAAATTATATCCAAGAGACTCTACTAAAAACACATTAGAGATAGAGTGCTCATTTGAGATTGCAATTTTACCTAACCCTTTTACCTTGCCTTGATTCCCATCACCGAATATTATTGAATCTTGGGAATCTTTGTTTTTGACGTAGGAGGTGAACATCTTCTTCTCCCCCGTCATATGGTTTGTGCATCCGCTGTCGATAATCCAGCTTGAACCCCCGGATGCATAAACCTGCAAGGCAAATTTAGGCTTGGGTCTTAGGTACCCAACTCATGTTGGGTCCTACAAGGTTAGTGCAAATATCCTTAGGGACCCAAATGCAAGTTTTGTCTCCCTTGCATTTTGCCCCTAACTTCCTAGCAACTATTTTCCTATCCTTTCTACAAATAGCAAAGGACGCATTTAAAGCACGATAAATTGTAGAAGGTTCATTCATTACTTTCCTAGGAGCATGAATAATATTCTTTCTAGGCACATGATGAATAGCATTTCTCCTAGACATATCTCTACCATGCATATAGGAAGAACTAGAAGCAAACATGGCATGAGAATCAAAGTCATCATAAGCATTATAACTCCTATAAGCATTTCTAGTTTGTATCCTATCATGATACATAAAAGCATGGTTCTTTTTAGCATTACTAGCCATAGGAGCCTTCCCTTTCTCCTTGGCGGAGATAGGAGCCTTATGGCTTGTCAAGTCCTTGGCTTCCCTCTTGTAGCCAAGTCCATCCTTAATGGAGGGGTGTCTACCAATTGTGTAGGCATCCCATGCAAATTTTAGCTTGTCAAATTCATTCTTGCTAATCTTAAGTTGGGCATTAAGACTAGCCAATTCCTCATTTAATTTGGAAATTGACACTAAATGATCACTACAAGCATCAACATCGAAATCTTTACACCTATTACAAGTTTCAACAAATTCTACACAAGAATTAGATTTACTAGCTACTTCTAGTTTAGCATTTAAGTCAACATTAACACTTTTTAAAGTAGCAATGGTTTCATGACAAGAAGATAATTCACTAGAGAGCATTTCATTCCTTTTAATTTCAAGAGCAAGAGATTTTTGTGCACTAACAAATTTATCATGCTCCTCATATAAAAGATCCTCTTGTTTTTCTAGTAATCTATTCTTGTCATTCAAAGCATCAATCAACTCATTAATCTTATTAATTTTAGATCTATCTAATCCCTTGAATAAGCATGAGTAATCTATCTCATCATCATCACTAGACTCATCCTCACTTGAAGAAGCATAAGTACTAGTATCATGAGTGCTTACTTTCTTCTCTCTTGCCATGAGGCAAGTGTGACGCTCGTTTGGGAAGAGGGATGACTTGTTGAAGGCGGTGGCGGCGAGTCCTTCATTGTCAGAGTCGGAGGAGGAGCAATCCGAATCCCACTCCTTGCCTAGATGTGCCTCGCCCTTTGCCTTCTTGTATGCCTTCTTCTTCTCCCTTTTGCTCCCTTGGTCCTGTTCACTATCATTGTCGGGACAGTTAGCAATAAAATGACCAAGCTTACCGCATTTGAAGCATGAGCGCTTCCCCTTGGCTTTGGTCTTGCTTGGCTGTCCCTTGCGACCTTTAAGCGCCGTCTTGAATCTTTTGATGATGAGGGCCATCTCTTCATCATTAAGTCCGGCTGCCTCAATTTGTGCCACCTTACTAGGTAGCGCCTCCTTGCTTCTTGTTGCCTTGAGAGCAAGGGGTTGCGGCTCATTGATCGGACCATTCAAGGCGTCGTCCACGTACCTCGCCTCCTTGATCATCATCCGCCCGCTAACGAATTTTCCAAGGACTTCTTCGGGCGACATTTTGGTGTACCTGGGATTCTCACGAATATTATTTACCAAATGAGGATCAAGAACGGTAAAGGACCTTAGCATCAGTCGGACGACGTCGTGGTCCGTCCATCGCGTGCTTCCGTAGCTCCTTATTTTGTTGATAAGGGTCTTGAGCCGGTTGTATGTTTGTGTCGGCTCCTCGCCCCTTATCATCGCGAACCGTCCGAGCTCGCCCTCCACCAACTCCATCTTGGTGAGCAAGGTGACGTCGTTCCCCTCATGAGAAATCTTGAGGGTGTCCTAGATCTGCTTGGCGTTATCCAAGCCGCTCACTTTATGGTATTCATCCCTGCACAAAGAAGCTAGAAGAACAGTAGTAGCTTGTGCATTCTTATGAATTTGTTCATTAATGAACATGGGACTATCCGAACTATCAAAATGCATTCCACTCTCCACAATCTCCCATATACTAGGATGGAGAGAGAATAGGTGACTACGCATTTTGTGGCTCCAAAATCCGTAGTCCTCCCCATCAAAGTGTGGGGGCTTGCCGAGTGGAATGGAGAGCAAATGTGAATTTGAACTTTGCGGAATACGAGAGTAGTCAAAAGAAAAGTTCGAATTAACCGGTTTCCTTCTCTCGTAGTCGTTGTGGTCGTCGTCCTTTTGGGAAGAAGTGGACTCATCGCTGTCGTCGTAATAGACAATCTCCTTGATGCGCCTCGTCTTCTTCTTCTTCCCTTCCTTCCGTCTATGGCCCGAGCCGGAGTCGGTAGGCTTGTTGTCCTTCGGCTCGTTGACGAAGGATTCCTTCTCTTTGTCGTTGATCACGATTCCCTTCCCCTTAGGATCCATCTCTTCGGGCGGTTTGTCCCTTTGTGAAGAGAACGGCTCTGATACCAATTGAGAGCACCTAGAGGGGGGGTGAATAGGTGATCCTGTAACACTTCAAAACTTAAGCCACAAAACTTGGTTAATTGTTAGCACAATAATTGCCAAGTGGCTATAGAGGAATCCTTAACAAAACACAATAACCAACAAAGATCAACCACAGAAATGGCACGGTGGTTATCCCGTGGTTCGGCCAAGACCAACGCTTGCCTACTCCACGTTGTGGCGTCCCAACGGACGAGGGTTGCAATCAACCCCTCTCAAGCGGTCCAAAGACCCACTTGAATACCACGGTGTTTTGCTTGCTTTATCTCAATCCCGTTTGCGAGGAATCTCCACAACTTGGAGCCTCTCGCCCTTACACTTGAAATTCACAAAGAACACGGAGCAAGGGAGGGATTAGCAACACACTCAAGACACAAGAATCAGAGTGTCAACACGCACACAAGTCGCAACAAGAGCTCGCAACACAACTCAATGAGTTCACAACTCCACTAGAGCTCTATATGCTATCACAATGAAAAGAACACGCGAAATCGATGTCTTGGTGCTTAGAAATGATTAGGATATGCTTGGTGTCTTCCTCCATGCGCCTAGGGGTCCCTTTTATAGCCCCAAGGCAGCTAGGAGCCGTTGGGAGCAATCTTGGAAGGCTGATCTTGCCTTCTGTCGACTGGCGCACCGGACAGTCCGGTGCACACCGGACACTGTCCGGTGCCCGATTTCCTTCCTTAAATAGCGAAGCCGACCGTTGGCAGCCTGAGAGCGCGCACCGGACAGTCCGGTGCCGTCTTCTAGCCATTGGCTCGGCCACGTGTCCCGTGCAGATTGCGCAGCCGACCGTTGGCCCGGCCGACCGTTGGCTCACCGGACAGTCCGGTGCACACCGGACAGTCCGGTGAATTTTAGCCGTACGTCGCCGGTGAATTCCCGAGAGCAGCCACTTCGCTCGAGCCAGCCTGGTGCACCGGACACTGTCCGGTGCACCACCGGACACTGTCCGATGCTTGCAGACTCAGCAGATTCTTGGCTGCTCGAGCCAAGACATTTCCAATTGGATTTTTCCTGTTTCCAGCACTTAGACACAATACATTAGTCCATAAAACAATGTACTAAGTCTGAGAAACATACCTTAATTCTTGATTTGTACCTTGTCCACCTTTTTACACTTAGGCACTTGTGTTGGACACTAAATCACCAAAATACTTAGAAATGGCCCAAGGGCACATTTCCCTTTCAATGATAAGATCGATGCCGTGTCGTCGTAGTCTTAGAAAATTTTCTGAAATACGCTAGTGCTCTACTGATGGGTTGAATGAACTTGAGATATATTACACTAGCTGTATGTCTCGCAGGTTATCCAAAAATGGCGAAAGATGGTGTAGGTTGATAATTGGGAAATAGTCACGTCATTAGCCAACTCATGTTAAGTAGAAGTCGATGGCGTAAGTGATTGTGATATATATATATGTGGTGTCTCGGACTGCGATAATAATAGGCAAGCCGACGTGTATGTCGTATGGCGGGCTACGCCATTCCTTTGGTTAATCAACTTGTTAGATGGCTTTGGTTAAGCTCGTAGTTACGATGAATTGTGTATTGTAGTCTATATGCGTATGGTTATGGTCACGGATAAAAAATATTAGTGCTCATGTGATGTCTAAGATGAAATGCGAACTAGTGGGTGAAAAGTGCTTTGATATGCATATATACCGGAAATTGACGATGGTGGTGAATGCGTTGATTAATTGTGTATGGTAGTTCTAACGCACGTAATAACTTGTATGAAAATTAGTAAAGTCGACCTGTTAGTCCTCATTGATTAATTTAACTCTAACGAATGGTAAAATCTTAGAATAATTCAAGTCTCTAGAGCAAGACAATTCTTGAATTATATAGAAGCTGAAATTTATTGATTGCTGTTTGGACTGCACGTACTGTTTTCGGTGTGCTGTATGTTTGAGGAACTAAATCATGTTTTCTGTAGATATATGCTATAGAAAAGTGGTAGATAACTTTGTTATCTTGCTGGTGTTAAAATTTGACAGGCATAAGTCTGATCGTTTAGGATTTATGCTTTTTACAAATTCAGTAACTGAATCTGTCCAAATTCTGTACAGATTTCAGAAACTGTATTGTTTGTTCAATTTAATGTTACAATCTGTTCATGATCATTATAAGAAAGTTGTAGATGCTTTCCTTATCTTGCTTGTGTTAAAATTTCATAACTAAAGGCCTGACGGTTTGAGAGTTATGAATTTTATAACTTGGTTGCTGTGTTCTGTCCACTGACAGAACAGATTTCGAAAACTGAATTGTTTGATTCAGTTCAGCATAGAATCAATTCTTGGTGATTATAAAAGTTATGTAGTGCTTTTGCCAAACTTTCCAAAAAGTCTTGGATCACTCTTTTTGGTGATCTGAAGATTAAGTTATGGATGTTTAAAGTCTGAACACTGAATCTGTCCAATTCTGGACAGCAAAGTCTTCTAATGTATTTATTCCTAAATTACATATCGAATCACCTTGAGATGTTTATAAATAATTTGTAGAACATTTAATTAGCTTTCCAGAAAGTCTAGGATCACTTTGTTTGGATGTCTGAATCTTTTGTTGTGGATTTTTAAAGTCACAGGTCTGAATCTGTCCAAATCTGGACAGCGCTGTTGTATTAGCACGTTTTAACCTTGTTAGGTGTTGAATCATGTTGAGGTAAAAATACCAAAGTTGTAGTTCACTTTTAAATCTTTCCAGAAAGTCTTAGTTTGCTATTTTTGGATTAATATTTGAAGAGTTATGATTAAAACAAGTAGCTGCTGTGTGCTGTCCTAAAAATCTGCACGTGCTCAAATGAATATTTAGTTCACCATTTTGGCTAAAAATGCTTAGTTAGCACATAACTAACATAGACTTGTGATGGCTAAACTTAGGTTAACATGTGTTCCATGATTAATGTGCTTGCTTGCTGTAGTTGATTGTGATAGAGGAGTCCATCGACATTGATGCATCGGTCCTCTATTAAACTTGTGTTTGTGATGCTTTTGTGTGATCAATAGAAGAACTAATGAAAAGCCGTAGCAACTAAATAAATGCTTGTACGTGTGATATCGTGTTGCGTTGGTTAATTGTAGGTAGTGATCGTCGTCTTTCCAATGGTAGTGTTTGCGTATAGTTGTTGCAGTGTCTTACTAATTAATGTTTAGTTCGCCAGTGTGTCTTGGTATATCTTGTGCTACTTTCAGTGTATTCATACATATGCACCTTGCATCTCATTTAGGACCGAGAGATGACGATCGTGCAAGTGATGTGGTGTCACCCACAAGATGCAGTCGGTGGACGACCCAAGGAAGAATGGACTTAACCAGTGGATGCTCGCCGAGCGAGTACCCTCCCCCAGCAAACACTATCTAAGTGTTAAATTAAAGGCAAGCCCCGGTTTTATGCATAACCGTTATATATGCTATTTTACTGCACTTAATGGTTGTAGGTTTGTACTGTGCACTTAAGTGTAGGAGTTGACTGAAACCTTAGTTGCATGAACTCAGGATTCCCTTTGAGATGGATACTAGTGTGCTAGGTCGAGTAGCTGCTTTGCTAATTAGGGATCTCGGTAGAAGTCGAGTGATTTTTCTAGCACTCGCGCGAGGTCAGGAATTGGTTGTATCCACTTTGATAACAGAATGATGATGGTCTGTGGACACGGGTCCATGGGGACGCGTGGTCTACGAGATGAAAATTGGAATAAGGATTAACGTGCGGATACCTGTGTCAAGCGTTTGAACGTACTAAACATATGCCGAGAAATATGGTAAATCGGTAAGCCTAGTACCTGATTGAACCTGGCAGTGGACTTTACCCCTCACGCGACCTGAGACGTGGTCTCCCATTCCGGTTATGGTGGGTACAAGTGCGGTCACTGCACGACGGCAGTCGGGGTCAGTGAGGCATTGTACGCCAAGGCGGTGAGCCCTGATCTGCTGACGGGGAATCGATGGGGACGGTTGATGTGTGTGGGGACGGAGTGCCCCTACATGTCGTGTGTTTAGGTCTACCTTGCAAGGATAAAAACTCGATTCGAATCGTCTGCTTCTCGCAGCTAATGAGACTGCTTGATCCATTGTACTGCATTGAGTAATAAGTGGAAATGAGTTGACTGGCAAAAGATGTTGATTGATAAAATGTTTGATACCATGTATGTGTAGCTAGGTACTCATCTAGTTGAAAAGGATCATACTAAAACTTGAAAAGCTAAAACTTGATTTTAGACTCAGCTAGTGCTTTTGGCAAACCAAACCCCTTAGCCAAACAGCTGCATGTCTAGAGGTAGAGGAGTAGACTCCTCACACCGGGTAAGTCTACCTGAGTATTAGTATACTCAGCCTTGCTTGTGGCACAATTTTTGCAGGTACTCTTAGGATGATTGGTTGCTGATGTGACTTGGCCTTCATCCCTGCCACCGGGATAGACGGTCGAGAGGGTTACTGCTTCCGCAGGAGAGGACCAGGAGGAGTAGCGTGGCCAGGCTTCGCCATGTTACTCGTTTTTCTCCGTTAGTTATTTCCGCTGCATTAAAATTTATTATTATTATTTCTGAAACTCCGATAATGTAATCACTAATGATATTACTAAATTTGTGGTATTATGTTTTATTGTATTTCTCTGTGTCTCACCTTCGTGTGAGCTAGTGGTATTCGATCCTGGTAAGTGGCTTTATCGGACTAGATCCGAGGGACTGACGGGTTGTTCCTGTTTAAGTGTGTTGCTGCCCTTAAGGGTGCGACTTGGGCACTTAAGCTAGAATAATTCGGGCGGTTCCGCCACATATCTTGCTATGCAACCAGTTGACCATGAAGTGGATTGGAGAGAGTTCAAGGCAGCTTTCAGGGGACACCATATTCCAGCTGGCATTATGGACCGTAAGCTCAACGAGTTTCTGGCACTCACTCAGGGCAACAGGACAGTGTTGCAGTATGCTCAAGCTTTTAATGACCTGTGCCAGTATGCTGGGTATCATGCAGACACGGACGAGAAGAAGAGAGACATATTCAGGAGGGGGCTCAGCACTAAGCTCCGTGACCGCCTCAACACCGTCAGGGCCAACAGCTACAATGAGTTGGTCAACATGGCCATTTCTCAGGAGGACTGTATCACCGCTCGTCAGGCAGAGAAGAAGAGGAAGACCCCTATGGCAGGACCCTCAGCTCAGCCACAGCGCTTCAGGATTGTGTCTGACACTCAGAGCAGGGGACCTCAGCAGCAGCAAGGGCGTTGGGTGATCCGACCACAGCAGCAGCAGCAGCAGGCACCCAACCGTACCCAGTTTCCAGCTAAGAGGAACAATCAACAGCAGCAGCAGTATCGCCAGGCAAATGATAACAGGTGTTTCACATGCGGCAACACCGGACATTATGCCAAGAATTGCCCCAGGAACCAGCAGAGGCAAGGGCAGAATGTTAATCAGAATCAAGGCAAGAGACAGAAGGTGCAAGTAAGGCAGGGCAGGCTGAACTTCACCACCATGGCTGATATTCCAGAGGGAGCACCCGTCATGACTGGTATCTTTACCGTTTTGAATTATCCTGCTATTATTCTTTTTGATTCTGGTGCATCGCATAGTTTTATCAGTGCCAAATTTAGTGCCAAGTGTCAGTTACCTTTTCGCCACACCAATGGGGGTATTACAATTTCAACACCAGGAGGCAGGATTGCCACCAATCAAATCAGCAGGCAAGTGCCTATAAAATTTGGTAGTCTTGTGATTAGAACCACCCTTCTCATCTTAGGATTGGATAGCGTGGATATTATATTGGGAACTGACTGGTTGACCAGGCATCAGGCAGTACTAGATATTGCAGCAAGGGCCATTGAAATTCATTCCCCTGCTTATGGCGAGACTGTTTTATATTTGCCCGACCAGGGTTGTACCCGTTCTTGTGCCTTCGTTATGATAGAATCCCCAGTGGAAAGGATCCCAGTGGTTTGTGACTACCCAGATGTTTTTCCAGATGAATTGCCGGGAATGCCACCTGATAGAGACATTGAGTTTGCAATTGAATTGCAACCCGGGATTGCTCCTATCTCCAAGAGACCTTATAGGATGCCTCCCACGGAACTGGCAGAACTGAAGAAGCAACTGCAAGAATTGTTGGACAAGGGGTTCATTCGCCCAAGTACTTCACCTTGGGGATGTCCTGCTTTATTTGTGAAGAAGAAGAATGAGAGTTTGAGAATGTGTGTTGACTACCGCCCTCTCAATGCGGTGACCATCAAAAACAAATACCCACTACCCCGTATTGATGTCTTGTTTGATCAATTGGTGGGAGCCAAAGTGTTCTCCAAGATAGATCTTCGCTCGGGTTACCATCAGATCAAGATCCGTGCCAGTGATATTCCCAAGACGGCCTTTTCAACCAGATATGGGCTTTATGAGTTTTTGGTAATGTCTTTTGGGTTGACCAATGCCCCGGCTTATTTTATGTACCTGATGAACTCAGTATTCATGCCAGAGCTGGACAAATTCGTGGTCGTTTTCATTGACGATATTCTGGTGTATTCCAAGAATGAAGCCGAGCACACCAAACATTTGCATATTGTACTTCAGAGGCTGTGTGACCATCAGTTGTATGCCAAGTTGTCTAAATGTGAATTCTGGCTGAAGGAGATTAAATTCTTGGGTCACACAATTTCTCAGGATGGGATATCTGTTGATCCTGAGAAGGTACAAGAGGTGATGGATTGGAAACCCCCGACTACAGTGAGGCAGATTTGGAGTTTTCTAGGATTGGCAGGGTATTATCGACGATTTATTCCGGATTTCTCTAGAATTGCCAAACCAATGACTGAACTATTAAAGAAGGGAGTCAAGTATAATTGGAGCCAGAAGTGTGAAGATGCCTTTCATACCCTGAGGCAGCATTTGACAACAGCCCCAGTGCTGGCTCAACCTGATAACACCAAGCCCTTTGAAGTCTATTGTGATGCTTCTGGTACGGGATTGGGATGTGTATTAATGCAAGATAACAGAGTAATTGCTTATGCCTCCCGAGCACTCAGACCCCATGAGCAGAACTACCCTACACATGATCTAGAGTTAGCAGCCGTGGTTCATGCTCTCAAGATATGGAGACATTACTTGATGGGAGCTCACTGTAACATTTACACTGATCACAAGAGCCTCAAATACATTTTCACTCAGGCAGATCTGAACATGAGGCAGAGGAGATGGTTAGAATTAATCAAGGACTATGATTTGGAGGTGCATTACCATCCTGGCAAGGCCAATGTTGTGGCAGATGCCTTGAGCAGAAAGGCCCAGTGCAATTGTATGAGCATGGATGCGAGAGTTACCACCCTGTGTGATGAATTGTGCAAGCTGAACCTGGAAGTTGTTTCTTCAGGTGATTTAACTTATATCTCGGTGGAGCCCACACTGCAAGAGCAAATAGTCAAGGCACATATTGAAGACAAGGGTGTTCAGGTTATCAAAGAAATGATCAAGCAGAAGGCAGAGAAATACAAGTGCTTCCGTCAGGACAGCAAGGGAATTTTATGGTTTAGAGATCGATTGGTTGTTCCCAAGGACCCTGAGCTCAGAAAGAAGATACTGGACGAAGCTCACCTTTCAAAATTCTCCATGCACCCGGGCAGCAACAAGATGTACCATGATCTCAAATCCTTATACTGGTGGACCAGAATGAAGAGGGAAATTGCCAAGTACATATCCGAGTGTGACACCT
Source organism: Zea luxurians (assembly GCA_029449295.1). Taxonomy (NCBI): domain Eukaryota; kingdom Viridiplantae; phylum Streptophyta; class Magnoliopsida; order Poales; family Poaceae; genus Zea; species Zea luxurians. The sequence continues at coordinate 43,329,947 of JAOPSE010000001.1, read as the reverse complement.
GCCAGAGGATCAAAGCTAGTCATTTGAAGGCAGCAGGCCCTTTGCAACCCCTTCCCATACCATCTTGGAAATGGGAGGACATTTGCATGGACTTTATCGTGGGATTGCCCAATACCTCCAGGCACCATGATTCCATTTGGGTTATTGTGGACAGGTTGACCAAGTCAGCTCATTTCTTGCCAGTACACACCAACCATAGAACGGAGAAGTATGCAGAGATCTACATTGACCAGATAGTTCGTTTACATGGGATACCAAGGACTATAGTCTCAGACAGAGGAGCACCGTTTGTGGCACGATTTTGGGAGCAATTGCAGGAATCACTTGGGACCCATGTAATATGAAGCTCAGCTTACCATCCTCAAACAGATGGCCAGACGGAAAGGGTAAATCAGATTTTGGAAGACATGTTAAGGGCATGTGTGCTACACTACGGAAAAGATTGGGACAAGTGTCTTTCCTTGGCAGAGTTTTCTTATAATAACAGCTACCAGTCCAGTCTAAAGATGGCACCTTTTGAAGCCTTATATGGGAGAAGGTGTAGGACCCCGCTAAATTGGTCTCAAGCGGGAGAGAGGGAAATATTTGGGCCAGATTTGGTACTTGAAGCAGAGGCAAAGGTCAGAGTCATCAAGAAGAACTTAGAAGCTGCTCAGGCCAGACAAAAGAGCTATCATGATAAGAGGCGGAAGCCTCTACAATTTGAAGTGGGAGAGCATGTTTATCTTAAGGTGTCACCCACCAAGGGTGTCCAGAGATTCGGGATCAAAGGCAAGTTAGCTCCTCGCTACATTGGACCCTACGAGATTAAGGAGGCTTATGGACCTGTAGCCTATCAATTGAAGTTGCCACCTAGCATGTCAGCTGTTCATGATGTGTTCCATGTATCTCAGCTGCGGAAATGTGTCCGCCTACCCACTGAAGTGCTACCTGAGCCAGACATTGAGATAGAACCAGACTTGTCTTATCAAGAGTACCCCGTCAAGGTATTGGATCAGAAGGAGAGATCAACACGGGCAAAGTCGATCAGGATGTATAAGGTTCAGTGGAGTCACCATTCAGTAGAAGAAGCTACATGGGAGACTGAGGATTTCCTACGTTCTCGCTTCCCCGACTTTCTGCCCAAAAGAGTCGGTACGTAACCCCAAAACCCCACCCCCACCTGCCCTTTGAATACAATTATAAGAAAAACTTAGATAGCAAGAGTAGTCTAAGTTGTGGATTTAGCTCAAAAAGGACTTCCTTCTGAAGTTGCAAAGAGGATGACATTCGAAGGACAGGTAACTGGAGAAACTTAAAGAAAAGCAGAAACCACACACCAGCACACCTTCATGGCACCTCCTGAGGACTCTACCTAAAATCTCGGGACGAGATTCCTTTAAGGGGGGAGGGTTGTAACACCCTAGGTGTTACTCACGGTATCCACCCAAGGCTACACCTTTTAAACCTACTATCACATGTGGGTTAGCTGAGCAAAGTACATCAAACTTAGAATTCAAATCCTAAGCAAAGTGCAACCCATCTTAGATGTCATACCTTAACCTATCCTGCATCTAAAGGGGAGAATTGCCCAAAACCCTAAAGCAAACCCCCTTTGGACAATGGGAACCCTAGATGTAAGTATAACCAAAAGGTCATGAAAACCTTATGATCATGGCTTGGGCCAAATATAAAAGTTGTAATACACTTAATAACCTACAAATAATGGTAAGAAAGTAACCCCAAAAAGATTTCAGAAAAGCCCCAAAAAGATCACCAAAGGTTTGAGCACAAAAGAAAAATCAGAAATTGCCTAAGTCCAAAACTAACCTTTGGCCAAAGATCACACATGTTCACCCTCATTCAAACTTCAAAACACTTCAACCCAATTGACAAAGTGGCACCAAATTAACCCTAGAATGCCCTGGAAAAAGTTGACACCTACCCTAAGACGTTTGACACGACTTGGCACCATTTTTGTCTCGGTTTGGACATCTCTGACATAGCCGACTTCCCACCCCCATATCTCTCTAACCTGACCACATCTACCCTTGGAACTCACATGAACTAGGTAGCTCTAGGTGCAGGGAAGAGATCTCTCATAGGCTCTAGGGCAAGATTCATACGTTTTGGCCGCTCAGCAGAGGGAAGAACACGGGCAGAAGCAAAGAGCCACGTGTTCGACGCGCTCTGAGCTCGCCAGAGCACGCCCGCGCGCTCCCCGCGTGCCCCGCGTCGCGCCAAAGACCAGTCGGCGCCATGGCCCGCGTCCGCGCCTATAAAACCCCTAGGAACCTTGACCGTACCCCTCCGTGCGCGCTCGACCTCACCGGAGCCCAAAACCACCAGCGTTTGCCTGTGCACGGCGTGCCCGCGGCCGCCCGATCCCCCTGCCACCGTAGCCCGGCCAGCAAAACCCTTCCTAGCCCCGACCAGCCCTCGGAAAAGATTGTGCACACCTCGGTGAAGCTCCCCGAGCGAGGAATCGCAGTTTGCTTCACCGGAGAGGCCAGTCCACGGTCACCGGACTCCACCTGACCGCCGGCGAGCGTAGACCGGGTAATCCTCTGCTCCATTCCTCGATTCCTTGTGCACACAGCCTCTACGTCACCCCGTGAAGCTCACTGTGCCATTGGATTGAACTAGGTCACCGTGGTTTGGCCGGCACACCCGCCGCCGGCGAGAGCGCCCGCCTGCGCACGTGGACCAGGCGATCCCGGCCACCCCCGCCGTCGAGCCGTACACCGTTGTGACCGCCAGAACCTCCCGGAGCCAACCCCGCCCCTCGCCGGACCTCTCTCGCCGCCGGTAAGCCGTGCCACCCTTTTCTTTCTCGCGGATACTGTTTAAACCTAGGGAGGGACCGCGGGGGAGAAGAGAAAGCTAGGGGGTTTTGCGCGATGTCAGTGACTCAGAGAAATAGTAGCGCGGGGGTATAACTGAGAGAGTTGGTTTGGAAATAACCCGAGGACTTCGGTGCAGAGTGGTTTTTCCAGGAAACCTTTTAATAAATCTGATTTAAATTCAAACAGAACTTGAATAATTCATATCTTCTGTTTTATTCACCCAAATCAAGTCAAACTAATTTTGCCAGACCTTAAATAATGTAGGCTACTTAAGAAAAATATAAAAACCCTATGTGCTATAGAAAACTTTAGGGTTCTGATTTAAATATTAATTTGGCCAAAAGCTAAATAATAGAAAGAAAAATAGTTGCACTATTTAATTGAGGTTAAGAAAATTTGGAGAAGTACATGACCACCTACTGACCTATTTAAAAATGCTAAATTCCTCTGTACACCCCATTAAGGTAGAGTTTACCATTTATTTTATATTGTGCTTAAAGTTAAAAAAAATAGGAAAGATAAATTAAATAAAGAATCAGGGAGCCCCCATATTTTTGTTAGTCTATTTATTCAGTATAGTTCACTAGAAAAATTTATTATACTCTAGTTTAGTATAAAATAATTGGGATACCTTTTATTTTGAGAAAACAAGGGAAACTTAGAAAAACCCTAGAAAAATAACCCCAAGGCAAAAACACCCCAAACCTTGGGATAACTAATGGGTTGTTATTATGAACATAAGAAAAATATGAAGTCTGTTGTTTGATATTTTTCAAATAACAAGTTAGTTATAAGCACCTTTTTGGCATAAAACTTTAGAAAATCACAACTAAATAACCACCAATTAACCTTCTGTGATTTTTGGCACAGAAACTTATGATTACCGTTAGATACCAATAAAAATGATCCTTAAGACAGAACCCACCCCTAGTTAAGAGTTGTAGTGTAAAGTGACCCCCTTTTGCCCAACTTTTGTTATTTTAGTCCAAGGCATACCCTTTCCAGGATGGACCTCAAATTCATAGAACAAACTGTAATAACCAATGGCAACCCACTGTAATTTTTACAAAATTTTTGGAGAAAGTTTAATCATGGTTATAGTTCAAACCTACACTATAATTCTTAAATAGAAAATAAAGAAGGGGAAAATGAATAATGGAAATTAGTACCATCCTAAAACCCTTTGTAAGTTTTCCACTGAAACATATATATGGGAAATGCCAATCCACTATGCTTATCCTTAACAAAACCTAAACTTAGAATGATAAGCATAAACTACTAAAAGCCACGTATGACCAAGAAACCCTAAGTTGCCAACTAACTTAGTTTTTCTTCCTTTAGCATAATGTTATTAAGTCCTGCATAATCATGACCTACATATTCATTGCATTTCGATAGACTGTAACCTCGCTGACGGAGAGTACGTACTCGTGCCGGAGCAAGGAGCTGCTCAGGAGGTAGCCCCGGATCCAGCACCAGAGCCCGCACCAGAGGATCTGCCTACCACAGCTTTGGAAGGCAAGCCCCGGTTTTATGCATAACCTGTTCTATATGCTACTTTACTACACTTAATGTTTGTAGGCTTGTATTGTGCACTTAAGTATAGGAGTTGTTTGAAACCCTAGTTGCATGAACTCAGGATTCCTTTTGAGATGGATACTAGTATGCTAGGTCGAGTAGCTGCTTTATTAATTAGGATCTCGGTAGAAGTCGAGTGATTTTTCTAGCACTCGCGCGAGGTCAGGAAATTGGTTGTATCCACTTTCTTATCATAATGATACTGGGTGGTGGACAACAATCCATGGGGATTGGTTGTCCACGGGATGGAAATTTGAATAAGGATTAAGGTGTGGTACCGTGTGTCAAGCGTTTGAACGTACTAAACACATACCGAGAAATATGGTAAATCGGTAAGCCTAGTACCTGAGTGAACCTGCCCGCAGATTGCCCTCCTCACGCGACCTGAGACGTGGTCTCCCATTCCGGTTATGGTGGGTACAAGTGCGGTCACTGCACGATGGCAGTCAGGGTCAGTGGGGCATTGTACGCCAAGGCGGTGAGCCCCTTTCTGTTGCCAGGGAATCGATGGGGACGGTTGATGTGCGTGGGGACGGAGTGCCTCGCCACGTCGTGTGTTTAGGTTTACCTTGCAAAGATAAAAACTCGATTCGAATCGTCTGCTTCTCGCAGCTAATGAGACTGCTTGATCCATGCTGCTACATTGAGTAACAAGTGGAAATGTGATGAGTTGACACAAGATGTTGATTGCTAAATATGTTTGATACCATGTATGAGTAGATAGTACACTTTTAGCCTTAAGAGAGTCACACTTAAACTTGACAAAGCTAAAACTTGATTTTTAAACTCAGCTAGTGCTTTTGGCAACCAAACCCCACAGCCAAACAGCTGCATGTCTAGAGATAGAGGAGTAGACTCCTCACACCGGGTAAGTCTAGCTGAGTATTAGCATACTCAGCCTTGCTTGTGGCATAATTTTACAGGTTCTTTGGAGGACATGGTTGCTGGAGTGACTTGGCCATCCATCTTGCCACCGGGTTGGACTGTCGAGTGGGACCCCACCTCGGCTGAGGAGGAGCATGAGGAGTGATGGGACAGGCTTCCCCATCTCTCCGTTTATTCATCGTTAGTTTTATTCCGCTGCACTTCGAACAATGATGACTACTTTTGCAAAACTCCGGGGATGTTGTAATAATTTAATACTCCTTAATGTATGGTTTTATGCTTTATTGTATTTGCTCTGTGGCTCACCATCGAGTGAGATTGTGGTACTTGATCCTGTCAGTGGCCTTGTCGGACTAGATCCGAGGGATTGACGGGTTATTCCTATTTAAGTGCGGTCTAGCCTCTAAGGTGGGACTTAGGCACTTAAGTCGGAATAATTCGGGCAGTTCCGCCACACCACCGTTCCGTGGGGGAAGAAAAGGAAGTGGATGTGCCTGTGCGGTTCGATCGTTGTTGAACGGTCGAGATCGATTGATAGGATACCCCTTCGCGCAATTAAATCGTGACCATAGGATTCATGACGAGCGATTTAGGTTAGATCGGAGCAGGATCGCCCTTCGTTCATCGATTCTGGATCGGACGATCGGGGCGAGTTATCTGTTTTATAACACGACAATCTAATTTGGCCCATCGGTTCTAGATCGGACGGCCGTAGAGGATCCATACCCTTTCACTGCGAGCCTTTTGCACATAAACCCCTCGAGTTCAGTTGAATAAACCCGCAGTCCAGTACTACTATGCACTGAGTCTGGGAAACCTTACGAGTTAGCCCCTGACTTTTGTTTAAATCATGCACGCAGTCCAGAGAACATATAAATTGGATAAATAAATGTTAGAACTTGTTTAATTCCTAGAAAATTCATACTTAGTCCAAATTAATCCATTCTAGTTCCTATAATTTTGTAATATTATTGTTTATCAACTAGTGTCATTGTTATGACATGAAAACTATATTAAAATTAATCTCCTAATTAATCTTGTACCTAGCACATAGAACCTTTGGAAATTCATAACTTAAAATCCATAACTCCAAAATTAATGATTCCTGTTCCTACGATCTTATTTTAATGTGTAGATTATTAATATGTATTTTGCATACATGTTTGGTGTGATGTTAATTTCTACTTTATACTATGCTTGTTTGTATTGTGGTGAATAGAAGAGCCAGTGGCTGAGGATCCCGATGTTCAGAAGGTAGAAGTTGCTGAGCAGGAGCTCATTGAAGGCAAGTTGTGCCCTTGACCACTTTTATTACCCAATAATGTTCTTTATTATCACTTATCAATGCATAGGTTTAATTTTGATGGGACCCAATAGGTCTCCCTAGACTGGTTATCCTTTTACCTTGTTTATCTCTGAATCATTTGGGTAGTTTTGCTATTGCTCTATATGGTTTTGGGTTTAATACTATATTATGTCCATGTTCCAATTATTTTGTTATTTATTTATGTTCATGTCAAGATCATTATTTTTGATAGGAACATGGAGCTTAACTTGAGAAACACGTGCCACCACAAGGGTGGAATGGATGCCCTTGGTTGACTAACTAGGAAAGCTAGTGGAGGACTACCTTACCCGATAGGGGCAAGGGCAGTAGGGGAGCAGGCATGTAGGGAGGTTCCCGGGTTGATTTTGCTGCGATGACGGTCAGACAGGGGATTCCTGCATTGCTCTTCCTAGAAACTGTAGCGGGTTTTCTGAAGCTAGTGAAACTAGGTAAAGGCCTCATAGTGTTGCCCTGCCTCGCTTCCTTGGTAGAGGTGTATGGGAGTCACGATCCCTTAGCAGATGGGTAACATGACTTGTGGGTACAGGGTACAACCTCTGCAGAGTGTAAAACTGGTATACTAGCCGTGCTCGCGATCTTGAGCAGCTCAAGACTCTCGCATGATTAAATTATGGAATTAAATTCAATATGTCATTTGCATTGCATGGGATTATTTATTAATTTTGGTTCTATTCTTATTATGGTTTGGTATTTACTTACATCTAGTAATTGCTAATAAAATTTGAACAACTTATTAAAAGAAATGCTTAGCTTTGACCCCTATTGTTGATTAGCCTTACACATCACATGAACTCCCACCTTTGGTGAGTTCATGCACATTATTCCCCACGACTTGTTGAGTTGTGATATTTTGTGAGCTCACACTTGCGATATATAAACCCCCCATCCACAGGAGAAGAACAGGTGGCCCAGGAGGAGCCGCACAACGAGGAGATTGACTTGGTCTAGGTGGCGTCTCCCAGTCAACTTTATGGCGCAAAGATGGACTTTAGTTCGCTTTATATTTGTCTTTTATTTTATAAGACTTCCGCTATGTAATAAATACATTTATGATATTGTGACATTTATCTCTATACACTATGTTATTATATGTGTTGTCTTCTTTGGTGCATATATGAGATGCACCCGGCTTTATCCCTTAAACCCGGGTGTGATAGATCCTAGCACACATTTGAGATGCGCCTGGATTTATCCTTAAATCCGGGTGTGATAATTAAAAATACCTTTTTTCCTTAGTAAAATAAATAATTAAATGAAAGTAATGAAATGAATAATTATTAATGGTGTTTTCGAGATTTTATGAAGTCCATGAGTTATAGAAACCTATATTAACCCATGGAAAATGATGATGATGTTAGATAGTTATTGAATGGAAATTTGAAACCCTAAAGACTATAATCGTAGTTGGTTTTGTTGGCTTGCAACTGTAACATGAAGGAAAGTTGTACTCAAACAACATGGCTTGTTATCCATCTTTCATACACTATCATGCATCAACATAAGCATCTCATGAGCATACCTAATTACTATGTGTAATGCATGAGAATGAGGAGATTATTGTCCATAAGTTTTTGAATAGAACGCCCCACCCGTGGAAGCGAATGTGATCATTTATGAACCGTCGGATAATGTAGCTTATTCTACTGCTCAAGTCAAGCCTCGATGCATTTAACCATTCCTTGATTTTTTTACAAATGTTATATCATTTACTTCGATGTTATGCTGCATTTAGTGATAGAGGTTGTTTGGATAACCTACTTGCTGCATTACCAACCTTGGTTATATGGCTATCATCCTTGATACCTGTGTTGCTTAAAATTTAGTTATGCTTAGCCCTGCTTAATGAGTTAGGATTTTCGAAAAAAAGTTTCAGAATGTTGAATAATGGTATATGTTGAAGGACTATGAGAAGGTTAATTAATATGAGATCGGACGAATAACTTGCGTCGAGAAAGGAGTCTCGATGTAGTGTTTTCGTCTGAGTTGATTAAGGACTATTCATTCTAGGCTTGCTTGGTAGAGAACATTTTAACTGGTTACATACTCTGGTAAGCCTTATCTCGGCTATTCTATTAATAAAATGGCTATCGCGCACTGGGAGTGGCAAGATGGTGGGAGTAGTGTGTACCCTCTTTGAAAATGGGCTAGACGGAGGAGTACTGTGCTCTTGGGTGGCGCGAACACATTTTGGTCTTGGAGGATCTAAAGGTCGGCTTGACATATGCAAGTTTTAGGTGCTACATATGCCCTACATTGTTGTTAAAAAGAGAAACGATAATTGCTAAAATGAAGATAATGGATTGACAAGTGTTTAATCTAGAATAGGTTAATCTAGAATCAGGTAACACTTAATCTGGATAAGTTAAAATGATGGCTTAAGGATCGACTATTAGTAAGCTTTTACACAAAAGAGTCTTTGAGTATTGCTTTAACCTTACCTTGAATTTCCAAGACTGCATTCTGAAAGGGAAATAGGGTTAACCATTTCCTATAAATAGATTTTGGTGGTTGACGACTAACACAAACCATATGGACTGACTAGTTTGGCTCGATGTGATTTATATCAGGTGCATAAGGTTCAACACAAACCAAGAAAGAAATCTGGTTAGGGACACAATCAAAAATGGAGCAAAGAACAAGAGTGTGCTGAAATTCGATGCACCGGACAGTGTCCGGTGTGCACTGGACAGTGTCCGGTGCGCCAGCCGAGGCAGTCAGCAAACCAGCCACTCTCGGGAATTTGGAGGCGCGCTCCGCTATAATTCATCGGACTGTCCGGTGAACCAACGGAGCAATGACTCCCTGCACGCCAATGGCTCTCTACAAAACGCTATAGTGATGAACAGTGCCGCGGCAGAAGTCAGAGCGCAGAAGTTAGAGGGCACCGGACTGTCCGGTGCAGCTAGAAGACAAACGTCTCCAACGGTCAACTTCTCCGAACCCTAACGGTTGCGCTGACATGGCGCGCACCGGACAGTGCATAGTGGCTATCCGGTGGCGCACCGGACTTTCCTGTGTGCCCATCGCCAGCAACCCTTGCCAATGGCTAGGAAGTGGTTGGGAGCTATAAATACCCCCCAACCACCTCATTCATTGGCATCCAAGTTTTCTGAACATCCCATTCATTGCAAGAGCAAAAGACTTCACTCCAAGACACATTCAATAGATTAGATCCTCTCCATGCCTCCAAATCAACTCAATTCCATTAGGGACTTGAGAGAGGGTGTTTTGTGTTCTTTTGTTGCTCTTGTTGCTTGGATTGGCCTTTTTCTTTCCCATCCTTATTCTCAAGTGCTTTGTAAGCGAAGCAAGAGACACCAAGTGTGTGGTGGTCCTTGCGGGGTCTTAGTGACCCGTGTGATTAAGGAAAAGGCTCACTCGGTCTAAGTGACCATTTGAGAGAGAGGGAAAGGGTTGAAATAGACCCGGCCTTTGTGGCCTCCTCAATGGGAACTAGGTTCTTTGGAACCGAACCTCGGTAAAACAAATCACGTGTCTACTCGCTTTGATTCTCGCTTGATTTGTTTGCCCTCTTTTCCTCTCTCTAACGTTTCCTTGCTAGTATTATTTTGAGTTTGCTCTCATACATCATCCGCATCATTTGAGCAACTCTCAGCAAGAGAAACATTCTTACAGACTTAAATTTAATTTTAACGCTAACCCTGGCCTTACTGTGTGTTTAAGTTTATAAAATTCAGGTTTCGCCTATTCACCCCCCTCTAGGTGACTTTCAATTAGTATCAAAGTGAGTGCTTCATTAAGAGCCTAACCAACTCGAAGTGATATCTGGTGATCACACCAAGAGGGAGATCATGACTGGCGACAAGCCAACGGGCTCGAGGAGGACTCTCTCAAGGGAGTCTGGCAACAAGTATAACGAGGAATCCTCTTCCTCCATCAAGTCACATCGGAGAGATGACAAGAAGAAGAAGAAGATGAAGAAAGTGGTCTACTATGAGACCGACTCTTCGTCACCCTCTACGTCCGGCACCGAGTCGTCGACTACTTCTAAGCACCATGAGCGCAAGAAGTATAGTAAGATACCCCTATGCTATCCCCATATTTCAAAGCGCGCTCCATTACTTTCCGTACCCCTAGGCAAACCACCATATTTTGATGGCGAAGATTATTGTATGTGGAGTGATAGAATGAGGCACCATCTAACCTCACTCCACGAAAGTGTTTGGGATATTGTTGAGTTTGGAGCGCAGGCACCAAAGGTGGGGGACATGGACTATGACTCAGACGAGGCCGCCCAAATTAGGCACTTCAACTCACAAGCAACTTATATACTCCTCGCCTCTTTATGTCAAGAGGAGTATAATAAGGTGCAAGGGTTGAAGAACGCCAAAGAAATTTGGGACATCATCAAAACGGCGCACGAAGGGGATGAAGTGACCAAGATCACCAAGCGCGAGACGATCGAGAGAGAACTCGGTCGAATCGTCCTAAACAAAGGAGAAGAGCCACAAGCCATGTACAACTGGATTAAGACCATGGTGAATCAAGTGTGCAACCTCGGGAGCACAAAATGGGATGACCATGAAATGGTCAAGGTTATTCTTAGATCCCTCGTATTTCGTAATCCTACTCAAGTTCAATTAATACGTGGGGATCCTAGATACAAGCAGATGTCTCCTGAGGAAGTAATTAGCAAGTTTGTGAGCTTTAAACTTATGATCAAAGACTGCAAACACATTATCAACTTGGAGCAAGGCGCCACCTCTACACCCGAGGTGCAACCCGTTGCATTTAAGGCAAGGGAAGAAAAGAAGGAGGAGTCTACACCAAGTAGGCTTCCAATTGACGCCTCTAAGCACGACAACGAGGAGATGGCGCTCATCATCAAGAGTTTTTGCCAAATCCTAAAGCAAAGGAGGGGGAAGGACTACAAGCCTCGCTCCAAAAGGGTGTGCTACGGTGTGGTAAGTTCGGTCACTTTATTGCTAAATGTCCATTTTCTAGTGAAAGTGATAGGGACAAAGACAAGAAGGGGAAGAAGAAGGAGAAGAAGAAGTCGACCACAAATGTCTCATGGCAAAGGACAGCAAGAAGAAGAAGGTACATTCTAGAAGTACCCCCAAATATACTACATCTAGTGATGAGGGTGGTTCTAGCGATAATGAAGATGATTTAATTTCTCTCTTTGCCAACCTTAACATGGAACAAAAAAATAAATGAGTTAATTGAGACCATTAACAAGAAGGATGATTCTTGGAATGCCAAGAGGAGTTGCTCATTAAAGAAAATAAAAAATTTGTTAATTTGAAAAATGCATATGCTCTAGAAGTAGAGAAATGTGAAAACTTATCTAAGGAGCTTAGCATTTGCAATAGTTCAATTTCCTGTCTTAGAGATGAAAATGCTACTTTAGTTTCTAAGATTGAAAAATTGAATGTTTGCAATGATTCAATTTCTAGTCTTAGACTTGAGAATGATAGTTTAAAAGCTAAGATTGAGGAATTGAGTACTTGCAAAGCATCTACATCTCCTATTGAAAATGTTACCATTTGTACTAGATGGAGAGACATTAATGTTAAAGCTATTGATGATCACCTTGCTATGGTTAAACAACACAATGATCACATAGCTACATTAAATGCTAAAATTGCCGAGTATGAGTTAGAAAATAAAAAATTTAAACTTGCTAGAAGCATGCTCTATAATGGGAGACGCCCTGGCATTAAGGATGGGATTTGTTTCCAACAAGGGAACCAATCCGATGTCAAGCTTAATGCCCCCAAGAAATTATCTAACTTTGTTAAGGGCAAAACTCCCATGGTTCAGGATAGAGAGGGCTATATTTTATATCCTGCAAACTATCCCAAACACAAGATTAGGAAAATTCATGCTAGAAAACCTCATACTATCGCTCATCATGCATTTATGTATAAAAATGAGGCTTCTAGTTCTAGGCATTCCACTCATGTTAAAATGCCTAAAAAGAAAATTCCTATTGCATCAAATGAGCATAACATTTCATTTAGAACTTTTGATGCTTCTTATGTGCTCACTAACAAATCAAGCAAAGTAGTTGCCAAATATGTTGGGGGCAAACACAAAGAGTCCAAAGACTTGTGTTTGTGTACCCAAGGTGCTTGTTTCTAATGTTAAAGAACCCAAGACCGTTTGGGTACCTAAGAACAAGGCCTAAACTTGTTTTGTAGGTTTGTGCATCCAGTGGATCAAGTTGGATAATCGATAGCGGGTGCACAAACCACATGACAGGGGAGAAAAGGATGTTCTCCTCATATGAGAAAAATGAAGATCCACAAAGAGCTATTACATTCGGGGATGGAAATCAAGGTTTGGTCAAAGGTTTGGGTAAAATAGCTATATCTCCTGACCATTCTATTTCCAATGTTTTTCTCGTAGATTCTTTAGATTACAACTTGCTTTCTGTTTCTCAATTATGCAAAATGGGCTACAACTGTCTATTTACTGACGTAGGTGTTACTGTCTTTAGAAAAAGTGATGATTCAATATCATTTAAAGGAGTGTTAGATGGTCAGCTATATTTAGTTGATTTTAATGATAACAAAGCTGAACTAGACACTTGCTTAATTGCTAAGACTAACATGGGTTGGCTCTGGCATCGCCGACTTGCCCATGTTGGAATGAAGAATCTTCATAAGCTTGTAAAGGGAGAACACATTTTAGAACTAACAAATGTTCATTTTGAGAAAGACAGGATTTGTAGCGCATGTCAAGCAGGAAAGCAGGTTGGAGTCCATCATTCACATAAGAACATCATGACGACTGACAGGCCACTTGAGCTACTCCACATGGACCTATTCGGCTCGATCGCTTTTATAAGCATCGGCAGGAGTAAGTACTGTCTAGTTATTGTGGATGATTATTCTCTCTTCACTTGGTTATTCTTCTTGTAGGATAAATCTCAAACCAAAGAGACCTTAAAGAGATTCTTAAGACGAGCTCAAAATGAGTTTGGACTAAGAATCAAAAAGATAAGAAGCGACAATGGGACGGAGTTCAAGAACTCGCAAATCAAAGGATTTCTTGAGGAGGAGGGCATCAAGCATGAGTTCTCTTCTCCCTACATACCTCAACAAAATGGTGTAGTGGAGAGGAAGAATAGAACTCTATTGGACATGGCAAGAACCATGCTTGATGAGTACAAGACACCGGACTGGTTTTGGGCCGAGGCGATTAACACCGCCTGCTACTCCATCAACAAGTTATATCTTCACTGAATCCTCAAGAAGACATCATACAAACTCCTCACTGGTAAAAAGCCCAATGTTTCATATTTTAGAGTCTTTGGGAGCAAATGTTTTATTCTTATTAAAAGAGGTAGAAAGTCTAAATTTGCTCCTAAAGCAGTAGAAGGCTTTTTATTAGGTTATGACTCAAACACAAGGGCATATAGAGTCTTCAACAAATCTACTTGATTAGTTGAAGTTTCTTGTGACATTGTGTTTGATGAGACTAATGGCTCCCAAGTGGAGCAAGTTGATCTTGATGAACTAGATGATGAAGAAGCTCCATGCATCACGCTGAGGAACATGTCCATTGGTGACGTGTGCCCAAAAGAATCCGAGGAGCCCACCCAACACAAGATCAACCATCATCTTCCATGCAAGCATCTCCACCAACCCAAGATAAGTATCAAGCTCAAGAGAATGAAGACAAAGATCAAGACGATGGGAAGCCTCAAGAAGAGGACATTGATCAAGGGGGAGATGAAGACAATGATGACAAGGAAGATGATCAAGAAACTAGGGTTCAAAGACCGCCACACCCAAAAGTCCACCAAGCAATTCAAAGAGATCACCTCGTCAACTCCATACTTGGTGACATTCACAAGGGGGTAACCACTAGATCTCGAGTTGCACATTTTTGTGAACATTACTCTTTTGTGTCTTCTATTGAGCCATACAGGATAGAGGATGCACTAAGAGATGTGGATTGGGTGGTGGCTATGTAAGAGGAGCTCAACAACTTCACGAGGAATGAGGTATGGCATTTAGTTCCACGTCCTAATCAAAATGTTGTAGGTACCAAGTGGGTATTCCGCAACAAGCAAGATGAGCATGGTGTGGTGACAAGGAACAAATCCCGACTTGTGGCAAAGGGATATTCACAAGTCGAAGGTTTGGATTTCGATGAAACCTATGCACCTATGGCTAGGCTTGAGTCAATTCGTATATTACTTGCCTATGCTACTTACCATGGCTTTAAGCTTTATCAAATGGACGTGAAAAGTGCCTTCCTAAATGGCCCTATCAAGGAAGAGGTCTATGTTGAGCAACCTCCCGGCTTTGAAGATAATGAGTACCCTAATCATGTGTATAAGTTGTCAAAGGCGCTTTATGGGCTCAAGCAGGCCCCAAGAGCATGGTATGAATGCCTGTGAGATTTCCTTATCACTAATGGCTTCAAAGTTGGAAAAGTTGATCCTACTCTCTTCACTAAAACTATTGCAAAAGGCTTATTCATATGCCAAATTTATGTCGATGATATTATATTTTGGTCTACTAACAAGTCATCTTGTGAAGAGTTTAGTAGGATCATGATACAGAAATTCGAGATGTCTATGATGGGGGAGTTGAAGTATTTTCTTGGATATCAAATCAAGCAACTCTAAGAGGGCACCTTCATCAGCCAAACCAAGTACATTCAAGACATACTTAAGAAGTTTGGAATGAAGAATGGCAAACCCATCAAGACACCCATGGGAACCAATGGGCATCTCGACCTCGACACGAGAGGTAAATCCGTAGATGAAAAGGTATACCGGTCGATGATAGGATCCTTACTTTACTTATGTGCATCTCGACCAGATATTATGCTTTCTGTATGCATGTGTGCAAGGTTCCAGGCAAATCCTAAGGAAGTTCACCTTAGGGCCGTGAAAAGAATCATGCGTTATTTAGTTTACACTCCTAAGTTTGGGCTTTGGTACCCCAAGGGATCTACCTTTGATATAATTGGGTATTCCAATGCCGATTATGCTGTATGTAAAATAGATAGAAAGAGCACATCAGGGACCTATCAGTTTCTAGGAAGATCCCTGGTGTCATGGGCTTCAAAGAAACAAAACTTCGTAGCTCCTTCCACCACCGAAACCGAGTATATTGTTGCAGGACATTGTTGTGCGCAATTACTTTGGATGAGGAAAACCCTTAGGGACTATGGCTACAAGTTGAGCAAAGGCCCTCTCCTATGTGATAATGAGAGTGCAATCCACATGGCGGATAATCCCGTTGAACACAGCCGCACTAAGCACATAGACATCCGTATCACTTTCTGAGAGATCACCAACAAAAGGGGGATATCGAAATTGCTTATGTTAGAACCCACAACCAATTAGCCGATATCTTTACCAAGCCACTAGATGAGAAAACTTTTAGCAAACTTAGGAATGAGCTAAATATACTTGATTCTCAGAATTTTGATTGAAACATTGCACACATAGCTCAAGTATATACCTTTGATCATATCTCTTTCATTTGGTGTAAATGCATATTTCTTATTCTTCTTGTGCCAAGGCTAAGACTAATGTTCTTTCAAGTATATCTCTATGATTAGTCTTAGATTGAAGGGAAATAGAGTATTCGGCAAAGACAAGGCTTCCACTCCAACTCTGATGGTATCCCTTACCCTTTGTCGTTACTCATGTCACTCTCAATGGTACGACCCTTCACTCGTATTTATATTACCATTTGGGAGAAGGTATTAGGCCCCAAAGGGGGAGAAAAATGAACAAGGGCTCTCAAGTTCTCTGTTTTTGGCGCTTATTGCCAAATGGGGAGAAAGAATTAAGCCCAAAGCAAAAGGACCGCACCACCATTTCAAAATTTTCACAAAAGCTTATTTCAACTAGTATTTAAAGTTTATCTCAATTGGTATTTAAGTCAGCCTCAAAATGAATTTTCAAATGGTATCTCATTTGGTATTTCAAAATTGTTTTTCAATTTGGTATCTTGAAAACTTCACATTAGTATGAAAGAATTTCAATTGGTATAATTTCACTTGGTACCTATTTCAAAACCCTCTTGAAAGCTAAGGGGGAGTATTTCTTTAGGGGGAGCTATTTTTTAGTCAAAGGAAAAGCATGTGAAATAGGGGGAGGAATTTCAAAATCCTAAAAATGCTTCTTGCAAGTCTCATTCCTATACCTTTGACTATTTGCAAAAGATTTTGAAAAAGATTTGCAAAAGTAAAAATGTAGTGCAAATGTGGTCCAAAATATCAAATAAGGAAAAAGCAATGCATTCATTATTAGTCATATGCTTAAAATCTTTCAATTGGTATAAATTCTAAAGTAACCTATGCACATCTATCTCAATTGCAAACTAGTTATATTTCTACACTTCATATTTGCTTTGGTTAGTGTTGGCATCAATCACCAAAAAGGGGGAGATTGAAAGGAAAATAGGGTTAACCATTTTCTATAAATAGATTTTGGTGGTTGACGACCAACACAAACCATACGGACTGACTAGTTTGGCTAGATGTGATTTATATCAGGTGCATAAGGTTCAACACAAACCAGGGAAGAAATCCGGTTAGGGACACAATAAAAAATGGAGCAAAGAACAAGAGTGTGCTGAAATTCGGTGCACCGGACAGTGTCCGGTGCGCCAGCCGAGGCAGCCAGCAAACCAGTCACTCTGGGGAATTTGGAGGCGCGCTCCGCTATAATTCACCGGACTGTCCAGTGTGCCACCGGACTATCCAGTGCGCCAGCGGAGCAACGGCTCCCTGCGCGCCAACGGCTCTCTGCAAAACGCAACAGTGATGAACAATGTCGCGGCAAAAGTCAGAGCACAGAAGTTAGAAGGCACCAGACTGTCCGATGCAGCTAGAAGATAAACGTCTCCAACAGTCAACTGCTCCGAACCCTAACAGTTGCAATGATGTGGCGCGTACCGGACAGTGCATAATGGCTGTCCGGTAGCGCACAAGACTGTCTGGTGCGCCCATTGCCAGCAGCCCTTGCCAACGGCTAGGAAGTGGTTGGGAGCTATAAATACCCCCAACCACCTCATTCATTGGCATCCAAGTTTTCTAAACATCCCATTCATTGCAAGAGCAAAAGACTTCACTCCAAGACACATTCAATAGATCAGATCCTCTCCAAGTATCCAAATCAACTCAATTCCATTAGGGACTTGAGAGAGGGTGTTTTGTGTTCTTTTGTTGCTCTTGTTGCTTGGATTGGCCTTTTTCTTTCCCATCCTTATTCTCAAGTGCTTTGTAAGCAAAGCAAGAGACACCAAGTGTGTGGTGGTCCTTGCGGGGTCTTAGTGACCCGTGTGATTAAGGAAAAGGCTCACTCGGTCTAAGTGACCGTTTGAGAGAGAGGGAAAGGGTTGAAATAGACCCAGCCTTTGTGGCCTCCTCAACGGGGACTAGGTTCTTTAGAACCGAACCTCAGTAAAACAAATCACCGTGTCTACTCGCTTTGATTCTCGCTTGATTTGTTTGCCCTTCCTCTCTTTAACGTTTCCTTGCTAGTATTATTTTGAGTTTGCTCCCATACATCATCTGCATCATTTGAGCAACTCTCAGCAAGAGAAACATTCTTTCGGACTTGAATTTAATTCTAACGCTAACCCCGGCCTTAGTGTGTGTTTAAGTTTATAAAATTCAGGTTTCGCCTATTCACTCCCCCCCCCCTCTAGGTGACTTTCACATTCCTAAGTCTTCTCCCCTCTTTTCATTGGGTAAGTGTTGCTGAGTACTCCCATACTCAGGGTTCTTTAAACCCTTGTTGTAGGTGAACCGCAGAAGTCAGTCTTCTTTGCACCATGTTGTATGACGGTCGTAACAAAAAGTGATGAAGAATGAATACCAGTGTTTTTAGAAAGGCATCGCCTTTTATGGTTGTAATATATTGCTATAGTACCTCACTACCAGGGTTCTTTAAACCCTTGTTGTAGGTGAACCGCAGAAGTCAGTCTTCTTTGCACCATGTTGTATGACGGTCGTAACAAAAAGTGATGAAGAATGAATACCAGTGTTTTTATAAAGACATCGCCTTTTATGGTTGTAATATATTGCTATAGTACCTCACTACCTATGGTTTGAAATAATACTTTTATGTTGTAAGTTTCGAACATCTGGTTGTAAATTAAGTTATTGTAATACTTCTACACTTTTACTTTGATATATGTTATGTATAAAATGTTGTAATACTGTGATGTCGACGAAATGGGATCTTGTTCGAAGGTTTGACGTGGACGTTTCAGGTTCCTAAGGAATCTTGACAGATTCTTTTAAGTTATCTGATACACATACATAATCGTTTGAGGTCCTTGGGACAAGAACAAGTGCGTGTGGGTCATATAATTTAGAAGGTTCTACCACATGAGGTGGTGGATGGTCTGCATAGGTCACTAGACTATCCACATGTAGGTTGAGCAGATAACTACGCTCTTCTCTGCGGGTACGAGGACCGTCCGCGTGTAGGCGGTGGACCGTTCGCGATGGACCAGAGGGCTTTGTGTAGAACCCAGATCTCGCCTCCCGGGAGGGACCCTATCGGGGAGGAGAGACCGTATAGTTGCTTCAGGATCGTTAGGCCATCCAAAGCGATTTTAGATGAGGTAGAGTCAAAGAGAGATGAAGATTGAGATTGAGAAACTATAACTAGAGCTATGTTACATCTACTCCTAAGATATGAAAATGTAAATAGATAAGTTCAATTGAATTGTATGTTTTTAATTGGTTGTAGCCCTTCATATATATAGAGGAGGTCCAAACTCATTTCTAAACGAGATCCAACAGTTTTCCGTGAGTTTGATAGAATAACCACGCATGGGATAGGCGGCGTGGGTGGCCGTCTCTTAGGGCTCCACTAGGGACGATCTCCTCAACAAGTTCCTGCGATGGGGGCATGGACTACAGGTCGCTCGTGGCGGCCGTGAGTGGCCATCTTGGAAACTAAGGTGATGTTTCGTTCACGAAATATAACGTAAATGGCAATAGTAATGATTCACACTCGAGTACTAGTGGTAATAAGTTTGAATAGGCCGGTATCAATTTCTAGCGTTATATCTGATTACGGTTGAACTTAAACAAACATGGCTTAACGTTATTAGTTACCCATCATGTTTTACAAATATGTGAACCAACAACACCTAAGGGTGGTGTTTGTTTCAATTCAGGGAGCAGCAACCATAATGGGATCAACTGTCGCAGGAGTAACTATTAATGCGATTTGTTTAGTTCAGTAATCAGTAGCATATTCCTTTTCTAGAGGAGGCAGAAGAAAGGAGCGAAGGGGTGAAGACGTGCACTGCCGGGTGCCAGGGTCCGATAATGTCACGCAGGCACGGCCGGCCCTGAGGGGGTGCGGCGCGTGCGGCCGCACCGGGCCCCCAAAAACAGAGGACCTCTCTGGCCACTGGACGGTAGCACTTTTCCCGCTAAGCATATTTATCCTAGATATAAATACACAAGAGCAATGCACTATCGATCAGTTTCGTTTAGATTGTTAAACTAATGTCTCAATTACTTATCTAATGTTCACTTCGTTTCAAAATAGTATTTGTTTTAACTCTTGATTTTTATGTCTATATTCAACTAGATGATGAGGAATCAACTAGAGAAGCAAAATAAATTCTATTTTGATACAGAGAGAGTATTATTTACTATACACATGATGGTTGCATCGACGGAGATAAGATTTTTGAACTTGAAATATTTTTTGAACTATTTAAGGTCAACTTTGACTTAAGAGAGGTTAAATGGTTTGGCGATTATATGTATCTAAAAGAAGTTGTTGGATGAGATTGATCTTAATAGTATAAGCGATGATTTATATCACAAAATGTTAGAAGATATTTTTAATGGCATCGGATAATAAGTATGTGTTTTTGCTATATTTTATATTTATCATCTTATAAACTTGAAAATAGTGCATAATAATTTGTATACGTTGAATATTATATATATTGTGTGTGGATGTGGTCTTTGTTTCAGATTTCGCACCGGGCCCTTAAAAAGTCAGAAATGGCCCTGCACGCAGGCCGCGGGAACGAGATTGTATACCGCCGTATCTAATCGTGACGTGATCCACTACGGGCTAGCCGAACCAAACGCTACACAACAGGATGAGTTAACGACCTAAACAGATCAGGGGGCAAAACGACCGGACCAAACATTAGGAATGAGTTTGGCCGTGCCATGTATTCATGACCTTATCAGGGAGTTGATCATTCTCCACAGGTCCAAACTAGAGTGGAGTTTCAAGAAGGACGATGCCCTATGAACCTACGCGATCTGGTGCTTGGGCAGTGCACTGAAACGCCCTAGGAATGGAGAAAGCCTCAAGCATATCAGGAACATGCATGGAATCAGTTGAAAAAGAAAACGGCTAAGCCAATGTAATGTTCCTTTTTTAACAGAATGATTCGTGCAGTGGTTTACACTTGCACGATTCGTCATACTTAAGCCAACAAAGTCGCTACTACTGGAATCCTACGACTAATCCCTGCGTGTTCTTGATCGAGTAAGACACCAAAGAAAGCTCGAAGCACTAATGAGTGAAAGGCCACATTACATGAAACTTCCTGCGGCTAACTCCGTTCCTATACCTCTACTGTGACTTGAAAACACTACGCTGGTAACAGCCTGGCTTGGGTGGCCACTGGTGAAAGAAGTTCAGTGTAGCAGCATCCTGGTTGTTATGCGGGAGATGTCGGACGGCCTGACCGGCTTCAGCAGGAAGTCCTCCGCGCCTTCCTCAAGGCATCTGAAAAAAAAAACAGATTTGCGTAAAAATTTTGTCAGGAGTCACGACTCATCATCGGTGGGGACACTGCCAATATGCGGTTGGCTGGTGGTTCTATCGAGAAGCAGACCTGGTGATTCGGGTGGGCACGTTCTCTGAGGACATGATCACCACTGGGATCCGCTTCAGCTTCGAAGACTCCTGCTTAGTAGGGCGGAGGCAGGCTGTGTCAGATGTTACGCGCGACAACAGTTGATAGGCTGCAGGTGCCATCGAAGCTAATGGTTAATTACCTTGACCTTCTTGAGCAGGTCGTAGCCGGTCATCTCTGGCATCCAGTAGTCTGTGATGATCATGCTCACATTCGGCTCCTGGATACACAAGAGAAAAGGCAACGTTCAGGTTCAGCCAAACAGAAATCCAATATATGGAGCATTTTTTTTCCTATTCGTCAGTGAGAGAAGAGCAGCAGGTACCGAGCCCAGTATCTCCAGCGCCCTCTTCCCGCTGTCAACCGCAGTGACTGCATCCACAAAAGTATCACAGGTTTGTAGTGCGTAGATTTATTCGATTTGATCTTCTTATATGAGGAGACAAAAAAATATATCAAAAGAGAAAGCCTTGACGCGCGCATTGCGTACGGAGTCCTCACCTCTGTACTTGGAGCGCCGGAGGAGCGCGGTGACGATGGCGCGGTCGACGGAGCTGTCGTCCACGGCGATGACGCATGGCTCCACCTCCGCGTCGTTGCCGATAGGCACAGCCACCTTGGCACTGCTCCTCTCCTCGCCGGCGCGGCAGCAGGCTCCCGCCACCTCCATTGATCGAGATCTGGGTGATCGAGACGAATGCTCTGTTCTGCCCTGCCTTGCCCTCAGGTCAAAACAAATCAAAAAGACAAATGGATGAATGGCCTGCCAACAATGCAATCTCCGGAGGAACAGTGTGGGTATATTTATATGCACACTATCTACACACTATAGAAGAAGAAAAAAAAAAGAAAAGAAAAGATGGCGCGAGGATCGGGCGGGATCGGATCGGATCGGAGATCGCGATGCGGTGAATCCCCCCCGCGGCCGTGGCCCGTGGAGTCGCTGCTGAGCTGAGCCGCAGGCGGGATCGGCATGGCACGGACGGATCGTGGCCATGGATGGATAGCGCATCGCGCCGCAGGGGCCGTGCGGGGCAGCGCGGTTCTCCTGTCCGGAAATCTCACGTCCAGCGGCTGTCAGATCGTGCCTCATTCACTCACAGTTGGCACCTGCCTCCTCCGCGCCGAGCAAGGCTTGTCGCGCGGCCGTGCGCTCGCTGGACTGGGGACACTCCGATTGGATCGCATCCCGTATTCCCGTCCCCGTACGCGACCGTACCACGCCGCTGCTTGCTGCGATGCCAACACAATGGAGGGTCCCGCAGGCAGGATCCTCATGCTGGGAGCCTGGGAGCACGGCATCTTGAAGGCAAGGAACAAATGCGAGGTTCAGTCAGTCTCAAGGTGTCTCAATAAAAGAGCAGTTGATGTATTTTTTTTTCTTGTCTAGATTTTTGTCTCTGTTTCTACAGTTGTATTAACACACAATAAAAAAAGGTCTATGAACACATCTTAGCGACTGGAACATCTTACTGAGCTAGCTAACCTTGATGCTACTAGTCGCAACATCGATATTTAGTTGAGAAAATATTTTTCAGCCCCCATGCACATTATAAAAAGCATATTTGCGTTGTAAAATGGACGACGAATGATTTAATGACTTGATGATATGCTATAATAAACAAAGAGATATCGAGAAACATTAATGATGAAAAGATCAAAAAAACGGTTTAAATAGAGGAAAAAAACGCCTTGTGTTATTGACTAAAATTCTTAAAAAAAAATAGTGGTATGCTTTATTCTCTTCTAGATTCATAATTTAGAGGTCTATATATGTTTGACTACATAATTATGTCTATTTGTATAGAGTGCTTCGAATAAATAATGGGTATCATTGCCACGCATCGTCTATTAGTTTCATAATATGGCCTTTCGATGGATAAATAGTATTCTTTATTTTTCATGATGCATTTTGTGGCTTCCATCGTTCAACGATGTTTTAATATAAGACTACTATTATATCTATCTTTTGTCGGCCGGGGTTATAGCGGAACTATATCTATCGTTGTAGGGTTCTTCAGAGGCGGACCTAGATATAGTGGAGTGAGGGCACATGCCCTCGCTCATTTCTTTGGTGCAAGTAGTAGAGACTAGATTTTCATTATAAGGTCCCCTGCTCAGTTCAACTTAGATGCCCTACTCTGGTGTTTTGATGTTTGTCTTTATAAGTGTGCCATCACTCTCATTTTGCTCTGGGTCCGCCCCTGGGGTTCTTGTATGGACCCTTTTTTTATCCGCCGCTGATGATTCGTGTGCTACTATCCCCTGTCCTACAGTACGGTAAAGATTAGATGTGCTACTGCCTCCCGTTCTGTCGTAGACACTCCGTAGTGTTGTAAAGGTAAAAGGTCGTGAATATTGTGATATGGACCATAAATCCATAATCACCGTACCAATTGCCAATCCTACGGATTGATATGATATAACAAGTTATATTCCCTTTTTTCTATAGGAACGTTTAGATCCATTCATTTTGTAGGATTTTAAAATTTACTTAACAAAGTAACATATTTGGTTTGGACTTTAACATTCCACCACTTTCTAAAATTCATATATAAGTCCATCTCAAATTCATAAGATGGATGATAGGAAATAATTTTATATATCAATAGAATATGATTCTACTCTATAACTTATAGGGCACTCTTCGACTCACTCTTGTATAGTAAAAAATATAGCATATAAATATCTCTGATATCTTGCTAATAATAGTATACAAATATATTTTGCATAAAACCTTATTACCTTAATTGATATTTGCTTTAATTGCTATTATTTGAATGGAATTCAATTCCAATGATCTAAATAGAGCCTAAGCCTATTCCCAAATCCATACTAACGTACTCATTTAATATATTGCCACGTACTTATTTTTATGACGTGGAAAGAGAGTTAAAAGGAATAAGGTTGTTCCCAACTCATTGTTTCTTGTCTAAACAAGGGCGAAGCCAGGATTTAGGTTTAGGGGAGGTAAATCAAATTGAAGAGGCTACTAGGAAGTATTTTATATTATTTATTTGATGATTAGCTAGAAAAATTAGTGGCTCTTATGGAATTAGGGGAGATTAGGGGGGACATTGACCCTGTTTGTTTCGGCTTCTTACAGTTTCTGGCCACCAAAAGCTGCTGCGGACTACCAAACGCTTAGCTTTTCAGCCAGCTTCTATAAAATTTGTTGGGGCAAAAACCATCCAAAATCAATATAAACACATAATTGGTTAAGTCGTTGTAATTGTAGGAATATGTCACTTTCTAGATCCTGAGCCCTATAAACAACTTTATCTTTCTCCACACGTAATCATAATCATATTCAGATTCTCCCCACAGCCAGAATCTCCCCACAGCCAGATTTTCAAAAAAAACTGATCAGAAAAAAGCTGAACCAAACAGGCCCATTGCCCCCCCTTTGCCCCTCCCTAGCATTGCCCCTCATCCAAAGTTGCCACGTCATATTATACCTCACCCCACATTTTTTTGTCATATATCACATTCTTTGATTTCTGGTGGAAATCATTTATACGTTAAAAATCCATAGGTGTTTCTCGATATTATTGAAAATGGTCGTTCTTGGTTATTTTCGATAAAAATAGGAGTTGTATGGCCATTGACCATCAACTAGAGGCTCCTATGACTCACCCCGCATAATTATATCAATGTATAGTATTATGTGTTGTTTCATAGTCCCCGCAAGACAACTAAATGCTAGATGTGTACGAGAGTATGAAATATGGGCCACTTATATGGTTCAGGTTTCAATATCCATGACCTCGTGTCACAGTGGAATCTCCCTCAAGATATTGCTTTATTCTCATGTTTATTTACTCACCTACCACATCAGCTTTGTATCCTACACGGAAAGTATTAATTGATTATAATACTAGATACTGCCTAGGCACGGATCCACATCTCATGCTCTCGTATATGCTAAACTAGCGAGTTGCCTGTGTTTCTGTTGTTATATATTATATAAATAGGTATTGAGATATTTATTCAAACATAATTATTGTTTATTTATAAACACTAAGGTATGTGTGGTTTGGTGGTTAGCCCCAAATTTCTAGAGCAAGGAGGCATGGATTCGGGTGCTCGCTCTGCACTATTTTTTGCAGGTTGATTGCTAGGTAGCTGCATGGACACTGGGGTCTATAGGGCAGTAGCTGAGAGAGCGTTGTGTGGGCACTAGGTGTGGAGCCCACATTGGCATGGCGCCGAGTCGGGGCGCGTGGGACGGGTCCAGAATGTTAGTGTGGAGAGTGAAGTCATGGTAGCAGTAGGCGTTCACATTAGATTCTTAATAGAGTAGTATATAGATTTAATATTCTTTTGAGGATTAAAATAATCTAAGATACTATGCATTGAGATAGTTGTTGTATGACATAACAGTTTTAGATATTATGATAAAATATAAGAGATTGGGAATAGCCTAAAAGAATAGCCAATTGATACATTTTTTGTTTAATAAAAATATATTTTTTCTAAATTATAAGACATCTTAACTTTTATAGATATATTGATTTTGATATGTATCTAGATATAGTGTATCTCTAAGTGCATGCAAATGGTAATATGTTTAGACAAGTGAAAATATTTTATAATTGAAAATAGAAGACATAATATTTACAATACAAAATAAGTACAATTAAATCGATTATGAAATGTATTTTAATATTATATCTATTCTATATCGTAATTATCACACTATTTTCTGTAAATTTAGCAAACTTGAAGAAATTTGAAATTAACTAGATCTAAAATTGCATGGTTTTAAGCCAGATGTAGTATTTAGTGTCAAAAAATGAAATATATTTTAATATTATATTTATTTAAAATCCTAATCATCACACTATTTTCTATAGATTTAGCAAATTTGAAATTAACCAAATCTAAAATTGTATGGTTTTTAGCCCGATGTAGTATTTAATGTCAAAGTTCCACACACTAATAAACGATGAGATCAAATATTTGCATGGGATTGTACAAACTATAATCTGCACCGTCATGCTTGACACCAATCAGATCATAATTTTGATTACATTCCACATCAACGGAATCTACTTGAGTTTAATTGATTGTATCACAAAACATATTTTGATTTGTTTATTATCTATGTCTAGCCATGTGATAATTATATGTGTGTGTTGAGCACCAAAATGAGTGGGTGGACGGTCCACGTGCACAGAGCCGATTAGGGTTCCGAGTTTTGTGCTACGGTTGTTAGCTAAATTCATGGGACTAGTCCGGGAGATCTGTTTGTAAAGGGTCCAACCCCCCTCTTCTATAAATATAGAGGATTACGGCCGATTAAAATCAATCAATCGAATCTACAATCAATACAATTTATATTTTATCTTATATATTTAGGAGTAGTTCTAGTCTAGTTCTAATTTAGTCTTCCAATCCCCAAATTCTCCGCTTCTCTTCGGCTCTACGTCGATTAGAGGTGTCTAGGTCGGCCTGCTGAGCCTGACAACACTTAGGATCTCTCCTCCACGACGGGGTCCCTCCTGGGAGCGAGATCTAGGCGTCGCCGGCGAGCTTTGCCGCCCTTGTGCACGCGCGGACCGTCCGACACGTCAGACAGGGAACCTGAGCCCTACGCCAGGTCGCGGACTGTCCGACCCTTGGCCGCGGACCGTCCGCGTCTGTGCAGAGAGCACCGCCGCCGATTTTCATCATAGTGATTGGCGCCCGAAAAAGAGGCAACAGTGTGTATTTATCAACACATATCATTGTCGTTGGCATTGCCGAAATGGTTACTAGTGAATCCAAAAACTGTTTGAATCCTCGGTGATTCTTAGTGATGCTTACTATTCAAAGTATCTAATTACCTACAAGGATATTATGTTATCCTTTGCAACAAAGAAAACTTTCTTCCGCTTTGTCGGCAAGACAACACGTTAGGGTATCTTTTGGGGTCACTAGGTGATGGATCCGGCCATATCACAAAGCATATGCATTGTGTCTACCGGAGTAACACCACTAGGACTATTCTCCAATTGATTGCCTCATCTGCCATCTTGTTATGATGTCCGGTGCACTTCGAATTAGATCCATGCATGGTGGTCCTTGTGTTGTTTTGATGTGTCTTTAGGTTGATTATTGAGGTGGATTAGCTCAATAAATAAAATACAGGTATAATCTATGTCAGACATATCAATTAAGCTAATACGGTGTTATGCAAATATATTTGTATACTACTATTAGCAAGGTGTTAGAAATATTTATGAGCTACATTTTTACTATAGACAGGAGTGACCCGAAGAGCGTCCTATAAATTGCATATTAGAAACATATTCTACTGATTTATAAAATCATTTCTCATCCACCAACTCATGAATTTGAGATAGCCTGATATCTAAACTTTAAAAGTGCAAATTCTAAGCTAAATAGGTTACTTTATTAAGTAAATTCCAGTTACACCAAAATTAATGGATCCAAAGGCCCCATCAGAGAAAAGAAGTGATTCAAGCAAATTTTCCCAATGAAATTGGAACGAGAAAGTGATCAATCTAAGTGGTATTTTCCATTGTTTTCCTTATCTTATTTTCTTTCCTACGAAAATCTTCTGGACAAACAAATTGGGCCTAAAACGGAAACAGGACTACACACCATATAATTGAGGTGATACAACTAAAGTTAACATTTAACTAAACATTATTGTCTACAACAATAGCAAAATTTAGAGCATGACTAGCTAGTTTACATATGGGTTAGAAATAACTCAAGCACTAAATTAATTATTGGAATCAATTCCCTTGAACCGACTAGCTAGTTTACATATGGGTTACAAATAATTCAAGCCCTAAATTAATTATTGCAATCAATTCCCTTGAACCGATTGATAGGAGGTTTTAATCTAGGGAGCCAGAAAACCTTGATTATTATTATTCAAATCATAATAATCCACATGTGATCCAATAGGCCCTTAGTATACTACGTACGCCCTCCGTTTTAAAATTTAATATGTTTTTCCTTTAGTGAAACTTACCTATTATTGATCAAGCTTATATAAAAATACATAAATATCTATAACATCAAACAAGATTCAATAAATACAACATACAAAAATATTTGGATAGTGTATGTATTTCATACTTTAGATTTTAATATATTTTATCCTTTCTAAAAATAAATGCATATCTAACTTCCGGATGATTTAAACAATTTAAAATTTTGATAAAATATATAAAAAAAATTATAAACTAATATTTATGATATATAGTAAGTATTATTAGATTAAGCATAGAATATAATTTCATATTAAACTCATTTGAAGATATAGATGTTGATATTATTTCTATGATCCTAGTCAAAGTTAAAAAAAACTTTGACTCCTCAAAAAGTGAGATGTGATTTTAATTTTAGGATGGAGGGAGTATTTCCTTTTGTTTTAAATTTTAGGATGCTTTGGTGTTGTACTAGGTCAAACTTGTTTAACTTTGATCAAATTTATAGAAATACTTTAGCATATCTATAAAATGCACTACCAAAATAAATGTTATCATGGCGTATATAACAAAATTAATTCCATATATTGTACATATTTGTGAAAGAACTTAAGTCAAAGATGATAAATCTGACTTGCAAAAATTAAAATGGAAATATATTTTGTGAAATTCATGAAATAAGTTTGATTTATAAAAAATGTAATGTAACCTAAATCTAAAATGAACCCTAATCTAAATACCATACAAGCATAAAAATGGACAAAAATACAAGACTGACGCTCTACCACCGAGATACAGTGATAAATCGTGGTATTATTTTTTATGATCCTTTCTGTGTAAGTATATAAACAATTGATGGGCCCGGATACCAACTTACTACACATATATCTACTGTACACTAGCAGTGCCAATGTCAAGATCAAGAGTGGCAAAGTCATGTGCGGCGATGCCCATGCGAATGGTCACGAGGTGCCGAGCCATGGCCGTGAACGGACGAAGCCTCCTTCTTCCTGCTGGCCCCGATCGAATGGGGATGGTGGTGGTGCCGGCGTTCACTTTGACTCTCACGGCTTATTCTCACGGCGTGCTCTACCTTGGAGCTGGACCTCCTCGGGCGCAGGGACTGCCGCAACCTGTCCTTCCTCCTCTCCCGCGCCGCCGACGATTCCCATTTGGATCTGGCCGGCACGGCGCCCCCACGGTGGCCACTGTAATCGGAGGACGACGGCGACAACGATCCACTGTTCGTGCTGAGGTCCCCGACCTCGATGTCGCCGGGCTGGCGCCGGCCGCGCCGGCCGCGGTACACCCGCTCGGTGTCGAGCACCTTGCGCCAGAGGTGGCAGAGCACGCGGCAGCAGCCCCAGAAGGGCATGCACACCACCTTGCAGGCGTTCTTGGCCAGGCACTTGACGACGCCTATCTTGCATAGGATATAAATGGCGTAGAGCACTGCTCAGAGTTGGAGAAGGGGGTTACAACTTGAAAACACATGCATTTTATGGAAATGTAGGGTGTGGACTGTGGGGTGGTGTTCGCGACTCACCGACGAGGACGAGTATGGCAGCCAAGAAGAAATTGAGTAACCTTTTGATGCAGAGGTACGCGATGAAGCAGAGCATGTCCCATGGCCCCGAGCAAACGCGCCTTTGCCAGAAAGCAGAGTAAAACGAGATCAGTACTCAGTAGTGCCTAGGGAAAAAAAGGCTTAGGTATATAACGAGCGCGCATGGGGCAGACGGCGTAGTGATACACCGCTCTTGGTTGTCTTGAGACGAACGTACTCGCAGGCGGCGCCGTTGAACGGCGACGAGATGACGTTCCCGACGAGCGAGCCGACGCCATAGACCGCCGTGCCGATGACGGAGCCCATCGGACCAAGAACACTGCCTGTTTCGTCGATGGATTAGGGCATCCCGCCAGCGGTGCCGCGGGCGAGCGCAGTGCAGTGGATATCACAAACCGACTAGCATGCCAGAACGCGGCGCTCTATCTGGGGGATCCTCGATTACGCGTCTAACCGTCGTCTAGCCAAGCGGACGCCCGTGCTCCACTGACGTCCTCGCTCTTGATCGCCGAGGCGACCGATCACTCGGCAGTTGCCGCGTTAACACGGATCATGCGGGAGATGCCACTGACGGTTTGTTGGGATGCAGGGCTTGTATTGAACCGAGCAAGGTGGTGGTGGTTCGGAGGCCCAAACAAGCATTACGGTGCATTTATCACATGCCCGTGATAAAAAAAAAACTGATTGCTAGTTTGTCGACTCAATTTTCCCGAGTGTTTTCTATTTTTCTAAGAAAAAATAAACTAATTTTTTTCTTGAAAAAATTAAAATTCCTTAGAAAAATAAGGCTGTCAAACTAGCCCTAAATGAAAAATCACATAGAGAAAATCTTGTCCGTTCGTCTGACGATGACGCGGGAATCGGTTTCACGAGATGATGGTGTTCGGTGATTAGCGACCACACATGGACACGACAGTCGACGAGTTCCGTGTCCTTCAATACTCTCGCGTGCAGAGCCGTTCGGCTTTCACAAGCCGCCAGTCAAGGGGCTACTGCTATCGCCATCGCCACCGCGCTATATCTCCGACATTGCGTGAGGAGGAGGATAAGGCGCAATCCAGAATCACTGATGGAGAAGAGCGTCGCGGCCAGGGTGTCGAGGACAAACTTAATATATTGGGTGCTTAGCGGCATCTCCTGTCATCGTTCTCGCGAGCATCCCCTCCCCTTCATTTAGCGGCTGCAGTTCTAAGCTACCCACTGCAACGCTTCCCTCTATAGAGCACGCTATGATGCGGTAACATTCTCTCTCCCCCTCAATTGGGTGTTCTGCTACATCTCCTGTCATCATTCTCCTCCATGTTCTATCTCCAATTAGTGCGCGCGTTCGGAACAAGTCACACGCCGTCGTGTAGGAAGCTTTACGACAGTGTGAAGTCGTCAAGCTCTAACCAGCCATGTTGGCCCGCGCCGAAGTCAGTGAGGCACCAACACAGACCCTAGTGCGCAGCTCGTTAATCTAGATCAACTTTCGCCTACCCTGCCACTCAGGACCTTCGCCCAGGCAAGACGATAGTCCATCTGTTGTTGCCGATTGTCAAATACAAGCTACCACCACCACCGAGGAGCCCCATGTGTCGAGCGTCAACACGGTCTGAGTGTTGTCGAGCGTCCGTGAAGGACAACCATCGTCGAGCGTGGAGCGGAGCTTCCTACGTCCGCAGAGCATAGGGAGCGTCATCGCGGGCCCCTGGGTAGCCGGCACGAAGCGTTCCTCACGTGCAAGGCTCGTCGCTGGAGTTGTCGCTGAAGCAGTTGCTGACTTAGACAACCCCATCATTGATGGGGAACTCTGCAGGTTCGGTTGCTGCTGTCTTTGAACTCTCTGGTTCTGTTTCTCCTACCTGAGGGACGGTGGTTTCGGCAGTCACAGCAGGAGTTATCTCCATAGCCGAGGGGGTAACTTCGGCATATCCAACAACTTCCATCTCTTCTATAGCAGTTAGTGCAGTAGCCTTCTCTAAAGAATGCAGTTTTGGCCGATGTGTCAAAACTTTAAACCTTTTCGGCTTCGCCACGATGGAAGAGGTCGTAGTTGTGATTTTTCTCTTCGTTCCTTATTTCCGCGCAGGAAAGTAGTAGTCAGGATAAAAAATCTAATCACATCAAAAACTCTGTTTAGTCTCCTCTTGCCACAAGCACCGAAGGCAGTGTTCATGGCATCATCCTCTGCCTTCGTATAAGCTCCCAGTAACTCATCACTAGTCGCCTCAATGGCTTCCAGCCATTCATTATTCGGCTCGTCAAACTGACTTCTATAGAGATAGGTGTATTTCAGGTAAACCAGGCCACCTTCACTGGAACCAGCACCGGTCTCCTTCGGCATCTCCCAATCATTAATAAGGGGTCATACCTTAAAAGCAATGTGCTCCTGAACCAAATCCCTCGTGTCAATGTAGTTGCACACTGTGTTGAAGGCCATCAAACATGCTTATGCTTCGTTACCACCTGCGATCGAAGGTCTCCTGATGCCGAAGCGTGATCGTATGGGGCGCTGAATTATACTTTTCACATCCTCCCTTTCACTCAGATCATTTTTAACATAAAACCATTGTTTCATCCATGAGCCCGGCTACTTTTTCCAAAACGTTGGCACAGGACACCTCGCATCAGACCAATACATAAAGCTATAACATATGAAGTTGTTATGATATTGTTCTTTCCCAACTGCCTTCGTCCGGTAGGATAATTCGTGTATATTGCAGAAGCAGTTGGCGTCCGTCTCTAGCCCTTGGCTCCTCATCGCCCAAATGAAAACTCCAACTTTAATCAAAGCTTCGGGAGTAAGTTGATCAAGGTATATTTCGAATCTTTTCAGCACTTCAACTAGAATCTTATGTAGAGGAAATCGAAGGCTGACCTTCAAAAAGCTCTTGAAAACAACCACTTCGTCAGCTTCAGGAAGGGGAATAGTGTTCTCTCCTCCAACCCTCACAATAGATATATCATGAAAATACTTACCATTCATTGCTTCAATTTGTCTCTTTCTAACGGTCGATTTTCCAAACACAACATTGGTCCTTTCCATGGCTTCGTAGAAACCATCCAGAGCAGGATCCACACCTTTCTTCTCTTCGGCCATTCTAACGACGATTGCAACAAAAAGTCGAAGCTCAAAAGCAATTGTGATCATAGAATTAGAAAGCTAAAACAACAAACACAGCACAAAGCTTGATAGCACGAAAAATATTTTCAATGCAAGCTCTCGTATATATACACAAAACACCACTGAGCGATGGGTCCCACAATACGGAATGTTTCGCTATTCTAGCTAAGGGAAGGTGTTTTTTTGGACCTTCGGCTAAAGGTCTTCATTCGTTTCGCAGTCTGAATTTGTTAAAAAGGAACAAACTAATACTGCAATGGGCTACTGTTGGGGGCTTTCCTCTTCCAAAGGTACTCAAAAATGCAGCTAACCATTTGCTTTCAGCATACTATTGAATATTACAGGAGCTTCGACATAACACAAGAGGAGCATGACGAAGGAAGCTTCGTTCAACAGACTTCATCACGGTAGAACGGATAGACAACGTAAGGAGAAGGTGTTGCTCAAGTCAGTGAATACAAATGGCGATACCGCCCTTGTAACGTTTTGTATACTCTGTATGTAATCATTAAGGGCATGAATGTAATAACACACAAAGCCTTACAGTTGCCTATAAATAGATGAACAGTACCCATGTACTGTTCACGCTGACTATAATTGCTCTCACGTCATTGCCTTCGAATAAGCCGAAGGTATCATTGTAATTTCAACTTTAAAGATATATTTGTACTCATTATGGAATGAATATATGGTACGGAATTACATCTTGCAAGTATATCTTTATATTTGTAGATCATATAAACTTGCTACTTATGACCTTCGTCTGAGACCCATTATACCCGAGAGGGGATAATGCTTCGGAAGACGAATGTCTTTAACATATAACAGATATGTTGTCTTGTTTTTGATTCACAACAATTGAAAACAAGTGTTCATCAAATCTATATAAATAAGCATTAATATTTATAATTGTCGGTACCCTGGATCAGGGGTACCTTCTTCTACAACATGAAGACGTCACACTCGTGCAACACCTCAAGGCCACGTGGAGAATGGCGCCCAACCCCACCACATGGGCAGGCCCAAGGGCGCCACATGGCAAGGAAATGAAGTACGTCCCAGTATTCATTGTTGGGTCCGGACCTCCACAGAAGGATACCGGACCCCTATACGTACAAGTCCAGAGCCCCCAAGAAGGCACGCCGGGTCCCTTAGAGGGCCCCAGTCCCCCTCCGAGTAAGGTCTAAGCCTTAGCAAGGTCCCGGGACGAGAAGGACCCTAGTATGAGTAGGGGTTCAGTGCTGGCACGTGTCCAGGCCTTGCCCTGCGCTCCCCGCTGGTACCGCATAGCTTGTGGCGCGTGACAGAAGCCAACGGGTCGAGCCTGACGTAAAGCCCATAAAGCCGTACAGCCTCTGCATTTATTGCGGAGAGGACGTGCCGCCTGCCACCACGATAACAGGCAATGTGCCCTCCCAGCATTTAATGCGTCCTGTCCAATCCGCTGGCAGACGGCGTCAGGGTCATCCAGCGGGCGGCGCGCCTGACCGGTCTATTGGCAAACAGTGCGCCCGTGCCGAGCGGTGCACTGTTCTCATCATCCCTTCTACAAGAAGCCTCCCCTGCAAGCTGAGGATACGCAGATCTCGGGTGTCAGGGCACTAGAAGATCGCCCCAGCAGCAAACATTTGTGGCTCCAAGTGCTATATTCGCTATGTCCCTAGGCCTGCATGTCGGGGCTCAGTACCTTTGTGCATGCCCCCCTTCAGCTATAAAAGGGGAGCCATGCGGCGTTATAGGACAGATCCAATCTTAGGCTCACACAGACACTCACAAAGTTCATACAAGCTCTCAAGCAATACATCACACAGTGGAGTAGGGTATTACGCTCCGGCGGCCCGAACCACTCTAAACCCTCGCGTGCTCTTGTGTGTTCATCCACCAGTCTCGTAACAAGCAAAACACTTAGGCCCCTCTAAAAGTCGCCTAGAGGGGGGGTGAATAGGCAGAATCTGAAAATTACAAACTTAAGCACAATCTACAAGTCGGGGTTAGCGTTAGAAATATAAGCGAGTCCAAAAGAGAGGGCGCAAAACAAATCAACCAAGGAAATAGAGCAGATGACACGGTGATTTGTTTTACCAAGGTTCGATTCTTACAAACCTACTCCTCGTTGAGGTGGTCACAAAGACTGGGTTTCTTTCAACCCTTTCCCTCTCTCAAACGGTCACCTAGACCGAGTGAGCTTCTCTTCTCAATCAAATGGGACACTAAGTCCACTACACGGACCACCACACAATTGGTGTTTCTTGTTTTGATTACAAGTGTTGTGGAAGCAAGAATGAGGAAGAAGAAAAGCAATCCAAGCGCAAGAGCTCAAAAGAACACAAATGTCTCTCTCTCTAGTCACTAATTTGTTTGGAGTGATTCCGAACTTTGAGAGAGGATTTGATCTCTTTGTTTGTGTCTTGTATTGAATGCTATAGCTCTTGTATGGGGTTTGAAGTCTGAAAACTTGGATGCCATGAATGTGGGGTGGTTGGGGGTATTTATAGCCCCAACCACCAAAATGGCCGTTGGGGATGGCTTCTGTCGACGGGCGCATCGGACAGTCCGGTGCACCACCGGACACTGTCCGGTGCGCCAGCCACATCACCCAACCGTTAGGGTTCGACCGTTGGAGCTCTAACTTGTGGGGCCACCAGACAGTCCGGTGGAGCACCGGACAGGTCCTGTAGACTGTTCGGTGCGCCTTCTGGCACCTACTCTGACTTCTGCGAGCACAGGCGCGCACTGTAGAGCATTTAATGCCTTCGCAGACGACCGTTGGCGCGAAGTAGTCGTTGCTCCGCTGGCACACCGGACAGTCCAGTGCTACACCGGATAGTCCGGTGAATTATAGCGGAGCGGCCTCCCAAATTCCCGAGACTGGCAAGTTTGGAGTTGGATTCCCTGGTGCACCGGACACTGTCCGGTGGTGCACCGGACACTGTTCGGTGGCACACCGGTTAGTCCGGTGCGCCAGACCAGGGCTGCCTTCGGTATACTTTGCTCCTTTGTTTTGAACCCTTTCTTTTATCTTTGTATTGGTTTGTTGTGAACCTTTGGCACCTGTAGAACATATTTTCTAGAGCAAACTAGTTAGTCCAATAATTTGTGTTGGGCAATTCAACCACCAAAATTCATATTGGAAAAGGTTTGACCCTATTTCCCTTTCAATCTCCCCCTTTTTGGTGATTGATGCCAACACAAACCAAAGCAAATATAAAGGTGCAGAATTGAACTAGTTTGCATAATGTAAGTGCAAAGGTTGCTTGGAATTGAAACCAATATACTTATTCAAATAGATGTGCATGGATGGTTTTTCTTAAAATTTTGGACCACATTTGCACCACGAGTTTTGTTTTGCAAATCCTTTGTAAAATTCTTTTCAAAATCATTTTGCAAATAGTCAAAGGTATATGAATAAGATTGAAGAAAGCATTTTCAAGATTTGAAATTTTTCTCCCCCTGTTTCAAATGCTTTTCCTTTGACTAAAAACAAAACTCCCCCTAAATAAAATTATCCTCTTGGT
Organism: Zea luxurians; assembly: GCA_029449295.1. NCBI lineage: Eukaryota > Viridiplantae > Streptophyta > Magnoliopsida > Poales > Poaceae > Zea > Zea luxurians. The sequence goes on along the minus strand of JAOPSE010000001.1, from coordinate 43,293,321 downwards.
GTTCAAGAGGGTTTTGCAATTTTTGAAGATACTACTTTCTCCCCCTTTTGAACACAATAAGATATCAAATTGAAAACTTCATTTTTAAATTTGGTGGTGGTGCGGTCCTTTTGCTTTGGGCTCATACTTTCTCCCCCTTTGGCATGAATCGCCGAAAACGGATACTTGTGAGTGAAATATAAGCCCTCTTCAAACTTTCTCCTCCTTTGGCAAACACAAAAATATGAGTGAAGATTATACCAAGGTGGAGAACTATGCGGAGTACCGGCAAAAACAATTGGAGTTGAGTGGAAGCGCCTTCTTTACCGAATACTCCATTTCCCTTTCAATATCTATGACTAAGCATAATAATACACTTGAAAACACATTAGTCATAGACATAAAATGAGATATGATCAAAGGTATATAAAAGAGCTATGTGTGCAAGAATCAATCAAAATTCCTAGAATCAAGAATATTTAGCTCATTCCTAAGTTTGGTAAAGGATTGCTCATCTAAAGGCTTGGTAAAGATATCGGCCAATTGATCTTTGGTGTTTATATAGGCTATCTCGATATCCCCCTTTTGCTGGTGATCTCTCAGAAAGTGATACCGAATGGCTATGTGCTTAGTGCGGCTGTATTCAACGGGATTATCTGCCATGCGGATTGCACTCTCATTGTCACATAGGAGAGGGACTTTGCTAAACTTGTAGCCATAGTCCCTAAGGGTTTGCCTCATCCAAAGTAATTGCGCGCAACAATGGCCTGCGGCAATGTACTCGGCTTCGGCGGTAGAAAGAGCTACTGAGTTTTGTTTCTTTGAAGCCCAAGACACCAGGGATCTTCCCAGAAACTGACAAGTCCCTAATGTGCTCTTCCTATTAATCTTACACCCTGCCCAATCAGCATCGGAATATCCTAATAAATCAAATGAGGATCCCTTAGGGTACCAAAGACCAAACTTAGGTGTATGAACTGAATATCTCAAGATTCGCTTCACGGCCCTAAGATGAACTTCCTTAGGGTCGGCTTGGAACCTTGCACACATGCATACAGAAAGCATAATGTCCGGTCGAGAAGCACATAAATAGAGTAAAGATCCTATCATCGACCGGTATACCTTTTGATCTACGGATTTACCTCCCGTGTCGAGGTCGAGATGCCCATTGGTTCCCATGGGTGTCTTGATGGGCTTGGCATCCTTCATTCCAAACTTGGTAAGTATATCTTGAATGTACTTCGTTTGGCTGATGAAGGTGCCCTCTTGGAGTTGCTTGACTTGGAATCCTAGAAAACACTTCAACTCCCCCATCATAGACATCTCGAATTTTTGAATCATAATCCTACTAAACTCTTCACAAATAGATTTGTTAGTAGACCCAGATATGATATCATCAACATAAATTTGGCATACAAACAAATCATTTTTAATGGTTTTAGTGAATAAAGTAGGATCGGCTTTACCGACTTTGAATCCATTAGTGATAAGAAAATCTCTTAGGCATTCATACCATGCTCTTGGGGCTTGCTTGAGCCCATAAAGCACCTTAGAGAGTTTGTAAACATGGTTAGGATACTCACTATCTTCAAAGCCGGGAGGTTGCTCAACATAGACATCTTCCTTGATAGGTCCGTTGAGGAAAGCACTCTTCACGTCCATTTGGTAAAGCTTAAAGTCATGGTGAGTAGCATAGGCAAGTAGTATTCGAATTGACTCAAGCCTAGCTATGGGTGCATAGGTTTCACCGAAATCCAAACCTTCGACTTGTGAATACCCTTTGGCCACAAGTCGTGCCTTGTTCCTTATCACCACACCATGCTCATCTTGTTTGTTGTGGAAGACCCATTTGGTTCCTACAACATTTTGGTTAGGACGTGAAACTAAATGCCATACCTCATTCCTCTTGAAATTGTTGAGCTCCTCTTGCATCGCCAACACCCAATCCGAATCTTGAAGTGCTTCCTCTATCCTGTGTGGCTCAATAGAGGAAACAAACGAGTAGTGTTCACAAAAATGAGCAACACGAGATCGAGTAGTTACCCCCTTATGAATATCTCCTAAAATGGTGTTCACAGGGTGATCTCGTTGGATTGCTTGGTGGACTCTTGGGTGTGGCGGCCTTGGAACTTGCTCATCTTCCTTGTCTTGATCATTCGCATCTCCCCCTTGATCATTGCCCTCCTCTTGAGGTAGCTCATCATCTTGATCTTCTCCTTCATCATCTTGAGCCTCATCCTCATCTTGGGTTGGTGGAGATGCTTGCATGGAGGAAGATGGTTGATCTTGTGCTTGAATGGGCTCTTCGGATTCCTTAGGACACACATCCCCAATGGACATGTTCCTTAGCGCGACGCATGGAGCCTCTTCATCATCTAATTCATCAAGATTAACTTGCTCTACTTGAGAGCCATTAGTCTCATCAAACACAATGTCACAAGAAACTTCAACTAGTCCAGTGGACTTGTTAAAGACTCTATATGCCCTTGTGTTTGAATCATATCCTAGTAAAAAGCCTTCTACAGCCTTAGGAGTAAATTTAGATTTTCTACCTCTTTTAACAAGAATAAAGCATTTGCTACCAAAGACTCTAAAATATGAAACATTGGGCTTTTTACCGGTGAGGAGTTCGTATGATGTCTTCTTGAGGATTCGGTGTAGATACAACCGGTTGATGGCGTAGCAAGCGGTGTTGACCGCCTCGGCCCAAAACTGATCCGAAGTCTTGTACTCATCAAGCATGGTCCTTGCCATGTCCAATAGAGTTCTATTCTTCCTCTCCGCTACACCATTTTGTTGTGGCGTGTAGGGAGAAGAGAACTCATGCTTGATGCCCTCCTCCTCAAGAAAGCCTTCTATTTGTGAGTTCTTGAACTCCGTCCCATTGTCGCTTCTTATTTTCTTGATCCTTAAGCCGAACTCATTTTGAGTCTGTCTCAAGAATCCTTTCAAAGTCTCTTAGGTTTGAGATTTATCCTGTAAAAAGAATACCCAAGTGAAGTGAGAATAATCATCCACAATAACTAAACAGTACTTACTCCCGCCGATGCTTATGTAAGCGATCGAGCCGAATAGGTCCATGTGGAGGAGCTCAAGTGGCCTGTCAGTCATCATGATGTTCTTATGTGGATGATGAACACCAACTTGCTTCCTTGTTTGGCATGCGCTACAAATCCTGTCTTTCTCAAAATGCACATTTGTTAGTCCCAAAATGTGCTCTCCCTTTAGAAGCTTGTGAAGATTCTTCATCCCAACATGCGCTAGTTGGCGGTGCCAGAGCCAACCCATGTTAGTCTTAGCAATTAAGCAAGTATCGAGTTCAGCTCTATTGAAATCAATTAAGTATAGCTACCCTCTAATACTCCTTTAAAAGCTACTGAATCATCACTTCTTCTAAAGACAGTAACACCAGTATCTGTAAAAAGACAGTTGTAACCCATTTTGCATAATTGGGAAACAGAAAGCAAGTTGTAATCTAAAGAATCTACAAGAAAAACATTGGAAATAGAATGGTCAGGTGATATAGCAATTTTACCCAATCCTTTGACAATTTCCATCCCCGAATGTGATAGCTCGTTACTGATCTTGGTTTTTCTCGTAGGAGGAGAACATCTTTTTCTCCCCAGTCATATGGTTTGTGCACCCGCTGTCGATGATCCAACTTGAGCCCCCGGATGCATAAACCTACAAAACAAATTTAGTTCTTGATTTTAGGTACCCAAACAGTTTTGGGTCCTTTGACATTAGATACAAGAACTTTGGGTACCCAAACACAAGTTTTTGATCCCTTGTGTTTGCCCCTAACATACTTGGCAACTACCTTGCCGGATTTGTTAGTTAGCACATAAGAAGCATCAAAGGTTTTGAATGACACATTATGATCATTTGATGCTTTAGGAGTTTTCTTCTTAGGCAATTTAGCATGGGTTGATTGCCTAGAACTAGATGCCTCACTCTTATACATAAAAGCATGATTAGGGCCAGAGTGAGACTTCCTAGAGTGAATTCTCCTAATTTTGTGTTCGGGATAACCGGCAGGGTATAAAATGTAACCCTCGTTATCCTAAACCACGGGAGCCTTGCCCTTAACAAAATTAGACAATCTTTTAGGCGAGGCATTAAGCTTGACATTGTCTCCCTGTTGGAAGCCAATGCCATCCTTAATACCTGGGCGTCTCCCACTATAGAGCATGCTTCTAGCAAATTTAAATTTCTCATTTTCTAAGTCATGCTCATTAATTTTGGCACTAAGTTGAGCTATGTGATCATTTTGTTGTTTAATTAAAGCTAGGTGATCATGAATAGCATCAACATTGATATCTCTACATCTAGTGCAAATAGTAACATGATCAACGGAAGATGTAGAGGGTTTGCAAGTATTTAATTCAACAATCTTAGCATGCAAAATATCATTCTCATCTCTAAGATTGGAAATAGAAGCATTGCAAACATCTAAATTCTTAGCCTTAGCAATTAATTTTTCATTTTCAATTTTAAGGCTAGAGAGAGAAGCATTCAATTTGTCAATCTTAGCAATTAAATTGGCATTATCATTTCTAAGACTAACAATTGAATCATCACACACATCAAACTTTTCAACCTTAGCAATTACTTTTGCATTTTCATTTCTAAGGTTGGAAACAATGTCATGGCAAGTGCTTAGCTCATTAGTTAATTTTTCATTTTTCTCTACTTCCTGAGCATAAGCATTTTTAACTTTAACATGCTTTTTGTTTTCTTTAATTAGGAAGTCCTCTTGGCTATCCAAGAGTTCATCCTTATCATGAATAGTGCTAATCAATTCATTTAATTTTTCTTTTTGTTGCATGTTCAAGTTGGCAAAGAGAGTAAACAAATCATCCTCATCATCACTAGAATTAGCCTCATCACTAGATGTTGCATACTTAGTGGAGGATTTGGATTTTACCTTCTTCTTCTTGCCGTCCTTTGCCATGAGGCATTTTTGGCCGACGTTAGGGAAGAGGAGCCCTTTGTTGATGGTGATGTTGGCGGCGTCCTCGTCGGAGGAGGAGTCGGTGGAGCTCTCGTTGGAGTCCCACTCTCGGCAAACATGGGCATCGCCGCCCTTCTTCTTGTAGTACTTCTTCTTTTCTCTCCTTTTCCCTTCTTGTCGTCGCCCCTGTCACTATCACTAGATATTGGACATTTAGCAATGAAATGACCGGGCTTACCACATTTGTAGCATACTTTCTTGGAACGGGGCTTGTAATCTTTCCCCTTCCTTTGTTTGAGGATTTGGCGGAAGCTCTTGATGATGAGCGCCATTTCCTCATTGTCGAGCTTGGAGGCGTCGATGGGGATTCTACTTGGAGTAGAATCTTATTTCTTCTCCTCTGTTGCTTTGAATGCAACGGGTTGTGCTTCGGGTACGGAGGAGGATGCGCCTTGCTCGATGATCTTTTTGGAGCCTTTGATCATTAGTTCAAAGCTCACAAATTTACCTATCACTTCCTCGGAAGACATTAGTTTGTATCTAGGATCACCACGAATTAATTGTACTTGAGTAGGATTAAGAAAAACTAGTGATCTTAGAATAACCTTGACCATCTCATGGTCATCCCATTTGGTGCTCCCGAGGTTGCACACTTGATTCTCCAAGGTTTTTAGCCGGTTGTACATGGCTTGTGGCTCCTCCCCTTGGTGAAGCATGAATCGACCGAGCTCCCCCTCGATCGTCTCCCTCTTGGTGATCTTGTCACCTCATCTCCTTCGTGCGCCATTTTGAGTACGTCCCAAATCTCTTTGGCACTTTTCAAGCCTTGCACCTTGTTATACTCCTCTCGACATAGAGAGGCGAGGAGTATTGTGGTGGCTTGGGAGTTGAAGTGCCGGATTTGGGCAACTTCGTCCGAATCATAGTCCTCATCCCCTACGGATGGTACCTGTACACCAAACTCAACAACGTTCCAAATACTAGTGTGGAGTGAGGTTAGGTGATGCCTCATTTTATCACTCCACATGTTATAATCTTCATCGTAAAAAACCGGTGGTTTGCCTAATGGAACGGAAAGTAATGGAGTACGTTTAGAAATGCGAGGGTTGTGTAGGGGAATCTTACTAAACTTCTTGCGCTCATGGCGCTTAGAAGTTACGAACGGCGCGTCGGAGCCGGAGGTGGATGGCGATGAAGAGTCGGTCTCGTAGTAGACCACCTTCCTCATCTTCTTTTTCTTTTCGCCACTCCGATGCGACTTGTGTGAAGGGTATTCCTTCTCCTTCCCCTTGTTGCGGGACTCTCCCAATGGAGCCTTCCCGTGGCTTGTAATGGGCTTGTCGCCGGTCACCATCTCCTTCTTGGCGTGTTCTCCCGACATCACTTCGAGCGGTTAGGCTCTAATGAAGCACCGGGCTTTGATACCAATTGAAAGTCGCCTAGAGGGGGGTGAATAGGCGGAATCTGAAAATTACAAACTTAAGCACAATCTACAAGCCGGGGTTAGCGTTAGAAATATAAGCGAGTCCAAAAGAGAGGGCGCAAAACAAATCAACCAAGGAAATAGAGCGGATAACATGGTGATTTGTTTTACCGAGGTTCGGTTCTTGCAAACCTACTCCCTGTTGAGGTGGTCACAAAGACCGGGTTTCTTTCAACCCTTTCCCTCTCTCAAACGGTCACCTAGACCGAGTGAGCTTCTCTTCTCAATCAAATGGGACACTAAGTCCACTACAAGGACCACCACACAATTGATGTCTCTTGTTTTGATTACAAGTGTTGTGGAAGCAAGAATGAGGAAGAAGAAAAGCAATCCAAGCGCAAGAGCTCAAAAGAACACAAATGTCTCTCTCTCTAGTCACTAATTTGTTTGGAGTGATTCCGAATTTTGGGAGAGGATTTGATCTCTTTATTTGTGTCTTGTATTGAATGCTATAGCTCTTGTATGGGGTTTGAAGTCTGAAAACTTGGATGCCATGAATGTGGGGTGGTTGGGGGTATTTATAGCCCCAACCACCAAAATGGCCGTTGGGGATGGCTTCTGTCGACGGGCGCACCGGACAGTCCGGTGCACCACCGGACACTGTCCGGTGCGCCAGCCACGTCACCCAACCGTTAGGGTTCGACCGTTGGAGCTCTAACTTGTGGGGCCACTGGACAGTCCGGTGGTGCACCGGACAGGTCCTGTAGCCTGTCCGGTGCGCCTTCTGGCGCCTGCTCTGACTTCTGCGCGTGCAGGCGCGCACTGTAGCGCATTTAATGCCTTCGCAGACGACTGTTGGCGCGAAGTAGCCGTTGCTCCGCTGGCACACCAGACAGTCCGGTGAATTATAGCGGAGCGGCCTCCCAAATTCCCGAGACTGGCAAGTTTGGAGTTGGATTCCCTGGTGCACCGGACACTGTCCGGTGGTGCACCAGACACTGTCCGATGGCACACCGGTCAGTTCGGTGCGCCAGACCAGGGCTGCCTTCGGTATACTTTGCTCCTTTGTTTTGAACCCTTTCTTTTATCTTTGTATTGGTTTGTTGTGAACCTTTGGCACCTGTAGAACATATTTTCTAGAGCAAACTAGTTAGTCCAATAATTTGTGTTGGGCAATTCAACCACCAAAATTCATATTGGAAAAGGTTTGACCCTATTTCCCTTTCACCCTCCTCTTCTTAGGATTTAGGGCGGGTGCAATCCACCACCCGGCCGGAGAGATTTCCTCTCCCACATTTGGCGCGCCTGATAGGGGCCCTAGGCTTGAAGTTTTTGCTTGTTTTCTTGCTCAGCATGATGGTGCGGATCATCGAGCACCGCGCCGAAACTTCAGAAGATTTGGTGATGGAGCAAGAAGTTGCATCCTCCACGCCGCGAGTGCCCGACCGCCCTGAGTCTGGGGCTGCTGCTGTACACGCCGTGCAGCAGCACACGCCAGCACAGGTGTCCCGGACTCCGTCGAGGGCAGCGCCCACAGCGCTGTCTGCGGCTAGGGAGTTGCTACGCCACCCCCCTAGCTCCACGGCTTCACCAGGGGCCATGAAGCAGTGGCGTGACGACGTTGACTAGTTACTCGGCATGGCGCATTCTACCTCAACCAGGTCCAGGCCTCGGTCATCCCAGCGCCAACGTGAGGAGACGGCGTATGTACGCTCACCCTCTGTAAGGGGTGCACAGACCGACGACCTCCGGGCAGAACTCAACCACAGGCGTACGGGAGAGGACGCCCGGATCTCTTTGGAAAGGGCGCGCGAACGCTGCCAAAACATCGAGGGTCGTAGCCTCGATCAAGACTTTGCTGCGGCAGCACCATAGACACCAATGGGCACCCGGTCCCAAACGGGTGTCCCCTTGGCCGGCGTGGGCTGCGCCGCCCTCGCGGATCATATTCGCGCGGCGTCATGGCCGCCCAAGTTCTGGCCGCACCTACCGGAAAAATACGATGGAGCATCAAACCCGTCGGAGTTCCTACAGGTGTACGTCACCGCCATCACTGCAGCAGGTGGAAACACCGCTGTGATGGTGACGTATTTTCATGTCGTCTTGTCTGGACCTGCCTGGACTTGGCTCATGAACCTCGCCCCAGGGTCAATCTACACCTGGGAAGAGCTCTGCGCACGGTTTGTTGCAAACTTCGCCAGCGCTTACCAGCAACACGGCGTGGAGGCCCACCTACACGCAGTGAGGCAGAGGCCTGGAGAGACCCTCCGAACGTTTATCTCTTGCTTCACCAAGGTACGAGGTACTATACCTCGTATTTCCGATGCCTCCATCATCACGGCCTTCCGACAGGGGGTACGTGATAAGAAAATGTTGGAGAAGCTAGCCACACATGACATGGAGACTGTCCCCACGCTCTTCGCTCTAGCTGACAAGTGTGCCAGAGCCGCCAAGGGCCATGCATGGCACTCGGCCCCACAAACCAGGACTACCCAGATGGGTGGCTCGGGTGCCGCCCCCCGGGACGGCAAAAAGAAAAAGAAGGGTTGTGGCTACGAAAGGCCGTAGTCTACCGCGTTGGTCGTTGCAGCTACGACCGGGGGCCGGGGCGACCGCAACAAACGCCCACGGCCGCAAAGGGGTAACAGCGGCTCGTGCCCTGTACACCCCAACGGTCGCCACAGCGCTGCGGAGTGTCGCGAGATCATTGATCTTGCAAAACGCGTCAGCGAACGCATCAGCGAGCGGCGTGAGCAGTCTTCCAAGGATGGCTCCCCACCTTGTCACCGCCCTGGCAAGGAAAAGGTCGACGACGGCGAGGTAGCCGCGGCTGAGCGAGACCTCGGGTATCAGTCACCCAAAGGGGACCTAAAGGACATCTTCACTAGGGACTCCCACTCCGATGGCGATGACTAGACGGACCACCGACGGGACCCCATGTCCCCCGGCGTACGGAGCTGAAGCCTGCCTTCCTCCGGAAACCCTTCTGGATTCCCCACGGGTCCAGACTTCTGACAGGTTCATCCAGGAATGACCGCAGCCAAAGACGGGGGCTCCTTCGTCAAACGCAGATAGAAACCCGGGGTCAGGACTGAAAGTCGCCTAGAGGGGGGTGAATAGGGCGAAACTGAAATTTAACAATTTAAACACAACTATAAGCCGGGTTAGCGTTAGAAATAATAATGAGTCCGAGAGAGAGGGAGCAAAACAAATCGTTAGCGAATAAAGAGTGAGACACGTGGATTTGTTTTACCGAGGTTCGGTTCTCTCAAACCTACTCCCCGTTGAGGAGGCCACAAAGGCCGGGTCTATCTCAACCCTTTCCCTCTCTCAAACGGTCCCTCGGACCGAGTGAGCTTCTCTTCTCAAATCAACCGGGAACAAAACTTTCCCGCAAGGACCACCACACAATTGGTGTCTCTTGCCTCGGTTACAATTGAGTTTTGATCACAAGAACAAATGAGAAAGAAAGAAGCAATCCAAGCGCAAGAGCTCAAAAGAACACAACAAATCTCTCTCACTAATCACTAAAGCCTTGTGTGGAATTGGGAGAGGATTTGATCACTTTGGTGTGTCTTGTATTGAATGCCTAGCTCTTGTAAGGTGTAGAAGTGTGAAAACTTGGATGACTTGAATGAGGGGTGGTTGGGGGTATTTATAGCCCCAACCACCAAACTAGCCGTTTGGTGGAGGTTGTCTGTCGCATGGTGCACTGGACAGTCCGGTGCACACCGGACAGTGTCCGGTGCGCCAGCCACGTCACCAGGCCGTTGGGTTCCGACCGTTGGAGCTCTGTCTGTTGGGCCCGCTTGGATGTCCGGTGGCGCACCGGACATGTACTGTAGAGTGTCCGGTGCGCCACCTCGCGCGTGCCTGACTTCTGCGCGCTCTGGCACGCATTAATTGCTTCTGCATGTGACCGTTGGCGCGAAGTAGCCGTTGCTCCGCCGTTACACTGGACAGTCCGGTGCACACCGGACATGTCCGGTGAATTATAGCGGAGCGGATTCCCGAAGCTGGCGAGTTCAGAGTCGCTTCTCCTTGGAGCACCGGACACTGTCCGATGTACACTGGACAGTCCGGTGAATTATAGCGCGGCACCTCTGAGAATTCCCGAAGGTGCGAAGTTCAGCTTGAAGTCCCCTGGTGCACCGGACACTGTCCGGTGGTGCACCGGGCACTGTCCGGTGGCACACCGGATAGTCCGGTGCGCCAGACCAGGGCACACTTCGGTTGTCCCTTTGCTCCTTTCTCTTGGTCTTTTTATTGGCTTATTGTGAACCTTTGGTACCTGTAGAACTTATAAACTTGGGCAAACTAGTTAGTCCAATTATTTGTGTTGGGCAATTCAACCACCAACATCAATTTAGGAAATAGGTGTAAGCCTAATTCCCTTTCAATCTCCCCCTTTTTGGTGATTTATGCCAACACAAACCAAAGCAAGTATAGAAGTGCATAATTGAACTAGTTTGCAAAATGTAAGTGCAAAGGTTACTTAGAATTGAGCCAATAAATATTGATTACTAGATATGCATGGATTGTTTCTTTATTTTTAATATTTTGGACCACGCTTGCACCACATGTTTTGTTTTTGCAAATTCTTTTTGTAAATCCTTTTCAAAGTTCTTTTGCAAATAGTCAAAGGTAAATGAGTAAGATTTTGAGAAGCATTTTCAAGATTTGAAATTTTCTCCCCCTGTTTCAAATGCTTTTCCTTTGACTAAACAAAACACCGCTTTCAATAAAATTCTCCTCTTAGTGTTCAAGAGGGTTTTTGAGATACCAATTTTTGAAAGTGCTACTTTCTTCCCCTTTATAACACAATAAGATACCAATTTGAAATATACCAATTGAAAATCATTAGTTTTAAAATTAGGTGGTGGTGCGGTCCTTTTGCTTTGGGCTCATACTTTCTCCCCCTATGGCATGAATCGCCAAAAACGGATACTTAGAGTGAGAAATAAGCCCTTTTAAACTACTTGCTCCCCTTTTGGCAAACAAATAATATGAGTGAAGGATTATACCAAAGTTGGAGAGTTGCTCGGAGCGACAGCGAAAGATGAGTAATAGAGTGGAGTGGAAGCCTTTTGTCTTCGCCGAAGACTCCAATTCCCTTTCAATACACCTATGACTTGGTTTGAAATTCACTTGAAAACACATTAGTCATAGCATATATAAAAGAGACATGATCAAAGGTATATTTATGAGCTATGTGTGTAAGACATCAAAAGAAATTTCTAGAATCAAGAATATTTAGCTCATGCCTAAGTTTGGTAAAAGTTTGTTCATCTAGTGGCTTGGTAAAGATATCGGCTAATTGATCTTTAGTATTAATGTATGCAATCTCGATATCCCCCTTTTGTTGGTGATCCCTAAGAAAATGATACCGAATGGCTATGTGCTTAGTGCGGCTATGCTCAACAGGATTATCCGCCATGCGGATTGCACTCTCATTATCACATAGAAGAGGAACTTTGGTTAATTTGTAACCATAGTCCCACAGGGTTTGCCTCATCCAAAGCAATTGCGCGCAACAATGGCCTGCGGCAATGTACTCGGCTTCGGCGGTAGAAAGAGCCACAGAATTTTGCTTCTTAGAAGCCCAAGACACCAAGGATCTTCCCAAGAACTGGCAAGTCCCCGATGTGCTCTTTCTATTGATTTTGCACCCTGCCCAATCGGCATCCGAATAACCTATTAAATCAAATGTGGATCCCCGAGGGTACCAAAGCCCAAACTTAGGAGTATAAGCCAAATATCTCAAGATTCGTTTTACGGCCGTAAGGTGAGATTCCTTAGGGTCGACTTGGATTCTTGCACACATGCATACGGAAAGCATAATGTCCGGTCGAGATGCACACAAATAAAGTAATGAACCAATCATCGACCGGTATACCTTTTGGTCTACGGATTTACCTTCCGTGTCGAGGTCGAGATGCCCATTGGTTCCCATGGGTGTCTTGATGGGCTTAGCATCCCTCATTCCAAACTTGTTTAGGATGTCTTGAGTATACTTCATTTGACAAATGAAGGTGCCTTCTTGGAGTTGCTTTACTTGAAATCCTAAGAAATACTTCAACTCCCCCAACATTGACATCTCGAATTTTTGTGTCATGATCCTACTAAATTCCTCACATGTAGATTCGTTAGTAGACCCAAATATAATATCATCAACATAAATTTGGCATACAAACAAATCATTGTCAAGAGTTTTAGTGAATAGAGTAGGATCGGCCTTGCCGACTTTGAAGCCATTTGCAATAAGGAAATCTCTTAGGCATTCATACCATGCTCTTGGGGCTTTCTTGAGCCCATAAAGCGCCTTAGAGAGCCTATAGACATGGTTAGGGTACTCACTGTCTTCAAAGCCAGGAGGTTGCTCAATGTAGACCTCTTCCTTGATTGGTCCATTAAGGAAGGCACTCTTCACGTCCATTTGGTAAAGCTTGAAGCCATGGTAAGTAGCATAGGCTAATAATATACGAATGGACTCAAGCCTAGCTATGGGTGCATAGGTTTCACCAAAATCCAAACCTTCGACATGGGAGTATCCCTTGGCCACAAGTCGAGCTTTGTTCCTTGTCACCACACCATGCTCATCTTGTTTGTTGCGGAAGACCCATTTGGTTCCTACAACATTTTGGTTAGGACGTGGAACTAAATGCCATACCTCGTTCCTAGTGAAATTGTTGAGCTCCTCTTGCATCGCCATCACCCAATCCGAATCTTGGAGTGCTTCCTCTACCCTGTGTGGCTCAATAGAGGAAACAAAAGAGTAATGCTCACAAAAATGTGCAACACGAGATCTAGTGGTTACCCCCTTATGAATGTCGCCGAGGATGGTGTCGACGGGGTGATCTCGTTGGATTGCTTGGTGGACTCTTGGGTGTGGCGGCCTTGGTTTTTCATCCTCCTTGTCTTGATCATTTTCATCTCCCCCTTGATCATTGCCGTCATCTTGAGGTGGCTCATTTCTTTGATCTTCTCCTTCATCAACTTGAGCCTCATCCTCATTTGGAGTTGTTGGATATGCTTGCGTGGAGGAGGATGGTTGATCTTGTGCATTTGGAGGCTCTTCGGATTCCTTAGGACACACATCCCCAACGGACATGTTTCTTAGCGCGATGCATGGAGCCTCTTCTTCACCTATCTCATCAAGATCAACTTGCTCTACTTGAGAGCCGTTAGTTTCATCAAACACAACGTCACAAGAAACTTCAACTAGTCCTGAGGACTTGTTAAAGACTCTATATGCCCTTATGTTTGAATCATATCCTAGTAAAAAGCCTTCTACAGTCTTAGGAGCAAATTTAGATTTTCTACATCTTTTAACAAGAATAAAGCATTTGCTACCAAAGACTCTAAAATATGAAATGTTAGGCTTTTTACCGGTTAGGAGTTCGTATGATGTCTTCTTGAGGATTCGGTGTAGATATAACCGGTTGATGGCGTAGCAAGCGGTGTTAACCGCCTCGGCCCAAAACCGATCCGGTGTCTTGTACTCATCAAGCATGGTTCTTGCCATGTCCAATAGAGTTCTATTCTTCCTCTCCACTACACCATTTTGTTGTGGGGTGTATGGAGAAAAGAACTCATGCTTGATGCCCTCCTCCTCAAGGAAGCCTTCAATTTGAGAATTCTTGAACTCCGTTCCATTGTCGCTTCTTATTTTCTTGATCCTTAAGCCAAACTCATTTTGAGCTCGTCTCAAGAATCCCTTTAAGGTCTCTTGGGTTTGTGATTTTTCCTGCAAAAAGAACACCCAAGTGAAGCGAGAATAATCATCCACAATAACTAGACAGTACTTACTCCCGCCGATGCTTATGTAAGCAATCGGGCCGAATAGATCCATGTGTAGGAGCTCCAGTGGCCTGTCAGTCGTCATGATGTTCTTATGTGGATGATGAACACCAACTTGCTTCCCTGCTTGGCATGCGCTACAGATCTTGTCTTTCTCAAAATGAACATTTGTTAATCCTAAAATGTGCTCTCCCTTTAGAAGCTTATGAAGATTCTTCATTCCAACATGGGCTAGTCGGCGGTGCCAGAGCCAACCCATGTTAGTCTTGGCAACTAAGCAAGTGTCGAGTTCAGCTCTATCAAAATCTACCAAGTATAGCTAACCCTCTAACACTCCCTTAAATGCTATTGAATCATCACTTCTTCTAAAGATAGTGACACCTACATCAGTGAATAGACAGTTGTAGCCCATTTTGCATAATTGAGATACAGAAAGCAAATTGTAATCTAATGATTCAACAAGAAAAACATTGGAAATGGAATGGTCAGGTGAAATAGCAATTTTACCCAAACCTTTGACCAAACCTTGATTTCCATCCCCGAATGTGATAGCTCGTTGGGGATCTTGGTTTTTCTCATAAGAGGAGAACATTTTCTTCTCCCCTGTCATGTGGTTTGTGCACCCGCTATCGATGATCCAACTTGAGCCCCCGGATGCATAAACCTACAAAACAATTTTAGTTCTTGACTTTAGGTACCCAAACGGTTTTGGGTCCTTTGGCATTAGACACAAGAACTTTGGGTACCCAAACACAAGTCTTGGAGCCCTTGTGTTTGCCCCCAACAAACTTGGCAACTACCTTGCCGGATTTGTTAGTCAAAACATAAGATGCATCAAAAGTTTTAAATGAAATGTCATCACCATTTGATGCATTAGGAGTTTTCTTCTTAGGCAACTTAGCACGGGTTGGTTGCCTAGAGCTAGATGTCTCACCCTTATACATAAAAGCATGATTAGGGCCAGAGTGAGACTTCCTAGAATGAATTCTCCTAATTTTGCTCTCAGGATAACCGGCAGGGTACAAAATGTAACCCTCGTTATCCTGAGGCATGGGAGCCTTGCCCTTAACAAAGTTAGACAATTTCTTTGGAGGGGCATTAAGTTTGACATTGTCTCCCTTTTGGAAGCCAATGCCATCCTTAATGCCAGGGCGTCTCCCACTATAGAGCATGCTTCTAGCAAATTTAAACTTTTCATTTTCTAAGTCATGCTCGGCAATTTTACCATCTAATATTGCTATATGATCATTTTGTTGTTTAATTAAAGCCATATGATCATGAATAGCATCAATATCAACATCTCTACATCTAGTGCAAATAGAAACATGCTCAATAGTAGATGTAGAGGGTTTGCAAGATTTTAATTCTACAACCTTAGCATGCAATATATCATTTTCACTTCTAAGGTTAGAAATAGTAATATTGCAAACATCAAAATCTTTAGCCTTAGCAATTAATTTTTCATTTTCATTTCTAAGGCTAGCAAGAGAATTATTTAATTCTTCAATCTTAGCAAGTAAATCAACATTATTATCTCTAAGATTGGGAATTAAAACATTACACACATTAGAATCAACCTTAGCTAACAAATTAGCATTCTGATTTCTAAGGTTGTCAATAGTTTCATGGCAAGTGCTTAGCTCACTAGATAGTTTTTCACATTTTTCTACTTCTAGAGCGTAAGCATTTTTAACCTTAACATGCTTCTTATTTTCCTTGATTAGGAAGTCCTCTTGGGAGTCCAAGAGTTCATCCTTCTCATGGATGGCACTAATTAGTTCATTTAATTTTTCTTTTTGTTGCATGTTTAGGTTGGCAAAAAGGGTACTGTTGGGGCGAAGGCAAAGGCACCACCCTTCGCTCGAAGCCTTCGCTACAGCAGCTGAGCTAACAGAAACAAAACAGGCAAGGACACCCTTCGCTTGTTCCGCACCAGACGAAGACCGGCAACGAAGGGCATCCCACAGTGCGGCTTCGTCCAGCTCAGAAGCCCACGTGCGATCCGGCCCATCGTAACGGGCCCCGCGTGGCCGCCGTGCGTTACGGGCCTAATTTGTAAAGGCATCCCTGTAATTACGGTCTGTAACCCCGCTTTATGGGAATATTCTGGGGATAACCTAGGTAGCTGAGGGCACATGCGTCCTTAGCTCAAGGCACTGCGCGCTCAAGTACCTATAAATACCCCTGCACAGTGCCCGTGAGAGGCCAGATTAACAGAGCTATTGCCATCTAGCGCGAGTACCCTGTTGACGTCACTGCTCACCCTTGTTGGATCCCCTTGCAACTGAGAGCAAGTTTCAACATTTGGCACCCACCGTTCGTGCTACGAGAAAACCACCCGCGATGGCACCCAAGAGAGCTAACCCGAAGGCTGACGAGGCTGCGAAGGCAACACTGCTCGCCGCAAGAAAGGGCAAGGCCCTCGCCCTCACCCAATCCACCCACCAAGAGGCCACTGAAGACGATGTTCCTCGCACCTGCGAAGACGACACTCCCCGCACCTGCGGCCCTGAGGGACAACCGCAGCCACCCTCAGGCTTCGCACCACCGGAGGGCGCGGACCTCACCGAGGACGGTGAAGTCCTCGGCGTCTCAGCAGAAGAACAGCTACAGCTGCGCGCCCTGCGCCTCAAGAACCGCAATCTCCAGAGGCAGAAGGAGATACTGGAGGCCAAGCGCCAGCGTGTGTCCGCACTAGCCAAAGTGCGGCAAATGATACGCGACGAAGAGCAGAAGGCCTAGGAACTCGAGCGGGAGATTGCGCTGATGTAGCGCGAAGGCCACCTCGGCCTGCAGCACGAGCCACCCCTCCAGCAGCGCGCACAACTCGAAGACACGCGCGAAGGCCACCTCGGCCTGCAGCATGGGCCACCCCTGCAACACCGCGCGCAACCGGAGGACCCGCGTTTCCCCCAGCGCGACCACACCTTCCCGCACGCCGCGCCATTCCAAGGGGTCAACTATCTCGACGAGCGAAGTCCCCTGGCGCCACACCTGCAAGTGACGCCTTGGCCAGCTAACTTCCGAGCAGGGACCTATCCCAAGTACAACGGCAGCACCGACCTGGCGCAATACATAATGAGTTATCAGGTCGCCGTTGCATCCGCCGGAGGGGACGACGCCACAATGGCGAAGTCTTTCATCATCGCCCTAGAGGGCCCAGCTCTCACCTGGTTCACCAGATTGCCTCCATTGTCCATCGATTCCTGGAGAAGTCTCAGGGACAAGTTCCTGCTCAACTTCCAAGGGTACCGCCCAGACACCGACGCCTTGGCCGAGCTCTCGCTTTGCAAGCAGCTGGAAAAGGAGACTGTGCGGGAGTATTACCACAAATTTTTAACACTCAAGCCACAGCTGCCCTCCGTTGATGATCAGATAGCTATCCACTACGCCATCAGCGGCCTTCGTGCCGGCGTCCTCTACAGCCACTGTATCAGAGATCTGCCCAAGAACCTCCAGGAGCTATATCAACTCTTTGAAAAATATGCCAAATCCGAGGAGCTCCACCAGCACAAGGTTGAGTCACAGCGGAAACCCAAAGATGCCCCATAGTCCAGCCGCACGTGGACGAGGACTCCACAGCCAGACTCCGGTCGAGACGGCCGCAATCAGCAGCAAGTGCACAACATCGCCAACCAGCATCCCGCTGCTGACCCCCCTCGTCGCCAGGAATATCCCCCCCCCAGGGCCGTGGAAATGGAACTCGTGGTAGGGGCCGAGGGCGTGCGCAGCCGCCGCGCCGATTCTACTGCCTTTTCCATGGCGAAGATTGCGCCCACCAGACCAAAGGCTGCCCCGAAACGAAGGCCACCAGAGACAGAATGGCACGGGCGCAGCCAGCCGACAACCCCAGAATTGTCGCGCACAATTACCAGCAACCCCCTCCGCCATATATCCACGCTCCCGCCCCGCATCCACCGCACCACACTTACCAACACCATCAGGAAGTACAAATCGTACCTCCTCCACCCCCACCACCACACCAGCAACATCAAAACATCCCCCATGCTCCAAAGCAGGAAGACTTCGCCGATCAACCATATCGCGGAGTCATCCACATGATAACGGGGGGGTCCAGCACTGACTTCGACACCAAGCGGCAGAAGCGGGACCACTACCGCAGCATCAACCATGTCGCCGTCACTGGCCCAGTCGTGCAGACAAGGTGGTCCCACATACCGCTAACCTTCGACGCACGAGACGTCGACCTGCGCAGCGCCCCCCACTGCGACGCCATGGTTATCAATTGCAGCGTGGCAGGCTGGGACTTGCACAAAGTCCTAGTTGACAACGGCAGTCAGGCGGACATCATCTTCCTCCACGCCTTCGATCGCATGGGCATAAGCCACAGCCTGCTTAAGCCTTCGGACAACCCGTTGTATGGCTTCGGCGGCAAGGGCACCTTCCCCGTCGGCAAAATAGAGCTGCCTCTCTCCTTCGGTGTAGCACCCAATGCCCGAAGTGAGCAAATAACCTTTGACATTGTGGACATGGTATATCCTTACAATGCCATCATGGGCCGGGGCTCCATCAATAAGTTCGAAGCAGCCATTCACGGACTGTACCTA
The DNA here is from genome assembly GCA_029449295.1 of Zea luxurians. Lineage (NCBI taxonomy): Eukaryota > Viridiplantae > Streptophyta > Magnoliopsida > Poales > Poaceae > Zea > Zea luxurians. The sequence goes on along the minus strand of JAOPSE010000001.1, from coordinate 43,274,597 downwards.
TGTATGAAGATACCAGGTCCGTTAGGCGTCATCACAGTCTTCGGCAATCAACAGACTGCGCGCAACATAGAGCGGGACTTTGTGCCCGGTCAAAGAAACGTGCACTGCCTCACGGCCCAACGCGAGGTCCCCGCGCCCGCCAGCCCAACCAATAAGCAGCACGACAAGGCACAGCTGCAGAGCAACGACGGGACCAAGACTGTCCCCCTCGACCAGGCCACGCCCAGGCAGACAGTCATTATCAGCGAAGACCTTACTTCGCATGAAGAAGAGAAGCTCCTCTGCTGCCTGTCCAAGAACAAAGATGTCTTCGCCTGGTCGGCCCTCGATCTGGTCGAGGTTAGCCGTTCAATAATTGAGCATAGTCTGGGAATCGACCCTTCGGTAAGGCCGAAAAAGCAGCGGCTTCGCAAGATGTCCGACGAGAAGACGGAGGCCGCCAAGGCAGAAGTGCACCGCCTCCTGGAAGCCAAATTCATCGAGCCGGTGGCTTACCCCACATGGCTCTCCAATGTCGTGATGGTGCAGAAAAAGAGCGGGAAGTGGCGAATGTGCATCGACTTCACCAGTCTCAATAAAGCCTGCCCAAAGGACAATTTCCCGTTGCCGCGGATCGACAAAATAGTCGATAGCGCGGCCGGATGCGAAGTCATGTCCCTCCTCGACTGCTTTTCCGGTTACCACCAGATATACATGAAGGAAGAAGACAAGGCTAGCACCAGCTTTATAACACCCTTCGGCACATATTGCTTCATCAGAATGCCGGAGGGACTCAAGAATGCTGGGTCCACCTTCTCCAGGCTTACCAAAACAGTGCTCGAAGGGCAAGTTGGCAGAAACATATTCACATATGTGGACGACATTGTTGTCGCCAGCAAGAGCAAGGAGGACCACCTCGCCGACCTCGCCGAAACATTCGCGAACATGCGAGACGCACAACTCCGCCTAAACCCGGAAAAGTGCGTCTTCGGCGTTCGCCAAGGCAAAATATTGGGCTACCTGGTATCACACCGCGGCATCGAGGCCAACCCAACCAAGATTCAGGCCATCATAGACATGACGCCTCCGCAGTCCGTCAGGGACGTCCAGCGCCTGACAGGCAGATTGGCCGCTCTCAACAGATTCATCTCCAGGTCCGCCGAGCGAAGTCTCCCCTTCCTCAAGACACTCCGTGGTGCAAAAGACTTCGCCTGGGGACCAGAGCAGGCGGCGGCCTTCGCCTCATTAAAACAGTACCTGACAGAGTTGGCCGTCCTTACCAGCCCCGACCCCTCGCTCCCCCTGCTGCTCTACGTCGCGGCTTCGCCACATGCGGTCAGCGCGGCACTAGTGCAGGAGCAGACTGTCGAGGGCGTGGTCCGGCAGTGCCCCGTGTACTATGTCTCCGAGGTACTGACACCGTCCAAGTGCAACATGACAGAGCTGGAGAAGATTGCCTACGCAGTCGTTATGTCTTCGTGCAAACTGCGCCACTACTTCGAAGCATTCAAGGTCCGAGTCACCTCTGACAGGGGACTCGGCGAATTATTCAGAAACCCAGAGGCATCGGTGAGGATTGCCAAGTGGGCAGCCGAACTATCCGGCTACCACATCAGCTTCGAGCCCAGGACAGCCATCAAGTCACAAGTCCTGGCAGACTTCGTCGTCGACTGGACTAGGCCAATAACACAACCAGACCCGTCCACAGAGAAGGTTTGGACGATCCATTGCGACGGCGCATGGTGCCATGCGGGGGCAGGCGCCGCTGCAGTCATTACCTCACCAGCCGGGGTCAAGCACAGATATGCAGCACGCCTCAGCTTCGCTCTGGAATCCGACAGATGCACAAATAATATAGCAGAATATGAAGCAGTCATCCTCGGCCTCCGCAAGCTAAGGGCCCTCGGAGTCACCACCTGTATCATCAAAACAGACTCCAAGATAGTTGCCGGCCAGGTCGAGAAAGACTACGCAGCAAAGGACCCCGCACTTATGCAATACCTCTCGGCCATCCGAAGTCTCGAGAGGCAATTCAAGGGGTTCACCTTGCAGCATGTGGATCAGGCCAAGAATGAAGAGGCCGACGCATTGGCCAAGGCTGCCGCCAGGGGCGAAACTCTGCCCTCTGATGTGTTCTTTCATATCATCGGCACGCCAGCCGTCCGGAGCCCCGAAGGGCTCCAAATAACCAATGACAGCGAGGGCCACCGCATAGTCAACCTTATCATGACCGAAGACTGGCGGGCACCAATAACCCTGTTCCTACAGGGGTATTATCATCCAGCCGACATCAGTGAGGCCAAGCGCCTCAGACATCGAAGCCGAGACTTCGCACTGATTGAAGGCCAACTCTACAAAAAAGGGTCAGTCAGCCAATGCTTAAGTGCGTCACCAAAGCCGAAGGCATGCAGATCCTACGAGAAGTCCACAGTGGCACGTGCGGCTCACACGCAGGGCCAAGGGCCCTAGCTGCTAAGGTGATCCGCCAGGGCTTTTACTGGCCCGCAATGATCTGCGCCGCAAATCGGGTCACACGGTCCTGCGAAGCCTGCCAGAAGTTTTCTCCTCGGTCAGGCAGCCCCTCACAGTATACAAAGCTGATCGCCCATACATGGCCCCTCCAGCGCTGGGGCCTGGACATTGTCGGGCCCCTGCCCACCGCTCAGGGGAACCTTAAGTTCGCCTTCGTCGCTGTCGAGTACTTCACCAAATGGATCGAGGCGAGGGCTGTTTCCACAATAACATCAAAAACTGCCCAAAAATTCTTCTGGCAAAACATTGTTTGCCGCTTCAGAGTACCGTCCGAACTAACAGTTGACAATGGCAAGTAGTTTGACAGTCAAGACTTCAAGGATTTTTGTTTCTCCATTGGCACCAAGCTTGCCTTCGCCTCAGTCTATCATCCGCAGTCCAACGGGGTCGTGGAACGCGCCAATGGGAAAATCTTCACAGCTGTCAAGAAGATGCTCCTTGATGAAAAAAGGGCAGATGGACCGATCTGCTACCTGAGGCAGTCTGGGCACTAAACACGACTGAGTGCAGGGCGACTGGGTTTAGTCCCTTTCGCCTTCTATACGGATCGGAGGCCATGACCCCGCAAGAAATAAAGCATGGGTCCCCGCGAACAGTTCTGTCAGCTGTCCCCGACGTGGACGAGCCAACTTCAAAGGATCTCATTGACGGAGACCGAGTCTTCGCCCTACAAGCCCTCAACAAATACCAAGCCCAGACCAAAGCATGGCGCGACCACACAGTCATCCCGAGGGAGTTCAACGAAGGGGACCTCGTACTCGTCCGAACGGCTCGGACGGAGTCCAAGGGCAAGCTGGAGCCCAAGTGGGAGGGCCCCTTTATAGTCAAGGCAAAAGCTTCCCCCAGCGCCTACAGGCTCACAACGCCAAACGGCGAGGACCTGGAGCACTCCTGGAACATCGACAACCTCCGCAAATTTTTTGTTTGACTCCTCAGGGCTGATTTCGCCCATGTAATTCGCAAAAACAATCTTGTACCGGCCCGCACTCTTTTCCTCCCGGGGGGTGAGGTTTTTAACGAGGCGGAGCCATGTAATATATGTGTGAAAAATCCCCCGCAAAAACATGCGTCGAAAAAAGACCGCGACGACGGTCTTCGACATTCGACCAATACGAGGTCACTGCGAGGCTAAGCGCTAGCCACCCTCGCGTGTGACAAATCCGCGTAGAAGTCGCCTAAGGGTGCAGCCGGACTAGCACAACAAGTGCGAAAAAACCGAAGTCTATCGCGAAGACCATCCGCGCAGAAGTCGCCCAAGGGTGCAGCCGGACTAGCACAACAAGTGCGACAAAACCGAAGTCTACCGTGAAGACTATCCGCGCAGAAGTCGCCTAAGGGTGCAGCCGGACTAGCACAACAAGTGCGAAAAAACCGAAGTCTATCGCGAAGACTATCCGCGCAGAAGTCGCCTAAGGGTGCAGCCGGACTAGCACAACAAGTGCGAAAAAACCGAAGTTTACCGCGAAGACTATCCTCGCAGAAGTCGCCTAAGGGTGCAGCCGGACTAGCACAACAAGTGCAAAAAAACCGAAGTCTACCGCGAAGATTGTCCGTGCAGAAGTCGCCTAAGGGTGCAGCCGGACTAGCACAACAAATGCAGAAACGACAACATCAAACCGTCCGCGCCAAGACCGACTATAATCGCACCAGCACAGCATAGCAAAACACACCAGACAAAGTACACAACGCCTTCGCAGGCATAGACAAGCGAGGGCACACAACTTCATCACACAAGCCTTCACACATATACAAGCGAGGACACCACACCCTACTTCGGCTCAACCTTAGGAATAATTCCCATCTCCCTATAATTAAATAACATTATCCTAAGCTCCTCACCCGCAAAAAGACGTCGCAGTTCCCCTTCACCTATACTCGCGGCGGCCGGCAAAGACAACAGTTCCTGCCGGCCAGCCCTACTCACACGAAGCCGAGCCCCCTCCGCCCCACTAACTCTACGCTTCGCAATAGCCCTTCGTCGTCGGCGCCCGGTGCTAGGACCTGGCACATCTTCTGCGTTCGCGGCGTGCGGCGAAGCCTCCGCCGCAGCCACATCCAAAGCCGCAAAGTAGTCCATGTCCTCCTCCGACGACTCCTCAGTCCACTCAACTGAGCTCCCAGAGTCAGCAAAATCAAAAAACTCAGATGCAGATCCACCACATTCATTATCACCTTCCGCGGTCGAAGCCGCCAAAAATATAGTAGTGGCGGTTGCGTGCGTAGGCCCAAAATCTTGAACCTGCGCAGCAACCAAAATTCAGCAACATATCCAAAATTCCCCAACCCTCTACACCCACTACGCCACCTGCGAAGGCCCTGACATTGCGGGAGCCTCCGCCGTTGGCTCCGCCGTTGCTTCTGCTGTTGTTTCCGCCGCCACCGCCGCGGGATCTTCAGCACTCGGCGCAGCAGCTGCGGGGGCATCAGGCGCGCCTTCGGCGACCTCTGGGGGCAGGTCTTCGCCGGCCGCAGCGGATGCGGGGGCACCCGGCGCGTCTTCCGCAGTCTCCGGGGTCGGCTCCAGGGCGACCCCAGACACGGCCTCCGCCGGGGTCGGCTCCGGGTCAGACAGCGTGCTGTTCAACGCCCCGAAGTCGTCCACCCTCTCGCCACGCGCCGCCTAAGACAAAACACACAAAATTCTGCAAACACACACACAGCCTACATCCAACAAACACCAAACAAACGAAAACATTACCTGAGCCCTCGCCGTCTCGGCCCGCTCCCTGACCACCTCGCGACCGTGCGGACCCCACATCCGGTCGTAGATGGCTCCGGCGGATTCCTTCACTACGGCGTCCTCAACCTTAAAGATATCTTGCTCAAAATCTTCATCGGCTTGGTCGAAGACCTCGAAGTGCTGGCACCCTTCGCGGGAGAGCGCGTTCATCGCCCCCTCGCAGGTGACCAGGGAGGCATACGCCACAAACCCCTCCACGACAGTGGGGAGTGCCTGCAACTCCTCCTGCGCCCACTCCAGGCAGCGAAGTCCGGGCTCTCGGTCCGGCACTTCGAAGTCACTGGTCCCCGCGCCCAGCCCACGGTATGTATCTATAAGCAGTTGGCGCGTCCGCTCTGCCTCCGTGCGTGACGCGGCCTCGGCCCTCTCCACGCGGCTCTCCAGGGCGGTGAGCCGCTCCTGCAGCTGCTCGGCGCGCTCCCTGGCAAGATTGCCCTCCGCCCGTGCCAGGTTAGCCTCCGCCTGCGCAGCCTGCGCCTTGACAAGGGCCTCGTTCGTCTCCCTCCTTTCCCCCGCCAGCTGGCGCCGGAGGGCAGCCTTCTCTCCCTCCAGCGTGGCCACCTTGTCCGCCAGCTTGCGACACTTGCTGTCGGCGGCCGATTTTTCACGGACGGCGTCAGCATGTTGTGTCCGAAGTCTCTCGACTTCGGCAGCCACAGCTGCCGTAAGGGCCCTCGACGCAGTGCGACTGGCGAAGTCAGCCACCTGCAGAGCAATCCTAAGACCGCGGCCCCAGCAAGCCGATAAAAAAAAGGACGAAGTCCAGCTCAGCGGACCTGACTTAGCGCCTCCGTCACCTCCTTCAGCCGGCGGGACGCAGCGCCCGCCTCATCCCTGACAGCCGCGAGGGCCGACACCTCGCCTCCGGCGCTAAGAGCCCCGCCCTTCGCCTTCGGCACTGCGGCAGCCGTCGTGGTCGCTGCGGCAGGCGCAACCATAGCAAGTTGGCCTTCGCCCGACCCTGCGACGTACCAACGAATAAATTTTAAAAAAAATAAAATTAAATAAATAAATAAATAAATAAATGAATAGAGCCAACGACTTACCACCGAGATAGTCGTCCACACTAATATCGGTCGCGAAGTCGGCGACACGTTTGCCCGACAACGGCAACGCTCGGGCCGCCTTCGCGACCTCCGCCACTCCGCTGGCCGGCGGCACCGCCTTCGCCGATTTCGAGCCTCCGGCGCCTGCCGTTGCCTCCGGCGCCTTGCTAGATGCAGGGACGCTCGACTTCGCCGCCACCAGCAGCCTGCCTCCGCCGGGGGCCGCAGCCTTCGCAGCCCCCCGCTGCCTCTTCGGCCTGGCTTCAACGAGCCTGACAGCCGCCTGGCGCTTTTGTGCAGCTCCTTGGCGATCCTTGTCCATCACTGCTGACACAACAGCCGCAATATTCCGCCCGTAAGGAAAAATCCTCCATTCACGAACCATGCGAGATGTAAAAAAGTCCTCGCCAGCCGCGCGGGGGATAGGAACATTCCTAGGCCAACAACCCCCAGTAACCCTCAGCATCCGAGCCGAAGACTCCCGGAGCTCGGGCGAAGACATCCTTCCCCCCGGGGCCGCGCACGTCCTCGTCAACTCTCTAGCAAAACCATCAGAAACCCCAAGTCCTCCCATAGCAGTACCTAATTTTCTCTTTTTAGAGGATGGGGCGGCCGCCGGCATAGGGTCGTCTCCAGTCTCCACCGCCGGCTTCTTCCCACGGCGGTCCACATCGTCTTGACCAGGGTAGCCGTCATATGGCAATTGATTTAGTTCAAAAACCCGGTTCAAACGGTCATTCGACCCGCGGATATCTCAGCTGCGCTGGCCCTCTGTCCTCGGCACGTAACGTCCAACGAGCCGCACCGCCCCATCCTCCGCCTCACGCACAAAGGCGGCCGGATCGCGGTTTTGCAGATTCAGCGCGAAGGCGGGACTCCGCACCACCCTTCCGCCATGGAAAGGCATCTGGCGAGGGCACACTTCGCCCAACGCCCAGCCATGCGCCAAGGGCCATACCCCGTACGCCACAAATTCTTCAACCAAGTCGCGCCCACTGCTCAGGCCGGCGGTGCACCGAAGGGCCCCTTCGTCCACATCCTCCTCTGCCACTTCAAAGGGCGGGTACGCTGAGTAAAAATGAGAACACATCTCGGACACGGGGAGTCCCTCATGGCCTTCGACGGTACCCTCAGCAACATAAAACCAAAATTCATTCCAGTTGCCCCACTTGTTGCGGGCGCAAGGAACCAACTCGACTACCTGCATCGTGGTTTTGCCGGTCTTCGGCGTGAATGTGCAGGACCCAAACTGAGCAACTTCGTCTCCAATCATCCTCTTCTGCCAGTGCAAACAATAATACTTCGCAAAAACTTCGACCGATGGCTGTCCGCCGTACGAAGTCGTCGCCCAGACATACTTCGACAGAGCCACCATCGCATTCGGTGTCAGCTGATGTATTTGAACGTTGAACCTGTGCAGGACTTCGCCAACAAATCGGTGCGCAGGCAACCGGAGTCCGGCGGCGAAGAACGCCTCGAAAACAACCAACTCGCCCTCCGGCTCGGGGACTTCCTCCGTCCCTGGGACTCGAGCGACTCCGCCACCGAAGTAACCCAACCGCTGCATATCTTGCACGCGGACCGACGACATCCGCGATACGCCAAAGTCAACAGAATCGCCGGCGCGCAACTCCTCCGCCATCAAACTACTCAGCGTCTCCTCAAACGAGGCGGCGGCCGGCGGCGAGGGATCGGCCGGCGGCATAGCAGCAGCGGAAGAAGACGAGGACGGCATCGCTACATACCGTCGGCGGCGGCGGGCGGTCTGCTTCACTCGAGCCAGATCTCCGGCGAACAAGAGCACGGCGGGCAGACGAGCAGCAAGACGGCGGAAAGGGCGGCTAGGGTTTTCGCGGAGCGCGGAAAGTGAAGTTCAAAAAGCACCGACCCCCGCCCCCTTTTATAGGCAGGGCGCAGCGCTTCGGGAAACCCGCAATCCAACAGTACGCCGTTAGTCAACGGTCATATCAAAAACCCCCGCGAAACCACTTCGAGCGAGGGCAGCGTCTCCGCCATCTAGCGACGTCTTCGGCACCAGGTGACTTTGTCGAACTGGTCCCTCGGAGGGAAAATGTTGGGGCGAAGGCAAAGGCGCCACCCTTCGCTCGAAGCCTTCGCTACAGCAGCTGAGCTAACAGAAACAAAACAGGCAGGGACACCCTTCACTTGTTCCGCACCAGACGAAGACCGGCGACGAAGGGCATCCCACAGTGCGGCTTCGTCCAGCTCAGAGGCCCACGTGCGATCCGGCCCATCGTAACGGGCCCCGCGTGGCCGCCGTGCGTTACGGGCCTAATTTGTAAAAGCATCCCTGTAATTACGATCTGTAACCCCGCTTTATGGGAATATTCTGGGGATAACCTAGGTAGCTGAGGGCACATGCGTCCTTAGCTCAAGGCACTGCGCGCTCAGGTACCTATAAATACCCCTGCACAGTGCCCGTGAGAGGCCAGATTAACAGAGCTATTGCCATCTAGCGCGAGTACCCTGTTGACGTCACTACTCACCCTTGTTGGATCCCCTTGCAACTGAGAGCAAGTTTCAATAGGTACGCAAATTATCCTCCTCATCACTTGCATTATCATCACTAGAGGACTCATATTTAGTGGAGGATTTGGATTTAACCTTCTTCCTTTTGCCGTCCTTTGCCATGAGGCACTTGTGGCCGACGTTGGGGAAGAGAAGTCCCTTGGTGACGGCGATGTTGGCGGCGTCCTTGTCGGAGGAGGAGTCGGTGGAGCTCTCGTCGGAGTCCCACTCGCGGCACACATGGGCATCGCCGCCCTTCTTCTTGTGGTACCTCTTCTTTTCCTTTCTTCTCCCCTTCTTGTCATCGCCCCTGTCACTGTCACTAGAAATAGGACATTTGGCAATAAAGTGACCGGGCTTACCACACTTGTAGCAAACTTTCTTGGAGCGGGGCTTGTAATCTTTCCCCCTCCTTTGCTTGAGGATTTGGCGGAAGCTTTTGATGATAAGCGCCATTTCCTCATTGTCGAGCTTGGAGGCGTCGATTGGTTGTCTACTTGATGTAGACTCCTCCTTCTTCTCCTCTGTCGCCTTGAATGCCACCGGTTGTGCTTCGAGCGTTGAGGAGGTGCCTTGCTCGATGATTTTCTTTGAGCCTTTAATCATTAGCTCAAAGCTCACAAATTTTCCTATAACTTCCTCGGGAGACATTAGCTTATATCTAGGATCACCTCGAATTAATTGAACTTGTGTAGGGTTAAGAAAAACGAGGGATCTAAGAATAACCTTGACCATTTCATGGTCATCCCATTTTTCGCTCCCGAGGTTGCGCACTTGGTTCACCAAGGTCTTCAAGCGGTTGTACATAGCTTGTGGATCCTCCCCTTGGTGAAGCATGAAACAACCGAGCTCCCCCTCGATCGTCTCCCGCTTGGTGATCTTTGTCACCTCGTCTCCTTCGTGCGCGGTCTTGAGTACGCCCCAAATTTCCTTCGCACTCTTTAACCCTTGCACCTTGTTATACTCCTCTAGACTTAGAGAGGCGAGGAGTATAGTGGTGGCTTGGGAGTTAAAATGGTGGATTTGGGCTACTTCGTCCGAGTCGTAGTCCTCATCCCCTATGGATGGTACCTGTACACCAAACTCAACAACATTCCAAATGCTTGTGTGGAGTGAGGTTAGATGATGCCTCCTTTTATCACTCCACATGTTATAATCTTCACCGTAAAAACTGGTGGTTTGCCTAATGTAACGGAGAGTAAAGGAGTACGCTTTGAAATATGTGGGTAGCGTAGGGGAATCTTACTATACTTGTTGCACTCATGGCGCTTAGAAGTGACGGACGGCGCGTCGGAGCCGGAGGTCGATGGTGATGAAGAGTCGGTCTTGTAGTAGACCACTTTCCTCATCCGCTTTTGCTTGTCGCCTCTCTGATGCGACTTGTGGGAAGAGGATTTCTTTTCCTTCCCCTTCCCTTTGTTGGAGGAGTCTTTCTTCTCCTTCCTCTTGTTGCGGGACTCTTCCGATGAAGTCTCCCGGTGGCTTGTAGTGGGCTTGTCGCCGGTCTCCATCTCCTTCTTGGTGTGATCTCCCGACATCACTTCGAGCGGTTAAGCTCTAATGAAGCACCAGGCTCTAATACTAATTGAAAGTTGCCTAGAGGGGGGTGAATAGGGCGAAACTGAAATTTAACAATTTAAACACAACTACAAGCCGGGTTAGCGTTAGAAATAATAATGAGTCCGAGAGAGAGGGAGCAAAACAAATTGTTAGCGAATAAAGAGTGAGACATGTGGATTTGTTTTACCGAGGTTCGGTTCTCTCAAACCTACTCCCCGTTGAGGAGGCCACAAAGGCTGGGTCTATCTCAACCCTTTCCCTCTCTCAAACGGTCCCTCGGACCGAGTGAGCTTCTCTTCTCAAATCAACCGGGAACAAAACTTTCCCGCAAGGACCACCACACAATTGGTGTCTCTTGCCTTGGTTACAATTGAGTTTTGATCACAAGAACAAATGAGAAAGAAAGAAGCAATCCAAGCGCAAGAGCTCAAAAGAACACAACAAATCTCTCTCACTAATCACTAAAGCCTTGTGTGGAATTGGGAGAGGATTTGATCACTTTGGTGTGTCTTGTATTGAATGCCTAGCTCTTGTAAGGTGTAGAAGTGTGAAAACTTGGATGACTTGAATGAGGGGTGGTTGGGGGTATTTATAGCCCCAACCACCAAACTAGCCGTTTGGTGGAGGCTGTCTGTCGCATGGTGCACCGGACAGTCCGGTGCACACCGGATGGTGTCCGGTGCGCCAGCCACGTCACCAGGTCGTTGGGTTCCGACCGTTGGAGCTCTGTCTGCTGGGCCCGCCTGGATGTCCGGTGGCGCACCGGACATGTACTGTAGAGTGTCCGGTGCGCCACCTCGCGCGTGCCTGACTTCTGCGCGCTCTGGCGCGCATTAATTGCTTCTGCAGGTGACCGTTGGCGCGAAGTAGTCGTTGCTCCGCCGTTACACCGGACAGTCCGGTGCACACCGGACATGTCCGGTGAATTATAGCGGAGCGGATTCCCGAAGCTGGCGAGTTCAGAGTCGCTTCTCCTTGGAGCACCGAACGCTGTCCGGTGTACACCGGACAGTCCGATGAATTATAGCGCGGCGCCTCTGAGAATTCCCGAAGGTGCGAAGTTCAGCTTGAAGTCCCCTGGTGCACCGGACACGGTCCGGTGGTGCACCGGACAGTCCGGTGCGCCAGACCAGGGCACACTTCGGTTGTCCCTTTGCTCCTTTCTCTTGGTCTTTTTATTGGCTTATTGTGAACCTTTGGTACCTGTAGAACTTATAAACTTGGGCAAACTAGTTAGTCCAATTATTTGTGTTGGGCAATTCAACCACCAAAATCAATTTAGGAAATAGGTGTAAGCCTAATTCCCTTTCAAGGACCTAATCTTACGGAAGTACCAAACCAAATTAGGGCTCCGCAACACTCCCCCAGTTGGGAAGGACCCTTCAAGGTAACGGGAATACTCCGACCCGAGGGCAACTGTCTAGCTACGACTAAAGGAGTGCCTCCCTCGGTGCCGGAACATCTCTGTAAGTTTTATCTATAGGGCAAGTCTGAGGGGTCTGAAAGGGAATTAGGCTTACACCTATTTCCTAAACTAATTTTGGTGGTTGAATTGCCCAACACAAATAAATTGGACTAACTAGTTTGCTCTAGTCTATAAGTTCTACAGGTACCAAAGGTTCACAATAAGCCAATAAAAAGACCAAGAAAAGGGTTCAACAAAAGGAGCAAGGGATAACCAAAGGCAGCTCTAGTCTGGCGCACCGGACTGTCCGGTGTACACCGGACAGTGTCCGGTGCACCAGGGGACATCAGGCTGAACTTCGCACCTTCGGGAAAACTCAGAGCCGTCGCGCTATAATTCACCGGACTTTCCGGTGTACACCGGACAGTGTCTGGTGCTCCAAGGAGAAGCGACTCTGAACTCGCCAGCTTCAGGAATCCACAACGGCTAGTCCGCTATAATTCACCGGACATGTCCGGTGTACACCGGACTGTCCGGTGTAACAGCGGAGCAACGGCTACTTCGGAGCCAATGGTCACCTGCAGTGGCATTAAATGCGCGCCAGAGCGCGCAGAAGTCAGGCACGCGCGTCATGGCGCACCGGACACTCTACAGTACATGTCCGGTGTGCCACCGGACATCCAGGCGGGCCCAGCAGACAGAGCTCCAACGGTCGAACCCTAACGACCGGGTGACGTGGCTGGCGCACCGGACATGTCCGGTGTGCACCGGACTGTCCGGTGCACCATGCGACAGACAGCCTCCACCAAACGGCTAGTTTGGTGGTTAGGGCTATAAATACCCCCAACCACCCCTCATTCAAGTCATCCAAGTTTTCACACTTCTACACCTTACAAGAGCTCTAGCATTCAATACAAGACACACCAAAGAGATCAAATCCTCTCCCAACTCCACACAAAGCTTTAGTGATTAGAGAGAGTGATTTGTCGTGTTCACTTGAGCTCTTGCGCTTGGATTGCTTCTTTCTTTCTCATTTGTTCTTGTGATCAAAACTTAATTGTAACCGAGGCAAGAGACACCAATTGTGTGGTGGTCCTTGCGGGGAAGTTTTGTTCCCGGTTGATTTGAGAAGAGAAGCTCACTCGGTCCGAGGGACCGTTTGAGAGAGGGAAAGGGTTGAGATAGACCCGGCCTTTGTGGCCTCCTCAATGAGGAGTAGGTTTGAGAGAACCGAACCTCGGTAAAACAAATCCACATGTCTCACTCTTTATTTTGCCCGCGATTTGTTTTGCGCCCTCTCTCTCAGACTCATTATTATTTCTAACGCTAACCCGACTTGTAGTTGTGTTTAAGTTGTTAAATTTCAGATTCGCCCTATTCACCCCCCCTCTAGGCGACTTTCAATTGGTATCGGAGCCCGGTGCTTCATTAGAGCCTAACCGCTCGAAGTGATGTCGGGAGATCACGCCAAGAAGGAGATGGAGACCGGCGACAAGCCCACTACAAGCCACGGGGAACTTCATCGGAAGAGTCCCGCAACAAGAGGAAGGAGAAGAAGGACTCCTCCAACAAAGGGAAGGGGAAGGAGAAGAAATCCTCCTCCCACAAGTCGCATCGGAGAGGCGACAAGCACAAGAGGATGAGGAAAGTGGTCTACTACGAGACCGACTCTTCATCACCATCGACCTCCGATTCCGATGCGTCGTCCGTAACTTCTAAGCGCCAAGAGCGCAAGAAGTATAGTAAGATCCCCCTACGCTACCCCCACATTTCAAAGCGTACTCCTTTGCTCTCCGTTCCATTAGGCAAACCACCGATTTTTGACGGTGAAGATTATAACATGTGGAGTGACAAAATGAGGCATCATCTAACCTCACTCCACACAAGCATATGGAATGTTGTTGAGTTTGGTGTACAGGTACCATCCGTAGGGGATGAAGACTACGACTCGGACGAAGTGGCCCAACTTCACCACTTTAACTCCCAAGCCACTACTATACTCCTCGCCTCTCTAAGTCGAGAGGAGTATAATAAGGTGCAAGGGTTAAAGAGTGCGAAGGAAATTTGGGATGTACTCAAGACCGCGCACGAAGGAGACGAGGTGACAAAAATCACCAAGCGAGAGACGATCGAGGGGGAGCTCGGTCGCTTCATGCTCCACCAAGGGGAGGACCCACAAGCCATGTACAACCGCTTGAAGACCTTGGTGAATCAAGTGCGCAACCTCGGGAGCGAAAAATGGGATGACCATGAGATGGTCAAGGTTATTCTTAGATCCCTCGTATTTCTTAACCCTACACAAGTTCAATTAATTCGAGGTGATCCTAGATATAAGCTAATGTCTCCCGAGGAGGTTATAGGAAAATTTGTGAGCTGTGAGCTAATGATTAAAGGATCAAAGAAAATCGTCGAGCAAGGTACCTCCTCAACGCCCGAAGCACAACCGGTGGCATTCAAGGCAACGGAGGAGAAGAAGGAGGAGTCTACATCAAGTAGACAACCCATCGACGCCTCCAAGCTCGACAACGAGGAAATGGCACTCATCATCAAGAGTTTCCGCCAAATCCTCAAGCAAAGGAGGGAGAAGGATTACAAGCCCTGCTCCGAGAAGGTTTGCTACAAGTGTGGTAAGCCCGGTCACTTTATTGCCAAATGTCCTATTTCTAGTGACAGTGACAGGGGCGACAACAAGAAGGGGAGAAGAAGGGAGAAGAAGAGATATCACAAGAAGAAGGGCGGCGATGACCATGTGTGCCGCGAGTGGGACTCCAACGAGAGCTCCACCGACTCCTCCTCCGACAAGGACGCCGCCAACATCGCCGTCACCAAGGGACTTCTCTTCCCCAACGTCGGCCACAAGTGCCTCATGGCAAAAGACGGCAAAAAGAAGAAGGTAAAATCAAGATCCTCCACTAAATATGAAACCTCTAGTGATGAGGATGATGCTAGCAATGAGGAGGATAACTTGCGCATTCTTTTTGCCAACCTAAACATGCAACAAAAAGAAAAATTAAATGAATTGATTAGTGCTATTCATGAGAAGGATGATCTCTTGGACTCTCAAGAGGACTTCCTTATTAAAGAAAATAAAAAGCATGTTAAGGTTAAAAATGCTTACGCTCTAGAAGTAGAAAAATGTGAAAAACTATCTAGTGAGCTAAGCACTTGCCATGAGACTATTGACAACCTTAGAAATGAGAATGCTAATTTGTTAGCTAAGGTTGATTCAAATGTTTGTGATGTTTCTATTCCCAATCTTAGAGATGATAATGCTAATTTGCTTGATAAGATTGAGAAATTGAATGATTCTCTTGCTAGCCTTAGAAATGAAAATGAAAAATTGATGGCTAAGGCTAAAGATTTTGATGTTTGCAATGTTACTATTTCCAACCTTAGAAGTGAGAATGATATATTACATGCTAAGGTTGTAGAATTAAAATCTTGCAAACCCTCTACATCTACCGTTGAGCATGTGTCCATTTACACTAGATGTAGAGATGTTGATATTGATGCTATTCATGATCATATGGATTTAATTAAACAACAAAATGATCATATAGCAAAATTAGATGCTAAAATTGCCGAGCATAACTTAGAAAATGAAAAGTTTAAATTTGCTAGAAGTATGCTCTATAGTGGGAGACGCCCTGGCATCAAGGATGGCATTGGCTTCCAAAGGGGAGACAATGTCAAACTTAATGCCCCTCCTGAGAAATTGTCTAACTTTGTTAAGGGCAAGGCTCCCATGCCTCAGGATAACGAGGGTTACATTTTATACCCTGTCGGTTATCCCGAGAGCAAGATTAGGAGAATTCACTCTAGGAAGTCTCACTCTGGCCCTAATCATGCTTTTATGTATAAGGGTGAGACATCTAGCTCTAGGCAACCAACCCGTGCTAAGTTGCCTAAGAAGAAAACTCCTAATGCATCAAATGATCATGACATTTCATTTAAAACTTTTGATGCATCTTATGTTTTAACTAACAAATCCGGCAAGGTAGTTGCCAAGTTTGTTGGGGGCAAACACAAGGGCTCCAGGACTTGTGTTTGGGTACCCAAAGTTCTTGTGTCTAATGCCAAAGGACCCAAAACCGTTTGGGTACCTAAAGTCAAGAACTAAAATTGTTTTGTAGGTTTATGCATCCGGGGGCACAAGTTGGATCATCGACAGCGGGTGCACAAACCACATGACAGGGGAGAAGAAGATGTTCTCCTCCTACGAGAAAAACCAAGATCCCCAACGAGCTATCACATTCGGGGATGGAAACCAAGGTTTGGTCAAAGGTTTGGGTAAAATAGCTATATCTCCTGACCATTCCATTTCCAATGTTTTTCTTGTTGATTCTTTAGACTACAACTTGCTTTCTGTTTCCCAATTATGTCAAATGGGCTACAACTGTCTATTTACTGATGTAGGTGTCACTGTCTTTAGAAGAAGTGATGATTCAATAGCATTTAAGGGAGTGTTAGAGGGTCAGCTATACTTGGTAGATTTTGATAGAGCTGAACTCGACACTTGCTTAATTGCTAAGACTAACATGGGTTGGCTCTGGCACCGCCGACTAGCCCATGTTGGAATGAAGAATCTTCATAAGCTTCTAAAGGGAGAGCACATTTTAGGATTAACAAATGTTCATTTTGAGAAAGACAGGATTTGTAGCACATGCCAAGCCGGGAAGCAAGTTGGTGTTCATCATCCACACAAGAACATCATGACGACTGACAGGCCACTGGAGCTCCTACACATGGATCTATTCGGCCCGATAGCTTACATAAGCATCGGCGGGAGTAAGTACTGTCTAGTTATTGTGGATGATTATTCTCGCTTCACTTGGGTATTCTTTTTGCAGGAAAAATCACAAACCCAAGAAACCTTAAAGGGATTCTTAAGACGGGCTCAAAATGAGTTCGGCTTAAGGATCAAGAAAATAAGAAGCGACAATGGGACGGAGTTCAAGAATTCACAAATTGAAGGCTTCCTTGAGGAGGAGGGCATCAAGCATGAGTTCTCCTCTCCCTACACCACACAGCAAAATGGTGTAGTGGAAAGAAAGAATAGAACTCTATTAGACATGGCAAGAACCATGCTTGATGAGTACAAGACGCCGGATCGGTTTTGGGCCGAGCGGTTAACACCGCTTGCTACGCCATCAACCGGTTATATCTACACCGAATCCTCAAGAAGACATCATACGAACTCATAACCGGTAAAAAGCCCAACATTTCATATTTTAGAGTCTTTGGTAGCAAATGCTTTATTCTTGTTAAAAGAGGTAGAAAATCTAAATTTGCTCCTAAGACTGTAGAAGGTTTTTTACTAGGATATGATTCAAACACAAGGGCATATAGAGTCTTTAACAAGTCCTCAGGACTAGTTGAAGTTTCTTGTGACATTGTGTTTGATGAGACTAACGGCTCTCAAGTAGAGCAAGTTGATCTTGATGAGATAGGTGAAGAAGAGGCTCCGTGCATCGCGCTAAGGAACATGTCCATTGGGGATGTGTGTCCTAAGGAATCCAAAGAGCCTCCAAATGCACAAGATCAACCATCCTCCTCCACGCAAGCATCCCCACCAACTCAAATTGAGGATGAGGCTCAAATTGATGAAGGAGAAGATCAAGGAAATGAGCCACCTCAGGATGATGGCAATGATCAAGGGGGAGATGAAAATGATCAAGACAAGGAGGATGAAGAACCAAGGCCGCCACACCCAAGAGTCCACCAAGCAATCCAACGGATCACCCCGTCGACACCATCCTCGGCGACATTCATAAGGGGGTAACCACTAGATCTCGTGTTGCACATTTTTGTGAGCATTACTCTTTTGTTTTCTCTATTGAGCCACACAGGGTAGAGGAAGCACTCCAAGATTCGGATTGGGTGATGGCGATGCAAGAGGAGCTCAACAATTTCACTAGGAACGAGGTATGGCATTTAGTTCCACGTCCTAACCAAAATGTTGTAGGAACCAAGTGGGTCTTTCGCAACAAGCAAGACGAGCATGGTGTGGTGACAAGGAACAAAGCTCTACTTGTGGCCAAGGGATACTCCCAAGTCGAAGGTTTGGATTTTGGTGAAACCTATGCACCCGTAGCTAGGCTTGAGTCCATTCGTATATTATTAGCCTATGCTACTTACCATGGCTTCAAGCTTTACCAAATGGACGTGAAGAGTGCCTTCCTCAATGGACCAATCAAGGAAGAGGTCTACGTTGAGCAACCTCCCGGCTTTGAAGACAGTGAGTACCCTAACCATGTCTATAGGCTCTCTAAGGCGCTTTATGGGCTCAAGCAAGCCCCAAGAGCATGGTATGAATGCCTAAGAGATTTCCTTATTGCAAATGGCTTCAAAGTCGGCAAGGCCGATCCTACTTTATTCACTAAAACTCTTGACAATGATTTGTTTGTATGCCAAATTTATGTTGATGATATCATATTTGGGTCTACTAACGAATCTACATGTGAAGAATTTAGTAGGATCATGACACAAAAATTCGAGATGTCGATGATGGGGGAGTTGAAGTATTTTCTAGGATTCCAAGTCAAGCAACTCCAAGAAGGCACCTTCATTAGCCAAACGAAGTATACTCAAGACATTCTAACCAAGTTTGGAATAAAGGATGTCAAGCCCATCAAGACACCCATGGGAACCAATGGGCATCTTGACCTCGACACGGGAGGTAAATCCGTCGATCAAAAGGTATACCGGTCGATGATAGGTTCATTACTCTATTTATGTGCATCTCGACCGGACATTATGCTTTCCGTATACATGTGTGCAAGATTCCAAGCCGACCCTAAGGAATCTCACCTTACGGCCATAAAACGAATCTTGAGATATTTGGCTTATACTCCTAAGTTTGGGCTTTGGTACCCTCGGTTATCCACTTTTGATTTAATTGGTTATTCGGATGCCGATTGGGCGGGGTGCAAGATTAATAAAAATAGCACATCGGGGACTTGCCAGTTCTTGGGAAGATCCTTGGTGTCTTGGGCTTCAAAGAAGCAAAATTCGGTCGCTCTTTCTACCGCCGAAGTTGAGTACATTGCCGCAGGCCATTGTTGCGCGCAATTGCTTTTGATGAGGCAAACCCTGCGTGACTATGGTTACAAATTAACCAAAGTTCCTCTTCTATGTGATAATGAGAGTGCAATCCGCATGGCGGATAATCCCGTTGAGCATAGCCGCACTAAACACATAGCCATTCGGTATCATTTTCTTAGGGATCACCAACAAAAGGGGGATATCGAGATTGCATACATTAATACTAAAGATCAATTAGCCGATATCTTTACCAAGCCACTAGATGAACAAACTTTTACCAAACTTAGGCATGAGCTCAATATTCTTGATTCTCGGAATTTCTTTTGCTAATTTGCACACATAGCTCATAAGTATACCTTTGATCATGTCTCTTTTATATATGCTATGACTAATGTGTTTTCAAGTGTATTTCAAACCAAGTCATAGGTATATTGAAAGGGAATTGGAGTCTTCGGCGAAGACAAAGGCTTCCACTCCACTCTATTCCTCATCCTTCGTCGTCGCTCCGCATCACTCTCCACTTTGGTATAATCTTCACTCCTATGTTTTATTTGCCAAAAGGGAGAAAGTAGTTAGAAAAGGGCCTATATTTCATTTTAAGTATCCGTTTTTGGCGATTCATGCCAAAGGGGGAGAAAGTATTGGCCCAAAGCAAAAGGACCGCACCACCACCCTAATTTTAAAACTAATGATTTTCAAATGGTAAATTTCAAATTGATATCTCTTTGTGTTCTAAAGGGGTAGAAAGTAGCACTTTCAAAAATTAGTATCTCAAAAACCCTCTTGAACACTAAGAGGAGAATTTTATTGAAAGGGGTGTTTTGTTTAGTCAAAGGAAAAGCATTTGAAACAGGGGGAGAAAATTTCAAATCATGAAAATCTTTCTCAAAATCTTACTCATTTACCTTTGACTATTTGCAAAAGAACTTTGAAAAGGATTTACAAAAAGAATTTGCAAAAACAAAACATGTGGTGCAAGCGTGGTCCAAAATGTTAAAAATAAAGAAACAATCCATGCAATATCTAGTAAGTAATTTTTATTGGCTCAACTCTAAGTAACCTTTGCACTTACATATTGCAAACTAGTTTAATTATGCACTTTTATATTTGCTTTGGTTTGTGTTGGCATCAATCACCAAAAAGGGGGAGATTGAAAGGGAATTAGGCTTACACCTATTTCCTAAACTAATTTTGGTGGTTGAATTGCCCAACACAAATAAATTGGACTAACTAGTTTGCTCTAGTCTATAAGTTCTACAGGTACCAAAGGTTCACAATAAGCCAATAAAAAGACCAAGAAAAGGGTTCAACAAAAGGAGCAAGGGATAACCAAAGGCAGCCCTAGTCTGGCGCACCGGACTGTCCGGTGTACACCGGACAGTGTCCGGTGCACCAGGGGACATCAGGCTGAACTTTGCACCTTCGGGAAAACTCAGAGCCGCCGCGCTATAATTCATCGGACTGTCCAGTGTACACCGGACAGTGTCCGGTGCTCCAAGGAGAAGCGACTCTGAACTCGCCAGCTTCGGGAATCCACAACGGCTAGTCCGCTATAATTCACCGGAAATGTCCGGTGTAACAGCGGAGCAACGGCTACTTCGACGCCAACAGTCACCTGCAGCGGCATTAAATGCGCGCCAGAGCGCGCAGAAGTCAGGCACGCGCGTCATGGCGCACCGGACACTCTACAGTACTTGTCCGGTGCGCCACCGGACATCCAGGCAGGCCCAGCAGACAGAGCTCCAACGGTCGAACCCTAACGGCCGGGTGACGTGGCTGGCACACCGGACATGTCCGGTGTGCACCGGACTGTCCGGTGCACCATGCGACAGACAGCCTCCACCAAACGGCTAGTTTGGTGGTTGGGGCTATAAATACCCCCAACCACCCCTCATTCAAGTCATCCAAGTTTTCACACTTCTAGACCTTACAAGAGCTCTAGCATTCAATACAAGACACACCAAAGAGATCAAATCCTCTCCCAACTCCACACAAAGCTTTAGTGATTAGAGAGAGTGATTTGTCGTGTTCATTTGAGCTCTTGCGCTTGGATTGCTTCTTTCTTTCTCATTTGTTCTTGTGATCAAAACTCAATTGTAACCGAGGCAAGAGACACCAATTGTGTGGTGGTCCTTGCGGGGAAGTTTTGTTCCCGGTTGA
Organism: Zea luxurians; assembly: GCA_029449295.1. Classification (NCBI taxonomy): domain Eukaryota; kingdom Viridiplantae; phylum Streptophyta; class Magnoliopsida; order Poales; family Poaceae; genus Zea; species Zea luxurians. Next base: position 43,253,602 of record JAOPSE010000001.1, on the reverse strand, counting down.
TTTGAGAAGAGAAGCTCACTCGGTCCGAGGGACCGTTTGAGAGAGGGAAAGGGTTGAGATAGACCCGGCCTTTGTGGCCTCCTCAACGGGGAGTAGGTTTGAGAGAACCGAACCTCGGTAAAACAAATCCACATGTCTCACTCTTTATTTTGCCCGCGATTTGTTTTGCGCCCTCTCTCTCGGACTCATTATTATTTCTAACGCTAACCCGGCTTGTAGTTGTGTTTAAGTTGTTAAATTTCAGATTCGCCCTATTCACCCCCCTCTAGGCGACTTTCAGGGTCAAAGTGTTTCCCTTTTGTAACTAGGTAACGCATACGTGTACGCTAACCCGGTGGGGTCTGTCCCCATAAACCCGGCCTGTTGGTCCACGCCCATGCATGATAAGTTATAAAGGAAAACTGCCCTCTCAGATGTACCTCTATGATAGCTTTATCCTACTGCTTCAAGGTCTTACCCTGCAGTTTTCGGATTGTATTTTATCTAACCCACCCGATCAGCTCCCATCCTATCAGGCATAATGACATCTGAATTGAACTGCCAGGCTTGCAGTTTAGGACCTCTATGCGAAAGCAGGAGGGCCCGACAACCTAGGGGCCGGCTCTGAAGAATGGGAGCCCGTTCCATGGGGTGGTCCGGAGCCTGTGTGGCCGGTTAGCCTGGTTCCGTACCCGAAACCCTGCGCACTCCACCACTCCGTGACGGGTACCCTAGTATTTGGAGCTTTAAGTCTTGTGGGTCTGACAACCTGGGGTCCGGAACTAGAGAAGAGACACTTGTCTCCTGGGGTGGTCCAGAGCCGTGTAGCCGCTCAGCCTGGCCCCGTACCGTGGGCCTGCATGCTCCACCACTCTGTGACAGGTGTCCTAGTACCTAGAACCACCATCCAGGGGGTCCAGGCGCACAACTTGGTCCCCCAGACTAAACCCTGCAAGTTCCGAGCATGTATCAAAGGATGGCTAGTGCCAGATGTCGGGTCCTACGGGTGTATTACTAACGCTCCTTAGCTAAAGCTGTGTATAGATCTAGGTCTCGGTGAAGCTGCCTCCCGAGAGTCGTTGACAACTCTTTCACACACGCTGGTATCCAACCTTGACACATCAAGCCTGCATCCCAGGCGGGGGGCCAGCCACCAGGGCGAGTCAACAACGTAACGTTGCACACAGCAGGAACGAGCGATACGCAGATAAGTATTAAACACTGCTTTATAAATAATACTCAAAAGTACCTTTCAAAAACAAGAAAAAGCCTGGGGGCGGTTCTAAAGAACGGGTACCCGTTCCATGGGGTGGTCCGGAGCCTGTGTGGCTGGTTAGCCTGGTTCCATACCTGAAATCCTGCACACTCCACCACTCCGTGACGGATGCCCTAGTATTTGGAACTATAAGTCCTGTGCGTCCGACAACTTGGGGTCCGGAACTAGAGAAGAGACGCTTGCCTCCTAGGGTGGTCCGGAGCCGTGTAGCCGCTCAGCCTGGTCCCGTACCGTGGGCCTGCAAATTCCACCACCCTGCGGCAGGTGTCCTAGTACCTAGAACCACCATCTAGGGGGTCCGGACACACAACTTGGTTTCCCAGACTAAAATCCTGCGTACATATGTTATTACATTCTGCTTCCAAGCAAACATATGTTATTACATTCCCTTACAAGCGGGGCCCTAGCTCCATTTATGCAGGAATGAATTGCGCTACACCAGCAGGAGTCGTGTCGGAAGCTGGCTCCGAGCGGCCTCACCGGCGGCGGCGACCACCTCTGCACCGACAGTTCGCCGGCGACAGCGACCACCTCTGCACCAGCAGTGACAACCACCTCCGCTCCGAGTGGCTTGCCAGCAGCGGCGACCACCTCAGGGTGTGCGCCATTGCGAGGAAGTCCTCGCCCCCATCCTCCTATGGGGGGTGACAACGAGGCCATTAAAGCCAAAGAGTCGGGGACTCGGCGGCAGGTGGCTTTGATGGTCTCGCCAGCGGAGGCAACCACCTCTGCAACGGGTAGCCTCACCAGCAGCGGCGACCACCTCAACACCGACAACAGCGCCCACCTCTGCACCAGTGGATGGTGGCTGCCTCAGCACGCACGAAGGGGTCCTCACTCCCGTCCTCCCACGAGAGTGAGGACAAGACCATCCAAGAACACGGCCGCCACCCCCGCGGCGTACGGCATCTTGTATGACCCCCCAGTGTGGCCGGCAGGCAGGAGAAGCTGTGGATGTGGCGGACCCGCGCACGGCACGACCTCGCCCGTGCGATGGACGAACAACCACGCCCCAGCCAGACGACAGGAGGCAGCGTTGGAGGCGGCGCCAAAGCCATCCGGCCCAAAGGGCCATACACGCTGCAGCTGACGGCCTGCAGCCAGCCGGCCCTGCGTAGCCGAGGTTCGCCTCCTCCGCAAGGCTGGTGAACATCCTTCTCCTCCGAATGCTGGAGGAAGAAGCGGGTCACCGGTCCACGCAGAGGGTAGGGCCCTGACTTGGCTCGCCCTCCACCCCAGCGAGGATGATGAACATCCTTGAAGCTGAGGGTGGGGGAGGCCGCAGCCCAGCTTGCTTCTCCCCACCACGAGGCTGGTGGTCATCCTTCTGGATGGCCACTAGCGGGGGACTACAGTCGGGCTGCATGATGAAAATCCTTGAAGCCGAGCAATGGTGGAAGAGCACCAACCCCCACGGGGTTGTGCTCCTCTAACAGCAGCAAGAAGAAAACAAGACTGCCGGCACCACCATGAGCGTAAGCTCTCCGGCGGTGAGATCGCCGGAGGGGACGACCCTGACACGGACCTCTCTAGAAGACACTGGCGCACCCCATCTGGAGGCCCGAAAGGCGGAAGGGCGCAAGGAATGCGATAGGAGCAAGGCATGGTTACTGCCCGGGAGATCGATCCCTTTTTAAAGGCAGATCTCCCCACTCGCCCCCCGAAGCGTCACGGGCAAAGTCTCCCCCGACGTACTCCAGGGTTCCTACCCTATGACACGGGGACCAGGCCCCACATGTCATACAGACTGACCTGAAGCACGAAGAAGGCGAACCACCGCATAAGGAGCATGCAACCGCCTCGCGGTTAAGCGCTCCCTCATCTTCGCTGAAACTAGCGGTCGAAAAGGAGAACCACCACGCAGGAAGCGTACAACCGCCCCGCGGTTACGCGCCCCCTCAGCTTCGCTGCAACTGGCGGTCCAACATGGGGGCCCAGGCCCACATGTCATACAACCGGCGCACCGGTTGCCGAGTGTGGAAAAATCACACCGCCGCTCACGCCAATGCCACGTCTTCTCGGGGCCATCGCAGCAGACTGAAAAGATAAGTTTTCAGAACCAGTGCAACGACTCGAGGAATCCCGTGCATGGCCCAACAGTGACATTAAGTGCGAAGGTCACGGGCCAGTCAACCGTGGGAATAGGCGTGGCAGTCGGCATGACCATAAGAGGGCCGGCAGTAATTGCGTCAACAGGCGCGCAGATGCGCTAATCAGACTCTGGCCCCGCCTGCAGGTTCACATCCTCCCCTGAGGCGGGCCCGGGGGCCACTGTCGGTACCCTGGATCAGGGGTACCCTCTTCTACAACATGAAGATGCCGCACCCGTGCAACACCTCAAGGCCACGCGGAGAATGGCGCCTAACCCCACCACATGGGCAGGTCCAAGGGCGCCACGTGGAAAGGAAAGGAAGTATGTCCCAGTATTCATCGTTGGGTCCGGACCTCCACAGAAGGATACCGGATCCCTATACGTACAAGTCCAGAGCCCCCAAGAAGGCACGTCGGGTCCCTTGGAGGGCCCCAATCCCCCTCCGAGTAAGGTCCGAGCCTTAGCAAGGTCCCGAGACGAGAAGGACCCTGGCATGAGTAGGGGTCCGGTGCTGGCACGTGTCCAGGTCTTGCCCTGCGCTCCCCGCTGCTACCGCATAGCTTGTGGCGCGTGACAGAAGCCAACGGGCCGAGGCTGACGTAAAGCCCATAAAGTCGTGCAGCCTCTGCATTTATGCGGAGAGGACGCGCCGCCTACCACCACGCTAACGGGCGACATGCCCTTCCAGCATTTAATGTGTCCTGTCCAATCCGCTGGTAGACGGTGCCAGGGTCATCCAGCGGGCGGTGCGCTTGACCGGTCTGTTGGCAAACAGTACGCCCGTGCCGAGCGGCGCACTGTTCTCATCATCCCTTCTACAAGAAGCCTCCCCTGCACGCCGAGGATACGTAGATCTCGGGTGTCAGGGCACTAGAAGATCGCCCCAGCAGCAAACATTTGTGGCTCCAAGTGCTATATTCGCTATGTCCCTGGGCCCGCATGTCGGGGCTCAGTACCTTTGTGCATGCCCCCCTTCAGCTATAAAAGGGAAGGCATGCGGCGTTACAGGACAGATCCAATCTTATGCTCACACAGACACTCGTAAGTTCATACAAGCTCTCAAACAATACATTACACAGTAGAGTAGGGTATTAGGCTCCGGCGGGCCGAACCACTCTAAACCCTCGCGTGCTCTTGTGTGTTCGTCCACCAGTCTCATAACAAGCAAAACACTTAGGCCCCTCATCTTCTTAGGATTTAGGGCGGGTGCAATCCGCCAACCGGCCGGAGAGATTTCCATTTCCTCTCCCACAATAATATATAGTTAGTATTATTAGATAGATTATTGGATCTATTTTTAGAATAAATATTTTTGAAGATACAAATATTGTTAACAGATTTTTAGAATTTAATTAATTTTTTAAAAAATTAACTAATATGGATAATGCTTCCTCCGTACTTAAATATTTGTCACTTATTAGTTTTTTTAACTAAATTGTGATAAATAAAAAAGAACGGAACCAAAGTGTCTTAAGTTGGTTGCTTTCCTCCTGCCACAAATTTCTTCCTTCTTTTTTTTCTATGGGGGCATGCTCCAACGTCCGACGGGGCACAAACACGCACAACTAGTGGCCCAAACAAGAGACGGTAAGCGCAAACACAAGTCAAAGAACGGGCAACCAAATGACTGCTCTCCAGATCTCGACAGTAGACATCAAAGAAACTTTAATTTAAAATTTTATACCTTTAAAAATTGGTTGGTTGGATTTTAATTTTTATTGTTGAATATACATATAACATAAGAAAAAAATAATTTAGTTTAACTAAAAACGGTCATAAAGGTTTACATATATATTGTGCATCATTTTTTATGTGCGCCAAATGTTTTTCAAATGAGTTTTTTTTTGTCTAAAGGTTCCTCTCGGGACAAAATCCTGGATAGATATTAGATCGAGTTTTTTTTCGCAGAGATTCTAAGAAGTTCAGACTTGCGATCTACCAGTTGACGTCACCAGACCAATAAAGATGTAGTAAATTATATAATATAAGACTGTCTTTTGTATAGAGTATTTATATGCTATGTAATAAATATATTGTCTTTGATATTATTTCTTCAACTATAGTTGTATGTATAAATTAACTTGCTAGGCATATCTATAGTTTGTACTTGTACTTAGACCAACTCCAGCAGCCTCACACTCTGCATCCGTATTTTATGTAGACTTGATCACGGATGAGTGGTTCTTTTGCACGGTGTGTTCCAGCAGACTCCGTATTTGTCGGGGACCATAGTTAGGGGTACCCCCAAGACTCCTAAATCTCAGCTGGTAACCACATCAGCACTAAGCTGTAAAAGCCTGATGGGTGCGATGAAGCCAAGGCTCGGTCCACTCAAGGGACACGACCTCGCCTCGCCCGAGTCCAGCCTCGGGCAAAGGCACCCGACCCCGGAAGGTTCACGTCTCGCCCGAGGCCCAGTCTTCGCTAAGAAGCAACCTTGGCCAGATCACCACACCGACCGACCAAATCGTAGGAGCATTTAATGCAAGGATGACCGGACATCCTATCCTGTCATGCGCCCTTCAGTCGACAGAGCCGAAAGTGACCGCAGTCACTTCGCCGCTCCACTGACCGGCCTAACAAGAAGACAGTGCCGCCTGCGTCGCTCCGACTGCTGTGCCGCTCGACAGAGTGAGGCTGACAGCAGCCAAGTCCAGCCTCGGGCGCCATAGGAAACTCCGCCTCGCCCGACCCAGGGCTCGGACTCGGGCTCGGCCCCGAAAGACGACGAACTCCGCCTCGCCCGACCCAGGGCTCGGACTCGGGCTCGGCCCCGGAAGACGACGAACTCCGCCTCGCCCGACCCTAGGGCTCGGACTCGGGCTCGGTCTCGGAAGACGACGAACTCCGCCTCGCCCGACCCAGGGCTCGGACTCGGGCTCGGCCCCGGAAGACGACGAACTTCGCCTCGCCCGACCCCAGGGCTCGGACTCGGGCTCAGCCCCGGAAGACGACGAACTCCGCCTCGCCCGACCCAGGGCTCGGACACGACCTTGACCTCGGAAGACCGACTTGACCCCGACCTCGGAGGAGCCTCCGCCTCGCCCGACCCAGGGCTCGGACCGACCACGTCACAAGGGGGGCCATCATTACCCTATCCCTAGCTAGCTCAGGCTACGGGTAACAGGACCGGCGTCCCATCTGGCTGGCCCCGGAAAACAGATAATGATGGCGCCCCGCGTGCTCCATGACGACGGCGACTCTCAAACCCTTACGGAAGCAAGGAGACGTCAGCAAGGACTCGACAGCCCCGACAGCTGTCCTTCCGCAAGGCTCCAACGCTCCTCCGACGGCCACGACATCATATGAACAGGGTGCCAAAACCTCTCTAGCTGCCACGAAGGCATGTACTTAGGGCACAAGCTCCTCTCTGCTCGACACGATAGCGCATTGCTACACCCCCCATTGTACACCTGGACCCTCTCCTTACGCCTATAAAAGGAAGGTCCAGGGCTCTCTTACGAGAAGGTTGGCCGCGCGGGAGGACGGGGTGACGCGTAGAGTCCCTCGCTCTCCCCCCACGCGGACGCTTGTAACCCCCTACTGCAAGCGCACCCGACCCGGGCGCAGGACAAACACGGAGGCCGCGGGCTTTCCCCTCTCTTCTACCCCCCTTCGTGCTCCGTCTCGCGCCGACCCATCTGGGCTGGGACACGCGGCGACGATTCACTCGTCGGTCCAGGGACCCCCCGGGGTCGAAACGCCGACAGTTGGCGCGCCAGGTAGGGGCCTGCTGCGTGTTGACGACAGCTCCCCGTCAAGCTCCAGATGGGTAGTCTCCAGCAACCTTTCCAACCCGGGACGGTGCTCCGTTTCGGGAGTCTTGCGTTCATGTCCCTCGACGGCAGCTACGACATGATACTCCTTCCTCCGTCGTGCGACGGCGACAATGGCGGCCGACAACCCGCCCGCCGGCGGCGGAATCGACGACGTCTTCCCCACGAGGCGAAAGAACGGCGTCCGAGTTTGTCCCGTCACCTCCCTCGCCAGAGGAGGAGGAGGCGGGGCAACCATGGCCAAGTAGAAGGCGGCACCTCATCGGCTGTCGAACGAGTCGACGGCGCCGGCGCCCCGACGGGGGACACGTCGGGTGTCGACCTCGCATCTGAGACGAAGACGAGCGTCGTTTCCCTGCAACACGCCAACTCCAAGCGGACGGACGACGCCAGCACGCTCGCGAAGGACCTGTTGGGCGTCACCCTCATACCTGAGACGACGGTGCAGTCCGCCCCCGACGTGACAACGTCACCACCTGTCGACCAAGAGGTACCAACCGACTCCTGTCTCGTGCCTTTTTGTCACACCCGGTTTTAGAAGGCAAACCGAATGCGAACCATGTACGTGCCAGGATCAGTTATTCACGTACACAGCAGTTACATAACATGGACATCATCACACAGTGCTCAAAATAGTATTAAAAGGGAAATAATAGTCGATTACATCATACGTCTGAGACGTCCATATAGTCCTTACAATAAATCAAAGTGCGGAAAAGAAACGTAGATAAACGCGGCCTTCACAGGCAGCCGACTGGGGGTTGCCGCTAACCCACACCTAGAACTCGTCGTAGTCTTGGAACTCCTGGAAGTCTCCTTCCACAGCTTCATCTTCTCCTGAGCAGTGGTTGCAATGCTGACAACCTGGGGGGGGGGTTTGGTGTGTAGAGCAAGAGTGAGAACACATCAACATACTCAGCAAGTATCCTGTTTGGCTGTAGTGGACTAGCTTTATGTGGGGGTAAGTCAAGCAGTTGCTTTTAGTTGGTCAGTTTATTATTTACTAGTAGTAAGCCAGGTTTTAGCATTAACCCATGTTATTAACCCAAAGTACCCTTTCCAAACAGAAAGAATACCACTTACCATTACCATAGACATAATCATAACCATCCTCATTGCCACCTGTAAACCAAAATGTCTCTGATCAAGTACCACTAATCACTGGAGCTCCCTTGGCCGCTCATAACCGTGAGCACGGCTGATATATCAGTTTTCAAACACTCTGCAGAGGTTGTGCACTTTACCCACAAGCCGTGATTCCCTTTCTGCCCGGAGATCATGACTCTCCATTGATCACTACCAAGGTGACCCAGCAGGGCATCACTACGTAGCCTTTACAAAGATTCCCCGGGACTGTAGTCGCCCGTTAGGTTTCCTAAATGTACCGCACTCCTCCCCAAGGGACAAATCAACCTTGGCAGAGCGAGCCGCATACACCGAGCCCCATTGACGGCATGACGGCTAAGCGAACTACACCCCGGTTCCTCTAATTATTCAGCTAAGGGCATCCCATTCCACCCTCATGGTTGCACTGTTTTCCCGGGCGGTCATCCATAGAACAGGTCCTTACGGAGAGGCACTCGAGAAACCGCTCGAGCCCCCTTGAAGACCACAAGTACAACATCATAATAAGAGAAGGGAAAACAGCGTATCATATATAATCTCATCATGTTCATTGATTAGAGTTTGAGCAATAGCATGAAGCTAAACAATAATAAACCGACCCAAATAGGTAAACAAGGACATGGATAACAAAAGCTAGTCAATCCTTAGGTATAAATGTGTAATGCGGGAGGTGAATTAAAGAATGAATAGGACAGAGATAGGTCAAAGGACACTTGCCTCCACCAACCGACTGCTGCTCAGAGGCTTCTCCTGCGGGTTCTTCGGGTTCTCCGACCGGATCGTTCTCTATGCGAGCGCAAACATACATACATCCACATATTTAATACAAAAGAACAGTACACCATACAATAGAATGCAATAAGTAAACTGACGTTCCACGCGGGCTCATAGTTATAGTTAAGAGAGAAAGAGAACAAGACAGTCGGGAAACGGTCACGTTACATGATTATAAATTAACTACTCGCTTAATGGAAGGAAATTTAATGTAGACACTATGTTTAGCGTAAAGTAAAGTCATGTTTCATGTCTAATCATTATAAGCAGGTGGAGATAAATAAAAAGAATGGTCGCGCGGCGAGACGCACGATGGCATACGTCGACCAAACTGAGTCCAAAGTGGAATGTCGCGTGAATACACACGCGGCGTTACACTTTAAACAACCTGAAATTAAAATGGATCGTCGCGCGACGAAGCGCACGACACAACACACAGATAGAATCTGAAATTAGACAAATCGTCGTGCGGCGAAGCGCGCGACGCAGCACGCTAACTAATGGAGTTTGACGTTAACTACCGACTAAAAATAATCACCGCGAGCGCGGGTGAGCGGGGACACGGTCGGACGAGGCCGGGCGCGGGAACGGGCGGCCGAGCCGGGGCACGGGGCGGTTGAACCGGGGCCGGGGCGATTGAACCGGCCAGGGGCCGCGCCGGGGGGCGCAGGGCCATGCCGGGGGCCGGACCGCGCCGGGGGCCGCGCCGCTGCTCCGGGGGCCGCGCCGGGCGAGCAGGGAGCCGCCGGGGCCGCGCCGGGCGAGCAGGGGCCATCGGGGCCACGCCGGGCCACGCCGAGGGCGCGCCGGGGCCACGCCGCCGCGCAGGCAGGGGGCGGGGCCGCGCCGCCGCGGGCCAGGGGAGGGCGGGGGGCGGGCCGAGCGCCGCCGGGGGGCCGGGGCGGGGCAGGGGGCGGGGCCGAGCGCCGCCGGGGGGCCGGGCGGGGGGCCGCGCGCCGCCGGGGCCGAGGGGGCCGAGCGGGGGCCGCACCGCCGCGCCGAGGGGGCCGAGCGGGGCCGCGCCGCCGCCGGGGAAGGAGGCCGAGCGGGGGTCGCGCGTGGGCAGGGGGAGAGGGAGGGCGCGCGCGGGGGGGGAAGAAGAGGAGGGAGAGGGAGAGAGAGAGGAGAAGGGGAGGGGAGGGGAGCTCACCTCGGGGTCCAAAATCCGGTGATCGCCGTCTCCAAATCCTAGGGCACCACGGGGAGAGAGAGGTGGAAGAGGGAGAGGAGAGGTTGTTGCGCGGGAGATCCAAATGAGAGAGAGGGAGAGAAGGGGGGCGCATGGGGGGTTTGGGCGCCAGGGGCGCGCAGGGCCGGGCCGGACCGGGCCGGGCTGGGCTGGGCTGGGCTGGGCTGGGCTAGGCTGGGCTAGGCTGGGCCGGGCCACTTCACGGATTGAAAACCCACGACGAGCGTGGACCACTAAATGGAATTAAATCGCGAATCAAAATCCGGAACGGAACGAGACGAACACTCAACATCAGACAAAGAAATGTGCTTCGGCATGATGCAACACCCAAAATAAAGTATTTTAAGGTTTTGCTTTACACGGGGTCTAAAGCCAAAACCCGCTATAACTTTGGAAAAGATCAAGGTTTAGCGAGGGAACGAGAAAAAAGAAAAAGGGTAACGCCTGAATTTGGTGAGAGAAAAGAAGAAAAAACTCTACCCCCAAATTCAGGGCGTTACAAACCTATCCCCCTTAAAAGAATCTCGCCCTCGAGATTCAGGGTTGGCTAGCAAAGAGCTTAGGGTATTTAGCCATCAGATCATCTTCACGCTCCCAGGTTGCTTCTTCCTCAGAGTGGTGATTCCATCTAACTTTGCACATCCTGATGGTCTTCCTTCGGGTGACTCTATCTGCAACCTCAAGGATTTGCGTTGGCTTCTCTGTGTAGGTCAAGTCCTCTTGGACTTCAAGACCTTCCACTGGCAACTGCTCTTCCGGCACACGCAGGCACTTCTTCAACTGAGACACATGAAAGACATCATGCACAGCGGACAAATTCTCTGGCAGACTGAGCTGATAGGCCACTTCTCCACGCCTTGAGAGGATCTGGTACGGACCAATGTAGCGGGGTGCTAGCTTGCCTTTCACTCCGAATCTTCTGACTCCTCTGATCGGTGACACTTTCAGATAGACAAAGTCTCCGACTTCGAAACTCAGCTCTCTTCTTCTAGTGTCTGCATAGCTTCGCTGTCTTGATTGCGCTATCTTCAGATTCTCTCGGACCATCTTGATGTTTTCTTCGGCTACAAGCAGAATGTCTGGCCCGAACACTTGCTTTTCCCCAGGCTGATCCCATTGCAATGGAGTTCTACAACTCCTTCCATAGAGCGCTTGAAATGGTGACATCTTCAAACTGGCCTGGTAACTGTTGTTATAGGAAAACTCCGCATAAGGCAATCGCTTGTCCCATCCGGACTGATCTTGCAACGCACAGGCTCTCAACATGTCTTCAAGAATTTGGTTGGTCCTTTCGGTCTAGCCATCTGTCTGCGGATGATAAGCTGAACTGAAATTCAGATGTGTGCCCAAAGCTTCATGCAACTGCTGCCAGAAATGAGAGGTGAACTGCGTTCCTCTGTCTGACACTATCTTCTTTGGCACACCATGAAGACAAACGATCCGAGACATATACAACTCTGCCAATACGGCACTGCTGTAGTTGGTCTTGACTGGTATGAAGTGGGCTGACTTGGTCAAACGGTCCACTACTACCCAAATAGAATCGTAACCGGCTCGAGTGCGAGGCAATCCGACTATGAAATCCATGCCGATTTCATCCCATTTCCACTGAGGGATCTGCAACGGTTGCAACAATCCAGCAGGTCTCTGGTGTTCTGCCTTAATTCTTCGACAACTATCGCACATAGCCACATGCTCTGCGATTTCCCTCTTCATTCCATACCACCAGAATTTCTTCTTCAGATCCTGATACATCTTCTCGCTGCCAGGGTGAATCGAATAGGCTGTCTCATGAGCTTCCTTGAGAATCAACTCTCGAATGGATTGGACATTAGGAACGCACAATCGGTCTTTGAACCATATCACACCTTCTGCATCTTTACGAAAATCTTTGCCTTTGCCATCTAGAATCAGTCGCCGGATCTCACTGATCTTCTCATCATTCTTCTGCGCTTCTTTGATTTCTCGCTCCAAGGTAGGTTCCAATTCAACTGTGACTCCTCGCGAATTGTTCAGAAATCCGAGACTCAACCTGTCGAACTCCTTGGCCAACTCATAAGGCATCGGACGAGCGACCATCAGATTGACTTGACTCTTTCTGCTCAAAGCATCTGCCACTACGTTGGCTTTGCCCGGATGGTAATGAATCTCCAACTCATAGTCTTTGATCAACTCTAACCATCTTCGTTGCCTCATGTTCAACTCTGACTGAGTGAATATGTACTTCAGACTCTTGTGATCTGTGTAAACATCGCATTTCTGTCCATACAGATAGTGCCTCCATGTCTTCAGTGCGTGAACCACTGCTGCCAACTCTAGGTCATGGATTGGGTAGTTCTTCTCATGAACCTTCAGCTGTCGGGACGAGTAAGCCACAACTCTTCCCTCTTGCATCAATACGCATCCCAAACCTGTGTAACAAGCATCACAATACACCGAGAAGGGCTTGTGCACACCGGGCAAGACTAGGACAGGCGCTGTTGTCAACTTCTCTTTCAGCGCTTCGAAGGCCTCTTGACATTTCTGGGTCCACTTGAACTCAACCTTGTTGCCTAGCAACGCTGTCATTGGTTTCGCAATCTTCGAAAACCCTTCAATGAATCGCCGATAATATCCGACCATTCCAATGAAGCTTTTGATTCCTCGAGCATCTGTTGGCGCTTTCCAGTTCAAAATGTCTGCCACTTTCTTCGGATCCACAGCCAATCCTTCTTTGTTGATTATGTGACCCAAGAACAGGACTTCACTGATCCAGAACTCACACTTGCTCAACTTTGCATACAACTGGTGCTCTCGCAATCTCTGCAATACCATCCTCAAATGATCTGCATGCTCTTCTTTGCTTTGAGAATAAACTAGAATGTCATCAATGAATACCACCACAAACTTGTCAAGATAATCCATGAATACACTGTTCATCAAGTTCATGAAAAACGCTGGTGCATTGGTCAAACCAAAAGACATCACTGTGAACTCATATAATCCATACTTGGTAATGAATGTCGTCTTCGGAATGTCCGAAGGTCAGATCCTGAGCTGATGATAACCTGACCTCAGATCAATCTTGGAGAACACACTGGCTCCTCTCAACTGGTCGAACAGATCTTCTATTCTGGGCAAGGGATATTTGTTCTTGATTGTGACTTCATTCAAAGCTCAATAATCGATACACATCCTCTTGGTGCCATCTTTCTTTTCCACAAACAAGACAGGGGCGGCCCAAGGCGAGGTGCTTGGCCGGATGTAACCTTTCTCTGACAGCTCATCAATCTGCTTCTTAAGCTCAACCAACTCTGGTCCGGATATTCTGTAAGCTCTCTTAAAGATAGGGGCGGTTCCAGGAAGAAGCTCTATGGCAAACTCAACTTTCCGCTCTGGTGGCATACCCGGTAAGTCCTTTGGAAACACATCTGGGAATTCAGACACAACCTTGATACTCTCAATTGGGTCTGCTTCACTGCTATCGACAGCCATCTGATAACAACTTCCTTTCTTCAGCTCAGGCGGGACTAACTCGGTCACCACTTCCTCTCCTAGTGGGGACACCAACTTGATTGTCCTTTTATCACAACTGATAACTGCCTGATACTTATCTAGCCAATTCATCCCTAGGACGACATCTATTCCCTGAGTACCCATTACTATAAGGTTAGCGGGAAACGCTATCCCCCTTATTTCCACACTTACATTCAAACAGATGCTATCAGCTCGAATTCTACCACCGGCTGAGTCAATTTGAATGGGGGTCGACATGGTAGTAATTGGAAGATTATGTGCTTCTACCCATGATGCAGTAATGAAAGAATGCGTTGCTCCAGTATCAAATAACACTTCTGCAATATGGGAGTCGACTGGGAACATACCTACTATCATGCCGGGAGTCTCCTGAACTGCTTCAGCCTCTAAGTGGTTCAGTCTCCCATGATTATAGCGCGGTTGAGAGTGGTTGCCTGCTCCAGGCTGAGGCACATTCTGCTTTGCTGGGGCATTGGGGCCTGACTGCTGCTGGGCTGCCTTCTTCGGGCATTGCATCACCCAATGGCCTTGCTCTCCACAGTGGAAATATGCTCTGTTTCCAACCTGAGCTGGTGCTGCCTGACTGTTCTGCTGGTTTGCTGGGGCAGGAAGACGAGGTGCCTGCTGATTCTGCCTCTGAAACTGACCTCCTGATTGATTGCTCTGACGGTTCTGGTACTGGTGCTGAGGATACTGCCTTTGGAACTGCTGATGCTGCTGAGGATGACGCTGGTTCTGCCTAAACTGCTGAGGTTGATTGCCTGAGAAACGAGGGCGGCTGCTGCTTCCAGGCTGGGGTCCACTGATCTTGCGCTTACGATCCTCCATCTCCTTACGCTTCCTTTCTGTCATGATTGCTCTGTCAATCAGGTGCTGGAATGTCGGGAAGGTGTGATTCATCAGTTGGTAGTGCAGAGGGTCAACCAAGCCTCTCAAGAAACGGTACTGTCGCTTGGCGTCGGTGTTGACATCTTCAGGAGCATAGCGAGACAACTGCAGAAACCTGTCTTGATACTCACTGACAGATGATGACCCTTGCTTAAGGGCCAGGTACTCCTCCTTCTTCACTGTCATCAGACCTGCAGGCACATGGTACTGACGAAAGTTACCTCTGAACTCTTCCCAGGTGATGGCATCGGGGTTGGCATGGGTGGCGAGATAAGACTCCCACCATGATTGGGCTGCTCCTCTCAACAGACGGGGACCATACAAGACTTTCTCCCTGTCATCACACTGAGCGGTATGCAACTCCCGCTCCATAGTGCGTAGCCAATCTTCAGCATCCATGGGGTCAGAAGAATGAGCGAACGTTGGTGGATGACCTCTCATGAATTCAGCACGCTTGTCTCTGGGCATCTTAGGCATCTGAGGCTGGGGTGGTGCTTGCTGCTATTGCTGCTGCTGCTGCTGCTGAATGGCGGCCAGAGTCTGACCGATGGCCTGAACTGCCTGAGTCTGCATCAGAAACATCTGCTCGATCGACATCGGGGGCGGGGGTGGCAGGTGCTGCTGCTGGGGCACCTCATCCTGCGGAGCGGCTCGCTCCTGCTGAGCACGCCTTCCTCCTCTGCGCCTGTTCTCTGACATCTGCAGAACGCAACCACACATCAGAACTGATCTGGCAAATCTTGCAGCATAAGGAAAGAGTATAGAATTCTTCAACAACACTGAACAGATGAGCATCTTCACTGATCTCCAACACAGACTACACAACTTCTCAGATAAAGAGGAAAGTGGAATAAAAGGTTTCCCAACTATATAACTAACTCCATTAACATATAACAGGTAAACCATAATGCAGGGGGGGTACCCACACTCTGGTGACAGTCATTACAAAGATCCAAACCAAACATAGTTCATCATGACAAACATAAATGCACAGGATATAGCAAACTACCCTGTCTAACTAAGACTAACTAACAGCGAGACTAACGCTAAGACTGTAGCTTCTACGTATGTATTTTGTATTAATTACAAGATCCAACTCTAACGATCTATGGTTCTAGATTTATCTTGGTCTTGCAGTCGGGATTGCCATAAGACTGGTGCCCACGCCGAGGTGAGCGGTACGGGTGCTGAGTCCCAACGGGAGCGGGGGAACCATCATCCAGGTGACGACGTTCCGCGCGCTCAGCCCGCAGCAGGGCGATCTCAGCACGAGCCCTACTCAGCTCGTCTAATGCATGGTCCAGCTCCGTGTTTAGCATGGCGGCTAGGTTGACTGTGCTGCTCAACCTAGGATTGTCCTCACCAGCAGGTGAAACAATCACGCCTCCTGTGCTGCCAGATGGACGGCGGGGGTAATACTTCAGGTCGAGACCGTCAGCTACCCCACCGAGAACCGAGCAGTAGTGCGAAAGCGCACGCCGTGCAGCATCCTGCATGGCTGCCTCAGCTGAGTCCCGCTCAAAGATAAAATAGTGCTCTGAGCAGGCCTCCGCACCCTGGAGACTGTTCCCCGGGCGGCGCACCAAGCAGGTCGCCTCCAAGCGGTCCGGGTAAACCCCGCGACTATGCTGGTAGACCACACAGCGATACTCGATGGACCAAGTACGCCGGTCAAGTGCCCGACGTAGCAGGGTGTCGAGCGCGTCGTGGAAGTGACACCCGCGAGCAGCGTCACGAGTGATGGGTCGAGCAACCCATCCTTCCGGCTCATGGTCAGCAGGGAAGTCGGTGTCGTGGCTCGGGCTGTCGTCGCCACCTCCGTCGTCTGGGTCTCCTCCAGCAGCTACTCCAGAGGCTGGGGCGCCCAGTGGTGGTGCAGGGGGCGCCTCCAGAGGAAGCACAGGAGAGCAGCTCCTCACAGACTCTATGTCCTGCTGGAGCGAGAAAGAAGAGCCCTGCTGCTCCTGTCGTCGACGTTCCTGCTCCTCATGCAGGCGGTGTTGCAGTCTCTCCAAGTGGCTGGACTGTCCGGCCACGGGACGGCGAAGCGGACGCTCAGCAAGGCGGGAGGGTAAGAAGGGGATGACAGACTTTCGTGCAGTGTGTCTAAGTCGAGCCATCTACAAAAGACGCCGCAAGCAAAAGGGTGAGAACAGAATTAATATGACCAGCAAATAATGAATCATAAATAAATGAAGGATTAGAATAACACATAATTTTCGGCAAGGTATAATATATAGTAGAACATAGGTTTGGTCAGTGTGACCAACTTTTGAAGGGGTACCAAAGTCAAGGCAGGGACAGAGGTCTATAATCCTTAGAAGGACCATTCTACTCTAGGTTAGCGGTCCTACAGTCAGCACGGCTTTGATACCACTTATGTCACACCCGGTTTTAGAAGGCAAACCGAATGCGAACCATGTACGTGCCAGGATCAGTTATTCACGTACACAACAGTTACATAACATGGACATCATCACACAGTGCTCAAAATAGTATTAAAAGGGAAATAATAGTTGATTACATCATACGTCTGAGACGTCCATATAGTCCTTACAATAAATCAAAGTGCGGAAAAGAAACGTAGATAAACGCGGCCTTCACAGGCAGCCGACTGGGGGTTGCCGCTAACCCACACCTAGAACTCGTCGTAGTCTTGGAACTCCTGGAAGTCTCCTTCCACAGCTTCATCTTCTCCTGAGCAGTGGTTGCAATGCTGACAACCTGGGGGGGTTTGGTGTGTAGAGCAAGAGTGAGTACACATCAACATACTCAGCAAGTATCCTGTTTGGCTGTAGTGGACTAGCTTTATATGGGGGTAAGTCAAGCAGTTGCTTTTAGTTGGTCAGTTTATTATTTACTAGTAGTAAGCCAGGTTTTAGCATTAACCCATGTTATTAACCCAAAGTACCCTTTCCAAACGGAAAGAATACCACTTACCATTACCATAGACATAATCATAACCATCCTCATTGCCACCTGTAAACCAAAATGTCTCTGATCAAGTACCACTAATCACTGGAGCTCCCTTGGCCGCTCATAACCGCGAGCACGGCTGATATATCAGTTTTCAAACACTCTGCAGAGGTTGTGCACTTTACCCACAAGCCGTGATTCCCTTTCTGCCCGGAGATCATGACTCTCCATTGATCACTACCAAGGTGACCCAGCAGGGCATCACTACGTAGCCTTTACAAAGATTCCCCGGGACTGTAGTCGCCCGTTAGGTTTCCTAAATGTACCGCACTCCTCCCCAAGGGACAAATCAACCTTGGCAGAGCGAGCCGCATACACCGAGCACCATTGACGGCACGACGGCTAAGCGAACTACACCCCGGTTCCTCTAATTATTCAGCTAAGGGCGTCCCATTCCACCCTCATGGTTGCACTGTTTTCCCGGGCGGTCATCCATAGAACAGGTCCTTACGGAGAGGCACTCGAGAAACCGCTCGAGCCCCCTTGAAGACCACAAGTACAACATCATAATAAGAGAAGGGAAAACAGCGTATCATATATAATCTCATCATGTTCATTGATTAGAGTTTGAGCAATAGCATGAAGCTAAACAATAATAAACCGACCCAAATAGGTAAACAAGGACATGGATAACAAAAGCTAGTCAATCCTTAGGTATAAATGTGTAATGCGGGAGGTGAATTAAAGAATGAATAGGACAGAGATAGGTCAAAGGACACTTGCCTCCACCAACCGACTGCTGCTTAGAGGCTTCTCCTGCGGGTTCTTCGGGTTCTCCGACCGGATCGTTCTCTATGCGAGCGCAAACATACATACATCCACATATTTAATACAAAAGAACAGTACACCATACAATAGAATGCAATAAGTAAACTGACGTTCCACGCGGGCTCATAGTTATAGTTAAGAGAGAAAGAGAACAAGACAGTCGGGAAACGGTCACGTTACATGATTATAAATTAACTACTCGCTTAATGGAAGGAAATTTAATGTAGACACTATGTTTAGCGTAAAGTAAAGTCATGTTTCATGTCTAATCATTATAAGCAGGTGGAGATAAATAAAAAGAATGGTCGCGCGGCGAGACGCACGACGGCATACGTCGACCAAACTGAGTCCAAAGTGGAATGTCGCGTGAATACACACGCGGCGTTACACTTTAAACAACCTGAAATTAAAATGGATCGTCGAGCGACGAAGCGCACGACGCAACACACAGATAGAATCTGAAATTAGACAAACCGTCGCGCGGCGAAGCGCGCGACGCAGCACGCTAACTAACGGAGTTTGACGTTAACTACCGACTAAAAATAATCACCGCGAGCGCGGGCGAGCGGGGACACGGTCGGACGAGGCCTAGCGCGGGAACGGGCGGCCGAGCCGGGGCACGGGGCGGTTGAACCGGGGCCGGGGCGGTTGAACCGGCCAGGGGCCGCGCCGGGGGGCGCAGGGCCACGCCGGGGGCCGGACCGCGCCGGAGGCCGCGCCGCTGCTCCGGGGGCCGCGCCGGGCGAGCAGGGGCCACCGGGGCCGCGCCGGGCCACGCCGGGGGCGCGCCGGGGCCGCGCCGCCGCGCACGGGGCGGGGGCCACGCGCCGCCGTGCGGGCAGGGGGCGGGGCCGCGCCGCCGCGGGCCAGGGGAGGGCGGGGGCGGGCCGAGCACCGCCGGGGGGCCGGGGCGGGGCAGGGGGCGGGGCCGAGCGCCGCCGGGGGGCCGGGCAGGGGGCCGCGCGCCGCCGGGGCCGAGGGGGCCGAGCGGGGGCCGCACCGCCGCGCCGAGGGGGCCGAGCGGGGCCGCGCCGCCGCCGGGGAGGGAGGCCGAGCGGGGGTCGCGCGCGGGCAGGGGGAGAGGGAGGGCGCGCGCGGGGGGGGGGGGGGAAGAAGAGGAGGGAGAGGGAGAGAGAGAGGAGAAGGGGAGGGGAGGGGAGCTCACCTCGGGGTCCAAAATCCGGTGATCGCCGTCTCCAAATCCTAGGGCACCACGGGGAGAGAGAGGTGGAAGAGGGAGAGGAGAGGTTGTTGCGCGGGAGATCCAAATGAGAGAGAGGGAGAGAAGGGGAGGCGCATGGGGGGTTTGGGCGCCAGGGGCGCGCAGGGCCGGGCCGGACCGGGCCGGGCTGGGCCGGGCTGGGCTGGGCTAGGCTGGGCCGGGCCACTTCGCGGATCAAAAACCCACGACGAGCGCGGACCACTAAATGGAATTAAATCGCGAATCGAAATCCGGAACGGAACGAGACGAACACTCAACATCAGACAAAGAAATGTGCTTCGGCATGATGCAACACCCAAAATAAAGTATTTTAAGGTTTTGCTTTACACGGGGTCTAAATCCAAAACCCGCTATAACTTTGGAAAAGATCAAGGTTTAGCGAGGGAACGAGAAAAAAGAAAAAGGGTAACGCCTGAATTTGGTGAGAGAAAAGAAGAAAAAACTCTACCCCCAAATTCAGGGCGTTACACTTTTGGATTCGGCCTTGACCCACCAAGCGACCCCGCTTTGGTGGAAGCCTTCATAGAGGCATGCACCAGCCCTCCGGGGTATCATATGCGGTCACCCTGGGACCGGCTGACGGCCGTCTCGACCTACGGACCCTCGGGTTCCGAGGAAGATGACGAGCCCGACTTTGGTTGGGATTTCTCCGGGCTCGGTAACTCCAGCGCCATGCGGGACTTTATGACCGCATGCGACTACTGCCTTTCCGATTGTTCCGACGGTAGCCACAGCTTCGGCGACGGAGACAGCGGCCCAAGTCGTGAATGTTTCCACGTCGATCTAGGGGGTCTCGACGAAGGCAACCATCTTGGTATACCGGAAAATGGTGATCCCCCTAGGCCTGCGCCTCGCGTTGACATCCTTCGGGAGCTAGCTGGGGTCCCAGTCCCTGCGGGGGGTCAGGACGCATAGCTCGAGCAAATCCGCGAGATGCAGGCCAAGCTCGACGAGGGGGCAGGAACACTTGAGCCGCTCCGCCGGAACATCGGGCAGGAATGGGTAGGCCAAGCTCTGGCCGGAGAAGCGCGTCATCTACCCCAGGGCATCCAGCTCCGCATCGCCGACGACATCAGGACAAGGCCGCCACCGGCTTCAAGTGGGGTCGGCCAAAACCTGGCTGCAGCAGTGATACTCCTCCGCGCAATGCCGGAACCATCAACCACCGAAGGGCGGCGGATCCGGGGAGAGCTCAAGAATCTCCTGGAGGATGTCGCGGTTCGACGGGCCGAGAGCTCTGCCTCCCGAAGGCAGGGATACCCCTCGGAGCACCGCGCCGCGACTTCCCGATTCGTGCGGGAAGCCTCGGTCCACACCGGGCGCACGCGCAACACAGCGCCTGCAGCCCCGGGACGCCTCGGCAACGAGCACCACCACCGCAACCATCGAGCCTGCCTCAACGAGAGGGTGCGCCGAGGCTACCACCCCAGGCGTGTGGGACGCTACGATAGCGGGGAGGACCGGAGCCCCTCGCCCGAACCGCCCGGCCCGCAGGCTTTCAGCCGAGCCATACGACGGGCACGCGTTCCCGACCTAGTTCCGAACCCCGACTACCATCACAAAGTACTCGGGGGAGACAAGACCGGAACTGTGGCTCGCGGACTACCGGCTGGCCTGCCAACTGGGTGGAATGGACGATGACAACCTCGTCATCCGCAACCTCCCCTTGTTCCTCTCTGACTCCGCTCAGGCCTGGCTGGAGCATCTGCCTCCGGGGCAGATCTCCAACTGGGACGACCTGGTCCAAGCCTTCGCCGGTAATTTCCAGGGCACGTATGTGCGCCCTGGGAGTTCCTGGGATCTCCGAAGCTGCCGCCAGCAGCCGGGAGAGTCTCTCCGGGACTACATCCGGCGATTCTCAAAGCAGCGCACCGAGCTGCCCAACGTCACCGACTCGGATGTCATCGACGCGTTCCTCGCCGGCACCACCTGCCGCGACCTGGTGAGCAAGCTGGGTCGCAAGACCCCCACCAGGGCGAGCGAGCTGATGGACATCGCCACCAAGTTCGCCTCTGGCCAGGAGGCGGTTGAGGCCATCTTCCGGAAGGACAAGCAGCCCCAGGGCCGCCAGCCGGAAGATGTTCCCGAGGCGTCCGCTCAGCGCGGCACCAAGAAGAAAGGCAAGAAGAAGTCACAAGCGAAACGCGATGCGGCCGACGCAGACCTTATCGCCGCCGCTGAGTACAAGAACCCTTGGAAACCTCCCGGAGGCGCAAATCTATTCGACAAGATGCTCAAGGAGTCGTGCCCCTATCATCAGGGACCCGTCAAGCACACCCTTGAGGAATGCGCCATGCTTCGGCGTCACTTTCACAGGGCTGGGCCACCTGCGGAGGGTGGCAGGGCCCCCCACGACGACAAGAAGGAGGATCACCAGGCAGAGGAGTTCCCCGAGGTCCGCAACTGCTTCATGATCTACGGTGGGCCAGTGGCGAACGCCTCAGCTCGGCACCACAAGCAAGAGCGTCGGGAGGTCTGCTCGGTAAAGGTGGCGGCGCCGGTCTACCTAGACTGGTCCGACAAGCCCATCACCTTCGACCAGGGCGATCACCTCGACCGCGTGCCGAGCCCGGGGAAATACCCGCTCGTTTTCGACCCCGTCATCGGCAACGTCAGGCTCACTAAGGTCCTCATGGATGGAGGCAGCAGCCTCAACATCATCTACGCCGAGACCCTCGAGCTCCTGCGGATCGATATGTCCTCGGTCCGGGCCGGTGCGGCGCCTTTTCATGGGATCATCCTCGGGAAACGCGTCCAACCCCTCGGACGACTCGACCTGCCCGTCTGCTTCGGGACTCCCTCCAACTTCAGAAGGGAAACCCTCACATTCGAGGTGGTCGGGTTCTGAGGAACCTACCACGCGGTACTAGGGAGGCCATGCTATGCCAAGTTCATGGCCGTCCCCAACTACACCTACCTAAAGCTCAAGATGCCGGGCCCCAACGGGGTCATCACCGTCGGCCCCACGTACCGACACGCGTACGAATGCGACGTAGAGTGTGTGGAGTACGCCGAGGCCCTCGCCGAATCTAAGGCCCTCATCGCCGACCTGGAGAGCCTCTCCAAGGAGGCGCCAGACGTGAAGCGCCATGCCGACAACTTTGAGCCAGCGGAGACGGTTAAGTCCGTCGCACTCGACCCCTGCAACGACGCCTCCAAGCAGATCCGGATCGGCTCCGAACTCGACCCCAAATAGGAAGCAGTGCTCGTCGACTTTCTCCGCGTAAACGCCGAAGTTTTCGCGTGGAGTCCCTCAGACATGCCTGGCATACCGAGGGATGTCACCGAGCACTCGCTGGATATCCGAGCTGGAGCCCGACCCGTGAAGCAACCTCTGCGCCGATTCGACGAAGAAAAGCGCAGAGCCATAGGCGAGGAGATCCACAAGCTGATGGCCGCAGGGTTCATCAAAGAGGTATTCCATCCCGAATGGCTTGCCAACCCCATGCTTGTGAGAAAGAAAGGAGGGAAATGGCGGATGTGTGTAGACTACACTGGTCTAAAAAAAGCATGCCCAAATGTTCCCTATCCTCTGCCTCGCATCGATCAAATCGTGGATTCCACTGCGGGATGCGAAACCCTGTCTTTCCTTGATGCCTACTCAGGGTATCACCAAATCAGGATGAAAGAGTCCGACCAGCTCGCGACTTCTTTCATCACACCTTTTGGCATGTACTGCTATGTTACTATGCCATTTGGTTTGAGGAATGCGGGTGCGACGTACCAAAGGTGCATGAACCACGTGTTCGGCGAACACATTGGTCGAACGGTCGAGGCTTATGTCGATGACATCATAGTCAAGACAAGGAAAGCCTCCGACCTCCTTTCCGACCTTGAAACGACATTCCGGTGTCTCAAGGCAAAGGGCATAAAACTCAATCCTGAGAAGTGTGTCCTCGGAGTCCCCCGAGGCATGCTCTTGGGGTTCATCGTCTCCGAGCGGGGCATCGAGGCCAACCCGGAGAAAATCACGGCCATCACCAACATGGGGCCCATCAAGGACTTGAAAGGCGTACAAAGGGTCATGGGATGCCTTGCGGCCCTGAGCCGTTTCATCTCGCGCCTCGGCGAAAGAGGCCTACCTCTGTACCGCCTCTTAAGAAATACCGAGTGCTTCACTTGGACCTCCGAGGCCGAGGAAGCCCTCAGGAACCTGAAGGCACTCCTTACGAACGCGCCCATCTTGGTGCCCCTCGCCGCCGGAGAAGACCTCTTGATCTACGTCGCCGCTACCACTCAGGTGGTCAGTGCCGCGATTGTGGTTGAGAGACAAGAAGAAGGGCATGCATTGCCCGTCCAGAGGCCGGTTTACTTCATCAGTGAGGTACTATCCGAGACCAAGATCCGCTACCCGCAAATTCAGAAGCTGCTGTACGCGGTGATCCTGACGCGGCGGAAGTTGCGACACTACTTCGAGTCTCATCCGGTGACTGTGGTGTCATCCTTCCCCCTGGGGGAGATCATCTAGTGCCGAGAGGCCTCGGGTAGGATTGTAAAGTGGGCGGTGGAAATTATGGGCGAGACGATCTCGTTCACCCCTCGGAAGGCCATCAAGTCCCAAGTCTTGGCGGACTTTGTGGCTGAATGGGTCGACACCCAGCTCCCGGCGGCTCCGATCCAGCCAGAACTCTGGACCATGTTTTTCGATGGGTCGCTGATGAAAACAGGGGCAGGCGCGGGCCTGCTCTTCATCTCGCCCCTCGGGAAACACCTACGCTACGTGTTGTGCCTCCATTTCCCGGCGTCCAACAACGTGGCTGAGTACGAAGCTCTGATCAAAGGGTTGCGCATCGCCATTGAGCTAGGGGTCCGACGCCTCAACGCTCGTGGCGACTCACAGCTCGTCATTGACCAAGTTATGAAGAACTCCCACTGCCGCGACCCGAAGATGGAAGCCTACTGCGATGAGGTTCGGCACCTAGAGGACAAGTTCTATGGGCTCGAGTTCAACCACATCGCCCGACGACACAACGAGACTGCGGACGAGCTGGCTAAGATAGCCTCGGGGCGGACAACGGTCCCCCCAGACGTCTTCTCCCGAGACCTACATCAACCCTCAGTCAAGACAGACGACACGCCCGAGCCCGAGAAGGCCTCGGCCCAGCCCAAGGCACCCTCGGCCCCCGAGGGTGAGGCACTGCGCGTCGAGGAAGAGTGGAGTGGGGTCCAGCCTAATCGAAACTGGCAGACCCCGTACCTGCAATATCTCCACCAAGGAGAGATGCCCCTCGACCGAGCCGAGGCTCGGCGACTGGCGCGGCGCGCCAAGTCGTTCGTCTTACTGGGTGACGGAAAGGAGCTCTACCACCGCAGCCCATCTGGCATCCTCCAGCGGTGCATATCCATCGCCGAAGGCCAGGAGCTCTTACGAGAAATACACTCGGGGGCTTGCGGTCATCACGTAGCGCCCCGAACCCTTGTCGGAAACGCCTTCCGACAAGGTTTCTACTGGCCGAACGCGGTGGCCGATGCCACTAGAATTGTCCGCGCCTGCCAAGGATGTCAGTTCTACGCAAGGCAGACCCACCTGCCCGCTCAGGCTCTACAGACAATACCCATCACCTGGCTGTTTGCTGTGTGGGGACTGGACCTCGTTGGTCCCTTGCAGAAGGCACCCGGGGGCTACACGCACCTGTTGGTCGCCATCGACAAATTCTCCAAGTGGATCGAGGTCCGACCCCTAAACAGCATCAGGTCCGAACAGGCGGTGGCATTCTTCACCAACATCATCCATCGCTTTGGGGTCCCGAACTCCATCATCACCGACAACGGCACCCAGTTCACCGGCCGAAAGTTCCTGGACTTCTGTGAGGATCACCATATCCGGGTGGACTGGGCTGCCATGGCTCACCCCATGACAAATGGGCAAGTGGAACGTGCCAACGACATGATTCTGCAAGGACTCAAGCCAAGGATCTACAGCGACCTCCACAAGTTCGGAAGGCGATGGATAAAGGAACTCCCCTCGGTGGTCTGGAGTCTGAGGACAACGCCGAGCCGAGCCACAGGCTTCACACCGTTCTTTCTAGTCTATGGGGCCGAGGCCGTCTTGCCCACAGACTTAGAATACGGTTCCCCAAGGACGAGGGCGTACGACGACCAAAGAAACCAGACCGACCGAGAAGACTCACTGGACCAGCTCGAAGAGGCTCGGGACATGGCCTTACTACACTCGGCGCGGTACCAGCAGTCCCTGCGACGCTACCACGCCCGAGGGGTTCAGTCCCGAGACCTCCAAGCAGGCGACCTGGTGCTTCGGCTGCGACAAGACGCCCGAGGGCGGCACAAGCTCACGCCTCCCTGGGAAGGGCCATTCGTCATCGCCAAGGTTTTGAAGCCCGGGACATACAAGCTGGCCAACGGCCAAGGCGAGGTCTACAGCAACGCTTGGAACATCCGACAGCTACGTCGCTTCTACCCTTAAGATGCTTTCAAGTTGTTCGCACACCTCATTCACGTTCAAAGTCTAACCATCAAGGAAGGGTCGGCCTTGCCTCGGCAAAAAGCCCGACCCTCCCTCGGGGGCTAGAAGGGGGGAACCCCCTCTACGTCAAAATTTTCCTCGGAAAAAGTCTTTCTGCCGGAGCGCCTTTCGTGCTTTTTGACTACTTCGAAAGTGGGGTCCTGAAAACGACGGAGTACACGTAAGCAGCCAAGGTCGACCGAGCCGAGGGACTCCTATGCCTCCGGGATACGGATACCTCACTCATCACCTTCTGCGATAAGTAACTCACGCTCGGATAAGCGATTCCGCTGACCGAGCAAGTCCCAATGCTCGGAGACCCTTCTGCCGAAACGATTTTTCGGGCCTTCTTGACTACATCGTTAGCAGAATCCTACGGACGAGTAAGAGTACACATAAGCGGCAAGGCCGATCGAGCCGAGGGACTCCTACGCCTCCGGGATACAGATACCTCACTCATCACCTTCCGTGAAAAGTAACTCTCGCTCGAACAAACAATTCTGTTGCCGACAAATAAGTCTTGATACTCGAAACAAAGGGAAAAAGAAACACAACTTTACAACATAAGGACAGCATGTTTGGGCCTCGGCGGCCGCAGAAAACATACGCACACTACAAGGTAAACTGATCCTGCAGATTTAGACCTCGATGGAGGGGGAGCAGCAGCACCCTCGACGTCAACACCACCTTCGGCGAAGTCCGACCGAGCCTCGAACGGCAACACAGTCGGAGGATCTCCGCTCCGAAGGGCGACGTCAGCACCACGTCCGGGCCACCACCGCCAGGGTCTCCTCCAGGAGTCTGGCTCGGACAGACGGCTCGGCCGGTCACCCCGAAGCCTCAGCCGGCTGTCCCCCGAGGACATCAGCCCGGCCCATGGCCTTGGCAACTCGACTCCGGCGCCGGTCCCGCCAGCGGACGGCCCGGTCAGGCTCCGGCCAATGAAGTCTTCTTTTCGAGCCAACTCTGCCTCTGTCCACGCTGATACCGCTGCCTCCGGCTCATCGAAGAGCGACCGAGGGTTTCCTTTAACTAAGCAAGAGAAGCCTTGGGCGGCAAGGCCGACTGAGCCGAGGGACTCCTACGCCTCCGGGATACGGATACCTCACTCATCACCTTCGCACGAGGCAACTCGCACTTGGTAAAGCGGTTCAGTTAGCCGACAGGCGAGTCCCAGTGCTCGGAATGAGGGAAAAGCACGGCTTCACGCTGAAAGATACGTACATGTTCAGGCCCCGACAGCCACAATGAACATACGCCAGCACTCAAGGTGCCATTACAAACAGAACTCCGGTTCCGCCCCTGCAGGTACGAACAACCCCCCATGTTGGAGGGCCTGCGGGGCGACAAAACCCCTGGTGGCTCGCCGACGCCCGCTCCAAAGTGGCCAAACAGCAGCAGCGATGACCTCAGGGCGGACGCTGCTGCGACGAGCTCCTCGCCCACGCCCCCACTCGAGGGGCGAGGACAAGCTATCAAAGCCAAAGAGCCAGAGGCCCGGAGCACGCATGGTGGCGGTGACCCCGTCGGCGACGAGGACTTCTTCAGCCACCGCCACCTCAGCACCGACGACGGAAGCCATCTGCCCACCGGCAGATTCCCACTCGGATCCTCCCGGACGGGCGAAGCACCGACCTCCGCGCAGAGGCGCCGTACCGGGGCAAAGGCAGGACAGCCCCAGAACACGAACGCCGCCCTAGCAGCGCGCGACGTCTCGGGCTGTCCCCCGGTGCGCGCGACGCGACAACCGCTCTTGCGGCAAGAGGGGGCACCGGGAGCCGAGCCAGGCCCGCTGAGCCAGCGAACCCAATGCGTTGGAGCTGACGACGCTCGCTGCCGACCAGCCCCGCGTTGTCGAAGTCTGGCCCTCCCGCTAGGTTGGTGAGCGCCCTCTCCCTCGAATGTTGAGGGAGAAGGTGACCCACGAACCCGCGCAGGAGATAGAGCTCCAGCTCAGCCCGGCCTCCGCCCCAGCAAGGATGACGAAGATCCTTGAAGCTGAGGGCGGGACCAAGATCACAGCCCGGCTCGCTTCTCCCCACCACCGAACTGGAGGTCACCGTCTTGGGTGACCACCGGTGAGGGGATGCAGCCGGGCTGCCCGACGAAAATCCTTGAAGCCGAACGATGGCTGAAAGGTACCGACTTGCATGAAGTTGCGTTCCCCCAACGATGACCAGGCGGGAGAACCGCGGGCGCCCCCCATCTGGGGGCTCGAAAGGTGGAAAGACACAATGCATGAGGAGAGCGTGAAGACATGGTTGCCCTTCAAGGGGGTCGCCCTCCTTTTAAAGGCAACTCTCCCCACTTGCGTCCTCAGCCGTCGCGGGCTGAGTCTTCTCCAACACGCTCTAAGGCCCTCCCCCTACAACACGGGGGCTGGGCCCCACGTGTCATGCAGGCTGGCGCAGGGGAGACAGGGCCAAACCGCCGCCAACGGTGCGCACGACTGCCCAGCGGTTACGAGCATTCCTCCACTCTCGCCCAGGCCAGCGGGTGAAAGGGCGGGCCACCATGCAGGCGGCGTGCAACCGCACCCAGGGGGACGCACTCTTTCGACTTCGACACATCCAGCATGGAGGCCCAGACCCACACGTCATGAAACCGGCGCGTCGGTTACTACGTACAAGAAACTGCACCGACACTCGCGCCAGTACCGCGCCTTCTCGACTGCGGAACCTGTACCGCGACTCGAGGCGACCCTGCGCATGACCCGACAGTGCCAATCGAGCACATAGGTCACGGGCCGGTCAGCCGTGGGAGAGGGCGCAATGGTCGATATGGCCAGAAATGGGCCGGCAGTAATGGCGGTGGCACGCGGGCGGAAGCGGCAGTCGAGTCGTCAGCAAGCTCACGTCCCCTCCTGGGATAGCGAAAGGACCTTCTCCCACAGTGGAAGACGACACGTCCGCGTTCCATTCCTCGAACGGCTCACGCACGCGCAACAGTCGCCCCATGAACCACTCGTCCCGTCGCATTTACTCTGCGGCAGGACAGGCGGCACCCTTGGCAGGCGAAGCAGGCGACGCTTCACCTCCGCCATAATGACCGCGTCAAAAAAGGTGCGCCACGTCATTCGATTTTGTATCCTTTTCACTTCCTCTTTCTCTATCTTGCCTCAGGGGTCAGAAAAGGGGATACTCCGAAAGGGATCCTTCTCCGCGAAGGAAGCGGGCCCCGAGCCCCCCTACTGATCAGAGGTTCAAAGGCTGGCCCCTCTGAAGGGTTCAATAGCCGCCTCAGAGCGATCGGGCTCCACGCCCACTACTGGTCAGAGGTTCAAAGGCCGGCCCCTCGAAAGGGTTCAACGGCCGCCTCAGGCCACTCGGGCCCCGCGCCCACTACTGATCAGGGGTTCGAAGGCTGGCCCCCGAAGGATTCGACAGCTGCCTCAGACGCAGAGCGAGGGATGACCCTGGGTACGTTCGATACATAACCGAGGCTCAGGCTGTGCTCCCGAGGTACCCTAGGACATTTCCGAGACCAACGGGAACGATTTTGTAATGGAATCCCACCAGAGGGAGGCATCGAGCCCTCGGATCCCGTCAAAAGGGGACCAGGTCCGGTAAGTCACCCACAGGTACTTTTGGGGCGCGCCTCTGGGCCACTAGCCGACCCCTAACAAATGGGGCACGGGCGTCCACTCGGATTACCCGTTAGCAACTCACTGGAGACACCATGTTCGGCGTCCTCCGAGGGAAACATGGCGCTTTCCCCCCCTCCTCCTTGCGGAAAGGCGACGCAGGGGCGTATGTAAAAAGTCGAGTCTGTCCCTGACCGTCCTCTCGCTCTGTGCGGAGGCTCGGGGGCTGCTCTCGCAAACCCGGCTCCGGCCAAACCGTTGACAGAGTCAACATACCAGCCCGAGAACTTGGGACCCGACTGTTCACCCGGGCTACGGCCAGTTCGCATGAGGGAGCAGCTAGACCGGCCGAAACATTACGAAACGTACTAAGACCTCGAAGGAGTCAAACTACTCCTCCGAGGCCTCGGGGGCTACACCCGGCGGGTGCGCTCGCGCGCACCCACCGGAACAAAAGACAACCGAGGAAGGCCGGTCCCCTTGCAAAAAAGTGCGACAAAAGCCTCCAAGCGAGTATCAACACTCCCTTCGAGGCTCGGGGGCTACTGTCGGGGACCATAATTAGGGGTACCCCCAAGACTCCTAAATCTCAGCTAGTAACCCCCATCAGCACTAAGCTGCAAAGGCCTGATGGGTGCGATTAAGCCAAGGCTCGGTCCACTCAAGGGACACGACCTCGCCTCGCCCGAGCCCAGCCTCGGGCAAAGGCAGCCGACCCCGGAAGGTTCACGTCTCGCCCGAGGCCCAGTCTTCGCCAAGAAGCAACCTTGGCCAGATCGCCACACCGACCGACCAAATCGCAGGAGCATTTAATGCAAGGATGGCCTGACATCCTATCCTGTCGTGCGCCCTTCAGTCGACAGAGCCGAAAGTGACCGCAGTCACTTCGCCGCTCCACTGACCGGCCTGACAAGAAGACAGCGCCGCCTGCGTCGCTCCGACTGCTGTGCCGCTCGACAGAGTGAGGCTGACAGCAGCCAAGTCCAGCCTCGGGCGCCATAGGAAACTCTGCCTCGCCCAACCCAGGGCTCGGACTCGGGCTCGGCCCCGGAAGACAACGAACTCCGCCTCGCCCGACCCAGGGCTCGGACTCGGGCTCAGCCCCGGAAGACGAAGAACTCCGCCTCGCCCGACCCTAGGGCTCGGACTCGGGCTCGGTCCTGGAAGACGACGAACTCCGCCTCGCCCGACCCAGGGCTCGGACTCGGGCTCGGCCTCGGAAGACGACGAACTCCGCCTCGCCCGACCCCAGGGCTTGGACTCGGGCTCGGCCCCGGAAGACGACGAACTCCGCCTCGCCCGACCCAGGGCTCGGACACGACCTTGACCTCGGAAGACCAACTCGACCCCGACCTCGGAGGAGCCTCTGCCTCGCCCGACCCAGGGCTCGGACCGACCACGTCACAGGGGGGGGGCATCATTACCCTATCCCTAGCTAGCTCAGGCTACGGGTAACAGGACCGGCGTCCCATCTGGCTGGCCCCGGAAAACAGATAATGATAGCGCCCCGCGTGCTCCATGACGACGGCGACTCTCAAACCCTTACGGAAGCAAGGAGACGTCAGCAAGGACTCGACAGCCTCGACAGTTGTCCTTCCGCAAGGCTCCAACGCTCCTCCGACGGCCACGACATCATATGAACAGGGTGCCAAAACCTCTCTGGCTGCCACGAAGGCATGTACTTAGGGCACAAGCTCCTCTCTGCTCGACACGATAGCGCATTGCTACACCCCCCATTGTACACTTGGACCCTCTCCTTACGCCTATAAAAGGAAGGTCTAGGGCTCTCTTACGAGAAGGTTGGCCGCGCGGGAGGACGGGGCGACGCGTAGAGTCTCTTGCTCTCCCCCCACGCGGACGCTTGTAACCCCCTACTGCAAGCGCACCCAACCCGGGCGCAGGACAAACACGAAGGCCGCGGGCTTTCCCCTCTCTTCTACCCCCCTTCGTGCTCCGTCTCGCGCCGACCCATCTGGGCTGGGACACGCGGCGACGATTCACTCGTCGGTCCAGGGACCCCCCGGGGTCGAAACGCCGACAGTATTTACACTTCGCATGCAGACTGTGACAGCTGGGTCCCGCGAGCACCCGCGAGCGCATGCAGTCTTGTGCGGAGAGGAGAGAGAAAACGTGGAAAAGGGGAGTGCAGGTACACGGCGTGCTTTTTAGGGAGACGGATACGGAGTCCGCTGGACTGATGAATAGTGCGTGGGCGCGTAAATTTGACGGATACACGTCCATATACGGAGTTTGCTGGAGTTGGTCTTAGTTTTATCTGCTACGACAACCAAACACGAGTAACCTACCTAGAGTCTGGCTAGCGACAATCCGAATGCTAGACGTAATCCAAGCTAGCTAGAGAGATGGCATAAGGGAATTTAGGCTCGTTCTAACCTTGGCCTTTATTAACGGTGATATGGGTGAGTGACCGGCTTGACTCCAACACAGTTTGGTCCATCGGTCTGTCTAGCACTACTGGAATCACGTTTTTTGTCGAGTGTCTAAGACACTCGGCAAAGGCTATTTTACACTCGGCAAAGCCTTTGCCAAGTGTAACATTCGGCAAAAAACACTCGACAAAGAAAAACACTCGGCAAATTAAGAATCAAAAAAACTAAAAAAGAACAGCAAAACATTTTTTTAAATTCTAGGAACAACTCTCCACAACCCTACCTATTACCTTACCCGTTGCCCTATCATTTTTTACTATTATTTTGAATCAAACTTATATGTTTTGTAAATGGTGAGATTTGAACTCGCAACCTCTCTCTCGCGTATATACTCCTATACCACTACACTACTACACCAATTATGTCTATATTACGTTTTTATTCCTCATGTACTATAACAAATTTAGAGTAATTTGATTATTTAAGGCACTAAATGAGTTCATTTGAAAATGTGACCAATTATAAAGTTGCATAGTTTTTTGAGATCTACAAGTTTTATTTTAATAGTTTTTACATCCGAGACCGTTTACAAAATTTGAATTTTAAATTTGAAAACTTCACACGACTTTTTCAATGATAAGTTAATTTCAAATCAAAAAATTGTCAACTAAAAGTTTCATTACATTTCAAGACCTACAACTTTTATTTTGGTGGTTTTTCCATCCGAGACAGTTTGAAAAATTCAAAATTCAAAATTCAAACATAGTTTTGCATAACAAGATGATTTCAAACCAAAACATTGTCAACTACAAAGTTTCATAACTCTTCAATACCTACAACTTTCATGTTGGTGGTTTTTTTCTTTCGTAGTCGTTTTTAAAATTCAAATTTTAAATTTTTTGAATTCAGACGTAGTTTTCGTTGACAATATGACTTCAAATGAAAAAGTTGTCAACTATAAACTTCTATAACTTCTCAATACTACAAAGTTTATTTTGGTAATTTGGTCATTTGTTTATCTCACATGATGATTCTAACAATATGCATAAATTCTATACGTCTCTCTCGTAGTTTCATAAACTACGAGAGAGATATAGGTTTTATAAACAAATTTATTTTTATTTTGTCATATGAAGAAATGTTCAATATATAAATTGCACATCATGATGAGTTATACAAATTTGTAGTTGAAAACTTTTTCATTTGAATTAATTTACTACTTTAAAATGTGAATTTTAAATTGTCTTTGCCTAGTGTTGGAGAAAAAACACTCGTCAAAGAGCTCTTTGCCGAGTGTTGTATTTGTGACACTCGGCAAAGAGCCCTTTGTCGAGTGTCAAAAAAAGACACTCGGCAAAGAAACTCTTTGCCGAGTGTCAAAAATAAAACACTCGGCAAAGAGCTTCTTCGTCGAGTGTTTTCTTTTACCGAGGGTTTTTTGCGTGGCACTCGGCAAAGAGCTTCTTTGCCGAGTGCCCGAAAAAAAACACTCGGCAAAGAATATGGCACTCGGCAAAGAGCCAAATTCCGGTAGTGCAGCCAGGGTCCGTCCAGTCAGTACCGATCATGTTAGATATAGCGATCGGTGTTTTGGATGGTTTAAACAGTACCGACCGTCTTTAGCCACATGTCATGTTTTAATTGGTCCATATTGTTTTGTTCATTTGAACTACAAAGAAAAATAAAAATAAAATACATCCTATAAGGTCTTCACATCCACCCGTTCGACCAGTAGTCAAGCATGAGGGTGGACATGATCTTCAATGGTGTCTAGCTCCTTGTCGCTCCGGCTTGCGGCGAAACCTTTTGCGATCACAATAGCGTCGATCTCATCAAAGTGAGGGATCATCTGCCCCAGAGCCAGATCGCTCCCGTGGAAGGTGCCCTAGCGTCGATGCGCTCCACATGGTCGGATAGCACCCGCAGCCGGTTGACGAGAGGCACCTTGATCGAGGGAGGAGGCGAAAGGTAGGTGCACACCTTGTCGACACCAAGCGTGACTCTTGGAGCTCGACGCCGTCACGAGCGAGCGAAAGCCCTCGCGCCCTGGCCTCTGCTACTGCTCTCGCCTCATTCGCCGCATTCTTGGTCTCCTCGGCTCGGGAGAACATCTTTTTTTAACAGAAAGGGGATTCCCCCTATTTCATTAAGAAATAGGAACACAGAATAACAGAGTCCAAAAAAAAGAAAAAACTACTTATTACAATACTTAGCCCATCAAGCTAACAAATCAGAAGCTATCCATCCAGACATGTTTTGGATCACTCCAGATTCCAATATCCAAGCAGACCACACAGCCAAAATGCATTCGCTCACAAGAACCCTAACAAATACCAAAAGGTTTTGGTAAGGGCCCTCAATTACATGTCCACTACATCCAGAAATAAACCAAACATATTAAAGAGCAGAAACTAAACACCAACGGGCTTCCTTCAATCAGACAGACCACACAACCAAACATTGCGCTCGACATTAATTGCATAAACGATTGTCCACCGGCGCCCAACCAAAATTTCCGTTGAAGATCTCTTTAACCATTCTTCTGAGAAGGGAGCTTCCTTCCAGCAGCATCTTTCTTGACGTTTCTTTCTGAAGAATCGCCCAAGCATCCAACCAGGAGCAGCACAGAAGCACAATGTTAGCAGCATTAGAAGGGGAGATGTTGTTGAAACAGCAATCATTCCTAAATTTCCACAAAGACCAAAGCACTGCACTACAACCAATAGTGATCAGATTTCTTTCATATCTTTTGAAGCTACAAAGCCATAACCCAAACATATCATAGGCATTTTTGGGAAGGGACAAAGACACTAAAGCCATCTGAATCACTTTCCAAGTGAAAGTGGCCACCTGACAGTTATAAAAGATATGATTGGTTGTTTCAAGGCAACCACACCAATCACAATTTACATTTCCTTGCCAATTTTTTTACTCAGATTTTCTTTGGATAAGATTTTATCTTCTAAGATCAACCAAAGAAAAACTTTTATTCTCTGTGGAATTTTTGCCTTCCAGATGGACCAATATGGTTTTCTAATCATATTTTTTTAAATTTTTATATAACGACTTCACTGAAAACCCTTTCTAATCAAGTAGCCAAGAAGACTTATCATTACTATCCTTAAGACAGTACCCTGCACAATCATTTTTTAAATCTTCCAAAAGATTAGCCCCTACTCCAAATAATCTTCTTCTAAAGATTAAGGAGTTGCAGTTATCTCTTAAGGCCCAATTCACATTTATCTCTTTATTAAGAGATAAATCAAATAATCTTTTGTATTTTATGGAAAAAGGTTCATCACCGCACCATTTGTCCCTCCAAAAACTAGTAGAATAACCATTTGCAATCTCCATTTTTCTGTTGTTGCAATACTCCTCCTTACTATCAATAATGCCGCGCCAAAATTGGGAGTCTCCTTTTTTTTCAAAACACATAAGGGCTTGCCTTTCATGTATTTTTTTTAACAATTGTCTACCAGAGACCCTCTTCCTTCTCAAGTTTCCACAACCATTTTGTCAGCAGGCTGATATTCATCCATCTTAGATTTAAGATACCAAGACCCCCTTTATCTTTAGCAGTGCAGACAGTATCCCATTTCACCAAATGGTATTTTTTTATTGTTTCCACCATTCCACAGAAGTCTCTTTCTAAAGATATCCATCTTCTTCAGAACAGAAGAGGGTGCCAGATAAAGAGAGAGCATATAAAGGGGAATGTTAGACAAACTACTATTAATTAGAGTTAATCTGCCCCCAAGGCTCAGATATCTTCCTTGCCAAACTTTCAATTTTTTTTCAAATTTCTCTTCAGTCTTAGCCCACTGAGAAATGCTCAGTTTTTTATGGTCAATGGGAACACCAAGGTAGCAAATGGGAAGGGTTTTAATGGGACATGTAAAAATCTCAGCATAAGCATCTTTATTATTGTTAGCATTACCAAAACAATACACCTCACTTTTATGGAAATTGATTTTAAGACCAGACATTTTTTTAAACAGAATCAGGATAAATTTTAAGTTCCTTGCAAATTCGAGGTTGTCCTGAAGCAAAAGAATTATATCATCAGCATATTGAAGATATGCACATCCATTATTTATAATATGAGGAATTAATCCGGCAATAAGCTTCCTTTCTTGTGCTTTTTCAATAAGACACGCAAGACCATCAGCTACAATGTTGAAGAGAAGTGGGAAAAAGGGATCACCCTGCCTGACCCCTTTATGCGTAGGAAAGTAAGGGCCAATCATGCCATTAGTTCTAATGGCAACCTTCCCTCCTTTCACTGTTTTCATCACCCAATCACCTCATTTGTCTCCAAAGCCTTTTTGTTGGAGCATGTTATATAAGAAATGCCAATTGACTTTGTCATAATCCTTCTCAAAGTCAATTTTGAGAATAATCCCATTTTGCTTTTTCTTTTTTACTTCATGAACTATTTCATGTAAAGCAACAACACAATCCAAAATATATTTCCCTTTAACAAAACCAATTTGATTCTCACTAATAACCTTGTTAATGCAAGTAGATAACCTATTATTTAGAGTTTTGGTGATGATTTTATAACAAACGTTTAATAGACAGATTGGTCTAAATTTTTTCATTTCCATAGCATTATCCACTTTAGGGATTAAGGTAATCAATCCATAATTAAGTCTTTTGATGTCCAAAGTTCCTTTGTTAAAATCATCACACATGTTCCAAAAATCACTTTTAATAATATCCCAGAAATCCTGAAAAAATTCTGCAGGAAGACCATCAGGGCCTGGGGCACTATTATGCTTGAGATCAGAGACAACCTTATAAATCTCTTCAAAACTAAAAGGAGCAGTAAGAAATTCTCTATCATCCTCATTAAGCTTCCGCGTATTCATATCATTCATATGAATGGTCGAGATATTTGAAGGGCCAAAAAGGTCTCTATAACAGTCAGTGGCTAACTTATTAATCTCATCCTCATTATCAACAAGTCTCCCATTATCAAACAAAGAATGAATTCTCAGGCGTCTTTTATTTCCATTGGCTTTTAGATGAAAATATTTAGTATTCTCATCCCCAGCAATGATATTTTTTTCTCTTGCAATTTGCTTCATTTTAGTTTCTTCTTCAAGAAATAAGTTTTTCAGTTGAAATTCATAATCCATCTTTTCTTCTTTCTCCTTATCAGAGATTTACAGACTCATTTTTTATGTCCAATCTGTTTAGATTCATTTTCAGAATGTTTATTTTCCTCCTATTTTTTCCTTCGTCATTAATATTCCAGCCCTTCAGAGTTCTTTTAAGTCTTTTAACTTTTTCTTTCCAAATATCAATATTTTTTCTACTTCTAACTGGAAGAGCCCAGCTATTAACCACTTTATCACTAAACTTTGGTCTATGTTTCCAACTGAGTTCATATCTAAACTCATGAGAGACCTTTTTTTCTTCAGTTTGAAGAACAAGAGGCACATGATCAGACAGAAATCTATCAAGACCTCTGACTGTAGCATTATGAAACAGCAAGTCCCATTTAGGGTTTACCAAAAACCTGTCAAGTTTTTCAAAAGTGGGATTACTCCTATTGTTTGACCAAGTATAGAGCCTATCAGAAAGGTCTAGCTCAATGAGTCCATGCATTTCAATAATCGAATTGAAAAGAGCACTCCATCTACTCAAAATCCTGGGTTTGTTTTTCTCTTCATTTGTTCTAATGATATTAAAATCACCACCAAAAATAGTCGGTCCTTTGCAATTTGAGCAGACAGAGGAGAACTCACTAAGAAATCTGCTTTTATTTTCAACTTGAGCCGCGCCATAAATGTTGACAAAATTCAAAGTCACATTTTTAGATTTATGATGTATAAAACAGTTAATCATAAACTCACTAATGTCCTGTCTAATGACATCAAAAATATCAGAATTAAATCCAACCAGAAGCCCACCAGATCTACCTCTGGGGGGAGAAGAAATCCAGATGAAGTTTTTTTGAGGATTTAGAGCCTCAATCCACCTTTGATCAAAATCCTTTCTTTTGGTCTCTTGGAGACCAATAAAGTCCACTTTATGTCTTGTAATGAGTTCCCTCAGAAACTCAAACTTTCTCGGTTTCACCAGACCTTGATAATTCCATATGACTCCTATCATTATGGAACCATTAAGTCTGTAGTCTCTCTTTTTTTTAATCCTCCTTTTATTAGGTGTACACCTAACCTTTGGAGAATTGTTTTTATTTTTATTTCTTAGAGAATATTTTTTCTCTCTTCTCAGATCCTCTTTCTTGTTATAGACCAACATTTTTTCTTTCTCATATTCGCTATCTAATAAATCCTGAACCATTTTATCTATAGAATCAGAAATCTCAAATTCTTTTTCAGCCTCAGTTATGTTCAAAGCATCATCAGGAGCAATGTTAGAACTACAATCAATAAATCTTTCTGTCTCAACCATTTTAATGTCATTAAGATTCAAAAAAAATATCCTCATCATTCTTTCCTAGACTAACAATAAGCAAATCAGCCATCTCAATTAAAATATTATCACTAGTATTCAAAACAGAGAAAGGATTGGATGACATACCTTTGTTCAGGAAAGCGTCTTTAGCTACTGAAAGGGAAATGTGCCCTTGGGCCATTTCTAAAGTATTTTGGTGATTAAGTGTCCAACATAATTGTCTTAAGTATTAATAAGTGCCAAATGGTGGATGAAGTGCAAATCAACACAAAGGCATGATTCTAGACTTAGTACATTGTTTTTTATGCACTAACATATTTGTCTAAGTGCTAGAATCAGAGAAAATTCAAAAGAAAAAAGACTTGGCTAGAGCAGCCAAGACTCTGCGCAGTCTGGGTACACCGGACTGTCCGGTGGTGCACCGGACAGTGTCCGGTGCGCCAGGCTAGCGTCTGTCAACTGGCCGCTCTCGGGAATTCGTTGGCAGCGTAAGGCTAAAATTCACCGGACTGTCCGGTGGTGCATCGGACTGTCCGGTGAGCCAACGGTCGGCCGCGCCAACGGTCGGCCGCGCAATCCGCGTGTGACGTGTGGCCGAGCCAACGGTCTGATGGGGGCACCGGACTTCCGGTGCGCCAACAGCTCCATTTCTGCAACGGTCGACTAAGCTATTTTTGGAAGGCAATCTGCGCCGGACTATGAACAGTGCCTGTCCGATGGTGCACCGGACTGTCCGGTGCGCCACCTGACAGAAGGCAAGAATTGCCTTCCCAGATTGCTTACAATGGCTCCTAGTTGCCTTGGGGCTATAAAAGGGACCCCTAGGTGCATGGAGGAGTACACCAAGCATTCTTTGATCATCTCTAAGCACCAAGACTTCATTCTAGCGCATTTGATTCGTTGTGATAGCAATTTGAGCTCATCTTGAGTTGAGAACTCCGTGTGTGAACTTAGAGCTCAAGTTGTGACTAGTGTGCGTGTTTGTCTCTTGCTTTGAGTCTTGTGTGTGTTGCTTTTCCCTCCCTTAGATCCGTGCTTCTTTGTGATCATCAAATTGTAAGGGCGAGAGGCTCCAAGTTGTGGAGATTCCTCGCAAACGGGATATAGTGAAAGAAAGAAAAACACTGTGGTATTCAAGTTGATCATTGGATCACTTGAAAGGGGTTGAGTGCAACCCTCGTCCATTGGGACGCCACAACGTGGAGGTAGACAAGTGTTGTACTTGTCGAACCACGGGATAACTCGTGTGTCTCTTGTGATTGCTTTTTGTGTGATTGTTGTGATTCGCAAGAGCTTGCTTTATAGTCACTTGGTATTATCTCTCTAACACTTAACCAAGTTTTATGGCTATAAGTTTTAAGTTTTTACAGGATCACCTATTCACCCCCCTCTAGGTGCTCTCAATTGGTATCAGAGCCGTTCTCTTCACAAAAGGGACTAATCGCCCGAAGAGATGGATCCTAAGGGAAAGGGGATGGTGGTCAATGATAAAGAGAAGGAATCCGTCTTCAACGAGCCAAGAGACGATAAGCCCACTGACTCTGGCTCGAGTCACAAGAAGAATGACGGGAAGAAGAAGAGACGCATCAAGAAGATAGTCTACTACGACAGCGACGAGTCTTCCTCTTCCCAAAAAGACGACGATGATGAGAAAAAGAAAACTGTTAACTCAAACTTTTCTTTTGATTATTCTCGTATTCCATCTAACTCTAATGCTCATTTACTTTCAATTCCGCTTGGGAAACCTCCACACTTTGATGGAGAGTACTATGGACTTTGGAGTCACAAAATGTGTAGCCATTTGTTCTCTCTTCATCCAAGTATATGGGAGATAGTATAAAATGGAATGCAATTAGATAGTACGGATAATCCCATGTTTATTAATGAACAAATTCACAAAAATGCACAAGCTACCACTGTTCTATTAGCATCCTTGTGCAGGGAAGAATACCATAAGGTGAGTGGCTTGGATAACGCCAAGTAGATTTGGGACATCCTCAAGATCTCGCATGAGGGGGAACAACGCCACCATGATCACCAAGATGGAGTTGGTGGAGGGCGAACTGGGAAGGTTCGCAATGATCAGGGGGGAGGAGCCAACTCAAACGTACAACAGGCTCAAGACCCTGGTCAACAAAATCAGGAGCTATGGAAGCACGAGATGGACGGACCACGACATCGTCCGGCTTATGCTAAGGTCCTTCACTGTCCTTGATCCTCATCTTGTAAACTCTATTCGTGAAAATCCTAGGTACACCAAGATGACGCCCGAGGAAATACTCGGAAAGTTTGTAAGCGGGCGAATGATGATCAAGGAGGCAAGATATGTTGATGAGGCGTTGAATGGCCCAATGCCGATCCACGAGCCTCAAACCGTTGCTCTCAAAGCAACAAGTAGCAGGGAGGCGCTACCTAGCAAGGTGGCGCAAGTTGAGGCGGCCGGGCTTAACGAGGAAGAAATGGCCCTCATCATCAAGCGCTTCAAGACGGCGCTAAAGGGTCGCAAGGAGCATCCCAACAAGAGCAAGACAAAGGGAAAGTGCTCCTGCTTCAAGTGTGGTAAGATAGGTCATTTTATTGCTCAATGTCCAGATAATGAAAATGACCAGGGAGACGAAAGACATGGGAAGAGAGAGAACAAGAAGGTTTACAATAAGGCTAAGGGCGAGGCACACCTTGGCAAAGAGTGGGACTCGGATTGTTCTTCGTCCGACTCTGACGACGAAGGACTCGCAGCCACGACCTTCAACAAATCGTCGCTCTTCCCCAACGAGCGCCACACTTGCCTAATGGCGAAGGAGAAGAAGGTAAACGCTCGAGACACTCCCAAGTACTCTACTTCTAGTGATGAGGACTCTAGTGATGATGAAGTAGACTACACTAGCTTGTTCAAAGGATTAGATAGAGCTAAGGTAGAAAAGATTAATGAGTTGATTGATGCATTGAATGAAAAAGATAGACTGCTAGAGAGGCAAGAGGACATCTTGTATGAGGAACATGACAAATTTGTTAATGTTCAAAAGTCTCTTGCCTTAGAGATTAAAAGGAATGAATTACTATCTTCTGAATTATCTATTTGCAATGAATCTATTTCTAGCTTGAAGATTTTGAATGATGATTTAAATGCTAAGCTAGAGGTAGTTAATAAATCTAGTCCTTGTGTAGATCATGTTGTAATTTGCAATAGATGCAAGGATTTTAATGTTGATGCTTGTGATGAACATTTAATGTCTATTTCTAAATTAAATGATGAAGTAGCAAGTCTTAATGCTCAACTTAAGACTTGCAAAAGTGATTTTGATAAACTAAAATTTGCTAGGGATGCCTACA
Organism: Zea luxurians; assembly: GCA_029449295.1. Classification (NCBI taxonomy): domain Eukaryota; kingdom Viridiplantae; phylum Streptophyta; class Magnoliopsida; order Poales; family Poaceae; genus Zea; species Zea luxurians. Next base: position 43,211,829 of record JAOPSE010000001.1, on the reverse strand, counting down.
CTGTTGGTAGACACCCCTCAATTAAGGATGGGCTTGGCTTTAAGAGGGAAGCCAAGAACTTAACAACCCAAAGGGCTCCCATTTTCAACAAGGAAAAAGGGAAGGCTCCTATGGTTAGTAGTAGGCAAAAGAATCATGCATTTATTTATGATAGAAAATTGTCTAGGAATGCTCATCATAATAGGAGTTATAATGCTTATGATTCACATGCCTTGATTGGTTCAAGTTCTTTCTTTATGCATAGTAGAAATATGACTAGAAATAATGTTGTTCATCATGTACCTAAGAAAATGCAAAATAAATCTGCTACTGTTTTTCATGCCTGCAACACTGACTTTGTACTTTTGTGTAAAAATAAGAAAGTGGTTGCTAGGAAATTGGGGGCAAAATGCAAGGGAGATAAAACTTGCATTTGGGTCCCTAAGGCTATTGTAACTAACCTTGTAGGACCTAACAAGAGTTGGGTACCTAAAACCCAAGCCTAATTTGCCTTGCAGGTTTATGCATCCGGGGGCTCAAGCTGGATTATCGACAGCGGATGCACAAACCACATGACGGGGGAGAAGAAAATGTTCACCTCCTACGTCAAGAACAAAGATTCCCAAGATTCAATCATATTCGGTGACGGGAATCAAGGCAAGGTTAAAGGGCTAGGAAAGATAGCTATTTCATCCGAGCATTCCATATCTAATGTGTTTTTAGTTGAATCGCTCGGGTATAACTTGTTGTCCATTAGTCAATTATGTAATATGGGTTACAATTGCTTATTTACAAATGTAGATGTGTCTGTCTTTAGAAGGAGTGATGGTTCATTAGCCTTTAAGGGCGTACTAGACGGCAAACTCTATTTAGTTGATTTTTCGAAGGAGGAGGCCGATCTAGATGCATGCTTAATCGCTAAGACTAGAATGGGCTGGCTGTGGCATCGCCGTCTAGCACATGTGGGGATGAATAACCTTCACAAACTTCTAAAGGGAGAACATGTGTTAGGTCTAACAAATGTAACTTTCGAAAAAGATAGACCTTGTGCAGCTTGTCAAGCAGGTAAACAGGTGGGAAGCTCTCATCATAGCAAGAATGTGATGACCACATCAAGACCTTTGGAACTACTTCACATGGACCTCTTCGGGCCCGTAGCCTACCTCAGCATCGGGGGAAGTAAGTATGGTCTTGTTATTGTTGATGATTTTTCCCGCTTCACTTGGGTATTCTTTTTGCAGGATAAATCAGAAACCCAAGGGACCCTCAAGCGCTTTCTAAGGCGAGCTCAAAACGAATTTGAGCTCAAGGTGAAAAAGATTAGAAGCAACAACGGGTTCGAGTTCAAGAATCTTCAAGTGGAGGAGTACCTTGAGGAGGAAGGAATCAATCACGAGTTCTTCGCTCCCTACACACCACAACAAAACGGTGTGGTAGAGAGGAAGAACAGGACACTCATAGACATGGCAAGGACGATGCTTGGAGAATTCAAGACGCCCGAGCGGTTTTGGTCGGAAGCCGTGAACACGGCTTGTCACGCCATAAACCGGGTCTACCTTCATCGCCTCCTCAAGAAGACGTCATACGAACTTCTAACCGGTAACAAACCCAACGTTTCATATTTTCGAGTTTTTGGGAGTAAATGCTACATTCTAGTGAAGAAAGGTAGGAATTCCAAATTTGCTCCCAAAGCTGTAGAAGGGTTTTTGTTAGGTTATGACTCAAATACAAAGGCGTATAGAGTCTTCAACAAATCATCGGGTTTGGTTGAAGTCTCTAGCGACGTTGTATTTGATGAAACTAATGGCTCTCCGAGAGAGCAAGTTGATCTTGATGATGTAGATGAGGATGATGTTCCAACAGAAGAAATACACACCATGGCTATTGGAGATGTGCGACCACAGGAACACAAGGAGCAAGATCAACCTTCTTCCTCAACAATGGTGCATTCCCCATCTCAAGATGACGAACAAGTCCCTCAAGAAGAGGTGTGTGATCAAGGGGGAGCACAAGAAGACCAAGTTGAGGAGGAAGAAGTACCACGGGCCCCTCCAACTCAAGTTCGAGCGACGATTCAAAGGAATCATCCCGTCGACCAGATTTTGGGTGATATTAGCAAGGGAGTAACCACTCGCTCTATATTAGCTAATTTTTGTGAGCATTACTCTTTTATCTCTTCTATTGAGCCTTTCAGGGTAGAAGAGACCTTGCTAGATCCGGACTGGGTGTTGGCCATGCAGGAAGAGCTCAACAACTTCAAGCGAAATGAAGTTTGGACACTGGTGCCACGTCCCAAGCAAAACGTTGTGGGAACCAAGTGGGTGTTTCGCAACAAACAGGACGAGCACGGGGTGGTGACAAGGAACAAGGCTCGACTTGTGGCAAAAGGTTATGCCCAAGTCGCAGGTTTGGATTTTGAGGAGACTTTTGCTCCTGTGGCTAGGCTAGAGTCAATTCGTATTTTGTTAGTCTATGCCACTCACCATTCTTTTAGGTTGTTCCAAATGAACGTGAAGAGTGCTTTCCTCAACGGGCCAATCAAGGAGGAGGTGTACGTGGAGCAACCCCCTGGCTTTGAGGATGAACGGTACCCCGACCATGTGTGTAAGCTCTCTAAGGCGCTCTATGGACTTAAGCGAGCCCCAAGAGCATGGTATGAATGCCTTATAGACTTTCTAAATGCTAATGCTTTCAAGGTTGGGAAAGCTGATCCAACTCTTTTCACTAAGACTTATGATGGTGATCTATTTGTGTGCCAAATTTATGTCGATGACATAATATTTGGTTCTACTAACCAAAAGTCTTGTGAAGAGTTTAGCAGGGTGATGACACAGAAATTCGAGATGTCGATGATGGGCGAGTTGAACTACTTCCTTGGATTTCAAGTGAAGCAACTCAAGGACGACACCTTCATCTCTCAGACAAAGTACGCGCAAGACTTGCTCAAGCGGTTTGGGATGAAGGACGCCAAGCCCGCAAAGACTCCAATGGGAACCAATGGACATGTCGACCTCAACAAAGGAGGTAAATCCGTTGATCAAAAGGCATACCGGTCTATGATAGGGTCTTTACTTTATTTATGTGCTAGTAGACCGGATATTATGCTTAGCGTATGCATGTGTGCTAAGTTTCAATCCGACCCAAGGGAGTGTCACCTTGTAGCCGTTAAGCGAATCCTTAGATATTTAGTTGCTACGCCTTGCTTCGGGATCTGGTATCCAAAGGGGTCTACCTTTGACTTAATTGGATATTCAGACTCCGATTATGCTGGATGTAAGGTCGATAGGAAGAGTACATCAGGGACGTGCTAATTCCTAGGAAGGTCACTGGTGTCTTGGAGTTCTAAGAAACAAACTTCTGTTGCCCTATCCACCGCTGACGCCGAGTACGTTGCCGCAGGACATTGTTGTGCGCAACTATTTTGTATGAGGCAAACCCTCCGGGACTTTGGCTACAATCTGAGCAAAGTCTCACTCCTATGTGACAATGAGAGTGCAATCCGCATGGCGGACAATCCTGTTGAACACAGCCGCACAAACCACATAGACATCCGGCATCACTTTTTGAGAGATCACCAGCAAAAGGGAGATATCGAAGTGTTTTATGTTAGCACCGAGAACCAGCTAGCCGATATCTTTACCAAGCCTTTAGATGAGAAGACCTTTTGCAGGCTGCGTAGTGAGCTAAATGTCTTAGATTCGCGTAACTTGGATTGATATAGAGCATACATGTGTTTTATGCTTTTGATCATGTTCCTTTATGCATGTTATTGCTTATTTATGGTACTCAAGTTGTGCAAGGGATCCCCGGACCTCACAAGTCCATGTGTGAATGATGCACATACTTAGGGGGAGAAATGCTACAACTTGACTCTTTGAGACTAACCATGTGCTTGAGTGTTCTTAATTTAGTCTCAAAGAAGGATTGAAAGGGAAAAGGTGAACTTGGACCATGCAAGACTTCCACTGCACTCCGATGAGAGGGTAATTTACTCCAAGTTCATCTGCATGCTCTTATTGCCTTTTTACTCTTAATTGAAGATTTTGGTGAGGCAATGGGGTTTAAGGGCCAATAATGATCCCGTTTTGGTGCTTAATGCCAAAGGGGGAGAAATTAAGGCCAAAGCAAATGGATCAGCTACCACTTGAGAATTTTGAAAATAGTAGAGTTAGAACTTTTGTTTTGGCAAAATACTCTTATGTGCAAAATTTGGCCTCTTGTGGGGAGAATATAGGATTATGGGAAAAAGGGGGAGTTTTTGGCTCTTGATTAAATTTTCTCATGAAGTACCTCTCTTTATGCCTAAACAAGTGTGTTTGACTTAGAGATAGGAAATTGAGTTTGATTTTGAAAACAAACCAAGTGGTGGCAAAGAATGATCCAAATATGCCAAATTTGAATAAAAACAATTCTTGATCTTAATTGCATTGATGTTGCACTTCTATTTGTTGCTTTTTGATGTGTTGGCATAAATCACGAAAAAGGGGGAGATTGAAAGGAAAATGTGCCCTTAGGCCATTTCTAAAGTATTTTGGTGATTAAGTGTCCAACATAATTGTCTTAAGTATTAATAAGTGCCAAATGGTGGATGAAGTGCAAATCAACACAAAGATATGATTCTAGACTTAGTACATTGTTTTTTGTGCACTAACATATTTGTCTAAGTGCTAGAATCAGAGAAAATTCAAAAGGAAAAAGACTTGGCTAGAGCAGCCAAGACTCTGCGCAGTCTGGGTGCACCGGACAGTGTCCGGTGCGCCAGGCTGGCGTCTGTCAACTGGCCGCTCTCGGGAATTCGTTGGCGGCGTACGGCTAAAATTCACCGGACTGTCTGGTGGTGTACCAGACTGTCCGGTGAGCCAATGGTCGGCCGCGCCAACGGTCGGCCGCGCAATCCGCGCGTGACGCGTGGCCGAGCCAACGGTCTGATGGGGGCACCGGACTGTTCGGTGTGCACCGGACAGTGTCCGGTGTGCCAACAGCTCCATTTCTGCAACGGTCGACTAAGCTATTTTTGGAAGGCAATCTGCACCGGACTGTGAACAGTGTCTGTCTGGTGGTGCACCGGACTGTCCGGTGCGCCACCCGACAGAAGGCAAGAATTGCCTTCCCAGATTGCTTCCAACGGCTCCTAGCTGCCTTAGGGCTATAAAAGGGACCCCTAGGCGCATGAAGGAGTACACCAAGCATTCTTTGATCATATCTAAGCACCAAGACTTCATTCTAGCGCATTTGATTCGTTGTGATAGCAATTTGAGCTCATCTTGAGTTGAGAACTCCGTGTGTGAACTTAGAGCTCAAGTTGTGACTAGTGTGCGTGTTTGTCTCTTGCTTTGAGTCTTGTGTGTGTTGCTTTTCCCTCCCTTACATCCGTGCTTCTTTGTGATCATCAAATTGTAAGGGCGAGAGGCTCCAAGTTGTGGAGATTCCTCGCAAATGGGATATAGTGAAAGAAAGAAAAACACCGTGGTATTCAAGTTGATCATTGGATCACTTGAAAGGGGTTGAGTGCAACCCTCGTCCATTGGGATGCCACAACGTGGAGGTAGACAAGTGTTGTACTTGTCGAACCACAGGATAACTCTCGTGTCTCTTGTGATTGCTTTTTGTGTGATTGTTGTGATTCGCAAGAGCTCGCTTTATAGTCACTTGGTATTATCTCTCTACCGCCCTTGAGATAGCTTTTTCGGTTATCTTGATATCTTCATTTGCCTCCAATCTTGTACTTTTCCTAGTTCCTTCCACAGGTTCAGCTCCTTTTCCTTTGTTTTTCTTGTTCTTTTCCTCTGTGTTCATGTCTTGCTTTTCTGGGTCATCTTTTTCAGAAATCATCTCATCCTGAGAGTTTGTGACATCAACTCCCATGTCTTTAACTAGCACATCCAGTTCTTGTGAACTGAGTAAGTCATCTTCACTTTCATTAAATTCCACATCTCCTTCAGATCCTTCTTTTTCACCAGAGTCTTTTATCACTTCTATCAATTTGCCAGTTTTATCAGTAGTGATCATGCTCCCAATCATTTTAGAGGTCGACCTAGAATGATATTCAATAACCATATCATTTTCTTCTGTCCCAAACTCCTCATTTTTTGCTTTTTTCCACTTTTCTCCATCACAAATTTTCCAGATCTCTGGACATCAATAGAGGCTCTTTTTCCCAAATTAACAAAGTCATCATTCCACCCTTCTGCATCAATATTCTCTACTTTAAAGAATATATCATACAGATAAGGTTTAACTCCCACTTCTATGACTTCTGGAATCACATCAATGCTTTTGACATGAACTTTAAACCTGACCATATCTTTGGATTCAAGGGAATTCAAATCAATTTCCTCAACAGCCCCAATAGTTGAGCCAAGTTCACAAATAGCCTGGTAGTTTAACAGTTCTTCAGGAACATTTTCAGCAACCACCCAAGTAGTATGAAGTCTAGATTTAGCTTTAGCTTGAGAAGACCAAGGGATAACGCTGATTTTCACCCCAGATATTTTTATTTTTAATTCAGGAAAGTTAACAACCTCATCTAATCTTTCCTGCGAGGGGAACTGCATTAACAAACCAGAAGGACATTTGGTGGCTTTCCAGTTTCTTCCCCAGGGAAAGTGGAAACTAAAATCCTGTTCCAGATCCTCACATCTGACCTCTCCCTCAATGACTTTCACCAACCCTAAAAAACTTTTTCTAGGTTTCTTGGCAGCGTTTTTAGCAAACTGAGAAGCATAGAAACCTAACCCATCAGCCGCCATACCCACAATAGGCATGGTAGGTTTGCTTTGCTTAGGCCAAACACATTTAGCAGTAACATGTGTTTCTTTCCTGCAAATCTCACACCAAAGAGGTTTGAAACATTCTCTAGCATGGTGACCCTCATCCCCACATTTCTGGCAAAAAAATCAGCGACCTAGATCTAGATCCATAGTAGCAGGGGGAGTCGGATGATTCATGTTACCTAGATCAACGCCCTCTCTCGATGTTGCAGTCTGCAAATCTTTCTTGGTCTCTGCCTTCATTTGAGGGGGGTCTCAAACGCCAGCTAAGATTTCGGTGTCTTCCCCAAGGAGGTGAGTTTTGTCTCTGCGGCTTAGGGATTTGGCGATCCCATTTCGTGTTCTTCCCTTTTAGATCCATCCCGGTCAAGTCTTTAGGGATTTGGAATCCAATCCCTACTCTCGGCCACGAATTAGAAGAAGGGAGAGGATGAATAGGAACCGATTTCCAACCACCACAGAAGCTAGTTTTCACAGTGGAAGGCAATCGCCAGAGGGATGAAAAGAAAGCAGCAAGGTGAGGAAGAGGGCGACCCCCAATTAGGTCATTGGGAAACCCTAGTTTTCCCCTACGCACCACCGCACTGGGGAGAAGAGGAGTCTGCAGAGAGGAAAGGGAGGAAATACCTGCGGGATGCGAGGGTTTTGACGCGCAGACTGGGCCAAATCCATCTGCCTCGCCTCTCTCTTTCCTGTTCAGAGTCGCCACTTCTGAAGTCGATCCGCGCCAGAGACCATCACGGGGAGCGGCCCATTGCTGCGACGTCTTCCTGGGTTTAGAGTCTTTCACCTTTTGGAAATGGTGAGGAATTTTCCCGCTAATGGCGATTTTGGCTTGGGGGTTGAGGAGGGGGCGGCCAGGGGAACGAAGCATAGAGAGACGAGCCATCCGTCCGGTTATATTTAGCAAATCTAAAAAACAATGATGGATCTTTCGGGAGAACATCTTTTGGAGTTCTGGAAAAAGGAGACAGCTAGGATGGCACAAAGGACAGACAGTAAAGGGCATGCAGATGAGGAAAAGAACCAACCTCCAGTGGAGCCACGCTCTCGTGAAAGCTCAGCATCCGCCCCCTCTAGACGAACATTGGCATCACTGAGGGATGACTCACCCACCTTGGCCCGAAGGACCACTTCACGGAGGGCCACTTAGAGTTGAGCCTCCACCTCCCGGAGGCCGGAGGCGGTTGGCCTCAACCCAAGCACGCTCGCCCTTCGAGCATAGTTGCGCCACCTCGCTCTCAAGCCGCTCGGTTTTAGAATGAAGCTTGACAAGCTCACGCTGCTTTGCTTCAGAGTGAACGGCTTCCACGTGAAGGTGCTCCACCTCCCGCTGGGTGGACAGCAGCGCCTCCACCCTAGATATCGACCACGTGAAAAGATGTTGCAAAAGGAAAACCCGACGATCAATGCAAACAGCGATAAGAAAACAAAGAAAGAGAAGACCCAAAAAGGCACACACACCTGGCCAAAGGGGATGAAATCCCGTGTCATTGATGCCCGGGCGATCGAAACTGCCTCCCCAAAGCTACTGAGCGCCTCCTCGATAGTGCCTAGGCTTCGATCGCCACGGGATGAGGCTGATTCGAACCGTCTCCAATACTCCGCATCCTCACCTGGCATCTCAGGGGGAAGAGGGGTGACCCTCGCTCCACTCTCCCGCCAGCAAAGGAGTCGTGACCGTGACAAAAGAAGAGGAAGCGACGACCAAAAGTGGTTGGGCCGGGGATTCAACAGCCCTCAGGGGCGACGGCACCGCGAATTAGACACCCACCTTGGCAACACCCTTAGCAGACGGCGGTGGCAGGACCAAAGCTTCCTCCTCTGCCGACGAAGACGGTGCCAAAACAATGTAGGTGTCAGGCGCCGGCGCTTCCAGCGCCTTTGGGAGGGCCAGAGAGGTCGGCATGGGGGCACGAACGCCAAGCCAGTGGCCATTCCCCCAGCACTAGAGACTCAAGGGCTAAAAGGACTGGGGGGCTTCCCCTCGCCGCCATGGTCACGTCTTTCACTGACTTGTGTGGCACGTACAAGCTGAACGAGGCAAGGAAATTAGAGAAGAGATAGAGCAAGGACGAAAACCAAAGGACAAAGAACACGAGGGAAACTTGACCTACCGAGAGAAACGCTTCCGCGTGGTCACCCTCTTTGGGGCCTTTGCCGGGAAAGCAGGGGGAGCCATTCCCGCTTGGAACACCGCCCGCGACACCGTCTACACTAAGGGGAGGAGGCTCCCACGGGCCCTCCCCATGCGCCACAGCGGTAATACCAGGGACGCCAACGGGAGCGGCACCGCCTATGCCACAACCCCATTAGCGCGCTCGGCTCTAGCAACCCCATTGGTCTCTAGGGGCACCACCAAAGCGATAGGGCCGCTGGCAAACTCTTCCCTCTGGGAGGGGACATTGGAGCTGGCCTGCGCATTGCTGTAATCAAACAGACCACCCACCGACGCACCAACATCCATCCCCCAGAAGAGATGGAGGAAATGCCCTGTGAGTCTGAGGAAAGAAGGACACTCACCCCCAATTCTGAGTATGTGAGTCGTGACTTGCGAGGCCTTCCCTTTCTTTGCGCGAACGCGCCTCGAACATTTCGCCAAACTCTCTCCCTCTATACCCCTCTTCCGTTTCTACTCGGCCTCGATGACGATGACCTTAGGGAGGGGCGGGAGACATGGTGCTAGTGGACCAATCCCCTATAGAGTCAGCATCAGATACCAAAAGGAAAAGGGGCGACACACCAGAGGAAGAGAAACTTACCAGGGTGCTTGCAAAATCCCTAGAAAAGGGGAGGGGGTGAATCTTCATCCATAAAGGATCCCGACGACAGCGTGACCCTGGCCTCAATCTTTGTCAGCGCAAGCGACACAGTAGAGTGGCGGTAGGATTGTCAACCCCATAGTACTTATGCATCGGGTTCCAGCAGGCCATCCGAGGTAGGATCCGGCGATGCATGAAGGTCCTCACCATACGCACACTAGAAAGACCCTGCTCTTCGAACTCTTGATAGCCATTAGTAGCCTCTCCACCTCGACTCTGAGGCTCGCTTCTCGACCACGTTGCCACTCATCCGTAGACACTGGTTCCCGATCGGTGAATGGTGGGGTGCTCCCAGCCATGTTCCTCGCATAAAACCACTCGCCTTCATACCAGACGGAGGAAGGGAGAAGGATCTTGAAGTACTCCGCCTTCCACCTGGAGCGAAGTTGGATGATGGCCGAGCTAACGTACAGTTGATTGCCACGACCCAGGAACACTCACGCGCTGAAGAAGTATTGCCACAACCGCCATGGGGTTCGATCCCCGTAAACGCTTCACACAACGTGATAAAACACGCTATGTGAAGAATGACATTAGGATGGAGATTCTAGATCTCCAGCTAGTAGTAGTGAAGAATCTCGCGCACAAAAGGGTGAAGTGGCAGACCGAACTCGCGCTCATAGAAAGACGCAAGGACGACCACTTCATCATCCATGGGACGAGGCACCTCGCCTTCGCCTTCTAGCCTCCACCCTAAAACGTCCTTCAGGGGGAGAAACCCTTTCTTCTCCAGGCCACGAAGACAGTTATCATGGATCGTGCAGGATGGGAATGACACCATGAGAGCAAAAGGTAGAGGGACAGACACAATGTTGGGAGAAGATAGAGCGAGCGGAGAAGGTTGGCTCACGACACAAGAATATGGTAAGCATAATCGACTTCGACCACCCTCACAATATATTTATATGGAAGTGCAGGGGACAAGGATGGCGCCTAGAAAGCGGGGTCCACCATAAAACAATTTGGGGGAATCCGCCCTTTTGACCAGAGGTCACTTAGGGAATCAGACATAGAAAAACTATGTGACCTATAGGATCCTACTGCCTAGGGCAGACCGCCGAGAGGACTCGCCACAGAAGCTGCGCCAATAGCGGACATGACATTTGGCCAGACCGACACACCACCTAGGCACGTTACGGCAAACATGCCATTTCACGTCTCATCAGGCCTTCCACACTGAGAGAAGTCATGATGACCACCCTGCCTTACCATAGCGCTGCAGTAATTACCAAGCATCGATCAGGTAAAAACCAAAATGTAATTTGGCTCAACACGCAGAGTGAGGGGTGGATCGAGCAAGATTCTAGCTAGTCGCATGCTAGGTGACCGGCTCATAGGTCATTTGCTCGACACCATGTCCAAGGACGCACCTCAAACTCTCTCGCGGAAAACTGGCTAACGGGGTGGCCACAGGGCCCCCTTTGGTTGGCCATGCCGACCAAAGGGCCGAAATGGGATCGAGTAAGGAAGGACTCAATGAGATGCCACCAGTCTGTCAAGCATCCCTAGTGGGATTGCTCATCGAGACCAAACTCTGCGGGAGGGTGGTCAAATCTCACTTGCACAACCCGCTTGTAGCTCGATGGCCCCCTTCCCCATGTCGACTAGGTTGGAGAAGGGAGGCCCTCCCCTAGAGGAAAGGTTTTGGAGAGAAGCACCTATGGGGGAGAGACGTGCACAAAAGAAAAACAAGTAGTGTGTGGAAGAACACCCAGCATGACGACCGCCGTAGAAAGGGTCAGCCCCTATATCTGCAAAACCTACCCAGTAAAACCCCCAAGCAATTCGTTCAAATTACTCGGGGGCTCAGGGGCTACATCTAGCAGATGCGGCCACGTGCCCTGGACTTTGGTTATGAGCGGGGTACGAGTCGATAATAAAGGGACTCACGCTCAACGCGTGACGACCACCACAGAAAGGGCCAGCCCTTACATCCGCGGAACCAACCCAGTAAACCCCCTAAGCAATTCGTACAAATTACTTGAGGGCTCAGGGGTTACATCTAGCAGATGCACGTGCGCACATCAGGAAAAACTATTTTTTCAGGAAAAAGCCTCTACGCCCCTAAGGAGTGACACAGGCTTGGGGGATGCTTCTAGGTACCTAGGAACGGGTACTTGGAGCAAGTCCATAAACCCCTTCTTTTGGTCTTTGCTGAGCAAATCTGCGAGGCGGAGCAGGCGACCAAGTCTCCTGCCAAGCAACTCCGTGAGGCGGAGCGGGCCACCAAGTCCCCCGTCGAGCAACTTCGCAGGGTGGAGCGGGCCACCAATTAAGACCCCGCCGAGCAACTCTGTCAAGCGGGGTGGACAACTGATTCGCGCGTCAGTCGTGCCGGCACAGGGGAAGGGCCAATCCAATGATGTTACCCCACGTCAGCAGGACAAGACGTGTCATCACCAAGCCACATCTGGGCCTCGGGTATGATGAAGAAAGGTCCCCATCTAGCGCTAACGACACATCATCACACATTATCTTAAGCAAGCACCCGCCGACGTGTGGGATCAGTCAACCTTGGTTTTGGGGCATCGACATCAGAGTATCAACAGTGACCCGCATACCCAAAGGGATGCGAGAGATATGCCATAAAATGTGTATGCTTACGCACACCAGCGGGTGACGTAGGTTCGTGACGAGAAGCGGAGTCACACCACGCATGACCGCACCGCGGGGCTAACCCATGGGACCCACCACGCATTGTTACGGAGATGTCGACAATGGACTAGCTATAGGAGACCGTGGGACGAGCGGGTAAGACAGTACATATATCGAGGGTATAGCTACGCACGATCCTACGGAGGGACTACACGATGACCGTGAGTAGTTGATCTCTCTCTTTCTCTGGTAGAAAACCAATCACCACTATAAGGTTTGGCACTTGAGCTATAAAAGGGCAGGCCCTCTTTATTCTCAACACACAAGCACGCCAGTTGTAACACTTATCATTGTAAATACTACGATCAAACACTACACTGGACTAGGGCACCGACCTGAACCAGTATAAACCCTATGTCTCTAGTTCAACGTTCGAGTCCCCATGATTCACCATTTAGAGTGAGTCCGCACTAGCCTCCCACTCCGAGTATAAATCTTACTGCCCTTGGTCTCTGGAACCACGACATCCATATACTCCTTCAAATCCCTACTAACTTCCATGGATGTTCCTCCTCCTCCCAATAAAAATCCTACCACCGATAGCCCTCCTATCATCGACACTCCTCCTCCTCCATTCACTTATCCATACCCTACTCCATATCCGTATGGATTATGGTTGTCCTTCATATGAACCTTATGGTGCTCCTCCTCCATATGATGCTCCATATGGTGCTGCTCCTTCATTCCCTCTCCCATTTGGTGTTCCTTCTCTATAGGATGCTCGTCTTTTATTTCATCCTCTTGTAGGCATGATAATGCCCTAATAAGTAACAATGTTGTCGCTTTGAACTAGTCCTCTTACTCTAGTGCTCCTCAGTTGCAGCGACAAAGGGATTGGACAAGGATAGAGGACGAAAGACCGGTAAGCACACATATTCTTTCGAAATCCATACATTTTAAGGTACACCATAGGTTTTTTATGTTCATAAATTTTTAGATTCACATGTGAGTACTACACTCAGTGTGTCCTATTAATGGCAACTGTAAGAAGGGATCAACCTTCTCGGCCAAATAGCCAACCCCTACAACTCCAGCATAGAAGCTCCTCAGCAACATACTGCCAATCAACTGAATTATTTGTGGTCGACGAGCAACCAGAAGATCACCCTCATCAACAACATCTACAACTATTTTTATGTGGCTCGATCAAGCAGAACAGATGATGTTATGTCGCTTGAAGAGGCTAAGAAGAGCTTATACAATCAGCCTGGCAAAAAATGACTTTAAACTAGAGCACAAGTAATGTGTTTTCACCATCAGTCTAAAGTAGTGTGCAAGATATAGGACCATGATAGAAGCAAAAGGTTCCATCAGAACTTAGATAATAATTATAGCTCCTTGTCACAAGAAAGCACTAACACACCATGTTCTATTGGCCACCATAGAGTAAGAGCTCAATAAAAGGGGAAGGAGCTAACAATGAGTAGCAGGGTTTAGGGCGCCAGTGAGTCCCCTATTAGTTGCTATTGTAAAGAGGATGTTAAAAAGTTTTACAAGACTACCCACTGTTTGAGCAACTCAATATATCGTTAAATCACTCCACTGTCGATATGAATGAAGACACGAAAATAACCCACAAGTTGACCCTGAAAAAATTAACAAAGTAATTAAAATTTGAGGTAAGAAAGAGAAGTAGTATATTCATTATTTTATGAATTATGTATTTTATTTTAAACTTATATTTTTTATTTTTTTCATGAATTATGTAATTTCATTTATTTACTTATATAATTATATTTGTTTTTATTTTAATAAAATATCGTGTTTTATATTAACTAAAAGTCTGTAAAAAACTGACAAAGTAGGTAAAATTATGACAACCATAGAGGTGAGACCACCTCAAGACGTTTAATTGAATCCAAAGTATATAAAAGAAATAAAAAAACTAGAGCAGGCTGTGGCCGCAGCCCGCAGGCCGCGTTCCGGCCTTGCGGGCCACTACTTATCCCTCGTGTTCCGTTCTGACACGGCGCCGACTGGGACTGAGAAGAAACCTCCAAAGTCCAAACACCTCTCTCTACCTCTCTACGAACTACCTGCCGCCGGAAAACCCTAGAGCGCTCGACCATGGATCCGCAGCAGCCGGAGCCTGTCAGTTACCTCTGCGGAGGTAATCTTCTCGCCCCCTATCTGCATCTGATGGTTGGATTATTATGGGGCATCGGAATCAGGAGGGGCTTGCCCTACTAGTTAATAAATAAATAAATATATTCAGCTGTTAAAATAAAGTTTTAAAGGCAAAAAATAGAGGGGAAAATCATCTAGTCACCCGCTACTACTACTTGGTCACGTTTACCTTCGATATAAGTTTTCACCTCCTGACTCCTACGGATGAACTGGGTTTTTCTGTCGTTTCTTGTTGGAAATTTTAAGTTAATGTTCTTCTTCAGATTGCGGAGCTGAGAACACCCTGAAGCCCGGAGATGTCATCCAGTGCCGTGAATGTGGCTACCGCATCCTCTACAAGAAGCGGACCCGCCGGAGTAAGACCACATCATTCTTCTCCTTTCATTCAAATTTGTGATCCCTTGTTTTTCCTCATCGGTTAAATTGAGGATACAATAAACGATTCTGCGTGTAAAGAAAAGACCGTCCTCTGTTTTGGGGTGCTGATTATAAAGTGCCTCAAACATAATCGTTTTGACTGTATTGTCGGTAGTATACTTGCCAAACCTAAAGGTTCAGTAATGTCACGGGAAGGATTTGGAAAGGTCGCGTCATATAATGGATTAAATGTATAGCTAATGAATCGCTTATAGAAACTTACTGTATCATGCTTAATTGGCCAAGTGCCTAATCATCTAGACTTGTTTTTAGAACATTGCTTCCTTCATTGTATTAATTATCTTTATTATTCCACTTTCTATATGTTTGTTCTAAGAACATTGATGCCATCTTTTTATCTTGAGTTTGGGTTTTCCATCTTCTGTTAGTTGATTTGCTGTTTTGTTAGGAATCTTTTGTTTCTTCATGCCATGCCTTCTCAAGCCTTTCTCTCTGAAACAATGTAATTGTATTGTTTTCAAGCCTCAACGCATTAAAAGAAGAGAGGAAATGGTGATATAATTAGCATATATTTTATATATAAAAGAAAAATAATTGCAATGGCAGTTAACTTCTACAAGGCAAGGTGAACTGAGTTGATTTTGTTAAATCCTGAGTTTTATTATTTGAGATGCCAGCTATTTTTGTATTTCGTATAAAAGCTAATCATTACTTTTTGTATGCATTTATTATATTTTGGAACAAGGGAAACAAGTTGAAGAAATATGCTGCAACTAGAAACTTTGCATAATTTAATGGATGTGATATATATTCGTCCCTGCTTAAAGACACACTGCCTGATTCCCTAAAGGGGATCTTAGATGTTCCATCTTCATTAGTTATTGCTGTGCTACAAGTTCTTTTTTGTCTATTCAGAGAAATAGGTAGGCCTATGAGTTTTATATGACAGAAATTTTGGTGGACTTTGAGCTATTTTAGCCTCCACCCTCATATATTTTGTAAGGTGGATGTGTTTGTTCCTCTCCGTCCACCTTAATTTGTATCATAAAGGAAAGGGTTAACTGCTTTTCCATATTCTTCATTGTCTTGGTTTAATTTCTGTACTTTCACTTCAAATTCAAATTACCTTGCTAGCATACTCTTTGCTAGATCAACTTGTACTGATGTATACAGCATTACAGCTTAGCGAGGCAACCAGTTTGTAGTCCATAATGGTGCACTCAGCTCAACTAGCAAAATTTGGCTATATAGGATACTGCGCTACTAACTTCTGGACATCGCTGCACTAACATAAACTGTGGTTGCTTTGATATGATATTCTTCTGTCCATGGTTACACGACAAATCATTTACCTTATTATCAATTAGTTTTTCTGTTATGGTCGTCACAGGTCATAAAGGTTGTAACCTAATATAATGTGATGTGTTTTACAGCTGTATATCTTTGGGGGTCTTACTACAATGAGTATATGCACATAGCACACATTTGTTTTTCTTACAAAAATATGCACACATTCAAAAGTAGTGACTGGTTTGATTATTTTTACTGGCATAGTCACCAAGTTTTTTGGTCGATGGTGTTGACGAACATGGCACTCTACTTGCAAAGGCTTTTTACACAGCAAGATAAAAAATGACCTTGTGTACCTTGGTCAGGAATGGCCTTCCCGGGGTGAGGGATCAATTCCTTCGACCCTGTTTTTTGCAGCTATTTACTGGTCCATAGTGCTTAGTGCATAATCCAAAAGACGTCCCATTAACAATTAATGATGTCCTGCAGCTGTAAGTGATTATAAACATATATATGGGATATTTAAGACATAGTAGCCACTGTCATATATGTTTCTCCCCCAATAAAAGTCCTGCCCAATCTATAACCATTCGAAATGGCAATTAGCTTATAGCTGTTATTCCTTCGTGTCAGAGGGGAGAATCCTCTGGCCGGGTGGCGGATTGCACCTGCCCTGATCCTCAGATGAGGAGTAGGCTTAGGTGATTGCCTGGCCTTCTAGATGAACATAAGAACACAAGAGTTTATTGTGGTTCAGGCCATCGGAGCGTAATACCCTACATTCACTGCGAGTTGTATTGCTTGAGAACTGGGGAGATGAAGGTCTGTGTGTGAATTGACCCCCCTTCACTACGGAGCAGGTGCTCTCCCTTTTATATTCCAAGGGAGGCATGTTACAAGGGAGTTCAGGCCCTGGCAGGTGGGCCTAGGAGAGTTTATAGTATAAAATGGGAAACAACTTGATAGAGTTTGACAATGCTAGATCTTCCTGAGCGCGTATCCCTTCTTGGGCGCTGCATGATCTTCTGGCGTCCTTATCCTGCTACCTTGTCTTGTCTAATCGGAACACATGCCTTGATGTAGGCTGCGGCGTAGCTTGATAGGCTGCCGTGCGTAGGGTGTAACGGGCAGTGTCGTCTAGTCTTATCCGTCCGTCTCTTCATACCTCGGTAACACACGAAGCACAATGGAAGTCATAATGAAGGGCGTCCAAACGGCACATTGGGTCAATGCCCTTGCCTCGACAACGTGCCGGTAATAGTAGAGTCCACATGTTATAGGCCTAAGGCGCTGCATACTCTTAATGCCAGGGACACGCTACCTGCCGCTGATGTGGGCAAGTATGCGTCCCATCTGTACTCAATGTTGATGGGCCCTGTGTCAAAGGCGTTCGTCAGACATCGTCTGGTGGCTTATGCTAGTGGCGTTTGGCCACGTGTTAGCACCGGACCCCTGCCTATGTGAGAGGCAGACCTGGGGTTAAGTGGCGACACTGTTTCCCAAGTCTTTCCTGACCATGGGCTCGAGCCGTACCCAAGGGGACCCACGCTACTGTCGCCCTTGTCTGGACACGTGGTGGCTCCGGACGTCACCTGACCTGAGGTTTGGATTGCGTCTTTCATGTTCGGAGCCGTTTCGAAGACTCGGTGCTATAACTAGAGAGTGCCTTCTACGGAACATTATGTTCCCTCTAGATCCATTTGGGGATCCATCGGGTCACAAGGAGGTTCAAGTCTTATTTGTTGGATCCTAGACCTATAGCCGAGGTTGTTGGTTCCTTCCTTTATGGGGCTTGATGGAGACGGCGATCCATGCCAGGAGGCGAGCCTGGCCTGGTCATGACACTGTATGATGGGCCCTAGCCCCATGCTAGGTCGACTGGCCTTGAATTCCTTAATGATGGCCTCTGAGGGCTCACCTTGACATAGCAGGAGCGGGTACTCTGCATTCAGTGTACCAACAGTGGCCCCCGGGCTTACCTTGGGTGAGGCGGCAAACCTGCAGGTGGGGCCATACCTGTGTCTTGTTCCAGAAATGTCAACCTTGCAACAGCTTCATGCCTGTAGCCTTCACGATGAGTGGGTTGCTTGCCGGCACACTTTATTGCTGCATGAAAACAAAGAAGGTGGTCTTGCTCTCATGTTCATCCAGTTGTGGGAAGCTAAGGTTTTTCTTCCTCCCCCAGTCGTAAGGCTCCCTGTCGTGGGGGATTGTTCTTGGTCTAGGTCTTAGGAATATTGCTTAGCAGCTGAGCCCTCGGGGTCCTAGCTTATGTAGCCGAGTTTTTTGCGGGGCAGAGTTTATGGGATCCGACCCTTAATTTTGAACGAGGCGTAGGCCTTTTAGGTACCTGGTTCGAAAAGTACTAAGCTATTCTGGGGGGGTGGAAGGTAAAGGCTTACGACACGAGACTAGGCTAAGCGGCTACCCAGATTTGGACCACCCGTGAGAATGTGGACTTTTCCTTTAGACCATGTACCAGTCAACCTGTGCCTTTGTTCAGTATTAGGTGGGGATATAAACGGAGTAGCAGAACTGGTTACATAATTTAGATTCCATGATAACAACAAAGCTAAAAATCTCGAATGGAGACAGGAAGAGAAAAAACATACCTTGGCCGAGGATATGGTAACGGATCCTGTGTACTTGGAGATGGAATGAGAGCAAAACCCTTTCTCTTTTTCTGGATGCTTGAGACCTTGCATAGAGATCTCGAGGAGGTTCGAGTTTATAAGATCGACTCTTACCAGGCTAGACCACAGAGGGCACTAGAGACCAGGTTTACATGAGTGACCATATTGGATTATAAGTGGTTCTGATGTGAACACCTCCAACTGTGTTTATCAGTTTCCATTTCCCCTCTTCCTGGAGCTTTGGCAGCTCTGGAGGTCCGAGGCCTTCTCAAGGCCAAGGATCATCCAGGACGTGGTCCAAGACCAGCAACATCCCCTTAACGCCTTTTGCTTTTATTGCATGCAATCCTCTGAACCACGTAACTTAACCTTGTTGTGCCTAGTTTGAAGCCAACCCCTAGAATCTGAATGGTAGTCAGGACCCCCCAAGTACCTGAACCAGAAGATATTAGGGGTTGTTTGGTTGCCCTTTGCTAAAGTTTAGCCCTGTCACATCGAATGTTTAAATGATAATTACGGGTATTAAATATAGTCTAATTACAAAATTAATTTCACATATGAAGACTAAAAGACGAGACGAATTTATTTAACTTAATTAAGTCTATATTTCATACTCCTAATTGATATTCAAACGTTTGATGTGACATGAACTAAACTTTAGTCAGGGGAACCAAACACCCCTTAAGTCAGCTATTCTCGGGCGGTGGAAGGTGTAGGCTTACGGTATGGGACTTGACTAACCGGCTACCCAGCTCCGGACCACTTGGGAGAATGTGGACTTTTCCCTTAGACCAAGCCCTTAGCAATCCATTCCACATTCATCATCAAGCAGGACTTCAAACTAAGTGCAAGGCAAACTACATAATTTAGTTTTCATGACTTACAACAAAAGCATGGATTCTTAGGGGCACAAAGTTTTATAAAAGGAAAAGAAACCGATGGATGAGAACACATTCTTCTTCATAACTGGACACCAGAAATTTGTATATCAAAGGTCGGGTTTACAAGAGGGAAGCCCTTACCGGACTGGACCACGGATGGCGCTAGAGGTCGGGTTTACATGAGCGTATCCTACCAGACTGGATTACAGATAAATGCTATCCTATTACAAATGAAGAGTTTGTTCTCATGCTATCTTATGGAAGGTGCGAGGTTGACCTAAATCTCCTGAGCTTCGTTGTGCTTCTGACTCGGAGGGTAAGCAGCGTCCCATTCCGCTACCTTGAATGCCATGGAGCTTGTGGTAGGCGACTTGGGTCTTGGTGCTGGTGTCGAACCCCTTCGGAGCATGGGATGTCCCTTTGAGGGTCTTCCACGACCGACGAGTTGTCTTTGTTGCGCGAGGTTGATGTCGTTGTAGCCGCCGTTGGCACGATATCTTTTTTTTGCCCTGTCTGGGTACTACTCTCTCCGTACGCGGGGCATGATGGGTGCCGACGACGGCTATCTTGTACCCATGGGTCCTGAGTTGCTGGTTTGCATAGTATACCCCGAACGCCATGAAATTGTGCCGTAGCCGACGAGTCGGGCCTTGGCGATGCTCGAGGATGAGGTTAGGCGACAGTCGCTTGGCTGCTGAGGGCGGAGAGGTGGTTGACGCTCCCTTCTGCCCCTCCGTAGGTGCTATCTCCCTCCTGACCCGAAGGGTAACCAGCATCCTCTTGCTTCTTTGCGATGTCCAAAGGCGATGCTTAGGGGGGGAGTCAACAACTATGAATGCCATGCAGCCGAGCCTTCCAGCTTGACTCAGCGTGTCCCGAGCGTCATAGGCTTGAGGTCGACGGGTTGGGTCTCGGTGCCCGCCTTGACCCCTACTGGTGCACATGGTTAGACTTCATGAGGGTTTCCCATGGTCAGCAGACTACCTCGTCATGGCGAGGTTGGTGTAGCCGTGCTGTCGTCCTTCAGGCTCGAAGGGTGAGTGGTAGCTCGTTGCTGCACCGAACACCATGAGCTCGAGGCTACTAGCCGATACAACCTACCCCGAGGCCTGAGCGCCATGGCCTCGTGGTGTGACCGACGAGCTGAGCCTTGGTGGAGCAGAGCCTGGCAATAGGTCGTCGTAGTGGACTGCACAGGTCTTGGCGTTGCCTTGCCCTTGAAACACCACCGGTACGAGTTCTGAGTCTCAAGAGAGGACCACCTCGACCGACGACGGTTCCAAGGGTGCGAACCAGGCTTGGTTGAGGGCGATGCCAGCGCGAGCCCGCTATGGCTCTTTACCTCGCCCTTGTAAGGCCCTAGCCAACTTGCCTCCTATGCCCTGATGAGGTTGGCGAAGGCACATCCTTTACTGGCTTTCTTGCTGGGTTCTGCTAGTACGGTTGGAGCCTGAGCACGCCATGGCGCTCGGGCGGAGGCCAGCAGCGAGGATCACTTCGTCCGCCAGGGGCTGGGCGTAAGTCGGCGTAGCATGCCATGCGACCTCTATTGCGCCCCATGACACCCTACCAATGGATTCCAGTGAGGAAACCATGTTAACAACGACGTAGCCCTTGTTGTCATGGCTTCCTAGAACCCATTGGTAGGTAGGAGTCACCCCTTGGTGGGGGGAGGGACAACTCCACGTACCATGGAACACAGTGGCCGACCGAAGGGGGATTCCCCTTTGGTGCTCGGCTGCTGGCCTACGGTGGCCATCTTGAACGCCACTGTGAGCGGCTGGAGGTCGACGACGACGACCTCAAGCGCGGTGGAGCTTGGCGGGGTGCTGATGGGAGCAGCCTCAAACGCCATAGGCGTGGCCTCTGTTGCCCCTTGCTTGATGGCAGCAGCGCACCTGCTAAAACGCTGCTTGAGATCAATGGCGAGTCGTTTGAGGCGTCGCTTTTCTGCCTTGCGCCAAACGTCGGCGACCTCGCTCTGGCTGAGCTTGCCGGAAGGCGAGTGAGATGTCATCTCAATCAGAGGGCCATGCTCTGGTTTCCTGCCCCCTACCTGGCACGCCAAATGTCGGAGGGGAGAATCCTCCGGCCGGGTGGCAGATTGTAGTATTGCACCCGCCCTGATCCTTGGATGAGGAGCAGGTTTACGTGATTGTCTGACCTTCTAGATGAACGCAAGAGCACAAGGGTTTATAATGGTTCAGGCCACCAGAGCGTAATACCCTACATCCACTGCGAGTTATATTGCTTGAGAACTGGGGAGATGAAGGTCTGTGTGTGAATTGACCTCCCTTCACTACGGAGCAAGTGCTCTTCCTATAATATTCCAAGGGATGCACGCTACAAGGGAGTTCAGGCCCTGACAGGTGGGCCTAGGAGAGTTTACAGTATAAAATGGGAAACAACTGGATAGAGTTTGACAATGCTAGATCTTCTTGAGCGCATATCCCTTCTTGGGCGCTGCATGATCTTCTGGCGTATCCTTATCCTGCTGCCTTGTCCCGTTTAATCGGAACACATGCCTTGATGTAGGATGCGGCGTAGCTTGATACGCTGCTCACGTAGGGTGTAACGGGCGGTGTCGTCTAGTCTTCTCCGTCTGTCTCTTCATGCCTCGATAACGCACGAAGCAAAGTGGAAGTCAGAATGAAGGGCGCCCAAACGACGTATTGGGTCAATGCCCTTGACTCGGTAAAGTGCGGGTAAAAGTAGAATCCGCACGTTACAGGCCTGAGGTGCCGCATACTCTTAATGCTAGGGACACACTACATGCTATTGATGTGGGCAACTATGTGTCCTTTCTGTAATCAATGCTGTCAGGCCATGTGTCAAAGGCCTTCATTAGGCATCGTCTGGTAGCTTACGCTAGGGGCGTCTGGCTACATGTTAGTATCGGACCCCTGCCTGGGTGAGGGGCAGACCTGGAGATAAGTGACGACACTTTTTCCCAAGTCTTTCCTGACCATGGGCTCAAGGCGTACGTGAGGGGATCTGGGCTACTGCCGCCCTTGTTTGGACACGTCGTGGCTCTGGACCTCACCTGACTTGAGGTCCGGATGGTGTGTATTTCATGCCCGGAGTCGTTTCGAAGACTTGGTGCTGTAACCAGAGAGTGCCTACTCCTCCGGGACATTATGTTCCCTCTGGATCCCTTTGTCTGGGGATCCATCAGGTCACAAGGAGGTTCAGGTCCTATTTGTAGGATTCTAGACTTATAGTTGAGGTTGTTGATTCCTCCCTTTATGGGGCTTGATGGAGACGACGATCCAGACCAGGAGGCGACCCGTGCTGGGCCGGCTGGCCTTGAATTTCTTAATGATGGCCCCAAGGGCTGACCTTGACATAACAGGAGTGGGTACCCCGTATTCAGGGTACCGACACTTCCAAAGATATCTATGGGGCTGACATAGTTGCACTACAATACAACTGAACCTAATCATCTGTGGACTCCGTAATACAAAAAGGATATGTTCAATATCAATGATGAAAACAGGCATTTGTTCTTTTAGATATTGCAGTCTGTATTGCCTGGTGATTAAACTTCCAAGTTGCATTTGCTGTTGCTATAGAAGTATGGAAAACACCATGCAGTACACAGGAACAATTCTAGATACTGAAAAATTGGTAGCTGAATCGAGTGAGATCTCATGGTTGAAAATTCTAGATGCATAAAACGGTAGCCGAATCGAGTGCGAATTTAGAGCTCATGGTTGACAATTCTGGCCACTTATAAGACGATGGCTGAATTTGGTGTGAAGTTTGATGTCATGCTTTATTAGACTATTAGACTGATACTTCTGAATTCGATTTCTATTTTGAATTTGACCTTTGTTCCTATGTGGGCCTCACCAAACGTTATGTTTCTTGTGCAGTTGTCCAATATGAAGCGCGCTGAAGAGTGAAGACAAGGGAAAACACTGAAGATGGTTGATCTATTACTCGCCACATTACCTATGTAAACAGTCTTCTGGGGGAAATGAAAATGTCAGACTTAACGTTTGTATGTCGTGTGCCTCCTTTGAACCTGAGCTTTATAATTTGTAACGCTTGAACTGGGGACTGATTTGAGAACTGAGACACTGCAGGAATATGTTGATGGATCCTAAGTGGCGAATCTAATGCATGCGTGTTATGCCAGCGTTATTTTTTGTTACTTGTTTGCCTCCAATGGTCCAAAACCCATGGGTGTTGAGCAGAGGTATCTATTTATAAGGCTGGAGTGTTGCTTGCGTCCTTAGTTACGCCGTCGTTCATCCATTCATTCAGAAGTGATGAAAACTGTGACGGACTGATGGGGTGTGATTCGGTTGTATGCTTGTATTGTTAGATTACATTTTTTTTTGCCTGTACATCGACAAAACCTTTGCCGTTCATAACCAGTCACGGCTTGCCACACCTGTTGTTTTGATTTGAGAAATCATATTTTAATCGCAGGAGGCAAGCAATATCAAATCACCGCATGCAGCCAAAGCCGTCTACTGCGCACCGAACCTGTCTGTCGGCGGCGACAAGCTGTCGCCCGTGTGCCACGGCTTTTAATTGAGCGATTCCCGCGCACCTCTCCCCTGCCATAGAGGCAAGAGGATCTCAAACAGATTAGCTCATTCAACACCCCCCCACCCCCCAATTATAAAGACGTCTTGATTTTTATGCATTATTTTTGCATATCCAAATACATAAAATTTAGGTATATAGAAGAAAAAAAACAAACGTCTTATAAATATGAAAACATAGTTACCCTAAGAGCATAAGAGACTCTTTATTTTTAGTTCTCTATTTAACTATCTATTTATTTTTTTATAAAGATTACACTCTATATATAACATTTGACTCCAACATATTATCTATCTAGTTTGGTTAGTCAGGTGGCTAGCTAAATTTAGCTAGTGAGAGAGCTAATTTAGAGAGTCAGATTATTGGAGAGTTATTTTATTATTGAGTAGCCAAAATTTAGCTTGATGAGTTATTTAGATTGTCTCATGGAGATGATCTAATAGATTACTCTCCTGTCTCCTATTCTATCTCTAATCTGCTATCTAAAAGTTCGAATTATATTGGTAATCTGTTAGGCAAGGAGGAGGAAAAAGATATATTATCAATAAATGAAGATCATCGATGTAGATTTGTTTTTTTATGGAGGAGGAGCATAGCAGGCAGGAGAAGATATCGTTGTTGGTGAGTTTAATGCACCTGAAACTGAAAGCTTACGGCTACGTCCGACACCCCGGCCCCGTCACGCGTCAGACAAGCTGGAGTACCGCTGCCGCAGAGACTGCAGCGCGTGCGCACTGGAACGCCCCCTTCTCTTCTCCAGCGCACGCATATATACGGATACCGGCATGCCTGACAAGCCCATAGAGTACGCAGGCAGGAGCAGGACGCGACGCAGCGCAGCGCCGAAGCACCAAGGATGGAGCCCGAGATTCAGAGCCTGTGTCCGAGTACGACGGCCGTGCTCCTCCTGCTGGCCGCCTGCCTCGCCGCCGCGGACTACGCCAGGCCGCCGCTGCCTGCAGGCGGAGGCGGCCGGCGCGTCCTCTTCGCCAACGGGCTCGGGCTGACGCCGCAGATGGGGTGAGTGAGGAACGAAACCAGCACTCCGGATTCAGATGCATGCGCATGCGTGGCTTCCGCCGCTCCCGCCGGCTGTCTTGTCTGAGCCTTCCTTTCCGTGGGGGTTTTTTCTCTTGTTGTGTTCTGTCGCCGCTTCGCAGGTGGAACAGCTGGAACCATTTCCAGTGCGACATCAACGAGGCGGTCGTCCGGAGCACCGGTCAGAGACCAGTACCCCCCAGCTCCTATCTGAAAAATCACCAGCGCCATTGCTGGTTTTTTCTTTCTGATGATGATATGGCTATTGATTGATTCGCCGTTAACCTGCTCTGGGAACCCCCGCAGCTGATGCGCTCATCGCCACCGGACTTGCAAAGGCTGGCTACACGTATGTCAACTTAGGTATCGCATCCTATCTCTATCTCTATTTCTCTATGGCTGCATCGGTTCAGTTGTCCAGTGTTACTGAAAGATGGCATCATTATTGGCTATTGCAGATGACTGCTGGGCGGATTCCGAGAGAACCAAAGAGGTAGTACGAGTGCTGCTACGTGACCTTGTCGTCAGTTACTTTCAGTTAAATTCTTGCACTGCTGAAGCACGTGTTTGTTTAAGAGGAATGCTAATCGACTTGCTGACAGGGATACATGGTCGCTAACCCCAAGACATTCCCATCCGGAATCAAGGCCCTGGCAGATTACGTTCACAGCAAGGGGCTTAAGCTTGGCATCTACTCTTCCGCTGGGTACGTTCTTTTGCCCCCCTTTCTTCTCCTTCAAACAAGTTGGGCTCTTTTTGATTCACTCAAGTGGCCGGTATGAATTCACCCATAATACCAAAAGCTTTTACAAGTTTCCGCTACAGGGAATATAGGATAAGTGCATCTGTTGAACTGAAACCGGACTTCTTTCCTTAAATTTCAGGACAAGAACTTGCAGCAACAGGATGCCTGGATCTCTGGGCTACGAGGAGAGGGATGCTAAGATGTTTGCGTCATGGGTACAAACTACACATGTTCAGGCATCTGACAGTTCTTAGACTACTTTCAGACATCCTCAGGCTAGACCTTGTTGGTTTCAGTTCACAAGTAGAATTAGTCTACTGCTTCTTTTTTTATTATCAAGAACGAACAAACAAACAAAAAAGAAGAAGAAACTTTACCTTAGTTATTTAAAACTGTTTCTTCACTGGGCACCTGGCCTGTCTGCAGGGCGTTGACTACCTCAAGTATGACAACTGCTACAGAGACGGCACGCCTGAAACCGTGAGGTGCGGTTTCTGTTCACCTGCACATTCAGTTCGTGTAGCATTCTTCTTGTTTCCATGTACCAGCCGTCGATTGTGATGCAGGTTTGGGCGCATGTCCCGAGCGCTGGTGAACTCTGGCCGCCCAATCTTCTACTCGCTTTGCGAATGGTACGGCATGCACGCATCCCTTCCTCCTAGCTTGTTCGTCTGACGCTGACGGTGACAAACTTGATCAGGGGCTTCATGGAAGTTCCCAAATGGGGCGGCATGTACGGCAACAGCTGGAGGACCACAGGCGACATCAACGACACATGGTCAGGGTAAGTGATAGGTTCCCCGACTTTTTTTTCCCCATGGCCCATATACACGTTGCTAATGGGGTGTGTGTGGTTCTTGCGATAGCATGCTGGACAACATCGACCTGAACGACGCCTACGCCCGGTACGCCAAGCCCGGCGGCTGGAACGGTCAATTCCTTCGTCCACGTCTCCTCACCATCCTCATCCTCTCTGCCGCTATAGCTTATTATGCCGCTTCCTGGACGACCTGAACGATGGCCTGCTTTGCTTCTCTGCCGCAGCAGACCCTGACATGCTGGAGGTCGGGAACGGAGGCATGGCGTACAACGAGTACGTCGTGCACTTCAGCCTCTGGGCCATCGCCAAGGTGCGCGCGTGGATCATTTCCTTTCCGGGGGCTGTGCTCGCAGCTACCGATGAGAGTTATTATTGGCGCCAATCTTTTTTGACAGGCTCCCCTGATCATCGGCTGCGACGTGACGAGAGTCTCCAAAGAGACGCTGGGAATCCTCTCCAACGCAGAGGTCATCGCGATCAGCCAAGGTCACCACAACCACAATGCATCTTCGTCCTTCTCACCAGCGAAACCTAAACCTTTCGCATCAGTTCTTGACTCTTTTAGTCTTCGTGTGTGTGCCAATTATATTGCTTGCTTGTGTCCGACGCAGATCGGCTGGGTGTCCAAGGACAGAAAGTGAGCAAGTACGGCAACGATCTCGAGGTACAGAGATACTATATCTTACAGCTACCAAACCGATCGCCCATCGCAAGCAGCACGCGTCTCGCTCGGGCACGAATTAATCCTAGATCCCATGGCGCGTTTGGTCAATTGCAGGTATGGGCAGGGCAGCTCTCGGGCCACAGGAAGGCGGTGCTGCTGCTCAACCGGGGGACCACGCGCTCCGCGTCCATCACCGCGGCATGGCCGGACGTGGGCATCCGCCGCGGCGTCGCCGTGGAGGCGAGGGACGTCTGGAAGGTACGTGAAGTGAATAGGAGAGAGGCTGGTGGAGTGGTGGACCAGCCGCTCGCGCCGAGCTCGCTTGCCTATGCAATGGCTCAAATTCATGCAAGCTTGTGGTTCTTGGTTCATCTGCAGCACGAGACGCTACCGGGCTGGTTCACCGGCAGCCTCACGGCGGTGGTCGGGCCGCACTCGTGCAAGCTCTTCGTCCTCACGCCCGTTCCTAGCTGACGGCGCCGCTGGAGATCTGTCCATCCAATATCTGCCCGTGGATCCAGCTAGAATTATTAATTGTATGATTTCAGATACTGTAACTGCGCTGTGACTGCTCCGACAGCAAGAGCTCACCACCATCTGTCTAATGATTTGACATGGTGCAACGTTCAGTTTGGCTTAGATTTGAGATCCGAACGTGGCGAATAAAATAATAAAATGACGTCTCCTGACTTCTTTTAGCCGTTTAGTAATAGTAAGGCTTCGTTTAGGCAGACCGGTTCACTTGCTGTAAAAATGCCATCTCTTCGTTCTTCAGTGAAAGTAACGTGTAAACTTCGCCTAGAAATCTTATTTCACTTGTCTTGATAAATAGCATCATTTCTTCACTTTTTAGTGAAGATAACACATATTCTTCATCTAGAAAATTGATTTACCTATTTTAAAAAAAGCTGTCCTCTTACTTTTTTTAGTGAAGGCAACACATAGATTCCACTTAAAAACCACGGTTCAATTGTTGTAAAAATGTTGTCCCCTCACTATTGAGCGAAGATAACGCGTAAGCTTTGCTAGAGACCTTGGTTCAGTTATTGTGAAAATGTAGTTTCTCACTTTTTAGCGGCGACCAGCAGCTCTACTATCGCATTCCTTATCATATCTTCTATTTAACCTTTACTCTGTGAATAGTGCTATCTACAATATAAAACAGTGTTTTGCACGACTATATGCACGATCGGCTGGACACAGCCTTAGAAACATAAGTTCACTTACTGAGAAAACGTCAATCCCTCAGTTTTTAGCGAACGCAACGCGTAAGCTTCACTTAGAAGCATCAGTTTAGGATAAAACATTAAATTTGAACAAGGGTGATGCATGTCACACCCGGCTTTAAGGAACAAAGCCAGATGCATCTCATACATGCGCCAAGAAGACAACATATATAATAACAGAGTGTATAGAGATAAATGTCACAATAATCAGAGTATTTATTACATAGCGGAAGACTTATTACAAAATAAAATAATAGACATAAAACGAACTAAGGATCGTCGGCGCCAATGTCAACTGAGAAACGCCACCTAGATCAGATCATACTCCTCGCCTTGTGGCTCCTCCTGAACCACCTGCTCTTCTTCTGTGTGTGTGGGGGGGTGTGAGACAGCAAGGGTGAGCTCACACATGATCATAGCTCAACAAGTTGTGGGGAACCAGTGGACATAAACTCACAAAGGTGTGAGTTCATGTGATGTGTAAGGCTAATCAATGATAGGGGTTAAAGCTGAGCATTGCTTTTAAGTAGTTGGTCAAAATTTTATTAGCAATTACTAAGTGTCAGTAAATACCAAACCTTAACTAATAGAACAAATTAATAATAAACCCATGCAATGCAAATGACAAAATTGAATTTAAGTTCCATAATTTAAACATCAGAGAGTCCTGAGCCGCTCATGACCGTGAGCTCGGCTAGTATACCAGTTTTACACTCTGCAGAGGTTGTACCCTTTACCCACAAGTCATGTTACCCATCTGCCAAGGGGTCGCGAATCCCATACACCTCTACCTAGGAAGCGCGACAGGGCAACACTACGAGGCCTTTACAAAGTTCCACTAGCTTCCGAAAACCCGCTACAGTTTATGGGAAGAGCACTTGCAAGAATCCCCCGTCTGACCGCCATCGTAGCTAAATCAACCCGAGAACCTCCTTGCATGCAACTCCCCTACTGCCCTTGCCCCTTTCGGGTAAGGTAGTCTTCCACTAGCTTTCTTAATTAGTCAGCCAAGGGCGTCCCATTAAACCCTTGTGGTGGCACGTGGTTCTCAAGTTAAGCTCTATGTTCCAATTAACATTAATGAACTTGATATGAACATAAATAGAATAACAAGAATAATTGGAACATAGATATAATAAATGATTATCCCAAAACCATGTAAAGCAATAGCAAACTACCCAAGTGATTTGGAGTGAACAAGGTAATGAGATAAACAATCTAGGATGACCTATCGGGTCCCATCCAAATTAACCTACGCGTGGATAAATGATATTAAAGAATATTATTCGGTAAAAAGTGGTCAAGGGCACAACTTGCCTTCAATGAGCTCCTGCTCAGCTACTTCAATCTGCTGCTCACCAGTATCCTCATACACGAGCTCTTCTACTCGCCACAATACAAACAAGCACAGTGTATATAGAGAAATTAACATCACACCAAACATATAAAAAAATACACAGTAATAATCTACACATTAAAATAAAATCCTAGGAACAGGAATCATAGTTTTTGGAGTTATAGATTTTGAGATATGAATTTCCAAAGGTTTTATGTGCTTAAAATAGGATTAAGTGATAAATAAATTTTAATATTGTTTTAATGAAAAAACAGAGATTTCCAGTGGTAGAGAATAATATTATAAAACTTTAGAAAGTGGAATGGGTTAATTTGGAGCTCATATGAAGTTTCTATGAATTATTAAAGTTCTAGCATTTATTTTTGTATTAAAAATCTATTTTCCAATTACTTTTCTCTGATTTTATAATACGCTGGACTGCGCGTCATTTACTAAGAAATACAGGGGCTAATTTGAATAATTCACCAGACTCAGTCCAACCCTAGGGTGGATGGCGGGTTGATTACTGGATTCTACAGGGGCTCTTTTACAAAATCAAACGGCGAAGGGGGTATGAGTCAATCTCGGCCGCCAGATCTGCTACGAACGCACCAGATTAGATCATTAAATCTATGAAGCGGTATGTAGCGCAGACCACCGGATCTGAGATCTACGGCTGACGTTTGTTTCGACCGAAGCGGTATGGCTGACTTGATCATGGCCGTTGCCCTTCCGATCAACGGCTAGGGCCAACCTTTCCCACAGATCTAATCCTAACCCTACAACGGTTGATCAACGGTCGAGAGCGAGCTTCCCCAATCCCCTTCCTAAATACCGGACCGCGGCGGCGCCGCCCCCCGTGAACAGAGGAGGACCTCACCGGAATTGCCCCCAGTGACTCCCGAGGCCCTATCCGCTGACCCAAAACACGCGCCACAGGTAGAGGAGTATATGGCGAACGCGATCGAGGCACCGTGAGCAGGCGAAAGGCAATGGACGAGGCAGGCCACGCGACGCAGCGGGGATGGGCGGAGTTGGAACTCAGGTGAACAATTCCGTGACACAGAGGGCCAAATTCGAAGCACGGTTGAATGATACGAGATCATGAAGTAAGGATGGGCACGTGGAAGGGCATCATACCGGCGATGCGGGAGCAGACCGTCCCGTCCACGAGTTGGGGTGGAAATCCGTGGCGGGCGACCCTTGACGGTGAGCGATTGCTGTCGATTCACGACCCCAACGCACGACAGTGACCTCGCACATGTAATACTCCTCCAGGCGACATGCCCGGGTCGCATGCCAGGCCCAGAGATGTGCCGCCGGTGAGCTACCCATGCGACAGTCGCGACCTCACCCGGTGGCACTCATTCCCTCCCCTGGTTCCGTGAAGATTGGGCTATCGCACGCAGGCGAACTACGGAAGTGAATCACCCCGAAGGGAGGGCGCTGAGTCTAATATCGCGGCCGACGCGCACTCAAGGAGGGTCAACGAACGAACTCCCGCGGATGCGGGGAATTCTGTTGACGCCACGCCGCTCGCGAGATCGGTTGCAAGGGGAAGACCCAGCTGACGAGCGGGTCCCGCCCGACAGCAGCGGGGTGAGGCGGACGGGGCTGACACATGGGTCCCACTCACTAGTGAGTTGCGCAGCGCGCGGATGATGACCAGCGGTGTCCACCCGGTCAGTTGCAGTGGGGAGCCGGTCGCACCTGTGCGTGTGGAGTTGGGCTGCCGGAAGGTGATTCGGAGTTGGGCCAAATAGGGATAAGCCGGCCCAGAAAGGTTCCTTTCCTTTTTTTTATTTCCTATTTTCTTTTCTTCTCACCTCTCTTCTCTTTTAGATTTGAATTTCAAATTTGAATACATGTGTGTGAGGTTCTAATTCAGGCTAAATGTCCATAACAATATGAACTCAATTTTAGTTCATTTATTTTTATTTTATCCTATTTTTTTTATTGTTTTCTTATCTCTTTTTTTAAAATTCTAGGATTTCCTTTAGGATTGAAATTCTATTTTTGGAATTTAATATATTTCTTCTTAAGATTATTTTATGTTGTCACAAAATGCACACAAAATAGAAAACTCAGCATGATGCAATGATTTAGTAGCATATCTTTTGTAATTATTTGTTTTTTAAGTATGGTGTTCACATGTGATGGTACATAAAGGTCAAACTCAAATATAGTTAAATAGAAATTGTTTCTCCATTTATATTATCTCTTGCAATTTACAAATTAGGTATTACAAATCCTACCCCCCTTAAAAATAATCTCGTCCTCGAGATTTAGGAAGGACTAGGGAAAGGATGGAGAGAAATCTATGAGAAGCTCTTCTTCTCTCTTTCAAGTAGCTTCATCTTCTCCATGATGGCTCCATTGTACTTTGCACATCCTTATAACCTTATTTCTTGTAACTCGAGTCAAAGTACCATGAATTTTGATAGGGTACTCAACATAAGTCAGGTCATCTTGAACACTAAGGTCCTCCATTGGTAGCTGCTCTTCAGGTACCCTGAGACACTTCTTCAACTGTGATACATGGAATACATTATGTACATCAGATAGATTATCAGGTAGCTCGAGTTGATAGGCCATCTCTCCAACTCACCTAAAACTCTGAATGGTCCAATAAAGTGAGGGGACAATTTGCCTTTGACTTTAAATCTCCTCATTCTCCGAAGTGGCGACATCTTGAAGTACACATGATCACCTTCCTCAAACTCCAGTGGTCTTCTTCTATTATCAGCGTAGCTCTTTTTCCTGGTCTGAGCTACCCTCAAGTTCTTCGTGATTATACATACTTGTTCTTCTGCCTCTTGAATAAGTTCAGGTCCAAAGAACTGACTTCCTCCGGTCTGGTCCTAATATAGAGGAGTCCAGCACTTCTTGTCATATAGAGCCTCGAACGGTAACATTTTCAGACTGACCTGGTAACTATTATTATATGAGAACTCAGCATAAGGTAGACCCTTGTCCCAACTACTACCATGCTGAAGGGCACAAGCTCTCAACATGTCCTCCAATACTTGATTAGTCCTTTCAGTCTGTCCATCAGTCTGAGGGTGATAAGCCGTACTAAAATTCAACTTTGTACTCATGTTCTCATGAAAGCTTCTCCAAAATCTTGAGGTAAACTGCGAACCTCGATCAGACACGATCTTCTTCGGCACTACATGTAAACACACAATCCGAGCCATGTATAACTCTGCTAGCTGAGAACCTTTATAAGTAGTCTTCACAGGAATAAAGTGAGCCACTTTAGTCAATCTATCTACAACCACCCATATAGCATCATATCCTTTCTGGGTGCGAGGCAATCCAGTAATAAAATCCATACCAATCTCTTCCCACTTCCACTCGGGTATCTTCAGTGGATGCAATAGTCCAGCTGGCCTCTGGTGTTCAGCCTTAACTCTTTGACATACATCGCACATAGCCACATGTGCAGCTACATCTCTTTTCAATCCATACCACCAATACTTCCGTTTCAAATCCTGATACATCTTAGAACTACCAGGATGAATAGAATAATCTGAATCATGGGCCTCCTTTAAAATAGTCTCTCGAAGGCTTTCAATATCAGGAACACACATTCTGTCCTTGAACCATACGGTGCCTTGCTCATCTTCTGTGAATTCCGGACCTCGACCTTCAGTAATCAGATCCTTAATCTCTTGTATCTTAGCATCACCAATTTGTCCTTTACGGATTTCTTGCTCCAAAGTAGGTTCCACATCAATGGTAACTCCTTCAGTATGAGCAACTATCCCTAGGTTAAGTCTCCTGAAATCCTCAACAATCTCATCGGGTAGCTGGGCAACAATAGCTGAATGAATATGCTCCTTTCGACTCAAGGCATCTACAACCAAATTTGCCTTGCCCGGGTGATAGTGAATCTCCAAATCGTAATCCTTAATGAGCTCCAACCAATGGCGTTGCCTAAGGTTGAGATCCTTCTGAGTGAATATATACTTCAAACTCTTATGATCCGTATATACTTGGCACTTGGTCCCCCTGATATAATGTCTCCAAATCTTAAGCGCATGCACAATGGCTGCCAATTCCAAGTCATGCGTGGGGTAGTTCAGTTCATGTTTGCGTAACTGACGAGAAGCATAGGCAATCACATGTCCTTCCTGCATGAGCACACATCCTAAGCCTTGGCCACATGCATCACAATAGATATCAAATCCTTTCTGTAGGTCTGGCATAAGCAACACTGGTGGTGACATCAATCTCTTCTTCAATTGATCAAAGCTGTCTTGGCACTTCTCGTCCCACTTAAATTCTCTTCCTTTCTCCAAAAGTGAAGTCATAGGCTTAGCAATCTTAGAAAATCCTTCAATAAATCTTCGATAATATCCTGCAAGTCCCAAGAAACTCCGAATCTCAGTAACTGTAGTGGGTACTCTCCACTCCATTATCTCCTTAACCTTAGCAGGATCCACTAAAATTCCTCCATTAGAAATGACATGACCAAGAAATGGCACCTCGCCAATCCAAAACTCGCACTTGCTGAACTTGGCATATAGCTGGTTATCTCGTAGCTTCTGTAGCACCAACCTTAGATGTTCATCATGATCGCTATCACTCTGGGAATAAACAAGGATATTGTCGATGAATAACACGACGAATCTGTCCAAATACTCCATAAACACCTTATTCATCAAGTTCATAAAATAAGCTGGTGCATTAGTTAATCCAAATGACATAACAGTGAACTCATATAAACCATATCGGGTCGAGAAAGCTATCTTGGGAATATCCGATGGCCTAATCTTCATTTGATGGTAACCCGATCGGAGACCAATTTTCGAGAATACCCTTGCACCTCTCATCTGATTAAATAAATTCTAAATGCAGAGTAATGGACACTTGTTCTTCACAGTGACATCATTAAGGGATCTATAATCCACACACATCCTTTGTGATCCATCCTTCTTCTGTACAAACAGAACCGACACTCCCCAAGGTGAGGAACTCAGACGAATGTACCCAGCCTCTTGTAACTCCGTTAACTACTTCTTTAGTTCCTTTTACTCTTCTACGGACATCTTGTATGGCCGTTTAGAAATAGGGGCAGTTCCAGGTAAGAGATCAATAACAAACTCAACTTCCCTGTCTGGTGGCATCCCTGGTAACTCCTCTGAAAAGACATCCGGAAAATCTCTAACCACACGGATGTTGACACCAACAAACTTCCCATCTACTAAGAATGCCGCTAGTCTGGTGGCAGTAGTTACTGCAATTCCAACTTCAAATCTTTCTCCTTTGGAACTGGTGAGTTCTATGGTTCCCTTAGCAACTGTCTTTGCCTTTCTTAACCATGACATACTAAGGATCAAGTCTATACTGCTCTCTTCTAACAGTATAGGGGTAGCCCATCTGGGTTAGAAACACAGGGTAAGAAAGGAAGAATTGTAGACAAGGCAAGTAATTACGAGAAATATTACTACAGGGGATTTATTAGCTAAGTAGATTAGTGTGTCACCTACTAAAGCTAATACATTACCTTATGGCGGTACATGCTAAGATGCCCAACTATAATGTTTCAATCAATCAAAGAAGCAAATCAAGCATTTATCATCAGAACAATCAAACAACATTTTTTTCATAAAAAATAGTTTTAATTTCGTCTTAGGTTCCCTATCTCTTAAAAAGATCTTAGTGGTAGGATTTCCAAGGTGTGAAATCCATCTTGTCTTATAGTAGAAAAGATAAGATTAATCAGAGTAGAATAGCAAAAGGTGAGACAAGATCAAGATGAGATGAGTATATAATGAATCAGAGTAAGGTAAGTAGGGAAGGGTTTGTCCATTTCTATTTAGGTTTCGTCCTACAGTCAACATTTCCTCTGATACCACTTCTGTCATACCCGGCTTTAAGGAACAAAGCCAGGTGCATCTCATACATGCGCCAAGAAGACAACATATATAATAACAGAGTGTATAGAGATAAATGTCACAATAATTAGAGTATTTATTACATAGCGGAAGACTTATTACAAAATAAAATAATAGACATAAAACGAACTAAGGATCGTCGGCGCCAATGTCAACTGAGAAACGCCACCTAGATCAGATCATACTCCTCGCCTTGTGGCTCCTCCTAAACCACCTGCTCTTCTCCTGTGTGTGTGGGGGGGGGGGTGTGAGACAGCAAGGGTGAGCTCACACATGATCATAGCTCAACAAGTTGTGGGGAACCAGTGGACATAAACTCACAAAGGTGTGAGTTCATGTGATGTGTAAGGCTAATCAATGATAGGGGTTAAAGCTGAGCATTGCTTTTAAGTAGTTGGTCAAAATTTTATTAGCAATTACTAAGTGTAAGTAAATACCAAACCTTAACTAAAGTAATAGAACAAATTAATAATAAACCCATGCAATGCAAATGACAAAATTGAATTTAAGTTCCATAATTTAAACATCAGAGAGTCCTGAGCCGCTCATGACCGTGAGCTCGGCTAGTATACCAGTTTTACACTCTGCAGAGGTTGTACCCTTTACCCACAAGTCATGTTACCCATCTGCCAAGGGGTCACGAATCCCATACACCTCTACCTAGGAAGCACGGCAGGGCAACACTACGAGGCCTTTACAAAGTTCCACTAGCTTCCAAAAACCCGCTACAGTTTATGGGAAGAGCACTTGCAAGAATCCCCCGTCTGACCGCCATCGCAGCTAAATTAACCCGAGAACCTCCTTGCATGCAACTCCCCTACTGCCCTTGCCCCTTTCGGGTAAGGTAGTCTTCCACTAGCTTTCCTAATTAGTCAGCCAAGGGTGTCCCATTAAACCCTTGTGGTGGCACGTGGTTCTCAAGTTAAGCTCTATGTTCCAATTAACATTAATGAACTTGACATGAACATAAATAGAATAACAAGAATAATTGGAACATAGATATAATAAATGATTATCCCAAAACCATGTAAAGCAATAGCAAACTACCCAAGTGATTCAGGGGTAAATAAGGTAATGAGATAAACAATCTAGGATGACCTATCGGGTCCCATCCAAATTAACTTATGCGTGGATAAATGATATTAAAGAACATTATTGGGTAAAAAGTGGTCAACGGCACAACTTGCCTTCAATGAGCTCCTGCTCAGCTACTTCTATCTGCTGCTCACCAATATCCTCAGTCACGGGCTCTTCTACTCGCCACAATACAAACAAGCACAGTGTATATAGAGAAATTAACATCACACCAAACATATAAACAAAATACACAGTAATAATCTACACATTAAAATAAAATCCTAGGAACAGGAATCATAGTTTTTGGAGTTATAGATTTTGAGATATGAATTTCCAAAGGTTTTATGTGCTTAAAATAGGATTAAGTGATAAATAAATTTTAATATTGTTTTAATGACAAAACAGAGATTTCCAGTGGTAGATAATAATATTACAAAATTTTAGAAAGTGGAATGGGTTAATTTGAAGCTCATATGAAGTTTCTATGAATTATTAAAGTTCTAGCATTTATTTTTGTATTAAAAATCTATTTTCCAATTACTTTTCTCTGATTTTATAATACTCTAGACTGCGCGTCATTTACTAAGAAATACAGGGGCTAATTTGAATAATTCACCAGACTCAGTCCAACCCTAGGGTGGACGGCGGGTTGATTAATGGATTCTAGAGGGGCTCTTTTACAAAATCAAACGGCGAAGGGGGTATGAGTCAATCTCGGCCGCCAGATCTGCTACGGACGCACCAGATTAGATCATTAAATCTATGAAGCGGTATGCAGCGCAGACCACCGGATCTGAGATCTACGGCTGACGTTTGTTTCGACCGAAGCGGTATGGCTGACTTGATCATGGCCGTTGCCCTTCCGATCAACGGCCAGGGCCAACCTTTCCCACAGATCTAATCCTAGCCCTACAACGGTTGATCAACGGTCGAGAGCGAGCTTCCCCAATCCCCTTCCTAAATACCGGACCGCGGCGGTGGCGCCCCCCGTGAACAGAGGAGGACCTCACCGGAATTGCCCCTAGTGACTCCCGGGGCCCTAT
Source organism: Zea luxurians (assembly GCA_029449295.1). Taxonomy (NCBI): domain Eukaryota; kingdom Viridiplantae; phylum Streptophyta; class Magnoliopsida; order Poales; family Poaceae; genus Zea; species Zea luxurians. The sequence goes on along the minus strand of JAOPSE010000001.1, from coordinate 43,173,885 downwards.
CCGCTGACCCAACACGCGCCACAGGTAGAGGAGTATATGGCGAACGCGATCGAGGCACTGTGAGCAGGCGAAAGGCAATGGACGAGGCAGGCCACGCGACGCGGCGGGGATGGGCGGAGTTGGAACTCAGGTGAACAATTCCGCGACACAGAGGGCCAAATTCGAAGCGCGGTTGAATGATACGAGATCATGAAGTAAGGATGGGCACGTGGAAGGGCATCATACCGGCGATGCGGGGGCAGACCGTCCCGTCCACGAGTTGGGGCGGAAATCCATGGCGGGCGACCCTTGACGGCGAGCGATTGCTGTCGATTCACGACCCCAACGCACGACAGTGACCTCGCACATGTAATACTCCTCCAGGCGACATGCCCGGGTCGCATGCCAGGCCTAGAGATGTGCCGCCGGTGAGCTGCCCATGCGACAGTCGCGACCTCACCCGGTGGCACTCATTCCCTCCCCTGGTTCCGTGAAGATTGGGCTATCGCATGCAGGCGAACTACGGAAGTGAATCACCCCGAAGGGAGGGCGCTGAGTCTAATATCACGGCCGACGCGGACTCAAGGAGGGTCAACGAACGAACTCCCGCGGATGCGGGGAATTCCGTTGACGCCACGCCGCTCGCGAGATCGGTTGCAAGGGGAAGACCCAGCTGACGAGCGGGTCCCGCCCGACAGCAGCGGGGTGAGGCGGACGGGGCTGACACATGGGTCCCACTCACCAGTGAGTTGCGCAGCGCGCGGATGATGACCAGCGGGGTCCACCCGGTCAGTTGCAGTGGGGAGCCGGTCGCACCTGTGCGTGTGGAGTTGGGCTGCCCGAAGGTGATTCAGAGTTGGGCCAAATAGGGATAAGCCGGCCTAGAAAGGTTCCTTTCCTTTTTTTTATTTCCTATTTTCTTTTCTTCTCACCTCTCTTCTCTTTTAGATTTGAATTTCAAATTTGAATACATGTGTGTGAGGTTCTAATTTAGGCTAAATGTCTATAACAATATGAACTCAATTTTAGTTCATTTATTTTTATTTTATCCTATTTTTTATTGTTTTCTTCTCTCTTTTTTTTAAATTCTAGGATTTCCTTTAGGATTGAAATTCTATTTTTGGAATTTAATATATTTCTTCTTCAGATTATTTTATGTTGTCACAAAATGCACACAAAATAGAAAACTCAGCATGATGCAATGATTTAGTAGCATATCTTTTGTAATTATTTGTTTTTAAGTATGGTGTTCACATGTGATGGTACATAAAGGTCAAACTCAAATATAGTTAAATAGAAATTGTTTCTCCATTTATATTATCTCTTGCAATTTACAAATTAGGTATTACAAATCCTACCCCCCTTAAAAATAATCTCGTCCTTGAGATTTAGGAAGGACTAGGGAAAGGATGGAGAGAAATCTATGCGAAGCTCTTCTTCTCTCTTTCAAGTAGCTTCATCTTCTCCATGATGGCTCCATTGTACTTTGCACATCCTTATAACCTTATTTCTTGTAACTCGAGTCAAAGTACCATGAATTTTGATAGGGTACTCAACATAAGTCAGGTCATCTTGAACACTAAGGTCCTCCATTGGTAGCTGCTCTTCAGGTACCCTGAGACACTTCTTCAACTGTGATACATGGAATACATTATGTACATCAGATAGATTATCAGGTAGCTCGAGTTGATAGGCCATCTCTCCAACTCACCTAAAACTCTGAATGGTCCAATAAAGTGAGGGGACAATTTGCCTTTGACTTTAAATCTCCTCATTCTCCGAAGTGGCGACATCTTGAAGTACACATGATCACCTTCCTCAAACTCCAGTGGTCTTCTTCTATTATCAGCGTAGCTCTTTTTCCTGGTCTGAGCTACCCTCAAGTTCTTCGTGATTATACATACTTGTTCTTCTGCCTCTTGAATAAGTTCAGGTCCAAAGAACTGACTTCCTCCGGTCTGGTCCTAATATAGAGGAGTCCAGCACTTCTTGTCATATAGAGCCTCGAACGGTAACATTTTCAGACTGACCTGGTAACTATTATTATATGAGAACTCAGCATAAGGTAGACCCTTGTCCCAACTACTACCATGCTGAAGGGCACAAGCTCTCAACATGTCCTCCAATACTTGATTAGTCCTTTCAGTCTGTCCATCAGTCTGAGGGTGATAAGCCATAATAAAATTCAACTTTGTACTCATGTTCTCATGAAAGCTTCTCCAAAATCTTGAGGTAAACTACGAACCTCGATCAGACACGATCTTCTTCGGCACTCCATGTAAACACACAATCCGAGCCATGTATAACTCTGCTAGCTGAGAACCTTTATAAGTAGTCTTCACAGGAATAAAGTGAGCCACTTTAGTCAATCTATCTACAACCACCCATATAGCATCATATCCTTTCTGGGTGCGAGGCAATCCAGTAATAAAATCCATACCAATCTCTTCCCACTTCCACTCGGGTATCTTCAGTGGATGCAATAGTCCAGCTGGCCTCTGGTGTTCAGCCTTAACTCTTTGACATACATCGCACATAGCCACATGTGCAGCTACATCTCTTTTCAATCCATACCACCAATACTTCCGTTTCAAATCCTGATACATCTTAGAACTACCAGGATGAATAGAATAATCTGAATCATGGGCCTCCTTTAAAATAGTCTCTCGAAGGCTTTCAATATCAGGAACACACATTCTGTCCTTGAACCATACGGTGCCTTGCTCATCTTCTGTGAATTCCGGACCTCGACCTTCAGTAATCAGATCCTTAATCTCTTGTATCTTAGCATCACCAATTTGTCCTTTGCGGATTTCTTGCTCCAAAGTAGGTTCCACATCAATGGTAACTCCTTCAGTATGAGCAACTATCCCTAGGTTAAGTCTCCTGAAATCCTCAACAATCTCATCGGGTAGCTGGGCAACAATAGCTGAATGAATATGCTCCTTTCGACTCAAGGCATCTACAACCAAATTTGCCTTGCCCGGGTGATAGTGAATCTCCAAATCGTAATCCTTAATGAGCTCCAACCAACGGCGTTGCCTAAGGTTGAGATCCTTCTGAGTGAATATATACTTCAAACTCTTATGATCCGTATATACTTGGCACTTGGTCCCCCTGATATAATGTCTCCAAATCTTAAGCGCATGCACAACGGCTGCCAATTCCAAGTCATGCGTGGGGTAGTTCAGTTCATGTTTGCGTAACTGACGAGAAGCATAGGCAATCACATGTCCTTCCTGCATGAGCACACATCCTAAGCCTTGGCCACATGCATCACAATAGATATCAAATCCTTTCTGTAGGTCTGGCATAAGCAACACTGGTGGTGACATCAATCTCTTCTTCAATTGATCAAAGCTGTCTTGGCACTTCTCGTCCCACTTAAATTCTCTTCCTTTCTCCAAAAGTGAAGTCATAGGCTTAGCAATCTTAGAAAATCCTTCAATAAATCTCCGATAATATCCTGCAAGTCCCAAGAAACTCCGAATCTCAGTAACTGTAGTGGGTACTCTCCACTCCACTATCTCCTTAACCTTAGCAGGATCCACTAAAATTCCTCCATTAGAAATGACATGACCAAGAAATGGCACCTCGCCAATCCAAAACTCGCACTTGCTGAACTTGGCATATAGCTGGTTATCTCGTAGCTTCTGTAGCACCAACCTTAGGTGTTCCTCATGATCGCTATCACTCTGGGAATAAACAAGGATATCGTCGATGAATACCACGACGAATCTATCCAAATACTCCATAAACACCTTATTCATCAAGTTCATAAAATAAGCTGGTGCATTAGTTAATCCAAATGACATAACAGTGAACTCATATAAATCATATCGGGTCGAGAAAGCTATCATGGAAATATCCGATGGCCTAATCTTCATTTGATGGTAACCCGATCGGAGACTAATTTTCGAGAATACCCTTGCACCTCTCATCTGATTAAATAAATTCTAAATGCGGAGTAATGGACACTTGTTCTTCACAGTGACATCATTAACGGATCTATAATCCACACACATCCTTTGTGATCCATCCTTCTTCTGTACAAACAGAACCGACACTCCCCAAGGTGAGGAACTCGGACGAATGTACCCAGCCTCTTGTAACTCCGTTAACTGCTTCGTCAGTTCCTTTAACTCTTCTAGGGACATCTTGTATGGCCGTTTAGAAATAGGAGCAGTTCCAGGTAAGAGATCAATAACAAACTCAACTTCCCTGTCTGGTGGCATCCCTGGTAACTCCTCTGAAAAGACATCCGGAAAATCTCTAACCACACGGATGTTGACACCAACAAACTTCCCATCTACTAAGAATGCCGCTAGTCTGGTGGCAGTAGTTACTGCAATTCCAACTGCAAATCTTTCTCCTTTGGAACTGGTGAGTTCTATGGTTCCCTTAGCAACTGTCTTTGCCTTTCTTAACCATGACATACCAAGAATCAAGTCTATACTGCTCTCTTCTAACAGTATAGGGGTAGCCCATCTGGGTTAGAAACACAGGGTAAGAAAGGAAGAATTGTAGACAAGGCGAGTAATTACGAGAAATATTACTACGGGGGATTTATTAGCTAAGTAGATTAGTGTGTCACCTACTAAAGCTAATACATTTCCTTATGGTGGTACATGCTAAGATGCCCAACTATAATGTTTCAATCAATCAAAGAAGCAAATCAAGCATTTATCATCAGAACAATCAAACAACATTTTTTTAATAAAAAAATAGTTTTAATTTCGTCTTAGGTTCCCTATCTCTTAAAAAGATCTTAGTGGTAGGATTTCCAAGGTGTGAAATCCATCTTGTCTTATAGTAGAAAAGATAAGATTAATCAGAGTAGAATAGCAAAAGGTGAGACAAGATCAAGATGAGATGAGTATATAATGAATCAGAGTAAGGTAAGTAGGGAAGGGTTTGTCCATTTCTATTTAGGTTTCGTCCTACAGTCAACATTTCCTCTGATACCACTTCTGTCACACCCGGCTTTAAGGAACAAAGCCACGTGCATTTCATACATGCGCCAAGAAGACAACATATATAATAACAGAGTGTATAGAGATAAATGTCACAATAATCAGAGTATTTATTACATAGCGGAAGACTTATTACAAAATAAAATAATAGACATAAAACGAACTAAGGATCGTTGGTGCCAATGTCAACTGAGAAACGCCACCTAGATCAGATCATACTCCTCGCCTTGTGGCTCCTCCTAAACCACCTGCTCTTCTCCTGTGTGTGTGTGGGGGGGGTGTGAGACAGCAAGGGTGAGCTCACACATGATCATAGCTCAACAAGTTGTGGGGAACCAGTGGACATAAACTCACAAAGGTGTGAGTTCATGTGATGTGTAAGGCTAATCAATGATAGGGGTTAAAGCTGAGCATTGCTTTTAAGTAGTTGGTAAAAATTTTATTAGCAATTACTAAGTGTAAGTAAATACCAAACCTTAACTAAAGTAATAGAACAAATTAATAATAAACCCATGCAATGCAAATGACAAAATTGAATTTAAGTTCCATAATTTAAACATCAGAGAGTCCTGAGCCGCTCATGACCGTGAGCTCGGCTAGTATACCAGTTTTACACTCTGCAGAGGTTGTACCCTTTACCCACAAGTCATGTTACCCATATGCCAAGGGGTCACGAATCCCATACACCTCTACCTAGGAAGCGCGGCAGGGCAACACTACGAGGTTTACAAAGTTCCACTAGCTTCCAAAAACCCGCTACAGTTTATGGGAAGAGCACTTGCAAGAATCCCCCGTCTGACCGCCATCGCAGCTAAATTAACCCGAGAACCTCCTTGCATGCAACTCCCCTACTGCCCTTGCCCCTTTCGGGTAAGGTAGTCTTCCACTAGCTTTCCTAATTAGTCAGCCAAGGGCGTCCCATTAAACCCTTGTGGTGGCACGTGGTTCTCAAGTTAAGCTCTATGTTCCAATTAACATTAATGAACTTGACATGAACATAAATAGAATAACAAGAATAATTGGAACATAGATATAATAAATGATTATCCCAAAACCATGTAAAGCAATAGCAAACTACCCAAGTGATTCAGGGGTAAATAAGGTAATGAGATAAACAATCTAGGATGACCTATCGGGTCCCATCCAAATTAACTTATGCGTGGATAAATGATATTAAAGAACATTATTGGGTAAAAAGTGGTCAAGGGCACAACTTGCCTTCAATGAGCTCCTGCTCAGCTACTTCTATCTGCTGCTCACCAGTATCCTCAGTCACGGGCTCTTCTACTCGCCACAATACAAACAAGCACAGTGTATATAGAGAAATTAACATCACACCAAACATATAAACAAAATACACAGTAATAATCTACACATTAAAATAAAATCCTAGGAACAGGAATCATAATTTTTGGAGTTATAGATTTTGAGATATGAATTTCCAAAGGTTTTATGTGCTTAAAATAGGATTAAGTGATAAATAAATTTTAATATTGTTTTAATGACAAAACAGAGATTTCCAGTGGTAGAGAATAATATTACAAAATTTTAGAAAGTGGAATGGGTTAATTTGAAGCTCATATGAAGTTTCTATGAATTATTAAAGTTCTAGCATTTATTTTTGTATTAAAAATCTATTTTCCAATTACTTTTCTCTGATTTTATAATACTCTGGACTGCGCGTCATTTACTAAGAAATACAGGGGCTAATTTGAATAATTCACCAGACTCAGTCCAACCCTAGGGTGGACGGCGGGTTGATTACTGGATTCTACAGGGGCTCTTTTACAAAATCAAACGGCGAAGGGGGTATGAGTCAATCTCGGCCGCCAGATCTGCTACGGACGCACCAGATTAGATCATTAAATCTATGAAGCGGTATGCAGCGCAGACCACCGAATCTGAGATCTACGGCTGACGTTTGTTTCGACCGAAGCGGTATGGCTGACTTGATCATGGCCGTTGCCCTTCCGATCAACGGCCAGGGCCAACCTTTCCCACAGATCTAATCCTAGCCCTACAACGGTTGATCAACGGTCGAGAGCGAGCTTCCCCAATCCCCTTCCTAAATACCGGACCGCGGCGGCGCCGCCCCCCGTGAACAGAGGAGGACCTCACCGGAATTGCCCCTAGTCACTCCCGGGGCCCTATCCGCTAACCCAACACGCGCCACAGGTAGAGGAGTATATGGCGAACGCGATCGAGGCACCGTGAGCAGGCGAAAGGCAATGGACGAGGCAGGCCACGCGACGCGGCGGGGATGGGCGGAGTTGGAACTCAGGTGAACAATTCCGTGACACAGAGGGCCAAATTCGAAGCGCGGTTGAATGATACGAGATCATGAAGTAAGGATGGGCACGTGGAAGGGCATCATACCGGCGATGCGGGGGCAGACCGTCCCGTCCACGAGTTGGGGCGGAAATCCGTGGCGGGCGACCCTTGACGGCGAGCGATTGCTGTCGATTCACGACCCCAACGCACGACAGTGACCTCGCACATGTAATACTCCTCCAGGCGACATGCCCGGGTCGCATGCCAGGCCTAGAGATGTGCCGCCGGTGAGCTGCCCATGCGACAGTCGCGACCTCACCCGGTGGCACTCATTCCCTCCCCTGGTTCCGTGAAGATTGGGCTATCGCACGCAGGCGAACTACGGAAGTGAATCACCCCGAAGGGAGGGCGCTGAGTCTAATATCGCGGCCGACGCGGACTCAAGGAGGGTCAACGAACGAACTCCCGCGGATGCGGGGAATTCTGTTGACGCCACGCCGCTCGCGAGATCGGTTGCAAGGGGAAGACCCAGCTGACGAGCGGGTCCCGCCCGACAGCAGCGGGGTGAGGCGGACGGGGCTGACACATGGGTCCCACTCACCAGTGAGTTGCGCAGCGCGTGGATGATGACCAGCGGGGTCCACTCGGTCAGTTGCAGTGGGGAGCCGGTCGCACCTGTGCGTGTGGAGTTGGGCTGCCCGAAGGTGATTCGGAGTTGGGCCAAATAGGGATAAGCCGGCCCAGAAAGGTTCCTTTCCTTTTTTTATTTCCTATTTTCTTTTCTTCTCACCTCTCTTCTCTTTTAAATTTCAATTTCAAATTTGAATACATGTGTGTGAGGTTCTAATTCAGGCTAAATGTCTATAACAATATGAACTCAATTTTAGTTCATTTATTTTTATTTTATCCTATTTTTTTATTGTTTTCTTCTCTCTTTTTTAAATTGTAGGATTTCCTTTAGGATTTAAATTCTATTTTTGGAATTTAATATATTTCTTCTTAAGATTATTTTATGTTGTCACAAAATGCACACAAAATAGAAAACTTAGCATGATGCAATGATTTAGTAGCATATCTTTTGTAATTATTTGTTTTTAAGTATGGTGTTCACATGTGATGGTACATAAAGGTCAAACTCAAATATAGTTAAATAGAAATTGTTTCTCCATTTATATTATCTCTTGCAATTTACAAATTGGGTATTACAATGCATGACGAGGATTGAATGAAAGACACATGATTCAAATATAGAAAACATTGTTATGTATTGCTCTTTACTTCTTTTATTAAATAAAGATTTATACAAGTATCTTGGGCTTCGTAAGATTACAATAGAGGGAGGGAAGAAGGTACAACTTCGTATGAAAAGCGGTGCGTCCGGCTCCAATCAAGAGAAAAATCCCTAAACAATGCATGTCACTATTCTTCTATTTATAGGCACTGAGTACATAGCGAATTTACAACCATGCCCTAGAACCTATACATTTGAACTATCATACATGTTGAGGGCAAAGTTGTCATTTCCTTCTTCTATCCTATTGACTAAGCTTTGAAGGCTTCTTATGGCTTTATTCAGCTTCATCAAGTATGCACACATGGTGACTGCCAGAAGTTTCTACCTTCGAGTACACGCAAATCAGCAGTTTCGGCTAAAGCGTATCTTCAACATTAGTCATACAACATATGTGTAAGGAAGATGGACCCCAACCCATTTGTCTAAAGGATTTTGGTGTTTGATGATCAACATAACATGTGGGCTAATAAGTTTGCTAGTGTTTATAGTTCACATGATGCGAAGAGGATTGGACTAAGACTTTGAAGATGCAACACCTCAAAAGAAGACCTAAAAGATACGTAGAAGTCCAAGACTCAAGACCAAAAAGAAGCCTAAGGAAATAGTGAAGAAATCCAAGAAGAGTGAACAGTATCTGTCCGGTGTGTGACCGGACAGCCTGAGCAGAAAGGCCCACAACCAAGAACTCTCGGGCGCTCTAGCATCGGACTATCCGGTGTGCACCGGACAGTCTAGGTAACGGTTGGATCCAATGGTCGACTGCTACAGACCTCAACGGTCCGCTAATGTGGCTAGTGCACCGGACATGTCCAGTGTGCACCAGACATGTCCGGTGTGCACTAGACTGTCCGGTGCGCCCGACGACAAAGCAGTCAGCTTTTTGTCCAACGACTATAATTGTGGGGGAAGCTATATATACCCCTCCAACCGGCCATTTGAATGTGTGGGAGCCCAAGCAACATACTAAGATATATTGTAGACATTCCCACGTGCTCATACACCCAAGTGCTTAATAGAATCACCCGGTGGTTAGCATAGGTGCTTTGTGAAGTGCTTAGGTTAGTTAGACCAGTTATGCGCTTGCTCTAGGTTGTTCATATTAAGTTGAGTGAGTTTAGATAAACCCACAAAACCCTCAGCTCTTGTGCGAGCCGTTGTAATTGTACCGAGTGGGGGCGAGAGTCTTGCGAGACCGTGACAATCGAGTTTGTGTCACGACCGCCACCGTGTACCGGAGGGAACGAAGCCCATGACATTTCGGCCGGAAGCTCGATAGTGGAGACGGCGGGGAGCATCCGAGAGGAGCTGGAAGCGGAGCACCACTTGCGCGTGGAGAAGGCCTACAGCTCTCTTCGGAGTTACTCAACCGAGGTGCTTGGCCCTTGAAAGTCGCCTAGAGGGGGGTGAATATGCGAAACCTGAAAATTATAAACTTTGAACACGCACTTCACCCAGGGTTAGGGTTAGAAATAAATAATAGTGAATTCGGAGTGCAGAAGATAATTCTCCTTGCTATGAGTTGCTCAATCAATGCGGATAACTTTGGGAGCAAACTCAAAACAACGTGAGCAAGAGAACTTTAGAGAGGGAGAGAGGAGAGGGGAGAAACAAATCAAATGGTGAAGATCAACACAAGTGGACACGACGATTTGTTTCCTGAGGTTCGGTTCCAAAGAACCTACTCCTCATTGAGGAGGCCACAAAGGCCGGGTCTATTTCAATCCTTTCCCTCTCTCAATCGGTCACCTAGACCGGTCGAGTGCTTCTTCTTAATCTCACGGGTCACAAGACCCCACAAGGATCACCACACAATTAAGTGTCTCTTGCTAGCTTTACAAATCACTTGGAAAGATTAGAAGGAGAAGAAGAAAGCAACCAAGCAACAAGAGCAACAAAAGAAACACAAATCACCCTCTCTCAAGTCACTAAACACTTTTGATCACTTGACTTGATTTTTTGGAACTTGGAGAGGATTGAAGGATTTGAATGTGTCTTTGGAGTGTATTCTTTGCTCTTGTATTGAGTGTAGAGAGTGGAAATCTTGGATGAATTGAATGGTGGTGGTTGGAGGGTATTTATAGCCCCAACCAACATTCTAGCCGTTGGCTGACTTCTCTATCGATGGGCACACCGGACAGTCTGGTGCGCACCGGACACTCTACTGTTCACTGTCCGGTGCGTGCCACGTCAGCCGCCCATTGGGGTTTGGAGCTGTTGACCGTTGAAGTCGTCTGTCCTTTTGGTGCACCAAACAGTCCGGTGCGACCTATCGTCACAGACTGTCTTCTGACTTCTAACGCTACAGACTGCGACACAGTCAATCGCAGTCGACCGTTGGGCAAAGCTGACCGTTGCTCGCGGTCACACCGGACAGTCCGGTGCACACCGGACAGTCCGATGAATTTTAGTGGACGAGCGCTGAGAATTCTCGAGAGCGGCCAGTTCGCGGAGTGCTCCAGCCTAGGCACACCAGACAGTCTGGTGCGCCTCAGGCTGCAGCATGTCTGTTTTGCTCCAAACTTGTAGAATTGCCCCAATGTCATTTTCTTTGTATGTGTATATGAACTTTATGCACTTGAGAAAAGATCAACTAGGAAAACTAGTCAGTCCATAAGGTTTATGATGGTCGTCAAACACCAAAATCGATTATAGGAAATGTTGAGGCCATTTCCCTTTCAATCTCCTCCTTTTTGGTGATTGATGCCAACACAAACCAAAGCAAACACAAAGTGTAGAAATGTAACTAGTTTTCATTTTGACATATGTGCATAAGTTACTTTGAAATGAAAGCAGTTCTAAGCATATATGGTTGTTTTGATATATTTAACATTTCGGACCACATTTGCACCACTTAGCTTGTTTTTGCAAATCTTTTGGAAAAGTCTTTTCAAATTCTTTTGCAATGAGCCAATGATATAAGAATATGATTTCTAAAGCATTTTCAAGTTTTGAAAGATTCTCCCCCTGTTTCAAATGCTTTTCTTTTGGCTAAATAAAAGCTCCCCCCTGAAAAAGTTCTCCCCTTAGCTGTCAAGAGGGTTTATTTTGCAAATTATTTCAAATTGGTTTTTTTAGAAAATAGGGTGGTGGTGAGGTCCTTTTGCTTTGGCCTATTAATTTCTCCTCATTTGGCATTAAGCGCCAAAAATAGAGAAATCGAGAGGCTTTTAACAAGAAAGATATGAATGTAAATACATGAGTAGGACAAAGGGTATATGATACCGACAGAGTCGTAGTGGAAGCCTTGTCTTTGCCTAAAACTTCATTTCCCTTTCAAGACTAAGCATAGAAATACTCTTGGAATCCCATTAGTCTTAGCTTTGGCACAAGAAGAATAAGAAATATGCATTTGTACCAAATGGAAGAGATTTGACATGATCAAAGGTATTAAATGAGCAATGTGTGCAAGATTTCAATCAAAGTTCCAAGAATCTAAGACATTTAGTTCATTCCTAAGCTTGCTAAAAGTCTTTTCATCTAGGGGCTTGGTGAAGATATCGGCTAATTGGTTGTGGGTGCTAACATAGGCAATTTCGATATCCCCTTTTGTTGGTGATCCCTCAGAAAGTGATACCGGATGTCTATATGCTTAGTGTGGATGTGTTCAACGGGATTATGTACCATGCGGATTGCACTCTCATTATCACATAGGAGAGGGGCATTGCTCAACTTGTAGCCATAGTCCCTAAGGGTTTGCCTCATCTAGAGTAATTGTGCACAACAATGTCCTACAACAATATACTCGGCTTCGACGGTAGATAGAGCTACTAAATTTTGTTTCTTAGAAGCCCAAGACACCAAGGATCTCCCCAGAAACTGACAAGTCCCTGATGTGCTCTTTCTATCAATTTTACATCCAGCATAATCGACATCAGAATACCCGATTATATCAAAGGTAGATCTCTTGGGGTACCATAGCCCGAACTTAGGAGTGTAAACTAAATATCTCTTGATTCTTTTCACGGCCGTAAGGTGGATTTCCTTAGGATTGGCCTGGAACCTTGCACACATGCATACTGAAAGCATAATATCTAGCCATGAAGCACATAAATAGAGTAAAGATCCTATCATCGACCGGTATACCTTTTGATCTACAGATTTACCTCCTAGGTCAAGGACGAGATGCCCATTTGTTTCCATGGGTGTCTTGATGGGTTTGGCATTCTTCATTCCAAACTTTTTGAGTATATCTTGAATATACTTTGTTTGGCAGATGAAGGTGCCCTCTTGGAGTTTCTTGATTTGGAATCCAAGGAAATACTTCAACTCCCCCATCATGGACATCTCAAATTTCTGTATCATAATCCTACTAAACTCTTCACAAGATGACTTGTTAGTAGACCCAAAGATAATATCATCAACATAAATTTGGCATATAAACAAGTCTTTATCAATTGTTTTAGTGAAGAGAGTAGGGTCAGGTTTTCCAAATTTTAATCCATTAGTGAGCAGAAAGTCTCTTAGGCATTCATACCATGCTCTTGGGGCTTGTTTGAGCCCATAAGGCGCCTTTGAGAGCTTATAAACATGTGAAGGATACTCACTATCTTCAAAGCCGTGAGGTTGCTCAACATACACCTCTTCTTTGATAGGACCGTTGAGGAAGACACTTTTCACGTCAATTTGATACATCTTAAAGCCATGGTAAGTGTTGGAGACTTGTTCTCAAATGCTAAGAGTTAAGAACAAGGCAACATAGAAGACGTTAAACATTAAGGTCCTTCGTCCCTCTAAACATTACGCCCCTTTGGGAAATAATGCTTTAGGACGAAGGTCACGAGAGACATACCTTCGTAAATATAACAAATAATGCCGAAGGATTCATATAAAGCGTGAAATATAAATATCAACATAGGATCATTTCTATTTTATTAACATGGAGAAATAGAAATGATTTCAAATTACAAATGTACCTTCGGTCCTGAGAGAAGGTAGAAGTACAAACGTGACGCAAAAGCCAATGCCAAGTCAGCGTGAACAGTACGGGAGTACTGTTCATCTATTTATAGACGCGGGACGCAGCCCACGTAAAATTACATCCATGTCCATTACATTTGTTAACGGTTTATGGAAATCTGTCGAGGCCCCCGAAGTCTTTTCATCTTTAAGTCGGTTCCCCCTTATGCCATCGCGCCGAAGCTTCCCTGCGCACAGCTTCGGCTGCCCTCGACCTTCGTCTGGTTCAGGCTTCGTCCTGGTCGTGCTCCATATCCATAATTCTGAATCCGAAAATACCTGTTCATATAGTCCACTTGGAAAACATTGTCAAATCATGTTTTTGAGGACCTTCGGAGGACGAAGGCCCCCAACAGTAGCCCCTCGCAATATTAATTTGTAAATAATAAATTCAGATTGCGATATGGACGAAGGCCTTGAGCCGAAGGTCCGAAAAAACACCTTCCCTTTGCTAGAATAGCAACATTCACTGACAAGCGGGGCCTTTCAATTTTCAACGCCCTAGGCGTATAAATAAGATCACATCGCGAACTCATTTGGTACGCACACTTGCCTTTTGCTTCGGCCCACTAAAATTTTTAGCTCTTGTTCGTTAAGATTTGCTGGTCTTTTTGATTTCGAAGCTTCGCCCTCGGGAACAATTTTTTAGCGTTCCCGAAGATGTCTGAAGGCAAGAAGATCCCTGCTGAGACGAAGCTGAAGATCCCTGCTGAGACGAAGCTGAGTCTCGAGGAGGAGAAGAATCTGGGGTTCCTGATAGCGATGGCAGAGACCAATACAGAGAAAATCACGAAGGAGATTCTCGAAGGTTTGTCCGAAGATACTGATGACAGCGACAGCTATGATGTGGAAAGTGGTGGGGAAGAGGCCGAAGATCGACCGTGGCGACCAAGCCACACAGTTTTTGGGAAAACGACCATCAAGCAGAGTCACATTGATAATATGAGGGGGCGATATTTCCGAGACATATCTATTGTGAGAGCTGATGCCGGGGAAAAAACTTCTCCCACCCCCGAAGAAGATGAAGTTGTGATTTTCCGAAGCTTCCTCAAGGCTGGGCTTCGATTCCCCCTGAGCAACTTTGTTGTTGAGGTACTAAAGACATTTCAAGTCTATCTGCATCAAATCACTCCCGAAGCCATCATAAGAATGGGAGTGTTTGTCTGGGCTGCGAGGAGCCAAGGTTTGGAACCGAACGCTAAAAGCTTCTGCAACATTCATGAGTTATTATACGAGACGAAGCCCTGGGGAAAGGAGCAATACCACAACAACTTTGGGTGCTACAGCTTCGGCGCCCGCTCCGGGTCAAGCTGCCCCGTGCCGACCTTTCGGAAGAGGTGGCCCGGAGCCTGGATGACTGAATGGTTTTATGTAAAGAATGATCTAACAGCTCAAGAGAATGTGAAGAGTATCATTATGCACCCAATCTGGCAACGCTTCGGTCTTCGAAGGCCGAAGGTCGAAATGGACGAAGCCGCCGAAGAATGCCAAAGAGCCTTCGGGGTAGTCTGCTCGTTTATTGGGACAAGGGACTTGGTCCAAGAACACATTGCCTTCAGGGTATGGCCACTTGCAGAAAAGTGGGAAATGCCGAAGGAAACCATCAAAGAGTCCGACGAAGGCAGACTAGTCAGATTAAAGTACACATTCAAATATGCAGATAAATTTGTTGAACCTGATGATGACTGGCTGAAAAGCATTGAAACATTAAGTGATGAATTACTTGGGGCATATTCGAAGGCTGAAAATACTGCACTATCAGCAGCCTTCGGAGGCCGAAAAAAGAAGAGACTCAACCGAGTGTTTGATGCAGTCGGGTTCTTCTACCCTGATTATCGTTATCCCATCCGAAGGCAAAAAAGGAAAAACATAACCTCTGAAAAAGAAGAAGCTGCAACTGCTCCTAGCGAGCCAGAACCGAAAGGAAAAAGGTTGAAGGTCCTCACACAATGACCACGCCATATTGAACCAGCTTCGGTGCCTGAGTTCACCGGAGAAACTTCTTCGGCCGCCGAAGCTGAACAGCCAACCTTGCTGCCAGAAATTGCAGAGATGGCCGAAGCGCCATCCACAGAAAAAATGGAAGAAGCGAAAAATCCGACTAAGGAAAAGGCATCAGAAATTTTGAGTCCTGTAGCAAATGTCGAAGCAGCAAAAATCCAAAAGGGTACAATGGTGACCCCAAAAAGGAAGAGAATGGTAAATGTACTAGATGTCTTGGAGACAATTAAGTCCTCAAGCACAACTCCAAAAAAGAGTGTTGAAATTGCTGAAGCTTCTTCTGAAGCTCCGACGCAACAAGCTGAAGCTGAAGCTGGGCCTTCAGAGCCCTTCAAGGAGCGAACTTTGGAAGCCGAAGCAATAAAAATACCAGAACCAATTTTAGTTGAAGAAACTGACACTGCCATCCCCGAAGCGCCTGCCAGCATGTGTGATTACATCATACGACATGCTTCGGGGAAAAAACTATCTGAAGAAGAAACTCATGAAGCTAACCATTATGCAAAGGAGCTAAAATATCCAAAGGGGGCAGTAATATTCAATGGGACAAATGAAGATGATTTCTTATACTGCCTGCCTGACAACAAAGAGCTATCTGTCTGCCGAGAGATGGCCAGGAGTATTGGTTTCCCGAAGCTTGAATCTGGATTAAGCGCCATGACGAAAGAAGATCTCGCAGACAGTCTTGCGTACAACAGCCTGAAGGTACGGGAATTAAACGCTTGAAAAACCCCCTTATTATTTTTTTACACAACTCATTCCTTTTTTCTTATATGAATTCTTTTTCGTATAGGGCCTGATCCTAAGCAACGCGCTAAGAGCGCAAAAGAGCGCCGAAGATGAAAGTTATGAAATTGCGTTTAATAATTTACGCACCGAAGTTATCAAACTGAGAAACGAAGCTTTGGAAAAAGATAAAATTCTGCTTACACTGGTAGATAAAGTGAAAAAAGACGAAGCTGCTTCAAAGGCCCAAACCGAAGCTCAAAAACGCGAGATTAAAGATCTTCAGAAACAGCTGGCTAGAGCTAAAGAGGAGCGCGCGCTTGAGGAAACGAAACGAGAACTTAGTGATTTTATGGTCAGCAAATTGGAATCAAGAGTTAAGGAGCTTCGCACATCTCAGGGGAAATGCTATGTTAAATCTATAGAATGCGTGAATAAAATTAAAACCAGCTTTGCTAGCGTCGGCGCCTTTTCCAGCGAAGAGAATTTTTCTCGAGGCAATCCCGAAGATCCGCTGGAATGGATTAGCCACGAAGCAGAGGCCTTCGAAGAGATTCTGAACAGTCGTGGCGACATATGCGCTTTTTCGGGCGCCAGAGGAATTGCTTCTGTCTTAGAGAAGAAAGGTTGCGGGCATATAAAATTTTTAGCTCAGTCCGAAGCTACCTTATCTTCCGAAGATATCAAGGACCCCTCGGCCGAAGCAAGCGTGGTTGGTGGCAAATTTTTTACTGATATCTGGAACGACGGCGGCCGAGGAATGGCGCAAGAGATCATCCAAAGAAGCGAAAAAGGCATTCATGATGCTAGAAAAGTAGCAGAAGCTGCCGAAAGGAGTACGGAGCCCGAAAGACAATTAGGTACTAATTAGTCGTTCTTGTTGCGTTGTAATTTTCATTTTAAACTTTGCTCGCGATTTGTAAAAGTAATGAAGAAGTGTTCTCTTCGCTCAGAAACTGTTGAACCAACTGCCGACCCCCACACAAAAGGGGATGAAGAAATTAAACAGATGGCCGAAACTATCATGGACAAGGTTGTTGACCAACTTCTGAATGAAGCCGCCGAAGCAGTATTAAGAGAAGATTAGATGCTATTTGGAAAAAAAACATTTAAAGTGTAATCTATGCAACACTTTGTACATTTGAATGTAACATACAAGTCTCTTTTCATTATTGAATTCTTTACGATGCATGAAACTTTAAATACATACCATTTTTGAGCCTTCGGCGAAAAAACACCTTCCCTTCTTTTCATGCTTCGTGAAGAAGACATTCTTCGTTAAAATTACTCTGATGAATGATATCCATGCTTCGTGAAAACATTCTCCGAAGCTATATTCCGAAGCTATACAACTTTGATATTGATCTGATAAAATTCGCCCACGTTTCGTAAAAATATTCTTCGAAACTGTATTCCGAAGGTATACAATTTCGATGTCACTTTCTCAAAGCATCCTTTCGAAGGTTGAGAGTATCCCCTTCTCTTGCCAAATGCAATATGATGTATGATGCTTATGCTATGCAAAATGATGTGATGATGTTATGTTATGCATGTGTCATTTGTTCCGAAGATACACATAAAATATATTCGTAAGCTCTGCATTCCCTTAGGAACGTCTTTGGAGCTTCTTCGTCTTTTACTTAGACGGATTCAGCGTTGACTTTTCGCTGCAAGCCTCCCCTAGGAGCTTCTTCGCCTTTTACTTAGGCGGTATCAGCGTTGACTTTTCGTTGTAGGCTCTGCATTCCTTTAGGAACGACTTCTGAGCAGAAAACTTACACTGCGCTCCCTTTGGAACGGCTTTTTGTGACTTCATAAACTTACTCTGCGTTCCTTAGAACGACTTTCTGCTACTCCGAAGGATTTTTGATCCGAAGGTCCTCCTTGGTAACGGAAAAAGTTTTAGGCTTCAGCAACTTAGTCTTGAGGAGCAAATAGATTTTCCTCGTAGGAAACAACGAAATTATTACATGAAAACTATCAATGTTTTTTGCTTCACAGAAAATAAAACTGAATAGAAAAGACTGCTATCAAAGGTAGGATATGTCAATAAATGTGCTTCGACTCTGGCACAGTGCTGTTGACTGTGCGAGCTTCGGACTGTTCTCTGAAGTCCCTCTGAAGTGGAGCGTATTGACTCCCTTCTGGCTGTTGACCTTGCTGCAATGGAGGTGGAGGCGGAAGCTGCTGCCAGGAAGCTTGAGGTTGACTTGCCGAAGCTACAGAAGCTGCAGGGTGGTTGTCTATGTATTGTGGGATATAAGGCGGATGATACGAAGCAGTATGCATGACCTGCTTCGGCTGAGCTTGTTGAGATGCAGCTTCGGCTATTTCCTTTTGCTTCTGGATTGTAACATGGCACGTCCTAGTGGTATGGCCCTTCCCTTCTCCACAGAACAAGCAAAACAGTCTCCTTGGCTGATCTCCAAATCTTCCGCCGAAGCCCCTGGCGCCTCTGCCTCTTGGAGCTGGTGGCCGGAAGGAGGTTTGTTGTTGCCCCGAAGTCTGTGAGGAGCACTGCGGCCTGTTTTGCTGACTCCCCTTATCATCATTCTGAGTGTTGTGGATGGAACGGACATGCCTCGGGTAGTATCTTCCTCCGAAGCCCCTGGTCATTTCAGAAAATCTGAAGGCCTCCTCCCTTCTTTGGCGAAAGTCATTGTCAGCACGAATGTACTCATCCATCTTGTGGAGCAATTTCTCCAGGGTCTGAGGAGGCTTCCGAGCAAAGTATTGAGCTGCAGGTCCAAGACGAAGCCCCTTGATCATGGCTTCGATAACGATTTCATTGGGCACCGTTGGTGCCTGCGCCCTCAATCGTAAGAACCTTCGGACATACGCCTGAAGGTATTCTTCGTGATCCTGAATACACTGGAAGAGGGCTTGAGCTGTGACCGGCTTCGTTTGAAATCCTTGAAAGCTGGTCAGTAACATATCCTTCAGCTTCTGCCATGAAGTGATTGTTCCTGGCCGAAGAGAGGAATACCAAGTCTGAGCAACATTCCTGACGGCCATAACGAAAGACTTCGCCATGACTGCAGCATTGCCCCCGTACGAAGACACTGTTGCTTCGTAGCTCATCAAGAATTGCTTCGGGTCGGAGTGGCCGTCAAACATGGGAAGCTGGGGTGGCTTATAGGATGGAGGCCAAGGTGTAGCCTGCAGCTCAGCAGACAGAGGAGAAGCATCATCGAAAACAAAATTTCCCTGATGGAAATTATCATACCAGTCATCTTCGTTGACGAAGCCCTCCTGATGAAGGTCTTTCTGATGAGGCCTTCTGTTCTGCTCATCGTGAGTGAGATGGCGAACTTCCTCAGAGGCTTCGTCTATTTGCCTTTGCAACTCAGCTAGGCGGGCCATCTTCTCCTTCTTCCTCTGCACTTGTTGATGTAGCATCTCCATCTCTCTGATTTCTTGGTCTAGCTCTTCTTCCTCAAGCGTCGGGCTGACGGCTTTTCTCTTCTGGCTTCGGGCCTCCCGAAGAGAGACGGTCTCCTGGTTGTGGTCCAGCGGTTGTAGTGCTCCTGCCCCAGTCGCTGAAGCTTTCTTCGGCGCCATAGCGAAGGTCTATAGCTTCCGAAGGTGTTCACAAAAACTCGAAGTGGAAGTGAGTTCACCGGAGGTGGGCGCCAATGTTGGAGACTTGTTCTCAAATGCTAAGAGTTAAGAACAAGGCAACATAGAAGACGTTAAACATTAAGGTCCTTCGTCCCTCTAAACATTACGCCCCTTTGGGAAATAATGCTTTAGGACGAAGGTCACGAGAGACATACCTTCGTAAATATAACAAATAATGCCGAAGGATTCATATAAAGCGTGAAATATAAATATCAACATAGGATCATTTCTATTTTATTAACATGGAGAAATAGAAATGATTTCAAATTACAAATGTACCTTCGGTCCTGAGAGAAGGTAGAAGTACAAACGTGACGCAAAAGCCAATGCCAAGTCAGCGTGAACAGTACGGGAGTACTGTTCATCTATTTATAGACGCGGGACGCAGCCCACGTAAAATTACATCCATGTCCATTACATTTGTTAACGGTTTATGGAAATCTGTCGAGGCCCCCGAAGTCTTTTCATCTTTAAGTCGGTTCCCCCTTATGCCATCGCGCCGAAGCTTCCCTGCGCACAGCTTCGGCTGCCCTCGACCTTCGTCTGGTTCAGGCTTCGTCCTGGTCGTGCTCCATATCCATAATTCTGAATCCGAAAATACCTGTTCATATAATCCACTTGGAAAACATTGTCAAATCATGTTTTTGAGGACCTTCGGAGGACGAAGGCCCCCAACAGTAAGTGGCATAGGCAAGTAATATACGAATTGATTTATGCCTAGCTACGGGTGCATAGGTTTCATCAAAATCCAAACCTTCGACTTATGAATATCCTTTGGCAACAAGTCGAGCTTTGTTCCTAGTCACCACACCATGCTCATCTTGTTTGTTGTGGAATACCCACTTGGTACCTACAACATTTTGGTTAGGACGTGGAACTAAATGCCACACCTCATTCCTCGTGAAGTTTTTGTGCTCCTCTTGCATTGCCACCACCCAGTCCGGATCTCTTAGTGCATCCTCTATCACTACAAGAAATTTGTCCTTTTATGACAAAATACTAATGACAAGGTCAGTTATCGTCATATAATGTCACATAACATGATGGAATTTTTTGAGTCGTCATAATTTCATGAGGCCATGAAGATTTTATGACGATAGTGTTTTTGTTGTCACATAAGGGTACGAATATTCGTCATATATTGTCAGTATCCGGTAGACGGTTTTACTTTTATGACGCTTAGATGTGCCTTTATGTGATGATTTGGCGGTGTCACTTTATGTTTTTTTCCAGAAAAGGACCGTACCCCTTTCTGTTGACCGCATTCACTTTCCCATCTCCCGCCCAAGATGACCAAAATTCCCCTCCTACCTTATTAGGGATGGCAATGGGTACAGATTACCCGCGTGCCCGCGGGCACAAACCCTATAGGGTGCGGGTTTGGGTTTGAGTTTATACCCACGGGTAATGGTACGGGTTTAAATCTGTACCTAATGGGTTTATCTTCGCGGGTATAAAATATTTGAACCCGTACCCGTATACCCGCGGACCCAATATATATATATATATATATATGCTGGAAACCCTAGCTCAGTCTCAACAAATCCCTCCCACCCGTCTGTTGCCCCGCCGGCCGCCGCCATCAACGCCACACAGACTCACAGAGACATAGCCGTAGCCCACAACCTCACAGATGCGTTGCGCATACTCTGCTCTCGCCGTGCCGGCGTCCGCTCCCGACCACCCTGTCCCTAATCCCTGTCGGTGCCTCGGCCACCCTCTTCGTACTCCTGCTGTGCACTTGTGACCTGTCCCTGTCGGGCGTTTGGAAGCTCGCGCATCTGGACTCCTGGTGGTGGCCGGCGGCGGGGAACATGCATCTCCAGTGACCAGTGCCAAATCTGCCTCGAGCCAGAGGTCTGACGGTGAGGGAACATCTCCAATGACCAGCGCCCTTGATTTATTTTTTGTTTCGCCTGATTTGCTTATCTGGGATGGAAATATCACTAGAGATCTGACTGCTTGTCAGCATGTGCAGAGAGGGAGTCCAAATTAGTACGTCTACGCATCATTATTTCTTTGTTGGCAGTGCAAGTGCAAAACTCCAAGTATGTGCATCACTTTTTTTATTATGTGTTTTGGTATTATTTATTACATGCATCTTTAAAGTGACGTGAAATAGTAGTAGTAATTTTGCCCTCACATGTACAGATTATTTGTTTTGGTATTATTTATCTACATTTGGTATGTTAAATTGAATACATGTGTTCTCTTGTAGTTGCGATGTTGTGCACATATCCTGAATCTTATTGTCAAAGATGGATTGGAAATAATCTTATCCTGAATCAGCTTTTAGCACTAGTGGTAGCATTAGTCCCATCTTAAACGCTTCTGTTCACATTGATCTCTGTGGTTGCTTTATTTCAATTGGCAGCCTTCACCTAATCTTCTTTAATCTGTGAACAAAATGGCCTCTCATTGACTACTGTCTACTGCAGAGTGAGGTTTTGAAGGCCACTCTTGCAACTGACGCCGTGATAGGAGCTATGGTGAGGGCACTTTGAATGGAATAAGCAAAATATTTTGCCTAGCACGTTGGCATTTGACTGCTGGATATCCCTTTTATAGGCTAGTGTGCACACTCCAGGTTCTGGATATGTTCTCCTACACCATGTCATAGGGGAGACGGGTGGTCAGCGTGGTGTTTGGGCGTATTCTTCTTGCTTTGACTCTCTAAGACGCCTCTTATTTTTGTTAAATTTTCAGTAGGGACTTTGATTATGTTTCATCAACTGGTGTGAATATCCACTGGATGGGCAAGCAAGTTTTCAAGGACTAGTGTTATAGGAAATGGCATCATACTATGCAGTCAAATCTGCTTGTTAGTATGTTAGGTTTATTATTAGTTCTTTCACCCGTTCAACATTGTTCAATTTTGGGTTATATACAGGGCTTGGATTGAATGAAGAGGTTCGACCCAACATGGATTCGAAGACAAAGTTCAGTGATGTCAAGGGAGTTGACGAAGCTAAAGCTAAACTTGAGGAAATTGTTCACTACCTACGAGATCCTAAGGTGAATTGTTTTAGTCAGGCACACTATTTGTCTATGATGACTGATGAGATAGAACAATGATTAACATTATGTCTAGTCCAATATGCCCATTATTTGACTATGTTGTATTGCTGTTGGCATATACCAATATTTCATGGCAAATCTTATATCCCAAGTTTTTTATATGCTCAACATGCCACACTTGAAGAAATCTTATATCAGTTTGAGGAAAAACTCCAAGCTGAAAGAGAGGAAGCTGCTAGGAAGCAGGAAGAGTTGCAAGCACAACTACAAGCTCAACAGGCCGCACTTGAAGAAAACCAAAGTTTGCTGCGCCAGGCCCAAGAGGAAGTGAAGGGGATGCATACCAAGTTTGAAGAGACCAATGCACTGCTACGAGCTGTCCTGAAACTTCAGAAAGATTGAGGTAGGGATGCATACCAAGTCTGAGGATGATGCCTTTGCTTAAGGTTTTTCTACCTTGCTAGAACATATCTGTGGTTAGAACTTTGTCAGAACTACGTGCAATCTGTTTGAATGCTTCAAACCTTTGTGGTGGAACCTTTGTATGTTTGAACCTCTGTTGTGGAAGAACTAGTGTGCTGGAATTGTGTATGACTTGTGATGAGAATGTTGTGTATGATGGCTTTTTTGTGTATTATGATTATGTGAGCTATCATGAGAGCTCAGTGTGTCGTCACTGTATGGTCACTGTATGTGGGTGCCATAAGTGATGATCCCAACTTTAGGTGACGCGTTGACTAGAAAAAATGTGACAGATAACACCGTCATATATAGCAACAATATGTGACGGACGAACGCAGCCGTCACAAAAGGTGATGACATTATGTGACGGTACTCTGAACAGTCGTCACAAGGTACATAATGTGACAGTCGTTATATGACGACCCTATGACGCAGCATTTTCGTCATAAGATGCTTTTTATGACCAATTTTGTACTAAACATGACACTTTACTTTTGTCATACAAAACCATTTTTTTGTAGTGTATCCTGTATGGCTCAATAGAAGACATAAAAGAGTAATGTTCATAAAAATGAGCAACTCGAGATCGAGTGGTTACCCCCTTGTGGATGTCACCAAGTATGGAGTTGACGGGGTGATCTCTTTGAATTGCTTGGTGGACTCTTGGGTGCGGTGGTCTTTGATCTTGAATGTCTTGCTCATCTTCCTTTTCTTGATCAACTTCATCTCCCCCTTGATCAATGTCTTCCACATGAGGTGGCTCATCGTCTTGATCTTCAGCCTCTTCTTCTTGAGCCATTTCCTCATCTTGAGTTGTTGGAGATGCTTGTATGGAAGATGATGGTTGATCTTGTGCTTGTGAAGGCTCTTTGGGTTCTTTTGGACACACATCTCCAATGGACATGTTCCTTAGCGCGACGCACGGAGCCTCTTCATCATCTAATTCATCAAGATCAACTTACTCCACTTGAGAGCCATTAGTCTCATCAAACACAATGTCACAGGAAACTTCAACTAATCCAGTGGACTTGTTGAAGACTCTATATGCCCTTGTGTTTGAGTCATAACCAAGTAAAAAACCTTCTACTGCTTTAGGAGCAAATTTAGAATTTCTACCTCTCCTAATAAGAATAAAGCATTTGCTTCCAAAAACTCTAAAATAAGGAACATTGGGATTTTTACCGATGAGGAGTTCATATGATGTTTTCTTGAGGATTCGGTGAAGGTAGAGTCGGTTGATGGAGTAGCAAGCAGTGTTAATCGCTTCCGCCAAAAACCGATCCGGTGTCTTGTACTCATCAAGCATGGTCCTTGCCATATCAAAGAGAGTTCTATTCTTTCTCTCCACAACATCATTTTGTTGAGGTGTGTTGGGAGAAGAGAACTCATGCATGATGTACCCATCCTCAGGAAAGCCTTCAATTTGAGAGTTCTTGAACTTCGTTACATTGTCGCTTCTAATCTTCTTGATTATCAATCCAAACTCATTTTGAGCCCGTCTCAAGAATCTCTTTAAGGTCTCTTGGGTTTGATATTTTTCCTATAAAAAGAACACCTAAGTGAAGCGAGAATAATCATCCATAATTACAAGACAATATTTACTCTCGCCGATGCTTATGTAAGCAATTGGGCCGAATAGATCCATATGGAGTAGCTCAAGCGGCCTCTCGGTCATCATGATGTTCTTGTGTGGATGATGAACTCTAACCTGTTTCCCTACTTGACATGCGCTACAAATCATGTCTTCCTCAAAATGAACATTGGTTAGTCCTAAAACGTGTTCCCCCTTTAGAAGTTTGTGAAGATTCTCCATCCCAACACGAGCAGGATGGCGATGCCAGAGCCAGACTATATTAGTCTTAGCAATTAGCAAGTGTCTATTTCAGCATTGTTATCATTGAAATCAACTATTTATAGTTGACCATCTAATACTCCCTTAAAAGCTATTGAATCATCACTTCTTCTAAAGACGGTAACACCAACATCAGTAAATAGACAGTTGTAGCCCATTTTACATAATTGAGAAACAGAAAGCAAGTTGTAATCTAAAGAATCTATAAGAAAAACATTAGAAATGGAATGGTCAGGAGATATAGCAATTTTACCCAAACCTTTGACCAAACCTTGATTTCCATCCCTGAATGTGATTGCTCTTTGGAGATCATTGTTTTTCTCATATGAGAACATCCTTTTCTCCCTTGTCATATGGTTTGTGCACCCACTGTCAATTATCCAACTTGTTCTGCTGGATGCATAAACCTACAACACAAATTTAGGCTTTGTTCTTAGGTACCCAAACGGTCTTGGGTCCTTTTACATTAGAATTAAGTACCTTGGGTACCCGAACACAAGTCTTTGGACTCTTGTGTTTGCCCCCAACATATTTGGCAACTACCTTGCCTGATTTGTTAGTAAGCACAAATGATGCATCAAAAGTTTTAAATGAAATGCTATGTTCATTTGATGCATTAACAATGTTTTTCTTAGGCATTTTGATATGAGTTGTATGCCTATAGCTAGAAGCCTCATTACTGTAAATAAAAGCATGATGAGAAATGAATGAGATTTCTTAGCATGAATTTTCCTAATTTTATGCTCAGGATAGTTCTCAGGATATAAAATGTAACCTTCCCTATCCTAAACTATGGGAGCCTTGCCCTTCACAAAATTAGAAAGCTTGTTTCTAGGGGCAATAATTTTGATGTTGCTTTGGCTCCCAGATTGGAAGCCAATGCCACCCTTAATGCCAGGGTGTCTCCCACTCTAAAGCATATTACGAGCAAATTTAAACTTTTTATTTTCTAGCTCATGCTCGACAATTTTAGCATTTAACTTAGCTATGTGATCATTTTATTCTTTAATTGTAGCAAGGTGATCATTCATAGCATCAATATTAATATCTCTACATCTAGTGCAAATGGTAACATGCTCAATGGTAGATGTAGAAAATTTGCAAGCATTCAATTCTTCAATCTTAGCAATTAAACTAACATTTTCAGTTTTAAGAAAAGAAATTGAATCATTGCAAATATTAAGCTCTTTAGTCATGTTTTCGCATTTTTCAATCTCAAGAGCATAAGCATTTTTTAGTTTAACAATTTTTTATTTTCCTTAACGAGCAAGTCTTCTTGGCATTCCAAGATTTTATCCTTCTCTTTAATGGTTTCTATCAATTCATTAATTTTCTTCTTTTGTTCTTTGGTGAGGTTTGCAAAAAGAGAGGTCAAATCATCATCTTCTTCACTAGAGCTACCCTCATCATCGGAAGTAGTATATTTAGGGGTATCTCTAGAATGTACCTTCTTCTTTTTGCCCTCCTTGGCCATGAGACATTTGTGGCCGATGTTGGGAAACAGAAGACCTTTGTTGACGGTGATGTTGGCGGCGTCCTCGTTGGAGGAGTTGGTGGAGCTCTCGTCGGAGTCCCATTCTCGTCCTATGTGTGCCTCACCACCCTTCTTCTTGTTGTAATACGTTTTCTTTTGCATCTTCTTCTCCCCTTTCTTGTCGTTGTCCCTGTCACTATCACTTGTATATGAACATTTTGCAATATAATGACCGGACTTACCACAACTGTAGCAAACCCTATTGGAGTGGGGTTTGTAGTCCTTCCCCTTCCTTTGCTTGAGGATTTGTCGGAAGCTCTTGATGATAAGAGCCATCTATTCATTGTCAAGCTTGGAGGATCAATTGGAAGCCTACTTGTTGGTGTAGACTCTTCCTTCTTTTCTTTTGTTGCCTTGAATGCAACGGGTTGCGCCTCGGGTGTGGAGGTGGCGCCTTGCTCCAAGTTGACAATATGTTTGGAGTCTTTGATCATAAGTTCAAAGCTCACAAACTTGCGGTCATCTCCTCGGGAGATATCTGTTTATATCTAGGATATCCATGAATTAATTGTACTTGAGTGGGGTTACGAAAGACAAGAGATCTTAAAATAACCTTAACCATTTCATGATCATCCCACTTGGTGCTCCCAAGGTTGCAGACTTGGTTTACCATCGTCTTGAGTTGGTTGTACATTGCTTGTGGCTCTTCTCCCTTGTTGAGGAAGAACCGACCGAGTTCTCACTCGATCATTTCGCACTTGGTGATATTTGTCACTTCATCTCCTTCGTGTGCTGTCTTGAGTACGTCCCAAATTTCTTTGGTGCTTTTCAACCCTTGGGTGTTAAAGTGCCTTATTTGGGCGGCCTCATCGGAATCATAATCCTCGTCGCCCACCTGTGGTACCTGCGCTCCAAACTCAACAATATCCCATATGCTTTCATAGAGTGAAGTTTGATGATGCCTCATTTATCACTCCACATGCAATAATCTTCACCATTAAAATATGGTGGTTTGCCTGGGGGAACAGAAAGTAGAGGAGTGCGTTTAGAAATATGAGGATAGCTGTAAAGCCCAAAATTTGTAGAAGGGAAAATAATAAAATAAATAAATATATTTATAATGGCGTTTTGAGAATTTTTTGAAACCTTTGGAAATTTATTAGGACCCTTCCATTTTCATAACCAATTAATGGGGTAAAATTAGTCAATTAACCCATAAATAAATAAAGAAATGTGCATCGCATGCCGATGATTTTGTTGTGATACATTTTATGTGAATAAATGAATCATAACTTAAATTTGACCTCAAATTTTAAAAGAAAATATAAAATAGAAAATGAGAAAAGAAATTTGTAATAAAGTCATTTATTGCTAGAATTAAAAATTAGGGAGAAAAATAAATAATAATATTGAAAATAATAAAATTTGTATTCACATTTGGGTTAAATTTGAGATTTGCCATATGAAATTTATGACAAGAATTTAAATTTGAATTGAAGTTTTGAAATGGGGAAATGAAAGAAAAAAAGGAAAACAACCACAATCCGGTTGTGGGCCGAGTTCATCACCTCCGGCCGAGATAGCCTTTGACACTATGTGGCCCAACTAGCCCTGTTGTGCGCCCGCGCGGGCGCCGACGGGTGGGCCCATTTTGCCAGCCACTCTCCACGTGTGTTACTCCGCCTTGACTCGCTGCTAGGCCGACCCCACTGCTCAACTTCACACTTCAGTTGCGCGTGACAATCCTCTTTCACCAGCCTACTGGTGGTCCGGGGGCGCAATCACTCATCAGCTCCGCACCGCGCGCCCCCACTCCGTTCTCTCACCACCGATAGGGTCCCACGGGTTAGGTCGGGTCTTCCTACTTCCCCGTGTTGTTGCGCCTGGGCCGACTTCCTCGCCGCATATATCTCGCCGGTCAAATGCTAACCCCACGTGGTCAGAAGGTTGGAAATCGTCGCCCTCCATAAATTTGAACCTTGCCGCCACCTTGGACCGCCTCTATCAAGTCACAGTGCCACCACCACAGAGAAACACCGCGGCAAGGGAGGAAGGGAAGCCATCGTTGACAAACCAGGTGTTCCTTGCTGACGCGACCCCGGTGTCGAACCTACAAGCTTCGACAAATCGAAGGGAAGGGTGTATGTGGCCTCTACGCGTGTGATTGGCCGCTGGGGACCTCAGAATTTCTCACCAGCATCTAGTGGACACAACCGATCCGCGCCGCATCGTGGTCGAGGGAGTTCTTGTTCTAGGACATCGATAAGACAACCTCACTCGATCTGCCTCCGTCTTCTCTTTGCATAGCACCGAGTCAGGATCAAAATAGGTTATTGGAAGGGAATTTGGGTTACTCCAACGTGCCTCCGCTGTGCGTGCTGGGCAGCGCCACCGTCGCCTGCTGTGAGGACGAGTGGGAGGGCGCTGGACGTAGATTTGGGCACAAGCGACTAAGATTAGACCGAGCATATCGATTCGAGTTGAGGGCGCGGGTGTGTTCGATCACGATCAGACGGATCCGGGGTAGTCGCGGGTGTTTTAAATCCGTGCCGTTGGAGTTGAATCCGACGCATAAAACAGTGTACTGGTTCGCTTGAATCAGGATCTGATCTGATCCTTTAATTCTAGATCGGGTGGCCCTTGTTGGTCGATACCCTTTCAGGTTTGGAAAGTTTTAAATAAACCCCTCAGCTTTATTATAATAAACCCGTCGTCCGGGGAGTGCTATAGGGAATTACATTTAAGTCCTGATATTTATGATTGGGACCCCGAGCTTTCTAGAATTTCTACGTGCCATCCCTAGATTTAATATAGAATATAGTTTTTAGTAAAAAAATAATTACAGAAACTTGTTTAATTCATAAATAAATCATTTTAACTCCTTTTTGATCCATTCCAGTTGCTTTAACTCCATAATGATATTGTTTATCTCCTGATAACTTTATTTTTTATGAAACATAAATTAAAATTACGTACTTAACTTCTTTTGTACCCAACACTTAAATCTTCAGAAAATAATAATTCTTTAACCGTAACTCCGATTTTAGTGGTTCAAGAACCTAGGATGTAGTTACGATGTGTAGAACATTATTATATAGTTTGTGCTTATGTTTGGTGTGATGTTAATTTTGCCTATACCATATTTTTTATTGCTACGATTAGCAGCGAGGTTACGAGAATCTTGAAGACCAAGCTGGTAACTGGGAATCTTGAGTCTCAGGCAAGATGTGCCCTTGATCACTTTTCTTTACCTAATAATGTTCCTATTAATCACTGTGACATGCTCAGGTTAATTGATAGGACCCAATAGGTTTCCGTAGCATTGTTTATCCCCTACCTTGCAAACAGAAGCACTATTGGGTAGTTTTGCTATTGCTCTACCTGGTTTGGGAAATTAATGTTATATTATGATCATGTTCCAGTTATACTGTTGTTTTAATTATTATTCATGACAAGATCATTGTGTTAATTGGAACATGGAGCGACCACCCGGGAAAATAGTGCTACCACAAGGGTGGTATGGGATGCCCTTGGCTGACTAATTAGGAAAGCTAGTGGAAGACTACCTTACCCGAAAGGGGCAAGGGCGGTAGAGGAGCTGCATATAGGGAGGTTCTTGGGTCGATCATGCTACGATGGCTTTTTGGACGAGGGATTCCTATATTGCCCTTCTCAGAAACCGTAGCGGGTTTTCGGAAGCTAGTGGAACTTTGTAAAGGCCTCGTAGTGGTACCCTGCCTCGTCTCCTCGGCAGAGATGAATGAGAAGTCACGATCCCTTGGCAAATGGGTAACACGACTTGTGGGTAAAGATGTGCAACCTCTGCTGAGTGTAAAACTGGTATATCAGTCGTGCTCACGGTCATGAGCAGCTCGGACCCTCACATGAGTAATTTATGGAACTAAACTTAATTTGTCATTTGCATTGCATTATGGGTATTGTTATTAATTTGATCTCTTATTTATTTGGGTCGGTATCTACTTATACTTAGTAATTGCTATAAATTTTGACCAACTTTAAAAGCAATGCTCAGCTTTAACCATCTTCTTTGGTAAGACTTACACTTCACGTGAGCTCCCACCTTTGGTGAGTTCATGCACATTATTTCCCACAACTTGTTGAGCGATGAACATATGTCAGTTCACCCTTGTTGTACTCACATCCCCTAGGTCAAGAACAGGTACCACATGATGAGGCGCACGAAGGATGTTGTGATGAGTTCGTGAGTGGTCTAGGTCGTCGTCTCCTAGTAAACTATGGTTGCTAGATCGATGTCTTCGTATGATGTATTTATTTTTTTTTTTTACAGAACTCTTATTATATAGTAAAGATGTGGCATTCGTTTCTGTACCATGAGTCATCATATGTGTGAGACTTGATCCTAGCACACTTGGTGATTATTTCACGCCTAGGTTTTGGACCCCTAAAACCCAGGTGTGACAGAAGTGGTATCAGAGAAATGTTGACTGTAGGACGAAACCTAGATAGAACTTGACAACTCTTACCTACTTACCTTTGCTACTCTGATGCCTTCTAAACTTACCTCAATTTTTTCGCGTCTATTGCTACTTTACTCTGATTACTCTTATCTTTTCACTTCTAAAGACAAAAGTGGATTTCACACTTTGAAATCCTGTACCTAAAGTGACCTTTAGGAATATGAGACCTAATCTTAGGAACAAAAAACAAAACTATTTTTGTAGGTATCTAGACACTTGAATGTTTTGTTCTTATGATAACTGTTTGATTTGGTTATTTGATTAAGTGTGATGAGTTGTGGAGTAATATCCGCAATTGCATCTGCATATACATATAAGCATAAAAATATGTTCATAAGATAATTAGATAACCTAGATTATCCCCCATTAAAATATATCTAGTGTCACATATCTATCTTATCTTAACAGATTCTATCTTATCTTTGAAGATTCATCTCATAAGCATAGTCATCCCGACATAGACACAAAACAACAGATCAAGCTCTGCCCATGATCCTTCAGTTTATGACCAGCTACTAGCCTATCCGTTTGCCTACTAAATAATTTCCCTTGCGAAACTATCTTACCATATATTTCTAACCCAGATGGTCAATACCAGGAAGGGAGACGATATTGATCTACCTGCTAACAACTGACGCAGGAGGATTGTTAACCAACCACAACTAGAGATGAATCCTCCACCGAACCCTCCACCAGCTAGAACAGATCTCGTTGCTACCGCTCAGATGCAGCTGCTGCAGCAAATGGCAAAAACTAGGATAGAAATGCAAGCGCAAATGCGACAAGAACGTCAGGAGATGCGCCAGGAGCGGCAAGAAATACGATAGGAAATGAGGCAAGAACGCCAAGAAATGCACCAAGAACGACAAGAACGGTAGCAACTACCACCTCCACCACCACCAGCTCCGCCCAGGGATAAGCACTGGGAGTTTATGAGCCATAAGCCACCGACATTCTCTAACTCTTCGGATTCGCTACAAGCTGATGACTGGTTGAAGTCTTTGGACAAGATGCTCAACAAAGCGCAATGTACTGACAGGGAGAAAGTACTCTATGCATCGGGTCACCTTACTGGCCGCGCTGCAGATTGGTGGGATGCATATTGCGCTGCTCACACTATCGCTAACACCATCACCTGGGTAGAATTCTCCACTCAATTCAGGAATTACAATATTCTTGTTGGTCTTACGAAGATTAAAAAGAAGGATTTCTTGTCCCTTAAACTTGGAGGCATGTCTGTAAGCGAATACAAGGACAAATTTATCCAGCTATCTCGATATGCTCCTGAGGAGGTCGATGATGATGAGAAAAAGCATGAGCTATTTCTGGAAGGTTTGATCGGGCCGCTACAATACTAGCTGATATCACACACATTCCCATCCTTCCAGAGACTACTAGGTTTGGAGAGAAGAGAAGGGCTACTAACCAGGGACATGCTAGAAGTAGTACTCATCCTTGTTATGCTACACCCCAAGACACTCCTGCTCGTGGCAGTTCCGAGCTACAAACTCAATAGACCCAAGCTACTCCTCAAGCAAACACTCCAGCGGGACCTATTGCTCCAAATACATCCACAAACAGGTCATGCTTCAAGTGTGGACAGACAGGACACTATGCCAACTACTGTCCTAACAGGGCTGCGTATACCACTCCAGCTCCAATAAAGCAAGGTCAGGCCTCGATAGGCAAGAGTCAACCCTTATCTGAACCTGGTGAACCCGAAAACTAGGAAGAGATATCGGTAGAAGGTGAAGAGGCCAGTGAAAAAGGCAATGAACAACAAGATTAGAGTATATATATACCTATATATATAATTAGGAAGTAGTATTTGTAACACTTAAATAATACCTTAGGTAGTAGCTAGTATTTACTATTTTAGAAATAATAATAAGGTCTATTTGACCCTATGTTTTACTAACAAGTGGTGCATCATGATGAGATTCTTGCTTGTGCATATGTTTTGAGACAAGAAGGGATACATCCTTTTTCTTACTAATCTCGCGGACGAGATTTCATTTTAAGGGGGTAGGATTTGTAAAGCCCAAAATTTGTAGAAGGGAAAATAATAATATATATATTTATAATGGTGTTTTGAGAAACTTTTTGAAACCTTTGGAAATTTATTAGGACCCTTCCATTTTCATAACCAATTAATAGGGTAAAATTAGTCAATTAACCCATAAATAAATAAAGAAATGTGCATCTCATGCCGAAGATTTTGTTGTGATACATTTTATGTGAATAAAAGAATCATAACTTAAATTTGACCTCAAATTATAAATGAAAATATAAAACAGAAAATGAGAAAAAGAAATTTGTAATAAAGTCATTTATTGCTAGAATTAAAAATTGGGGAGAAAAATAAATAATAATATTGAAAGTAATAGGATTTGTATTCACATTTGGGTTAAATTTGAGATTTACCATTTGAAATTCAAGACAAGAATTTAAATTTGAATTGAAGTTTTGAAATGGGGAAATGAAAGAAAAAAGAAGAAAAAGAAGAAAGAAAAAACAACAAGAATCCGGTTGTGGGCCGAGTTCATCACCTCTGGCATAGATAGCCTTTAACACTACGTGGCCCCAACTGGCCATGTTGTGCGCCCCGCGCGGGCGCCGACGGGTGGGCCCAGTTTGCCAGCCACTCTGAGCACGTGTTACTCTGCCTTGACTCGCTGTCATGCCGACCCCACCGCTCAGCTTCACACTTTAGTCACACGTGATAATCCTCTTTCACCAGCCTACTGATGGGTCCGGGGGCGTAGACACTGATCAGCTCCGCACCACGCGTGCCCCCACTCCGTTCTCTCACCACCGATAGGGTCCCACAGGTCAGGTCGGGTCTTCCTACTTCCTTGGGTTGTTGCGCCTGAGCCGACTTCCTCGTCGCAGAAATCTCGCCGGTCGAATGCTAACCCCAGCGTGGTCGGGAGGTTGGGAATCGTCGCACTCCATAAATTCGAACCCCGCCACCACCTTGGACCGCCTCTATTAAGTCACCGTGCTGCTACCACAGAGAAACACCGCGGCAAGGGAGGAAGGGAAGCCATCGTTGACAAACCAGGTGTTCCTCACTGACGCGACCCCGGTGTCGAACCTACAAGCTTCGATGGACCGAAGGGAAGGGTGTTTGTGGCCTCTACGCGTCTGATTGGCCGCCGGGGACCATGGAATTTCTTGCCGGTGTTTGGTGGGCACAACCGATCCGCGCTGCGTTGTGGTCGAGGGAGTTCCTATTCCAGGACATCGGTATGACAACCTCACTCGATCGCCTCCGTCTTCTCTTCGCATAGCACCGAGTCAGGATCGAAATAGGTTATTGGAAGGGAATTTGGGTTACTCCGGCGTGCCCCCACCCTGCGTGCTGGGCGGCGCCACCGTCGCCTGCTGCGAGGATGCGCGGGAGGGTGCTGGCCATAGATTTGGGCGCGAGCGGTTGAGATTAGACTGAGCATATCGATTTGAGTTGAGGGCGCGGGTGTGTTCGATCGCGATTAGACGAATCCGGGGTAGTCACGGGTGTTTTAAATCTGTGCCGTTGGAGTTGAATCCAACGCATAAAATGGTGTACCTATTCGCTTGAATTAGGATCTAATCTGATCCTTTGATTCCAGATCAGGTGGTCCTTGTTGGCCGATACCCATCCGGGTTTGGAAAGTTTTAAATAAACCCCTCGACTTTATTATAATAAACCCGTCGTCTGGGGAGTGCTATATGGAATTACATTTCAGTCCTAATATTTATGATTGGGACCCTGAGCTTTCTAGAATTTCTATGCGCCATCTCTGGATTTAATAAATTAGGGAAATTCATATAGGAAATAGTTTTTAGTATAAAAATAATTCTAGAAACTTGTTTAATTCATAAGTAATTCATTTTAACTTCTTTTTGATCCATTCCAGTTGCGTTAAATCCATAATGATATTGTTTATCCCCTGGTAACTTTATTTTGTTAGGAAACATAATTTAAAATTATGTACTTCACTTCTTTTGTACCCAACACCTAAATCTTCAGAAAATCATAACTCTTTAACCGTAACTTTGATTTTAGTGGTTCTCGAACCTAGGATCTAGTTACGATACGTAGAACATTATTATGTAGTTTGTGCTTATGTTTGGTGTGATGTTAATTTTGCCTATACCATGTTTTTTATTGCTACGATTAGCAGCAAGGTTACGAGAATCTTGAAGACCAAGCTAGTACCTGGGAATCTTGAGTCTCAAGCAAGTTGTGCCCTTGATCACTTTTCTTTACCTAATAATGTTCCTGTTAATCACTATCACATGCTCAGGTTAATTTGATGGGACCCAATAGGTTTCCCTAGCATTGTTTATCCCCTACCTTGCAAACAGATGCACTATTGGGTAGTTTTTCTATTGCTTTACCTAGTTTGGGAAATTAATTTTATATTATGATCATGTTCCAGTTATACTATTGTTTTAGTTATTGTTAATGACAAGATCATTATGTTAATTGGAACATGGAGCGACCACCCGGGAAAACAGTGCTACCACAAGGGTGGTATGGGACTCCCTTGGCTGACTAATTAGGAAAGCTAGTGGAAGACTACCTTATCCGAAAGGAGCAAGGGCGGTAGAGGAGTTGCATATAGGGAGGTTCTCGGGTCGATCATGCTACGATGACTTTTCGGATGAGGGATTCCTATATTGCCCTTTTCAGAAACCATAGCGGGTTTTCGGAAGTTAGTGGAACTTTGTAAAGGCCTCGTAGTTGTTGTGGCAGGACCTCTCAAGGTATTAGGCCCACCTACAGATGTCCTTGTCCTAAGACCTTGGACAACCATGTAGATGCACATAATCACTCGACAAGTTCGGTCTTCTGTATCAACATCATGTCGCCCAAGAGCGCTTCACCCATCATGCAGACATTACATCACATCGGAGGAAAGAATAAGCGGAAGCGGATTACTATAACTTAATTTACATTCATAAAATATATATAGAGAGTATTATTACAGTACCGGGGTTTATGAGTGCATAGAATATTATTACAAACCAGGGAGGCAAAACACCCTCCCGCACAAAAGTTTAGTGTTTTCAAACTAGGAGGCAAGCATCCTCCCGCACACACGATCACTGCTTTGGCTCTCCTTTGGTACCACCTTTGAGCAGAAACAGCAAAACTCCGTTGTTTCCTCACCTACAAAATGGGTTTGAAAACCCTGAGTACGGAGTGTACTTTCGCAAGTCTTACCCGATAAAGGAAAGGACTCTCAAGGATATGCTGGCTTGTGGGATTCAATGTAGAGCTGATCAAGCATCAAATACTCAGTTTGCATAAATGCTTACTAACAGTGGATTCTTAAAAATCCAGTTTTATTGTCAGGTTAAGTAAAGTTACCTGCATCTAGAGTTCTTTCTATCCTAGTTCAAGCATTTGGCCTATACTAGTCGTCTTTTATCACCCCTTTACTTTACTGGATTGCTACGTGTAAGTCAGTGACCAAGTCTTCATGTCCGAGAAGTAACGGCGATCTGAATTGATTAGTACCCAGCTGGGGATCTCCGACCACACGACATATGTAGCACTTAACCCTTGCATATGTCAACTCGCCACTGGGTTTCTCAAGACCAGACTGGGTTCACGCCAACCGAGAGCATAGATACACCACCATCCAGCCTCTTGCCACGGAGGGTACACGCTACTCTCGCCATCTCTCCACTCCCATTGCGTGTTGGCATTTCTGGTATTGGTCTGCCAGAGGCAAAGCTTACCCATGACAAGGCATGTGGCCAGTTAAAAGGTCTTCGATCATCAAGCCTACATCGATACGGTCCTTAATCGACTCAGACGGAGACACTACACCGAGACTTTCTTCTCGTGCTAGTCACCCGCCTGGTCTCAGCTTTATTATTTAAAACCCAAAGTTTGGTACCTGGCAGAGGTACATCTTTTCAGATGTTGAGCCCATCAAGGCCCTGATGGATTCATCATCACAAGTTTTTCTTTATAAAAATTCCCATCCAATCTGAAGCATAATTTTTTTTTTTAAACAAAACATTTTGTTTTCTAAAGCAAAATCCTTTTTATAAAGGGAGTTAAGGAATGGTGATCGATTTTCCAAGGAAGGAAATGCATCAATTGTTTAGCACACAACTCCTATCACCTAATGCATTATATACGGTGAAAAATAGTTTTAAAACAACAAGGAAAGGTTAATGCACCGGGGCTTGCCTTGTGTTGTAGGAGCACATATGTCAAAGTAGAAGTTGTTTTCAGCTGGTGGATTCTCAGCTTGTGGTGCAACTTCTTCTTCAACAATCACTTCTTCTTCGTTTTCTATACATAACAATACATATACATGAATGCTTATGTGATGCTATGAATATGCAGTTATAATAGAAACACATCAAGTTGTATAATGAATACAACTTTCCTTCACGGTAGACCTGAGTCACTAGGGTTTACTAAGTTAGTACTCTATTAAAATTAAGCAAATTCTACCTTAGGAAGCTAGGGTTTTGGGTTTGGGATCAAACAATGTCCAAAACATGCCAAACTTTACCCAAAGGTTTTAATTATTATATTAAATTTACCCAAAAAATTTTACTATTTTTGGAGCTACCATTTAAATTCTAAAAGACTAGGTTTAGGCACCCTTAAATGCTAAATAATTCATGGTTGGGACTAAAAATCTTGAAACTATTTTTATTAAATACTTTAGGAATTTAGGAGTCTAGTAAAACTAGTCCCATGATTTTATCATTTTTCTGGAATTTCCTATAAATTTTCTAAGCCTGGCAGAAAAAGAAAAAGGAAAAGAATGAATAGTACTGGGCTGAATTCAGTCCAAACCGGCCCACAACCAGGCGAACGCGCCCGCGTGCGCGCCCATGCCGGCGACTTTGCATAGAGGACCTCGGCCTTTTGAATATCCGGTAAAGAGTCCCTAGCACTATTCCTCCATGTCTCTGACGTTTGCACTAAGGCCCTCAGACTTCTATTTTTTTACCACGCCAAGTCCACGACGGTGAACGACGACGAGTGTAACACCCCTGGTGTTTATATTCCGCTCGACAACGAGTATGGATTTAAGCACGTAATATCAGTGGATAAAACAGATATTAAATTTTAATTATCTTCGTCTATCGCGATTTTTATATCGCATCTGTTTTGTCTATCACAAGTTCGACATCGTTTTTATTTTATCCGGGCTCTTCCTAAATTTTTGTGAGGTTCGAAACATAGTTGTTCCGAAAATCGGTGTGTCCGATGATTATTTAAAATCCATCGCTCGCACGAATACGAATTTGAAAATTTAGTTCAGTCCTCTGATTTCATCCCAAACAAGTTAAATAGAACTCGATGACTAAAGTTTTCAGTGCCAAATAATTTAGTCCCCTCTCGTCAAGCAAGACATCGTGTCTGAAGGTTTTATCATGGTTGGTTTTCAACAAATTATCCTCAACAGAGAAATCTAATAGGTTCAAATGGCAGATAAATATTTGTCTGATTGCAGCTACATCAAATATCATCTGAAGTATTGAAGCCTGTATCATATTGGATCTGCCTGTTTACGTGCTGTCCGAAAAAACGATGTGCTAGCTCATTAGTCGAATTGTTCTCTAATCGAATATTCGGATAGCGGGTGAGGTTCATCTGATTTCAGTTAAATCTAACACCTATTAAAATATTACAACCAAAATCATTTTAATTTGATCCTCTTACACCTTTCTAAATTCTAGCCTCAATCTCTGGTTGATATTTATGTTTGTATTTAAATTTTTGAGTAAAAAAAGAGAAAATAAAAGGAAATGAGAGAAAAAGGAAATATCTCATCCTCCCACCGTCGCTATCCCCAGCCGCCCAGCCGCCCCTAGGGTCTTCAAATATCCAGCCATGGCAGCCGTCCGGCGGAGCTCTGCCCCAGCCTGGAGCTTTCCCTGCCGAGTCCCTCTTCATCCCCAGCCGGTTTCCTGCGCGCGTGCTCCAGTCCGCTTCAAGCTCTCAGCGTCCATCTCCCTGTGCGCTCCTCTCAGTCGCGCCTGTCTTTCTTCCTCCCTGCCCATGCAGAGCGCCATGCTCTCAGCTCACTTGTGTCATTGCCCAGCTCGCGGCGCTCTCGGCCTGTTTGGCCATGGCTGTCCTCTCCCTCAGCTCGCTGCGCCGTCGCCTTGCTCGCTGGTGCTGCGCGCGCCCCTGCTCCCTCTGCCCGTATCCCTAGCGCTCGCCCAAGTAGCCGTCGTCTTCGAGCTCGGCTTCGAGCTTCATCTCCATGGCACCAATTGCCCTCGTCCTGCTCCCCTGCGTGCTGGTCGGTGTCCTCCTCTGCCGCAGAGCTCCCATCGCCGCGCGCGCTAATTTTCTCTGCTCGACAACGCTCCTCTCTGCGTCCTGCCGAGCTCGCCCTCGGCTTCTTGTATCAAGCAAGCCCGGTGGCCAGTTTCCTCTCCCAGCCGAGGTCCTTTCTTTCCAGTAGATGCGCACGCCGTTCCTCCCTGCTCGCCCCTGCGCTCGCCCAGCCCGATCCCAAGCGACAGCACGCGTCCATGGTTGTGTTCGTCGAGCTCTGGTGCTTAGCGTCGAAGTCGCTGCGCTGTTATCGCTCTAGTTTCTTTTGTCCTCGCATGGGGTGTGGCAATTGTGTCCACATCTGTGACATCACCATCTGTGTCCCTTCCATCATTGTCGGGGTTCTCTGATGGTCGCCGAGCCCCTCAGCTCATGCAGCTTGCTGGTGGTCCAGCCACTCGCCCTCGGCCTCATCTTCATGCCGCAACACCATCGGCTCCTCGCCCGGCTTTAATTTTATCGTTGCCAGCAGCTTCAAATCCGTATAGCGTGCCCCTTGTCGAGCTCATGGTCGTAGTCAATCCTATCATTCTTGCTAGTCCTCGCTTTCTTTATGTCCGATCAAATGTCGAACCGGGATCCGCGACATCGCTCATCACTCGCTTTGGTTCAGCTCACTGGTTCGTCATTGTTCATCTCCGTATCGGGTCTACAACAGTATTATAGATCCATCCTTGATGCTTGTCGTTGCTCCGCAACCTCGCCTCTATGTCAGTCCCTATGTAACATCTTCGACTTGTATTCGCGTCGGCAAACGAATCCCATGAGAGTGCGATGAAGCAACGTATAATGAATTGTCTATTAGATCTAAGAAAAATGGTATATTGTATAAAATATGCTGACTAGGTAAAAATATATGTAGTAATATGAATCTGCTAATGAATCATAAAAGAAAGTAGAGCGTGTATATATATATTATTGTATTGCGATGTATGCGCTACATCCGAATAGGCTAAAAGATGCTTGTGTTTGTATGTTGGGAATTAGTTTTAAATGACTTGTTTATGTAAAGAGTGCATTGTGTTGGTTATATGAAAGATGAATTAGTAAGTTCAGTCGGTGCTGCTTGTGCTTATATTGAGTTTTCTACCGTTAGAGGTTATTTAGTCTAGATGTTCCTCCTTATGTTCATTCATATACATTATGCATTTCATTTAGGTACGATAATTAATCACATGATGCGGAAGGATCAAAGCTGAGTCGACCCCAAGATGCTATTAAGTGTGGGCTTGTTCGCAAGGCAATGCTGATGAACAAACCAGAAGATGGATAATCTGAATGAGTGCCAAGCCAAAGGATACTCGCCAAGTCGTCACCTAACAAACACTAACCCAGTGTTATTCAAGCAAGCCCCAGTGCATGTAACCCCTTCCTTGTGATTTTAAATAATTTTTGCACACTTTAAGTCTAGTGAAATGTGCATTAGGTTTATAGGAGTTGCTTGGAAACCCTTTGATGCATTGCCTACCTTGATATCCATACCTTTATAGATACT
The DNA here is from genome assembly GCA_029449295.1 of Zea luxurians. Taxonomy (NCBI): domain Eukaryota; kingdom Viridiplantae; phylum Streptophyta; class Magnoliopsida; order Poales; family Poaceae; genus Zea; species Zea luxurians. The sequence goes on along the minus strand of JAOPSE010000001.1, from coordinate 43,132,950 downwards.
TCTGATGAAGTATCAAAATATGATTTACAAAAATGCTTAGCCCTGCTCAGATCTTGTGGATAGAGGTTGTCTTTTGCATTAAGGCCTAGCTCAGGGGTTATCCTGAGGAAAGATGGCTTCTACCTGCAAGAATATTTTCATTGAGAGCGTGGTGGGATCTTACTGCGAAGTTCCCTTTGATGCTCTTTTCATCCTAAGGAATACAAACAATCCTAAGGGTGGAAGTACTTAAATCGGGACTTGGGTTAGGAACAGGTGATGTTCTACCCAGGTTGATTAAGGATTATACTGAATGTAGGCTTGATGATCGAGGACCTTTTAACCGGTCACATGCCTCGTCATGGGTAAGCTTTGCCTCGGGAAGACTAATACCAGAATAAGATACCATGCAATGGGAGTGGAGAGATGGCGAGAGTAGCGTGTACCCTCCGTGGCAAGAGGCTGGACGGTGGTGTATCTATGCTCTCGGTTGGCGTGAACTTGATCTGGTCTTAAGAACCCCGGTGGCAAGTTGACATATGCAAGGGTTAAGTGCGACATATGTCGTGTGATTGGAGATCCCCAGCTGGATATTAATCAATTCGGATCGCCGTTACTTCTCGGATATGAAGACTAGGTCACTAACCTGCAATCTAAGTCATGGATGGAATCTTAATGAGCAAAAATCATGTTGGATTGATTAATGTGATGGTGAAATTAGACTAGATGCAAACAAGGTCTATTAATACTTAATCTAGCATTAAAATGTTGAAAGTAAGGATTCACTTTAGTAAGCTATTTCTGCAAAAGTATCTAATTTGATTCTTGCTAAAACTTTTCCTTGATTCCTAAATCCAACATACCCTTGAGAGTCTTTTCTTTAGTCGGGTAAGTCTTGCTGAGTAATTCCATACTCAGGGTTTTATTCCTTGTTGTTTTTCAGGTTATAGTTTTGTGCTGCTGGTGATGGTGTTAAGTGCCGGTGGGCTCGGCCTTCTATAAGTCTAAGTACTTCTTCTATACTTCTTATTGAGGATGGTCACTTGAGCTAGCATATATTTCAAACTTATACTTTTATAATCACTCTGATGAATATGATGTAAAATTTTTGTAACTTGTAAAATTTGGTAATAAGATTTCCGCTGCAAAAATGTTGGTGTGTGTGATTTGTGTTACTTAATCCCGCGGTTCTGGTCGTAAGTGGTTTATCCGGGGTCCTTGGGACACTCGGACGGATCCTGTTAAGTTATCTGGTGCTTATGCACAGCCGTCTGAGGTCTTTGAGACAAGGACAGGTGCATGTGGGCCCAATAACTTGGGAGGTTCTGCCACAGCGAGCACGCCCTCTAACAAACCTGTACTGGCCGGACTACGCAATGATCGGTGCCCTAACTTGGATAACACCAAATCCTACCTCTGGCGACTCTAATCTGATCCTCAATTGCATGAATCCGGCCCGGAGTCCATCTGCCCTCGACGACGACAAAATCCGAGGGAAAACCGAGGTGTTCTTGGTGATTCCGTGCGGTCTAGTTCAATCAAACGGGTCTACGAGCAATAGGAGACCTAAGGGTTGCTAGAACATCAAGCAGAGAAGCTTGAACTAACCTGTAGATGGCTGGCCACGGTGAGAAGCCCACGGCAGCGCGGAAAACCAATTTGGGGGAAAACGCAAATTGAGGAGCTATGGTGGACGATTGGAGGCGAGGAGTGATGCACTGGGCGCGTAACAACCTAACGGAGCACGCTGAGTGCTCAATTTATAGAGAGTGATCGCGAATACAATGAATTTGGGCGGGGAAGAGCTGGCAGTGAGAAAGGGGAGGAGTCACCGGAGGCCGCTCAATGTGGCATTTACTGGGCTAAGTCTCCGACGACAGAGGGGCTATCGACAACGATCTACTGCGACGTGGTAACAAGGCCAGTAGCGTGGCGTGCTTGGGTTAACGGCGATCATCGTGGCGACGGCCGTGCGGCCACGTCGCGGCGCAAGTGGGTGCGGTGACAGAGCGGCCACAGTGCCCCAACTTCATCCCTTGCCAAAGATCTTTTACCCCGAGTCGTTATCTGGGCGCCATGGGGCGCGAATCACAGCGCCGACATGAATCCGGGCGCATGGGTCACCGGCGGCGAGGTGCATTGCACCTAAAGATTTTTTTGTTACTGTACCATTAGAAACTTCTTCAGTGCGCCTGACAGAGCAGGTTAAAGAGCTTGGTTCTCCAATTTTTGTGTGGCAACTCCCTCATTCACCTGTAGCAAAATTTTTGTACTATAATCCATCTTTGATTTTGCTATAGCACCCATGATCAAATAGTCACTGGATCCTACTCAAAATTGATCTCAAAGTTCATCTGACTTCACTGTCAGTCAGAATTCAGTCTTAGGGCTGACTGATAGCCAGACTTCAAGTTCATCTAACTCCCATTTTTTATAGTACCAATACTTAGTCACTTAATCAAATTTGTACTCCTATCATAGCTCTACAATAATGATGTATTGACTTAGAGCAAAATCTTCATGAATCAAGAAATATAAAGCTCCAAAGGTGACCTAATTCCACTGAAATTCAGAGTTAGCCACATGGTGTTCATGGGACTTTTTGCAAATAAGTCGAAATCTCTCCATACTACTTGAAAATCCTCCATTGTAAAAGTTACTTAGTTTTTGATGTTCTATTACTTTGATATTTGCATTTTGGTCCAAAAGTGTATAGAATTTGCATTCACCCCTTAGGGTATGAATTGGGGTTTTCTAGGGTTTCTTTTAGGGTTTTGAGCACTCTAGGGTGTTTGTGCCACTCAAATCCATCACTCTTGATCTCTTATGAATATTTCCAATGACTTTTGAGATATTACTCATTTTGGCTTACTATTACCCACATGCCCTAATCCCAGGGTCAAGTACCCTACCCTAAGGTTAAAATGCTTCAAGCCACCACATCAAACTTGTTTTGAAGTTTTACCTAGTGAATGCATTCAAGATGTATAAACAACATGAAATGTTAATGCATATGATGTCATGCTCAAGTTTTAGTGCTAGTAACACCAGGGGTGTTACAGTTGTACTCTGCCTCGTCTCCTTGGCAGAGATGAATGGGAAGGCGTGATCCCTTGGCAAATGGGTAACACGACTTGTGGGTAAAGATGCACAACCTCTGCAGAGTGTAAAACTGGTATATCAGCCGTGCTCACGGTCATGAGCAGCTCGGACCCTCATGAGTAATTTATGGAACTAAACTTAATTTGTCATTTGCATTGCATAGTGGGTGTTGTTATTAATTTGATCTCTTATTTATTTGGGTCCGTATCTACTTATACTTAGTAATTGCTAATAAAATTTTGAGCAGCTTTAAAAGCAATGCTCAGCTTTAACCATCTTCTTTGGTAAGCCTTACACTTCACATGAGCTCACACCTTTGGTGAGTTCATGCACATTGTTCCCCGCAACTTGTTGAGAGTTGAACATATGTGAGCTCACCCTTGCTGTACTCACATTCCCCTAGGTCAAGAACAGGTACCACAGGATGAGGCGCACGAAGGATGCTATGTTGAGTTCGTGAGTGGTCTAGGTCGTCGTCTCCCAGTCAACTATGGTTGCTGGATCGATGTCTTTGTATGATGTAATTATTTATTTATTTTGTACAGAACTCTTATTATATAGTAAAGATGTGGTATTAGTTTCTGTACCATGAGTCATCATATGTGTGAGACTTGATCCTAGCACACTTGGTGATTATTTCGTGCCCGGGTTTTGGACCCCTAAAACCCGGGTGTGACAATAACGAAGTGGGATCTTACTATATTTCTTACACTCTTGGCGCTTCAAACATGTAGATTCGGCGCTGGAGGTTGAGGGTGAGGAAGAATCGGTCTCGTAGTAGACCACCTTCTTCATCTTCTTTTTCTTCTTGTCACCCTTCTTATGTGACTTGTTGGAGCCGGTGAATTCCTCCTTGTGCTTGTCGCTGGCCTCCTTTGATGGAGTCCTTTCTTCATTCTTCTTCCCCGAGGATCCGGGCTTTTCCCCGATGACCATCTCCCTTTTGGTGTGTTCTCCCGACATCACTTCGAGTGGTTAGACTCTAATGAAGTATCGGGCTTTGGTACCAATTGAAAGTCGCCTAAGGGGGTGAATAGGCGAAACCTGAAAATTATAAACTTTGAACATGCACTTCACCCGAGGTTAAGGTTAGAAATAAATAATAGTGAATTCGGAGTGCGGAAGATAGTTCTCCTTGCGATGAGTTGCTTAATCAATGCGGATAACTTTGGGAGCAAACTCAAAACAACGTGAACAATAGATATTTAGAGAGAGAAGAGAGGGGAGAAACAAATCGAATGGTGAAGATCAACACAAGTGGACACGGCGATTTGTTTCCTGAGGTTCGGTTCTAAACAACCTACTCCCCGTTGAGGAGGCCACAAAGGCTGGGTCTATTTCAACCCTTTCACTCTCTCAATCAGTCACCTAGACCGGTTGAGTGCTTCTTTTTAATCTCATGGGTCACTAAGACCCCGCAAGGATCACCACACAATTAGGTGTCTCTTGCTAGCTTTACAAATCACTTGGAAAGTTTATAAGGAGAAGAAGAAAGCAACCAAGCAACAAGAGCAACAAAAGAAACACAAATCACCCTCTCTCAAGTCACTAAACACTTTTGGTCACTTGACTTGATTTTGGAACTTGGAGAGGATTAAAGGCTTTGAATGTGTCTTTGGAGTGTATTCTTTACTCTTGTATTGAGTGTAGAGAGTGGAAAGCTTGGATGACTTGAATGGTGGTGGTTGGGGGTATTTATAGCCCCAACCAACATTCTAGCCGTTGGTTGACTTCTCTGTCGATGGGCACACCGGACAGTCCGGTGCGCACCGGACACTCTACTGAACACTATTCGGTGCGTGCCACGTCAGCCGACCGTTGGGGTTTGGAGCTGTTGATCGTTGAAGTCGTCTATCCTTTTGGTGCACCGGACAGTCTGGTGCGACCTGTCGTCGTAGACTGTCTTCTGACTTCTGACGCTGCAGACTGCGGCGCAGTCAACCGTAGTCGACCATTGGGCGAAGATGACCGTTGCTTGTGGTTACACTGGATAGTCCGATGCACACTGGACAGTCCGATGAATTTTAGTGGAAGAGCGCTGAGAATTCCTAAGAGCGACCAGTTGGCGGAGTGCTCCAACCTAGGCACCGGACAATGTCTGGTGCACACCGGACAGTCCGGTGCGCCTCAGGCTATAGCATGCCTATTTTGCTCCAAACTTGCAGAATTCACCAAGGTCATTTTCTTTGTATGTTTATATGAACTTTATGCACCTGAGAAAAGATCAACTAGGCAAACTAGTTAGTCCATATGGTTTGTGATAGTCGTCAAACATCAAAATCGATTATAGAAAAATGTTGAGGCCATTTCCCTTTCAGCCCTTGTGTGGGCTACACTTTGCGTAGGGGCACTAACGAGGATTATTCGGGACCTTGCGTGGTTTCAGATCCCTAAGTAAAAATACTGGCGTCATCCACGAGAGTTTGCTTTCTCTACTAGGTCTTTATGTTGGAACTTGCTCTCCGGCGCAAGCTGATCCAACGGGGGAGTATAGTGACGGAAACAAGGTTTTTGTGTGAGATGGCAATAGCTCTGTTAATCCAGCCTCTCAAGGGCACTGTGCTGGGGTATTTATAGGTATCTGAGTGCCCAGCGTCCAGTGTTAAGGACGCATGTGCCCTCAGGCGCCTAGGTTATCCCCGGAATATTCCCATAAAGCAGGGTTACAGACTGTAATTACAGGGAGACCTTTACAAATTAGGCCCGTAACGCGCAGCGACCACGCAGGGCCTGTTACAATGGGCCGGATCACACGTGGGCCTCCATGTCGGACGAGGCCGCAGGATGCGACGACCTCATCACAGGTCTTCGTCCGGCGACGCGTGGGACGAAGGGTAAAACTGCCAGTCGTCTTGCCTCCGTTGGTGCAGCGAGGACGGTGCAGGCCTCGAGCGAAGGGTGGCGTCTTCGCCTTCGCCCCAACATTTGCCCTCCGAGGGACCAGTTCGACTAAGTCATCTGGTGCCGAAGACGTCGCTAGATGGCGGAGACGCTGCCCTCGCTCGAAGTGGTTCCGCGGGGGTTTTTGACATGACCGTTGATTGACGCCGTACTGTTGGATTGCGGGTTTCCCGAAGCGCCGCGCCCTGTGTATAAAAGGGGACGGGGGGCGGCGCGTTTTGAACTTTATGTTTCCGCGCTCCGCGAAAACCCTAACTGCCTTCCCAAAACCACTTGCTGCTCGTCTGCCCTCTTTGCTCTTGCTCGTCGGAGATCTGGCCCATGTGAAGCAGACCGCCCGCCGCCGCCGACGGTACGTAGCGATGCCGTCCTCTTCTTCTTCTGCTGCTGCTATGCCGCCGGCCGACGCGTCGTCTGAGGAGACACTGAGCACTGTGGCGGCGAAGGAGTTGCGCGCCGGCGACACGGTGGATTTCGGCACATCGCGGATATCCTCGGTTCGCGTGCAGGACATGCAGCGGCTTGGTTATTTTGGCGGTGGAGTGGCGCGCGTCCCGGGGGCGGAGGAGGTCCCCGATCCAGATGGCGAGTTGGTTGTTTTCGAGGCATTTTTCGTCGCTGGTCTTCGCCTGCCCGCGCATCAATTTGTGGGAGAAGTCCTGCGCAGATTCAACGTCCAGGTCCACCAGCTGACGCCGAATGCCGTGGTGGCCCTGTCAAAATATGTCTAGGCAACGACTTCGTACGTCGGGCATCCATCGGTCGAAGTCTTCGTGAAATATTATTGTCTGCACTGGCAGAAAAGGATGATCGAAAATAAGATTGCTCAATTTGGGTCCTGTACATTTACGCCGAAGACCGGCAAGACTTCGATGGAAGTCGTTGAGTTGGTTCCTTGCGCCCGCAATAAATGGGGTAATTGGCATGATTTTTGGTTCTACGTTGCGGAGGGTACAGTCGAAGACCATCCGGGGCTCCCCGTGGCTGAGATGTGCTCGCATTATTATCAGCATACCCGCAGTTTGAAGTGGCGGAGGGGGACGCAGACGAAGGGGCCCTGCGGTGCGCGGTCAGCCTGAGTAGCGGGCGTGATCTGGTTGAGGAGTTTGTCGTGTATGGGGTGTGGCCCTTGGCGCATGGCTGGGCGCTGGGCGAAGTATGCCCTCGCCAGATGCCTTCCCATGGTGGGATGCTGGTGCGAAGTCCCGCCTTCGCACTGGATCTGCATAGCCGCGATCCCGCCGCGTTCGTGCGTGAGGCGGAGGATGGGGCGGTGCGGATTATTGGTCGGTACGTGCCGAAGATGGAGGGCCAGCGTAGCTAGGATATACGCGGGTCCAACGATCGTTTGAACAGGGTCTTCGAATTGAACTGTCTGTCGTATGGCGGTTATCCCGGGCAAGACGATGTGGAATGTCGCGGGAAGAAACCGGCGGCAGAGACTGGAGACGACCCCGCGCTGGCGGCCGCCCCATCCTCTAAGAAGAGGAAACTAGGTACTGCTACGGGAGGACTGGGGGTCTCCGATAGTTTTGCTATGGAGCTGATGGGGACATGCGCGGCCCCCGGGGGAAGGATGTCTTCGCCCGAGCTCCAGGAGTCTTCGGCGCGGATGCTGAGGGTTACCGGGGGCTGGTGGCCTAACAACGTTCCTGTCCCCTGCGCGGCCGGCGAAGACTTTTTTACATCTCGCATGGTTCGTGACTTGAGAGTGTTTCCTTATGGCCGGAATATTGCTACTGTTGTGTCGGCAGTGATGGACAAGGATCGTCAGGGAGCTGCGCAGAAGCGCTAGGCGGTCATCAGGCTGCTTGAGGCTAGGCCGAAGAGGTCGCGGGGGGTGACGAAAGCTACTGCCCCCGGCGGCAGCCAGCCAACACTGGCGGCGAAGTCAGCCGCCCCTGGGTCTAGCAGGGTGCCGGAGGCCGTGAAGGCGGCCGGTGCCGGCGGAACCAAGACTGCCCTGTCCGGAGCCGCGAAGGCCCAAGACTTGCCTCCGCCGGGCAAGCGCGTTGCCGACTTCGCCACCGATATTAGCGTGGAGGATTATCTTGTTGGTAAGTCGTTAGCCGTTTTCTTTCTTTTTTTGACTGTTGATACGTTGCAGGGTCGGGCGAGGGACAACTTGTTGGTGTTCCGCCTGTGGTGGCAACCGCGGCGGCTGTCGTGGTGCCTAGGGCGAAGGGTAGTGCTCTTAGTGCCGGTGGTGAGATTCCGGCACTTACTGCCGTCAGGGACGAGGTGGGCGCTGTGTCCCGCCGGCTGAAGGAGGCATTAAGTTAGGTAAGTTGTGTTAGACTTCAGTTTTTACCAGCTTCGTTGGGGTTGTGGTCTCATGTGTGTCTTGTAGGCGGCTGACTTCGCAGACCGCGTGGCGTCGGGGGCCCTTACGGCAGTTGTGTCTGCCGAAGTCGAGTGACTTCGGGCGCAACATGCTGACGCCGTCCGGGAAAAGTCGGCCGCCGACAGCAAGTGCCGCAAGTTGGCGGATAAGGTGGCCGCGCTGGAGGGCGAGAGGGCTGACCTCCGATGCCAACTGGCGGAGGAGAGAAGGGAGGCTAATGAGGCCCTCGCCAAGGCGCAGTCTGCGCAGGCGGAGGCTAATTTGGCTCGGGCGGAGGGTAGCCTTGCCAGACAGCGCGCCAAGGAATTGGAGGAGCGGTTTAACGCTCTGCAGACCCGTGTGGAGAGGGCCGAGGCTTCGACGCGCTCGGAGGCTGAGCGGACACGCAAACAGCTGATGGACTCATACCACGAGCTGGGCGCGCGGACCGCCGACTTCGAAGTGCCGGACCGAGAGCCCGGACTTCGCTGCCTCGAGTGGCTGCAGGAGGAGCTGCTGGCGCTCCCCGCCATTGTGGAGGGGTTTATGTCCTATGCCTCCCTAGTCACCTGCGAGGGGGCGATGAACGCGCTGTCCCGCGAAGGGTGTCGGCACTATGAGGTCTTCGACCAAGCTGATGAGGATTTCACGCGCGAGATCTACAAGGTTGAGGACCCTGTGGTGAAGGAGTCCGCGGGAGCCCTCTTCGACCGGATGTGGGGCCCCCACGGTCGGGAGGTGGTCCAGGAGCGGTCCGAGACAGCGAGGGGTCAGGTAATGTTTGACTTTTGTTTAGTGTTGTTGAATGTGGATTATATGTGGGTTTGCTGAATCTGTGCGCTGTGTCTCAGGCGGCGCGTAACGAGAGGGTGGAGGACTTCGGGGCCTTGAACAGCACGCGACCTGAGGCGGAGTCGGACCCGGTGGTGGCTAGGCCTGAGGTCACTTCGACGCCGCCCCCAGAAACTATCGAAGGCTGCCTCGCTGCCCCCGCAGCCACTGCGGCCGGTGGTGGCGCGTCGCCAACCGCCCGGCCGAGGGCTGAGGATCCCCCGAAGACGGTGACGGAGCTGGCAGCGGAGGATCCTTCGGTGGCTGGGTCTTCGCAGGTGGCATAGCGGGTGTGGGTAGTTAGGGAATTTTGTATATGTTGCTGAACCTTGGTTGCTGCGCAGGTTCAAGATTTTGGGCCTGCGCACACAACCGCTACTGCTAATTTTTTGGTGGCTTCGACCGTAGATGATGAGAATGAATGGGATGAATCTGCGTCTAAGTTTTCTGATTTTGGTGACTCTAGGAGTCCGGTTGAGTCGACTGAAGATTCGTCGGATGAGGACTTGGATTATTTTGCGGCCTTGGATGCCGCAGCAGCGGAGGCCTCGCCGCGGGCTGCAGATGCTGAAGTTGTGCCTGGTCCAAGTGCTGGGCATAGGCGGCGAAGGGCGGTTGCGAAGCGTAGAGTGAGTGAGGCGGACGGCGGTCGGCTTTGTAGGAAACGGGTGACGCCTAAGAGGGGGGTGAATTAGGACTTCTAAAACTTTTACTAAACTAGGCCACAATTAAATCCCTAGAGCAAAACCTATGCAAGTAATCAAACTAGAATGTGCAAACTAGGTTTTGTCTAAGTGTTGCTATCTCTACCGCAAAGGCTAAGTTTCAATCTATACTAAATAAATATGAATACAAGATTGAAACTTAAATGCTTAATATAAATGCGGAAACTTATGGAGCAAAGTAGAGAAGCAAACTCTCGTGGATGACGCCGGTATTTTTACCGAGGTATCCAGAACCGCGCAAGGTCCCGACTAATCCTCGTTGGTGCCCCTACGCAAAGGGAAGCCCACGCGAGGGCCAAGCACCACGGTCGAGTAACTCCGTAGAGAGTCGCGGGCCTTCTCCACGCGCAAGTGGTGCTCCGCTTCCGGCTCCTCTCGGACGCTCCCCGCCGTCTCCACTATCGAGCTTCCGGCCAAAACGCCGCGGGCCTCATTCCCTCCGATACACGGTGGCGGCCGTGACACAAACGCGGTTGTCACGGTCTCGCAAGACTCTCGCCCCACTCGGTACAATTACAATGACTCACACAAGAGCCGAGGGGTTGTGTGGTTTTACAAAAATCACTCAACTAACTAGGGTTCACCTAGAGCAAGCGCTAAAGCGGTCTAACTAACCTAAGCACTTCGCAAAGCACCTACGCTAATCACCGAGTGATTCTATGAAGCACTTGGGTGTTTGAGCTCTTGGAAATATGCACTATGTGTCTTGGTATGTTGCTTGGGCTCCCACACCTTCAAATGGCTGATTGGGTGAAGTATATATAGGCCCCAACTCAACTAGCCGTTGGAAAGCAGACTGCTGTAAGGGTGGCACACCGGACAGTCCTGTCAGCCAACGGTGCGCCAACTGTGTGCCAACGGTGCGCCAACGGTGAGCCAACGTTGCGCCAACAGTGCACCAACGCTGTGCAGCCAACAGCTAGTTCTGACACATCGGACAGTCCTGTCAGCCAACGGTGTGCCAACTGTGTGCCAACAGTGCGCCAACAGTGAGCCAATGGTGCGCCAACAGTGCACCAATGCTGTGCAGCCAACGGCTAGTTCTGACACACCGGACAGTCCGGTGCACCAGCTGACAGCCCATCTTCTAGGTCTTCTGTATTTTATTCTTGGGCTCCTTTGGTCTTGAGTCTTGGACTTCTAAGCTCTTTTTATGTCTTCATTTGAGGTGTTGCATCCTCAGTGTCTTAGTCCAATCCTCTTCGTATCCTGTGAACTATAAACATAAACACTAGCAAACACATTAGTTCACAGGTTGTGTTAATCATCAAACACCAAAACTCATTTAGCCAAATGGCCCAGGGTCCATTTTTCCTTACAATCTCCCCCTTTTTGGTGATTGATGACAACACAACCAAAGCAAGCAAATATAACAAACATTTGAATGAAAATATGCAATCTACTTGCTAGGATGCATGTTTTATCCCCACTTAGTGATATTATGGACTTAAGCCTCCCCCTAACTCCATAATTCACTTACTTCCTATTTTAGGACCAAATAACCAAAACCACTTGAAATACCATTTGTAGATATAAAATTTTAAATTTGTGGTGTTTGGTGTTTGATATAGTTTTCATTGCTTTGGTCCCTAAACTTCTCCCCCTTTGGCATCAACCACCGAAAAGGAAGACATTAAAAGCATGTAGGAAGTAAATAAAAGCTTGTCCTCAAAAGATTACTCCCCCTAAATGAGTATTCTCCTTTAGAAAGAGTTTTTCTCCCCCTTTAGAGATGAAGAAAAGCTCCCCCTGACAGAGATCTTAGGAAAAAGCATGTGAAAATTAGAGGTGCAAGACATGATTTGAAAAGACTAACTTCCCTTATGCATAGGTAACAGAATATGAGTTAACCACTTATGCATTTTTAGCAACATGGAAGTATATGATATGAAATATAGTCTAATCAAATATTGGAGAAGACATGTAAATGATACTAGATGCAGTCTCAAAAGATACCGATTGAAATTCAATGGCGAGCTTGAGAGACATGAGAGTTCTTGGAGATTTTGTAGTGGAAGATTGTTGTCTTTCTCCGGGGACCTCATTTTCCTTACAATGAGATTATCACATGAAATAGACTTGAAAAGGTGTTAGTCTCAAAGTATTAGATTATAGAGTAACCTCCCCCTGAAGATGTGCATACAAGTTTTGAATACTTGTTGGAGACATGCACTTTGATTTGATATCAAGAGGGGCAAATTATCTATAATCCAAACTTTGGCACATATAAGTTAAATGATACAACTTGTAGAAATCAAAATTTTCAATTGATGCAGCATTTGCTATGGAGTGATATAGAAGTTATGTGCCGTGCTTAAATAAATATTTTAAGCCATATAGGTTTGCTTAAGTGTATGAATTGAAAACAAGCAATCCTACCATATGATTCACCTAGTATGCATAACTTAAAACAAAGGTAAATAACAAATGTAATACTAGGCAAGAAAGGTAAACAAGATACAAGGTAAATAGATACGCATATCTAAAAACAAGAGATACAATAAATCTAGTTACCTTAGTCATGGGTGGGAAATTTGGGTCCAAAAATTTTCACTAACCTACTTGGCAATAAACTTGATCCAATATGATGTATCCCATGATATACATCCCGAATTTGCCAAGTCTCCAAATTTCCCGTAGACCTTTGGTCCACTCACTTCCCTTTCGGGATCCAAACCTTCTTGGTGCTTTTCATGGTTGAAATTATCTCCTTTGGCACCCAGATGCGTTTGGCCCCTTTTCCTTTGTTGGCTTGCTTGTTGGCCTTGATTGCTATCACCTTTCCATTCTTTTTCTTCTTGATCAAATATGGTGTAGCATCCTTTTTGTTCACCCTTTTGATGTAGGTGTTGGAGATTTTGCTTGATGGCTTTTGCTTGAGCTTTTGCCTTTGATTATCCCCGGTCATCGCCTTGCATTGGAAAGACTTGTGGCCTTCCATGTGGCATAGCCTACAAATCACAGTTTCTCCCTCTACAGGCTTGTTCACTCCCGCAGTGGTGTTACCCTGTGGAGGTCGGATTTGTTTGGCTTTGCCTTTCTTGTCATACAAAGCCTTGCCAAGGCGAGCCACTTCTTGCTTTAATTGTTCATTTTCCTTTGCAACCTCATCCGAACATGTCTCTACAACAATATTCTCAACAATGACTTGGTTGCAGGGGTTAGAATCATCAATTAAATCAAAGCAGGAAGTAGAAGCATCTTTCTTAATTATTTCAGGTATTTCAACTAAAGATGCTGCTGGGGTGCTACCAATGTTTTCTAGCTTAGTAGTTAGCTCATTATTGTGTATGCTAAGAATTTCCATTTTCTCTAGCAAATTTTCAATAGCTTCTTGGGAGCTAGCTAACTTAGCCTTAAGTTTTTCATTCTTTTTAATAAGGTTGTCATCGGTAGCAGTGGATGGAGCACTAGATTCTAATAGCTCAATTTTAGTTGATAGCTCACTATTTAAGTTTGCAAAAGTTTCAAATTTTTCTAGCAAACCTTTGTAATCATTTTGAGAGCTAACCAACTTATTTTTCAAAGTTTTAAGTTGAGCTTTTTGCTTAGTGCAAACATCCTGGAAAAATTCTATGGCTTCCGCAAGCTCATCTAGAGAGGGCTTTCCCTCACCTTCATCATCACTACTACTTTCATCACTAGAGGATGGAATGCTTTTGTTACCTCTTGCCATAAGGCATTTGTGTGATGACGTGATGATCGTGACGAGGACCGGTGGCTGCGCGTCCTTGGAGGTTCATCTTCACTTGAATAATCATCCCAAGTTCTAACACTTGATAGCGCCTTGCCTTTGCTCCTCTCCTTTTTGGGTTTGGCCATATTTGGACAGTTGTCCCTGAAGTGTCCCTTCTCCCCACATGCGAAGCATCCTCTCTTCCTTTGCTTTTTCCTGTCAATGTTAAAGAGAAGATCCTCGACCTGCAGGGGCACACCCATTAGATTAATCTTGCAGATCATCCTCATTACCTTTCCGACGTGTCGGATTGTTTCTTCGTCCTCGGAGGATGATGTGCATGGTTGATTATTTTCATCATCATCACTTTCTTCTTCTTCCTCTTCTTCGCTTGAGGAACTTGGAGTGGGAGCCTTCTCTTTGCCCTTCCTTTCATCACATGCAAAAGCATATGGTCTTGAGGAAGTTGGCTCCTCTCCCCGACTCATTTTTCGCGACATCTCAAAAGCCGCGATTTTCCCAATCACGATGGTCGGGGTCATGTTGCTCAAGTCCTCCATGTTGTGAAGGATGGTGATGATGCTCCCATATCTTTGTTGTGGTAGCAGGGAGATAATCTTCCTCACAATGTCCGCATCACCTAGCTTATTAATGCCAATCGAATTGAGCTCATTGATAATTAGATTCAAACGAGAATACATGTCTCTAACAAGCTCATCATCTTTCATAGCAAAAGAATTATACTCATTTAAGACTAGGCAATGTTTTTGCTCACGGACATTGGATGTGCCGTCATGGAGCTCATGCAATTTTAGCCAAATCTCATTAGCAGTTTTCAGGGTAAATACTTGATTGAAAATATCCATGCTAAGAGATTCATACAAGCAATTTTTGGCTCTAACATTTAAATGGATTTCTTTTTCCTCACTCGTGGTGGGTTTCTCGGGATTCTTGAGGAATTTCATCCCGTCACGAGTGACTCTCCAAACACCTAGATCAACGACCTCTAGGTAACAAGCCATTCTAGCACTATAATATGAGAAGTTAGTGCCGTCGAAGTGTGGTGGCCTATGGGTATCCATCCCTTCCTCTAAAAAGCGTCGGCTCTTTTAGCGGTGAAGCTAAAGCGTTTCAAATGAGCCAAACCGCCTCTGATACCACTTGTAGGAAACGGGTGACGCCTAAGAGGGGGGGTGAATTAGGACTTCTAAAACTTTTACTAAACTAGGCCACAATTAAATCCCTAGAGCAAAACCTATGCAAGTAATCAAACTAGAATGTGCAAACTAGGTTTTGTCTAATTGTTGCTATCTCTACCGCAAAGGCTAAGTTTCAATCTATACTCAATAAATATGAATACAAGATTGAGACTTAAATGCTTAATATAAATGCAGAAACTTAAGGAGCAAAGTAGAGAAGCAAACTCTCGTGGATGACGCCGGTATTTTTACCGAGGTATCCGGAACCGCGCAAGGTCCCGACTAATCCTCATTGGTGCCCCTACGCAAAGGGAAGCCCACGCGAGGGCCAAGCACCACGGTCGAGTAACTCCGTAGAGAGTCGCGGGCCTTCTCCACGCGCAAGTGGTGCTCCGCTTCCGGCTCCTCTCGGACGCTCCCCGCCGTCTCCACTATCGAGCTTCCGGCCGAAACGCCGCGGGCCTCGTTCCCTCCGGTACACGGTGGCGGCCGTGACACAAACGCGATTGTCACAGTCTCGCAAGACTCTCGCCCCACTCGGTACAATTACAACGACTCACACAAGAGCCGAGGGGTTGTGTGGTTTTACAAAACTCACTCAACTAACTAGGGTTCACCTAGAGCAAGCGCTAAAGCGGTCTAACTAACCTAAGCACTTCGCAAAGCACCTACTGAGAGCACCTAGAGGGGGGGGTGAATAGGTGATCCTGTAAAACTTGAAAAACTTAAGCCACAAAAACTTGGTTAA
This sequence comes from Zea luxurians, assembly GCA_029449295.1. Lineage (NCBI taxonomy): Eukaryota > Viridiplantae > Streptophyta > Magnoliopsida > Poales > Poaceae > Zea > Zea luxurians. Next base: position 43,117,466 of record JAOPSE010000001.1, on the reverse strand, counting down.
GCGTTAGCACAGTAAATGCCAAGTGGCTAGAGAGGAATCTTCAACAAAACACAATAACCAACAAGAGATCAATCACAGAGATGGCACGGTGGTTATCCCGTGGTTCGGCCAAGACCAACGCTTGCCTACTCCAGGTTGTGGCGTCCCAACGGACGAGGGTTGCAATCAACCCCTCTCAAGCGGTCCAAAGACCCACTTGAATACCACGGTGTTTTGTTTGCTTTTCTCAATCCCGTTTGCGAGGAATCTCCACAACTTGGAGCCTCTCGCCCTTACACTTGAAGTTCACAAAGAAGCACGGAGCAAGGGAGGGATTAGCAATGCACTCAAGACAAGAAATCACAGCAACACCACGCACACAAGTCGCAACGAGTGCTCACAACACAACTCAATGAGTTCACCACTCAACTAGAGCTCTAATTGCTATCGCAAAGAATCAAAGGCGCGGAATCGATGTCTTGGTGCTTAGGAATGTTGTAGGAATGCTTGGTGTGCTCCTCCATGCGCCTAGGGGTCCCTTTTATAGCCCCAAGGCAGCTAGGAGCCGTTGAGAGCAATCTAGGAAGGCTGATCTTGCCTTCTGTCGACTGGCGCACCGGACAGTCCGGTGCACATCGGACACTGTCCGGTGCCCGATTTCCTTCCAAAAATGGCACAGTCGACCGTTGGCAGCCTGAGAGCTGTTGGCGCACCGGACATGTCCGGTGCACACCGGACAGTCCGGTGCCTCCTTTTAGCCGTTGGCTCGGCCACGTGTCCCGCGCAGATTGCGCGGCCGACTGTTGGCCCGGCCGACCGTTGGCTCACCGGACAGTCCGGTGCACACCGGACAGTCCGGTGAATTATAGCCGTACGTCGTCGGTGAATTCCCGAGAGCGGCCAGTTCGCTCGAGCCAGCCTGGCGCACCGGACACTGTCCGGTGCACCACTGGACACTGTCCGATGCACCACCGGACAGTCCGGTGATCCCAGACTGAGCAGAGTCTTGGCTGCTCGAGCCAAGACATTTTCAATTGGATTTTTCCTGTTTCCAGCACTTAGACACAATACATTAGTCCATAAAACAATGTACTAAGTCTGAGAAACATACCTTTATCCTTGATTTGTACTTTGTCCACCTTTTTACACTTAGGCACTTGTGTTGGACACTAAATCACCAAAATACTTAGAAATGGCCCAAGGGCACATTTCCCTTTCAATCTCCCCCTTTTTGGTGATTTATGCCAACTCAATATAAAGCAAGTAGAACAAACAAATACAAAATCAATTCAAATAAGAACTCAAATTGGTTTGATTCAAATTTGACATATATGGATCACTCTTTGCCACCACTTGGTTTGTTTTTGCAAATCAAACTCAAATTTCTATCTCTAAGTCAAACACACATGTTAAGACATAAAGAGAGTCATTCCAAGAGAAATTGATTCAAGATTTCAAAAACTCCCCTTTTTCCTATAATCAACACTTCTCCCCACAAGAAGCCAACTTTTGACAAGAGAGACAACAAAAGAGTTTTGACAAACCAAAAGCTCTATTCTACTATTTTCAAAATCTCTCAAGTGGTAGCTGATCCATTTATCGCTTTGGCCTTTATTTTCTCCCCCTTTGGCATCAAGCACCAAAACGGGATTAATCTTGGCCCTTTAACCCTATTGCCTCACCAAAATCTTCGACTAAGAGCAAATAGGCAATAAGAGTATAAAGATGAACATGGAAAAGTTACTCTTTTCATCGGAGTGCAGTGGAAGTCTTGCATGGTCCAAGTCCATCTTTTCCCTTTCAATCCTCCTTTGAGGCTAAAACAACCAAACTCAAGTACATGGTTAGTCTCAAAGGGTCAAGTTGTAGCACAGCTCCCCCTAAATATGTGCATCACTTGCAAAAAGGACTTGTGAGGTCCAGGGAGTGTTTGTACAACTTGAGCACCACAATAAGCAACAAAATGCAGAATGAACATGATCAAGGGCATAAACACATGTATGCTACAATTCAATCCAAGTTCCGCGAATCTAGGACATTTAGCTCACTACGCAGCCTGCAAAAGGTCTTTTCATCTAAAGGCTTAGTGAAGATATCGGCTAGCTGGTTCTCGGTGCTAACATGAAACACTTCGATATCTCCCTTTTGCTGGTGGTCTCTCAAAAAGTGATGCCGGATGTCAATGTGCTTTGTGCGGCTGAGCTCAACAGGATTTTCCGCTATTCGGATAGCACTCTCATTGTCACATAGGAGTGGGACTTTGCTCAGATTGTAGCCAAAGTCCCGGAGGGTTTGCCTCATCCAAAGTAGTTGCGCGCAACACTGTCCTGCGGCAACGTACTCGGCTCAGCGGTGGATATGGCAACGGAGGTTTGTTTCTTAGAGGTCCACGACACCAGGGACCTTCCTAAGAATTGGCACATCCCCGATGTACTCTTCCTATCGACCTTACATCCAGCATAGTCGGAATCTGAATATCCAATCAAGTCAAAGTTAGACCCCTTTGGATACCAGATCCCAAAGCAAGGCGTAGCGACTAAATATCTAAGAATTCGCTTCACAGCCACTAAGTGACACTCCTTAGGATCGGATTGAAATCTAGCACACATACATACGCTAAGCATAATATCCGGTCTACTAGCACATAAATAAAGCAATGAACCTATCATGGACCGGTATGCCTTTTGATCAACGGACTTACCTCCTTTGTTGAGGTCGGTGTGTCCATCGGTTCCCATCGGCGTCTTGGCGGGCTTGGCATCCTTCATCCCAAACCGCTTTAGCAAATCTTGCGTGTACTTCGTTTGGGAGATGAAGGTGCCGTCCTTGAGTTGCTTCACTTGGAACCCAAGGAAGTAGTTCAACTCGCCCATCATCGACATCTCGAATTTCTGCATCATCACCCTGCTAAACTCTTCACAAGACTTTTGGTTAGTAGAACCAAATATTATGTCATCGACATAAATTTGGCACACAAAAAGATCACCATCGCAAGTCTTAGTAAAAAGAGTTGGATCGGCTTTCCCGACCTTGAAAGCATTAGCAATTAAAAAGTCTCTAAGGAATTCATACCATGCTCTTGGGGCTTGCTTAAGTCCATAGAGCGTCTTAGAGAGCTTACACACGTGGTCGGGGTACCGTTCATCCTCGAAGCCAGGGGGTTGCTCCACGTACACCTCCTCCTTGATCGGCCCGTTGAGGAAAGCGCTCTTCACATCCATTTGGTACAACCTGAAAGAATGGTGAGCGGCATATGCTAGCAAAATACGAATTGATTCTAGCCTAGCCACAGGAGCGAACGTCTCCTCAAAGTCCAAACCTGCGACTTGGGCATAACCTTTTGCCACAAGTCGAGCTTTGTTCCTTGTCACCACCCCGTGCTCGTCCTGTTTGTTGCGGAACACCCACTTGGTTCCCACAACATTTTGCTTGGGACGAGGCACCAGCGTCCAAACTTCATTGCGCTTGAAGTTGTTGAGTTCCTCCTGCATGGCCAACACCCAGTCCGGATCTAGCAAGGCCTCTTCTACCCTGAAAGGCTCAATAGAAGAGACAAAAGAGTAATGCTCACAAAAATTAACTAATCTTGAACGAGTAGTTACTCCCTTGCTAATATCACCCAATATTTGGTCGACGGGATGATCCCTTTGGATCGTCGCTCGAACTTGGGTTGGAGGTGCCTGAGGTGCTTCTTCCTCTTCAACTTGAACATCCTGTGCTCCCCCTTGATCATGCGCCTCCACTTGAGGTACCTATTCGTCATCTTGGGTTGGGGGATGCACCATAGTTGAGGAATACGGTTGATCTTGCTCCAATTGTTCCTGAGGCCGTACATCTCCAATCGCCATGGTGCGTATCGCGGCCGTTGGAACGTCTTCTTCATCTACATCATCAAGATCAACAACTTGCTCTCTTGGAGAGCCATTAGTCTCATCAAATACAATGTCGCTAGAGACTTCAACCAAACCCGATGATTTGTTGAAGACCCTATACGCCTTTGTATTTGAATCATAACCTAATAAAAACCCTTCTACAGCTTTGGGAGCAAATTTAGAGGTTCTACCTTTCTTCACAAGAATATAACACTTGCTCCCAAATACACGAAAATAAGATACATTGGGTTTGTTACCAGTTAGCAGCTCATATGAAGTCTTCTTGAGGAGGCGGTGAAGGTAGACCCTGTTGATGGCATGGCAAGCCGTGTTCACGGCTTCCGACCAAAAACGCTCGGGGGTCTTGAACTCTCCAAGCATAGTCCTCGCCATATCAATGAGCGTCCTGTTCTTCCTCTCTACCACACCATTTTTGCTGAGGTGTGTAGGAAGCGGAGAACTCGTGCTTGATCCCCTCCTCCTCAAGGAACTCCTCCACTTGAAGATTCTTGAATTCAGACCCGTTGTCGCTCCTTATCTTCTTCACCTTGAGCTCAAACTCATTTTGAGCTCTCCTTAGGAAGCGCTTTAGGGTCCCTTGGGTTTCAGACTTATCCTGCAAAAAGAACACCCAAGTAAAGCGGGAAAAGTCATCAACAATAACTAGACCATACTTACTTCCTCCTATGCTCAGATAGGCGACAGGTCCGAAGAGGTCCATATGCAGCAGCTCCAGAGGTCTTGAAGTGGTCATCACATTCTTGCTGTGATGTGCTCCTCCCACTTGTTTACCTGCTTGACAAGCTGCACAAGGTCTATCTTTTTTGAATTGCACGTTAGTCAAACCTATCACGTGTTCTCCCTTTAGAAGCTTGTGAAGGTTCTTCATCCCCACATGTGCTAAGCGACGATGCCACAGCCAGCCCATGCTAGTCTTAGCAATTAAGCATGCATCTAGACCGGCCTCCTCTTTTGCAAAATCAACTAAATAAAGTTTGTCGTCTAGTACACCCTTAAAAGCTAGTGAACCATCACATCTTCTAAAGACAGACACATCTACATTTGTAAATAGACAATTATATCCCATATTACATAATTGACTGATAGATAGTAAATTATATCCAAGAGACTCAACTAAAAACACATTAGAGATAGAGTGCTCATTTGATATTGCAATCTTGCCTAAACCTTTCACCTTGCCTTGGTTCCCATCACCGAATATGATTGAATCTTGGGAATCCTTATTCTTGACGTAGGAGGTGAACATCTTCTTTTCCCCCGTCATATGGTTCGTGCATCCGCTGTCGATAATCCAGCTTGAACCCCCGGATGCATAAACCTGCAAGGCAAATTTAGGCTTGGGTCTTAGGTACCCAACTCTTGTTGGGTCCTATAAGGTTAGTCACAATTGTCTTAGGGACCCAAATGCAAGTTTTATCACCCTTGCATTTTGCCCCTAATTTTCTAGCAACTATCTTCCTATCCTTTCTACAAATAGCAAAGGAAGCATTTAAAGCATGATAAATTGTAGAGGGACCATTCATAACTTTTCTAGGACCATGAACAATATTCTTTCTAGGCACATGATGAATATTTTTCCTAGGCATATCTCTACCATGCATATAGGAAGAACTGGGAGCAAACATAGCATAACAATCATAGACATGTGAATCAAAAACATTACAACTCCTATGAGACTGTCTTCTATCATTGTACATAAAAGCATGGTTCTTTTTAGTACTACTTGCCATAGGGGCCTTCCCTTTCTCCTTGGCGGAGATGGAAGCCTTATAGCTTGTTAAGTTCTTGGCTTCCCTCTTGAAGCCAAGCCCATCCTTAATTGAGGGGTGTCTACCAGTCGTGTAGGCATCCCTGGCAAATTTTAGTTTATAAAAATCACTTTTGCTAGCCTTAAGTTGGGCATTAAGGCTAGCCATTTCATCATTTAACTTTGCAATAGAAGCTATGTGTTCACTACAAGCATCAATATCAAAATCTTTACATCTATTGCAAATAACAACATTTTCTACACAAGTTGTTGATTTACCAGCTATTTCTAACTTAGCATTCAAATCATCATTAATGCTCCTTAAGCTAGAAATCGTCTCATAGCAAGAAGATAATTCACAGGAAAGCATTTCATTTCTCTTAACTTCTAAGGCATGAGATTTTTGTGCTTCTACAAATTTGTCATGTTCTTCATACAACAAGTCCTCTTGTTTTTCTAAAAGCCTATTCTTATCATTCAAGGCATCAATCAATTCATTAATTTTATCTACCTTGGTTCTATCTAGGCCCTTAAATAAACATGAATAATCTATTTCATCCTCATCACTAGATTCGTCCTCACTTGAAGAAGCATAAGTAGAGTTTCGAGTACATACCTTCTTCTCCCTTGCCATAAGGCATGTGTGACGCTCGTTGGGGAAGAGGGATGACTTGTTGAAGGCGGTGGCGGCGAGTCCTTCATTGTCGGAGTCGGACGAGGAGCAATCCGAATCCCACTCCTTGCCAAGATGTGCCTTGCCCTTTGCCTTCTTATAGTTCTTCTTCTTCTCTCTCTTGTTCCCTTGATCCTGATCACTATCATTGTCGGGACAGTTAGCAATAAAATGACCAAGCTTACCACATTTGAAGCATGAGCGCTTCCCCTTTGTCTTGGTCTTGCTTGGCTGCCCCTTGCGACCCTTTAGCACCGTCTTGAATCTCTTGATGATGAGGGCCATCTCTTCATCATTAAGTCCGGCCGCCTCAATTTGTGCCACCTTGCTAGGTAGCGCCTCCTTGCTTCTTGTTGCCTTGAGAGCAAGGGGTTGAGGCTTGTTGATTGGACCATTCAATGCGTCGTCCACGTACCTCGCCTCCTTGATCATCATTCGCCCGCTTACGAATTTTCCAAGGACTTCTTCGGGCGACATTTTGGTGTACCTGGGATTCTCACGAATATTATTCACCAAATGAGGATCAAGAACGGTAAAGGACCTTAGCATCAGTCGGACGACGTCGTGGTCCGTCCATCGCGTGCTTCCGTAGCTCCTTATTTTGTTGATAAGGGTCTTGAGCCGGTTGTATGTTTGGGTTGGCTCCTCGCCCCTTATCATCGCGAACCGTCCAAGCTCGCCCTCCACCAACTTCATCTTGGTGAGCAAGGTGACGTCGTTCCCCTCATGAGAAATCTTGAGGGTGTCCCAGATCTGCTTGGCGTTATCCAAGCCGCTCACTTTGTGGTATTCATCCCTGCACAATGAAGCTAGAAGAACAGTAGTAGCTTGTGCATTCTTATGAATTTGCTCATTAATGAACATGGGACTATCCGTACTATCAAAGTGCATTCCACTCTCTACAATCTCCCATATACTAGGATGGAGAGAGAATAGGTGACTACGCATTTTGTGGCTCCAAAATTCGTAGTCCTCCCCATCAAAGTGTGGAGGCTTGCCGAGAGGAATGGAGAGCAAATGTGAATTTGAACTTTGCGGAATACGAGAGTAGTCAAAAGAAAAGTTCGAATTAACTGGTTTCCTTCTCTCGTAGTCGTTGTGGTCGTCGTCCTTTTGGGAAGAAGTAGACTCATCGCTGTCGTCGTAGTAGACGATCTCCTTGATGCGCCTTGTCTTCTTCTTCTTCCCATCTTTCCGTCTATGGCCTGAGCCCGAGTCGGTAGGCTTGTCATCCTTCGGCTCGTTGACGAAAGACTCCTTCTCTTTGTCGTTGATCACGATTCCCTTCCCCTTAGGATCCATCTCTTCGGGCGATTAGTCCCTTTGTGAAGAGAACGGCTCCGATACCAATTGAGAGCACCTAGAGGGGGGGTGAATAGGTGATCCTGTAAAACTTGAAAAACTTAAGCCACAAAAACTTGGTTAAGCGTTAGCACAGTAAATGCCAAGTGGCTAGAGAGGAATCTTCAACAAAACACAATAACCAACAAGAGATCAATCACAGAGATGGCACGGTGGTTATCCCGTGGTTTGGCCAAGACCAACGCTTGCCTACTCCACGTTGTGGCGTCCCAACGGACGAGGGTTGCAATCAACCCCTCTCAAGCGGTCCAAAGACCCACTTGAATATCACGGTGTTTTGTTTGCTTTTCTCAATCCCGTTTGCGAGGAATCTCCACAACTTGGAGCCTCTCGCCCTTACACTTGAAGTTCACAAAGAAGCACGGAGCAAGGGAGGGATTAGCAATGCACTCAAGACAAGAAATCACAGCAACACCACGCACACAAGTCGCAACGAGAGCTCACAACACAACTCAATGAGTTCACCACTCAACTAGAGCTCTAATTGCTATCGCAAAGAATCAAAGGCGCGGAATCGATGTCTTGGTGCTTAGGAATGTTGTAGGAATGCTTGGTGTGCTCCTCCATGCGCCTAGGGGTCCCTTTTATAGCCCCAAGGCAGCTAGGAGCCGTTGAGAGCAATCTAGGAAGGCTGATCTTGCCTTCTGTCGACTGGCGCACCGGACAGTCTGGTGCACACCGGACACTGTCCGGTGCCCGATTTCCTTCCAAAAATGGCACAGTCGACCGTTGGCAGCCTGAGAGCCGTTGGCGCACCGGACATGTCCGGTGCACACCGGACAGTCCAGTGCCTCCTTTTAGCCGTTGGCTCGGCCACGTGTCCCGCGCAGATTGCGCGGCCGACCGTTGGCGCGGCCGACCGTTGGCTCACCGGACAGTCCGGTGCACACCGGACAGTCCGGTGAATTATAGTCGTACGTCGTCGGTGAATTCCCGAGAGCGGCCAGTTCGCTCGAGCCAGCCTGGCGCACCGGACACTGTCCGGTGCACCACCGGACAGTCCGGTGATCCCAGACTGAGCAGAGTCTTGGCTGCTCGAGCCAAGACATTTTCAATTGGATTTTTCCTGTTTCCAGCACTTAGACACAATACATTAGTCCATAAAACAATGTACTAAGTCTGAGAAACATACCTTTATCCTTGATTTGTACTTTGTCCACCTTTTTACACTTAGGCACTTGTGTTGGACACTAAATCACCAAAATACTTAGAAATGGCCCAAGGGCACATTTCCCTTTCACCTACGCTAATCACCGAGTGATTCTATTAAGCACTTGGGTGTTTGAGCTCTTGGAAATATGCACTGTGTCTTGGTATGTTGCTTGGGCTCCCACACCTTCAAATGGCTGATTGGGTGAAGTATATATAGGCCCCAACTCAACTAGCCGTTGGAAAGCAGACTGTTGTAAGGGTGGCACACCGGACAGTCCTGTCAGCCAACGGTGCGCCAACTGTGTGCCAACGGTGCGCCAATAGTGAGCTAACGGTGCGCCAACAGTGCACCAACGCTGTGCAGCCAACGGCTAGTTCTGACACACCGGACACTCCTGTCCGCCAACGGTGCGCCAACTGTGTGCCAACAGTGCGCCAACAGTGAGCCAACGGTGCGCCAACAGTGCGCCAATGCTGTGCAGCCAACGGCTAGTTCTGACACACCGGACAGTCCGGTGCACCAGCTGACAGCCCATCTTCTAGGTCTTCTGTATTTTATTCTTGGGCTCCTTTGGTCTTGAGTCTTGGACTTCTAAGCTCTTTTTATGTCTTCATTTGAGGTGTTGCATCCTCAGTGTCTTAGTCCAATCCTCTTCGTATCCTGTGAATTATAAACATAAACACTAGCAAACACATTAGTTCACAGGTTGTGTTAATCATCAAACACCAAAACTCATTTAGCCAAATGGCCCGGGGTCCATTTTTCCTTACAGGCTTCGTGTGGGCGGGGCTGGCAGGCAGGAACTATTGTCCTTGCCGGCCGTTGCGAGTGTAGGTGAGGGGGAGCTGCGAAGTCTTTTTGAGGGTGAGGAGCTGAGGATGATGTTGTTTAACTATAGGGAGATGGGAATCATTCCGAAGGCTGAACTGATGTAAAGTGTGGTGCCCTTGTTGTACGTGTGTAATGGCTTGTATGATGATGTTGTGTGCCTTCGCACATTCGGCTATGCGCACGAAGGCGTTGCGCACTTGGTCTGGTGTATTTGTTATGTCGGTCTGGTGCGCATGTAGTCGGTCTTTGCACGGACGGTTTGGTGTAGTCTTTTTCACACTTGTCGTGCTTTGTCCGGCTGCACCCTTAGGCGACTTTTGCGCGGATACTCTTTGCGGAAGACTTCGATTTTTCACACTTGCTGTGCCAATCCGGCTGTACCCCTAGGCGACTTTTGCACGGATGGTCTTTTTGAGGAAGATTTTGGTGTATTGCACTTGTTGTGCTAGTCCGGCTGCACCCTTAGGCGACTTCTGCACGGATAGTCTTTTTTGAAGAAGACTTCGATTTTTCGCACTTGTTGTGCTAGTCCGGCTGCACCCTTAGGCGACTTCTGCACGAATAGTCTTTTTTGAAGAAGACTTCGATTTTTCGCACTTGTTGTGCTAGTCCGGCTGCACCCTTAGGCGACTTCTGCACGGATAGTCTTTTTTGAAGAAGACTTCGATTTTTCGCACTTGTTGTGCTAGTCCGGCTGCACCCTTAGGCAACTTTTGCGCGGAGTGCCGCACGCGAGGGTAGCTAGCGCTAAGACTCGTGGTGACTTTGTATTGGTCGAATGTCGAAGACCGTCGACGCGGTCTTTTTTCGACGTAGATTTTTGCGGGGGATTTTTCACTTGTATATTACATGACTTCGCCTCGTTAAAAACCTCACCCCCCGAGAGGAAAAGAGTGCAGGCCAGAATGGAATTGTTTTTGCGAATTACAAGGGCGAACTGGCCCTGATGAGTCAAACGAAAAATTTGCGAAGATTATCGATGTTCCAGGAATGCTCCAAGTCTTCGCCGTTTGGCGTTGCGAGCCTGTATGCGCTGGGGGATGCCTTCGTCTTGACAATGAAAGGGCCCGCCCACTTGGGCTCCAGCTTGCCCCTGGACTCTGTCCGGCCTGTTCGGACGAGTACGAGGTCCCCTTCGCTGAATTCCCTCGGGATGACTGCATGGTCGTGCCATGCTTTTGTCTGGGCTTGGTATTTATTTAGAGCCTGTAGAGCGAAGACGCGGTCTCCATCGATAAGATCCTTCAACGTGGGTTCGTCCACGTCGGGGACAGCTGACGAAACTGTTCGCGGGGACCCATGTTTTATTTCTTGCGGCGTCATGGCCTCCGATCCATACAGAAGGCGGAAAGGGGTGAACCCAGTCGCCCTGCACTCAGTCGTGTTTAGCGCCCAGACCGCTTCAGGTAACAAATCGGCCCACTTGCCCTTTTTTTCGTCGAGGAGCATCTTCTTGACGGCTGTGAAAATTTTTCCATTGGCGCGTTCCACAACGCCGTTGGACTGCGGGTGATATACTGAGGCGAAGGCAAGCTTGGTGCCAATGGAGAAGCAGAAATCCTTGAAGTCTTGGTTGTCGAACTGCTTGCCGTTGTCAACTGTGAGTTCGGACGGTACTCCGAAGCGGCAAACAATGTTTTGCCAGAAGAATTTCTGTGCAGTCTTTGATGTTATTGTGGAAACAGCCCTTGCCTCGATCCATTTGGTAAAATACTCGACAGCGACGAAGGTGAACTTAAGGTTCCCTTGAGCTGTGGGCAGGGGCCCGATGATGTCTAGGCCCCAGCGCTGGAGAGGCCATGTGTGGGCGATCAGTTTTGTGAATTGCGAAGGGCTGCCTGATCGAGGAGAAAATTTCTGGCAAGCTTCGCAGGACCTTGTGACCCGATTTGCGGCGCAGATCATTGCGGGCCAGTAAAAACCTTGACGGATCACCTTTGCGGCTAGGGCCCTTGGCCCTGCGTGAGAGCCGCAAGTACCGCTGTGGACTTCGCGCAGGATTTGGACGCCTTCGGCTTCGGTGACACATTTAAGCATTGGCTGACTGACCCCCTTCTTGTAATGCTGGCCCTCAATCAGTGCGAAGTCCCGGCTTCGATGTTTGAGGCGCTTGGCCTCGTTGATGTCGGCTGGGTGGTAGTACCCCTGTAGGAACAGGGTTATTGGTGCCCGCCAGTCTTCGGTCATAATAAGGTTGACTATGCGGTGGCCCTCGCTGTCATTGGTTATCTGGAGCCCTTCGGGGCTCCGGACGGCTGGCGTGCCGATAACATGGTAGAACACGTCAGGGGGCAGGGACTCGCCTCTGGCTGCAGCCTTGGCCAATGCGTCGGCTTCTTCATTCTTGGCCCGGTCCACATGCTGCAAGGTGAATCCCTTGAATTGTCTCTCGAGACTTCGGATGGCCGCGAGATATTGCATAAATGCGGGGTCCTTTGCTGCATAGTCTTTCTCGACTTGGCCGGCGACTACCTTGGAGTCTGTTCTGACAATGCAGGTGGTTCACCAAGGGCCCTTAGCTTGCGGAGGCCGAGGATGACAGCTTTGTATTCTGCTATGTTGTTTGTGCATCTGTCAGATTCCAGGGCGAAGCTTAAGCGTGCCGCGTATCTGTGCTTGATCCCGGCGGGTGAGGTGATGACTGCAGCGGCGCCTGCCCCCGCATGGCACCATGCGCCGTCGCAGTGGATTGTCCAAACTTTCTCTGCGGACGTGTCTGGCTGTGTTATTGGCCCAGTCCAGTCTACGACGAAGTCTGCTAGAACTTGTGACTTGATGGCTGTCCTGGGCTCGAAAGTGATGTGGTAGCCGGAGAGTTCGACCGCCCATTTGGCGATCCGTACCGATGCCTCTGGATTTCTGAACAATTCGCCGAGTCCCCTATCTAAGGTAACTCGGACCTTGAATGCTTCAAAATAGTGGCGCAATTTGCGCGAAGACATAACAACTGCATAGGCAATCTTTTCCAGTTCCGTCATGTTACATTTTGATGGTGTGAGCACTTCGGAAACGTAATAAACTGGGCACTACCTGATCACGCCTTCTACTGTCTGCTCCTGTACTAGTGCCGCGCTGACCGCGTGCGGCGAGGCCGCAACATAAAGCAACAGGGGTAGCGAAGAGTCGGGGCTTGTAAGAACGGCCAGTTCCGACAGGTACTGTTTCAATGAGGCGAAGGCCGCCGCCTGCTCTGGTCCCCAAGCGAAGTCTTTTGTGCCGCGGAGTGTTTTGAGGAAGGGGAGACTTCGCTCGACGGACTTGGAGATGAATCTGTTGAGGGCGGCCAATCTGCCCGTCAGGCGCTGGACGTCTCTGGCTGACTGCGAGGGTGTCATGTTGATGATGGCCTGAATTTTTGTTGGATTGGCCTCAATTCCGCAGTGTGATACCAGATAGCCCAATATTTTCCCCTAGCGAACGCCGAAGACGCACTTTTCGGGGTTTAGGCGAAGTCGTGCGTCTCGCATGTTCGCAAAGGTTTCGGCGAGGTCAGCAAGATGGTCCTCCTTGCTCCTGCTGGCGACGACGATGTCATCCACATACGTGAATATATTCCTGCCGACTTGCCCCTCGAGCACCGTTTTGGTAAGACGAGAGAAAGTGGACCCGGCGTTCTTGAGTCCCTCCGGCATTCTGATGAAGCAATATGTGCCGAAGGGTGTTATGAAGCTGGTGCTGGCCTTGTCCTCCTCCTTCATATATATTTGATGGTAACCGGAGAAACAGTCGAGGAGTGACATGACTTCGCACCCGGCCGCGCTATCGACTATTTTGTCGATCCGAGGCAGTGGGAAGTTGTCCTTTGGGCAAGCCTTGTTGAGACTGGTGAAGTCGATGCACATTCGCCACTTGCCGCTCTTTTTCTGCACCATCACAACATTGGAGAGCCACGTGGGGTAAGCCACTGGCTCGATAAATTTGGCTTCCAGGAGGCGATGTACCTCGACCTTGGCGGCTTCTGTCTTCTCGTCAGACATTTTGCGGAGCCGCTGTTTTTTCGGTCTCACCGAAGGGTCGATTCCTAGGCTATGCTCAATTATGGATCGGCTGACCCCGACCAGGTCGAGGGCTGACCAGGCGAAGACGTCTTTGTTCTTGGACAAGCAGCAGAGGAGTCTCTCCTCGTTGTGTGAAGTGAGGTCTTCGCTGATGGTGACTGTCTGGTTGGGCGTGGCCTGGTCGAGGGGAACAGTCTTGGTCCCGTCGTTGCTCTGCAGCTGTGCCTTGTCGTGTTCTTTATCAGTTGGGCTGGCGGACGCAGGGACCTCGCGCTGGGCCGTGAGGCAGTGCACATTTCTTTGCCCGGGGACGAAGTCTCGCTCTATGTTGCGCGCAGTCTGCTGGTTGCCGTAGACCGTGATGGCGCCTAGCGGACCTGGTATTTTCATGCACAGGTAAAGTCCGTGGATGGCTGCCTCAAACTTGTTGATGGAGCCCCGGCCCATGATGGCGTTGTACAGATACACCATATCCACGATATCGAAGGTCACTTGCTCGCTTCGAGCATTGGGTGCTACGCCGAAGGAGAGAGGCAATTCTATTTTGCCGACGGGAAATGTGCCCTTGCCGCCGAAACCATACAACGGGTTGTTTGAAGGCTTGAGCAGGTTGTGGCTTATGCCCATGCGGTCGAAGGCATGGAGGAAGATGATGTCTGCTTGACTGCCATTGTCGACTAGGACTTTGTGCAGGTCCCAGCCTGCCACGCTGCAGTTGATAACCATGGCGTCGCTGTGGGGGGCGCTGCGCAGATCAACGTCTCGGGCATCGAAGGTCAGCGGTACATGGGACCACTTTGTCTGCACGACCGGGCCGGTGATGGCGACGTGGTTGATGCTGCGGTAGTGGTCCCGCTTCTGCCGCTTCGTGTCGAAGTCGGTGCTGGACCCCCCAGTGATCATATGAATGACTCCGTGATACGGCTGATCGGCGAAGTCCTCTTGTTTCGGGGCATGGGGGTGGTGGATGTTTTGTTGTTGCTGGTGTTCCTGGTGGTGTTGGTATGCGTGGTGCGGTGGATGCGGAGCGGGGGCGTGGATGTATGGTGGAGGGGGTGGCTGATATGTGTGCGCGACAACTCTAGGGTTGTCGGCTGGTTGCGCCTGTGCCATCCTGTCTTTGGTGGCCTTCGTCTCTGGGCAGTCTCTGGTTTGGTGGGCGCAGTCTTCGTCGTGAAACAGGCAGTAGAATCGGCGCGGCGGCTGCGCACGTCCCCGGCCCCATCCGCGAGTTCCGTTTCCGCGGCCCTGGGGGGATATTCCTGGCGGCGAGGGGCCTCACCAGCGGGGTGCTGGTTGGCGATGTTGTGCACCTGCTGCTGATTGCGGCCGTCCCGACTGGAGTCTGGCTGCGGAGTCCTCGTCCACGTGCGGCTGGACTGTGGAGCATCTTTGGGTTTCCTCTGAGACTCAATTTTGCGCTGGTGAAGCTCTTCGGATTTGGCATATTTTTCAAATAGTTGGTACAACTCCTGGAGGTTCTTGGGCGGATCCCTGATGCAGTGGTTGTAGAGGACGCCGGCCCGAAGGCCACTGATGGCGTAGTGGATAGCGATTTGGTCATCGACCGAGGGTAGCTGTGACTTGAGTGTCAGAAACTTGCGGTAGTACTCCCGCAGAGTCTCCTTTTCCAGCTGCTTGCAGAGTGAGAGTTCGGCCAGGGCGTCGGTGTCTGGGCGGTACCCTTGGAAGTTGAGCAGGAATTTGTCCCGGAGGCTTCTCCAGGAGTCAATGGACAACGGGGGTAATCTGGTGAACCAGGTGAGAGCTGGGCCCTCGAGGGCAATGATGAAAGACTTGGCCATCGTGGCGTCGTCCCCTCCGGAAGATGCAACGGCGACCTGATAACTCATGATGTACTGTGCTGGGTCAGTAGTGTCGTTGAACTTGGGATAGGTCTCTGCCCGGAAGTTGGCAGGCCATGGTGTCACTTAGAGGTGTGGCGCCAGGGGACTTCGCTCGTCGAAGTAGTTGACACCTTGGAATGCCGTGGCGTGTGGGATGGTGGGATCCCGGTGGGGAAAGTGCAGGTCTTCGACTTGTGCGCGCTGTTGCAGGGGTGGCCCGTGTTGCAGGCCGAAGTGGCCTTCGCGCTGCATTAGCGCGATCTCTTGCTCGAGCTCCTAGGCCTTCTGCTCTTCGTCTCGTATCATTTGCCGCACCTTGGCCTGTGCGGACACACGTTGGCGCTTGACCTCAAGTATCTCTTTTTACTTCTGGAGATTGCGGTTCTTGATGCGCAGGGCGCGCAGCTGTAGCTGTTCTTCTGCTGAGACACCGATGACTTCGCCGTCCTCGGTGAAGTCCGTGCCCCCTGGTGGAGCGAAGCCTGGGGGAGGCTGCGGCTATCCCTCAGGGCCGCAGGTGCGAAGAGCGTCATCTTCGCAGGTGTGGAGAACGTTGTCTTCAGTGGCCTCTTGGTGGGTGGAGTGGGTGAGGGCGAGGGCCTTGCCCTTTTTTGCGGCTAGCAGTGCTGCCTTCGCAGCCTCGTCAGCCTTCGAGCTAGCTTTCTTGGGTGCCATCGCGGGTGGTTTTTTCGTAGCACGAACGGTGGGCACCAAATGTTGGAACTTGCTCTCCAGCGCAAGCTGATCCAACGGGGGAGTATAGTGACGGAGACAAGGTTTTTGTGTGAGATGGCAATAGCTCTGTTAATCCAGCCTCTCAAGGGCACTGTGCGGGGGTATTTATAGGTATCTGAGTGCCCAGCGTCTAGTGTTAAGGACGCATGTGCCCTCAGGCGCCTAGGTTATCCTCGGAATATTCCCATAAAGCAGGGTTACAGACTGTAATTACAGGGAGACCTTTACAAATTAGGCCCGTAACGCGCAGCGACCACGCAGGGCCTGTTACAATGGGCCGGATCACACGTGGGCCTCCATGTCAGACGAGGCCGCAGGATGCGACAACCTCATCACAGGTCTTCGTCCGGCGACGCGTGGGACGAAGGGTAAAACTGTCAGTCGTCTTGCCTCCGTTGGTGCAGCGAGGACGGTGCAGGCCTCGAGCGAAGGGTGGCGTCTTCGCCTTCGCCCCAACACTTAACCTTCCTCATTTACAAGTACTTAAGTTTCAATCTCTCCTTTCTAGTTAGAATATTAAGCATTGAAACTTAGGCTTTGGGATAGAGATAGCAACACTTAGACAAAACCTAGTTACACATTCTAAATTGTTTATTTGCATAGTTTTGCTCTAGAGATTTAATTGTGGCTTAGTTTAGAGAATAGTTTTTAGAAGTCCTAATTCACCCCCTCTTAGGCATCACCATTTCCTACAATTGGTATTAGAGCCCGGTTTGGCTCATTTAAAACATTTTAGCTTCACCGCTAATCGAGCCGACACTTTTTAGAGGAAGGGGATGGATAGCCATAGGCCACCACACTTCAACGACACTAACTTCTCATATTATAGTGGTAGAATGGTTTGTTACCTAGAAGCCATTGATCTAGGTGTTTGGAGAGTCACTCGTTACGGGATGAAACCACCTAAGAATCCCGAGAAGCTCACCACGAGTGAGGAAAAAATCATTTGAATGCTAGAGGACGTAGGGTAATATCTCACATCAAGATTTGAAACCTATGTAAATCTTTGTGTCTCCTGTTCCTTTACCTTCAACTTTCGATCTTGTGACCTACCCCATATAAACACTATTGAACAATTTTTGACAAGGACCTTTAGTGGGTTAGTGCTTGCTTTCTAGAAATACTAAATTGTTGAGTTGTTTTAAGAGTTTTTGAAGATACTCTCCTTTTTTTAAGTATGATCTCCTAGAATTTATGCAGATTTGGTGTAGTGTAGATGATCATTATGGGTGGCAAAGGGTTCATGACATTGGGTGTGGTGGAGAGGGGCGATGGCTACATGAAGTGAAGCATTAATAGGGTTGCTAAAACTTAACATACAAATTCTACTTAATTTTATACTAGAAGCAAAGATTGGTGGCGTTGGGCATGGTGAACAGGGGAGATGGTCACATGAAGGGACATAGGAGGTTAATGGGGTTACTAAAACTTAACATGGGGATGCAACTTGATTTTACACTAGAAAAATAGTAAACTAGCAAGCACAATGTGTACTCATATTTTATTAGTGGTCTCTATTTACCAAACTAACCAAGAGTGTTGCAAACTAGAGCCAATCATATCAATTGTTCTATGTTAATCTAGGAAAGATAAAGGCAATGATCAAGCACTTGTGAAATGTAAATATGTTAAGGGATTATCTTAACTTAGTGGGGGCCAACTTTGAATCACAACAATGTATTGAGATATGTGGTTTCAATGAAAAAACACAACCCCCAATCCATGTTGGATCAGCACCGAGGATGTTTCTACTACTAAGCCTTCCTTGGTCACATTGTTGAGATCGCCACAAAAAATCTTGCTAAGCAAAGCAAGGGCCACAAGCCAATATTACTCACCAATTATGCTTGATTCCTACTATCATCTTAGAACCTTTCTATGGATTTTCTCAATGAAGAAAAAGGTTTGCATAACCCTTGTAAACCAATTGCTACTGCTCCACACCAAACATGGAGGGTCGATGTCTCTAGAGAATTGTCAAGGCTTCGGGTGCTCTGGTTCTCGAAGATTATAAGGCCACTTTGCCAAAGCCAAAAATTGCCTTGTATTTATATGATGTATAAGCTCTCATATAATGGATGGAATGTTCCAAACTTGCTTTAGCTTCGAATGGCTTCAATACACTCCAAAAACTTCCAAATAGCTAGTGGAACAAAGTAAGAAAGGAAGCCAACTTCTAACCCTGCCTCGAGAATATATAAGGAGGTGTCCTTAAACCAGAATATCCCATATAACCTTATTAGGCAACACATCTCATCGCACATCTTGCATATGATTATAATCGCCCCCCAAAAGGACTTAGGATAATACCTCTTTCCATGGTCTTAAGCCTGTATAAACTTTGCATTCCATGTCCTAACATCTAGTTTCTATTGTCGCATAATGCCCATTTCATATTGTGGGTGCCTAAAGCTTAGCTAGTCGATGCTAGTTAGGAGAAGTGCACATAGATTCGGTCTCCAAGTGCTAGATGGCCTAGAGATCGAGATCATCATCGATTTTGCTCCATATCAGTCTATAAACTTCAGGAGCATAGACTTCCCCGTTAATATCATTGTTGAGCTTAGTTGGAGCTAGTCATACCATAACCATCAATATCGATTTCATTAGACTCCACTGGACTCGATGATGCCGCTGCTGGCAATGTTGCCGTCACTAATAACATTGACTATCGGGGAGACCATCTTTGTCGAGTTCCAAATGGTTTACCGAGCGGTTTCTTTCGGGCACTCAGCAAAGAAGCTTTTTTCCGAGTTTCAAACAAAAACGCTCGGTAAAAAACACTTGACTAAGTTATCGAGTGTTTTTTACACACGGCAAAGAGCTTCTTTGCCGAGTATTTTTTTCGACACTAAGCAAATATAATTTTTAAATCATATTTGGAAACAGTAAATTGATTTAAATGAAAAAAATTTTAACTACAAAGTTGTATAACTCATCAGCATGTGTAGTTTTTAATTTGGTCATTTCTTCATATGACAAAATAAAAGTAAATTTGTTCACAGAACTTATATATCTCTCTCGTAGTTTATGAAACTACAAGATAGATGTATAAGATTTGTGAACAATGTTTGGACCATCATGTTGGATGAATAAATGACCAATAACAAAAATAAACTTTGTAGATCTTGAGAAGTTGTAGAATTTTATAGTTGGCAACTTTTTGATTTGAAGTCATCTTATAAATGAAAACTACCTCTGAATTTTAAATTTTAAAGTTCAAATTTCCCAACAACCTTGGATGGAAAACCACCAAAATGAAACTTGTAGGTTTTGAAAAGTTATGAAACTTTGTAGTTTACAATTTTTTTATTTGAAATCATCTTGCCATACAAAACTATGTTTGGATTTCAAAACTTGATTTTTTAAACGATCTCGGATGGAAAATTCACCAAAATTAAAATTGTAGGTCTCGAAAAGTTATGAGAGTTTGTAGTATACAACTGTTTGATTTGAAATCATCTTGTCATAGAAAAAATATTTGAAGTTTTAAAATTTGGAATTCAAAATTTGCTACTCAAATGAAGGAACTACCAATAAAATAAAGTTGTAGATCTCGAAAAGCTATACAACTTTATAGTTACAAATTTTTCATTTGAATTCATTTAATGCCTCAGACAATCGATTCACACTCGGTTTGTTATTATACGTAGAGAAGGAAAACATTATATAGACATAATTGAGATAGGGTGGAGCGGTAGAGGAGATTACACCTGCTCTTTGTCGAGTGAAAACAAGCCTTTGACGAGTGCTTGGAGCACTAGACAAAGAAAGCGAGTTCGATAGTGGTTGTCAAACACGACCTGTCTGAGTTGTATAGGCATCGCTTAAGTCCCTATAAGTCGATCAATGCCACCGCTATAACTTTATAAGGCTCAACCGAAGTCGGTCACACCACTACTGATATATGATTGGTTGCCTGCCCATTCACGCTAGGCTCGCGCAGTCCAGGCCGGCTAGCGAAGCTCCCGCACCCACTTTCCCACGCATGCAGTTGAACTAGTGAAAAAGCAGGCCCGTCTCCAATCGCGCAGGCCACCATTCAGTTGCTCGCGCGCGGTCAATGCATACAACCAGTATAGGCGCGATGGACAGGCCAACCAATCACGCCCTATGCAAACCTACATATGACCTTGCAATCAAACACAAATAAACTGCGTTGCACAAGTCTAGATACAAATTTATACAAACAGCTAATGAGAACGTGTACTAGGAAAAAAAATCATGTGTAGATATCTACACCGATGTCGTCGTTAACAGATCCGGATTTCCGCGCCTGAGGGTAACTAACTTGTGTCGTCGTCGGTAGTCGGACTCCTGCGTGAACTCGATCTGAACAAAGTTCCGAGTCGCATTCGATAGTCAACGCCCCTAGTACGGGCCTATATATAATAATTACGAACCACGCACGCACCGCCGCAACAACACAGCAACCGCAGTAACCTCTCGTTCCGATCCTGCAACACTGCTGCGGCCATGGGCTCGTCAAGCGCGAAACGCTTCTCCCTGCGCAGCATCGGATCCGGAGCGGTGCTCATCTTCCTCGTGCTGCTGTTGGTCGTCGCCGGCGGCGTCGCCACACTTCATCACAGGGGCAACACGCCGGCACGGGGCGTCCTTGTAAACGATAGCCCCCTTCCTCGCAAAATACTACGCGTCGAAGTCATCAAAGAAGCCAGCAGCAACATCGACTTCGCTAACCAACAGCACGGACCGCCGGCGCCACTGCTCCCAAGGGGACTCGTCCGTGAAACCACAAACCTGGAGATGGAAGCGTCACTAGCCGGCGACCCCGAGCGGAGGCATGAAGCAGCGCCAAAGCCCAAGAGCCTCCTGGCAGTCCCCGTCGGGATCAAGAACAAGGCGGTCGTGGACAAGCTCGTGTCCAAGTTCCCCGCGGCCGACTTCACCGTGATGCTGTTCCACTACGACGGCGCGGTGGAGCAGTGGGGCGGCATGGAGTGGTCGGACCGCGCGGTGCACGTCGCCGCGCGGGGGCAGACCAAGTGGTGGTTCGCCAAGCGGTTCCTGCACCCGGACGTGGTGGCGGCGTACGACTACGTGTTCGTGTGGGACGAGGACATCGAGGTCGACGCCTTCGACCCCGTCAGGTACCTCGACGTCGTCAGGCGAGAGGGCCTCGAGGTGTCGCAGCCGGCGCTGGACCGGCGCTCCGAGATCCACCACGCCATCACGGCGCGCGCGCTGCTGCCGACAGCGGACGGCGTGCACCGGCGCGTGTGGAACGTCCGCTGCGACGGCGACAGCACCGGGCCGCCGTGCGAGGGGTGGGTGGAGGTGATGGTGCCCGTGTTCTCGCGCGCCGCGTGGCGGTGCGTGTGGGGAATGCTGCAGAACGACCTCATCCACGGCTGGGGGCTCGACTACAGGCTCGGATACTGCGCGCAGGGCGGCCGCGCTCGCAATGTTGGCGTCGTCGACAGCGAGTACGTGCTCCACCGCGGCGTCCCCATGCTCATTGACGGCGGCACGGCGACGCCGTCGGCGGGGCGCGCGGCGGTGAGGTTGCGATCTTTCAAGGAGATGCAGGTATTCAACAGGAGATGGGAGGTGGCTGCTGCCGAGGACAATTCCTGGATGGATCCTTATACGGCAGCACAATCTCGGACGGCGAAATAACGTCATGAAGAGGATGATCTGCTGGCCACGCTTCACCAGCAATGCAAGTCGTCATAGATTAGATGCATAGTGTCACAGCTTCTGTTAGTGCTGAGCTATACATATACAAACTAATAAGGCCCCCTTTGGCAAGGCTCTAGCTCCTCTAAAAACGGCTCCGGCTCTGACTTCTTTGGCTCATTAGCTTCTCTGGAGGAGCCAGAGCTGTTTTGTATTTTTGTTTGGCAAAATAGCTTCTCCTGTGTTTTTCGAATCGTGTATAAGGAAAATGACCATAGTGGTCATGCCTTATTTATTTAGTTGTACACATGTAAGGGGCATATATATAACGTATGAATATTACGACATTAAACATAGTCATGTGAGCTATATAATATTGCGTCCTACTTTCTTATTTATACATCCATATTGGCAATTTCATACATCATGCTCAAGAAGACCTAGAAAGTAAGATTGCTTTTGCAATGTCATCACAAAATTTATCCATGGAACGATCATTGGAGTACGGACACGATGTGTCGGATGCATTTCTATATCTACAAGGAATGGTTGGCACATTCAAGACTGCGATCGCACTTACGAAAATATTTGTCATCTTGATCGTTTTCTCGGATATAGTTATGCAGGCACATGCTAGCTGCGACAATCATCTTTTGTTTGTCCATAGAGTAACTTGGCATCTTTAGAAGTATATGCCACTTCATTTTCACCAAATGTGTGTTCCACTGCATTACGAATACTTGAGTGCAAATGATTAAAATGCTCTTGCTCATCATTTGGTGTCTTACCCCTTCTCCAGTCAGGAACATGATACCTTTCACCCTTGTATGGGGCCAAGTAGCCAGGCCTATTGGGATATCCCGCATCAACAGTATAATATTTTTCTAAGACAAAGTAGTAAAGTAAATTAGAACATTGTGACACATTAACAAAATGAATTTGGAAAGGCGAATATCATATTAAATATTGATTTTACCTGAAGGAGGATGTGGAAACAAGTCCCTAGCATGCTCCAACGCGTGAAACAAGACACTAGTATCATGCATTAACCCTAGTTGTCCAATAGATGCATATATGAATCGCAGGTCAAAGTAAACAATGGCAAGCACATTTTGAGTAGCCTTCCCACTACGACCAATGTACCTGATTAGATCATGTGACGATGGTACCGCTGCTATGTGAGTACCATCTATTGCACCAATGCAATCTTTAAAAATGGCTTCATCCTACGGTCTTTGATAATCCTTGGGTGTGTTGTAGAAAAATTTGGACCAATTAGCCTTATGTAGTCCTCACACATCCCCACCACACAATTCAGCACCTCTTCAAATTTTCTGCTGATAGTCGGCACGCGTACGGCGCGCGGGCCGACATGATACGCGAAAACTAATAAATAGACATCATGATTAAACTAAATAATTATTAGTAAAGAATATTTCAGTTAAGGTTAATCATGTTGGTGTTTCATTATAAATGTGCAAATCGAATTCCTAAATTAGATTTTAAAATTGAAATGTCGTTCTAGTAGCCATCGGTCAAACAAACGTTTAAATAAATTAAATAAAATGTGCAACAGTAGAGAAAATACTTCTAACATGTAGATAATTTTAATGCGAATCTAACACAACTTGAACGGATTGAATCGGGTTTAAAACGCAAAAAATTATCACTGTTTTAAATTAGACTAAATTCCTGCGTACGAAACATGGACTAAATTACCAAGCTGCCATCTTATTCCTCCTCTCTTCTCCTTCCTCTCAACCATGGGAGGGGGAGGGGGAGGGGGAGAGGAGGGGGTCGCGCAGGGGGGAAGGGGCGCTAGTCGGGCGGGGCATGCGCAGGGGAGGCCGGCTCGGGCCGCCATGGCCACGGGCGCGAGGGGGTGACTGGGTGAGGGCGCGCGGAAGGGGAGGCCATCTCGGGCCACCATGGTCGTCGCCGCCGCGGGGAGGGACTGCCCGGTGGGGGAAAACAAGGGGCAGGGGGCACCGCCACCGGGGAAGGTGAGGGGAGGTAGAGGGAGGCCTTGCACGGGCGGAAAAACGAAGAAATCCTAGGTACTACAATGGAGGTTTCTCACCGGGGAAGAAGACCATCGCCGAAGCAGAGTAGGAAATTGTCGATTGACGGAGATTCGAGGGTTCGATCGACGAACCAGATGCACTGAAACGAAGCCCTCGACGAGACGAATGCAGCGGTACCCTCGGATTTCCGCAGATGATGCACGAATTGAAAGTAATTGCTCATCGGAGTTGGAACCGCTCCGAACTTCGGTGAGCAATTCCGGGAGCTAGGAATTGAATCTGAGGAACCGTTCCATGCTCTAGAACGTGCTCAACGAGGAGAAGCCGGGAATATATATAATTGGGGTTCGGACGAGATGAAAATTCGGTTCAAATTCGGATTTTACCATTTATAAAATTCGGAAAAGCCTAAAAATCCATATTTTGTGCTCAAAAAATTATAGATGCTTCCGAAAATCCAGAAAAAATCTTAGAAATGCTTTGGCACATAATGAACTCAAAAACATACTTAGAGTTTACAAGAACATTTTTAAGTATCTCAAATAAATAGATTTTGGTTTTCGGAAAATAGAAAAATATTTCAAAAAATATGAAAGTCTACAGAGAGCTTTTATAAGATATATTACATGTTTCAAACACTTTTTACACTTAGAAACACCATGCAACGGTATGAATGCAATAACCAAAGCGTGTCTAGGGCTCATTCCACTATATTTACGCCAATATAAAACAAAATAACTCTTCATTATTTAGAAAAAAAGAAGCAAGGAGAAGAACAGGTAACACTTGAATTTGGTGAATATTAGAAAAGAAATTTTATTTCCACAAATTCAGGACATTACATAGCGACCCGGAGGGCCTTACATCTGCCCACTAGCCTTGTTTCTGTTCCTTTCTAACTCAACTTCCAACTTTCTCCATCAGGGCAGAGATTGTAGCTCTCTAGTGATTTTCTAATTGCCCATCGAGCAACCTATTAAGAAAATGCGTCTTCATGTTAGTTCTTGGCAAATTCTTTCCCTGCAGACATGATATCTGTACTAGCGTAGTTGGAAAAGTCCAGTTATTGCAGCTGCACTCGACGGCCAAATTGGACCCGGCTGACGCTGACTTCAGACCTGATGGTGGCTAAACCGACACGGAATGGGTGAGGGGAGTAAAAAACAATCGGACGCACACAGGCTTTGTCTTCCTTATAAACGACAAGACCAAGCTAGCAAGAGCAGCAGCGTTCAGAGTTTGGAAAATTCAGACTTGAGCTAGAACCAGAGGAACACCAAACACGCACGCGCCCACTCCCCGAAACGGAGAGAACTGACCCCGCAGACGCAGAGAAGATGGCCGGCGAGATGAGCTGGGTGGGCAAGAAGATCCACCTCTACAACGTCACCATGGGCCTCTACATGCTCGATTGGTGGGAGCGCTGCCTATTCAGTATCCTTCCGCTGCGTCTCCATCCGGCTCAGTTTCTTTGTTAATCTTCCACTTGCTTGCGAATTTCCCCGACCTCGCGTTGCTCGACACCGTCATCAGCTAGGGCTAGGGCTTACGTTAGATCCGCGTTTGATTTTGGGTATCTCTATCCCGACAAGACTTAGGTTTTGGGTAGGCATTTGTTCGATTCGTTCTTGGTGGGAAGCGTTTTTTTTACCGGCCAGGCAATCCGTCGATTTCGCGCGTTTCTTCCAATTTGCTGCGCGAGGTTTCTCATCCGGTGTTCCTTTCCATGTACCTGGATTTTACGTTCCTGTGTCATTGGGATGTTCTCCCTTTAACTAGAGTAGACATATTGGTGCTGATCCTGCTCTGGTTCGTCTGCTTCAATGGCTCCCGCTTCGCTTCCGACGCCTTCGAAAGGTATGCAAACAGGGTATTAGGGTTTACATTTGTGCTAACCTCTAGTAGATCTGTAAGTTCCTAAATCGAGAGACGGGGAACACAGACTTGGTCAAAGTTTCCTAACAAGTGAGAGAACTGCAACATGATGTCTGATATTTTTCTTCTTTCGTTGTCTGAGCAATGGGTACCTAGCTATGAGTGCAGGGGAGTATTCTACTTCAGTTTTATCGGCAAAAGTTCAGTGCAATAAAAACAAAGAGAATAATAGGAAAATAATCACTGTTTACAAGTTAGAACTAGGAAGTTGGAATGAACAAGCTCTTGGGCTCTAACTCAGACAACCATTTCAGAACATTTGGACTGTATTAGTGTAGTTCAGCTGCGAAGTTAGATAAATATTTTCTTAGATTGATAGCAAATATTCCAAAGCACTCTGCTTCCGTGCAGGTTTTGTTCAAACAAAAATCTTTGTGATCTACGAATGTATTCTTGCTAGTCAATTAATCACTGTTTTAAGACATTAAGCGTGGGTTTGATTGTTGTTATGGTAATGTTAGCTGAACTCATTTAATAAGAAATGTTTGCTGAAAAGCATGTTACCTTGTCAAATGTAGTCTATCCTCTAGTGTTCCTTTTAAGCACTAGGTGGTGTGGGCTCATTGTTTACAACTTTGGCGTGACTTAGGATTGTCCATCTTTCGAGGTGTTTAGTTCACTACAAATACTCAATCTGCTGCTGTTCTCATCAATGAGCATCTTTGTCAAAGTTTCAATCTTATGTGAAATGCTAACTTTGTTCACCGCAAGCTGTTTTTTTTTGAACACGCATGAGAGCGAGTATCTTATATTAAAGAGAAGGCAGAAATGGTTCAATAATGACCTTTACAATTAAACCACTCTTACTCCACCAGTCGATCAGAGGGGTTGTAAGTTGTAGCACTGAAAAACAAAGATTTCCCAAGGATTCTAGGATAATGACCCGATAAAGAAGTGGCTGCTTGGTAGTTACAAACCCACTTCTCATCTCACAGTGGATCTTTAAAAAAAAACAGACTTGTGGGTCATTTGTTGCTTTTCAGTCTGCAGTCACTTCACTTGTCCATGTTTTTTCAGTAGTCATATTAGGAACTCCTAAGCCTTTCATTATGTGGTCATGCTAATAAACTCTTTTGTTTCTAACTGCTTTCTGATGAACCTCTTTCAGCCACCTGAAGGCGCGGATTTTCCAAGGCTCAAATTACGGCCTGGCAATTGGCATGCCCTCCTCATAAGCCTTCAGCGCAACAAACAGAAGCAGCGAAATCTGCTGGTTCTGGAATGTTAACTAGTTCCCAGGAACTTTAGCGCTGTCGTGATGTGTATGATGTGGTTCCAATATGTAAGATTTTTTTTACAGTTATTATCTTCTCTTTATTTTCTTGTTTTGTGTTTGATTACACGATATCACCCCCTGAACTCTACTGTAATTAAAAAACCATTTTCTTTGTATCTCGTACTGTAAGTAGCCACGGTTTAACTGCATGGTGCGGCATTTATAGGTGCGTTTGGAATCTCAACTAGGTAGTGTTTGGTTGGAGAGCTAAGTAGAACGGAGCCGTTCTGTTCGAGTTTTGTTGCTGTTTGGTTACAAAGTAACTAGAACAGAATGGCTCCAATTAGGGAATATTCTCCTCAGATCCGGAACCATTCCGCTCCAAAAAATCAACGGAACGGAGCCGCTCCGTTCTCATCCCGCTCTCACAGTCACGCTCCGCTCCGTTCACTCTGCAATCAAACAAAAAACAGAGCCGCTCCGTTCCAGATTATCAAACACAGAACAGAGCGGCTCCATTCCTAGAATCAAGGATGGAACGGCTCCGTTCTACTTGGCTCCTCAACCAAACACTACCTAAACCAAGTGCTCGAAGAAAACATGCCCGAACCTGAAAGTGAGGCTCTCAACTTCAACCGAATTGAAGTAAGCCTAAAGCCAAAACACAAGCCAGCCGATGACTTGATGCTTCAAATCTTTATGAGTAACATAGAAATCCTAAGGATGAGACGGATTAAAGAATGGACACCTAGAATTCAAAAGGAGGCAATCTACACAACCAAACCTCGCCTAGCTAGGATGTAAACCTAGCCTAGCCTACTTTGGCAGAATCAGCACCCTAGACTATCTCCACCAGATCTCACTCATTATTTTAAATTTCACTCTGAAACAGTATAATCTATAGTACAAAACAGTACTTTGCGTGGTTGTTTCTATGGCCTGCTGGAGATAGCCTAAAACCAAACTATGAAAAGGTGAAATCCATTCAAATTCTGCGTGGTTGTTTCCATGGCCTGCTGGAAATAGCCTAAAACCAAACTATGAAAAGGTGAAATCCATTCAAATGGAGTCTGTTTGAGCTCAAACTCTATGGAGATGTTCCTAATGATGTTTAGAAACTATCCCCATGAGATCTACTATAGAAGATCAAGAAAACCCCACAGATCAGAAAATATCTCTAAGGTTGAGGTTTTCTCAACTTTCTTCAAAATCCCAAAACTTTGTAACCCTGAGGAAACTACTAAGTTCGATTGGTAGACATGTTCCTCAGAGGTATAGCATGTATCTATCCCAATTGAATGAGTCTCAAAATCTCATAAAAACGAAATCTCCCAAAACACAAGATAAGGGGGTCCGAAATGATTCAAGAACATAAAGCATGAACTTAAATACATGATGAATGATTCCTTTATTTCTTCATTAACAACATTTGGTTCTTACAGAGAAAATCTTAACACAACATAGGAATGCTTCTCTATACTATGGATATCAACAACATATCAACAATAGTAAGATGGGTATTTCACTGAGAGCTCGAAATGAAAAATATTTGGGTCTTCCTATATACATGGATAGATTAAGGTTTAGAACATTTGGGTACATTAAAGATCACATATGGAGGAGAATACAGGACTGGAAGGAAAAAATGTTGTCAAAAGTAGGGAAAAGATTTTAACTAAAGCGGTAGCCCAAGCTATGCCTATTTATACGATGTCGTGTTTTGATCTTACAAAGACACTATGTGAAGATATCAATGCCATGATTGAGACATTTTGGTGGGCCAATCAGGACAATGAAAAGAAAACTCACTGGCCGTTGTGGGAGGTACTGACTAAGAGGAAGGAAGATGAGGGCTTGGGCTTTAGAGATCTTCATTTGTTCAACCTTGCCATGTTGGCATGACAGGGGTGGAGACTTATTAAAAATTTGTATTCACTATGTGCACATGTCCTGAGAGCAAAGTATTTTCTCATGTGGTAACTTCCTTATGGAAGATTCAAGACTAGCCATCTCATACTCTTGGAGGAGTATTTTTGCATGGTGTTGAAGCCTTGAAAAGAGCATTGGTGTGGTGATTGGAAATGGGGGAAAACAAACATCTGGCATGATCCTAGGATACCAAATGGGGCAAATAGAAGACCTGTGACACCAAGAGGACAAAATGTTCTGAATAGAGTTTCAGACTTTGATAAACCCAAGTATAGGAGAGTGGGATGAAGAGATGGTAGTTTTTGGGACATTGATGCTCGCCTCATCTTAACAATTCTAGTCAGAGGCGGATCCACAGGATGGGCAAGGTGGGCCATGGCCCCACCTAAATTTTGATGATCTAAACGGGATCCAAGAGCCATGGAGAGAGGAAGGTGCTCAAAAGTCTGAACAAAGAGAAGGGGAAGTGCTAGAGCAGGAGAGGCTCGATAGAGCCTATTAGCCTGTTGATCACCAAGCAATTGCGTTCTGCTTCTGTCTTCTGAAGTTCCGGTGGTTTGATATGTTCCATGGTGTTTGAAAATTAAAAATATTGATATGCCTTATTTCTAATTTATGATTACTTACCAATTGGGTTGGCCTTGTTAACGATAGGCGTTGAGAGAACATTTTCGGCAATTGACATAATTAAAAGAGAGAATTGTTTAATAAACTATTAGATGCGTGATTTCGAATCCTTTAATCATGAGACTATTACAAGAAGATTTCAACGTCTTAAAACTAGAAAAATGTAATTGTCTTAGATCATAGCTGCAAGATTGATAACTTAGTGGTACATTCACAACACTACTTTTGTCAATATACTTTTCTTACATTAGTGTTTAGCTAATATACAATTTTTCTAGCTATAGATTTGTGATATCCTGGCCCAAGGCTTAATAGAATTAATAGAGTACTCATACCAGTAAGGTGCATCTTCTTTTTCGGAAGTCTATCTCGAAAGAGCCTCTGGGTTACACATGTTTGGTCTAGAGCAATCTTGAGAAGGGTGATCGACCGGGAAGTCTTTTCGGGTGCACATGAGTAAGGACAAAATACGCACAAAAGATTCGTGTTGGTCTGTGAGATGATATATGATTCTAGAGGGCTACTAGGAGTAAGTACTGCCGGTTCAGGATTGGACGGGGTGTTACAAAATTGGTTTTTTATTTGTGAATCAATGGAGACAAAAATGATTTTGTGTATGTATGTCATTTTGAAACATTCCTAGTATTATCACTTAGCCTCCATATTATTATAACAAAAACAACTTTTATCTAGTGATCTAGCATAGCATTTTGTCTTTTAAAATGTGGCCCCATATAGAATTTTGTCCTATGCCCTTCACTGATTCTAGTTGACCTTGACCAGGAGGACTATGTTGTGTGGCATCATGATGTAAAAGGAAGATTCTCAGTGAAATCTACATACCATACATTAAAAGATGCAAAAGTGTTTAGCTTAAAAAACAGGCGGGTCAGTCTTCTTCAAGGGAAGAAAACACTAAGAAGTTGTGGAAACATATACAGAAATTTAAATGTTAGCCTAAGGTGTTACAGTTCATTCAGAGATTAGCTTATGACAACCTCCCTCAGAATGAATATAAGAAAACATGGAATGGCCATTGATACATTATGGATGGTGTGTAACAGATTTGATGAGGCTGGTGGCCATAAATTTTCTAAAGTGTGAAGTTATGAAGAACTACTCGAGGATTTTGAAATTGAAAAATATTTTGTCTGTATTTGATGAATGCCACTTCAAGAAAACATTATGTACAAATGATTATTTAGTTGGATGAGCTGACAACAGTGTATGTTTTTCATCTACTTTGGACAACAGTGTATGTTTTTCATCTACTTTGGACCTGGTGGAAGGCACGAAATAAAAAAATGATGGTGAAAGGCTGACAAGACCAGAGGAGATCAAACACAGAGTTGTAAACTTACAAGGACAACGTGAGCTAGCTAACTCAAAGAAAATACAAGGACATTTTCAGTGTTCAGCAGAGAAGCTGAAATGGACCTCACAGCTGGAAGGATACTTGAAAATCATTTTTTATGGAGAATTCATTGAAGAAGAAAAAAAGAGGAGCTTAAAGTTCATAACCAGAGACCATCATGTGTAGGGAGTTATTGTAGGGGTCGAAAACTAGCATGCATGTACAATGCTATGCAAGCCGAAGCCAAATGATGTATTGCAGTGTCGAGAAGGGCAATAGACATGTGAATTTCTCATTTTATTCTGGAATCTAATTGTTTGAATCTGTTAAGTTCAGCTCGAACGACTTTGGTCTTGGATCGACGAGTCTAGTTTTCAAGGAAGGGCGCTATCTACTATAGTCTTTCTTTTTCGGTATTGAGTTTTGATCATTGTAATCGGTCTTGTAATGGACGTGCTCGTGAGCTTGCTCGCTTAGCGTTGAATGGGAGAACTGGTCTGTTATTGATGTCGGTTGATCCTTTCCTGGTATTTGTTAAGGCTTTCCTGGTTCGCGATTTAGCTGAACCTGTTTAATAAAGCGAGGTTGTTGAGCTTCTAAAAAAACCTATAGCTTACATCAAAACGTGAGTGTATGCTTAAATAAGACTTTTAGAATTGAATGGACGCATTAGAGCAAAAATAAGCTGGATGGGGATGTCACAGACTCACAACTAAGACGGTATCCAACAACGTCCTCTATATCTGTACTTTACAGTCTCATATAAAAAATTATATCCTCTATATATCCTTCCTCTCCAACAACGTCCTCTAAATCACACCTTCTATACGTACTAGTCGGTTACCCGTGCGTTGCGACGGATCACAACAATACTCACATAAATTATCCACCAAAAAGATCTCAACGTTTTTTATTGGTTGTCTCCACTCTTCGCATAATATTTTTTATGAACGCACGAGTACCATAGACAACAAATCAGAGACCTCATCTCTCACCTCCCCCACTTCCAAGGTTTCGTAGAGCAGAAGGGGAAGAGAAGAGACGGACATACCTGTTCATTGCCGGAGAAGGGCACGACGAAGACCTGGACATCTGGAGGCGATATTGATACTATACCGCTAGATATATAGGGAGAGAGCACGCAAGCGGAGAAATAAGCCTAGCCGGAGCAGCTCCAAACCAAGAGGCATTCGCACCAGACGTCAGTCCGAGAAGGGCGAGAGAATGCGAGTGTCTTCCCAGCCCTGCACCCGCCGAAGCGACACAACACCACCACCAACTCTGTAGCATATGTCGACTGTTACCACGCTACGGGCCTTAGTTGTCCAATATCTCAGACCTAGATTCCTTATCGCTAAGATAACTTAAGTGTGGCAGGCGTCACCATGTCCTCCTCGACGGCACGCACGGAAAAAGGCTAGGAGCATGACCGACTCGCCCCGTACCCGCGTCGACGAGCGTCGGTCGGCTCGCGGCTGCGACCGTGGGCGGGGGTAGCAGGTTGGGGAGGAAGAACAAGGCGAAGGCCAGGAAGACGAACGAGACGTCCGACAACGGCGAAAACGATGGTGCATGTATGATGTGAAAACATCCTCATGAACATGCAATAGCCACTGCGTGAGTCGATGTCGGACGAATACGGGGAGGAAGCGTCTGCTCCTACGCCCTCTGCCGAGAATGGGGTGACACGGAGGTGGAGGCATGAGGGGAGAGAGAAAAGAAGTAGAATGGCGAATGAGGTGGTGGCAACTGAGGCGATGACCATCATTATCGTGCGGAGGTATAGATGGTCAAATGGGTCTGGCGAGCCGGCCCGAAGCACGACCCATTTAATAGTGCCTGGGCCAACCCGGCACGAGCATCGTGTGGTGCTTGGGCCGTAGCCCGTAGTGCTGCCCGACTCGACATGATTATTTTTTTATTTTACAAAAAAAATCATATATACATATATACAATTTATATTCAATATTATAAACACTTGAGCATGATGTTCTACTGGTTAGATAGCTTTGCCTAGTGTCTTTCACCGTTCTTCCATCGAGGTTTGGGTTCAAACCTCACCTTCTACATCGCTTTTTATAACATACCCTACTTGCTGCACCCCATTTTAATATTTTACAATGAGTTGATTTAGAAGAAATATAGGGATTTTTTTGTAAAAAGATGACGCGGGATGACCGTTGAAACTGGTGCTTTAAGAGCATCTCCAACAATGTCTCAAACTAGTGTCCTAAATTGAAATATGGGGTTCTACACAGGAAAAACTACTCCAACGGTGCCTCATTTTATAAAATTTTGTCAAAAAACTATAGGATACCCTCTCAAGTAACTCAAATATACTACACCGTAGTGAACTGCCCTATAATCTAGATTTGGGGCTTTACTGTTGGAGCGGGGTGTTTTGTTAGTGCCCTAAATTCTATAAAATATACTTATTTTCAAATTATAGGGTATTTTTATAGGTCACGTTGTTGGAGATGCTCTAAGTATAGTAGAGAAATATCTATATTAAAGACATTTTTATTTTTAAATTTTTGTACATATGTATTTGTCATACTATCAAATGTATTGTACATATTTTAGTTTTGTTAAACCGGTTGTTTAAAGTATTCAAATGGATAGAGCGACCATTTAGAGAAACTATATATAGAGAGAGAATCCAACGACCATTTAGAAGACGTTGAATAGAGGAACATTTGATTCTCTGTATTTAAGATAAAGGAGCCTTTACAGACTATGTTGGAGAGAGTCTAATCACCCCGGAGTCCACTACCGGAATCCGAGCCTTTGCCGAGTGCCGGAAGCTTTGCCGAGTGCCTTTTCTCGGGCACTCGGCAAAGATGGCTTTGCCGAGAGCCGCACTCGGCAAAGCTCGGCTCTCGGTAACGAGTGTCTTTACCGAGCGTTGGACACTCGGTACAGGTCCACACTCGGCAAATACATGTTTGCCGAGTGTCAAACACTCGGCAAAGGGGGCTCTCGGCAAAGGGCCGTTAGCGGCCGTCCCAAAGCTGACGGCCGTCAGTCTTTGCCGAGAGCCAATGGTTGGCACTCGGCAAAGAGTCTTCTTTGCCGAGTGTCGCCCAGTTGACACTCGGCAAAGTTTATTTTTATTTCTTTTATTTTGTCTCCCAAACTTTTTGTGGTATGTTCCTACACTATGTAGACCTACATGTATCATTTGTGGACAATTTTAACAGAGTTTCAATCGTTAGTAGATTTAGTTCATTTCTTTGAATTTCTTCGGAAAATTTAGATTTGAACTGCAGGTCACTCGAAACTTGGAAAACCGTGCATGAAAAAATGATATTCATGTTACTTAGCATAAGTTACGACCGATTCCAGGAGCGGACCAAAAACTTCGAGCAACATGCTCACTAAACATGGCCGTGAACTTGGCATCCACATGTTTAAAAATTGTATAAAACACAAACAAAGTCAGAAAATCTTGAAACTTGTCCACGTGTCATGATATGATATGTACAGGCTGCGATAAAAAATTGAAAAAATTTCGAGAAAACTATGACGCGTTATGTGTACAAACCTAAGAGATCCACATTGAAACTCTATGATTTCATGTGTAGTTCTCTTAGGTTTCTACACATAGTGTCTCACAACTTTGTCCAAACATTCTCAATTTTTTATCACAACCTGTACATATGATATCATGACACGTGGACAAGTTTCATGATTTTCTGACTTTGTTTGTGTTTTATACAATTTTTAAACATGTGGATGGCAAGTTCACGGCCATGTTTAGTGAGCATGTTGCTTTAAGTTTTCGGTCCGCTCCTGGAATCGGTCGTAACTTATGCTAAGTAACATGAATATCATTTTTTCATGCACGGTTTTCCAAGTTTCGAGTGACCTGCAGTTCAAATTTGAATTTTCCGAAGAAATTCAAATAAACAAACTAAATCTACTAGCTATTTCGAACTCTGTTAAAATTGTCCACAAATGATACATGTAGATCTACATAGTGTAGGAACATACCACAAAAAGTTTGGGAGACAAAATAAAAAAAATACAAATGCACTTTGCCGAGTGTCTATAGATGACACTCGGCAAAGCCGTCTTTGCCGAGTGCTAGATGTGTGGCACTCGGCAAAGAGGTAGTAAAGAATCTTTGCCGAGTGCCAGATCGGCGGAACTCGGCAAAGAGTTCTTTGCCGAGTGTCTTAACGGGGGACACTCGGCAAAGATTTCTTTGTCGAGTGCCGCCGATCTGGCACTCCGCAAAGAATATTTTAAAATTTTAAAAAAATCTTTGCCGAGTGCCAGATCGCTGGCACTCGGCAAAGAGGGAAAATAACTATCCGATCTTCTTTCTCCTTTCTCTTCTCTCACGCGCTCTCTTCCTCAGCTCTGCCCGCCGCCGCGCCGTGCCCGTCGCCGTCGTCCGCGCGCCCGCTCGCCGTCGTCCGCGCGCCCGCTCGCCGTCGTCCGCCCGCCG
Organism: Zea luxurians; assembly: GCA_029449295.1. Taxonomy (NCBI): domain Eukaryota; kingdom Viridiplantae; phylum Streptophyta; class Magnoliopsida; order Poales; family Poaceae; genus Zea; species Zea luxurians. Next base: position 43,082,070 of record JAOPSE010000001.1, on the reverse strand, counting down.
CGCCGTGTGGCCATCCCACACGCCTGGTGCCCGCCGCCGTCGTCCGCGCGCCGTGCGCGCCAGCTCGCCGTCGTCCGCCCGCCGCGCCGTGTGGCCATCCCACGCGCCTGGTGCCCGCCGCCGTCGTCCGCGCGCCGTGTGCCCGCTCGCCGCCGCGCCGTGTGCCCGCTCGCCGTCGTCCGCGCGCCGTGTGCCAGCTCGCCGTCGTCCGCCCGCCGCACCGTGTGGCCGCCCACGCGCCGTGTGCCCGCCGCCGTCGTCCGCGCGCCGTGTGTCCGCTCGCCGTCGTCCGCCCGCCGCGCCGTGTGGCCGCCCACGCGCCGTGTGCCCGCCACCGCGCCGTCGTCCGTCCGCTCGCCGTCGTCCGCCCGCTCGCCGTCGTCCGCCCGCCGTCCGCGCCTCTGGTACGTAGAGGATGTAGCCTTCGAACTGCCACAGTGCTGTTTATTGATTAGTAGATTATTTATTGCGTCGTTGCGTATAGAAGGAGAATGAGGGTATTTGTGCGTAGGTTGAATGTCCTTATCATTTTATGCATGGATTTCCGGCCATCGTGCCGTTGAATTATGCGTGGATGTCAGCCATCGTGCTGATAGTTTTATTTGCAGGATTTTGAAACCTCCCCGTGCAGGGGAGGTGCTGCCGAAATTTTCTGTTGCTAGGCTTTTGTATTAACAGACTTGTGTTTCTTTTTTACAGAGAAGATACTTGTCTTCCTAGCCGCTGCGGGTCTGCCTGCACCGCGTCGCGTCGCCACTGCACCGACCCGCCACAGCCCCACTAGCCTGACTCCACCGCCACCCTAGGTATAACCTCTATTTCCGCATCATGGTCGTAGATCACGTAACCCAGTTAGGCGTCTCCCGTTCGAAAGTGATACGGTGTAGATATGCAGATCTTTGCATATCTACAAATGTATCAGTTTCGAATTGTCCACGTTTTTTGGACAGCCCGGGGTTGCGTAGATGGTGTTAGTTTCCATGCTCTACTCCGGTCCGAGAAAGAGTTTCGGCGTCACCTCCCTGTTGTTCTCCGGACAGTACACTCTCCCTGCCAGGACGTGTATCCGGAGAACAGCGGGGAGGTGCTGCCGAAATTCTATCTCGGATCGGAGTAGAGCATGGAAACTAACTCCATCTACGCAACCGCGGGTGGGATTAGGACCTATCCTCACCTATTAGAAGGTAGGAACGTAGTGTACATGCATTACATGTCTATATTAAACTATACTCGGTTATATATGTTAGAGGATGGAGGACCGTGAGTGGATGTACACGGGCCGCGTTCGACGTAATGATGTCACCCCAGAATGGATTAGGAAGACCGATGCTTTCGTGGAACGGGCATATGGCGAAGCTGCTAAAGGAGCTAGCCTAGTCCCTTGTCCGTGCAGCAAATGTGACAACCGGAAAAGAAAACCAAAGAAGGCCATGGTAGAACATATTTGGAAGAATGGATTTACGCCGGACTATACTCGGTGGATCTTCCATGGTGAAGCGCATCGCACGAGAGAGGAGGTGGTGAGACAACGCGTCGAGGATTACGATGCTGATGCCGGGGTAGCAGACATGTTGAACGACTATCACGAGGCACAGTTCGCCGAAAGACGTACGGAGGACGAGCCAGAGGCGACCGCAAAGGCATTCTACGACATGTTTGACGCGGCACAGAAACCCCTTCACGGCAAGACAAAGGTTTCTCAACTGGATGCCATTGGGCGTATAATGGCGTTGAAGTCGCAGTATAGCATGAGTCGAGACGCCTTCGATGGTTTGTTGACAGTTATTGGCAGCCTGCTTCCGGAGGATCACGTTCTGCCAAAGAGCATGTACGAGGCACAGAAACTCCTTCGTGCACTCAAGATGACGTATGAGCAGATACATGCTTGTCCGAAGGGCTGCGTCCTATTTAGGAAAGAACACACTGAGGCAAAGTACTGTCCGAAGTGTAAATCGTCTAGGTTCATGGAGGTAGACTCTGGTGATGGACAGAAGAAGCAGCTCGACATCCCCGTGACAATCCTACGCCACCTTCCGTTCATACCGAGGATCCAGCGTCTATACATGACAGAGGAATCCGCGAAACAGATGACATGGCACAAAAAAGGCAAACGATACAATCCTGACAAGATGGTTCACGCATCCGATGGTGAAGCATGGACCCACTTTGATGCCATTCACCATGAGAAAGCCAAAGAGGCTCGACATGTTCGTGTTGCGCTGGCCACAGATGGGTTCAATCCCTATGGAATGACCGCTGCCCCATACACATGTTGGCCCGTGTTCGTTATCCCCATCAATCTCCCCCCCGGCGTATGCTTTCAAAGACAGAACATATTCGTGTCGTTGATAATTCCTGGACACCCGGGGAATAAAATGGGCGTGTACATGGAGCCTTTGATTGATGAATTGGTCCGTGCTTGGGAGGAAGGGGTATGGACGTACGACCGAGCTACGAAGACAAACTTCAAAATGCATGTTTGGTACCAGTACTCCATGCATGACTTTCCGGCGTATGGGCTATTTTGCGCCTGGTGTGTTCACGGTAAGTTCCCATGCCCAGTTTGCAAGGAAGCTCTTAGGTTCATTTGGTTGAAGAAGGGTGGCAAATATTCGTCATTCGATAAACATCGACAATTTCTCCCTCCTGACCATGCATTCCGACAAGACATCAAGAACTTTACGAAAGGTGTCGTGGTGACAGACCGCCCACCTGCAATGATGACTGGTGCCGAAGTTCGCGAACAGATAGATGGTCTCGTGGCCAACCCAGAAGGTGGTTTTGTGGGATATGGTGAGCAACATATGTGGACACATAAGTCGGGCTTGACTCGGCTCCCCTATTATGATGACCTGCTCCTTCCACACAACATTGACGTGATGCACACTGAAAAGAATGTCGCCGAGGCACTTTGGGCGACAATTATGGAGATTCCTGATAAGTCAAAGGATAACGTAAAGGCAAGAGTGGATCTGGCAGAGTTATGTGATAGACCAAACCAAGAGATGAAGCCGCCTAGTGGTGGTAAGACATGGAGAAGGCCTAAGGCCGATTACGTCCTGAGCAGGGCCCAGAGGAAGGAAGTACTACAGTGGATCAAGATGTTAATGTTCCCTGATGGGTATGCAGCTAACCTTAGTAGGGGGGTGAACTTATCTACTCTGCGAGTCTTAGGGATGAAGAGTCATGACTTCCACATATGGATTGAACGAATTCTTCCGACGATGGTTCGAGGCTATGTCCCTGAGCATGTCTGGCTAGCGCTTGCAGAGTTGAGCTATTTCTTTCGCCAGCTTTGTGCAAAAGAGTTAGCTCGGACCATGATTGCAGACTTGGAAAGGATGGCACCCGTGTTACTGTGTAAGCTGGAGAAGATCTTTCCACCCGGCTTCTTCAATCCGATGCAGCATTTGATTATTCATCTCCCATATGAGGCACGAATGGGGGGGCCCGTGCAGGGACGTTGGTGCTATCCAATCGAGAGATGTCTAAAGAGTATCCGAAAGAAATGTAGAAATAAATGCAAAATCGAGGCTTCCATTGCAGAGGCATACATACTGGAGGAGGTGTCAAACTTCACAACAACTTACTATGGTGACAAACTGCCGAGCGTGCATAATCCACCCCCTCGTTACAATGATGGCGGCAATGAATCGAACCTCAGCATTTTTCGAGGGCAACTCGGAAGCGCGAGTGGTTCGACCACCAAGACCCTGAGACATGAAGAGTGGCGCCATATCATGCTATATGTATTGACCAACCTTGAAGAGGTGACGCCATACATGGAGCAATTTCTTCATGAATTCTGGCGTCGATCAAGGGACCCAACTCCACAGGAATATGATACCCTTCTTAGAAAGGGTGCGGGAAATGGATTGCCCGATTTCATTTCCTGGTTTAAACATAAGGTACGTGCTTAGTTTGTTATTCCAAGTTGCTCTTACGTGCGAATAATATAACAATCTAGCGTGTTTGAACTTGCAGGGCCAAAGAGAGCCGTCTATGAGTGCCGAGTTGAGACAAGTACCCAATGGCTTTGCCTATAGGGTCAGGAAATTTTCTGGGTATGACATCAATGGATACCGTTTTCGCACAACAAGCTACGACCAAAGTCGGCCCAATCGAAAAACCACGTGTTCTGGAGTCTTTACGCCCGGGCTTGACGAGGTCGAGTATTATGGAAGAATTGAAGAAATATATGAACTCAATTTTTATGGTTCCAAACCTCTTACTCCAGTGATATTCAAATGTCATTGGTTTGACCCTCAAGTGACGAGACGGACACATTCTAATCTTGGGATAGTCGAAATTCGACAGGATTCCACCTTAGCAGGAGACGATGTCTATATCGTTGCCCAACAGGCCACACAAGTGTATTATCTCCCATATGCGTGTCAAACGAAAGAACATCTTAAGGGTTGGGATGTTGTGTATAAGGTATCGCCGCACGGGAGGTTACCTGTTCCTAACGATGAAGATTACAACTTAGACCCGGACACATATGATGGAGAGTTCTTCCAAGAAGATGGGCTAGAAGGGCGATTTGAGATAGACTTAACCGAAGCTATCGGAATGGACGTAGATATTGAAATGGTTGTTGATGAGGAGGAGGATGAGGTGCAAAATGATAATGACTTAGTAATCCTTGAAGGCAATGACATTACTGACGAACTTGCTTCTTCCGATGGTGTGGAGATTGAAATGCTTGATAGTGATGATGAGAGTTATGATCCGGCTAACCCCGACACATATGAAGATTATTTTTAATCGATGTAATGCTATATGACTTTTTATTTCGCACCTGTTTTTAAATACATCTTTTTATATGTGCTTATTTGTTTACTCTTAATTGCAGGTTGTTGGACAAATATGGTGGGCGGTTTCCTGAGGAGGAGGAGGGGGAGGAGGAGTAGGACGGCGGACGATGCACAGCAGGCAGCGCAACAGGACGAGGCAGAGCAGGCAGCGCAGCAGCAGGCGGCGCCTCAGGACGACGACGGCCAGCAGCAGGACGACGACGACCAGCAGCAGGACGCCTCAGGTTCAGGCGGCTCTAGTTCGAGGAGCATCTACCTGTGAGGCCCCGCGAGTCTCCCTCAGCGTCCCATACTTCGGGACAGACGACCGCTGATTCGGCCGGAAGGGGAGAGGTATGTAACTTTATGTTCTTCATTCTTGTTCATATTATGTGTTCAAAATCATAATATAAACTAATACTTTTTATTTATCACTTGGACAGGTCTTGGACGGTTTTGGATTATGCTGGGGTCATCGTCGCCCCCCCAATGGCATCCTCGGCCTGCTGTGCAGGGAACACTTCCCTGGACTTGTGGAGTACGCCGGAGTGACGGGCCCAGCCTTCACCTTTGACCACTACGCAGTCGCCCCCGATGCAGTAGACCGGGACGGCAGGGAATTCAATAACAAGGCGGAGCGGGTGAAGCAAGAGCTGTGGGTAAGTCTTAGTATAATGTAAAATATGTCGCATTCGTTGCAAATTCTTGAAATAATGTATGGATACATCGTTTTTGTATGCAGGATTTCTTCAGATGCGATGCTGGATACGAGGCTAGGGCGGATGTGGTGGCCACCACGAGCTGTAAGAAGCTCGTCGTGGACATGCACTATGAGGCCCGCATCCAGGCCATCATCACCTACCACGGCTCCGTCCTTGGGGAGAAGGTGACCAAAACTCAAGCCCGAACCATGTCGTTGACCAGGGAGCAGTACCTGCAGGTAAAGTCATGCATGTTTGGTACCAGTACTCGATACATGAATTTTATTTTATCTTCTGATATGCACTTTACGTGTTTACTTTGCAGATGATTCCACATTGGTGCGCCGCACATCCTCTGTGCTGGGAGCAGATGGTGGATAGGTGGTGTTCGGCTGAGTGGGACGAGGCGCACACAGCTAGCCGGGAACGGCGTTTGATGATGCAAGGCCCCTCCCACCACCAAGGCAGCCGGAGCCTGGGCCAATATGCCGAAGCATGGGTACGCCACCTTTTTTATTTAGATATATAGCACTAAGTTAGATATTATTTCTAACTATCTCGTTGGTTTTCGTTGCAGTCGGCGTCACATGGTGGAAGGCCTTGCTCCACCTTCTCGGCCTATGCTATGGCCCATAAGGGTAAGGCGACGTCCGACGTCACCTACAACCCGGATGACGGGCCCGAGGCCTACACCAACCCCGCCGTCTACAGCCGCCTCCATGACTACACCGCCATGGCGCAGGAGGTCCATGGCCCAGACTATGATCCGAGCACCGAGCCGATCGACACCGATGTGCTCATGAGGGTCGGAGGAGGCAAGAGACATGGGCGGTACTGGATTGCCGACGGGGCAATCGACTCGTCCTCCACTCCCACTCTGTCTCAGGTGAGAGCAAGGAGCACGGGCTCGAGTCCAGTCATACGACCTCGGCACGACAGCTCACAGCATCGCATACAGCAACTCGAGGTTAGTGTAACTCGTCCTTCCTTGAGTTATATACCTACTCTTTGAGTTACTATAACATTGGCTTGTAATATTACAGACCCAACTAGAAGAAGAGAGGAGGGAACGTCGCGAGATGGAGGCGAGGATCATGGCGGAGCGGGAGGCCCGCCGGGCAGATCAACAGAGGATGGCGGAGATGTTCCAGTACATGCAGAGCCTTGGCGCCGCACAGGGCATCGCTCCGCCACCTCCATTGTTCCCTCCAGTTGACCCTGCTCTCTTCCACACTCCTGTGAGTATCAAAATTGTAGTTAGATGTTTGTAATGCATCTGGTATAACACATGCAATCTCTTCTCTGTGCAGGGCCAATCTGGGGAGGCATCCAACAATCCTCCGGAAGGGTTCAGCCCAACGCAGCCCCGGTCAAGCCGCCCACCTCCATGAGTGTTGTGTTTTCATTGCTTTAGACTTCTGTACTTGTGTATAATACTTATGTCTGTGTTTGATACTTATGTGAGAGCTTGCGACGTTAGAGACTTATGTTTGTGTTTGATACTTATGTTGAATACTTATGTTTGTGATGGATATTTATGTTTGTGGTGACGGTTTTATGTTTGTGTTGGCTATTTATGTCTGTGATGATATGTGTGATGTATATATGTGATATATATGTGATATCTTCTGTTTGTGTGGATGGAATACAAAAAACAACTAAAAAAGGTATATACTGGTCACTTTGCCGAGTGTAACACTCGGCAAAGAGGCTCTTTGCCGAGTGTCAAGGTCATAACACTCGGCAAAGAGCACAGACCTGGGCACCGGCTTAGGTTCTTTGCCGAGTGTTACGTCCCTGGCACTCGGCAAAGAGGTCGGCTTTGCCGAGTGCCACACGGGACACTCGGCAAAGAACCTGATATGGGGACCCTCCCTGGCGGGTTCTTTGCCGAGTGCTGCACGGAAGGCACTCGGCAAAACTAACTTCTTTGCCGAGTGTCAGGTGGGACACTCGGCAAAGCCGCCGTCTCCGTCACTCGACGCCGTAACGGCTGCTTTTCTTTGCCGAGTGCTCTCTGGCACTCGGCAAAGATCTTTGCCGAGTGCCCGATAAAAAGCTCTCGGCAAAGAAGGCTTTGCCGATGCACTGTTCACCGAGCCTTCTTTGCCGAGTGTAACACTCGGCAAAGCTTTTGCCGAGTGTTTTGAACGCTTCGCCGAGTGCTTCAGGCACTCGGCAAAGCGATTGATTCCGGTAGTGGTCAAGGCCGTCTTCAGGAATTTGGGGCCCACGAGCGAATTGTAAGTTGGGATTCTAAATTTTCAAAACTTAATGGTGTTTGATTCAAACAAGATATACTTTCACTCAATTATATAAATATATAAATTTAGCATATGTTATTGTGCGCAATGTTTAAAAGTATATCAAATATAGTAGATTTATGACGGGTAAAAATAGTACTAGCGTATTATTCTACTGAAAAGCACCGCCTCTCGGGTATTTTTCAAAATAAAATCTCCAAATTATATCTTGAACCGTATCAATTCGAACAAAAAATTCTGCTAGTGGAGAGTGGATCTACTTTGCCGACAACAGCTATGAACTAGAGGCAATTCTCTACTATACTTAAAGCACCAGTTTCAATGGTCATCGTGCGTTAGTTTCAACGGTCGTCCTGCGTTATTTTTTTACAAAAAAGTCCCTATATTTCTTTCAAATCAACTCAACGTAAAATATTAAAAAGCGGTATAAGAGGTGGGGTTTTGATGAGGACATCAACACCAACATGAGTACATCTACACCAGCAGCACCTTCTCCAGTCCAGGCGCCACCCCTTCCACCTGGGCCAGTGACTCGGGCCCGTGCAAGAGAATTGAACTACATCATGTTGTTAAAGAACGAAGGCCCAGAAGAATAGACGACCAGCCCAACTGCGGCCCATAATGGACGACCTAGGGTTGGCCGCCCCTAGGGGCTGCGCCCCCTCTCTATTTATCCAGGAGCTGCGTCTCCTTTGTTTTTCGAGTTTTGTTTTACATCTAGCTTTAGCTACCCCAGAACACGCACAAATACGTGCTGTCCTCTGTGATTCAGAACTCCACCTCGAGTGATATTAAGATTGCTCGCATCTTTTTCTTGTTCGTTCTTCGATTGCGCACAGGAAACGATCTTCGTGATCAGGCCGATCTCGCATCAGCAAGGTCGGTAACCATTGGGAGTTGGTTCAGCGATTGCATTGGCGCTTCGGGTTCACTCGTTGTAGTCGGATCGTGAGGGTCTACTTCCACCAAATCGGAATTATCTCCACTCACCGAAAGATCGGGCACTCCAGCTCTATCAAGTGGTATCAAATTTCCAGGTTGATCGGTGAGTTTATCGAGTGTTTTTTTATCTCCTACAGTCCACAAAACCACATAAAAATTTAGGTTAGACCTTATCCCAGCACCCTTTTGAGCCTCGCACTTTCTTTCAATAATATGCATTGTTGAATTTGTGTGCTTTCACGTCATTTGTTGCTGGTTGCATTGTGTTATTCCACCATTCAAACCCTAGCGCGCCGCCACCATATTCCGTTTGATCACGCCACAAACCGAGTCAACGATGCTTCCTAAATTTTCTCCTTCGGTTACGTAAAAAAAAACAGAAAAAAAACAAACCGAGTCAACGCCGCTTCCTTGTTTTTCTCCTTCGGTTACGTAAAAAAACAGAAACAAAAAAAAAAGAAAACGAAGGAGAAAGGATACAAAGCGGTTGTCTCATCTCGGTCGTTTTAAACATACCTTCCTTAAACTGGGCATAACTTTTCGCTCGGTTGTTCAAAAAATCTGAAATTTTTACAGAAGCTTGTTGACACCATTCTAAGGCCGGCCAAACTCACCTTCGGTCTGTTTGGGTTCGACAAAACTGTCAAAAAAATTCAGGAAAATAAAGAAAAAAATTCGTCAAAGTTCTCGCACGCTTTTCAGAGAACTTCCTGATTTTCTGTAGACCACATCTGAATTCTGTTTTAGGTGAAATTTCGTGTAGCTCCTAGTTTGTTGCTCCTTGTGCTGAGAAAAATATCAAAAAAATCATACAAAAAAGAAAAACAAAATCACCTGTGATTCCTACTAGTGCCTTTTTGGCCTCGCTAGTACAATATCTACGGTACTACCATTCTGCTAGTTCCATCCATCCTTTGCACTTGTGGCCAGCAATATAGTTTCGTGTTTTGCACTATAATTCAACTTTGCATTATTGTTTGATCGTGCTAATCCTTGACTTGAGTGCAGCCTACTCAAAACTCCACATATTTCTACGACGAGAAGGTTTCTGTTTCTCCAGGCAATCGCTCATCCAATCTTTCACCGGTTCCACCTGTTGGTTGCAGCTCACCACTGTGGCTTGGTAAGAACGGATAAGAACTTGATAACAGCATTCCAGTGAGCGAGTTGTTACCACCATTTCCCTGTTGTCGTCGGTTTTTTTCTCCTTTTGGTGTTTTGGTGTTTGCGCTAACTATGGCAGGAGCACACGACACGGTGGATGCCCAGTTGCTGGAAGTAAGGGGACAAGTTGATGGACTTGCTGCTGACATTAGGACGATGCATGAACGGCTTGATTCAACGGTCACTTCGACGACCGAGCGTTTCAACCAGCTTGACCTTGCTCAAATGGCGACTCACACCACACTCGACACCATCCTGGCACGCCTTGATGTGTTGACAACAAAGATGGAGTAGGACTACGGCGGTGACACTGAGCAGGACGATGGAGATCGCCGTGGTCGTGCACGCCGTGTGGTTCGTCATCCCCCTAATGACTTATTTTCTAAGATTAAATTTAAAATTCCACCTTTTAATGGCAAATATGATCCTGCTGCATATCTTGATTGGGAGTTAGAGGTTGAACAAAAATTTTCATGCCATGATATTGCTGCACATTCTCAGGTTAAAGCTGCTATTAGTGAATTTACTGATTTTGCTTTAATTTGGTGGCGTGAGTATAAAATAAAACATCCCACTGCCATTCCAACCACTTGGGATCAGTTGAAAGCTGCGATGCGACATCGATTTGTGCCTTCCTATTATGCTCGCGATTTGCTTAATAAAATGCAGCGTTTTCAGCAAGGTTCTCAATCTGTTGAGGACTATTTCTAGGAGTTACAAAAAGGTATGATTCGTTGTGGGATATTGGAGGACAACGACGCTGCTATGGCACGTTTTCGTGGTGGTTTAAACCACGAAATCCAGGATATACTTGATTATAAGGAATATTATGATATGACTACTTTATTTGAATATGCTTGCAAAGCTGAACGTGAAGTGCAGGGACGCCGCTCGAAGCCATATTCTAACCCTTTTGCAGGACGAAGCTCGACACCAGTTCCCCCTGCGCCATCCACGTCCACCACTACTCCATGCGAGAAGACGACCAAACCAGCCAGCACTGCCCCACCCATAGGTCGTACACGGGATATTCAGTGTCATCGCTATAGAGGATTTGGCCATGTGATTCGGGACTGCCCAAACAAGCGCACTTTGCTCATTCGTGACGATGGTGAGTACTCTTCCGCTAGTGATTCTGAAGAAATTGAACATGCACTACTTGCCACTAACCATGTAGCTCAGGCGGAGGTACATGTCAACCCGGGCGACGCTGATAGGTATGAAAGTCTTGTTGTGCAGTGTGTTCTTAGTACACAGGTCGCTTTGCCCGAGAAGAATCAGCGACACACTCTGTTCCATACAAAGGGTGTTGTGCAGGAGCGGTCAATTCGCATCATTATCGACAGCGGCAGTTGCAACAATTTGGCGAGTACCATGCTAGTCGAAAAGTTGTCGTTACCCACTCGTAAGCATCCAAACCCATATCACATTCAATGGCTTAATGATGGTGGTAAAATAAAAATCACACGTTCCGTGCGTGTTCCTTTCTCCATGGGTGCTTATTCTAATTTTGTTGATTGTGATGTTATTCCCATGGAAGCATGCTCTTTGTTACTTGGTCGACCTTGGCAATATGATACTGATAGCTTGCATCATGGTCGTTCGAATCATTATTCTTTCATTTTAAGGGTCAGAAAATAATTATACATCCAATGACACCTGAACAAATTGTTAAAGATGATCTTGCCCGAGCTGCTATAACTGCTAAACAACTTGATCCATCACCCTCTGTTCCTTCTAAAATCAAGTTGAAGGCTCCTGTTTTACTTGCTACACGTGCTGATTTTGATGATCTACACGGTGCTCATTTGCCATGCTATGCACTTGTATACTCTAGTGTCCTCATTTCACTTGATGATGCACCATCTTTGGCTATTCCCCCTATGGTTGCTAACCTTTTGCAGGAGTACGCTGATGTATTTCCCAAAGGCTTACCACCGGGTCTCCCACCGCTTCGTGGCATTGAGCACCAGATCGACCTCATCCCCGGCGCACAGCTTCCGAACCGCGCACCGTATCGTACAAATCCGGATGAGACGAAGGAGATTCAGCGCCAGGTACAGGCGTTGCTTGACAAGGGATACATTCATGAGTCTCTTAGCCCTTGCTCTGTTCCTGTGTTACTTGTTCCCAAGAAAGATGGGTCATGGCGTATGTGTGTAGACTGTCGTGCAATTAATAACATCACTATTCGTTATCGATATCCTATACCACGCCTTGATGATATGCTAGATGAGCTTAGTGGTGCCATTATTTTCACTAAGATTGATTTGCGTAGTGGTTACCACCAGATTAGAATGAAACTGGGTGATGAATGGAAAACGGCTTTTAAAACGAAATTTGGTTTATATGAATGGTTGGTTATGCCGTTTGGATTGACTAATGCTCCCAGCACTTTTATGCGAGTGATGAATGAAGTTCTGAGGCCCTTCATAGGATTGTTTGTGGTTGTTTATTTTGATGTTATCCTTATTTACAGCAAATCTAAGAAAGAGCATTTGGAACATTTAAGTGTTGTTTTTGATGCATTGCGTGCTGCCCAGTTATTTGCTAACATGGAAAAATGCATCTTTTGCACACAACGTGTCTCGTTTCTTGGTTATGTTGTTACTCCACAGGGCATTGAGGTGGATAGCAGCAAGATTGCTGCCATTCGGGAGTGGCCTACACCGACGACGGTCACACAAATTCGGAGCTTTCTTGGACTTGCCGGTTTCTACCGCAGATTTGTTCGTGATTTTAGCTCCATTGCAGCGCCTCTACATGAGCTTACAAAGAAAGATGTGCCGTTTGCTTGGAGTGATTCGCAGGAGGTAGCGTTCAGCACTTTGAAAGATAAGTTAACCCAAGCTCCCCTATTGCAATTGCCTGATTTTAATAAAGTGTTTGAGCTTGAATGCGATGCTAGCGGTATTGGGCTAGGTGCTATTTTGTTACAAGAAGGAAAACCAGTTGCTTATTTTAGTGAAAAATTAAGCGGTGCTAGTCTGAAATATTCTACTTATGATAAGGAGCTTTACGCTTTAGTGCGCACTTTGCATACATGGCAGCACTATCTTTGGCATCATGAGTTCATAATCCATTCTGATCATGAGGCTTTAAAACATATTCGTACCCAAACAAATCTGAACCGTTGTCATGCTAAATGGGTAGAATTCATTGAGTCCTTTCCTTACATTATTAAACACAAGAACGGGAAGGACAATGTTATTGCTGATGCTTTGTCTCGTCGCTATACCATGTTGTCACAGTTAGATTTTAAAATCTTTGGTTTGCACACTGTGAAAGATCAATATGTTGACGATGCTGATTTTAAAGATGCTTTCGGCCATTGTATTAATGGGAAACCATGGGGCAAATTTCACATACAGGATGGGTTCCTGTTTCGCGCTAACAAGCTGTGTGTTCCAGCTAGCTCGGTTTGTCTTTTGTTGTTACAGGAAGCGCATGGAGGTGGTCTCATGGGGCACTTTGGCGTCTACAAGACACATGAGGTGTTGGCTACCCACTTCTTTTGGCCTCGGATGCGCGCTGATGTTGAGCGCCTTGTTGCACGCTGCACTACTTGTCAGAAAGCTAAGTCACGGTTGAACAACCATGGTTTGTACATGCCTTTGCCTGTTCCTACTTCCCCTTGGATTGATATTTCGATGGATTTTGTTTTGGGATTGCCTAGAACTAAGAAGGGGAGGGATAGCATTTTTGTGGTTGTTGATCGATTCTCCAAAATGGCTCATTTCATACCTTGTCATAAGACTGATGATGCTAGCAATGTTGCTGAATTGTTTTTTAGAGAGATTATTCGTTTGCACGGTATTCCCAATACAATAGTCTCGGATCGTGATGCTAAGTTTCTCAGTCATTTTTGGAGATCTCTGTGGAATAAATTAGGAACTAAATTGCTGTTTAGCACCACTTGTCACCCTCAGACTGATGGTCAAACAGAGGTAGTTTGTTGGGGGTCTTCGTCCTCCGAAGGTCCTCAAAAACATGATTTGACAATGTTTTCCAAGTGGATTATATGAACAGGTATCTTCGGACTCAGAATTATGAACATGGAGTACGGTCAGGACGAAGCCTAAGCCAAACGAAGGGGGATTGAGATGGAGGACGGGCTGATTACCGAGCTGCACGAAGGACGGTGCACAGCCGAAGCTGTTCACAGGAAAGCTTCGTCACGATAGCAGAAAGGGGAACCGACTTAAAGATGAAAAGACTACTTAGGCCTTGACAGATTCCCATAAGTCATTAGCAAATGTAGTGGACATGAATGTAATTTCACATGGGCTGTGTCCCACGTCTATAAATAGATGAACAGTGCTCCCGTACTGTTCACGCTGACTTGTATTCGCTCGTGCATCACGCTTGTACCTTTGTCCTCTGTCAAGCCGAAGGTACAAATGTAATTCAATATTGTTTTTATTCTTCCATGATTACATAATAAGAACGCGTAATAATGTTATGTGATTATTCATTCTCTCATGTTTCATATGCTTCTCCTTATTGTCAATATAAACTGCAATAACGAAGGTATGTCCTTCATGACCTTCGTCTAAAGATCGTTATATCCTAAGGGAAATAACGCTTCGAAGGACGAAGGGTATTTATCATTAACTTCTTTCTGTGTTGCCTTGTTCTTAATTCATAGCATTTGAGAACAAGTCCCCAACATAGTTAATCGAACTTTGTCTACCATGCTTAGGGCTGTTTTAGACAAAAATTTGAAATGTTGGGAGGATTGCTTGCCTCATGTTGAGTTTGCTTATAATCATGCAACACATTCTTCTACAAAGATGTGCCCTTTTCAAATTGTTTATGGTTACATTCCTAGGGCGCCTATTGCTTTGTTTTCGCTTGATGCTGCAGACGCCCCGCACATAGATGTTGTTGCACATGTTGAACAAATGATTAACCTCCATGAACAAACTCAACAAAACATTGCTGCTGCTAATGCTAAATATCAGATTACTGGAAGTAAAGGCCGGAAACTAGTTACTTTTGAACCTGGTGATATGGTTTGGTTGCATTTGAGAAAGGATCGTTTTCCTACTTTGCGCCGTTCTAAATTGATGACTCGTGCTGCTGGTCCTTTTAAGATACTAACCAAGATTAATGCTAATGCTTATATCTTTGACCTGCCTGCGGAGTTTGGTGTTTCCACTAGTTTTAATGTTGCAGATTTGAAACCGTATGCGGGGGAAGATGAGGAGTTGCCGTCGAGGACTACTTCAGTTCAAGAAGGGGAGGATGATGAGGACATCAACACCAACACGAGTACATCTACACCAGCAGCACCTTCTCCAGTCCAGGCGCCACCCCTTCCACCTGGGCCAGTGACTCGGGCCCGTGCAAGAGAATTGAACTACATCATGTTGTTAAAGAACGAAGGCCCAGAAGAATAGACGACCAGTCCAACTGCGGCCCATAATGGCCGCCCCTAGGGGCTGCGCCACCTCTCTATTTATCCAGGAGCTGCGCCTCCTTTGTTTTTCGAGTTTTGTTTTACATCTAGCTTTAGCTACCCCAGAACACGCACAAATACATGCTGTCCTCTGTGATTCAGAACTCCACTCGAGTGATATTAAGATTGCTTGCTTCTTTTTCTTGTTCGTTCTTCGATTGCGCACAGGAAACGATCTTCGTGATCAGGCCGATCTTGCATCAGCAAGGTCGGTAACCATTGGGAGTTGGTTCAGCGATTGCATTGGCGCTTCGGGTTCACTCGTTGTAGTCGGATCGTGAGGGTCTACTTCCACCAAATCGGAATTATCTCCACTCACCGAAAGATCGGGCACTCCAGCTCTATTAGGTTTGAACCCACACCCTGATGGAAGAAGGGTAGAAGATACTGGACAAAGTTGTCTAACCAGTAAAACATCATACTCAGATATTTATAATATTGAATATAAATTGTACATATGTATATATGTTTTTTGTAAAATAAAAAAATAATCGTGTCGGGTCGGGCCAGCACTACGGCCCAAGCATTGCACGGTTCTTATGCTGGGTTGGCCCAGGCACTATTAAATAGGTCGTGCCTCGGGTCGGCTCACCAGACACGACTCATTTGACCATCTATACCAAGCACCAGTTTCAACGGTCGTCCCGCGCTATTTTTTTACAAAAAGTCTCTACATTTCTTCCAAATCAACTCAGCGTAAAATGTTAAAAAGCGGTGCAGGAGGTGAGGTTTAAACCCACACCCTGATGGAAGAAGGGTAGGAGACACGATGAAGTTGTCTAACCAATAGAACATCATGCTCATGTATTTATAATATTGAATATAAATTATACATATGTATATATGTTTTTTGTAAAATAAAAAATAATCATGTCAAGCCAGGCCGAGGCTACGGCCCAAGCATCGCACGGTGCTCGTGCCGGGTTGGCCCAGGCACTATTAAATGGGTCGTGCCTCGGGCCGGCTCATCAGACACATCTCATTTGACCATTTATACCTCCGCACGATAATGATGGTCCTCGCCTCGGTTGCCACTACCTTGTTCGTCATTCTACTTATTTTCTCTCTCCCCTCATGCCTCCACCTCCACCTTCGCACCATCCCATTCTCGGCAGAGGGCATAGGAGCATGCGCCTCCTCCCCTTATTCCGAATCGTGTAGTGGTTATGGCACGTCCACGAGGATGTTTCACATCATATACGCACCATCATTTTCATCGTCGTCGGACGTTCCATTTGTCTTCTCGTCCTTCGCCCTGTTCTTCCTCCCCAACCTCCAGCCGCCCACGGTCGTAGCCGCGAGTCGACCGACTCTCGTCGACACGGGTACGGGGCAAGTCGGTCATGGTACTAGCCTTTCTCCATGCGTGTCGTCGAGAAGGACATGGTGGTGCCTGCCACGCTTAAGTTATCTTGGCGATGAGGAGTCCATGTCTGAGATATTGGACAACCAATGCCCGTAGTGTGGTAGCAGTCGGCATATGCTACAGAGTTGGTGGTGGTGTGTCGCTTCGGCGGGTCCAGGGCTTGGAAGACACTCGCATTCTCTCGTCCTTCTTGGATTGATGCCTGGTGCGGGTGTCTCTCGGTTTGGAGCTGCTTCGGTTGGGCTTCGTTCTCCGCTTGCGTGCTCTCTCCCTATATATCTAGTGTTATACTACCTATGTCGCCTCCAGATGCCCAGATCTTCGTCGTGTCCTTCTCCGGCAACGAACAGGTATGTCCGCCTCTTCACTTACCCTCCTGCTCTACGAAACCTTGGAAGTGGGGGAGGCGAGGGATGATGGTCTCTGATTTGCTGCCTATGGTATCCGTGCGTTCATAAAAAATATTATGCGAAGAACGGAGACAATCAATAAAAAATCTTGAGATCTTTTTGGAGGATAATTTTCATGGGTATTGTTGTGAGCCGTCGCAACGCACGGGTAACCGACTAGTAGTCATTTATACAAAACTTATCAAAGGTTCAAATGATTAATTTAAATATAATTTTTTTAAAGCAAAAACAAGACATTAATGAGAGCAACGGTGCGACATCAGTTTCGATACACATATATATAACTAGAAAAGGGTACGCCCTATCGGGCGCCGTACCAATCACTAATGTACAAGATCATCTCAAATTGTATTATACATTATGAAAGGGAAATGTGCCCTTGGGCCATTTCTATAAGATTTTGGTGATTAAGTGCTCCACACAAATGCTTTGAGTGATATTCGTGCCAAAGACTAAAGAAGTGCAAATCAAGATTAAAGGTATGTTTCTAGACTTAGTATATTGTTTTTAAGACTAATGTATTATGTCTAAGTGCTAGAAATAGGAGAAATTGTTTTGGAGAAAAGTTGGCTATGTACAGCCAAAAGGCTGCTCGGTCTGGGTGCACCGGACTGTCCGGTGGTGCACCGGACAGTGTCCGGTGTGCCAGGACCAGTCCCGATGAACACCCTACTCTCGGGTCCCGACGGCGGCGTACGGCTAAAAAATCACCGGACTGTCCGGTGGTGCACCGGACTGTCCGGTGAGTCGTCTGCGGCGAAGTCGCCGCTCTCGGGAAATAGTCAACAGCGTACGGCTAAAAATCACCGGGCTGTCCGGTGAGCCAACGGTCGGCCGTGCAATCCGCGCGTGACGCGTGGCCGAGCCAACGGTTAGATGGGGGCACCGAACTGTCCGATGTGCACCGGACAGTGTCCGGTGCGCCAACGGCTCCAAATCTTCAATGGTCGGCTGCGCCAATTTAGGAAAGCAATCTCCACCGGACTGTGAACAGTGGATGTCCGGTGGTGCACTGGACTGTCCGGTGCGCCACCCGACAGAAGGCAAGAATTGCCTTCCCAGATTGCTTCCAACGGCTCCTAGCTACCTTGGGGCTATAAAAGGGACCCCTAGGCGCATGGAGGAGTACACCAAGCATACTTTGAACATTCTAAGACTCCCGCACTCCATCTTCACACATTCTATTGACATTCTTGGTGATTTGAGCTCTGTTCTAGTGGTGAACTTGTTGCGTTTCATTTGAGCTCAAGTTTTGGCTTGTGTGTGTGCGTATTGCTGGGATTTGTGTGTGTTGCTTCCCTCCCTTACTCTGGTGCTTTCACATTGATATTTGTTGTATGGGCGAGAGACTCCAACTTGTGGAGATTCCTCGCAAACGGGAAAAGTGATAAGAAAAAGGAACACCGTGGTATTCAAGTTGATCGTTGGATCACTTGAGAGGGGTTGAGTGCAACCCTCGTCCATTGGGACGCCACAACGTGGAGTAGGCAAGTTTTGTACTTGGCCGAACCACGGGATAAAACCACTGTGTCTACTGTGTTGTTTCTCTCTGTGGTTTCTGTGTTTCACAAGTACTCCTCTCCAGCTACTTGATTCTATTGCACTAACACTTAACTTAGTTTTTGTGGCAATAAGTCTTAAGTTTTTACAGGATCACCTATTCACCCCCCTCTAGGTGCTCTCAATTGGTATCAGAGCCATTCTCTTCACGCAAGGGACTAATCGCCCGAAGAGATGGATCCTAAGGGAAAGGGGATGGTGGTCAACGATAAGGAGAAGGAGTCCATCTTCAACGAGCCAAGGGACGACAAACCAACTGACTCTGGCTTGAGTCATAAGAAGAAGGACGGGAAGAAGAAGAGGCGTATCAAGAAGATCGTCTACTACGACAGCGACGAATCCTCTTCTTCCCAAAGAGACGACGACTACGACGAGAAAAAGAAAATGGTAAACTCAAACTTTTCTTTTGATTATTCTCGTATTCCGCATAATTCTAATGCTCATTTGCTTTCCATTCCTCTTGGTAAACCTCCACACTTTGATGGAGAGGACTACGGATTTTGGAGTCACAAAATGCGTAGCCATTTGTTCTCTCTTCATCCAAGTATATGGGAGATAGTAGAGAATGGAATGCAATTTGATAGTACGGATAATCCCATGTTTATCAATGAACAAATTCACAAAAATGCATAAGCTACCACTGTTCTATTAGCATCCTTGTGTAGGGAAGAGTACCATAAGGTGAGCGGCTTGGATAACGCCAAGCAGATTTGGAACACCCTCAAGATCTCACATGAGGGGAATGATGTCACCATGATCACCAAGATGGAGTTGGTGGAGGGCGAACTGGGAAGGTTCGCAATGATCAGGGGGGAGGAGCCAACTCAAACGTACAACAGGCTCAAGACCCTGGTCAACAAAATAAGGAGCTATGGAAGCACGAGATGGACGGACCATGACGTCATCCGGCTTATGCTAAGGTCCTTCACTGTTCTTGATCCTCATCTTGTAAACTCTATTCGTGAAAATCATAGGTATACCAAGATGACGCCGGAAGAAATACTCGGAAAGTTTGTAAGCGGGCGAATGATGATCAAGGAGGCAAGATATATTGATGAGGCATTGAATGGCCCAATGTCGATCCACGAGCCTCAAACCATTGCTCTCAAAGCAACAAGTAGCAGGCAGGTGCTACCTAGCAAGGTGGCGCGAGTTGAGGCGGCCGGGCTTAATGAGGAAGAAATGGCCCTCATCATCAAGCGCTTCAAGACGGCGCTAAAGGGTCGCAAGGAGCATTCCAAGAAAAGCAAGACAAAGGGAAAGCGCTCCTGCTTCAAGTGTGGTAAGACTGGTCACTTCATTGCTAACTGTCCCGATAATGATAGTGACCAGGGACAAGAGAAAAGCGGGAAGAGGGAAAAGAAGAAGGCCTACAAGAAGGCGAAGGGCGAGGCGCACCTTGGCAAAGAGTGGGACTCGGATTGTTCGTCATCCAACTCCGACGACGAAGGACTCGCCGCCTCGGCCTTCAACAAGTCATCGCTCTTCCCCAACGAGCGCCATACTTGTCTAATGGCAAAGGAAAAGAAGGTAAACACTAGAGAAACTCCTAAGTACTCTAGCTCTAGTGATGAGGACTCTAGTGATGATGAAATTGATTACACTAGCCTATTCAAAGGATTAGATACAGCAAAAGTAGAAAAGATCAATGAATTGATTAATGCTCTAAATGAAAAGAATAGACTTTTAGAAAAGCAAGAGGATCTTTTATATGAAGAGCATGATAAATTTGTAAGTGTGCAAAAGTCTCTTGCTTTAGAAGTTAAAAGGAATGAAATGCTTTCTTGTGATTTATCTACTTGTCATGAGACTGTGGCTAACTTAAGAAATATTAATGATGATTTAAATGCTAAGCTAGAAGTAGCAAATAAATCTAGTTCTTGTATAGAGCATGTTGTGATTTGCAATAGGTGTAAGGATTTTAATGTTGATGCCTGCAGTGAACATTTAATTTCCATAACTAGATTAAATGATGAAGTTACTAGTCTTAATGCCCAACTTAAGACTAGCAAAAGTAACTTTGATAAACTAAAATTTGCAAGGGATGCCTACACTGTTGGTAGACATCCCTCTATTAAGGATGGGCTTGGCTTTCGAAGGGAAGCCAAGAACTTAACAAGTCAAAGGGCTCCTATCTCCGGCAAGGACAAAGGGAAGGCCCCTATGACTAGTAATGCTCAAAAAAATCATGCTTTTATCTATAGTGATAGGAATATTTCTAGAAATGCTAATAGGAGTTATCATGCTTTTGACTCACATGCCATGATTGCTTCGAGTTCCAATTTTAATGGTAGTGAAAGTCGCCTAGAGGGGGGGGGGGGTGAATAGGGCAAAACTGAAATTTACAAAGTTAATCACAAACTACAAGCCGGGTTAGCGTTAGAAGTATAAGCGAGTCCGCGTGAGAGGGCGCAAAACAAATCGCAAGCAAATAAGAAGTGTGACACGAGGATTTGTTTTATCGAGGTTCGGTTCTTGCAAACCTACTCCCCGTTGAGGTGGTCAAAAAGACCGGGTCTCTTTCAACCCTTTCCCTCTCTCAAACGGTCCCTCGGACCGAGTGAGCTTTCTCCTTCTCAATCACACGGGACACAAAGTCCCCACAAGGACCACCACACAATTGGTGTCTCTTGCTTCGATTACAAGTGAATGAATCTCAAGAAACAATGAGAAAGAACAAAGCAATCCAAGCGCAAGAGCTCAAAAAGAACACAACAAATCTCTCCCACTAATCACTAAGGCTTTGTGCGGAATTGGAGAGGATTTGATCTCTTTGGTGTGTCTAGAATTGAATGCTAGAGCTCTTGTAAGTAGTTGGAAGGTGAAAACTTGGATGCCATTGAATGTGGGATGGTTGGGGTATTTATAGCCCCAACCACCACAAAGTGGCCGTTGGAGGGCTGCTGTCGCATGGCACACCGGACAGTCCGGTGCGCCACCGGACACTGTCCGGTGTGCCAGCCCACGTCAGCAGACCGTTGGGGTTCGACCGTTGAGCTCTGACTTGTGGGCCTGCCAGGATGTCCGGTGGTGCACCGGACAAGCACTGTAGGCTGTCCAGTGTGCCACCCGCGCGTGCTCTGCTCCTCTGCAGGTGACTGTTGCCATGCGAACTAGCCGTTGCCCGCTGTCACACCGGACAGTCCGGTGTGCACCGGACATGTCCGGTGAATTATAGTGGACAAATTCCCGAGGCTGGCGAGTTCCAGAGCCGCTCTCCTCTGGGGCACCGGACACTGTCCGGTGTACACCGGATAGTCCGGTGAATTATAGCGGAGCGCCTCTGGATTTTCCCGAAGGTGAAGAGTTCAGCCTGGAGTGCCCTGGTGCACCGGACACAGTCCGTTGTGCCAGACCAGGGTTGCCTTCGGTTATCCCTTGCTCTTCTTTGTTGAACCCAATTCTTGGTCTTTTTACTGGCTAAGTGTGAACCTTTTGCACTTGTAGAACTTATACACTAGAGCAAACTAGTTAGTCCAATTATTTGTGTTGGGCAATTCAACCACCAAAATCATTTAGGAAAATTGGTGTAAGCCTAATTCTCTTTCAATCTCCCCCTTTTTGGTGATTGATGCCAATATAAATGTTTATAGAATGCGCATGGATTGTTTCTTTCTTATTTAACATTTTGGACCACGCTTGCACCACATGTTTTGTTTTTGCAAATTCTTTTTGTAAATCCTTTTCAAAGTTTTTTTGCAAATGGTCAAAGGTAAAGGAATAAGATTTTGCGAAGCATTTTTCAAGATTTGAAATTTTCTCCCCCTGTTTCAAATGCTTTTCCTTTGACTAAACAAAACTCCCCCTCAATAAATTCTCCTCTTAGTGTTCAAGAGGGTTTTAAGATACCAATTTTTGAAATCCCCTCTTTTAAACACAATAAGATATCAATTTGAAAATTACCAATCAAAAATCATTTTAAAAATTAGGGTGGTGGTGCGGTCCTTTTGCTTTGGGCTATACTTTCTCCCCCTTTGGCATGAATCGCCAAAAACGGATACTTAGAGTGAAATATGAGCCCTTTTTAAGCTACTTTCTCCCCTTTGGCAAATAAAATATGAGTGAAGATTATACCAAAGCCGGAGTCCTTTTGCTTCATGTTTTCTCCCTCAAGGATGAAGCGTGACTTGGAGCGACGACGAGGGATGAGTTATGGAGTGGAAGCCTTTGTCTTCGCCGAAGACTCCAATTCCCTTTCAATATACCTATGACTTGGTTTGAAATAGACTTGAAAACACATTAGTCATAGCATATATAAAAGAGACATGATCAAAGGTATATGAATGAGCTATGTGTGCAAGACATCAAAAGAAATTTCTAGAATCAAGAATATTGAGCTCATGCCTAAGTTTGGTAAAAGTTTGTTCATCTAGTGGCTTGGTAAAGATATCGGCCAATTGATCTTTAGTATTAATATATGCAATCTCGATATCCCCCTTTTGTTGGTGATCCCTAAGAAAGTGATATCGAATGGCTATGTGTTTAGTGCGGCTATGCTCAACGGGATTATCCGCCATGCGGATTGCACTCTTATTATCACATAGAAGAGGAACTTTGGTTAATTTGTAACCATAGTCCCGTAGGGTTTGCCTCATCCATAGCAATTGCGCGCAATAATGACCTGCGGCAATATACTCGGCTTCAGCGGTTGAAAGAGCGACTGAATTTTGCTTCTTTGAAGCCCAAGACACCAAGGATCTTCCCAAGAACTGGCAAGTCCCCGATGTGCTCTTTCTGTTAATCTTGCACCCTACCCAATCGGCATCCGAATAACCAATTAAATCAAAAGTGGATCCTCAAGGGTACCAAAGCCCAAACTTAGGATATAAGCCAAATATCTCAAGATTCGTTTTACAGCCGTAAGGTGAGATTCCTTAGGGTCGGATTGGAATCTTGCACACATGCATACGGAAAGCATAATGTCCGGTCGAGATGCACATAAATAGAGTAGTGAACCTATCATCGACCGGTATACCTTTTGATCGACGGATTTACCTCCCGTGTCAAGGTTGAGATGCCCATTTGTTCCCATGGGTGTCTTGATGGGTTTGGCATCCTTCATTCCAAACTTGTTTAGAATGTCTTGAGTATACTTCGTTTGGCAAATGAAGGTGCCCTCTTGGAGTTGTTTTACTTGAAATCCCAAGAAATGCTTCAACTCCCCTATCATCGACATCTCGAATCTTTGTGTCATGATCCTACTAAATTCCTCACATGTAGATTCGTTAGTAGACCCAAATATAATATCATCAACATAAATTTGGCATACGAACAAATCATTTGCAAGAGTCTTAGTGAATAAAGTAGGATCGGCTTTGCCGACTTTGAAACCATTAGCAATAAGGAAATCTCTAAAGCATTCATACCAAGCTCTTGGGGCTTGCTTGAGCCCATAAAGCGCCTTAGAGAGCCTATAGACATGGTTAGGATACTCATTGTCTTCAAAGCCGGGAGGTTGCTCAACATAGACCTCTTCCTTGATTGGTCCATTGAGGAAGGCACTTTTCACGTCCATTTGGTAAAGCTTGAAGCCATGGTAAGTAGCATAGGCCAATAAAATGCGAATTGACTCAAGCCTAGCTACGGGTGCATAGGTTTCACCAAAATCCAAACCTTTGACTTGTGAATATCTATAATACCCTAAAAACCAAACCATGTTTATAATCCTATTATGGTGTGTCCTACTGATGATCGGAGACCGTAGATGCATAGATATCGTCGAGACGATTCCGATCGACTACTAGTTTGCCTTGTTTGGAGTCTGAATGAGTTTTTCAAGTGTCGGTCGATCTGAGCCATTGGATATTAGGATTGAGGGAGTTTTCTTCTATTTATACCTCCCTAACCCTAGCAGCCACGTCCTCCCACCCTAGCAGCCATCCCCTTTTGTGCCTTGCCCAAGAGAAGAAAGGAAGAACAAGGGAGAGAAGAGAGGGAAGATTAGGGCACACAGTCGCCTGTCGTCGTCATCGTTCCTCTTCAATAATTGGTTGGATTTCCTTTCCTCTCTCCATTGTCCCCACTTGATGGATGTTTTACCTTGTTTTGGATGAGTTTTAGGCCCTGCAATTAGCCCTTTATGTTGGATTAGATGGGAGATTAGATTTTTTATCTCGAAATTAGTCTCTGCAGAATAACAGATTCGATAGTTTTTGTTCATGCCAGTTTTCCGGGGTCTTAGAGGCCTCAAAAAAATAAAAAGTATATTTATGAGTTGTAGATAATTTAGATATCTTTCCGTGGCCGCGAAGAACACCTCAATCGGACATCAGATCAGAAAGTTATTGCAGTTTTATTATAGCAGTTTTTCAGTCTCATAATTCTGTGCAGAATCTGTTCTATTAAGATTTAGGCAATTTTATCAACAGAATTCAACCTTGGGTTTGTAAGAAAAGTTGTAGATAATTTCATAAGCTTTCCAGATTGTTAAAGAGTGCATTCATATGAATTATGAAACTCTAGTTATGTTTGTTTTATGGTGGCTGTTTCTGTTGGCCTGACAGAAATGAGCGGGTCTGTTCACTGGTAGGTTTCATCAAGTAAATGGCCGAATTGGCTCTCCCAGCTATGGAGACTTTTGTAGAGGGATAAAAGTTCTTACTTCCAGCAGAATTTCATGATTTTTGGTTGAGTAGTTTGTGAGATATCGAATTTTGAAAGTTAACTATGCGGCTGTCTAAAACAGATTCAGTCAGTTATCTTGTAATATGTTTTAGACTTATAGATGGCAGAATTTAATTATCTATTGAATACCGAAGTTGTAGAGTATTTTGTGTAGATACTTCTAGAGTATTTGTTTGATATCACCACTGTTATAATTTTAAAGATACAAAATTAACAAACAGCGCTGCTGCTGTTTGACATGTGGTTCACGGTGGGAGTCTTTTCACCAGGTCTTGGTTTCATGCGTAGGAACGATTTGTTGATTGTTGGCAAATGTTTATGAAATATTTGTACTAAGTTTTATGCCCCGCAACAGGTGGTTATGCGGATCATGCTTAGTACATTTTCTTCTTCGATGAAGGCAAGTGAATGTAGCGGTGGTTGCTACCGTTTTGACTTGTTGTTTCATCGCCTACACTCTAATATTCAGAATCATCGAATTCTATCGTAATTGAACTCTATGGGATGCTTTACTTGATTGTATTATATTGATGCTTAATCATATATTGATGATGATGATGATTCGAGTATGACCCACGAGATTAATTCACACTCCTGAAGGTGAATGAAGTATTATTTGAGGTTTGTATTGTATCTGAAGGTAAACGAAGTATTGTTTAAGGTTTGTATTGTATTTGAAGGAAGTGAAGTATATTGATAAATGCAGCATGCCATATACATTGCATGATTCACTTGCATCTGAAGTTTTGTCGTGACCTATGGTCCG
This sequence comes from Zea luxurians, assembly GCA_029449295.1. NCBI lineage: Eukaryota > Viridiplantae > Streptophyta > Magnoliopsida > Poales > Poaceae > Zea > Zea luxurians. Next base: position 43,056,016 of record JAOPSE010000001.1, on the reverse strand, counting down.
ACCGTACCGGTACAACTTAGCATCGTACGTTGCCCGAGGAGGGGTACGATGCGGCTTCATACCCTTAGAGGTATGAAGGCAGAGGACATATGCATTGCATTCATATGCATTCATTGAAGTGATATTTGCAGATGGTGTGGTTTTATACTCTAAGAGATATGAAGGCAGAGGGCTTACACATTGCATTCCTATGCATACATTGAAGTGATATTTGCAGGTATTGTTGACGCAGGGAAGTGTTATACAACCTATTGGTCGTTCGAGGAAATGAGATGGCATTGGTTATTTTGGGACTATTGAGTTCTATATCTACAAGTATTTGTGATCTCAATTGTGATCCCTTTTAAAATGTTGATTAATTCAATTCTTTTGGTTTAAATATCTCGTCAAAATATTTTACTTGCTGAGATGTTTCATCTCACTCTTGCATTACTCAATGCAGGTACTTAATTCATGTTGGGAATGAGGGAAGTAGCAGCACGTCCACCTTCACTCTCATAATAACGCTGCCCAGGCACAACCATGATTTAATTAGAAACTTCTTATCAAGGATGTTTGTTTTTAACTAGTCGTGCACACTAGTTAATTCAGTTTATGTCGTTATGGTTATCTTCCCATTGCTAGCAGATTATTAATGTCTAGTATGTTTTCTTATCATGATATCTGTTTATACTCTGTTGCTTCCACGTTTATGCAAATTTCCAAAGGAGATGCTGTCGAAATTTTATATATGAATGTTAGTTGTGTAGTTTAGTAGCATTTCAGGGTGTTTGTGGATCCTGGGGTGTTACAGTTGGTATCAGAGCATAGGCTTTAGATTCTTGGCAATTTGAAGATAAATTTGACACACTTGCACATATAGGAAGGTTGTGGGTTCAAATATCTTTGATATATGTTAATGTCTTTGAAGTGCAGATGAAATAATTTGACCCTCCCTAATCCTTTACGGTGATGTGGTAAGTTGTTTATGACTTAATGTCTGATATAATTCATTTCTAAATTTTGATATTGTTTATTAATAAGATTGATATCGCTGTTCTTTTGTGAGATTGAAGTCGTTATTATGCTTGTGATATACGTGTATGCCTATGTTGTTTTCAACATGTTTTTCATGGTTGAGTTTTATTACAATAATATTGTTATATATGTTTGATCGAGGATGTTTCCAAGAGGAGTGTGAATTGCATGTTTTGGGTTACAATGTAACCATCGATTTGGATTTAAGTTGTTGGGCGGTTGGTGGATAGCTCCAACTATCTTTGCAAGGAATGATTGTTTATGCCGAGAAACCAGTTCTGAAAGAAATGAATATTGGTACTTTTATATGGATTTTGGGGGGAAAGTCTTTACATAGCTAGCCAGAGTGGATTACATGTCTCCCTTCTATCTTGTGTTTTAGTAGCCACAAAGCCTAGATGTGGTTTAAAGTGGTTGCATGTTAGTCATGCTAATTGTAGAATAAATCTTTTATTTTTTTTGATCCATTGATTATATATTAATACGTTGAGGATCTGATGGTTATCTCCCTGATGCATGCTTGTGGAGCCATTGTTGGACCACTTATCTATTGGTTTGAATGAAGTCATTGCCTAGCCTAGAGTTGGTTGGGTGTGGTTAGTCACCTATTTCTAAATAATGTGGTTCTTACATCAGATTGAGATGTTTGTCATGTGTGTGAAGGATTACAGGGTTATTATTGACCCTGTATGTCTGGTACTTTGAGTGCATCGTATGATGGAATGAAATGTAAGTTTCTGAAATACAGTAGATGAAGACTTATATTATGAGTAGGTTAACCTTACTAGTTTGGATATTTTTTTAGTTGAGTTGTTGGATGAAGTATAGTGACATTAGTTAAGCAAAGTATTGTGTTGTTGCTGTGCTGTCAGTGCTCTTTGTGGAGTTTTTGGCATTTGTTCGATGAACTGTGCCGCACAGAATGTTATTGGCTTCTTGTTGGCTTTATTGCTCCATTAGTTCTGTAGACTTTCTCCCTTTTGTGGGGTGTAAAGAACGTTAGATTACATGATTATCTTTTTCATGACGTCAAGAACAAGGTTTAGGAAGATTAGGAGTTTTGTTTCAATAGAACGACTTGTTTCGTGGTGCTTTGATGTGAGGTGTTTGATCTTCTTATACATTCATCTGGTGTGGATGTTTGACAATTGAATTAAAATGAATTGTTGAAGTTGGTAAGAGTTGTTCTTAGTGCATATTACCTCTTCATAAAAAGAGTGTTGTTTTAAGACATTGATCTTGATGTATAGTTGCATCCAAATTCAATGATAGCAAATCCTAGTGTTGATTGCACCTATGACAATGCCTTGGGAATTCATTTTATATTGTTTTATGATTGTTGTCAAGGTGTGTCATTTTCTTTGGTAAATTAGTCCGACTTAGAGGTTATTTCATGAAAAACTCTTTTCATGATCTCGTCAAGGCTACTAGTCTACTATATGAGTCTATTTAGGGTGTTTGGCCGAGTTTTACCGTTGGTGAATGTCTCGATTTGTAGAAGTGGCTGAATTCGAGGACGAATTCTTTTAAGGGGGGTAGAATATAATACCCTAAAAACCAAACCATGTTTATAATCCTATTATGGTGTGTCCTACTGATGATCGGAGACCGTAGATGCATAGATATCGTCGAGACGATTCCGATCGACTACTAGTTTGCCTTGTTTGGAGTCTGAATGAGTTTTTCAAGTGTCGGTCGATCTGAGCCATTGGATATTAGGATTGAGGGAGTTTTCTTCTATTTATACCTCCCTAACCCTAGCAGCCACGTCCTCCCACCCTAGCAGCCATCCCCTTTTGTGCCTTGCCCAAGAGAAGAAAGGAAGAACAAGGGAGAGAAGAGAGGGAAGATTAGGGCACACAGTCGCCTGTCGTCGTCATCGTTCCTCTTCAATAATTGGTTGGATTTCCTTTCCTCTCTCCATTGTCCCCACTTGATGGATGTTTTACCTTGTTTTGGATGAGTTTTAGGCCCTGCAATTAGCCCTTTATGTTGGATTAGATGGGAGATTAGATTTTTTATCTCGAAATTAGTCTCTGCAGAATAACAGATTCGATAGTTTTTGTTCATGCCAGTTTTCCGGGGTCTTAGAGGCCTCAAAAAAATAAAAAGTATATTTATGAGTTGTAGATAATTTAGATATCTTTCCGTGGCCGCGAAGAACACCTCAATCGGACATCAGATCAGAAAGTTATTGCAGTTTTATTATAGCAGTTTTTCAGTCTCATAATTCTGTGCAGAATCTGTTCTATTAAGATTTAGGCAATTTTATCAACAGAATTCAACCTTGGGTTTGTAAGAAAAGTTGTAGATAATTTCATAAGCTTTCCAGATTGTTAAAGAGTGCATTCATATGAATTATGAAACTCTAGTTATGTTTGTTTTATGGTGGCTGTTTCTGTTGGCCTGACAGAAATGAGCGGGTCTGTTCACTGGTAGGTTTCATCAAGTAAATGGCCGAATTGGCTCTCCCAGCTATGGAGACTTTTGTAGAGGGATAAAAGTTCTTACTTCCAGCAGAATTTCATGATTTTTGGTTGAGTAGTTTGTGAGATATCGAATTTTGAAAGTTAACTATGCGGCTGTCTAAAACAGATTCAGTCAGTTATCTTGTAATATGTTTTAGACTTATAGATGGCAGAATTTAATTATCTATTGAATACCGAAGTTGTAGAGTATTTTGTGTAGATACTTCTAGAGTATTTGTTTGATATCACCACTGTTATAATTTTAAAGATACAAAATTAACAAACAGCGCTGCTGCTGTTTGACATGTGGTTCACGGTGGGAGTCTTTTCACCAGGTCTTGGTTTCATGCGTAGGAACGATTTGTTGATTGTTGGCAAATGTTTATGAAATATTTGTACTAAGTTTTATGCCCCGCAACAGGTGGTTATGCGGATCATGCTTAGTACATTTTCTTCTTCGATGAAGGCAAGTGAATGTAGCGGTGGTTGCTACCGTTTTGACTTGTTGTTTCATCGCCTACACTCTAATATTCAGAATCATCGAATTCTATCGTAATTGAACTCTATGGGATGCTTTACTTGATTGTATTATATTGATGCTTAATCATATATTGATGATGATGATGATTCGAGTATGACCCACGAGATTAATTCACACTCCTGAAGGTGAATGAAGTATTATTTGAGGTTTGTATTGTATCTGAAGGTAAACGAAGTATTGTTTAAGGTTTGTATTGTATTTGAAGGAAGTGAAGTATATTGATAAATGCAGCATGCCATATACATTGCATGATTCACTTGCATCTGAAGTTTTGTCGTGACCTATGGTCCGACCGTACCGGTACAACTTAGCATCGTACGTTGCCCGAGGAGGGGTACGATGCGGCTTCATACCCTTAGAGGTATGAAGGCAGAGGACATATGCATTGCATTCATATGCATTCATTGAAGTGATATTTGCAGATGGTGTGGTTTTATACTCTAAGAGATATGAAGGCAGAGGGCTTACACATTGCATTCCTATGCATACATTGAAGTGATATTTGCAGGTATTGTTGACGCAGGGAAGTGTTATACAACCTATTGGTCGTTCGAGGAAATGAGATGGCATTGGTTATTTTGGGACTATTGAGTTCTATATCTACAAGTATTTGTGATCTCAATTGTGATCCCTTTTAAAATGTTGATTAATTCAATTCTTTTGGTTTAAATATCTCGTCAAAATATTTTACTTGCTGAGATGTTTCATCTCACTCTTGCATTACTCAATGCAGGTACTTAATTCATGTTGGGAATGAGGGAAGTAGCAGCACGTCCACCTTCACTCTCATAATAACGCTGCCCAGGCACAACCATGATTTAATTAGAAACTTCTTATCAAGGATGTTTGTTTTTAACTAGTCGTGCACACTAGTTAATTCAGTTTATGTCGTTATGGTTATCTTCCCATTGCTAGCAGATTATTAATGTCTAGTATGTTTTCTTATCATGATATCTGTTTATACTCTGTTGCTTCCACGTTTATGCAAATTTCCAAAGGAGATGCTGTCGAAATTTTATATATGAATGTTAGTTGTGTAGTTTAGTAGCATTTCAGGGTGTTTGTGGATCCTGGGGTGTTACAATATCCCTTGGCCACGAGTCGAGCTTTGTTCCTTGTCACCACACCATGCTCATCTTGCTTGTTGCAGAAGACCCATTTGGTTCCTACAACATTTTGATTAGGACGTGGAACTAAATGTCATACCTCGTTCCTAGTGAAGTTGTTGAGCTCCTCTTGCATCGCCACCACCCAATCCGAATCTTGGAGTGCTTCCTCTACCTTGCATGGCTCAATAGAGGAAACAAACGAGTAATGCTCACAAAAATGTGCAACCCAAGATCGAGTGGTTACCCCCTTTTGAATGTCGCCGAGGATGGTGTCGACGGGGTGATCTCGTTGGATTGCTTGGTGGACTCTTGGGTGTGGCGGTCTTGGAACTTCCTCATCCTCCTTGTCTTGATCAATTGTATCTCCCCCTTGATCATTGCCATCATCTTGAGGTTGCTCATCTCTTTGATCTTCTCCTTCATCAACTTGAGCCTCGTCCTCATTTTGAGTTGGTGGAGATGATTGTGTGGAGGAGGATGGTTGATCTTGTGCATTTGGAGGCTCTTCGGATTCCTTAGGACACACATCCCAATGGACATGTTCCTTAGCGCGATGCACGGAGCCTCTTCTTCACATATCTCATCAAGATCAACTTGCTCTACTTGAGAGCCATTAGTTTCATCAAACACAACGTCACAAGAAACTTCAACAAGTCCTGAGGACTTGTTAAAGACTCTATATGCCCTTGTGTTTGAGTCATATCCTAGTAAAAAGCCTTCTACAGTCTTAGGAGCAAATTTAGATTTTCTACCTCTCTTAATAAGAATAAAGCATTTGCTACCAAAGACTCTAAAATATGAAATGTTGGGCTTTTTACCGGTTAGGAGTTCGTATGATGTCTTCTTGAGGATTCGGTGTAGATATAACCGGTTGATGGCATAGCAAGCGGTGTTAACCGCCTCGGCCCAAAACCGATCCGGTGTCTTGTACTCATCAAGCATGGTTCTTGCCATATCCAATAGAGTTCGATTCTTCCTCTCCACTACACCATTTTGTTGTGGAGTGTAGGGAGAAGAAAACTCATGCTTGATGCCCTCCTCCTCAAGGAAGCCTTCAATTTGAGAGTTCTTGAACTCCATCCCGTTGTCGCTTCTTATTTTCCTGATCCTCAAGCCGAACTCATTTTGAGCTCGTCTCAAGAATCCCTTTAAAGTCTCTTGGGTTTGTGATTTTTCCTGCAAAAAGAACACCCATGTGAAGCGAGAATAATCATCCACAATAACTAGACAATACTTACTCCCGCTGATGCTTATGTAAGCGATCGGGCCGAATAAATCCATGTGTAGGAGCTCCAGTGGCCTGTCAGTCGTCATGATGTTCTTGTGTGGATGATGAACACCAACTTGCTTCCCAGCTTGGCATGCGCTACAAATCCTGTCTTTCTCAAAATGAACATTTGTTAATCCTAAAATGTGCTCTCCCTTTAGAAGTTTATGAAGATTCTTCATCCCAACATGAGCTAGTCGGCGGTGCCAGAGCCAACCCATGTTAGTCTTAGCAATCAAGCAAGTGTCGAGTTCAGCTCTATCAAAATCTACCAAGTATAGCTGACCCTCTAACACTCCCTTAAATGCTATTGAATCATCACTTCTTCTAAAGACAGTGACACCTACATCAGTAAATAGACAGTTGTAGCCCATTTGACATAATTGGGATACAGAAAGCAAATTGTAATCTAAGGAATCAACAAGAAAAACATTGGAAATGGAATGGTCAGGAGATATAGCAATTTTACCCAAACCTTTGACCAAACCTTGGTTTCCATCCCCGAATGTGATAGCTCGTTGGGGATCTTGGTTTTTCTCGTATGAGGAGAACATTTTCTTCTCCCCTGTCATGTGGTTTGTGCACCCGCTATCGATGATCCAACTTGTGCCCCCGGATGCATAAACCTACAAAACAAGTTTAGTTCTTTGTTTTAGGTACCCAAACGGTTTTGGGTCCTTTGGCATTAGAAATAAGAACTTTGGGTACCCAAACACAAGTCTTGGAGCCCTTGTGTTTGCCCCCAACAAACTTGGCAACTACCTTGCCGGATTTGCTAGTCAAAACATAAGATACATCAAGAGTTTTAAATGAAATATCATGATCATTTGATGCATTAGGAGTTTTTCTTTTAGGCAACTTAGCACGGGTTGGTTGCCTAGAGCTAGATGTCTCACCCTTATACATAAAAGCATGGTTAGGGCCAGAGTGAGACTTTCTAGAATGAATTCTCCTAATTTTGCTCTCAGGATAAACGGCAGGGTACAAAATGTAACCCACGTTATCCTGAGGCATGGGAGCCTTGCCCTTAACAAAGTTAGATAGTTTCTTAGGAGGGGCATTAATTTTGACATTGTCTCCCTTTGGAAGCCAATGCCATCCTTAATGCCAGGGCGTCTCCCATTATAAAGCATACTACGAGCAAATTTAAATTTTTCATTTTCAAGTTCATGCTCGGCAATTTTAGCATCTAATTTTGCTATATGATCATTTTGTTGTTTAATTAAAGCCATATGATCTTGAATAGTATCAATATCAATATCTCTACATCTAGCACAAATGGACACATGCTCAACGGTAGATGTAGAGGGTTTGCAAGATTTTAGTTCTATAACCTTAGCATGCAATATATCATTTTCACTTCTAAGGTTGGAAATAGTACCATTGCAAACATCAAAATCTTTAGCCTTAGCAATTAATTTTTCATTTTCATCTCTAAGGCTAGCAAGAGAATCATTCAATTCTTCAATCTTAGCAAGCAAATCAACATTATCATTTCTAAGATTGGGAATTGAAACATTACAACCATGAGAATCAACCTTAGCATTTAAACTAGCATTTTCATTTCTAAGGTTGTTAATGATCTCATGGCAAGTGCTTAGCTCACTAGATAGTTTTTCACATTTTTCTACTTCTAGAGCGTAAGCATTTTTAACCTTAACATGCTTCTTATTTTCTTTAATAAGGAAGTCCTCTTAAGAATCCAAGAGATCATCCTTCTCATGAATAGCACTAATCAATTCATTCAATTTTTCTTTTTGTTGCATGTTTAGGTTGGCAAAAAGGGTACGCAAGGTATCCTCCTCATTTCTATCATCATCCTCATCACTAGATGTTTCATATTTGGTGGAGGATCTTGATTTTACCTTCTTCTTTTTGCCGTCCTTTGCCATGAGGCACTTGTGGCCGATGTTGGGGAAGAGGAGTCCCTTGGTGACGGTGATGTTGGCGGCGTCCTCTTCGGAGGAGGAGTCGGTGGAGCTCTCGTCGGAGTCCCACTCGCGGCACACATGGGCATCGCCGCCCTTCTTCTTGTGGTACCTCTTCTTTTCCTTCCTTCTTCCCTTCTTGTCGTCGCCCCTGTCACTATCACTAGATAATGGACATTTAGCTATGAAATGACCGGGCCTACCACATTTGTAGCAAACTTTCTTGGAGCGGGGCTTGTAGTCTTTCCCCCTCCTTTGTTTGAGGATTTGGCGGAAACTCTTGATGATGAGCGTCATCTCCTCATTGTCAAGCTTGGAGGCGTCGATGGGTTGTCTACTTGATGTAGACTCCTCCTTCTTTTCTTTCGTCGCCTTAAGTGCCACGGGTTGAGCTTCGAAAGTGGAGGGCTCATCAAGCTCGTTGATCTTCCTTGAGCCCTTGATCATATACTCAAAGCTCACAAAATTCCCGATTACTTCCTCAGGAGTCATTAGTGTATATCTAGGATTGCCACGAATTAATTGTACTTGAGTAGGGTTAAGGAAAATAAGTAATCTTAGAATAACCTTAACCACCTCCTGGTCATCCCATTTCTTGCTCCCGAGGTTGCGTACTTGATTCACCAAGGTTTTGAGCCGGTTGTACATGTCTTGTGGCTCCTCCCCTTGGCGAAGATGGAAGCGACCGAGCTCCCCCTCGATCGTTTCCTGCTTGGTGATCTTGGTGAGTTCATCACCCTCGTGCGTGGTCTTGAGCACATCCCAAACTTCCTTGGCGCTCTTTAGTCCTTGCACCTTGTTGTATTCCTCCCTACTTAGAGAGGCGAGGAGGATGGTTGTTGCTTGGGAGTTGAAGTGCTCGATTTGGGCTACCTCGTCCGCAACATAATCCTCATCCCCTACGGATGGTACCTACACACCAAACTCAACTACATCCCATATACTTTTGTGGAGTGAGGTTAGATGAAATTTCATTAAATCACTCCACCTTGCATAATCTTCACCATTAAAAGTTGGTGGTTTGCCTAATGGGACGGAAAGTAGAGGTGTATGCTTAGGAATGTGGGGATAGCGTAGGGGGATCTTACTAAACTTCTTGCGCTCATGGCGCTTAGAAGTGACGGACGGTGCATCGGAGCCGGATGTGGATGGTGACGAGGTGTCGGTCTCGTAGTAGACCACCTTCCTCATCTTCTTGTGCTTGCCGCTACTCCGATGCGACTTGTGGGAAGAAGATTTCTTCTCCTTCCCCTTCCCCTTGTTGCGGGACTCTTCCGATGAGTGGCTCGTAGTGGGCTTGTCGCCGGTCTCCATCTCCCTCTTGGCGTGATCTCCCGACATCACTTCGAGCGGTTAGGCTCTAATGAAGCACCGTGCTCTGATACCAATTGAAAGTCGCCTAGAGGGGGGTGAATAGGGCAAAACTGAAATTTACAAAGTTAATCACAAACTACAAGCCGGGTTAGCGTTAGAAGTATAAGCGAGTCCGCGTGAGAGGGCGCAAAACAAATCGCAAGCAAATAAGAAGTGTGACACGAGGATTTGTTTTATCGAGGTTCAGTTCTTGCAAACCTACTCCCCGTTGAGGTGGTCAAAAAGACCGAGTCTCTTTCAACCCTTTCCCTCTCTCAAACGGTCCCTCGGACCGAGTGAGCTTTCTCCTTCTCAATCACACGGGACACAAAGTCCCCACAAGGACCACCACACAATTGGTGTCTCTTGCTTCGATTACAAGTGAATGAATCTCAAGAAAGAATGAGAAAGAACAAAGCAATCCAAGCGCAAGAGCTCAAAAAGAACACAACAAATCTCTCTCACTAATCACTAAGGCTTTGTGCGGAATTGGAGAGGATTTGATCTCTTTGGTGTGTCTAGAATTGAATGCTAGAGCTCTTGTAAGTAGTTGGAAGGTGAAAACTTGGATGCCATTGAATGTGGGGTGGTTGGGGTATTTATAGCCCCAACCACCACAAAGTGGCAGTTGGAGGGCTGCTGTCGCATGGCGCACCGGACAGTCCGGTGCGCCACCGGACACTGTCCGGTGTGCCAGCCCACGTCAGCAGACCGTTGGAGTTCGACCGTTGAGCTCTGACTTGTGGGCCTACTAGGATGTCCGGTGGTGCACCAGACAAGCACTGTAGGCTGTCCGGTGTGCCACCCGCGCGTGCTCTACTCCTCTGCGCGCGCTGGCGTGCATTTAATGCTCTGTAGGTGACCGTTGCCGCGCGAACTAGCCGTTGCCCACTGTCACACCGGACAGTCCGGTGTGCACCGGACATGTCCGGTGAATTATAGCGGACGAATTCCCGAGGCTGGCGAGTTCCAGAGCCGCTCTCCTCTAGGGCACCGGACACCGGACAGTCCGGTGAATTATAGCGGAGCGCCTCTAGATTTTCCCGAAGGTGAAGAGTTCAGCCTAGAGTGCCCTGGTGCACCGGACACTGTCCGGTGGTGCACCGGACAGTCCGGTGTGCCAGACCAGGGCTGCCTTCGGTTATCCCTTGCTCTTCTTTGTTGAACCCAATTCTTGGTCTTTTTACTGGCTAAGTGTGAACCTTTTGCACCTGTAGAACTTATACACTAGAGCAAACTAGTTAGTCCAATTATTTGTGTTGGGCAATTCAACCACCAAAATCATTTAGGAAAATAGGTGTAAGCCTAATTCCCTTTCAGGTAGACCTAGGAGGAATTTTGTGTCTCATGCTCCTAGGAAAGTGTATAATGGATCTACCACTATCTTTCATGCTTGCAACACTGATTTTGTACTTTCATGTAAAAATAAGAAAGTGGTTGCTAGGAAATTGGGGGCAAAATGCAAGGGAGATAAAACTTGTATTTGGGTCCCTAAGGCTATTGTTACTAACCTTGTAGGACCCAACAAGAGTTGGGTACCTAAAACCCAATCCTAATTTGCCTTGCAGGTTTATGCATCCGGGGGCTCAAGCTGGATTATCAACAGCGGATGCACAAACCACATGACGGGGGAGAAGAAGATGTTCACCTCCTACGTCAAGAACAAAGATTCCCAAGACTCAATCATATTCGGTGACGGGAATCAAGGCAAGGTTAAAGGACTAGGAAAGATAGGTATTTCATCCGAGCATTCTATATCTAATGTGTTTTTAGTTGAATCGCTTGGGTATAACTTGTTGTCCGTTAGTCAATTAAGTAATATGGGTTACAATTGCTTATTTACTAATGTAGATGTGTCTGTCTTTAGAAGGAGTGATAGTTCATTAGCTTTTAAGGGTGTACTAGACGACAAACTCTATTTAGTTGATTTTTCGAAGGAGGAGGCCGGTCTAGATGCATGCTTAATTGCTAAGACTAGCATGGGCTGGCTATGGCATCGCCGTCTAGCACATGTTGGGATGAAGAACCTTCACAAACTTCTAAAGGGAGAACATGTGTTAGGTCTAACAAATGTGTTTTTCGAAAAAGATAGACCTTGTGCAGCTTGTCAAGCTGGTAAACAGGTGGGAATCGCTCATCACAACAAGAATGTGATGACTACATCAAGACCTCTGGAGCTACTGCATATGGACCTCTTCGGACCCGTTGCCTACCTTAGCATCGGGGGAAGTAAGTATGGTCTTGTTGTTGTTGATGATTTTTCCCGCTTCACTTGGGTATTCTTTTTGCAGGATAAATCATAAACCCAAGGGACCCTCAAGCGCTTTCTAAGGCGAGCTCAAAACGAATTTGAGCTCAAGGTGAAAAAGATTAGTAGCGACAACGGGTCCGAGTTCAAGAACCTTCAGGTGGAGGAGTTTCTTGAGGAGGAAGGAATCAAGCACGAGTTCTCCGCTCCCTACACACCACAACAAAACGGTGTGGTAGAGAGGAAGAACAGGACGCTTATAGACATGGCGAGGACGATGCTTGGAGAATTCAAGATGCCCGAGCAGTTTTGGTCGGAAGCCGTGAACATGGCTTGCCACGCCATAAACCGGGTCTACCTTCATCGCCTCCTTAAGAAGACGTCGTACGAACTACTAACCAGTAACAAACCCAACGTTTCGTATTTTCGAGTTTTTGGGAGTAAATGCTACATTCTAGTGAAGAAAGGTAGGAATTCAAAATTTGCTCCCAAAGTTGTAGAAGGGTTTTTGTTAGGTTATGACTCAAATACAAAGGCGTATAGAGTCTTCAATAAATCATCGGGTTTGGTTGAAGTCTCTAGCGACGTTGTATTTGATGAAACTAATGGTTCTCTGAGAGAGCAAGTTGATCTTGATGATGTAGATGAGGATGATGTTCCAACGGACGCAATACGCACCATGGCTATTGGAAATGTGTGACCACAGGAACACAAGGAGCAAGATCAACCTTCTTCCTCAACGATGGTGCATGAAAGGGAAATGTGCCCTTGGGCCATTTCTAAGTGTTTTGGTGATTTAGTGTCAAACACATGTGCCTAAGTGTTAAATGGTGGACAAAATACAAATCAAGTGTAAAGGTATGTTTCTCAGACTTAGTACATTGTTTTAGAGACTAATGTATTGTGTCTAAGTGCTGGAAACAGGAAAAGAACAATTGGAAATGTCTTGGCTCGAGCAGCCAAGACTCTGCTCAGTCTGGAAGCACCGGACTGTTCGGTGGTGCACCGGACAGTGTCCGGTGCACCAGGCTGGCTCGAGCGAATTGGCCGCTCTCGAGAATTCACTGGCGACGTACGGCTATAATTCACCGGACTGTCCGGTGAGCCAACGGTCGGCCGCGCGATCTGCGCGGGACACGTGGCCGAGCCAACGGCTAGGAAGGAACACCGGACTGTCCGGTGTGCACCGGACAGTGTCCGGTGCGCCAACGGCTCCGAGGAGCCAACGGTCGGCTTCGTCAAATAAGGAAGGAGATCCGCACCGGACAGTGTCCGATGGTGCACCGGACATGTCCGGTGCGCCAGTCGACAGAAGGCAAGATCAGCCTTCCTAGAATGCTCTCAACGGCTCCTAGCTGCCTTGGGGCTATAAAAGGGACCCCTAGGCGCATGGAGGAGTACATCAAGCATACTTACAACATTCCTAAGCACCAAGACATCGATTTCGCGCATTTGTTTCATTGTGATAGCATATAGAGCTCTAGTGGAGTTGTAAACTCATTGGGTTGTGTTGCGAGCTCTTGTTGCGACTTGTGTGCGTGTTGACTCTCGGATTCTTGTGTCTTGTGTGCGTTGCTAATCCCTCCCTTGCTCCATGTTTCTTTGTGAATTTCAAGTGTAAGGGCGAGAGGCTCCAAGTTGTGGAGATTCCTCGCAAACGGGATTAAGAAAGGCAAACAAAACACCGTGGTATTCAAGTGGGTCTTTGGACCGCTTGAGAGGGGTTGATTGCAACCCTCGTCCGTTGGGACGCCACAACGTGGAGTAGGCAAGCGTTGGTCTTGGCCGAACCACGGGATAACCACGGTGCCATCTCTGCGATTGATCTCTTGTTGGTTATTGTGTTTTTTTGAGACTCCTCTCTAGCCACTTGGCAATTACTGTGCTAACCTTAACCAAGTTTTTGTGGCTCAAAGCTTAAGTGTTACAGGATCACCTATTCACCCCCCCCTCTAGGTGCTCTCAATTGGTATCGGAGCCGTTCTCTTCACGAAGGGACTAATCGCCTGAAGAGATGGATCCTAAGGGGAAAGGAGTTGTGATCAACGACAAGGAGAAGCAGACTTTCGTCAACGAGCCTAAGGATGATAAGCCTACCGACTCGGGCTCGGGCCATAGACGCAAAGATGGAAGGAAGAAGAAGACGAGACGCATCAAGGAGATCGTCTACTACACTGACAGTGATGAGTCCACTTCCTCTCATAAGGACAACGACGACAATGACTACGACAAACGAAAGACGGTTAACTCAAACTTTTCTTTTGATTACTCGCGTATTCCTCAAAGTTCAAATTCACACTTGCTCTCCATTCCACTTGGCAAACCTCCTCACTTTGATGGAGAGGACTACGAATTTTGGAGCCACAGAATGCGTAGTCACCTATTCTCTCTCCATCCAAGCATTTGGGAGATTGTGGAAAGTGGAATGAAATTTGATAGCTCGGATAGTCTTACGTTTATTAATGAACAGATTCATAGAAATGCACAAGCTACTACTGTGTTGTTAGCCTCTCTGTGCAGGGACGAATATCATAAGGTGAGCGGCTTGGACAATGCCAAGCAAATCTGGGACACCCTCAGGATCTCTCATGAGGGGAATGACGTCACCTTGCTCACCAAAATGGAGTTGGTGGAGGGCGAGCTTGGACGATTCGCGATGATAAGGGGCGAGGAGCCAACTCAAACTTACAACCGGCTCAAGACCCTTATCAACAAAATAAGGAGCTACGGAAGCACGCGATGGACGGATCACGACGTCGTCCGACTGATGCTAAGGTCCTTTACTGTTCTTGATCCTCATTTGGTGAATAATATTCGTGAGAATCCTAGGTACACCAAAATGTCGCCCGAAGAAGTCCTTGGAAAATTCATAAGCGGGCGAATGATGATCAAGGAGGCAAGGTACGTGGACGACGCGTTGAACGGTCCAATCAATGAGCCTCAACCCCTTGCTCTAAAGGCAACAAGAAGCAAGGAAGCGCTACCTAGCAAGGTGGCACAAATTGAGGCGGCCGGACTTAATGATGAAGAGATGGCCCTCATCATCAAGAGATTCAAGACGGCACTGAAGGGTCGCAAGGGACAGCCAAACAAGACCAAAACCAAGGGGAAGCGCTCATGCTTCAAATGCGGTAAGATTGGTCATTTTATTGCTAACTGTCCCGACAATGAAAGTGATCAGGATCAAAGGACCAAGAGGGAGAAGAAGAAGAACTATAAGAAGGCAAAGGGCGAGGCACATCTGGGCAAAGAGTGGGATTCGGATTGCTCCTCGTCCGACTCCGACAATGAAGGACTCGCCGCCACCGCCTTCAACAAGTCATCCCTCTTCCCCAACGAGCGTCACACATGCCTTATGGCAAGGGAGAAGAAGGTATGTACTCGAAACTCTACTTATGCTTCTTCGAGTGAGGACGAATCTAGTGATGAGGATGAAATTGATTATTCATGTTTATTTAAGGGCCTAGATAGAACCAAGGTAGATAAAATTAATGAATTAATTGATGCCTTAAATGATAAGAATAGGCTTTTAGAAAAACAAGAAGACTTGTTGTATGAAGAACATGACAAATTTGTAGAAGCAAAAAAAATCTCATGCCTTAGAAGTTAAGAGAAATGAAATGCTTTCTTTGGAATTATCTTCTTGCCATGAGACAATCTCTAGCTTAAAGAGCATTAATGATGATTTGAATGCTAAGTTAGAAATAGCTAGTAAATCAACAACTTGTGTAGAAAATGTTGTCATTTGCAATAGATGTAAAGATTTTGATATTGATGTTTGTGGTGAACACATATCTTCTTTTGCAAAGTTAAATGATGAAATGACTAGTCTTAATGCCCAACTTAAGGCTAGCAAAAATGAGTTTGATAAACTAAAATTTGCTAGGGATGCCTACACGGTTGGTAGACACCCCTCTATTAAGGATGGGCTTGGCTTCAAGAGGGAAGCCAAGAACTTAACGAGCCATAAGGCTCCCATCTCCACCAAGGAGAAAGGGAAGGCCCCTATGGCAAGTAGTACTAAAAAGAACCATGCTTTTATGTACAATGATAGAAGACAGTCTCATAGGAGTTGTAATGCTTTTGATTCACATGCCTATGATTCTTATGCTGTGTCTGCTTCTAGTTCTTCCTATATGCATGGTAGAAATATGCCTAGGAAAAATATTCATCATGTGCCTAGGAAGAATATTGTTCATGTTCCTAGGAGAGTTATGAATGGACCCTCTACAATTTATCATGCTTTAAATGCTTTCTTTGCTATTTGTAGAAAGGATAGGAAAATAGTTGCTAGAAAATTAGGGGCAAAATGCAAGGGCGATAAAACTTGCATTTGGGTCCCTAAGACAATTGTGACTAACCTTGTAGGACCCAACAAGAGTTGGGTACCTAAGACCCAAGCCTAAATTTGCCTTGCAGGTTTATGCATCCGGGGGTTCAAGCTGGATTATCGACAACGGATGCACAAACCACATGACGGGGGAAAAGAGGATGTTCTCTTCCTACGTCAAGAACAAGAATTCCCAAGATACAATAATTTTCGGTGATGGGAACCAAGGCAAGGTAAAAGGGTTAGGTAAAATTGCAATATCAAATGAGCACTCTATCTCTAATGTGTTTTTAGTAGAGTCTCTTGGGTATAATTTGCTATCTGTTAGTCAGTTATGTAATATGGGATATAATTGTCTATTCACAAATGTAGATGTGTCTGTCTTTAGAAGGTGTGATGGTTCACTAGCTTTTAAGGGTGTACTAGACGACAAACTTTATTTAGTTGATTTTGCAAAAGAGGAGACCGGTCTAGATGCATGCTTAATTGCTAAGACTAGCATGGGCTGGCTGTGGCATCGCCGCTTAGCACATGTGGGGATGAAGAACCTTCACAAGCTTCTAAAGGGAGAACACGTGATAGGTTTGACTAACGTGCATTTCGAAAAGGATAGACCATGTGCAGCTTGTCAAGCAGGGAAACAGGTGGGGAGCTCACATCATTCCAAGAATGTGATGACCACGTCAAGACCACTGGAGATGCTTCATATGGACCTCTTCGGACCCGTCACCTATCTGAGTATAGGAGGAAGTAAGTATGGTCTTGTTATTGTTGATGACTTTTCCCGCTTCACTTGGGTATTCTTTTTGCAGGATAAGGGACCCTCAAGCGCTTCCTCAGGAGAGCTCAAAATGAGTTTGAGCTCAAGGTGAAGAAGATAAGGAGCGACAACGGGTCCGAATTCAAGAATCTTCAAGTGGAGGAGTTCCTTGAGGAGGAGGGGATCAAGCACGAGTTCTCCGCTCCCTACACACCACAGCAAAATGGTGTGGTAGAGAGGAAGAACAGGACGCTAATCGACATGGCGAGGACTATGCTTGGAGAGTTCAAGACCCCCGAGCGCTTTTGGTCGGAAGCCGTGAACACGGCTTGCCACGCCATCAACCGGGTCTATCTTCACCGCCTCCTCAAGAAGACTTCATATGAGCTTCTAACCGGTAACAAACCCAATGTTTCGTATTTTCGAGTCTTTGGGAGTAAATGCTACATTCTAGTGAAGAAGGGTAGAACCTCTAAATTTGCTCCCAAAGCTGTAGAAGGGTTTTTGTTAGGTTATGACTCAAATACAAAGGCGTATAGGGTCTTCAACAAATCATCAGGGTTGGTTGAAGTCTCTAGCGACGTTGTATTTGATGAGACTAATGGCTCTCCAAGAGAGCAAGTTGTTGATCTTGATGATGTAGATGAAGAAGATGTTCCGACGGCCGCAATTCGAACCATGGCGATCGGTGATGTGCGACCATAGGAACAAAATGAGCAAGATCAACCCTCTTCCTCAACTATGGTGCATCCCCCAACCCAAGATGACGAACAGGTACCTCAAGCGGAGGCGCATGATCAAGGGGGAGCACATGATATTCAAATTGAAGAGGAAGAAGCACCTCAGGCTCCTCCAACCCAAGTTCGAGCGACGATCCAAAGGGATCATCCCGTCGACCAAATATTGGGTGATATTAGCAAGGGAGTAACTACTCGTTCAAGATTAGTTAATTTTTGTGAGCATTACTCTTTTGTCTCTTCTATTGAGCCTTTCAGGGTAGAAGAGGCCTTGCTAGATCCGGACTGGGTGTTGGCCATGCAGGAGGAACTCAACAACTTCAAGCGCAATGAAGTTTTGACACTAGTGCCTCGTCCCAAGCAAAATGTTGTGGGAACCAAGTGGGTGTTCCGCAACAAACAGGACGAGCACGGGGTGGTGACGAGGAACAAGGCTCGACTTGTGGCAAAAGGTTATGCCCAAGTCGCAGGTTTGGACTTTGAGGAGACTTTCGCTCCTGTGGCTAGGCTAGAATCAATTTGTATTTTGCTAGCATATGCCGCTCACCATTCTTTCAGGTTGTACCAAATGGATGTGAAGAGCGCTTTCCTCAACGGGCCGATCAAGGAGGAGGTGTACATGGAGCAACCCCCTGGCTTCGAGGATGAACGGTACCCCGACCACGTGTGTAAGCTCTCTAAGGCGCTCTATGGACTTAAGCAAGCCCCAAGAGCATGGTATGAATGCCTTAGAGACTTTTTAATTGCTAATGCTTTCAAGGTTGGGAAAGCCGATCCAGCTCTTTTTACTAAGACTTGTGATGGAGATTTATTTGTGTGCCAAATTTATGTCGATGACATAATATTTGGTTCTACTAATCAAAAGTCTTGTGAACAGTTTAGCAGGGTGATGACGCAGAAATTCGAGATGTCGATGATGGGCGAGTTGAACTACTTCCTTGGGTTCCAAGTGAAGCAACTCAAGGACGGCACCTTCATCTCCCAAACGAAGTACACGCAAGATTTGCTAAAGCGATTTGGGATGAAGGACGCCAAGCCCGCAAAGACGCCGATGGGAACTGACGGACACACCGACCTCAACAAAGGAGGTAAGTCCGTTGATCAAAAAGCATACCGGTCCATGATAGGTTCTTTGCTTTATTTATGTGCTAGTAGACCGGATATTATGCTTAGCGTATGCATGTGTGCTAGATTTCAATCTGATCCTAAGGAGTGTCACTTAGTGGCTGTGAAGCGAATTCTTCGATATTTAGTCGCTACGCCTTGCTTCGGGATCTGGTATCCAAAGGGGGTCTAACTTTGACTTGATTGGGTACTCAGATTCCGACTATGCTGGATGTAAGGTCGATAGGAAGAGTACATCGGGGACATGCCAATTCTTAGGAAGGTCCCTGGTGTCGTGGAACTCTAAGAAACAAACTTCCGTTGCCCTATCCACCGCTGAGGCCGAGTACGTTGCCGCAGGACAGTGTTGCGCGCAACTACTTTGGATGAGGCAAACCCTCAGGGACTTTGGCTACAATCTGAGCAAAGTCCCACACCTATGTGACAATGAGAGTGCTATCCGAATAGCGGAAAATCCTGTTGAGCACAGCCGCACAAAGCACATTGACATCCGGCATCACTTTTTGAGAGACCACCAGCAAAAGGGAGATATCGAAGTGTTTCATGTTAGCACCGAGAACCAGCTAGCCGATATCTTCACTAAGCCTTTAGATGAAAAGACCTTTTGCAGGCTGCGTAGTGAGCTCAATGTCCTAGATTCACGGAACTTGGATTGATTTATAGCATACATGTGTTTATGCCTTTGATCATGTTCCTTCTGCATTTGTTGCTTATGTTTGGTGCTCAAGTTGTACAAACTCTCCCTAGACCTCACAAGTCCTTTTGCAAGTGATGCACATGTTTAGGGGGAGCTGTGCTACAACTTGACCCCTTGAGACTAACCGTGTGCTTGAGTTTACGTGTTTTAGTCTCAAAGGTGGATTGAAAGGGAAAGGTGGACTTGGACCATGCAAGCCTTCCACTGCACTCCGATGAGAGGGTAACTACTTCCAAGTTCATCTCGTGAACTCTTATTGACATTGAACTCTTATTTGAAGATTTGGTGAGGCAATGGGGTTAAAGGGCCAAGATTAATCCCATTTTGGTGCTTGATGCCAAAGGGGGAGAAAATAAAGGCCAAAGTGATAAATGGATCAGCTACCACTTGAGAGATTTTGAAAACAGTAGAATAGAGCTTTTGGTTTGTCAAAACTCTTTTGTTGTCTCTCTTGTCAAAAGTTGGCTTCTTGTGGGGAGAAGTGTTGAACATGGGAAAAAGGGGAGTTTTTGAAATCTTGAATCAATTTCTCTTGGAATGACTCTCTTTATGTTTTAACAAGTGTGTTTGACTTAGAGATAGAGATTTGAGTTTGATTTGCAAAAACAAACCAAGTGGTGGCATAGAGTGATCCATATATGTCAAATCTGAATCAAAACAATTTGAGTTCTTATTTGAAGTGTTTTCGTATTTGTTTCACTTGCTTTATATTGTGTTGTCATAAATCACCAAAAAGGGGGAGATTGAAAGGGAAATGTGCCCTTGGGCCATTTCTAAGTGTTATGGTGATTTAGTGTCAAACACATGTGCCTAAGTGTTAAATGGTGGACAAAATACAAATCAAGTGTAAAGGTATGTTTCTCAGACTTAGTACATTGTTTTAGAGACTAATGTATTGTGTCTAAGTGCTGGAAACAGGAAAAGAACAATTGGAAATGTCTTGGCTCGAGCAGCCAAGACTCTGCTCAGTCTGGAAGCACCGGACTGTCCGGTGGTGCACCGGACAGTGTCCGGTGCGCCAGGCTGGCTCGAGCGAACTGGCTGCTCTCGGGAATTCACCGGTGATGTACGGCTATAATTCACCAGACCGTCCGGTGGTGCACCGGACTGTCCGGTGAGCCAACGGTCGGCCGGGCCAACGGTCGGCCGCGCGATCTGCGTGGGACACGTGGTCGAGCCAACGGCTAGGAGGGAACACCAGACTGTCCGGTGTGCACCAGACAGTGTCCGGTGCGCCAACGGCTCCCAGGAGCCAACGGTCGGCTTCGTCAAATAAGGAAGGAGATCCGCACCGGACAGTGTCCGGTGGTGCACCGGACATGTCCGGTGCGCCAGTCGACAGAAGGCAAGATCAGCCTTCCTAGAATGCTCTCAACAGCTCCTAGCTGCCTTGGGGCTATAAAAGGGACCCCTAGGCGCATGGAGGAGTACATCAAGCATACTTACAACATTCCTAAGCACCAAGACATCGATTTCGCGCATTTGTTTCATTGTGATAGCATATAGAGCTCTAGTGGAGTTGTAAACTCATTGGGTTGTGTTGCGAGCTCTTGTTGCGACTTGTGTGCGTGTTGACTCTCGGATTCTTGTGTCTTGTGTGCGTTGCTAATCCCTCCCTTGCTCCGTGTTTCTTTGTGAATTTCAAGTGTAAGGGCGAGAGGCTCCAAGTTGTGGAGATTCCTCGCAAACGGGATTAAGAAAGGCAAACAAAACACTGTGGTATTCAAGTGGGTCTTTGGACCGCTTGAGAGGGGTTGATTGCAACCCTCGTCCGTTGGGACGCCACAACGTGGAGTAGGCAAGCGTTGGTCTTGGCCGAACCACGGGATAACCACCGTGCCATCTCTGCGATTGATCTGTTGTTGGTTATTGTGTTTTTTCGAGACTCCTCTCTAGCCACTTGGCAATTACTGTGCTAACCTTAACCAAGTTTTTGTGGCTCAAAGCTTAAGTGTTACAGGATCACCTATTCACCCCCCCCCTCTAGGTGCTCTCAGTGCACCCCCAACTCAAGATGATGAATAGGTTCCTCAAGAGGAGGCGTGTAATCAAGGGGGAGCACAAGAAGACCAAGTTGAGGAGGAAGAAGTACCACAGGCCCCTCCAACTCAAGTTCGAGCGACGATTCAAAGGAATCTTCCCATCGACCATATATTGGGTGATATTAGCAAGGGAGTAACCACTTGCTCTATATTAGCTAATTTTTGTGAGCATTACTCTTTTGTCTCTTCTATTGAGCCTTTCAGGGTAGAGGAGGCCTTACTAGATCCGGACTGGGTGTTGGCCATGCAGGAAGAGCTCAACAACTTCAAGCGAAATGAAGTTTGGACACTGGTGCCATGTCCCAAGCAAAACGTTGTGGGAACCAAGTGGGTGTTCCGCAACAAACAGGACGAACACGGGGTGGTGACAAGGAACAAGGCTCGACTTGTGGCAAAAGGTTATGCCCAAGTCGCAGGTTTGGACTTTGAGGAGACTTTTGCTCCTGTGGCTAGTCTAGAGTCGATTCGTATTTTGTTAGCCTATGCCGCTCACCATTCTTTCAGGTTGTTCCAAATGGACGTGAAGAGCACTTTCCTCAACGGGCCAATCAAGGAGGAGGTGTACGTAGAGCAACCCCCTAGCTTTGAGGATGAACGGTTCCCCGACCATGTGTGTAAGCTCTCTAAGGCACTCTATGGACTTAAGCAAGCCGCAAGAGCATGTATGAATGCCTTAGAGACTTTTTAATTGCTAATGCTTTCAAGGTTGGGAAAGCCGATCCAACTCTTTTCACTAAGACTTGTGACGGTGATCTATTTGTGTGCCAAATTTATGTCGATGACATAATATTTGGTTCTACTAACCAAAAGTCTTGTGAAGAGTTTAGCAGGGTGATGACTCAGAAATTCGAGATGTCGATGATGGGCGAGTTGAACTACTTCCTTGGGTTCCAAGTGAAGCAACTCAAGGACAACACCTTCATCTCTCAAACGAAGTACACGCAAGACTTGCTCAAGCAGTTTGGGATGAAGGACGCCAAGCCCGCAAAGACTCCAATGGGAACCGACGGACATGTCGACCTCAACAAAGGAGGTAAGTCCGTTGATCAAAAGGCATACCGGTCTATGATAGGGTATTTACTTTATTTATGTGCTAGTAGACCGGATATTATGCTTAGCGTATGCATGTGTGCTAGATTTCAATCCGACCCAAGGGAGTGTCACCTTGTGGCCGTTAAGCGAATTCTTAGATATTAAGTTGCTATGCCTTGCTTCGGGATCTGGTATCCAAAGGGGTCTACCTTTGACTTGATTAGATACTTAGACTCCGACTATGCTAGATGTAAGGTCGATAGGAAGAGTACATCAGGGACGTGCCAATTCCTAGGAAGGTCCCTGATGTCGTGGAGTTCTAAGAAACAAACTTTCGTTGCCCTATTGAAAGGGAAATGTGCCCTTGGGCCATTTCTAAGTGTTTTGGTGATTGAATGCCAACACAAGTGCTTAAATGTGAATTTGTGTCCATGGATGAACAAAGTGCAAATCATGAAGTAAAGGTATGTTTCTAAAGCCTTAGTACATTGGTTTTGTGTACTAATATACTTGTCTAAGTGTTAGAAACAGAAAGAAGAAGAAAAGAAGAAAGGTGCAAAAGACTTGGCTGTGTACAGCCAAGACTCAGCTCGGTCTGGCACACCGGACTGTCCGGTGGTGCACCGGACAGTGTCCGGTGCGCCAGGCTGACTCGGCGTGAAGAGGCCGCTCTCGGGAATTCGCTGACGGCGTACGGCTAAAATTCACCGGACTGTCCGGTGTGCACCGGACTGTCCGGTGAGCCAACGGTCGGCCGGGCCAACGGTCGGCCGCGCAATCTGCGCGGGACACGTGGCCGAGCCAACGGCTAGAAGACGGCACCGGACTGTCCGGTGTGCACCGGACATGTCCGGTGCGCCAACAGCTCCCAGATCTGCAACGGTCTGCAACGGTCGGCTTCGCTATTTAAGGAAGGAAATCGGGCACCGGACAGTGTCCGGTGTGCACCGGACTGTCCGGTGCCCCCGACGACAGAAGGCAAGATTGGCCTTCCAGATTTGCTCTCAACGGCTCCTAGCTGCCTTGGGGCTATAAAAGGGGCCCCTAGGCGCATGGAGGAGAAATCCAAGCAACCTTAGAGCATTCTTGATCATCCACACTCATTCTTTGCGCATTCGTTTGTGATTCTAAGTGATTCGAGCTCCGTTCTAGTGAGAACTTTGAGATAGTCATTCGAGCTCGATTCTTGGCCGTGTGTGTGCGCATTTCGCTGTGGATTTGTGTGTGTTGCTTCCCTCCCTTACTCTGTGCTTCTTTGTGATCATATACTTGTAAGGGCAAGAGACTCCAATTTGTGGAGATTCCTTGCAAACGGGATAAAGAAAAGAAAGCAAAACACCGTGGTATTCAAGTGGGTCTTTGGACCGCTTGAGAGGGGTTGATTGCAACCCTCGTCCGTTGGGACGCCACAACGTGGAGTAGGCAAGCGTTGGTCTTGGCCGAACCACGGGATAAACCACTGTGTCATCTCTGTTTGATCTCTTGTGGTATTGTGTTTTGTTGAGACTCCTCTCTAGCCACTTGGCATTATTTGTGCTAACACTTAACCAAGTTTTGTGGCTTAAGTTTGAAGTTTTATAGGATCACCTATTCACCCCCGCCCTCTAGGTGCTCTCAATTGGTATCAGAGCCATTCTCTTCACAAAAGGGACTAACCGCCCGAAGAGATGGATCCTAAGGGGAAGGGAATTGTGATCAACGACAAAGAGAAGGAATCCTTCGTCAACGAGCCGAAGGACGACAAGCCTACCGACTCCGGCTCGGGCCATAGACGGAAGGAAGGGAAGAAGAAGAAGACGAGGCGCATCAAGGAGATCATCTACTACGACGATAGTGATGAATCTACTTCTTCCCAAAAGGACGACGACAACGACTACAAAAAGACAGTCAATTCGAACTTTTCATTTGATTATTCTCGTATTCAACATAGTTCGAATTCGCATTTGCTTTCCATTCCTCTTGGCAAACCTCCACACTTCGATGGGGAGGACTACGGATTTTGGAGTCACAAAATGCGTAGTCACTTATTCTCTCTCCATCCAAGCATTTGGGAGATTGTAGAGAATGGAATGAAGTTTGATAGCTCGGATAACTCTATGCTCATAAATGAACAAATCCATAGAAATGCACAAGCTACTATTGTTCTCTTAGCGTCCTTGTGCAGGGAAGAGTACAACAAGGTGAGCGGCTTGGACAATGCCAAGCAAATATGGGACACCCTCAAGATCTCTCACGAGGGAAATGACATCACCATGCTCACCAAAATGGAGTTGGTGGAGGGCGAGCTTGGACGATTCGCCATGATAAGAGGAGAGGAGCCAACCCAAACGTACAACCGACTCAAGACTCTCATCAACAAAATAAGGAGCTACGGAAGCACGCGATGGAAGGACCACGACGTCGTCCGCCTAATGCTAAGGTCCTTTACCGTTCTTGATCCTCATCTCGTGAACAATATTCGTGAGAATCCCAGGTACACGATGATGACGCCCGAGGAGGTACTCGGAAAATTCGTAAGCGGGCGGATGATGATCAAGGAGGCGAGATACGTCGACGAAGCATTGAACGGTCCAATCCACGAGTCTCAACCCATCGCTCTCAAGGCAACAAGGAGCAAGGAGCCGCTACCCAGCAAGGTGGCGCAAGTTGAGGCGGCCGGGCTCAATGATGAAGAGATGGCTCTCATCATCAAGAGATTCAAGACGGCGCTAAATGGTCGCAAGGGGCAACCAAGGAAGACCAAGACAAAGGGGAAGCGCTCATGCTTCAAATGTGGTAAGGTTGGTCATTTTATTGCTAACTGTCCCGAAAATGATAGTGACCAGGAGCAAGGGAAGAATGGGAAGAGGGAGAACAAGAAGGTTTACAAGAAGGCCAAAGGCGAAGCACACCTTGGAAAGGAGTGGGATTCGGATTGCTCTTCGTCCGACTCCGACGACGAAGGACTCGCCGCCACAGCCTTCAACAAATCGGCTCTCTTCCCAAACGAGCATCACACTTGCCTCATGGCAAGGGAGAAGAAGGTAATCACTAGTAATGCTAATACTTATGATTCTTCTAGTGATGATGAGTCTAGTGAGGATGAAATAGATTATTCTAGTTTATTCAAGGGATTGGATAGAACTAAGATAGCTAAGATTAATGAATTGATTGATGCCTTGAATGAAAAGGATAGAATCTTAGAAAAACAAGAAGATCTTTTATATGAAGAGCATGATAAAGTTGTTAGTGCACAAAATTCACTTGCTCTAGAAGTTAAAAGAAATGGAATGCTTTCTTGTGAACTTTCTACTTGTAATGAAACCATTTCTTCTCTAAAAGGTGAAATTAATGATTTAAATGCGAAACTAGAAGTAGCAAGTAAATCTAACTCTTGTGTTGAACATGTTGAAATTTGCACTAGGTGTAAGGATGTTGATATTAATGCTTGTTGTGAACACTTAGTTTCAATTTCCAAACTAAATGATGAATTGGCTAGTCTTAATGCCCAACTTAAGACTAGCAAAAGTGAATTTGATAAGTTAAAATTTGCAAGGGATGCCTACACAATTGGAAGACATCCCTCAATTAAGGATGGGCTTGGCTTCAAGAGAGAAGCCAAGAACTTAACAAGCCATAAGGCTCCCATCTTCGTCAAGGAGAAAGGGAAGGCTCCTATGGCTAGTAGTGCTAAAAGGAACCATGCCTTCTTGTACCATGATAGGAGACAAACTAGAAATGCTTATAGGAGTTATAATGCTTATGATGATTTTGACTCTCATGCCATGTTTGCTTCTAGTTCTTCCTATATGCATGGTAGAAATATGTCTAGGAGAAATGCTATTCATCATGTGCCTAGAAAGAATATTATTCATGCTCCTAGGAAAGTAGTGAATGAACCTTCTACAATTTATTGTGCTTTAAATGCTTCCTTTGCTATTTGTAGAAAGGATAGGAAAATAGTTGCTAGGAAGTTAGGGGCAAAATGCAAGGGAGACAAAACTTGCATTTGGGTCCCTAAGGATATTTGCACTAACCTTGTAGGACCCAACATGAGTTGGGTACCTAAGACCCAAGCCTAAATTTGCCTTGCAGGTTTATGCATCCGGGGGTTCAAGCTGGATTATCGACAGCGGATGCACAAACCATATGACGGGGGAGAAGAAGATGTTCACCTCCTACGTCAAAAATAAGGATTCCCAAGATTCAATTATATTCGGTGATGGGAATCAAGGCAAGGTAAAAGGGTTAGGTAAAATTGCAATTTCCAATGAGCACTCAATTTCCAATGTGTTTTTAGTTGAGTCTCTTGGTTACAATTTGCTATCTGTTAGTCAATTATGCAATATGGGATATAATTGTCTTTTTACAAATTAGATGTGTCTGTCATTAGAAGAAGTGATGGTTCACTAGCCTTTAAGGGTGTACTAGACGGCAAGCTTTACTTAGTTGATTTTGCAAAAGAAGAGGCCGGTCTAGATGCATGCTTAATGGCTAAGACTTGCATGGGCTGGCTGTGGCATCGCCGCTTAGCTCATGTGGGGATGAAGAACCTCCACAAGCTTCTAAAGGGAGAACACGTGATAGGTCTAACCAATGTTTATTTCGAAAAAGATAGACCTTGTGCAGCTTGTCAAGCAGGTAAACAAGTGGGAGGAGCACATCACAGCAAGAATGTGATGACCACGTCAAGACCTCTGGAGCTGCTGCATATGGACCTCTTCGGACCCGTCGCCTATCTAAGCATAGGAGGAAGTAAGTATGGTCTAGTTATTGTTGATGACTTTTCCCGCTTCACTTGGGTGTTCTTTTTGCAGGATAAGTCTGAAACCCAAGGGACCCTCAAGCGCTTCCTCAGGAGAGCTCAAAATGAGTTTGAGCTCAAGGTGAAGAAGATAAGGAGCGACAACGGGTCCGAGTTCAAGAACCTTCAAGTGGAGGAGTTCCTTGAGGAGGAAGGGATCAAGCACGAGTTCTCCGCTCCCTACACACCACAGCAAAATGGTGTGGTAGAGAGGAAGAACAGGACGCTGATCGATATGGCAAGGACGATGCTTGGAGAGTTCAAGACCCCTGAGTGCTTTTGGTCGGAAGCTGTGAACACGGCTTGCCACGCCATCAATAGGGTCTACCTTCATCGCCTCCTCAAGAAGACTTCGTATGAGCTGCTAACCGGTAACAAACCCAATGTATCTTACTTTCGTGTATTTGGGAGCAAGTGCTACATTCTAGTGAAGAAGGGTAGAAATTCTAAGTTTGCTCCCAAAGCTGTAGAAGGGTTTTTGTTAGGTTATGACTCAAATACAAAGGCGTATAGAGTCTTCAACAAATCATCGGGTTTGGTTGAAGTCTCTAGCGACGTTGTATTTGATGAGACTAATGGCTCTCCAAGAGAGCAAGTTGTTGATTGTGATGATGTAGATGAAGAAGATGTTCCGACGGCCGCTATACGAACCATGGCGATTGGAGAAGTGCGGCCACAGGAACAAGATGAACGAGATCAACCTTCTTCCTCAACAACGGTGCATCCCCCAACTCAAGACGATGAACAGGTTCATCAAAAGGAGGCGTGTGATCAAGGGGGAGCACAAAATGATTACGTGATGGAGGAAGAAGCACAACCGGCACCTCCAACCCAAGTTCGAGCGGTGATTCAAAGGGATCATCCTGTCGACCAAATTTTGGGTGACATTAGCAAGGGAGTAACTACTCGATCTCGATTAGTTAATTTTTGTGAGCATTACTCCTTTGTCTCTTCTATTGAGCCTTTCAGGGTAGAGGAGGCCTTGCTAGATCCGGATTGGGTACTGGCCATGCAGGAGGAACTCAACAACTTCAAGCGCAATGAAGTTTGGACACTGGTGCCTCGTCCCAAGCAAAATGTTGTGGGAACCAAGTGGGTGTTCCGCAACAAACAGGACGAGCACGGGGTGGTGACGAGGAACAAGGCTCGACTTGTGGCAAAAGGTTATGCCCAAGTCGCAGGTTTGGACTTTGAGGAGACTTTTGCTCCTGTGGCTAGGCTAGAATCAATTCGTATCTTGCTAGCATATGCCACTCACCATTCTTTCAGGTTGTTCCAAATGGATGTGAAGAGCGCTTTCCTCAACGGGCCAATCAAGGAGGAGGTGTACGTGGAGCAACCCCCTGGCTTCGAGGATGAACGGTACCTCGACCACGTGTGTAAGCTCTCTAAGGCGCTCTATGGACTTAAGCAAGCCCCAAGAGCATGGTATGAATGCCTTAGAGACTTTTTAATTGCTAATGCTTTCAAGGTTGGGAAAGCCGATCCAACTCTTTTTACTAAGACTTGCGATGGTGATCTTTTTGTGTGCCAAATTTATGTCGACGACATAATATTTGGTTCTACTAACCAAAAGTCTTGTGAAGAGTTTAGCAGGGTGATGACGCAGAAATTCGAGATGTCGATGATGGGCGAGTTGAACTACTTCCTTGGGTTCCAAGTGAAGCAACTCAAGGATGGCACTTTCATCTCCCAAACAAAGTACACGCAAGACTTGCTGAAGCGGTTTGGGATGAAGGACGCCAAGCCCGCAAAGACGCCGATGGGAACCGACGGACACACCGACCTCAACAAAGGAGGTAAGTCCGTTGATCAAAAAGCATACCGGTCCATGATAGGTTCTTTGCTTTATTTATGTGCTAGTAGACCGGATATTATGCTTAGCGTATGCATGTGTGCTAGATTTCAATCCGATCCGAAGGAGTGTCACTTAGTGGCTGTGAAGCGAATTCTTCGATATTTAGTTGCTACGCCTTGCTTCGGGATCTGGTATCCAAAGGGGTCTAACTTTGACTTGATTGGGTACTCAGATTCCGACTATGCTGGATGTAAGGTCGATAGGAAGAGTACATCGGGGACGTGCCAATTCTTAGGAAGGTCCCTGGTGTCATGGAACTCTAAGAAACAAACCTCCGTTGCCCTATCCACCGCTGAGGCCGAGTACGTTGCCGCAGGACAGTGTTGTGCGCAACTACTTTGGATGAGGCAAACCCTCAGGGACTTTGGCTACAATCTGAGCAAAGTCCCACTCCTATGTGATAATGAGAGTGCTATCCGAATAGCGGAAAATCCTGTTGAGCACAGCCGCACAAAGCACATTGACATCCGGCATCACTTTTTGAGAGACCACCAGCAAAAGGGAGATATCGAAGTGTTTCATGTTAGCACCGAGAACCAGCTAGCCGATATCTTTACCAAGCCTCTAGATGAGAAGACCTTTTGCAGGCTGCGTAGTGAGCTAAATATCTTAGATTCGCGGAACTTGGATTGACATGTAGCATACATGTGTTTATGCCTTTGATCATGTTCATTCTGCATTTTGTTGCTTATTATGGTGCTCAAGTTGTACAAACACTCCCTGGACCTCACAAGTCCGTTGCAAAGTGATGCACATGTTTAGGGGGAGATGTGTCACAACTTGACCCTTTGAGACTAACCATATGCTTGAGTTTGCTTGATTTAGTCTCGACGGAGAATTGAAAGGGAAAAGGTGGACTTGGACCATAAAAGACTTCCACTGCACTCCGATGAGAGGGTAACTTATTCCAAGTCCATCTCATGAACTCTTATTGCCATTTGCTCTAAATTGAAGATTTTGGTGAGGCAATGGGGTTAAAGGGCCAAGATTGATCCCGTTTTGGTGCTTGATGCCAAAGGGGGAGAAAATAAAGGCCAAAGCAACAAATGGATCAGCTACCACTTGAGAAATTTGAAAAATAGTAGAGTAGAGCTTTTGGTTGTCAAAACTCTTTTATTGTCTCTTTTGGCTTCTTGTGGGGAGAAGTAGTAATTATGGGAAAAAGGGGGAGTTTTTGAAATCTTTGATCAATCTCTTTTGGAATGACTCTCTTTTTGCTTCAACATGTGTGTTTGACTTAGAGATAGAGATTTGAGTTTGATTTGCAAAAACAAACCAAGTGGTGGCAAAGGATGATCCAAATATGCCAAAATTGAATCAAAATAAATTTGAGTTTTATTTGAAGTGAGTTTGCACTTGTTCTAGTTGCGTTATGTTGTGTTGGCATAAATCACCAAAAAGGGGGAGATTGAAAGGGAAATGTGCCCTTGGGCCATTTCTAAGTGTTTTGGTGATTGAATGCCAACACAAGTGCTTAAATGTGAATTTGTGTCCATGGATGAACAAAGTGCAAATCATGAAGTAAAGGTATGTTTCTAAAGCCTTAGTACATTGGTTTTGTGTACTAATATACTTGTCTAAGTGTTAGAAACAGAAAGAAGAAGAAAAGAAGAAAGGTGCAAAAGACTTGGCTGTGTACAGCCAAGACTCAGCTCGGTCTGGCACACCGGACTGTCCGGTGGTGCACCGGACAGTGTCCGGTGCGCCAGGCTGACTCGGCGTGAAGAGACCGCTCTCGGGAATTCGCCGACGGCGTACGGCTAAAATTCACCGGACTGTCCGGTGTGCACCGGACTGTCCGGTGAGCCAACGGTCGGCCGGGCCAACGGTCGGCCGCGCAATCTGCGCGGGACACGTGGCCGAGCCAACGGCTAGAAGACGGCACCGGACTGTCCGGTGTGCACCGGACATGTTCGGTGCGCCAACGGCTCCCAGATCTGCAACGGTCTGCAACGGTCGGCTTCGCTATTTAAGGAAGGAAATCGGGCACCGGACAGTGTCCGGTGTGCACCGGACTGTCCGGTGCCCCCGACGACAGAAGGCAAGATTGGCCTTCCAGATTTGCTCTCAACGGCTCCTAGCTGCCTTGGGGCTATAAAAGGGGCCCCTAGGCGCATGGAGGAGAAATCCAAGCAACCTTAGAGCATTCTTGATCATCCACACTCATTCTTTGCGCATTCGTTTGTGATTCTAAGTGATTCGAGCTCCGTTCTAGTGAGAACTTTGAGATAGTCATTCGAGCTCGATTCTTGGCCGTGTGTGTGCGCATTTCGCTGTGGATTTGTGTGTGTTGCTTCCCTCCCTTACTCTGTGCTTCTTTGTGATCATATACTTGTAAGGGCAAGAGACTCCAATTTGTGGAGATTCCTTGCAAACGGGATAAAGAAAAGAAAGCAAAACACCGTGGTATTCAAGTGGGTCTTTGGACCGCTTGAGAGGGGTTGATTGCAACCCTCGTCCGTTGGGACGCCACAACGTAGAGTAGGCAAGCGTTGGTCTTGGCCGAACCACGGGATAAACCACTGTGTCATCTCTGTTTGATCTCTTGTGGTATTGTGTTTTGTTGAGACTCCTCTCTAGCCACTTGGCATTATTTGTGCTAACACTTAACCAAGTTTTGTGGCTTAAGTTTGAAGTTTTACAGGATCACCTATTCACCCCCCCTCTAGGTGCTCTCACCTATCCACCACTGAGGCCGAGTATGTTGCCGCAGGACAGTGTTGCGCGCAACTACTTTGGATGAGGCAAACCCTCCGGGACTTTGGCTACAATCTGAGCAAAGTCCCACTCCTATGTGATAATGAGAGTGCAATCCGCATGGCGGACAATCCTGTTGAACATAGCCACACAAAGCACATAGACATCCGGCATCACTTTTTGAGAGACCACCAGCAAAAGGGAGATATCGAAGTGTTTTATGTTAGCACCGAGAACTAGCTAGCCGATATCTTTACCAAGCCTTTAGATGAGAAGACCTTTTGCAGGCTGTGTAGTGAGGTAAATGTCTTAGATTCGCGTAACTTGGATTGATATAGAGCATACATGTGTTTTATGCCTTTGATCATGTTCCATTATGCATTTTATTGCTTATTTATGGTGCTCAAGTTGTGCAAGGGATCCCCAGACCTCACAAGTCCATGTGTGAATGATGCACATACTTAGGGGGAGAAATGCTACAACTTGACCCTTTGAGACTAACCATGTGCTTGAGTTTTCTTAATTTAGTCTCAAAGGTGGATTAAAAGGGCAATGGTGAACTTGGACCATGCAAGACTTCCACTGCACTCCGATGAGAGGGTAATTTACTCCAAGTTCATCTCTGTGCTCTTATTGCCTTTTTACTCTTAATTGAAGATTTTGGTGAGGCAATGGGGGTTTTTAGGGCAAAAAATGATCCCGTTTTGGTGCTGGATGCCAGAGGGGGAGAAATTAAGGCCAAAGCAAGAAATGGATCAACTACCACTTGAGAATTTTGAAAATAGTAGAGTTAGAGCTTTTGTTTTGTCAAAATACTCTTATTGTCTCTTATTGTCAAAAGTTGGTCTCTTGTGAGGAGAATGTTTGATTATGGGAAAAAGGGGGGCCGAGCCAACGGTCGGCCGTGCAATCCGCGCATGACGCGTGGCCGAGCCAACGGTTAGATGGGGGCACCGGACTGTCCGGTGTGCACCGGACAGTGTCCGATGCGCCAAAGGCTCCAAATCTTCAACGGTCGGCTGCGCCAATTTAGGAAAGCAATCTGCATCGGACTGTGAACAGTGGATGTCCGGTGGTGCACTGGACTGTCCGGTGCGCCATCCGACAGAAGGCAAGAATTGCCTTCCCAGATTGCTTCCAACGGCTCCTAGCTGCCTTGGGGCTATAAAAGGGACCCCTAGGCGCATGGAGGAGCACACCAAGCATACTTTGAACATTCTAAGACTCCCGCACTCCATCTTCACACATTCGATTGACATTCTTAGTGATTTGAGCTCTGTTCTAGTGGTGAACTTGTTGCGTTTCATTTGAGCTCAAGTCTTGGCTCGTGTGTGTGCGTATTGCTGGGATTTGTGTGTGTTGCTTCCCTCCCTTACTCTGGTGCTTTCACATTGATATTTTTTGTATGGGTGAGAGACTCCAACTTGTGTAGATTCCTTGCAAACGGGAAAAGTGATAAGAAAAAGGAACACCGTGGTATTCAAGTTGATCGTTGGATCACTTGAGAGGGGTTGAGTGCAACCCTCGTCCATTGGGACGCCACAACGTGGAGTAGGCAAGTTTTGTACTTGGCCGAACCACGGGATAAACTACTGTGTCTACTGTGTTGTTTCTCTCTGTGGTTTCTGCGTTTCACAAGTACTCCTCTCCAGCTACTTGATTCTATTGCACTAACATTTAACTTAGTTTTTGTGGCAATAAGTCTTAAGTTTTTACAGGATCACCTATTCACCCCCCTCTAGGTGCTCTCAGAAGGGAACCATTTATCATTAAAGCGAAACATTCAGATAAAGGAAGGCAATCACAAACAAAATAATGACACGCATATTATCTTCCCCTTTTCTGTAGTATTTTGGAAATATCACAAACTATGACAAATGCCAAACCACGCGACAAAATCTCTAACTATCAAACGTTAGCCCATGAAGTAGAGCAATCGCATGTCAAGTGACCTATTTTGATGCAGGTGTGGCACAGTGCCTCATCCTTGCACTCGCTAGTAATGTGCTCAGGCTCTTTGTAGTTCCAGCAAATTGCTTTTGAGGTGCACTATGCTGCAAAGTGGTTGTAGAAAAAAGGGAGCAGAGTTACTGTCCACTACAAACAAATTATTGGAAGAATGAAATCTGCAACAATTATTAAAGTGATACTCTGTAAACCAATAAGGGGTGATTGTTTGGGATTATAATCTGCTCAGATTATATAATCCAATAATTTTTGACTTAAATCATAAATGCATCTGATTCCAACAAAAAATGGAACGGGTGCATGCGTGCGGCTATATTACAAGTGTTGCTAGTTTATTTTACCCTGGAAGGTTACAGTTATTGCACGTAACCGCATATTGGCACACATGCTTCTGTTTTGTGATGGCGGGATGCCTGTCCTTCTCTGTCGTATTATGCTCCTCTGCATGACACCTACCAAAACTAACACATAATTAATGATCAAAATAATAATGCCTTTCACTACCAGATAATTTATTTTGTAGCTAGCAAGTGATCTAGAGAACGATGTACCGCCACAATAAGGTTTTAGTTTTGCACCAGTCTAGGCTATTAATCATTTAGAGCTAGCAAAATTTGGTCAGTTCATCGATTTGGAGCCGAAGGCCCAATACAAGGTGGAGAGTAGCAAAATGACAGTTCAGTAGCAGGCACAGAACCAGGAGAATTCCTTGTGACCTAGCACCATGTCCTGTTTCTGCGCTCAATGATGTTTTGTAGTGTGGCCTGACATGGTTTGAGTTACACACTGGCCATATATGTAGTAGCTAGTATAGACATACTTGTGCTCACAAATTTTGGGTGAAGCAACTCATAGGTTGTTATGCTATCATTGTGATTGAAAATCATCATCAGTTCACCTAGTGTTGGGGAGGAGGTTTGGTACAGGAAAGGTGTTTTAAATTTGTTGTTATTCCGCTAAAGCCTAATTGAAAGCTCCTTGGTAACTATGACAAAGGTCAGGTAAGGCGATTCTACAACAATAATTCATAAATATGCTCAAATATCTGCTAGAATGTCATAGATATTAGATAGTGGGGTCCTATTTTGATCAAATGAATGAATCTATAAGTGATTTTATACCAAGAAGCACATACTAAAGATCAAAATTCACTGAAATCATGGAATGCAGCTACCTTCTCTAGATATTGATTGTTTCTTCCATTGACTAGACAACATCCTTGAGCAATGGCAGACTCACCATAGCCTTTTAGAACAAAACCCTCCAAATCATCAGGCCACTCTAGAAAATGAACCTAAACAGAACATTTTTTCCATTATTTTTTAAAAAAACAAAGCAATTCAAAAGCATTAAGAAAACAAGTTAATTTAAAGTATGTAAACATGAGCTAGGAAGCACAATAACATATTTGTTAAGAAAAAATGCTAAACCTAAGGTGCATGTCAGGAACTTGTCATATGTTCTGTTCAGACACATTTTTATGTAGCATTCCTGCAATTAGTGCACAGATTGGATTCGGTGGAGTTTTCTCTCAACCAACCAAACAATTAATGGAACAACGAATTCCAATCGAGGAATGACTGGATGAGAATATTTTACTGTATACCAAATGGGGAGGTTTTATTGTATGGATAGTTGAGCAGCATAAACTGCTTGACTAAGTACTTTGAATGCACCAAATAACTCATCAACATACAACTATTAGAAACATGTAAAGATCATCTATATTTTCCAAAATATAATAACCAACACCACCTCATGAAGATGATACATTATTTGAAAATGCAATAAACATTACAAGAATGAAAACCATGGACATGTTCCATGATGGTTTATGTATTTATAGTTCCACAGACACTTCCCTTTCAATAATATACATATTATAATCCTTATTGACTGAACTGAGAAGCTTTTGCTTATTTTAAGGATAAGGCAAGCTGTTGCAAAATTCTAACTATAATTACCCCTGCTCACAAATTTCAAAAAAAATCAAGTAGAATTTCTAACAAAGTAATAATCGAATTGATTTTATAACTGCTTGTAACTTCAACTTTGCATGTTAGTTTGATTCTCTAATTAGCCAAACTCAAACACCTGATCTGACGCATTTGGAAACAACAAACTGAACACACGTGCAAAACAAAATTGTAGGACATGTACAAAAGTTTGTTTCCTAAATAGTACAAAGGCTTGATATACCGAATATGGAATCTTTGTGTCATCTTCACTTGTTTGTTTATTTGCTCCTATTGGCACAGAAGATTCCACGCCAACGTCTTCAGTCAAAATTTGTTGTTCTTCACTTTTTATATGCCCAACATTTGCATAGATAGTTGTAAGTATGGAAAACAACTATAAATGATAAAATACTTCAAGCATTGCAAGTTCCTTTGCCAAATGAAAGTAAAAGATAGTACATCATTTATATCTGTATAGAACTAGGGGCTTGTAATTTCTGAACAGGCCTAGGACTCACATTAGGGGCGTCAGATGTTAAGGTGCCAAGACAAGATACTGTGGAGCAGAGTGCTTGGATAGATATTATCCATCAATTCTGTTAAGAGTTAAGACCACATACATGTGAGGCTGAGGCTATGTGAATGCAAGAGATATTTAAAAAATCATTGAGAGTAGACGCTTGCTTGAAATCCAGAGATGCACCATAGGCTGCTGCCCTTTTGCTAAGGCCACACCAAGTTTGCTGGTCAGAACTCCCACAATAGCCTCTGCCATAGTGGTTGTGCTTGCTTGTTTGGGGCTAAGTAACACGAGTTTAAGGATGTAGTTGGCCTCAAAACCCAGATGTCATGTGTCAATCAAAGAGATCTTGTTTTCAGGTGAAAAATCTGAATTTCAGAACCAACATTGAACAAATTGTGAACTAAAGAACATTGATACCTGAATATGGCGACATGAGAAAACAAGGATGCTCTGCAGGGCCTAGCTGAAGACACCTAAAACACTTGACAAAAGCAGAGTGGGAACTGCACTGATGCTACAAGACTCTAAGAACAGTGACCAATAAGTCAACAACCATGAAGAGCTGTAGTTCTTGCAGCTCCATGTAAAAAAAGGACGAACAAAAATATCTTCATAACATGGGTCCAGCACTGATGCTACTATGATTAATTAGCATCTTGTCCTTTGGGTGCTGACTGTAACAAGCAACACTGCACTCTACTAGTAGTAGAGAAATAAGCAAGACAATAATGACAGGATTTCTTTAACAACAATAAGGTAGTATTAAACAAACTGTAGGTGATGCACCATATGAGGAGAAGCGCCATGCTATGAATGATCAAATGGTTGCAAATTCAATGAGGCAAGAATGCAAGACGTCGACACATACCGTGGTTCGGTTTACATCTAATGTATAATGATAGTGTAAAATTTAACACCTACTGGTTGTAGCTAAAAGAAGTGCATACAACGTTGCCTATTTGTGAAGATGTATAAATAGGACATATGAACACACTGTATAAGTTCCTACTTCAAACAAAATAATTTTTAACATCTTTCATTAGCAGTTTTAGGTACGTGCAACATTTGCGCTTGCACTTGATAATTAACATTTTCCTCTGAGCGTGGTGTCGGTCCAAACTTCACTAGGCGGCCTAAGGTGTAGCATGTTCTTGTATTTTACAAACTTCAGAAGCTAACCATCAAAACACATGATTGTTTTTAGGCAACAACTAATATGCAATCAGGTCTTATGTGCAAGCGTGCAAGCGAGATTTTTGGTCCATTAGATTATGATCCAACCATGTATCACATTTAACACTTAAACCCTTACACCACTGGATCATGTAGATTTATAGAAACCCCCCTAACAAACCATGATTATATCTACAGTTAGATCATGATCTAATGGACCAAGAGACTTGCTTGCACGCTTGCACATAAGGCTTGATTGCATATTAGTTGTTGCCCTGTTTTCAATAAGTAATAAGTCAACAAGCGGGGTGGCCTCCTAATAAGGTAGAAAAAATAATGGAATATCATATCATCAATGAACATTAAACCTAACTGATTAAATGAAGCAACACCAACACTGCCCTTCTAGATCTACCAACGCATGGTTTCAATCTAGGCACAGACATAATCGGTCTTACTCGCCTCAGACCTCACGATGTTCGTGAGTTTCTCGTGTAGGCCCTGCCGCCCTGGAGCCGGTTGATGAGGTCAGTACACGCCGCGACGAGCACCTAGACGTCGCCGTCGACCTAGTGGACCTCCGCGTGCGTGGCGACGACCCACGCTTCGACCTCTATGTGGGACACCTGGTTGGCCAGGGCTCGCACCTCATCCTCCTGCTCGGCGCGCACCACGGTGGCAACAATGCAGACCATCCAGAGCTCGTGTTTCACCGCAATAAGTTGCTAAGTTGGAGACATGGCCTAGATCTTGGCGCTGATGTGGCCTGGCTGGGCGTGGTAGGGCTTGAGGAGAGGGCTCAGGGGAGACTTGCAGGACAACATCATGAGATTGAGGAGGAGGTCGCCGAGGTTTACAGGAAAGGTGATGGGTGGACGACGGGTGAGTGGTGGCGCGCGTGGCCGGGTCGTCGGAGGTGTCCGGGTCACCCATCTGGTGGAAGGCCCAAAGCAGGAACGCCAGCGGCGAGCGTGATCCACGAGGGGGAAGAGGGATGCGCCAGCATTGGAGGGAGAAAGGGACCAGAAGGAGAGGAGGCAGGTACGATGTTGGAGAGTGTTCGGTTGGAGACAGACCCATCTACTTGCACTCAAAGTTGAAGTTTAGGAAAATTTCGGGTCCGAGCGACCGCCAGGCGTCGCGCGACGGATGGCGGGGAGGCCGCCGAATGCGGCGGGTGCAACAAAACGGGTGAGGTTTTAATATCTCCGATTGATGGACTGATGCCTGATGCCGAGCGTGCACGACATAGAAGTGCACAGGCTGTCCACGTCACCACGTGGCAATTGGCAAATTGGTGGCTTGATTGGCTCATGTATTCGATTCGGATTAAAACTGACTGTTTCGATTACTATAACTATAATTTATACGGACAAAAATATTATAGCCAGTACTTATTAAAACCAACCGAACAGTCTGACATCCAACTTCTACTAAAAAGCTGTAGCTTGGGGCCCACTCATTAGGAGGCCAAAAAAAACTTCCGGTTTGAAATTTCAACCGATCAATTACCTAGCATCTACTGTCAAATGTAATCATCTCATTTTAATAAAGTATGCAAGTCGCAAAGTCAATATTGTTGCCAAGGCAAAGGCGCGTCCCCTGCCTGGTTGGCTTTGAGGTTTGAACATCAAGCCAGACAGCATCACCTGGTCCCGCCCCGGCCCGGCCCGGCCCGGCCCGCCCGCGTTCCCTCTGGTGGTTGTCTTCCTGGCTTCCCAGTTCCTCCCAAATGGAATGACCAAATGCCTTGGCTTCGCCACGAAGGAAAAAGCTCAGTCTCGTCTCGCCTTCAATTTCCCATCCATTTCTCCCTTCCCCGACCCGAACCACCACGCATTAAAATCTGCCCCCTCCTGCCACTGCCAGCGACCAATCCAATCCCTACCTGCCCGGGAACCACCCGTCGGGCTCCTCCCGCC
This sequence comes from Zea luxurians, assembly GCA_029449295.1. Taxonomy (NCBI): domain Eukaryota; kingdom Viridiplantae; phylum Streptophyta; class Magnoliopsida; order Poales; family Poaceae; genus Zea; species Zea luxurians. Next base: position 43,016,480 of record JAOPSE010000001.1, on the reverse strand, counting down.
CTCCTCGCCGCATCTGCATGCGGCGGGGATCTCCGGGCTCGCTCCGTCACCGGAGCCCCAATCACCGCCACCTCATCCAAGCCCCCGAATCCACCGGGCGCGCAGCACAACCTTGCCGCGATCGCGCGCGGGAACCGCCGCTGATTGGGTCGTGAAAGCTCGATTTTGGGCGATTTTGATTCGGAGAACCCGCCGTCATTCGATTTTGGCGCGCGTTGCGAGCCGGGATGGGGTTGCAGCAGTCCAAAGAGGAACTGCTGTACCAGCAGGTCAACTACGGCAACGTCGATGGGATTCGCACGCTCCGGGGGCAAGGCGCTGGTCTCGAGGTCAGTCGTTCGGCCAGGATGGCAAATTTACTCTTGTTTCATGTCTCTGAACTGATTGGGCTACTGCGGTTGTTGCTGCGACAAATGCTTGATTGGTTGCAGTGGATTGACAAGGAAGGGAAGACGCCCCTGATGCTTGCCTGTATGCGCCCGGATCTGTTCGACGTGGCCAAGGTGCTGATCGAGTTGGGAGCTAATGTGAATGCCTACAGGCCTGGTATTCTTCTCTTGATTCTTATTACCAATCTGTTACTTTGTTAGTTTGGTCCTATTTATGAAGCTGAGTTGATTTTCGTAAAGTAAAGCAGTGCCAAACACCCTTCTCATTTGAACGGGCAATTAGGGTAGATTTCAGTCAACTAAGACAAGGTTTATGTCCACATTCACTCTAACATAGGATCGAGTTTTATTTGTTCTGTCAAATCATATCACATCAATGTAATTCTGTATCGGTACACATCTTTCAAACTCTGCATTCAAATGAATGAAACCATTTGATGTGATCCATCCAAGTTGCTGACAGTGATATGTACCTTCCCTGGACTCATGCTTAATTGAAGAGGAGGCTGTGCTCGTTTATGTTTTGATCACCACCTTTTTCCATTACCAGGGTCACACTGTGGGACAGCATTGCACCATGCTGCCAAGAAAGGACTTCAGCAGACTGTCCATTTACTACTCTCACATGGAGGTATATGATGAATAATATATGAAACACTCTATTCATCAGATCTCTATTCGATGCATATATTGCTATATCCGTGCAGCTAATCCGTTCATACCAAACGATGATTGCAATACTGCCCTCGAATTGGCAAGAGAAAAGGGTCATGTGAATGTTGTACGTGCCATAGAGGTATACTTTTCTTTGCTATCCTATTTTTTATATTATGATACTTGTTGGAATTTATTCATATTCATTTTTTAATGTTTGTTACTCGATTAATTTTAGGGACGGCTTTGTCTTTTTTGTGGATGGATGAGAGAGAACTATGCTCCTGCTTTTTTGGATGCAATTGCTCCACAGTTCATGACAAGAAAAATGTAATATTTTCATTTATGTTGGCACATCTTGATACATATAGCACATAGTTGTGATAATAATTGTGCTGTGTGTGTTGAGTTCTAATCCTTACCTTCTCTTTCCCAGTTGGGCTGTTGTTTTACCCCGTGAAGTGCGAACTCCAACCAGGCCTCTTAAGTTAGAGATTGCTATATATCCCGAATTACAGGTACTGATAGGAACTTAAGGTTTGAATGAGTTCTGCTTTGTTTTTTCAATTATTGTATAGTTACTGTTTGTAGTGATGGATATGTTCACGCAACTCCTAAACGTTGAACTTCTATGCTATTTTTGCAATTAATTATTATTTACATGGGCTACCAATGGCATTACTGCCTCTCCTGCCTTTAAAATGTATTCCTTCTCTCATGTCAGGTTCTGTGGTAGCATTTACCAAATATTTTGAAACTTGTGTATAAATGCTGCTAAATTCTCATGCAGTTCTGTTTTGGAGGAAAATGCACTTTAACTACCTGTACATTTTTACCCCTTGTGCCATTGCGCACTTGTAATTGAAGGAGTGGAACTCTGGTGCCTCTGGCTTGTTGCATCGTCGTAGCAAGGGTCAGACAATACAGTTGGCATTGTTTTATTTGAATATGAAAAGGGCTAAATACTATGTGGGGACTATTTGATCAAGCCCATACATGTGTCATTTCGCTTTTTTAACTTGCTTGATTAAGTTGATAACTTCTGAGTATATGTCTGTCTCCAGCAAATCATGCATATCTGTAAACTGAACTGTTCACAAAATGAAGTTTGAAATAAGGGATGTGATAGGAGTAGGGCTGACAATGGGCTATAAATTTTACACTATAAGATTTAAGGATCGAATCGGGTTAGAATCGGGCTCTATTTTTATTCATTTTTGAACTATAATTTATTTAGGGCCTTGACATTCTGTGAAGAACCATTTGGATCACGATCCATTACCACCCCTAGATAGGAGATATGATGAGTAAGCGCTGCTGGAGACAACCTAAAGGTTTGTTTGGCTGCACTTCAATCCATCCCAATCGACATGTATTGGGGGTGGAAATTAACCAGTTTTCCACCCAATTCACCCCAATACCTGAGGATTTGGGTGGATTAGAGTTCCACCAAACAAGGTCTGAGTGGGAATCTAGGAGGTAAACGTAAAGCACTGGTGCTTCCATTTTCTGTTATTACAGTTCACATGTGTGATCATCCTTTGTTTTTTATAGTATTCTGCCCAGCAATGAGAGTAAACATTGTGCTTCCTTTGTAGCAGCTTATTTTTTTATTGTACAATTTTGATTGCTCTATGCAAATTATTATTGTTTGTGACATTCCTTTTCTTAATGAACTTGCAGGCATCTAAACCACGTGCTGTACTTAAACTATGGAAATGCCAAATTGAGCAACCAAAGCTTAATCAGGCTGATCCTTCTATTATCATTTTTGACAAAGGAACAAGTATGTACCATGTTTAGTTTTTTAATCTACGGATTTGGCAAGTTAAATGTTTATTTATGATATTGGCTACTTGTTTGTTGATATGGTTTACATTGTAGTGTATACATGATGCTTACATATATTTGCTGTTTTCTTGAAAAAAATTGTGTTGTGTTTTTTAAGGTTCAATATTGCCAACTCACTGACTCGTTCAAGGCAAATGAGTATGTGTTGTTTTAATTTGGTACATTACATTCCAACTGAGTTTGGACTAGGAGACTGTCAAGAACCAGGAATCCCTGGCTCGCCGGACCTCGGCTACGTAGCTCGTAGCCGTCGGCCGTCTTCTCCGGTTGGGGTTATGCCCCCCTAACCGCAGGCTTAAGAAGCTAGAGGTAGAAGAAGGGTAAATTCTTTATTGATTGTAACTGTGCCGCATACATGCCTATATATGGCCGGCGGCCCATTACAAATGGAGCAAGTCTCCTTGATTGATAGATTGCTTCTTTCCTAATCTTAGCCTGATTGCTTCTTTCCTAATCTTAGCCACTTGCTATCTGTGGCTGATTTGCAGCATGCGATTGCTTCTTTCCTAATCCTAGCCACTTGCTATCTGTGGCTGATTTGCAGCATGCGCTGCTGCCTGCTCCGTGGCCGCGCGCTCGGCTGCTCGCCGGACATCACGCGCGCGCCTGTGCCTAGTGAACGTTTTACCGTACATGACATCTCTCCCGGCCTCGAAAGCCAGCTCGTCCTCGAGCTGGAACTGCGGAAAGCTGGCCGTGAAGTCTTCAAGCTCCTCCCATGTTGCTGCCGTCGCTGGTTCACCCTGCCACTGGACCAGGACTTGTTTAATGCCGCGAGCTAGGCGGCCAGCCAAGACACGTGCAGGTGTAGACACGGCGGCGCCGTTGAGCGTGGCCGGCAGCACCGGAGGTTCGGAAGGTGGCGCCCCCACAAACTTCCTGAGGACCCCCACGTGGAAGACGTCGTGGAGTCTGGCGCCGGCCGGGAGCTGTAGGCGGACTGCCACGTCGTTGATGACTTCCTCGACACGGTAGGGTCCGACATAGCGCGGCTTGAGCTTGCCCGCGGCCGAGCGTGGCAGTGATGCGGACGGCCGCTGCCGTAAGCGAAGAAGGGCCCAGTCGCCCACCTGGTAGACGACTCTCCTGTGGTGCTGATCGTAGGCGCGGCGCTGGGACTCTTGAGCCTGGTGGAGACGGAAACGGATGTCGGCGAGGAAGGCAGCGCGCTCCTCCATCTCTTGCGCCACCGCGGGAACGCGCGCATCGCCCGGCTCATAGGACCGGATGGTCGGCGGGTCGCGGCCGTACACCACCCGGAATGGCGTGTCGCGGAGTGAGGACTGGAAGGCAGTGTTGTAGGTGTACTCCGCCCACGGAAGCCACCTGAGCCACTGTCGAGGGCGGTCGCCGGTGAAGCAGCGAAGGTACATGGCGATGACGCGGTTGGCTGCCTCCGACTGGCCGTCTGTCTGGGGGTGGAAGGCGGAGGACATGAAGAGCTTGGTGCCCGTGAGCTCCATCAGTTCGGTCCAGAAGGCCGAAGTGAACACGGCGTCTCGGTCCGAGACGATGGACTGCGGAACGCCGTGCAGCCGCACCACTTCGGCGAAAAACGCCTGCGCCACTGATTCCGCCGTGTACGGGTGCGCCAGCGGAATGAAATGGCAGTACTTGCTGAAGCGGTCGACGACGGTGAGGATGACCGTCTTGCCTTGGGCGCTGGGCAGCGCCTCGATGAAATCGATGCCGATGTCCGTCCACACCGCCGAGGGGATCGGTAATGGCTGTAGAAGACCCGCCGGCCGCAAGTGATCCGACTTGTACTTTTGGCACGTACCGCACGCCTTGACGAAATCCTGCACAACACGGCGCATGTTTGGAAAATGGAAGTCGCGCTTCAGCCGGTGTAGTGTGCGTAGGACGCCTTCGTGGCCATCGTCGTGGATGGCAGCCACTATTTCCTGCAGAAGAGGGGACGACGCCGGGATGTAGAGGCGCCCATGCGTGGCAACCATCCCGCCCATGATGGACCACGGCGTCGTACGTGTGCCCGCGCGAATTTCCTCACAGATGGCGACGAGGGCCGGGTCCGTAGCTTGAGCTTGGCGTAGCCGCGCGATGAAGTCGAAGCGGGGTGCGGATATGGCCATCAGCGCGCCCTCCTCGGTGTCCTTTCTGGACAGGGCGTCGGCGACGGTGTTCGTGGCGCCCGAGCGGTACTCCACCTCGAAGTCGAAGCCCAGGAGCTTCCCCACCCAATGGTGTTGAGGGATGGTGGCCAGCCGCTGGTCGAGGAGGTACTTGAGACTGAAATGGTCAGTCTTGACGGTGAAGTGCCGGCCCCACAAGTATGGCCGCCAATGGCGAACGGCCTGGACCAAGCCGATGAGTTCGCGCTCATAGGCGGCGAGGGCGCGATGCCGGGGGGCGATTGGCCGGCTGAAGAACGCAACCGGGTGTCCCTCCTGGACAAGTACCCCGCCGAACCCTGTGGAGGACGCGTCGCACTCCACCACGAACGGCTTGCTGAAGTCCGGCATGGCGAGCACCGGGGCGGAGGTCACGGCTGCCTTGAGCGCCGCGAACGCTGCCATAGCCGCGTCGTCCCAGACGAAACCATCCTTCTTGAGGAGGGCCGTCAACGGGGCAGCCACGGTGCCGTAGTTGTGGACGAAGCGGCGATAGTATCCGGCGAGGCCGAGGAAGCCGCGAACTGCCCGGACCGAGCGAGGTGGTGGCCAGTCGCGGATGGCAGCCACCTTGGCCGGATCCATTGCCACCCCGGCTGCCGAGATGATGTGGCCGAGGTAGGAGACGGCCGGCGCGCCGAAAGAGCACTTCGAGCGCTTGACGAAGAGCTGGTGGCGCTGCAGCTCGTCGAGAACCGCACGGAGATGGCGGAGGTGATCGGCCCAGGTCTTGCTGTAAATTAGAATGTCGTCAAAAAATACCAGGACGAAACGGCGGAGGAACGGTCGGAGCACGTCGTTCATCAGCGCCTGGAACGTAGCGGGGGCGTTGCAGAGCCCGAACGCCATCACGAGGAACTCGTACAATCCATCGTGCGTGCGGAAGGCGGTCTTGTGCACATCCTCCGGCCGCATCCGCACTTGGTGGTAGCCGGACCGAAGGTCGAGCTTGGTGAAGAATTTGGCGCCGTGGAGCTCGTCGAGCAGCTCCTCTACCACCGGGATTGGAAACGCGTCTTTGATGGTGAGTGCGTTCAGGGCTCTGTAGTCGACGCAGAAACGCCAGGAGCCATCGGGCTTCTTGACCAAGAGGACCGGGGACGAAAACGGGGAGTCGCTGCGGCGCACGATCCCTTGCTCGATCATCGCGGTGCACTGACGCTCCAGCTCGTCCTTGTGGGCAGCCGGGTAGCGGTACGGGCGGACCGCCACCGGCGGCGCGTCGGGCTTGAGGAGGATACGATGGTCGTGGGCGCGCTTGGGAGGCAAGCCCGAAGGGGCGGCGAAGAGCCCCCCAAACGAGTCCAGGAGAGCCTCCATCAGCGCATCCCCCCCCGTCATGGTGCGCACCGCCGGTTGCGCTGCGCGTGGGGTGCCCGTCCAGGAGACCGAGCGCCCTGGGCGCTGGAACGTCATGCGGCGGGTGGCGAGGTCCCACACGATCGGCCCCAGGGCCCCTAGCCAGCGCGTGCCGAGGACGACGTCGTACCCGGCCAACGGCATGACGAAGAGATCGGCCGGGTATGGTTCGCCCTCGACTAGGAGCGGCGCGTTGCGAAGGACGCCGGCACAGGAGATCCGCTCGCCGTTGGCCACCATGGCCGTGAGGCGTGGACGGCGCTGGATGGGGAGGCCCGACTGGTGTGCTGCCGTCGCGGAGATGAAGTTGTGTGTACTGCCCGAGTCGAGCAGCGCCACCAGGGAGGCCGGACCAAGGGTGACCGCGATCTGCATGGTTTCAGCCGGCGCAACCCCGGCTACCGCCTGTAGGGAGAAGAGCGGGGCGTTGGGCTCGGCCGCGCCCGTGTCCGCGTCGTCCCCGGTGTCATCGATCTCCACCCCATCCACAAAAAAGAGACGCCTGCAAAAACGATTGTGGCCCCGAGAATACTTCTCGTTGCAATTAAAACATAAGCCTTGCCGACGACGATCCGCCATCTCCTCGGGTGACAGGCGGCGAGGGCCCTCGCCTCGTGCTTGTGCTGCACCCATCGGCGGCGCTGGCAGGGCCAAGTGAGGTGGCGGCGCCGGCAGCGTCGGAGCGGCTGGTCGTGGAGGGGGCGCCGGCAGAAGACCGCGTGCTGCCGGCCTTGTCGCCACCTGGATGCGAGCGATCTCCAGCTGTTCCACCTCCCGCGCCAGGCTCATCGCGGCGCTGAGAGTGTCGGGGTTGAGGATCCGCACTGAGTGGCTGAGCGGCGGCAGCAACCCCCCCGTGTAGAGCTGGACGCGCTGCGCCTCCTCCATGGGCCCGGCGTGGGGTAGGAGCTCCTGGAAACGGTTGGAGTACTCTTCGACCGAGCCCGTGCGGCGGCACTCGGTGAGCTCGAAGAAAGGCGCGGACCTGCTGTTCGGCCCGAAGCGCAGGTTGAGCTGCTCCTTGAACCGGCGCCATGACGGGGTGCCGTCATCTTCTTGCAGCTGAATGTACCAGTGTTGCGCGATGCCCTCGAGATGGTACGAAGCCATCCACACTTGCTCCTCCGGCGAAGAACGATGGTGGCGAAAGTAAGACTCACACTTGTTGATGAAGAGGAGAGGATCGGTCTTGCCATCAAACCGAGGGAAGTCCCATTTCTGGAACTTAGGCGGGCAGTCGGTGTCGCGGGGGCGGTCATGCAGGACGCCGCCGGAGGACGACGACGCGGACTTCTCCTTCAGGCCGGAGATGTCGGCCTGCATCTCCTGCATCATCTTCACGACGTCGGCAAGTGTGTACTCAGACATGGCGCTGGAGGCAGGGGGACGGGTGGGTGATGGTGGTGGTGTGCGGCTGGTGGTGGGTTTGGTGGACTGGGAAGTGCTGGACGAAGATCGCCGGACTCGTGATACCAAGCTGTCAAGAACCAGGAATCCCTGGCTCGCCGGACCTCGGCTACGTAGCTCGTAGCCGTCGGCCGTCTTCTCCGGTTGGGGTTATGCCCCCCTAACCGCAGGCTTAAGAAGCTAGAGGTAGAAGAAGGGTAAATTCTTTATTGATTGTAACTGTGCCGCATACATGCCTATATATGGCCGGCGGCCCATTACAAATGGAGCAAGTCTCCTTGATTGATAGATTGCTTCTTTCCTAATCTTAGCCTGATTGCTTCTTTCCTAATCTTAGCCACTTGCTATCTGTGGCTGATTTGCAGCATGCGATTGCTTCTTTCCTAATCCTAGCCACTTGCTATCTGTGGCTGATTTGCAGCATGCGCTGCTGCCTGCTCCGTGGCCGCGCGCTCGGCTGCTCGCCGGACATCACGCGCGCGCCTGTGCCTAGTGAACGTTTTACCGTACATGACAGAGACATGTTTTGTCATGTAACTCATGACTGCATATCTCTCTGTCTGCAGAATATTAAACAACATGAATTGTTAAAACTCGGCCAGGGAGGGAAAGACCGTCCTCCCGGTATTAAGAAGAGACCGAAACATGGTCCTGACCGAGAAAATCTCCGAACTCTGGACCCATCACTAGCGGATTGTCACCGCCCTGGGAGCGGAGAGCGACACGAGGGAATTTTTTTTAACCAAGCCAGAAATTCGCACCCGAGGGGGATCGAACCTGGGACCTGGAGGTGCTACTCGGAAGCCTTAACCATTACGCTAGAGGCACTTTTGCTACATCATGAATTGTTACACCTAGAACATGCTCGATCACTCTTTACTCTTTTATAAGAGAGGGGCAGATTTCTTAGTTGTCCTTAAGGTCCTAGAGGCCATGGATAAAATCTAACGTAAATAGATAATTACGAGCCTATCATTTTATTTGTAGGACTCATGCAGTGTCTGTTAGCTACAAGCAACCATTAGGCTACCAAAATAGTTTGAATTAACAAATTTTCAGCTGTTGATGTTCTTTGTGGCGATAAGCATCAAATTGCACTGTCTAATGTAAAATAACTATTAAATAATATATGTGCCCACTGGGGATCAATATACTTTAACCATATACCCTTTATGATCTATACCATGGACCATAAATCATGATGCATGAATCTCATTACGAATCTGATTCTTATGTTTTTTATCTACCCCTTTATTTTTTCCTAATATTCAAATTTATAGTAATAGAAACTCGACAACGTTATTGTCAATAGCAAGATTGCAGGTAACTTGATTTATTTAGTTTGTTGTATGGATCCATTTGGTCACTGCAGTAGTTCTTCTGTATATTATTCCTGAAATATGAATAGTAGTGTGTTACTTGTCCCAATTGCTGTGCAAAGTTTTTTTTTGAAGCTTGTCTGGGTAACACACATTTCTTTTGATTTCTTCACAATGTCTTGTCTTGCCCATGACAATCAGTTAGTCTCATTTATGAACATACATTGATTTCTCCCAAATCCAGCCAAGAAAAATAGGTAGCCATTCCATTGCTAAATTTGATTGAAATTTCTTTGCAGAGACTAGATACAAGATCTTACCGGCCTATGAAGGTGACAAACAGCAGCTTCAATGGTTTTATAACGCATGTTGTGGCATGGCACAGGTAAACCGCCCAGATTTTTTTCTTTATCATTTTTTACTCGTGGTACATCCTTAAGGATCATGTGGACAATTCTTTCTTCTATTTTCTTAAATAAATTTGGTTAAAAGGAGACATGTCCTTGAACAATATTTGTTGGAGATTGAGGTTGTTTCAGTGAATAAGAAGTTACTTGTTTTTTTTCTTCAAAATTTCAGCTTCATACAGAAAACAGTAACAATAATAATATACCCCTCCTTTTTAGGTTTTGAACACGGCTCCAGTAGCACCAGCAAATCTCCCTATGCCAAATCCAGCACCGGCAATTTCATCTGTGGCGCCTTCAGAACAATCTGCACCCAGCAAGGAGGATGTTGAATTAGCAATGGCTATCAATGCCTCCATTCAATCAGCTATTGCAGAGGGAGTATCAGTGCCCAATGTTCAACCAAATGCATCCACCCCCAACAACAATGGCTGGGCTGCCCCTCCAAGTAATTCTCACAACGGATGGGGACCACCAGCCACTCCTGCACCATCAAAGATGAGCGGCCAATCCCAGGTCCGGGTAGACGCCCCAAGCAGCAGCACTTACAATGGATGGGATGTGCCCGGAACAAGCTCTAGTCAAAGTTCATCGAAACCCCACCAAACCCAAACCAACCCTCCTCCAGTCTTGATTCCACAGGAAGCACTTCAGGCTCTCCCAACCCCAACAGCTCCACCATTTGCTGAAGAAACCTTCTACAACGGTCCTGTGCACTATCCATCCATAGACTCTACGCCTGTCGATGTAACCATGCCGGCTACCACCGGAGGCGGTAGTACAACAGTCATCGCAACGGCAGCACCTACAGAACAGGAAGAAAATGAAGCTGATGCAAGTGACGGCGGCAAAACTCCCTCTGGTACTTGTGTTATATGTCTGGATGCCCCTGTGGAAGGCGCCTGCATCCCGTGCGGCCACATGGCTGGTTGCATGTCCTGTTTGAAGGATATAGAATCCAAGAAGTGGGGATGCCCTATTTGTCGTGCCACGATTAACCAGGTTGTTCGCCTCTATGCTGTTTGAGGAGTTGAAACGGTGGGTTCAGAAAGTTGACAAAGGATTGGAGGGTTCTCGCAACAAATGTTGATGGGAACGTCTCTATCTCAAAATTGTGCAATTATGCTATTTTGCACTTCGTACTGCACTACAAATATGACTTTCGTGTAATGTATGTGGGCTGACGCCTTTATGTACATAGGTAGTACTCCATACAAGACAATTCTATAAAAATCTGGGTATTGTTGCAAGTTGCAACTCACGTTCACAGTTGCACGATTGTGGAGCTTTTCCAAGAACCAAGATAGTGGCATCGCCGGATGCTTGTCTCATCGGTTAATGTTGTTCCAATGAATTAAGCCGTGAAATGGATGCTGCTCTCTTGGAGACAATGTAAAATCTTCACTTGAGAAATTGAATCTTATAATGCATACACAGAAATACTATAGAATAGATACCGGCTGTCTAGCATTTTTTTTGGTTAGGGACCGTTTGTATCAGTTCATTTTAGAGAAATTAGAATCTACTTAATAAAGTATACTATTTGGTTACGAAGTTGACATTTCATTATTTTCAAAGTTCAAATATAAGTATATCTTAAGTTCATAAAGTGGAGAACAGAAATTAATTTTATATATTTACATGCTATGTTTGTGCTCAACAATTTTTAACATATTATCCGTCTTGCTCCCCTATAGTAAAAATATAGTATATAAATATCTTCTACCACATAGTCAACAGTCAGCAGTACTATATAACATAATCAACCATCAACAGTACTATATGTAAAACTATATTAGCTTAATTAATTTGTGTTTAAAATATAATTATTATAATGTAATTCAATTCAAAGATGCAAACAGATCTTAGAATATGAGTATTTAAGGTGATCTCCTATTTATATTGAGCCAACGGTAGGCCATTGGAAAGGCAATGATGCCTGTTGGATTAACCCGTTAATCATCATTTCACGTGGGGTCATTACTTATTCCCATGGTTTTGTCCTTTAACGACGAGGAACGGTGATTCACTTAGGTATGTACAACTCCAAGTATAAAATATAGCTAAAATATAATATAATACAATGGGTGTGTCTAAAACTTGTGTTTTACTATATCTATTGCAACAATCAAAACATTTAATAAACTAAATTGACCAATCCGCTAGTCCTCTGTCTCGAGCATAGAGCCAAGACACGGTATGTTCGTCAAGATACATGTCTTAAGTTTTTTTACATTTACCCCCTTAACACACTCGAAGATACAACTCAAGACACCTATTGTACATGCCCTTAGGGCATGTACAGTGGAGAGACACCAAAGCGGTTCTATAAGTAAAGAGACAACTAAGAGACTCTATTATACAATGGAGTGTCTATAAATATAGTCTATTAATAAATGTAGAAATAAATGCGTTTGTACAGCATTGTATCGATACAACTGACGATAAATTCGTACAGTGCGAAGTGAGGCGTTTGTTACTACTTTGGTTATGAGCCAAAGGCGTCTCTTCACGGAGAGACGACTCCACGAATTTTTTTTACAAATACCCCTTTTAAACACCTCAAGAGCATCTACATTAAATATATACATGCCCTTAGAGCAAGGCTAATAGAAGAACCAATTGAATGCTTTATGTTCTGCCACATCATCAAAATCCAACAATAAACCAATACATATAGTAAGCTTATTTTTAGATGACTCTAAGTTGGAGAGAGAAATCATTTGGATTGACTGGAAAAAGAAAGATCCAACCTTAACTCCCACAACAGGCTACAAGCAGGCTCTTTCTCCTCGCAGAATGTGTTGAAGCTAGGCTCCTCATGAATCACTCACTCTCTTCTCTCTCACGTGTTCCTACCTTGCCATCTAGGATTTTGATGACATGGAGCTATTTGAAGCCCGTCTAGTCAGCCTTATTATAATTGCTCTTAGGCCATTCACGTTGATGAGTTTCAATACAATGGTTCCAATATTGCCACATCAGATTTAAACTAGGTAACAATGTATGTAGAGTTTCATCCCCATAAAAATATACCATCTCCCATGAAACTCTCTCTATATCTCTCTTATTAATTGCACTGTCATGTCACCAAATGTGATGATGTGTCATTGCATTTAATGAGTATGAAACTCACATTGAGAATGACCTTATATTGTTATTCATGACATTTCATTTTTGAGGAATCATGTTGTATGCATGCCTAAAGCACTCAAAAACTTAACAGAAAAAGTAGAAAAAGAGTATATCGTGTGCATGAACTATGTTCCACATGTTGTCTCGTTAAAAAAATCTTACATAAAAAATCAATTGGAAAAAACTCATCAAGGAAAAAGAAAAAACAACACGATGGTTTGATCTTCAGTATCTGGTCTTCAGGACCTACATGCAATTTCCCTCAACTAGAGATCGTGAGGATAAAAGAATTTCGGATCAATATGTTTTGTGAGATTGCTCTTCATATATCCCATATGTATTTGAACAACATAAGCAATGTTATCTTCGAAGATAACGGTGGAGGAGTTGTTAGACTATCTCCAGCATCTTACCCATACCCATACCCATACCCATACCCATATTCAAACTACACTCTATGAATAATACAATCTACAGTGTAGAACAGTGTAAAACAATGCTTTTGGATAAACTATGGGTAAATTGATGGAGACGGTCTTAATGCTTAGGCCACATGACTTCTAGATGTGGCTACATGTCAATGTGCCTACAACTGTACCATTCAACGTTTTTGAAATTCAAATCGCCGCTGTCACCATTGATGTGGATCCTCTAGTTCCCTCTCCTATGGTCACTCAGGTTACAGAGCCTCCACCTTTGCTCTTCCTATTCTGCTTGTATCTACAATTGAGTCTACTAAGCAGTTAAGCCAGCTCCTCCCAGCATTAGAGTTAGTTTCTGCTCCTCCACTGTCAAAGACAGCTCCAGCTCCTCCAGTGTTAGCGACAGTTCTAGCTTCTACAGTTCCAGTGCCTTAGACATCTGACTTTGATGATGATACTCTACTCTCTTAGTTTGAGTTTTTTGGACATAATCTGGCACCTAATACGTCTAAACCCTAAACCCCTCCACCTAAACCCTAAACCCTAAACCCCTCCACCTAAGGACCCTTAGTTTTAGGATTTCCATTTGGTGCTTTACCCAAATTGGAAGATGGGAGCATATGAGAGTTAGGGGGTGCATAGCTGAAAGAGAAATAGGGTCAAACCTTTTCCAATATGAATTTTGGTGGTTGAATTGCCCAACACAAATTATTGGACTAACTAGTTTGCTCTAGATTATGAGTTCTATAGGTGCCAAAGGTTCAACACAAACCAATATAAAGTCCAAGAAAGGGTTCAAATAAAAGGAGCAAAGTTAAACCGAAGGCAACCCTGGTTTAGCGCACCAGACTGTCCGATGTGCCACCGGACAGTGTCTGGTGCACCACCGGACAGTGTCTGGTGCACCAGGGAGGATCAACTCGAACTTGCCAGCTTCGGGAATTTGGGAGGCCGCTCCGCTATAATTCACCGGACTTTCCAGTGTAACACCGGACTGTCTGGTGAGCCAGTGGAGCAACAGCTACTTCGCGCCAACGGTCGTCTGCAAAGTGCATTCAATGCGTGCCTGCGCGCGCAGAGGTCAGAGCAGCGCTAGAAGGCACACCGGACAGTCTATAGGACCTGTCCGGTGCACCACCGGACTGTCCGGTGGCCCCACTTGTCAGAGCTCCAACGGTCGGAACCCAACGGCCTGATGATGTGGCTGGCGCACCGGACAGTGTCCGGTGGTGCACCGGACTGTCCGGTGCGCCTTACGACAGAAGCCCTCACCAACGGTTCTTTTGGTGGTTGGGGCTATAAATACCCCCCAACCACCACACTTCAACGTATCCAAGTTTTCAGCCTTCAAACCTCATACAAGAGCTATAACATTCAATACAAGACACAAACAAAGAGATCAAATCCTCTCCCAAGTCCGGAATCACTCCAATCAAATTAGTGACTAGAGAGAGACATTTGTGTTCATTTGAGCTCTTGCGCTTGGATTGCTTTTCTTCTTCCTCTATTCTTGTGTTCAATTCACTTGTAATCAAAACAAGAGACACCAAGTTGTGGTGGTCCTTGTAGTGGACTTAGTGTCCCATTTGATTGAAGAGAAAGGCTCACTCGGTCTAGGTGACCGTTTGAGAGAGGGAAAGGGTTGAAAGAGACCCGGTCTTTGTGACCACCTCAACGGGGAGTAGGTTTGCGAGAACCGAACCTCGGTAAAACAAATCACCATGCCATCCATTCTTATTTGTTTGTGATTTGTTTTCGCCCTCTCTTTCGGACTTGATTATATTTCTAACGCTAACCCCAGCTTGTAGTTGTGCTTAAGTTTATAATTTTTAGATTCCGCCTATTCACCCCCTCTAGGTGACTTTCAATTGGTATCGAAGCCGGTGCTTCATTAGAGCCTAACCGCTCGAAGTGATGTCGGGAGAACACGCCAAGAAGGAGATGGTGACCGGCGAGAAACCCACCACAAGCCATGGGAAGGCTCCATCGGGAGAGTCCCGCAACAAGAAGAAGGTGGAATCACCTTCTCACAAGTCGCATCGGAGTGGTGAGAAGAAAAAGAAGATGAAGAAGGTGGTCTACTACGAGACCGACTCTTCATCGCCATCCACCTCCAGCTCCGACGCGTCGTCCGTAACTTCTAAGCGCCATGAGTGCAAGAAGTTTAGTAAGATTCCCCTACGCTACCCACGCATTTCTAAACGTACTCCATTACTTTCCGTTCCATTAGGCAAACCACCGGTTTTTGACGGTGAAGATTATAACATGTGGAGTGATAAAATGAGGCATCACCTAACCTCACTCCACACTAGCATTTGGGATGTTGTTGAGTTTGGTATACAGGTACCATCTGTAGGGGATGAGGACTATGATTCGGACGAAGTTGCCCAAATCCGGCACTTCAACTCACAAGCCACCACAATACTCCTTGCCTATCTAAGTCGAGAGGAGTATAACAAGGTGCAAGGGTTGAAGAGCGCCAAGGAAATCTAGGACATGCTCAAAACCGCGCACGAAGGAGACGAGATGACAAAGATCAACAAGAGGGAAACGATCACGGGAGAGCTCGGTCGTTTTATGCTCAACCAAGGCGAGAACCCTCAAGCCATGTACAACTGGCTAAAGACCTTGGTGAACCAAGTGCGCAACCTTGGGAGCACCAAGTGGGATGACCATGAAATGATTAAGGTTATTCTAAGATCACTAGTTTTTCTTAATCCTACTCAAGTACAATTAATTCGTGGTGATCCTAGATACAAACTAATGTATCATGAGGAAGTGATAGGCAAATTTGTGCGCTTTGAATTGATGATCAAACGCTCCAAAAGGATCATCAAGCAAGGCGCCTCCTCCGTACCCGAGGCACAACCCATCGCATTCAAGACAACGGAGGAGAAGAAAGAAGACTCTACATCGAGTAGGGTTCCCATCAACGCCTCCAAGCTCAATAATGAGGAGATGGCGCTCATCATCAAGAGCTTTCGCCAAATCCTCAAGCAAAGGAGGGGGAAATACTACAAGCCCCGCTCCAAGAAAGTGTGCTACAAATGTGGTAAGCCCGGTCATTTTATCGCTAAATGTCCATTGTCTAGTGATAGTGACAGGGATAATGACAAGAGGGGGAAGAAGAAGGAGAAGAAGAAGTATTACAAGAAGAAGGGCGGCGATGCCCATGTTTGCCGGGAGTGGGACTCCGACGAGAGCTCCACCGACTCCTCCGACGACAAGGATGCCGCCAACATCGCCGTCAACAAAGGACTTCTCTTCCCCAACGTCGGCCACAAGTGCCTCATGGCTAAGGACGGCAAGAAGAAGAAGGTAATATCCAAATCCTCCACTAAATATGCAACATCTAGTGATGAGGCTAATTCTAGTGATGATGAGGATGATTTGTTTTCTCTTTTTGCCAACTTAAACATGCAACAAAGGAAAAATTAAATGAATTGATTAGCGCTATTCATGAAAAGGTTGAACTCTTGGATAGCTAAGAGGACTTCCTAATTAAAGAAAACAAAAAGCATGTTAAAGTTAAAAATGCTTATGCTCAGGAAGTAGAGAAGAATGAAAAACTAACTAGTGAGCTAAGCACTTGCCATGATATTATATCCAACCTTAGAAACTAAAATGCAAAATTAATTGCTAAGGTTGAAAAGCTTGATGATTGTGATGATTTAATTGTTAGTCTTAGAAATGATAATGCCAATTTAATTGCTAAGATTGATCAATTGAATGCCTCTCTTGCTAGCCTTAGAGATGAGAATGAAAAATTAATTGCTAAGGCTAAGGAACTAGATGTTTGCAATATTACTATTTCCAATCTTAGAGATGAGAATGATATTTTACATGCTAAGATTGTTGAGTTAAAAACTTGCAAACCCTCTACATCTACCGTTGAGCATGTTACTATTTGCGCTAGATGTAGAGATATTAATGTTGATGCTATTCATGATCACCTAGCTTTAATTAAACAACAAAATGATTACATAGCTCAACTTAGTGCCAAAATTAATGAGCATGACTTAGAAAATGAGAAATTTAAATTTGCTAGAAGCATGCTATATAGTGGGAGATGCCCAGGCATTAAGGATGGCATTGGCTTCCAACAGGGAGGCAATGTCAAGCTTAATGCCCCTCCTAAAAGATTGTCAAACTTTGTTAAGGGCAAAGCTCCCATGGTTCAGGATAACGAGGGTTACATTTTATACCCTGCCGGTTATCCCGAACACAAAATTAGGAGAATTCATTCTAGGAAGTCTCACTCTGGCCCTAATCATGCTTTTATGTATAAGAGTGAGGCATCTAGTTCTAGGCAATCCTCTCATGCTAAATTGCCTAGGAAGAAATATCTGATTGCATCAAATGATCATAACATTATTTCATTTAAGACTTTTGATGCTTCATATGTTTTAACTAACAAATCAGGTAAGGTAGTTGCCAAGTATGTTGGGGGCAAACACAAGGGGTCAAAGACTTGTGTTTGGGTACCCAAAGTTCTTGTATCTAATGTCAAAGGACCCAAAACCGTTTGGGTACCTAAAATCAAGAACTAAATTTGTTTTGTAGGTTTATGCATCTAGGGGCTCAAGTTGGATCACTGATAGCGGGTGCACAAACCATATGACTGGGGAGAAGAAGATGTTCTCCTCCTACGAGAAAAACCAAGATCCCCAAAGAGCTATCACATTCGGGGATGGAAATCAAGGTTTGGTCAAAGGATTGGGTAAAATTGCTATATCACCTGACCACTCTATTTCCAATGTTTTTCTTGTAGATTCTTTAGATTACAACTTGCTTTCTGTTTCTCAATTATGCAAAATGGGTTACAACTGTCTTTTTACGGATATAGGTGTTACTGTCTTTAGAAGAAGTGATGATTCAGTAGCATTTAAGGGAGTGTTAGAGGGTCAGCTATACTTAGTTGATTTCAATAGTGCTGAACTCGACACTTGTTTAATTGCTAAGACTAACATGGGATGGCTCTGGTATCGTCGACTAGCACATGTTGGGATGAAGAATCTTCACAAGCTTCTAAAGGGAGAACACATTTTGGGACTAACAAATGTTTACTTTGAGAAAGACAGGATTTGTAGCGCATGTCAAGCAGGGTAGCAAGTTGGTGTTCATCATCCACACAAGAACATCATGACGACCGACAGGCCGCTTGAGCTACTCCACATGGACCTATTCGGCCCGATCGCTTACATAAGCATCGGCGGGACTAAGTATTGTCTTGTAATTGTGGATGATTATTCTCGCTTCACTTGTGTATTCTTTTTATAGGATAAATCTCAAACCCAAGAGACTTTGAAAGGATTCTTGAGACAAGCTCAAAATGAGTTTGGCTTGAGGATCAAGAAAATAAGAAGCGACAATGGAACGGAGTTGAAGAACTCACAAATAGAAGGCTTTCTTGAGGAGGAGGGCATCAAGCATGAGTTCTCTTCTCCCTACACGCCACAACAAAATGGTGTAGTGGAGAGGAAGAATAGAACTGTATTGGACATGGCGAGGACCATGCTTGATGAGTACAAGACTTCGGATCGGTTTTGGGCCGAGGCGGTCAATACCGCTTGTTACGCCATCAACCGGTTATATCTCCACCGAATCCTCAAGAAGACATCTTATGAACTCCTCACCGGTAAAAAGCCAAATGTTTCATATTTTAGAGTCTTTGGTAGCAAATGCTTTATTCTTGTTAAAAGAGGTAGAAAATCTAAATTTGCTCCTAAGGCTGTAGAAGGCTTTTTACTCGGTTATGACTCAAACACAAGGGCATATAGAGTCTTTAATAAGTCCACTGGACTTGTTGAAGTTTCTTGTGACATTGTGTTTGATGAAACTAACGGCTCTCAAGTAGAGAAAGTTGATCTTGATGAGCTAGATGATGAAGAGGCTCCGTGCATCGCACTAAGGAATATGTCCATTAGGGATGTGTGTCCTAAGGAACCCGAAGAGCCTCCACAAGCACAAGATCAACCATCTTCCTCCATGCAAGCATCTCCACCAACTCAAGACTAGGATGAGGCTCAAGACAATTGTGGAGAAGATCAAGAAGATGAACCACCTCAAGATGACGGCAATGATCAAGGGGGAGATGCCAATGATCAAGACAAGGAGGATGAGCAAGATCCAAGACCGCCACATCCAAGAGTCCACCAAGCAATCCAACGAGATCACCCCGTGAACACCATTCTCGGCGACATTCATAAGGGGGTAACCACTCGATCTCGTGTTGCTCACTTTTGTGAACATTACTCTTTGGTTTCCTCTATTGAGCCACATAGGGTAGAGGAAGCACTTCAAGATTCGGATTGGGTGCTGGCGATGCAAGAGGAGCTCAACAACTTCACGAGGAATGAGGTATGGCATTTCATTCAACGTCCTAACCAAAATGTTGTAGGAACCAAGTGGGTCTTCTGCAACAAACAAGATGAGCATGGTGTGGTGACAAGGAACAAGGCACGACTTGTGGCCAAAGGGTATTCACAAGTCGAAGGTTTGGATTTTGGTGAAACCTATGCACCCGTAGCTAGGCTTGAGTCAATCCGTATATTACTTGCCTATGCTACTTACCATGACTTTAAGCTTTACCAAATGGACGTGAAGAGTGCCTTCCTCAATGGACCAATCAAGGAAGAGGTCTATGTTGAGCAACCTCCCGGCTTTGAAGATAGTGAGTACCCTAACTATGTTTATAAACTCTCTAAGGCGCTTTATGGGCTCAAGCAAGCCCCAAGAGTATGGTATGAATGCCTAAGAGATTTCCTTATCACTAATGGCTTCAAAGTCAGCAAAGACGATCCTAATCTCTTTACTAAGACTATTGAAAATGATTTGTTTGTATGCCAAATCTATGTTGATGATATCATATTTGGGTCTACTAACAAATCTATTTGTGAAGAGTTTAGTAGGATCATGACTCAAAAATTTGAGATGTCTATGATGGGGGAGCTGAAGTATTTTCTAGGATTTCAAGTCAAGCAACTCCAAGAGGGCACCTTCATCTGCCAAACAAAGTACATTCAAGATATTCTCACCAAGTTTGGAATGAAGGATGCCAAGCCCATCAAGACACCCATGGGAACCAATGGGCATCTCGACCTCGACACGGGAGGTAAATCCGTAGATCAAAAGGTATACCGGTCGATGATAGGTTCTTTACTCTACTTATGTGCATCTCGACCGGACATAATGCTTTCCGTATGCATGTGTGCAAGATTCCAAGCTGATCCTAAGGAAGTTCACCTTGGGGTCGTAAAACAAATCTTGAGATATTTAGTTTATACTCCTAAGTTTGGCCTTTGGTACCCCAGGGGATCCACTTTTGATTTAATTGGTTATTCAGATGCTGATTGGGCGAGTTGTAAGATCGATAAAAAGAGCACATCAGGGACTTGCCAATTCTTAAGAAGATCTCTGGTTTCTTGGGCTTCAAAGAAGCAAAATTCTATAGCTCTTTCTACCGCCGAAGCCGAGTACATTGCCGCAGGCCATTGTTGCGTGCAATTGCTTTGGATGAGGCAAACCCTTAGGGACTATGGTTATAAATTAACCAAAGTTCCTCCCTATGTGATAATGAGAGTGCAATCCGCATGGCGGACAAACCCGTTGAGCATAGCCGCACTAAACACATAGCCATTCGGTATCACTTCTTGAGGGATCAGCAACAAAAGGGGGATATCGAGATTTCTTATATTAGCACCAAAGAACAATTAGCCGATATCTTTACCAAGCCATTAGATGAGAAAACATTTACCAAACTTAGGCATGAGCTAAATATTCTTGATTCTAGGAATTTTGATTGATATTTTGCACACATAGCCTATTTCTATACCTTTGATCATGAAAGGATCACGATGCCCAAGAGGGGGGGGTGAATTGGGCTTTTCTAAAAATCAACACTAATTAAAACCTAAGCAAGAAATAAGCAAGAGCCCAACTTCACCCCAACAACTAGCACTAAGAATATAAACCTAGAAATGCAACAAAGCTAAGATAATACTTCAAATACTTGCTAAACAAATACACAATGTAAAGTGCTTGAATTAAGTGTGGAATGTAAAGCAAAGTTTAGAAGACTCCTCCAATTTTTTCCCGAGGTATCGAAGAGTCGGCACTCTCCACTAGTCCTCGTTGGAGCACCCGCGCAAGGGTATCGCTCCCCCTTGGTCCTCGCAAGAACCAAGTGCTCACTACGAGATGATCCTTTGCCACTCCGGCGCGGTGGATCCCTCGAGACCGCTTACAAACTTGAGTCGGGTCACCAACAAGATCTTCACGGTGATCACCGAGCTCCCAACGCCACCAAGCCGTCTAGGTGATGCCGATCACCAAGAGTAACAAGCCGTAGACTTTCGCTTGACCAAGAGAAGCCTAATGCAAGTGGTGTGTGCTCTAGGTGGCTCTCACTAGCGCTAATGAGGAACAAGCGCGGATTATGATTCTCTAATCTCCTCACTAGGCTTTTGGTGCTTGCAAAGCTCTACCAATGTGCTGGAATAAATGTGGAGTGCAAGACATTGAATATGGTGGGTGGAGGGGGTATAAATAGCCCTCACCCACCAACTAGCCGTTACAGGCAATTTACTGCGCGATGGCGCACCGGACAGTCCGGTGCGCCACCGGTGCGCCAACGGTGCGCCAACGGTCGTTTCCAACAGCTAGTTCTGACAGATAGCCGTTGGACTCATGGCGCACCGGACAATGAACAGTTCACTGTCCGGTGCACACCGGACAGTCCGGTGCGGTGTCCGGTGTGCCACTAAAATTCAACTCTGAACGCTGCGCTCTCGGGTTTCTGCGGAGCCAAAGTCTCTGCCGCGGACCAGCCTGGCCCCATCTGGCAGAGGGTGCACCGGACAGTCCGGTGCACACCGGACAGTCCGGTGCCCCAACGCCAGAAATACTAACTCTTGTTTTTCAGCTGTTTTTCAAATCGGTTTTCGTTCTAACTTGAGTGTGAGTTCTAGAGTGACACCTAGCACTGTGTATGAGTGTGATTGTGCACCAACACTACACTAGAACTCTCTTGGTCAAACTACTCATCGACAACCCCTCTTTATAGTACGGCTAAAAGAGAATAAAAGACCTAACTAAAATGCGAGTGTCCACATCTCCTTGACACTCGGACTCCGTAGACCTTCACCTTTTGTTTCGTCGTTTTAGCCGTCGCTTCGAGTTCTTATGTCCTGGATTGTTTTCACCGTAGTAGTACTTCTACCTGTCATGCGACCTAACTTACCATTTGTCTCTGCAAAACACACGTTAGTCACATGTAATATTACGTTGTCATTAATCACTAAAACCAACCAGGGGCCTAGATGCTTTCAATCTCCCCCTTTTTGGTGATTGATGACAACCCTACAAGTTTTGTGAGAGTAGTTTGTTTTGAAGTTTCTGTCAATAGAAAGAATGGTTAGTTATACTCAGTAATCTTTAACAGAAAGAACGTGTACCATAATAATAAGAGTGAGCGCATACACATCATAAGATTCTTGTTCATATAAAAGTGAAGTTAAATCAATGAAACAAGAACTAGAAGACTGGTGATAAAATATAGGGTGAAAACATAATACACACAGTCAATCAGGCAACGAGAGTATATGACGAGTTTGTGAGCCAAAAACATCAAGCTAGTACAGAGAGTAGCAAGCACATATATTACATCAACATGACTCTCTACGAACTCTCTAACTCCCCCTAACTCTCACAACTCATATCTCTCCCCCTTTGGCGTCAAAACACCAAAAGGGACCTGAACCTAAACATCTGAAGCAGGAGGAGGCGGTGGGGGCGCATCCGATCGCGGTCGAGGCAGCAGAGCGAACGCTGGTGGAGGGTCAGAGTCAGTCTCGGATCCAGGATCTGCGGTAGAAGCTGGAGCTGGTACTGACTCGGACTGAGGCCGCGCTGCAGGAGCTGCCGGAACAGAGGCGGAGACAGATATTGCCACAGCGGAAGTGATAACAGCAGATGCTGGTGGCACTGGCGGCTGTGGGCAGACAGAGCTGAGCGCCGGAGAGGTGAACGCCAAAGTGACCGGCCGGAGCGGAGAGGTACCAACAGGGGGTCCTGACAGAATCGATGGCACCACAGGAGCGTGAAGCGGAGGAGGTGGAGCAGACAGAACCGGAGGAACTGAGGTACCAGACTGCTGTAGCATGAGAGCCATGAATGCCCTACTCTCAGCCCGATCCTGAAGAAGCTGCTGCTGAAACGAATCCTGCCTGTCCTGCATATTCTGGAACATCGAGAGCATCCTCTCGGATAACCGGGCCTGCTCAGCTACCAGGTGAGCCTGCTCGGCTAAAATGTGAGCCTGCTGCGCTGCCATGTGAGCCTGCTGCTGAGTGATATTCTGGAGAATCGAAGCAAGAGCAGGGTCCATAGCCTGAGGAGGAGCAGGGGCAGCACTAGAACTCCCTGCCTCATGATCATGTGAGCATGGAGGCATAGGAGGCGGAGGAGGAACCCCAAAATCATCATCATCATCATCAGCTGCTGTATCCTGAGTGTCAAACTGTCGAAGAGCAGCATCCTCGGCCTGAGAGTCAAAAACAGTAGCAGAAGCTGGCACAGGAATCTCAGGCGCAGGACGGTAGGATCCAAAACCGAGGCGTGAGGCCTCAAGGGTGCTCTGAAATCGAGGGGGCTGAATCAGCTGCGCAAAGATGTGGCACAAGTAGTGAGCATAGGGCAACTGCCGACGAGCACGAATCCCATCCAAAACGGTGTCCTCGATCTCACAAATCAGGAAGTCCACAACATCAAACTCAGAGTGAGAGACCAGGGCACCAAGGAGCCAAAGCTGAATATGAGTGGTAGCCTCCCTGTATCCCATCCTCGGCAGAAGAGTCCGTCTGATAAGCTCATATAAGTACTTTGCTGCGGTAGTAAAGTCTGCTGGTGAACATCGCGACCCATCTGAGAAGGGCGGGCGGAACAGAGCCGCGATGTGAGCTGTACCCGGAGCCACACCGCCGTGAGGGCGACGAGGAGGGTCAGAAGTGCCATAGCAAAGGCTGTGAAGACGAGTCGTCGACTCGGGAAATCCAAAAAGCTGACGGATCTGACTGGCAGTAATAGTGACATCCTCGCGCTCAAAGCGAAACCTCATCCAGTGATGATCCGGGTCAATCCAAACAGAGGCGTAGAAGACTCGTACCCACTCCTCAACATACCTGCCGCTGGTAGTCAAAAGGGTCTGAAGGCCTGGCAGATAAGTGAGGTGTGCCTCAGAGTCAGCACCAGCTGCAAGGAGAAAGGCTGGAAGATCCAAAAGCCGGTGCACTCGCAGAGCTATCTGAGCAGACATCTGAGCTCTGAAAAACGACTCCTGAGTACGTGTGCTGAAAAGGGCACCTGCTGCAGGGTCTCTCTGAGCTGGTAGCCAGGACTCCACGGGTACGTATCTGAACCTACGTACCCGTGCCGCTGTAGCACGCTGAAGGTCAAACAGACGAGGATCCGCAGCAAGTGGCTGTACCTCAGTCTCATCGCGCTCCCGGAATCGAGGTGGAGGGACAGGAGGAGCTGAAGCGGGAGCGGGAGGAGGAGGAGCAGTGGAAGCTGGCGTGGTGGAGGTAGTGGGTATGTCTGTGGTGGTGGATGGCGCAATAGGAGTGACGGGAGCAGGCAGAGTGGGTGGCGGAGTGGAAGCAGAGGTGGTGTGAGTGGAGGAGCGCCGGGAGGCGAGACGACGAACACGAAATGCGATCTGATCTGACGGAGTCTGCGGCTGATCTCCAAGCTCGGCCTGCGCAGCGGCTGCTGCAGCTGCTGCCGCTGCACGGGCTGCTCTGTCCGTACGCCGCTTCTTGCGGCCTTCCTGCTGCTCCAAATAAATAGTCTTGCCTTTGACCTGCCTGAAGGGGCGACGAGGATCCTCATCATCGCCTCCCCCTGGCGCCGACACATTCTTCGTGCGCGGCATCCTGAACCAAAGTCTGGAAAGCTCACACAAGAGGTGACGATCCAGGCAGGACGGGAGACGGCACACGGTCACACAAGGTCACTGAAATGACAGAAGAGGTGAGCACGTATTAGTCACATAATCATAAGCATATGAAATGTGAATAAATACATACACAGAGAGAAATGGCACGAGATAGGACGATCAATAAGTCAAACGACGTGAAAACGGCGTTTAACAGACAAATAGAGACATAGGATGATTGGAATTTGAATTGAGGCACTAAATGATGTGGGATTGAGCCGATACTTCACGAATAGGTTTATATAGGTCAATATGAGTGAAGTGTGTGCTTGGTTTGAATTTAGGCGAAGAAATAGGGTTTTGGGCACTCGGCTCGGAAACGATTGCGCAAAACGGGAATTTTGGTGAAATTTAAGCCTGGGATCTCGGATTGGCGTGAAATTTGGCAAGTAGGTTACTGGAAATGTGGTGAAAGTGCCTGAAAAAATTGGGTTCAATTGGAGCAAGTTTGGCTGGTTTGGGCATTTCATCGAGCACATGGTGTGCGAGGAGTTAGGGTTTTAGGAATAGGGGGATCACGATGCCCAAGAGGGGGGGGTGAATTGAGGTGGGAATGCCCTCCCGAAGGAGCCAAGGACCTGCAGGGGTATGAAATAGGGACAGGGGAACACAATCCACCAACTGGATGCAAAGGATTTCACAGAAATTTACAGATTTGGAAGAGGTGTGAAAGGAGGGGAGAAGGGGCAAACTTAACACAGGGAACTGAGAGGGAGAAGAAAGGAGATGGGGGGAAAACCTGCTCACCGAGGGAGGGAAGGAGAGAGACGAGGTCGCCGGAGATGGTGGCCGTCGGTGAGATCGCCGGCGGGGGAGGAGAATCGCCAGAGAGCTTGAGGGCGCAGGCGCTGGCAGAGAAGTGAGACAGAGCCTCTGGCTCGGTCGGGCTGGGGGCGATTTTTTAAAACGCGAGATGGGCGCACCGGACAGCCTACAGTGCCTGTCCGGTGCACACCGGACAGCGCACAGTAGCTGTCCAGTGAACCACCGGACAGCGCACAGGAAAACTGATTTAGCGCGCGCGGCTGCCGGTGCACCGGACATTGCACAGTGCAGTGTCCGGTGCACACCGGACTGTCCGGTGAGCCCAGACAGAGGAGAGTTTGGAAAAATTTGAATTTCTATCTAACTCCCAACCAAACCAAATCCCAACTTATAATCACACAAAATAACACTTGTTGGGACAGGTATTGGCACCCTCATATATTTTTCAAAATATTTTGCCATAGGCTAGATAATTTTTAGAGAAAGTAGGCAAATGGTGAAATTTGCATTTTGGCTTGCACTAGGGGTTTTTCATGAGTGATTTGAGTTTTGAATACTCCCCCTAAGTGCAGTACCTCATGCATATTTCAAGAACCAACAATTGCATAAAAAGTAAGAATTCAAGTCCTAAAAGCTTAAAAACTAAGACTTGTCAAGTTTGATCCGAGTTAAGCTTTTTCACTCGCTTTGTTGGCGGTTATCTTAACTAGGTTAGACAAGCCCTAGATGCAATACAAGGAATTTAAACATGCAATGCAGGCTTGACAACACCATTTGACATTTTACACAAAATTTCTGAGATCAAGAATATTTAGTTCATTCCTCAACATGCAAAAGCGGGTCTTATCAAGTGGCTTAGTGAAAATATCCGCTAATTGATCTTCCGACCTCACTCCTTCTAAAATGATATCTCCTTTAGCAACATGATCTCTAAGGAAGTGATGACGGATATCAATGTGCTTGGTGCGAGAGTGTTGAACAGGATTATTAGCAATTTTAACAGCACTCTCATTGTCACATAACAAAGGTACCTTTTCTAGAACTACGCCATAGTCTAGAAGGGTTTGTTTCATATATAAAATCTGTGTGCAACAAGCACCCGTGGCAATGTATTCCGCTTCGGCAGTTGACAAGGCAACACTGTTTTGCTTTTTGGATGTCCATGAAACTAGTGATCTGCCAAGCAGATGGCATCCCCCAGAAGTACTTTTCCTATCAATTTTGCAACCGGCATAATCCGAATCGGAATAGCCAATTAAATCAAAAGTAGCTCCTTTGGGATACCACAGACCAACGCTTGTAGTGTGCCTGAGATACCTAAGAATTCTCTTAACAGCGCGAAGATGAGCTTTCTTAGGATTAGATTGAAATCTAGCACACATGCAGACACTAAACATAATATCGGGCCTAGATGCGGTAAGGTATAATAAACTACCAATCATAGAACGGTAGAGAGTTTGATTAACCGGGTTACCTCCCTCATCTAAGTCGAGATGTCCATTTGTAGGCATGGGGGTCTTGATTGGTTTGCATTTCTCCATGTTGAACCTTTTCAACAAGTCTTTGGTATACTTCTCTTGTGAGAGAAAGTTACCATCTTTCATTTGCTTGACTTGAAAGCCGAGGAAGTATGTTAGCTCACCAATCATTGACATCTCGAACTCCTTCGACATCAACTCACCAAATTCCTTGCAATGATAGTCATTTGTCGAGCCAAAGATTATATCATCAACATATACTTGACAAATGAAAATATCACCGTTATGTTTCTTTGTGAAGAGAGTTGTGTCGACGGTCCCGATCTTGAAGCCCTTTTCGATGAGGAAGTCGCGAAGGCGCTCATACCAAGCCCTTGGAGCTTGCTTTAGCCCATATAGCGCCTTGGACAACCTGTAAGCATGGTTAGGATATCTAGGGTCTTCAAATCCAGGCGGTTGCTCAACATATACAAGTTCATTTATGAAGCCATTTAAAAATGCACTTTTTACATCCATTTGATAAAGTTTTATATCATAGCATGATGCATATGCAAGTAGGATACGGATGGCTTCCAGTCGAGCAACCGGTGCAAAGGTCTCTCCAAAATCTAAGCCTTCAACTTGAGAGAATCCCTTCGCGACAAGTCTTGCCTTGTTTCTTACAATTACACCTTGATCATCTTGTTTGTTTCTGAACACCCACTTTGTTCCAATGATTCTTGCATCTTGTGGAGGCTTCTCCAGGGTCCAAACTTCGTTACGGGTGAAGTTGTTAAGTTCTTCATGCATGGCATTCACCCAGTCCGGATCCTGTAGCGCCTCATCTATACAAGTAGGCTCAACACAAGAGACAAAAGAGTGATGTTCAATAAAAGAAGCATATCTATGTGATCGAGTAATAACCCCTTGTGAAGGACTCCCGATGATTTGGTTTTGAGGATGAGCTTGAAGTAGTGATGAGTTTCTCCTGTTAACCACTTGGGAAGAAGATCCTGGAGCATCAACATCTTCGGCTTGTACCCTTGCTTGTTCATGAGAGACAAATGTATCTTCATTTGCATGCCTCTCATCTTTTTCATCATCTTGTGGTACATTTGATGAAGAAGGCCTGTCAATGATTTGCACTTCTTCTTCATCTTCTTTTGGTTTGATAGCTCCAATGGGCATGTTCTTCATTGCTTCCCTTAGTGGCTCATCACCTACATCATCAAGATTTTCAAGTGCTCCTTGGGAGCCATTAGTCTCATCAAATTCCACATCATATGTTTCTTCTACCATACCAGTGGCATGGTTGAATACTCGATATGCTTTGGACTTTAATGAATAACCCAAAAGAAAACCAATATCACAACGTCTTTGAAACTTCCCTAGGTGATGGCGTTTCTTGTAGATGTAGCATTTGCACCCAAACACCCGGAAGAAGGAGACGTCTGGCTTTTTCCCATTTAGCAGTTCATAAGGAGTCTTCTCAAGTAGCCGGTGAGGAAATAGCCTGTTTGATGCATAACAAGCAGTGTTGACAGCTTCGGCCCAAAACCTCTCCGGTGTGTTATACTCATCAATCATTGTTCTTGCAAGAGTGATCAAGGTCCTGTTTTTCCTTTCAACAACTCCATTTTGTTGAGGTGTGTATGTGGCAGATACTTCATGCTTGATCCCAATTTCATCACAGTACTCATGAATGTTGGTGTTGTCAAATTCTTTGCCATTGTCACTTCTAATTTTCTTAATCTTGCAATCAAATTCATTTTGTGCTTTCTTGGCAAACTTCTTGAATATAGATGCAACTTCAGATTTGTCATGGAGAAAGAACACCCAAGTGTATCTTGAGAAGTCATCAACAATCACTAGACAGTAGAGGTTGCCACCGGCACTGACATAATTTGTAGGTCCAAACAAATCCATATGAAGTAGTTCCAGTGGCCTTGATGTTGACATGAAAGCTTTAGTGGGATGTGTATTAGCAACTTGCTTTCCAGCTTGACATGCACTGCATGGCTTGTCTTTTTCAAACACCACATCCTTTAATCCTCTAACCATATCTTTCTTTAATACCTTCTTGAGTGTGCTCATTCCAACATGTGCAAGCCTCCTATGCCAAAGCCATCCAAGAGAAGCTTTGGTGAAGAGGCAAGTTCTTAAGTCTGCATCTTCTGAAGTGAAATCCACTAAGTAGAGGTTGTTGTATCTAAATCCCTTGAATACAATTGATTCATCATCCATCTTTGTTACAATAACCTCTGTTGGAGTGAATAAGCATTGAAGTCCAAGATCACAGAGTTGACCCACTGATAATAAATTGAAGCTCAAAGGTGCAACTAAGAGAACATTTGATATTGATAAATCATTTGAGATTGCCACCTTGCCAAGTCCTTGCACTTTTCCTTTTGAATTGTCTCCAAATGTGATTTTATCTTGTCCATCAACATTTTCATCTAGTGAGGTGAACATCCGTGGGTTGCCTGTCATATGTTGTGTGCATCCACTGTCAATAACCCAATGGCTCCCACCGGTCTTGTAGTTCACCTACATTCACAGACAATTCAAGCTTGAGTTTTGAGGGCCCTATATTGCATAGGACCAGTGACTCTCTCAATTAAGGACTTCGCCACCCAGATTTGTCTAGGTCTATTCTTGTTTGGTGGACCTAGGAATGTGACCTTAACCTTTCCATTTGCAACCTTTCTTAGAACATAGTGAGCATTGAAAGCAAATGGTCTTGAGTGCTTAGGCAAGGGAGTTGGTGGTTTGGCTTTGCAGTTGTGGGCAAAGTGACCTTCATTTCCACACTCAAAGCATTTGATAGGCTTGTGAGTCTGCTTTGGCTTGTATTGAGTGGTAGCTTTCTTTTGCACAAAAGCATTGTATCCAATACCACTCTTGTTATTTTTCATAACAGTGTTCATAAGCAGCTCATTTTGGAGGTATTGACCCTTGTTGAACTTTTGCACACTTGTTGCAAGATGTTCATTTTCACTTTTTAGTTTCTTGACCTCATTCTTAAGCCTTTGATTATCCACTACCAACTCATTGTTGAAATCATTGTTCTCAATAGCAACTTTTCCTCTAGTAGTTGCATCAGTCAAGTAATTCTTCAATTTTTGGTTGTCTAAAGTCAGGACTTCAACTTTTTCAGTCAATTCAGCATGTAGACTAGTTTGCTCTTCTTGAATCAAATCATCACATGAGGTTGCTACATCAAGCTTAACAACAGGGTTAATAGCCTCATGTGTTTTGCAAGATAAAAGTTCATTTTCAACAAGAAGATTGTCATGATCAAATTTAATTTGAGTATATTCTTCCTTGATCTTTACTAGTCTATTTTGCAACTGCCTATTAGCTTCATTTAATTTGTCATATTTTTCCTTAGCCTCTTTTAGGGAGTTTGTGAGCTTATTCACAGTTGATGACATAGTTTTATTTTCTTCTTTTATTTCATCACTAGCCTTTATAACTATGTCATACTTGGCATTTAAAGATTCATTTTCATTTTTCAACCTATCACATTTAGCTTTTGACTTTCTAATGATTTGAGTATATTCTTTAAGTAAGTCAGCTAACTCATCATATGAAGGTGAAGCAAATTCTTCATCACTATCACTATCACTATCATCAGCAATATTAATATCATTTTGTACCTTCCGTTCACCCCTAGCCATGAGGCATAGGTGAGAAGTAGATGATGGCGATGGTGGTGGTGAAGAGAAGTCCCCGGCGATGGCGGCAATTTTTTCATCATTCTCTTCTTCACTTGAAGAAGACCCACTTGATGATTCGATGTCGGTGAGCCAGTCGCCAACAATATATGCCTTTCCATTCTTCTTCTTGTGGAACCTCTTTTGCTTCCCATCCTTTCTCTTGAAAAATTTCTTTTCCTTCTTTTCATCATCGCTGTCATCTTCTTTCTTGCCCTTGAACTTGTTCTTCTTGGGCTTGTTGCATTGATGAGCAAGATGACCAAGCTCACCACAGTTGTAGCAGTCCATCTCAGAAATGGGCTTTCTTTTGTTGGAAAAGAACTTCTTCTTCCTTGAATCAAATTTGATGCCTTCTCTATTTAGCTTTTTCAACATCTTGGTGGTCTTCTTTACCATCAAGGCAATGTTTGCATCAAGGTCATCATCACTTGAGGATTCTTCCTCAACTTGTATTTTTGCTTTTCCTTTTCTTTCATGATTTGCTTTGAGAGCCAAATCCTTTCTTTTGGAAGATGATTCTTCTTTGTCGTTGATGTGCATGTACATTTCATGGGCATTGATCTTTCCCAAAATTTGTGTAGGTGTGGTAACCGAAAGATCCATTTGATGTAGCACAGTGACAATGTGTCCATATTTGTCTATTGGGAGGACACTGAGAATCTTCCTCACAACATCCGGTTGTGAGATTTGAGTAAGCCCCAATCCATTGACTTCCTCTACAAGAATATTAAGTCGTGAATACATAGCATTTGCATTTTCATTAGTAAGCATTTCAAAAGAATTTAGCTTTCGCATGGCTATGTGATATCTTTCCTCACGTTCACTTCTAGTTCCTTCGTGTAGAGCACAAATGTCCATCCACAAATCATGAGCATTTTTATGATTTCTTACTCTATTAAACACATCTTTGCAAAGGCCTCTAAAAAGGGTGTTTTTGGCCTTAGCATTCCATTTCTCATAATTGAACTCATCACCTACAAGATTTGTGGGATCTCTAGGTTCGGGGAACCCTTGTGTGGCGGCTTTATAGACACCAATGTCTATAGCCTCTAAGTATGCTTCCATACGAATTTTCCAATAAGGAAAATCGTCACCATCAAAAACGGGAGGAGGTCCATCCCCACCGGACATCGTAACTCTAGCGATTAAGCTAATCTATGAGCAACAAGGCTCTGATACCAATTGAAAGGATCACGATGCCCAAGAGGGGGGGTGAATTGGGCTTTTCTAAAAATCAACACTAATTAAAACCTAAGCAAGAAATAAGCAAGAGCCCAACTTCACCCCAACAACTAGCACTAAGAATATAAACCTAGAAATGCAACAAAGCTAAGATAATACTTCAAATACTTGCTAAACAAATACACAATGTAAAGTGCTTGAATTAAGTGTGGAATGTAAAGCAAAGTTTAGAAGACTCCTCCAATTTTTTCCCGAGGTATCGAAGAGTCGGCACTCTCCACTAGTCCTCGTTGGAGCACCCGCGCAAGGGTATCGCTCCCCCTTGGTCCTCGCAAGAACCAAGTGCTCACTACGAGATGATCCTTTGCCACTCCGGCGCGGTGGATCCCTCGAGACCGCTTACAAACTTGAGTCGGGTCACCAACAAGATCTTCACGGTGATCACCGAGCTCCCAACGCCACCAAGCCGTCTAGGTGATGCCGATCACCAAGAGTAACAAGCCGTAGACTTTCGCTTGACCAAGAGAAGCCTAATGCAAGTGGTGTGTGCTCTAGGTGGCTCTCACTAGCGCTAATGAGGAACAAGCGCGGATTATGATTCTCTAATCTCCTCACTAGGCTTTTGGTGCTTGCAAAGCTCTACCAATGTGCTGGAATAAATGTGGAGTGCAAGACATTGAATATGGTGGGTGGAGGGGGTATAAATAGCCCTCACCCACCAACTAGCCGTTACAGGCAATTTACTGCGCGATGGCGCACCGGACAGTCCGGTGCGCCACCGGTGCGCCAACGGTGCGCCACCGGTGCGCCAACGGTCGTTTCCAACGGCTAGTTCTGACAGATAGCCGTTGGACTCATGGCGCACCGGACAATGAACAGTTCACTGTCCGGTGCACACCGGACAGTCCGGTGCGGTGTCCGGTGTGCCACTAAAATTCAACTCTGAACGCTGCGCTCTCGGGTTTCTGCGGAGCCAAAGTCTCTGCCGCGGACCAGCCTGACCCCATCTGGCAGAGGGTGCACCGGACAGTCCGGTGCACACCGGACAGTCCGGTGCCCCAACGCCAGAAATACTAACTCTTGTTTTTCAGCTGTTTTTCAAATCGGTTTTCGTTCTAACTTGAGTGTGAGTTCTAGAGTGACACCTAGCACTGTGTATGAGTGTGATTGTGCACCAACACTACACTAGAACTCTCTTGGTCAAACTACTCATCGACAACCCCTCTTTATAGTACGGCTAAAAGAGAATAAAAGACCTAACTAAAATGCGAGTGTCCACATCTCCTTGACACTCGGACTCCGTAGACCTTCACCTTTTGTTTCGTCGTTTTAGCCGTCGCTTCGAGTTCTTATGTCCTGGATTGTTTTCACAGTAGTAGTACTTCTACCTGTCATGCGACCTAACTTACCATTTGTCTCTGCAAAACACACGTTAGTCACATGTAATATTACGTTGTCATTAATCACTAAAACCAACCAGGGGCCTAGATGCTTTCAGATCATATCTCTTTCATGTGCTATGACTAATGTGGTTTTCAAGTGTATTTCATGCTAAGTCATAGATTGAAAGAGAAATGGAGTGATCGGCAAAGAAGGCGCTTCCACTCAACTCCATCGATACTTGCCGGTACTCCGCATCATTCTCCACTTTGGTATAATATTCACTCTTATTTATTTGTTTGCCATTAGGGAGAAAGTTAAAAGGGCTTATATTTCACTCACAAGTATCCGTTTTTGGCGATTCATGCCAAAGGGGGAGAAAGTATGAGCCCAAAGCAAAAGGACCGCACCACCACCCAAAGCAAAAGGACCGCACCACCACCGACTTTTAAAAATGAAGTTTTTCAAATTGATATCTTATTGTGTTAAAAAGGGGGAGAAAGTAGTATCTTCAAAACTTGCAAAACCCTCTTGAACACTAAGAGGAGAATTTTATTTAGGGGGAGTTTTGTTTAAGTCAAAGGAAAAGCATTTGAAACAGGGGAAGAAAACTTCAAATCTTGAAAATGCTTCTTTCAATCTTATTCATGTACCTTTGACTATTTGCAAAAAAGTTTTTTGAAAATAATTTTACAAAGAATTTGCAAAAACAAAACCCGTGGTGCAAATGAGGTCCAAAATCTTAAATAAGAAGAAAACCATCCATGCATATCTATTGAAATGATATTATTGGTTTCAATTCCAAGCAACCTTTGCACTTATCTTATGCAAACTAGTTCAATTATGCACTTTTATATTTTCTTTGGTTTGTGTTGGCATCAATCACCAAAATGGGCGAGATTGAAAGGGAAATAGGGTCAAACCTTTTCCAATATGAATTTTGGTGGTTGAATTGCCTAACACAAATTATTGGACTAACTAGTTTGCTCTAGATTATGAGTTCTACAGGTGCCAAAGGTTCAACACAAACCAATATAAAGTCCAAGAAAGGGTTCAAATAAAAGGAGCAAAGTTAAACTGAAGGCAGCCCTGGTCTGGCGCACCGGACTGTCTGATGTGCCACCGGACAGTGTCTGATGCACCAGGGAGGATCAACTCGAACTTGCCACCTTCAAAAATTTGGGAGGCCGCTCCGCTATAATTCACCGGACTGTCCGGTGTAACACCGGACTGTCCGGTGAGCCAGCGGAGCAACGACTACTTCGCGCCAATGGTCGTCTGCAAAGTGCATTAAATGCGTGCCTGCGCGCGCAGAGGTCAGAGCAGCGCCAGAAGGCACACCGAACAGTCTACAAGACCTGTCTAGTGTACCACCGGACTGTCCGATGGCCCCACTTATCAGAGCTCCAACAGTCGGAACCCAACAACCTGGTGATGTGGCTGGCGCACCGGACAGTGTCCGGTAGCGCACCAGACCGTCCGGTGCGCCTTACGACAGAAGCCCTCACCAACAGTTCTTTTGGTGGTTGGGGCTATAAATACCCCCAACCACCACACTTCAATGTATCCAAGTTTTCAGCCTTCAAACCTCATACAAGAGCTATAGCATTCAATATAAGACACAAATAAAGAGATCAAATCCTCTCCCAAGTCCGGAATCACTCCAATCAAATTAGTGACTAGAGAGAGAGACATTTGTGTTCATTTGAGCTCTTGCGCTTGGATTGCTTTTCTTCTTCCTCTATTCTTGTGTTCAATTCACTTGTAATCAAAACAAGAGACACCAAGTTGTGGTGGTACTTGTAGTGGACTTAGTTTCCCATTTGATTGAAGAGAAAGGCTCACTCGGTCTAGGTGACCGTTTGAGAGAGAGAAAGGGTTGAAAGAGACCCGGTCTTTGTGACCACCTCAACGGGGAGTAGGTTTGCGAGAATCGAACCTCGGTAAAACAAATCACCGTGCCATCCATTCTTATTTGCTTGTGATTTGTTTTCGCCCTCTCTTTCGGACTCGATTATATTTCTAACGCTAACCCCGGCTTGTAGTTGTGCTTAAGTTTATAATTTTCAGAAGGCGCCTATTCACCCCCCTCTAGGCGACATCCAATAGTTAGGGGGAGCTAGCATTTAGAGAGATACACTTTATTATATTTGTCTATGTTTTATTGTCTGACATTTTCACTCTGTTGCTATGTATGATATGTTTATGAACTCCCAAAGAGAAATAGGCCTAAAAACCATTTCCACACTTGTTTTGGTAATTGATGACCATCACAACCCTTTAAGCTAATTCGTTTGCTAAGTTATTGAAGGCATATAGGCCCCTGGTTGGTTTTAGTGATTAATGACAACGTAATATTATATGTGACTAACATGTGTTTTGCAGAGACAAATGGTAAGTTAGGTCGCATTACAGGAAGATGTACTACAACGGTGAAAACAATCCCGGAGATAAGAACTTGAAGCGATGGCTAAAATGACGAAACAAAAGATGAAGGTCTTCGTATTCCGAGTGTCAAGGAGTTGCGGACACTCGGTGTAGAGTTAGGTCCTTTATTTTGTTTTAGCCATACTATAAAGAGGGGTTGTCGATGAGTAGTTTGACCAAGAGAGTTCTAGTGTAGTGTTGGTGCATATTCACACTCACATATAGTGCTAGGTGTCACTCTAGAACATACTCACGAGTTAGAACGAAAACCGATTTGAAAAACAGCAGAAAACAGAAACTAGGGTTTCTAGCCTAGGGGCACCAGACTGTCTGGTGCGCCCTTTGCTAGTGGGGCCAGCCCGGCCCAGGAAGACCTATTCCCCTCCAAAAACCTGAGAGCGCGGAGTTCAGAAAGCTAAATTATAGCTGGCACACCGGACTGTCCGGTGTGCACCGGACAGTGACTGTTCACTGTCCGGTGTACCATCTGCCCAACGGCTAGCTGTCAGAACTAGCCGTTGGAGATGACCATGTAGGATTATGGGGAGGCTACGCTAGCGAAAAACAAAATTATTGACCCCATAACACCAAGAACTACTGCGGTTATAGGTCATGGAATTACCACTAGACGCGCAGGGCAGCGGAAGACGTCTCGATGTAGACGAACGCGTCGAGCAGTGCCGTGCAGTCATCAGCGTCCTTCACGTCCTCACGTGGTTCATCCTAGTGCTCCAAATGCAGCACCTCTGAGGTATCCACACGTACAGGGAGGAAGCGCCGCGTACCGAAATGCTAGGTTCGCGGTGGTGGCTATGCGAGGGCGAGAGGCGAGGGATGCTCGTTTACTGGTTGCGAATTAGGGTTAACCTAACCGCACCCCCGGCCCTTATTATATAGGTGTTATGGTGGGCTTCTGACTCTGAGGCCCATCAGTAACCCTAAAGCCCAGTCTAATTTTGGATCTAATCCGAGTTAGGCTTCCTTCCCCTTAAGTGTGTGACCCTATAGGTTCATGTATAAATATACATGGCCTGAGTACTCTTACTTGGCCTAATAATTGACAACGGCCTCTAGCAAAACATGTCAACTCCTATGCGCACGTAAAGATCATATCAGACGAACCATTACAACATTACGTATGTGTTGTTCCCTTTGTCTCACTATATTTGGTCTGGCTCTAAGCTAACCTCTCTTTCTCGATACTATGAATTGGAATCCTTTCAATGGTTAACTGAAAGGGAAATATGGTCAAACCTTTTCCTATAAATAATTTTGGTGGTTGAAATGCCCAACACAAATATTGGACTAACTAGTTTGCTCTAGAGTATATGTTCTACAGGTGCATAAAGGTTCAACACAAACCAATAAAAGATTGAAGAAAGGAGCAAAGAAACTAAGAGTGCCTTGGTCTGGCGCAGATAAGTCATCCTTACTGTCCCTCTACAGAACCGTACATGAGATTTTCACCTCATACGGCTCCTCGTTCAATTCTTTCGAAGGGATCCTTTTCCTCGTTCGAGAGTCTCCGCCCTTCTTCCACTCCGTCCCGAAGACTAACTAAGACCAATTGAGTCACGTTTTCATGTTCTAATTGAACACTTTCCATTTATGATTAAAGGAGAAGATTGTTCTTTTACCAAACATATGCGGATCAAATCACGTCTTATAATAAGAAGAAATCTTTCTCGGTTGCCACCGGACAGTGTCCGATGCACCAGGGGCGTACAAACTCAAACTCTCCACTCTCGGGTTTCTGAGGACGCGCTCCGCTATAATTCACCGGACTGTCCGGTGTGCCACCGGACTGTCCGGTGTGACAGCAGAGCAACGGCTCCTTCGCGCAACGGTCGACTAAACAGTGCCCCTGACAGCGCTGCAGTTCGTGGCAGAAGTCAGAGCAGAGGTCAGAGGCGCACCAGACAGTGAACAGTGACCGTCCGGTGTGGCACCGGACTGTCCGGTGCCACCAGAAGTCAGTGCTCCAACGGTCAACTACGTCAGAACCCTAACGGTTGGGTGACGTGGCTGGCGCACCGGACTGTCCGGTGTGCCCATCGACAGCAGCCTGCCCTAATGGTTGTTTGGGTGGGTGAGGGCTATAAATACCCCTCAACCACCACCACTCCAACCATCCAAGCATTCAGCACTCCTCATTCAATACAAGAGCAAAGTGCAACACTCCAAGACATAAATCAAAGCCACCGATCCAATCAAAGTCCTCGATTCAATTCTAGTGCTTTAGGACTTGTGAGAGGATCATTCTTGTGTTTCTTTGTTGCTCTTGTTGCTTGGTTGGCTTTCTTCTTTCTCTCATTCTTATTATCAAAGCCTTGTAAGCGAAGCAAGAGACACCAATCATGTGGTGGTCCTTGCGGGGGTCTAAGTGACCCGAGAAATCAAGGAAGGAAGCTCACTCGGTCTAGGTGACCGTTTGAGAGAGGAAAAGGGTTGAAAGAGACCCAGTCTTTGTGACCACCTCAATGGGGACTAGGTTCTTTAGAACTAAACCTTTGTAAAACAAATCACCATGTCATCCACTTGATTTGCTCTTGATTTGTTTTCCTCCTCTCTCCCGGACTCAAATTTATTTCTAATGCTAACCCCGGCTTGTAGTTTGTATTTTAAGTTGTAAATTTTAGATTACGCCTATTCACCCCCCTCTAGGCGACTTTCAATTGGTATCAGAGCCCGGTACTTCATTAGAGTCTAACCACTCGAAGTAATGTTGGAAGATCACGCTAAGAGGGAGATCGTGACTGGTGGTGACAAGCCCGCAAGCCTAGGGAAGGCTCCATCAAGGGAGTCCAGCAACAAGGTGAAGGAGGGATCCCCTTCACACATCAAGTCGCACCAGAGTGGCAACTAGAAGAAGAAGATGAAGAAAGTGGTCTACTACGAGACCGACTCTTCGTCGCCCTCCACATCCGGTTCCGACGTGACGTCCGTCACTTCTAAGCGCCATGAGTGCAAGAAGTATAGTAAGATGCCCCTTCGATATCCCCGTATCCCTAAGCGCGCTCCTCTACTTTCCATTCCCTTAGGCAAACCACCATTTTTTGATGGTGAGGATTATTCTATGTGGAGTGATAAAATGAGGCATCACCTAACCTCACTCCACGCAAGCATTTGGGACATTGTTGAATTTGGAGCGCAGGTACATACGGTGGGGGATGAGGGCTACGACTCGGACGAAGTCGCCCAAATCCGGCACTTCAACTCCCAAGCAACTACTATACTCCTCACCTCCTTGTGTCGAGAGGAGTATAATAAAGTGCAAGGGTTGAAGAGTGCCAAGGAGATTTGGGATGTACTCAAGACCGCGCACGAAGGAGATGAGGTGACCAAGATCACCAAAAGGGAGACGATCGAGGGGGAGCTTGGTCGATTCATCCTCAACCAAGGAGAGGAGCCACAAGCTATGTACAACTGGCTCAAGACCTTGGTGAATCAAGTGCGCAACCTCGGGAGCACCAAATGGGATGACCATGAAATGGTCAAGGTTATTATAAGATTACTCATTTTTCGCAATCCTACGCAAGTTCAATTAATACGTGGTGATCCTAGATATAAGCTAATGTCTCCTGAGGAAGTGATAGGAAAATTTGTGAGCTTTGAGTTGATGATCAAAGGCTCCAAACAAATCATCAACTTGGAGCAAGGCGGAACCTCTACACCCAAGGTGCAACCCGTCGCATTCAAGGCGATGGAGGAGAAGAAAGAGGAGTCTACATCGAGTAGGCTCCCCATCGATGCCTCAAAGCTCGACAACAAGGAAATGGCACTCATCATCGAGAGCTTTCGCCAAATCCTCAAGCAAAGGAGGGGAAGGACTACAAACCCTGCTCCAAGAGAGTGTGCTACAAGTGTGGTAAGCCCGATCATTTTATCGCTAAATGTCCTATGTCTAGTGATAGTGACAGGGGCGACGACAAGAAGGGGAAGAAGGAGAAAAAGAGGTATTACAAGAAGTAGGGCAGCAATGCCCACGTGTGTCGGGAATGGGACTCCGATGAGAGCTCCACCGACTCCTCCTCCGACCAGGATGTCGCCAACATCGCCATCAACAAGGGTCTCCTCTTCCCCAACATCGGCCACAAGTGCTTCATGGCAAAGGACGGCAAAAAGAAGAAGGTAAAATCTAGAGCCACCATTATATATAAACATCTAGTGATGAGGGTAGCTCTAGTGAAGATGAGGATGACTTGCTCACTCTTTTTGCCAACCTTAACATGCAACAAAAGAAAAAAAATGAATGAACTATTAGGAGCCTTTCATGAGAAGGATGAACTCTTGGATAGCCAAGAGGAATTCCTTATTAAGGAAAACAAAAAGCATGTTAAAGTAAAAAATGCTTATGCTCAGAAAGTAGGGAAAAATAAAAATTTGACTAAGGAGCTTAGCATTTGCCATGACACTATTTCCAACATTAGAACTAAGAATGCTAATTTAATTGCTAAGGTTGAGAAGTTAAAAGTTTGTAATGATTCCATTGTCAGTCTTAGAAATGAAAATGCTAGTCTGATTGCTAAGATTGATAAATTGAATGAATCAATTTCTAGCCTTAAAACCGAGAATGATAAATTAATTTCTAAGGCTAAAGATTTAAATGTTTGTAATGATGCTATTTCCAATCTTAGAAATAAGAATGCTATTTTACATGCTAAGATTGATGAATTAAATGCTTGCAAACCATCTACATCTACTATTGAACATGTTTCTATTTGCACTAGATGTAGAGATGTTAATGTAGATGCTATAAATGATCACCTTGCTTTAATTAAACAACAAAATGATCACATAGCCACATTAACTGTTAAAATTAATGAGCATGAGATTGAAAATAAATTTAAATTTGCTATAAGTATGCCCCACTGTGGGAGACGCCCTGGCTTTAAGGATGACATTGGTTTCCAACAGGGAAGCAATGTCAAGCTTAATGCCCCTAAAAGATTATCTAATTTTGTTAAGGGAAAGGCACCCATGGTTCAGGATAATGAGGGTTACATTTTATATCCTGCTGGTTATCCTGAGCACAAGATTAGGAGGATTCATGCTAGAAAACCTCATACTATTTCACATCATGCTTTTATGTATAAAAATAAGGCATCTAGTTCTAGGCAATCAACCCATGTTAAATTGCCTAAAAAGAAATCTCCTACTGCATCAAATGAACCAAACATTTCATTTAAGACTTTTGATGCATCTTATGTTTTAACTAACAAATTAGGCAAAGTAGTTGCCAAATATGTTGGGGGCAAACACAAGGGATCAAAGACTTGTGTTTAGGTACCCAAGGTGCTTGTTTCTAATGTGAAAGGACCCAAGACTGTTTGGGTACCTAAGAACAAGGCCTAAATTGTCTTGCAAGTTTATGCATCCGGGGGCTCAAGTTGGATCATTGATAGCGGATGCACAAACCACATGATAGGGGAGAAAAGGATGTTCTCCTCCTACGAGAAAAACGAAGATCCCCAATGAGCTATCACATTCGGGGATGGAAATCAAGGTTTGGTCAAAGGACTTGGTAAAATTGCTATATCACCTGACCATTACATTTCCAATGTTTTTCTTGTAGATTCTTTAGACTATAACTTGCTTTCAGTTTCTCAATTATGCAAAATGGGTTACAACTGTCCTTTTAGTGATGTAGGTGTTACTGTCTTTAGAAGGAGTGATGATTCAGTAGCATTTAAGGGAGTGTTAGAGGGTCAGCTATACTTAGTTGATTTTAATAGAGCTGAACTTGACACTTGCTTAATTGCTAAGACTAATATGGGTTGGCTCTGGCATCGTTGACTTGCCCATGTTGGGATGAAGAATCTTCACAAACTTCTAAAGGGAGAACACATTTTGGGACAAACAAATGTTCATTTTGAGAAAGACAGGGTTTGTAGCGCATGTCAAGCAGGAAAGCAAGTTGGCGCTCATCATCCACACAAGAACATCATGACAACGGACAGGCCTCTAGATCTACTCCACATGGATCTATTCGGCCCGATAGCTCACATAAGCATCGGCGGGAGTAAGTACTGTCTAGTTATTGTGGATGATTATTCTCGCTTCACTTGGGTGTTCTTTTTGCAGGAAACATCACAGACCTAAGAAACCTTAAAAGGATTCTTGAGACGGGCTCAAAATGAGTTCGGCTTAACGATAAAAAAGATAAGAAGCGACAACGGGACAGAGTTCAAGAACTCTCAAATTGAAGGCTTTCTTGAGGATGAGAGCATCAAACATGAGTTCTCTTCTCCCTACACACCTCAACAAAATGGTGTAGTGAAGAGGAAGAATAGAACTCTATTGGACATGGCAAGGACCATGCTTGATGAGTACAAGACACCAGACCAGTTTTGGGCCGAGGCGATTAACACCGCCTGCTACTCCATCAATTGGTTATATCTTCACCGAATCCTCAAGAAGACCTCTTACGAACTCCTCACCGGTAAAAAGCCCAATGTTTCATATTTTAGAGTCTTTGGTAGAAAATGCTTTATTCTTGTTAAAAGAGGTAGAAAATCTAAATTTGCTCCTAAGGCTGTAGAAGGCTTTTTACTAGGATATGATTCAAACACAAGGGCATATAGAGTCTTTAACAAGTCTACTGGACTAGTTGAAGTTTCTTGTGGCATTGTGTTTGATGAGACTAATGGCTCCCAAGTGGAGCAAGTTGGTCTTGATGAATTAGATGATAAAGAGGCTCCATGCGTCGCACTGAGGAACATGTCCATTGGGGATGTGTGTCCTAAGGAATCCGAAGAGCCTCCATAAGAACAAGATCAACCGTCATCTTCCAATCAAGCATCTCCACCAACTCAAGATGAGGAACATGCTCAAGATGATGAAAATGAAGATCCGGAGGATGAGCCACCTCAAGAGGAGGACAATGATCAAGGGGGAGATGAAATTGATTAAGACAAGGAAGATGAGCATGAAGTATAGGGTCAAAGACCGTCACATCCAAGAGTCCACCAGGCAATTTAAAGAGATCACCCCGTCAACTCCATTCTTGGTGATATCCATAAGGGGGTAACTACTCGATCTTGAGTCGCACACTTCTGTGAGCATTACTCTTTTGTTTCCTCTTTTGAGCCTTACAGGGTAGAGGATGCACTAAGAGATTCGGATTGGGTGTTGACTATGCAAGAGGAGCTCAACAACTTCACGAGGAATGAGGTATGACATTTAGTTCCACGTCCAAATCAAAATAGTGTAGGTACCAAGTGGGTATTTCGCAACAAGCAATATGAGCATGGTGTGGTGATAAGAAACAAAGCCTGACTTGTGGCCAAGGGTTATTCACAAGTCGAAGGTTTGGATTTTGATGAAACTTATGCACCCATAGCTAGACTCGAGTCAATTCGCATATTACTTGCCTATGCTACTTACCATGGCTTCAAGCTTTACCAAATGGACGTGAAAAGTGCCTTCCTCAATGGACCCATCAAGGAAAAGGTCTATGTTGAGCAACCTCCCGGCTTTGAAGATAGTGAGTACCGTAACCATGTCTACAAACTCTCAAATGCGCTTTATGGGCTCAAGCAAG
Source organism: Zea luxurians (assembly GCA_029449295.1). Classification (NCBI taxonomy): domain Eukaryota; kingdom Viridiplantae; phylum Streptophyta; class Magnoliopsida; order Poales; family Poaceae; genus Zea; species Zea luxurians. The sequence goes on along the minus strand of JAOPSE010000001.1, from coordinate 42,972,937 downwards.
CACCAAGAGTATGGTATGAATGCCTGCGAGATTTCTTTTTCACTAATGGCTTCAAAGTCGGCAAAGCCGATCCTACTCTCTTTACTAAAACTATCGCAAAAGATTGGTTCGTATGCCAAATTTATGTTGATGATATCATATTTGGATCTACTAACAAGTCTACTTGTGAAGAGTTTAGTAGGATTATGGTTCAAAAATTTGAGATGTCTATGATGGGGGAGTTGAGATATTTCTTAGGATTTCAAATCAAGCAACTCCAGTACGGCACCTTCATCAGCTAAACAAAGTACATTCAAGACATACTTAACAAGTTTGGAATGAAGGATGCAAAACCCATCAAGACACCCATGGGAACTAATGGGCATCTCGACCTCGACACGGGAGGTAAATCCGTAGATCAAAAGGTATACCGGTCGATGATAGGATCTTTACTCTATTTATGTGCATCTTGACCGGATGTTATGCTTTCCGTATGCATGTGTGCAAGATTCCAAGCCGATCCTAAGGAAGTTCACCTTAGGGCCGTGAAGAGAATCATGAGATATTTAGTTTACACTCCTAAGTTTGGGCTTTGGTACCCCAGGGGATCCACCTTTGATTTAATAGGATATTCCGATGCCGATTGGGTAGGGTGTAAAATTGATAGGAAGAGCACATCAGGGACTTGTCAGTTTCTGGGGAGATCCCTGGTGTCTTGGGATTCAAAGAAACAAAACTACATAGCTCCTTCTACCGCCGAAGCCGAGTATATTGCCGTAGGTCATTGTTGTGCGCAGTTACTTTGGATGAGGCAAACCCTCAGGGACTATTGCTACAAATTGAGCAAAGTCCCTCTCCTATGTGACAATGAGAGTGCTATCCGCATGGCGGAGAATCCCGTTGAACACAGCCGCACTAAGCACATAGACATTTGGTATCACTTTTTGAGGGATCACCAACAAAGGGGGATATCGAAATAGTTACATTAATACCAAAGATCAATTAACCGATATCTTTACCAAGCCATTAGACGAGAAAACCTTTAGCAAACTTAGGAATGAGCTAAATATTCTTGATTCTCGGAATTTTGATTGAAACATTGCACACATAGCTCATTTATATACCTTTGATTATAACTCTTTCCTTTGGTACATATTCATATTTCTTATTCTTCTTGTGCCAAGGCTAAGACTAATGTGCTTCCATGAGTCTTTCTTGGATTAGTCTTAGATTGAAACGGAAATGGAGTATTAGGCAAAGACAACGCTTCCACTCAACTCCATTGGTATTACTTACCCTTTGCCGGTATTCCACAACGCTATCCAATTTGGTATAATCTTTCACTCTTATTTACTTGTACCAATGGGGGAGAAAATGTTAAAAAGGGCTCTCAAAGTCTTCGCTTTTGGCGATTAATGACAAAGGGGGAGAAAGTATTAGCCCAAAGCAAAAGGACCGCACCACCACCAAATTCAAAATATTCAAGAATTTTTCAAATTGGTATCTAAATTTATTTGACCTTGTTCAATTGATATTTACAAAAATTGGTAAAACCCTCTTGAACACTAAGAGGAGAATTTTACTTAGGGGGAGTTTTGTTAAGTCAAAAGAAAAGCATTTGGAAAAGGGGGAGAAATTTCAAATCTTGAAAATGCTTCTTGCAATCTTATTCATATGCCTTTGACTATTTGCAAAAGACTTTGAAAGGATTTTATAAAAGAGTTTGCAAAAACAAAACAAGTGGTGCAAACGTGGTCCAAAATATTAAATAAAAGAAAGCAAACCATGCATATTTAGTAAAATTAGAAATTGGTTTATTTCTAAGTAACCTATGCACTTACATTATGCAAACTAGTTCAATTCTGCACTTATATATTTGCTTTGGTTTGTGTTGGCATCAATCACCAAAATGGGGAGATTGAAAGCGAAATATGGTCAAACCTTCTCCTATAAATAATTTTGGTGGTTGAAATGCCCAACACAAATATTGGACTAACTAGTTTGCTCTAGAGTATATGTTCTACAGGTGCATAAGTTCAACACAAACCAATAAAAGATTGAAGAAAGGAGCAAAGAAACCAAGAGTGCCCTGGTCTAGCGCACCGGACTGTCCGGTGTGCCACCGGACAGTTTCCGGTGCACCAGGGCCGTACAAACTCAAACTCTCCACTCTCAGGTTTTTGAGGACACGCTCCGCTATAATTCACCGGACTGTCCGGTGTGCCACCGGACTGTCCGGTGTGACAGTAGAGCAATGGCTCCTTCGCGCAACGGTCGACTGAACATTGCCCCTGACAGCGCTACAGTTCGCGGCAGAAGTCAGAGGCACACCGGACAGTGAACAATGACTGTCCGGTGCGACACCGGACTGTCCAGTGCCATCAGAAGTCAGTGCTCCAACGGTCGACTACGTCAGAACCCTAACGGTTGGGTGACGTGGCTGGCACACCAGACAATGTCCGATGGCGCACCGGACTGTCCGGTACGCCCATCGACAGCAGCCTGCCCCAACGGTTGTTTTTGTGGGTGAGGGCTATAAATACCCCTCAACCACCACCACTCCAACCATCCAAGCATTCAGCACTCCTCATTCAATACAAGAGCAAAGTGCAACACTCCAAGACACAAATCAAAGCCACCGATCCAATCAAAGTCCCTGATTCAATTCTAGTGCTTTAGGACTTGTGAGAGGATCGTTCTTGTGTTTCTTTGTTGCTCTTGTTGCTTGGTTGGCTTTCTTCTTTCTCTCATTCTTATTCTCAAAGCCTTGTAAGCGAAGCAAGAGACACCAATTGTGTGGTGGTCCTTGCGGTGTCTAAGTGACCCAAGAAATCAAGGAAGGAAGCTCACTCGGTCTAGGTGAACGTTTGACAGAGGGAAAGGGTTGAAAGAGACCCGATCTTTGTGACCACCTCAATGGGGACTAGGTTCTTTAGAACCGAACCTCGGTAAAACAAATCACCGTGTCATCTGCTTGATTTGCTCTTGATTTGTTTTCCCCCCTCTCTCTGGGACTCGGATTTATTTCTAACGCTAACCCCGGCTTGTAGTTTGTATTTTAAGTTGTAAATTTTAGATTACGCCTATTCACCCCCCTCTAGGAGACTTTCATTAACTCTTAACCCTAGCACGGCCATGCATTTCTTGATCCAATCACTCGAGGAGCCCAGAGATATCTCTCTCAAGAAGAGAGGGACAAATTCCTTCTTGATTGACCATGCCTCACAACATGCTTCCTGACAAACCCAAAACTACCTTTATAACTACCCAGTTACGGAGTAGCGTTTGATAGTCCCTAAGTAGGTCAATCCACATCTTGAGAACATGCGACAATCTCAAGTCTAAGGACACAGTATACATGTTGCAAAAAAGAGAACTATATTACAATATCTCACACTAGGTTGGTCCAGCCTCATGTCATACATGCGCCCACATTATTATTTCGACATCTCCATATCCATGACTTGTGAAATGTAGTCATCAACTAATATATGTGTTGGTCATCGACTCTCACCAGGGACATCATTTAGAATAACCATACAAGTAAAGAATCTCACAAACAATTCACATAATTGCTAATCAATACAAGGTGCCTTTCATGGATATTCAATTAAGCAATATATATATCATGGATACAAAGAAATATGCTAACCTTTATGATTATCTCTAGGGCATATTTCTAACAGAACATTGGCGCACAGTTGGTGCATCATTGGCGCGCCGGTCTGTCCGGTGCGCCCATGCGCAGCCAAGTTCTGGTAACGTCTAGTTGGTGGGTGAGGGCTATTTATACCCCCTCCACCCACCATATTGATGGTCTTGCTGCCCACATTTACTCCTACACATTGTAGAGCATTGCAAGCACCACAAAGCTTAGTGAGGTGATTAGAAAATCTTAATCCCGCATTTGGACCTCATTAGTGCTAGCGAGAGCCACCTAGAGCACACACTGCATGCATTAGGCTTCTCTTGGTCAAGTGAAAGTCTATGGCTTGTTACTCTTGGTGATCGGCATCACCTAGATGGCTTGCTGGCGTTGGGAGCTCGGTGATCACCTTGGAGATCTTGTTGGTGACCTGGCTCAAGATTGTAAGCAGGCGTGAGGGATCCACCGCGCCGGAGTGGCAAAGGATCATCTCATAGTGAGCACTTGGTTCTTGCAAGGACCAAGGGGAGCGATACCCTTGCGTGGGTGCTCCAACGAGGACTAGAGGAGAGTGCCGACTCTTCGATACCTTGGGAAAAATTGGTGGAGTCTTCTAAACCTTGCTTTACATTCCACACTTAATTCAAGCATTTTACATTGTGTATTTGTTTAGCAAGTATTTGAAGTATTGTCTTAGCATTGTTGTATTTCTAGTAGTATTCCCTTATTACTAGTTGTTGAGGTGAAGTTGGGCTCTTTCTTAGGGTTTAATTATTGTTGAATTTTAGAAAAGCCCAATTCACACCTCCCTCTTAGGCATCATGATCCTTTCAATTGGTATCAGAGCCTTATTGCTCTTTGATTAGCTTAACCGCTAGAGTAACGGTGTCCGGTGGGGATGGACCTCCTCCCATTTTTGATGGTGACGATTTTACATATTGGAAAATTCGTATGGAAGCTTATTTAGAGGCTATAGACATTGGTGTCTACAAAGCCACCACACAAGGGTTCCCCAAACCTAGAGATCCCACAAATCTTGTAGGAGAAGAGTTTAACTATGAGAAATGGAATGCTAAGGCCAAAAACACTCTTTTTAGAGGCCTTTGCAAAGATGTCTTTAATAGAGTAAAAAACCATAGAATTGCTCATGATTTGTGGATGGATATATGTGCTCTACATGAAGGGACAAGAAGTGAGCGTGAGGAGAGATATCATATTGCTATAAGAAAGTTAAATTCTTTTGAGATGCTTGTAAATGAAAATGCCAATGCTATGTACTCATTTCTCAATATTCTTGTAGAGGAAGTAAATGGCTTGGGGCTTACACAAATTTCACAACCGGATGTTGTGAGGAAGATTCTCAGTGTCCTCACAATTGACAAATATGAACACATTGTCACAGTGTTGCATCAGATGGATCTTTCAGTTGCTACTCCTACACACATATTGGGAAAGATCAATGCTCATGAGATGTACATGCACATCAATGACAAGGATGAGTCATCTTCCAAGAGAAAGGATTTGGCTCTCAAAGCCAATCAAGAAAAGAAAGGAAAAGCTAAAATACAAATTGAGGAGGAATCCTCAAGTGATGATGATCCTGATGCTAACATTGCCTTGATGGTGAGGAAGACCACCAAGATGTTAAAGAAGCTCAACAGAGAAGGCATCAAGTTTGACTCATGAAAGAAGAAATTCTTCTCCAGTAAAAGAAAGCCCATTTCTGAAATGGACTGCTACAACTGTGGAGAGCTTGGTCATCTTGCTCATCAATGCAACAAGCCCAAGAAGAACAAGTTCAAGGGCAAGAAAGATTATGACAGTGATGACGAGAAAAAGGAAAAGAAATTCTTCAAGAGGAAGGATGGGAAGCACAAGAGGTTCCACAAAAAAATGGAAAGACATACATTGTTGGTGACTGGCTCACTGACATTGAGTCATTAAGTGGGTCTTCTTCAAGTGAAGAAGAAAATGATGAAAAAGTTGCCGCCATTGCTGGGGACTTCTCTTCACCACCACCATCACCTTCATCGACTTCTCACCTATGCCTCATGGCTAGAGGTGAACGATTGTACAAAATGATAATGATATTATTGATGATAGTGATAGTGATAGTGATGATGAATTTGCTTCACCTTCCTATGATGAACTAGCTGATCTGCTTAAGGAATACACTCAAAGCATTAGGAAGTCAAAAGCCAAATGTGATAAGTTGAAAGATGAAAATGAATTTTTAAATGCCAAATATGACATAGTTGTAAAAGCTAGTGATGAGATGAAAGAAGAAAACAAAACTATGTCATCCACTGTAAATAAGCTTAAACCCTCCCTAAAAGATGCTAAGGATAAGCGTGACAAATTAAATGAAGCAAATAGGGAGTTGAAAGATAGACTAGTGAAAATTAAGGAAGACTATACAAAGATTAAAATTGATCATGATAATCTTCTTGTTGCAAATGAGCTTTTTTCTTGCAATACACATGAGGATATTAACCCTGCTGTTAAGATTGATGTAGCAACCTCATGTGATGATTTGAGCCAAGATGATCAAACTAGTCTTCTTGATGGACTGACTAAAAAAGTTGAAGTCTTGACATTAGACAACCAAAAATTGAAGAGATATTTGACTGATGCAACTACTAGAGGAAAGGTTGCCATTAAGGACAATGACTTCAACAATGAGTTGGCAGTGGATAATGAAAGGCTTAAAAATGAGGTCAATAAACTTAAGAGTGAAAATGAACATCTTGCAACAAGTGTGCAAAAGTTCAACAAGGGCCAATACCTCCAAAATGAATTGCTCATTAACACTGTCATGAAAAACAACAAGAGTGGTATTGGATATAATTCTTTTGTGCAAAAGAAAGCTACAATTCAATACAAGCCAAAGCAAACTCATAAGCCTATCAAATGCTTTGAGTGTGGAAAAGAAGGTCATTTTGCCCACAACTGCAAACCAAACCACCAAATCCTTTGCCAAAGCACTCAAGACCATTTGCCTTCAATGCCCACTATGTTCTAAGAAAAGTAGCAAATGGAAAAGTCAAAGTTACATTCCTAGGTCCACCAAGCAAGAGTAGACCTAGACAAATTTGGGTTGCAAAGTCCTTGATTGAGAAAGTCACTAGTCCTATGCAAAATAGGGCCCTCAAAATTCAAGCTTGATTTGTCTGTGGATATAGGTGAACTACAAGACCGGTGGGAGCCATTGGGTTATTGACAGTGGATGCACACAACATATGATAGGCAACCCACAGATGTTCACCTCACTTGATGAGAATGTTGATGGACAAGACAAAATCACTTTTGGGGATAATTCAAAGGGAAAAGTTCAAGGACTTGGCAAGGTGGCCATTTCAAATGACCTATCAATTTCAAATGTTCTCTTGGTTGCACCTTTGAGCTTCAACTTATTATCAGTGGGTCAACTTTGTGATCTTGGCCTTCAATGCTTATTCACTCCTACAAAGGTTATTGTATCAAAAATGGATGATGAATCAATGGTGTTCAAAGGATTTAGATACGACAATCTCTACTTAGTGGATTTCACCTCTGAAGATGCAGACTTAAGAACTTGCCTCTTTACCAGAGCATCACTTGGATGGCTATGGCTAGAAGGCTTGCACATGTTGGAATGAGCACACTCAAGAAAGTTCTAAAGAAGGACATGGTTAGAGGACTAAAGGATGTTGTATTTGAAAAGGACAATCCTTGTAGTGCATGTCAAGCTGGAAAGCAAGTTGCTAACACACATCCTACAAAAGCTTTCATGTCAACATCAAGGCCACTGGAACTACTTCACATGGATCTATTTGGACCAACAACTTATGCAAGTGCAGGTGGCAACCTCTACTGTCTGGTTATAGTTGATGATTTTTCAAGATACACTTGGGTGTTCTTTCTCCATGATAAATCTGAAGCTGCATCTATATTCAAGAAGTTTGCCAAGAAAGCTCAAAATGAATTTGATTGCAAGATCAAGAAGATTAGAAGTGATAATGGAAAAGAATTTGATAACACCAACATACATGAATACTGTGATGAGATTGGGATCAAGCATGAAGTTTTAGCAACATATACACCTCAACAAAATGGAGTTGTTGAAAGAAAGAATAGGACCTTGATCACACTTGCAAGGACAATGATTGATGAGTATAACACACCAGAGAGGTTTTGGGCCGAAGCTGTCAACACTGCATGTTATGCATCAAACAGGCTATTTCCTCACCGGCTACTTGAGAAGACTCCCTATGAACTGCTAAATGGGAAAAAGCTAGACGTCTCCTTCTTTCGGGTGTTTGGATGCAAATGCTACATCTACAAGAAACGTCATCACCTAGGGAAGTTTCAAAGACGTTGTGATATTGGTTTTCTACTTGGTTATTCATCAAAGTCCAAAGCATATTGAGTATTCAATCATGCCATTGGTGTGGTAGAAGAAACATATGATGTGGAGTTTGATGAGACTAATGGCTCCCAAGGAGCACTTGAAAATCTTGATGATGTAGGTGATGAGCCACTTAGGGAAGCCATGAAGAACATGCCAATTGGAGCTATCAAACCAAAATAAGATGAAGAAGAGGTGCAAAGCATTGCCAGGTCTTCTTCACCAAGTGTACCACAAGATGATGAAAAAGATGACAGGCATGCAAATGAAGATACATTTGTCTCTCATGAACAAGCAAGGGTACAAGCCGAAGATGTTGATGCTCCAAGATCTTCTTCCCAAGTGGTTGATAGGAGAAACTCATCACTACTTCAAGCACACCCACAAGATCAAATCATTGGTAGTCCTTCACAAGGGGTTATTACTCGATCACATAAACATGCTTCATTTATTGAACATCACTCTTTTGTTTCTTGTGTTGAGCCTACATGTATAGATGAGGCGCTATAGGATCCGTACTGGGTGAATGCCAAGCATGAAGAACTAAACAACTTCACTCGTAACCAAGTTTGGACCTTAGAGAAGCCTCGACAAGATGCAAGGATCATAGGAACAAAATGGGTGTTCAGAAACAAATAAGATGATCAAGGCGTGATTGTGCAGAACAAGGCAAGACTTGTTGCCAAGGGCTTCTCTCAAGTTGAAGGCTTAGATTTGGAGAGACCTTTGCACCGGTTGCTCGACTTGAAGCCATCCGTATCCTACTCGCATATGCATCATGCTATGATATAAAACTATATCAAATGGATGTAAAAAGTGCATTTTTAAATGGATTTATAAATGAACTTGTATATGTTGAGCAACCACCCAGGTTTGAAGACCCTAGATATCCTAATCATGCTTACAGGTTGTCCAAGGTGCTATATGGGTTAAAGCAAGCTCCAAGGGCTTGGTATGAGCGTCTTCACGACTTCCTCATTGAAAAGGGCTTCAAGATCGGGACCGTCGACACAACCTTATTCACAAAGAAACATAACGATGATATTTTCATTTGTCAAGTATATGTTGATGATATAATCTTTGGCTTGACAAATGATTATCATTGCAAGGAATTTGGTGAGTTGATGTCGAAGGAGTTTGAGATGTCTATGATTGGTGAGCTGACATATTTCCTCAGCTTTCAAGTCAAGCAAATGAAAGATGGTAACTTCCTCTCACAAGAGAAGTATACCAAAGACTTGTTGAAAAGATTCAACATGGAGAAGTGCAAACCAATCAACACACCTATGCTAACTAATGGACATCTCAACCTAGATGAGGGATGTGACGGAACCTCCCAAGGTATTAGGCCCACCTACAGTTGTCTCTGTCCTAAGGACCTTGGACAACCCTGTAGATACACATAATCACTCGACAAGTTCGGTACTGTATCTTCATCATTCCGCCCAAGAGCGCTTCACCCGTCACGCAGATATTACATCACATCGGAGGAAAGAATAAGCGGAAGCAATTTACAATAACTTAATTTACATTCTTCAAATATATATAGAGAGAGTATTATAATTACAATACCAGGGTACTAGGAGTGCATATGTAGTATTATTATTATAGACCAGGGAGGCAAAACACCCTCCCACACAAAAGTTTATTGTTTATAAAGTGGGAGGCCAACATCCTCCCGCGACCACTTCACTGTTGGGGCTCTTCTTTGGGTACCACCTTTGAACAGAAACAGCAAAAGTCTGCTGTTTCCTCACCTACAACAACATGGGTTCGAAAACCCTGAGTACGGAGTGTACTTTCGCAAGTCTTACCCGACAAAAGAAAAGACTCTCAAGGATATGCTGGCTTGAGGGATTCAAGGTAAGGCCATTCAAGAATCAAGGACTCTGTTTGCAGAAATGCTTACTAGCAGTGGATCCTTAAAAATCCAGTTTTATTATCAAGTTAAGTCATTACCTGCAGCTAGAGTTCTTTTCTACCCTAGTTCAAGCACTTGAACTGCACTAGCCGTCTTTTATCATCCCTTTTTTACTTTACTAGATTGCTACGTGTAGGGCAGTGACCAAGTCTTCATGTCCGAGAAGTAACGGCGATCCGAATCGATTAATACCCAGCTAGGGATCTCCGACCACACGACATATGTAGCACTTAACCCTTGCATATGTCAACTCGCCACCGAGTTTCTTAAGACCAGACCGGGTTCACGCCAACCGAGAGCATAGATACACCACCGTCCAGCCTCTTGCCACGAAGGGTACATGCTACTCTCGCCATCTCTTCACTCCCATTGCGTGTTGGCCTTTCTGGTATTAGTCTGCCCGAGGCAAAGCTTACCCATGACGAGGCATGTGGCCAGTTAAAAGGTCCTCAATCAGCAAGCCTACATCGACACGGTCCTTAATTGACTCAGACAGAGACACTACACCGAGACTTCCTTCTCGTGCAAGTCACCCGTCCGGTCTCGTATTTATCATTTTCAATCCAAAATTTGGTACATGACAGAGGTACATCTTGTCCGATGTTGAACCCATCATGGCCATGATGGACCCACCATCAAGTTTTATTTTTGAAAACATCCCATTCCATCTGAAGCATCACCTTTTTGTTTAAAACAAAACATTTTTGTTTTCTATAGCAAGACTAAGCATCAGAAAACCTTTTAACAAAACAGGTAATCAAGGAAGGTTAAATAATTCCAAGGAAGGAAATGCATTAATTGGCTTAACACCCAACTCCTATCACCTAATACATCATTCAAGTGATAAAGAGTTTAAAATCACAAGGGAAAGGTAAATGCACCGGGGCTTGCCTTGTGTTGTAGGGGATTTGGGATCTGTTCCACAGATATCAAAATAAAAACAATTCCTGACAGGTGGAGTCTCAGTTGGTGGTGCAGTCTCTTCTTCTTCAACACTTACTTCTTCCTCGTTTTCTATACATAACCATATATAAACATGAATGCACATGTGTTGCTATGAATATGCAATTATAATAGAGATACTTCAAGTTGTGTCTTGAATACAACTTTCCTTCACGGTACACCAGAGAAACTAGGTGTTTTCCGAGTCAGTACTCCACTAGAATAAGGCAAATATTACCTAGAAGGCTAGGGTTTTGGGTTTGGGGATCAAACATTGTCCGAAACATGTCAAACTTCACCCATGGTTTCTAGTTACCAAATTAAACTTACCCAAAAAGTTTTGTGATTTTTGGAGTTATCAAATATTTTCTAAAATTCCAAAAGTCTAGGTTTCGGCCTTCTTAAATATTAAATAATTCATGGTTGGGGCTAAAAATCTTGGAACTATTTTTATTAAATTCTAGAGGAAATTAGGAATCTAGTAAAATTGGTCTCATATTTTTTTTATCATTTTTCTAGAATTTTCTACAAATTCCTTAAGCCTGGTAGAAAAAGAAAAGGAATGAATAATAGTGGGCTCAAACCAGCCCAAGCCAGCCCATGAACAGGGGAAACACGCTCACGCGCACGCCCGCGCTGGCGACTTTACACTAAGGACCCTGGTCATTTAAATAACCCATAAAGAGTCCTTAGCACTATTCTTCTGTGTCTCTGACATTCGTAGTTAGGCCCCTACATTTCTATTTCTTCGCAGCGCCAGGTCCACGATGGTGGATGGCGACGAGCATGCCTCCGCCGAACTCGTACTGGCCGGAAAACGCAACGGCTAGGCTTCTCTTTTGTTTGACACCTAATTCCACCCTCGATGACCCAAATCCCTCAACTAATTGCACAAATCCGGGCCGAAATCTCTCTGCCCACGACGATGGCGAAAACCGAGGACAATCTGATGTGTTCTTAAGGGAAGTCTAGTTCAATTAAACAGATCTTCGGGTAGCAGGAGACTTAAGGGAAGCTAGAACATCAAGCAAAGAAGCTTGAACTAACCTGCAGAGAGCTGGCCACGGCGAGGTGTTCACGGTGGCGCGGAAAGTAGATTTGGGGGAAAAGTGGAATTGAGAGGCTATGGTGAACGATTGGAGGCAAGGGCTGGTGCGTTGGATGCATAATTACCTAGCAGAACTCACTGGGGCAGCAATTTATAGAACCCTACGGCGGTGGCGTCTAATTTTGAGAAGGCACGCTAGCGGCCGGAGAGAGGGGAAATGTACTAGCGCGGGTGATCGTGGCTATCATCGTGGCAAGGCCTCCGGTGATTGAAAGGGAAATGTGCCCTTGGGCCATTTCTAAAGTGTTTTGGTGATTAACTGCCCAACACCTATTCTCTAAGTGTTAATTTGCGCCAAAGATTGAAGAAGTGCAAATCATATAACAAGGTACGTTTCTAGACTTAGTACATTGATTTGGGTACTAATGTATTGTGTCTAAGTGCTAGAAACAGGAGAAAACAAATTGGAAATGAGTTGGCTCCTGCTCGGTCTGGGTGCACCGGACTGTCCGGTGGTGCACCGGATAGTGTCCGGTGTGCCAGACCAGTCTCGGTGAACAGGCCACTCTCGGGACTCGACGGTGGCGTACGACTATAATTCATCGGACTGTCCGGTGAGTCATCCACGGTGAACTCGTCGCTCTCGGGAAGAGAATCAGCGGCGTACGGATAAAATTCACCGGACTGTCTGGTGGTGCATCGGACTGTCCGGTGAGCCAACGGTCGACTGCTCCAACGGTCGGCCGCGCAATCTTCGCGCGACGCGTGGGCGCGCCAACGATCAGCAGGGGGCACCGGACTGTCCGGTGCGCCAACTGCCACGAATTTGCAAAATACTCTTATTTCAAAAAGAGTAGAGTTAGAACTTTTTGATTTGTCAAAATACTCTTATTTGCGAAATTTGGTCTCTTGTGGGTAGAAACTATGATTATGGGAAAAAGGGGGAGTTTTTGAATCTTGATCATTTTCACTCTTGAAATATCTCTCTTTGTGCCCAAACAAGTGAGTTTGACTTAGAGATAGGAAAATGAATTTGATTTGCAAAAACAAACCAAGTGGTGGCAAAGTATGATCCTAATATGCCAAATTTGAATCAAAAACAATCTTGTTCTCTTTTGGATTGATATTGCACTTCTTTTGGTTGCTTTTGGATGTGTTGGCATAAATCACCAAAAAGGGGGAGATTGAAAGGGAAATGTGCCCTTGGGCCATTTCTAAAGTGTTTTAGTGATTAAGTGCCCAACACCTATTCTCTAAGTGTTAACTTGCGCCAAAGATTGAAGAAGTGCAAATCATATAACAAGATACGTTTCTAGACTTAGTACATTGATTTGGGTACTAATGTATTGTGTCTATGTGCTAGAAACATGGGAAAACAAATTGGAAATGAGTTGGCTGTGTATATCCATCTCCTACTCGGTCTGGGTGCACCGGACTGTCCGGTGGTGCACCGGACAGTGTCCGGTGCGCCAGACCAGTCTCGGTTAACAGGCCACTCTCGGGACTCGACGGCGGCGTACGGCTATAATTCATCGGACTGTCCGGTGGTGCACCGGACTGTCCGGTGAGTCGTCCGCGGTGAACTCGTCGCTCTCGCGAAGAGAATCAGTGGCGTACGGATAAAATTCACCAGACTGTCCGGTGGTGCACCGGACTGTCCGGTGAGCCAACGGTCGACTGCTCCAACGGTCGGCCGCTCAATCTTCGCGTGACAAGTGGGCACGCCAATGGTCGGCAGGGGGCACCGGACTGTCCGGTGTGCACCGGATAGTGTCCGGTGCGCCAACTGTCATGAATTTGCAACGGTCGGATGTGCCAGAAATAGAAGGAGATCGCGCACCAGACAGCTACAGTGACTGTCCAGTGGCGCATCGGACTGTCCGGTGTGCCACCGCACAGAAGGCAAGATTAGCCTTCCAAGAATGCCTTCAACAGCTCCTAGCTGCCTTGGGGCTATAAAAGGGATCCCTAGGCACATGGAGGAGTCACCCAAGCATACTTTAAGCATTCTAAGTCTTCCACACTCCGTCTCCACGCACTTGATCGACTGTGTTAGTGATTTGAGCTCCGTTCTAGTTGTGAACTCGTTGTGTTTCATTTTGAGCTCAAGTCTTGGCTTGTGTGCATGTGTATTGCTGCGGATTTGTGTGTGTTGCTTCCCACCCTTACTCTTATGATTTCACTGTGATCTTTGTTGTAAGGGTGAGAGACTCCAACTTGTGAAGATTCCTCACAAACGGGAAAAAGAGATAAGCAAAGAAAAGCCATGGTATTCAAGTTGATCATTGGATCACTTGAAAGGGGTTGAGTGCAACCCTTGTCCATTGGGACGCCACAACATGGAGGTAGGCGAGTGTTATACTTGGCCGAACCGCGGGATAAACACTGTGTCTCTTGTGATTGCTTTTCTGTGATTACTTGTGTGTTCGCAAGAGCTCGCTACTTAGCCGTACTAACACTTAACCAAGTTTTGTGGCTATTTAGTGTTGATTTTTACAGGATCACCTATTCACCCCCCTCTAGGTGCTCTCAATTGGTATCAGAGCCGTTCTCTTCACGAAAGGGACTAATCACCCGAAGAGATGGATCCTAAGGGAAAGGGGATGGTGGTCAACTATAAGGAGAAGGAGTCCATCTTCAACGAGTCAAGGGACGACAAGCCCACTGACTGTAGCTTGAGTCATAAGAAGAAGGACAGGAAGAAGAAGAGGAGCATCAAGAAGATCGTCTACTACGACAGCGACGAGTCTTCTTCTTCCCCAAGAGACGACGACGACGAGAAAAAGAAACCGGTTAATTCAAATTTTTCATTTGATTATTCTCGTATTCCTTATAATTCCAATGCTCATTTGCTTTCTATTCCTCTTGGTAAACCTCCACACTTTGATGGAGAGGACTACGCTTTTTGGAGTCACAAAATGCATAGTCACCTATTTTCTCTCCATCCTAGTATATGGGAGATAGTTGAAAATAGAATGCAATTTGATAGTATGGATAACCCTGTATTCATTAACGAACAAATTCATAAGAATGCACAAGCTACCACTGTTTTGTTAGCATCGTTGTGCAGGGATGAATACAACAAGGTGAGCGGCTTGGACAACGCCAAGCAAATATGGGACACCCTCAAGATATTGCATGAGGGGAACGACACCACCATGATCACCAAAATGGAGTTGGTGGAAGGCGAGCTAGGAAGGATTGCCATGATCAGGGGAGAGGAGGCAACTCAGACGTACAACAGGCTCAAGACCCTGGTCAACAAGATCAGGAGCTATGGAAGCACGAGATGGACGGACCATGACATCGTTCGACTTATGCTTAGGTCCTTTACTGTTATTAACCCTCATCTTGTGAACCTAATCCGTGAGAATCCTAGGTACACAAAGATGACACCCGAGGAGATACTCGGAAAGTTTGTGAGCGGGCGTATGATGGTCAAGGAAGCAAGATATGTTGATGATGCATTGAACGACCCAATGCCCATCTATGAGCCCCAACCCTTTGCACTCAAGGCAACAAGCAGTAGCAGGGAGGTGCTACCTAGCAAGGTGGCACAAGTTGAGGCTGCCGGGCTAAATGAAGATGAAATGGCCCTCATCATCAAGCGCTTCAAGACCGTGCTAAAAGGACGCAAGGAGCATCTCAACAAGAGCAAAGCAAAGGGAAAGTGCTCCTGTTTTAAATGCGGTAAGACTGGTCATTTTATAGCAAATTGTCCCGATAATGCTAATAACTAGGAACAAGAAAAGAGCGGGAAGAGGGAGAAGAAGAAGGCCTACAAGAAGGGGAAGGGCGAGGTGCACCTCGGAAAAGAATGGGATTCAGATTGCTCTTCTTCCGACTCCGACGACGAAGGACTCGCCACCTTGGCCTTCAACAAGTCGTCTTTCTTCCCCAATGAGCGCCATACTTGCCTCATGGCAAAAGAGAAAAAGGTAAGTGCTCGAGATACCCCTAGGTATACTACTTCAAGTGATGATGATTCTAGTGATGATGAAGTAGATTACACAAGCTTATTCAAAGGTTTAGATAGAACTAAAGTAGATAAAATCAATGAATTGATTGATGCTTTAAATGAAAAGAATAGACTCTTAGAAAAGCAAGAGGATATTTTATATGAAGAGCATGATAAGTTTGTAAGTGTGCAAAAGTCTCTTGCTTTAGAGGTTAAAAGGAATGAAATGCTATCATCTGAATTATCTGCTTGTCATGAAACTGTGTCTAGCTTAAAGAGTATTAATGATGATTTAAATGCTAAGCTAGAAGTAGTTAATAAATCTAGTTCTTGTGTAGAGCATGTTGTCATTTGTAATAGGTGTAAGGATTTTGATGTTGTTGCATATGTTGAACACCTTATTTCTATTACAAAATTAAATGGTGAAGTGGCAGGTCTTAATGCCCAACTTAAGACTTGCAAAAATGACTTTGATAAGTTAAAATTTGCTAGGGATGCCTACACCGTTGGTAGACATCCCTCTATTAAGGATGACTTGGCTTTCGAAAGGAAGCCAAGAACTTAACAAGTCAAAGGGCTCCCATTCCCAACAAGGAGAAAGGAAAGGCCCCTATGGCTAATAGTGGTAAAAAGAATCATGCTTTCATGTACAATGATAGAAAATTTTCTAGAAATTCACATTATAATAGGAGTTATAATGCTTTTGACTCACATGCTATGATTGCTTCAAGTTCTAATTGTAATGGTAGGTCTAGGAGAATTTTTGTGTCTCATGCTCCTAGGAAAACGTGTAATAAACCTACCACTATCTTTCATGCTTGCAACACTATGTTTGTACTTTCATGTAAAAATGAAAAAGTGGTTGCTAGAAAGTTGGGAGTCAAATGCAAGGGAGACAAGACTTGCATTTGGGCCCCAATGGCTATTGTAACTAACCTCGTAGGACCCAACAAGAGTTGGGTACCTAAAACCCAAGCATAATTTGCCTTGTAGGTTTATGCATCCGGGGGCTCAAGCTGGATTATCGACAGCGGTGTTGGGGTGAAGGCAGAGACGCGACCCTTCGCTCGATGCCTTCGCCGACCTCGCCGCACCAACGAAGGCAAGACGACGGGTAGGCTTACCCTTCGTCCCACACGTCGCTGACGAAGACCTGTGACGAGGTCGTCTCATCTCGCGACCTCGTCCAACACGGAGGACCACGTGTGATCCAGCCCATTGTAACAGGCCCTGCGTGGCCGCTGCGCATTACGGGCCTAATCTATAAAGGTCTCCCTGTAATTATGCTCTGTAACCCTGCTTTATGGGAATATTCCGGGGATAACCTAGGTGCCTGAGGGCACATGCATCCTTAACACTGGACGCTGGGCACTCAGACACCTATAAATACCCCCACACAGTGCCCTTGAGAGGCTAGGTTAACAGAGCTATTGCCATCTCAAGCTGTAGCCCCGTTCACACTGCTTTCACTCCCCCGTTGGGTTAACTTGCGCAGGAGAGCAAGTTCCAACATTTGGCGCCCACCGTTCGTGCTACGAAAAAACCACCCGTGATGGCACCCAAGAGAACCTCATCGAAGGCTGACGAAGCCGCGAAGGCGGCACTGCTTGCCGAGAAAAAGGGCAAGGCCCTCGTTGACAACACCTTCCAAGAGCCCTGCGAAGACGACGCCAACAACAAGAAGCAGCGCAATGAGCAACCCACTATCGAGGGCAGCCTCCGCACCTGCAGCTCCGGAGGACCACAACAGCCTCCTCCGGGCTTCGCTCCACCAGAGGGTGCGGACGCCACCGAGGACGGCGAACTCATCGACGTTTCAGCCAAAGAGCAGCTACAGCTGCGCGCCCTACGCATCAAGAACCGCAACCTCCAAAAGGAAAAAGAGATCCTCGAGGCCAAGCGCCAACGTGTGTCTGCGCAAGCCAAGGTGCGACAGATGATACACGACGAAGAGCAGAAGGCACTGGAGCTTGAACAAGAGATCACGCTTATGCAGAGCGAAGGCCAACTCGGCCTGCAACACGGCCCACCCCTCCAGCAGCGCGCGCAAAACGAAGACCTATTCATCCCTCAGCGAGGACACACCATCCCCCCCGCCACGGCTTTCCAAGGTGTCAACTACCTTGACGAGCGAAGTCCCCTGGCACCCCACCTGCAAGTGACACCATGGCCCGCCAATTTCAGGGTAGGGACCTATCCCAAGTACAACGGCAGCACTGATCCAGCACAGTACATCATGAGTTATCAAGTAGTTGTTGCATCATCCGGAGGGGACGACGCCACGATGGCCAAGTCATTCATCATTGCCCTCGAAGGCCCAGCCCTCACCTGGTACACCAGGTTACCTCCATTGTCCATCAACTCCTGGAGAAGTCTCCGGGACAAATTCTTGCTCAACTTCCAAGGGTACCGCCCAGACACCGACGCCTTGGCTGAACTCTCACTCTGCAAGCAGTTGGAACGAGAGACTCTGCGGGAGTACTACCGCAAGTTCCTGACCCTCAAGTCATAGCTGCCTTCGGTCGATGACCAGATCGCCATCCACTACGCCATCAGTGGCCTTCGGGCCGGCGTCCTCTACAACCATTGCATCAGGGACCCGCCCAGGAACCTCCAAGAGCTGTATCAGCTGTTTGAGAAATATGCTAGATCCGAAGAGCTCCACCAGCGCAAGGGCGAGTCTTAGAGGAAGCCCAAAGACCCTCCGCAGTCCAGCCACACCTGGACAAGGCCCTCACAGACATCCTCCAGCCGGGACGGCCGCAACCAGCAGCAGGTGCACAACATCGCCAACCAGCCCCCCGCTGGTGAGGCCCCTTGCCGCCAAGAATATCCCCCCAGGGCCGAGGAAATGGAACTCGCGGTCGAGGACGGGGGCGTGCGCAGCAGCCACGAAGATTTTACTGCCTGTTCCACGGCGAAGACTGCGCGCATCCCACAAAGGATTGCCCAGAGATGAAGGCTACCAGAGACAGAATGGCACGAGCACAACTGTCCGACAACCCTAGAATTGTCGCGCACGCATACCAGCAACCCCCTCAGCCATACAACCACGACCCCGCTCCTCTCCCACCGCACCACGCATACCAACACCACCAGGAGGTACAAATCGTACCTCCCCCACCCCCACCCCCACACCATCAACAGCAAAACATCCACCACCCCAATCACCCCCAAGCTCCAAAGCAAGAGGACTTTGTCGATCAACCGTATCGCAGAGTCATTCACATGATTACTGGTGGGTCTAGTGTCGACTTCGACACAAAGCGGCAAAAGAGGGACCATTACCGCAGCATCAACCACGTCGCCATCACCGGCCCAGTCGTGCAGACGAAGTGGTCCCATGTGCCGCTAACCTTCGACGCCCGAGACGTCGATCTGCGCAGCGCCCCCCACATCGACGCCATGGTTATCAACTGCAGTGTGGCAGGCTGGGACCTGCATAAAGTCCTAGTCGACAACGGCAGCCAGACAGACATCATCTTCCTCCATGTCTTCGACCGCATGGGCATAAGCCACAGCCTGCTCAAGCCTTCGGACAACCCACTGTACGGCTTCAGCGGCAAGGGCACGTTTCCCGTTGAAAAAATAGAGTTGCCTCTCTCCATCGGTGTAGCACCCAATGCCCGAAGTGAGCAAGTGACCTTCGACATCGTCGACATGGTGTATCCGTATAACGCCATTATGGGCCAGGGCTCCATCAACAAGTTTGAGGCAGCCATCCACGGACTCTACCTGTGCATGAAGATCCTAGGTCCGCAAGGCGCCATCACAGTTTACGGCAACCAGCAGGTTGCGCGTAACATAGAAAGAGACTTCGTCCCCAGACAAAGAAACGTACACTGCCTCACGGCCCAGCGTGAAGTCCCCGGGTCTGCCAATCCAACCGCCAAAGAGCATGAAAAAGCACAGCTGCAGAGCAACGACGAGACCAAGACTGTCCCCCTCGATTGGGCAACGCCCCAGCAGATGGTTACCATCAGTGAAGACCTCACTTCGCACGACGAGGAAAGACTCCTCTGCTGTCTATCCAAGAATAAAGACGTCTTCGCTTGGTCCGCCCTCGACCTGGTCAGAGTCAGTCGCTCCATCATCGAGCACGGCTTAGGAATCGACCCTTTGGTGAGGCCGAAGAAACAACGGCTGCGCAAGATGTCTGACGAGAAGACAGAAGCCGCCAAGGCCGAGTTGCATCGCCTGCTCGAAGCCAAATTCATCGAGCCAATAGCCTACCCCACATGGCTCGCCAATGTAGTGATGGTGCAGAAGAAGAGCGACAAATGGTGGATGTGCATAGACTTCACTAGTCTTAACAAGGCCTGTCCTAAGGACAATTTCCCGCTGCCTCGGATCGACAAAATTGTCGATAGCGCGACTGGGTGCGAAGTCATGTCACTCCTCGACTGCTTCTCTGGCTACCACCAAATATACATGAAGGAGGTGGACAAGGCAAGCACCAGCTTCATAACACCCTTCGGCACGTATTGTTTCATCAGAATGCCGGAGGGACTCAAGAATGTCGGGTCTACTTTCTCTCGATTCACCAAAACGGTGCTCGAGAGCCAGATCGGCAGGAATATATTTACATATGTGGACAACATCGTCGTCGCCAGTAGAAGCAAGGAAGACCACCTGGCTGACCTCGCCGAAACATTCGCGAACATGCGGACCGCACGACTTCGCCTCAACCCCGAAAAGTGCGTCTTCGGAGTTCGCCAGGGGAAAATCTTGGGCTACCTGGTATCACACCGCGGAATTGAGGCCAATCCAACCAAGATCCAGGCTATCATCAATATGACGCCCCCACAGTCAGCAGAGAAGTGCAACGACTGACAGGCAGGTTGGCCGCCCTCAACAGATTCATTTCCAATTCCACGGAGCGAAGCCTCCCCTTCCTCAAAACACTCCGCGGCGCAAAAGACTTCGCATGGGGGCCAGAGCAGGCGGCAGCCTTCGCTTCTCTAAAACAGTACTTGTCGGAATTGGCGATTCTTACAAGCCCCAACCCTTCGCTACTGCTATTGCTCTATGTCGTGGCTTCGCCACACGCAGTCAGCGCGGCACTGGTTCAAGAGTAGACCAGAGAGGGCACCACCAAGCAATGTCTAGTTTATTACGTCTCTGAGGTACTCACAACATCAAAATGCAACATGACGGAACTAGAAAAGATCGCCTATGCAGTCGTGATGGCCTCGCGCAAATTGCGCCATTATTTTGAGGCATTCAAGGTCCGGGTCACCTCAGATAGAGGACTCGGCGAATTATTCAGAAACCCGGAGGCGTCAGTACGGATTGCCAAGTGGGCAGCCGAACTCTTCGGCTACCACATCACATTTGAGCCGAGGACAGCCATCAAATCACAAGTTCTGGCAGACTTCATCATCGATTGGACTAGGCCAATGACACAGCCGGACCCGACCACAGAAAAAGTGTGGACAATCCATTGCAATGGAGCATGGTGCCATGCGGGGGCAGGCGCCGCTGCAGTCATCACTTCGCCCACCGGGATCAAGCACAGATATGCAGCGCGCCTCAGCTTCGCTCTAGAGTCTGATAGGTGAACCAAAAACATAGCAGAGTACTAGACCGACATCCTCGGCCTTCGCAGGCTAAGGGCACTCGGTGTCACCACCTGCATCATCAAAACAGACTCCAGGGTAGTCACCAGCCAAGTCGAGAAAGACTATGCAACGAAGGACCCCGCACTCATGCAGTACCTCGCAGCCATCCGCAGCCTCGAAAGACAATTCAAAGGTTTCACGTTGCAGCACGTGGACCGAGCCAAGAATGAGGAGGCCGATGCATTGGCCAAGGCAGCCGCCAGGGGCGAGGCCCTACCCTCCGACGTGTTCTACCACGTCATCGGCACGCCAGCCGTCCGTAGCCCAGAGGGACTCCAAATAACAAATGACAGCGAGGGCCACCGCATTGTCAACCTCATCATGACCGAAGACTGGCGGGCACCAATAACCCTGTTCCTGCAGGGATACTACCATCCCACCGACATCAACGAGGCCAAGCGCCTCAAACACCGAAGCCGGGACTTCGCATTGATCGAAGGCCAACTTTACAAGAAGGGGGTTAGCCAACCGATGCTCAAGTGCGTCACCGAGACCGAAGGCGTCCAAATTTTGCGCGAGGTCCACAGTGGGACTTGCGGCTCCCACGCAGGGCCAAGGGCTCTAGCGGCAAAGGTGATTCGTCAAGGTTTTTACTGGCCCGCCATGATTTGCGCCGCAAATCGGGTCACAAGGTCCTGCGAAGCCTGTCAGAAATTTTCTCCGCGCTCGGGACACCCTTCGTAATTCATGAAGCTAATCGCCCACACGTGGCCTCTTCAGCGCTGGGGCCTGGACATCGTCGGGCCCCTGCCCACGGCTCAGGGGAACCTCAAGTTCACCTTCGTCGCCGTTGAGTATTTCACCAAATGGATTGAGGCTAGGGCAGTATCCACTATAACATCGAAGACAGCCCAGAAATTCTTCTGGCAAAATATTGTTTGCCGCTTCGGAGTCCCGTCCGAACTCACAGTCGATAACGGCAAGCAATTCGACAGCCAAGACTTCAAGGATTTCTGCTTCTCCATCGGCACCAAGCTTGCCTTCGCCTCACTGTACCACCCCCAATCCAACGGAGTCGTGGAACGCACCAACGGAAAAATTTTCACAGCCGTCAAAAAATGCTCCTCGATGACAAAAAAGGCAAGTGGCCCGACCTGTTACCCGAAGTGGTCTGGGCGCTGAACACAACTGAGTGCAGGGCGACTGGGTTCACCCGTTTCCGCCTTCTTTTCGGATCGGAGGCCATGACTCCGCAAGAAATAAAACACGGGTCACCTCGGACAGTTGCGTCAGCCGTCCCCGATGTAGACGAGCCTACTTCGAAGGACCTCATCGACGGAGACCGCGTCTTCGCACTACAGGCTCTAAACAAATTCCAGGCCCAAACAAAAGCATGGCGCAACCACGCAGTCATCCCGAGGGAATTTAGCGAAGGAGACCTCGTAGTCGTCCGGACAGCGCGGACAGAGTCCCGGGGCAAACTGGAGCCCAAGTGGGAGGGCCCTTTCATCGTCAAGACGAAGGCGTCCCCCAGCTCATACAGGCTAGCAACGCCATCTGGCGAGGACTTGGAGCATTCCTGGAACATTGATAATCTCCGCAAGTTTTTTGTTTGACTCCTCAGGGCCAGCTCGCCCTTGTAATTCGCAGAAACAATTTTATTCTGGCCCGCACTCTTTTCCTCCCGGGGGGTGAGGTTTTAAACGAGGCGGAGTCATGTAATATACAAGTGAAAAATCCCCCGCAAAAACTACGTTGAAAAAGACCGCATCAACGGTCTTCGACATTCGACCGACACAAAAGTCACCGCGAGGGGCAGCGATGGCTACCCTCACGTGCGATAGTCCACGCAAAAGTCGCCTAAGGGTGCAGCCGGACTAGCACAACAAGTGCGTAAATTCAAAGTCTTCCTCAAAAAGACTATCCGTGCAAAAGTTGCCTAAGGGTGCAGCCGGACTAGCACAACAAGTGCGTAAATTCGAAGTCTCCCTCAAAAAGATTATTCGTGCAAAAGTCGCATAAGGGTGCAGCCGGACTAGCACAACAAGTGCAAAAAATTGAAGTCTTCCTCAAAAAGACTATCCGTGCAAAAGTCGCCTAAGGGGGCAGCCGGACCAGCGCAACAAGTGCGTAAATTCGAAGTCTTCTCAAAAAGACTCCGTGCAAAAGTCACCTAAGGGTGCAGCCGGACTAGCACAACAAGTGCGTAAATTCGAAGTCTTCTCAAAAAGACTATCCGTGCAAAAGTCGCCTAAGGGTGTAGCCGGACTAGCACAACAAGTACGAAAAATCGAAGTCTTCCTCAAAAGACTACCCGTGCTAAACCATACACAAAACTGTCCGCGCAAAGACTGACTACAGGCGCGCCGGACCGACTTAATAAACGCACTAGACCAAGCGCACAACGCCTTTATAAGCATAGCCGGATGCGTGCAGGCGCACAGCCTCATCATACACATGTACAGCGAGGGCATCACACGTTACATCGGTTCAACCTTCGGAATGATACCCATCTCCCTATAGTTAAATAGCATTATCCTAAGCTCCTCACCCTCAAAAAGACTTCGCAACTCCCCCTCACCGACACTTGCAACGACCGGCGAGGACAACAATTCCTGCTTGTCAGCCCTGCCCAAACGAAGCCGACCCCCATCCGCCTCACTCACTCTACGCTTCGCAACCGCCCTTCGCCGCCTACGCCCAGCGCTCGAACCAGGCACAACTTCAGCATCCGCAGCACGCGGCGAAGCCTCCACCGCTGCCACATCCAAGGCCGCAAAGTAATCCAAGTCCTCATCTGACGACTCTTCCGTCCACTCAACCGAGCTCCCAGAGTCACCAAAATCAGAAAGCTTAGAAGCAGTCTCACCCGATTCATTCCCAGCATCCACGGTCGAAGCCGCCAAAAAATTAGCAGTAGCGGTTGCGTGCGCAGGCCCAAAATCTTGAACCTGCGCAGCAACCAAGGTTCAGTAGCATATACAAAATTCCCTAACTACCCAAACCCACTAAGCCACCTGCGAAGACCCAGCCACCGTGGGATCCTCCGCTGCCGGCTCCGTCGCCGTCTTCGGGGAATCCTCAGCCCTCGGCACAACAGTTGGCGACGAGCCACCACCGGTCACAGTAGCCGCAGGGGCGGCGAGGGAGCCTTCGGCGGTTTTCGGGGGCGACGCCGGGCCGACCTCGGCCCTGGCCGCCACCAGGTTCGACTCCGCTTCAGGCCGCGCGCTGTTCAAAGCTCCAAAGTCCTCCACTTTGTCGTCACGCGCCGCCTGCAACACAGCACACCGATTCAGCAAGCCCACGTATAACCCACATTCAACAACAATAAGCAAAAGATAAACATTACCTGATCCCTCGCCCGGTCAGACCGCTCCCTCACCACCTCCCGACCGTGGGGGCCCCACATCCGGTCAAAGAGGGCTCCCGTGGATTCCTTCACCACAGGGTCCTCGACCTTGTAAATCTCGCGCTCGAAATCCTCATCAGATCGGTCAAAGACCTCATAGTGACTGTATCCTTCGCGGGACAGAGCGTTCATCGCCCCTTCGCAGGTGACCAGGGAGGCAAAGGACATAAATCCCTCCACAATGGTCGGGAGCGCCAACAACTCCTCCTGCAGCCACTCGAGGCAGCGAAGGCCTGACTCTCGGTCGGGCACTTCAAAGTCAGCGTTCCGCGCGCCCAGCTCGCGGTATGAGTCCATGAGCTATTTGCGCGTCCGCTCAACTTCCGAGCGCATCGAAGCCTCGGCCCTCTCCATGCGGGCCTGTAGGGCGTTGAACCGCGTCTCCCATTCCTCGGCGCGCTGGCTAGCGAGACTACCCTCCACCCGCGCCAGGTTGGCCTCCGCCTGCGCCGACTGCGCCTTGGCGAGGGCCTGATTAGCCTCCCTCCTCTCCTCCGCCAGCTAGCGCTGGAGGTCAGTCCTCTCACCCTCCAGCGCGGCCACCTTCTCCGACAGCTTGCGACACTTGCTATCAGCGGCCGACTTTTCCCGGACGGCGTCAGCATGCTGCGCCCGAAGTCTCTCGACTTCGGCAGACACAACTGTCGTAAGGGCCCCCGACGCCATGCGGTCAGCGAAGTCAGCCGCCTAAAGGACAAACATAAGACCACAATCCCAACAAAAACGGTAAAAACCGATGTCTAGCCCAACCTACCTGACTTAACCGCTGCGACGCCTCCCTTAGCCGGCAGGACATAGTGCCCGCTTCGTCTTTGACGGTGGTGAGCGCCAAAATCTCACCGCCAGCGCTGAGAGCGCTACCCTTCGCCCCAGGCACCGTGGCAGACACCATGGTCGCCACCGCAGGCGGAACAACAACAAGTTGCCCCTCGCCCGATCCTGCAATGTATCAACAGTCAAAAAAAAACTCTCGGGCCAACGACTTACCAGTGGGATAATCATCCACACTAATATCAGTGCCAAAATCGGCAATGCACTTCCCCAGCGAAGGCAGTTCTCGGGCCTTCGCGGCTCCGACAGAGTTAGACTTGGCTCCGACGGTGCCGGCTGCCTTCACGACACCCGGCACCTTGCTGGACCAAGGGGCGGCCGACTTCGCCGCCAGCGTCGGCTGGCTACCGCCGGGGACGGTAGCCTTCGCAGTCCCCCATGCCCTCTTCGGCCTAGCCTCGGGCAGCCTGATGACCGCCCGACGCTTTTGCGCAGCTTCCTGACGGTGCTTGTCCATCACTGCTGACACAACAGCAGCAATATTCCACCCATAAGGAAACACTCTCAATTCACGAACCATGCGAGATGTAAAAAAGTCTTCGCCGGCCGCGCGGGGGATAGGAACATTCTTAGGCCACCAACCCCCGGTAACCTTCAGCTTCCGCGCCAAAGACTCCCGGAGCTCGGGCGAAGACATCCTTCCCCCGGGGGCCGCGCATGTCCCCATCAACTCCACAGCAAAACTATCGGAGACCCCCAGTCCCCCCATCGCAGTACCTAGCTTCTTCTTCTTAGTGGATGGGGCGGCCACCGTCGCGGGGTCATCTTCAGTCTCTGCCGCCGGTTTTTTTCCCGCGGCGGTCGGCATCGTCTTGCCCGGGATAACCACCATACGGCAGACGGTTCAGCTCGAAGACCCTATTCAACCGATCGTTGGATCCGCGTATATCCCAACTAAGCTGGCCCTCCGTCTTCGGCACGTAGCGACCAACAATCCGCACCGCCCCATCCTCCGCCTCACACACGAATGCGGTGGGATCTCGGCCATGCAAATCCAGTGCGAAGGCGGGACTCCGCACCAGCATCCCGCCACGGGAAGGCATCTGGCGAGGGCACACTTCGCCCAGTGCCCAGCCACACGCCAAGGGCCACACCTCATAAGCAACAAACTCCTCAACCAGATCGCGCCCGCTACTCAGGCCGGCCGCGCATCACAGGACCCCTTCATCTGCATCCTCCTCCGCCACTTCAAACTGCGGGTATGCTGAGTAATAATGCGAACACATCTCTGCCATAGGGAGCCCCGGATGGTCTTCAACTGCGCCTTCGGCAACATGGAACCAAAAATCCTACCAGTTGCCCCATTTATTGCGGGCACAGGGAACCAACTCAACGACTTCCATCGAAGTCTTGCCCGTCTTCGGCGTAAACGTGCAAGACCCAAATCGAGCAATCTTATTTCCGATTTTCCTTTTCTGCCAGTGCAGACAATAATGCTTCGCGAAGACTTCGACCGAGGGCTGCCCGCCGTACGAAGTCGTCGCCCAGACCTATTTCGCCAGAGCCACCACAACATTTGGCGTCAGCTGGTGGACCTGGACGTTGAACCTACGCAGGACTTCTCCCACAAATCGATGTGAGGGCAGACGAAGGCCAGCAGCGAAAAAAGCCTCGAACACAACCAACTCGCCTTCTGGCTCGGGGACCTCCTCCATCCTCGGGACGCGCGCCACTCCGCCGCCGAAATAACCAAGCTGTTGCATGTCTTGCACGCGGACCGAGGACATCCGCGACACGCCGAACTCCAATGTGTCACCGACGCGCAACTCCTCCGCCGCCACATTGCTCAACGTCTCCTCGGACGATGCGCCGGTCGACGGTGTAGCAGCAGCAGAAGAGGAAGAGGACGACATCGCTACGTACCGTCAGCGGCGGCGGCCGGTCTGCTTCACACGGGCCAAATCTCCGACAAGCAAGTGCAAGGAGGGCAGACGAGCAGCGAGCGGTTTGAGAAGGCGGTTAGGGTTTTCGCGGAGCACGGAAAGATAAAGTTCAAAACGCGCCGCCCCCCGCCCCCTTTTATACACAGAGCACGGCGCTTCAGGAAACCCGCAATCCAACAGTATAGCGTCAATCAACGGTCATATCAAAAACCCTCGCGGAACCACTTCGAGCGAGGTCAGTGTCTCCACCATCTAGCGACGTCTTCGGCACCAGATGACTTAGTCGAACTGGTCCCTCAGAGGGCAAATCTTGGGGCGAAGGCAGAGACGCCACCCTTCGCTCGATGCCTTCGCCGACCTCGCCGCACCAACGAAGGCAAGACGACGGGTAGGCTTACCCTTCGTCCCACACATCACCGACGAAGACCTATGACGAGGTCGTCTCATCTCGCGACCTCGTCCAACACGGAGGCCCACGTGTGATCCGGCTCATTGTAACAGGCCCTGCATGGCCGCTGCGCATTACGGGCCTAATCTGTAAAGGTCTCCCTGTAATTACGGTCTGTAACCCTGCTTTATGGGAATATTCCGGGGATAACCTAGGTGCCTGAGGGCACATGCGTCCTTAACACTGGACGCTAGGCACTCAGACACCTATAAATACCCCACACAGTGCCCTTGAGAGGCTAGGTTAACAGAGCTATTGCCATCTCAAGCAGTAGCCCCGTTCACACCGCTTTCACTCCCCTGTTGGGTTAACTTGCGCAGGAGAGCAAGTTCCAACAAGCGGATGCACAAACCACATGACGGGGGAGAAGAAGATGTTCATCTCCTACGTCAAGAACAAGGATTCCCAAGATTCGATCATCTTTGGAGATGGGAACCAAGGCAAGGTTAAAGGACTAGGAAAGATAGCCATTTCATCAGAGCATTCCATATCTAATGTATTCTTAGTTGAATCGCTCGGGTACAATTTATTATCTGTCAGTCAACTATGTAATATTGGTTACAATTGTCTATTTACCAATATAGATGTGTCTGTCTTTAGAAGGAGTGATGGTTCATTAGCTTTTAAGGGTGTACTAGACGGCAAACTCTACTTAGTTGATTTTTCGAAAGAGGAGGCCGATCTAGATGCATGCTTAATTGCAAAGACTAGCATGGGCTGGCTATGGCATCGCCGTCTAGCACATGTTGGGATGAAGAACCTTCATAAACTTCTAAAGGGAGAACATGTGTTAGGTCTAACCAATGTATTTTTCGAAAAAGATAGACCTTGTGCAGCTTGTCAAGCAGGCAAACAGGTGGGAAGCACTCATCACAGCAAGAATGTGATGACTACATCAAGACCTCTAGAGCTACTTCACATGGACCTCTTCGGACCCGTCGCCTACCTCAGCATCGGGGGAAGTAAGTATGGTCTTGTTATAGTTGATGATTTTTCCCGCTTCACTTGGGTATTTTTTTGCAGGATAAATCAGAAACCCAAGGGACCCTAAAGCGCTTTCTAAGGAGATCTCAAAATGAATTTGAGCTCAAGGTGGAAAAGATAAGAAGCGACAACGGGTCCGAGTTCAAAAACTTACAAGTGGAGGTGTACCTTGAGGAGGAAGGAATCAAGCACGAGTTCTCCGCTCCCTACACACCACAGCAAAACGGTGTGGTAGAGAGGAAGAACAAGGCACTTATCGACATGGCGAGGACGATGCTTGGAGAATTCAAGACGCCCAAGCGGTTTTGGTCGGAAGCTATGAACACTGCTTGCCACGCCATAAACCGGGTCTACCTTCATCGCCTCCTCAAGAAGACCTCGTATGAACTTCTAACCGGTAACAAACCCAACGTTTCATACTTTCGTGTATTTGGGAGTAAATGTTATATTCTAGTAAAGAAAGGTAGAAATTCCAATTTTGCTCCCAAAGCTGTAGAAGGGTTTTTGCTAGGTTATGACTCAAATACAAAGGCGTATAGAGTCTTCAACAAATCATCGGGTTTGGTTGAGGTCTCTAGCGACGCTGTATTTGATGAAACTAATGGCTCTCCAAGAGAGCAAGTTGATCTCGATGATGTAGATGAAGATGATGTTCGAACAGACGCAATTCACACCATGGCGATTGGAGATGTGCGACCACAGGAACACCAAGAGCAAGATCAACCTTCTTCCTCAACAATGGTGCACCCTCCAACTCAAGATGATGAATAGGTTCCTCAAGAGGAGGCGTGTGATCAAGAGGGAGCACAAGAAGACCAAGTTATGGAGGAAGAAGCACCATGGACCCCTCCAACTCAAGTCCGAGCGACGATTCAAAGGAATCATCCCGTCGACCAGATTCTAGGTGATATAAGCAAGGGAGTAACTACTCGCTCAAGGTTAGCTAACTTTTGTGAGCATTACTCATTTGTCTCTTCTATTGAGCCTTTCAGGGTAGAAGAGGCCTTGCAAGATCCGGACTGGGTGTTGGCTATGCAGGAAGAGCTCAACAACTTCAAGAGGAATGAAGTTTGGAGCCTGGTGCCATGTCCAAAGCAAAACATTGTGGGAACCAAGTGGGTGTTCCACAACAAGCAAGAAGAGCACGGGGTGGTGACACGAAACAAGGCTCGACTTGTGGCAAAAGGTTATGCCCAAGTCACAGGTTTGGATTTTGAGGAGACTTTTGCTCCTGTGGCTAGGCTAGAGTCTTTTGCATTCTATTAGCCTATACCGCTCACCACTCTTCCAGGTTGTTCCAAATGGATGTGAAGAGCACTTTCCTCAATGGGCCAATCAAGGAGGAGGTGTACGTGGAGCAACCCCCTGGCTTTGAGGATGAACGGTACCCCGACCATGTGTGTAAGCTCTCTAAGGCGCTCTATGGACTTAAGCAAGCCCCAAGAGCATGGTATGAGTGCCTTAGAAATTTCCTAATTTCTAATGCTTTAAAGGTTGGGGAAAGCGAATCCAACTCTTTTCACTAAGACTTGTGATGGTGACCTATTTGTGTGCCAAATTTATGTCGATGACATAATATTTGGTTCTACTAACCAAAACTCTTGTGAGGAGTTTAGCAGGGTGATGACACAGAAATTTGAGATGTCGATGATGGGCGAGTTGAACTACTTCCTTGGGTTTCAAGTGAAGCAACTCAAGGACGGCACCTTCATCTCCCAAACGAAGTACACACAAGACCTGCTCAAGCGGTTCAGGATGAAGGACGCCAATCCCGCGAAGACACCAATGGGGACCGACGGACATTTCGACCTCAACAAAGGAGGTAAGTCCGTTGATCAAAAGGCATACCGGTCTATGATAGGTTCCTTGCTTTATTTATGTGCTAGTAGACCGGATATTATGCTTAGCGTATGCATGTGTGCTAGATATCAATCCGACCTAAGGGAATGTCACCTTGTGGCCGATAAGCAGATTCTTAGATATTTAGTTGCTACGCCTTGCTTCGGGATCTGGTATCCAAAGGGGTCTACCTTTGACTTGATTGGATATTCAGACTCCGATTATGCCGGGTGCAAGGTCAATAGGAAGAGTACATCAGGGACGTGCCAATTCCTAGGAAGGTCCCTGGTGTCTTGGAGTTCAAAGAAACAAACTTCTGTTGCCCTATCCACCGCTGAGGCCGAGTATGTTGCCGCAGGACAGTGTTGCGCACAACTACTTTGGATGAGGCAAACCCTCTAGGACTTTGGCTATAATCTGAGCAAAGTCCCACTCCTATGTGACAATGAGAGTGCAATCCGCATGGCAGATAATCCTATTGAACACAGCCGCACTAAGCACATAGACATCCGACATCACTTCCTGAGAGACCACCAGCAAAAGGGGGATATCGAGGTGTACCATATTAACACCGAAAACCAGCTAGCCGATGTCTTCATCAAGCCTTTAGATGAGAAAAAGGTTTTGCAGGTTGTGTAGTGAGCTAAATGTCTTTGATTCGCGTAACTTGGATTGATCTATAGCATACATGTGTTTTATGCCTTTGATCATGGTAATTTATGCATTTCAATCTATTTTGTTCCTTTGTGGTGCTCAAGTTGTACACATGATCCCCGTACCTCACAAGTCCATTTGCAAGTGATGCACTTATTTAGGGGGAGGCATGCTACAACTTGACCCTTTGAGACTATCCTTGTGTTTTGAGTTTACTTGTTTTAGTCTCAAAAGTGAATTGAAAGGGAAAGGTGAACTTGGTCCATGCAAAGACTTCCACTGCCCTCCGGTAATAACTCCAAGTTCATATCTATGCTCTTATTGCCTTTTTGCTCGTAATTAACAATTTTGGTGAGGCAACAGGGTTAAAGGGCCAATAATGATCCCGTTTTGGTGCTTAGTGCCAAAGGGGGAGAAATTAAGGCCAAAGCAAATGGATCAGCTACCACTTGTGAAATTTCGAAAAGAGTAGAGTTAGAACTTTTTGATTTGTCAAAATACTCTTATTTGCAAAATTTGGTCTCTTGTGGGTAGAAACTATGATTATGGTAAAAAGGGGGAGTTTTTGAATCTTGATCATTTTCACTCTTGAAATATCTCTCTTTGTGCCCAAACAAGTGAGTTTGACTTAGAGATAGGAAAATGAATTTGATTTGCAAAAACAAACCAAGTGGTGGCAAAGTATGATCCTAATATGCCAAATTTGAATAAAAAACAATCTTGTTCTCTTTTGCATTGATATTGCACTTCTTTTGGTTGCTTTTGGATGTGTTGGCATAAATCACCAAAAAGGGGGAGATTGAAAGGGAAATGTGCCCTTGGGCCATTTCTAAAGTGTTTTGGTGATTAAGTGCCCAACACCTATTCTCTAAGTGTTAATTTGCGCCAAAGATTGAAGAAGTGCAAATCATATAACAAGGTACGTTTCTAGACTTAGTACATTGATTTGGGTACTAATGTATTGTGTCTAAGTTCTAGAAATAGGGGAAAACAAATTGGAAATGAGTTGGTTGTGTACATCCAACTCCTGCTCGGTCTGGGTGCACCGGACTGTCCGGTGGTGCACCGGACATTGT
Source organism: Zea luxurians (assembly GCA_029449295.1). Classification (NCBI taxonomy): domain Eukaryota; kingdom Viridiplantae; phylum Streptophyta; class Magnoliopsida; order Poales; family Poaceae; genus Zea; species Zea luxurians. The sequence continues at coordinate 42,940,368 of JAOPSE010000001.1, read as the reverse complement.
CCGGTGCGCCAGACCAGTCTCGGTGAACAGGCCACTCTCGGGACTCGACGGCGGCGTATGGCTATAATTCACCGGACTGTCCGGTGGTGCACCGGACTGTCCGGTGAGTCATCCGCGGCGAACTCGTCGCTCTCACGAAGAGAATCAGAGGTGTACGGATAAAATTCACCGGACTGTCCAGTGGTGCACCGGACTGTCCGGTGAGCCAACGGTCGACTGCTCGAACGGTTGGCCACGCAATCTTCGCATGACGCGTGGGCGCGCCAACTGTCGGCAGGGGGCACCGGACTGTCCGGTGTGCACCGGATAGTGTCCGGTGCACCAACTGCCACAAATTTGACTGTCCGTGGGCGCACCAACTGCCACAGTGACTGTCACAGTGACGCGTGGGCAGGGGGCACCGGACTGTCCGGTGCACCACCCGACAGAAGGCAAGATTAGCCTTCTAAGAATGCCTCCAACGGCTCCTAGCTGCCTTGGGGCTATAAAAGGGACCCCTAGGCGCATGGAGGAGTCACCCAAGCATATTTTAAGCATTCTAAGTCTTCCACACTCCATCTCCGCGCACTTGATCGACTGTGTTAGTGATTTGAGTTCCGTTCTAGTTGTGAACTCGTTGTGTTTCATTTTGAGCTCAAGTCTTGGCTTGTGTGCGTGTGTATTGCTGCGGATTTGTGTGTGTTGCTTCCCACCCTTACTCTTGTGCTTTCACTGTGATCTTTGTTGTAAGGGCGAGAGACTCCAACTTGTGGAGATTCCTCGCAAACAGGAAAAAGAGATAAGCAAAGAAAAGCTGTGGTATTCAAGTTGATCATTGGATCACTTGAAAGGGGTTGAGTGCAACCCTCGTCCATTGGGACGCCACAACGTGGAGGTAGGCGAGTGTTATTGAAAGTGCATTCATCCCTTTTGTGAGTTTTGGTGATTTGGATAACAGCACATTTAAAGGTCTAACGAGTTTGCTAAGTGTTGAACAGGAAATTCAGTATGATGAACATACTTGAATAGTGTATAATGATCAATGAACAAAGGTTCAACATGAGGTTAAATAACCAATGAGACAATGCAAATGGATATAATATGGTCTCTATATTGGTTTGAATATATGGACAAGTCCTGAGAAATCACTATGCATAAATATGATCATAATAGAGGTTGAAGTGATTAAGAGGATTGGTCAAGCCAAAGTGGATAAGATATGAGGAATCGTGAATTGGCTTGACCATATTACTATCAGTTCATATATGCTTCTATGAGAATCAAACTAAAGCTTGATTATTCTTAACAGTTATATCTAGAAGACATTCAAGCAAGGTTCACAATATTGAAGAAATGATTCTCTCAATGGATGCTCAATAGGATGTGACTCAAGAATGGCTTGATAGGGTGAAGATAGCAAGGAAAGGGCTTCGAGGAACTAAGCGAAGGTGAAGGCCAAGCGACAGCTTGTAGACCGAGGTACCATGGCTAAGGTGAAGAAGAGAGTACTTGCACTAAGTCGATGAACTAATCAGCTATGAAGAGTTACAACATGTTGATGCATCAGTAAGGTGACTTGAAGCCATGATTTGAACTCATATAAGGTGATATGGTACAAGTCACAGGGTTTGATTTGAGTTTGCTTCAAAAGGTGAGACAAAGATGTTTGTGATCCTTATGAAGCAATGCCATGGAGAAATCACACATGAGACACCAGTGACTCAAGGAGTTTTCTTAATTAATTTTATTTAACTTGAGTATAGGAATCGTCGTACTATAAAGGGGGATCCAAAAAAGAAGGTTGGTGTTTGCCAAAGCTCAAACCTCTCTATTCAAAAGCTATTTTTGAAAAGCAAAAATCTCTTTAACGTTCTTTGGTTGACCGTGGTTAGGGTTGAGAAACCTAGAGTGTTCTTGCTGAAAAGCAGCTGAACTTGTTCAGCTGCAGCTGAGCTTTTCAGCTGAGCTGGACTTCAGCTGAGCTGAGCTCCTTCAGCTGCAGCTGAGCTTTTCAGCTGAGCTGGACTTCAGCTGAGCTGAGCTTCTTCAGCTACAGCTGAGCTTTTCAGCTGAGCTGAACTTCAGCTGAGCTGAGCTTTTCAGCTGGGCTGAACTTCAGCTGAACTCAACTTCAGCTGTGAACCTCTTTGACCATACACCAGCTGAACTTGCCTCCGGGCAGTTGAGCTGGGGTTTTCTCTCCTAAACTCACTGGTCAAGACCAGTTGAACTGGTCCTGAGGGGCAGTTCAGCTGGTCTCTGACCCCTCTGACCTCTGTTCTGCAGTCTGCCAGTCAAACTGGCAAACAGGTCGCCAGAGCTGTCAGGGGCGGTTCAACCGCCCCCCCCCCCTGGGCGGTTCAACCGGTCTTGGTCAACTTGACCAGTCTGCAGGTCAGTCTGCGCGTCAGTCTGCCAGTCAGACTGGCAGACAGGCTGCCAGGCCTGCCAGGGGAGGCTCAACCGCCCTAGGGGGAGGTTCAACCGCCCTCAGGCAGAAAAATCTGCCCAACGGCTAGTTTTGAGCTCCACCTATATATACTACCTCCTACCTCTCTCCCCACAGCCAAGAGCACGATTTGAACTCCATTTCTAACCCAAGAAACACCTCCCTCTCTCTCTCACACATCTCTTGCCTCTCCCATTTCAAATCTTTGGAGAGAAATCTTTGAGTGAGCTTGAGAGCTGCGATTTTGTGCTTCACCTCTAAATCTCTCTTGCTCTTCTTCTTCATTCGAGCTTTGGTACTACATCGAGTTCTTTGTGGATTCATTACTCTTGGAGCTTCTAGCTCCTAGACGACTAGGTGTCGCTTGTGAGTCTCCAAATCTTGTGGAAGACCACAAGAAAGTTTGTATTACCCGCTCGTTTGAGCAAAGATTAGTGTGTGAGCTTGACCTTTGTGGTCGGCAAAGGGAGGATTAGGGTTGAAAGAGACCCGGCTCTTTGTGGGCGCCTCAACGAGGAAGTAGGGCACCTTGGTGGTGTGACCGAACCTCGGGATAAATCTTGTGTCTCTTGTGATCTTGTTCATTGTGCTTATTCATGTTCTTCGTTCTCTCACCATTCCGTGGAAGATTGATTATATCTTTTTGGTGTGTGGATTTTGAGAAGTGCCCTTCTCTGATCTACTACTTTGAACCCTGTGGATCATTTAGAACATCTCATTTCCAAAGTTAACTGGGTGAATTTCGAGATCAATTCAGTTTTACCCAGTTTGCTTCTAGTTTTTGTTGAAAAAGTTTTAACTTGCCTATTCACCCCCCCTCTAGGCAACTTTCAATTGGTATCAGAGCCTAATCCTCGTTCTAACGCTTAACCGCGTGAGGAAAGATCATGTCGGGGGGACTAAGAAACGAAAGTGCTTCTAAGCTTGAAAAAGTTGAGGTTGCCTCGACTTCATCTTTTGGTGCAGATGTTGATCCTAGGGCAATAGACCTTGCCATGAGAATCGCCGAAAGGATGTTCCTCAAAATGAAGGAAGATGAGGCGAAGAACATTATTGAAGAAGAAGAAAATGATCGATGGAGACCAAACGACGAATCCACCTCTTCACAAGGTTCGTCTTTCAAATCCACTTCTCATATGTGCTTTATAGCTAATGGGAGTGACAGTGAAAGCGAAAGTGAGGATGAGGAGGAGCAAGAAAGTGATAGTGAAGATGAGGATGATCTTCAACAATTCTTCGCTCAGCTAAGCAAGAAACATCGGATGAGCTTGCTCAAACTCATGAAAAGAGCGGAAGAACAAAAAGAAATGCTTCATAAGCAAGAAGACTTCCTCATCAGAAAAATCGAAGACTTGGAGAAGTTGACCAAAGAGCATGAGAAGCTAAAGTGCTCTCATGATGATTTGGTCCAAAGGTATGAAGACATTTCAATTGAGCAAATTAAAGTTGTTAATCATTCATCATATATTGCTCAATTAGAAAGTAAAAATGCTATGCTCAAGAACACAATAGAAAAGCTAAGTATTGAAAATCTAGCTATGCAAGAAAAACATGATATGCTTGTGTGCTCTCATAATAAATTGATGGATTCACATATCATGTTAGAAATGGCTCATGAGGTTGTGTTAACTAATTTGAAATCATACCAACCTCACACATGCACATGTACTCAAGTAGAAACTATATTATCATGTGCTAACAAATGTTGCTCTCAAGAAAGCCAATCTTCCATTGAGCTAGAAATTTCAGGAATTAGTGATATTTCTATCACACAAGAAAATAAAGTGCTCAAGGAAGAAGTTGGAAGGCTAAGAAGGAGCTTAACTCTTTTGAAGGGAAAGTATCATGCTCAACCTTCTTATGATAACCGTGATAACATGGTGAAGAAGCTTGAGAAGGGGACAACCGTAGCATGCACAAACCCGCTTCAAAATAATGTTAAGTTCCCTAAGAAAGACATGAGCAAACATCAAGAGAAGAAAGCCAAAGCTCATGACAAGTGCCTCAACCATGCCTCCACATGCTCCACACAAGGTAACAAACAAGCCACTCTTCCAAATAAGAGAAGATGCACTAGAAAGTGTTATCAATGTCATGAGAAGGGACATGAGATTAAGTCATGTCCTTACATAAAAGATAGTGGTTTATCTTTGGAAAGAAAGAGGCTCACTAACCATGTAGCAAACAAGAAGCAAGGCAAGAAGGAGTCTTGCAAAATTAAAAATCAGATTTGCTACACTTGCCGAAGAAAGGGACACCTATGCAAGGATTGTCCCATGAGTAAGTATCCTAAGCCTACCATGTCAATTCATTCATATTCGCTTAGGAGACCCAAAAATGACATTTGTGCTAGAAAGGTAATTAGTTCACCTAAAACTAGCACAAAGGCCATTTGGGTGCCTAAGTACTTGTTAGCTAACCTTGGCGGACCCATCCAAAGATGGGTACCAAAATGTACTTAATAAGTTTTGCAGGTACCTAGAGATGATATGAAGCTTTGGGGTGCTTGAGCAGTTTAACTCAATCCTTATCTCAAGCTATCAATCTTACATTGACTATTCTTTTAAGATTGGCCCAAAGATGAATTGAGTTGTTATATCACTAACTTCATATTCATCTCTAGCAAGAATTTGTGTTGTAGGGAATAAGGATTAACCTTTGTGGGAATCAAGCAAAAGGCCTACAACCAAGTGATATCCAAAGGATGGTAACAATTAACTCTTAAGTGCACATTTCTTTTAATTGGTATATTCCTTTGTGTCTTTTGTAGCCGCATAGGAAAAATGAAGCACTTGAGAATGAACTTAAAAGATTTTACCTTGCTTTGGAAAGGATCTAATTATATGGTAGATTGCAAGTTCATATTTTTATATTGTGACAATCTACATGATTTAAATTGATTGTATGTATCTTGTGGCATATTTCCAATTTATTATCATATTATTGCCATGACCTAGACATAAAGAGTATTATCCCATGTTCTTAAATGAATAGAGTGCTAAGTAAGAAATTCAAATTCTTAAAGCACTTACCAAAAGGGAATTCTCTATATGACTAGAGTTGTGAGAATAATGTTTCTATCCAAGTGTTTATGTAGTCTCACAACATGAGAATGTGTTTCCCAAATGGAGTGTGACATTCAACATTCAAAGAAGATCGAACCAATACTATGTGATGTATTCATTCTTGTTTAAATTGGTTTTGAGTCTTCTACATTAATCACTCACCATGCTATGAATTAAACTCGTCATGTAAACTCAATTAAACAATCATGCTACTTTTATCTTGTTTCAATTGATGTTATGCATGATGCCTGTAAGGGTAATTTAGTTCATATCATGAGGTTTCCTTAATTTAGTAACCTTCTTGTCATTCATATAATAGAGGTTGTTAAATAGGAAACTATTGCTTGTGTTTCTAATGCAATCTCTTTTAAGCTATTTCATGAGATTCATAAGTAGAGATTGTGCTCTTTCATTTGGTAAAATCACAAGCTTTAAAGGTTAATCTTCACCTAAAAGAAAGATTAGGAATGCTCAAGGCAAAGGTATGGAACTAATTGTTTCATTTGGTATGTGACCAATAATAGTTCCTTTTAAGTGGCATTCTTTCAATTGGTAATAATCTATTTTATGGAAAGAAATATCAATATGAAGGTTAAATTCCTTTTGGCTTAAATTTGTAAATTGATGCATATTGTTAATTCACTCCTCCATGTGCATTAACTTAAAAGGAATTTAATTTATGCCTTTATGCCTCATAAGTGATGATTTGTCTGCCATTCATATATAAATATCATCATTCATTAAATACTTCCTTGTACTACTAATATCTCTTTTCAAAGTTCTTCTTCAACTAGTATTAAAAGGAAAAGAGATAACAAGCTAAAGAAGGAAGTCTCCACAAATGATGAAAAGAAGAATACTACGATGACACCACCACAGATAGTAAGATCTTTCAAATTGGTATAACAAATGGTACATTCTATATGGTGGTGAGTATTCTTAGGCATAAGTTAATTCATTGCAAATTTGTCATGCCTTGACCAATATATGTAATGTACTCCTCATGCGACTCTTAATTGAATTGAAAGTGCATTTGGCAAGTCATTCAAATACTTGATGCACATATCTAGTAGGAGCACATTATATATCTTGTGTCTTAGAGAATATGTTTCTCTTTAGTAAGCTATACTAACTCAATCCAAAATGGTAAATTTGTATTTCATTCATATGGATTGTAATCTTTGTTTTCTAAATAGCTACTCTTGATGCATCTTAAAATTTTCTTATCATTAAAACTAAAAGTGCATAAGAATCTTTTTTTTATTCATCACATACATATGCACTAACATGGATATGATTTTTTAAACTGTATAAAAAATGAATTTAGTGATCCACTCTCTAAATTTTGGAAACCCATATTTTGATATCTTAGAAATCTACTTCTATCGGTATCCATATGCTTCACATTGAATTGGATCTCTAAGTTGTAAATTACTTGCATAACTCGTATTTATGATATGAATGCTTGTGTGATTAACCTTGATAAGCTAGGTGCACCCAAGGTCAATCTAGGTTCATCATCAAGAAGGCAACACAATGATGTATCAAGAAAAGGAGAAAAGGCTCCTATTCTTAACTCTAGCTTTTATCTATGTGATTAAATATTGACTTGAAACCATGTAAGATGGTTGTCAAGTATATGTGGGTGCCTACACAAAGAGAAAGGTTACAATAAGGATTGTGTGGGTACTCAAGGCTCTTCCTACTAATGTCAAAGGACCCAATTCAAATTGGGTACCAAGATATGCATCTTAAACTTGTTTTGCAGGATCACGCATTCAATGGATCAAGTTGGGTGCTCGATAATGAATGTATAAATCATATTTGGAGATAGTAGCAAGGGTGGTAACAACTGAATCTCAAGTGCATATTATTTTCAAATCTTATCTTTTTTTGTGACTTATGTAGCCACTAAGGAAAAAGAAGCACTTGAGGATATACATCAGTTGTTGATTATGAAATAAAGGTCTAATTGGAAGATGAATGAATATTATCATATGGTGAACAATCCAAAATTATGTGACGTATTCTCTATCTAGTTAATTTGGATTTGATTCTTCTATATTAGACACTCACCATAATATGGATTAAGTCAGCCCTTTAGACTTCATTGAACAACCATGCATATTATCCATGTCATTCAAAATATATTGTGCATGAGGGATCAAGGGAAATTTAGTCCATATTATGAGGTTTCTCTATTTTAGCAACTCATTTGCCTTTCACATATAAAGGGTTGCTGAATAAGAAACTAGTGCTTGTGCTACTAATGCCATCTCTTGTGTTGAGTTTATCCATAGAAAATCTATGTTAAGAGATGGTGCTTGTTTTAAATTGGATAAATCACAAGCTTAAGGATACTATTCAACTAAAGTAAGATGAAGTTGATAAGAGGCCAAGGTATGAAAACTTCCTATCCTTAAGTTGTTTTAGTATTCTATCCTTAGTGGGATGTACCATAGTATAGGTTAATTTCTTTGCAATATAAAATGTTCAATAGTGCATATAATTTTGACATCAACTATATGTGTGCACTAATTTTAAAGGAATTTAGTCTATCCTTTTGGGTTTCAAGAATGATGGTTCATTTTCATCCACATATAAGGATCATCATTTGTGAAACCCTCTCTTGTGTTTCTAATGCTCTCTTTTCTAAGTGTTTCAACAAGGTCCTTCCAAATTCTTTGAAGATGAATTCAAAATCTACAAATATAAGAGTCTTGGTTGTTTCAATCATTGAGTTTCAATTGATATCATATCAAGTATGATCGAACCAAGCAAAGATGAATGAAGTTCAAGATCGCTTGGTTGGATGAAATCATAAAGAGAAAAGAAAACACAGTGAATCAAGAAGGAAGTTGAACTATCATGAAAACCAAATAATGAAGAAGTAGTGACATAATCATATAATATACTTCATTATGAGGTTTGAGGTTCATATTAGCATGCTTTACCCTTCAAGATTTCAATTGATATACTTTCAGTTCTTAAATCTTCAATTGGTTTAATTTTCATCATCTATATAAAGCATGTTATGTTAAGCCAAGATATAGTACAAACATCTCCTTTAACCTCACATTGTTAATGTGCATAAGTGTACTTTGTGTACTCTTGCATGCACAAATTGAGGGAGAGTTTAGCCTATATCTTGTGAGACTAATGATTTCTTTCAAGTTCATGTTGTGTAGTCTCACACCTTGGATAACATCAAATGAGGATGAGTGGTTCCAAGGAAATGATCAAATATTTACCACATGTCACCCCATGGATTAGTTCTATTGGGGAACGATAGGTGTTCTCTAGCATAAATTCAATTGTTTCAAATATATTATGCCTTGACCAAGATATATGATGAACTCCTCTAAGAATCTTAATTGAATCAAGTGCATGTTACAAGTAATTCGAGTACTTGATGCATACATTTAGGGGGAGCTCATTCTATATCTTGTGTCCTTAAAGACTGACATTTTCTTTTAGTGAATTTGTGTAGTTCTTTGAAGAGAATGAGTTTCTCTTGATCGTTTAAAGAGGATAAGTTTCTCTTTGAAATGTCAAGCCTATCAAAAGCTAAGATGGAAATTCATGATTATAATGGAGACCATGTGGCGTAGAACAAAGGTGTGTCACTCCATGAATTATTGTATTACATTTGTGTATCTAGGCTCTTACATGCTAGTGTGTGCATGTATATGCAATATCTTAAGTCACATCATAAGGTTGCACTTGTGGTGACGATTAAAGAATCTCTAGATATTTGATTAATACCTCTTGTGGTGATATCATAAGTTAGTCTTAAGTCATCTTAGTGAGGTATGAGTCAAACATGCTAACTTCTCAAGAATCTTGGCTTAAAATATTGCATATCATGTCTATTAGTATACCTTTTGATTATGAGTAATTCCTTAAATTGGTACAATTTCACTTGTTTATATCTTATTTGTACCAAGGTTCAAATTGTAGAACTTAATCCCCGGGCCTCACAAGTCCAAGTGCATAAGCTAAACAAGTATTCATCACTTGTATGCACACATTTAGGGGGAGAATGGTCTATAATTTGAAACTTTGAGACTAACTTCATTTTCAAGTCTATTATGTGTGTAGTCTCAAATTAGAAAGGAATCTTCAAGCAAAGACAATCGCTTCCACTGCAAATTTTGATGGGTATCAAAGATTCTTTGCTCCAATAAATGTATCTTCTATACATTTCATAAGAGAATGAGTTTCTCTTGTATATGCTACTCCAACGTCATCTAAAATTGGTAAATATGTATCACATCTTTTTGGATTACAAATATCTGAAGTAGCATAGCTTATAAATTCTCCTGTCTAGAACTTAATTGATTAAATAGTGCACATGTTTCTTATGTTGCATGATTATGTTCAATTGATACTCCTTTTATGCCAATGGTACATTAAGTTGCAAATAAGTACTCTCAACAGATATCAATTGAATTCATATATATATGTGTGCACTAAAACTTGAGGAGAACTTAGTGTAATATGCTATTAGTGATCTATTTATCTATCAAATTGTATCAATTGGTGTTTTTCAATTGATATTTTTCATACATGATCACTAGTTGCATAATCCATACTTGTGCAATTTTCATGTTGCCTCTTGTTGTGATAAGAAAATGCTAGGTGACATTTAGACTCCAGGTATCAAGTTTTATCTTTCAGTTAGTATGACAATCTTCATTTGATATCTTGGACCTATGTCACAATTATGCCAACAAGAGCTTGCAAATGAATTCTAAATCCAACACAAGTCTGGAAACCCCTTGAAAAGGTAAAAGGCAAAGGTACATCACTTATGACACTTACCCATTACCTTTGTGCCATCTAAGGACCCTCTTCATGATAGTGTGTTAACATCTTGCTTAAACCATAATTTCTACCCTTTATATTCTTTGTATCCTTTTTGGAGATTTATGACAAAGGGGGAGAAATAATTGTGCATTAAAGCTTACCTCTAGTCCTATGTAACTAAGTGTTAGAAGAATTTTGAAAAGGGGAGAAATAATTGACAAAAGGGGGAGAATCATAAGTAAAACATAAGAAGTGGGAATTGATAAGTGCATTCTATGTCATGAGCATCACGTTTATTTTATGACACACTGCACCCTATGAATAGTATAATATAAGTTGTCTATACTTTGACCTAAATATGTGTTTTTGGCATTCGAGTTCAAAATTGGTATTTTCTGAAATGAACATATTTAGGGGGAGAAATTATATCATAGGATTCAAAATCTTATTTATCAAATCTCATGTAAGCTTTAAATGTGTTGTCATCAATCACAAAAAAGGGGGAGATTGAAAGTGCATTCATCCCTTTTGTGAGTTTTGGTGATTTGGATAACAACACATTTAAAGGTCTAACGAGTTTGCTAAGTGTTGAACAGGAAATTCAGTATGATGAACATACTTGAATAGTGTATAATGATCAATGAACAAAGGTTCAACATGAGGTTAAATAACCAATGAGACAATGCAAATGGATATAATATGGTCTCTATATTGGTTTGAATATATGGACAAGTCCTGAGAAATCACTATGCATAAATATGATCATAATAGAGGTTGAAGTGATTAAGAGGATTGGTCAAGCCAAAGTGGATAAGATATGAGGAATCGTGAATTGGCTTGACCATATTACTATCAGTTCATATATGCTTCTATGAGAATCAAACTAAAGCTTGATTATTCTTAACAGTTATATCTAGAAGACATTCAAGCAAGGTTCACAATATTGAAGAAATGATTCTCTCAATGGATGCTCAATAGGATGTGACTCAAGAATGGCTTGATAGGGTGAAGATAGCAAGGAAAGGGCTTCGAGGAACTAAGCGAAGGTGAAGGCCAAGCGACGGCTTGTAGACCGAGGTACCATGGCTAAGGTGAAGAAGAGAGTACTTGCACTAAGTCGATGAACTAATCAGCTATGAAGAGTTACAACATGTTGATGCATCAGTAAGGTGACTTGAAGCCATGATTTGAACTCATATAAGGTGATATGGTACAAGTCACAGGGTTTGATTTGAGTTTGCTTCAAAAGGTGAGACAAAGATGTTTGTGATCCTTATGAAGCAATGCCATGGAGAAATCACACATGAGACACCAGTGACTCAAGGAGTTTTCTTAATTAATTTTATTTAACTTGAGTATAGGAATCGTCGTACTATAAAGGGGGATCCAAAAAAGAAGGTTGGTGTTTGCCAAAGCTCAAACCTCTCTATTCAAAAGCTATTTTTGAAAAGCAAAAATCTCTTTAACGTTCTTTGGTTGACCGTGGTTAGGGTTGAGAAACCTAGAGTGTTCTTGCTGAAAAGCAGCTGAACTTGTTCAGCTGCAGCTGAGCTTTTCAGCTGAGCTGGACTTCAGCTGAGCTGAGCTCCTTCAGCTGCAGCTGAGCTTTTCAGCTGAGCTGGACTTCAGCTGAGCTGAGCTTCTTCAGCTACAGCTGAGCTTTTCAGCTGAGCTGAACTTCAGCTGAGCTGAGCTTTTCAGCTGGGCTGAACTTCAGCTGAACTCAACTTCAGCTGTGAACCTCTTTGACCATACACCAGCTGAACTTGCCTCCGGGCAGTTGAGCTGGGGTTTTCTCTCCTAAACTCACTGGTCAAGACCAGTTGAACTGGTCCTGAGGGGCAGTTCAGCTGGTCTCTGACCCCTCTGACCTCTGTTCTGCAGTCTGCCAGTCAGACTGGCAAACAGGTCGCCAGAGCTGTCAGGGGCGGTTCAACCGCCCCCCCCCTGGGCGGTTCAACCGGTCTTGGTCAACTTGACCAGTCTGCAGGTCAGTCTGCGCGTCAGTCTGCCAGTCAGACTGGCAGACAGGCTGTCAGGCCTGCCAGGGGAGGCTCAACCGCCCTAGGGGGAGGTTCAACCGCCCTCAGGCAGAAAAATCTGCCCAACGGCTAGTTTTGAGCTCCACCTATATATACTACCTCCTACCTCTCTCCCCACAGCCAAGAGCACGATTTGAACTCCATTTCTAACCCAAGAAACACCTCCCTCTCTCTCTCACACATCTCTTGCCTCTCCCATTTCAAATCTTTGGAGAGAAATCTTTGAGTGAGCTTGAGAGCTGCGATTTTGTGCTTCACCTCTAAATCTCTCTTGCTCTTCTTCTTCATTCGAGCTTTGGTACTACATCGAGTTCTTTGTGGATTCATTACTCTTGGAGCTTCTAGCTCCTAGACGACTAGGTGTCGCTTGTGAGTCTCCAAATCTTGTGGAAGACCACAAGAAATTTTGTATTACCCGCTCGTTTGAGCAAAGATTAGTGTGTGAGCTTGACCTTTGTGGTCGGCAAAGGGAGGATTAGGGTTGAAAGAGACCCGGCTCTTTGTGGGCGCCTCAACGAGGAAGTAGGGCACCTTGGTGGTGTGACCGAACCTCGGGATAAATCTTGTGTCTCTTGTGATCTTGTTCATTGTGCTTATTCATGTTCTTCGTTCTCTCACCATTCCGTGGAAGATTGATTATATCTTTTTGGTGTGTGGATTTTGAGAAGTGCCCTTCTCTGATCTACTACTTTGAACCCTGTGGATCATTTAGAACATCTCATTTCCAAAGTTAACTGGGTGAATTTCGAGATCAATTCAGTTTTACCCAGTTTGCTTCTAGTTTTTGTTGAAAAAGTTTTAACTTGCCTATTCACCCCCCCTCTAGGCAACTTTCAGTTATACTTGGCCGAACCACGGGATAAACACTGTGTCTCTTGTGATTGCTTTTCTATGATTACTTGTGTGTTCGCAAGAGCTCGCTACTTAGCCGTACTAACACTTAACCAAGTTTTGTGGCTATTTAGTATTGATTTTTATAGGATCACCTATTCACCCCCCCCGCTAGGTGCTCTCAGTGATGGACGGACTTACTGCTATGGTTCACTACGACGTGTTCAAGCTACTAGGTATGTGGCGCACGATCGGTAAGCGGCCAACACCGGCGAGGGTCATCTCGGTCATCTGCATGTCAAGTGGGTACGGTGAACCCACCAGGGACCAGGTCCGAGCCTATCCGGTTGTCAAGATCTTTACTCCGCCACGACTATCTCCTCACCAGAGAGCACGAATCATAGCACCGGCGCGGATCACGACGTGAGGGTCACCAGCGGTGAGGGGCGATGCATCTGAAGATCTTTTTCTGTTTACTATACAATAGGAAACCCCATTCAGAGTGCCTGATAGAGCACTTTGCAGGGCTTTGATCTCCAATTTCCATGTGGCAACTTGTTAATCCTTCTGTAACAAAGTTGTTATCCTATAATCCCACTTTAACTTTGTTATAATGTCCACAATCAAATAGTCATTGGATCATACTCAAATCTAATCCCAAAGTTCATTAGGGTTCACTATAAGTCAGAATTCAGTTCCTGAGTTTTCTGACAGCCAGACTTCAGGTCCATTTATCTCCAAATTTTGTATGTCACCAAGGCTTAATCACTTAAGCAAAGTTATACTCCTATCATAGCTCTACAAATTTGATGTGTTGACCTAGGGCAAAATCCTTGTAAATTTAGGGATATAGAGCTCCAAAGTTGACCCCATTCCACTGATTTTCAGACTTAGTCACCAAGTGTTCATGGGGTATTTTTGCAAATGAGTCCAAATTCCTCCACATTACTTGAGAATCCTTCAATATGAAAGTTACTTAGTTTGTGGTGTTCTATCACTTTACTATTTGCACTTTAGTCCAAAAGTGGCTAAAATTTACATTTACCCCCCTATGGTTCCAATTACGGTTTTCTAGGGTTTCTTTTAGGATTTTGAGTATTTTAGGGTTTTTGTGCCACTAAAGTCCATCAACTTTGATATCTTGTGAACATTTCTCATGGCTTATGAGATTTTTATCCATTTAGGCTTCACTTTCATCCATAGGCCCTAATTCCAAGGTTAGGTACCCTACCCTAGGGTTAATCACACATCAAGTCACCTCATCACAACTTGTTTGAAAATTTTACCTAGTGAATGCATTCTAGGTGTGACAAGCAACATGAAATGTCAATGCACATAATGTTATGCTCAAGTTTTAGTGCCAGTAACACCAGGGGTGTTACAAGGGAGGTAACCCGGTTGATCAAACTCTCTACCGTTCTATGATTGGTAGTTTATTGTATCTTACTGCATCTAGGCCCGATATCATGTTTAGTGTCTATATGTGTGCTATATTTCAATCAAATCCTAAGAAAGCTCATCTTTGTGCTGTTAAAAGAATTCTTAGATATCTTAAGCACACCCCAAGCGTTGGCCTTTGATATCCCAAAGGAGCTACTTTTGATTTAATTGGCTATTCCGATTCGGATTATGCCGGTTGCAAAGTTGATAGAAAGAGTACTTCTGGGGGATGCCATTTGCATGGGAGATCACTAGTATCATGGACATTAAAGAAGCAAAATAGTGTTGTCTTGTCAACCGCCGAAGCGGAATACATTGCCACGGGTGCTTGTTGCACACAGATTTTATATATGAAACAAACTCTTCTAGACTATGGTGTAGTTCTAGAAAAGGTACCTTTGTTGTGTGACAATAAGAGTGCTGTTAAAATTGTTAATAATCCTGTACAACACTCTCGCACCAAGCACATTGATATCCGTCATCACTTCCTTAGAGATCATGTTGCTAAAAGAGACATTATTTTAGAAGGAGGTCAGAAGATCAATTAGCGGACATTTTCACTAAGCCACTTGATAAAACCCGCTTTTGCATGTTGAGGAATGAGTTAAACATACTTGATCTCAGAAATTTCATTTAAAATCTCAAAATTATGTTGTCAAGCCTGCATAGCATATCTAAATTTCTTGTATTGCATCTAGAGCTTGTCTAACCTAGTTAAGATAACCACCAATAAAGCGAGTGAAAAGCTTAACTCGGGCTCAAACTTGACAAGTCTTAGTTTAAGCTTTTTAGTACTTAAGATTTCATTTACTATGCAATTGTTGGTTCTTGAGATATGCACGTGGCACTGCACTTAGGGGGAGTATTCAAAACTCAAATCGTTCATTAAAACTCCTAGTGCAAAGCCGCAATGAAAATCTCACCATTTGGCTATTTTCTTTAAAAATTATCTAGTCTATGGCAAAATATTTTGAAAAATTATGGGAAAATATATGAGGGTACCAATACCTATCCCAATAGGTGTTCTTTTGTGTGCTTATAAGTTGGGATTTGGTTTGGTTCAAAATTAAATAGAAAATTTGAAAAATT
Organism: Zea luxurians; assembly: GCA_029449295.1. Taxonomy (NCBI): domain Eukaryota; kingdom Viridiplantae; phylum Streptophyta; class Magnoliopsida; order Poales; family Poaceae; genus Zea; species Zea luxurians. The sequence continues at coordinate 42,924,664 of JAOPSE010000001.1, read as the reverse complement.
TCAAAAATCCCCTCTGTCTGGGCTCACCGGACAGTCCAGTGCGCACCGGACACTGCACTGTGCACTGTCTGGTGCACCGACTGGCGCCCGCAGATCCCTTTTCTCTGTGCGTTGTGTGGTGGTTCATCGAACAGCTACTGTGTGCTGTCTGGTGTGCACCGGACAGGCACTGTAGGCTGTCTGGTGTGCCCATAATGCGTTTTTAAAAAAACAGCCTCTAGCCCGAGCTCGAGCCAAAGGCCATTTCTTCTATCTCAGTTCTCTGGCTCTCTTCTCTATCGCGATCTCCGTTCTCCTCTACTGACCAGCAGCGATCGCCAGCGGTCGTGCTCCACTGCTCTTCTTCAGCTCAGGCTCAGGCCCAACCTCACTTCCTCCCTAGGTGAGCCTCATTTTCCCCTCTCCCTCTCTTCTCTCTGGTCAGTGTGGTGGCATTTCCCCTCCTTTGCAACATTTCTCAAATTTTTATGAAATCCTATGAAGTTTGTGCATGATTGTGTGCCATAGTGCCTCCTTGAACCATACTGTAGGTATCCCTCTCCTATTTGGAGGTTTCAAACCTTAAAATGGCAATTTCACCTAAACCCTAGTACCCTGTACGCCAAGTGCTCGGTGAAATGCCCAAACCAGCCAAATTTGCTCCAATCGATCGCAAATTTTTTAGGCACCTTCATGATACCTCTAGTAACATATTTGCCAAATTACACGCTAATCCGATATCCCAGGCACTAGTTTCTCTCAAATTCCCCTTTATAGCCATTAATTCCGAGTCGAGTGCCACAATTCCACTTACTTTGCCTAAATTCAAAACATGTGCACACTTCACTCATATTTACTCATATAAACCTACTCGTGAAGTATCGGCTCAATTCCAAGTCATTTCATGCCTCAATTCCAATTTCAAACCTCCTATGGCACTATTCCTCCAAACGTCGTTTGACCTCTCTATCGCCAAATCACTCGTTTTCTATGTCATAATTCTCTATGTATGTATTTATTCACATTTCATATACTTATGACTATGTGACTAATATGTGCTCACCTCTTCTGTCATTTCAGTGACCTCGCCTGCCCATGAACCCGTCTCCTGTCCTGCCTGGATTCTCTCTCTCTCTCTCTCGTGAGGTTTCCAGGTATCTATGCGTTCCTTTGTAATCTTATCCGTTGTTATCTACTCGTGCTTAGTTTTTCACTCTCCTATGCAGCCTTCAGGTCAGGATGGTGTGCACGAAGAATGTGTCAGCGCCAGGGGGAGGAGACGACAAGGACCCTCCTCGCCCCTTCAGGTAGGTCAAGGGGAAGACCGTGTACTTAGAGCAGCAGGAAGGCCGCAAGAAGCGGCATTTGGATAGAGCAGCTCAAGCATCTCTTGCAGCGGCAGCAGAGTAGGCAGAGAGAGGTGGACAACTACAGATATCATCAGATCAGATTGCATACCGGGTCCATCGTCTCATGTCTTGACCCCGCTCCTCCGCTCCTTCTACACCCGCCATGGCTACCACTCCACCTCCCACTTCGCCAGCTCCAGACGCTCCTGAGCCATCCTCCACTTCAGCCATACCTACCACCTCCACCACTCCCGCTTCCACTGCTCCTCCTCCCGCTCCCATTTCCGCTCCACCCATTCCACCTGCCCACTTCCGGGAGCAAGACAAGACCGAGGTGTGACCACTGGCTGCCGATCCTCGTCTGATCGATCTACAGCGTGCTACTGCAGCCTGGGTACGTCGGTTCAGACACGTACCCATGGAGTCTTGGCTACCTGCTTAGAGGGACCCTGCAGCGGTAGATTTATTCAGCAATAGAATTCAGGAGTCATTCTTTCGAGCTCAGATGTCAGCCTAGATAGCTCTGCGAGCGCACCGGCTTTTGGATCTCCCTGCTTTTCTGCTAGCAGCCAATGCGGATTCTGAGGTGCACCTCTCCTATCTGCCTGGACTTCTCACTCTACTGACTACCAGCGGCAGATATGTTGAGGAGTGGATCCAAGTGTTTTATGCTTCAGTATGGATAGACCCCGACCACCAGTGGATGAGGTTCCATGTTGAGCGAGAGGATGTCACTATTCATGCCAGCCAGATCCGCGAGCTGTTTGGATTTCCCAAGTTGTCGACTCGCCTTCACAGCCTGTGCTATGGTACTTCTGATCCTCCTCGACGCCCTCACAGTGGAGTTGCTCCAGTCATAGCTCACGACGTGGCCTTGTTCCGACCGCCTTTCATAGATAGGTCACGACACTCTCCACCAGATTTCACTCCAGCGGCCAAGTATCTCTATCAGATCATGAGACGGACGCTACTACCCCGGATGTGTTATAGAGAGGCCACCACTCACATCCAGCTCTGGCTACTTCGTGCCCTGATCTCATATTCAGAGTTTGATGTGGTTGATTTCCTTATCTATGAGATCGAGGACACCGTGTTAGATGGTCTTCGTGCTCGCCGACAGCTACCATATGCTCATTATCTCTGCTACATCTTCGCGTAGCTGATCTGGCCACAGCAGTTCTAGGGCACCCTCAAGGCCTCACGCCTCTGTGACACCCTAGTGTCACTTAGGGTTTCTTCCTTAGGCTAACCACAAATCATTATCACATGTAAGCCAAATGAAGGGATAAACATCAAAAGGTAAGAACATAGAATTATAATGAGTCTTCTCAAACTCTCCTTACTCTTGCCATGAATCTTAAGGAAAGAAAACTCTCAAACCCTAATTAATCCTAAGTGAGCAAATTGCATAAAGGGTAATTGGGAGAAAATCTTGGGAGAAAATACAAATTTTGGTAAAATCCAAATTACAAAGTTTTAGTTCAGCAATTAACCAACAAAGCATAGTAAAGAAGATTTGCCATTTGAAATTTTCAAAATCCCTAAAATAGCCCCTAAACTAATGAACTTGGAGGAAATTCAGAAATTCAGAATCTGAATTTCAGCCCCCTTCCAAAGATCAGTCATGTTCTCTGTTTTTCAAAACTCAAAACCAAGAAGTCCAAATATCAAAGTAGTGCCAAATTTCCTTGAACACGCTCTGAAAAAAATTTGAACTCAAACCAAATTCATTTGGCACAGTTTTGGCACCGTTTGACCTCAGGACCAAGCAATCTAACACTGACACATTGGTGACGCTACAACTCTCTGTCCCTAGCCAAAAACCACGCAACGTCCATACACAAAAGAAAAGCACTGTCAGGGGAACAAATCCTTCACAGCGATCTTGCCCAAATTCACGAAGATTTGTGCCCAATCGGCGTTAGAACTCGGGCAGAAGCAACGGTTCCACGTGTTCGACCGTGGCTGACACCCCCGGTTCACGCCCATTCGCGCACCTGCGCTCCCCAGTGCACGCCCGCGCGCGCTTGCCGGTCCACGGCCGCCTGTGCACCACGCCGTGCCTATAAAGCAGCCCCGAGCCTCGGCCATACCTCCCCACGCGCTCACAAGTCCTGCCCAAGCCAAAGATCACAGGAATTTGCCCCGAGCACGCCGCGCCACCGCCCGCCAAGCCTTTCGAGCCTCGGCCACCGTGGCTAGCCTTCTCCGGTCACTTCCAAGCCGCGCCACCCACTCGGCAAGAGCTTGTGAAGCTTTCCAAGTCCTCGGACCCGGCAGAACTTCACTGGAGGCCCAAGATCGTCCTCGCCGGACTTCGGTCGCCCGCCGCCGCGCGTAGACCGAGCAATCCAGTAAGCCATTTTCAAATTCCTTGCACCACCTCTTCCCTAACACCCAGTGAAGCTCTCTGTCCCGTTTGATTGAACTATCACACCGTGAGTAGGCCGGATTCCTCACCGCCGACGAGCACCCCCGCTTGCGCACGTGGACCGGCCGACTCCGACCATCCCCGACGGCGACCCGCACATCGCCATGACCCTCAGAACCTCCCCTACACCCTCGGCCACCTCACCAGAGCAATCTTGCCGCCAGTAAGCCCCTCCGCACTTTTTCCCGTGGCGGGTACTGTTTAATTGGGGAAAGGACCGCAGGTTCGAATTCCAGAAACCCTAGGGGGATTTCTGCAGAGCCGTAGACTCAAATGAGTAGTGCCCCAGGGACCTGTCTGTAATTCCTTTAAAATCTTTCGCCAGGGACCCTAGTGCAAAACTGCTTTTCTTTAAACCATTTGTAATTAATCTTTTATTATTTTGCAAAGAACTTAGGAAATTCATAACTCAAGGAATATTTAACAAAAAATTATCAAACCAATTTTGCTGGATTCAAAATATTATGGACTATCAATTAAAAATAGTGAACCCCATGCTTTCTGTTTTAAATTTTAGAGTTTGAAATTAATTACAGAAACTGACCAAACCTTATTTAATTAAAGAAAATTAGTTATGCTTCTGTGCTGAACCTAAGAAAATTTATAGATGTTTAAACCCCATTCAAACACTATTTAAAAATAGTGAGAACCCTAGCATTGAAAATTTCAGTAAGGGTATCTATTAAAAGTCATTTTTGCCCAAAACTTAGGAAAATCAGAAAGACATTAGAAATTAATGAACAGTGAGTGTAATTATTTTTCCGAGCCTACTTAAGTCCCAAAGAACCTAGGAAAAATAAAAGGACCCCTAGTCCAGAATAGAATCAAAGTGAAATGTTTTATTTAGCATTATTCCAACTAGAAAAATAGTTATTAGAATTATGCAAGCAAATCCAAAACTGCTAATAAAAATCCAGTGGACTTTTAACCACTAAAACCCCACTACAAAAATGATAACCACCCTAGCCCATTAGTTTAAGTAGGGTAAACAAATAAAACTTGATATTGGGTCATATTTTAATTAAATCATAAACAACCCAAAAATGGTGCAATAATGGGCAAATAAAATTTTGCTAGATCAATAATGAGATAGGCCACTAGAGAAAAATGCAAACTCATTTGAAAGATGCAAAATAACACCTATTGCCAATACTGCATGAAAAAGGCCATTTAATCTAAATAATTCCTACCACCCCTCCCTTAAGCAAAAATATGCCAAACTTCAGAATGATTGCTCTTGCACAAAGAAGAAGCTAGGAAAAATTAGAAATCTGTTGTTTAATATATTTCAAATATAGTGGTAGTAGAAAGCACCCCTTTGCCTATAAACTTTAGAAAATCATGGCAAAATAACTAATAAGTACCAATGGCTAGAAATTTGTGCAAAGTCATGTTATACCACTCAAATACCAGCAAAATTAAGTCATGGAGAATAACTTACTGTTAAAAGGTAGTTGTAGTTCAAAACACCCCTTCTGCCCTAATGTTTGATAATTTTATACAGAGAGAACCACTCACTTTTTAAACCCCAAATTTTGAGACAAAGAATTATACACTAGTAAAAAGCCACTGTAATTTTTACAGAATTTTTAGAAATTTATTAAAATAACTTGTAGTTCAAACCCACCTTAAAGACATAAAAGAAATAGAGGAAAGGAAATGAAGGATAAACCTCTCTCCAATAAGTTCAACTAGAAATCTTGATAAATTCTCACTAAGATATTAAAAAGAATTCAGTGGAACATCAAATTGGACTTACCACTTAGTTTAACTAAGTGTGATCTAAATTACTAAGTATACCACCAAAAATCTTTAATAGCAAGATTAAAACTCTATCTGATTTAAGTGGATCATTCACCATCAAAGTTAAATTGCTAAAGCACATACCATATCATGCATGTGTCTTACTCAATGCATTCATTAGATTGTAATCTCACTGACGGAGAGTACGTGCTCATCCCCGAGCAAGGAACTGTCTAAGAGGAAGACCAGGAGCAAGCTCCCGAGGCTATACCATCGAGGATCTCCCCACAACCCCAGCTTTTGAAGGCAAGCCCCGGTTTTATGCATAACCATTTATATATGCTATTTTACTACACTTAATGTTTGTAGGCTTGTAATGTGCACTTAAGTGTAGGAGTTGCTTGAAACCTTTAGTTGCATGAACTTAGGATTCTTTTTGAGATGAATACTAGTATGCTAGGTCGAGTAGCTGCTTTGCTAATCAGGATCTCGATAGAAGTCGAGTGATTTTTCTAGCACTCGCACGAGGTCAGGAAATTGATTGTATTCATCTTGATAACGGGATCTATGTTCGTCTATGGACTTGGATCCAGGGAGGATGCCTTGTCTATAAGACGGGAAAAAGGAATTAAGGATTAATGTATGGATACCTGAGTCAAGCATTTGAACGTACTAAACACATGTCGGGAAATATGGTAACCGGTAAACCTAGTACCTGAGTGAAGCCGGGCGTGGACTTTACTCCTCACGTGATCTGAGACTGAGTCTCCCATGCTAGCTATGGTGGGTACAAGTGCGGCCACTGTACGGCGGCAGCCGGGGTCAGTGGGGCATTGTATGCCAAGGCGGTGAGGCCTAGACGTGAACAGGGAATCGATGGGGACGGTTGACATGTGTGGGGATGGAGTGCCCTTACATGTCGTGTGTTTAGGTTTACCTTGCAAGGATAAAACTTGATTCGAATCGTCTGCTTCTCGCCGCTAATGAGACTGCTTGACCCCTTGTATTACATCGAGTAAGAAGTGAAATGAGGTTTACATGAGAAATTTGTTGATTGCACTAAATGCTTGCTACCATGTATGCTTAGAAGGAGCAAACTTAGCTAAGATAATGATACTAGAAACTGAAAAGCTAAAAAACTGATTTTTAGACTAAGCTAGTGCTTTTGGCAAACCAAACCCCTCAGCCAAACAGCTGCATGGTCTAGAGGTAGAGGAGTAGTTTCCTCACACTGGGTAAGTCTAGCTGAGTATTAGTATACTCAGCCTTGCTTGTGGCATAATTTTGCAGGTACGCTTCAGGATATGGTTGATGGTGTGACTTGGCCTACCACCCTTCCACCGGGTTGCACGGTCGAGTGGGATGCTGCTCCGGCAGGAGAGGAGCAGGAGGAGTAGTGGGCTAGGCCTTGCCCATTTCCTCGCTATCGACAATATCGATTATCCGCTGCACCTTAATTGATGAACTTATTTCAGCTACTTGAGAAACTCCGATTTATGTAATAACTCCAGTACTTTAATTTGAGGTTTCCTGTTTTATTGTATTTCTTCTGTGACTCACCTTCGAGTGAGATTGTGGTATTTGATCCTGGTTAAGTGGCTTTATCAGACTAGATCTGAGGGACTGACTGGTTATTTCGATTTAAGTGTGTTACGGCCCCTGAGGCATGACTTAAGCACTTAAGCTAGAATAATTCGGACGGTTCCACCACAGCTGGTATCGGAGCAAATACCACCACAGAGGAGAACAATAAACCATGAATACCAATCTTCAAAATCTAAAACTTACTTAGAAACTGATAAGAATCATTAGGACTAGACCGCTAGACCTAGGACGAAAGGCCTTAGGAATAGAGGGGGGATAGGTGGCTAACTAAGTAGGCCCTGTGGGCCAGTCCTTAGCTTTTTGAAGGATGCCCTAGGAGCACCCTTTTGTTTCGGAGAGGAGCTGTTATTTTCAGCATGCATGCATTATAAAAAATTTGGAAAATTAAGAAGTAAAGAAGTAAAACTTGAGCTAACCCGATTCCTTTCGAACCATCCAAGCTCTTTTATTTTTTTCCTTCCATCATAATCTTTTCATCTGATCCCCTTCCGCAGATGAATTCACCCACCCCCGCCAGTGGAGGAGACACTTGTTTCAGCTCTGACTTCCTTTCTCACGATGGTTTTCCTTCCATCTTGTGGGAAGTGCTTAACTCTGCCGGTTACCCTATGCCCCCTTTATACACAGTGCAGTTGTATGAGGAGCATTGGGTACCCCGTTGCCGAGTCTGGCTAACCTTGGAGGCTCATCCTCTTCAGCCGGGTTGGCGTTCTCTTGACTCCAAGACGATTGGATTCAGGACGGACGACACCACTGAAGCAGCAGCCATGAAGACTCTGACAACTTTCTGTGGTTACCATCCCCTGGAGATGGTGATGCACCCCTTGGGGCTCTTCCCTGCTGAGAAGAAGGATGACCCCATGTGGTGTAACTGTGTGAGCCATGTGAAGGATGTGTGAGCGATGTATCCCGACTTGGTTGGGAGGGTCACTGTGCAGTGCATGAGTGCGTTGTACCGCCTTCAGGCCCTGCAGAGCGACGCTATGGCACACCTTGCTAACATCGCTCAAACCACCAAGCTCACCCTCGACAGCCAAGAAGACTTTGTGGTCAACTTGTCCTCCGAGTTGGTGGAGAAGGATTTGCAGGTGGAAAGGCTAAGCCAGCGCATTACCACATTGGAGCAGCAGGTGGAGATCCGAGACAACACTATTGATGTCTTGGAGAACCAGCTCCATGATGTGCAGCAGGAACTCGAAGAAGCTAATGATCACCTAGACATGCACCACTTAGAGATGGAGGCCAATGAGGCCGGAAGCGAGGGAGAAGAGGCTCCTGAGGAGTTAGGACCTGCCCCTGGTGCCAATGGGACTACCTCCGCGATGCCCCCTTCACCCGCATCCAGTGTCGCTTCCACCGCTCAGGGTTGATCAGTCACTTGGACGCTTTAGGCGAATAGAAACCTACGCGAGCTTAGTCAATGTCAGATTTTGAACTAGGCTTACGGGTACTTTCCCCTAAGTGATGTAACCCTTGAAAACTTTTGAGATGATATAACCATGTTATCTTCATTTCGAACTTAATGTTATGATTATGGCAAATTTCTTTCCATACGAGACAATAGCATGACGTTTGAACTGGTGAATTGAGATAACATTGGTGACACTCTCTGTTTTCAGATGGCAGCTAGGCAGCGTCGCGGGCATAACGAGCAAGTTCCCCCGCCACCTCCTCCAGCTCCCACAGTGCAGAATGAGATTCTGCGATAGCTCTTGCAGTGCCAGCCCCACCCTCAGCAGTATGGTGGAGGCCAGCATCAGCGACCCGCAGCAGCGGCAACCTACCAGGAGTTCCTGAGTACGCAGCCACCCTTGTTCACCAAGGCAGAGGATCCGTTGGATGCCGACGTGTGGCTACGCGTTGTGGAATCCAAGTTTTCCCTCCTCACGGGAGACTGCCCTGATGCTACCAAGACTCGATTCGTCGTGCAGCAGCTTCGCGGATCTGCTCAAACTTGGTGGGACCACTTCCGTGCTATGCTCCCTGCTGATCGTGAGGTATCTTGGGAGGAATTCAAGACTGCTTTCATAGGGAACCACATTCCAGCCGGAATTCTCGATCGCAAGCTGAATGAGTTTCTGACACTTAATCAAGGGACCCGCATGGTATTGTAGTACGCCCAGGCCTTCAACGATCTGCGCCAGTATGTAGGTTACCATGCTAATTCTGATGAGAATAAGAGAGACCGCTTCCGCAGGGGTCTCAACACCAAGCTGCGGGAACGTCTCAACACTGTCTGGGCTAATAGCTTCAATGAGTTAGTCAACCTAGCCATCTCCCAGGAGGATTGTTTTATAGCTCACCGGACAGAGAAGAAGAGAAAGGCACCAATGGCAGCACCATCCGCTCAGGCCCAGAGATTCCGGATTGTTTCTCACAATCAGAGCAGGGGTTTTCAGCAGCAGCAGGCAGATGGGTGATCAGGCCACCTCAGCAGCAGCAGCAACCGGCACCCACTCGTTTCCCAGCTCCCGCTCTGAGGAACAATCAGCCTCCGCAGCAGCAGTTCCGCCAAGGCAATGGGAACAAGTGCTTCACTTGTGGCAATGTGGGTCACTATGCCAATAATTGTCCAAGGAATCAGTAGAGGCAGATGCCTTCACCAAATCAAGACAAGGTGTAGCATCCCAAAAATTCAAATCTTGAAATTTTGTCAAACTCGCTCTAAATTCAAAATGAATTTCAAATTTCATTTTAAAATGTTTGTTTGCGAGTTGATATCAACAAATAAAATATAGTGGTCTATATTTTCTCCAAAATCCTCCTCAAAATATCCTACAAATATTTCCCGAGTGATCTCCCTCAAATTCCTTCCAGAAATACTGCCCAGATATTTCCCGAGTAACCCCCCTCAATTTCTTTCCAGAAATACTGTCCAAATATTCCACCGATATATCTCCAAGTATTTTCCTCTTGAGAAATACCTTCAGAATCATTTTCAAAGTCCCCACAAATATTTTCTCCATAACTTTCCTCATGCCCATACGTATATGTATGCCTCCGGTGTCATACGGTGAGCTCTACAAGCTAATCTCACTTATACAAGACAAATACATGCTAATCTCCCACTAATCCTCTCATCCTCCCACTAATCCTCTCATCCCTCCCCCTAATCCCCCCACCATGGCTATAAATAGAGGGGCAAGGGCCTCCAATCATCCAACCCCAAGCCATTTCATGGCAACTCTCTCCCCCCCCCACATGCCCACTCCATGCTCCACACAAGCACACACTAGCACAAGGATCGTTTGGTCGTTCATCCCCCTATTCTTAGTTGTTCGTTCGTTCGTTCGATCGTTCGATCGTTCGTCCGATCGTTCATGGTTCGTTCATCCGATCGTTCGATCGTTCGTCCGTCCGTTCGTCCAAATAATCTTTGTCCTGCCATTATGCTGCTGAAATTCCAATCATTCGTTCGTTCGATCATTCGATCGTTCATCGTTCGTTCATAGTTCCTATTCATCGTTCATCGTTCGTTCATAGTCCCTATTCATCGTTCATCCAGATAATCTTTATCCTACCGTTATGCTACCGAATCCGATTGATCGTTCGTCCATTCATTCATAGTTCCTATTCATCGTTCATCGTTCGTTCATAGATCCTATTCATCGTTCATTGTTCGTTCATAGTCCCTATTCATTGTTCATCCAGATAATCTTTATCCTGTCGTTATGCTGCCGAAATTCCGATCGATCATTCGTCCGATCATTCGATCGTTCGTCCGTTCGTTCATAGTTCCTATTCATCATTCGTTCATTGTCAGTATTCATCATTCATCGTTCATTCATACAAACTATTCACCATTACTATTCATCATTACTATTCACTATTACTATTCATCACCCTTACTATTCATTGTTACTATTCATCGATCATCCAATCACCCCAAATTTCAACTACTCATCCGTCATGCTGTCCAGTCCACCTAAGACCAGCAAGACCCATATTCCAGTCATACGAACTCCGGTGACTGTGATTTTCCTTCCAGTGGGGACTTCCCATCTGGACACCCATCCCAGGTTTCTCCAAGTTGAGCACGCTTAACTTTGAGATTCCTTCGAACCAGGCTTCCAAACTCAGATTCCAATAATTCTTATTCCTAAATCCTTATCAAATTATTCCCTATCCAACCATGTCATCCCTTAAGCATGGTTCATGTTCCAGAAAACTCCCAAAATACTCTTATCCCATATTCTGCCTATAACTCTCATGTTCATACTAAGTCAGACGACTCATTCGTCACTATTCTCACCAACAGTGAACTTCACTGTGCTACACCACATACACCCAGCTATAAATACACCCAGCTACCCTCTCCCTCTCCACACACACTCAACACCCTCAGCCAAGGCAAACGCCCCACCCACTCAGTTACTCCGCTCTGCCGCCTACACGCATAGTGTCGCTTGTTCATGTTGCATAGTTATCGGAGCGTTCGTGCCGTCTCGTGGAGGCTAGATCTGCAAGTCTACGCTAGGCAGTGGAGCTAGAAGCCAGTTCTGCGAGCTCCCCTTCCCCTTCGCCGGATAAGCATGGCAAACTCACTGGATCCCTTTGATGCATAAATTACCTTTGTTTTACAACCACAACCCTCAGCCTATTATTTTATGCATGATATGATTTTGAGACAAGTTATTATAGCCACCCAGCCGCTTGCCGCAATCAATCCCTGATATATTTGTTACAAATGATTTGAGGAAAGGTGTGAGTTTTCAAAAGAAAATGCTTTTCAAAATGTGTATGATGAAGGGTTTTCACCCTTATCACCTTTGAGTAGGGATGATCAGGGACTCCCTGGTTTAGGGGAGGGCCTAAGGTGATGGCTCAGCTAGTTTAGGCATGAGCAGAAGAATTGTCCCCTCATATAAGGACCAGTTTGTCATCCTTCACTACCTGTACTCATGATAAGTACAACCACTCGAGACTGTGTGGGCAGTCACGTAATCTGAACTCGTACGTTCAAACTCCAGGGTTATGAAGGCTGGGGAGCACCGGGAGGATAAGGAGGGGGAATGTTTTTTCCGGTTTGGGCATGGCGGTGGCCTGACTCCTTCCGGTATAACCGCTAAGGTAAGGACGTGCGAGGAAAGAAAGAGATTCGGATTTGGATCTCACTAGCTATGAGATCGCAGAGCCGGGCTAGTGGGTAAAGTGTACACCTCTGCGCAGAGTTTGAAAACCTATTCGAATAGTCTGTGTCCACAGGAATGGACGAGTCTAGTGTGATATGACAATTAGTGTTTTGTTTCAAAAAAGGGGTGCGTTTGAGAAAAGTGGTTTTTAAAAGGTCCGGTGGTTGAGCCGTGAGCTAAGGTGGAAGGGAAGTCCAGTAGCTGTTTTTGAAAATGAAAACCAGTGGAAAACTGCTGAGATACCTGGATGGTTTAGTCTAGGGGATTTTGTTTTAATATTGAAAAACTTCCTGCTCCTTTTGGAGAGGATGCGCTTTGCAAAATACAAAATGTTTTCAAAACAACCCTGCATAAAATATTGTTGTTTCTGCAAAATATCCTGAGCTCCACATATTCCATGCATTATATCTGATTTCCCCATTCCGTGGGTGAAGGTGGGCTGCTGAGTACGTTTGTACTCACCCTTGCTTATTTGTTGTTTTTCAGAAAAAGGAGATCGGGTAAGAGTTACGACTGTTCCCAACCTTGCCTGTGGCTGTTGGGCCGCTGATTTGCTTCGCTGCGTATATCGGGATGCTTCAGCCCCACTCTGATGATATGTCCCGAGTTGTGGACCAACTCTTAAAGTTGATCGCCACCTTTATAGGTTTGTCTCGTTTAAGCAGATCTAGAATCATCCGTTGTATAAATGAGTTTACTAGCCTTCTGGGACTAGTAATTGTATCACATTTGAGTCCCAAAGGATTGGGGCGCTTCAGGTGGTACCAGAGCTGTTAGGTTGGCTATAGGACGTAACCCTTAGTCCGATCCAAAAGTTTTTGAGTCAAAACTATTTTATTAAAAAAATTCTTGCTCTCATCCCTTCATTTCAAAAATGCTTTCCCCCTTTCCTTCTCTCAGAAGTCAGATGGAGGTCCGTTGCCAAACCAGCTTTTGCCAGAATGAAGATGGTTTCCCCAAGTTGCTGAGAGCATGCACAGTTCCCCTTGAAATTAGGAGCCAGCCAGAGTATGATGGTCGTGAATTCATCGAGCATGGCACAGAGAAGTGTGTCGTGACTGTATACATTGGATCCAGTCCGCACCATGTGGAATGGAGTGTCACTACTGCTGGGCACAAATTCAAAGACACCTGCCAAGTTGTCGCTCGCAAGGCATTGAGGGCCCTGTGTCAGGTTTATGAAGAAAAAGTGGCCGACACACCGCTCAGATTCTTTCTGCCCTTTCAGAGAGACCGTCCAATTTGGATGGACAGGATGCGTGCATTGGAAGGGAAGCAGCTGCTTGAGGATGACCCCACAGTCGTGCACCTCACTGCATACCTGCTCACCCTGGATGCACAATATGATTTCTTGGCTCGGCACCACCGTCAGATGATTGCCTGAGCAGAAGATGCAAAGAAGCGCAACCGTCATCTCCATGTGAATCTCACCACAGCTCAAGCCCGTGTAGCTGCCTTGGAAAGTCGTGAAGTCAATGCTGTTGAAGCCCTGAAGCAAGCCAAGGATGAGCACGTCTACAAGTTGATGGAGGCCTACTTGGTCACCCATAACCAACGTAGAGCCCAGCGAATCCAAGAGCCCGCTTCATCCAACCCAGTTCAACCCATGAGAGCTGAAGATCCCCAGATTCTTGAAGGTCACCCAGTCTCTATCAGAGGAGAGAAGAAGGCTTGGGAACTCCCAGAAGGAGCCATAGTCTTGGAAGAAATTCCAGTCTTCCCTTAGGCTATGGACAAGCAAGAGCACCCTGAATCCTCCCAAGATCCCCCGTCGGAGTTGTTTGAGCTCCTCACCATGAAGAAGATTCTAGCACCATCCCTTGAAGTCAAGGAAGAAGCTGCAAGCACCCCACCAGCACCGCCGCCCTCTGAGGAGCTACAAGAGCCAGTCCCGCTTGAAGAAGAGTTCGACCCCGTCCTGCCATCTCAGTCGCCGCCAGAATAATTCATCATCATCAGCTCCCTCTTAACCCATCCAGGAGATGTCTCAGATTGAAGTTGTGCGCCAGCCTTGCTAGAAGAGAAGTTGTCTGGTCTGAAGTTAGTTATGCCCAGTCCTCTGCATGCATTGGGTAGTGAAGTTTTTCTTCACTATGGCTTGCATGTATGAGAGGTAATCGTGTAGACTCGTGTTTTGCAAAACTCTAATTGTGTGGCCCCCTAGGGCATTTCAAAATGAATTTCGCTTGATGTTTTCTTCCCTTTTGAGTGCATATGTGATGCTTTAACATTAGTGCTCATAAGTTGCATTTAGCATAGTTCTCAATTCAGGAGCCGAGTAATAGTAGTTATGCTTAGCCCCGAATCTGAGTAGTCCGTGCTTTGGAAAAACTCTATTCTTCCCTTATTCAAAAAATTTGATTTGTTTGTGCTTATCATTGTTGAGCTTATGTGTTTTATTTATTTTTAAGAAAGGTTTTCTCTAAAAACATAGATCACAAATTAGAGCTAATCCTCACCTTATGCTTCCATTCTCATCTTAACCCATCTCAAGAGAAAAGCACCTTAGTCAAGAAGATACCGAGAAGCTTACCCTTAAAGCCTGGAATAAGCTACAGAAGAAACTTGTCCAGCCGCTCAGTCAAAAGGACCGACCGTGAGAATCAAAGCACTGCCCCTGAGTCAAAGTAAACAGGAAAAGAGGACAGAAGGAGTTATTACCATACAGAGAGGCAAAGATTCTTGGAACCAGAGACCACAAACATTAGGGTCATTGACCCCACCACTCACCCGTGCTCCCCGCACGCGTGCCCGCCTCCATGCGCACTAGCACCACCGCCCATGCCCCCTTTGCAGCGCACTACCACCACCCACGCCCACTTTTGTAGCGCACCCACCACCATCGTCGCCGGCAATAGGCCCCCCTTCCCCTTGTTGCACCTACTGCCTCGTGTCACCTGCTCCATCACTACCACTCCACACCCCCCGAGCACCCCCGCTCACCTATAAACCCCCCCCCCCACCAGCTCCCTCAAACTCCCATCTCAAAGCAAAACACTCTCGATAAAATCCCCTCTGCCAAATCGCAAGCAAATCCATTTTCCACTCCATCGCCCCTAAGATCACAATGCTTGGTGATTCTTGGGTTGAAGACTATTGCACATGGTTCATAGTCTTCGGTTTCCTCCTCTGTATGATGGTAATACTCTTTGATAGAATCCTCCAGTGGGAAGAGCAAAGAGAAAGAAAGGGTTAGTGAAAAGAAGATAGTGAAGAGAAGATAAGAAGAAGGTTCTCCCAGAATCAACCCTGTGTCAGTCCTTTCTCCGCAGCCTGCTCAAGCAGCAACAGTAGAAGAAGGCCCCGTAACACCCTTGTTATGTGGTACTTCAAGGAGTTCAAATCTCCAAGATTCAAGAGTTCTACCCCATTCTTTTTAAGTGGGGTAGTGTTCCAGCAAGGTTCCTACTATGAAGAAGAAGAAGAAGGCCTGTAGCAAGCTTGTGGAAGACCAGATCATCGAAGCATATAAGTTTTTGGATGAGAAGTGGTCACCCAAGTTCCGTTGATGAAGCACCAGAAGACCAATCAAGGAAGGAATCCATGTGGGAGTTCGCCAGAGAAAGGTTTGCGTGTTGGCATCATTGCTTCTTCAGTAAGCTAGCTGCCAAGCGAAAGCTAGAAGCCTGAAGATGATCCTTGAGTAGCCAGAATCAGCGTTTGCAATCAGCAACCGGATGCTCCTCAAAGGCCAGATTTTGTTGAAGCTCCATCTCCTCGAAGAGTCTGCAAAGTGAAGATATGTAGCTGAAGTAAAGCTATACCCATAACCCTTCTGAGCCGAATCTCGAGGATGAGATTCATTTTAAGTGGGGTAGATTTGTAGCATCCCAAAAATTCAAATCTTGAAATTTTGTCAAACTCGCTCTAAATTCAAAATGAATTTCAAATTTCATTTCAAAATGTTTGTTTGCGAGTTGATATCAACAAATAAAATATAGTGGTCTATATTTTCTCCAAAATCCTCCTCAAAATATCCTACAAATATTTCCCGAGTGATCCCCCTCAAATTCTTTCCAGAAATATTGCCCAGATATTTCTCGAGTAACCCCCCTCAATTTCTTTCTAGAAATACTGTCCAAATATTCCATCGATATATCTCCAAGTATTTTCCTCTTGAGAAATACCTTCAGAATCATTTTCAAAGTCCCCACAAATATTTTCTCCATAACTTTCCTCATGCCCATACGTATACGTATGCCTCCGGTGTCATACGGTGAGCTCTACAAGCTAATCTCACTTATACAAGACAAATACATGCTAATCTCCCAGTAATCCTCTCATCCTCCCACTAATCCTCTCATCCCTCCCCCTAATCCCCCCACCATGGCTATAAATAGAGGGGCAAGGGCCTCCTCTCATCCCACCCCAAGCCATTTCATGGCAACTCTCTCCCCCCCACACACGCCCACTCCATGCTCCACACAACCACACACTAGCACAAGGATTGTTCGATCATTCGTCCCCTGTTCTTAGTTGTTCGTTCGTTCGTCCGATCGTTCGTTCGATCGTTCATCCGATCGTTCAATCGTTCGTCCGTTCGTTCGTCCAAATAATCTTTGTCCTGCCATTATGCTGCCGAAATTCCGATCGTTCGTTCGTTCAATCATTCGATCGTTCATTGTTCGTTCATAGTTCCTATTCATCGTTCACCGTTCATTCATAGTCCCTATTCATCGTTCATCCAAATAATCTTTATCCTACCATTATGCTGCCGAAATTCCGATCGATCGTTCGTCCGATCATTCGATCGTTCGTCCGTTCATTCATAGTTCCTATTCATCGTTCATCGTCCGTTCATAGTTCCTATTCATCGTTCATCATTCGTTCATAGTCCCTATTCATCATTCATCCAGATAATCTTTATCCTACCGTTATGTTGCCGAAATTCCGATCATTCGATCGTTCGTCCGTTCGTTCATAGTTCCTATTCATCGTTCATTCATTGTCACTATTCATCGTTCGTTCATACAAACTATTCACCATTACTATTCATTGTTACTATTCACTATTACTATTCATCACCGTTACTATTCATCGTTACTATTCACCGATCATCCGATCACCCCAAATTTCAACTACTCATCCATCATGCTGTCCAGTCCACCTAAGACCAGCCAGAACCATATTCCAGTCATACGAACTCCGGTGACTGTGATTTTCCTTCCAGTGGGAACTTCCCATCTGGACACCCATCCCAGGTTTCTCCAAGTTGAGCACGCTTAACTTTGAGATTCCTTTGAACCAGGCTTCCAAACTCATATTCCAATAATTCTTGTTCCTAAATCCTTATCAAATTATTCCCTATCCAACCATGTCATCCCTTAAGCATGGTTCATATTCCAGAAAACTCCCAAAATACTCTTGTCTCATATTCTGCCTATAACTCTCCTGTTCATACTAAGTCAGACGACTCATTCGTCACTATTTTCACCAACAGAGAACTTCACTGTGCTACACAACATACACCCAGCTATAAATACACCCAGCTACCCTCTCCCTCTCCACACACACTCAACACCCTCAGCCAAGGCAAATGCCCCACCCACTCAGTTACTCCGCTCTGCCGGCTACACGCATAGTGTCGCTTCGCCTTCAATCTACCCTCCGGGTAAGCACCTCCGCTTTGCCACTAGTAGTATCTCAACACCACATGACACAGATTCTGCTCAAGACTCTACCCATCCATATATCTCTATTCTGAAATACTAAATATTTGTTGGTATACTTGCTTGTTTGTATGTTTGCTTGTTCATGTTGCATAGTTATCAGAGCGTTTGTGCCATCTCGTGGTGGCCAGATCTGCAAGTCTATGCCAGGCAGTGGAGCTAGAAGCCAGTTCTGCGAGCTCCCCTTCGCCAGATAAGCACGGCAAGCTCACTGGATCCCTTTGATGCATAAATTACCTATGTTTTACAACCACAACCCTTAGCCTGTTATTTTATGCATGATATGATTTTGAGACAAGTTATTATAGCCACCCAACCGCTTGCCGCAATCAATCCCTGATATATTTGTTACAAATGATTTGAGGAAAGGTGTGAGTTTTCAAAAAATGCTTTTCAAAATGTGTATGATGAAGGGTTTTCACCCTTATCACCTTTGAGTAGGGATGATCAGGGACTCTCTGGTTTAGGGGAGGGTCTAAGGTGATGGCTCAGCTGGTTTAGGCGTGAGCAGAAGGATTGTCCCCTCATATAAGGACCAGTTTGTCATCCTTCACTACCTGTACCCATGATAAGTACAACCACTCGAGACTGTGTGGGCAGTCACTCAATCTGAACCCGTACGGTTCAAACCCCAGGGTTATGAAGGCTGGGGAGCACCGGGAGGATAAGGAGGGGGAATGTTTTGTTCGGTTTGGGCATGGCGGTGGCCTGACTCCTTCTGGTATATCCACTAAGGTAAGGACGTGCGAGGAAAGAAAGAGATTTGGATTCGGATCTCACTAGCTATGAGATCGCAGAGCCAGACTAGTGGGTAAAGTGCACACCTCTGTGCAGAGTTTGAAAACCTATTCGAATAGTCTGTGTCCATAGGAATGGACGAGTCTGGTGTTGTATGACAATTAGTGTTTTGTTTGAAAAAAGGGGTGCGTTTGAGAAAAGTGGTTTTCAAAAGGTCCGGCGGTTGAGCCGTGAGCTATGGTGGACGGGAAGTCCAATAGCTGTTTTTGAAAATGAAAACCAGTGGGAAACTGCTGAGATACCTGGATGGTTTAGTCCAGGGGATTTTGTTTTAATATTGAAAAACTTCCTACTCCTTTTGGACAGGATGCGCTTTGCAAAATACAAAATGTTTTCAAAACAACCCTGCATAAAATATTGTTGTTTCTGCAAAATATCCTGAGCTCCACATATTCCATGCATTATATCTGATTTCCCCATTTCGCGGGTTAAGGTGGGCTGCTGAGTACGTTTGTACTCACCCTTGCTTATTTGTTGTTTTTAGAAAAAAGAGATCGGGTAAGAGTTACGACTGTTCCCAACCTTGCCTGTGGTTGTTGGACCGCTGATTTGCTTTGCTGCGTATATCGGGCTGCTTCAGCCCCACTCTGATGATATGTCCCGAGTTGTGGACCAACTCTTAAAGTTGATCGCCACCTTTATAGGTTTGTCTTGTTTAAGCAGATCTGGAATCATCTGTTGTATAAATGTGTTTACTAGCCTCCTGGGACTAGTAATTGTATCACATTTGAGTCCCAAAGGATTGGGGCGCTTCACAAGGGAAGAAAGCAAAAGGTACAAGTCGGGCAAGGGAAGCTCTACTTCACTACTCTGGAGGAAGTACCTGAGGGAGCCCCCATCATGACCGGTATCTTTTCAGTTTTAAATCAACCTGCTTTAATTTTGTTTGATTCTGGTGCGTCTCATAGTTTTATTAGCCAGAAATTCAGTGCAAAATGTCAATTGCCTTTCTGTCATGCAAAAGGGTCATTCATGATAGCCACACCTGGGGGTAAAGTTGCAACTAATCAATTAAACCAAAATGTGCCTATTCAACTAGGAAGCCACATTATCAAGACCACCCTCCTTATTTTGGGTTTGGAGAGTGTGGATATTATTCTGGGAGCTGATTGGATGACTAGATATCGAGTAATGCTTGATGTAGCCAGCCGCATCGTCGAAATCAATTCCCCAACCTGTGGGAGTTTCATCTTGTTTCTGCCCAATCAGAATTCTACTCAGTCATGTGCTTTTGTTATGATGGAGTCACCCCTGAAGGAGATTCCAGTGGTCTATGAGTATGCAGATGTTTTTCCTAATGAATTGCCAGGAATGCCCACCAGGCCGGGACATCGAATTCGCCATCGAATTGCAACCGAGAACGACACCAATTTCCAAGAGGCCCTACCGGATGCCACCCCCTGAGTTGGCAGAATTGAAGAAGCAATTGCAAGAATTGTTAGACAAGGGTTTTATTCGCCCAAGTACTTCGCCTTGGGGATGTCCAGCCTTGTTTGTGAAGAAGAAGGATGAAAGCTTGAGGCTGTGCATAGATTACCGCCCCCTTAATGCGGTCACTATCAAGAACAAGTATCCTTTGCCTCGTATTGATGTTCTTTTCGATCAGTTGGTCGGAGCCAAAGTGTTTTCTAAGATAGACCTTCGCTCCGGCTATCATCAGATTAAGATACAGACAAGTGATATTCCAAAGACAGCTTTCTCGACCAGATATGGGTTGTATGAATTCTTGGTGATGTCATTTGGGCTGACCAATGCACCAGCATATTTCATGTATCTGATGAATTCTATGTTCATGCCTGAACTGGACAAATTCATGGTGGTTTTCATCGATGACATCCTGGTGTACTCGAAGAACGAAGAAGAACATGTCGGGCATTTGCATGTAGTGCTTCAACATCTGCGAGAGCACCGTCTCTATGCCAAATTGTCAAACTGTGATTTTGGCTAAAGGAGATTAAATTCTTGGATCACACTATCTCTCAGGAAGGCATAGCTGTTGATCCTGATAAGGTGCAAGAAGTGATGAACTGGAGGCCACCCACGACTGTCTGTCAGATTCAGAGTTTTCTAGGATTAGCTGGTTATTTACCGAAGATTCATTCTAGATTTCTCTCGAATTGCGAAGCCCATAACTGAACTGTTGAAGAAGGAAGCCAAATTTGTTTAGGGTCAGAATTGCGAAGATGCCTTCCATGCATTGAGGCAACATCTGACCACAGCACTGGTGTTAGCGCAACCCGACAGCAGCAAGCCATTTGATGTGTACTGTGATGCGTCTGGCACTGGACTGGGTTGTGTCTTAATGCAAGATGACCGAGTCATTGCTTATGCATCAAGAGCACTCAGGCCTCATGAGCAAAATTATCCCACCCATGACCTAGAGTTGGCAGCGGTGGTTCATGCCTTGAAAATGTGGAGGCACTATTTGATGGGAACCCACTGCAACATCTTCACTGATCATAAGAGCCTTAAGTATATCTTTACTCAGGCTAATCTCAACATGAGGTAGAGAAGATGGCTAGAGCTGATCAAGGACTATGACTTGGAGGTACATTATCATCCAGGAAAGGCCAATGTGGTAGGTGATGCCTTGAGTCGGAAGTTGTAATGCAATTGTGTTCTGATGGATTCTCGCATTAACACCTTGTGTGATGAGTTGAGCAAAATGAAGATCGAAGTGATTCCTTCTAGTGCTTTGTCTCACATTTCCGTTGAGCCAACCTTGCAAGACCAGATCATTATGGCCCAGCTCAGTGACAAGGGAGTGCAAATTATCAAGGAGAACCTCCACCAGAAGACTGAGAAGTATAAATGTTTCTGCCAAGATGGAAAGGGTATATTGTGGTTTGAAAGCAGATTGGTGGTTCCTAAAAGCAGGGATCTCAAGAAGAAAATCTTGGATGAAGCCCATCTCTCCAAATTCTCTATGCATCCGGGAAGCACCAAAATGTACCATGATCTGAAGCCCTTGTATTGGTGGACCAGAATGAAGAGGGAGATAGCCCAGTATGTATCAGAATGTGACACCTGTTAGAGGATAAAGGCCAGCCACTTGAAATCAGCTGGAGCCTTGCAGCCCCTGTCTATACCTTCGTGGAAATGGGATGACATCAGCATGGATTTCATCGTGGGTTTGCCCAACACCTCTCGTCATCATGATTCAATTTGGGTCATTGTGGACCGACTGACGAAAGTGGCACATTTTCTCGCTGTGCACACCACTGATAAGGCTCAACAGTATGTAGAGTTGTACATTGATCAGATCGTGTGTTTGCACGGATTGTCCCGATCCATTGTTTCTGACCGAGGAGCCCAATTCGTTGCCAGATTTTGGGAACAACTGCAAGAGTCTTTGGGAACTAAGCTAATCAGAAGTTCAACTTACCACCCGCAGACTGATGGTCAGACTGAGAGGGTAATTCAAATTCTCGAAGATATGCTGAGGGCTTGTGCAATCAATTGTGGCAAGAACTGGGATAAGCACCTCTCCTTGGCAGAGTTTGCTTATAACAACAATTATCAATCCAGCCTAAGGATGGCACCTTTCGAAGCTCTCTATGGAAGAAGCTGTAGAACACCACTCAATTGTTCTCAGCTTGGAGAAAGAGAAGTTTTTGGACCTGACTTAGTGACTGAATGTCAAACTAATCAGAAAAAATCTAGAAGCTGCTCAGGCCAGGTAGAAGAGTTACCATGATAAGAGAAGGAAACCTCTCCAGTTCAAGGTGGGAGATTTCATGTATTTGAAAGTATCACCCACCAAGGGAGTGCAGAGGTTTGGAATCAAAGGCAAGTTAGCCCCTCGTTACATTGGACCTTATGAGATCATAGAGGCATGTGGACTCGTGGCATACAAGTTGAAGTTACCTCCAAAAATGTCTGCCATCCACAATGTGTTCCATGTATCTCAACTGAAGAAGTGTGTTCGATTGCCGATCGAGATCATAGCAGAACCAGAATTGGAGATAGAGCCAGATCTATCGTACCAAGAGTACCCTTCCAAGATTCTGGATTGCAAGGAAAGGTCAACTCGGGCTAAGTCGACCAAGATGTATAAGGTCTAGTGGAGTAATCACTCAGAGGAAGAGGCTACTTGGGAGACTGAGGAATTCTTGCGATCCAACTTCCCCGATTGCCTACCTAAGGAAATTGGTACATAATCATACCCAACCCCTCCTCCTGCCCTTTGAATCTAAATTTCAGAAATATAATCCTAAAACAGAATGAAGTAATTATGAAACAAAATTTAAAAAGGACTTCCTTCTAAAGTTGCAAAGAGAATGACATTCGAAGAGCAGTCTACCCTAATAATAGAGCACCCACTTCCTGTGAGTCTCACCCTTTGCTTAACCCCGGGGGGACTCCGACCCGAATCTCGGGACGAGATTCCCTTAAGGGGGAAGGCTGTGACACCCTAGTTTCACTTAGGGTTTCTTCCTTAGGCTAACCACAAATCATTATCACATGTAAGCCAAATGAAGGGATAAACATCAAAAGGTAAGAACATAGAATTATAATGAGTCTTCTCAAACTCTCCTTACTCTTGCCATGAATCTTAAGGAAGGAAAACTCTCAAACCCTAATTAATCCTAAGTGATCAAATTAAACATAACAGGTAATTGGGAGAAAATCTTGGGGAAAAAATACAAATTTTGCTAAAATCAAAATTATAAAGTTTTAGTTCACCAATTAACCAACAAAGCATAGTAAAGAAGATTTGCCATTTTAAATTTTCAAAATCCCCAAAACAACCCCTAAACTAATGAACTTGGGGGAAATTCAGAAATTCAGAAATCTGAATTTCAGCCCCCTTCCAAAGATCAGTCGCGTTCTCTGTTTTTCAAAACTCAAAACCAAGAAGTCCAAATATCGAAGTAGTGCCAAATTTCCTTGAACATGCTCTGGAAAAATTTGAACTCAAACCAAATTCATTTGGCACGGTTTTGGCACCGTTTGACCTCAGGACCAGGCAATCTCACACTAGCACCTTGGTGATGCTACAACTCTCTGTCCCTAGCCTAAAACCACGCGACGTCCATGCACAAAAGACAAAGCACTGTCAGGTGAACAAATCCTTCACAGCAATCTTGC
Source organism: Zea luxurians (assembly GCA_029449295.1). Taxonomy (NCBI): domain Eukaryota; kingdom Viridiplantae; phylum Streptophyta; class Magnoliopsida; order Poales; family Poaceae; genus Zea; species Zea luxurians. The sequence goes on along the minus strand of JAOPSE010000001.1, from coordinate 42,900,867 downwards.
CCAAATTTGTGAAGATTTGCACCCAATCGGCGTTAGAACTCGGGCAGAAGCAACGGTTCCACGTGTTCGACCGTGGTTGACACCCCCAGTTCACGCCCATTCGCGCACCTGCGCTCCCTAGTGCATGCGCGCGCGCTTGCCGGTCCACGGCTGCCCGTGCACCGCGTCGTGCCTATAAAGCAGCCCTCAGCCTCGGCCGTACCTCCCCACGCGCTCAGAAGTCCTGCCCAAGCCAAAGATCGCTGGAATTCGCCCCGAGCACGCCGCGCCACCGCCTGCCAAGCCTTTCGAGCCTCGGCCACCGTGGCCAGCCTTCTCCGGTCACTTCCAAGCCGTGCCACCCGCTCGGTTAGCTTCGCCAAGAGCTTGTGAAGCTTTCCAAATCCTCGGACCCAGCAGAACTTCACCGTAGGCCCAAGATCGTCCTCGCCGGACTTCGGTCGCCCGCCACCGCGCGTGGACCGAGCAATCCAGTAAGCCATTTTTAAATTCCTTGCACCCACGTCTTCTCTAGCACCTAGTGAAGCTCTCTGACCTGTTTGATTGAACTATCACACCGTGAGTAGGCCGGATTCCTTGCTGCCGACGAGCACCCCAGCCTGCGCACGTGGACCGACCGACTCCGACCATCCTCGACGGCGACCCGCACATCGCCGTGACCCTCAGAACCTCCCCTACACCCTCGGCCACCTCACCGGAGCAATCTCGCCGCCGGTAAGCCCCTCCGCCCTTTTCCCCGCCGTGAGTACTGTTTAATTGGGGAAAGCACCGCGGGTTCTATTTCCAGAAACCCTAAGAGGTTTTCTGCAGAGTTGTAGACTCAAATGAATAGTGCCCCGGGGACCTGTCTGTAATTCCTTTAAAATCTTTTGCCGGGGACCCCAGCTTAAAACTGCTTTTCTTTAAACCATTTCGAATTAATCTTTTATTATTCAGCAAAGAACTTAGGAAATTCATAACTCGAGGAATATTGAACTAAAAATTATCAAACCAATTTTGATGGATTCAAAATATTATGGACTATCAATTAAAAATACTGAACCCCATGCTTTCTTTTTAAATTTTAGAGTTTGAAATTAATTATAGAAACTGACCAAACCTTATTTAATTAAAAAAATTAGTTATGCTTCTGTACTGAACCTAAGAAAATTTGTAGATGTTTAAACCCCATTCAAACACTGTTTAAAAATAGTGAGAACCCTAACATTGAAAATTTCAGTAAGGGTATCTATTAAAGTCATTTTTGCCCAAAACTTAGGAAAATCAGAAAGGCATTAGAAATTAATGAACAGTGAGTGTAATTATTTTTCCTAGACTACTTAAGTCTCAAAGAACCTAGGAAAAATAAAAGGACCCCTAGTCCAGAACAGAATCAAAGTGAAATATTTTATTTAGCATTATTCCAACTAGAAAAATAATTATTAGAATTATGCAAGCAAATCCAAAACTGCTAATAAAAATCCAGTGGACTTGTAACCACTAAAACCTCACTACAAAAATGATAACCAACCCAGCCCATCAGTTTAAGAAGGGTAAATAAATAAAACTTGATATTGGATCGTATTTTAATGGGAAAATAAAATGGTGCAATAATGGGAAAATAAAATTTTGCTACATCAATAATGAGATAGGCCACCAGAAAAAAAATGCAAACCCATTTGAAAGGTGCAAAATAACACCTATTGCCAATACTTTATGAAAAAGGCCATTTAATCCAAATAATTCCTACCACCCCTCCCTTAAGCAAAAAGATGCCAAACTTCAGAATGGTTGCTCTTGCATAAAGAAGAAGCTAGGAAAAATCAGAAATTTGTTGTTTGATATTTTTCAAATATAGTGGTAGTAGAAAGCACCCCTTTGGCTAGAAACTTTAGAAAATCATGGCAAAATAACTAATAAGTATTAATGGCTAGAAATTCATGCAAAGTCATGTTATACCACCCAAATGCCAGCAAAAATAAGTCCTGGAGAATAATTTACTGTTAAAAGGTAGTTGTAGTTCAAAACACCCCTTCTGCCCTAATGTTTGATAATTTTATACAGAGAGAACCACTCACTTTTTAAACCCCAAATTTTGAGACAAAGAATTATACACTAGTAAGAAGCCACTGTAACTTTTATAGAATTTTTAGAAATTTATTAAAATAACTTGTAGTTCAAACCCACCTTAAAAACATAAAAGAAATAGAGGAAAGGAAATGAAGGATAAACCTCGCTCTAATAAGTTTAAATAGAAATCTTGATAAATTCCCACTAAGACATTAAAAAGAATTCAGTGGAATACCAAATTGGACTTACCACTTAGTTTAACTGAGTGTGATCTAAATTACTAAGTATACCACCAAAAATATTTAATAGCAAGATTAAAACTCTATCTGATTTAAGTGGATCATTCACCATCAAAGTTAAATTGCTAAAGCACATACCATATCATGCATGTGTCTTACTCAATGCATTCATTAGATTGTAATCTCACTGACGGAGAGTACGTGCTCATCCCCGAGCAAGGAACTGTCTAAGAGGAAGACCAGGAGCAAGCTCCCGAGGCTATACCATCGAGGATCTCCCCACAACCCCAGCTTTTGAAGGCAAGCCCCGGTTTTATGCATAACCGTTTATATATGCTATTTTACTACACTTAATGTTTGTAGGCTTGTAATGTGCACTTAAGTGTAGGAGTTGCTTGAAACCTTTAGTTGCATGAACTTAGGATTCTTTTTGAGATGAATACTAGTATGCTAGGTCGAGTAGCTGCTTTGCTAATCAGGATCTCGGTAGAAGTCGAGTGATTTTTCTAGCACTCGCGCGAAGTCAGGAAATTGATTGTATTCATCTTGATAACGGGATCTATGTTCGTCTATGGACTTGGATCCAGGGAGGATGCCTTGTCTATAAGACGGGAAAAAGGAATTAAGGATTAATGTGTGGATACCGGAGTCAAGCTTTTGAACGTACTAAACACATGTCGGGAAATATGGTAACCGGTAAACCTAGTATCTGAGTGAAGCCGGGCGTGGACTTTACTCCTCACGTGACCTGAGACTGAGTCTCCCATGCTAGCTATGGTGGGTACAAGTGCGGCCACTGCACGGCGGCAGCCGAGAACAGTGGGGCATTGTATGCCAAGGCGATGAGGCCTGGACGTGTACGGGGAATCGATGGGGACGGTTGACATGTGTGGGGACGGAGTGCCCTTACATGTCGTGTGTTTAGGTTTACCTTGCAAGGATAAAACTGGTTTCGAATCGTCTACTTCTCGTAGCTAATGAGACTGCTTGACCCCTTGTACTACATCGAGTATGAAGTGAAATGAGGTTTACATGAGAAACTTGTTGATTGCACTAAATGCTTGCTACCATGTATGCTTAGAAGGAGCAAACTTAGCTAAGATAATGATACTAGAAACTGAAAAGCTAAAAAACTGATTTTTAGACTCAGCTAGTGCTTTTGGCAAACTAAACCCATCAGCCAAACAGTTGCATGGTCTAGAGGTAGAGGAGTAGTTTCCTAACACCGGGTAAGTCTAGCTGAGTATTAGTATACTCAGCCTTGCTTGTGGCATAATTTTGCAGGTACGCTTTAGGATATGGTTGATGGTGTGACTTGGCCTACCACCCTGCCACCGGGTTGGACGGTCGAGTGGGATGCTGCTCCGGCAGGAGAGAAGCAGGAGGAGTAGTGGGCTAGGCCTTGCCCATTTCCTCGCTATCGATGATATCGATTATCCGTTGCACCTTAATTGATGAACTTATTTCAGCTACTTGAGAAACTCCAATTTATGAAATAAGTCCAGTACTTTAATTTGAGGTTTCTTGTTTTGTTGTATTTCTTCTGTGACTCACCTTCGAGTGAGATTGTGGTATTTGATCCTGGTTAAGTGGCTTTATCATACTAGATCTGAGGGACTGACGGGTTATTCCGATTTAAGTGTGTTACGGCCCCTGAGGCGTGACTTAGGCACTTAAGCTGGAATAATTCGGGCGGTTCCGCCACAGCCTCCAGTTCGAATCCTATCGTCCAGCCCCTTAGGACCCAGTGCCTGCACCAGATCCAGTGCTAGACACTCAGGCAAAGGATGCTGCATTCCATCAGTTCGAGACTCAGGGCACAACCATCCCTGATGATGATGATGATGATTTTGGGATCCCGCTTCTACCTCCTATGCCTCCACGCTCACATGATCATGAGGCCAGGAGTTCCAGTGCTACCCCTGCTGCCCCTCCTGCCATTGACTCTGCTCTGGCTGCGATCCTCCAGTCTCTTACTCAACAGCAGGCTCATCTGGTAGCAGCCCAGCAGCAGATGTCCGAGAGAATTCTATCTATGTTTCAGCTCGTCACCCTAGACTTCTCGTTGCTGGTTATTAGCTCTGTCAGTACTCAGCCGCCAGTGCCACCAGCACCTGCTGTTACCACTACTGTTGTGGCGGTATCTGTGACCACTTTAGCTCTGGCAACCCCTACAGCAGCCTTAGTTCGAGTCAGTACCAGCTCCATCTTCTATGGCAGATCTTGGATCCGAGACTGCCTCTGACCCTCAGCTGGCGTTTGCTCTTCTGCCATGACCGCGACCGAATGCACCCCCGCCTCCTCCTTCCTCTTCAGCGCAGATATGAGAGTTGTGAGAGCTAGGGGGAGTTAGGGAGATAGTTGAGAGTGTCTTATGTATTTTGATGTAATATATGTGATTGATACTCTTTGTACTAGCTCCACTTTTATATGATGATTTTACTCACAAACTCTATTATATGCTCTCGATGCTTATGTTGACTGTGTGTATTGTGTTTTCACCTAATATGTTATCACCAGTCTTCTAGTTCTTGTTCATCGATTTCATTTCATTCCTATATGAACAAGAAACTTACATTGTGTATGCGCTCATTCTTATTATTATGTTACATGCTCTTTCTGCCAAAAATTATTGAGTATAACTAACCATCTTCTCTATTGACAGAAATTTCAAGCAAACTACTCTCACACTCTTGTAGGGTTGTCATCAATCACCAAAAAGGGGGAGATTGAAAGCATCTAGGCCCCTAGTTGGTTTTAGTGGTTAATGACAACGTAATATTATATGTGACTAACATATGTTTTGCAGAGACAAATGGTAAGTTAGGTCGCATTATAGGAAGATGTACTACAACGGTGAAAACAATCCCAGAGATAAGAACTTGAAGCAACGACTAAAACGACGAAACAAAAGATGAAGGTCTTCGTATTCCGAGTGTCAAGGAGTTGTGGACACTCGGTGTAGAGTTAGGTCCATTATTTTGTTTTAGCCATACTATAAAGAGGGGTTGTCGATGAGTAGTTTGACCAAGAGAGTTCTAGTGTAGTGTTGGTGCATATTCACACTCACATATAGTGGTAGGTGTCACTCTAGAACATACTCACGAGTTAGAACGAAAACCAATTTGAAAAACAGTAGAAAACAGAAACTAGGGTTTCTGGCCTAGGGGCACTAGACTGTCCGGTGCGCCCTCTGCTAGTGGGGCCAGCCTAGCCCAGGGAAGACCTATTCCCCTCTAGAAACCCGAGAGCATGGAGTTCAGAAAGCTGAATTATAGCCGACACACCGGACTGCCCGGTGTGCACTGGACAGTGACTGTTCACTGTCCGGTGTGCCATCTACCCAACGACTAGCTATCAGAACTAGACGTTGGAGATGACCGTTGGCGCACCTTTGTTGCACCGGTGGCGCACCAGACTGTCCGGTGCGCCCATGCGCAGCCAAGTTCTGGTAATGGCTAGTTGGTGGGTGAGGGCTATTTATACCCCCTCCACCCACCATATTGATGGTCTTGCTGCCCACATTTACTCCTACACATTGCTAGAGTATTGCAAGCACCACAAAGCTTAGTGAGGTGATTAGAAAATCTTAATCCCGCATTTGGACTTCATTAGTGCTAGCGAGAGCCACCTAGAGCACACACCTTATGCATTGGTCTTCTCTTGGTCAAGTGAAAGTCTACGGCTTGTTACTCTTGGTTATCGGCATCACCTAGACGGCTTGGTGGCGTTGGGAGCTCGGTGATCACCTTGGAGATCTTGTTAGTGACCCGGCTCAAGATTGTAAGCGGTCGTGAGGGATCCACCATGCCGGAGTGGCAAAGGATCATCTAATAGTGAGCACTTGGTTCTTGCGAGGACCAAGGGGGAGCAATACCCTTGCGCGGGTGCTCCAACGAGGACTAGGGGAGAGTGCCGACTCTTCGATACCTCGGGAAAAATTGGAGGAGTCTTCTAAACCTTTCTTTACATTCTACACTTAATTCAAGCATTTTACATTGTGTATTTGTTTAGCAAGTATTTGAAGTATTGTCTCAGCATTGTTGTATTTCTAGTAGTATTCCCTTATTACTAGTTGTTGGGGTGAAGTTGGGCTCTTGCTTAGGGTTTAATTATTATTGAATTTTAGAAAAGCCCAATTCACCCCCCTCTTGGGCATCCTGATCCTTTCAGTTATGAATTCAGGTACTTAAAAAAATTCTTCAAGAAGATCAACCCTCAAAAAGGACATATCATAGACCATCTGAGGCTCTAGTGCGGATTGTCCGAGATAATGTAGATTATCCGGACAAGAGCTCTTTTTGAAATACCACATGCCTTCGGACCGTCCAGCCCCTTTGGGTACTCCTGCCTTTTGGTGGATCTTAGCAAATCAAAAGCACTAGGTACAAGCTTTCTAACAATACAACTTGATATGAAACATCAGCCTTCTAAGCATCTAGCCATACACTAGGATGATATTGTATTATAAAATGGCCATTTAATGATTTAGGTAACATCTCACCTTGCAATGTTTCAGCAAATATGCATTACTAGAAATTACCTATGTAACTCTATAAGGCCCTTCACAACTTGGGGACCATTTGCCAAACTTTGGGTCCTTGGTCCTTAATGGCAATATTGTCTTCCAGGCCAGATCTCCAATCTAGAATGACTTAGCATATACCTTCTTATTGTAAGCTTTAGGAACTATAAGCTTGACTTTCTCAATCTTCTTGTCAGTCACCTCATCACTATTATTCAACGTTAAATCATGATTGTCACGATAATAGATCATTTTTCCTAGCAAACCTGATAGCATTCAGGCTTATCTCCAGAGGCAAAATAGCTTTCTTCACATACACAAGCTCAAAAGGAGAAACCTTAGTAGCATGATGCTTAGATATTCTATAAGCCCACAAAGCCTCATACAAAACTTTATGCCATCGCCTAGGATGATTAGATATTTTCTTCTTAATAAGGCTAATCAATGTTCTATTACTTGACTCGGCCTGACCATAGTAATTTAATCTTATATGATTCAGTGAAGTCACGCACATCTTTGGACATAAAATAAGCCCCTTGATCTGTAGTAAAAGTTTGGGGAATACATAATTATAAATAATATGCTCAGTTACAAATTCAATTATCTTCTTGTGTGTCATATTCTTGAAGGCAATGACTTTGATCCATTTGGTGAAATAGTCGGTAGCGAATAATACAAATCGATGCCCCTTAGATGCTGATGGATGAATATCACAAACAAAGTCTAAGCCCTAGCCTCTAAAAGGTCATGCCTTGATGATGCGATACATTTTGACGACATGAACAATCTGTAAATCACCAAATTTATGACATACTTTACATCCTTTATAGTATTTAAAATAATCAGCAATCATATTAGGCCAATAAAACCCAGCCCTTCTCAAAAGCCACTTCATTTTTGGAGCCGATAGATGAGTACCACAAATACAGTCATGTGCTTCATCCATGGCTAATATAGCATCATTAGGGCCCAAGCACCTAAGCATAACATTGTTAGGAGTTCGACGATAAAGTTCATCATCATTGAGAACATATTTAAAAGTTGTCTATCGAATACTCCTATTCTATTTAACCTTAGAATCTCGCAAATAAGTGATTAGGGGTATCCTCCAATCAACCATATTGGCCATATAATTAGCCAAACTAGCTAAAGCCATTACTGCAATGCTTATGTTAACATCAGACGGTCTAGTGGCTTCGCCCGGATGGTCCTACATGTACACTACGGACGGTCCGGTTACTGTACTCAGATGATTCGAAACCTGTGACTTTGACGCACTCACAACTCTGATTAATGATTTTTTAGAAATATGGAATTTCCTGTAAAACCCCTAGTGTTACAAGAACTAAAACCTTGGCATGACATCATATGCATTAGCATTTCATTACGTATGTTACACCTAGAGTGCATCCACTAGGTTAAAATTTCAAAACAAGCTTGTGATGTGATGACTTGACTTGATCTTTAACCCTAGGATAGGGCACTTACCCGTGGAGATGTTCAAGAGAGACTAAACTTAGAGAGTTTGAGTGGCACATAAACACTAGAACACTCAAAACCCTAATAGAAACCCTAAAAACCCTAATTAGTGTTCTATGAGGTGACTCTAATTTCTATGCACTTTTGGACCAAAGTGCATATATCAAAGTGGTAGAGTAACAAAAACTAAGCAACTTTTATATTTGGAGATTTCCATGTTTTGTGGAACAAATTAGAGTAAATTGCAAAAAGGTCCCAAAGGCATCTATATGGCTAACTCTGAAACTAGTGATATCAGGCCAAGTTTAAGCCTTAACATCTCTTGATCTGTGGGGATTTTTTTAACACCCCTGGTGTTACTGGCACTAAAACTTGAGCATAACATTATGAGCATTGACATTTCATATGATTGTTACACCTGGAGTGCATTCACTAGGTAAAAATTTCAATCAAGTTGTGATGTTAGGACTTGATAAGTGGTTAACCCTAGGGTAGGGCACTAAACCCTCAACTAGGGCTCATGGATAAAAGTGAAGCCTAAATGAGTAAAAACCTCATAAGACATGAGAAATGATCCTAAGATATCACTTTTGATGGACTTTAGTGACACAAAAATCCTAATTGAAAACCCAAAAAAGACCCCTTGAAAACCCTAATTGAAACCCTAGGGGGGTAGATGTAAATTTTGTGCACTTTTGGACCAAAGTTCAAATATCAAGGTAAAAGAGCACCTCAAACCCACTATCTTTCATACAGGAGAATTTGCAAGTTGATTAGTGGAATTTGGACCTATTTGCAAAAAGCACCACAGAAACCATATATAGCTGTCTTAAATTCAGTGAATATGGTCAACTTTGAGGCTTTATATCTCCAAATCTACAAGAGTTTTGCTTAAGTTCAACACATCAAATATGTAGAGCTAAGATAGGAGTACAACTTTGATTAAGTGATTAAGCCTTGGTGTCATACAAAATTTAGAGATAAATGGACCTAAAGTCTGGCTGTCAGACAATTCAGGGACTGAGTATTGGCTAACAGTGAAGTCAGATGGACTTTGTGATCGAATTAGAGTAAGATCCAGTGATGGATTGGGTATGGTCACTATAACAAAGTTGAAGTTGGATTATAGGACAATAACTTTGATACAAGCAGATTAGTGGGTTATCACATAGAAATTGAAGAAAACTGCTCCTCAACTTGAGCTGTTAGAACAACTGAAGATGATGGCCATGGTACAGTGCGCAAAAGATCTTTAGGTTCAGCCCCCCACCACCGGTGATCTCGCGCCGTGATCATCGCCACCGTTGTGATTTGTGCTCAGTGAAGTGCAGATAACTACGGTGGGTGAAAAATCTGGCGCTGGGGATGAGCTCGGGGGCACTATTGCACTCGGTCACTCATCCACTTGCGCCGGCGACGTGGCCAAGCGGCCGTTTTCGAGGTAAACGTCGTTCATCATGACTGCACCACGACCATGACCCTTTAACAACATCGCTGCTAGTCGCAACAGCTCGCTAGTGACCGTTGTAGCCCCTCAGCTAGTAAGTGCCACGGTAACCCGCACCGGCGACTCATCCCCTCTTCTCGGTCGTCATCGCGATCTCTTCAAATTGGACGCCACCGCCCTCGGACACTATAAATTGAGTGTACCGCTAGCTCCGTTAGGTAATTATGAAGCCAAAGCACCCGCTCGTGCCTCAGATCGTCCACCACCGAGCTCTAATTTGGGATTTCCCTCAAATCTGTTTCCCGCAGCCCCATGAACACCTCGCCGTGGCTAGCTCTTTGCAGGTTAGTTCAAGCTCTTTGGCTCGATGTTCTAGCCTCCCTCAAATCCCCTATTACTTGTAGACCCATTGAATTGAACTAGACCGCCTTGAATTGCCTAGAACACCTTGAATTGTCCATGGTTTTCGCCACCGTCATGAGCAGAGAGATTTCAAGCTCAAATCGTGCAATTAATGGAGGGATTAGTGTCGCCGAGGGCAGAATTAGGTGTTAGCCGAGCTAGGGGTCCGGTCATTGCGTGTCTTGGCTGGTACAGGTTCGCTGGAGGGCATGCTCACCGGCGTTCTGCGTCGTGGACCTAGCGTTGCAAAGGAATAGAAGTGCGAGGGCCTCCGTGCAATTGTTAGTGACTCATGGAAATAGTGCTACGGACTCTTTACGGGGTTTTCAAATCACCAGGGTCCCCTATGCAAATCTGGCAATGCGGGCGCGTGCGCGGGCGTGTTTTCACCTGTCGTGGGCTGGCTCGGGCCGGATTGAGTCCATTACTATTTATGCTTTCTCTTTCTCTTTTCCTTCCAGAATTAGAGAATTCATAGAAAATTGTAGAGAAATGATAAAATTATGAGACCAATTCTGCTGGACTCCTAAATTTCACTAGTATTTAATAAAAATGGTTCCAAGATTTTTAGCCCAAACTAGGAATTGTTTAGTATTTAAGAAGGCCAAAACCTAGATCTTTGGAATTTTAAAAATTATTTGATGACTCCAAAAATCATAAAACTTTTTGGATAAACTTAATTTGATAATTAGAACCTATGGGTGAAGTTTTGCATATGTTGGACATTGTTTGATTCCCAAAACTAAAACCCTAGCTCCTTAGGGTAAAACTGTTTAACCCTGCTAGGATGTTGACCTAGAAGACCCTAGTTTTCCAGGTGTACCGTGAAGGAAAGTTGTATTCAAGATACAACTTGGTGTATCTCTACTATCATTGCATTTTTATAAGCATCACATGAGCATTCATGGTTATATATGGTTATGTATAGAGAACGAGGAAGAAATAACTGTTGAAGAAGAGGAGACTGCTCCATCAACTAAAAATCCACCTACCGGGAACTGTTTTTATTTTGATATTTGTGGAACAGAACCTAACTCCCCTACAACACAAGGTAAGCCCCGGTGCATTTGCCACCTCCTTGCTGTTTTAAACTCTTTATCACTTGAATGATGCATTAGGTGATAGGAGTTGGGTGTTAAACCAATTGCTGCATTTCCTTCCTTGGAACTGTTTACCATTCCTTGATTACCTGTTTTATTAAAAGGTTTTCTGATGCTTAGTCCTGCTTTAGAAAAACAAATGTTTTGTTTTAAAACAAAAGGTAATGCTTCACAGTGGATGGGATGTTTTCAAAAATGAAACTTAATGGTGGATCCATCATGGCCGTGATGGGTTCAACATTGTGAAAGATGTACCTCTGCTAGGTACCAAACTTTGGGTTTTTAAATGATAAAGCTAAGACCGGGCGTGTGACTTGCACAAGAAGAGAGTCTTGGTATAGTGTCTCCGTCTGAGTCAATTAAGGACCGTCTCGATGTAGGCTTGCTGATTGAGGACCTTTTAACTAGTCACATGCCTCATCATGGATAAGCTTTGCCTCGGGCAGACTAATACCAGAAAGGCCAACACGCAATGGGAGTGGAGAGATGGTGAGAGTAGCGTATACCCTCTATGGCAAGAGGTTGGATGGTGGTGTATCTGTGCTCTCGGTTGGCGTGAACCCGGTCTGGTCTTAAGAAACCCGGTGGCGAGTTGACATATGCAAGGGTTAAGTGCTACATATGTCGTGTGATTAAAGATCCCCAGCTGGGTATTAATCAATTTGGATCGCCGTTACTTCTTGGACATGAAGACTTGGTCACTGCCCTACACGTAGCATTCCAGTAAACTGAAAGGGGATGATAAAAGATGGCTAGTATAGGCCAAGTGCTTGAACTAGGGTAGAAGAAACTCTAGATTCAGGTAATGACTTAACAAGCAAATAAAACTGGATTTTTAAGGATCCACTTTTAGTAAGCATTTCTGCAAAACAGAGTCTTTGATACTTGATCCGCCTTACCTTGACTCCCTCAAACTAGCATATCCTTGAGAGTATTTTCTTTTGACGGGTAAGACTTGCAAAAGTACACTCCATACTCAGGGTTTTCGAACCCATGTTGTTGTAGGTGAGGAAACATTAGACTTTTGTTGTTTTTGTTCTAAGGTGGTGCCTAAGGACGAACCTCAACAGTGAAGTGGTTGCGGGAGGATGTTGGCCTCCCTTTTGAAAAACAATATAATTTTATGCGGGAGGGGTTTTTGCCTCCCAGGTCTATAATAATAATATTTTATGCGCTCATAGTACCGTGGTTTTGTAATAACTATAACACTCTCTCTATATTTTAAAGAATGTAAATTAAGTTATTGTAATTCGCTTTCACTTATTTGTTCCTCCGATGTATTGTAATATCTGCGTGACGGGTGAAACGCTCTTGGGCGAGGAAAGAAGGATTCAGATACCGAACTTATCAAGTGATTATGTGCATCTACAAGGTTGTCCAAGGTCCGTTGGACAAGGACAACTGTAGGTGGGCCTAATAACTTGGGAGGTTCCGTCACAATTTTGCCATGGGTCACTACAACAAATTTGTAGAACTACTATAGTAGTCCAAGTTTGATTAAGTGATTGAGCTCTAGAACTGTACAGAAATTGGAGCAAATTGCCCTAGAAATCAGGCTGTCAATCGGGCTTTACCCTGAACAGAGACTGTCAGTGAACTCTGGTGAACTTTGAGGCCGAATTACGCATGATTTAGTGAGTATTCGATCAAGAACCCTATAACAAAGTTGAAGCTAGTATATTGGGCAACAACTTTGATGTAGTCGGATTAGCAATTTATCACATGAAAATTTGAGAGCGAAGCTCCTCAAATCGCTCTGTCACGCGCTAAAGAAGATCACAATGGTACAGTAGCTGAAAAGATCCCCGGTTCAGTGAATCCGACGTCGGCGATCCTCCACCATGATTCGCGCTCGCCTAGGAGATTTATGCTGCGATAGCACGGACAATGCAAGGGGGTGGGGGTAATAGATCTCAACGCAGAGAGGAGCTTGAGCCTTATCGTCGGACTATTTAATGTGCCACTTGCCGCGCGATCGGCCGAGGTGCCATCACCGGAGTTCGCCGCTCCTTGTAGTCATGCCATGTACTTAAGGTCATGATCACGTTGCGAGAGGTCGTAGTGGATAGCCCATTTACCGCCCAGCGTCCTTACCCCACTGAGCGCCACGGTAGCCGTACTCCAGTGACTCACCATCTCACCGCCGTAAGCTCAATCTTGCCCAAATTCGTAGCACCAGTGGTCGATCTCTATAAATTGATGCCCCACCCTGCTCCGCCTTCTTGTTACGCACCCAGAGCACTAGTCCTCACTCCTGATCATCCACTATAGCTCACCAATTTCAAATTCCCCCAAATCGGCCAGAACGCCGCCGTGAGACACCTCCCCATGTTAGAGAATTCCAGGTCGGTTCATACTTCTCTGGTTTGTGTTCTAGAATCATTAGGGTCTCCTATTGCTTGTAAACTCGGCCGATTATACGCTACCGTGCTAGGTAAACGGGAACAGCAATGTCGATCCTCGGTGTTCACCGTCATTGTGGACAGGGGGGATTCCAGGTCAGATTAGCTCAATTAGTATATGGACTAGGATCGTCTTGGATCAGGGATGATGATCTGATACTTGGATTCGACGGTCATTGCCGTTTGAAGCGAGTCCTAGCAAGGGGTGGCTGACGGGCGAGCACGTCGTCGTCGAGGTCCTAGAGCCGTGAAGAAACAAAAGTACAGGGGCCTTTGTGCAACTTTGAGTCAGACACATGAATAGTACCTGGGGCTCTTTACTGGTTATTCAAATACCTAGGGGCCTCGACGCAAATCTGTAACGCGGGCGCGGGCGTGCATGTGTTTTCTCTGTTCGCGGGCGGACTTGGGCCAGATCTGGCCCGACACTATTCATCATTTCTCCTTTTCTTTTTTACTGTTAGCTTAGAAAATTTGTAGAAAATAGTAGAAAATTGGTAAAATCATGAGACAATTTTGCTAGACTCCTAAAATCACAGAGTATTTAATAAAAATAGTTCCAAGATTTTTATCCCAAACCTGGAATTATGTAGCATTTAAAGATGCTCAAACCAAGTCTTTTAGAATTTTAGAAATAATTTAGTAACTCCAAAAATAATGAAACTTTTTGGGTAGGCTTAGTATGATGATTGAAGACCCTGGATGAAGTTTGAAATGATTTGGACTCTGTTTGGTAAAAAACCCAACAACTAGCCTCATAGGGTAAATTAATTAATACTAACTCCAAAGGAATACCAAATTAGAAGACCCTAGTAATTAGTTGGTAACGTGAAGGAAAGTTGTATTCAAGATGCAACTTAGTACATTTCTATTATGTAACTGCATATTCATGACATCGCATAAGCATTCATGTACATGTATTATCATGTATAGAACACGAGGAAGAAACCATGGTAGAAGAAGAGGGTGTCTCCCAGACTGAAAATCCTCCAGCATAGAACAACTTTTACTTCAACATCTACGGAGTGGACCTTAAACCTCCTGCAACACAAGGCAAGCCCCGGTGCATTTACCCCTTTCCTTGTGGTTTTAAAATCTTTATCACCTTATATGATGCATTAGGTGATAGGAGTTGTGTGCTAAACAGTTGATGCATTTCCTTCCTTGGAAAATGGATTACCATTCCTTGATACCCCTTTTATGAAAAGGATTTTTTATGATGCTTAGCCTTGCTTTAGAAAATAAAAATGTTTTGTTTTAAACAAAAGGTGATGCTTCACACTAGATGGGGATTTTTACAAAGAAAAGACTTACGATGGTGAATCCATCATGGTCGTGATGGGTTCAACATCTAAAAAGAATTACCTCTGTCAGGTACTAAACTTTGGGTTTTAAATGATAAAGACGAGACCGGGCGAGTGACTTGCACGAGAAGGGAGTCTCGATGTAGTGTCTCTGTCTGAGTCGTTTAAGGACCGAACCTATGTATGCTTGATGATCTATGAACTTTTAACTGGCCACATGCCTCATCATGGGTAAGCTTTTCCTTGGTCGGACCAATACCAGAAAGGTCACCATGCAATGGGAGTGGAGAGATGGCGAGAGTAGCGTGTACCCTCCGTGGCAAGAGGCTGGACGGTGGAGTATCTGTGCTCTTGGTTTGCGTGAACCCATTCTGGTCTTGAGAAACCCGGTGGCGAGTTAACATATGCAAGGGTTAAGTGCTACATATGTCGTGTGGTTGGAGATCCCCAGCTAGGTATTAATCGATTCAGATCGCCGTTACTTCTCAGATATGAAGACTGGGTCACTGATGTAGCATCAAGTGAACTGAAGGGTTGATAAAAGACGACTAGTATAGGCCAAGTGCTTGATCTAGAATAGAAAGAAATCTAGATGCAGGTAACTACTTAACCTGATAATAAAATGGATTTTTAAGGATCCACTCATAGTAAGCTTTTTCTGCAAAGAGAGTCTTTGAATCTTGTTAAGCTTTGCCTTGATTCCCAAAGGCCAGCATATCCTTGAGAGTCTTTTCCTTTGACGGGTAAGACTTGCGAAAGTACACTCCATACTCAGGGTTTTCAAACCCATGTTGTTGTAGGTGATGAAACAGCTGAGTTCTACTGTTTCTGTTTCAAGGTGGTTCCCAAGCAGGAGGATGAACACTAAAACTTATTTGGGGAGGGTGTTTTGCCTCCCGGTAATGTAATAATAAGTTTACGCACTCAAGTACCTGGATATGCAATAACTACTCTTTCTATATTTTCGTATGAATGTAAATTATGTTATTGTAATCTTTTCCGCTTACTCTCTACTCCGATGATGTGTAATGTCTACGTGATGGGTTAAGCGCTCTTGGGTGATATGATGGAGATACAGATAACCGAACTTGTTGAGTCATTATGCACACCTGCATGACTGTCTGAGGTCCTTAGTACAAGGACATCTGTAGGTGGGCCTAATACCTTGGGAGGTTCCGTGACATTTCCCTTGACTTATTTGATACCCTAAAGCTTCATGTTCTAAGTCATTAGCTCTGGGATTCTCAATTCCAGATATATACTGAATGTCAAATTCATCAAAAGAATGTATTATGTCCCAACACCTTTCGAGATAATCATTCAAATTACCATCTAAGCATTGATATTCCCCTAAAATTTGTTGGACATCTAACTGAGAATCACTAAAAACTTTTGCATGCTCTACTCCCATATAGTCCAAGAGCTCTAAATGAATAAAGGAACTTCATATCCATCTTGATTATTAGTGCAATAAGTTTATAATCGGGTAGAGAAGTCAAAAGTGGCACCCCTTATTGAAACAAGCATGATGCCAATCCCTTGCCCTTCATTACAAATCAATCCATCAAAATATAGAGTTCAAGGAGTAACAATAATGTATGAGACATCTGGCTCATAAGAATTATCAATCCGATGCTCTATAATGAAATTAGCTACAACCTAGTCTCATAGATTTCAAAGACTCAAAGGCCAAGTCATATTCTATAAGCGCATATGCCCATTTACGAATTCTACCTCTCATAACTAGGTTTTGCAACATGCATTTAATCACATCGATTTGACAAGTGACAATACAAGAGCTAGACAATAGATAACATCTAAGCTTAGTGCATGCGTAAAACAAGCATAAATATATTTTTTCAACAAAGTATACCTTGTTTCAACATTCACCAGCCACCAACTCAGATAAGCCATGATATGCTCCTTCCCTTTGGTCTCCTAAGTCAAATCAACTCCAATAACTTGTCTTCGGCTGCTATATATAACCTAAAAGGAAGTCCACTCTTTGGTGCCTTAAGCACTGGAACTGAAGTTAAGTGCTCTTTAATTATATCAAAAGTGTGTTATTGTGCTACCCCAAGTGAAATCGACACTATTCTTAAGCCAAAGGATAGGAGTGAAGGCATCAACTTTCCCGACAAGGTTAGTAATAAATCTTTGTAAATAATTTACTTTGTCGAGAAACTTTTGTATCTCAAGTTTACAAGTAGAAGCACCCACATTCTGAATGGCTCTAATTTGGTCAGGATCTACTTCTATGCATTGATCTGAATTATGAACCCTAAGACCTCTCTTGCTGACACCCCAAAAGCACATTTGTGTGGGTTCATTTTTAAATTGTGCCCTCACATCTTCTCAAATGATCATCATAAATCGGCTGAATGAGAATCAAGCTCAACCAATTTGATTATTATATTGTCGATGTAGACCTCAATGATATTCCCTAACATCTCATGTAAAATCAAATTCATAGCCCTTTGATAAGTTGCGCCCACATTTGTTAGCCCAAAAGTCATAACAACCCACTTAAATAAACCAATAAAGTCGGGACAACCGAAGGCTATTTTAGACACATCTTCTTTGGCCATAAAGATTTGATTGTATTCGGTATTTCAATCAAGAAAGCTAATAACTCTATTACCAAATGCATTATAAATTAAGATGTTGGCTACAAGCATAGGGTATTCATCTTTAGGAGTTGCTCTATTTAAATTTTAAAAATCAATACATACGTTGAGTTTACTAGAGTCTTTATTTTCCACTGGCACAGTATTCGAGACCTAGTCAGCATACGTGCAAGGCCTGATAAAACTAGCTTCTAGGAGTATATTAATTTCATCCTTAATTCTTGGGCATAAATATGAACGAAATGGTCTTGGTCTTTACTTGAATGGTCAAAATCTAGGCTTAATTAGCAAGCAATGTTCAACTAACTCTCGGCTTAAACCTGACATTTCTACATAACTCCAAGCAAAACAATCAACAGAAACATGTAATAATTTGACCATTTTACCTAGATCGAATTTTAGGTTTTTGTTTATAAAAGTCGATCTTGGAGTATTACCATCTCCTATGTCAACCTTCTTCGAAGGATTGGCTGAAGTAAACCTCTATCCTAATGTGTCCACATCCCTAAACTCTTCTATTACATATAAATCAGAGGAGAATGTTACTCCATGTTTATGATAGGACGGTCTGGCTAACGAACCCGGATGGTCTGGCAGCTCAACATGATTTCTGTTTCCTCTCTATGGGACTTCAGACCATCCATCTTTGGGGACTGACCGTTCGAAAGGGCGACCACAAATTGGAACCCTCTCTACATGACCCTAAACTGTATAGCATTAGGGCCTAGACAGTTCGCAATATCACTACTGGTCCGATTTTCTTCTTTTGGCACATGCATTATATTTCACTTAACATTTAGCAAATTTTCTGTCGACTCTAACATTACAGGGATGATCCCTTATTTACAAACACTTATGAATTGACAATAGGAAAAATCTATCCCTATCAAACATTTTACAGAATCATATATCCCTAACACAGGTGCATCGGCCATAGCCATGTAAGCCGATGCATCCGCATGCACTGTTTCGAGATCATGGCCGACCCATTGTATTAACATCTGGTGCAAACTAGACGATACACATTGATTAGCAAGAGTATCCAATCTCTTCCTAAAATTACACTATAATTACCTTCTACTTCAGCGATGAAGAATGTTGTGGTCACATTTTTTGTCCTAATGGTCGATTCAACAAACATAAAATCTTTGGCATCGATCGCGCTGTAGCTCCCAACACCGTTGAGGGTCATGTTGGTCATTATCAACTTATTATCTAATTTGCACAGCTTTTGGTACAAATATTATGGCATAAGATTGACGATCATGCCACAATCTATCAACATCCTCAAAATCTATGTCCCATCAATATGGTTATACTCCAAGAGCGGCTTTAAATGATTGAGCGATTACTTTAGTTTGGTGAAGAACGCTTCCTTAGGGTCGAAATCAAACTGAGCCATACATTTTCATCATTATCAATTGTATCATAATCGGCGAGAAAAGTAATAACATTAATTTCCATAGTTGGGCATTCGGGCGATGCCTTGTAGTCCACCATATCTTCCTCGGGTACTCTGGCATATGTGATCTTTTCCTTAAGGGCCTTGGAGTGTTCCATGGTGGTCGTCGTGTCCTTATTATCCTCTTGTGAAGCCATGTCATTGTCCTTAGAACTGCCAGACGATCTAGCCCTAAGCGTCGGACTATTCACACTACCCCCGGACAGTCTAGCTTCAGGCATCGGATGATTCGATCACCTAATTCCCGTCTTTATGATTACTTTGTGTGCTAGCGGCCTTAATTTTCCATAGCTTCTGAGGGTAAATAGGATGTGTTTCATTGAACACTTGCTCAACTTCCTTTTCCCTCTTCTTTTTGGTCTCAAGCACTAAAGTTTGAGCTTTCGAGAATATATAAAACCCAAAGGGCACCATCTAGGCATTGAATACTTTGAATTAGGTGTCTTTTTATGCTGGCAATCGCAACAACATCCACATGTAATTGTGTTTTGGTCAATGTTCCAAAAATCATCGGTCATTCATTTATTTCTTTATCGACCATGACATCTGTTGTGCCTATTTTGATGGTGTCACCGGCTGTAGTTATATGTAACTTTTTAGAACTTGTTGAAGCCGGTGACTCAGGTGTCATAGATGCAGGGGTTTCCCCTTATGCCCCTTGCCTGAACGATCGGCCTTTGGGGCCGAATGTTGTAGCATGCCTGCTAATCTTGTGCGGGAGGATCAGATTATGGAATCTCCAATCGGTCGTGTAATAGTAGAGCTAGCCTCTCAAATACTAAAGCTTATGGTGCCCCCAAGCTAGGTTATGTGGTATTTTATATGGAGATTGTGAGTGTGGCGTCACTCCTCCTCACATGGGTAGATAAGCAGGCAGGTAGACGAGTGGATATGTAGATGGGCACATGTGTGAATATGCTGATGGTATATATGTGTATTGCAGATAGGTAGGCGGTGGATACAAATGTGATGGATAAACATGTGGTGTTGTCAATGGCGTCGGTGGTGTGAGTGGAACCATCTAGACTACCTCTTAGGCTATTTTAGTTAGTCGTATTCCTTTTACTTGTCTATTTAATGTCGATGAATGGGGCATCTTTGTTGGCTGATCCCTTGAAGCGGCCTTCTTGTTGACATATTTAGAAAGAAGCTGATTGGAAGTAGGGCCGACAGTAACGAGCCGACCAGATGCCTTGAATGTATTTTAATTCCACGTACCTATCTCTGGACGTTGTGGCCTCTAGTCATCCATAGGACGTCTAAGGTAGGTCACTGGACCATTCGTATGTGGCCCAGACCGTCTGGCCATAGGGGCTGGACTATCTATCGTACACTGGATAGGAGGGTCGGATTGATTATCTGATCATGCATACCCCCAGTACTCTAAGTCTTGATGGTGATCGTTAATATCTCCTTCCGATCAGGAGTCTTTTGTGCAATCACGTCCCTAGAAAGAATTTGTTTGTTCTCATTGATCACACGAGGGTCACCGATGACAACACTTTTTCATTTGTATTTATCAGCCACATATGGTCGAACTAAGACTTTCCATTTAAATCTAATACATTGAAGGGAATGACTGCCTTTCAACTTGCATCTCTTGAAAATCCAACAAGCCTTCATTTATAGTCGATTGTACATGTCGATGAAAGACGTTGAAATCATTAGTGTCATGAGAAAAGGAGTTGTGTCACTTACAATAAGCACATCTTTTTAACTCATCTAAAGTTGGAATAGTATGAATTATTTTAATGTTGCGAGTTTTCAATAATTCATCAAATATTTTATGACACTCGGCAACATTAAAAGTAAAATTAACTTCCTCTTGTCGGTTCTTGTGAACTAGCTACAAGGATGAAAAGGCTGCAGGTTTGGTCTTACCTAGCCAAACAAGCTTTGCAACATACATATCCTTGGACTCATCATGAGAGCTACTATCAATATGATCAACAAGATGCATGTTATGAAGAGTTGATTCTGATGTCTTCTTGCTTCGACTTTCACAAGCCAAAGCCCGCTGATGCAATTGGGTTGACGAGAAAAAACTGGGTGGCATCTAATTTTTTCTTTAAATATGAATGTAACCCATTAAATCCTAGACCCACTAACTACTTATTTGTGACATGCATTTGAAAGCATCAATTTCTAGTATACCAGAATCTCCAAATATAATCATTAGTCAATTCATCGCATCCTTGTCGGGGTGATGCTAAATCAACAAACTCTAACTCATATTCTCCCAAGAAAACTGCTCATGGAACTTATGCTCTAAATCACTCCAGAAGCTAATAAAGTTAGGTGGCAAGGTAGCGTCCCATGTGAAAGCAGTACCAGTAAGAGACAAAAAAAACAAATGAAAGTAGAATGCCTCCCTATCGGCCAATTCTCCTAGTTGTGCTAAGAACTTGCCTATGTGCTTGTGTGTTCTCTTACTGCATTCACTAGAAAATTTTGAGAAGTCTGGTATCCTAGTTCGTTGTGGGTATGGGATGGCATCAAATTAGTGATCATATGGCTTTCGATAAGACAACCCTGAGTCCGTCATACTAATACCTAGTCTGTCCAAAATAATTCGGTTATTTCTTCCTGAATTTTATTCATGGTAGCCTGTGGTATAGGATTGGATCCCAAAATGTGAAGCTTAGATAACTGGGTATTATCATGTTGACTGTCTGTATGAGGATAAGCTATTTTATGTGGTGGTGGGAATCCCTATAATTCCCTATGTGTTGGGCGGTAATCGCCTCTGTAGGTGGGAACACTTCAGCTTTGATAAGACGAAGGTGGAGGGAGGTCCTGCTGTGGTGTAGAGAGTTGTTGCGTGTTGTGCACATTATTCCAATCTAAGTGTGCTATGTCGGATTATTCGTGGTAGGTCAATTGACAGTCCAACGGAATGTCAAACGGTTCGTTGTGGGTTACCAGATGGTCTGGTATGGGTTTGGATGGTTCAAGATTATACTCAGACAGTCCGACCACATGCAGAGGCTTTGTTGTGTCAATTAGTAGATGATGTGGAGGCAACGACTGACCTGGGTATGAGTTCATCAGCATACCATATAATGGATGGGACTGCATAGGCCCATTGTTACTGATGCATCTAGCGAGGTTGCCACTATTGCAACATCATGGGATGAAAAACAGGGAATAGTAGATTTTTCAAATTCATGTATGAGTTTTTTAAATGTTTCTTCTACTCCCCCTATGTTATTCTAACTAATCCTGTTGTAATAGTATAAAATGCTTAATATATTGATCATCACCGGAATTACTTACATCGTTGTCGTGGAGCGGACGTATGATGGATTCAACCTTGATCTTCCCTTGCTTGATAATCTTCTGGCACCAATCCACCGTGAAGTACGACAAGAATTTCTCCTTCACTTCTTCACGCACCTAGGCGCGTCGTTGCACCACATCAACGTTCCATTGCTTCATGAGATTTTCGAACCATTGCTGCTCCTTGACCGACAGACTTTCCATGGTCAGCCTAACGATGTTACCTGGGTTGATGTTGGAACTAGCCACTGAGGCTGGTCTAATTGATCTGAAACGCAGCCGTCCCCACTAGAGTTGTCAAAAATTGTGTTGGTGCCTTTTGGGGCCAAATGTCCATGATCCCTAGATCCCTCTCATGAGATCTCTCTATGGTAGCGTGGACCGTCCGTGATAGGTCACTAGACCGTTCGCGACTCTACACAGAGAGCTCCCTCTGCGTGTTCGCGGACTGTCCGTGTGGAAGCAGATGACCGTCCACGAAGGTGTAGAGGGCTTCGTGAATCTCGTACAGAACCTGAATCTCGCCTCCCAAGGGGGACCCCGTCGGGGATAAAAACTATTAGGGTTTTCTGAGGATCGAGAAGCTATCCAAGACGCCTATAGACGATATAGAGTCAAAGAGAGGTGAAGATTGAAGTCGAGGAATACTAAAACTAAGGATAATTACTTCTACTTCTAATGCATAAGGTAAAATTAGGTTGAAAATCAATTATTGTCTTTCAATCGGTCGTACCCCTCATATATATAAGGGGATCTCTGGACCTGTCTTAGGCGATTTCTAACAATTTCCTGCGAGATTCATTAAGATAATCACGCAAGCAAGTGATAAGGATTTTAGTCTGAATTAATCTAATCCGTAGACCGTCTTAACCTATCCCACGGATCATTCAGGACGCGGACTATTCGAGCCACACGACCAGACCGTCTGACGGTCCAAGTGCCAAATCGATATTTTCTAAATTATTTTCAATAGTTTAATTATATGACGGTCACATTCAAATTCTAGTACGTGACAAGTACGAATCGATTGAACTAGTTTACACATGAGAGATATGTGCACATACACTCTGAAAACACGCATTGAGCTGCATATATATATTGCATAACAAAAACGCATATATAATACATATGATATAAATGAGTGAGACAGATATATATATCCCGCCCAAAGTATTAGTTTATATACGAAATCTTGAACGAGATAGCATGTCCACAAAAAAGCGGATCAATATTAGAGAAAGAAACAGAGAGAAAAAAATGGCATTTGTGCGTGCACACCCACTCCTGAGAATGCTAATGTACGTGACCTTGAACTCCCCATTGCACGTGCCCTTCTGAATACCATATGATTAAGTACTTTTCGGCATGTTAATTTCATCTCCAAAAGTTCTTATACGAGGCCGCAGCAACTTGGATTATATATCCCTAGTCGTCGTCCACGGCGGGTGCGGTCGCCGACGCCGACGCCGCCACCTCCTCCGGCGCGGCCGCGGTGGTGTCCTTGGCCGCGGCGCTACCGCTCCCCTCGGAGCTTCCCTTGTTTTTCCGGCGGTTGGACTTCTTGGGAACGGCGGGGAGGTCCTGGCATGTGCCCGAGGCGTCGTCGCCGGCCGACTTGTCCTGCTTCTTGCGGTTCTTTCGGGTGCCCTTCTTGCTCTTCTCCTTAGTCTTCTCCTCGCCCTCGCCGCCGGTGGCGTCCATGGATGAGGTGCCGGAGCCCCGAGAGCGGTGCCGTCTCGACCGGCGGGTGGCGGGGGACGGTGGGGAGTCGCCCCCGCCGACGTCGACGCCTGCCTCGCTTTTCGTGTCCCTGAAGGAGGTTTCTCCGACGCTTGCTCCATCCATGACTATCTCTGTCATCAGGCATAGACGAGGGTGTCCATGTGTTTGTGCACACAATAAAAGCATTAAAATGATCTCATAGTAATTTTATTCAAGGCGACATCATTGCTAGCATAAATGTAACTTCCACATTGATTAGTAGGTTTGCAACAAGAGGAGGATGGAGATCGAAGACCAGCAAGAGCTTATATATTTGTGAGTGGCGAAGACAACCTTGAGAAGCCCAGGGATTTGCAGCAGCCGTGCCCCCACTCTCACTCCTAAAAGAGGACGAGTCAAGCGGTGCCGAGTGGTAATCCTTCATCTGTCAAAACCAACCTTTTCTTGTCATGCTACAATATCCACTACATTACGATGGATTTTTTTTTTACATAATACATGCTACATGCATGGACATAACTATTATGAATTGTCTTCATGTCGACAAGGAAGACATTGTTAAAAAGCAAGTAGAACACATGCATGCATAAAGATTGTCTGCATATATGTAACATTTTTCTTTTGCTCAATGTCAATGTCAAACAATGTTGCCGGCTTACCCAGCTAGGTGCTCCACCACTATTGTTGTTGCTGTTGTTATTGTTGTTGTTCGTGGAGCCAGGACCATCCCAACCGATGTGTGCCACGTGTTTTACATCCGTCGGGAACCCAATTTGCATTTCAGCCTCCTTACCATCTTGTGGTCGCAGTTCAGTATGGAAAAGAAACGATGAGGTCAATGCCACACCCATGCTGTGAAAAAATCAATTCGAGGTCAGTGAAGAAAATCAGTGTGCTTAATTGGGCATATATATACCCATGATGGTTGAGATATAGCGGAACGGCTTCAGGATCCCCTTCTTCATCTTTGTGCCCATGCTGCCTCTTCTCTAAACCTTGCTTATTAATTATATGAATGTGGTGGATGCACGCGCTCTTCCTGAACTCGAAAAATGCTGATCAGATCAACCGAAAAAAATACAGTGAAACTATACGATTGACCAAAAAGAAAAGAAAAGAAAAGAATGGTTTACATTCCTATTAGATGTTGGAAGTATGTATAGAATTGAACTGAAAATGACACATTGGAATGCTTACTCTGCTGGGAAACCTTAAAACTCTGTTAACAAGATTGTCCAAGAATATGTTGGCAATTCTTGTTAACTGGTTCTCAAGCTTCCTCAATGGGCCAGTGCCATTTTTTCTCCCTGCTTCTCAATCTCTTTCTTTTCTTTTCTTTTTTTCTGAAGGCTAGCTCAGTATTTGTCTAGCCTCAGGCATCGCCAAGCTATGATTCAGAAACCTACACTGACCGCAGCGGATGGCCCTTTGCGGTCAATGTTGCTTGGAGGGTTGGGTGAGAAGGGGAGATGTATCTTATGCCAAATTGTTTGGAGGGTCAAGAGCCATTTGAGCATCTAATATTATTCAGCCATGCATGGGCGCAGGAAGAGGCTACCTGTCCTCATCTTTTGGCTATTTAAGGAGAAGACGGTTATGGGAAACTGGATGGAGGATGCAGACGAGTCTATCTAAAGATAGTCAAACATGCCAGTGCTGGAAATAATGCGTGGCTGTTAATTTTCTCCAGGATGAGTTAACATGGTTTTGGCATTTTAGCTTTTACATGCACACGCTCCACTTCCGTCGACCCGTTTGGCAGTATCCAGCACACGGGGCCATATGCATGCCCCCCCCCCCCCCCTCTAAAAGTCTTAGTGCGGTGATAATTAAGAGATACCTTATGTGGATTCATAACTTTCATATAAGATGAATAGGTACTTAGTCCATAAGTAAAGTTAAGAGCATAGTGTCCATTGAAAAGATCAAGATGTCCGAGAGAAGAGGATTGGACTTTGTCTAAATTGTCTTGCATAAACTAAAACCTATAGTTAGCCTAACTTCACCCTTTATGCCTAGCAGAGTGATAAAAAACTTTGCATCCTACGTACCAATTCTATACTAGTATGACAATTATAGTAATGTAAATAATTGAAAGAGATACCTCAAATATAAATGGTTAATATAAAGAAAGGGTTAGGAAAGCCTCAATGTTTTACCGATGTATCGAAGAATGGACATTCCCTATTAGTCCTTGTTGGACCACCAACGCAAGGGCGTCACTCTCCTTCTGGACCAAGTGCTCCCTCCCTATGAGATGGTTTATTCACCATTCCAATATGATGAACCGCTCACAACCATGTAGACATTTGAGTTGGATCACCCACAAGCTCTTCGAGTGGTCATCAAACTCTCGATTGCTACCAAACCATCTATGTGATTTTGATCACAAAGAGTAACGAGCACATTCTCTCACTTGACTTAATCAAGGCTAATGAGAACCGATACACGCTAGCTACTCTCAATGCACTAAGAGCATCTCCAACAATACTTCAAACTGGTGTCTCAAATTAAAATATGAGGCTCTACGTAGGAAAAACTACTCCAACAGTGCCTCATTTCATAAAATTTGGTCAAAAAATATAGGGCATCCTCTCAAGTGCCTCAAATATACTATATCATAGTGTGCTACCCTCTAATCTAGATTTGAGGCTTTACTGTTAGAGCAGGATGTTTTGTTGGTGCACTAAATTCTATAAAATATACTCATTTTTAAATTACAGGGCGTTTTTGTAGGTCACGTTGTTGGAGATGCTCTAATGAGGCCTGAAAGGGAAATAGGGTCAAACCTTTTCCTAAATGATTTTGGTGGTTGAATTGCCCAACACAAATAATTAGACTAACTAGTTTGCTCTAGAGTATATGTACTACAGGTGCCAAAGGTTCAACTCAAAACCAATACAAAGATTAAAAAGGGTTCAAGAAAAAAGGAGCAAAGGAAACCGAAGTGCTCCCTGCTCTGGCACACCAGACTGTCCGGTGTGCCACCGGACAGTGTCCGGTGCACCACCGGACAGTGTCTGGTGCACCAGGGAGGATCGACCTCAACTCTTTAGCTTCGGGTTTCCAGGCGCAGCTCCGCTATAATTCATCGGACTGTCTGGTGGGCCACCGGACTGTCAAGTGTGCCAGCGGAGCAACGGCTATATGCGCGTAACGGTCGACTCTGACAGTGAACAGTGCAGCACAGTGAACACGGTAGAAGTCAGAGCAGTTGGTCAGAGGGGCACCAGGCTGTCCGGTGCCACATGAGGACAAAGCCTCCAACGGTCGACCAGCTCCAAGCCCTAACGGGAGGATGACGTGGCGGCGCACTGGACTGTCCGATGCGCCCATCGCCAGCATCCTTCTCCAACGGCTACAATTTGGTTGGTGGCTATAAATACCACCCCAACCGGCCACTTCAAGGTGTGGGAGCCCAAGCAACATTCCAAGTCATCTAGTTGACATACTCAAGCCCTCCCAACCACCTCTATTCATTGATCCATCCTATACACAAGATTTAGACCACAACAACCAACACAAGTGCCACAAAAGAGAGAGAGCAAGCAAGAGAGAGCTACTCATTTGAGTTTAGCACTAGTGCCTTGTGAGAT
The DNA here is from genome assembly GCA_029449295.1 of Zea luxurians. Classification (NCBI taxonomy): domain Eukaryota; kingdom Viridiplantae; phylum Streptophyta; class Magnoliopsida; order Poales; family Poaceae; genus Zea; species Zea luxurians. The sequence goes on along the minus strand of JAOPSE010000001.1, from coordinate 42,873,234 downwards.
TCATTGAGAAATAGTGTATGCTACATCTTTGTGTTCATTTGCGCATGGAGTTTTGACTCCCATTGAACTTACTCCAAAGTTTTGGAGGCTTGTAAAGCTAGCAAGAGACACCAAAGAGTGTGGTGGTCCTTGTGGGGTCTTAAGTGATCCTTGAGAAGAAGAAGAGCTCGTCGGTCTTTGGTGATCGGTGGAGAGAGGGAAAGGGTTGAAAGAGACCTGTCCTTAGTGGAGTCCTCAACTGGGACTAGGCCTTCGAGGGCTGAACCTCGGTAAAACAAATCACCCGTGTCTCGTGTACTTATCGCTTGTGATTTGTTTGTTCTTTCCCTTTCTAAGTTTTTCTTGCACTATTCTTTGCTAATATCTTTTGGTGTTGTTTCAAGTTAAATTCTCATTTAGTAAAGCAACACCTTGCAAGAAAGAACTTGAGTAATTGCTCTTCTTATCTAAGACCCCTTGCTTTATTCTCATAGACCTATTAGTTGTGTTGTTTTATCAATTCCACATTATTTGAAAGCAATACCCTTTACAAGCAAGGACTTAGTTTTTATACTCCGATAATTGTATATCTTGTTCTAACCACTAATCAAGGGACCTAGGTGGGGTGTAAAGTTATAATTTTCAGGTTTTGCTTATCCACCCTCCTCTACGCGACTTTCAATTGGTATCAGAGCTAGGCACTTCATCTTGAGTCTAACAACTCGAAGTGATGGCTCGTAGAAGATCCCAAAAGAACAAGAAGACCCAGGAGAACAAGGAGGTAACTCTTGAGATATTACTTTCGGATTGTTCTAATTATGATTCATGGTCTACTAGGGTGATAAATACTTTTAGAACCATAGATCCACAATTAGAACAAATTATAGACAAGAGTATCTTCCCCTCTAGTTACAATAGAAAAAATATTTCCGAGGAGGATCAAAGATGTTTTCGCTTAAACTACCTAGCTTATGACATCTTAAGTAATTCTCTTAGCAATGAAGATTATCGTGCCTTCATATCAAATTATAATGAATCCATTCATGATGCACATGATATTTGGACTAGAATTAAAAGCAAATTTGATGAGTCCAAACATCGTTCATTTTGTGCCTCTACTTCCTTTGGTATTTGTGAAACTAACCCTTTGAAGGAAGAAGAAAATAAACGTTGGAGACCAAACGATGAATCTACCTCTCCAAAAGGTTTGTCTTCCCATTTCGATTCCCACATATGTTGTGTGGCTAATGAAAATAATAGCGGAAGCACAAATGAGGATGAGGAGGAAGAAAGAAGCTTCATGCAACTCTACGCTCGCCTAAGCCAAGAAGATAAGGCGGTCATGCTTAAACTTCTAAAAAGAGCGAGAGAGCAAAGCGAAGCTCGTCAAAGGATAGAAGATATTCTCTCCATAAAAATGCTAAGCTTTGACAAGTTGACTAAAGAACATGAGGAGCTAAAGTGCTCTCATGTTGATTTGGTCCAAAGGTATGAAACTATTTCAATTGAGCAAGATAACTCTTTACATTGTATCGCTCAATTAGTAAATAGGAATGCCTTACTTAAGGACCAAGTAGAAAAGCTAAAATTTGAAAATCTAGCTTTTCAAGATAAATATGATATGCTTCTATATTCTCATGAAAATCTTATGGATGATCATATCATATTAAATATTGCTCATGAGGTTGTGATAGAAAACTTAAAATCCCAACAACCTCACTCATGCACATGTATTCAAATTGAAACTACATTACCATGTGCTAATGCTTGTTGTCCGTCGACAAGCAAATCTTCCTTTGAGCTAGAATTTGCAGGAACAAAAGATGATACATATTAAAAGCTCAAAGAAGAAAATGAGAGGCTAAAAATGAGCTTGACACAACTAAAAGGGAAGTGCATTGCTCAACCTTCTCAAGATAACCGTGATCACATGGTGAAGAAGCTTGAGACGGGAACAACCGCGGCATGCACTAAATCCCTTAAAGAAAATGTCAAGGACTTGAGGATTGCCAAGAGGAAGGAACAAAAGATGAAAATCAATGCCTCCTCCAAAAGTCTCAACCACGCCTCCATAAAAGGTAACATCCAAGGTAATAATCAAGCCACACTTCATACTAAGAGAGGTAAGAAGTGTAGTGAATGCTTTGAAAAGGGACACTCGATTAGGTCATGTCCCTATATTAAAAATGACTTGATTATTAACAAAGATGATAAACTTTGTTTTAAATGCTCAAAGAAGGGATACTTAATTAAGTCTTGTCCCTATTTGAAACAAAAAGGCATAGTGTTAGAAAAGAAAATATTAACTAACCATGTAGCAAGCAAGAAACAAGGAAAGAAGAAATCTTCAAGACTTGAAGATCGCCTTTGCTACATATGCCGAAAGAAGGGACATCATGCAAGGATTGTCCCATTGGTAACAACCACACTCCTAGCTTGTCAATTAATTCTCATGTAACTAGGCAACCCAAAATTGCAACTTGTGCTAGAAAGGTAATGAGTTTACCTAGTGCTAACACAAAGGACGTTTGGGTTCCTAGATCTTTGTCGACTAACCTTGATGGACCCATCAAGAGATGGGTACCAAAATATGCTTGACAAGCTTTGCAGGAGAAGGAGATGATATGAAGTGTTGGGGGTGCTTGAGAGAGTCAATTCAATTTTTATTAACTCAAGCTATCAATCTTCAATGATCTACATATTCAAGATTGACCCAAGGTTATTTCAAATTATTATGTCTAAAACTCATATCATCTCGGGGAAGATATTGATGTTGTAGGAAATAAAGAATTATTCTATGCGGAAAAATCAAGACCTACAACATGGAGGAAAGCCAAAGATGGTAACACTTATGTTTTAAGTGCACACATCTTAAATTGGAATTTCTCATGTGTCTTGTGTAGTCACATAGAAAAAGAAAGCACTTAAATTGTTTTAACTTATGTCACCATTCTTTGAAGAAATTCCTCTCATATGGTAGATTGCTTATTCATCTCTTCTATGCTATGTGATAGGAACGGGGTGCCCGATCTTCCGTCAGGTGTAGGTAACTATCAATTTGGTGGAGATGTCACACAGACGATCCGGCTTCCAATCAACACGACTAGAACCCCACAATCGCAGCACCACTACTTCTCTGTTTATCAACCGTGCGCTGCGCGATTGACCTCGCCATGAGGGCTAATCCTTGCCTACGAATCGAAGACACAAGCAAGAATAAGAAAGAACACAATCTGGAATATTGCGGATGAATGATTAAGCTCACAAGTTGGGGTCTCACAAACTGATACACGACGGCTGTTCTCGACAGATCTAACTTAAGCAAAACCCTAGCCCTAATGTGGTGGCGGCTACTGATTATATAAGGGTTAGGAGCGGACTCCCTTCCTAGACGCACCCTAATGGGCCCAACAAAGATACACGGCCCAAAGGCCCATTTATGGTGTCGCAGCACCGAGACAGATTATAGACGTCGGTTTGGTCCTCCACCTTGATCCGAACGTCCTTGCTGGCCTTCCACGCCTCCAAGTCCTTCACCATGTCCTTGCTGGTCCTTTCCTTCATTCCTAAGTACAATTAATTCATTAGGTAGCACACTATTCTCAAATGTACAAGAATAAGTATATAGGAACGAGCTCAGCTGCAAATTCAATTGTCTTGCGCGTGCGCGAGTAATCGGACCATGAACATCAACTAGGGGAGTGTTGTTTGTATCCATGGTAGTGATGTCCTCATCATCCTCCCCCTCTTGAAGTGGAGTCGTCCTCGACTCAAGCTCATCTTCTTCCCCCAAATACGGTTTCAAATCTGCAATGTTAAATGTAGGACTAACCCGGAACTTGGGAGGTAACTCAAGTTTATATGCATTATCATTTATTTTCTCCAAAATCTTATATGGACCAGCAGCACGTGGCATCAATTTAGACTTTCTTAACTCTGGAAATCTATCTTTTCTCAAGTGCAACCACACTAAATCACCCACTTCAAGCTTAACTTATTTTCTACCTTGACTACCAGCAATTCTATATTTTTCAGTCATCTTTTCAATGTTTTCTTTAGTTGAAGCATGAAGTTTCAAAATAAAGTCAGCACGCTCCTTAGCATCACTATGTACTTGCTCGGTAGTAGGTAGAGGCAAAAGATCAATAGGAGCACGAGGGTTAAAACCATACACTACCTGAAAAGGACTTACCTTGGTGGTGGAGTGTTCCGCCCGATTATATGCAAACTCCACATGCGGCAAACACTCTTCCCACATTTTCAAGTTTTTCTTCAATATTGCTCGCAGCATTGCAGACAATGTTCTATTCACAACTTCCGTTTGTCCATCAGTTTGGGGATGACAAGTAGTAGAAAACAGCAATTTTGTCCCCAATTTGTTCCATAGAGTACGCCAAAAATGACTCAAGAATTTTACATCACGATCTGAAACAATAGTAGAAGGCATAACATGCAAACGAACAATCTCTTTGAAAAAGAGGTTAGAAATATGAATGGCATCATCTGTTTTGTGACAAGGTATAAAATGTGCCATCTTAGAAAAACAATCAACCACAACAAAAACACTATCGCTCCCCCTCTTCGTCCTGGGCAATCCCAAAATAAAATCCATAGAAATATCCACCCACGGAAATGAAGGAATAGGAAGAGGCATATACAAACCATGTGGGTTCAATCGTGACTTAGCTTTTTGACACGTCGTGCATCTTGCTACAAAGCGCTCAACATCACGCCGCATTCGAGGCCAAAAGAAGTGTGTGGACAGCACAACCTCCGTCTTCTTGGCACCGAAGTGACCCATCAAACCACCACCATGTGCTTCCTGCAATAACAAAAGACGAACCGAACCAACTGGAATGCATAGGCGGTTAGCTCTAAACAAGTATCCATCATTTAGCACAAATTTATTCCATGTATGTCCCTCTTTACAATTTAATGCAACCTCTTTAAAATCATCATCAAAAGCATATTGTCCCTTAATTGTTTCAAGTCCAAAAATATGTCAATCAAGTTGAGACAACATAGCATAGCGTCTAAACAAAGCATCGGCAATCACATTATCATTCCCCTTTTTATGTTTAATGATGTAAGGAAAAGTTTCAAGAAATTCTATCCACTTAGCATGTCTACGGTTCAGATTTGTTTGACTACGAAGATGCTTAAGTGACTCATGATCAGAATGAATAACAAATTCCTTAGACCACAAATAATGTTTCCATGTTTGCAAAGATCATATGAGAGCATATAATTTTTTATCATAAGTAGAATAATTAAGAACAGGGCCATTCAATTTCTCACTAAAATAGGCAACGGGTTTACCTCCTTGCATCAAAACAGCACCAATGCCAACTCCACTTGCATCACATTCGAGTTCAAAAGTCTTACCAAAGTCAGGAAGTTGGAGTAGTGGCGCGTGAGTAAGCTTCTCTTTTAAAAGAGCAAAAGAATCGTCTTGTGACTGCCCCCAATTAAATGAAACACCCTTCTTGGTCAACTCATGTAATGGGGTAGTGATGGTGCTGAAATCCTTCACGAAACGACGATAAAATCCTGCAAGTCCAAGAAAACTCTGCACTTGTGTCACCATCGATGGCGTTGGCCAACTCTGAATAGCATTCACCTTGGCCTCATCAACCTCAATACCCTGTGGAGTGACAACATAGCCAAGAAACGATACTCGTTCGGTGCAAAAGGTGCATTTGTCAAGGTTAGCAAATAAGCGCGCGGCACGCAAAGCATCAAAAACAGCACGTAGATGGTCAAGATGTTTAGATAAACAAGTTTTGTAGATCAAGATATCATCAAAATAAACCACCACAAATTTTCCAATAAATGGGCGCAAAACCTCGTTCATCAAACGCATAAAAGTACTAGGGGCGTTAGTTAATCCAAAAGGCATCACTAACCACTCATACAAGCCGAACTTGGTTTTGAAAGCAGTTTTCCATTCATCGCCTAATTTCATTCTAATTTGGTGGTACCCACTACGCAAATCAATCTTAGAAAATATTTTAGAACCACTTAACTCATCAAGCATATCATCTAATCTAGGAATAGGATGACGGTACCGGATAGTGATGTTGTTAATGGCTCTACAATCTACACACATGCGCCAGCTGCCATCTTTCTTTGGAACCAAAATGACAGGAACAGAACAAGAACAAGAACTAAGGCTCTCACGTACATACCTGCGGTCCAAAAGGTCTTGGACTTGGCGCTGAATCTCCTTTGTCTCCTCAGGATTTGCTCGATATGCAACACGGTTGGGCAAGCTCGCTCCAGGAATCAAATCAATCTGGTGCTCAATCCCACGAATGGGAGGAAGTCCTGGAGGTAACTCAGAGGGAAAAACATCTCGAAACTGCTGCAAAAGGTTAGTCACAGATGCAGGCAAAGTGCTAGGAATATCATTAATAGAAATGAAAGCATCTTTGCAAACCAAGGCATAGCAACAGGTGTGGGGGACAGATATCCCCCGGGTCCACTAGAAGGATAAAAGACCTCACGAAAGGCCCAAAGGCCCCATAATTCGTAAGGTCATCCCCCTCGTGGGCCTGGGAGGAACGACCAGTGAGACAGATCAACACAAGGCCGGGTCGGTGCAAGCCCAGACGGTCCAACAACATCCGAACAGTAATCACAGCAGTGACCCGACCTTCCCGCGCAGGAGCCCCGTACATCGGAACTGGGTGAGGATGAGTCGGCTGAATTATAGGGAGACAGACTCGGTTAGTTCACTATTATTCTGGCTCACGTTGTTATCATATCCACATGTAATGCCCCACGGTCGAGTATATAAGGCCTAGGGGGCACCCCTTCAAGGAGAGAGATCGACATTATTCATCACTTAGCCTTCCATCACATTCTTTACGTTTTCCAGCACTAGAGAGCTCCCTTGTAACTCATCGCATAAAGCATTCCAGCCAGGACGTAGGGTGTTACGCATCTCAAAGCGGCCCGAACCTGTACATCACTGTCTACTATTTCTCGTGCGCCTAGCACGAACCATCGAGCTACAGTCGGTAACACCGTCCTACTCCTAAAAGCATCTTGGGGGGTAACCCCGGGTGCGCGGTCGGACCCGAAACACCGACAGCTGGCGCGCCAGGTAGGGGGTGTGTCATTGAACCAAGCTAGCTCAATGGCCGTCACCTTCCAGCGCAAGATCATCCTCCGCCCCGGATCCATATTCTGCTTCGGTACTATCTCATCTGTAGCGGATGAGGAGGGAACTCTGCATCGCCTCGCGGATCCGCTAGAGAAAAAGCCTTCCTCAGGAATCTCCGAGAAAATTGGGGCGAGGCAGGAAAAAGCGCAACCTCCAGTGCTCCTAAAAAAGATCACCTCCAGCAAGATAGGAGCTGAGAGTCCCTCAGCCCGGAGAACTCCGCTGTCCACCTCTCCGACGAGAGAATGGACACAAATCACGAGGAGAAAGGAAGCAAAGGATCATCAAGCTGATCTTTCTACGCCTCCGCCCTCAAAGGAGAACAGAAAGAAGATCGCCATAACAGCTACTCCATTCTACCCCGACGTCCTCTTCATCGGGAGAGTGGAGTCGCCCCCCATCTCTGACGACGAGCTGACCGCGCCCGGAGAAGAACCTCCTCAGCGGGAATCCCGCAGACGGAGAAACCGACGCCGAAATATCCGGCGACATCACGAGGCCGGAGAGCGGGACCCGGCGTAACCCGTATCGCGAGATGGGGTCTCGGAGGCGGGATAAACTCTGGAGGAACGTGTCTTCAGGGAACGAAGGAATTCAAGACAACGCGATCGTCGACGGGCTCAAGAACAGGCCGAGCAGGAGATAAAGCAACGTCGGGAAAATCCACTCTTCGGGCGCAACTTGAACCCCGACTTCGCCCGAGCCATGAACACGCCAAGTGAAGTCAGAGGGGTGTTGGCTCGGATAGCTGATGGCCTCCCTCGGACTCCCGACGTCGAGGGCTATCGGAGGCTGTTCACTCAAGCAGCAAATCACATTCTACCCCTCGCTCACCCGCCGAACGATCTGCGACACGCCATCAACAGTCGCCGGGACGCGCGGAGCTCCTTCAACGCCTCGCGTGAACGACGACACGGGAACGAGATCCGTCGCCGGGAAGAGTACGACCGGGACCATGGCATCCCAGCAAGGAGTCAGGCTACCAGGACCGAGTCGGCCACGGCTTCAACTGGAGGCACCGCCTGGGGACGGTCGAGGCACCATGACGATCACTCCCCTCCCCGGGACAGACAACATCATCGACGACAGGAGGACACATGTGGAGTATCGACACTTACTCCGCGCCTCAGGGCCATTCAATGGCCCCCTAACTTCAAGGTATCCAACGTCGACAAATATGAACCTAAGCAGGATCCAGGAGGTTGGCTGGCTGTCTACACCACCGCTGCCCGGGCAGCTGGGGCAACTGAGGACATGATGATCGCGTACTTGCCTATTGTCCTCGGGCAAGACGCGCTGCAATGGCTACGACACCTACCCCGACACTGCATCGACGACTGGAGCGACTTCAGTCGGCGCTTCACCGCCAACTTTCAGTCTCTCTCCGATAAGCCGGCGCAACCATGGGACCTCAAATCCATCAAGCATCGAGGGGACGAAACTCTCCGGTCATACCTCAAAAGGTTCTAGACCATGAGAAATCGTAACCCCGAGGTTGCTGAGGCAGCGGTGATCGAGGACTTCTACAGAGGATCCAATGACTCGGCCTTCGTCCGAACCATATTACAGAAGGCGCTGACTACCTCCGAACAACTGTTCCGAGAAGCCGACCTCTACATCACCGCCGACGAGCGAGCTCAGGACCTCATCGGAGGAGTGAAGCCAGCACCAGCGGCACCGCGACATGACACGAATCAGCAGCCCGACAAGCGTTGGGAGAAGAGACCTCGCGAAGAAGTCCACGCCGCCGGACCACCTGCCTCTCGCGCCCGAGGAGCACCTCGAGGAGGCGAACGCATGCTGGACGACATCCTCGATGCCCAGTGCCCATACCACAAGGACATGCGCCACACCCTTCGGAACTGTAGAGACTTCAAGCACTCCGTCGGGCACGGCCGACCCTTCCAATCTCTACCTCCTCCTCCGCCGCGAGGAGGACCAGGAGAACCGCGACAACCCCAGCAACAGGAGGAGGGAGGAGGTGGAGCCTTCCCGCATGTCGACAGAGAGGTCAATGTCATCTTCGGCGGACACAGATCGCAGGAGAACAAGAGACAACAAAAGCTCAACGATCGCCAGATACCGGTGGCAACTACCAGTCCTCTCGCCCCATACCGATGGTCGGAGCACCCGATCACTTTCACTCGGGCGGATCAGTGGCTCAACTTCGACCACCCAGGCAAATACCCGCTCCTCGTCGATCCAGTGATCCGAGAGAGCAGGGTGAAGAAGGTATTAGTGGACGGGGGGAGCAGCATCAATGTCACCTTCCCTCGGACACTCCAAGGCTTGGGAGTTCACCTCAAAGAACTCCACGAGTCAGACACTCCTTTCTTCGGCATCGTGCCGACTGAAGGAGAGTACCCGCTGGGCCACATCTACATGCCAGTCACCTTCGGAACTCCGGAAAACTACAGAACCAAGTTCCTGAGGTTCGAGGTGGCGAACTTCGACTGTGGATACAACACCATCATCGGGAGGCCCGAATTAGCGAAGTTCATGGCTATTCCACATTATACATACATGGTATTGAAGATGCCTGGACCGCAAGGGATCATAACTGTGCGCGCCGACTTCCAAGGCGCCGCAGAATGTTTTCGAGTGGCTATTCAGGCGGCCCTCTCCACCAAACCATCGACGATTTCCTCTACACGGGCAAACTCAAAGCCTAAGGAAGACCTCGCGGTCCCCGCGAACGAAGCACAAGTCGTGACCTCTATGCGGCCGACTGAAGAAACCAAAAGGATCAACCACGGGTTCGCTGATGAGCGCAGAACCGCCATCATCAGCTCCAGCGTGGACGACAAATAGGAAAGCGCGCTCGTCCAGTTTCTGCAAGATAACCGAGACGTATTCGCATGGCAACCTACGGATATGCCGGGAGTCCCAAGAGAGCTGGTCGAGCACAAATTGAAGGTCTACCCCCAGGCGAGGCCAATACGCCAAAAATTACGTCGCTTTACGCCCGACAAGAGAGAAGCCATCCGTGCTGAGCTGGCTCACTTGGTCGCGGCCGGATTCATTAGAGAAGTGTTACATCCTGAATGGTTGGCCAACCCTGTTCTTGTACTCAAAAAGAATAAAGTGGATTGGCGCATGTGCGTTGATTATACGGATCTCAACAAACATTGTCCAAAGGATCCCTTCGGGCTTCCTAGGATCGACCAGGTGGTGGACTCAACCTCCGGATGCTCTATGCTATCTTTCTTGGATTGCTACTCCAGGTATCATCAGATTAGTCTGGCAAAAGAAGATGAGGAAAAAACGGCATTTATCACCCCGTTTGGAGCCTTCTGCTATACCTCCATGTCGTTCGGCCTCAAAAACGCTGGAGCGACTTATCAGAGAGCTATTCAAACATGCTTAGCCGATCACTGGGGCAAGCATGTGGAAGCTTATGTGGACGATGTGGTGATCAAAACAGAAAATTCAGAAAATTTCATTGAAGATTTACAGCTGGTTTTCAATAGTCTACGACGATATCGATGGAAGCTTAATCCCGAAAAATGTGTTTTCCGGGTACCAGTAGGAAAGTTACTCGGGTTTATTGTCAGCCACCAGGGAATTGAAGCTAATCCAGAAAAGATTGAAGCTATCATGAGGATGGAGGCACCACGATCACAGAAGAAAGTTCAAAGACTTACCGGATGTATGGCAGCCCTGAGCAGATTTATATCTAGGCTAGGAGAAAAAGGCTTACCATTTTATAAGTTACTCAAGAAGGTGGACAAATTTCAATGGACCTTAGAAGCACAGGAAGCCCTAGATGCATTGAAAATGTTCTTGACAACACCACCAGTGCTGAAACCACCACGCCGAGCCACACCGACTCAACCAGCAGAAGATCTGCTATTATATATCTCTTGCACGACTCACGTGGTGAGCACCGCGTTGGTAGTCGAGCGAGCAGAAGAAGGACATGCATACCCAATACAGCATCCTGTTTATTTCATCAGTGAAGTTCTGGGTCCCTCGAAGAAGAAATACCCTCAAGTTTAGAAGCTATTATATGCAGTACTTCTAACTGCACGCAAGCTCCGTCACTACTTCGACGACCACAAAGTCATAGTAGTCACCGGATTCCCAATAGGAGATATTCTTCACGACAAAGAAGCCATTGGGAGAATAGCCAAGTGGGCCTATGAGCTGGGATCTCATGACATTGAATTTCGACCTCGCACTGCCATAAAAACTCAAGCTCTGGTTGATTTCGTATCGGAGTGGACCGAACAACAAGTACCAGATGACCCAGAAACTGCAGAAGTATGGCGAATGTATTTTGATGGCTCGTTAAAGCTGCAGGGAGCAGGCGTAGGGATCCTCTTTACTGCACCTGGAGGCGAACACCTCAGATATGCCCTTCAGTTGCTATTTCCAGCCTCTAACAACACAGCCGAGTACGAAGCTCTGATTCACGGGCTAAACATTGCCATATCGCTGGGCATCAAGAGACTGATGGTGTACAGAGACTCCCTGGTGGTCATAAGTCAGATAAACAAAGAATGGGATTGCTCGAATGATTCCATGGGAAAATGTTGCACCGCTGTCCGGAAACTAGAAGATAAATTTGAAGGATTGGAGTTTCATCATGTGGAGAGAGACCGCAACACAGCGGCAGATGCATTGTCTAAGCTAGGGTCCAGTCAGACTCAGGTCTCGCCTGGAGTTTTTGTCCAAGAAGTGCCGCACCCGAGCATTTCAGCAGATCGGGTAGGAGAATGCAATACTCTGAGCCAACTAGAATCAAATCCTGATGACTAGAGAGAGCCGATCATCAGATATATAAGGAATGAAGAGGAGCCAGATGACAAAAATACAGCTGAGCGTATCGCAAGGCAGTCAGCTCACTATACGCTCATTGGGGACACGCTATACAGAAGGGGCGCGTCAGGAGTCCTCATGAAGTGTATTCTTTCATATACTAGAAAGCAACTTCTAGATGAGGTCCATGCTGGCAATGTGGAGTGCATGCAGCATCCAGGACCATGGTTGGGAAGGTCTTCAGGTCGGGTTTCTACTGGCCAACAACAAAAAGTGACGCAGCCAAGTTAGTTCAGAGGTGCGAAGCCTGCCAATACTTGTCGAAATAGCAGCATCTACCGGCACAGCAACTACAAACCATACCCGTAACTTGGCCATTTGCATGCTGGGGATTGGATATGATTGGACCTGATGAATACATGGATGTCAACTATATAGTCAAGGCCCAATCAATCATAGAGTCCCAAGCTCAAGGGGAGTTGAAGTCCAGTTTATTCGCGAATCCGGTTAGGACTGCAGGAGTGGTCCTCACGAAAACGGACGCCCAGACCACATATGGACTCCGTTTTTGACATTCTAGATATCGTTGGAAAGCTAAGAAGATAAGCTTTCCAACCCATCTGGTTTCACGTCAAAATATACACGGAGCTGATGGGAATCGTCATAACAAGATGACGTCCAGAATCTGCAAGAAATTAACGACGCCTGTTTTTGGGCCTAAAGGACTTGTACATCCTAAGGAGATAAGCTCGGCCACCCCCTTGGCCACCGCCTGAGTCGAGAACGACTCCAATTCAAGTGGAGGAGGATGATGAGGACATCTCTCCCATACAAATAATGCATGGACCGACAACACGAGCACGTGCACGACAGCTAAATCTCTAGGTTCGTTCTAACCTAATCAATTGTGTTTTAGAGCTTACGCTTGGTGCCATGGATGTTTTGATGATTAGGAACCTTGGAGAGGACCAACAAGGACTTGGGAGAGGCCAACATGTCAAGGAGGAGAAGCTAGGACGTTCACAACAAGAGAAAGCCAGGTCCGACTCAACTACGTCTCCACCTCGAAGTCCAGGACCAGTCTGCACTAAAATGAACGCCCAGGATACATCCAAACTCCGATTAGGTTGGGCTTTATATGGATGGAAAGCTAAGGAGATAAGCTTTCCAACCCAACTGGAACCACCTTAAAATTCATCCAGAGTCAACGGGAATCGTCGAAACAAGTCAGCGTTCAGATTCTGTTTTGGTGCTGCGACACCGTTTGTTGGGCTGTTGGGTCGTGTATCGTGTTGGAGCCCATTAGGGGTGCGACCAGGGGTTGTGCACGCCCCTAACCTCTATTTTACCAGCAGCCACCACCACATTAGGGTTTGGGATTTTGCTTAGATTATATCTGTCATCGAACAGTATCGCCGTTCATCGGTTTGTGAGACCCCACCTCGTGATCAATGCAGTTTTGATTGCGTTCTTCCTGTTCTTGCTTGTGTTCTTGATTGCGCTTACAGGGATAAGCCTTCATGGCGAGGTCACTCGTGTGTCACGGGTGATAACCAACGGAGCAGTGGTGTAGTGATTGCGAGGAGCCGTTTGCTCGGAGCCTTGGATCATCAACGTCGAGATCTCCACCCAATCAAGTTATCGTACCTCACGGAAGATCGGGCCTCGTCCTCTATCAAGTGGTATCAAGATTCCAGGTTGTCTGTGAGGTACAATCCTACCATTAGATTTATTTTGTTCGTCCTATAACCCACAAAAAAGCCAAAAAAATTACGATCTGTTTATCCTGACCTAAAACCATCGCCTTAGCCTTTGCACAATTCAGTTTTGGAGTCCGCAGTTCTGAGTTTGTGTCCTATGTTGATTTTGGTTGTTGGTTTAGATTTGTTTTGGTTCAGTTTGATCCTTTCCATCCTACAAAATCGACCTCCAAAATAGATCCCATCTACAAAACCGATCCTAACCGATCCTATTTTATCTCATCATCACGTCCTTATCAGATTAGTTTCTATCTAGTTCGGTATTTTAATCATAACTCTCGCATACGAACTCGGAATTTAGTGTTCTTGTACTTTCTGGAAAGCTTAGAAAATTATCTACAACTTTTATATTTACGAGGTTTCCAGAAAATATCATTATCGAGGAGTTATCTATCTTAGAAGTAAATCTATTTGTGATCCTGAAATTTCGGACCAGTCTGTATTTCGGGGTCAATATCTCCCACTTATTTTATCCAAAATAGGCGATCCATATATCCAAAAGAAAGAGAAAAGGAAGACCTACAACTTTTGTGTTTTGAGTTTTTGAGTTTCGGGTCTCTAAATTTGTCAAACAGTCTGTTGAAGTTAGAGCAGAAAATCTGTGATAGACAGACGAGAATTTTTTTTGATAGTCTTGTGTTATATCTTGTTTTTGCGGCACTCTTGTAAAAAAAGGGAATATAAAAAGGCAAGTGCAAAACAAAAAAGCCGCACAAAACAAAGAAAAAAAAGAAGAAGAAAAAAAATCAGAGAAAAAAAGAGAAAAAGAGTGCGCATAAGCAGGAACACCATTGATCTGTGCACCTCTGTGATTGTTTTTCATTCCAACTTGTTACCTTGCTGTTCCTAGATCCTTGTCACCTCCTTTGTGTCTTCCTCCAACTGTGCTAATACATTCTCTAGGCCAGCAACTAGGACGAGTACTTTGGACACTTATTCAGCATTGCTATCTGTTACTGACTTGTGTGCCACATATATATATTTAGTCAGCCTTCCCAAAGCTCCACCTTTCTCTCGAGCAGAACAGGTACTCCTTTGCAATCACACCCACGCTCGTTGGACAGTCACACCGGTCACCGTTTGCCACCTGCAGTGCTAGTAAGAACCTTGTAAGAGCGGGGTAAGACGCTTCATAACTTGTGTTCCACCACCACCACCACCCTGAGAGATAGTTGTAGGGTTCACTTTGTTTGTTGCCTTTTTGTCTCTGTTTTGTGCTAACAATGACAGGACCAAAGAACCAAACGAACAAGGAGAAGGAACCTAAGCTTAACGACGATGAGTGTGTCTCTCATCTGGAATTGAAGGAGATGATGCGCGCATTGACTAAAGCTTTTTAGAGCCACACCATTGATGATGATTCGTCTCCCTCAGGTTCTATATATCCATCTTTCTCTTCTTTTGATGCAAATATTGCAAATGAATATACTGAATGGGAAATATCAATGGATAAGATTTTTGCACGACGTCGTATATGTGATAGGCGAAAAATTAAAATTGTGGCTAGTACTTTAACGAATGATGCGTTAGTTTGGTGGAATAATTTGCATGACTATGAGAAACCACAAACTTGGACTGATGTAAAAGCACTAATGAGACAACAATTTGTTTCTATGAATGATACTAAAAATAATTTAAGTAATTCTACCGATATCATGCCTTCAGATAAATCTGAGTTGCCTTTGTTACAAGAAGATTGCCTTGTTGTTCCTTATGATAAAGAAGAGTTGTGTGATGATAATACTATTATTTCTATGCCACAACTAAAGAACAAACTTGATGTTGTTGCTTCTGATCCTATTAATTGTGCCAAAATTAGAACATTCAATCATATAACTAGTGTGCATGATGAGTTAAAATTGTTATCTTCTTTAAATACTTTGGACTATATTGAATTTGATGTTCTATGTAATCTAAATAATTTAGAGGAGAAACTTTCTTTTAGTGCTAATTTACCATGGTTATCTAAACATACATATCATTTTATTGGAAGATATAATTGGAAAGGAGAATATATGGTACATCGAGTATATATTTGTTCAAATATGAATTCTCCTTTTGTCATAAAACAAAATGATCAACTAGAAGGCTGTGTTAAAGCTAACCATATCACGTCCAGTTCCACTTGTCCTTCTTTGTATGTTTTACAACAACAGGGTCAACTTCAAGAAGGGAAGCAAGGTTGGACGACATCAAGCACTACATCAACACCTTTTGCAGGCACCAACGACTTTGAGTTGAGGACGACTCAAAACCAAGAAGGGGAGAATGATGAATACATGGATGTCAACTATATAGTCAAGGCCCAATCAATCATAGAGTCCCAAGCTCAAGGGGAGTTGAAGTCCAGTTTATTCGCGAATCCAGTTAGGACTGCAGGAGTGGTCCTCACGAAAACGGACGCCCAGACCACATACGGACTCCGTTTTCGACGTTCTAGATATCGTTGGAAAGCTAAGAAGATAAGCTTTCCAACCCATCTGGTTTCACGTAAAAATATACACGGAGCTGATGGGAATCGTCATAACAAGATGACGTCCAGAATCTGCCAGAAATTAACGACGCCTGTTTTTGGGCCTAAAGGACTTGTACATCCTAAGGAGATAAGCTCGGCCACCCCCTTGGCCACCGCCTGAGTCGAGAACGACTCCAATTCAAGTGGAGGAGGATGATGAGGACATCTCTCCCATACAAATAATGCATGGACCGACAACACGAGCACGTGCACGACAGCTAAATCTCTAGGTTCGTTCTAACCTAATCAATTGTGTTTTAGAGCTTACGCTTGGTGCCATGGATGTTTTGATGATTAGGAACCTTGGAGAGGACCAACAAGGACTTGGTAGAGGCCAACATGTCAAGGAGGAGAAGCTAGGACGTTCACAACAAGAGAAAGCCAAGTCCGACTCAACTACGTCTCCACCTCGAAGTCCAGGACCAGTCTGCACTAAAATGAACGCCCAGGATGCATCCGAACTCCGATTAGGTTGGGCTTTATATGGATGGAAAGCTAAGGAGATAAGCTTTCCAACCCAACTGGAACCACCTTAAAATTCATCCGGAGTCAACGGGAATCATCGAAACAAGTCAGCGTTCAGATTCTGTTTTGGTGCTGCGACACCGTTTGTTGGGCTGTTGGGCCGTGTATCGTGTTGGAGCCCATTAGGGGTGCGACCAGGGGTTGTGCACGCCCCTAACCTCTATTTTACCAGCAGCCACCACCACATTAGGGTTTGGGGTTTTGCTTAGATCATATCTGTCATCGAACAGTATCGTCGTTCATCGGTTTGTGAGACCCCACCTCGTGATCAATGCAGTTTTGATTGCGTTCTTCCTATTCTTGCTTGTGTTCTTGATTGCGCTTGCAGGGATAAGCCTTCGTGGCGAGGTCACTCATGTGTCACGGGTGATAACCAACGGAGCAGTGGTGTAGTGATTGCGAGGAGCCGTTTGGAATACCGAACAACATCATAACCGACCTGGGATCCAACTTCACAAGCTCAGGGTTCTTCGACTTCTGCGAGCAAAAGGGCATTCAGATCAAATATGCCTCCGTGGCACACCCGAGAGCCAACGGGCAGGTAGAAAGAGCCAACGGGATGATATTGGAGGCGCTCAGAAAGAAAGTTTTTGACAAAAATGAAAAGTTCGCAGGAAAGTGGATCAGGGAATTGCCATACGTCATTTGGAGCCTGAGAACTCAACCTAGTCGAGCCCTGCATGGAAACACTCCTTTCTTTATGGTCTATGGTTCGGAGGCAGTGCTACCTGCTGATCTCAAGTTTGGGGCACCAAGGTTGATCTTTGAAAACATAGCAGAAGCTGAGGCTACTAGGCTGGAGGATGTCGATATACTCAAAGAAGAACGACTAAACACGGTGATTCAATCAGCACGGTGTCAGCAAACTCTGAGGCGCTATCACGATAAGGCCATACGGCATCGATCCTTTGCAGTGGGAGATCTCATCCTCCGCCGAATTCTAACGGGGGAGGGGCAGCACAAATTGTCACCTCTATGGGAAGGACCATTCATAGTAGCTGAAGTCACTCGGCCTGGATCATATCGACTCACACAGATGGATGGCACAGAAGTCGAGAACTCATGGAACATAGAACATCTCAGGAAGTTTTATCCTTAGCTATATTTCAAAAGCTATTGGGGCGGCAATGTATTCTGTAAACCGGGAAAGGCATCATCAATAAAGAGGCTTCGGGAATTCTTCGTTTTGCGTTCTTGCTCAAATCAGGGTGACCACTATACCCTACTAACGGAGCAATCGGCTTAAGTCGGTGATGACTTAAGACGGTGCAACATGCTCACGCTTACTTAACTCGGGGTGACCACTATACCCTACTAACGGAGCAATCGGCTTAAGTCGGCGATGACTTAAGACGGTGCAACATGCTCACGCTTACTTAACTCGGGGTGACCACTATACCCTACTAACGGAGCAATCGGCTTAAGTCGATGATGACTTAAGACATTGCGACATGCTCACGCTTACTTAACTAAGGGTGACCACTATACCCTGCCAACGGAGCAATCGGTTTAGGCCGGTGATCACTATACCCCTGACAGCGGAACGATTGATTTAAGCTGGCAACGACTTAAATTGGCGCGGCACATTCGGCACGTTCGCAACTATTCATCCCAGGGCGATTTCTATGCCCCACGAAAAAATTCAAAACCATCATGATGCACTTACTTTTACGATTGTAGATACCGTTGAACTCTAACAACAGGAAAACAATAACAGTATTCGGTACCAAAAAGTGTTTTCTAACGAAACATCCAAGCACACTAACCATATGCTCAAGGCATTCAGTGTTTTCTATCTGGAAATGTTTTTCTCAGGAGCGACCGACGAGGAAGGACGACTCGAAGAATCGGGAGCGGCATTCACATCCGCCACTATGTCGTCGGGAACAACCACGCCAGGTCTCCTCATCAGAATTTGCCCCGCGCGAACGGCTTTGTCCATGGCCTTGTCGCGCTGGGCCTTCAGAGTAGCAGAAGTATCTTCAGCGGCCTTGACAGCCAACCGAGCGGCCTCTAGCTCCCGGACTACCGACTTTTTGGAAGCACGCAGATCCTTGATGACAGTATCCTTGTTCGACACCAATTGCCTGAGGCGAATCATATCATCCAGAGACTCTTGCAGCTTGTAGCGATGGTTATCCATGTCCTCCATGGTAAAACGATGACTCCTCTCCAAGATAGTCAACGAGTTGCTGGCATCACGGTATAGCTTTTCCAGATTGTCACGAGAAGTAGCAAGGGCACGTTTTTCCTCCTGCAAACAAGAATCAGTTTCTCCAAACGTCGAGCAAGCAATAAGAACACAACAAACAAAGCCAAGATTCATAGGTCACCTTTTTAGAGTCGAGCTGAGCATGGAGAGTAGAGTTCAGCGTGTTAGCATCATTCAGAGAAGCAGAGACCCGGGCCAGTTTAGCCTGACCTTGAGAATACTTTTCTTCAAGATCAGAGCACCGCCGGGCCAGTTCAGTCTGACCTTGAGAATGTTTTTCTTCAAGATCAGAGTACTGTTGGGCCATGTCTGTCAGGAAACAGTCAAGCAAGGGTGTTCAGCTATAAAGCAGATTACTCAAATAGCTAATGAAGGCAAAAAGGGCACTAACCAGCATTTGCCATCTCCAAGTCAGATACTCGCTGCTGAAGTAACACTGGATTCCAATGCATTAGGGACAAAGCCCCTTCTGGGACAGAGGTCCCCTGTGATTTCAACCGGCTAGCCATTTCATCCACCAATGCCTGATGATAAAAACAGATGAGCATAATAACGACAGTCTACCTGAAGTAAAAGTCAGGGCAAAAGAAACCAAGATACCTGGAGGTTAGAGAAGAATGAGGGAACCCCCAAGTCGTGGGAAATCAACCGATGGCTTGCTGAAGGGCCACCAACTGGAACAACCCGCAATGCATCATTGGGAACCAAGTTAGTGTCACCAGCAGAAGTCAGAACTCTGTCATCAGGAACGTTGACCTCTAAAACGACCTCTTGACACGAAACCCGTACTGCTGCCATACAATCAGAGTGCGGAGGAGAAGATCCCACATGAACATCCATGGAAGTGTTAGAGGGAGAACCAACTCGAACACCCTCGGGGGCTGGGTTATCGCTCGCGCTACCCATCTGAGCCGGATCATTTCTGGCAACACCCTCGGGGGCTGGGTAAGCGCCAGCACCATCCTTGAGGGCCGAGTTCTCTGTAGCAGCCACCTCTAAGGCTGAAGGTCCCTCAGTCACTTCCATGGGAGCAGTGCAATCCAGACCAGCTTCCTGACCCTCAAGACCGCGCTCCAAGGTCGATGAGGCGCGGGACGCTGCCCGGGATGACCCCAACCCGGCATCAAGCACATCAGCACAAGGCTCTAACAACAGATCTTCTGGAACCATATCCTCAAGAGCCTGATCAAAGTTGGCCAGAGACAATTCTTGGAGACCAACAAGAGCAGACAGGGCTGGAGAAGGAACACCACTGCTTTCGCCACTGACAATGTAGTGTCGTCTGTTCTTCCGAGTTAGAGGGATTTCATCATCCTCCTCCTCATCATCATCAACAACGCAGACAGTACACCCATTGGGGTCAACGTCATCTAGGTCACACCCATTGGGGTTAATAGCAGGCAGGCTACACCCATCGGGATTAGTTTCAGCAAATGCAGGCACCGGCACTTCTTCAGCAGCAGGAACGGAAGGACCAGCATACTGATCAAAACTAGACACTCGACGAAGACGTCTCTTCTTCTGTTTCTTCCCGTCAGCAGGAGAAGCAGGCTGATTGGCTCGGCGAGAACGCTTCGGGCGAACGTTGTCAGACTTCTGAATATCTAAAGCTTCGCTATCCTCTGGAATGGGCGCTACCGCCAGTATTTCAGTAGGGACTGCATCAGAAGAATCTTCAGCTAACATATCCAGCATGACACTTATCTACGCGTCACTTGGATTCAAAGGCACCTCAAAATGAACCTGCCTCTCGTCGTCAGGAATCTCTCCGAGTGAGGCAACCAAAGCACTAACTTCTTCAGGAGAGGGTCGCACTCTAAGGCCCAAACCGCTATCATCAGCAGGAGGATTTGACATGAAACTGATAAAGGCCTGGGAGAGAGGCAAATTCTAGGCCGAGTATGCAACAGGAGCGCCGATGTTCGACACCTTGCCTCTGAGTATCATCTTGAGCCGGTTCACCAAGTCCATAGCAGGAATTCTTCTGTTGGTCACCCGGGTTGAATCAGCCAAGCCTCGGTACAGATAGGCCGGATATGCTCTGTCTTTCAGTGGCTGAATGTTCTTGAAAACAAAGTCAACAACCACATCTTCTGCAGTCAGACCCCTTTCTTTCAACAATCCAACTTCTGCTAACAGAGCCCCTGCCTCAGCCGCCTCCTGGTCTGTGGGGGATTCGGTCCAGCTCGGAGTGCGAACATCCGGCTGTCTCCCTGACCGTGGGGGAGGGAATTCCCATGATTCTCCATGATGAACCATTCCAGGCGCCATCCCTTGATGTTGTCCTTGAGTGGGATGTCGAGGTAATCAGTCTTCCTTCCGCGGCGCATCTCCAAGCTCGCGCCCCCCACCAGCTGGTGCTACCCCCCGGCCATCCCAGGCCGACAGTGGTACATATACTTCCAAAGGCCAAAGTGGGGCAAAACACCAAGAAAGGCTTCGCATAAATGAACAAAAACAGAAACTTGCAGAATAGAATTGGGATTCAGATGGGTCAGATTCAAGCAATAGAAATCAAGGAGACCGCGGAAGAAAGGAGAAATGGGTAGAGCAAGTCCGTGGATAAGGAAAGAAATGTAAATGACGGATTCGTGGGTGTCTTCCGTCGGAACAGTGACCCCACGGCAGATCCGCCACGAACAGAGCTCCTTCGGAGGAAGAACCCCGATGAAAACGAGATGAAGAAGGTCGGATTCGGAGACAACAGACATATGGTTACCTGTGAAAGGCAACTGACTGTTGGGATCAATGGGAGGAATGATTGCGACAGACGAACTCGAAGCTTTCCGCTTGGGTGCCATCTCAACCTTGCTAGCGAACGGAGCAGAAGCGATATTGCAGGAAAGCAGAGAAAGCCTGGATGCAAAAAAGCAGAA
The DNA here is from genome assembly GCA_029449295.1 of Zea luxurians. Taxonomy (NCBI): domain Eukaryota; kingdom Viridiplantae; phylum Streptophyta; class Magnoliopsida; order Poales; family Poaceae; genus Zea; species Zea luxurians. The sequence continues at coordinate 42,851,438 of JAOPSE010000001.1, read as the reverse complement.
ACTAGGGCACAGAGCGTGGAGGCGTGCGACAGTGCAGTACATATGGGATTTCCCCGGGCCAGCCGTTATTTCTAAAACGCTAGCGTGCCATGTCATCACCGAGCCATTATTTCTAAAACGCTGGCGTACCATGTTATCACTCGGCCGTTATCTCCAAAACGGCCGACGCGGCCCAAATTGACTCAGCTGTCGTTTCTAAAAACGCTGACGTTATTTGACTTCACTCGGCCACTACTTTCAAAGCGGCCGACGTGGTCCGTTATCACTCGGTTGTTACTTCTAAAACACTGACGTCGCCAGTAATCACTCGGCTGTTACCTCTAAAACGCCGACGTCGCCAGTAACCGCTCGGTCGTTATTTCTAAAACACCGACGCGGCCCGTTATCGCTCGGCTATCACCTCTAAAAAGCCCCAACATCGCTGATAATCACTCGACCACCACTACTAAAGCGCTGGCATCGTGAAGAAGGCGATCTGAAGCACGGCTCAACGATTCTAAGTTGCTACTCAAGCATTACGTTCAGAAACAGCCTCTGCAGTAGGCATCAACACAAACGACAATCAGCAAGAAGGCGGAATGATACGCACGAGAGGAATCGAAATCATTCTTCATTATACGGGAAGTACTACCAAACTTGCAAATCAACTCATTATGAGTTGATGCTTCCCCATCTACTACATTGCATTTAACTAACTATACTACTAGCTACTACTACATTATTTCGCTAATACTATTTCTACTACTAATATACACTAACATCTAAAACCAGTGGTGTCTAGACACTGGCCTTGTTGCTGCCCTTGCTGCCGCCACCGCCGTCGCCATTGCCGCCATCACCGCTGTCGCCTCCGCCCTTGCCGCCGTCGTCATCGTCGCCTCCGTCGTCGTCGTCGTCACCACCGTCGCCGCTGCTGCCCTCCTCGGACAAGTCGGAGGGATTCTCCTCATCCAAGGAGTACTCCGACTCATCCGAGCCCTCGAGCTCGGCACGCTCGACGGCCCGGATGTAGGTCCATACCTCCGTGGCGGTCCCCTGGGAGTCGTCTGAATCATCAGACGACGCCGGGGGAGAGGCAGGAGCCGGAGAGCCCTCGGACTCGGAGGAGAACTCCTCCTCCGAGTATTCCGAGTTGCCGAAGTCCTCCGAAGGAGGAGTCGGCTCACACTTGCACTTGTCGCCCGAGTGATGCGAAGAGCTACCGCCTTTCTTGCTCTTGCCCATGGCGGAAGTGGAAGGAAGTAGAGAAGATGAAACAGCAAGCAGTAGCAAGAAGCGTGAAAACACTGGAGAAGCAAGAGTACTATTTATAGAAGAAGAAGGCAACCGCTCACCTCCTACCACGACCACTGAACAGTCGCAAAAATTCAATATGCAATTCAAACCGTCTAAAGACACGTCAGGCGGCTGACGCTGTTTCACGTAACACGACACCCATTGGGACTCCAGAAAATTGCGCAGGCGATATGATTACGCTCGCGGTCACATCAAGTTACTACTCAGAAGCAATTTGCTAAACGCTCAGCGTACCAAGCCGTCCCTTGCCTACACCCATTGGGGGGGACGCCCAGGAATTATCAGTATATTTTCAACACTGTTACATCCGAACAGTATATGCAATAAATACTTCAAGACAGAAGAAAGATATCAGCAGGGATCAAAGGAAAGCCAAATATAGCCGATGAGGTACAAGTCTAATCGACAGAAGCATCAAAGCACGAAGTGACATGAAGACTAGCCAAGGGCCATCTATCGAACGTCCAATCAGTCACAGATCAAATAAATGGCAAAACCTATCAAGATATGGGCAGATCGCGTACTCAGCCACAAAGACAAAAATATACGCTGACCTCTAAAGTGTAGTATCAACAATATAATGCTGGTATCCAAGGCATTCAACACAGAGGGAGGATGATTCCTAGAAAAAGACATGAAATGAAGACCTTCGAGTGGATTATTTTCAAAAATCCACTCGAAGCTCGGGGCTACACCCATTGGGTGCACCTTTGGTGCACCCAATGGACTTCACGGTTCAACAATGCAAAATGCTGACCTCCAAAGCATAAACCCGAGACAGAACACCAAATTTTGAGGAATAATAGCAGAAGAAGACAGTAAAAAGAAGACGTGTTAACCGGATCACTCAGAATTCTGAAGCAGTGACCCGGCAAACTTATTTCCAAAGCATTCCCCGGTAAAATCAAATACCGCAAGCTGGACCTAGGATCTTTGGGCCATTTATTTCAAAATCAGCCCAAAGATCGGGGGCTTGTGGGGGACAGATATCCCCCGGGTCCACTAGAAGGATAAAAGACCTCACGAAAGGCCCAAAGGCCCCATAATTCGTAAGGTCATCCCCCTCGTGGGCCTGGGAGGAACGACCAGTGAGATAGATCAACATAAGGCTGGATCGGTGCAAGCCCAGACGACCCAACAACATCCGAACAGTAATCACAGCAGTGACCCGACCTTCCCGCGTAGGAGCCCCGTACATCGGAACTGGGTGAGGATGAGTCGGCTGAATTATAGGGAGACAGACTCGGTTAGTTCACTATTATTCTGGCTCACGTTGTTATCATATCCACATGTAATGCCCCACGGTCGAGTATATAAGCCTAGGGGGCACCCCTTCAAAGAGAGAGATCGACATTATTCATCACTTAGCCTTCCATCCCGTTCTTTACGTTTTCCAGCACTAGAGAGCTCCCTTGTAACTCATCGCATAAAGCATTCCAGCCAGGACGTAGGGTGTTACACATCTCAAAGCGGCCCGAACCTGTACATCACTGTCTACTATTTCTCGTGTGCCCAGCACGAACCATCGAGCTACAGTCGGTAACACCGTCCTACTCCTAAAAGCACCTTGGGGGGTAACCCCGGGTGCACGGTCGGACCCGAAACACCGACAACAGGCATCAGTAGCATGAGTTTCAAGAAGATCAGATTTAGTAGCAAGCATGATAGGAGCTTTCAATTTAATTTGTTGCTGAATTTCTATCTCATTAGTTGGTTCCTTATAGGTACTTGCAGCTATATCTTTATCGGCTTGTACAATTTCAGCAAGAGTCAAAGGTAGCAAAGTAATGTTTTTATCTTTATGCCTAAAAGTGTATGTATTACTCCTACCATGGTGACATGCATCAGTATCATATTCCCAAGGTCTACCCAACAAAAGAGAACAAGCTTCCATAGGTACTACATCGCAATCCGCATAATCAGAATACATACCAATGGAAAAATGCACTCGTACCATGTGTGTTACCTTAACCTTGCCTGAATCATTGATCCACTGAATGTGGTATGGATGTGGCCGTGGACGTGTGGTCAGGCCAAGCTTCTTGACCAAATCTGAACTCACCAAATTATTGCATCTTCCACCATCAATAATAACACGTGCACGCCGATTCTCGATGGCGAAGAAGGTCTGGAACAAATTATGACATTGCTGCTTCTCTGATGATTCAGGCTGAGAACTAAGAACACGTTGCACCATGATGCTTCGAAGGTTCACCGTAGCTTCAACACCAAGCATGGCATCATCATTAGCAGTAACATCACTGGAGTCATCATTGTCATCCTCACCGTCGGAAGCACTAATGTAGCCATCATCTGTAGCAATGTATGTTCGCTGACTCGGGCAATCCTTCTTCACGTGACCAATCCCATGACAACGGTGGCAAACAATACTCGAAGAATGACCACTGGAAGGTGCTGCAGGTGCTGGTGAATTCTGTTTCTTGGTGGGTACCTGCAAAGGAAGTTTACCAACATGTGCAGCAGGTGTCGAGGGAGGTCGCGTGGACGCTGGAGTGGTCGAAGGTGTATGACTCGAGGCAGGTGTGTGCGTCCGTGATGTAGAGGAGGCACCAAAAGTAGCCCTAGGTTGATGTTGGCGTCCCTGCAATTCCTTCTCTGCAAGCATAGCAAACTGGAACAATTTGTTGACAGTGTTAAATTCTTTATAATCCACAATGTCCTAAATATCACGCCGCAAACCTGAATAAAAACGGCAAAGAGCGTCCTCATGTCCCTCTACTATCCCACAACGCTGCAATCCCTTCTGAAGCTCAGCATAATAATCTTGAACATATTTATCCCCTTGCTCTAAACGCATCAATTTCTTACGCAATTCTCTATGATAAGATGGGGGAACAAATCTATCGCGCATAGCTACCTTAAGATCTTCCCAAGTCGTAGGTGCTCTACCATCCCCAACTAGACCAGTCCACCAGACAATAGCAAAATCTTTAAATTCACTAGTGGCTTATCTAACTTGATGTCGTTCAGGTACAAGGTGGGCAGCAAATTTTTGTTCTACCGTCATCTCCCAATCAAGATATCCCTCAGCATCATAATGACCCAAAAAAGATGGTATAGTAAATTTAATCTTAGCATAAGGGTCGTCAGGAGCACGATTGTTATTACCTTGCTGGCGGTGCATACCTTCTGTGTTTCGATGAAGACGGTGACGTAGGCACAAATCTCTGGTGGTCGCTTCATCATAATTACCTTCTTCATCAAACACCGCATCATCGGGAAGACGTGGACGAGGAGGTGGTGGTGGCGGTGCTTGTTGTTGCGTCTCCAACACGGCAAGTCTGTCGACGATCTCGGACAATCGTCGATCCAGCCTCTCGTAAGTCTTGCCAAGGTTCATGTCAATAAAGGCACCATGCACTGACTTGTGGACCGTCTCCTCCATTTGCTCCTTCAGGAGCTTGTTGTTTGCCTCAAGATCTTGGCGGCTAACACATTCATCGAAGTCTGTAGGGGTCCCTGCCATCAAAACACAAAAATAGGAAACAAACGGTGAAGGTTATCCCTAATAATTTCACTACACACTCCTCTCAGGTGGAACATAGGAACACGCTCTATTGTATCTAACCAAGCTCTTACAAGTGTCTGACGAAAATACAAGCAAAGGATGGTACAATCAGAGGCTGGTTCGTGATACTTACCAAGAGGGAGTGAAACCGCGATTGCAAGGTCAAATCTGTATTGATCAGAAGATATATTATGTGGAGCTGTAGGACAGGCACAATATGTATGTGAATGTGGAGCAAAATTGAGTGCAGATGAGCGAAGTTCAATAAATATCCAAAGCACAAGTCACAATTGCTGGCTAAGAGATGTATCCGAGGCGTAGCACAACAAGGTTGAAACAAAGAGCAATGGAACTAGCAGAATGGCAGTACCGTAAATATTGTACTAGCGAGGCCAAAAAGGCACTAGTAGGAATCATAGGTGATTTTGCTTTTCTTTTTTGTATGATTTTTGATATTTTTCTCAGCACAAGAAGTAACAAAATAGGAGCTACACCAAGTTTGACCTAAAACAGAGATCAGATGTGGTCTACAGAAAATCAGCAAGTTCTCTGAAAAGCGTGCAAGAGCTTTGACAATTTTTTTTCTTTATTTTCCTGATTTTTTGACAATTTTATCGAAACCAAACAGGCCAAAGGCGAGTTTGGTTGGCCTCAGAATCGCGTCACCAAGCTCCTGTAAAAATTTCAGATTTTTTTGGACACCCGAGCGGAAAGTTATGCCCGGTTTAAGGAAGGTACCTCAAGTTATGTTTTTGGGAGGCACGACTAGAAGGCGGCGGTTAGGGCAAAAAAATCCCTATCTGCAATCACAACGATTAATGGGGTGGATCGACTTGTGATCTAGGTAATGGTAGATGGAATAGTGGTGTATCTACAATCTATCTAGGGCTGGCGCGGCAGCGGCTAGCGAGGGCAAGTTGATTAATGGATGGATCGACTTGTGATCTGGGTAATGGTGGATGGGATAGTGGCTAGCGAGGGCAGTTGATCTACGACGAAGATACACCCTAAACCAGCAACATGACTCGACCACGGACACGAACTGAACAAAGCCAAACTGAAAACAAAATTGCAAAGGCTAAACAAGGGTTCTAGGACAGCGGAATTTTTTTTGTACGACAATTATCTGGAGTTATAGGATGAAAAACCTAAACTAAACTAGGGTAAGCCTGACGATAATACTTGAGTCTTTGAATACCACTTGATAGGAACGGGGTGCCCGATCTTCCGTTAGGTGTAGGTAACTATCGATTTGGTGGAGATGTCACACAGACGATCCGGCTTCCAATCAACACGACTAGAACCTCGCAATCGCAGCACCACTTCTCCTCTGGTTATCAACCGTGCGCTGCGCGATTGACCTCGCCACGAGGGCTAATCCTTGCCTACGAATCAAAGACACAAGCAAGAACAAGAAAGAACACAATCTGGAATATTGCAGATGAATGATTAAGCTCACAAGTTGGGGCCTCACAAACCGATATACGGCGGCTGTTCTCGACAGATCTAACTTAAGCAAAACCCCAGCCCTAATGTGGTGGCGGCTACTGATTATATAAGGGTAAGGAGCGGACTCCCTCCCTGGACGCGCCCTAATGGGCCCAACAAAGATACATGGCCCAAAGGCCCATTTATGGTGTCGCAGCACCGAGATAGATTACGGACGTCGGTTTGGTCCTCCACCTTGATCCGAACGTCCTTGCTGGCCTTCCACGCCTCCAAGTCCTTCACCATGTCCTTGCTGGTCCTTTCCTTCATTCCTAAGTATAATTAATTCATTAGGTAGCACACTATTCTCAAATGTACAAGAATAAGTACATAGGAACGAGCTCACCTGCAAATTCAATTGTCTTGCGCGTGCGCGAGTAATCGGACCTTGAACATCAACTAGGGGAGTGTTGTTTGTATCCATGATAGTGATGTCCTCATCACTATGGCAATCTACATGCTTTAAATTATTGTAAGTACCTCATGGCATGTTTTTAGCTAGTCACTCTATTATTGCCAGGATCTAGATATAAAGAGATATTCTATGTTCTTAAAAGAATAAGGTGTCATGTAAAGAATTCAAATCCTTAGGACACTTATAAAAGGAAAATTCTCTCTATAACTAGAAGAGTGAGACTAATGGTTTTATCTAAGTAACCCAAGTAGTCTCACTTGTAGAGAATAAGTTTCTCTTTGGAAGGGCGTAATCTAACTTAAAAAGAAAAATCAATCCAATGACTTATGTTGTTATGCTTCTTGCTTAAATTGGATATGATTCTTCTACATTCATCGCTCTCCATGATTGAATTAGATTTGTTCCCATTATCTTAAGGAATTAACTATGCTTGTTTCATAAGCTAAAACTAAGCACATATCATGGAATAATCTAGTTCATATTATAAAATTTCCATGCTTTGGTAATCCACTTTTCATTTCTTATCAAGATGATTACAAAAGGGAATCTTGTGCTTGTGTTACTAACCATGTATCTCTTGAGCTTACTTATGGATATCTACAAAAGAGAAAGTGCATGTCTAAAGTCACAAGCCTCTAGGGTTACTCTTCACCCTAAGGAAGAAAGGTAAAAGCAAAGGTATGGGAACTCTTTTCCCATCAATGGTCATTTACTCTAATTTATCTTATTCTACCTGTGTAAAGAATAGATTCTTTATTGGACTTAATTTTTGCTAGGTGTGCATTCAATCTCGTTTTCATAAATGCACTAGTCCATTAGAATCTATTTCATGCCTTTGCTATACATATTCTCATATTGATTTGCTTCTAAGTAATGATTAATAAATTCAATATGAAGAAGTAAATTTCCTATGATTGATCAAAGTGTTTAAAGGGTGCATATTCCTCTTTCCTAATGATGTGCACTAACGTTAAGGAATTTACTTCATGTATATGTGAATTATGGATGATGAATTGTGTTTATTTCCTATCTAAAGAAATCATCCTTCATTATATACTCCCTTGTGCTATTAACATCTTTCTTGAGTATTTTTAATAAGTTTGGAAGGAAAAAGAAGCCACGTCAAAGAAGGACTCTCAAATAAAAGAGGAGGACATCAAGGACAACACCACCTACTTCTACAAAACAATCAATGGTGTGGTTGTGAGTATTCTAAATCCTTTTCATTGTGAGAATATCAGGCATAAATTGTTTATTGCAAATCTTATAAGCCTTGATCAAGATGTACAATGCTTCTCCCTACACGTCTCTAAAATGAATGCATCTATTCATCTCATTCAAATTCTTGATGCATATCTTTAGGGGGAGTCAATTTCTATATCTTGATCATGTTGAGACTAACACTTTATCTTAGTAATCTCATTTAGTCTCAAGTATGAGAATAAGATTCTCATGAAGTATGCTACTACAAATCAATCCATCTTGTTAGAATAATGTCATCTTTATCAAGGATTGTAGCTTTCATTGCTAAAGTAGCATATCTATTGGATTCTTCTATCTTATTGAATGCATATGTTGTTCTTTTGATCACATATGTTATTTGTTTGATCATTGAATAACTTCAATTAACACTTATGTTTCTTAGTGCCTTATATACTATCAATCGATATCTCTCTTGATGTGCACTAAGTTAAAAGGAGAATTCATGATACATCTATGCAATTTGTGATCCATTTGATATATGCTGAGAATGACTTAGAAAAGGATCACTAGTTGTAGAACTCTCTCTTGTGCAAAATATTTCCATATATTGTCTTGAGTATAGGTCTTAAGCATCTAAGACTAAGGACAAAGCACAATGAAGAGAGCGTCTCTATGTGAAGGTACAAAAGGGTAAAACTACTTCATCTCATTTATACATGTACCTAAATCTCTCTTTTATATACATTCTTTGCATATCTTGTATAAAAGGAAGAGAAAGCATGTCCATGCATTAACCCTGCTTCATACCTAGTTTAACTTCTCAAAAATCTCACTCCTGCATTAATGCATCTTTTGTTAAAACTAGATGAAGTGATTTTATTGTCAAAGAGCTTAAAGCTTAACCTTGTAACGAGGATAAGCTGCCTTTGTTCCAAAGGTGGATGGTCCTTAAGTCTCTTTGAAATCCTTAAGGGTAAATGCTTAAGATGTTTATAACATGTTTTCATAAGTGCATAAACTGTCATGAGCATCACACTTATACAATGACACAATGCACTTCACATTCTCTATGATATAGACTTGATCTCATTAACCTAACTATGTGCACTTGGCATTTAAGGCCCAAATTTGTATTCCACTCAACTCCATCGATATTATCTACTCTTTGCCGGTATTCCGCATTGTTCTCCTCTTTGGTACAATCTTCACTCATATTTATTTGTTTACCATTGGGGAGAAGGTACAAGGGCTTGTATTTCACTCACAAGTATCTGTTTTTGGCGATTCATGCCAAAGGGGGAGAAAGTATGAGCCCAAAGCAAAAGGACCGCACCACCACCGAATTTTAAAAATGAAGTTTTCAAATTGGTATCTTATTATGTTCAAAAGGGGGAGAAAGTACTAGTATCTTCAAAAATTTGTAAAACCCTCTTGAACACTAAGAGGAGAATTTCATTGAGGGGGAGTTTTGTTTTGAGTCAAAGGAAAGGCATTTGAAACAAGGGGAGAAAATTTAAAATCTTGAAAATGATTCTTTCAATCTTATTCATGTACCTTTGACCATTTGCAAAAAGCTTTTGAAAAGAATATTACAAAGAATTTGCAAAAACAAAACTAGTGGTGCAAGCGTGGTCCAAAATTTTAAATAAGAAGAAAACCATTCATGCATATCTATAAGAAATAATATATTGGTTTCATTCCAAGCAACCTTTGCACTTACCATATGCAAACTAGTACAATTCTACACTTTCATATTTGCTTTGGTTTGTGTTGGCATCAATCACCAAAAAGGGGGAGATTGAAAGGGAAATAGGGTCAAACCTTTTCTTAAATGATTTTGGTGGTTGAATTGCCCAACACAAATAATTAGACTAACTAGTTTGCTCTAGAGTATATGTTCTACAGGTGCCAAAGGTTCAACTCAAAACCAATACAAATATTAAAAAGGGTTCAAGAAGAAAGGAGCAAAGGAAACCGAAGTGCTCCCTGGTCTGGCGCACCGGACTGTCCGGTGTGCCACCGGACAGTGTCCGGTGCACCAGGGAGGATCGACCTCAACTCTTCAGCTTCGGGTTTCCCAGGCGCAGCTCCGCTATAATTCACCAGACTGTCCGGTGGGCCACCGGACTGTCCAGTGTGCCAGCGGAGCAACGACTATCTGCGTGCAACGGTCGACTCTGACAGTGAACAGTGCAGCACAGTGAACGCGGCAGAAGTCAGAGCAGTTGGTCAGAGGGGCACCGGACTGTCCGATGCCACATGAGGACAAAGCCTCCAACGGTCGACTAGCTCCAAGCCCTAACAGGAGGATGACGTGGCGGCACACCAAACAATGTCCGGTGGCGCACCGAACACTATCCGGTGGCGCACCGGACTGTCCGGTGCGCCCATCGCCAGCAGCCTTCTCTAACGGCTACAATTTGGTTGGTGGCTATAAATACCACCCCAACCGGCCACTTCAAGGTGTGGGAGCCCAAGCAACATTTCAAGTCATCTAGTTGACATACTCAAGCCCTCCCAACCACCTCTATTCATTGATCCATCCTATACACAAGATTTAGACCACTACAACCAACACAAGTGCCACAAAAGAGAGAGAGCAAGCAAGAGAGAGCTACTCATTTGAGTTTAGCACTAGTGCCTTGTGAGATTCATTGATAGATAGTGTGTGCTACATCTTTGTGTTCATTTGCGCGTGGAGTTTTGACTCCCATTGAACTTCCTCCAAAGTTTTGGAGGCTTATAAAGCTAGCAAGAGACACCAAAGAGTGTGGTGGTCCTTGCGGGGTCTTAAGTGATCCTTGAGAAGAAGAAGAGCTCGCCGGTCTTTGGTGATCGGTGGAGAGAGGGAAAGGGTTGAAAGAGACCCAACCTTAGTGAACTCCTCAACGGGGACTAGGCCTTCGAGGGCCGAACCTCGGTAAAACAAATCACTCGTGTCTCGTGTACTTATTGCTTGTGATTTGTTTGTTCTTTCCCTTTCTAAGTTTTTCTTGCACTATTCTTTGCTAATATCTTTTGGTGTTGTTTCAAGTTAAATTTCTCATTTAGTAAAGCAACACCTTGCAAGAAAGAACTTGAGTAATTGCTCTTCTTATCTAAGACCCCTTGCTTTATTCTCATAGACCTATTAGTTGTGTTGTTTTATCAATTCCACATTATTTGAAAGCAATACGCTTTACAAGCAAGGACTTAGTTTTTATACTCCGATAATTGTATATCGTGTTCTAATCACAAATCAAGGGATCTAGGTGGGGTGTAAAGTTATAATTTTCAGGTTTCACCTATCCACCCCCCCTCTAGGCGACTTTCAAGGCCGCTAATCAAGTGTTTATGAATAATCAAATCCCTCACTAGGCATAGGCTCTTCCTCACTCAAATGATTCCTTCAGCAGTTGAAATGGGTGAGATTTCATTGTGTATTTATAACCCCCAATGGACCAACTAGCCGTTAGAGTAACTTTGGGAAAAATTTGTACTTGTCGAACAGTCCAACGACCAAGCGTCACAAAATTAACCTTGGTCTGACCAGACACAAAGGTCACATTAACATCACTTCATCAAACATAGCCATTGGAGTGTACTGTATGGAGCGTATGGTTTGATGCCCTCCATCTAACCAGTCCGAAGCTCACAAAACCTCTCTATTTACTCTTTACAAAGCATTAGATCGAGACCCATTGGTCTGATGATCACCATGTTCATAGGGACTGAAACTTCTGAATGAAGAACCCTAGATGCTACATTTACACTATTTAGTCTGATGAGCCTCATCAAACTAGTTCGACTCAACCTAGAGCTCTCTAGTCTATTTTCACACACCGTCAAACTCATGAACATTGGTCTGATGACCCTCTTCATAGGGTATGAGGATCATGCCTTCACTGGTTTTCCACATAGAGATGTCAGACCATTTTCATTGGTCTAAGGGCCCTATTTCTGCCCGAAGCTCCTAAAAATTCCCAAACACTTCGAATTTCAAGAACTTTGGAATCAGCAATTTGTTCCACAACTTTTGGTATCATTTGGTCTACCTGAGCTAAAGACAACTAGAGTGGGCCACACTAAACTCATTATACTCATATAGATCAAACTACTAGTTCATACCCACTTTATAGTATGGTCAAAGGAAAAAAGTATTGAACTATTTAAGTGTCTCTCACCACCAATCAAAACTTAGAACTAATCCATCCTTAACCTTTCACCCAACCTTTGAAAATCGAAATGACTTCCATACTTAGGGGCACAAAAATAATTGATTGCCCAAATAATCACCATTATTAAGTGTCTCTCAATTGATTGCCTCTACAAAACAAATGTTAATCATAATAATCTTGTGTTGTTATTAATCGCCAAAACCACTAAGGACCTAGAGATGCTTTTAGTCTCTGTCTTTTGGCCCTGTTTGGCATAGTTGCTGCTTGTTGGAAAAGCAGCTTATCTGAGAAGCGGGTGAAAAGCAACTTCTACTTGTTGGTTGCTTTTAGTTCATTCTGAGACGCAGCTGAACTGATAAGTTGTTGCAGCTTAAATCTGTGAAGAAGCTAAAAATAAGTTGTGCCAAACAGGGCCTTTTGATGATTGATGGCAACATCACTATCTCGAGTATGTGAAAGAAATGAGTTTTTTTTAAAAAAAGTTCGTACAAATCAAGTCCACAACATGCGCCATCAAGATAAGGTTTAAGCACAAGTACATTTTTAAGCTTGTTTACATGGAATGTGAAATTAAAGATTATAAATGCAGATGTGACATGCTATAAGATAAGTAATATAGACTAACCCTATCACAACACATCACACATATGTCATACAAATGCAAAGCATAAAGTATATAGTACAATGCATGAGACATATAAAGTGCATATGAGAGTATCACATAGAAAATATGATAAATCAACTCATATGTCTCTCACTCCCCCTATCACTCTCCTCCACTATCTTACATAGTCTCTACCCTCTCCTCCTTTAGCGTCAATGAAGGATTGAATGAGGCGACTAGAGGGGATGAATGGCAGCCAATAACGATCTCCTCCACTAACGATCTCTAGAGCCTAGTCATGAGTAACATGACCTTGGAGTCCTCTCTTTGGGAGCATGAACCGACCAAGTGGAGGAACCGGAGTACTGGACCATCCACGACTACACAGAGAGCTCTGCTCTTCTCTATAGACATGCGGACCATCCTTGTGTAGGTGGCAGACTGTCGGCGATGGCATAGAGGGTTTCGTGCAGAACTTAGATCTCGCCTCTCGAGAGGGACCACGTTTGGGATGAGAGATCGTAGGGTTGCTTCAGGATCGATAGTCCACCCAAAGCGTTTCTAGACGACGAAGAGTCGAATAGATGTGAAGATTGAGATTGAGGAATTACAACTGAGGCTAATCTATGGCCAGAACTACTACTAGATCTAATCATAAGATAAAACTAGCTTGATAGATCGATTGTTGGTTCATCCAATTGGTCGTACCCCTTCATATATATAGGAGAAGTCTTGACAGTTCCTAGATGAAATCTAACAGTTTCTCGCGAGTTATTAGGATAACACACAAGGAATAAGGACTTCAGCCCAAATTTATCTGTTCACAGACTGTTCGGGGCCTGGACCGTCGGCCATAAGGCCGGACCATCCAGCCTGTCGGCTGGTAGATCTGGTGCTCAACAAGGAGGAACAAAATGTTTGAGCACCTAGAACAAATCCTGCATTTAAAATGGAGTAATGGTATCAGCCCAAAACATTGAGTTTGCATTTGTATAAATTAATTAGAGCAAAAAAATGTGCACACTAGAAACAAAATGTATACATGTATACTAAACCAATAAAATTTCACAAATGGGAAAATAATAAATATAGCATCAAACAATAAAACTTAGAAAAAATATCATATTGTGTTTTAGAATTCATGAGATAATTGAATTATATTAGTAGTAGAACCATATTTTTCACGAGTGGAACAAACTAAAGTATAACATGGAAGAAGGGGGGAAATAATCAACTCAACTAAACACATTGTTGCGCTGAATATACATTGCATCAGTAGTACGGACAAACATATATATCAGCTATAACAGAAGGGAATTCTCACTCAAAAAAACACAACAACCAGAGATTTTTTTATAGGAGACTGGCTCTCCCTAGGGATGAAAACGGTTCGGAATTTTTCGGAATTCCGGAAACCGATTTCGAAATTTTTCGATCGGGTTCATCGGTAACGGTATTTTTCGAAAACGGAATCGGTTTTCGGAATTTTCTATCGGAATCGGCGCGGTATTTTACCGACCATTTCCTTCGGTTACCGGTTTTTGTCAGAAATTACCGGATTTGTGTCTCGGAATTTTTCGAAATTGTGTCTCGGAATTTTTTTCGGAATTTTCCAGCATGTGATTTTTTTGCATCGCCTGTACGTCTCTGGATAAGGATTACTTATTTTGTATTTTTGGACGCTTTAAGATTTTTTGGATAGATGGTGTTGGAAGGCAGTTGAGATTAATGATTTGATCTCTCGAACGAATCCACCATTTTCTATGCATATGTTATGTATTAGTAATATATAATGATAGAGAGCCGAGAGTCTGTCTTTTCCACATGCTAGATTTTATGGTTTTCCTATGAGACTGTGAAAAAATTCTTTATGTGAGGAAAAAATATTTAATGAGTAAGCATGCCATGCCAGCTAAATCGAGTGGATATTGTGAATTGTGAACTTTGAGTCTGTGAACTTGTGATCTTTATGAACCTGTTATACTGTAAACTTGTTATATTGTGAACTTGTGATCTTTGTTAACTTTTTATATTATAAATTTGTGATCCTTGTGAACTTGTTATATCATGAATTGTGAACTTGTGGTCTTTGTGATCTTTTGTCAACTTTGTTGTATTGTGAAGTTTGATATGTTTACCGATCGTATTTAGATTTCGATCGTTACCGGTGTATTTTCCGCACCGAACTTTCGTTTCCGATGTTTCCGAAATACCGATATCGTTTCCGTTTTCAGAGTTACCGTTTTCGATTTTATTTCCGATAAAAAAATATGAAAACGGTAATGGTTTTAGCGTTTACCGACCGTTTCCGACCGTTTTCATCCCTAGCTCTCCCTACCCCTCTAAAGCATCAATTCCGTGTGTTGTGCGTCGTATGTCCTGTTCCCCCGCCCGCCACTTCTCATCTACCAATGACATAGATGGGTCATGAGAAACTATACTTAAGCCCAACACAACAGTAAACCACATGCAGTGCAGCGCTCCCATTTAGTACTACCTCGCTAGCTGAAGAAGGACAAACGACCGAGCGACCTATAAAAAAAGGTCGAGCTCATTTTCAACTTATATCTTTCTCGACCTTTTGACTAAGATAAGGTGTAATATTTGTTTTTATCAGTTTAATATCTGATATGTAGACTATATGTTTAGTTTAATATTAAATTTATTTTTTATAGATATCAAATATGATTGTGTCGTCGCACCATACAAACATTGTATTAGTGGTTCTGTACGTCACGGTTACGGATAGTGCTGGACAAAATTCTCATGGCTTATCGGCTCGCTCGGTTCATGGTCAGTTCGACTCGTTCGGTTCATGGTCAGTTCGGCTCGTTTGAATGTTTTCACGAGCCGAGCTGACATCCCAGCTCAGTTTATTAACAAGCCAGCTCGCGAGCTCAACGAACTATCACACTTCAGTAAAACGAACCAATATGCATACCATTTACGCTTGAATTTGTTGAACATGCTATACATATGTGCGGTGCCTATGGCCTATGAATTAAACTAATGATTGACGAACTGTGTCTGTTGGGGACTTGTTCTCAAATGATATGAGTTAAGAACAAGTCAACACAAATGTTAATGGTTAAGTGCCTTCGTCCTCCGAAACATTATCTCCCTCAGGATATAATGATCTTCAGACGAAGGTCATGAAGGGCATACCTTCATGATCTCAATATATAATAGAAAACAGGAGCATAAATTACATATAGAGAATACGAATAATAATCTTAAATCTTTATATTTTTGTATTCTTATTTAATAACTATGAATAAACATTAACGACATTGAATTACATTTGTACCTTCGGCTTGACAGAAGGTAGGAATCCAAGTGTGACATGCGAATGAATACAAGTCAGCCTGAATAGTACGTGGGTACTGTTCACCTATTTATAGGCACGGGATGTAATTCGGCCAAAATTACATATATGTCCTTAAAAACTAATTATAAACATGACACAAGTCATCATGGACTAAACGGTCTTTTCCTCTTTAAGTCGGTGCTGCCCTTCGTCTCAAGGCGTGTCGTCATGCCGAAGCTCTCTGGATTGTAGCTTCGACATATACCTTCGTGTTGTGTCTGCTTGCATATCATCCTGCCGAAGGTGTTTTTTGCTTAGAAAACCTTCGGCGAAGAAGAAGGCCCCCAACAGTGTCTATGTGTTAAATTGGTATGCGCAACTGTGACTATGGGTTAAAGTGATAAACATGTGTGTGAATTATGAATTGGTGATGAATTGATGAGTGCTGAGTTATGCTAAATTGGTGTTGCATTGATGTGGTATGTGAAACTATGAGTATAATTACCATTTACTATAGTTAAATTAGTTTAGAATTAATTAAAAATTTATTATATATATATAGTTTTTCTGTTGTGGCTCACGAGCTAAACGAGCCAGTTTAATCTCGTAAACGAGCCGAGTGAAGTCGAGCTGGCTCGATATCAAACCCTAGTTACGGACTCTTACAAGGGAGGATGAAACAACCACATATAATGCAAACACAAAGCAGAGGCTGAACAAACTTTTATGGATATAAGAGGGTATAAGGTTGTGTTCGGTGGATCGTGTAAAATAGGGATATGGTACGGTAATGTAGATGATACTGTTTGACACTGGTTGCAGAGTGAAGTTTGAATAGAGGTATAAGATAGGGAATGTGATAGGAGAGCTGCTGAAGACGGTGTTGCACTTAACAGTTATTACCAACGATACAAACAAATTATCGACAGATGGTTGTTTCTGTGTAAGCTTGGCAAAAGTAAAGTCATAAGTGTTACATAGATGATTAGGATGCCTTAAGATCGTCCATGCCCACGCTGGTCTGCAAGTAGACACAGGTGTATATCTTAAAAAAAACTTGACCTTCAGAAAACTCGGTGTTGGTTACACAAAATGTAGTGTATTCCGGGCTCAACTTACCAGAAACCTGTGGTTCTCTGCAGAACTTGTCAATATCAGCGTCGCTGATGTCGCCTGAACAGCGCTGATGATCTCCATGAACTTGTTCGTCCTGTCCGGTGCAAGCTTGATGGCAAGCTGAGATTGCAAACAAGTATTGAGTAGCTTAGAGTTAGACAAGGAGTAGTACGTACTGAGAAAGTGAGAAGCTCGAAGTGACCAACCAGCCGTGTGCCATCTCTTCAGTGTCCTGCTGTAAGCGTCACCGCAAGCCTGCGACATGTGCCAGTCGTATCTGGATGCTGTGCCAAGTTGTGCAACAGCGCAACCAACAAGTCGTCCATATGGCTCTGTCGGCAAACAAACAAACAAACAAACAGAATGCAGAGAACAGTTGATGGGCCGGGCCGGGCCGGGCCGGATGGAGGATCGTGATGGTAGATTTATAGCGAGAGGAAAAAGGGATGTGAGGGTATATGTCTCTCACCGGCCGGCCTCTCGTTTGAAGCACGCATGGGCTGATGATAATTAGATTCTTCCTGGCCGGACCCCTCCTACTACAGAGCCCAGAGACCCACAAGTAAAACTAGCCAATAATTAGACACCAACGTGCTCCGACGACACACGGGGCCAATCAGATTGATGGTCAATTTTTGGTGGTGGCCAAGTAGTGGTCGCCCAAATCAGGCAGCAGCTAGCGCGCTGCATGCGCCGATCCAGACCAACACCGACAGCGTGTCCGTCCGTCTGTGTGGTACGTACGTGCAATCTATCATTGTGGAGGAGATTGCCGCGTGGTTTGTCTCTTTGCTCCATACTGGTAACTATATTTATAATCGCATAGGAGTATATCATCACCATCATTAATAAGCTAGCCGTCCGTTTCCTTGCCGCGCGCTTATACAGATCGAGGAGAGAGGCTACACGTACGCTTGCACCTTGGTTTGGTACGGTAGGCTACAACCTTAAACCTCGGAGATCGAGATCTAGATCGACCTTGGCAATCGTTTGAGCGCCAAGCAGCCTAGAATCCAAAACCCCGCCGCCAAACATGGTAACACACTAACACGAAGAGCAAGCACATAAGGACGGAGGGGAAGTACGTAGATGGATGGCGTGGGGAACCTTCCTGGCAACAGAGGAAGCTAGGACGCTGAATTGCTAATTGCCACCTAGAGCTAGTGGAACCCAAGGATCCCTTGGTTGGTTGCGCTGTCACATGCATCCTTCTCCCAGGTCCTAGCTAATACTAGCTCCATTATTCTCAAATATTTATCACCGACTAGTTCGTTTTTAAACTAGAGCACGATAAATAAAAAAAACAGAGAAAGAGAATATTTTTAAAAAAAGGTTACTGAATTTTAGCAACATGTCTTAGATGGTGTCATTATAACTTATTTGGACCAAAAGGCTTCGTTTCTTATCGTCACCATTATCGTCTCAGATGACATTGTGGGCCTTAATTAGCTTGTGCTTGTTAGACTCTGCTAGCTACTACCATGATCTTTCTTAGAGGCTTTGGGGGTAGACCTAAGAAAATTAACTAGGCTTGGCTTAGCAAGGGTTTCGAGAGAGAGAGAGAGGTTTAGCTAAGCTACCTAGATTCTGTTTCTTTTTCCCCCTCCGCATGAGCCTAACCCGAAATACTACTATTTTTCATTTGTGTTTACTCACAGATGCTCCATGCATGTAGATGTAGGTTCAGACCTGTCTAAAATGTTACACTTCAATCTGTCTACACTAGGCGCGGCTCGTCTAATCGTACTTGTCCATACTTATATAGGTCTCAATAATGTCTGATTATGGCCATGGCATTTCCATCTCAAAATCATCGGCCGGCCTCTATTCAGTGTCTTTCTCCTCGAGTTCCGTCACCTAGGGCCAGTTAGGATATGGGACCGGAATTTTTACATGAATCATACAGACATTAAAATTTTAAGAAGACGGTTAGATGGGATAAATAATAGGAGTCACTATAATTCTCTTAGGGGAACAGTACCGTGACTTGATTCCCAAATCTCACACGAACCCCAATTAGACACGAACAAAGCTAAGTAGTATGGTAATATTTAGTCCAGTGTCAACTGAAAGTACACCAAAATGCTACACAAGAACCAATCCAGTTTCTTGTAAAATCTCATAGTCAAAATCGCAAGGAAGAAGGTGGGGCGGTGCCGGGCACCAAAATTTAGGTGGAGTCGCCTCAACTTTGCAGACAGTTTGCGAGAAGGGGTAATAGGTCTATTCGTGAAGTATGATCATGAGCAACTCAAAAATCCATGCGCAGATGCAAAATCCCGATAGTGATGGGGTTTTGCTAGGGTTTTCTCAAACGAACTCAAGACGGGATCAACTCGGATCACGGCCAAGAACTACACCACCTATGCGTATGCAGTGATACAAAGAGCTTATCTCCCCACAAATCAATCCCTGGCATCACCCGTACCACAAGAACACGAAGGTTCTCCACAAATCCATAAGAGGAGGGAAGGGAAGAACACAAGACAAACTGAGTTTGTGATTCAACGAAACCTGTGGGTGGAACCAGCCACCCTTACTCTGATTACATGGTGAACATTACACCGATGTGGTTCAAAACTATCTGTGGATCTCTGGCAGGAGCAAAACTAGACAGAAAACTAGTGCTCTCTCTCTCTCTCTAAAGTGGAAGTATAAACCAGTGCGCAAAGAGATATAGATATGGTTACCAAGATAGTTGTAATAAAAGCTCTACCTCTCTATTTATATAATGTTATTTGCCTAAACTAAACTACCCCTATTTACATAGAGACTATCCACTCCGCCGGGGCAAAATGGACCAACTCCTAGGTTTTTGATCCGACGGTCACGCGCTCCACACGAAGTTGCTTCGCCTATACGCACCCTTCGACGTGACACCAGGTGCCGCCACCATTTCCCGTCGGAAACCGCCACCGCTGAGTTTTGAAACCAAATTCAATCGAAAAACCTGCCTTCCATAGCGCTGGGTGATTTTTCAAGATTCAACCACCAAACCTCCGTGAGTGTCGCACTGCATGCTTGTCCCCCACGTCCTACGCATGTGTCCCGCCAGTTCTCGACCACGCTGGCAACATGGCTCGCTCTGTCATGTCCTCACACGAGTGCGTGTCCCAGGTGTCAGCCGCCATGGCTAGTCACCCCGTCGACTCTGGTCCCTCGGTCAAGTCACAGCGCCCGTCCTTCGCCGCTCTTAGTCTATCGGCACGAACCCGCATGACCTTTACCTTCGTTATCGATCATCGTCCCTGTGCTCCACACCTGCACACCACAAGACAACAGACATAGTTGCACACACATAACTCCCGTCTCGGTTAGTCCACGACTCAATCCGAGACACTTCCCTATGATAATCACTCATCATCAATCTGAACCATAAGAGATAAATTAACCTTGTGTTCGCATAATTTTATACTCCCTCCGTTTCTTTTTATATGTCGCTGGATAGTGCAATTTTGCACTATCCAGCGACATATAAAAAGAAACGGAGGGAGTAAAGATTTTGTGAAAACATAATGTAGTTTCATACAAAAAGTACTCCACGAACAAGAGGGGAAAAAATTCACGTTCCAAACCGTGCCTTGCTTCAGGGTGTTGCTTGGAATTTTGTTATGGGCGAACTACGCGGTGTCTGTTATGCCCTTGATTTTACCATGAGTCGAGGTCTACACGACGACGAGGCATGAGACGGGTCGTCGTCACGGGCCTCCATTTTTTTGTCAATTAGTATTTTGTAGTACAGTACCTATCAGCGCAGCTGGTGGTGTCCGGACTTTTTGTACCCTGCACTGCCCCTCATCGATTTCCAGGCTTGTCTTGCTGGGAATCCTAGGCGCTGGCCTCGTGCTGTGCTCAGCAGCTCACTGCCATTTTCCCGTATATCACCTTGAGTCGCTGAGTATTTCGCACGGCACCCGTTGGCGGCGCTTAATGATTGGATCTGTCTGTCTGCTGCTCTCATCAAGTCCTTATCGATCTCCAGGCGTGGAGATGGAGAGGTCACATGGACCTAGAGGAGCTGCCAGGGTGGATTGGATGCCATGCACCCGGGCGTGAAAACAAGTCAACTACATGTTACTCTACCTTTTCAATTATTACTACTTGGTAGTACTTCAATTAGAGCCTTTTGTTTTGTACCTAATTGTGTCACACTTTATTTAAACAGAAAAGTTAGGCAAAGTGTACCAAGTTAGACAGCAAACCAAACAGTTTTAATGCAATTGTGAGACATAGGGGAAGTGGATGTGCGGCGGCCGGTAGGGATGAAGGAGGAGAGAAAGATGCAGACCCTAGATTTTGCATCAAAATGGTTAAAACTGAAATGTTTTTGGCAAGAAATTTATTAAAAGATAACCTGTTGTATGCATACAATCAAAAGGGACAATTCCCTATATGCTATCAGAAATTATTTTCATTCCTTGTATGTCACTGTTCCCACATGTCATATACACACAAAAAAATTCCCTATATGCCACTCCATGGCACACACGTGATGAAAATAAATTTAGATGGCATATAAGGAATTAGTCCATCAATCAATGTGGACTCTTAATTCAACAACCTTCAACTAAGCATGCAGAGAGTTTTTCTTTAACTATGCAACTCGACAAGGGAGGAGACCATGAAGGTGTTTTTCATAAAACATGTCAAGCAAAGAATGTTAGGTGTTGGTGTGTTTTTGGGCCAAACAATAATAATCCCTAGTTCCCGCTCGCGGGGAATGGAACCTTGGGAATCCTCTCCACGAGGCGGCGAACCGTCCGCGTAGTTACCAGGTCGTCCACGGTTGATAACACTATCTATAATTCGATCTTGAACTCCACATCTATGTTGACACCTTCTTAAGGCCAAATAGCAATGAACACTAGGGCCTTCACTAGGACCTTGGGTTCGGCTCCGTGAGTTGTCGGACGGTCCACAGTATGTCATCAGATCGTCCGTGTTGTGCGCAGAGATAGCGATGAGCTCCTGCATAACATAGATCGCGCCACCCGGGAGGGACCTCATCATGAAAAGAGCATATGGTCGTCTTAGGGTCGACAGACCATCCAAGACGCCTTTAGACGATGTAGAGTTAAATAGAGGTAAAGATTGATATGTGGAAACTATAGCTAAAGCTACGCTACATCTAGTTCTAACGCATGAATGATAAATATGGTAAATAGATTGGTTCGATTGGATTGTGTTCATGATTCTTAATCGGTCGTACCCTCTTATATTTATAGGGGGGTCTGGACTCGTTCCTAAGTAAGATCCAATAGATTCCTACCGATAGATTAGAATAATTATGCATGAGATTAATACTTTCGCTCGAGTTAATCTGATTGTGGAATGTCCGGTCCACATGGTCGGATTGTCCTACCATGCCCAGGTTCCAAATATGATACATAACAATTGGTTAAAAGGTCCAAATTGGTTTTGTACATATGTATATGGAGGAGATCTTGTGCTCGTGATACGTTTTCAAGATAAATTGCAATTTCCTTATATTTAGGTCCAACTGTGAATTTTTTAAAACATTAATTCAGTTTTAATTTTTTTTTTAGTAAAAACTACGCAAGAAGTTAGCCTACTCTCTATCTCTACCTCCATCACTTTAGGTTGTCTGCATGGGTAAGCACCCTCTAAATCTTTAGAGGCACCATAAAACCACATCCGGTGTTTTTAAAGAACATTATGAATTTAGGGCATATCCTCATATACCTAAATCTACAGTTTTCTCAACCTTTTCTCTAATTTTTTTAATACCCTAAACTACAAATTAAATACATAATTAATATGTACATACCAATTTAGACTATAACAAATACATATACGAAAAAACTAATTTAAAATAAAATAGCAATACAGTGTATTGTGTGTAGGAGATGAATTTAGAGAAAAACATCACAGGAGATAGGGTTTACAGGGATGCAACCTTTTAGTGGGTGGTGAAAATGAGATTTAGAAAGCTAATAAAAAATAAATATACCTATATAATTAAATGTTTGTTATTAAATTTATCATAAAATTTATTTATATTTTGCATTGAATTATTTAATATTATAAATATTATTTCTATCCCACCTTCGCGAAAGCTATATTTGAGCTTTTCTTACCAAACACGCATAGATGAAACAACTTTTCTCTACGGTAATTGCATGGTTGCCTCTACTAGAGATGCAATTCAGATTTTATCCTTGTTTTTTAAAGCTTGCATATAGGTCCCTCTTTTTTTAAACAAACTAATAGTATGTCCCTACTTTGTTGTCGCCACTTAACGATGTTAACTCTATCCATAAAAAAACATTCATGCCCTTGTAACATTGTCTCTCCTTTTATTAATTGTTTCTAAGTTTGTCCTCACTTTGATTTAGAAGTTTGGATATAATTGCAACATAAATTTAAAAGTAAATATTTCAACTTTAAATTTAAAAATATTTTATAGTTGATGAAAATAAATCGAATTCTACATTATTTCTGACAATACCGATAACATTTTAATTATATTTTTTGAAAATATTTTCAAATTATAATTAAAATGTTGTCAATTTTGTCGAAATTTAATGTGAAATTCAATTTATTTTCATTAAATTTGAAATATTTTAAAATTCAAAACTGAAATATTGATATTTTGACTTGTATCATCACAATGATATTTCAAAATTTTATACCAAATGGGAGCAAATTTTTAAATACTTATAAAAGGAGGGGCAATGGTACAAGGATATGAACTTTTTTTTTGGCGGATTAAGTTAACGTTGTTAAGTACTGATACCAGAATAGGAGCAAACTGTGTGTCCATTCTTTAAAAAAAAAGAGCATACATGCAAACTTTAAGGAATAAAAGTTTTAAAACAAAATCGTATCGCCGAGCAGTGGCAACCTTGCAACAGCCCCAAATTGTTTTCAGCTTTTTCACGTACACAGTTTATTAGGTGAAGCTAGAAATACTAGCTTTTTTTCAGTTTTCTTACTGCTATGTTTATTACCAAACGTTTTAAAAACGATTTTAGCTTGTCAAACTGTTTTACGAAACCAAAGAAAGAACTGCTTCACCAGTGAAACTGAGGTGTAGCAAATAAGCTCAGGCTAATAAAGCCTGTTTGAGGTGTGTGTGACCGACTGTCAGTCTATGTACATCATCAAATCCAGATTGTAGTGTATATAGCGAATGGAAGGCATTTGATTTGCAGCAACTCATGAACCAACTGTCATCTTAATTATTAGAACCGATACCGATCGATTGGTATCAACATAGTCGTTATTACTATAATTAATGTGTAGTATAAGGACCACCTCCAGATGAATCTTATTAGTCTAGCTAAACTACAACTAGCTGGCTTCTAAATATACGGATACATGAAGTTGCCGCAGCATCTGGGAATTGGCAACTTGGCAAGAACAGCACAAACCCACGTGAGACAGCTCGGACCAACCATGCATGCCCTTTCACGATACCCGGAAACTTGACGCACTTGTCGGTACAGTAGCACAAATTTCCTCAAAAAATAAAAAAAATTTGACGAGGCGCTGCCCAACCATCACCTTAGAAAGAACGAAAGGTACCCAACCATCATCTTAAAAAGATAATAATATTTCTTTTGTTTTGGCGTTAGACATCTCAACCGAAAAGGTAGAGGTCCAAGTAGCTAGCTCTTGGAAATCGTTACTCCGCAACCTCTTCTGTTTTTGTCGGCAGCTGATAAGTGATGCTAACCGATAAACTGCCCACTCACTCAGTTTTGTGGGCATCAACGTTTCCTAAACCAGGGATAAATTTACAATCAGGGCGTAGCAGCCGCACACTTTGCATGCATGCGTCATGCGTGCATGCAGGGATTAAAACAAACCAGATTGGTCGGGTTAACCTTTCTCTCATTTTTATTTTTATATTGCATTCAGCAAACGGAGCTAGCGGGATAACGAAAACAAACCAAAACGAACCGAACAAATCGATAACGAGTGGAAGGTAAAAAGCGGAAACGTTGTTGTATAGATTATAGAAACAAAGTAGTGTTGCGATCAGTTGAAACATTTCATACAGACATATGGAAGCAATATATTATGATATATATATATATAATTATAGATTGGTTTGTTGCGATGTGGCATAGTCATCTATGATTTATTCATTGTATTATCTAAAACGGGATAATATACGCGGATAAAAACAGGATATCCGGACTAAAACACGTAAAGTGAAAACGGTCGGACAAACATGCATACCATTTTTGCCCATTTTTTATATTTACCAAAAATAAAAAAACAAAAACGATCAAGATATCTATAAATACGAATTCAAACGAAAACAGGTTGATGTAGTGTTCGGAGCGGAACAGAACGGCATATCCCTGACGGGTTTTCACCCCTAGCTATTTGCATATGCTATATACTATATGGAAAAAAAGGTTTATCCCTTTACAATACAAGTGACAATTTATGTTCTCATAATTTATTGGCTAAAATTTTCTAGTCACGCACATTTGAGAGTGACCATTTATTTGGTTACCTTTTATGGATCATTACTCTCGATGATTAGGAATCTAACTATCATGAGAAAAGAAACTTAAATTTTGTTGCAAGTCATTTCTGCGGATCAACAACCAGGCCTTTGCGCATGAGAAAAAAACGGGCAAGTGTAAAATAGTGAATTGCTGCTCCGTGACAGGATACAGGGAAAAAAGGTCAGTGAAGGTTGGTGCCTGCTGGCTAGTGTCAATTTTGTCAAGCCGTGAACGTGATATATGAACTAAAAAAAAACCAACCCTTCCTGTCACTTGTCAGGTCCCTTTCATGTCAAGCTCTTCTCCGGCTGGCAGGATAGAGCGGTGGTTGAAATGGCGTCTTCCTAGACAAGCCACCGAGTGCAGTCTCCCTTGCAAGCATCGGCAGAGCACCAAGTTTCGCGAAGTACGGCCTCCTTTCAACAAATGATTATTTCTTGAATCATGTTTTTTTCTCTATATTTTAAACTAATTTCTATGAAATTCCTATAGCATTCTTACTGTGTTCCAAAGGAGGCCTACAGGTGCTAATGCTACGACAATACAAGAAAAGTGGAGGGCTCAAAATCAAGAAAGGTCATGATTTTGCAGCCAATTTATTTTGTATCCTTTGAGGCCAGTGCGAGTGGATAGTTTGGTAGTGTTATACAAAATGAAAAACTTAGATAAAACATATGTAAGTGTGTAAGGAAGATAATACTCTCAACTGTCACGAAGACACACTCAAGCATTCTCATATAGCGAGCTACCGCGAGACCCATCATGACGAGACTTGACACCAATTAGAGGACCTCTCCTAACTCTAGCCAGAGGAGGGCCTTGACAATGTGTAACTTGACATCAAGACATTCGAAGGAATAGCTACATCACTAAGTCTTGTAAAGAACCACTAAGAGACACAGGACCCATCAGCTATCGGAGCGCTCTAAGGACTAGACCTCTAGTGCCTCATATGTCCTAGGTTGGGATAATCAAAGTCATCGAGTCCCCTTATGCTATAGGATATCAATGAGCGGTCCAAGCTGGGTGCTCATGTGTCTAAGTCCATGCACCCCTCGGCTTCAGGGAGCTATGAAGAGTATAGATGCTCGATACAATCTTGGCCTTAGAGCACTCTACGACACTTAGACACTTATGGCCCTCTTCTACCTCCAAGGTCTTTAAAATCCTTAGCATCACATTACAAGAGTCGCTGAGCCCTAATTCATTTGAGGACCAAAGCCCACGTGGGAACAAAAGACTTGGGGCTTGAAAGTATCACAATGCCAAGAGAGGCGGTGAATTGGGCTTTTCTAAAATTCTTGCAAAAGATCAAACCCTAATCATAAGACCAACTTCACCCAACTACTTAACAAGATTGCAACAAACTAAGAACACTAAGCAAACCCTAAGATATCATGGTAATTTCTTGGAATGTAAAAATCAAAGTAAATTGCTCAAAGTAAGCGCAGAATGTAAAGCTAGGGCTCAGAATACTCCATTTTTTCCAAAGTATCAAAGAGTCAGCACTCTCCACTAATCCTCATTGGAGCACTTGCATAAGGGTATAGCTCCCTCTTAGTCCTCGCAAGGACCAAGTGATCACTCCGAGCTGATTCTTTGTCTCTCCAACACAGTGAATCGCTCACAACCGTGTACAACTCCGAGGCGGGTCACTAACAAATCCTCTAGGGTGATCACCACGCTCCAATCGTCACCAAGCCATCTAGCTGATGTCGATCACTAAGAGTAATAATCTATAGACTTTCACTTGGCCAAGACGAGTCTAATGCGAGTGGTGTGTGCTCTATGTGGCTCTCGCACTAATGAGGCCCTAACCGCGGGATTATGATTTTGCTAATCACCTCACTGTTGCAAAGGTATTGCAAACTTTCACAATGAATGCTATGTGGTTGGGGAGGCAACACAATGAATGGGGCTGTTAGAGGGGGTATAAATACCCACCAACCAAAAACTAGTTGTTACTTTTCTGCACACAACGACTAGTTCTGACAACTAATTGTTACAAACAAGGGGTCTGATGCGCCAGCCAGCGCACTTCAGACTGGTCCTATGTGCCACTGCCAGCAACCACAGTTTGCAACAGTTTACATGCTCTCTAGAAGATCGGTCTGGTGCGCCATTGGACTGGTTTGATGCCCATTTTTAGACTGGGCATAGAAAAGGGCTCTTCAGAAAACCGGTCTGATGCACCCAGATACCCAACTAATTCTTCTAGGTGTATTTTATTTGGTTTCTACTCCAAACTTTTTGTGGGCCTATGTGAGATACCTAGCACTAGTTTTATGCAAGTGTGCACTACCACACTACACGAGACTAGCCTAGGTCAAGGTACTAATCCAAAAACCCCCTTATAATATGACTAAAAATACATAAAGGGCAATTGTGATTATACCCTTCTCTGACCTTACAATTGTGATTTTACCCCTCATTTTTCAAATTTGTGATTTTACCCCTCTGTTCTAAAAATGAAGTTGTCATTTGACCCTCCCCCTTAACACCATTAGTGAAAATCAGAACTAGTGATTAAAAAATAAGAAGTGAAGAGTAAAATCACAAATGCAAGGTGAGAGAAGGGTATAATCATAATTAACCTTGAAAAAATTAACATTACTTTTAGGGTTAATTGTGATTATACCCTTCTCTCACCTTGCAATTGTGATTTTACCCCTTGTTTTTTATTTTTTAATCACAAATTCTGATTTTCATTAACGGTGTTTAGAGGTAGGGGCAAATGACAACTTCGTTTTCAAAACAGAAGGGTAAAATCACATAGTTGAAAAATGAGGGGTAAAATCGCAATTGCAATGTCAGAGAAGGGTATAATCACAATTGCCTCATAAATGAAAGGCCTAATTCTAAACTAAGTGTCTGGTAACTCCTTTGACACTTAAAACTAGTAGTCCTTGACCTTTTAAACATTCTTCTTTAGCCATCTCATCGATTTCCAGTGTTCGGGGTGTTTTCACTTGTTGAAGCTCAATTTTTTTGCATTGTGATTTAACTCACCGTATAGCTGCAAAATACACGTTAGTCACAATAACCTTGTGTTGTCATTAATCATCAAAATTAACTAGGGGCCTAGATGCTTTTAGGGCTGCTAAGTATAACTGTCGGCGTTCCGAGACCGGGGGGTCCTCGAGCCGACGAGTGAGAGTGCCGCGTGCCCTAGCCCAGATGGGTCGAGCGCGTGGAGCGAGCGCGAAGGGGGGAACAGAGAGAGAGGTCGGTGGCCGGAGCCGGGTCGTGAGGGAGTCGGAGAAAGTCCCGCGGCCTTCGTGTTCGTCCCGCGCCCAGGTCGGGTGCGCTTGCAGTAGGGGGTTACAAGCGTCCGCGCGAGGTGAGGGGTGAGAGCGGCCCCGAGAGAGCGCTTGCCCCTGCCCTTCGTCCCCGCGAGGCCAACCTTCTCTAAGAAGGCCCTGGCCCTTCCTTTTATAGTCGTAAGGAGAGGGTCCAGGTGTACAAGATGGGGGTGTAGCAAGGTGCTACGTGTCTAGCGAGAGAGAGAGCTAGCGCCCTATGTACATGCCAAGGTGGCAGCCGGAGAGATCTTGGCACCCTGTTGGTGAGGCGTCGTGGCTGTTGGAGGAGTAACGGAGCCGGACGGGGGGACAGCTGTCGAGGCGGCTGGGTCCTTGCTGACGTTCTCCTGCTTTCGTAAGGGAGCTAGGAGCCGCCGTCGTCATGATCTAGCGGGGCGCCATCATTGCCTATCTGGCATAGCTGGCCAGATGGGACGCCGGTCTTGTTCTCTGCGACCCAAGTCGGCTTAGGGCAGGGTGATGATGACGCTTCCTGTTGACGTGGCGGCCTCGTGTCCTAGGTCGGGCGTCGTGGAGGCTTCTCCGAGGCCGAGGTCGAGTCCGTCCTGCAAGACAGAGACAGAGTCCGAGCCCTGGGTCGGGCGAGGCGGAGATTATTCGGCAGAGGCCGAGGCGGAGTCCGAGCCCTGGGTCGGGCGAGGCGGAGGTTGCCGTCTTCCGGGGCCTTAGCCCGAGTCCGAGCCCTGGGTCGGGCGGAGCGGAGTTCGCCGTCTTCCGGGGCCTTAGCCCGAGTCCGAGCCCTGGGTCGGGCGGAGCGGAGTTCGCCGTCTTCCGGGGCCTTAGCCCGAGTCCGAGCCCTGGGTCGGGCGGAGCGGAGTTCGCCGTCTTCCGGGGCCTTAGCCCGAGTCCGAGCCCTGGGTCGGGCGGAGTCTCTTATGGCACCTCTGGCGAAGTCTGGTCGCCCGTTGGTCTTACCTTTTGCGTTAAACGCCCCGATGACTCGGTAGGTTGGCGCGGTGATTTAGTCAGGGTTTCTTCTTATCGAAGGCGGTGCCTAGGGCGAGCCGGAGATGCGTCTGCCGTGAAAGAGGAGGCCTCAGGCGAGACGGAGTCATCCTAGGGTCGGCTGCCCTCGCCCGAGGCTAGGCTCGGGCGTGGCGTGGTCAAGTCACTCGTATGAACTGATCCCTGACTTAATCAAACCCATCAGGCCTTTGCAGCTTTATGCTGATGGGGGTTACCAGCTGAGAATTAGGCGTCTTGAGGGTACCCCTAATTATGGTCCCCGACAGTAGCCCCCGAGCCTCGAAGAGAGTGTTAACACTCGCTTGGAGGCTTGCATCGCACTTTTTTGCAAGGGGACCAGCCTTTCTCGGAGGTACTTTGTTCCGGTGGGTGCGCGCGAGCGCACCCGCCGGGTGTAGCCCCCGAGGCCTCGGAGGAGTGGTTTCACTCCTTCGAGGTCTTAATGCCTTGCGTAATGCCTCGGCTGGACTAGCGGTTCCCTCATGCGAGCAGGGCGTAACCCAGGTGCACTGTCGGGGCCCAAGTTCTCGGGCTGGTATGTTGACGCTGTCAATGGTTCGGCCGGAGCCGGGTTTGCGAGAGCAGCCCCCGAGCCTTCGCACGGAGCGAGAGGACGATCAGGGACAGACTAGACTTTTTATATACGCCCCTACGTCGCCTTTCCGCAAGGAGGAGGGGGGGAGTGCGCCATGTTACCCTCGATGGGCACCGAACATGGTGTCTCCGGTGAGCTGCGATCGGGTAATCCGAGTGGACGTCCGTGCCCCGTTCGTTAGGGGTCGGCTAGGGGCCCGGAGGCACGCCCAAAAGTACCTGCGGGTGATCTGCCGGACCCGGTCCCCTGGCGACGGGGTCCGAGGGCTTGTTGCCTCCCTCCGATGGGATTCCGTTACAGAGTCGTTCCCGCTGGTCTCGGAAATGTCCTAGGGTACCTCGGGAGCGCAGCCCGAGCCTTGGTTATGTATCGAACGTACCCCTGGTCATCCCTCGCTCGGCGTCTGAGGCGGCTGTGAACCCTTCGACAGGCCAGCCTTCGAACCCCTGATCAGTAGGGGGCACGGAGCCCGAGTAGCCTGAGGCGGTCGTGAGTCCTTTCGGGGGCCGACCTTCGAACCCCTGACCAGTAGTGGGTGTCGGGCCCACGCGATCTGAGGCGGCTGTTGAACCCCTCGGGGGGCCAGCCTTCGAACCCCTGATCAGTAGGGAGGCTCGGAGCCTAGTTCCTTCACGGGGAAGGATCCCTTTGGGGTTATCCCCCTTCTCGGTCCCTGTTGCAAGAGATAGAGAAAGAAGGAAAAGGGAAAAAGGGAATCGAAATTGAACGTCGTGGCGTACCTCTTTCGGCGTGGTCGTTTTGGCGGAGGCGAAGCGTCGCCAGCTGCCCCTGCCAGAAACGTCACCTGTTTCGCCGCGGAGTTAATGCGCCGGGGTAAGCGGTCGGCGAGGCTGCCGTTGCGTGCGCGAGCCGTTCGAGGTACGGGTCACGGGCGCGTCGTCCTCACGCCGTGAGAGGGGGTTCTCTTGCTGCCTCCGGATGGGACATGAGCCTGGCCGATGGCGTGACCGCTGCTCTCGCGCGCCTGCCACCGTCATCACTGCCGGCCCATTTTTGACCGCGTTTGACCGCTGCGCCAGGCTGGCGCTGCCGGGTCGCGGGCTGGGTCACCTCGAATCGCGGTATTGGTTCCGCAATCGAGGAGGTGCGGTGGTGGAGCGAGTGGCGCAGCGGTTCGCATGCAGCGCCCGGCGCGCCAGTTGAACGACGCGTGGGCTTGAGCCGTCGCGCTGGCCTGTCAGGAGTCGGAGAGGCGCGTCCACTTGGCGCGGTTGCATGCCGCCTGCATGGCCGCTCCCCCCCTTTGCCCGCTGGTCTGGGCAAAAGTGGATGGTTACTTGTAACCGCTGGGCGGTTGCGTGCGTCGTGCGCGGCGGTTCGGCTTCTTCTGCTTAGAGCCGGTCTGCATGACAGGCGGGCCCCAGCCCCCGCGCCGCAGGGAAGGGCTTTGGAGGCGTGTTGGAGAAGACTCAGCCCGTGACGGTTGAGGGCGCAAGCAGGGGGAGTTGCCTTTAAAAGGAGGGCGACCCCCTTCGTGAGGTGACCATGTCTCCTTCCTCCCCAATGCATTGTGTCTCTCCATCTTCCGAGCCCCCGGATGGGGGGAAACCGCCGTCTTTTCGCTCCATCGCTGGAGGAACGCAACTCCGTAGGAGTCGGTACCTTTCAGCCATCGTTCGGCTTCAAGGATTTTCATCGTACAGCCCGGCTGCACCCCTCCACCGGCGGTCACCCAAGAGGGCGACCTCCGGCTTGATGGTGGGGGAAAGCGAGCCGGGCTGCGGCATCCGCCCCTTCCTCAGCCTCAAGGATTTTCATCACTAGGGCTGAGGAGGGGCGTGTGCCGGGTCGGGGTTGGTCCCTGCGCGGGTGGTGACCCGCTCCTTCCCTCAGTGATCGGGGGGAAGGGCGGGAGTCGCCCGTGGCGCCAACAGCTGCAGCGTGCCCGGCTCTCTGAGCCGAGCACGCTCGGAGCTGCCCCCGGTGCCGCCTCCTACCACGGCAGCTGGAAGAGGTTCTTCCGCCGGCGCGACAGCCGAGGTTGGACACGGGCCGACCTCCGACTCTACGGCCTTCTGTCCGTCCTTGCCTCTCGAGTTTGGGCAAGGGCGGGGGCCTCCCAGCAGCAGTATCCACCCTGAGGCCATCACTGCTGCTGTTGGGCCCCCCGGGACGAACGTCTTCATCGTCGCCGCTGCCGGGGCGAGACGGCGACGTGCCGTTCGTCGGTCTTCTGCTGCCCCGCAGGCCCTCCCCCGTCGAGTGGGGTTAATCGTACCTGCGGGGGGGAACCGGAGTTCCGTTTGCAATGGCACTTCGAGTGCCGGGTTTTTTGTTCATTTCGGCTTTCGGGGCCTGAACATGTATGTATCTTACGGCACAGAGCCGTGTTTTTTCCTCATTTCCGAGCACTAAGACTCGCCTGTTGTTTGCCTGAACCGCTTCACCAAGCATGAGTCGCCCCGTGTCAAGGTGACGAGTGAGGTATCCGTATCCCGGAGGCGTAGGAATCCCTCGGCTCGGTCGGACCTGTTGTCCGAGGCTCCTCTAGCTTAGTTAAAGAGACCCCTCGGCCGCTCTTCGACGAGCCGAGGCCAGGGGTAGCGATATCAGCACGAGCAGAGGCGGAGTTGGCTCGGAAATGAAACCTGGTTGGCCGGAGCCTAGCCGGGTTGTCCGTTGGCGGGATCGACGTCGGAGCTGATCGACCGAGGCTTCGGACCGAGCTGGCGCCCTTGGAAGGTGGTCGGCCGAGGCCCCAGAGGCGGCCGGCCGAGCTGTCCGCTCGGGCCGGGTTCTCGGAGAAGTCCCTGGCAGAGATTGCTCGAGCGTGGTGATGACGTCGTCCTTCGGAGCGGAGGCCCTCGTACCGCGTCGCCGTCCGAGGCTAGGTCGGGCCTTGCCGAAGGTGCTGTTGATGCCGAGGGTGTCTTCGCCCTCTTCCAGCGTCAAGATCCGAGCCTGCAGGGTCAAATCGTCTTGTAGCGTGGGTCTTGTGCGGCTCTTGAGGCCAGAGCGCACCCTTGTCGCGTTGTAAAGCTGTGTCTCTTCTCCTCTTGTTTCGAGTATCTGGACTTTTTGTCGGTAGCAGGGACGTTAGTGCGAGCAAGAGTTGCTTCTCGCGGGAGGTGATGAGTGAGGTATCCGTATCCCGGAGGCGTGGGAGTCCCTCGGCTCGGTCGGCCTCGCCGCTTACGCGTACTTTTACCCATTCATGAGGCCCTGTCACCGACTCGGTCGAGAAGGCTCGAAGAACCGCTTCAACAGAAGAGCTTCCGTACGTAAAGACTCGTTCGATCCGCGGGGTCACTTTATCCGAGCGCGAGTTACTTATCGCAGAAGGTGATGAGTGAGGTATCCGTATCCCGGAGGCGTAGGAGTCCCTCGGCTCGGTCATCCTTGACTGCTTACGTGTACCCCGTCGTTTCCAGGACCCGCTTTTCGAAGTAGTCAAAAAGCACGAAAGATGCTCTGGTAAAAGAGATTTTTTGTTTGAGGAAAATTTTGACGCAGAGGGGGTTTCCCCCCTTTTAGCCCCCGAGGGAGGGTCGGGCTCTGCCGAGGCGAGGCTGACCCTTCCTTGTTGACTAAACTTTGCGTGGGTGCGAGGTATATAAACAACTTGGAAACGTCTTTAAGGGTAGAAGCGACGTAGCTGTTGGATGTTCCAAGCGTTGCCGTAGACCTCGCCTTGACTGTTGGCCAGCTTGTACGTTCCGGGCTTCAGTACTTTGGCGATGATGAACGGCCCCTCCCAGGGGGGCGTGAGCTTGTGCCTCCCTCGGGCGTCTTGCCGCAGCCGAAGCACCAGATCGCCCACCTGGAGATCTCGGGGTCGGACCCCTCGGGCGTGGTAGCGTCGCAGGGACTGCTGATACCGCGCCGAGTGTAGTAAGGCCCTGTCCCGCGCCTCGTCCAGCTGGTCCAGCGAGTCTTCTCGGCTGGCTTGGTTGCTTTCTTCGTTGTAGACGCTCGTCCTCGGGGAGCCGTATTCCAGGTCCGTGGGCAGGATGGCCTCGGCCCCGTAGACCAGGAAGAACGGCGTGAAACCTGTGGCTCGGCTTGGCGTCGTCCTCAGGCTCCAGACCACCGAGGGGAGTTCCTTCATCCATTGCTTGCCGAACTTGTTGAGACTGTTGTAAATCCGAGGCTTGAGCCCTTGTAGAATCATGCCATTGGCACGTTCCACTTGCCCATTCGACATGGGGTGAGCTACGGCGGCCCAGTCCACCCGGATGTTGTGATCATCGCAAAAATCCAAGAATTTTTTGCCGGTGAACTGGGTGCCATTGTCGGTGATGATGGAGTTCGGGACCCCGAAGCGATGGATGATGTTGGTGAAGAACGCCACCGCCTGCTCGGACCTGATGCTGTTCAGGGGTCGGACCTCGATCCACTTGGAGAATTTGTCGATGGCGACCAGCAGGTGCGTGCAGCCCCCGGGCGCCTTCTGCAGAGGGCCGACGAGGTCCAGACCCCACACAGCGAAGGGCCAAGTGATGGGTATCGTCTGCAGAGCCTGAGCGGGCAGGTGGGTCTGCTTCGCATAGAATTGGCACCCTTCGCAGGCGCGGACAACTCTAGTGGCGTCAGCCACCGCCGTTGGCCAGTAGAAGCCTTGGCGGAAAGCATTCCCGACGAGGGTTCGAGGTGCTGCATGATGACCGCAAGCCCCCGAGTGTATTTCCTGCAGGAGGTCCTGACCCTCGGCGATGGAGATGCATCGCTGGAGGATGCCCGAGGGGCTGCGGTGGTAGAGTTCCTTCTCATCGCCCAGCAAGACGAACGATTTTGCGCGCCGCGCTACCCGCCGAGCCTCGGCTCGGTCGAGGGGCAGTTCCCCTTGGCGGAGATATTGCAGGTACGGGGTTCGCCAATCTTGATCTGGCACGACCCCGTTCTGCTCCTCCTCGATGCGCAGTGCTTCGCCCTCGGGCTCCGAGGGTTCCTCGGGGTGAGCCGAGGATGGCTCGGGCTGGGCTGAGGGCACCTCGGACGAGGCCGAGGGCACCTCGGGCCCGGGCGCGTCATCTATCTTGACGGAGGGTTGGTGCAGATCTCGGGAGAAGACGTCCGGGGGGACCGTCGTTCGCCCCGAGGCTATCTTCGCCAGCTCGTCCGCAGTCTCGTTGTAGCGCCGGGCGATGTGGTTAAGCTCGAGCCCGTAGAACTTGTCTTCCAGGCGTCGAACCTCTTCACAGTAGGCCTCCATCTTCGGGTCACGGCAGAGGGAGTTCTTCATGACCTGGTCGATGACGAGCTGCGAGTCGCCGCGTGCATCGAGGCGTCGGACCCCTAGCTCGATGGCGATTCGCAATCCGTTGATCAGAGCCTCGTACTCAGCCACATTGTTGGACGCCGGGAAATGGAGGCGTAGCACGTAGCGCAGGTGTTTCCCGAGGGGCGAGACGAAAAGCAGGCCCGCGCCAGCTCCCGTCTTCATTAGCGACCCGTCGAAAAACATGGTCCAGAGCTCTGGTTGGATCGGAGCCGTCGGTAACTGGGTATCGACCCATTCGGCTACGAAATCCGCCAGTACCTGGGACTTGATGGCCTTCCGAGGGGCGAACGAGATCGCCTCGCCCATGATTTCCACCGCCCACTTCGCGATCCGTCCGGAGGCTTCTCGGCACTGGATGATCTCCCCCAGGGGGAAGGATGACACCACAGTCACCGGATGGGACTCGAAGTAATGTCGCAGCTTTCGCCTCGTCAGGATCACTGCATATAGCAGCTTCTGGACTTGTGGGTAGCGGATCTTTGTCTCGGACAGCACTTCGCTGACGAAGTAAACTGGCCTCTGAACGAGCAAAGCATGCCCCTCTTCCTGCCTTTCGACTACGATCGCGGAGCTGACCACCTGAGTGGTTGCGGCGACGTAGACCAGGAGGGTTTCTCCATCAGCTGGGGGTACCAAGATGGGCGCCTGAGTGAGGAGCGCCTTCAGGTTCCTGAGGGCTTCCTCGGCCTCGGGAGTCCAAGTGAAGCACTCGGCCTTCCTTAAGAGGCGGTACAGGGGCAGGCCTCTTTCGCCGAGGCGCGAGATGAAACGGCTCAAGGCCGCGAGGCATCCCATGACCCTCTGTACGCCTTTTAAGTCTTTGATGGGCCCCATGTTTGTGATCGCTGCGATCTTCTCCGGGTTGGCTTCGATGCCCCGCTCGGAGACGATGAACCCCAAGAGCATGCCTCGGGGCACCCCGAAGACGCACTTCTCGGGATTGAGCTTGACGCCCTTCGCCTTGAGACACCGGAATGTCAGTCCGAGGTCGGAGAGAAGGTCGGAGGCTTTCCTCGTCTTGACTACGATGTCATCGACGTAGGCCTCGACCGTGCGACCAATGTGTTCGCCGAACACATGGTTCATGCACCGCTGGTAAGTTGCACCCGCGTTCCTCAAACCGAACGGCATTGTGACATAACAGTACATGCCGAAGGGCGTGATGAAAGAAGTCGCGAGCTGGTCGGACTCTTTCATCTTGATTTGATGATACCCTGAATAGGCATCGAGGAAAGACAGGGTTTCGCACCCTGCAGTGGAGTCCACGATTTGATCGATGCGAGGTAGAGGGTAGGGGACCTTCGGACATGCTTTGTTGAGACCAGTGTAGTCTACACACATCCGCCACTTCCCCCCTTTTTTCCTCACAAGTACAGGGTTGGCAAGCCATTCAGGATGGAATACCTCTTTAATGAACCCTGCTGCCATCAGCTTGTGGACCTCCTCGCCTATCACCCTGCGCCTTTCCTCGTCGAATCGGCGTAGAGGCTGTCTGACCGGCCGGGCTCCGACCCGAATATCCAGCGAGTGCTCGGCGACATCCCTCGGTACGCCAGGCATGTCCGAGGGACTCCACGCAAAAACGTCGGCGTTTGCGCGGAGAAAGTCGACGAGCACTGCTTCCTATTTGGGGTCGAGCCCGGAACCGATCCGGATCTGCTTGGAGGTGTCGCCACTGGGGTCGAGAGGGACGGCCTTAACCGTCTCCGCTGGCTCGAAGTTGCCGGCATGCCGCTTCACGTCCGGCACCTCTCGGGAGAGGCTTTCCAGGTCGGCAATGAGGGCCTCGGACTCGGTGAGGGCCTCGGCGTACTCCACGCACTCCACATCGCATTCGAATGCGTGTTTGTACGTGGGGCCGACGGTGATGACCCCGTTGGGGCCCGGCATCTTGAGCTTTAGGTAGGTGTAGTTGGGGATGGCCATGAACTTCGTGTAGCATGGCCTTCCCAATACTGCGTGGTAGGTTCCTCGGAACCCGACCACCTCGAACGTCAAAGTCTCCCTTCGGAAGTTGGAGGGTGTTCCGAAGCAGACAGGGAGGTCGAGCTGTCCGAGGGGCTGGACGCGCTTCCCGGGAATGATCCCGTGGAAGGGCGCAGCGCCTGCTCGGACGGATGACAGGTCGACGCGCAGGAGCCTGAGGGTCTCGGCGTAGATGATGTTGAGGCAGCTGCCTCCGTCCATCAGGACCTTGGTGGGCCTGACGTCGCCAATGACGGGATCGACGACGAGCGGGTACTTCCCCGGGCTCGGCACGTGGTCGGGGTGGTCGTCCCGGTCGAAGGTGATGGGCTTGTCGGACCAGTCTAGGTAGACTGGCGTCGCCACCTTCACCGAGCAGACCTCCCGACGCTCTTGCTTACGATGCCGAGCCGAGGCATTTGCCGCATGCCCTCCGTAGATCATGAAGCAATCGCGGACCTCTGGGAACTCTCCTGCTTGGCGATCCTCCCTTTTGTCGTCGTCGTGAGCCCTGCCACCCTCTGCGGGTGGCCCGGCCCGATGGAAGTGACGCCGAAGCATGACGCACTCTTCGAGAGTATGCTTGACGGGCCCCTGATGGTAGGGGCACGTCTCCTTGAGTGCCTTGTCGAAGAGGTTTGCACCTCCGGGGGGCTTCCGAGGGTTCTTTCGCTCGGCGGCGGCGACAAGGTCTGCATCGGGAACGTCGCGTTTCGCTTGCGACTTCCTCCTGCCTTTCTTCTTAGCGCCGCGTGGAGTTGACGCCTCGGGAGCATCTTCCGACGGGCGGCCCTGGGGCTGCTTGTCCTTTCGGAAGATGGCCTCTACCGCCTCCTGGCCGGAGGCGAACTTGGTGGCGATGTCCATCAGCTCGCTCGCCCTGGTGGGGGTCTTGCGGCCCAGCTTGCTCACCAGGTCGCGGCAGGTGGTGCCGGCGAGGAACGCGCCGATGACATCGGAGTCGGTGATGTTGGGCAGCTCGGTGCGCTGCTTCGAGAACCGCCGGATGTAGTCTCGGAGAGACTCTCCCGGCAGTTGCCGACAGCTTCGGAGGTCCCAGGAATTCCCGGGGCGCACGTACGTGCCCTGGAAGTTCCCGGCGAAAGCCTGGACCAAATCTTCCCAGTTGGAAATCTGCCCCGGAGGCAGGTGCTCCAACCAGGCACGAGCGGTGTCGGAGAGGAACAGAGGGAGGTTTCGGATGATGAGGTTGTCATCGTCCGTCCCACCCAGTTGACAGGCCAGGCGGTAGTCCGCAAGCCACAATTCCGGTCTCGTCTCCCCCGAGTACTTCGTGATAGTAGTCGGGGGTCGGAATCGGGGCGGAAACGGCGCCCGCCGAATGGCTCGGCTAAAGACTTGCGGACCGGGTGGTTCGGGCGAAGGACTCCGATCCTCCCCGCTGTCGTAACGTCCCCCACGCCTGGGGTGGTAGCCTCGGCGCACCCTTTCGTCGAGGCGTGCCCGACGGTCGCGATGAGGGTGCTCGTCGCCGAGGTGGCCCGGGGCCGCAGGCGCGGTGTTGCGCGTGCGCCCGGTGAAGACCGAGGCTTCCCGCGTGAGTCGGGAAGTCGCGGCACGAGGTTCCGAGGGGTATCCCTGCCTTCGGGAGGCAGAGCTCTCGGCCCGCCGGGCCGCAGCGCCTTCCAGGAGATGCTTAAGTTCTCCCTAGACTCGCCGACCCTCGGTGGTTGATGACTCCGGCATCGCGCGGAGGAGCATCGCTGCAGCGGCCAGGTCCTGACCAGTCCCGCCGGATGCGGGTGGCGGTTTGTCCCTGGCATCGTTGGCGATGCGGTGCAGGAGACCTTGGGGCAGGTGACGTATTCCTCCGGCCGGGGGCTGGCTCGCCCATACCTGCCCGATGTTCTGGCGGATTGCCTCGAGCGCTCCTGCTCCCTCATCGAGCCCGGCCTGCGCCCCGCGGACTTGCTCGAGCTGTGGGTCGTGACCCCCCGCCGGAGCGGGGACCACAGCTAGCTCCCGCGGGATGTCGGCGCGAGGCGCTGGCCTAGGGGGATTACCATCCTCCGGCATGCCGAGACAGCCGCCTCCGGAGGGATCCCCTAGCTCGATGTGGAGACATTCGCGACTCGGGCCGCAGTCCTTGTCGCCAAGGCTGCGGCTGCCGTCGGAACAGTCGGAGAGGCAGTAGTCACATGCGGTCATGAAGTCTCGCATGGCACTAGGGTTGCCAGATCCGGAGAAATCCCAGCAGATGCTGGGGTCGTCATCTTCCTCGGACCCAGAGGATCCGTAGGTCGAGACACCCGTCAATCGGTCCCAAGGCGACCGCACACGAAACCCCAGAGAGGTTGCACTCGCCTCAATGTGAGCGCCCGCCAAAGCGAGGTCGCCAGGCGGGCTGGGGCCGAGTCGAAATGACGAAAGATGGGTAGCAGTCGGTACCTTTTTGTCGACGAGGAGCGATGAAGTCACGTCGGGGGCTGACCGCGCCGTCGTCTTGGGTACGAGGGCGACGTCCTGCAGGCCTTCCGTGAGCGTGCTGGCGTCGTCCACTTGCTCGGGGTCGACGTGTTGCGGGGGGATGGCGCTCGCGTTTGCCTCGAACGTGAGGGCGACGCTTGGCGTGTCCTCCGCTGGGGCGCCGGGGATGTCGATTTGCTCGACAGCCGTTGGAGCGCGGCCTCCCACTCGGCCCCGGTTGCCCCGCCTCCTCCTCCTCCGATGGCGAGGGAGAGGATGGGGCGAGCTCAAAGGTTGTCCTTCCCCCACGCGGGAAAGACGTCGTCGATTCCGCCGCCGGCGGGCGGGCTGTCCGCCACCAATGTCGCCGTCGCGCGGCGGTGGAAGGAGTATCACGTCGTAGTCGCCGTCGAGAGACATGAACTCGAGGTTCCCGAAACGGAGCACCGTCCCGGGTCGAAGAGGTTGTTGGAGACTGCCCATCTGGAGCTTGACGGGAAATCGAACGTCAACACGCAGCGTGCCCCTACCTGGCGCGCCAACTGTCGGCGTTCCGAGACCGGGGGGTCCTCGAGCCGACGAGTGAGAGTGCCGCGTGCCCCAGCCCAGATGGGTCGAGCGCGTGGAGCGAGCGCGAAGGGGGGAACAGAGAGAGAGGTCGGTGGCCGGAGCCGGGTCGTGAGGGAGTCGGAGAAAGTCCCGCGGCCTTCGTGTTCGTCCCGCGCCCAGGTCGGGTGCGCTTGCAGTAGGGGGTTACAAGCGTCCGCGCGAGGTGAGGGGTGAGAGCGGCCCCGAGAGAGCGCCTGCCCCTGCCCTTCGTCCCCGCGAGGCCAACCTTCTCTAAGAAGGCCCTGGCCCTTCCTTTTATAGTCGTAAGGAGAGGGTCCAGGTGTACAAGATGGGGGTGTAGCAAGGTGCTACGTGTCTAGCGAGAGAGAGAGCTAGCGCCCTATGTACATGCCAAGGTGGCAGCCGGAGAGATCTTGGCACCCTGTTGGTGAGGCGTCGTGGCTGTTGGAGGAGTAACGGAGCCGGACGGGGGGACAGCTGTCGAGGCGGCTGGGTCCTTGCTGACGTTCTCCTGCTTTCGTAAGGGAGCTAGGAGCCGCCGTCGTCATGATCTAGCGGGGCGCCATCATTGCCTATCTGGCATAGCTGGCCAGATGGGACGCCGGTCTTGTTCTCTGCGACCCAAGTCGGCTCAGGGCAGGGTGATGATGACGCTTCCTGTTGACGTGGCGGCCTCGTGTCCTAGGTCGGGCGTCGTGGAGGCTTCTCCGAGGCCGAGGTCGAGTCCGTCCTGCAAGACAGAGACAGAGTCCGAGCCCTGGGTCGGGCGAGGCGGAGATTATTCGGCAGAGGCCGAGGCGGAGTCCGAGCCCTGGGTCGGGCGAGGCGGAGGTTGCCGTCTTCCGGGGCCTTAGCCCGAGTCCGAGCCCTGGGTCGGGCGGAGCGGAGTTCGCCGTCTTCCGGGGCCTTAGCCCGAGTCCGAGCCCTGGGTCGGGCGGAGCGGAGTTCGCCGTCTTCCGGGGCCTTAGCCCGAGTCCGAGCCCTGGGTCGGGCGGAGCGGAGTTCGCCGTCTTCCGGGGCCTTAGCCCGAGTCCGAGCCCTGGGTCGGGCGGAGTCTCTTATGGCACCTCTGGCGAAGTCTGGTCGCCCGTTGGTCTTACCTTTTGCGTTAAACGCCCCGGTGACTCGGTAGGTTGGCGCGGTGATTTAGTCAGGGTTTCTTCTTATCGAAGGCGGTGCCTAGGGCGAGCCGGAGATGCGTCTGCCGTGAAAGAG
Source organism: Zea luxurians (assembly GCA_029449295.1). Classification (NCBI taxonomy): domain Eukaryota; kingdom Viridiplantae; phylum Streptophyta; class Magnoliopsida; order Poales; family Poaceae; genus Zea; species Zea luxurians. Next base: position 42,809,534 of record JAOPSE010000001.1, on the reverse strand, counting down.
GAGGCCTCAGGCGAGACGGAGTCATCCTAGGGTCGGCTGCCCTCGCCCGAGGCTAGGCTCGGGCGTGGCGTGGTCAAGTCACTCGTATGGACTGATCCCTGACTTAATCAAACCCATCAGGCCTTTGCAGCTTTATGCTGATGGGGGTTACCAGCTGAGAATTAGGCGTCTTGAGGGTACCCCTAATTATGGTCCCCGACAATAATCATGTATTAAGATAGAATAATGTGCCTAGACCCACCAAAGGTAGTACAGTCCCAAGGTCATGGTCCCACATTTAAAAGACCTGTAGGCAAGGCCAAATCACTAGTTTATTAGGTAAGTCTCAGGTACAACAAAATAAATGTGTGATATGCAACAATACATGCTTAACAAGTGTGTTGTTGCCATGACTTTGGTTGTAGGGTATTCACGACCACTATACAATATGTGCATTGATCTTGTAGCCACACATGTGTACTCGACACATACCATGAAGTATTATCAAGTACAAAATGCTACAACGACTATCAACTATATCATACTGAATGGCACAAATCCCAAGACATATGGATGTGACATGACGTACCTACTCTGTGATGGATATGGCAACTGCCTGAAGAAGGACATCTCTAGCATTATGCCACAACCGAGGGCATGGCCTTCGGTATGACTCCAAAAACAAGATAAGGACATGGTAGTTGATCTTAGCCAGTAGAATCTGAGGTTCAGGTAACCTCTATCCTCCCTTGCACCATAAATGGATTGCACTATAAAGGGAGCGATAGAGTAACATTTAGGTAGATCTGAGACCGGATTCAAAGTTCACTCTTCACATAGGGTAGACATAAAGGTGGATTAGGACCATTACACTAGAACTCCCACCACAACCAAGAGGTGAGGGAGAGTTAGGTCTTAATGCTCACTGGTGTTTGAGCTTATAATCTTCTTCGCCTTTGTGTTCATCAATCGATGAGTAGTGAGAGGATGTAGGGTATTACACAGATTATGACATCAACCTCTTTCACTAGCTATGTGTTGGCTCCACCCTTGACTAGGTTTAGCATGACCGTCAACCTGTGCCATGTTCCCTCCCAATGTTTTCCTAAATGCTAAATGGTAAACAGTCGCGCACCTAGCATGTAGCTCTTATTTAAACTAAACAGACCATTAAATGGCTACATGGCCAATTAATTAGGCTAAACAAACAATTAAACATAAACAATATACCACCTTGTAGCGTCTACACAGTGTTTAAATGGGCTAAATGACTATTTAGGTTACTAGTGCTCCCTCCTAATTCTCCCTTTTTGGTACCCTTTGTGCCCTAGTGATGTTACATAATAACATTTGGCATGCTAGATTGCCATCGACGTCTTTTCTTTTGAGTTTGTTGTGCATTGTTGTGCAGCACGATTATGGCAATGCTAGCATGATCACTGGTTGACCAGTTGCTTTTGACACCTTCTCTAGCAACTTAAAGACTATGGGACACACCATAAGAGGTGTAGAAATCTCACACAATCATCCCATCACTTTTGCCAGTAGATGGACATGCCTTGATGGGGTCACATAGCAAGGCTCTCACAGATGGGGCTTTCGCTCGCGCTCTAGCTAGGGTGTGTAATGCCTTGATGGCATTAACACCAAGAGCCCTAGAGGAGTGTGACCGTTCTACATGTGTCACTCCCTTAGCCTTGTGTCATGACTAGGGTGGCTGCTCTACATGTGTCACTCCCTTAGCCTTGTGTCACTCCCTACACTAATTGACTCGATGAGCTAATCGACATCTTGACTTCAATGCTGATGATGTAATCAACCCTCTCGACGCCATGTAGGCTCTTCTCCACAATCCACCGACGTCGAACATTAGTGAGTCAATTGTAGATTAGTGGTGGTAAGATGTTGCTATGTTTATAGTCGTTGCTAGGATCAAGCCTAGACCATCTCCCTCCATGTAGCCTGACCTTGACATGCCTGCAATAGACTAGGATGTGCCTTCTACAGACTCTTGGACCCCAATGGTGGTCTCTTCAATTTGAAGGCTAGAGTCGTACCTCAGCCTTCAGAACAATGATGCAAGGCTCCACCTTAACACTAGCATCAAGCCTCATGCCAGCCATCAGAGCTACACCTTAGAGTATAGGCGTGCCTCTAGGCTCTCACAATGAAGAAACAACCCCCAACGATAGTTCCTCACCCCAACGTCTCTTATGGACCCCCTGTGCTACACGTCGGACATGGGGCTTGTCTATTTAGGGTAGATTGCATGTCCTTGGTCCCTATGCTTTGCCAGACAACTTGGTCATAGAAATCCTACCCCCATCTTCTAGAAAGTATGATGGGACGATCAACCGCATCGAGTTCCTCTAGATCTACACCACCGAGGGTGACTAAGAAGTGATGACAAATTGCTTTCATGGGGCTTTGACTGGCTCAGCCTTGTCATGGCTCATGAACCTACTTGAGGCCTCTATGTAGTCTTAGGAAGATCTCTATCGGTAGTAAGCGTCCAACTTTGAGGGCACTTACTCTTGGTCTAGTGTGGATTCCGACCTCCATGGCATCTAGCAGAAACCTAGTGAGTCCCTACACTCCTTGGTGCAACATTTTTGCTAGATTAGGAACACCATACCTTATGTCTTAGTAGCCTCCATCATTGTCGCTTTTGGTACAACATCCACAATGAGAATATGCTCGAGAAGTTGGCCACCTGTAACATTCAAAATGTCGGAGCGTTTCTCTCTCTAACGAGCAAGTGTGTGTGGGCTGCTGAGGGTAGAGTGTGGCATGTTCCATTTGGAACATAATTGGAATTACAAGGGCCCACGACCTCCAAAACTGAGCCCCAAAAAATAAAACAAGAGCAAGATTTTAGGTAGGCCCAAATTTGTGCTGCCACAAAAGACAATAGTGAGCTTGTACCTTAGGGCAAAGAAGAACCCCACTTGGTGCTTGAGGGCAATAGGAAGTATTGCCTCACTCATAGGTCCACTATGCATGACCTAGATAAATGTAAGGCATTCAAGGATCTAGTTAAGTGCTTTCCGCACCTAGACCGAAAGCGCCTGAAGTATAGATGCCCCAACCAATAGTGACTCACATTATAGCACGAATAGCGAGGCCCAAGAACCTATGAGAAAAAACCCATGAGACAAAGCATAACTGGGCCTGATTCCTTGAAGAGGAGGACAACGATCTAGAGTTCCATGACCTAGAGCATATGGTGGATGTCATCTATGGAGTCACCGGGGATTTATGCTCTTAGCATTCCCTCAAAATCCTATATGGAGCACAATGTAATACCACAACATCACTTTATCAAGCCCCTCAAGTGAGCTGGTACCTTGATCTACTGCAATTCCTCTGATTGCCCTAACAACATGGCAGATGTAGGAATCCTAACTCTTGCCATCTCTCTCGCCATCAATAACATCTAGTTTAGATGATGAGTACATCACTCCCATACAAACAATGCATGGACCAAAAACATGAGCACATGCATGACAACTAAATTTCCAGATTCGTTCTTACCTAGTCAATTGTGTTTTAGAGCATACATTTGGTCCCATGGATGTTTTGATGATTAGGAACCTTGGAGAGGACCAACAAGGACTTGGAAAATGACAATATGTCAAGGGGAAGAAGCTAGGATGTTCACAACAAGAGAAGGCCAAACCTGACTCAACTTCGTCTCCACCTTAGAGTCTAGGACTAGTCTGCACTAAAACAAACGCCTAGGATGTATCCAAACTCCGTTTAGGTTGGGCTTTATATGGATGTAAAGCTAAGGAGATAAAATTTCCAATCTATAACACCTCAAATCTATCAATTAAAATAATATATTCATTTAAAACTTAGTAGAGGGTAAAGTAAAAATTTAAAACAAGTGTTTGATCTCATTTACCTTTTGAGAATAATTTTTGTTTGCTCATAATGGGTTGATGATTTTATTCATAAAACTTCTTGTATGTGAAACCCAATTAATTAATATAGGAACTTTGGTCCAAAAATAATTATTCTAATTATGAATAATTTTGGTATAATTATTATGATTTTTGAAATATTTAAAAATATATTTATTTATATTTTTATTGGATATATATAAAAACCTTATTACTCGGGCAGGTCGAGGAGGGCCAGCCGAGGCTCATCTCCACGCGAGCCGCCACGCGCGCCCCTCGCTTTCGCTGGCAGGCAGGCCCAAGCGTGGCGCCTCATCTTCTTCGCGCGGGCGCAGTGCGCCGCCGTCGTGCCGCTCGGCCCCTAGTGCCGTTTCGCCTGCCCGTCCCTCGACGTCCGCGCCACCCAGCGTCGCCTCGCCTCCTCGTAACGGTCGCCCCTTTCTCTTCCCCTTCCCCCATTTCTTGTCTGCCTTGACCGCACCATTAATGACATTAATGGCGCCGACCGCCGTCTCCCCTCTTCCCCAACGCCCTCCTCTCTTCTATCAATATAAGACCCAACCGAGCCCCATGGAACCGGCCTCCTGCCGTCAAGCTCACCCCTCTCTCTTCCCACGCTCTCTCCTCTCTCTCTCTCCCTCGCCCTTGCACACTGACCGGAGCCACCGCCACCGTCCGTAGAACTCACTGGAGCCCTCCCTGGCCGCGCCCTACACCCTCGCCATCGACTGCCCAAGCTCGCCGAGGACCGCCTTGTCGTGCCCTACCCCCGGCTGACCCCTTCTCGTTCTTCGATTCATCCCTACGCATAGACCCGTGAGCAAGGTTGAAGGCAACACGAATTTCTATTAAATTTTCAAAATCATGTTTGATTTAGTTCATGATTTCTGTAACTATTCGTCTTAATTTGTATATATTGTGATTTGGAGATCATGTGGATGTTAAACGGTTTATTTAAAGTGTATGTGATGGACTAATGTCTTCTTATCTGTCGTATTGTATGTTAAGTTGTTTACAATTATTTTAGGATTTATGTTTAGAAAGAAAAATGATAGAATTTGGTAGACCATAAATTAGTGTCAAAAACTAGATGAGTAATTCCACAACTAACTTTGTTTATGATGAATTTTAGAATTAGTCTAGAAGTTCATAATCATAAGTTCATTTAGATCCACTAAATTAATAATAGAAGCTTTATTAGCATTAAGATAATAAGTAGTACTCGTGCTCATGATAATTCAAGTAGTGAAGTGTAATCAGTGGTTTAATTTATTATTAAAAAGGATTTAACCTCTGATTATTATGATGACATTTTCTTTTAGAAAGAAAAGATAAAACTAAAATGAGACCCATGTTCATAGTAGAAATAATTAATTAATAATTAATTTATTTCTGTAGAATTGGTTAAATCATTACATCTAAGTTATATTAAGTAAAAATACTTTCGTAGTCAAATGTCCATATAACTCTGACTAGTGACAATCCAAAGTTAAGTTTATAGTTTATGTCATAGCAAATAAATGTCAATACGTGTAGACTAATAATATGAATATGAATTAGGTTTTATTCTAGACATTATTATAAGTATGGTTTGTATGGTGAATGTTATTAATGTAATGGTCATGTTATTCATGTAGTAGTGTATGTTTATTTATTTGGTGTTTGTTTTATTTTTTGTATGTGCGTTATGCGAATCTATATTAGAAGCTGATTTCATGGTAGAAGACCAAAATACGTTTGAAGACAATCCGCAGGACACCTTTGAGCAAGGCAAGTGGATTCTCCTCTGCATTTCTGTTTGTACCCAAATAATGCATATAATAATGTTTACTTTTGGATATTTGCATAAATTTGATGGGATTTGCCTAAATAAGATTTCCTAGAAATACAACCATGTTCCTTGATTACCCTAGGATAAATACTATGCTTAGCAATTTGTGCTACTGCTCAACTTGATAATTATGATGTCACTCTTTATGATACTATTGTTCCAAAAATAAGATTTGTATTATAATGTTAACCCGATGGTTAAACAAAATCTTTTCATATTAAATGGGATATATAGTGACCACCCAGGATAACAGTGCAACCACGAGTGCTATCATGGCTCTGGCTTTGGTAAATAGCTTTATCGGCTTTCTGCTTAGCAGCCCTACCTAAAAGATGGGCAAGAGGGGGTGGTAGTGGTTTGGTGGTAGCTCATGTTAACATGAGGTGGTAGTCTTGGCTAAGTTACCTCACCCAGAGGGTCACTAATACTGACGTGGAAACCTTAGTGGGTGGCTTTGTACTAAGGATATTTTGTGAAAGCCTCATAATGGATCCCTAGCTTTTCACCTCGGTAGTGTTTAAGGGTCCGTACAACCTAGGATAGAGGGGATACTGGCTTGTGGGTAAAGTTGTACCACCTCTGTAGAGTGTAAAACTAATATGTCAGACGTGCTCACGGTCAAGAGCAACCTAGACCCTCACATGATAACTGAACTTAAAGATGGAGAGTAAATTGTGATCCGGTGATTTATAAATGTTTTGCTTAAGTAGTTTCACTTAAGTGCTTTTGAGATATAATCATATGCTTATGATTAATTATGATTTTGGATACACTTACAATTAGTAAGTTAGGCGTTGTTAATAAAATATTGGCCAACTAAAATGCTTACCGCTTAACGATAGCCTACTTTATTACCCTTGCATTACTCCTCCCACTTGATGAGCCCCCACCATATGTGAGCTCACCCCTTGCTAAATTTTTTATCAGAAGCTGAGGAGGAAGACTTTGACGATAGTGATGACGAGTACTGAGTCTAGCGATGTGCTGGTCATTTTCCTATGGAAGATTGCCCATGTTATATCCGCTGTACTTTGATGATGATATTATTTAAGACTTTTAAGTCTGAATGATGTAATAAAGTTACTATACTCTCTTTTACGCCTTTATTGCATTGTCTTTTGATATATTACACTTGTGATGTCAACATATGTGTGGAAAATGGATCCTGGCACACATATGCTATGCATTCGGTTTTGCCCCTAAAATCGAGTGTGACATAAGTGGTATCAAATCTATGCTGACTCTAGGTCATTAGACTAGTTAGAAATGGAAAGCCTAGTCTGTTCAAAATATGCTTATTTTGCTCTTACAAATTTATTTTATTAATCTTGCCTCTTTAAAAATTCAACTAAGGGGACACTTTCTCTTGTAGATGGTGCGTACTCTCCATACCACCCGTGTAAACACCAACTATATCTCTCCACCATGACAGGCTCCTTTCTACCCAATGGTAGTGGAGGAAGTCCCAATGGAGCTACACCACCTTCATGTGGAGAATGGAGTGATCTTAGAAGACAGTTCTGAGGAGATTTTGGCAACACCTACTCCGTTGTTAGAGTCTGATGTCTTTGCTACGGGAGCTTCATATTCAGCACCACCTGTACTAGTAGCTCAAGCCTCGGCTCCTAGAGGTGATGAGCTGGATGATTTCGGCGATGATGAAGGCGAAGAAGAAGAAGAAGAAGAAGAGGAAAATAATGGCAACATTGAGGATGCTAACATTGAGGAAGAAGACAACTTTGTTGGATTGCAACCTATCACGGAACATTACTGTTGGGGACTTGTTCTCAAATGCTATGAGTTAAGAACAAGGCAACATAAAAGGGTTAATGGCTAGTACCCTTCGTCCTTCGAAGCATTATATACCTAGGATATAATGATCTTCAGACGAAGGGCATGAAGGACATACCTTTGATATTTCAATACATATTAATGAAGGAAGAAGCATATGAAACATGAAAAATAACATAAATAATCATATGGCGTCATTGATATCTTTAAATTATATTATCATGAACAAACATGAACAATATTGAATTACATTAATACCTTCGGCTTAACAGAAGGCAAAAGACCAAGCGTGACGCGCGAGCAAATACAAGTCTGCATGAACAGTATGAGGGTACTATTCATCTATTTATAGGACAGAGCGTAGCCTGTGAGATATTACATTCATGTCCTTTACAAAAGATTACAATTATGACACAGGCTCTCATGGACTAATAAGTCATTTCATCTTTAAGTCGGTGCGATCCTTCGTCTTGAGACATGTCACTGTGCCGAAGCTTCATGGATGGTAGCTTCGGCGCTGCTTTTGAGAGGATCTGCCGAAGGTGTTTCTTCTTACAGGATCTTCAGCGACGAAGCATACCCCCAACAGTAGCCCCTTCGCGGTGCTAGATCATTTTTCGTAATGAGCTTGATCCGTGAAAAAGTATCCTAGGCTTCGGAAAGCCGAAGGTCCGAAAAACACCTTCCCTGAGCTCGTTGCCGAGAAACGATTAAAATATTCCGAGCGCTAAATGGTCCCACCATGCGGCGGGCACGCACGTCCTGGCGATTCACCTTCTCAAGTTCTGCGACCCACCATTCAGTGGGTGTGGGCGACTGTTCATCCAATGCGGAAGACTTGACGATTCGCCTTCCCACCTGCGGCACTATATAAACAGACGGGTAGGTGTGAAGTTACCACAGCATTCATTGCTATTGCACTGTTTTGCTGCCAAAAATTTGACCATAGCCGAAGCTTGTTCATTGCACTCAACCGAAGCACCGCTTTTGCTTTTGCTTCGTCACAAAAGGGAGCTTCGGGAAAATAAAAAAAAGTTAACGACTTCATCAAAAATTGTAAGAAATTCATCATCAAATGGCAAGGGTGCGCTCCACTGCCAGGGTTACGCATGACGGGAAGAAGCCGAAGCCGCTGAAACTGCTCCGATTTCCAAAGTAATGAGACGGTCAGGGCTGGTAGTGCCGGAGGACGTTTCTGACGAAGGTGCTCCTGCTGCCGAAGTTGAGCGGGTTGATGTTGAAGAAGGTGAAACTGAAGAAGATTACAGTGCCTTGCCATCTAAACTCAGCCACCTGGAGTTTGGAAAGTCTACTGTTACAGAGGACGATATGCCAAAGTTGTTAAAGCTAGGCTATTTCAGCGAAGCTAAGAAGAATTTGATTTGTTTTGGCGGAGAGGAGATCACCCCGAAGCCAGAAAACGATGAGGTGGTAGTTTTTAAAAGCTTCTTTAAAGCAGGATTGAGATTTCCTTTGCATGAAATGATTGCGGATGTTTTGGAGAGCTTTGGGATTTATCTTCATCAGCTGACTCCTAACGCCATCGTTAGGCTTAGCGTCTATATTTGGGCTCTTCGAAGCCAGGGGCAGAACCGCTTGTCGAAGGCTTCTGCCGGGTACATGAGCTTCACTATCAGACAAAAGCTAGAGAAGATGGGCTGCACGAGAACTTCGGCTGCTACAATTTTGCTTATCGCAAAGATGCAAAGTCTCCGGTTATTAGCTACCGTACCAAATGGCCAACCGGCTGGAAGGCTGAGTGGTTTTATGTTAAGGTTGATGAGAAAAAGGAGAAGCTGGTTCAGAGCCTATTGGACTTAATCTTCGGAGAAACCTGGCCCCACTGTGACATGACACTAGGGGGACCATGCCAAATTGCTTTGGGTGAATTTCGAGTTGTTTCGGAGCATATTGGTACTAGGGATTTGGTGCAAGAATTCTTAGCTTATAGAGTATTCCCAACTTTGAAAGAATGGGACATGCCGAAGCTCAAAGGGGAAAAGAAAAAGAAGGAACTTGTTCGGCTGCCCTATCATTTCAAGTTCAAGAAACACTTCAAAGAACCCTGCCAAGAATGGTTGGACACAATTGAAGTTATGTGCAACGAGATTTTGGGCAATTACACGAGAAAAGAAGATCAGTTGATGACTACAGCCTTCGGCACCCGACCGAAGCGAAGATTAAATCGGGTAATGGATGCCCTGAATTTTGAATATCCAGACTATGAGCGATTGAGCAAGGGCGCCGAAGGGTAAAAAAGAAAAAGAGTTGTCAGTGTTGTGGGCAGACATGCCGCTAGAATGGTAATAGAAGATGAAGAAAACCTAAAGAAGAGAAAACTGAGCCCTGAGCCGAAGGCAATCGCTCCGAAGAAAAGGAAAGCTATGGCCCCGAAGCAGAAGGCAGCTGATAAGGAAGAAGAGACTGCTTCAACACCTTCTGCTATCGACGTAGAAGAAATTCTAAAGGTAATGATTGAATCCTTGCCCATCAAGCTAAGTCCACTGGGGCCGCATCTGACGAAGCTTTTACAGAAGAAGGAGGAGCCCTCGGCAACGAAGAAGTCTGTTGGGCCAAAAAAACGAAGAATTATTACTGTGACAGAGGCCATTGAAGAAACACCACCACCAGCTTCGGCGCCAAAAGCACCAGCTGTTGAGAGCGCTGCAGCTACCGAAACTGCACCTGCTGAAGGTGCAAACTTAGAAAGTACACTTTCTGATATTGATAAATTACTTCTGGACATGGCCACAGAAGAAGCTGCTATAGCCGCCGAAGAGACCATGGCCACAGTGCCTGGGAAAGAGAAGGCAATAGCCGAAGGTACTACAGAAGGAGAAAATTTCAACTTTCAAAACTTGATTGGACAAGAATTGACAAAGGCTGAGAAAGAAGAATTGAGAGACTATGTCATCTCTTGCGGGTATCAGCCAGGAGCGCTACTCTTCGGCGGCATTGACGACGAAATCCTGGGTTGCCTCCGAGACCTAACCGGAGCAAAAGTTATCAGTACTTTGTCGAAGAGTATTGGTTTCTCGAAGCTAGAGGCCGATATCAGCCGCTACCGATGACAACATATTGTCGGTAGTTTGTTCTATTCCAATTTCAAGGTAAAAAATTTTCTTCGGCTTTCTATTGTTTTTAACAACGAAGGTGTTTTCTAACGAAGGTTGCTTCTGTACAGAGTATGTTATTAAGCAAAGCTTTAAGGATGCAACAGGAACTTGAAGATAAAAAGAAGGAAGTTATAATTGAAGGGTTAGAAAGCAAAATAAAAGATCAAACAGCTGCTCTTGAAAAGAGAGATTTTGAACTTCAGACAATGGAAGGTTTACTGGCAGAAGCTGAAGCCAAAATTTACAAAGTTGGATAAATAGCTTCTCTCAAAATCAGAGAGTTCCGAACAAGAAAAACAGAAATTTGATACAAAGTTTGCGACTGAGGTTGAAAAAAGTTCATATTTGCAAAAATCATTGAAAGAGCTTCAAGATAAATGTTTAGAGTTTAGCAACCGATGCGTGCAGCGGCTAAGGCAGATCTTCAACTCAGTTGGAGTCAGCTCTGAGAAATTTAGTCCTTCGATTGAAGACCTGCCAGGAACCTTCGAACATATTGAGGGCGAAGTTGATGCTCTTGATGAGGTTATAGCAGGACATGGTGATTTCTGTGCCCTACTAGCTTCTCGGGGCACAGCTGTTGCCTTCATGAAGTCTGGTTGCACGCATGGAAAAATTGTTAATAGACCAAACTTCAGCTTATCACCAGTAGATATGATTGATATCCCTAGTCTAGCTTGAAGCATAGGAAACAGATTCATAAAGCAAATATGGACGAAGGGTGGGCGAAGCCTAGCTGGTGATGAAGCCCAGAGTCATCTCAAGCTGGTAATAAAATCATACCTTGTGCTTACCTTTTCCTTGAAACTTGAATTTTCCTTATAATGCTTTGATATGTACAGGAACACGAAGCCGAAGAACACAGAGCCGAAGCTTAGCTGGCAATCCGAAGCTCAGCGGATGAAGACGAAGCTAGAGTACCTAGCTGTGGAAAAAATTCTAAGGAAACTTTTGTATTAACCCTTGTAAAGAATATTGTAACTTAAGAATTAGATTGTACTCTATAAATTTGTCAATACCTTGTAATATATTTTTACCTTTCCATCGATGTATGAAATGCTTTGATGTGGTCGAAACCTGTATTTTTGAGCCGAAGGCAAAAAACACCTTCCCTTCTTTTCGTACACAACAAAGCACGAATCTGCTTCTTGAAGCTATATGCTTAGACCCGAAGCAACTGTCTGTATCTGTATGATATGATGATGATGATCCTATGTATGTCTAAATGAATGTTTATGAATGCAATGTATGATGTAATGTTTCGTGCAAATGAATGTCCAAACACACACATCCGAAGCTTCATCCACAACCTTCATTCCTTTAGGAATAATTGAAATCTCTTTGTCGTTTATTTTTCAGCTGCACCGCTTATTTTTCGGTGTAAGTTCTGCATCCACTTAGGAACGTCTTTTGAACTTCTTCGCCTTCTATTTCGGCGGTATTCGCGTTGACTTTTCGCGCTTCGCCTTATATTTCGGTGGTATTCGCGTTGACTTTTCACGCTTTGCCTTATATTTCGGCGGTATTTGGCTTTGCATTCACTTAGGAACGACTTTTGAGTAGAAAACTTACGCTGCGCTCCCTTAGGAAAGGCTTTTTGTAGCTTCGTCATGCTCTGCATCCCCTTAGGGACGACTTTCAAGCTTCTCTCTGTTTTTTCTTTTTCTCTGCACTCGAAGGTGCATGCTCAGATTTTACATTTACATATTTGGGGGATTTTGCTCTCATGGAGCTAAATAAGAAAAGAAAAATTACAAATTATGGCCCCATTAAAAACCTTTCTCCCCCTTTGGAAAGGAAAAGGGTACCATAGGAAAAATGAAAAAGATTACATCAAGTTACACGTAGTATCGCCGAAGCTCACCCGCATTCCAAGATCTAGGAATGTCGTTACCGTCCATATCCTTCAATTTGTAAGAACCGGGTCTTGACGAAGATACCACGAGAAAGGGTCCTTCCCATTTCAGCTGTAACTTGCCTACTATGTCTGGATTGGCCACTCTCCGAAGCACCAGATGACCTGGCTTAATGTTTTTTAGCCGAACCTTTCTGTCACGCCATTTTATTGTTTCGGCTTGGTATTTATTGATATTCTCCACAGCCTGAAGCCTAGTCCCTTCTATAGCATCTTTTGCCACAGAATAATCAGCTTCGTCCTCTGCTGAAGCTGCTGTTCTAATTGACCTTGCCTTAGCTTCTTCCGGAGTTATTGCTTCGTCACCAAACAATAACTTAAATGGTGTAAAACCTGTTGACCTTGATATTGTTGTGTTGTGGCTCCACACCACTTTAATCAACTCCTCTGGCCATTTTCCTATGGGCTGATTGAAGATTAACTTCATTATTCCCGTCATTATGATACCATTTGCCCTTTCGACAAGTCCATTTGACTCTGGATGTCTGACTGATGCAAAATGGATCTTCGTGCCAATCCGATCATAGAATTCCTTGAAAGCTTCGGCATCAAATTGTGTGCCATTATCTACAGTGATAGCCTTCGGTACACCAAAACGACAAACAATGTTTTGCCAGAAAAACTTCTAGACTATGACCGAAGTTATTGTGGCCAAAGGCTTCGCCTCAATCCATTTGGAAAAATATTCTACCGCCACCACAACATATTTTAAATTGCCTTATGCTGGTGGAAGTGGGCCTAGCAAATCAAGGCCCCATCTTTGCAACGGCCAAGTGGGCTGTATTAATTGAGTTAGAGACGAAGGCTGCTTCTGGTTTCTTGCACATTTTTGACAGCCTTCACACTTTTGGACTAGCTCTGCTGCATCTGAGGCTGCCTTTGGCCAATAAAATCCCTGTCGAAAAACTTTTCCCAACAAAGGCCTAGACCCAATGTGAGATCCACACAAACCTGCATGTATCTCCTTCATCATCTCTATACCTTCGGCTCTGGATAAACACTTAAGAAGTGGAGAGCAGACTCCATGCTTGTATAACTCCCCTTCTATTATTACATATGGTCTTGTTCTTGCCTCCATTCTCTTATTATAAGCTTCATCGTCTGAAAGGCAATTACCTTGGAGGAAAGATATAATCTCAGTCCTCCAATCTTCACTATGAACAGGAGATATAGTGAGCACTGTTCTTTCGAGAAGTTCCACTGAAGGTGCTCTTATTGTTTCAAAAAACACTTCTGAAGGTAGAGACAGCCCCTGTGCCGCTGACTTGGCTAGTAGATCAGCGTGCTCATTTTCTCCTCACGAAATATTCTTAACAGAAAACCCTTCGAATGAAGCCTCAAGCCTTCGAACTGTATCCAGGTATTTTTCAAGCTTCGGATCTCTTGCTTTGCAACTCTTGTCGACATGTCTAGAAATAACTTAGGAATCGGTTTTAAGGACCGCCCTTCTTATCCCCATTGCCTTTAACTTCCGAAGCCCCAAAAGCAAAGCTTCGTATTCAGCAATATTATTTGTGCAGCTAAAGTCAAGCTTTATTGCATAGCATGTTCTAACTTTGGAAGGTGCAACTAAGACAGCAGCCGCACCTGCCCCGAAGGTTCCCCAAGAACTGTCGCAGAACACCGTCCAAGCTTCGGCATCTTTATTTGCTTCTTCTTCCTGAGCCCCTGGCGTCCAGTCAGCGATGAAGTCTGCTAGCGCCTGGGACTGAATCGAGGATCTATGCACATAATCAATGCTGAATTCGTTGAGTTCCGCAGCCCACTTTCCAATCCTTCCAGTAGCTTCTCTGTTCCTCATGATGTCCTTCAGAGGCTATGACGAAGGAACAATTATATGGAATGCTTGAAAATAATGCCGAAGCTTCCTGGAGGCCATTAAGACAGCATACAACACCTTCTCCAATTCTGTATAATTTTTCTTTGATAAGCTTAGAACTTCGGAGACAAAGTATACTGGGGCTTGCTTTTTGATTTGTCCATCGAATTTTTCCTACACAAGCGCCGCACTTACTGTAGAGTGCGAAGCTGCCACATACAATAGTAACAGAGCCCCTGGCGCAGGTGGAGTTAATGTTGTGATATCAATCAAGTATTGCTTCAGCTCTTCAAAGGCTTTCTATTGAGCTGGGCCCCACTGAAAGACTTCGACTGACTTTAGTATTTCAAAGAATGGCAAGTTTCTTTCTGCTGATCTAGATATAAATCTATTCAATGAAGCCAATCTTCCTGCCAACCGTTGGGCCCCATTCTTTGTGCTTGGTGGTTCCATTCGAAGGATAGCTTCGATTTTGCTTGGGTTAGCTTCAATCCCCTTCGTCGAAACCAGACAGCCAAGGAACTTGCCCTTCTTCACTCCAAAGACACACTTTTCAGGATTTAATTTCAGGCCAACTTGCCTAAAATTAGCAAATGTTTCTTGCAAATCAGTGATATGATTTTCTTGCTTCGTGCTTTTTACTATGATATCATCAACATATGTTAGCACATTTCTGCCTATCTGGGAATGAAGGACCTTGGCCGTCATCCTACTGAAACTGCCTCCAGCATTTTTGAGCCCCTCAGGCATCCGAAGATAGCAATAGGTTCCACTCGGAGTTATGAAGCTAGTCTTCGGCTCATCCTCCTTCTTCATCCATATTTGATGATATCCTGAGTAGCAGTCCAGAAGACTCATATGTTCTGACAAAGCTGCTGCATCCACAATAGAGTCTATCCTTGGTAATGGGAATTCATCCTTCGGACATGCCTTGTTGAGATCCGTGAAATCAATACACATTCTCCATTTGCCATTGGCCTTCTTCACCATAACAGTATTGGCTAGCCACTCTGGGTATTTACTTCTCTGATGACACCAGCACTGAGAAGTCTTTTTACTTCATTCCGAGCACCTTCGGCTTTATCATCAGACATTACCACAGAGATTGTTGGCTGACCATGCAAAAACATCTTTGTTGTTGAATAAAAACCTTATCAAAGTTTTTTCCCGCTCTTTAGATAATTGAGACCCCAGCAGTACCTTCTGCTCTGCTATGTCTTCACACAGAAGCATGGGCTTCGGCTGATCAGCTGAAGCGGCCTTCTCTCTTCTGTACTTGTACTGCTCACAAGCTTCAGCTCCATCTATATTGTGGATGGCTTTTGAGTCTATCCAATTTCCCTCAGCCTTTCTGGCAGCTTCCTGACTTCCATGAATAGCAATAGACCCTTGATCCGAAGGTATCTTCATGCATAGATATGTTGGATGAAGAATTGCTTCGAAAGCATTAAGTGTCCCTCGACCAATGATTGCATTGTAGGGATATTCCATGTCAACAACATCAAACACAACCTGCTCAGTCCTTGTATTGTGGATAAATCTGAAGGTCACTGGCATTGTGATCTTTCCAAGTGCTACAATCTACCTTCCTCCGAAGCCACAAAGAGGGTGCATAGCATCATGAATCTTGTCCTCTGGCTCTTGCATCTGTCTGAAGGCTTTAGCAAATATGATGTCAGCTGCACTGCCTGTATCAACCAAAACATTATGGACCAGAAATCCCTTGATGACACAAGATATGACCATAGCATCATTATGAGGATAATCCTTGAGCTGAAGGTCCTCCTGGGAGAAGGTGATTGGGATGTGGGACCATTTTGTCTTGATGAAGGGTCCCTGCACCCCAACATGCTGTACTCTTCTCTGAGCCTCCTTCTTTTGCTTCTTGTTGGCTGGCTTTGAGAATGAACCGCCTGTTATCGGGAGCACCAGCTTTGTAGCTGAAGCAGCTTCAGCTTGCTTGTTAGACAAAGCCATCAGCTCAATCAGTGGAAGTGAGTTCACCAGAGGTGGGCGCCAATGTTGGGGACTTGTTCTCAAATGCTATGAGTTAAGAACAAGGCAACATAAAAGGGTTAATGGCTAGTACCCTTCGTCCTTCAAAGCATTATATACCTTAGGATATAATGATCTTCAGACGAAGGGCATGAAGGACATACCTTCGATATTTCAATACATATTAATGAAGGAAGAAGCATATGAAACATGAAAAATATCATAAACAATCATATGGCATCACTGATATCTTTAAATTATATTATCATGAACAAACGTGAACAGTATTGAATTACATTAATACCTTCGGCTTGACAGAAGGCAAAAGACCAAGCGTGACGCGCGAGCAAATACAAGTCCGCGTGAACAGTACGGGGGTACTGTTCATCTATTTATAGGCACAGGGCGCAGCCTGTGAGATATTACATTCATGTCCTTTATAAAAGATTACAATTAGGACACAGGCTCTCATGGACTAATCGGTCATTTCATCTTTAAGTCGGTGCGATCCTTCGTCTTGAGACATGTCATTGTGCCGAAGCTTCATGGATGGTAGCTTCGGCGCTGCTTTTGAGAGAATCTGCCAAAGGTGTTTCTTCTTACAGGATCTTCGGCGACGAAGCATACCCCCAACAATTACACTTCAATGTTCGAGATGGGACACTTTCCAAACTAGCTGCAAGATGTGCTGCATGCACTAGGAACCTACGTTTGACCTCTATATGACACAAGGCGAGTGTCTAAGCCTCCACGGGCTTGCTACTACATCACTCGCATGCATATCAGAGTGTTGGATGCAGGAGATAGAGGTTTCAGGACTCTATCATCTCATGAGTCTCTGACGCCACTATGCACCTACGCTGCTTCGGTCAGCAATGCTGCTCGGAGAGCTCAGTGGCCCTCAGCCATTCATATCGGCTGTAGCTGCACGACACGACATACAAGAACCTTCCCCTACATCCTCATGGAGAAAGCTAGACCAGTGTTGTTCCATGTGAAGCTGGAAAAGATCGCCTCAACACCCTTGTAGGTGTGGTGGCAGGTCTTAACACTGATCTGGACAGTGCTACCCTAGAACTCTCAAGGGTACATGAAGTACTTGAAGATACATGTAACACCACAAAACCCATCAACTAAAAATAATAAAATTAGTAAAATATGGTAATCATATTTTTTAAAAAAAGTGATTAATTATTTATTTGCATTTTTGGATCAGTTTTCTTTGCATGTGCTTGATTGATTATCGGATGATTGTTATTATCTTCCTTTTAAAAAGAAATCCTAGTAATTAAATAATAATTAAGTAATATAGTAATTAGTCTAAAACAAGTATTTTATTTATAAATATTTTTGGTGAATTTTTATGAATTTTTGAGCTATTTAAAAATGCCTTTCGGAATTAGAAAAAAAAACAAATCCTACACTAAACCGGCCCACTAGGGGCCCATTATCCCCAAGACCCCAACCCTAGCTCCCGCGCGCGCGCGCGCCTGGCTCTTAGCCAGAAGCCGTCGCCGCCTCCCAAACCCTCTCTCTCTCTATTCTCTCTCCCTCCCTCTCTCTTCACTCCCTCGCCGCTCTCTCTCCCCGCGCCGCCAAGGAGCCCCAGCCGCCCCGCGCGCCCGGTCGCGCCAAGGCCCGACCGCCTCCCAGGCCGCGACGCCCAGGCGCGCACACCGCCCCTGCACGAACGCCGAGCTGCCGAGCCCGACGCCGCCAGCTGTCCGCGCCACCCGCACGCGTGCCCGGCCGTGTCCTGTCCGCACGCCGCGACGCCCACCAAGCCAAGCGAGCCGCGACCGTTTCTGCGATTAATGGAGCATCACTACTTCCGTTTCTCCCTCCTCTCCATTACTCTCTCCCTCGTTATTCTCTGGTAACGTAGCTAGTGATGGCCATGAAGGACAGCCATCGCCCCATTGAAGCTCTCCCTGGCAGACTCTTCTTCTCCCCTCCCTCTCTCTATAAAAGGCAGCAGAGCCTCTCTCCCTTCTTCCCTACTCGAGCTCGCCTCTTTCTCTAGTGCTCCTCGCTCAACGCTAGTGTCGTTCGTCGCCGGAGTTTGCCGCTCGTTGTTCATCACCAGAGGCCGTGGAGTTCGTCGGAGCTACGCCATCTGCCGTCCGTAGTCGAGCCCTGCTTTTCTCCACCCGGCCGGACCCCGTCGAACTCTCCCTATCGCACGCGCGAACCTAAGGTTGATGACGACCCAAATTATTTTGTTTATTTTATAAAATACTTTTTGATTCGATTCATGAGTTGTATATTTTGTTTGTTATAATATGAACACATGTGATTCACGATTTATGTATATGTGTGCGTTATGGAATTTGTTAGAGATATGCGATTATTAGTGCACCGTTATATTTCATGTTAGTCGTGGCGTTGAATTTTGGTTTAGAGAAATATGACAAAATTTAGTAGTCACACGTTGGTGATAAAAAAACAATAGATGGGAATTTTTGTAGTTAAATTTGGTTACCACGAATTTTGGAAACTACTTGGAGAATTATAGTTATAGGTGCATTTTAATGGATTAGAAAATGGTATAGAACTCATGTCATATGAATAATATAGTATTTTTAGATGATTTATCTGATTATTTAATTAATATCTTCTTTTAGAAAGAAAAGAGAAAATATCACCGGTAGTATGGAAAATAGAATTTTGCTAGTCAAATAAGCAGGTTCGCAAATTGAGCACTTAGATTTTTAGATTAAGCAAAATACTAGTTTATGTCAAAATATCCTCACTTGTGTTATAAAAAGTCCAATTACCAAGTTATGTAGATTTTTAGAATATTAATATTATTAGATTCATTTTTGTCATACTAAATAATTTGAGTTAGAAATAAAGAGGGATAAAAGCTACTAATTTATTATTAGTACTAAAGACGATAATTATTTTCATTAATGATGTTAAAATTTATTAATATTAGTTAAAATTATATTTATTGCACCCACTCATAAATTCACCATTAGAACTCACATTAATAGCTATAATTGAATTAATAAGTATTTACGCGATTAGGACGAATTCAAGATGTGATTAGTGCGATATGTTAATGTGTGTTTAATGATGTATTGGTGTATGTTTATGAAATGGTGCATGTTTATTTATTTGTGTATGTTTTATTTCTGTATGTGCGCTATGCGACTCTATTAGAAGCCGATTGTGCGATAGGCGATCCGAATTCGTTCGAGGACGACCCGCAAGACGCTTTTGAGCAAGGCAAGTGGATTCTCCCTCTGCATATTCTGTTTGTACCTACTCATTGCATATAATAATGTTTACTTTTTGATATACTGCATAATTTGTTGGGTTATACCTAATTAAGGATTTCCTAGATTTACTACATGTATTCCTTGTTTAACCTAGGGAAATAATTAAGTTGTGCAAGATTTATGCTACCGCTCAACTTAATGATTCCTAATGTCACTCATTAATTAGTTTTAATGTTCCAAAAATGTTAATTGGAAATTATGACATTAACCCGATGGTTAAGATAACTTTATTACAAATTTAATTAGAACATGGAGTGACCACCCAGGATAACAGTGCAACCACGAGTGCTATCATGGCTCTGGCTTTGGTAATTAGCTCTATATGCTTAGTGCCTAGCAACCTTACCTGAAATATGGGCAAGAGGGGGAGCGGTAGGTGCTGGCAGCCCACGTTAACATGGGGTCGTATTCTTGGCTAAGGTACTTCACCCAAGGGGCCACCACCATCGTCTTTAGAAACCTTAGCGGGTTGCTTCGTATTAAGTGTATTTTGTGAAAACTTCATAATGGATCCCTAGCCATTCACCTCGGCAGTGTTTAAGGGTCTGATCAACCCGGGCTAGATGGGATACATGGCTTGTGGGTAAAGTTGTACCACCTCTGCAGAGTGTAAAACTGATATATCAGTCGTGCTCCCGGTTATGAGCGACCTGGACTCCTCACATGATAATTGAACTTGAAGATGGAATTAAATTGAGATCCGATGATCTGCCAATAATTTGCTTAAGTGGTTTCACTTAAGTGTTTTTGCTATACTCATATTCCTTTGTTTAAATGGGATATTTGGGATTCACACTTATTAGTAAGACATGTGTTGTTAATAAAATGTTGACCAACTAAAATGCTTACTGCTCAACCTTAGCCTCACCTTGTTATACCTGCATTAATGTTTCCCCCACTTGCTGAGCCCCGACCATAAGTGAGCTCACCCTTGCTTATTTTGATCAGAGGGTGATGCTGGAGACTTTGATGGAGTTTTTGACGACGAGGAATTCTAAGTCTAACGATACGCCGGTCAACTTCCTGTGGAAGATTGCCCAGTTGTTTATTTCCGCTTTACTTTGATGTGATACTTGTTAAAAATACAATGTTTTAGATGATGTAATAAAGTATTATACTCTCTTTACGCCTTTATTGCATTGTCTTTTGATATATTACACTTGTGATGTCAACATATGTGTAGAAATGGATCCTGGCACACATATGCTATGCGCTCGGTTCTACCCCCTAGAACCGGGTGTGACAATACACATGCAAGGATTGCATCCCTCGAAGCTCAACTCGAAGGAAGGAATCCGCCTGAAGCCCAAGTCCCTGCCATAGCTGTGTCCCCGCCCCATAAGAGGATTCGCTATGGAGCCCCAGGATCTATTACTAGACTACTCTAGAGTTTTATAAGTCATAATGTAATAAGTTCGATTTTGTGTTAGGTGATGAAGCTCTATATGATAATATTATTATAATAACAACCATGTGATGGTGATGTTTGCATAATGTTTGATTTGGATTTTTTCTTGAGTGCAATGATCTTATGAAATGATGGCCATAAGAACATTTAAAATTACAAATAAGCTTAACTTCGGTTCAAAAGCTAATCCCCCTAGAATCTTTCTCTACACTTCACTTATCTAAAGGAACACACTTTCTAACCAACTAGATGGTGAACACTCGCTCAGGTCCCAAGCAAACCCAAAATCAACATACTGGTGAACAGTTGCCACCACCACCACCCAACCCAACAATGGAGCCGATTATTGCCGCACAGATGCAACTTCTCCAAGGCCTCACTGCTTCAATACAGCAAATCCAATAGAACCTACAAAACCAATAGAATTCCCAACATCAGAATGCACCCCAAGCTCCAGACAAGCACAGAGATTTCATGAGCCATCACCTACCTGCTTTTTCTCACTCGGTTGA
Source organism: Zea luxurians (assembly GCA_029449295.1). Classification (NCBI taxonomy): domain Eukaryota; kingdom Viridiplantae; phylum Streptophyta; class Magnoliopsida; order Poales; family Poaceae; genus Zea; species Zea luxurians. The sequence goes on along the minus strand of JAOPSE010000001.1, from coordinate 42,787,979 downwards.
TCCTTTGGATGCCGATGACTAGCTCAAGGTGATAAGCAAGAAGCTGGACATTATGCAATGCAACGACCAAGAGGTCTTGTATGCTTCTAGAAAACTTGAAGCCATTGCGTCTGACTGGTGGGATGCCTTCACTGCGGCACACGCAGATGAAGATGCTATAACCTGGCAGGAATTTCAGGAGAACTTCCATGCTCACCATATTCCCCCAGGAATAATGAAGCTTAAGAAGAAGGAATTCTTATCCCTCACTCAAGGAGGTATGTCTGTTAGTGAATACCGGGATCGTTTCACCCAACTTTCTCGCTATGCACCGGAAGAAGTTGACACAGCTGAGAAGCGCCAAGAGCGGTTCTTAGAAGGATTGATTGGACCTTTGAATTATCAGCTACAAAGCCACAGTTTCCTGAACTTTCAGACCCTGCTCAACAAAGCAATTGGCTTGGAAAGCAAAAGAAGAGAATTGCCAGATCATAAAAAGGAAGTTTGAGTCATAGGGACAGTCTAGCAGGAATACCCGACAAAAACAACTCTCAAGGTTCCCAGTTTCGCTCTAGAAATTAGAGTGGAAATAATAATTATCAAATGCAACGCTCTGGATAGCAAGGACAGAGAAGCAACCAATACCAGAACCAACAGAGAAACAACTCTTAGACTGGTCAAAGGTCTCGTGGTTACCAGCAGAATCATCAAGGAAGCGCCATGAACACACCGGCCAAGATTAACAGCACAACTACCCCAGTTGTGCCCAGTGGATGTTTTAAGTGTGGAGAAATTGGTCATTATGCCAACAACTGCCCAAAGCGCAACCCACAGACACCCAGAGGAACAACAGTTAAAGAGTTGATTAGAATACACCTGCTCGTGGTACTACATAGAACAAGACTCTGTAGAACAAGAGTAAGGGAAGAATTAATCATGTGACAGCAGAAACAGTTCCAAAGGATGCTAACGTGGTGTATGGTATGTTTGTTATTAAGTCCATACCTGCAACAATTTTATTTGATTCTAGAGCATCTCACTCCTTCGTAACAAAGTCTTTTGTGGAAAAGCATAATATATCAAACTATCTTTTGAAGAGGAAATTATTAATTAGATCACTAGGAAGTGAACTTAGAACCACTCACTCATGCCCTCAAACTAAGCTTGAGATTAGAGGAATAAGCTTTCTAGTGGAGTTGATAATATTGGAATCAAGTGGAATCGATGTGATACTTGGAATAGATTACTTAACCAAGTATGATGGAGTAATATCTTTTGCTAAGAGAATGGTTACATTAACAAGTCCGCAAGGAGAAAGGATTGAAATCAACGTTAGTATGCTAGCAGAAGCAGAAGCCATGGTAAATCAATTAGAGGAGAAATATTTGAAAAAACATCAGAATGGTGTGTGAATACCCAGACGTATTTCCGGAGGAATTACCAGGTATGCCACCTGATCGTGATATAGAGTTCTCTACTGAATTATTCCCCTTAACTACACCTATTTCAAAAAGACCTTATAGAATGGATGTCAAAGATTTAGTTGAACTGGAGAAACAAATAGAAGAATGACTAGAAAAAGGTTTTATTCGCCCAAGTTCGTCTCCTTTGGAGCCCTAGTTCTATTTGTTAATAAGAAAGATGGTTCAAGAAGAATGTGTGTCGATTATAGAAGTTTGAATGAAGTGACAATTAAGAAAAAATACTCGTTACCTCGGATTGAAGATTTGATTGATCAGATGAGAGGAGCTAAGATATTCTCAAAGATAGATCTAAGATCAGGTTACCATTAGTTGAAGATTCAAACTAAAGATGTACCTAAGACAGCCTTTACTACAAGATATGGATTATATGAGTTTTTGGTCATGTTATTTGGATTAACCAATGCACCTGCTGTTGGTCCTTGTTCTCGGATGCTATACATCAAGAACAAAGCAACACAATTGTTAACAATTAGAGACCTTCGTCCTTCGAAGCATTATCTCCCCTGGGATATAATGATCTTTAGACGAAGGTCATGAAGGGCATACCTTCATCATTTCAGTGAACAAAATGTAAATAGAGGCATATGAAACACAAAGGAATGTAAACAATCATTACAAATCATTAGATTATTTATATTCTCATTTTATAAACATGGATAAACATCAATGATATTTATATTACATTTATACCTTCGGCTTGAGAGAAGATGGAAAAGCGAGAGTGACACGAGAGTGATTACCATTCAACGTGAACAGTACATGGGTACTATTCATCTATTTATAGGCACGGGACGCAGCCCAGACAAAATTACATCCGTGTCCCTGATAACTAATTATAATCATAATACAGATTATCAGGGACTATACAGTCTTTTCCTCTTTAAGTCGGTATCATCCTTCTCTTTAGCATGACACCAAGCCGAAGCTCTTTCAATCGTAGCTTTGGCTTATATCTTCATGTCACACCTGCTTTTGTACTGTCCTGCCAAAGGTGTTTTTGCTTAGAGGACCTTCGACGAAGAAGAAGGCCCCCAACAGTAGCCCTTCGCGGTGCTAGATCATTTTTCATAACGAGCTCGATCTGCAGAAAACACGAAGGCTTCAGAATGCCGAAGGTCCGAAAAACACCTTCCCTGAGCTCGTTGCCGAGAAACGATTATAATATTCTAGGCACCGGACGGTCCACTGTTCAGTGAGTGTGAGCGGCTTGGTGGTTCACCTTCCCCCTGCAACACTATATAAACAGACGGGCTGGTGAGGAGTTACCACATCATTCATTGCCATTGCACTGTCGTGCTGTTAAAAAATGTAACCATAGCCGAAGCTTTCTGCATTGCGCTTTTGAGCGAACGCTTCATCATTTGAGATTAGCTTCGTCAAAAAGTGAAAACGTTGAAATGGCCAGAGTGTGATCAACTGCTAGAGTGTCTCGTGAGGGAGACGAGGCCGAAGTAACTAAGATGGCACCAATATCAGAGGTGATGAGGCAGTCAGGTCTTGTTGTGCCAGGAAAGCCTGTTGCCGAAGGTACTTTGACTGCTGAAGCTGAGCAAATCACAGTTGGAGAGGGAAGTGGTAATGAAGATGAAGAGGATTACACCATCCTGAGCCTAGAAAAACCTAGTCACCTTGACTTTGGTAAATCCACTGTGACGGCAGATGATATGGTTATAATGAAAAAATTGGTTTACTTTCGTGAAGCTAAGAGTAAACTTGTTCGTTTTGCTGGCGAGGAAGTGGTTCCAGAGCCGAAGGACGATGAAGTTGTTGTGTTTAAAAGCTTCTTTACAGCAGGGCTTCGGTTCCCTCTTTATGATATAATAGGAGAGGTTTTGAAGAACTTTGAAATATACCTTCATCAATTGACACCCAATGCAATTGTTAGACTTAGTGTCTACATCTGGGCCCTTCGAAGCTAGGGGATGAGTCCTAATGCCGAAGCTTTCTGTCGGGTGCACGAGCTGCATTACCAGACGAAGGCCAGGGCAGATGGCCTTCATGCGAATTTTGGTTGCTACAATTTTGCGTATCGAAAGGATACGAAGGCACCAGTCCTTAGCTACCGTACCAAGTGGCCAACTGGTTGGAAGAGTGAATGGTTTTATATGAAAGCAGACGAGAAAAAGAGGGAGAAGCTAATAACTATGGTTATGAGTCCACTGACTTTGAGCTTCGGAATGACAAGGCCCTTGTGCCATATGCAGCTTGGCTCCCCATGCCAAGTAGCCGAAGTGGAGTTTAGAGTGGTAGTGACCGAAGTCAGCACTAGGGATCTGGTGCAAGAATTCTTGGCAAACAGAGTATTCCTGACCTCTAGTGGCTGGGGGATGCCCAAGAAGAAGGATGGGAGCAAAAAGCACGAACTTGTTTGGCTCTCCTACCATTTCAAGATTGAGAAAGAGTTCAAAAAGCCTTGCCAAGAGTGGCTAGAAATGATTGAAACTATATGCAATGAAATCCTTGGCAACTACACCAAGAAGGAGGACCAGCTAATGACTGTTGCCTTCGGCACCCGGCCAAAACGAAGGTTGAATCGCGTGATGGACGTACTAAATTTTGAATATCCAGACTATGAAAAATTTGACAAGGGTGCCAAAGGCTTGAAAAGGAAAAGGATTGTTAGTATTTTAAACAGACAAGCTGCCAGACTAGTAAAGGAGGATGAGAAGATAACGAAGAAGGCAAAATCAGCTCCTGAGTCGAAGGCGGCAGACTCCAAAAAGAGAAAGCCTGAAGTAGCTGAGCCGAACGTAGCTAAGGCAAGAGAAGAAGCTCCTTCAACACCCCCTGCAGCTGAAATAGCAGAAATTCTAAAGGTAATGACTGAATCCTTGCCCATCAAGTTGCTAAGTCCTCTTGGACCGGAACTGACGAAACTTTTACAGAAGAAGGATCAACCTTCGGCCATAAAGGAGAAGACTGAGGGCCAGAAGAGATGAAGAATTGTCAATGTTATGCAAGCTATTGAGCGAATACCACCACTAGCCTCAGCGTCCAGAATGGTGCCTGTTGCAAGTGTTGAGGCTGAAGCCGCTGCTGAAGCTGAAGTTGCTGCCGAAGCTGCTAAACTTGTGAGCACAATGTCAGGAATTGACAAGCTCATATCAGATATGGTCGCAGAGGAGATAGTTGCGACCGTAGAGGAAAACGTGGCCGCGGTGCCTGGCAAGGGGAAAGAAGTTGTTGATACTTCGTCAAAAGAAAAATAATTTGACCTTCGGCACCTAGGAGGTCAAGAATTGTCTGAGGCAGAGAAAGAGGAGCTAGAAGAATATGGAAAATCTTGTGGCTACCAGCCGGGATCCATGCTCTTCGGCGGAGTTGATGAGGAAATCCTAGGATGTATCTGCGACCGTGCTGGGGCAAAAATAATTGGCACTCTATCAAAGAGCGTTGGTTTCCCAAAGCTAGAGTCTAATATTAGCGGTTACCGACGACAACATATCGTCGGCAACCTATTTTACTCCAATTTCAAGGTAAAATCTTTTGCCTAGATTCTTGTTATCTTTGTGATGGATTAAAATATTCTAAAGTCAACTTATTTTCGTAGAGCATGCTGCTAAGCAAAGCATTAAGAATGCAACAAGACCTCGAAGATAAGTAAAATGAGATAATAATTGAAGGCTTGGAAAGCAAGATCAAAGATTGCGAAGCTTCTCTTGAAAAGAAAGACTTCTTGCTTCAAGCAACCAAAGGTTCCCTTGTGGAATTTCAAGCTGAAAATACCAAATTAAACGAGGAGCTTCTCAAAGCTCAAACAACCTTAAAGGAAAAATCATAGTGCTTTGAACAAGAGAAAAAGGAACTGCAAGCGAAATACAAGGCTGAAGCTGATAAGAACACGAAGCTACAGGAATCGTTGAGGGACCTTCAGAACAAATGCTCGGAGTTTGCTACTCGCTGCGTGCAACGGTTAAAAGGAATCTTCAGCTCGGCTGGGGCCAGCTCTAAAGAAATTGCCCCTTCGGCCGAAGATATATCAGAAACCTTCAAGCACATCGAGAATGAAGTTGATGCGCTCGACGAAGTAATAACTAGGCATGGTGATTTTTGTGCTCTGATAGCTTCTTGTGGCACAGCTGCTATATTTTTGAAGGCCGGATGCATGCATGCTAAAACAGTAAACAAGCCAAACTTCAGCCTGTCGCCAACAGACTTGGTTAATATTCCTGGTGAGGCCCGAAGTATTGGAAATAGATTTATTACTCAAATTTAGGCTAAAGGCGGACGAGAGTTGGCTGGAGACGAAGCTCAGAATTTGCTTAAATCGGTACGAAACTTGTACCTATTGTTTTCCTTGATTTTTCTTTATTACCATCGGTTTTACCTTATACCATTGTTTGTTTGCAGGATAGCGGCACCGAAGGTTAGTAATCTGAAGCGCATTCCGAAGGTTGCTAGGCTGAAGCTTCCTTTTATGACTTCCTGTATAGAGCTTAGGATCTATTTGCATTATTTTTGCAAAAAAAATTGTAATCGAGAGTTGAACTCAATACTGTATATATTGGTCCATACCTTGTAATATAATTTTACCTTTCCGTCCATGTGCGAATTGCTTTGCTATGGATGAAACCCAGGTGTAACTTTTGAGCCGAAGGCAAAAAACACCTTCCCTTCTTTTGTACACATCGAAGCATTTCCTTGCATAAAATTCTTGTGTTCATGTTGGAAACGAAGCTTCTTCGGATTCAACGAAGCACTTTGTCGCCGAAGCCGGACAAATTCTGTTCATATTATTGTTCGTGCTTCATGTCATGATAATGATCATCCTACGAATGTCTAATGAATGTTTGTATGAATGCAAAGAATGATGTGATGTAATATGCAAATGTATGACCTAAACGCACACGAAGCCATACCCAGACTCTTCGTCCCCTTAGGAACGACTCTGGAGTCTCTTCACCTTCTATTTCGGTGGCATTTAAGCTTTGCATTCCCTTAGGAACGACTTTGGAGCTTCTCCACCTTCTATTTCAGTGACATTTAAGCTCTGCATCCCCTTAGGAACGACTTTGAAGCTTCTTCACCTTCTATTTCGGTGGTATTTGGCTCTGCATTCCCTTAGGAATGACTTTTGAGCTTCGGGACTTACTCTGCGCTCCCTTAGGAATGACTTTTGTATCTTCGGAACTTACTTTGCGCTCCTTTAGGAACGACTTTTGTAGCTTCATCACCCTCGGAGTGATTACAGCTCTGCATCCCCTTAGGGACGTCTTTTGAGCTTTTCCCTATTCTCTTTGCACTCGATGGTGCGGATTCTGATATTACATGTTACATTTTTGGGGGGATCTTGGCCCTTATATTGCATAGGGCTAAACAAGAATGAAAATTACAAACTATGGCCCCATTAAAAACCTTTCTCCCCTCCTGAAAGGAAAAGGGTGCCATAGGAAAAATAAAAAAAAGGTTACGTCAATTACACATAATATCACCGAAGCTCATCTGCATTCCAAGATCTGGGTATGTCGTTGCCGTCCATATCCTTCAATCTGTAAGAACTGGGTCTTGACGAAGTTACTACCAGAAAAGGACCTTCCCATTTCAGCTGTAGCTTCCCCACTGTAGCTGGGTTGGCTATCCTTCGAAGCACCAAATGGCTTGGCTTGATATTTTTCAATCGAACTTTCCTATCACGCCATTTTATTGTTTCGGCCTGATACTTATTGATGTGCTCTATGGCCTGAAGTCTGGTCCCTTCTATGGTGTATTTTGTTATTTGAGAATTAGTTTCGTCCTCCTCTAAAGTTGTGGTTCTTATTGATCCTGTTCTTGCTTTTTCTAGCGTTATTGCTTCGTCACCGAACAGGAGCTTGAAGGGAGCAAAACCTGTTGACCTTGAGACAGCAGTGTTGTGGCTCCACAACACTTTGATCAACTCATATGGCCACTTTCCTCTAGGTTGATTGAAGATTAACTTCATTATTCCTGTCGTTATAATTCCATTTGCTCTCTCTACTAACCCATTTGATTCTGGATGCCTTACTGATGCAAAATGTATTCTTGTACTCATTCGGTCACAAAAAACCTTGAACATTTCAACATCAAATTGAGTTCCATTGTCGACTATAATAACCTTCGGCACACCGAAGTGACAAATAATATTTTGCCAGAAAAACTTCTGGACTATGGCCGAAGTTATGGTAGTCAGAGGCTTAGCTTCAATCCACTTTGAGAAATATTTCACCGCTACTACAACATATTTCAAATTTCCTTGTGCTAGTGGGAGTGGTCCTAACAAATCTAGGCCCCATCTTTGCAATGGCCAAGTAGGTTGGATCAATTGTGTTAAAGACGAAGGTTGTCTCTCACTACAGGAATCAGAAAGATTCCCGTCGGCCATTTTAATTCCCGTCGGCTCAATTCCAGCCCACGGGCTTTATTTTAACTCCCGTCGGCCAGCCGCCAGCCGACGGGCTTTATTTTAATTCCCGTCGGCCCAGATCTGGTCTCTAGCACACTTCTGACAGTTTTCACATTTCTGGACCAAGTCCACTGCATCCAAAGCTGCCTTCGGCCAATAAAAACCTTGTCTAAAAACCTTTCCCAGTAGAGGTTTGGATCCGATGTGGCTCCACATAGTCCTGCATGTATTTCCTTCATTAATTCCTGTCCTTCATTCCTGGAAAGGCATTTAAGCAATGGGGAACAAACTCCATGCTTGTATAACTCCCCCTCGATTATTACATAAGGTATTGTTCTTGCCTTCATTCTCTTATTGTAAGCTTCGTCGTCTGAGAGGCGATTGCCTTGGAGGAAGGATATTATTTTGGTCCTCCAGTCTTCACTATGTACAGGTGAGATTGTGAGCACTGCTCTTTCCATGAGCTCGATTGAGGGTGCTTTTATTGTTTCAAAAAATACTTCCGAAGGCAAAGGGAGCCCCTGTGCCGCTGACTTAGCTAGCAAATCTGCATGCTCATTTTCTCCCCTTGGGATATTTTTTACAGAAAATCCCTCAAAAGAAGCTTCCAATCTTCGGACTGTATCCAAATACTTTTCAAGCTTCGGGTCTCTTGCCTTGCTACTCTTATCCACGTGGCCAGAAATAACTTGTGAATCAGTTTTGAGGACTGCCCTTCTAATTCCCATTGCCTTTAGCTTTCGAAGCCCTAAAAGAAGAGCTTCGTACTCGGCAATGTTATTTGTACAACTGAAGTCTAACTTTATTGCATAACATGTTCTAACTTTAGAGGGTGCCACTAGAACAGCAACTGCTCCTGCACCGAAGGTTCCCCAAGATCCATCGCAGAATACCGTCCAAGCTTCGGCACCTTTTGTTGCTTCTTCACCCTCAGCCCCTAGCATCCAATCAGCAATGAAGTCTGCTAACGCCTCGGATTGAATTGAGGATCTGTGTACACAATCAATGATGAATTCATTAAGTTCTGCGACCCATTTTCCGATCCTTCCTGTAGCTTCTCTGTTCTTCATTATGTCTTTCAGGGGTTGTGATGAAGGCACTATTATATGATATGCTTGAAAGTAGTGCCAAAGCTTCCTAGAGGCCATCAATACAGCATACAGTACCTTCTCCAACTCTGTGTAATTTTTCTTTGATAGGCTGAGTACTTTGGAGGCGAATTATACCGGTGCTTGTCTTTTTACTTGGCCATCTTGCTTCTCTTGTACGAGTGCCGCACTAACCGCGGCATGAGAAGCAGCCACATACAGAAGTAGCGGAGTTCCTGATGAAGGTGGAGTTAGAGTTGTCAAATTTATCAGATATTGTTTTAACTCTTCGAAGGCTTTCTATTGAGCCGAATCCCACTGAAAGACTTCGGCTGACTTCAGTATTTCAAAGAATGGTAAATTCCTTTCTATTGATCTTGATATAAATCTATTCAACGATGCCAGCCTTCTTGCCAACCGTTGAGCCCCCTTCTTTGAATTTGGTGGCTCCATCCGAAGGATAGCTTTGATCTTGCTTGGATTAGCTTCGATGCCCTTTGTTGATACCAGGCAACCAAGAAACTTACCCTTCTTCACTCCGAAAACACATTTTTCTGGGTTCAACTTGAGACCAGCTTGTCTGAAATTAGCAAACGTCTCAGGCATTCTGCTGAAGCTTCCTCCAGCATTTTTGAGCCCCTCAGGCATCCGAAGGTAACAGTAGGTACCACTAGGGTTATGAAGCTTGTCTTTGGCTCATCCTCTTTCTTCATCCAAATTTGGTGATAACCCGAGTAGCAGTTCAATAGGCTCATGAGTTCTGAAGAAGCTGCTGCATCTATAAGGGAATCTATTATTGGTAAAGGGAACTCATCCTTCGAACATGCCTTGTTGAGATCTGTGAAATCAATGCACATTATCCATTTCCCATTAGCTTTTTTCACCATAACAGTGTTAGCCAGCCACTCTGGATATGTTACTTCTCTGATAACACCAGCACTAAGAAGTCTCTTTACTTCATTTCGTGCACCTTCGGCTTTATCGTCAGACATTTTTCGAAGCCTCTGCTTTCTTGGTCTGAAGGATGGGTCCACACTGAGTGAGTACTCAATAACATCTCTATTGATGCCACAAAGGTCATTGGCTATCTAAGCAAAAACATCTTTGTTATTAAATAGGAATCTTAACAAAGTTTTTTCCTGTTCATCAGATAGCTGGGATCCCAACAATACTTTTTGGTCTGCTATGTCTTCATAGAGAAGCATAGGCTTCGGTTGATGTGCTAAAGCAGCCTTTTCTCTTTTATGCTTATACTGCTGATAAGCCTCGGCTTCATCTATATTGTGAATAGCCTTTGAATCCGTCCAACTCCCTTCAGCCCTCCTGGCAGCTTCTTGACTTTCGTGTACAGAGATGGGCCCTTGTTTCGAAGGTATCTTCATGCATAGATATGCTGGATGAAGTATTGCTTCAAAGGCATTGAGCGTTCCTCGACCAATAATTGCATTGTATGGATATTCCATATCAACAATGTCAAAGACAACCTGTTCAGTTCTTGTGTTATGGACATAGCCGAAGGTAACTGACATTGTTATCTTACCAAGTGCCATAATCTGTCTTCCTCCAAAGCCACAAATAGGGTGTGTTGCATCATGTATCTTATCTTCTAGCTCTTGCATTTGCCTGAAAGCCTTTGCAAAGATGATGTCCACTGTGCTGCCTGTGTCAACCAGGACATTGTGGACCAGAATTCCCTTGATGACACAAGATATAACCATTGCATCGTTGTGAGGATAATCTTTGAGCTGAAGATCTTCCTGAGAGAAGGTAATTGGAATGTGAGACCACTTGGATTTGATGAAGGGTCCTTGCACCCCAACATACTGTACCCTTCTTTGTGCTTCCTTCTTCTGCTTCTTGTTTGCTAGTTCAGAACTTGAACCACCTATGATTGGGAGCACCAGCTTCGTGGCTGAAGGTGCTACAACTTGGTTGTTGTGCGAAGCCATCGTCACAACTGTGGAAGTGAGTTCACCGGAGGTGGGCGCCAATGTTGGTCCATGTTCTCGGATGCTATACATTAAGAACAAAGCAACACAATTGTTAACGATTAGAGACCTTCATCCTTCGAATCATTATCTCCCCTAGGATATAATGATCTTCAGACGAAGGTCATGAAGGGCATAGCTTCATCATTTCAGAGAACAAAATGTAAATAGAGGCATATGAAACACAAAGGAATGTAAACAATCATTACAAATCATTAGATTATTTATATTCTCATTTTATAAACATGGATAAACATCAATGATATTTATATTACATTTATACCTTCGGCTTGACAGAATATGGAAAAGCGAGAGTGACGCGAGAGTGATTACCATTCAGCGTGAACAGTACAGGGGTACTGTTCATCTATTTATAGGGACGGGACGCAGCCCAGACAAAATTACATCTGTGTCCCTGATAACTAATTATAATCATAATACAGATTATCAGGGACTATACAGTCTTTTCCTCTTTAAGTCGGTATCGTCCTTCGTCTTTAGCTTGACACCAAGCCGAAGCTCTTTAATCGTAGCTTCGGCTTATATCTTCATGTCACACCTGCTTTTGTACTATCCTGCCGAAGGTGTTTTTGCTTAGACGACCTTCGACGGAGAAGAAGGCCCCCAACACCTGCTTACTTTATGAAGTTGATGAATAAAGTATTCACGGAATACCTTAACTAGTTTGTGGTTGTATTCATCGATGATATACTAGTATACTCTCAGAATGAAAAAACATATGAAGATCATCTAAGATTAGTTCTACAGAAGCTTCGTGACAACCAGTTGTATGCAAAGTTCTCAAAATGTGATTTTTGGTTAAAGAAAGTTGCTTCCTAGGACATATTATCATAGATGGAGGAATCGAGGTAGACCCCAGTAAAATAAGTTAAATACTAAATTGGAAACAACAAACAGATGTGTCCAAGATCAGGAGTTTTCTTGGATTAGCAGGATACTATAGAAGATTCATCGAAGGCTTCTCCAAGATAGTGAAACCTCTTACTTCACTGATGGAGAAAGGTAAAGAGTTTAAGTGGGATGAAGCATGTCAGAAATGTTTTGAAGAATTAAAGAAAAAGCTAACCACTGCACCAGTCTTAGTAATGCCTGATATTCACAAAGGATTTGATGTGTATTGTGATGCATCGCATCTAGGACTTGGATGTGTGTTAATGTAGGAAGGAAAGGTAATAACTTATGCCTCAATGCAGTTGCGAAAGCATGAAAAGAATTACCCAACACATTATCTGCAATTAGCTGCTATAATACACGCTTTGAAGATTTGGAGGCACTACATGAATGGAAACAAGTACAAAATATTCACAGATCACAAAAGTTTGAAATATATATTCACTCAGAAATAATTGAACCTAAGACAACGAAGATGGCTTGAGTTAATCAAAGATTATGATTTGGATATACAATATCATCTAGGAAAAGTAAATGTAGTGGCAGATGGTTTGAGCCGTAAAGGTCAAGTGAACAATGTGACTATTTATTTGATGCCGCAGGAATTATGTTGGGAAATGGAACACCTTAACTTTGTATGCTTAATAATATGGAAGCAACAATTATGGAAGTGGAATCTACTTTTGAACAAGAGATTCGTAAAGGACAGGAATTCGATGAGAAAATCAAGGAAATTAAAACATAGATTAATTTGGGAAAGACCTCTGATTTACAAAAGATGAACAAGGCATAGTTTGGTCTAAAAAGAGAATCTATGTACCAGAAATTGAACATCTACGCCAACTTATTTTGAGAGAAGCTCATGATTCGGCATACTCTATACACCCTGGAAGTACTAAGATGTACCAGGATCTGAAGGGGAAATATTGGTGGTGTGGTTTGAAAAGAGATGTTGCTACTTATGTTGCGCTATGTGATGTATGCCAACGAGTTAAGGTAGAACATCAAAGACCAGTAGGTTTGGTACAGCCTCTTAAAATACCAGAATGGAAATGGGAATAAATTGGTATGGATTTTATAGTTGGATTACCCCGTACTCGTGATGGTTATGATTCTATATGGGTTATTCTAGACAGGTTGACTAAGGTTGCACATTTTATACCTATGAAGACAACTTACTCGGGAGCTCAGTTTGCAGAACTGTACATGTCAAGGATTGTTTGTTTGCATGGTGTATCCAAGAAAATTGTATTAGATTGAGGAACCCAATTTACCTCACGATTTTTGAAAAGGTTACATGAATCTATGGATACTAAGTTAAATTTTAGCTCAGCTTAACAGAAAGAACAAACCAAGTTTTAGAGGATATGTTAAGAGCATGTGCTTTAAAGTATGGTAGAAGTTGGGATAAGAGTTTGCCATATGCAGAGTTCTCTTATAACAATGGTTACCAAGCAAGTCTAAAGATGGCACCATTCGAAGCACTCCATGGAAGGAAATGCAGAACGCCACTATATTGGAATCAAACTGGAGAAAGTCAAGTGTTTGGTCCAGAAATTCTTCAAGAAGCAGAAATACAAGTGCAGATTGTTAGAGAGGATTTGAAAATAGCACAATCAAGACATAAAAGCTATGCTGACAATAGAAGAAGAGAATTGACCTTTGAAGTTGGAGACTTCGTATGTCTTAAGGTTTCACCAATGAGAGAAATGAGAAGATTTAACGTTAAAGGCAAATTATCTCCCTGTTATATTGGTCCATTCAAGATCTTGGAAAGGAAATGAGAAGTAGCCTATCAGTTAGAACTACCCGACAGTTTAATGGATGTGCATGAAGTATTTCATGTGTCACAACTCAAGAAATGATTAAGAGTACCGAAAAACAACTACCCATGGAAGAACTCAACATTAATGAGGACTTGACTTATTCTGAGTATCCGATTAGAATTTTGGAAACATCTCACAGAATTACTCGGAGTAAAGTTATTAATATGTGCAAAGTTCAGTGGAGTCATCATTTGGAAGATGAGGCCACTTGGGAAAGAGAAGTTGAACTCGGAACAGAATTCCCCCATCTATTTTCAGAAATTTCTTAATCTCGATGACGAGATTCGTTTTAGGGGTAGGTTTTGTAACACCTCAAATCCATCAATTAAAATAATATATTCATTTAAAACTTAGTAGAGGGTAAAGTAAAAATTTAAAACAAGTGGTTGATCTCATTTACCTTTTGAGAATAATTTTTGTTTGCTCATAATGGATTGATGTTTTTATTCATAAAACTTCTTGTATGTGAAACCCAATTAATTAATATAGGAACTTTGGTCCAAAAATAATTATTCTAATTATAAATAGATTTGGTATAATTATTATGATTTTTGAAATATTTAAAAATATATTTATTTATATTTTTTATTGGATATGTAAAAAAGAAAGAAAAGCCTAATACTCGGCCACGCCGAGGAGGCCCAGCCGAGGCCCATCTCCACACGAGCCACCACGCGCGCCCCTCCCTTTCGCTGGTAGGCAGGCCCCACCGTGGCGCCTTGTCTTCTTCGTGCGGGCGCGCCAAAGCGTGTGGGCGCTGTGCGCCGCCGCCACGCCGCTCGGCCTCAACGTTGTTTCGCCTGCCCGTCCATCGACGTCCGCGCCACCCAGTGCCCCCTCACCTCCCCGTAACGACCGCCCCTTTCTCTTCCCCTTCCCCCACTCCCTCTCTGCCTTGACCGCGCCATTAATGGCGGTAATGGCGCCGGCTACCGTCTCCCCCTCTTCCCTAAGGCCCTCCTCTCTTCTCTCCTCTATAAAACCCACCCAAGCCCCATGGAACCGACCTCCTACCGCCGAGCTTGCCCCTCCCTCTCCCTGCGCTCTATCCTCTCTCTCCCTCTCCCTTGCATGCTGACCAGATCCGCCGCCGCCATCCGTAGAGCTCGCCGGAGTCCCTCCTCGCCGGAGCCCTCCCTGGCCACGCCCTACGCCCTCGCCGTCGACCGCCCAAGCTTGTCGAGGACTACCTAGTCGTGCCCCGCCCCTGGCCGACCCCTCCCCATTCTTCGATTCGTCCCTGCGCATAGACCCGTGAGCAAGGTTGAAGACAACATGAATTTTTATTAAATTTTCAAAATCATGTTTGATTTAGTTCATGTCATAGCAAAGTAGAGTTTATAGTTTATGTCATAGCAAATAAATGTCAATACATATAGACTAATAATATGAATATGAATTAGGTTTTATTATAGACATTATTATAAGTATGGTTTGTATGGTAAATGTTATTCATGTAATGGTGTATGTTTATTTATTTGGTGTATGTTTTCTTTTTTGTATATGTAGGAAAACAGTGACGCCTAAGAGTGGGGTGAATTGAACTTTTAAAACTTTCTCTAAACTAGACCACAATTAAATCTCTAGAGCAAAACCTATGCAGATAAAACATCTATAATGTGCAAACTAGGTTTTGTCTAAGTGTTGCTATCTCTACCACAATGACTAAGTTTCAATCCTAGACAATCTAATTATAAAGACAAGATTGAAACTTAAATGCTTAATATTAATGCAGAAGGTAAAGAGCAAGGTAGAGATACAAACTCTCATGGATGATACTGGTATTTTTACCGAGGTATCTAGAACCATGCAAGGTCCCGACTAATCCTCGTTGGTGCCCCTACGCAAAGGGTAGCCCACGCGAGGGCCAAGCACCACGGTCGAGTAACTCCGTAGAGAGCCGCGTGCCTTCTCCACACGCAAGTGGTGCTCCGCTTCCGGCTCCTCTCGGACGCTACCCATTGTCTCCACTATTGAGCTTTCGGCCAAAACGTCGCGGGCCCCGTTCCCTCCGGTACACGGGGCGGCTGTGACACAAACTCGGTTGTCATGGTCTTGCAAGACTCTCGCCCCACTCAGTACAATTACAACGGCTCACGCAAGAGCCAAGAGGTTATGTATTTTTCTAAACTCACTCAACTGACTAGGATTCACCTAGAGCAAGCGCTAATGCGGTCTAACTAACCTAAGCACTTCGTAAAGCACCTACGCTAATCACCGAGTGATTTTATTAAGCACTTGGGTGTATGAGCACTTGGAAATGTCTATACTATGCCTTGGTATATTGCTTGGGCTCCCCACCTTGAAATGGCCGGTTGGGGGTATTTATAGCCTCCCCCCAGAATTATAGTCGTTGGACAGAAGCAGCAGCTTTCTATAGACGGGTGTGGGGGACAGATATCTCTGGGTCCACTAGAAGGTAAGAAGGCCTCGCGCGGGGCCTCAGGCCAGTTACCTCGCAAGGCCATCCCATCGTGGGCCGGGCTAGAGCTACTGGCGGGGTGGGCCGACCTGAGAAGTTAACAGACTCAAGCCCACGCAATCCGTCAACTCGTGCGCTATCCACAGCAACCACCCGACTTTCCCGTGCATGGCGTCCTTGAATATCGAGGTGGATTAGGGATAAGTCGGCAAGATTGTAGGAAGATCAGTTCAGTCGGTTCACTATTATCTAGGAGACGTGTGATCCTCATGCACGCATGGAGTGCCCCACAGTCGAATATATAAGGCCCAGGGGGTACCCCATCATTTCTATCGACCATCTACTTATATCATTAGCTTTTCTCCATTCAGGAGACTTCACCTGTAACCCACTACATAAAGATTCACCTTAGGAAGTAGGGTATTACGCCTCTCTAAGCGGTCCGAACCTGCAAAAAATTGCCTGTCCCTATCTCGTGCGTCCAGCACGAACCATTGAGCTACAATCAACAACACCGTCCTACCCAAAAGCAATGCAAGGGGTAACCCTAGGTGTGCGGTCGAACTCTAAACACTAACAGCTGGCGCGTCAGGTAGGGGAGATGACATCGACATCAGGCTAGCTCCATGGCGATCATCTTCAACAACAAGATCGAGTTTAAGATGGAATAGATCTGATCTATTGCTCAGCCAAACCGCCGCTACGCATCTCATCTCCTCGTTGTGGCCTCACCTCGGGACCGCTGCACCGTCGACACCGTCTGATCAAGCTGCTTAAAAAAGGAAAAACTCTTGCACTCAATGCCCGTCGAGTACAGGAAACAGCTCACCGCTAGGAAATAAATTATGTCGCTCCCACATTTGGTATGGACAATTTGGACCCGGATTCAAGCTACTCGGTGTATCTCTAACAACTAAGTCGTTTTGATTTTACATTTAAATTTACGTCTAATTTTTGTTCTTCTGATTGGTTCGGTCCATCGCTCAGATATAATTTATTGAGTATTATTTTTACAAAAACTACCACCCATTTTATTTCTGATCATTGTTCCAGAAACTTATGGCGGTGCCTCGCACGCTTATAACTCACGCTTAGGGGTTGCCAACTTCTCGCCGGTTATCCGAGCTATGGATCTACCGACTTATTTCTTAATCATCCAGGCTATGAATCTGCTAGATTATTTTTGAAATATCCGAGTTATTGGATCAATCGAGTTATTCATGGATCACTCAGATTATCTATATTACATCTATATCTCAGATTATTTTTGGATCACCCAGGTCATCTCTGGATTATTCGTATCGGTTCTGGTCACTCGTCCTGCATTATCTGGGAATACTCGGATCAACTCTGGACTACTCACTTTATTTCAAATCATTCATATCAATTTCTAGATCATTATTTTTGGATCATTCACATTATTGTGACATCATTATTTCTGGATCAATTATGTTACCTCAGATCGCTCAGGCAGGGTCTGTGCATGTCACAACAGTCGTCATGAACTCTATATGACCATCATTAAAATGGGGCAGTCAGTATGTCCCGCTAGTGCTATTGCTCTCGTTAAGTCAGAAAAGGATGACCTCAAAACCCTTCCTATGGAGCAATCGGCTTGGGTCTCGGTGCCCGACCCAGGTTCGGTGTTACATGCTCACGCTAAATCAGAAAAGGGTACCTCAAAACCCTTCCTACGGAGCAATAGGCTTGGGTCTTGGTGCCTGACCCAGGTTCGGTGTTACATGCTCACGCTAAATCAGAAAAGGGTACCTCAAAACCCTTCCTACGGAGCAATCGGCTTGGGTCTCGGTGCCCGAGCTAGGTTCGGTGTTACATGCTCTCGCTAAGTCAGAAAAGGGTACCTCAAAACCCTCCCTCCGGAGCAATCGGCTTGGGTCTCGGTGCCCGGCCCAGGTTCGGTGTTACATGCTCACGCTAAATCAGAAAAGGGTACCTCAAAACCCCTCCGAAGCAATCGGCTTGGGTCCCGGTGCCCGACCTAGGTTCGGTGTTACATGCTCACGCTAAATCAGAAAAGGGTACCTCAAAACCCTTCCTACAAAGCAGTCGGTCTAGCCCACCGACACTCTACGCCTTCGCTATACTCAGAATTCAAACAGAGATCTCATTTTATGTTGCGCCATTGACTTGGGGAATGGACTGCTGCCCACCGCGCTGACCACTCCGACAACTCGGGGGCAGGCTGTTGTCCGCCTTGCCGACTCATCGCTTCGTCAGGTAGGGGGCTGAACTGTTGTCTTTCAGGGGTACAAGTTTGATTAATTGACTAAACCTTGGTGTTGTATGAAAATGGGAGATAAATGGACCTAAAGTTAGGCTGTCATTCACCACTGAAGCTGAAATTCGACTGACAGTGAACTGGGACAAACTTTGAGATCAATTTTGAATAAGATCTAGTGGATGTTTGATCAAGGTTGCTATAACAAAATCAAAGCTGGTTTGTAGGTGAACAACTTTGCTACAGACAGATTAGTGGGTCGTTACATAAAAATTTGAGAAAAAAGCTCCTCAACTTGCTCTATCAGAATGACTGAATGGAATTGCAATGGTACAGTGAACTGAACAAGAACCCAGGTTCAACGTATCTCGCCGTCGGTGATCTTCGCGTCGTGATCCCTGCAGGCGTTGCGATTCGTGTGCTTTGGTGTGCGGATAACGGCTGGTGGTGAAAGATCTCGTGCGGGGGATGAACTTGGGGCACTGTACTGCTCAGTCGCTATACCCACTTGACAGGCAACGTGGCCACGCGACCACCATTGTCATGCCACCATTTACTTCAGTCCCGACACGCCTCAAAGCCGTTTCACCATGTCGTCGTGGGTTGTGGAGGATAGCCAGTGACGGTCGTAAGTCTTTGCCCAGTGAATGCCACGTTAGCGTGCTCCGGTGATTCATCCCCTTATCACCACGAGCACTTCTCCGTTCAAATTTGTCTTACTCACGGTCGCCCTCTATAAATTGATGCCCTGGCCTGCTCCGCGAGTTTGTTACGAACCCAGAGCACTACTCCTCGCCTCCGATTAGCCACCGTAGCCGGAGAATTTAGGTTTTCCTCCAAATCGGTCGTCTGTGCTACCGTGTGACGCCACGCCATGGTCCATCCTCATCCTTCTTGTCCGTATCTCAACACCCTCATATGCTTGTGATGCACATCAGCTTGGCCGATTGAACTATACCGCGCTAGATCATTGGGAACGAGCCGGGAAACCTTCAAATCCGTGGGTGCCCGTAGACCAAACTCTAGGATGGCGTTCAGGCTTAATTGGTGATTCCCAGTGGAGCGCCAAGGGTAGAATTAGGTGTAGAGCAAATTCGAGCAAGGATTATAGGGTATAGCGGCCGGTACAAGTTCGCCGGAGCAACCACTCCGTCGTCCATGGTCGGGGACCTAGCCATGCGAAGAAGAAAGAAGAGAAGGGCTTAAGTGCACATGTCAGTGACACATGTGAATAGGGTATAAGGATTCTTTACTGGTTTTTCAAATCGCCGAGGGTCCCTGCGCAAGATTGCCAATGCGGGCACGGGCGCGCGTGTTTTACCTGATCATGGGCCAGTTCGGGCCGGATTGAGCCCAGTACTATTCATAGTTTTCCTTTTTCTGCCAGACTTGGAAATTTATAGCAAATACTAGAAAAATAGTAAAATATGAGACCAATTTTATTAGACTTCTAAAATCATCTAGTATTTAATAAAAATAGTTTCAAGATTTTTAGTCCAAACCTGGAATTATTTAGCTTTTAAAGATGACTAAACCCTTCCTTTTGGAATTTTAGAATTATTTTAGTAGCTCCAAAAATAATAAAACTTTTCGGGTAAGCTTAGTTTGATGATTAAAGCCCTTGGATGAAGTTTGAAATGATTTGGACATTGTTTGGTCCCAAACCCAATAAGCTAGCTTACTATGGTATAATTGCCTAACACTAATAGAATACTAACTCAGGAAACCCTAGTGACTAGTGTGTACCATGAAGGAAAGTTGTATTCAAGATACAACTTAGTATGTTTCTACTATATAACTACATATTCATAGTATCACATAATCATTCATGTATATGTATTGTTATGATAGAAAACGAAGAAGAGGCTGTAGTCGAAGAAGAAGTTGTCCCGCAAGCTGAGACTCCACCGGTTGAGAACAACTTCTATTTTGACATCTGTGGGACAGACCCAGAACCTCATCCAACACAAGGCAAGCCCCGGTGCATTTACCCCGTTCCTTGTTGTTTTAAATTCTTTATCACTTGAGATGATGCATTAGGTGATAGGAGCTGTGCTAAACAATTGTTGCATTCCCTTCCTTGGAACTGATTACCATTCCTTGTTACCTGTTTTACTTAAAGTTTTCTTATGCTTAGCTTTGCTTTAGAAAACAAAAATGTTTTGTTTTAAACAAAAGGTGATGCTTTATATGGGATGGGAACTTTTACAAAGAAAAGACTTGTGATGGTGAATCCATCATGGCCGTGATGGGTTCAACATCTGAAAAGATGTACCTCTATCAGGTACCAAACTTTGGGTTGTAAATGCTAAAGACGATACCAGGCGGGTGACTTGCACGAGAAGGAAGTCTCAGTGTAGTGTCTCCGTCTGAGTCACTTAAGGACCGAGCCGATGTAGGCTTGTTGATCGAGGAACTTTTAACTGGCCACATGCCTCATCATGGGTAAGCTTTGCCTCGGTCGGACCAATACCAGAAAGGCCACCACGCAATGGGAGTGGAGAGATGGCGAGAGTAGCATGTACCCTCCGTGGCAAGAGGCTGGACGATGGTGTATCTGTGCTCTCAGTTGGCGTGAACCCATTCTGGTCTTGAGAAACCCGATGGCGAGTTGACATATGCAAGGGTTAAGTGCTACATATGTCATGTGGTTGGAGATCCCTAGCTGGGTATTAATCGATTCAGATCGCCATGACTTCTCGGACATAAAAACTTGGTCACTGCCCTACACATAGCAATCCAGTGAATTGAAGGGATGATAAAAGATGGCTAATGTAGGCCAAGTGTTTGATCTAGGATAGAAAGAACTCTAGATGCAGGTAATTACTTAACCTGATAATAAAAATGGATTTTTAAGGATCCACTGTTAGTAAGCTTTTCTGCAAATAGAGTCTTTGATTCTTGATCAACTTTACCTTGATTCCCATGAGCCAGCATATCCTTGAGAAGTCTTTTTCCTTTGTCGGGTAAGACTTGCGAAAGTACACTTTGTACTCAGGGTTTTCGAACCCATGTTGTTGTAGGTGATGAAACAACCGAGTTTTTCTATTTCTGCTCTAAGGTGGTGCCAAAGCAAAAGGAAGATCGCTAAGTTTATTGGTGGGAGGGTGTTTTGCCTCCTAGTTATGTAATATTAAGTGCTACACTCGAACACCCGATATGTAATAAATACTCTCTCTATATTTTATATGAATGTAAATTATGTTATTGTAATCCTTTTCACTTATTCTTTACTTTGATTATGTGTGTAATGCCTGCGTGATGGGTGAGGCACTCTTGGACGATATGATGAGGATACAGATAACCGAACTTGTCGAGTGATTATGCGCACCTGCATGATTATCTGAGGTCCTTAGGACGAGGACATCATTAGGTGGGCCTAATACCTTGGGAGGTTCCGTGACAATTTGCGAGAAGACCAAGAGATCAAAGAAGATCCCAAAAACTAACAAGTCCAAGAAGTAGACTTCCAAGCGACAACTTGCAAAATCAGCATTAGAATACCCACACAAAGACAAGACTAAAGAAGAGGAATGCCATAATCCAAACACAGGAGTGAAACAAAGGTACCTCATGGTCTGTTTGACTGCTTGATTGTGAGAAGTGTGCGGGGAAGCCTAGAACCGAGCACACAAACACCATGTGAAGTTTATGTCTTGCCTCATCGCCATCACGTATAGGAGAGAGCTGATCATGCTCATGTACTCATTCTAGTCCACAGGCTCATTGT
The DNA here is from genome assembly GCA_029449295.1 of Zea luxurians. NCBI lineage: Eukaryota > Viridiplantae > Streptophyta > Magnoliopsida > Poales > Poaceae > Zea > Zea luxurians. Next base: position 42,765,950 of record JAOPSE010000001.1, on the reverse strand, counting down.
CCTCATCTCGTGGTAGACATGGGCATCTAAAGTGGCCTGGCCTTGCCCATGTCAAACTTCTTCAAGACATCCTTGGTGTACTTGCCTTGGTGCACAAATGTCCCATCTTGGGTTTGCTTGATTTGCAACCCAAGGAAGAAGGTGGGCTCTCCCATCATATTCATCTCAAACTCCCTACTCATAGAATCTAAAAACTTAGAAACAAGAGCATGAGAAAAAACTACCAAAGATGATATCATCCACGTAAATTTGAACCAACATACAACCATTTCCTAGCTTGAGGACAAAAAGAGTTTTGTTAATAGATCCAATTTTAAAGCCCTTCGCAATCAAGAAAGATTTCAAACACTCATACCAGGCTGTAGGAGCTTGTTTCAAACCATACAAAGCTTTTTAAAGTTTAAAAACATGGTTTGGAAATATGGGATTCTCGAAACCTTAGGGTTTCTTGACATAAACCTTTTCCTCTAGATACCCATTTAAGAAAGCACTTTTGACATCCATTTGAAAAAAGTTTAAAACCATTTGAAGCAGCAAAAGCTAAAAGGATTCTAATGGCTTCTAAACAAGCAATAGGAGGCAATGGTTTCCTCAAAATCGATCCCCTCTTTTTGGCAAAAATCCTAGGCAACCGACCTAGCTTTGTTTTGAACTACCAACCCACCCTCATCTTGTTTATTATTGAAAATCCATATGGTACCGATGGGGTGACGGTTTTGAGGTGGTGGTACCAAATGCCAAACTTGGTTTCTCTCAAAATTTTCAAGCTCCTCATGTATGGCATTGACCTAGTTAGGATCAGACAAAGTGTGTCCAGCATCTCAGGCTCAAATGAGGCAACAAAAGCAGAGTGAGCAAAGTGAGAAATTTTTTGTGACATGGAGTGAGTGAATCGCTCGTGAAGCTCACTGGTCATCTGCTGAGGTGGATGAACGTGTTGGATGTGTCATGGTGCAGTCCTCAAAGAGGTTGCCTCCCCCTCAATAGCAGCCTAATTGCCTCTAGGATTAGTAGGCTCTAGCTCGAGTGGGCCCCGAGTCATGGAAGAGGTGATGTTGGGTCTGTTAGCCAAAGTAGTGGAAGCATGCTCTACTAGGGTAGCCAGTGGAGATGGCTCATGATCACCCCAATCGGCGTCGTCTTCTCCTCCTCCACAAAGATGATCTGACCCATCTGTCCACCATCTTCATGCTCAAAAACAGGGGATGCATGAGATATAGTATCATCGAAAGTCATCTCATAGGTCTCCATAATACGGTTAGTTTCAAGGTTAAGAATGCTATAAGCTCGAGAAAGTAAAGCATAACCAAGAACAATCCTGTCAGAAGACCGTGACTCAAATTTCTCCAGATTTTCCTATCTGAGCACAAAACATTTGCAGCCAAACACCCTAAAATGGTTGACCTTGGGTAGACGTCCAAATCGCAATGAATAAGAAGTCTTGTTCAAGAAAGCTCACAGAAAGATGCATTTGGACACATGACAAGCAGTGTTGATCGCTTCGGCCCAAAACTTCCTTTGAGTCCTATGCTCATCGAGCATCATCCTAGCCATCTTAACAAGGGTCTGATTCTTGTGTTCAACAACTCCACTCTGTTGAGGTACATATGGAGAGGAAAATTGATGCTCAAGATGCAAAGATGCACAAAAGGTCTCAAAATGAGTGTGTAGGATTATGGGGATGCTATACTAGCACAAAACAAAATATTCAACCCCATAAAACAATATCTACTATTGTTATAGGCCATGGGTTACCACTAGATGCACAGGGCAGTGAAAAATGATACGATGTAGACGAACGCGTTGAGCAGTGCCATGAAGTCGTCGACGTCCTTCACATCCTCACGCAGTTCGTCCTAGTGCTCCAGATGCAGCGCCTTCGAGGTATTCAGACGTACAGGGAGGAAGCACCACGTACCGAACTGCTAGGTATGAGATAGTGGCATGCCGAGGGCAAGAGGGGCACGACAGTTGGTGTGCAATGGGCGAATTAGGTTAACTCTAATCGTGCCTATACCACTCATTATATAGGTGTCTTGGTGGGCTTCTGACTCCGAGGCCTACCAACAACCCTAAACCTAGTGTAATTCGAATACTATCTGAGTTAGGCTTCCTTACCCTTAAGTGTGTGACCGCATAGGTTCACGTATACATAGACATGGCCCGAGTACTCTTACTTAGCCCAATAATTGATAGCAGCCTCTAGCAAGACATGTTAACTCCTATGCATACACAAAGATCATACCAGACAAACCATCATAACATTGCATACATGTTGTTTCCTTTGTCTCACAACATTTGGTTTGGCTCTAAGCTGACCTTTCTTTCGTGTTACTATGATTTGGAATCCTTTCATAGGTTAACACTTAACCCTAGCATGACCATGCATTTATTGATCCAATCACTCGAGGGGCCTAGAGATATCTCTCTTAGGAAGAGAGGGACAAATTCCATCTTGACTGGACATCTCTCATAGCATGTTTTCTGACAAACCCAAAACTACCTTTATAACTACCCAGATATGGAGTAGAGTTTGATAGTCCCTAAGTAGGTCAATTCACATCTTAAGAACATGCGACAATCTCAGGTCTAAGGACATAGTGTACATGTTGCAAAAATAGAACTATGTTATGAAATCTCACATTGGGTCAGTCCAGCCTCATGTCATACATGTGCTCACATTATTAGTTTGACATCTCTATGTACATGACTTGTGAAACATAGTCGTCAACTAATACATGTTCTAATACATCTTTAGCCTTACCCTTTTTCTTCTGAGATGTACCCTTTTTATAAATTTGGGTTTGTTTTGGACCGCCATCACATGGTCGTTGCTGCCAACACTTTTCTTTATATCACCCTCTGTTGTTTTCAGCTTGCCACACATCTCATTGAGGCCCCTCTCTGGCCCATGCATATGGTAGTTCGGGACAAGGTTTCCATAGCTGGGTGGAAGAGATCCCAAAATAAAATTAGCTGTCAACTCTTGGCCTAGTGGGAAGCCCAACTTCTCCAACCTCAAAATGTAACCAACCATTTTGATTACATGTGGCCCAACTACTGCGCCTTCTGCTAGCTTGCATTCCAGAAAGGCTTTGGACACATCGAACCTTTCAGTCCTAGACTGAGTCTGGAACATGTCATTGAGTGCCACGATCACCTCGTACGCCTCATGGTTTGTCTCAAACTGCACCTGCAGCTCGGGCTCCATGCAAGCAAGCATAAGACAACTCACTTCAATATTAGCATCCATTGCTTTCTTATAAGTGTTCTTAGCAGCAATAGTGCATCTTCAGCAGGTTCCTCTAGTAATGGGGTGTGTAGAACTACTTTCTTTTCCTCTGCCCCGAGAACAATTCTCAGGTTATGGATCCAATACGTATAGTTTGTTCCATTCAACTTATCCTTTTTAGGGATTGAACACAAAGTAAATGATGGGTTGTTAGGTGCCATTTATCAACAACAAAATAATGCAAAATACTAAGACAAAAATATCCATGACAGAGTAAATCATATTAAACAATTAATGGAATCTACTCCCACTAAAATCAATATCCCTCGATTGATAATTAGTGATTCAGAACCCACAACTTACAAATCTACTAGTGAGCTTTAGCATCACCGCTAGAATACAAGGTAGATCAATAAGCATCTCTTTGCTAATCATATCATATATGACTTCTGTTGTTGGGTGACATCTCTATGTCCCGGCTCTCAACCTTATGCCCTAAAGTCCTTAACCATTAAACTGACTTTGTTTAAGTTAACCAACCCTTATGCAGTACGTATCTGATATAAACCTATCTAGTCAAGGAAAACTAGTGGCACCCTAATTTCATAGACCCGCCACCAATTGTATAAGGCTCATGAAAGTGCAAGGTTTGGGGAGGCATCTAATCTTAAACATGTATGAGGGATTGTCCTACTTATATCATCACGTGCAAGAACAATATTCGCGTAAACAAGTAGAACATTAAGAATAGCATTCATGCAACAATTGTGATTTGGTATGGCTCGCTGTCACACGGTGATCTCAATAACTAATAGTATGTCCATCTTGTTGATCTCCATCTCCACGATGTAGGTATGCCATCCTTCAAGTGATGAGTCCTTCAAGACCTATCTAACGTATGCTGGTAAACAAATTACATATACGCTTTGGATCATTACATGTTGACACATAGGTCATTACATCAAATTTTCACAGTACATATGGCTCTAGCCATATTGCCCTGGTCATGACACAGGTCATGAATAATTCATATACATGCATCATATACACATAACAGTCATACCTATCACACCAAATATCCAGCAAAAACAAGTTAGGAGTTCTGATGTCTAAACTTAAACATTCCAAAACTCGATTTTGCTAGTCGAATTTGGGAAATCAAATTTTGCCAAATGCGGTAAAGCAACAAAAAATCATGTGTAACTTTTTCCATTGATCAATTTTCATATAGAAGCAGTCTCAATCTGAGTTACGTACGGAAAGTTATGACCATTTTACAGTAAGACGTCATAACAACAATCAATCAGATTCAATAGTAGATCCAATCTACTATCATGCATCAAATGTGTGTGACGTATGAAACTGGGTTTCGATCTGACCAATCGCATTGATCTATTCTTGCTACAACTAGTATTACGTGTATCATTTAACTATGATGGCAGAATACCGTTCAGTAGGAGTAGATCGTTACACGACCAATGCAACATGAACATCAAAACCCATTCACAAATCATCCAGAAATCTTGCATATTCCCATATGCACACGTCCTGAACCTAAAACTTAATAGCTACGGCTCTAATACTACTATACGATTATGGGGAGGCTACACTAGCACAAAACAAAATTTTCAACCCCATAAAACAAGATCTACTACTGTTATAGGTCACATGATTACCACTAGATGCACAAGGCAGCGGAAAAATGTCTCGATGTAGACGAACACATCAAACAGTGTCGTGCAGTCACCAATGTCCTTCATGTCCTTGCATGGTTGAGAGCACCTAGAGGGGAGGGGTGAATATGTGATCTTGCAAAACATAACTCAAATCACACAAACTTGGTCTAAAATGTGAGTTAGAGAGAATTAAAACCAAGTTTGAGAGTAGAGAGAAGAGATAAGTTCCTTTCACTTGATTCCTCTATCAAGATTTAATTTAGACTTAGAGCATTATCGCAAGTGAATAATTGGAACAAAGAAGAGATAAAATTGAAATAAAGTAAATGGAACAAGAGACACGACAATTTTTATCTCGTGGTTCGGTCAAGCGTAATATGCTTGCCTACTCCATGTTGTGGTGTCCCAATGGACGAGGGTTGCAGTCAAGCCCTCTTAAGTGATCCAAAGGTCAAACTTGAGTACCACAGTTGTCTTCCTTATATCAATATCCTAGTTGTGAGGAATCTCCACAAATTGGAGTCTCTCACGCCTTACACAATTGATCAAAATCAAATTCGAAGTAAGGAGGGAAGTAGAAATGCACACAAGAGCATAATTGCAGCAACACCACACGCACACAAGCAAAGAAGAGAGTATTGGTCACTTGTTCTCAAATGTTGTGAATCAAGAACAAGGCAACACAATTGTTAAAGATTAAGGACCTTCATCCTCCGAAGCATTATTTCCTTTTGGATATAATAATCTTCAGACAAAGGTCGTGAAGAACACACCTTCAGCATTCACGAGAATAGGAGTACATAGAGATAATAGATGTAATCTATTCATTCATATACATATGTATATTTCATAATGTACACATGAACATTAACATAATTTACATCACATTGATACCTTCGGCTTGTTTGCAGCTGTTGACGCGAGGGCAATTACAATCCAGCGTGAACAGTATGTTGACACTGTTCACCTATTTATAGGCACGAGATGCAGCCCGGGTAAAAGTACATCTATGACCTTAACATTTATTCATAACTGTAACATAAATCATTAGGGACTAGCTAGTTTTTCCTCTTTGGCTCGGCTCCATGTTTGATCTTCGGCATCAATTTAAGCCAAAGTTGTCTCTCTTTGGTTATAGCTTCAGTCGTTCATTGTCGTCACTTCCGGGCTATGCCTTTGTCTTGAAGACCTTCGGTGAAGGAGAACACTCCCATCATGAATCGAAGCTCCCCGTGATAATCAATATTATATTGAAAATACATTGTTAGCCATGTTTTTTAGGACCTTCAGAAGAGGAAATCCCCCAACAATAGCCCCTCGCAGTATTAATTTGTTTCTTTGTAACAAATTCAGACTGTGATACGAACGAAGGCCTTTAGCCGAAGTGTAACACCCTGATTTTGGGTGTATAAAATTTCTTTCTAATTATCACCCAAAATCATGTATTACTCTTCTTTTTCTCACTCTAGGTTTTCTCTCTCTCTAGATTCATTCTCCCTTTTCCCTTTTTGATTAGAGATAGCCTAAACTAGTGAGGTTAATTATTTATTTTTGCCAAAACTTTATGAGTCATGACATGTTGCATCATGCTGAGTTTAAAATATTCTTTGAAGTGTTGCACAAGTTTGAATTTATTTGAATTTGAAACCTAGTTTGATTTTGGATTTGAAAAACCCTAAAGAAAAAGAAATGGAAAAGGAATTAGAAAATTCAGAGAAAAAAAGGAGAAAGCAGCCCAAGCTAGCCTAGTCGGCCCAGCCAGGCCGCGCGCCTGCGTCGCCTGACAGGCGGCGGTAGTTCTCCCTCGCGCGCGCCCTCCCTCCCTCGCTCGCTGCCCAGTGGGGCCAGCCTGTCGGCGCCAGTTTTCTTCCCTGTGTGCTCCCTCTCTCTGTCTCGTGGGCCCGGTCCGCCAGTCGTCGAGCCGTCGCCCCGCACGCCCCTTTCTCCTCTCTCTCCGCCATGGACCCTACCTGTCAGTTCCGCCCTCTCCGCACTCGCCGTGGACCGGCGCGAGCGCACTCGCGCACGTCGCCGGATTTCTCGGCCACGATGCCCGCCCACGCGCCTAGCTCCCTTCTTAGAGCCCCGCCAGTGCCCCGCGCACACCCCTCACCTCATTTCGCGTAGCTTCACCCTCTCTCGCGCTCTGCCCACGCCGCCAGCCGCCACCGGAGTCCCGTGCCCGCGTTCCCGGCCATCCAGCTTGCCGGAGACCGCTCCAAGCCTCCTCGAGTTCCTCCCTGAGGTGAGACACCTGTTCCCGTGCCCAATTTCCCTTATTGCACCCTGTGTTCAGCCAATTTCGCCTTCGTCAGTGCTCGGCCGCGGCGGTCCGCCGTGTTCGCACAGTGGCCGGTCGTTTTAGCCCGGTCTAGTTCACCGGAGTAGGTCCCTGTGTCACCCCTGTCTCTGCTAAAGTTAGCCAAGGCCTTAGCGCGCCTTATGTCCCCTCCCTGTGGCCGGAATGGCTCACCAGAGTATCTCTGGCCCGCTCGAGGCCTTCTCACCGCCGTTCTCCCCTCTTTGCCCATGGATTCATGGCCTCTTTCCCGCCATTGAGTTCGCCGTGGCGTCCTCTTCCTCTCTGCCCAACTCCGGCGACCCCGGAGCCACCCTAGCTCGCGCCTGCCTCAACTCCGACAACCTCACCGCCATGGAGAGGAGCGCCGCGGCCCGCAGCCGTCTGTTTCCCCTGGTTCGAACCCCCTCCGTCCGATTCAGATCAAACGGCTAGGACCCCCTCCGTCCTATCCTGATCACACGGCCCGGACCGCTCATCCTTCTCGGTCTGATTTCCCCCGTCCGATCTTGATCGAACGGCCCGAACCGCTCATCATTCCCGGTCTGTTTTCCCCCGTCCGATCTTGATCGCACAGCCCAGACTGCTCATCCTTCCTGGTCTGATTTCCCCCATCTGATCTTGATCGCACGGCCCAGACCGCGGGATACCGCTTCGCGCACGCGTGCCCTGATGCCCCTAGCCCGCTTGTCGATGCTCGCCCGCCCGTGCACGCGCCCATGCGATCTAATCTCAGCCGTCGGTTTCTAATCCAACGGTTGAGGGAGCCCGATACCCCTTCACGTGGCTGTTTTGCGTAAGAAACCCCTGGTTTTAGGAAATCAACCCACCATCCTCTGTTTAGTGCATAGGTCCCTGGTTTGTTTTAATTAGACCCCTGGACTTTTATTTGATCACAGATTTAGCCCTAATTTCATATTTCAAACTTCAAAACTTGTTTATTTCGTATCTTTTTCATATGAACTCCAAATTTAGTGATTCAAATTGCAAAATGTTCATAGAATTATTATCTGTTTAAATAAAATGGTTTCACTTACTATATGCACAATCTAATTTTTATGATTGAATATGAACCAATATAGATGTAGTTTTATTTATTTAATAAAATAAATAAAAGGAGAACCTTAGAGATTTAATCATGTTTAAACTTGTGAGATTAATGATAGGTATTGCATGAGTTCATCTCTGTTCTAAATTATAGGTCACAATAAAATAAATTAATCTATGATTATGTACTTGTAAATAAAATTTAGGGAAATAACAATCTATTTTCAAATAAAGTTAATTTATGTTATAGTTCATGTTATACTTTGGACTCATTATCCCTTATGTAGTATTGTGTCTTTTTAAGATGTGTTCCAATGTTTGTACATGTTTGGTGTGATGTTCATTTGTACTTTCCAAATGTATTGAATGCATGCTCGCTTTATTTAGACAACGAGCAGTTCGAGGTTCCTGAGTGTATTGTTGGAGACCTCCCTGAGCAACAACCTGGTGAAGGCAAGTGTCCTCAGACCTATCATGTCCTACTTTACTTTATAATTCACTATCTCGCATTACTTTATTGAAACCTAAGGATTGACTAGTCTGTACTTACCTTACCCTTGTTTACCTTTTTGGGTTAATCAAGGTTAGCTTATGCTATTGCTTTAACTTAATCAATGAACATGATGTGATCTTTTATGATACGATGATGTTATCCCGATGGGGTCCTTGTGATTACTTTAGGGGGCTCAGGCTGTTTCCTGAGTACCTCTCCATAAGGACCTATTTGGGGAGTGACAACCCGGGATAACAGTGCAACCATGAGGGTGGAATGGGATGCCCTTAGCTGATTAATTAGAGGAACCAGAGGAGTAGTTGGCTTCGCCGTAGGGCCATCAATGGGGTCCGGGCACAGTACTTGCTCTGCCGAGGTTGGTTGTAGAGGTTCTTTAATTTGGTTTTGTTAGTCACCCTTCCTTTGGGGAGATGTACTGTGTTTATTAAACTGGAGAAACCTAACGTGCGGCTATGAACTCTGGGAAATCTTTGTAAAGGCTATGTAGTGAGACCCTGCTAGGTCACCTTGGTAGTGATCAATGGGGAGGCTAGAACCCCTGGCAGAATGGGAATCACGGCTTGTGGGTAAAGTGTGCAACCTCTGCAGAGTGTTAGAAACTGGTATATCAGCCGTGCTCACGGTTATGAGCAGCCTTGGGATCCTCTTCGATTAGAAGAACAATGGTTACTTTTATGATGATGATTAACAATGGTGATTATAATCCTGATCTCTGGTATTTCCTCTTGGAGGGAGTGCCTCTAGGTAATAACTAGGTTATTACTAAAATTTGGCTCTACTTATAATAATAAAACTTGACCAACTAAAAGCAACTGCTTAACCTTAACTACACATACAGCTAGTCCACTTTAGCCAAACGGGACATTTGCTGAGTACGTTGATGTGTACTCACCCTTGCTTTACAAACCACCCCACCCCAGGTTGTCCCCAATGTTCTCAGTGCTCAGGAGGTGAAGTTGGCAACATGGATGACTTCGAGGAGTACTAGCAATATGATGAGTTCTAGATCTTTCTTAGTGGAAAACCCCAGTCAGCTGCTTGTGAAGGCTTAGCATCTACATTTTGTAATTCCGCACTTTGATAATTATGTTGAACAATTGTTATGTATTAGACTCTATGGATGTCTTGGACATCTTGATGTAACTAAGTACCTTTCCGCTATTTAATTCAAGCATTGTGTGATGATGTCCAATTATGTAATCGCTGTGTACGTGAGTTCTGATCCTGGCACGTACATGGTTCGCATTCGGTTTACCTTCCAAAAACCGGGTGTGACACGAAGGTCCGAAAAAACATCTTCCCTTCGCTAGAATAGCAAATTGTTCTGAATCATGGGACCCACCGATCGGTGGAGCTCTGAGTACATATATAGAGAGAGAGGCCTGCGTTGTGAATATTTTTTGTGCCATCTAACTCTTTGAGTTGTGATTGCCATTTTAGCCTTCTTTTGGGAGCGCAATTGTTTTCTTTGAGCATCGGCATTTTCTACAATCATCATCGAAATGGCTGAGGATAGGAAGACTGTAGACCCCACAGCTGCTGGTTTTTACGAAGCAATGGAAAGGACCAATGTTGAAAAGATCACTAATGAAATGTTTGTTGGGCTATTTGGGGATTCCAGTGACAGTGATAGCTTTGATGTGAAGAGTGGTAACGAGGATGCCGAAGATCGGCCGTGAAGGCCCAGCCATGTTGTTTTTGGAAAGTCAACTGTTAAACAAGGGCAGATTGAAGTGATGAAGGGCAAATATTTCCATGATATATCTATAGTGAGGGTTGTGGGAGAAAGTAATGTTCCTCTTCCCAAAGCAGATGAAGTAGTGGTTTTCAAAATCTTCATGAAGGCTAGGCTTTGTTTCCCAATGCACAAGATGCTGGTTGAAGTTTTGAAGACATTTGAAATATATCTTCATCAACTTACTCCCGAAGCTTTGATTAAAGTGGGGGTTTTTATTTAGGCTATGAGGAGCCAGGGGCTAGAGCCAGATGCTAGGTGCTTCTGTAATATACATGAATTATCTTACCAGATGAAGGCAACTGGTAAGAAGCAATACCATAACAACTTTGGGTGATACGGCTTTATGCCTCGCTCTGACGCTAGGTATCCTGTGCCAACATTTTGAAAGAAATGGTCGAGCTCTTGGATGAAGCAATAGTTCTATGTGAAGAATGATCTGAGTGAGAGGGAGGATATGATGGGCATTATTCAGTGTCCCATATGGTCACACTTCAGTATTAGAAGGTCGTCCATTGCAATTGGGAACGAAGTGCAGGCATGTTTAATGGCTTTCGACACAGTGTGCACTTACATCAGTACCAGGGATTTGGTACAAGAACACATTGCTTAAAAAGTATGGCCTCTTGTGAATGACTAGGAGATGCCGAAAGAAACTGCTATTGGTTCTAGCCAATGTGGTTTAGTTTATCTAAGATACACCTTACGGTATAGAAGCCAGTTTGATGAGCCGAATGACGATTGGCTAGAGGTTGTTGAGTCAACCAGTGATGAGCTGCTGGGAGCCTATACAAAGGCAGAGGACGAAGCCATGATCGTTGCCTTCGGTGCTCGAGGAAAAAGGAGACTAAATAGAGTTTTTGATGTGATTGGGTTTGTTTATCTTAACTATTGTTTTCCTACTCGAAAGCAAGGAGGGAAAAGAAAAATTGCCACTTCGACCTCTTCTAGTGCACCAAAGCCAAAGAGAGCCAAGGTCCTAACCCATAGGCCGAAGCTTATTAGGACGACTGTAGTGCCAAAGCTTATTGAGAGTGCCGAGGCTGTCCCCTTAACTACGGAATCAACTCCTGCCATGCTAGCGGAAGCTAATGCAGATCCGGTAGAAGAGCCAGAAACAAAGAAAACAGCAGAACAGCCAAAACCGTTGAGCCCTCCAGCTATAATAGAGTTGCCGAAGCTATCAACTACTGCAACAACACTCCAAGGAAGAGGATGATGACTAGTGTTTTGGATGCTGTTTTGGAATCCATGAAAATGCCAACTCCTGCTTCTGCCGAAGCCTCTAGCGAGAAAATTGAAGATGCAAGAGAAGTGGTCACTACAAGTGCTTGTTCTACTCATGTTGAAGCAGAACCTTCGGGAGCTGCGCCAGTGAAGCTGGTGGAAGAGAGTCTTCTAGAAAAACTCACGTCACCTGCTCCCGAAGCACCTCCTCAGGGTGACTTGAACTATATTGTTTGACATGCTTCGGGAAAGCAGTTATCAGCAGATCAAATTGCCGAAGTGCAACATTATGCCAAGGAGCTGAAATACTCCCAAGGGTCCTTAGTATATGGTGGACACAAAGAAGATGACTTCCTTTACTGTCTACCTAACAGTAAAGAGATCAATGTTTGCTGAGAGATGATGGATAACATGGGGTATCCAAAGCTTGAGCTTGGTCTGTCTGCAATGACGAAGGATCAGCTTGCGGATAGCCTCGCCTACAACAACTTGAAGGTTTGTACATTTTGGCTTCACATTTGGTAATTTTTGTTACGATAAACTATTTTTGCAGTAATTCTTTCTATTATTATTTGTTCATTCTTTGTCTGATAGGGTCTGATTCTTAGTAAGGCTCTAAAAGCTCAAAAAGATGCAGAGGATGAAAGCTACCAGATATCAATTGGAAACCTTCGATCGGAGGTTATAACTTTGAGGAATGAAGCTCTTGAAAAGGATAAGATTCTGCTCTCTTTGGTCGAAAGGCTAAAATCCAACGAAGCTAAGCTGTCTGCTCAAGCAGAACTGCATAGATCTAAAGTACAAGAATTAGAAAAGAAACTTGGCGAAGTAATTCAAAATTTTGATGTGGAGCTAACAAAACGTGAAATATCTGATATAGAATGAATGAGAGTACAGAAAAATGTTGAAGAGCTTCGTGAAGCTAAAGAGGAATGCTACAATGTTGCTATAGAATGTGTTAAGAATTTGAAGAATAGTTTTTCTAAAGTTGGTGCATTTTCCTCAGAGCAAAAATTTATCCGCGGTGATCTTGACGGGGTTATCCGCTGGATTAACGGCGAAGCCGAAGCTTTTAAAGAGATTCTCAGTGACAGAGGAGATTTCTATGCCTTCACTGGTGCCCATGGGGCCATGTCGGTCCTTGAAAAGGTCGGCTACGAACATGCCAAAGCTGTGGTTCAGCGAGGATTCTCGCTTTCAGTCGACGATATTAAAAACCATTCGGCCGAAGCCACTGCTCTAAGCAGAAAGTTTTATTCTAAATTATGGCTGAAGGGTTGCCGAGAGATAGCTGACGAAGCTATTAGAAAGAAAGAGAAAGAATCTCATAACGCCTTGGAAGAGGCCAGAAGAGCTGAAGAAGCCACTGAACGTGCTAGGCTTATAGGTATATCTTTCATGATTTAGCTTCGTAAATTATTTTAGCTTCGGTAGTAATAGACACTTATATTGTGGTACAACTAAGCTTCCTCCCCCCCCGAAGCCATACGACCCTGAAGCTAATCCATCTCTGAAGGGGGCGCTCAATGTAATTAGGATTGCTAACGAAGCTGTTGACGAAGCTGTCAACAGACTACTGAACGAAGCTGTCGATAAAGTTTTAAAAGAGGATGACTAGAGCTTATTTGTTAAGACTTTAGATTCTATGTATATAATTTTGCTTTTGTAAGCAACACATATCAACTATCTGTATATTTAATGATGTGTCGGGGACCATAATTAGGGGTACCCTCAATGCTCCTAATTCTCAGCTGGTAACCCCCATCAGCATAAAGCTGCAAAGGCCTGATGGGTGCGATTAAGTCAGGGATCAGTCCATTCGAGGGACTCGATCACGCCTCACCCGAGCCTAGCCTCGGACAAGGGCAGCCGACCCCGGAGGATCTCCGCCTCGCCCGAGGCCCCCCTCCAGCGGCGAACATATTTCCGGCTCGCCCGAGGCCCTGTCTTCGCCAAGAAGCAACCCTGACCAAATCGCCGCACCAACCGACCAAATCGCAGGAGCACTTAATGCAAAGGTGGCATGACACCTTTATCCTGACGCGTGCCCCTCAGCCGACAGAGTCGAAGTGACCGCCGTCACTTCGCCGCTCCACTGACCGGTCTGACAGAAAGACAGCGCCGCCTGCGCCGCTGCGACTGCGGTGCCACTTGACAGAGTGAGGCTGACAGGCAGTCAGGCCCGGCCGCACGCACCATAGGAAGCTCCGCTCCGCCCGACCCAGGGCTCGGACTCGGGCTAAGCCCCAGAAGACGGCGAACTCCGCTCCGCCCGACCCAGGGCTCGGACTCGGGCTAAGCCCCAGAAGACGGCGAACTCCGCTCCGCCCGACCCAGGGCTCGGACTCGGGCTAAGCCCCGGAAGACGGCGAACTCCGCTCCGCCCGACCCAGGGCTCGGACTTGGGCTTAGCCCCAGAAGACGACGAACTCCGCTTCGCCCGACCCCAGGACTCAAATTCCGCCCTGGCCTCAGCCAACGGCCTCCGCCTCGCCCGACCTAGGGGCTCAGACTCGACCTCGGCCGCGGAAGACGGACTCGACCCCGACCTCGGAGGAGCCTCCACATCGCCCCAACCTAGGGCGCAGGCTGGCCACGTCAACAGGAGGCGCCATCATTACCCTACTCCAAGCTGACTCAGGCTACGGGGAACAAGACCGGCGTCCCATCTGGCTCGCTCCGCCAGATAGGCAATGATGGCACCCCGCAAGCACCCTAACGATGGCGGCTCTCGGCCCCCTTACGGAAGCAAGAGGACGTCAGCAAGGACTCAACAGCCCCGACAGCTGTCCCTCCGCCAGGCTCCAGCGCTCCTCCGACGGCCACGACATCACACAAACCGGGCGCCAAAATCTCTCCGGCCGCCACGATGGCGTGTACTTAGGGCGCTAGCTCTCCTCCGCTAGACACGTAGCACTTTGCTACACCCCCCATTATACACCTGGATCCTCTCCTTACGCCTATAAAAGGAAGGACCAGGGCCCTCTTAGAGAGGGTTGGCCGCGTGGGGACGAGGACGAGACAGGCGCTCGCGTGAGGCCGCTCGCTCCCTCCCCCGTGTGGACGCTTGTAACCCCCTACTGCAAGCGCACCCGACCTGGGCGCGGGACGAACACGAAGGCCGCGGGATTTCCACCTCTCTCACGCACGCCTCCGACCACCTCACTTCCCCCCTTCGCGCTCGGCCTCGCGCCAACCCATCTGGGCTGGGGCACGCAGCGACACTTCACTCGTCGGCTTAGGGACCCTCTGGTCTCGAAACGCCGACAGTTGGCGCGCCAGGTAGGGGCCTGCTGCGTGTTGACGAATAGCTTCCCGTCAAGCTCCAGATGGGTAGTCTCCAGCAACCTCTCCAGCCCGGGACGGTGCTCCGTTTCGGGAGCCTTGAGTTCATGTCCCTCGACGGTAGCTACTACATGATACTCTTTCCACCGCCGGGCGACAGCGATAATGGCGGCCGACAGTCCGCCCGCCGGCGGCGGGATCGACGACGTCTTCCCCGCGTGGTGGAAGAACAACCTTCGAGCTTGCCCCGTCTTCTTCCCCGCCGACGGAGGAGGAGGCGGGGCAACCAAGGCCAAGCAGGAGGCGGCGCCTCGTCGGCCGTCGAGCGAGTCGACAACGCCAGCACTCCAACGGGGGGCACGCCGGGCATCGACCTCGCGCTTGAGACGAAGACGAGCGCTGTCTCCCCGCGACACGCCAATCCCGAGCAAACGGACGACGCCAGCACGCTCGCGAAAGGCTTGCTGGGTGTCACCCTCGTACCTGAGACGACGGTGCAGTCAGCCCCCGACGTGACTTCATCACCGCCCGTCGACCAAGAGGTACCGACCGATTCCCATCCCACGCCTTTCGGATTCAGCCTCGACCCGCCTAGCGGCTCCGCTTTGGCGGACGCTCTCGCAGAGGCGAATCCGAACCTTCTGAGGTTTCGTATGCGGTCACCTTGGGACCGGCTGACGGACGTCTCGACCTACGGGCCCTCTGGGTCCGAGGAAGACGATGAGCCCAGCTTCTGTTGGGATTTCTCCAGACTTGGCAACCCCAGTGCCATGCGGGGCTTCATGACCGCATGCGACTACTGCCTTTCTGACTGTTCCGACGGTAGCCGTAGCCTCGGCGACGAGGACTGCGGCCCGAGCCGCGAATGTTTCCACGTCGATCTAGGGGGTCCCTCCGAAGGCAACCATCTCAGCATGCCGGAGGACGGTGATCTCCCTAGGTCGGTGCCTCGCGTTGACATCCCACGGGAGCTAGCTGTGGTCCCCGTTCCGGTGGGGGGTCACGACCCACAGCTCGAGCAAATCCGCGGGGTGCAGGCCAGGCTCGACGAGGGAGCAGGAGCGCTTGAGCCAATCCGCCGGGACGTTGGGCAGGCATGGGCGGGCCAACCTCCGGCCGGAGAAATGCGTCATCTACCCCAGGGCTTCCAGCACCGCATCGCCGACGATGTCAGGGTCAGGCCGCCACCCGCATCTAGTGGGGTCGGCCAGAACCTGGCTGCAGCAACAATGCTCCTCCGCGCGATGCCGGAGCCATCAACCACCGAGGGGCGGCGAATCCAGGGAGAGCTCAAGGATCTCCTGGAAGGCGCCGCGGTCCGGCGGGCCGAGAGCTCCGCCTCCCGAAGGCAGGGGTACCCCTCGGAACATCATGTCGCGACTTCCCAATTCATGCGGGAAGCCTCGGTCTACACCGGGCGCACGCGCAACACAGCGCCTGCGGCCCCGGGTCGCCTCGGCAACGAGCACCATCACCGCGACCGTCGGGCCCACCTCGACGAGAGGGTGCGCCGAGGCTACCACCCCAGGCGTGGGGGATGCTACGACAGCGGGGAGGATCGGAGTCCCTCGCCCGAACCACCCGATCCGCAGGCCTTCAGCCGGGCCATACGACGGGCGCCGTTCCCGACCCGGTTCCGACCCCCGACTACTATCACAAAGTACTCAGGGGAGACGGGACCGGAACTGTGGCTCGCGGACTACCGTCTGGCCTACCAACTGGGTGGAACGGACGATGACAACCTCATCATCCGCAACCTCCCCCTGTTCCTCTCCGACACCGCTCGCGCCTGGTTGGAGCACCTGCCTCCGGGGCAGATCTCCAACTGGGACGACCTAGTCCAAGCTTTCGCCGGCAATTTCCAGGGCACGTACGTGCGCCCCGGGAATTCCTGGGACCTCCGAAGTTGCCGACAGCAGCCGGGAGAGTCTCCGGGACTACATCCGGTGATTCTCGAAGTAGCGCACCGAGCTGCCCAACATCACCGACTCGGATGTCATCGGTGCGTTCCTTGCCGGCACCACCTGCCGCGACCTGGTGAGCAAGCTGGGTCGCAAGACCCCCACCAGGGCGAGCGAGCTGATGGACATCGCCACCAAGTTCGCCTCCGGCCAGGAGGCGGTCGAGGCTATCTTCCGGAAGGACAAGCAGCCCCAGGGCCGCCCATCGGAAGATGCCCCCGAGGCGTCAACTCAGCGCGGCGCCAGGAAGAAGGGCAAGAAGAAGTCGCAAGCGAAACGCGACGCCGCCAACGCGGACCTTGTCACTGCCGCCGAGTACAAGAACCCTCGGAAACCCCTCGGAGGTGCCAACCTCTTCGACAAGATGCTCAAGGAGCCGTGCCCCTACCACCAGGGGCCCGTCAAGCACACCCTTGAGGAGTGCGTCATGCTTCGGCGCCACTTCCACAGGACCGGGCCACCCGCGGAGGGTGGCAGGGCCTGTGACGACGACAAGAAGGAAGATCACCAGGCAGGAGAGTTCCCCGAGGTCCTCGACTGCTTCATGATCTACGGCGGGCAAGCGGCGAACGCCTCGGCTCGGCACCGCAAGCAAGAGCGCCGGGAGGTCTGTTCGGTGAAGGTGGCGGCGCCAGTCTACCTAGACTGGTCCGACAAGCCCATCACCTTCGACCAAGCCGACCACCCCGACCATGTGCCGAGCCCGGGGAAATACCCGCTCGTCGTCGACCCTATCATCGGCGACGTCAGACTCACCAAGGTCCTCATGGACGGAGGCAGCAGCCTCAACATCATCTACGCCGAGACCCTCGGGCTTCTGTGTATCGATCTATCCTCGGTCCGGGCGGGCGCTACGCCTTTCCATGGGATCATCCCCGGGAAGCGCGTCCAGCCCCTCGGACAACTCGATCTTCCTGTCTGCTTCGGAACACCCTCCAACTTCCGAAGGGAGACCCTGACGTTCGAGGTGGTCGGGTTCCGAGGAACCTACCACGCGGTATTGGGGAGGCCATGCTACGCGAAGTTCATGGCCGTCCCCAACTACACCTACCTCAAGCTCAAGATGCCGGGCCCCAACGGGGTCATCACCGTCGGCCCCACGTACAAACACGCGTTCGAATGCGACGTGGAGTGCGTGGAGTACGCCGAGGCCCTCGCCGAGTCCGAGGCCCTCATCGCCGACCTGGAGAGCCTCTCTAAGGAGGTGCCAGACGTGAAGCGTCATGCCGGCAACTTCAAGCCAGCGGAGACGGTTAAGTCCGTCCCCCTCAACACCAGCAGCGACGCCTCCAAGCAAGTCCGGATCGGCTCCGGGCTCGATTCCAAATAGGAAGCAGTGCTCGTCGACTTTCTTCGCGCGAACGCCGACGTCTTCGCGTGGAGTCCCTCGGACATGCCTGGCATACTGAGGGATGTCACCGAGCACTCGCTGGACATCCGAGCCGGAGCCCGACCCGTCAAGCAGCCTCTGCGCCGATTCGACGAGGAGAAGCGCAGAGCCATAGGCGAGGAGATCCACAAGCTAATGGCGGCAGGGTTCATCAAAGAGGTATTCCATCCCGAATGGCTTGCCAACCCTGTGCTTGTGAGAAAGAAAGGGGGGAAATGGCAGATGTGCGTAGACTACACTGGTCTGAACAAAGCATGTCCGAAGGTTCCCTACCCTCTGCCTCGCATCGATCAAATCGTGGATTCCACTGCTGGGTGCGAAACCCTGTCTTTCCTCGATGCCTACTCAGGGTATCACCAAATCAGGATGAAAGAGTCCGACCAGCTCGCGACTTCTTTCATCACACCCTTCGGCATGTACTGCTATGTCACCATGCCGTTCGGCTTGAGGAATGCAGGCGCGACGTACCAGCGGTGCATGAACCATGTGTTCGGCGAACACATTGGCCGCACGGTCGAGGCCTACGTCGATGACATCGTAGTCAAGACGAGGAAAGCCTCCGACCTCCTTTCCGACCTTGAAGTGACATTCCGATGTCTCAAGGCGAAAGGCGTCAAGCTCAATCCCGAAAAGTGTGTCTTCGGGGTGCCCCGAGGCATGCTCTTGGGGTTCATCGTCTCCGAGCGGGGCATCGAAGCCAACCCGGAGAAGATCGCAGCCATCACCAGCATGGGGCCCATCAAGGACTTGAAAGGCGTACAGAGGGTCATGGGATGTCTCGCGGCTCTGAGCCGCTTCATCTCACGCCTCGGCGAAAGAGGTCTACCTCTGTACCACCTCTTAAGGAAGGCCGAGCGCTTCACTTGGACCCCTGAGGCCGAGGAAGCCCTCGGGAACCTGAAGGTGCTCCTCACGAAGGCGCCTATCCTGGTGCCCCCAGCTGCCGGAGAAGCCCTCTTGGTCTACGTCGCCGCGACCACTCAGGTGGTTAGCGCCGCGATTGTGGTCGAGAGGCAAGAAGAGGGGCATGCATTGCCCGTTCAGAGGCCAGTCTACTTCGTCAGCGAGGTACTGTCCGAAACCAAGATCCGCTACCCACAAGTTCAGAAGCTGTTGTACGTGGTGATCCTGACACGGCGAAAGTTGCGACACTACTTCGAGTCTCATCCGGTAACTATGGTGTCATCCTTCCCCCTGGGGGAGATCATCCATTGCCGAGAGGCCTCGGGTAGGATTGCAAAGTGGGCGGTGGAAATCATGGGCGAAACAATCTCGTTCGCCCCTCGGAAGGCCATCAAATCCCAGGTCTTGGTGGACTTCATGGCTGAATGGGTCGACACCCAGCTACCAACAGCTCCGATCCAACCGGAGCTCTGGACCATGTTCTTCGATGGGTCGCTGATGAAGACAGGAGCCGGTGCAGGCCTACTCTTCATCTCGCCCCTCGGGAAGCACCTACGCTACGTGCTAGGCCTCCACTTCCCGGTGTCCAACAATGTAGCTGAGTACGAGGCTCTGGTCAACGGGTTGCGGATTGCCGTCGAGCTAGGGGTCCGACGCCTCGACGCTCGCGGTGACTCGCAGCTCGTCATCGACCAAGTCATGAAGAACTCCCACTACTGCGACCCGAAGATGGAGGCCTACTGCGATGAGGTTCGGCGCCTGGAAGACAAGTTCTACGGGCTCGAGCTCAACCACATCGCTCGGCGCTA
Organism: Zea luxurians; assembly: GCA_029449295.1. Classification (NCBI taxonomy): domain Eukaryota; kingdom Viridiplantae; phylum Streptophyta; class Magnoliopsida; order Poales; family Poaceae; genus Zea; species Zea luxurians. The sequence continues at coordinate 42,745,872 of JAOPSE010000001.1, read as the reverse complement.
CAACGAGACTGCGGACGAGCTGGCTAAAATAGCCTCGGGGCGAACAACGGTTCCCCGGACGTCTTCTCCCGAGATCTGCATCAACCCTCCGTCAAGATCGACGACGCGCCCGATCCTGAGGCACCCTCGGCACGGTCCGAGGCACCCTCGGCTCGGCCCGAGGCACCCTCGGTTCGGCCCGAGGTACCCTCGGCCCCCGAGGGCGAGACGCTGCACGTCGAGGGGGAGCAAAGCGGGGTCACGCCTGATCAAAACTGGAAGACCCCGTACCTGCAATATCTCCACCGAGGAGAGCTACCCCTCGACCGAGCCGAAGCTCGGCGGTTGGCGCGGCACACCAAGTCGTTCGTCTTGCTGGGAGAAGGGAAGGAGCTCTACCACCGCAGCCCTTCAGGCATCCTCCAGCGATGCATCTCCACCACCGAAGGTCAGGAACTCCTCCGAGAAATACACTCGGGGGCTTGCGGCCACCACGCAGCACCTCGAGCCCTTGTCGGAAATGCTTTCCGACAAGGTTTCTACTGGCCAACGGCGGTGGCCGACGCCACTAGAATTGTCCGCGCCTGCGAAGGGTGTCAGTTCTACGCAAGGCAGACCCACCTGCCCGCTTAGGCTCTGCAGACGATACCCATCACATGGCCTTTTGCTGTGTGGGGTCTGGACCTCGTCGGCCCCTTGCAGAAGGCACCCGGGGGCTACACGCACCTGTTGGTCGCCATCGACAAATTTTCCAAGTGGATCGAGGTCCAACCCCTAAACAGCATCAGGTCCGAGCAGGCGGTGGCGTTCTTCACCAACATCATCCATCGTTTCGGGGTCTCGAACTCCATCATCACCGACAACGGCACCCAGTTCACCGGCAGAAAGTTCCTGGACTTCTGCGAGGATCACCACATCCGGGTGGACTGGGCCGCCGTGGCTCATCCCATGACGAATGGGCACGTAGAGCGTGCCAACGACATGATTCTACAAGGACTCAAGCCTCGGATTTACAACGACCTCAACATGTTCGGCAAGCGATGGATGAAGGAACTCCCCTCGGTGGTCTGGAGCCTGAGGACGACACCGAGCCGAGCCACGGGCTTCACGCTGTTCTTTCTAGTCTATGGGGCCGAGGCCATCTTGCCCACAGACCTGGAATACGGTTCCCCGAGGACGAGGGCCTATGCCGACCAAAGCAACCAAGCTAGTCGAGAAGACTCGCTGGACCAGCTGGAAGAGGCTCGGGACAAGGCCTTACTACACTCGGCGCGGTACCAGCAGTCCATGCGACGCTACCACGCCCAAGGGGTCTGGTCCCGAGACCTCCAGGTGGGCGACCTGGTGCTTCGGCTGCGACAAGACGCCCGATGTCGACACAAGCTCACGCCCCCCTGGGAGGGGCCGTTCGTCATCGCCAAAGTTCTGAAGCCCGGAACGTACAAGCTGGCCAACAGTCAAGGCGAGGTCTACAGCAACGCTTGGAACATCCAACAGCTACGTCGCTTCTACCCTTAAGATGTTTTCAAGTTGTTCATATACCTCGCTCCCACGCAAAGTTTAGTCATCAAGGAAGGGTCAGCCTTACCTCGGCAAAGCCCGACCCTCCCTCGGGGGCTAAAAGGGGGGAACCCCCTCTGCGTTGAAATTTTCCTCGAAAAAAGATCTTTTCTGCCAGAATGTCTTTCGTGCTTTTCGACTACTTCGAAAGTGGATCCTGAAAATGACGGAGTACACGAAAGCAGCCAAGGCTGACCGAGCCGAGGGACTCCTACGCCTCCGGGATACGGATACCTCACTCGTCACCTTCTGCCATAAGTAACTCACGTTCGGATAAGTGATTCCGCAGACCGAACAAGTCTTCACGTTCAGAAGCTCTTCTGCCGGAGCGATTCTTCGAGCCTTCTCGACTGCGTCGGTGACAGAACCCCATGGACGGGTAAGAGTGTGCGTAAGCGGCAAGGCCGACCGAGCCGAGGGACTCCTACGCCTCCGGGATACGGATACCTCACTCATCACCTTCCGTGAGAAGCAACTCTCGCTCGCACAAACAGTTCTGTTACCGACAAAAAAGTCCAGATACTCGAAACAAGAGGAAAGGAGACGCGGCTTTACAATACGGCGAGGGTGTGTTTCGGCCTCGGCGGCCGCAGAAAACACACGCTACGAGATAATCCGATCCTGCAGGCTTGGATCTTGACGGCTAAAGGGAGCAGCAGCACCCTCGGCATCGACAACACCTTCAGCGAGGTCCGACCTAGCCTCGGATGGCGACGCGGTCCAAGGGTCTCCGCTCTGAAGGACAACGTCATCACCAAGCCCGGGCCATCGCCGCCAGGGTCTTCTCCAAGAATCCGGCCCGAGCAGGCGGCTCGACCGGTCACCCCGGGGCCTCGGCCAGCTGTCCCCCAAGGACATCAGCTCGGCCCGAGGCCTCGGCAGATCAATTCCGGCATCGGTCCCGCTAACGGACGACCCGGCCAGGCTCCGGCCGACCAGGTCTTCTTTTCGAGCCAACTCTGCCTCTGTTCGCGCTGACACCGCTACCCCTGGCCTCGGCTCATCGAAGAGCGGCCGAGGGGTTCCTCTAACTAAGCAAGGGAAGCCTCGGACAACAAGGCTGACCGAGCCGAGGGACTCCTACGCCTCTGGGATACGGATACCTCACTCGTCACCTTTACACGGGGCGACTCACGCTTGGTGAAGCGGTTCAGACAACCAACAGGCGAGTCTTAGTGCTCGAAAATGAGGAAAAAACACGGCTCCGTGCCGAAATTACATACATGTTCAGGCCTCGACAGCCACAATGAACAAAAACACTGGCATTTGAAGTGCCATTGCAAACGGAACTCCGGTTCCACCTCCGCAGGTACGAACAACCCCACTCGATGGGGGAGGGGCCTGCGGAGCAACAGAAGACCAACGGGCGGCTCGCCGTCGTCCGCTCCGGCAGCAACGACAACGACCCCCGCTCCGGGTGGCCGAACTGCAGCAGCGAGGGCCTCAGGGCGGATGCTGCTGCAATCTTGCCCTCGCCCACGCCGACGCTCGAGGGGCGAGGACAAGTACAAAGAGCCGGAGGCCCGAAGCGCGGATGGTGGTGGTGATCCCGTCGGCAACGGGGACTTCTCGAGCCGCCTCCACCTCGGCACCGACGACAGGGGCCGTCAGCCCTCCGGCAGATCCCCACTCAGATCCTCCCGGGCGAGTGGGGCACCGACCTCCGTGTGGAGGCACCGTACCGTTGCAAAGGCAGGACCGCCCCAGAACACGAACGCCGCCCTGGCAGCGCGCGATATCTTGGGCGGTCCTCCCGTGCACACGGCGCGGCAGCCGCCTTCCGGCAGGAGGGGCACCGGGAGCTAAGCCGACGAGCCCGACGTGCTGAGGCTGACGACGCCCACCGTCGACCAGCCCCGCGTTGTCGAAGTCCGACCCGCCCGCAGGGCCAGTGAGCGCCCTCTCCCTCGAACGCCGAAGGAGAGGCCGACCCACGAACCCGCGCGGGAGGTAGAGCTCCGGCTCAGCCCGGCCTCCACCCCAGCGGGGATGATGAACATCCTTGAAGCTGAGGGTGGGACCAAGATCGCAGCCTGGCTTGCTTCTCCCCACCCAGGGACTGGTGGTCACCGTCTCGGGTGACCGCCGGTGGAGGGGTACGGCCGGGCTGGCTGATGAAAATCCTTGAAGCCGAACGATGGCTGAAAGGTACCAACTCCCGCGGAGTTGCGTTCCTCCAACGACGAAGCGGAAAGACGGCGGATATCCCCCATCCGGGGGCTTGGAAGGTTGAGAGCACCTAGAGGGGGGGGGGTGAATAGGTGATCCTGTAACACTTAAAAAACTTAAGCCACAAAACTTGGTTACTTGTTAGCACAGTAATATGCCAAGTGGCTAGAGAAGGATCTCAACACAACACAATAACCAACAGATATCAATCACAGAGATGGCACAGTGGTTATCCCGTGGTTCGGCCAAGACCAACGCTTGCCTACTCCACGTTGTGGCGTCCCAACGGACGAGGGTTGCAATCAACCCCTCTCAAGCGGTCCAAAGACCAACTTGAATACCACGGTGTTGCTTTGCTTCTCTTAATCCCGTTTGCGAGGAATCTCCACAGCTTGGAGCCTCTCGCCCTTACACAAGATGTTCACGAAGAATCACAGAGCAAGGGAGGGATTAGCAACTCACACACGACACAAAGATCACAGCGAATACGCACACGCAAAACCCAGATTTGAGCTCAAGAGACTAGCACACTAGAACGGAGCTCAAGTCACTAGAATGTCGAACAAGTGCGCAAGAATGAAGTGTGAGTGATCAATGATGCTCAAAGGATGCTTGGTGTACTCCTCCATGCGCCTAGGGGTCCCTTTTATAGCCCCAAGGCAGCTAGGAGCCGTTGAGCACAAGTTTGGAAAGCCATTCTTGCCTTCTGTCATCGGGGGCACCGGACAGTCCGGTGCACACCGGACACTGTCCGGTGCCCGATTTCCTTCCTTAAATAGCGAAGCCGACCGTTGGCAGCCTGAGAGCCGTTGGCGCACCGGACATGTCCGGTGCACACCGGACAGTCCGGTGCCGTCTTCTAGCCGTTGGCTCGGCCACGTGTCCCGCGCAGATTGCGCGGCCGACCGTTGGCCCGGCCGACCGTTGGCCCGGCCGACCGTTGGCTCACCGGACAGTCCGGTGCACACCGGACAGTCTGGTGAATTTTAGCCGTACGCCGTTGATGGTTTCCCGAGAGCGACGAGTTCGCCTGTGAGTGGCCCACCGGACAGTCCGGTGCACACTGGACGGTCCGGTGAATTTTAGCCGTACACCGCCGTCGAAGTCCCGAGAGCAGCCACTTTGCCCAAGCCAGCCTGGCGCACCGGACACTGTCCGGTGCACCACCGGACAGTCCGGTGCACCCAGACTGGGCAGACTTTGGCTGCTCGAGCCATCTCTTCTTCAACTCGATTTTTTCTGTTTCCAGCACTTAGACACAATACATTAGTCCATAAAACAATGTACTAAGTCTGAGAAACATACCTTTATCCTTGATTTGTACTTTGTCCACCATTTTACAATTAGGCACCTGTGTTGGGCACTAAATCACCAAAATACTTAGAAATGGCCCAAGGGCACATTTCCCTTTCAATCTCCCCCTTTTTGGTGATTTATGCCAACACACATAAAGCAAGTAGAACAAGTACAAAATCACTTCAAACAAGAACTCAAATTATTTTGATTCAATTTTGACATATATGGATCACTCTATGCCACCACTTGGTTTGTTTTTGCAAATCAAACTCAAATTCCTATCTCTAAATCACGACCACTTGTAGAGACATAAAGAGAGGTTTTCCAAAGAAATTTGATCAAGGATTTCAAAAACTCCCCCTTTTCCCATAATCAACACTTCTCCCCACAAGAGGCCAACTTTTGACATAAGAGACAATAAAAGAGTTTTGACAAACCAAAAGCTCTAATCTACTATTTCAAAATTTCTCAAGTGGTAGTTGATCCATTTATTGCTTTAGCCTTTATTTTCTCCCCCTTTGGCATCAAGCACCAAAACGGGATCAATCTTGGCCCTTTAACCCCATTGCCTCACCAAAATCTTCAAATAAGAACACAAAGGCAATAAGAGTATGAAGATGAACTTGGAAAAGTTACTCTTTCTCATCGGAGTGCAGTGGAAGTCTTGCATGGTCCAAGTCCACCTTTTCCCTTTCAATTCTCCTTGGAGACTAAAACAACCAAACTCAAGTACATGGTTAGTCTCAAAGGGTCAAGTTGTAGCACAGCTCCCCCTAAATATGTGCATCACTTGCAAAAAGGACTTGTGAGGTCCAGGGAGTGTTTGTACAACTTGAGCACCACAATAAGCAACAAAATGCAGAGTGAACATGATCAAAGGCATAAACACATGTATGCTATATTTCAATCCAAGTTCCGCGAATCTAAGATATTGAGCTCACTACGCAGCCTGCAAAAGGTCTTCTCATCTAGAGGCTTGGTAAAGATATCGGCTAGCTGGTTCTCGGTGCTAACATGAAACACTTCGATATCTCCCTTTTGCTGGTGGTCTCTCAAAAAGTGATGCCGGATGTCAATGTGCTTTGTGCGGCTGTGCTCAACAGGATTTTCCACTATTCGGATAGCACTCTCATTATCACATAGGAGTGGGACTTTGCTCAGATTGTAGCCAAAGTCCCTGAGGGTTTGCCTCATCCAAAGTAGTTGCGCGCAACACTGTCCTGCGGCAACATACTCGGCCTCAGCGGTGGATAGGGCAACGGAGGTTTGTTTCTTAGAGTTACATGACACCAGGGACCTTCCTAAGAATTGGCACGTCCCCGATGTACTCTTCCTATCGACCTTACATCTAGCATAGTCGGAATCTGAGTACCCAATCAAGTCAAAGTTAGACCCCTTTGGATACCAGATCCCGAAGCAAGGCGTAGCGACTAAATATCGAAGAATTCGCTTCACAGCCACTAAGTGACACTCCTTCGGATCGGATTGAAATCTAGCACACATGCATACGCTAAGCATAATATCCGGTCTACTAGCACATAAATAAAGCAAAGAACCTATCATGGACCGGTATGCTTCTTGATCAACGGACTTACCTCCTTTGTTGAGGTCGGTGTGTCCGTCGGTTCCCATCGGCGTCTTTGCGGGCTTGGCGTCCTTCATCCCAAACCTCTTTAGCAAATCTTGTGTGTACTTCGTTTGGGAGATGAAGGTGCCGTCCTTGAGTTGCTTCACTTGGAACCCAAGGAAGTAGGTCAACTCGCCCATCATCGACATCTCGAATTTCTGCGTCATCACCCTGCTAAACTCTTCACAAGACTTTTGGTTAGTAGAACCAAATATTATGTCGTCGACATAAATTTGGCACACAAAAAGATCACCATCGCAAGTCTTAGTAAAAAGAGTTGGATCGGCTTTCCCAACCTTGAAAGCATTAGCAATTAAAAAGTCTCTAAGGCATTCATACCATGCTCTTGGGGCTTGCTTAAGTCCATAGAGCGCCTTAGAGAGCTTACACACGTGGTCGGGGTACCGTTCATCCTCGAAGACAGGGGGCTGCTCCACGTACACCTCCTCCTTGATCGGCCCGTTGAGGAAAGCGCTCTTCACATCCATTTGGTACAACCTGAAAGAATGGTGAGCGGCATATGCTAGCAAGATACGAATTGATTCTAGCCTAGCCACAGGAGCAAAAGTCTCCTCAAAGTCCAAACCTGCGACTTGGGCATAACCTTTTGCCACAAGTCGAGCTTTGTTCCTCGTCACCACCCCGTGCTCGTCCTGTTTGTTGCGGAACACCCACTTGGTTCCCACAACATTTTGCTTGGGACGAGGCACCAGTGTCCAAACTTCGTTGCGCTTGAAGTTGTTGAGTTCCTCCTGCATGGCCAACACCCAGTCCGGATCTAGCAAGGCCTCTTCCACCCTGAAAGGCTCAATAGAAGAGACAAAAGAGTAATGCTCACAAAAATTAACTAATCTTGAGCGAGTAGTTACTCCCTTGCTAATATCACCCAATATCTGGTCGACGGGATGATCCCTTTGAATTGTCGCTCGAACTTGGGTTGGAGGTGCCTGAGGTGCTCCTTCCCCTTGAACATCCTGTGCTCCCCCTTGATCATGTGCCTCCACTTGAGGTACCTGTTCGTCATCTTGGGTTGGGGGATGCACCATAGTTGAGGAAGACGGTTGATCTTGCTCCAAATGTTCCTGAGGCCGTACATCTCCAATCGCCATGGTGCGTATCGCGGCCGTTGGAACGTCTTCTTCATCTACATCATCAAGATCAACAACTTGCTCTCTTGGAGAGCCATTAGTCTCATCAAATACAACGTCGCTAGAGACTTCAACCAAACCTAATGATTTGTTGAAGACCCTATACGCCTTTGTATTTGAATCATAACCTAATAAAAATCCTTCTACGGCTTTGGGAGCAAATTTGGAATTCCTACCCTTCTTCACTAGAATGTAGCATTTACTCCCAAAAACACGAAAATATGATACATTAGGTTTGTTACCGGTTAGCAGCTCATACGACGTCTTCTTGAGGAGGCGGTGAAGGTAGACCCTGTTGATGGCGTGGCAAGCCGTGTTCACGGCTTCCGACCAAAAGCACCCGGGGGTCTTGAATTCTCCAAGCATAGTCCTCGCCATATCTATGAGCGTCCTGTTCTTCCTCTCTACCACACCATTTTGCTGAGGTGTGTACGGAGCGGAGAACTCGTGCTTGATCCCCTCCTCCTCAAGAAACTCCTCCACTTGAAGGTTCTTGAATTCGGACCCGTTGTCGCTCCTTATCTTCTTCACCTTGAGCTCAAACTCATTTTGAGCTCTCCTTAGGAAGCGCTTGAGGGTCCCTTGGGTTTCAGACTTATCCTGCAAAAAGAACACCCAAGTGAAGCGGGAAAAGTCATCAACGATAACTAGACCATACTTACTTCCTCCTATGCTCAGATAGGCGACGGGTCCGAAGAGGTCCATATGTAGCAGCTCCAGGGGTCTTGATGTTGTCATCACATTTTTGGTGTGATGAGAGCCTCCCACCTGTTTCCCTGCTTGACAAGCTGCACAAGGTCTATTTTTTTCGAAATGAACATTGGTTAGACCTATCACGTGTTCTCCCTTTAGAAGCTTGTGGAGGTTCTTCATCCCCACATGTGCTAAGCGGCGATGCCACAGCCAGCCCATGCAAGTCTTAGCCATTAAGCATGCATCTAGACCGGCCTCTTCTTTTGCAAAATCAACTAAGTAAAGCTTGCCGTCTAGTACACCCTTAAAAGCTAGTGAACCATCACATCTTCTAAAGACAGACACATCTACATTTGTAAACAAACAGTTATATCCCATATTGCATAATTGACTGACAGATAGCAAATTATATCCAAGAGACTCTACTAAAAACACATTAGAGATAGAGTGCTCATTTGAGATTGCAATTTTACCTAACCCTTTTACCTTGCCTTGATTCCCATCACCGAAAATTATTGAATCTTGGGAATCTTTATTCTTGACATAGGAGGTGAACATCTTCTTCTCCCCCGTCATATGGTTTGTGCATCCGCTGTCAATAATCCAGCTTGAACCCCCGGATGCATAAACCTGCAAGGCAAATTTAGGCTTGGGTCTTAGGTACCCAACTCATGTTGGGTCCTGCAAGGTTAGCACAAATATCCTTAGGGACCCAAATGCAAGTTTTGTCTCCCTTGCATCTTGCCCCTAATTTTCTAGCAACTATCTTCCTATCCTTTCTACAAATAGCAAAAGAAGCATTTAAAGCATGATATATTGTAGAAGGTTCATTAACTTTCCTAGGAACATTAACGACATTTCTCCTAGGCATATTATGAATAACATTTCTCCTACCAACATTTCTATCATGCACATAATAAGAACTAGAAGCAACCATGGCATGAGAATCAAAGGCATTATATACATTACAACTCCTATAAGCATTTCTAGGTTGTCTTCTATCATAGTACATAAAGGCATGGTTCTTTTGCACACTACTAGCCATAGGGGCCTTCCCTTTCTCCTTGGCGGAGATGGGAGCCTTATGGCTTGTCAAGTTCTTGGCTTCCCTCTTGTAGCCAAGTCCATCCTTAATTGAGGGATGTCTACCAATCGTGTAGGCATCCCTTGCAAATTTTAGCTTGTCAAATTCATTCTTGCTAGTCTTAAGTTGGGCATTAAGACTAGCTAATTCATCATTTAATTTGGAAATTGAAACTAAATGATCACTACAAGCATCAATGTCAAAATCTTTACACCTATTACAAGTTTCAACAATTTCTACACAAGAATGAGATTTACTAGCTACTTCTAGTTTAGCATTTAAATCATCATTAAAACTTTTTAACTTGGCAATAGTTTCATGACAAGAAGATAATTCACTAGAGAGCATTTCATTCCTCTTAGTTTCTAGAGCAAGAGATTTCTGTGCTTCTACAAATTTATCATGTTCTTCATACAACAAATCCTCTTGTTTTTCTAAAAGCATATTCTTGTCATTCAAGGCATCAATTAATTCATTAATTTTGTCTACCTTGGTTCTATCTAATCCCTTGAATAAGCATGAGTAATCTATCTCATCATCATCACTAGACTCATCTTCACTCGAAGAAGCATAAGTACTAGTATGAGTGCTTACTTTCTTCTCTCTTGCCATGAGGCAAGTGTGACGCTCGTTGGGGAAGAGGGATGACTTGTTGAAGGCGGTGGCGGTGAGTCCTTCATTGTCAGAGTCGGAGGAGGAACAATCCGAATCCCACTCCTTTCCGATATGTGCCTCGCCCTTGGCCTTCTTGTAATGCTTCTTTTTCTCCTTCTTGTTCCCTTGGTCCTGATCACTATCATTGTCGGGACAGTTAGCAATAAAATGACCAAGCTTACCGCATTTGAAGCATGAGCGCTTTCCCTTGGCTTTGGTCTTGCTCGGCTGCCCCTTGCGACCTTTAAGCGCCGTCTTGAAGTGCTTAATGATGAGGGCCATCTCCTCATCATTGAGTCCGGCCGCCTCAACTTGCGCCACCTTGCTTGGTAGCACCTCCTTGCTCCTTGTTTCCTTGAGAGCAATGGGTTGAGGCTCATGACTAGGACCGTTCAACGCGTCGTCCACGTATCTTGCCTCCTTGATCATCATTCGCCCGCTTACGAACTTCCCAAGAACTTCTTCGGGCGACATCTTGGTGTACCTGGGATTTTCATGTATATTGTTCACCAAATGAGGATCAAGAACGGTAAATGACCTTAGCATTAGGCGGACGACGTCGTGGTCCGTCCATCGCGTGCTCCCGTAGCTCCTTATTTTGTTGATAAGGGTCTTGAGCCGGTTGTATGTTTGTGTCGGCTCCTCGCCCCTTATCATCGCGAACCGTCCAAGCTCGCCCTCCACCAACTCCATTTTGGTGAGCAAAGTGACGTCGTTTCCCTCATGAGAGATCTTGAGGGTGTCCCAGATCTGCTTGGCATTGTCCAAGCCGCTCACCTTGTGATACTCATCCCTGCACAAAGAGGCTAGCAACACAGTAGTAGCTTGTGCATTTTTATGAATCTGTTCATTAATAAACACAGGGCTATCCGAGCTATCAAATTTCATTCCACTTTCCACAATCTCCCAAATGCTTGGATGGAGAGAAAACAGGTGAGTACGCATTTTGTGGCTCCAAAATCCGTAATCCTCTCCATCAAAGTGAGGGGGCTTGCCAAGTGGAATGGGGAGCAATTGAGCATTTGAGCTATGCGGAATGCGCGAATAATCGAAAGAAAAGTTTGAGTTAACCGTCTTTCGTCTGTCGTAGTCGTCGTTGTCCTTTTGGGAGGAGGAAGATTCATCGCTGTCGTAGTAGACAATTTCCTTGATGCGCCTTGTCTTCTTCTTCCTCCCGTCTTTTCTTTTGTGGCCCGAGCCTGAGTCGGTGGGCCTGTCATCATTGGGCTCATTGACGAAGGACTCCTTCTCCTTGTCGTTGATCACTATCCCCTTGCCTTTAGGATCCATCTCTTCAGGCGGTTAGTCCCTTTCTTGAAGAGAACGGCTCTGATACCAATTGAGAGCACCTAGAGGGGGGGTGAATAGGTGATCCTGTAACACTTCAAAAACTTAAGCCACAAAACTTGGTTACTTGTTAGCTCAGTAATATGCCAAGTGGCTAGAGAAGGATCTCAACACAACACAATAACCAAGAGATATCAATCACAGAGATGGCACAGTGGTTATCCCATGGTTCGGCCAAGACCAACGCTTGCTTACTCCACGTTGTGGCGTCCCAACGGACGAGGGTTGCAATCAACCCCTCTCAAGCGGTCCAAAGACCAACTTGAATACCACGGTGTTGCTTTGCTTCTCTTAATCCCGTTTGCGAGGAATCTCCACAGCTTGGAGCCTCTCGCCCTTACACAAGATGTTCACGAAGAATCACAGAGCAAGGGAGGGATTAGCAACTCACACACGACACAAAGATCACAGCGAATACGCACACGCAAAACCCAGATTTGAGCTCAAGAGACTAGCACACTAGAACGGAGCTCAAGTCACTAGAATGTCGAACAAGTGCGCAAGAATGAAGTGTGAGTGATCAATGATGCTCAAAGGATGCTTGGTGTACTCCTCCATGCGCCTAGGGGTCCCTTTTATAGCCCCAAGGCAGCTAGGAGCCGTTGAGCACAAGTTTGGAAAGCCATTCTTGCCTTCTGTCATCGGGGGCACCGGACAGTCCGGTGCACACCGGACACTGTCCGGTGCCCGATTTCCTTCCTTAAATAGCGAAGCCGACCGTTGGCAGCCTGAGAGCCGTTGGCGCACCGGACATGTCCGGTGCACACCGGACAGTCCGGTGCCGTCTTCTAGCCGTTGGCTCGGCCACGTGTCCCGCGCAGATTGCGCGGCCGACCGTTGGCCCGGCCGACCGTTGGCTCACCGGACAGTCCGGTGCACACCGGACAGTCCGGTGAATTTTAGCCGTACGCCGTTGATGGTTTCCCGAGAGCGACGAGTTCGCCTGTGAGCGGCCCACCGGACAGTCCGGTGCACACTGGACGGTCCGGTGAATTTTAGCCGTACACCACCGTAGAAGTCCCGAGAGCAGCCACTTTGCCCAAGCCAGCCTGGCGCACCGGACACTGTCCGGTGCACCACCGGACAGTCCGGTGCACCCAGACTGGGCAGACTTTGGCTGCTCGAGCCATCTCTTCTTCAACTCGATTTTTTCTGTTTCGAGCACTTAGACACAATACATTAGTCCATAAAACAATGTACTAAGTCTGAGAAACATACCTTTATCCTTGATTTGTACTTTGTCCACCATTTTACAATTAGGCACCTGTGTTGGGCACTAAATCACCAAAATACTTAGAAATGGCCCAAGGGCACATTTCCCTTTCAAAGGTGGAAAGACACGATGCATAAGGGAGCGCGAAGACACGGTCACCTTCCAAGAGGGTCACCCTCCTTTTAAAGGCGAGTCTCCCTACTTGTGTCCCCAGCCGTCGTGGGCTGAGTCTTCTCCAACACGCTCCAAGGTCCTCCCCTATGGCGCGGGGGCTGGGTCCCACACGTCATGCAAGCCGGCCCAGAGCAGAAGAAGCCAAACCGTCGTGCACGGTGCGTGCAACCGCCCAGCGGTTACAAGCGGCTCTCCACTTTTGCCCAGACCAGCGGGCGAAAGGGCGGGTAGCCATGCAGGCGGCATGCAACCGCGCCAAGTGGGCGCACTTCTCCGACTCCCAACATGCCCAGCATGGAGGCCCAGGCCCACGCGTCATGCAACTGGCGCGCCGAATGCTTTGTGCATGCAACTGCACCGCCACTTGCGCCACCACCGCGCCTCCTCGACTGCGGAACCAATACCGCGACTCGAGGCGAACCAGCGCACGACCCAGCGGCGCCAGCCTAGCGCGACGGTCAATGTGGCCAAAAATGGGCCGGCAGTAATGGTGGTGGCAGGCGGGCAGGAGCAGCGGTCGCGTCGTCAGCCAAGCTTACGTCCCATCCAGGGGCAGCGAGAGAACCCTCTCTCACAGCGTGAAGACAATGCGCCCATGTTCCATTCCTCGAACGGCTCGCGCACGTGCAACGGCTGCCCCGCAAACCACTCGCCCCGTCGCATTAACTCCGCGGCGGGACAGGCGGTGCCTCTGGCAGGAGAAGCGAGCGACGCTTCGCCTTCGCCATAATGACCGCGTCAAAAAAGGTACGCCGCGTCGTTCGATTTCGTATCCTTTTCCTTTTTTCCTCTTTCTCTCTCTTGCAACAGGGACCGGGAAAGGGGGATACCCCAAAAAGGATCCTTCCCCGTGAAGGAACCAGGCTCCGAGCCTCCCTACTGATCAGAGGTTCGAAGGCTGGCCCCTCGGAAGGGTTCAACAGCCGCCTCAGAGCACGTGGGCTCCACACCCACTACTGGTCAGAGATTCGAAGGCCAGTCCCTCGGAAGGGTTCAACGGCCGCCTCAGGCTACTTGGGCTCCGCGCCCACTACTGATCAGGGGTTTGAAGGCTGGCCCCCGCAGGGTTCACAGCCGCCTCAGACACAGAGCGAGGGATGACCATGGGTACGTTCGATACATCACCAAGGCTCGGGCTGTGCTCCCGAGGTACCCTAGGACATTTCCGAGACCAGCGGGAACGATCTTGTAACGGAATCCCATCAGAGGGAGGCATCGAGCCCTCGGACCCTGTCGCTAGGGGACCGGGTCCGGCAGATCACCCGCAGGTACTTTTGGGCGCGCCTCTGGGCCTCTAGCCGACCCCTAACGAATGGGGCACAGACGTCCGCTCGGATCACCCGCCTGCAGCTCACCGGAGACACCATGTTCGGCGCCCACCAAGGGCAACATGGCGCTCTCCCCCCTCCTCCTTGCGGAAAGGCGACGCAGGGGCGTATGTAAAAAAGTCGAGTCTGTCCCTGATCACCCTCTCGCCCTGTGCAGAGGCTCGGGGGCTGCTCTCGTAAACCCGGCTCCGGCCAAACCGTTGATAGCGTCAACATACCAGCCCGAGAACTTGGGACCCGACCGTACACCCGGGCTACGGCCAGCTCGCATGAGGGAACGACCAGACCAGCCGAAGCATTGCGCGAGGCGTTAAGACCTCGGAGGAGTCAAACCACTCCTCCGAGGCCTCGGGGGCTACACCCGGCGGGTGCGCTCGCGCGCACCCACCGGAACAAAACGCAACCGAGAAAGGCTAGTCCCCATGCAAAAAAGTGCGACGAAAGCCTCCAAGCGAGTGCTAACACTCCCTTCGAGGCTCGGGGGCTACTATCAGGGACCATAATTAGGGGTACCCTCAATGCTCCTAATTCTCAGCTGGTAACCCCCATCAGCATAAAGCTGCAAAGGCCTGATGGGTGCGATTAAGTCAGGGATTAGTCCATTCGAGGGACTCGATCACGCCTCGCCCGAGCCTAGCCTCGGACAAGGGCAGCCGACCCCGGAGGATCTCCGCCTCGCCCGAGGCCCCCCTCTAGCGGCGAACATATTTCCGGCTCGCCCGAGGCCCTGTCTTCACCAAGAAGCAACCCTGACCAAATCGCCGCACCAACCGACCAAATCGCAGGAGCATTTAATGCAAAGGTGGCCTGACACCTTTATCCTGACGCGCGCCCCTCAGCCGACAGAGCCGAAGTGACCGCCGTCACTTCGCCGCTCCACTGACCGGTCTGACAGAAAGACAGTGCCGCCTGCGCCGCTCCAACTGCGGTGCCACTTGACAGAGTGAGGCTGACAGGCAGTCAGGCCCGGCCGCACGCACCATAGGAAGCTCCGCTCCGCCCGACCCAGGGCTCGGACTCGGGCTAAGCCCCGGAAGACGGCGAACTCCGCTCCGCCCGACCCAGGGCTCGGACTCGGGCTAAGCCCCGGAAGACGGCGAACTCCGCTCCGCCCGACCCAGGGCTTGGACTTGGGCTCAGCCCCAGAAGACGACGAACTCCGCTTCGCCCGACCCCAGGACTCAAATTCCGCCCTAGCCTCAGCCAACGGCCTCCGCCTCGCCCGACCTAGGGGCTCGGACTCGACCTCGGCCGCGGAAGACGGACTCGACCCCGACCTCGGAGGAGCCTCCACATCGCCCCAACCTAGGGCGCAGGCCGACCACGTCAACAGGAGGCGCCATCATTACCCTACTCCAAGCTGACTCAGGCTACGGGGAACAAGACCGGCGTCCCATCTGGCTCGCTCCGCCAGATAGGCAATGATGGCGCCCCGCACGCACCCTGACGATGGCGGCTCTCGGCCCCCTTACGGAAGCAAGAGGATGTCAGCAAGGACTCGACAGCCCTGACTGTCCCTCCGCCAGGCTCCAGCGCTCCTCCGACGGCCACGACATCACACAAACCGGGCGCCAAAATCTCTCCGGCCGCCACGATGGCGTGTACTTAGGGCGCTAGCTCTCCTCCGCTAGACACGTAGCACTCTGCTACACCCCCCATTGTACACCTGGATCCTCTCCTTACGCCTATAAAAGGAAGGACCAGGGTCCTCTTAGAGAGGGTTGGCCACGCGGGGACGAGGACGAGACAGACGCTCGCGTGAGGCCGCTCGCTCCCTCCCCCGTGTGGACGCTTGTAACCCCCTACTGCAAGCGCACCCGACCTGGGCGCGGGACGAACACGAAGGCCGCGGGATTTCCACCTCTCTCACGCACGCCTCCGGCCACCTCACTTCCCCCCTTCGCGCTCGGCCTCGCGCCGACCCATCTGGGCTGGGGCACGCGACGACACTTCACTCGTCGGCTTAGGGACCCCCCGGTCTCGAAACGCCGACATGATGTAATATATTTCTTTGTGAGGCGTGAAATCTTCATACGTACCGTTTTTTGAGCCGTAGGCGAAAAAACACCTTCCCTTCTTTTCACGCTTCATAAAGAAAGAAAGAAATCCCCCTACTTTGCCGAAGCGACTCTGAAGCTCTTGCCGTAGATGTTGCATAAGAATACCACTATCGAAGGCATAATCTTCGTATGACAGTACCTCTGTCATAAGCATGGATCTTGCTTTATTGATACATTCTTTCATGAGTCTTTGCCGAAGCTAGACTTAACCTCATGGATTAGCTGGTATGTTCGAAGGAGCAATTTTCCTTTGTTTTTCACTATTTGTGTCGGTGCAAAATGATGTATGATATGATGTCATGCAATATGATGTGATGGTATGATACAAATGACGTTGATGCACAAAACATAAAAGATAAGACTTTGCATCCCCTTAGGAATGACTTTGGATTTTCTTCACCTTTTACTTAGATGGTATTTCAGCTCTGCATTCCCTTAGGAATGACTTTGGAGCTAAGCTCTGCATCCCCTTAGGAACGACTTTGGAGCTTCTTCA
The DNA here is from genome assembly GCA_029449295.1 of Zea luxurians. Lineage (NCBI taxonomy): Eukaryota > Viridiplantae > Streptophyta > Magnoliopsida > Poales > Poaceae > Zea > Zea luxurians. The sequence goes on along the minus strand of JAOPSE010000001.1, from coordinate 42,729,044 downwards.
CATTTTACTTAGGTGGTATTTTAGCTCTGCATTCCCTTAGGAACGACTTTGGAGCTTCTTCACCTTTTACTTAGGTGGTATTTTAGCTCTACATTCCCTTAGGAACGACTTTGGAGCTTCGTCACCCTTTCTGTTACACTTGATGGTGTAACCCCAGATTCATTACATCAGGCCAAGGTTGAACCTTCTTATATTGTCTTTCGGAGAGAAAAAATATAAAGACGGAATAGTAACGAGTACATTAAGCATGAAAATATTCTGATTGAGGCTCTGTATTGCTTCAGTAAATATGTCTTGACTCAGGCACAATACTGTTTACTGTGCGTGCTTCGGACTCTTCACATGTGTCACACTGTTTCTGTGCTTAGCGGTGCCCTTCTGGTTGTTGATTGTGAGTCAAGGATGGTGCCATGGCTGGTGGTGGTAGCGAGGCCTATGCAACTTGAGAGTGACTTGCCGAAACAACCGATGCTGTGGGTTGCTCGTTGCCCACATACTCGAGAATGTATGGAGAATAGCACGAAGTAGTATGCAAGACCCGCTTCAGCTGATTCTGCCTTACTTCGGCTTCAGCTATCTCTTTTTGCTTCTAGATCGTGACTTGGCACGTCCTTGTTGTATGTCCCTTATCTTCCCCACAGAATAAACAGAACAACCTTCTATGTTGGGAATTGAACCTTCCTTCGAAGCTTCTTCCTCCTCTGCCTCTAGAGCTGGTGGTCTGAAGGAGCTTTGTTGCGTCCCTGAAGACTTGGAGGTTCGCTAATGGCCTTGAGTGTGGTTTCCTCTGTTGTCGCTTGAGCTAGGATTATGGATTGTTCTGACATGCCTAGGGTGGATCTTTCCTTCGAAGCCCCTAGTCATCTTGGAGTATCTGTAGGCCTCTCCCCTTCTCTGTCAAAAGTCATTATCTGCCCTAATGTACTTGTCCATCTTCTGGAGGAGCTTTTCCAAAGTTTGTGGTGACTTCCTGGAAAAATATTGTGTCGTTGGTCCAGGTTGAAGCCCCTTGATCATAGCCTCGATGACAATCTTGTTTGGCACCGTTGGTGCTTGGGCTTTGAGACACAAAAACCTTCGGGCATACGCTTGCAGGTATTCCTCATGGTCTTGCGTACACTGGATCGGAACAAGACTTGAGCAGTTACTAGCTTCGTCTAGAAACCCTGAAAGCTAGTTACCAGCATATCCTTCAGCTTTTGCCTTGACGTGATCGTTCCAAGACGGAGAGAAGAATACCACGTCTGAGCCACACTCCTGACTGCCATGACGAAGGATTTTGCCATGACAGTCGTGTTGTCGCCATATGATGATATGGTTGCCCCGTAGCTCATGAGGAACTGCTTTGGATCAGAATGTCCATCATACATGGGATGTTATGGTGGCTTATAGGATGGTGGTTATGGGGTAGCCTGCAATTCTCCTGCTAGAGGAGAAGCATCATCAAAAGCAAAGTTACCATGATGAAAATCATCATACCATTCATCATCGTTGCTTGGGCTTTCTTGACAAAGCTCTCTCTGTTGTGGCCTTCATCCTTGGCCATCTTGCGTGATATGACACATTTCTTCGGCAGCTTCATCAATATTCCTCTGAAGTTTAGCTAGTCGAAGCATGTTCTCTCTCTTTCTCTGCACTTGCTAGTGTATAGCCTCTAAGTCTCTGATCTCTTGGTCCAGCTCTTCCTCCTGCGGTGTTGGGCTGGTAGCCTTCCTTTTCTGGTTTCGGGCTTCTCTCACAGAGATCCCCTCTTAATTGATGTCCAGCGGCTGAAGGGTAGCCCCTGGCGCTATTGCCTTCTTCGGCAGCATGACGAAGGTGTTGCTCGAGCTGTTGTCGAAGGTGGTCGTTTGAGTTCACCGGAGGTGGGCGCCAATGTTGGTCACTTGTTCTCAAATGTTGTGAATCAAGAACAAGGCAACACAATTGTTAAAGATTAAGGACCTTCGTCCTCCGAAGCATTATTTCCTTTTGGATATAATGATCTTCAGACGAAGGTCGTGAAGGACACACCTTCATCATTCACGAGAATAAGAGTACATAGAGATAATAGATGTAATCTATTCATTCATACACATATGTATATTTCATAATGTACACATGAACATTAACAGAATTTACATCACATTGATACCTTCGGCTTGTTAGAAGGTGTTGACACGAGGGCAATTACAATCTAGCGTGAACAGTATGGTGACATTGTTAACCTATTTATAGGCACAGGATGCAGCCTGAGTAAAAGTACATCTATGACCTTAACATTTATTCATAAATGTAACATAAATCATTAGGGACTAGCTAGTCTTTTCCTCTTTGGCTCGGTTCCATGTTTGATCTTTGGCATCACATTAAGCTGAAGTTGTTTCACTTTGGTTATAGTTTCGGTCGTTCATTGTCGTCACTTTCGGGCTATGTCTTTGTTTCGAAGACCTTCAGTGAAGGAGAACACTCCAATCATGAATCAAAGCTCCCTATAATAATCAATATTATACTGAAAGTACATTGTTAGTCATGTTTTTAAGGACCTTCAGAAAAGGAAAGCCCCCAATAGAGAGTGCATGAATCAAAATGATAGAGTCACAGCTCAAAAACACGCTCAAATCTCTCTCTAACAAATCAAAAGCGTGGTCGCAAAGTCGTGGAGTTGTAGTATGCTCTTGTGATGCTTGAGGTATAGCTCCATGGTGTCTAGGAGGTCCTTTTATAGCCCCAAGGGACCTAGGAGCCATAGGAGCTTCATTTGGAAGCTCCCAGCCTTCCCTATCTATGGGTGCACCGGACTATTCGGTGGTACACCAGACAGTGCACAGTACAACGATCGAGGATCCCTGATTGGTCATTTTCCATCTCAGGTGAGCACCGAACTGTCCAGTGGGTGGCACGGGACTGTTCAGTGTTCCATCTGACCATTGGAGTTGGCTGACGTGGCTGATAGCCGTTGGCTGTCCTCACACGGACTGTCCGGTGGGTGGCACCGGACCATTCAATGATTTATAGCCAGTAGGACTTAGCCGAGCCCAAGAGATGATAGTCCGGCCGTACAGTCTTCGGACTGTCCAGTGCACATAGGACTGTCTGGTGCTGCCCAGACCAGCCCATCTTCTTCCTTTTTGTACCAACTTCCTTTTGCTTCTTTTGTCTTGACATCAGATGATCCCTAGCACTTAGACAAACATGATTAGCACCTAAAACAATTCACTAAGTGCTCGAAACATATCTTTATCATTTTGATCCATAGAGGTTTGCAATGTGCCCATTTTCAAGCCCAAAAGTGCTTTTCCTGAGTTTTCTTTCTAGACACATGTGCTCATGCTCATATGAGAATGGTTAGTTCAGTAATGTGTTGAGCATTTAATCACCAAAACAACTGGCCCAAGGGCACATTTACCTTTTAATGGTTCATCCTAATGCTCCAGATGCGGCACCTCCAAGGTATCCACATGTACAGGGAGGAAGGGACATGTATCGAATTGCTAGATTTGTGACGGCGACGTGGCAAGGGTGAGAGGGGCGCGATAGTTGGTATGCAGGTGGGTAAATTAGGTTAACCCTAACCGCACCTCCACCCTACATTATATAGGTGTACTAGTGGGCTTCTGACTATGAGGCCCATCAGCAACCCTAAATTCAATATAATTCAGATCCTATCCGAGTTAGGCTTTCTTCCCCTTAAGTGTGTGATCCTATAGATTGACGTATACAAATATATGGCCTGAGTACTCTTATTTATCCCAATAATTGACAATGGCCTCTATTAAGACATGCCAACTCCTATGTATACATGAAGATCATATCAGACGAACCATCACAACGTTACATACATGTTGTTCCCTTTATCTCACGATATTGGGTCTGCCTCTAAGCTAACCTCTCTTTCTCGATACTGTGATTTGGAATCTTTTCATAGGTTAACCCTTAACCCTCGCATGACCATGCATTTTTTGATTCAATCACTCGAGGGGCCTAGAAATATCTCTCCCATCTTGTTTGACCATGTCTCACAACATGTTTTCTGACAAACCAAAAACTACCTTTATAACTACCAGTTATGGAGTAGCGTTTGATAGTCTCTATGTAGGCTAGTTCACATCTTAAGAACATGTGACAATCTCAGGTCTAAGGACACAATGTACATGTTGCAAAAAATAACTATTTTACGAAATCTCACATTGGGTCGGTCCAGCCTTATGTCATACATGCGCTCACATTATTAGTTTGACATCTTTATTGCTAGGACTTGTGAAACATAGTCATCAACTAATATATGTGCTAGTCATAGACTCTGACTAGGGACACCTTTTAGAATAACCATACAAGTAAAGAATCTCACAAACAATACACATAATTGATAATCAATACAAGGCATCTTTCATGGATATTCAATTAAGCAATATATTCGTGGGAATCTCTCTAATGGCATTCTTATCTCTATGGCATATTTCTAACAGAGTGTTCTTATAATTGTGTGCCATTGTCACTGCGAATCTCTCTAATGGCATTCTCGGGGAACTCATTTTGCAACCAAAGAATGAAGTCTCGAGCATGAGTGAAAGCTTCATCATTCACCTCCATGAAGAACACCCAAGAGTAGCGATAAAAGTCATCAACAATCACTAAAACACACCACTTCCCCCCCCCCAAAAAAAAGAGCAAAGCCCAGCTAGACCAATAGTGTCCATGTGAAACAACTCATCAGGTTGCTTGGTCACCACTTTGGTGACTGCGGATTGAGAAGCATCAACCATTTTTCCATGATGACAAGCGTGACAAACAAAATATTTCTCATACTTCAATTTGGGCAATCCCTGGATGAGGTCAAGTGAGCTCAATCGAGCCAAAAGATGAAAGCTCTAATGACCTAACCACCTATGTCACTTCCAAATCTAAGAAGATCCTGCCACAAGACATCGAGAAGGGCCAAAAGATTGAAAATCAGCACAAAAGACTCGTCCAAATGGGGAAATCTGACAAACAAGATCCCCTTGTCATCCAAAACACAAGAAAGACCATTCTTAAAGCGCACTTCAAAATTGTCCTCAAGGAGTTGCGAAATGGAGAGCAAATTAAAATGCAAATTGGAAACCAAAGTAATGTCCTTAAGAATAAAGCTCTCGTTCACCTGAACGGTTCCGCAAGAGACAACCTTGCCTCTTGAATTGTCATTGAATATGATGTGTTCCTTAGCAATCACGGAGTCAAGGTTGGAGAACCATCTAGAACTTCTGATCATATGGTGCGAATAGCTAGAATCCATGAGCCATGTGTTCTCCAGGCCTCCATCCTCAGAATTGGAGTCATCGTCGTTGTCCTTGTCATTACTACCCACCGCATCCTCACCAAGTGCCATAGTGCAAAGGCCTCCTGTGGTGTCAGTGAAGAAGTAGAGTCTGTTGAGCTTGTCCTCAACCTACCCCTCGAGCTCCTCGTCGTTCGAGGAACAAGAAGTGTTGTTAGAGTCGTGGTTTTGCCCTTATGGAGGTACTTCTACTTGAGCGCCTCCTTGTTAAACCCCCCTTGGACTTGTGCTTGCCGGACGTGTACTCACGCTTGCCCTTACGCCTATAGGAAACAGTGACGCCTAAGAGGGGTGAATTAGGACTTCTAAAAATATATCTAAACTAGGCCACAAATAAATTCCCTAGAACAAAACCTATGCAAATAACTTAACTAGATTGTGCAAACTAGGTTTTGACTATGTTTGCTATCTCTACTGCAAAAAGGAGTTATGCAATCTAAGTTCCAATCCTATATAATCTACACTAAGAATAGTAAAGATTGTAACTTAAGTAGAGAGAGTAAATGCGGAAGATTAAAGAGTTAGTAGAGAAAGCAAACTCTCATGGACGATGCTGGTATTTTTACCGAGGTATCTGAAACCACGCAAGGTCCTAACTAATCCTCATTGGTGCGCCTATGAAAAGGGTAGCCCACATGAGGGTCAAGCACCATGGTTGAGTAACTCTGTAGAGAGTTGCAGGCCTTCTCCACGTGCAAGCGGTGCTCCGCTTCTTGCTCCTGTCGGAGGCTCCCCACCGTCTCCACTATCGAGCTTCCGGTCGAAACGCCGCGGGCCTCGTTTCCTCCCGTACACGGTGGTGTTTGTGTCACAAACGCAATTGAAACAGTCTCGCAAGACTTTTGCCCCACTCGATACAATATTACACGTCTCGTGCAAGAGCCAAGGGGTTATGTGGGTTTTTTTTGTAAACTCACTCAACTAACTAGGGATCACCTAGAGCAAGCGCAATAGCGGTCTAACTAACCTAAGCACTTCACAAAGCACTACGCTAATCACTGAGTGATTCTATTAAGCACTTGGGTGTTTCAGCACTTGGAGATCTGTATAACCTTCCTTGGTATGTTTCTTGGGCTCCCACACCTTCAAATGCCCGGTTCAGTGAAGTATATATAACCCTCAACTCGAATATAGCCGTTGGAAAGCAGTTCTGCACTTTGTGTGGCGCACCTAACAGATGCACCAGACTGTCCAGTGGTGCACCGGACATGCCACGTATACTAGCCGTTAGAGGTACCCGTTGGAACTTTTGAAGGTTGCACATCAGATATGGCGCACCGGGCAGTCTGGTGTGCACCAGATAGCCTACGCAAAACAAGATTGCTTGTCGTATTTTGGCCAAAACTTTTAGCTCCGAACTTCAATTTCGATGATCTTGTACTTTTTGAAAATCTTATAAAATCCTGTATATACCAGAGTTGAACCCATATAATTTTGAGTAATTTGGCACACCAGACAGTACAGTGCAAATAGCTCCTGTGTTGCTGCAGTTTTTCAGCACTTCCAACTTCGTATTGTGGGCATAATTTTTAGCTCTGAACGACGATTTTGATGATCTTAGAATTTTTGGAAAGCTTATAAAATTCTATACACCTCAGAGTTGAAGCCATGTCAGTTTGAGTATATTTGATATCGTTAAACATTCCAATTTAGTCAGCCCTTTCTCTCAACTTTGTCAACTTCACTTTTGTTTTGTTGCTTGGCATCCCACTTCTACTTCTTGATGTGTTGGACCCTTAGCATGTATAAAGTGTCTTGAATATGACTTTGTAATATCTTATATGTGTCTTATAATGTCTTCATTGAGGTGTTGCATCCTCAGAGCCTCAGTCCAATCCACTTCACATCATATGAATTACAAAGCACAAACACTTGGGAAACATTAGTCCACAAGGTTATGTTGATTATCAAACACCAAAACCACTTAGCCAAATGGCTTGGGTCAATTTTCCTTACAACACGTGAACCAGAGTGTTGGGGTCTCTATCGCCGAAGGTTCTTGAAGTGTTACATTATGCACTAAAACATGTTTCAGGTGCTATCCAAAGAGTGAGGAAGCTAACCTTCGTCCAAACTAGCACGTATGATGGGAGCGAAGCTAAGAAGCTTGACGAACGAAGTTAGACAAAGAGGCTTCGGCTTCATGGCATCAATGTACGAAGCATGCGGGGAAGAGAAGATTCTAAAAGCCTGACCAGCGTGACTGACATAAGAAAAGACGACTTTGCCCTCACGAGTGTCATATATCTTGTAAATTGGACTCATGGGCATGCTTGTAATTTTATACGAAGTTGTACCTCACCACTATAAATAGAGGACAATGCCATGCATCAAGGAAAGGAATAAACAGAACATGCTAGAATCGCACTGCCTTCGAAAGTGTTTCCATTTAACTTTCGTGCTTTTGTTTGTAAAGCCAAATGTATCTTTGTAATCATTCATATAAAAAATGATAGAGTTAAATTGATTTCCTTAAATGACTTATTTTGCTACGTTAGTTTTCTGCTAGGATTTGTTGTATGATCTTTATGTATTTATACGAGATAAGGTTTCATTATCATCTCAATTCCTCCCTTTGATCAACTCCCTTTGACAAAGGGAATTTGTTAAAGGGAGGAAGGAAACTATTCTCATTTGTGTTGCTTTTTTCTTGGTTTCTCTTAGGAGCCAAAAGCAAGTGGCCAACATATAGTGACGTATTTATTAATATAATCGACTACATCTATAGTTTACCCCATGGGGGCCTTCTCATGCACATAAAAGTCTCTATCCTTTTATGCTCTTGTTCAAACATACTTGATGCACTAAAACAATGACCTAGAAAACATAGTGTTTGATAGAATGGTGCTTAGGCCAAGCAACGTAGCCCGAGGTCTAGAGGTAGCGCCCCAAGAAGAATTACTAAACTTGTGGTATGAACAAGCCTACCATGATGAGTGTTTGGTCCTAACAGGGGGACCCGAACAAGAGAGATGACAAGAGTGCAACGACACGACAAATGTGAAATAGTGGTTCTCAAATATCTTATCAACCGTCCCTCATCCTGTCTCGATGGGGGTATTTATAGGGTAGCTAAGGGGCAACCTCCTAAAGTACATGCTTGCCAAAATTGGTTACCACCATATCCTTAGAATATCTTGTACAATACAAACCTTACATTGCAGGCAACCAATTACATACCACACTAATATTCGTGTGGGTCCATTACTAACAGATGGGCCTTCCTTTAGCTGTTGGAGGCCCATGTAGTCACCGTAGTCTCCCTTAGCCTCTTGAGTGGGGGAAGTCTTCAAGACTCCGCCAGGGACTATGCATGCCACCCAAATGATGAGACCAAGGTCTTCCGCACCTTCTAGGTCACTTGTGGATCAAAAGGTCTTTGGTAGCGCTCCTGCGATCTTTCGATCGGGTCCCTGAGTGCTTGACGTGGATAACTAAGCCCACCTGTTTAGACCTTCCCTTGCTTTGCCATCTAGACAAAGTCCTCGCTGTGGCCTTTGGAGCCTTCAATAGACAAGAAGTGGTCGTAGACTCGATCAACTACATCGACATGTCCGACTTCCATGGAGCAAAGTCTTCTTGGAAGTCCTCATGACCTTTGGCGTACCTACATTCCTAGGAGAGAAGTTCGATGATTGATTATACGCAGTCAGCTAGAGAATGACATCTCCAACATTGCGCCACGACCGGAGGCATGGGCCCTGGTACGACTCCAAGGATAGAATAAGAACATGGTAGTTGAGCTTAGCTAGTGGAATTCGAGGTTCATGTAACCTCTCTTATGTATTGCACTATAAAATAGAGGGATAGGGTAATGTTTAGCCATATTCGAGACCGGGTTCAGGGTTCATTCTTCATTTAGGGTATGATAAAGATAGATTAAGACTATTAGGCTAAAATTCCTACCACAAACTAAGATGTGGAGGAGAGCTAGGTCTTGGTGCTCACCGGTTGAGCTTCATTATTTTTATTCATCAATTGATAATTAGCAAGAGGAGGCTAGGAATTACTTAAAGCTCTCTAACTGTCCGTGTGTTGGTTCACGCTCGTGCCCAAGTTCCCTACTACTAGCCCAAGTTCCCTACTACTATCGACCAACACTACGCTTCGTCTAAGACCGTCTTCGGTGGATAGTGTAAAATAGGAGACGCGGTGACACTGTTTGATATTGTTTGCAGAGGAAATAGACAACCTAATTGTCTCTCTTTAGTACCTTTTGTACTCTGATATTGATACTCAACGACAATATCAGTTTTAATGTAAAAAATTTCTATAGTTTTATAGGTATTTAATTTCATATTTATAATTATGTCGAGAGAGTTTTATTTAGATGAAATTTACTTTCTCTCTTTTTTAAAACACTGCCATGTCATCGAAAATATGTACGATGGCAAGATTAATGCAAATAAAACTTTCGTGAAATTGCCACTGAACTGCCAGTAGTACAGACAAACATTAAACACTCTCCTCTCTTCCCTCTCTCCTTGGCTCGCATTCACACTCACGCAGCAGCAGCAGCAAGCAGGCCAGCAGCAAGCAGCAAGCAGCAGAGCGCGCCCTGTTCTTGTGCCGAGGAATTATTTATTGCCACCGCATCGAGATTTATATAGTACGGGGAAATTGATTGCTCATTCCCCTCTGCTTCCTCCATCCACTGATCCACCCCATGCTGCGATATTTTCCTCCACTCGCCGCCGGGGCAGCATTTGCTCGCGATTTATAACCTCCCCTCGCCTTCGCCTCTCCTTTCTGCTTGTCTTTTTTCCCCAGTGGGGAGGTTAGTACCCGGCACAAGCAAAGCGCCGGGTTCTTGTCGCAGTTTCTGCGCGCTCGCTCGCTTTTTGCCCGTAAGATCTGGTACAAAGAGGAGAGGGAGAGCCAAGAGAGGAGAGGTTCTCGTGTGGAATTCTTCGGCGATGAGGTCCGACGCCCGTCTGGATTCGGTGGTCTTCCAGCTCACCCCCACCCGGACCAGGTGAGAGCATCCTATAGATCTGCTCATGAAGCTGCTTTAATTCGGCGGATTGATCGTTCTTTGGGTTTTGGTTTCTTGAATGGTAGAAAATTTGGTCTTTGTGACGGTTTATGTGCCGTTCATTTTGATGCTTGGTACTTGGAAGCTTCCATTTGAAGACCACTCTGTCTACTGCACTGTCCTAAGATGGTTTTGTCCATGTCACGATCGGAATTTGGCCCAAAAAACGATTTCTTCTTTGTTGGTATTGTTTTGTTGGGATTGGTTGTCTGCCGTTAGCTGTAAAATTATAGTAGCAGATCCGGCGATTCTTGCATAGTAGTAACTACTAGACAGATTTGTTATGTTATAAATTAAATTAAAAAAAGTAAAACTATTAGACGGAGTAAACTACTGTTTTGTTCAAGGTCTCTGACGGAAGTTCTGTTTTCGCTTTTCAGGTTCGATTTGGTTCTGATAGCGAATGGCCGGAAGGAGAAGTTTGCATCTGGTTTGCTGAAACCGTTCGTCGCTCACTTGAAGGCCGCCCAGGATCAGATTGCCAAGGGAGGGTACTCGATCACACTTGAACCAAGCTCAGGGTTCGATGTGCCATGGTTTACGAGAGGCACCGTGGAGAGGTTGGCGTCTAAGATTTCTATACTACTGTAGTACAGATGCTTCTGGCATTGCCTATTTGCCTGTTGGGTCATTTTCTCGTGACAACTCTTCGCAGATTTGTTCGTTTCGTGAGTACTCCGGAGGTCCTTGAGCGAGTCAGAACACTGGAGTCTGAGATCCTGCAGCTCGAGGATGCCATTGCTATCCAGAGCAACGATAGTCTTGGATTAAAATCTGTAAGCGCAGAAGATTTGTAGCTTATGGATATTTGTTGTGTGTTTCTGTAGAAATAATGACATATTCTTGCTTCGCCATTTAAAAGGTCGAAGACCATGGAAGAAAGTTGACTGAAAGCAATGGAGGTAGTATGACACCGCACCAACCTGATTGCTTTCTGTGAGCATGTTGCATAGAATAGTGCATGCCTTTGAGGATTGTCTAAATCTCAAACATTATTTCGTTGGCCTACCAAAAAGAAAAGCAAGGTGCAATCCACTATGATTATTTTAGAATCTACTCATCATGGAGTTTGATGCAACATCACATCAAGGGCCATTATTAAGTTGGCACTTATCATTTTAATTCCCAAAATGTTAGAATCTAACCATCATGGAGTTTGATGCGACATCCACTATGATTTATGGACAAGCTTTACTATCGTCTAATGTTATGAAGCAAGTATGTTGAATTTGCAGTGTGATCAAAATAACTTAGATATGTAGCTATATTATTTTTGAAGTCCTGAATATTTAGTAATATCTTATTTCCAACTGGAGAATTCTGGATGGTATTATGTTCTGCATTCAGGGGAGTACTGGAATGGATCGAGCTGTTTCTTCCTTTTATTTGCCTTACCTGTCACAGCCTGCCATATGTTTTTATTTATTTCTGCAACATGCCTGACACTGTCCATCAACTAATAGGTGGACGTGCAAATTATGGTCCTGATTCAGCCACAGCAATTGTTGTCTACAAGGTATGAGCATTTAGACAAGCCAAATTTTGTTTGTGTAAGTGTATTGTGGTACAACACTGCAGTCTGATTGAGATATTTGATCAATGACAGCCTGGATCAAATCCAACGCCACAAATTCAGAATGAAACAGCAGCACATGAGGAGAATTCAAAGTACTTGCACATCTCAGTTTTTCTTGTAGAATATTATTTGTTAAGTCTTCACATTGTTTGTGGCTAATAAAGCTGCATAAACTCATACTAACCTAGGAAATCAGGTGGCATTGTAAATAAGAAGAAATAGGCACCCACTTTTGAGTCCAATAGGATTTGTACCTGGATGGTGGGGGTGTCTGCCCACAGCACCCACCAACTGAACTAGGCTCGGTTCATTAATTAAGCTGTTTAAGGTCATACTCTACAAAATGAATAATGAATTAAAGACATCTAATAGAGAAATATATGCAAACATCATTATTCATTCACTGTTCTACTGTCTCGGGTTCCATTACGAGCAGCATATATACTCTGAGATCATGTATCTTTCTACAGTAGAAAGCTGTTAACAGAACTGCATTATAAATTGCAGAGTTCAATTGCTCAGAGTGCTTGAAACCCGCAAAACTATGTTAAGAAAAGAGCAGGCTATGGCTTTCGCTCGTGCTGTAGCTGCTGGGTTTGACATTGACAACTTGGGTTACTTGATCGCATTTGCAGAGCGCTTTGGTGCTGCACGTCTGATGTAAGTATAGCCTTACCATTACTTGCTGGTTTTATATGCTGGATTGAACTAGTTGTCTTGATATCTTCTGTGTTTAAGTTGTAACTTGACCTTAGAGCTGCTACTTATGAAGATTGTATCATCTGTCACTTTTACTCTAGCATGACATGAAATCACAAGTGTGGAACTCCTGGATAGTCAGATGTTTTGGTTTGTTTCTATGTGAACAACTGTACTATTGCACTCTTTGCCTTGGTGGTGTTATTGAACTTTGTTGATCAAGTTATAATATTGCACAAGTTTTAGTCAGTTGTTTGTCATCAAACTAATAACATTTTGTCAATAGATCTTACATCTTTAACTGCCTCAAATTCACTAATTGAACAGGAAGGCATGTTCACATTTCATCGAACTGTGGAAGCAGAAGCATGAAACTGGACAATGGATTGAAGTTGAACCTGAAGCAATGTCTACACGCTCTGAATTTCCTCCATTTAACGCATCTGGCATTGTGTTCATGGGAGACAACATGAAGCCAAACTTGGAATCAGGCTCTATTAATGGAGAGGCAAATGGCGAGGATGGAGCTAAAGCTGGTATAAGTTGTTGCATTTTTCCAAAAGAAAGAATGCCATTTGAATTTTGAACATGTAATGAAAGTACCCTCCACACAAAAAGAGAATATATTTTCTTTTAAGCTAAGAATGTTACTAATGAAGCACCACTAACATTACTAGTAAAGGAAAATCAATATTCTTCAATGTTTCTAGTTTCCTTCTATTTATGGCAAGGGAAAATGAATATTTTGAAATATCAGCATTTCATGTATAGTTTTATATTTTTGTTTTAAGGTGGATGTACTATCTTATTTTCTTATTCAAGAATGAAACAGATTGTAGTTCTCTCTTGGGTTGGCATTTGACGATGCTTATCCGGCTTTTTATTAACCAAGTTATTTCAAGCATTCAGAAAAATCATTTAAATACTAAGCAGAGTTATACTTAAATGTTGTGCAATCATGGATTTAGTTCATTCCTTGTCACTCTATTAAGCACTTCAGATTTTCTCTTACTGCCCATTTTTGAGAAAATAGTTCTTTATGCTTTGTAGATCAGAAGTCCAGCCAGCAGATGGGATCTCATGCTGCATATCCTCCATGGGCAATGCATCCTCCATCTGGTGCAGTTGTTTACCCACCTTATCCTATGCAAGGCATGCCTTTTTATCCTGGGGTGAATCCATACTACCCTCCATATCCTCCAGTGGATGATCCCAGGTACCACTACTCAGGAAGGAAATCTTCGAGGAAGCACTCCTCGGATAGTAAGGACTCAGAAACTCTTGACGTTGAAAGTGACCATTGCAGTTCAGATAGAGGAAGTTCTCATGGTCGCAAGTCACATAGAAAGGGGAAGAGGTCCGGAAAGAAAAAGCCTAGTGTGGTTGTTATCAAGAATGTGAATGTAACTTCTAAAAAGCATGGCTCATCAGAGAGCGAATCACAATCAAGTTCTGAAGTTGAGTCTGCGGACAGTGACAATTCACACTCCAAATCAAGTGAAAGGAAGCATAAAAGCTCAAGTTCAAAGAAAAAGGAGGGTAGGAGAACTACTTTTGCCTCTGGAGATGAATATAGCAAGGATGAAATGTCGAATGGCCATGATGCTGAGCAAGGAAACTGGAGCGCATTCCAAAATTTCTTGTTGAGAGCAGAAGAAAAAACAAGATCTAGTGATGCAGACCTGTTTGCTGGTGAGAAAGAACCCCCAACAAGGAGAAAACAGAATGTAAACACAGCAGATCCTATTCTTTTAGCTGAGAGAGATGGTGGCATTGTCCATGAGCGGAACATAGTAGGTTTTGATTCAGCCAATGGGAGGACTAGAGCTATCCGGGTCATGTCCAATGATGAACTTGTTATGTCTGGAGAAGGGAGAAACTATATGCATGGTGAAATAAAGGAGATTGAAGCTGGTGGAGGAAGGTACATGAGAGGGACAGGTGATGACTACATGGTTTATGGTCAGGGAAGTCAGATAGCCAGACATAGTTTGTTGGATCCTCTTGCAGAGGCCCAGTACAAGAATCCTGTTCAGCAGGACAAGAATAGGAATGGTGTGGCGGACGAGTCCTTTATGATCCCTCTTAGGTCCAGCTTACATGATAATATCGGAGCAGAAAGCAGAACTACTATTGACATAGATGTTGAGCTTCCTTCTAGAATTCATAAAGCATCAGATGAAAAGGCTGGGCATCAGCTTTTTTACGAACCTGACGAATTGGTGCCAGAGCGTGGATCTGAAGATGTTTCATTTGGATATGATCCAGCAATGGATTATGATAGCCACATGCAGACTACCGTGAAGGTGGAAGATGAAAAAACAGAGGATGACTTGCCAGTTGCTGACAATGATGTACAGAAGGTAGAGAAAGAGAAGCTAAGGAATGCAAAGGATGGTTCAGATAAACGAAGGAAAGATGCCTTATTGAGGAGGCTATCGGCGCCAAGGACCCCACTGAATGATGCACAAAAACGTGCACAGAATCTGCGTGCATATAAAGCAGACCTTCAGAAACTGAAGAAAGAACAGGTATTTCACATCTCTTCCATTTTCCCTTATGTGCATTTCAAATGACTAAAGGATAGTGAATGTTTGTGTTTTTAGTCAGTAGTCATGGGTTCCATTTCTAGCCTACGCCATTTTGCTTGGGATAATAGGCTTTATTGTTTTGTGATCACCCTTTCAAATGGTCAACTAGCTAAGTTTAAACGCAATTCAGTACAGTCCTTGTAAGGCAGAATTTCAAACAGTTAACCTCAGCAATAGTTTTCCCTATTTCAGAAATCTTATAAGTTTTACTTATAATATACTCCACATCCAGAAAAAAGAGAGGATATATATTTTACTCCGTAACTTTGTATTACATTTACTTTTTTACTTTTTAATATGATAATCTGCCTACTTGATGATTTAATTGTTGAGAAAAGCTTAAGAAAACCAAGCACACAATTACTTTCCCACACATTAATTTTCAGCTGAGCGTGTCAGACATTGTTTCATTCTTAGGGCATGTTTCTAATTCTGATTGACAATCTGTACAATGAGTCATCTTTGTAGCTGAATGGCTAGTAACTTTTCATTTTTTCAGGAAGAAGAGCAAATAAAGCGATTGGAGAGGCTCAAATTGGAGCGGCAAAAGAGGATCGCTGCAAGAGGTAATGGAAAGGGTCCAGGGAATGGTTCTCCTAAAGCGAATGGTACGAATGGACTCAGTAAATCAGTTCCAACCTTCACTGGGTTGAAAAAGGAGAAAAATGGAACAACTGAATCACTCAGCGATCGACTGAAGAGGCTTTCTGAACCCAAAAGCATTGCTGGGGCAGAGCATTCCTTGAATCCAAAGTCAACTGGCGCAGACCATTCACGAAGAAGAAGCATGGCGTGAGACGGAGAACCGAGCATCTTGAATCCATCGTACCACTCGCTAGCTCAGCAACCATGAATGCATATCAAAAGGCTTCTTGTACAGAAAGAGGAAATGGCTGGAGCTGTAGCACTGCCTGCTTCCAAGATTTGTGATGGAAAATCAAGTTACATTTTCAATGGCATGGCGTTGTACTTTCAATTTTAACATAATTATTTCATTCTTTTATTGAGGATGGCTTGTAATAGCTGTAAACCTGGATTTTTCGGCGACGCGGAGCTATATTTTGGTTTTTGGCTGTATTTATGGAATGGATTGATCGTTGTTTGAGATATATTGTGGTATTTATACAGTGTATAAATGTCAATTGGCTTTGGGTTGGACGAGATGGGCCCCTCCAGTTGGTATGCTACAGTTGGATTGGCCCAAGGAGCAGATGAACCTGGGTTCAATTCCTGGTGGTTTCTATTTGCCTTCAATAAAGGGCTAATAAGGCGCATGATATTTGCTTCCTTTTTAAAATAAGGGCAACTTTCCGTGGACATAACTCGACGTAGGGGTGGACAGTTTTTTAACCGAAACCGAACCAAAATGTAGGTTTTTATAGTAGTTCAGTTCAGTTTTGGTTTTTGCATCTACAAAATTTGGTGTTCAGTATCGTACCTGTGCGGGTCGGGTACCTATGGGTTTTTGGATCTATGGTTTAAATTGGCATCCCTACTGACGAGTGTGAGGTCTAGGAGGGTTGAGTTAGGTGATTTCAAAACTAACGTAAAGAACCTATACAACTTTTATATGAGCATTAGTTTTTTCTAAGCGTTATCTCAAATGTTGAAGAGTTCTTTATAGGTTCCAATCATATCAACTGTTCCCTCCATTTTTTATTTATCATATTTTAGTTCAAAAGTAAACTAAGGGACGATAAATATTTGATAAAGGAGGAATTAACTTATTATAACATCCTAAAACTTATATTTTATTAAATAAAGTTAAAATAAGGTAATTATCCTTTTATGTGTGCATCTAGATATAGGAGAACTATTTTTTTATTAAATTAAAGTTTTTATAAGGTTTAGGCACATGTGTTTGCATATATCCTAGTGCATATGATTCATTATGGTGAGTGATTTTTACCTAAATTCAGAACTGATTCAAACTTGTTCTAAAATGGTTTTGGAATAAAAGAAAAAGACCTAGAAATGCGAAAAAAAAGGAAGAAGCTCACTCAGCCCTTTCGGCCTCTCCACTCCCTGCATTCCCTCCCCATATCGGGCCCAAGCTCAACAGATCCATTCTCTTGGTCTTTCTCTTTCACCGTCTAGCCAAGCTGGCCCAACATCGGCAGTCTACACGTGCCATTTTTTTCTCTGACAACAAGAATCATCTTTATATCTTTTACTACACAAATATACGACACACATTGATATTTTTAAAACTTTGATCGCTCGTCTTATTTAAAATATTTATTCAAAAATATAAATTTTAAGTTAAGCACAAACTATCTTAAATAATAAAATAAATTATAAAACAATAAATGATAATATATTACTTTTTTTAATAAGACGAGTGATTAAAGTTTTTTTAGAAAAATCAATGGTGTCATATATTTATGAACCGATAGAGTATTATAGTTCAGAAATTATGGTCAATGCAAGTTGTCACATTGATACTTTTGGTAAAATCCTGAAGTAGTTTTGGTGTTCTGTTTTTCACTATCTTAGCATCAAAATCTAGAAAAGCATTCTATAGAGCATGAGTTATGTCTGCTTTAGCGCATTGCTGTTATTTTCTCTCGCTAGAAAATCCTTAGTCACCTGTTCTTACCTAAGTATATGAATTTCTTAGATATCAGGACTCTCTAATTACATTCCGACACCTCGCACACAACAGTGTAACGATGCTGTGCATACGAATGTCTCACCTTGAACGGCCTCTTGCGGTTCACAGAATATTCCTGTAGCCATCGTCTCAGTGTAGGCAGGTCCTTGAAAAGTAAGCCTACCTTAATCTCAATGCTGTCGGCGTTATCCGGAGCCTCTAGCAGTTCATCATCACGTCCTTCAGCATATGCACGGGTGGAATGACTTAGACTGCTAAATTCATGTACTGCAGGGTCACGCTCCGGACACAAACGTCTTATGAGTTCAATTTCTTGCTCGGTCATTTCTTGAACTGGACGGTCATCATCAGAATCTAAGGCCCATGCAGCCTCATATGGCTCCTCCTCATCCTCAATCTGAACATCAACACTATTGGATGCCCTGCATATGTTGTCCATATTATATGACACAGGCACATCAAGATAAGCACCATTATCGATTTGTGGAGATCCTGCATCGGATGGAAGCAAGAAATACCACATTCAAAAGTCTAATCAAATGAAATAACGATGGATATGAACAACGTGTCAAAGACACTTACTAGGATGATCCTGAACTGGATCCTGGGTCAATGGGATCTCTTGGGGGGGTACCACCGGATTAGAAGCCCCATAAACGCCAGGAAGAGGACAAGAAATCCCATTCGTGCGGCCCTAATTGAGCATCGGGCACAACAACCACTTCTTCCAGAAGCTCTACCAAAGGAGCTTCAATACGAGATGCATTGGGAATTTGTGCAGTCAACCCGACTGGAGCATCACGATGAGTAACAGATAACGGCTGAACAACCACATCCAAACATGGTGGAAGCATGGTCTTCACGATTCTTACATATCTCACCCAATCATCTTCTGAGGCAATGGAGATCAACCGTCGGACAACTGTTCCATATGTAATATGGGACAACAAACCCTGAATTGATATTCTAGGGTCGTTTATGTCGCAACTAATCTCCTCACAAGCTCGAGCGAAAATCTTGTCAAAAGATGGTCTTTCATCGAACAACATGGTCACGATCTTCATACCATCAAAAGTAACATTCCCATACGCATCTATCCCCACGCTTCCTCCATGGTATAGTGTCACTAGGGTGTCCATCTATTGCAAAAACATATTACTAACTCAATATCCATTTAATATGGTATGTGACTAACACTATATAGTAAAAAAATTGGGCAGCACCTCCCCTATATGGTCAGGTTTCTAAAACCTGCAAATAAACCTTCAGCGCGATGGCTGAACATATAAAAGTACTAAATAAACCCTAGGGTAAATAAATGCTAAACAATGTTAATAAACA
This sequence comes from Zea luxurians, assembly GCA_029449295.1. NCBI lineage: Eukaryota > Viridiplantae > Streptophyta > Magnoliopsida > Poales > Poaceae > Zea > Zea luxurians. The sequence continues at coordinate 42,709,892 of JAOPSE010000001.1, read as the reverse complement.
CTAGCTACTACCTTACAAGTAAACCACAAACCCTAAACTATGCTACAAAATAAATAACTACTCACTAACGACTAACTAATAACTAATACCTAAACCTAACTCATTACTAACCAATAAATACATATATCAAATAAATGGCACATGACATGAGAACTAATTATAAATAACTAAAAACAAACTAAACATTAACACAAAAAATACATATAAAATATTTTAAAATTAGTAAATACATTACCTTCGCAGAGGGCGGCAGGGCGGGCGGCGCGGGGAGGACGGGCGGCTCGGGCGTGGCGGCGCTCGAGTGGCGCGGCGAGGGAGCGGCTCTGGCGTGGCGGCGCTCCGGCGGCTCGGGCGTGACGGCAGAGGGGCGTGGCGGCAGAGGGGCGGCGAGGGAGCGGCTCAGGCGTGGCGGCGAGGGAGCGACCGTGCCTGGGTGCCGCTGGCGAAGGGCGCTCGGGCGGCGCAGCGGCGGGGCGCTCGGGCGGTGGCGGTAAGTCGCTCGGGCGGTGGCGGCGATCAAGGCGGCGGCGCGGCTGCGGAGAGAAAACAGTGTGCAGAAAACCGCGGTGAGAAGAGAGCCACGTGATTTCATCCTAGCTCGGCGCCAAGATCTGTGGCGCCGAGCTAGGTGCCACGCGGCCTGCCACATCAGCTTCGCCACGTCATAGCTCGGCGCCACACTCTATGGCGCCGACATGTGTTACCTCGGCGCCATAACCTATGGCGCCGAGCTAAGGGTCCAAATCTGAGATTAAATTTTTTTAAGGTCTAAACGTGATTTTAATCCTGTTTAAGGGACAAAGAACAAAAAATTTGATATACATGACAGAGGGATCCAAGTGTTCGAATTTGTATAACTGTGGAAATTTGTCTGATCCTGAGAATATCCACCATTTTAAGCGCAGTCCAAAAACATAAAAATTGATATTGTTTTGATTGGTCTTTTTGCATCTCGTTCGGATTCAAATCCTAGAACTATATTATCTATGTGTTCTTTTGTGAAAAGTTGGGAAGGAAAAATTTGAATTTTCTCTTATCCTTCCACCACCTAACTCTCTCTTCCTTATCCCCATCTCCTCATCTCCCTCACGCCGTGGGTGTCTTCCAGCAGTAGGGAGCTGCTCCTTCCTCATCTTCCATGGACCTAGCACTAGTCCCTCTCCATGTCGTGGATCAGCCCCAGCTTCCCATGGATGTCACCCTCCTCTCCCTCAGTTTCCTCTCACGGCTATGGACATCGTCTGTTCCTTCCCTCCCATAGCACCCATTATTTCATTTCCATGCTGTTTCTTGGACGCTAGCTGCAAGGACTACTTTCCCCATGTTGCTGCCCTCTCCTATGGCGCTCCTCTGCTCCATCCCCATCTCGCCCTTTAGCCACATGGACGCCGCCAACCCTGGTGCTCTCCCTAGAACTGCCCTTTCCTATGCTCGGTGCCCAGCCCTAGCTCGCCCCCATCTCCTCCGTCCCCAGCCGAACACCCTGCCGTCTCCATCTCGGATTTGCTCTAGCTGGAGCTCTTCCTCATGCCATGGTACCCAGTAGCCTACCCCTCCCTCTTTAGTGCTTATCCCTGCAGCCCCTACACCGCCGGGTGTTTGATGTTTTGCGCAGCCCCATCTGCGATGCCATCGACCCTCGGTGAGGTCCTGTTCTCGCTCTGTCATTTTAGTGTTCGACGTTGATTGTTAACTTGTGATTTGTGTGTGTGTGTGATTTTGTGGAGGTGTAGCACTTAGGGTATTTGAGATGGAACATAATGTTTTAGCACATCACCCACCAGGTGTTCGGTGAAAGGTCCAAGCCAAAAGGCGTCGTTGTTTTAGAATATATCGAGTCGATTCGAATTTGGTGAGCTGATTCACAGTATTTATATTTAGTTAATACATGGTTTGGTTAGATAATTATCATTGTAGTTATGTTTGAGATATGATGAAATGATTTGGTTGTGTGCAATGATTTTATTAACATCATGATTGGATAGTAGAAAATGTTGTTTGAAGGGAAGTTTAGGTATTAGGTGCAGATTATACGAGGAGTGCTTTAGAGAGTACATATGTCGAGTATGATTAAATGGGTGTTATTAAACACAGATGATGGTGTTGATTAGGCAAAGAATGCTTTGATAGATGCGTTAGTAAGCTGTGGTTAACCAAAATAGGAACTAAATTGGAATGTTTGCTGTTTGGACTATGTGCACAGTTCAGTAATGCGGCTAGTCTAGAGAGTTAAATCATGTTTTCTATAGAAGTGATATATATCAAACTTCTAGATTATTTCTTTACCTTACTTGTGTAAAAATTTCATGACCATAGGCCTAACAATTTAGAAGTTATGCTCTTCTCAAGTTCAGTATCAGAATATATCTAGATTCTGTACAAATTTAAAAAATGACCTTGTTTGCCCAAGTTAAACTTAGAATCAGTTTTTATAAATTATAAATAAGTTGTAGTATTTACCTTAAGCTTTCCAAAAAGTCTTAGATCACCCTTTTTGGTGGTCTAGAGGCCAAGTTATAGCTGTTTGAAGTGTGATCTCTGAATCTGTTCAAATTTGGACAGCAGGGCCTTTCTCATGTCTTTTGACCTTGATATGCATTGAATTAACCTGATATGTTTATAAATGAAGTGTAGATAATTCTACTAGCTTTCTAAAAAGTCTAGGATCACCTGATTTGGATGTCTGAGACTCCAGTTATGGAATTTTGAAGAGAGTAATTGAATTCTATTCAAATCTGGATAGAATTTACGTTTAGCACTGTATGACCTTACTAAATGTTGAATCACTTTGTGATGATAATACCAAAATTGTAGAGGACTTTATAATCTTTCCAAAAAGTTCTAGTTTGCTATTTTCGGATGTATATCTTGTGCGTTATGAGCTAAACAAATAGTTGTTGTTCTGTTGTCCAAAATCAGCAAGTATTAAAATGATTTGCTTGGAGTTTCTTTTGTGTAGGTAACTAGATTTGGTTAAGCCAGAGAAACATGATTGTTATGCTTAGTGATATTTCGACGTCTAGTGTTTGCTTATGGGTGCTGTAATGTGTCTCTCCACTAAGTATTTAATTCTCTACCACGTAGCATTGTTTATTATCGTTCTAGTCCTTATGTTCATACATGTGCATTATGCATATCATTTAAGTACATTAATTGATCACACGATGTGGAGGAAAAGCGTTGGATTAATCTCAAAGTGATGCTGATGAATAAACCAGAGGAGTGGATGATCTGATCAAGTATCAGGAAGGGATATGCTCACCAAGTGGTCGTCATTAAACAACACTAACATAATGTTTATCCTAGGCAAGCCCCGGTGCATTTGCCACCTCCTTCTGTTTTAAAATTTTTTATCACTTATATGCTGCATTAGGTGATAGGAGTTGTGTGAATAAACAATTGATGCATCGCCATTCCTTGGAATTTGATTATCCTCCTTGCTACCTGTTTTATAAAGAGAACTAATGAGGCTTAGCCCTGCTTAGAAAACTAAAAGTTGTTTCTTTCAAAAAGAATGATGTGTCACATTGGGTATGGGTTTTATGAAAAAGGAACTTGCAATAATGAAGGCATCACTCACGATAATGAATTCATTATTCAAGTATTGTACCTCTGTCAGATACATAGTTTTGGGAGGTAAATAATAAGATGAGACCAGACGTTGAGCATGATAGCTCGCTCGTCTGTGTCGTTTAAGGACCACAACGATTGTTGGCCTGCTGATCTAGGACCCTTTAACTGGCCACATGCCTCGTCATGCGTAAGCTTAGCCTCGGCTGGACCAATACCAGAACGACCGGCCCACAATGGGAGTGGAGAGATGGCGAGAGTATCGTGTATCCACCTGGCAAGAGGCTGGATGGTGGGTACTGAGCTCTCAGTTGGCGAGGACCCATTCTGGTCTTGAGAAACCCAAGTGCGAGTTGACATATGCAAGGGTTAAGTGCTACATATGTCGTGTGGATGGAGATCCCCAGCTGGGTATTTATCGATTTGGATCGCCGTACTTCTCGGATATAAAGACTAGATCTTCGACCCTCATCGTAGATAACAAGTGAAACTAAAGCTGCTAAAATGAAGCTAGTGTAGGACAAGTGAATGCTCTAGATTAGGCAAATCAAGATTCAGAAAAAAGTACTTAACTTGTGAAGTAAAATTTTGGCATAAGGATCCACTACTAGTAAGCTTTTCTGCAAAAATGAGTCTTCAAAATTTGATGAGCTTTACCTTGAATCCCAACAATCCAGCATACCCTTGAGAGTCTTTTCTTTAGTTGGGTAAGTCTTGCTTAGTAATTGCGTACTCAGGGTTTTATTCCCTGTTGTTTTTCAGATTATAATTTTGTTCTGTTGTGGATGGTGCTAAGTGCCGGTGGGCTCGGCCTTCTCATATGTATAAGTATATCTCATCTATAATTTCTTTATTGAGGATTGTCACTTAAAATAACATGTATTTCAAATTTACAAATATTCTATAACATTTTAAAGTGTAATTCTTTTGAAACACTTTATTTTGTAATCAACTCTAGTGATATATATTGTAACCCTGTTATAACTTGTAACTATTGTAACTTCTAATCGTGTTGTAATAAAGAATTTATTTCCGCTACAAATGTTTGTACGTGAGTTGTGTTTACTTAATCCTGCGATCTTCGCAGTAAGTGGTTTATCTGGAGCCCTTGGGTCACTCAGACAGATCCTGTTAAGTTGTTTGGTGGACATGCATAGCCGTCTGAGTTCTTTGAGACAAGGACATGTGCATGTGAGCCCATAACTTGGGAGGTTCTGCGACAGCTCATTAGCTCGCTCTACTTATGGCCGGTTCGGTTTGTTTAATCTAACAAGCTATCTCAAGCTAGCATTTTAGCTAGTAAACACAACAAGCTAGCTCGAGCTGGCAAGCAAGCATTTCATGAGCTGTATAAGCTACGAGGATACTTTACCAGTGAGATGCTTGTAAGTTGAATGAGATACACTTGTCAAGTGAGCTCATGCATTATTTGAGTATTTGTGGACCTAGCATCTCACATCAACAACTGAAAGTAGTGAACAATCCATTGATCCATTCTCGAAAGGGAAACATATCAGGTGCAACCATTGTCATTGGTGCAACTCACTAGTACAAAAACAGCTCTATGCCTGCGGTAGGCACTAGTTTCTACAGACGGTTTCAGTTATCGCGCACCAGTGAAAGTAAAATGGTCAGCCCAACTCAAGAACTGTCAGTGGAAACACATTTGCGCTGGCGGTTTTCTTGCAAAACATGCATTTCCACTGTTGGTTTTCTTAAGACAACGACCAGTGTAAATCGATTTACATTGGTGGTTCACTTAAGAAAATTGTTAGTGTAAATGCACGATTTGCACCGATGGTTCCTTAAGAAAACCACCAGTGCAAATGTGTTTCCACTAGCAGTTCTTTAAGCCTGCCAGTGACGGTTCTAGAATAAATACCTCTTCTTCCTCCCCAAGAAGAACTGTTTCTCGCAGCTACCATCCATTGGAGGCTATTTTGGAGGTCTAGATTTCATAAAATACAAGGGTACAGGTTTTGATCTTCATTTTCTGGAAGGAGGTTGCTAAAAAAGGTTAGTTTATGTTTCTCTTGCCTCTTTTTGTTCAGTCTTGCTAAATTTTAGCCACTTTTTGGATTTAGAGTTTCACCATATGTTAGAGAGAAGAGTAGCTAGGTTATTGTCTCTATTTTCTCAAATGGGGTTGCTTAAGCTGGTTAGATAATGTCTCTCCTCTCTCCCTTTTCATGTTTACTTCTCAATTTAGTTTATCCAAGATATATTTAGTTGTTTCCTTGTGTGCTCTTGTGTGTTTATGTAGAGAGAAAAATAAAGGGTTTTTGTTAGTTTTTTAAATTATGTTACTTAGTTTTTTGTCTTTAATCTCTCCCTTTATTTCTCAATTTGTTTTAATTATCCACTATGTATTTATGCTTCATGATTGGTATGTTTGTATGGAGAGAGGAAAATAGGTTTGTTAATTAATATTTTTTGTTTATTAATTGCAAAATATGAAAGAGGTTTTTTGTTCACCACTATGTTGTTGACTAAGGTTACTTAATAGGGTTAATTTTATTCTAACTTTTTTACAGGTAATGATGGAGAGGTCATTCTAGATGTATAACTTATCAAGACTAGATCCATCATACATACCCGAGGTCCATCATTTTATTAATGCCGCTAAGAACTGTAACACCCCAGGTGTTACTCAGGCTTTTTCTCTCCACACCCACATTGTGAACATTATCACCTATGAATGTAATTGAGCAAAAGGGCACCAAATTGAAAAACAAAAACTCAAACTTGTGATTTTCATCTCAAGACACATACCATAAACTCATCATGCACCTCAAGGGAGAAAAATGTTCAAAACCCTAGTACTACCCTAATTTAGTCATTTGAACACAAAAAGGGAAATTAGTGAGAATACTATGAAAAATATAAAATCATGATGAGGAACAATTAACAAAGTTATAGTACACTAAATAAGCTACAAAATATATTAAGGAAGTTTGATCAAAGGGGTTTTGCAAAATTCCCAAAATAGCCCTCAAGTGAAAACTCAATGGGAAATTTAGAAAATTTAGAAATCTGAATTTTGACCTCTTCATAAAGTTCAGCCATGTTCTCTAAATTCCAAAAATCAAATCCTCATGATCCAAATATAAAAGTGGCGTCAAATACCTTGAACACACTCTGGCAAAGTTTGAAATCAAACCAAAATTGTTTGACACGATTTGGCTTGACTTTGGTCTCGGATTCTAGCTGGGCGACAGACCCAACTTCGCCCCCTCGTATCTCACAATTCCGAGATCTAATCCACTCAAGTACTGTAAGAGAAACAAAGAGTAAAGGACAAAGAAGAAATCGTGTGCAGGGATTTGTGAGAGTTATGAGAGGATTGCGAGCTAATTAGTGTTTGAAAATGACCAGACCGAGTGTTGCCATGCGTTTGATGGCTTGCCTGACCGACCGAGCGCGGACTGGCCGCAGCAGCACGCGCCCCGCGCGCGGTCGCCCCGCTCCGCACGCCTGCGTCTCGGCCTATAAGTACCCCAAAGGCCTCAGCCGTCTTCACTTGTGCACCCAATGCCCCGCCCGAGCCAGTGATTACCGGAGTTCGCCGTGAAAGGCAAGCGCCACCGCCCGCCACCACTGCTCGAGCCTGGCCGCCGTGGCCAGCCCTTTCCGTCGACCCCCATCCTCGCCCGAGCCCTTGGACGGCTTTCCCGAGAGGCTATGAAGCTTTCCCAACCTTCAGCCGAGACCCTGCCCCACCGGAGAAGCAAGCGCAACCTCGCCAGACTTCGGCCGCCCGCCATCGCACATAGACCGGGCTACCATGTAAACCATTTTCCAATTACTTGCGCCTATAACCTCCCTGACCTCCCATGAAGCTCCCCAACTCACTGGATTGAGCTATCCCACCGTGGTTAGGCCGAATCACCCGCAGTCGACGAGCTCCCCCGCCTGCGCGCGAAGACCGACCAACTCCGGCCATCTCCGACACCGACCCACACACCGACGTGACCGCCGTGACCTCCCTGACGTCGTCGACCACTTCACCCGAGCTAAATCATCGTCGGTAAGTCTCGCCGCCGTAATCTTTGCCCCGGCCACTGTTCCGAGAACCCAGGGACCGCGGGTTAACCCTAGGGGTTTTCTGCTTTGTCAGTGACTCGTTTGAATAGTGACCCGAGGACTAGTCTATAAGGAAAAAGGGAAATGTACACTAGGGACCCAAGTGCAAGATGTATTTTCCTTTCCCTTTTCGAATATTAAGTTAATTAAATCTGCTGTAAACTTGATAAATGTATAACTTAAAAATATTCATCCAAATTTGGTCAAACAAATTTTGCTAGATTCTGTAAAATAAGAGCTGTCAAACAAAAATATTGAACCCCATGTTTTCTGTATGAATTTTTAGAGTTTTGAATTAAATTAGAAAACTGCCCAAACCTTAATAATACAGAGAAAAATAGAAATACTTCTATACTGGACTTGAGAAAAACTATGGAGATACTCACCCAGTATATACACTGTTTAAAAATAATAAACACCCCAGTATACAAGAATAAACTAGAGATATCCATTAAAGACTATTTCTGCCCAAACTTTAGAAAAATGAAAAAGAGGATAGAAACTAGAAACTAGAGAGTGACCATATTTTTCCTAGTATGCCTAAGTGATATAGATCATAGGAAAAGTATTTGGAACCCTGGTCTAGTGTAATCTAAGGTTATAATTTTATTTAGGCATTAAGAATTCAACAAAAGCCATAATTAAAAAATATTGGGCACATGCAATAATGGCAAGAAAAATTCAGTAGACCTCTAACCACTAGTATACCACTGCAAAAATGATAGACACCCCAAACCATCACAGTAAGTGAGTTAAACAAATAGAACTTGAATTTGGCCAATACTTTAAATAGATCAAAAGAAAGAATAAAAATGTGAAACAGTGAGCAACCCAATTTTTACCTAAGTACTTATGATGTAAACTAACAGAGAAAAATATAAAACTAAGATAAAAATATGATGTAATACACCTCACTCCCTACCCCATGAAAAAGGCCATATATTCCAAGAAACTTTACACCCCCTTCCCTATGAGCAAAATTAACCAACTTCAAGAATGATTGCTCTTGCACAAAGAAAGAGATAGGAAAATTAGGAAATCTATTATTTGATATTTTTCAAATATAGTAGTAGTAGAAAGCACCACTAAGCCCTAAAACTTTAGAAAATCACCATAAAATGAACATTAGGTATCATTGGCTAAAATTTGGTACAACGTCATATTATTACCCCTAGATGCCAGCAAAAATAAACCTTAGGGAAAAATCTACTGTTAGCAGAGAGTTGTAGTTCAAAAACTCCCTCTGCCCTACGTTTTAATATTTTTGTACAGAGAAAACCATTATCATTTTAAGCCTCAATTTTTGAGACTAAGTTATGCAAACCAGTGAGAAGCCACTGTAAATTTTTACAGAATTTTTGGAAATTTTTAAGCTATGTTGTAGTTCAAACCTACTCTAAGAAGCATAATGGAAAAAGGAAGAAGGGATAAATGAAGTACTAAGTTAAGTCATAAATACTTCAGCCAAGAACCTTCTTTAATCATCACTAAGACATTGAGGAACTGTTGAGTACAACCTTAATCCAACTTCCTAGACTGGTCACACCTACTTCTAATTACCAAGTATACCCCAAAAATCTTAAATAATGGAACTAAGACCTGTCCTGCTAAATTGAGTACTTCACCTCACATTTCAATTATTAATTTACATACCATGGCATACATATCTCTTATACATTGCATTCATTTAGATTGCAACCTCGTTGACGGAGAGTACGTGCTCATCCCCGAGCAAGGAGTTGCTCAAGAGGAAGTCCAGGAGCCAGCTCAAGAGCCTGCCCCCGAGGATCTCCCCGCAGCCTCAGCTTTTGAAGGCAAGCCCCGGTTTTATGTATAATCGTTTATATATGCTACTTTACTACACTTAATGTTTGTAGGTTTGTAATGTGCACTTAAGTGTATGAGTTGCCCAAAACCCTAGTTGCATAAACTCAGGATTCCTTGTTGAGATGGATACTAGTATGCTAGGTCGAGTAGTTGCATTGCTAATTAGGGATCTCGGTAGAAGTCGAGTGATTTTTCTGGCACTCGCGCGAGGTCAGAAATTGATTGTATTCATCTTGATAACGGGATCTATGATGGTATATGGACTTGGATCCAGAGTGGATGCCTTGTCTATGAGATAGAAATGGAATTAAGGATTAATGTGTGGATACCTGAGTCAAGCATTTGAAAGTACTAAACATATGTCGGGAAATATGGTAACCGGTAAGCCTAGTACCTGAGTGAAGTCCGACGCATACTTTCCCCCTCACTTGTCCTGAGACGAGGTCTCCCATGCTAGCTATGGTGGATGCAAGTGCAGCCACTGCACGGCGGCAGCCGGGGTCAGTGGGGCATTGCATGCCAAGGTGGTGAGTCCTGGCAGCGAACAGGGAATCGATGGGGACGACTGATATGTGTGGGGACGGAGTGCCCCTACATGTTGTGTGTTTAGGTTTACCTTGCAAGGTTAAAACTCGATTCGAATCGTCTGCTTCTCGCAGCTAATGAGACTGCTTGACCCCTTGTACTGCATTGAGTAAAAAAGAGAAATGAGGTTTTACTTGAGATAACATGTTGATTGTACTAAATGATTGTTACCATGACTGCTTAGAAAGGAGCAAACCTAGCTAAATTAAATATGTTAGAACTAGAAAAGCTAAAATTGCTTTTAGACTCAGCTAGTGTTTTGGCAAACCAAACCCCTCAGCCAAACAGCTGCATGGTCTAGAGGTAGAGGAGTAGACTCCTCACACCGGGCAAGTCTAGCTAAGTATTAGTATACTCAGCCTTGCTTGTGGCATATTTTTTTCAGGTACACTATAGGATATGGTTAATGGTGTGACTTGGCCTTCCACCCTGCTATCGGGTTGGACGGTTGAGTGGGATGCTACCTGAGAGCACCTAGAGGGGGGGTGAATAGGTGATCCTGTGAAACTTAAACTTATAGCCACAAAAACTTGTTAAGTGTTAGCACAATAATTGCCAAGTGGCTAGAGAGGAGTCTCAACAAAACACAATACCACAAGAGATCAAACACAGAGATGACACAGTGGTTTATCCCGTGGTTCGGCCAAGACCAACGCTTGCCTACTCCACGTTGTGGCGTCCCAACGGATGAGGGTTGCAATCAACCCCTCTCAAGCGGTCCAAAGACCAACTTGAATACCACGGTGTTTTGCTTTGCCTTTCAATATCCCGTTTGCGAGGATTCTCCACAACTTGGAGCCTCTCGCCCTTACACTTGAGATTCACAAGAAATACGGAGTAAGGGAGGACAGCAACACACACAAATCCACAGCAAAATGCGCACACACACGGCCAAGAATCGAGCTCAAAAGACTATCTCAAAGTTCTCACTAGAACGGAGCTCGAATCACTGAGAATGACAAACGAATGCGCAAAGACTGAGTGTGGATGATCAAGAATGCTCTAAGGTTGCTTGGTGTACTCCTCCATGCGCCTAGGGGTCCCTTTTATAGCCCCAAGGCAGCTAGGAGCCGTTGAGAGCAAATCTGGAAGGCCAATCTTGCCTTCTGTCGTCGGGGGCACCGGACAGTCCGGTGCACACCGGACACTGTCCGGTGCCCGATTTCCTTCCTAAAATGGCGCTGCCGACCGTTGCCGACCGTTGCAGATCTGGGAGCCGTTGGCGCACCGGACATGTCCGGTGCACACCGGACAGTCCGGTGCCGTCTTCTAGCCGTTGGCCCGGCCACGTGTCCCGCGCAGATTGCGCGGCCGACCGTTGGCCCGGCCGACCGTTGGCTCACCGGACAGTCCGGTGCACACCGGACAGTCCGGTGAATTTTAGCCGTACGTCGTCGGTGAATTCCCGAGAGCAGCCACTTCGCGCCGAGCCAGCCTGGCGCACCGGACATGTCCGGTGCACACCGGACAGTCCGGTGTACCCAGACTGAGCAGACTTTGGCTGCTCGAGCCATTTCTTCTCCAGCTCGATTTTTTCTGTTTCCAGCACTTAGACACAATACATTAGTCCATAAAACAATGTACTAAGTCTGAGAAACATACCTTTATCCTTGATTTGTACTTTGTCCACCATTTTACAATTAGGCACCTGTGTTGGGCACTAAATCACCAAAATACTTAGAAATGGCCCAAGGGCACATTTCCCTTTCAATCTCCCCCTTTTTGGTGATTTATGCCAACACAACATAAAGCAAGTAGAACAAGTACAAAAACACTTCAAATAAGAACTCAAATTGTTTTGATTCAATTTTGACATATATGGATCACTCTATGCCACCACTTGGTTTGTTTTTGCAAATCAAACTCAAATCTCTATCTCTAAGTCAAACACACATGTTGAAACATAAAGAGAGTCATTCCAAAAGAGATTGATCAAAGATTTCAAAAACTCCCCCTTTTTCCCATAATCAATACTTCTCCCCACAAGAAGCCAACTTTTGATAAGAGAGACAACAAGAGAGTTTTGACAAACCAAGAGAGTTTTGACAAACCAAAAGCTCTATTCTACTATTTTCAAAATCTCTCAAGTGGTAGCTGATTTCCAAAAGAGATTGATCAAAGATTTCAAAAACTCCCCCTTTTTCCCATAATCAATACTTCTCCCCACAAGAAGCCAACTTTTGATAAGAGAGACAACAAGAGAGTTTTGACAAACCAAGAGAGTTTTGACAAACCAAAAGCTCTATTCTACTATTTCAAAATCTCTCAAGTGGTAGCTGATCCATTTATCGCTTTGGCCTTTATTTTCTCCCCCTTTGGCATCAAACACCAAAACGGGATTAATCTTGGCTCCTTTAACCCCATTGCCTCACCAAAATCTTCAATTAAGAGCAAATGACAATAAGAGTTCATTAGATGAACTTGGAATAGTTTACCCTCTCATCGGAGTGCAGTGGAAGTCTTTCATGGTCCAAGTCCACCTTTTCCCTTTCAATTCTCCTTTGAGACTAAAACAAGCAAACTCAAGCATATGGTTAGTCTCAAAGGGTCAAGTTGTAACACATCTCCCCCTAAAACAGTGCATCACTTTGCAACGGACTTGTGAGGTCCAGGGAGTGTTTGTACAACTTGAGCACCATACTTAACAACTAAAATGCAAAAAGGAACATGATCAAAAGCATAAATACATGTATGCTACAATTCAATCCAAGTTCCGTGAATCTAAGACATTTAGCTCACTACGCAGCCTGCAAAAGGTCTTCTCATCTAAAGGCTTGGTAAAGATATCGGCTAGCTGGTTCTCGGTGCTAACATGAAACACTTCGATATCTCCCTTTTGCTGGTGGTCTCTCAAAAAGTGATGCCGGATGTCAATGTGCTTTGTGCGGCTGTGCTCAACAGGATTTTCCGCTATTCGGATAGCACTCTCATTGTCACATAGGAGTGGGACTTTGCTCAGATTGTAGCCAAAGTCCCTGAGGGTTTGCCTCATCCAAAGTAGTTGCGCGCAACACTGTCCTGCGGCAACGTACTCGGCCTCAGCGGTGGATAGGGCAACGGAGGTTTGTTTCTTAGAGTTCCATGACACCAGGGACCTTCCTAAGAATTGACACGTCCCCGATGTACTCTTCCTATCAACCTTACATCCAGCATAGTCGGAATCTGAGTACCCAATCAAGTCAAAGTTAGACCCCTTGGGATACCAGATCCCGAAGCAAGGCGTAGCGACTAAATATCGAAGAATTCGCTTCACCGCCACTAAGTGACACTCCTTCAGATCGGATTGAAATCTAGCACACATGCATACGCTAAGCATAATATCCGGTCTACTAGCACATAAATAAAGCAAAGAACCTATCATGGACCGGTATGCTTTTTGATCAACGGACTTACCTCCTTTGTTGAGGTCGGTGTGTCCGTCGGTTCCCATCGACGTCTTTGCGGGCTTTGCGTCCTTCATCCCAAACCTCTTTAGCAAATCTTGCGTGTACTTCGTTTGGGAGATGAAGGTGCCGTCCTTGAGTTGCTTCACTTGGAACCCAAGGAAGTAGGTCAACTCGCCCATCATCGACATCTCGAATTTCTGCGTCATCACCCTGCTAAACTCTTCACAAGACTTTTGGTTAGTAGAACCAAATATTATGTCGTCGACATAAATTTGGCACACAAAAAGATCACCATCGCAAGTCTTAGTAAAAAGAGTTGGATCGGCTTTCCCAACCTTGAACGCATTAGCAATTAAAAAAATCTCTAAGGCATTCATACCATGCTCTTGGGGCTTGCTTAAGTCCATAGAGCGCCTTAGAGAGCTTACACACGTGGTCGGGGTACCGTTCATCCTCGAAGCCAGGGGGCTGCTCCACGTACACCTCCTCTTTGATCGGCCCGTTGAGGAAAGCGCTCTTCACATCCATTTGGTACAACCTGAAAGAATGGTGAGCGGCATATGCTAGCAAGATACGAATTGATTCTAGCCTAGCCACAGGAGCAAAAGTCTCCTCAAAGTCCAAACCTGCGACTTGGGCATAACCTTTTGCCACAAGTCGAGTCTTGTTCCTTGTCACCACTCCGTGCTCATCCTGTTTGTTGCGGAACACCCACATGGTTCCCACAACATTTTGCTTGGGACGAGGCACCAGTGTCCAAACTTCGTTGCGCTTGAAGTTGTTGAGTTCCTCCTGCATGGCCAACACCCAGTCCGGATCTAGCAAGGCCTCTTCTACCCTGAAAGGCTCAATAGAAGAGACAAAAGAGTAATGCTCACAAAAATTAACTAATCTTGAGCGAGTAGTTACTCCCTTGCTAATATCACCCAATATCTGGTCGACGGGATGATCCCTTTGAATTGTCGCTCGAACTTGGGTTGGAGGTGCCTGTTGCGCTTCTTCCTCCATCACGTGATCATCTTGTGCTCCCCCTTGATCACACGCCTCCTTTTGATGAACCTGTTCATCGTCTTGAGTTGGGGGATGCACCGTTGTTGAGGAATAAGGTTGATCTCGTTCATCTTGTTCCTGTGGCCGCACTTCTCCAATCGCCATGGTTCGTATAGCGGCCGTCGGAACATCTTCTTCATCTACATCATCACAATCAACAACTTGCTCTCTTGGAGAGCCATTAGTCTCATCAAATACAACGTCGCTAGAGACTTCAACCAAACCCGATGATTTGTTGAAGACCCTATACGCCTTTGTATTTGAATCATAACCTAACAAAAACCCTTCTACGGCTTTGGGAGCAAATTTAGAAGTTCTACCTTTCTTCACAAGAATATAACATTTGCTCCCAAATACACGAAAATAAGACACATTGGGTTTGTTACCAGTTAGTAGCTCATACGCCGTCTTCTTGAGGAGGCGGTGAAGGTAGACCCTGTTGATGGCGTGGCAAGCCGTGTTCACGGCTTCCGACCAAAAGCACTCGGGGGTCTTGAATTCTCCAAGCATAGTCCTCGCCATATCTATGAGCGTCCTGTTCTTCCTCTCTACCACACCATTTTGCTAAGGTGTGTAGGGAGCGGAGAACTCGTGCTTGATCCCTTCCTCCTCAAGAAACTCCTCCACCTGAAGGTTCTTGAATTCGGACCCGCTGTCGCTCCTTATCTTTTTCACCTTGAGCTCAAACTCATTTTGAGCTCTCCTTAGGAAGCGCTTGAGGGTCCCTTGGGTTTCAGACTTATCCTGCAAAAAGAACACCCAAGTGAAGCGGGAAAAGTCATCAACAATAACTAGACCATACTTACTTCCTCCTATGCTTAGATAGGCGACGGGTCCGAAGAGGTCCATATGTAGCAGCTCCAGGGGTCTTGATGTGGTCATCACATTCTTGCTATGATGCGCTCCTCCCACCTGTTTACCTGCCTGACAAGCTGCACAAGGTCTATCTTTTTCGAATTGTACGTTAGTCAAACCTATTACGTGTTCTCCCTTTAGAAGCTTGTGGAGGTTCTTCATCCCCACATGTGCTAAGCGGCGATGCCACATCCAGCCCATGCAAGTCTTAGCCATTAAGCATGCATCTAGACCGGCCTCTTCTTTTGCAAAATCAACTAAGTAAAGCTTGCCGTCTAGTACACCCTTAAAGGCTAGTGAACCATCACTTCTTCTAATGACAGACACATCTACATTTGTAAAAAGACAATTATATCCCATATTGCATAGTTGACTAACAGATAGCAAATTGTAACCAAGAGACTCAACTAAAAACACATTGGAGATTGAGTGTTCATTAGAAATTGCAATTTTACCTAACCCTTTTACCTTGCCTTGATTCCCATCACCGAATATAATTGAATCTTAGGAATCCTTATTTTTGACGTAGGAGGTGAACATCTTCTTCTCCCCCGTCATATGGTTTGTGCATCCGCTGTCGATAATCCAGCTTGAACCCCCGGATGCATAAACCTGCAAGGCAAATTTAGGCTTGGGTCTTAGGTACCCAACTCATGTTGGGTCCTATAAGGTTAGTGCAAATATCCTTAGGGACCCAAATGCAAGTTTTGTCTCCCTTGCATTTTGCCCCTAACTTCCTAGCAACTATTTTCCTATCCTTTCTACAAATAGCAAAGGAAGCATTTAAAGCACAATAAATTGTAGAAGGTTCATTCACTACTTTCCTAGGAGCATGAATAATATTCTTTCTAGGCACATGATGAATAGCATTTCTCCTAGACATATTTCTACCATGCATATAAGAAGAACTAGAAGCAAACATGGCATGAGAATCAAAAACATCATAAGCATTATAGCTCCTATAAGCATTTCTAGTTTGTCTCCTACCATGGTACATAAAGGCATGGTTCTTTTTAGCACTAGTTGCCATAGGGGCCTTCCCTTTCTCCTTGGCAGAGATGGGAGCCTTATGGCTTGTCAAGTCCTTGGCTTCCCTCTTGTAGCCAAGTCCATCCTTAATTGAGGGGTGTCTACCAATCGTGTAGGCATCCCTTGCAAATTTCAGCTTATCAAATTCATTCTTGCTAGTCTTAAGTTGGGCACTAAGACTAGCCACTTCATCATTTAGTTTTGAAATTGAAACTAAGTGTTCACAACAAGCATTAATATCAACATCCTTACACTTAGTGCAAATTTCAACATGTTCAACACAAGAGTTAGATTTACTTGCTACTTCTAGCTTAGCATTTAAATCATTAATTTCACCTTTTAAAGAAGAAATGGTTTCGTTACAAGTAGAAAGTTCACAAGAAAGCATTCCATTTCTTTTAACTTCTAGAGCAAGTGAATTTTGTGCACTAACAAATTTATCATGCTCTTCATATAAAAGATCTTCTTGTTTCTCTAAGATTCTATCCTTTTCATTCAAGGCATCAATCAATTCATTAATCTTAGCTATCTTAGTTCTATCCAATCCCTTGAATAAACTGGAGTAATCTATTTCATCCTCACTAGACTCATCATCACTAGAAGAATCATAAGTATTAGCATTATGATTGATTACCTTCTTCTCCCTTGCCATGAGGCAAGTGTGATGCTCGTTTGGGAAGAGGGCCGATTTGTTGAAGGCAGTGGCGGCGAGTCCTTCATTGTCGGAGTCGGAGGAGGAGCAATCCGAATCCCACTCCTTTCCGATATGCGCCTCGCCCTTGGCCTTCTTGTAATGCTTCTTCTTCTCCCTTTTGTTCCCCTTTTCCTGGTCACTTTCATTATCGGGACAGTTAGCAATGAAATGACCAATCTTACCACATTTGAAGCACGAGCGCTTCTCCTTTGTCTTAGTCTTGCTTGGCTGTCCCTTGCGACCCTTAAGCGCCGTCTTGAAGCGCTTAATGATGAGGGCCATCTCCTCATTATTTAGCCCGGCCGCCTCAACTTGCGCCACCTTGCTCGGTAGCGCCTCCTTGCTCCTCGTTGCCTTGAGAGCAACGGGTTGAGGTTCATTGATTGGACCGTTTAGAGCGTCGTCCACATATCTCGCCTCCTTGATCATCATCCGCCCGCTTACGAATTTTCCGAGTACCTCCTCGGGCGTCATCATCGTGTACCTGGGATTCTCACGAATATTGTTTACGAGATGAGGATCAAGAACGGTAAAAGACCTTAGCATTAGGCGGACGACGTCGTGGTCCGTCCATCGTGTGCTTCCGTAGCTCCTTATTTTGTTGATAAGGGTCTTGAGCCGGTTGTACGTTTGGGTTGGCTCCTCTCCCCTTATCATGGCGAATCGTCCAAGCTCGCCCTCCACCAACTCCATTTTGGTGAGCATGGTGATGTCATTCCCCTCGTGAGAGATCTTGAGGGTGTCCCATATTTTCTTGGCATTGTCCAAGCCGCTCACCTTGTTGTACTCTTCCCTGCACAAGGACGCTAAGAGAACAGTAGTAGCTTGTGCATTTCTATGGATTTGTTCATTTATGAGCATAGAGTTATCCGAGCTATCAAACTTCATTCCATTCTCTACAATCTCCCAGATGCTTGGATGGAGAGAGAATAAGTGACTACGCATTTTGTGACTCCAAAATCCGTAGTCCTCCCCATCGAAGTGTGGAGGTTTGCCAAGAGGAATGGAAAGCAAATGCGAATTCGAACTATGTTGAATACGAGAATAATCAAATGAAAAGTTCGAATTGACCGTCTTTTTGTAGTTGTTGTCGTCGTCCTTTTGGGAAGAAGTAGACTCATCGCTGTCGTCGTAGTAGACGATCTCCTTGATGCGCCTTGTCTTCTTCTTCTTCCCTTCCTTCCGTCTGTGGCCCGAGCCGGAGTCGGTAGGCTTATCGTCCTTCGGCTCGTTGACGAAGGATTCCTTCTCTTTGTCGTTGATCACGATACCCTTCCCCTTAGGATCCATCTCTTCGGGCGGTTAGTCCCTTTGTGAAGAGAACGGCTCTGATACCAATTGAGAGCACCTAGAGGGGGGGGTGAATAGGTGATCCTGTGAAACTTAAACTTATAGCCACAAAAACTTGTTAAGTGTTAGCACAATAATTGCCAAGTGGCTAGAGAGGAGTCTCAACAAAACACAATACCACAAGAGATCAAACACAGAGATGACACAGTGGTTTATCCCGTGGTTCGGCCAAGACCAACGCTTGCCTACTCCACGTTGTGGCGTCCCAACGGACGAGGGTTGCAATCAACCCCTCTCAAGCGGTCCAAAGACCAACTTGAATACCACGGTGTTTTGCTTTGCCTTTCAATATCCCGTTTGCGAGGATTCTCCACAACTTGGAGCCTCTCGCCCTTACACTTGAGATTCACAAGAAATACGGAGTAAGGGAGGACAGCAACACACACAAATCCACAGCAAAATGCGCACACACACGGCCAAGAATCGAGCTCAAAAGACTATCTCAAAGTTCTCACTAGAACGGAGCTCGAATCACTGAGAATGACAAACGAATGCGCAAAGACTGAGTGTGGATGATCAAGAATGCTCTAAGGTTGCTTGGTGTACTCCTCCATGCGCCTAGGGGTCCCTTTTATAGCCCCAAGGCAGCTAGGAGCCGTTGAGAGCAAATCTGGAAGGCCAATCTTGCCTTCTGTCGTCGGGGGCACCGGACAGTCCGGTGCACACCAGACACTGTCCGGTGCCCGATTTCCTTCCTAAAATGGCGCTGCCGACCGTTGCCGACCGTTGCAGATCTGGGAGCCGTTGGCGCACCGGACATGTCCGGTGCACACCGGACAGTCCGGTGCCGTCTTCTAGCCGTTGGCCCGGCCACGTGTCCCGCGCAGATTGCGCGGCCGACCGTTGGCCCGGCCGACCGTTGGCTCACCGGACAGTCCGGTGCACACCGGACAGTCCGGTGCACACCGGACAGTCCGGTGAATTTTAGCCGTACGTCGTCGGTGAATTCCCGAGAGCAGCCACTTCGCGCCGAGCCAGCCTGGCGCACCGGACATGTCCGGTGCACACCGGACAGTCCGGTGTACCCAGACTGAGCAGACTTTGGCTGCTCGAGCCATTTCTTCTCCAGCTCGATTTTTTCTGTTTCCAGCACTTAGACACAATACATTAGTCCATAAAACAATGTACTAAGTCTGAGAAACATACCTTTATCCTTGATTTGTACTTTGTCCACCATTTTACAATTAGGCACCTGTGTTGGGCACTAAATCACCAAAATACTTAGAAATGGCCCAAGGGCACATTTCCCTTTCACTACCTCGATAGGAGAGGACCATGAGGAGTAGTGGGCTAGGCCTTGCCCTATTCCTCTGTATCGACGTTATCGACTATCCGCTGCATTTTAATTACGAACTTGTTATCTTTTATAAAAAATTCCGATTCACGTAATAACTCCAGTACCTTAATTTGTGGTTTCATGTTTATTGTATTTTCTCTATGCCTCACCTTCGTGTGAGCTAGTGGTATTCGATCCTTGGTAAGTAGCTTTATCGGACTAGATCCGAGGAACTGACGGTTTATTCCGATTTAAGTACGTCAGTGCCTCTACGACAGGACGTGGACACTTAAGCTGGAATAATTCGGTCGGTTCCACCACAAGAATCATGCTTGTAGAATAAAGCCAAAGCAAGTATTGGAGAACAAAGACAAAATATTCATGGAGAGGTGCGATGGTTGTTTTGAAAAATATTATTTAAAAAGGTCCTTTCACCTTCATTCATGTGTCTAGGTTGCACAATTGCACCAATGGTTATAGTTGCACCTGATATGTTCGTTTTCCAAAAAGCCAACAAGCCTTACAAGCAATACAAAGAAAAAGGGATGGATAGGTTTCACCTACTTGCCGCGCGGGCCTTCTCACTAGCGTGTCTCTACCCCTAGACGGGGAAGTCTCCCCGTATAGCAAGCCCTCAAGCTCCATACACTATGCAGCTTGCATCCCTAGACATTGATTTGGCATTTCCTCTCTTGCCTCGCCGCCCAATCAACACCCTAGTGGTCTCTGACAAATGATGACAATTTGCGTGCAACTCCATCATCAACTAATCGAAGTTCCATGGCTACCCAATCAAAATTCCACTGCCACTAGGATTTGATTTTTATGTAATTTGTTTGGTATGCTTGTCACACCCGGATTTTATAACAAATCTAGATGCATCTTATATGTGCGCTGGAATCAATTTGACACAGATATGATGACATAGTATATAGAGACCAGTGTCACAAACTTTATTATATAAATAAAATGCCTTTACAAAATAAACTAAACGGCTATGACAATAACGATCCTCCACATAATGATTGACTAGAGCGACGACAACCTAGAACTATTTAAACTCTTCATGGTAATCCTCATCATGTTATCATTGTTCTGAGCAGCAAACAACAAGTATTAGTGCACTTATGGTTAATACTCAGCAAGTGTGTAACAAAAACTGCAGTGTAAGGCATACCAAGGATAAGATCCATATTTTGATTTTGTTGGTCAATATTTTATTAACAGTTACTATGCATATGTTTATACCATCCCAATTAAATAAAAGATCATAAATAAAATATCCAACAATAAACCACATGCAAATCCATTTAATTTAATTTTATAGATTAATCATGTGAGGATCCGAGCTCTCTTGACCGTGAGCACGATTGATATATCAGTTTTACACTCTGCAGAGGTTATATAACTTTACCCACAAATCACATAAAAATTCAAAGAACTTTGCACCTAATTATGTTGTGCTGGCCAAGCACAATACCACACTTCCGAGGTGTGATTGCATAGGGACGCTACAAGGCATTTACATAGATCCACTAGTATGGAAAAACTCACTAAGGTTTCAAGGTTAGATGGTAGAGATCGCCCAATACTAATGAGCTACCGAAGAGAAAATCAACCCCTTTCGGGTAAGGTTAACTCATAACTAGCTTCCCTAATTAATCAGCCACGATCAGAGCCATAATAGTCATTGTGGTTGTACTATTTTCTCGAGTTGCCGCTCCATGTTCCAATTAAATATAGTGATCTTTTATTATAATTAAAACACTACAATAATACAAACAAAAATAAATAAAAACCATTATCCATGATTCCTGGGTAACAACATTCCCTTAACCCAAGTAAAGCACTAAGATGTCTACCCACCATAATTAAACTAGGTGTAACAAGGTATAGGGAAAACAAAACTAGGCATCTCTAATAGGTCCCATCAGGTTAACCTAACTACGCAATGCTTAAGTGAGAACATAATAGTAAATATTGTATAGTAATTTGAAGTTAAAACGCGGAAGTTATGAGCAAAACAAGTTTTAGAACTATTTTATATTAAAAATTAAGTTTCCAGGATGATTTTGTGTAGTTCGAGGGCCCTTGCATAATTATCTGTATAAACTTAGGGTCCTCTAAGCAAAATCAACTACATGGGACGATGAGTTCTAATTCTATGAAACCTGGGGTTAAATCTACAAGTTTTAGGACTCGTTTGTAATGATTTTAGAACTGGCCCAGACTGTGGGCAAAAATCGTAAAGACTAGGATCTCTTTTAAAATTCAGCGTGGCTGTCTAAGCATGCATGCTCCTTGGCTGTAGGATTTTATATCACATGCTAAGATTAGATCACGAAGTTGTGTGTTAAATAACTAATCCTATCCATTCATCTATTGATCATTGGTCAGGACCATCGTCCTCCACCCGACAGCGAACGGGTGGCCATCGAGCACATGATGTGGTGACACAGCTCCAACGAACAGTTTTTCGACGCCCTAGGTGCTAAAACGAGCACTATCAAATGCTACGCACGACTACAAACATGACAAATCAATGGGGAGGGTTCTCACCGACAATGGTGTCTTGGCTAAGCTAGCCCATAGCACTCTGCGGCTTGGCGGCGACGTCCGACGACTGATAAGCTATTAGCCACTGCTCCAGTGATGTCGTGCACGATTAGGCCTTTCACATGACTCCGCACACTCTAGCGAACTTCATCTACTCCTCTTCGATGGGTGAATGTTTGCGGAACGTGAAGGACCTCGTGGCGGATCTCGGTTCTCGCTACTCGGGCGATGAAGTGGTTCTCAACTTTGGTTTGATGGATTGAGGCAGAGCTCCGAGGTCGCATATATACTACTGCTAAGTGTCACATTCGGTTTTAGAAGGCAAACCGAATGCGAACCATGTACATGCCAGGATCAGAACTCATGTATATAGCGATTACATAATGCTTCGAATAATCATAAAGAATAAGTAATATTATTACAGACCTGAGTCATAAACATCATTTTATATCAAAGTGCATATAATAGAAATGTAGCGAACGTAAATAAATCCACCGCAGGCAGCTGACTGGGGGAGGTTGCTAGTGTAATCTTCGAAATCCTTTAAGTCCTGGAACTCCTAAAGAATCCACTTTGACGCCTTCTTTTTCTCCTGAGTAGTGGTTGCATCAAGAGCAACCGGGTGTTTTATGAAAGCAAGGGTGAGTACACATCAATGTACTCAGCAAATACCTCATTTAACTGAGGTGGACTAGCTTTATGTAGAGTTAGGCCGATAGCATGTTGCTTTTACTTCATCAAGTTTTTATTATTAATATAAGCCAAGTTTTAACTTTAATTAATCCCAAGTTATCAACCCATGGGTTATCTCCTCATAGAGGAAATATCAGTACCTGTATTCATGATCTCCATAGTCAAAACTATCACCATCATCGTAACCATCTCTAATCAGCGGAGCTCCCTAGGCCACTCTTAACCGTGAGCATGATTGATATATCAGTTTCATCCTCTGCAGAGGTCACACACTTTACCCATGAGCCACAATCCTCTTTCTGCCTGAGGATCATGACTCCTCATTGATCACTTCCAAGGTGAACTGGCAGGGTTTCACTGTATAGCCTTTACAAAGATTTCCTAGAGGTAATAGCCATTCATTAGGTTTCTCCAGTTTGATAAACACAGTACCTATCTTCAAAAAGGGTGATTAACAAATGCAAACGAAAGAACTTCGGCACCCAGCCTAGGCAGAGCAAGTACCGTGGCTAGACCTGAAAGGGAAATGTGCCCTTGGGCCATTTCTATAATTATTTTGGTGATTAGATGCCCAACACAAATGCATTGAACTCTCATGTGCTAAACGAGCAAGAAGTACAAATCAAAGACAAGGTATGTTTCTAGACTTAGTGAATTGTTTTGTGAGTACTAACATATTTATCTAAGTGCTAGAAATAGTGCCAAGACAAGAAGATTCGAATTGGAAAAAGGTTGGCTGTGTACAGCCAACACCAGCTCGGGCCTGGCGCACCGGAATGTCCGGTGGCGCAACGGACAGTGTCCGGTGCCCTAGGCTGGCCGACGGTGAACCGGCTGCTCTCGGGAAACGACGGAGTCATACGGCTATAATTAACCGGACTCTCCGGTGAGTCATCCGCGACGAACTCGTCGCTCTCGGGAAAAGAAAAAGGCGACGTGGCTATAATTCACCGGACTGTCCGGTGGTGCACCGGACTGTCTGGTGAGCCAACAGCGCCAGTAGCCAATGATCGTCCGCGCGATCAGCACGCGACACGTGGCTCGCTCCAACGGTCGACTGGGTGCACCGGACTGTCCGGTGCACCACTCGACAGAAGGCAAGAATGGCCTTCCAAATTGATCTCCAACGGCTCTTAGCTGCCTTGGGGCTATAAAAGGGACCCTAGGCGCATGGAGCAGTATACTAAGCTCTCAAGAAACATTCTAAGACTCCCAGACTCCATCTCCACGCATTTGATTCGATGTGTTAGTGATTTGAGCTCCGTTTGAGTTGCGAACTCCCTGTGCTGTGTTTTGAGCTCAAGTCTTGGCTTGTGTGCGTGGTTGTGCTGTGGATTTAAGTCTTTTGTGTGTTGTTGTCCCAACCTTACTCTTGTGCTTTCTTTGTGATCTATATTGTAAGGGCGAAAGGCTCCAACTTGTGAATATTCCTCGCAAACGAGAAGAGTACTCAAAGATAAAAACATAGTGGTATTCAAGTTGATCATTGGATCGATTGAAAGGGGTTGAGTGCAACCCTCGTCCATTGGAACGCCACAACGTGAAAGTAGGCAAGTGTTACTTGGCCGAACCACAGGATAAAAATCGTGTGTCTCATGTGTTGCTTCTTGTGATTGTTTTGTCCGCACGAGCGTGTTCCATAGCCACTTGATTTCACTAACATCTTAATAATCAAATTTGTGGCTATTTAGTGTTTGATTTTACAGGATCACCTATTCACCCCCCCTCTAGGTGCTCTCAAGACCCCATTGACGACAAGATGACAAAGCAAACTACACCAAGTTCTTCTAATTAATTAACTAAGGGTGTCCCATACCACTCTCATGGATGCATTGTTTTCTTGGGTGGTCATCTAAATAACCAGTCCTAATGGAGAAGTACTCGGGGCATAGCCCAAGCCCCCTTGATATCACAAACCCATGATCCAAATCTTATAAACATTGTATCATCATTATATCTCATGGCCTTCTCCACGCGCAAGTGGTGCTCCACTTTCGGCTCCTCTCGGATGCTCCCTGCCGTCTCCAATATCGAGCTTCCGACCGAAACGTTGTGGACCTCGTTCCCTCCAGTACATGGTGGCGGCCATGACACAAACTCGGTTGTCACGGTCTCGTAAGACTCTCACCCCACTCAGTACAATTACAACGGCTCACGCAAGAGCCGAGGGGTTGTGTGGTTTTCCTAAACTCACTCAACTAACTAGGATTCACTAGAGCAAGCGCTAATGCGGTCTAACTAACCTAAGCACTTCGCAAAGCACCTACGCTAATCACCAATTGATTCTATTAAGCACTTGGGTGTTTGAGCACTTGGAAATGTCTACAAAATGCCTTGGTATATTTCTTGGGCTCCCACACCTCCAAATGGCCGGTTGGGGGTATTTATTGCCTCCTACCACAATTATAGCCGTTGGACAGAAAGTAGTAGCTTTCTATCGACGGGCGCACCGGCTTTCCGCCACAATTATAGCCGTTGGACATAAAGCAACATCTTTCTGTCGACAGGCGCACCGGACAGTCCGGTGCACACCGGACAAGCATTGTTCACTATCCAGTGCCCAACCACGTCATCTGACCGTTAGGGTCTGTAGCAGTCGACCGTTGGATCCGACCGTTACCTAAACTATATCCCACCGGACAGTCCGGTGCACACGGGACATGTTACTGTTCACTGTCCGGTGCGCCACCAGTGCGCTGGCTGACTACCCACTTCATGGATTTCTTCGTTGTTTCCTTGGGCTTCTTTTGTTCTTGAGTCTTGGACTTCTATGCTTATTTTATGTCTTCTTTTGAGGTGTTGCATCCTTAGTACCTTAGTCCAATCCTCTTCGCATCTTGTGAACTATAAACACAACCACTAGCAAACATATTAGTCCACGTGCTATGTTGATCATCAAACACCAAAATCCCTTTAGCCAAATGGCCTGGGGTCCATTTTCCTTACAAATTCCTTTGAATGTTTTGGCACCCAATGAACTTATGTAGAGCTTCTAGAAGTGTTTTTAAGTACCTCAAATAAATAGATTTTTGTTTCCAAAAAATAGAAAATACTCAGAAAAATATGAAAATTTACTAGAAACTGCTACAAGGTATATTAACATGTCTCAAACAACTTTTACACTTGGAAACACTATGCAACAACATGAATGCAACAATTAAGGGCATGTTTGGTTTGTGGCTAACTGTGCCACACTTTGCCTAAGGTTAGTCATTTGAATTGAAGAAATAACCTTAGGCACAAAAGTTAGGTAAAGTGTGGTAAGTTAGGCAGCGAACCAAACATGCCTTAAAGCTTCTCTAGGGTTTCACTTTACTAGGCTTACGCCTACATATAAAAATAATTCTCCGCTATTTAGGAAAAAGAAAATAAAAATAAGGAAAAGAAAGGCTAACACTTGAATTTTGAGTATAGAGCAAAGAAATTTTTTATACCCCAAAATTTAGGGTGTTACACTAAGGTGCTCGGTCTGGGAAGACGATGGCCAAGGATGGAAGTGAGTCCAGGCGGAACTCTGTTCCTCGTATGAGTCAAACACAAGGTAGGGGAACAATCTGACAGCGGGGTCCACCGGTTAGAGGTTCAAGCCGTTCGCTCAAGCGGGCCGTATTGTCGAGCAGAAGGCGGACTCACCGTTTTATGCCTTCGACATGGCCTGGCTTGCGATGGGGTGTGGGATGCACAAGTGGGATGGCTAAGTGACCCACAAGCCGAGGCGGGGTAAGATGGCTGAGTCGAGGGAAAGGTGGCCCACGAGGTTGGTTTCTTGTATTTTTTTCTATTTTCTATTTTTTATTTTATGTTTTACTTTTCCGATTCCAAATTCAAGTTTTAAAATTTAAATCCAAGATCAAGTAATAAAAAATCATGTCCAAATATGCAATGCACAAACATGTTTATAATTACCATATTATTTGTTATAGAAAATCAAATAAGTTTTTTGGATTAAAATATTTAGGCTCCAAAAATTGAATTTTGGGGTTTACAATGCTTCGATTCAATTCTGATATGATTTAGTGATTCCATCAGTTTGAGACCAATTGATAGCTTTATTAGGGATTCATAGTCATTTATTGTCCTTTTTATTCTAATCATGGTCCCATTTTGTTTTATTTTGATCCATTATTATGGAAATCTAAGCTCCATTTGGGGATTGCCTATTGGTACATTGTGAGCTTAGGAGCTAATGAGCTAGCTCAAGCCAACAAATGAGCTGGGCCATCACTTTATCTTAACGATCTAAGCTAAGCCAAACTAACTTGATTCCCATCACTAGATTTGAACAAAACACTAAGGCCCTCATGTCCCTCCAACACTAATAACCATACCACATATGATCAGTATGAACTCATAAGATTACAAGCCCCATGTGTATAACTCTTGATGTGTGCAAGCACCAATAATTTGGAGGTATGAAAACCTCATTAAACACTTGTATAAACCTAGAGCAAGCACTAAAGTGGACTCCAACTAGCCTAAAAACTAATCCTACTACATTTGCTAAATCACATAATATTTTTAAGCACATATAATGGATAGATCACAAATGATAAGCCTTAATTCAACTATAGCTTCCTAAGGCTCCAACTCACTACAACAATCAAGTATGTGGGTATATATTCCTAAACCAATCAACTAAACATTTATTAAAATAACTGTCTTAGTAGTAAGCATTGGATACACACTAGAGAAATCTAGCGCCTCACAACATAGAATAGCCATTACTAGCTGTTGGGAGTCCATTTTTGTTATGGTTTGTTCAATGCCCATAGAAAAATAGCGAAATACAATGATGACACAGTCTTATCTAGGTTGATGCCCTAGTTTGGTTTTGGTAATTGAATAAAAACTAATGGACTATTTCTTTTAATGAAGATGATTGGGCTAGGTCCACAAGGTTGTCTTGAGCAAGGTGAAAACAATGGTGAAGAAAATGATGATCACAAGACGAGGTGCTCAACCATGGAAATGATCAAGAAGATGGATTGGAGAGTAAAAGCCTAAAGTCAAAGGTATAACCTATATGGTATTTTGGTTTTATCAACCAAAGTGCAATAGACTACATGATCAAGTTTAGGTTAGATAGCCATACTCATAAGAGGGTAGTCTGAAGAGAATATGATTATCTTTCACCACTAGGTGTTGTTTAACTATGCATGTACATTAATGTAAGTTCAATCAAAACCTATATGGGTTTTGGTGATGATGACCACATAATTTGAGGACTAATGAAATTTATCAAGTTGATAAACATATAAATATTTAGTGAGGATACTATATGACTTTATGGAGTCCCTAATTACAAAAGAATTTGGTGTTGGACTCAATGGAGGTTTAAATCCATTTATATTTTGAAACTGGGTACAATAACCACTATATTATCAATGGGGGTGCAAAAAGTAGGTTTAAATATGCAACCAAGTGCTCAAAATTTACCCACCCTACATGCTTCCTTAGGCTGTCTTCAGTAGATTGCGTAAAATAGGGGACACAATACTGTAGATGACACTGTTTGACACTATTTGCAGAGTGAAGTTTGAAATAGGGGATGCGATAGGGGATTTGCTGGAGATAGCCTTACACTCTAACCAAGCCAACCAATGCTTCACTCCTGTTCTATTGCTACGTTGCATGGAAGTGTCACATGAGAGCATTGCACTGCCATACCACTAAAGTTTTGTGCAATCCATGATATAAGGAAAATGGACCATATGACCCATTTAAGTATGATTTGGTGTCCGATTATCAACATGACCATTTGGACTAATATTGTTTTCTAGTATCTTTGAATATAGTTCAAAGAATGTAAAGTGGACTTGGACATTATCAAAGTGGTGATTTGGATGATCATCACCTCAGGCAAGACACTAGGAGCAGTGTTGGAGACCAAGAAGGACATGCAAGAGTCCAAGAATCAAGATGGAATAAGCCTAGATGAAGATACATGCTGTAACGCCCCGAATTTTGCAGTTGAATTTTTTTTTCTTTTCTTTACTCGCCAAAATTCGGGCGTTACCTTTTCTTTTTCTTTTTCCCCTCGCTAAACCTTGACCTTTTCCAAAGTTTTAGCGGGATTCGGTTTGGAATTCCCGTGTAAAGAAAAAACCCTAAATACTTTATGTTGTTTGATGCACCATGCCGAACTATGCATTCTTCGATTGTTTGAAAGTGCAAATGCATTCATCTAGGAAGATCGGATTTCGAAAACAGGGAAATAATCTTTTCTTTTTCTTTCTCTTTCTTTCTCTCTCCCTCTTCCCCTTTCTCTCTCTCCCGCGCCATGGGCTCCTTGGCCGGCCCAAGCCCCCTGCGCGCCCCCCTCTTGGGCCCAAAAAGGCCCAGCCGCCCCCCACCCCCCCTTTTTTCCCAAAACCCCCTCTCCCTCTCCCTCATTCTCTCCCTCTCTCTCCCCACCGCCGCCCTACCCCCTGCCCTAAGCCGCCGCCGCCGCCCCTTGCTCGGCCGCCGCCCCTCGCCGTCGGCCGCCCCCGCCGGTGAGCCCCCCCTCCTCCCTCTCTCCCTCCTCTCTCCCTCTCCCCTCCCCCCTCCTATCCCCTCGGCAGCCCGGCCGCCTGGCCGCCCTGGCCTGGCCGCCTTGGCCGCGCCCCCAGCCGGCCGCTGCCGCGCCGCCCTGGCCCCGGCCAGCTCCGGCCAGCCCCCAGCCCGCCCCCTGCTCGGCCCTAGCCGGCCGCTGGCCGCGCCCAGCCCGCGCCCGGCCGCCCGCCTGGCCCCCTGGCCGCGCCCCCTGCGCAGGGCCGGTTCAGCCGCCCAGGCCACCGGTTCAACCGCCCGGGCCGGCTCAGCCGCCCTCCCCCGCGCTCGGCCGCCCCAGCCCAGCCGCCCTGCCTAGGGCCGGTTCAACCGCCCTAGGGCCGGTTCAACCGCCCCCCCCTCTGTTTTTTTTTATTTTTTTTATTTACTCTCTGTTATCATAGCTATTTTATTTTAGGTAGACTAATCATTGTTCATGCTATTGAAATAGGAAGTTTAATTTAGAATTCTGTTGCGCTGGTTGATTCATTTAGTTAATTGTTTATCTCGTTCAATGTTGATCAACTTAAAATGATTAGGTTTCCATTAGTATATATATAACAGAATTCTTTTGTTAAGAACCAATTGTAACTAATCATTAGTGCATAAACTTTAAACCCCTGCGAGACCCTTTCCCGTTTCTTTCTAACCATAACAAATGCGATATCGAATGTCATACTTGATGCATACTCGCTTTACTTGTTCCCTTGTATGGTGTACTGTTCTTTTGTATTAAATATGTGGATGTATGTATGTTTGCGCTCGCATAGAGAACGATCCGGTCGAAGAGCCCGAGGAATTCGCAGGAGAAGCCCCTGAGCAGCAGTCGGTTGGTGGAGGCAAGTGTCCTTTGACCTATTGCTGTCCTATTCATTCTTTAATTCACCTCCCGCATTACACATTTATACCTAAGGATTGACTAGCTTTTGTTATTCATGTCCTTGTTTACCTATTTGGGTCGGATTATTACTGCTTAGTCTGATGCTATTGCTCAACTCTAATCAATGAACATGATGTGATTATCTATGATACGCTGTTTTCCCTTCTTATTTATGATTATATTTGTGACCTTCAAGGGGACTCGAGCGGTTTCTCGAGTGCCTCTCCGTAAGGACCTGTTCAATGGATGACCGCCCGGGAAAACAGTGCAACCATGAGGGTGGAATGGGACGCCCTTAGCTGAATAATTAGAGGAACCGGGGTGTAGTTCGCTTAGCCGTTGTGCCGTCAATGGGTCTCGGTGTATGCGGCTCGCTCTGCCAAGGTTGATTTGTCCCTTGGGGAGGAGTGCGGTACATTTAGGAAACCTAACGGGTGGCTACAGCCCCGGGGAATCTTTGTAAAGGCTACGTAGTGAGACCCTGCCTATTCACCTTGGTAGTGTTTAAGGGTTTGATCAGCCCGAGGCAAGAGGGAATCACGGCTTGTGGGTAAAGTGCGCAACCTCTGCAGAGTGTTATGAAACTGATATATCAGCCGTGCTCGCGGTTATGAGCGGCCAAGGGAGCTCCAGAGATTAGTGATACTTTATCAGAGATACTTTGGTACAGGTGGCAATGAGATTGATGGTTCTGATTATGATTATGGTATTGGTAAGTGGTATTCTTTCCGTTTGGAAAGGATACATTGGGCTAATAACTTGGGTTAATGTTAAAACCTGGCTCTCCACTAGTAAGTAATAACCTGACCAACTAAAAGCAACTGCTTGACTTATCCCCACATAAAGCTAGTCCACTACAGCCAAACGGGATGCTTGCTGAGTATGTTGATGTGTACTCACCCTTGCTCTACACACCAAACCCCCCCCCCCAGGTTGTCAGCATTGCAACCACTGCTCAGGAGAAGATGAAGCGGTGGAAGGAGACTTCCAGGAGTTCCAAGACTACGACGAGTTCTAGGTGTGGGTTAGCGGCAACCCCCAGTCGGCTGCCTGTGAAGGCCGCGTTATCTACGTTTCTTTTCCGCACTTTGATTTATTGTAAGAACTATATGGACGTCTCAGACGTATGATGTAATCGACTATTATTTCCCCTTTTAATACTATTTGAGCACTGTGTGATGATGTCCATGTTATGTAACTGCTGTGTACGTGAATAACTGATCCTGGCACGTACATGGTTCGCATTCGGTTTGCCTTCTAAAACCGGGTGTGACATAAGTGGTATCAAAGCCGTGCTGACTGTAGGACCGCTAACCTAGAGTAGAATGGTCGTTCTAAGGACTATAGACCTCTGTCTCTGCCTTGACTTTGGTACCCCTTCAAAAGTTGGTCCTACTGACCAAACCTATGTTCTACTATATATTATACCTTGCTGAAAATTATGTTTTATTCTGATCCTTCATTTATTTATGATTCATTATTTGCTGGTCATATTAATTCTGTTCTCACCCTTTTGCTTGCGATGTCTTTTGTAGATGGCTTGTCTTAGACACACTGCACGAAAGTCCGTCATCCCATTCTTACCCTCCCGCCTTGCTGAGCGTCCGCTTCGCCGTCCCGTGGCCGGACAGTCCAGCCACTTGGAGAGACTGCACCACCGCCTGCATGAGGAGCAGGAACGTCGACGACAGGAGCAGCAGGGCTCCTCTTTCTCGCTCCAGCAGGAGATAGAGTCTGTGAGGAGCTGCTCTCCTGTGCTTCCCCTGGAGGCGCCCCCTGCACCACCACTGGGTGCCCCAGCTTCTGGAGTAGCTGCTGGAGGAGACCCAGACGACGGAGATGGCGATGACAGCTCGAGCCACGACCTCGACCTCTCTAACCATGAGCCAGAAGGATGGGTTGCTCGACCCATCACTCGCGACGCTGCTCGCGGGTGTCACTTCCACGACGCGCTCGACACCCTGCTACGTCAGGCACTTGACCGGCGTACTTGGTCCATCGAGTATCGTTGTGTGGTCTACCAGCATAGTCGCGGGGTCTACCCGGACCGCTGGGAGGCGACCTGTTTGGTGCGCCGTCCGGAGAACAGTCTCCAGGGCGCGGAGGCTTGCTCAGAGCACTATTCTATCTCTGAGCGGGACTCAGCTGAGGCAGCCATGCAGGATGCTGCACGGCGTGCGCTTTCGCACTACTGCTCGGTTTTTGGTGGGGTAGCTGACGGTCTCGACCTGAAGTATTACCCCCGCCGTCCATCTGGCAGCACAGGAGGCGTGATTGTTTCACCTGCTGGTGAGGACAATCCTAGGTTGAGCAGCACAGTCAACCTAGCCGCCGTGCTAAACACGGAGCTGGACCATGCATTAGACGAGCTGAGTAGGGCTCGTGCTGAGATCGCCCTGCTGCGGGCTGAGCGCGCGGAGCGTCGTCACTTGGATGATGGTTCCCCCGCTCCCGTTGGGACTCAGCACCCGTACCGCTCGCCTCGGCGTGGACTCCAGTCTTATGGCGATCCCGACTGCAAGACCAAGATAAATCTAGAACCATAGATCGTTAGAGTTGGATCTTGTAATTAATACAAAATATATACATAGAAGCTTCAGTCTTAGCGTTAGTCTCGATCTTAGTTAGTCTTAGTTAGACAGGGTAGTTTGCTATATCCTGTGCATTTATGTTTGTCATGATGAACTACGTTTGGTTTGGATCTTTGTAATGACTGTCACCAGAGTGTGGGTATCCCCTGCATTTTGGTTTACCTATTATGTTAATGGAGTTAGTTATATAGTTGGGAAACCCTTTATTCTACTTTCCTCTTTATCTGAGAAGCTGTGTGGTCTGCGATGGAGATCAGTGAAGATGCTCATCTGTTCAGTGCTGTTGGAGAATTCTATACTCTTTTCTTATGCTGCAAGATTTGCCAGATCAGTTCTGATGTGTGGTTGCGTTCTGCAGATGTCAGAGAACAGGCGCAGAGGAGGAAGGCGTGCTCAGCAGGAGCAAGCCGGTCAGCAAAATGAGGTGCCTCAGCAGCAGCACCTGCCACCCCCGCCCCCGATGTCGATCGAGCAGATGTTTCTGATGCAGACTCAGGCAGTTCAGGCCATCGGTCAGACTCTGGCCGCCATTCAGCAGCAGCAGCAGCAGCAACAGCAGCAAGCACCACCCCAGCCTCAGATGCCTCAGATGCCTAGAGACAAGCGTGCTGAATTCATGAGAGGTCATCCCCCAACGTTCGCTCACTCTTCTGACCCCATGGATGCTGAAGATTGGCTGCGCACTGTGGAGCGGGAGTTGCATACCGCTCAGTGTGATGACAGGGAGAAAGTCTTGTATGGTCCCCGTCTGTTGAGAGGAGCAGCCCAATCATGGTGGGAGTCTTACCTCGCCACCCATGCCGACCCCGACACCATCACCTGGGAAGAATTCAGAGGTAGCTTTCGTCAGTACCATGTGCCTGCAGGTCTGATGACGGTGAAGAAGGAGGAGTTCCTGGCCCTTAAGCAAGGGTCATCGTCTGTCAGTGAGTATCGAGACAGGTTTCTGCAGTTGTCTCGCTATGCTCCTGAAGATGTCAACACCGACGCCAAGCGACAGTACCGTTTTCTGAGAGGCTTGGTTGACCCTCTGCAGTACCAACTGATGAATCATACCTTCCCGACATTCCAGCACCTGATTGACAGAGCAATCATGACAGAAAGGAAGCGTAAGGAGATGGAGGATCGTAAGCGCAAGATCAGTGGACCCCAGTCTGGAAGCAGCAGCCGCCCTCGTTTTTCAGGCAATCAACCTCAGCAGTTCAGGCAGAACCAGCGTCCACCTCAGCAGCATCAGCAGCGTCAGCAGTATCAGCAGTTCCAAAGGCAGTATCCTCAGCATCAGTACCAGAACCGTCAGAGCAATCAATCGGGAGGTCAGTTTCAGAGGCAGAATCAGCAGACACCTCGTCTTCCTGCCCCAGCAAATCAGCAGAGCAATCAGGCAGCACCAGCTCAGGTTGGAAACAGAGCATGTTTCCACTGTGGAGAACAAGGCCATTGGGTGATGCAATGTCCGAAGAAGGCAGCCCAGCAGCAGTCAGGCCCCAATGCCCCAGCAAAGCAGAATGCGTCTCAGTCTGGAGCAGGCAACCGCCCTCAGCAGCGCTATAATCATGGAAGATTGAACCACTTGGAGGCTGAAGCAGTTCAGGAGACTTCCGGCATGATAGTAGGTATGTTCCCAGTCGACTCCCATATTGCAGAAGTGTTATTTGATACTGGAGCAACGCATTCTTTTATTACTGCATCATGGGTAGAAGCACATAATCTTCCAATTACTACCATGTCAACCCCCATTCAAATTGACTCAGCCGGTGGTAGAATTCGAGCCGATAGCATATGTTTGAATATAAGTGTGGAAATAAGGGGGATAGCGTTTCCCGCCAACCTTATAGTAATGGGTACTCAGGGAATAGATGTCATCCTAGGGATGAATTGGCTAGATAAGTATCAGGCAGTTATCAGTTGTGATAAAAGGACAGTCAAGTTGGTGTCCCCACTAGGAGAAGAAGTGGTGACCGAGTTAGTCCCGCCTGAGCCGAAGAAAGGAAGTTGTTATCAGATGGCTGTCGATAGCAGTGAAGCAGACCCAATTGAGAGTATCAAGGTTGTGTCCGAATTCCCATATGTGTTTCCAAAGGACTTACCGGGTATGCCACCAGAGCGGAAAGTTGAATTTGCTATAGAGCTTCTTCCTGGAACCGCCCCTATCTTTAAGAGAGCTTACAGAGTATCTGGACCAGAGTTGGTTGAGCTTAAGAAGCAGATTGATGAGCTGTCAGAGAAAGGTTACATCCGGCCAAGCACCTCGCCTTGGGCCGCCCCTGTCTTGTTTGTGGAGAAGAAAGATGGCACCAAAAGGATGTGTATCGATTATCGAGATTTGAATGAAGTCACGATCAAGAACAAGTATCCCTTGCCCAGAATAGAAGATCTGTTCGACCAGTTGAGAGGAGCCAGTGTGTTCTCCAAGATTGATCTGAGGTCAGGTTATCATCAGCTCAGGATCCGACCTTCGGACATTCCGA
Organism: Zea luxurians; assembly: GCA_029449295.1. NCBI lineage: Eukaryota > Viridiplantae > Streptophyta > Magnoliopsida > Poales > Poaceae > Zea > Zea luxurians. Next base: position 42,674,465 of record JAOPSE010000001.1, on the reverse strand, counting down.
AGACGGCATTCATTACCAAGTATGGGTTATATGAGTTCACAGTGATGTCTTTTGGTTTGACCAATGCACCAGCGTTCTTTATGAACTTGATGAACAGTGTATTCATGGATTATCTCGATAAGTTTGTGGTGGTATTCATTGATGACATTCTGATTTATTCTCAAAGTGAAGAAGAGCATGCAGATCATTTGAGGATGGTATTGCAGAGATTGCGAGAGCACCAGTTGTATGCAAAGTTGAGCAAGTGTGAGTTCTGGATCAGTGAAGTCCTGTTCTTGGGTCACATAATCAACAAAGAAGGATTGGCTGTGGATCCGAAGAAAGTGGCAGATATTCTGAACTGGAAAGCGCCAACGGATGCTCGAGGAATCAAGAGCTTCATTGGAATGGCCGGATATTATCGGCGATTCATTGAAGGGTTTTCGAAGATTGCGAAACCAATGACAGCGTTGTTAGGCAACAAGGTTGAGTTCAAGTGGACCCAGAAATGTCAAGAGGCCTTTGAAGCGCTGAAAGAGAAGTTGACAACAGCGCCTGTCCTAGTCTTGCCTGATGTGCACAAGCCCTTCTTTGTGTACTGTGATGCTTGTTACACAGGTTTGGGATGCGTGTTGATGCAAGAGGGAAGAGTTGTGGCTTACTCGTCCCGACAGCTGAAGGTTCATGAGAAGAATTACCCAATCCATGATCTAGAGTTGGCAGCAGTGGTTCACGCACTGAAGACATGGAGGCACTATCTGTATGGACAGAAATGCGATGTTTACACAGACCACAAGAGTCTGAAGTACATATTTACTCAGTCGGAATTGAATATGAGGCAACGAAGATGGTTAGAGTTGATCAAAGACTATGAGTTGGAGATCCACTACCATCCAGGCAAAGCAAACGTAGTGGCAGATGCTTTGAGCAGAAAGAGTCAAGTCAATCTGATGGTCGCTCGTCCGATGCCTTATGAGTTAGCCAAGGAGTTCGACAGGTTGAGTCTCGGATTTCTGAATAATTCGCGAGGAGTCACAGTTGAATTGGAACCTACCTTGGAGCGCGAAATCAAAGAAGCGCAGAAGAATGATGAGAAGATCAGTGAGATTCGGCGACTGATTCTAGATGGCAGAGGCAAAGATTTTCGAGAAGATGCGGAAGGCGTGGTATGGTTCAAAGACCGCTTGTGTGTTCCCAATGTCCAGTCCATTCGGGAGTTGATCCTCAAGGAAGCTCATGAGACAGCCTATTCGATTCACCCTGGCAGTGAGAAGATGTATCAGGATCTGAAGAAGAAATTCTGGTGGTATGGAATGAAGAGGGAAATCGCAGAGCATGTGGCTATGTGCGATAGTTGTCGAAGAATTAAGGCAGAACACCAGAGACCTGCTGGATTGTTGCAACCGTTGCAGATCCCTCAGTGGAAATGGGATGAAATCGGTATGGATTTCATAGTCGGATTGCCTCGCACTCGAGCCGGCTACGATTCTATTTGGGTAGTAGTGGACCGCTTGACCAAGTCAGCCCACTTCATACCTGTCAAGACCACCTACAGCAGTGCAGTATTGGCAGAGCTGTATATGTCTCGGATCGTTTGTCTTCATGGTGTGCCAAAGAAGATAGTGTCAGACAGAGGAACGCAGTTCACCTCTCATTTCTGGCAGCAGTTGCATGAAGCCTTGGGCACACATCTGAATTTCAGTTCAGCTTATCATCCGCAGACAGATGGCCAGACCGAAAGAACCAATCAAATTCTTGAAGACATGTTGAGAGCCTGTGCGCTGCAAGATCAGTTCGGATGGGACAAGCGATTGCCTTATGCAGAGTTTTCCTATAACAACAGTTACCAGGCCAGTTTGAAGATGTCACCATTTCAAGCGCTTTATGGAAGGAGTTGTAGAACTCCGTTGCAATGGGATCAGCCTGGAGAGAAGCAAGTGTTTGGGCCAGACATTTTGCTTGAAGCCGAAGAGAACATCAAGATGGTCCGAGAGAATCTGAAGATAGCGCAATCGAGGCAGCGAAGCTATGCAGACATAAGGAGAAGAGAGCTGAGTTTTGAAGTCGGAGACTTTGTCTATCTGAAAGTGTCACCGATCAGAGGGTCAGAAGGTTCGGAGTGAAGGGCAAGCTAGCACCCCGCTACATTGGTCCGTACCAAATCCTCTCGAAGCGTGGAGAAGTGGCCTATCAGCTCAGTCTGCCAGAGAATTTGTCAGCTGTGCATGATGTCTTTCATGTGTCTCAGTTGAAGAAGTGCTTGCGTGTGCCAGAAGAGCAGTTGCCAGTGGAAGGTCTTGAAGTCCAGGAGGACTTGACCTATGTTGAGAAGCCAGCTCAGATCCTTGAGGTTGCAGATAGAGTCACCCGAAGGAAGACCATCAGAATGTGCAAAGTCAGATGGAGTCACCACTCTGAGGGAGAAGCAACCTGGGAGCGTGAAGATGATTTGATGGCCAAGTACCCAGAGCTCTTTGCTAGCCAGCCCTGAATCTCGAGGGCGAGATTCTTTTAAGGGGGATAGGTTTGTAACGCCCCGAATTTTGCAGTTGAATTTTTTTTCTTTTCTTTACTCACCAAAATTCGGGCGTTACCTTTTCTTTTTCTTTTTCCCCTCGCTAAACCTTGACCTTTTCCAATGTTTTAGCGGGATTCGGTTTGGAATTCCCGTGTAAAGAAAAAACCCTAAATACTTTATGTTGTTTGATGCACCATGCCGAACTATGCATTCTTCGATTGTTTGAAAGTGCAAATGCATTCATCTAGGAAGATCGGATTTCGAAAACAGGGAAATAATCTTTTCTTTTTCTTTCTCTTTCTTTCTCTCTCCCTCTTCCCCTTTCTCTCTCTCCCGCGCCATGGGCTCCTTGGCCGGCCTAGCCGCCCCTTGGCCGGCCCAAGCCCCCTGCGCGCCCCCCTCTTGGGCCCAAAAAGGCCCAGCCGCCCCCCCACCCCCCCTTTTTTCCCAAAACCCCCTCTCCCTCTCCCTCATTCTCTCCCTCTCTCTCCCCACCGCCGCCCTACCCCCTGCCCTAAGCCGCCGCCGCCGCCCCTTGCTCGGCCGCCGCCCCTCGCCGTCGGCCACCCCCGCCGGTGAGCCCCCCCCTCCTCCCTCTCTCCCTCCTCTCTCCCTCTCCCCTCCCCCCTCCTATCCCCTCGGCAGCCCGGCCGCCTGGCCGCCCTGGCCTGGCCGCCTTGGCCGCGCCCCCAGCCGGCCGCTGCCGCGCCGCCCTGGCCCCGGCCAGCCCCGGCCAGCTCCGGCCAGCCCCCAGCCCGCCCCCTGCTCGGCCCCAGCCGGCCGCTGGCCGCCCCAGCCCGCGCCCGGCCGCCCGCCTGCCCCCCTGGCCGCGCCCCCTGCGCAGGGCCGGTTCAGCCGCCCAGGCCACCGGTTCAACCGCCCGGGCCGGCTCAGCCGCCCTCCCCCGCGCTCGGCCGCCCCAGCCCAGCCGCCCTGCCTAGGGCCGGTTCAACCGCCCTAGGGCCGGTTCAACCGCCCCCCTCTGTTTTTTTTTATTTTTTTATTTTATTTTATTTACTCTCTGTTATCATAGCTATTTTATTTTAGGTAGACTAATCATTGTTCATGCTATTGAAATAGGAAGTTTAATTTAGAATTCTGTTGCGCTGGTTGATTCATTTAGTTAATTGTTTATCTCGTTCAATGTTGATCAACTTAAAATGATTAGGTTTCCATTAGTATATATATAACAGAATTCTTTTGTTAAGAACCAATTGTAACTAATCATTAGTGCATAAACTTTAAACCCCTGCGAGACCCTTTCCCGTTTCTTTCTAACCATAACAAATGCGATATCGAATGTCATACTTGATGCATACTCGCTTTACTTGTTCCCTTGTATGGTGTACTGTTCTTTTGTATTAAATATGTGGATGTATGTATGTTTGCGCTCGCATAGAGAACGATCCGGTCGAAGAGCCCGAGGAATTCGCAGGAGAAGCCCCTGAGCAGCAGTCGGTTGGTGGAGGCAAGTGTCCTTTGACCTATTGCTGTCCTATTCATTCTTTAATTCACCTCCCGCATTACACATTTATACCTAAGGATTGACTAGCTTTTGTTATTCATGTCCTTGTTTACCTATTTGGGTCGGATTATTACTGCTTAGTCTGATGCTATTGCTCAACTCTAATCAATGAACATGATGTGATTATCTATGATACGCTGTTTTCCCTTCTTATTTATGATTATATTTGTGACCTTCAAGGGGACTCGAGCGGTTTCTCGAGTGCCTCTCCGTAAGGACCTGTTCAATGGATGACCGCCCGGGAAAACAGTGCAACCATGAGGGTGGAATGGGACGCCCTTAGCTGAATAATTAGAGGAACCGGGGTGTAGTTCGCTTAGCCGTTGTGCCGTCAATGGGGCTCGGTGTATGCGGCTCGCTCTGCCAAGGTTGATTTGTCCCTTGGGGAGGAGTGCGGTACATTTAGGAAACCTAACGGGTGGCTACAGCCCCGGGGAATCTTTGTAAAGGCTACGTAGTGAGACCCTGCCTATTCACCTTGGTAGTGTTTAAGGGTTTGATCAGCCCGAGGCAAGAGGGAATCACGGCTTGTGGGTAAAGTGCGCAACCTCTGCAGAGTGTTATGAAACTGATATATCAGCCGTGCTCGCGGTTATGAGCGGCCAAGGGAGCTCCAGAGATTAGTGATACTTTATCAGAGATACTTTGGTACAGGTGGCAATGAGATTGATGGTTCTGATTATGATTATGGTATTGGTAAGTGGTATTCTTTCCGTTTGGAAAGGATACATTGGGCTAATAACTTGGGTTAATGTTAAAACCTGGCTCTCCACTAGTAAGTAATAACCTGACCAACTAAAAGCAACTGCTTGACTTATCCCCACATAAAGCTAGTCCACTACAGCCAAACGGGATGCTTGCTGAGTATGTTGATGTGTACTCACCCTTGCTCTACACACCAAACCCCCCCAGGTTGTCAGCATTGCAACCACTGCTCAGGAGAAGATGAAGCGGTGGAAGGAGACTTCCAGGAGTTCCAAGACTACGACGAGTTCTAGGTGTGGGTTAGCGGCAACCCCCAGTCGGCTGCCTGTGAAGGCCGCGTTATCTACGTTTCTTTTCCGCACTTTGATTTATTGTAAGAACTATATGGACGTCTCAGACGTATGATGTAATCGACTATTATTTCCCCTTTTAATACTATTTGAGCACTGTGTGATGATGTCCATGTTATGTAACTGCTGTGTACGTGAATAACTGATCCTGGCACGTACATGGTTCGCATTCGGTTTGCCTTCTAAAACTGGGTGTGACACATGCAGAAACAGACTTCAAGAGGTACTGCATAATAGCACTAGACATGTCCCATGCTACCTCATGAAGAGCCCTAGATAACACATTATTGGGTCACATGGGCAATTACAACAAGCAACATTAGACGTGTTTGGTGCAACTTGCTGGATCGCACTAGATTCCATAGTGTGGTTAGGATCGATACCCGAGGTGGTCACTAGACGTGTTCATTGATGCACCAGACCTCTTTTCTAGATAAGTTCTAGAGAAGATGCAGCAAGAGTTAGAGGCAGCGACAACACACCAGACATATCTAGTGTGCACTAGATGTAGCACCATGCTATTACAGTCTCTAATGGACGATGACGATAAAAAAGCAAAGACTAGCTGATATGGACACAATGGATGTGTCTAGCAGGTACACCATACATGTCCACTTCGCGTGCAGAATTGGCTATGTGATTCCAACAACTAGATTTGAATTGGGGGCTATATATACCCCCTTGGTCAACCATTTGAGGGTGTGTGGAGCTAGGAAAGACTTGTATGAGTTGAGACTCATCTCTTGTAGTTTTAGCCACCAAAGTGCTTAGTGATACACTTTTAGGGCGTTTGGTTTCAGGAATGAGCTAGTCCATCATCTTCTCGCTCCTCACTTTTTGTTTAGTTTGTGGAATGGAATGAGTCGATCCATCACCACCTCATTCCTCATAGTTAGTTAGTACTAATATGAGGAATGTGGTCATCTCACCAAATTTGAGGAATGGACTCATGATGCACCATCTTATTTTGGACGATATGATTCCTCGAACCAAACACCCCATTTGTGATTCATGTATGTGCTTTGTGAATTGCATAGGTTAGTCAGACTACCGCTTTAGCCCTTACTACAGGATTGGGCCTAGTCTTTAACAATGTTTGCATACCTCTTACTACTCAGTGCTTGTGTGCACCGTTGTGAAAGCATATAGACCCTCAGTGGTTTCAATGATTACTGATGACATAAGATTGTTGTGACTAATGTGTGTTTTGTGGAGGCTATTTGAGTTAGGTCATAATAATGATGATTATTTGATAATTAATGATTTTCATGCCCCTATTTATGGAAGTTGTTTTAGTTTTCAAAGGTTGGATGATAAGGTTAAATGCCCCTTAAGGGTCCCCGATGGCCCCTAATAGCCTTGTATGTCCCGATAGCTTCGATGACCGCGATAGCCTCAAAGTGCATCAAGGGCATGAGCAATCCATAGCTGCTCATGTCTCGAGGGCCCCTAAAGGATCTCGAGGGCCTCTTAGAGTCCCTTGACCTCCTGATGGTCTTGACGCCCCCGAGAGGCTCCGAAGGAGCTCGAGTGCTTTAAAGGGCTCCTAACATCCTAAAGTCCCAACAGCACCAAGGGCCCTCAAAAGACCTCATGGGTCCCCAAAGGGCATCGTGGGCCCCTAACAATTTTAGCATGTAACAAAGTTTATTTGATATAAATAAATAAAGGGACCATGCAATCAACATCCTCCCACGTCTCCTCTTCCTATCTAGAGAAGGGTGGGAATGATGGGGTGTTCTTTATAAAATATACATGTATAAGATGGATGACCACGATTCTTATACATCATATGCACCAAAGATCTATGTATGCCTAATATATTTCCTTATATAAAATATGAGCTATATTGATATTAAATCTAACAACTTAAGTCTGGTGTTGGACACTTGTTCTCAAATGTTGTAGGTCAAGAACAAGGCAACACAATTGTTAATTATTACGGACCTTCGTCTTCCGAAGCATTATCTCTGCATGGGTATAATGCTCATCAGACGAAGGTCAAGAAGGACATATCTTCATCATTTAATATGTGAATAAGAATGCAAAAGGATAAAGACAGTAATTGCATCTCGTTAATTCATTCATATTTGCATTCCATAAAACACATATGAATATTAACAATATTAATATTACATTGATACCTTCGACTTGCTCGAATGTGAAGACGCGAGAGTGATTACAATTCAGCGTGAACAGTACAATGTTACTGTTCATCTATTTATAGGCACAGGACACAGCCCGGACGAAATTACATTCATGACCCTCAACATTTATCTACAGACGACGTGGATTACTAAGGTCTATTTGGTCTTTTCTTCTTCTGCTTGAGTTGAACCGAAGCTGATGATAGCTTCGGCATTTGGCAATATTGCCTCTACGCAAGGTTTTCGTCTTGAGAACCTTCGGCAGAAGAAGGAAAGACTTCTGTATCATTTTGCCGAAGATGTTTTCTGTCTTGAGGACCTTCGGCGGAGAAGAAGACCTCTAACATCTGGGATGATCTGTTTGGCCATTTTCATGGCCCGGTTCCATGGCTGAAACCTAGCCGTGATAGCGAGATTGTTGACCTATGTAGGTAGGGGTGGTAATGAATCACGATTCAAATGTTTCTTCACAAAAAATTATACTCTTAATAAATTTTAGTTCATAAATAAATAAGAATAGAACTCATTCGATACTTAAATTTTATAGTGTTAAATTTATATCTTAGTATTACCACCCCTATGTGTAGGTGTTGGCGTGTTGCCGCGTCAAGCCGGCAATGACAGCTTTTGTCAAGAAACTGATGGGCAATCAATGAACTAACGGTTGGAGAAGATGTGGTTGTGATTTGTGAATTTTGATGAACCACTGCTCAGCAAGGGCAACGACTATAGGCGAGTGCCAAACGCCGCTGGAGGCCATTGATGCGTTGCCATACGATATGACTAAACGACTACTGTGTACGGCGCCAGCTCATCTGCTCAACTGGTTTAGAGAGTTTGTAAATAAGATTTAGGAGTAAAATACTTTGATCTCCAACAGTTGTTTGTATTTAGGTAGTAAATCAAATTTAATTTTTTTTGCAGACACGATATTGACCAATGTATTAGTATTATTTTACATTGTGTATTAAAATAGATCCAGAAGATTTTTTTCACGTCACAGCTTACAAGCCATTTCTAGTTCTATCCTCCAACAGTTTAATGGGACACGAAAGTATATCTATATATTCTCTATTCTAGTCAAAGATGGAGAATAAAACTGATCATGTATATCGCATAACCTGAACACGTTCATTACATAAATAACCTAGGCACTAGAATCTACCAAATGTTAAATATTGTGAAGAGCATATAGCTACCAATACACGATTAAATTAGCAACCCTCCAACATAAAGCAAATGTTAATGTACGCTATCCAAAAACAACAAACTCGAAAGCATTCGTGCATATTTTTTCGTTTCGAGACTTGCTAAAGGATTGTCAAATGTAGGAATGAAATAAGGTTAGATGAGAAGTTATTAAATTTAGGAAGTTAATTTAGAGAGTTATTGGAGAGGAGTTTTTATGTTAACTATCTAAATTATTAACCTAGAGAGTCGTTTATAGTGCTCTAAGTGTTCAATTTCCGGAAGATCGATCAGGCCATCGAACGTGAATGCACCAGCCAGCAGGCCTTTTATTACTGGACTAAATAAAGGTTAGTACCCACTAAATAAATTAAAGCAGATCGATCGTTGGATTTTTATTTTCTTCTTCCTGTTTAATTTGGAGACGTGACGGTAGACCGTACCGATGGATCCTTTTGATTTCATTATTTCCTCCTTTGAGCTGGAAACTCACCAGGAGGGACTTGAAACTAAGCAACAACAATGTACACGGGCACTTGAAGGTGAGTAAAGAGTGGTAGACTATGGCGAGCAGATCATATCCAAATGGGCGGTACAACCCGGTCCAACTGAGGCATGGTGAAGGCGTGGACGACAACCCGTTTGAGTACGGCACGATTAGGTTCGAATACTTAACCTGGCTGTGTGATGTGCTATGTGTCGACGTTTCGACCCCGGGGTCCCTGGACCGACAAGTAAATTGTCGTTGTGTGTCCCTGTCCAGATGGGTTGGCGCGGGATGGAACACAAGATATGGGACAAGCCTTGTATTATCCTGCACCAGGGGTGCCGCTCGTAGTAGGGGTTACAAGCGCGTCGCGTGAGGGAGAGAGAGAGGGCTCGTACGCCGCTTCCCTCGCGCGAACCTCCCTCAGGGTGGCCCTGGACTCCAGGCAAGGAGAGATTCCAGGTGTACAACGGGGGGCGTAGCTATATGCTAACGTGTCCGACAGTGGAGTGCCTAAGCCCTGTGTACATGCCAACGTGGCCGTCGGGGGAGAGCTTGGGCGTTGTACATGTGATGGCGTGGTCGCCGGAGGAGCGCCTGAGTCCTGTAGGAGCACAGCTGGCAGCGCTGTGAGGACCCTGCTGACGTCTCCTTGCTGTCGTAAGGGGCTGAGAGCCACCGGCGTCATGGCGCACGCGGGGCACCATCAATACCCATCGCCGGGGTAAGCCACATGGGACGCCGGTCTTGTTCCTTGTAGCCTGAGTAGGCTAGGAGTAGGGGAATGATGCATCTAGGGCTGGATATCGAGCCAGCTCGGCTCGGCTCGTTCGAGCTCGAGCTGGCTCGTTAAGCTAACGAGCTGGCTCGGCTCGGCTCGTTAAGGTAGCGAGCCATAGAGTCAGCTCGGCTCGGCTCGTTTACGAGCTCGAGCTGGCTCGTTTAGCTCGTGAGCCAGAGCAGAAAAAAATAATATGTGTATAACAATCAATTTCTAGTTAATTTTAAGCTAATTTAACAACATAAAATAGTAATTATACTCATAGTTTCACAGACCGCATCAATATAACACCAAATTAACACCACTCATCACTCATCAATTCACTATTCACACATATGTTCAGCAGTTTAACCCACACTTATATTCGCATAAACCAATTTCATACATAGACATAATTCATCAATCATTAGTTTAACTTATAGGTTATATACACCACACATACATATAACATATTCATCAATTGTTACGTACATAATATGTATATAGTTTTGTTTTGCTGAAATGTGATAGCTCGTTTAGCTCACGAGCTGGCTCGTTAACAAACCGAGCTGGCTCGTTAATAAAACGAGCTAGGATGCTAGCTCAGCTCGTGTAAAAATTCAAACGAGCCGATCCGAGCCGAGCCGAGCTGGCCACGAGCCGAGCGAGCCGACGAGCCACGAACATTTTGTCCAGCCCTAGATGCATCCCCTATCAGCATGGTCAGTCCGAGCTCAGGGTCGATCGAGGCGGAGACTTCTCTTGTGGCCGAGGCCGGGGTCGGGCGAGGACGCGACTCCTCCCAAGACCGGGGTCGAGGCCGAGTCCGGGGGTCAAGCGAGGCGGAGACCTCCTCCCGAGGCCGGAGCATGAGGTCGGGCGAGGCGGAGACTGAAAGGGAAATGTGCCCTTGGGCCATTTCTAAGTATTTTGGTGATTGAGTGCCAACACAAGTGCTTAAATGGGAATTTATGTCCATGGATGAACAAAGTGCAAATCATGAAGTAAAGGTATGTTTCTAAGCCTTAGTACATTGGTTTTGTGTACTAATATACTTGTCTAAGTGTTAGAAACAGAAAGAAGAAGAAAAGAAAAGAGGAGAAAAAGTCTTGGCTGTGTACAGCCAAGACTCAGCTCGGTCTGGCACACCGGACTGTCCGGTGCGCCAGGCTGGCTCGGCGTGAACTGGCCGCTCTCGGGAATTCGCCGACGGCGTACGGCTAAAATTCACCGGACTGTCCGGTGTGCACCGGACTGTCCGGTGAGCCAAACGTCGGCCGGGCCAACGGTCGGCTGCGGAATCTGCGCGCGACACGTGGCCGGACCAACGGTCGGCCGCGTGATCTGCGCGAGACACGTGGCCGAGCCAACGGTCGGAAAGGGGCACCGGACTGTCCGGTGTGCACCGGACATGTCCGGTGCGCCAACGGCTCCCAGATCTGCAACAGTCTGCAACGGTCGGCAGCGCTGTTTAAGGAAAGAAATCGGGCACCGGACAGTGTCCGGTGTACACCGGACTGTCCGGTGCACCCGACGACAAAAGGCAAGGATAGCCTTCCAGATTTGCTCTCAACGGCTCCTAGCTGCCTTGGGGCTATAAAAGGGACCCCTAGGCGCATGGAGGAAAAATACAAGCAACCTTAGAGCATTCTTGATCATCCACACTCAGTCTTTGCGCATTCGTTTGTCATTCTCAGTGATTCGAGCTCCGTTCTAGTGAGAACTTTGAGATAGTCGTTTGAGCTCGATTCTTGGCCGTGTGTGTGCGCATTTTGCTGCGGATTTGTGTGTGTTGCTTCCCTCCCTTACTCTGTGCTTCTTTGTGATCATATACTTGTAAGGGCAAGAGACTCCAATTTGTGGAGATTCCTTGCAAACGGGATAAAGAAAAGAAAGCAAAACACTGTGGTATTCAAGTGGGTCTTTGGACCGCTTGAGAGGGGTTGATTGCAACCCTCGTCCGTTGGGACGCCACAACGTGGAGTAGGCAAGCGTTGGTCTTGGCCGAACCACGGGATAAACCACTGTGCCATCTCTGTGATTGATCTTCTGAGGTTATTGTGTTTTGTTGGGACTCCTCTCTAGCCACTTGGCATTATCTGTGCTAACACTTAACCAAGTTTTGTGGCTTAAGTTTGAAGTTTTACAGGATCACCTATTCACCCCCCCTCTAGGTGCTCTCAATTGGTATCAGAGCCGTTCTCTTCACAAAGGGACTAATCGCCCGAAGAGATGGATCCTAAGGGGAAGGGTATCGTGATCAACGACAAAGAGAAGGAATCTTTCATCAACGAGCCGAAGGACGACAAACCTACCGACTCCGGCTCGGGTCATAGACGGAAGGAAGGGAAGAAGAAGAAGACAAGGCGCATCAAGGAGATCGTATACTACGACGATAGTGATGAGTCTACTTCTTCCCAAAAGGACGACGACAACGACTACAAAAAGACGGTCAATTCGAACTTTTCATTTGATTATTCTCGTATTCAACATAGTTCGAATTCGCATTTGCTTTCCATTCCTCTTGGCAAACCTCCACACTTCGATGGGGAGGACTACGGATTTTGGAGTCACAAAATGCGTAGTCACTTATTCTCTCTCCATTCAAGCATTTGGGAGATTGTAGAGAATGGAATGAAATTTGATAGCTCGGATAACTCTATGCTCATAAATGAACAAATCCATAGAAATGCACAAGCTACTACTGTTCTGTTAGCATCCTTGTGCAGGGAAGAGTACAACAAGGTGAGCGGCTTGGACAATGCCAAGCAAATATGGGACACCCTCAAGATCTCTCACGAGGGGAATGACATCACCATGCTCACCAAAATGGAGTTGGTGGAGGGCGAGCTTGGACGATTCGCCATGATAAGGGGAGAGGAGCCAACCCAAACGTACAACCGGCTCAAGACCCTCATCAACAAAATAAGGAGCTACGGAAGCACGCGATGGACGGACCACGACGTCGTCCGCCTAATGCTAAGGTCCTTTACCGTTCTTGATCCTCATCTCGTGAACAATATTCGTGAGAATCCCAGGTACATGATGATGACGCCCGAGGAGGTACTCGGAAAATTTGTAAGCGGGCGGATGATGATCAAGGAGGCGAGATACGTCGACGAAGCATTGAACGGTCCAATCCACGAGTCTCAACCCATTGCTCTCAAGGCAACAAGGAGCAAGGAGCCGCTACCCAGCAAGGTGGCGCAAGTTGAGGCGGCCAGGCTCAATGATGAAGAGATGGCTCTCATCATCAAAAGATTCAAGATGGCGCTAAATGGTCGCAAGGGGCAACCAAAGAAGACCAAGACAAAGGGAAGCGCTCATGCTTCAAATGTGGTAAGATTGGTCATTTTATTGCTAACTGTTCCGAAAATGATAGTGACCAGGAGCAAGGGAAAAATGGGAAGAGAGAGAACAAGAAGGTCTACAAGAAGGCCAAAGGCGAAGCACACCTTGGAAAGGAGTGGGATTCGGATTGCTCTTCGTCCGACTCCGACGAAGAAGGACTCGCCACCACTGCCTTCAACAAATCGACCCTCTTCCCAAACGAGCATCACACTTGCCTCATGGCAAGGGAGAAGAAGGTAATCAATCATAATGCTAATACTTATGATTCTTCTAGTGATGATGAGACTAGTGAGGATGAAATAGATTACTCCAGTTTATTCAAGGGATTGGATAGAACTAAGATAGCTAAGATTAATGAATTGATTGATGCCTTGAATGAAAAGGATAGAATCTTAGAGAAACAAGAAGATCTTTTATATGAAGAGCATGATAAATTTGTTAGTGCACAAAATTCACTTGCTCTAGAAGTTAAAAGAAATGGAATGCTTTCTTGTGAACTTTCTACTTGTAATGAAACCATTTCTTCTTTAAAAGGTGAAATTAATGATTTAAATGTTAAACTAGAAGTAGCAAGTAAATCTAACTCTTGTGTTGAACATGTTGAAATTTGCACTAGATGTAAGGATGTTGATATTAATGCTTGTTGTGAACACCTAGTTTCAATTTCAAAACTAAATGATGAGGTGGCTAGTCTTAATGCCCAACTTAAGACTAGCAAGAATGAATTTGATAAGTTAAAATTTGCAAGGGATGCCTACACAATTGGAAGACATCCCTCAATTAAGGATGGGCTTGGCTTCAAGAGGGAAGCCAAGAACTTAACATGCCATAAGGCTCCCATCTTCGTCAAGGAGAAAGGGAAGGCCCCTATGGCTAGTAGTGCTAAAATGAACCATGCCTTCTTGTACCATGATAGGAGACAAACTAGAAATGCTTGTAGGAGTTATAATGCTTATAATGATTTTGACTCTCATGCCATGGTTGCTTCTAGTTCTTCCTATATGCATGGTAGAAATATGTCTAGGAGAAATGCTATTCATCATGTGCCTAGAAAGAATATTATTCATGCTCCTAGGAAAGTAGTGAATGAACCTTCTACAATTTATTGTGCTTTAAATGCTTCCTTTGCTATTTGTAGAAAGGATAGGAAAATAGTTGCTAGGAAGTTAGGGGCAAAATGCAAGGGAGACAAAACTTGCATTTGGGTCCCTAAGGATATTTGTGCTAACCTTGCAGGACCCAACATGAGTTGGGTACCTAAGACCCAAGCCTAAATTTGCCTTGCAGGTTTATGCATCCGGGGGTTCAAGCTGGATTATCGACAGCGGATGCACAAACCATATGACGGGGGAGAAGAAGATGTTCACCTCCTACGTCAAAAATAAGGATTCCCAAGATTCAATTATATTCGGTGATGGGAATCAAGGCAAGGTAAAAGGGTTAGGTAAAATTGCAATTTCTAATGAGCACTCAATTTCCAATGTGTTTTTAGTTGAGTCTCTTGGTTACAATTTGCTATCTGTTAGTCAACTATGCAATATGGGATATAATTGTCTTTTTACTAATGTAGATGTGTCTGTCTTTAGAAGATGTGATGGTTCACTAGCTTTTAAGGGTGTACTAGACGGCAAGCTTTACTTAGTTGATTTTGCAAAAGAAGAGGCCGGTCTAGATGCATGCTTAATGGCTAAGACTTGCATGGGCTGGCTGTGGCATCGCCGCTTAGCACATGTGGGGATGAAGAACCTCCACAAGCTTCTAAAGGGAGAACACGTGATAGGTCTAACCAATGTTTATTTCGAAAAAGATAGACCTTGTGCAGCTTGTCAAGCAGGTAAACAAGTGGGAGGAGCACATCACAGCAAGAATGTGATGACCACGTCAAGACCTCTGGAGCTGCTGCATATGGACCTCTTCGGACCCGTCGCCTATCTAAGCATAGGAGGAAGTAAGTATGGTCTAGTTATTGTTGATGACTTTTCCCGCTTCACTTGGGTGTTCTTTTTGCAGGATAAGTCTGAAACCCAAGGGACCCTCAAGCGCTTCCTCAGGAGAGCTCAAAATGAGTTTGAGCTCAAGGTGAAGAAGATAAGGAGCGACAACGGGTCCGAGTTCAAGAACCTTCAAGTGGAGGAGTTCCTTGAGGAGGAAGGGATCAAGCACGAGTTCTCCGCTCCCTACACACCACAGCAAAATGGTGTGGTAGAGAGGAAGAACATGACGCTGATCGATATGGCAAGGACGATGCTTGGAGAGTTCAAGACCCCCGAGTGCTTTTGGTCGGAAGCTGTGAACACAGCTTGCCACGCCATCAACAGGGTCTACCTTCATCGCCTCCTCAAGAAGACTTCGTACGAGCTACTAACCGGTAACAAACCCAATGTATCTTACTTTCGTGTATTTGGGAGCAAATGCTACATTCTAGTGAAGAAGGGTAGAAATTCTAAGTTTGCTCCCAAAGCTGTAGAAGGGTTTTTATTAGGTTATGATTCAAATACAAAGGCGTATAGGGTCTTCAACAAATCATCGGGTTTGGTTGAAGTCTCTAGCGACGTTGTATTTGATGAGACTAATGGCTCTCCAAGAGAGCAAGTTGTCGATTGTGATGATATAGATGAAGAAGATGTTCCGACGGCCGCTATACGAACCATGGCGATTGGAGAAGTGCGGCCACAGGAACAAGATGAACGAGATCAACCTTCTTCCTCAACAACGGTGCATCCCCCAACTCAAGACGATGAACAGGTTCATCAACAGGAGGCGTGTGATCAAGGGGGAGCACAAGATGATCATGTGATGGAGGAAGAAGCGCAACCGGCACCTCCAACCCAAGTTCGAGCGATGATTCAAAGGGATCATCCCGTCGATCAAATTTTGGGTGACATTAGCAAGGGAGTAACTACTCGATCTCGATTAGTTAATTTTTGTGAGCATTACTCCTTTGTCTCTTCTATTGAGCCTTTCAGGGTAGAGGAGGCCTTGCTAGATCCAGATTGGGTGTTGGCCATGCAGGAGGAACTTAACAACTTCAAGCGCAATGAAGTTTGGACGCTGGTGCCTCGTCCCAAGCAAAATGTTGTGGGAACCAAGTGGGTGTTCCGCAACAAACAAGACGAGCACGGAGTGGTGACAAGGAACAAGGCTCGACTTGTGGCAAAAGGTTATGCCCAAGTCGTAGGTTTGGACTTTGAGGAGACTTTTGCTCCTGTGGCTAGGCTAGAGTCCATTCGTATCTTGCTAGCGTATGCCGCTCACCATTCTTTCAGGTTGTACCAAATGGATGTGAAGAGCGCTTTCCTCAACGGGCCAATAAAGGAGGAGGTGTACGTGGAGCAACCCCCTGGCTTCGAGGATGAACGGTACCCCGACCACGTGTGTAAGCTCTCTAAGGCGCTCTATGGACTTAAACAAGCCCCAAGAGCATGGTATGAATGCCTTAGAGATTTCTTAATTGCTAATGCTTTCAAGGTTGGGAAAGCCGATCCAACTCTTTTCACTAAGACTTGTGATGGTGATTTGTTTGTGTGCCAAATTTATGTCGATGACATAATATTTGGTTCTACTAACCAAAAGTCTTGTGAAGAGTTTAGCAGGGTGATGACGCAGAAATTCGAGATGTCGATGATGGGCGAGTTGAACTACTTCCTTGGGTTCCAAGTGAAGCAACTCAAGGACGGCACCTTCATCTCCCAAACAAAGTACACGCAAGACTTGCTGAAGCGGTTTGGGATGAAGGACGCCAAGCCCGCAAAGACTCCGATGGGGACCGACGGACACACCGACCTCAACAAAGGAGGTAAGTCCGTTGATCAAAAAGCATACCGGTCCATGATAGGTTCTTTGCTTTATTTATGTGCTAGTAGACCGGATATTATGCTTAGCGTATGCATGTGTTGCTAGATTTCAATCTGATCCGAAGGAGTGTCACTTAGTGGCTGTGAAGCGAATTCTTCGATATTTAGTCGCTACGCCTTGCTTCGGAATCTGGTATCCAAAGGGGTCTAACTTTGACTTGATTGGGTACTCAGATTCCGACTATGCTGGATGTAAGGTCGATAGGAAGAGTACATCGGGGACGTGCCAATTCTTAGGAAGGTCCCTGGTGTCATGGAACTCTAAGAAACAAACATCCGTTGCCCTATCCACCGCTGAGGCCGAGTACGTTGCCGCAGGACAGTGTTGCGCGCAACTACTTTGGATGAGGCAAACCCTCAGGGACTTTGGCTACAATCTGAGCAAAGTCCCACTCCTATGTGATAATGAGAGTGCTATCCGAATAGCGGAAAATCCTGTTGAGCACAGCCGCACAAAGCACATTGACATCCGGCATCACTTTTTGAGAGACCACCAGCAAAAGGGAGATATCGAAGTGTTTCATGTTAGCACCGAGAACCAGCTAGCCGATATCTTTACCAAGCCTCTAGATGAGAAGACCTTTTGCAGGCTGCGTAGTGAGCTCAATATCTTAGATTCGCGGAACTTGGATTGAAATGTAGCATACATGTGTTTATGCCTTTGATCATGTCCATTCTGCATTGTGTTGCTTATTATGGTGCTCAAGTTGTACAAACACTCCCTGGACCTCACAAGTCTGTTGCAAAGTGATGCACATGTTTAGGGGGAGATGTGTTACAACTTGACCCTTGAGACTAACCATATGCTTGAGTTTGCTTGTCTTAGTCTCGAAGGAGAATTGAAAGGGAAAAGGTGGACTTGGACCATAAAAGACTTCCACTGCACTCCGATGAGAGGGTAACTTATTCCAAGTCCATCTCATGAACTCTTATTGCCATTTGCTCTAAATTGAAGATTTTGGTGAGGCAATGGGGTTAAAGGGCCAAGATTGATCCTGTTTTGGTGCTTGATGCCAAAGGGGGAGAAAATAAAGGCCAAAGCAATAAATGGATCAGCTACCACTTGAGAAATTTGAAAATAGTAGAGTAGAGCTTTTGGTTTGTCAAAACTCTTTTATTGTCTCTTTTGTCAAAAGTTGGCTTCTTGTGGGGAGAACTAGTAATTATGGGAAAAAGGGGGAGTTTTTGAAATCTTTGATCAATCTCTTTTGGAATGACTCTCTTTATGCTTCAACATGTGTGTTTGACTTAGAGATAGAGATTTGAGTTTGATTTGCAAAAACAAACCAAGTGGTGGCAAAGGATGATCCATATATGCCAAAATTGAATCAAAATAATTTGAGTTCCTATTTAAAGTGTTTTTGTACTTGTTCTAGTTGCTTTATGTTGTGTTGGCATAAATCACCAAAAAGGGGGAGATTGAAAGGGAAATGTGCCCTTGGGCCATTTCTAAGTATTTTGGTGATTGAGTGCCAACACAAGTGCTTAAATGGGAATTTATGTCCATGGATGAACAAAGTGCAAATCATGAAGTAAAGGTATGTTTCTAAGCCTTAGTACATTGGTTTTGTGTACTAATATACTTGTCTAAGTGTTAGAAACAGAAAGAAGAAGAAAAGAAAAGAGGAGAAAAAGACTTGGCTGTGTACAGCCAAGACTCAGCTCGGTCTGGCACACCAGACTATCCGGTGTGCACCGGACAGTGTCCGGTGCGCCAGGCTGGCTCGGCGTGAACTGGCCGCTCTCGGGAATTCGCCGACGGCGTACGGCTAAAATTCACCGGACTGTCCGGTGTGCACCGGACTGTCCGGTGTGCACCGGACTGTCCGGTGAGCCAAACGTCGGCCGGGCCAACGGTCGGCTACGGAATCTGCGCGCGACACGTGGCCAGACCAACGGTCGGCCGCGTGATCTGCGCGAGACACGTGGCCGAGCCAACGGTCGGAAAGGGGCACCGGACTGTCCGGTGTGCACCGGACATGTCCGGTGCGCCAACGGCTCCTAGATCTGCAACAGTCTGCAACGGTCGGCAGCGCTGTTTAAGGAAAGAAATCGGGCACCGGACAGTGTCCG
The DNA here is from genome assembly GCA_029449295.1 of Zea luxurians. Lineage (NCBI taxonomy): Eukaryota > Viridiplantae > Streptophyta > Magnoliopsida > Poales > Poaceae > Zea > Zea luxurians. The sequence goes on along the minus strand of JAOPSE010000001.1, from coordinate 42,655,528 downwards.
GTGTACACCGGACTGTCCGGTGCACCCGACGACAGAAGGCAAGGATAGCCTTCCAGATTTGCTCTCAATGGCTCCTAGCTGCCTTGGGGCTATAAAAGGGACCCCTAGGCGCATGGAGGAAAAATACAAGCAACCTTAGAGCATTCTTGATCATCCACACTCAGTCTTTGCGCATTCGTTTGTCATTCTTAGTGATTCGAGCTCCGTTCTAGTGAGAACTTTGAGATAGTCGTTTGAGCTCGATTCTTGGCCGTGTGTGTGCGCATTTTGCTGCGGATTTGTGTGTGTTGCTTCCCTCCCTTACTCTGTGCTTCTTTGTGATCATATACTTGTAAGGGCAAGAGACTCCAATGTGTGGAGATTCCTTGCAAACGGGATAAAGAAAAGAAAGCAAAACACTGTGGTATTCAAGTGGGTCTTTGGACCGCTTGAGAGGGGTTGATTGCAACCCTCGTCCGTTGGGACGCCACAACGTGGAGTAGGCAAGCGTTGGTCTTGGCCGAACCACGGGATAAACCACTGTGCCATCTCTGTGATTGATCTTCTGAGGTTATTGTGTTTTGTTGGGACTCCTCTCTAGCCACTTGGCATTATCTGTGCTAACACTTAACCAAGTTTTGTGGCTTAAGTTTGAAGTTTTACAGGATCACCTATTCACCCCCCCCCTCTAGGTGCTCTCAGAGACCTCCTCCCGAGGCCGGAGCGTGAGGTCGGGCGAGGCGGAGCTTCCTGTTGCGCCCGAGGCTTGAACTCGGTGGTTGATCGTGACTTTTTGTCAGTCGTTGCCGGGGTGGCTGACACGGCAGTCGGAGCGGAGAGAGCAGCGCTGTTTTTTTGTCATATCGGACAGTAAAGAGGAGGGGCGAAGTGACTGTGGTCACTTCGGCCTGGCCGACTGAGGCGTGTGTGTCAGGATACGGCGTCAGGCATCCCCCGCATTTAATGCGCCTATGAAGCGGTCGGTTGGTAAGGCGGTATGGCCAAGGTTGCTTCTCGACGAAGCCTGCCCGAGCCGAGCCTCGGGAGAGCCGAGGGGGCGCCTGCCGTCTGAGGAGGCCCTCGGGTGAGGCGTGAATTCGTCTGGGACCACTGTTCCAACCCGAGGCTGGACTTGGGTAAGATCGCGTCCTTCGGGTAGACGAAGTCTTGGCTTGAACCGCACTCGGCAGCTGGTCTGAGGGTGTTAACCAGCCGTGATTAGGAGCGTTGGGGGTACCCCTAATTATAGTACCCGACACTATGCTACTCGACGAGCCTAAACTCCTACAGGAGCTCGAGTACACAGCCGTGCCGGAACTTGAGCATGCCAACACCAAATATAGTTCACTTATACATAATCACATACCACAAATTTACTTACACACTTACACATATCACAAAATCAGTTACATCTATTACTATATTAAAGCGTCAGTTTCAACAGTCGTTCTGCATCATCTTTTTACAAATAACATCTCACATCTATTTCAAATTAACTCATTGTACGCCTGTCCCCTCCACGTCACAAACCATATCTCCGCATATAAATGACGGTCCATCACAGGCCCGCTAGGCCCGACGGCCGCGGGCCGCAGCTCCGGCCTAGGCACAACACGCTGGCATGCTGACCGTATTGGGCCGACCCATTAGCCCGTCAGACCATTTGGTTAAATCAGCGTAAAATGTTCAAAAACGGTGAAGGAGGTGGGGTTCGAACCCACGCCTTGATGGAAGAAGTGCGGGGGAATACTGAGTGAAGCCATCTAACTAGTAGAACATCATGTTCAAATGTTTTTAATATTTAATATAAATTGTACATATGTATATATGACTTTTTGTAAAATAAAAATATAATCGTGCCGCGTCGGGCCAGCAATACGGGCTGAGGCTACCACCCAAGCACGGCATGACACTTGTGCCAGGCTGAACCAGGCAATATTAAATGGGTCGTGCCCCAGGCCGGGCTGCCAGACACGGCCCATTTGGCCATCTATACCTCCGCACGATAATGATGGTCCTCGCCTCAGTTGCCACCACCTCGTTCGCCATCCTGCTTCTTTTCTCTCTCTCCTCATGCCTCCGCCTCCGCGCCACCCCATTCTCAGCAGAGGGCGTGGGAGCATGCGCCTTCTCCCCGTATTCATCCGACACTAGCCTCGACAACGACCCGCTCAACTGTTATTGCATGTCCGCGAGGGTGTTTCACATCATGCGCGCACCATCGTTTTCGCTGTCGTCGGATGTTCCATTCGTCTTCTCAGCCTTCGCCCTGTTCTTCCTCCCCAACCTGTTGCCCCCGCCCACGGTTGCAGCCTCGAGCCGACCGACGCTCATCGACGCGGGTACAGACGAGTCGGTCTTTCTCCTGGCCTTTCTTCGTGCGTACCGCCGAGGAGGACACGGTGGCGCCTGCCTCGCTTAGGTTATCTTGGTGATGAGGAGTCCAGGTCAGAGAAATTGGACAACCAGGGCTCGTAGCGCGGCAACTATCGACATATACTAAGGAGTTGTTGGTGGTGGTGTGTCGCTTCAGCGGGTCCACGGTTGGGAAGGCACTCGCATTCTCTCGTCTTTACCGACTGATGCCTGGTATGGGTGCCTCTCAGTTTGGAGCTGCTCCAGCTGGGCTTCTTTCTCCGCTTGTGTGCTCTCTCCCTATATGTATCTAGCGGTATACTACCTATGTCGCCTCCAGATGCCCAGGTCTTCGTCGTGTCCTTCTTTGGCAACGAACAGGTATGCACGCCTCTTCCCTTCCCTTCCTGCTATACGAAACCTTGGAAGTGGGGAAGGCGAGGGATGAGGGTTCCTGATTTGCTACTTATGACACCCGTTCGATGGCTCGGCATCACCTGTCTATATGGCATTTCCCTTACCACGGTGTCGACTCAGTATGCTTCTACCACTTCTATGTACCTATCACCATCCTTCTGTCATTGCAAAAAATATTGTGTTGTCCTCTATTATTTTGGGTGTTAGTTTTTTGTTGTGCTAAGGACTGAACATAATTTGGGTGTGTTAATACTTTATTTATAGTCTGCACGTGGTTTGTGTTCTTCTGATGATGGCTCATGGATCCTGCAAAATATGTGTTAGGATTTGGAGATCCATGCGAGCACTACCATAGGGTGCTCGTCCCATGTGTTCTTGGCTTTTGCATGCATTAGGTCGTTTCTGAGACCATATTGGCGTAATGGACTCCATGGTGTTTGAGGTTGCTGAATTAGATGGACCAACAATGATTTGTGATGCTAACAGTAAAAAGAAAGGTTATTTATTGGTTTCAAATGTTAGTAATTGCTCTGAAGTACCATAATTTGTATGGAGCGCATCCAGTTTTTATTGATGACTGACTTTAGCAACCACTTCATATTTTGATCTATCTTCTTTTATAAGTTTGAGTTCATGTGACTTATTTTAGAAACTTGAGCTCACAAACTTCCTCTTATTTGGTTTCTGTATGGTGGAATTATGTCATTCTATAATCTCTATTCGTTTAACCAATTAGTCGTTGTGAACTCTCTTCTAATCGCTCACTTCATTGGCCGTGTTGTACCAAAACATATTGGATGGAGTAAACAACAACATCAGTCAGTTAAATCAAAAAAAATTACGCACAGAGCGGAGACAATCAATAAAAAATCTTAAAATCTTTTTGGTGGATAGTTTACATGGGTCTTGTTGTGAGCCGTCGCAACGCACGGGCAACCGAATAGTAGATCATAAAACACAACTACACACTTACAATTACACTAAGTCACTTACAAAGATGACAAATCACAATTCACAAATAATACATAAAACACTGATAAACGATAGATCTTAAATAAAGGATTAGAGCAACGCATGTTGTACATGCCGGACTAGGTCTGGGCTGGGATAGTGTGAGGCCAAAAAAACGTGCTTCGTGCTAGGCTAATGAGCCACATGATTTCTGAACATCTATACATATAACTATTTTACATTGTATACAATATTGTTTACATAGTGAAATTTAAATAAGAGATGAAGATGGTGGAGATATCCGTTGATAGACATGCAGCACAGTAGAACACATGCTCCGAAGTCCAAACCATGCATGATGCATGCCGTATACTCGCTCCTTCTCTTACACATAGTTTGGAAATGCACGTAAGATGTAAGGATCAAGGCCACGCCTAGCTAGTTACTCCCTCCAGTCGTAAATTAGCTAAGATTAAGGTAATCATAAACCGACTAAATCGCCCCTACTACAAATTAGATCTTGAAAAATGAAAAGTCACCGTGATACCAGAGGAGCTCAATAAGGGGGCAAAAATACAAATTAGCCGGATCATTGGTTCACTTTGAACTGCTTTAAATATTTTAAATACTTTTGGTTTGTACTAACGGTGACAAATAAAAAAATAGAGGGAGTATTATACACAGTATGGAAATGCACATATAATATATATTGTCTCTGTTTTAAATTAAAATTCATTTTAAGTAACTAGTTGATTCATATAATATTTGATGTATGTGTTTTATATATGTATATAAATTTATCATCATCTACTTAAATATAGACATTAAAACTAAATACTAAAACTACTACTATTTTAAGAGAGAGAGTACAAGGATCAAGGTCGCGCCGGACACGCCTATATAGTTATTATAGTTAGATCCTGTTTGACATGACTTCGTAATAATTTTATGAGCTATTTTGAGTAGTTTTTTTTGCTAGATATAGATGAATCATTTTTAGAGGTGTTTGAATGCACTAGGGCTAATAGTTAGTGTTGACACCTTTTTGGAGGCGTCAATTACTCAAAAGAACCAGCGGCGGTGCTCTCTAGCCAGGCGTGGACGGTCCGCGGCACATGGCCGGACGGTCCGGGACCTGGCGCGAGGCGGAGGTGCTCTCTGGTCAGGCGCAGACGGTCCGCGGCACAGGGCCGGACGGTCCGTGACCTGGCGCAGGAGCCCGGGTTCCCTGCCTGACGGCCGGACGGTCCGCGCGTGCGCAGGGGCGGCGGAGGATCGCCGGCGGCGCCTGAATCTCGCTCCCGGGAGGGACCCGTCGAGGAGGAGAGATCCTATGAGTTGTCTAGGCTCGGGCAGGCCGACCTAGACTCCTCTAATCGACGTAGAGTCGAAGAGAGACGGAGAATTTAGGGATTGGAAGGCTAGACTAGGGCTAAACTAGAACTAGACTAGAACTACTCCTAATGCATAAGGTAAAAACGAGTAATAGATTGGATTTGATCGATTGTTGGGGGTTCAATCGGTCGTAGCCCTTCATCTATATAAAGGGGGAGGTCTGGATCCGCTTCAAACTGATTTCCGAGTTAATCCTGCGGTTTTAGGTAACCAATCCCGCGAGAAACTAGGAACCCTAACTGACTCTGCGCACGCGCGGACCGTCCGCGCCACCACCGTGGACTGTCTGGACCGCGGACCGTCCGGCCTCGGGGGCGGACCGTCCACACTGCTCTTTTTAGAGCTCAACATATGCCCCCTGCCTTTTGGTGAAGGTTGACGAACCAAAAGCATATGAACTAAACCTGATGTAGGTCACCGGCTTTTCGATATGGATATTATTCAATAAAGCACCAATATAAAGGCCGTCTCGGATTGTATCTTTCTCGGCCATGACCATTTGATCAATGGATCAAAAGGAATAGAATGGAGGTGCCCCCCCAGTCTAGATAGACGAAGGGACTATACATGTACCATGGATTCATCATCGTGCCATTCCATGTTTGAACAGGATAATATACCGACGATGAGTAAATAGGTGGAAAGTACCCTGGTCTCATAGAATGAATAGGCGATGCTTGTTGTGTCGCCTTTCGGGTCGTTTTGTTTGACCGTTTTGTTTTAGCAGGTGACCGGGGTTTCTTTGTTGACCGATCACGTGGAACAGTCCTTTTGCTAGTATTTTTGAAGAGCAACTGATCAAAAGTAGGATTGGCTTTGATCAGCCGATTATATGTGCTTTGACCTTGCGTCTTTTTCCTTGCTTTGTGTAGAAGTTGACGTCTTTGGTCATAGGTGGACTGTCCGGCTGAGTTAGCCGGACTATTTGTCTGAGCACCGGATTGTCCGCACGTAGGTGCCGGACCATCTACGATGCTGGGGCTAGCTGATGTGTTTGGTTCATTAACTGTGCCTGCCCCCCGGCGTCTTCGGACCTTTTAGCCTTCTCGTCCGAAGCCTTTCGAGCAATCTCCTTTTGTGATATATCTGACATGCGAGGATTGCTGATGACGATGCCCTTGCCTTTGCCTTTATCGGCCATTTTGGGCCGAACCAAGACCTTTTTGCATGTGAGTTCTATTGTATTAATAGGAAAGGGTTTTGTGTCTACTTGCATCTCCTGAAAAGCCAATCGACCCTCATTTATGGCCGATTGTATCTGTCGACGAAAAACATTACAATCATTGGTGGCATGAGAAAAGGAATTATGCCACTTACAATAAGCACGCCTCTTTAATTCATCAGGAGGAGGAATAGTATGAGTTAATTTAATGTTGCCGTTTTTCAGTAACTCGTCAAATATTTTATCGCATTTGGCAACATTAAAAGTAAACTTAACTTCTTCTTGTCGATTCTTTCGAATCGACTGTAAAGCAGAACATGCTGAAGGTTTAGCCTGTCCTGGCCAAACCAGTTCGGCGGTGTATACATCCGTAGATTCATCGTCTGAATTATCGTATCCCACTAGATGCATCTTATGGCTAACCGATTTTGATGTTTCCTTACTTCGGCTTTCACAGGTCATAGCCCGCTGGTGTAAGTGCACTAGCAAAAAGAATTGGGTGCCATCTAATTTTTCTTTTAAGTAGGGTCGCAACCCATTGAAAGCTAGCCCTGTCAGTTGTTTTTCTGCGACATGAATCTGAAAGCATCGGTTTCTAGTGTCCCGTAATCTCCGGATATAGTCATTAACCGATTCTTCAGGCCCCTGTCGGACTGAAGCTAAGTCAACCAATTCTAACTCATGTTCTCCTGAGAAGAAGTGTTCATGAAATTTCTGCTCTAATTCTTCCCAAGAGTTAATAGAGTTTGGTGGCGAAGCTGCGTACCATGCAAATGCAGTATCAGTAAGGGACAACGAGAATAAACGAACGTGGTAGGCTTCCCCATCAGCCAATTCTCCCAAGTGTGCTATGAATTGGCTTATATGTTCGTGTGTGCTTTTCCCACCTTCACCAGAAAACTTAGAGAAGTCTGGTATTCTAGTTCCCTATGGATATGGCACGGTGTCGAATCGGTGGCTATAAGGCTTCCGATACGATTGCCCTGTACCTGACACACTAACACCGAGTTTGTCCCTGAACATCCCGGCTACCTCGTCTCTGACCCTCTCCGCCATGTCTGGCGACCATCCATTGAGTTTGTGGGTGGAGATTTCAGGTTGCCTGACATTACTCTGTCGGCTTTCCTCCCAAGGATGTTTGAGGTGTGTGTTAGGTGTCCTATTAATGTCACCAGCTCCTGCCCTATACCCCTCAGGCTCTCTTGTGGCCAAATAGTATTCATCCCTATGTCCATGAGGTGGTATGGCATGATTATAATGTGTTGCTGGTGGGGCACCATAATGTTGCTGCGATGAATGTGGGAACTGTGCGTATTGCGCAGCTCTCGGCTCTGCGTATGCATATCCGGACGGTCCGGCGTAAGAGGCCGAATGGTCCGCGACCTGGCCAAATGGTCCGAAGGTATATCCGGATTGTCCAGCCGTATATGGTGCTACGTGGGTAGTCTCGTACCCAGACCGTCTATCGTAAAGAACTGGACGGTCCGCGATCGGGTCGAATGGTCCAGGGCTGTACCCGGACGGATCGGCCATATATGGCGCGACTTGGGCAGTCTGCCCATGGACTCGTGTAGAGTCGGATGGTCCGGCGTAATACGTCGGCCGGTTCATGCCATATCCGGACGGTCCGGCGTAAGATGGCGGACGGTCTGCAACATATCTGGACGGTCCGGCGTGATGCACCGGACGGTCCGTGATGGGGCCGAAGTGTTCAGGGTTGTACCCTGATGGTCCGGCCATGTACGGTGCGACCTGAGTGTTTTGTGTGCGGGCCTGCATCTGGTCGGACGGTCCGGCGAAATACGCCGGACGTTCCGCGGTATAACCGGACTGTCTGAGATGATGCTCGGACGGTCCGGTCGTGTCCAGTACCAGTCGCGTGCCTAGTGGTTGCGGCTGTGATGGTGACACGAAAGCGTGCATCGGCATACCATATGATGGCTGGGTCAAGGGTGACCCGTTTATAGCCGATGTGTTTGACATGGGTGGCACTGTATTAGACTCTTGCGATGGAAAGTTAGGAGCAGCTGATTTCTCGTATGCACGTAAATGCATTTTAATAGATTCATCTACATATTGCTTTAACTGATCTCCACGTTGATCCATGAAAGTCGTAAGAGATAGGTCTAGAGTACTTACAGCGGGACCTTGAAGTGGAGGTAGGAGAGATTCCATATCGATCTCCCCTTGACGGACGATCTTCTGGTGGCGATCTGCCGTGAAGTGTGACAAGTACTTGTCCGCTGCCTCCTTGCGCCGTTCGGAGAGTTTATGCAACAGTTCCGCCTCTTCCTTGTCGCGTTGTTCGTTCCATACCCGCATCACCTCCTTCTCATCGCGCATTACGAGGTCTTCAAAGGGCCTTTGGTCATCAGCCGGGAGCGCCTCCATGGCCGGCTTGATGATGTTGGTAGTGGAGATCTTGGTGTGATCCATAGAACCGGCCATTTATGGGTCGATTTTTAGCAGATCTAGACACCTTGTCCCCAGCGGAGTCGCTAAAAAGTATGTTGACACCTTTTTGGAGGCGTCAATTACTCAAAAGAACCAGCGGCGGTGCTCTCTGGCCAGGCGTGGACGGTCCGCAGCACAGGGTCGGACGGTCCGCGACCTGGCGCGAGGCGGAGGTGCTCTCTGGTCAGGCGCGGACGGTCCGCGGCACAGGGCCGGACGGTCCGCGACCTGGCGCAGGAGCCCGGGTTCCCTGCCTAACGGCCAGACGGTCCACGCACTGGGGCCGGACGGTCCGCGCGTGCGTAGAGGCGGCGAAGGATCGCCGGCGGCGCCTGGATCTCGCTCCCGGGAGGGACCCCGTCGGGGAGGAGAGATCCTAGGAGTTGTCTAGGCTCGGGCAGGCCGACCTAGACTCCTCTAATCGACGTAGAGTCGAAGAGAGACGGAGAATTTGGGGATTGAAAGGCTAAACTAGGGCTAAACTAGAACTAGACTAGAACTACTCCTAATGCATAAGGTAAAAACGAGTAATAGATTGGATTTGATCGATTGTTGGGGGTTCAATCGGCCGTAGCCCTTCATCTATATAAAGGGGGAGGTCTGGATCCGCTTCAAACTGATTTCCGAGTTAATCCCGCGGTTTTAGGTAACCAATCCCGCGAGAAACTAGGAACCCTAACTGACTCTGCACACGCGCGGACCGTCCGCGCCACCACCGCGGACTGTCCGGACCGCGGACCGTCTGGCCTCGGGGGCGGACCGTCCGCACTGCTCTTTTTAGAGCTCAATAGTTAGTAGCTAAAATTAGTTGAGACATCCAAACATTCTAGCTAATAGTTCAGCTATTAGCTATTTTTGGTAAATTAGTTAATTGTTAGGTAGTTATTTGTTAGCTAGCTAATTCTACTAGCAATTTTTAGCCAATTAACTATTAATTCTAGTGCATTCAAACAGCCCTCATGCTCTCACAAAGTAATGAAACAAACTCTTCATATCATTTTCTCTCATTTCTCTCAACCATATAGGAAGTGTCGGTGAAGCTGTTTTGCCAAATATTTTCATAAAACAGTTTAGTTCCCTTTGGTTAGGCTTTTTCAATATGCTCTTGCTTTTGCTAAAAGCTAATAAAATGGTGAAAAACAATAGCTCCGAGTGAAAAGTTGCTTTTTTTTTGCTCCAATACAATACTTACAACCTCATCCTTGCTTTCACCCACACTCGGCTTAAAAAAATACTCCCTCCGTTTCTTTTTATATGTCGCTGGATAGTGTAATTTTGCACTATCCAGCGACATATAAAAAGAAACGGAGGGAGTACACACTTGCCATCTGTTACTAAAAATAACAATTTATTTGCCTCTATTCCCGTCGCGTGCAAGAGAGGCATGTCCACCCGCTACTGCTCGTCATTATTGTTGCTGACTCGACTAACCTCACGTATAGGGATGAAAACGGACAAAACGGGCTTAAAAACCCTCCTTTTGTTTTCGTTTCCGTAATTTTTCGTTAGAAACGACATTGAGTACAAAATAGTCGGGAACAAAAACGACAGTGAGATAAATGGGTGCGGTGACAGGCAGTGGCGGAGGACGCAAGAATTTAGATGTTGCTAACGCAACGAAGAATAATATGATTCGGTTGGACCTTTAGCTATGAAAGCCCTTCTAACATCATCTTTAATATTAGGAGCAAAAGAATTGATTGGAATACGAAGTCTCGGATCAGAAATAATGTGATCCGGGTTGGACTGATTTATACCTTCGACTTGACCATTAACATCTTCACCATTGGCATCTGAAATAGGTCCATTCTCTTCTAGAACAAGTGCAACTTTTTCACTATTATTTTCTTGAACTCCAACTTGTATTCCGGGTTCATTTTCAACTCCACTAGCGTGAGTGCTCGATCTACTTCCACTAGAAGCTTGACTGAAATAGCTGTTTAAATATGTCATTTTACGAAGTATATAGCATGTATTAGATATTAGAAAACATTACAACAGGGAGTGTTCACATAATAAAGAGAGATACTTTTTTGGACCATATTTTTTGCCTTATTTTTGTTTCTATCCATGTCTATTATTTAGAAATTGGAAAATTTACACACTAAAAAATCTATTGGATTAGACATGTTGTTTTGTTTCTATTCAATAATTCAAATAATCAAATAAATCGGATTTTCAAATAATCAAATACATCTAGTGTTTGGACCTAGACGGCTGGTCTGGACGCTGGGATGGCCAGCGGCCGGATGGGGCAGCGCGCTTCGTCGCCGCGGGCCTGCGGCACTCAGGTAGTGCGGCCTGGCCCTGTGCACGCGGCAGTGCGACGCGCCGGCAGGCAGCAGAGCACGCGCACGCGGCCGCGGCACGTCGCACTGACAGCGGCACTGGCACGGCCGCGCGGGCGGCCTGGCGCCTGGGCGGGATGAGCCACGGTCCGCGAGCAGCTGCAGGCCTGCAGCGCACCGGTGGGAGTGCGAGTGCGAGTGCGGGACGCCGGGACGGCGCTGGCGGCTGGCGGCCCGGCGCACTCGGAGCTCGACGTATTTGTCGAAGATGAGGAGATGGATAACTTAATCTCTTGTTGGGCTGGTTCAAGGTATTGCTTAAGTAATATTGAACTATATTGGGCTCTCCATCCCTGGTGACAGAGCTCTATAAAGTTAACATCCTGAGCCACTGTATAAAACTTTAAAGTTACTTTAAACATGATTTCAATATATTGTACGACTAAATATACCGTAAAACAAAATATACCGTAAACATAGACTAAGATAGTATTTATCTCAATTCAACATCTAAAAATACAAGGAACTTGATAAAAATATAAAAAATACCTAATTAGAGATGAGACGATTTGTTCCTTCCTCACCTCTAATAACTTCATCAACATTAGCACGTGAATTTCAACCTACACATTGCAAGTTAAATATTTGTACAACATGACAATATAGCTAAGGAATGCAAAAAATTATAAGTGAGCACAAAAATATACCACTTGAACTTTTTGGAGGTAGCTTTTTTATACGACTCTTCAATTCTTGAAAATGGTATAAAATATCATCACTCGGCAATGCTATACTCCAACCATGGATTATTTACATACCATTCATCATGAGAGACCTATTGTGATTGCCTATCATTCTTTTAGGATACTTATGGCCTTTTGGTTGGCATGGACCCTTCGCAATATATGCTCTTCTGATGGCATCCCTAAAGTTTGCATCAACTTGCTCAATTGGCATGCGAAGACCAGGATCCGCTATAACTTGATCAACATTATTGCTATCTCTTAAACCCACCGATACATTTGCATTGTGTTGGCGCTGATCTGGATGCAAACACCGGAGATGAACCGCCTAGCGGTGCTCTCTGTGGAGGCGCGGACGATCCATAGCCTTGGGCGAGACGGTCCGTGACCTGGGCGCAGGAGCGGCTCCTTCTCTACGTTCGTCCGGACGTTCCGTGCCTAGGGCTTGGATGGTCCGCGATGGTACGGAGGGTTGTCTTCTTCACATCAAACCTAGATCTCGCCTCCTGAGAGGGACCCTGTCGGGGAGTAGAGATCCTAGGGTGTGCCTTGGCATCGGCATGCCACCCAAGACCCATCTAGTCGACGTAGAGCCAAAGAGAGGTGAAGATTCGATGTATAGGAAGGCTAAACTAGGTCTACTCCTAATGCATAAGGTAAAAACAATAAGTAGAGTTGATTGGATCGATTATGGAGGGTTCAATCGGTCGTACCCCTTCATCTATATAAAGGGTGGAGATATGGACCCGTTACAAGTCGGTTCTCGAGTTAATTCCGCAGGTTTTGCTAACAAATCCCACTAGAAACCTAGAACCCTAACTGGTTCTGCGCACGCGCGGACTGTCTGGCTCTAGGGTGGACAATCCGCAGCAATTATAGTGTTCAACATATGCCCCCTTCATTTTGGTGAAGGTTGACGAACAAAAAGAATATGCACTAAGCCTGATCCAAGTAACCGACTTTTCAATCCAATAGGGTGATCATTCAATAGAGCTCTAATGCATAAAGGCTGTTTCAGATTGCATCTTTCTCGACCATGACCATCTGATCAAAGGATCAAAATGTATAGAATGGAGGTGCTCCAAAGCCTGAATAGGCAAAGGGACTATGTATGTACCACATGTTCATCGTCGTGCCATTTCACATTTGAATAGAACAATATATTAACGATGAGTAGGTGGGTGGAAAGTATTCTGGTGTCAATGGATGAATAGGCGATGCTTGTTGCGTCACCTTTTGGACCGTTTTATTCTGCCATTTTGTTTTAGCGGGTGACCGAGGATTCTTTGTTGGCCGATCGCATAGAATGACCTTGTTGCTAGCGTATTTGGAGAGCAATTGATCAAAAGTATGACTGGCTTTGACCAATAGACCATGTGTGTTATATGTGTTTTGCCCCTGCGTCTCCTTTTTCGCTTTGTGTGGAGGCCGATGCATTGGCCATGGGCAGACTATCTGGTTGAGTCAGTTGTACCGTTTGTTTAAGCACCAGACCTTCCAAGTGTAGGTGTCAGACCATTCGCAATTATCGAGTCATGGAGCTTTGCTCGGCTACTCGATTGAGCCTGCCCCCTGACGCCTCCAGACTTGTTAGTCCTCCAGTCTGGAGCCTTTCGAGCAATCCCTCCTTGTGATATATTTGACGTGCGAGGATCACCAATAGTGATGATTTTGCCTTTTCCTTTATCGGCCACTTCTGGTCGAGCCAATACTTTTTTGCTTGCTAGTTCTATTATATTGACAAGAAATGGTTGTGTGTACACTTGCATCTGCTAAAAACTCAATCGACCCTCATTTATGGCCGATTGTATCTATCTACGAAAAACGTTACAATCATTAGTGGCATCGGAAAAATAATTATGCCACTTGCAATAAGGATGTCTCTTTAACTGACCTAGAGGAGGAAGATTATGAGTTACTTTAATGTTGCCACTTTTCACTAGTTCATCAAATATTTTATCACACTTAGCAACATTAAAAGTAAATTTTACTTCTTCTTGCTAATTCTTTTGAACCGACTGTAAAGAAGAATATGGTGAAGGTTTGGCCTTTATTGTTAAAACAAGTTTAGTGGTACATATATATGTGGATTCATCATCCGAATTATCACACCCCACTAGATGTATAGTACGGCCGACCGATTTTGATGTCACTTTACATTGTCTTTCATAGGCCAAAGCCCGCTGATGTAGCTGAGCTATTGAAAATAACTTAGTGCCATCCAATTTGTATCTTAAGTAGGATAGCAACCCATTAAAACCCGCCCTGCTAGCTATTTGTCTGTGACATGGATTTGAAAGCATCGGTTTCTAGTGTCCCGGAACCTTCGAATATAATCATTAACCGACTCTTTGTGTCCCTATCGAACTGAGGCTAAATCAGCCAACCCTAATTCATATTCCCCGAGGAAAAAATGCTCATGAAATTTAATTTCTAAATTATTCCAGGAATTAATGGAATTAGGAGGCAGTGCGGCGTACCATGCAAAAGCGTTACCAGTAAGAGACAATGAAAATAAATGAACATGAAAGGCTTCCCCATCGGCCAATTCACCTAGGTGTGCTAGGAACTAGCCTACATGTTCATGTGTGCTTCTACCACTTTCACCAGAAAACTTGGAAAACTATGGTATCCTTGCCCCTTGTGGGTACAGAACAATGTCAAACCAGTGTTCATATGGCTTTTGATATGATTGCCATACTCTGGCTACTCTAACTTTGAGCATATCTTGAAATATTTCAGCCATCTCTTCCCTAATTTTCTCCATTGCGCCTGGTGACGAACCACTGGACTCTAGGTTGTGGGGCTCATTTGGCCGAGTATTGTTATGCCGACCTTCCTGCCGTGCCCGATCGAGAACTTTGACCAGCCAGTGGTCATATGGTACGTTGTGGTTTAAATATGTAGGGAGAGGAATGCACTACTGCTGTGGTGCGTAATAAATTGGTGTATAGTGTGCAATAGAATGTTCTGTGTATGTGTATCCGGACTGTCCGGTCCAGGCGGTCGAATGGTCCAACACGATGTTGGACCGTCCGATGGTAAATTCAGACTATTCGGTTTGGTTCGCTACTATTGTTGTGCCACGTGGTGGTCCTAGTGTAGCCCTAGACTATCCGGCAGGGAAAGCCAGACGGTCTAGGTAATGGTTGGACTGTCCGGGCAAAGGCTTGGAGGGTTCGACCGTGTCTAGGGACGCTGATCTGCCAAGCAGAGACAACAGTGGTGGTATTCGCCCTAGATATGAGTTCATCGGCATTACCATATAATGATTAGGGATGTGAATCCCTATTTGTTGTCAATGTATTAGACATAGACATCATGTTACTAGTTTTAAATGATGGAAGACTAGGAGCAACAAGTTTCTCCAACGAATGTGTTAATTTTTTATTGATTCTTCTAACCCTCCAATCTATTGTTTCATTTGATTCTGTTGCTGATCTACATACTGTTTAATAGATTTGATGTTGTTGGGTTTACTCATATTGGGAATTTGAAGTGAAGATAAAGAGACGCGGCCTCGATCTCTCCATGTGTGACAACCTTATGGTGGCGATCCATCGTGAATTGTGACAAGAATTTCTCCTTCGTCAGACGCATGTAGTCTTCATATTGTTGTTGCTCATCGTCTGACAGGCTTTCAACAACCGGCTTCAAGATATTGTCTGGGGAGGTATCGGTGTGATCTTTAGAACCGGCCATTTGAGAGCCTAATTTTTAGTAGATCTAGACACATGTTCCCCACCGGAGTCACCAAAAAGTGCGTTGGCACCGATCTGGACACTAAACACCAGATATGAACCGAATGTCGATGCTTTTTGTGGAGACGCAGACAGTCTGCGGTCCTAGGCTAGATGGTTGATGACCTGGATGCAGGAGCGGCTCATTCTCTACGTACGTCCATACGATCCACGCCTGGGGTTTGGGTGGTCCGTGTCACACCCAGATTTAAGGGATAAAGCCGGGTGCGTCTCATATGTGCGCCAAAGAAGAACAACACATATAATGACCAAGTGTATAGAGATAAATATCACAAATGTTATTACATAGCAGAAGTATCTTACAAAAATAAATGATAACAATAAAATGAACTAATAATTATTCCTTGGCGCCATCAAGCTGACTGGGAGACGCCACCTAGATAAGCTTGTACTCCTCGTTGTAGACCTCCTCCTGGGCTACCTGCTCTTCACGTGTCGGGGGTTTATATATCACAAGAGTGAGCTCACAAAAGATCATAGCTCAACAAGCTGTGGGGAATAATGTGCATGAACTCACCTAAAGTGGGAGCTCATGTGAAGTGTAAGATTGATCAACAAATAATGGGTAAATCTTAGCATTGCTTTTAATAAGTTGGTCAAATTTTATTAGCAGTTACTAAATATAAGTATATACCAAACTAGAGTAATAATAGATCAAAATTAATAATAAAACCACAATGCGATGCAAATGATAAATTGAATTTAATTTCATAAGTTAATCATGCGAGAGTCCTGAGCTGCTCATGACCGCGAGCACGGCTAGTATACCAATTTTACACTCTACAGAGGTTGCACCCTTTACCCACAAATCATGTTACCCATCTGCCACAGGGTTGTACGGGCCCCATACACCTCTACCAAGGAAGTGAGGCAGGATAACACTACGAGGCCTTTACAAAGTTCCACTAGCTTCAGAAAACCCGCTATAGTTTCTAAGGAGCGCAATGTAGGAATCCCCCGTCTGAAAAGCCATCGCAGCAAAATCAACCTGAGAACCTCCCTACACCGACCACTCCCGTACTGCCCTTGCCCCTTTCGGGTAAGGTAGACCTCCACTAGCTTTCCTAATTAGTCAGCCAAGGGCATCCCATTCCACCCTTGTGGTGGCACGTGTGTCTCAAGTTAAGCTCCATGTTTCAATTAACATAATAGTCTTATCATGAACAGAATAGAACAACAATAATAAAGCATGATCATGAATGATAATTATCAACAGCAGAGACTACCTAGAAGTTCAGGGGTAAACAAGGTGTAAAGATGACCAAACTAGGGTGACCTATTGGGTCCTAAGCATACCAAAATGATTATAGAGAACATTATTGGGTAAATAAAAGTGGACAAGGGCACAACTTGCCTTCAATGAGCTCCTGCTCAGTATTTTCCACCTGCTGGTTACCGGGGTCCTTGGCCACTTGCTCGTCTACTCAAAGCAATCCAAACAAACATGGTATAGGAGAAATTAACATTACATCAAACATCAGAACAGAATGTATGATAATATTCTACATATCATAACGAGATCGTAGGTTCGAGAATCACTAAATTCGGAGTTAAAGATAACAAGTTATGATTTTTCCAAAGTTTTAAGTGGTTGATATAGAATAAACTGAGTGGACAATTTTAATCTATGTTTCACAATAAAATAGAGTTACCAGGTGATAAACAATATTAAAATAAAATTAATGCAACTGTAATGGATCAAAAAGAAGTTAAAATGGATTTTCTATGAATTAAACAAGATTCTAGAATTATTTTTATACTAAAAATTATTTTATTTATTAATTTATCTAATTCATTAGGTTTCTGGACTATGCGCATTATTTCTGAGAAGTTCAAGGCTTAATCTGTAAAATTCAGGGCCATTCGGTAATTATTCTAACACTACTAAGGATTGTGGGTTGGCATCCTCAAAACAGAGGCTCTCTTTTACAAAACTTCTATGTCAAAGGGGTATTGGGTGATTATAGCCACACAGATCACGATCAACGGTCCAGATTTAAAGACGAATCAGTATCCCTCGTCGACCCTACGATCTAATATCCACGGTCGACGATCGTGCATGACTCCAACCCATCCTGATCCGCTTGATCTCAGATTGACGGATTGGATTTAATACAGCGAAGGGGTATACAACTTCTAATCCCGACCGCTATCCCAAGATCCAACGGTCGAGACATGTCTCTATCCTCCCAGGTACGCAGGCGACGGCACTGCCCCGGCGCACAACGGAGCGTTCGCCGGAGACCAGGCGTTTGGCCCCCCTGGCGCCTTAAAACTAATCTAGAGGAAACTAATCGTAGTACGCGAAATGGTGAATATCATAGGAGCATTCTTACCGGTGTTAAGATCACGATGACTCCTGCTCACGATGTGAGGCGGACGACTGCGCACCCCCTATTCCGATGAGCAATCCCTCCAATACCAGATCGCACCGGGTCCGGATGAGTCATACGTGCGCTTCACCGATCTATTGCCGACGCACCGCGCTCATCCACTAAGCTCCACCAACGCCCAGCGCTAACCCAGGCTGCGGCGGATCTCCTAGCTACACGCCCTCATCCTCCCGCGATTTTCCGAGCTACCCACAAGTTAAGCAATGACGACGCGCCCCTTTAAGTGTCCCCAGGTCATCTAGGTCACCGGATGCGTGAGATTTGACTGAGTTTTCCATGTCCAGCCGAGATCGGCGTGGTTGTTACGCGGAGCTTGCGGACGGTGAGGGGCGATGCTGACCATGGTGGTCCACACGTCAGCTGCTCGGGTAGGAGGGGCGCGAGCGCGACTGGCTAGCACTCGGGCCCCACGAAATAACGAGTATCCCTCATCTCTCTCAGGTTCGTAGGACACGGACCTTCCGGGCCCACCAGCCAGTCATTCATTAAGTTCGGCGCACTTCGTTTGGGCCCACGCGACTGGTTAGATCCTTCTTTGTCTTTTTCTTTCCCTTTTCAGTTTTCTTTTCTTTTTATTTTTAGATTTCAAATTTGAATTCAAATTTTGTTGTGAAATTCACACTTAGATCAAATGCACAAATTAAAATACCAGTATGAAAAGATATATATATATACATTGTGTATTATTTTCCTTTCCTTTTCTATGTCATTTTCAATCTCTAGACTTCAAATTAGGTTAAACCCTAATTTCAACATTAATTAAATGCACAAGCAAAATCTTCAACATGATGCATAGATTATTTATGTATCTCTAGTTAATTTAGGCACTTTAGGTATGATTATTAATATTTCTCATGAATAGAGGGCAATACACATAAGGAGATTAACTCTTCTCTTATTATCCACAAGTTGGGTATTACAGTCCGCGATGGCGCAGGGGTCGTCTTCTTCGCAGTAGACCTAGATCTTACCTCTCAGGAGGGACTCTGTCGAGGAGGAGAGATTCTAGGGTGTGTTTTGGAATCAACAGGCCACACAAGACGCCTCTAGTCAACGTAGAGTCAAAGAGAGGTGAAGAATTGAGGTAGAGGAAGGCGCTCGCGCCGATCATCGTCCGTCATCCGATGCCCGTGCCAAGCAGGTGGAGGCGTGCACCTGTCATGGTCTGTGGAGGTGCAGCGTCGGGACGAAGGCATAGGCATCAGGCGTGGATGCACGACGCTAGGATGAAGGCAGGGGAATTGAGCATGCCTTTTGCGTGAGTGAATTAGGCCTGTTATGGTTTCTTTTGGGCCAAAAATGTATACCTATATAAAAAAGTTTTGGACTACGACCTGTGCCATGGCCTAGGTGGCCCGAGCCTAATATTCGCCCCTGAACAGGTGTATGAAAATGAACGGTGTCAAAAATATTAAGTAGAAACTCATAATTTAATACAAACACACATGACATTGATGCCTAACTAGCGACTGGCTGATAGAGCAACAATATGGAATAAATAGATATAGAGAGGCAACACTCTATTGTTGTTTGCTAGCTAATGGTATACATATAGTTATGACTGATGTTATTTAAGCCTTTAGGCCACTTGTCATTGAGGAGAGCCGGTGGCTAGAATGACCTCTTGTGCTATAATTTGTAGATAAGGATATGTGGCTTTAGCTAATGCACTAATGCATATTGGGTTGATCCTGGATTTCTCAAATATGGAATAATACGAGTTCAATGCGGCTAAAAATAGGATCCCGCAAAAACAAACAGGATAGACCCTCTCCCGTTTCTATACTATTTTTGAATTTTTCGTAAATTTGAAAACGGTCAGGTCAAATGTGAAAAACGATACGGATTGGAATTTTACCTATCCTATTTTCAAAAAAATTTCATGAATACAAAAACGAACAGATGAAATGTGAAAAACGATACGGGTCAGTATTTTACCATTCTGTTTTGAACCCTGCTGGCGGGTGTGGATTCGATGAGGGCTTGTGGTCCTGCACGGACACGACTCTAGCTCCTAGACATGATGGTGGTACGTGGCATGTGGGTGTGGCTCCTGTGGCACTGTGGCAACCCAGACACTGGCACACCCTAGTGCACGCTCTTCCTTGGCTAGAAATCTGCCTGCCCCAGCATGACTAGAGAAAGATGAATGACTTTGAACTCTCATAGCATATACCTTACAATAGTTTTTCTATAGACCACATGTCATAACATTTTTAAAAGCTAGAGATCAACTAAACACTATCTCAGTTTTCACATACAAAGCTGCTCATGGAACTACTTTTTTAAAAAAATCACTAGCCAAACTGAGTTGTGTGAAACAAGATTAGAGCATCTGCATTAGTTCTCTAAACAAGTTTCTAAATATAAATTGAATAAGTTGTTATTAGAAATAGATCTCCAACAGTTCTCTAAAAGAGGTTGCTAAATTTACAAAGTCCTACCCAACTGTCACACCCGGTTTTGGAAGGTAAACCGAATGCAAACCATGTACGTGCCCGGATCAGAAATTCACGTACATGGCGATTACATAAATGACTCATCATAGCATAATGCTTCGAATTACAATAAAGAGTAAGTAATAATATGAAAGATTAGAGTCATTTACATAATATAATTGAAGTACATAGAATAGAAACGTAGCCAACGTAAACAAATCCACCACAGGCAGCTGACTGGGGGAGGTCGCTAGCCTAATTCCTCAAACTCATCGACGTCCTGGAACTCCTGGAGATTCGCCTTGACGCCTTCTTCTTTACCTGAGCATAGATTGCACCAAAGGCAACCTGGTGTTTTGTGAAAGCAAGGGTGAGTACACATCAACGTACTCAACAAATGTCCCGTTTGGCTGAGGCGGAATAGCTTTATGTGGGGTTAAGGTCAAAGCAGTTGCTTTTAGTTGGCCAGGTATTTATTATTAGTGGAAGCCAAGTTTTATCATATAACCATCCCGTGAACCATTTCCTCATCGAGGAAACATCATCATCATCGAGCCAAAACCGTAAATAAAACCATTGTATATCGAACCATCTGTATCTCTAATGAAAGAGGATCCCAAGGCCGCTCTTAACCATGAGCACGGCTAATATATCAGTTTCTAACCCTCTGCAGACGTCGTACACTTTACCCACAAGTCGTGATTCCCGTTCTGCCCGGAGATCATGACTCTCCATTGATCACTACCAAGGTGACCTAGCAGGGTCTCACTACGTAGCCTTTACAAAGACTCCCCTGGTGCATAGCTGCTCGTTAGGTTTCGCCAATCGTACAAACGCAGTACACCTCCCCAAGGTGGGTGACTAACAAAACCAAATCAAATGAACCTCTGTACCCCAACCTTGGCAGAGCGAGCACTACGCCTCGGCCCCCATTGATGGCCCTCCAGCAAAGCCAACTACACCCCCAGGTTCATCTAATTAATCAGCTAAGGGCGTCCCATTCCACCCTCATGGTTGCACTATTATCCCGGGTGGTCACTCCACGAACAGGTCCTTACGGAGAGGTACTCAGGAAAAAGGCCTGAGCCCCCTAAGGTATCACAAGATCATCCACATAATCCAAATAACAGTATTGTATCATAATATTCACATCATGTTCATTGATTATAGTAAATCAATAGCGTAAAGCTAACCATGATAACCCAAAAGGTAGACAAGGATAAGATAAATAGAAAGCTAGTCAATCCTTAAGTTTTAATTAAGTAATGCGGGACAGTGAATTATAAGTAGATAGGACATAATGGGTTAGAGGACACTTGCCTTCACCAAACAGATGCTCAGGATCTTCAGCCTCATAGAACTTAGAGAGCTTGATCACATGGTCGCCAACGCTTGATCTTCGATCCCTCGAAGCTCGGAAACGAGTCGCGAGCTAATCGCAATGCAAAGCGAAGACGAACAGGCACAAGCAAACAGACACATATATGCATAAGAACATTACACCATACAAATACAAACATAGTAAAACATACAAAACGAAATAGAGCGCGTTACTACGGTCACGCGAGGAAAAAGAAACGCGACGGTCGAGGCTACGGTCAAGAAGTTAGCGCGTCCATACTAACCGAGTATTAATCGTAACATTTAGTTTGATCTAATTATATTAATCAATATTTATTTAAAATGAAACTAGAGTTTTCGCACAATTTTAATTAGCTGACCACACAAACGATTCTTAGTTAAATAAGTAATTTAAATAACGTCAGGGACTCTAAGCAGGACGAATTAGCGGAGCGAGACGAAATACGTAACGCGTGAAACATGCACGACAGCGTGCAAACGACGCGCGTACACGCGCGACATAGCACGCTGACGATACACGAAACAGCACGCGCGACGAGCGTGAACGACGCGTGACGACCCGTGCGACACAGCACAAACCAGACGCACGAACAACATGACGACGATGAGCTCTACGCGTGTGAACAACGCATAGACAGCACGCGACATGCGACTATCACCAGATTATAATTAGATGTGCAAAATTATATTTCTAAGTTGATTTTTAGTTAATATAAATTATTTGCATAAAACATTTTAGATAAATTGAATTATCAATTAGTCAACGATTAACAAGAACTAATTACTAAGTATGAACGATAATAGCGAAATTATTAACTAATGTGTGCAGATCGCGTGCGCGACGTAGCGCGAACGGACGGTGACGACGCGCACATACCGCGCACGCGAAAGGCAACAACGACACGTGCGAACGGCGCGAACGCACGCACGCGCAGGGGGGTAGACGGGAGTCGTCTAGGGGTAGACGAACGTTGTCTAGGGGGTAGACGGACGTCGTCGGGACCCTGACAACGCGCTGCACACATGCTACAAAGAGCGCGCTATGAGAACGCAGTTTTGGGGCTGTCGCTTACCTGGGGTTCGACAAATCGTGGTCATGCTAAGTGAATATCCACTATAATGTTTTACTTTGACTTAGTAGTATTAACAACAGTCTATCACATATCCTAATAAATTTACTATTTATCCTTGATTACTTTGTTACTCTAATATTTGTCGATTCAATATATAGTTTATTAACCAACACAATCGACTTCACACGAGGAATAAAATTAACGTGCGCAAAGCGTGCGACGTGAACCTTGTGCGCACGACGCGCGAACAGCGACTATGTAAGGAAAATGGACCCCGGGCCATTTGGCTAATTGAGTTTTTGTGTTTGATGAACGACACAATCCGTGAACTAATAAGTTTTCTAGTGTTTGTGTTTGTAGTTCACAGGATGCAAGATTTACTTGGACTAAGGAATTGAGGAAAGCAACACCTCAAAAGAATACATTAAGAAGATCCAAGAAAAGTCCAAGTGTGCTGCTGCGGACTGTCTGTGTGAAGGCGCACCAGACTGTCCGGTGGCGCACCGGACTGTCCGGTGCACCAGGGAACTCCAGCCCAACGACTAGTTCCATGTGGCACTCGAAGAGAAGACCACCGGACTGTCCGGTGTGAGCACCAGACTGTCCGGTGTGGAAAAGCCTGCGGCGCCAACGGTCACCTGCTCTGACAGAGCAACGGCTAGGCGCACCGGACAGGTTACAGTGCGCTGTCCGGTGCACCACCGGACTGTCCGGTGTGCCGCAGAGAACTGCAGCTTTTCTCCAACGACAATTTTGGAGTTGGGGCCTATATATACTTCACCCAACCGGCCATTTGAAGGTGTGGGAGCCCAAGCAACATACCAAGGCATATAGTGCACATCTCCAAGAGCTCAAACATCCAAGTGCTTAATAGAATCACTCGGTGATTAGCGTAGGTGCTTTGCGAAGTGCTTAGGTTAGTTAGACCACTTTAGCGCTTGCTCTAGGTGAACCCTAGTTAGTTGAGTGAGTTTTGTAAAACCACACAACCCCTCGGCTCTTGCGTGAGTCGTTGTAATTGTACCGAGTGGGGCGAGAGTCTTGCGAGACCATGACAACCGCGTTTGTGTCACGGCCGCCACCGTGTACCGTAGGGAACGAGGCCTGCGGCGTTTCGGCCGGAAGCTCGATAGTTGAGATGTCAGGGAGCGTCTGAGAGGAGACGGAAGCGGAGCACCACTTGCGCATGGAGAAGGCCCGTGGCTCTCTACGGAGTTACTCGACCGTGGTGCTTGGCCCTCGTGTGGGCTTCCCTTTGCGTAGGGGCACCAACGAGGATTAGTCGGGACCTTGCGTGGTTCCGGATACCTCGGTAAAAATACCGGCGTCATCCACGAGAGTTTGCTTCTCTATTTTGCTCTTTAAGTTTCCGCATTTATATTAAGCATTTAAGTTTCAATCTTGTATTCATACTTATTTAGTGTAGATTGAAACTTAGCCTTTGCGGTAGAGATAGCAACACTTAGACAAAACCTAGTTTGTACATTCTAGTTTGATTACTTGCATAGGTTTTGCTCTAGGAATTTAATTGTGGCCTAGTTTAGTGAAAGTTTTAGAAGTCCTAATTCACCCCCCTCTTAGGCGTCACCCGTTTCCTACAAGTGGTATCAGAGCCGGTTTGGCTCATTTGAAACGTTTTAGCTTCACCGCTAAAAGAGCCGATGCTTTTTAGAGGAAGGGATGGATACCCATAGGCCACCACACTTCGATGGCACTAACTTCACATATTATAGTGCTAGAATGGCTTGTTACCTACATGTCGTTGATCTAGGTGTTTGGAGAGTCACTCGTGACGGGATGAACCCCTCAAGAATCCCGAGAAACCCACCACGAGTGAGGAAAAAGAAATTCATTTAAATGCTAGAGCCAAAAATTGCTTGTATGAATCTCTTAGCATGGATATTTTTAATCAAGTATGTACCTTGAAAACTGCTAATGACATTTGGCTAAAATTGCGTGAGCTCCATGACGGCACATCCAATGTCCGTGAGCAAAAACATTGCCTAGTCTTAAATGAGTATAATTCTTTTGCTATGAAAGATGATGAGCTTGTTAGAGACATTTATTCTTGTTTGAATCTAATTATCAATGAGCTCAACTCTATTGGCATTAATAAGCTAGGTGATGCGGACATTGTGAGGAAGATTATCTCCCTGCTACCACAACAAAGATATGGGAGCATCATCACCATCCTTCACAACATGGAGGACTTGAGCAACATGACCCCGACCATTGTGATTGGAAAAATCGCGGCTTTTGAGATGTCGCGAAAAATGTGTCGGGGAGAGGAGCCAACTTCCTCAAGACCATATGCTTTTGCATGTGATGAAAGGAAGGGCAAAAAGAAGGCTCCCACTCCAAGTTCCTCAAGTGAAGAAGAGGAAGAAGAAGAAAGTGATGATGATGAAGATAATCAACCATACACATCATCCTCCAAGGACGAAGAAACAATCCTACGCGTCAGAAAGGTAATGAGGATGATCCACAAGATTAATCTAATGGGTGTGCCCCTGCAGGTCGAGGATCTTCTCTTTAACATTGACAGGAAAAAGCAAAGGAAGAGAGGATGCTTCGCATGTGGGGAGAAGGGCCACTTCAGGGACAACTGTCCAAATATGGCCAAACCCAAAAAGGAGAGGAGCAAAGGCAAGGCGCTAACAAGTATTAGAACTTGGGATGATTCTTCAAGTGAAGATGAACCTCCAAGGACGCGCAGCCACCGGTCCTCGTCACGCTCATCACGGTCATCACACTAATGCCTTATGGCAAGAGGTAACAAAAGCATTCCATCCTCTAGTGATGAAAGTAGTAGTGATGATGAAGGTGAGGGAAAGCCCTCTCTAGATAAGCTTGCGGAAGCCGTAGAATTTCTCTAGGATGTTTGCACTAATCAAAAAGCTCAACTTAAAACTTTGAAAAATAAGTTGGTTAGCTCTCAAAATGATTACAAAGTTTTGCTACAAAAATTTGAAACTTTTGCAAACTTAAATAGTGAGCTATCAACTAAAATTGAGCTATTAGAATCTAGTGCTCCATCCACTGCTACCGATGATAGCCTTATCAAAAAGAATGAAAAACTTAAGGCTAAGTTAGCTAGCTCCCAAGAAGCTATTGAAAATTTGCTAGAGAAAATGGAAATTCTTAGCATACATAACAATGAGCTAACTACTAAGCTAGAAAACATTGGTAGCACCCCAGTAGCATCTTTAGTTGAAATACCTGAAATAATTAAAAAAGATGCTTCTACTTCCTGCTTTGATTTAATTGATGATTCTAACCCCTGCAACCAAGTTCTTGTTGAGAATATTATTGTTGAAACATGTTTGGATGAGGTTGCAAAGGAAAATGAACAACTAAAGCAAGAAGTGGCTCGCCTTGGCAAGGCTTTGTATGACAAGAAAGGCAAAGCCAAACAAATCCGACCTCCATAGGATAACACCACTGCGGGAGTGAACAAGCCTGTAGAGGGAGAAATTGTGATTTGTAGGCTATGCCACATGGAAGGCCACAAGTCTTTCTAATGCAAGGCGATGATCGTGGATAAACAAAGGCAAAAGCTCAAGCAAAAGCCATCAAGCAAAATCTCCAACACCTACATCAAAAAGGTGAATAAAAAGGATGCTACACCATACTTGATCAAGAAGAAAAAGAATGGAAAGGTGATAGCAATCAAGGCCAACAAGCAAGCCAACAAGGGAAAAGGGGCCAAACGCATTTGGGTGCCAAAGGAAATAATTTCAACCATGAAAAGCACCAAGAAGGTTTGGATCCCAATAGGGAAGTGAGTGGACCGAAGGACTACGGGAAATTTGGAGACTTGGCAAAATTGGGATGTATATCATGGGATACATCATATTGGATCAAGTTTATTGCCAAGTGGGTTAGTGAAAATTTTGGACCCAAATTTCTCACCCATGACTAAGGTAACTAGTTTTATTGTATCTCTTGTTTTTAGATATGCGTATCTATTTACCTTTTATCTAGTTTATCTTTCTTGCCTAGTATTACATTTGTTATTTACTTTTTGTTTAAAATTATGCATACTAGGTAAATCACATGGTAGGATTGCTTGCTTTCAATTCATATACCTAAGCAAACCTACATGGCTTAAAATGTTTACTTAAGCACGACACATAGCTTCTATATCACTCCATAGTAAATGATGCATCAATTGAAAATTTTGAATTCTACAAGTTGTATCATTTAACTTATATGTGCCAAAGTTCGGATTGTAGATAATTTGCCCCTCTTGATATCAAATCAAAGTGCAAGTCTCCTACAAGTATTCAAAACTTGTATGCCACCTTCAGGGGGAGGTTACTCTATAATCTAACACTTTGAGACTAACACCTTTTCAAGTCTATTTCATGTGATAGTCTCATTGTAAGGAAAATGAGGTCCCCGGAGAAAGACAACAATCTTCCACTGCAAAATCTCCAAGAACTCTCATGTCTCTCAAGCTCGCCATTGACTTTCAATTGGTATCTTTTGAGACTACATCTAGTATCATTTACATGTCTTCTCCAATATTTGATTAGACTATATTTCATATCATATGCTTCCATGTTGCTAAAAATGCATAAGTAGTTAACTCATATTCTGTTACCTATGCATAAGGGAAATTAGTCTTTTCAAATCATGTCTTGCACCTCTAATTTTCACATGCTTTTTCCTAAGTAGAGGATCTCTGTTAGGGGGAGTATTTCTTCATCTCTAAAAAGGGGGAGAAAATTCTTTCTAAAGAGAACACTCGTTTAGGGGGAGTAATCCTTTCAACTGGTATCACTCATGTGGTTTAATTTAGTATTCTTCAAGTGGTATCATCTGATAAAATTCTTAATGAGGGCAAGCTTTTATTTTACTTCCTACATGCTCTTAATGTCTTCCTTTTCGGTGGTTGATGCCAAAGGGGGAGAAGTTTAGGGACCAAAGCAATGAAAACTATATCAAACACCAAACACCACCAATTTAAAAATTTTCATCTACAAATGGTTTTTCAAGTGGTTTTGGTAATTTGGTCCTAAAATAGGAAGTAAGTGAATTATGGAGTTAGGGGGAGGCTTAAGTCCATAATATTATTGAGGGGACAAACATGCATCCTAGCAAGTAGATTGCATATTTTCATTCAAATACTTGTAATATTTGCTTGCTTTGGTTGTGTTGTCATCAATCACCAAAAATGGGGAGATTGTAAGGAAAATGGACCCCGGGCCATTTGGCTAATTGAGTTTTGGTGTTTGATGAACGACACAATCCGTGAACTAATAAGTTTTCTAGTGTTTGTGTTTGTAGTTCACAGGATGCAAGATTTACTTGGACTAAGGAATTGAGGAAAGCAACACCTCAAAAGAAGACATTAAGAAGATCTAAGAAAAGTCCAAGTGTGCTGCTGTGGACTGTCTGTGCGAAGGCGCACCGGACTGTCCGGTGGCGCACCGGACTGTCTGGTGCCCACACGCCGGACTGTCCGGTGCACCAGGGAACTCCAGCCCAACGGCTAGTTCCAGGTGGCACTCGGAGAGAAGACCACCAGACTGTCCGGTGTGGAAAAGCCTGCGGCGCCAACGGTCACCTGCTCTGACAGAGCAATGGCTAGGCGCACAGGACAGGCTACAGTGCGCTGTCTGGTGCACCACCAGACTGTCCGGTGTGCAGCAGAGAACTGCAGCTTTTCTCCAACAACTATTTTGGAGTTGGGGCCTATATATACTTCACTCAACCGACCATTTGAAGGTGTGGGAGCCCAAGCAACCTACCAAGGCATATAGTGCACATCTCCAAGAGCTCAAACACCCAAGTGCTTAATAGAATCACTCGGTGATTAGCGTAGGTGCTTTGTGAAGTGCTTAGGTTAGTTATACCGCTTTAGCGCTTGCTCTAGGTGAACCCTAGTTAGTTGAGTGAGTTTTGTAAAACCACATAACCCCTTGGCTCTTGCGCGAGTCATTGTAATTGTACCGAGTGGGGCGAGAGTCTTG
Source organism: Zea luxurians (assembly GCA_029449295.1). Lineage (NCBI taxonomy): Eukaryota > Viridiplantae > Streptophyta > Magnoliopsida > Poales > Poaceae > Zea > Zea luxurians. Next base: position 42,626,779 of record JAOPSE010000001.1, on the reverse strand, counting down.
CGAGACCGTGACAACCGCGTTTGTGTCACGGCCGCCACCGTGTACCGTAGGGAACGAGGCCCGCGGCGTTTTGGCCAGAAGCTCGATAGTGGAGACGGTGGAGAGCGTCCGAGAGGAGCCGGAAGCGGAGCACCACTTGCGCATGGAGAAGGCCCGTGGCTCTCTACGGAGTTACTCGACCGTGGTGCTTGGCCCTCGCGTGGGCTTCCCTTTGCGTAGGGGCACCAACGAGAATTAGTCAGGACCTTGCGTGGTTCCGGATACCTTGGTAAAAATACCGGCGTCATCCACGAGAGTTTGCTTCTCTACTTTGCTCTTTAAGTTTCCGCATTTATATTAAGCATTTAAGTTTCAATCTTGTATTCATACTTATTTACTGTAGATTGAAACTTAGCCTTTGCGGTAGAGATAGCAACACTTAGACAAAACCTAGTTTGCACATTCTAGTTTGATTACTTGCATAGGTTTTGCTCTAGGAATTTAATTGTGGCCTAGTTTAGTGAAAGTTTTAGAAGTCCTAATTCACCCCCCTCTTAGGCGTCACCCGTTTCCTACAGACTACGTGCTTGGACGAGTGGCTAGGCAAGCATTGTCGGAGTTCCAACACGCGATGGACGACAATGACACAAATCATGGACGCGTGGCGACGGCGGTGCTTGCAACCAGGGATTCATGCTGCGAACACGCACAGAACGAGGCGCCAGGGCATGCTGCACAATGATCGCGAGCAGCACAGGCAGACACGAATGGCCACTCGGTCGCGGGCACCCAGGCCACGGGCTGCGCGCCACGCCATGAGTGTCGGGGCCATGCCAGGCCGTGTCAGGCGGGTAGCGAGCACTGGGACGCGCCAGGCCGGGAAGCGAGCCACGCCATGCCGAGCGTGGGGGCTGCCACGGGCAGGGGCTAGGGGAAAGGGGAAGGGAGAAGGATGATGTGGCTAAGCGCGCGCAGCGGGTGCGTCGGAGCTTGGGTGATGGCGCGACTTGCCGGGGTTAGAACACCGTGCAAGGAGCTCGTTAGGGCGTTGTAGCTTGCGCTCACGCGAGATTTAGCCGCCATGGCTCTCAGCGCGCGGGACGGGAATGGGCTATAAGGGGGCAAACTGGCCAGGCATGGCCGATTGGCAGGGCGCCAAGTCAGGACCACCAGCCACGAAGGTGGGGCAGGCCACGCCGGGGCCCAAGGTGATGGACCGTGCGGACCGAGCACTATCAGGGGACGAAACGGCAGCGAGAGGGGGAGGCGTGAGCATGAGGGGATGAAGAGGGTAGGGGAAGAGAGAGGGAATTCACCTTCGCGTGAACGGACGTCGAGGCCACGGTAACCACCTCCAGCAGATGACGGCGAGCGTTGCGACAAGGCAGGGCGGCTGGTGCTAGGTAGTAAGAGTGAGTTGGGGAAGAGGGCTCGAGTGGGTTGTTTTGGCGACGTGGGGGGGGGGGGGTAGGGTGCTCGGGAGGCGGTTGGCGGGCACCAGGCGGGGAAGAGGAATAGGGACTAGGGTGCGGCTAGACGCATGGGACCCACTGGTCAGTCGTAGCATCGGTCAAACCGTCCGTGCGCTGCACACGCTGGAGCGCGATGTCCGTGGAGGTAGGTGAGTAGCGCCTGGGCGCGGCGAGGAGCACGCTGGGCAGGAGGCAGCGTTAGGGTTGGGGCACGGTTGGGCCTCGAGCGCGCGCAACGGCTGGGGGCGCACGCGGGCTGCGCAGCTAGGCCGCCGAGAGGAGGGGCGCGCTAGGCCTCGGTGTGGCTAGGCAGGCCAGCCAGGGAAAAAAGGAGAGGGGGGCTGGCTGCGCGCGAGAGGAGAGTGAGGGGGAAAGCAGTGTGGGCCTCGGCTGGGCCTAGGAAAGGAGGAGCTGATTTTATTTTCCTTTTCTATTTATTTCTTTTATTTAGGAATAAGTGCATACAAATGTATTTGCTCATTTTAGATTATGACCAACTAGTGTAAATGCGGTAACAAACGAAAACTGTTCTTCGGCATGGAATGCAACAACCAGAGTTTTTCTAGGGTTATATTTTATTACACTAAAAAATATATATATAATAAAATAAATCTCCACTATAAAAAAAGAAAAGCAGGTAAAGGAGAGGGTAACAACTGAATTTGGTGGATATCGGAAAATAAATTTTATACCCCCAAATTCAGGGTGTTACACCAACCCTATATTGTTGCTAAATGTAGCAACCTCGTGTACATTCCACCGACTAAAACACCCACACACCATAACATCCACTAAATCACCCCTCACCCATAACATCCACTAAATCTAACAAACAAATTGCACTAGACATAACACATCATCAAATCAATAGTTTAGATTATTGGATAACTCTCTCTCCCTTACTCAAATCCATTGGACAATATTATTTAGATCATCCCTCTCCCTTTCCCGTGACCCCATCGCCCCCTCCTCCCATCGTCGTCGCCCCTCTCCATCACTCGTGCCACCAACGTCAACCCCTCCCTTTGTGTCGTCGCCATCACTGCCATTGACCCCTCCCATTGTGCCACCGCCACCATCGACCGCTGCCACCACCGATATCGTAGCGTTAGCATGGGCTACATTCTAGTTTAGTTGACAAGAAGTAGATGTTATAGTACAAAATGAGCAAGAGAGCCCTCAGCCACAACACCCAACATTTATAGCTCTATTATAAAATATTTTTATGCAACTCAAATACAATCCTCGCTACTAACCATATGAATATTCATTTGTTTAATATATGGGTAAGTCCTATAGAGTACAATCAAATGCTCATCCTGCTTTTAACTGAGTTTCGGTGGTAATGTTGTCTTCGCTTCTAGTTTCTTTTGTGCTCAAGGGTCATCCAAGGACCAAGATTGGTGAAGAGACCAAAGTCTTATAAATATGTGGATGTGGCATACCCACATATTGTTCACCTTAAAAATTATGATATGAAGAATTTTGCTTTAGAACTTTGATGGTGTAATAGTTGTATGTGTGGAATACCTTGTGTTCCAATTAGGTGTGAACCATGATTTGTAAACTTAACTACTTTGTGGTGTAATATGTTCTAGTTGTTTGTTGTGATATTCCATGGCATGATCCTGGATGAAGGCTAGACATGGTGCATCTTCTAGGGTTTTACTTGAATGATCAATTAAGTGAGTCATCTAACTTAATAAACAATGGAAGATTATTATGTTAAATACTAATTTAAAAGGGAGATGGACTTTATAGAAATATTATGTCGAAAACCTTGGTAAGTTTCACCACATACTTCCCTTGTCAATCACGGAATGACAACGATGGTGGCTAGGGAGAAGGATGCATTGAGGGGCTTTTTTGTAGCGAATGTGTCATCGTCCCTAGAGTCACCTATGAGAGACAACACGTCTTTAGATTACAAAATGATATTTACATATATTTTCAAGTGTTAGATTAATAATTGTCACTCAATAGAGACTATAAACTTGTAAAATACCTATAAATCTATTGTGTTAGAAAATTGAGCAAAGAGGAAAGGGTGCAAATAATACAGGTATATTTTCCTAGTAAACATGAACATCTAATGCTTTATAAGATTGTAACCCATGTACAAGTATGGTTCGATGAAGTTAAGTAGATGGAAGGTACTCCATGGTTTTTCTCATCTTTAAGGAAAGAATCTAACACAAGTAGCATTGGTTAGATGTTTTGTCCACCATTTAAACAATAATTGTTTCATCACAAGGCAGTCGGCTCAACGTGATCACACAACTCTAGCTCTAATCCTAGCTAGTCGCATCATTGTCTAGGAGCATTCTTCTAAAGGTAAGGGGCACTAGCGGGTATCCCCGACTAAATCTCCTAGTGCTCTTTAGGCTAGATCTAGCATCAATCTATATAGGCTACTGGCATGGCACGACTGGTGGTCGATATCGACCTGCGTGGCTACAATGACGGGTGATTTGTCTGACCGGCCGACTGGGCTGCTGAAAGGGAATTAGGCTTACACCTAGTTCCTAAATAATTTTGGTGGTTGAATTGTCCAACACAAATATTGGACTAACTAGTTTGCTCTAGTGTACAAGTTATACAGGCGCAAAAGGTTCACACTCAGCCAATAAAAAGATTAAGTTTTGGATTCAACAAAGGAGCAAAGAGGCAACCGAAGGCACCTCTGGCTGGAGGCACCGGACTGTCCGGTGTACGCCGGACAGTGTCCGGTGCGCCCAGAGGACCCCAACTCGAACTCTTCGCCTTCGGGAATTCTCGGAAGACCGGCGCGCTATAATTCACCGGACTGTCCGGTGTACACCGGACAGTGTCCGGTGCTCCAAGGAAGCGCGGCCTCCTCAACTCGCCAGCCTCGGGTTCGCGCGGCAGCCGCTCCGCTATAATTCACCGGACATGTCCGGTGTGCACCGGACTGTCCGGTGTACACCGGACAGTGTCCGGTGCTCCAAGGAAGCGCGGCCTCCTCAACTCGCCAGCCTCGGGTTCGCGCGGCAGCCGCTCCGCTATAATTCACCGGACATGTCCGGTGTGCACCGGACTGTCCGGTGTACCAGCGGGGCAACGGCTATTTCGGCGCCAACGGCTCCCTGCGGTGCATTTAATGCGCGCGCAGCGCACGCAGACGTCAGGCGCGCCCATACCGGCGCACCGGACAATGAACAGTTGTTGTCCGGTGTGCACCGGACACCCAGGCGGACCCAGAAGTCAGAAGCTCCAACGGTCAGAATCCAACGGCATTGATGACGTGGCAGGGGCACCGGACTGTCCGGTGTGCACCGGACTGTCCGGTGCGCCATCGAACAGACGCCTCCAGCCAACGGTCAAGTTTGGTGGTTGGGGCTATAAATACCCCAACCACCCCACCATTCATTGCATCCAAGTTTTCCACTTCTCAACCACTTACAAGAGCTAGGCATTCAATTCTAGACACACCAAAGAGATCAAATCCTCTCCAACTCCACTCAAGCTTTTAGTGACTAGCGAGAGAGATTTGTCGTGTTCTTTTGAGCTCTTGCGCTTGGATCGCTTTCTTTCTTTCTCACTTGTTCTTGTGATCAAAACTCAATTGTAACCAAGGCAAAGAGGCACCAATTGTGTGGTGGCCCTTGCGGGGAAGCTTTGTTCCCGTTTGATTGAGAAGAAGAAAAGCTCACTCGGTCCGAGGGACCGTTTGAGAGAGGGAAGGGTTGAAAGAGACCCGGCCTTTGTGGCCTCCTCAACGGGGAGTAGGTTTGCAAGAACCGAACCTCGGTAAAACAAATCCGCGTGTCACTCTCTTCATTTGCTTGCGATTTGTTTTGCGCCCTCTCTCGCGGACTCGTTTATATTTCTAACGCTAACCCGGCTTGTAGTTGTGTTTATATTTGTAAATTTCAGTTTCGCCCTATTCACCCCCCCCTCTAGGCGACTTTCAATTGGTATCGGAGCCCGGTGCTTCATTAGAGCCTAACCGCTCGAAGTGATGTCGGGAGATCACACCAAGAGGGAGATGGAGACCGGCGACAATAAGCCCACTACAAGCCAAGGGAGCACTTCATCGGAAGAGTCCCGGACCAAGAGAAGGGAGAAGAAGAAGAACTCCTCCAAGCGGAAGGAGAAAAGATCTTCCTCTTCTCACCACAAGGAGAAGAAGGAAAAATCTTCTTCTCACAAGCCGCATCGGAGTGGGGACAAGCACAAGAGGATGAGGAAGGTGGTCTACTACGAGACCGACACTTCATCAACATCCACCTCCGACTCCGATGCACCGTCCGTAACTTCTAAGCGCCAAGAGCGCAAGAAGTTTAGTAAGATCCCTTTAAACTATCCCCGTACATCTAGACATACTCCATTACTTTCCGTTCCATTAGGCAAACCGCCAACTTTTGACGGCGAAGATTATGCTAGGTGGAGTGATTTAATGAAATTTCATCTAACCTCACTCCACAAAAGTATATGGAATGTTGTTGAGTTTGGAGCACAGGTACCATCAATAGGGGATGATGATTATGACACGAACGAAGTGGCCCAAATCGAGCACTTCAACTCCCAAGCTGCAACCATTCTCCTTGCCTCTCTAAGCAAGGAGGAATACAACAAAGTGCAAGGGTTGAAGAACGCAAAGGAGATTTGGGACCTACTCAAGACGGCGCACGAAGGTGATGAACTCACCAAGATCACCAAGCGGGAAACGATCGAGGGGGAGCTCGGTCGCTTTCGTCTTCGCCAAGGGGAGGAGCCACAAGACATGTACAATCGGCTCAAGACCTTGGTGAACCAAGTGCGCAACCTCGGGAGCAAAAAATGGGATGACCACGAGGTGGTTAAGGTTATTCTAAGAGCTCTTATTTTCCTTAACCCCACACAAGTTCAATTAATTCGTGGTAATCCTAGATATCCACTAATGACCCCCGAGGAAGTTATCGGGAATTTTGTGAGCTTTGAATGCATGATTAAGGGCTCAAAGAAGATCAACGAGCTTGATGAACCTTCCACATCCGAGGCACAACCGGTGGCCTTCAAGGCAACGGAGGAGAAGAAGGAGGAGTCTACACCAAGTAGACAACCAATTGATGCCTCCAAGCTCGACAATGAGGAGATGGCCTTAATCATCAAAAGCTTTCGGCAAATCCTCAAGCAACGGAAGGGGAAGGACTACAAACCCCGTTCCAAGAAGGTTTGCTACAAGTGTGGTAAGCCCGGTCACTTTATTGCAAAATGTCCTATGTCTAGTGACAGTGACAGGGGCGACGACAAAAAGGGAAGAAGAAAGGAGAAGAAGAAGTACTACAAGAAGAAGGACGGCGATGCCTATGTTTGTCGGGAGTGGGACTCCAACGAAAGCTCAAGCGACTCCTCCGACGACGAGGACGCCGCCAACATCGCCGTCACCAAAGGCCTCCTCTTCCCCAACGTCGGCCACAAATGTCTCATGGCCAAGGACGGCAAAAAGAAGGTAAAATCAAGGTCCTCCACTAAATATGAAACATCTAGTGATGAAGATGATGATAAAAATGAGGAGGATAACTTGCGCATTCTTTTTGCTAACCTCAACATGCAACAAAAAGAAAAATTAAATGAATTGATTAGTGCTATACATGAGAAGGATGATCTCTTGGATTCTCAAGAGGACTTCCTTATTAAAGAAAATAAGAAGCATGTTAAGGTTAAAAATGCTTATGCTCTAGAAATGGAAAAATGTGAAAAATTGTCTAGTGAGCTAAGTACTTGCCATGAGACTATAGACAACCTTAGAAATGAAAATGCTAATTTGTTAGCTAAGGTTGATTCTCATGTTTGCAATGTTTCAATTCCAAACCCTAGAAATGATAATGATGATTTGCTTGCTAGGATTAAAGAATTGAACATTTCTCTTGCTAGTCTTAGATTACAAAATGAAAATTTGATTGCTAAGACTAAAGATTTTGATGTTTGCAATGCTACTATTTCTGACCTTAGAAGTAAGAATGAAATATTGCATGCTAAGGTTGTAGAATTAAGAACTTGCAAACCATCTACATCTACTGAGCATATTTCCATTTGTACTAGATGTAGAGATATTAATGTTGATGCTATCCATGATCACCTAGCCTTAATTAAAAAACAAAACGATCACATAGCACAACTTAATGCTAAGATCAGTGAGCATGACTTAGAAAATGAAAAAATTAAATTTGCTAGAAGCATGCTCTATAATGGGAGACGCCCTGGCATTAAGGACGGCATTGGCTTTCAAAAGGGAGACAATGTCAAAATTAATGCCCCTCCAAAGAACTTATCTAACTTTGTTAAGGGCAAGGCTCCCATGCCTCAGGATAACGAGGGTTACATCTTGTACCCTGCCGGCTATCCTGAGAGCAAGATTAGGAGAACTCATTCTACGAAGTCTCACTCTGGCCCTAACCATGCTTTTATGTATAAGGGTGAGACATCTAGTTCTAGGCAACCAACCCGTGCCAAGTTACCTAGAAAGAAAACTCCTAATGCATCAAATGATCATGCCATTTCATTTAAGACTTTTGATGCATCTTATGTTTTAACTAACAAATCCGGCAAGGTAGTTGCCAAAATTGTTGGGGGCAAACACAAGGGCTCCAAGACTTGTGTTTGGGTACCCAAAGTTCTTGTTTCTAATGCTAAAGGACCCAAAACCGTTTGGGTACCTAAAATCAAGAACTAAAATTGTTTTGCAGGTTTATGCATCCGGGGGCTCAAGTTGGATACTCGACAGCGGGTGCACAAACCACATGACTGGGGAGAAAAAGATGTTCTCCTCATATGAGAAAAACCAAGATCCCCAACGAGCTATCACATTCGGGGATGGAAATCAAGGTTTGGTCAAAGGTATGGGTAAAATCGCTATATCACCTGACCATACTATTTCCAATGTTTTTCTTGTAGATTCTTTAGATTACAATTTGCTTTCCGTATCCCAATTATGTCAAATGGGCTACAACTGTCTATTCACTGATATAGGTGTTACTGTCTTTAGAAGAAGTGATGATTCAATAGCATTTAAGGGAGTGTTAGAGGGTCAGCTATACTTAGTAGATTTTGAAAGAGCTGAACTCGACACATGCTTAATTGCTAAGACTAACTTGGGTTGGCTCTGGCACCGCCGACTAGCCCATGTTGGAATGAAGAATCTTCACAAGCTTCTAAAAGGAGAACACATTTTAGGACTAACCAATGTTCATTTTGAGAAAGACAAGATTTGTAGCGCATGCCAAGCCGGGAAGCAAGTTGGTGTCCATCATCCACACAAAAACATCATGACTACCGACAGGCCACTAGAGCTCCTACACATGGATTTATTCGGCCCGATCGCTTACATAAGCATCGGCGGTAGTAAGTATTGTCTTGTAATTGTGGATGATTATTCTCGCTTCACTTGGGTGTTCTTTTTGCAGGACAAATCTCATACCCAAGAGACCTTAAAGAGATTCTTGAGACGAGCTCAAAATGAGTTCGGCTTAAGGATCAAGAAAATTAGAAGCGACAACGGAACGGAGTTCAAGAATTCTCAAATTGAAGGCTTCCTTGAGGAGGAGGGCATCAAGCATGAGTTCTCTTCTCCCTACACTCCACAACAAAATGGTGTAGTGGAGAGGAAGAATCGAACTCTATTGGACATGGCAAGAACCATGCTTGATGAGTACAAGACACCGGATCGGTTTTGGGCCGAGGCGGTCAACACCGCCTGCTACGCCATCAACCGGTTATATCTTCACCGAATCCTCAAGAAGACATCTTATGAACTCCTAACCGGTAAAAAGCCAAATATTTCATATTTTAGAGTTTTTGGTAGCAAATGCTTTATTCTTGTTAAGAGAGGTAGAAAATCTAAATTTGCTCCTAAAACTGTAGAAGGCTTTTTACTAGGATATGACTCAAACACAAGGGCATATAGAGTCTTTAACAAGTCCTCAGGACTTGTTGAAGTTTCTTGTGACGTTGTGTTTGATGAGACTAACGGCTCTCAAGTAGAGCAAGTTGATCTTGATGAGATAGGTGAAGAACAGGCTCCATGCATAGCGCTAAGGAACATGTCCATTGGGGATGTGTGTCCTAAGGAATCCGAAGAGTCTCCACATACACAAGATCAACCATCCTCCTCCATGCAAGCATCTCCACCAACTCAAATTGAGGAGGAGGCTCAAGATGTTGAACAAGAAGATCAAGAAGATGAGCCAACTCAAAATGACAGCAACGATCAAGGGGGAGATGCAAATGATGAAGACAAGGAGGATGAACAACCAAGGCCGCCACACCCAAGAGTCCACCAAGCAATACAAAGAGATCACCCCGTCGACACCATCCTCGGCGACATTCATAAGGGGGTAACTACTCGATCTCGTGTTGCACATTTTTGTGAACATTACTCTTTTGTTTCCTCTATTGAGCCACACAGGGTAGAGGAAGCACTTCAAGATTCGGATTGGGTGATGGCGATGCAAGAAGAGCTCAACAATTTCACAAGGAATGAGGTATGGCACTTAGTTCCACGTCCTAATCAAAATGTTGTAGGAACCAAGTGGGTCTTCCGCAACAAGCAAGACGAGCATGGTGTGGTGACAAGGAACAAAGCTCGACTCGTGGCCAAAGGGTATTCACAAGTCGAAGGTTTGGATTTTGGTGAAACCTATGCACCCGTAGCTAGGCTTGAGTCAATTCGTATATTATTGGCCTATGCTACTTACCATGGCTTCAAGCTTTATCAAATGGACGTGAAGAGTGCCTTCCTCAATGGACCAATCCAGGAGGAGGTCTATGTTGAGCAACCTCCCGGCTTTGAAGACAGTGAGTATCCTTACCATGTTTATAGGCTCTCTAAGGCGCTTTATGGGCTCAAGCAAGCCCCAAGAGCATGGTATGAATGCCTTAGAGATTTCCTTATTGCAAATGGCTTCAAAGTCGGCAAAGCCGATCCTACTTTATTCACCAAAACACTTGATAATGATTTGTTTGTATGCCAAATTTATGTTGATGATATTATATTTGGGTCTACTAACAAATCTACATGTGAAGAATTTAGTAGGATCATGACACAGAAATTCGAGATGTCGATGATGGGGGAGTTGAAGTATTTTCTAGGATTCCAAGTCAAGCAACTCCAAGAAGGCACCTTCATTAGCCAAACGAAGTATACTCAAGACATTCTAAGCAAGTTTGGAATGAAGGATGCCAAGCCCATCAAGACACCCATGGGAACAAATGGGCATCTCGACCTCGACACGGGAGGTAAGTCCGTGGATCAAAAGGTATACCGGTCGATGATTGGTTCATTGCTCTACTTATGTGCATCTCGACCGGACATTATGCTTTCCGTTTGCATGTGTGCAAGATTCCAAGCCGACCCTAAGGAATCACACCTTACGGCCGTAAAACGAATCTTGAGATATTTGGCTTATACTCCTAAGTTTGGGCTTTGGTACCCTCGGGGATCCACTTTTGATTTGATTGGTTATTCGGATGCCGATTGGGCGGGGTGTAAAATTAATAGGAAGAGCACATCGGGGACTTGCCAGTTCTTGGGAAGATCCTTGGTGTCTTGGGCTTCAAAGAAGCAAAATTCGGTCGCTCTTTCTACCGCCGAAGCCGAGTATATTGCCGCAGGCCATTGTTGCGCGCAATTGCTTTGGATGAGGCAAACCCTGCGGGACTACGGTTACAAATTTACCAAAGTCCCCTTGCTATGTGACAATGAGAGTGCAATCAAAATGGCCGACAATCCCATTGAGCATAGCCGCACTAAGCACATAGCCATTCGGTATCACTTTCTTCGGGATCACCAACAAAAGGGGGATATCGAGATTTCATACATTAACACTAAAGATCAATTAGCCGATATCTTTACCAAGCCTCTTGATGAACAATCTTTTACCAGACTTAGGCATGAGCTTAATATTCTTGATTCTAGGAACTTCTTTTGCTAACCTTGCACACATAGCTCATAAATATACCTTTGATCATGTCTCTTTTATATATGCTATGATTAATGTGTTTTCAAGTGTATTTCAAACCAAGTCATAGGTATATTGAAAGGGAATTGGAGTCTTCGGCGAAGACAAAGGCTTCCACTCCACTCGACTACTCATCCTTCGCCGTCTCTCCAAGCATCTCTCCAACTTTGGTATAATCTTCACTCTTTCATTTTATGACCAAAAGGGCTTATATCTCACTCAAAGTATCCGTTTTTGGCGATTCATGCCAAAGGGGGAGAAAGTATGAGCCCAAAGCAAAAGGACCGCACCACCACCCTAATTTTAAAAATTGATGATTTTCAATTGGTAAATTTCAAAATTGGTATCTCTTTGTGTTCTAAAGGGGGAGCAAGTAGTATTTTCAAAATTGATGTCTTAAAACCCTCTTGAACACTAAGAGGAGACTTTATTTGAGGGGGAGTTTTGTTTAGTCAAAGGAAAAGCATTTGGGACAAAGGAAGAAAATTTCAAAAACTTGAAAATGCTTTGCAAAATCTTACTCGTTTACCTTTGACTATCTTGCAAAAAGGACTTTGAAAAGAATTTACAAAAGAGTTTGCAAAAACAAAACTTGTGGTGTAAGCATGGTCCAATATGTCAAAAACAAAGAAAACAATCCATGCGCATCATGTAAGTATTTATTGGCTCAATTCCAAGCAACCTTTGCACTTACCTTATGCAAACTAGTTCAATTATGCACTTCTATATTTGCTTTGGTTTGTGTTGGCATCAATCACCAAAAAGGGGGAGATTGAAAGGGAATTAGGCTTACACCTAGTTCCTAAATAATTTTGGTGGTTGAATTGTCCAACACAAATATTGGACTAACTAGTTTGCTCTAGTGTACAAGTTATACAGGCGCAAAAGGTTAACACTCAGCCAATAAAAAGATTAAGTTTTGGATTCAACAAAGGAGCAAAGAGGCAACCGAAGGCACCTCTGGCTGGAGGCACCGGACTGTCCGGTGTATGCCGGACAGTGTCCGGTGCGCCCAGAGGACCCCAACTCGAACTCTTCGCCTTCGGGAATTCTCGGAAGACCGGCGCGCTATAATTCACCGGACTGTCCGGTGTACACCGGACAGTGTCCGGTGCTCCAAGGAAGCGCGGCCTCCTCAACTCGCCAGCCTCGGGTTCGCGCGGCAGCCGCTCCGCTATAATTCACCGGACATGTCCGGTGTGCACCGGACTGTCCGGTGTACCAGCGGGGCAACGGCTATTTCGGCGCCAACGGCTCCCTGCGGTGCATTTAATGCGCGCGCAGCGCACGCAGACGTCAGGCGCGCCCATACCGGTGCACCGGACAATGAACAGTTTTTGTTCGGTGTGCACCGGACACCCAGGCGGACCCAGAAGTCAGAAGCTCCAACGGTCAGAATCCAACGGCATTGATGACGTGGCAGGGGCACCGGACTGTCCGGTGTGCACCGGACTATCCGGTGCGCCATCGAACAGACGCCTCCAGCCAACGGTCAAGTTTGGTGGTTGGGGCTATAAATACCCCAACCACCCCACCATTCATTGCATCCAAGTTTTCCACTTCTCAACCACTTACAAGAGCTAGGCATTCAATTCTAGACACACCAAAGAGATCAAATCCTCTCCAACTCCACCCAAGCTTTTAGTGACTAGCGAGAGAGATTTGCCGTGTTCTTTTGAGCTCTTGCGCTTGGATCGCTTTCTTTCTTTCTCACTTGTTCTTGTGATCAAAACTCAATTGTAACCAAGGCAAGAGGCACCAATTGTGTGGTGGCCCTTGCGGGGAAGCTTTGTTCCCGTTTGATTGAGAAGAAGAAAAGCTCACTCGGTCCGAGGGACCGTTTGAGAGAGGGAAGGGTTGAAAGAGACCCGACCTTTGTGGCCTCCTCAACGGGGAGTAGGTTTGCAAGAACCGAACCTCGGTAAAACAAATCCGTGTGTCACTCTCTTCATTTGCTTGCGATTTGTTTTGCGCCCTCTCTCGCGGACTCGTTTATATTTCTAACGCTAACCCGGCTTGTAGTTGTGTTTATATTTGTAAATTTCAGTTTCGCCCTATTCACCCCCCCCTCTAGGCGACTTTCAGCTGCCAATCAATTGGTGTAAGGGAAATGGACTTCAAGCCATTTCTATATTAGTTTTGTTGTTTGAAGCCCATCACAACCTAGTGGATTAACTAGTTTTCTAAGTGTTTGATCACAAGATCCAATGCAGAAATACAACTTAGAATCAGAGAAAAGGGCATATTAAGTAATAAATGGACTTTGGGTTAATTTAGTGTTTAGATAAGTCATAAAAGGCCCTAGCAACATGTTGGAACATGTTGAAACAACTAGAGAGATCAGATTTAGAATTTGGTGTTCCAGGGGGTCAAATCGAGCAAAGTCTGAGTAGATAAAAGAAAAGCAATCGAATGGTGAAGACCTATGGCTTAGAGTGTTTGAATGGACTAAGGATATGTTTGTTTAAGATATAGAAGTGTCCAAGACAATAGCCTATTGGTGCCAAGAAAGTTGTGCCCAAAATGGACGAGGTCTGGCTACTTTGAGTGCACCTCTGTATTGGACTGGGCACTAGACTCCACGCAGAGATCATGTTTTTGGGCTCAGGAAACTGGCACATTGGACCATTCCGATATTCCACTAGACTTGACACGCAGAGAGGACGTAAAATAGACTTTGGTAGCAAGGGCGTACCAGGCTATTCCGCTTTGCCATCGGACCTATAGTGTATCCAACGGTGTGATGGGAAAGTCCAACCTCTCCTAACGTGGCAGTGGACAGTGCGAGGTCTAGTGTGCACTGGATGCGTCTGGTGCCGTTGCCAGCTAACAACTTTTTACAGAACGATCATTGATGGGACATGATACAGTGCCAGGTCTAGTGCGCCACCAGAACAATCTAGTGTGACGACTACCAGAACATGTTTGGTGGTGGATTTCTAACGACTCTATAGGATATTTTTTGGGGGGGGGGGGCTAATAACCCCAACTTGTGTGTAGGATATCCAAGAGCTTAGAAATAAGTGATACAAGCTAGAGCAACATCTCCAAACTTCCAAGTGATCCAAGTTGCAGGTCCACTACCAAAATGGATCATGGCATAGAAAGGGCATATAAGATTGGTCGTAAAAAAAATCAATTGAACAACTAAAGTTAGAAGATGAAGAAGATGGGGAAAGAGGGTGGTGGAGGATGACGATAAGTAGTAGTTTTTAGGTACGAACTATATGATTTTATTATTTTTGTATCTTTTTATTCTATTTGGATTATGAAGTCTTTTCCTTAATTATATGCTTGATGATTTTTCTGATACAAAACACTGTGTTTGGTTCTAATATATAAGAGCCTGTAAAAGAAAAGCTGATGAGGTGCACTACCGGAATCATCTCCTTTGCCGTGTGTCTCAGACACACGGCAAAGGCAATCTTACACTCGGCAAATGCTTTGCCGAGTGTTACACTCGGCAAAGAACGCTCGGTGAACTGTACATCGGCAACAGCCTCTTTGCCGAGTACTATTTGTCGGGCACTCGGCAAAGACTTTGCCGAGTGCCAAATGGCACTCGGCAAAGAAAAGTCACCGTCACGGCGCCAAGTAACGGTGACGGATCCTTTGCCGAGTGCCGTCTGTGGCACTCGACAAAGAGGTCAATGTTGCCGAGTGTTTGCTCGAGAGGCCCTCGGCAAAGACTGACCCAGTGGGCCCCACTGCCAGTCCCTGTGCCGAGAGCTCTAGTAGGCACTCGACAAAGGAGGCTTCTTTGCCGAGTGTCTGTTGGATAGGTACTCGGCAAAGAACCCTCCAGTGGGCCCCTTTGCCAGTCCCTTTGCCGAGTGCCTTGGCAATGGCACTCGGCAAAGATGTCTTTACCGGTTCCCAGGTTTCCTTCTTTGCCGAGTGCCATTGTCAGCACTCGGCAAAGATGGCTTTACCGGTTCCCAGGTTGCCTTCTTTGCCGAGTGCCATGGTCATAGCACTCGGCAAAGCGCCCCTTTGCCGAGTGTTACACTCGGCAAAGTGACCAGAATGTCCCTTTTTTATTTGCTTTTGTTGTTCCATCCAAACAAACAAAAGATATATATGATTCACATCACATTATATATCAATCACATCACAGAATGAACACATTTATCATCAACACCATATATATCACAAAGTCTCACTAAAGTCTCACAAATATAAGTAAGGATCATCACAAAACAGATATAAGTCTGCGTCATCACTAACATCACCAAGTATCTCACAAGATAAAGTTTAACTAACATCACCAACACTCATAAAGGTAAGTCTGGATCATCACAAAACAGATCATCAACGAGGTGGGCATCTGGACTGGTTCGGCGAAGGGCTGGACGAAGCATGAGGGTTGTTCGACGCCGCTGATTGACCCTGCACAGAGAAGAGATTGTATGTGTGAGAACATATGAATAAATATCATGCATTACTAAAATTTTGATACTCACAGGAGTAGTGAACTCTGTAGGGTCAGCTGCAGGGAACAACGGAGGTGGTGGAGCATGACCCTGTGCGGCGCCAAGGCTCTGCATGTACGCGAACATCTCCGCCATCCTCTTCTCCAGCTCCTCACGTTGCCTCCTCTCATCATCTAGCTGAGTCTGTAATATTTCGCCCTAATGTTACGATAATGCAAAGAGAAGATATATAAAAATCAATGAACGATGAATAGATAAGGAATAACCTGGAGTTGCTGGATACGATGCTATGAGGTGTCCTGCTGAGGTCGTATGGCTGGGCTCGCGCTCGTGCTCCTTGCTCGCACCTGAGAGAGAGTGGGAGTGGAGGACGAGTCGATTGCCCCGTCGGCAATCCAGTACCGCCCATGCCTCTTGCCTCCTCCGACCCTCATGAGGACATCTCCGTCGATGTCCTCGGTCCTCGGATCGTAATCTGGCCCATGGACCTCCTTGGCCATGGCGGTGTACTCACTGAGTCGGCTGTGGATGGCGGGGTTGGTGTACGCCTCGGGCCCGTCATCCGGGTTGTAGGTGACGTCGGACGTTGCCTTCCCCTTATGGGCCATGGCATATGCCGAGAACGTGGAGCAAGGCGCGCCACCATGTGCCGCCGACTGCGAGAAAACCAACGATATGATTAGAAATCATGTCTAATCGGAAGTTATATACCTAAATAAAAAAGAGCGCGTACCCATGCTTCCGCGTATTTGCCCAGGCTACGGCTGCCTTGATGGTGGGAGGGACCTTGCATCAGCAAACGCCGTTCCCGGCTAGCGTTGTGCGCCTCGTCCCACTCAGCCGAGCACCACCTCTGCACCATCTTCTCCCAGCACTCAGGATGCGCGGCGCACCAATGAGGAATCATCTAAAAAAATATAAGTACACCGCATATCAGAAGATAAGAATAAGCATATTTAGTACCAATAATAAAGTTTTGTATTTACCTGCAAGTACTGGTCCGCAGTCAATGACATGGTTCGAGCGTCCTTCTTGTTCACCTTCTCCCCAAGGACGGAGCCGTGGTAAGTGACGATGGCCTGGATGCGCGCCTCGTAGTGCATGTCCACGACGAGCTTCTTACAGCACGTCGTAGACACCACATCCGCCCTGGCCTCGTATCCAGCATCGCACCTGAAGAAATCCTACATACAAAGACGATGTATCCATACATTATTTCAAGAATATGCAACAAATGCGACTTATTAAACAATATAGTGCGAGGAAGACTTACCCACAGCTCTTGCTTCACCCGCTCCGCCTTGTTGTTGAATTGTCTGCCGTCCCGATCTACTGCATCGGGGGCGACGGCGTAGTGGTCGAAGGTGTATGCTGGGCTCGTCACTCCGGCGTACTCGACAAGTCCAGGGAAGTGTTCCCGGCATAGAAGGCCGAGGATGCCATTGGGGTTGCGGCCGTGACCCCCTGCAGTCTCCAAAACCATCCAAGACCTGTCGAAGTGATTAAGATGAAGTATTAGTTTCTATTATTAATTTGAACATATAATATGAAAAAGCAGCAACAACATCTAAAGTTACCTACCTCTCTCCATCGGGTCGTATCAGCGGACGTCTGTCACGAAGTATGGGTCGCTTAGGTAGGCTCGCGGGACCTCGCAGGTAGATACTCCTCGAACCTGAGGAGCCAGAACCTGAGACGTCCTGCTGAGCGTCGTCGTCGTCGTCCTGCTGCGCCGCATCGTCGTCGACGATGGTGGACGCGCGGGTGGCCAGATGGCGGTTGCGCATGGACGGCCGGGCGCAGGGAGTAGCGTAGGCGACCGGGCGGCGGCGGGCCGAGCTCGTGGGAGCCGCCGGACGACCGGGCGGCGGCGGCGGGCCGAGCTCGTGGAATCGGTCGTGGACGGCTGGGCGGCAGCGGGCGCAGGGAGGCCGGCGGCGGTGGTGGCCGGCCGGCCGGCCGAGCGCGTGGGGGCGGCCGCGGATGGCTTGGTGGCGCTCGGGCGGCGACGGGCGACGGGCGCGTGGGGGCGACACGGTGGGAAAGTGAAAGAAGAACGAAGGAGAAGAAGAGCCCGCAGGTCGGTATAATTAACTTCTTTGCCGAGTGCCCGCGATCTGGCACTCGGCAAAGATTTTTTTAAAATTAAAAAATATACTTTGCCGAGTGCCTTGGATCGGGCACTCGGCAAAGGCTTCTTTGCCGAGTGCTTGTCAGTTGGCACTCGGCAAAGACTAGAATTAGGGTTTTTAAAACACTTTGCCGAGAGCCGCACGACAAGCACTCGGCAAAACTTTCTTTGCCGAGTGTCCTAGCTGGGGCACTCGGCAAAATATATTTAAATTTTTTTATTTTGTTTATGAAACTTTTTGTGGTATGTTCCTACACTATGTAGACCTACATGTACCATTTTAGAACAATTATAACCGTGTTTTCAATAGCTAGTAGATTTAGTTCGTTTATTTGAATTGCTTCGGAAAATTTAGATTTGAATTGCAAGTCACTCGAAACTTGGAAAACCGTGCATGCAAAAATGATATTCATGCTACTTATCACAAGTTACGACCGATTTCAGGAGCGGACCGGAAACTTCGAGCAACATGCTCACTAAACATGGCCGTGAACTTGTCATCCACATGTTTAAAAATTGTATAAAACACAAACAAAGTCAGAAAATCATGAAACTTGTCCACGTGTTATGATATCATATGTACAGGCTGCGATAAAAATTTTAGAATGTTTGGAGAAAGGAGTGCGGCACTATGTGTAGAAACCTAAGAGAACTACACATGAAATCATAGAGTTTCAATGTGGATCTCTTAGGTTTGTACACATAGTGTCCCACAACTTTCTCCAAACATTCTAAAAATTTTATCGCAGCCTGTACATATGATATCATGACACGTGGACAAGTTTCAAGATTTTCTGACTTTGTTTGTGTTTTATATAATTTTTAAACATGTGGATGACAAGTTCACGACCATGTTTAGTGAGCATGTTGCTCGAAGTTTCCGGTTCGCTCATGGAATCGGTCGTAACTTATGCTAAGTAACATGAATATCATTTTTGCATGCACGGTTTTCGAAGTTTCGAGTGACCTGCAGTTCAAATCTAAATTTTCCAAAGAAATTCAAATAAACGAACTAAATCTACTAAAGATTTAAAACTCTGTTAAAATTGTCCACAAATGATACATGTAGGTCTACATAGTGTAGAAACATACCACAAAAATTTTTGGAGACAAAATCAAAAAAATTAAAATAAACTTTGCCGAGTGTCTATAGTAGACACTCGGCAAAGTATGCTTTGCCGAGTGTCTACTATGTGGCACTCGGCAAAAAGGTTCTGTGCCGAGTGCCAGCCGTTGGCTCTCGGTAAAGACTGACGGCCGTCAGCTTTGGGACGGCCGCTGACGGCCGTTTGCCGAGAGCCCCCTTTGCCGAGTGTTTGACACTCGGCAAAGTTGTCTTTACCGAGTGTCGTCCTGTACCGAGTGTTCAGCGCTCGGTAAAGCTCGCTTTGCCGAGTGACTAACGTTACCGAGTGCGGCACTCGGCAAAGACTTCTTTGCCGAGTGCCCGACAAAAGGCACTCGACAAAGAATACAACACTCGACAAAGCCTGCGATTCCGGTAGTGGTGGCGTCAAGTTAGTTGTACGTTAATGTAAAGACTGCACAGAACCACCACTGTAATATATAAGAGTTTACGACGATCGATAGCACGTCCGTAGCTATAGTTGATGAGACGGTACCGGCCGGATTCAACCTTAACCACACCGGGCCAGCGCAGCACATGAAGCACGCCACAGCCACTGTCCTGACTGCTGTACCAGCCTTTCATGTGTGTCCAAAGCCACCCATACAACGTGCAACGCGCATTCATATGCATGTACGACAGTACTAGATGTCTACTAGATTGATCGATCGATCGATACGATAGTACGTACGGCTTGACCATGCATATCTATCATCCAGGGGGGGCCCAATAAATAAAGTATTTTATCTCCGTTTCAGTATAGCAGCTGACATTCTGATGCGAGAGAAGAAGAAAAACTGAAAATGCAGCCTGAAAATTCTCCCTGGGTGCCAAACACCAAACTTATTGGCCAAGTATTTTATTTCCGTTTTTTAGATAGTATCTGACATTCCGATGCGAGGAAAAAAAAAGGGCAAGAAACTGAATTAATATGCAGTCTGAAAATTCGCTCGCTCGTATGTACTTTGTGCCAATGGGGTCAGTCACGGAGACAGTCCTGACAGTACAAAACGACCGCCCTACATGATCCAGCGGTTGCTACAGGTGCGAAACAGTGAACTAACTCCGCAAAAGAAGCAGCGGCAGCAGCAGCAGCCTACAGTGGCGGCAGCAGCAGCAGCCAGCTACGAAAAAAATACAGCCGGTCAGTAACGAATTGAAGAAACTAAACGATCGCGAAATACTATGGCTCGAGTCCAAGACCACGATCTCTATCTCTTCGGGGAGGAGCAGAGCAGATACATGTGCCTTGTAGTCTTGTGTACACACGCACATGCACAAGTCGTCGCCGACGGCGCCTCAACACGCCAATGGCGGCGAACCGGCCCGTGATGGTTTTAATGGAAAAGCGTGTAGCAGTGCCCTTCTTCTCCATCCATCTTCCATCTGCCACTTTATCAACCCGTCATCAATTCATCAGCTGCATGCCTGCATGCATGCAACAACGCAGTAAACCCTCCACTCCATCCTGTCATCCATCCACCCACCCACCCAGACCCAGCTGCACCCTCTCGCTCCTTTATTGCGCCACCGCCGGCCATGGCTGCCTGCACACCGTCCTCCCCCACCACATGGCCAGTCCAGCGCACGGATAGCCATCACTTAATGCTAGCTCGATCAGCTCCTCTCTCCCCCCGTGAGCCGTAGCTTCACTCTGCATGCACTCCGGCCATGGGCCCATGGCTATATAAGCCGCTGAGCTGCGATGCCACTGCACCGCGCGGCCTCAAGCAGCTCCTTTCTTCATCAGCACAGCTAGCTAGCCATGGGGAGCAAGGGGGTGGCGCTCGCGCTGCTGCTCTGCCTTAGCGGCGCGGCCGTGGGCGCGTGGGCTCGCCCGGTCGCCACCAAGGACGCCGCTACCGACGAGAAGTTCCTGTGGCTCAAGAAGCACTTCGGCAAGGGTGGTGCCGGCTTGGGAGGCGGCAGTGGAGGTGGCTACGGTGGGGGAGGCGGTGGCGGATATGGCGGGGGCGGTGGGTATGGTGGAGGAGGTGGCGCCGGCCTGGGTGGTGGTGTTGGCCACGGCTTCGGAAAAGGTGGCGGCCTTGGAGGTGGCATCGGCTATGGTCTTGGTGGTGGCTATGGTAAGGGTGGAGGTCTTGGTGGTGGGATCGGCCATGGCGTTGGCGGAGGGTACGGTAAGGGTGGTGGCTTTGGAGGAGGAATCGGCCACGGCATTGGTGGAGATTATGGAAAGGGCGGTGGGCTTAGCGGAGGCATTGGCCATGGCGTTGGCGGAGGGTACGGTAAGGGTGGTGGCTTTGGAGGAGGAATCAGCCACGGCATTGGCGGAGATTATGGAAAGGGCGGTGGGCTTGGCGGAGGCATTGGCCATGGCGTTGGCGGAGGGTACGGTAAGGGTGGTGGCTTTGGAGGAGGAATCGGCCACGGCATTGGTGGAGACTATGGAAAGGGCGGTGGGCTTGGCAGTGGCATTGGCCATGGCATGGGCGGTGGCTACGGGAAGGGTGGAGGGATTGACCACGGCATCAGCGGTGGCTATGGAAAAGGCGGTGGCCTTGGTGGTGGATATGGCAAAGGTGGCGGACTCGGAGGTGACATTGGCCATGGCATAGGTGGAGGCTATGGCAAAGGCGGTGGAATTGGGCATGGCATGGGTGGTGGATTCGGTAAAGGCGGTGGTGGTCTTGGCGGCGGTAGTGGCTACGGTGCTGGTGGCGACGGCGGCCTTGGCAGTGGAAGTGGGCATGGCATGGGTGGCGGATTCGGCAAGGGTGGTGGTCTTGGCGGCGGCGGCGGTGGTGGAGGTGGTGGTGGCGGTGGCGGGTTTGGCAAAGGATTTGGCTTTGGGTTTGGCAAAGGCAGCGGGTTTGGTGGTGGTGGCGGCGGTGGGGGCGGCGGCGGCATCGGTGATCACCATTGATACGTCAGCATGCAGCATACGTCTCCTCCGGTTCTATCACTTGCTTTTGTATTCGTTCGTGCTTCGTACCTTGTCAAGACTATGGGTGATGGTGATGTCCTTCACAGTAGTATTATGTGTGTACTCCATGTAATGCTCGCTCCCTGAAAGGTTCGAGAAATATAAATGAAGTTAAAGCCTCGTTTGAATTTGAATGATGTGTACACGTTCATGACGATGCTCTGCGAATTGATGCAACGAGCTTGGACAGTAGAGCCATACACCTATATATTGGGCTGTTAGTGTTAGGTTCCACGAGAGTTAACATCATTGTAGTACAGTACTGTCCGTGCATATTTCTCAAGTTCTCAATACTTGTATCAAACTGACAGACGACGGACACAACTTGGACAGTTTCATTGGCATTCTTTTGCATATTTTCTCCTCAAAGTAAAGGCGCAATTTGTCCTATTCACTCGAATGTACGCCCGACTCGAAGGTTAATGGGCTCACAACTAGGAGGTGGGGGTAGAGCCTGCTAGTTAGAGAGTATTGACTGAGGGGAGGATCCTTTATTTTGAAGAATTAGAAATTGCTTAATATAGTAGATTATTTGGTTTGAAATTTGATATTCACTACAGAAAAAATAGGAAAAACATCGGTCAGAAACCGACGTTCTTACTCTAATAGGCCGACATACTTTGGTTAAGAACATCGGTTTACCGACGTATAGTATTTGACGTACTTAACTAGTTAAGAGCATTGGGGCCAACGTTCTTAAATTAAGTATGTTGGTTAGTTCAAAACCAACGTACTTAATGCATTAAGCACGTCGGTATTAAATAGTCGATGTACTTAACAACGAGCCATGTGGCAGGCTGTTGGGGCTCCGTGGACGTATGAATTTTGATCGGTCGATGTACTTAAGGAATTAAGTACGTCGGCCGAGGTGGCCAGCCAGTTGGCGAGCGTTGCCAAGTGGCTGTAAGAACGTTGGTCAAGCCGACGTATTTAGCTAACGTTGACATAAGAACGTCAGTTTGGTCGACGTTTTTTTTTAAAAAATATAAACCCTGTTTTGGCTCCCTCTCCGGATGGAAAGCGTCTAGAACAGGGTTTATATTTTAAAACCTGTATACATATATACATAATAGTCCAAACACAAGTCAAAACAAGTCTCGAACATAAGTACAAACACATATATACATAATAGTCCAAACAAGTCTATAAGTCCACATGACAAAAAGTCCAAACATCACATAAACAAGTCAAAATATCACATAAACAAGTCTAGAAGTCCACAAGTTTTCATCAGTCTTGAGGTGGATCATCGGGACGCAAGTCACTCGTATTGAAGATCTGGTCGACGAAGTTCATAGCGTGGTCCAGAGTATGACCCGAACCCGAACCTTACAAGAGATGTGGTACATATGTTACCATATAGATTTAGCTTCATTTACTATATTTTAGTTAACTAAAGCTTAAAGTATGCTTAACTTACCACTCTAGGTCATGGAGGTGGTTGTGTCGGCCATGGAGCATATCCCCATAGCATTTGTGACTGACCCATAGGAGGATATTGTAACACCCCAGGTGTTTATATTCCGCTCGACAACGAGTACGGACTTTAACACGTAATATTAGTGGATAAAATAGGTGCTAAATTTTAATCCTCTTCGCCTATCACGATTTTAATATCGCATCGGTTTCATCTGTCGCGAGTTCGACACTGTTTTTATTTATCCAGGCTCTTCCGAAATTTTTGTGATGTTCGGAACATAGCTGTTCCAAAAATCGGTGTGTCCGGTGAGTATTTAAAATTCATCGCTCGCGTGAACACGAATTCGGAAGCCCGAACTCACTCGGATGATTTTATCCCGGATAACTTAATTTGTGCTCGACAACTAAATATTGGAGGCGAAATAATCTGTATCGCGCGTCATCTGAGTGAAATCGTGCGCACAAATATGATTCAATTTATTCGTCCGCACGCTGTTTTGACGACGAAATTGCGTATACATTAGCTGCTCTGGTTTTGGCTAATTTCGGTCGAATCACGTAGGGCAGATTAAGGGTGTGTTTGGATGGAGGGACGAGGAAGGATGAAGAGGGATAGGATGGAATTATTTTAACTTGACTCGCGTTTGGTTTGGAGGTCCAGAGTCAGGGTCAAGGAATATTCTTCAAAAATGGTGGATGAGGCCATCCTTCAAAAAATAAGGGACAGGGTCAGCCCAGGGTTGATCCCGTCTCATCCCTCGTTGACACCGAACCAAACACTACCTAAAATAGCGAAGCCGAACTCGTGTCGATCTAGTCCGTTTGCATCGTGGCCGGAATAGTCACGAAAATTATTTAAACGAATTCTAGTCAGAATCGTAAACCTCGGATGTTCCGTTTCGGGATCCGAGAAAATAATGTGCGTAGTCAATTGCCGTATCACACATCGACCCTCTGTTTATTGCTAAAAATCTCGATCCAAACAGAAATATCTGTGATTTTCCATTATATAAAAAAACGAGAAGATAAAAAAATCCCAGGAATCCTTATCTTCAGCCACCGCTCAAGCCTCTCACGCGAGTTTCTCTTTCTTCCTTATCTTCTCCTAGCCAAGTTCCAGCAGCGGTCCCCAGCACGCGGTGCTCCCATGGCGCATCCTTCTGCGCCTGGCCAAAGCTCACTGCCCGTCGCGGCTCCCTCCTCCTGCGCGCTCCTTCTCTGTTCCTTCATTGGACCACGCCTCTGCTCCTCCCTGCGGCCGAGTTCCCATCTCCATGGTCGCTCCTGTTGCTCGCCATGGCGCCGTGCCCCTGGTCCTCGACCTCCCAGCCGACGTTGCCTGTTGTGCCCTCCTTGTCGTGTGGCCGGAGCAGACACACATGGGGATGGTTGAGGTCCTCGCACGTTGTTGGGCCGGTTGGCGACGACCGCTTCCTCGGGGCGATATCTTCGGCTTCGTCGACGTCACCTCCACGCCAACGCCTGGGGCACATGACTAGTGTGCATGTCTTCACCATCTCGCCCTGGAGTTCTGCGCTGGGATCTTCAGCATGCTACTCGTTCTACCTCGCTAGCAATGCGTCTAGCTCATCTCGGCAGTCACGCCCAGGCCTTCAGCCATAGCGCTCGTCGAACCTCCTCTCAGCGCTGCTCTTCCCTGCTGGTGCTCACCGCGCGCTCAGCTGCCTCTCTATCCCATGGTCGGCGATGCTTCAGCCCCCTACGTCGCGCGAACCTTCCTCAAGCTCGCCCTGCACTCGGATTCCACCTTCCTGCGCGTAGTATTTTTTATTTCCCGTGCGCGAAGCCCTCTGCTTGGCGCTGTCTCGCCCATGGCAGCAGTCGCTCGGCCGAGCTCCATCCCTTACTGTGCTCGTGCCCAACTCCTGCGTCGCGCAGCTTTTTCCTTGCTCGCATCGCGATTTGGCCTCCAGCTCGTCGAGCTTCTCCTTGCAGACTAGCTCGTGCCCTGCTCGCCCCTCTGCTTGTCGAGTCCGCCCGGCCGCAACCTCGCTTTGCTCTCCACGTCGAGCTCCCGCGCTGAATCAAGCCCCATGTTGCCGCGTCCCTGTTTCAGCTTGTCGTGGCCGCACCTAGCCCCAGTTCTGTTGGTCGCGATCTTCCCTGCTCCAGCTCGCTTCTCCCATGGCGAGCTCGCTGGGATGCCCCTGCCTCAGCCGCTGGCAGCTTCCAGCCGTGGCATCCTCCCTGCTCGCCTGCGCACACCTTTCCCCAGCGGGAGTTCGCACTCTGTGGAGCCCGGTCCTTCCCTGCTGCGTGCCGAGTCTTTTGCCATGCCGAGCTCCCAATCATGGTGCTATTGCTCCCAGCCACGAGCTCGCCGAGCTCTGCCCTCTCCCATAGCGCCCAACCCGCTGCGCCGTGACCCCCTCAGTTCGCCTTCATCGCGTTGTCATGCGCGCAAGACTACTCGCAGTCGACATCGAGTCCGTAACGCGCGCTGGACACGATGAAATGCTGCGTGTGCTTATGTCTGCGCCATAGAGTTTGCCCGACCGCTACATTGCTTTACTCCTCACGTCGTTGCTCACCAAGTCCTTCCCAGTCCGCGCCATAAAATTCACTCGGACATGATCTCGTCGTCGTTTTGTGCGTCGTCAAGAAATCCCAAGCATCGGGTGGAGATGAAGCTTGCAGCGCGATATTCCCCAAGCGCTCGACAAATTGCCTGGATCAGAAAATCATTACCGATCTCGCGGATTCGTGTCAGTTGTTGGAACGGTAAGCTAATTTGCCATTTTATTGACTGGTTAGATGGATGAAGTGATAAGAGTGTATGTCGCGACGATTATCCCACTTGTAGCTTAGGCACGTATTTATTTGACGCTTGATAGAATACGGGGCTACAGGTAGCATGGTAATTGTGTCCACGATTGCGAAGTCGTCGTGCTTCGTAGCTAAGTTTAGGTTTAACGACATAGGTTATTAAATCGGTGATTCGTATCCGATGAATGATCAAATTAATAATGGGAGGGTTAGGGTTAAATATTTTTATGCGAGGAATATATGGATAAACCTGTGTGAGATATGACGAGTTAGTAACGCGAAAATAGGTTAAATAGAATTGTTAGTCTCAATAAATGTTATTAATTTAGCATGCGTATATTGTGATGATCGATTTAGATAAATAGGTAAATCAAGTAATTAAGATACATAGTTTAAAGAGTTAATAAAAAGCTAGGAATAAAAATAGATGTACTAGTGTTATTATATCAATTTGGTTAATAGATGTAGTCGATGCACTGCTGTGATATCCATGGTTCTTAATGCTTGGTTTTAAAATGTTTCATCCTTTTTAGTGTAGATTATCTATATTATACTCGTTATACTCGTGCTCATACATGTGCATCATGCATCTCATGAGGTACGATAAATAATCACGTGATGCGGAAGACGAGCCAAGTCGACCCCAAGTGCGGGCTAATCCGCAGGATGAAGCTGATGGACCAACCTGAAGATGGTTAAATCAAGCAAGTGCTTGGTCGAGGGATACTCGTCAAGTGGACATCGTCTAACAACACTAACCCAGTGTTATTCAGGCAAGCCCCGGTGCATTTGCCACCTCCTTGTGTTTAAAATCTTTATCACCTTGTTTGATGCATTAGGTGATAGGAGTTGTGTGCTAAAACTATTGATGCATTCCCTTCCTTGGAAAATTGAATACCCTTCCTTGACACCCTTTTATAAAAAAGATTTTTGATGCTTAGCCTTGCTTTAGTAAACAAAAATGTTTTGTTTTAAAACAAAGGTGATGCTTCAGTGGGTGGGAATGTTTTCAAAAAGAAAAACTTGATGGTGGATCTGTCAAAGGCCTTGATGGGTTCAACATCGGAAAAGATGTACCTCTGCTAGGTACCAAACTTTGGGTTGAAAATAATAAAGCTGAGACCGGGCAGTTGACTTGCACGAGAAAGGAGTCTTGGTGTAGTGTCTCTGTCTGAGTCGATTAAGGACCGTGCCGATGTAGGCTTGATGATCGAGGACCCTTTAACTGGTCACATGCCTCGTCATGGGTAAGCTTTGTGTAACGCCCTGAATTTTGCAGTTGAATTTTTTTTTCTTTTCTTCACTCGCCAAATTCGGGCGTTACCTTTTCTTTTTCTTTTTCCCTCGCTAGACCTTGACTTTTTCCAAAGCTAGCGGGATTCGGTTTGGAATTCCCGTGTAAAGAAAAACCCTAAAATTGTTTTATGTTGTTTGATGCACCATGCCGAACTATGCATTCTTTGATTGTTTGAAAGTGCAAATGCATTCATCTAGGAAGATCGGATTTCGAAAATAAGGAGAAAACCTTTTCTTTCTTTTTCTTTTTCTTTCTCTCTCCTCTTTTTCTCTCTCTCCCGCGCCGTGGGCCGTCCCTGGCCGGCCCAGCCGCCCCTGGCCGGCCCAGCCGCCCCCCTGCGCGCCCCCTTTGGGCCTAATTGGCCCAACCGCCCCCCCCTTCCCCTTTTTTCCCCCCTTACCCCTCTCTCTCTCCCTCCCATTTTCCCTCTCCCCACCCTAGCCGCCGCCGCCCCCTACCCCTGCTCGGCCGCCCCTGCCGCCGGCCCAACCGCCGCCCCTCGCCGTCGCTCGCCCGTCCCCGGTGAGCCCCCCCCTTCCCCCTCCTCCCTCCCTCTCCCCTCTCCCCTCCTCTTCCCCCAGCCCGCCCGGCCGCGCCTGGCCCCCGGCCGCGCCTGGCCCTGGCCGCGCCCTGGCCCCTGGCCGCGCCCCCAGCGCCCTGGCCGCCCCCAGCCGCCCTCCCGGCCGCGCCCCAGCGCCCTGGCCGCGCCCCAGCCGGCCCCGGCCACGCCCCAGCCGCGCCCTGGCCGCGCCCTGGCCGCCCGCCTGGCCGCGCCCCCGCCCCTGCGCACCCGCCGGCCCAGCCGCCGGTTCAACCGCCCCCAGGGCCGGTTCAACCGCCCCCCTTTTTTTATTTATTTTTATATATTATTTTATTTATTTTGTTTTACTTTCTGTTATCATAGTTATTTTATTTTAGGTAGGCTAATCATTGTTCATGTTATTGAAATAGGAAGCTTAATTTAGAATTTCGTTGCGCTAGTTGATTCATTTAGTTAATTGTTTACCTAGTGCAATGTTGATCAACTTAAAATGACTAGGTTTCCATTAGTGTATATAACAAAATTCTTTTGCTAAGAACCAGTTGTAACTAATCATTAGTGCATAAGCTTTAACCCCCTGCGAGACCCTTTCCCGTTTCTTTCTAACCTTAATGAATGCGATATCGAATGTCATACTTGATGCATATTCGCTTACTTGTTCCCTTGTATGGTGTACTGTTCTTTTGAATTAAATATGTGGATGTATGTATGTTTGCGCTCGCATAGAGAACGATCCGGTCGAAGAACCCGAGGAATTCGCAGGAGAAGCCCCTGAGCAGCAGTCGGTTGGTGGAGGCAAGTGTCCTTTGACCTATTTCTGTCCTATTCATTCTTTAATTCACCTCCCGCATTACACATTTATACCTAAGGATTGACTAGTTTTTGTTATCCATGTCCTTGTTTACCTATTTGGGTCGGATTATTACTGCTTAGTCTGATGCTACTGCTCAACTCTAATCAATGAACATGATGTGGTTATCTATGATACGCTGTTTTCCCTTCTTATTTATGATTATATTTGTGACCTTCAAGGGGACTCGAGCGGTTTCTCGAGTGCCTCTCCGTAAGGACCTGTTCTATGGATGACCGCCCGGGAAAACAGTGCAACCATGAGGGTGGAATGGGACGCCCTTAGCTGAATAATTAGAGGAACCGGGGTGTAGATCACTTCGCCGTTGTGCCGTCAATGGGGCTCGGTGTATGCGGCTCGCTCTGCCAAGGTTGATTTGTCCCTTGGGGAGGAGTGCGGTACATTTAGGAAACCTAACGGGTGGCTACAGCCCCGGGGAATCTTTGTAAAGGCTACGTAGTGAGACCCTGCCTATTCACCTTGGTAGTGTTTAAGGGTTTGATCGGCCCGAGGCAAGAGGGAATCACGGCTTATGAGTAAAGTGCACAACCTCTGCAGAGTGTTATGAAATTGATATATCAGCCGTGCTCGCGGTTATGAGCGGCCAAGGGAGCTCCAGAGATTAGTGATACTTGATCAGAGACATTTTGGTACAGGTGGCAATGAGATTGATGATTCTGATTATGATTATGGTGCTGGTAAGTGGTATTCTTTCCGTTTGGAAAGGATACATTGGGCTAATAACTTGGGTTAATGTTAAAACCTGGCTTTCTACTAGTAAGTAATAACATGACCAACTAAAAGCAACTGCTTGACTTATCCCCACATAAAGCTAGTCCACTACAGCCAAACAGGATGCTTGCTGAGTATGTTGATGTGTACTCACCCTTGCTCTACACACCAACCCCCCCCAGGTTGTCAGCATTGCAACCACTGCTCAGGAGAAGATGAAGCTGTGGAAGGAGACTTCCAGGAGTTCCAAGACTACGATGAGTTCTAGGCGTGGGTTAGCGGCAACCCCCAGTCGGCTGCCTGTGAAGGCCGCGTTATCTACGTTTCTTTTCCGCACTTTGATTTATTGTAAGGACTATATGGACGTCTCAGACGTATGATGTAATCGACTATTATCTCCCCTTTTAATACTATTTGAGCACTGTGTGATGATGTCCATGTTATGTAACTGCTGTGTACGTGAATAACTGATCCTGGCACGTACATGGTTCGCATTCGGTTTACCTTCTAAAAACCGGGTGTGACATAAGTGGTATCAGAGCCATGTTGACTGTAGGACCGCTAACCTAGAGTAGAATGGTCATTCTAAGGACTATAGACCTCTGTCCCTGCCTTGACTTTGGTATCCCTTCAAAAGTTGGTCCTACTGACCAAACCTATGTTCTACTATATATTACACCTTGCTGAAAATTTTGTTTTATTCTGATCCTTCATTTATTTATGATTCATTATTTGCTGGTCATATTAATTCTGTTCTCACTCTTTTGCTTGCGGTGTCTTTTGTAGATGGCTCGACTTAGACACACTGCACGAAAGTCCGTCATCCCCTTCTTACCCTCCCGCCTTGCTGAGCGTCCGCTTCGCCGTCCCGTGGCCGGACAGTCCAGCCACTTGGAGAGACTGCACCACCGCCTGCATGAGGAGCAGGAACGTCGACGACAGGAGCAGCGGGGCTCTTCCTTCTCGCTCCAGCAGGAGATAGAGTCTGTGAGGAGCTGCTCCCCTGTGCTTCCCCAGGAGGCGCCCCCTGCACCACCACTGGGCGCCCCAGCTTCTGGAGTAGCTGCTGGAGGAGACCCAGACGACGGAGGTGGCGACGACAGCTTGAGCCACGACATCGACTTCTCTGCTGACCATGAGCCGGAAGGATGGGTTGCTCGACCCATCACTCGCGACGCTGCTCGCGGGTGTCACTTCCACGACGCGCTCGACACCCTGCTACGTCGGGCACTTGACCGGCGTACTTGGTCCATCGAGTATCGCTGTGTGGTCTACCAGCATAGTCGCGGGGTCTACCCGGACCTCTGGGAGGCGACCTGTTTGGTGCGCCGTCCGGAGAACAGTCTCCAGGGCGCGGAGGCTTGCTCAGAGCACTATTCTATCTCTGAGCGGGACTCAGCTGAGGCAGCCATGCAGGATGCTGCACGGCGTGCGCTTTCGCACTACTGCTCGGTTCTCGGTGGGGTAGCTGACGGTCTCGATCTGAAGTATTACCCCCGCCGTCCATCTGGCAGCACAGGAGGCGTGATTGTTTCACCTGCTGGTGAGGACAATCCTAGGTTGAGCAGCACAGTCAACCTAGCCGCCGTGCTAAACACGGAGCTGGACCATGCACTAGACGAGCTGAGTAGGGCTCGTGCTGAGATCGCCCTGCTGCGGGCTGAGCGCGCGGAACGTCGTCACTTGGATGATGGTTCCCCCGCTCCCGTCGGGACTCAGCACCCGTATCGCTCACCTCGGCGTGGACTCCAGTCTTATGGCAATCCCGACTGCAAGACCAAGATAAATCTAGAACCATAGATCGTTAGAGTTGGATCCTGTAATTAATACAAAATATATATACATAGAAGCTTCAGTCTTAGCGTTAGTCTCGGTTTTAGTTAGTCTTAGTTAGACAGGGTAGTTTGCTATATCCTGTGCATTTATGTTTGTCATGATGAACTATGTTTGGTTTGGATCTTTGTAATGATTGTCACCAGAGTGTGGGTATCCCCTGCATTTTGGCTTACCTATTATGTTAATGGAGTTAGTTATATAGTTGGGAAACCCTTTATTCTACTTTCCTCTTTATCTGAGAAGCTGTGTGGTCTGCGATGGAGATCAGTGAAGATGCTCATCTGTTCAGTGCTGTTGGAGAATTCTATACTCTTTTCTTATGCTGCAAGATTTGCCAGATCAGTTCTGATGTGTGGTTGCGTTCTGCAGATGTCAGAGAACAGGCGCAGAGGAGGAAGGCGTGCTCAGCAGGAGCAAGCCGCTCCGCAGGATGAGGTGCCTCAGCAGCAGCACCTGCCACCCCCGCCCCCGATGTCGATCGAGCAGATGTTTCTGATGCAGACTCAGGCAGTTCAGGCCATCGGTCAGACTCTGGCCGCCATTCAGCAGCAGCAGCAGCAGCAACAGCAGTAGGCTCCACCCCAGCCTCAGATGCCTCAGATGCCCAGAGACAAGCGTGCTGAATTCATGAGAGGTCATCCCCCAACGTTCGCTCACTCTTCTGACCCCATGGATGCTGAAGATTGGCTGCGCACTGTGGAGCGGGAGTTGCATACCGCTCAGTGTGATGACAGGGAGAAAGTCTTGTATGGTCCCCATCTGTTGAGAGGAGCAGCCCAATCATGGTGGGAGTCTTACCTCGCCACCCATGCCAACCCCGATGCCATCACCTGGGAAGAGTTCAGAGGTAGCTTTCGTCAGTACCATGTGCCTGCAGGTCTGATGACAGTGAAGAAGGAGGAGTTCCTGGCCCTTAAGCAAGGGTCATCATCTGTCAGTGAGTATCGAGACAGGTTTCTGCAGTTGTCTCGCTATGCTCCTGAGGATGTCAACACCGACGCCAAGCGACAGTACCGTTTCTTGAGAGGCTTGGTCGACCCTCTTCAGTACCAACTGATGAATCATACCTTCCCGACATTCCAGCACCTGATTGACAGAGCAATCATGACAGAAAGGAAGCGTAAGGAGATGGAGGATCATAAGCGCAAGATCAGTGGACCCCAGCCTGGAAGCAGCAGTCGTCCTTGTTTTTCAGGCAATCAACCTCAGCAGTTCAGGCAGAACCAGCGTCCACCTCAGCAGCATCAGCAGCGTCAGCAGTATCAGCAGTTCCAAAGGCAGTATCCTCAGCATCAGTACCAGAACCGTCAGAGCAATCAATCAGGAGGTCAGTTTCAGAGGCAGAATCAGCAGACACCTCGTCTTCCTGCCCCAGCAAATCAGCAGAGCAATCAGGCAGCACCAGCTCAGGTTGGAAACAGAGCATGTTTCCACTGTGGAGAGCAAGGCCATTGGGTGATGCAATGTCCGAAGAAGGCAGCCCAGCAGCAGTCAGGCCCCAATGCCCCAGCAAAGCAGAATGCGTCTCAGTCTGGAGCAGGTAACCGCCCTCAGCAGCGCTACAATCATGGAAGACTGAATCACTTGGAGGCTGAAGCAGTTCAGGAAACCCCCGGCATGACAGTAGGTATGTTCCCAGTCGATTCCCATATTGCAGAAGTGTTATTTGATACTGGAGCAACGCATTCTTTTATTACTGCATCATGGGTGAAAGCACATAATCTTCCAATTACTGCCATGTCAACCCCCATTCAAATTGACTCAGCCGGTGGTAGAATTCGAGCCGATAGCATATGTTTGAATATAAGTGTGGAAATAAGGGGGATAGCGTTTCCCGCTAACCTTATAGTAATGAGTACTCAGGGAATAGATGTCATCCTAGGGATGAATTGGCTAGATAGGTATCAGGCAGTTATCAGTTGTGATAAAAGGACAATCAAGTTGGTGTCCCCACTAGGAGAGGAAGTGGTGACCGAGTTAGTCCCGCCTGAGCCAAAGAAAGGAAGTTGTTATCAGATGGCTGTCGATAGCAGTGAAGCAGACCCAATTGAGAGTATCAAGGTTGTGTCTGAGTTCCCAGATGTGTTTCCAAAGGACTTACCGGGTATGCCACCAGAGCGGACAGTTGAGTTTGCCATAGAGCTTCTTCCTGGAACCGCCCCTATCTTTAAGAGAGCTTACAGAATATCCGGACCAGAGTTGGTTGAGCTTAATAAGCAGATTGATGAGCTATCAGAGAAAGGTTACATTCGGCCAAGCACCTCGCCTTGGGCCGCCCCTGTCTTGTTTGTGGAGAAGAAAGATGGCACAAAGAGGATGTGTATCGATTATCGAGCTTTGAATGAAGTCACGATCAAGAACAAGTATCCCTTGCCCAGAATAGAAGATCTGTTTGACCAGTTGAGAGGAGCCAGTGTGTTCTCCAAGATTGATCTGAGGTCAGGTTATCATCAGCTCAGGATCCGACCTTCGGACATTCCGAAGACGACATTCATTACCAAGTATGGTTTGTATGAGTTCATAGTGATGTCTTTTGGTTTGACCAATGCACCAGCGTTCTTTATGAACTTGATGAACAATGTATTCATGGATTATCTTGATAAGTTTGTGGTGGTATTCATTGATGACATTCTGATTTATTCTCAAAGTGAAGAAGAACATGCAGATCATTTGAGGATGGTATTGCAGAGATTGCGAGAGCACCAGTTGTATGCAAAGTTGAGCAAGTGTGAGTTCTGGATCAGTGAAGTCCTGTTCTTGGGTCACATAATCAACAAAGAAGGATTGGCTGTGGATCCGAAGAAAGTGGCAGACATTCTGAACTGGAAAGCGCCAACGGATGCTCGAGGAATCAAGAGCTTCATTGGAATGGCCGGATATTATCGGCGATTCATTGAAGGGTTTTCGAAGATTGCGAAACCAATGACAGCGTTGCTAGGCAACAAGGTTGAGTTCAAGTGGACCCAGAAATGTCAAGAGGCCTTTGAAGCGCTGAAAGAGAAATTGACTACAGCGCCTGTCCTAGTCTTGCCTGATGTGCACAAGCCCTTCTCGGTGTATTGTGATGCTTGTTACACGGGTTTGGGATGTGTGTTGATGCAAGAGGGAAGAGTTGTGGCTTACTCGTCCCGACAGCTAAAGGTTCATGAGAAGAATTACCCAATCCATGATCTAGAGTTGGCAGCAGTGGTTCACGCACTGAAGACATGGAGGCACTATCTGTATGGACAGAAATGCGATGTTTACACAGACCACAAGAGTCTTAAGTACATATTCACTCAGACAGAGCTGAATATGAGGCAAAGAAGATGGTTAGAATTGATCAAAGACTATGAGTTGGAGATTCATTACCATCCAGGCAAAGCGAACGTAGTGGCAGATGCTTTGAGCAGAAAGAGTCAAGTCAATCTGATGGTCGCTTGTCCGATGCCTTATGAGTTGGCCAAGGAGTTCGACAGGTTGAGTCTCGGATTTCTGAACAATTCGCGAGGAGTCACAGTTGAATTGGAACCTACCTTGGAGCGAGAAATCAAAGAAGCGCAGAAAAACGATGAAAAGATCAGTGAGATTCGGCGACTGATTCTAGATGGCAGAGGTAAAGATTTTCGAGAAGACGCCGAAGGCGTGATATGGTTCAAAGACCGCTTGTGTGTTCCCAATGTCCAGTCTATTCGGGAGTTGATTCTCAAGGAAGCCCATGAGACAGCCTATTCGATTCACCCTGGCAGTGAGAAGATGTATCAGGATCTGAAGAAGAAATTCTGGTGGTACGGAATGAAGAGGGAAATTGCAGAGCATGTGGCTATGTGCGATAGTTGTCGAAGAATTAAGGCAGAACACCAGAGACCTGCTGGATTGTTGCAACCGTTGCAGATCCCTCAGTGGAAATGGGATGAAATTGGTATGGATTTCATAGTCGGATTGCCTCGCACTCGAGCTGGCTACGATTCCATTTGGGTAGTAGTGGACCGTTTGACCAAGTCAGCCCACTTCATACCAGTCAAGACCAACTATAGCAGTGCAGTATTGGCAGAACTGTATATGTCTCGGATCGTTTGTCTTCATGGTGTGCCAAAGAAGATAGTGTCAGACAGAGGAACGCAGTTCACCTCTCATTTCTGGCAGCAGTTGCATGAAGCTTTGGGCACACATCTGAATTTCAGTTCAGCTTATCATCCGCAGACAGATGGCCAGACCGAAAGAACCAATCAAATTCTTGAAGACATGTTGAGAGCCTGTGCGCTGCAAGATCAGTCCGGATGGGACAAGCGATTGCCTTATGCAGAGTTTTCCTATAACAACAGTTACCAGGCCAGTTTGAAGATGTCACCATTTCAAGCGCTTTATGGAAGGAGTTGCAGAACTCCGTTGCAATGGGATCAGCCTGGAGAGAAGCAAGTGTTTGGACCAGACATTCTGCTTGAAGCTAAAGAGAACATCAAGATGGTCCGAGAGAACCTGAAGATAGCGCAATCGAGGCAGCGAAGCTATGCAGACACAAGAAGAAGAGAGCTGAGTTTTGAAGTCGGAGACTTTGTCTATCTGAAAGTGTCACCGATCAGAGGAGTCAGAAGGTTCGGAATCAAAGGCAAGCTAGCACCCCGCTACATTGGTCCATATCAGATTCTTGCAAGACATGGAGAAGTGGCCTATCAGCTCAGTTTGCCAGAGAATTTGTCTGCTGTGCATGATGTCTTTCATGTGTCTCTGTTGAAGAAGTGCTTGCGTGTGCCAGAAGAGCAGTTGCCAGTGGAAGGTCTGGAAGTCCAGGAAGACTTGACCCATGTCGAGAAGCCAGCTCAGATCCTTGAGGTTGCAGATAGAGTCACCCGAAGGAAGACCATCAGAATGTGCAAAGTTAGATGGCATCACCACTCTGAGGAAGAAGCAACCTGGGAGCGTGAAGACGATTTGATGGCCAAGTACCGAGAGCTCTTTGCTAGCCAACCCTGAATCTCGAGGGCGAGATTCTTTTAAGGGGGATAGGTTTGTAACGCCCCGAATTTTGCAGTTGAATTTTTTTTTCTTTTCTTCACTCGCCAAATTCGGGCGTTACCTTTTCTTTTTCTTTTTCCCTCGCTAGACCTTGACTTTTTCCAAAGCTAGCGGGATTCGGTTTGGAATTCCCGTGTAAAGAAAAACCCTAAAATTGTTTTATGTTGTTTGATGCACCATGCCGAACTATGCATTCTTTGATTGTTTGAAAGTGCAAATGCATTCATCTAGGAAGATCGGATTTCGAAAATAAGGAGAAAACCTTTTCTTTCTTTTTCTTTTTCTTTCTCTCTCCTCTTTTTCTCTCTCTCTCGCGCCGTGGGCCGTCCCTGGCCGGCCCAGCCGCCCCCCTGCGCGCCCCCTTTGGGCCTAATTGGCCCAACCGCCCCCCTTCCCCTTTTTTCCCCCCTTACCCCTCTCTCTCTCCCTCCCATTTTCCCTCTCCCCACCCTAGCCGCCGCCGCCCCCTACCCCTGCTCGGCCGCCCCTGCCGCCGGCCCAACCGCCGCCCCTCGCCGTCGCTCGCCCGTCCCCGGTGAGCCCCCCCCTTCCCCCTCCTCCCTCCCTCTCCCCTCTCCCCTCCTCTTCCCCCTAGCCCGCCCGGCCGCGCCTGGCCCTGGCCGCGCCCTGGCCCCTGGCCGCGCCCCCAGCGCCCTGGCCGCCCCCAGCCGCCCTCCCGGCCGCGCCCCAGCGCCCTGGCCGCGCCCCAGCCGGCCCCAGCCGCGCCCTGGCCGTGCCCTGGCCGCCCGCCTGGCCGCGCCCCCGCCCCTGCGCACCCGCCGGCCCAGCCGCCGGTTCAACCGCCCCCCCTTTTTTTATTTATTTTTATATATTATTTTATTTATTTTTTTTTACTTTCTGTTATCATAGTTATTTTATTTTAGGTAGGCTAATCATTGTTCATGTTATTGAAATAGGAAGCTTAATTTAGAATTTCGTTGCGCTAGTTGATTCATTTAGTTAATTGTTTACCTAGTGCAATGTTGATCAACTTAAAATGACTAGGTTTCCATTAGTGTATATAACAGAATTCTTTTGCTAAGAACCAGTTGTAACTAATCATTAGTGCATAAGCTTTAACCCCCTGCGAGACCCTTTCCCGTTTCTTTCTAACCTTAATGAATGCGATATCGAATGTCATACTTGATGCATATTCGCTTACTTGTTCCCTTGTATGGTGTACTGTTCTTTTGAATTAAATATGTGGATGTATGTATGTTTGCGCTCGCATAGAGAACGATCCGGTCGAAGAACCCGAGGAATTCGCAGGAGAAGCCCCTGAGCAGCAGTCGGTTGGTGGAGGCAAGTGTCCTTTGACCTATTTCTGTCCTATTCATTCTTTAATTCACCTCCCGCATTACACATTTATACCTAAGGATTGACTAGTTTTTGTTATCCATGTCCTTGTTTACCTATTTGGGTCGGATTATTACTGCTTAGTCTGATGCTACTGCTCAACTCTAATCAATGAACATGATGTGGTTATCTATGATACGCTGTTTTCCCTTCTTATTTATGATTATATTTGTGACCTTCAAGGGGACTCGAGCGGTTTCTCGAGTGCCTCTCCGTAAGGACCTGTTCTATGGATGACCGCCCGGGAAAACAGTGCAACCATGAGGGTGGAATGGGACGCCCTTAGCTGAATAATTAGAGGAACCGGGGTGTAGATCACTTCGCCGTTGTGCCGTCAATGGGGCTCGGTGTATGCGGCTCGCTCTGCCAAGGTTGATTTGTCCCCTGGGGAGGAGTGCGGTACATTTAGGAAACCTAACGGGTGGCTACAGCCCCGGGGAATCTTTGTAAAGGCTACGTAGTGAGACCCTGCCTATTCACCTTGGTAGTGTTTAAGGGTTTGATCGGCCCGAGGCAAGAGGGAATCACGGCTTATGGGTAAAGTGCACAACCTCTGCAGAGTGTTATGAAACTGATATATCAGCCGTGCTCGCGGTTATGAGCGGCCAAGGGAGCTCCAGAGATTAGTGATACTTGATCAGAGACATTTTGGTACAGGTGGCAATGAGATTGATGATTCTGATTATGATTATGGTGCTGGTAAGTGGTATTCTTTCCGTTTGGAAAGGATACATTGGGCTAATAACTTGGGTTAATGTTAAAACCTGGCTTTCTACTAGTAAGTAATAACATGACCAACTAAAAGCAACTGCTTGACTTATCCCCACATAAAGCTAGTCCACTACAGCCAAACAGGATGCTTGCTGAGTATGTTGATGTGTACTCACCCTTGCTCTACACACCAAACCCCCCCCCCCCCAGGTTTTCAGCATTGCAACCACTGCTCAGGAGAAGATGAAGCTGTGGAAGGAGACTTCCAGGAGTTCCAAGACTACGACGAGTTCTAGGCGTGGGTTAGCGGCAACCCCCAGTCGGCTGCCTGTGAAGGCCGCGTTATCTACGTTTCTTTTCCGCACTTTGATTTATTGTAAGGACTATATGGACGTCTCAGACGTATGATGTAATCGACTATTATCTCCCCTTTTAATACTATTTGAGCACTGTGTGATGATGTCCATGTTATGTAACTGTTGTGTACGTGAATAACTGATCCTGGCACGTACATGGTTCGCATTCGGTTTACCTTCTAAAAACCGGGTGTGACACTTTGCCTCGAGCAAACTAATACCAGAATAAGATACCACGCAATGGGAGTGGAGAGATGACAAGAGTAGCGTGTACCCTCCGTGGCAAGAGGCTGGACGGTGGTGTATCTGTGCTCTCGGTTGGTGTGAACCTGATCTGGTCTTAAGAACCCAGGTGGCGAGGTGACATATGCAAGGGTTAAATGCTACATATGTCATGTGATTGGAGATCCTCAGCTGAGTATAATCGATTCGGATCGCCGTACCTTCGCGGTTATGAAGACTTGGTCGCTGACCTACACGTAGCAATCCAGTGAAGATGAAGGGTTGTTAAGAAATTGGCTAGTATAGGTCAAGTGATTGAACTAGGGTAGACAGAACTCTAGATACAGGTAACTTTACTTAACTTGACAAATAAAAATGGATTTTAAGGATCCACTCATAGTAAGCTTTTCTGCAAAACAGAGTCTTTGATTCTTGATAAGCCATACCTTGACTCCTTCTAGCCAGCATACCCTTGAGAGTCTTTTCTTTAGTAGGGTAAGTCTTGCTGAGTAATTCCGTACTCAGGGTTTTATTCCCTGTTGTTTTTCAGGTTCTAACCTTGTGCTGCTGTTGATGGTGTTAAGTGCCGGTGGGCTCGGCCTTCTTATAAGTCTAAGTAACTCCCTTATACTTCTTATTGAGGATGGTCACTTGAGCTAGCATATATTTCAAACTTATACTTTTGTAATCACTTCGATAAAATAATGTAACATTTTTGTAACTTGTAAAATGTAACACCCGGCTTTAAGGAACAAAGCCAGGTGCATCTCATACATGCGCCAAGAAGACAACACATATAATAACAGAGTGTATAGAGATAAATGTCATAAAACATCAGAGTATTTATTACATAGCGGAAGACTTATTACAAAATAAGTAATAAAGATAAAACGAACTAAGGATCGTCGGCGCCAATGTCGACTGGGAAACGCCACCTAGATCAGATCGAACTCCTCAGTGCTAGGCGGCTCCTCCTGAACCACCTGATCTTCTCCTGTGGGGGGGGGGGTGTGAGACAGCAAGGGTGAGCTCACACATGATCATAGCTCAACAAGTTGTGGGGAACCAGTGGACATAAACTCACAAAGGTGTGAGTTCATGTGATGTGTAAGGCTAATCAATGATAGGGGTTAAAGCTAAGCATTGCTTTTAAGTAGTTGGTCAAAATTTTATTAGCAGTTACTAAGTGTAAGTAAATACCAAACCATAAGTAAAGTAATAGAACAAAATTAATAACAAACCCATGCAATGCAAATGACAAAATTGAATTTAAGTTCCAATTTAAACATCAGAGAGTCCTGAGCTGCTCATGACCGCGAGCTCGGCTAGTATACCAGTTTTACACTCTGCAGAGGTTGTACCCTTTACCCACAAGTCATGTTACCCATCTGCCAAGGGGTCGCGAATCCCATACACCTCTACCTAGGAAGCGCGGCAGGGCAACACTACGAGGCCTTTACAAAGTTCCACTAGCTTCCGAAAACCCGCTACAGTTTATAGGAAGTTCCAATGCAGGGTTCCTGGCTGACCGCCATCGCAGCAAAATCAACCAGGGACCTCCCTACACTGACCACTCCCCTACTGCCCTTGCCCCTTTCGGGTAAGGTAGTCTTCCACTAGCTTTCCTAATTAGTCAGCCAAGGGGTCCCATTCCTCCCTTGTGGTGGCACGTGGTTCTCAAGTTAAGCTCTATGTTCCAATTAACATTAATGATCTCAACATGAACATAAACAGAATAACAAGAATAATTGGAACATAGATATAATAAATGATTATCCCAAAACCATGTAAAGCAATAGCAAACTACCCAAGTGATTCGGGGGTAAACAAGGCAATGAGATAAACAATCTTGGGTGACCTATTGGGTCCCATCAAAATTAACCTATGCATGGATAAGTGATATTAAAGAACATTATTGGGTAAAAAGTGGTCAAGGGCACAACTTGCCTGGCACTTGAGATTCCAGGTACCAACTTGCTTTTCAGATGACACGTGTCCTCGAGCTAGTCGTAGCAATACAAACAAACATGGTATAGATAAAATTAACATCACACCAAACATAATAACAAACTGAATGATAATGATCTACGCATTTCTACGAGACTAACGCAACTTGAACGGATCAAATCGGAGTTAAAACGAAGGAGACACGAATTTCCTAAGGTTTTATGTATTTGATATGAGATTAATTAGGAGATAAATTTTATTATTGTTTTCATGTCAAAACAGAGGCATTAGGTGATAAACAACATTATTACAAAATTATAGCAATTGAAATGGATTAATTTGGACACCCTATGAATTTTATATGAATTAAACAAACTCTAGTCATTATTTTTATATTAAAAATAGATTTCTATTTCTTTTTCCTGTCTTTTCTATTCACTGGGCTGCGCCTACTATTAGCCGAAAGCACAGGGACTTAACCGAAAAGGTACTCAGACTCAGTAAATACTTCACTGGACGGCGGGTTGTTTTATGTAAAGTGGAGGGGTTCATTTGCAATCTGCGCAAGCCGAAGGGGTAACTTCCAATCTGAGCCGTCCGATCTACATTTAAGGGCTCAGATTAGATCAAGTGTTATATGAACCGGTATTGAATAATGGCCACTGGATCAAGATCCGAGGGCCCGAAGCCAAGACACCGCCCAGATCTAATCGTGCGCGTCGAAGGTGGATCCAACGACACAGATTAGACTAGTCCAAACGAGCCACGCGTCACTATCGACACCGTTCACTCTAGGATCAACGGACGGAGACTTGTCTTCCTCGACCCGCCGACCGCGCAGCGCCGCCGTGCTATTAGGGTGCAGACCGGCGAAGCACCGCAGACGCCGCCACAACGAAGTATTGTCCACTTTAGCTAACGCGAATGTACGACGATCCACCCTACTCGATTGGGAAGGTACCTGCGCCCAGGCTCGAACAGGTCACCTCGGGGTGAAACGACGGTGGTCCCGCAGCAATGGCGAATCGCCGGTTCGTCGTCCTTGAGGCCCCAGATGAGTTCTCCTCCGGCGATACGATGAGTCACCGGGGTACGCACCTTCGGACACCGCCCGTCGCGCATCCACGCCTGACGTCCACACCAGACTATGCCTGCGTGCTCCATCTCTCTCTCTTATCAACGGCGCCAAACGCCAATGGTGACTAGGGATTATTTTCTGTCTCGGTATAGCGGTATAACGAAGGCGGCAACGGCGGTACTTAAGTTGCCGCGTGTGGAGGCAGTCCACGCATGGCGCTCGGTTGGTTGCAACGGATCCGACTTCGGCGCGTGACATTGACGGCTTCAACGGCACCAGGCGATGGTGGGAAGATGCACAGTAGTCCACGGCCCACCAGTCAGCGACAACAAAACGACCCCACAGGCGCGCGAGAAACTGACATGAGGGCCCCAGGTGTCGGCACCGTCAGGTGATCTGGGCTGACGCGCGCGTGAGGGCGAAATGAGGGGTGGGCCGAATAGGTTGATTTCAGCCCAATTCGTGGGTATTTTTCTTTTCTTTTATTCTCCATTTTGTTTTCTTCTCATTTTTTTTATTCTCAATTTAAAATTCAATTTGGCGGTGAACTTGTTTTCAGTTAAAGGTACAATTTGAAAATATCAGTGTGAAAGGTATTTATTCTGATATTTATTTTATTTTATGTAGTATTTTTCTTATTTCTTGCCTTCTCTAAACTTCAATCTGAAAATTAGGGTTGAATCTTCAAATTTGGATTTTTAATATACTTCTTTTTACAATATTTTTATATTGTCACGAGATGCACACAAAAATAAAAATCTCAGCATGATGCAATGATTTAGTGGCATATATTTTATAATTATCTGTTTTAAAATAGGGTGTTCACAGGTGATGGCACAAAAAGTTCAGACCCCCACATAGATAAAGTGAACTTGTTTCTCTCTTTGATATTAGCTCTCACAAATTACAAATCGAGTATTACATAAAATTTGGTAATAATATTTCCGCTGCAAAAATATTGGTGTGTGTGATTTGTGTTACTCAATCTCGTGATCTTAGTTGTAAGTGGTTTATCCGATGTCCTTGGGGCAATCAGACAAATCCTGTTAAGTTATCTGGTGCACATGCATAGTCGTCTGAGGTATTCGCGACAAGGACAGGTGCATGTGGGCCCAATAACTTGGAGGTTCTGCCACAGATATCCCCATGGCATCTGTGGTGGTGGCACCGACAGTGTCATTTGTGGCGGCATCGACGTTGGCATCTAAGGCAGCATCTGTGGAGTCATCTGTGGCGGCATTTGCGTGTCTGTGGTGGAATATGAGACGACCATAGACCAAATCCCCACGACATCGGTGGCATCATCATTTGGTTGTGGGACCTATCCCATAACCCTGTAACAAGAGAATAAGTGTCATGTTTACGAATTAGAACTCTATAAAGTTGCACAAGTTTACCTGTGATGCATCACCATGCGAAGACGCGGGGTTCGCTGGCGGAGTCAGAGTAATGTCATGCTGAGGTATTCTGCTACCGTATGTTTGCAAGTAAACGAATTATCACTTGTGCATTTAGAGTCACTTGTGCATTTAAAAATGACAAATAATTAAATTGAAGTCGAGTTATTACCTATTGATGCATCCACATATACATCTGTTGTGATTGCATCATTTGCATCTATTGTCGCATTTGGTGCATCTCCTCCCGCAACTTCCGTTGATCCTCCATTAGCCGCTCCTCCCATGCAGATGGTCGCCGAGGTCAACTAGTCCCGATAGAGGAGGATAACTGCCTAATATAACTTCATCGTTCCACAACACCATCGCCGATAGAAATATACAAAGAGTGTTATAATATATACAATAGATAGAATCATAGTTATCAAAATAAAATGACTCGACAATACAAAGTACCTCCCATGTCGCACACCTCCACTAGCCGCATAAGCTGTCGCCGTGTCAAAGTCAGATGTCATTCAGTTGACATCTGGTCCATGTTTCTCTCGCATGTTTTCAATATAGCGACCATGCAAAACATTGATTTCAATTGAAAATGCAAAATTAGAGTTTCGAGTTTATATTCGGATGTACCAACTTTTGTGTCACATTCTCGTCGCATACAATTTCTAGGTGATCCGAATCTAGACCCTTGTTGATGAGGACATCACTCCCATATAAACAATGCATGGATCGACAACACGAGCACGTGCACAACTGCTAAATCTCCAGGTTCCTTCTAACCTAGTTAATTGTGTTTTAGAGCTTACATTTGGTGCCATGGATGTTTTGATGATTAGGAACCTTGGAGAGGACCAACAAGGTCTAGAACGTTCACAACAAGTGAAACCAAGTCCGACTCAACTTCATCTCC
Organism: Zea luxurians; assembly: GCA_029449295.1. NCBI lineage: Eukaryota > Viridiplantae > Streptophyta > Magnoliopsida > Poales > Poaceae > Zea > Zea luxurians. The sequence goes on along the minus strand of JAOPSE010000001.1, from coordinate 42,582,292 downwards.
ACCTCAGAAATGGATGCTCAGGATGCATCCGAAATCTGATTAGGTTGGGCTTTATATGGACGGAAAGCTATGGAGATAAGATTTCCAACCCAATTAGAACCAACTTAAAATTTATCCAGATTCAACGGAAATCGTCAAAACAAGTCAGCATTCATATTCTGTTTTGGTGCTGCGACACCATCTGTTGGGTTGTTGGCCCGTGTATCGTGTTGGAGCCCATTAGGGGTACCTCCAAGGGTTGTGCACGCCCCTAACCTCTATTTTAACAGCAGGTGACACCACTTTAGGGTTTGGGTTTTGCTTAGATCATATCTGTTATCGAATGGTGTTGCCATTCATCGGTTTGTGAGACCCCAACTCGTAATCAACCCAGTTTGGTTGTATTCTTTCTATTCTTGCTTGTGTTCTTGATTGCGCTTGCAGGGATAAGCCTTCTTGACTAGGTCACTCGTGTGTCATGGGTGATAACCAACACAACAGTCGTGTAGTGATTGCGAGGATCCGTTCGCTAAGAGCCTTGGATCATCAATGTCGAGATCTCCACCCAATCAAGTTATCCTACCTTATGGAAGATTGGGCGTCACCCTCTATCACTTGTGCCCCACGACATATGTCTAGAGAATTGTAGGCTTGACACCATCTCGAGAAGCCTGCAATACAAGATTACATGTCCACATATTTATTTAAGAAATAGAATTGACAATAATTTAACTTACCAGGCGTTTAGCCTTGCCGGTGTGACCATCAACCCAAAAGTGGTGGAGACCATGCTTACTTAACCGGTTGCCACAATTTCTATCTGATCTAGCTCTGAACTCATCCGAATCCTAGTAATCGCACAACCAGAGCCAATCATCCTAGTAATGGCTCAGCCAATCCACCTCACTTTCCCTGTACTGCGTAGTTGTGAGGTGTATGTTCTTAGCTGCATCCCTACTCATGTTTGTCTTCTAGCGCTTATGCCAAATGACCACCGCCTTGACTCGTGCATCATACATCATGCCCTCCACAACTCTTTTGGCCGTGATTTAAACACCTCTCACACATGTTGATCGTCAAAGCTCATATCATCGGGCAAGCGATATTGTACCTACAATATAGACAAATTATTGTTTTTACCATCAAAGCTGAAAGGGAAATGGCATCAACCATCTCCTATAATCGATTTTGGTGTTTGACAACCATCACAAAACTTATGGACTAACTAGTTTGCCTAGTTGATTTTTTCTCAGGTGCATAAAGTTCATATACATCTGTAAGGAAAATGAACCCTTGGGCCATTTCTATAAATATGGGGCGAATCAGACTTGCACCAGCCTGAGGTGCACCAGACTATCCAGTGTGCACCGGATAGTGTCCGGTGCCCAGGCTGGCACGCCCGACGAATAGGTCGCTCTCGAGAAAAACTCAGCGCTCCACGGCTATAATTCACTGGACTGTCCAGTGAGCCCACGGCCAACGGTTGATTGCCACCACGACTACCAATGGTCAGAAGGTCAGAAATGGTCAGAGAAACTCAGCGACGTCAGGTCGCACCAGACTGTCCGGTGCACCACAGGGGCCGACGGATCCAAAGGTCGACTGCTACAAACGCCAACGGTCAGGTGACGTGGCAGGCACCGGACAATGAACAGTGCCTTATCTGGTGCGCCCGTCGACAGAAAGCTGTTGTTTTCTGTCCAACGGCTATAATTGTGGTGGGGGCTATAAATACAACCCAACCACCTCCATTCAACAAACCTAAGCATTCAATACATCCACATTCAATACAAGAGCAAGGAATTCATTCCAAGACACATTCAAAGCTTCCAATCTCCTCAAGTGCCACAATTAAGACAAGTGATTAGTGACTTGAGAGAGTGTGATTCGTGTTTCATTTGTTGCTCTTGTTGCTTGGCTTTTTAATCGTGCTTTCTTCATCTCCTTCTAAACTCTCTAAGTGACTTGTAAAGCTAGCAAGAGACACGTAACTGTGTGGTGATCCTTGCGGGGTCTTTGTGATCCTTGAGATTAAGAAGAAGTACTCAACTGGTCTAAGTGATCGATTGAGAGAAGGAAAGGGTTGAAAAAGACCCGGCCTCCTCAACGAGGAGTAGGTTCATTGGAACCGAACCTCAGGAAACAAATCAATGTGTTCATCTGTGTTGATCATTAAATTGTGATTTGATTCTCCCTCTCCCCTCTCTTTAAAAGTTCTCTTGCTCACAATCCTTTGAGTTAGCTCCCAAAGTTATCCACATTGATTGAGCAACTCATAGCAAGAACTCTCTTCCGCGCTCTGTATTCACTATTATTTATTTCTAATCCTAACCCCAGGTGAAGTTCATGTTCAAAGTTTATAATTTACAGGTTTCGCCTATTCACCCCCCCTCTAGGCGACTTTCAAAAGAAAAATATGATAGAAGTTAAAAAGTGGGGAAAACTAACCTAAAAGCTTTCCCACATGCCGTCTGCGTGGGACCTGCCGCAACCATAGGGCTTTTGGCTCCAATGGCTCTAAACAGTAACCACTACTGTCCCACTAGCCTCAGTGACCATCCCTGAGTAGAAGAATCTACAGTAGATCCCAATCATGGTGTTGACTAGTGTACGGTGACCTTGCCCGTCCAAGTCCACCTCTTCCCAACTCCTGGTCCTCTTCAGTTTTATTATTTACCGCTGCTCAAATTCCTTTCGAGGCTTCAACGTTAGTGACCAACAAAACCTGCACAAATGAAATTTGTTATTTGAAAACGAAACTAATATCATTATAAAATTTAAAGGTGTTAATAAACCATAAAATACATAATGTTGCCAGTGGCTGTCACTTCATCTGCTGCCGGCTCAGCATCCACCTCATCTATTGTCGTTTGATTGACCACGTCATCTATCGCCTGATCTGCCTTGTCATCTACAATGGCAGCATCGTGTGTCGCAGTGGCCTCTGTCGACGGCTATTTTTGGTCCGAAAGAGGTAAGATGAGTTGCTCTAGCCTCTTTTGACTAGATGTGGTGTCTTGCGAATGGAAACAACATTAAGATACAAACGAGTATCTATCAAATATAATTAAGATACAAAAAAACATTGAGATCTAGTACCATAAAAAAGATAGAGAGGGTGTCAACAGTAGGATTGGCCTCCCTACTTGACCTGGATCGAGTGGACCTAGAGGAGCTTTCACCCTTTTTCTTCCCTTTCCCCCTACCAAGCGCTCTGAACATGTACACAATTTCCGCACAATAGTTAGTATAAATGATTCAATTATAAAATAAATTTAAAATAGGTGTATGACATAAATTATAGTAATAAACATACATAAATTGTAGTAATAAAAAATGTCAGCATCAGAATCCTCTTCCATGGCACGTGCATTAATGAGTCTTTCAAGAAGTCTTGTTGACTTTCAACGTTTTGCATTCGAAGGACCTAGTTCTTTGTCCATTAGCTCTACGGGTTTGACATGTCAAGAAACTAATTCATCAAGGACTATCCCTTTGTATACAATGTCATCATCTCCATCATTATTTCTTTGATCACCGCCTTCTTGATAGACATCCCAAATATCACCATTTGTGACACTTACGTTGTAGTTATCATACCACTCAGGGTGGATTTCTGGATTAACTTTGTAGACAACCCATCAAGCCTTCAAGTTTGGGTGAGGATAATGTTGGGGGCCTTCGTGTTTCGAAGGTCCTCAAAAACATGATTAACAATGTTTCCCAAGTGTAATATATGTACAGGAACCTTCGGACTCGGAATGAAGCTGTACATAATATGAAAAGCATGGTTGAGACGAAGGTTGAACCAGCTCTGAAGTTATGCGCAAGGAAGCTTCGGCTCAGCAGCAGAAAAAGGAACCGACTTAAAGAGGAAAAGGCTATTCAACCCTCGATAGATTGTCCTTAAGTCAATAGTGAACATGAAGGGCATGAATATAACTTTACACAGGATGCGTCCTATGCCTATAAATAGATGAACAGTAGCACCATACTTTTCACGCTAACTTGTTTTCATTCGTGCGTCACGCTTGGACTTTTGCCTTCTGTCAAGCTGAAGGTACAAATGTAATTCAACATTGTTCATGTTCATTAATGATGATATAAAAAGGATATATTAACGATGTCATATGGTTGTTCATGTCATTTCTCATGTTTCATATGCTTCTTCTTTCATTAATATATGCTGCAATGATGAAGGCACATCCTTCATGACCTTCGTCTGAAGATCATTATATCCTAAGGGAGATAATGCTTCGAAGGACGAAAGACCTTAACCATTAACATTTTGTGTTGCCTTGTTCTTAACTCATAGCATTTGAGAACTAGTGAACAACATTGGTGCCCACCTCCGGTGAACTCAATCGACCACCTTCAGCAAGCTGTGACCTTCATCATGCCACCGAAGAAAACTTCTTCAGGGCTAGGGGCTGCACTGCAGCCACTCAACGTCAACCAGGACACAGTGCGTGAAGCTCGAACTCAAAAGAGGAAGGCTACAAGTCCGACACCCCAGGAGGAGGAGCTGGACCAAGAGATAAGGGATCTCGAAGCCATCCATCAGCAGGTCGAAAGGAAGAGAGATAAGATGCTTCGTCTTTTCGATCTAAAGAAGAAGATCGATGAAGCTGCAGAAGAAATACGTCATCTCACTCAAGATGACCAGGACCAAAGACCTCCACAAAGAGAGCTTCGTCAAGACAATTCCTACTATTGGGGGCCTTCGGCTTCCGAAGGTCCTCAAAAACATAATTTAACAAAGTTTCTGGAGTATGATGCATGAACAGGTATCTTCGGACTTGAGTTAAAACCACAGTGTGAAGAAGCACAAAAGGAATACGAAGGATAGCGCGAAGCCGAAGCTATGCGCAGAAGAGCTTCGGCATGATAGCAGGAAAGGAAACCGACTTAAAGATGAAAAGACTATTTAGACCTCGACAGGTTACTATAGAGTTATTAGCAAATGTAAAGGGCATGGGTGTAATTTTACATGGGCTGCATCCCGTGCCTATAAATAGATGAACAGTGCTCCTGTACTGTTCACGCTGACTCGGCATTTGCTTTTGTGTCACGCTTGTATCTTTACCTTCATTCAAGCCGAAGGTACACTTGTAACTTAATATCATTTCTATTTTTCCATAGTAATAAAATAGAAATGAGATAATAAAAAGATATGGCTGTTCATATTATCTTTTGTTTTTTACGTGATTCTTTCTTCAGTTTTATATATTTTAACTTACGAAGGTATGTCCCTCATAACCTTCATCCGAGAATCATTATATTCCAAGGGAAATAATGTTCCGAAGGACGAAGGACTTTAACGTTTAACGTTCTCTGTGTTGCCTTGTTCTTAATTCATAGTATTTGAGAACAAGTTCCCAACATTGGCGCCCACCTCCGGTGAACCCTTTTCGACCACCTTCGGCAAGCATCAACCTTCGTCATGCTGCCAAAGAAAGCTTCAGCGACAGGGACTGCCGCTCTGCAGCCGCTGGACCCGAACCAGGACACACTTTCTCTTCGAGAGGCCCGAAGCCAGAAGAGGAAGGCCACCAGTCCAACACCCTAGGAGGACTACTTGGACCAAGAGATCAGGAATATGGAGATGCTCCATCAGCAAGTGCAAAGGAAGAAGGAAAAGATGGCTCGGCTAGCTGACCTACAAAGGCAGATAGACGAAGCCACTGAAGAAGTTCGTCATCTTGCTCAAGATGAGCAAAACCGAAGGCCCCAGCATAGAGAGCTTCATCAAGAGGGCTTCTTCAACGAGGATGACTGGTATGAGGATTTCCATCATGGAAATTTTGCTTTTGATGATGCTTCTCCTCTGTCAGCAGAACTACAGGCTACACCTTGTCCCCCGTCTTACAAGCCACCCCAGCTCCCCATGTATGACGGACACTCAGATCCAAAGAAGTTTTTGATGAGCTACAAAGCAACCATATCTTCGTATGGTGGCAATACTGCAGTCATGGCGAATTCTTTCGTCATGGCAGTCAAGAATGTTGCACAAACCTGGTACTCCTCTCTTCGGCCAGGAACAATCATATCATGGCAGAAGCTGAAGGACATGCTGATCAGCAGTTTCCAAGGGTTCCAGACGAAGCCGGTCACCGCTCAAGCTTTGTTCCAGTGCACCCAAGATCACGAAGAATACCTTCAGGCGTATGTTCGAAGGTTCTTGCGTCTGAGGGCACAGGCGCCAACGGTGCCCAATGAAATTGTCATTGAGGCCATGATCAAGGGGCTTCGGCTAGGACCTACGACCCAATACTTCGCCAGGAAACCCCCTCAGACTCTGGAGAAGCTGCTCCAAAAGATGGATGAATACATTCGTGCTGATAATGACTTTTGTCAGAGAAGGGAGGAAGCTTACAGGTTCTCAGAGATGACCAGGGGCTTCGGAGGGAGAATCCACCCAAGGCACGTCAGGTCGATCCACTCCGCTTAGAATGACGATAGAGGAAGTCAGCAACAGAGGCCGCAACATTCTTCCCAAGCTTCGGGACAACAACAAAGCTATCCTCGGCCTTCAGCTCCAAGGGGCAGAGGTGCCATGGGCTTCGGTGGAAGGTTTGGGGATCAGCCCAGGAAAATTTATTGTCTATTCTGCGGTGAGGACAAGGGCCATACTACTAGGATGTGCCATGTCACCATCCAGAAACAGAAGGAGATAGCAGAAGCTGCAGCCCAACAGAACCAGCCGAAGCAAGTTATGCATACTGCTTCGTATCATTCACCGTACATCCCAGAGTATGTGGGTAACCATCCTGCAGCTTCTGTTGCTTCGGCAAGTCAACCTCAGGCATCTTGGCAACAGCCTCCACCTCCACCACCAATGCAACGAGGCTAGCAGCCAGAAGGGAGCCAGCACACTCACCAGCAACGAGACTTCAGAGAGGAGTCCGAAGCTCGCACAGTCAACAGCACTGTGCCAGAATCGAAGCACATCTACTAGAAGATATCCTACCTCTGCAACAGTTTTTTGCATTCGCCATCATTTTTAATAAAGGGCAATCATTGAAAGCACAGTTCCTTTTGTTGTTTTTAGATTCTTGTAATAGCTTCGTTATTGTCATGATATAATATACCTTCTTCACAGACTTATGGAGTCCGAAAGTTGCTGAAGCATGAACATTCGTTCCTAAGAGAACTTGTGGCTACCAAAAAAAAACACATCTCCGAAGCTACAAAAAGTCGTTCTACGGAACGCATCGTAAGGTTGCCGAAGCTACAAAATGTCGTTCCTAAGGGAGCATGGCGTAAGTTTTCTGCTCAAAAGTCGTTCCAAAGGGAATGCAGAGCTTACAACGAAAAATAAACGTTGATTCCGCCGAAATATAAGGCGAAGCGCGAAAAGTCAACGCGAATACCGCCGAAATAGAAGGTGAAGAAGTTCAAAAGACATTCCTAAGGGGATGCAGAACTTACAGCGAAAAGTCAACGCTGATACACCAAAAAATAAGCGGTAAAGCCGAAAAATAAACGGCAAAGTGATTGTGTATACCGCTGAGGGAATGTGTGTGTATCTTCGGCACGAATATCATTTTGCATAGCATAACATCATCACATTATTCGCATAGCATAACATCATACATCATATCGCATCAATGGCACAAGAAGGGTATATAATATTGATCTTCGGAAATTGCTTCGAAGAAGTTGTGCCAAGGCACAAAATGTTTTGAAGAAGTGCAGCTTCATCAACTCTAATGTGGAAAGAAATCTATTGCTCACGAAGCTTAATGTTCTTACAGAATATGGATATTCTTCACGAAGCATGAAAAGAAGGGAAGGTGTTTTTTCGCCGAAGGCTCAAAAATGGTATGTACGTAAAGTTTCATGCATCGTAAAAAATTGAGTCACAAATAGCTTATATATTACATTCAAGTCTACAAGATGTTCCATACTTTGTTCAGCAAATATTACATTCCAAATGTTTTTACAATAATAGCTATTCTTCTTTTAAAACTGCTTCTGCAGTTTCGTTTAACAGTTGAGCAACAGCTTTGTCCAAAATAGCTTCGGCCATTTTAATGATCTCATCTTCTTTCTTTGCTTCTGGCTCGACCGTTGGCTCGAAGAGCTCCGGGGAAGGAGATAGTTCAGCTACGATAGAAAACGTAAATAAGTTCGAAGTCACAAAATTAGAAAATAAAGTTAAACATTATTAAGCAATACCTATCCGCCTCTCGAGTTCTGCAGCTTTCTCAGCTGCCTTTGTTGCTTCTTTTGCATCGTGAGAATCTTTTTTGCTCTTTTTTATTATCTCATGGGCCATCCCTTGGCCGCCATTCTCCCAGATGTCAGTGAAAAATTTTCCACCAACTAAGCTTGCTTCGGCCGAGGGGTCTTTTGTATCTTCAATGGATAAAGTAGCTTCGGCTTGGGCCAAAGCTTTCACATGCTCGCAACCGGACTTCTCCAAAATAGCCGCAATCCCTTTAGCACCTGAGAAGGCGCAGACATCCCCACGACCGTTCAAAATTTCCTCAAAAGCTTCGGCCTCGTTGCTGATCCAGTCAATCGGGCCCTCAGGATCGCCTCTTACGAGATTATCCTCGCTAGACTATGCGCCAACTTTGGCGAAGCTAGTTTTTATTTTATCTACGCATTCTATAGATTTTTCATAACATTTCTCTTTCGAAGAACGAAGTTCTACAACTGTCTTCTCCCAATAATTTTTCCAATAGTTACTAGCGTCTCGGTCAGCTTCGGCGATAGCGCATTTTAAATTTGCCTCAGCCAGCTGTTTCCGAAGATCTTCAATTTCGCATTTCTGGGCTTCAATTTGGGCTTTGGAAGTAACTTCGTCTTCTTTTATCTTATTCACTAATGAGTTTAATATTTTATCTTTCTCAAGACCTTCGTTCCTTAGTTCAATTACTTCAGAACGAAAGTTGCTCAGAGCTATAGCACATCCTTCGTCTTCGACACTTTTTTGCGCCCTGAGGGCGTTGCTAAGAATAAGGCCCTGCAAAAGGGGTGCGGTATTAAGTATAAGCAAATGGACAATTTTGTTTTTAAGTACAAGAATCTAATTCTCTCACCTTTAAGCTATTGTATGCTAAGCTGTCGGCCAGTTCATCTTTTGATAGCACCGAGAGCCCCTCTTCTAGTGTCGGGAATCCGAAGCTCCTGCTCATCTCCCGGCAGACAGAAATCTCTTTGTTGTCCGGGAGACAATACAAGAAGTCTTCTTCTCCGCTGCCGTTGAATATCAACGCCCCTTTCGGATATTTCAGTCTCTGGGCATAACATTGGGCTTCTCGCTTCTCTTCTGCAGATAACCTCTTTCCCGAAGCATGTCGTATAATATAATCGAGAGCTTCGGAGGATGCTTCGGGAATAGGAATGGCAGTTTTTTCAGACAGAATTTCTTCTGCAGCCTCTTTTTCCGTTTCTTCTTCTATTTCCAAGGATTTCTCCTTGGCGGGCTCTGAGGGCCCAGCTTCGGTCTTGGCTTGGCTCTTGGTAGCTTCGGCTTCGGATAGTTTTGCCTCAATTTGTGGTTTCGAAGCTTCGACAGTCTTCTTTGGAGTAGAGCTTGAGGTTTTTATTGTTTCCAGCACATCTAATACGTTCACCATCCTCTTCCTCTTGGGAGTCGTTGTAAGATCCTTTTGTGCCTTCGGCATTGTCACCTCTGTCGAAGGGCTTATAACTTCTAATGTCTTTGTTTTCTCGACCGCTATCTCTTCAATATTAGTGGCCTTTGACTCATCTGATTTGGCTGATGACGCCTTCGACATTGCAGCCGACTCTTCAGTTTGCTGTGTAATCATAGGTTCTTTGGCTTCGGTCGCCGAAGATGTTTCACCGCCAAATTCGGGCACTATGGCCGGCTCAATGAAGCGCGGTCGGTGAGTAAGGACTTTCACCTTTTTGCTCTTCGGCTTGGGCTCGCTTGGAGCAGCTAAAGCATCGTCTTTCCCGGAAGTTACATTCTTCCTTTTTTGCCCCCGCGACGGGTAGCGGTAGTCAGGGTACATGAACCCAATAGCATCAAAAACTCTATTTAGTCTCTTCTTTTTTCGGCCTTCGAAGGCCGTAGATAGCGCATTGTCTTCCGCTTTGGAATACAGCCCAAGCAGATCATCACTTGTAGCTTCGACGCTTTTCAGCCAGTCATCGTCTGGCTCGATAAACTGGTCTCTAAATTTGAAGGTATATTTTAATCGAACCAAACCACCTTTGTGGGGATTGCTGATGGATTATTTTGGCATCTCCCAGTTGGCTACCAATGGCCATATCCTATAGGCCATGTGCTCTTGAACTAAGTCTCTTGTCCCGATAAAAGAGAAGACTAAGCCGAAGGCCTTGCGACATTCTTCGACCGCTTCGTCAATTTCTACCTTCGGTTTCTGGAGGCCGGAGCGTTGCCAGATAGGGCGCATGATAATCCCTTTTATATCCTCTCGTGCCTTTAAATAATTTTTCACATAGAACCATTCTTACATCCAATCTCCAGGCCATCTTTTCCAAAAGGTTGGCACGGGGTAGCTTGACCCAGAGCGAGCAACGAAGCTATAGCAGCCAAAATTGTTATGATACTGCTCCTTACCCTAGGGTTTTGTCTCATATAACAGTTCGTGCATACTGCAGAAACTTTTTGCATTTGGCTCCAAGCCTTGACTCCTTACAGCCCATACAAAGATCCCCATTCTTATGATTGCTTCGGGCGTAATTTGATGAAGGTAAACCTGGTATGTCTTCAGAACTTCCACCACAAAACTGCTTAGGGGGAACCGAAGTCCAGCCTTGAAGAAGCTTCGGAAGATCACAACTTCGTTCTCTTCGGGAGTAGGAGAAGTCTTGTCTTCGTTGTCAGCCCTCACGATAGACACATCTTGAAAGTATCTTCCCCCCATATTATCGAGATGACTCTGTTTAATAGTTGATTTTCCAAAAACTATATGGCTTAGCCGCCAGGGTCGATCTTCGGAGTCCTCCCTGCCACTTTCCACATCATAACTGTCACTATCGCCAGTGTCTTCAGATAAACCTTCCAAAATCTCCCTTGTAATCTTCTCTGTATTTGTCTTTGCTATTGATTCAAGAAAGCCAAGATTCTTCTCCTCAGAAAGGCTCAGCTTCGTTTCAGCAACAACTTTTTTATCTTGAGACATCTTCGGAAATGCTAAAAAAGTGCTCTCAAAGCCGAAGCTTAAAAAATTTTAAAAAGTCAAGCAAATGTTGGTGCGCAAGAGCTAAAAATTGAGTAAGCAAGAGCAGATGGCAAGAAAGCATGCCAAATGAGCTCGTGGTGCGCTCTTATTTATACGCCTAGTGCGTTGAAAATTGGAAGACCCCGCTTGTCAGTGACTGTTGCTATTCTAGCAAAAGGAAGGTGTTTTTCGGACCTTCGGCTTAGGGCCTTCGTCCATATCGCAATCTGAATTTATCATTCTAACAAATTAATATTGCGAGGGGCTACTGTTGGGGGCCTTCGGCTTCTGAAGGTCCTCAAAAACATAATTTAACAAAGTTTCTGGAGTATGATGCATGAACAGGTATCTTCGGACTTGAGTTAAAACCAAAGTGTGAAGAAGCCCAAAAGGAATACGAAGGATAGCGCGGAGCCGAAGCTGTGCGCAGAAGAGCTTCGGCATGATAGCAGGAAAGGAAACCGACTTAAAGATGAAAAGGCTATTTAGACCTCAACAGGTTACTATAGAGTTATTAGCAAATGTAAAGGGCATGGGTGTAATTTTACATGGCTGCGTCCCGTGCCTATAAATAGATGAACAGTGCTCCTGTACTGTTCACGCTGACTTGGCATTTGCTTTTGTGTCACGCTTGTATCTTTACCTTCATTCAAGCCGAAGGTACACTTGTAACTTAATATCATTTCTATTTTTCCATAGTAATAAAATAGAAATGAGATAATAAAAAGATATGGCTGTTCATATTATGTTTTGTTTTTTACGTGATTCTTTCTTCAGTTTTATATATTTTAACTTACGAAGGTATGTCCCTCATAACCTTCATCCGAGAATCATTATATCCCAAGGGAAATAATGTTCCGAAGGACGAAGGACTTTAACGTTTAACGTTCTCTGTGTTGCCTTATTCTTAATTCATAGTATTTGAGAACAAGTTCCCAACACCTACAATGACGATGATTGGTATGATGATTTTCATCATGGAAATTTTGCTTTTGATGATGCTTCTCCTCTATCAGCAGAACTGTAGGCAACCCCATGGCCCCCATCATACAAGCCACCTCAGCTCCCCATGTATGGTGGGCACTCAGATCCAAAGCAGTTCCTGATGAGTTACGAAGCAACTATATCTTCGTACGGGGGCAATACCATAGTCATGGCAAAGTCCTTCGTCATGGCAGTCCGAAGTGTGGCTCAGACATGGTACTCTTCTCTCCGGCCAGGGACAATCTTGTCATGGCAGAAGCTTAAGGACATGCTGGTCACCAGCTTTCAAGGGTTTCAGACGAAGCCAGTCACTGCTCAGGCTTTGTTCTAGTGCACTCAAGACCATGAGGAGTACCTTCAGGCATATGTCCGAAGGTTCTTGCGCCTAAGAGCACAAGCGCCTATGGTGCCTAATGAAATCGTCATTGAGGCCATGATCAAGGGTCTTCGGCCAGGGCCTATGGCTCAATACTTCGCTAGAAAACCCCCCAGACTCTGGAGAAGTTGCTTCAAAAAATGGATGAGTACATCCAGGCCGACAATGACTTCCGCCAAAGAAGGGAAGAAGCTTACAGATTTTCTGAGATGACTAGGGGCTTTGGAGGAAGAATCCACCCTAGGCATGTCAGATCAATCCACAGCTCTAGTCAGAACGATGACAAAGGAGGCCAGTTTCAGAGGCCACAGCACAGCTCGCAGTCTTCAGGACAGCAGCAAAGCTCCTTCAGACCGCCAGCTCAAAGGGGCCGAGGCGGCAGGGGCTTCAGAGGAAGATATGGGGATCAGCCTAGGAAAATCTATTGCTTATTCTATGGTGAGGACAAGGGCCACACTACAAGAACATGTCAGATCACCATTCAGAAGCAAAAAGAAATTGCTGAAGCAGAAGCCCGGCAGAATCAGCCGAAGCAGGTCCTACATACTTCTTCATGCCACTCTCCTTACATACCAGAATATGTGGGCAATCAACCTGCAGCTTCTGTTGCTTCAGCAAGCCATTCACAAGCTTCCTGGCCTCAGCTTCCACTGCAACCACCATTGCAACCTGCTTATACCCGAAGCCAGCAGCTAGAAGGGCGCCAGCACTCCCAACAACAACATGACTTCAGGGAGGAGTCCAAAGCTCGTACAGTCAACAACACTGTACCAAAATCAAAGCACATATATTGAGCAATATCCGGCTTCTGAAATACTTTTATTTTCTATGCCATTTTTGCTTTCTGTATAAGGAACAAGCAATGAAAACTTAGTTTTAATTTCTTGAAATGATTCTGCCTCTACCAGAATGAAATATATCTTCTTCACAGATTTACGAAGCTCGAAAGTCATTCCTAAAGGAATGCAGAGCCAACATAAACAAAGCTACAAAAGTACTTGTTTGTAAAAACATTTGTAGATGATCAATGTATCTTTGTTGTATCAAGGCTGTAATATTCGATGTGCATGTTTTGAATCTAATATGTAAATTATTTGCAATTTAGTTCTTTGCGATGCATGAAACTTTATATACATACCACTTTTGAGCCTTTGGCGAAAAAACACCTTCCCTTCTTTTCATGCTTCGTAAAGAATAAAATTCGTGCTTCATAAAAATATCCTTGCTTCGTAAAAACATCTCATCTTTGTAAACAAAGGATCCCTTCTTTTGCATTAGAGTTGACGAAGCTGTATTTCTCAGCTTACTTTGTGCCTCCAAAGATCGACTTCGTATTCAATTCGTGTCATCGGTGCAATATGATGTATGATGTGATGTTATGCGGGATGATGTGATGATATGATGCAAAGGATGATGCTAATACCGAAGATACGCACCCACGCACCCACACTGGAACACACCGTGTCTGCGTCCCCTTAGGAACGATCAGAATCTCTTTGCCATTTATTTTTTGGCTTCGCCGTTTATTTTTCGGTGTAAGTTCTGTATCCCCTTAGGAACGTCTTTTGAACTTCTTCGCCTTCTATTTCGGCAGTATTTTTCGCGTTGACTTTTCGTGCTTCGCCTTATATTTCGGTGGTATTCGGCTCTGCATTTCCTTAGGAACGACTTTTGAGCAGAAAACTTACACTGTGCTCCCTTGGGAATGACTTTTTGCGGCTTCGGCAAGACTTTATGGTGCGCTCCTGTGGGAAAAACTTTTGAACTTCGGCAATTTTGGAGCTTTGTAAATCTGTGAAGAAGATATATTTCATTTAATAGAAGCAAGATTATTACAAAGAATTAAAACTAGATTTGCATTACTTGTCCCTTATTAAAAAACAAACTGGCATAGAATAAAAAAAGTGTTTCAGAAAGTAAGATATCTCTCAATAGATGTGCTTTGACTCCAGCACAGTACTGTTGACTGTGCGAACTTCGGATTCCTCCCTGAAATCCCGCTGCTGTTGGGTGTGTTGGTGCCCTTCTGGCTACTGACCCCATGAATAGGTAGGTTGTAGTGGTGGCGGAGGTGGAAGCTGTGGCCAAGAAGCCTGTGGCTGACTAGCCGAAGCAACAGAAGCTGCAGAATGATTACCCACATATTCTGGTATGTAGGGTGAGTGACACGAAGCAGTGTGCAAGACCTGCTTTGGTTGACTCTGCCGAGCTTCGGCTTCTGCAATCTCCTTCTGCTTTTGGATGGTAATTTGACACATTCTTATAGTATGGCCCTTGCCTTCACCACAAAATAAGCAGTAGATCATCCTGGGCTGATCCCCATATCTTCCTCCGAAGCCCCTAGCGCCTCTGCCTCTTGGAGCTGGCGGCCGGAAAGAGCTTTGTTGCTGCCCCGAAGATTGTGAGGTATATTGTGGCCTCTGCAGCTGACTCCCTTTGTCATCATTCTAAGTGGAGTTATGAATTGACCTGACATATCTCGAATGGATTCCTCCTCCAAAGCCCCTGGTCATCTCAGAGAATCTGTAAGCTTCCTCCCTTCTTTGGCAGAAGTCATTGTCAGCCCGGATGTACTCATCCATCTTTTGAAGCAACTTCTCTAGAGTTTGTGGGGGCTTCCTGGCGAAATATTGAGCGGTAGGTCCTGGGCGCAGACCTTTGATCATGGCCTCAATGACAATCTCATTGGGCACGATAGGCGCTTGTGCCCTCAATCGCAAGAACCTTCGTACATATGCCTGAATGTACTCTTCGTGATCTTGTGTGCATTGGAACAGAGCCTGAGCTGTGACCGGCTTCATTTGAAAGCCTTGGAAGCAGGTAACCAACATGTCCTTAAGCTTCTGCCACGACGTGATAGTCCCTGGCCTTGCCGAAGAGAAGAATACCATGTTTGGGCTACATTCCGGACTGCCATGACGAAGGACTTCACCATGACTGCAGTATTGCCTCCATACGAAGATATAGTTGCTTCGTAGCTCATCAGAAACTGCTTTGGATCTGAATGCCCATCATACATGGGAAGCTGAGGTGGCTTGTATGACGGGGGCCACGGGGTAGCCTGCAGTTCTGCTGCCAAGGGAGAAGCATCATCAAAAGTAAAGGTATCATGATTAAAATCATCATACCATCCATCTTCGTTGAATAGGCCTTCTTGATGAAGTTCCCTGTGTTGGGGCCTTCGATCTTGTTCATCTTTAACAAGATGGTGCACTTCTTCAGTAGCTTCGTCGATCTTCCTTTGAAGATCAGCCAACCGCGCCATCTTCTCCTTCTTCCTTTGTACTTGTTGATGAATGATTTCCATGTCCCTGATTTCTTGGTCCAACTCCTCCTCCTAGAGTGTTGGACTGGTTGCTTTCCTCTTATGGCTTCGCACCTCTCGGAGAGAGAGAGTCTCCTAGTTTGGGTCTAGTGGCTGCAATGCAGCAGTCCCTGGTGCTGAAGCTTTCTTTGGCGGCATGACGAAGGTCAGTGCTTGCCGAAGGTGGTCGAAAGAGTTCACCGGAGGTGGGCGCCAATGTTGGGGACTTGTTCTCAAATGCTATGAATTAAGAACAAGGCAACATGAGATGTTAAATGTTAATGCCCTTCGTCCTTCGAAGCATTATTTCCCTTAGGATATAAAGATCTTCAAACAAAGGTCATGAAGGACATACCTTCATCATTGTGGTATAAATTAGTAAAAGGAGAAGCATATGGAACGCAGGAAATTACATGGACAATTATATAATGTTACCAATTCATCCTCATTATATTATCATGGAAAAATAAAAACAAAATTAGATTACATATGTACCTTCGGCTTGACAGAAGGTAAAAGTACAAGTGTGACGCACGAGCCAATACTAGTCAGCGTGAACAGTACGGGGGAACTGTTCATCTATTTATAGGCACAGGACGTAGCCTGTGAGAAATTACATTTATTCCCTTTACATTTATTGTTAACTAATAGACAATTCTATGAGGACTAGATAGCGTTTTCCCCTTTAGGTCAGTTTCTTTCTCTGCCATTTAGCCGAAGCTCCCCTTCACGTAGCTTTGGAGCAACTCCAACCTTCGTCACGATCATGCTTTTTACGTCATATATGCTTTTAGCCTGAGTCCGAAGGTACCTATTCACATGTCATACTTGAAGGTTTTGTTAAATCACGTTTTTGAGGACCTTCGGAGGACGAAGGCCCCCAACAGGAGCACAGCGTAAGTCTTTTGCTCAAAAGTCGTTCCTAAGGGAATGCAGAGCCAAAATTGATGAAGCTACAAAAAGTCATTCCTAAGGGAGCGCAGCGTAAGTTTTCTACTCAAAAGTCGTTCCAAAGGGAATGCAGAGCCAAATACCACCGAAATATAAGGCGAAGAAGTTCAAAAGTCATTCCTAAGGGGATGCATAACTTATACTGCCAAAATAGAAGGCAAAGAAGTTCAAAAGACGTTCTTAAGGGGATGCAGAACTTATATCACCGAAATAGAATGTGAAGAAGCTCAAAAGTCGTTCCTAAGGGGATGCAGAGCTTGTGTGTTCCAGTGTGGGTGTGTGGGTGTGTGTTTTCGGCATCCTCATCATTTTGCATCATATCATCACATCATTTCGCATAGCATTACATCATACATCATATTGCATTACCGGCACAAGAATTGAATACAAAGCCAATCTTCGGCAAATGCTTCGTCAAAATGAGAATGTGCTAAGGCACGAAGTAAGCTTTAGGAAATATAGTTTTATCAGGCTTGTCATAAGAAGGGATCTCTTTCTTTACGAAGCATGAAAAGAAGGGAAGGTGTTTTTTCGCCAAAGGCTCAAAAACGGTATGTATGTAAATTTCATGCATCGCAAAGAAACAAATTACAATAATTTACATATTCGGTTCAATGTTACATACATAAAATGTTACATAGTTTCATTACAAAAGAGGTCTAATCTCCCTTCATTAGTTCTATACATCAAGCTTTTCAAAATGATTATTACAATAAAACCTATTCCTCTCTAAGGACTTTCTCTGTAACTTCGTTCAGTAATTTGTTGATGACTTCGTCGATAATGGATTCAGTCATGTTTATGATGTCCAATGATTCCTTCATCTCTGGATCAGCTAAGGGATCGTACGGCTCCGGTGGCGGGGATAGTTCAACTAGGTAAACAGATTAGTTCGAAGCCATAAAGCAAGTACTGAAGCTAAATAATTAAGGAACAGTACCTATACGCCTTTCGCGTTCTGCAGCTTCTTCAACTCGCTTTGCTTCTGCCCGCGCGTCGTGGGTGTCTTTTTCACTCTTTTTTATAATCTCGTGGGCCAGCTCTCGGCCACCGTTCACCCAGACATCGTTATAAAATTTCCCGCCCATTAAAGTTGCCTCGGCTGAAGGATCCTTCGTATCTTCTACGGAGAATGCAGCTTCGGCCTGAGCTATGGCCTTAACGTGATCACATCCAACCTTCTCCAGAATAGCTAAGATTCCCCACGCACCGAAAAACGCGCAAATGTCCCCGCGATCACTCAAAATTTCCTCGAAGGCTTCGGCTACTCCACTTATCCATTCAACAACGCCCTCGAGGTCGCCTCGTATGAAGTTTTCTTCAGCAGAGTAGGCGCACACTTTGGCGAAGCTAGTTTTTAATTTCTTCACGCAATCCAAGGACTTCTCAAAGCACCTTTCCTTGGATTCGCGAAGTTCTTCAACATTTTTCTCTAGTTTATTTTTCCAATATTCACTGATTTCTTGATTAGCCTGTGCAAGTGCGTAGTTTTCCTTAGCTTCGGCCAGTTGTCTCTGAAGGTCTTCAATTTCGTTTTTCTGGGCTTCGGCCTGAGCTTTGTAGTTAGCTTCGTCCTCCTTTACTTTGTTCATCAATGAAATCAAAATTTTATCTTTTTCCAAGCCTTCGTTTCTCAACTCAATCATCTCTGAACAAAGGTTGTTGAGAGCTATGGTGTAGCCCTCGTCTTCAGCATTCTTTTGTGCCCTCAAGGCATTACTAAGAATTAAGCCCTGCAAAAGAAGAAAGAGTTGAGTATGACAATAAAATACTTCGTTTCTAATTTCAAAGTCAACTTTTATACCTTTATGCTATTATACGCGAGGCTATCAGCAAGTTCATCTTTTGATAGAACCGAAAGACCTTCCAGTTTCGGAAATCCCATATTCCTAGCTATCTCCCGGCACACGGATATTTCTTTGTTATCCGGGAGACAGTACAGGAAATCATCTTCGTTGGCACCATTGTACACTAAGGCCCCTTTTGGATATTTTAGTCTTTGGGCATAGTGTCTGGCCTCCAAGATTTCTTCCTGGGATAATTTCTTCCCCGAAGCATGCCGAATAATGTAGTCAACATCTTCGTTCGGAGCTTCGGGAGCAGGAGCTTCGATCTTCTCTGGTACAATCTGCCCTGTTGTTTTGTTCTCAGGCGCGGTAGGCTCCGTCTCGGTGGACACTGAAGGCCCAGCTTTGGCTTCGGCCTGAACTTTCGTAGCTTCGACAATTTTCTTAGGAGCAGGGCTCAAGGCCTTCGTAGTCTCTATAACAGCATCTAATACGCTGGCCATCCTCCTCCTTTTAGGAGTGGCGGCAGGAATTTTTTGCTTCCTTGGCAAATCTGCCTTTGTCGGTGGGCTCAAGATTTCTGGCGTTTTTATCACCTTTTCCACCTGTGGCTCTTCAGTCTTGTCATCTCTAGCTTCGGCTGGCCCGACTGTAGGCATCTTCGGCACTACAATCGGCTCTTCAGTACTCTGCACAATCGGAGCAGCGCACTTTACTTCGGCAGCTGAAGAGGTCCCGGCGCCAAATTTAGGTACTGCGGCCGGTTCAATGTAACGCGGCCGGTGAGTCAGAACCTTCATCTTTTTGCCCTTCGGCTCAGTTGCAATAGCCGAAGCGGCAGTCTTTCTCTTTTTCTCTTGCCCTCGTAACGGGTAATGGTAATCAGGGTATACGAAGCCAATAGCATCAAATACCCTGTTCAATCTTTTCTTGCCCCGACCCCCAAAAGATGCGGATAGAGCATTATCTTCGGTCTTGGAGTATGCTCCGAGTAACTCATCACTGGTAGCTTCAATACACTTTAGCCAGTCATCGTCTGGCTCATCAAACTTCTCCCTAAACCTAAAGGTATACTTCAAACGGACCAGACGACCCTCACTAGAACCAGCGGTGGTCTCCTTCGGCATATCCTATGTAAACCCTAGTATAGACTACTAATTACCTTGTCATTAAAATTCATGAAGGATCTCTTTGGATGAAGTGAATATGCTTGAGACACATTTTGTTTCAAATAAATATCTAGATAAAAACACATAAACTTATGCATCATATAATGTTGGATGTCTTTTGTCTGTGCATCGAATACGAAGTTATCAAGGAAATAAGACTAGACTCAAATTCAAATTAAGAACACTAAATAAATTGGGAAGTAATAGAGTTAAAAGAATGTGTAATAAATAACAAATATAACAATAAATAAGTAATAATTATTTTCAAAAAGAATGTTGTATCATTCAAAGAGGAAATTTATTTGATACCTGAAAGTATGGAGTTCAAATCAGCAATTCAAAGTCATTTGAACCTTTTGAATTTGGAAAACAAACAGAATAAAAAAAGAAGAAAAAAATAAGGAAAAAGAAAGATGGCGCGTGGGCGTTATCCCTGGTATTCGGCCCATTCTCCTCTTGCCTCCGTGTGGCCCAGAACCAAAGACCGACGCTGACGGGTGGGCCCAACATATCTGATGGCCGCACTTGTTTGCGCCTGTCACTTACCCGTGGGGTCGTTGGTCCAGTCACTCAGCCCTTGCGCACGCTCCCCTCTTCCTCTGCTTGAGGACCCTCTTCCACCTCCCGGTCTTTGTCGTCGCACGGAAAGCGCCGCGCCAGGCGGATCCACAGCCACCTCGCGTGGATCTCGGGTCGTGGCCACACCTTAACCGCATCTCACGCCGCGTGTGGATGAATAAATCGTGGGCACTTGACCGCCTCATCCGCTCCTCAACCCAGCCGCCAGGATTTGTGGTTTTCACGCCGCCAGGGAGTTCGCCACCGCCATCGCAATCCACTCGGTTCTCACCACGGGGACTTCGTCGGGGTTCGAGTGAGTTCGCCTGGGGGCCCGGGATCGTACTGGTGTTTGCGGAGACGTGTGTAACTGCCCGTCGATTACTCGTTCCCTCATCGTTGTGTGGCGGGTTTGCACAGCCGCCGCCCGCCGTGTCCGGCACTGCCCTCACCTCCAACCTCGGTGAGTATCCCTGCGCCTTCGCTTTCGCTCTTCCATACTGGCACACCCAAGATTAGTCATAGGGTGATGATTAGTTGCGGGGATTTGGCGCGGGCGTCCCACCACCGTCGTGGAGTCAGTCTCCGCCGTGGTCAGCCGCGGATTCGTTCTTATCACCAGTCGATGCGCCACTCACGAGTTCGCCTTGGGACCCGCATCGCTTAGCCATTGTTGGCACTACAGCTAGGCCATCGATGCACCAGATGGGAGATAGCTCCGGTGATCCTCCGCCGCGTGTATTGGTGGCGCCGTCGGGGCCAGCTGTGGGGAGTTTTGGTTAGCGCCGTCCGTTGGATGTGGATTGGTCGGCGTAGATCAGATCTAACATTTCGGTTTGGTAGGATTGTACCAGGCGTCGTTCGATTCTGATCCGACGTGCATGAGTTGAGCTGGGTATTTTAAAATCCTAGGCGTCCATTAGAAATCCAAAGGGCCCGATTGCATCCCCCTTTCATAGAATTCGGATCTAATCTAGTGTGTCTATCTCTGATCGGATGGCCTCGATTCACCGATACCCCTTCATCTTGCTAGTCTTGCAAAAACAACCCTGAAATTTATAAGAATGAACCCGCCATCCAACTCGAAATAGCCTGTGTCTAAGGAATCTTTCGGTATAGTCTCTGGACTTTTAGGTATTAATGCGCGCAGTCCAGACTAATTATAAAACAGAGAAAATCATTTAGAAATGGATTTTTAGTATAAAAATAATTCGAGAAACTTGTATAAATCATATTTAATTCATATTTTGTCTAAATTGATCTATTTCAGTTCCTATAATTTTGTAATATTATTGTTTATCATTTGGTACCTCTGTTTTGACATGGAAAGAACAATAAAATTGATTTCCTAATTAATCCTATATCAAATACATAGAAACTTTGGAAATTCATAACTTACCCATTTTAATTCCAAATTGAACTGTTCCAGTTGCGCTAGTCTCGTATGAATATTTACTATGCAATAATAACATTTGTTATACCATATCTCATTCTTCTATAATTAGATTTTATTTAACTTATGTTGGTTAGTTTTGTTAATCTGCTTATTAATGTAGTAGAAGATGATCTACGATCAATTTATGACTTAAATTAAAGTTGATATAAGTATTTATAGAATAACCTCTTATATGATTTATAGTAACCAATTTATAATATAGTTTAATATTTTAATCACACAGATCTTCTATAAAATCATAACTCCGATCGTAGTAGTTCTCGTTCCCGCGATCTCGTAGCGACGCGTAGATCATTATTATTCAGTTGTACTTATGTTTGGTGTGATGTTAATTTTGTCTATACCATGTTTCTTTGTATTGCTACGACTAGCGTGAGGTTTCGAGGAATTTGAAGAATCACCCTGGTAACTGGAATCTCAAGTGCCAGGCAAGTTGTGCCCTTGATCACTTTTTGTTACCCAATAATATTCTCTAATATCACATGTTCATGCATAGGTTTAATTTTGATGGGACCCGATAGGTCACCCTAGACTGTTTATCTCTTTACCTTGTTATCCCTGAATCACATGGGTAGTTTTGCTATTGCTTTACATGGTTTAGGTAATATTTCATTATATCCATGTTCCAATTATTTTGTTATTCTATTTATGTTCATGTCAAGATCATTAATGTTAATTGGAACATGGAGCTTAACTTGAGAAACATGTGCCACCACAAGGGAGGAATGGGACCCCTTGGCTAACTAATTAGGAAAGCTAGTGCAAGACTACCTTACCCGAAAGGGGCAAGGGCAGTAGGGGAGTTGCATGCAAGGAGGTTCTCGGGTTGATTTTGCTGCGATGGCGGTCAGACGAGGGATTCTTGCAAGTGCTCTTCCCATAAACTGTAGCGGGTTTTCGGAAGCTAGTGGAACTTTGTAAAGGCCTCGTAGTGGATCCCTAGCCGTTCACCTCGGTAGTGTCTAAGGGTCTAGCTAGCCCTGGCGACATGGGAAACATGACTTGTGGGTAAAGGGTACAATCTCTGTAGAGTGTAAAACTGGTATACTAGCCGAGCTCACGGTCATGAGCAGCTCAGGACTCTCTAATGATTAAATATAGAACTTTAATTCAATTTGTCATTTGCATTTGCATGGGTTTGTTATTAATTTTGTTCTATTACTATTTATTATGGTTTGGTATTTACTTACACTTAGTAATTGCTAATAAAATTTTGACCAACTTTTAAAAGCAATGCTCAGCTTTAACCATTCTCTTTGATAAGCCTTTCACATCACATGAACTCCACCTTTGGTGAGTTCATGCCACATTATTCCCCACAACTTGTTGAGCGATGAACATGTGTGAGCTCACCCTTGCTGTCTCACACCCCCACAGGTCAAGAACAGGTACCACTGGACGAGGCGCATGGTGGAGGTTGCGCTGTGTTCATGAGAGGTCTAGGTCATCGTCTCCCAGTTGACTTTCTGGCGCCAAGGATGGATTTTAGATCCTGTTATATTTATCTTTTATTTTTTAAGACTTTCGCTATGTAATAAATACTCTGATTATAATGTGACATTTATCTCTAATACACTCTGTTATTATATATGTTGTCTTCTTTGGCGCATGTATGAGATGCACCCGGCTTTGTCCCTTAAAGCCCGGGGTGTTACATCCTAGCTCTCCACAAGTGGCCATACCCTGAAGGCTATATGCTCTTGAATCAAATCCCTCGTGCCAATGAAGGCACACACAGTGTTGAAGGCCTTCTGACATGCTTCAACATTGCCATCAATTTCCACCTTCGGCCTTCGGAGGCCGAAGCGAGACCAGATGGGGCGCTGAATGATTCCTTTAATGTCTTCCCTTGCCTTTAAATTATTTTTAACGTAAAACCACTCCTCCATCCAGGCCCCGGGCCACCTTTTTCGGAATGTTGGCACTGGGTGGCTTGCATTAGGGCGAGCAATAAATCCATAACAACCGAAGTTGTTGTGGTACTGTTCTTTGCTAGTAGCCTTCGTCTCATATAAAAGCTCGTGCATACTGTAGAAGCACTTTACGCTTGGCTCTAGCCCCTGACTCCTTACAGCCTAGACAAAAATCCCCATCCAAATTATAACTTCGGGGGTAATCTGATGAAGGAAGATCTGGTATATCTTCAGCACTTAAACCACAAACTTGCTCAGCGGGAACCGAAGACCTGCCTTTAAGAAGCTTCGGTATATAACAACTTCGTTTTCCTCCGGAGCAGGGGCAGTACTGTCTCCAACTCTGACAATAGACATATCACGAAAATACCTCCCCCTCATGACATCGATATGACTCTGCTTGATAGTCGATTTTTCGAAGATAGTATGGCTTGGGCGCCACAGCCGATCCTTAGAATCTTCATCCCCACTTTCTACGTCATAACTATCACTGTCATCAGAATCTTCGGATAAACCCTCCATGATCTCCTGAGTAATCTTCTCTGTATTTGTTTTTTCCATGGACTCAATAAATCCAGCAATGAAAGGATCTGCAGCTTTTTTTCTCTTCAAACAGCTTCGTCTCCTCGGTTGTTTTCTTCTCTTCAGTCATCTTCTTCTCTCCACTCATCTTCTTCTTTTTAAATTTGGAGCAAACGTGTCTTTAAACCAAAGCTCTAAAAACACGAAAATCAGGCAAGAGCTAATGAGCAAGAGCTAAAAGTTTGAGAAAATAACGCAAATGGCAAAAGTGGCGTATTAGATGCTGCCGCTATGGTTCATATTTATACGCCCAGTGCTTTGCAACTTGGTGGACCCCGTTTGTCATTGACTGTTGCTATTCTAGCAAAGGGAAGGTGTTTTTTTTGGACCTTCGACTGAAGGCCTTCGTTCACGTTGCAGTCTAAATTCGTTGTTATAACAAATTAACACTGCGAGGGGCTACTTGAAAGGGAAATAGGGTCAAACCTTTTCCTAAATGATTTTGGTGGTTGAATTGCCCAACACAAACAATTGGACTAACTAGTTTGCTCTAGATTATATGTTCTACAGGTGCCATAGGTTCAACACAAACCAATAAAAAGAACATGTTAGGGTTCAAAACAAAGGGAGCAAAGAAAACCGAAGTGTGCCCTGGTCTGGCACACCAGATAGTGTCCGGTGCACCAGGGAGATCCACACTAAACTCCTCAGCTTCGGGTTTCTAGAAATGCCACTCCGCTATAATTCACCGGACTGTCCGGTGTAGCACCGGACTGTCCGGTGTGCCATGCGGAGCAACGGCTACTGCGCCAACGGTCGTCTGCAAAAGCAACAGTGAACAGTGCGCGTCTGCGTGCGCAGAGTCAGAGCAGCACCAGGAGGCACACCAGACAGTGAACAACACCTGTCCGGTGCCCCATGAAGTCAGAGCTCCAACGGTCGAAACCGTCAGAACCCTAACGGTTGGGTGACGTGGCTGGCGCACCAGACAGTGTCCAGTGGCGCACCGGACTGTCCGGTGCGCCCATCGACAAACAGCCTTCCCCAACGGTTGGTTTGGTGGTTGGGGCTATAAATACCCCCAACCACCACCATTCAAGGCATCCAAGTTTTTCAGACATCTCACTCAATACAAGAGCTAGTGCATTCAATACAAGACACAATTAGATTGAATCAAAGCCTCTCCAAGTCTCAATTCCACTCAAAGCAATTAGTGACTAGAAGAGAGAGTTTTGCTCGTGTTCTTTGAGCTCTTGCGCTTGGATCGCTTTTCTTCTTCCTCTTTCTTGTTCTCAAGACACTTGTAATCAAAGCAAGAGACACCAAGTTGTGGTGGTCCTTGTAGGGGTCTAAGTGACCCATTTGATTAAGGAGAAAAGCTCACTCGGTCTAGGTGACTGTTTGAGAGAGGGAAAGGGTTGAAAGAGACCTGGTCTTTGTGACCACCTCAACGGGGAGTAGGTTTGCAAGAACCGAACCTCGGTAAAACAAATCACCATGTCATCTGCTTCTTTTGACTTTGATTTGTTTTCCGCCCTCTCTTTCGGACTCGATTTTATTTCTAACGCTAACCCTGGCTTGTAGTGTGTGCTTAAGTTTGTAATTTTCAGATTCCGCCTATTCACCCCCCTCTAGGTGACTTTCACTACTGTTGGGGGCCTTCGTCTTCCGAAGATCCTCAAAAACATGATTAACAATGTTTCCCAGTGTAATATATGTATAGGAACCTTCAAACTCGGAATGAAGTTGTACATAATATGAAAAGCATGGTTGAGACGAAGGTTGAACCAGCTCCGAAGTTATGCACAAGGAAGCTTCGGCTCAGCAGCAGAAGAAGGAACCAACTTAAAGAGGAAAAGGCTATTCAGCCCTCGATAGATTGTCCTTAAGTCAATAGTGAACATGAAGGGGACGAATGTAATTTTACACAGGCTGCGTCCTGTGCCTATAAATAGATGAACAGTAGCATCGTACTGTTCACGCTAACTTGTATTCATTCGTGCGTCACGCTTGGACTTTTCCCTTCTGTCAAGCCGAAGGTACAAATGTAATTCAACATTGTTCATGTTCATTAATGATGATATAAAAAGGATATATTAACAATGTCATGTGGTTGTTCATGTCATTTCTCATGTTTCATATGCTTCTTCTTTCATTAATATATGCTGCAATGATGAAGGCACGTCCTTCGTGACCTTCGTCTAAAGATCATTATATCCTAAGGGAGATAATGCTTCGAAGGACGAAGGACCTTAACCATTAACATTTTGTGTTGTCTTGTTCTTAACTCATAGCATTTGAGAACAAGTGAACAACAGATAACTTAAGTAGTACACCTCATTCACTTGATGGGCAAGCACAATATTGTTGTACTCATTGCCTTCCTATCATGATGAGTGCTTTATCTCGACAACTCCAAACTCGTCGACTTGTGTCGCAGCTCGAGGGTCAAACCATACACAATCAAAGGTCACAAACCTTAGAGGTTTACAACCTCCAAAAGTATACTTGGTTATATTTTCAACAATATAATAATAGTCAAACAATTTATTATCGACATTATATACACTTACTGATACTCCACTGTTTTTGGTGGCTGCAAGCGGATGGCTTGGTTCAAGTTTATCCATTCGAAAATGGTACCCATCGATATCATAATGATCGAATTTCTTTCGGATTAGTTGACCATGTGATATTTGTATCAAGTCCTTGGAGACTCCAACATCAGGTTTTGTACACTACATGCATGTGCAAGAGAATCGGTATTGTTAAATTATTCAAAATATATGGAATAGAAGTTCAAGAAAATGGGTTTGGAGATAGTTACATGTTCATGGAACCACTGAACAAAGGAAGGACCACCGGACACCTCGTTTAAGCGTAGGTAATCCAATTCCTTCAATGTAAGTCATTGAGAAGTTACCCAATTTGTGTTCTCAATATGGATGAAGTTTATCCATATTTATGTACAAGAAAAGCAAGGATTTGTTGCGCTCCGTCATATCTATAAGATGTGGGGTAGCTACCCCGACCCCTTTACCCTACCATTGGAAAGGACTAAGCTCGGTTACCAGGGCTTGCTGTTCGAATTGGCACCACGTCGTGTGAGCATTGATGTTGTCTTCGCGTGAGAAATACTTCCTTCAAAAGATTGTAATCTCTTTCGCTGCAAATGCCTCTACAATGTAGCCCTCTACCCTGGCCTTGTTTCACACTGTCGCTTTAAATTTTTTCTACTCTCTTTCCTAACTATACATGCACCTGAACTGTGCAAGTCCTCCAACCAAAGCTTCCCAAGGGAGATGCCCCAAGAAATGTTGCTTACAATTCATAAATCCAAGTGGAAACTCTTTTCCGTCTTGCAAACAAGGACAATAATTTCCTTCTCAAGCTTCTGCATCAGTTTCTTTGAGATTTCCTTTGCATATATCTATCGATAAAAGTAACTAAGTTTAGCTAGTATCTTCCATAGACTGATACTAAAATATCCATGAAACATTACCAACAAGATTATTTCTATCAAAATATGGTAATCGTGACTCTTCAACCCAATTTGTTTACACATTTCGAGGTTAACTGCCCATTTTATATTTGCCGCATAGTGATCTGGGAACTTCAATGTTGTCAACCATACAAGTATCTCTTCTCGTTCTTTCAGCTTCAGACAATAGGGAGCTAGCATCCTTTTCTCCTTTCCACTTGCATTGAGTTTTAACTCGGGGTACCGGCGATCACAAAGAAGGGCTAAGTCTTTTCATGCTTGGATGTTATCTTTGGATTAACATGTGAAGTCAAAGCACATACTTATGATGCTTTCAGCAACATTACGCTCCTAATGCATCAAATCTATGTTATGGGGTAAGATCAATGCCTTCGTGTATGGTAGCTCCCAGATAAAGTAGATGTGCGTCCTATTGTGTTCTTTATCATACCCTTCGAATCCACTTCCTTCTGTCGGTTTTACGTCACGATGTTGTTTCATGATATCTTCACATGTTTGTCAGTTTGGAGGCCCGTCTCTAACCCTCTTGCCTTTCTGAAATGACTTTGTATCTTTTCTAATAGGATGATTGGCATGAAGGAAATGTCGATGCACATCAAAAAATGTTTCCTTTTCCTCGTACCTTAACCTATATGCTTGCGAATCACTCATACATATCAGACAACGCAGCCTATCGTGGACACACCACTCGCACCAAATGCCATATGCCAACAGATCATGAATTGACCATAGATATGTCGCTCGTAGATTAAATCTACAATTCAGATGGCTATCATAAGCCTCCACCCCTTCCCACATCACTTTTAGCTCTTTGATCAATGGTTGCATA
Source organism: Zea luxurians (assembly GCA_029449295.1). Lineage (NCBI taxonomy): Eukaryota > Viridiplantae > Streptophyta > Magnoliopsida > Poales > Poaceae > Zea > Zea luxurians. Next base: position 42,553,794 of record JAOPSE010000001.1, on the reverse strand, counting down.
AATACATGGGTTTTTGTACATAGATCCTTAGGGCCTGCAATAACCAGAGCAAGAAATGTGACCTCTTCTTTCATGCATTTGGTAGGAGGGAGATTGTCAAGCATCATGAAACCTAGCCAACATGAGTACATAGTAGAACTTCTGCTGAAAAGAGTGAATCCATCCGTCGACAAACCAAGACGAATACTTTTAGGGTCCCTTGTAGATTCTAGATCAAAACGATCCAGTGCCTGCTATGCCTCACCATCTGATGGATGCACCATGATATCCGGATCTTGGTCCTAAGGTTGCCCTTCCTTATGCCATCTCATTTGCTTCGTTGTCTCCTAATTTGGAAACAACCGTTTAAGCGCAGAATAATAGGCATGTACCAGAGTTGCTTGACCAAGACTTTTGTAGTAACCTCAGTCCCTTCCTCGTCCACCACCACTGCATACCTTGACTTGCCGTTGTGCATGCAATGGGTGTCATTCTCATGATCCTTGTAGAACAACATTCAATTATTTTTGCATGCATCAAACTTCCCATAGTTCATGTCGAGACCCGATACAATCTTTTTTAATGGATACAAGTTCTCTGGCATCTTATGGTTTGACAGGATGAGATCAATAATCAGCTTCATAATATCGTTGTAGCAGTTATTTGAGAAGTTGTACTTTAACTTCATCCACATAAGTCATGTTACGACATGAAGTACAGTCAGGTTGGTGGCCTCGTGCACTTTTGCATCTGAGGCTTCTAGCAACTTGTAAAACTGCTGCACTTCCTCCTACAGGGGGTGGTCGATCTCTAGTGCTGGATACTCATGTCAAATGTCATTTACAATGTACTCCATTTAGTATATGTCCTCATCTATGTTTGACTCCGGAGGAGCATCCACCTATCCATGCTCGCGCCACACCAGATAGTCATCTTAAAGCCATATTTGCAAATATGAATGGAGAGATCAAACTTGTTTAATCAGATCAGATTTCAACACCTATTACATGGACATTTCTCCACAGGAGGCTTGCTAGCAAATGCTCGTGCCATGAATTCGTCAGCAACCTTAACCCATGCATCAGAGTGTTACCGTTGAATCCATCGTACATAGCCCTTCTTTGAATGTCACCCATTTTCAAAGCTAATGGAAAAACGTAGATCATCATCTTTCATGACAAACATGTACAGTGTGTAGTGATATTAACCAATTCACAACTACAAAGCCTAAAAGGAAGAGGATAGGTCCTAAACCCACCCAAGAATGGCAGTCATTGTGTGTTATTTGGTCTGATTCGTGTACCTTCCTCTCGTGATTTTGGCAACATAACCCCGATGTTCTCCGAAAGACGGAGAACAACGGAGTTACACTACCGAAACCACAAACAGAACGTACACAGGTCACAGACCAAATAACACACATTAGCTACCAATCTTAGACTGTCCAAAATATGCTGGACAATTCGGACTGCACACCTCACAAGTAAATGTGATATGTGTTGTTCCCGAACGGTGACACGTACGGTTTCCTAATTTGTGTCCTACACTTAAGTAATTGTGCCAACAACATTATAAATGTGGAGAAATGCTAAAATATAACATTATTAGCAACAAAGGTAACATTAATTAACAAGTGTAGATAAGTAATAACCTCGATCTAGGTGGGGAAGTGCGGACATTGGTGACGATAACACCCCTTCTGATTATGTTTCAATTTCGTGCACATGCAGGTATGATATCATATTTGTAAGCGTCGCTACGAGTTCTATGTCATATTTGTAAGCCTTTAGAAGACTAGATCAAGGATTTATGGGAAATACTATATCTAAATGATGTTAAGTATACTCTATCATTAACCATCATCTTTCCATTACCTTTTTGTACATGTATTCCCTTATTATACACAAAGTATAAGGAAACATACAAGGATCACATATACTCAAATTCATACTACATTTTTAGCTAATGAAACCATCACACACAAAGTATTTATTATTTTGATCCACTAAGTACAATTGCTATATTCAATAATATAATAAACATACAGGTACAAGGATCACATATACTCAAATTTGTACCACATTTTTAGCAAATCAAACAATCACACACAAAGTATTTATTATTTTGATCCACTAAGTACAATTGCTATATTCAATAATATAAGAAACATACAAGTACAAGGATCACATATACTCAAATTTGTATCACATTTTTAGCTAATCAAACGATCATACACAAAGTATTTATTATTTTGATCCAATAAGTACAATTGCTATATTCAATAATATATGAAACTATCACATCCAGATTTAAGGGCAAACCCAGATGCGTCTCAAGTGTGTGCTAGGATCAAGTATCACACATATGATGACTCATGGTACAAAAATCAATTTCACATCTTTATTATATCATTGAAGTTATGTACCAAATAGCTAAATAAATACATCATATGAAGACAACAATCCTCCTTAACCATAGTTGACTGGGAGACAATTGTCTATATCTCTGAACTCATCGTAGCATCCTTCATGCTCCTCATGTTGCGGTACCTGTTCTTGACCTAGTGTGATTATAGCAAGAGTGAGCTCACATACGTTCATCGCTTAGCAAGTGTAGGGAATAATGTGCATGAGCTCACTTACGGTGAGAGCTCATGTGTAATGTAAAGCTTACCAAGGATAATGGTTGAGCCTGAGCATTGCTTTTAATAAGTATGGTAAAAACTTTATTAGAAATTACAAGATATAAGTAAATATCATCCCACTTAAATAAGAGATCACAAGTAATAATTCCCACAATGCAATGCAAATGACAGGTTAAGTTTAATTCCATAAATTACTCATGTGAGGGTCTGAGCCGCTCTTGACACTGAGCACGGCTAATATACCAGTTTTATAGTCTGCAAAGGTTGCACATATTTACCCACAAGTCATGATATCCATCTGCCATGGGGTCATGAATCTCATACACCTCTACAGAGGAGGCAAGAAAGGGTAACACTATGAGGCCTTTACAAAGTTCTTGTAGCTTCAAAAACCAGCTACAGTTTGTTGAGAAGTGGGCGATATAGGAATCCCTCGTCCAAAAAGCCATTGCAGCATGATCGACCCGAGAACCTCCCAATACAGGCAGCTCCTCATACTTCGATTGTCCCTTTTAGGTAAGGTAGTCCTTCACTAGCTTTCCTAATTAGTTAGCCAAGGGTGTCCTATACCACCCTTGTGGTAGCACTGTTTTCTCGGGTGGTTCTCCATGTTCTAATTAACACAATAATCTTATCATGAACAATAATTAAGCCAACAATAATCACGTGATCATATTTCATATATAATATTAATCTCAAATCCAGGTAGAACAATAGCAAGACTACCCAATAATTCATTTGTATGCAAGGTGTAGGATAAACAAAACTAGGTAACCTATTAGGTTCCATCAATTTAGTCTAAGAATGTCACATGATTATCATGAACATTATTAGGTAAAAGAATGTGATCAAGGACACAACTTGCCTTTTTGGTGCAACTCGAGGTACTTCTCCAATCAGGTACCTCGTCACCTCACTTCTATGTGCAACAATACATATAGACAAATCTGTAGTAGGTAAAAATAGCACTACACCAAAGATGGAAACAAACCACACATTAATATTCTACGCGTCGTTACGAAACCGTAGGTTCGAGAACCACTAGAAACGGAGTTGAAATGAACTACTTTCAAATTTTCTAAGACTCTAGATTTAATTTCATACTAAAAATAATTTTCCAGGTTTTAATTTAAGCAAATATGAATTCCTGGAATTTACTAGGCGCTGGGTTATATTTTTTAGAAATACAGGGTTAAATTCCTAAAAATAAGGACCTATTTATGATGATTTTGTAACTGGCCTGGATGGCGGGTTATTTTGGTAAAAACTGAGGGACTTATGTGACATACTGACCGGCTGAAGCGGTATGATCTATTTTTAGTCGCACAATCTACTTTTAAGGATTAGATTAGATCGCTCATTAATTGAACCAGTACCCATTGCTGGCCATCGCATCAGCGATGAGCGGCTAGGATTTTATTAGGATTTTATGAAGGTCGGCCCAATCTCACCCCCTCAGGTCTAGTCTCAACGATCCTCAACCAATGACCCTGAAGCAGAAATTTAGCCCTAATCTAAACTGTCTGATATGCATCCGACGGTCCACAACCTATCACCTACCTTCGGCAGCCAGGGACAGCGACGCCCCGCGCCCTGCGGCGGAGATGCGTCAGTGATCCCCCATCTGAATCCACCATCCCGAGTGGTGATACACATAGCTAAGGGCACGACGAACTCAGTAGAGACCTCTCACCTACGAATTGCATGGCACGGAGACCTAGCGGCAACGTATGGTGGCTTGACTGTGACTCCCTACTCTGGCGAGCGATTGGCGGCAATCCAATGGTCCTCCCCATGCACTGAAGCCATGGACTCCTTCGTCCAGCCACGGTGAAGCTCCCTGGCAGTGCATCAAGGCTCCGACATGGGTGTATCCACGAATCAATGACTGCGACTTGTCTCCCTCACTGCTCTCTAGCCTACGTGTCATCATATGCTTTCGAGGGCCAAGGGTCATTCAAATCTAGAAAATTTCTCAAACTCACTCTAAATTCAAAATAAAATTTAAATTTCATTTTAAACTATTTATTTGCAAGTTGATCTCAACAAAGAAAATATAGTGGTATATATTCTCTTCTAAATTCTCCTCAAAATACCTACAAATATTTCTATAGAGATCCCCTCAAGTTCTTTCTAGAAATATTGCCTAAATATTCCATCTATATTTCTATAAATATTCGTTCATGGTTCATAGTTTGTTCGTTCGTTCGTCCGATCATTCGATCATTTGTCCGATCGTTCATGGTTCATTCGTTCATTCATTTGATCGTTCTGTCGTTCATCCGTTTGTTCCTCCAAATATAATTATTGTTCTATCGTCATGCTGCCGAAATTTCGATCGTTCGCCCGATCGTTTATATTCCCTATTCATCATTCATATTTCGTTCATACGAACTATTCATCATTCATTTTTCGTTCATAATCCTTATTCATCATTCATCGTTCGTTTATACGAACTATTCATTATTCACCGGATCATTCATAATCATTATTCATCATTCGTCCGATCGTCCGAATATTAAACTGCTCATCCATCATGATGATCAGCTCACCTGACAATTGCCAGACCAATATCTCAGTCATACGAACTCCGGTGACTGTGATTTTCCTTGCAGTAAGAACTTCGCAGTTGGTCACCCATCCCATAATTGGTCCAAGTTGAGCACGCTTAACTTTGAGGTTCTTTCGAACCAGACTTCCAAAAAAGTTGAACCGTGTTTGTATGGATATGCTGTCAAACCTATTAAAACCTGGCCCAAGATACCATAACCCACCTAGACTAGAATATCATAGTATTTCAGTTGTCTAGGTCCCGCCTTACTGTTGTCCCATGTGACATAGTAGCTAGGAACAATTGCCACCAACATAAACGTCCGCCCATGAATAGCCCAGAAATATTTCCTAGCAATCCGCTCAAAAACACATTCCAAATATCCTCAAATATTCGAGCTTTCGAATATTCCAAGAATATTCCTTTTCTTTTTCTATTTCCTAGGATTATAAAATCCAAAACTCCTCCGTCCAAACTCAGATTTCGATTATAATTTCTAATTTTTTATCAAATTATCCTATATCCAACCATGTCATCCCTTAAGCATGGTTCATATTCTAGAAAACTCCAAAAATACTCCTGTCCCATATTCGGCCTAGAATTGCCTATTCAAACTGATTCTTTCACCTCTATTCTCATAAACAATAAACTCTACCGTACTAAACCATATGTACCCAGCTATAAATACAATCGGTTACTCTCTCAATCCCCACACCCTCGGCACCCTAACCCAAGGCAAACCCCCACCCACTCGGTACCCCGCTCTGCCACTAGAGTTCTAGTGTTAGTTCACCTCCAATATACTCTTCTGGTAAGCATCTCTACTCCGTCAACACAAACTCTACCCAAAACTATATTCACCCATCCACCACCTGACCATTATAATGAATATTTGTTGATATACTTGTTGGTTTGTATGTTTGCTTGTTCATGCTATGAAGTTATCAGAGGTTCATGCTATCTCGTAAAGGCCGATTATGTAAGTCTAAGCCAGACGGTGGAACCAGAAGCCAACTCTACAAGCTCTCACCCTTTCGCTGGTTAAAGCACTGCAAGTTCACTGGATCCCTTTGATGCATAAATTACCTATGTTTTCAAACACATCCCTAGCCTATTATTTCATGCATTATATGATTTTGCTACTAAGAGACGTGTTAATATGACCACCTAACTGATAGATGGCAAGGCCTGATCTTCCGTGAGGTACAATAACTTGATTGGGTGGAGATCTCGATGTTGATGATCCAAGGCTCCGAGCGAATGGACCTTTCGCAATCACTACATCACTGCTCTGTTGGTTATTAGCCGTGACACACGAGTGACCTCTCCACAAAGGCATATCCCTGCAAGCGCAATCAAGAACACAAGCAAGAATAGGAAGAACACAATCAAAACTATATTGATCATGAGGTGGGGTCTCACAAACCGATGAACGGCGACACTGTTCGATGATAGATATGATCTAACGAAAACCCAAACCCTAATGTGGCGGCGGTTGCTGTTAAAATAGAGGTTAGGGACATGCACGACCCCTGGAGGTACCTCTAATGGGCTCCAACACGATATACGACCCAACAACCCAACAGACGGTGTCGCAGCACCAAAACAGAATCTGAACGCTGACTTGTTTTGACAATTTCCATTGACTCTGAATGAATTTTAATGTGGGAACAGTTGATTAGTTAGATAATCTTCTTACCTTTATAACCAAATCAAGTCCGTCACAATTGGAGTCCGGATGCATCCTGGGCGTCTATTTTAGTGTAGACTGGTCCTGAAACGCGAGATGGAATTGCAGCCAAGTTGGATTTGATCTCCTTTCTATTATGTACGCCTTTGCTACTCCTCCTTGACACCTTGGCCTTTCCAAAGGCCTTGGTGGTCCTCTCCAAAGGCCTTGGTGGTTCTCTCCAAAGTTCACAATCATTAAAACATCCATGGCACCAAGCGTAAGCTCTAAAATACAATTGACTAGGTTAGAACGAACCTAGAGATTTAGCTATCGTCACGTGCTCGTGTTGTTGGTCCATGCATTGTTTGCATGGGAGTGATGTTGGGGGCCTTCGTCTTCCGAAGGTCCTCAAAAACATGATTTAACAATGTTTCCCAAGTGCAATGTATGTACAGGTACCTTCGGACTCGAAATAAAACTGTACACAATATGAAAAGCTTGGTCGAGACGAAGGTTGATGCTGCTCCGAAGCTACACGCAAAGAAGCTTCGGCTTAGCGGCAAGAAAAGGAACCGACTTAAAGGGGAAAAGGCTATCTAGTTCTCGTTGAATTGTCCTTAAGTAAATAGTAAACATAAAGGACATGAATGTAATTTTGCACAAGCTATGCCCTGTGCCTATAAATAGATGAACAGTACCTCTGTACTGTACACGCTGACTGGTATTCACTCGTGCGTCACGCTTGTAACTTTACCTTCTGTCAAGCCGAAGGTATAAATGTAATTCAATATTGTTTCTGCTTATTCATAATAAAGAAAAGAAGAGATAGTAAATAATGTCATATGATTATTCATGCTATCTCTTATGCTTTATATGCTTCTTCTTTCATTAACATTAGCTGTGGTGATGAAGGTAAGTCCTTCATGACCTTCGTTTGAGGATCATTATATCTCAAGGGAGATAATGATTCGAAGGACGAAGGGTATTAACATTTAACATTTTATGTTGCCTTGTTCTTAACCCGAGGCATTTGAGAACAAGTCCCCAACATTGGCGCCCACCTCCGGTGTACTCACTTCCACAATCTTTGGCATCTTCGGCAAAACATTAACCTTCGTCATGCCGCCGAAGAAGATAACAGCGCCAGGGGCTGCACTGCAGCCACTGGACACAAACCAGGAGACTCTCTCTCTCTCTCCGAGACGCCAGAAGCAAAAAGAGAAAGGCCACCAGTCCAACACTTCGGGAGGAGGAGTTGGACCAGGAGATCAGGGACATGGAAATCATCCACTAGCAGGTGCAAAGGAAAAAGGAAAAGATGGCTCGGCTGGCCGATCTTCAAAGGAAGATCGCTAAAGCTACTGAGGAAGTGCGACATCTTACTCAAGATGATCATGACCGAAGGCCCCAACATAGGGAGCTTCGTCAAGAGGGCTCATTCAACGAAGATGAATGGTACGATGATTTTAATCATGGTACCTTTACTTTTGATGATGCTTCTCCTCTGGCAGCAGAATTGCAGGCTATCCCATGGCCACAATCCTACAAGCCACCCCAGCTACCCATGTATGATGGGCACTCGGACCCAAAGTAATTCTTGATGAGCTATGAGGCAACAATATCCTCATACGGAGGCAACACAGCTACCATGGAAAAGTCCTTCGTCATGGCAGTCCAAAACGTGGCCCAGACATGGTATTCTTCTCTTCGGCCAGGGACAATCACGTCATGGCAGAAGCTCAAGGACATGCTGGTTACCAGTTTTCAAGGTTTTTAGACGAAGCTAGTCACAGCTCAGGCCTTGTTCCAGTGCACACAAGACCATGAGGAATACCTTCAGGCGTATGTCCGAAGGTTCTTGCGACTGAGAGCACAAGCGCCCACGGTGCCAAATTAAATTGTCATTGAGGCTATGATCAAGGGTCTTCGGCCAGGACCTACGGCTCAATACTTCGCCAGGAAGCCCCCCCAGACTCTGGAGAAGCTGCTTCAGAAAATGGATGAGTACATCCGGGCTGACAACGACTTCCGCCAAAGAACGGAGGAAGCTTACAGATTCTCTGAGATGACTAGGGGCTTCGGAGGAAGAATCCACCCTAGGCATGTCAGATCAATCCACAGCTCTAGTCAGAGTGAAGACAAGGGAAGCCACCTTCAGAGGCCACAGCCTTCGGGACAGCAGCAAAGCTCCTTCAGGTCACCAGCTCCAAGGGGCAGAGGCGGCAAGGGCTTTGGAGGCAGATATGGGGATCAACCCAGGAAAATTTATTGTTTATTCTGTGGTGAGAACAAGGGCCATGTTGGGGGCTTGTTCTCAAATGCTAAGAATTAAGAACAAGGCAACATAGAAAATGTTAAGAGTTAAAGTCCTTCGTCCTCCAAGATATTATATCCTTTCGGGATATAACGAATTTCGGACGAAGGTTACGAAGGACATACCTTCGTAAGCATAATAGCAAGGAACGAAGTATTCATATAAGTCATGAGGTATAAAATAAACATTTAAATGTTATCATAGAATCATTTCCACTTTTAATAACATGAATGAATATAAATAATTTCAAATTACAGATGTACCTTCGGTCCTGAGGAAAGCGAGAATACAAGTGTGATGCGAAGGCAAATGACAGGTTCGCGTGAACAGTACAGAGGTACTGTTCATCTATTTATAGGCACAGGTCACAGCCTGTGACAAATTACAATTATGCCCCTAACAAAAGTTTACAACATTGACCCAGACCTTTATGGATAAAAAGGTCATTCTATCTCTATGTCGGTTTGTAACGCCGAAACTCCATGAAAAGGGACCTTCGGCCATCTCCTGGAGACGACTTCAGCCGAAGCTGCTTCTTCGTGTAAGATCTTCGGCGCACCGAAGCACGGCCCCAACAGTAGCCCCTTTCGCGGTGCTAGATCGTTTTTCGTAACGAGCTTGACCCGTGAAAAAAGCCTCTTCAGCTTCGGGAAGCCGAAGGTCCAAAAAACACCTTCCCTGAGCTCGTTGCGGAGATACGATCCGGCTTCCGAGCGCGTGCCAGGCCCACCTTGCAGAGTTACTGTTTGATCTTTGCGGTCCACTGCACAGCGAGTACAAGTGACTGCCCGCCTGGTGTAAAAATTTTTGCCGCTTCGCCTTCTTACCTGCAGCACTATATAAACAGAGGGGTAGGTGTGAAGTTACCACAGCATTCATTGCTATTTGCACTGTTTTGCTGCCAAAATTTTTAACTATAGCCGAAGCTTGATTCTCAGAATCGAACGAAGGTCCACCTCGACGTCTGCTTCGTCAGAAAGAAGAGCTTCGGGAGAGAAGAAAAAAGAAAAAAAGTATCTGACTTCCCCAAACTCAGAATCAAATGGCGAGAGTGCGATCTACTGCCAAAGTTGTACGTGATGGAGACGAAGCCGAAGGTTCGAACACTGTGCCCATCTCCGAAGCGATGCAGCGTTCCGGTCTAGTGACTGCGGAAGAAATGCCTGCTGCTGAAGCAAATCCGACAACTGCCGAAGGAGAAGAAGAAAACATTGAAGGGACTGATCCCAAAGATGACTACCGCATTGCCATGCCCAGCAAGCCCAGTCACCTGGATTTTGGGAAATCAACTGTTTCAAAGGCTGATCTTTCGAAGATGGTGAAAGCAGGTTATTTCAATGAAGATCAGAAGAAGCTACTCCGCTTCGGGGGAGAAGAAACCACCCCGAAGCCAGAGAAGGACGAGATTGTCATTTTCAAGAGTTTTTTAAAGGCTGGGCTGAGATTCCCTCTTCACGAGATTATTGCGGAGATACTGAAGAGGTTTGGTATCTACCTTCACCAGTTAACTCCTAACGCTATCGTTAGGCTAAGCGTTTATATTTGGGCCCTCCGAAGCCAAGCAGTGGAGCCATTTGCCGACAGTTTCTGTCGAGTTCATGAGTTGCATTATCAAACCAAGGCCAGAAAAGACGGGCTACACGATAACTTCGGTTGCTACAATTTTGCCTACCGGAAAACGGCAAAGTTTCCTGTAATTAGCTACCGAAGCAAATGGCCGGCAGGCTGGAAATCGGAATGGTTCTATGTCAAAGTTGATGACAACAAGGAGAAGCTTGTGCAAAGTCCAATCGAGCTGATCTTCGGAGAAACCCGACCCCGCTGCAACATGACGCCAGAGGGTGAAACACAGCAGGCAATGGATGAATTCGGAATTATTGCAGAGCATATCGGTACCAGGGATCTGGTCCAAGAATTCTTGGCATTCAGAGTCTTCCCTACTCTGAAAGAATGGGAAATGCCAAAGTTAAAGGGGGAGAAGAAGGAGGGGGATCTTGTCCGGCTGCCCTATCACTTCAAATTCAAGAAATTCTTTAAGAAGCCCTGCCAAGAGTGGCTGGACACAGTCGAGGTGATGTGCAATGAAATCCTGGGGAATTATTCCAAAAAAGAGGATCAACTAATGACAGCGGCCTTCGGCGCCCGACCGAAGCGAAGGCTGAACCGAGTGCTTGATGCCCTGGGCTTCGAGTACCCTGACTATGAGCAGTTGAACAAGGGTGCCGAGGGCCACAAAAGAAAAAGAGTGGCCGAAACTCTGAACAAGGATGAAGAAAGACCAGCAAAAGAGAAGAAAATTCCCAAGAAAAGGAAAATATCAACTCCGAAGCGAAAAATATCCGAAGAAGAGGGGACCCCCACACCACCTTCTACCAGCGACGTGGAGGAAATTTTAAAGGTAATGACTGAACCCATGCCCACGAAGCTAAGTCCATTAGGGCTCCAACTGACGAAGCTTTTTCGAAAGGTGGACGAGCCGGATCAAACGAAGATAACCAAACCCAAGCGGCAAAGAATTATTGCAGTAACTGAAGTTATCGACAAGACGCCGCCTAGGGCGTCAATTCAGAAAACACCAGCTGTCGAAGGCACCACGAACGTCGAAGTCGCACCTTCGGAAGTCGCGGCTACCGAAGCCGCTACAGCCGAAGATGTAAACTTAGAAACTACCATTGAGGACATTGACAAAATTTTGCAAGACATGGCTGCAGAAGAAGCTGGCGCTGCTGCTGAAAAAACCATGGCCACAGTGCCTGGGAAGGGGAAAGAAATAGCCGAGGACACTTCGGACGACGAAGCCTACACATTCCAAAATTTAATTGGACAAAAACTGTCGAAGGCCGAAATGGAAGAGCTTAAGGACTATGCCAAATCTTGCGGCTACAAGCCAGGAGCTCTCCTATTTGGAGGTGTGGACGATGAAAAATTAGGCTGCATTCGAGACCAAACTGGAGCTAAGGTAATCGGTACTCTATCAAAGAGTATCGGTTTTCCGAAGCTTGAGACAGATATCAGCCGCTACCGACGACAACATATCGTCGGCAGCTTATTTTACTCCAATTTCAAGGTAAACAACTTTTCTCTGACTTCTATTGTTTTTAATAATGGAAATATTCCTAACAAAGGTTGTTTATTTGCAGAGCATGCTTCTGAGCAAAGCTCTGAGGATGCAACAAGACTTGGAGGACAAAAAACACGAAGCTATAATCGAAAGTTTAGAGAGCAAGATAAAAGAACAATCAGCTGCCATTGAAAACAAAGACTTCGAGCTCCAATCAACCGAAGGCTTGCTGGCAGAGACTGAGGCTAAGGTATCAGAGTTGAATTCGAAGCTTATCAGTCAATCAAAACAATTCGATCAGGAGAAGCTAGAGCTCAATTCGAAACTTGAAGCCGAAGTCCAGGCCAACTCAGACTTGAAAAAATCATTAACAAGCCTTCAAGACAAATGCTTGAAATTTAGCAATAATTGTATTGGTCGATTAAAAAAGATATTTTACTCTGTTGGAGCCAGCAGCGGGAAGTTTAACCCTTCAGCGGAAAATTTACCACAAGCCTTCGATCATATTGAAGCTGAAGTCGAAGAACTTGACGAAGTTATAGCCGGGCACGGTGACTTCTGTGCCTGGGTAGCTTCTCGGGGTACCGCTGCTGCGTTCCTGAAGGCCGGCTGCGAGCATGGAAAAATCGTCAACAGGCCCAACTTCACCCTTTCTCCATCAATCCTGGACGATATACCTGACCTCGCCCGGAGCATCTCAAATAGATTTATAAAAATGATATGGACAAAAGGCGGGAGGGAGAAGGCTGGAGACGAAGCTCGAAGTCATCTTGAACCAGTAAGAAATGATACTTCGTACTTACCTTCTCCTTTGCACTTGATTTTTACTTGCGGTACCTTGATTCATGTAGGATGACGAAGGTGAAGATGATGCTTAAGATATGTCACCGAAGCTGTCGCCGAAGCTGAAGCTTAATGAAGATCAGTAGAAGTATACTATAGGAAAAATTCAGGATACTTTTGTAACAACTTTTGTAAATACAATTAAACTGTTCTCAAGGAACTTTGTACATACCTTGTAATATATTCTTACCCTTCTACTGAAGCGCTTTGATGTGGACGAAATCAGTATTTTGAGCCGAAAGCGAAAAAACACCTTCCCTTCTTTTCGTACACAACGAAGCATAAGAGACCAATTCTTTTTGCCGAGCAACGAAGCTTTTCTTTTTTTGTACACAACAAAGCATAAGAGGCCGATTCTTCTTTTTACCGAAACTTTTCTTTTTTGTACTCAACAAAGCATAACGAATCATAAAAAACCACTTCTCCTTTTTGCCGAAGCTTTTCTTTTTTATAACGAATCATAAAAATTCACTTCGTCTTTTTGCCGAAGTAACCACTTTGGTACATAAATGCTATGAATGAATGCTTATGCATGCAAATGCCATGATGTAATGTAATGTGCGAATGAATGTCCAAAACATATATCCGAAGCCACACTCTCAGCCATTATTTCTTTGGAACCAACCACACATCAGCTCTGCATTCCCTTAGGAACGACTTTGGAGCTTCTTCGCCTTTTACTTAGGCAGTATAAGCTCTGCATTCCCTTAGGAACGTCTTTGGAGCTTCTTCGCCTTTTACTTAGGCGGTATCAGCGTTGACTTTTCGCTGTAAGCTCTGCATCCCCTTAGGGACGTCTTTGGAGCTTCTTCGCCTTTTACTTTCGGCGGAATCAGAGCTCTGCATCCCCTTAGGGACGTCTTTGGAGCTTCTTCTCTTTTTTTTTCAGTTTCGGCACTCGATGGTGCGTTCTCAGCTTTTACATTTACATTCTTTGGGGGATTTTGCTCTTATAAAACTAAAAAGGAAATTACAGATGATGGCCCCATTAAAAACCTTTCTCCCCCTCTAGAAAGGAAAAGGGTGCCATGAAAAAGAAAAAGAAAAACATAAAAAGTTGCATCAAGTTATACATAATATCTCCGAAGCTCATCTGAATTCCAAGACCTTGGAATTTCGTTGCCATCCATGTCCTTCAATCTGTAGGAACCAGGCCTTGACGAAGATGCTACTAAGAAAGGCCCTTCCCACTTCAATTGTAACTTGCCGACTGTATCTGGGTTGGCCACTCTCCGAAGCACCAAGTGTCCCGGCTCAATATTTTTTAGCCGGACCTTTCTATCTCGCCATCTAACTGTTTCAGCCTGGTATTTATTGATGTTTTCCACGGCTTGAAGTCTGATTCCCTCTAAAGCATCTTTTTCCACAAGGCAAGCATCTTCGGGACCTGACTCTGCCGAAGCTACTACCCTTATTGACCCAGCTTTAGCTTCTTCCGGAGTTATTGCTTCGTCACCGAATAATAATTTGAATGGGGTAAAGCCTGTAGACCTTGATGTTGTTGTATTGTGGCTCCACACCACTTTGGTCAACTGATCTGGCCACTTTCCCCTTGGTTGATTAAAGATTAGCTTCATTATTCCTGTCATTATGATGCCATTGGCCCTTTCAACAAGCCCATTCGACTCCGGATGCCTGACTGATGCAAAATGGATCTTCGTTCCAATTTGATCACAGAAATTTCTGAAAGCTTCGGAGTCGAACTGCGTTCCGTTATCTACAGTGATGGCCTTCGGTACCCCAAAGCGACAGACAATATTCTGCCAGAAAAACTTTTGGACAGTGGCCGAAGTTATTGTGGCTAATGGCTTCGCCTCAATCCACTTGGAAAAATACTCCACAGCTACTATAACATATCTTAGATTTCCTTGGGCCGGTGGTAATGGACCCAACAAGTCAAGGCCCCACCTTTGCAATGGCCAGATGGGTTGTATCAGCTGTGTCAAAGACGAAGGTTGCTTTTGATCTCTTGCACATTTCTGACAACCTTCGCACTTTTGAACCAACTCCGCTGCATCCGAAGCTGCCTTCGGCCAATAAAATCCTTGGCGGAACACTTTTCCAAGTAATGGCCTGGATCCGATGTGGGATCCACACAGGCCTGCATGTATCTCTTTCATTAACTCTATACCTTCGGTTCTAGACAAGCACTTGAGCAGCGGGGCACAAACTCCATGCTTGTATAACTCCCCCTCTATCATGACATACGGACGAGCTCTTGCCTCTATCCTTTTATTATAAGCTTCGTCATCTGATAGGAAGTTGCCCTGAAGGTAAGAGATTATTTCAGTTCTCCAATCTTCACTGTAAACAGGAGAAATATTGAGGACTGCTCTTTCAAGGAGCTCCACTGAAGGTGCCTTTATTGTTTCGAAGAAGACATCCGAAGGTAACGGCAGCCCCTGTGCTGCAGACTTGGCTAGTAAATCAGCGTGCTCGTTTTGTCCTCGAGGGATATTCTTGACAGAAAATCCTTCGAAGGAGGCCTCGATCCTTCGGACCGTGTCTAGGTATTTTTCAAGCTTCGGGTCTTTAGCCTTGCAACTTTTGTCAATATGACCCGAAACAACCTGGGAATCAGTTTTAAGAATCGCCCTTCTGATTCCCATTGCCTTTAGTTTCCGAAGACCCAGGAGCAGGGCTTCGTACTCAGTTATATTATTTGTGCAGCTGAAGTCAAGTCTTGCTGCATAGCAAGTTTTAACCTTGGATGGTGAGACCAACACAGCTGCTGCACCTGCTCCGAAGGTTCCCCAAGAGCCATCACAAAACACTGTCCATACTTCGGCATCTTTATTTGCTTCTTCGTCCTGAGCCCCTGGCGTCCAGTCGGCAATGAAATCTGCCAATGCTTGAGACTGGATTGAGGATCTATGCACATAATCAATGTAAAATTCATTGAGCTCCGCAGCCCATTTTCCAATACGCCCAGTAGCTTCTCTATTTCTCATGATATCCTTCAATGGCTGCGAAGAAGGAACAATAATGTTGTATGCCTGAAAATAATGCCGAAGCTTCCTGGATGCCATTAAAACGGCATACAATACCTTCTCCAGCTCTGTATAATTCTTCTTTGAGACACTAAGGACCTCAGATACAAAATATACTGGGACCTGCTTCTTGACTTGTCCAACAAACTTCTCCTGGACAAGTGCCGCACTTACTGCTGAGTGCGAAGCTGCCACATATAACAACAGTGGAGCCCCTGGCGTTGGTGGAGTTAATGTTGTTAGATCTATTAAGTATTGCTTCAGCTCTTCGAAGGCTTTTTGCTGACTTGGGCCCCATTGAAAGACTTCAGCTGACTTCAGCACCTCGAAGAATGGTAAGTTTCTTTCTGCTGATCTGGATATAAATCTGTTGAGAGATGCCAGCCTTCCTGTCAATCTTTGAGCCCCCTTTCTTGTGGTTGGTGGCTCCATTCGAAGTATAGCTTCGATTTTATTTGGATTAGCTTCGATTCCCTTTGTTGAAACTAAGCATCCAAGAAATTTGCCCTTCTTCACTCCGAAGACACATTTTTCTGGATTCAGCTTCAGACCAGCTTGTCTGAAGCTGGCGATGGTCTCCTGCAGATCAGCAATATGATTTTCCTGCTTCGTGCTTTTTACAATAATGTCATCGACATAAGTTAACACATTTCTGCCTATCTGAGACTGGAGAACCTTCGCTGTCATTCGGCTGAAACTTCCTCCGGCATTTTTGAGCCCCTCAGGCATCCGAAGATAGCAATATGTACCACTTGGGGTTATGAAGCTAGTTTTTGGCTCATCTTCCTTCTTCATCCAAATTTGATGATAGCCTGAGTAGCAGTCTAGGAGACTCATGAGCTCTGAAGAAGCTGCTGCATCGACTAAAGAGTCTATCCTTGGCAGCGGGAATTCATCCTTCGGACAAGCCTTGTTGAGATCTGTGAAATCAATACACATTCTCCATTTGCCATTGGCCTTCTTCACCATAACAGTGTTAGCTAGCCACTCTGGATACTTCACTTCTCTGATAACTCCTGCACTGAGGAGTCTTTTTACTTCATTGCGAGCCCCTTCGGCCTTGTCATCAGACATTTTCCGAAGCCTCTGCTTTCGGGGTCTGAAGGAAGGGTCAACATTGAGCGAATGTTCAATAACATCCCGATTTACTCCACAGAGATCATTGGCTGACCATGCAAAAACATCTTTGTTGTTGAATAAAAACCTTATCAAGGTTTTCTCCTGGTCTTCAGATAATTGCGAACCCAACAGCACCTTCTGCTCTGCTATGTCTTCACACAATAACATGGGCTTCGGCTGATCCGCTGAAGCTGCCTTCTCCCTCCTGAATTTGTACTGTTCACAAGCTTCAGCTCCATCTATGTTATGGATTGCCTTGGAATCAGTCCAGCTTCCTTCGGCCCTTCTAGCAGCTTCCTGGCTTCCATGAATAGCAATAGGCCCTTGGTCCGAAGGTATCTTCATGCAGAGATAAGCTGGGTGAAGAATTGCTTCGAAGGCATTAAGAGTACCACGGCCAATGATGGCATTGTAAGGATACTCCATGTCAACAATATCAAACACAATTTGCTCAGTCCTTGTGTTGTTAACAAATCCGAAGGTTACCGGCATGGTAATCTTCCCAAGTGCTACAATCTGTCGCCCTCCGAAGCCACAAAGAGGGTGTGTAGCATCATGAATCTTGTCTTCGGGCTCTTGCATTTGTCTGAAGGCTTTAGCAAATATAATGTCAGCTGCACTGCCTGTATCAACTAGGACATTGTGGACCAGAAATCCTTTGATCACGCAAGAGATAACCATGGCATCATTGTGAGGATAATCCTTAAGCTGAAGGTCTTCCTGAGAGAAAGTGATTGGAATGTGGGACCATTTTGACTTGATGAAGGGTCCCTGCACTCCAACATGCTGCACTCTTCTCTGAGCCTCCTTCTTCTGCTTCTTGTTAGCCGGCTCTGAGCAAGAACCGCCTGTTATCGGGAGCACCAGCTTCGAAGCCGAAGCAGCTCCAGCTTGATTGTTGAACGAAGCCATCAGCTCAGAAAAGTGGAAGTGAGTTCACCGGAGGTGGGCGCCAATGTTGGGGGCTTGTTCTCAAATGCTAAGAATTAAGAACAAGGCAACATAGAAAATGTTAAGAGTTAAAGTCCTTCGTCCTCCAAGATATTATATCCTTTCGGGATATAACGAATTTCGGACGAAGGTTACGAAGGACATACCTTCGTAAGCATAATAGCAAGGAACGAAGTATTCATATAAGTCATGAGGTATAAAATAAACATTTAAATGTTATCATAGAATCATTTCCACTTTTAATAACATGAATGAATATAAATAATTTCAAATTACAGATGTACCTTCGGTCCTGAGGAAAGCGAGAATACAAGTGTGATGCGAAGGCAAATGACAGGTTCGCGTGAACAGTACAGAGGTACTGTTCATCTATTTATAGGCACAGGTCACAGCCTGTGACAAATTACAATTATGCCCCTAACAAAAGTTTACAACATTGACCCAGACCTTTATGGATAAAAAGGTCATTCTATCTCTATGTCGGTTTGTAACGCCGAAACTCCATGAAAAGGGACCTTCGGCCGTCTCCTGGAGACGACTTCAGCCGAAGCTGCTTCTTCGTGTAAGATCTTCGGCGCACCGAAGCACGGCCCCAACAGGCCATACTACAGGAACGTGCCAAATCACCATTCTGAAGCAAAAGGAGATTGTCGAAGCAGAAGCTCAGTAGAATCAGCCGAAGCAGGTCTTGCACACTGCTTCGTGCCACTCTCCTTACATACCAGAATACGTGGGCAATCAACCTGCAGCCTATGTCGCTTTGGCAAGCCATTCACAGGCTTCTTAGCCTCATCTTCCACCGCCACCTCCACTACAACCTACTTATTCCCGAAGCCAGCAGCCAGAAGGGTGCCAACAACAACAACGTGACTTCAGGGAGGAGTCCGAAGCTCGTACAGTCAACAGTACTGTACCAGAATCAAAGCACATTTACTGACCAATATCCTGCTCCCTAAATATTTCAGCCAGAAGCTTATTTTTGCTTTTTTGAATAAGGAACAAGCAATGAAAACTTAGATTTAATTTCTTGTAATGATTTTGTTTCTATCAGAATGAAATATATCTTCTTCACAGATTTACGAAGCTACAAAAGTCGTTCTTAAGGGAACGCGGAGCCAAAATTGCCGAAACTACAAAAGTCGTTCCTAAGGGAGCGCAGCGTAAGTTTTAAGCTCAAAAGTCGTTCCTAAGGGAATGCAGAGCCAAAATTGCCGAAGCTACAAAAGTCGTTCCTAAGGGAACGCAGCGTAAGTTTTCTGCTCAATAGTCGTTCCAAAGGGAATGCAGAGCCAAATACCACCAAAATATAAGGCGAAGAAGTTCAAAAGACGTTCCTAAGGGGATGCAGAACTTATACCGCCAAAATAGAAGGCGAAGAAGTTTAAAAGACGTTCCTAAGGGGATGCAGAACTTATATCACCGAAATAGAAGGTGAAGAAGCTCAAAAGACGTTCCTAAGGGGATGCAAAGCTTGGGTGTTGCAGTGTGGGTGTGTGGCTGTATATTTTCGGCATCCTCATCATTTTGCATCATATCATCTTATCATTTCGCGTAGCATTACATCATACATCATATTGCATTACCGACACAAGAATCGAATACGAAGCCAATCTTCAGCAAATGCTTCGACAAATTGAAAATGTGCTAAGGCACGAAGTAAGCTTCAAGAAAAACAGTTTCAAGAGCCTTGTCGTAAGAAGGGATCTTTCACTTTACGAAGCATGAAAAAAAGGAAAGGAGTTTTTTCGCCGAAGGCTCAAAAATGGTATGTGCGTAAATTTCATGCATCGCAAAGAAATAAATTACAATAATTTACATATTTGTTTCAATATTACATGCTTCAGATATTACATAGTTTTGTTACCAAAGAGATCTAATCTTCCTTCAATCGTTTTACACATCAAGCTTCTCAAATGATTATTACAATGAAATTTATTCCTCTTTAAGGACTTTTTTGGCAATTTCGTTCAGTAATTTGTTGATGACTTCGTCAACGATGGATTCAGCCGTGCTTATGATATCCAATGATTTCTTCATCTCTAGATCAGCTAGGGGATCATATGGCTCCGGTGGCAGGGACAGTTCAGCTGTAATAGCTAAACATGTAAGTTCGAAGCCTTAAAGAAAAGTAACAAAGCTAGATAATCAAGATATAATACCTATACGCCTTTCACGTTCTGCAGCTTCTTCAGTTCGCTTTGCTTCTGCCCGGGCGTCATGGGTGTCTTTTTCACTCTTTTTTATAATTTCATGAGCCATCTCTCGGCCACTATTTACCCAGACATCATTGTAAAATTTTCCGCCCATTAAGGTTGCTTCAGCTGAGGGATCCTTCGTATCGTCTATGGAAAAGGCAGCTTTGGCCCAGGCTATGGATTTAATATAATCGCATCCGACCTTCTCCAAGATGGATGAAATCCCCCGCGCACCGAAAAACGCGCAGACATCCCCACAATCACTCAAAATTTCTTCGAAGGTTTCCGCTTCTCCACTCAACCATTCAATAACGCCTTCGGGGTCGCCTCGCACGAAGTTTTCTTCGGCAGAGTACGCACCCACTTTGGCGAAGCTAGTCTTCAATTTCTTCACACAATCCAAGGACTTCTCGAAGCACCTTTCCTTGGATTGACGAAGTTCTCCAACACTTTTCTCTAGATAATTTTTCCAGTACTCGCTGATTTCTCTGTTGGCCTCTGCGAGTGCGTAATTCTCTTTAGCTTCGGCTAGCTGTTTGCGAAGATCTTCAATTTCTGCTTTCTAGGCTTCGGCCTGAGCTTTATAGTTAGCTTCGTCCTCTTTTACTTTATTTACCAAAGAAATCAAAATCTTATCCTTTTCTAAACCTTCGTTTCTTAGTTCAATCACTTCTGAACGAAGGTTATTAAGGGCCATTATATAGCCTTCGTCTTCAATATTTTTCTGTGCCCTAAGGGCATTACTAAGAATTAAGCCCTGCAAGAAGAGGAAAGAATTATGTATGACAAATAAAATACTTCATTCTCAAATTCAAAGTTAACTTCTATACCTTTATACTATTGTATGCAAGGCTGTCAGCAAGTTCATCCTTTGACAAAATTGAAAGGCCGTCTTCCAGCTTCGGGAATCCAATGCTTCTACCTATCTCCCGGCAAATGGATATTTCTTTGTTGTCCGGGAGACATTATAAGAAATCATCTTCATTACTCCCGTTAAAAGCTAAGGCTCCTTTTGGATATTTCAATTTTTGAGCATAATGCCTTGCTTCCGCGATCTCATCTTCGGACAATTTCTTCCCTGAAGCATGTCGAATGATATAGTCAACAGTTTCCATTAGAGCTTCGGGAGCAGGAGTTTCAGGTGTAATATGTCCTGCTGTTTTTTCCTCAGGCGCGGCAGGGTTTGTTGCGACGGGCGCTGAGGGCCCAGCTTCGGCTTTAGTCTGAGCTTGCGGAGCTTGCGTAGCTTCGGTTTCTGCTTGTTCAGTTTTAGCTTCAGCTTGTGTTTTGGCAGCTTCAGCAATTTTCTTTGTAGGAGCAGGGCTCAAGGCCTTTGTAGTCTCTAGCACAACATCTAGCACGTTGGCCATTCTCCTCCTCTTGGGAGTTGCGGCAGAAGCTTTTTGCACCTTCGACAGTTTTGCCTCTGCTGGTGGGCTCAGGATTTCTGGCTCTTTTACTACTTTCTTCACATGTGGCTCTTCGGCCTTATCATCTTTAGCTTCGGTCGGCCCGGCTTTAGGCATCTTCGACACTACAGCCGGTTCTTCAACGCTTTGCACAATTGAAGCAGTCTTCCTTACTTCGGCAACCGAAGAGGGCCCTTCGCCAAGTTTAGGCACCTTGGCTGGTTCAATGTATCGCGGCGGGTGGGTCAAAACCTTCAACTTTCTGCTCTTCGGCACAACTGTAGTGGCTGAAGCGGCTGCCTTCCTCTTTTTCTCTTGCCCTCGCAGCAGGTAGCGGTAATCAGGGTATACGAAGCCAATAGCATCGAATACCCTATTTAATCTTTTCTTAACTCGACCTCCAAAGGCTGCGGACAGAGCATTATCTTTGGCTTTGGAGTATGCTCCAAGAAGATCATTGCTAGTAGCTTCTATACACTTTAGCCAGTTGTCGTTTGGCTCATCAAACTTCTCCCTAAATCTGAAGGTATACTTTAGTCGGACTAGACCACCCTCACTAGAGTCGGCGGTGGTCTCCTTTGGCATATCCCAACTCTCCACAAGCGGCAATACCCTGAAGGATATATGCTCTTGAATCAAATCCCTTGTGCCAATGAAGGCACAAACAGTACTAAAAGCTCTCTGGCATGCTTCAACAGCATCATCAATTTCCACCTTCGGCCTTCGAAGGCCGAAGCGAGACCAGATGGGGCGCTGAATGATTCCCTTGATGCCTTCCGTTGCCTTTAAATCATTCTTAACGTAAAACCACTCCTCCATCAAGGCCTCGGGCCACCTTTTACGGAATGTTGGCACTAGGTGGCTTGCATTAGGGCGAGCAATAAATCCATAACAACCGAAGTTGTTGTGGTACTATTCCTTACCAGTAGCCTTCATCTCATATAAGAGCTCGTGCATACTGCAGAAGCACTTCACGTTTGGCTCTAGCCCTTGACTCCTTACAACCCAAACAAAAATCCCCATCCTCATTATAGCTTCGGGGGTGATCTGATGAAGGAAGATCTGGTAGATCTTCAGCACTTCAACTACAAACTTACTTAAAGGAAACCGGAGACCAGCCTTAAAAAAGCTTTGGAAGATAACAACTTCATTTTCCTCAGGGGCAGGGGTGGTTTTGTCTCCGCCAGCTCTCATGATGGATATGTCACGAAAGTATATTCCTCTCATGTTGTCAAGATAAATCTGTTTAATAGTTGATTTTCCGAAGACAGTATGGCTTGGCCGCCAGGGCCGATCTTCAGAATCTTTGTCTCCACTCTCCACATCATAACTATCACTATCATCAGTATCTTCAGACAAACCTTCTAGAATCTCTTTAGTAATCTTCTCTGTGTTTGTTTTTGACATAGACTCAACAAACCCGGCGATAAAAGGATCCGCGGTCTTCTTTTCTTTAAACAGCTTCGTTTCCTCAATTACCTTCGTTTTCGTAGTCATTTTCTTTTCTTCAGTCATCTTCTCTCCAGACATAGTGAAAGCACGTTCTTAAACCGAAGCTCAAAAAAGCTTGAATATCAGGCCAGAGCTAATGAGCAAGAGCTAAAAAGTTTGAGCCAATGATGCAAATGGTGGGAACGGCGTATCAAGTGCTGCCGTTGTCGTTTATATTTATACGCCTAGTGCCTTGAAACTTGATGGGCCCCATCTGTCATTGGATATTGCTATTCTAGCAAAGGGAAGGTGTTTTTTCAGACCTTCGACTTAAGGCCTTCGTTCATGTCGCAGTCTGAATTCATTGTTATAACAAATTAATACTGCGAGGGGCTACTGTTGGGGGCCTTCATCTTCTGAAGGTCCTCAAAAACATGATTTAACAATGTTTCCCAAGTGCAATGTATGTACAGGTACCTTCGGACTCAGAATAAAACTGTACACAATATGAAAAGCTTGGTCGGGATGAAGGTTGATGCTGCTCCGAAGCTACGCGCAAAGGAGCTTCGGCTCAGCGGCAAGAAAAGGAACCGACTTAAAGGGGAAAAGGCTATCTAGTCCTCGTTGAATTGTCCTTGAGTGATGAGTACATCACTCCCATGGATACAAACAGCACTCCTCAAGTTGACTACGCAATTACTCGCGCACGCGCTCGACAATTGAATTTACAGGTGATCTTGTTCCTAAGTAATTATTCTTGTGCATTTTAGAGTATTATGCTACCTAATGATTTAATTGTACTTAGGAATGAAGGGGAGGACCAGCTAGGACGTCGGGATCAAGATGGAGGCCCAAGTTGACGTTCAGAATCTGTTCCGACCCTGTGACGCCGTCTTTTGGGCTTTTTGGGCCGTGTATCTTCGTTGAGCCCATTAGGGGCGCGTCCAGGGTTTGCATAACCCTAGAGTCTTTATTAATAGCTGCCACATCCTTGTTAGAGGCGAGTTTTGCTTAAGTTAGATCTGTCAAAAACAGTCGCCGTAGATCAGTTTGTAAGACCCCAACTTGTTAGCTTAATCATTCATCCACAATATTCTAGATTGTGTTCTTTCTTGTTCTTGCTTGTGTCTTCGATTCTCAGGTAGGAATTAGCCCTCGTGGCGAGGTCATCACGCAGTGGACGGTTGATAACCAGAGGAGAAGTGGTGCTGCGATTGCGGGGTTCTAGTCGTGTTGATTGGAAGCTGGATCGTTTGTGTGACATCTCCACCAAATCGATAGTTACCTTCACCTGACGGAAGATCGGGCACCCCCGTTCCTATCAAGTGGTATCAAAGCCTCAGGTATTACCGTTAGGTTTACCCTAGTTTAGTTTATGTTTTTTGTCCTATAACTCTAGATAATTGCCATACAAAAAAACAATTCTGCTGTCCTAGAACCCTTGTTTAGCCTTTGCAATTTCGTTTTTAGTTTGGCTTTGTTCAGTTCGTGTCCGTGGTCGAGTTGTGTTGCTGGTTTAGGGTGTATCTTCGTCGTAGTTCAACTGCACCTTCGTGGTTATCTTATCCACCATTACCCATATCACAAGTCGATCCACCATTTGCCCTAATCGCCGCTTTCTAGCCGTGCGTCTTAAAAATATAATTTGAGGTACCTTCCTTAAACCGGGCATAACTTTTCGCTCGGGTGTCCAAAAAATCTAAAATTTTTACAAGAGCTCAGTGATGCCATTCTGAGGCCAACCAAGCTTGCCTTCGACCTATTTGGTTTCGATAAAATTGTCAAAAAAATTTAGGAAAATAAAGAAAAAAAATTTGTCAAAGCTCTTGCACGCTTTTCAGAGAACTTACTGATTTTCTGTAGACCACATCTGATCTCTGTTTTAGATGAAACTTGATGTACCTCCTATTTTGTTGCTTCTTGTGCTGAGAAAAATATCAAAAAATCATACAAAAAAGAAAAACAAAATCACCAGTGATTCCTACTAGTGCCTTTTTGGCCTCGCTAGTACAATATTTACGGTACTGCCATTCTGCTAGTTCCATTGTTCTTTGTTCCAACCTTGTTGTGCTACTCCTCGGATACATCTCTTAGCCAGCGATTGTGACTTGTGCTTTGGATATTTATTGAACTTCACTCATCTGCACTCGATTTTGTTCCACATTCACATACATATTGTGCCTGTCCTACAGCTCCACGTACTATATCTTCTGATCAATACAGATTTGACCTTGCAATTGCGGTTTCACTCCCTCTTGGTAAGTATCACGAACCAGCCTCCGATTGTACCATCCTTTGCTTGTATTTCGTTAGACACTTGTAAGAGCTTGGTAAGATACATTAGAGCGTGTTCCTGTGTTCCACCTGAGAGGAGCATGTAGTGAAATTATTAGGGATAACCGTCACCGTTTGTTTCCTATTTTTGTGTTTCGATGGCAGGCGACAGAGAAGAAGCAAGGATCCCTACAGACTTCGATGAATGTGTTAGCCGCCAAGATCTTGAGGCAAACAACAAGCTCCTGAAGGAGCAAATGGAGGAGACGGTCCACAAATCAGTGCATGATGCCTTCATTGACATGAACCTTGGCAAGACTTACGAGAGGTTGGATCGACGATTGTCCTAGATCATCGATAGACTTGCTGTGTTGGAGACGCAACAACAAGCACCGCCACCACCACCTCCTCGTCCACGTCTTCCCGATGATGCGGTGTTTGATGAAGAAGGTAATTATGATGAAGCGGCCACCAGAGATTTGCGCCTCCGTCGCTGTCTTCATCAAAACACAGAAGGTATGCCACACCGCTAGCAAGGTAATAACAATCGTGCTCCTGACGACCCTTATGCTAAGATTAAATTTTCTATACCATCTTTTTCGGGTCATTATAATGCTGAGGGATATCTTGATTGGGAGATGATGATAGAACAGAAATTTGTTGCCCAACTTGTACCTGAATGACATCAAGTTAGACAAGCCACTGGTGAATTTAAAGATTTTGCTATTGTCTAGTGGACTGGTGTCGGCGTTTCGAGACCGGGGGGTCCCTAAGCCGACGAGTGAGTGTGCCGCGTGCCCCAGCCCAGATGGGTCGAGCGCGTGGGCGAGCGTGAAGGGGGGAAGAGCGAGGCGGCCGGAGCCGAGTCGAGAGGGAGGTGGAGATCCCGCGGCCTTCGTGTTCGTCCCGCGCCCAGGTTGGGTGCGCTTGCAGTAGGGGGTTACAAGCGTCCACGCGGGTGAGGGGAGCGAGCGGCCCCAAGAGAGCGCCTGCCCCTGCCCTCGTTCCCGCGGGGCCAACCTTCTCTAAGAAGGCCCTGGTCCTTCCTTTTATAGGCGTAAGGAGAGGATCTAGGTGTACAATGGGTGTGCAGCAGAGTGCTACGTGTCTAGCGGGGGAGAGCTAGTGCCCTAAGTACATGCCAAGGTGGCAGCCGGAGAGATCTTGGCACCCAGCTGGTGTGGTGTCGTGGCTGTCGGAGGAGTAACGGAGTCTGGTGGAGGGACAGCTGTTGGAGCGGTTGGGCCCTTGCTGACGTCCCCCTGCTTCCATAAGGGAGCTGAGAGCCGCCGTCGTCATGGGTCTAGCGGGGCGCCATCATTGCCTATCTGGCGGAGCTAGCCAGATGGGACGTCGGTCCTGTTCTCTGCGGCCCGAGTCGGCTCGGGGTAGGGTGATGATGGCGCTTCCTGTTGACGTGGCGGACTTGTGCCCTAGGTCGGGCGACGTGGAGGCTCCTCCGAGGCCGAGGTCGAGTCTGTCCTGCATGGCCGAGGCCGAGTCCGAGCTCCTGGCTCGGGCGAGGCGGAGGTCGTTCGGCAGAGGCCAGAGCGGAGTCTGACCCCTGTGGTCGGGCGAGGCGGAGTTCGTCGTCTTCCGGGGCCTTAGCCCGAGTCCGAGCCCTGGGTCGGGCGGAGCGGAATTCGCCGTCTTCCGGGGCCTTAGCCCGAGTCCGAGCCCTGGGTCGGGCGGAGCGGAGTTCGCCGTCTTCCGGGGCCTTAGCCCGAGTCCGAGCCCTGGGTCGGGCGGAGCTTCCTATGGCGCCTTTGGCAAGTCCTGGCTGCCTGTCAGTCTCACTCTTGTCAAGTGGCACCGCAGTCGGGACGGCGCAGGCGGCGCTGTCCTTTTGTCAGACCGGTCAGTGGAGCGGCGAAGTGACGGCGGTCACTTCGGCTCTGCCAGAGGGCGCGCGTCAGGATAAAGGTGCCAGGCTACCTTTGCATTAAATGCCCCTGTGACTCGGTCGGTTGGTGCGGCGATTTAGTCAGGGTTGCTTCTTAACGAAGGCAAGGCCTCGGGCGAGCCGGAGATGCGTCTGCCGTAAAAAGGGGGCCTCGGGCGAGACGGAAACACCTCAGGGTCGGCTGCCCTTGCCCGAGGCTAGGCTCGGGCGAGGCGTGATCGAGTCGCTCGTATGGACTGATCCCTGACTTAATCGCACCCATCAGGCCTCTGTAGCTTTATGCTGATGGGGGTTACCAGCTGAGAATTAGGCGTCTTGAGGGTACCCCTAATTATGGTCCTCGACAGTAGCCCCTGAGCCTCGAAGAGAGTGTTAGCACTCGCTTGGAGGCTTTCGTCGCACTTTTTTGCAAGGGGACCAGCCTTTCTCGGTTGCATTTTGTTCCGGTGGGTGCGCGCGAGCGCACCCGCCGGGTGTAGCCCCCGAGGCCTCGGAGGAGTGGTTTCACTCCTTCGAGGTCTTAATGCCTTGCGTAACGCTTCGGCTGGTCTGGTGGTTCCCTCATGCGAACTGGCCGTAGCCCGGGTGCACTGTCGGGGCCCAAGTTCTCGGGCTGGTATGTTGACGCTGTCAACGGTTTGGCCGGAGCCGGGTTTGCGAGAGCAGCCCCCGAGCCTCTGCACAGGGCGAGAGGACAATCAGGGACAGACTTGGCTTTTTTACATACGCCCCTACGTCGCCTTTCTGCAAGGAGGAGGGGGGGAGAGCGCCATGTTACCCTCGATGGGCACCGAACATGGTGTCTCCGGTGAGCTGCAAGCGGGTAATCCGAGTGGACGTCCGTGCCCCGTTCGTTGGGGGTCGGCTAGGGGCCCGGAGGCACACCCAAAAGTACCTGCGGGTGATCTGCCGGACCCGGTCCCCTGGCGACGGGGTCCGAGGGCTCGATGCCTCCCTTCGATGGGATTCCGTTACAGGATCGTTCCCGCTGGTCTCGGAAATGTCCTAGGGTACCTCGGGAGCGCAGCCCGAGCCTCGGTTATGTATCGAACGTACCCCTGGTCATCCCTCGCTCGGTGTCTGAGGCGACTGTGAACCCTTCGGGGGGCCAGCCTTCGAACCCCTGATCAGTAATGGGCGCGGAGCCCGAGTAGCCTGAGGCGGCCGTGGAACCTTTCGGGAGGCCGACCTTCGAACCTCTGACCAGTAGTGGGTGTCGGGCCCACGCGATCTGAGGCGGCTGTTGAACCCTTCGGGGGGCCAGCCTTCGAACCCCTGATCAGTAAGGAGGCTCGGAGCCTAGTTCCTTCACGGGGAAGGATCCCTTTAGGGGTATCCCCTTTCCCGGTCCCTGTTGCAAGAGATAGAGAAAGAGGAAAAAGGAAAAAGGATACGAAATTGAACGACGCGGCGTACCTTTTTTGGCGCGGTTGTTTTGGCGAAGGCGAAGCGTCGCCAGCTGCTCCTGCCAGAAGCGCCGCCTGTCCAGCCGCGGAGTTAATGCGACGGGGCGAGTAGTTGGCGAGGCTGCCGTTGCGCGTGCGCGAGCCGTTCGAGGAACGGGTCACGGGCGCGTCGTCTTCACGCCGTGAGAGGGGGTCTTCTCGCTGGCTCCGGATGGGACGTGAGCTTAGCTGACGGCGTGACCGCTGCTCCCGTGTGCCTGCCACTGTCATTACTGCCGGCCCACTTTTGACCACGTTTGACCGCTGCATCAGGCTGGCGCTGTTGGGTCGCGCGCTGGGTCGTCTCGGGTCATGGCATCGGTTCCGCAATCGAGGAGGTGCGGTGGTGGCGCAAGTGGTACAGTTGCTTGCATGCAGCATCCGGCGCGCCGGTCGCGCGACGCGTGGGCTTGGGCCTCCGTGCTGGCATGTCAGGAGTCGGAGAGGCGCGTCCACTTGGCGCGGTTGCATGCCGCCTGCATGGCTGCCTGCCTCTTTCGCCCGTTGGTCTGGACAAAAGTGGAGGGTCACTTGTAACCGCTAGGTGGTTGCGTGCGCCGTGCGCGGCGGTTTGGCTTCTTCTGCCCGGAGCCGGTCTGCATGACATGCGGGACCTAGCCCCCGCGCCGCAGGGGAGTTCCTTGGAGCGTGTTGGAGAAGACTCGGCCCATGACGGTTGGGGACGCAAGCAGGGAGACTCGCCTTTAAAAGGAGGGCGACCCCTTCCATAAGGCGACCACGTCTTCCTTCTCCCTTACGCACTGTGTTTTTCCATCTTCCAAGCCCCCGGAAGGGGGAAACCACCGTCTTTTCGCCTCATCGTTGGAGGAACACAACTCCGTGGGAGTTGGTACCTTTCAGCCATCGTTCGGCTTCAAGGATTTTCATCATGCAGCCCGGCCGCACCCCTCCATCGGCGGTCACCCAAGATGGTGACCTCCGGCTTGATGGTGGGGGAAAGCGAGCCGGGCTGCGGCCTCTGTCCCTTCCTCGGCCTCAAGGACTTTCATCACTAGGCCAAGATGGAGGACGAGGTGAGTCAGGGGGCTGCCTCCGTGTGGGTCGGTTGCCCTCTTCTTCCCCGGGCGCCTGGGGGAGAACGACATCCTCCAGCTTCACGGAGACTTCCTCCAGCCATGCCGGGAGAGGCGGGTCGTCGTCACATAGTCAGGGCGTAGCGCTGCGTCCTTCGTCCGGACGACGATTGCGCCGCGCACCACGAGGGCAGTGCCCACGCCCTGGACGGCCCCAGCAAGGGCGAAGACCTGCCGGCGCGCTCCGAGGCGTCGGCGGACGGAGGTGGCTTCTCTACCGATGAGATTGCCAACTCCGTCAGTAGCCCTGGGTCTCCGTCTCCTGGCCTGAATGGCTGCCTCTCGTCCTTGGGGGGTGAAAGTCCTTCCGATGCCCCGCAGGCCCGCCCCTATCGAGTGGGGTTGTTCGTACCTGCGGGGGGAACCGGAGCTCCGTTTGTAATGGCACTTCGAATGCCAGGGGTTTTTTTTGTTCATTTCGGCTTTTGGGGCCTGAACATATATGTAACTTTGGCACGGAGCCGTGTTTTTTCCTCATTTCCGAGCACTAAGACTCGTCTGTTGACTATCTGAACCGCTTCACCGAGCATGAGTCGCCCCGCGTCAAGGTGACGAGTGAGGTATCCGTATCCCGGAGGCGTAGGAGTCCCTCGGCTCGGTCGGCCTTGCTGTCCGAGGTTCCTCTAGCTTAGTTAAAGAGACCCCTCGGCCGCTCTTCGGCGAGCCGAGGCCTGGGGTAGCGATATCAGTATGAACAGAGGTGGAGTTGGCTCGAAAAATGAAACCTGGTTGGCCGGAGCCTAGCCGGGTTGTCCGTTGGCAGGATCGACGTCAGAGTTGATCATCCGAGGCTTCGGACCGGGCCGGCGCCCTTGGAAGATGGTTGGCCGAGGCCCCGGAGGTGGCCGGCCGAGCCGCCTGCTCGGGCCGGATTCCCGGAGAAGTCCCTGACAGCGATTGCCCGGGCGTGGTGATGACGTCGTCCTTCGGAGCGGAGACCCTCGGACCGCGTCGCCGTCCGAGGCTAGGTCGGGCCTCGCCGAAGGTGCCGTCGATGCCGAGGGTGTTGCTGCCCCCTTCCAGCGTCAAGACCCGAGCCTGCAGGATCAGATTGTCTTGTAGCGTGTGCCTTGTGCGGCCGTCGAGGCCAGAACACACACCCTCGCTGCGTTGTAAAGCTGCGTCTCTTTTCCTCTTGTTTCGAGTATCTGGTCTCTTTGTCGGTGACAGGGATGTTTGTGCGAGCGAGAGTTGCTTCTCGCAGAAGGTGATGAGTGAGGTATCCGTATCCCGGAGGCGTGGGAGTCCCTCGGCTCGGTCGGCCTTGCCGCTTACGCGTACTTTCACCCGTCCATGAGGCCCTGTCACCGACTCGGTCGAGAAGGCTCGAAGGATCGCTTCGGCAGAAGGGCTTCCGAACGTAAAGACTTGTTCGATCCGCGGAGCCACTTTATCCGAACGCGAGTTACTTATCGCAGAAGGTGATGAGTGAGGTATCCGTATCCCGGAGGCGTAGGAATCCCTCGGCTCGGTCAGCCTTGACTGCTTACGTGTACTCCATCGTTTCCAGGACCCACTTTTCGAAGTAGTCAAAAAGCACGAAAGATATTCTGGTAAAAGAGATTTTTTTCGAGGAAAATCTTGACGTAGAGGGGGTTTCCCCCCTTTTAGCCCCCGAGGGAGGGTCGGGCTTTGCCGAGGCGAGGCCGACCCTTCCTTGTTGACTAAACTTTGCGTGGGTGCGAGGTATATGAACAACTTGGAAACATCTTAAGGGTAGAAGCGACGTAGCTGTTGGATGTTCCAAGCGTTGTCGTAGACCTCGCCTTGACTGTTGGCCAGCTTGTACGTTCCGGGCTTCAGAACTTTGGCGATGACGAATGGCCCCTCCCAGGGGGGCGTGAGCTTGTGCCTCCCTCGGGCGTCTTGCCGCAGCCGAAGCACCAGGTCGCCCACCTGGAGGTCTCGGGGTCGGACCCCTCGGGCGTGGTAGCGTCGTAGGGACTGCTGATACCGCGCCGAGTGTAGTAAGGCCTTGTCCCGAGCCTCTTCCAGCTGGTCCAGCGAGTCTTCTCGGCTAGCTTGGTTGCTTTGATCGTCGTAGGCTCTTGTCCTCGGGGAGCCGTATTCCAGGTCCGTGGGCAAGACGGCCTGTAAC
The DNA here is from genome assembly GCA_029449295.1 of Zea luxurians. Taxonomy (NCBI): domain Eukaryota; kingdom Viridiplantae; phylum Streptophyta; class Magnoliopsida; order Poales; family Poaceae; genus Zea; species Zea luxurians. The sequence continues at coordinate 42,521,821 of JAOPSE010000001.1, read as the reverse complement.
GCCCCGAATTTTGCAGTTGAATTTTTTCTTTTCTTTACTCGCCAAAATTCGGGCGTTACCTTTTCTTTTTCTTTTCCCCTCGCTAAACCTTGACCTTTTCCAAAGTCTTAGCGGGATTCGGTTCAGATTTCCCGTGTAAAGAAAAACTCTAAAATACTTTATGATTTGATGCACCATGCCGAACCTTGCATTTTTGATTGCTTTGAAAGTGCAACTGCATTCATGTGGAAAGATCGGATTTCGAAAAACAGGAAATAATCTTTCTCTCTCTTTCTCTCTCTTTCTCTCTCCTCTTTCTCTCTCTCTCCCGCGCCCTGGGCCGACCCCGGCCGGCCCAGCCGCCCCTGGCGCCCCCCCTCTTGGGCCCAAAGATGGCCCAACCGCCCCCCCCCCACTTTTTTTTTCCCCAAAACCCTCTCCCTCTCCCTCATTCTCTCCCTCTCTCTCTCTCTCTCCACCGCCGCCCCCAGCCCACTCCCTGCCCTAGCCGCCGCCGCCGCCCCAACCCCGGCCGCGCCCCTGCCGTCGGCCACCCCGCCGGTGAGCCCCCTCCCCCTCCCCCTTCTCCCTCCTCTCTCCTTCCCCCTCCCCTCCTCTCCCCTTGGCCGCTGGCCCTTGGCCGCGCCCGGCCGCCTGGCCGCGCCGCCCGGCCGCCCGGCCGCCCCCAGCCCCGCCCCGGCCGCCCCCTGGCCGGCCTCGGCCTGCCCCAGCCGGCCTCGGCCACCCCCCCCCAGCCCGCGCGCCTGGCCCCGGCCGGCCTCGGCCAGCCCCTGGCCGCGCCCGCCGCCCGCCCTGGCCCCTGGCCGCGCCCCCCGCGCGGGGCCGGTTCAGCCGCCTGGCCGCCGGTTCAACCGGCCGGCTCGGCCGGCCCCCGCCCCAGCTCAGCCGCCCGACCGCCCCAGCTCGGTCGCCGCCTAGGGCCGGTTCAACCGCCCCCCCCTCTGTTTTTTTTATTTTTTTTTATTTTATTTTATTTACTTTCTGTGATCATAATTACTTTATTTTAGGAAGATTGATCATTGTTCATGCTATGGAAAATAGGAAGTTTAATTTAAAATTCCGTTATGCTATTGATTCACGTAGTTAATTGGTTAACCCGTGCAATGTTGATCAACTAAAAATGATTAGGTTTCCATTAGTATATATATAACAGAATTCTTTTGTTAAGAACCACTTGTAACTAATCATTAGTGCATAAGATTTAAACCCCTGCGAGACCCTTTCCCATTTCTTTCTAACCATAACAAATGCGATGTCAAATGTCATACCTGATGCATATTCGTTTTACCTGTTCCCTTGTATGGTGTACTGTTCTTTTGTATTAAATATGTGGATGTATGTATGTTTGCGCTCGCATAGAGAACGATCCGGTCGAAGAGCCCGAGGAATTTGCAGGAGAAGCCCCTGAGCAGCAGTCGGTTGGTGGAGGCAAGTGTCCTTTGACCTATCTCTGTCCTATTCATTCTTTAATTCACCCCCCGCATTACACATTTATACTTAAGGATTGACTAGCTTTTGTTATCCATGTCCTTGTTTACCTATTTGGGTCGGATTATTACTGCTTAGTCTGATGCTATTGCTCAACTCTAATCAATGAACATGATGTGATTATCTATGATACGCTGTTTTTCCCGTTCTTATTTATGATCATACTTGTGGCATTTAAGGGGACTCGAGCGGTTTCTCGAGTGCCTCTCCGTAAGGACCTGTTCAATGGATGACCGCCCGGGAAAACAGTGCAACCATGAGGGTGGAATGGGACGCCCTTAGCTGAATAATTAGAGGAACCGGGGTGTAGTTCGCTTAGCCGTTGTGCCGTCAATGGGGCTCGGTGTATGCGGCTCGCTCTGCCAAGGTTGATTTGTCCCTTGGGGAGGAGTGCGGTACATTTAGGAAACCTAACGGGCGGCTACAGCCTCGGGGAATCTTTGTAAAGGCTACGTAGTGAGACCCTGCCTATTCACCTTGGTAGTGTTTAAGGGTTTGATCAGCCCGAGGCAAGTGGGAATCACGGCTTGTGGGTAAAGTGCGCAACCTCTGCAGAGTGTTATGAAACTGATATATCAGCCGTGCTCACGGTTATGAGCGGCCAAGGGAGCTCCAGAGATTAGTGATACTTGATCAGAGATATTTTGGTACAGGTGGCAATGAGATTGATGGTTCTGATTTTGATTATGGTATTGGTAAGTGGTATTCTTTCCGTTTGGAAAGGATACATTGGGCTAATAACTTGGGTTAATGTTAAAATCTGGCTTTCTACTAGTAAGTAATAACCTGACCAACTAAAAGCAACTGCTTGACTTATCCCCACATAAAGCTAGTCCACTACAGCCAAACAGGATACTTGCTGAGTATGTTGATGTGTACTCACCCTTGCTCTACACACCAAACCCCCCCAGGTTGTCAGCATTGCAACCACTGCTCAGGAGAAGATGAAGTTGTGGAAGGAGACTTCCAGGAGTTCCAAGACTACGACGAGTTCTAGGCGTGGGTTAGCGGCAACCCCCAGTCGGCTGCCTGTGAAGGCCGCGTTATCTACGTTTCGTTTTCGCACTTCGATTTATTGTAAGAACTATATGGACGTCTCAGACGTATGATGTAATCGACTATTATTTCCCCTTTTTAATACTATTTGAGCACTGTGTGATGATGTCCATGTTATGTAACTGCTGTGTACGTGAATAACTGATCCTGGCACGTACATGGTTCGCATTCGGTTTACCTTCTAAAAACCGGGTGTGACATAAGTGGTATCAAAGCCGTGCTGACTGTAGGACCGCTAACCTAGAGTAGAATGGTCGTTCTAAGGACTATAGACCTCTGTCCCTGCCTTGACTTTGGTACCCCTTCAAAAGTTGGTCCTACCGACCAAATCTATATTCTACTATATATTATACCTTGCTGAAAATTTTGTTTTACTCTGATCCTTCATTTATTTATGATTCATTACTATTCTGATCCTTCATTTATTTATGGTTCATTACTTGCTGGTCATATTAATTCTGTTCTCACCCTTTTGCTTGCGATGTCTTTTGTAGATGGCTCGACTTAGACACACTGCACGAAAGTCCGTCATCCCCTTCTTACCCTCCCGCCTTGCTGAGCGTCCGCTTCGCCGTCCCGTGGCCGGACAGTCCAGCCACTTGGAGAGACTGCACCACCGCCTGCATGAGGAGTAGGAACGTCGACGACAGGAGCAGCAGGGCTCTTCCTTCTCACTCCAGCAGGAGATAGAGTCTGTGCGGAGCTGCTCTCCTGTGCTTCCCCTGGAGGCGCCCCCTGCACCACCACTGGGCGTCCCAGCTTCTGGAGTAGCTGTTGGAGGAGACCCAGACGACGGAGGTGGCGACGACAGCTCGAGCCACGACACCGACCTCGACCTCTCTAGCCATGAGCCGGAAGGATGGGTTGCTCGACCCATCACTCGCGACGCCGCTCGCGGGTGTCACTTCCACGACGCGCTCGACACCCTGCTACGTCGGGCACTCGACCGGCGTACTTGGTCCATCGAGTATCGCTGTGTGGTCTACCAGCATAGTCGCGGGGTCTACCCGGACCGCTGGGAGGCGACCTGCTTGGTGCGCCGTCCGGAGAACAGTCTCCAGGGCGCGGAGGCTTGCTCAGAGCACTATTCTATCTCTGAGCGGGACTCAGCTGAGGCAGCCATGCAGGATGCTGCACGGCGTGCGCTTTCGCACTACTGCTCGGTTCTCGGTGGGGTAGCTGACGGTCTCGACCTAAAGTACTACCCCCGCCGTCCATCTGGCAGCACAGGAGGCGTGATTGTTTCACCTGCTGGTGAGGACAATCCTAGGTTGAGCAGCACAGTCAACCTAGCCGCCGTGCTAAACACGGAGCTGGACCATGCATTAGACGAGCTGAGTAGGGCTCGTGCTGAGATCGCCCTGCTGCGGGCTGAGCGCGCGGAACGTCGTCACTTGGATGATGGTTCCCCCGCTCCCGTCGGGACTCAGCACCCGTACCGCTCACCTCGGCGTGGACGCCAGTCTTATGGCAATCCCGACTGCAAGACCAAGATAAATCTAGAACCATAGATCGTTAGAGTTGGATCTTGTAATTAATACGAAATATATACATAGAAGTTTCAGTCTTAGCGTTAGTCTCGGTCTTAGTTAGTCTTAGTTAGACAGGGTAGTTTGCTATATCCTGTGCATTTATGTTTGTCATGATGAACTATGTTTGGTTTGGATCTTTGTAATGATTGTCACCAGAGTGTGGGTATCCCCTGCATTTTGGTTTACATATTATGTTAATGGAGTTAGTTATATAGTTGGGAAACCCTTTATTCTACTTTCCTCTTTATCTGAGAAGCTGTGTGGTCTGTGTTGGAGATCAGTGAAGATGCTCATCTGTTCAGTGCTGTTGGAGAATTCTATACTCTTTTCTTATGCTGCAAGATTTGCCAGATCAGTTCTGATGTGTGGTTGCGTTCTGCAGATGTCAGAGAACAGGCGCAGAGGAGGAAGGCGTGCTCAGCAGGAGCAAGCCGCCCCACAGGACGAGGTGCCCCAGCAGCAGCACCTGCCGCCCCCGCCCCCGATGTCGATCGAGCAGATGTTTCTGATGCAGACTCAGGCAGTTCAGGCCATCGGTCAGACTCTGGCCACCATTCAGCAGCAGCAGCAGCAGCAGCAGCAAGCACCACCCCAGCCTCAGATGCCTCAGATGCCTAGAGACAAGCGTGCTGAATTCATGAGAGGTCATCCCCCAACGTTCGCTCACTCTTCTGACCCCATGGATGCTGAAGATTGGCTGCGCACTGTGGAGCGGGAGTTGCATACCGCTCAGTGTGATGACAGGGAGAAAGTCTTGTATGGTCCCCGTCTGTTGAGAGGAGCAGCCCAATCATGGTGGGAGTCTTACCTCGCCACCCATGCCAACCCCGATGCCATCACTTGGGAAGAGTTCAGAGGTAGCTTTCGTCAGTACCATGTTCCTGCAGGTCTGATGACAGTGAAGAAGGAGGAGTTCCTGGCCCTTAAGCAAGGGTCATCATCTGTCAGTGAGTACCGAGACAGGTTTCTGCAGTTGTCTCGCTATGCTCCTGAAGATGTCAACACCGACGCCAAGCGACAGTACCGTTTCTTGAGAGGCTTGGTTGACCCTCTGCAGTATCAACTGATGAATCATACCTTCCCGACATTCCAGCACCTGATTGACAGAGCAATCATGACAGAAAGGAAGCGTAAGGAGATGGAGGATCGTAAGCGCAAGATCAGTGGACCCCAGCCTGGAAGCAGCAGCCGTCCTCGTTTTTCAGGCAATCAACCTCAGCAGTTCAGGCAGAACCAGCGTCCACCTCAGCAGCATCAGCAGCGTCAGCAGTATCAGCAGTTCCAAAGGCAGTACCCTCAGCACCAGTACCAGAACCGTCAGAGCAATCAGTCAGGAGGAGGCCAGTTTCAGAGGCAGAATCAGCAGACACCTCGTCTTCCTGCCCCAGCAAGCCAGCAGAGCAATCAGGCAGCACCAGCTCAGGTTGGAAACAGAGCATGTTTCCACTGTGGAGAGCAAGGCCATTGGGTGATGCAATGTCCGAAGAAGGCAGCCCAGCAGCAGTCAGGCCCCAATGCCCCAGCGAAGCAGAATGCGTCTCAGTCTGGAGCAGGCAACCGCCCTCAGCAGCGCTATAATCATGGAAGACTGAACCACTTGGAGGCTGAAGCAGTTCAGGAGACTCCCGGCATGATAGTAGGTATGTTCCCAGTCGATTCCCATATTGCAGAAGTGTTATTTGATACTGGAGCAACGCATTCTTTCATTACTGCATCATGGGTAGAAGCACGCAATCTTCCAACTACTACCATGTCAACCCCCATTCAAATTGACTCAGCTGGTGGTAGAATTCGAGCTGATAGCATATGCTTGGGTGTAAGTGTGGAAATAAGGGGGATAGCGTTTCCCGCTAACCTTATAGTAATGGGTACTCAGGGAATAGATGTCATCCTAGGGATGAATTGGCTAGATAAGTATCAGGCAGTTATCAGTTGTGATAAAAGGACAATCAAGTTGGTGTCCCCACTAGGAGAGGAAGTGGTGACCGAGTTAGTCCCGCCTGAGCCGAAGAAAGGAAGTTGTTATCAGATGGCTGTCGATAGCAGTGAAGCAGACCCAATTGAGAGTATCAAGGTTGTGTCTGAATTCCCAGATGTGTTTCCAAAGGACTTACCGGGTATGCCACCAGAGCGGAGAGTTGAGTTTGCCATAGAGCTTCTTCCTGGAACCGCCCCTATCTTTAAGAGAGCTTACAGAATATCTGGACCAGAGTTGGTTGAGCTTAAGAAGCAGATTGATGAGCTGTCAGAGAAAGGTTACATCCGGCCAAGCACCTCGCCTTGGGCCGCCCCTGTCTTGTTTGTGGAGAAGAAAGATGGCACCAAGAGGATGTGTATCGATTATCGAGCTTTGAATGAAGTCACGATCAAGAACAAGTATCCCTTGCCCAGAATAGAAGATCTGTTCGACCAGTTGAGAGGAGCCAGTGTGTTCTCCAAGATAGATCTGAGGTCAGGTTATCATCAGCTCAGGATCCGACCTTCGGACATTCCGAAGACGACATTCATTACCAAGTATGGGTTGTATGAGTTCACAGTGATGTCTTTTGGTTTGACCAATGCGCCAGCGTTCTTTATGAACTTGATGAACAGTGTATTCATGGATTATCTCGATAAGTTTGTGGTGGTATTCATTGATGACATTCTGGTTTATTCTCAAAGTGAAGAGGAGCATGCAGATCATTTGAGGATGGTATTGCAGAGATTGCGAGAGCACCAGTTGTATGCAAAGTTGAGCAAGTGTGAGTTCTGGATCAGTGAAGTCCTGTTCTTGGGTCACATAATCAACAAGGAAGGATTGGCTGTGGATCCGAAGAAAGTGGCAGACATTCTGAACTGGAAAGCGCCAACGGATGCTCGAGGAATCAAGAGCTTCATTGGAATGGCCGGATATTATCGGCGATTCATTGAAGGGTTTTCGAAGATTGCGAAACCAATGACAGCGTTGCTAGGCAACAAGGTTGAGTTCAAGTGGACCCAGAAATGTCAAGAGGCCTTTGAAGCGCTGAAAGAGAAGTTGACAACAGCGCCTGTCCTAGTCTTGCCTGATGTGCACAAGCCCTTCTCGGTGTATTGTGATGCTTGTTACACAGGTTTGGGATGCGTGTTGATGCAAGAGGGAAGAGTTGTGGCTTACTCGTCCCGACAGTTGAAGGTTCATGAGAAGAACTACCCAATCCATGATCTAGAGTTGGCAGCAGTGGTTCACGCACTGAAGACATGGAGGCACTATCTGTATGGACAAAAATGCGATGTTTACACAGATCACAAGAGTCTGAAGTACATATTCACTCAGTCAGAGTTGAACATGAGGCAGCGAAGATGGTTAGAGTTGATCAAAGACTATGAGTTGGAGATCCATTACCATCCAGGCAAAGCAAACGTAGTGGCAGATGCTTTGAGCAGAAAGAGTCAAGTCAATCTGATGGTCACTCGTCCGATGCCTTATGAGTTAGCCAAGGAGTTTGACAGGTTGAGTCTCGGATTTCTGAACAATTCGCGAGGAGTCACAGTTGAATTGGAACCCACCTTGGAGCGCGAAATCAAAGAAGCGCAGAAGAATGATGAGAAGATCAGTGAGATTCGGCGACTGATTCTAGATGGCAGAGGCAAAGATTTTCGAGAAGATGCAGAAGGCGTGATATGGTTCAAAGACCGCTTGTGTGTTCCCAATGTCCAGTCCATTCGGGAGTTGATTCTCAAGGAAGCTCATGAGACAGCTTATTCGATTCACCCTGGCAGTGAGAAGATGTATCAGGATCTGAAGAAGAAATTCTGGTGGTACGGAATGAAGAGGGAAATCGCAGAGCACGTGGCTATGTGCGATAGTTGTCGAAGAATTAAGGCAGAACATCAGAGACCTGCTGGATTGTTGCAACCGTTGCAGATTCCTCAGTGGAAATGGGATGAGATCGGTATGGATTTCATAGTCGGATTGCCTCGCACTCGAGCCGGCTACGATTCCATTTGGGTAGTAGTGGATCGTTTGACCAAGTCAGCCCACTTCATACCTGTCAAGACCACCTACAGCAGTGCAGTATTGGCAGAACTGTATATGTCTCGGATCGTTTGCCTTCATGGTGTGCCAAAGAAGATAGTGTCAGACAGAGGAACGCAGTTCACCTCTCATTTCTGGCAGCAATTGCATGAAGCCTTGGGCACACATCTAAATTTCAGTTCAGCTTATCACCCGCAGACGGATGGTCAGACTGAAAGAACCAATCAAATTCTTGAAGATATGTTGAGAGCCTGTGCGCTGCAAGATCAGTCCGGATGGGACAAGCGATTGCCTTATGCAGAGTTTTCCTGTAACAACAGTTACCAGGCCAGTTTGAAGATGTCACCATTTCAAGCGCTTTATGGAAGGAGTTGTAGAACTCCGTTGCAATGGGATCAGCCTGGAGAGAAGCAAGTGTTTGGGCCAGATATTTTGCTTGAAGCCGAAGAGAACATCAAGATGGTCCGAGAGAATCTGAAGATAGCGCAATCGAGGCAGCGAAGCTATGCAGACACAAGAAGAAGAGAGCTGAGTTTTGAAGTTGGAGACTTTGTCTATCTGAAAGTGTCACCGATCAGAGGAGTCAGAAGGTTCGGAATCAAAGGCAAGCTAGCACCCCGCTACATTGGTCCGTACCAGATCCTCTCAAAGCGTGGAGAAGTGGCCTATCAGCTCAGTTTGCCAGAGAATTTGTCAGCTGTGCATGATGTCTTTCATGTGTCTCAGTTGAAGAAGTGCTTGCGCGTGCCAGAAGAGCAGTTGCCAGTGGAAGGTCTGGAAGTCCAGGAGGACTTGACCTATGTTGAGAAGCCAGCCCAGATTCTTGAGGTTGCAGATAGAGTCACCCGAAGGAAGACCATCAGAATGTGCAAAGTCAGGTGGAGTCACCACTCTGAGGAAGAAGCAACCTGGGAGCGTGAAGATGATTTGATGGCCAAGTACCCAGAGCTCTTTGCTAGCCAGCCCTGAATCTCGAGGGCGAGATTCTTTTAAGGGGGATAGGTTTGTAACGCCCCGAATTTTGCAGTTGAATTTTTTCTTTTCTTTACTCGCCAAAATTCGGGCGTTACCTTTTCTTTTTCTTTTCCCCTCGCTAAACCTTGACCTTTTCCAAAGTCTTAGCGGGATTCGGTTCAGATTTCCCGTGTAAAGAAAAACTCTAAAATACTTTATGATTTGATGCACCATGCCGAACCTTGCATTTTTGATTGCTTTGAAAGTGCAACTGCATTCATGTGGAAAGATCGGATTTCGAAAAACAGGAAATAATCTTTCTCTCTCTTTCTCTCTCTTTCTCTCTCCTCTTTCTCTCTCTCTCCCGCGCCCTGGGCCGACCCCGGCCGGCCCAGCCGACCCTGGCGCCCCCCCTCTTGGGCCCAAAGATGGCCCAACCGCCCCCCCCACTTTTTTTTCCCCAAAACCCTCTCCCTCTCCCTCATTCTCTCCCTCTCTCTCTCTCTCTCCACCGCCGCCCCCAGCCCACTCCCTGCCCTAGCCGCCGCCGCCGCCCCAACCCCGGCCGCGCCCCTGCCGTCGGCCACCCCGCCGGTGAGCCCCCTCCCCCTCCCCCTTCTCCCTCCTCTCTCCTTCCCCCTCCCCTCCTCTCCCCTTGGCCGCTGGCCCTTGGCCGCGCCCGGCCGCCTGGCCGCGCCGCCCGGCCGCCCGGCCGCCCCCAGCCCCGCCCCGGCCGCCCCCTGGCCGGCCTCGGCCTGCCCCAGCCGGCCTCGGCCGCCCCCCCCAGCCCGCGCGCCTGGCCCCGGCCGGCCTCGGCCAGCCCCTGGCCGCGCCCGCCGCCCGCCCTGGCCCCTGGCCGCGCCCCCCGCGCGGGGCCGGTTCAGCCGCCTGGCCGCCGGTTCAACCGGCCGGCTCGGCCGGCCCCCGCCCCAGCTCAGCCGCCCGACCGCCCCAGCTCGGCCGCCGCCTAGGGCCGGTTCAACCGCCCCTAGGGCCGGTTCAACCGCCCCCCCCCCTCTGTTTTTTTTATTTTTTTTTTATTTTATTTTATTTACTTTCTGTGATCATAATTACTTTATTTTAGGAAGATTGATCATTGTTCATGCTATGGAAAATAGGAAGTTTAATTTAAAATTCCGTTATGCTATTGATTCACGTAGTTAATTGGTTAACCCGTGCAATGTTGATCAACTAAAAATGATTAGGTTTCCATTAGTATATATATAACAGAATTCTTTTGTTAAGAACCACTTGTAACTAATCATTAGTGCATAAGATTTAAACCCCTGCGAGACCCTTTCCCATTTCTTTCTAACCATAACAAATGCGATGTCAAATGTCATACCTGATGCATATTCGTTTTACCTGTTCCCTTGTATGGTGTACTGTTCTTTTGTATTAAATATGTGGATGTATGTATGTTTGCGCTCGCATAGAGAACGATCCGGTCGAAGAGCCCGAGGAATTTGCAGGAGAAGCCCCTGAGCAGCAGTCGGTTGGTGGAGGCAAGTGTCCTTTGACCTATCTCTGTCCTATTCATTCTTTAATTCACCCCCCGCATTACACATTTATACTTAAGGATTGACTAGCTTTTGTTATCCATGTCCTTGTTTACCTATTTGGGTCGGATTATTACTGCTTAGTCTGATGCTATTGCTCAACTCTAATCAATGAACATGATGTGATTATCTATGATACGCTGTTTTTCCCGTTCTTATTTATGATCATACTTGTGGCATTTAAGGGGACTCGAGCGGTTTCTCGAGTGCCTCTCCATAAGGACCTGTTCAATGGATGACCGCCCGGGAAAACAGTGCAACCATGAGGGTGGAATGGGACGCCCTTAGCTGAATAATTAGAGGAACCGGGGTGTAGTTCGCTTAGCCGTTGTGCCGTCAATGGGGCTCGGTGTATGCGGCTCGCTCTGCCAAGGTTGATTTGTCCCTTGGGGAGGAGTGCGGTACATTTAGGAAACCTAACGGGCGGCTACAGCCTCGGGGAATCTTTGTAAAGGCTACGTAGTGAGACCCTGCCTATTCACCTTGGTAGTGTTTAAGGGTTTGATCAGCCCGAGGCAAGTGGGAATCACGGCTTGTGGGTAAAGTGCGCAACCTCTGCAGAGTGTTATGAAACTGATATATCAGCCGTGCTCACGGTTATGAGCGGCCAAGGGAGCTCCAGAGATTAGTGATACTTGATCAGAGATATTTTGGTACAGGTGGCAATGAGATTGATGGTTCTGATTTTGATTATGGTATTGGTAAGTGGTATTCTTTCCGTTTGGAAAGGATACATTGGGCTAATAACTTGGGTTAATGTTAAAATCTGGCTTTCTACTAGTAAGTAATAACCTGACCAACTAAAAGCAACTGCTTGACTTATCCCCACATAAAGCTAGTCCACTACAGCCAAACAGGATACTTGCTGAGTATGTTGATGTGTACTCACCCTTGCTCTACACACCAAACCCCCCCAGGTTGTCAGCATTGCAACCACTGCTCAGGAGAAGATGAAGCTGTGGAAGGAGACTTCCAGGAGTTCCAAGACTACGACGAGTTCTAGGCGTGGGTTAGCGGCAACCCCCAGTCGGCTGCCTGTGAAGGCCGCGTTATCTACGTTTCGTTTTCGCACTTTGATTTATTGTAAGAACTATATGGACGTCTCAGACGTATGATGTAATCGACTATTATTTCCCCTTTTTAATACTATTTGAGCACTGTGTGATGATGTCCATGTTATGTAACTGCTGTGTACGTGAATAACTGATCCTGGCACGTACATGGTTCGCATTCGGTTTACCTTCTAAAAACCGGGTGTGACACGGCCTCGGCCCCGTAGACCAGGAAGAACGGCATGAAACCCGTGGCTCGGCTCGGCGTCGTCCTCAGGCTCCACACCACCGAGGGGATTTCCTTCATCCATCGCTTGCCGAACTCGTTGAGGTCGTTGTAGATCCGAGGCTTGAGCCCTTGTAGGATCATGCCATTGGCACGCTCCACTTGCCCATTCGACATGGGATGAGCTACGGCAGCCCAGTCCACCCGGATGTTGTGATCCTCGCAAAAATCCAAGAATTTTTTGCCGGTGAACTGGGTGCCGTTGTCGGTGATGATGGAGTTTGGGACCCCGAAGCGATGGATGATGTTGGTGAAGAACGCCACCGCCTGCTCGAACCTGATGCTGTTCAGGGGTCGGACCTCGATCCACTTGGAGAATTTGTCGACGGCGACCAGCAGGTGCGTGTAGCCCCCGGGCGCCTTCTGCAGAGGGCCGACGAGGTCCAGACCCCACACAGCGAAGGGCCAGGTGATGGGTATCGTCTGCAGAGCCTGAGCGGGCAGGTGGGTCTGCTTCGCATAGAATTGACACCCTTCGCAGGTGCGGACAATTCTAGTGGCGTCAGCCACCGCCGTTGGCCAGTAGAAGCCTTGCCGGAAAGCGTTCCCGACGAGGGCTCGAGGCGCTGCATGATGGCCGCAAGCCCCCGAGTGTATCTCTTGCAGGAGTTCCTGACCTTCGGCGATGGAGATGCACCGCTGGAGGATGCCCGAGGGGCTGCGGTGGTAGAGTTCCTTCTCTTCGCCCAGCAAGACGAACGACTTGGCATGTCGCGCTACCCGCCGTGCCTCGTCCTGGTCGAGGGGTAGCTCTCCTTGGCGGAGATATTGCAGGTACGGGGCCTGCCAATCTTGATCAGGCGTGACCCCGCTCCGCTCTTCCTCAATGCGCAGCGCCTCGCCCTCGGGAGCCGAAGGTTCCTCGGGCCGAACCGAGGACGGCTCGGGCTGGGCCGAGGTTACTTTGGACGGGGCCGAGGGCGCCTCGGGCTCGGGCGTGTTGCTGATCTTGACGGAGGGTTGGTGCAGATCCCGGGAGAAGACGTCCGGGGGAACCATTGTTCGCCCCGAGGCTATCTTTGCCAGCTCGTCTGCAGTCTCGTTGTAGCGCCGGGCGATGTGGTTAAGCTCGAGCCCGTAGAACTTGTCTTCCAGGCGTCTAACCTCATCACAGTAGGCCTCCATCTTCGGGTCGCGGCAGTGGGAGTTCTTCATGGCCTGGTCGATGATGAGCTGCGTGTCGCCGCGAGCGTCGAGGCGCCAGACCCCTAGCTCGATGGCGATTCGCAATCCGTTGATCAGAGCCTCGTACTCAGCCACATTGTTGGACGCCGGGAAATGGAGGCGCAGCACGTAGCGCAGGTGTTTCCCGAGGGGCGAGACGAAGAGCAGGCCCGCGCCGGCTCCCGTCTTCATCAGCGACCCGTCGAAAAACATGGTCCAGAGCTCCGGTTGGATCGGAGCCGTCGGCAACTGTGTGTCGATCCATTCGGCTACGAAGTCCGCCAGTGCCTGGGACTTGATGGCCTTCCGAGGGGCGAACGAGATTGTCTCGCCCATGATTTCCACCGCCCACTTTGCGATCCGTCCCGAGGCCTCTCGGCACTGGATGATCTCCCCCAGGGGGAAGGATGACACCACAGTTACCGGATGAGACTCGAAGTAATGTCGCAACTTTCGCCTCGTCAGGATCACTGCATAAAGCAGCTTCTGAACTTGTGGGTAGCGGATCTTGGTTTCGGACAGCACCTCGCTGACGAAGTAAACAGGCCTCTGAATGGGCAATGCATGCCCCTCTTCTTGCCTTTCGACCACGATCGCGGCGCTAACCACCTGAGTGGTAGCGGCGACGTAGACCAAGAGGGCTTCTCCATCAGCTGGGGGAACCAAGACGGGCGCCTGGGTGAGGAGCGCCTTTAGGTTCCTGAGAGCTTCCTCGGCTTCGGGGGTCCAAGTGAAGCATTCGGCCTTCCTTAAGAGACGGTACAGAGGCAGGCCTCTTTCGCCGAGGCGCGAGATGAAACGGCTCAAGGCCGCGAGACATCCCATGACCCTCTGTACGCCTTTTAAGTCCTTGATGGGCCCCATGCTGGTGATGGCTGCGATCTTCTCCGGGTTGGCTTCGATGCCCCGCTCGGAGACGATGAATCCCAGGAGCATGCCTCGGGGCACCCCGAAGACACACTTCTCGGGATTGAGCTTGACGCCCTTTGCCTTGAGACACCGGAATGTCACTTCAAGGTCGGAGAGAAGGTCGGAGGCTTTCCTTGTCTTGACTACGATGTCATCGACCGTGCGACCGATGTGTTCGCCGAACACATGGTTCATGCACTGCTGGTACGTTGCACCCGCATTCCTCAAACCGAACGGCATGGTGACATAGCAGTACATGCCGAAGGGCGTGATGAAAGAAGTCGCGAGCTGGTCGGACTCTTTCATCTTGATTTGATGATACCCTGAGTAGGCATCGAGGAAAGACAGGGTTTCGCACCCAGCAGTGGAATCCACGATTTGATCGATGCGAGGTAGAGGGTAGGGAACCTTCGGACATGCCTTGTTGAGACCAGTGTAGTCTACACACATCCGCCATTTCCCCCCTTTCTTCCTCACAAGTACAGGGTTGGCAAGCCATTCGGGATGGAATACCTCTTTGATGAACCATGCTGCCTTCAGCTTGTGGATCTCCTCGCCTATCACCCTGCGCCTTTCCTCGTCGAATCGGCGCAGAGGCTGCCTGACCGGTCGGGCTCCGGCCCGAATATCCAGCGAGTGCTCGGCGACATCCCTCGGTATGCCGGGCATGTCCGAGGGACTCCACGCAAAGACGTCGGCGTTTGCGTGGAGAAAGTCGACGAGCACTGCTTCCTATTTGGGGTCGAGCCCGGAACCGATCCGGATCTGCTTGGAGGTGTCGCCACTGGGTTCGAGAGGGACGGCCTTAACCGTCTCCGCTGGCTCGAAGTTGCCGGCGTGTCGCTTCACGTCCGGCACCTCTCGGGAGAGGTTTTCCAGGTCGGCGATGAGGGCCTCGGACTCGGCGAGGGCCTCGGCGTACTCCACGCACTCCACGTCGCATTCGAACGCGTGTTTGTACGTGGGGCCGACGGTGATGACCCCGTTGGGGCCCGACATCTTGAGCTTCAGGTAGGTGTAGTTGGAGATGGCCATGAACTTCGCGTAGCATGGCCTCCCCAATACCGCGTGGTAGGTTCCTCGGAACCCGACCACCTCGAACGTCAAAGTCTCCCTTCGGAAGTTGGAGGGCGTTCCGAAGCAGACAGGAAGGTCGAGCCGTCCGAGGGGCTGGACGCGCTTCCCAGGAATGATCCCGTGGAAGGGCGCAGCGCCTGCTCGGACGGAGGACAGATCGACGCGCAGGAGCCTGAGGGTCTCGGCGTAGATGATATTGAGGCAGCTGCCCCCATCCATCAGGACCTTGGTGAGCCTGACGTCGCCGATGATGGGATCGACGACGAGCGGGTACTTCCCCGGGCTCGGCACGTGGTCGGGGTGGTCATCTTGGTCGAAGGTGATGGGCTTGTCGGACCAGTCTAGGTAGACTGGCGCCGCCACCTTTACCGAGCAGACCTCTCGACGCTCTTGCTTACGATGCCGAGCCGAGGCATTCGCCGCATGCCCTCCGTAGATCATGAAGCATTCGCGGACCTCGGGGAACTCTCCTGCTTGGCGATCTTCCTTTTTGTCGTCGTCGCGGGCCCTGCCACCCTCTGCAGGTGGCCCGGCCTTGTGGAAGTGGCGCCGAAGCATGACGCACTCCTCGAGGGTGTGCTTGACGGGCCCCTGATGGTAAGGGCACGTCTCCTTGAGCATCTTGTCGAAGAGGTTGGCACCTCCGGGGGACTTCCGAGGGTTCTTGTACTCGGCGGCAGCGACAAGGTCCGCGTCGACGGTGTCGTGTTTCGCTTGCGACTTCCTCCTGCCTTTCTTCTTGGCGTCGATCGGAGTAGATGCCTCGGGAGCATCTTCCGACGGGCGGCCCTGGGGCTGCTTGTCCTTTCGAAAGATGGCCTCGACCGCCTCCTGGCCAGAGGCGAACTTGGTGGTGATGTCCATCAGCTCGCTCGCCCTGGTGGGGGTCTTGCGAGCCAACTTGCTCACCAGGTCATGGCAGGTGGTGCCGGCAAGGAACGCGCCGATGACATCGGAGTCGGTGATGTTGGGCAGCTCGGTGCGCTGCTTCGAGAACCGCCGGATGTAGTCCCGAAGAGACTCTCCCGGCTGTTGCCGGCAGCTTCGGAGGTCCCAGGAATTCCCAGGGCGCACGTACGTGCCCTGGAAGTTGCCGGCGAAAGCTTGGACCAAATCCTCCCAGTTGGAAATCTGCCCCGGAGGCAGGTGCTCCAACCAAGCGCGAGCAGTGTTGGAGAGGAACAGGGGGAGGTTGCGGATGATGAGGTTGTCGTCGTCCATTCCACCCAGTTGACAGGCAAGGCGGTAGTCCGCGAGCCACAATTCCGGTCTCGTTTCCCCCGAGTACTTTGTGATAGTCGTCGGGGGTCGGAATCGGGCCGGAAACGGCGCCCGCCGAATGGCCCGGCTGAAGACCTGCGGACCGGGTGGTTCGGGCGAGGGACTCCGATCCTCCCCGCTGTTGTAGCGTCCCCCACGCCTGGGGTGGTCGCCTCGGCGCACCCTTTCGTCGAGGCGGGCCCGACGGTCGCGATGAGGGTGCTCGTCGCCGAGGTGGCCCGGGGCTGCAGGCGCGGTGTTGCGCGTGCGCCCGGTGTAGACCGAGGCTTCCCGCATGAGTCGGGAAGTCGCGGCACGAGGTTCCGAGGGGTACCCCTGCCTTCGGGAGGCAGAGCTCTCGGCCCGCCGGGCCGCAGCGCCTTCCAGGAGATGCTTGAGCTCTCCCTGGATTCGCCGACCCTCGGTGGTTGATGACTCCGGCATCGCGCGGAGGAGCATCGCTGCGGCTGCCAGGTCCTGACCGGTCCTGCTGGATGCGGGTAGCGGCCTGTCCCTGGCATCGTTGGCGATGCGGTGCTGGAGACCCTGGGGCAGGTGACGTATTTCTCCGGCCGGGGGCTGGCCCGCCCATACCTGCCCGACGTCCCGGCGGATCAACTCGAGCGCTCCTGCCCCCTCGTCGAGCCCGGCCTGCGCCCCGCGGACTTGCTCGAGCTGTGGGTCGTGACCCCCCGCCGGAACGGGGACCACAGCTAGCTCCCGCGGGATGTCGGTGCGAGGCACTGGCCTGTGGAGATCACCATCCTCCGGCATGCCGAGACGGTTGCCTCCGGAGGGATCCCCTAGCTCGACGTGGAAACATTCGCGGCTCGGGCCGCAGCCCTTGTCGTCAAGGCTGCGGCTGCCGTCGGAACAGTCGGAGAGGCAGTAGTTGCATGCGGTCATGAAGTCCCGCATGGCACTGGGGTTGCCAGATCCGGAGAAATCCCAGCAGATGCTGGGGTCGTCATCTTCCTCGGACCCAGAGGGCCCGTAGGTCGAGACGCCCGTCAATCGGTCCCAAGGCGACCGCACGCAAAACCCAAGAGAGGTTGCACTCGCCTCAACGTGAGCGCCCGCCAGAGCGGGGTCGCTAGGCGGGTTGAGGTCGAGTCGAAATGACGAAGGATGGGAATCGGTCGGTACCTTTTGGTCGACGAGGAGCGACGAAGTCACATCGGGGGCTGATCGCGCCGTCGTCTTGGGTACGAGGGCGACATCCTGCAGGCCCTCCGTGAGCGTGCTGGCGTCGTCCACTTGCTCGGGGTTGGCGTGTTGCGGGGGGACGGCGCTCGCCTTCGCCTCAAACGCGAGGGTGACGCCCGATGCGTCCTCCGTTGGGGCGCTGGGGATGTCGATTCGCTCGACAGCCGACGGCGCGCAGCCTCCCGCTCGGCCCTGGTTGCCCCGCCTCCTCCTCCGATGGCGAGGGAGAGGATGGGGCGAGCTCGAAGGTTGTTCTTCCCCCACGCGGGGAAGACGTCGTCGATTCCGCCGCCGGCGGGCGGGCTGTCGGCCACCATTGTCGCCGTCGCGTGGCGGTGGAAGGAGTATCATGTCGTAGCCGCCGTCGAAAGACATGAACTCGAGACTCCCGAAACGGAGCGCCGTCCCAGGTTGGAGAAGTCGTTGGAGACTGCCCATCTGGAGCTTGACGAGAAACTGCTCGTCAACACGCAGCAGGCCCCTACCTGGCGCGCCAACTGTCGGTGTTTCGAGACCGGGGGGTCCCTAAGCCGACGAGTGAGTGTGCCGCGTGCCCCAGCCCAGATGGGTCGAGCGTGTGGGCGAGCGTGAAGGGGGGAAGAGCGAGGCGGCCGGAGCCGAGTCGAGAGGGAGGTGGAGATCCCGCGGCCTTCGTGTTCGTCCCGCGCCTAGGTCGGGTGCGCTTGCAGTAGGGGGTTACAAGCGTCCACGCGGGTGAGGGGAGCGAGCGGCCCCAAGAGAGCGCCTGCCCCTGCCCTCGTTCCCGCGGGGCCAACCTTCTCTAAGAAGGCCCTGGTCCTTCCTTTTATAGGCGTAAGGAGAGGATCCAGGTGTACAATGGGGGTGCAGCAGAGTGCTACGTGTCTAGCGGGGGAGAGCTAGTGCCCTAAGTACATGCCAAGGTGGCAGCCGGAGAGATCTTGGCACCCAGCTGGTGTGGTGTCGTGGCTGTCGGAGGAGTAACGGAGCCTGGTGGAGGGACAGCTGTTGGAGCGGTTGGGCCCTTGCTGACGTCCCCCTGCTTCCGTAAGGGAGCTGAGAGCCGCCGTCGTCATGGGTCTAGCGGGGCGCCATCATTGCCTATCTGGCGGAGCTAGCCAGATGGGACGTCGGTCCTATTCTCTGCGGCCCGAGTCGGCTCGGGGTAGGGTGATGATGGCGCTTCCTGTTGACGTGGCGGACTTGTGCCCTAGGTCGGGCAACGTGGAGGCTCCTCCGAGGCCGAGGTCGAGTCTGTCCTGCATGGCCGAGGCCGAGTCCGAGCTCCTGGCTCGGGCGAGGCGGAGGTCGTTCGGCAGAGGCCAGAGCGGAGTCCGACCCCTGTGGTCGGGCGAGGCGGAGTTCGTCGTCTTCCGGGGCCTTAGCCCGAGTCCGAGCCCTGGGTCGGGCGGAGCGGAGTTCGCCGTCTTCCGGGGCCTTAGCCCGAGTCCGAGCCCTGGGTCGGGCGGAGCGGAGTTCGCCGTCTTCCGGGGCCTTAGCCCGAGTCCGAGCCCTGGGTCGGCGGAGCGGAGTTCGCCGTCTTCCGGGGCCTTAGCCCGAGTCCGAGCCCTGGGTCGGGCGGAGCTTCCTATGGCGCCTTTGGCAAGTCCTGGCTGCCTGTCAGTCTCACTCTTGTCAAGTGGCACCGCAGTCGGGACGGCGCAAGCGGCGTTGTCCTTTTGTCAGACTGGTCAGTGGAGCGGCGAAGTGACGGCGGTCACTTCGGCTCTGCCAGAGGGCGCGCGTCAGGATAAAGGTGCCAGGCTACCTTTGCGTTAAATGCCCCTGTGACTCGGTCGGTTGGTGCGGCGATTTAGTCAGGGTTGCTTCTTAACGAAGGCAAGGCCTCGGACGAGCCGGAGATGCGTCTGCCGTAAAAAGGGGGCCTCGGGCGAGACGGAAACACCTCAGGGTCGGCTGCCCTTGCCCGAGGCTAGGCTCGGGCGAGGCGTGATCGAGTCGCTCGTATGGACTGATCCCTGACTTAATCGCACCCATCAGGCCTCTGCAGCTTTATGCTGATGGGGTTACCAGCTGAGAATTAGGCGTCTTGAGGGTACCCCTAATTATGGTCCCCGACAACTGGTCTAGTTGGGGATGGTAGAGCACTTACGACTTGGGAAGATCTTAAGGTAGCTATGCGCGATAGATTTGTTCCCCTATCTTATCATAGAGAATTGCGTAAGAAATTGATGTGTTTAGAGCAAGGGGATAAATCTGTTCAAGATTATTATGTTGAGCTTCAGAAGGGATTGTAGCGTTGTGGGATAGTAGAGGGACATGAGGACACTCTTTTCCGTTTTTATTCAGGTTTGCGGTGTGACATTCAGGACATTGTGGATTACAAAGAATTTAAGACTGTCAACAAGTTGTTCCAGTTTGCTATGCTTGCAGAGAAGGAATTGCAAGGACGCCAACATCGACCTAGGGCTACTTTTGGCGCCTCCTCTGCATCACGGACGCACACACCTGCCTCGAGTCATACTCCCTCGACACCTGCTGCACATGTTGGTAACCTTCCTTTGCAGGTACCCGCCAAGAAACAGAATCACCAGCACCTGCAACACCTTCCAGTGGTCGTTCTTTAGGTATTGTTTGCCACCGCTGTCATGGTATTGGTCACGTGAAGAAGGATTGCCCGAGTCAGTGAACATACATTGCTACGGATGATGGCTACATTAGTGCTTCCAACGGTGAGGGTGACGATGATGACTCTAGTGATGTTGCTGCTAATGATGATACCATGCTTGGTGCTGATGCTACGGTGAACCTTCGAAGCATCATGGTGCAGCGTGTTCTTAGTTCTCAGCCTGAATCATCAGACAAGCAGCAACGCCATAATTTTTCTAGACTTTTTTCTCCATCGAGAATCGGCGTGCACATGTTATTATTGATGGTGGAAGTTGCAATAATTTGGTGAGTTCAGATTTGGTCAAGAAGCTTGGCCTGACCACACGTCCACGACCACATCCATACCACATTCAGTGGATCAATGATTCAGGCAAGGTTAAGGTAACACACATGGTATGAGTGCATTTCTCCATTGGTATTTATTCTGATTATGCGGATTGCGATGTAGTACCTATGGAAGCTTGTTCTCTTTTGTTGGGTAGACCTTGGGAATATGATACTAATGCATGTCACCATGGTAGGAGTAATACATACACTTTTTGGCATAAAGATAAAAACATTACTTTGCTACCTTTGACTCTTGCTGAAATTGTACAAGCTGATAAAGATAGAGCTACAAGTACCCATAAGGAACCAACTAATGAGATAGAAATTCAGCAACAAATTAAATTGAAAGTTCCTGTCATGCTTGCTACTAAATCTGATCTTCTTGAAACTCATGCTACTGATGCTTGTTGCTATGCCTTGGTTTGCAAAGATGCTTTCTTTTCTATTGATGATATTGCTAGCACTTTGCCTACATCTATGACTAAGCTTTTGCAGCAGTTCCGAGATGTTTTTTCCTCTGAGTTACCTCCAGGACTTCCTCCCATCTGTGGGATTAAGCACCAGATTGATTTGATTCCTGGAGCGAGCTTGCCCAGCCGTGCTGCTGGACCATTTAAAATTTTGGAGAAGATTAATGACAATGCATATAAACTTGAGTTGCCCCCCGAGTTTGGGATTAGTCCCACCTTTAATATTTTAGATTTAAAGCCATATTTGGGAGAAGAAGATGAGCTTGAGTCGAGGGCGACTCCACTTCAAGAGGGGGAGGATGATGAGGACATCACTCCCATGGATACAAACAACACTCCTCAAGTTGACTACCCAATTACTCGTGCACGCGCTCGACAATTGAATTTACAGGTGATCTCGTTCCTAACTAATTATTCTTGTGCATTTGAGAGTATTATGCTACCTAATGATTTAATTGTACTTAGGAATGAAGGGGAGGACCAGCTAGGACGTCGGGATCAAGATGGAGGCCCAAGTTGACGTTCAGAATCTGTTCCGGCGCTGTGACGGCGTCTTTTGGGCTTTTTGGGCCATGTATCTTCGTTGAGCCCATTAGGGGCGTGTCCAGGGTTTGCATAACCCTAGAGTCTTTATTAATAGCCCCCACATCCTTGTTAGAGGTGGGTTTTGCTTAAGTTAGATCTGTCAAGAACAGCCGCCGTAGATCGGTTTGTAAGACCCCAACTTGTGAGCTTAATCATTCATGCGCAATATTCTAGATTGTGTTCTTTCTTGTTCTTGCTTGTGTCTTCGATTCTCAGGCAGGAATTAGCCCTCATGGAGAGGTCAATCGCATAGTGCACGATTGATAACCAGAGGAGAAGTGGTGTTGCGATTGCGGGGTTCTAGTCGTGTTGATTGGAAGCCGGATCGTTTGTGTGACATCTCCACCAAATCGATAGTTACCTTCACCTGACGGAAGATCGGGCACCCTTGTTCCTATCATTGAGTAAATAGTAAAGATAAAGGACATGAATGTAATTTTGCATAGGCTGCGCCCTGTGCCCATAAATAGATGAACAATACCTCTGTACTGTTCACGCTGACTGGTATTCGCTCGTGCGTCACACTTGTACCTTTACCTTCTGTCAAGCCGATGGTATAAATGTAATTCAATATTGTTTCTGCTTATTCATAATAAATAAAAGAGATAGTAAATAATGTGATATGATTATTCATGATGTCTCTTATGCTTTATATGCTTCTTCTTTCATTAACATTTGATGTGGTGATGAAGGTAAGTCCTTCATGACCTTCGTCTGAGGATCATTATATCCTAAGGGAGATAATGATTCGAAGGACGAAGGGTATTAACATTTAACATTTTATGTTGCCTTGTTCTTAACCCGAAGCATTTGAGAACAAGTCCCCAACAAGTGATGTCCTCGTCATCCTTGCCCACTTGAATTGGATTCATACGCGACTCAGAAGGTGGGCAAGGGGGTGACCGAGCAACCCAAGGATGTACAAGGCCTTTAGGCCCCAAAACTGGCGTCACTGATTTCTAATAGATTTTGGACATCATCTTGTTATGATGATTTTGATCAGTTCCAACCATATATTAACGTGGGACTAGTTGTGTCGGCGTTCTGAGACCGGGTGGTCCCTGGGCCGACGAGTGAATGTCGCCGCGTGCCCCAGCCCAGATGGGTCGAGCGCGAGGGCGAGCGCGAAGGGGGGAGAGCGAGGCGGCTGGAGACCGGCGTGAGAGAGGTGGGAATCCCGCGGCCCTCGTGTTCGTCCCGCGCCCAGGTCGGGTGCGCTTGCAGTAGGGGGTTACAAGCGTCCACGCGGGAGAGGGAGCGAGCGGCTCCAAGCGAGCGCCTGTTCTCGTCCTCGTCCCCGCGCGGCCAACCCACTCTAAGAGGGCCCTGGTCCTCCCTTTTATAGGCGTAAGGAGAGGATCCAGGTGTACAATGGGGGGGTGTAGCAAGGTGCTACGTGTCTAGCGGAGGTGAGCTAGTGCCCTAGGTACATGCCGTTGTGGCAGCCGGAGAGATCTTGGCACCCAGCTGGTGTGATGTCGTGGCCGTCGAAGGAGCGATGGAGCTTGGTGGAGGGACAGCTGTCGGAGTGGTTGAGTCCTTGCTGACGTCCTCTTGCTTCCATAAGGGGGCTGAGAGCCGCCGCCATCACAGAGCATGCGCGACGCCATCATTGCCTATCTGGCGGAGCGAGCCAGATGGGACGCCGGTCTTGTTCCCTGCGGCCCGAGTCAGCTCGGGGTAGGGTGATGATGGCGCCTCCTGTTGACGTGGCTGGTCTACGCCCTAGGTTGGGCGATGTGGAAGCTCCTCCGAAGCCGAGGTCGAGTCCGAGCCCCCGGGTTGGGCGAGGCGGAGATCGTCGTCTTCTGGGGCCGAGCCCAAGTCCGAGCCCTAGGTCGGGCGAGGCGGAGATCGTCGTCTTCTAGGGCCGAGCCCAAGCCTGAGCCCTGGGTCGGGCGAGGCGGAGATCGTCGTCTTCTGGGGCCGAGCCCAAGTCCGAGCCCTGGGTCGGGCGAGGCGGAGATCGTCGTCCTCTGGGGCCGAGCCCAAGTCCGAGCCCTGGGTCGGGCGGAGTTCGCCGTCTTCCGGGACTTAGCCCGAGTCCGAGCCCTGGGTCGGGCGGAGTTCGCCGTCTTCCGGGACTTAGCCCGAGTCCGAGCCCTGGGTCGGGCGGAGTTCGCCGTCTTCTGGGACTTAGCCCGAGTCCGAGCCCTGGGTCGGGCGGAGTTCGCCGTCTTCCGGGACTTGGCCCGAGTCCGAGCCCTTGGTCAGGCGAAGCGGAGCTTCCTATGGTGCCTCCGGCAGGGCCTGACTACTTGTCAGTCCTACTCTGTCCAGTGGCACTGCAGTCGGTGTGGAGTAGGCGGCGCTGTCCTTCTGTCAGGTCGGTCAGTGGAGCGGCGAAGTGACGGCGGTCACTTCGGTCCTGCCGGCTGGGGGGTGCGCGCCAGGATAAGGGTGTCAGGCCACCTTTGCATTAAATGCTCTTGCGACTTGGTCGGTCGGTGCGGCGATTTGGTCAGGGTTGCTTCTTAGCGAAGGCAGGGCCTCGGGCGAGCCGGGAATATGTTCGCCGCTGAAGGGGGGCCTCGGGCGAGACGGAAATCCTCCGGGGGTCGGCTGCCCTTGTCCGAGGCTAGGCTCGGGTGAGGCGTGATCGTGTCCCTCGAATGGACTGATCCCTGACTTAATCACACCCATCAGGCCTTTGCAGCTTCGTGCTGATGGGGGTTACCAGCTGTAACACCCGGATTTTAGGGGTCCAAAACCCGGGGTTAACATAAACACCAGGTATGCTGGGACCAAGTCTCAAACATATGATGTATAGTGGCACAGGATCGAATGTCACAACTTTATATAAAACAGGAGTTCTATACAAATAAATAGTTACATTATAAGGAGACAACAGTCCAGCAACCCAAAGTTGACTGGGAGACGACGGCCTAGACCTCTCACGAACTCATCACAGCATCCTCCATGAGCATCATCCTGCAGTACCTGGTCTTGACCTGTGGTGTATGTGAGACAGCAAGAGTGAGCTCACATACGTTCATCGCTCAACAAGTTGTGGGGAATAATGTGCATGAACTCGCCAAAGGTGGGAGCTCATGTGAAGTGTAAGGCTTACCAAAGGAGATGGTTAGAGCTGAGCATTGCTTTTAAAGTTGGTCAAAATTTTATTAGCAATTACTAAGTATAAGTAAATACCGACCCAATTAAATAGTAGAACAAAAGTAATAACCTCATCACCTGCGATGCAATGCATATGACAAATTGAATTTAGTTCCATAAATTAATCATGTGAGGGTCCGAGCTGCTCTTGACCGTGAGCACGGCTAGTATACCAGTTTTACACTCTGCAGAGGTTGCGCATCTTTACCCACAAGTCATGTTACCCATCTGCCAAGGGATCGCGACTTCCCATACACCTCTACCGAGGAGGCGAGGCAGGGTAACACTACGAGGCCTTTACAAAGTTCCACTAGCTTCAGAAAACCCGCTACAGTTTATAGGAAGATCCAGTGCAGGAATCCCTTGCAGGACCGCCATCGCAGCAAAATCCTCCCGAGGGCCTCCCTACACTGACCTCTCCCCTACTGCCCTTGCCCCTTTCGGGTAAGGTAGTCTTCCACTAGCTTTCCTAATTAATCAGCCAAGGGCATCCCATACTACCCTTGTGGTAGCACTGTTTTCCCGGGTGGTCGCTCCATGTTCCAATTAACATAATGATCTTATCATGAACAATAAATAACAACTGATAATAAAAGTGCGATCATGAATAATGTATCTCCATACCCAAAACCACATATAGCACTAGCAAGTACTACCCAGAAAGATCAGTGGTAAACAAGGTATAAAGATAATCAAACTAGGTAACCTGTTGGGTCCCATCAAATTAACCTATGCAGATCATTATGATTAATCAGAACATGGCTGGGTAAAAAGGAGTGATCAAGGGCACAACTTGCCTGGGCCTTGAGAATCCAGGTACCAGGATGATCTTCAGATGACTCGTGACCTCACTGCTAGTCGTAGCAATACAAACATACATAGTATAGGCAAAGTTAACATTACACCAAACATATATGCAAAATACATATTAATCATCTACATAATGAAATAAGATCACAGGAAAAAGAATTATTAATTTTGGAGTGGTAGATTTTAAGTTATGAATTTCCAAAGATTTTATGCATTTAATATAGGGTTAAGTGAGAAATAAATTTTAATGTGTACTTTATGTAAAAACAGTGGTACTATCTAATAGAGAATATTATTACAAAATTATAGGAACTGAAATGGATTAATTTGGACTAAATATGGATTTTCTATGAATTAAATAAGATTCTGGAATTATTTTAACAATAGAAATCATTTTCTAATTGAATTTCCTCGGATTCTGGACTGGGCACCAAAATTCAGGAACCGCAGGGGCTACTGCGCAAATATCCCAAGGCTCAGTGCACAGCGACAAGGGATGGCGGGTTGATTCCACAAAACCCCGAGGGGTCATACGCAAAATGGCGCTGCGAAGCGGTATCGGCCGATTTCGACCGCCCGATCTAGAATCAAGGGCCCAGATTAGATTCCCCCCCCCAACCGAACCGGTACCGCATCAAGACCGTCGGATCGCCATCCAACGCTCCACATTTTAAATACTAGAGATCCACCCTGATCCATCCGATATCGCGCCAACGATCCAGATTCAATCTGACCGAAGGGGTAACTTGCTTCTAATCGTGGCCGTCAACTCTGTATCCAACGGCCACGCCATCCCCTCCCCCGCGCACCCGAGTAGAACGGCGGCGCCGCCCAGGTGTGCGGCGGGCCATCGTCGGAGTTCTTCCAAAACCCGAGCCAAGCCCGCAACTCGAAGTTCCAGCGTCCCAGACCACGCCACAGGTACACCCGAGAAGATGGACAGCTCACCTAGGTTGGAGACGGTCACAGGGAGGCTTCCCACGACGAAGGGCGGTTTCACGGTGGCGCGCAACGCCGGCGATGAGCCATACGGCCAGTCGAGCCCCCAAACTGCCCACCAGACGCCCCTACGCGAAGAGGTGAACAAGGCGAATCCTATGGTTAGCGGCTCACCTCCAATCGATGGTCAAGGCGGGCTGGCCACGGTATGCGGCGGCTCCACGGCAGTGACGGTGCTCCGGCAAGAAATTGCCAGCACACCGGCGGTCCAACTTTAGCGCAGGAGCCACGGCCACCTTCGCCGCACCACGACGAAGCTTACGGACCCAACTCCAGGGCCCCAACGCTGGTAATCCTGCCAAGCCGCGATGGCGACCAACCCACCTCTCGATCCTTGCCGCCTGCTCGGATTTCATGGAAACTACGCACTGGTCAACGATGGAGGGTGGCCAAGAGAGTCTCAAGGAGCTGGGTTTTATATCCCCAGGGTGAGGATCAACTAACCAAGCCGCCCCGTGTTCACCGGCATCTGTCTGCGCGGATGGCGGCGGCGTTTTCGTTGCCGCGGACTTGGGGAAGGGGACTAGTCTGACAGGGCGGACCCACGCGTCGGCGCCGGTGTGAAGGAAAACGCAGAGAGCAGGCGGGCCGCGCGGGGGGAGAAAAGGGGTTTGGGCCGAATTCGGGTCTGAGGCCCAGGTAAGGTGTTCTTAGTCTTTTTCTTTTGTTTTTCTTTTTTTTTTCCTATTTGATTCACTTTCCTTTTCATTTGAATCTCTAATTTGAATTTGAAATCTGTTATAAACTTCACCTTTGAGTCAAATGTGCAATCTCAAATCTGTACAAGAAATATATATATATATATATATTATAATTATTTTTATTCACATAGTAATTTCTTCCTTCTCTTTTCTCTTTTATTTTATATTTCCATTTTCAAATTCTAGTTTTCTTAGCTTAAGCTTGTTTCACAATTTTGAATACAAAGTGCAACAATACAATAACTTTATCATGAAAGGCATTTTATTTATTTATTTATTTGTTATGTTAACCCATATAATTCAAATATGCACAAAGAAGAGAAAAACCAATTAACTCCCAAGGGTTCTAATCTCAAGATACCCACTTATAAACATATTTATTTATTTATAACCTTATTTTTCTTTGATACAAATTTTTGGGCTCTACAAATCCTACCCCCCTTAAAAATAATCTCGCCCTCGAGATTAGTAAGAAAAGGACTCTACCAAGATTGGTTTGTAATTGAGGTTGTAGTTTCTAATTGATTCAAAAATTAAGGGTCTCTTTTTTTTTATACAATTTAGCAAGTACTTAGAAATGCATGGGTACCTTCTAGTTTAGACACACAGTTAGGTAAGAAGAGAGATGGTCAAAGTGAGGTTAGCTGATGGTAAGAAGAACTTGGTAAGGGAAGACTCCATCCAAGGTGGTAAATCTTGAATCATCTCGAGATCTGCTTTAGCTCCTATTCTTCCATGTCGAGGTTGATCTCCTCCTTCTTGCTCTTTGGTGTCTCCATCCGGGTTTGGGACAAGAGGCCAAGATAGATCTGTTATGTAGGTCAAGTTGTTGGGTATGGCCGAGTTGATCTAGGTCACCAATTTAGGCTTAAGTGAATTTGGAATATGGCCTTATCCTTGTACTAGCATTAAGTAACTCACACTAGGTTGGATCATAATAGATTAGATAAAATCTAGATTAGGTTGTATATTAACTAGGTTAGACTAGTTTAATTTAGATAAATCCACTAGGGTAGGATATGTCTTATTAGAATCTGTTAGAATCTGTTGGGATAGTATGGATCATACGGTGTAGGTAAGTTAGAAGCTCTATTAGGTTAACACAGAGGGATTATGCAACCATCGGATGGTTAGGATAGTTGCATGAGGCCAAGTTGGTCTTGTCGTTCTTTAATTTAGTGCGGGGTGAACTAAGTGAAGACATGTTTTGTAGGAGTAGAGTCTAATCTATTTCATCAGTATTATCTAGCATGTTTGATAAGTCACTTTAGATTAGATCATATTAGGTTAGATGAGATGACCAGTTTAACTAGATATGATCTAATTAATTTGCATTAGATTATGGTTTGTTAATCTAGGGTGGTTAAGTATGCTTATTAGGATAACATCAATCCATAATGATAAGATAGAATCTTTTAAGGCCAGTTAGGTCTATTAGGATGACGTAAAATCTTTTCAAGATGAGATGAGTATCCTTTTAAGATAAGATGAACCTATGAGATAAGAGAGAATCTTTTAAACCAAGATGGATCTATTTAAAATAGATACATTTTAATGGAGGATAATCTAGGTTGTCTAGTTATTTTATGAATTCTATTTATGCCTATACGTATATGCAGATGTAATTGTGGACATTACTCCACCACTAATCACACTCAATCAAAGATCCAAATCAAACAAGTATCATAAGAACAAACATTCAAGTTCATAGATATCTATAAAAATAGTTTTGTCTTTGTTCCTAAGAGTAGGTCTCCTATTCCTAAAGGTCACTTCAGTCACAGGGTTTCAAAGTGTGAAATCCACATTTGTCTTTAGAAAGATAAGGTAAGAATAATCAGAGTGAAGCGGAAATAGATGAGAAAATATTAAGAAAAGTTTAGAAAAGAATCAGAGTAGCAAAGGTAAGTAAATGAAGGTTGTCCAGTTCTATCTAGGTTTCGTCCTACAGTCAACATTCCTCTGGTACCACTTCTGTAACACCCGGATTTTAGGGGTCCAAAACCCGGGGTTAACATAAACACCAGGTATGCTGGGACCAAGTCTCAAACATATGATGTATAGTGGCACAGGATCGAATGTCACAACTTTATATAAAACAGGAGTTCTATACAAATAAATAGTTACATTATAAGGAGACAACAGTCCAGCAACCCAAAGTTGACTGGGAGACGACGGCCTAGACCTCTCACGAACTCATCACAGCATCCTCCATGAGCATCATCCTGCAGTACCTGGTCTTGACCTGTGGTGTATGTGAGACAGCAAGAGTGAGCTCACATACGTTCATCGCTCAACAAGTTGTGGGGAATAATGTGCATGAACTCGCCAAAGGTGGGAGCTCATGTGAAGTGTAAGGCTTACCAAAGGAGATGGTTAGAGCTGAGCATTGCTTTTAAAGTTGGTCAAAATTTTATTAGCAATTACTAAGTATAAGTAAATACCAACCCAATTAAATAGTAGAACAAAAGTAATAACCTCATCACCTGCGATGCAATGCATATGACAAATTGAATTTAGTTCCATAAATTAATCATGTGAGGGTCCGAGCTGCTCTTGACCGTGAGCACGGCTAGTATACCAGTTTTACACTCTGCAGAGGTTGCGCATCTTTACCCACAAGTCATGTTACCCATCTGCCAAGGGATCGCGACTTCCCATACACCTCTACCGAGGAGGCGAGGCAGGGTAACACTACGAGGCCTTTACAAAGTTCCACTAGCTTCAGAAAACCCGCTACAGTTTATAGGAAGATCCAGTGCAGGAATCCCTTGCAGGACCGCCATCGCAGCAAAATCCTCCCGAGGGCCTCCCTACACTGACCTCTCCCCTACTGCCCTTGCCCCTTTCGGGTAAGGTAGTCTTCCACTAGCTTTCCTAATTAATCAGCCAAGGGCATCCCATACTACCCTTGTGGTAGCACTGTTTTCCCGGGTGGTCGCTCCATGTTCCAATTAACATAATGATCTTATCATGAACAATAAATAACAACTGATAATAAAAGTGCGATCATGAATAATGTATCTCCATACCCAAAACCACATATAGCACTAGCAAGTACTACCCAGAAAGATCAGTGGTAAACAAGGTATAAAGATAATCAAACTAGGTAACCTGTTGGGTCCCATCAAATTAACCTATGCAGATCATTATGATTAATCAGAACATGGCTGGGTAAAAAGGAGTGATCAAGGGCACAACTTGCCTGGGCCTTGAGAATCCAGGTACCAGGATGATCTTCAGATGACTCGTGACCTCACTGCTAGTCGTAGCAATACAAACATACATAGTATAGGCAAAGTTAACATTACACCAAACATATATGCAAAATACATATTAATCATCTACATAATGAAATAAGATCACAGGAAAAAGAATTATTAATTTTGGAGTGGTAGATTTTAAGTTATGAATTTCCAAAGATTTTATGCATTTAATATAGGGTTAAGTGAGAAATAAATTTTAATGTGTACTTTATGTAAAAACAGTGGTACTATCTAATAGAGAATATTATTACAAAATTATAGGAACTGAAATGGATTAATTTGGACTAAATATGGATTTTCTATGAATTAAATAAGATTCTGGAATTATTTTAACAATAGAAATCATTTTCTAATTGAATTTCCTCGGATTCTGGACTGGGCACCAAAATTCAGGAACCGCAGGGGCTACTGCGCAAATATCCCAAGGCTCAGTGCACAGCGACAAGGGATGGCGGGTTGATTCCACAAAACCCCGAGGGGTCATACGCAAAATGGCGCTGCGAAGCGGTATCGGCCGATTTCGACCGCCCGATCTAGAATCAAGGGCCCAGATTAGATTCCCCCCCCAACCGAACCGGTACCGCATCAAGACCGTCGGATCGCCATCCAACGCTCCACATTTTAAATACTAGAGATCCACCCTGATCCATCCGATATCGCGCCAACGATCCAGATTCAATCTGACCGAAGGGGTAACTTGCTTCTAATCGTGGCCGTCAACTCTGTATCCAACGGCCACGCCATCCCCTCCCCCGCGCACCCGAGTAGAACGGCGGCGCCGCCCAGGTGTGCGGCGGGCCATCGTCGGAGTTCTTCCAAAACCCGAGCCAAGCCCGCAACTCGAAGTTCCAGCGTCCCAGACCACGCCACAGGTACACCCGAGAAGATGGACAGCTCACCTAGGTTGGAGACGGTCACAGGGAGGCTTCCCACGACGAAGGGCGGTTTCACGGCGGCGCGCAACGCCGGCGATGAGCCATACGGCCAGTCGAGCCCCCAAACTGCCCACCAGACGCCCCTACGCGAAGAGGTGAACAAGGCGAATCCTATGGTTAGCGGCTCACCTCCAATCGATGGTCAAGGCGGGCTGGCCACGGTATGCGGCGGCTCCACGGCAGTGACGGTGCTCCGGCAAGAAATTGCCAGCACACCGGCGGTCCAACTTTAGCGCAGGAGCCACGGCCACCTTCGCCGCACCACGACGAAGCTTACGGACCCAACTCCAGGGCCCCAACGCTGGTAATCCTGCCAAGCCGCGATGGCGACCAACCCACCTCTCGATCCTTGCCGCCTGCTCGGATTTCATGGAAACTACGCACTGGTCAACGATGGAGGGTGGCCAAGAGAGTCTCAAGGAGCTGGGTTTTATATCCCCAGGGTGAGGATCAACTAACCAAGCCGCCCCGTGTTCACCGGCATCTGTCTGCGCGGATGGCGGCGGCGTTTTCGTTGCCGCGGACTTGGGGAAGGGGACTAGTCTGACAGGGCGGACCCACGCGTCGGCGCCGGTGTGAAGGAAAACGCAGAGAGCAGGCGGGCCGCGCGGGGGGAGAAAAGGGGTTTGGGCCGAATTCGGGTCTAAGGCCCAGGTAAGGTGTTCTTAGTCTTTTTCTTTTGTTTTTCTTTTTTTTTCCTATTTGATTCACTTTCCTTTTCATTTGAATCTCTAATTTGAATTTGAAATCTGTTATAAACTTCACCTTTGAGTCAAATGTGCAATCTCAAATCTGTACAAGAAATATATATATATATATATTATAATTATTTTTATTCACATAGTAATTTCTTCCTTCTCTTTTCTCTTTTATTTTATATTTCCATTTTCAAATTCTAGTTTTCTTAGCTTAAGCTTGTTTCACAATTTTGAATACAAAGTGCAACAATACAATAACTTTATCATGAAAGGCATTTTATTTATTTATTTATTTGTTATGTTAACCCATATAATTCAAATATGCACAAAGAAGAGAAAAACCAATTAACTCCCAAGGGTTCTAATCTCAAGATACCCACTTATAAACATATTTATTTATTTATAACCTTATTTTTCTTTGATACAAATTTTTGGGCTCTACACCAGCTGAGAATTAGGAGCCTTGAGGGTACCCCTAATTATGGTCCCCAACAGTAGCCCCCGAGCCTCGAAGGGAGTGTTTGCACTCGCTTGGAGGCTTTCGTCACACTTTTTTGCAAGGGGACCAGCCTTTCTCGGTTGTGTTTTGTTCCGGTGGGTGCGCACGAGCGCACCTGCCGGGTGTAGCCCCCGAGGCCTCGGAGGAGTGGTTTCACTCCTTCGAGGTCTTACTGCCTCACGTAGTGCTTCGGCTGGTCTGGTCATTCCCTCATGCGAGCTGGCCGTAGCCCAGGTGTACGGTCGGGTCCCAAGTTCTCGGGCTGGTATGTTGACGCTGTCAACGGTTCGGCCAGAGCCGGGTTTGCGAGAGCAGCCCCCGAGCCTCTGCACAGAGCGAGAGGGCGATCAGGGGTAGACTCGGTTTTTTTTACATACGCCCCTGCGTCGCCTTTCCGCAAGGAGGAGGGGGGAAAGCGCCATGTTGCCCTCGATGGGCGCCGAACATGGTGTCTCCGATGAGCTGCAAGCGGGTAATCCGAGTGGACGTCCGTGCCCCGTTCGTTAGGGGTCGGCTAGGGGCCCAGAGGCACGCCCAAAAGTACCTGCGGGTGATCTGCCAGACCTGGTCCCCTGGCGACAGGGTCCGAGGGCTCGATCCTCCCTCTGGTGGGATTCTGTTACAAGATCGTTCCCGCCGATCTCGGAAATGTCCTAGGGTACCTCGGGAGCGCAGTCCGAGCCTTGGTTATGTATCGAACGTACCCATGGTCATCCCTCGCTCGGTGTCTGAGGCGGCTGTGAACCCTTCGGGGGCCAGCCTTCGAACCCCTGATCAGTATTGGGCGCGGAGCCCGAGTAGCCTGAGGCGGTCGTTGAACCCTTTTGAGGGGCCGGCCTTTGAACCTCTGACCAGTAGTGGGTGTAGGGCCCACGCGATCTGAGGCGACTGTTGAACCCTTCCGGGGGGCCAGCCTTCGAACCTCTTATCAGTAGGGGGGCTCGGAGCCTGGTTCCTTCTCGGGGAAGGATCCTTTTCGGGGTATCCCCCTTTCCCGGTCCCTGCTGCAAGAGAGAGAAAGAGGAAAAATGGAAAAGGATACAAAATCGAACGACGCGGTGTACCTTTTTGGACGCGTTCATTTTGGTGAAGGGGAAGCGTCGCCCGCTTCTCCTGCCAGAGGCGCCGCGTGTCCCGTCGTGGAGTTAATGTGACGGGGCGAGTGGTTGGAGGGGCGACCGTTGCGCGTGCGCGAGCCGTTCGAGGAACGGATCACGGGCGCGTCGTCTTCACGCCGTGGGAGAGGGTTCTCTCGCTGCCCCCGGATGGGACGTAAGCCTGGCTGACGACGCGACCGCTGCGCCTGCTCGCCTGCCACCGCCATTACTGCCGGCCCACTTTTGGCCGTGTTGACCATCGCGCCAGGCTGGTGCTGCTGGGTCACGCGTCGGGTCGCCTCGAGTCGCGGTATTGGTTCCGCAGTCGAGGAGGTGCGGTGGTGGCGCGGGTGGCGATGCAGTTACTCACACGTAGCAACCGGCGCACCGGTTGCATGACGCGTGGGCCTGGGCCTCCATGCCGGGCGTGTTGGGAGTCGGAGGAGCGCGCCCACTTGGCGCGGTTGCATGCCGCCTGCATGGCTGCCCACCCTTTCGCCCGTTGGTCTGGGCAAAAGTGGAGGGTCGCTTGTAACCGTTGGGCGGTTGTATGCACCGCGCGCGGCGGTTTGGCTTCTTCTGCCCTGAGTTGGCTTGCATGACGTGTGGGGCCCAGCCCCCATGCCGTGGGGGAGGAACTTGGAGTGTGTCGGAGAAGACTCAGCCCGTGACGGCTGTAGACGCGAGTAGGGAGAACCGCCCTTAAAAGGAGGGTGACCCCCTTGGAGGGCGACCATGTCTTCGTGCTCCCTTATGCATCGTGTCTTTCCACCTTCCAGGCCCCCGGATGGGGGAGATCCGCCGTCTTACCGCCTCGTCGTTGGGGGGAACGCAACTCCGCGGGAGTTGGTACCTTTCAGCCATCGTTCGGCTTCAAGGATTTTCATCAGCCAGCCCGGCCGCTTCCCCTCGCCGGGGGTCACCCAAGACGGTGACCACCAGCCCCTGGATGGGGAGGAGCAAGCTGGGCTGTGGTCTTTGCCCCGCCCCCAGCTGGTCTTCATCATCCCCGCTGGGACGGGGCACCGGGCCAGCCGGTGCTCTGCCCCCTGCGCGGGTCGGCCGACCGCCTCTTCTTCCAGCTTCTGGTGGTGGAGACCATCCTCCAGTTCTGTGGAGGAGGCGTCCTCCAGTCATGCTGGGGGAGGCGGGCTGTTGCTGTCCAGCTAGGATGCAACATTCCGTCCTCTTCCTCGCTTGCGTGGCGAGGACAGGAGTGAGGACCTGCCGGTGCGCCTCGGGGTGACCCGCGTTTGCTGGTGATTCGCCCAGAGCTCGTTGCTCCACGGGCTTCCCCATCGTGGAGGTTGTCCATACCCGCGGGGACAGAACCGGAGTTCCGTTTGTAATGGTGCCTTGAGTGCCAGTGTTTTTGTGCATTGTGGCTGTCGGGGCCTGAACATGTATGTGATTTTGGCATGGAGCCGTGTATTTTCCTCCTTTTCGAGCACTGAGTCTCGCCTGTTGGTTGTCTGAACCGCTTCACCAAGCGTGAGTCGCCCCGTGTACAGGTGACGAGTGAGGTATCCGTATCTCGAAGGCGTAGGAGTCCCTCGGCTCGGTCGGCCTTGTTGTCCGAGGCTTCTCTAACTTAGTTAAAGGAACCCCTCGGCCGCTCTTTGATGAGCCGAGGCCAGGGGTAGCGGCGTCAACATGGACAGAGGCAGAGTTGGCTCGAAAAGGAAACCTGGTTGGCCGGAGCCTGGCCGGGTTGTCCGTTAGCGGGACTGACGCCGGAATTGACCAGCCGAGGCCTCGGGTCGGGCTGACGTCCTCGGAGGGCAGTTGGCCGAGGCCTTGGGGTGGCCGACCGAGCCGCCTGCTCGGGCCGGATCGACGTCCTCGGAAGGTAACTGGCCGAGGCCCCGGGGTGACCGGTCGAGCCGCCTGCTCGGGCCGGATTCCCGGAGAAGACCCTAGCGGCGATGGCCCGGGCGTGGTGATGACGTCGTCCTCCAGAGTGGAGATCCTCGGACCGCGTCGCCGTCCGAGGCTAGGTTGGCCCTTGCCGAAGGTGTCGTCGATGCCAAGGGTGCTGCTGTTCCCTTCAGCCATCAAGATCCGAGCCTGCAGGATCGGATTGTCTTGTAGCGTGTGTTTCCTACGGCCGCCGAGGCCTAAACACACCCTCGCCGTGTTGTAAAGCTGCGTCCCTTTTCCTTTTATTTCGAGTATCTGGACTTTTTTGTTGGTAACAGAAATGTTTGTGCGAGCAAGAGTTGCTTCTCGCGGAAGGTGATGAGTGAGGTATCCGTATCCCGGAGGCGTAGGAGTCCCTCGGCTCGGTCGGCCTTGCCGCTTACGCGCACTCTTACCCGTCCATGGGGCTCTGTCACCGACGCAGTCGAGAAGGCTCGAAGGATCGCTTCGGCAGAAGAGCTTTCGGGCGTGAAGACTTGTTCGGTCCGCAGAATCACTTATCCGAACGTGAGTTACTTATCGCAGAAGGTGATGAGTGAGGTATCCGTATCCCGGAGGCGTAGGAGTCCCTCGGCTCGGTCAGCCTTGGCTGCTTACGTGTACTCCGTCGTTTTTAGGATCCACTTTTCGAAGTAGCCAAAAAACGCGAAAGATATTCTGGCAGAAAAGATCTCTTCTTTTTTTTCTTTTCGAGGAAAATTTCGACGCAGAGGGGGTTCCCCCCCTTTTAGCCCCCGAGGGAGGGTCGGGCTTTGCCGAGGCGAGGCCGACCCTTCCTTGATGACTAAACTTTGCGTGGGTGCGAGGTATATGATCAACTTGAAAACATCTTAAGGGTAGAAGCGACGTAGCTGTTGGATGTTCCAGGCGTTGTCGTAGACCTCGCCTTGGCTGTTGGCCACCTTGTATGTTCCGGGCTTCAGAACCTTGGCGATGACGAATGGCCCCTCCCAGGGAGGCGTGATCTTGTGCCGCCCTCGGGCGTCTTGTCGCAGTCGAAGCACCAGGTCACCCACCTGGAGGTCTCGGGACCGGACCCCTCGGGCGTGGTAGCGTCGCAGGGACTGCTGGTACCGCGCCGAGTTTAGCAAGGCCTGGTCCCGAGCCTCCTCCAGCTAGTCCAGCGAGTTTTCTCGGCTGACTTGGTTGCTTTGGTCGGTGTAGGCCCTCGTCCTCGGGGAGCCATATTCTAAGTCCGTGGGCAAGATGGCTTTGGCCCCATAGACTAGAAAGAACGACGTGAAGCCCGTGGCTCGGCTCGGCGTTGTCCTCAGACTCCAGACCACCGAGGGGAGTTCCTTCATCCACCGCTTGCCGAACTTGTTGAGGTCGTTGTAGATCCGAGGCTTGAGCCCTTGTAGAATCATGCCGTTGGCACGCTCCACCTGCCCATTCGTCATGGGATGAGCCACGGTGGCCCAGTCCACCCGGATGTGGTGATCCTCGCAGAAGTCCAGGAACTTTCTGCCGGTGAACTGGGTGCCGTTGTCGGTGATGATGGAGTTCGGGACCCTGAAGCGATGGATGATGTTGGTGAAGAACACCACCGCCTGCTCGGACCTGATGCTGTTCAGGGGTCGGACCTCGATCCACTTGGAGAATTTGTCGATGGCGACCAGCAGGTGCGTGTAGCCCCCGGGTGCCTTCTGCAAGGGGCCGACGAGGTCCAGACCCCACACCGCAAAAGGCCAGGTGATGGGTATCGTCTGCAGAGCCTGAGCGGGCAGATGGGTCTGCCTCGCGTAGAATTGGCACCCTTCGCAGGTGCGGACGATTCGGGTAGCGTCGGCCACCGCCGTCGGCCAGTAGAAGCCTTGCCGGAAAGCGTTTCCGACAAGGGCTCGAGGCGCTGCGTGATGGCCGCAAGCCCCCGAGTGTATCTCTCGCAGGAGTTCCTGACCTTCGGTGATGGAGATGCATCGCTGGAGGATGCCTGAGGGGCTGTGGTGGTAGAGCTCCTTCTCATCTCGCAGCAAGACGAACGACTTGGCGCGCCGCGCCACCCACCGAGCCTCGGCTCGGTCGAGGGGTAGCTCTCCTCGGTGGAGATATTGTAGGTACGGGGTCTGCCAGTTTCGATTAGGCGTGACCCCGCTTCGCTCCTCCTCGACGCGCAGTGCCTCACCCTCGGGGGCCGAGGGTACCTCGGACTGAACCGAGGGCGCCTCGGGTCGAGCCGAGGGTGCCTCGGGTTGAGCCGTGGGTGCCTCGGACTGGGCCGAGGGTACCTTAGGCTCGGACGTGTCGTCGATCTTGACGGAGGGTTGATACAGGTCTCGGGAGAAGACGTCCGGGAGAACCGTTGTTCGCCCCGAGGCTATTTTAGCCAGCTCGTCCGCAGTCTCGTTGTAGCGCCGAGCGATGTGGTTGAGCTCGAGCCCGTAGAACTTGTCTTCCAGGCGCCAAACTTCATCGCAGTAGGCCTCCATCTTCGGGTCGCGGCAATGGGAGTTCTTCATGACTTGGTCGATGACGAGCTGCGAGTCACTACGAGCGTCGAGGCGTCGGACCCCTAGCTCGATGGCGATCCGCAACCCGTTGACCAGAGCCTCATATTCGGCCACATTGTTGGACGCCGGGAAGTGGAGGCACAGCACGTAGCGTAGATGCTTTCCGAGGGGTGAGATGAAGAGTAGGCCTGCGCCGGCCCCTGTCTTCATCAGCGACCCGTCGAAGAACATAGTCTAGAGCTCCGGTTGGATCGGAGCCGTTGGTAGCTGGGTGTCGACCCATTCAGCCACGAAGTCCGCCAAGACCTGGGACTTAATGGCTTTCCGAGGAGCGAACGAGATTGTCTCACCCATGATCTCCACCGCCCACTTTGCAATCCTACCCGAGGCCTCTCGGCACTGGATGATCTCTCCCAGGGGGAAGGATGACACCACAGTTACCGGATGAGACTCGAAGTAGTGTCGCAGCTTCCATCGCGTTAGGATCACCGCGTACAGCAGCTTCTGAACCTGTGGGTAGCGGACCTTGGTTTCGTACAGTACCTCGCTGACGAAGTAGACTGGCCTCTGAACGGGCAATGCATGCCCCTCTTCTTGCCTCTCGACCACAATCGCGGCGCTAACCACCTGGGTGGTCACGGCGATGTAGACCAGGAGGGCTTCTCCGGCAGCTAGGGGCACCAAGATAGGCGCCTTTGTGAGGAGCGCCTTCAGGTTCCCGAGGGCTTCCTCGGCCTCAGGGGTCCAAGTGAAGCACTCGGCCTTCCTTAAGAGGCGGTACAGAGGTAGACCTCTTTCGCCGAGGCGTGAGATGAAGCGGCTCAGAGCCGCGAGGCATCCCATGACCCTCTGTACGCCTTTCAAGTCCTTGATGGGCCCCATGCTGGTAATGGCTGTGATCTTTTCCGGGTTGGCTTCGATGCCCCGCTCGAGACGATGAACCCCAAGAGCATGCCTCGGGGCACCCCGAAGACACACTTTTCGGGATTGAGCTTGACACCTTTCGCCTTGAGACATCGGAATGTCGTTTCAAGGTCAGAAAGGAGGTCGGAGGCTTTCCTCGTCTTGACTACGATGTCATCGACGTAGGCCTCGACTGTGCGGCCAATGTGTTCGCCGAACACATGGTTCATGCACCGTTGGTACGTTGCGCCCGCATTCCTCAAACCGAACGGCATGGTGACATAGCAGTACATGCCGAAGGGTGTGATGAAAGAAGTCGCGAGCTGGTCGGACTCTTTCATCTTGATTTGCTGATACCCTGAGTAGGCATCGAGGAAAGACAGGGTTTCGCACCCAGCAGTGGAATCCACGATTTGGTCGATGCGAGGCAGAGGGTAGGGAACCTTCGGACATGCTTTGTTGAGACTAGTGTAGTCTACACACATTCGCCATTTCCCCCCTTTCTTTCTCACAAGCACAGGGTTGGCAAGCCATTTGGGATGGAATACCTCTTTGATGAACCCTGCCGCCATTAGCTTGTGAATCTCCTCGCCTATGGCTCGGCGCTTCTCCTCGTCGAATCGGCACAGCGGCTGCTTGACGGGTCGGGCTCTGGCTCGGATGTCCAGCGAGTGCTCGGCGACATCCCTCGGTACGCCGGGCATGTCCGAGGGGCTCCACGTGAAGACATCGGTGTTCGCGCGGAGAAAGTCGACGAGCACTGCTTCCTATTTGGGATCGAACCCGGAGCCGATCCGGATCTGCTTGGAGGTGTCGCCGCTGGGGTCGAGGGGGACAGACTTAACCGTCTCTGCTGGCTCAAAGTTGCCGGCGTGACGCTTCACGTCTGGCACCTCCTTAGAGAGGCTCTCCAGGTCGGCGATGAGGGCCTCGGACTCGGCGAGGGCCTCGGCGTACTCCACGCACTCCACGTCGCATTCGAACGCGTGTTTGTACGTAGGGCCGACGGTGATGACCCCGTTGGGGCCCGACATCTTGAGCTTCAGGTAGGTGTAGTTGGGGACGGCCATGAACTTCGCGTAGCATGGCCTCCCCAGTACCGCGTGGTAGGTTCCTTGGAACCCGACCACCTCGAACGTCAGGGTCTCCCTTCAGAAGTTGGAGGGTGTTCCGAAGCAGACGGGAAGGTCAAGCTGTCCGAGGGGTTGGACGCGCTTCCCGGGGATGATCCCATGGAAGGGCGCAGCGCCTGCCCGGACAGAGGACAGATCAACACGCAGGAGCTCGAGGGTCTCGGCGTAGATGATGTTGAGGCTGCTGCCTCCGTCCATGAGGACCTTGGTGAGCCTGACGTCGCCGATGACGGGGTCGACGACGAGCGAGTATTTCCCCGGGCTCGGCACATGGTCGGGGTGATCGTCTCGGTCGAAGGTGATGGGCTTGTCGGACCAGTCTAGATAGACTAGCGCCGCCACCTTGACCGAGCAGACCTCCCGGCGCTCTTGCTTGCGGTGCTGAGCCGAGGCGTTCGCCGCTTGCCCACCATAGATCATGAAGCAGTCGCGGACCTCGGGGAACTCTCCTGCCTGGTGATCTCCCTTCTTGTCATCGTCGCGGGCCTTGCCACCCTCCGCGGGTGGCCCGGCCCTGTGGAAGTGGAACCGAAGCATGACGCACTCCTCAAGGGTGTGCTTGACCGGTCCCTGGTGATAGGGGCACGGCTCCTTGAGCATCTTGTCGAAGAGGTTGGCACCTCCGGGGGGCTTCCGAGGGTTCTTGTACTCGGCGGCGGCGACAAGGTCCGCGTCGGCTGCGTCGCGTTTCGCTTGCGACTTCTTCTTGCCCTTCTTCTTGGCGCCGCGCTGAGTTGACGCCTCGGGAGTACCTTCCGATGGGCGGCCCTGGGGCTGCTTGTCCTTTCGGAAGATAGCCTCGACCGCCTCCTGGCCGGAGGCGAACTTGGTGGCGACGTCCATCAGCTCGCTCGCCCTGGTTGGGGTCTTGCGGCCCAGCTTGCTCACCAGGTCGCGGCAGGTGGTGCCAGCGAGGAACGCGCCGATGACATCCGAGTCGGTGATGTTGGGCAGCTCGGTGCGCTGCTTCGAGAATCGCCGGATGTAGTCTCGGAGAGACTCTCCCGGCTGCTGTCGGCAGCTTCGGAGGTCCCAGGAATTCCCGGGGCGCACATACGTGCCCTGGAAATTGCCGGCGAAAGCTTGGACTAGGTCGTCCCAGTTGGAGATCTGCCCCGGAGGCAGGTGCTCCAACCAGGCGCGAGCGGAGTCGGAGAGGAACAGGGGGAGGTTGAGGATGATGAGGTTGTCATCGTCCGTTCCACCCAGTTGGCAGGCCAGACGGTAGTCCGCGAGCCACAGTTCCGGTCTCGTCTCCCCCGAGTACTTTGTAATAGTAGCCGGGGGCCGGAACCGGGTCCGGAACGGCGCCCGTCGGATGGCTCGACTGAAGGCTTGCGGACCGGGTGGTTCGGGCGAGGGACTTCGATCCTCCCCGCTGTCGTAGCGTCCCCCACGCCTGGGGTGGTAGCCTCGGCGCACCCTCTCGTCGAGGTGGGCCCGTCGGTCGCGGTGGTGGTGCTCGTTGCCGAGGCGACCCGGGGCCGCAGGCGCGGTGTTGCGCGTGCGCCCGGTGTAGACCGAGGCTTCCCGCATGGATCGGGAAGTTGCAGCATGAGGTTCAGAGGGGTACCCCTGCCTTCGGGAGGCAGAGCTCTCGGCCCGTCGGACCGCGACGCCTTCCAGGAGATTCTTGAGTTCTCCCTGGATTCGCCGCCCCTCGGTGGTTGATGGCTCTGGCATCGCGCGAAGAAGCATTGCTGCTGCCGCCAGGTTCTGGCCGACCCCACTGGATGCGGGTGGTGGCCTAAGCCTGACGTCGTCGGCGATGCGGTGCTGGAAACCCTGGGGTAGATGACGTATTTCTCCAGCCGGAGGTTGGCCCGCCAATGCCTGCCCGACGTCCTGACGGATCGGCCCCAGCGCTCCTGCTCCCTCGTCGAGCCTGGCCTGCACCCCGCGGATTTGCTCGAGCTGTGGGTCATGACCCCCCACCTGAACGGGGACCACAGCTAGCTCCCGTGGGATGTCAACGCGAGGCACCGGCCTAGGGAGGTCACCGTCCTCTAGCATGCCGAAATGGCTGCCTTCGGGCGGACCCCCTAGATCGACGTGGAAGCATTCGCGACTTGGGCCACGATCCTCGTCGCCGAGGCTTCGGCTACCGTTGGAACAGTCGGAAAGGCAGTAGTCGCATGCGGTCATGAAGTCCCACATGGCACTGGGGTTACCAAGTCCAGAGAAATCCCAACAGACGCTGGGTTCGTCGTCTTCCTCGGACCCAGAGGGCCCGTAGGTCGAGACGTCCGTCAGCCGGTCCCAAGGTGACCGCACACGAAACCCCAGAGGGTCTGGATTTGCCTCTACGAGAGCGCCCGCCAAAGCGAAGTCGCTAGACGGGTTGAGGCTGAACCCGAAAGACGCGGGATGGGAATCGATCGGTACCTTTTGGTCGATGGGCGGCGATAAGGTCGCGTCGGGGACTGGCTGCGCCGTCGTCTCAGGTACGAGGGTGACGTCCAGCAAGCTTTTCGCGAGCGTGCTGGCGTCGTCCGCTTGCTCGGGATTGGCGTGTCGCGGGGAGACGGCGCTCGCCTTCGTCTCAAACGCGAGGTCGACGCCTGGTGCGCCCCCCGTTGGGGTGCCGGGACCGTCGACTCGCTCGACAGCGGACGAGGCGCTGCCTCCTGCTTGGCCTTGGTTGCCCCGCCTCCTCCTCCGTCGGCAGGGGAGAGGACAGGGTGAGCTCGAAGGTTGTTCTTCCACCATGCGGGGAAGACGTCGCCGATTCCGCCGCCAGCAGGTGGGTTGTCGGCCGCCACCGTTGTTGTCGCACGGCGGTGGAAGGAGTATCATGTCGTAGCTGCCGTCGAGGGATATGAACTCAAGACTCCCGAAACGGAGCACCATCCCGGGTTGGAGAGGTTGCTGGAGACTGCCCATCTGGAGCTTGACGGGAAGCTGTTCGTCAACATGCAGCAGGCCCCTACCTGGCGCGCCAACTGTCGGCGTTCCAAGACCGGGGGG
Organism: Zea luxurians; assembly: GCA_029449295.1. Taxonomy (NCBI): domain Eukaryota; kingdom Viridiplantae; phylum Streptophyta; class Magnoliopsida; order Poales; family Poaceae; genus Zea; species Zea luxurians. Next base: position 42,478,797 of record JAOPSE010000001.1, on the reverse strand, counting down.
TCCCTTGGCCGACGAGTGAATGTCGCCGCGTGCCCCAGCCCAGATGGGTCGAGCGTGAGGGCGAGCGCGAAGGGGGGAGAGCGAGGCGGCCGGAGACCGGCGTGAGAGAGGTGGGAATCCCGCGGCCCTCGTGTTCGTCCCGCGCCTAGGTCGGGTGCGCTTGCAGTAGGGGGTTACAAGCGTCCACGCGGGAGAGGGAGCGAGCGGCTCCAAGCAAGCGCCTGTTCTCGTCCTCGTCCCCGCGCGGCCAACCCTCTCTAAGAGGGCCCTAGTCCTCCCTTTTATAGGCGTAAGGAGAGGATCCAGGTGTACAATGGGGGGTGTAGCAAGGTGCTACGTGTCTAGCGGAGGTGAGCTAGCGCCCTAGGTACATGCCGTTGTGGCAGCCGGAGAGATCTTGGCACCCAGCTGGTGTGATGTCGTGGCCGTCGAAGGAGCGATGGAGCTTGGTGGAGGGACAGCTGTCGGAGTGGTTGAGTCCTTGCTGACGTCCTCTTGCTTCCGTAAGGGGGCTGAGAGCCGCCGCCGTCACAGAGCATGCGCGGCGCCATCATTGCCTATCTGGCGGAGCGAGCCAGATGGGACACCGGTCTTGTTCCCTGCGGCCCGAGTCAGCTCGGGGTAGGGTGATGATGGCGCCTCCTGTTGACGTGGCTGGTCTACACCCTAGGTTGGGCGATGTGGAAGCTCCTCCGAAGCCGAGGTCGAGTCCGAGCCCCCGGGTTGGGCGAGGCGGAGATCGTCGTCTTCTGGGGCCGAGCCCAAGTACGAGCCCTGGGTCGGGCGAGGCGGAGATCGTCGTCTTCTGGGGCCGAGCCCAAGCCTGAGCCCTGGGTCGGGCGAGGCGGAGATCATCGTCTTCTAGGGCCGAGCCCAAGTCCGAGCCCTGGGTCGGGCGAGGCAGAGATCATCGTCTTCTGGGGCCGAGCCCAAGTCCGAGCCCTGGGTCGGGCGGAGTTCGCCGTCTTCCGGGACTTAGCCCGAGTCCGAGCCCTGGGTCGGGCGGAGTTCGCCGTCTTCCGGGACTTAGCCCGAGTCCGAGCCCTGGGTCGGGCGGAGTTCGCCGTCTTCCGGGACTTAGCCCGAGTCCGAGCCCTGGGTCGGGCGGAGTTCGCCGTCTTCCGGGACTTGGCCCGAGTCCGATCCCTTGGTCAGGCGAAGCGGAGCTTCCTATGGTGCCTCCGGCAGGGCCTGACTGCTTGTCAGTCTTACTCTGTCCAGTGGCACTGCAGTCGGTGTGGCGTAGGCGGCGCTGTCCTTCTGTCAGGCCAGTCAGTGGAGCGGCAAAGTGACAGCGGTCACTTCGGTCCTGCCAGCTGGGGGGTGCGCGCCAGGATAAGGGTGTCAGGCCACCTTTGCATTAAATGCTCTTGCGACTTGGTCGGTCGGTGCGGCGATTTGGTCAGGGTTGCTTCTTAGCGAAGGCAGGGCCTCGGGCGAGCCGGGAATATGTTCGCCGCTGAAGGGGGGCCTCGGGCGAGACGGAAATCCTCCAGGGGTCGGCTGCCCTTGTCCGAGGCTAGGCTCGGGTGAGGCGTGATCGTGTCCCTCGAATGGACTGATCCCTGACTTAATCGCACCCATCAGGCCTTTGCAGCTTCGTGCTGATGGGGGTTACCAGCTGAGAATTAGGAGCCTTGAGGGTACCTCTAGTTATGGTCCCTGACAAGTTGGGTTGGAAAGATTATCTTCTTATATTTCCATTGGTATCTAGAACGTCGAAAAGGGAGTCCGTATATGGTCTGGACGTCCGTTTTCGTGAGACCCACTCCCCCAGTCTGAACCAGATATGCGAATAAACTTAACTTCGACTCCCCTTGAGCTTGAGACTCTATCTTTGATTGGGCCTTGACCATATAGCTCACGTCCATGTACTCATCATTATCCCCTTCTTGGTTTTGAGTCGTCCTCGACTCAAAGTAGTTGGTGCCTGCATAAGGAGTTGTTGTAGGTCTGGACATCATCCAACCTTGCGCCCCTTCTTGAAGTTGACCCTGTTATTGCAAAATCGACAAAGAAGGACAAGTGGAACTGGACATAATATGGTTAGCTTTAACACAACCCTCTAGTTGATCATATTGTTTCATGACAAAAGGAGAATTCATATTTGAACAAATATACTCGATGTACCGTATATTCCCCTTTCCAATTATATCTTCCAATAAAATGATATGTATATTTAGATGTCCATGGAAAATCAGCAATAAAAGGAAGTTTCTCCTCTAAATTATTTAGATTACATAGAACATCAAATTCAATATGAGCCAAAGTATTTAAAGAAGATAACAATTTCAGCTCATCATGCACACTAGTTATGGGACTGAATGTTCTAATTTCTTGCATAAGTTGTGGCACAGAAACAATAGAAGCATCATCATACAACTCTTCTTTACCACAAGGAATATGTTGATGATTAGGAGAAATTTTTAACACATCAAGAGAAGTCTCACCATGAGCATTACCTTTACTATCATCAGCAAAAGAAATACTTGATGAATTATGAAATGATGGGTCTGAACTTTCTCATGTTGCTATGAGCACCTCATTTTCTTTAACATCATCCTCTCACTTTTGTATATGATTCTACAAAAGGTTAGTCACAACAAGAGGAATAACAATAGTATGATCCACTAGATGCACCTCATTAGATGAAGTTAATTTAGGAGGTGTATTAATAAAAGTTTCTCGCATAAGAATTTTCAGACCTTTTTGAGTTTATGGTTTATCTGATGGAGTTAAGGGCTCCCACCAAGATAAAGCATAATGGTTCAAAACACTAGTTGCCTTTTTGATCTTTTTCCGTTCACACAAAATATTTTTTAAAAAGTCAATCTATCTTAGTTTCCCACTCAACATACTTTTCAGCATATATAACATCATAAGATGGAAAAGCAAAAATAGAATCACATGTGAAAGAAGTTGTAGGCTGTGGTAGACGAGTCTCCATCGTGTCCATCTATTCAACAAGTTTTGAAACTCTCTTTAACCTTTCAGTGTTCATGTTGAGTGTATCACACATAGCTCTCATCATGTCGCGGAGCTCTAGATAGGATGTTCCTGTCATTGTTAGTACAAAGCATAAACAAAGGCAACAAACAAAAGGTGTGAACCCTACAACTACTCTCAAGGGTGGTGATGGAACACAAGTTGTGAAGCGTCTTACCCTGCTCTTACAAGGTTCTTACCAGCATTGCAGGTGGAAAACGGTAGCCAGTGTGACAGCCCAAAGAGCATGGGTGTGATTGCAAAGGAGTACATGTTCTGCTCGAGAGAAAGGTGAAGCTTTGAGAAGGCTCACTAAATATATATTTGTGGCAAACAAGTCAGTAACAGATGGCAATGCTGAATAAGTGTTCCAAGTATTCGTCCTAGTTGCTGGCCTAAAAAATGTATTAGAACAATTGTACCAAGGCACAAGAAAGGAGGTAACAAGGATCTAGGTACAACAAAGAAACAAGTTGGAAGCAAAACAATCACAAAGGTGCACAGATCAATGGTGTTCATAGACTAGTTTAAGCAAATAAGTCACGCATCTAAAGCCCCAGGGACACAATGGATGTGGCCACTTCTGTTTTTTTTTCTTTTATATTTTTCTTTTGTTTTATGCGGATCTTTTCTTGCACTTTCCTTTTATGTTCTCATTTTTTCCACAGAAGTGTTGCAAAAACAAGAAACAACACAAGAGTATCAAAAACAATTCTCGTTCGTCTGCTGCAGATTTTCTGCTATAACTTCAATAGGTTGTTTCACAAATTTAGAGACCTCAAACATAAAAACTCACAACACAAAAGTTGTAGGTCTTCTTTTTATCTTTCTTTTAGATACATGGATCGCCTATTTTGGATAAATAAAGTGGGAGATAGTGACCCCGAAATACAGACTAGTCCGAAATTTCAGGATTACAAACAGATTTATTTCCAAAAATAGATAACTATTGGATAATGATCTTTTCTGGAAAACTAGTAAATAAAAATGTTGTAGATAATTTTCTAAGATTTCTAGAAAGTACAAGAACACAAATTTTCGAGGTCGTATGTGAGATTTATGCTCAAAATACCGAACTAGACAGAAACTAATCTGATAATGACGAGATGATGAGATAAAATATGATGGGAGAATGGGTTCAGTTTATGCATAGGGTAGGTTTTGTGGATGAGATCGGTTTATTAAGATTGAGTTTATGGACGGCAGCAGATGGTAATGACCAAACTGACCCAAAACAAATCTAAACCAATAACCTAATTAGGGTTATTGTCGAGGCAAGTGAAGGATGAATGATTTCGGTTTATGGATAGGATTGGTTTTGTGGATGGTATTGATTATTGAGATTGAGTTTGTTGGACGACAACGGATGATAATGACCAAACTAACCCAAAACAAATCTAAACCAAGAACAAGACCCTGACCTAGGACACAGACTCAAAACTACGGACTCCAAAACTGAATTGTGCAAAAGGCTAAGGTGCTGGTTTTAGGTTGGGATAAACCGATCGTATTTTTTTGGCTTTTTGTGGGTTATAGAATGAACAAAATGAATCGACAGGTAAGATTATACCACATGGGTAACCTGAGCTCTGATACCACTTGATAGAGGGCAATGCCCGTTCTTTCGTGAAGTACAGTAACTCGATTGGGTGGAGATCTCCACGTTGATGATGAAGGAAATGGTGACGCCTAAGAGGGGGGTGAATTAGGACTTCTAAAAATCTCTCTAAACTAGGCCACAAATAAATCCCTAGAGCAAAACCTATGCAAATGAATAATCTAGAATGTGCAAACTAAGTTTTGTCTAAGTGTTGCTATCTCTACCGCAAAGGCTAAGTTTCAATCTAAATAATCTAAACAAAAAGACAAGATTGAAACTTAAATACTTAATGTAAATGTGGAAGCTAAAGAGCAAGGTAGAGATGCAAACTCTCGTGGATGACGCTGGTATTTTTACCAAAGTATCCGGAACCACGCAAGGTACCGATAAATCCTTGTTGGTGCCCCTACGCAAAGGGAAGCCCACGCGAGGGCCAAGCACCTCGGTTGAGTAACTCCGCAGAGAGTCGCGAGCTTTCTCCACATGCAAGTGGTGCTCTGCTTCCGGCTCCTCTAGGACACTCGTCGCCGTCTCCACTATCGAGCTTCTAGCTGAAATGCCATGGGCCTTGTTCCCTTCGGTACACGATGGAGACCTGACACAAACGCGGTTGTCACGGTGTCGGTGATTTGGGTCCGACCGCACACCCGAGGGTTGCCCCTCGAGGTGTTTTTAGGAGTAGGACGGTGTAGCTGACTGTAGCTCGATGGTTCGTGCTAGAGGCACGAGAGACAGTGGGCAATCTTATACAAGTTCGGGCCGCTTTGAGATTCGTAATACCCTACGTCCTGGAGTGGATCTTATGTGTGGTAGATTACAAGAGAATTCTCTAGTACAGGAGATGCTAGAGAACTAGGTGGATGGCTAATGAGTAAGATGAAGATGATCTTGAAGGGGTGCCCCCTAGGCCTTATATATTCAACCGTGGGACGTTACATATGGATATGATAACCACGTGTTCTTAAGTAATAGTGAACCGACTGAGTTTATCTTCCTATAATCTCGCCGACTTATAATCCTTCGGCTCCGACGTCTGAGGGCGCTGCGTGGGAAAGTTGGATCAATGCTGCGGATAGCGTTTGAGTTCAGTGAACCATATGGGCTCGAGTAGATCCGTCCTCGTGTTGATCCGTTCTGTTGAAAGTTCCTCCCCTGGCCCATGAAGGGATGGCCTTGCGAAGTAATGGGCCTGGGGCCTTCTGTGAGGCCTTCTTACCTTCTAGTGGACCCGGGGGATATCTGTCCCCCACAAGCCCCCAATCTTTGTGTTGATTTTGAAATAATCGGCCCAAAGATTCTAGGTCTAGCTTACGATTTTGAAACATGTCTGCTAAGTCGTTACCTCCAGCTCCAAATAACTTGGTAAAAACGATCTTCTGTCATCTTCTTCTGGCATCATTCGACAGTCTATTGCTTTTAATCTTCAGTAATCGGTGCTCTGTTTATGCTTTGGAGGTCGACGTTTTGTTCTTAGGGGTTAAGGATTCATTGGGTGCATCGAAGGTGCACCCAATGGGTGTAGCCCCCGAGCTTTGAGTGGATTACTGAAAATAATCCATTCAAAGGTCTTCATCACATACTTCTTTACAAATCGTAGTTTTCGACTTAGACTTATGCTTTAGAAATCAGCATTTTGCCATTAGCCTATGCTTTAGAGATCAGCATTTTGTTCTCGGGTCTCATGATTCATTGGGTGCACCGGAGGTGCACCCAATGGGTGTAGCCCCCGAGCTTTGAGTGGATTACTAAAAATAATCCATTCAAAGGTCTTCATCCCATATTTCTTTAGAAATCGTAGTTTTCGACTTAGACTTATGCTTTAGAAATCAGCATTTTGCCATCAGCCTATGCTTTAGAGATCGACATTTTGTTCTCGGGGTCTCATGATTCATTGCCCCCGAGCTTTGAGTGGATTAATGAAAATAATCCACTCAAAGGTCTTCATCCCATGCTTTTTTAGAAACCATTGTCTTTGACTTAGACTCATGCCTTAGAGATCGGCATTGTCTCATCTTCATTTCGTGCCTTAGATTTCAGCATTATATCATCAGTTTATGCTTTAGAGATCAGCATATAGTTTTTTGTCTTTTTGAGATCAACAGTACGGCCTGCCCATGCGCCAGATTGGAATTTATTTGATCAGCGACGGATTGGACATCCAGTAGATGGCTCTTGGCTGGTCTTCATTTCACTTCGTGCTTCAATGCTCCTGTTGATTAGACTTGTACTTCATCAGCTATTTTTGGCTTTCTTCCGATCTCCATAGATATCTTTTTTTTTGTATTGATACATTCATTGCGTATACTGTATGGATGCGACTGCTTAGGAAAATCTATTGAAAATTCTTGGACGTCCCCCCCCCCAATGGATGTAGGCAAGGGACGTCTTGGTGCGCTGAGCGTTTAGCGAACTGTCCCTGAGTAGTAACTTGATGTGACCGCGGGTGTAATCATATCATCCATGCAGTTGACTTGAGTCCCAATGGGTGCTGTGTTAGTGAAACGGCATCAGCCGCCTGACTTGTTTCCAGACAATTTGAATTGCTTATTGAATACTTGCGACTATTCAGTGACCGTGGTAGGAGATGAGCGGTTGCTTTCTTCCTCTATAAATAGAGCGCTTGCTTCACTGGCGTCTTCACACATTTCTCAATCGTTGCTTGCTTATTCTCCTCTTTTCTGTTCCACCATGGGCAAGAGCAAGAAGAGCGGAAGTTCGTCGCACCACTCTGGTGACAAGCGGAAGCGCGAGCCGACCCCTCCCTCGGAGGATTTCGGCGATTCTGAGTACTCGAAGGAGGAGTTATCCTCCGAGTCCGAGGGATTGTCAGTCTACACCTCGCCCCCGGCATCATCCGAAGACTCGGACGATTCCCAGGGGATCGCCGCCGAGGTGTGGTCATACATCCGGGCCGTCGAGCGCTCCAGGCTCGAGGGCTCGGATGAGTCGGAGGTCTCCTCGGACGAGGAGGATTCCTCTGACTTGTCCAAGGAGGGGAGCGGCGGTGATGGCAATGGCGAGGGCGACAGCGACGACGGAGGCGACAGCGAGGGTGATGGCAAGGGCGACAACAAGAGAGACGGCAAGGGCAGCGACAGCGACAGTGGCAAGGCCAGCGGCAAAGCGCCACTCGCTTAAAATATTAGTATAGATAAGTAGTGTTAGTATTAGTAGAATAATGTAGTAGTAGTTAGTAGTATAGTGTAGTGTAAGTAGTGTAGTAGTGTAATGTAGTAATTGTAACACCCTTGGTGTTACTGTTACTAAAATTTGAGCATAAGATCATAAGCATGGGCATCTCATATGTTTGTCACACCTAGAGTGCATTCACTAGGCAAAATTTTCAAACAAGTTGTATTGATGTGACATTTTGTAAATAAAACCCTAGAGTAGGGAACTCAACCCTAGATTGGGTGTAATAGAGCAAACAAGGCTTAAACAAGTGAAAACTCTAAAGCTCAATTAAAATAGTCATAAAATGTTACTAAGAATGGACCTAAATTACATCCAAACCCCTGGAATGTCAAAAACCCTAATTGGAACCCTGGAAAGCCCTAAACCTAAACCCTAGGGGGCAATGTGTAAAATTAGTGCACTTTTGGACTAAAGTGCAAAAACTATGAAGTTAAGATGTCTTAAGACATATGATTCACAATTAGGAAGATTTGCAACCTAAACCCTGAGTTTTGGACCTATTTGCAAAAAGGCCCTATTTGAGTTCTAAGGTTAAGTCTAAAACCAGTAATATTGGCCCCACTTTGAAGCCCTATATCTCCCAAATTATGAGGTTTTTGCCCTAGGTCACCACATCAATTTGGTAGATCTATCATAGGAGAATAACTTTGATACAGACATCCTCTTCGGTTGTTACACCAATGTTGGAGAAAAGCAAACCCAAAGTTGCTCTGTTAGACTTGTATCAAGTAACTAAATCTGAACCTGAAGACTTAAATGGTCACAGTGAAATGGGACCAATTTGAGCGTGCCATATCTTTGAATTCGTTCGGTTTTAACCCAAGAATGCTATAGTAAGTTTGTAGACTGATGTTGAGTGAACAAATTCTATTAAGGGAGGTTACTCTATTCTTAACAAAAATCCAAAGATAAAGAGGGAAGAAGGTAGTCGGTTCAGACAAGAACTGAAGATCAAGCACTGACAAATATCTGATGAACGCGATAAGATCAGCGGCAATGTTGGATTGGATGAGCTCGGATGAATCGGTGGGGATTTGATCGCAAGGGAGTAACTCGGGACGTGGCACCGTTCCGCGGGTCGAGCCACGCGTGGCCGGAGTTGATCACCGGCGGCCACTGTGACTCATATAATTTTTGCCGTGGTGTCACCCATGCCTCGATCTCCCTCACTGTGTCTCTTACCGACGTGGTAGGCATGCGCTAACGAAGCTATCCGTGGCCGGAGATCGCTAGCCGAGCCGACGTGGCTATAAATAATACCATGATCCACGGCGGGGTATGCACACCTCCACCTAGTGTTTTGATCCAAGCCCAAATTCGCACAGCCTCCGTCCCCTCCTCTCAAATTGAGTGTGCACGGTAAAACTACAGTTCCTTATGGACGTGTAGCCCAATCTCCACCCCCAATTTCACCTTGAGCCACCGCGACACCATTTTCCCCCAAATCGAATCGTCGCGCCGCCGTGGATAGCCCTTCCGTGGCCAGCCCACTCTGGTAAGGCTCTGCGCCTCTCGAATGTCGTTTTAGTAGCTCGGTGTGCCCAGGAAGCTCACCGTGGTAATCGTATGATCAATTCGGCCATGATTGAACGGGAACGCGAACTCGATGTCACGGGTTCCACCGTGCACGTGGGCAGACCGTTCTCAGCGTGTTCAAGCCAAATTGACGAGTGTTCTTGTGTCCCCCTTGGTCGGTTATGCCTCCCCGGTAGCTAGACTAGGCAGCCGTCGCCGGCCATGACCTGTACGGGCCGCGTCGGTGATGATCAGCGAGCGCGCCATGGTCAAGGACCTATTTGGAGAAGAAACGAAGTTCCAGGGACCCCTGTGTAAAGTGTCAGTGACTCTTAGAGTATTCTGTAGAGCGGTTTACAAATTAGTTAAAACCTCGGGGGCGTTTTTGCAAGACAGTTGTGTGGGCGCGAGCGCGGCCGCGCATGGGCGCGTTCCCGCCTGTGGTTGGGCCGCCTGGACTAGATTTGGCCCAGGACTCTTCATTCCTTTTTCTTTTTCTTTTTCTCCCAGAGCTCAATAAATTCAAGAAAATTGTAGGAAAATGGTAAAAATACCAACCCAATTTTGCTAGATTCCTAATTTCCTATAGAATTTAATAAAAATAGTTTCATGATTTTTAATCCAAATAGGAAATTATAAAGTATTTAAAACAGGCTAAAATCTTGTTTATGGATTTTTAGAAAATAGATAATGATTACAAAAATCCCCAAACTTTTTGGATAACCCTTATATATTATTTAGAAGCTTTGGGTAGAATTTGGTATGATTTGGATCTTGTTTGATACTTAGAACCTAAAACCCTACCCCCTGCCCTGTGAACTTCACTATTGACTCCGGAAACCCTAAGTTATCAGAGATCCGTGAAGGAAAATTGTATTCAAGACTTTAGATAATAAACTCTTATTATCTTTGCACTCTCATGAGCATTACATAAGCATTCATTATTATGTATGGTTATATTTAGAAAACGAAGAAGAGGTAGAAGAAGAGAAGACTCCACCACCACCACCTGAGGAACATCAGGCAGGCAACTGTTTCTATTTTGACATCTGTGGAACTGAGCCTGAGTCACTAGTAAAACAAGGCAAGCCCCGGTGCATTTGCCACCTCCTTGATTTTTTTTAAAACTCATTCTCACTTGCTTGATGCATTAGGTGATAGGAGTTGATTGCTAAAACAATTCCTGCATTTCCTTCCTTGAATTTGATTACCTTCCTTGGAATCCCTGTTTTACAAAAGGTTTTTCCTATGCTTAGTCTTGCTTTAGCAAAACAAAATGTTTTGTTTTTACAAAAGATGATGTTGCAAAGTGGGAGGGATGTTTTTGAAAATAAAACTTGATGGTGGATCCATCATGGCCATAATGGGTTCAACATCGGAAAAGATGTACCTCTGCCAGGTACCAAACTTTGGGGATTGAAATGATTAAGCTGAGACCGGGCGGGTGACTTGCACGAGAAGAGAGTCTCGGTGTAGTGTCTCCATCTGAGTTGATTAAGGACCGTGTCGATGTAGGCTTGATGACCGAGGACCCTTTAACTGGTTATGTGCCTCGTCATGGGTAAGCTTTGCCTCGGGCAGACTAATACCAGAATAAGATACCACGCAATGGGAGTGGAGAGATGGCGAGAGTAGCGTGTACCCTCTGTGGCAAGAGGCTGGACGGTGGTGTATCTGTGCTCTCGGTTGGCGTGAACCTGATCTAGTCTTAAGAACCCCGGTGGCTAGTTGACATATGCAAGGGTTAAGTGCTACATATGTCGTGTGATTGGAGATCCTCAGCTGAGTATAATCGATTCGGATCGCCGTACCTTCGCGGTTATGAAGACTTGGTCACTGCCCTATACGTAGAACTCCAGTAAAGATGATGGGTTGTTAAGAAATTGGCTAGTGCAGGTCAAGTGATTTAACTAGGGTAGAAAGAACTCTAGAGACAGGTAATTTTACTTAACCTGACAAGTAAAATTGGATTTTTAAGGATCCACTTTTAGTAAGCATTTCTGCAAATAGAGTCATTGATTATTGTGAAGCCTTACCTTGACTCCCTCAAGCCAGCATCCCCTTGAGAGTCTTTTCTTTAGTCGGGTAAGACTTGCTGAGTAATTCCATACTCAGGGCTTTGTCCCATGTTGTTTTTAGGTGAGGAAGCAACCAACTTTTATTGCTTCTGTTCTAAGGTGGTACCAAAGGAAGAGCACCAGGAGTAAAGCTACGAGAGGAAAGGATCCTCCATAAAACTTTTGTTTAAACTTATCGGGAGGGGTTTTTGCCTCCCATGGTTTGTAATAATAATACTCTGCACTCGTATATTATATTCTAGTCTGTAAATATTTAACTCTGTCTTACTTTTAAATAAAGGTAAGTTAATATAACTGCTTCCTCATTTTCGTATCTCCGATTCTTGTAATGTCTGTGTGATGGGTGAAACGCTCTTGGGAAAGGTAAGAAAAGCAGATACCGAACTTGTCAAGTGATTCAGGGGCACCTGCAGGGTTGTCTGAGGTCCGTTGGACAAGGACAACTGTAGGTGGGCCTAATGACTTGTGAGGTTCTGTCACAGCTAGTATCGGAGCGAAGCCCATCTCTACAGATCTTATGAGGCATCTTCAAAAGAATTTTCTAAGACTTACCTAGAATTTTTTTTTCTTTCTTATCTAGCTTCCTTCTGAAGTACTTATTTAAAGACCAGATATAGAGTGCAATGTATAGAAGGTGTGAATCAACTAAGGTTGATTCTGTAATTACACATGCATCATGCTAAAAACTATGCTAATAAGTTTTCCCCTTAAGAAATGTCGCCGCGCACAAGAAAGACTGCGCGCAAGTCAACCGGGCCAATCGGTGTACCCTGTCATCAACTTGCCCCATGGCATGAAGATAGCAGTAGTGGTAGCAACGATCCAATTGGGGATCTGGAAGCCTAGGTGGATCAGCTTCGAACAGAACTCCATCGCAGGAACGACATATGGGTCGCGGATGGCGACAAAATAAATGAATTAAGAGCAGACATCCGCTACCTGCAAGATCAGCTCACGGAACGAGACCTAGCGCTCGATTGGGCGATTAACTCTCGTTCGCTTGCCTGGCTAAGGAGGCAAAAGCTCGAGCCCGCGTGGAGGAGCTTAGCTCAGCCGTAGATAACTTGCAGGTTTATTGTAATACATTACATGAAGAAGTTCATGTATTGTATTCGCAACTACATCCCAATGTACCTATGGATCCTATCGGGACGGAAGCCGGACCTTCTGGGACAGCGGGAGTAGCCCTTGGTGGTGAGCTGGACTTGTTCAGGCCCCCTCCCTCAATGAAGTTGGTGGATGAATGGTCTCCTACTCCCGACAGCGAGGCTACTAAGAGTGACAAGAAGCAAGAATAGTAAAGTATGGAAGTAGTAGTAATGTATAATAGGAAGTGTAATCCTATTGTAAAATTCGAGTCTGTAACATTACCCTTTTTAGTAATGTATAATTGATGGTTTTCTTTGGCATATTATATTCTTTTCAATGTTTGTTGCCTCAGATGCCTTCCAAGACTCGTTCTTAGGATGGTGCAGGGACCTCTAGTGGGAGGGAAGCAACACCAAACCCACCTCCAGTACCTCCCACTTTAGCCGAGGCCATCGCTGCCTTGGTTAACGCTACAGCAGACAATACCAGATTTCTACGGGAAATGGAAAGTCAACAACTACAACAACAAGGTGGGTGGGCATATCCGTAAGGCCCCCATGAAACATCCTATCTGGATTTCTCTGAGACGCGCCCTCCATTGTTTGTTAAAGCAGAGGACCCTATCGAAGCGGATGAATGGATCCGCGTCATTGAACAGAAGTTTGGGCTCCTTCGGTGTTCAGAAACTCAGAAGCCCCTATTAGCAGCCCAACAATTGTGTGGCCCTGCCAGCACCTGGTGGGGAAATTTTATAGCCGTTCAACCAGCTAGTCATCAAGTAACTTGGGATGAGTTCAAGATAGCCTTCAGAGAGCACTATATACCTGAAGGAGTTCTCCACATGAAGCAGGAGGAGTTCATGAAGTTGAAACAAGGCGGGGATACTGTTACCCAGTATCTCAATAAATTTAATCACTTATCCCAATATGCAATCGATCAAGTCAACACAAATTTGAAGAAAAGGAATTGTTTCATGAGAGGCTTGAATGATCGAATGCAAAGAAAGATGGCCACCTGCATCGACCTTACGTACGGAAGGGTTGTCAGCACAGCACTTGCAATCGAGGCTAAATATGCAGGATCCGGAAAATCCAAGGGTTATGGAGGTGACAGGCCCAATCAGGGCCCCAAGAGAAGGCAAAGGTTGGTCATCCGACCTTTCAATCCAAATCGTTCTTCCCGATGCCCACCCTCCTACCCATTTAAGCAACCGGTCTTTATTCGCCCCGCCACTGCCCCCACTCAAACAAATCAGCCGGGTGCCCCTAGCACTCGTTTCCTTGCCCTTCCCAGCTCTTCAACTGGCTGTTTCAACTGTGGAAAGTCCGGACACTTTATCAAGGACTATCCATATCAGAAGCAGAATCGCTTGAGTAATCAGCAAAGTTCTGGGAATTCTTCTCAAGGGAAGGGAAATGCGGCGATCAATACCGCGGGCAAAAATACAAGGAAAATGGGACAAATTTATTATACTCAAGTGGCCACAACACCGGACGGCGAACCAGTTATGATGGGTATGTTTCTAGTGGCCAATCACCCTGCAATTATTCTTTTTGATTCTGGTGCTTCACATACATTCATAAGTAAGAGATTTGTGGAGCAACATTGCATTCCATGCCATGAATCAAGGGAAGGGTTTAAAATTCATTCGCCTGGGGGACAAATATTTACTAAAGAAGTGGCTTACCAAGTGCCCGTAACATTGGCTGAACGGGACTTTCCTACTAATATGATTGTTCTGAAAGGCCAAGACATAGATGTAATTTTGGGCATGAATTGGTTGGCCCAACATAAAGCTATTCTCAATACTGAATCAAGAACTATCAAATTGAATTATGGCCCAGAAGAAGTTCTTTTGTCTATCCCCGTAGCCATTTCGGCTAAACCATTTGGCCGTGTATATGAAACCATCATACCAGAGATCAAAGATATTCCGGTAGTATGTGAGTTCCCAGACGTCTTTCCAGAAGATTTGCCTAGGTTGCCACCAGAAAGAGATGTAGAATTTGTAATTGAGTTGAAGCCCAGTACGGCTCCCATTTCTAGAAGATCATACCAAATGCCTCCAAATGAGATGGCATAACTCAAGACCCAATTGCAAGATCTACTAGCGAAGGGATTCATCCGGCCAAGCTCGTCACCATGGGGTTGTCCAGCCATCTTCGTTAAGAAGAAGGATCAAACATTACGGATGTGTGTGGATTATAGACCCCTTAATGAGGTTACTATCAAAAATAAGTTCCCTCTTCCACGAATTGACATTTTATTTGATCAACTAACTGGAGCGAGGGTATTCTCCAAGATTGACCTCAGGTCGGGCTATCATCAGATCCGTATCCGACCCGAAGATATACCAAAGACCGCATTCACTACGCGGTATGGGTTATTTGAATATTTGGTAATGTCTTTCGGACTGACGAATGCTCCTGCCCACTTCACTTATTTGATGAACTCAGTATTTATGCCTGAGTTGGACAAGTTTGTGGTGGTATTTATCGATGATATTTTAATATACTCCAGGAATGAAGAGGAGCATGCTCAGCACTTGCGGATTGTATTAACACGCTTGAGAGAACATCAGTTATATGCCAAGTTCAGTAAATGCGCGTTCTGGCTGGAAGAAATTCAATTTCTAGGACATGTATTATCTGCCAAGGGGATTGCGGTGGATCCCAGCAAAGTCAAGGATATTTTGGAGTGGAAACCCCCAACCACTGTACATCAAGTCCGAAGTTTCCTTGGACTAGCTGGCTATTACCGCCGATTTATACCAGATTTTTCCAAGCTTGTGAAACCAATCACAAGTTTATTGAAAAATGATACTAAATTTAATTGGTCTTCAAAGTGTAATGAAGCCTTTGAACAATTGAAGGTATTATTAACCACTGCTCTGGTATTGGCTCAACCGGATATTGAAAAGCCCTTTGATGTGTATTATGACGCATCGGGCAGTGGTCTTGGATGTGTATTAATGCAAGAAGGTCGAGTAATAGCTTATGCTTCAAGGCAGTTACGTCGACATGAGGAACATTATCCGACTCATGATCTGGAGCTAGCTGCAGTGGTTCATGCCCTAAAAATCTGGCGTCATTATCTGCTGGGTAATATCCGTCACATTTATACAGATCATAAAAGCTTGAAGTATATCTTCACCCAATCAGAGTTGAACATGAGACAAAGGCGATGGCTCGAGCTTATTAAGGATTATGAACTGGAGATTCATTATCACCTAGGCAAAGCTAATGTAGTGGCAGATGCCTTGAGTTGCAAGACTTTTTGTCATTGTCTTACAATGGAAACTTCTGACATTATGTTATGCCAAGAAATGGAGAATTTGAACCTGGGAATGATTCCGCATGGAACTTTAAATCAACTAAAGCTTGAGTCAGTCCTTCTACAAAGGATAATCGATGCTCAAAAGGATAATGAGGGTATGAAGCACATCCATGAGAAGATAGAAGCCGGAAAAGCCAAGTGCTTTAGGAAAGACGATCAAGGCATTGTATGGTTCAACAAACGCATAGTTGTGCCAAAGAATGAAGAAATCTGCCAACAAATTTTGGATGAAGCACATCTTAGTCGCTATTTTATTCATCCCGGAAGCACTAAGATGTATCACGATCTAAAACAGCATTATTGGTGGACAAAGATGAAGATCGAGATCGCAAGCTATGTGGCAAAATGTGACACTTGTAGACATGTCAAAGCCATACATATGAAGACTGCTGGTCCATTACAATCTCTACCAATACCAACATGGAAATGGGAAGATATTAGCATGGACTTTGTTGTGGGGTTACCCAGAACAACAAAAGGCTTTGACTCCATTTGGGTTATCATTGACCGACTCACAAAGATCGCCCACTTCCTTCCAGTCAAAGTAAAATATCCAGTAATTGCATATGCAGAACTGTATATTGCTCGTATTCTCAGTTTACACGGTGTTCCAAAGAACATAGTGTCAGATCGTGGACCTCAATTTGTATCCAAATTTTGGGAAGAACTTCACAAATCCTTGGGTACTAAATTGCTCCATAGTTCGGCCTATCATCCTCAAACAAGTGGTCAAACTGAGAGAATATGTGACGGAACCTCCCAAGTCATTAGGCCCACCTACATTTGTCCTTGTCCAACGAACCTCGGACAACCCTGCAGGTGTTCCTGAATCACTTGACAAGTTCAGTATCTGCTTTTCTTACCTTTCCCAAGAGCGTTTCACCCATCACGCAGACATTACAAGCATCGGAGATACAAAAATGCGGAAGCGATTACATAAACTTACCTTTATTTAAAAGTAAGACAAAGTTATATATTACAGACCAGGATAATATAATATACGAGTGTCGAGTATCATTATTACAGAACCAAGAGAGGCAAAAACCCCTCCGGTAAGTTTCACACAAAAAGTTTTTATGGAGGAACCCATCCTCCCGCAGCTTTACTCTTGGTTTTCTTCTTTTGAAACCACCTTGGAACAGAAACAACAAAAGTTTGTCACTTCTTCACCTAAAAACAATAGGGAATAAAACCCTGAGTATGGAATTACTTAGCGAGACTTACCCGACTAAAGAAAAGACTCTCAAGGGTATGCTGGTTATAAGGGGGTCAAGGTAAGGTTTCTCAATGATCAAAGACACTGTTTGCAGAAATGCTTACTAAGAGTGGATCCTTAAAAATCCAGTCTTATTGTCAAGTTAAGTAGGATTACCTGTAACTAGAGTTCTTTCTACCCTAGTTCAATCACTTGGCCTATACTAGCCAATTTCTTAACAATCCTTCTTCTTTACTGGAGTTCTACGTATAGGGCAGTGACCAAGTCTTCATAACCGCGAAGGTACGACGATCCGAATCGATTATACTCAGCTGAGGATCTCCAATCACACGACACATGTAGCACTTAACCCTTGCATATGTCAACCCACCACCAGGGTTCTTAAGACCAGATCAGGTTCACGCCAACCGAGAGCACAGTTACACCACCGTCCAGCCTCTTGCCACGGAGGGTACACGCTACTCTCGCCATCTCTCCACTCCCATTGCGTGGTATCTTATTTTGGCCTTAGTCTGCCCGAGGCAAAGCTTACCCATGACGAGGCATGTGACCAGTTAAAGGGTCCTCGGTCAGCAAGCCTACATTGAGACGGTCCTTAATCGACGCAGACGGAGACACTACACAGAGCTTAATTATTTCAAACCCCAAAGTCTGGTACCTGGTAGAGGTACATCTTTTCCGATGTTGAACCCATCATGGCCATGATGGATCCACCATCAAGTTTTATTTTGAAAAACATCCCTCCCACTTTGCCACATCATCTTTTGTAAAAACAAAACCTTTTATAAAACAGGGATTCAAAGGAAGGTAATCAAATTCAAGGAAGGTAATGCAGGGATTGTTTTAGCAATCAACTCCTATCACCTAATGCATCAAGCAATTGAGAAAGATTTTAAAAGAGTCAAGGGGGGTGGCAAATGCACTGGGGCTTGCCTTGGTTTATAGGTGATTCAGGCTCAGTTCTACAGATGTCAAAATAAAAACAGCTGTCGGCCTGATGTTCCTGAGGTGGTGGTGAAGTCTTCTCTCCTTCTACTTCAACTTCTTCTTCGTTTTCTAAAGATAACCATACATAATAATGAATGCCCATGTAATGTTCATGAGAATGCAAAGATAATAAGAGTTTATTATCTAATGTCTTGAATACAATTTTTCTTTACAGTTCTCCGAGAAACTAGGGTTTCTGGAGTTAGTAAAGGAATTCAAAGTGCAGGGGGTAGGGTTTTGGGTTCTAGTTATCAAACAAGGTCCAAATCAAATCAAACTCTACCTAAGGCTTCTAAATGATGTTTAGAGTTCAAATAAAAAGTTTGGGGATTTTTGGAATTATTATCTATTTTCTAAAAATCCAGAAACAATGTTTTAGGCTATTTTAAATACTCCAAAATTCCCTATTTGATCTAAAAATCCTAAAACTATTTTTATTAAATATTATAGGAAATTAGGGATCTAACAAAATTGGTCTTACATTTTTAGGTTTTTCTACAATTTTCTAGAATTTATTTAGCTCTGGTAGAAAAAGAAAAAGAAAAACTTGTGAATAGTAATGGGCTGAATCTGGCCGAGGTCGGCCTACTGCCAGCAGAAGTGCGCGCGCCCACGCCCGCGGTGTTGACTTTGCGAAAAGTCCCTCGCTACTTCAAATAATTCAGAAAACGTTCCTGGGACTATTTTCCGAGTCACTGACATTATGCAATCATACCCCTCTAGTTCTACTTCTTCTCCGAAGAGGTCCAAATCTACGATGCGCTCATCATCGATGATACTGCTGCGTGGGCCGGCCAAAATTGGTAGTGGCTGCCCAATTTAATTACTGGGTGAGTGTTACGGGAATGAGACAACCCTAGAACGGGTATCAATCGCGTAGTTACGGCCCTGGCTTAGGCTGACCACGGTGGCGGAAAATATCGAACACGAGTTCATGTGTTCCGGGTGATTGGTTGTGCTTAAGCAAAAAGGGCAGGGCCGATGAGTATCACTAGCACATATAAATATTGAAACATGATTAAAACAAGCAGGAGCAGACCTGGGTCGAGCTAACCACGGGGCACGGAAGAACTTGGCTTGCTGGTAATAGAAAAGGGGAAAAACGGCGCCGCAACGGTCTCGAGTGGAATTGGGAGGCGAGATTAAGGCTACACGTCCATAAAGGACTATATTTTCACCGTGCACTGCCAATTTTGGGAAAGGTGGAGAGAATTCTGCGAATATGGACTTCGACTGAGCTTCACTGGTGCAGATGTAAACACCTTGCCATGGTCCATGGTGCCATTTATAGCCACGTCGAGTCGGCTAATGATCGGTGACCGCAGATAGCATGGTAAGCGCATGTCTACCACGTAGAGGAGATGCACAGTGAGGGAAATCGAAGCATGGGCGACAGCGTGGCGGACAACACTGAGTCACGGCGACCGTCGGTGAGATAACTCCGGTCTCCTGCGGCTAGGTTCATGGGATTGTGCCACGTCCGAGATTATCTTCTCCTGCGACCAATTCCCCTGCTGATTCACTCGAGCTCATCCAATTCCACAGTGCAGCAGATCTTTTCCCCCGTGTTCTTCAGATCTTTTTCAGTGTTTGATCTTCAATAGTTGTCTGAACCTACCACCTTCCACCCTCATTATCTCTGGATCTTTATTAAGAACAGAGCTATTTCCCTTAATAGAGTTTGTTCACTATACATCAGGCTACAACCTTACTATAGAATTCTTGGATCAAAACCGAATGGATTCAAAGATATGGTGCGTCCAAAATGACTCCATTCCACTGTGACCATTTTTGTCTCCAGATTCAGTTTCAACCATTTGACACAAGTCTCACAGAGCAACTTTGGGCTTGATTTTCTCCAATTTTGGTGTAACAACCATAGAGAGTGTTTGCATCAAATTTGTTCTCCTATAATAGGTCTACAAAATTGATGTGGTGACCTAGGGAAAATTCTCAATAACTTGGAAGTTACAAGGGCTCAAAGTTGAGTCAATTACACTGAAATTCAGACTTAGGTTTATAGGGTTTAAGTGGTGCTTTTTGCAAATAGACCCAAAACATAGGGTTTAACTTGCAAATTCACATTCGTGAACCATTAGACTTAAGATACCTTATTGTCATGGTTTTTGCACTTTAGTCCAAAAGTACACTAATTTTGCATTTAACCCCCTAGGGTTTAGGTTTAGGGTTTTCCAAGGTTCCAATTAGGATTTTTGATATCTCAGGGGTGTGAATGTAATATAGGTCCATCCTTGGTAACATTTTATGATTATTTCACTTAATCTTTGGGGTTTTTCTCTATTTGGGTCCTGTTTTTCCCTTCTAACCCCCATTTAGGGTTAAGTATCCTACTCCAGGGTTCTATTTGCAAAACACCATAACAATACAACTTGTTTGAGATCTTTACCTAGTGAATGCATTCTAGGTGTATCAAACACATGAAATGCTAATGTTGATGATGTTATGCTCAGGTTTTAGTCACAGTAACACCAGGGGTGTTACATCCTTCCCCCCATAAAAGAATCTCGTCCCGAGATTAAGAGTCCTAGGGTAAGTAGTGGAAAAGGAAATGCTTCACATTTTTATTTCCTGAGTTTTGGTACAAGGCAGGGGTGGTTTGGGGCTCACTCCTTCATTACACATATTACAATTTACATGAGGCTAGAAAGCGTGGGAAATTCTTTTCTAAAAATTCTTGAGTTTCCCGCGTAGCCTCATCTTCAGAATGTTGGTTCCACTGTATCTTGTAAAACTTGAGAGTTTTTCTCCGGGTAACCCTGTCCTTTTGATCTAGGACTCGAATAGGGTGCTCAGAATATGTTAAGTCCGGCTCTAGGACAATATATGTTACTTCAATGGTTCGATCTGGAATCCGAAGACACTTTTTCAACTGAGACACGTGGAACACATTATGTACAGCAGACAAAGTTTTAGGTAGTTGAAGTCGATACGCCACTGGCCCATACCTTTCAAGAATGAGAAAAAGGACCAATGTATCGAGGTGCAAGCTTCCCTTTTACCCTGAAACATGTTACACCCTTCATTGGGGAGACCTTCAGATAGACATAATCTCCCAATGGAAAGTATAAGGGTATCCGATGTGTGTCTGCGTAACTTTTCTAGCGAGCTTGAGCTTTCTTCAAATTATGAATTATCCTTTGAACTTTTTCTTCTATCTCTTTTACCATATCAGGCCTAAAGAAATTTCTTTCACCAGGTTCAGACCAGTTTAACGGAGTGCGACACCGCTTCCCATACAAAGCTTCAAAGGGTGCCATCTTAATACTTTCCTCATAGCTATTATTGTACGAGAACTCCGCTAAGGGTAAACAATCATCCCATTTTTGGGGAAACTACAAAGCACAAGCCCATAACATGTCTTCAAGTATTTGGTTCACCCTCTCAGTCTGCCCACTGGTTTAAGGATGATAGGCCGAACTATGGAGCAACTTAATATCCAAGGCCTTGTGAAGCTCTTCCCAAAATTTGGACACGAATTGCGATCCACGATCTGACACTATCGTCTTCGGAACACCATGTAAACTGAGAATACAGGCAATGTATAATTCTGCATAAGTGGCCACTGTATACTTTACCCTGACATGTAGGAAGTGGGCAATCTTTGTGAGTCGATCAACGATAACCCAGATAGAATCATACCCTTTAGCAGTCCTGGGCAGTCCCACAATAAAGTCCATACTAATTTCCTCCCATTTCCATGTTGGGATTGGTAATGATTGCAATGGCCCAGTAGCCTTCATGTGTATGGCCTTGACACGTTTGCAAGTGTCACACCTTGCCACATAGCGTGCAATTTCGATCTACATTTTCGTCCACCAATAATGCTGTTTCAGATCATGGTACATATTAGTGCTCCCAGGATGAATAGAATAGCGACTAAGATGTGCTTCATCCAAAATTTGTTGGTGGATTTCTTTATTCTTTGGCACAACTATGCGGTTGTTGAACCATACAACACCTTGGTCGTCTTCTCTGAAACAGTTGGCTTTTCCAGCCCTTATCTTCTCACGTATATGTTTCATACCCTCATCATTCTTTTGTGCGTTAATTATCCTTTGTAGGATGACTGACTCCAGCTTCAAGTGATTTGAAGTCCCCTACTAGATCATTCTCAGGTTCAGATTTTCCATCTCCTGGCACAATGTAATGTCAGAAGTCCTCATAGTTAAACAATGGCAGGAGGCCTTGCGAGTGAGTGCATCTGCCACTACATTTGTTTTGCCTGGGTGATAATGGATCTCCAGTTCATAATATTTAATAAGCTTGAGCCATCGTCTTTGTCTCATATTGAGCTCAGACTGGGTAAAGATGTACTTCAAACTTTTATGATCTGTATAAATGTGACAGACATTTCCCAGTAGATAATGACGCCATATCTTCAGAGCATGAACCACTGCAGCTAGCTCCAGGTCATGAGTAGGATAATGCTCCTCATGCCGGCGTAACTGCCTTGAAGCATACGCTATTACTCGGCCTTTTTGCATTAATACATAGCCGAGACCACTGCCTGATGCGTCACAATACACATCAAAAGGCTTTTCAATATCCGGTTGAGCCAATACCGGAGCAGTGGTTAATAATACCTTCAACTTCTCAAAGGCTTCATTACATTCTGAAGACCAATTGAATTTAGTATCATTCTTCAATAGGCTTGTGATTGGTTTCACAAGCTTAGAAAAATCCGGTATAAATCGACGGTAATAGCCAGCTAGTCCCAGGAAACTTCGGACTTGATGAACAGTGGTTGGGGGTTTCCACTCCAAAATATCCTTGACTTTGCTGGGATGTACCGCAATCCCCTTGGTAGATAACACATGTCCCAAGAATTGGATTTCTTCCAGCCAGAACGCGCATTTACTGAACTTAACATATAATTGATGTTCCCTTAAGCGCGTCAATACGATCCGTAAATGTTGAGCATGCTCCTCTTCATTCTTGGAATATATTAAAATATCATCTATGAAGACCACCACAAATTTGTCCAACTCGGGCATGAATACCGAATTCATCAGATAAGTGAAGTGGGCAGGAGCATTTGTCAGTCTGAAAGACATTACCAAGTATTCAAATAAACCATACCGCGTAGTGAATGCGGTTTTGGGTATATCCTCAGGCCTAATACGGATCTGATGATAGCCCGACCTGAGATCAATTTTAGAGAATACCCTCGCTCCAGTCAGTTGATCAAACAAAATATCAATCCGAGGAAGAGGATACTTATTCTTGATAGTGACCTCATTAAGGGGTCGATAGTCCACGCACATCCGTAATGTTTGATCCTTCTTCTTAACGAAGATGGCTGGACAACCCCATGGTGACGAGCTTGGCCGGATGAATCCTTTTTCAAGTAGATCTTGCAATTGAATCTTGAGTTCTGCCAGCTCATTTGGAGGCATTCGGTATGATCTTCTAGAAATGGGAGCCGTACCGGGCTTTAACTCAATTACAAACTCTACATCTCTTTCAGGTGGCAATCTAGGCAAATCTTCTGGAAAGACATCTGGGAACTCACATACTACCGGAATATCCTTGATCTCCGGTATAATGGCTTCATTAATTCTGCCAATTGGTCTAGCTGGAATAGCTATGGGGATGGACAAAAGAATTTCCCCTTGGCCATAACTCAACCTGATTGTTCTCAGACCAGTGTTGAGAACTGCTTTATGTTGGGCCAACCAATTCATGCCCAAGATTACATCTATGTCTTGGCCTTTCAGAACAATCATACTAGTAGGAAAGTCCTGTCCAGCCAATGTTACGGGCACTTGATAAGCCACTTCTTTGGTAAATATTTGTCCCCCAAGCGAATGTATTTTAAACCCTTCCCTTGATTCAGTATATGGAATGCAGTGTTTCTCCACGAACTTTTTGCTTATGAAAGTATGTGATGCACCCAAATCAAAGAGAATAAGTGCAGCGTGGTTGGCTACGAGGAACGTACCCATCATCACCGGTTCGCCTTCCGGTGTGGTAGCCACTTGAGTGTAATAAACTCGTCCTGTTTTCTTTGTATTCCGGCCCATAGTATTATTGCCTGCATTTCCATTGGAGCTTCCAGAACTCTGTTGATTATTTGCTGGATTTTGCCTTGGGTACGGACGGTCCTTAATGAAATGTCCAGACTTCCCGCAGTTGAAGCAGCCGGTAGATGAGCTTGAAAGAGCAGGAAAACGAGTGCCAGGGGCACCGGGCTGATTTGTAGTAGTGGAGGCAGGGGTAGGACGGATAAACACTGGTTGCTTGAATGGGAAGGAGGGTGGGCGTGATGAAGAACGACCCTGATTAAAAGGCCGGATAACTAACCATTGCCTTTTCTCGGGGCCCTGATTAGGCCTGTTGCCTCCATTCCCCTTGGACTTTCCAGAACTTGTATATTTAGCTTCAACTGTCAGCGCTGTGCTGACAGCCCTTCCGTATGTGAGGTCGATGCAGGTAGCCATTTTTCTTTGCATCCGATCATTTAAACCCCTCATGAAGCAGTTCTTCTTCTTTATGTCGGTGTTGACTTGGTCAATTGCATACTGAGATAAGTGATTAAATTTATTGAGATACTGGGTGACAGTATCTCCGCCTTGCTTCAATTTCATGAATTCCTCCTGTTTCATGTGGAGGACTCCTTCAGGTATGTAATGCTCTATGAAGGCCAGCTTGAATTCATCCCATGTAATCTGATGATCGGCCGGCTAAATGGCCACAAAATTTCCCCACCACGTGCTGGCAGGGCCACACAATTGCTGAGCTGCGAACAGGGGCTTCTGAGTTTTGGAACACCGAAGAAGTCCAAATTTTTGTTCAATGACGCAGATCCATTCATCCGCCTCTAGAGGGTCTTCTGCCTTGACAAACAACGGAGGGCACGTCTCGGAGAAGTCCAGATAAGATGTCTCCCGGGGGCCTTGCGGATAGGCCCGCCCGCCTTGTTGTTGGAGTTGTTGACCTACCATCTCCCGCAGGAAGCGGGTATTATCTGCTGTGGCGTTTACCATGGCAGCAATGGCCTCGACAAGTGTCGGAGGTACTAGAGGTGGATTCAGGGTCGCTTCCCTCCCACGGGAGGTACCAGCCCCATCCTGAGCGCGAGTCCTTTCAGGCATCTGAGGCAAAGAACATTTGGAGCAATATAATATGCCATACAAACCATCCATTTCACATTACTTAAAAAGGTAATGTTACAGACTCGTACTTTACAATAGGATTACACCCCCTATTACACAATAGTACTACTTCTATACTATACTATTCCTGCTTCCTGTCACTCTTGGTAGCCTCACTGTCGGGCGTAGGAGACCACTCATCGACCAACTTCATAGAGGGAGGGGGTCTGAAAAGGTCCAATTTGCCACCAAAAGCTTCTCCCGCTACTTGAGAAGGTCTGGCTTCTGTCCCGACAGGATCCGCAGGTACACTGGGGTGTAGTTGTGAGTACAATACATGAACTTCTTCATGTAGAGTATTACAATAAGCCTGCAAGTTATCAATAGCTGAACTAAGCTCTTCTACTCGGGCTCGAGCTTTTGCCTCCTTAGCCCAGGCAAGCGAACGAGAGTGAACCGCCCAGTCGAGCGCTAGATCTCGATCCACGAGCTGATCTTGCAGGCGGCAGATGTCGCTTCTCAATTCATTGATCCTCTCGCCATCCGCAACCCATATGTTATTCCTGCGACGGAGTTCTGTTTGAAGCTGATTAACTTGTGCTTCCAGATCTCTAATCGGATCGTTGCTCCCACTACTGCTATCGTCATGTCTCGGGGCAAGTTGGTGACGAGGTACACCGATCAGCCCGGTTGACTTGCGTGCAGTCTTTCTTGTACGTGGCGGCATTTTTCTAAGGGGGAAATCATATTAGCATAATTTTTAGCATGATGCATGTGTAATTACAGAATCAACCTTAGTTGATTCATACCTTCTATACATTGCACTCTTCCTATCTCGTCATTCATATAAACTCTTCAGAAATACTAGGTAAGAAGGGAAGAAAATTTTCTAGATAAGTCTTAGAAAAATTCTTTTGAAGATGCCTCATAATATCTGCAGAGATGGGCTTCGCTCCGATATCAGCTGTGACGGAACCTCCCAAGTCATTAGGCCCACCTACAGTTGTCCTTTTCCAACAGACCTCGGACAACCCTGCAGGTGTTCCTGAATCACTTGACAAGTTTGGTATCTACTTTTCTTACCTTTCCCAAGAGCGTTTCACCCGTCACGCAGACATTACAAGCATCAGAGATACGAAAATGCGGAAGCGATTACATAAACTTACCTTTATTTAAAAGTAAGACAAAGTTATATATTATAGACCAGGATAATATAATATACGAGTGCCAAGTATTATTATTATAGAACCAAGGGAGGCAAAAACCCCTCCCGATAAGTTTCACACAAAAAGTTTTTATGGAGGAACCCATCCTCCCGCAGCTTTACTCTTGGTTTTCTTCTTTTGAAACCACCTTGGAACAGAAACAACAAAAGTTTGTCGCTTCCTCACCTAAAAAAAATAGGGAATAAAACCCTGAGTATGGAATTACTCAACAAGACTTACCCGACTAAAGAAAAGACTCTCAAGGGTATGCTGGTTATAAGGGGGTCAAGGTAAGGTTTCTCAATGATCAAATACTCTGTTTGCAGAAATGCTTACTAAGAGTGGATCCTTAAAAATCCAGTTTTATTGTCAAGTTAAGTAGGATTACCTGTAACTAGAGTTCTTTCTACCCTAGTTCAATCACTTGGCCTATACTAGCCAATTTCTTAACAATCCTTCATCTTTACTGGAGTTCTACATATAGGGTTGTGACCAAGTCTTCATAACCGCGAAGGTACGGCGATCCGAATCGATTATACTCAACTGAGGATCTCCAATCACACGACATATGTAGCACTTAACCCTTGCATATGTCAACCCGCCACCGGGGTTCTTAAGACCAGATCAGGTTCACGCCAACCGAGAGCACAGTTACACCACCGTCTAGCCTCTTACCACGGAGGGTACACGCTACTCTCACCATCTCTCCACTCCCATTGCGTGGTATCTTTTTCTGGCCTTAGTCTGCCCGAGGCAAAGCTTACCCATGACGAGGCATGTGACCAGTTAAAGGGTCCTCGGTCAGCAAGCCTACATCGAGACGGTCCTTAATCGACGTAGACGGAGACACTACACCGAGACTCTCTTCTCTTGCAAGTCACCTGCCCAGTCTCAGCTTAATTATTTCAAACCCCAAAGTCTGGTACCTGGTAGAGGTACATCTTCTCCGATGTTGAACCCATCATGGCCATGATGGATCCACCATCAAGTTTTATTTTCAAAAACATCCCTGCCACTTTGCCACATCATCTTTTGTAAAAACAAAACCTTTTTCTTTGCTAGAGCAAGAATAAGCATAGTAAAAACCTTTTATAAAACAGGGATTCAAAGGAAGGTATTCAAATTCAAGGAAGGTAATGCAGGGATGGTTTTAGCAATCAACTCCTATCACCTAATGCATCAAGCAATTTGAGAAAGATTTTAAAAGAGTCAAGGGGGGTGGCAAATGCACCGAGGCTTGCCTTGGTTTACAGGTGATTCAGGCCCAGTTCCACAGATGTCAAAATAAAAATAGTTGTAGGCCTGATGTTCCTGAGGTGGTGGTGAAGTCTTCTCTCCTTCTACTTCAACTTCTTCTTCGTTTTCTAAAGATAACCATACATAATAATGAATGCCCATGTAATATTCATGAGAATGCAAAGATAATAAGAGTTTATTATCTAATGTCTTGAATACAATTTTTCTTCACGGTTCTCCGAGAAACTTGGGTTTTTGGAGTTAGTAAAGGAATTCAAAGGGCAGGGGGTAGGGTTTTGGGTTCTAGTTATCAAACAAGGTCCAAATCAAATCAAACTCTACCCAAGGCTTCTAAATGATGTTTAGAGTTCAAATAAAAAGTTTGGGGATTTTTGGAATTATTATCTATTTTCTAAAAATCCAGAAACAATGTTTTAGGCAATTTTAAATACTCCAGAATTCCCTATTTGACCTAAAAATCCTAAAACTATTTTTATTAAATACTATAGAAAATTAGGGGTCTAACAAAATTGGTCTTACATTTTTAGGATTTTTCTACAATTTTCTAGAATTTATTTAGCTCTCGTAGAAAAAGAAAAAGAAAAACTTGTGAATAGTATTGGGCTGAATCTGGCCCAGGTCGGCCTACTGCCAGCAGAAGCGCGCGCGCCCACGCCCGCGGTGCTGACTTTGCGAAAAGGCCCTCACTACTTCAAATAATTCAGAAAACATTCCCGGGACTATTTCCCGAGTCACTGACATTATGCAATCATACCCCTCTAGTTCTACTTCTTCTCTGGAGAGGTCCAAATCTACGACGCGCTCATCATCAATGATCCTGCTGCGTGGACCGGCCAAAATCGGTAGTGGCTGCCCAATTTAATTACTGGGTGAGTGTTACGGGCATGAGACAAACCTAGAACTGGTTTCAATCGCGTAGTTACGGCCCTGGCTTAGGCTGACCACGGTGGCGGAAAATACCGAACGCGAGTTCATGTGTTCCGGGTGATTGGTTGTGACTAAGCAAAAAGGGTAGGGCCGATGAGTATCACTAGCACATATAGATACTGAAACATGATTAAAACAAGCAGGAGCAGACCTGGGACGAGCTGACCACGGGGCGCGGAAGATCTTGGCTTGCTGGTAATAGAAAAGGGGAAAAACGGCGCCGCAACGGTCTCGGGTGGAATTGGGAGGCGATATTAAGGCTACACGTCCGTAAAGGACTATATTTTCACCGTGCACTACCAATTTTGGGAAAGGTGGAGAGAATTCCACGAATTTGGACTTCGACTGAGCTTCACTGGTGGAAATGTAAACACCTCACCGTGGTCCATGGTGCCATTTATAGCCACGACGAGTCGGCTAATGATCGGCGGCCGCGGATAGCATGGTAAGTGCATGTCTACCACGTAGAGGAGATGCACAGTGAGGGAAATCGAAGCATGGGTGACAGCGTGGCGGACAACACTGAGTCACGGCGACCGTCGGTGAGATAACTCCGGTCTCCTACGGCTAGGTTCGTGGGATTGTGCCATGTCCGAGATTATCTTCTCCTTCGACCAATTCCCCTACTGATTCACCCAAGCTCATCCAATTCCACAATGCGGCAGATCTTTTCCCTCGTGTTCTTCAAATCTTTTTCAGTGTTTGATCTTCAATAGTTGTCTGAACCTACCACCTTCCACCCTCATTATCTTTGGATCTTTATTAAGAACAAGCTATTTCCCTTAATAGAGTTTGTTCACTATACATCAGGCTACAACCTTACTATAGAATTCTTGGATCAAAACCGAATGGATTCAAAGATATGGTGCGTCCAAAATGACTCCATTCCACTGTGACCATTTCTGTCTCCAGATTCAGTTTCAACCATTTGACACAAGTCTGACAGAGCAACTTTGGTCTTGATTTTCTCCAATTTTGGTGTAACAACCATAGAGAGTGTCTGCATCAAAGTTGTTCTCCTATAATAGGTCTACAAAATTGATGTGGTGACCTAGGGCAAATTCTCAATAACTTGGAAGTTACAAGGGCTCAAATTTGAGTCAATTACACTGAAATTCAGACTTAGGTTTATAGGGTTTAAGTGGTGCTTTTGCAAATAGACCCAAAACTTAGGGTTTAACTTGCAAATTCACATATTTGTGAACCATTAGACTTAAGATACCTTATTGTCATGGTTTTTGCACTTTAGTCCAAAAGTACACTAATTTTGCATTTAACCCCCTAGGGTTTAGGTTTAGGGTTTTCCAGGGTTCCAATTAGGATTTTTGATATCTCAAGGGTGTGAATGTAATGTAGGTCCATCCTTGGTAACATTTTATGATAATTTCACTTAATCTTTGGGGTTTTTTCTCTATTTGGGTCTTGTTTTTCCCTTCTAACCCCCATTTAGGGTTAAGTATCCTACTCCAGGGTTCTATTTGCAAAACACCATAACAATACAACTTGTTTGAGATCTTTACCTAGTGAATGCATTCTAGGTGTATCAAACACATGAAATGCTAATGCTGATGATGTTATGCTCAGGTTTAAGTCACAGTAACACCAGGGGTGTTACATCAAATCAAATACTTGAGGACATGCTATGAGCTTGTGTTCTGGAGTTTCCACAGAAATGGGATGATTGTTTACCATTAGCGGAATTCTCATATAATAATAGCTATCAAGAAAGCATTAAGATGGCACCCTTTGAAGCTTTATATGGGCGACGGTGTCGTACTCCGCTAAATTGGTCTGAACCTGGTGAAAGGAGTTTCTTCAGGCCAAACATGGTAAAGGAAACTGAAGAGAAAGTTCAACGAATAATTCATCATTTGAAGAAGGCTCAAGCTCAACAGAAGAGTTACACAGACAAACGACGGATGCCCTTGTACTTTCTGGTGGGAGATTATGTCTACCTCAAAATTTCCCCAATGAAGGGTGTAACCCGTTTCGGGGTAAAAGGGAAGCGTGCACCCCGGTACATTGGTCCTTTCCTTATTCTTGAACAATATGGACCAGTGGCATACCGACTTCAACTACCCGAAACCTTGTCTGTTGTACATAATGTGTTCCATGTGTCTCAACTGAAGAAGTGTCTTCGGGTTCCCGATCGAACCATTGAAGTGACGGATGTTGCCCTAGAACCAGACTTGACATATTCAGAACACCCTATTCGAGTCTTGGATCAAAAGGACAGAATTACCCGAAGAAAAACTCTCAAGTTCTACAAGATACAGTGGAACCAACATTCAGAAGACGAGGCTACATGGGAAACTCGAGACTTTTTAGAAAGGAATTTCCCAGGCTTTTTAGCCTCATGTAATTTGTAGAGTGTAATAAAGGAGTAAGCCCCAAACCACCCCTACCTTGTACCAAGAATAAGGAAATAAAAGAGTGAAGCATTTCCTTTTCCATTACTTACCCTAGGACTTTTAATCTCGGGACGAGATTCTTTTATTGGGGGAAGGATGTAACACCCCTGGTGTTACTTTTACTAAAATTTGAGCATAACATCATAAGCATGGGCATCTCATATGTTTGTCACACCAAGAGTGCATTCACTAGGCAAAAATTTCAAACAAGTTGTATTGATGTGACATTTTGCAAATAAAACCCTAGAGTAGGGAACTCAACCCTAGATTGGGTGTAATAGAGCAAACAAGGCTTAAACAAGTGAAAACTCTAAAGCTCAATTAAAATAGTCATAAAATGTTACTAAGAATGAACCTAAATTACATCCAAACCCCTGGAATGTCAAAAACCCTAATTGGAACCCTAGAAAGCCCTAAACCTAAACCCTAGGGTGCTATGTGTAAAATTAGTGCACTTTTGGACTAAAGTGCAAAACTATGAAGTTAAGATGTCTTAAGACATATGGTTCATAATTAGGAAGATTTGCAACTTAACCCTGAGTTTTGGACCTATTTGCAAAAAGGGCCTATTTGAGTTCTAAGGTTAAGTCTAAAACCAGTAATATTGGCCCCACTTTGAAGCCCTATATCTCCCAAATTATGAGGTTTTTGCCCTAGGTCACCACATCAATTTGGTAGATCTATCATAGGAGAATAACTTTGATACAGACATCCTCTTCGGTTGTTACACCAAAATTGGAGAAAAGCAAGCCCAAAGTTGCTCTGTCAGACTTGTATCAAGTAACTGAATCTGAACCTGATGAAAGAAATGGTCACAGTGAAATGGGACCAATTTGAGCGCGCCATATCTTTGAATTCGTTCGGTTTTAACCCAAGAATTCTACAGTAAGTTTGTAGACTGGTGTTGAGTGAACAAATTCTATTAAGGGAGGTTGCTCTGTTCTTAACAAAAATCCAAAGATAAAGAGGGAAGAAGGTAGTCGGTTCAGACAAGAACTGAAGATCAAGCACTGACAAATATCTGATGAACACGATAAGATCAGCGGCACTATTGGATTGGATGAGCTCGGATGAATCGGTGGGGATTTGATCGCAAGGGAGTAACTCGGGACGTGGCACCGTTCCGCGGGCCGAGCCGCGCGTGGCCGGAGTTGATCACCGGCGGCCACCGTGACTTAGATAATTTTCGTCGCGGTGTCACCCATGCCTCTATCTCCCTCACTGTGTCTCTTACCGACGTGGTAGGCATGCGCTAACGAAGCTATCCGTGGCCGGAGATCGCTAGCCGAGCCGCCGTGGCTATAAATAGCACCATGATCCACGGTGGGGTATGCACACCTCCACCCAGTGTGATGATCCAAGCCCAAATTCGCACAGCCTCCGCCCCCTCCTCTCAAATTGAGTGTGCACGGTAAAACTATAGTTCCTTACGATCGTGTAGCCCCAATCTCCACCCCCAATTTCACCTAGAGCCACCACGACACCATTTTCCCCCAAATCGAATCCCCGCGCCGCCGTGGATAGCCCTTCCGTGGCCAGCCCACTCTGGTAAGGCTCTGCGCCTCTCGAATGTTGTTTTAGTAGCTCGGTGTGCCCAGGAAGCTCATCGTGGCAATCATATGATCAATTCGGCCATGATTGAACGGGAACGCGAACTCGATGTCATGGGTTCCGCCGTGCACGTGGGCAGACCGTTCTCAGCGTGTTCAAGCCAAATTAACGAGTGTTCTTGGGTCCCCCTTGGTCGGTTATGCCTCCCCGGTAGCTAGACTAGGCAGCCGTCGCCAGCCATGGCCAGTACGGGCCACGTCGGTGATGATCGGCGAGCGCCATGGTCAAGGACCTAATTGGAGAAGAAACGAAGTTCCAGGGACCCCTGTGTAAAGTGTCAGTGACTCTTAGAGTATTCTGTAGAGCGGTTTACAAATTAGTTAAAACCTTGGGGGCGTTTTTGCAAGACAGTTGTGTGGGCGCGAGCGCGGGCGCGCGTAGGCGCGTTCCCGCCTGTGGTTGGGCCGCCTGGACTGGATTTGGCCCAGGACTGTTCATTCCTTTTCTTTTTCTTTTTCTCCCAGAGCTCAATAAATTCTAGAAAATTGTAGGAAAATGGTAAAAATACCAAACCAATTTTGCTAGATTCCTAATTTCCTATAGAATTTAATAAAAATAGTTTCATGATTTTTAATCCAAATAGGAAATTATAAAGTATTTAAAACAGGCTAAAATCTTGTTTCTAGATTTTTAGAAAATAGATAATGATTCCAAAAATCCCCAAACTTTTTGGATAACCCTTATATATTATTTAGAAGCTTTGGGTAGAATTTGGTTTGATTTGGACCTTGTTTGATACTTAGAACCTAAAACCCTACCCCCTGCCCTGTGAACTTCACTGTTGACTCCGGAAACCCTAAGTTCTCGGAGATCCGTGAAGGAAAATTGTATTCAAGACTTTAGATAATAAACTCTTATTATCTTTGCACTCTCATGAGCATTACATAAGCATTCATTATTATGTATGGTTATATTTAGAAAACGAAGAAGAGGTAGAAGAAGAGAAGACTCCACCACCACCACCTGAGCAACATCAGGCAGGCAGCTGTTTCTATTTTGACATCTGTGGAACTGAGCCTGACTCACTAGTAAAACAAGGCAAGCCCCGATGCATTGGCCACCTCCTTGATTTTTTTTAAAACTCTTTCTCACTTGCTTGATGCATCAGGTGATAGGAGTTGATTGGTAAAACAATTCCTGCATTTCCTTCCTTGAATTTGATTACCTTCCTTGGAATCCCTGTTTTACAAAAGATTTTTCCTATGCTTAGTCTTTCTTTAGCAAAACAAAATTTTTTGTTTTTACAAAAGATGATGTTGCAAAGTGGGAGGGATGTTTTTGAAAATAAAACTTGATGGTGGATCCATCATGGCCATGATGGGTTCAACATTGAAAAAGATGTACCTCTGCCAGGTACCAAACTTTGGGGATTGAAATGATTAAGCTGAGACCGGGCGGGTGACTTGCACGAGAAGAGAGTCTCAGTGTAGTGTCTCCGTCTGAGTCAATTAAGGACCGTGTCGATGTAGGCTTGATGACCGAGGACCCTTTAACTGGTCACATGCCTCGTCATGGGTAAGCTTTGCCTCGGGCAGACTAATACCAGAATAAGATACCACGCAATGGGAGTGGAGAGATGGCGAGAGTAGTGTGTACCCTCCGTGGCAAGAGGCTAGACGGTGGTGTATATGTGCTCTCGGTTGGCGTGAACCTGATCTGGTCTTAAGAACCCTGGTGGCGAGTTGACATATGCAAGGGTTAAGTGCTACATATGTCGTGTGATTAGAGATCCTCAGCTGAGTATAATCGATTCGGATCGCTGTACCTTCGCGGTTATGAAGACTTGGTCACTGCCCTATACGTAGAAGTCCAGTAAAGATGATGGGTTGTTAAGAAATTGGCTAGTGCAGGTCAAGTGATTGAACTAGGGTAGAAAGAACTCTAGAGACAGGTAATTTTACTTAACCTGACAAGTAAAATTGGATTTTTAATGATCCACTTTTAGTAAGCATTTCTGCAAACAGAGTCATTGATTATTGTGAAGCCTTACCTTGACTCCCTCAAGCCAGCATCCCCTTAAGAGTCTTTTCTTTAGTCGGGTAAGACTTGCTGAGTAATTCCATACTCAGGGCTTTGTCCCATGTTGTTTTTAGGTGAGGAAGCAACCAACTTTTGTTGCTTCTGTTCTAAGGTGGTACCAAAGGAAGAGCACCAGGAGTGAAGCTGCGGGAGGAAAGGATCCTCCATAAAACTTTTGTTTAAACTTATCAGGAGGGGTTTTTGCCTCCCATGGTTTGTAATAATAATACTCTGCACTCGTATATTATATTCTGGTATGTAAATATTTAACTCTGTCTTACTTTTAAATAAAGGTAAGTTAATATAACTGCTTCCGCATTTTCGTATCTCTGATGCTTGTAATGTCTGCGTGACGGGTGAAACGCTCTTGGGAAAGGTAAGAAAAGCAGATACCGAACTTGTCAAATGATTCAGGGGCACCTGCAGGGTTGTCTGAGGTCCGTTGGACAAGGACAACTGTAAGTGGGCCTAATGACTTGGGAGGCTCTGTCACAGTAATGTAATGTGTCAAAAAGTGGGAAGAAGCCCGGCTCATAATGAGTCGGCCTTTTGCTTTGTGTAAGGAATTCCCCCCTTATATAATGAAGTGAACTCGGGCTTGATCTTGTGCACATCCTTTGTCTTTGTGTCGCTTCTTTATAGTTGATCGACAATTTGTGTTTGTATCCAATGCGGCCGTTGTTCTTAGAAGTAACTCTTGAGTAATGACTTGCCATTCATGTGTCGCATTTTAATTCTGTCTGCATTTACGTGGAGAATGAACGGTCTGGTTTACTACTGGAGTCTTCAGGGGTAACAGCCGAACTGTTTTTGGCGACGCCGGCGTTATAGAGGTAACAACCAAGTCGTTTCGAGCCACATCAGCGCTTTAGAAGTAACGCCCGAGTGATTAGGGGTGACGTCAGTGTTTTAAAAACAACAGCTGAGTCACATCGAGCCATGTCGGCGTTTTAGAAATAACGACCGAGTGATGACTGGGAACTTTTTAGAACTAGTGCCTGACCCGGGAAAACCCCACTTGTACTGCGTCGCTGCATGCCTCTGCACTCCGAGCCCTAGATTTACTTTCTGCCTCCAGACCTCCTCTGTTTCCCTTTGATCTCGCTTCTGCTCAGTTCGCCGATGAGATTGAGATGGCGCCCAAGCGGAAGAGTCAGAATTCTGTCACTGCGGTTATTCCTCCCATCGATCCCAACAGCCAATTGCCTTTCACAGGTAATCATATGTCTGTTGTTTCTGAATCAGATCTTTTCCACCTCGTCAATGTCAGAGTTCTTCCTCCGAAGGAGCTTTGTTCCTGGCGGATTTGCCGTGGGGTTACTGTTCCGATGGAGGATACTCATGAGTCCGTCGTTTACATTCCTTTTCTTCTCCGCGGCCTTGCTCTTCCAATTTCTCCCTTCTTTCGTGGTCTCCTTGACTTTTACAATCTGAATCTGACTCATCTGAATCCCAACTCTATTCTGCAAATTTCTATCTTTGTCCATCTGTGTGAAGCCTACCTTGGAATTCTCCCTCACTTCGGTTTGTGGAAACATTTGTATCACTGTCGTCCTGGTATGGCTGGGAGGCAGCATCAGCTTGTGGGCGGTGCGAGTCTGGACATGCGTCGTGGGAGGAAGATAGAGTACCTAGATATCCCACTCAAAGATAGCATTAAGGGATGGCGCTTAGAGTGGTTCATTGTTGAAAATCATGGCAAGTCCCTCCCCCCTCGGTCAGGGAGACAGCCTGAAGTACGCACTCCCAGTTGGATTGAGTCCCCCACCACCTTGGAGATAACAGAGGCCAGAGTTCTGCTTGATGAAATTCATTTGCTGAAGGAGAGAGGTCTAACTGCTGAAGCTATGGTTGCAGACTTTGTTTTTAAGAATATTCAGCCCCTGAAGGATAGGGCATACCCGACTTACTTGTATAGTGGTGCCACCGACTCAACTCGGGTTACCGACAAGAGGATTCCTACTGTGGATTTGGTGAGCCGACTTGAGATGATATTGAGGGGCAAGGTATCGAATATCGGTGCACCTGTTGCATATTCTACTTGGAATTTGCCATCTTCTAAGCCCTTTTTCAGTTTTGTGTCCAATCCTCCTGCTGGTGATAGTGGTTTGGTTCTTAGAGTGCGACCCTCTCTCGAAGAAATTGAAGTCCTGGTTGCTTCACTTGGTGGCCTTCCCAATGACGAGAAGCAAGTTCACTTTGAGATACCTACTAATCCGAGTGATGCAGAGATAGGTGCTATGCTGGATATGTTGGCGGGGGATTCCTCTAATTCTGCCCTTGCTGAAACGGTGGCTGTTGGAACTATTCTAGAGCCTGAGAAAGCCGTGGATACTCAAAGACCTGAGGGTGCTCGGCCGAAATGTCTTCATCAAGTTGGTCATCCAACTGCTCCTGCTGAGGGGAAGAAAAAGAAAAAGAGACGGCTTCGGCGAGTGTCGTGCTTGGATCATGATGCTGGCCCTTCTGCTCCTGCTGCTAAAGAAATACCAGTGGAACTCTTTACTGGAGCTGATCCCAATGGGTGTGACCCTATTGATGCTGATCCCAATGGGTGTGACCCTATTGATGCTGATCCCAATGGGTGTGACCCTGTTGATGCTTATCCCAATGGGTGTGACCCTATTGATGCTGATCCCAATGGGTGTGACCCTATTGATGCTGATCCCAATGGATGTATTGTTCGTATTGTTGATGAGGATGAAGAAGAAGAGGAGGAAATCCCCTTAATTTGGAAGATAGTCGGTGTTACATAGTCAGTGGGGAGAGTAGTGATATCCCTTCTCCAGCTTTGTCTGCTCTCGTCGGTCTGCAAGAATTATCCCTAGCAAATTTTGATGAGGCTCTCGAGGATGTTGTTCCTGAAGACTTGCTGTCCGAGCCCATGGACGATGGTATGATGGACGTTTGCTCTGACATTCTAGATGTGGGATTAGAGTTATCTCGAGCGGCGTCTCGTGCCTCGTCGACCTTGGAGTGTAGTCTTTGGGGCCAAGAAGCTGGTCAAGGTTGTTCAATTCCCATGGAGGTGACTGAGAATCCTTCAGCCTTAGAGATGGCTGCTGCAGAGAACCCGGTCCTCGAGGATGGTGCAAGCGGTTACCCAGCCCCCGAGGGTGTTGCCGGTAATGATCTGGCTCAGGTGGGTAGCGCGAGCTGCGACCCAGCCCCCGAGGGTGTTCGGGCGGGCTCCCCTTCCCATACCTCCGTGGATGTCCACGTTGGGTCTTCTCCCCCACATTCTGATGGCATGGCAACGGTGCATGCTTTAAACGAGGAAGTCGCCTTAGAGACCGGCGCACCCGATGCTAGAGTCCCGATGCCTACTAGTGATGTTGAATTGATCCCTGATGGTGTTCTTCAGATTTCCCTGGTTGATGTTCCTTCGTCGAGCCACCACCTGGCTTCTTATGATTTGGGGTTTCCTTCATTCTTCTCCAATCTTTAGGTAATCTGGCTTTTCTCGATCTGGCTGTACTCCAAACAAAATACTGTCTTTGTACTCATTTACTTTCAATATCAGGCTCTGGTCGACGAGATGGCTAGTCAGCTAAGATCACAAGGTGCCTCTGTCCCAGAAAGAGCTCTGTCTCTGATGCATTGGAATCCGATGCTGCTTCAGGGGCAGATATCTGATTTGAAAGTGACTAATGCTGGTTAGTGCCTTTGTTTTCTTCCTTGACTTCTTGACTAGTCCATTTTTAATGGTGTGCCTTTCTTCAACTGTTTTTTGTTAGATATGACCCGTCGGTACTCTAAACTTGAGGAGAAGTATTCTCAAGGTCAGGCCGACCTGGCCCAGATTTCTGCTTCTTTAGATGATGTCAACTTATTGAATTCCTCTGTCAGTGCTCAACTTGACTCTAAAAGGGTGGCCAATGAGGTAAGCCTACTTGACTTTCTCTTTTGTGATTTTGTTGCTTACTGGGTGCTTGATAGCTGATTCTTGTCTGCAGGAAGAAAAACGCGTACTCGCAGCTTCTCGTGATAACCTTGATAGGTTGTATCGTGACGCCAGTAATTCTTTGACTATCTTGGAGAGGAGCCATCGTTTCACCATGGCAGATTTGGATCATTATCGTCACGAGCTGCAATTATCCCAGGATGAGGTCCTTCGTCTCAGGCAGTTGGTGTCGAGCAAAGATTCTGTCATCAAGGATCTGCGCGCCTCCAAAAGATCAGCCGTCCAGGAGCTAGAAGCTGCTTGACTGGCTACCAAGGTTGCTGAAGACACTTCTACTACTTTGAAGGCTCAGCGCGACAAGGCTATGGATAAAGCCATTCGTGCGGGGCAGATCTTGATGAGAAGGCCAGGCGTGATCGTTCCTAATGACATAGTTGCTGATGACAACGCTGCTCCTGACTCCTTGAGTCGCCCTTCTTTGTTAGTTGCTCCTGAGAAGAACATTGCCAAGTAGAAACACTGAATGCATTTATGAATTGTATGTGTATGTGGTCAATGTGCTCGCATGTTCTGTTAGAAAGTGTTCCTAGTACTGAACGCTATTGTTATTTCTCTGTTGTTTGAATTCAACAGTTGTTACGATTGCAGTGTGATGGTTTTGAAACTTCTTCATAGAGATCGCCCTGAGATGAGTAATCGTAAGCGTGTTTATGCTGGATCAAGTAGACGTGAGCATGTCACACCGCCTTAAGTCATCGTCGACTTAAGTTGATTGCTCCGTTAGTAGGGTATAGTGGTCACCCTCGATTAATTAAGCGTGAGCATGTCGCACCGCCTTAAGTCATCGCCGACTTAAGCCGATTGCTCCATTAGTAGGTATAGTGGTCACCCTGAGTTAAGTAAGCGTGAGCATGTCGCACCGTCTTAAGTCATCGCCGACTTAAGTCGATTGCTCCGTTAGTAGGGTACAGTGGTCACCCTAGATTAAGTAAGCGTGAGCATGTCGCACCGCCTTAAGTCATCGTCGACTTAAGCCGATTGCTCCGTTAGTAGGGTATAGTGGTCACCCTGAGTTAAGTAAGCGTGAGCATGTCGCACCATCTTAAGTCATCGCCGACTTAAGTCGATTGCTCCGTTAGTAGGGTATAGTGGTCACCCTGGATTAAGTAAGTGTGAGCATGTCGCACCACCTTAAGTCATCGCCGACTTAAGCCGATTGCTCCGTTAGTAGGGTATAGTGGTCACCCTGAGTTAAGTAAGCGTGCAGATTGGCAATAGGTCGAGTTCTTTCGAGAATGAAGTCTTTTTATTGATGATGTACTTTTCCCATTACAGAATACAATGCTGCCCCGATAGCTTTTGAAATCTAGCTAGGGGTAAAACTTCCTGAGATGTTCTATATTCCATGAATTCCCTATTTCTGTGCCATCCATTTGAGTAAGTCAATACGATCCTGGTCGAGTGACTTCTGCTACCATGAATGGCCCTTCCCATAGTGGCGACAATTTATGTCGTCCTTCCCCTGTTAGAATTCGGCGAAGGACCAAGTATCCCACTGCGAAGGATCGAAGTCGTATGGCCTTATCATGATAGCGCCTCAGAGTTTGCTGGTACCTAGCCGATTGAATTATTGTATTCAATCGCTCTTCTTCTAGTACATCAATATCCTCCAGTGTGGTAGCTTCTGCCTCAGCTATGTTATCGAAGATTAATCTTGGCGCCCCAAACCTGAGGTCGGCAGGCAGCACTGCCTCTGAACCATAGACCATGAAGAAAGGAGTATTTCCATGCAAGGCTCGGCTAGATTCAGTTCTTAGGCTCCAAATCACATATGGCAACTCTCTGATCCACATTCCTGCGAACTTTTCATTCTTATCGAAGACTTTCTTTCTGAGTGCTTCCAATATCATTCCATTAGCCCTTTCTACCTGTCCGTTAGCTCTTGGATGTGCTACTGACGCGTACTTGACCTGAATGCACTGTTGTTCGCAGAAATCAAAGAATTCAGAGCTAGTGAAATTGGATCCTAGATCGGTTATGATGATATTTGGTATTCCAAATCTGAATATTATATCTTGTATGAATTCTACTGCCTTGGCTGAAGTCAGAGAAGCAATAGGTTTGTACTCTATCCATTTAGTGAATTTGTCGATGGCAACCAGCACGTGAGTGTATCCTCCCTGAGCTTTCTTGAAGGGTCTAATCATATCCAGTCCCCAGCACGCAAATGGCCATGTTACGGGTATGGTCTGCAGTTGCTGTGCTGGTAAATGATGCAGCTTTGTTAAGTATCGGCAAGCTTCGCACCTCTAGACTAACTCGGCTGCATCGCTCTTGGCTGTTGGCTAGTAGAAACCAAACCTGAAGACCTTCCCAACTAGTGTTCTAAACGCTGCATGTATCCCGCACTGCCCAGCATGGATTTCATCTAATAGTTGCTTCCCAGTAGCCGAAAGAATGCACTTCATGAGAACTCCCGTCGCGCCCCTCCTGTACAGTGCTTCCCC
Source organism: Zea luxurians (assembly GCA_029449295.1). Taxonomy (NCBI): domain Eukaryota; kingdom Viridiplantae; phylum Streptophyta; class Magnoliopsida; order Poales; family Poaceae; genus Zea; species Zea luxurians. Next base: position 42,437,840 of record JAOPSE010000001.1, on the reverse strand, counting down.
AATGAGAGTGTAGAGGGCTGACTGCCTTGCAATGCGTTATGCTGCAGTTTTGTCATCTGGCTCCTCTTCATTCTTTATATATCTGATGATAGGCTCCCTCCAGTCATCAGCATCTGACTCTGGCTGGCTCAGAACATTGCATTCCTCTGCCCGTTCTAAGGAAATACTCGGGCGTGGCACTTCTTGGACGAAAATCCCAGGTGGGACTTGGGCTCGACTGGATCCCAGTTTTGACAATGCATCTGTAGCCGCGTTGTGATCTCTCTCTACATGATGAAATTCCAGCCCTTCGAATTCGTCCTCCAGCTTTCGGACGCCTGTGCAATACCTGCCCATAGAGTCATTCGAGCTATCCCATTCCTTATTTATCTGACTTATGACCACCAGTGAATCTCCGTATACCATCAGTCTCTTAATGCCCAGTGATACGGCAATATTCAGTCCATGAATCAAAGCCTCGTATTCTGCTGCATTGTTGGATGCTGAGAATAACAACTGAAGAGCATATTTGAGTTGTTCACCTCCAGGTGCAATGAAGAGGATCCCTGGGCCTACCCCTTGCAGTTTTAACGAGCCATCGAAATACATCTGCCATACTTCCACAGTCTCTGGGTTATCTGGCACTTGTTGCTCGGTCCACTCTGACACGAAGTCAACTAATGCTTGAGTCTTTATTGTTGTGCGAGGTCGAAACTCGATGTCGTGAGCTCCTAGCTCGCAGGCACACTTGGCTATTCTTCTGATGGCTTCTTTGTTGTGGAGAATATCCCCTATTGGAAATCTAGTGACTACTATGACTGTGGTCGTCAAAGTAGTGACGGAGCTTGCGTGCAGTTAGAAGTACTGCATACAATAGCTTTTGAACTTGAGGATATTTCTTCTTTGAGGGCCCCAGAACTTCGCTGATGAAATAGACGGGATGCTGTACTAGATATGCATGTCCTTCTTCAGCTCGCTCGACTACCAACACGGTGCTCACCACGTGAGTCGTGCAAGAGATATATAACAACAGATCTTCAGCCGGCTGACCCGACGTGGCTCGGTGCGGTGGTTTTAGTACTAGTGGAGTTGTCAGGAATTTCTTCAGTGCATCAAGAGCTTCCTAGGCTTCTGAAGTCCATTGGAACTTGTCTACTTTCTTGAGTAAACTGTAGAACGGTAAGCCTTTTTCTCCCAGCCTTGATATGAACCTTGTAACACCCCTGGTGTTACTGTAACTAAAACTTGAGCATGGCATCATAAGCATTGACATTGCATATGTTTGATACACCTAGAGTGCATTCACAAGGTAAAAATTTCAAACAAGTGTATTGTTTTTGGTGTTTTGCAAATAGGACCCTGGATAGGGAACCTAACCCTAAATAAGGCTCAAAGGGAGTAAAACTTAACCTAAGATGAGAAAACCTGAAGGCTTTAGGGGAAGAGTCATAAAATGTCCCCAAAAACAAAGTTGAATCACATTTATACCTCTGGGATACCAAACATCACAATTAGAACCCTGGAAAACCCTAAATCCAAACTCTAGGGACCTATGTGCAAAATTAGTCCACTTTTGGACTAAAGTGCAAAAACCAAGTCAAATAAGTATTTTAAGTCATTTGGTTCACAAATGTGTGGACTTGTAAGCCAAACATTGGATTTTGGACTTAAATGCAAAATGGACCTCACTTAAGCTCTATTCTAAGTCTGAAATTCAGTTTAGTGGGCTCAACTTTGGAGCCCTGTATCTTTTAAAATAGAGGGTTTTTGCCCTAGGTCACCACATAAAGATTGTAGAGCAAACTAAGGAGAACAACTTTACTTAAGGTTGTAAGCTCACTGGTTGAGAAAAATCCAGAGATAATCTTGCCTGAAGTTGCTCTATCAGGCATGTATCAAGAAACTGAAACTGAACCTGAAGACAGAAGTGGTCACAGTGATACGGGACCAATTTGAGCACACCATAACTTTAAATACGTTCGGTTTTGATCCAAGAATCCTATAGTAAGTTTGGAGACCGATGATTAGTGAACAACTTTTATTAAGAGGGATCGCTCTGTTCCTAACAAGAATCTAGAGATAATGGGGTTGGATAGTGGCCGGTTCAGGCAACTGAAGTAGATGTGCCATGGTACAGTGTTTTGGATGGATCAGAACGCCAGCTCGGCTCGCCGTCGTTGATCGCCGTCCGGAATCGTGCAGGGTATTGGATGGATAACACCGGGAAAAGGGTAGCTCGCACGTGGCACCGTCCCCTGAGCTCGGCCGGAATTACTCACCGATGGCCGCCGTGACTCAGTGTAGTCCGCCGCGGTGGCGCTCATGCCGTAGTTCTCCCTCACTGTACCTTTTACCGACGTGGTAGGCATGCGCTTGCGCTGCTATCCGTGGCCGGGGGTCGTCTATTGGGTCGCCGTGTCTATAAATCGCACGGTGGTCCACGGCGAGGTGTTTATTTCTTCACCTGTGAGCTGATCGCGATCCAAAATTCGCGTTGTCTCTGCCTCCTTCTCCCAAATTGAGTCTTCATGGTGAAGCTATAGTGTCTTACGGCCGTATAGCCTCAATCCCCAACCCCAATTCCAACCAGAGCCGCTGCGACACCGATTTCCCCTTTTTCTGTCTCCGGCGAACATAAAGCCTTGCGCTCCGTGGTCAGCCCTCTCTGGTAAGCCCCTGTCCGATTCAAGCCTTGTTTTAGCAGCTCTATGTGTTCATGAAGCTCCCCGTAGTGACCGTTAAACCGATCCGAGCGTGGATAATTGAGAACGCGGGATCGACACCGCGGTTTCCGCCGTGCACGTGGACAGGCCGTTCTCAGTGCGTTCTTGTCAAATTGATGCGTGTTCCTTAGTCGCCTGGGGTAGGTTATGCTCCCCCTGTCGCTCGACTGAGCATTCGCCGCCGGCCAAGGCCAGTCCGTGCGGCGTCGGTGATGAACGGCAAACGCGCCGTGGTTGGGGACTAATCTGGAGAACAAAAGGAATTTCAGGGACCCTTGTGTAAGCTGTCAGCGAAACATTGAATAGTGGCCGAGGATTCTTAGCACATTCCTTAGATCATCGGGGGTTTTTCTGCAAAATTGCCAGCACGCGCGCGGGCGCGCGAGGGCGCTCCCCTATTTTCCTGTGTTGCCGGGCCGCTGGGCAAGATTCAGCCCAATACTATTGGGTATTTTCCTTTTTCTTTTTTAGAATAACTTTAGAAATATATAGAAAAATGTAGAAAAATGGTAAAATTTTGAAACTAATTTTTCTAGGTTTCTTATTTTCCCTAGAATTTAAGAAAAATAGTTTCATGATTTTTAGGTTAAATCAGGAATTTTAAGGTATTTAAAATAGTTTAAGATAGTAGTTCTGGATTTTTAAAAGATAAATGGTAATCCCAAAAATGCTCAAAATTTTTATATGAGCTCCTTATATTATTTAGAAGCCTTGGGTAGAATTTGGGTTGATTTGGACTTTATTTGATCACCAAACCCTAAAACACCCCCCTGCCCTGTGAACTCCTTTACTGACTCCGGAAACCCTAAGTTCTCGGAGTTCCGTGAAGGAAAGTTGTATTCAAGACTTAGATAATAAGTTTATATTATCTTTGCATCCTCATGAGCATCCCATGGCATCCATTCTTATACATATGTATGGTTATGATTAGAACACGAAGAAGAAGTGGAAGCCACTGAAGAGCAAGTACCACCACCTTTGGAAACACAGGCTGAGAACTGTTTCTACTTCGATATTTGTGGATCTGAGCCTGACTCACCCATAAACAAAGGCAAGCCCCGGTGCATTTGCCACCTCCTTGATGTTTTTAAACCTTTCTCACTTGCTTGATGCATTAGGTGATAGGAGTTGATTGCTAAAACAATTCCTGCATTACCTTCCTTGGATTTGATTACCTTCCTTGATACCCTGTTTTACAAAAGGTTTTATTATGCTTAGTATTGCTCTAGCAAAACAAAAGGATTTGTTTTACAAAAGATGTTTGGCAAAGTGGGAGGGTTGTTTTCAAAATAAAACTTGATGGTGAATCTGTCAAAGGCCTTGATGGATTCAACATCGGAAAAGATGTACCTCTGCCAGGTACCAACCTTTGGGGGTTAAATGATTAAGCTGAGACCGGGCGGGTGACTTGCACGAGAAAGAGAGTCTCGGTGTATTGTCTCCGTCTGAGTCGATTAAGGACCTTGTCGATGTAGGCTTGATGATCGAGGACCCTTTAACTGGTCACATGCCTTGTCATGGGTAAGCCTTGCCTCGGGTAGACTAAGGCCAGAATAAGATAACACGAAATGGGCGTGGAGCGGTGGCGAGAGTAGCGTGTACCCTCCGTGGCAAGAGGCTGGACGGTGGTGTATCTATGCTCTCGGTTTGCGTGAACCTGATCTGGTCTTAAGAAACTCGGTGGCGGGTTGACATATGCAAGGGTTAAGTGCTACATATGTCGTGTGATTGGAGATCCTCAGCTGAGTATAATTGATTCGGATCGCCGTACCTTCGCGGTTATGAAGACTTGGTCACTGCCCTACACGTAGCACTCCAATGAAGATAAAGTACGAATTAAGAACTTGGCTAGTTCAGGAAAAGTGTTTGAACTAGGTTAGAGAGAACTCTAGAGATAAGTAAGTTTACTTAACTTGACCAATAAAACTGGATTTTAAGGATCCACTTTAGTAAGCATTTCTGCAAAACAGAGTCTTTGATTATTGAGAAGCCTTACCTTGACTCCCTTAAACCAGCATACCCTTGAGAGTCTTTTCCTTAGTCGGGTAAGACTTGCTGAGTAATTCCATACTCAGGGTTTATTCCCCCGTTGTTTTTAGGTGAGGAGACAACAAACTTTTGTTGTTTTTGTACCAAGGTGGTGAAAAGTGAAGATAATAAAGAATGAAGCTGCCGGAGGACTGGGTCCTCCTTAAAAACTTTTATGTAAAGAACTTAATGGGAGGAGCTTTTACCTCCCAGGTATTGTAATAATACTTTTCTGCACTCGCTTATGCTCTGGTCTGTATTAAACGACTTACTCTTACTTTTAAATAAATGTAAGTTTATGTAATCACTTCCGCATTTCCGCATCTCCGATGAACATATTGTCTGTCAGACGGGTGAAATGTTCCTGGAAAGATAAGGGTAAAGATACCGAACTTGTCAAGTGATTCAGGAACATCTACAGGGTTGTCTGATGTCTGTTGGACAAGGACAACTGTAGGTGGGCCTAATTACTTGGGAGGTTCCGTCACAAACCTGCTCAGAGCTGTCATGCATCCAGTAAGTCTTTGTACTTTCTTCTGTGACGGCGGTGCTTCCATTCTTATGATAGGCTCGATCTTTTCTGGGTTAGCTTCAATTCCTCGGTGGCTGACAATGAATCTGAGTAATTTTCCTGCCAGTACTCTGAAGACACACTTTTCTAGGTTAAGCTTCCATCGATATCGTCGTAGACTGTTGAAGACCAGCTAAAAATCTTCAATAAAATTTTCTGAGTCTTCTGTCTTGATCACCACGTCATCCACATAAGCTTCTACACGCTTGCCCCAGTGGTCGGCTAAGCATGTTTGAATGGCTCTCTGGTAAGTCGCTCCAGCGTTTTTGAGGCCAAACGGCATGGAGGTATAGCAGAAAGCTCCAAACGGGGTGATGAATGCAGTTTTTTCTCGTCTTCTTTTGCCAGACTGATCTGATGATACCCAGAGTAGCAATCCAAGAAAGACAACATAGAGCACCCGGCAGTTGAATCTACCACCTGGTCTATTCTAGGGAGTCCAAAGGGATCCTTCGGACAGTGCTTGTTGAGATCTGTATAGTCGACGCACATGCGCCAATCCACTTTATTCTTTTTGAGTACAAGAACAGGATTTGCCAACCATTCAGGATGCAGCACTTCTCTAATGAACCCTACCGCGACTAAGCGAGATAGCTCGGCACGAATGTCTTCTCTCTTGTCGGGCATGAAACGATGCAACTTTTGTCGAATCGGCCTCGCCTGAGGGTAGACTTTCAGCTTGTGCTCGGCCAGCTCTCTCGGGACTCCCGGCATATCCGCAGGTTGCCATGCGAATATGTCTCGGTTGTCTTGCAGGAACTAGACGAGCGCGCTTTCCTATTTGTCATCCAGGCTGGAGCTGATGATGGCAGTCTTGCGTTCATCAGCGAACCCGAGGTTGATTCTCTTGTTTTCTTCAGTCGGTCGCATAGAGGTCACGGCTTGAGCTTCATTTGTAGGTACTGTGAGGTCCTCCTCAGGCTTTGAGTTCGCCTGTGCAGAAGAAGTCATCGACAGTTTAGTGGTGAGAGCCGCCTGAATGGCCACTCGGAAGCACTCCGCGGCGCATTGGAAGTCAGCGCGCACAGTGATGATTCCTTATGGTCCAGGCATCTTCAATATCATGTACGTATAATGCGGAATGGCCATGAACTTCACCATTCCGGGCCTACCGATGATGGCGTTGTATCCGCAGTCGAAGCTCGCCACCTCAAACCTAAGGTACTCAGTTCTGTAGTTATCTAGAGTTCCAAAGGTAACTGGCATGTAGATGTGTCCTAGCAGGTACTCTCCTTCAGTCGGCACGATGCCGAAAAAAGGAGTATCTGACTCTTGGAGCTCTTTTAGTGCGATCCCCAAGCCTAGGAGTGTCCGGGGAAAGGTGGCGTCGATGCTGCTTCCCCTGTCCACTAGCACCTTCTTCACCCTGCTTTCTCGGATCACCGGATCGATGAGGAGCGGGTACTTGCCCGGATGGTCGAAGTTAAGCCATTGATCCACCTGGGTGAAGGTGATCGGGTGTTCGGACCACCGGTACGGTGTGGGAGGACCGGTGGTCGCCACCAGTATCCGACGATCGTTGAGCTTCTGCTGCCTCTTGCTTTCTTGAGACCCGTGTCCGCCAAAGATGACGTTGACTTCTCCGTCGACGCAGGGAAATGATCTGCCTCCTCCCCCTTCCTGTTGCTAAGGTTGTTGAGGTTCTCCGGGTCCTCCTCGTGGCGGGGGAGGTGGTAGAGGTTGGAAGGGTCGGCCGTTCCCGACGGAGTGCTTGAAGTCTCTGCAGTTCCTAAGGGTGTGGCGCATGTCTTTATGGTATGGACATTGGGCGTCGAGGATGTCGTCCAACGTATGTTCTCCTCCGTGGGGTGCCCCTCGAGCATGAGAGACGGGTGGTCCGGCAGTGTGAACCTCATCACGAGGCCTCTTTTCCCAACGTTTGTCGGGTTGTTGGTTCGCGTCGCGTCGTGGTGCCGGCGGTGCAGGCTTGGCTCCTCCGATGAGGTCCTGAGCTCATTCGTCGACAGTGATGTAGATCGCCGCTTCCCTGAACAGCTGTTCGGAGGTATTCGATGCCTTCTGTAGTATGGCTCGGACGAAGGTCGAGTCATTAGATCCCCGGTAGAAGTCCTCGATCACCGCTGCTTCTGCAACCTCAGGAATCCGATTCCTCATGGTCTGAAATCTTTTGAGGTATGATCGAAGAGTCTCATCCCCTCGGTGCTTGATGGTCTTGAGGTCCCATGGCTGCACTGGCTTGTCGGAGAGGGATTGGAAGTTGGCGATGAAGCACCGACTGAAGTCACTCCAGTCATCGATGTAGTATCGGGGTAGGTGTCGTAGCCATTGTAGTGCATCTTGCCCGAGGACAATGGGCAGGTACGCAGTCATCACGTCTTCAGTTGCCCCAGCGGCCCGGGCAGCGGTGGTGTAGACGGTTAGCAAGCCTCCTGGGTCCTGCTTAGGCTCGTACTTGTCGATGTTGGAGACCTTGAAGTTAGGGGCCATCGAATGGCCTAAGACGTGGAGTGAGCGTCGATACCCCACACGTGTCCTCCTGTCGATGATGACGATGTCGGTCCCGGGGAGGGGAGTCGCTGACGTGATGCCTGGACCGTCCCCGGGTTGTGCCGCCAGTTGAAGCCATTGCCGACTCAACTCTGGTGGCCTGACTTCACGCGGGGACGCCGTGATCCCGGTCATGCTCTTCTTGGCGTCGGATCTTGTTCTCATGCCGTCGTTCGCGCGAAGCATTGATGGAGCTCCGCATGTCCCGCCGACTGTTGATGGCATGTCGTAGGTCGCTCGGAGGATGAGCCAGAGGCAGAAGATGATTAGCTGCCCGAGTGAGCAGCCGTCAATAGCCCTCAGCGTCTGGAGTCCGGGGGAGGCCATCAGCTATCCGAGCTAACACTCCACCGACCTCGCTCGGTGTGTTCATAGCTCGGGCGAAATCAGGGTTCAGGTTTCAGCCGAGAAGAGGGTTCTCTCGGCGTTGTTTCGCTTCCTGTTCGGCCTGCTCTTGAGCTTGCCGACGATCGCGCCGTCGGGAATTCCTTCTTTCCCTGAAGACACGTTCATCCGGGGTTTCTCCTACCTCCGAAACCTCATCCCGCGACACGGGCTACGCCGGATCGCGTTCTCCGGCTTCATGATGTCTCCAAATATTTCGGTGTCGGTTCCTTCGTCGACGAGATTCTCGCTGAAGAGGTTCTTCTCCTGGCGCGGTTGGTTCGTCGTTGGAGACGGGAGTAAATTCTACTCTTCCCTCGATAAAGAGGACGCTGGGGTAGAATGGTGTCATTGTAGTGACAAGCTTCTTCCTGTTCTCCTTTGAGGGTGGAGATACCTAGAGAGCAACTTGATGAGCTTTTACCTCGTTTGGTTCCTTTTTCCTTGTGATCCATGTCCATCTTTTCGTAGGAGAGGTGGTCAGCCGAGTCCTCCGGGTAGTCGGATCTTTTGCTCCTGGCTGGTGGGAGGTAGTTTTTGCTCGGAGCGCTGGAGGTTGCGCTATTTCCGGCTTTGCTCTGACTTTCCTGGAGAGTGTTGGGGAAGGCTTCCTTTCCAGTGGATCTGCGATGCGATGTAGAGTTCCTTCTTCGTCTGCCATGAACGAAATGGTTCCGAAGCAGAATATGGATCCAGGACAGAGGATGATCTTGTGCTAGAAAGTGGTAGCCATTGAGCTAGCTTGGATCAATGACACACCCCTACCTAGCACGCCAGCTGTCGATGATTTGGGTCCGACCGCACACCCGGGGGTTGCCCCTCGAGGTGTTTTTAGGAGTAGGATGGTGTAGCTGACTGTAGCTCGATGGTTCATGCTAGAGGCACGAGAGACGGTGAGCAATCTTGTACAGGTTCGGGCCGCTTTGAGATGTGTAATACCCTACGTCCTGGAGTGGATCTTATGTGTGGTAGATTACAAGAGAATTCTCTAGTACAGGAGATGCTAGAGAACTGGGTGGATGGCTAATGAGTAAGATGAAGATGATCTTGAAAGGGTGCCCCCTAGGCCTTATATATTCGACCGTGGGACGTTACATGCGGATATGATAACCACGTGTTCCTAAGTAATAGTGAACCGATTGAGTTTATCTTCCTATAATCTCGCCGACTTATAATCCTTCGGCTCCGACGTCTGAGCGCGCTGCGCGGGAAAGTCGAATCAATGCTGTGGATAGCGTTTGAGTTCAGCGAACCGTATGGGATCGAGTTGATCCGTCCTCGTGTTGATCCGTTCTGTTGAAAGTTCCTTACAAAGTAATGGGCCAGGGGCCTTCTGCGAGGCCTTGTTACCTTCTAGTGGACCCGAGGATATCTGTCCCCCACACACGGTCTCACAAGACTCTCGCCCCACTCGTTACACTTTCTACGGCTCGTGCAAGAGCCAAGGGGTTGTGTGGTTTTTCTAAAATCATTTAACTAACTAGGTGTCACGCCCGGTTGCAAATCGAATGCGAACCATGTACATGCTAGGATCAGAACTCACGTACACAGTGATTACATAATTAGACATCATCACACGGTGCTTGAAATAAACAGCAGAAAGGTAGTTTATTACATCAAGATGTCGGAGACATCCACTGGGTCTATTACATAAACATAGCGTTTAACAATAACATCAAAGTGCGGAGTATCGAAACGTAGAATGTAAGCCTACACAGGCAGTTGACTTGGGGTTTGCCACTAAGATAGACTAGAACTCGTCATATTCTTGAAACTCCTCGAAGTCATCCATGTTGCCAACTTCACCTCCTGAGCACTGAGAATAGTGGGGACAACCTAGGGTGGGGTGATTTGTAAAGCAAGGGTGAGTACACTTCAACGTACTCAGCAAATGTCCCATTTGGCTAAAGTGGACTAGTTGTATGTGGAGTTTAAGGTTAAGCAGTTGCTTTTAGTTGATCAAGTTTTATTATTATAAGTAGAGCCAAATTTTAGTAATAACCCAGTTATTACCTAGAGGCACTCCCTCCAAGAGGAAATACAAGAGCTCAGGATTATAATCACCATTGTTAACCATCATCATAAAAGTAACCATTGTTCTTCTAATCGAAGAGGATCCCAAGGCTGCTCATAACCGCGAGCATTGCTGATATACCAGTTTCTAACACTCTGCAGAGGTCGCACACTTTACCCACAAGTCGTGGTTCCCATTCTGCCTGGGGTTCTAGCCTCCCCATTGATCACTGCCAAGGTGACCTAGCAGGGTCTCACAACGTAGCCTTTACAAAGATTTCCTAGAGGACATAGCCGCCTGTTAGGTTTCTCTAGTTTGATAAACACAGTACATCTCCCCAAAGGAAGGGTGACTAATGTAACTGTTGACGCCTTTTTGGAGCGCCAAACACTCAACAAGAACCGTGGCGGTGCCCTCTGCACAGGGGCGGACGGTCCGCGCGCAGGGGCCGGACGGTCCGCGGCCTGGTGCGAGGCGCGGTGGTGCTCTCTGCGCAAGGGCGGACTGTCCGCGGCCTGGGGCCGGACGGTCCGTGGCCTGGTGCGCGGCTAGGGCTCCTGCCTGACGGCCGGACGGTCCGCGCCCTGGGGCCGGACGGTCCGCGCGTACGCAGGGACGGCGGAAGATCGCCGACGGCGCCTGAATCTTGCTCCCGAGAGGGACCCCGTCGGGGAGTAGAGGTCCTAGGTTGTGTCTAGGCTCGGGCTGGCCGACCTAGACTCCTCTAATCGACGTAGAGCCGAAGAGAGACGAAGAATTTGGGGATTGGATAGCAAAACCTAAACTAGACTAGAACTACTCCTAGGATAAAATGCGAAATAGAAGTTGTATTGATTCGATTGATAATTACAAATCGGCCGTAGACCTCTCATTATATAGAGGAGGGGGGCTGGACCCTTTACACGACTGGATTCCGGGTTAATTCTGCAAATCTAGCCAACAAACATAGCACAAAACTCGGAACCCTAAACTACTCTGCGCATGCGCGGACCGTCCGGCCCACAGGCGCAGACTGTCCGGACCGCGGACCGTCCGGCCTCAGGGCCGGACCGTCCGGCCGCTCAATATGGTGCTCAACATATGCCCACCTGCCTTTTGGTGGAGCTGAGCAAACCAAAAGCAACTAACTCGATGTGATTACATCGGTTCTCTTAGGCATCCTGCCACATACTAGGATGGTACTGTTTGAGGAAACGCCCATTCAAAGCCTTAGGCAAGTCCTTGCCTTGTAATGTTTGTAGCAAATAGGCGTTGCCAGACATCACCTGTTTTACTTTATAAGGGCCTTCCCAACTTGGTGACCATTTCCCGAACTTCCGATCTTTATTCCTTAGAGGCAGAATGGTCTTCCACACCAGGTCCCCTACTTGACATGATTTTGCTTTGACCTTCTTGTTGTAGGCCCTGGCTACCATGATTTTGTCCTTTTCTATTGCTCCCAAAGCTATCATCCTTTTGTCAGTCACCTCATCAATATTATTCATCATTGAATCATAATAATCGGTAACAGTTAGATCATTTTGTCTGGCGAACCTGATAGCATTCAAACTTATTTCCACAAGCAACACTGCTTCCTGCCCATAGACAAGCTCAAAAGGAGATACTTTAGTAGCCCTATGTTTAGATATTCTATGAGCCCATAAAGCCTCAGACAAAATCTTATGCCAATGTTTAGGATTATCAGATATTTTCTTTTTTATCAAATTAATCAATGTCCTATTGCTAGACTCGGCCTGACCATTGGCCTGAGCATAATATGGAGATGAATTAAGCAGCTTAATTCTGTATAATTCAGCAAATTCACGTACCTCCTTTGACATAAAAGAAGTACCTTGATCTGTAGTTAAGGTCTGGGGAATGCCGAATCTATGAATGATATGCTCAGTTATAAACTCAATTACCTCCTTGTGTGTCATGTTCTTTAGAGCAACGACTTCAGTCCATTTGGTGAAGTAGTCAGTGGCAACTAACACAAACCGATGCCCCTTTGATGATGAAGGATGAATTTCTCCAATAAAGTCTAATCCCCATCCTCTGAACGGCCAAGGCTTGATGATAGGATGTAATTCGGCTGCAGGGACCAACTGTAGATCACCGAATTTTTGACACACTTGGCAACCCTTGTAGTACTTGAAACAATCAGCTATCATACTAGGCCAATAAAAACCAGACCTTCGCAACAACCACTTCATCTTTGGAGCTGATTGATGAGTACCACAAATTCCCTCATGTACTTCTGCCATGGCTAATATAGCGTCATATGGGCCCAAGCACTTAAGCAGGATGTCATTGACTGTTCGGCGGTAAAGTTCATCACTCATCAAAACATACTTGAAAGTTGTTCGCCGAATGTTCTTATCTGTCCTGATATTGGGACTTCGTAAATAATTAAGTATAGGTGTCCTCCAATCACTTGCATCGGCTTCATTGTCAGCCGAATTAATGAAAAGAACATTTCTGGTAACCCCGGACGGTCCGGCGTCATCACGCGGACGGTCCGCGACCTGGGAATTTGGCTCTGCACTGGTTATCAGATTTTCAGTTTTGTGAAATTTCCCTTTCTTTATCCGATAACCTGATGCATCTTGTGCCAAATCGTTAGCTCTATGATTCTCAACTCTAGAGATATGCCGAATACTGAATTCGTCAAAAGAATGGATTATGCTCCAACATTTCTCAAGATAACTATTTAGAGTATCATCAAGACATTGATATTCTTCTAACACTTGTTGGACAACCAGCTGAGAATCACCAAATACCTTCACATGTTTTACTCTCATACCATTTAAAAGTTCTAAGCCGAATAGGAGGGCCTCATATTCAGCTTGATTATTAGTGCAATAAGTTTTCAATCGGCTAGAGAAGTCAAAGGAGACATTTCTTGGTGAAACAAGCACAATGCCAATTCCTTGCCCTTCATTGCAAACCGATCCATCAAAATATAAAGTCCAAGGAGTAATAGTGAGGTATGGCATGTCTAGTTCATGAATATCATTAACCCGATGTTCTACAATAAAATCCGCTACGACTTTGCCTTTCATAGATTTCAATGGTTCATAGGCCAAGTCATATTCTATGAGTGCATAAGCCCATTTACCAATTCTACCACTCATAATTGGGTTATGCAACATGTATTTGATTACATCGGCTTGACCAGAAACAGTGCAATGACTAGACAGTAAATAACATCTACATTTGGTGCATGCATAAAACAAGCATAAGCATAACTTTTCAATAAAAGTGTACCTTGTTTCAGCATCCACCAACCTTCGGCTTAGATATGTCACCACATGCTCCTTCCCCTCAGTTTCTTGTGTCAGAACAGCCCCAATAACCTTGTCTTCAGCTGCAATGTATAATCTGAATGGTGCTCCTACTTGTGGTGCTTTTAACACGGGAGCCGAAGACAAGTATTTTTTAATGAGATCAAATGCTTCCTGCTGCTCTGCCCCCCAAGTGAATTCAGCATCATTCTTAAGCCGAAGGATAGGGGTGAAGGCATCAATCTTCCCGGCTAGGTTAGAAATAAACCTTCGTAAATAATTCACCTTGCCGAGAAACCTCTGCACTTCGACCTTACAAGTCGGAGGCCCCACATTCTGAATAGACTTGATTCGGTCAGGGTCTATTTCTATACCATGTTCATGGATGACAAATCCTAAAAACTTACCAGCCGACACTCCAAAAGCACATTTACGTGGGTTCATTTTTAAACCATACCGACGCATTTTATCAAAGGCTTTGCGCAAATCAGCTATATGAGAACTAAACTTAGCCGATTTGACTACAATATCATCAATGTAGACTTCCACAGTGTTTCCTAACAACTCATGGAAGATCAGATTCATAGCCCTCTGATAAGTAGCACCAGCATTTTTAAGACCGAATGTCATGACAACCCATTCAAATAAACCAATGAAGCCTGGACATATAAAGGCCGTTTTAGACGCATCTTCTTCGGCCATGAAAATCTGATTATATTCGGCATTACCATTAAGGAAGCTAATAATTCTATTTCCTGATGCATTATTGATTAATGTGTCGGCTATGGGCATGGGATATTCATCTTTAGGAGTTGCTTTATTTAAATTACGAAAATCAATGCATACTCTAAGTTTACCTGACTCCTTCTCCACCGGCACAATATTGGAGACCCACTCTGCGTATCTGCAAGGTCTAATAAAATTAGCTTCTAGCAGCCGGTGGATTTCGTCCTTGATTCGTGGGAGAAGATCTGGACGAAATGTTCTAGCTTTCTGCTTGAAAGGTCTGAAACCAGACTTAATGGGCAGCCGATGTTCGACAATCTCTCGGCTTAGTCCAGGCATTTCAGTGTAATTCCAAGCAAAACAATCTGAATATTCCTTCAATAGACCGATCATCTCATTTCTAGAATCGGTCTCCAGGGTCTTGTTTACAAAAGTCGGCCTTGGAGTTTTACCATTTCCTATGTCAATCTCCTCCAAAGGATCAGCCGATGTAAACCCCTGTCCTAGTTTATCAAGATCTCTGAATTCCTCTATCATGTCCCCCACAGAGGAATCAGATGATCTTTGTGTGATGGCGGACTTTCCGGTCTCGGGGACCGGATCATCCGTAATACTATCTTTTCGCTGTGGTAGATGTTCGGTCTTAAAGTCCAAACTGTTCTGTGATAGACCAGACCATCCGGCTTTGAGGGCCGAATTGTCCGTGATCAAAGACTCATGAACTTTGTGTGTATTCATCGTTTAAACTCTATTTAGGATTCAGCCGATTCTCCATCGGCTCTAGCATTACAGGAATGAAACCTTTCTTATCTATACTTATGAACTGATAATCAGAAAAATCTACCCCTGTGAGACATGTAGCAGTCTCATAAGTCCAGAGTACAGGGGCATCGGCCACAGCGATGCAGGCCGATACATCAGCATGTACTTGTTCTACCTCATCGCCTACCCATTGTATTAGCATTTGATGTAATGTAGAAGGTATACATTGATTGGCATGAATCCAATCTCTGCCTAGAATTAAACTGTAATTCCCTTCTACATCAGCGACGAAGAATGCAGCAGCAAGGGTCTTAGTCCCGATGGTTAATTCAACGGACGTGACTCCCCTGGCTTTAATCGAACTATCCCCAACACCGCTGAGGGTCATGTTGGTTTTGACAAGTTCGTCATCTTGTTTACCTAATTTTCTGTATAATGAATAAGGCATTAGATTTACAGCCGCCCCTCCATCCACCAACATCTTAGCAATCGGTATTCCATCAATGTGACCGCGTACGAAGAGCGACTTTAAATGATTTACCGATTCCTTTGGTTTAGTAAAGGCGGCTTCTTTAGGACCAAAATCAAACTGGGCAGCAATAGGTTCATCGTCGCCAATGATAGTAAAATCGGAAGAAAATGTAATAATATTTACATCCATACCTGGGTGTTCTGGAGAAGCCTCGTAGTCGACCAGGTCTTCTCCTAGCAGGTTGTCCTCTTCCATTGATGTTGTCGTGTTGTTGGAGGCTTCCTGATGAACGGCGGACGGTCCGCACGCGGGGGCCGGATGGTCCGCGCCTGGTGCAGGTCGTCCAGAGCCTTCCTGGTGAACGGCGGACGGTCCGCACGCGGGGGCCGGACGGTCCGCGCCTGGTGCAGGTTGACTTTCTATTTCTGTGGCCGTTTGTTTTTTCTCAACGGCCTTCGGTCTCCATTTCTTTTGCGGTGGCGGGTATAGTGGGTGTGTGTCATTAAATGTCTTTTCCGCCTCCTTCTCCTGGCTCTCCTTTTCTCTTAGGCGCTGTAATTTTCTCTTTTGGGATTGTGTCAATCCCGCTGGGCACCATCGAGGCATGGAGTATTTTGGATCGGCTGTTTTGATGGTAGCCGTATCCTTTTCGGTTGTGTTGGCCGATTCGCCGAAAATCATCGGCCCTTTATTGTCTCCCTGTATGACAACATCTGCAGTGCCTATTTTGATGATGTCCTTTTTGTTGTTCTTTGAGTTCCTACAGGCATATGCCCCCCTGCCGGATTGGTCGGCCTAGGAGGCCGAGTAGTCCGGCAACCTTGTTGGGCCTGTGCCTGGTGACCGGATTCAGCAGTGCTCAATCGGTCTTGCACTGGCGGTGCCAACCTATCAAAAACGGATGTTTGGGGTGCCCCCCAGGCGGGGTACTGTGGCATCCCAAATGGATATGGTGGCATGCCCCACATTTGATTTGGGACATATGGTGGAGGTAAGTATGTGTATGGATATGGCATAGATGGATAAGGAGGTGGAGGGGTCCATGTCGGCATGTTAGGTCTCAATTGTACAATAGGACCTTTCATTTCTTCTGATTGGTGATATGGTCCAATCGGACTGACCTGACGTTGCTCATGAATGGGTGAGCGGGGTCGCTTCGGTGGCCGGTCACTGGGGCCAGCCTTCTTTTTCGCATATTTAGACAACAATTGATCGAAAGTCGGGCCAGGCTTGATCAGCCGACCAACTGCTTTAAATGTATTTGTTTTCCACGTACCTATCTCTGGTCGTCGTGGTTTGAAGGTACGTGGTCGCTGCGAGTCCTGAGCATGGCCGGACCGTCCGCCGGAGCTCTCCGAACCGTCCGGTGGGGTCCCGGACCGTCCGCGCCTACGTGCCGGACCGTCCGGGATACGCAGCACGGGTTCCTGTATCTGTCTCCCTGTCTGCGCTTGCCCCCCAGTACTGGAGGTTGTGATGGTCACCTTTAGGGTCTCCCCTCCATCGGGAGTCTTCTCGGCTACCACTTTACTGCAAGAAACCTTGTGATCCTCATCGGCCTTTTTAGAATTGCCGATGATTGCCTCTTTGCCTTTGCCTTTATCGACCGTGTTTGGCCGAACCAGGACTTTCTTGCCCTCAAAGTCGATCACGTTCATTGGAAAGGGCTCTGTATCCACCTGCATTTCCTGAAATTTCAATCGTCCCTCATTAATGGCCGATTGAATCTGTCGTCGGAATACATTACAATCATTAGTGGCATGAGAAAATGAGTTATGCCACTTGCAGTATGCACGACGTTTTAGCTCATCGGCGGATGGAACAGTGTGATTTATTTTAATATTGCCATTTTTGAGTAGTTCGTCAAATATTTTATCACATTTACCAACATTAAACGTAAACTTAACCTCCTCTTGCCGTTTCTTTTGAACCGGCTGCAAGGAGGAACAAGCCGAAGATTTGGCCTGTTTTGGCCAAACCATTTCAGCAGCATACACTTCTGCTGATTCGTCATCTGAGCTACTTTGGTCGTATTCTACTATATGTACGTTGTGACGCATTGTTTTAGCAGTTTCTTTGCTCCGGCTTTCGCAAGCCAAAGCCCTCTGGTGTAACTGTGCTAGTGTAAAAAATTGGATGCCTTCTAATCTCTCTTTTAAATAATATCGTAGACCGTTAAAGGCTAATCCTACTAGCTGTTTTTCTGCTAAATGAATTTGAAAGCATCGGTTTCTTGTATCGCGGAATCTCCGGATGTAATCATTAACCGATTCGTCTTTTGTCTGTCGCAATGACACTAAATCTACCAAATCCAATTCATAATCACCAGAGAAAAAATGATCATGAAATTTTTGTTCTAGACCCCCCATGATGAAATGGAATTAGGAGGTAAAGTGGCATACCACGCAAACGCGGTTCCTGTTAGCGATAATGAAAATAAACGCACGCGAAATGCCTCTGTGTCTGCCAATTCTCCCAATTGTGCTAAGAACTGGCCTATATGTTCGCGCGTGTTTTTCCCTTGATCACCCGAAAATTTCGCGAATTCGGGTATTCTAGTTCCCTGTGGGTACGGGTGGTAATCAAATCGGCTGTCATAAGGTTTCCGATATGATTGCCCCCCAGGGACCATGCTTACTCCGAGCTTATCTCGGAACGCCCCGGCTATTTCTTCCCTTACTATATCAATGGCAGCCGGTGCAAGACCACCGGCTCTCTGGTCAAACATAGGTGGAGTTGGTTGCATATTAGTATGTTGTCGTTCCCCCCATTGGTTTGAGCTACGTGGTGCATTCCCATTTGCCTTATATGGCTCATAGGTTTGATCGTTTCTTTCCGGCCTTTTAGGTGGGGCCGGAAAGCTTTCCTGGGCTCTGGATCCTGAATTAATGGGCTGGTGCATTGCATAATGTGATGGGAAGTGTTGCTGGGACGGGCGAGGATTCAGGTAATAATCCTCCTCAAAAGACTCATGCGCGGACTGTCTGGATATGTATCCGGACCGTCCGTGGTCATATGCGGACCGTCCGTCATTGTATGCGGACCGTCCGACTGGGTAATTTGGGTTCTGTGTCATATGTGGTGGCTCGGGCGCATATCTAGGTAACTCATTAAAAATAGGCCCAACTGCTGTTGGCCCGGACGGTCCGCGCTCACGTGCGGACGGTCCGGGCATGTACAGATCGGCTGGTTTGCTGCCGATTTGCGGTTGCTTAGGGTACGTGTCCATTGGCATCCCATAAAGGGGTTGTGACTGGTCGTGACAACCTGTAGCCGATGTGTTACGCGCGTTATCTCCTAACTCAACCTCGTGCGAAGGAAAATTTGCGGTACTAGATTTATCGAATGCACGTACTAGTCTCTTAAGATCGCTTTGCATACCCCCTATGATGTTCAGCATTTGTTCACGCTGATCTTCTACATAATTTCTAAGAGATTGCAGATCGTTGGTATTACTTACATTGGGTATATCTGGCGTGGGTTGGAGCGAAGCCGGATCTGTCGCCCGATGTCGGACGACCTTGTTGTTCCTGTCCACTTTGAAGTTGGCCAAGAACTTTGCTTTCGCCTCCTGGATCATCCGCTCCTTATGCTCCTCAAACTGGAGCTGCTCGTCAGCCGGCAAGGTTTCCCAAGTCGGCTCTATGATGTTGCTTAGAGAAATATCAGAGCTATCCTTTGAACCGGCCATTGAGGGCCGATCTGATGAGCTTAGATGTGTTTTCCCCAGCGGAGTCGCCAAAAAGTATGTTGACGCCTTTTCGGAGCGCCAAACACTCAACAAGAACCGTGGCGGTGCCCTCTGCACAGGGGCGGACGGTCCGCGCGCAGGGGCCGGACGGTCCGCGGCCTGGTGCGCGGCTAGGGCTCCTGCCTGACGGCCGGACGGTCCGCGCCCTGGGGCCGGACGGTCCGCGCGTACGCAGGGACGGCGGAAGATCGCCGACGGCGCCTGGATCTCGCTCCCGGGAGGGACCCCGTCGGGGAGTAGAGGTCCTAGGTTGTGTCTAGGCTCGGGCTGGCCGACCTAGACTCCTCTAATCGACGTAGAGCCGAAGAGAGACGAAGAATTTGGGGATTGGATAGCTAAACCTAAACTAGACTAGAACTACTCCTAGGATAAAATGCGAAATAGAAGTTGTATTGATTCGATTGATAATTACAAATCGGCCGTAGACCTCTCATTATATAGAGGAGGGGGGCTGGACCCTTTACACGACTGGATTCCGGGTTAATTCCACAAATCTAGCCAACAAACATAGCACAAAACTCGGAACCCTAAACTACTCTGCGCATGCGCGGACCGTCCGGCCCACAGGCGCGGACTGTTCGGACCGCGGACCGTCCGGCCTCAGGGCCGGACCGTCCGGCCGCTCAATATGGTGCTCAACAGTAACCAAATCAAACAACCTCTGCAACCAGCCTCGACATAGCAAGTACTGTGCCCGGACCCCATTGACGGCCCTACGGCGAAGCCAACTACTCCTTTGGTTCTTCTAATTAATCAGCTAAGGGCGTCCCATTCCACCCTCATGGTTGTACTATTATCCCGGGTTGTCACTCCCCAAACAGGTCCTTACGGAGAGGTACTCAGGAAAGAGCCTGAGCCCCCTAAAGTAATCACAAGGACCCCATCGGGATAGCATCATCGTATCATAAAAGATCACATCATGTTCATTGATTAAGTTTAAGTAATAGCATAAGCTAATTATGATTAACCCAAAAAGGTAAACAAGACTAAGGGAAATACAAACTAGTCAATCCTTAAGTTTCAGTAATGTAATCCAGGATAGTGAATTATAAAGTAAAGTAGGACATGATAGCTCTGAGGACACTTGCCTTCACCAGGTTGTTGCTCAGGGAGGTGAAAGGGAAATGTGCCCTTGGGCCATTTCTAAGTATTTTGGTGATTTAGTGTCCAACACAAGTGCCTAATTGTAAAAAGGTGGACAAAGTACAAATCAAGGATAAAGGTATGTTTCTCAGACTTAGTACATTGTTTTATGGACTAATGTATTGTGTCTAAGTGCTGGAAACAGAAAAAATCGAGTTGGAGAAGAGATGGCTCGAGCAGGCAAAGTCTGCTCAGTCTGGGTGCACCGGACTGTCCGGTGGTGCACCGGACAGTGTCCGGTGCGCCAGGCTGGCTCGAGGGAAAAGGCTGCTCTCGGGACTTCGATGGCGGTGTACGGCTATAATTCACCGGACTGTCCGGTGGTGCACCGGACTGTCCGGTGGGCCGTTCACAGGCGAACTCGTCGCTCTCGGGAATTCATCGTCGACGTACGGCTATAATTCACCGGACTGTCCGGTGTGCACCGGACTGTCCGGTGAGCCAACGGTCGGCAGGGCCAACGGTCGGCCGCGCAATCTGCGCAGGACACGTGGCTGAGCCAACGGCTAGAAGGGGGCACCGGTCTGTCCGGTGTGCACCGGACATGTCCGGTGCGCCAACGGCTCTCAGGCTGCCAACGGTCGACTGCGCCATTTTTGGAAAGAAATCGGGCATCGAACAGTGTCCGGTGTGCACCGGACTGTCCGGTGCGCCAGTCGACAGAAGGCAAGATCAGCCTTCCTAGATTGCTCTCAACGGCTCCTAGCTGCCTTGGGGCTATAAAAGGGGCCCCTAGGCGCATGGAGGAGTACACCAAGCATCTCCTAAGCATTCCTAAGCACCAAGACATCGATTCCGCGCCTTTGATTCTTTGCGATAGCAATTAGAGCTCTAGTTGAGTGGTGAACTCATTGAGTTGTGTTGTGAGCTCTCGTTGCGACTTGTGTGCGTGGTGTTGCTGTGATTTCTTGTCTTGAGTGCGTTGCTAATCCCTCCCTTGCTCCGTGCTTCTTGTGAATTTCAAGTGTAAGGGCAAGAGGCTCCAAGTTGTGGAGATTCCTCGCAAACGGGATTGAGAAAAAGCAAGCAAAACACTGTGGTATTCAAGTGGGTCTTTGGACCGCTTGAGAGGGGTTGATTGCAACCCTCGTCCGTTGGGACGCCACAACGTGGAGTAGGCAAGCGTTGGTCTTGGCCGAACCACGGGATAACCACCGTGCCATCTCTGTGATTGATCTTGTTGGTTATTGTGTTTTGTTGAAGATTCCTCTCTAGCCACTTGGCGGTTATTACGCTAACACTTAACCAAGTTTTTGTGGCCTAAGTTCTTAAGTGTTACAGGATCACCTATTCACCCCCCCTCTAGGTGCTCTCAATTGGTATCGGAGCCGTTCTCTTCACAAAGGGAATAATCGCCCGAAGAGATGGATCCTAAGGGGAAGGGTATCGTGATCAACGATAAAGAGAAGGAATCCTTCGTCAATGAGCCGAAGGACGACAAGCCTACCGACTCCGGCTCGGGCCATAGATGGAAGGAAGGGAAGAAGAAGAAGACGAGGCGCATCAAGGAGATCGTCTACTACGACGACAGCGATGAGTCTACTTCTTCCCAAAAGGACGACGACCACAATGACTACGAGAGAAGGAAACCGGTTAATTCGAACTTTTCTTTTGACTACTCTCGTATTACTCAAAGTACAAATGCTCATTTATTATCTATTCCACTTGGTAAACCTCCTCATTTTGATGGAGAGGACTATGGATTTTGGAGTCACAAAATGCGTAGTCACTTGTTCTCTCTCCATCCTAGTATATGGGAGATTGTAGAGAGTGGAATGCACTTTGATAGTACGGATAGTCCCATGTTCATTAATGAGCAAATTCATAAGAATGCACAAGCTACTACTGTTCTTCTAGCTTCATTGTGCAGGGATGAATACCACAAAGTGAGCGGCTTGGATAACGCCAAGCAAATATGGGACACCCTCAAGATTTCTCATGAGGGGAAC
This sequence comes from Zea luxurians, assembly GCA_029449295.1. NCBI lineage: Eukaryota > Viridiplantae > Streptophyta > Magnoliopsida > Poales > Poaceae > Zea > Zea luxurians. The sequence continues at coordinate 42,415,567 of JAOPSE010000001.1, read as the reverse complement.
GACGTCACCTTGCTCACCAAGATGGAGTTGGTGGAAGGCGAGCTTGGACGATTCGCGATGATAAGGGGCGAGGAGCCGACACAAACATACAACCGGCTCAAGACCCTTATCAACAAAATAAGGAGCTACGGAAGCACGCGATGGACGGACCACGACGTCGTCCGACTGATGCTAAGGTCCTTTACCGTTCTTGATCCTCATTTGGTGAATAATATTCGTGAGAATCCCAGGTACACCAAAATGTCGCCCGAAGAAGTCCTTGGAAAATTCGTAAGCGGGCGAATGATGATCAAGGAGGCGAGGTACGTGGACGACGCTCTAAACGGTCCAATCAATGAGCCTCAACCCGTTGCTCTCAAGGCAACAAAAAGCAAGGAGGCGTTACCCAGCAAGGTAGCACAAATTGAGGCAGCCGGACTTAATGATGAAGAGATGGCCCTCATCATCAAGAGATTCAAGACGGCGCTTAAGAGTCGCAAGGGACAGCCAAGCAAGACCAAAGCCAAGGGGAAGCGTTCATGCTTCAAATGCGGTAAGATTGGTCATTTTATTGCTAACTGTCCTGACAATGATAGTGATTAGGATCAAGGGAACAAGAGGGAGAAGAAGAAAAACTATAAGAAGGCAAAGGGCGAGGCACATCTTGGCAAGGAGTGGGATTCGGATTGCTCCTCGTCCGACTCCGACAATGAAGGACTCGCCGCCACCGCCTTCAACAAGTCATCCCTCTTCCCCAACGAGCGTCACACATGCCTTATGGCAAGGGAGAAGAAGGTATGTACTCGAAACTCTACCTATGCTTCTTCAAGTGAGGACGAATCTAGTGATGAGGACGAAATAGATTATTCATGTTTATTTAAGGGTCTAGATAGAACCAAGGTAGATAAAATTAACTAATTGATTGATGCCTTGAATGATAAAAATAGGCTTTTAGAAAAACAAGAGGACTTGTTGTATGAAGAACATGACAAATTTGTAGAAGCTCAAAAATCTCATGCCTTAGAAGTTAAGAGAAATGAAATGCCTTCTTGTGAATTATCTTCTTGCCATGAGACAATTTCTAGCTTAAGAAGCATTAATGATGATTTGAATGCTAAGTTAGAAATAGCTAGTAAATCAACAACTTGTGTAGAAAATGTTGTTATTTGCAATAGATGTAAAGATTTTGATATTGATGCTTGTAGTGAACACATAGCTTCTATTGCAAAGTTAAATGATGAAATGGCTAGTCTTAATGCCCAACTTAAGGCTAGCAAAAGTGATTTTGATAAACTAAAATTTGCTAGGGATGCCTACACGATTGGTAGACACCCCTCAATTAAGGATGGGCTTGGCTTCAAGAGGGAAGCCAAGAACTTAACAAGCCATAAGGCTCCCATCTCCGCCAAGGAGAAAGGGAAGGCCCCTATGGCAAGTAGTACTAAAAAGAACCATGCTTTTATGTACAATGATAGAAGACAGTCTCATAGGAGTTGTAATGCTTTTGATTCACATGCCTATGACTCTTATGCTATGTATGCTTCCAGTTCTTCCTATATGCATGGTAGAGATATGCCTAGGAAAAATATTCATCATGTGCCTAGGAAGAATATTGTTCATGTTCCTAGAAAAGTTATGAATGGTCCCTCTACAATTTATCATGCTTTAAATGCTTCCTTTGCTATTTGTAGAAAGGATAGGAAGATAGTTGCTAGGAAATTAGGGGCAAAATGCAAGGGTGATAAAACTTGCATTTGGGTCCCTAAGGAAATTGTGACTAACCTTGTAGGACCCAACAAGAGTTGGGTACCTAAGACCCAAGCCTAAATTTGCCTTGCAGGTTTATGCATCCGGGGGTTCAAGCTAGATTATCGACAGCGGATGCACAAACCATATGACGGGGGAGAAGAAGATGTTCACCTCCTACGTCAAGAATAAGGATTCCCAAGATTCAATCATATTCGGTGATGGGAACCAAGGCAAGGTGAAAGGTTTAGGCAAGATTGCAATATCAAATGAGCACTCTATCTCTAATGTGTTTTTAGTTGAGTCTCTTGGATATAATTTACTATCTGTTAGTCAATTATGTAATATGGGATATAATTGTCTATTTACAAATGTAGATGTGTCTGTCTTTAGAAGATGTGATGGTTCACTAGCTTTTAAGGGTGTACTAGACGGCAAACTTTATTTGGTTGATTTTGCAAAAGAAGAGGCCGGTCTAGATGCATGCTTAATGGCTAAGACTTGCATGGGCTGGTTGTGGCATCGCCGCTTAGCACATGTGGGGATGAAGAACCTCCACAAGCTTCTAAAGGGAGAACACGTGATAGGTCTAACCAATGTTCATTTCGAAAAAGATAGACCTTGTGCAGCTTGTCAAGCAGGTAAACAAATGGGAGGAGCACATCACAGCAAGAATGTGATGACCACGTCAAGACCTCTGGAGCTGCTGCATATGGACCTCTTCGGACCCGTCGCCTATCTGAGCATAGGAGGAAGTAAGTATGGTCTAGTTATTGTTGATGACTTTTCCCGCTTCACGTGGGTGTTCTTTTTGCAGGATAAGTCTGAAACCCAAGGGACCCTCAAGCGCTTCCTAAGGAGAGCTCAAAATGAGTTTGAGCTCAAGGTGAAGAAGTTAAGAAGCGACAATGGGTCCGAGTTCAAGAACCTTCAAGTGGAGGAGTTCCTTGAGGAGGAGGGGATCAAGCACGAGTTCTCCGCTCCCTACACACCTCAGCAAAATGGTGTGGTAGAGAGGAAGTACAGGACGCTCATTGATACGGCGAGGACTATGCTTGGAGAGTTCAAGACCCCCGAGCGTTTTTGGTCGGAAGCCGTGAACACGGCTTGCCACGCCATCAACAGGGTCTATCTTCACCGCCTCCTCAAGAAGACTTCATATGAGCTGCTGACTGGTAACAAACCCAATGTGTCTTATTTTCGTGTATTTGGGAGCAAGTGTTATATTCTTGTGAAAAAAGGTAGAACTTCTAAATTTGCTCCCAAAGCTGTAGAAGGGTTTTTATTAGGTTATGATTCAAATACAAAGGCGTATAGGGTCTTCAACAAATCATCGGGTTTGGTTGAAGTCTCTAGCGACGTTGTATTTGATGAGACTAATGGCTCTCCAAGAGAGCAAGTTGTTGATCTTGATGATGTAGATGAAGAAGACGTTCCAACGGCCGCGATACGCACCATGGCGATTGGAGATGTACGGCCTTAGGAACAATTGGAGAAAGATCAATCGTCTTCCTCAACAAAGGTGCATCCCTCATCCCAAGATGACGAACAGGTACCTCAAGTGGAGGCGCATGATCAAGGGGGAGCACAGGATGTTCAAATTGAAGAGGAAGAAGCACCTCAGACACCTCCAACCCAAGTTCGAGCGACGATCCAAAGGGATCATCCCGTCGATCAAATTTTGGGTGATATTAGCAAGGGAGTAACTACTCGTTCAAGATTAGTTAATTTTTGTGAGCATTACTCCTTTGTCTCTTCTATTGAGCCTTTCAGGGTAGAAGAGGCCTTGCTAGATCTGGACTGGGTGTTGGCCATGCAGGAGGAACTCAACAACTTCAAGCGCAATGAAGTTTGGACGCTGGTGCCTCGTCCCAAGCAAAATGTTGTGGGAACCAAGTGGGTGTTCCGCAACAAACAGGACGAGCACGGGGTGGTGAAGAGGAACAAGGCTCGACTTGTGGCAAAAGGTTATGCCCAAGTCGCAGGTTTGGACTTTGAGGAGACTTTTGCTCCTGTGGCTAGGCTAGAATCAATTCGTATCTTGCTAGCATATGCCGCTCACCATTCTTTCAGGTTGTACCAAATGGATGTGAAGAGCGCTTTCCTCAACGGGCCAATCAAGGAGGAGGTGTACGTGGAGCAACCCCCTGGCTTCGAGGATGAACGGTACCCCGACCACGTGTGTAAGCTCTCTAAGGCGCTCTATGGACTTAAGCAAGCCCCAAGAGCATGGTATGAATGCCTTAGAGACTTTTTAATTGCTAATGCTTTCAAGGTCGGGAAAGCCGATCCAACTCTTTTTACTAAGACTTGCGATGGTGATCTTTTTGTGTGCCAAATTTATGTCGATGACATAATATTTGGTTCTGCTAATCAAAAGTCTTGTGAAGAGTTTAGCAGGGTGATGACGCAGAAATTCGAGATGTCGATGATGGGCGAGTTGAACTACTTCCTTGGGTTCCAAGTGAAGCAACTCAAGGACGGCACCTTCATCTCCCAAACGAAGTACACGCAAGATTTGCTAAAGCGGTTTGGGATGAAGGACACCAAGCCTGCAAAGACGCCGATGGGAACCGATGGACACACCGACCTCAACAAAGGTGGTAAGTCCGTCGATCAAAAAGCATAACGGTCCATGATAGGTTCTTTGCTTTATTTATGTGCTAGTAGACCGGATATTATGCTTAGCATATGCATGTGTGCTAGATTTCAATCCGATCCTAAGGAGTGTCACTTAGTGGCTGTGAAGCGAATTCTTAGATATTTAGTCGCTACGCCTTGCTTCGGGATCTGGTATCCAAAGGGGTCTAACTTTGACTTGATTGGGTACTCAGATTCCGACTATGCTGGATGTAAGGTCGATAGGAAGAGTACATCGGGGACGTGCCAATTCTTAGGAAGGTCCCTGGTGTCATGGAACTCTAAGAAACAAACCTCTGTTGCCCTATCCACCGCTGAGGCCGAGTACGTTGCCGCAGGACAGTGTTGCGCGCAACTACTTTGGATGAGGCAAACCCTCCGGGACTTTGGCTACAATCTGAGCAAAGTCCCACTCCTATGTGACAATGACAGTGCTATCTGAATAGCGGAAAATCCTGTTGAGCACAGCCGCACAAAGCACATTGACATCCGGCATCACTTTTTGAGAGACCACCAGCAAAAGGGAGATATCGAAGTGTTTCATGTTAGCACCGAGAACTAGCTAGCCGATATCTTTACCAAGCCTCTAGATGAGAAGACCTTTTGCAGGCTGCGTAGTGAGCTCAATATCTTAGATTCGCGGAACTTGGATTGAATTGTAGCATACATGTGTTTATGCCTTTGATCATGTTCATTCTGCATTTTGTTGCTTATTGTGGTGTTCAAGTTGTACAAACACTCTCTGGACCTCACAAGTCCTTTTTGCAAGTGATGCACATATTTAGGGGGAGCTGTGCTACAACTTGACCCTTTGAGACTAACCATATGCTTGAGTTTTCTTGTTTTAGTCTCAAAGGAGTTTTGAAAGGGAAAAGGTGGACTTGGACCATGAAAGACTTCCACTGCACTCCGATGAGAGGGTAACTTATTCCAAGTTCATCTCATGTACTCTTATTGCCTTTGTGTTCTTATTTGAAGATTTTGGTGAGGCAATGGGGTTAAAGGGCCAAGATTGATCCCGTTTTGGTGCTTGATGCCAAAGGGGGAGAAAATAAAGGCCAAAGCAATAGATGGATCAGCTACCACTTGAGAAATTTTGAAAATAGTAGATTAGAGCTTTTTGTTTTGTCAAAACTCTTTTATTGTCTCGTATGTCAAAAGTTGGCCTCTTGTGGGGAGAAGTGTTGATTATGGGAAAAAGGGGGAGTTTTTGAAATCCTTGATCAAATTTCTTTGGAAAACCTCTCTTTATGTCTCTACAAGTGGATTTGACTTAGAGATAGGAATTTGAGTTTGATTTGCAAAAACGAACCAAGTGGTGGCATAGAGTGATCCATATATGTCAAATTTGAATCAAAACAATTTTGAGTTCTTAGTTGAATTGATTTTGTACTTGTTCTACTTGCTTTATGTTGTGTTGGCATAAATCACCAAAAAGGGGGAGATTGAAAGGGAAATGTGCCCTTGGGCCATTTCTAAGTATTTTGGTGATTTAGTGTCCAACACAAGTGCCTAATTGTAAAAAGGTGGACAAAGTACAAATCAAGGATAAAGGTATGTTTCTCAGACTTAGTACATTGTTTTATGGACTAATGTATTGTGTCTAAGTGCTGGAAACAGAAAAAATCGAGTTGGAGAAGAGATGGCTCGAGCAGCCAAAGTCTGCTCAGTCTGGGTGCACCGGACTGTCCGGTGGTGCACCGGACAGTGTCCGGTGCGCCAGGCTGGCTCGAGGGAAAAGGCTGCTCTCGGGACTTCGACGGCGGTGTACGGCTATAATTCATCGGACTGTCCGGTGGGCCGTTCACAGGCGAACTCGTCGCTCTCGGGAATTCATTGTCGACGTACGGCTATAATTCACCAGACTGTCCGGTGAGCCAACGGTCGGCAGGGCCAACGGTCGGCAGCGCGATCTGCGTGGGACACGTGGCCGAGCCAACGGCTAGAAGGGGGCACCGGTCTGTCCGGTGTGCACCGGACATGTCCGGTGCGCCAACGGCTCTCAGGCTGCCAATGGTCGACTGTGCCATTTTTGGAAAGAAATCGGGCACCGGACAGTGTCCGGTGTGCACCGGACTGTACGGTGCGCCAGTCGACAGAAGGCAAGATCAGCCTTCCTAGATTGCTCTCAACGGCTCCTAGCTGCCTTGGGGCTATAAAAGGGGCCCCTAGGCGCATGGAGGAGTACACCAAGCATCTCCTAAGCATTCCTAAGCACCAAGACATCGATTCCGCACCTTTGATTCTTTGCGATAGCAATTAGAGCTCTAGTTGAGTGGTGAACTCATTGAGTTGTGTTGTGAGCTCTCGTTGCGACTTGTGTGCGTGGTGTTGCTGTGATTTCTTGTCTTGAGTGCGTTGCTAATCCCTCCCTTGCTCCGTGCTTCTTGTGAATTTCAAGTGTAAGGGCGAGAGGCTCCAAGTTGTGGAGATTCCTCGCAAACGTGATTGAGAAAAAGCAAGCAAAACACCATGGTATTCAAGTGGGTCTTTGGACCGCTTGAGAGGGGTTGATTGCAACCCTCGTCCATTGGGACGCCACAACGTGGAGTAGGCAAGCGTTGGTCTTGGCCGAACCACGGGATAACCACCGTGCCATCTCTGTGATTGATCTTGTTGGTTATTGTGTTTTGTTGAAGATTCCTCTCTAGCCACTTGGCGGTTATTGCGCTAACACTTAACCAAGTTTTTGTGGCCTAAGTTCTTAAGTGTTACAGGATCACCTATTCACCCCCCCCTCTAGGTGCTCTCAGGAGGTCTCCAACAACACACTCGAGAACCTCGGACTGCTCGTTGTCTAAGTAAAGCGAGCATACATTCAATACATTTGGAAAAGTAAAAATGAACAGCACATCAAACATTTACAATCATTGACACAACTCAAAAGGGTATAGTATTAAGTGTAAGGGAATGATATCAAGTTACCAAGAAAATGGAGCAATCCTAATTGGGAAATTAATTACTCTTTAAATGTTTAGGACATAGCTCAAAGGGGTTAAGTAGTGATTAAAACAAAGGAAAGCTAAAATCATAATATAACTACTCTCATTTAGGAATTTTATTATCCCTATTATCCATAATTACATACCTAATTATATTTATCACATTAGGGTCTAAAGGTTAAACCAAAAATAAATCCATTAAATGCATAACACTAGTCTCACCAAATTAAATATATTTTAACTCCTAGGATTCTTTTTTATTTATTTCATTGGATAAACAAGTCAACATATACATTAATCCTATATTTTAAGTGTAAAATTAAGGTATGAAGATTACAGTTGGTCATATTTTATTTGGACAGAGAATAATCTTGTGAACATTTTGCAATTTGAACCACTAAATTTGGAGTTCATGTGAAAAGATATGAAATAAACAAGTTTTAAAGGTTGAAATATGAAATTAAGGCTAAATATGTAATTAAATAAAAGTCTAGGGGCTATTCTAAAGAAACCAGGGACCAATGCGCTAAAACAGAGGACGGCGGGTTGATTTCCTAAAACCAGGGGGTCCTTAAGCAAAATAACCACGCGAATGGGTACGGGGTAATCTCAGCCATCGGATCAGAAACTGACGACCCAGATTAGATCGCGCGGGCGCGTGGACACGACTGACAAGCGGGTCCAAGGCGTCAGCGAGCTAGGGCGAGATGACCAGCCGAGCCTAGGGGCAGACACGCGGGTGAGGGGGAGAGAGGAGAGACGGTTGGATCTGGATCGGGCGGCTAGGATTAGATCCGCTCGGGTTAGCTCTGCGCTGTCCGATCTCGGGCGAACGGCCGAGATCTAACGGCAGGGGAGCGGTGGCGCCGCTCGGTCCCACGGCGGAAACTCGCCGGGGACGAGTTGACCGGCCACGGCGGGGCACCAAAGGCTTGGGGGTTGGCCTAGGCGCGCACAGGGGGATCTGGCGAACTCAGCCGAGGGCACCACGCCAGCGCGAAAGCACCAGAGGGCACTGCACACGGCGAGACGGGCTATCTGCGGCGTGGGACAACTCCAGCGAGCAATTGCGTGCTAACCCGTGCAGTACATAGGGAAATAGGGGCGCGAGGAGGTTGCTCACCTTGCGGCGGAACGCTGGAAGCACTGGGTAGCGGCGGAGGCATAGGGACACGACGGGGCGACGGTGGCGAAGCTCCGGCTGCGCAAGAACCACTCCGGTGAACACGGACCGGCTAAACCAAGGAGGGAAGGGGCACACCAAAGGGTGTCTCGAGAAGCTGACGGCAAGGTGAAGCTCACCGTGGCTCTGGATGGGGCGCGGACGCAACGGTGGCCACGGAACAAGCGGTGGACATCAGCGGGTGGTGGCGGAGGTTCTCAGCTCGTGCGGGCAAAGAGAGAGAGAGAGCGAGAGAGCTGGACAGAGGGCGCAAATGGAAGAGGGGAGGTGGGCAAGCAGGGCACAGGGTTCAAAAGGGGCGCGAGGGCTTGGTCATGGCCGGAGAACGCGCGGACGTGGGCGCGTCCACGGTGGGGAGATCGTGGGCGAGAGGTTAGGGACACGCTGACAAGTGGGGTTGGCGGGGCAAAGAGAGAAAGAGCGGGCGCGTGCGAGAGCAACGACGCCGACAGACCTGTCCCACGGAGCAGCGAGAGAGCGAGGTAGAGAGGGCGCTCGGGGTTGCGCCGACAGACGGGACCCGCCTGTCAGGCAGAGGGGGCACGCGCGCGCGCACGGGTTGGGCTTAATGGGCTGACTTGGGATGAATTGGCTTTTCCTATTTTCCTGGAATTTCTATTGCCTTTTCTATTTATTTTCTCTAGGGTTTTCAATTCAAATTCAAATCAAGTTTCAAATTCAAACCAAATCAATTATATGCAACAATTCAAAGAATATTTAAGCTCAATATGATGCAACATTCCATGACTCATATGTTTTAGGCAAAATAAAATAAATAATCCCTCACTAATACAACAAATTCTAATTAGAAGAGAAAAAGAGAGAGAAAACTAGAGAGAGAGAACCTAGAGTGAGATAGAGAAGGGTAACACCTAAATTTGGATGATCATAAGAAAGAAATTTTATACCCCCAAATTCAGGGTGTTACAGACCTATCCCCCTTAAAAGAATCTCGCCCTCGAAATTTAGGGCTGGCTAGCAAAGAGTTCAGGGTACTTGGCTCTCAGATCATCTTCTCTTTCCCAGGTTGCTTCTTCTGAGTGGTGGCCCCATTTGACTTTGCACATCCTAATGGTGTTCCTTCGGGTGACCCGATCTGCTGTCTCCAGAATCTGTGTTGGCTTCTCAACATATGTCAGATCCTCTTGAACTTCAAGGTCTTCCATTGGCAACTGCCCTTCTGGTACTCGCAAGCATTTCTTCAACTAAGACACATGAAACACATTATGCACTGCGGACAAGTTCTCTAGTAAGCTGAGTTGATAAGCCACTTCTCCACGTCTGGCTTGAATCTGATACGGGCCGATATAGCGAGGTGCTAACTTGCCTTTGACTCCAAACCTCTTGGTTCCTCTGATGGGCGATACTTTCAAGTAGACATAGTCTCCCACTTCGAAACTGAGTTCTCTCCTCCTGGTATCAGCATAGCTTCGCTGCCTGGACTGTGCTGCCTTTAGATTTTCCTGGATCATCCTAATATTCTCTTCGGCTTCAAGCAAAATCTCTGGACTGAATACCTGTCTTTCGCCGGGTTGATTCCAATGCAATGGAGTTCTGCAATTCCTCCCATAAAGTGCTTCGAATGGTGACATCTTCAGACTAGCTTGGTAGCTGTTGTTGTAAGAGAATTATGCATACGGTAGCCTCTTGTCCCAACCTAACTGGTCTTGCAAAGCACAAGCTCTCAACATATCCTCAAGAATCTAGTTGGTTCTCTCAGTCTGACCATCTGTCTGCAGGTGATAAGCTGAACTAAACTTCAAGTGCATACCCAAAGCTTCATGTAGCTACTGCCAAAAGTGAGAAGTAAACTGGGTGCCTCTATCCAATATTATCTTCTTTGGAATACCATGCAAGCACACAATCCGAGACATGTATAACTCTGCCAACACTGCACTGTTATAGGTGGTCTTGACTGGTATGAAATGGGTCGTTTTTGTCAAACGGTCCACTACTACCCAAATGGAGTCGTAACCAGCTCGAGTGCGGGGCAGACCAACTATAAAGTCCATCCCAATCTCATCCCATTTCCACTGCAGAATCTGCAATGGTTGCAACAAACCTGTGGGCCTCTGATGTTCTGCCTTGATTCTCTGACAACTGTCACATATAGCCACATACTCTGCTATCTCTCTTTTCATACCATACCATTAGAATCTCCTCTTCAAGTCTTGGTACATTTTCTCACTGTCAGGGTGTATAGAGTATACTGTCTCATGAGCTTCCTTGTAATGCCCAAATTTGTAAATCATGGTAATGGAGATAATTCTCTTACTTGCTTTATTCCAATTTAACTAATCATGTGAACAACCCCATTTAGAAAGGATTAAATGACTAAATGTCAACTAAACAACATGTGCATCATATTGGAGTTTTGTTTGTTGTGCATATAATAATAATAGCAACACTATTAATCAAAATATACTAAAAAGAAAATTGAATTAGAACCCAAAAGGAGATTAGGGTTTGAAATAGGAAAAGGGAAATAATATATATAAGGCAAGAGAAGCAAAATAAATCTGTAAATAAATAAAATTTATCCATGCTATGTTCACATTGAATATTTAAATGAAGACAAATTCGCCACAAACTTTGGATTTAAATTGGAATTTAAATTTGAATTAAGTGGGATAATTGGAATGGGAAAATAGGAAAGAAAATAAAAAGAAAAAGAGAAAACCCTTACCTGGGCTGGAATACCTGATTTCGGCCCACTTCCACTCCCATCCCGCGCTCGGCCCAAACCAGGACTCAGCCTCTACACGCCCGCGCCGACGGGTGGGCTCCACTCGCCAGCCTCCCTTACGCCGCGCTTCGCTCTCTCGCTGGCGCGCGGGACCCGCCCGGTCAGCCACTCTACGCCCCGCTCGCCCCCCCCCCCCCCCCCTCTATCACTGCTGCGCTGGCCCCACTGGTCATGCTTTGGGGCTTCTCTCACGCGCGCGTATGTCGCTGTGCGGTGGGCCCGTTTTGTCAGCTCAATCTTCCCCCTTTCAACCGAACGCGAGTTCGCCGCGCGCGCGTGGAGCTCAACGGACCGCGCGGACTCCGCGAGCTCGCCGGCGATCTCGGTACCCGTACAACAACCGCGAAGCGCCCCCTGAGTATAAGTACGTAGCCGCGACCCCCCCCCCCCTCCTTCACATCTCTCTCCTCGGGACCGTGCTTTCTTCCCGCGTCTCCGTCCGCCGCCGGTGATCTCCGCCCACGGTGGCGAATCATCCTCGGCGTGTGGGCCTGGGGCTTCGGGGTTGCACGTGGAGCATACACGATGGGGTGGCCATGACCAAGGAGCGTTGAAGACACCGGAATTGCTCACCGTCGCTTAGCCCCACCGCGGATTACCGCCGTGCGCCGTGGACGGGACTCCTGGGAGCTTAATCCTCGGTATGGAATCCACCATTATGTTCGCTACCCTCTCCTCTCTGTTCTGCGCCTGTCAATTTTAAAATAGGTGCGCTCGTGCGTTAATCGGCCCTTCGCCGGCCATGGCGCCGCCGGGGGAATAATCGCGCGCCGCCGGCCTCCCGGTTGGGGGAAGGGAGATGTACCGTGGCCATGGATCCGCGAATGAACGGCTGCGATTAGAATAGGAAGATACCCCTTCGCGTGTGATGATCCGAACCGTTGGATGGGGATCGGACGCACTCAAAGCCACCTCGGGTATTTTAAATCCGATCCGTAGATCTCGGATCGGGCGGCCGCCAGAGCTTACCGGTTCGCTTAAACGTAGGTCTAATCTGGCGCATCGGTCGTTGATCCAACGGCTGAGATCTGAGAATACCCCTTCGCCGGGGCCATTTTCTAAAAGAGACCCTGCGCTTTACTTATATCAACCCGCCGTCCCTTGCGTCAGGATAATGAGTCTCGGGTTATTTGTTAAACAGCCCCCTGACCTTTCTTATAATTGAGGCCCAGTCCAGAGACATTTAAAAACAGCGAAATAATATTAGAAATTCATTTTTAATACAAAAACAAATCTAGAAACTTGTAAAATTCATAGAAAATCCATTTTAGCTCCAAATTGAACCATTCCAGTTTCTAAAATTTTGTAATAATATTCTTCATCATTTAGTGTCTTTGTTTTGACATGAACTCTGTCAGAAAATTTATTTATCATTTAATCATATTTTAATCACATTAAACCTTAGGAAAATCATAACTTAAAATCTATAATTCCAAAATTAATGATTCCTGTTCCTGTGATCTTATTTTAATATGTAGATTATTAATATGTATTTTGGCATACATGTTTGGTGTAATGTTAATCTTGCCTATACCATGTTTGTTTGAATTGCTACGACTAGCAGTGAGGATACGTATCACCTGAAGATCATCCTGGTACCTGGATTCTCAAGGCCCAGGCAAGTTGTGCCCTTGATCACTTCTTTTTACCCAGCCATGTTCTGATTAATCATAATGATCTGCATAGGTTAATTTTGATGGGACCCAATAGGTTACCCTAGTTTGTCTATCTTTATACCTTGTTTACCACTGAACTTTCTGGGTAGTACTTGCTAGTGCTATATGTGGTTTTGGGTATGAAGATTACACTATTCATGATTATACTTTTGTTATCAGTTGTTATTTATGGTTCATGTTAAGATCATTATGTTAATTGGAACATGGAGAACCACCCGGGAAAACAGTGCTACCACGAGGGTGGAATGGGACGCCCTTGGCTGATTAATTAGGAAAGCTAGTAGAAGACTACCTTACCCGAAAGGGGCAAGGGCAGTAGGGGAGAGGTCAGTGTAGGGAGGCCCTCGGGAGGATTTTGCTGCGATGGCGGTCCTGCAAGGGATTCCTGCACTGGATCTTCCTATAAACTGTAGCGGGTTTTCGGAAGCTAGTGGAACTTTGTAAAGGCCTCGTAGAGGATCCCTAGCCATTCACCTCGGAAGTGTCTAAGGGCTTTGCAAACCCTGGCGACATGGGATACACGACTTGTGGGTAAAGATGCGCAACCTCTGCAGAGTGTAAAACTGGTATACTAGCCGTGCTCACGGTCATGAGCAGCTCGGACACTCACATGATTAATTTATGGAACTAAATTCAATTTGTCATATGCATTGCATTGCAGGAGATGTTGTTATTACTTCTGTTCTACTATTTAATTGGGTTGGTATTTACTTATACTTAGTAATTGCTAATAAAATTTTGACCAACATTAAAAGCAATGCTCAGCTCTAACCATCCTTGTTGGTAAGCCTTACACTTCACGTGAGCTCCCACCTTTGGCGAGTTCATGCACATTATTCCCCACAACTTGTTGAGCGATGAACGTATGTGAGCTCACTCTTGCTGTCTCACATACACCACAGGTCAAGACCAGGTACTGCAGGATGATGCTCATGGAGGATGCTGCGATGAGTTCGTGAGTGGTCTAGGCCGTCGTCTCCCAGTCAACTTTAGGTTGCTGGACCGTTGTCTCCTTATAATGTAATTATTTATTTTGTATAGAACTCCTGTTATATATAAAGATGTGACATTCGATCCTGTGCCACTATACATCATATGTGTGAGACTTGGTCCCAGCATACCTGGTGTTTATGTTAACCCCGGGTTTTGGACCCCTAAAATCCGGGTGTTACAGAAGTGGTATCAGAGGAATGTTGACTGTAGGACGAAACCTAGATAGAACTGGACAACCATTCCTTACTTACCTTTGCTACGCTGATTCTTTTCTAAACTTATCTCAATCTTTTCTCATCTATTTCCGCTTTACTCTGATTACTCTTATCTTTTCTCTTCTAAAGACAAATGTGGATTTCACACTTTGAAATCCGGTGCTTAAAGTGACTTTTAGAAATAGGAGACCTATTCTTAGGAACAAAAACAAAACTATTTTTATAGGTATATATAAGCTTGAGTGTTTGTTCTTATGATACTTGTCTGATTTGGATCTTTGATTGAGTGTAATGGGTTGTGGAGTAATGTCCACAATTGCATCTGCATATACACATAGGTATAAAAATATATTTATAAAAATACCTAGACAACCTAGATTGTCCCCATTGGAACATATCTAGCATAAGAGATTTATCTTATCCTAAAAGATCTCATTCTAACCAATTCATCTTATCTTAAAAGATTCTCCCTTATCTTAATAGATTCATCTCATCTCAAGAGATTCTATCCTACACTCATAGATCTATCTTATCTCAAAAGGTCTTAACTTATCCTAATGTATATAATCCATCTTATCCTAAAAAGATACTCATCTTATCTTGAAGAGATTTTATGTCATCCTAATAGATCTAACTGGCCTTAAAGGATTCTATCTTATCATTATGGATTGATGTTATAAGCATACTTAACCACCCTAGTTTATCAACCATGATCTAATGCAAATTAATTAGATCTTATCTAGTCAAACTAGTCACACCAATCTAACCTAGATCTGATCAAATCTAAAGTGACTTATCAAACAAGTTAGATAATACTGGTGAAATAGTTTAGACTCTACCCCTATAGAGCAAGTCTTAACTTAGTTCACCCTGCACTAAATTAAGAATGACAGACCAAATTGGCCATGTGCAACTACCTTAACCATTTGCTAGTTGCATAACCCCTCGATTTTAACCTAGAAAGAGATTCTAACCTACCTACATCATATAATCCATCCTATCCCAAAAGATTCTAACATGTATCCTACCCTAGTAGATCTATCTGACCTAAACTAGTCTAACCTAGTCATATCCAACCTAATCTAAATTTTATCTAATCTATTATGATCTAATCTAGAGTAAGCTACTTAATGCTGGTACACAAGATAAGGCCATACTCCTAAATCACTTAAGCCTAATTTGGAGACTTATATCAACTTGGCCATACCCAACAACTTGACCTATATAACAAGTTACATAACTTACCCAACCAATAGAGTCTTGATGGATTGCATAATCTATCAACCCCCACCTGACACCAAACACAAACTTCTGACCTACATCATGTAGTCTATCTCATCCATGTCTACCTTAACCATATTTCCCAGCCTGATAATATAAACTAACACCTAATCAATGAGACAAGCCTGGAGAAGATGATCAACTACATCAAGTAAGGATGAGCACCAACTCAAGTCTTCAAGGATCAAGTGAGGTTACCAAGATGAGTCAAGATCCAAATCTTGGATGAAGTCTTTCCTTACCCCACTCTTTCTTGCCCAAACCTATATAGGCTTTAAAAGATATCTTTTATCCTGCATAATAAAGTGTCTATAACCATATATATACCTATGCTTTCCTAAAAACTAACTAATAAAAAAAAAGAGAGACTCTTGATTTTTGAACTAGCTAGAAACTGAAATCTAGACTACAAGCTAAATTTGTTGTATCATGTTTCTTGCAAATCTCGAGGGCGAGATTATTTTTAAGGGGGGTAGGATTTGTAATGCCCAAATTTGTAAATCATGGTAATGGAGATAATTCTCTTACTTGCTTTATTCCAATTTAACTAATCATGTGAACAACCCCATTTAGAAAGGATTAAATGACTAAATGTCAACTAAACAACATGTGCATCATATTGGAGTTTTGTTTGTTGTGCATATAATAATAATAGCAACACTATTAATCAAAATATACTAAAAAGAAAATTGAATTAGAACCCAAAAGGAGATTAGGGTTTGAAATAGGAAAAGGGAAATAATATATATAAGGCAAGAGAAGCAAAATAAATCTGTAAATAAATAAAATTTATCCATGCTATGTTCACATTGAATATTTAAATGAAGACAAATTCGCCACAAACTTTGGATTTAAATTGGAATTTAAATTTGAATTAAGTGGGATAATTGGAATGGGAAAATAGGAAAGAAAATAAAAAGAAAAAGAGAAAACCCTTACCTGGGCTGGAATACCTGATTTCGGCCCACTTCCACTCCCATCCCGCGCTCGGCCCAAACCAGGACTCAGCCTCTGCACGCCCGCGCCGACGGGTGGGCTCCACTCGCCAGCCTCCCTTACGCCGCGCTTCGCTCTCTCGCTGGCGTGCGGGACCCGCCCGGTCAGCCACTCTACGCCCCGCTCGCCCCCCCCCCCTCTATCACTGCTGCGCTGGCCCCACTGGTCATGCTTTGGGGCTTCTCTCACGCGCGCGTATGTCGCTGTGCGGTGGGCCCGTTTTGTCAGCTCAATCTTCCCCCTTTCAACCGAACGCGAGTTCGCCGCGCGCGCGTGGAGCTCAACGGACCGCGCGGACTCCGCGAGCTCGCCGGCGATCTCGGTACCCGTACAACAACCGCGAAGCGCCCCCTGAGTATAAGTACGTAGCCGCGACCCCCCCCCCCCTCCTTCACATCTCTCTCCTCGGGACCGTGCTTTCTTCCCGCGTCTCCGTCCGCCGCCGGTGATCTCCGCCCACGGTGGCGAATCATCCTCGGCGTGTGGGCCTGGGGCTTCGGGGTTGCACGTGGAGCATACACGATGGGGTGGCCATGACCAAGGAGCGTTGAAGACACCGGAATTGCTCACCGTCGCTTAGCCCCACCGCGGATTACCGCCGTGCGCCGTGGACGGGACTCCTGGGAGCTTAATCCTCGGTATGGAATCCACCATTATGTTCGCTACCCTCTCCTCTCTGTTCTGCGCCTGTCAATTTTAAAATAGGTGCGCTCGTGCGTTAATCGGCCCTTCGCCGGCCATGGCGCCGCCGGGGGAATAATCGCGCGCCGCCGGCCTCCCGGTTGGGGGAAGGGAGATGTACCGTGGCCATGGATCCGCGAATGAACGGCTGCGATTAGAATAGGAAGATACCCCTTCGCGTGTGATGATCCGAACCGTTGGATGGGGATCGGACGCACTCAAAGCCACCTCGGGTATTTTAAATCCGATCCGTAGATCTCGGATCGGGCGGCCGCCAGAGCTTACCGGTTCGCTTAAACGTAGGTCTAATCTGGCGCATCGGTCGTTGATCCAACGGCTGAGATCTGAGAATACCCCTTCGCCGGGGCCATTTTCTAAAAGAGACCCTGCGCTTTACTTATATCAACCCGCCGTCCCTTGCGTCAGGATAATGAGTCTCGGGTTATTTGTTAAACAGCCCCCTGACCTTTCTTATAATTGAGGCCCAGTCCAGAGACATTTAAAAACAGCGAAATAATATTAGAAATTCATTTTTAATACAAAAACAAATCTAGAAACTTGTAAAATTCATAGAAAATCCATTTTAGCTCCAAATTGAACCATTCCAGTTTCTAAAATTTTGTAATAATATTCTTCATCATTTAGTGTCTTTGTTTTGACATGAACTCTGTCAGAAAATTTATTTATCATTTAATCATATTTTAATCACATTAAACCTTAGGAAAATCATAACTTAAAATCTATAATTCCAAAATTAATGATTCCTGTTCCTGTGATCTTATTTTAATATGTAGATTATTAATATGTATTTTGGCATACATGTTTGGTGTAATGTTAATCTTGCCTATACCATGTTTGTTTGAATTGCTACGACTAGCAGTGAGGATACGTATCACCTGAAGATCATCCTGGTACCTGGATTCTCAAGGCCCAGGCAAGTTGTGCCCTTGATCACTTCTTTTTACCCAGCTATGTTCTGATTAATCATAATGATCTGCATAGGTTAATTTTGATGGGACCCAATAGGTTACCCTAGTTTGTCTATCTTTATACCTTGTTTACCACTGAACTTTCTGGGTAGTACTTGCTAGTGCTATATGTGGTTTTGGGTATGAAGATTACACTATTCATGATTATACTTTTGTTATCAGTTGTTATTTATGGTTCATGTTAAGATCATTATGTTAATTGGAACATGGAGAACCACCCGGGAAAACAGTGCTACCACGAGGGTGGAATGGGACGCCCTTGGCTGATTAATTAGGAAAGCTAGTAGAAGACTACCTTACCCGAAAGGGGCAAGGGCAGTAGGGGAGAGGTCAGTGTAGGGAGGCCCTCGGGAGGATTTTGCTGCGATGGCGGTCCTGCAAGGGATTCCTGCACTGGATCTTCCTATAAACTGTAGCGGGTTTTCGGAAGCTAGTGGAACTTTGTAAAGGCCTCGTAGTGGATCCCTAGCCATTCACCTCGGAAGTGTCTAAGGGCTTTGCAAACCCTGGCGACATGGGATACACGACTTGTGGGTAAAGATGCGCAACCTCTGCAGAGTGTAAAACTGGTATACTAGCCGTGCTCACGGTCATGAGCAGCTCGGACACTCACATGATTAATTTATGGAACTAAATTCAATTTGTCATATGCATTGCATTGCAGGAGATGTTGTTATTACTTCTGTTCTACTATTTAATTGGGTTGGTATTTACTTATACTTAGTAATTGCTAATAAAATTTTGACCAACATTAAAAGCAATGCTCAGCTCTAACCATCCTTGTTGGTAAGCCTTACACTTCACGTGAGCTCCCACCTTTGGCGAGTTCATGCACATTATTCCCCACAACTTGTTGAGCGATGAACGTATGTGAGCTCACTCTTGCTGTCTCACATACACCACAGGTCAAGACCAGGTACTGCAGGATGATGCTCATGGAGGATGCTGCGATGAGTTCGTGAGTGGTCTAGGCCGTCGTCTCCCAGTCAACTTTGGGTTGCTGGACCGTTGTCTCCTTATAATGTAATTATTTATTTTGTATAGAACTCCTGTTATATATAAAGATGTGACATTCGATCCTGTGCCACTATACATCATATGTGTGAGACTTGGTCCCAGCATACCTGGTGTTTATGTTAACCCCGGGTTTTGGACCCCTAAAATCCGGGTGTTACATTCCTTGAGAATCAGTTCCTGGATCGAGGTGATGTTGGGAACACATAGCCTATCTTTGAACCATACCACTCCTACGGCATCTTCACGGAAATCTAGACCTTTCCCATCTATGATCAGCTGCCGGATCTTGTTGATCTTCTCATCATCCTTCTGACCTTTTCTGATGTCTTGCTCTAGAGTGGGCTCTAGCTCAATTGCCACTCCTTGGGTGTTGTTCAGAAATCCGAGACTCAACCTGTCGAATTCCTTCGCTAGCTCATATGGCATCGGGTGACTGGCCAACATATTGACTTGATCCAACGGGGGAGTGGAAAAGATGCAAATACGGTTTAACTCGAGATGGCAATTGCTCTCTTAATCTAGCCTCTCAAGGGCACTGTATGGGGGTATTTATAGGTGCCCGAGTTCCCAAGGTCCCGATGTAAGGATGCTTATGCCCTCAGACACCCGGATTATCCCTAGAATATTCCCATAATGGTGGGTTACAGACTGTCATTACAGAAAAGCCATTACAAATCGGGCCCGTAACACGTTTCTCCGTGCGGGGCCTGTCACAATGGGCCGCATCCCACTTGGGCCTCCAGGTAGAACCGAGGACGCGGGATGGAGAGACTTCTTCGTAGGCCTTCGTCTTGCAGTGAAGAAGACGAAGGGTGGGCCGCGCCGGTCATCTTGCCTCCGTTGGTGCAGCGAGTTGACGAAGGCCTGGAGCAAAGGGTAGCGTCTTCGCCTTCGCCCCAACATTTGCCCTCCGAGGGACCAGTTCAACTGAGTCATCTGGTGCTGAAGACGTCGC
Source organism: Zea luxurians (assembly GCA_029449295.1). Lineage (NCBI taxonomy): Eukaryota > Viridiplantae > Streptophyta > Magnoliopsida > Poales > Poaceae > Zea > Zea luxurians. The sequence goes on along the minus strand of JAOPSE010000001.1, from coordinate 42,395,528 downwards.
TAGATGGTGGAGACTCTACCCTCGCTCGAAGTGGTTCCGTGGGGGTTTTTGATGTGACCGTTGACGGATGTGATACTGTTGGACTGCGGGCTTCCCGAAGAGTCACGTACTGTGTATAAAAAGGGGGCGGCGCGGCTCAGGCTGTCTTACCTTTTCATGCGCGGCAAAACCCTAGCTTTTTAAACCTGCTCGCTCGCTCGCCTGCCCTCCTTGTTCCTGCTCATCGGAGATCTGGCTCGCGTCAAGCAAACCGCGCGCCGCTGTCGATGGTACATAGCCATGTCGTCGTCTTCTTCTTCATCTGCTGTGAATACGCCGTTGGGCGAATCATCGACCGAGGGTACCTTCAGTGATTTAGTGGTGGTGGAGCTGCACCCAGGCCACACGGTGGAATTCGGTGTTTCGAGGATCTCCTCGGTTCGTGTGCAGGACATGCAGCGGTTGGGTTATTTTGGGACTAAAGTCGGACGCGTGCTGAGGGCGGAAGAGATTCCTGAGCCGGAGGGTGAGATGGTTGTGATTGAGGCATTTTTCACCGCTGGTCGTCGTCTGCCTGCACATCGCTTTGTGGCAGAGGTCTTGCACAGATTTGAGGTCTAGGTCCACCAATTGACACCGAACGCCGTGGTGGCCTTGGCGAAGTATGTCTGGGCAACGACTTCTTATGGCGGTCGGCCTTCTGTAGAGGTCTTCGCCAAGAATTACTATCTGCATTGGCAGAAAAGAAAGATTGGAGACAAGATTGCATAGTTTGGATCGTGCACGTTTACACCGAGGACCGAAAAGACTTCGATGGAAGTGGTGGAGTTGGTTCCCTGTGCTCGTAATAAATGGGGCAACTGGTGGGATTTCTGGTTTTATGTTTCCAGGAGCGAAGTTGAAGACCTCCCAGGGCTCTCTGTGGACGTGATGTGCTCTCACTTTTATGTGGCGTACCCACAATTCGAGGTGGCAGAGGACGATGAGGACGAGGGCACCCTTCGGTACACTGCTCGTATGAGCAGTGGGCGTGATTTGGTTGAAGAGTTTATTGGTTATGGAGTGTGGCCCCTGGCGCAAGGCTGGGCTCTGGGCGAAGTATGCCCTCGCAAGATGCCCTCTTTGGGTCAGCAGTTGGTATGGAGTCCAGCCTTCTCCTTGGATCTGCGTGGCCGAGACCCGGCCGCGTTCATTCGTTCGAGACCCAGCCGCGTTCGTTCGTTCGTGAAGTGGGGCGCTATGTACCGAGGACAGAAGGTCTACGGAGTTGGGATATCTGGGGGTCCAATGTTCGATTGAATCGGGTCTTCGAGTTAAATTGCTTGCCATACGGTGGCTATCCCGGGGATGACGCTGCCGCGAACATCGACCGCCGCGGGAAGAAGCCTGTGGGCGTGACTGAGGAGGGCCCTTCGCAGGAGGCTGCCCCAGCCACTAAGAAGAGAAAAATAGGTACTGCAGTGGGGGGAGTGAGGGTCTCTGAACATTTTGCCGTGGAGTTGATGGGGACTTGCACACCCCGCGGGGGAAGGATGTCTACGCCCGAGCTCCGGGAGTCTTCGGCGCGAATGCTGAAGGTTACCGGGGGTCGATGGCCAAAGAATGTTCCGATCCCCCGCGCGGCTGGCGAAGACATGTTTACGTCTCGTATGGCTCGTGACTTGAAGATTTTTCCTTATGGACGGAATATTGGTGCTGCTGTATCGACAATGATGGAGAAGGATCTACAAGACGCTGCGTAGAAACATCGGGCGGTCGTTAGGATCGGGGATCCTTTCCGCGAGGCGAAGAGGGCGCAGGGGGGTGCGAAGTCTGCCGCCCCCAGCAGCAGCAAGCTAGCGCCAGCTGCGAAGCCGGCTGCCCCTGGTGTGGGCAAGTTAGTGCCGGCTGCGAAGCCGGCTACGAAGGCTGCTGCCTCTGGTGCGGGCAAGCCGCCCTCGGGCGAGCCCGCCAAGGGGCGAAAGGTGCCCTCCCCGACGCGTGCTGGCAAGGAGGGGGCACGTGTGGCCGACTTCGACACAGACATCATTTGTCGGATTATCTCGGTGGTAAGGTTTTTTTACCAATATGATGGCGCAGGGTCCGATATGGGGCAACTGCCTCTTGTCCCAACTCCGGTTGTGGCCCCTTCGTCGGCGGCAGTGGAAGGGGAGAAGGGTGCTCTGCGGGACCCGTGGTCCACCTTCTACGCGAGCGGCGAAATATCCTCGACCGCCGTTGCTAAGGATGTGGCGGGCTCCGTGTCCCAGCAGCTGAGGTGAGCGTCACAGCAGCTGCAGCATGTAAGTCGTGTTGGACCTCGCTAGTTTGTTGTTTTTATGAGGTTGCGAGTCTCATGGCTTTGTGTCAGGCGGCCGACTTCACCGACCGTGTCGTGTCGGGTGTCTTGACTGCGGAGTTCGCTGTCGAAGTTGAACGCCTCCGGGCGCAGCATGCGGACGCTATTCGGGAGAAGTCGGCTGTCGAGAGCAAAAGCCGAAGGCTGACGGAGAAATTGGCCGCTATGGAGGCCGAGAGGGGGGATCTCCGGCGCTAGCTGGTGGAGGAGAGGAGGGAGGCGAACAAGGCCATTGCTGATGCGCAGGCTGCGCAGGCCGATGCCAAGCTTGCGCGGGCAGAAAACAGTCTCGCCTGCCAACGCGCCGAGGACTTGGAGACGAGGCTCAACATCCTGCGCAACTGCGTGGATAAAGCCGAGGCCTCGACGCGCGCGGAGGTCAAGCGGATGCACGCGCAGTTCGTGGACGCGTACCAGGAGCTGGGTGCGCGGACCGCCGCCTTCGACGCACCCGTCCAAGAGGTGGGCCTCCGCTTCCTGGAGTGGTTACAGGAGGAGTTGGTGGTGCTCCCGACCACCACGACGGGCCTCATGTCCTTTGCCTCCCTCGTCACCTGTGATTCTGTGAAGGGGCAAGGAATGCTTTGTCCCGCGAGGGGTGCGGGCATTTTGAGGTCTTCGACCAATCAGAAGAGAACTTTGAACGCGCAATCTTCGAGGTCGAAGACCCGGTGCTTAAGCAGTCGGCGGGGGCGCTCTTCGACAGGATGTGGGGTCGCACGGTCGTGATGTGGTCCGGGAGAGGTCCGACCGGGCAATTGATCAGGTAAGATCTTATTTGCGCGGTTATAAGTGTATGGGTGGTTTTGCTGAATGTGCTATTGCTGCAGATGGCACATGCTGAGGAGGTCGAAGACCTCGGTGGTCTGGATAGTGCGCTGCCCGTGACATCGGGAGTGGGGGTGCTGCCGCCATCTGATGCCGGCGAGGGCATCTCGACGGTCCCTGCATCGACCGCGCCAACTGGAGCCAGCGAAGACCCCGCACCATCCCCCGCGCCGACGGACGAGGACGTCTTGAAGGCGATGGTCGAGCCAGCTGCCGAAGACCCCGCGGCCGTGGCCGGGCCTTCGCAGGTGGCTGAATAGGTGTTGGGGAGGTTGTAAATTTTGTCTGTGTGATACTGAACCTTGGTTGCTGTGCAGGTTCCGACGTTTGGGCCTGCGCACGCAACCACTACTGACAATACTATTTTTGTGGCGGCCCCGACTGTGGTGCCTGCCAGTGATGATTCATGTGGTTTTGTGTCTCTGTGTTTTGAGTCTGATGATTCTGGGAGTTCGGTGTCGTGGACGGAGGAGTCTTCGGATGAAGGCTTGGATTATTTTGCAGCGTTGGATGTGGCTGCAGCAGAGCCTTCACCGCGCGTGGAAGGTTCTAGGGGGCTCCTAGGTGCGAGTACTGGGTATAGGCGGCGAAGGGCGGTGGCGAAACGGAGAGTTAGTGAATCATCGCGAAGGGGTCATCGTATTGATATGGAGGGTGACCGTCTTCGCGTGGACCGGACTGGTAGGCAAGAATTGCTGTCCTCGCTGGTTGGGGCGAGCATAGGCGAAGGGGAGCTGCGAAATCTTTTTGAGGGTGAGGAATTGTAACGCCCCAAATTTTGCAGTTGAATTTTTTCTTTTCTTTACTCGCCAAAATTCGGGCGTTACCTTTTCTTTTTCTTTTTCCCCTCGCTAAACCTTGATCTTTTCCAAAGCTAGCGGGATTCGGTTTGGATTTCCCGTGTAAGAAAAACTCTAAAAATACTTTGTGTTGTTTGATGCACCATGCCGAACCTTGCATTTTTTTGATTGTTTGAAAGTGCAAATGCATTCATCTAGGAAGATCGGATTTCGAAAACAGGGAAATAATCTTTTCTTTTCCTTTCTCTTTCTTTCTCTCTCCCTCTTCCCCTTTCTCTCTCTCCCGCGCCATCGGCTCCTTGGCCGGCCCAGCCGCCCCTTGGCCGGCCCAGCCGCCCCTGCGCGCCCCCTCTTGGGCCTTGGCAGGCCCAGCCGCCCCCCCCCCCCACCTCCCCTTTTTCCCCAATTCCCCTCTCTCTCCCTCTCATTTTCCCTCTCTCTCTCCCTAGCCGCCATCCCCTACGCCCCTGCCCTAAGCCGCCGCCGCCCCCTGCTCGGCCGCCGCCCTCGCCGTCGGCCGCCCAACGCCGGTGAGCCCCCCCTCCTCTCTCCTCCCTCTCCTCCCTCCCTCTCCCCTCCTCTCCCCTTGGCCGCCCTTGGCCGCCTGGCCCTCGGCCGCCCCAGCCCCAGCCCCAGCCCCAGCCCAGCCGCCCGGCCGGCCCTCGGCCGCGCCCTGGCGCCCCTCGGCCGCGCCCGGCCAGCCCCCGGCCAGCCCCGGCCAGCCCCTCGGCCGCGCCCGGCCAGCCCCGGCCGCCCCTGGCCAGCCCCCGGCCAGCCCCTGGCCGCGCCCTCGGCCGCCCTGGCCCCTTGGCCGCGCCCCCTGCGCAGGGCCGGTTCAACCGCCCAGTCGGCCGGTTCAACCGCCCCCCCCCCCCTCTGTTTTTTTATTTTTTTTATTTTATTTTATTTACTTTCTGTTATCATAGCTATTTTATTTTAGGTAGACTAATCATTGTTCACGCTATTGAAATAGGAAGTTTAATTTAGAATTCTGTTGCGCTAGTTGATTCATTTAGTTAATTGTTTATCTCATTCAATGTTGATCAACTTAAAATGATTAGGTTTCCATTAGTATATATATAACAGAATTCTTTTGTTAAGAACCAATTGTAACTAATCATTAGTGCATAAACTTTAACCCCCTGCGAGACCCTTTTTCCCGTTTCTTTCTAATCATAACAAATGCGATATCGAATGTCATACTTGATGCATATCCGCTTTACCTGTTCCCTTGTATGGTGTACTGTTCTTTTGTATTAAATATGTGGATGTATGTATGTTTGCGTTCGCATAGAGAACGATCCGGTCGAAGAGCCCGAGGAATTCGCAGGAGAAGCCCCTGAGCAGCAGTCGGTTGGTGGAGGCAAGTGTCCTTTGACCTATCTCTGTCCTATTCATTCTTTAATTCACCTCCCGCATTACACATTTATACCTAAGGATTGACTAGCTTTTGTTATTCATGTCCTTGTTTACCTATTTGGGTCGGATTATTACTGCTTAGTCTGATGCTATTGCTCAACTCTAATCAATGAACATGATGTGATTATCTATGATACGCTGTTTTCCCTTCTTATTTATGATTATATTTGTGACCTTTAAGGGGACTCGAGCGGTTTCTCGAGTGCCTCTCCGTAAGGACCTGTTCAATGGATGACCGCCCGGGAAAACAGTGCAACCATGAGGGTGGAATGGGACGCCCTTAGCTGAATAATTAGAGGAACCGGGGTGTAGTTCGCTTAGCCGTTGTGCCGTCAATGGGGCTCGGTGTATGCGGCTCGCTCTGCCAAGGTTGATTTGTCCCTTGGGGAGGAGTGCGGTACATTTAGGAAACCTAACGGGTGGCTACAGCCCCGGGGAATCTTTGTAAAGGCTACGTAGTGAGACCCTGCCTATTCACCTTGGTAGTGTTTAAGGGTTTGATCAGCCCGAGGCAAGAGGGAATCACGGCTTGTGGGTAATGTGCGCAACCTCTGCAGAGTGTTATGAAACTGATATATCAGCCGTGCTCGCGGTTATGAGCGGCCAAGGGAGCTCCAGAGATTAGTGATACTTGATCAGAGATATTTTGGTACAGGTGGCAATGAGATTGATGGTTCTGATTATGATTATGGTATTGGTAAGTGGTATTCTTTCCGTTTGGAAAGGATACATTGGGCTAATAACTTGGGTTAATGTTAAAACCTGGCTTTCTACTAGTAAGTAATAACCTGACCAACTAAAAGCAACTGCTTGACTTATCCCCACATAAAGCTAGTCCACTACAGCCAAACAGGATACTTGCTGAGTATGTTGATGTGTACTCACCCTTGCTCTACACACCAATCCCCCCCCCAGGTTGTCAGCATTGCAACCACTGCTCAGGAGAAGATGAAGCTGTGGAAGGAGACTTCCAGGAGTTCCAAGACTACGACGAGTTCTAGGTGTGGGTTAGCGGCAACCCCCAGTCGGCTGCCTGTGAAGGCCGTGTTATCTACGTTTCTTTTCCGCACTTTGATTTATTGTAAGAACTATATGGACGTCTCAGACGTATGATGTAATCGACTATTATTTCCCTTTTAATACTATTTGAGCACTGTGTGATGATGTCCATGTTATGTAACTGCTGTGTACGTGAATAACTGATCCTGGCACGTACATGGTTCGCATTCGGTTTACCTTCTAAAAACCGGGTGTGACATAAGTGGTATCAAAGCCGTGCTGACTGTAGGACCGCTAACCTAGAGTAGAATGGTCGTTCTAAGGATTTAGACCTCTGTCCTTGCCTTGACTTTGATATCCCTTCAAAAGTTGGTCCTACTGACCAAACCTATGTTCTACTATATATTATACCTTGCTGAAAATTTTGTTTTATTCTGATCCTTCATTTATTTATGATTCATTATTTGCTGGTCATATTAATTCTGTTCTCACCCTTTTGCTTGCGATGTCTTTTGTAGATGGCTCGACTTAGACACACTGCACGAAAGTCCGTCATCCCCTTCTTACCCTCCCGCCTTGCTGAGCGTCCGCTTCGCCGTCCCGTGGCCGGACAGTCCAGCCACTTGGAGAGACTGCACCACCGCCTGCATGAGGAGCAGGAACGTCGACGACAGGAGCAGCAGGGCTCTTCCTTCTCGCTCCAGCAGGAGATAGAGTCTGTGAGGAGCTGCTCCCCTGTGCTTCCCCTGGAGGCGCCCCCTGCACCACCACTGGGCGCCCCAGCTTCTGGAGTAGCTGTTGGAGGAGACCCAGACGACGGAGGTGGCGACGACAGCTCGAGCCACGACCTCGACCTCTCTAACCATGAGTCGGAAGGATGGGTTGCTCGACCCATCACTCGCGACGCTGCTCGCGGGTGTCACTTCCACGACGCGCTCGACACCCTGCTACGTTGGGCACTTGACCGGCGTACTTGGTCCATCGAGTATCGCTGTGTGGTCTACCAGCATAGTCGCGGGGTCTACCCGGACCGCTGGGAGGCGACCTGCTTGGTGCGCCGTCCGGAGAACAGTCTCCAGGGCGCGGAGGCTTGCTCAGAGCACTATTCTATCTCTGAGCGGGACTCAGCTGAGGCAGCCATGCAGGATGCTGCACGGCGTGCGCTTTCGCACTACTGCTCGGTTCTCGGTGGGGTAGCTGACGGTCTCGACCTGAAGTATTACCCCCGCCGTCCATCTGGCAGCACAGGAGGCGTGATTGTTTCACCTGCTGGTGAGGACAATCCTAGGTTGAGCAGCACAGTCAACCTAGCCGCCGTGCTAAACACGGAGCTGGACCATGCATTAGACGAGCTGAGTAGGGCTCGTGCTGAGATCGCCCTGCTGCGGGCTGAGCGCGCGGAGCGTCGTCACTTGGATGATGGTTCCCCTGCTCCCATCGGGACTCAGCACCCGTACCGCTCACCTCGGCGTGGACTCCAGTCTTATGGCAATCCCGACTGCAAGACCAAGATAAATCTAGAACCATAGATCGTTAGAGGTGGATCTTGTAATTAATACAAAATATATATACATAGAAGCTTCAGTCTTAGCGTTAGTCTCGGTCTTAGTTAGTCTTAGTTAGACAGGGTAGTTTGCTATATCCTGTGCATTTATGTTTGTCATGATGAACTATGTTTGGTTTGGATCTTTGTAATGATTGTCACCAGAGTGTGGGTATCCCCTGCATTTTGGTTTACCTATTATGTTAATGGAGTTAGTTATATAGTTGGGAAACCCTTTATTCTACTTTCCTCTTTATCTGAGAAGCTGTGTGGTCTGTGTTGGAGATCAGTGAAGATGCTCATCTGTTCAGTGCTGTTGGAGAATTCTATACTCTTTTCTTATGCTGCAAGATTTGCCAGATCAGTTCTGATGTGTGGTTGCGTTCTGCAGATGTCAGAGAACAGGCGCAGAGGAGGAAGGCGTGCTCAGCAGGAGCAAGCCGCTCTGCAGGATGAGGTGCCTCAGCAGCAGCACCTGCCGCCCCCGCCCCCGATGTCGATCGAGCAGATGTTTCTGATGCAGACTCAGGCAGTTCAGGCCATCGGTCAGACTCTGGCCGCCATTCAGCAGCAGCAACAGCAACAGCAGCAAGCACCACCCCAGCCTCAGATGCCTCAGATGCCCAGAGACAAGCGCGCTGAATTCATGAGAGGTCATCCCCCAACGTTCGCTCACTCTTCTGACCCCATGGATGCTGAAGAATGGCTGCGCACTATGGAGCGGGAGTTGCATACCGCTCAGTGTGATGACAGGGAGAAAGTCTTGTATGGTCCCCGTCTGTTGAGAGGAGCAGCCCAATCATGGTGGGAGTCTTACCTCGCCACCCATGCCAACCCTGATGCCATCACCTGGGAAGAATTCAGAGGTAGCTTTCGTCAGTACCATGTGCCTGCAGGTCTGATGACAGTGAAGAAGGAGGAGTTCCTGGCCCTTAAGCAAGGGTCATCGTCTGTCAGTGAGTATCGAGACAGGTTTCTGCAGTTGTCTCGCTATGCCCCTGAGGATGTCAACACCGACGCCAAGCGACAGTACCGTTTCTTGAGAGGCTTGGTTGACCCTCTGCAGTACCAACTGATGAATCATACCTTCCCGACATTCCAGCACCTGATTGACAGAGCAATCATGACAGAAAGGAAGCGTAAGGAGATGGAGGATCGTAAGCGCAAGATCAGTGGACCCCAGCCTGGAAGCAGCAGCCGTCCTCATTTTTCAGGCAATCAACCTCAGCAGTTCAGGCAGAACCAGCGTCCACCTCAGCAGCATCAGCAGCGTCAGCAGTATCAGCAGCCCCAAAGGCAGTACCCTCAGCATCAGTATCAGAACCGTCAGAGCAATCAGTCAGGAGGTCAGTTTCAGAGGCAGAATCAGCAGACACCTCGTCTTCCTGCCCCAGCAAACCAGCAGAACAATCAGGCAGCACCAGCTCAGGTTGGAAACAGAGCATGTTTCCACTGTGGAGAGCAAGGCCATTGGGTGATGCAATGTCCGAAGAAAGCAGCCCAGCAGCAGTCAGGCCCCAATGCCCCAGCAAAGCAGAATGCGTCTCAGTCTGGAGCAGGCAACCGCCCTCAGCAGCGTTACAATCATGGAAGACTGAACCACTTGGAGGCTGAAGCAGTTCAGGAGACCCCCGGCATGACAGTAGGTATGTTCCCAGTCGACTCCCATATTGCAGAAGTGTTATTTGATACTGGAGCAACGCATTCTTTTATTACTGCATCATGGGTAGAAGCACATAATCTTCCAATTACTGCCATGTCAACCCCCATTCAAATTGACTCAGCCGGTGGTAGAATTCGAGCTGATAACATATGTTTGGGTATAAGTGTGGAAATAAGGGGGATAGCGTTTCCCGCTAACCTTATAGTAATGGGTACTCAGGGAATAGATGTCATCCTAGGGATGAATTGGCTAGATAAGTATCAGGCAGTTATCAGTTGTGATAAGAGGACAATCAAGTTGGTGTCCCCACTAGGAGAGGAAGTGGTGACCGAGTTAGTCCCGCCTGAGCCAAAGAAAGGAAGTTGTTATCAGATGGCTGTCGATAGCAGTGAAGCAGACCCAATTGAGAGTATCAAGGTTGTGTCTGAATTCCCAGATGTGTTTCCAAAGGATTTACCGGGTATGCCACCAGAGCGGAAAGTTGAGTTTGCCATAGAGCTTCTTCCTGGAACCGCCCCTATCTTTAAGAGAGCTTACAGAATATCTGGACCAGAGTTGGTTGAGCTTAAGAAGCAGATTGATGAGCTGTCAGAGAAAGGTTACATCCGGCCAAGCACCTCGCCTTGGGCCGCCCCTGTCTTGTTTGTGGAGAAGAAAGATGGCACGAAGAGGATGTGTATCGATTATCGAGCTTTGAATGAAGTCACGATCAAGAACAAGTATCCCTTGCCCAGAATAGAAGATCTGTTTGACCAGTTGAGAGGAGCCAGTGTGTTCTCCAAGATTGATCTGAGGTCAGGTTATCATCAGCTCAGGATCCGACCTTCGGACATACCGAAGACGGCATTCATTACCAAGTATGGTTTGTATGAGTTCACAGTGATGTCTTTTGGTTTGACCAATGCACCAGCGTTCTTTATGAACTTGATGAACAGTGTATTCATGGACTATCTCGATAAGTTTGTGGTGGTATTCATTGATGACATTCTGGTTTATTCTCAAAGCGAAGAAGAACATGTAGATCATTTGAGGATGGTATTGCAGAGATTGCGAGAGCAGCAGTTGTATGCAAAGTTGAGCAAGTGTGAGTTCTGGATCAGTGAAGTCCTGTTCTTGGGTCACATAATCAACAAAGAAGGATAGGCTGTGGATCCGAAGAAAGTGGCAGACATTCTAAACTGGAAAGCGCCAACGGATGCTCGAGGAATCAAGAGTTTCATTGGAATGGCCGGATATTATCGGCGATTCATTGAAGGGTTTTCGAAGATTGCGAAACCAATGACAGTGTTGCTAGGAAACAAGGTTGAGTTCAAGTGGACCCAGAAATGTCAAGAGGCCTTCGAAGCGCTGAAAGAGAAGTTGACGACAGCGCCTGTCCTAGTCTTGCCTGATGTGCACAAGCCCTTCTCTGTGTACTGTGATGCTTGTTACACAGGTTTGGGATGCGTGTTGATGCAAGAGGGAAGAGTTGTGGCTTACTCGTCCCGACAGCTGAAGGTTCATGAGAAGAATTACCCAATCCATGATCTAGAGTTGGCAGCAGTGGTTCACGCACTGAAGACATGGAGGCACTATCTGTATGGACAGAAATGCGATGTTTACACAGACCACAAGAGTCTGAAGTACATATTCACTCAGTCAGAATTGAACATGAGGCAACGAAGATGGTTAGAGTTGATCAAAGACTATGAGTTGGAGATCCATTACCATCCAGGCAAAGCAAACGTAGTGGCAGATGCTTTGAGCAGAAAGAGTCAAGTCAATCTGATGGTCGCTCGTCCGATGCCTTATGAGTTGGCCAAGGAGTTCGACAGGTTGAGTCTCGGATTTCTGAATAATTCGCGAGGAGTCACAGTTGAATTGGAACCTACCTTGGAGCGAGAAATCAAAGAAGCACAGAAGAATGATGAGAAGATCAGTGAGATTCGGCGACTGATTCTAGATGGCAGAGGCAAAGATTTTCGAGAAGACGCAGAAGGCGTGATATGGTTCAAAGACCGCTTGTGTGTTCCCAATGTCCAGTCCATTCGGGAGTTGATTCTCAAGGAAGCTCATGAGACAGCTTATTCGATTCACCCTGGCAGTGAGAAGATGTATCAGGATCTGAAGAAGAAATTCTGGTGGTACGGAATGAAGAGGGAAATCGCAGAGCATGTGGCTAAGTGCGATAGTTGCCGAAGAATTAAGGCAGAACACCAGAGACCTGCTGGATTGTTGCAACCGTTGCAGATCCCTCAGTGGAAATGGGATGAAATTGGTATGGATTTCATAGTCGGATTGCCTCGCACTCGAGCCGGCTACGATTCCATTTGGGTAGTAGTGGACCGCTTGACCAAGTCGGCCCACTTCATACCTGTCAAGACCACCTACAGCAGTGCAGTATTGGCAGAGTTGTATATGTCTCGGATCGTTTGTCTTCATGGTGTGCCAAAGAAGATAGTGTCAGACAGAGGAACGCAGTTCACCTCTCATTTCTGGCAGCAGTTGCATGAAGCCTTGGGCACACATCTAAATTTCAGTTCAGCTTATCATCCGCAGACAGATGGTCAGACCGAAAGAACCAATCAAATTCTTGAAGACATGTTGAGAGCCTGTGCGCTACAAGATCAGTCCGGATGGGATAAGCGATTGCCTTATGCAGAGTTTTCCTATAACAACAGTTACCAGGCCAGTTTGAAGATGTCACCATTTCAAGCGCTTTATGGAAGGAGTTGCAGAACTCCGTTGCAATGGGATCAGCCTGGAGAGAAGCAAGTGTTTGGGCCAGACATTTTGCTTGAAGCCGAAGAGAACATCAAGATGGTCCGAGAGAATCTGAAGATAGCGCAATCGAGGCAGCGAAGCTATGCAGACACAAGAAGAAGAGAGCTGAGTTTTGAAGTCGGAGACTTTGTCTATCTGAAAGTGTCACCGATCAGAGGAGTCAGAAGGTTCGGAATCAAAGGCAAGCTAGCACCCCGCTACATTGGTCCGTACCAAATCCTCTCAAAGCGTGGAGAAGTGGCCTATCAGCTCAGTTTGCCAGAGAATTTGTCTGCTGTGCATGATGTCTTTCATGTGTCTCAGTTGAAGAAGTGCTTGCGTGTGCCAGAAGAGCAGTTGCCAGTGGAAGGTCTGGAAGTCCAGGAGGACTTGACCTATGTTGAGAAGCCAGCTCAGATCCTTGAGGTTGCAGACAGAGTCACCCGAAGGAAGACCATCAGAATGTGCAAAGTCAGATGGAGTCACCACTCTGAGGAAGAAGCAACCTGGGAGCGTGAAGATGATTTGATGGCCAAGTACCCAGAGCTCTTTGCTAGCCAGCCCTGAATCTCGAGGGCGAGATTCTTTTAAGGGGGATAGGTTTGTAATGCCCCGAATTTTGCAGTTGAATTTTTTCTTTTCTTTACTCGCCAAAATTCGGGCGTTACCTTTTCTTTTTCTTTTTCCCCTCGCTAAACCTTGATCTTTTCCAAAGCTAGCGGGATTCGGTTTGGATTTCCCGTGTAAGAAAAACTCTAAAAATACTTTGTGTTGTTTGATGCACCATGCCGAACCTTGCATTTTTTTGATTGTTTGAAAGTGCAAATGCATTCATCTAGGAAGATCGGATTTCGAAAACAGGGAAATAATCTTTTCTTTTCCTTTCTCTTTCTTTCTCTCTCCCTCTTCCCCTTTCTCTCTCTCCCGCGCCATGGGCTCCTTGGCCGGTGTTGGAGCGAAGGCAGAAACGCCACCCTTCGCCCGAAGTCTCCACCGCTTAGCCCCTGCCCTGACAGACAAAGCAGGCAGGGACACCCTTCGCTTCATCGGCACCAGACGAAGGCCTGCGGCAACGCCTCCCCACGGCGCGGCCTCGGTCAGCTCCGAGGCCCACATGAGATCAGGCCCATTGTAACGGGCCCTGCGTGGCCGCGTTTGTGTTACGGGCCTAATTTGTAAAGGTGTACTTGTAATTACAGCTTGTAACCCCGCTTTATGGGAATATTCTGGGGATAAAATAGGTACCTGAGGGCACATGCGTCCTTAACGCAAGGCGCCGTGCACTCGGATACCTATAAATACCCCCGCACAGTGCCCGTGAGAGGCCAGATTAACAGAGCTTTTGCCATCACGCGCGAGTGCCCTGTTGCCATCACCATTCACCCGTGTTGGATCTCCTTGCTGTCGAGAGACAGTCCCAACATTTGGCGCCCACCGTTCGTGCTACGAGACAACCACCCGCGATGGCACCCAAGAGAGCTAACCCGAAGGCTGACGAGGCTGCGAAGGCAGCACTGCTCGCCGCAAGAAAGGGCAAGGCCCTCGCCCTCACCCAATCCACCCACCAAGAGGCCACTGAAGACGACACCCTCCGCACCTGCGACCCTGAGGGACAACCCTCAGGCTTCGCACCTCCCCCAGGCTTCGCACCTCCCTCAGGCTTCGCACCACCGGAGGGCGCGGACCTCGCCGAGGACGGTGAGGTCCTCGGCATCTCCGCAGAAGAACAGCTACAGCTGCGCGCTCTGCGCCTCAAGAACCGCAACCTCCAGAGGCAGAAGGAGATATTGGAGGCCAAGCGCCAGCGTGTGTCCGCACTCGCCAAAGTGCGGCAGATGATACGCGACGAAGAGCACAAGGCCCAGGAACTCGAGCGGGAGATCGCGCTGATGCAACGCGAAGGCCACCTCGGCCCGCAGCACGAGTCACCCCTCCAGCAGCGCGCACAAAACGAAGACACGCGCGAAGGCCACCCCGGCCTGCAGCATGAGCCACCCCTGCAACACCGCGCGCAACCGGAGGACCCGCGTTTACCCCAGCGCGACTTCACTTTCCCGCACGCCGCGCCATTCCAAGGGGTCAATTATCTCGATGAGCGAAGTCCCCTGGCGCCTCACCTGCAAGTGACGCCGTGGCCAGCTAACTTCCGGGCTGGGACCTACCCCAAGTACAACGGCAGCACCGACCCGGCTCAATACATAATGAGTTACCAGGTCGCCGTCGCATCGTCCGGGGGGGACGACGCCACAATGGCGAAGTCCTTCATCATCGCCCTCGAGGGCCCCGCGCTCACCTGGTTCACCAGGTTGCCTCCGCTGTCCATCGATTCCTGGAGAAGTCTCCGGGACAAGTTCCTCAACTTCCAAGGGTACCGCCCGGACACCGACGCCCTGGCCGAGCTCTCGCTCTGCAAGCAGCTAGAGAGGGAGACCCTGAGGGAATATTACCGCAAATTCCTCACACTCAAGTCACAGCTACCCTCAGTCGATGACCAGATTGCCATCCACTATGCTATCAGTGGTCTTCGCGCTGGCGTCCTTTACAGCCACTGCATCAGAGACCCGCCGAAGAACCTCCAAGAGTTGTACCAGCTGTTTGAAAAGTATGCCAGATCCGAGGAGCTCCACCAGCGCAAGATTGAGTCCCAGCGGAAGCCAAAAGACGCTCCACAGTCCAGCAGCACGTGGACAAGAACTCCGCAACCAGACTCCGGTCGAGATGGCCGCGGTCAGCCGCAAGTGCACAACATTGCCAACCAGCAGCCGGCCGCTGACCCCCTTCGCCGCCAGGAATATCCCCCCCAGGGCCGCGGAAGTGGAACTCGCGGCAGGGGCCGAGGGCATGCGCAGCCACCCCCTCCACCGCGCCGATTTTACTGCCTTTTCCATGGCGAAGACTGCGCCCACCCAACCAAAGACTGCCCCGAAGTGAAGGCCACCAGAGACAGAATGGCGAGGGCGCAGCCAGCCGACAACCCCAGAATTGTCGCGCATAACTACCAGCCACCCCCTCCACCATATATCCATGCTCCCGCCCCGCATCCACCGCACCACGCTTACCAACATCATCAGGAAGTACAAATCGTACATCCTCCGCCTCCACCACCACACCAGCAACAACAAAACATCCCCCACGCCCCAAAGCAGGAGGACTTCGCCGATCAACCTTATCGCGGAGTCATTCATATGATAACTGGGGGGTCCAGCACCGACTTCGACACCAAGCGGCAGAGGCGGGACCACTACCGCAGCATAAACCATGTCGCCGTTACGGGCCCAGTTGTACAAACAAAGTGGTCCCACGTACCGCTCACCTTCGACACGCGGGACGTCGACTTGCGCAGCGCCCCCCACTGCGATGCCATGGTCATCAATTGCAGCGTGGCAGGCTGGGACCTACACAAGGTCCTCGTTGACAACGGCAGCCAGGCAGACATCATCTTCCTCCACGCCTTCGATCGCATGGGCATCAGCCACAGCCTGCTTAAGCCTTCGGACAACCCGTTGTATGGCTTCGGCGGCAAGGGCACCTTCCCCGTCGGCAAAATAGAATTGCCCCTCTCCTTCGGTGTAGCACCCAATGCCCGAAGTGAGCAGGTGACTTTTGACATTGTGGATATGGTATATCCATACAACGCCATCATGGGCCGGGGCTCCATCAATAAGTTTGAAGCTGCCATCCACGGACTGTATTTGTGCATGAAGATACCAGGCCCGCTAGGCGTAATTACAGTCTTCGGTAACCAGCAGACAGCGCGCAACATAGAGCGAGACTTCGTGCCGGGTCAGAGGAACGTGCACTGTCTCACGACACAGTGCGAGGTCCCTGCGCCCGCCAGCCCAACTGACAAGCAGCACGACAAGGCTCAGTTGCAGAGTCAGGATGGGACCAGGACTGTCCCCCTCAATCAGGCCACGCCCAAGCAGACCGTCACTATCAGCGAAGACCTTACTTCGCATGAAGAAGAGAAGCTCCTTGTTGTCGCCTGGTCCGCCCTCGACCTGGTCGGAGTCAGCTCCCCTTACTGCTCTATGTCGCGGCTTCGCCGCACGCGGTCAGCGCGGCACTAGTGCAGAAGCAGACAGTCGAAGGCGCTGTCAGACAGTGCCCTGTTTATTACGTCTCCGAGGTCCTGACACCGTCCAAATGCAACATGACAGAGCTGGAGAAGATCGCCTACGCAGTCGTTATGTCCTCGCGCAAGCTGCGCCATTATTTTGAAGCATTCAAATCACAAGTCCTGGCAGACTTCGTCGTCGACTGGACCGGGCCAGTAACACAGCCGGACCCGACCACAGAGAAGGTCTGGACGATCCACTGCGACGGCGCATGGTGCCCTGCGGGGGCAGGCGTCGCCGCAATCATAACCTCACCAGTCGGGGTCAAGCACAGATATGCAGCACGACTCAGCTTCAATCTGGACTCCGACAGATGCACAAATAATATAGCAGAGTACGAAGCAGTTATCCTCGGCCTCCGCAAGCTAAGGGCCCTCGGAGTCACCACTTGCATCATCAAAACAGACTCCAAGGTAGTTGCCGGCCAGGTCGAAAAAGACTATGCAGCCAAGAACCCCCGCACTCTTTTCCTCCCGGGGGGTGAGGTTTTTAACGAGGCGGAGCCATGTAATATATGCGTAAAAAATCCCCCGCAAAAAGACATGCGTCGAAAAAGACCGCGATGACGGTCTTCGACATTCGACCACCTCGAGGTCACCGCGAGGCTAAGCGCTAGCTACCCTCGCGTGCGACAAATCCGCGCAAAAGTCGCCTAAGGGTGCAGCCGGATTAGCACAACAAGTGCGAAAAAAAATCGAAGTCTATCGCGAAGACTATCCGCGCAAAAGTCGCCTAAGGGTGCAGCCGGATTAGCACAACAAGTGCGAAAAAAAATCGAAGTCTATCGCGAAGACTATCCGCGCAAAAGTCGCCTAAGGGTGCAGCCGGATTAGCACAACAAGTGCGAAAAAAATCGAAGTCTATCGCGAAGACTATCCGCGCAAAAGTCGCCTAAGGGTGCAGCCGGATTAGCACAACAAGTGCGAAAAAAAAAATCGAAGTCTATCGCGAAGACTATCCGCGCAAAAGTCGCCTAAGGGTGCAGCCGGATTAGCACAACAAGTGCGAAAAAAAATCGAAGTCTATCGCGAAGACTATCCGCGCAAAAGTCGCCTAAGGGTGCAGCCGGATTAGCACAACAAGTGCGAAAAAAAATCTAAGTCTATCGCGAAGACTATCCGCGCAAAAGTCGCCCAAGGGTGCAGCCGGATTAGCACAACAAGTGCGAAAAAAATCTAAGTCTATCGCGAAGACTATCCACGCAAAAGTCGCCTAAGGGTGCAGCCGGATTAGCACAACAAGTGCGAAAAAAATCGAAGTCTATCGCGAAGACTATCCGCGCAAAAGTCGCCTAAGGGTGCAGCCGGATTAGCACAACAAGTGCGGAAAAAATCTGAGTCTATCGCGAAGGCTATCCGTGCAGAAGTCGCTTAAAAGCGCAGCCGGATCAGCACAACAAGTGCGAAAAAACCGAAGACTATCTATGCAGAAGACACCTAAGGGTACACCTGGACTAGCACAACAACGGCCGAAACGACAACATCAAACCATCCACACCAAGACCAACTATAATCAAGCCAACACAGCGCAGCAAAACAAATCAGTAAGTACAAAACGCCTTCGCACACACACATGCAAGCGAGGGCACCACACTCTACATCGGCTCAACCTTAGGAATAATTCCCATCTCCCTATAATTAAATAGCATTATCCTGAGCTCCTCACCCGCAAAAAGCCTTCGCAGTTCCCCTTCACCTACACCCTCGGCGGTCGGCAGGGACAACAGTTCCTGCCGACCAGCCCCACTCACACGAAGCAGAGCCCGCTCCTCAGCGCTAACCCTACGCTTTGCAACCGCCCTTCGTCGACGGCGCCCAGTGCTAGGGCCTGGCACGTCCGACGCGTCCGCGGCGTGTGGCGAAGCCTCCGCCGCAGCCACGTCCAAAGCCGCAAAATAATCCAAATTCTCCTCCGACGACTCCTCAGTCCACTCAACCGAGCTCCCGGAGTCGGCAAAATCCAAAAACTCAGATGCAGACCCACTATATTCATTACCACCCTCCGTGGTCGAAGCCGCCAAGAACTCAGTAGCAGCGGTTGCGTACGCAGGCCCAAAATCTTGAACCTGCGCAGCAACCAAAATTCAGTACAACATCCAAAATTCCCCAACCCTAAACAACCACTACGCCACCTGCGAGGGCCCTGACGCTGCGGGGGCCTCCGCCGTTGGCTCCGCTGCCACTTCCGCCATTGTTTCCACCGCCTCCGCCGCCGGATCTTCGACGGTCGGCGCAGCTGCTGCGAGGGCATCGGGAGCGCCTTCGGCCACCTTCAGGGGCAGGTCTTCCACTGTCGCAGCAGATGTGGGGGCGCCTGGTGCGTCTTCCGTGGTCGGCTCCGGATCAGGCAGGGCGTCGTTCAGTGCTCCGAAGTCGTCCACCCGCTCGCCTCGCTCCGCCTAAAACAAAACATACAAAAAGTCAGCAAACACACGCACAGACCACATTCAGCAAACGCAGAACAAACGACAACGTTACCTGAGCCCTCGCAGCCTCGGCCCGCTCCCTGACCACTTCACCACGGGGTCTTCGACCTTATAGATGTCTCGCTCAAAATCTTCATCTGCCTGGTCGAAGGCCTCATAGTGCCGGCACCCTTCGCGAGAGAGTGCGTTCATTGCCCCCTCGCAGGTGACCAGGGAGGCGAACGACATTAATCCACCCAAGACAGTGGGGAGCTCCTGCAGCTCCTCTTGCACCCATTTCAAGCAGCGAAGCCCGGCCTCTCGCTCCGGCACCACGAAGTCACCGGTCCGCGCACCCAGCTCGCGGTATGTGGCCATAAGCTGTGTGCGCGTCCGTTCGGCCTCCGTTCGTGCCGCGGCTTCGGCCCCCTTCGTGCGGCTCTCCAGAGCGGTGAGCCGCCCCCGCAGGTCTTCGGCGAGATCCTTGGCAAGATTGGCCTCCGCCCGTGCCAGCCTAGCCTCCGCCTGCGCGGCCTGCTCCTTGGCGACGGCCTCGTTGGCCTCCCTCCTCTCCCCCGCCAGCTGGCGCCGGAGATCAGCCTTTTCCTCCTCCAGGGCGGCCACCTTGTCCGCCAGTTTACGACACTTGCTGTCGGAGGCAGACTTCTCACGGACAGCGTCAGCATGTTGCGTCCGAAGTCCCTCGACTTCGGCAGATAAGGCTGCCGTAAGCGCCCCCGACGCAGTACGGCTGGTGAAGTCAGCCACCTGCAGAGCACACGTAAGGCCATGGTCAAAAAAAAAAAAGAACTCGGCGGACCTGACTCAGCGCCTCCGTCGCCTGACTCAGCGCCTCCGTCACTCCTTTCAGCCGGCGGGTCGCCGCGCCAGCCTCGTCTCTGACCAACGCGAGGGCCGACACCTCGCCTCCGGCGCCAAGGGCCCCGCCCCTCGCCTTCGACGACAGCGCAGCCGTCGCAATTGCCGCGGCAGGCACAACCACAGCAGGCCGGCCTTCGTCCGACCCTGCAACGCGTCAACGAGTGTAAAAAAAAAAAAAGGCGGCCGGGTGACTTACCCCCAAGATAATCGTCCACACTGATATCAGTGCCGAAGTCGGCAACGCGCTTGCCCGGCGGCGGCAACGTTCTGGCCGCCTTCGCAGCCTCCGCCACTCCGCTGGCCGGCGGCACCACCTTCGTCAGCTTGGAGACTCCGGCGCCCGCCGTTGTCTCCGGCGCCTTGCTGGGTGCAGAGGCGCCCGCCTTCGCCGGCAACGGCGGCTTGCCTCCGCTGGAGGCCGCAGCCTTCGCCGTCCCCCGCTGCCTCTTCGGCCGGGCCTTGTGAATCCTGATGGTCGCCTGGCGTTTTTGCGCCGCCCCTTGGCGATCCTTGTCCATCACTGCCCACACAACAGCACCGATATTTCGCCCGTAAGGAAAAACTCTCCACCCACGAGCCATACGAGATGTAAAACAGTCTTCCTCGGCCGCGCAGGGGACAGGAACATTTCTAGGCCAGCAGCCCCCGGTAACCCTCAGCATCCGAGCCGAAGACTCCCGGAGCTCGGGCGAAGACATCCTCTCCCCCGGGGCCGCACACGTCCTCATTAACTCTCTAGCAAAGCTATCAGACACCCCGATTCCTCCCATCGCAGTACCTAATTTTCTCTTTTTTGAGGGGGGGGGCGGCCGTCAGCGCAGGGTCGCCTCCAGTCTCCACCGCCGGCTTCTTCCCACGGCGGTCCGCTTCGTCTTGACCAGGGTAGCCGTCGTACGGCAATTGATTTAACTCGAAGACCCTGTTCAAACGTTCATTTGACCCGCGAATATCAAAGCTGCGCTGGCCTTCCGTCCTCGCCACGTACCGCCCCACGAGCCGCACCGCCAAGTCCTCCGCATCACGCACAAAGGCGGCCGGGTCACGGTTTCGCAAGTTCAGTGCAAAGGCAGGACTTCGCACCACCCTTCCTCCGTGAAAAGGCATCTGACGAGGGCACACTTCGCCCAGCGTCCAGCCGTGCGCCAAGGGCCAGACCCCGTACGCCACAAACTCTTCAACTAAATCACGACCACTGCTCTGGCCGGCGGCACACCGAAGGGCCCCTTCGTCTGCATCCTCTTCTGCCACTTCAAAAGGCGGATACGCAGAGTAATAGTGAGAGCACATCTCAGACACGGGGAGTCCTTCATGGCCTTCGACAGTAGCCTCAGCAACGTAAAACCAAAATTCATTCCAATTGCCCCACTTGTTGCGGGCGCACGGAACCAACTCCACTACTGGCATTGTGGTCTTGCCGGTCTTCGGCGTGAATGTACACGACCCAAACTGGGCAACTCCGTCCTCAATCACCCTCTTCTGCCAATGCAAGCAGTAATTCTTCGCAAAAACTTCAACCGACGGCTGTCCGCCGTACGAAGTCGTCGCCCAGACATACTTCGCCAGCGCCACCACGGCGTTCGGTGTCAGCTGATGAATTTGAACGTTGAATCTACGCAGGACTTCGCCAACAAACCGGTGCGCAGGCAAGCGGAGACCGGCGACGAAGAACGCCTCGAAAACAACCAACTCACCCTCCGGCTCGGGGACTTCCTCCGTCCCCGGAGCACGAGCGACTCCGCCGCCAAAGTAGCCCAAGCGCTGCATCTCTTCGACGCGGGCCGACGTCATCCGTGACACACCAAAATCAACAGAGTCGCCGGCGCGCAGCTCCTCCACCATCACGCTACTCAACGTCTCCTCAGACGAGGCGGCGGCCGGCGGCGTGGCGTCGGCGGAAGAAGAAGAGGATGGCATTGCTACGTACCGTCGGCGGCGGCGGGCGGTTTGCTTCACTCGAGCCAGATCTCCGACGAGCAAAGGGAGCAATAGAAGAAGAGGAGCAGAAAGACGGCGAGCGGCTAGGGTTTTCACGGAGCGCGGAAGGCAAAGTGCAAACAGCGCCGTCCCCCGCCCCCCTTTATAAGCAGGGCACGGCCCCTCGGGAAACCCGCAATCCCACAGGGTGCGATGCTTCGGAAAACCCGCAGTCCAACAGTACGATGTCCATCAACGGTCACATCAAAAACCCCCGCGGAACCACTTCGAGCGAGGGCAGCGTCTCCGCCATCTAGCGACGTCTTCGGCACCAGGTGACTTTGTCGAACTGGTCCCTCGGAGGGCAAATGTTGGAGCGAAGGCAGAAACGCCACCCTTCGCCCGAAGTCTCCACCGCTTAGCCCCTGCCCTGACAGACAAAGCAGGCAGGGACACCCTTCGCTTCATCGGCACCAGACGAAGGCCTGCGGCAACGCCTCCCCACGGCGCGGCCTCGGTCAGCTCCGAGGCCCACATGAGATCAGGCCCATTGTAACGGGCCCTGCGTGGCCGCGTTTGTGTTACGGGCCTAATTTGTAAAGGTGTACTTGTAATTACAGCTTGTAACCCCGCTTTATGGGAATATTCTGGGGATAAAATAGGTACCTGAGGGCACATGCGTCCTTAACGCAAGGCGCCGTGCACTCGGATACCTATAAATACCCCCGCACAGTGCCCGTGAGAGGCCAGATTAACAGAGCTTTTGCCATCACGCGCGAGTGCCCTGTTGCCATCACCATTCACCCGTGTTGGATCTCCTTGCTGTCGAGAGACAGTCCCAACAGCCGGCCCAGCCGCCCCTTGGCCGGCCCAGCCGCCCCTGCGCGCCCCCTCTTGGGCCTTGGCAGGCCCAGCCGCCCCCCCACCTCCCCTTTTTCCCCAATTCCCCTCTCTCTCCCTCTCATTTTCCCTCTCTCTCTCCCTAGCCGCCATCCCCTACGCCCCTGCCCTAAGCCGCCGCCGCCCCCTGCTCGGCCGCCGCCCTCGCCGTCGGCCGCCCAACGCCGGTGAGCCCCCCCCTCCTCTCTCCTCCCTCTCCTCCCTCCCTCTCCCCTCCTCTCCCCTTGGCCGCCCTTGGCCGCCTGGCCCTCGGCCGCCCCAGCCCCAGCCCCAGCCCCAGCCCAGCCGCCCGGCCGGCCCTCGGCCGCGCCCTGGCGCCCCTCGGCCGCGCCCGGCCAGCCCCCGGCCAGCCCCGGCCAGCCCCTCGGCCGCGCCCGGCCAGCCCCCGGCCAGCCCCTGGCCGCGCCCTCGGCCGCCCTGGCCCCTTGGCCGCGCCCCCTGCGCAGGGCCGGTTCAACCGCCCTAGGGCCGGTTCAACCGCCCCCCCCCCCCCCTCTGTTTTTTTTATTTTTTTATTTTATTTTATTTACTTTCTGTTATCATAGCTATTTTATTTTAGGTAGACTAATCATTGTTCACGCTATTGAAATAGGAAGTTTAATTTAGAATTCTGTTGCGCTAGTTGATTCATTTAGTTAATTGTTTATCTCGTTCAATGTTGATCAACTTAAAATGATTAGGTTTCCATTAGTATATATATAACAGAATTCTTTTGTTAAGAACCAATTGTAACTAATCATTAGTGCATAAACTTTAACCCCCTGCGAGACCCTTTTTCCCGTTTCTTTCTAATCATAACAAATGCGATATCGAATGTCATACTTGATGCATATCCGCTTTACCTGTTCCCTTGTATGGTGTACTGTTCTTTTGTATTAAATATGTGGATGTATGTATGTTTGCGTTCGCATAGAGAACGATCCGGTCGAAGAGCCCGAGGAATTCGCAGGAGAAGCCCCTGAGCAGCAGTCGGTTGGTGGAGGCAAGTGTCCTTTGACCTATCTCTGTCCTATTCATTCTTTAATTCACCTCCCGCATTACACATTTATACCTAAGGATTGACTAGCTTTTGTTATTCATGTCCTTGTTTACCTATTTGGGTCGGATTATTACTGCTTAGTCTGATGCTATTGCTCAACTCTAATCAATGAACATGATGTGATTATCTATGATACGCTGTTTTCCCTTCTTATTTATGATTATATTTGTGACCTTTAAGGGGACTCGAGCGGTTTCTCGAGTGCCTCTCCGTAAGGACCTGTTCAATGGATGACCGCCCGGGAAAACAGTGCAACCATGAGGGTGGAATGGGACGCCCTTAGCTGAATAATTAGAGGAACCGGGGTGTAGTTCGCTTAGCCGTTGTGCCGTCAATGGGGCTCGGTGTATGCGGCTCGCTCTGCCAAGGTTGATTTGTCCCTTGGGGAGGAGTGCGGTACATTTAGGAAACCTAACGGGTGGCTACAGCCCCGGGGAATCTTTGTAAAGGCTACGTAGTGAGACCCTGCCTATTCACCTTGGTAGTGTTTAAGGGTTTGATCAGCCCGAGGCAAGAGGGAATCACGGCTTGTGGGTAAAGTGCGCAACCTCTGCAGAGTGTTATGAAACTGATATATCAGCCGTGCTCGCGGTTATGAGCGGCCAAGGGAGCTCCAGAGATTAGTGATACTTGATCAGAGATATTTTGGTACAGGTGGCAATGAGATTGATGGTTCTGATTATGATTATGGTATTGGTAAGTGGTATTCTTTCCGTTTGGAAAGGATACATTGGGCTAATAACTTGGGTTAATGTTAAAACCTGGCTTTCTACTAGTAAGTAATAACCTGACCAACTAAAAGCAACTGCTTGACTTATCCCCACATAAAGCTAGTCCACTACAGCCAAACAGGATACTTGCTGAGTATGTTGATGTGTACTCACCCTTGCTCTACACACCAATCCCCCCCCCCCCCCCAGGTTGTCAGCATTGCAACCACTGCTCAGGAGAAGATGAAGCTGTGGAAGGAGACTTCCAGGAGTTCCAAGACTACGACGAGTTCTAGGTGTGGGTTAGCGGCAACCCCCAGTCGGCTGCCTGTGAAGGCCGTGTTATCTACGTTTCTTTTCCGCACTTTGATTTATTGTAAGAACTATATGGACGTCTCAGACGTATGATGTAATCGACTATTATTTCCCTTTTAATACTATTTGAGCACTGTGTGATGATGTCCATGTTATGTAACTGCTGTGTACGTGAATAACTGATCCTGGCACGTACATGGTTCGCATTCGGTTTACCTTCTAAAAACCGGGTGTGATAGGAATTGAGGATAATGCTGTTTAATTACAAGGAGGTGGGTATCATCCCGAAGGTTGAGCCAATGTAGTATATGATGTCCTCGCTGTGTGTATGTAACTGTAATTTGTATAATGAGGCTGGGCATCTTCGTTGATCCAGCTGCACTCGTAGGCGACTTCTGTATGGAGTATTTTTTGTAAAAAAGACTTCGATATTTGTGCGGTTATTGTGCTGTTTCGGCTGCACTCTTAGGCGGCTTCCGCACTGAGAGTATTTTTAGGAAAAGACGTCGATTTTGCGCACTTATTGTGCTATTCCGGCTGCACCCTTAGGCGGCTTTTGCATGAGAGTCTTTTTAGGAAAAGACTTCAATATTGCGCACTTATTGTGCTATTCCGGCTGCACCCTTAGGCGGCTTTTGTACAGAGAGTCTTTTGGAAAAGACATCGATATTGCGCACTTATTGTCTATTCCGGCTGCACCCTTAGGCGGCTTTTGCATGTGGAGTCTTTTGGAAAAGACATCGATATTGCGCACTTATTGTGCTATTCCGGCTGCACCCTTAGGCGGCTTTTGCACGGAGAGTCTTTTGGAAAATACCTCGATATTGCGCACTTATTGTGCTATTCCGGCTGCACCCTTAGGCGACTTTTGCGTGGAGTGTCGCACGCGAGGGTAGTCTGCGCTGCCTCTCGCGGTGACTTCGGAGTGGTCGAATGCCGAAGACTGTCGATGCGGCCTTTTTCGACATGCTATATCTGAATTTTTGTGGGGGATTTTTGCGGGTATATTACATGGCTTCGCCTCGTTAAAAACCTCACCCCCAGGGAGGAAAAGAGTGTGGGCCGAAATAACACTGTTTGATGAATTACAAGGGCGCGTAGGCCCCGAGGATTTAAACAAAAAATTTGCGGAGATTGTCAATATTCCAAGAATGGTCTAGGTCCTCGCTGGATGGCGTTGTCAGCCTGTATGCGCTGGGGGACGCCTTCGATTTGATGATGAATGGTCCCTCCCACTTCGGCTCCAGCTTGCCCCGTGACTCTGTCCGGGTGGTTCGGACAAGTACGAGGTCTCCTTCGTTGAACTCTCTTGGGACGACTGCGTTGTCGCGCCAGGCCTTCGTTTGAGCTTGGTATTTATTGAGGGCCTGCAGGGCAAAGACTCGGTTTCCGTCGATGAGGTCTTTGGACGTTGGCTCGTCTACGTCGGGGGTGGCTGATGCACTTGTTCGAGGTGACCCATGCTTTATTTCCTACGGGGTCATGGCCTCCGAACCATATAGTAGACGGAAAGGAGTGAAACCAGTTGCCTAGCACTCGGTCGTGTTTAGCGCCCAGACTGCTTCAGGTAGGTGGTTGGCCCATTTTCCCTTGCTGTCGTCGAGTAGTCTTTTCTTGATAGCAGTGAAAATCTTGCCGTTGGCGCGCTCGACGACGCCGTTAGATTGCGGGTGATATACTGAGGCGAAGGTGAGCCTGGTGCCGATGGAGAAGCAGAAATCCCTGAAGTCCTGGCTGTCAAACTGTTTGCCATTGTCGACCGTGAGCTCGGACGGGACTCCGAATCGACAAACAATGTTTTGCCAGAAGAATTTCTGGGCAGTCTTCGACGTTATTGTAGATACTGCCCTCGCCTCGATCTACTTGGTAAAGTACTCGACGGCGACGAAGGCGAACTTGAGGTTCCCTTGAGCCGTGGGTAGTGGCCCGACAATGTCCAGCCCCCAGCGTTGGAGTGGCCATGTGTAGGCAATCAGCTTCATGAATTGCGAAGGTTTGCCCAAGTGGGGAGAGAACTTCTGGCAGGCTTCGCACGACCTCGTGACTCGATTCGCGGTGCAGATTATAGCGGGCCAATAGAACCCTTGACGGATCACCTCGGCAGTGAGGGCCCTAGGCCCCAAGAGAGAGCCACAAGTTCCGCTGTGGACTTCGCGCAGTATCTGGATGCCTTCGGTTTCGGTGATGCATTTAAGCATGGGTTGGCTGACCCCCTTCTTGTATAACTGGCCCTCAATGATTGTGAAGTCCCGGCTTCGGTGCTTGAGGCGCTTGGCCTCGTTGATGTAGCTTGGATGATAATATCCCTATAGGAACAGGGTTATTGGGGCTTGCCAATCTTCGGTCATGATGAGGTTGACTATGCGATGGCCCTCAGCGTCGTTGGTTATTTGTAGGCCCTCTGGATTGCAGACGGCTGGCGTGTCGATGACGTGGTAGAACACGTCGGAGGGCAAGGCTTCGCCTCTGGCAGCTGCTTTGGCCAATGTGTCGGCCTCCTTGTTCCTTGCTCGGTCCACATGCTGCAAGGTAAAGCCCTTAAACTGTTTCTCAAGACTGCGAACAGCCATGAGATACTACATGAGTGCAGGGTCTTTTGCTGAATATTCTTTCTCGACCTGACCGGCAACCACTTTAGAATCTGTCTTGATTATGCATGTGGTGACCCCAAGCGCTCTTAGCTTGTGAAGACCCAGGATGACAGCCTCGTACTTTGCTACGTTGTTGGTGCATCTGTCGGACTCCAAAGCAAAGCTGAGGCGTGCTGCATATCTGTGTTTGACCCCTGTGGGTGATGTGATGACTGCAGCTGCGCCTGCCCCCGCATGGCACCATGCGCCGTCACAGTGGATGGTTCACACTTTATCTGCGGGCCCGTCCTGTTGTGCTACTGGCCCTGTCCAGTAAACGATGAAGCCTGCCAGGACCAGTGACTTGATTGCTTTCCTAGGCTCAAAGATGATATGGTAGCCGAAGAGCTCGACTGCCCATTTGGCAATCCGGACAGACGCCTCCGGGTTGCGGAACAGCTCTCCTAGTCCCCTGTCCGAGGTCACCCGCACCTTGAATGCTTCGAAGTAATGGCGCAGCTTTTGTGATGACATGACGACTGCGTAGGAGATTTTTTCCAGCTCGGTCATGTTGCACTTGGAGGCCGTGAGGACCTCGGAGACGTAATAGACTAGACACTACCGGGTCATGCCCTCCCTGTTTTGTTCTTGGACTAGGGCTGCACTGACTGCACATGGTGATGCTACGATGTAGAGCAGAAGCGGCAGCAAAGGGTCTGGACTGGTGAGAATGGCCAAGTCGGACAGGTGCTATTTGAGTGATGCGAAGGCTGCCGCCTGCTCTGGTCCCCACGCGAAGTCCTTCGCACCACGCGGTGTCTTAAGGAAAGGTAGACTCCGCTCGGCGGACTTGGAGATGAATCTACTCAGAGCGACCAATCTGCCTATTAGATGCTGGACGTCCCTGGTTGACTGCGGGGGTGTCATTTTGATGATTGTCTGGATCTTGGTCGGGTTGGCCTCAATCCCGCGGTGCGACACCAGGTAGCCCAGTATCTTCCCCTGGCGGACCCCGAAGACGCACTTCTGGGGGTTGAGGCGAAGTTGTGCGTCCCTCATGTTTGCAAATGTCTCTGCAAGGTCGGCCAGGTGGTCCTCCTTATTTTTGCTGGCGATGACAATGTTGTCCACATACGTGAAGATGTTCCGACCTGCTTGGCTCTCGAGCACCGTCTTGGTGAGGCGAGAGAAGGTTGATCCAGCATTCTTGAGTCCCTCCGGCATCCTGATGAAGCAGTAAGTGCCGAAGGGTGTGATAAAACTGGTACTGGCCTTGTCTTCCTCCTTCATATATATTTGGTGGTAGCCAGAGAAGCAGTCGAGGAGTGACAGGACTTCGCATCCAACCGCACTATCGACTATCTTGTCGATCGGGTGGCAACGGGAAATTATCCTTGGGGCAGGCCTTGTTGAGGCTAGTGAAATCGATGCACATCCGCCACTTGTCTTTCTTCTTTTGCACCATGACTATGTTGGATAGCCACGTAGGGTAGGCGACTAGCTCGATGAAATTGGCCTCCAGCAGGCGGTGTACTTCGGCTTTGGTGGCTTCTATTTTTTCATCGGACATTTTGCGCAGCCGCTGCTTCTTTGGGCACACTGAAGGGTCGATGCCTAGACTGTGCTCGATGACGGAGCGACTGACTCCGACTAGGTCAAGGGCAGACCAGGCGAAGATGTCTTTATTTCTGGAGAGACAGGAGATGAGTTTCTCCTCCTCTTGCGAAGTCAGGTCTTCGCTTATGACGACTATCTGCTTGGGTGTTGCCGGGTCAAGGGGAACTGTCTTCGTTCCATCGTTGCTTTGTAGTTGTGCCTTGTCATTTTCATTGGCGGATGGGCGGGTGGCCTCGGGGACTTCGCGCTGCGCCGTAAGGCAGTGTACGTTCCGTTGACCGGGAACCAAATCTCTTTCAATGTTACGCGCAGTCTGCTGGTTCCCGTACACTGTTATTACGCCCTGCGGACCCGGAATTTTCATGCAAAGATATAATCCGTGGATGGCCGCTTCAAATTTGTTGATAGAGCCCCGACCCATTATTGCGTTGTAAGGATAGACCATGTCAACGATGTCGAAGGTGACCTGCTCGCTTCGCACATTGGGTGCTACGCCAAAGGACAGGGGTAGCTCTATCTTGCCCACAGGGAAGGTGCCCTTGCTGCTGAAGCCATATAAGGGATTGTCCGAAGGCTTAAGCAAGCTATGGTTGATGCCCATGCGGTCGAAGGCGTGGAGGAAGATGATATCTGCCTGGCTGCCATTGTCGACTAGGACTTTGTGCAGGTCCCATCCTGCCACACTGCAGTTGATTATCATAGCGTCACAGTGGGGTGCGCTGCGCAAGTCGAAATCTCTAGTGTCGAAGGTTAGCGGCACATGCGACCACTTCGTTTGCACGACTGGACCGGTGATGGCGACATGGTTGATGCTTCGGTAGTGGTCCCTCTTTTGTCGCTTCGTGTCGAAGTCACTGCTGGATCCTCCAGTTATCATGTGAATGACTCCACGATACGGGTGATCAGTGAAGTCTTCCTGTTTTGGTGCTTGGGGTGATTTTGGTGGTGGATGTTTGGTTGATGCGGAGGCGGGGGTGGTAGGACTTGCACCTCCTGGTGGTGTTGGTATGCGTGGTTGGGTGGATGCTAGGCGGGGTCATGGTTGTATGGTTGCGGTGGTGGTGTTGATATGTGTGCGCGACAACTCTTGGGTTGTCGGCGGGTTGTGCCCGAGCCATCCTGTCCTTGGTGGCCTTAGTTTTTGGGCAATCCTTGGTTGGGTGCGCGCAGTCTTCGCCGTGAAACAGGCAGTAATATCTGCGTGGCTGCTGTGCCCGTCCCCGTCCCCGACCACGCGTGCCATTGCCGCGGCCCTGGGGGGATAGCCTTGATGGCGAGGGGCCTCGCCGGCTGGGTGCTGATTGGCGATGTTATGCACCTGCTGCTGACTGCGGCTGTCCCGCCCGGAGT
Source organism: Zea luxurians (assembly GCA_029449295.1). Classification (NCBI taxonomy): domain Eukaryota; kingdom Viridiplantae; phylum Streptophyta; class Magnoliopsida; order Poales; family Poaceae; genus Zea; species Zea luxurians. Next base: position 42,365,398 of record JAOPSE010000001.1, on the reverse strand, counting down.
CTGACTGCAAAGGTCTTGTCCATGTTCGGCTGGACTGCGGAGGGTCCTTGGGCTTTCTTTGAGACTCGACCTTGCGTTGGTGGAGCTCTTCGGATCTGGCGTACTTTTCAAACAACTGATAGAGTTCTTGGAGGTTTTTGGGTGGGTCCCTGATGCAGTGACTGTACAGGACGCCAGCCCGAAGGCCACTGATGGCGTAGTGTATGGCAATTTGGTCGTCGACCGAAGGCAGTTGTGACTTGAGAGTCAGGAACTTGCAGTAATACTCTCGCAGGGTTTCTTTCTCCAGCTGTTTGCAGAGTGACAGTTCGGCCAAGGCATCGGTATCTGGGCGGTACCCTTGGAAGTTGAGTAGAAATTTGTCCTGGAGGCTTCTCCAGGAGTTGATGGACAGTGGGGGCAACCTGGTGTACCAGGTCAATGCTGGACCCTCGAGGGCGATGATGAAAGACTTGGCCATCGTGGCGTCGTCCCCTTCGGATGATGCGACGGCTACTTGATAGCTCATGATGTACTATGCTGGATCAGTGCTGCCGTTGTACTTGGGGTAGGTCCCTGCCCTGAAGTTGGTGGGCCATGGTGACACTTGCAGTTGTGGCGCCAGGGGGCTCCGCTCATCAAGGTAGTTAATACCTTCGAAAGCTGCGGCGTGCAGGATGAAGGGTCTGTGCTGAGGAATGAATAGGTCTCCGACCGGCGCGCGCTGCTGGAGGGGCGGGCTGTGCTGCAGATCATATTGGCCTTCGCGCTGCATGAGCGCAATCTCTTGTTCAAGTTCTTGAGCCCTCTGCTCCTCATCTCGTATCATTTGGCGCACCTTGGCCTGCGTAGAGACACGTTGGCGCTTGGCCTCAAGGATTTCTTTCTGCTTCTGGAGGTTGCGGTTCTTGAGGCGCAGGGCCCGTAGCTATAGTTGTTCTTCTACGGAGACGCCGAGGGCCTCGCCGTCTTCTGTTGTGTCATCGCCCTCTAGTGGAGCGAAGCCTGGGGGTGGTACTTGTGGCTGCCCTCCAGAGCTGCAGGTGCGGAGGGTGCCTTCGGGAGTGGGTTGATCGTTGCGCTGTCTCTTACTGTGTGCTTCATCTTCGCCAGCTCCTTGGTGGGTGTTGTCGGCGAGGGCCTTGCCCTTTTTCTCAGCTAGCAGAGCTGCCTTTGCTGCTTCGTCAACGGATGGGGCTGCCTTTGAACTAGCTCTGTTGGGTGCCATCACGGGTGGTTTGCTCATAGCACAAACGGTGGGCGCCAATGTTGGAACTTGCGCTCCTGTGCAAGTTGATCCAACGGGGGAGTGCAAAAGATGCAAATACGGTTTAACTCGAGATGGCAATTGCTCTGTTAATATAGCCTCTCAAGGGCACTGTACGGGGGTATTTATAGGTGCTCGAGCGCCCAAGGTCCCGATGTAAGGACGCTTATGCCCTTAGACACACGGATTATCCCCAGAATATTCCCATAATGGGGGGTTACAGACTGTCATTACAGAAAAGCCATTACAAATCGGGCCCGTAACACGTTTCTCCGTGTGGGGCCTGTCACAATGGGTCGCATCCCACTTGGGCCTCCAGGTAGAACCGAGGACGTGGGATGGAGAGACTTTGTCGTAGGCCTTCGTCTTGCAGTGAAGAGGACGAAGGGTGGGCCACGCCGGTCATCTTGCCTCCGTTGGTGCAGTGAGTTGACGAAGGCCTGGAGCGAAGGGTAGCGTCTTCGCCTTCGCCCCAACACTTGACTCTTCCTGCTAAGAGCATCTGCAACTATGTTTGCTTTGCCTGGGTGATAATGAATCTCCAGCTCATAATCTTTGATCAACTCTAGCCATCTTCGCTGCCTCATGTTTAACTCTGACTGAGTGAATATGTACTTGAGGTTCTTGTGGTCCATGTAGATATCACACTTCTGCCCATAAAGATAATGTCTCCAGGTCTTCAATGCATGAACCACTGCTGCTAGCTCCAAATCATGAGTAAGATAGTTCTTCTCATGAATCTTCAACTATCGGGACGAGTATGCCACTACTCTCCCTTCCTGCATCAATACACATCCCAGTCCGGTGTACGAAGCATCGCAATATACTGAGAATGGCTTGTGAACATCTGGCAGAACCAACACTGGCGCTGTTGTTTACTTCTGCTTCAACATTTCAAATTATTCTTGGTACGCTGGGGTCCACTTGAACTCAACCTTCTTTGCTAGCAAGGTTGTCATTGGTCTAGCAATCTTGGAGAAACCTTCAATGAAACGCCAATAATAACTGGCCATTCCAATGAAACTCTTGATTCCTCAGACATCTTTTGGGGCTTCCCAGTCCATAATCGCTGCTACTTTATTTGGATCCATAGCTAATCCATATTGGTTTATAATATGACCTAAGAATAGAACTTCGCTGATCAAAAACTCACACTTGCTAAGCTTGGCATACAACTAGCAGTCTCGTAGCCTCTAAAGTACTTTCCTCAAATGTTCCTCATGCTCTTGCTCATTCTGGGAATATATAAGAATATCATCAATGAACACCACTACGAACTTGTCGAGGTAGTCCATGAACACACTGTTCATCAGGTACATGAAGTACGCTGGCGCATTCGTCAATCCGAATGACATAACCATGAACTCATATAGTCCATACTTGGTGATGAATGTTGTCTTCGGTATATCTGCAGGTCGGATTCTGAGCTGATGGTAGCCTGACCTTAGATCTATCTTTGAGAACACACTGGCTCCTCTCAACTGATCGAATAAGTCTTCAATTCTGGGCAGGGGGTACTTATTCTTGACAGTGACTTCATTCAGGGCTCTGTAATCAATGCACATCCTCTTCGTGCCATCCTTCTTCTCCACAAATAATACTGGGGCTGCCTAAGGTGAGGTACTTGGTCTGATATAACCTTTATCTAACAACTCATCAATTTGTTTCTTGAGTTCCACCAACTCTGGTCCGGACACTCGATAAGCTCTCTTGGAAATAGGGGCGGTGCCTGGGATAAGCTCTATGGCAAATTCAACCTTGCTTTCAGGTGGCATGCCTGGTAACTCTTCAGGGAATACATCAGGAAATTCTGACACAATCCTAATTGCCTCAATTGGATTGGACTCCTTGTCATCTACTGATAAATGGTGACAAGCTCCTTCTTCTAGTTCAGGTAAGTACAGCTTGGTTACTACTTCCTTTCCTGATGGGGACACCAACTTAACTGTTCTCTTGTCACAACTGACAGTGGCTTGATTTCTGTGTAGCCAATTCATCCCTAGGATGACATCTAACCCTTGAGTTCCCATGACTACTAGGCTAGCGGGGAAGGCTATCCCCCTTTGTTTCAATCCTTAGATTCGGACAAATCCTATCGGACTGAACTTTTCCCCCAACTGAATTAACTCTCAAAGGTGGGGTCATTGGTTCTATGGGGATGTTATGTGATTCTACCCAAGATGCAGAAACAAAAGAATGTGTGGCACCAGTATCAAATAATACTTTTGCTGGGTAGGATTCGACTGGAAACATACCTACTGCCACGTCCTGAGCATCCTAGATGCTTCGGTCTCCAGGTGATTCACCTTTCCACGGTTGTAGGCCTGACCACGGACTCCTGGTGCTTGCTGGGGTGCTCCTTGTCTTGTTGGGGCATTGACTACTGGCGGTTGCTGGGCTGCTTTCTTTAGACAATTCTTCGCCCAGTGATTCTGTTCTCTACAGTAGAAGCATGCACGACCTCCTACTTGAGCTAGGGCTGCTTGGCCATTCTGGTTGGTTGCTGGGGCAGGAAGACGAGCTGCCTGGTTATTCTGACGTTGGTACTGATTTCCTCCTGGCTGAGTGTTCTGACGGTACTACTGCTACTGTTGCTAAGGAAACTGCCTCTGGTACTGGTGCTGGTGCTGACGCTGGTGCTGGTGGCCTTGCTTAAATTGCTGGGGCGAGTTGCTTGAGTAGCGAGGGCGACTGCTACTCCCGGCCTAAGGTCCACCAATCTTGTGCTTCCTATCCTCCATCTCCCGATGCTTCCTTTTAGTCATGATTGCTCTGTCTATCAAATGCTGGAAGGTGGGGAAAGTGTGGTTCATGAGCTGGTAATGGAGGGGATCAACCAATCCTCTCAGAAAGCAGTACTGCCGCTTGGCATCTGTGTTGACATCCTCTGGGGCATAATGTGACAACTGCAGAAACTTATCCCTGTACTCACTGACGGACAGGGGACCTTGCTTCAGGGCGAGAAACTCCTTCCTTACTATCATCAGTCCCTCGGGAACATGGTAGCGACGGATGTTGTCCCTGAACTCCTCCCAAGTAATTGCTTCAGGGTTGGCATGGGTGGCGAGGTAAGACTCCCACCAAGATTGTGCTGCTCCCCTCAGCTGTCGGGGACCATACAACACCTTCTCGCGGTCGTTGCACTGGGCAGTGTGGAACTCACGCTCCATGGTACGCATCCAATCTTCCACGTCCATGGGATCAGCAGAGTGGGCAAAGATAGGGGATGGCCCCTCATGAACTCTGCCCGCTTGTCCATGGGCACTTGTGGCATCTGGACTTGCACTGGAGGCTGAGGTGGTGGTGGTTGCTGCTGATCTTGCTGCATCACTGCTAATGTTTGACCAATTGCCTGAACTGCCTGGGTCTACATCAAGAACATCTGGTCAATGGTCATTGGGGGTGGTGGTGGCAAATGCTGCTGCGGGGCTGCCTCCTCTTAGGGTGCCTGCTGCTCTGGCTGTCCACGCCTCGCACCTCTACGCCTGTTCTCAAACATCTGTAGAAACCACACACATATCAGATCTGACTCTGCAGTCTTTCAGCATATGAAAAGATATACGGAAATCTTCACAACACTGAACAATTGATCATCTTCACTGACAACTTCTCAGATAAAGAGGAAAGTGGAAATAAATGGATTATCCAACTAAATAACTGACTTTATTAATAACTACACCAAGTTGCAGGGGATACCCACATCTTGGTGACAATCATTACAAAGATCCAACTTCATTACATGTTCATCTTGACAAGCATCCAACAAAAGATAACCAAACTAACTCTAAATAAGACTGACTAGACTAAAATACTGAATTAAACATTATTACAGACTCTGACTCCATCGATCTATGGATCTAAATCTATGCGGGTCCTGCAGTCTGGGGTACCATAGTCAAAGCGACCACGGGGCGGTGAACGGTAAGGGTGCTGAATCCCAACGGGGGCGGGAGAACCACCATCAAGATAGTGGCGTGCCACGCATTCAGCATGCAATTCTGCAACCTCTGCACGAACCTTGCCCAACTCGTCAAGGGTGTGGTCCAACTCTGTGTTGAGCACGGTGGCCAGGTTGACCATGCTGTTTAGCCTGGGATTGCCCTCACCAACTGGAGAGACAATCACACCTCCAGCACTGTCGGTCGAACGGCGAGGGTAGTACTTCAGGTCAAGGCCATCAGCTACCCCGCTGAACAACGAGCAATACTGAGAAAGTGCCCGGCGTGCTGCATCTTGCATGGCTGCCTCGGCAGTGTCCCTCTCAGTGATAGAATAGTGCTCCGAGAAGGCCTCTGCACCCCGGAGATCATCGTCCGGACGGCGCACCAAGCAAGTAGCCTCCCACTAGTCCGGGTATAGCCCACGACGATGCTAGTAGACTACACAACGGTACTCGATAGACCAGGTGTGTCAGTCGAAGGCCCGACGCAGCAAGGTATCGAGAGCATCATGGAAGTGACACCCGCGAGCGGCGTCACGAGTGATGGGTATCGCGATCCAACCCTCCGGCTCTAGCTCCTCTGAACGCTCCGTGCCATGGCTCGAACTGCCACCGGCGTCGTCGTCGTCCCCGTCTCCGTCGAGGTCTCCTCCAGCAGCCGGGATGCCTTGTGGTGGTGCAGGGGGCATCTCTGGCTGAGGTGCAGGGGAAGGCGGCCTCTCAGACTCCACCTCCTACTGAGGTGAGAGGGAAGAGTCCTGCTGCTCCTGCTTCTGCTCCTGGCATCGGCGCTCCTGCTCCTCATGCAGGTGACGATGTAGTCTCTCCAGCTGGCTGGACTGACCTGACACCGTGCGACGTAGTGGACGCTCCGCCAGGCGAGAAGGCAAAAAGGGGATCACAGACTTACGTGCAGTGCACCTGAGACGAGCCATCTACAAAAGACATCGTAAGCACAAGAGTAAGAGTAGAACTATGAGACCTGAAAGTAAACATAAAGAAAAGTGAGACAAAATGTTTTGAGATGAGTAAATAACATAGAGTTGGTCAAGATGACCAACTTTTGGAAAGACTCTAAGATCAAGGTAAGAGTAAGGGTCTATAGTCCTTAAGTCGACCATTCTAGTGTAGGTTAGCGGTCCTACAGTCAGCAAGGCTTTGATACCACTTATGTCACACCCGGTTTTGGAAGGCAAACCGAATGCGAACCATGTACGTGCCAGGATCAGAACTCATGTACACAGCGATTACATAATTGGACATCATCACACAATGCTTGAAATAAACAGCGGAAAGGTACTTTATTACATCAAGATGTTAGAGACATCCACAGGGTCTATTACATAAACATAGCGTTTAATAATAACATCAAAGTGCGGAGTATCAAAACGTAGAATGTAAGCCTACACAGGCAGCTGACTGGGGGTTAGCCACTAAGATAGACTAGAACTCGTCATATTCCTGAAACTCCTCGAAGTCATCCATGTTGCCAACTTCACCTCCTGAGCACTGAGAACAGTGGGGACAACCTGGGGTGGGGTGGTTTGTAAAGCAAGGGTGAGTACACTTCAACGTACTCAGCAAATGTCCCGTTTGGCTAAAGTGGACTAGTTGTATGTGGAGTTTAAGGTTAAGCAGTTGCTTTTAGTTGATCAAGTTTTATTATTATAAGTAGAGCCAAATTTTAGTAATAACCCAGTTATTACCGAGAGGCACTCCCTCCAAGAGGAAATACCAGAGCTCAGGATTATAATCACCATTGTTAACCATCATCATAAAAGTAACCATTGTTCTTCTAATCGAAGAGGATCCCAAGGCTGCTCATAACCGCGAGCACGGCTGATATACCAGTTTCTAACACTCTACAGAGGTCGCACACTTTACCCACAAGTCGTGATTCCCATTATGCCCGGGGTTCTAGCCTCCCCATTGATCACTACCAAGGTGACCTAGCAGGGTCTCACTACGTAGCCTTTACAAAGATTTCCCAGAGGACATAGCCGCCCGTTAGGTTTCTCCAGTTTGATAAACACAGTACATCTCCCGAAAGGAAGGGTGACTAACAAAACCAAATCAAAGAACCTCTGCAACCAGCCTCGGTAGAGCAAGTACTGTGCCCAGACCCCATTGACGGCCCTACGGCGAAGCCAACTACTCCTCTGGTTCTTCTAATTAATCTGCTAAGGGTGTCCCATTCCACCCTCATGGTTGCACTGTTATCCTGGGATGTCACTCCCCAAACAGGTCCTTACGGAGAGGTACTCAGGAAAGAGCCTAAGCCCCCTAAAGTAATCACAAGGACCCCATCCGGATAACATCATCGTATCATAAAAGATCACATCATGTTCATTGGTTAAGTTTAAGCAATAGCATAAGCTAACTATGATTAACCCAAAAAGGTAAACAAGGGTAAGGGAAATACAAACTAGTCAATCCTTAAGTTTCAGTAATGTAATGCGGGACAGTGAATTATAAAGTAAAGTAGGACATGATAGGTCTGAGGACACTTGCCTTCACCAGGTTGTTGCTCAAGGAGGTCTCCAACAACACACTCGGGAACCTCGGACTGCTCGTTGTCTAAGTAAAGCGAGCATACATTCAATACATTTGGAAAAGTAAAAATGAACAGCACATCAAACATTTACAATCATTGACACATAACTCAAAAGGGTATAGTATTAAGTGTTAGGGAATGATATCAAGTTACCAAGAAAATGGAGCAATCCTAATTGGGAAATTAATTACTCTTTAAATGTTTAGGACATAGCTCAAAGGGGTTAAGTAGTGATTAAAACAAAGGAAAGCTAAAATCATAATATAACTACTCTCATTTAGGAATTTGATTATCCGTTAAATATTATCCATAATTACATACCTAATTATATTTATCACATTAGGGTCTAAAGGTTAAACCAAAAATAAATCCATTAAATGCATAACACTAGTTTCACCAAATTAAATATATTTTAACTCCTAGGATTCTTATTTTATTTATTTCATTGGATAAACAAGTCAACATATACATTAATCCTATATTCTAAGTGTAAAATTAAGGTATGAAGATTACAGTTGGTCATATTTTATTTGGACAGAGAATAATCTTGTGAACATTTTGCAATTTGAACCACTAAATTTGGAGTTCATGTGAAAAAGATATGAAATAAACAAGTTTTAAAGTTTGAAATATGAAATTAAGGCTAAATCTGTAATTAAATAAAAGTCTAGGGGCTATTCTAAAGAAACCAGGGACCTATGCGCTAAAATAGAGGACGACGGGTTGATTTCCTAAAACCAGGGGGTTCTTAAGCAAAATAACCACGCGAAGGGGTACGCGGTAATCTCAGCCATCGAATCAGAAACCGACGACCCAGATTAGATCGCGCGGGCGCGGGCGCGCGGACATGACTGACAAGCGGGGCCAAGGCGTCAGCGAGCTAGGGCGAGCTGACCAGCCGGGCCCAGGGGCAGAGACACGGGTGAGGGGGAGAGAGGAGAGACGGTTGGATCTGGATCGAGCGGCTAGGATTAGATTCGCTCGGGTTAGCTCTGCACAGTCCGATCTCGGGCGAACGGTCGAGATCTAACGGCAGGGGAGCGGTCATGGGCGCGGTGGCGCCACTCGGTCCCGCGGCGAAAACTCATCGGGGACGAGTAGACCGGCCACGGCGGGGCACCAAAGGCTTGGGAGTTGGCCTAGGCACGCACAGGGGGATCTGGCGAACTCAGCCGAGGGCACCACGCCGGCGCGAAAGCACCAGAGGGCGCTGCACACGGTGAGACGGGCTATCAGCAGCGCGGGACAACTCCAGCGAGCAATTGTGCGCTAACTCGTGCAGTACATAGGGAAATAGGGGCGCGGGGAGGTTGCTCACCTTGCGGGGGAACGCTGGAAGCACTGGGCAGCGGCGGAGGCATAGGGACGCGACGGGGCGACGGTGGCGGAGCTCCGGCTGCGCAAGAACCACTCCGGTGAGCGTGGACCGGCTAAACCAGGGAGGGAAGGGGCACACCGAAGGTTGTCTCGAGAAGCTAACGGCAAGGCGAAGCTCACCGTGGCTCTGGACGGGGCGCGGACGCAACGGTGGCCACGGAACAGGTGGTGGACATCGGTGGGTGGTGGCGGAGGTTCTCGGCTTGTGTGGGAAGAGCGAGAGAGCTGGGTAGAGGGCGCAAATGGAAGAGTGGAGGTGGCCAAGCAGGGCACGGGGTTCAAAAGGGGTGCGAGGGCTCGGTCGTGGCCGAAGAACGCGCGGACGTGGGTGCGTCCACGGTGGGGAGATCGTGGGTGAGAGGTTAGGGACGCGCTGACAAGTGGGGTCGGCGGGGCAGAGAGAGAAAGAGCGGGCGCGAGCGAGAGCAACAGCACCGACAGACCGGTCCCACGGAGCAGCGAGAGAGCAAGGTAGAGAGGGCGCTCGGGGTTGCGCCGACAGGCGGGACCCGCCTGTTAGGCAGAGGGGGAGGGGGCACGCGGGCGCACGCGTGCGCGCATGGGCTAGGCTTAATGGGCTACCTTGGGATGAATTGGCTTTTCCTATTTTACTAGAATTTCTATTGCCTTTTCTATTTATTTTCTCTAGGGTTTTAAATTCAAATTCAAATCAAGTTTCAAATTCAAACCAAATCAAATATATGCAACAAATCAAAGAATATTTAGGCTCAATATGATGCAACATTCCATGACTCATATGTTTTGGGCAAAATAAAATAAATAATCCCTCACTAATACAACTAATTCTAATTAAAAGAGAAAAAGATTGAGAAAACTAGAGAGAGAGAACCTAGAGTGAGATAGAGAAGGGTAACACCTGAATTTGGATGATCATAAGAAAGAAATTTTATACCCCCAAATTCAGGGTGTTACACTAGGATTCTCCTAGAACAAGCGCTAATGTGGTCTAACTAACCTAAGCACTTCGCAAAGCACCTACGCTAATCATCGAGTAATTCTATTAAGCACTTGGGCGTTTGAGCACATGTTACTGTTCACTGTTCGGTGTGCCACTAGTGCGCTGGCGGACTACCCACTTCATGGATTTCTTCGTTGTTTCTTTTGGGATTCTTTTCCTCTTGAGTCTTGGACTTCTACACATCTTTTATGTCGTCTTTTTAGGTGTTGCATCCTCAGTGTCTCAGTCCAATCATCTTCACATCCTATTGGAAAGATAACAATGCCAATCACCTTTGGTTACATGCACAACACTAGAACCGAGCAAGTTGTGTTTGACATTGTAGACATGGATTATCATTATAATGCGATCATTGGAAGAGGGGCATTGAATGCTTTCGAAGCAATACTGCATCCAGCGTACTTGTGCATGAAGATACCATTAGAACAGGGCCCAATTATTGTATATGGAAGCCAAGAGGTTGTTAGAAAAGCTGAAGGAAATTGGACAGATTCCAGAGCCATTCACAACATAGACAAAGCTGAAGCTCACCAGTAGCACAAATACATAAGAGATAAAGCATTTTGGCAGACCAGCCAAAGTCCATGCTTCTGTGTGAAGATGTAGCCGAACAAAAAGTGTTGTTTGGATCCTAGTTATTTGAGGAACAAGAAAAGGCTTTATCAAAGTTCTTATTCAACAACAGAGATGTCTTTGCCTAGTCAGTCAATGATCTGTGTGGTGTCAACAGAGATGTCATCGAACATTCACTCAATGTAGATCCAACCATCATACCAAGGAAGCAGAAGCTTTGGAAGATGTCGGATGACAAATTTGAAGGAGCAAGAAATGAAGTTAAAAGACACCTAAGTGCTGGAGTAATCAGAGAGGTGACATATCCAGAATCGTTAGTCAATATTGTAATGGTAAAAAAGGCCAATGGAAAGTGGAGAATGTGTATTGATTTCACAGATCTCAACAAGGCATGCCCGAAGGATGAGTTTCCTTCACCTAGGATAGACTCCCTTATAGATGTGGTAGCTACTTCAGAGCTCATGAGCCTACTGGACTGCTACTCAGGCTACCATCAAATTTGGATGAAAAAGGAAGATGAGCCCAAGACAAGCTTCATAACCCCCAGTGGAACTTATTGCTATCTTTGGATGCCTAAGGGGCTCAAGAATGCCGGAGGAAGGAATATCTTGACATATGTTGATGATATCATAGTTAGGAGTACGAAGCAAGAAAATCACATTGCTGATCTACAGGAAACATTTGCCAACTTCAGAAAAGCTGGCCTTAAGCTAAAGAAGGGAAAATTCCTTAGTTGCCTAGTATCAACAAAGGGGATCAAAACTAACCCAAGCAAGATAGAAGCCATACTTTGGATGGAGCCACCAAAGTCAAGAAAAGGTGCCTAGAGATTGACGGGCAGGTTATCATCATTGAATAGATTTATCTCAAGATCAGCAGAGAGGAATCTATCGTTCTTTGAAGTACTGAAGTCAGCCGAATTCTTTCAATGGGTACCTATTCAGCAAAAGGCCTTCAAATATTTGAAGCAATATTTTTATACAGTTAACAACCTTAACTCTACCTTCATCAGGAGCTCCATTGTTATTGTATGTAGCTGCCTCTCATGCTGCAGTCAGTGCAACACTAGTCCAAGAAAAGCAGGATGGGCAGACGAAGAGACAAGTCCTAGTCTACTTCGTCTCCGAAGTATTGAGTCCATCAAAAAGAAATTACACAGAGTTGGAGAGGGTACTATATGCCGTATTGATTGCCCTTAGGAATCTTTAGCATTATTTTTAGTCTTACCATATAATAGTACCTTTGTCCCAACCCTTAAAGGATATCATAAGAAATAGAGAAGCCACAAGAAGGGTTGGCAAATGGGCCGCAGAGTTGAATGAATCCACCATTGACTTTGTCCATCGATCTTCAATTCAATCTCAAGCACTGGCAGACTTCATTGCCGATTAGACGCCAGGGGCTCACGAAGAAGGACATTTGATAGATGATGAAGCTTGGACAGTGTTCTGTGATGGCTCGTGGGGAACCTTCAGCGCAGGCGCAGTAGATGTATTAATTTTACCATAAAAAATAAGAAACTACTTTTGCAGACAGGTTGAATTCAAGTGCACAAATAACATTGCAGAATACAAAGCAGTGTTGTTAGGGCTTCGAAAGCTTAAGGCCATAGGGATAAGAAGAGCACTACTTAAATTAGACTCCCAAGTAATTACAGGTCATGTTGACAAAAGCAGCAAGGCAAAGGATTCGAAACCTGAAAAATATCTTGACAAATTCTGAAGGATGGAAGCCTCCTTCGAAGGATTTTCAGTGAAAAATATCCCAAGAGGGGATAATGGACAAGCATACTTACTAGCTAAATCAGCGGGACAGGGGCTCCCACTACCCCCAGAAGTGTTCTTTGAAACTCCCAAAGCACCTTCAGTCGAGCTCATGGAAAGGGTCGTGCTTACAATTTTGCCTGTGCATAGCGAAGATTGGAGAACAGAATTTGTATCCTTCCTCCAGAGCAATTACCCTTTGGATGATGAAGTTTACATAAAAAGGATGCATGACAGAACAAGACCATATATGATCATATAAGGGAAATTGTTTAAGCAAGGATTCTGCTCTCCATTGCTGAAACGTCTATCCAGAGCCGAAGGTCAAGAATTGATGAAAGAGATACACTCAGGAATATGTGGAGCTCATATTGGATCCAGGCCACTCCTTGGCAAGGTCTTTAGACAAGGTACCTATTGGTCGAAGGCTGCTTCGGATGCAGCAAAACTAGTGCAAAAATGTGAGAATTGCCAGAAGTGTGCTACGGACCAAAAGCAATCTTCATCTCTAACGCAGTTAATTCAGCCACTTGGCCATTGCAGAGATGGGGACTAAGTTTACTGGGACCACTACCACCAGCCCAAGGGAATCTGAGATATGTTGTAGTAGCAGTGGAGTATTTCTCAAAATGGATCGAAGCTAAACCATGTAACACCCGGATTTTAGGGGTCCAAAACCCGGGCGTAAACATAATCATCAGGTGTGCTGGGACCAAGTCTCACACATATGATGAATAGTGGCACAGGATCGAATGTCACATCTTTACTACATAACAGGAATTCTGTACAAAATAAATAATTACATTATAAGGAGACAACGGTCCAGCAACCCAAAGTTGACTGGGAGACGACGGCCTAGACCTCTCACGAACTCATCACAGCATCCTCCATGAGCATCATCCTGCGGTACCTGCTCTTGACCTGTGGGGTGTGTGAGACAGCAAGAGTGAGCTCACATACGTTCATCGCTCAACAAGTTGTGGGGAATAATGTGCATGAACTCGCCAAAGGTGGGAGCTCACGTGAAGTGTAAGGCTTACCAAAGAAGATGGTTAGAGCTGAGCATTGCTTTTAAAGTTGGTCAAAATTTTATTAGCAGTTACTAAGTATAAGTAAATACCAACCCAGTTTAAATAGTAGAACAAAGGTAACAACTTCACCTGCGATGCAATGCATATGACAAATTGAGTTTAAGTTCCATAATTTAAACATCAGAGAGTCCTGAGCTGCTCATGACCGTGAGCTCGGCTAGTATACCAGTTTTACACTCTGCAGAGGTTGTACCCTTTACCCACAAGTCGTGTATCCCATGTCGCCAGGGTTTGCAAGGCCCTTAGACACTACCGAGGTGAATGGCTAGGGATCCACTACGAGGCCTTTACAAAGTTCCACTAGCTTCCGAAAACCCGCTACAGTTTATAGGAAGTTCCAATGCAGGAATCCCTTGCAGGACCGCCATCGCAGCAAAATCCTCCCGAGGGCCTCCCTACACTGACCACTCCCCTACTGCCCTTGCCCCTTTCGGGTAAGGTAGTCTTCCACTAGCTTTCCTAATTAATCAGCCAAGGGGTCCCATTCCTCCCTTGTGGTGGCACGTGTTACTCAAGTTAAGCTCTATGTTCCAATTAACATTAATGATATCAACATGAACATAAACAGAATAACAACAAGAATTGGAACATAGAGGTAATAAATGATTATCCCAAAACCATATAAAGCAATAGCAAACTACCCAAGTGATTCAGGGGTAAACAAGGTAGTGAGATAAACAAATCTAGGGTGACCTATTGGGTCCCATCAAAATTAACCTATGCATGGATAATTGATATTAAAGAACATTATTGGGTAAAAAGTGGTCAAGGGCACAACTTGCCTGGGCCTTGAGAATCCAGGTACCAGGATGATCTTCAGGTGATACGTATCCTCACTGCTAGTCGTAGCAATACAAACAAACATTGTATAGGCAAAATTAACATTACACCAACATAAGTACAAACTGAATAATAATAATCTACGCGTTGCTACGAGATCGTAGGAACAAGAATCACTAAATTTGGAGTTATAGTTATTTAGTTATGAATTTCCGAAGTTATTTAGTACTTAGAATAGATTATTCCAAATGAACTATTTTATTTCAAGTTTCATGGCTAAACAGAGGTACTAGGTGATAAATAATATTAAAACAAAATTATTGCAACTGGAATGGGTCAAAAAGGAGCTAAAATGAATTAGTTATGAATTAATTAAGTTTCTGGATTTATTTTAACACTACAAATCATTTTCTAAATCATTTTCTATGATTTTCCTATTCACTGGACTGCGCCTCAATTACAGGAAAGTCCAGGGGCCACGGTATAAATCTTCCGAAGACACATAACCCCCCCTGCCGTGGATGGCGGGTTAAATAGATGAAACCCCACGGTCTCTTTTAGAAGGTGACCACGGCGAAGGGGGATCAATTAGTTCTGGCCGCTGGATCTTGCATCAAGGGCCGTGATTAAATTGGGAAAGGTTATGAACCGTTATGCGTCCACTGCCCTAGGATCAAAGATCGATGGCCCAAAAATTGTTCACGCCACAGATCAAGCAAGGCGCACGGATCAACGATCAACGGCTGACATTAATCCACGCGGAGAGTACACGATCCACCCATCCTGACCGCACGTGGGGCGATCAACGGCCCGCGTAGCTTCTTCCACATCCAGAGCTGGGCCGGCGGTGGCGCAAACTTTCCCCCCCCCCCCCCACGGCGGAGCACCAACTCCAGCGTGAAATCACGGTTTTCCCGATCGACAATCCCATCAAGCGAAGCACCGTGTGCCATCCACGCCACCAATTGAAGCTCCCAGACCCACTGTGGTGGAATCTCGAGCGGTAGTGCGGGCGAGTTCCACGGCGACGTAACCACACCGTCGGCGCAGAGGCCACCGACCACCACAGTGCCCAAAACGTCGATTAAACCGAGCTACGCGTAGAGGAGACGATAGCGAATGCGGGGAATGAAGATTCACCAGATAAGGAGCCTGCGAAGAGGCTGGCCACGGAGGACAGCGGGTTCACGGTCTCCGGTGAAGAAATCCCGAGCCCCGGGCGCCGGTTCAACGCGGCGAGACCACAATAACTTCTCCACGGACAGGTGGAGCTTCACGGCACGGTACTGGGGTAGCGACAACGACGAGCCCACCGGCGATGGCACAGCTCGATTCTTTTCTCTCCGTCTTCGCTCTCACCTCAGCGCGGTAAGGAGTTCACGGTAGCCAGACTTTTATAGGCACAGGCAGAGTCCAAGCCGAAGCACAACCGTAGCGGAAACCACGGGGTTTGTTGGCGCGGCAATTGCAGCGAGCAGATCGATCTCCAACGAAATCCCGAGGCCAGTGGCGAGCGGCGCGCGATTTCGTTGAGCGGGGGATTTGGGGAGGGATGAGTCCGACAGGTGGTTCCCGCAACGTCAGCGAGAGAGGGAGTACTCAGGCACGGCTGAGCCACCGACGGCTCAGGCCCACCTGTCGGCGTGGAGAGAAAAACGCAGAGAGCGAGCGGGCCGCGCGGACACAAAGATAAATGGGCCGAAAACAGGGTTACCGGCCCAGTTAGGTATAGTGTTCTTTTTTTCTTTTTTTTTCTTATTTTTCCTTTTCATTTGAATTTCAAATCAACACAAGTTTAAAGTTCAAACCCTTAATTTGGATACACATATAGAACTTCAGCATAATGTGCAAAAACATATTTTATATACTTCTTTATTTATTTTAGTTCTTTTAGACAAGCTTTTAATCATATAGTAGAGAATAATCCATACCTTATTAATTCTAGGGAAATAAAATTTATATTGTAGACTATATATTTTAAGAAATAGTTTAATCATAATTCTTCTGTATAACCTAATCCAAAGGCAATTTAGATTATCTAAGTATCTTTAATTATATATTTTTAACATATTCATTTCGGGACTAGAAACTTCTAAATTATGATTATCTTTAAGGAAAGGTGTTTTGATTTAAAATTTTTGAGAAATTTTCCTTGTCTTCACAAAATTGAACTTTAGGGTGTTACAAATCCTACCCCCCTTAAAAATAATCTCGTCCTCGAGATTAGGAATAAAAGGGATGTATGTTTATAGTGTTCTCGGAACATATGCACAAACAAAGAGATCTCGGCATGATGCATAATCCTTTAACAAAACATAGGTTTAATAGACCTTACTATTATCTCTAAAATAGTAATAATACTAACTAATAGTTAAATTAATATTTAGGTTCTTACAAATAGTAAAATATATATATATATATGTATCTATATCTATGTTTATCTCTCTATTCTTGTTGCTCGTTGACTTCTTCACCGACTACTTCATCTTCAACTGGCTCTTCTTCTTGAATTTCAAGTTCACCGGGTTCAGCTTCTACTTCTGCATGATGGGCATATCCCCGGTTGATAGATAGGGGCTGACTCTTTCCTGCCGAGGCTTGTCCTTGCTTCATCGGAGCCGGTGTAGTGTAGGCAGCTCTGTTGGGACAGTAGTTGGCGTAGTGTCCCGGTTGTCCACACTTGAAGCATGTCCTGATGGCGGTTGTGTTGGGAGCAACGGTTCCTACTGGAGTGCTTGCCTTTGGAGGAGCAGTTGGGGCTTGTTGAGTTTGTTGTCCAGAACTGCCACTAGCTGGTGTACTTGGAGTGGTAGTATAGCGAGGACGGGAACTACTTCCAGCCTGTCCTTGGTTGACAGCCTTTCTTTTCTCTCCAAATATACTCCTCTTGTTTTCTACAGCAATAGCTTTGTCATGTAGCCTTTGGAAGGATGGGAATGTGTGTGATACCAGCTGATATTGCAGGGGTCCAATCAAACCGTCCAGAAAAAGCTCCTGCTTTTGCTCATCATCCTCAACATCTCTGGGAGCATATCGTGATAACTGGATGAATTTGTCCCTATATTCACTCACGGACATACTTCCTTGCTTGAGGGATAGAAACTCCTTTCTCTTAATCTTCATGAGTCCAGCAGGAATGTGGTAATTCCTGAATTGTGTGGAGAATTCTTCCCAGGTAATTGTATCGGCAGCAGCATGAGCTGCACAGTACGCATCCCACCAATCCGCAGCGGGACCAGCAAGACGACCAGATGCATAGAGTACTTTCTCTCTATCCGAGCACTGAGCTATGTTGAGCATCTTCTCTATGGACTTTAACCAGTCATCTGCTTGCAGCGGATCTGCGGAGTTGGAGAAGGTTGGTGGTTTGTGGCTCATGAATTCCCGGTGCTTGTCCCGGGGTGGAACTGGTGGTGGAGGTGGAGGCAATGGCACTTGTTGTTGTTGCTGCTGTTGTTGAAGTTGTTGTTGCAGCTGCTGTTGTTGTACTCTTCTCTCCTGTCGTATCTCTTCCCGCTCTTGGCGCATTTCCCGACGTGCATCCTCTCTTTCCTGATGCATTTCTTGGCGTTCTTGCTGCATTTGGGTGCGCATATCTGCCATAGTGTCCGCCATTTGCTGCATCATTCTCATTTGAGCTGCGACTAGTGGATCAACTCCGCCTGGTGGAGGATTAGGAGGATTCATCTCTGATGGTTGTGGTTGGGGTTGTCGATTAGCAGGTAAATCAATTCCACCACCCCGCCTGGTATTGACCATCTAAGTTAGAAGCATATGGTAAGATAGCTTTGCAAGGGAATCATTTAGTAGACAGAATGAATAAGCTAATAGTTGGTTATGTACTGAAACATCTTTGGCAGGGCTGGGCCAGATATTCTATGTCAAGACTAGGGTAATTAGTTGTACGAGGTGAATGTCCAAAGGTAAGATAGAATATGTCAAGATGAGATAGATACGGAATACTATATATACATATATTTTCTAAGGGGATAATCTAGATTGTCTAGTTATCTTACAAATGCTATCCTTTATGCCTGGATGTATATGCAGATGTAATTGTGGACATTACTCCACAACCCATCACACTCAAACAAAGATCCAAATCAGACAGATATCATAAGAACAAACATTCAAATACATAGACACTTATAAAAATAGTTTTGTTTTTGTTCCTAGGATTAGGTCTCCTATTCCTAAAGGTTACTTTTGGTACGGGATTTCAAAGTGTGATATCCAAGTTTGTCTTTTAGAAAGAAAAGATAAGAATAATCAGAGTAAGCGGAAATAAATGAGAAAAGATTAAGAAAAGTTTAGAAAGAAATCAGAGTAAGGTAAGTAGATAATGGTCGTCCAGTTCTATCTAGGTTTCGTCTTACAGTCAACATTCCTCTGATACCACTTCTGTAA
This sequence comes from Zea luxurians, assembly GCA_029449295.1. NCBI lineage: Eukaryota > Viridiplantae > Streptophyta > Magnoliopsida > Poales > Poaceae > Zea > Zea luxurians. Next base: position 42,346,688 of record JAOPSE010000001.1, on the reverse strand, counting down.
CACCCGGATTTTAGGGGTCCAAAACCCGGGCGTAAACATAATCATCAGGTGTGCTGGGACCAAGTCTCACACATATGATGAATAGTGGCACAGGATCGAATGTCACATCTTTACTACATAACAGGAATTCTGTACAAAATAAATAATTACATTATAAGGAGACAACGGTCCAGCAACCCAAAGTTGACTGGGAGACGACGGCCTAGACCTCTCACGAACTCATCACAGCATCCTCCATGAGCATCATCCTGCGGTACCTGCTCTTGACCTGTGGGGTGTGTGAGACAGCAAGAGTGAGCTCACATACGTTCATCGCTCAACAAGTTGTGGGGAATAATGTGCATGAACTCGCCAAAGGTGGGAGCTCACGTGAAGTGTAAGGCTTACCAAAGAAGATGGTTAGAGCTGAGCATTGCTTTTAAAGTTGGTCAAAATTTTATTAGCAGTTACTAAGTATAAGTAAATACCAACCCAGTTTAAATAGTAGAACAAAGGTAACAACTTCACCTGCGACGCAATGCATATGACAAATTGAGTTTAAGTTCCATAATTTAAACATCAGAGAGTCCTGAGCTGCTCATGACCGTGAGCTCGGCTAGTATACCAGTTTTACACTCTGCAGAGGTTGTACCCTTTACCCACAAGTCGTGTATCCCATGTCGCCAGGGTTTGCAAGGCCCTTAGACACTACCGAGGTGAATGGCTAGGGATCCACTACGAGGCCTTTACAAAGTTCCACTAGCTTCCGAAAACCCGCTACAGTTTATAGGAAGTTCCAATGCAGGAATCCCTTGCAGGACCGCCATCGCAGCAAAATCCTCCCGAGGGCCTCCCTACACTGACCACTCCCCTACTGCCCTTGCCCCTTTCGGGTAAGGTAGTCTTCCACTAGCTTTCCTAATTAATCAGCCAAGGGGTCCCATTCCTCCCTTGTGGTGGCACGTGTTACTCAAGTTAAGCTCTATGTTCCAATTAACATTAATGATATCAACATGAACATAAACAGAATAACAACAAGAATTGGAACATAGAGGTAATAAATGATTATCCCAAAACCATATAAAGCAATAGCAAACTACCCAAGTGATTCAGGGGTAAACAAGGTAGTGAGATAAACAAATCTAGGGTGACCTATTGGGTCCCATCAAAATTAACCTATGCATGGGTAATTGATATTAAAGAACATTATTGGGTAAAAAGTGGTCAAGGGCACAACTTGCCTGGGCCTTGAGAATCCAGGTACCAGGATGATCTTCAGGTGATACGTATCCTCACTGCTAGTCGTAGCAATACAAACAAACATTGTATAGGCAAAATTAACATTACACCAACATAAGTACAAACTGAATAATAATAATCTACGCGTTGCTACGAGATCGTAGGAACAAGAATCACTAAATTTGGAGTTATAGTTATTTAGTTATGAATTTCCGAAGTTATTTAGTACTTAGAATAGATTATTCCAAATGAACTATTTTATTTCAAGTTTCATGGCTAAACAGAGGTACTAGGTGATAAATAATATTAAAACAAAATTATTGCAACTGGAATGGGTCAAAAAGGAGCTAAAATGAATTAGTTATGAATTAATTAAGTTTCTGGATTTATTTTAACACTACAAATCATTTTCTAAATCATTTTCTATGATTTTCCTATTCACTGGACTGCGCCTCAATTACAGGAAAGTCCAGGGGCCACGGTATAAATCTTCCGAAGACACATAACCCCCCCTGCCGTGGATGGCGGGTTAAATAGATGAAACCCCAGGGTCTCTTTTAGAAGGTGACCACGGCGAAGGGGGATCAATCAGTTCTGGCCGCTGGATCTTGCATCAAGGGCCGTGATTAAATTGGGAAAGGTTATGAACCGTTATGCGTCCACTGCCCTAGGATCAAAGATCGATGGCCCAAAAATTGTTCACGCCACAGATCAAGCAAGGCGCACGGATCAACGATCAACGGCTGACATTAATCCACGCGGAGAGTACACGATCCACCCATCCTGACCGCACGTGGGGCGATCAACGGCCCGCGTAGCTTCTTCCACATCCAGAGCTGGGCCGGCGGTGGCGCAAACTTTCCCCCCCCCCCCACGGCGGAGCACCAACTCCGGCGTGAAATCACGGTTTTCCCGATCGACAATCCCATCAAGCGAAGCACCGTGTGCCATCCACGCCACCAATTGAAGCTCCCAGACCCACTGTGGTGGAATCTCGAGCGGTAGTGCGGGCGAGTTCCACGGCGACGTAACCACACCGTCGGCGCAGAGGCCACCGACCACCACAGTGCCCAAAACGTCGATTAAACCGAGCTACGCGTAGAGGAGACGATAGCGAATGCGGGGAATGAAGATTCACCAGATAAGGAGCCTGCGAAGAGGCTGGCCACGGAGGACAGCGGGTTCACGGTCTCCGGTGAAGAAATCCCGAGCCCCGGGCACCGGTTCAACGCGGCGAGACCACAATAACTTCTCCACGGACAGGTGGAGCTTCACGGCACGGTACTGGGGTAGCGACAACGACGAGCCCACCGGCGATGGCACAGCTCGATTCTTTTCTCTCCGTCTTCGCTCTCACCTCAGCGCGGTAAGGAGTTCACGGTAGCCAGACTTTTATAGGCACAGGCAGAGTCCGAGCCGAAGCACAACCGTAGCGGAAACCACGGGGTTTGTTGGCGCGGCAATTGCAGCGAGCAGATCGATCTCCAACGAAATCCCGAGGCCAGTGGCGAGCGGCGCGCGATTTTGTTGAGCGGGGGATTTGGGGAGGGATGAGTCCGACAGGTGGTTCCCGCAACGTCAGCGAGAGAGGGAGTACTCAGGCGCGGCTGAGCCACCGACGGCTCAGGCCCACCTGTCGGCGTGGAGAGAAAAACGCAGAGAGCGAGCGGGCCGCGCGGACACGAAGATAAATGGGCCGAAAACAGGGTTACCGGCCCAGTTAGGTATAGTGTTCTTTTTTCTTTTTTTTTCTTATTTTTCCTTTTCATTTGAATTTCAAATCAACACAAGTTTAAAGTTCAAACCCTTAATTTGGATACACATATAGAACTTTAGCATAATGTGCAAAAACATATTTTATATACTTCTTTATTTATTTTAGTTCTTTTAGACAAGCTTTTAATCATATAGTAGAGAATAATCCATACCTTATTAATTCTAGGGAAATAAAATTTATATTGTAGACTATATATTTTAAGAAATAGTTTAATCATAATTCTTCTGTATAACCTAATCCAAAGGCAATTTAGATTATCTAAGTATCTTTAATTATATATTTTTAACATATTCATTTCGGGACTAGAAACTTCTAAATTATGATTATCTTTAAGGAAAGGTGTTTTGATTTAAAATTTTTGAGAAATTTTCCTTGTCTTCACAAAATTGAACTTTAGGGTGTTACAAACCACTAGCTACAATAACTTCAGCCACAGTTCAAAAGTTTTTCTCGCAAAATATCATTTGTCGGTTTGGGGTGTCGAAGGCCATCACAATTGATAATGGAACACAGTTTGACTCCGAAGCATTAAAAACCTTCTGTGATCATATTGGAACAAAGATACACTTCTCATTGGTAAGACACCCAGAATCCAATGGTTTAGTAGAGCAAGCAAATGGGATCATTATCACAGGAATAATGAGATCAATCTTTAATCTGCCAAAGGGAAAGTGGCCAAATGAATTAGTAAAGGTGGTGTGAAATCATAATACTGTGGTTTCAAGATCAACGGGTTTCACTCCATTTAAACTCATGTTTGGCAATGAAGCAATAACTCCAGAAGAAGCAAAGACAGGATCAATAATGACTTTAACTTCGGTAGAAGATGAAGATACTTGCAAAGTGTCAAAAGACTCTATAAAAGGGGCCAGGCTTCAGGGAATAGATCATATTAATAAATACCAAGCCGAAACAGCAAAGTGTGGGGATAGAAAATTTAGATCAAAGAACATCAAGCCAGGATATTTGGTGCTTCAAAGAATAGCTAACCCAGAAACTGTGGGGAAGCTACAACTCAAGTGGGAGGGCCTTTTCTTGGTAGCATCTTCATCAAGACTAGGATCATACATATTAAGAGACATGGATGAGAATGATATTCCAAGATCCTAGAACGCGATGAGCTTCGGAGATACTATGTATAACAATCATTTAATTTTTCTTTTCCTATGGTACCCTTTTTCCTTTCAAGAGGGGAGAAAGGTTTTTAATGAGGCCATAGGTTGTAATTTCATTTTCTTTTCACAGCTCTATTCAATAAAGGGCAAATATCCCCCATATGTAAAATGTAAAGATCTGAGATTACACCATCAAGTGTAAAAACAAGTAGAAGCTCCAAAGTCGTTCCTACGGGGATGCAGAGTTATGATACCACCTAATAAAGGTGAAGAAACTCCAAAGTCGTTCCTAAGGGGATGCAGAGCTAAGCTCCAAAGTTGTTCCTATGGGAATGCAGAGCTAAGATACCACCTAGTAAAGGCGAAAAAGCTCCAAAGTCGTTTCTAAGGGGATGTAGAGCTAAAATACCACCTAGTAAAGATGAAGAGACTCCAAAGTCGTTCCTAAAGGGATGCAGAGTCTAGGTGTGTGAAGTTTCTCACCTTCGGCATACATTTGCATAAAGCATCACATCATACTTTGCATTCATACAAGAATTCATTAGACATTTTTAGCTTCATCGCACCATGGCACATTACATGAGACACTGACAGGAAGTTTAAAATGCTTCGTTGTGAACGAAAAGAAGGGAAGGTGTTTTTCGCCTTCAGCTCAAAAATAATAATATGGTTTCGTCCATAGCAAAGCAAACAACAACAGAGGAAGGTAAAATTGCAAGGTAACAGTATACATTTACAAGGAAGCTTTCCATTACACTGATTTTTCTATCTACCTACATTTTTACACAAAAATTACAAGAATTCTTTTAGGACTTTGCCAAAAATCTATAGCTTCGACTCTCTAGACTCCACCAAAGTCATCTTCAGCTTCGACTCCTCATTCTCCACCGACGTTAGCCTGAAAAATGTATCATATGAATACTTGGTAACAACAAGCACGAAAAAAGCACAAGTAAAGATATTTTCATACTTCATCAAGAAGCTCGAGCTTCGTTTCCAGCAAGCTCTCGGCCGCCCTTCATCAAAATTTAGGTAACAAATCTGTTACCCACACTTCGGGCTTCACTAGGAATATTTTCAAGGTTAGCCGAAGAAATATTGAAGGTAGGCTTGTAAACATTTTCAAGTGACTACATCCGGCTTAGCAAAAATAGTCGCAGTTCCTCGGGCAGCCACTAGAGCACAAAACTCGTCGTGCCCCACCATAACTTCATCAAAATCATTGATTTCTTTCTCAACAAATTCAAGCGCCTTCGGAATATTATCGGTAGAATGATTTGCATCTTCTGAAACTGCTTCAACTGAGTTGAAGATTTCTCGCAGCCGTGAAGAACATCGGGTTGCAAAGCCGAAGCAAGTTTCTCGAAGCACTCTGAAAGCTTCAGATAACTTGGAACTTTTTTCTACTTTGGCCTTGACCTTTTGCTTCAGTTCTTCGGCTTCAACCTCATAGCGGCTTATAGTATCTTTAAAAGTCAGCTTCACTTTGTCAAGCCCTTTGCTCAACCCTTTCAACTGTTTGTTTTGATCAAAAATTTGTATAATTTGATTCTCACTGTGAAGGCGAGCTTCGCCAAAATCTGCTTCGATGGCCTTGATCTTAGAATTCTTTTCTTCTATTAGGTTTTCAAGGTCCTTTACCTTATTTTCCAAATTATTGACAACGAGCTCATTTTTTCTATCTTTGCTCTCTTGTTGCAACTTTAAAGCTTTGCTTAGAAGAAGGCTCTGTTACAAAAGCCGAAGCTAATTAAGTGTATAACCCTTAAGATTTAAAAACTAACGAATTGGAAAAGTAAACAATAAACTTTGTATCTTAAAATTTGAGTAGAACAAACTTCCAGTAATATATTGCCTTCTATAATTACTGAGGTCTCGTTCAAGCTTCAGGAAACTAATGCTCTTTGATAAAGTATTAATGATTTTTGCCCCAGCGTGATCAGGCATACACCATAGGATCTCTTTGTCACACCCAGTTTTAGGGGCCAAACTCGGGCGCAAATCAAATGTGTGCTAGGATCAAGTCTCACACATATGATGACTCATGGTACAGAAATGAATGTCACTTCATTTATATATAACGGAGTTCTATACAAAATAGTTAAATAATTACATCATACGAATACAACGATCCAGCAACCATAGTTGACTGGGAGATGACGACCTAGACCACTCACGAACTCATTACAGCATCCTTCACGTGCCTCATCCTATAGTACCTGACCTTGACCTGGGGGAATGTGAGTACAGCAAGGGTGAGCTCACATACGTTCATCACTCAACAAGTTGTGGGAATAATTTGCATGAGCTCACTTACAATGGGGCTCATGTTAAGTGTAAGGCTTACCAAAGGAGATGGTTAAAGCTAAGTATTGCTTTTAAAGTTGGTCAAAGTTTTATTAGCAGTTACTAAGTATAAGTAGATACCATCCCAAATAAATAAGAGATCAAAATTAATAGTAAACACCCACAATTTAATGCAAATGACAGATTGAGTTTAGTTTCATAAGTTAATCATGCGAGAGTCTTGAGTCGCTCTTGACCGTGAGCACGGCTGATATACCAGCTTTACACTCTATAGAGGTTGCGCCCTTTACCCATAAGTCGTGTATCCCGCCTAGACATTGTTTGCAAGACACTTAGACACATCCGAGGTGAATGGCTAGGGATCCACTACGAGGCCTTTACAAAGTTCCACTAGCTTCAGAAAACCCGCTACGGTATCTAAGAAGGGCAATATAGGAATCTCTCGTCCGAAAAGCCATCGCAGCATAATCGACCTAAGAACCTCCCTACACACAGCTCCTCTACCACCCTTGCCCCTTTCGGGCAAGATAGTCCTCCACTAGCTTTCCAAATTAGTTAGCCAAGGGAATCCCATTCCACCCTTGTGGTAGCACGTATATCTCAAGTTAAGCTCCATGTTCCAATTAACACAATGATCTTGTCATGAAAAATAATTAAAACAACAACATAACTGGAACATGATCACATTATAACATTAATTTATCGAAACCAGGTAGAGCAATAGCAAAACTACCCAATAGTTCTTTTGCCTGCAAGGTGTGGGATAAATAATGCTAGGGAAGCCTATTAGGTCCCATCAAATTAACCTGAGCATGTTACAGTGATTAACGGGAACATTATTGGGAAAAGAGAAAAGTGATCAAGGGCACAACTTTAGACTCGAGATCCCAGGCACTTCACCAAATTGGTCTTCAGGTGACTCGTAACCGCGCTGCTACTCGTAGCAATACATACAAATAGACAAGTAGTACATAAAAACAACAGTACACCAAACATGAGAACAAATAGCATAAGAATATTCTATGCGCTTCTACGAGATCGTGGGTTCAAGAACCATTAAAATTGGAGTTACGGTGAAAAAGATATGATTTTCCAAAGATTTAGGTGATTAAACCATAAAAGGTATATTATAAATCATGTGGTAAAGATATTACAAAGAAATAAATTATTTGAACCTTATTTTAAGTTATAACTTGACTTGAGATCATATTTTAGTTGGACCATAGTCCTAGTTTGATTCACATTATCTTATTAACCTTAATTAGCAAAGTTAATGCAATAAAATGGATATTTAATTATCTATGAAAACACTAAAATAGATATTATTATCATGGAGACAACTTTAATATGAAGATAACAAAATTTGAATGGATCAAATTGAAGTTAGTATGAGAAAGTTATGACTTCCTTTTATTCTGAGGTTCATTTTTATACATAATAATCAATTTTCGGATTAAATCTATATTTACACCGAATTAGTGGACTGTGGCCATAAATACTTCGAAACACAGGGTTCTTTACGCAAGAAAAGGACTATGTTGTAATGATTCTATAACGTCTGAGAATGGCGAGTTGATTTGTTAAGTTTTCGAGATCTCTTTCGCAAAAAGGACACGACCGAAGGGGTATCGACATATCTCAATCGTTCAATCAAGTTTGTTCGGTCCAGGTTAGACCCAATATTAAATGAAACGATACACACCCGAGGCCCTTGGATCCCAGATCAACAAACCAAACCAAGCCACGCCCATGATCAACCTCGATCGCTTATCCCCAGATCGATGACTCAGATTGAACATGGCCAAAGAGGCTCGCCTATTCTAATCTCCATCGCCCCTGATGTATCCAACGGTTAGGACCCCATCGTCTTCTCTTGTCGAACACTAGACGGCGGCGTGGAGCTTCTCCATGGTGGCACCATTGTGGATGGCGCAGCGTGGAGGGCTCTGCCCTTGGCTCGCAGCAGACCCATGGCGAAGGTTCAGCTCTGGTGAGTAATTCTGGTGACCATGGTGGATTTCTCCGCCCGAGTCGGCCAAGGCCGCAACCAGTGAGCACCCACGAACCTCCATGTCTACCACAAGGGGGAAAGAGATCATCGAGGTAGATGCAGGTCGGTGGCGGCTTCATCCTTCTCGCTCCGATGAGGATGCCCCCCACGCGCACACGAGACAGCGACGGGTTCTTGCTCTCCTAGTTTTAATGGGCGAGGGGGTCGTATGGGTCTTATACTAGGTGAGGTGTAGGGTTCACATCAGCACGCCAACAACTCCCCTGATCTCTGCGTGTGGAGGTTGGCGTCTGGTTGAGATCGAGGTAGAGTCCATGAAGTTGAAGGCCGATCTGAAGGAGTGGCCCCACGCGTAAGTGATGCGGAGAGGAATGACTGAAAGGGAAATGTGCCCTTGGGCCATTTCTAAGTATTTTGGTGATTGAGTGCCAACACAAAGTGCTTAAATGTGAATTTATGTCCATGGATGAACAAAGTGCAAATCATGAAGTAAAGGTATGTTTCTAAGCCTTAGTACATTGGTTTTGAATACTAATATACTTGTCTAAGTGTTAGAAACAGAAAGAAGAAGAAAAGAAGAAAGGTGCAAAAGACTTGGCTGTGTACAGCCAAGACTCAGCTCGGTCTGGCACACCGGACTGTCCGGTGTGCACCGGACAGTGTCCGGTGCGCCAGGCTGACTCGGCGTGAAGTAGCCGCTCTCGGGAATTCGCCGACGGCGTACGGCTAAAATTCACCGGACTGTCCGGTGTGCACCGGACTGTCCGGTGAGCCAACGGTCGGCCGGGCCAACGGTCGGCCGCGCAATCTGCGCGGGACACGTGGCCGAGCCAACGGTTGGAAGGGGGCACCGGACTGTCCAGTGTGCACCGGACATGAAATCGGGCACCGGACAGTGTCCGGTGTACACCGGACTGTCCGGTGCACCCGACGGCAGAAGGCAAGGATAGCCTTCCAGATTTGCTCTCAACGGCTCCTAGCTGCCTTGGGGCTATAAAAGGGACCCCTAGGCGCATGGAGGAGTCAACCAAGCAACCTTAGAGCATTCTTGATCATCCACACTCATTCTTTGCGCATTCGTTTGTGATTCTAAGTGATTCGAGCTCCGTTCTAGTGAGAACTTTGAGATAGTCATTCGAGCTCGATTCTTGGCCGTGTGTGTGCGCATTTTGCTGTGGATTTGTGTGTGTTGCTTCCCTCCCTTACTCTGTGCTTCTTTGTGATCATATACTTGTAAGGGCAAGAGACTCCAATTTGTGGAGATTCCTTGCAAACGGGATATTGAAAGGCAAAGCAAAACACCGTGGTATTCAAGTTGGTCTTTGGACCGCTTGAGAGGGGTTGATTGCAACCCTCGTCCGTTGGAACGCCACAACGTGGAGTAGGCAAGCGTTGGTCTTGGCCGAACCACGGGATAAACCACTGTGCCATCTCTGTGATTGATCTTCTGTGGTTATTGTGTTTTGTGGAGACTCCTATCTAGCCACTTGGCATTATCTGCGCTAACACTTAACAAGTTTTTGTGGCTATAAGTTCAAGTTTTCACAGGATCACCTATTCACCCCCCCCTCTAGGTGCTCTCAATTCGTATCAGAGCCGTTCTCTTCACAAAAGGGACTAACCGCCCGAAGAGATGGATCCTAAGGGGAAGGGAATTGTGATCAACGACAAAGAGAAGGAATCCTTCGTCAACGAGCCGAAGGACGACAAGCCTACCGACTCCGGCTCGGGCCATAGACGGAAGGAAGGAAAGAAGAAGAAGACAAGGCGCATCAAGGAGATCGTCTACTACGACGACAGCGTTGAGTCTACTTCTTCCCAAAAGGACGACGACAACGACTACAAAAAGACGGTCAATTCGAACTTTTCATTTGATTATTCTCGTATTCAACATAGTTCGAATTCGCATTTGCTTTCCATTCCTCTTGGCAAACCTCCACACTTCGATGGGGAGGACTACGGATTTTGGAGTCACAAAATGCGTAGTCACTTATTCTCTCTCCATCCAAGCATATGGGAGATTGTAGAGAATGGAATGAAATTTGATAGCTCGGATAGCCCTTTGCTTATAAATGAACAGATCCATAGAAATGCACAAGCTACTACTATTCTCTTAGCATCCTTGTGCAGGGAAGAGTACAACAAGGTGAGCGGCTTGGACAATGCCAAGCAAATATGGGACACCCTCAAGATCTCTCACGAGGGGAATGACATCACCATGCTCACCAAAATGGAGTTGGTGGAGGGCGAGCTTGGACGATTCGCCATGATAAGGGGAGAGGAGCCAACCCAAACGTACAACCGGCTCAAGACCCTTATCAACAAAATAAGGAGCTACGGAAGCACACGATGGACGGACCATGACGTCGTCCGCCTAATGCTAAGGTCTTTTACCGTTCTTGATCCTCATCTCGTAAACAATATTCGTGAGAATCCCAGGTACACGATGATGACGCCCGAGGAGGTACTCGGAAAATTCGTAAGCGGGCGGATGATGATCAAGGAGGCGAGATACGTCGACGAAGCATTGAACGGTCCAATCCACGAGTCTCAACCCATCGCTCTCAAGGCAACAAGGAGCAAGGAGTCGCTACCCAGCAAGGTGGCGCAAGTCGAGGCGGCCGGGCTCAATGATGAAGAGATGGCTCTCATCATCAAGAGATTCAAGACGGCGCTAAATGGTCGCAAGGGGCAACCAAGGAAGACCAAGACAAAGGGGAAGCGCTCATGCTTCAAATGTGGTAAGGTTGGTCATTTTATTGCTAACTGTCCTGAAAATGATAGTGACCAGGAGCAAGGGAAGAATGGGAAGAGGGAGAACAAGAAGGTTTACAAGAAGGCCAAAGGCGAAGCACACCTTGGAAAGGAGTGGGATTCGGATTGCTCTTCGTCCGACTCCGACGACGAAGGACTCGCCGCCACTGCCTTCAACAAATCGGCTCTCTTCCCCAACGAGCATCACACTTGCCTCATGGCAAGGGAAAAGAAGGTTTATGCATCCGGGGGTTCAAGCTGGATTATCGACAGCGGATGCACAAACCATATGACGGGGGAGAAGAAGATGTTCACCTCCTACGTCAAAAATAAGGATTCCCAAGATTCAATTATATTCGGTGATGGGAATCAAGGCAAGGTAAAAGGGTTAGGTAAAATTGCAATTTCTAATGAACACTCAATCTCCAATGTGTTTTTAGTTGAGTCTCTTGGTTACAATTTGCTATCTGTTAGTCAACTATGCAATATGGGATATAATTGTCTGTTTACAAATGTAGATGTGTCTGTCTTTAGAAGATGTGATGGTTCACTAGCTTTTAAGGGTGTACTAGACGGCAAGCTTTACTTAGTTGATTTTGCAAAAGAAGAGGCCGGTCTAGATGCATGCTTAATGGCTAAGACTTGCATGGGCTGGCTGTGGCATCGCCGCTTAGCACATGTGGGGATGAAGAACCTCCACAAGCTTCTAAAGGGAGAACACGTGATAGGTCTAACCAATGTTTATTTCGAAAAAGATAGACCTTGTGCAGCTTGTCAAGCAGGGAAACAGGTGGGAGGCTCTCATCACACCAAAAATGTGATGACAACATCAAGACCCCTGGAGCTGCTACATATGGACCTCTTCGGACCCATCGCCTATCTAAGCATAGGAGGAAGTAAGTATGGTTTAGTTATTGTTGATGACTTTTCCCGCTTCACTTGGGTGTTCTTTTTGCAGGATAAGTCTGAAACCCAAGGGACCCTCAAGCGCTTCCTCAGGAGAGCTCAAAATGAGTTTGAGCTCAAGGTGAAGAAGATAAGGAGCGACAACGGGTCCGAATTCAAGAATCTTCAAGTGGAGGAGTTTCTTGAGGAGGAAGGGATCAAGCACGAGTTCTCCGCTCCCTACACACCTCAGCAAAATGGTGTGGTAGAGAGGAAGAACAGGACGCTCATAGATATGGCGAGGACTATGCTTGGAGAATTCAAGACCCCCGAGTGCTTTTGGTCGGAAGCCGTGAACACGGCTTGCCACGCCATCAACAGGGTCTACCTTCACCGCCTCCTCAAGAAGACGTCGTATGAGCTACTAACCGGTAACAAACCCAATGTATCTTACTTTCGTGTATTTGGGAGCAGGTGCTACATTCTAGTGAAGAAGGGTAGAAATTCTAAATTTGCTCCCAAAGCTGTAGAAGGGTTTTTATTAGGTTATGATTCAAATACAAAGGCGTATAGGGTCTTCAACAAATCATCGGGTTTGGTTGAAGTCTCTAGCGACGTTGTATTTGATGAGACTAATGGCTCTCCAAGAGAGCAAGTTGTTGATTGTGATGATGTAGATGATGAAGATGTTCCGACGGCCGCTATACGAACCATGGCGATTGGAGAAGTGCGGCCACAGGAACAAGATGAACGAGATCAACCTTCTTCCTCAACAACGGTGCATCCCCCAACTCAAGACGATGAACAGGTTCATCAAAAGGAGGCGTGTGATCAAGGGGGAGCACAAGATGATCACGTGATGGAAGAAGCGCAACCGGCACCTCCAACCCAAGTTCGAGCGGTGATTCAAAGGGATCATCCCGTCGACCAAATTTTGGGTGACATTAGCAAGGGAGTAACTACTCGATCTCGATTAGTTAATTTTTGTGAGCATTACTCCTTTGTCTCTTCTATTGAGCCTTTCAGGGTAGAGGAGGCCTTGCTAGATCCAGATTGGGTATTGGCCATGCAGGAGGAACTCAACAACTTCAAGCGCAATGAAGTTTGGACACTGGTGCCTCGTCCCAAGCAAAATGTTGTGGGAACCAAGTGGGTGTTCCGCAACAAACAGGACGAGCACGGGGTGGTGACGAGGAACAAGGCTCGACTTGTGGCAAAAGGTTATGCCCAAGTCGCAGGTTTGGACTTTGAGGAGACGTTTGCTCCTGTGGCTAGGCTAGAATCAATTCGTATCTTGCTAGCATATGCCGCTCACCATTCTTTCAGGTTGTACCAAATGGATGTGAAGAGCGCTTTCCTCAATGGGCCAATCAAGGAGGAGGTGTACGTGGAGCAACCCCCTGGCTTCGAGGATGAACGGTACCCCGACCACGTGTGTAAGCTCTCTAAGGCGCTCTATGGACTTAAGCAAGCCCCAAGAGCATGGTATGAATGCCTTAGAGATTTTTTAATTGCTAATGCGTTCAAGGTTGGGAAAGTCGATCCAACTTTTTTTACGAAGACTTGCGATGGTGATCTTTTTGTGTGCCAAATTTATGTCGACGACATAATATTTGGTTCTACTAACCAAAAGTCTTGTGAAGAGTTTAGCAGGGTGATGACGCAGAAATTCGAGATGTCGATGATGGGCGAGTTGACCTACTTCCTTGGATTTCAAGTGAAGCAACTCAAGGACGGCACCTTCATCTCCCAAACGAAGTACACGCAAGATTTGCTAAAGAGGTTTGGGATGAAGGACGCAAAGCCCGCAAAGACGCCGATGGGAACCGACGGACACACCGACCTCAACAAAGGAGGTAAGTCCATTGATCAAAAAGCATACCGGTCCATGATAGGTTCTTTGCTTTATTTGTGTGCTAGTAGACCGGATATTATGCTTAGCGTATGCATGTGTGCTAGATTTCAATCCGATCCTAAGGAGTGTCACTTAGTGGCTGTGAAGCGAATTCTTCGATATTTAGTCGCTACGCCTTGCTTCGGGATCTAGTATCCAAAGGGGTCTAACTTTGACTTGATTGGGTACTCAGATTCCGACTATGCTGGATGTAAGGTCGATAGGAAGAGTACATCGGGGACGTGCCAATTCTTAGGAAGGTCCCTGGTGTCATGGAACTCTAAGAAACAAACCTCCGTTGCCCTATCCACCGCTGAGGCCGAGTACGTTGCCGCAGGACAGTGTTGCGCGCAACTACTTTGGATGAGGCAAACCCTCAGGGACTTTGGCTACAATCTGAGCAAAGTCCCACTCCTATGTGACAATGAGAGTGCTATCCGAATAGCGGAAAATCCTGTTGAGCACAGCCGCACAAAGCACATTGACATCCGGCATCACTTTTTGAGAGACCACCAGCAAAAGGGAGATATCGAAGTGTTTCATGTTAGCACCGAGAACCAGCTAGCCGATATCTTTACCAAGCCTCTAGATGAGAAGACCTTTTGCAGGTTGCGTAGTGAGCTCAATATCTTAGATTCGCGGAACTTGGATTGAAATGAAGCATACATGTGTTTATGCCTTTGATCATGTTCCTTTCTGCATTTTGTTGCTTATTATGGTGCTCAAGTTGTACAAACACTCCCTGGACCTCACAAGTCCGTTGCAAAGTGATGCATAGTTTTAGGGAGAGATGTGTTACAACTTGACCCTTTGAGACTAACCATATGCTTGAGTTTGCTTGTTTTAGTCTCAAAGGAGAATTGAAAGGGAAAAGGTGGACTTGGACCATGAAAGACTTCCACTGCACTCCGATGAGAGGGTAACGTATTCCAAGTTCATCTCATGAAATCTTATTGCCATTTGCTCTTAATTGAAGATTTTGGTGAGGCAATGGGGTTATAGGGCCAAGATTGATCCCGTTTTGGTGCTTGATGCCAAAGGGGGAGAAAATAAAGGCCAAAGCGATAAATGGATCAGCTACCACTTGAGAGATTTTGAAAATAGTAGAATAGAGCTTTTGGTTTGTCAAAACTCTTTTGTTGTCTCTCTTATCAAAAGTTGGCTTCTTGCGGGGAGAAGTAGTGATTATGGGAAAAAGGGGGAGTTTTTGAAATCTTTGAAATCTTTGATCAATCTCTTTTGGAATGACTCTCTTTATGCTTCAACATGTGTGTTTGACTTAGAGATAGGGATTTGAGTTTGATTTGCAAAAACAAACCAAGTGGTGGCAAAGGATGATCCATATATGCCAAAATTGAATCAAATTTATTTTATTTGAAGTGAGTTTGCACTTGTTCTAGTTGCTTTATATTGTGTTGGCATAAATCACCAAAAAGGGGGAGATTGAAAGGGAAATGTGCCCTTGGGCCATTTCTAAGTATTTTGGTGATTGAGTGCCAACACAAAGTGCTTAAATGTGAATTTATGTCCATGGATGAACAAAGTGCAAATCATGAAGTAAAGGTATGTTTCTAAGCCTTAGTACATTGGTTTTGAATACTAATATACTTGTCTAAGTGTTAGAAACAGAAAGAAGAAGAAAAGAAGAAAGGTGCAAAAGACTTGGCTGTGTACAGCCAAGACTCAACTCGGTCTGGCACACCGGACTGTCCGGTGTGCACCGGACAGTGTCCGGTGCGCCAGGCTGACTCGGCGTGAAGTAGCCGCTCTCGGGAATTCGCCGACGGCGTACGGCTAAAATTCACCGGACTGTCCGGTGTGCACCGGACTGTCCGGTGTGCACCGGACTGTCCGGTGAGCCAACGGTCGGCCGGGCCAACGGTCGGCCGCGCAATCTGCGCGGGACACGTGGCCGAGCCAACGGTTGGAAGGGGGCACCGGACTGTCTGGTGTGCACCGGACATGAAATCGGGCACCGGACAGTGTCCGGTGTACACCGGACTGTCCGGTGCACCCGACGGCAGAAGGCAAGGATAGCCTTCCAGATTTGCTCTCAACGGCTCCTAGCTGCCTTGGGGCTATAAAAGGGACCCCTAGGCGCATGGAGGAGTCAACCAAGCAACCTTAGAGCATTCTTGATCATCCACACTCATTCTTTGCGCATTCGTTTGTGATTCTAAGTGATTCGAGCTCCGTTCTAGTGAGAACTTTGAGATAGTCATTCGAGATCGATTCTTGGCCGTGTGTGTGCGCATTTTGCTGTGGATTTGTGTGTGTTGCTTCCCTCCCTTACTCTGTGCTTCTTTGTGATCATATACTTGTAAGGGCAAGAGACTCCAATTTGTGGAGATTCCTTGCAAACGGGATATTGAAAGGCAAAGCAAAACACCGTGGTATTCAAGTTGGTCTTTGGACCGCTTGAGAGGGGTTGATTGCAACCCTCGTCCGTTGGGACGCCACAACGTGGAGTAGGCAAGCGTTGGTCTTGGCCGAACCACGGGATAAACCACTGTGCCATCTCTGTGATTGATCTTCTGTGGTTATTGTGTTTTGTGGAGACTCCTATCTAGCCACTTGGCATTATCTGCGCTAACACTTAACAAGTTTTTGTGGCTATAAGTTCAAGTTTTCACAGGATCACCTACCCCTCTAGGTGCTCTCAATGACGAGAATGTCCCACGCGTCAACGACTCAGAGAAATAGAGAAGGGCAAGCTGATGGGCCATTAGGTGTATTTGGCCCATCCTGCCAAATAAGGCGGACGGGGCCGTGTTGGGCTGGCGGCCAGGAATCTAGCCCAACACGCAGGAATTTCCTTTCTTTTTCTGTTTTTTATTTTCTATGCACCTTTTGAATTCTATTTTGAACCTCTAATTTCAAATCTAGGTTTAGCAATCCAAATGCAACAAACAAATACCTAGCATGATATGCAAGCATAACTTTATTTATTATTTATTTATTGTTTTGCTAATTTATGCAAATGTTCTTAAGCATCCACACCATAATATCTATTTTAGAAAAATAATTTTATAAGGTGTAGTATTTATTGTAGGATATTCTAACCCATCATCTTAGAGAATGTCACCAAATGTATTATTCAAGGGCGTAACTTAAGTAATATGAAGACCTTTTTATTGAGACTCTTAGTTATAACCTTTCGACCACCTTCGGCAAGCACTAACATTCGTCATGCCGCCGAAGAAAGCTTCAGCACCAGGGACTGCTACATTGCAGCGGCTGGACCCAAACCAGGAGACTCTATCTCTCCGAGAGGCACAAAGCCAGAAGAGGAAAGCAACTAGTCCAACACTCCAGGAGGAGGAGTTGGACCAAGAAATCAGGGACATGGAAATCATTCATCAACAAGTACAAAGGAAGAAGGAGAAGATGGCGCGGTTGGCTGATCTTCAAAGGAAGATCGACGAAGCTACTGAAGAAGTGCGCCACCTTGTTCAAGATGAACAAGATCGAAGGCCCCAACACAGGGAACTTCGTTAAGAAGGCCTATTCAATGAAGATGGATGGTATGATGATTTTAATCGTGATACCTTTACTTTTGATGATGCTTCTCCCTTGGCAGCAGAACTGCAGGCTACCCCGTGGCCCCCGTCATACAAGCCACCTCAGCTTCCCATGTATGATGGGCATTCAGATCCAAAGCAGTTTCTGATGAGCTATGAAGCAACTATATCTTCGTATGGAGGCAATACTGCAGTCATGGCGAAGTCCTTCGTCATGGCAGTCTGGAATGTAGCCCAAACATGGTATTCTTCTCTTCGGCTAGGGACTATCACGTCGTGGCAGAAGCTTAAGGACATGTTGGTTACCAGTTTCCAAGGCTTTCAAACGAAGCCAGCCACAGCTTAGGCTCTGTTCCAATGCACACAAGACCACGAAGAGTACCTTCAGGCATATGTACGAAGGTTCTTGCGGTTGAGGGCACAAGCGCCTACCGTGCCCAATGAGATTGTCATTGAGGCCATGATCAAAGGTCTGCGCCTAGGACCTACCGCCCAATATTTCGCCAGGAAGCCCCACCAAACTCTAGAGAAGCTGCTTCAAAAGATGGATGAGTACATCCGGGCTGACAATGACTTCCGCCAAAGAAGGGAGGAAGCTTACAGATTCTCTGAGATGACCAGGGGCTTCGGAGGAAGAATCCATCCAAGACATGTCAGGTCAATTCATAACTCCACTCAGAATGATGATAAAGGGAGTCAGCTGCAGAGGCCATAGTATACCTCACAATCTTTAGGGCAGCAACAAAGCTCTTTCCGGCCGCCAGCTCCAAGAGGTAGAGGCGCCAGGGGCTTCGGAGGAAGATATGGGGATCAGCCCAAGAAGATCTACTGCTTATTTTGTGGTGAAGACAAGGGCCATACTACAAGAATGTGCCAAATTACCATCCAAAAGCAGAAGGAGATTGCAGAAGCCGAAGCTCGGCAGAGTCAACCGAAGCAGGTCTTGCACACTACTTCGTGCCACTCACCCTACATACCAGAATATGTGGGTAATCATTCTGCAGCTTCTGTTGCTTCGGCTAGTCAGCCACAGGCTTCTTGGCCACAGCTTTCACCTCCGCCACCACTACAACCTACCTATTCATGGGGTCAACAGCTAGAAGGGCACCAACACACCCAACAGCAGCGGGATTTCAGCGAGGAATCCGAAGCTCGCATAATCAACTGTGCCGGAGTCAAAGCACATCTATTGAGAGATATCTTACTTTCTGAAACACTTTTTTATTCTATGCCAGTTTGTTTTTTAATAAGGGACAAGTAATGCAAATCTAGTTTTAATTCTTTGTAATAGTCTCGCTTCTATTAAATGAAATATATCTTCTTCACAGATTTACGAAGCTCCAAAATTGCCGAAGTTCAAAAGTCATTCCCACGGGAGCGCACCATAAAGTCTTGCCGAAGCCACAAAAAGTTGTTCCCAAGGGAGCGCAGTGTAAGTTTTCTGCTCAAAAGTCGTTCCTAAGGGAATGCAGAGCCGAATACCGCCAAAATATAAGGCGAAACACGAAAAGTCAACGCAAAAAATACCGCCGAAATAGAAGGCAAAGAAGTTCAAAAGACGTTCCTAAGGGGATGCAGAACTACACCGAAAAATAAATGGTGAAGCCGAAAAATAAACGGCAAAGAGATTCCGATCGTTCCTAAGGGGACACAGAGATGGTGTGTTCCAGTGTGGGTGCGTGGGTGCGTATCTTCAGCATTAGCATCATCCTTTGCATCATATCATCACATCATCCCGCATAACATCACATCATACATCATATTGCACCGATGACATGAATTGAATACAAAGTCGATCTTCGGAGACTGCTTTATAAAAAATGATGAAAACATGCTAAGGCACAAAGTAAGCTGAGAAATACAACTTCGTCAACTCTAATGCAAAAGAGGGGATCCTTCGTTTACAAAGATGAGATGTTTTTACGAAGCAAGGATATTTTTACGAAGCACTAATTTTCTTCTTTACGAAGCACGAAAAGAAGGGAAGGTGTTTTTTCGCCAAAGGCTCAAAAGCGGTATGTATATAAAGTTTCATGCATTGCAAAGAACTAAATTGCAAATAATTTACATATTAGATTCAGAAACATGCACATCGAATATTACAGCCTTGATACAGCAAAGAAACATTGATCATCTACAAATGTTTTTACAAACAAGTACTAGTCCTCTTTCAGGACCTTTTCTGCAATTTCATTCAACAACTTGTTAACAACTTCATCAATGATAGATTCCGCTATATTGATGATTTCTATTGCTTTCTTCGTTTCTGGGTCGGCCAAGGGGTCGAATGGTTCTGGCGGAGGAGACAGATCAACTGTAGAAGGAAAATTAATCAATTTGAAGTCACGAAAGCAAGCGACAAAGCTAGAGGCTGTAAAACAATACCTATGCGCCTCTCGCGCTCTTCAGCTTGTTTAGCTTGAATTCGGGCCTCATGGATATCTTTCTCGCTTTTCTTCATTATTTCATGAGCCATTTCTCGGCCGCCATTCGACCAGATGTGAGTATAAAATTTTCTGCCCATTAAGCTTGCTTCGGCTGAGGGATCCTTCGTGACATCCACGGAGAAGGCAGCTTCGGCCTGGGCCAGGGTTTTGACATGTTCGCAACCCACCTTCTCCAAGATGGCTGAAATTCCTCTAGCACCAGAAAACGCGCAGACATCCCCGCGACCACTCAAAATTTCTTCAAAAGCTTCGGCTTCTCCGCTTATCCATTCTATAACACCTTCGGGGTCGCCTCGAATAAAGTTATCTTCATTAGAGTAGGCACCCACGTTGGCGAAGCTGGCCTTTATCTTTTCTACACAACCCAGGGATTTTTCGAAGCATCTTTCTTTGGATGCACGGAGTTCTTCGACAGTTTTTTCCAAATAATTTCTCCAATATTCACTAATATCTTGGTTGGCCTCTGCAAGACCACATTTTTCTTTGGCCTCGGCCAGCTGCTTCTGAAGGTCTTCAATCTCATTCTTTTGAATTTCAGCTTGAGCCTTAAAACTAGCTTCATCTTCTTTTACTTTGTCCACCAATGAAAGTAGAATCTTGACTTTTTCCATGGCTTCGTTCCTCAGTCTGATAACCTTTGTTCGAAGGTTGTTGAGAGCTATAGTGCAGCTCTCATCTTTAGCATTCTTCTGCGCCCCTAGGGCGTTGCTAAGTATTAGGCCCTGCAAGAAAGGTCAAAAGGATTAACATAAGAATAAAAAGATTCCATTCTAGAGTCCATAAGCTTCAAAATTCATAACTTCAGTACCTTCAGACTATTGTACGCAAGGCTATCTGCTAGGTCGTCCTTCGTCATGGCACAGAGGCCAGCTTCAAGCTTTGGAAAACCCATACTTATAGCCATCTCCCGGCAGACAGATAATTCTTTGTTGTCTGGGAGGCAGTACAGGAAATCATCTTCGTCCGTACCATTAAACACTAAGGCCCCCTTCGGACACTTCAGTTCTCGGGCATAGTGTTTAGCTTCAAAAAATTTCTTCTTCGGATAATCTCTTTCCCGAAGCATGTTGAATGATATAATCAAGATCTTCAGAGAGTACTTCAGGGGCAAGGGATTCGACCTCTTTGGTAGCACTCTTCTCGAAAGTTATATTAATATCTGGAGTTATTTCTTTGGCCTTCTGCTCGATGGCGGCAAGCTTCGTCTTAGTAGGCACTGAGGGTTCTGCCTCGGCTTCAGCCTGGGTTAGTGAAGTCTCGACTTCTATTTGCTTAGTATTAGCCTTGGATTGCATTTTGATAGCCTCGGCAACCTTTCCTGTGGGAGCAGGGCCTATGGAATCGGTTGTTTCCAAAACATCTAATACATTTACCATCCTCCTTCTCCTAGGAGTTATGATAGAACCTTTTTGTGCCTTCAGCGCTATGGCTTCTGTTGAAGGACTTAAAATCCCTGTCATCTTTCTCACTTCTTCGGTTGCTGGCCTGTCAGCCTTATCTTTGTCAACCTTCGTTTCAACCGGCTCAACCGAAGGTGCTTTCGGCATTGTAGTCAGTTCTTTAGCCTTCTGCATCAGAGCAGATCCTCTTGATTCAGCAGCCGAAGATGCCTCCCTGCCAAACTCAGGCACCACGGTCGGTTCAATATATCGTGGCCGGTGGGTAAGTACCTTCATCTTTTTGCCTGCAGCCTTCGGCATAGGTTCAGCCGGGGTGGCCAGAGCAGTAGCTTTCCTCTTCTTCCCTTGCCCCCGAACCGGGTAGTGGTAGTCGGGGTAGACGAAGCCAATGGCGTCAAAAACCCTGTTTATTCTCTTTTTTCCCCGACCTCCGAAGGCTGTAGACAGCGCATTATCTTCTGCCTTGGAGTATGATCCAAGTAGTTCATCACTTGTAACTTCAATGCATTTCAACCAATCATCGTTTGGTTCATCGAATTTATCCCCATATCTGAATGTATATTTTAGCCGAACCAGTTCACCTTTGCTAGACTTGGTAATAGTTTCTTTCGACATTTCCCAGCTCTCTGCAAGCGGCCATACTCTGAATGCTATATGCTCTTGAATTAAATCTCTGGTGCCAATGAAGAAGCAGACAGTACCAAATGCCCTTTGGCACGCTTCAGCGGCTTCGTCAATTTCAACCTTCGGCCTTCGGAGGCCGAAGCGAGACCATATGGGGCGCATGATAACATCCTTGATGTTCTCCCTCGCTGACAAGTCGTTCTTCACATAAAACCATTCTTCCATCCAATTTCCGGGCCATCTTTTCCGAAATGTTGGCACAGGGTGACTGGCGTTGGGACAAGCGATAAACCCATAGCAACCAAAGTTGTTATGATACTGTTCTTTCTCTATGGCCTTCGTCTCATACAAAAGTTCATGCATGCTGCAGAAGCACTTTGCACTTGGTTCTATCCCTTGGCTTTTTGCTGCCCAGACGAAGATTCCCATCCTCAATATGGCTTCGGGGGTCAATTGGTGGAGGAAAACTTGGTAGGTTTTCAACACTTCAACTACAAACTTGCTCAGTGGAAACCAAAGCCCGGCTTTGAAGAAGCTTCGGAAAATCACAACTTCGTTCCCTTCGGGGGCCGGGACGTTGTTGTCTTCGCCAGCCCTCACAATAGACATATCCCGAAAGTACCTTCCCCTCATGTTTTCAAGGTGACTTTGCTTGATGGTAGATTTTCCGAAAATTGTATGGCTTGGTCTCTAGGGTCGATCCTCAGAATCTTCGCCCCCACTTTCTACATAATAGCTATCACTATCACCAGTATCTTCAGGCAGGCCTTCCAATATCTCCTTAGTAATCTTCTCTGTATTCGATTTTGCCATTGACTCGATAAATCTAGCAATGTAAGGATTCACAGCCTTCTTCTCTTCAAAATGCTTCGCTTCTTCAGCAGGCTTTGACTCAGCAGCAACCTTCTTGTCTTGAGTCATCTTTTCCTTCGGAGATGACGAAAATGTCTTTTTAGCCGAAGCTCAGAAAGCTTGAAAAACCAGCAAGTGTTAGTGAGCAAGAGCTATGAAAATTGATAAAACAAAGCAAGTGGCTCAAGCAGCATACCAAATGAGGTTGATACGAGCTCTTATTTATACGCTCAGCACGCTTCAAATTGGGGGGGCCCGTCTGTCATTGACTGTTGCTATTCTAGCAAAGGGAAGGTGTTTTTTCGGACCTTCGGCTTAAGGCCTTTGTCCATGTCGCAGTCTGAATTTGTTATCCTAAACAAATTAATATTGCGAGGGGCTACTGTTGGGGGCCTTCGTCCTCCGAAGGTCCTCAAAAATGTGATTTAACAAAATCTTCAAATGTGACATGTGAATAGGTACCTTCGGACTCGAGCTAAAAGCATATATGACGTAAAAAGCATGATCATGACGAAGGTTGGAGTTGCTCCAAAGCTACGTGAAGGGGAGCTTCGGCTAAATGGCGGAGAAAAGGAACTGACCTAAAGGGGAAAAGGCTATCTAGTCCTCATAGAATTGTCTATTGGTTAACAATAAATGTAAAGGGCATAAATGTAATTTCTCACAGGCTACGTCCTATGTCTATAAATAGATGAACAGTTCCCCCGTACTGTTCATGCTGACTTGTATTCGCTTGTGCGTCACGCTTGGATTTTTACCTTCTGTCAAGCCAAAGGTACAAATGTAATTCAATACTGTTTTTGCTTATCCATGATAATGAAAAGAAGAGATATTAATGATATCATATGATTATTCATGTTGCCCCTTATATTTCATATGCTTCTTCTTTCATTATCATATACTGCAGTGATGAAGGTATGTCCTTCATGACCTTCATCTGGAGATCATTATATCCTAAGGGAGATAATGTTTCGAAGGACGAAGGGTATTAACCTTTAACATTTTGTGTTGCCTTGTTCTTAACTCATAGCATTTGAGAACAAGTCCCCAACAGGGGGTGTAAATTAAAAAGGTGATAAATTTCTTATAAATGAACATTTTGAATTTTGAATTTGTTGAAGAATTTTCCTAAATCCCAGAATAGAATTTCAGGTGTCACACTCTTCGTCAACGTCGCCAAAATGCACAGATCCAGGTTGATAGCCACCCACAATAGCGAATCTTTTAATTCAGAAATATCTTCTTCAGAGAGCTGTTGGCCACCTAGGTGCCGTAGGTCCAAATCCTTGCTCTCGAAAGAAGTTTCTTCTATTTCTTTCATTTTGAAAGTTGTAGCTTTGGCAGTAGTAACTTCATCCATTTCTCTCTCAGAACCACATCATCTATAATCCTATCAATTTCCGACAGCGTGGTCCCGAGACAGCCTCCGCTGCTTTCGGCTTCAACTTATACTTCACTAGCTTTGGCACCAGTGGGAGGAACAATTTTTTTCTGTCGCGACCTGTGGGGGGTCTTGTGCATGGCCCTCATCACAACCATCATACGTCGTTTTTTCTGACCACTCCCATCCCCTGATCACGGAAGCATTCTTCTTCTTCTCTTCCTCATCACCTTTTTTCAATTCCCTTCTCCTTTGACTGCAATAAGCTAGTCAAATCTGATCCCAGAGGACTTAGCAAAGCAAACAGGAAGGTTTAGTCATTACCTTCAAAATCTCCATCACACTGATAGAAGAAGACCAAGGGGCACCAGGGATTTTTCCTGACAAATCATGCACCTTCGTCTCAGTATGGCCCAGGACCGAAGACTTTCTCTTTTTAGGAGCTAGGAGCTTCGGATCCGCTGAATTTTTTTGTTTCTTTGAAACAGCTTTCTATTTGTCCTCTTCAATAGATCTTATCGCTTGCCTTTTCAAAATACTTACAACTCTCTTCTTTCTTGTTCCCCCAACTTCTTCATCAAGTTTTTCATAATCTGGATATTCGAAGCTAAGGGTGTCCATTACTCGATTTAACCTTCGTTTCTTTTGGGTGCCGAAGGCGGCAATCATCAATTGATCCTCTTTCTTGGTATAATTACCAAGGATTTCATTGCACATTATTTCTATCATTTCTAGCCATTCGGCACAAGGGCCGCTGAAAGTATTTTGGAATTTAAAGTGATATGGCAGTCTTACAAGTTCAAATTTTTTCCTTCATCTTTTCTCTTCGGCATTCCCCATCCACCTGATGATGGAAAAGTGTTGTTGGCCAAATATTCTTGCACTAAGTCCTTAATACTGATGTGCTTGACCACAACTCTGAATTCTACTTCAGCTAACTGGCATGGGGAGCCAAGTTGCATATTGCACAATGGCCTTCTCATCCCGAAGCTTAACTTCAAGGAACTCATCACCATACACATGAGTTTCTCCCTTTTCTTCTCGTCAGCCTTTACATAAAACCACTCATTGGTCCGGCCAGTAGGCCACTTGTTGCAGTACCCAATCACAGGAGCCTTCATGTCTTTTTGTTATGCAAAGTTGTAGCATCTGAAGTTTTTATGCAGACCATCTGCTCTTGCCTTGGTCTGGTAGTGGAGTTCAAGGACTCTGTAGAATCCTTTAGCATTGGCACTTTTTCCTTGACTCCGCAAAGCCCAGATGTATACGCCAAGTCTGACTATGGCATATGGAGTCAGCTG
This sequence comes from Zea luxurians, assembly GCA_029449295.1. NCBI lineage: Eukaryota > Viridiplantae > Streptophyta > Magnoliopsida > Poales > Poaceae > Zea > Zea luxurians. The sequence continues at coordinate 42,321,201 of JAOPSE010000001.1, read as the reverse complement.
ATGAAGATAAATTTCAAACTTATTCAAAACTTTGCCAATCATCTCGTATAAAGGGAACCGAAGCCCTGCCTAGAAGAAACTTTTGAAAATTATTACTTTGTCATCCTACGGCTCTGGAATCACTTCGTATACCAGCAAATCTTATCAGTTCATCGTTATTTTTCCTAAAATACCCAAGCTTCTTCATTAGAACTAAGTCTTCTGCTTTCATAGTGGATTTCCCAAATTCAACATGACTGGGCTTGCTTGGACTCAAGATGCCATAGTCTTCTTCATCATCACTACCAGCTTCGTCAACAACATTTTTAGCTTCGGCGTTAACACTGTCCTTCTCGAGAAAAGGTTTTTCTTCCTCTTGAACAACCAATACAAGGCACTTCATAACTTCTGAAATTGGAGCTATCCCAGTGGCCCCAGTCTCTCCACCCTCATTTGTCAGCCTAGCAGTAGACCTAATTCTAGCAATTTCAGTTCTTGAGATGAAGCTAACTTTCAATTATTTTAACGCTTGTCCAAAGACCAGTTAACAAATTCAGGGCATAGACAGCTTTGGCTTTAGTAAAAAAAATTAACAGCACAACGATGCAATAGCAATGAATGTTGTAGTAACTTCTTACCAACCTATCTGTTTATATAGTCTTGCAGGTGAAGAAGGCGAACCACCGCACCGCTTATACTGACTGATCGGTGGACCAGCGCAGGCCGTAACTTTCTATTCGTTTTTAATAACAAGCTCAGAGAAGGTGTTTTTTGGACCTTCGGCATTCAGGAGTCTTCGTGTGTTTCGTGGATCGAGCTCGTTATGAAAAAATGACCTAGCACTACGAAGGGGCAACTGTTGGGGGTCTCCTTCTCTATCGAAGGTCATCAGGATGAAGGAACTATTTGCAATCAAAGGAACTAAGCGTCGAAGCTGTAACAGACATGCATAAAATGCAGTAAAGCTTCGTCAAGAATTAAAGCTTCGGCTTAAGTTAGTCACGAAGGTTGTACGTGACATCAAGTCAGTAATAAAAAGACTTGATTATCCTTAATACTTGTATTAATGTAATGAGTGGATATCAGGGTTATAATTGTACTTTTGCTTGGGTTGTGTCCCTCGCCTATAAATAGATGAACAGTACCCCGTACTGTTCATGCTTGATTGGAGAAGCTGTATTTGCACTCTCTCCTTCAAACAAGTCGAAGGTACAAATGTAATATATAGTTTGTATCACTTTATTAATATACATTATGGATTGTAACATTGTTCTGACATATGGTACGAAATGAGTAATTGTTATAATGTTACATTGTGATATTATATCTGTGAATAATGAAGACTTGTTCTTCATAACCTTCGTCCGAGAGTCATTATCCCTAGAAAAGGATAATGCTTCGAAGGATGAAGCTCATTAACGTTTAACTTTTGTGTTGCCTTGTTTTTGGTTCACCACAATTAAAAACAAGTAACCAACAATTACACCCCCTAAAAGAGTTTTCTCCCTTTTGAAAGAATATTCTCCCCTTTGTCATAGCTGAAGAAATACTACCCCTGATAGAGATCCTCTGCTTAGGAAAAAGCACATGAGAAAGAGAGATGCAAGTTTTAGTTTGATTAAACTAAGTCCCCCTATGCATAGGTAAAAGATATATTTTGACAATATATGCATTTATAGCAACATGGGAAGCGTAAGATATGAAATATAGTCTAATCAAACATTGGAGAAGACATCTAAATAATACCAATAGTAGTCTTGTGAGACATGAGAATACTTGTAGATTTTCAGTGGAAGCTTATTGTCTTTCTTCGGGGACTCTATTTTCCTTCAATGAGACTACTACACATAATAGACTTTAAAACCGGCATTAGTCTCAAAGACTTAGATTATAGAGTAACCACCCCCTAAAAGTGTGCATACAAGTTTTTAATACTTGTAGGAGACATGTACTTTGAATTTGAGATCAAGAGGGGCAAATTATCTATAATCCAAACTTTGGCACATATAAGTTAAATGATACCAATTGCAGCATTGAAGGATATCAACTGTAGAATATGTCATTTGTAAATACCAATTGGAGTATCATTTACTTATGAATGTTGAATAAGCTATGTGCCCTGCTTAACTTAATCATTTTAAACCATGTAGGTTTGCTCAAGAATATGAATTGAAATCGAGCATTCCTACCAAATGATTGACCTAGTATGCATGCATTTTTAATCAAAAGTAAATACTGCATGTAAAACTAGGCATGTAAGGTAAAAACTAGATATAAGAAAAAATACGCATATCTAAAAATGGAAATACAATAAATCTAGTTACCATAGTCATGGGTGGGAAATTTGGGTCCAAAGTATTCACTAACCCACTTGTCAATAGACTTGATCCAATATGATGCGTCCCATGATATACATCCCAATTTTGCCAAGTCTCCAAATTCCCCACTGTCCTTCGGACTTCTCACTTCCTTCTTGGGATCCAAAGCTTCTTGGTGATTTTCATGGTCGAGATAATCTCCTTTGGCACCCAGATGCGTTTGGTCCCTTTTTCTTTGTTGGCTTGCTTGTTGTCCTTGATTGCTATCACCTTTCCATTCTTTTTCTTCTTGAACAGATATGGTGTAGCAGCCTTTTTGTCCACCTTGTTGATGTAGGTGTTGGAGATTTTGCTTGATGGCTTTTGCTTGAGCTTTTGTTTTTGCTTATCCCTGGACTTCGCCTTGCATTGGTAAGACTTGTGGCCTTCCTTGTTGCATAGCCTAAAGATCACAATTTCTCCCTCTAGAGGCTTTTTTACTTCCGCAGTGGTGTTATCCTGAGAAGGTTGTATTTGATTGGCTTTGCCTTTCTTGTCATACAAAGTCTTGCCAAGGCGGGCCACTTCTTGCCTTAATTGCTCATTTTCCTTTGCGACCTCATTCGAACATGTTTCTATAACAACATTCTCAACAAGAACTTGGTTGCAGGGGTTAGAATTATCAATTAAATCAAAGCAAGAAGTAGAAGCGTCTTTCTTAATGATTTCAGGTATTTCAACTAAAGATACTCCTGGGGTGCTACCAATGTTTTCTAACTTAGTAGTTAGCTCATTATTGTGTATGCTAAGAATTTCCATTTTCTCTAGCAAATTTTCAATTGCTTCTTGAGAGCTAGCTAACTTAGCCGTAAGTTTTTCATTTTTTTAATAAGGTCATCATCAGCACTTGAGGATGGAGCATTAGACTCTAATTGCTCAATTTTAGTTGATACCTCACAATTCAAATTTGCAAATGTTTCAAATTTTTTGAGCAAACATTTATAATCATTTTCAGAGCTAATCAACTTATTTTTGAAAGTTTTAAGTTGAGCCTTTTGTTTAGTGCACACATCCTTAAAAAAGTTAATGGCTTCCGCAAGCTCATCTAAGGAGGGCTTTCCCTCACCTTCACCATCATCACTACTGTTATCATCACTAGAGGATGGAATACTTATTTTACCTCTTGCCATGAGGCACTTGCGTGATGACAGTGATGAGCATGATGAAGATCGGTGGTTGTGTGTCCTTAGAGGTTCATCTTCGCTTGAAGTGTCATCCCAAGTTTTGACACTTGTAAGCGCCTTGCCTTTGCTCCTCCCCTTTTTGGGTTTGACTATATTTGGACAGTTGTCCCTGAAGTGGCCCTTCTCCTTGCATGCGAAGCATCCTCTCTTTCTTTGCTTTTTGCTGTCAATGTTAAAGAGAAGATCCTCGACCTGCAGAGGTACACCCATTAGATTAATCTTGCGGATCATCCCCATTACCTTTCTGATGCGTAGAATTATTTCTTCGTCCTAAGAGGATGATGTTGATGGTTGATTATCTTCATCATAATCACTTCCTTCTTCTTCCTCTTCTTCACTTGAGGAACTTGGAGTGGGAGCCTTCTTCTTTCCTTTGTTCTTTTCACCACATGTAAAAGCATATGGTCTTGAAGAAGTTGGCTCCTCTTGTCGACCTATTTTTCACGACATCTCAAATGCCGCAATTTTTCTAATCACAATGGTCAGGGTCATTTGACTCAAGTCCTCCATGTTGTGAAGAATAGTGATGATGCTCCCATATTTTTGTTGTGGTAGTAGGGAGATAATCTTCCTCACAATGTCCACATCACCTAGCTTATTAATGCCAATAGAATTGAGCTCATTGATGATTAGATTTAAACGAGAATACATGTCTCTGATAAGCTCATTTTCTTTCATGGCAAAAGAATTGTACTCATTTAAAACTAGGCAATGTTTTTGCTCACGGACATTGGATATGTCGTTATGGAGCTCATGCAATTTTAGCCAAATCTCATTAGCAGTTTTTAAAGTAAAAACTTGATTGAAAATTTCCATGCTAAGAGATTCATACAAGCAATTTTTGGCTCTAGCATTCAAATGAATTTCCTTTTCTTCACTTATGGTGAGCTTCTCGGGATTTTTAGGTGGTTTCATCCCATCACGAGTTACTCTCCAAACACCTAGATCAATAGCCTCTAGGTAACAAGCTATTCTAGCACTATAATATGGGAAGTTAATGCCGTCGAAGAGTGGTGGCCTATGGGTATCCATCCCCTTCCTCTAAAAAGTGTTGGCTCGATTAGCGGTGAAGGTAAAACGTTTTAAATGAGCCAAACCAGGCTCTGATACCAATTGAAGGAAACAGTGACGCCTAAGAGGGGGTGAATTAGGACTTCTAAAAATCTCTCTAAACTAGGCCACAATTAAATCCCTAGAGCAAAACCTATGCAAATGAATAATCTAGAATGTGCAAACTAAGTTTTGTCTAAGTGTTGCTATCTCTACTATAAAGGCTAAGTTTCAATCTAAATAATCTAAACAAAAAGATAAGATTGAAACTTAAATACTTAATGTAAATGCGGAAGGTAAAGAGCAAGGTAGAGATGCAAACTCTCGTGGATGACACCGGTATTTTTACCTAGGTATCTGGAACCACACAAGGTCCCGACTAATCCTCATTGGGGCCCCTACGCAAAGGGAAGCCCACGCGAGTGCCAAGCACCTCAGTCGAGTAACTCCGTAGAGAGCCACGTGCCTTTTCCATACGCAAGTGGCACTCCGCTTCTGGCTCCTCTCGGACGCTCCCCGCCGTCTCCACTATCGAGCTTCCGACTGAAATACCACGGGCCTTGTTCCCTTCGGTACACGATGGTGGCCGTGACACAAACGTGGTTGTCACGGTCTCACAAGACTCTCGTCCCACTCGGTACAATTTCTACGGCTCGCGCAAGAGCCGAGGGGTTGTGTGGTTTTTCTAAACTCACTCAGCTAACTAGGATTCTCCTAGAGCAAGCGCTAATGCGGTCTAACTAACCTAAGCACTTCGCAAAGCACCTACGCTAATCATCGAGTGATTCTATTAAGCACTTGGGTGTTTGAGCACTTGGAAATGTCTACAATATGCCTTGGTATGTTGCTTTGGCTCCCATCCCTTCAAATGCCCGGTTGGGAGGTATTTATAGTCTTCCCCCTCAATTATAGTCATTGGACAGAAAGTTGTTGTTTCTGTCGACGGGCGCACCGGACACTCCGGTGCCCACTGGACATGCACTGTTCACTGTCCGGTGCCCTGGCCACGTCAGCCGACCATTGGGGTCTACAACAGTCGACCGTTTGATCCGACCGTTGCCAGACAGTCCGGTGCACACCAGACAGTCTGGTGCTACAGCCTGAGAACGCTTAGTTGTAGGCCTCTCTGCGTAGACTTCCCGTTGTCTGACCGGACAGTCTGGTCCACACCGGACATGTTACTGTTCACTGTCCGATGTTTCTTTTGGGCTTCTTTTACTCTTGAGTCTTGGAATTCTACACATCTTTTATGTCTTTTGAGGTGTTGCATCCTCAGTGTCTCAGTTCAATCCTCTTCGCATCCTGTGAACTATAAAAACAAACACTAGTAAACACATTAGTCCACAAGGTTATGTTGATCATCAAATACCAAAATCACTTAGCCAAATGGTCTGGGGTCCTTTTCCTTATAGATGATCCGAGGCTCCTAGCGAATGGAACCTCGCAATCACTACACCACTGCTCCATTGATTATCATCCGTGACACACAAGTGACCATGCCATGAAGGCTTATCCCTACAAGCACAATCAAGAACACAAGCAAGAACAGGAAGAACACAATCAAAATTGTATTGATCATGAGGTGGGTTCTCACAAACCGATGAACGATGATAATGTTCGATGATAGATATAATCTAAGCAAAACCCAAACCCTAATGTGGCAGTGACTGTTGTTAAAATAGAGGTTAGGGTCATGTAGAACCCCTAGAGGTACCCCTAATGGGCTCTAACACGAGACACGCCCCAACGGCTCAACAGACGGTGTCGTAGCACCAAAACAGAATCTGAACACTGAATTGTTTTGATGATTCCCATTGACTCTGGATGAATGAATAGTTGAGTTGGTTAGGTAATCTTCTTATCTTTCCAACCAAATCAAGTCTATCACAATCGGAGTCCGGATGCGTCCTATACGTCTATTTTAGTGCAGACTAGTCCTGTAACCCGAGATGGAATTGCAGCCAAGTCGGATTTGATCTCATATCTGTTGTGGACGCTCTTGTTGCTCCTCCTCGACACCTTAGCCTTTCCCAAGGCCTTGGTGGTCCTCTCCAATGTTCCTGATCATTAAAACATCCATGGCACCAAGCGTAAGCTCTAAAACACAATTGATTAGATTTGAACGAACCTAGAGATTCAGTTGTCATGCACGTGCTCGTGTTGTCGGTTAATGCATTGTTTGTAAGGGAGTGATGTCCTCATCATTAGCCTTAGAACTTTGTTGCAAATCATCTTTATACTCTTGACATTTTTATTACAAAATGATTTGAAAAAGATGTGAGTTTTTCAAAAGAAAATGTTTTTCAAAATGGGTATGATGAAGGGTTATCACCTATTGGGGGTCTGCTTCGTCGCCGAAGGTCCTGTGAGAAGCAACACCTTCGGAAGGCCAGAACAGGAACAATGCCAAAGCTATCAGTTAGGGAGCTTCGTAGTATATTTCAAAATGCACCGACTTAAAGATGAGATGACCAATTGGCCCATGATAACCTGTGTAATAATTGTAATCATTTGTAGAGGACATGAATGTAAATTCATACAGGCTGCGCCCTGTGTCTATAAATAGGTGAACAGTACCCCCGTACTGTTCATGCTTCCGCAACTCATTTTGTATCTTTGTCTTCTGTCAAGCTCAAGGTACAAATGTAGTTTGATATTACTTTCATGTATTCATGATTATTTAACAATAAATGTTCATATTTCGATACCATGTAATTATTTATATTGTTGTTTTATGTTTCATAAGCTTCATCCTTTTATTATATATGTCGTGCTTATGAAGGTATGTCCTTCATAACCTTCGTCCGAAGATCATTATATCCTAAGGGAAATAATGCTTCGAAGGACGAAGGACGTTAACATTTAACATTTTTGTGTTGCCTTGTTCTTAATTCAAAGCATTTGAGAACAAGTCTCCAACATTGGCGTCCACCTCCAGTGAACTCACTTCCACTGTTGAGCTGATGGCTTCGTTCAACAACCAAGCTAAAGCACCTTCGGCTACGAAGCTAGTGCTCCTAATAATAGGCGGCTCAAGTTCAGAGCCGACTAATAAGAAGCAGAAGAAGGAAGCACAGAGAAGGGTGCAGCATGTTGGGGTGCAGGGACCTTTCACCAAGTCAAAATGGTCTCACATCCCAATCACCTTCTCCCAGGAGGACCTTCAGCTCAAGGATTACCCTCACAATGATGTTATGGTCATATCTTGCGTCATCAAGGGATTTCTGGTCCACAATGTTCTGGTTGATATAGGTAGTGCCGCGGATATCATATTTGCTAAGGCCTTCAGACAGATGCAAGAGCCAGAGGACAAGATTCATGATGCTACACACCCTCTTTGTGGCTTCGGAGGCAGGCAGATTGCAGCGCTCGACAAAATCACGATGTCAGTGACCTTTGGCTTTGTCCACAATACAAGGACCGAACAGGTTGTGTTTGACATTGTTGATATGGAATACCCCTACAATGCAATCATTAGTCGAGGGACGCTCAATGCTTTCGAAGCAGTACTCCATCCAGCATATCTATGCATGAAGATACCTTCGGAACAAGGGCCCATTGCTATTCATGGCAGTCAAGAAGCTGCCAGGAAGGCCGAAGGAAACTGGACAGATTCAAAAGCAATTCACAATATAGTTGAAGCCGAAGCTTGTGAACAGTACAAGTACAGAAGAGAGAAGGCTGCTTCGGCTGATCAGCCGAAGCCCATGCTTCTATGTGAAGACATAGCAGAGCAGAAGGTACTGCTGGGGTCTCAACTATCTAAAGAACACGAGAAAACTTTGATAAAGTTTTTATTCAACAACAAAGATGTTTTTGCTTGGTCGGCCAATGACCTCTGTGGTGTCAACAGAGACGTCATTGAACATTCACTCAATGTCGACCCATCCTTTAGGCCAAGAAAACAAAGGCCTTGGAAAATGTCTGATGATAAAGCCAAAGGTGTTCAGAATGAAGTAAAAAGGCTTCTCAGTGCTGGGGTCATCAGAGAAGTAAAATATCCAGAGTGGCTAGCCAATACTATTATGGTGAAGAAGTCCAACGGCAAATGGAGAATGTGTATTGACTTCACAGATCTTAACAAGGCCTGTCCAAAGGACGAATTTCCATTACCAAGAATAGACTCTCTTGTAGATGCAGTAGCTTCTTTAGAGCTTATGAGTCTGCTGGACTGCTACTCGGGATATCATCAAATATGGATGAAAAAGGAGGATGAGCCAAAGACTAGCTTCATAACTCCCAATGGCACCTATTGCTATCTTCGGATGCCTGAGGGGCTCAAGAATGCTGGAGGGAGCTTCAGCAGAATGACAGCCAAGGTCCTTCATTCCCAGATAGGCAGAAATGTGCTAACATACGTTGATGACATCATAGTAAAAAGTACGAAGCAAGAAAATCACATTACTGATCTACAAGAAACATTTGCTAACTTCAGGCAAGCTGGCCTGAAATTAAATCCAGAAAAATGTGTCTTTAGAGTGAAGAAGGGTAAGTTCCTTGGCTGTCTAGTTTCAACGAAGGGGATTGAAGCTAACCCAAGCAAGATCGAAGCTATCCTTCGGATGGAGCCACCAAGCACAAAGAAGGGGGTCCAATGGCTGACAGGAAGACTAGCATCATTAAATAGATTCATATCTAGATCAGTAGAAAGAAATTTGCCATTCTTTGAAATACTAAAGTCAGCCGAAGTTTTTCAATGGGGCCCAGCTTAACAGAAGGCCTTCGAAGAGCTAAAGCAATACTTGATTGATTTAACAACATTAACTCCACCTGCGCCAGGGGCTCTGTTGGGGGCCTTCGTCCTCCGAAGGTCCTCAAAAACATGATTTGACAATGTTTTCCAAGTGGATTATATGAACAGGTATTTTCGGATTCAGAATTATGGATATGGAGCACGACTAGGACGAAGCCTGAACCAGACGAAGGTCGAGGGCAGCCGAAGTTGTGCGCAGGGAAGCTTCGGCGCGATAGCATAAGGGGGAACCGACTTAAAGATGAAAAGACTTCGGGGGCCTCGACAGATTTTCATAAACCATTGACAAATGTAATGGACATGGATGTAATTTTATGTGGGCTGCGTCCCGCGTCTATAAATAGATGAACAGTACTCCCGTACTGTTCACGCTGACTGTGCATTCGCTTTTGCGTCACGCTTGTACTTTCTACCTTTTCTCAGGACCGAAGGTACATTTGTAATTTGAAATCATTTCTATTTTCTCATGTTAATAAAATAGAAATGATTCTATGGTAATGTCTAAATTATATTTCGTGCTTTATATGAACCCTTCGTCATTACTTGTTATATTTACGAAGGTATGTTTCTTATGACCTTCGTCCGGAACTCACTATCCCCGAAGGGGCATAGTGCCTCGAAGGACGAAGGACTTTAATATTTAACATTTTTTATGTTGCCTTGTTCTTAACTCTTAGCATTTGAGAACAAGTTCCCAACATTGGCGCCCACCTCCGGTGAACTCACTTCCACTTCGAGTTTTTGTGAACACCTTCGGAAGCTATAGACCTTCGCTATGGCGCCGAAGAAGGCTTCAGCGACTGGGGCAGGAGCACTACAACCGCTGGACCACAACCAGGAGACCGTCTCTCTTCGGGAGGCCCGAAGCCAGAAGAGAAAAGCCGTCAGCCCGACGCTTGAGGAAGAAGAGCTAGACCAAGAAATCAGAGAGATGGAGATGCTACATCAACAAGTGCAGAGGAAGAAGGAGAAGATGGCCCGCCTAGCTGAGTTGCAAAGGCAAATAGACGAAGCCTCTGAGGAAGTTCGCCATCTCACTCATGATGAGCAGAACAGAAGACCTCATCAGAAAGACCTTCATCAGGAGGGATTCGTCAACGAAGATGACTGGTATGATAATTTCCATCAGGGAAATTTTGTTTTCGATGATGCTTCTCCTCTGTCTGCTGAGCTGCAGGCTACACCTTGGCCTCCATCCTATAAGCCACCCCAGCTTCCCATGTTTGACGGCCACTCTGACCCGAAGCAATTCTTGATGAGCTACGAAGCAACAGTGTCTTCGTACGGGGGCAATGCTGCAGTCATGGCGAAGTCTTTCGTTATGGCCGTCAGGAATGTTGCTCAGACATGGTATTCCTCTCTTCGGCCAGGAACAATCATTTCATGGCAGAAGCTGAAGGATATGTTACTGACCAGCTTTCAAGGATTTCAAACGAAGCCGGTCACAGCTCAAGCCCTCTTCCAGTGTATTCAGGATCACGAAGAATACCTTCAGGCGTATGTCCGAAGGTTCTTACGATTGAGGGCGCAGGCACCAACGGTGCCCAATGAAATCGTTATCGAAGCCATGATCAAGGGGCTTCGTCCTGGACCTGCAGCTCAATACTTTGCTCGGAAGCCTCCTCAGACTCTGGAGAAATTGCTCCAAAAGATGGATGAGTACATTCGTGCTGACAATGATTTTCGCCAAAGAAGGGAGGAGGCCTTCAGATTTTCTGAAATGACCAGGGGCTTCGGAGGAAGATACTACCCGAGGCATGTCCGTTCCATCCACAACACTCAGAATGATGACAAGGGGGGTCAGCAAAACAGGCCACAGAGCTCCTCACAGGCTTCGGGACAACAACAAACCTCCTTCCGGCCACCAGCTCCAAGGGGCAGAGGCGTCAGGGGCTTCGGCGGAAGGTTCGGAGATCAGCCAAGGAGATTGTTCTGCTTATTTTGCGGAGAAGGCAAGGGCCATACCACTAGGACGTGCCATGTCACAATCCAGAAGCAAAAGGAAATAGCCGAAGCTGCATCTCAACAAGCTCAGCCGAAGCAGGTCATGCATACTGCTTCGTATCATCCGCCTTATGTACCACAATACATAGACAATCACCCTGCAGCTTCTGTAGCTTCGGCAAGTCAACCTCAAGCTTCCTGGCAGCAGCTTCCGCCTCCACCTCCATTGCAGCAAGGTCAACAGCCAGAAGGGAGTCAATACGCTCCAAATCAGAGGGACTTCAGAGAACAGTCCGAAGCTCGCACAGTCAACAGCACTGTGCCAGAATCGAAGCACATTTATTGACATATCCTACCTTTGATAGCAGTCTTTTCTATTTAGCTTTATTTTCTGTGAAGCAAAAAACATTGATAGTTTTCATGTAATAATTTCGTTGTTTCCTACGAGGAAAATCTATTTGCTCTACAAGCCTAAGTTCCTGAGGCCTAAAACTTTTTCCGTTATCAAGGAGGACCTTCGGATTAAAAATCTTTTGGAGTAACAGAAAGTCGTTCTAAGGAACGCAGAGTAAGTTTATGAAGTCACATAAAGCCGTTCCAAAGGGAGCGCAGTGTAAGTTTTCTGCTCAGAAGTCGTTCCTAAAGGAATGCAGAGCCTACAGCGAAAAGTCAACGCTGATACCGTCTAAGTAAAAGGCGAAGAAGCTCCTAAGGGAGGCTTACAGCGAAAAGTCAACGCTGATACCGTCTAAGTAAAAGACGAAGAAGCTCCAAAGACGTTCCTAAGGGAATGCAGAGCTTACGAATATATTTTATGTGTATCTCCGAAACAAATGACGCATGCATAACATAACATCATCACATCATTTTGCATAGCATAAGCATCATACATCATATTGCATTTGCCAAGAGAAGGGGATACTCTCAACCTTCGAAAGGATGCTTTGAGAAAGTGACATCGAATTTGTATAGCTTCGGAGAATGTTTTCACGAAGCATGGATATCATTCATCAGAGTAGTTTTAACGAAGAATGTCTTCTTCACGAAGCATGAAAAGAAGGGAAGGTGTTTTTTCGCCGAAGGCTCAAAAATGGTATGTATTTAAAGTTTCATGCATCGTAAAGAATTTAATAATGAAAAGAGACTTGTATTTCACATTCAAATGAACAAAGTGTTGCATAGATTACATTTTAATTGTTTTTCCAAATAACATCTAATCTTCTCTCAATACTGCTTCGGCGGCTTCATTCAGAAGTTGGTCAACAACCTTGTCCATGATAGTTTCGGCCATTTGTTTAATTTCTTCATCCCCTTTTGTGTGGGGGTCGGCAGTTGGGTCAATAGTTTCTGAGCAAAGAGAACACTTCTTCATTACTTTTACAAGTCGCAAGCAAAGTTTAAAATGAAAATTACAACGCAACAAGAATGACTAATTGGTACCTAATTGTCTTTCGGGCTCCGTACTCTTTTCGGCAGTTTCTGCTACTTTTCTAGCATCATGGATGCCTTTTTCGCTTCTTTGAATGATCTCTTGCGCCATTTCTCGGCCGCCGTTGTTCCAGATATCAGTAAAAAATTTGCCACCAATCACGCTTGCTTCGGCCGAGGGGTCCTTGATATCTTCGGAAGAGAAGGTAGCTTCAGACTGAGCTAAGAATGTTACGTGCCCGCAACCTTTCTTCTCTAAGACAGAAACAATCCCTCTGGCGCCCGAAAAAGCGCATATGTCGCCGCGACTGTTCAGAATCTCTTCGAAGGCCTCTGCTTCGTGGCTAATCCATTCCAGCGGATCTTCGGGATTGCCTCGAGAAAAATTCTCTTCGCTGGAAAAGGCGCCGACGCTAGCAAAGCTAGTTTTAATTTTGTTCACGCATTCTATAGATTTAACATAGCATTTCCCTTGAGATGTGCGAAGCTCCTTAACTCTTGATTCCAATTTGCTGACCATAAAATCACTAAGTTCTCGTTTTGTTTCCTCAAGCGCGCGCTCCTCTTTAGCTCTAGCCAGCTGTTTCTGAAGATCTTTTATCTCGCGTTTATGAGCTTCGGATTGGGCCTTTGAAGCAGCTTCGTCTTTTTTCACTTTATCTACTAGTGTAAGCAGAATTTTATCTTTTTCCAAAGCTTCGTTTCTCAGTTTGATAACTTCAGAGCGTAAATTATTAAACGCAATTTCATAACTTTCATCTTCGGCGCTCTTTTGCGCTCTTAGCGCGTTGCTTAGGATCAAGCCCTATACGAAAAAGAATTCATATAAGAAAAAAGGAATGAGTTGCGCAAAAAATTATAAGGGGATTTCCTTTTCAAGCGTTAAAATCCCGTACCTTCAGGCTGTTGTACGCAAGACTGTCTGCGAGATCTTCTTTCGTCATGGCGCTTAATCCAGATTCAAGCTTCGGGAAACCAATACTCCTGGCCATCTCTCGGCAGACAGAGAGCTCTTTGTTGTCAGGAAGGCAGTATAAGAAGTCATCTTCATTTGTCCCATTGAATATTACTGCCCCCTTTGGATATTTTAGCTCCTTTGCATAATGGTTAGCTTCATGAGTTTCTTCTTCAGATAATTTTTTCCCCGCAGCATGTCGTATGATGTAATCACACATGTTGGCAGGCGCCTCGGGGATGGCAGTGTCAGTCTCTTCAATTAAAATTGGTTCTGGTATTTTTATTGCTTCGGCTTCCAAAGTTTGCTCCCTGAAGGGCTCTGAAGGCCCAGCTTCAGCTTCAGCTTGTTGCGTCGGAGCTTCAGAAGAAGCTTCAGCAGTTTCAACACTCTTTTTTGGAGTTGTGCTTGAAGACTTAATTGTCTCCAAGACATCTAGTACATTTACCATTCTCTTCCTTTTTGGGGTCACCATTGGACCCTTTTGGATTTTTGCTACTTCGACATTTACTACAGGACTCAAAATTTCTGATGCTTTTTCTTTACTCGGATTTTTCGCTTCTTCCATTTTTTCTGTCGATGGTGCTTCGGCCATCTCTGTAATTTCTGGCAGCAAGGTTGGCTGTTCAGCTTCAGCGGCCGAAGAAGTTTCTCCAGTGAACTCAGGCACCGAAGCTGGTTCAATATGGCGTGGTCGGTGTGTGAGGACCTTCAACCTTTTTCCTTTCGGTTCTGGCTCGCTAGGAGCAGTTTTTGCTTCTTCTTTTTCAGGGGTTATGTTTTTCCTTTTTTGCCTTCGGATGGGATAACGATAATCAGGGTAGAAGAACCCGACGGCATCAAACACTCGGTTGAGTCTCTTCTTTTTTCGGCCTCCGAAGGCTGCTGATAGTGCCGTATTTTCAGCCTTCGAATATGCCCCAAGTAATTCATCACTTAATGTTTCAATGCTTTTCAGCCAGTCGTCATCAGGTTCAATAAATTTATCTGCATATTTGAATGTGTACTTTAATCTGACTAGTCCGCCTTCGTCGGACTCTTTGATGGTTTCCTTCGGCATTTCCCACTTTTCTGCAAGTGGCCATACCCTGAAGGCAATGTGTTCTTGGACCAAGTCCCTTGTCCCAATAAACGAGCAGACTACCCCGAAGGCTCTTTGGCATTCTTCGGCGGCTTCGTCCATTTCGACCTTCGGCCTTCGAAGACCGAAGCGTTGCCAGATTGGATGCATAATAATACTCTTCACATTCTCTTGAGCTGTCAGATCATTCTTTACATAAAACCATTCAGTCATCCAGGCTCCGGGCCACCTCTTCCGAAAGGTCGGCACAGGGCAACTTGACCCGGACCGGGCGCCAAAGCTGTAGCACCCAAAGTTGTTGTGGTATTGCTCCTTCCCCCAGGGCTTCGTCTCGTATAGTAACTCATGAATGTTGCAGAAGCTTTTAGCGTTCGGTTCCAAACCTTGGCTCCTCACAGCCCAGACAAACACTCCCATTCTTATGATGGCTTCGGGAGTGATTTGATGCAGATAGACTTGAAATGTCTTTAGTACCTCAACAACAAAGTTGCTCAGGGGGAATCGAAGCCCAGCCTTGAGGAAGCTTCGGAAAATCACAACTTCATCTTCTTCGGGGGTGGGAGATGTCTTTTCCCCGGCATCAGCTCTCACAATAGATATGTCTCGGAAATATCGCCCCCTCATATTATCAATGTGACTCTGCTTGATGGTCGTTTTCCCAAAAACTGTGTGGCTTGGTCGCCACGGTCGATCTTCGGCCTCTTCTCCACCACTTTCCACATCATAGCTGTCGCTGTCATCAGTATCTTCGGACAAACCTTCGAGAATCTCCTTCGTGATTTTCTCTGTATTCGTCTCTGCCATTGCTATCAGGAACCCCAGATTCTTCTCCTCCTCGAGACTCAGTTTCGTCTCAGCAGGGATCTTCAGCTTCGTCTCAGCAGGGGTCTTCTTGCCTTCAGACATCTTCGGAAACGCTAAAAAATTGCTCCCGAGGCCGAAGCTTCGAAATCAAAAAGACCAGCAAATCTTAATGAACAAGAGCTAGAAATTTTAGTGGGCCGAAGCAAAAGGCAAGTATGCGTACCAAATGAGTTCGCCATGTGATCTTATTTATATGCCTAGGGCGTTGGAAATTGAAAGGCCCCGCTTGTCAGTGAATGTTGCTATTCTAGCAAAGGGAAGGTGTTTTTTCGGACCTTCGGCTCAAGGCCTTCGTCCATATCGCAATCTGAATTTATTATTTACAAATTAATATTGCGAGGGGCTACTGTTGGGGGCCTTCGTCCTCCGAAGGTCCTCAAAAACATGATTTGACAATGTTTTCCAAGTGGATTATATGAACAGGTATTTTCGGATTCAGAATTATGGATATGGAGCACGACTAGGACGAAGCCTGAACCAGACGAAGGTCGAGGGCAGCCGAAGTTGTGCGCAGGGAAGCTTCGGCGCGATAGCATAAGGGGGAACCGACTTAAAGATGAAAAGACTTCGGGGGCCTCGACAGATTTTCATAAACCATTGACAAATGTAATGGACATGGATGTAATTTTATGTGGGCTGCGTCCCGCGTCTATAAATAGATGAACAGTACTCCCGTACTGTTCACGCTGACTGTGCATTCGCTTTTGCGTCACGCTTGTACTTTCTACCTTTTCTCAGGACCGAAGGTACATTTGTAATTTGAAATCATTTCTATTTTCTCATGTTAATAAAATAGAAATGATTCTATGGTAATGTCTAAATTATATTTCGTGCTTTATATGAACCCTTCGTCATTACTTGTTATATTTACGAAGGTATGTTTCTTATGACCTTCGTCCGGAACTCACTATCCCCGAAGGGGCATAGTGCCTCGAAGGACGAAGGACTTTAATATTTAACATTTTTTATGTTGCCTTGTTCTTAACTCTTAGCATTTGAGAACAAGTTCCCAACAGGCTCCATTACTATTGTATGTGGCAGCTTCGTACTCTGCAGTGAGTGTGGCGCTTGTACAGGAGAAGCTTGAAGGACAAATTAAAAAGCAAGCCCTAGCATACTTTGTCTCCGAAGTTCTAAGTTTATCAAAGAAAAACTATACAGAGTTGGAGAAGGTGTTGTATGATGTGTTAATGGCCTCTAGGAAACTTCGGCACTATTTTCAAGCATACCACATAATTGTTCCTTCATCACAGCCTCTGAAGGATATTATGAGGAACAGAGAAGCTACTGGAAGGATTGGAAAGTGGGCTGCGGAGCTTAACGAATTCACTATTGACTATGTCCATAGATCCTCAATTCAGTCCTAAGCGTTAGCAGACTTAATTGCTGATTGGACGCCAGGGGCTCAGGAAGAAGAAGCAAATAAAGATGTTGAAGCCTAGATAGTGTTCTGCGACGGTTTCTGGGGAACCTTCGGTGCAGGTGTGGCTGCTGTCTTAGTTGCACCTTCCAAAGTCAGAACATGCTATGCAGCAAGGCTTGATTTCAGCTGTACAAATAATATTGCTGAATATGAAGCATTACTTTTGGGACTTCGAAAGTTAAAGGCAATAGGAATAAGAAGGGCAGTCCTCAAAACTGACTCTCAAGTTATTTCTGGTCATGTTGACAAGAGTTGCAAGGCAAGAGATCCGAAGCTTGAGAGATACCTGGACACAGTTCGAAGGCTTGAAGCTTCTTTCGAAGGATTTTCTGTTAAGAATATTCCAAGAGGGGAAAATGAGCATGCTGATATGCTAGCCAAGTCAGCGGCAGAGGGGCTTCCTCTACCTTCGGAAGTATTTTTCGAGACAATAAGAGCACCTTCGGTGGAACTCCTTGAAAGAGCAGTGCTCACAATATCTTTTGTCTATAGTGAAGATTGGAGGACTGAGATTATATCTTTCCTCCAAGGTAACTATCTCTCGGATGATGAGGTTTATAACAAAAGAATGGAAGCAAGAACAAAACCATATGTCATAATAGAAGGGGAATTATATAAACATGGAGTTTGTTCCCCACTTCTGCTTATCCAGAACTGAAGGTATAGAATTAATGAAGCAGATCCATGCAGGATTGTGTGGATCTCATATTGGGTCCAGACCTCTTCTAGGAAAGGTTTTCTGACAAGGATTCTATTGGCCGAAGGCAGCTTCGGACGCAGCAGATTTGGTCCAAAAGTGTGAAAATTGCCAAAAATGTGCAAGAGATCAGGAACAACCTTCGTCATTAACTCAGCTAATACAACCAACCTGGCCGTTGCAAAGATGGGGCCGGATCTACTAGGTCCACTTCCACCAGCACAGGGCAACCTGAGATATGTTGTGGTGGCGGTAGAATATTTTTCTAAGTGGATCGAAACAAAGCTTTTGGCTACAATAACTTCGGCTACAATCCAAAAATTTTTCTGGTAGAATATAGTTTGTCGCTTCGGTGTGCCGAAGGCTATAACTGTGGACAATGGAACGCAGTTTGATGCTAAAACTTTCAAAGATTTCTGCGATCAGATTGGCACAAAAATTCATTTTGCATCAGTCAGGCACCCGAAATCAAATGGACTAGTTGAAAGGGCAAATGGTATTATAATGACAGGAATAATGAAGTTAATCTTCAATCAGTCTAGAGGAAAGTGGCCAGATGATTTGGTTAAAGTGGTGTGGAGCCACAATACAACTATATCAAGGTCAATAGGTTTTACACCATTCAAGTTATTGTTCGGTGACGAAGCCATAACCCCCAAAGAGGCTAAAGCGGGGTCAATAAGAACAGTAGCTTCGGCCGAAGACGAAGCTAATTATTCTGTGACAAAAGATACTATAGAAGGGACCAGACTTCAGGCTGTGGAAAATATCAACAAATATCAAGCCGAAACAATAAAATGGCGCGATAGAAAAGTTCGATTGAAAGACATTAAGCCAGGACACTTGGTGCTTCGGAGAGTAGCCAACCCTAACACAGTAGGCAAGCTTCAGCTGAAGTGGGAAGGACCCTTTCTGGTAGTATCTTCGTCAAGACCCAGTTCTTACAGGTTAAAGGACATGGACAGCAACGACATTCCTAGATCCTGGAATGCGGATGAGCTTCGATGATATTATGTATAAATTGATGTAATCTTTTCATTTTTTCTTATGGCACCCTTTTCCTTTCTAAAGGGGGAGAAAGGTTTTTAATGGGGCCATAGTTTGTAATTTTTCCTTTCTTATTCAGCTCTACGAGAGCAAAGTCCCCCAAAAATATGTAAAATGTAAAATCTGAGCATGCACCATCGAGTGCAGAGAGAAAAAAAGAACAAGGAGAAGCTCGAAAGTCGTCCTTAAGGGGATGCAGAGCACGACAAAGCTACAAGAAGTCGTTCCTAAGGGAGCGCAGCGTAAGTTTTCTGCTCAAAAGTCGTTCCTAAGGGAATGCAGAGCCAAATACCGCCGAAATATAAGGTGAAGCACAAAAAGTCAACGCGAATACCGCCGAAATAGAAGGCGAAGAAGTTCAAAAGACGTTCCTAAGGGGATGCAGAACTTACACCGAAAAATAAGCGGTGCAGCCGAAAAATAAACGGCAAAAATATTTCAGTCATTCCTAAGGAAATGAAGATTATGGATGTGGCTTCGTATGTGTGTGTCTGGGCGTTCATTTGCACGATACATTACATCATACATTGCATTCATAAACATTCATTTAGACATACATAGGATCATCATCATATCATACAGATACCGACAATTGCTTTGGCCCTATGGACACGGCTTCGAAAGTAGTGTTATGCTTTGTTGTGTACGAAAAGAAGGGAAGGTGTTTTTCGCCTTCGGCTCAAAAATACAGGTTTCGTCCACATCAAAGCAGTTCATACATGGACGAAAAGGTAAAAATATATTACAAGGTATGGACAAATTTATAGAGTAGTATCTGATTACAATATTTTTTACAAGGATAGTACAACAGTTTTTCTAGAGTTTTTTCGCAGCAAGGTTTTCGGCTTCATCATCATCTACTAAGCTTCGGACCATCTGCTAAGTTTCGGCTCAATGCTCCTTGGCTTCGTCATCCTGTACATGTCAAAGCATTATAAGGTAAATTCAACTTTCAAGGAAAAGGTAAGCACAAGGTATGAGTTTATTACCGGTTTAAGGTGACTTCGAGCTTCGTCACCAGCCAAGCTTCGCCCGCCCTTTGCCTAGATTTGAGTAACGAATCTATTGCTGATGCTTTGGGCCAGGCCGGGAATGTTATTCAAGTCTGCTGGTGATAGGCTGAAGTTTGGTCTATTTACAATATTTCCATGTGTACAGCCAGCCTTCATGAAAGCGACAGTCGTGCCTCGAGAAGCTAGCAGAGCACAAAAGTCACCATGTCCAGCTATAACTTCGTCGAGAGCATCAACTTCACCTTCAATATGATCAAATGTGCCTGGTAGGTCTTCAACCGAAGGTTTAAACTTTTCGGAACTGGCTCCAACTGAGTTGAAGACCTGCTTCAGCCGTTGAATGCACTGGGTGCCGAAGCCTAAGCATTTTTCTTGAAGTTCTTTGAGCAATTTCTGTAGATTTGAACTTTTTACAATTTCAGCTTTGATTTTTGTTTCGAAATCTTTCTTCTCTTGCTCAAAGTTTTTTGATTTCATGGAAAGTTCACTGTTCAATCTAGCGATCTCAGCTTGAGCTTCTACCAGTGAACCTTCCATCGTTTGAAGTATGAAGTCTTTCTTTTCTAGGGCAGCTTCATGATCTTTAATCTTGCTTTCTAAGCCCTCGATTATAACTTCGTTTTTCTTGTCCTCGAGGTCTTGTTGCATCCTCAAGGCTTTGCTTAATAGTAGGCTCTAACAAAATAACCTTCATTAGAAAACATTCTCATATCAAAATAATAAAAAGTTAAGGGAAGAATTTTACCTTAAAGTTAGAATAAAACAAGCTACCGGCAATATGTTGCCGCCGGTATATGCTGAGTTTAGCTTCAAGCTTCGGAAAGCCAACACCCTTTGATAAAGTGTTGACAACTTTCGCCCTAGTCCGGTCCCGAAGGCAACCTAAACTCTCTTCGTCTATACCGCCGAAAAGCAGCGCCCCTGGCTGGTATCCGCAAGATATAGCATAGTCCCTCAGCTCTTCTTTTTCAGCCTTAGACAATTCTTGCCCAATTATGTTTAGAAAGTTGAAATTTCCTTCTTCCGAAGCATCTTCGGCAAGCTCTTTCTCTTTTTTAGATACTGCAGTCGGGGTTTCCTCAGCAGCCGCAGCAGTTTCTTCCTCAGCCATATTCAAAATCATTTCATCAATATCAGTAAGTGTGTTTTCCAAATTTGTGGCTTCGGCTACTGCTGCTTCGGAAGTACAAGCTTCGGCAGAAGCAGATTCGGCTGCTACTGCTGCTGTTTTCGGTGTTGAGGCCGACGGTGGTATTTCTTCAATAGCCTCAATGATAGTAATAATCCTCTGCTTTTTGGTTCAGCGGGCTTCTCGGCAACCGAAGGCTCCTTCTTCTGTAAAAGCTTCATCAGTTCCGGTCCCAGCGGACTTAGCTTATTAGGTAGAGATTTAGTCATTACCTTAAAAATTTCTTCTATGTCAGTGGCAGAAGGTGTTGAGGGGATTTCTTCTTCTAAATCAGCTTTTGGCTTCGGAGCTGTAACTTTTCTCTTCTTCGAAACGGCCATCTTCGGCTTAGGGCTGGATTTTTTCTTTTTTGCTAAAATTTTCATCTTCTTTTATCATTCTGGCAGCTTGTCTTTGCATAACACTGACAGCTTTTTTTCGTTTTGGCCCTTCGGCACCTTTGTTCAACCGTTCATAGTCAGGATATTCAAACTTCAGAACGTCCATTACTCGGTTCAACCTTCGTTTTGGCCGGGTGCCAAAGGCTGCTGTCATTAATTGATCTTCTTTCTTCGTATAATTGCCCAAAATTTCATTGCACATAACTTCAATTGTGTCCAACCATTCTTGGCAGGGTTCTTTGAAGTGCTTCTTGAACTTAAAATGATAAGGCAGTCGAACAAGTTCATTCTTTTTCTTCTCTCCTTTAAGCTTCGGCATACTCCATTCCTTTAACGTCGGGAATACTCTATTGGCCAAGTATTCCTGAACCAAATCCCTAGTACCAATATGCTCAGACACAATTCTAAATTCGCCCACAGCAACTGAGCATGGTGTCCCCGCCGTCATGCAGCACTGAGGCCTAGTTAACCCGAAAGTTAGCTCCAGCGGGCTCTGAACTAGCTTCTCCTTTTTTCATCAACCTTAACATAAAACCATTCAGTTTTCCAGCCGGTTGGCCATTTGGTGCGGTAGCTAACCACCAGTGTCTTCATGTCTTTGCAGTAGGCAAAATTATAGCAGCCGAAATTCTCGTGCAGTCCATCTTCTCTAGCCTTCGTTTGATAGTGAAGTTCGTGCACCCGGCAGAAGGCTTCGGCAAGCGGCTCCACCCCTTGGCTTCGAAGAGCCCAAATAAAAACGCTGAGTCCAATGATAGTGTTAGGAGTCAACTGATGAAGATAAACTTCAAAATTTTCCAAAACATCCGCAATCATTCCATGCAGAGGAAACCTCAACCCTGCTTTGAAGAAGCTCTTAAAAACCACCACCTCATCATTTTCTGGCCTCGGAGTGATCTCTTCTCCACCAAAACGAATCAGCTTCTTCTCGGCTTCGCCGAAGTAACCTAGCTTTGTCATCATGGGCATATCGGCCTCGGAAACAGTAGACTTTCCAAACTCCAGGTGGCTGGGTTTAGATGGCACAACGGAATAATCTACCTCTTCTTCTTTAGCATCACCCACTTCAATATCTGCTTCTTCAGTTTCGGCAGCAGGTGCACCTTTGTCAGAGGCGCCCTCTATCACAACCAGTCCCGACTGCCGCATTGCTTCGGAGATCGGGGCAGTTTCAGCAGCTTCGGCCTCCTCTTCGTTGCGTGTAACCCTAGCTGTTGAATGGACCCTGGCCATTTGATGCTGAATTTCTTGCGTTTTGACAAAGTTGAATACTTTTTATCTTTGCCGAAGCTCCCTCTTGTGACGAAGCTTTGATTTGGAATATGGTGAATAAGCTACAACTGTGGTCAAATTTTTCGGCAGCACAACAGTGCAATAGTAGTAAATGCTGTGGTAACTTCACACCTACCCGTCTGTATATATAGTGCTGTAGGTGGGAAGGTAAATCGACAAGACGATCGCACCCGCTGAACAGTCGCCCGCACCCACTCAACGGTGGACCATACTGCGCGAGGAGACGAATCACCAGATCGAGTGTACCCATCGTATGATGGGACCGCCTTACACTCGGAATATTTAAATCGTTTCTCGGCAACGAGCTCAAGGAAGGTGTTTTTTGGACCTTCGGCATTCCGAAGCCTAAAAGAATTTTTCATGGGTCGAGCTCATTACGAAAAATGATCTGGCACCGTGAAGGGGCTATTGTTGGGGGTCTGCTTCGTCGCCGAAGGTCCTATGAGAAGAAACACCTTCGGAAGGCCAGAACAGGAACAATGCCGAAGCTATCAGTCAGGGAGCTTCGTAGTATATTTCAAAATGCACCGACTTAAAGATGAGATGACCAATTGGCCCATGATAACCTGTGTAATAATTGTAATCATTTGTAGAGGACATGAATGTAAATTCATACAGGCTGCGCCCTGTGTCTATAAATAGGTGAATAGTACCCCCGTACTGTTCACGCTTCTGCATCTCATTTTGTATCTTCGTCTTCTGTCAAGCTCAAGGTACAAATGTAGTTTGATATTACTTTCATGTATTCATGATTATTTAACAATAAATGTTCATATTTCGATACCATGTAATTATTTATATTGTTGTTTTATGTTTCATAAGCTTCATCCTTTGATTATATATGTCATGCTTATGAAGGTATGTCCTTCATAACCTTCGTCCGAAGATTATTATATCCTAAGGGAAATAATGCTTCGAAGGACGAAGGACGTTAACATTTAACATTTTTGTGTTGCCTTGTTCTTAATTCAAAGCATTTGAGAACAAGTCCTCAACATCACCCTTGTCACCTTTGAGCAGGATGAGCAGGGACTCCCTGGTTTTGGAGGACCTTAGGGTGTTGGCTCGGCCGAGTTATGTAACATCCCAGGTGTTACTCAAGGTTTCTACTTTAGAGCCACACCCTGACCTATTATCACATGTGGATTAGTGGAGCCCTTGATGAACATAACTTAACAACAAAGGGAAAATATGGTGCATATGACAAGAGAAAATTTTCAGAACCCTAAGTCTAACCACTGGAGCTATTTGAACCAAAACAGAAAATGTGAAAACAAACGACAAAACAATCCTTATCACAAGTTGGGCTAATTACACATGTTGAAGATCATCAAAATATCTATCAGAGATAATAAGAAAGTTTCCCCAAAACAAGCCTTAAACAACTCCAAATCGATCACTAACTGAAAGAACCCTTGGGGGAAACCAGATTTTCTCTAAGTCTCCCCAACCCGAATTAAAAAACCTATCATGTTCACCTAGCTCCTTAACTCAAATTCAAATGGTCAAATGGATAAAATGGTGCCTAATTACCTTAGACACACCCTGGTAAAGTTTGACACTGAACCAAGACCGTTTGACACGCCTTGGCACGAGTTTTGTCGTGACTTGGGTACAGCGACAGACCCGACATGACACTAGCGTAGCTCCTCGCTCTAAGCATATCACAGCTCGAGACTCACATGAAAAGGCAAGGATTTGGAGCAGGGTTGAGATCCTACATGGGACCCTTGCTAAGATAGGCACGCTAGGGCAGCTAAACAAGCGCCTAGACATGAGCAGAAGCGATCCTCCACGTGTTCGACCGCAGCTGAGCGTGCTCTGACCGCATTGCGCAAGCCACAAGCTTCGGTCGACTCAATCGCGCGCTCAACCCCGTGCCCGTGCCCGAGCCCTATCCTATAAGAAGCCCCAGCCCTCGGCCTTGCCCTCCTGCACACCCCATACCCTTTTACCAGTGACTGAACCCCGCAAGCTTGTCGACGCGTCAACCACCTTAGGCCAGCCACAGCAGCCTAACCCCATCCAATCTATCTCCCCGACTAGCTTCCCTAGAGGCTAGCAAAGCTTCCCAGCCACGCAGACCAAACAATACCTCGTCGGAGATGCCAAAACACCTCGTCGGACTTGTCCCGTCCGCCAGTTCCCTCGGTCTAGGTAATCTAACCATCAATTTGTCGATTCCTTCCACGCACACACTCCCTACCACTCAGTGGACCTCCTTGTGCGGTCTGATTGAGCTCTACCACCATGGTTTAGTCGGTGCAAACATCGTCGACGAGCTCTGCCTCCTGGATCCGTGGCCAGACCAGCTCCGGGCACCAGAGACGCCGACCCATACCTCGACATGACCGCTAGAGGCTCCCCATTCTCGCCCGACCCTTCGCCGGAACCCTACCAACGCCGGCTGCCGTCATATTCACCATGGGTACTGTGTAACCTAGCTAAGGACCACGGATTAGAGGTTAGGAAAACCCAGGGGGTTATGAGCAAAGGTCTAGACTCAGGTGAATAGTGCGCTAGGGACAAATCTATAAGAAAAGAGGGGAGGAAATGTCAGTGACCCGTCTGAAAGAAGGTTTTCCTTTCTTTTTCAAAAATTCATTTGAAATAATTAGCAGAAAACTATAAAAATTCATAACTTGGGCAAAATATGACCAAATTTAGTCAAACAAATTTTACTAGGTTCTGGATAGGGTGAACCTTAGAATAAAAATAGAAAACCCACTAGTCCAGTACTGTTTTTGGAAGTTTAGATTTTTATTAAGATATTAAGTAATGTACAAAAATAGGAGTAAAATTAGTAGAACTATAGTACTGGAGCTGAGAAAATTTTGGGAGGTGACCAATCAACAGTTAAGTCCTACAAAATTATTGTACACCATAGTCTTCTCATTTAACTAGAGATTATAAAATAAATTAGGTTTCTGCTTATTTTCTTGGAAATTAAATCAGGACCTAGACATGTGAACCATAAGACCTACTTATTTTTTCTAGACTAATTTAGCAGCAAAGTTTCGAGGAAAAATATAAAAATGACCTAAGTGTGACTAAGAAATATGTTTTCCCCTACCCCATGAGAAACTATAAGGAACTTTAGAAAATCATACAACCCATCCCCTATAAGGAAAAATGACCAAACTTAGGAATGATTGCTCATGCGTAAAGAAAAGATTAGGAAAATTGCCAAATTTGTTGTTTGACATTTTTCAAAGGAAAAGTTAGTTAAAAGCACCCTTTAGCCCCACAACTTTAGAAAATCATAAACAATGATTCACTAAGTACCATTAAGTATATTTTCACATAAGACCATGATATTGCATCTATATACCTGTAAAAATAACCCTAGGGGCATAGGTCACTTCTAAATGGAAAGTCTAGTGTAAAATGACCCCTCTACTCTAGTTTTTGTTATTTTTGTCTAAATCCGATTCTAATTAGTTTTTACCTTAAATTCCTAGAACAGACTAATTTCACCAGAGTTAAGCTACTGTAAATTTTTCAGAATTTTCAAAGAATTCTAAGTAACCTCCATAGTTCAAATCACCATTAAAAGCCTAGGGGAAATTAGAATAAATAAAGGAACCCTAAATAACCTAGTATTACTCAACCATGCATCACATTTATCATCTTCATGTTATAAATGTACATGCATCTTATGCATCATATTAATAGATTGCAACCTCGCTGACGGAGAGTATGTGCTCATCCCCCAGCAAGGGGCTGGCCAAGAGGAAGCTCAGGACTCAGGAGCTAGCTACAGAGGCTGCTACTGAGGATCTACCTGCTGCCCCATCAATTGAAGGCAAGCTCCGATTTTATGCATAACCGTTTATATATGCTATTTTACCACACTTAATGTTTGTAGGCTTGTACTGCGCACTTAAGTGTAGGAGTTATTTGAAATCCTAGTTGCATGAACTCAGGACTCCTTTTGAGATGGATACTAGTATGCTAGGTCGAGTAGTTGCTATGCTAATTCAGGATCTCCGTAGAAGTCGAGTGATTTTTCTAGCACTCGCGTGAGGTCAGGAGTTAATTTGTATCCACTTTGATACTGGAACTATGATGGTCTATGGTCAAGGGTCCATGGGGATGCCTTGTCCACAAGATTAAATTGGAATAAGATGAACGTGTGGATACTTGTTTCAAGCGTTTGAAAGTACTAAACACATGCCGAGAAATATGGTAAATCGGTAAGCCTAGTACCTGAGTGAATGTCACACCCAGTTTTAAGGGACAAAGCCGGGTGCATCTCATATATGCGCCAAAAAAGACAACACATATAATAATAGAGTGTATAGAGATAAATATCACAATAACATCAGAGTACTTATTACATTGTGGAAGTCTTACAAAATAAAAAATAAATATAAAACAAACTAAGGTCCATCCTTGGCGCCATAAAGTCAACTAGGAGACGCCACCTAGATCAGATCAAACTCCTTGTTGTGTGGCTCCTCTTGAACCACCTGTTTTTCTCCGGTGGAGGTGTGAGACAACAAGGGTGAGCTCACACATGTTCATTGCTCAACAAGCTGTGGGGAATAATGTGGCATGAACTCACCAAAGTGGGAGTTCATGTGATGTGTAAAGCTGATCAACAATAGGGGTTAAAGTTAAGCATTGCTTTTAATAAGTTGGTCAAATTTTATGAGCAGTTACTAAGTGTAAGTAAATATCAAACCATAAAAAGAATAATAGAACAAAATTAATAAATAATCCCATGCAATGCAAATGACAAATTGAATTTAGTTCCATAAATTAATCATGCGAGAGTCCTGAGCTGCTTATGACTGTGAGCTTGGCTAGTATACCAGTTTTACACTCTACAGAGGTTGTACCCTATACCCACAAGTCATGTATCCCATGTCGCCAGGGTTTGTAAGGCCCTTAGACACTAAAAGTCGCCTAGAGGGGGGTGAATAGGCGGAATCTGAAATTTACAAACTTTAAGCACAACTACAAGCCGGGGTTAGCGTTAGAAATATAAACGAGTCCGAAAGAGAGGACGAAAACAAATCAACCAAAGAAATAGAGTGGATTACACGGTGATTTGTTTTACCGAGGTTCGGTTCTTGCAAACCTACTCCCCGTTGAGGTGGTCACAAAGACTGGGTCTCTTTCAACCCTTTCCCTCTCTCAAACGGTCAACTAGACCGAGTGAGCTTTCTCCTTATCTCACGGGTCACTTAGACCTCGCAAGGACCACCACACACTTGGTGTCTCTTGCCTTGGTTACAAAGCACTTGAGAACAAGAAATGAGGAAGGAAGAAAGTGATCTAAGCGCAAGAACTCAAAAGAACACAAATACCAATCTCTCACTAGTCACTATTTGATTGGAATGATATTTGGACTTGGGAGAGGATTTGATCTTTTGTTTGTGTCTTGGAGTGAAGTCTAGAGCTCTTGTATTGAATGCAATGACTGAAAACTTGGATGCCTTGAAGTGTTGGTGGTTGGGGGTTTTTATAGCCCCAACCACCAAAGTGGCCGTTAGGGATGGCTGCTGTTGTATAGCACACCGAACAGTCCGGTGCGCCACCGGACACTGTCCGGTGCGCCCGCCACGTCACCCAACCGTTAAGGTTCGACCGTTGGAGCTCTGACATGTGGGGCCATCGGACAGTCCGGTGCGCCTTCTAGCGCTGCTCTGACTTCTGCGCGCGCAGGCGCGCACTATTCACGTTCACTGTAGCCTTTTGCAGACGACCGTTGGTGCAGATAGTCGTTGCTTCGCTGGCACACCGGACAGTCTGGTGCTACACCGGACAGTTCGGTGAATTATAACGGAGCGGCTCCCCTAAAACCCGAAGCTGGCAAGTTCAGAGTTGATCCACCCTGGTGCACCGGACACTGTCCGGTAAGCCAGACCAGCGCAGCCTTCGGTTGTCTTTTGCTCTTTTTATTTGAACCCTTTCTTGGACTTTGTATTGGTTTGTTGTGAACCTTTGACACTTCTAGAACTCAAAATCTAGAGCAAACTAGTTAGTCCAATAATTTGTGTTGGGCAATTCAACCACCAAAATTCATATGGGAAAAGGTTTGACCCTATTTCCCTTTCAAACTCCCCCTTTTTGGTGATTGATGCCAACACAAACCAAAGAAAATATAAAAGTGCAGTATTGAACTAGTTTGCATATGGTAAGTGCAAAGGTTGCTTGGAATGAAACCAATAATTATTTCTACTAGATATGCATAGATGGTTTTCTTCTTATTTAAAAATTTTGGACCACATTTGCACCACTAGTTTTGTTTTTGCAAATACTCTGTAAAATTCTTTTCAAAAACCTTTTGCAAATAGTCAAAGGTATATGAATAAAATTGAAAGAAGCATTTTCAAGATTCGAAATTTTCTCCCCCTGTTTCAAATGCTTTTTCTTTGACTTGAACAAAACTCCCCCTCAATGAAATTCTCCTCTTAGTGTTCAAGAGGGTTTTACAAATGTTTGAAGATACTTTCTCCCCTTTTGAAAACACAATAAGATATCAATTTGAAAACTTCATTTTTAAAATTTGGTGGTGGTGTGGTCCTTTTGCTTTGAGCTAATACTTTCTCCCCCTTTGGCATGAATCGCCAAAAACGGATACTTGTGAGTGAAAAATAAGCCCTTTGACTTTCTCCCCAATGGCAAACAAATAAATATGAGTGAAGATTATACCAAAGTGGAGAACAATGCGAAATACCGGCAAAGAGTAGATAATACCGATGGAGTTTAGTGGAAGCGTCGTCTTTGCCGAATACTCCATTTCCCTTTCAATTCTATGACTAAGCATAAAAATATACTTGAAAACACATTAGTCATAGACATAAAAGAGATATGATCAAAGGTATGTAAATGAGCTATGTGTGCAAAGTATCAATCAAAGTTCTGAGAATCAAGAATGTTTAGCTCATTCCTAAGTTTGGTAAAGGTTTTCTCATCTAATGGTTTGGTAAAGATATCGGCCAATTGATCTTTGGTGTTAATATAGGCTATCTCGATATCTCCCTTTTGTTGGTGATCTCTCAAAAAGTGATACCGAATGGCTATGTGCTTAGTGCGGCTGTGCTCAACGGGATTATCTGCCATGCGGATTGCACTCTCATTATCACATAGGAGAGGGACTTTGCTAAATTTGTAGCCATAGTCCCTAAGGGTTTGCCTCATCCAAAGCAATTGCGCGCAACAATGGCCTGCGGCAATGTACTCGGCTTCGACGGTAGAAAGAGCTACTGGGTTTTGTTTCTTTGAAGCTCAAGACACCAAGGATCTCCCCAAGAACTGACAAGTCCCTGATGTGCTCTTCCTATCAATTTTACACCCTGCCCAATCAGTATCTGAATATCCTAATAAATCAAAATAGGATCCCTTGGGGTACTAAAGGCCAAACTTAGGTGTATGAACTAGATATCTCAAGATTCTCTTCACGGCCCTAAGGTGAACTTCCTTAGGATCGGCTTGGAACCTTGCACACATGCATACAGAAAGCATAATGTCCAGTCGAGATGCACATAAATAGAGTAAAGATCCTATCATCGACCGGTATACCTTTTGATCTACGGATTTACCTCCCATGTCGAGGTTGAGATGCCCATTGGTTCCCATGGGTGTCTTGATGGGCTTGGCATCCTTCATTCCAAACTTGGTGAGTATATCTTGAATGTACTTGGTTTAGCTGATGAAGGTGCCCTCTTGGAGTTGCTTCACTTGAAATCCTAGAAAATACTTCAACTCCCCCATCATAGACATCTCGAATTTTTGAATCATGATCCTACTAAACTCTTCACAAATAGATTTGTTAGTAGACCCAAATATGATATCATCAACATAAATTTGGCATACAAACAAATCATTTTCAATTGTTTTAGTAAAGAGAGTAGGATCGGCTTTGCCGACTTTGAAGCCATTAGTGATAAGGAAATCTCTTAGGCATTCATACCATGCTCTTGGGGCTTACTTGAGCCCATAAAGCGCATTAGAGAGTTTATATACATGGTTAGGATACTCACTATCTTCAAAGCCTAGAGGTTGCTCAACATAGACCTCTTCCTTGATTGGTCCATTGAGGAAGGCACTCTTCATGTCCATTTGGTAGAGCTTAAAGCCATGGTAAGTAGCATAGGCAAGTAATATATGAATTGACTCAAGCCTAGCTACGGGTGCATAGGTTTCAGCAAAATCCAAACCTTTGACTTGTGAATAACCCTTGGCCACAAGTCGTGCCTTGTTCCTTGTCACCACACCACGCTCATATTGCTTGTTGCAGAAGACCCACTTGGTTCCTACAACATTTTGGTTAGGACGTGGAACTTAATGCCATACCTCATTCCTCGTGAAGTTGTTGAGCTCCTCTTGCATTGCTAGCACCCAATCCGAATCTTGAAGTGCTTCCTCTACCCTGTGTGGCTCAATAGAGGAAACAAATGAGTAATGTTCACAAAAATGAGCAACACGAGATCGAGTGGTTACCCCCTTATGAATATCGCCGAGGATGGTGTTCACGGGGTGATCTCGTTGGATTGCTTGGTGGACTCTTGGGTGTGGCGGTCTTGGTCCCTCATCATCTTCCTTGTCTTATTTATTAGCCTCTCCCCCTTGATCAATGTCCTCCTCTTGAGGTGGCTCATCTTCCTGATCTTCATTTTCATCATCTTGAGCTTGATCCTCATCTTGGGTTGGTGGAGACGCTAGCATGGAGGAAGATGGTTGATCTTGTGCTTGTGGAGGCTCTTCGGATTCCTTAGGACACACATCCCCAATGGACATGTTCCTTAGCGCGATGCATGGAGCCTCTTCATCATCTAGCTCATCAAGATCAACTTGCTCTACTTGAGAGCCGTTAGTCTCATCAAACACAATGTCACAAGAGACTTCAACTAGTCCAGTGGACTTGTTAAAGACTTTATATACCCTTGTGTTTGAGTCATAACCAAGTAAAAAGCCTTCTACAGCCTTTGGAGCAAATTTAGATTTTCTACCTCTTTTAACAAGAATAAAGCATTTGCTACCAAAGACTCTAAAATATGAAACATTGGGCTTTTTACCGGTCAGGAGTTCATATGATGTCTTTTTGAGGATTCGGTGTAGATATAACCGGTTGATGGCGTAGCAAGCGGTGTTGATCGCCTCGGCCCAAAACCGATCCGAAGTCTTGTACTCATCAAGCATGGTCCTTACCATGTCCAATAGAGTCCTATTCTTCCTCTCTACTACACCATTTTGTTGTGGCGTGTAGGGAGAAGAGAACTCATGCTTGATGCCCTCCTCCTCAAGAAAGCCTTCAATTTGAGAATTCTTGAACTCCGTTTCATTGTCGCTTCTTATCTTCTTGATCCTTGAGCTGAACTCATTTTGAGCTTGTCTCAAGAATCCTTTCCAAGTCTCTTGGGTTTGAGATTTTTCTGCAAAAAGAATACCCAAGTGAAGCGAGAATAATCATCCACAATAACTAGATAGTACTTACTCCCGCCGATGCTTATGTAAGCTATCGGACCGAATAGATCCATGTGGAGTAGCTCCAGTGGCCTGTCAGTCGTCATGATGTTCTTGTGTGGATGATGAACACCAACTTGCTTTCCTGCTTGACATGCGCTACAAATCCTGTCTTTCTCAAAATGAACATTGGTTAGTCCCAAAATGTGATCTCCCTTTAGAAGCTTGTGAAGATTCTTCATCCCAACGTGGGCTAGTCGGCGGTGCCAGAGCCAACCCATGTTAGTATTAGCAATTAAGCAAGTATCGAGTTAAGCACTATTGAAATCAACTAAGTATAGCTGACCCTCTAATACTCCCTTAAAAGCTACTGAATCATCACTTCTTCTAAAGACAGTAACACCTATATCCGTAAAAAGACAGTTGTAACCCATTTTACATAATTGAGAAACAGAAAGCAAGTTGTAATCTAAAGAATCTACAAGAAAAACATTGGAAATAGAATGGTCAGGTGATATAGCAATTTTACCAAGTCCTTTGACCAAACCTTGATTTCCATCCCCGAATGTGATAGCTCGTTGGAGATCTTGGTTTTTCTCGTAGGAGGAGAACATCTTTTTCTCCCTAGTCATGTGGTTTGTGCACCCGCTGTCAATGATCCAACTTGAGCCTCCGGATGCATAAACCTACAAAACAAATTTAGGCCTTGTTCTTAGGTACCCAAACGGTCTTGGGTCATTTTACATTAGAAACAAGCACCTTGGGTACCCAAACACAAGTCTTGGAGCCCTTGTGTTTGCCTCCAACATATTTGGCAACTACTTTGCCTGATTTGTTAGTAAGCACATATGAAGCATCAAAAGTCTTAAATGAAATGTTGTGATCATTTGATGCAATAGGAGATTTCTTCTTAGGCATTTTAACATGGGTAGAACGCCTAGAGCTAGAAGCCTCATTCCTATAAATAAAAGCATGGTGAAAAACAGAATGAGTCTTCTTTGCATGGATTCTCCTAATCTTATCCTCAGGATAAC
Organism: Zea luxurians; assembly: GCA_029449295.1. Taxonomy (NCBI): domain Eukaryota; kingdom Viridiplantae; phylum Streptophyta; class Magnoliopsida; order Poales; family Poaceae; genus Zea; species Zea luxurians. Next base: position 42,288,113 of record JAOPSE010000001.1, on the reverse strand, counting down.
CAGCAGGATACAAAATATGACCCTCGTTATCCTGAGGCATGGGAGCTTTGCCCTTAACAAAATTAGACAATCTTTTAGGAGGGGCATTAAGCTTGACATTGTCTCCCTGTTGGAAGCCAATGCCATCCTTAATGCTAGGGCGTCTCTCACTATAAAGCATATTTCGAGCAAATTTAAATTTTTCATTCTCTAATTCATGCTCGGCAATTTTTGCATCTAGTTTGGCTATATGAATATTTTGTTGTTTAATCATAGCAAGGTGATCATGAATAGCATCAACATTAATATCTCTACATCTAGTGCAAGTAGAAACATGATCAACCGTAGATGTAGAGGGTTTGCAATTGCTTAATTCAACAATCTTAGCATGTAAAATAGCATTCTCATCTCTAAGATTGGTAATAGAAACATTGCAAACATCTAATTCCTTAGCCTTAGCAATTAATTTTTCATTCTCATTCTTAAGGCTAGCAAGAGAGGCATTCAATTTATCAATCTTAGCAATTAAACTAGCATTATCATTTCTAAGATTGGCAATTGAAACATCACTGTCGGCGTTTCGAGACCGGGGGGTCCCTAAGCCGACGAGTGAGTGTGTCGCATGCCCCAGCCCAGATGGGTCGAGCGTGTGGGCGAGCGCGAAGGGGGGAAAAGCGAGGTGGCCAGAGACGAGTCGTGAGAGAGGTGGGAATCCCGCGGCCTTCGTGTTCGACCCGCGCCCAGGTCGGGTGCGCTTGCAGTAGGGGGTTACAAGCGTCCACGCGGGTGAGGGAAGCGAGCGGCCCCAAGAGAGCGCCTGCCCCGTCCTCGTCCCCGCGCGGCCAACCTTCTCTAAGAAGGCCCTGGTCCTTCCTTTTATAGGCGTAAGGAGAGGATCCAGGTGTACAATGGGGGTGTAGCAAGGTGCTACGTGTCTAGCGGGGGTGAGCTAGCGCCCTAAGTACATGCCAATGTGGCAGCCGGAGAGATCTTGGCACCCAGCTGGTGTGGTGTCATGGCTGTCGGAGGAGCAACGGAGCCTGGCGGAGGGACAGCTGTTGGAGCGGTTGGGCCCTTGCTGACGTCCCCCTGCTTCCGTAAGGGAGCTGAGAGCCGCCGTCGTCATGGGTCTAGCGGGGCGCCATCATTGCCTATCTGGCGGAGCTAGCCAGATGGGACGCCGGTCTTGTTCCCTGCGGCCCGAGTCGGCTCGGGGTAGGGTGATGATGGCGCTTCCTGTTGACGTGGCGGACTTGTGTCCTAGGTCGGGCGACGTGGAGGCTCCTCCGAAGCCGAGGTCGAGTCTGTCCTGCATGGCCGAGGCCGAGCCCGAGCTCCTGGGTCGGGCGAGGCGGAGGTCGTTCGGCAGAGGCCAGGGCGGAGTCCGAGCCCTGGGTCGGGCGGAGCGGAGTTCGTCGTCTTCTGGGGCCTAGCCCGAGTCCAAGCCCTGGGTCGGGCGGAGCGGAGTTCGCCGTCTTCCGGGGCCTTAGCCCGAGTCCGAGCCCTGGGTCGAGCGGAGCGGAGTTCGCCATCTTCCGGGGCCTTAGCCTAAGTCCGAGCCCTGGGTCGGGCGGAGCGGAGTTCGCCGTCTTCCGGGGCCTTAGCCCGAGTCCGAGCCCTAGGTCGGGCAGAGCGGAGTTCGCCGTCTTCCGGGGCCTTAGCCCAAGTCCGAGCCCTGGGTCGGGCGGAGCGGAGTTCGCCGTCTTCCGGGGCCTTAGCCCGAGTCCGAGCCCTGGGTCGGGCGGAGCGGAGTTCGCCGTCTTCCGGGGCCTTAGCCCGAGTCCGAGCCCTGGGTCGGGCGGAGCGGAGTTCGCCGTCTTCCGGGGCCTTAGCCCGAGTCCGAGCCCTGGGTCGGGCGGAGCTTCCTATGGCGCCTTTGGCAAGGCCTGACTGCCTGTCAGTCTCACTCTGTCAAGTGGCACTGCAGTCGGAATGGCGCAGGCGGCGCTGTCCTTCTGTCAGACCGGTCAGTGGAGCGGCGAAGTGACGGCGGTCACTTCGGCTCTGCCGGGGGGCGCGCGTCAGGATAAAGGTGTCAGGCTACCTTTGCGTTAAATGCCCCTACGACTTGGTCGGTCGGCGCGGCAATTTAGTCAGGGTTGCTTCTTAGCGAAGGCAAGGCCTCGGGCGAGCCAGAGATGCGTCTGCCGTTAAAAGGGGGCCTCGGGCGAGACGGAAACATCTCAGGGTCGGCTGCCCTTGCCCGAGGCTAGGCTCGGGCGAGGCGTGATCGATTCGCTCGTATGGACTGATCCCTGACTTAATCGCACCCATCAGGCCTCTGCAGCTTTATGCTGATGGGGGTTACCAACTGAGAATTAGGCGTCTTGAGGGTACCCCTAATTATGGTCCCCGACAGTAGCCCCCGAGCCTCGAAGGGAGTGTTAGCACTCGCTTGGAGGCTTTCGTCGCACTTTTTTGCAAGGGGACCAGCCTTTCTCGGTTGCATTTTGTTCCGGTGGGTGCGCGCGAGCGCACCCGCCGGGTGTAGCCCCCGAGGCCTCGGAGGAGTGGTTTCACTCCTTCGAGGTCTTAATGCCTTGCGTAATGCTTCGGCTGGTCTGGTGGTTCCCTCATGCGAATTGGCCGTAGCCCGGGTGCACGGTCGGGGCCCAAGTTCTCGGGCTGGTATGTTGACGCTGTCAACGGTTTGGCCGGAGCCAGGTTTGCGAGAGCAGCCCCCGAGCCTCCGCACAGGGCGAGAGGGCGATCAGGGACAGACTCGGCTTTTTTACATACGCCCCTACGTCGCCTTTCCGCAAGGAGGAGGGGGGAGAGCGCCATGTTACCCTCGATGGGCACCGAACATGGTGTCTCCGGTGAGCTGCAAGCGGGTAATCCGAGTGGACGTCCGTGCCCCGTTTGTTGGGGGTCGGCTAGGGGCCCAGAGGCACGCCCAAAAGTACCTGCGAGTGATCTGCCGGTCCCGGTCCCCTGGCGACGGGGTCCGAGGGCTCGATGCCTCCCTCCGATGGGATTCCGTTACAAAATCGCTCCCGCTGGTCTCGGAAATGTCCTAGGGTACCTCGGGAGCGTAGCCCGAGCCTTGGTTATGTATCGAACGTACCCCTGGTCATCCCTCGCTCGGTGTCTGAGGCGACTGTGAACCCTTCGGGGGCCAGCCTTCGAACCCCTGATCAGTAATGGGCGTGGAGCCCGAGTAGCCTGAGGCGGCCGTGGAACCCTTCGGGGGGCCGGCCTTCGAACCTCTGACCAGTAGTGGGTGTAGGGCCCACGCGATCTGAGGCGGCTGTTGAACCCTCCGGGGGGCCAGCCTTCGAACCCCTGATCAGTAAGGAGGCTCGGAGCCTAGTTCCTTCACGGGGAAGGATCCCTTTCGGGGTATCCCCCTTTCCCGGTCCCTGTCGCAAGAGATAGAGAAAGAGGAAAAAAGGAAAAACGATACGAAACCGAACGACACGGCGTACCTTTTTTTTGCGCGGTTGTTTCGGCGAAGGCGAAGCGTCGCCCGCTGCTCCTGCCAGAAGCGCCGCCTGTCCAGCCGCGGAGTTGATGCGACGGGGCGAGTAGTTGGCGGGGCTGCCGTTGCGCGTGCGCGAGTCGTTCGAGGAACGGCTGTTTCGCTTCGCGTTTTTGAACCCCGCGTCCGGTCCGGGCGGAACGTTGGAACCGTCTTCGCCTTGGTCTTTATATACCCCGGAGAGGGTCTGGTGACGGTTCTTTGCTCCGCTTCCTATCTCCCTCTTAGGTTTTTTGCAGCCTAAGAGACTTAGCCAGAGAAAAGGAAACCGCCCTCCCTATCCTTTGCGCCGCCACCCCTTCTGCTCGGCGATGGCTGACCGGGTGACCATCATCTCGCCGCGCGACCCATGGCCCTTCTCCACGGTGACGGCGAGTGATCTGGAGGATCTCGTCGGCGAGGGTTTGCTTCGCCCTCTCACCGATGAGCAGCGGCCAGAATGGATTCCTCCCATGGGCGGAGTCGCTCCATCCCCACCGCCGGGGTACGTCGTGAGCTTCGTCTCCTTCCACGAGCGGGGATTCGGCGTGCCGACGAGCCGCTTTATGCGGGCCATCCTGTTCCACTATGGGGTGGAGTTGCATAACCTCACCCCCAACTCCATCTCGCAGGCCGCTATCTTCGTAGCGGTGTGCGAAGGGTATTTGGGGATCGCCCCCCATTGGGATTTGTGGACCCATCTCTTCTTCGCCGAGCTTTTTGCCTTGCCGACGGGGGAGAGGAAGGTCCGTGCAGCAGTGCGGGCCGGCGGCTGCACCCTCTTGTTGAGGCAGTCGCGGGCGTCGCAGTACATCCCTGCCGTCCTCGCGTCCTCGAACAAGGGGTGGCAGCGCCGGTGGTTCTACCTCCGGAATGACGGTGAGTTGCTCCCGCCGTTCTCCCAGCGGGTTGTCACCGCCGCCACCGACGCCTGGATAATGGGACTCCACACGAGAGACAGAAGAACCTCGAACCCCTTCTCCAGGCCCTGAAGGCGTTGCGGGAGGGAGGACTCACTGCTGCGGGAGTGGTTGCCGCCATCCATCGTCGGAGAGCGCTTCCCTTGGCGGAGCGGCGGCTGCCGCTTTGGGAGATGACCCCGGAGGCTGACTGGGAGGGGTCACGAATGTCCCCTGATCCTCTTCCCTTCGACGCCCTCCAATGGCGGGTGTCGGCCGCAATGGGGAAGCCGGACCCCCACGCCTTCTCCCAGCTTCGGATGCGCCCCGACCAGGGGTGCGTAACTCTGGTGAGTGTTCGCTCCTTCCTTCTTCATACACCGGGTTGCTCCTGGTTCTTACGATTGGGTTTCTTTCCCCCCTTCTTTAGGAGGTGGGGTGGCACAAGCCCTCCCTGCCATGGGTCCCGGAGGACGCGGTGGATCGGGCAGCGCGGCGGGTCGCCGCGGAGGAGGAGAAGAAGAAGAAGGACGCGGAGAAGGCCCGGGCCCGCGAGCGGAGGCGGGCTCGGGACGCCTTGGAGAAGCGCCGTCGCCAGCAGGAGAGGGAAGGACTCCCAAGGGAGCCGTCGCCGGAGACACCCGATGATGATGATGACGACGGTGATGAGGAGGAGGACGACATGGCCGCCCGTCTCGGCCTCAGCCCCGGCTTGGGGCATGGCCAGGAGCCGTCGAGCCAGCCCCCGAGCGGGCTGATGCCTTCAGTTCCCAGAGTTGGGACGCCGGGTTCCCGGCCTGAGGGGCGGGGGCAACCCGAGAGGGTACTTGTCGGGGACCATAATTAGGGGTACCCTCAAGACGCCTAATTCTCAGCTGGTAACCCCCATCAGCATAAAGCTGCAGAGGCCTGATGGGTGCGATTAAGTCAGGGATCAGTCCATACGAGCGACTCGATCACGCCTCGCCCGAGCCTAGCCTCGGGCATGGGCAGCCGACCCTGAGGTGTTTCCGTCTCGCCCGAGGCCCCCTTTTTACGGCAGACGCACCTCCGGCTTGCCCGAGGCTTTGCCTTCGTTAAGAAGCAACCCTGACTAAATCGCCGCACCGACCGACCAAGTCACAGGGGCATTTAACGCAAAGGTAAGCGAGACTGACAGGCCGCCAGGCCTTGCCAAAGGCGCCATAGGAAGCTCCGCCCGACCCAGGGCACGGACTCGGGCTAAGGCCCCGGAAGACGGCGAACTCCGCTCCGCCCGACCCAGGGCTCGGACTCGGGCTAAGGCCCCGGAAGACGGCGAACTCCGCTCCGCCCGACCCAGGGCTCGGACTCGGGCTAAGGCCTCGGAAGACGGCGAACTCCGCTCCGCCCGACCCAGGGCTCGGACTCGGGCTAAGGCCCCGGAAGACGGCGAACTCCGCTCCGCCCGACCCAGGGCTCGGACTCGGGCTAAGGCCCCGGAAGACGGCGAACTCCGCTCCGCCCGACCTAGGGCTCGGACTCGGGCTAAGGCCTCGGAAGACGGCGAACTCCGCTCCGCCCGACCCAGGGCTCGGACTCGGGCTAAGGCCCCGGAAGACGACGAACTCCGCCTCGCCCGACCACAGGGGTCGGACTCCGCTCCGGCCTCTGCCGAACGACCTCCGCCTCGCCCGAGCCAGGAGCTCGGACTCGGCCTCGGCCATGCAGGACAGACTCGACCTCGGCTTCGGAGGAGCCTCCACGTCGCCCGACCTAGGGCACAAGTCCGCCACGTCAACAGGAAGCGCCATCATCACCCTACCCCGAGCTGACTCGGGCCGCAGAGAACAGGACCGACGTCCCATCTGGCTAGCTCCGCCAGATAGGCAATGATGGCACCCCGCTAGACCCATGATGACGGCGGCTCTCAGCTCTCTTACGGAAGCAGGGGGATGTCAGCAAGGGCCCAACCACTCCGACAGCTGTCCCTCCGCCAAGCTCCATTGCTTCTCCGACAGCCACGACACCACACCAGCTGGGTGCCAAGATCTCTCCGGCTGCCACCTTGGCATGTACTTAGGGCACTAGCTCTCTCCCGCTAGACACGTAGCACCTTGCTACACCCCCATTTGTACACCTGGATCCTCTCCTTACGCCTATAAAAGGGAGGACCAGGGCCTTCTTAGAGAAGGTTGGCCCCCGCGGGAACGAGGGCAGGGGCAGGCGCTCTCTTGGGGCCGCTCGCTCCCCTCACCCGCGTGGACGCTTGTAACCCCCTACTGCAAGCGCACCCGACCTGGGTGCGGGACGAACACGAAGGCCGCGGGATCTCCACCTCCCTCTCGACTCGGCTTCGGCCGCCTCCGCTCTCTCCCCCCTTCGCGCTCGCCCACGCGCTCGACCCATCTGGGCTGGGACACGCGGCACACTCACTCGTCGGCTTAGGGACCCCCCGGTCTCGAAACGCCGACAGTTGGCGCGCCAGGTAGGGGCCTGCTGCGTGTTGACGAGCAGTTTCCCGTCAAGCTCCAGATGGGCAGTCTCCAACGACCTCTCCAACCCGGGACGGTGCTCCGTTTCGGGAGTCTCGAGTTCATGTCTTTCGATGGCGGCTACGACATGATACTCCTTCCACCGCCGCGCGACGGCGACAATGGTGGCCGACAGCCCGCCCGCCGGCGGCGGAATCGACGACGTCTTCCCCGCGTGGGGGAAGAACAACCTTCGAGCTCGCCCCATCCTCTCCCTCGCCATCGGAGGAAGAGGCGGGGCAACCAGGGCCAAGCGGGAGGCTGCGCTCCGTCGGCTGTCGAGCGAATCGACATCCCCAGTGCCCCAACGGAGGACGCGTCGGGCGTCACCCTCGCGTTGGAAGCGGAGGCGAGCGCCGTCCCCCCGCAACACGCCAACCCCGAGCAAGTGGACGACTCCAGCACGCTCACGGAGGGCCTGCAGGACGTCGCCCTCGTACCCAAGACGACGGCGCGATCAGCCCCCGATGTGACTTCATCGCTCCTCGTCGACCAAAAGGTACCGACCGATTCCCATCCTTCGTCATTTCGACTCGACCTCAACCCGCCTAGCGACCTCGCTCTGGCGGGCGCTCACGTTGAGGCGAGTGCAACTTCTCTTGGGTTTCGTGTGCGGTCGCCTTGGGACCGATTGACGGGCGTCTCGACCTACGGGCCCTCTGGGTCCGAGGAAGATGACGACCCCAGCATCTGCTGGGATTCCTCCGGATCTGGCAACCCCAGTGCCATGCGGGACTTCATGACCGCATGCAACTACTGCCTCTCCGACTGTTCCGACGGTAGCCGCAGCCTTGACGACAAGGACTGCGGCCCGAGCCGCGAATGTTTCCACGTCGAGCTAGGGGATCCCTCCGGAGGCAACCGTCTCGGCATGCCGGAGGATGGTGATCTCCCTAGGCCGGTGCCTCGCGCCGACATCCCGCGGGAGCTAGCTGTGGTCCCCGTTCCGGCGGGGGGTCACGACCCACAGCTCGAGCAAGTCCGCGGGGCGCAGGCCGGGCTCGACGAGGGGGTAGGAGCGCTCGAGTTGATCCGCCGGGACGTCGGGCAGGTATGGGCGGGCCAGCCCCCGGCCGGAGAAATACGTCACCTGCCCCAGGGCCTCCAGCACCGCATCGCCAACGATGCCAGGGACAGGCCGCCACCCGCATCCAGCGGGACCGGTCAGGACCTGGCAGCCGCAGCGATGCTCCTCCGCGCGATGCCGGAGTCATCAACCACCGAGGGACGGCGAATCCAGGGAGAACTCAAGCATCTCCTGGAAGGCGCTGCGGCCCGGCGGGCCGAGAGCTCTGCCTCCCGCAGGCAGGGGTACCCCTTGGAACCTCGTGCCGTGACTTCCCGACTCATGCGGGAAGCCTCGGTCTACACCGGGCGCACGCGCAACACCGCGCCTGCGGCCCCGGGCCACCTCGGCGACGAGCACCCTCATCGCGACCGTCGGGCCCGCCTCGACGAAAGGGTGCGCCGAGGCTACCACCCCAGGCGTGGGGGACGCTACGACAGCGGGGAGGATCGGAGTCCCTCGCCCGAACCACCCGGTCCGCAGGTCTTCAGCCGGGCCATCCGGCGGGCGCCGTTCCCGGCCCGATTCCGACCCCCGACTACTATCACAAAGTACTCGGGGGAAACGAGACCGGAATTGTGGCTCGCGGACTACCGCCTTGCCTGTCAACTGGGTGGAACGGACGACGACAACCTCATCATCCGCAACCTCCCCCTGTTCCTCTCCGACACTGCTCGTGCTTGGTTGGAGCACCTGCCTCCGGGGCAGATTTCCAACTGGGAGGATTTGGTCCAAGCTTTCGCCGGCAACTTCCAGGGCACGTACGTGCGCCCCGGGAATTCCTGGGACCTCCGAAGCTGCCGGCAACAGCCGGGAGAGTCTCTTCGGGACTACATCCGGCGGTTCTCGAAGCAGCGCACCGAGCTGCCCAACATCACCGACTCCGATATCATCGGCGCGTTCCTTGCCGGCACCACCTGCCGTGACCTGGTGAGCAAGTTGGGTCGCAAGACCCCCACCAGGGCGAGCGAGCTGATGGACATCGCCACCAAGTTCGCCTCTGGCCAGGAGGCGGTCGAGGCCATCTTTTGGAAGGACAAGCAGCCCCAGGGCCGCCCGTCGGAAGATGCTCCCGAGGCGTCTACTCCGCTCGGCGCCAAGAAGAAAGGCAGGAGGAAGTCGCAAGCGAAACGCGACGCCGCCGGCGCAGACCTTGTCGCCACCGCCGAGTACAAGAACCCTCGGAAGCCCCCCGGAGGTGCCAACCTCTTCGACAAGATGCTCAAGGAGACGTGCCCTTACCATCAGGGGCCCGTCAAGCACACCCTCAAGGAGCGCGTCATGCTTCGGCGCCACTTCCACAAGGCCGGGCCACCCGCGGAGGGTGGCAGGGCCCGCGACGACGACAAAAAGGAAGATCGCCAAGCAGGAGAGTTCCCCGAGGTCCGCGACTGCTTCATGATCTACGGGGGGCATGCGGCGAATGCCTCGGCTCGGCATCGTAAGCAAGAGCGTCGGGAGGTCTGCTCGGTGAAGGTGGCGGCGCCAGTCTACCTAGACTGGTCCGACAAGCCCATCACCTTCGACCAAGATGACCACCCCGACCACGTGCCGAGCCCGGGGAAGTACCCGCTCGTCGTCGATCCCATCGTCGGCGACGTCAGACTCACCAAGGTCCTGATGGATGGGGGCAGCTGCCTCAATATCATCTACGCCGAGACCCTCAGGCTCCTGCGCGTCGATCTGTCCTCCGTCCGAGCAGGCGCTGCGCCCTTCCACGGGATCATTCCTGGGAAGCGCGTCCAGCCCCTCGGACGGCTCGACATTCCTGTCTGCTTCGGAACACCCTCCAACTTCCGAAGGGAGACTTTGACGTTCGAGGTGGTCGGGTTCCGAGGAACCTACCACGCAGTGTTGGGGAGGCCATGCTACGCGAAGTTCATGGCCATCCCCAACTACACCTACCTGAAGCTCAAGATGCCGGGCCCCAACGGGGTCATCACCGTCGGCCCCACGTACAAACACGCGTTCGAATGCGACGTGGAGTGCGTGGAGTACGCCGAGGCCCTCGCCGAGTCCGAGGCCCTCATTGCCGACATGGAAAACCTCTCCCGAGAGGTGCCGGACGTGAAGCGACACGCCGGCAACTTCGAGCCAGCGGAGACGGTTAAGGCCATCCCTCTCGACCCCAGTGGCGACACCTCCAAGCAGATCCGGATCGGTTCCGGGCTCGACCCCAAATAGGAAGCAGTGCTCGTCGACTTTCTCCGCGCAAACGCCGACGTCTTTGCGTGGAGTCCCTCGGACATGCCCGGCATACCGAGGGATGTCGCCGAGCACTCGCTGGATATTCGGGCCGGAGCCCGACCGGTCAGGCAGCCTCTGCGCCGATTCGACGAGGAAAGGCACAGGGTGATAGGCGAGGAGATCCACAAGCTAATGGCAGCAGGGTTCATCAAAGAGGTATTCCATCCCGAATGGCTTGCCAACCCTGTGCTTGTGAGGAAGAAAGGGGGGAAATGGCGGATGTGTGTAGACTACACTGGTCTCAACAAGGCATGTCCGAAGGTTCCCTACCCTCTACCTCGCATCGATCAAATCGTGGATTCCACTGCTGGGTGCGAAACCCTGTCTTTCCTCGATGCCTACTCAGGGTATCATCAAATCAAGATGAAAGAGTCCGACCAGCTCGCGACTTCTTTCATCACGCCCTTCGGCATGTACTGCTATGTCACCATGCCGTTCGGTTTGAGGAACGCGGGTGCAACGTACCAGCGGTGCATGAACCATGTGTTCGGCGAACACATTGGTCGCACGGTCGAGGCCTACGTCGATGACATCGTAGTCAAGACAAGGAAAGCCTCCGACCTTCTCTCCGACCTTGAAGTGACATTCCGGTGTCTCAAGGCAAAGGGCGTCAAGCTCAATCCCGAGAAGTGTGTCTTCGGGGTGCCCCGAGGCATGCTCCTGGGATTCATCGTCTCCGAGCGGGGCATCGAAGCCAACCCGGAGAAGATCGCAGCCATCACCAGCATGGGGCCCATCAAGGACTTAAAAGGCGTACAGAGGGTCATGGGATGTCTCGCGGCCTTGAGCCGTTTCATCTCGCGCCTCGGCGAAAGAGGCCTGCCTCTGTACCGTCTCTTGAGGAAGGCCGAGTGCTTCACTTGGACCCCTGAGGCCGAGGAAGCCCTCGGGAACCTGAAGACGCTCCTCACCCAGGCGCCCGTCTTGGTACCCCCAGCTGATGGAGAAGCCCTCTTGGTCTACGTCGCCGCTACCACTCAGGTGGTTAGCGCCGCGATCGTGGTCGAAAGGCAAGAAGAGGGGCATGCATTGCCCATTCAGAGGCCAGTTTACTTCGTCAGCGAGGTGCTGTCCGAAACCAAGATCCGCTACCCATAAGTTCAGAAGCTGCTGTATGCGGTGATCCTGACGAGGCGAAAGTTGCGACATTACTTCGAGTCTCATCCGGTAACTGTGGTGTCATCCTTCCCCCTGGGGGAGATCATCCAGTGCCGAGAGGCCTCGGGACGGATCGCAAAGTGGGCGGTGGAAATCATGGGCGAGACAATCTCGTTCGCCCCTCGGAAGGCCATCAAGTCCCAGGCACTGGCGGACTTCGTAGCCGAATGGATCGACACACAGTTGCCGACGGCTCCGATCCAACCGGAGCTCTGGACCATGTTTTTCGACGGGTCGCTGATGAAGACGGGAGCCGGCGCGGGCCTGCTCTTCGTCTCGCCCCTCGGGAAACACCTGCGCTACGTGCTACGCCTCCATTTCCCGGCGTCCAACAATGTGGCTGAGTACGAAGCTCTGATCAACGGATTGCGAATCGCCATCGAGCTAGGGGTCCGACGCCTCGACGCTCGCGGCGACTCGCAGCTCGTCATCGACCAGGTCATGAAGAACTCCCACTGTCGCGACCCGAAGATGGAGGCCTATTGTGATGAGGTTCGACGCCTGGAAGACAAGTTCTACGGGCTCGAGCTTAACCACATCGCCCGGTGCTACAACGAGACTGCGGACGAGCTGGCAAAGATAGCCTCGGGGCGAACGACGGTTCCCCCGGACGTCTTCTCCCGGGATCTGCACCGACCCTCCATCAAGATCAGCGACACGCCCGAGCCCGAGGCACCCTCGGCCCCGTCCGAAGTAACCTCGGCCCAGCCCGAGCCGTCCTCGGTTCGGCCCGAGGAGCCCTCGGCTCCCGAGGGCGAGGCGCTGCGCATCGAGGAGGAGCAGAGCGGGGTCACGCCTGATCAGGATTGGCAGGCCCCGTACCTGCAATACCTCCGCCAAGGAGAGCTACCCCTCGACCAGGCCGAGGCACGGCGGGTAGCGCGACGCGCCAAGTCGTTCGTCTTGCTGGGCGATGAGGAGGAGCTCTACCACCGCAGCCCCTCGGGCATCCTCCAGCGGTGCATCTCCATCGCCGAAGGTCAGGAACTCCTGCAAGAGATACACTCGGGGGGTGCGGCCATCATGCAGCGCCTCGAGCCCTCGTCGGGAACGCTTTCCGGCAAGCGATGGATTGTCCGCACCTGCGAAGGGTGTGTAGACGATACCCATCACCTGGCCCTTCGCTGTGTGGGGTCTGGACCTCGTCGGCCCTCTGCAGAAGGCGCCCGGGGGCTACACGGCTGACGCCACTAGAATTGTCCGCACCTGCGAAGGGTGTCAATTCTATGCGAAGCAGACCCACCTGCCTGCTCAGGCTCTGTAGACGATACCCATCACCTGGCCCTTCGCTGTGTGGGGTCTGGACCTCGTCGGCCCTCTGCAGAAGGCGCCCGGGGGCTACACGCACCTGCTGGTCGCCGTCGACAAATTCTCCAAGTGGATCGAGGTCCGACCCCTGAACAGCATCAGGTTCGAGCAGGCGGTGGCGTTCTTCACCAACATCATCCATCGCTTCGGGGTCCCAAACTCCATCATCACCGACAACGGCACCCAGTTCACCGGCAAAAAATTCTTGGATTTTTGCGAGGATCACAACATCCGGGTGGACTGGGCTGCCGTAGCTCATCCCATGTCGAATGGGCAAGTGGAGCGTGCCAATGGCATGATCCTACAAGGGCTCAAGCCTCGGATCTACAACGACCTCAACAAGTTCGGCAAGCGATGGATGAAGGAACTCCCCTCGGTGGTCTGGAGCCTGAGGACGACGCCGAGCCGAGCCACGGGTTTCACGCCGTTCTTCCTGGTCTACGGGGCCGAGGCCGTCTTGCCCACGGACCTGGAATACGGCTCCCCGAGGACGAGAGCCTACGACGATCAAAGCAACCAAGCCAGCCGAGAAGACTCGCTGGACCAGCTGGAAGAGGCTCGGGACAGGGCCTTACTACACTCGGCGCGGTATCAGCAGTCCCTGCGACGCTACCACGCCCGAGGGGTCCGACCTCGAGACCTCCAGGTGGGCGACCTGGTGCTTCGGCTGCGGCAAGACGCCCGAGGGAGGCACAAGCTCACGCCCCCCTGGGAGGGGCCATTCGTCATCGCCAAAGTTTTGAAGCCCGAAACATACAAGCTGGCCAACAGTCAAGGCGAGGTCTACGGCAACGCTTGGAACATCCAACAGCTACGTCGCTTCTACCCTTAAGATGTTTCCAAGTTGTTCATATACCTCACACCCACGCAAAGTTTAGTCAACAAGGAAGGGTCGGCCTCGCCTCGGCAAAGCCCGACCCTCCCTCGGGGGCTAAAAGGGGGGAAACCCCCTCTGCGTCAAAATTTTCCTCGAAAAAAATCTCTTTTACCAGAATATCTTTCGTGCTTTTTGACTACTTCGAAAAGTGGGTCCTGGAAACGACGGAGTACACGTAAGCAGTCAAGGCTGACCGAGCCGAGGGAATCCTATGCCTCCGGGATACGGATACCTCACTCATCACCTTCTGCGATAAGTAACTCGCGCTCGGATAAAGTGGCTCCACGGATCGAACGAGTCTTTACGTTCGGAAGCCTTTCTGCCGAAGCGATCCTTTGAGCCTTCTCGACCGAGTCGATGACAGGGCCTCATGGACGGGTGAAAGTACGCGTAAGCGGCAAGGCCGACCGAGCCGAGGGACTCCCACGCCCCCGGGATACGGATACCTCACTCATCACCTTCCGCGAGAAGCAACTCTCGCTCGCACAAACATCCCTGTTACCGACAAAGGGTCCAGATACTCGAAACAAGAGGAAAAGAGACGCAGCTTTACAACGCAGCAAGGGTGTGTGTTCTAGCCTCGACGGCCGCACAAGGCACACGCTACAAGACAATCTGATCCTGCAGGTTCGGGTCTTGACGCTGGAAGGGGGCAGCGACACCCTCGGCATCAACGGCACCTTCGGCGAGGCCCGACCTAGCCTCGGACGGCGACGCGGTCCGAGGGTCTCTGCTCCGAAGGACGACGTCATCACCACGCCCGGGCAATCGCTGTCAGGGACTTCTCCGGGAATCCGGCCCGAGCAGGCGGCTCGGCCGGCCACCTCCGGGGCCTCGGCCAACCATCTTCCAAGGGCGCTGGCCCGGTCCGAAGCCTCGGATGATCAACTCTGACGTCGATCCTGCCAACGGACAACCCGGCTAGGCTCCGGCCAACCAGGTTTCATTTTTCGAGCCAACTCCGCCTCTGTTCATACTGATATCGCTACCCCTGGCCTCGGCTCGCCGAAGAGCGGCCGAGGGGTCTCTTTAACTAAGCTAGAGGAACCTCGGACAGCAAGGCCAACCAAGCCGAGGGACTCCTACGCCTCCGGGATACGGATACCTCACTCGTCACCTTGACGCGGGGCGACTCATGCTCGGTGAAGCGGTTCAGATAGTCAACAGACGAGTCTTAGTGCTCGGAAATGAGGAAAAAACACGGCTCCGTGCCAAAGTTACATATATGTTCAGGCCCCAAAAGCCGAAATGAACAAAAAAAACCCTGGCATTCAAAGTGCCATTACAAACGGAGCTCTGGTTCCCCCCGCAGGTACGAACAACCCCACTCGATAGGGGCGGGCCTCGGCCAACCATCTTCCGAGGGCGCCAGCCCGGTCCGAAGCCTCGGCTGATCAACTCCAACGTCGGTCCTGCCAACGGACAACCCGGCTAGGCTCCGGCCAATCAGGTTTCATTTTCGAGCCAACTCCGCCTCTGTTCATACTGATATCGCTACCCCTGGCCTCGGCTCGTCGAAGAGCGGCCGAGGGGTCTCTTTAACTAAGCTAGAGGAACCTCGGGCAGCAAGGCCGACCGAGCTGAGGGACTCCTACGCCTCCGGGATACGGATACCTCACTCGTCACCTTGACGCGGGGCGACTCATGCTCAGTGAAGCGGTTCAGATAGTCGACAGACGAGCCTTAGTGCTCGGAAATGAGGAAAAAACACGGCTCCGTGCCGAAGCTACATACATGTTCAGGCCCCAAAAGCCGTAATGAACAGAAAATCCTGGCATTCGAAGTGCCATTACAAACGGAACTCCGGTTCCCCCCCCCCCCCCGCAGGTACAAACAACCCGACTCGATAGGGGCGGGTCTGCGGGGCTGCGGAAGACTGACGGGCGACTCGCCGCCGCCCGCTCTAGCCACGACGACGACGGCCCCCACTCCGGATGGCCGATCTGCAGCAGCGCAGGCCTCAGGGTAGGCGCCGCTGTAGTCTTGCCCTCGCCCACGCCGACGCTCGAGGGGCGAGGACAGGTACAAAGAGTCGGAGGCCCGAAGCGCGGATGGTGGCGGTAATCCCGTCGGTGACGGGGACTTCTCGAGCCGCCTCCGCCTCGGCGCCGACGGCAGGAGCCATCAGCCTACCGGCAGATCCCCACTCAAGTCCTCCCAGATGAGTGGGGCACCAGCCTCCGCTTAAAGGCGCCGCCCCGGTGCAAAGGCAGGGCCACCCCAGAACACGAACGCCGCCCTAGCAGCGTGCGGCGTCTAGGGTGGTCCTCCCGTGTACACGGCGCGGCAGCCGCCCCCCAACAGAAGGGGCCGCCGGGAGCCAAGCCAGCGAACCCGACACGCTGGAGGTGACGACGCCCACCGTCGATCCACCCCGCGTTGTCGAAGTCCGGGCCGCCCGCAGGGCCAGTGAGCGCCCTCTCCCTCGAATGTTGCGGGAGAGGATGACCCACGAACCCGTGCGGGAGGTAGAGTGCCGGCTCAGCCCGGCACCCACCCCAGCGAGGATGATGAACATCCTTGAAGCTGAGGGTGGGACCAAGATCGCAGCCCAGTTTGCTCCTCCCCACCCGGGAGCTGGTGGTCACCGTCTCGGGTGACCCCCAGCGGAGGGGAGCGACCGGGCCGCATGATGAAAATCCTTGAAGCCGAACGATGGCTGAAAGGTACCAACTCCCACGGAGTTGCGTTCCTCCGACGATGAGGCGAAAAGACGGCGGTTTCCCCCATCCGGGGGCTTGGAAGGTGGAAAAACACAGTGCATAAGGCAGGAAGAAGACGTGGTCGCCTTACGGAAGGGGTCGCCCTCCTTTTAAAGGCGACTCTCCCTGCTTGCGACCCCCAACCGTCACGGGCTGAGTCTTCTCCAACACACCTCCAAAGCCCTCCCCTGCGGTGCGGGGGCTGGGTCCCGCATGTCATGCAGACCGGCTCCGAGCAGAAGAAGCCAAACCGCCGCGCATGGCGCGCGCAACCGCCCAACGGTTACAAGTGACCCTCCACTTTTGCCCAGACCAACGGGCAAAAGGGGCAGGCGGCCATGCAGGCGGCATGCAACCGCGCCAAGTGGACGCGCCTCTCCGACTCCTGACGTGCCAGCACGGAGGCCCAAGCCCACGCGTCGTGCGACCGGCGCGCCGGATGCTGCATGCAAGCAACTGTACCACTTGCGCCACCACCGCACCTCCTCGATTGCGGAACCGATGCCGCGACCCGAGGCGACCCAGCGTGCGACCCAGCAGCGCCAGCCTGACGCAGCGGTCAAACACGGTCAAAAGTGGGCCGGCAGTAATGACGATGGCAGGCACACGGGAGCAGCGGTCACGTCGTCAGCTAAGCTCACGTCCCATCCGGAGGCAGCGGGAGAACCCCCTCTCACGGCGTGAAGACGACGCGCCCGTGACCCGTTCCTCGAACGGCTCGCGCACGCGCAACGGCAGCCTCGCCAGCTACTCGCCCCGTCGCATTAACTCCGCGGCTGGACAGGCGGCGCTTCTGGCAGGAGCAGCTGGCGACGCTTCGCCTTCGCCAAAGCAACCGCGCCAAAAAAGGTACGCCGCGCTGTTCAATTTCGTATCCTTTTTCCTTTTTCCTCTTTCTCTATCTCTTGCAACAGGGATCGGGAAAGGGGATACCCCTAAAGGGATCCTTCCCCGCGAAGGAACTAGGCTCCGAGCCTCCTTACTGATCAGGGGTTCGAAGGCTGGCCCCCCGAGGGGTTCAACAGCCGCCTCAGATCGCGTGGGCCCGACACCCACTACTGGTCAGAGGTTCGAAGGTCGGCCTCCCGAAAGGTTCCACGGCCGCCTCAGGCTACTCGGGCTCCGCGCCCATTACTGATCAGGGGTTCGAAGGCTGGCCCCCCCGAAGGGTTCACAGTCGCCTCAGACACCGAGCGAGGGATGACCAGGGGTACGTTCGATACATAACCAAGGCTCGGGCTGCGCTCCCAAGGTACCCTAGGACATTTCCGAGACCAGCGGGAACGATCCTGTAACGGAATCCCATCGGAGGGAGGCATCGAGCCCTCGGACCCCGTCGCCAGGGGACCGGGTCCGGCAGATCACCCGCAGGTACTTTTGGGCGTGCCTCCGGGCCCCTAGCCGACCCCCAACGAACGGGGCATGGACGTCCACTCGGATTACCCGCTTGCAGCTCACCGGAGACACCATGTTCGGTGCCCATCGAGGGTAACATGGCGCTCTCCCCCCCTCCTCCTTGCGGAAAGGCGACGTAGGGGCGTATGTAAAAAAGCCGAGTCTGTCCCTGATCGTCCTCTCGCCCTGTGTGGAGGCTCGGGGGCTGCTCTCGCAAACCCGGCTCCGGCCAAACCGTTGACAGCGTCAACATACCAGCCCGAGAACTTGGGCCCCGACAGTGCACCCGGGCTACGGCCAGTTCGCATGAGGAAACCACCAGACCAGCCGAAGCGTTACGCAAGGCATTAAGACCTTGAAGGAGTGAAACCACTCCTCCGAGGCCTCGGGGGCTACACCCGGCGGGTGCGCTCGCGCGCACCCACCGGAACAAAATGCAACCGAGAAAGGCTGGTCCCCTTGCAAAAAAGTGCGACGAAAGCCTCCAAGCGAGTGCCAACACTCCCTTCGAGGCTCGGGGGCTACTGTCGGGGACCATAATTAGGGGTACCCTCAAGACGCCTAATTCTCAGCTGGTAACCCCCATCAGCATAAAGCTGCAGAGGCCTGATGGGTGCGATTAAGTCAGGGATCAGTCCATACGAGCGAACTCGATCACGCCTCGCCCGAGCCTAGCCTCGGGCAAGGGCAGCCGACCCTGAGGTGTTTCCGTCTCGCCCGAGGCCCCCTTTTTACGGCAGACGCACCTCCGGCTTGCCTGAGGCCTTGCCTTCGTTAAGAAGCAACCCTGACTAAATCGCCGCACCGACCGACCAAGTCACAGGGGCATTTAACGCAAAGGTAAGCGAGACTGACAGGCCGCCAGGCCTTGCCAAAGGCGCCATAGGAAGCTCCGCCCGACCCAGGGCACGGACTCGGGCTAAGGCCCCGGAAGACGGCGAACTCCGCTCCGCCCGACCCAGGGCTCGGACTCGGGCGAAGGCCCCGGAAGACGGCGAACTCCGCTCCGCCCGACCCAGGGCTCGGACTCGGGCTAAGGCCTCGGAAGACGGCGAACTCCGCTCCGCCCGACCCAGGGCTCGGACTCGGGCTAAGGCCCCGGAAGACGGCGAACTCCGCTCCGCCCGACCCAGGGCTCGGACTCGGGCTAAGGCCCCGGAAGACGGCGAACTCCGCTCCGCCCGACCCAGGGCTCGGACTCGGGCTAAGGCCTCGGAAGACGGCGAACTCCGCTCCGCCCGACCCAGGGCTCGGACTCGGGCTAAGGCCCCGGAAGACGACGAACTCCGCCTCGCCCGACCACAGGGGTCGGACTTCGCTCCGGCCTCTGCCGAACGACCTCCGCCTCGCCCGAGCCAGGAGCTCGGACTCGGCCTCGGCCATGCAGGACAGACTCGACCTCGGCTTCGGAGGAGCCTCCATGTCGCCCGACCTAGGGCACAAGTCCGCCACGTCAACAGGAAGCGCCATCATCACCCTACCCCGAGCCGACTCGGGCCGCAGAGAACAGGACCGACGTCCCATCTGGCTAGCTCCGCCAGATAGGCAATGATGGCACCCCGCTAGACCCATGACGACGGCGGCTCTCAGCTCTCTTACGGAAGCAGGGGGACGTCAGCAAGGGCCCAACCACTCCGACAGCTGTCCCTCCGCCAAGCTCCATTGCTTCTCCGACAGCCACGACACCGCACCAGCTGGGTGCCAAGATCTCTCCGGCTGCCACCTTGGCATGTACTTAGGGCACTAGCTCTCTCCCGCTAGACATGTAGCACCTTGCTACACCCCCATTTGTACACCTGGATCCTCTCCTTACGCCTATAAAAGGGAGGACCAGGGCCTTCTTAGAGAAGGTTGGCCCCCGCGGGAACGAGGGCAGGGGCAGGCGCTCTCTTGGGGCCGCTCGCTCCCCTCACCCGCGTGGACGCTTGTAACCCCCTACTGCAAGCGCACCCGACCTGGGCGCGGGACGAACACGAAGGCCGCAGGATCTCCACCTCCCTCTCGACTCGGCTCCGGCCGCCTCCGCTCTCTCCCCCCTTCGCGCTCGCCCACACGCTCGACCCATCTGGGCTGGGACACGCGGCACACTCACTCGTCGGCTTAGGGACCCCCCGGTCTCGAAACGCCGACAGTACTTGACCCCTCGGCCGGAGGAGCTGAGGCGACCCCAGGGAGCCAGGCCGAGGCATCCGTTCCCCGAGAGCCGCCGACCACGCCGGCAGCGCGGGGGAGCGACCCTCAGGTCCCCGTGGCGGTGCCTGGGCAGTCCGTCTCCCAGGCGTTCGGGGCGCCCAAAGCCAGGGTGGTGCCGAAGCTGTCAGCGAAGCGGACCTCGGCGGCGGTTCCAGGGAGCGAGATCCAAGAGACCTCCCCCCAGGCACGGTTGATCATGGCCCGGAGCGGGTAAGTATCTTGGAATGTCTTCGTCCTGGCGCTTCATTCACATATCCCGACCGTGACTTTCCCTTTCTCTTTTTTATTCAGCAAGCGAAGCCATGGCCAGACCGACCTGGCACCCCGGAAGGCCCTTAAGACGGCGTCGGTCCGGGCGGCCAGCGCCGCCCCGGGCCTTGTCGTTCAGCCGACCCTTTCACAGGGCGTTTCACCGCAGGGGGCTCGGGCGTCGCCTGTCTCTGGGGAGCAGGTTCCCGAGGCGGGCTCTTCTGCCGAGGCGGCCATCGTGATAGGGGAGGCGGCTAGTGCCGAGGTGGTCCCGAGCCCGTCTGCCGTGCCGGCCATGCTGGCGCCTGCCGCCACTGAAGTCACCGCCGTCCCAATCGGAGAGCAACTGGTTGCTGCCAGCGTCGGGATGGCTGCTGCGGCGGTGCCCAGTGCTTCGGAAGAGGTGGGCGTGGAAGCGCAATTCGTCCAGCCGGGCGGCAGCCTCGTCGCTGTGCGGCGGAGCCCCGAGGCCCGGCGCCAGTTGCTCCGGTTCCGGACCCGCGAGGCCTCGGACCCTGTCTTCGTTCTCGACGATGAACAGGAGGACCAGTCCTGGGACGAGCTCCGCGAGCGTGCTGAAGCAACGGTGGGGTCGCTCCGGTCGTCGCTGGAGGTTCTCTGCAGGGACGTCCCCAAAATCCTCCAGGTAACGGTTTCAGGCGTACCTTTTCCTTTCTGTGAGCGAGGCGTTCGTCGTGACGCCCTGTTTCCTTCCCCCAGGATCTGACGGATCGGAGCGCCGCCAAGTCGTCGTTCATCCGCCGCGAGGTCGATGTCTGGGGCTCGCTGCGATCCCTGAGGACCTCGCTCGCCGGGGCTACCGCGCGCCTTTCTCAGCAGGATGCTAAGATAGCGGACCTCCAGTTGCTCTGCGCTGGCCTGAGAGCCGAGGCGGCGGCAGCGCGCGCGGAGGCGCAACGGCAGCGGTCGGAGTTCGTCCAGGTCGTCGAGGAGCGGGACCAATCTCAGGGCCGGGCTGCCGAGGCCGAAAGCCGGGCTGAGACCCTCGCGGCCGACCTGGCCGCAGCCCAAGTCGCGGCCTCGGAGCAGCGTGCCCGAGCCGGAGGTATGCCTTGGCCGTCCCTGGTTCTTGTTCTTGTCTGTTTCTTCTGCTTGTGCTTGAGGTCTTCCTTCTGGTCGTTCGCAGAGCTCGAGTCCGCCCTTGACGAGTCCGCCAAGGCGCTCGCCGAGGCGCTTGCCGGAGCTGCCGAGCAGAGGGAGGCCGACCTCGCGGCCATGTCCGAGGCCGTCTCGGACATTTATCGGACCCTTGGGCCCGGCGACGTCCCTTCAGGAAGCTCCACTCAAAGCCGCCTTCAAGCCTTGGGTGATTACGCGCGCGGCAAAGTCCGCGAGGCGCTACACCACGGCGTCAGGCGGGCCTTCGCCGTGCTTGCTTCCCATTACGTTGTGGACCTGGAACGGGTCAGTGAGGGGTACTGTCTTCCTGACGAAGACGAAGCTGCCTGGCAGAGGTTCAGCGGCTCGACGCGGTCGCCGCGGGTCCGAGCGCAGCGCTGGCGACCATCTTTGAGGCGGAGATCCTTCCTCCTGCGCCGTCGCCGGAAGCCAAGGTGGACCTTACCGACGGCGGGAGCGGAACTGAGGGCGCGGCTCCTTCCCAAGGCGGCGCCTGACTCTTGTTGGAACAGTTTCTGTTGGATGTGCGCCTTACCGCTGCCGCCGAGGCCTGAACACTTTATTTTTCTTGCATGAAGTCGTACTCTCCTTTCTTTTAATTTGCGCGTCCGGCCTAGCTCGTCAATAATAGGGTGACTTCCCGAGTTGGGTCATTTTTCGTGGCAGGTGATGAGTGAGGTGTCCCTAACCCGGAGGTATAGGAGTTCCTCGGCTCAGTCGGCCTCGCCACTTACGTGTACCCACGTTCGCTCCTCGAGACCCTGCTTCTGACATAGCCGGGAGAACGCCAAAGCCCCTTTTTGATCGAAAATTTTTGATGCGGAAAAGTGCACCCAATCTCGACGCGGAGGAGCGCAGCCCCCGGGCGTCATCCGTGCAGAGGCCATTTGACGGGTTGGGCTCCTGCCCGAATATCCGGCGAGTGCTCGGCGACATCCCTCGGTATGCCGGGCATGTCTGAGGGACTCCTACGCAAAAGGCGTCGGCGTTTGCGCGGAGAAAGTCAACGAGCACTGCTTCCTATTTGGGGTCGAGCCCGGAATCGGTCCGGATCTGCTTGGAGGTGTCGCCACTGGGGTCGAGAGGGACGGCCTTAACCGTCACCGCTGGCTCGAAATTGCCGGCGTGTCGCTTCACGTCTGGCACCTCTCGGGAGAGGTTTTCCAGGTCGGCGATGAGGGCCTCGGACTCGGCGAGGGCCTCGGCGTACTCCACGCACTCCACGTCGCATTCGAACGCGTGTTTGTACGTGGGGCCGACGGTGATGACCCCGTTGGGGCCCGGCATCTTGAGCTTCAGGTAGGTGTAGTTGGGGACGGCCATGAACTTCGCGTAGCATGGCCTTCCCAATACCGCGTGGTAGGTTCCTCGGAACCCGACCACCTCGAACGTCAGAATCTCCCTTCGGAAGTTGGAGGGCGTTCCGAAGCAGACAGGAAGGTTGAGCTGTCCGAGGGGCTGGACGCGCTTCCCAGGAATGATCCCGTGGAAGGGCGCAGCTCCTGCTCGGACGGTGGACAGATCGACGCGCAGGAGCCTGAGGGTCTCGGCGTAGATGATGTTGAGGCAGCTGCCCCCATCCATCAGGACCTTGGTGAGCCTGACGTCGCCGATGATGGGATCGACGACGAGCGGTTATTTCCCCAGGCTCGGCACGTGGTCGGGGTGGTCAGCTTGGTCGAAGGTGATGGGCTTGTCGGACCAGTCTAGGTAGACTGGCGCCGCCACCTTCACCGAGCAGACCTCCCGATGCTCTCGCTTGCGATGCCGAGCCGAGGCATTCGCCGCATGCCCTCCGTAGATCATGAAGCAGTCGCGGACCTCGGGGAACTCTCCTGCTTGGTGATCTTCCTTTTTGTCGTCGTCGCGGGCCCTGCCACCCTCTGCGGGTGGCCCGGCCCTGTGGAAGTGGCGCCGAAGCATGACGCACTCCTCGAGGGTGTGCTTGACAGGCCCCTGATGGTAAGGGCACGTCTCCTTGAGCATCTTGTCGAAGAGGTTAGCACCTCCGGGGGGCTTCCGAGGGTTCTTGTACTCGGCGGCGGCGATAAGGTCTGCGTCGGCGGCGTCGCGTTTCGCTTGCGACTTCTTCTTGCCTTTCTTCTTGGCGCCGCGCGGAGTAGATGCCTCGGGAGCCTCTTCCGTCGGGCGGTCCTGGGGGTGCTTGTCCTTTCGAAAGATGGCCTCGACCGCCTCCTGGCCAGAGGCGAACTTGGTGGCGATGTCCATCAGCTCGCTCGCCCTGGTGGGGGTCTTGCGACCCACCTTGCTCACCAGGTCGCGGCAGGTGGTGCCGGCAAGGAACGCGCCGATGACATCTGAGTCGGTGATGTTGGGCAGCTCGGTGCGCTGCTTCGAGAATCGCCGGATGTAGTCCCGAAGGGACTCTCCTGGCTATTGCCGGCAGCTTCGGAGGTCCCAGGAATTCCCGGGGCGCACGTACGTGCCCTGGAAATTGCCGGCGAAGGCTTGGACCAAATCCTCCCAGTTGGAGATCTGCCCCGGAGGCAGGTGCTCCAACCAGGCGCGAGCAGTGTCGGAGAGGAACAGGGGGAGGTTGCGGATGATGAGGTTGTCGTCGTCCGTTCCACCCAGTTGGCAGGCCAGGCGGTAGTCTGCGAGCCACAATTCCGGTCTCGTTTCCCCCGAGTACTTGGTGATAGTAGTTGGGGGTCGGAAACGGGCCGGAAACGGCGCCCGCCGGATGGCCCGGCTGAAGGCCTGCGGACCGGGTGGTTCGGGCGAGGGACTCCGATCCTCCCCACTGTCGTAGCGTCCCCCACGCCTGGGGTGGTAGCCTCGGCGCACCCTTTCGTCGAGGCGGGCCCGACGGTCGCGACGATGGTGCTCGTTGCCGAGGTGGCCCGGGGCCGCAGGCGCGGTGTTGCGCGTGCGCCCGGTGTAGACCGAGGCTTCCCGCATGAATCGGGAAGTCGCGGCATGAGGTTCCGAGGGGTACCCCTGCCTTCGGGAGGCAGAGCTCTCGGCCTGCCGGGCCGCGGCGCCTTCCAGGAGATTCTTGAGCTCTCCCTAGATTCACCGACCCTCGGTGGTTGATGGCTCCGGCATCGCGCGGAGGAGCATCGCTGCGGCTGCCAGGTTCTGACCGACCCCGCTGGATGCGGGTGGCGGCCTGTCCCTGACATCGTTGGCGACGCGGTGCTGGAAACCCTAGGGCAGATGACGTGTTTCTCCGGCCGGGGGTTGGCCCGCCCATACATACCCGACGTCCCGGCGGATCGACTCGAGCGCTCCTGCTCCCTCGTCGAGCCTGGCCTGTGCCCCGCGGACTTGCTCGAGCTGTGGGTCGTGACCCCCCGCCGGAACGGGGACCACAGCTAGCTCCTGCGGGATGTCGGCGCGAGGCACCGGCCTAGGGAGATCACCATCCTCCGGCATGCCGAGATGGTTGCCTTCGGAGGGATCCCCTAGCTCGACGTGGAAACATTCGCGGCTTGGGCCGCAGTCCTTGTCGTCAAGGCTGCGGCTGCCGTCGGAACAGTCGGAAAGGCACTAGTCACATGCGGTCATAAAGTCTCGCATGGCACTGGGGTTGCCAAATCCAGAGAAATCCCAACAAACGCTGGGATCGTCATCTTCCTCGGACCCAGAGGGCCCGTAGGTCGAGACGTCCGTCAATCGGTCCCAAGGCGACCGCACACGAAACCCCAGAGGGGTTGCACTCGCCTCAACGTGAGCGCCCGCCAAAGCGAGGTCGCTAGGCGGGTTGAGGCCGAGTCGAAATGACGTAGGATGGGAATCAGTCGGTACCTTTTGGTCGACGAGGAGCGGCATAGTCACGTCGGGGACTGATTGTGCCGTCGTCTTGGGTACGAGGGCGACGTCCTGCAGGCCCTCCGCGAGCGTGCTGGCGTCGTCCACTTGCTCGGGATTGGCGTGTCGCGGGGGGACGACGCTCGCCTTCGTCTCAAACGCGAGGTCGACGCCCGACGCGCCCTCCGTTGGGGCGCTGGGGACGTCGGTTCGCTCGACAGCCGACGGAGCGCGGCCTCCCGCTCGGCCCTGGTTGCCCTGCCTCCTCCTCCGATGGCGGAGGAGAGGACGGGGCGAGCTCGAACGTTGTTCTTCCACCATGCGGGGAAGACGTCGTTGATTCCGCCGCCGGTGGGCGGGCTGTCGGCCGCCATTGCCGTCGTCGCGCGGCGGTGGAAGGAGTATCATGTCGTAGCTGCCGTCGAGAGACATGAACTCGAGACTCCCGAAACGGAGCACCGTCCCGGGTTGGAGAGGTCGTTGGAGACTGCCCATCTGGAGCTTGACGGGAAGCTGCTCGTCAACACGCAGCGTGCCCCTACCTGGCGCGCCAACTGTCGGCGTTTCGAGACCGGGGGGTCCCTAAGCCGACGAGTGAGTGTGCCGCGTGCCCCAGCCCAGATGGGTCGAGCGCGTGGGTGAGCGCGAAGGGGGGAAAAGCGAGGTGGCCGGAGACGAGTCGTGAGAGAGGTGGGAATCCTGCGGCCTTCGTGTTCGACCCGCGCCCAGGTCGGGTGCGCTTGCAGTAGGGGGTTACAAGCGTCCACGCGGGTGAGGGAAGCGAGCGGCCCCAAGAGAGCGCCTGCCCCGTCCTCGTCCCCGCGCGGCCAACCTTCTCTAAGAAGGCCCTGGTCCTTCCTTTTATAGGCGTAAGGAGAGGATCCAGGTGTACAATGGGGGTGTAGCAAGGTGCTACGTGTCTAGCGGGGGTGAGCTAGCGCCCTAAGTACATGCCAATGTGGCAGCCGGAGAGATCTTGGCACCCAGCTGGTGTGGTGTCGTGGCTGTCGGAGGAGCAACGGAGCCTGGCGGAGGGACAGCTGTCGGAGCGGTTGGGCCCTTGCTGACGTCCCCCTGCTTCCGTAAGGGAGCTGAGAGCCGCCGTCGTCATGGGTCTAGTGGGGCGCCATCATTGCCTATCTGGCGGAGCTAGCCAGATGGGACGCCGGTCTTGTTCCCTGCGGCCCGAGTCGGCTCGGGGTAGGGTGATGATGGCGCTTCCTGTTGACGTGGCGGACTTGTGTCCTAGGTCGGGCGACATGGAGGCTCCTCCGAAGCCGAGGTCGAGTCTGTCCTGCATGGCCGAGGCCGAGCCCGAGCTCCTGGGTCGAGCGAGGCGGAGGTCATTTGGCAGAGGCCAGGGCGGAGTCCGAGCCCTAGGTCGGGCGGAGCGGAGTTCGTCGTCTTCTGGGGCCTAGCCCGAGTCCGAGCCCTGGGTCGAGCGGAGCGGAGTTCGCCGTCTTCTGGGGCCTTAGCACGAGTCCGAGCCCTAGGTCGGGCGGAGCGGAGTTCGCCGTCTTCCGGGGCCTTAGCCCGAGTCCGAGCCCTGGGTCGGGCGGAGCGGAGTTCGCCGTCTTCCGGGGCCTTAGCCCGAGTCCGAGCCCTGGGTCGGGCGGAGCGGAGTTCGCCGTCTTCCGGGGCCTTAGCCCGAGTCCGAGCCCTGGGTCGGGCGGAGCGGAGTTCGCCGTCTTCCGGGGCCTTAGCCCGAGTCCGAGCCCTGGGTCGGGCGGAGCGGAGTTCGCCGTCTTCCGGGGCCTTAGCCCGAGTCCGAGCCCTGGGTCGGGCGGAGCTTCCTATGGCGCCTTTGGCAAGGCCTGACTGCCTGTCAGTCTCACTCTGTCAAGTGGCACTGCAGTCGGAATGGCGCAGGCGGCGCTGTCCTTCTGTCAGACCGGTCAGTGGAGCGGCGAAGTGACGGCGGTCACTTCGGCTCTGCCGGGGGGCGCGCGTCAGGATAAAGGTGTCAGGCTACCTTTGCGTTAAATGCCCCTGCGACTTGGTCGGTCGGCGCGGCGATTTAGTCAGGGTTGCTTCTTAGCGAAGGCAAGGCCTCGGGCGAGCCGGAGATGCGTCTGCCGTTAAAAGGGGGCCTCGGGCGAGACAGAAACATCTCGGGGTCGGCTACCCTTGCCCGAGGCTAGGCTCGGGCGAGGCGTGATCGAGTCGCTCGTATGGACTGATCCCTGACTTAATCGCACCCATCAGGCCACTGCAGCTTTATGCTGATGGGGGTTACCAGCTGAGAATTAGGCGTCTTGAGGGTA
The DNA here is from genome assembly GCA_029449295.1 of Zea luxurians. Taxonomy (NCBI): domain Eukaryota; kingdom Viridiplantae; phylum Streptophyta; class Magnoliopsida; order Poales; family Poaceae; genus Zea; species Zea luxurians. The sequence continues at coordinate 42,260,910 of JAOPSE010000001.1, read as the reverse complement.
CCCCTAATTATGGTCCCCGACAATCACAAACATCTATCTTCTCAACCTTAGCAATTAATTGGGCATTTTCAATTCTAAGGTTAGAAATAGTGTCATGGCAAGTGCTTAGCTCACTAGTTAATTTTTCATTTTTCTCTACCTCCTAAGCATAAGCATTTTTAACCTTAACATGCTTTTTGTTTTCCTTAATAAGGAAGTCCTCTTGGGTATCCAAGAGTTCATCCTTCTCATGAATAGCACTAATCAATTCATTCAATTTCTCTTTTTGTTGCATGTTAAGATTGGCAAAAAGAGTAAGCAAGTTATCCTCATCATCACTAGAATTATCCTCATCACTAGAAGTTGCATACTTAGTGGAGGATCTTGATTTTACCTTCTTCTTCTTGTCGTCCTTTGCCATGAGGCACTTGTGGCTGACGCTGGGGAAGAGAAGACCTTTATTGATGGCGATGTTGGCGACGTCCTCGTCGTCGAAGGAGTCGGTGGAGCTCTCATCGGAGTCCCACTCACGACACACGTGGGCATCGCCGCCCTTCTTCTTGTAGTACCTCTTCTTTTCTCTCCTCTTTCCCTTCTTGTCGTTATCCCTGTCACTATCACTAGACAAAGGGCATTTAGCGATAAAATGACCAGGCTTACCACATTTGTAGCAAACCTTCTTGGAGCGGGGCTTGTAATCCCCCCCCTCCTTTGCTTGAGGATTTGGCGGAAGCTCTTGATGATGAGCGCCATTTCCTCGTTGTCAAGCTTGGAGGCGTCAATGGGGATCCTACTTGGTGTAGAATCCTTATTTTCTTCTTCCGTTGCCTTGAATGCAATGGGTTGCACCTCGGGTGTTGAGGTGGCGCCTTGCTCGATGATTTTCTTGGAGCCTTTGATCATCAATTCAAAGCTCACAAATTTTCCTATAACTTCCTCGGGAGACATTAGTTTATATCTAGGATCACCACGAATTAATTGAACTTGAGTAGGGTTAAGAAATACGAGTGATCTAAGAATAACCTTGACCATTTCATGGTCATCCCACTTGGTGGTCCCGAGGTTGCGCACTTGATTTACCAAGGTCTTTAGCCGGTTGTACATGGCTTGCGGGTCTTCTCCTTGGTTGAGCATAAAACGACCGAGCTCCCCCTCAATCGTTTCCCTCTTGGTGATCTTGGTCACCTCGTCTCCTTCGTGCGTGGTCTTGAGCACGTCCCAAATTTCCTTGGCGCTCTTCAACCCTTGCACCTTATTATACTCCTCTCGACTTAGAGAGGTGAGGAGTATAGTAGTGGCTTGGGAGTTGAAGTGCCGGATTTGGGCAACCTCGACCGAATCATAATCTTCATCCCCCAATGATGGTACCTGCACTCCAAACTCAACAACGTCCCAAATACTAGCGTGGAGTGAGGTTAGGTGATGCCTCATTTTGTCACTCCACATGTTATAATCTTCACCCTCAAAAACGGGTGGTTTGCCTAGTGGGATGGAAAGTAAAGGAGTACGTTTTGAAACGCGAGGATAGCGTAGGGGGATCTTACTAAACTTCTTGCGCTCATGGCGCTTAGAAGTGACAGACGGCGCGTCGGAGCCGGAGGTGGACGGTGACGAAGAATCGGTCTCGTAGTAGACCACCTTCTTCATCTTCTTTTTCTTGTCACCACTCTGATGCGACTTGTGAGGAGGTGATTCCTCCTTCTTCTTGTTGCGGGACTCTCCCGATGGAGCTTTCCCGTGGCTTGTGGCGGGCTTCTCGCCGGTCACTATCTCCTTCTTGGTGTGATCTCTCAATATCACTTCAAGCGGTTAGGCTCTAATGAAGTATCAGGCTCTGATACCAATTGAAAGTCGCTTAGAGGGGGGTGAATAGGCGGAATCTGAAATTTACAAACTTTAAGCACAACTACAAGTCAGGGTTAGCGTTAGAAATATAAACGAGTCCGAAAGAGAGGGCGAAAACAAATCAACCAAAGAAATAGAGTGGATGACACGGTGATTTGTTTTACCGAGGTTCGGTTCTTGCAAACCTACTCCCTGTTGAGGTGGTCACAATCACAAAGACCGGGTCTCTTTCAACCCTTTCCCTCTCTCAAACGGTCACCTAGACTAAGTGAGCTTTCTCCTTATCTCACGGGTCACTTAGACCCCGCAAGGACCACCACACACTTGGTGTCTCTTGCCTTGGTTACAAAACATTTGAGAACAAGAAATGAGGAAGGAAGAAAGCGATCCAAGCGCAAGAACTCAAAAGAACACAAATATCAATCTCTCACTAGTCACTATTTGATTGGAATGATATTTGGACTTGGGAAAGGATTTGATCTCTTTGTTTGTGTCTTGGAGTGAAGTCTAGAGCTCTTGTATTGAATGCAATGGCTGAAAACTTAGATGCCTTGAAGTGTTGGTGGTTGGGGGTATTTATAGCCCCAATCACCAAAGTGGCCGTTGGGGATGGCTGCTGTCGTATGGCGCACCGGACAGTCCGGTGCGCCACCGGACACTGTCCGGTGCGCCCACCACGTCACCCAACCGTTAGGGTTCGACCGTTGGAGCTCTGACATGTGGGGCCACCAGACAGTCCGGTGGTGCACCGGACAGTCACTTTTCACTGTCTGGTGTGCCTTCTGGCGCTGCTCTGACTTCTGCGCGCGCAGGCATGCACTGTTCACGTTCACTGTAGCCTTTTGCAGACGACCGTTGGTGCAGATAGTCGTTGCTCCGCTAGCACACCGGACAGTCCGGTGCTACACCGGACAGTCCGGTGAATTATAGCGGAGCGGCTCCCCGAAAACCCGAAGTTGGCAAGTTCAGAGTTGATCCACCCTGGTGCACCGGACACTGTCCGGTGGCACACCGGACAGTCCGGTGCGCCAGACCAGGGCAGCCTTCGGTTGTCTTTTGCTCTTTTTATTTGAACCCTTTCTTGGACTTTGTATTGGTTTGTTGTGAACCTTTGACACCTGTAGAACTCATAATCTAGAGCAAACTAGTTAGTCCAATAATTTGTGTTGGGCAATTCAACCACCAAAATTCATATGGGAAAAGGTTTGACCCTATTTCCCTTTCAGACACTACCGAAGTGAATGGCTAGGGATCCACTACGAGGCCTTTACAAAGTTCCACTAGCTTCCAAAAAACTGCTACAGTTATGGGAAGAGCACTTGCAAGAATCCCTCGTCTGACCACCATTGCAGCAAAATCAACCCGAGAACCTCCCTACATGCAACTCCCCTACTGCCCTTGCCCCTTTCGGGTAAGGTAGTCTTCCACTAGCTTTCCTAGTTAGTTAGCCAAGGGCATCCCATTAAACCCTTGTGGTGGCACGTGTTTCTCAAGTTAAGCTCCATGTTTCAATTAATAATAATTAGGGATGAAAATGGTTTCAGAATTTTTCGGTATTCCGGAAACCGATTTCGAAATTTTTCAATCGGATTCACCGATAACGGTATTTTTCGAAAATGGAATCGGTTTTCGGAATTTTCTATCAGAATCGGTATCGGAATCGGTGTGGTGTTTTACCGACCATTTCCTTCGGTTACCGGTTTTTGTCGAAAATTACCGGATTTGTGTCACGGAATTTTCCGTAATTGTGTCTCGGAATTTTCGGAATTGTGTCTTAGATTTTTCAGAATTTTCCAGTATGTGATTTTTCGCATCCCTGTACGTCTCTAGTTAAGGATTACCTACTTTTGTATTTTTTGGACCCCTTAAGATTTTTTGGGGATAGATGGTGTTGGAAGGCAGTTGGGATTAAAGATTTGGTCTCTCGAACGAATCCGCTCTTTTATATGCAGATGTTATGTATTAGTAGTATATAATGATAGAGAACCAACAGTCTGTCTTTTCCACACACTAGGTTTTAGGTTTTCCTGTGAGGTTGTGAAAAAACTCTTTATGTGAGGAAAAAATAATTCATAAGCATGCCATGTCAGCTAGATCGAGTGGATATTGTGAATTGTGAACTTTGAGTCTATGAACTTGTGATCTTTATGAACATGTTATACTGTGAACTTGTTATATTGTGAACTTGTGATCTTTGTAAACTTTTTATATTTTAAATTTGTGATCCTTGTGAACTTGTTATATTGTGAACTTGTTATATCATGAATTGTGAACTTGCGGTCTTTGTGATATTTTGTCAACTTTGTTGTATTGTGAAGTTTGATATGTTTACCGATCGTATTTTAGATTTCGACCCTTACCGATGTATTTTCCGCACCAAACTTTCATTTCCGATGTTTCTGAAATACCGATATCGTTTCTGTTTTCGGAGTTACCGTTTTCGATTTTGTTTCCGATAAAAAATATGAAAACGGTAATGATTTTAGTGTTTACCGACTGTTTTCATCCCTAATAATAATGATCTTGACACGAACATAAATATAATAACAGAATAACTGGAACATGGATATAATGAAATATTAACCTAAAACCATATAAAGCAATAGCATAACTACCCAAATGATTCAGGGATAAACAAGGTAAAAAGATAAACAGTCTAGGGTGACCTATTGGGTCCCATCAAAATTAAACCAATGCATTGAATAAGTGATATTAAAGAACATTATTGGGTAATAAAAGTGGTCAAGGGCACAACTTGCCTCTAATGAGCTCCTGCTCAACAACTTCTATCTGCTGAACACCAGACTCCTCAGCCACTGGTTCTTCTACTCGTCACAATACAAACAGGCATAAAATAAAGGAGAAATTAACATCACACCAAACATGTAAACTAAATACATAATAATAATCTACACATTAAAATAAGATCATAGGAATAGGAATCATTACTTTTGGAGTTATAGATTTTAAGTTATGAATTTCCAAAGGTTTTATGTACTTGATACAAGATTAACTAAGAAATAATTTTATTACTGTTTTCATGTCAAAACAGAGACACTAGGTGATAGACAACAATATTACAAAATTATAGAAACTGGAATGGATCAATTTGGAGTTCATATGAATTTTCTATGAATTTAACAAGTTTCTGCAATTAATTTTATACTGAAAATCATTTTCCTTAATCCTTTATTCCTTTTTACTGACTTCTGTACTGCGCACAAGATTTAAACAAAAGCTAGTGGCCCCTGCGCAAGATCCCATAGACTCAGTACACAGTAACTACGGACTGCGGGTTGGTTTCTATATTTTACAGGGACTCATATGCATAAAGTGCTGGCCGAAGGGGTATGGAGCGATAACGGTCGTCCGATTAGAGATGAAAGGGCACAGATCGAATCGTCTAATAAACGAACCAGTATTCCACGTTGACCGTCGAATCAAGATCTACTGTCAAAATCCAATGCCACACGATCTAATCCCAGCCGCTAGATTTTGATCGGGCGATCCACGGCTTTTCCCCCAACCGGTAAACGCTATCTAATCTAAGCCGTCCAAAAGAGGATCAATGGCCACCACTTCGTCTCCTCCACCTGGCCGGCTAAACACGACGGCGCGCCCTTCACGGCGACCCGTTCGCCGGAGATCCCTCGATTATGCCTCAAACCATCCCAAATCTATAATCCAAACCAAGCTACACTAAGCCAAAGGTAGGGCGAACTCGATGGGGGCGAATTACCTCGATACGGTGCGACAACTGCTCTGCCCACGCGACGATGCAGAGTCATGGCACCGAGCGATCGACGACGAGAAATTCCGGTTAAGCAGGAGGTCAACCCCGAGCAGCACGGCCACCGCAGCTTTACCCTAGGTTTGTAGAGGGCTCTGGGCACTACAATTGGCACAGATGACAGCTTAATCGAAGCCCCCCTCGTGGCGGCGCCCACTCGGTCACTCCGCGGCAATGGTACCAGGTCAGCGGGTCTAGACGGTTGGCAATGGCGAACGTGAGTGCGAGGTGCGTGGGATACGACTTTATAGCCCTGCCCAAAGACCGGCGCGGATGGACCACGCAGCTGCGTGATCGCCGGCGAGCTTTTCGCGTGAAGTTGTTGCGATCCGCGCGGTGTGGAGAGGAGTGGTCCTGACGAACGGGGCCCGAGCTCCAGGGAGCTGAGCGAACGGTGGTTGAGAGGGGGAATGGCGCTGACCAGTGGGGCCCTCGATCAGTGGTCGAGCACCCAGGCGCGAGCGCACCGCGGTGATAGGGTTAGTGGGCCGCGCAGTGTGTTTCCTCGGGTGGGCCATAATTAGGTACCGAAGCCCAGGTAAGTTTTCCCTTTTTATTTTATTTTCTTTTTCTTTTCCTGATTTGTTTTCCTTTTCATTTGAATTCAAATTTCAAATTTAACCATGTGGTAAATCTTCCTCAGATTAAGAGTATAATTTGAACATACTATGATTACCTTTATTTATAATATTTATTTTGTATATATTTTCTTTTCTGTCTCTAATTCTAAAATTTAAATCTTAAGTCCAAAATTTTATTTTGGACATCAATGTCTTTCTTAAAAAGAAAATCTTATTACTAACAAATGCACACACACATAAAACCCATGCATGTATTATTTTTGGGTGGTCCTTAGTTAGTTAATGACTTTTGGAGTGTTTGTTCACATGTGATATTAAATAAATGCAAAAAACGTGTATTTAATCCCACTATGTTTCCATTTCACATTTTTGGGTATTATAATGAACCTGCCCGTAGACATACCTCCCCACGTGTTCATGAGACAAGGTCTCCCATTCCGGTTATGGTGGATACAAGTGCGGTCACTGCACGACGACGACTGGGGTCAGTGGAGCATTGTATGCCAATGACAGTGGGCCCTGTTCTGCTGACGTGAAATTGATGGGGACGATTGACGTGTGTGGGGACGGAGTGCTCCTACATGTCGTGTGTTTAGGTTTACCTTGCAAGAGTTAAAACTCGATTCGAATCGTCTGCTTCTCGCAGCTAGTGAGACTGCTTGATCCATTGTACTGCATTGAGTAACAAGTGGAAAATGAGGTTACTGGCAAAAGATGTTGGTTGACATAATGCTTGATACCATGTATTGATAGTTAAGTGCTCATCTAGTCTAAAATTATTATTCTAGAACTTGAAAAGCTAAAATTTGATTTTAGACTCAGCTAGTGCTTTTGGCAACCAAACTACTCAGCCAAACAACTTCATGGTCTAGAGGTAGAGGAGTAGACTCCTCACACCGGGTAAGTCTAGCTCAGTATTAGTATACTCAGCCTTTCTTGTGGCACAATTTTTTACAGGTACCTTCGAGGAGGATATGGTTTTTAGGTTGACTTGACCGTCCACCTTGCCACTAGGTTGGACAGTCCAGTGGAACCCCGCCTCAGCAGGTGATGACCAGGAGGAGTGATGGTCTAGGCTTCGCCTCACTCTTTATGTACCGTTAGTTAAATTCCGCTACAACAAGAACATGTTTACTATTTTCAAACTCAGATGATGTAATAACTCTAAGTACTTGTTTAAATTTATGGTATCATGCTTTATTGTATTTTTCTATGTCTCACCTTCGTGTGAGCAAATGGTACTCGATCCCTGGGTAAGTGGCTTCAATCGGACTAGATCCGAGGAATTGATAGTTTATTCTGTCTTATGTGTGAGTCATTGACCTTGAGGTGAGATCAAGACACTTAAGCTGGAATAATCTGGGCGGTTCCACCACAGGTTAGGTGTGAGCATGAATGATTATCCCTCTCGCATAAGGATCGGTTTGTCATCACTCCTTATCCATACTCTTATCAAGTACAACCACTCGAGACTATATAGGCAGTCGCTTGATCCGAACTTGCACGGTCTGCACCCTAGGGTTATGATGGCTAGGGAGCACCGTAAGGACAAGGAGGGAGAATAATTCTGTCCTGGTTTAGGCGAGGAGGTGGCCTTGTTCCTTTTGGTATAATTGTTAAGGTAAAGTCGTGGAGGGGAGGAGAGAGTTTCTGTATTCAGGTCTCACGATAGTGGGATTGCAGAAACTGGACTAGTGGGTAAAGTGTACACCTCTGTGCAGAGTTCGAAAATGTTCATGGATATAGATGAGTTATGGCATGTATTTGACAATTAGTGTTTTGTTTTCTAAAATGGTTTGAAAAGGTCCGACAGTTAAGCCATGAGGTATGGTGGACGGAAAGTCCAATAGCTATTTTTGAAAAAAAAAACGGTGGGAAACTACCGAGGTTCCTGAATGGTTTAGTGCATGAGTTTTGGTTTTATTTTAAAAAACTTCCTGCTCCCTTTGGAGAAGATGCGCTTTGAAAATGATAAAATATTTTACAAAATAGCCCTACATCAAAAAATGTTTTTTCTGCAAAATACTCTGAGCTCCACATACTCCATACATTATATCTGATTTTCCTACACTAAGTTATTATATATGCGATCTCGATTTGGCGCACATATGAGACGCACCCGGGTTTGTCTTTAAACCTGGACATGACAAGTAATTAAAGTAGTAAAAATATAGCTAAACTATAGGAGGTGTTTGACACTGCTCTGCGTCATAAAAACTAACTTAGTTTTATAAACATTAAAGTAGAGCAACTCAACTTTAAAGCTACATATTTTTAAAGTGTTTACCTAGTTACAAAGCTTTGAAATCACGCTGCATGAGGAGGTGGAGCCGCACGCGGTTAGTTTTAAAAAAAATATACATACAATATAAAATTATATATAAAAGATAATTGCTTCTTTTTGTGGCAATGGTGACCAGAAACGTGCGTGGTTAGAGAAGGCACGTACGTCTATACAATGGCAAGGACGCACGATAGCTCAGCCAGAAGCGTGTAGCCACGACACGTAGGCCGAATTTTTTGTATTTTAGCCCTTAAACAGAAGTAAAATCACGTTTAGACCTAAAAAAATTTTAAATGCAGATTTGGACCCTTAGCTCGGCGCCATAGCCTGTGGCGCCGAGCTAACACAGCTCGGCGCCACAGCCTATGGCGCCGAGCTTCGTGACGTGGCAGCCCGCGTGGCACACCTAGCTCGGCGCCACAGATCTTGGCGCCGAGCTAGGAAACTTAACCGTAACCCCTTTCCTCTTCGTTTGTTCTCTGTTTCACTCGACCGACGCCCGCTGCCGCCGTTTCCTACGCCCGCCGCCGCGCCTACCACCGCCGCCGCCGCCAGCGCTCGGCGAGAGCGCCCCGCCCGCCGCCCGCCGAGAGCGCCCCGCCCGCCGAGCTCGCCGAGAGCTCCCCGCCAGCCGTGGCCGCCGAGCTCGCCGCCGAGCTCGCCGCCGAGCTCGCCGCGGAGCGCCTGCGCCACCGCCGAGCTCGCCGCGGAGCTCCCTCGCCGCCGCGCCACCTCCCCGGTCTGGCCACCGCCCCGGAGCGCCTGCGCCACCGACCCGGCCCGGCCACCGGCTGCCGCTAGGTATTTTTTTTATTTTTTAGTTACTAAATTGTGCGAAATTCTCGAGATGATCCATCATTCCTGCATTCTTCATGTTTCCACACAAATTGCGCCAACGAACAAGTTATGTATAGACGCTAGACTGCAGAGATGAACTCATGTATTGTTCACGTCATTTTTCAAATGTAAGCAATTATCAAGTTATAGTCGAACAACCTTTAATAAAATAATGTCTGACTAGTGACCGATATGGGGAAAAACAAAGTGGCGTATGCCCAGGAAGAGCTAAATCAAACAAGCTCCAGTGAGCATTTCTTCTCTGAATGTTGCTGCTACATGTGCAGATGTGCCCGTGTGTAGCATAACTGAAGGAAATATCATGCACAATTCTTATAAGGCGCCTTGCCAACAGCAAAATGCAATCCAGAAGCATAACCTGCATAGACATAAGAAAATATGTGCAGTTCAAAGTTGATGTCAAGTAATTGTCACATGCTAAACCCTCAGCCAATTTAGTTGCCAGGAAAAATAGAGATTATAATACGGCAGTAATTGAAATGGTAGAAGGTAAATTGAAGTGAAGTTTGGTAGGCAAAATTTGATAATGCAGTATCCCTTGATGTAAGTTTTTAACTTGTATTCGTAAAACCATATATTGATAAACTGTGGTAGAGTTTGATACACGATAATAGTTTTTGGAGTTGCAAATAGGAATCTATCTAGGCTAATTCCAATTATATCAAGAATAGCATGTTCAAGACTAAAAGGTCGTTTTGGTTCTAGGGACTAAAGTTTAGCCCATGTCACATATCGGATATTTGAATGCCTATTACTTAGCATATTGTTAGTGTTTAGTAAATTCTTAGTGTTTATATAGTTAGCATTTTGTTTAGCGCATTGATATTACATGTTTTCTGTGTTGGCAACCATCGTGTTGTCGTTTATTCGCAGGTTTTATAAACATCACTTTACAGGGGAGGTGCTGCCAAATTTTTTACTGACAATAGGTTTTTTTGTACGTAGGTGTTCGTCCGACTTGACCTTCTCCACCGTTAGCTGGACTCGTACGCGTTCTCAGGTATACAATGTTTTCGTACATTATTTATAGATTATGTAATTTCGTTTGATGTGTTCATTTAATATTTACTATATAGTTATTAGTTAATATATATTTATTACTTAGTAAGTTAGTAGGCTTAAGTATATAGCCATTATTGAGTTAGTAATCCATTTTTGTAATAGATGGACAGCCTAGTAACACTATACCATGGAGGAAGGGTGGAGATAGATGCTTATGGGAGTGTTACTTTTGATGGTATGAAGATCGTGACCATGTTGTTCGTTGAAAGACCAACTTTTGACCAGCTTTTGGCTCGAGCTTGTGAGGAGATTAGTTGCGACATAAATGACCCTAGAATATCAATTCAGGGTTTGTTGTCCCATATTACATATGGAACAGTTGTCCGACGGTTGATCTCCATTACCTCAGAAGATGATTGGGTGATATATTTAAGAATTGTGAAGACGATGGTTCCACCATGTTTGGATGTGGTTGTTCAAAAGTTACCTGTTAGTCATTGCGGAGGTCCAGTCGGGTTGTCTCCACAAATGCCAAATGCATCTCGTATTGAAGCTCCTTTGGTAGAGCTTCATGAAGAAGTCGTTGTTGTGCCCGATGCTCAATCGGGTCCGCACGAGTATGGGATTTCTCGTCCTATTCCCGGCGTTTGTGGGGCTTCTAATGCGGTGGTACCCCCCCAAGAGATCCCATTGACCCAGGATCCAGTTCACGATCATCCTAGTAAGTGTCTTCGACACATTGTTCGTATCCATCGTTATTTCGTTTGATTAGACTTTTTAATGTGGTTTTTCTTGCTCCGACACGATGCAGGATCTCCACATATGGATAATGCTGCTTATCTTGATGTGCCTGTGTCATATAATATGGACAACATATGCAGGGCATCCAATAGTGTTGATGTTCAGATTGAGGATGAGGAGGAGCCATATGAGGCTGCACGGGCCTTAGATTCTGATGATGACCGTCCGGTTCAAGAAATGACGGAGCAAGAAATTGAACTCATAAGACGTTTATGTCCGGAGCGAGACCCTGCAGTACATGAATTTAGCAGTTTAAGTCATTCCACCCGTGCTTATGCTGAAGGACGTGACGATGAACTGCTAGAGGCTCCGGATAACGCCGACAGCATTGAGATTAAGGTAGGCTTACTTTTCAAGGACCTGCCTACACTGAGACGATGGCTACAGGAATATTCAGTGAACCGGAAGAGGCCGTTCAAGGTGAGACATTCGTATGCACAGCGTCGTTACACTGTTGTGTGCGAGGTGTCGGAATGTAATTGGAGGGTATGTGCCCGAAGGCAGAAGGACACCGGAAAGTTTAAGATCACCAAAATTGTAGGTCCACACACTTGTGCCCAGACAGAGCTAAGCACTAAGCATCGTCAGTTGACATCTACCCTGATTGCGAAAAGGATATTGGGGATATTGAAGGGTCAGCCAAACTTGAAGGTGAAGTCAATTATGACCATGACTTCGGAGCTGTTTGGTTACAAGATCAAATATGGGAAAGCATGGAGGGCAAAGCAGCGAGCATGGAAGATGATATACGGGGATTGGGAGGAGGGTTATGAGAAGTTACCAGCATTGTTCAATGCAATGAAAGCAAAAAACCCAGGCATGCATTACGAGTACATCCCCACGACACCAGCGTGCTTACGTGGAGTACTCAAACGAGCTCGATGCACTTACTCCTTCGATGGTGAGTTGTCTCCTTTATCTTTTTACATGTCCTTTCTACTTTTATCGCACGACACCAGCGTGCTTACGTGGGCTTTCTAAAACTTTTGCAGGTGACTTGGCAACCGTATCTTGATCCATATTTCGCCAGCATACAGTTGAGCAGCATGTGCTCAATAGACGAGAACCTCTACCTCATGAGGTGTCCACTCATCTGTTTTTATGCTGTTGAGTACCACTTGCCCCACAGAGTTGCTCGACAGTTCGGATTGCGCCAGGAGTTTCCGGTGGAGCCATTCTCGACTTCAATACAACTTCATAAGTGAGTTACTACATGCACTTGTTATTCTAACTAATAATTGAAATATCAGTTAGTCGCTAATATATGGTTATAACTTTTGCAGGTTCGACAGACAGAGACAAAAGAAGGTCACGGACTTCGAGACGCACCATCGTGATTACATTGATGAATAGGACCAGCAGGGGGATCTTAACTATGAGAATGACCAGGCGCACACAAACTACAACTTCCGGAGGTATTTGATTTGGTATTCTGGTGTGACTAGGTGCAAGCTGAAGGGACAGTGGACAGCTGCAGACTACGCCGAGCAAGAATCGTCAGACGACGAAGACACAGCTTTCGACATAGCTGCTCGGCACGGGACCCAAATTGAGGCTGCTCCAATCCTTGATAGAGTGGTAACTATTTCTTTACTAAAATTAGAGATTTCAATTCAATGGGATATGTCTAGTTTTGAGCATCCTAATGTCTTAACTTGTGATAGGGAAACTCTATGCTCGTATCTGTTGTTGAACTCGAGCGTATCTCACAGAGAACTTCAGATACTACTACGCTATCGTTACTATCAGTGAGTATCAATGTCAAACAGAAAACTTGTTTATTTGTATGTTGTAACATATGTCTTTAACTAACATTTCGATTACAAAGGGTATCACGTCGTCTTCGTCGAGCAGCGGCTCGGTGTGGATGCCGTTCTCTAGCGGGCGTTGACGTGCAGCTGCCTGTGCCTCGTATGCAGCAGGACGTTCAGCCTCCCATTTGTGGAGTTGGACCATCTACAGCAGGACTCAGCTCGTCGCGATCGACGCGGGACACGTTTGAGAACGTGGCCCAGGACGACGAGGACGATGACGACGACGACGACGACGACGCTGGCGCTGGCACTGGCGCCGCAGGTCAGGTGGAGATTGGACCGTCTCAGTTGCAGGATGCTCCTACAACTCAGGCATCACAGCTGACACCACGTAGAAGGCGTCCACGAGACCCTTACACTCCAGGCACCGACGCTCTTGGGGCCAAGGGCAAGGGTAAGACTAGGAGGAAATGAATACTTTTGTGATATGGACTGTGTGATTTGGACTTATGCTGGAGACGTTGTGAACTATGTTATGTGTTTTGGACTATGTGTTGTGGAACTTGTATTTTGGACTTTGTTTGTGGACATTGTATGAAGAACTATGTTCTGTGGATGTTTTTATATTCGATGTTATTTTGTGATGTATTATATGTTGAAATGCTTATATGTCTTATAATATGTGATTATTTGAACTGTGGTTGTTAATAAAACAAGGGGAACTCTTGCAAAATTTTTTTGTGAACTGTAAAAAACATAATAAGCAATAAGTAACGCATCTTTAGAGTTCTAAATTATTTTTGATACGTAAATACTACATAATAGGCTACAATTCTTCAGTCTGAATCACAATCTATGAGTAACTCATCTTCGGAGTCATCCGTCGCGCAATCCTCAACAACAACCTCATTCCACTTGCTGCATTGTCCTGCATCACACTTGTCACCAGTTCTTTTGTAATAATTGGCTTCTGCTTCATCTGCAGCTTGGGAGAATAGCTCATCCTCAGCCTCAGCCTCAGCCTCATCAGCCTTCTTCTTGTAATAAGCTGCCTCTACCTCTGCGGCGGCCTGTGACATAAACTCATCCTCTTCCTCTTGAGCATGTAATCCTGCCTCAGCTAGTGCGATGAGCTCACTCAACCTTGACGTGTCGTCCTCCTCTTCTTCATGTAATCCTGCCTCTGCGAGGGCGATAAGCTCACTCAATCTAGATGTGTCGTCCTCCTCCTCCTCCATCGTTGCCATTTTATCCTGAACATATCTCGCATGCGCCTCATCGGCCAAATAGTTTACGCCGCTTCCAATCTCTGCAAATATAATGAGAAAATTAAGTTAGCAAAGTCAGGATAAATAAATTGTACTAATATAATTATAATATCATTTATCTCACTTACTTCCCTTGAGGCGATCAGCAAGATTATCCAACATCTGTTTCTCGGCTTGAGCCGCTTCCCATTCCCTTACATCCTGTGCTCTCTTCTCATCAGCCGCCTTCAACCTCCTATACTCTGCACGCTTCGGGCTATCATAAAAGGCAGATTTTGCTTCCCTACGCATGTCGCGTATGCGATCGTTAATGTACGAATCGACGAGCCGAGATCCACAACGCATCTTCTGTCCCATTATTCTCTTGGACTCTATTGTGCGCATCACCTCTCCTTTGTCGTCGTAACTCTCCCAACTGCATTTCCTCGTCTCCTACAAAAAAATAGTAAGTACCGCTATAACATTACATCTCGTGCAAAAAAAAATACCAACCTCATCGTAATCGACCATATGTCCACAAAAATATCCAACACCAAGCTCCGAAGGAACTAATCCATACTTAGCTTCAATACCACATTTGCAGAGTACTGGATCAAATTTGACCTCTTCAGCCGCCCACCCCATGTATCTCTTTTCCTTTACCTCTGGCTCTGGCCAATGGGACAAAGGACCATACAACCACTCTCTGAAACGACACTTACGCCACCCGTATGGCTACAGGAGAAAAAATTAGTAATTTATTGTAAATAAAAACTAGTTCATACATTTAGCGTAGGAATGGGCTCACATAATCAATGTTCGGACAACAGAACTGCTTGTCATAGTCTTCGTCGATGACAACACGGTCTCCACAATCGCATCGAGGCGGTGAGTCCATCCGTCTTTCTGTTGCTACCTCCTTCTCCGCATCCGTCATTGGTGGAGGAGGTACCCAACGCTTAAAACGCTCATGACTGGTCCTTCCACTCAACCAATTAACGAAAAGAAGATATCGAGGGTCGAATTTATCAGGACCATCGATCCACTAGAAAAAGAAACACCTCTGATGTCCCTAAAATAATGGAAAGATGCACTATTACATATCTACAAAATAATGAATGCGAACAAAATTAAGTGACAAGTCATAAGCTACGTACGTCCAAAGTGCCACAAAGGTAGTAGCAGCGAGCAGCCGTGTCTGGATGTTGTGATTGATGTACCCAAGCCAGTCTGCCACAGTCACAGTTAGGCACGGGGAGTTCAGGAGGAACAGGAGCATCCTTACTAGATACGTCCGGATATAACTCCCGAGGACGACCTCTCTTCTGCCACAACGCCTCTCGGTACATGTCTTTCATCTAATAAACGATTATAATTATCACTTGTACCTATTATGCTTTATAATAAGTTTACACAAACTAATAATCGAAATGATAATATAATAGGTGTATACAAATTATTAAACTAACAACCTAATATACAAAACGAATCAGTTCGAAAACATATCTTGGTCTACGAAGTGAACCAACTCAAATCTTTGAATCCAGGAAATTTTTACGAAGTTTGGAAATGGGATGAAATGAGCTGCTCTCGGCCAGCCGCGCGGGCGTTTTTATAGGATTTCGTAGCTCGACGCCAAGATCTGTGGCGCCGAGCTACGAGGCCGCGTCGCCGCCACGTCAGCGCCAGGTCAGCCCTGGACGCAACTAGCCGTTGCGGCCACGTCACAGCTCGGCGCCATAGGCTGCGGCGCCGAGCTAGCCGAGCTAAGGGTCCAAAACTGCATTTAAAATTTTTTTAGGTCTAAACATGATTTTACTTCTGTTTAAGGGCTAAAATACAAAAAATTCGGGACACGTAGGCGGGCGCACGACCAACCGTTATGGCCAAGGTGTGAGGAGCAAGCGGATGCCATGGCTAGGCGCGAGCCGTAGGGGCTGGTGCGGCCACCACCCGTCCAAATGACATTAGCCGTGAGAATAGAAAAAACGATTCATTTGTGTGTTAACGAATGGTAAAGGTGGATAATTTTACCCTATTTTCATGAGTGAGTTGAAATTATTAATTCATGAAGTATCCTTTTAGGTACTCCACACTTAATTTAGGAGAAAGAAACTTTATGCTTTGTATAAAGCAGAGTTGTTGAAGTTGATACTATTTGGCTAGATGTTTATAAAGCTGAGTTGATTTTTGTGAAATGAAGGAGTACCAAACATCCCTAAAGGCGGATATAACCCTGACTCCCTGATACACGTTCGTTTTTCTAAGTACATGAGACATTTAATAGACTTTATGATATAATCCTAAGCCTCTAAACCATAAATACAGTTATAAAATAATATGCATGGAGGGTCGAAGCCTGTCTCTTATATTTTTTATCTAACCCCTAAAAATTTCTAAAAATCTATATAACTATTTTTTTAAAAAATAGAAATTTCTTTGAAAAATTGAGGCTAACGAAGTAGCTTTCAACGGGATATTGCCCTTGATAACACGCACCAAAACGACCGTTCGGCATCCGTACTCGACTTCAACAAGAAGACAAAGAGCGCAAAAGCTCGCACTACGAAATGCCCAGACTGCCCCCGAAAACCCGCACCAAAACGTCAAAACCCCACGTCTCCATGAGTCCATGACCCATTGCTTCTCCTCCCCGCTCGCTCTCCCCCGCGCTGTACTTTCTCTTCGGCGAAAACCCCACAACCACCGACCAGAGATGGCCGCGGTGAAACCCCAACCCCATTTCTCGCCGCACGCCGCCTCCCCCGCGCCCGATGCTGGACCTGCCGACACCGGTTTCGCCGTCTTCCGCCTCCTCCTGCCCTCGTCCTTCTCCGACGCCGACACCATGCGCCTCTACGCCGCCGTCAACCCGTTGCGCCGCCGCACTGCCACGCTGCAGGTCCGCGTCGAGCCCCTCGACCCCGCCTCCGCGGGCGGCCGTGTCGTCGCCGCCATAGTTGGCCCCACCGTCCCCGTCCGCCGCGTCGAGGCCTCGTCCTCGTCCGCGGAGCCCCTCGCGCTCTCGCCGGCGCAGGAGGCGCTAGTCGCCGTGATCGATACCGAGGGCGCGCTCTGCTGCGCAGTCGAGAAGGAGGCTCGCGGCAAGGCCCGGCCCGGGTGCATCACGTGCCTGCTCCTGGTCGATGCTGACCGGCTCGAAGCTTCGATCGGGAGAGGCGTCATGGAGAGGATCGCCCTGGAGGCCGGCGCCGACGTGCGCGTCGCGATGTGGGAGGAGGGCGCGCTGCCGCCGCGGGGGCAGCCGCTTGAGGAGGTTGTCGAGGTATACTGGCTATTTTCTCTTCTACAATTCTCTTAAGCTGTTGGGTGTACGTGCTACACTTGATACTTCCTAATCGTTAAAAAAAAACTCGACCCGGGGTGGTAAGACCACCCTCATGGCTTTTCCATAGATAGAAGGTCACAGCGAACGGTCCGGACCGATCCCGACCGAGAAACCCCTAACCCTGCCCTCCCGTCACTAACGGGTTGACTCACAGGCTGCCCACACAGCAAAGGCACCCAGGCCGACGTTGCCACAGCCGAGTCGCTCCCCGAGAGCGAGCGAGGACAGCGAGGGGATTTTTTGGGTGAGAAATCAGGGGTCGAACCCCCGGCGACTTGGTGAAGGGGACCTCGCTGCCTTCACCACCCGGGCTAAGCCCGGCCCTCGATACTTCCTAATTGTTACGGTGCATTGCAAATCCTCTTTTTTTGGGGGACGTGCGGATTACGATTGCATACTGTACGTGAAGTCGTGAACTCACGCGTTTGGACTAGTGCACTGTCATGGAAAAATGATTGAACGTCTTTGTTTACATGGACAGAGGAGTTCCTAACTATAATTTAACAATGTAGAAAAGTGCAACTTATTTAAAGGTGCAGCTTGCTCTTTGCTGCCGTATGAGTAGGTATAGTTGTTTGTTGCTACACACCATAACTACCTTTATGGATGATTTTCACGCAAGCTTGCACGATGTGAAGTCCAAAACACAGAGGTATTGTGCATAGAAGCTGACAATACTCTTGAGGTTCTTTTGGATTTGACATGCTGTGCACCTTTTCCAGTGTAATATTATTTTGTTGAACTGGATCCATTTTGTTCTCATTGCACCATTTTAGTTATGCATTACCAGGTCGTGGGGTCGAAGCAGCCTCTCCGCATTTGCACGGAAAGGCTTGCCTCGGTTTATTCCTTCCTCAGCCACTGGGTCTGTCCCTGCCACTGGGTCTGTCCCTTTATTGTTTCAGTGTTGCATTCTTAGCATTTGGAGATGCAGCATGAGTCCATTTCTGTCTTTGTTTCCATGTTGGAAGAAAATATGAGTAACTTATAGGCTACTATAGGTCTATAATATCTAGCCCAATGAATCACATGGATAACAAAACTTTGTTCTTGTATCACCTAATACACTGTAGCAATGAATAATCTACTTGGTTTCTGATTCATTTGCTGCAAAACGAACTTATGCAATATGCATAAAATGGCTTGCTAAATAATCAGGGACTCCCATTGAACTTTTTTGTTTGAAAGGTCTATTCTGTGTAGTTTCAATTCGATCATATGAAACTCAGAAAATGCTTAATTACCATGAAAGTTTATTGCTGTGATTTGCTACTCAACAGTTTCAGTTGATGTTTCTTATTATTTTTCAGATAACTGGAGATAGAACAGCTGTAAGGAAAGCTCTAGTTGCTTTGTCTAGCTTTCTTCAAGGTGACCTTCCAATCGGTAACTCAACAACTTATGTTAAGAAAGAAGGTTCAATACTCCCATGGGCATCTTCAGAAGTACCTGGGCCTAATATGGGGGCTTCGTGCTCAGAGGCATCCACAGAGTTTGCACAAGGCAGTGTTGCTAAGACTCAATGTCCAGAAGGTAATACAGGAGATGCTCAAAGTAAAACTCTTCAGCAAGTTTCATTCAGACTTCTCTTGCCTACCTATCTTGCTGGAGGTTTGATTGGCAAGAAGGGCTTGATTATCAAAGGCATTGAAGTTGAAACTGGTGCTTGTATTGATGTTGGTGCACCTGTCGCTGGTTGCAAGGAGCGTGTAATAACAATTTGTGCCCTAGAGGTTTGAATTTGAACACAAAAAGCTCCCTTTCCCATTGCTATTCTCTCTTTTAGTGAATAACTGGTGCTTAACTGTTTGTTTCATAAGATAACAATTTTCACAATGGTTAAATGGCTGTTTGACATCTCCATGAATCTAGAAACTTTGTTTGTATTATGCTTTTCGTGAATCATATTGTATATCTCATTATTTTATATATTTGATTCCTGATCCTTGTAGAGCCCAGACTCGGAATATCATATAGTGCAAAGTGCACTACTTCTCATATTTGACAGGATGATGGAGATGGAAACCAATACACACTCAACATTTGAGAAAGCATCTCAATTCTTGGTCAGAGTCCTTGTGCTCAAAAACCAGTTTGGCTGTTTAGTTGGTTTGGGTGGTTCTATAATCAAGGAAATGGTGAATACAACAGGAGCAAGAATTCAAATATTGGATGATGCAGAAATTCCGGCTTGTGCCTCTACCTTTGAACTAGTTGTACAGGCAAGCATAAATTTTGACACAAAAGCAATACAATAAGCAGTTTGCTAGTACTTGGTTCTTCTGTGCCATGCTGCAATTCATTCAGTTTTGAACAAATAATAGCCATTGTAACGAACTCAACCTTCTGATTCTCTACTGTGCACGCTTGGTATTTCTAGGACATAGTTTGCAAATGAAATGCTAATAACATGTTTCAAAATTCTATAAATATTTCTCATCTGTTTATTGTTCCTTTTATAGTGATTACTCTGTGTTTCTTGAAATTTTGCCTGTAAGTTCTAATGTTTTCTATTTGCATTGGTAGTTAACAAATGGTTTGGAAGTCATGATTTGTTTCTTATAATGAATATGGTAAATGAACTTACTTGGACAACCAGATTTCAAGAACAGTATCAGTGCAGTAGTTCTTGACTGGTAATGGTGTTTCTATTTGATTTGTTGAAGATCCTAGTATTCCATGAGTACTTGGTTCATCATTCTCTCTTTTTTTTTCACATTTTCGTTCTCTTAACTAACGATCTAAGCTTATTTATGATTCTTCAGTTCTCCTGCCATACATTGGACATCGTTGTAATTGTTGAGGTTTATCTTTGTGCCTTACAGATCACTGGGGAGCTAATGAATATAAGGAAAGCTTTATCCCTTGTTTTCTGGAAACTTCGTAACCATATTTTCTCCAATGAAACCGACTACAACAATTCCCATATTTCCTCTTCAGAAATTGCTGAATCAAATGCAACCAGCCAGGCGAATATTTATTCAACAATCCAATATTCAATGGACAATGGCCATAAGGTTGATCATAGATCCCCTCTCAGTTATGGAGTGGACTCTGTGGAAAAGTCTTTCAGTGATTTAGAGCTCAGTTCTTCAGAAATTCAGGTTATCTCGATCTCGTAGAACTTTGTTCTATGCTTATTTATATTTGCACCATGTTTGGTGGCTGGCGGAATAGGATTTCTAAGGAAGTTGCTGTTGTTTTGTGGAAGGGGCTTTATTCCCTCATGATCTTGGGCGCTTGGACTGTTAATCCATCGCAATAAGTCTGTCCTTGATGGCGCTTCTCGTGTTGCTCGTGTGTTGATTCTAGCTGTAGAGGAGTTACACTTTTTGGGATTTTGTTGGGGCATGAGGAACTCACCTCCTTGCCCTAGCGCCTCTTGAAGATTGATTTGTTGGTGTTAGAGGTTGTGGTCGGTCTATGTGTTTTTGCGGCACGAATGTTTTAGGAACCTAAGTGTGCTGGAGGTGCATGGTGGCGTTGTAAGGGTCCTTACCCCTTTTTCTTCCAAATATAATGATACACATCTCTCCAGCGTGCTCGTCGAAGGGCTGAGCTACGTGTGCCCACCATTGTTTTCAGATCGTCCGACTAATCGCGATTAGTCACGATTAGTCGGGCTGATCGGTACTCTGGGTTCGATTAGGGTGCTCGATTCGATCAGGTGAGCTGATCGTCCATATCGTACGATTAGTCGGCGATATGGAGCGATTAATTGGGCTGATAAGTGATCAGTCGATTACTTCGAGACCTATGTTAGGAGTAGGAAGTGCCAAAAAGTTGCAGCAGCTCAGGACTTGCAGCAAGGAGATGACAGTGATAGTCACAATGAAAATGATCATCAAGAGCCAACTCAAAATGATCAAGATGCTGCAGAAAAAACAATTGATGATGAAAAAGAATCTGGAGCTGCAGGTGATCAATTCAAGCTGGATGATGATCTCATATAGGTGTTGCCTTGTTGGTCATGGTCTTGTAAGTTCTAGACTTGCAGTTTCATAGTTCCATATAGACTTGCTGGTGCTATTTTCAACTTTTCATACTGCTGCTTTGTTAGTGAATGGTGATCATTTTATGCTTGATGTAGCATCTTAGTCATATAGTCTAATCTCTTTATTGAGTTTATTCTAAGTATAGTTTATAGTCTATACTATCTATATATATGCCTTGGAAATATGCAGGACGACCAGGTGGACGATTAGGGTCGACGACCAGGTGGACGATTAGGGTCGATCAGGGGTGACTAATCGCCCTGATCGTCGCCTAATCATAACTAATCGGCTGATCGCCCAGTCAAAACGATCAGTCGATCATGCGATCTGAAAACACTGGTGCCCAGCCTTGACTTGCTTCGACACACCTGTCCATGTCTATCAGCTTCGAGCATGGGAGGGTGCCTCGACCCGCTCTTCGGTCGAGCTGTCGATGTACCACTCTCTACTTCACCGCGGTCTCTGTCACGTCCATTTGATGATGACTCGATAGGCTGCTGCCGTTCTTCGAGGTGTTGACTGCCTTGTACTTTCCTCGACCTGTTCACCATCGGTCTCCCTCGTACCATCCTCTACCCATCGTGTCCTCACCGATCCTCATTGGTGCTGCATTATGGAGGAAGAATATGGGGTTCTTCTCACCAATCATACTTGGGACTTGGGGTCGCGTCCTCGTAGAGACAATGTGGTGACCGGTAAGTGGGTCTGGACTCACAAGAGGAAGGGTGACTACTCTTTAGACAGGGTACAAGGCTTAATGGGTCTTTTGGGGTTTCACTCAGCGTCCTGGTGTCGAATACGACAGAACTTTCAGTCTTGTGGTGACCGGTCAAGCTGGCCATTGTTTGCATAGTTTGTCACTAGCCCTCTCGTAGTCTTGGTCTGTCCATCGGTTAGACGTCAATAATTCATTTCTCCATGGCACCTTGATTGAGACCGTTTATTGCACTCAGCTGACTAGTTTCGTTGACTTAGCTCATTTGGACATGGTATGCAAACTCAACAAGTCATTGTATGGTCTGCAATAGGCATCTTGTGCTTGGTATAGCCGGTTTGGTTCCTTTTTTCTCTCGTTGGGTTTTATAGAGGCTAAATCGGACACCTCACTGTTCATTTACCAGAGATGCAATTACTCTATGTACCTCCTCTTTGTCAAAAAAATATTGTTCTCATAGCCTCTAGTGCGACCATCTTGCAACACACTATTTCAGCATTGAAGCAAGAGTTCACTATGAAGGATTTGCGCTAGCTTCACCATTCCTTGGGTACTGTAGTTGAGCACCGCCTTGATGCGTTTGTTCCTTCACCAGTGATAGTTTACTCTGGTCATTCTTGAGCGCACTGGAATTGTGGACTGTAAGCTGTGTGCCACTCTAGTGGATGCTCAGGCGAAGGTTCCTCAGATGCTAGTGCTCCAGCCAGTGACCCCATTGCCTACTGAAGCCTGATAGGGGCTCTTCAATACCTCACCTTCATCAGGCCAAACATCTTCTATGCTGTTCAGCAGGTGTGCCTCCACATGCATGATCTGCAGGAGCCGCATCTTACCGCTGAAGAGGATTCTCCAGTACCTTCGAGGCACTTCTAACTACGGCCTTCTTCTTCGACGGTCCTCACTGATCGAGCTCGTCGTCTACATCGATGCTAACTGAGAAGTGTCTGGACACATAGGTCCACCTCTAGCTACCTCGTGTTCCTTGGGGGCAACCTTGCCTCTTAGTCATCGAAGCGGGAGATTGTGGTCTCCTGCTTCGAGGCTGAATATCGTGCAATGGTGAATGGTGTAGTTGGGGCGTCCTGGCTTCGCTAGCTCCTGCATGAGCTCTATAGTCTCCCTCTGATATGCTTGGGCCTTCTAGGAGTGTGTAAGGGCGAATAGAGGAGCAACGCTACCTGGGACAGGGACCTGAGCGCGTATGGTGGAGAAGAGCGAGAGGAAGAAGCAGGAGCAAGATCACCGTCGGCCAGGGTGACCGAGGTAATCGCCCCACAGGGAGATTGTATTTCCTTCGATGCCTAGTTACACGCTACTGCTTCCCCTTTATAGACCAGGGTCGGCACCAACTGATAAGAGATAAACTTGCTTAACAACTCCCTGCTATTATATAGCTAACAACCCAGCTATTATTTAGCTAACAACTCCCTGCTATTATCTAGCTAACAACCCAGCTATTATTTAGCTAATCCTTATCTGCTGGAACTTAAGAATTATCTGCTGGAGACTTATCTGCTGGCTTCACCGCCCCGGGTTTGGATCCGGCTCTCCCCCTGCTGCCTCCTAGTGTAGGTCTACCCCACAAATGCACCTGCAACATTTCTCCCCTCCGGAGAAACAGGTCGTGCGCGACCTGTATAGCTGGATATCGTAGTTGGAAATCCTCTAGCTGAACCCAGGATGCTTCTGCTGCTGGACGATCCACCCAGTGAACTAACACTTCCCACACGCCTCTGTTAAGCCTTGCCTTGGACCTTCTCAGGTGTAGGTACCACCCTGCCATGTAACAGATTTGGAAGAGGCACCACCTCCTCTGGCAACTGTCCAATAATTTTTTTTTAATAGTGACACATGAAAAACATCATGAATTTTTGCCTTCGGAGGGAGCTGCAATTTATAAGATACGTCCCCACTAGCTGTGTAACCTTGTAGGGCCCAAAGAAACGAGGTCCCAACTCGGATGTAGATGCTGGTGTCACGCCCACGGCTGACCTTTGCTGTAACCGAAGCCACACCCAATCCCCAACCTGGAATTTCACCTCGCGCCGAGTCTGGTCTTGGTACTGCTTCATTGTGACTTGGGCCTGGACCAGTCTCTCCTTGATTTCTGCTAAGAACTCATCTCGATCGCGAAGCTGGTCATCCACCGCAGCTACTCGCGCTTTCCCTGGCTGGTAAGGTAGTAATGGCGGGGGATCACACCCATAGACTACCCGGAAGGGTGAACACTTGATGGCAGTTTGATATGAAGAATTATAGCTGTACTCCACCCATGGCAGCCACTGGAGCCAAGTCTTCGGCCTATCACCTGCCAAGCAGCGCAAGTACATAAATATCACTCTGTTTGTGACCTCCGATTGACCATCTATTTGTGGGTGAAATGCGGAACTCATCTGCAGCTTTACTCCTGCCATCCAAAACAATTCTGTCCAAAAGTTGCTGGTAAATACCACATCTCGGTCACTCACTATTGAATAGGGCAGGCCTTGTAACCTGACAATATCGTCAAAAAATGCCCGTGCTACTGAAGCTGCTGAATAAGGGTGACCCAGGGGAATGAAGCGAGCAAATTTGGAGAAACGATCAACCACTGTGAGGATAACCGATTTACCCCCCCACCTTTGGAAACCCTTCTACGAAGTCCATGGAGATATCACTCCATACTTCAGAGGGAGGCAGTGGCTGTAATAGCCCAGCAGGGTGAAGATGTTCGGACTTATTTCTTTGGCAGACTGCACAGCCCCGAACAAATTCCTGTACCCATCTCCTGATATGGGTATTGTGGAAGGAGCTCCTCCATCTATGCAAGGTCTTCTCTACTCATGACCTACTGCATGAGCAGCTATCAGCAACTGATCCCACACACTTGAATTATCTGGAACGAAGACTGCGCCCCGACATACCAACAATCCATCTCTTTCAGCCCACCCTTCTCCTGCAGTTCCTGCCGCCAACTGTCTTTAGTTCCTGGACTTGCGGATCTGTCAATGCTTCCTTCCTGAGTGTATCAAAGACTTCCAGAGTTGGGGTGGACAACAGATTCACTGCTGCTGTTGGTTCCTCATCCCTTCTTGATAAGGCGTCAGCCGCGCCGCTCATCTTCCCTGGCCTATACTCCACCTCCATGTCATACCCAAATAGTTTGCTGACCCATGTGTGCTGTGGTATGGTGGATAAGCGCTGGTCCAGTATGTATTTCAAACTGAAGTGATCAGTTCTCCCTACGAACGCTCGTCCCCACAAATATGGCCGCCAATTGCGGACTGCTTTGACAAGCCCAATCAGTTCTCATATGCCAGAAGTTTCTGGTGATGTGGTGCCACAGCTCTACTGAAATATGCCACTGCCCCTGCACCTTGGTGGAGAATTGCCCCAAACCCTGAACCTGACGCGTCGCAGTCAACCACAAATCTTTTGCTGAAATCCGGCATCTGCAGCAAGGGAGCGGTCATGAGTGCCTGTTTGAGTGTGAGGAATGCCTCTGTTGATGCTTCAGACCACTGGAATGTTTCTTTCTTCAATAGGGCAGTTAGTGGTGCAGCGATGTTGCCATAGCTTGCAATGAACTTCCGGTAATATCCTGTGAGCCCGAGGAACCCACGCAGCGCCCTTAAAGTTCTGGGCTGCGGCCAAGTTTCTACTGCTGCTATCTTCTCAGTATCCATCGCCACTCCAGATGTCGAGATGATATGCCCCAAATATGACACACTAGTGACCCCAAAAAACACTTGGAGCGCTTCAATGCCAACTTATGTGCTCTCAGTGTTTGGAACACTTGTTTGACCTGTTGAAGGTGAGCCGCCCACGGCTTGCTATAAATTAGGATGTCATCAAAAAATACCAGCACAAACTTGCGTATGAATGGGTTGAGGACATCATTCATCAAGCTCTGGAATGTTGATGGGGCGTTGGTGAGACCGAATGGCATGACGAGGAACTCAAATGGCCTCGGTGTGTTTTGAATGTTGTTTTGTCAACATCTTTGGAGTGCATTCTCACCTGGTGGTACCCACACCGAAGGTCCAGCTTGGTGAAGAATCTGGAACCTTGGAGCTCATCTAGCAACTCATCCACTACTGGTATGGGGTAATGGTCCTTCAAAGTCTTCCCAGTGAGCTCCCGGTAGTCCACACAGAATCGCCATGTTCCATCTGATTTCTTCACTAGAAGCACTAGGGAAGAGAATGCGGATATGCATTCACTTATAATTCCTCGCTGCAACATGTCCTCACATTGCTTCTCGATCTCATCCTTTAAGAGCTGGGGGTAGCGGTATGGCCGCACCGCTATTGGCGCTGTGTCGGGTGGTAGTCTGATGTGGTAGGCCACGAGGTTCTTCAAACAGATCTTCGTATGAATGCAACAAGTTGTCCAATAATTCCTTGCCCTCCAAAACTACACAACAACAGGGTTTTGAGCTACCCATCCCTGTCCAGCACACCTTGCGTCCTTGTCTCCAGAACGTCATTGATAGACGTTCGAAGTCCCATAGGATCGGGCCTAAGGAATGTAGCCACTGGACTCCCAACACCACATCAAAGCCTTCTAGTGGTAGAGCATAGCAAGTCAGGGCAAACTGCTCTTCAGCAATTTGTACGGATAATCCTGTGCAGAACCCTGGGCTAGTGACCTTGTCCCCCTTGGCGACCCTTACTGCTCCTTGGCGCCTTTCCAGTGGAAGCTGCAGCTCAGACACCTTTGCTTCTATGATGAATGTGTGTGTGTCACACCCGGTTCTGGGGGCAAAACCGAATGCATAACATATGTGTGCCAAGATCCATTTCCACACATATGTTGACGTCGCAAGTGTAATATATCAAAAGACAATGCAATAAAGGCGTAAAGAGAGTAGAGTACTTTATTACATCATCTGAATCATTGTATCTTTAACAAGTATCAACATCAAAGTAGGGTAGAATTAAATATGGTCACTCTTCCACAGGAAGGTGACCGACGCATCGTTAGACTTAAGACTCATCGTCGAAATCTCCATCAAAGTCTTCTTCATCACCCTCTGATTAAAATATTAGCAAGGGTGAGCTCACTTATGGTCGGGGCTCAGCAAGTGGGGGAAAAATTAATGCAAGTTTAACAAGGTGAGGCTAAGGTTGAGCAGTAAGCATTTTAGTTGGTCAATATTTTATTAACAACACCTGTCTTACTAATAAGTGTGAATCCCAAGTATCCCCTTTAAACAAAGGTATAAGAGTATATCAAAAACACTTAAGTGAAACCACTTAAGCAAACCATTGGCAGATCATCAGATCTCGATTTATTGTCCATCTTTAAGTTCAATTATCATTTGAGGGTCCAGGTTGCTCTTAACCGTGAGCACGACTGACATATCAGTTTTACACTCTGCAGAGGTGGTACAACTTTACCCACAAGCCATGTATCCCATCTAGCCTGGGTTGATCGGACCCGTAAACACTGCCGAGGTGAATGGCTAGGGATCCATTATGAGGCTTTCACAAAATACACTAAATAAAAGCAACCTGCTAAGGTTTCCAAGTCGGTGTGGAGGCTCTCCGGGCGAGGCCGCGAGGTACCTTAGCCAAGAATAAGTCCCCATGTTAACGTGAGCTGCCACCACTGCCGCTCCCCCTCTTGCCCATATTTCAAGTAAGGTTGTTAGGTACTAAGCATATAAAGCTAATTACCAAAGCCAAAGCCATGATAGCACTCATGGTTGCACTGTTATCCTGGGTGGTCACTCCATGTTCCAATTAATATGAAATAATCTTGTTTAACCATCGGGTTAACACCATAATGCCAATTTCATTTCCGGAACATTAATATCAAATAATGAGTGACATCAAAATTATTAAGTTGAGCGGTAGCACAAATTTGCAAGGCATAGTATTTTCACAGGGTAATTCAAGGAATACAGTTGGTAAATCTAGGAAATTCTTAATTAGGCAAATCTCATCAAATTATGCAATATATCCAAAAAGTAAACATTATTATATGCATTAATTGGGTACAAATAGAATATGCAGAGGGAGAAAATCCACTTGCCTTGCTCGAACGTGTTCTGCGGGTCGTCCTCGAACGTGTTAGGCTCGTCTACCTCACAGTCCACTTCTAGCATCGATTTGCGTATTGCACATACAAAAGAATACGTACGCCAAATAAATAAACATACACCAGTACAGGAGTAATCATTCACCATTACATTCATCACACTTATCACACTCATAAATACGTCTTAACGCGAAAATACTTATTAATTCATTTATGACTATTATTGCGAGTCATTAATGATGAAATTATGAGTAGGTGTTATAATACTAGTTTTAACATCTATTAATGCGTATTTACATTCTTTATGAAAATAAAGGCAAATTACTTTGTTTAACACTAATAAATAGACTAATATATTTTATCCCTTTTATTTCTAACTTGAATTTATGCGTATAGCTAAAAATGACTCTACTAACATTAATATTCTAAGAATCAATATAAATCACTAATTGGACTTTTAATAACATAAACATGGTTATTATGACAAAAACAAGTGTTTTACTAATCTTAAGAATTTAAATGCTATAATCATGAACACATTTATTTTGGCTAGTAAAAATCTATTTTCAATACGACTAGTGGTATTCTTTTAGTTTTCTCCTTTCTTTCTAAAAGAAAGTACCACTAAAAATAATCGGAGATAAATCATCTAATAACCTATAATGTTTATATTTCATGAATTCTATACCATTTACTAATTCCATGTTAAGAAAAGTTTCTATTATTTATTAAAACGAACTTATGATTATAATCTTCTAAATAATTTCCAAAATTCATTGTGAACAAAATTAACTATAAAATTACTTATCTAGTGTTTTTTATCACCAACATGTGTCTACCAATTTTTGTCATACTTCTCTCTAATCTAACATTCTAAAACGTCATCGTAAACAAATAAATCGCATACATCTACCAAAAATCCATAGCGCACATACGCGTGAATTCCGAATCACCACATGCTCATATTACAACACAATAATTATAGAATTCACAAACTGAATCAAAAATGATTTCAAAAATACATAAAAATAATTTTGGGTCGTCTTCAACCTCGCGACGAACGACGGACGGGTTTGGGCGTGCGTCTAGGCGAAGGCTCGGTACGACGGGTGGCGTAGCTTCGGCGACGGCGTGGCAGACTCCGGCGACGGCTGTGGTGGCTCTAACGGCGAGGAGCTTGAGAGAGAGAATGGGGCGAGCTCGGGTAGGGAGGAGGGAGAGAGAGGAGCTCGACGTATTTATAGAGAGAGGGAGGGGAGAAGAGAGGTCGCCAAGGAGAGAGGGGCGGTCGGGGTCTTCAAAGCCATTGATGTCGTCGGTTTCAATGGAGGGAGGTAATGGGGAGGAGAAACGGAAGCAGTGAAGCTCCATTAACTATGAGGAAGAACGGTCGCGGGTGGCTCGGGGCGGCTCGGTCGGGTCGCCTGGGCTCGGCATGGGGCTCGGCCGCGCGATGCAGGACGTCGGGGCTCCTGAGCGCGGCTCCAACGGTCCTGGCGCGGGGGAGGGCGCGGCTCAGGTGGCCTGGCGCGGTTCTGGGCAGGGCGTCGGGCCTGGGCGGCTGTGCTCCTGGCGGCGCGGGTTTGAGAGGAAAGTGGAGGGAGGAGAGAGAGGCCAGGTGGGGCCGGCTTGCAAGAGAGGAAAGGGAGGGGGAGAAGACAGAGAGCGGCGGCGGCGGCTTGGATCCAGGGAAGGCAGGGAGGCGCGGCCACTATGTGGGCCTTAGGGTTAGGGTTTAGATTAGTTTATTTTCTTTTATTTCTATTTCTTTTCTAAATTCAAAATATATTTTTAAATAACCCAAAAATTCATAATAATTATACCAAATTTATTTAATTATTTATAGATAAAATATTTATTTTTGGACTAATAATTATTATTATATTATTTATTTGGATTTTCATTTAAGAAGAAATGCTATTAAATATCCAAAATCAATCATGAGCAATTAAAAATTATTCCAAATGCAATAAATAACAAACACTTGAATGAAAAATTTATTACCCTAATTACCATAATAACTAAATGCATTATTTTTAGTTGATAGTTTTTATAGTGTTACAGTGTGGAACCGGTGTCTACCAGGGCTGTGAGTGGCACTCCTTTGATTAGAACTGTAAGCTTCATAGTCTCCCCCACATCAATTCCTGTCAGGGCGTGCAGTGATATGCCGAGCTCGGCCAGACGGCCATTGCCTCCTCTCTAGTGTCATCTTCTAATTCCAGCAAGAAAACCCCTCGAGCAGATGAAAGTTCTCTATGCCCGGGAACATGATCTGGATGTCGCCTAGAGGGGGGTGAATATGCGAATAATAATTATCACTTTAAAACTAGAAATTCTTACTCTACTCGAAGGCTGGATCGCAGTGGAATGAAAGACCCTTCGAGTAGGTTGCAGCGGAATTAAAGTTCCTGTCTTAAAATACCCTGCACTTCGAAGACACCTTGTACCACATATAAGTATTGAAATGCAAGTATAAACAGCAAATAAGACAGAGAAACAACACACAACGCAGAGCAGAGCACACAGACACAGGGATTTATCCCGAGGTTCGGCCAAGCCTGAAATGCTTGCCTAGTCCTCGTTGGAGTTAGCCACACCTTGGCTTGGAGTCTATTTCAACTCCTTCCTCCGTTTGCTCAGATCTGTCAGTGCGACAGATAGAGCCTTCCACTATGTTGATATCAGTTAGAACGATGTCGTGACTGCTTACAATCTTCTCGACAGCACTCCGGCAGAGTAACAATGTGCCCAAGATTTTGCTCTAGCTCTCAACAGCACTTCCCTTCTCTAAAGGCTTATAACTTCGCCTCTACACAAACTAGAGAGATACACAAGAGGGGGAGAAAAAATTGGTCCAAATGATGTATGGACTTGTTGGCTGCTCTTCTACACTTGTTGGAGGCGCCTAGGGGTCCCTTTTATAGTCCCAAAGGGCCTAGGAGCCGTTGGAGCTTCATTTGGAAGCTCCCAGTCTTCCCTGTTTGCGGGTGCACCGGACTGTCCGGTGCGCACCGGACAGTGCACAGTAACAGATCTGATTGACAGTTTCCTTCTCTGGAAGAGCTAGCAGTTGGTGCATCGGACATGTTAGTATTCACTGTCCTGTGCACCGGACATGTTACTATTCACTGTCCTATGCACCGGATAGCTAACTATTCACTGTTCTGTGCACCAGATAAGTAACTATTCACTGTCCTGTGCACTAGACATGTAGTCATTGTCCTGTGCACCGGACATGTTACTATTCTCTGTCCTATGCACCGGACAATTTCTATTCACTGTCTTGTGCAACAGCCAACAACACACTAAGTGCTTTTTCCTCCATTCTTTCTCCGTTTGACTTCAACTTTTGGGAGGATTTTTCTGAGACTTAAACAACCACATTTAGAGTATAATCCAATTCACTTAGTCCTAGAAACTTACCTCTTCTTTCTTGTTCTTCTGCTAGCTTTTCTGTTTCTCCTCAAGTAGAGCTCAGAATGCACTTTCTCTACAGAAAGAGTTAGAGAGCAAACCAAAGCACCAAACTTCTAGTAAGAGGTGTATGCAACATGGTTGAACACTCAAACCTTACATATTTAACCTTTTTCATTGTTTTACCCAGTTTGGCATGTTTGAGGTAGATGTTGGCCTCTAAACCATCAAGTCAACTTGACTTGATCTAGATTGACATATCTGAGCTCCAACCCCCTTGTTCACTTCTCGAGCTTGATCTTGAGCCTTATGACTTACACCACATAACTGTAGATGTTACCTCATTGGTTGTAAGTCATGTCCTTATGTAGTGATCCTTGATGCACCATAACTCTTCTTAACTCGATCAACCTTGACTTTGCAAGTCTTCTTCTTCACCCCTGGCTTTGGGTTCCTGGTCTCCTTGACCTTCTCCCATGCACTAGGTACCTCGAAGCTCTTCTTGCCTCCATCCTTGGCATGATCAGTTATCTCTGAGTTACGCACACCGAGTCTCACTTAAGCAATGTCCATCTTACTTGTGATGTCCATTATCTATAGATAATCCAGTCTTTGGACTATCACACTTGTTCACTTGTGTTGAACCCTGTTATCTTTGCATTAAGCACCTGTTCAACACTTAGCACACTTGTTAGTCCTATAATTGGGTTGTCATCCAAACCACCAAAACCCACAAGAGAGCTTTCAGCAGCACATTTGTGGTCCACTGAGTACTTCTCTGTGCAATGATAGCATTCCCTCTTTGCATGCTTCGCTGCTAGTTCTTCCGGTGATAACCGTTTGAATCGAGGCTGGGGCGCAACAGCTACCTTAGATGGCGTGGTTTGAATCAAGGCCGGGGCGCAACAGCTACCTTAGATGGCGCGCTGTTGCTGGCTTCCTTGAATACCAAACTCTTCCTAGCAGCTTTGTATCCGCCCCTTTTCCCTGCTTCCAGTTCCCTTCTCTCATAGGCCCTTGCCATATCTGAGCTCCAACCCCCTTGTTCTAGATTGACATATCTGAGCTCCAACCCCCTTGTTCACTTCTCGAGCTTGATCTTGAGTCTTATGACTTACACCACATAACTGTAGATGTTACCTCATTGGTTGTAAGTCATGTCCTTATGTAGTGATCCTTGATGCACCATAACTCTTCTTAACTCGATCAACCTTGACTTTGCAAGTCTTCTTCTTCACCCCTGGCTTTGGGTTCCTGGTCTCCTTGACCTTCTCCCATGCACTAGGTACCTCGAAGCTCTTCTTGCCTCCATCCTTGGCATGATCAGTTATCTCTGAGTTACGCACACCGAGTCTCACTTAAGCAATGTCCATCTTACTTGTGGTGTCCATTATCTATAGATAATCCAGTCTTTGGACTATCACACTTGTTCACTTGTGTTGAACCCTGTTATCTTTGCATTAAGCACCTGTTCAACACTTAGCACACTTGTTAGTCCTATAATTGGGTTGTCATCCAAACCACCAAAACCCACAAGAGAGCTTTCAACAGCACATTTGTGGTCCACTGAGTACTTCTCTGTGCAATGATAGCATTCCCTCTTTGCATGCTTCGCTGCTAGTTCTTCCGGTGATAACCGTTTGAATCGAGGCCGGGGCGCAACAGCTACCTTAGATGGCGCGCTGTTGCTGGCTTCCTTGAATACCAAACTCTTCCTAGCAGCTTTGTATCCGCCCCTTTTCCCTGCTTCCAGTTCCCTTCTCTCATAGGCCCTTGCCAGGTTCATGGCGCGCTGCAAATTTTCAGGAGCTTGTAGTTTAACATCTGTGCTCAGGGGTTCCCCAAGACCGGCTGTGAACATGTTGACCTGCTGCATGGCAGTAAGGTCGTTGCATCAGCAGAGAAGAAGTGAGAACTGCTGCTGGTATTCCTCGACAGTGCTGGTGCAGTAGAGATCCTTTAATTCGGCCATAGGGTTGGAGCGAATTGGCGGGCCGAATCTTAGGGTGGTGAAGTCGACGAACTGCACCCATGAAATGACGCCTGTTGCGTTCCAGTGCGTAGAACCATTCCGCCGCCACTCCCTCCAAGTGCAAGGAGGCCATCCACACCCTTTCTTCTGTCGGCTTGCGCATGCCATGGAAGTACGTGGCGCACTTGTTCAGCCATGTAAGGGGGTCAGACTCCCCATCATAGTTTGGGAAGCTGACGTTCGGCCGCCTATATCCGTCGTCCTGCTGCTGAGTGTGTCCGTCGCCGCCACCACCGCCGCTTCCGCCACGGTTCCTGTCGTTCCGGCAGCTGAAAGTGCCTGATTCAGCGTCCGCATTGGGTGGAAAATCAGCGTCGGTGGGCTCTGCGATGGTACCCTCGACCCGCGCTAGACGCTGGTCATGGGTATCCATCCTCTTGTTCATTGTGGTCACCTGTGCTAGGAGGCGATCTAGCTTCTCGTGTATCGCCATGGTGTCCCCCTGATCGTTCTCGATGCCGGACATTTTTGTCGAGGCGTCGATCGGCTCCGGTACCAAATTGATACGCCTGGGCCTTCTAGGAGTGTGTAAGGGCGAATAGAGGAGCAACGCAGCCTAGGACAGGGACCTGAGCGCGTATGGTGGAGAAGAGCGAGAGGAAGAAGCAGGAGCAAGATCACCGTCGGCCAGGGTGACCGAGGTAATCGCCCCATAGGGAGATTGTATTTCCTTTGATGCCTAGTTACACACTACTGCTTCCCCTTTATAGACCAAGGTCGGCACCAACTGATAAGAGATAAACTTGCTTAACAACTCCCTGCTATTATCTAGCTAACAACCCTGCTATTATCTAGCTAACAACTCCCTGCTATTATCTAGCTAACAACCCAGCTATTATTTAGCTAATCCTTATCTGCTGGAACTTAAGAATTATCTGCCTTCTAGAGCCGAGCTGATGGCTTCACTGCCCCGGTTCTGGATGCGGCTCTCCCTCTGCTGCCTCCTAGTGTAGGTCTGCCCCACAAATGCATCTGCAACACCCTCACCTGGAGTATACTTGTCTACTGCGACAACAGCAACACAGTCTCCATCAATCCTGTCGAACAAGCGCCCGAAGCATGTCGAGATTGGTCTCCACTTTGTTCATGAGCACGTCGCCATCGGGGATGTTTGTGTCCTCCACGTTCCGATGACTTCACAGTTCGCCGACATCTTGACACCCGACATCTTTGTCAAGGGCCTATCCTCAGTGTTCTTGGTGTCTCGCTCTAGTCTCAACATCTGTTGTGGCTAGAGTTTCGACTGTTATGTGACTTGGGCCAAGGGCCCAGCTCAAGAGGGATGTTTAATGCAGTGCAATACAACTTTCACTTATCTTCCACAGGAAAGTAATGTCAGATGCTTTTAATAGCTTTTTCTTCATCCCCTCTTAGCTATGCCCACATGTATCTATATCTGCCAATTTGGGACTTGAGTGGAATCTGGGTCACACATTGACAGCATCACTGTAGCTGTAGTTATGATCCTTACTAACAGTCAAATAAATATTGGGCATAATTACTTTTTTTTTCATATTTCAGCCATTCAGTTGCATGATAAATCTTCATTTTTTCATATTAGTTCAGCCATTCACGTGCTTGAACCTTTTGTGGCTTCTATTAGGTT
Organism: Zea luxurians; assembly: GCA_029449295.1. NCBI lineage: Eukaryota > Viridiplantae > Streptophyta > Magnoliopsida > Poales > Poaceae > Zea > Zea luxurians. The sequence goes on along the minus strand of JAOPSE010000001.1, from coordinate 42,225,631 downwards.
TCATCTGCAGCCTACCCAACTTGCTTGAGACCAAAAGACTTTGTTTTTTGTTAGTTCTCTTCCTCTGTTTTGCTATTTCTCGTGGAATCTTTTACTCGAACACCTTTTACTCGAACACGCAGGAGAACTACACATCATGATATTAAGAAGAGAGAAAAGGTCTAAAAAAGACCAAGGACAAAGTGCCAAGCACCCAAAGAAAGAAGAAAACCAAAAAAATCCAAAAAACTAATTCAGCATGAACTCAGCTGACTTGGCACTCAATAAGCGAGTTAAAAACCTAATTGATCTGGTCAAGATCACGTCTGCGAAATGGAAACTGGCAACTTGTGTGTTCTGTCATCTGAAAGTCACTTTAAGTTTATTTTTGTTTTCAAAATAGTTGTTGTTTGTTTCTGAAGAAGACATTTGAAAATTTCGCGCTGTTATGCATGAAACTTTAAGCCTTCTGTTTCTTCAACACCACTAGAGTTCTCCTTTTCTTGGCAAGCTTATACTCACCATATGAGCTATTTCTAATTTTGTACTGCTGCTGCAGCTATGTTCTAATATACACTTATTTTGTGGCACTACTGAATAAATATTTGATAGCAGAAACCTGATAACGGGAATGGTGTCAGGATCAACAATTCAGATAGTGGGATTCAGAACCCTAGTGACTGGAATGGCATTGTAACCAATAACTTAAATGATGGAATTATTTCTTCAGATGAAAACAATCTTGTGAGGTAATAGTTTTATCTGTCTTTGTTGTTTGATCTGCTTCCACACTAGTGTGATGCTCCCTTTAGAATTTGATAGCTGTGACGAATATGGTTACTTCAGTGTTTTGGAGTGCATCAATTGTTTGCCTTGTTAGTTGTTATTAACTTTGTATTTGCTGCATTATCTCCAGCATATTAAAGTTTATACCAATATCAGTCTGCCATTTTTGGTTATGTTCTTTTAACCGCAAAGTATTTCCTTTTTAGTTTTTTGTTACTTTGCCATACCACTGCTTTGCACATTTCATCAACATGGGCGAGTTGATGACCCTTATTTTTGACTGCTAGTAAATTTTAGCAAATCTCTACCATTCTTGTTTATGTTCTTGTAACCACAAAGTATTTCCTTTTGTAGTTATTTGTTACTTAGAATAAAAGTGTACAGCGAGTCTGCCATACCACTATGCACATTTCATCAACATGGGGAGTTGATGACTCTTATTTTTTACTGCTAGTAAATTTTAGCAACTTGTGCTTCGGGTTGCAGGGGAGCTGAGCATGCTGCGATAACAAGAATCACATACGAGACTGCTATTTCTGGGAGTATCCTAACTCTTGTTTATGGTGATAATGGGAGCAACCTGGCCAAGCTTACAGAGGTCTTGCTCTGCAACTACTTAACCTAACATGCTTCAATGCTTGTTACGATTGCATTATACTTTCGCTCAGAATTTACATTAAATCTTCATCTATATTTTTTGAATGACTTGAAATTTTTAGATGATGGAATTCAAAAGCGCAGCCTCCATGTCAACAAAATGAAATGATTTCCAGGATGAACACACAATAGTTGCTTTGTAGGGTGTGTGCCACTGCCACGTCTTTAGGGTTTCCCATGATCACGCGTGCTGGGGGTGTTTTGGTAGTAGCCTTTGGGCCTCTTGTACTCACTACAGGAAAATGGCAAAGGTCCGACGGACGCCTGATGTCTGACGGCCTCCAAGGCAGCCGTCGGACATAGGGTTAAATCCGACGGCTACCATTGGCCGTCGGACATAGGCACCTATCTCCGATGGCTGTTAGAGGGGCTGTCGGACATAGGGTTATGTCTGACGGCTTGGCGGGGCTGTTGGACATAATAGACGTGGGCCCCACTGACGGACGTTAAAACCGTTACCGAGGATAAACCCCGACGACCGAAAGTGGCTGTCAGATATAGCCTATGTCCGACGGCTGCCGTTGGAAATAAGGGTATTTCCGACCCTTTACGACCGAGGGACTGGTACCGTCGGACATAAGGCTTCGGCCGTCGAAAATAGCTTATGTCCGACGGCTTAAGGCTTATCTCCGACGGCTTTGGCCGTCGGAAATTCCCTGTTTTACTGTAGTGAGTAATAGCTAGACGCAGGTGCTTGTCTCTCCTATGCGTTGTTCTATCTTTTATTGAAATGACATGAAGCTCTGTGGAGTCGTTCAAAGAAAAAAAAGGGGACTTCTGCACAACGCAAGATTCAGAGATTTATATTTGGACCCGACCTTCTTGATCATGGTTATTTTCTTTTCAAAAGAAAAGTAAGGTCCGACTTCATAAAAAAATTACCAGTTTTTTTTGCTTCCATCTGTTGAAACACAACTACACAAAGATGCATTGGGCCCTTAGTTTGCAAAATCATCCATGAATAGAAAACTATGAATCTAAAAAACCCCAAAACATCTTATAATTTGAAGTGGAGGGTGTAGCTATATACTGTTACTAACAGTTCACAACAGCTCGCTTCAAAATATGGTTGCTACTTTAGTCTATTCAATCATATCTGTGTACTAGTTCTTGCATTTGTGCCACTTGTTTAATTATCAGATCAAGATTTCTGATTTTATGCGCCACTGAATTCTGTACTTGATATAATGTACATGTAGGATTACCATGTTAGATCATTATTTTATGTCTTCGTTTTATTTTTCATGTGAATTCAGGTATCTGGTGCTGACATTATCGTCTACAATCCACCTTCCGAGGGCAACGAAGCTATGATCGTGGTATCTGGGCCACCGGATCAGGCACAATCAGCTCAGCGCCTACTCGTCGAGTTGATCCTACAGGGACACCCCGGCACCTGCCTTTCTGCTTAATACGGCAGATCACGTTGTCGTGAAATATACAACGATGGTTGACGTGCAGACTGTTAGCTGGGGAACTGAATTTTATGACTCGAACTGCGTGGGGAGTATGGAGTTTGAACCATGTGATTGATACGTTGTGTACCTTTATCTATACGTAGTACTTATCCTGTGCCCAATGTTTGTCGGCATCGCGACTAATTTTGAAGCTCTTGCAGGACCGATTCGGTGAAGCTACTGATAACATAAAAAGCTGTCGATTCGGTGCTTCAAGTATTCTCATTAAATTCAATTTGAATCCTTATTCAAGGTTCAAAGTACACATGTTGGGAGTTTAATTATCACAGCAAACTTGCATGCCATTGTGTCCCGAAAATGCCAAGCCTAAACAATAATATCACATCCTGTGTTCGATAATTCCTGTATTTCATATCGGATAATATCCGAGATAACAGATATATGGCGGATACGAGGTGCGCAATTAGGGATGGTACCAAATATTTCTTCATAACTCATTTAAGCCTTTAAATAATTTTAATTTAAAAATAAATAGGAATAGAGTTTCATCCCAATGCGATTTGACCATTAAGTTTTATAGTACATAGCTTAGAGCTCATTACCATCTCTATGCACAATACTGATCGAATACGAAGCCGATATGTATCTACGTAGAATCTCAAATAAAATTTAAAATAAAAAAAAAATCTAATTTTGGATATTTTGATCGATATATAAAGTATTCTAACTAAAAAATAAAAACAATTTGTTGGTCACTTGTTCTCAAGTACTGTAAATCAAGAATAAGATAACACAATTGTTAGAGATTAGGAACCTTCGTCCACCGAAACACTATCTCTTCCTAAATATAATGGTTCTTCGAACGGAGGTCTTAAAGGACGCACCTTCATCATTCATGAGAATAACAATTCATGCATATATGATAAACATTATCCATTCATATATAAATTCAAATATTTACTTCATGATAAATGATAAACATATGAATAAGATTCCTGTTACATTGATACCTTCTGCTTGCTTGAAGGTGTTGACGCAAAAGAGTGATTACAATATAGCGTGAAGAGTACGGTGGTACTATTCACCTATTTATAGGCACGAGACGCAGTCCGGGTAAAAATACATTTATGACCTTAATACTTACTTATAACCGTTGCCTAAATCACTAGGGATTAACTAGTCTTTTCTCTTCAGCTCAGCATTATGCTTTATCTTCTTCTCCGCTTTAAACCGAAGCTATTACTCTTTGACCATAACTTCGACGTTCATTGTTGTCGTTCTTGGGTTATACCTTCGTCTTGAAGACCTTCCACAGAGGAGAGAGCTTCCATCATGAACCGAAGCTCCTGTAATATAATACCCAATTTGTAAGAAGATATAAGAGATGAAATTATTTCCTTTATATATGTGTTGTCTCTACTTACCATCACATGTGAACACCTCATTTAAAAAAATAAATGATTAATAAGGACATACCACTAAATTGTTCATCATGATGGAGTTTTGCTTGTTTGTGCACTTAATAATAAAATAATAATAATAATAAAAATGTAACAATGAGATGAGAATTTTGAATTTAAACCAAAGGTGCACTTTAGAGAATTGGAAATAAAATAAAGAAAACAAGAGAGGAATATAATACAACACAAAATAAACTTACAAATAAATAAATCCATCACATTTTGAGTATGTCCAAGTTGTACTTTAATCTAAGGATAAAGTTTGCCATAAGGTTTGAATTTAAATTTGAATTTAAGTTGAATTTGGAAATAGAGAAAAGAAAATAGGAAAAGAAAAAGTTAAAACAAGAACTTGGGCCATCTCCACCCTAATCGGCCCACCTCCCCTTTACCTCCGTGCGGGCCAAACTCACTCCGCGCGCGCACCAGTGCTCTACCGTGTGGGGCCTAGTGGTCAGCGTCGTCTGCGCGCGACGTGGAGAGAATGCGCCGACCTCATGGACCCCCTGTCAGCCGCACCAAACACATCCGCGCGCTGACCCACTTCATTCGTGCGTCGATCGCTGTCACCGACAGGTCGGGCCCACATGTCTGCGACTTTATCTCCCGCCAGCTCATCTCTCACGCTTGCCCACGGCTCCACGGGTCCCACGCGCCATACTCCGTGACGTCCGGGTCGTCATCTCCATGCCGCCAAAGCCGCGCGCTACAACGGCGTGGGTTGAGATCTCCGGTGGGGCCAGCGCCACAAACCGCCCCACCTCGGCTATAAGGGCGGACATCTCTACCGCGCCTGCAGACGACCTCTCTTCCGCCACGACCAGAGCCCAATAGGAAGAGCCGCCGTGCGCCATTACGAAAGAAAGCCGCCACCGTAGATTGCTGTCGATAGCGCAACTCGGGCCCTAATTCGGTCATCTAAGGCTTGGGCAGCTCATGAAGAAGCCGTACGTGGACGCAATCGGGAAGTGGTGCCCTGGGATTCTGGGAATTCCTCGCCGGAATCGGTGAAGCCGCCGTGCTCGGGCGCGGCCATGGCCAGGGATTGCGGCGCTTCAATTCAATGTACTAACACTGTTGTGGCATTCACTAAACCATTGGGATTGTGTGGGTAGTCTCAGGTGCGCTTTTGGGGCAGTGAATCGCCAGTTGGCGCTCGGCGGTGGTCGGTCGCCGCGGGGAAATAGCGCTACCGCGCGGCTCTGCCGGAAAGGGGTAGACGATGGCGCTGGATGATTGATCCTCGATTGAACGACCGCGATTAGAAACAGAACGCCGATTCGGTCGGATGTGGCATGGGCCATTCGATTCCGATCGATCGGACGTACGCCGGTTTAGGTTATTTAAATCTGGAACGTCCAAATTAGATTAAAAGGCTTAGATGGCATACCGGTTCACAGGGGTGTGGACTTAATCTGTACCGCTAACGCTTGATCGGGCGATCAAGATCCTTCGTGCGCTCTCGGCCGGAACACTTTGCATATAAGGCCCTCTGGTTCTAGGTTATCAATCCGCCGTCCACGGCAGGGGCACTCTGTGTCTTGGAGACAGTTGTGTAGTAGACCCTGAGCTTCTGTATATTATGCGCTCTGTCCAGAGAATAGAAAAACAAATAAATTCAATTAGAAAATACTTTTTAGTGTAAAAATAATTGCAGGAACTTAATTAATTCATAGAAAATTCATATTAACTCCTTTTTAGTCAATTCTAGTTCCTGTAATTTTGTAATAATATTGTTCATCACATAGTGTTACTGTTTTAACATGAACACTGTATTAAAATTGATCCCTTAATTAGTCTTGTACCAAACACATAAAACCTTTGGAAATTCATAACTTAAAATCCGTAACTCCGAAATTAGTGATTCTTTTTTCTATGATCTTATTTTAATGTGTAGATTATTAGTATGTATTTTGTATACATGTTTGGTGTGATGTTAATTTCTCCTTTTTGTACTATGCTTGTTTGTATTGTGGTAAGTAGAAGAGCCTGTGGCCGAGGATTCGGGTGTTCAACAGGTAGAAGTTGCTGAGCAGGAGCTCATTGAAGGCAAGTTGTGCCCTTGACCACTTTATTACCCAATAATGTTCTTTATAATCATTTATTCCTGCGTAGGTTTAGTTTTGATGGGACCCAATAGGTCACCCTAGTTTGGTTATCTTGTTACCTTGTTTACCCCTGAATTATTTGGGTAGTTTTGCTATTGCTTTATATGGTTTTGGGTCTAATAATACATTATGTTCATGTTCCAATTATACTGTTATTTTATTTATTGTTCATATCAAGATCATTATTTTTAATTGGAACATGGAGCTTAACTTGAGAAACACGTGCCACCACAAGGGTGGAATGGGACGCCTTGGCTGACTAACTAGGAAAGCTAGTGGAGGACTACCTTACCCGATAGGGACAAGGGCAGTAGGGGAGTAGGCATGTAGGGAGGTTCCTGGGTTGATTTTGCTGCGATGGTGGCCAGACGGGGGGATTCCTGCATTGCTCTTCCTAGAATTGTAGCGGGTTTTCTAAAGCTAGTGGAACTTTGTAAAGGCCTCGTAGTGCTACCCTGCCTCGCTTCCTTGGTAGAGGTGTATGGGATACGATCAACCCCGTGGCAGATGGGTAACATGACTTGTGGGTACAGGGTACGACCTCTGCAGAGTGTAAAACTAGTATACTAGCCGTGCTCGCGGTCATGAGCAGCTTAGGACTCTCGCATGATTAAATTATGGAACTAAACTCAATTTGTCATTTGCATTGCATGGGATTTATTATTAATTATTTACTTACATTTAGTAACTGCTAATAAAATTTGACCAACTTATTAAAAGAAATGCTCAGCTTTAACCCCTATTATTGATCAGCCTTACACATGACATGAACTCCCACCTTTAGTGAGTTCATGCACTTTATTCCCCACAACTTGTTGAGTTATGATCTTTTGTGAGCTCAGTCTTGCGATATATAACCCCTCACAGGAGAAGAACAGGTTGTCCAGGAGGAGCCGTACAATGAGGAGTAGGACTTGATCTAGGTGGCATTTCCCAGTCGACTTTATGGCACCAAGGATGGACATTAGTTTGCTTTATAGTTATCTTTTATTTTCATAAGACTTCCGCTATGTAATAATTACTTTTATGATATTGTGACATTTATCTCTATACACTCTGTTATTATATGTGTTATTCTTCTTTAGCGCACATATGAGATGCACCCGGCTTTATTCCTTAAATCTGGGTGTGACATGTAATAATCAATATTATGCTAAAAAGCAAATGGTTAGTCGTGTTTTTGAGGACCTTCGGAAGAGGAAGGCCCTAATAGTAGCCCCTCACAATTTTAATTTGTTTCTTTGTAACAAATTCAGACTGTGATACAAACGAAGGCATTTAGCCGAAGGTCCAAAAAACACCTTACCTTCGCTAGAATAGCGAATCGTTCTGAACCGTGGGACCCACCAACCAGTGGAGCTCTGAGTATATATATAGAGGCTTGCGCTATGAATCTTTCTCGTGTCATCTAGCTTTCTATCATTTTATCTTTCGTCTTTTGTGAGCACAATTGTTCTTTTGAACTTCGGCTTTTGTTGTGACCACCATCGAAATGGCCGAAGATAAGAAGACTGTGGACTCCGCGCTCGCTGGTTTTTACGAAGCTATGGAAAGAACCAACATCGAAAAAATCATTGATGAAATTTTGGCTGGGCTGTCTGGGGATTCCAGTGATAATGACAGTTTCGATGTAGAGAGTGATAATGAAGATGCCGAAGATCAGCCATGGAGGCCAAACCATGTTGTTTTCGAGAAATCAACTGTTAAGCAAGGACAAATTGAAGCAATGAAGGGGAAATATTTTCATGACATATCCATAGTGAGAGTTGGAGGAGAAAGCACCGTACCACTTCCTGAAGCAAACAAAATAGTGGTTTTTAAGAGTTTTATGAAGGCTGGGCTTCGCTTTCCCTTACACAAGATGTTGGTTGAAGTACTGAAGACATTTAAGATATACCTTCATCACCTTACCCCTGAAGCTTTAATTAAAGTGGGGGTTTTCATTTAGGTCATGAGAAGCCAAGGGCTAGAGCCAGATGCCAAATGCTTCTGCAATATTCATGAATTATCTTACCAGACAAAAGCAACTGGGAAGGAACAATATCACAACAACTTCGGGTGCTACGACTTTGTGCCCCGTTCTGATGCAAGGTTTTCCGTGCCAACATTCCGAAAGAAGTGGCTGGGTTCTTGGATGAAACAATGGTTCTATGTGAAAAATAACCTGAGTGAGAGGGAAGATGTGGAAGGTATTATCCAACATCTCATATGGTCACGCTTCGGCATTAGAAGGCCGTTAATTGCAAGTGGAAATGAGGTGCAAGCGTGCTTGATCGCTTTTAACACTGTGTGCACTTACATTGGTATGAGAGATTTAGTACAAGAGCATATTGCTTACAAAGTGTGGTCACTGGTGAATGATTGGGAAGTGCTGAAGGAAACTGCTGCCAGCTCCAGCGAAGGTGGTCTGGTTTACTTAAGATACACCTATCGCTATAGAAATCAATTTGATGAGCCGAACGATGATTGGCTTGAGGCTATTGATGCCACCAGCGACGAGCTATTGGGAGCTTATTCAAAGGCAGAAGATGAAGCCATGACAATTGCCTTTGGCGCTCGCGACAAGAGGAGGCTGAATATAGTTTTCGATGTGATCAGATTTTTTTATCCTGACTACTGTTTTCCTGCCCAAAAATAAGGGTTAAAGAGAAAAGTGGCAACTTCATCCTTTTTCGCTATATCTAAGCTGAAAAGAGCAAAGGTTCTAACTCGCAGGCCGAAGCCACGTCCTTTAGAGAAGAAAGCTGTAGAGCTTGGTACAGAAAAGATAGAGAATGTTGAACATGCCGAAGCTATCCCTTCAGCTCTAGAGACAATTCCTGCTGTGACAGTTGAAGCTAGTATCAGTCCGGCAGAAGAGCATCCAAAGCTGCTGAATCCCCAACCGTAACTGAGTTGCTGAAGCTAACATCTGGTGCAACCACAACAATAACTCCTAAGAAAAGGAGGATGGCCAGCGTTTTGGATGCTATTTTGAAATCTACGAAGACGTCAACTCTTGCTTCTGCCGAAGCTTCTAACAAGAAAATTGAAGATGTATGGGAAGTGACCGCTGCAAGCGCATCTTCTATTCATGTTGAAGCAGGGCCTTCAGGAGCTGCGCCAGTAGAGCTGGTGAAAGAAAGTCTTCCAGAAAAGCCCACGTCATCTGTTGCCGAAGCACCTCCCTAGGGTGATTTGGACTATATTGTTCGACATGCTTCGGGAAAGCAGCTATCAGCAGATCAAATTGCCGAAATGCAACATTATGCTAAAGAGCTAAAATACCCCCGAGGGTCCTTGGTATACGGAGGTAACAGTGAAAATGACTTCCTTTACTGTCTACCAGATAGTAAGGAGATTAATGTTTGCCGTGAATGATGGACAACATGGGTTATCCAAAGCTTGAGCTTGGTCTATTTGTAATGACGAAAGACCAACTTGCAGATAGCCTCGCCTACAACAGCTTGAAGGTTTGTATACTTTGGCTTCGCATTTGGTAATTTTGTTATGGTGAACTATTTTTGTGGTAACTCTTATCGTTATTATTTGTTCGCTCTTTGTTTGGCAGGGCCTGATTCTTAGTAAAGCCTTCAAAGCTCAAAAAGATGCAAAAGATGAGGGCAACCAGATAGCAATTAGGAACCTTTGTTTGGAAGTTATAACTTTGAGAAACGAAGCTCTTGAGAAGGATAAAATCCTGCTCTCTTTGGTGGAGAGGTTAAAATCTAGTGAAGCTAGGCTCTCTAGCCTTTATGAAGTAGAGCAAAGAATGAAGGGATTTGAAGAGAGGTAGTTGAAAGATGCAAAGCGCATTGTTGACTTGGAATATGCGTTGTCTACTCAAGTGGAATTGCATAGATCTGAAGTGTAAGAATTAGAAAAGAAACTTGACGAAGTAACTGAAAATTTCAATGTGGAGCAAACAAAACGTGAGATATCTTATATGGAACGATTGAGGGTGCAGAAAAATGTTGAAGAGCTTCGTCAAGCTAAAGAGGAATGCTACAATGTTGCTATAGAACGTGCTAACAATTTGAAGAATAGTTTTGCTAAGGTTTGCACATTTTCCTCATAGCAGAACTTTATCCGTGGTGATCCTGATGGGGTTATCCGGTGGATTAGCGGCGAAGCCGAAGCTTTTGAAGAGATTCTTAGTGATAGAGGAGACTTCTGCGCTTTTGCCGGCGCCCGCGGAGCCATATAGGTCCTTGAGAAGGTTGGTTGCGAACATGCCAAGGCTGTGGTTCAGTTAGGGTTCTCGATTTTAGCCAACGACATTAGAAACCCTTCGACCGAAGCCGCTTCACTAAGTGGAAAGTTTTACAGTGAAAACTGGCTGAAGGGTGCCCGAGAGATAGCTGATGAAGGTATCAGAAAAAATGAAAAAGAGTCTCATGATGCCTTGGAAGGCCAGAAAAACCAAAGAAGTTGCAGAGCGCGCCAGACTTATATGTACATTTATCGTGACTTAGCTTCGTGAATTATTTTAGCTTTGGAACTAACAGTCACTTGTACTGCGGTGCAGCTGAGCTCTCTCCCCCTCCGGAGCCATACGACCCTGAAGCTGATTCTTCTCTAAAGGGGGCACTTGATGTAATTAGGATATCTAACGAAGCCGTTGACGAAGCTGTCAATAGACTACTAAACGAAGCTACCGCCAAAGTTTTGAAAGGGGATGACTAGGGCTTATCTATTGAGACTTTAGAATTTCTATATACAACTTTGTTTTTGTAAGAAACACTTATGTATATTTAATGATGTATTATATTTCTTTGTGAGGCGTGAAATCTTCGTACGTACCATTTTTTGAGCCGTAGGCGGAAAAAACACCTTCCCTTCTTTTCACGCTTCAGAAAGAAAGAAATCCCCCTTCTTTGCCGATGCGACTATGAAGATCTCTCCATAAATGTTGCATAAGAATACCATCATCGAAGGTATAAACCCCGTATGATAACACCTCTGTCAAAGGCATGAGTCTTGTATTCTTTCGTGAGCCTTTGCCGAAGATAGACTTGACCTCATGGGTTAGCCGGTATGTTTGAAGGAACAATTTTCCTTCTTTTCCCACTGTTTTTGTCGATGCAAAATGGTGTATGATGCGATGTTATGCCATATGATGTGACGATATGGTGCAAATGATGCTGATGTACGAATTATAAAAAATAAGACTCTGCATCCCCTTAGGAACGACTTTGGAGTCTCTTCACCTTTTACTTAGGTGGTATTTTAGCTCTGCATCCCCTTAGAAACGACTTTGGAGCTAAGCTCTGCATCCCCTTAGGAACGACTTTGTAGTTTCTTCACCTTTTACTTAGGTGGTATTTTAGCTCTGCATCCTCTTAGGAACGACTTTAGAGCTTCTTTACCTTTTTTGTTACACTCGATGGTGTAACCCCAGATTCATTACAACATGCTGAAGGTTGAACCTCCTTATATTGTCTTCGGGGGAAAAGTATAAAGGTAGAAAAGTAAAGATTACATTAAGTATGAAAATTTTCTGATTGAGCCCCTATATTGCTTCAGTAAATGTGTCTCGACTCAGGCACAATGCTGTTGACTGTGCGAGCTTCAGACTCTTCACGTGTATCACGCTGTTGTTGCGCTTAGCGATGCCCTTCTGGCTGCTGATTGTGAGGCAATGTTTGTGCCATAGGTGGTGGTGGTAGCGGGGCCCAAGCAGCTTGAGAGTGGCTTGCCGAAGCAACTGATGCTATGGATTGCTGGTTGCCCACATACTCGGGAATGTATAGAGAATAGCACGAAGCAATATGCAGGACCTGCTTCGGCTGATTCTACCGTGCTTCGGCTTCAACTATTTCTTTTTGCTTCTGGATCGTGACTTGGCACGTCCTTGTTGTATGTTCCTTATCTTCTCCACAGAATAAACAAAACAAGCTTCTGGGTTGGTGAAAGGGAAATGTGCCTTTGGGCCATTTCTATAATGTTTTGGTGATTAAGTGCCCAACACATATTCTCTATGTTCTAAATGTGCCAAAGATTGAAAAGTGCAAATCAAGACATGAGGTATGTTTCTAGACTTAGTACATTTGCTTTTGAATACTAATGAAGTTATCTAAGTGTTAGAAACAGAGAAAAGAAGAAAAGAAAAGGATTGCAAAAGACTGGCTGTGTGCAGTCGAAGCTCAGCTCAGTCTGGCACACCGGACTGTCCGGTGGTGCACCGGACAGTGTCCGGTGCGCCAGGCTGGTTTCCGGTGAACAGGCCGCTCTCAGGAAATTTTGGCGGCGTACGACTATAATTCACCGGACTGTCCGGTGAGCTAACGGTCGCCAGCGCAACGGTCGGCCCCGCAATCCACGGGCGACGCGTGGCCCGCGCCAATGGTCAGTATGGGGCACCGGACTGTTCGGTGTGCACCGGACAGTGTCCGGTGCGCCAACCGGCTCGGAGCTGCAACGGTCGTCTGCGCCAGAAAAGGAAGGAGATCGGCACCGGACCGTCTACAGTGACTGTCCGGTGGCGCACCGGACTGTCCGGTGCGCCACTCGACAGAAGGCAAGGATGGCCTTCCTTGTTAGCCTCCAACGGCTCCTAGCTGCCTTGGGGCTATAAAAGGGAACCCTAGGCGCATGGAGGAGTTACCCAAGCTTACAAGAAACATTCTAAGACTCCAATACTCCAACTTCACGCATTCGATTCTTTGAGATAGTGACTTGAGCTCCATTTGAGTTGTGAACTCCGTGAGTTGTGTTTTGAGCTCGAGTTGTGACTTGTGTGCGTGATTGTGCTGTGGATTTGAGTCTTGTGTGTGTTGCTCTCCCCTCCCTTACTTCTGTGCTTCTTTTGTGATCATCATTGTAAGGGCGAGAGGCTCCAAGTTGTGGAGATTCCTCGTAAACGGGAGAAAGACTAAGAAAGGAAAAACCGTCGTACTCAAGTTGATCATCGGATCATTTGAAAGGGGTTGAGTGCAACCCTCGTCCATTGGGACGCCACAACGTGGAAGTAGGCAAGTGTTACTTGGCCGAACCACAGGATAAAATCGTGTGTCTCTTGTGTGCTTTCTCTTTGATTGTCTGTGTTCTCAAGAGCTCGTTTCAAGCTACTTAGCCGTTCTAACTTTCATAACTAAGTTTTGTGGCTATTAGTGTTGAATTTTACAGGATCACCTATTTACCCCCCTCTAGGTGCTCTCAATTGGTATCAGAGCCGTTATCTTCACTTAAAGGACTAACCGCCCGAAGAGATGGATCCTAAGGGAAAGGGGATGGTGGTCAACGACAAGGAGAAGGAGTCCCTCTTCAACGAGCCAAGAGACGACAAGCCCACTGACTCTGGCTCGAGTCACAAGAAGAAGGACGGGAAGAAGAAGAGGCACATCAAGAAGATCATCTACTACGATAGTGATGCCTCGTCTTCTTCACCACACGACAACGACAATGACTCCTCGTCAAAGAGGAAACCGGTGAATCAAAACTATTCATTTGATTATTCTCGTATTCCATTTAATTCTAATGCTCATTTGCTATCAATTCCACTTGGGAAACCTCCACACTTTGATGGAGAAGGTTACTCTTTTTGGAGTCACAAAATGCATAGTCACTTATTTTCTCTCCATCCTAGTATTTGGGAGATTGTTGAAAACGGAATGCATTTTGATAGTACTGACAATCCCGTTTTCATAAATGAGCAAATTCATAAGAATGCACAAGCTACTACTGTTTTGCTAGCATCCTTGTGCAGGGATGAATACAACAAGGTGAGCGGCTTGGACAACGCCAAGCAAATATGGGACACCCTCAAGATATCGCATGAGGGAAACGACGCCACCATGATCACCAAAATGGAGTTGGTGGAAGGCGAACTGGGAAGATTTGCGATGATCAGGGGAGAGGAGCCAACACAAACCTACAACAGGCTCAAGACCCTCATCAACAAGATTAGAAGCTATGGAAGCACAAGATGGACGGACCACGACGTCGTCCGACTTATGCTAAGGTCATTCACGGTAATTGCCCCCATCTTGTCAATCTCATTCATGAAAACCCCAGGTACACCAAGATGACGCCCGAGGAGATACTCGGAAAATTCGTGAGCGGGCGTATGATGGTAAAGGAAGCGCGATACATGGATGATGCTCTTAATGGCCCTCTACCCATCTACGAGCCTCAACCCGTTGCTCTCAAGGCAACAAGCAGCAGGGAGGTGCTACCAAGCAAGGTGGCACAAGTTGAGGCTGCCGGGCTAAACGAAGATGAGATGGCCCTAATCATCAAGCGCTTCAAGACCGCACTGAAAGGACGCAAGGAGTACCCCAACAAGAACAAAGCAAAGGGAAAGCGCTCCTGTTTCAAATGTGGTAAGACTGGTCATTTCATAGCACAATGCCCCGATAATGATGATGACCAGGAACAAGAAAAGCATGGGAAGAGGGATAAGAAGAAGGTTTACAAGAAGGCGAAGGGCGAGGCGCACCTTGGCAAAGAATGGGACTCAGACTGCTCTTCATCTGACTCCAACGATGAAGGACTGGCAGCCTCGGCCTTCAACAAATCTTCACTCTTCCCCAACGAACGCCACACTTGCCTCATGGCCAAGGAAAAGAAGGTAAGTGTTCGAGATACCCCTAAGTACACTACTTCTAGCGATGATGATTCTTCCGATGATGGAGTAGATTACTCTAGCTTATTCAAAGGTTTAGATAGAGCTAAGGTAGAAAAGATCAATGAATTAATTGATGTTCTAAATGAAAAGGATAGATTGTTAGAAAAACAAGAGGATATTTTATATGAGGATCATGATAAATTTGTTAGCGTGCAAAAATCTCTTGCTTTAGAGATTAAAAGGAATGAAATGCTATCTTCTGAGTTATCTGCTTGCCATGAAACTGTATCTAGTTTAAAGAGTTTAAATGATGATTTAAATGCTAAGCTAGAGGAAGCTAATAAATCTAGTTCATGTGTAGAGCATGTTAGTATTTGTAATAGATGTAAGGACTTTGATGTTAATGCTTGTAATGAACATCTTATTGCTATTACAAAATTGAATGATGAAGTGGCAAGTCTTAATACTCAACTTAAGACTTGCAAAAATGATTTTGATAAATTAAAATTTGCTAGGGATGCCTACACAATTGGTAGACACCCCTCTATTAAGGATGGACTTGGTTTTCAAAAGGAAACCAAGAACTTAACAAGCCAAAAGGCTCCTATTCTCGACAAAGAGAAAGGGAAGGCCCCTATGGCTAGTAGTTCTCAAAAGTGTCATGCCTACATTTATGATAGAAAATATTCTAGGAATGCTCATAGGAGTTATGATCATAATGCTTTTGATTCACATGCTATGTTTGCCTCTAGCTCTACTTTTGTGCATGGTAGAAGTAGGCCTAGAAGAAATCATGTTGTGCATCATGTGCATAGGAGAGTGTGTAATGAACCTTCCACTATTTACCATGCTTGCAATACTTCATTTGCGCTTGTATGTAAGAATGAAAAAGTAGTTGCTAGAAAGTTGGGATCCAAATGCAAGGGAGACAAGACTTGTATTTGGGTTCCAAAGGCTATTGTACCTAACCTTGTAGGACCCAACAAGAGTTGGGTACCTAAAACCCAAACGTAAGTTGTCTTGCAGGTTTATGCATCCAGGGGCTCAAGCTGGATTATCGACAGCGGATGCATAAACCACATGACGGGGGAGAAGAAGATGTTCACCTCCTACGTCAAGAACAAGGATTCCCAGGATACGATCATCTTTGGAGATGGGAACCAAGACAAGGTCAAAGGCTTGGGCAAGGTAGCCATCACCAACGAGCACTCCATTTCAAATGTATTTCTAGTAAAGTCGCTTGGTTACAACCTCCTATCTGTAAGTCAATTGTGCCACATGGGCTACAATTGTTTGTTTACAAATGTTGATGTTTCTGTCTTTAGACGGAGTGATGGTTCATTAGCATTTAAGGGTGTATTAGATGGCAAACTCTACTTAGTTGATTTTTCAAAAGAGGAGGCTAATCTAGATGCATGCTTAATAGCTAAGACTAGCATGGGCTGGCTGTGGCATCGCCGTCTAGCACATGTTGGGATGAAGAACCTTCATAAACTTCTAAAGGGAGAACATGTGTTAGGACTAACCAATGTCTGCTTCGAGAAAGATAGACCTTATGCAGCTTGTCAGGCAGGGAAACAGGTGGAAAGCACTCATCACAACAAGAATGTGATGACAACATCAAGACCACTGGAGCTTCTTCACATGGACCTCTTCGTACCCGTCGCCTACCTTAGCATAGGGGGAAGTAAGTATGGTCTAGTAATTGTTGATGATTTTTCCCGCTTCACTTGGGTGTTCGTTTTGCAGGATAAATCAGAAACCCAAGGGACCCTAAAGCGCTTTCTAAGGAGGGCTCAAAACGAATTTGAGCTCAAGGTAAAAAAGATAAGAAGCGACAACGGATCCGAGTTCAAGAATCTGCAAGTGGAGGAGTATCTTGAGGAGGAAGGCGTCAAGCATGAGTTCTCCGCTCCCTACACACCACAGCAAAACGGTGTGGTAGAGAGGAAGAACAGGACGTTTATCGACATGGCGAGGACGATGCTTGGAGAGTTCAAAACACCCGAGCGGTTTTGGTCGGAAGCTGTGAACACAGCCTGCCACGCCATAAACCTGCTATATCTGCATCGCCTCCTCAAGAAGACCTCCTACGGACTTCTTACCGGTAACAAACCCAATGTATCTTACTTTCATGTATTTGGGAGCACATGCTACATTTTGGTGAAGAAAGGTAGACATTCTAAATTTGCTCCCAAGGCAGTAGAAGGGTTTTTACTAGGGTATGACTCAAATACAAAGGCGTATAGAGTCTTCAACAAATCATCTGGTTTGATTGAAGTCTCTAGCGACGTTATATTTGATGATACTAATGGCTCTCCAAGAGAGCAAATTGATCTTGATGACATAGATGAAGATGATGTACCAACTGTCGCAATGCGCACGATGGCGATTGGAGATGTGCGACCACAGGAACAACAGGAGCAAGATCAGCCTTCTTCCTCAACAATGGTGCATCCCCCAACTCAAGATGATGGACAGGTTCCTCAAGAAGAAGCGCATGATCAAGGGGGAGCACAAGAAGAACAAGTTATGGAGGAAGAAGCACCACTGGCCCCTCCAACTCAAGTCCGAGCGACGATCCAAAGAAATCACCCTGTCGATCAGATTCTGGGTGACATAAGCAAGGGAGTAACAACTCGCTCACGTTTAGCTAATTTTTGTGAGCATTACTTGTTTGTCTCTTCTATTGAGCCTTTCAGGGTAGAAGAGGCCTTGCAGGATCCGGACTGGGTGTTGGCCATGCAGGAAGAGCTCAACAACTTCAAGAGGAATGAAGTTTGGAGCCTGGTGCCACGTCCCAAGCAAAATGTTGTGGGAACCAAGTGGGTGTTCCACAACAAGCAAGACGAGCACGGAGTGGTGACAAGAAACAAGGCTCGACTTGTGGCAAAAGGTTATGCCCAAGTCGCAGGTTTGGATTTCGAGGAGACTTTTGCTCCTATGGCTAGGCTAGAGTCTATTCGTATATTATTAGCCTATGCCGCTCAACACTTGTTGGGGGCCTTCGGCTTCCGAAGGTCCTCAAAAACATGATTTGATAATATTTTCCAAGTGAAATATGTGAACAGGTATCTTTGGATCCGGATCATGAGCATACAGAGCATGGTTAGGATGAAGCCTGAGCGAGACGAAGGGTGATTATGACGAAGGACAAGGTGATCACGAAGCTGTACACAGGAAAGCTTTGGCATGACAGTAGAAAAGGGGAACCGACTTAAAGATGAAAAGGCAAATTAGACCTCGAAGGATTACCATAGTGTTATTGGCAAATGTAAAGGGCATGAATGTAATTTTACATGGGCTGCGTCCCTTGCCTATAAATAGATGAACAGTATTCCCGTACTGTTCACATTGACTTGGCGTTTGCTCTCACGTCACACTTGTACCCTTGCTTTTCTTCGAGCCAAAGGTACATTCATAATTTGTCATTGTAAATTCAGCAACGTAAATTAAAATAAGTTAATAATAACCTTTAAAGTGTTTATATTATTTTTCCATATCTTGTGTATGAATCCTTCTTTATCATTTATTGTGCTCATGAAGGTTTGTCCTTCATGACCTTCGTCCGAAACTCATTATATCCGAAGGGAGATAATGCTTCGAAGGACGAAGGACTTTAACATTTAACGCTTTTATGTTGCCTTGTTCCTAACTCTTAGCGTTTGAGAACAAGTCTCCAACATTGGCGCCCACCTCCGGTGAACCCACTACCACTATTTTGAGTTTCGAACACCTTCGGCAAGCGTAGACCTTCGTCATGCCACCAAAGAAAGCTTCAGCAACAGGGGCTTCCCCTCTGCAGCCGCTCGACCCCAACCAGGACACTCTCTCTCTTCGGGAGGCCCGAAGCCAGAAAAGGAAGGCCATCAGTCCAACGCCTCAGGAGGACGACTTGGACCAAGAGATCAGAAATATGGAGATGCTTCACCAGCAGGCGCAAAGGAAGAAGGAAAAGATGGCTAGGCTGGCTGAACTGCAAAGGCAGATAGACGAAGCCTTTGAAGAAGTTTGCCATCTTACTCAAGATGAGCAGAACCGAAGGCCTCAGTATAGAGAGCTTCATCAAGAGGGCTTTTTCAACGAAGATGACTGGTATGAGAATTTCCATCATGGAAATTTTGCCTTTGATGATGCTTCTCCTCTATCAGCAGAACTGCAGGCTACACCTTGGCCCCCGTCCTACAAGCCACCTTAACTCCCCATGTACGACGGCCATTCAGACCCGAAGCAGTTTCTGATGAGCTACGAAGCAACAATATCTTCCTATGGTGGCAATACTGCAGTCATGGTGAAGTCTTTCGTCATGGCTGTCAGGAATGTTGCACAAACCTGGTACTCCTCCCTTCGGCCAGGAACAATCACATCATGGCAAAAGCTGAAGGATATGCTGATCACCAGCTTCCAAGGGTTCCAAACGAAGCCGGTTACCACTCAGGCTTTATTCCAGTGCACCCAAGATCACGAAGAGTATCTTCAGGCGTATGTTCAAAGATTCTTACGCCTGAGGGCACAAGCGCCAACAGTGCCCAATGAAATTGTCATTGAGGCCATGATTAAGGGGCTTCGGCCGGGACCTTCAGCCCAGTACTTTGCCAGAAAGCCCCCTCAGACTCTGGAGAAATTGCTTCAGAAGATGGATGAATACATCCGCGCTGCCAATGATTTCCGACAGAGAAGGGAGGAAGCTTACAGGTTCTCCAAAATAGCCAGGGGCTTCGGAGGGAGATTTCATCCCAGACATGTTAGATCGATTCATTCCACTCAGAATGATGACAAGGGAAGCCAGCATCAGAGGCCACAATATTC
The DNA here is from genome assembly GCA_029449295.1 of Zea luxurians. Lineage (NCBI taxonomy): Eukaryota > Viridiplantae > Streptophyta > Magnoliopsida > Poales > Poaceae > Zea > Zea luxurians. Next base: position 42,205,866 of record JAOPSE010000001.1, on the reverse strand, counting down.
CTCCCAGGCTTCGGGGCAGCAGCAGAGCTATCCTCGACCTCCAGCTCTAAGGGGTAGAGGCGCTAGGGGCTTTGGAGGGAGATTTGGGGATCAGCCCAGGAAGATCTATTGTCTATTCTGCGGTGAGGACAAGGGCCATACCACCAGGATGTGCCATGTTACCATCCAGAAACAAAAGGAGATAGCAGAAGCTGCGGCCCAACAGAGCCAGCCGAAGCAAGTTATGCACACTGCTTCGTACCATTCGCCATACATTCCAGAGTATATAGGCAACCACCCTGCAGCTTCTGTCGCTTCGGCAAGCCAACCTCAGGCATCCTGGCAATAGCCTCCCCCTCCACCACCAATGCAACAAGGCCAGCAGCCAGAAGGGAGTCAGCATCCCCACCTCCAACGAGAGTTCAGAGAAGAGTCCGAAGCTTGCACAGTCAATAGTACTGTGCCAGAATTGAAGCATATTTACTAACAAATATCCTACTTCGACAGCAGTTTTTACATTCAGTATCATTTTCTTTTTTAATAAGGAACAATTATTGAAAGCCTAAGTATTTTTGCCGTTTTTCAAACTTCTTGTAATAGTTTCGTTTTTTGCCACAATAAAAGTATACCTTCTCCACAGAATAGCGGAGGTGCCGAAGCATAAGATTTATGGTTGCAAGGGGAATTTCCGAAATAACAAAAAGTCGTTCCTAAGGGAGCGCAGCGTAAGTTTTCTGCTCAAAAATCGTTCCGAAGGGAATGCAGAGCCTACAGCGAAAAATAAACGATGATACCGCTGAAAGTAAAAGGCGAAGAAGCTCCTAAGGGAGGCTTATAACGAAAAATAAACGTTGATACCGCTAAAAGTAAAAGGCGAAGAAGCTCCTAAGGGAGGCTTACAGCGAAAAATAAACGCTGATTCCGCTGAAGTAAAAGGCGAAGAAGCTCCTAAGGGAGGCTTAAAGTGAAAAATAAACGTCGATCTTCGGCAAATATCATTTTGCATAACATCACATCATCACATCATTTGCATAGCATAACATCATACATCATACTGCATCAATGACGCAAGAAGGGGATCAATGTTGATATTTGGAGATTGTTTCGAAGAAACAGTGCCAAGGCACAAAAAAGTAAATTTTGAAGAAGCATACTTTCGTCAAACTCCTAAATGAAAAGATTTATCGGTTATTGATTTTACGAAGATTGGACGTTTTTATGAAAATACAGATATTATTTACGAAGCATGAAAAGAAGGGAAGGTGTTTTTTTTCGCCGAAGGCTCAAAAAACGGTATGTATGTAAAGTTTCATGCATCGTAAAGAATTGAACCATAAATAGCTTATATATTACATTCAAAGTTACAAAATATTACATGTGTTCAATAAATATTACATTCCAAATGTTTTTGCAATAACATCTAGTTTTCCCTTAAAACAACTTCTGCAACTTCGTTCAGTAGTTGATCAACAACTTTATCCATGATAGCTTCAGCCATTTTTCTAATTTCGTTGTCCCCCTTCGCGTGGGGGTCCGCTGATGGCTTGGCACGCTCTGAGGGGCGAGAAAGTGCGGCTGTGTTACAAAGCGTAAACAAGTTTGAAATCAAAAATTACAACAGAGCCAAAAACTGCTAGTCAGTACCTATTTGCACTTCGGCATCTGCACTCTTCTCAGCGGTCTCTGCTACTTTTCTAGCGTCATGAATACCTTTCTCGCTCTTTCGTATAATTTCTTGGGCCATCTCCCGGCCACCATTGTCCCAGATATCGGTGAAAAATTTTCCACCAACCAAGCTCGCTTCGGCCGAGGGGTCTTTTATATCTTCAGAGGACAATGCGGCTTCGGATTATGCCAAAAATTTTACATGGTTACAGCCTTTTCTCTCCAAAATAGTGGCAATCCCCCTGGCACCCGTAAAGGCACATATGTCTCCACGGCTATTCAAAACTTCGTCAAAAGCTTCAGCTTCATGGCTGATCCATCCAATTGGACCTTCGGGGTCACCCCTTATGAAGTCCTCCTCACTTGAGAATGCACCGACGCTGGCGAAGCTGGTTCTTATTTTCTTAACACATTCTATAGATTTTTCATAACACTTCTTCTTGGATGCACGAAGCTCTTCAACGTTTCTTTCTAAATGATTGGCCCATTGTTCACTAATTTCTCGTTTTGTTTCTTCAAGTGTGCACTCTTCTTTAGCTCTGACTAGTTGTTTCCGAAGATCTTCGATTTCGCGCTTCTGAGCTTCGGCTTGAGTTTTGAAAGCAGCTTCGTCTTCTTTTATTTTATTCAATAACGAGTGCAATATTTTATCTTTTTCGAGACCTTCGTTCCTTAGTTCATTTACTTCGGAACGAAGGTTGCCCAAGGCTATGGTATACCCTTCGTCTTCAACATCTTTTTGTGTCCTGAGGGCATTGCTAAGTATAAGACCCTGGAAAAAAATGTTTGTTAAATAAGTTTAAGCAAATGAAAATTTTTGGTTTCAATAAATAATGCAAAGATTTCATTTTTTCACCTTTAAACTATTGTACGCTAAGCTGTCAGCCAGCTCGTTCTTTGACAACACTGAGAGCCCGTCTTCTAGTGTTGGGAATCCGAAGCTTTTGCTCATCTCCCGACAGACTGAAATCTCCTTGCTGTCAGGGAGACAATACAAAAAGTCTTCTTCTCCGCTGCCATTGAATATCAACGCCCCCTTGGGATATTTCAGTCTTTGGGCATACAACTGAGCCTCCTGCTTTTCTTTTTCAGTCAATTTTTTCCCCGAAGCATGTCGTAAAATATAATCCGAAGCTTCAGAAAAGGCTTCGGGGGCGGCAGTGCCGCTTTCTTCAACAAAGATTTGTTCTGTTGTTTCTGTTTCTTTGGTTTCCAAGAATTTTACCTTGGCGGGCTCTGAAGGCCCAACTTCAGATCCAGCTTGGTGTTTTGAAGCTTCTGCCTCAAAGGCTTCGATTTGCACTTCAGGAGTCGCGACAATTTTCTTCGGAGTGCTGCTTGAAGACTTTATTGTCTCCAATACATCCAGTACATTAACCATCCTTTTTCTTTTGGGGGTCAATGCTGGACCCTTTTGGCTTTTCGGTATTTCAACTTTTGCTGAAGGACTTAAAATTTCAGATGTCCTTGTTTCTTCAGCCTTCGGTTCTTCTATTTTCTTTGTTTCCGGCATTGTGATCGGCTCTTCAATATTCTTTAGGGGAGTCGCCTCTTTGGCTTCGGGGGCCGAAGAGGATTCACCGACAAACTCGGGCACTGTGGCCGGTTCAATATAGCGTGGACGGTGTGTAAGAACTTTTATCTTTTTCCTCTTCGGCGCTGGCTCACTAAGAGTGGCTGAGGCAGCTTCCTTTGTAGATGCCGTATCTTTCCTTTTTTGACCCCGTGTTGGGTAACGGTAGTCAGGATATAAGAACCCGATGGCATCAAATACTCGGTTGAGCCTTTTCTTTTTCCAGCCTCCGAAGGCTGCGGATAGGGCAGTATCTTCTGCCTTTGAGTATGGCCCAAGCAACTCATCGCTTACGACCTCAATACTTTTTAGCCAGTCGTCATCTGGCTCGACGAACTTATCTCCATATTTGAAGGTGAATTTTAACCTAACTAGTTCGCCTTCGTTAGGTTCGCTGACGGTTTCCTTTGGCATTTCCCACTTATCTTCAAGTGGCCATACTCTGAAGGCAATGTGTTCATGGATCAAATCCCTTGTTCCGATGAAAGAGCAAACTACTCCGAAGGCTCTCCGACATTCTTCGGCTGCTTCGTCAACTTCCACCTTCGGCTTTCGAAGGCCGAAGCGCTGCCAGATAGGGCGCATAATGATACCTTTAATATCTTCTCGCGTCGTCAAGTCGTTTTTCACATAAAACCATTCCTTCATCCAGTCCCCAGGCCATCTTTTTCAAAAAGTTGGCACAGGACAGCTTGACCCAGAGCGGGCACCGAAGCTATAACAACCAAAATTGTTGTGATACTGCTCCTTACCCCATGGTTTCGTCTCATACAATAACTCATGCATATTGCAGAAACCTTTTGCATTTGGTTCCAAACCTTGGCTCTTTACGGCCCACACGAAGATTCCCATCCTTATGATCGCTTCAGGAGTAATTTGATGAAGGTAGATTTCAAATATCTTCAAAACTTCTACCATGAAACTGCTCAAAGGAAACCGAAGTCCAGCCTTAAAGAAGCTTCGGAATATCACGACTTCATTTTCCTCAGGAGTCGGACAAATTTTCTCTCCTTCGTCAGCCCTTACAATGGATAAATCCCGAAAATATCTGCCCCTCATATTGACAAGATGGCTTTGTTTAATGCTTGATTTTCCAAAAACTGCATGGCTTGGTCGCCAAGGTCGATCTTCAGAATCTTCACCGTCACTTTCCACATCATAGCTGTCACTATCACCAGTATCTTCAGACAAACCCTCTAAGATCTCCCTAGTAATCTTCTCTGTATTTGTCTTTGCTATTGATTCAAGGAAGCCGAGATTCATCTCTTCGGAAAGGCTTAGCTTCGACTCAACGACAGTTTTCTTGTCTTCAGACATCTTCGAAAATGCTAGGAAAAATGCTCTCAAAGACGAAGCTTAAAAATGAAAAGAGCCAGGCAGGCGTTGGTGTGCAAGGAGCTAAAAATTAGGAAGGCAGGAGCCGGTGGCAAGAAAGCGTGCTAAAAGTGCTAGCGGTGCGTTCTTATTTATACGCCTAGTACGTTGCAAGTGGCAGGGCCCTACTTATCATCGACTATTGCTATTCTAGCAAAGGGAAGGTGTTTTTTCGGACCTTCGGCTTAAGGCCTTCGTCCATATCGCTGTTGGGGACTTGTTCTCAACTGCTACGAATTAAGAACAAGGCAACACAGAAAAAAGTTAATGGTAAATATTCTTCGTCCTTCGAAGCGTTATTTCCCTTAGGATATAACGATCTTCAGACGAAGGTCATGAAGGACATACCTTCATCATTATAACTTATACCGGTAAAAGGAGAAGCATATGAAACATGAGAGAATAACGTGAATAATCATATAACATTATTACATGTCTTTTATTATATAATCATGAAAGAATAAGAGCAATATTGAATTACATTTGTACCTTCGGCTTGGCAAAAGACAAAGATACAAGCGTGATACAAGAGCGTGTACCAGTCAGCGCCTACAGTACGGGGGTACTGTTCATCTATTTATAGACACAGGACACAGCCTGTGAAAAATTACAATTATGCCCCTCATAAAAGTTTACAACACTGACTCAGACCTTTATGGATTGGAAGGTCATTCTATCTTTAAGTCGGTTTGTTATACCGAAGCTTCATGAAGAGGAACCTTCGGTCATCTCCTGCGGACAGCTTCCGCCGAAGCTGCTTCTTTCTACGGGACCTTCGGCGTGACGGAGCATGGCCCCCAACAGTAGCCCCTTTCGCGGCGCTAGATCGTTTTTCGTAACGAGCTTGATCCGTGAAAAAAGTCTCTTAAGCTTTGGGAAGCCGAAGGTCCAAAAAACACCTTCCCTGAGCTCGTTGTCGAGAAACGATTCAGTTTCCGAGCGCGTGGCAGTCCCACCTTGCAGAGTTACTGTTTGGTCTCTGCGGTCCACCGCGCAGCGAGTGCAGGCGACTGTCCGCCTGGTGTAAAAATCCTGGCGTTTCGCCTTCTTACCTGCAGCACTATATAAACAGACGGGTAGGTGTGAAGTTACCACAGCATTCATTGCTATTTGCACTGTTTTGCTGCCAAAATTTTTAACCATCGCCGAAGCTTGATTCTCGGAATCGAACGAAGCTCCAACTTGAAGTCTGCTTCGTCAGAAGGAAAGGCTTCGGAAGAAAAAAGTATTCAATTTCCACAAACTCAGAATTTAAATGGCCAGAGTGCGATCTACTGCCAGGGTTGAGCGTGAAGGAGGCGAAGCTGAAGGTTCGGAGACTGTTCCCATCTCCGAAGCAATGCAACGATCCGGACTAGTAACTTCGGAAGAAATCCCCGTTGTTGAAGCAGAACAAGCAACTGCCGAAGCAGAAGATGAGAACATTGAAGAAACTGATCCCGAAGATGATTATCGTATTGCCATGCCAAGTAAGCCCAGCCACTTGGACTTCGGAAAGTCGACCGTTTCGAAGGCTGATCTCTCCAAGATGGTAAAATCAGGTTATTTCAGTGAAAGTCAGAAGAAGCTACTTCGCTTCGGGGGGAAGAAACTACCCCGAAGCCAGAGAAGGATGAAATAGTCATTTTCAAGAGCTTTCTAAAGGCTGGGTTGAGATTCCCCCTTCATAGGATTATTGCAGATGTATTGAAGAAGTTTGGTATCTACTTTCATCAGTTGACTCCTAACGCTATCGTTAGGCTTAGTGTTTATATCTGGGCCCTCCGAAGCCAGGCGGTGGAGCCGTTTGCCGACAGCTTTTATCGAGTTCATGAGCTGCATTACCAGACGAAGGCTAGAAAAGATGGATTACATGATAACTTTGGTTGCTACAATTTTGCCTATCGGAAAACCACAAAGTTTCCTGTAATCAGCTACCGAAGTAAATGACCGGCAGGCTGGAAATCAGAATGGTTCTATGTGAAAGTTGACGAAGACCAAGAGAAGCTGGTACAAAGCCCTCTTGAATTGATCTTCGGAGAAACAAGACCACGATGCCAAATGTCATTAGAAGGTTCTACTTGGGCTGCACTGGCTGAGTTTAAAATTATTTCAGAGCATATCAGTACTAGGGACCTGGTTCAAGAGTTCTTGGCCTTCAGGGTTTTTCCTACTTTAAAAGAATGGGAAATGCCGAAGCTGGAGGGGGAGAAGAAAGAAGGGGAACTTGTGCGATTACCTTACTATTACAAATTTAAGAAATACTTTAAAAAACCTTGCCAAGAATGGCTGGACACAGTTGAAATAATGTGCAATGAAATTCTTGGGAATTACTCGAAAAAAGAAGATCAATTGATGACTGCGGCCTTCGGCACCCGTCCGAAGCGAAGGCTGAATCGAGTGCTGGACGCCCTGGGTTTTGAATACCCTGACTATGAAAGTCTGAACAAAGGTGCCGGGGGCCAAAAAAGGAAAAGGGGAGCCGAAGCTTTAAATGAAGATGAGGAAGAACCACCAAAAAAGAAGAATATTCCGAAGAAGAAAATATCATCTCCGAAGCGAAAAGTATCTGACGAAGAGGAGATTCCCGCATCACGCTCTGCCACTGACGTGGAAGAGATTTTAAAGGTAATGACTGAATCCCTGCCTGCGAAGCTAAGTCCATTGGGGCCTCAACTGACAAAGTTTTTTCAGAAGGAAAAGGAGCCCGAAAAAACGAAGAAAACAACTAAAACAAAGAGACAAAGAATCATCGCAGTGACAGAAGTCATTGACAAGACACCACCGAGAGCTTCAGCTCAAAAGATACCAGCGGCTGAAGAAATAACAAATATTAAAATCCCACCTTCGGAGGTCGCGGCTGCCGAAGCTACCTCGCCTGAAGGTGGGAACTTGGAAAGCACAATTGAACATATCGATAAAATACTGCTAGACATGGCCACAGAAGAAGCTGCTGCTGCCGCTGAAGAGGCCATGGCCGCAGTGTCTGGGAAAGAAAAGGAAATTGTTGACGAAGCTTCAGAGGACGAAGCCTTCATGTTCCAAAACTTGGTTGGAGAAGAATTGTCAAAAACCGAGATAGAAGAGCTTAAAGAGTATGCCAAATCCTGCGGATACAAACCAGGAGCACTCCTCTTCGGGGGTATTGACGATGAAAAATTAGACTGCATCCGGGATCAAACTGGAGCTAAGGTCATCGGTACTCTATCAAAGAGTATCGGTTTTCCGAAGCTGGAAACGGATATCAGCCGCTACCGACGACAACATATCGTTGGTAGCTTATTTTATTCCAATTTCAAGGTAAACAACTTTTCTCTGACTTTTATTGTTTTTAATAATGAAAATGTTTCTAACGAAGGTTGTTTACGTGCAGAGCATGCTGCTGAGCAAGGCTTTGAAAATGCAGCAAGATCTGGAAGACAAAAAGCACGAGGTTATAATTGAAAATTTAGAGAGCAAAATAAAAGAGCAATTAGCTACTATTGAAAAGAAGAACTTTGAGCTTCAGGCAACTGAAGGCTTATTGGCAGAAGCCGAAGCTAAAATAGTGGAATTGAATACGAAGCTTCTCTGCCAATCTGAACAGTTTGAACAAGAAAAACAAGAACTAAATGCGAAACTTGAAGCCGAAGTCCAAGAAAATTCAGTTTTGAAAAAATTATTGGCGAGCCTTCAAGATAAATGTTTGGAATTTAGCAACAAATGTATTGAACAACTGAGAAAAATCTTCCACTCAGTTGGAGCTAGCAGTGAGAAATTTACCCCGTCAGCTGAAGATTTGCCAAGAACCTTCGAGCATATTGAAGCTGAAATTGATGAGCTTGACGAAGTTATAGCCGGGCACGGTGACTTCTGTGCCTGGGTAGCTTCTCGGGGCACTGCTGCAGCATTTCTGAAGGCTGGCTGTGATCATGGAAAAATCGTCAACAGGCCCAATTTCACTCTATCTCCATCAATGCTAGACGATATTCCTGACCTCGCCCGAAGCATTTCAAACAGATTTATAAAAATGATATGGACAAAAGGCGGGCGAGAAAAGGCTGGAGACGAAGCTCGAAGTCATCTTGAACCAGTAAGAAATCATACCTTGTGCTTACCTTCTCCTTCAAACTTGATTTTTACTCACAATACCTTGATTCATGTAGGATGACGAAGCTGAAACTGATGCTTAAAGAATATGCCGCCGAAGCTGAAGCCCGGTGAAGATCAGTAGGAGTAGACTGTAGAAAAAACTCGAGACTTTTGTAATAACTTTTGTAAATACAGCTAAACTGTTCTTAATGAACTTTGTTCATACCTTGTAATATATCCTTACCCTTCCATTGAGGCGCTTTGATGTGGACGAAATTAGTATTTTGAGCCGAAGGCGAAAAAACACCTTCCCTTCTTTTCGTACACAACGAAGCATAAAAGACCGCTTCTTCTTTTTGCCGAAACCTTTCTTTTTTGTACACAACAAAGCATAAAAGACCGCTTCTTCTTTTATGCCGAAACCTTTCTTTTTTGTACACAACAAAGCATAAAAGACCGCTTCTTCTTTTATGCCGAAACCTTTCTTTTTTGTACACCACGAAGAAGCTCTTCTCTTATGCCGAAACAACCACTTATGCCATGATGATGATTATCCTATATATGCCTGAATGAATGTTTATGAATGCAAATGCTATGATGTAATGTGATGTGCGAATGAATGTCCAAACACATATCCGAAGCCATACCCTTAACCATTATTTCCTTAGAAACAATCACACATCAGCTCTGCATTCCCTTAGGAACGACTTTGGAGCTTCTTCGCCTTTTACTTTCGGCGGAATCAGCGTTGACTTTTCGCTGTAAGCTCTGCATTCCCTTAGGAACGACTTTGGAGCTTCTTCGCCTTTTACTTTCGGCGGAATCAGCGTTGACTTTTCGCTGTAAGCTCTGCATTCCCTTAGGAACGACTTTAGAGCTTCTTCGCTTTTTCAGTTTTCGGCACTCGATGGTGCGTTCTCAGCTTTTACATTTACATTCCTTGGGGGATTTTGCTCTTATAGAACTAAAAAGGAAATTACATATGATGGCCCCATTAAAAACCTTTCTCCCCCTTTAGAAAGGAAAAGGGTGCCATGAAAAAAAAAACATAAAAAAGTTACATCAAGTTACACATAATATCGCCGAAGCTCATCCGCATTCCAAGATCTTGGAATGTCGTTGCCGTCCATGTCCTTCAATCTGTATGAACCAGGTCTTGACGAAGATGCTACTAAGAAAGGCCCCTCCCATTTCAACTGTAACTTGCCCACTGTGTCTGGGTTGGCCACTCTCCGAAGCACCAAGTGTCCCGGCTCAATATTCTTTAGCCGAACTTTTCTATCTCGCCATTTGACTGTTTCGGCTTGGTATTTATTGATATTCTCCACAGCTTGAAGCCTGATCCCTTCTAAAGCATCTTTTTCCACAAAACAAGCATCTTCAGGACCTGATTCTGTCGAAGCTACTACTCTTATTGATCCAGTTTTAGCTTCTTCCGGAGTTATTGCTTCGTCACCGAATAATAACTTGAATGGAGTAAAGCCTGTAGACCTTGATGTTGTTGTATTGTGGCTCCACACCACTTTGGTTAACTGATCTGGCCACTTTCCCCTGGGTTGATTGAAGATTAACTTCATTATTCCTGTCATTATAATACCGTTGGCTCTTTCAACGAGCCCATTTGACTCCGGATGCCTGACTGATGCAAAATGAATCTTCGTACCAATTCGATCACAGAAATTTCTGAAAGCTTCGGAGTCGAATTGTGTTCCATTATCCACAGTGATGGCCTTCGGTACTCCGAAACGACAAACAATATTCTGCCAGAAAAACTTTTGGACAGTGGCCGAAGTTATTGTGGCTAATGGCTTTGCCTCAATCCATTTAGAAAATACTCCACAGCCACTATAACATATCTTAAATTCCCTTGAGCCGGTGGTAATGGACCTAACAAGTCAAGGCCCCACCTTTGCAATGGCCAGATGGGTTGTATGAGCTGTGTTAAAGACGAAGGTTGTTTTTGATCTCTTGCACATTTCTGACAGCCTTCGCACTTTTGAACTAATTCCGCTGCATCCGAAGCTGCCTTCGGCCAATAAAACCCTTGGCGGAAAACTTTTCCAAGTAACAGCCTAGATCCAATGTGAGATCCACACAGGCCTGCATGTATTTCTTTCATCAACTCTATACCTTCGGTTCTAGATAAACACTTGAGTAGCGGAGCGCAAACTCCATGCTTGTACAACTCCCCTTCTATCATGACATATGGACGAGCTCTCGCCTCTATCCTCCTGTTATAAGCTTCGTCATCTGAAAGGAACTTACCCTGAAGGTAAGAGATGATCTCTGTTCTCCAATCTTCGCTATAAACAGGAGATATATTGAGGACTGCTCTTTCAAGGAGTTCCACTGAAGGTGCCTTGATTGTTTCGAAAAACACATCCGAAGGTAAAGGCAGCCCTTGTGCTGCTGACTTAGCTAGCAAATCAGCATGCTCATTTTGTCCTCGAGGGATATTTTTGACAGAAAATCCTTCGAAGGAAGCTTCGATTCTTCGGACCGTGTCTAGATATTTTTCAAGCTTCGGATCTTTAGCCTTGCAACTCTTGTCGATATGACCCGAAACAACCTGAGAATCAGTTTTAAGGATGGCCCTTCTGATTCCCATTGCTTTTAATTTCCGAAGGCCCAAAAGCAAAGCTTCGTACTCAGTAATATTGTTTGTACAGCTAAAATCAAGTCTTGCTGCATAACAAGTTTTAACTTTGGATGGTGAGACCAACACAGCGGCTGCTCCTGCTCCGAAGGTTCCCCAAGAGCCATCACAAAACACTGTCCACACTTCGGCATCCTTATTTGTTTCTTCATCCTGAGCCCCTGGCGTCCAATCGGCAATGAAATCTGCCAACGCTTGAGACTGGATCGAGGATCTATGCACATAATCAATGCAAAATTCATTGAGCTCTGCAGCCCATTTTCCAATCCGTCTAGTAGCTTCTCTATTTCTCATAATATCCTTCAACGGTTGCGAAGAAGGAACAATAATATTGTATGCTTGAAAATAATGCCGAAGCTTCCTGGATGCCATCAAAACAGCATATAATACCTTCTCCAGTTCTGTATAGTTTTTCTTTGACACACTAAGGACTTCAGATACAAAATACACTGGAACCTGCTTCTTGACTTGGCCATCGAGCTTCTCCTGGACAAGTGCTGCACTTACTGCTGAGTGCGAAGCTGCCACGTATAACAACAAAGGAGCCCCTGGCGTTGGTGGAGTTAATGTTGTTAAATCTATCAAGTATTGCTTCAGTTCTTCAAAGGCTTTTTGTTGACTTGGTCCCCATTGAAAGACTTCAGCAGACTTCAGCACTTCGAAGAATGGTAAATTTCTTTCTGCTGATCTGGATATGAATCTATTGAGAGATGCCAGCCTCCCTGTTAATCTTTGGGCCCCCTTTCTTGTAGTTGGTGGCTCCATTTGGAGTATAGCTTCAATTTTACTTGGATTAGCTTCAATTCCCTTTGTTGAAACCAAGCAACCAAGAAATTTCCCCTTCTTTACTCCGAAGACACATTTTTCTGGATTCAGCTTTAAGCCAGCTTGTCTGAAACTGGCGAAGGTCTCCTGCAAATCAGCAATATGATTTTCCTGTTTCGTGCTTTTTACAATGATGTCATCAACATAAGTTAGCACATTTCTGCCTATCTGAGACTGGAGGACCTTCGCAGTCATTCTGCTGAAACTTCCTCCAGCGTTTTTGAGCCCCTCAGGCATCCGAAGATAGCAATATGTGCCACTTGGGGTTATGAAGCTAGTCTTCGGCTCATCTTCCTTCTTCATCCAGATTTGGTGATAGCCTGAGTAACAATCTAGCAGACTCATGAGCTCTGAAGAAGCTGCTGCATCAACTAAAGAGTCTATCCTTGGCAATGGGAATTCGTCCTTCGGTCAAGCCTTGTTGAGATCTGTAAAATCGATACACATTCTCCACTTGCCATTGGCCTTCTTTACCATAACAGTGTTAGCTAGCCATTCTGGGTACTTTACTTCTCTGATAACTCCTGCACTGAGGAGTCTTTTTACTTCATTACGAGCACCTTCGGCCTTATCATCAGACATTTTCTGAAGCCTCTGCTTTCTGGGTCTGAAGGATGGGTCAACATTGAGCGAGTGTTCAATAACATCCCGATTTACTCCGCAGAGGTCATTAGCTGACCATGCAAAAACATCTTTGTTGTTGAACAAAAACCTTATCAAGGTTTTCTCCTGGTCTTCGGATAATTGAGAGCCCAACAGCACCTTCTGCTCTGCTATGTCTTCACATAAGAGCATGGGCTTCGGCTGATCTGCTGAAGCTGCTTTCTCCCTTCTGAATTTGTACTGTTCACAAGCTTCAGCTCCATCTATGTTATGGATTGCTTTGGAGTCAGTCCAGCTTCCTTCGGCCCTTCTGGCAGCTTCCTGACTTCCATGAATAGCGATGGGTCCTTGATCCGAAGGTATCTTCATGCAAAGATAGGCAGGATGAAGGATTGCTTCGAAAGCATTGAGGGTGCCACGACCAATAATTGCATTGTAAGGGTATTCCATGTCAACAATGTCAAACACAACTTGCTCAGTTCTAGTGTTGTTGACGAACCCGAAGGTCACTGACATGGTGATCTTGCCCAGCGCTACAATCTGTCTTCCTCCGAAGCCACAGAGAGGGTGCGTAGCATCATGAATCTTATCTTCTGGCTCTTGCATTTGCCTGAAGGCCTTAGCAAATATGATGTCAGCTGCACTGCCTGTATCAACCAAGACATTGTGAACCAGAAATCCTTTGATAACACAAGAGATAACCATGGCATCGTTGTGTGGGTAATCCTTGAGTTGAAGGTCCTCTTGGGAGAAGGTAATAGGAATGTGAGACCATCTCGACTTGATGAAGGGTCCTTGCACCCCAACATGCTGTACCCTTCTCTGTGCTTCCTTCTTCTGCTTCTTGTTGGCTGGCTCTGAACATGAACCGCCTGTTATCAGGAACAGCAGCTTCAGAGCCGAAGCAGCTCCAGCTTGCTCGTTAAACGAAGCCATCAACTCAAAAAAGTGGAAGTGAGTTCCCCGGAGGTGGGCGCCAATGTTGGGGACTTGTTCTCAACTGCTACGAATTAAGAACAAGGCAACACAGAAAAAAGTTAATGGTAAATATTCTTCGTCCTTCGAAGCGTTATTTCCCTTAGGATATAACGATCTTCAGACGAAGGTCATGAAGGACATACCTTCATCATTATAACTTATACCGGTAAAAGGAGAAGCATATGAAACATGAGAGAATAACGTGAATAATCATATAACATTATTACGTGTCTTTTATTATATAATCATGAAAGAATAAGAGCAATATTGAATTACATTTGTACCTTCGGCTTGGCAAAAGACAAAGATACAAGCGTGATACAAGAGCGTGTACCAGTCAGCGCCTACAGTACGGGGGTACTGTTCATCTATTTATAGACACAGGACACAGCCTGTGAAAAATTACAATTATGCCCCTCATAAAAGTTTACAACACTGACTCAGACCTTTATGGATTGGAAGGTCATTCTATCTTTAAGTCGGTTTGTTATACCGAAGCTTCATGAAGAGGAACCTTCGGTCATCTCCTGCGGACAGCTTCCGCCGAAGCTGCTTCTTTCTACGGGACCTTCGGCGTGACGGAGCATGGCCCCCAACAATCGCAATCTGAATTTATTATTCTAGCAAATTAATATTGCGAGGGGCTACTGTTGGGGGCCTTCGGCTTCCGAAGGTCCTCAAAAACATGATTTGATAATGTTTTCCAAGTGAAATATGTGAACAGGTATCTTCGGATCCGGATCATGAGCATACAGAGCATGGTTAGGACGAAGCCTGAGCGAGACGAAGGGTGATTATGACGAAGGACAAGGTGATCATGAAGCTGTACACAGGAAAGCTTCGGCATGACAGTAGAAAAGGGGAGCCGAATTAAAGATGAAAAGGCAAATTAGACCTCGAAGGATTACCATAGTGTTATTGGCAAATATAAAGGGCATGAATGTAATTTTACATGGGCTGCGTCCCTTGCTTATAAATAGATGAACAGTATTCCCGTACTGTTCACGTTGACTTGGCGTTTGCTCTCACGTCACGCTTGTACCCTTGCTTTTCTTCGAGCCAAAGGTACATTCATAATTTGTCATTGTAAATTCAGCAATGTAAATTAAAATAAGTTAATAATAACCTTTAAAGTGTTTATATTATTTTTCCATATCTTGTGTATGAATCCTTCTTTATCATTTATTGTGCTCATGAAGGTTTGTCCTTCATGACCTTCGTCCGAAACTCATTATATCCGAAGGGAGATAATGCTTCGAAGGACGAAGGACTTTAACATTTAACGCTTTTATGTTGCCTTGTTCCTAACTCTTAGCGTTTGAGAACAAGTCTCCAACACCACTCTTTCAGGTTGTTTCAAATGGATGTGAAGAGCGCTTTTCTCAACGGGCCAATCAAGGAGGAGGTATACGTGGAACAACCCCCTGGCTTTGAGGATGACAGGTACCCCGACCATGTATTTAAGCTCTCTAAGGTGCTCTATGGACTTAAGCAAGCCCCAAGAGCATGGTATGAATGCCTTAGAGATTTCTTAATTGCTAATGCTTTCAAGGTTGGGAAAGCCGATCCCACTCTTTTCACTAAGACTTGTGATGGTAATCTCTTTGTGTGCCAAATTTATGTCGATGACATAATATTTGGTTCTACTAATCAAAAGTCTTGTGAGGAGTTTAGCAGGGTGATGACACAAAAGTTCGAGATGTCGATGATGGGCGAGTTCACCTACTTCCTTGGGTTCCAAGTGAAGCAACTCAAGGACGACACCTTCCTCTCCCAAACGAAGTACACTCAAGAGCTTCTCAAGAGGTTTGGGACGAAGGACGCAAAGCCCGTGAAGACACCGATGGGAACCGACGGGCATGTCGACCTCAACAAAGGAGGTAAGTCCGTTGATCAAAAGGCATACCGGTCTATGATATGTTCCTTGCTTTATTTATGTGCTAGTAGACCGAACATTATGCTTAGTGTATGCATGTGTGCTAGATTTCAATCTGACCCCAAGGAATGTCACCTTATGGCCGTTAAGCGAATTCTTAGGTATTTAGTTGCTACGCCTTGCTTCGGGATCTGGTATTCAAAGGGGTCTACCTTTGACTTAATTGGATATTCAGACTCCGATTATGCTGGATGCAAGGTTGATAGGAAGAGTACATCAGGGACATGCCAATTCCTAGGAAGGTCCCTGGTGTCTTGGAGTTCAAAGAAATAAACATCTGTTGCCCTATCCACCACTGAGGCCGAGTATGTTGCCACAGGACAGTGTTGCGTGCAACTACTTTGCATGAGGCAAACCCTCAGGGACTTTGGCTACAATCTTAGCAAAGTCCCACTCCTATGTGACAATGAGAGTGCAATCCGCATGGCAGATAATCCTATTGAACACAGCCGCACTAAGCACATAGACATCCAGCATCACTTTCTGAGGGACCACCAGCAAAAGGGAGATATCGAAGTGTACCATGTTAGCACCGAGAACCAGCTAGCCGATATCTTTACCAAGCCATTAGATGAGAAAACCTTTTGCAGGTTGTGTAGTGAGCTAAATGTCTTAGATTCGCGTAACTTGGATTGATCTATAGCATACATATGTTCTATGCCTTTGATCATGTTACTTTATACATTTATGTAATTTGTTGCTTATTTATGGTGCTCAAGTTGTGCAAGGGATCCCCGGACCTCACAAGTCCATGTGTGAATGATGCACATATTTAGGGGGAGCTGTGCTACAACTTGACCCTTTGAGACTAACCTTTGTGTTTGAGTATTCTTGATGTAGTCTCAAAGGTGCATTGAAAGGGAAAATGGACTTGGACGTTGCAAAGACTTCCACTGCACTCCGGTATTGGTGTATTTACTTCCAAGTTCATACCTATGCTCTTATTGCCTTTTTGCTCTTAATTGACATTTTTGGTGAGGCAATGGGGTTAAAGGGCCAAGAACAATCCCATTGTGGTGCTTAATGCCAAAGGGGGAGAAATTAAGGCCGAAGCAAATGGATCAGCTACCACCTGTGAATTTTGAAAACAATAGAGTTAGAACTTTTGATTTGTCCAAAATACTCTTATTGTAAAATTTGGTCCCTTGCGGGGGAGAATTTATGATTATGGGAAAAGGGGGAGTTTTTGGCACTTGATCAATTTCACTCTTGGATTATCTCTCTTTATGCCCAAACAAGTGAGTTTGACTTAGAGATAAGGAAAATGAATTTGATTTGCAAAAACAAACCAAGTGGTGGCAAAGAGCGATCCAAATATGCCTAATTATAGTCAAAAACATTTTGGTATTCAATTGCATTGATATTGCACTTATTTTGGTTGCTTTTGGTTGTTTTGGCATAAATCACCAAAAAGGGGGAGATTGAAAGGAAAATGTGCATTTGGGCCATTTCTATAATGTTTTGGTGATTAAGTGCCCAACACATATTCTCTAAGTTCTAAATGTGCCAAAGATTGAAAAAGTGCAAATCAAGACATAAGGTATGTTTCTAGACTTAGTACATTTGCTTTTGAATACTAATGAAGTTATCTAAGTGTTAGAAACAGAGAAAAGAAGAAAAGAAAAGGATTGCAAAAGACTGGCTGTGTGCAGCCGAAGCTCAGCTCAGTCTGGCACACAGGACTGTCCGGTGGTGCACCGGACAGTGTCCGGTGCGCCAGGCTGGTTTCCGGTGAACAGGCCGCTCTCGGGAAAGTTTGGCGGCGTACGACTATAATTCACCGGACTGTCCGGTGAGCCAACGGTCGCCAGTGCAACGGTCGGCCGCGCAATCCGTGGGTGACGCGTGGCCCGCGCCAAAGGTCGGCAGGGGGCACCGGACTGTCCGGTGTGCACCGGACAGTGTCTGGTGCGCCAACCGGCCCGGAGCTGCAACGGTCGTCTGCGCTAGAAAAGAAAGGAGATCGGCACCGGACCGTCTATAGTGACTGTCCGGTGCGCCACTCGACAGAAGGCAAGGATGGCCTTCCTTGTTGGCCTTCAACAACTCCTAGCTGCCTTGGGGCTATAAAAGGGACCCCTAGGCACATGGAGGAGATACCCAAGCTTACAAGAAACATTCTAAGACTCCAATACTCCAATTTCACGCATTCGATTCTTTGAGATAGTGACTTGAGCTGCATTTGAGTTGTGAACTCCGTGAGTTGTGTTTTGAGCTCGAGTTGTGACTTGTGTGCGTGATTGTGCTGTGGATTTGAGTCTTGTGTGTGTTGCTCTCCCCTCCCTTACTTCTATGCTTCTTTTGTGATCATCATTGTAAGGGCGAGAGGCTCCAAGTTGTGGAGATTCCTCGCAAACGGGAGAAAGACTAAGAAAGGAAAAATCGTGGTATTCAAGTTGATCATCGGATCACTTGAAAGGGGTTGAGTGCAACCCTCGTCCATTGGGACGCTACAACATGGAAGTAGGCAAGTGTTACTTGGCTGAACCACGGGATAAAATCACGTGTCTCTTGTGTGCTTTCTCTTTGATTGTCTGTGTTCACAAGAGCTCGTTTCAAGCTACTTAGCCATTCTAACTTTCATAACTAAGTTTTGTGGCTATTAATGTTGAATTTTACAGGATCACCTATTCACCCCCTCTAGGTGCTCTCAGTTGGGAGTTGAACCTTCCTCCAAAGCTTCTTCCTCCTCTGCCTCTTGGAGGTGGCGGGCTGTAAGAACTTTGTTGTGTCCCTAAACATTGAGAGCTTTGCTGATGGCCTTGAGTGTGGTTTCCCCTGTCATTGCTTGAGTTGGGATTATGGATTGTCTTGACAAGCCTAGGGTGGAGTCTCCCTTCGAAGCCCTGGTTATCCCAGAGTATCTATAGGCTTCTTCCCTTCTCTGCCGGAAGTCATTATCTGCCCTAACGTACTCGTCCATCTTCTGCAGAAGCTTTTCCAAAGTTTGTGGTGGCTTCCTGGTGAAATACTGCGCCTTCGGTCCTGGTTGGAGCCCTTTGATCATAGCTTTGATAACAATCTCATTCGGCACCATAGGCGCCTGGGCCCTGAGACACAAAAACCTTTGGACATATGCTTGCAAGTATTCCTCATGGTCCTGTGTGCACTGGAACAAAGCTTGGGCAGTTACTGGCTTCGTCTAGGAGCCCTAAAAACTGGTTACCAGCATGTCTTTCAACTTCTTCCATGACGTGATTGTTACCGGGCGAAGGGAGGAATACCACGTCTGTGCCACGCTCCTAACTACCATGACGAAGAATTTCGCCATAACAGCCGTGTTGCCACCATATGATGATATGGTCACCTCGTAGCTCATAAGGAACTGCTTCGAATTAGAATGGCCATCATACATGTGAAGTTGTGGTGGTTTGTAGGACGGTGGCCATGGGGTAGCCTGCAACTTTGCTACTAGAGGAGAAGCATCATTAAAAGCAAAGTTACCATGATGAAAATTATCATACCATTCGTCATCATTGCTTGGGCTTTCTTGACAAAGCTCTCTCTATTGTGGCCTTCATCCTTGGTCGTCTTGCGTGATATGACACATTTCTTCGGCAGCTTCATCAATCTTCCTTTGAAGTTCAGCTAGCCAAAACATTTTCTCTCTCTTTCTCTGCACTTGCTGGTGTATGGCCTCTAAGTCTCTGATCTCTTGGTCTAGCTCCTCCTACGGTGTTGGGTTGGTGGCCTTCCTTTTTTGGTTTTGGGCTTCCTACAGAGAGAGCCCCTCTTGGTTGATGTCCAGCGGCTAAAGGGCAACCCCTGGCGCTATTGCCTTCTTTGGTGGCGTGACGAAGGTGAATGCTTGAGATGTTGCAGAAGGTGGTCATTTGAGTTCACCTGAGGTGGGCGCCAATGTTGGCCACTTGTTCCCAAGTACTTTTGAAAGGGAAATAGGGTCAAACCTTTTCCTAAATGATTTTGGTGGTTGAAATGCCCAACACAAATAATTGGACTAACTAGTTTGCTCTAGATTATATGTTCTACAGGTGCCAAAGGTTCAACACAAACCAATAAAGAGATCAAAGTTAGGGTTCAAAAGAAAGGAGCAAAAAGAAACCGAAGAAAACCCTGGTCTAACGCACCAGACTGTCCGGTGTGCCACCGGACAGTGTCCGGTGCACCAGGAACCGTACAGGCTAAACTCTTCACCTTCGGGTTTCTGGAAAGCCGCTCAGCTATAATTCACCGGACTGTCCGGTGTAGCACCGGACTGTCTGGTGTGCCAGGCGGAGCAACGACTACTGCACCAACGGTCGTCTGCAAAAGTGAACAGTGCGTGTGAGCAGTGCGCGGATAGTTCGCGCAGAGTTAGAGCAGCGCTAGAAGGTGCACCGAACAGTGAACAGTGCCTGTCCGATGCCCCAAGATGTCAGAGCTCCAACGGTCGAAACCGTCAGAACCCTAACGGTTGGGTGACGTGGCTGGCGCACCGGACTGTCCGGTACGCCCATCGACAGCAGCCCTCCCCAACGGCTGTTTTGGTGGTTGGGGCTATAAATACCCCCAACCACCACTATTCAAGGCATCCAAGTTTCCAGCATATTGCATTCAATACAAGAGCTCTAGACTTCACTCTAAGACACAAACAAGAGATCAAATCCTCTCCAAGTCCAAATCCACTCCAAACACTTAGTGACTTGTGAGAGAGAGATATTCGTGTTCATTTGAGTTCTTGTCGCTTGGATCGCTTTCTTCTTCCTCTCTCTTGTTCTCAAGACACTTGTAATCAAAGCAAGAGACACCAATTGTGTGGTGGTCCTTGTGGGGTCTAAGTGACCTGTTTGATTAAGGAGAAAGCTCACTCGGTCTAGGTGACTGTTTGAGAGAGGGAAAGGGTTGAAAGAGACCCGATCTTTGTGACCACCTCAACGGGGACTAGGTTTGCAAGAACCGAACCTCGGTAAAACAAATCACCGTGTCATCCGCTTCATTTGCCTTTGATTTGTTTTTCACCCTCTCTTTTGGACTCGGATTTAATCCTAACGCTAACCCCGACTTGTAGTGTGTGCTTAAGTTTATAATTTTCAGATTCTGCCTATCCACCCCCCTCTAGACGACTTTCAATTAGTATCAGAGCCTAGTGCTTCATTAGAGTCTAACAACTCAAAGTGATGTCAGGAGATCACGCTAAGAAGGAGATGGAAATCAGCGAGAAAGCCACAAGCCACGGGAAGGCTCCATCAAAGGAGTCCGGCAACAAGAAAAGGGAGGAATCACCTCCCCGCGTCAAGTCGCATCGGAGTGGCGACAAGAAGAAGAAGATGAAGAAAGTGGTCTACTACGAGACCGACTCTTCGTCGCCATCCACCTCCGGCTCCGACGCACCGTCTGTCACTTCTAAGCGCCATGAGCGCAGGAAGTTTAGTAAGATCCCCCTACGCTACCCTCGCATTTCTAAACACACTCCTTTACTTTCCGTCCCACTAGGCAAACCACCGGTTTTTGACGGTGAAGATTATTGTATGTGGAGTGATAAAATGAGGCATCACCTAACCTCACTCCACGCTAGCATATGGGACATTGTTGAGTTTGGAGCGCTGGTACCATCCATGGGGGATGAAGGCTATGACTCGGACGAGGTTGCCCAAATCCGGCACTTCAACTCCTAAGTCACTACTATACTCCTCACCTCTCTAAGTCGAGAGGAGTATAATAAGGTGCAAGGGTTGAAGAGCGCCAAGGAAATTTGGGACGTACTCAAGACCGCACACGAGGGGCATGAGGTGACCAAGATCACCAAGCGGGAGACGATCGAGGGGGAGCTCGGTCGATTCATCCTCAACCAAGGAGAGGAGCCACAAGCAATGTACAACCGGCTCACGACTTTAGTCGACCAAGTGCGCAACCTTGGAAGCACCAAATGGGATGACCATGAGATGGTCAAGGTTATTCTAAGATCACTCGTTTTTCTTAATCCTACACAAGTTCAATTAATTCGTGGTGATCCTAGATATAAGCTAATGTCTCCCAAGGAAGTTATAGGAAAGTTTGTGAGCTTTGAATTGATGATCAAAGGCTCTAAACAAATAGTCAACTTGGAGAAAGGCGGCACCTCCACACCTGAGGTGCAACCCATCGTATTCAAAGCGATGAAGGAGAAGAAAGAAGAGTCTACATCAAGTAGGCTCCCCATCGACACCTCCAAGCTCAACAACGAGGAGATGACGCTCATCATCAAGAGCTTTCGCCAAATCCTCAAGCAAAGGAAGGGGCGAGATTACAAGCCCCATTCCAAAAGGGTGTGCTACAAGTGTGGTAAGCCCGGTCATTTTATTGCTAAATGTCCATTATCTAGTGATAGTGACAGGGGCGACGACAAGAAGGGAAAGAGGAAGGAAAAGAAAAGATACTACAAGAAGAAGGGCGGTGATGCCCACGTGTGTCGGGAATGGGACTCCGATGAGAGCTCCACCGACTCCTCCTCCGACGAGGACGTCGCCAACATCGCCGTCAACAAGGGCCTCCTCTTCCCCAACATCGGCCACAAGTGCCTCATGGCAAAGGACGGCAAAAAGAAGAAGGTAAAATCTAGAGCCTCCACTAAATATACAACATCTAGTGATGAGTGTAGCTCTAGTGATAATGAAGATGATTTGCTTAGTATTTTTGCCAATCTTAACATGCAACAAAAGGAAAAATTGAATGAATTAATAAGAGCCATTCATGAGAAGGATGAACTCTTGGATGGCCAAGAGGAATTCCTTATTAAGGAAAAACAAAAAGCATATTAAGGTAAAGAATGCTTATGCTCAGGAGATAGAAAAATGTGAGAAATTGACTAGTGAGCTTAGCATTTGCCATGACACTATATCCAACCTTAGAATTGAAAATGCTAATTTGATTGCTAAGGTTGAAAAGAAAAATGTCTACGATGATTCAATTGCCAATCTTAAAAATGATAATGCTAGTCTAATTGCTAAGATTGACAAATTGAATGAATCTATTTCTAGCCTTAAGATTGAGAATGATAAACTAATTTCTAAGGCTAAGGATTTAAATACTTGCAATGTTTCTATTTCCTGTCTTAGAGATGAAAATGCCATGCTAAAGTCTAAGATAGATGAATTAAGATCTTGCAAACCCACTACATCTAGTGTTGATCATGTCTCTATTTGTACTAGATATAGAGATGTTAATATTGATGCTATTCATGATCACCTAGCTTTAATTAAAGAACAAAATGATCACATAGCTCAATTAACTGCTAAAATTAATGAGCATGAGATAGAAAATGAAAAATTTAAATTTGCTAGAAGCATGCTCTATAGTGGGAGACGCCCTGGCATTAAGGATGACATTGGCTTCCAACAGGGAGACAATGTCAAGCTTAATGCCCCCAAAAGATTGTCTAATTTTGTTAAGGGCAAGGCTCTCATGGCTCAGGATAACGAGGGTTACATTTTATATCCTGCTGGTTGTCCTGAGCACAAGATTAGAAGAATTCATGCTAGGAAGTCTCATTCTGTTTCCCATCATGCTTTTATGTATAAGAATGAGGCATTTAGCTCTAGGCATTCTACACATGTTAAAATGCCTAAAAATAAATCTCCTACTGCATCAAATGAACTTAATGTTTCATTTAAAACTTTTGATGCTTCTTATGTGCTTACTAACAAATCAGGCAAAGTAGTTGCCAAATATGTTGGGGGCAAACACAAGGGCTCCAAGACTTGTGTTTGGGTACCCAAGGTGCTTGTTTCTAATATGAAAGGACCCAAGACCGTTTGGGTACCTAAGAACAAGGCCTAAACTTGTTTTTGTAGGTTTATGCATCCGGGGGCTCAAGTTAGATCATTGATAGCGGATGCACAAACCATATGACTGGAGAGAAAAGGATGTTCTCCTCCTATGAGAAAAACCAAGATCCGCAAAGAGCTATCACATTCGGGGATGGAAATCAAGGTTTGGTCAAAGGACTTGGTAAAATTGCTATATTTCCTGACCATTCTATTTCTAATGTTTTTCTTGTAGATTCTTTAGATTACAATTTGCTTTCCGTATCTCAACTATGCAAAATGGGCTACAATTGTCTTTTTACGGATATATGTGTTACTGTCTTTAGAAGAAGTGATGATTCAGTAGCATTTAAGGGAGTATTAGAGGGTCAGCTATACTTAGTTGATTTGAATAGAGCTGAACTCGATACTTGCTTAATTGCTAAGACTAATATGGGTTGGCTCTGGCATCGCCGACTAGCCCATGTTGGGATGAAGAATCTTCACAAGCTTCTAAAGGGAGAACACATTTTGGGACTAACCAATGTTCATTTTGAGAAAGACTGGGTTTGTAGCGCATGTCAAGCAGGGAAGCAAGTTGGTTTCCATCATCCACACAAGAACATCATGACGACCGACAGGCCGCTTGAGTTACTCCACATGGATCTATTCGACCTGATTGCTTACATAAGCATCAGAGGGAGTAAGTATTGTCTTGTAATTGTGGATGATTATTCTCGCTTTACTTGGGTATTCTTTTTGCAGGAAAAATCTCAAACCCAAGAGACCTTAAAGGGATTCTTGAGACGAGCTCAAAACGAGTTCGGATTAAGGATAAAAAAGATAAGAAGCGACAACGGGACGGAGTTCAAGAACTCTCAAATTGAAGGCTTTCTTGAGGAAGAGGGCATCAAGCATGAGTTCTCTTCTCCCTATACACCTCAACAAAATGGTGTAGTGGAGAGGAAGAATAGAACTCTATTGGACATGGCAAGGACCATGCTTGATGAGTACAAGACTCCGGACTGGTTTTGGGCTGAGGCGATTAACACCGCCTGCTACTCCATCAACCGGCTCTACCTTCACCGAATCCTCAAGAAGACATCATATGAACTCCTAACCGGTAAAAGCCTAATGTTTCATATTTTAGAGTCTTTGTTAGTGAATTCTTTATTCTTGTTAAAAGAGGTAAAAAATCTAAATTTGCTCCTAAGGTTGTAGAAGGTTTTTTACTTGGTTATGACTCAAACACAAGGGCATATAGAGTCTTCAACAAATCCACTGGATTAGTTGAGGTTTCTTGTGACATTGTGTTTGATGATACTAATGGCTCTCAAGTAGAGCAAGTTGATCTTGATGAACTAGATGATAAAGAGGCTCCATGTGTCGCGCTAAGGAACATGTCCATTGGGGATGTGTGTCGTAAGGAATCCGAAGAGCCTCCACAAGCACAAGATCAACCATCATCTTCCATGCAAGTCTCCCCCAACTCAAGATGAGGATCAAACTCAGAATAATGAAGGAGAAGATCAAGAAGATGAGCCACCTCAAGAGGAGGACAATGATCAAGGGTGAGCTAGCAATGATCAAGACAAGGAACATGATCGGGAAATACAGGGTCAAAGACCACCACACCTAAGAGTCCACCAGGCGATTCAAAGAGATCACCCCATGAACTCCATCCTCGGCGATATTCATAAGGGGATAACAACTCAATCTCGAGTTGCTCATTTTTGTGAACATTACTCTTTTGTGTCTTCTATTGAGCCATACAGGGTGGAAGATGCATTAAGAGATTCGGATTAGGTGTTGGCAATGCAAGAGGAACTCAACAACTTCACGAGGAATGAGGTATGGCATTTAGTTCCACGTCCTAATCAAAATGTTGTAGGAACCAAGTGGGTTTTCCGCAACAAGCAAGATGAGCATGGTGTGGTGACAAGGAACAAAGCCTGACTTATGGCCAAGGGATATTCACAAGTCGAAGGTTTGGATTTTGGTGTAACCTATGCAACCGTAGCTAGGCTTGAGTCAATTCGCATATTACTTGCCTATGCTACTTACCATGGCTTTAAGCTTTACCAAATGGACGTGAAAAGTGTCTTCCTAAATGGACCAATCAAAGAAGAGGTCTATGTTGAGCAACCTCCCGGCTTTGAAGATAGTGAGTACCCTAACCATGTCTATAAACTCTCAAAGGCGCTTTATGGGCTCAAGCAAGCCCCAAGAGCATGGTATGAATGCCTACAAGATTTTCTAATCACTAATGGCTTCAAAGTTGGCAAAGCCGATCCTACTCTCTTTACTAAAACCAATGCAAATGATTTGTTTGTATGCCAAATTTATGTTGATGATATCATATTTGGGTCTACTAACAAATCTACATGTGAAGAGTTTAGTAGGATCATGATTCAAAAATTCGAGATGTCTATGATGGGGGAGTTGAAGTATTTTCTAGGATTTCAAGTGAAACAACTCCAAGAGGGCACCTTCATCAGCCAAACGAAGTACATTCAAGATATACTTACCAAGTTTGGAATGAAGGATGCCAAACCCATCAAGACACCCATGGGAACAAATGGGGCATCTCAACCTCGACACGGGAGGTAAATCCGTAGATCAAAAGGTATACCGGTCGATGATAGGATCTTTACTCTATTTATGTGCATCTCGACCGGATATAATGCTTTCCGTATGCATGTGTGCAAGGTTCCAAGCCGATCCTAAGGAAGTCCACCTTAGGGCCATGAAAAGAATCATGAGATACTTAGTTCATACACCTAAGTTTGGTCTTTGGTACCCCAAGGGATCCACCTTTGATTTAATAGGGTATTCAGATGCTGATTGGGTAGGGTGTAAAATTGATAGGAAGAGCACATCAGGGACTTGTCAATTTCTAGGAAGATCCTTGGTGTCTTGGGCTTCAAAGAAACAAAACTCAGTAGCTCTTTCTACCGCCGAAGCCGAGTACATTGCCGCAGGCCATTGTTGTGCGCAATTGCTTTGGATGAGGCAAACCCTCAGGGACTATGGCTACAAATTGAGCAAAGTCCCTCTCCTATGTGATAATGAGAGTGCAATCCGCATGGCAGATAATCCTATTGAACACAACCGCACTAAGCACATAGCCATTCGGTATCACTTTTTGAGGGATCACCAACAAAGGGGGATATCGAGATTGCTTATGTTAGCACCAAAAAACAATTAGCCGATATCTTTACCAAACCACTAGATGAGAAAACCTTTACCAAACTTAGGAATGAGCTAAACATTCTTGATTCTCGGAACTTTGATTGACACTTTGCACACATAGCTCATTTATATACCTTTGATCATATCTCTTTTATGTCTATGACTAATGTGTTTTCAAGTGTATTTCTATACTAAGTCATAGATTGAAACGGAAATGGAGTCTTCGGTGAAGACAAGGCTTCCACTCCACTCTATCAGTATTATTTACCCTTCACCATCACTCCACTCTCAATTGGTATAATCTTCACTCTTATTACTTGTACCAATGGGGAGAAAGTCAAGGGCTCACAAAGTCTCTGTTTTTGGCGATTAATGCCAAAGGGGAGAGAGTATTAGCCCAAAGCAAAAGGACCGCACCACCACCAATTTCAAAATTTTGAAAATAAAGTTTTCAATTGATATCTTGTCAATATCTTTCAAAATTGATATTCCCCTAGAAATTATATATCAATTGGTATCTATTTGGATATATTTAAATGGAGGATTTTTCCAATTGGTATCTAAATCATTTTCATATTAAAACCCTCTTGAAAACTAAGAGGAGAATTTCATCTAGGGGGAGTTTTGTTTAAGTCAAAGGAAAAGCATTTGAAACAGGAGGAGAAAAATTTCAAATCTTGAAAATGCTTCTCGAAATCTTATTCATATACCTTTGACTATTTGCAAAAAGACTTTGAAAAGATTTTCCAAAAGAATTTGCAAAAACACAACAAGTGGTGCAAATGTGGTCCAAAATGTTAAAAGAAAGAAAGCAATCCATGCATATCTAGTGTAAGTATAAATTGGTTTAATTCTAAGCAACCGTTGCACTTGCCTTATGTAAACTAGTTCAATTCTGCACTTATATATTTGCTTTGGTTTGTGTTGGCATCAATCACCTAAAAGGGGGAGATTGAAAGGGAAATAGGGTCAAACCTTTTTCTAAATGATTTTGGTGGTTGAAATGCCCAATACAAATAATTGGACTAACTAGTTTGCTCTAGATTATATGTTCTACAGGTGCCAAAGGTTCAACACAAACCAATAGATAGGTCAAAGTTAGGGTTCAAAAGAAAGGAGCAAAAAGAAACCGAAGAGAACCCTGGTCTGGTGCACCAGACTGTCCGGTGTGCCACCGGACAGTGTCCGGTGCACCAGGGACTATACAGGCTGAACTCTTCACCTTCGGGTTTCTGGAAAGCCGCTCCGCTATAATTCATCGGACTGTCCGGTGTAGCACCGGACTGTCTGGTGTGCCAAGCGGAGCAACGACTACTGCGCCAACGGTCGTCTACAAAAGTGAACAGTGCGCGTGAACAGTGCACGGATAGTTTGCGCAGAGTCAGAGCAGCGCTAGAAGGCGCACCGGACTGTGAACAGTGCCTGTCTGGTGTGGCACCGGACTGTCCGGTGCCCCAAGATGTTAGAGCTCCAACGATCGAAACCGTCAGAACCCTAACAGTTGGGTGACGTGGCTGGCGCACTGGACAGTGTCCGGTGCGCCCATCGACAGCAGTCCTCCCCAACGACTGTTTTGGTGGTTGGGGCTATAAATACCCCCCAACCACCACTATTCAAGGCATCCAAGTTTCCAGCATATTGCATTCAATACAAGAGCTCTAGACTTCACTCCAAGACACAAACAAGAGATCAAATCCTCTCCAAGTCCAAATCCACTCCAAACACTTAGTGACTTGTGAGAGAGAGATATTCGTGTTCATTTGAGTTCTTGTCGCTTGGATCGCTTTCTTCTTCCTCTCTCTTGTTCTCAAGACACATGTAATCAAAGCAAGAGACACCAATTATGTGGTGGTCCTTGTGGGGTCTAAGTGACCCGTTTGATTAAGGAGAAAGCTCACTCGGTCTAGGTGACCGTTTGAGAGAGGGAAAGGGTTGAAAGAGACCCGGTCTTTGTGACCACCTCAACGGGGACTAGGTTTGCAAGAACCGAACCTCGGTAAAACAAATCATCGTGTCATCCACTTTATTTGCCTTTGATTTGTTTTTCACCCTCTCTTTCGGACTCGGATTTAATCCTAACGCTAACCTCGGCTTGTAGTGTGTGCTTAAGTTTATAATTTTCAGATTCTGCCTATCCACCCCCCTCTAGGCGACTTTCAACTATAAATAAAGAACAAGCCAACACAATTGTTAGAGATTAGGGACCTTCATCCACCAAAACACTATCTCCTCCCCGATATAATGGTTCTTCGGACGAAGGTCTTGAAGGACACACCTTCATCATTCGTGAGAATAACAATTCATGCATATATGATAAACATTATCCATTCATATATAAATTAAAAATATTTATTTCATGATAAATGATAAACATATGAACAAGATTCCTGTTACATTGATACCTTCGGCTTGCTCGAAGGTGTTGATGCGAGAGAGTGATTACATTCCAGCGTGAAGAGTATGGTGGTACTGTTCACCTATTTATAGGACGGGACGCAGCCTGGGTAAAAATACATTTATGACCTTAATACTTGCTCATAACCATTGCCTAAATCACTAGGGATTTGCTAGTCTTTTCCTCTTCGGCTCAACATTATGCTTGATCTTCGTCTTCGCTTTAAACCAAAGCTATTACTCTTTGACCATAACTTCGATGTTCATTGTTGTCGTTCTCAGGTTATACCTTCGTCTTGAAGACCTTCGACAGAGGAGAGAGCTTCCATCATGAACCAAAGCTCCTGTAATAATCAATATTATGCTAAAAAGCAAATGGTTAGTCATGTTTTGAGGACCTTCGAAAGAGGAAGGCCCGCAACACAATCTAATTTTCAATACTTATATCGATACAAAATATATGCACAATATCCAAATAAAAATAAATACTTCCTCTATCCTAAAATATAATTCTCACCGGTCCTTTTTTCGTCCACATTTGAATTAATAATAATGAATATAGACATGTATATAAATTATATTTATACGTTAGATAATGAATGCATGTTATTCTAAAACGAGTTATATTCGGGGTGGAGGGAGTAGATTGTTGTATGTCTTTGTAGTTTTAACACGTACCCACATATGATGTGTCGTTGTATAACACCTCTTTTTTATTTTTATAAATATAACATAGCAAACTAAATACTTTTAATATTATATATCCGATGTTGGATCTCAAGAATAGGATAGTCAGCACCTCGCGCGTGTGCTGAACTCAGAACAACTTGAAGAAGAAGAATAGGAACAGAAGAAGTCTGATAGAGTTAGGAATAGAGTTTTAGTTCTCATCGTATCTCTTTCTACCAAATGAGTTGCTCTCTTTATACAATGGCCATGGGCCGAAATCACACAGTCCACTCTAGGTCCGCGTAGCGCATACTAGGTTTCTTCCTACCGCGGCTCATCCTTGACACCAGATTTATACGCCTATCCTCATGTGTGGATGAACAAGTGCTGACGTCCCCCTCCCCTTCGATGACGCTTGCCCCCAAGCAGTTGCATTTGGAAATTGTTGGCAAAGAGCTTCAGAGTCCTCCCATGTGGACAACGCTTAGCCAGACCAACGCACGAGGAATTGATTCACCGATGCTTTAGCGTGCATGATAGAATGTCGGTTCAACACCTGAAGAGGAAACTGTAAAGCAACATTGTCATTATGATATTCTGGCCCTTGGGATGGTAATATCCTGGCCCAAGGCTTAATAGAATTAATAGAGTATCCATACCAACAAGGTGCATCTTCTTTTTTGGAAGCCTATCTCGAAAGAACCTCCAAGTTAAGCGTGCATTGCTTGGAGCAATTTGGTATGGGTGACCGACCGGGAAGTTTTCTCGTGCATGCATAAGTGCGGACAAAGCACACACAAAAGACTCGTGTTGGTCTGTGGGGACAGTATATGATCCTATACAGCTGTCAGGAGTAAGTACCACCAGTCCAGGAATGGATGAGGTGTTACAAGTGGTATCAAAGCCAACCCTCATGGTTTCACAGGCGTGTGTGGGTTAGGGGTTCGGGTATATGGCACATGGCATATGTGGGCCCAGAGTGGCCACATGGTATGACATATGATGACACTAGACACACAAACGTGGCTAAGAGGGGAGGTTCCTAGATTGGGGTTGATTGACAAGGACGTTGGTCTTCTAAGGGGGGGTGGATTGTGATATCTTGGCCCCTGGGATGGTGATATCGTGGCCCAAGACTTAATAGAATTAATAGAGTATCCATACCAAGAAGGTGCATCTTTTTTCGGAAGCCTATCTCGAAAGAACCTCTAAGTTAAGTGTGCATTGCTTGGAGCAATTTGGGATGGGTGATCGACTGGGAAGTTTTCTCATGTGTGCATGAGTGAGGACAAAGAGCACACAAAAGACTCGTGTTGGTCTGTGGGGACAATATATGATCCTAGAGAGCTGCCAGGAGTAAGTACCACCGGTCTGGGAGTGGACGGGGTGTTACAGTCATCAGGTAAGGTAGCACTCACCTAATACTTGGAAGAAGTCACTAATTTAAGCTGGGACACATGGAACACGTGGTGAACAGTAGAGGCACCAAGGAGATCGAGCTTGTAAGTGAACGAGTCGATGCGTTGCAACACCTTGAAGGGGCCAAAATACTTAAATTTAAGCTTGTGATTAGTGCGTGGAGCTATAGAAGTTTTAATGTATGGCTGCAATTTGAGGTACACGAGTCCCCAACCCCAACGACAAAGACACTATCAGATCTACCCTTGTCAGCTTGTTGCTTCATGCCGTGCTGAGCACAACTGAAAGGGAAATGTGCCCTTGGGCCATTTCTAAGTATTTTGGTGGTTTAGTGTCCAACACAAGTGCCTAAGTGTAAAATGGTGGACAAAGTACAAATCAAGGATAAAGGTATGTTTCTCAGACTTAGTACATTGTTTTAGAGACTAATGTATTGTGTCTAAGTGCTGGTAACAGGAAAAGTCCAATTGAAAATGCCTTGGCTCGAGCAGCCAAGATTCTGCTCAGTCTAGAGCACCGGACTGTCTGGTGGTGCACCAGACAGTGTCCGGTGCGCCAGGCTGGCTCTGGCGAACAGGCTGCTCTCGGGACTTCGACGGTGGTGTACGGCTATAATTCACCGGACTGTCCGGTGGTGCACCGGATTGTCCGGTGGGCCGTTCACAGGCGAACTCGTCGCTCTCGGGAATTCATCGGCGACGTACGGCTATAATTCACCGGACTGTCCGGTGTGCACCGGACTGTCCGGTGAGCCAACGGTCGGCAGCGCCAACGGTCGGCCGCGCGATCTGCGCGGGACACGTGGCCGAGCCAACGGCTAGAAGGGGGCACCGGACTGTCCGGTGTGCACCGGACATGTCCGGTACGCCAACGGCTCTCAGGCTGCCAACGGTCGACTGCGCCATTTTTGGAAGGAAATCGGGCACCGGACAGTGTCCGGTGTGCACCGGACTGTCCGGTGCGCCAGTCGACAGAAGGCAAGATCAGCCTTCCTAGATTGCTCTCAACGGCTCCTAGCTGCCTTGGGGCTATAAAAGGGACCCCTAGGCGCATGGAGGAGTACACCAAGCATTCCTACAACATTCCTAAGCACCAAGACATCGATTCCGCGCCTTTGATTCTTTGCGATAGCAATTAGAGCTCTAGTTGAGTGGTGAACTCATTGAGTTGTGTTGTGAGCTCTCGTTGCGACTTGTGTGCGTGGTGTTGCTATGATTTCTTGTCTTGAGTGTGTTGCTAATCCCTCCCTTGCTCCGTGCTTCTTTGTGAACTTCAAGTGTAAGGGCGAGAGGCTCCAAGTTGTGGAGATTCCTCGCAAACGGGATTGAGTAAAGCAAGCAAAACACCGTGGTATTCAAGTGGGTCTTTGGACCGCTTGAGAGGGGTTGATTGCAACCCTCGTCCGTTGGGACGCCACAACGTGGAGTAGGCAAGCGTTGGTCTTGGCCGAACCACGGGATAACCACCGTGCCATCTCTGTGATTGATTTCTTGTGGTTATTGTGTTTTGACTCCTCTCTAGCCACTTGGCATTTACTGTGCTAACACTTAACCAAGTTTTTGTGGCTTAAGTTTTCAAGTTTTACAGGATCACCTATTCACCCCCCCTCTAGGTGCTCTCAATTGGTATCAGAGTCGTTCTCTTCACAAAGGGACTAACCGCCCAAAGAGATGGATCCTAAGGGGAAGGCTATCGTGATCAACGATAAAGAGAAGGAATCCTTCGTCAACGAGCCGAAGGACGACAAGCCTACCGACTCCGGCTCGGGCCATAGATGGAAAGAAGGGAAGAAGAAGAAGACGAGGCGCATCAAGGAGATCGTCTACTACGACGACAACGATGAGTCTACTTCTTCCCAAAAGGACGACGACCACAACGACTACGAGAGAAGGAAACCGGTCAATTCGAACT
This sequence comes from Zea luxurians, assembly GCA_029449295.1. Lineage (NCBI taxonomy): Eukaryota > Viridiplantae > Streptophyta > Magnoliopsida > Poales > Poaceae > Zea > Zea luxurians. Next base: position 42,172,921 of record JAOPSE010000001.1, on the reverse strand, counting down.
TTTCTTTTGACTACTCTCGTATTCCTCAAAGTACAAATGCTCATTTATTATCTATTCCACTTGGTAAACCTCCTCATTTTGATGGAGAGGACTACGGATTTTGGAGTCACAAAATGCGTAGTCACTTGTTCTCTCTCCATCCTAGTATATGGGAGATTGTAGAGAGTGGAATGCACTTTGATAGTACGGATAGTCCCATGTTCATTAATGAGCAAATTCATAAGAATGCACAAGCTACTACTGTTCTTCTAGCTTCATTATGCAGGGATGAATAGCACAAAGTGAGCGGCTTGGATAACGCCAAGCAGATCTGGGACACCCTCAAGATTTCTCATGAGGGGAACGACGTCACCTTGCTCACCAAGATGGAGTTGGTGGAGGGCGAGCTTGGACGATTTGCGATGATAAGGGGTGAGGAGCCGACACAAACATACAACCGGCTCAAGACCCTTATCAACAAGATAAGGAGCTACGGAAGCATGCGATGGACAGACCACGACGTCGTCCGACTGATGCTAAGGTCCTTTACCGTTCTTGATCCTCATTTGGTGAATAATATTCGTGAGAATCCCAGGTACACCAAAATGTCGCCCGAAGAAGTCCTTGGAAAATTCGTAAGCGGGCGAATGATGATCAAGGAGGCGAGGTACGTGGACGATGCTCTAAACGGTCCAATCAATGAGCCTCAACCCGTTGCTCTCAAGGCAACAAGGAGCAAGGAGGCGTTACCCAGCAAGGTAGCACAAATTGAGGCCGCCGGACTTAATGATGAAGAGATGGCCCTCATCATCAAAAGATTCAAGACGACGCTAAAGGGTCGCAAGGGGCAGCCAAGCAAGACCAAGACAAAGGGGAAGCGCTCATGCTTCAAATGTGGTAAGCTTGGTCATTTTATTGCTAACTGTCCCGATAATGATAGTGATCAGGATCAAGGGAACAAGAGGGAGAAGAAGAAGAACTATAAGAAGGCAAAGGGCGAGGCACATCTTGGCAAGGAGTGGGATTCGGACTGCTCCTCGTCCGACTCCGACAATGAAGGACACGCCGCCACCGCCTTCAACAAGTCATCCCTCTTCCCCAACGAGCATCACACATGCCTTATGGCAAGGGAGAAGAAGGTATGTACTCGAAACTCTACTTATGCTTCTTCAAGTGAGGACGAATCTAGTGATGAGGATGAAATAGATTATTCATGTTTATTTAAGGGCCTAGATAGAACCAAGGTAGATAAAATTAATGAATTGATTGATGCCTTGAATGATAAGAATAGGTTTTTAGAAAAACAAGAGGACTTGTTGTATGAAGAACATGACAAATTTGTAGAAGCACAAAAATCTCATGCATTAGAAGTTAAGAGAAATGAAATGCTTTCTTGTGAATTATCTTCTTGCCATGAGACGATTTCTAGCTTAAGGAGCATTAATGATGATTTGAATGCTAAGTTAGAAATAGCTAGTAAATCAACAACTTGTGTAGAAAATGTTGTTATTTGCAATAGATGTAAAGATTTTGATATTGATGCTTGTAGTGAACACATAGCTTCTATTGCAAAGTTAAATGATGAAATGGCTAGTCTTAATGCCCAACTTAAGGCTAGCAAAAGTGACTTAGATAAACTAAAATTTGCTAGGGATGCCTACACGATTGGTAGACACCCCTCAATTAAGGATGGGCTTGGCTTCAAGAGGGAAGCCAAGAACTTAACAAGCCATAAGGCTCCCATCTCCACCAAGGAGAAAGGGAAGGCCCCTATGGCAAGTAGTACTAAAAAGAACCATGCTTTTATGTACATTGATAGAAGACAGTCTCATAGGAGTTGTAATGCTTTTGATTCACATGCCTGTGATTCTTATGCTATGTTTGCTCCCAGTTCTTCCTATATGCATGGTAGAGATATGCCTAGGAAAAATATTCATCATGTGCCTAGAAAGAATATTGTTCATGTTCCTAGGAAAGTTATGAATGGACCCTCTACAATTTATCATGCTTTAAATGCTTCCTTTGCTATTTGTAGAAAGGATAGGAAGATAGTTGCTAGGAAATTAGGGGCAAAATGCAAGGGTGATAAAACTTGCATTTGGGTCCCTAAGACAATTTTGACTAACCTTGTAGGACCCAACAAGAGTTGGGTACCTAAGACCCAAGCCTAAATTTGCCTTGCAGGTTTATGCATCCGGGGGTTTAAGCTGGATTATCGACAGCGGATGCACGAACCATATGACGGGGGAAAAGAAGATGTTCACCTCCTACGTCAAGAATAAGGATTCCCAAGATTCAATCATATTCGATGATGGGAACCAAGGCAAGGTGAAAGGTTTAGGCAAGATTGCAATATCAAACGAGCACTCTATCTCTAATGTGTTTTTAGTTGAGTCTCTTGGATATAATTTACTATCTGTCAGTCAATTATGTAATATGGGATATAATTGTCTATTTACAAATGTAGATGTGTCTGTCTTTAGAAGATGTGATGGTTCACTAGCTTTTAAGGGTGTACTAGACGACAAACTTTATTTGGTTGATTTTGCAAAAGAAGAGGCCGGTCTAGATGCATGCTTAATGGCTAAGACTTGCATGGGCTGGTTGTGGCATCGCCGCTTAGCACATGTGGGGATGAAGAACCTCCACAAGCTTCTAAAGGGAGAACACGTGATAGGTCTAACCAATGTTCATTTCGAAAAAGATAGACCTTGTGCAGCTTGTCAAGCAGGTAAACAAGTGGGAGGAGCACATCACAACAAGAATGGGATGACCACTTCAAGACCTCTAGAGCTGCTGCATATGGACCTCTTCGGACCCGTCGCCTATCTGAGCATAGGAGGAAGTAAGTATGGTCTAGTTATTGTTGATGACTTTTCCCGCTTCACTTGGGTGTTCTTTTTGCAGGATAAGTCTGAAACCCAAGGGACCCTCAAGCGCTTCCTAAGGAGAGCTCAAAATGAGTTTGAGCTCAAGGTGAAGAAGATAAGGAGCGACAATGGGTCCGAATTCAAGAATCTTCAAGTGGAGGAGTTCCTTGAGGAGGAGGGGATCAAGCACGAGTTCTCCGCTCCCTACACACCTCAGCAAAATGGTGTGGTAGAGAGGAAGAACAGGACGCTCATTGATATGGCGAGGACTATGCTTGGAGAGTTCAAGACCCCCGAGCGCTTTTGGTCGGAAACCGTGAACACGGCTTGCCACGCCATCAACAGGGTCTACCTTCACCGCCTCCTCAAGAAGACTTCATATGAGCTGCTGACTGGTAACAAACCCAATGTGTCTTATTTTCGTGTATTTGGGAGCAAGTGTTATATTCTTGTGAAGAAAGGTAGAACCTCTAAATTTGCTCCCAAAGCTGTAGAAGGGTTTTTATTAGGTTATGATTCAAATACAAAGGCGTATAGGGTCTTCAACAAATCATCGGGTTTGGTTGAAGTCTCTAGCGACGTTGTATTTGATGAGACTAATGGCTCTCCAAGAGAGCAAGTTGTTGATCTTGATGATGTAGATGAAGAAGACGTTCCAACGGCCGCGATACGCACCATGGCGATTGGAGATGTACGGCCTCAGGAACAATTGGAGCAAGATCAACCGTCTTCCTCAACAAAGGTGCATCCCCCATCCCAAGATGACGAACAGGTACCTCAAGTGGAGGCGCATGATCAAGGGGGAGCACAGGATGTTCAAATTGAAGAGGAAGAAGCACCTCAGGCACCTCCAACCCAAGTTCGAGCGACGATCCAAAGGGATCATCCCGTCGACCAAATTTTGGGTGATATTAGCAAGGGAGTAACTACTCGTTCAAGATTAGTTAATTTTTGTGAGCATTACTCCTTTGTCTCTTCTATTGAGCCTTTCAGGGTAGAAGAGGCCTTGCTAGATCCGGACTGGGTGTTGGCCATGCAGGAGGAACTCAACAACTTCAAGCGCAATGAAGTTTGGACACTGGTGCCTCGCCCCAAGCAAAATGTTGTGGGAACCAAGTGGGTGTTCCGCAACAAACAGGACGAGCACGGGGTGGTGACAAGGAACAAGGCTCGACTTGTGGCAAAAGGTTATGCCCAAGTCGCAGGTTTGGACTTTGAGGAGACATTCGCTCCTGTGGCTAGGCTAGAATCAATTCGTATTTTGCTAGCATATGCCGCTCACCATTCTTTCAGGTTGTACCAAATGGATGTGAAGAGCGCTTTCCTCAACGGGCCGATCAAAGAGGAGGTGTACGTGGAGCAACCCCCTGGCTTCGAGGATGAACGGTACCCCGACCACGTGTGTAAGCTCTCTAAGGCGCTCTATGGACTTAAGCAAGCCCCAAGAGCATGGTATGAATGCCTTAGAGACTTTTTAATTGCTAATGCTTTCAAGGTCGGGAAAGCCGATCCAACTCTTTTTACTAAGACTTGCGATGGTGATCTTTTTGTGTGCCAAATTTATGTCGATGACATAATATTTGGTTCTAATAATCAAAAGTCTTGTGAAGAGTTTAGCAGGGTGATGACGCAGAAATTCGAGATGTCGATGATGGGCGAGTTGAAGTACTTCCTTGGGTTCCAAGTGAAGCAACTCAAGGACGGCACTTTCATCTCCCAAATGAAGTACACGCAAGATTTGCTAAAGCGGTTTGGGATGAAGGACGCCAAGCCCGCAAAGACGCCGATGGGAACTGACGGACACACCGACCTCAACAAAGGAGGTAAGTCCGTTGATCAAAAAGCATACCGGTCCATGATAGGTTCTTTGCTTTATTTATGTGCTAGTAGACCGGATATTATGCTTAGCGTATGCATGTGTGCTAGATTTCAATCCGATCCTAAGGAGTGTCACTTAGTGGCTGTGAAGCGAATTTTGAGATATTTAGTCGCTACGCCTTGCTTCGGGATCTGGTATCCAAAGGGGTCTAACTTTGACTTGATTGGATATTCAGATTCCGACTATGCTGGATGTAAGGTCTATAGGAAGAGTACATCGGGGACGTGCCAATTCTTAGGAAGGTCCCTGGTGTCGTGGAACTCTAAGAAACAAACCTCCGTTGCCCTATCCACCGCTGAGGCCGAGTACGTTGCCGCAGGACAGTGTTGCGCGTAACTACTTTGGATGAGGCAAACCCTCATGGACTTTGGCTACAATCTGAACAAAGTCCCACTCCTATGTGACAATGAGAGTGCTATCCGAATAGCGGAAAATCCTGTTGAGCACAGCCGCACAAAGCACATTGACATCCGACATCACTTTTTGAGAGACCACCAGCAAAAGGGAGATATCGAAGTGTTTCATGTTAGCACCGAGAACCAGCTAGCCGATATCTTCACTAAGCCTTTAGATGAAAAGACCTTTTGCAGGCTGCGTAGTGAGCTAAATGTCCTAGATTCGTGGAACTTGGATTGATTTATAGCATACATGTATTTATGCCTTTGATCATGTTCCTTATGCATTTTGTTGCTTACTTGTGGTGCTCAAGTTGTATAATCAATCCCCGGACCTCACAAGTCCTTGTGCAAGTGATGCACATATTTAGGGGGAGTTGTGGTACAACTTGACCCTTTGAGACTAACCGTTTGCTTGAGTTTGCTTGATTTAGTCTCAAAGGAGGTTTGAAAGGGAAAAGGTGGACTTGGACCATGAAAGACTTCCACTGCACTCCGATGAGAGGGTAACTTATTCCAAGTTCATCTCATGTACTCTTATTGCCTTTGTATTCTTATTGAAGATTTTGGTAAGGCAATGGGGTTAAAAGGGCCAAGATTGATCCCGTTTTGGTGCTTGATGCCAAAGGGGGAGAAAATAAAGGCCAAAAGCAATAGATGGATCAGCTACCACTTGTGAAATTTTGAAAATAGTAGATTAGAGCTTTTGGTTTGGCAAAACTCTTTTATTGTCTATCTTGTCAAGAGTTTGGCTTCTTGTGGGGAGAAGTGTTGATTATGGGAAAAGGGGAGTTTTTGAAATCTTGAATCAATTTCTCTTGAAATGACTCTCTTTATGTCTTAACATGTGTGTTTGACTTAAAGATAGAAAATTGAGTTTGATTTACAAAAACAAACCAAGTGGTGGCAAAGAGTGATCCATATATGTCAAATTTGAATTAAAACAATTTTGAGTTCTTATTTGAATTGATTTTGTACTTGTTCAACTTGTTTTATGTTGTGTTGGCATAAATCACCAAAAAGGGGGAGATTGAAAGGGAAATGTGCCCTTGGGCCATTTCTAAGTATTTTGGTGGTTTAGTGTCCAACACAAGTGCCTAAGTGTAAAATGGTGGACAAAGTACAAATCAAGGATAAAGGTATGTTTCTCAGACTTAGTACATTGTTTTAGAGACTAATGTATTGTGTCTAAGTGCTGGTAACAGGAAAAGTCCAATTGAAAATGCCTTGGCTCGAGCAGCCAAGATTCTGCTCAGTCTGGAGCACCGGACTGTCCGGTGGTGCACCGGACAGTGTCCGGTGCGCCAGGCTGGCTCTGGCGAACAGGCTGCTCTCGGGACTTCGACGGCGGTGTACGGCTATAATTCACCGGACTGTCCGGTGGTGCACCGGACTGTCCGGTGGGCCGTTCACAGACGAACTCGTCGCTCTCGAGAATTCATCGGCGACGTACGACTATAATTCACCGGACTGTCCGGTGTGCACCGGACTGTCCGGTGAGCCAACGGTCGGCAGCGCCAACGGTCGGCCACGCGATCTGTGCGGGACACGTGGCCGAGCCAACGGCTAGAAGGGGGCACCGGACTGTCCGGTGTGCACCGGACATGTCCGGTGCGCCAACGGCTCTCAGGCTGCCAACGGTCGACTGCGCCATTTTTGGAAGGAAATCGGGCACCGGACAGTGTCCGGTGTGCACCGGACTGTCCGGTGCGCCAGTCGACAGAAGGCAAGATCAGCCTTCCTAGATTGCTCTCAACGGCTCCTAGCTTCCTTGGGGCTATAAAAGGGACCCCTAGGCGCATGGAGGAGTACACCAAGCATTCCTACAACATTCCTAAGCACCAAGACATCGATTCCGCGCCTTTGATTCTTTGCGATAGCAATTAGAGCTCTAGTTGAGTGGTGAACTCATTGAGTTGTGTTGTGAGCTCTCGTTGCGACTTGTGTGCGTGGTGTTGCTGTGATTTCTTGTCTTGAGTGTGTTGCTAATCTCTCCCTTGCTCCGTGCTTCTTTGTGAACTTCAAGTGTAAGGGCGAGAGGCTCCAAGTTGTGGAGATTCCTCGCAAACGGGATTGAGTAAAGCAAGCAAAACACCGTGGTATTCAAGTGGGTCTTTGGACTGCTTGAGAGGGGTTGATTGCAACCCTCGTCCGTTGGGACGCCACAACGTGGAGTAGGCAAGCGTTGGTCTTGGCCGAACCACGGGATAACCACCGTGCCATCTCTGTGATTGATTTCTTGTGGTTATTGTGTTTTGACTCCTCTCTAGCCACTTGGCATTTACTGTGCTAACACTTAACCAAGTTTTTGTGGCTTAAGTTTTCAAGTTTTACAGGATCACCTATTCACCCCCCCTCTAGGTGCTCTCAACAACAAAGATGTCGTTGTACTAACTTGGGCATTAATTCCTTTTTGGAAAGTCATGCAGAGCGATCGACATTAGTGACTGTATCTTTCAGGGTAAGACCAAACTTCGTGGAGGGTGCCCGTATAGCACCTCAAACGGACCTCGACCCAAGGTAGAGTGGAAACTGGTGTTATACCAAAATTCGGCTAGAGGAAGCCAGATAATCCATTTAGTTAGGCAAGCATGGATAAAGCACCATAAAAAAGTTTCTAGGCATTGGTTGACATGTTCTGTTTGACCATTGGATTGCGAGTGATAAGAGGATCCTATTTGTAACTGAGTATCGACAAGATTAAACAACTCTTGCCACATGTTACTTGTGAAAATTCGATCCTGATCAGAGATGATAGCCTTCAACATGCCATGTAATTTGTAAACAAAGGATATGAAAACCTTTGACACTTTGAAGGTAGTATAGGGATGCAAGAGAGGTATGAAATGATCATATTTGGATAACTTGTCGACCATGACTAGTTACTATCAACATGTGCAAATTTGGGCAAGATTTCAATGAAGTCTAAGGACACAACCTGCAATTCTTGCTCCAGTACTGGTAATGGCTGAATAAGCCCATGGTATTTGGACCGATCTGGATTCAATTATTGACAAACAGAGCACCCAACAACATATTCTTTCATAGTAGTCTTCATGTTTGGCCAAGCAAACAGTTGATGGTTCCATTGGTAAGTGACCAAAAATCTCGAGTGTCCCCCAAGGGCGCTGTCATGCAAGACTGTAATAATCTTAAGTTGTAGTGGTAGGTTGTGACTAATCCAAATTCTGTCTTTGTAACAAATAATCCCGGCATTGAGCTAAAAGGTGTTTGTAACATCCTGTTGGAGGGCCAACTCGGTGAGCAACTATTGAGCTTTGGTATCCTATTGGAAGCCAGCGACCACTTTAGATAACCACTAAGGATTGCTACAAGAAATGGCATATAAACTAAAATTGTCATGAGGGTGGCAAGATAATGCATCTACAGCGCCATTCTCTACCCCTTTCTTATACAAAATCTTATAATGAAGGCTGAGAAGTGAAAGGGAATTAGGCTTACACCTAGTTCCTAAATAATTTTGGTGGTTGAATTGCCCAACACAAATATTGGACTAACTAGTTTGCTCTAGTGTGTAAGTTATACAGGTGCAAAAGGTTCACACATAGCCAATAAAAAGACCAAGTATTGGGTTCAAATAAAGGAGCAAGGGTCAACCGAAGGCACCTCTGGTCTGGCGCACCGGACTGTCCGGTGTGCCACCGGACATGTCCGGTGCACCAGGGAACTCCGACTTCAAACTCTTCACTCTCGGGAATTTCCAAAGGTCACTCCGCTATAATTCACCGGACTGTCCGGTGTACACCGGACATGTCCGGTGCTCCAAGAAAGAGCGGCCTCCGGAACTCGCCAGCCTCGGGTTTTCACTTCAGCTGCTCCGCTAAAATTCACCGGACTGTCAGCGGGGTAACGGCTATTTCGGCGCCAACGGCTACCTGCGACGCATTTAATGCGCGCCAGAAGCACGCAGTCGTCAGGCACGCGGGAGCAGGCGCACCGGACAATCTACAGTTCATGTCCGGTGTGCACCGGACATCCAGGCGGGCCCAGAAGACAGAGCTCCAACGGTCGACCCAAAGGTTTTTTGGTGACGTGGCTGTCGCACCGGACATGTCCGGTGTGCACCGGACTGTCCGGTGCGCCATCGAACAGACAGCCTCACCAAACGGCTAGTTTGGTGGTTGGGGCTATAAATACCCCCAACCACCCACCATTCATGGTATCCAAGTTTTCCACTTCTCAACTACTTACAAGAGCTCTAGCATTCAATTCTAGACACACCCAAGAGATCAAATCCTCTCCAAATTCCACACAACGCCCTAGTGATTAGAGAGAGTGATTTGCTTGTGTTCTTTCGAGCTCTTGCGCTTGGATTGCTTTCTTCTTTCTTGATTATTTCTTGTGATCAAACACTCACTTGTAATTGAGGCAAGAGACACCAATCGTGTGGTGGTCCTTGCGGGAACTTTGTGTTCCAAGTGATTGGGAAGAGAAAGCTCACTCGGTCCGAGGGATCGTTTGAGAGAGGGTAAGGGTTGAAAGAGACCCGGCCTTTGTGGCCTCCTCAACGGGGAGTAGGTTTGAGAGAACCGAACCTCGGTAAAACAAATTCGCGTGTCTCACTTCATTATTTGCTTGCGATTTGTTTTGCACCCTCTCTCGCGGACTCTATTATATTTCTAACGCTAACCCGGCTTGTAGTTGTGATTATTTTTGAGAATTTCAGTTTCGCCCTATTCACCCCCCCTCTAGGCGACTTTCAATTGGTATCAGAGCCCGGTTCTTCATTAGAGCCTAACCGCTCGAAGTGATGTCGGGAGATCACACCAAGAGGGAGATGGAGACCGGCGACAAGCCCACTACGAGCCAAGGGAGCACTTCATCGGAAGAGTCCCGCACCAAGAGGAAGGAGAAGAAGAAGGACTCCTCCAAACGGAAGGAGAAAAGATCTTCTTCCTCACACCACAAGGAGAAGAAGGAAAAATCTTCTTCCCACAAGTCGCATCGGAAAGGCGACAAGCACAAGAGGATGAGGAAAGTGGTCTACTACGAGACCTGAACATCAACCTCCGACTCCGATGCGCCGTCCGTAACTTCTAAGCGCCAAGAGCGCAAGAAGTTTAGTAAGATCCCTTTACACTATCCTCGTACACCTAGACATACTCCATTACTTTCCGTTCCATTAGGCAAACCGCCAACTTTTGATGGCGAAGATTATGCTAGGTAGAGTGATTTAATGAAATTTCATCTAACCTCACTCCACAAAAGTATATGGAATGTTGTTGAGTTTGGAGCACACGTACCATCCATAGGGGATGAGGATTATGATACGGACGAAGTGGCCCAAATCGAGCACTTCAACTCCCAAGCCACAACCATTCTTCTCGCCTCTCTAAGCAAGGAGGAATACAACAAAGTGCAAGGGTTGAAGAATGCAAAGGAGATTTGGGACCTACTCAAGACCGCACACGAGGGTGATGAACTCACTAAGATCACCAAGCGGGAAACGATCGAGGGGGAGCTCGGTCGCTTCCGTCTTCGCCAAGGGGAGGAGCCACAAGATATGTACAACCGGCTCAAAACCTTGGTGAACCAAGTGCGCAACCTCGGGAGCAAAAAGTGGGACGACCACGAGGTGGTTAAGGTTATTCTAAGAGCTCTCATTTTCCTTAACCCCACTCAAGTTCAATTAATTCGTGGTAATCCTAGATACCCACTAATGACCCCCGAGGAAGTTATCGGGAATTTTGTGAGCTTTGAATGTATGATTAAAGGATCAAAGAAGATCAACGAGCTTGACGAACCCTCCATGTCCGAGGCGCAACCGGTGGCATTTAAGGCGACGGAGGAGAAGGAGGAGGAGTCTACACCGAGTAGACAACCAATTGACGCCTCCAAGCTCGACAATGAGGAGATGGCCTTAATCATCAAAAGCTTTCGGCAAATCCTCAAGCAACGGAAGGGGAAGGATTACAAATCCCGTTCCAAGAAGGTTTGCTACAAGTGTGGTAAGCCCGGTCACTTTATTGCCAAATGTCCATTATCAAGTGACAGTGACAGGGATAACAACAAGAAGGGCAAGAGGAGAGAAAAGAAGAGGTACCACAAGAAGAAGGGCGGCGATGCCCACGTGTTGGGGATTTGTTCTCAAATGCTAAGAGTTAAGAACAAGGCAACATAAAAAATGTTAAGTGTTAAAGTCCTTCGTCCTTCGGAACATTATGTCCCTTCGGGAAATAATGTATTTCGGACGAAGGTCACAAGAGACATACCTTCGTAAACATAACAAGTAATGACGAAGGACTCATATAGGGCATGAAATATAATATAAACACCATCATAGAATCATTTCTATTTTACCAACATGGAAAAATAGAAATGATTTCAAATTACAAATGTACCTTCGGTCCTGAGAGAAGGTAAAAAATACAAGCGAGACGCAAAAGCAGATGCCCAGTCAGCGTGAACAGTACGGGAGTACTGTTCATCTATTTATAGACGCGGGACGCAGCCCACGTAAAATTACATCCATGTCCATTACATTTGTTAATGACTTATGGAAATCTGTCAAGGCCCACGTAGTCTTTTCATCTTTAAGTCGGTTCCCCTTTCCGCTATCGCGACGAAGCTTCCTTGCGCACAGCTCCGGCTGTGCATCATCCTTCGTAGAGCTTGGTAATCAGCTCGTCCTTCGTCTGGTTCAGGCTTCGTCCTGACCGTGCTTTATGTTCATAATTCTGAGTCCGAAGATACCTGTTCACATAATCCACTTGGAAAACATTGTCAAATCATGTTTTTGAGGACCTTCGGAGGACGAAGGCCCCCAACAGTAGCCCCTCGCAATATTAATTTGTTAATAATAAATTCAGATTGCGATATGGACGAAGGCCTTGAGCCGAAGGTCCGAAAAAACACCTTCCCTTTGCTAGAATAGCAACATCCACTGACAAGCGGGGTCTTTCAATTTTCAACGCCCTGGGCGTATAAATAAGATCGCACCGCCAACTCATTTGGTACGCACACTTGCCATCTGCTTCGGTCCACTAAATTTTTAGTTCTTGTGCATTAAGATTGGTGACCTTTTTGATTTCGAAGCTTCGGCCCTGAAAACAGTTTTTTAGCGTTTCCGAAGATGTCTGAAGGTAAGAAGATCCCTGCTGAGACGAAGCTGAGTCTCGAGGAAGAGAAGAATTTGGGGTTTCTGATAGCGATGGCGGAGACCAATACAGAGAAAATCACCAAGGAGATTCTTGAAGGTTTATCCGAAGATACTGGTGACAGCGACAGCTATGATGTAGAAAGTGGTGGGGAAGAGGCCGAAGATCGACCATGGCGGCCAAGTCACACGGTTTTCGGGAAAACCACTATCAAGCAGAGTCATATTGATAATATGAGGGGGCGGTATTTTCGAGATATATCTATTGTGAGGGCTGACGCTGGAGAAAAGACTTCTCCCACCCCAGAAGAAGATGAAGTCGTAATCTTCCGAAGCTTTCTCAAGGCTGGGCTTCGATTCCCCCTAAACAACTTTGTTGTCGAAGTCCTGAAAACATTTCAAGTCTACCTTCATCAAATTACCCCCGAAGCCATCATAAGAATGGGGGTGTTTGTCTGGGCTGTGAGAAGCCAAGGTTTGGAACCAAACGCTAAAAGCTTCTGCAACATTCATGAGTTATTATACGAGATGAAGCCCTGGGGAAAAGAACAATACCACAACAATTTTGGGTGTTACAGCTTCGGTGCCCGCTCCGGGTCAAGCTGCCCTGTGCCGACCTTTCGGAAGAGGTGGCCCGGAGCCTGGATGACAGAGTAGTTCTATGTAAAGAATGACTTATCAGCGCAAGAAAATGTTAAGAGTATCATTATGCGCCCCATCTGGCAACGCTTCGGACTTCGAAGGCCGAAGGTTGAAATGGACGAAGCAGCCGAGGAATGCCAAAGAGCCTTCGGCGTAATCTGCTCTTTCATTGGGACAAGGGACTTGGTCCAAGAGCACATTGCCTTCAGGGTATGGCCACTTGCAGAAAAGTGGGAAATGCCGAAGGAGACCATTAAAGAGTCCGACGAAGGCGGACTGGTCAGACTGAAATACACATTCAAATATGCAGATAAATTTGTTGAACCTGATGATGACTGGTTGAAAAGCATTGAAACATTAAGTGACGAACTGCTTGGGGCATATTCGAAGGCCGAAAATACTGCGTTATCAGCAGCCTTCGGAGGCCGAAAGAAGAAAAGGCTCAACCGGGTATTTGACGCAATCGGATTTGTCTATCCTGACTATCATTATCCGGTACTGGGTCGCAAAAGAAAAATTACTTCTCCTGCGACAGAAGCTACCACAAGTGCCACTAGTGAGCCAGCGCCGCAAAGGAAAAAGATGAAGGTGCTCACCCACCGAGCGCGCTTTATTGAGCCGGCCACAGTGCCAGAATTTATTGGTGAAATTTCTTTGGCCTCTGAAGCTACAGAACCAGCTCCAGTGCCGAAGATAGTAGAGAAAACTGAAGCGCCTTCAGCAGTAGAAAAACCGAAGACTGAAGGGCCAAAAACATCAGAAATTTTAAGTCCTTCAGCAAATGTCGACCCAACAAAAAATCAAAAGGGCCTATTGGTGACCCCAAGAAGAAAAAGAATGGTGAACGTACTGGATGTCTTGGAGACAATTAAGTCTTCAAGCACAACCGCAAAGGAGTCTGTTGAACTCGCTGAAGCATCTACTGAAGCTTCGAAACAACAAGCTGAAGCTGAAGCTGAAGCTGGGCCTTCAGAGCCCGCCAAGGAACAATCCGAGAAAATATCAGAACCAGCTTTAGTTGAAGAAATTAACACTGCCGCCCCCGAAGCTCCCTCCAGCATACGCGATTACATCGTGCGACATGCTTCGGGGAAGAAACTGTCTGAAGAAGAAATCTATGAAGCGAATCACTATGCTAGAGAGTTGAAGTATCCGAAGGGGGCAGTAGTATTCAATGGGACAAACGAAGATGATTTCCTGTACTGTCTCCCAGACAATAAAGAATTATCCGTGTGCCGGGAAATGGCTAGAAGCATGGGGTTCCCGAAACTCGAAGCTGGATTATGCGCCATGACGAAAGAGGATCTCGCAGACAGTCTTGCATATAATAGCCTAAAGGTATGGAAATTAAGCGTTTGAAAAAACTTTTTAATGCGTAATTCATTCCTTTATTCTTATATGGATTCTTTTTCATATAGGGCTTGATTCTGAGCAACGCATTAAGAGCCCAAAAAAGCGCCGAAGATGAAAGCTATGACATTGCGTTTAACAATTTACGCTCCGAAGTTATCAAACTGAGAAACGAAGCCCTGGAAAAAGATAAAATTCTGCTTACACTGGTAGATAAAGTAAAGAAGGACGAAGCTGCTTCAAAAGCCCAGGCCAAAGCCCAAAAACGTGAAATTAAAGATCTTCAGAAACAGCTAGCTAGAGCCAAAGAGGAACGTGTGCTTGAGGAAACGAAACGAGAACTTAGTGATCATATGGTCAATAAATTGGAGTTAAGTGTTAAAGAGCTTTGTGCATCTCAGAGGAAATGTTATGTTAAATCTGTAGAATGCGTGAAAAAGATAAAATCCAGCTTCGCCAGCGTTGGCGCCTTTTCTAGTGAAGAGGACTTTTCAAGAGGCAATCCCGAAGGTCCACTAGACTGGATTAGTCACGAAGCAGAAGCCTTCGAAGAAATCCTGAGTAGCCGCGGTGATATCTGCGCTTTTTCAGGCGCCAGGGGAATTGCTGCTGTTTTGGAGAAGAAAGGTTGTGAACATATAAAATCCTTAGCTCAGTCCGAAGCTGCCCTGTCCCCTGAAGACATCAAAGATCCCTCAACCGAAGCAAGCATGGTTGGCGGTAAATTCTTCACTGATATCTGGGACAATGGCGGCCGAGAAATGGCGTAAGAAATAATTCAAAGAAGCGAAAAAGGCATCCATGATGCTAGGAAAGTGGCAGAAGCTGCCGAAAAAAGTACAGAGCCCGAAAGGCAATTAGGTATTAATTAGTCGTTCTTATTGTGTTGTAATTTTTATTTCAAACTTTGCTCACGGTTTGTAATAGTAATGAAGAAATGTTCTCTTCCCTCAGAAGCTACTGGATCGACTGCCGACCCCCACACAAAAGGGGATGATGAAATTAAACAAATGGCCGAAGCTATCATGGACAAAGTTGTTGATCAACTTCTAAATGAAGCCGCCGAAACAGTATTAAGAGAAGACTAGATGCTATTTAGAAAAAACATTTAAAGTGTGATCTATGTAACATTTTGTACATTTGAATGTAATATACAAGTTTCTTTTCATTATTCAATTCTTTACGATGCATGAAACTCTACATACATACCATTTTTGAGCCTTCGGCGAAAAAACACCTTCCCTTCTTTTCATGCTTCGTGAAGAAGACATTCTCCGTTAAAATTATTCTGATGAAACACGTTCATACTTCATGAAAACATTCTCCGAAGCTATACAATTTCGATATTGCTCTGATGAAGCTCGTCCATGCTTCGTAAAAATATTCTCCGAAGCTGTATTCCGAAGATTATCATTGTATTCCCTCGTGACTTTACACAATTTTCACTTTCTCAAAGCGTCCTTTCGAAGGTTGATACTGTGTCCCCTTCTTTTGCCAAATGCAACATGATGTATGATGCTTATGTTATGCAAAATGATGTGATGATGTTATGTTATGCAAATGACATTTGTTCCGAAGATACACACAAAATATATTCGTAAGCTCTGCATTCCCTTAGGAACGTCTTTGGAGCTTCTTCGTCTTTTACTTAGACGGTATAAGCTCTGCATTCCCTTAGGAACGTCTTTGGAGCTTCTTCGTCTTTTACTTAGACGGTATAAGCTCTGCATTCCCTTAGGAACGTCTTTGGAGCTTCTTCGCCTTTTACTTAGGCGGTATCAGCGTTGACTTTTCGCTGTATGCTCTGCATTCCCTTAGGAACGTCTTTGGAGCAAAAAACTTACACTGCGCTCCCTTTGGAACGGCTTTTTGTAACTTCGGCAACTTACTCTGCGCTCCTTAGAACGACTTTTTGTTGCTTCGAAGGATTTTTAATAATCCGAAGACCCTCCTTGTTACCGCAAATTTTTAAGCTTTAGCAACTTAAGCCTGTAGAGAAGATAGGTTTTTCTGATAACCAACCACGAAACTATTATATGAAAACTGAAGTGTTCTTTATTACACCGAAAACAGAACTTAAACGGAAAAGACTGCTATCAAAGTAGGATATTTGTCAATAAATGTGCTTCGACTCCGGCACAGTACTGTTGACTGTACGGGCTTCAGATTGCTCTCTGAGATCCCTTTGGTGCGGAACATATTGGCTCCCTTCTGGCTGCTGGCCTTGTTGCAGCGGAGGTGGAGGCGGGGGCTGTTGCCATGAAGCTTGAGGTTGACTTGCCGAAGCTACGGAAACTGCAGGGTGGTTGCCCACGTACTCCGGAATGTAAGGCTGATGGTACGAAGCAGTATGCATGACCTGCTTCGGCTGTCCCTGTTGCGCTGCAGCTTCTGCTAGCTCCTTTTGTTTCTGGATGGTAACATGGCACATCCTGGTGGTATGGCCCTTGTTCTCACCGCAGAATAAGCAAAATGTCCTCCTTGGTTGATCTCCAAATCTCCCGCCGAAGCCCCTGGCGCCTCTGCCTCTTGGAGCTGGTGGCCGAAAGAAAGTTTGCTGCTGCCCCGAAGCCTGTGAGGAGCACTGCGGTCTGTTCTGTTGACTCCCCTTATCATCATTTTGAGTGTTGTGGATGGACCTGACATGCCTCGGATAGAATCGTCCCCCGAAGCCCCTGGTCATCTCAGAAAATCTGAAGGCCTCCTCCCTTCTTTGGCGAAAGTCGTTATCTGCACGAATGTACTCGTCCATCTTTTGGAGTAGCTTCTCCAGAGTCTGAGGAGGCTTCCTAGCAAAGTATTGGGCTGCAGGTCCAGGACGAAGCCCCTTGATCATGGCTTCGATAACAATTTCATTGGGCACCGTTGGTGTTGGGGACTTGTTCTCAAATGCTAAGAGTTAAGAACAAGGCAACACAGAAAATGTTAGATATTAAGGTCCTTCGTCCTTCACTTCGTTATATCCCCTCAGGATATAAGGAACTTCGGACGAGGGTTACGAAGGACGCACCTTCGTAAACATAATAACGTAGGGTGAAGCGTTCACATAAATCATGAAGTATAAAATGGACTGTTAACATAGAATCATTTTCATTTCTATTAATATGAATATAAATAACAGATGTACCTTCGGTCTTGAGGAAGGCAAGAGTACAAGTCTGATGTGAAGGCAAATGACAGGTTCGCGTGAACAGTACAGTGGTACTGTTCATCTATTTATAGGTGCAGGTCGCAGCCTGTGACAAATTACAATTATGCCCCTTACAAATGTTTACAACATTGACTCTGACCTATATGAATAAAAAGGTCATTCTATCTCTATGTCGGTTTAAAACGCCGAAGCTCCATAAAAAAGGACCTTCGGCCACTTCTTGGAGACGACTCCAGCCGAAGCTGCTTCTTCGTGTGAGACCTTCGGCGCACCGAAGCACGACCCCAACAGTAGCCCCTTTCGCGGTGCTAGATCGTTTTTCGTAACGAGCTTGACCCGTGAAAAAAAACTTCTTCAGCTTCGGGAAGCCGAAGGTCCAAAAAACACCTTCCCTGAGCTCGTTGCGGAGAACGATCCGGCTTCCGAGTACGTGCCAGGCCCACCTTGCAGAGTTACTGTTTGATCTTTGCGGTCCACTGCTCAGCGAGTACAAGTGACCGCCCGTCTGGTGTAAAAATCTTGCCGCTTCGCCTTCTTACCTGCAGTACTATATAAACAAGCGGGTAGGTGTGAAGTTACCATAGCATTCATTGCTATTTGCACTGTTTTGCTGCCAAAATTTTCACCATAGCCGAAGCTTGACTCTTAAAATCGAACGAAGGTCCTTCTCGACACTTGCTTCGTCAGAAAGGAGAGCTTCGGAGAATAGAAAAAAGAAAAAAGTTTTTGACTTCCCCAAACTTAGAATCACATGGCACGAGTGCGATCTACTGCCAAAGTTGCACGTGAGGGGGACGAAGCCGAAGGTTCGGACACTGTGCCCATCTCCGAAGCAATGCAGCGCTCCGGTCTAGTGACTGCGGAAGAAAGGCCTGCTGCCGAAGCAAACCCGACAACGGCCGAAGAAGAAGAAAACATTGATGGGACTGACTCCGAAGATGACTACCACATTGCTACGCCCAGCAAGCCCAGTCACCTGGATTTTGGGAAATCAACTGTTTCAAAAGCTGATCTTTCGAAGATGGTGAAAGCAGGTTATTTCAATGAAGATCAGAAGAAGCTACTCCGCTTCGGGGGAGAAGAAACCACCCCGAAGCCAGGGAAGGATGAGATTGTTATCTTCAAAAGCTTTTTAAAGGCTGGGCTGAGATTTCCTCTGCACAATATTATTGCAGAGATATTGAGGAGGTTTGGTATCTTTTTTCATCAATTGACTCCTAACGCCATCGTTAGGCTCAATGTTTATATCTGGGCCCTTCGGAGCCAAGCCGTGGAACCGTTTGCTGACAGCTTCTGCCGAGTTCACGAATTACACTACCAAACAAAGGCCAGAAAAGATGGGCTACATGACAATTTTGGTTGCTATAATTTTGCCTACCGAAAGACAACAAAATGTCCTGTCATCAGCTACCGAAGCAAATGGCCAGCAGGCTGGAAATCCGAGTGGTTCTATGTGAAAGTTGACGAAGATATAGAAAAATTGGTACAAAGCCCTTTGGAGTTAATCTTCGGAGAGACAAGGCCACGATGCCGCATCGGCGATCTAAAAGGTCCCACCTGGGCTGCTCTGGGTGAATTTGAAATCATTTCAAAACATATTGGCACCAGGGATCTAGTTCAGGAATTTTTGGCATTCAGAGTCTTCCCTACTCTAAAAGAGTGGGAAATGCCGAAGCTGAAGGGAGAAAAGAAGAAGGGGGAGCTGGTCCGTCTGCCCTATCACTTTAAATTCAAGAAATACTTTAAGAAGCCCTGCAAAGAGTGGTTAGAAACAGTTGAGACAATGTGCAATGAAATCTTGGGGAATTATTCCAAAAAGGAGGATCAATTAATGACAGCGGCCTTCGGCACCCGACCGAAGCGAAGGCTGAACCGAGTATTTGATGCCCTGGGCTTCGAGTACCCAGATTATGAGCAGTTGAACAAGGGTGCCGAGGGCCTCAAAAGAAAAAGAGTAACTGAAATTCTGACAAAGGATGAAGAGCAACCAGCAGCAGAGAAGAAAATCCCGAAGAAAAGGAAAATATCGAGTCCGAAACGGAAAATATCCGAAGAAGAGAGGACCCCCACACCGCCTTCTACCAGCGACGTGGAAGAAATTTTAAAGGTAATGACTGAACCTATGCCCACGAAGCTAAGTCCATTAGGGCTCCGACTGACGAAGCTTTTTCAAAAGGTGGACGAGCCGGATCAGGCGAAGATGAGCAAACACAAACGGCAAAGAATCATTGCGGTAACTGAAGTTATCGATAAGACACCTCCAAGAGCTTCAGTTCAGAAAACAGCAGCTACCGAAGGCACCAAGAACATTGAAGTCGCCCCTTCGGAGGTCGCGGCTAGCGAAGCCGCTACAGCCGAAGAGGTTAATTTAGAAACAACCATTGAGGATATTAACAAAATTTTGGAAGACATAGATGCAGAAGAAGCCGGTGCTGCTACTGAAAAATCCATGGCCACAGTGCCTGAAAAAGGAAAAGAAATAGCCGAAGATACTTCGGATGACGAAGCTTACTCCTTTCAGAATTTAATTGGGCAAAAACTGACAAAGGACGAAATAGAAGAACTTAAAGAATATGCCAAATCCTGCGGCTACAAGTCAGGTGCCCTCCTATTTGGAGGTGTAGATGATGAAAAACTAGGCTGCATTCGAGACCAGACTGGTGCTAAGGTAATCGGTACTCTATCAAAGAGTATCGGTTTTCCGAAGCTAGAGTCAGACATCAGCCGCTACCGACGACAACATGTCGTTGGTAGTTTATTTTACTCCAACTTCAAGGTGAACAACTTGCCACCTAACTTTTGTCGCTTCTAATAAAAACATGTCTGACGAAGGTTGTGTTCGTACAGAGTATGTTGCTGAGCAAAGCCTTGCAAATGCAACAATATCTTGAAGATAAAAAGCATGAAGTTATAATTGGAAATTTGGAAAACAAAATAAAGGAGCAATCAGATGCTTTCGAGAAAAAGAACTTTGAGCTCCAGGCAACCGAAGGTTTATTGGCGGAAGCTGAAGAAAAGATATCAGAACTGAATACGAAGCTTCTCCGCCAGTCTGAGCAGTTCGAACGAGAAAAACAAGATCTTAGTGCAAAACTTGAAGCCGAAGCTCAGCAAAATTTAGATTTGAGAAAACTGCTGACAAATCTTCAAGAAAACTGCTTGAATTTTAGCAACAAGTGCATTCAACGACTAAGAAAGATTTTTTACTCAGTTGGAGCCAGCAGTGAAAAATTCACCCCCTCAGCTGAAGATCTGCCAAAGACCTTCGAACATATTGAGGGGGAGATTGACGAGCTCGACGAAGTCATAGCTGGGCATGGTGACTTCTGTGCCTGGGTGGCTTCTCGGGGCACTGCTGCTGCATTTCTGAAGGCCGGCTGCGACCACGGAAAAATTGTCAACAGGCCGAACTTCAGCTTATCTCCATCAATCCTGGATGATATGCCTGACCTCGCCCGAAGTATCTCCAATAGATTTATAAAAATGATATGGACAAAAGGCGGGCGGGAGAAAGCTGGAGACGAAGCACGAAGTCATCTTGAACCAGTAAGAAATGATACTTCGGAGTTACCTTTTCCTTTGCTCTTGATTTTACTTATAATCTCTTAATTTATGTAGGATGTCGAAGGTGAAGATGATGCCTAAGTTATGTCGCCGAAGCTGTTGCCGTAGCTGAAACTTGATGAAGATCAGTAGAAATGTACTGTAGAAAAACTCAGGATATTTTTGTAACAATTCTTGTAAATACAATTAAACCGTCTTCAAGGAACTTTGTACGTACCTTGTAATATATTCTTACCCTTTGCTTGAGGCGCTTTGATGTGGACGAAATCAGTATTTTGAGCCGAAGGCGAAAAAACACCTTCCCTTCTTTTCGTACACAACGAAGCCTAAAAAACTACTTCTCCTTTCTGCCGAAGCTTTTCTTTACAAAAGAAAACATAAAAGACTACTACTCTTTTCTGCCGAAGCTCTTCTTTACATAAGAAAACATAAAGACTACAACTTTCTTTTACACAACGATTCATAAAAAACCACTTCGAAACTTTTCTTTTACATAATGAATCATAACAAACCATTTCTCCGAAACTTTTCTTTGTGCCGAAGCAACCACTTAGGAACACAAATGCTATGAATGAATGCTTATGCATGCACATGCCATGATGTAATGTAATGTGCAAATGAATATCCGAAGCGTATGTCCGAAGCCACATTCTCAACGATTACTCCTTTAGAATCGACCACACATCAGCTCTGCATTCCCTTGGGAACGACTTTGGAGCATCTTTGCCTTTTACTTAGGCAGTACCAGCGTTGACTTTTCGCTGTAAGCTCTGCATCCCCTTAGGGACGTCTTTGGAGCTTCTTCGTTTTTACTTAGACGGTATAAGCTCTGCATTCCCTTAGGAACGACTTTGGAGCTTCTTCGCCTTTTACTTTCGGCGGAATCAGCGTTGACTTTTCGCTGTAAGCTCTACATCCCCTTAGGGACGTCTTCGGAGCTTTTTTCTCTTTTTCAGTTTCGGCACTCGATGGTGCGCTCTCAGCTTTTACATTTACATCTTTTGGGGGATTTTGCTCTTATAAAACTAAAAAGGAAAATTACATATGATGGCCCCATTAAAAACCTTTCTCCCCCTTTAGAAAGGAAAAGGGTGCCATAAAAAAGAAAAGATAAAATTACATCAAGTTACACATAGAACCGCCGAAGCTCATCCGCATTCCAAGATCTTGGAATTTCATTGCCGTCCATGTCCTTCAGTCTGTACGAACCAGGCCTTGACGAAGATGCTACTAAGAAAGGCCCTTCCCACTTCAGTTGCAACTTGCCCACTGTATCCGGGTTGGCCACCCTTCGAAGCACGAAATGTCCTGGCTCAATATTTTTTAGCCGGACTTTTCTATCTCGCCATTTGATTGTTTCAGCCTGGTATTTGTTGATATTTTCCACGGCCTGAAGCCTGATCCCTTCTAAGGCATCTTTTTCCACAAGGCAAGTATCTTCGGCACCTGATTCTGCCGAAGCTACCACTCTTATTGATCCAGCTTTAGCTTCTTCTGGAGTTATTGCTTCGTCACCAAATAATAACTTGAATGGGGTAAAACCTGTAGACCTTGATGTTGTTGTATTGTGGCTCCACACCACTTTGATCAACTGATCTGGCCATTTTCCCCTTGGTTGATTAAAAATTAACTTCATTATTCCTGTCATTATGATGCCGTTGGCCCTTTCAACAAGCCCATTCGACTCCGGATGCCTGACTGACGCAAAATGGATCTTCGTCCCAATTTGGTCACAGAAATTTCTGAAATCTTCGGAGTCGAACTGTGTTCCATTATCTACAGTGATAGCCTTCGGCACTCCGAAGCGACAGACAATATTCTGCCAGAAAAATTTTTGGACAGTGGCCGAAGTTATTGTGGCTAATGGCTTCGCCTCAATCCATTTGGAAAAATACTCCACAGCTACTATAACATATTTTAGGTTGCCTTGGGCCGGTGGCAATGGACCCAACAAGTCAAGGCCCCACCTTTGCAATGGCCAGATGGGTTGTATCAGCTGTGTTAATGACGAAGGTTGTTTTTGATCTCTTGCACATTTTTGACAACCTTCGCACTTTTGAACTAACTCCGCTGCATCCGAAGCTGCCTTCGGCCAATAAAATCCTTGGCGGAATACTTTTCCAAGTAACGGCCTGGATCCGATGTGGGATCCGCACAGGCCTGCATGTATCTCCTTCATCAACTCTATACCTTCGGCTCTAGACAAGCACTTAAGCAGCGGGGCACAAACTCCACGCTTGTACAACTCCCCTTCTATCATGACATAGGGACGAGCTCTTGCCTCTATCCTCTTATTATAAGCTTCGTCATCTGATAGGAAGTTACCCTGAAGGTAAGAGATTATTTCAGTTCTCCAATCTTCACTGTACACAGGAGAAATGTTAAGGACTGCTCTTTCGAGTAGCTCCACTGAAGGTGCCTTTATTGTCTCAAAGAACACGTCCGAAGGTAGCGGCAGTCTCTGTGCTGCAGACTTGGCCAACAAATCAGCATGCTCATTCTGCCCTCGAGGGATATTCTTAACAGAAAATCCTTCGAAGGAAGCTTCGATCCTTCGGACCGTGTCTAGGTACTTTTCAAGCTTCGGGTCTTTAGCCTTGCAACTTTTATCAATATGACCCGAAACAACCTGAGAATCAGTTTTAAGGATCGCCCTTCTGACCCCCATTGCCTTTAGTTTCCGAAGACCCAGGAGCAAGGCTTCGTACTCAGCGATATTATTTGTGCAGCTGAAGTCAAGTCTTGCTGCATAGCAAGTTTTAACCTTGGACGGAGAGACCAACACAGCAGCTGCGCCTGCTCCGAAGGTTCCCCAAGAGCCATCACAAAACACTGTCCATGCTTCGGCATCTTTATTCGCTTCCTCGTCCTGAGCCCCTGGCGTCCAGTCGGCAATGAAATCTGCCAATGCTTGAGACTGAATTGAGGATCTATGCACATAATCAATGTAAAATTCATTGAGTTCCGCAACCCATTTTCCAATACGCCCAGTAGCTTCTCTGTTCCTCATGATGTCCTTCAACGGCTGCGAAGAGGGAACAATAATGTTGAATGCCTGAAAGTAATGCCGAAGCTTCCTGGATGCCATTAAAACGGCATATAATATCTTCTCCAGCTCTGTATAATTTTTCTTTGAGACACTGAGGACCTCAGACACAAAATATACTGGGACCTGCTTCTTAGCTTGTCCATCAAACTTCTCCTGGACAAGCGCCGCACTTACTGCTGAGTGCGAAGCTGCCACATATAACAACAGAGAAGCCCCTGGCGTTGGTGGAGTTAATGTTGTGAGATCTATTAAATATTGCTTCAGCTCTTCGAAGGCTTTTTGTTGACTTGGGCCCCATTGAAAGACTTCAGCTGACTTCAGCACCTCGAAGAATGGTAAGTTTCTTTCTGCTGATCTGGATATAAATCTGTTGAGAGATGCCAGCCTTCCTGTCAATCTTTGGGCCCCCTTTCTTGTGGTTGGTGGCTCCATTCGAAGTATAGCTTCGATTTTATTTGGGTTAGCTTCGATTCCCTTCGTTGAAACCAAACACCCAAGAAATTTGCCCTTCTTCACTCCGAAGACGCATTTTTCTGGATTCAGCTTCAGACCAGCCTGTCTGAAGCTGGCGAAGGTCTCCTGCAAATCAGCAATATGATTTTCTTGCTTCGTGCTCTTTACGATAATGTCATCAACATAGGTCAACACATTTCTGCCTATCTGAGATTGGAGGACCTTTGCAGTCATTCTGCTGAAACTCCCTCCAGCATTCTTGAGCCCCTCAGGCATCCGAAGATAGCAATATGTACCACTTGGGGTTATGAAGCTAGTCTTCGGCTCATCTTCCTTCTTCATCCAGATTTGATGATAGCCTGAGTAGCAGTCTAGGAGACTCATGAGCTCCGAAGAAGCTGCTGCATCAACTAAAGAGTCTATCCTTGGCAGTGGAAATTCATCCTTCGGGCAAGCCTTGTTGAGATCTGTGAAATCAATACACATTCTCCACTTGCCATTGGCCTTCTTCACCATAACAGTGTTAGCTAGCCACTCTGGGTACTTCACTTCTCTGATAACTCCTGCACTAAGGAGTCTTTTTACTTCATTACGAGCCCCTTCGGCCTTATCATCAGACATTTTCCGAAGCCTCTGCTTTCGGGGTCTGAAGGATGGATCAACATTAAGCGAATGTTCAATAACATCCCGATTTACTCCACAGAGATCATTAGCTGACCATGCAAAGACATCTTTGTTGTTGAATAAAAACCTTATCAAGGTTTTCTCCTGATCTTCAGATAATTGGGAGCCCAACAACACCTTCTGCTCTGCTATATCTTCGCACAATAACATGGGCTTCGGTTGATCTGCTGAAGCTGCCTTCTCCCTCCTGAATTTGTACTGTTCACAAGCTTCAGCCCCATCTATGTTATGGATTGCCTTAGAATCAGTCCAGCTTCCTTCGGCCCTTCTAGCAGCTTCCTGACTTCCATGAATAGCAATAGGTCCTTGGTCCGAAGGTATCTTCATGCAGAGATAAGCTGGGTGAAGAATTGCTTCGAAGGCATTAAGAGTGCCACGGCCGATGATAGCATTGTAAGGATACTCCATGTCAACAATATCAAACACAATTTGCTCAGTCCTTGTGTTGTTGACAAATCCGAAGGTTACCGGCATGGTAATCTTCCCAAGTGCCACAATCTGCCGCCCTCCGAAGCCACAAAGAGGGTGCGTAGCATCATGAATCTTGTCTTCGGGCTCCTGCATTTGTCTGAAGGCTTTAGCAAATATAATGTCAGCTGCACTGCCTGTATCAACTAGGACATTGTGGACCAGAAATCCTTTGATCACGCAAGAAATAACCATAGCATCATTGTGAGGATAATCCTTAAGCTGAAGGTCTTCCTGAGAGAAGGTAATTGGAATATGAGACCATTTTGACTTGATGAAAGGTCCCTGCACTCCAACATGCTGCACCCTTCTCTGAGCCTCCTTCTTCTGCTTCTTGTTAGCCGGCTCTGAGCAAGAACCGCCTGTTATCGGGAGCACCAGCTTCGAAGCCGAAGCAGCTCCAGCTTGATTGTTGAACGAAGCCATCAGCTCAGAAAAGTGGAAGTGAGTTCACCGGAGGTGGGCGCCAATGTTGGGGACTTGTTCTCAAATGCTAAGAGTTAAGAACAAGGCAACACAGAAAATGTTAGATATTAAGGTCCTTCGTCCTTCACTTCGTTATATCCCCTCAGGATATAAGGAACTTCGGACGAGGGTTACGAAGGACGCACCTTCGTAAACATAATAACGTAGGGTGAAGCGTTCACATAAATCATGAAGTATAAAATGGACTGTTAACATAGAATCATTTTCATTTCTATTAATATGAATATAAATAACAGATGTACCTTCGGTCTTGAGGAAGGCAAGAGTACAAGTCTGATGTGAAGGCAAATGACAGGTTCGCGTGAACAGTACAGTGGTACTGTTCATCTATTTATAGGTGCAGGTCGCAGCCTGTGACAAATTACAATTATGCCCCTTACAAATGTTTACAACATTGACTCTGACCTATATGAATAAAAAGGTCATTCTATCTCTATGTCGGTTTAAAACGCCGAAGCTCCATAAAAAAGGACCTTCGGCCACTTCTTGGAGACGACTCCAGCCGAAGCTGCTTCTTCGTGTGAGACCTTCGGCGCACCGAAGCACGACCCCAACAGTTGGTGCCTGTGCCCTCAAACGCAAGAACCTTCTGACATACGCCTGAAGGTATTCTTCATGATCCTGAGTGCACTGAAACAAGGCTTGAGCAGTAACCGGCTTCGTCTGAAATCCTTGAAAGCTGGTTAATAACATATCCTTCAGCTTCTGCCATGAGGTGATCGTTCCTGGTCGAAGGGAGGAATACCAGGTCTGAGCAACATTCCTGACGGCCATAACGAAAGACTTCGCCATGACTGCAGCATTGCCCCCATACGAAGACACTGTTGCTTCGTAGCTCATTAAGAACTGCTTCGGGTCTGAGTGGCCGTCGAACATGGGAAGCTGGGGTGGCTTATAGGATGGAGGCCAAGGTGTAGCCTGCAGCTCAGCGGACAAAGGAGGAGCATCATCGAAAACAAAATTTCCCTGATGGAAATTGTCATACCAGTCATCCTCGTTGACGAAGCCCTCCTGATGAAGGTCTTTCTGCTGAGGCCTTCTGTTTTGCTCATCGTGAGTAAGATGGCGAACTTCCTCAGAGGCTTCGTCTATCTGCCGTTGCAACTCAGCTAGCCGGGCTATCTTCTCCTTCTTCCTCTGCACCTGTTGATGTAGCATCTCCATATCCCTGATTTCTTGGTCTAGCTCTTCCTCCTGAAGCGTTGGGCTGCCGGCCTTTCTCTTCTGGCTTCGGGCCTCCCGAAGAGAGACGGTCTCCTGGTTGTGGTCCAGCGGTTGCAGTGCTGCAGCCCCAGCCGCTGAAGCTTTCTTCGGTGCCATAGCGAAGGTCTACAGCTTCCGAAGGTGTTCAAAAAACTCGAAGTGGAAGTGAGTTCACCGGAGGTGGGCGCCAATGTTGGGGATTTGTTCTCAAATGCTAAGAGTTAAGAACAAGGCAACATAAAAAATGTTAAGTGTTAAAGTCCTTCGTCCTTCGGAACATTATGTCCCTTCGGGAAATAATGTATTTCGGACGAAGGTCACAAGAGACATACCTTCGTAAACATAACAAGTAATGACAAAGGACTCATATAGGGCATGAAATATAATATAAACACCATCATAGAATCATTTCTATTTTATCAACATGGAAAAATAGAAATGATTTCAAATTACAAATGTACCTTCGGTCCTGAGAGAAGGTAAAAAATACAAGCGAGACGCAAAAGCAGATGCCCAGTCAGCGTGAACAGTACGGGAGTACTGTTCATCTATTTATAGACGCGGGACGCAGCCCACGTAAAATTACATCCATGTCCATTACATTTGTTAATGACTTATGGAAATCTGTCAAGGCCCACGTAGTCTTTTCATCTTTAAGTCGGTTCCCCTTTCCGCTATCGCGACGAAGCTTCCTTGCGCACAGCTCCGGCTGTGCATCATCCTTCGTAGAGCTTGGTAATCAGCTCGTCCTTCGTCTGGTTCAGGCTTCGTCCTGACCGTGCTTTATGTTCATAATTCTGAGTCCGAAGATACCTGTTCACATAATCCACTTGGAAAACATTGTCAAATCATGTTTTTGAGGACCTTCGGAGGACGAAGGCCCCCAACACCACGTATGCCGCGAGTGGAACTCCGACGAGAGCTCCACCGACTCCTCCTCCTCCGACGAGGACGCCGCCAACATCGCCGTCACCAAGGGACTCCTCTTCCCCAACGTCGGCCACAAGTGCCTCATGGCAAAGGATGGCAAAAGAAAGAAGGTTAAATCTAAATCCTCCACTAAATATGAATCTTCTAGTGATGATAATGCTAGTGATGAGGAGAATAATTTGCGTACCCTTTTTGCCAACCTTAACATGGAACAAAAGGAAAAATTAAATGAGCTAATTAGTGCCATCCATGAGAAGGATGATCTCTTGGACTCCCAAGAGGACTTCCTAATCAAGGAAAATAAAAAGCATGTTAAGGTTAAAAATGCTTATGCTCTACAAGTTGAAAAATGTGAAAAATTGTCTAGTGAGCTAAGCACTTGCCATAAAACCATTGATAACCTTAGAAATGAAAATGCTAGTTTAATTGCTAAGGTTGATTCTCATGTTTGTGATGTTTCAATTCCCAATCTTAGAAATGATAATGATGATTTGCTTGCTAAGATTGAAGAATTAAACATCTCTCTTGCTAGCCTTAGGATTGAAAATGAAAAATTAATTGCTAAGGCTAAAGATTTTGATGTTTGCAATGTCACTATTTCTAACCTTAGAAATGAAAATGATATACTACATGCTAAGGTTGTAGAATTAAAATCTTGCAAACCCTCTACATCTAATGTTGAGCATGTTTCTATTTGTACTAGATGTAGAGATGTTGATATCAATGCTATTCATGAACACATGGCTTTAATTAAACAACAAAATGATCATATAGCAAAACTAGATGCTAAAATTGCCGAGCATAACTTGGAAAATGAAAAGTTTAAATTTGCTAGAAGTATGCTCTATAATGGGAGACGCCCGGGCATCAAGGATGACATTGGCTTCCAAAGGGGAGACAATGTCAAACTAAATGCCCCTCCTAAAAATTTGTCTAACTTTGTTAAGGGTAAGGCTCCCATGGCTCAGGATAACGAGGGTTACATTTTGTACCCTGCCGGTTATCCCGAGAGCAAAATTAGGAGAATTCACTCTAGGAAGTCTCACTCTGGCCCTAACCATGCTTTTATTTATAAGGGTGAGACATCTAGCTCTAGGCAACCAACCCGTGCCAAGTTGCCTAGAAAGAAAACTCCTAATGCATCAAATGATCATGCTATTTCATTCAAAACTTTTGATGCATCATATGTGCTTACTAACAAATCCGGCAAGGTAGTTGCCAAGTTTGTTGGGGGCAAACACAAGGGCTCCAAGACTTGTGTTTGGGTACCCAAAGTTCTTGTTTCTAATGCCAAAGGACCCAAAACCGTTTGGGTACCTAAAGTCAAGAACTAAACTTGTTTTGTAGGTTTATGCATCCGGGGGCTCAAGTTGGATACTCGACAGCGGGTGCACAAACCACATGACAGGGGAGAAGAAAATGTTCTCCTCATATGAGAAAAACCAAGATCCCCAACGAGCTATCACATTCGGGGATGGAAATCAAGGTGTGGTCAAAGGATTGGGTAAAATTGCTATATCACTTGACCATACTATTTCCAATGTTTTTCTTGTAGATTCTTTAGATTACAATTTGCTTTCCGTATCCCAATTATGTCAAATGGGCTACAACTGTCTATTTACTGATGTAGGTGTTACTGTCTTTAGAAGAAGTGATGATTCAATAGCATTTAAGGGAGTGCTAGAGGGTCAGCTATACTTGGTAGATTTTGATAGAGCTGAACTCGACACTTGCTTGGTTGCTAAGACTAACTTGGGTTGGCTCTGGCACCGCCGATTAGCCCATGTTGGAATGAAGAATCTTCATAAGCTTCTAAAGGGAGAGCACATTTTAGGACTAACAAATGTTCATTTTGAGAAAGACAGGATTTGTAGCGCATGCCAAGCCGGGAAGCAAGTTGGTACTCATCATCCACACAAGAACATCATGACTAGTGACAGGCCACTGGAGCTCCTACACATGGACCTATTCGGCCTGATCGCTTACATAAGCATCGGCGGAAGTAAGTACTGTCTAGTTATTGTGGATGATTATTCTCGCTTCACTTGGGTATTCTTTTTGCAGGAAAAATCTCATACCCAAGAGACCTTAAAGGGATTCTTGAGACGGGCACAAAATGAGTTCGGCTTAAGGATCAAGAAAATTAGAAGCGACAATGGGACGGAGTTCAAAAACTCACAAATAGAAGGCTTCCTTGAGGAGGAGGGCATCAAGCATGAGTTCTCTTCTCCCTACACTCCACAACAAAATGGTGTAGTGGAGAGGAAGAATCGAACTCTATTGGACATGGCAAGAACCATGCTTGATGAGTACAAGACACCGGATCGGTTTTGGGCCGAGGCAGTCAACACCGCCTGCTACGCCATCAACCGGTTATATCTACACCGAATTCTCAAGAAGACATCCTATGAACTCTTAACCGGTAAAAAGCCCAATATTTCATATTTTAGAGTTTTTGGTAGCAAATGTTTTATTCTTGTCAAAAGAGGTAGAAAATCTAAATTTGCTCCTAAAACTGTAGAAGGCTTTTTACTAGGATATGACTCAAACACAAGGGCATATAGGGTCTTTAACAAGTCCTCAGGACTTGTTGAAGTTTCTTGTGACGTTGTGTTTGATGAGACTAACGGCTCTCAAGTAGAGCAAGTTGATCTTGATGAGATAGGTGAAGAACAGGCTCCATGCATTGCGCTAAGGAACATGTCCATTGGGGATGTGTGTCCTAAGGAATCCAAAGAGCCTCCACATGCACAAGATCAACCATCCTCCTCCTCGCAAGCATCTCCACCAACCCAAAATGAGGACGAAGCTCAAGTTGATAAAGATGAAGAAGACAATGATGAGCCACCTCAAGACGACGGCAATGATCAAGGGGGAGACGCAAATGATGAAGACAAGAAGGATGAACAACCAAGGCCGCCACACCCAAGAGTCCACCAAGCAATACAACGAGATCACCCCGTCGACACCATCCTCGGCGACATTCATAAGGGGGTAACCACTCGATCTTGTGTTGCACATTTTTGTGAGCATTACTCTTTTGTTTCCTCTATTGAGCCACACAGGGTAGAGGAAGCACTACAAGATTCGGATTGGGTGATGGCGATGCAAGAGGAGCTCAACAATTTCACAAGGAACGAGGTATGGCACTTAGTTCCACGTCCTAACCAAAATGTTGTAGGAACCAAGTGGGTCTTCCGCAACAAGCAAGATGAGCATGGTGTGGTGACTAGGAACAAAGCTCGACTCGTGGCCAAGGGGTATTCACAAGTCGAAGGTTTGGATTTTGGTGAAACCTATGCACCCGTAGCTAGGCTTCAGTCAATTCGCATATTATTAGCCTATGCTACTTACCATGGCTTCAAGCTTTATCAAATGGACGTGAAGAGTGCCTTCCTCAATGGACCGATCAAGGAGGAGGTCTATGTTGAGCAACCTCCCGGCTTTGAAGACAGTGAGTACCCTAACCATGTTTATAGGCTCTCTAAGGCGCTTTATGGGCTCAAGCAAGCCCCAAGAGCATGGTATGAATGCCTTAGAGATTTCCTTATTGCTAATGGCTTCAAATTCGGCAAAGCCGATCCTACTCTATTCACTAAAACTCTTGACAATGATTTGTTTGTATGCCAAATTTATGTTGATGATATTTTATTTGGGTCTACTAACGAATCTACATGTGAAGAATTTAGTAGGATCATGACAAAGAAATTCGAGATGTCGATGATGGGGGAGTTGAAGTATTTTCTAGGATTCCAAGTCAAGCAACTCCAAGAGGGCACCTTCATTAGCCAAACAAAGTATACTCAAGACATTCTAAGCAAGTTTGGAATGAAGGATGCCAAGCTTATCAAGACACCCATGGGAACCAATGGGCATCTCGACCTCGACACGGGAGGTAAGTCCATGGATCAAAAGGTATACCGGTCGATGATTGGTTCATTGCTTTATCTATGTGCATCTCGACCGGACATTATGCTTTCCGTTTGCATGTGTGCAAGATTCCAATCCGACCCTAAGGAATCCCACCATACGACCGTAAAACGAATCTTGAGATATTTGGCTTATACTCCTAAGTTTGGGCTTTGGTACCCTCGGGGATCCACATTTGATTTGATTGGTTATTCGGATGCCGATTGGGCGGGGTGTAAGATTAATAGGAAGAGCACATCGGGGACTTGCTAGTTCTTGGGAAGATCCTTGGTGTCTTGGGCTTCAAAGAAGCAAAATTCGGTCGCTCTTTCTACCGCCGAAGCCGAGTACATTGCCGCAGGCCATTGTTGCGCGCAATTGCTTTGGATGAGGCAAACCCTGCGGGACTACGGTTACAAACTAACCAAAGTTCCCCTTCTATGTGATAATGAGAGTGCAATCCGCATGGCGGATAATCCCGTTGAGCATAGCCGCACTAAACACATAGCCATTCGGTATCATTTTCTTCGGGATCACCAACAAAAGGGGGATATCGAGATTTCTTACATTAACACTAAAGATCAATTAGCCGATATCTTTACCAAGCCTCTTGATGAACAAACTTTTACCAAACTTAGGCATGAGCTAAATATTCTTGATTCTAGGAATTTCTTTTGCTAATTTGCACACATAGCACACAAGTATACCTTTGATCATATCTCTTTTATATATGCTATGACTAATGTGTTTTCAAGTGTATTTCAAATCAAGTCATAGGTATATTGAAAGGGAATTGGAGTCTTCGGCGAAGACAAAGGCTTCCACTCCACTCTACTACTCATCCTTCGCCGTCACTCCGAGCATCTCTCCAACTTTGGTATAATCTTCACTCATTTATTTTGTGACCAAAGGAGGAGAAAGTACAACGTTGGGCTCTAATAATTCCGTTTTTGGCGATTCATGCCAAAGGGGGAGAAAATATAAGCCCAAAGCAAAAGGACCGCACCACCACCTAACTTTAAAAATTTGGAGATTTTCAATTGGTCAATTTCAAATTAATATCTTACTATGTTCAAAAGGGGGAGGAAGTAGTATTTCAAAAATGGTATATCAAAACCCTCTTGAACACTAAGAGGAGGATCTCATTTAGGGGGAGTTTTGTTTAGTCAAAGGAAAAGCATTTCAAACAAAAGGAGAAAATTTCAAACCTTGAAAATGCTTCTCAAAATTCTTATTCATTTACCTTTGACTATCTTGCAAAAGGACTTTGAAAAGAATTTACAAAAGGATTTGCAAAAACAAAACATGTGGTGCAAATGTGGTCCAATATGTTAAAAATAAAGAAACAATCCATGCACATCATGTAAGTATTTATATTGGCTCAATTCCAAGCAACCTTTGCACTTGCAAACTAGTTCAAATTATGCACTTTTACATTTGCTTTGGTTGTGTTGGCATCAATCACCAAAAAGGGGGAGATTGAAAGGGAATTAGGCTTACACCTAGTTCCTAAATAATTTTGGTGGTTGAATTGCCCAACACAAATATTGGACTAACTAGTTTGCTCTAGTGTGTAAGTTATACAGGTGCAAAAGGTTCACACATAGCCAATAAAAAGACCAAGTATTGGGTTCAAATAAAGGAGCAAGGGTCAACCGAAGGCACCTCTGGTCTGGCGCACCGGACTGTCCGGTGTGCCACCGGACATGTCCGGTGCACCAGGGGACTCCGACTTCAAACTCTTCACTCTCGGGAATTTCCAAAGGTCACTCCGCTATAATTCACCGGACTGTCCGGTGTACACCGGACATGTCCGGTGCTCCAAGAAAGAGCGGCCTCCGGAACTCGCCAGCCTCGGGTTTTCACTTCAGCTGCTCCGCTAAAATTCACCGGACTGTCCGGTGTAACAGCGGGGTAACGACTATTTCGGCGCCAACGGCTACCTGCGACGCATTTAATGCGCGCCAGAAGCGCGCAGTCGTCAGGCACGCGGGAGCAGGCGCACCGGACAATCTACAGTTCATGTCCGGTGTGCACCGGACATCCAGGCGGGCCCAGAAGACAGAGCTCCAACGGTCGACCCAAAGGTTTTTTGGTGACGTGGCTGTCGCACCGGACATGTCTGGTGTGCACCGGACTGTCCGGTGCGCCATCGAACAGACAGCCTCACCAAACGGCTAGTTTGGTGGTTGGGGCTATAAATACCCCCAACCACCCACCATTCATGGTATCCAAGTTTTCCACTTCTCAACTACTTACAAGAGCTCTAGCATTCAATTCTAGACACACCCAAGAGATCAAATCTTCTCCAAATTCCACACAACGCCCTAGTGATTAGAGAGAGTGATTTGCTTGTGTTCTTTCGAGCTCTTGCGCTTGGATTGCTTTCTTCTTTCTTGATTCTTTCTTGTGATCAAACACTCACTTGTAATTGAGGCAAGAGACACCAATCGTGTGGTGGTCCTTGCGGGAACTTTGTGTTCCAAGTGATTGGGAAGAGAAAGCTCACTCGGTCCGAGGGATCGTTTGAGAGAGGGTAAGGGTTGAAAGAGACCCGGCCTTTGTGGCCTCCTCAACGGGGAGTAGGTTTGAGAGAACCGAACCTCGGTAAAACAAATTCGCGTGTCTCACTTCATTATTTGCTTGCGATTTGTTTTGCACCCTCTCTCGCGGACTCTATTATATTTCTAACGCTAACCCGGCTTGTAGTTGTGATTATTTTTGAGAATTTCAGTTTCGCCCTATTCACCCCCCCTCTAGGCGACTTTCAAGAAGCTTAGTAAACACCTTTCGTTGCCATGGCGCATTAAGCCTCTGTTCAGATGAGTGAGACTACGTTGGTATGTGTAAATCACAAACTCATCATGCTATAAATAGGAGTACCATTGATCCAATATTAGTAAAATTGCTAAATATTCTTTCTCATAAGTAGAGAGTCCTTGGTTCTTCACTCCTAAATCCTTATTGACAAAAGCATGAGGGTGACCCTGCTGACACAAAATAACACCAATACCATTCTCTGAAGCATCTGTTTCAATAGCAAAAGGAAGAGAAAATTTGGGCAACTAGAGCACTAGTGCAGAAGATAAGACCAGTTTGAGAGCATGAAAGGCCTGCTCGTGATCAATGGTACAAACAAAAAGAGTATGTTTCTTCAACAGATTAGTGAAAGGCTTGGCAATGACAACAAAGTGCCGGAAAAACTTCCTATAGTAGCTTGCGAGACCTAAAAATCCCCTGAGTTCCTTGCAATTCTTTGGTGCAACCCATGAAGAGATATCTTCCACCTTGGAAGGGTTAGTAGCCACACGCCCACGCCCCGAGCAGATATAACATGGCCAAGATATGTTATCTCTTGTTGAACAAAGGATCATCTAGTAAGTTTAATTTGCCAATAGTCCACTCTAAGAAGCTCAAAGACCTCTTCAAGGTTATGCACATGGTCCTAACAAGTTGTTCTATAGACTAGGTTGTCATAAAAAACACAAGCGCACACTTGTAGAGAAGATACAACAAGGTTCAGTTCATGGCACCCTAAAAGGTGGCTGGAGCCCCAGAAAGGCCAAATGCCATCAATTTGAACTCAAAATTCCCATGGTGTGTTTGGAACACAGTTTTGTATTGGTCCTCAGGAGCCATACAAATCTGATGGAAGTCTGCCGAAAGAACCAATGTGGAAAACTAGGCAGCCCCATAAAGCTCATCGAGGAATTCATCGATCACTAGAACATGGAACTTGGCTTCATCTATCAAGGAATTAAGATGCCTATAGTTGACATAAACCCATAAAAATTGTCCTTCTTCACCAAAATGATAGAAGAGAAGAATTCACTTTTGCTATGTTGAATGATGACTGCCTACAACATTTCAACAACTTGCTTTTCCATCTCAGTTTTCAAATACATGGCATAGCGGTATGGACACATCTGAACAAGATGAGCTCCAAACACTAGCTGGATGTGATGATAACTGTGACAGAACCTCCCAAGTTATCAGGCCCACCTACAGTTGTCCATGTCCATCGGACCTCGGACAACCCTGCAGGTGCACCTGATCACTTGACAAGTTCTGTATCCGAAGTTTTTACCTTGCCCAAGAGCGTTTCACCCATCATGCAGATATTACAACACATCAGAGGTACGAGTATGCGAAAGCAGTTACAACAACTTATTTTATATTAAAGTATAGAAAGAGTAGTATTATTATAGACCAGTAAAGTATAAGAGTGCCAGAGTAATATTATTACAACCCTGGGAGGCAAAAACCCCTCCCAATTAACAGTAAAAAGTTTTTAAAGGAGGACACTTCCTCCCGAGGCTTCAGTCTTGGTTTTCTTCCTTAGGCACCACCTTGGAACAGAAGCAACAAAAATTTGCTGCTTCCGCACCTACAACAACATGGGTTCGAAAACCCTGAGTACGGAGTGTACTTTCGCAAGTCTTACTCGTCAAAATAAAAGACTCTCAAGGATATGCTGGCTTTTGGGAATCAAGGTATGGCTTGTCAAGAATCAAAGACTCTGTTTGCATAAATGCTTACTAATAGTGGATCCTTAAAAATCTAGTTTTACTTGTCAGGTTAAGTAAAGTTACCTGCATCTAGAGTTCTTTCTACCCTAGTTCAAGCACTTGACCTATACTAGCCAATTTCTTATCAACCCTTCTTATTCACTGGAATGCTACGTGTAGGGCAGTGACCAAGTCTTCATGTCCGAGAAGTAACGGTGATCCGAATCGATTAATACTCAGCTGAGGATCTCCAGTCACACGACGTATGTAGCACTTAACCATTGCATATGTCAACTCGCCACCGGGGTTCTTAAGACCAGATCAGGTTCACACCAACTGAGAGCACAGATACACCACCGTCTAGCCTCTTGCCACAGAGGGTACATGCTACTCTCGCTATCTCTCCACTCCCATTGCATGTTATCTAATTCTGGTATTAGTCTGCCCGAGGCAAAGCTTACCCATGATGAGGCATGCGACCAGTTAAAGGGTCCTCGATCATCAAGCCTACATCGACAAGGTCCTTAATCGACTCAGATGGAGACACTACACCGAGACTCCCTTCTCATGCAAGTCAATCGTCCGATCTCAGCTTTATTATTTTCAACCCAAAGTTAGGTACCTGGCAGAGGTACATCTTTTCCGATGTTGAACCCATCACGGCCATGATGGATCCACCATCAAGTTTTATTTTGAAAGCATCCCACCCACTTGAAGCATCATCTTTTGTCAAAACAAAACATTTTGTTTTTCTAGAGCAAGGCTAAGCATGAGAAAAATCTTTTTGTAAAATAGGGGATCAAGGAAAGGTAATCAAATTCTCAAGGAAGGAAATGCAGCAACTTGTTTAGCACACAACTCCTATCACCTAATGCATCAAGCAAGTGAGAAAGACTTTAAAATAGCAAGGAGGTGGCAAATGCACCGGGGCTTGCCTTGTGTTATAGGTGAGTCGGGCTCTGCTCCATAGATGTCAAATTAAAAGCAGTCCCTGGCCTGAGGTTCTTCAGGTGGTGGTGGTGTAGCTCTTGCTTCTTCAACTTCTACTTCTTCGTTTTCTATATATAACCATATATAATCATGAATGCTCATGTAATGCTTATGCAAATGCAAAGATAATAAAAGTACATTATCCTAGGTCTTGAATATAATTTTCCTTCACGGGACTCCAGGAAACTATGGTTTTTGGAGTCAGAACTGAAGTTCCTAGGGCAGGCTTCACTAGAAGACTAGGGTTTTGGGGTTTAGGTACCAAACATTGTCCAAACTATGCCAAACTTTAACCAAGGCTTCTAAATAACATTTAAAGCTTATATAAAAAGTTTAGTGATTTTTGGAGTTATTAAACAATTTCTAAAATTCTAGGAGTATAAGTTTTGGCTATTATAAATACTCTATAATTCCCTATTTGGACTAAAAATCATGAAACTATTTTTATTAAATACTATAGAAAATTAGGAACCTAGTAAAATTGGTCGTGCATTTTTAGCATTTTTCTACAATTTTCTAGAAATCCTTTAATCCTGGCAGAAAAAGAAAAAGGAAAAACATGAACAAGGTTGGGCTGAATCTGGCCCGAGCCGGCCCAGCATCGGCAGAACGCGCCCACGTGCCGACTTTACAAAGAAGACCCCGACCTTTTAAACAACCTAAAAGAGTCCGCGACACTATTTGTTTTAGTCTCTGACATTTACACCGAAGCCCCCTACGTTCTAACTCTTCACAACACGAGGTCCTCGATGGCAAGCGGTGATGAACCAAACTCCGGTGAACCTGTACCGGCCAAGGTAAGCAATGGCCGGTGCCCTAACTTGGCTAAGACCTAATTCAACACCTAAGGAGCGTTTCCCCTTGATCAATTTCACAGTTCGAGCTCTAAATTACTCTGTCCACGGAGGCAGTGCAAACAGCGAAGGAGCACGGGTGTTCCTGGTGATCTAGGGCAGTCTAGCTTAATCAAATGGGTCAAGAAGCATCAGTGGTATGTAAGAGTGCTGAAATAAGAGAGTAGAGGGCAAGATCGGACCTGAATTGCACTGACCACAGCGAGAGCTTGTTCACGGTGGCGGAAAACAGATTTGGGGAAACTGAGCAATTCGTGGGCTCTGGTGAGTAATTGGAGGCACGAGCGGGTGGATTGGATGCTGGAATACCTAACGAGCCGAGGGTGTGCTCAATTTATAGGGCTCTTGAGCGGTGGCTCGTGAATTTGAAGGAGACGCGTGGCGACCAGAGAGGGGGAAGAGCACTGGCGCAAGCGATTGGTGGCATTTACCGTGGCGGGCTCACCGGCGATGACCATGTGTGCTAGAGCGAGTCACTACGATGAAGTACTGCATCTAGGCACGTGTCATCTAAGCTGCAGACGGCTAACTCCGGTGAACTTATCTGAATTCGGTCGTGAGCCAAGCGGACACAGCGGCCGGGTGGAAAAGTGTCCTAAGCTCAATAGCGGTGAAGATCTTTCTACCCCGAGGCGTTATCAGGGCACAAGTGAGCATGAATCACCTTGCCGACGTGAATCCACGCGTGGGGGTCACCGGCGGCCAGTTCACTGAACCAGCGGATCTTTTTGGTTACTGTACCATCAAGAACTTCTTCAGTCAGCCTGACAGAGCATGTTTGGGGTCGATTTGCTCCATACTTTATGTAGTGACCCGACCAACTCTCTGCATCAAAGTTGTAGCCTAACAAACCAGCTTTAACTTTGTTACAATGTTCACTAGCAAATATGCACAGGATTTTACTCAAAATCGAGCTCTAAGTTCATCCTACTTCACTGTTACTGAAAATTCAGACCTAAGGCTGACTGACAACACAACTTTGAGCTGATCTTTCTCCAAACTTTGTATGTAATCAAAGCTTAGTTACTTAAGCAAAGTTGTTCTCCTATTATATCTCTAGACTTTTGATGTGTTGACCCTAGGCAAATTCCTAATATTTTTAGAACTACAGAGCTCCAAATTCAGCCTTGTGCACTGAATTTCAGACTTAGCCATATGAGAGAAATTGAGTGGCTTTTTGCTAATAAGCCCATTTCACATCTTTTGACTTGGAAATCCTCATATGTGTGAACCATATGCTTTAGGGTAACCTAATTCCTTTGTTTTTGCACTTAGGTTCAAAAGTGTGCAAAATTTACATATAACCCCCTAGGGTTTAAATCCAGGGTTTTCCAGGGGTTTGTTTAGGTTTTTTGGTACTTCTAGGGTTTGTGTGCCACTTAAGTCCATTAATGGTGATATCTTATGACCATTTCTAATGAGTTTTAAAGTTTTATCTTATTTAGGCTTTATTGACACTCTTAAGCCTAGTTTAGGGTTAAGTACCCTACCCTAGGGTTTCACCCATGACTAGTCACATCAATAGAACTTATTTGAAATTTTTGC
This sequence comes from Zea luxurians, assembly GCA_029449295.1. NCBI lineage: Eukaryota > Viridiplantae > Streptophyta > Magnoliopsida > Poales > Poaceae > Zea > Zea luxurians. Next base: position 42,132,895 of record JAOPSE010000001.1, on the reverse strand, counting down.
CTAGTGAATGCATTCTAAGTGTAACAATCACATGATATGCTAATGCTCATGATGTTATGCTCAAGTTTTAGTGGCAGTAACACTAGGGGTGTTACATCCTTCCCCCCATAAAAGAATCTCGTCCCGAGATTTAAAAGTCCTAGGGCAAGTAATGGAAAAGGAAACGCGTCATATTTTTATTTCCTTATTTTTGGTACAAGGCAGGGGTGGTATAAGGTTTATTCCTCTATTACAACAAGTGTACATATCTCACAATTTACATGAAGCTAGAAAGCCTGGGAAATTCTTTTCTAAAAAGTCTTGAGTTTCCCAAGTAGCTTCATCTTCCGTGTGTTGGTTCCATTGTATCTTATAAAACTTGAGAGTTCTCCTTCGGGTAATCCTGTCCTTTTGATCCAAGACTCGAATAGGATGTTCTGAATATGTCAAGTCTAGTTCTATGGCAACATCCGTCACTTCAACTGTTCGATCTAGAACCCGAAGACACTTCTTCAATTGAGATACGTGGAACACATTGTGCACAACAGACAATGTTTCGGGTAATTGGAGTCGGTATGCCACTGGTCTGCATTATTCAAGAATAGGAAAAGGACCAATGTACTAGGGTGCAAGCTTTCCTTTTACCCCGAAACGTGATACCCCCTTCATTGGTGAGACTTAGAGGTAGACATAATCTTCAACTTGAAAGTACAAGGGTTTGCATCGTTTGTCTGCATAACTCTTTTGGCGAGCTTGGGCTTCTTTCAAATTATGTATTATTTGTTGAACCTTCTCTTCTGTTTCTTTTACCATATCAGGCCTGAAAAACCTTCTTTCTCCTGGTTCAGACCAGTTTAACGGAGTACAACACCGTCGTCCATACAAAGCTTCAAAGGGTGCCATTTTGATGCTCTCTTGATAGCTATTATTGTATGAGAACTCCACTAATGGTAAGCAGTCATCCCATTTCCGTGGGAATTCCAGAACACATGCTCGCAACATGTCTTCAAGTATTTGATTTACTCTCTCAGTCTGCCTAGTAGTTTGAGGATGATAGGCCGAACTGTGGAGCAACTTAGTACCCAAAGATTTGTGAAGTTCTTCCTAGAATTTGGATACAAATTGAGGTCCACGATCCGACACTATTTTCTTCGGAACACCGTGCAAACTGAGAATACGAGCAATATACAGTTCCGCATATGCGATTACTGGATACTTTACTTTGACTGGGTGAAAGTGGGCGATCTTTGTAAGTCGATCAATGATAACCCAAATAGAATCATATCCTTTAGTTGTTCTGGGTAATCCCACAATGAAGTCCATGCTTATGTCTTCCCATTTCCAAGTTGGGATAGGTAAAGGTTGCAATGGACCAGCAGTTTTCATATGTATGGCTTTGACACGTCTACAAGTGTCACATCTCGCCACATAGCGTGCAATTTCAATCTTCATCTTCGTCCACCAATAATGCTGCTTTAGATCATGATACATCTTAGTGCTTCCGGGATGAATGGAATAGTGACTAAGATGTGCTTCATCTAAAATTTGTTGGCAGACTTCATCGTTCTTGGGCACAACTATGCGGTTGTTAAACTATACAACGCCGTGATCATCTTTTCTGAAATAGTTTGCCTTACCGGCTTCTATTTTCTCATGAATGTGTTTCATACCCTCATCGCTTCTTTGTGCATCAATTATCCTTTGCAGAAGAACCGACTCAAGCTTCAAGTGATTAAAGGTTCCATGTTGAATCATTTCCAGGTTCAATTTCTCCATTTCTTGGCATAATGTAATGTCAGAAGTCTTTATCGTAAGACAATGACAGGAAGCCTTGCGACTTAGTGCATCTGCCACTACATTGGCCTTGCTTGGGTGATAGTGAATTTCCAATTCATAATCCTTAATCAGCTCAAGCCATCTCCTCTACCTCATATTCAACTCTGACTGGGTAAAGATGTATTTCAAGCTTTTATGATCTATATAGATATGACAGATATTCCCCAGCAGATAATGACGCCATATTTTTAGGGCATGAACCACAACAGCTAATTTTAGGTCATGAGTTGGATAATGTTCCTCATGCCGGCGCAACTGTCTTGAGGCATATGCTATAACTCGGCCTTCTTGCATCAAGACACAACCTAAACCACTGCCTGATGCGTCACAATACACATCAAAAGGCTTTTCAATATCCGGTTGAGCTAATACCGGAGCAGTGGTCAATAACACCTTCAGCTGCTCAAAGGCTTCATCGCATCTTGAAGACCAGTTAAATTTTGTATCGTTCTTCAATAAACTTGTGATTGGCTTCACAAGCTTGGAAAAATCTCGAATAAATTAGTGGTAATAACCAGCCAGTCCAAGGAAACTTCGGACTTGATGTACAGTTGTTGGTGGTTTCCACTCTAAAATATCCTTGACCTTGCTGGGATCAACCACAATCCCCTTGGCAGACATTACGTGTCCTAGAAATTGAATTTTCTCCAGCCAAAATGCACATTTACTGAATTTAGCATATAGTTGATGCTCCCTTAAGCGTGTTAATACGATCCGCAAATGCCAAGCATGCTCCTCTTCATTCTTGGAATATATCAAAATATCATCAATGAAGACCACCACGAATTTATCCAACTCAGGCATGAATACCAAGTTCATCAGATATGTGAAGTGGGCAGGAGCATTTGTTAATCCGAAAGACATAACCAGATATTCAAATAATCCATACCGCGTAGTGAATGCGGTTTTGGGTATATCTTCGGGTGGGATACGGATCTGATGATAACCTGACCTGAGGTCAATCTTGGAAAATACCCGAGCTCCGGTAAGCTGATCAAATAAGATATCAATTCAGGGAAGAGGGTACTTATTCTTGATTGTGGCCTCATTAAGGGGTCTGTAATCCACGCACATCCGAAGCGTTTGATCCTTTTTCTTGACAAAGATGGCTGGACAACCCCAAGGTGACGAGCTTGGTCGGATAAATCCCTTTTCTAGTAGATCTTGTAATTGAGTCTTGAGCTCTGCCAATTCATTGGGAGGCAATCGGTATGACCTAGAAATAGGAGTCGTACCAGGCTTCAATTCAATCACAAATTCTACATCTCTCTCTGGAGGCAATCCAAGCAGATCTTTTAGAAAGACGTCCGGGAATTCACATACTACCGAAATATCTTGGATTTCCGGTATACCGGCTTCATAGATGCTGCCAAATGGTTTAGCTGGAATAGCTACGGGGATGGACAAGAGAACCTCTTCCTGGCCATAGCTGAACCTGATGGTTCTCAGATCAATGTTGAGGATAGCTTTGTGCTGGGCTAACCAATTCATGCCCAGAATTACATCTATATCTTGGCCTTTTAGAACAATCATATTTGTAGGAAAGTCCCGGTCAGCCAATGTTACGGGCACATGGAAAGCCACTTCTTTAGTGAATATTTATCCTCCAAGCGAATGAATAATAAACCCTTCCCTTGATTCAATGCAAGAAATGCAATATTTCTCCACAAACTTCTTGCTTATGAATGTATGTGAAGCACCAGAATAAATGAGAATGACTGCAGGGTGATTGGCCACGAGAAACGTACCCATCATGACAGATATCCCCCGGGTCCACTGGAAGGGTAAAAGACCTCACGACGGGCCCAATAAATCGTAAGGTCATTTCTTCATGGGCCTGGGGAAGGACAATCAGTGAAGCAGATCGACGTAAGGCCGGATCGATGCAAGCCCGGATGGCCTCGCAGCGTTAAGCGAGAAACCACAACAGAAGATCCGACTTTCCCGCGATGGAGCCCCATGCAGCGGAACCAGGCGAGGATAGGTCGGCAGAATCATAGGAAGATAGACTCAAACAGTTCACTATCCTTTAGGAGCATGTTGTTATCATATCCACATGTATTGCCCCACGGTCGAATATATAAGGCCCAGGGGGCACCCCTTCAGAACGATCGATCTCACTACTCAGCCATCCACCTCAACCCTCTACGTTCTCACTTCAGAGAACTGACTTGTAATCCATTGCACAAAGCATCCTCACCAGGACGTAGGGTGTTACGCATCTCTAAGCGGCCAGAACCTGCAAATACCGTCCATCGTCCCTCGTGCATCTGACACGAACCATTTTGCTGCAGTCGGCGACACCGTCCTACTCCTAAAAACACCTCGAGGGGCAACCCCAGGTGTGCGGTCGGACCCAAAACACCGACAGCTGGCGCGCCAGGTAGGGGGTGTGTCGACGATCTAAGCTAGCTCAATGGCCATCACCTTTCACGACAAGATCACCTTCCGTCCCGGATCCACGTTCTGCTTTGGAACGATCTCGTTCGTAGCAGACGAAGAGGGAACTCTACACCGCATTGCAGATCCGCCAAGAAAGAAGTCTCCTCCAACAAACTCCGAAGATATCGGAGAAGCACAACCCCCAGCTCTTCGAAGGAAGATCGCCACGACAGCCACGCCATTCTACCCCGACGTTCTTTTCATCGGGAGAGTGGAGTCGCCTCCTATCTCCGACGACGAGCCAACCGCGCCTGGGGAAGAGCCACCTCAGCAGGAGTCCCGTCGACGAAGAAACCGGTGCCGAAACATCCAGCAACATCACCAAGCCGGAGAACGGGATCCGGAGCAGCCTGTCTCGCAAGATGAGGTCTCAGAGATGGGAGAAACTCCGGAAGAACGTGTCTTCAGAGAACGAAGGAACTCCCGACGATGTGATCGTCGACGAGCTCAGGAACAAGCCGAGCAAGACGCAAGGCAGCGCCAGGAAAATCCACTCTTCGGTCGCAACCTGAACCCCGACTTTGCTCGAGCCATGAACACGCCGAGTGAAGTCGGAGGAGTACTAGCTCGGATAGCTGACAGACTCCCTCGGACTCCCGATGCCGAGGGCTATCGACGCCTGTTCACCCAAGCAGCCAACCATCTTCTACCTCTCGCTCACCCACCGAACGACTTGCGACACGCCATCAACAGTCGCCGAGACGTGCGGAGCTCCATCAACGCTTCGCGTGAACGACGACATGAGAACGAGATCCGCCGCCGAGAAGAGTACGACAGGGATCATGGCATCCCAACTCGGAGTCTAGCCACCAGAGCCGAATCAACGACGGCCTCGACTGGCGGAACTGCCTGGGGACGGTCGAGGAACCACAACAACTACTCCCCTCCTCGGGCCAGGCATCATCCCCGACGACAGGAGGACACATGTGGAGTGTCCGCCCTTACTCCACACCTTAGGGCCATTCAATGGCCCCCTAACTTCAAGGTATCCAATGTCGATAAGTATGAACCTAAGCAGGATCCAGGAGGCTGGCTGGCCGTCTACACCATCGCCGCACGAGCCGCCGGAGCATCTGAGGACGTAATGACTGCGTACTTACCCATTGTCCTCGGGCAAGACGCACTGCAATGGCTACGACATCTACCCCGACATTGCATCGACGACTGGAGCGATTTCAGCCGACGTTTCACCGCCAACTTTCAGTCCCTCTCCGACAAACCGGCACAACCATGGGACCTCAAATTCATCAAACGCCGGGGGGACGAAACTCTCCGGTCATACCTGAAAAGGTTCCAGACCATGAGAAATCGTATCCCCGAAGTCACGGAGGCGGCCGTGATCAAGGACTTCTACAGAGGATCCAATGACTCGGCCTTCATCCGAGCCATATTGCAGAAGGCGCCAACTACCTCCGAGGAGTTGTTCCGGGAAGCCGACCTCTACATCACCGCCGACGAGCGAGCCCTGGACCTCATCGGGGGAGCAAAACCCGCACCGGCAGCACCACGACGCGACGCGAACCAGCAACCTAACAAACGCTGGGAGAAGAGACCTCGCGAAGAAGTGCACGCCGCCGGACCACCTGCTTCTCGCGCCCGGGGAGGACCTCGCGGAGGCGAGCGCACGCTGGACGACATCCTCGATGCCCAGTGCCCGTACCACAAGGACATGCGCCACACTCTTCGGAACTGCCGGGACTTCAAGCACTCCGTCGGGCACGGCCGACCCTTCCAACCTCTACCTCCTCCTCCGCCACGGGGAGGACCGGAAGAACCACGACAACCCCAGCAGCAGGAGGAGGGAGGAGGAGGAGCTTTCCCGCGTGTTGATAGGGAGGTCAACGTCATCTTCGGCGGACACGGGTCGCAGGAGAACAAAAGACAGCAAAAGCTCAACGATCGCCAGATACTGGTGGCAACCACCGGTCCTCCCGCTCCGTACCGATGGTCGGAGCACCCGATCACCTTCACTCGGGCGGATCAATGGCTCAACTTCGACCACCCAGGCAAATACCCGCTCCTCGTCGATCCGGTGATCCGAGAGAGCAGGGTGAAGAAGGTGCTAGTGGACGGGGGGAGCAGCATCAACGTCACCTTCCCCCGGACACTCCGAGGCTTAGGAGTTCACCTCAAAGAACTCCACGAGTCAGATACTCCTTTCTTCGGCATCGTGCCAACCGAAGGGGAATACCCGCTGGGCCATATCTACATGCCCGTCACCTTCGGAACTCCGGAGAACTACAGAACCGAGTTCCTGAGGTTCGAAGTGGCGAATTTCGACTGCGGGTACAACGCCATCATTGGGCGGCCAGGATTGGCAAAATTCATGGCCATTCCGCATTACACGTACATGATATTGAAGATGTCGGGACCACAAGGAATCATAACTGTGCATGCTGACCTCCAAGGCGTCGCAGAATGTTTCCGAGTGGCCATCCAAGCAGCCCTCGCCACCAAACCGTCGGCGACTTCTTCGATCCAGGCAAACTCTAAGCCTGAGGAAGACCTTACGGCACCGGCGAACGAAGCTCAAGCCGCGACCTCTATGCGGCCGACTGAAGAAACTAAAAGGATCAATCTGGGGTTCGCTGATGAACGCAAGACTGCCATCATCAGCTCTAGCCTGGATGATAAATAGGAAGGCGCGCTCGTCCGGTTTCTGCAAGACAACCGAGACGTATTCGCATGGCAACCTGCGGATATGCCGGGAGTCCCGAGAGAACTGGCCGAGCACAAACTGAAGGTCTACCCCCAGGCAAGGCCGATCCGGCAAAAATTACGTCGTTTCACGCCCGACAAGAGAGAGGTCATTCGTGCTGAGTTGGCCCGCTTGGTCGCGGCTGGGTTTATCAGAGAGGTATTACATCCCAAGTGGTTAGCCAACCCTGTTCTTGTACTGAAAAAGAATAAAGTGGATTGGCGCATGTGCGTCGATTATACTGATCTCAACAAACATTGTCCGAAGGATCCCTTCGGGCTCCCAAGGATAGATCAGGTGGTAGACTCCACTGCTGGATGTTCTGTGCTGTCTTTCCTGGATTGCTATTCTGGATACCATCAGATCAGCTTGGCGAAGGAAGACGAGGAAAAAACGGCGTTCATCACTCCGTTTGGTGCTTTCTGTTATACCTCCATGTCGTTCGGCCTCAAAAACGCTGGAGCGACTTATCAGAGAGCCATTCAAACATGCTTAGCCGATCACTGGGGCAAGCATGTGGAAGCCTACGTGGATGACGTGGTAATCAAAACAGAGAACTCGGAAAACTTCATCGAAGACTTACAGTTGGTTTTCAACAGTCTACGGCGGTATCGGTGGAAGCTTAATCCCGAAAAATGTGTTTTTGGGGTACTAGTGGGAAAGTTACTCGGATTTATTGTCAGCCACCGGGGAATTGAAGCTAATCCGGAAAAGATTGAAGCTATCATGAAAATGGAAGCTCCACGATCACAAAAGAAGGTTCAGCGACTCACCGGATGTATGGCAGCCCTCAGTAGATTTATATCCAGGCTGGGAGAAAAAGGTTTACCATTTTACAAGCTACTCAAGAAGGTGGACAAGTTTCAGTGGACTTCAGAAGCACAGGAAGCCCTAGATGCACTAAAAAAATTCTTGACAACCCCACCAGTGCTGAAACCACCACGGCGAGCCACACCGACTCAACCGGCTAAAGATCTGCTGCTGTATATTTCTTGCACGACTCACGTGGTAAGCACCGCGTTGGTAGTCGAGCGAGCAGAAGAAGGACATACCTACCCAGTACAACACCCTGTTTATTTCATCAGTGAAGTTCTGGGCCCCTCGAAGAAAAAATATCCTCAAGTTCAGAAGCTATTATACGCAGTACTTCTAACTGCCTGCAAGCTACGTCACTACTTTGATGACCATAAAGTCATAGTAGTCACCAGTTTTCCGATAGGGGATATTCTTCACAACAAAGAAGCCATTGGCCGAATAGCCAAGTGGGCCTGTGAACTGGGATCTCATGACATTGAGTTTCGACCTTGCACTGCCATCAAAACTCAAGCATTGGTCGACTTCGTATCAGAGTGGACTGAACAACAAGTACCAGAGAACACGGAAATGACAGAAGTATGACAGATGTATTTTGATGGCTCGCTGAAGCTGCAGGGAGCAGGCGCGGGAATTCTCTTCATCGCACCTGGAGGCGAACACCTCAAATATGCCCTCCAGTTGTTATTTCCAGCCTTCAACAATGCAGCCGAGTATGAAGCTCTGATCCATGGACTAAACATCGCCATATCATTAGGCATCAAGAGACTAATGGTATACGGAGATTCTCTGGTGGTCATAAGCCAGATAAACAAAGAATGGGACTGTTCGAATGATTCAATGGGAAAATACTGCACTGCCGTCCGGAAACTAGAAGATAAGTTTGAAGGCCTAGAATTTCATCATGTAGAAAGAGATCGAAACACGGCGGCTGATGTATTGTCCAAGCTAGGATCCAGTCGAACTCAGGTCCCACCCGGAGTCTTTGTACAAGAAATACCATAACCAAGCATCTCAATGGATCAGGCAGAAGAGTGTAATATCGTAACTCAACCAGAGTCAGACTCTGATGACTGGAGAAGGCCGATTATCAGATATATAAAGAATGAAGAGGAACCAGATGACAAAAATGTAGCCGAGCGCATCGCCAGACAGTCAGCCTACTACACACTCATTGGGGAAACATTATACAGAAGGGGTGCTTCAGGCGTCCTCATGAAGTGCATTCTCTCATCTACTGGGAAGCGACTTCTGGATGAGGTCCATGCTGGGCAATGTGGAATACACGCAGCATCCAAGACATTAGTCGGGAAGGTCTTCAGGTCAGGATTCTATTGGCCAACAGCGAAAAGCGATGCAGCCGAGTTAGTTCAGAGATGCGAAGCTTGCCAGTACTTGTCAAAACAACAACACCTACCAGCACAGCAATTGCAGACCATACCAATAACTTGGCCCTTCGCATGCTGGGGACTAGATATGATTGGACCTTTCAAGAAAGCTCAAGGAGGATACACTCATGTACTGGTAGCAATTGACAAATTCACTAAATGGATAGAGTTCAAACCCATTGCTTCTTTAACCTCGGCTAAGGCCATGGAATTCATACAAGACATAATATTCAGATTTGGAATACCAAACAATATCATAACTGACTTAGGATCCAACTTCACAAGTTCAGAATTCTTCGATTTCTGCGAGCAAAAGAGCATCCAGATCAAGTATGCTTCGGTAGCACACCCGACGGCCAACGGGCAGGTTGAGCGAGCTAACGGGATGATACTGGAGGCACTCAGGAAAAGGGTCTTCGAAAAGAATGAAAAGTTTGCAGGAAAGTGGATAAGGGAATTGCCCTACGTCGTTTGGAGCCTAAGAACCCAACCTAGCCGAGCTCTACATGGAAATACTCCTTTCTTCATGGTCTATGGGTCAGAGGCAGTATTACCCGCCGATCTCAAATTTGGGGCGCCGAGGTTGGTCTTCGAAAACATAGCAGAAGCCGAAGCTACTAGGATGGAGGACATTGATGTACTCGAAGAAGAACGGCTGAATGCAGTAATTCAATTAGCGCGATACCAGCAGACTCTGAGACGCTATCACGACAAGGCCGTGCGACAACGATCCTTCTCAGTGGGAGATCTCGTCCTCCGCCGAATTCTAACGGGGGAAGGACGACACAAGTTGTCACCCTCATGGGAGGGACCATTCATAGTAGCAGAAGTCACTCGGCCGGGATCATATCGTCTAACTCAGATAGACGGCACAGAAATTGGGAACTCCTGGAATATAGAACACCTCAGGAAGTTTTACCCCTAGCTGAATTTCAAAAGCTATCGGGACGACAATGTACTCTGTAAAACGGGAGATATGTCATCAATAAAGAAGGCTTCAAAGATACTCAATCTGTTCATGATTGACTAGCACTCTTACTTAACTTAGGGTGACCACTATGCCCTGCTAACGGAGCAATCGGCTTAAGTCGGCAAAGACTTAAGACGGTGCAACATGCTCACGCTTACTTAACTCAGGGTGACCACTATGCCCTGCTAACGGAGCAATCGGCTTAAGTCGGCAATGACCTAAGACGGTGCAACATGCTCACGCTTACTTAACTCAGGGTGACCACTATGCCCTACTAACGGAGCAATCGGCTTAAGTCGGCAAAGACTTAAGACGGTGCAACATGCTCACGCTTACTTAACTCAGGGTGACCACTATGCCCTGCTAACGGAGCAATCGGTTTAAGTCGGCAAAGACTTAAGACGGTGCAACATGCTCACGCTTACTTAACACGGGGTGACCACTATGCCCTATAAACAGAAGCAATCGACTTAAGTCAGCAGCGATTTAAGGCGATCTGACGCGCTTACGACTACTCATATAGGGATGACTTCTATATCCCGTAAACAAGTTTCAAAACCATCACACAGCCTTTTACTACTGCAAATTTATGTACTGTTGAATTCTAAAACAATAGGAGAATAGCAATATCATTCAAATGCTAAACTGGTGTCCTCTAACAAATATGTGACCGTGCTAACCGCGCGCTCAAAGCACGCAAAATATTTCTCTATTTCGCGATGGCTTTCTCAGGAGCAACCGACGAGGAAGGGCGACTTGAGGAATCAGGAGTAGCATTCACGTCAGCTCTTATATCTTCAGGAACAACTACGCCGGGTCTCCTCATCAAGATTCGTCCTGCCCGAATGGCCTTGTCCATGGCTCTGTCGCGCTGGGCTCTCAGAGTAATGGAAGTTTCTTTAGCAACCCTGGCAGCCAATTGAGCAGTTTCTAGCTCCTGGGCGATGGATTTCTTGGAAGCACGGAGTTCTTTGATAGTAGCATCCTTAGCCGATATCAACTGCCTGAGACGGATCACGTCATCCGTGGATTCCTGTAGCCTACAGCGAAGATTATCTAACTCCTCCATGGAGAAGCGATGACTCCTCTCCAGGATGGTCAATGAATTGCTAGAGTCACGATACAGTCTGTCAAGATTGTCGCGAGATGCAGCAAGGACATGTTTTTCTTCCTGCAAACAAGAATCAACTCCTTTCAAACATCAAACAAGCAATAGGAACACAGCAATGCAAGGCACAATTTCATAGGTCACCTTTTCAGAATCAAGCTGAGTGCGAAGGGAAGAGTTCAGTGCATTGGCGTCATCTAAGGCAGCAGAGACCTGGGCTAGTTCAGTCTGGCTTTGAGAATACTTTTCTTCAAAATCAGAGCACCGCTGGACCAGCTCAGCCTGATCTCGAGAATGTTTTTCTTCAAAAGTGGAAATTTGTCGAGTCATATCTAGTAGGAGACAATCAAACAAAAAAGGGTCAGAATATAAGGCAGTTCAATAATGAAGACAAAAAGAAGCAGAAGAGCACTAACCAGCATTGGTCGCTTCCAAGTCAGAGACACATTGTTGAAGTAACACCGGATTCCAACGTGCAAGAGACAAAGCTCCTTCTGGAACAGAGGCACCCTGCAACCTTAGCTGGCTAGCCATCCCGTCCACCAGAGCCTGATAAGGAGAACAGACGAATGTAATGACAGCAGTTCATACGGTACAAAAGTCAGAACAGAATATATCACAGTACCTGGAGATTGGAGAAGAATGAAGGGACTCCCAAATCATTAGAGATCAATTGACGACCGGGCATAAGGTCGCCACCCGAAGCAGCTTGCAACAAACCAGCAGGAACCAACTCAGAGCCATCAACAGAGCTCAAAACTTGGCCAGCAGGGACGCTCCCCTCTAAAGTGACTCCCTGGTCCAAAGCTTGGGCTACCACCATGCAGCCGGAGCGCGGAGGCGATCCCGCATGAACGTCCATGGAAGTACAAGAGGGAGACCCCGCTCGGACACCCTTGGGGGCTGGGTCATAGTTTGCGCTACCCACGTGAGCCGGATCATCTCCGGCAATACCCTCGGGGGCTGGGCAGTGGCTTGCACTTCCCACCCGAGCCGAGTCACCCTCGGCGACACCCTCGGGGGCTGGGTAAGTGTCAACACCATCCTTGAGGGCCAGGTTCCCTGCAGTAGCCGCCTCTAAGGCTGAAAGCCCCTCAGTTACTTCCATGGGACCGAGATGATCCAAGTCAGTCTCCTGACCCTCAAGACCGCGCTCTAAGGTCGATGAGGCGCAGGATGACCTCAACCCAGCATCAAGCACATCAGCACAAACCTCCATCACACCATCATCCGCTGGCTCTGATAAAAGATCCTCTGGGACCATGTTGGGGGCTTGTTCTCAAATGCTAAGAGTTAAGGACAAGGCAACACAGAAAATGTTAAGTGTTAAAGTCCTTCGTCCTCCACTACATTATATCCTTTCGGGATATAAATAATTTCGGACGAAGGTTACGAAGGGCGCACCTTCGTAAACATAATAACGAGGAACGAAGTATTCATATAAATCATGAGGTACAAAATAAACATTTAAATGTTATCATAGAATCATTTCCATTTTTACTAACATGAACGAATATAAATGATTTCAAATTACAAATGTACCTTCGGTCCTGAGGAAAGCGAGAATACAAGTGTGATGTGGAGGCAAATGACAGGTTCGCGTGAACAGTACAGAGGTACTGTTCATCTATTTATAGACACAGGTCACAGCCTGTGACAAATTACAATTATGCCCCTTACAAAAGTTTACAACATTGACTCAGACCTCTATGGATAAAAAGGTCATTCTATCTCTATGTCGGTTTGTAACGCCGAAGCTCCATGAAAAGGAACCTTCGGCCATCTCCTGGGGACGACTTCAGCCGAAGCTGCTTCTTCGTGTAAGACCTTCGGCGCACCGAAGCATGGCCCCAACAGTAGCCCCTTTCGCGGTGCTAGATCGTTTTTCGTAACGAGCTTGACCCGTGAAAAAAGCCTCTTCAGCTTCGGGAAGCCGAAGGTCCAAAAAACACCTTCCCTGAGCTCGTTGCGGAGAAACGATCCGGCTTCCGAGCGCGTGCCAGGCCCACCTTGCAGAGTTACTGTTTGATCTTTTCGGTCCACTGCACAGCGAGTACAAGTGACTGCCCGCTTGGTGTAAAAATCCTGCCGCTTCGCCTTCTTACCTGCAGCACTATATAAACAGACGGGTAGGTGTGAAGTTACCACAGCATTCACTATAGCCGAAGCTTGACTCTCAGAATCGAACGAAGGTCCATCTCGACGCCTGCTTCGGGAGAAAAGGAAAAAGAAAAAGTATCTAACTTCCCCAAATTCAAAATCAAATGGCCAGAGTACGATCTACTGCCAGAGTTGCACGTGAAGGAGACGAAGCCGAAGGTTCGAATACTGTGCCCATCTCCGAAGCGATGCAGCGTTCCGGACTGGTGACTGCAGAAGAAATGCCTGCTGCCGAAGCAAACCCGACAACTGCCGAAGGAGAAGAAGAAAACATTGAAGGGACTGATCCCGAAGATGACTACCGTATTGCCATGCCCAACAAACCCAGTCACTTGGACTTCGGGAAATCAACTGTTTCAAAGGCTGATCTTTCCAAGATGGTGAAAGCAGGTTATTTCAATGAAAATCAGAAGAAGCTACTTCGCTTCGGAGGAGAAAAAACCACCCCGAAGCCAGAGAAGGACGAGATTGTCATCTTCAAGAGCTTTTTAAAGGCTGGGCTTAGATTCCCTCTTCACGAGATTATTGCGGAGATACTGAAGAGGTTTGGTATCTACCTTCACCAGTTAACTCCTAACGCTATCGTTAGGCTTAGCGTTTATATTTGGGCCCTCCGAAGCCAAGCAGTGGAGCCATTTGCCGACAGCTTCTGCCGAGTTCATGAGTTACATTATCAAACAAAGGCCAGAAAAGATGGGCTACATGAAAACTTCGGTTGCTACAATTTTGCCTACCGGAAAACCGCAAAGTTTCCTATGATCAGCTACCGAAGCAAATGGCCGGCAGGCTGGAAATCGGAATGGTTCTATGTCAAGGTTGATGACGACAAGGAGAAGCTTGTGCAAAGCCCACTCGAGCTGATCTTCAGAGAAACCCGACCCCGCTGCAACATGACTCCAGAGGGTCAAACACAACAGGCAATAGACGAATTCGGAATTATTGCAGAGCATATCGGTACCAGGGATCTGGTTCAAGAATTCTTGGCATTCAGAGTCTTCCCTACTCTGAAAGAATGGGAAATGCCAAAGTTGAAGGGGGAGAAGAAGGAGGGGGAACTTGTCCGGCTTCCATATCACTTCAAATTCAAGCAATACTTTAAGAAGCCCTGCCAAGAGTGGCTGGACACAGTCGAGGTGATGTGTAATGAAATTCTGGGGAATTATTCCAAAAAAGAAGATCAACTAATGACAGCGGCCTTCGGCACCCGTCCGAAGTGAAGGCTGAACCGAGTGCTTGATGCCCTGGGCTTCGAGTACTCTGACTATGAACGGCTGAACAAGGGTGCTGAGGGCCAAAAAAGAAAAAGAGTGGCCGAAGCTCTGGACAAGGATGAAGAAAAGCCAGCAAAAGAGAAGAAAATTCCCAAGAAAAGAAAAATATCAACTCCGAAGCGAAAATTATCCGAAGAAGAGGGGACCCCCACACCACCTTCTACCAGCGACGTGGAGGAAATTTTAAAGGTAATGACTGAACCCGTGCCCACGAAGCTAAGTCCACTAGGGCCTGAACTGATGAAGCTTTTTCGAAAGGTGGAAGAGCCGGAACAAACGAAGATAACCAAACCAAAACGGCAAAGAATTATTGCAGTGACCGAAGTTATCGACAAGACGCCGCCGAGGGCGTCAATTCAGAAAACACCAGCTGTCGAAGGCACCCCAAACGTCGAAGTCGCACCTTCGGAGGTCGCGGCTACCGAAGCCGCTACAGCCGAAGATGTGAACTTAGAAACTACTATTGAGGACATTGACAAAATTTTGGAAGACATGGCTGCAGAAGAAGCTGCCACTGCTGCTGAAAAAAACATGGCCACAGTGCCTGGGATGGGGAAAGAAATGGCCGAAGATACTTCGGACGACGAAGCTTACACATTTCAAAATTTAATTGGGCAAAAACTGTCGAAGGCCGAAATGGAAGAACTTAAGGACTATGCCAAATCTTGCGGCTACAAGCCAGGAGCCCTTCTATTTGGAGGCATTGATGACGAAAAATTGGGCTGCATTCGAGACCAAACTGGAGCTAAGGTCATCGGTACTCTATCAAAGAGTATCGGTTTTCCGAAGCTAGAGACAGATATCAGCCGCTACCGACGACAACATATCGTCGGCAGCTTATTTTATTCCAACTTCAAGGTAAACAATCTTTTCTCTGGTTTTTATTGTTGTTAATAATGAAAATGTTACTAACAAAAGTTGTTTCTGTGCAGAGCATGCTACTGAGCAAAGCTCTGAAGATGCAACAAGATTTGGAGGACAAAAAACACGAAGCTATAATTGAAAATTTAGAGAGCAAGATAAAAGAACAATCAGCTATCATTGAAAAGAAAGACTTCGAGCTCCAATCGACCGAAGGCTTGCTGGCTGAGACTGAAGCTAAAGTATCAGAATTGAATTCGAAGCTTATCAGTCAATCAAAACAATTTGATCAGGAGAAGCTAGAGCTTAATTCGAAACTTGAAGCCGAAGTCCAGGCCAACTCAGACTTGAAAAAATCATTAACAAGCCTTCAAGACAAATGCTTGAAATTTAGCAATAATTGTATTGAACGATTAAAAAAGATATTTTACTCTGTTGGAGCCAGTAGCGGGAAGTTTAACCCTTCAGCGGAAAATTTACCACAAGCCTTCGATCATATTGAAGCTGAAATCGAAGAACTTGACGAAGTTATAGCCGGGCACGGTGACTTCTGTGCCTGGGTAGCTTCTCGGGGTACCGCTGCAGCGTTTCTGAAGGCTGGCTGCGAGCACGGAAAAATCGTCAACAGGCCCAACTTCACCTTGTCTCCATCAATCCTGGATGATATTCCTGACCTTGCCCGAAGCATCTCAAATAGATTTATAAAAATGATATGGACAAAAGGCGGGCGAGAGAAGGCTGGAGACGAAGCTCGAAGTCATCTTGATCCAGTAAGAAATCATACTTTGTACTTACCTTCTCCTTTACGCTTGATTTTTACTCGCGATACCTTGATTCATGTAGGATGACGAAGGTGAAGATGATGCTTAAGATATGACGCCGAAGCTGTCGTCGAAGCTGAAGCTTAATGAAGATTAGTAGAAGTATACTATAGGAAAAAACTCAGGATACTTTTGTAACAACTTTTGTAAATACAATTAAACTGTTCTCAAGAAACTTTGTACATACCTTGTAATATATTCTTACCCTTCTACTGAGGCGCTTTGATGTGGACGAAATCAGTATTTTGAGCCGAAGGCGAAAAAACACCTTCCCTTCTTTTCGTACACAACGAAGCATAGAAGACCACTTCTTCTTTTTGCCGAAGCTTTTCTTTTACATAACGAATCATAAAAAACCACTTCTCCTTTTTGCCGAAGCTTTTCTTATACATAACGAATCATAAAAAACCACTTCTCCTTTTTGCCGAAGCTTTTCTTATACATAACGAATCATAAAAAATCACTTTGGTATATATAAATGCTATGAATGAATGCTTATGCATGCAAATGCCATGATGTAATGTAATGTGCGAATGAATGTCCAAAACATATGTCCGAAGCCACACTCTCAGCCATTATTTCTTTAGAACCAACCACACATTAGCTCTGCATTCCCTTAGGAACGACTTTGGAGCTTCTTCGCCTTTTACTTAGGCGGTATAAGCTCTGCATTCCCTTAGGAACGTCTTTGGAGCTTCTTCGCCTTTTACTTAGGCGGTATCAGCGTTGACTTTTCGCTGTAAGCTCTGCATCCCCTTAGGGACGTCTTTGGAGCTTCTTCGCCTTTTACTTTCGGCGGAATCAGAGCTCTGCATCCCCTTAGGGACGTCTTTGGAGCTTCTTCTCTTTTTTTTCAGTTTCGGCACTCGATGGTGCGTTCTCAGCTTTTACATTTACATTCTTTGGGGGATTTTGCTCTTATAAAACTAAAAAGGAAATTACAGATGATGGCCCCATTAAAAACCTTTCTCCCCCTTTAGAAAGGAAAAGGGTGCCATGAAAAAGAAAAGAAAAAACATAAAAAGTTACATCAAGTTATACATAAAATCGCCGAAGCTCATCCGCATTCCAAGATCTTGGAATTTCGTTGCCATCCATGTCCTTCAATCTGTACGATCCAGGCCT
Source organism: Zea luxurians (assembly GCA_029449295.1). NCBI lineage: Eukaryota > Viridiplantae > Streptophyta > Magnoliopsida > Poales > Poaceae > Zea > Zea luxurians. The sequence goes on along the minus strand of JAOPSE010000001.1, from coordinate 42,115,423 downwards.
TGACGAAGATACTACTAAGAAAGGTCCTTCCCATTTCAATTGTAGCTTGCCCACTGTGTCTGGGTTGGCTACTCTCCGAAGCACCAAGTGACCCGGCTCAATATTTTTTAAGCGGACCTTTCTATCTCGCCACCTGACTGTTTCAGCTTGATATTTATTGATATTCTCCACGGCCTGAAGCCTGATCCCCTCTAAAGCATCTTTTTCCACAAGGCAAGCATCTTCGGGGCCTGATTCTGCCGAAACTACTACCCTTATTGACCCAGCTTTAGCTTCTTCCGGAGTTATTGCTTCGTCACCGAATAATAATTTGAATGGGGTAAAGCCTGTAGACCTTGATGTTGTTGTATTGTGGCTCCACACCACTTTGGTCAACTGATCCGGCCACTTTCCCCTTGGTTGATTGAAGATTAACTTCATTATTCCTGTCATTATGATGCCGTTGGCCCTTTCAACAAGCCCATTCGACTCCGGATGCCTGACTGATGCAAAATGGATCTTCGTTCCAATTTGATCACAGAAATTTCTGAAAGCTTCGGAGTCGAACTGCGCTCCGTTATCTACAGTGATGGCCTTCGGTACCCCAAAGCGACAGACAATATTCTGCCAGAAAAACTTTTGGACAGTGGCCGAAGTTATTGTGGCTAATGGCTTCGCCTCAATCCACTTGGAAAAATACTCCACAGCTACTATAACATATTTTAGATTCCCTTGGGCCGGTGGTAATGGACCCAACAAGTCAAGGCCCCACCTTTGCAATGGCCAGATGGGTTGTATCAGCTGTGTCAAAGACGAAGGTTGCTTTTGATCTCTTGCACATTTCTGACAACCTTCGCACTTTTGAACTAACTCCGCTGCATCCGAAGCTGCCTTCGGCCAATAAAATCCTTGGCGGAACACTTTTCCAAGTAATGGCCTGGATCCGATGTGGGATCCACACAGGCCTGCATGTATCTCTTTCATTAACTCTATACCTTCGGTTCTAGACAAGCACTTGAGCAGCGGGGCACAAACTCCATGCTTGTATAACTCCCCTTCTATCATGACATACGGACGAGCTCTTGCCTCTATCCTTTTATTATAAGCTTCGTCATCTGATAGGAAGTTGCCCTGAAGGTAAGAGATTATTTCAGTTCTCCAATCTTCGCTGTAAACAGGAGAAATGTTGAGGACTGCTCTTTCAAGTAGCTCCACTGAAGGTGCCTTTATTGTTTCGAAGAAGACATCCGAAGGTAACGGCAGCCCCTGTGCTGCAGACTTGGCTAGTAAATCAGCATGCTCATTTTGTCCTCGAGGGATATTCTTGACAGAAAATCCTTCGAAGGAGGCCTCGATCCTTCGGACCGTGTCTAGGTATTTTTCAAGCTTCGGATCTTTAGCCTTGCAACTTTTGTCAATATGACCCGAAACAACCTGGGAATCAGTCTTAAGAATCGCCCTTCTGATTCCCATTGCCTTTAATTTCCGAAGGCCCAAGAGCAGGGCTTCGTACTCAGTAATATTATTTGTGCAGCTGAAGTCAAGTCTTGCTGCATAGCAAGTTTTAACCTTGGATGGTGAGACCAACACAGCAGCTGCACCTGCTCCGAAGGTTCCCCAAGAGCCATCACAAAACACTGTCCATACTTCGGCATCTTTATTTGCTTCTTCATCCTGAGCCCCTGGCATCCAGTCGGCAATGAAATCTGCCAATGCTTGAGACTGAATTGAGGATCTATGCACATAATCAATGTAAAATTCATTGAGCTCCGCAGCCCATTTTCCAATCCGTCCAGTAGCTTCTCTATTTCTCATGATATCCTTCAACGGCTGCGAAGAAGGAACAATAATGTTGTATGCCTGAAAATAGTGCTGAAGCTTCCTGGATGCCATTAAAACGGCATACAATACCTTCTCCAGCTCTGTATAATTTTTCTTTGAGACACTAAGGACCTCAGATACAAAATATACTGGGACCTGCTTCTTGACTTGTCCATCAAACTTCTCCTGGACAAGTGCCGCACTTACTGCTGAGTGCGAAGCTGCCACATATAACAACAGAGGAGCCCCTGGCGTTGGTGGAGTTAATGTTGTGAGATCTATTAAGTATTGCTTCAGCTCTTCGAAGGCTTTTTGCTGACTTGGGCCCCATTGAAAGACTTCGGCTGACTTCAGCACCTCGAAGAATGGTAAGTTTCTTTCTGCTGATCTGGATATAAATCTGTTGAGAGATGCCAGCCTTCCTGTCAATCTTTGGGCTCCCTTTCTTGTGGTTGGTGGCTCCATTCGAAGTATAGCTTCGATTTTATTTGGATTAGCTTCGATTCCCTTTGTTGAAACCAAGCATCCAAGAAATTTACCCTTCTTCACTCTGAAGACACATTTTTCTGGATTCAGCTTCAGACCAGCTTGTCTGAAGCTGGCGAAGGTCTCCTGCAGATCAGCAATATGATTTTCTTGCTTCGTGCTTTTTACAATGATGTCATCGACATAAGTCAACACATTTCTGCCTATCTGAGATTGGAGAACCTTCGCAGTCATTCTGCTGAAACTCCCTCCAGCATTCTTGAGCCCCTCAGGCATCCGAAGATAGCAATATGTACCACTTGGGGTTATGAAGCTAGTCTTCGGCTCATCTTCCTTCTTCATCCAGATTTGATGATAGCCTGAGTAGCAGTCCAGGAGACTCATGAGCTCTGAAGAAGCTGCTGCATCAACTAAAGAGTCTATCCTTGGCAGCGGGAATTCGTCCTTCAGACAAGCCTTGTTGAGATCTGTGAAATCGATACACATTCTCCACTTGCCATTGGCCTTCTTCACCATAACAGTGTTAGCTAGCCACTCTGGATACTTCACTTCTCTGATAACTCCTGCACTGAGGAGTCTTTTTACTTCATTGCGAGCCCCTTCGGCCTTGTCATCAGACATTTTCCGAAGCCTCTGCTTTCGGGGTCTGAAGGATGGGTCAACATTGAGTGAATGTTCAATAACATCCCGATTTACTCCACAAAGATCATTGGCTGACCATGCAAAAACATCTTTGTTGTTGAATAAAAACCTTATCAAGGTTTTCTCCTGGTCTTCATATAGTTGCGAGCCCAACAGCACCTTCTGCTCTGCTATGTCTTCACACAATAACATGGGCTTCGGCTGATCCGCTGAAGCTGCCTTCTCCCTCCTGAATTTGTACTGTTCACAAGCTTCAGCTCCATCTATGTTATGGATTGCCTTGGAGTCAGTCCAGCTTCCTTCGGCCCTTCTAGCAGCTTCCTGGCTTCCATAAATAGCAATAGGCCCTTGGTCCGAAGGTATCTTCATGCAGAGATAGGCTGGGTGAAGAATTGCTTCGAAGGCATTAAGAGTACCACGGCCAATGATAGCATTGTAAGGATACTCCATGTCAACAATATCAAACACAATTTGCTCAGTCCTTGTGTTGTTAACAAATCCGAAGGTTACCGGCATGGTAATCTTCCCGAGTGCTACAATCTGCCGCCCTCCGAAGCCACAAAGAGGGTGCGTAGCATCATGAATCTTGTCTTCAGGCTCTTGCATTTGTCTGAAGGCTTTAGCAAATATAATGTCAGCTGCACTGCCTGTATCAACTAGGACATTGTGGACCAGAAATCCTTTGATCACGCAAGAGATAACCATGGCATCATTGTGAGGATAATCCTTAAGCTGAAGGTCTTCCTGAGAGAAAGTAATTGGAATGTGGGACCATTTTGACTTGATGAAGGGTCCCTGTACTCCAACATGCTGCACCCTTCTCTGAGCCTCCTTCTTCTGCTTCTTGTTAGCTGGCTCTGAGCAAGAACCGCCTGTTATCGGGAGCACCAGCTTCGAAGCTGAAGCAGCTCCAGCTTGATTGTTGAACGAAGCCATCAGCTCAGAAAAGTGGAAGTGAGTTCACCGGAGGTGGGCGCCAATGTTGGGGGCTTGTTCTCAAATGCTAAGAGTTAAGGACAAGGCAACACAGAAAATGTTAAGTGTTAAAGTCCTTCGTCCTCCACTACATTATATCCTTTCGGGATATAAATAATTTCGGACGAAGGTTACGAAGGGCGCACCTTCGTAAACATAATAACGAGGAACGAAGTATTCATATAAATCATGAGGTACAAAATAAACATTTAAATGTTATCATAGAATCATTTCCATTTTTACTAACATGAACGAATATAAATGATTTCAAATTACAAATGTACCTTCGGTCCTGAGGAAAGCGAGAATACAAGTGTGATGTGGAGGCAAATGACAGGTTCGCGTGAACAGTACAGAGGTACTGTTCATCTATTTATAGACACAGGTCACAGCCTGTGACAAATTACAATTATGCCCCTTACAAAAGTTTACAACATTGACTCAGACCTCTATGGATAAAAAGGTCATTCTATCTCTATGTCGGTTTGTAACGCCGAAGCTCCATGAAAAGGAACCTTCGGCCATCTCCTGGGGACGACTTCAGCCGAAGCTGCTTCTTCGTGTAAGACCTTCGGCGCACCGAAGCATGGCCCCAACAGACCATATCCTCTAGAGTCTGATCAAAGTTTGCCAGAGATAACTCCTGTAGACCAACGAGAGCTGACAGAGCAGGAGAAGGAACTCCACTACTATCCCCACTAGCGATATACTGTCGACTGTTTTTCCGAGTCAGAGGGACCTCATCTTCTTCCTCCCTGTCGTTTTCATCAACAACATAAGCAACACACCCATTGGGATCAGCATCGGGAGGGGCACACCCATTGGGATCAGCAGCAGATGGAGCACACCCATTGGGGTCGGCGTCAGTAAAATCAGGCACGGGAACCTCCTCAGCAGCAGGAACCGAAGGACCAGCGCCCCGATCCAAACTAGATACTTGCCGAAGACGTCTCTTTTTCTTTTTCTGCTCATCAGCAGAAGGATCAAGTTGATTGGCTCGGCAAGGGCGTCTCGGGCAAGCACTGGCAGGCTTCTGAATATCCAAAGTCGTACTATCTTCTGGGAGAGGCGCCACCACCAATGTCCTGACAAGAGCAGCATCAGGAGAGTCCTCAGCCAGCAAATCAAGCATAGCGCTTATTTCCGCGTCACTGGGATCCAAAGGCACCTCAAAGTGGACTTGCCGTTCGTCATCCGGAATTTCCCCGAGCGAGGCAACCAAAGTGTTAACCTCTTCGGCAGAGGGTCGCACTCTAAGGCCCAAACCGCTATCAGCAACAGGCGGATTCGACACATAAAAAGTGAAGGCCTTGGGAGGAGGTAGGTTCCATGCTGAGTATGCCACTGGGGCACCAATTTTTGATACCTTGCCTCTAAGAATCATCTCAAGCCGGTTCACCAAGTCTACAGAGGGAATCTTCCTGTTGGTGACCCAAGTTGAGTCAGCTAGACCTCGGTACAGATAAGCCGGGTATGCCCTGTCCTTCAACGGCTGAATATTCTTGAAAACAAAATCAGCAACCACAGCCTCAACAGTTAGACCCCTTTCTTTCAGCAGTCCAACTTCAGCTAGCAAAGCCCTCGCTTCAGCTACCTCCTGATCCGTGGGAGACTCAGTCCAACTCGGAGTGCGAACATCCGGCTGTCTTCCCGACCGAGGGGGGAGAGAATTTCCATGGTTCTCAACAATAAACCATTCCAAGCGCCATCCCTTGATACTGTCTTTGAGAGGGATTTCAAGATACTCAGTCTTCCTCCCGCGGCGCATCTCCAGACTAGCACCGCCAACCAGCTGATGCTGACCCCCAGCCATTCCAGGGCGGCAGTGATACAAGTACTTCCACAACCCAAAATGTGGCAGCACACCAAGAAAAGCTTCGCACAAATGAACGTAAATAGAAATTTGAAGAATAGAATTGGGATTCAGGTGGGTCAAGTTAAGGCGATAAAAATGAAGGAGGCCGCGGAAAAAGGGAGAAATGGGGAGAGCGAGACCACGGAGAAGAAAAGGAACATAAACCACGGATTCGTGGGTATCCTCTGTCGGGACAGTGACCCCATGACAAATCCGCCAAGAAAAAAGCTCCCTCGGGGGAAGAACCCCGATGGACACGAGGTGGAGGAGATCAGGCTCGGAGACAACAGACGTGTGGTTACCTGCGAAAGGCAACTAGCTGTTGGGGTCGATGGGGGGAATTACTGCAGCGGATGAACTCGAGGCCTTTCTCTTGGGTGCCATCTCATCTTTACTAGCGAACAGAGCGAGAGCCGAATTGCAGAAAGGATTTGGAGGCAGGAAAGCAAGAACTAGGGCACGGAAAGTAGAGGCGGCTGAAAGCGCAGTATACGCGGAATATTCCCGAGTCGGATACCGTCTCCAAAAGCGCCCAATCAGCACCCGGCGGTTACTTCTAAAACACCGGCGTGCCACGTCATCACCCGGCGGCTACTTCTAAAACCCCGGTGCGCCACATCATCACTCGGCTACTATCCTCAAAGTGGCCGACACGGCCCGTTTTAACTCGGCTGTTATTTCTAAAACGCTGACGTTACCACCAGTCGCTCGGCATTTATCTCTAAAGTGCCGACGATACCTTCAGTCGCTCGGCAGCTATCTCTAAAGCACCGACGATATCCTCAGTCGCTCGGCGGTTATCTCTAAAAAACGTTGACGTTGTTACAGGTCACTCGGCTGTCGCATCTAAGAGCACCGACGTGGTCAACAGTTATTCTGATGCTGGCACGGTTTCATCATCACTCTGACTCTAATTCAAATGCGTAAATATCGACAGTAGTAAGCTCGGCCATCACCCCTGAAGCGGCGATACGATGCCCGAGTTATTCAGTTACTATTCCGAATGAATCAACTCCACAAATAAGAGATCGACTTACTATGAAGCACAATAATTAGTACCAGAGGAGACAAAGCCATTCTTCATTAAGGGAAGTAACAGTACTTACAAATCAACTCATTAAGAGTCGATAACTTCCCTATTGATACTACTATACTACATTCTACTACTACTGCTACTACTACTGCTGCTACTACTACTACTACCTACGCTACACTATACTACGCTACATTACTAATACTACTACATTATTTCACTATACTACTTCTAATCTGTACTAATATTTAAAAACCAGTGGCATTTAGCCACTGGCCTTGTTGCCGCCCCTGCCGCCGCCGCTGCTGCCGCCCCTGCTGCTGCCGTTGCCGCCCCTGCTGCTGCCGTTGCCGCCTCTGCTGCCGCCGTCGCCGTCGTCACCGTCATCGCCGCTGCCATCGCCTCCGTCGTCGTTGTCGTCGTCGTCGCCTTCGCCATCGCCGCCACCGTCCTCCTCGGACGAGTCCTCCTCATCCGAGGAGTACTCCGACTCATCCGAGCCCGCGAGCCCAGAGCGCTCGACGGCCCGGATGTAAGTCCAGACCTCGGCGGCGAGCCCCTGGGAGTCGTCTGAATCATCAGACGACTCACGCTGAGGGATGAGAGCCGGAGACCCCTCGGACTCAGAGGAGAACTCCTCCTCTGAGTATTCCGAGTCACCAAAGTCCTCGGACGGAGGAGTCGGCTCGCGCTTGCGTTTCTTGCCCATGGCGGAGATGCAAGGAGAAGAAGAAGGCAAGCAGTGGAGAACAACAAGGGATGTGAAAAAACCAGAGAGGCAAAGGCACTATTTATAGAAGAAGGAGGCAACCGCTCACCTCCAACCGCGGTCACTGAACAGTCGCGAGGCATTCAATACACACTTCAACCCGTCTGAAGACGCGCGGCTGACGCCGTTTCACGCAATGCAACACCTATTAGGACTCCAGTCAACAGCGCGGAGGATATGATTACGCCCGCCGTCACATCACATTACTACTTAGAAGCAGCCGGCTAAAACGCTCAGCGTACCAAGCCGTCCCTTGCCCACACCCATTGGGGGGGACGCCCAGGAATTATCAGTATATTTTTCAAAAACTGTCACATCCGTGCAGAGCGTGCAATGAACACCTCAAGACAAAAATGAGATATCAGTAAGGATCAAAGGAAATCCAAATATAGCCGGTGAAGTACAAAATCTGACCGACGGAAGCAATGTGAAGACTAGCCAGGGAACGTCCATCAAATGTCCAATCGGTCGCAAAGCAAATAAATTGCACCACCTAGCAAGATATGGGCGGATCTCGAACTCAGCTGCAAAAGACAAAATACGTGCTGACCTCGGATGCATAATACTAATGCCATAATGCTGACCTCTAAAGCATAATATGGATGACACAATGCCGACTTCTAAGGCATTCAAAAAAAGAGAAAATATGACTCTCGGCAAAAGGACATGAAGTAAAGACCATTGAGAGGATTGTTTTCAAAAATCCACTCAAAGCTCGGGGGCTACACCCATTCGGTGCACCCCATGGATCACCATTTCAAGCCAAGATAGTGCCGACTTCTAAGGCATAAGACAAGATTAAAAGACAAGGCTGGCCCTCAACCAAAGTATGAGAAGAAAATAAAAATAATTTCTGATGAAGACCTTCGAGTAGATTATCTTCTGAAATCTACTCAAAGCTCGGGGGCTACACCCATTGGGTGCACCTCTGGTGCACCCAACAAAGTTTAGGGTCCTACAATATGAAATGCCGACTCTTAAGGCACAAGCACGAAACAAAGCTCTAGTGTACGAGTGATCACAGCAGAAGGAGACAGTAAGAAATCATTTTTCTCCAAATTACCTGCAAGCTAGGCCTAGGATCTTTGGGCCGATTACCTCAAAATCAACCCAAAGATCGGGGGCTTGTGGGGGACAGATATCCCCCGGGTCCACTGGAAGGGTAAAAGACCTCACGACGGGCCCAAGGGCCCAATAAATCGTAAGGTCATTCCTTCATGGGCCTGGGGAAGGACAATCAGTGAAGCAGATCGACGTAAGGCCGGATCGGTGCAAGCCCGGATGGCCTCGCAGCGTTAAGCGAGAAACCACAACAGAAGATCCGACTTTCCCGCGATGGAGCCCCATGCAGCGGAACCAGGCGAGGATAGGTCGGCAGAATCATAAGAAGATAGACTCAAATAGTTCACTATCCTTTAGGAGCACGTTGTTATCATATCCACATGTATTGCCCCACGGTCGAATATATAAGGCCCAGGGGGCACCCCTTCAGAACGATCGATCTCACTACTCAGCCATCCACCTCAACCCTCTACGTTCTCACTTCAGAGAACTGACTTGTAATCCATTGCACAAAGCATCCTCACCAGGACGTAGGGTGTTACGCATCTCTAAGCGGCCCAAACCTGCAAATACCGTCCATCGTCCCTCGTGCATCTAGCATGAACCATTTTGCTGCAGTCGGCGACACCGTCCTACTCCTAAAAACACCTCGAGGGGCAACCCCAGGTGTGCGGTCGGACCCAAAACACCAACAACAGGCTCTCCCTCTGGCGTAGTGGCCACTTGTGTATAATAGATTCACCCAGTTTTCTTCATATTCTTGCCCGTTGCATTATTTGTCGTGTTTCCCTTGCCTTGGCTTGAACTCCCCGGGTTCTGCTGATTATTGGAGTTGTTCCACCTCAGATATGGGCAGTCTTTAATGAAATTTCTAGACTTCCCACAATTGAAGCAGCCAGTTGATGAACTCGGGAGTGCAGGGAAACGAGCACCAGGGGCACTCGGCTGAGTTGTTGAAGTGGGGGCAGTGACAGGGTGGATGAATACAGGCTGTTTAAAGGGGTAGGAGGGTGGACGAGGTGAAGAACGGTTTTGATTGAAAGGTCAAATCACCAACCTTTGTCGCTTTTCAGGCCCCTGGTTGGACCTGTCACCTCCATTTCCCTTTGATTTGCCTGTGCCTGCATACTTAGCTTCAACTACCAGCGCTGTGCTAACAGCCCTGCTGTAGGAGAGATCAAGACAGGTGGCCATCTTTCATTGTAGCCGGTCATTGAGGCCTCTCATAAAACAATTCCTCTTTTTCAGGTTAGTATTGACCTAGTCAATTGCGTATTGGGACAAATGATTGAATTTGTTGAGATACTGCATAACAGTATCTCCTCCTTGCTTGAGCTTCATGAATTCTTCTTGCTTCATATGGAGCACTCCTTCTGGAATGTAGTGCTCCCGAAATGCCAATTTAAATGCGTCCCATGTGACTTGATGGCCGGTAGGCTGAATGGCCACATAATTTCCCCACCAGGTGCTGGCAGGGCCTCTTAACTGCTGAGCCACAAATAATGGCTTCTGGGTCTCCATGCATCGGATGAGTCCAAACTTCTGCTCAATGACCCGCACCCATTCATCAGCTTCGAGGGGATCTTCGACTTTGACGAATAGTGGAGGACGGGTTTCCGAGAAATCCAAGTACGATGTTTCGCGGGTCCCTGCGGATAAGCCCTCCTGCCTTATTGCTGAAGTTGCTGTCCCGCCATTTCGCGTAGGAAGCGGGTGTTATCAGTGGTTGCGGTGACCAAGGCGGCGATAGCCTCGGCCAGCATGGGCGGTACCGGTGGTGGATTGGGTGTATCTTCTTGACCACGGGATGTTCCCGCGCCATCATGTGCACGAGTTCGAGATGGCATCTGAAGCAAAGAAATATTTGGAAAATATCACATGCTGATACATACCATCATTTTACATTACTTAAGATGTAATGTGTACAACATGACCACATTACCTATTTTACAATAACATTATTTCTAAACTGTACTACTACTAGTATTTATTATCCTTAGCAACTTCGTTGTCGGGTGTAGGGGTCCATTCATCAGCTAGGTTCATTGAAGGAGGGGGCTTGAAAAGATCCAGTTCCCCACCAAATGCTTCACCTGCTGTTCCAGAAGGTCCAGCTCCCATTCTGCCAAGGTCAGCAGGTACGTCGGGGTGCAGTCGCGAATACAATTCATGAACTTCATCATGCAATGTATTGCAGTACACTTGCAAGTTATCAACGGCCGTGCTAAGCTCCTCCACACGGGCTCGAGCTTTGGCTTCTCGGTCCCAAGCAATGGAACGTGAGTTGACGGCCCAATCAAGTGCCAAATCTTGTTCAGCAAGCTCATCTTGCAGATGTCGGATGTCAGTTCTTAACTCATTTATGCGCTGACCATCCTCGACCCACACACTGTTTCTGTGACGTAGCTCCATTCGAAGCTGCTTCACCTAGACTTCTAGATCTCCAATGGGGTCATTGCTGCCGCTGTTGCTATCCTCATGCCTTGGTGCCAGCTAATGGCGAGGCACGCCAATTGGCCCAGTTGACTTGTGCGCGGTTTTCCTCGTGCGTGGTGGCATATCTCCGTAAGGGGGAAAATCTTATTAGTATAGTTTTTATCATGATGCATGCATAATTATAGAATCAACCTTAGTTGATTCACAACCTTCTATACAGTGCACTCTACTATCTGGTCTTTAAAATAAGTACTTCAGAAGGTAGTTAGATAAGAAGGAAAGAAATTTTCTTAGATAAGTCTTTGAAAATTCTTTTTGAAAATGCCTCATAACATCTACAGAGATGGGCTTCGCTCCGATACCAGCTGTGACAGAACCTCCCAAGTTATCAGACCCACCAACAGTTGTCCTTGTCCATCAGACCTTGGACAACCCTGCAGGTGCACCTGATCACTTGACAAGTTCGGTATCCGAAGTCTTTACCTTGCCCAAGAGTATTTCACCCGTCACGCAGATATTACAACACATCGAAGGTACGAGTATGTGAAAGCAGTTACAACAACTTATTTTATATTAAAGTATAGAAAGAGTAGTATTATTACAGACCAGTAAAATATAAGAGTGCCGGAGTAATATTATTACAACCCTGGGAGGCAAAACCCCTCCCGATTAACAGTAAAAAGTTTTTAAAGGAGGACACTTCCTCCCGAGGCTTCAGTCTTGGTTTTCTTCCTTAGGCACCACCTTGTAACAGAAGCAACAAAATTTTGCTGCTTCCTCACCTACAACAACATGGGTTCAAAAACCCTGAGTACAGAGTGTACTTTTGCAAGTCTTACCCGTCAAAATAAAAGACTCTCAAGGATATTCTAGCTTTTGGGAATCAAGGTATGGCTTGTCAAGAATCAAAGACTCTGTTTGCAAAAATGCATACTAATAGTGGATCCTTAAAAATCCAGTTTTACTTGTCAGGTTAAGTAAAGTTACCTGCATCTAGAGTTCTTTCTACCCTAGTTCAAGCACTTGACCTATACTAGCCAATTTCTTATCAACCCTTCTTATTCACTGGAATGCTACGTGTAGGGCAGTGACCAAGTCTTCATGTCCGAGAAGTAACGACGATCGGAATCGATTAATACTCAGCTGAGGATCTCCAGTCACACGACATATGTAGCACTTAACCGTTGCATATGTCAACTCGCCACCAGGGTTCTTAAGACCAGATCAGGTTCACGCCAACCGAGAGCACAGATACACCACCGTCCAGCCTCTTGCCACGGAGGGTACATGCTACTCTCTCCATCTCTCCACTCCCATTGCATGTTATCTTATTCTAGTATTAGTCTTCTCGAGGCAAAGCTTACCCATGATGAGGCATGTGACCAGTTAAAGGGTCCTCGATCATCAAGCCTACATCGACAAGGTCCTTAATCGACTCAGACAGAGACACTACACCGAGACTCCCTTCTCGTGCAAGCCAACCGTCCAGTCTCAGCTTTATTATTTTCAACCCAAAGTTTGGTACCTGGCAGAGGTACATCTTTTCCGATGTTGAACCCATCACGGCCATGATGGATCCACCATCAAGTTTTATTTTGAAAACATCCCACCCACTTGAAGCATCATCTTTTGTGAAAACAAAACATTTTGTTTTTCTAGAGCAAGGCTAAGCATGAGAAAAACCTTTTTGTAAAATAGGGAATCAAGGTAATCAAATTCTCAAGGAAGGAAATGCAGCAACTTGTTTAGCACACAACTCCTATCACCTAATGCATCAAGCAAGTGAGAAATATTTTAAAATATCAAGGAGGTGGCAAATGCACCGGGGCTAGCCTTGTGTTATAGGTGAGTCGGGCTCTGCTCCACAGATGTCAAAATAAAAGCAGTTCCCGGCCTGAGGTTCTTCAGGTGGTGGTGGTGTAGCTCTTGCTTCTTCAACTTCTACTTCTTCGTTTTCTTTATATAACCATATATAATCATGATGTGACACCCCAGTGTCACCTAGGGTTTTCTCAAGTGCTAACCCAAGAAATAACATTTTATGTGAGCCAAATTAAGCATGAAGCATCAAATTAACTTAAGAATAAAAGATCCACTAAGTTTATATATAATGGAATCATGTTCAAAACAAATGAGATTTTCAAAAGAGCAAAATGTTGAAACCCTAACACCAACCCTAATTGAGCTCTTTAAGTAGAATTGAAGAAAAGGGGCAAAAGACTATGAAAAATATAAAATCATAGCTTAGGCCAAATATAAACATTGAAGTATACTAAATAAGCTACAATAAAGATTATGAAAGCTTGTCCAAAATAGTTTAATAAAACCTCCAAACAAGCTTCTCAAGTAGGGATTTCAGAAATTCAGAATTCTAAATTTTAGCCCTTGAACTAAAGATCGAGCGTGTTCACCTTGATCCCTAGCTCAAATCCTAATGACCCCATTGACAAAATTGTGCCTAACTAACCCCTCTGTTGCATGCCATATGATGACATTAGGACGCGAGCCCTAGACACGACAAAACCCAGGATTTGCCTCAGGCTCAGGCAGGGAGACAGACCAGACTTCAGGGCTCCAAATCTTTGAAACCAGTAGGCAAAATCCTATGACCCCACACAAGATCGGTAGCTTATAGGGAGGAGAAGAGGTTTTGTGCACTGACCAAGGCGAGAGCAGACTCGGATGAATGACCACACGTGCCAGAACTTGGGCAGAATGAACGCGCACACGTGTTCGACCCTGGTCGGCACGCTGGCGTTCGCCCAACCCGTGCGCGCGCTCGCCCCAGTGTTCGGTCAAGTCCGCCGCGCGCCCTCGCCCTCGGCCATGCTCGCCCGCGCCTATAAAGCCTCCCCGGGTGCACCTCACTTCACCCCATGCTCACCTTCGCCGGCCAGACACCCTCCTTAGCTCCGGCGAGCTCTTTTCCACCCGCCATTGCCACCCGAGCCTCGGCCACCGTGGCCAGCCCACTCCAGTTGGTTCCTAGCCGCACCAGCCGCTCGGATAGCTTCGCCAATAGCTTGTGAAGATCCCCAAGCTCTCGGACCCGGCAGAACTTCACAGGAGAACCAAGATCGTCCTCGCCGGACTTCAGCCGCCTGCCTGCGCGCGTAGAACGAGCAATCCGGTGAGCTGTTCTTCAATTCCTCACGCGCACACCCTCCTTGATCCCTGGTGAAGCTCTCTGACCCATTTGATTAGTCAATTGTGCCCTGGATAGGCCGGACTCCTCGCCGCCGACGAGCTCCCCCGCCTGCGCACGTGGACCGGCTGACTCCGACCATCCCCGACGGCGACCCGCACATCGTCGTGACCCTCAGGACCTCCCCTACACCCTCGGCCACCTCACCGGAGCAGTCTCATCGCCGGTAAGCCCCTCCGCCCTTTCCTCCGCCGCGGGTACTGTTTGATTTGGGGAAAGAACCTCGGGCTAGGATTAGAAGAACTCAGGGGGTTTTCTGAACTGTCAGCGACTCACTTGAATAGTAGCCCAAGGACTAGTCTATAAGAAAACTTGAAAACACCCGTCAGGGACCCCGTTGCAAAGTAGTTTTCCTTTTAATCATTTCTGTTTAATCTTTTTAATGAATAGAGAACTTAGGAAATTCATAACTTAAGAAATACTTAACCGAAAATTGTCAAACCAATTTTGCTGGATTCTAAATATTATGGACTACCAACTAAAAATACTAAACCTCATGCTTTCTGTTCTAAATTTTAGAGTTTAGAATTAAATACAGAAACTAACCAAACCTTATTTAATTAAAGAAAATTAGTTATGCTTCTGTGCTGACCCTAAGAAAATTTGTAGATGTTCAAACCTCATTTAAACACTGTTTAAAAATAGTAGTAATCCCAGTATTGAAAATTTGATTAAGGATATCTATTAAAAGCCATTTTGCCCAAAACTTAGGAAAATCAGAAAGGCATTAGGAATTAATGAACAGTGAGTGCAATTATTTTTCCTAACCTACTTAAGTAACAGAGAACCTAGGAAAAATAAAAAGACCACTAGTCCAGAACAGAATTAAAGTGGAATGTTTTATTTAGCATTTTTTCCAACTAGAAAACAATTATTGGAGTTATAAAATCAGACCCAAAATTGTTAGTAAAAATCCAGTGGACTTGTAACCACCAAAACCCCACTGCAAAAAATGATAAACACCCCAGTCCATCATTTAAGTAGGGTAAACAAATAAAACTTGATAATGAGGTATACTTCAATTAAATCATGAGCAACCCAAAAATGATGCAATAATGGGCAAATAAAATTTTGCTAGATCAATAATGAGATAGGCCACCAGAGAAAAATACAAACCCATTTGAAAGATGCAAATAATACCTATTGCCAATACTTCATGAAAAAGACCATTTAATCCAAATAATTCCTACCACCCCTTCCCTTAAGCAAAAAGATGCCAAACTTCAGAATGATTGCTCTTGTGCAAAGAAGAAGCTAGGAAAAATCAGAAATCTGTTGTTTGATAATTTTCAAATATAGTGGTAGTAGAAAGCACCCCTTTGGCTAGAAACTTTAGAAAATCATGGTAAAATAACTAATAAGTATTAATGGCTAAAACTTTGTGCAAAGTTATGCTATAACATCTAAATGCCAGCAAAAATAAGTCTTAGAAAATTTCCTACTGTTAAATGGTAGTTGTAGTTCAAACCACCCCTTCTGCCCTAACATTTTATAATTTTGTACAGAAAGAACCACTCACTTTTTAAGCCCCAAATTTTAGGACAGAGAATTATACACCAATAAGAAGCCACTGTAATTTTTGCAGAATTTTTGGAAATTTATTGAGACCACTTGTAGTTCAAACCCACTCTAAAAACATAAAAGAAATAGAGGGAAAGAAATAAAAGATAAACCTCACCCCAATAAGTTCAACTTGAAATCTTGATAAATTCTCACTAAGGCTTTAAAAAGAATTCAGTGGAAGACCAAATTAGACTTACCACTTAGTTTAACTGAGTGTGATCTAAAATACTAAGTATACCACCAAAAATCTTTTGCAACAAGATTTAACTCTACCTAATTTAAGTGGATCATTCACCATCAAAGTTTAATTGCTAAGGCACATATCATATCATGCATGTATCTTACTTATTGCATTCATTAGATTGTAATCTCGCTGACAGAGAGTACGTGCTCATCCCCGAGCAAGGAGCTGTCCAAGAGGAAGACCAGGAGCAAGCTCCCGAGGCTGCCATCGAGGATCTCCCCGCAGCCCCAGCTATTGAAGGCAAGCCCTGGTTTTATGTATAACCATGTTATTATATGCTACTTTACTACACTTAATGTTTGTAGGATTGCAATGTGCACTTAAGTGTAGGAGTTGCTTGAAACCTTAGTTGCATGAACTTAGGATTCCTTTTTTAGATGAATACTAGTATGCTAGGTCGAGTAGCTGCTATGCTAATCAGGATCTCGGTAGAAGTCGAGTGATTTTTCTAGCACTCGCGCGAGGTCAGGAATTGATTGTATTCATCTTGATAACGGGATCTACAATGGTCTATGGACTTGGATCTAGGGTGGATGCCTTGTCCATGAGACAGGAAAAAGGAATTAAGGATTAATGTGTGGATACCTGAGTCAAGCGTTTGAACATACTAAACACATGTCGAGAAATATGGTAACCGGTAAACCTAGTACCTGAGTGAAGCTGGGCACAGACTTTATCCCTCACGCGACCTGAGACTGGGTCTCCCATGCTAGCTATGGTGGGTACAAGTGCAGTCACTGCACGACGGCAGCTGGGGTCAGTGGAGCATTGTATGCCAAGGCGGTGAGGCCTGGACGTGAACGGGGAATCGATGGGGACGGTTGACATGTGTGGGGATGGAGTGCTCTGACATGTCGTGTGTTTAGATTTACCTTGCAAGGTTAAAACTCGATTCGAATCGTCTGCTTCTCGCAGCTAATGAGACTGCTTGACCCCTTGTACTACATCAAGTAAGAAGTGAAATGAGGTTTACATGAGAAACTTGTTGATTGCACTAAATGCTTGCTACCATGTATGCTTAGGAGGAGCAAACTTAGCTAAGATAATGATACTAGAAACTGAAAAGCTAAAAGATTGATTTTTAGACTCAGCTAGTGCTTTTGGCAAACCAAACCCCTCAGCCAAATAGCTGCATGGTCTAGAGGTAGAGGAGTAGTTTCCTCACACCGGGTAACTCTAGCTGAGTATTTGTATACTCAGCCTTGCTTGTGGCATAATTTTTGCAGGTATGCTTCAGGATACGGTTGATGGTGTGACTTGGCCTACCACCCTGCCACCGGGTTGGACGGTCGAGTGGGATGCTGCTCCGACAGGAGAGGAGCATGAGGAGTAGTGGGCTAGGCCTTGCCCATTTCCTCGCTATCGACGACATCGATTATCCGCTGCATTTCATTTTGTGAATTTTTAATTGCTACTTGAAAAACTCCGATCTATGTAATAATTCAGTACTTTAATTTGAGGTTTCCTGCTTTATTGTATTTCTTCTGTGACTCACCTTCGAGTGAGATTATGGAATTTGATCCTGGTTAAGTGGCTTTATCAGACTGGATCTGAGGGACTGACGGGTTATTCTGATTTAAGTGTGTTACGGCCCCTAGGGTGTGACCTAGGCACTTAAGCTGGAATAATTCGGGTAGTTCCGCCACAGCTGGTATTAGAGCAAATTCCACCACAGAGAAGGACAATAAACCATGAATACCAATTTTCAACATCTAAAACTTGCTTTGAAACTGCTAAGAATCGTCAGGACTAGACCGCTAGACCTAGGACGAAAGGCCTTAGGGATAGTGGGAGAAATAGGTGGCTAATTAAGTAGGCCCTGTGGGCCAGTACTTAGATTTTTAAAGGATGTCTTAAAGCACCTTATATTCGAAGAGGAGATGTTACTTTCAGCATGCATGCATTATAAAAGCTAAAAGGAATTAAAACTTGAGCTAACCCGCTTCCTTTTAAAACCATCCAGACTCTTTTATTTTTCTTCCTTCCACCATAATCTTTCATTTGATACCCTTCCGCAGATGAATTCACCCACCCCCGCCAGTGGAGGAGACACTTGTTTCAGCTCTGACTTCCTTTCGCACAATGGCTTTCCCTCCATCTTGTGGGAAGTGCTTAACTCTGCCAGTTACCCTACACCCCCTTGTACACAGTGCAGTTGTATGAGGAGCATCGGGTACCCTATTGCCGAGTCTGGCTGACCTTGGAGGCTCATCCCCTTCAGCCGGGTTGGCGTTCTCTTGACTCCAAGACGATTGGATTCAGGACGGACGACACCACTGAGGCAGTAGCCATGAAGACTCTGATGACTTTCTGTGGCTACCACCCCCTGGAGATGGTGATGCACCCCATGGGACTCTTCCCTGCTGAGAAGAAGGATGACCCCATGTGGTGTAACCATGTGAGCCATGTGAAGGATGTGTGGGCGATGTATCCCGACTTGGTTGGGAGGGTCACTGTTCAGTGCATGAGTGCGTTGTATCGCCTTCAGGCCCTGCAGAGCGACGCTATGGCACATCTTACTAACATCGCTCAAACCACCAAGCTCACCCTTGACAGCCGAGAAGATTTTGTGGTCGACTTATCCTCCGAGTTGGTGGAGAAGGATTTGCAGGTGGAAAGGCTAAGCCAGCGCATTACCATCTTGGAGCAGTAGGTGGAGATCCGAGACAACACTATTGATGTCTTGGAAAACCAGCTCCACGATGTGCAGCGGGAACTCGAAGAAGCCAATGATCACCTGGACATGCACCACTTGGATATGGAGGCCAATGAGGCCAGAAGCGAGGGAGAAGAGGCTCCCGAGGAGTTAGGACCAGCCCCTGGTGCCAATGGGACTACCTCCGTGATGCCCCCTTCACCCGCATCCAGTGTCGCTTCCACCATTCAGGGTTGATCAGTCACTTTGACGCTTTAGGCGGATAGAAACCTACGCGAGCTTAGTTAATGCCAGATTTTGGACAAGGCTTACGGGTACTCCCCCCTAAATTGATGTAACCCTTGTGAACTTTTGAAATCTGTCTGATGTTTGTAACCATGTTATCTTCGTTTCGAACCTAATGTTATGATTATGGCATTTTTCCTCCCATATGAGATAATGGCTTGTCGTTCGAAATTGTGAGTTGGGATAACAATGGCGACAATCTCTGTTTTCAGATGGCAGCTAGGCAGCGTCGCGGGCATAACGAGCAAGTTCCCCCGCCACCTCCTCCAGCTCCCACAGTACAGGAGCTGATGGCCCAGCAGAATGAGATTCGACAGCTCTTGCAGCGCCAGCCCCACCCTCAATAGCATGGTGGAGGCTAGCATCAGCGACCTCCGGCAGCGGCAACCTACCAGGAGTTCCTGAGCACGTAGCCGCCCTTGTTCACCAAGGCAGAGTGAAAGGGAAATAGGGTCAAACCTTTTCCATATGAATTTTGGTGGTTGAATTGCCCAACACAAATTATTGGACTAACTAGTTTGCTCTAGATTATGAGTTCTACAGGTGCCAAAAGGTTCACAACAAACCAATACAAGTCAAAATAAAGGGTTCAAACAAAGGGAGCAAAAGACAACCGAAGTGTGCCCTGGTCTGGCGCACCGGACAGTGTCCGGTGCACCAGGGGATCCAACTCCGAACTTGCCACCTTCGGGAATTCTAGGAGCCGCTCCGCTATAATTCACCGGACTGTCTGGTGTAACACCGGACTGTCCGGTGTGCCAGCGGAGCAACGGCTACTTCGCGCCAACGGTCGTCTGCAAGGAGCATTAAATGCGCGCCTGCGTGCGCAGAGGTCAGAGCAGTGCTAGAAGGCGTACCGGACAGTCTACAGGACCTGTCCGGTGCACCACCGGACTGTCCGATGGCCCCACAAGTCAGAGCTCCAACGGTCGAACCCTAACGGCCGGCTGACGTGGCTGCCGCACCGGACAGTGTCCGGTGGCGCACCGGACTGTCCGGTGCGCCATACGACAACAGCCTTCACCAAACGGCTAGTTTGGTGGTTGGGGCTATAAATACCCCAACCACCCACCATTCATTGCATCCAAGTTTTCAGACTTCTACACCTTACAAGAGCTATAGCATTCAATACAAGACACACCAAAGAGATCAAATCCTCTCCCAAGTCCAAAGATCATTCCAATCAAATAGTGACTAGTGAGAGAGTAACTTGTGTTCATTTGAGCTCTTGCGCTTGGATTGCTTTTCTTCTTCATTCTTTCTTGTGATCAACTCAATTGTAACTGAGGCAAGAGATACCAATTGTGTGGTGGTCCTTGCGGGGACTTAGTGTCCCGTTTGATTGAGAAGAGAAGCTCACTCGGTCTAAGTGACCGTTTGAGAGAGGGAAAGGGTTGAAAGAGACCCGGTCTTTGTGACCACCTCAACGGGGAGTAGGTTTACAAGAACCGAACCTCGGTAAAACAAATCATCGTGTCTCACTCTTTGTTTGCTTGTGATTTGTTTTCACCCTCTCTCTCGGACTCGTTTATATTTCTAACGCTAACCCCGGCTTGTAGTTGTGCTTAAGTTTGTAAATTTCAGATTCGCCCTATTCACCCCCCCTCTAGGCGACTTTCAATTGGTATCAGAGCCCGGTGCTTCATTAGAGCCTAACCGCTCGAAGTGATGTCGGGAGATCACGCCAAGAAGGAGATGGTGACCGACGACAAGCCCGTTACAAGCCAAAGGAAGGCTCCATCGGGAGAGTCCCGCAACAAGGGGAAGGAGAAGGAATCCCCTTCACACAAGTCGCATCGGAGTGGCGAAAAGAAAAAGAAGATGAGGAAGGTGGTATACTACGAGATCGACTCTTCATCGCCATCCACCTCCGGCTCCAACGCACCGTCCGTAACTTCTAAGCGCCATGAGCGCAAGAAGTTCAGTAAGATTCCCCTACACTACCCTCGCATTTCTAAACGTACTCCATTACTTTCCGTTCCATTAGGCAAACCACCAGTTTTTGACGGTGAAGATTATAACATGTGGAGTGACAAAATGAGGCATCATCTAACCTCACTCCACACTAGTATTTGGAACGTTGTTGAGTTTGGTGTATAGGTACCATCCGTAGGGGATGAGGACTATGATTCGGACGAAGTTGCCCAAATCCGGCACTTCAACTCATAAGCCACCACAATACTCCTCACCTCTCTAAGTCGAGAGGAGTATAACAAGGTGCAAGGATTGAAGAGCGCCAAAGAGATTTGGGACATACTCAAAACGGCGCACGAAGGAGATGAGGTGACCAAGATCACCAAGAGGGAGACGATAGAGGGGGAGCTTGGTCGATTCATGCTTCACCAAGGGGAGGAGCCACAAGCGATGTACAACCAGCTCAAGACCTTGGTGAACCAAGTACGCAACCTCGGGAGCATAAAGTGGGATGACCATGAAATGGTCAAGGTTATTCTAAGATCACTAGTTTTTCTTAATCCTACTCAAGTACAATTAATTCGTGGTGATCCTAGATACAAACTAATGTCTCCCGAGGAAGTGATAGGTAAATTTGTGAGCTTTGAACTAATGATCAAAGGCTCCAAAAAGATCATCGAGCAAGGCGCATCCTCCTCCGTATCCGAAGCACAACTCGTTGCATTCAAAGCAACGGAGGAGAAGAAAGAAGATTCTACTCCAAGTAGAATCTCCATCGACGCCTCCAAGCTCGACAATGAGGAGATGACGCTCATCATCAAGAGCTTCCGTCAAATCCTCAAACAAAGGAAGGGGAAAGATTACAAGCCCCGTTCCAAGAAGGTGTGCTACAAGTGTGGTAAGCCCGGTCATTTCATTGCTAAATGTTCATTATCTAGTGATAGTGACAGGGGCGATGACAAGAAGGGAAAGAGGAGAGAAAAGAAGAGGTACTACAAGAAGAAGGGCGACGATGCCCATGTTTGCCGGGAGTGGGACTCCGACGAGAGCTCCACCGACTCCTCCTCCGACGAGGACGCCGCCAACATTGCCATCAACAAAGGGCTCCTCTTCCCCAACGTCGACCACAAGTGCCTCATGGCAAAGGACGGCAAAAGGAAGAAGGTGAAATCAAAATCCTCAACTAAATATGCAACATCTAGCGATGAGGCTAATTCTAGTGATAATGAGGATGACTTGTTTACTCTTTTTGCCAACTTAAACATGCAACAAAAGGAAAAATTAAATGAATTGATTAGCACCATTCATGATAAGGATGAACTCTTGGATAGCCAAGAGGACTTCCTAATTAAAGAAAACAAAAAGCATGTTAAAGTTAAAAATGATTATGCTCAGGAAGTAGAGAAAAATGAAAAATTAACTAGTGAGCTAAGCACTTGCCATAACATTGTTTCCAACCTTAGAAATGAAAATGCAAAACTAATTGCTAAGGTTGAAAAGCTTGATGTGTGTGATGATTTAATTGTTAGTCTTAGAAATGATAATGCCAATATAATTGCTAAGATTGACAAATTGAATGCTTCTCTTTCTAGCCTTAAAATTGAAAATGAAAAATTAATTACTAAGGCTAAGGATTTAGATGTTTGCAATGCTTCTATTTCCAATCTTAGAGATGAAAATGATATATTGCATGCTAAGATTGTTGAATTAAATACTTGCAAACCCTCTACATCATCCGTTGAGCATGTTACTATTTGTACTAGATGTAGAGATATTAATGTTGATGCTATTCATGATCACCTAGCTTTAATTAAACAACAAAATGATCACATAGCTCAACTTAGTGCCAAAATTAATGAGCATGACTTAGAAAATGAGAAATTTAAATTTGCTAGAAGCATGCTCTATAGTGGGAGACGCCCTGGTGTTAAAGATGGCATTGGCTTCCAACAGGGAGACAATGTCAAGCTTAATGCCCCGCCTAAAAGATTGTTTAATTTTGTTAAGGGCAAGGCTCCCATAATTCAGTATAATGAGGGTTACATTTTGTACCCTGTCGGTTATCCCGAACACAAAATTAGGAGAATTCACTCTAGGAAGTCTCACTCTGGCCCTAATCATGCTTTTATGTATAAGAGTGAGGCATCTAGTTCTAGGCAATCAACCCATGCTAAATTGCCTAAGAAGTAAACTCCTAAAGCATCAAATGATTATAATGTTTCTTTCAAAACTTTTGATGCTTCTTATGTGGTTACTAACAAATCTGGCAAGGTAGTTGCCAAATATGTTGGGGGCAAACACAAGGGATCAAAGACTTGTGTTTGGGTACCCAAAGTTCTTGTATCTAATGTCAAAGGACCCAAAACTGTTTGGGTACATAAAATCAAGAACTAAATTTGTTTTGTAGGTTTATGCATCCGGGGGCTCAAGTTGGATCATCGACAGCGGGTGCACAAACCATATGACTGGGGAGAAAAAGATGTTCTCCTCCTACGAGAAAAACCAAGATCCCCAACGAGCTATCACATTCGGGGATGGAAATCAAGGTTTGGTCAAAGGATTGGGTAAAATTGCTATATCACCTGACCATTCCATTTCCAATGTTTTTCTTGTAGATTCATTAGATTACAACTTGCTTTCCGTTTCTCAATTATGTAAAATGGGCTACAACTGTCTTTTTACGGATACAGGTGTCACTGTCTTTAGAAGAAGTGATGATTCAGTAGCTTTTAAGGGAGTATTAGAGGGTCAGCTATACTTAGTTGATTTCAATAGAGCTGAACTCGATACTTGCTTAATCGCTAAGACTAACATGGGTTGGCTCTGGCATCGCCGACTAGCCCACGTTGGAATGAAGAATCTTCACAAGCTTCTAAAGGGAGAGCACATTTTAGGACTAACAAATGTGCATTTTGAGAAAGACAGGATTTGTAGCGCATGCCAAGCAGGGAAGCAAGTTGGTGTTCATCATCCACATAAGAACATCATGACGACTGACAGGCCACTCGAGCTCCTCCACATGGACCTATTTGGCCCGATCGCTTACATAAGCATCGGCGGGAGTAAGTACTGTCTAGTTATTGTGGATGACTATTCTTGCTTCACTTGGGTATTCTTTTTACAGGAAAAATCTCAAACCCAAGAGACCTTAAAGGGATTCTTGAGACGGGCTCAAAATGAGTTCGCCTTGAGGATCAAGAAAATTAGAAGCGACAATGGGACGGAGTTCAAGAACTCACAAATAGAAGGTTTTCTTGAGGAGGAAGGGATCAAGCATGAGTTCTCTTCTCCCTACATGCCACAACAAAATGGTGTAGTGGAGAGGAAGAATAGGACTCTCTTGGACATGGCAAGGACCATGCTTGATGAATACAAGACTTCAGATCGGTTTTGGGCCGAGGCGGTCAACACCGCTTGCTACGCCATCAACCGATTATATCTACACCGAATCCTCAAGAACACATCATACGAACTCCTAACCGGTAAAAAGCCCAATGTTTCATATTTTAGAGTCTTTGGTAGCAAATGCTTTATTCTTGTTAAAAGAGGTAGAAAATCCAAATTTGCTCCTAAGGCTGTAGAAGGCTTTTTACTAGGATATGATTCAAACACAAGGGCATATAGAGTCTTTAACAAGTCCACTGGACTAGTTGAAGTTTCTTGTGACATTGTGTTTGATGAGACTAACGGCTCTCAAGTAGAGCAAGTTGATCTTGATGAATTAGATGATGAAGAGGCTCTGTGCGTCGCGCTAACGAACATGTCCATTGGGGATGTGTGTCCTAAGTAATTTGAAGAGCCTCCACAAGCACAAGATCGACCATCCTCCTTCATGCAAGCATCTCCACCAACTCAAGATGAGGATGAGGCTCAATATGATGAAGGAGAAGATAAAAAAGATGAGCCACCTCAAGACGACGACAATGATCAAGGGGGAGATGCAAATGATCAAGACAAGGAGGATGGACAAAATCAAAGGCCGCCACACCCAAGAGTCCACCAAGCAATCCAACGAGATCACCCCGTAAACACCATCCTAGGAGACATTCATAAGGGGGTAACTACTCGATCTCGCGTTGCACATTGTTGTGAACACTACTCGTTTGTTTCCTCTATTGAGCCACACATGGTAGAGGAAGCACTTCAAGATCCGGATTGGGTGCTGGTGATGCAAGAGGAGCTCAACAATTTTAAGAGGAATGAGGTATGACATTTAGTTCCACGTCCTAACCAAAATGTTGTAGGAACCAAGTGGGTCTTCCGCAACAAACAAGATGAGCATGGTGTGGTGACAAGGAACAAGGCACGACTTGTGGCCAAAGGGTATTCACAAGTCGAAGGTTTGGATTTTGGTGAAACCTATGCACCCGTAGCTAAGCTTGAGTCAATTCGAATATTACTTGCCTATGCTACTCACCATGACTATAAGCTTTACCAAATGGACGTAACGAGTGCCTTCCTCAACGGACCTATCAAGGAAGAGGTCTATGTTGAGCAACCTCCTGGCTTTGAAGATAGTGAGTATCCTAACCATGTTTACAAACTCTCTAAGGCACTTTATGGGCTCAAGCAAGCACCAAGAGCATGGTATGAATGCCTAAGAGATTTCCTTATCACTAATGGCTTCAAAGTCGGAAAGGCCGATCCTACTTTATTCACTAAAACCATTGAAAATGATTTGTTTGTATGCCAAATTTATGTTGATGATATCATATTTGGGTCTACTAACAAATCTATTTGTGAAGAGTTTAGTAGGATCATGATTCAAAAATTCGAGATGTCTATGATGGGGGAGTTGAATTATTTTCTAGGATTTCAAGTGAAACAACTCCATGAGGGCACCTTCATCAGCAAAACAAAGTACATTCAAGATATTCTTACCAAGTTTGGAATGAAGGATGCCTAGCCCATCAAGACACCCATGGGAACCAATGGGCATCTCGACCTCGGCACTGGAGGTAAATCCGTAGATCAAAAGGTATACCGGTCAATGATAGGTTCTTTACTCTATTTATGTGCATCTCGACCAGACATTATGCTTTCCGTATGCATGTGTGGAAGGTTCCAAGCCGACCCTAAGGAAGTTCACCTTAGGGCCGTGAAACGAATCTTGAGATATTTAGTTCATACACCTAAAAAAGAACACAAATAACAGATAGTGAGTTAATATGTGACTTCCTCTGCAAGCGATACCTACTATATCTATGCCTAAGTTAGTACGAGATATAGATAGTGACAAATGAGAGTTTGAAAGCGTAGCCCCTTGCCCTAGGTGGTCAGCTGTATTTAGATACAAAGTTAAAAACAATCAGGCAAAACTCAGTTCCTTTCTTCATTAGATATATAATTTACAATTGTACCATTTCATTTGACGAATAGAGAAATGCCTAATACATATTGATGTCATATGTTCAGAGTTGATCGATGTATCATTGTACAGTACACTTAACTACACTTGTATATGAATAATTGATCTGGTAGGCTGCCTATGAGGTGTACAATCTAACAATCCCAAAAATGTTTGTTCAATCAGCCCATCCCTGCCTCTAATAATATAGCTCATCGCTGGCATCCAAGTCGACCCAGTTTAGACTTTAGACACCATTGCCTTGACTCCAATACAGCTATCTTGAAGTCTACTGGTATATTATTCTAACTGAGCTCACCCATCTACATATACAATCTCTCTAGCATCACAAATGTAAGGTAGACGATACATACCATTCACAAGCTTTGTAGGGTGGGGTCAGCTACTTAGACTTCAGTTGGAGACCATGAAGGTTAGCAGATATCTTCTTTCCCTTTTATTTTCTGCTGCAAGAATTTGTGCGATTTTGCACCTTAAAAAGAACATATTTTCTAAGAGAGAATCTCAGGTGGACATGATCTGCAGAAGAGAGGAACGCTACCATCTCGCGCTAAACCTTGCTCCAGGAACTTCGATTGAATCAGTTCATCCTGGAAAATCCCTGCAAAAAGAACGCGCAGGGAAATTTATGTAACTGGTTTGGAATATCAAACAAGTGTGAAACGTTTCCTAGTTAGAGAAGGACAGCGGAGACATTGTCAACATGAGCAACTGGAGGTATTCTCTAGCCAAGGTTACATAAATCATAAATTCGTACTTATAAGTTTATTGAAATTATCCTCTAGATTGAATGAAAAGTTTTACTCATTTCTGTCATCATGATGATCGTAAAAAAGTGTGAACAGGAAGTTCAAAGTGAATTCTTGGCAGTTTCTATGTATAATGTTAATTACCATTCTAGAGCAGATGCTCCAAGTGCAGCAAAATGCTTACACCCACAAGCAGATGCCTATAAGGAAGTTCCATATCAAGCCATTCATCTACCAAACTTGCCTCCACACCCACCATTCCTGACAGGACTGAGAGCCAATTCATTTACCCAACTATCTTGCCGCACGCAGCAGTTGAAAAGAGCGTCGAGAAGATGGCAAAAGTATTAGGAAAACCAAGAAACTTTACAAAATATTATGACTTTTCCTAATAGTCCGATGCATACTGTATTCAACCATTGATTGATTTTTTTGCATAGATTTGCATGCTTATAAACTAATGGCGAAGTTCGTTTCTTCAAAACAGACTATGTTTCAGTCGACTGAAATACTTGTTTCTGATTCCCTGGTGTTAGATTTTTCTCATAAGCAGACAATCAGGGAAAGGGTGGTTGGTAACCTTTGGTCAGGTTTAAAATGAGACCAATTGCCACTTGTGACATTCTAAATCGGCAATTTTTCTTAGCCATACAAAATGAGACCAATTGGTTGACGGGTCATTGGAACAAAATCTCTATGCTACCAGCTAATACTATGGGATTGTTGAGCATCTAAAAAGCAACAGGGTACCTTACTGCTAGGTGATGATGACACAGGTTCGAAATTGGGTGCATTGTTATGCTAGCAGGTTTCTCAGAAGTCCTGTTTTGCTTAGCACTACCAGACGTGGGGGCGGAAGAAGTAGGTATTGCAGCAGTTGGTGCAAAGGTGGAGCACCTGGTAGCCGCCAGCAGCGCCCATGGTCGGAGGGCCCCAGTGGGGGAGCAGCGTGTGGGCAGTGGGCTTCCATGCGGATGCAGCATGGCTCGGGCTCATTAGTGGAAGTTGTAGGCGCTGATGTCGTCCTCATCCGCCAGCCCCATCTGCAGCACCTGACCCACTCTACAAGTCGACAACCTTATCACGAAATCGAATCAAATCCTACATCTTACATCATTTGTGGGGACAGAGGGAAAGAGACGTGGATACTAACCACGACGGACGACGAGACCTAGAGGAGGGTGGTGGTGGCGGGCGCTGGAGAGAGGAAGGGAGAGGGAGCGAACCATGGCGCGTAGAACTCGACCAGGCCACCGTGGTCCTGGACAACCTCCTTTTGAAAATTGACTTTCGTAAGGGCCACCACCTCATCTGTGGTGGCCGGCAGGACAACCGCTGCCGCGTGGAGAGGAGGAGCAGTTCCAGCTCCTGTAGGAGCCTCGACATCGATGGGGTTGGAAGGTCCGCTGTCACAGAGTCGGTCCATCGCATTCGCCGCACCATCGACATCGAGCAGGTCCATGAAGGGGAGGCCATGCGGTTGCCGCATCACGCCAGGGGATCTAGGGCGGACGTGGATCTAGGTGTCGGGGTCGGTGGGTGGTTTCCGGTGCCGATGATAGGGGTGGGGTGAGGGAGGTGCCTAGGACGCGAGGCGGATGGGCCACGGGGCGGGGGCATGGTGAAGCCTCCTCATCCGGTGTCAAAGGTTCCCTGCGGTAGCCGCCGCCGCCTCCATGGCTACCCTCACCTACGCGGCGACCGCGACGTGGAGAGGTATGGCTCTCCCGGCGGTGACAGACAGAAGTTGGATCCGCAGAAGGAGGTTAGGCTAGGCTCTCTCGACGGCAGCGTGTAGAGGTTGGATTCACGGAGGGAGTCGAGGTTGATAGCGTTGGGTGAGGCGAGATTTGCGGGGGAGGGCGAGGGTGGAGGGCCGCAGACACACTGCGGGCGGAGGCGTGGTGAAGCCATGGTGGACGCCCCCGCCCCTCTCTGTCCCCCGCACATCCGCACTCGAGCCGCAACAGCAGCCGCCGCGCTCGTCGCCCCTCCTTCCCGAGATGGCCGCTGCCGCGCTCGCCGCCCCTCCTTCTCGAGACTGCCGCTACGCCCCCCCTCCCGCACCGACTTGGCAGCGGCGTCAGCGGCTCTCCATCCCGCCAATCACCTCGCGTCCTCGCCTCTGGAACTCTGCACACCGGTCAGCGACTTGGTGCGCGATTCTCGCTCCCCTCCTGCCTCCAGTGGACCGTCGACGGCATTCGGCCCCAGCGGCTACACGTGCGTGCAGGTGCTATTAGTGGTGAAGGCATTGTCAATTCAGTCGCATCCGAACTGGGAGCTCATCGGCCTCCACCTCCGCAAGCGAGCCCAGTCATGCGTGCGTGCAGGTGCTATCGGTGGCAACAACGCTATCGATCCAGGCGCACCAGAACCAGGAGCTCGCCGAGGTGGTGCTCAAGGTCCGCATATCACGATTGTGCGTGCGCTGCGCCCGGCCATTAGTTCTCGTGGTGACGAGGTGGTCTCCTGATGACGGTGCCCTGTGTTTTCTTTCCAGACCCAGAAGCGCGACACCTTTGTTCTGTATGGTATGATGGCTTCTGGAATTTGTTGGCTCATCTCCTCTGTTCGATGCTTATTCGCCCGCTAGGCGGGTTGCAGAAGGAGAACCTTGCCTTTTGCCTTTTGTTTCTGGTTATGCACACTGCGAAACCATGACCTGAACTCTGATACTTGTTAATAGGTAGTACAGATATGAAACAAATGTGCCAATCTCCTTCTTCAGCATCGAAAAGAGGCCAATAGTGGTGAATTTTGGCCCAGAACCAGAACAAGGTGCTGCCCTCAAATCCTCGCAGGCCCAGGTCCGAGGTGGACAAGAGGGATTTCAAAAGGACACGTCTGCTTGCAATGGGCCTAGACACCAGCTAGGCCACTGTTTTTTCCACGCGAAAAAGTGTTTTTCTCCCTAAACTATTAAAAAGGGTCTGTTTGGAGTGAGGAATTTCATATCTCCCATTCACTACATCCCACGACTAGCTAAAATTAAATTAAAAAAACACAAATAACACCCTAAGAGGATTCAAACCCACGACCCCCCAAACAAATATGCTCATAGATACCACTACACCACACATGTGTTTGTGTCTACATCTATTATAGTAAAAACATATACTACATCTCTCCCGAAGTCCACCTGCTACCCTTGCACAATGTGTAGTATTAGGTAAGTATCACCGATATTATTATTAAATTATATTTTTGGATTGAGGGAGTAGTATTTAAAGAAGAGACTTGCATGCAATTTCTTTTGTTTGAATAATGTTTTCAACTTAAATTCCTTTTTTGCATGTGTGACATTTATTCTCCATCATATTTTTCCATGGATCTGACTTATGAGTCATTTTCATAAACCAATGCCAAAGATGAATCCATGTTTCTTACTTGGAAAACCCGAACAAATACCACTAGCATGAGGCGCTCGCGTTGGCGTCGCTCATTGACGACGAGAAGAAGCTTGGTGACTGCTAGTTCGACCTATGGAAGCAGTCCTACGTGGTCGTATGCGCCGCTGTGTACAGCAAGCTCTGGCGCCGCCGCCGCTTGGACGCGGTCCAGAGCGGCTGCACCGCGCTATCCATCGTTAAACAGGGGGACCTCATGGTCGTTGCCAATACCAACGACTCTCGGGTTGTTCTGGACACCGCAACCGACGACGAAGCCATCACGCTGTCCAGCTCATCATCCACCTGAAGCTCAACCTGCCACGTAAGTCGCTACTGACCGGCCATGAATTCTTGTGCGCTGGGATGATGGCCATTGCTGCTGTTGTATGAGTATCCTTGAACAAGATGTATGTAGAGGAGTAGCACATCCGGTGGTGCAACGACCTGGTGTACTACCTCGCTGATGAGTCCGGCGTGCACTTCATTTGGCAGCCCAACCAAGAGTCATCGGTACTCACCATGTCGCGCGTGTTTGATGACTACTATATCAAGGATTATGGCGTCATCTCGGCGCCAGAGGTGACGCAGAGAAGGATCGACAACAATAACCACTCGCCATCGTCGGGGTAGCTTTTGCGCCGGCCTGCCTTTAATTCTCTTCGCAAACACACACTTGCCTTTTTGTTTAAGCAAGCGTGTATGGTGGTGCGTGCCTGATGACTAATGATGTACAACGGAACTTCTACCGGCAGGTGCGGCACGTGCTCTTCAATGATAAGACTATGCAAATCGTGACATATATCGAAGTCTGCATGACATTGATGGTTGCAGTGTAATAGTAAAATAACTAAATTAAAATAACAAAATTTATGTATGGCTAGGATCACAAATGGATTATGAAACATTTTCTTATAACAATATAAGACACATTTTGTATATAAGTTATCATAGTATTATATGTTTCCGTTGCAACGCACGGGTACTCACTTGAATAGTAGCCCAAGGACTAGTCTATAAGAAAACTTGAAAACACCCATCAGGGACCCCGTTGCAAAGTAGTTTTCTTTTTAATCATTTCTGTTTAATCTTTTTAATGAACAGAGAACTTAGGAAATTCATAACTTAAGAAATACTTAACCGAAAATTGTCAAACCAATTTTGCTGGATTCTAAATATTATGGACTACCAACTAAAAATACTAAACCTCATGCTTTCTGTTCTAAATTTTAGAGTTTAGAATTAAATACAGAAACTGACCAAACCTTATTTAATTAAAGAAAACTAGTTATGCTTCTGTGCTGAACCTAAGAAAATTTGTAGATGTTCAAACCCCATTTAAACACTGTTTAAAAATAGTAGGAATCCCAGTATTGGAAATTTGATTAAGGATATCTATTAAAAGCCATTTTTGCCCAAAACATAGGAAAATCAGAAAGGCATTAGGAATTAATGAACAATGAGTGCAATTATTTTTCCTAACTTACTTAAGTAACAGAGAACCTAGGAAAAATAAAAAGACCACTAGTCCAGAACAGAATTAAAGTGGAATGTTTTATTTAGCATTTTTCCAACTAGAAAACAATTATTGGAGTTACAAAATCAGACCCAAAATTAAACACTGCAAAAATGATAAACACCAAAGCCCATCATTTAAGTAGGGTAAACAAATAAAACTTGATAATGAGACATACTTTAATTAAATCATGAGCAACCCAAAAATGATACAATAATGGGCAAATAAAATTTGCTAGATCAATAATGAGATAGGCCACCAGAGAAAATGCAAACCCATTTGAAAGATGCAAATAATACCTATTGCCAATACTTCATGAAAAAGGCCATTTAATCCAAATAATTCCTACCACCCCTTCCCTTAAGCAAAAAGATGCCAAACTTCAGAATGATTGCTCTTGTACAAAGAAGAAGCTAGAAAAAATCAGAAATCTGTTGTTTGATATTTTTCAAATATAGTGGTAGTAGAAAGCACCCCTTTGGTCAGAAACTTTAGAAAATCATGGTAAAATAACTAATAAGTATTAATGGCTAAAACTTTGTGCAAAGTTATGTTATAACATCTAAATGCCAGCAAAAATAGGTCTTAGAAAATTTCCTACTGTTAAATGGTAGTTGTAGTTCAAACCACCCCTTCTGCCCTAACATTTTATAATTTTGTACAGAAAGAACCACTCACTTTTTAAGCCCTAAATTTTAGGACAGAGAATTATACACCAATAAGAAGCCACTGTAATTTTTGCAGAATTTTTGGAAATTTATTGAGACCACTTGTAGTTCAAACCCACTCTAAAAACATAAAAGAAATAGAGGGAAAGAAATAAAAGATAAACCTCGCCCCAAAAAGTTCAACTTGACATTTTGACAAATTCTCACTAAGGCTTTAAAAAGAATTCAGTGGAACACAAAATTAGACTTACCACTTAGTTTAACTAAGTGTGATCTAAAATACGAAGTATACCACCAAAAATCTTTTGCAACAACATTTAACTCTACCTAATTTAAGTGGATCATTCACCATCAAAGTTTAATTGCTAAGGCACATATCATATCATGCATGTATCTTACTCATTGCATTCATTAGATTGTAATCTCGCTGACGGAGAGTATATGCTCATCCCCGAGTAAGGAGCTGTCCAAGAGGAAGACCAGGAGCAAGCTCCCGAGGCTGCCATCGAGGATCTCCCCGCAGCCCCAGCTATTGAAGGCAAGCCCCAGTTTTATGCATAACCATGTTATTATATGCTACTTTACTACACTTAATGTTTGTAGGATTGCAATGTGCACTTAAGTGTAGGAGTTGCTTGAAACCTTAGTTGCATGAACTTAGGATTCCTTTTTGAGATGAATACTAGTATGTTAGGTTGAGTAGCTGCTATGCTAATCAGGATCTCGGTAGAAGTCGAATGATTTTTCTAGCACTCACGCGAGGTCAGGAATTGATTGTATTCATCTTGATAACGGGATCTACAATGGTCTATGGACTTGGATCTAGGGTGGATGCCTTGTCCATAAGACAGGAAAAAGGAATTAAGGATTAATGTGTGGATACCTGAGTCAAGCGTTTGAACGTACTAAACACATGTTAGGAAATATGGTAACCGGTAAACCTAGTACCTGAGTGAAGCCGGGCGCGGACTTTATCCCTCACGCGACCTGAGACTGGGTCTCCCATGCTAGCTATGGTGGGTACAAGTGCGGTCACGGCACGACGGCAGCCGGGGTCAGTGGAGCATTGTATGCCAAGGCGGTGAGGCCTGGACGCAAACGGGGAATCGATGGGGATGGTTGACATGTGTAGGGACGGAGTGCCCTGACATGTCGTGTGTTTAGGTTTACCTTGCAAGGTTAAAACTCGATTCAAATCGTCTGCTTCTCGCAGCTAATGAGACTGCTTGATTGCTTATACTACATCGAGTAAGAAGTGAAATGAGGTTTACATGAGAAACTTGTTGATTGCACTAAATGCTTGCTACCATGTATGCTTAGAAGGAGCAAACTTAGCCAAGATAATGATACTAGAAACTGAAAAGCTAAAAGATTGATTTTTAGACCTAGCTAGTGCTTTTGGCAAACCAAACCCCTCAGCCAAACAGCTGCATGGTCTAGAGGTAGAGGAGTAGTTTCCTCACACCGGGTAAGTCTAGCTGAGTATTAGTATACTCAGCCTTACTTGTGGCATAATTTTTGAAGGTATGCTTCAGGATACAGTTGATGGTGTGACTTGGCCTACCACCCTGCCACCGGATTGGACGGTCGAGTGGGATGCTGCTCCGGCAGGAGAGGAGCATGAGGAGTAGTGGGCTAGGCCTTGCCCATTTTCTCGCTATCGACGACATCGATTATCCGCTGCATTTCATTTTGTGAACTTTTAATTGCTACTTGAAAAACTTCGATCTATGTAATAATTCAGTACTTTAATTTGAGGTTTCCTGCTTTATTGTATTTCTTCTGTGACTCACCTTCGAGTGAGATTGTGAAATTTGATCCTGGTTAAGTGGCTTTATCAGACTAGATCTGAGGGACTAACGGGTTATTCCGATTTAAGTGTGTTACGGCCCCTGGGGCGTGACTTAGGCACTTAAGCTGGAATAATTCGGGCGGTTCCGCCACACATGAATGCTCATGTAATGCTTATGCAAATGCAAAGATAATAAAAGTACATTATCTTAGGTCTTGAATACAATTTTCCTTCACGGGACTCCAGGAAACTATGGTTTTTGGAGTCAGAACTGAAGTTCCTAGGGCAAGCATCACTAGAAGACTAGGGTTTTGGGGTTCACATACCAAACATTGTCCAAACCATGCCAAACTTTACCCAAGGCTTCTAAATAACATTTAAAGATTATCTAAAAAGTTTAGTGATTTTTAGAGTTATTAAACAATTTCTAAAATTCCAGGAGTATAAGTTTTCGCTATTATAAATACTCTATAATTCCCTATTTGGACTAAAAATCATGAAACTATTTTTATTAAATACTATAGAAAATTAGGAACCTAGTAAAATTGGTCTTGCATTTTTAGCATTTTTCTACAATTTTCTAGAAATCCTTTAATCCTGGCAGAAAAAGAAAAAGGAAAAACATGAACCGGATTGGGCTGAATCTGGCCCGAGCCGGCCTAGCATCAGCAGAACGCGCCCACGCGCCCGCGTGCTGACTTTACAAAGAAGACCCTGACCTTTTAAACAACCTGAAAGAGTCTGCGACACTATTTGTTTTGGTCTCTGACATTTACACTGAAGCCCCCACGTTCTATCTCTTCACAACACGAGGTCCTCGACGGCGAGCGGCGACGAACCAAACTCCGGTGAACCTATACAGGCCAAGATAAGCAATGGCCGGTGCCCTAACTTGGCTAAGACCTAATTCAACACCTAACGAGCGTTTCCCCTCGATCAATTTCACAGTTCGAGCTCTAAATTACTATGTCCACGGAGGCAGTGCAAACAACGGAGGAGCACGGGTGTTCCCGGCGATCTAGGGTAGTCTAGCTTAATCAAATGGGTCGAGGAGCATCAGTGGTATGTAAGAATGCTGAAACAAGAGAGTAGAGGGCAAGACCGGACCTGAATTGCACTGACCACGGCGAGAGCTTGTTCACGATGGCAGAAAACAGATTTGGGGAAACTGAGCAATTCGTGGGCTCTGGTGAGTAATTGGAGGCACGAGCGGGTGGATTGGATGCTGGAATACCTAACGGAGCCGAGGGTGTGCTCAATTTATAGGGCTCTTGAGCGGTGGCTCATGAATTT
Source organism: Zea luxurians (assembly GCA_029449295.1). NCBI lineage: Eukaryota > Viridiplantae > Streptophyta > Magnoliopsida > Poales > Poaceae > Zea > Zea luxurians. The sequence continues at coordinate 42,079,723 of JAOPSE010000001.1, read as the reverse complement.
GAAGGAGACGCGGCGGCCGGAGAGGGGGAAGAGCACTGGCACAAGCGATTGGTGGCATTTACCGTGGCGGGCTCACCGGCGATGACCGGGTGTGCTAGAGCGGGTCACTACGACGAAGTACTGCGTCTAGGCACGTGTCATCCGAGCGGCAGATGGCTAACTCCGGTGAACTTATCTGAATTCGGCCGTGAGCCAAGCAGACACGGCGGCCGGGCGGAACAATGTCCTAAGCTCAATAGCGGTGAAGATCTTTCTACCCCGAGGCATTATCCGGGCACAAGTGAGCACAAATCACCTCGTCGGTGTGAATCCACGTGCGGGGCACCGGCGGCCAGTTCACTGAACCAGCAGATCTTTTTGGTTCTGTACCATCAAGAACTTCTTCAGTCAGCCTGACAGAGCATGTTTGGGGTCGATTTGCTCCATACTTTATGTAGTGACCCGACCAACTCTCTGCATCAAAGTTGTAGCCTAACAAACCAGCTTTAACTTTGTTACAATGTTCACCAGCAAATAGGCACAGGATCTTACTCAAAATCGAGCTCTAAGTTCATCCAACTTCACTGTTACTGAAAATTCAGACCTAAGGCTGACTGACAACACAACTTTGAGCTTATATTTCTCCAAACTTTGTATGTAATCAAAGCTTAGTTACTTAGGCAAAGTTGTTCTCCTATTATAGCTCTATACTTTTTATGTGTTGACCCTAGGAAAATTCCTAATATTTTTAGAACTACAGAGCTCCAAAGTCAGCCTTATGCACTGAATTTCAGACTTAGCCATATGAGAGGAATTGAGTGGCTTTTTGCAAATAAGCCCATTTCACATCTTTTGAGTTGGAAATCCTCATATGTGTGAACCATATGCTTTAGGGTAACCTAATTCCTTGGTTTTTGCACTTAGGTCCAAAAGTGTGCAAAGTTTACATATAACCCCCTAGGGTTTAAATCTAGGGTTTTCTAGGGGTTTGTTTAGGGTTTTTGGTACTTCTAGGGTTTGGGTGCCACTTAAGTCCATTAATGGTGATATCTTATGACCATTTCTAATGAGTTTTGAAGTTTTCTCTTATTTAGGCTTTATTGACACTCTTAAGCCTAGTTTAGGGTTAAGTACCCTACCCTGGTTTCACCCATGACTAGTCACATCAATAGAACTTATTTGAAATTTTTGCCTAGTGAATGCATTCTAAGTGTAACAATCACATGATATGCTAATGCTCATGATGTTATGCTCAAGTTTTAGTGGCAGTAACACCAGGGGTGTTACAATAACACTCTCGAACTTGTGGTAGGCCATGAGAGACCTCAAAGATATCGGTGTACTGAGTTAACAACTATTGAAGCTAGGGATGCAACTGTTGCAAAATGCACTTGTCCTTATAAGTGAGTGTGTCTAGGGAACATACTTCAACCACATCACATTGCAAATGAGGAGCGCATAGGCCCTATAGCTTGATAGAGGAGCCATGATATGGAATGACCAGCCATTTAGTTGCCTAGTGAACCCACATTGGACTATAAGACCCGAGCCAATCCATACCCACAACAAGATAATAAGTAGTGAGTGGCAATACTTTCAAACTAGAAGAAACCACATATTCATTGAGATACCAAGCAGTATCAATCAACTCATGATCACAAAGCAGTGTAGAACTATTTGCTACATAAACCACCAAGGGTTTGAAAACATGTGTTATGTGAGGAAGATGAACAACCACTCGATCACCGAGGAAAGAATTGGAGCCATCGAAATCCGATAAAACCAAAATTTCCATACCACCTGTTGGGGGCCTTCGGCTTCCGAAGGTCCTCAAAAATATGATTTGATAATGTTTTCCAAGTGAAATATGTGAACAGGTATCTTTGGATCCGGATCATGAGCATACAGAGCATGGTTAGGACGAAGCCTGAGCGAGACGAAGGGTGATTATGATGAAGGACAAGGTGATCACGAAGCTGTACACAGGAAAGCTTCGGCATGACAGTAGAAAAGGGGAACCGACTTAAAGATGAAAAGGCAAATTAGACCTCGAAGGATTACCATAGTGTTATTGGCAAATATAAAGGCATGAATGTAATTTTACATGGGCTGCGTCCCTTGCCTATAAATAGATGAACAGTATTCCTATACTGTTCACGTTGACTTGGCGTTTGCTCTCACGTCACGCTTGTACCCTTGCTTTTCTTCGAGCCAAAGGTACATTCATAATTTGTCATTGTAAATTCAGCAATGTAAATTAAAATAAGTTAATAATAACCTTTAAAGTGTTTATATTATTTTTCCATATCTTGTGTATGAATCCTTCTTTATCATTTATTGTGCTCATGAAGGTTTGTCCTTCATGACCTTCGTCCGAAACTCATTATATCCGAAGGGAGATAATGCTTCAAAGGACGAAGGACTTTAACATTTAACGCTTTTATGTTGCCTTGTTCCTAACTCTTGCGTTTGAGAACAAGTCTCCAACACCACCAATATGACCAAGGAATCCTATAGTCCTAGGGGCATCAACACCCTGCATTGAGGCCTGAGAGACAAATAGCACATGTAGTTCTTCAGAAGGGTCACCCAACAACTAATCTTCATCATCAGATAATTGAAGAAACTACCATAATTCGTCAACTAAATGGAGTTGGACCATATCTTCACACTTGTGACCATCTATATAGGTTAACTCACATTTATAGCATGAGCATTTCACCATTTTATAAGCATACACTGCAGAAAACTTATCTTTGGTTGTGGCAGGTTTAGCAGATACCAAAGAAGCCTTGGTCTCCCATTTGGTTGTAGATTGTTTAGAGTCATCTAGGAGAGGAGGCAACAATGGAGTCTCCTTACTGAATGAGCGAGGAGAATATTTGAAGTCATGTCGCACACCCACCTCGTCGACTTCTTCCTGCAACTGAGCAAGCACATAGGCAGTATCGAGATCATGGGTGTTGTACCAAAACAATAGAATGAACATCATGTTTCAAACCATCAACAAATTTGATGGTATACTAGAGAGGGTCAGCCATATATTGCTATGCATTCAATTGATCAACAAGCTGTGCAAACTGCTAAACATAGGCATATACAATAGAGATTTGGCGAATATGAAGGAGTTGCCTAAGAAGGAATTCTTGCTGGTCCTTGCCAAAATGTTCTCGGATAATAAAGCCAAACTCCTACCAAGACACTCTAGAAAGTTTATGTTCAACTGGTTGTACCAATCGAGCAGCAGGACTAGAGAAATTCATGGTCACCACCTAAATGCAAACAACTGGATCTACCCTATACATATGGAAATAGTTTTTGCATCGAGACAGCCACAATTTAGGATGCTCAGCATCAAATCCAGGGAAATTTAGTTCAGGTAACTACCCCAAATAACCGAGTACCATATGCATGACCCCCAAAAGGAGCAGGGGCGGGTGGTAACTATGGTCATGCACACTGGGAGGTTGATGATCGAGCAAGGAAATGAGATCGACAAGGAAAATGAAATACTAATTCGTATCATTGGCCGTGAGATAGTTGAGGGTAGAAACATACCCAAAACCAAGCTCTCGTGGCTGTGAGTTGATGTAGTGCCCCGGCCATTGGGCCGTCGACGTTCCTCGCGGTGGCAGATGGGCGCCCCACCGCCGACTAGTGCTGGCCAAGGATGCCCGCCGACTGTGGAGAGGTCAACAATGCCCCACTCTCCAGTAAGCATGACACCTTGGAGACCTCCACACATGACGTCTACTGAATTCTAGATGCCATGGACTGTGGACTCAATCCGGGGATGCTAAGATTCAAAGATGGAGGTGACATTTTCCAGCACGACCACACAAGTGGTCGTGTCCGCTATGAAGGCGTCAAGACGATCCTACCCCCTAGCCTCCATCGTGGAGACATGTGTGTCAATGTGCTCTGCTAGGGAATGACTCAGATTTGTGTGGGAAGTGTCGATCTCCCTGCCGTCCAACTTAGAGTGGATTGCGGCGATGTCATTGATATGGGCGACCACTGTCACCTTCAACAAGCCTCGTTGGTCCCACGCTTCTCGCCATTCACAGAGTTGTTGGAGAAGCTTCAATTGCTCTTACAAGACCACCAACTTGTTTAGCTATATGTTAGCATTTTCAAAGTCATTTGCAAAGGTTTTCACTTTGGCCATTTTAAACCAATTGATATAAATATAGTATGAATTTAGTGGTAGTAGATAAATGATTAGCAAATAAGAATGCACCTCCTGGTAGTACGACTATCTATCCTAAGCCTAGCCAACTACTTCTCTATTCAACCTTAGGCTAGTGAAATGAAATGCTCTACAAATATATCTTTTCCTTGCACATTCAATTCCATCTCTATGTTGGTGATGCCTCATATGCACCCAACCTCCATTTTCAACATCATCAACAACAAATGATGAACAATGGTGATAAAAATTGTAGCCAACCATGCCCTTAACCGTTATCCATAGCATGAAGATCCTTTATCTTCATTCCATTAGCCACTTGATAATTTGATATCAAATTCTTCACTTGGTTTGATCTCCATGAATGATATGTTCCACTTAGCTTCACATAACCTTCATAGCCGAGCGACCTTAGCATTGCTTGATCTTCACCATTGGTCCATCAACACCAAGCCTCTACTCACTTGATCACCTTAGAGATATGTTGTGTCCCTAGCCTCTAGCCAACCCATCACTCACACATAGTCCTTCACACCTAAGCCTTGCCTTGATCTTCACCACCTTGCCCTATGAGACTATGCGATGTCTTATATTCAATAAGCTCCTCTTGATCACCATGTTGATCAAGTCATCTTCACCAATCTTCACTAGTTGAGCACTTTCATCACATGCTTACACCGTTGATCCTCTATGGAAAACATCTCTTCCTCCACTAGGCCCCTACTTGAGCCCCCATAGAAAAATATGATGCCTAGGTGAAAAATACAACGCCAACAAGGCTCCTACTATGGCCCTAAAATTTGGGTGGGCACCAAATATCTCCTCTTGCCCTACTCCCAAAGAACGATTTTTGACAATTTATCTATGTGCCACCATGACTATGACTTCCTCTTCTAGTGTGACAACCATGTCTGCCACTCAAGAGCACACACCAAGGTCTCCTTGTGCGGAGCACCTCGCCCACGCACCTCCTCGGTTGGAGCGCACACGCTAAGGCCACATGATGCAGAGCCCCTCGACCATGCCCCAACTCGATTGGAGGGCGCATGCCATGGCCACCAAGCGTGGACCTCCTCACTCGTGCTCCTCTTGGATCAGAGTAAGGCCTATTGGTTTGGAGGCCCTGATCGCGCCTATTTGTGACCAAAACACTCAAGTCTCTTATCAGTCCATGCAAGAACGATGAGGCATTCCCTTAGCGGAGCTCCTCACCATGTCATTCCCGACCATAGTGAGACCTTATGGTGATAAACCCCTCATGCACACCCCTCACAAAAATCTTGGTCTTGGTGGCTAAGTCCGTCGATGGAAATGAGAAGATAGAGTAATAATAAAGCAAAGAAAATGATAAGTGGGTCATATGTGTCATACTCTATCTGAATAAGTTTGAGGGCTATTTCTATAGGGCCTTAATGGAGTGTAGTTTAGTAAATACGATCTTCAAAACTTGAGGGAGCCTTCAAATAAAAATTAGAGGGCTATTATGGGGGTTATTGCTAGAGATGCTCTTAGCTTGTAGGATAAACACCTGTTCATCTCACATGAAACTCATTAGTCCACCTAAGGTTGTCATTCGATTACAAAAATCAAACTAGGATTTTAGCTAGCACAAAGGCACATCATATATCTCTATACATACAACTATATTAGATTGTTCATTTATGGCCTCCTTATTGAATAGTGCTCGTAGAGTTTAGATGAACTATATGTTTTTGAACTATAACAAGAATATAACTTACCCATCACTTCTACAATTATTGGAGTGTGTACTATAATTCCCCACAATATACATGTCATGAAGCGATCTCTACCTAAACAACTACCATTAACTCAACCCCTTTGTTATACTAGACGTGGACCTTAGATATAATCCTAGCTTTTCCTTCTATCACCACCTACTGTAATACTCATTTTGTAAGAAAATCGAAAAGGAGAAAAAAAATTATATCTCTTTGTATACATGGGTGTGTCATCTCTATCTATCATTTCATGTGAACACATTACTTACACAAATAAACCATTAACAAGAGATACCACTAAATTATGCATCATGCTGGTTATTATCTTTGTGTGCATTTCGTGACAAAAAAAATAAAGAGACAAGAGATATAGTAATTCAAAAGGGAATATAGAATCTAAAAGAAATTCTAGAATTTAGAAAAAAAATGAATATTAGGTGGATAAAAATAAGTAATATATATATATATATATATATTAATCCTACACTAGAGTTTAAATTTGCATAATTGACTCAAGAGTGAAACACAATAGAGGATTCAAATTCAAATCTAGAATTCAAAATAAAATAGAAATGCAAAATGGAAAAAAAAGAAAATAATAAGGAACCTGCGCTTGGGCCGAAATCACCCTATCGGCCCACCACATTTTCCTCTTCCGCACAGCCCACGCTGGGGATTGGGTGCCGACAGGTGGGCCCCCTCGATCAGACCTCCAATCACCACACGCGCGCCTCATATAGCCGATTCGTGGGCCCTTTCTGGTCCGAGTCTTCCACCTCGTCGTCTGCGCAGTCCGAGCCCATCGTCGGCAATGCCGGGATCCCCTCAACCACATCGCCGCCGACCTTCGCGCGTGTCTTGGGCATCATCCGCTCTGACCAGTGGAGCCACTGCGCTAGAGATCCACATCCACACCCCTGCTGTGGTTGTTGGTTGGACTTGCCGCGCGACGCGGACCTCCGCCATGGGCGCATCGCGAGCTCCACGGGTGAGCTAGGATTTCGGAAATCCTAACAAACCCGGACTTCGGGCGATAGGGGGGGGGAGCTCCCGTGACCCGTTGTTTCCCCCTGCTACCCTCTCGCGCAGACCCTTTCCCCCGGAACAAAAATCGCCGCCACCAGAGACTCTGCGCGCCTGCCGCCTCCATCGCTCCTCATCTTCACCTCTGTTCTGGCACCAGCGCGGGGTAAGGAAGTTGTGTGTACCCCTACGGTGGTTATGGTGCTCCGAATTTGGCGGATGAAGCCGCAGTTTGGTGGGGATTGCTCGCCGAACTCAATGTCCGCCGCCGGGCCGCTTTGCTCCGTGGTCGTACTCCACCGCCTACGTCATGCCCTCGGTGGTCGATCCGGGAGGAAGCACAGCGCACATGCATGCTCTCCGCGGCCTCGTCTGGGAGGAATCAAGCTCCGACCCACCTTGATTCCTCGCCGGTGTGGGTGCTTCACCGTATCGCCGTCGTGTGCCGTGGGTAGCCTCCCTGGCATCGTTCCTGCACCCGGTATGCCCTCCCACCTTGTATGCGTTAGATCAGGAACACGTATGTCTCCTTGGTTTTGGGTGTTGGGCGTCGATGTGCCGGGCGGTGTTCACTGGCGGGAGCTCCGCTGTGTAGACCTGTGCGTCGCCATGGCTGGGTGCGGGATAAGGTTGGGGCGATCCTGTCCATTGGATCCGTGGTGGGCGCACTCGATTAGATCTGAGCGATCTCCTAGCATCGGGCATCGCGGGCCGTTCATTTGTTGATGAGCGCCTTAGATTAAATGAGGGGTTAGAACTGATTTGAGCCATCCGATCGGATCGAACGGGATCGGATCGTGATCGTGCGGTTATAAGTGTGTGTACCGGTTCACTCAAATGGGCGCTCTAATCTGGGGCGGTTGCTCGCGATCCAACGGCTGATGCGTATTCGTACCCCTTCGGACTGCCCAGTTTGCAAAAGAGCCCTCGGTTTTCTCTCAAATAAACCCGCAGTCCTTTGCGCCTGTAGCCTGAGTCTCAGGTATCTTTGTATTTTAGCCCCTATGGTTCTGGTAATTAGCACGCAGTCCAGTGGATAGTTAAATTAGATGAATAATCATGAGAAAGGATTTTTAGTGTAAGAATAATCACTAAAATTTGTTTAATTCATAGAAAAGTCATATGAAGTCCAAATTAATTCATTCCAGTTCCTGTAATTTTGTAATATTATGGTTTCTAATCTAGTACCACTATTTTTACATGAATGTTACAATAAAATTTATGTCTCATTTAATCTTGTACAAAACACATAGAATCTTCAGAAAATCATAACTCCTCCATTTTAACTCCGATTTGATCCGTTCAAGTTGCGTTAGTCCCGTAGCAACGCGTAGATTATTATTATTCAGTTTGTTCCTATGTTTGATGTAATGTTAATTTTGCCTATACACTGTTTGTTTGTATTGCTACGACTAGCAGTGAGGGCACGAGTCACCTGAAGATCACCCTAGTAACTGGATTCTCAAGTCCCAGGCAAGTTGTGCCCTTGATCACTTCTTTTTACCCACTCATGTTCTAATTAATCATAATGATCTGCATAGGTTAATTTTGATGGGACCCAATAGGTTACCTCAGTTTGTCTATCTTTATACCTTGTTCACCATTGAATCTTTGGGTAGTACTTGCTATCGCTTTATGTGGTTTTGGGTATAGAGATACACATTACTATTCATGATTATACTTTTATTGTCAGTTGTTATTTACTGTTCATGTTAAGATCATTATGCTAATTGGAACATGGAGAACCACCCAGGAAAACAGTGCTACCACAAGGGTTTAATGGGACGCCCTTGGCCGATTAATTAGGAAAGCTAGTGGAAGACTACCTTACCCGAAAGGGGCAAGGGCAGTAGGGGAGTGGTCAGTGTAGGGAGGCCCTCGGGAGGATTTTGCTGTGATGGCAGTCCTGCAAGGGATTCCTGCTAGGGAGACCCTCGGGAGGATTTTGCTGCGATGGCGGTCCTGCAAGGGATTCCTGCATTGGAACTTCCTATAAACTGTAGCGGGTTTTCTGAAGCTAGTGGAACTTTGTAAAGGCCTCGTAGTGTTACCCTGCCTCACCTCCTCGGTAGAGGTGTATGGGATTGGCCGTCTCTTGGCAGATGGGTAACACGACTTGTGGGTAAAGATGTGCAACCTCTGCAGAGTGTAAAACTGGTATACTAGCCGTGCTCACGGTCATGAGCAGCTCGGACACTCACATGATTAAATTATGGAACTAAATTCAATTTGTCATATGCATTGCATCGCAGGTGAGGTTGTTACTTTTGTTCTACTACTTAATTGGGTTTGGTATTTACTTATACTTAGTAACTGCTAATAAAATTTTGACTAACTTTAAAAGCAATGCTCAGCTCTAACCATCCTCTTTGGTAAGCCTTACACTTCACGTGAGCTCCCACCTTTGGCGAGTACATGCACATTATTCCCCACAACTTGTTGAGCGATGAACGTATGTGAGCTCACTCTTGCTGTCTCACACCCCCCCACAGGTCAAGAACAGGTACCACCGGATGAGGCGCATGGAGGATGTCGTGATGTGTTCGTGAGAGGTCTAGGTCGTCGTCTCCCAGTCAACTTTGGGTTGCTGGACCGTTGTCTCCTTATAATGTAATTATTTATTTTGTATAGAACTCCTGTTATATATAAAGTTGTGACATTCGATCCTGTGCCATGAATCATCATATGTGTGAGACTTGGTCCCAGCACACCTGGTGATTATGTTCGCGCCTGGGCTTTGGACCCCTAAAACCCGGGTGTGACAGAAGTGGTATCAGAGCTATGTTGACTGTAGGGCGCAACCTAGATAGGACTGGACAACCAATATTTACTTACCTCTGCTACTCTAATTCTTTCTAAACTTTTCTTAATCTATTCTCATCTATTTCCGCTTTACTCTGATTATTCTCACCTTTTCATTCTAAAGACAAATGTGGATTTCACACTTTGAAATCCTGTGCTTAAAGTGACCTTAGGGATAGGAGACCCACTCTTAGGAACAAAATCAAAAGTATTTTTGTAAATATTTGTATGCTTGAAAGTTTGTTCTTATGATACATGTCTGATTTGGATCTCTGATTGAGTGTGATGGGTTGTGGAGTAATGCCCACAATTACATATGCATATACATATAGGAAAAAAAAATTGCTTATAAAAAACTAGATAAACTAGATTATCCCTTATTAAATTATCTAGACTAACAATATCCATCTCATATTAAAAGATTCTATCCTACACTCATAGATCCATCTTATCTTAATAGATCTATCTTATCTCGAAAAGATTCGATCCTATCCTACTAGATCTAACTGACCCCAAAAGATTTTACCTTATCCTTATGGATTTATCTTGTACTGATAAGCACACTTATTCCACTCTACAGTAACAACCATGATCTAGCCTAAAATAAATAGATCTTATCTAGTTATACCGGTGATCTAGATCCCACCAAATCTAACATGATCAAATCCAAATTGAGATACTTAAATAAGTTAGATAATGTTGGCGATATAAATTAGGCCCTAACTCTATAAACATATCTTACCCTAAACTAATACCTTGGACTAACTCGACCGTAAACAACAACCTAACCTACATCATAGGTTGCCTAGTCCAGATATCCCAAAAGCAAAGTAAACTCTGTTCAAACCTACCTACCTCGTGTGCCCCGGTTATCCTAACTATGTATCCTTAGCCATATGTTCTTAACTCGGATGACAACTCCAAGAAATAATGGCCAAAGAAGACCAACCACTTCAAAGAAGGATAAGCACCAATTCAAGTCTTCAAAGACCAAGCTGGATCATCAGATGAATCGAGACCCTCTATGCATGATGGAGTCTTTCCTTACCAAGATCTTCTTACCATCATCTACCCTTGCTCTAACCAAATCTCATATTGCCTAATAGATGGCTAGACATAAAAGATACACATGCTCTCCTAATCACTTGCTAATTTGTGTTAAACACTTAAACAAAAAAAGACACTTCTAGTTTTGGACCAATTAGAAACTAAAAGTTAAATTACAACCCAATCTTTCTATATCCCTTTTTTTTTACTAATCTCGAGGACGAGATTATTTTTAAGGGGGGTAGGATTTGTAATACTCATTTTGTAAGAAAATCGAAAAGGAGAAAAAAAAATTATATCTCTTTGTATACATGGGTGTGTCATCTCTATCTATCATTTCATGTGAACACATTACTTACACAAATAAACCATTAACAAGAGATACCACTAAATTATGCATCATGCTGGTTATTATCTTTGTGTGCATTTCATGACAAAAAATAAAGAGACAAGAGATATAGTAATTCAAAAGGGAATATAGAATCTAAAAGAAATTCTAGAATTTAGAAAAAAAATGAATATTAGGTGGATAAAAATAAGTAATATATATATATATTAATCCTACACTAGAGTTTAAATTTGCATAATTGACTCAAGAGTGAAACACAATAGAGGATTCAAATTCAAATCTAGAATTCAAAATAAAATAGAAATGCAAAATGGAAAAAAAAGAAAATAATAAGGAACCTGCGCTTGGGCCGAAATCACCCTATCGGCCCACCACATTTTCCTCTTCCGCACAGCCCACGCTGGGGATTGGGTGCCGACAGGTGGGCCCCCTCGATCAGACCTCCAATCACCACACGCGCGCCTCATATAGCCGATTCGTGGGCCCTTTCTGGTCCGAGTCTTCCACCTCGTCGTCTGCGCAGTCCGAGCCCGTCGCCGGCAATGCCGGGATCCCCTCAACCACATCGCCGCCGACCTTCGCGCGTGTCCTAGGCATCATCCGCTCTGACCAGTGGAGCCACTGCGCTAGAGATCCACATCCACACCCCTGCTGTGGTTGTTGGTTGGACTTGCCGCGCGACGCGGACCTCCGCCATGGGCGCATCGCGAGCTCCACGGGTGAGCTAGGATTTCGGAAATCCTAACAAACCCGGACTTCGGGCGATAGGGGGGGAGCTCCCGTGACCCGTTGTTTCCCCCTGCTACCCTCTCGCGCAGACCCTTTCCCCCGGAACAAAAATCGCCGCCACCAGAGACTCTGCGCGCCTGCCGCCTCCATCGCTCCTCATCTTCACCTCTGTTCTGGCACCAGCGCGGGGTAAGGAAGTTGTGTGTACCCCTACGGTGGTTATGGTGCTCCGAATTTGGCGGATGAAGCCGCGGTTTGGTGGGGATTGCTCGCCGAACTCAGTGTCCGCCGCCGGGCCGCTTTGCTCCGTGGTCGTACTCCACCGCCTACGTCATGCCCTCGGTGGTCGATCCGGGAGGAAGCACAGCGCACATGCATGCTCTCCGCGGCCTCGTCTGGGAGGAATCAAGCTCCGGCCCACCTTGATTCCTCGCCGGTGTGGGTGCTTCACCGTATCGCCGCCGTGTGCCGTGGGTAGCCTCCCTGGCATCGTTCCTGCACCCGGTATGCCCTCCCACCTTGTATGCGTTAGATCAGGAACACGTATGTCTCCTTGGTTTTGGGTGTTGGGCGTCGATGTGCCGGGCGGTGTTCACTGGCGGGAGCTCCGCCGTGTAGACCTGTGCGTCGCCATGGCTGGGTGCGGGATAAGGTTGGGGCGATCCTGTCCATTGGATCCGTGGTGGGCGCACTCGATTAGATCTGAGCGATCTCCTGGCATCGGGCATCGCGGGCCGTTCATTTGTTGATGAGCGCCTTAGATTAAATGAGGGGTTAGAACTGATTTGAGCCATCCGATCGGATCGAACGGGATCGGATCGTGATCGTGCGGTTATAAGTGTGTGTACCGGTTCACTCAAATGGGCGCTCTAATCTGGGGCGGTTGCTCGCGATCCAACGGCTGATGCGTATTCGTACCCCTTCGGACTGCCCAGTTTGCAAAAGAGCCCTCGGTTTTCTCTCAAATAAACCCGCAGTCCTTTGCGCCTGTAGCCTGAGTCTCGGGTATCTTTGTATTTTAGCCCCTATGGTTCTGGTAATTAGCGCGCAGTCCAGTGGATAGTTAAATTAGATGAATAATCATGAGAAAGGATTTTTAGTGTAAGAATAATCACTAAAATTTGTTTAATTCATAGAAAAGTCATATGAAGTCCAAATTAATTCATTCCAGTTCCTGTAATTTTGTAATATTATGGTTTCTAATCTAGTACCACTATTTTTACATGAATGTTACAATAAAATTTATGTCTCATTTAATCTTGTACAAAACACATAGAATCTTCAGAAAATCATAACTCCTCCATTTTAACTCCGATTTGATCCGTTCAAGTTGCGTTAGTCCCGTAGCAACGCGTAGATTATTATTATTCAGTTTGTTCCTATGTTTGATGTAATGTTAATTTTGCCTATACACTGTTTGTTTGTATTGCTACGACTAGCAGTGAGGGCACGAGTCACCTGAAGATCACCCTAGTAACTGGATTCTCAAGTCCCAGGCAAGTTGTGCCCTTGATCACTTCTTTTTACCCACTCATGTTCTAATTAATCATAATGATCTGCATAGGTTAATTTTGATGGGACCCAATAGGTTACCCCAGTTTGTCTATCTTTATACCTTGTTCACCACTGAATCTTTGGGTAGTACTTGCTATCGCTTTATGTGGTTTTGGGTATAGAGATACACATTACTATTCATGATTATACTTTTATTGTCAGTTGTTATTTACTGTTCATGTTAAGATCATTATGCTAATTGGAACATGGAGAACCACCCGGGAAAACAGTGCTACCACAAGGGTTTAATGGGACGCCCTTGGCCGATTAATTAGGAAAGCTAGTGGAAGACTACCTTACCCGAAAGGGGCAAGGGAAGTAGGGGAGTGGTCAGTGTAGGGAGGCCCTCGGGAGGATTTCGCTGCGATGGCAGTCCTGCAAGGGATTCCTGCTAGGGAGACCCTCGGGAGGATTTTGCTGCGATGGCGGTCCTGCAAGGGATTCCTGCATTGGAACTTCCTATAAACTGTAGCGGGTTTTCTGAAGCTAGTGGAACTTTGTAAAGGCCTCGTAGTGTTACCCTGCCTCACCTCCTCGGTAGAGGTGTATGGGATTGGCCGTCTCTTGGCAGATGGGTAACACGACTTGTGGGTAAAGATGCGCAACCTCTGCAGAGTGTAAAACTGGTATACTAGCCGTGCTCACGGTCATGAGCAGCTCGGACACTCACATGATTAAATTATGGAACTAAATTCAATTTGTCATATGCATTGCATCGCAGGTGAGGTTGTTACTTTTGTTCTACTACTTAATTGGGTTTGGTATTTACTTATACTTAGTAACTGCTAATAAAATTTTGACTAACTTTAAAAGCAATGCTCAGCTCTAACCATCCTCTTTGGTAAGCCTTACACTTCACGTGAGCTCCCACCTTTGGCGAGTTCATGCACATTATTCCCCACAACTTGTTGAGCGATGAACGTATGTGAGCTCACTCTTGCTGTCTCGCACCCCCCCACAGGTCAAGAACAGGTAACACCGGATGAGGCGCATGGAGGATGTCGTGATGTGTTCGTGAGAGGTCTAGGCCGTCGTCTCCCAGTCAACTTTGGGTTGCTGGACCGTTGTCTCCTTATAATGTAATTATTTATTTTGTATAGAACTCCTGTTATATATAAAGTTGTGACATTCGATCCTGTGCCATGAATCATCATATGTGTGAGACTTGGTCCCAGCACACCTGGTGATTATGTTCGCACCTGGGCTTTGGACCCCTAAAACCCGGGTGTGACACCTACTCCCCATCATCCAAAAATATCTATGACCCAAAAGAAGTTGTTAGCTTCATCTCCATCATATGCTATGATCTCTAACACCCAAAGGAGTTTTGACAGTAAAATCCGAAGAGGGCATGAGGTCTGATAGGAGGGATGTTGAAATAGGGATCCTAAAGAGTAAAATACCGATGGCCTCAAAAACCTTCTTATCAAAATCTAGGCAAGATATCTATCTAGATGTGTATGGTGTGGAATGTAAGGAAAATGGACCTCAGGCCATTTGGCTCAACAGATTTTGGTGTTTGATGATCAACATAACCTGTGGACTAATGTGTTTACTAGTGTTTATGTTTGTAGTTCACATGATGCTAAGGTTACTTGGACTAAGGCAATGAGGAAAGCAACACCTCAAAAGAAGACATTATGAAGATCATAAGAAGATCAACCAGTGTCAAGCAAGTCCAAGAAATGAAGACAAGTGTTGCCACTAGCAGACTGTCCGTGCGAGGGCACCCGACTGTCCGGTGCCACACCTCGGACTGTCCGGTGCACCCAGGAACAGTAGCCCAACGGCTAGTTCTAGGTGGCACTGGTGGAGAGAAGCCACCGGACTGTCCGGTGTGACACACGGACTATCCGGTGTAAAAGCCTGCAGCGCCAATGGTCACCTGCGGTGTCAGTCCAACGGCTAGGTGCACCGGACTGTCTGGTGACCCCACCGGACTATTCGGTGTGCCGCAGAGAGCAGCAACTTTTCTCCAATTGCTAGTTTTGTGTTAGGGTCTATAAATACCACCCCAAACGGCCATTTCAAGGTGTGGGAGCCCAAGCAACATACAAAGGCATATAATAGACATTTTCAAGTGCTCATACACCCAAGTATTTAATAGAATCACTCGGTGATTAGCGTAGGTGCTTTGCAAAGTGCTTAGGTTAGTTAGACCGCATTAGCGCTTGCTCTAGGTGAATCCTAGTTAGTTGAGTGAGTTTAGAAAAACCACACAACCCCTCGGCTCTTGCGCGAGCTGTTGTAATTGTACTTAGTGGGGGAGAGTCTTACAAGACCATGACAACCGCGTTTGTGTCACAGCCGCCACCGTGTACTGGAGCGAACGAGGCCCGTGGCGTTTTTGGCCGGAAGCTCGATAGTGAAGACGGCGGGGAGCGTCTGAGAGGAGCCAGAAGCGGAGCACCACTTGCACGTGGAGAAGGCTCACGGTTGTCTACGGAGTTACTCGACCGTGGTGCTTGGCCCTCGCGTGGGCTTCCCTTTGCATAGGGGCACCAACGAGGATTAGTCAGGACCTTGCCTGGTTCCAGATACCTCGGTAAAAATACCAGCGTCATCCACGAGAGTTTGCATCTCTACCTTGCTCTTTAGCTTCCGCATTTATATTAAGCATTTAAGTTTCATTCTTGTCTTTATACTTAGATTGCTTAGGATTGAAACTTAGACATTGCGGTAGAGATAGCAACACTTAGACAAAACCTAGTTTGCACATTCTAGTTTGATTATTTGCATAGGTTTTGCTCTAGGGATTTATTTGTGGCCTAGTTTAGAGAAAGTTTTAGAAGTCCTAATTCATCTCTTTTAGGCGTCACCTGTTTCCTTCATAAAAAACTAGGGGCTAGTTGTTCCGCTTGCCAAATCCAAGTAGGGCATGGCGTTCTCACTTGGCCTGATAGAAGAGTGTGAGATAGAGAAGGCACAAAGGGTCACAACAGTAGATGAAACAGTGATGTGGCTCACCTCGATGCCCTGAAGGGATTGACCTCCCCAACAGTCATGGTAGGAGCGGTGGTGTGGTGTATCACCTAGAGCTCTCCTTGTGGCAATGTTGTGGGGCACAGTGTGCATGCATTAGGGCCACACGGGGATCTAGTGCGGCGCAATGCCCACACAATTGGCCACCACGCCTAGGCATACATTGTGCTCACCGTCAACGAAGACCACCAACATATGGTGGTTGCAACCACAGGTTGTGGGCCAAGGTCGTCGTGAGCTCCCCCATGTTGATGTCCTTCATCTTCTAGCTTTCGCACCAGATGAGCGTCCTGTGCGGGCGGTAGCTTGCAGGTGAGGCATCAGCGTTGAGGCCGTCTCTAGCCGCTGATGCAGAGATAGAGGGGGCAAGTGTGGGATTGAGTTGAAAGGAACCAAAGTGACATGCGACATTGAAATGATAGATAAAGCCGATGAAAGGTTGAGGCTATATGCTTGAATAGAAATGGGACTATTTAGAAATGTCTTATAAATAGCCCTATTTATAGAGACCGGCCTATAAGAAGTTTCGCCTCACTAACGAACTGAGTGTTTATTTGGGATTATAATCTGTTCAGGTTATATAATCTAACAAATTTTGATTAAGTGTTGATTTAAAATTTGTTAGATTATATATATTGACAGATTATAATTCTAAACAAACATGCCCTAAATATATTTTCAAAGACGGACATATATTTATTAGTGTCATCTAAAATCTACTCTTCTAAAATCTTTCACAGATACACCCGTCGATCTCTTCTAAGAATAAAAGCCTTTGTCTTCTAAACTGATCTGTGTAGCGCGCAGTTCAATCTACGTTACCTTGTCTCTCCCCAACCGGCCACCCCACACCCGTAGTTTCTCTGCCTTGTACCGGTCCTTAGGCCTAAGCATCCTGCTAAGCTAAGCTCTCCACGTATGCACAATGCCCGGCCGAGAAATAGGATCGATGTCGTCCTAAATTTGGCAAGCTGGACATGCGCCTGATATGCCGATAGCGCTCTGAGCTTCCACTCGTGCATGGAGACCGGCCGGTGACAACGCTGGTTCCTGCTGATGCCTCTCGCGTTGAATTCCCCCCGTCCATTCTCGACGCCCCCAACGGAGCTGCCAATAATCTAGCTGGGGGCACCAGCCAACAATCAGCCGCCGCCGCAGTCAGGAGAACGTCGCAGGAGCTGGCGATCACGATCACCGGGAACTCTCCAGCTGATAGGCCTTCTTGATTACAGGTAAGCGAGAGTTTTGAATTGAAACGGGTCGCACTTGCGTTCTGTTTTGAAAATATTGTTGGACTACGTTTCAGTTACTTTTTTTTTCTTCTTCTCGTATAAGTACAATAGAAGAGCTGTGCATGTATCGTTAGAATTAAAGGGAGAAAAGGTCGGTGCCTTGCAAATCCGGACCGAGTTGTGAGGTGCTGTGTGATACGAGAACAGAAGAGCTCTAAAAAAAGGGGAAAAACCGAGAAAGGTAGGTCCTGACAAACTATGGGGACAAGACAAACTAACACAAAGGCTATGTTTGCTTATGAAACCTAGTCAGACAAAATGGCTCTGTTCTAGTTCCTGAGGACAGAATGGCCTTCTTTTGTATTTAGAAGATAGAATGGAGCCGTGCTATTTTTTGTTTAATTATTAAAGAGTGTAGGGTAGCTCTAAAGGCCGCTCCATCATCCATTTGGTTGAGTAGTTGTGTGAGTGTGATCACCTCCCTCTCTTATTGATGAGCTTACCTCCACATTGTACATTATGAGCACTTTATTTGCTAATTTTTCTCAATGATCCACAAGAATAATATGAACTTCATCCATATAAATTAACACGCTAATTAAAAGGTCATATAACCAAACATACATAGGCCCGTAGGTTTAACATGAGTCCACAAATTTACAGACACATTTGTCCATGCGATTAAGACCACACAAAATATACATAAGTCCACATGATTAATAGGTCCATACAAGAAGACATAAATTTGCTAATCCATGCTAACTTGTAGTCGTATGCAATTTAACCAAAACTCTAGCATTTGAAGGACGATCAACCTACCAAGAATAATACAATATGGATTTAAGCTCAAGCTCAAAACCTGAAATACTGTCCACACATTCAAACCACCCATCTGGCAAGGTGCTATCTTCAGCTACTTTTATTATGGCATCGGTTAGAGTCTGCAGTGCCACGTTCAAATGCTCCAACCAAAGGATCATCATCTTTATCAGCATTTTTTACTCTTTTCATTGGTCTACTTGTTGCAGATATGTTGTCCCAATGCCATTTTCTTCAGTGGCTTCCATATCTTTTTCGCCGGCGCCCTTCCACATCCACAACAAGGGGTTCATTTGAGCTCTTCACAAACTGTCCTATAGCAGCACTCCCGCCATAGTAGCTAGATCACCATATAGGAAAGGCTTGTTTATGAATCCATCATCACTTTTATTCCTTTCACACTAACAGAATAGTAAACAATTATTTGAAAGGGACAAAATCATAGACACCACTTAATATAAATGAACAACAATAATTTGTACCTCTATATGGTTGGTGTAGTACTCATGATCAAGAGTAATAATGAACATATTTTCATTCTAAAGTGTAGCTCTCAAGTTCCTAAGTTGGTTGATCCCGGAGTACATTTTCTTCAAATGTTTTCAAGTGATTAGCAATATTGTCACCTGTCCTACTAAGCTTAAAATGTTTATTCAGAGCCTTAACACACGCATTGAGATGAACTTTCTTGAACCCAGTAGATGTTTTAGTGACATCTGCTACAATATTGGTAAGTGTGCAGAAAAGTAGATTGACTTGATGTCCACAAGGTTTGTCCACCTTTCTTTTGCTCCAGCTCCTTTGATAAACCTTTGTATGGAAACAAGTAAAAAAATTCAACCACAATAAAGTATGGGTTGAAGTAAATTTCAGCAACAAATGATGGTATAGATGACCACATATACAAGAGCAAAAGTACATGATTCATACAAAACAAAGGTACATTTCCATGCAAAATCAAAGGTACATATCACCACACATACAAGAGCAAAGGTACATGGTCCATACAAAACAAAGGTACATCAATTATTCTTGGAATATAATTTTGCTAGTTCTACCACATGGCATTAGTAATTTCATGCCTGAAATTAACCATAAAAGCATGTTCCAATGCTTGTCCATGTGATGATCTTTGATGAGAAATGAAAGGCAATGCCTTGTCCTCATTAATGACGAATTCATCACCTCTATCTTATAACCTAATTGTGAATAATACAACAAGCAACCACAATATAAAGTTGTGTAGGAAATGGAAAGAATGGAGTAACACCGTCGAGAATTTTGATCCTCCTTTTAATGACCCAAATGTGTGTTCTACTGTTTGGCGGAGAGATGAGTGCCTATGGTTGAATAATTTCTTCTCATTTTGTACAAGATTGTTCCCCCACTCATTTAAATGGTACCATACACTATGATAAGGGGGCAAAAATCCTGATTTAGCTCTATATTCCGCATCCACTAGGTAGTACTTGCCTATCATAAAATTGAGATTTTTTATAGTTCTATAATGGCTATATGTCATGATTAAAAAGTGATGTGGCCTATATGTTTAATTTTATCTTGTGGGATACCAAGCCCATTTTCCCGTTCTAAAGCATACCATAAAAATGAATGCATCCTAGGTTATACCCTCCAACCGACCAAGACAAATGTGTATTGAATGATAGACTCTTCCTACCAAAGAATGAAGCCTCCAAATGCATCGTATGTTGTACCCTCTAAACCGACCAAGACAAATGTGTACCGAATTATAGGCTCTTCCTACCATAAAATCCACATATACCATTACATTTTGAGTGAGGTGACTCTTCCTACAAAAGAATGAAGCCTCCAAAACTTAGTAACATAGGCTCGTACATGTGTACCATCAATAGCCCTAATACAATCCTTTTTAAGCATTTAAATCCACAAAACATAAGCAACTAGAAGTTTACATAACCATTAAAAATAATAAGAGGTAGGACATAATCTCACACCTTGAAAAAGGATCCCATATTGGATTCCTGACTATTTTAGATGGTGTTAATAATGTATGTGGCCTAATGAAGTTGGTTCATACCTCTCCAATGGCATGTTATACTTTGTTGATATAGATCCTAATGGTTCCATCATGCCTACCAAAATTGTGACCGAGTACCCTATTCCTAAGACTGTGACCAATTGTGTTAAAAAACATTGCAACCCTCTACACACAAATAAATGGTGTCTCGAAACAAGCCTAATCCCTACAAATTTTACAAAACCAAAATAAGATGCCCTATTGAGCCTAAGCATATTGACACAAGTGACATTATTCTTCCATATCTTGTTAATTAGATAGTTCATTCTAACATGATCCCTCTCATGAATTCGAGCATAGGTAATTATTTATATAGGATGCATGATGTTTTCTTCCTAGATTGAATAACCATAACGATCATTGAGAGCAACATATGTGTTGGAGTTACATAAACTAAAAGATTCTTCTTCTTACACATGCATAAAAAAGATGACATCGATAATTGGCAACACACATCATAAATTGGCAACATACACATGCAAAATTTTGGAATTACCTTTAGTTTGCTCTAAACTTCTCAATATGATGTTCCTGCAAAGGAAATGAGAAAACACACAAAATATGCATATTTATTGTCTTACATAAAGAAGGGAGGAAGAAAGGATAACAAACTATTGGATCTGCCACCGGGCACACAAAATGAGAATGGGAAGCGTTGTTTTGGCTGTCGATGGGCCGCCATGAGGCACTGATATTGGGGCCCAACCCCTAGCCATGTTGAAGGTATGGACAAGGCACAAAAGGACATAGGTGGAGAGGTCGGCCATCATGCTATCATGGCCATGGAGATAGAGGGATGCCAAGGCCATGTTAAAGGAGAAGGAGGGAGGAAGAGGGATGGGCAAACCTAAAGGGAGTGCATCGAGGACAAGCGTTGGTGGATCTAGATGTGGTCGAGAAGGAGCTCGCTATTGGCAGCCGGATTGCCTCCTAGCGACACAGAAGGAGGCGAAGTCAGGGGAGGTCGAGAGTTAGGACTCACGGGTGGTGCTCATAATGTTTTTGAGGAAGGTTCTTTGGACATGAACACTAACAAGTGAAAATGTTTTATAGTTTTTGGGGAGTGGAGGGATTCAACATATTAGGTGAAGATTCTCTTTTTCGAGCCGCTTTGTTCCATGCTTCCCTCAACTGAATACTACTAAAGCTAGAACATAGCCGCTCCATTTCACCTCGCTTTTGAACCAAACACTACTAAAAAAATCCCATTGACTAAGAGTTCTCAGGCCACACGCACCACAAGACATTTTGTTCCTCACTGAATTGGTGAAACTAGGGCGATTACAATTGGCTGCTATCTTATGAAGACGACACACAATTTCTTCTGTTTCCATAACAATAAGGCCCCAAGAACTACTGTCTGCTTCTCCAAAAGTTGGGACCCCATCACATGCCACCTTTAGGTGTTTACCCAACACGATAATATCTCTAGCGATTTTTCTAACAAAGTGTGCCACCCCATTCTATTCTATTTGATTGGTAACAGACCCACCTCTATTGTCATTTGAGTAGAGACATACACATGTCACACCACCACGAGTAGCACAGACCGATGCATCTACATAGGGCATGGTGGGCTATCCACCTAGCTTTGGTATGGTTAAGCCCACATCAGCAATTGACCTACTCAATATGTTGCTCTAGGATGGTCATCTGGCCAAGAATAGCAACAACACCACCATAGACTGCCTCAATAAAGTGCATGGAGAAGGTTGACTTACTACTAATTCGTCAACCCCAAGCAGTTGTCACATGCTAAGTCACTGCTCCCTCTAAGGAGCAAGCATCTAGCGACTCGAAGTCTCTCTCAGGTGCCTATGTTCAAGTGCAATAAGATCCTACTCATGTAGTGTATGGGTTTGCCATAGATCTACCAATGCCAAACCTGTCAGGACAAATGGCCTATGAGGGGGATCCTCGACATTAGGATGAAAAATATTCCAATAGGATCGCACTGGCAACAACAGAGACACAAGGTAACTTTTTAGGTAGTATTGATGTCCACATCTTGTTTCTATACTATTTTTATAATACTAAAACTTGAATATGTAAGTCAGGATGATCTAGCCTATGGATGTAAGCATGTAGACCTCCTAGGGCACACTCATCGACAATGTGCCATTTGTATGTTAAACTCCTTTATCTTGACTATAATGATGAATCAATCTTTTGAGCATTTAAGAAAAAACTTTACTTTTAGCTTTCCCTACATGTTTTCTAGCCTTCTTCCACCAAGTCATGAAAGTTTGATCAAGATGTCTAGGGACGCATGATAAGAAGTCATGTGGAGCCAAGATCATGAACCATAAATTGCACACACCACATGAAGTGAGAATGTGTTGCATAGTCTTCTCTTTCTGGTCATATAAGATAGAATTATTTAGGTAAAGGAATTCTCTCTTCCAAATTCACCGCCATAGTTCAAATGTAGTGAAGTCGTTAAATAAAGCTTAGTAGGCAACTTGCACTACTAGAAAATCACTCTCTTTCAATGGGCAAAAATAATGGCAAAAAGCCATAAATTGTGGCAACTTCTATCATTTGCCATAATGTCACTTTCGTTGCCAACCATTGGTGAAAACTGAGTGGCAAAAGATCATGGCAATAGTTTTCCATTCCATTGCAAAAGCTCTAGTTATCACAACAAAAATAAAATGTTGCAATACATATTAATTGCATCGAGCAAATAACACTAAAAAAGAAAAAATGTTGCAATACATATTAGTTGCATCGAACTCAAGTTTCATAGTTTACAATGAAATACTCTACCACTAGACTACTACATTTGTTTTGTTAATAAAAATAACTAATTATATTAAGACAATAATTTCTAAGAGTGCATTATAACTTTTGCAACAAAATTGGTATATATAGCCACCATTTTGATCTTCGTTGCAATATACAACAAGATTTTGCAACAATTAGTAGGACCATAGCAACAAAAGATATTTGTGGAAACATAGGTAACTATATTGCAATTATTTTTGTGGCAAGAAGCATCACAATTTTGCAAGGAAATTCAGTAGTATTGCAACCACATGAAACTTGTGGGAATATTGATTAACATATTGCAATAGTTTTGCAATTTGTGGCCATAACACCAGCCTCTCGCCACAAAACTAATAATTATTGTAAGGCAAGATATTCGTGGTAATAAACTATACACATGGCAACCATGTTTCAAAGTTGTGGCAATAACACATTGCTATTGCAATGGAGTTTGTGTTGTTGCAATACGATCTATGGCAATAGACTGATTTTATGCAGAAAGATAGGTCCAAGAATACCAATCCCTTTGATAATGTGAACCATAAGTTGTGTCATAATATCAAAGAATAATAGAGGAAAAATTAGTTTACAATTGACAAGGCATTGCATAACGTCGTTATGTAGCTTATTTAGGCTTCATGGATCAATTACTTTCTATGACACCACATTCAAGAAAGTGCATAGCTTTGTGATTGTTTTTGTAACATTGATAGAAAGGACACCCCTTAGCACGATCGAAAGTAGTTGTGTCATTAGCACATGACAATCATGAGACTTTATGTGCACAAATTTCTTCTCCTGCTTATTTATCAGCCTTTTTACATTAATGTAGTCAGTTGGGACTTTGATACTGTTGAAGTATTCAAACATGTTGTCCTTACCATTCTTAGTGAGAGTATATCTAGCAGGACCTAGATAGTGTCGTCCTGCATCCCTCTCTTTCGGGTGCAGACCCTCTCATTATTTCATAGCTTTCAAGTCCTCCCATGATTCAAGTGTATCTTTGTCCTTCCCATATGTGCCTAAGAAACCAAGTATGTTAACACAAAGATTATTTGTATTTTGCATTAAGCCGATTGAGTGGCAAACATCTAAAATTTCCTAATGAGGTAGTTGCCAAAATATTAACTTATTCTTCCACATTATCACATTTACATCTTCATGACTTCACTCAGAGCAGGTTTGCGACCAGATCCCTTTCCGAACACTATGTTTATGTTCTATACCTTCTAAAATACAAGATTGCGACTTAAGTGAATTCACTTGGCACGATGGTCTTCTTGACCCTTTCAATGCTTACCTTTTATTCTTAATGGGTGGTTGGCCATAACAAAGCAATGAAACTCGTGTAAACAACTTTTCTATAGTGATGTAGATACAAGCTATAAGCCTCATCTAAACAATGGTTGCATGCCCTAAATCCCTTGTTGGATTGTCCTGATAGATTTGAAAGTACATGCCAGTCATTGATGATTACGAATAACAAAGCACGTAGGTCAAAAGCCTCCTTTCTGTTCTCGTCCCACATACGTACACCTTTGAACCACAACTACAGAAGTTCACCCATCAACGGTTTTAGGTACACATCGATGTTATTACCAAGTAGCTTTGGCCTTGAATAAGTGCCAGCATCATAATTAACTTTCTCTTTAAACATAGATAGGGAGGCAGGATGTACATACATAGAGTCATAGGCTAAGTGCTATGACTGTTTCTCTGCTCACCGAAAGGGTTCATATCATCGGTGCTTAAACCAAACCTTACATGTCTCGCATCCTCTAAAACTCTAGAAATGTTCTATCAACTTTATGTCATTGTAAACCATCACTAGGTGTCTCAACATAGCGTCCACCTTAAGCTCCTCTTTGTGCCACTGCATCATTTTGGTGTGCTCTTTGTTATGAAACAAATGCTTCAAACGTGGTAGTATACGGAAGTACCACATGACTTTGACATGTATCCTTTTCCTGTGGGGTTCGCCCTCAACATCAAAAGGATTGTTACGCCTTATCTTATATCATGATGCCTTTCAAACCTGGCAAACTTCCAATTTCTCATTCACCTCACCACAATATAGTATACAATCATTAGGACATGCATGTATCTTTTGTACTTCCAAACCAACAGGGTAAACGACCTCTCTGGCTTCATATGTTGATGCTGACAATTTGTTTCCCTCTAGAAGAAACCTTTTGATTAGTCTTAATATCTCATTGAAACCCTTATTAGTGATATCATTTGTTGCCTTCTACTGCTACGATTCCTATGTGATACGTAACTTTATGTGGCCCTATTTACAATCAGAGTATAACAAAGTATTATTGTTCTCTAACATGCACTCTAGTTTTTTCTAACCTTTTCAATGTAATAGTATTCCTTTTCACCATGCAACATTTATTCTAGAGCATCGTTATCTTCAGTATATTTAGCCTCACCCATTATCACATCTACAACGGAACGGTAGATATCATAGTTTGAAATTGTGTCGTCATACTCCTCTTCTTTGTCCTCTAGAACCCATATTTCTTCATGCTTGGTCCAATAAATATAGTTAGGCATGAAACCCCTTTGCAGTAAGTGGAATTGAATTGGTGGTGATGGAGAGTATTCTCTCTCGTTCTTATAGTCTCTACTAAGAAAACACATGAAACCTCTAAGCTTGTGTCTCTCGTCCGTCTTTAGAAAATAGTGAACGCCTCCAATATATATTATTTAGAGTGTCGATCCATGTTGTATATCCATTAACGGTCTATCTACATTATTTATATAAAACATTGTTGACACAAATCTTTTGTAAACATATAACAATCATAAAATTCAAGAAATGTAAACAAAGAAATAACTATTTCAGCTATACAATTTGAGAGGAAGAATTTGGTACCCCTTTTCACACTTAAATGAGTGAAATCTTCAATAAATTCTTTGAACAAAAATTGTACAACTCCTCACCTTTTTGAAGCTTATGGCGACATATATGAGAGTATTATATTAACTTCATACATAATACACAAATTATGAGAGGATTAACTCACAAAATTCAAGAAATATTACACACCAATCCTCTAACTTAAGTAGCCAATGAAAAAGCTTAAATCTGATTTGCTAGTAATTTCTATTATATTCATACATATTGCAACATATATTAGAGGATGAACTTACTAATTTTTCCCCAAATTATACAATCAACCATAAATATCAAGAAATCTAAACAAAGAAAAACTATTTCAACTCTATTATTTGAGAGGTTGTACTTGGTAACCTTTTTCACACTTAAATGAGTGAACTATTCAACAAATTCTTTGAAAAAAATTGGACAACACCCTCACTCTTTTCAGCTTCTGGCAATATAAACAGAGAGCTCATATGTTTTCTTGGCGCCAGCTCGAGAAAGGAAAGAGTTTATAAACCAAAAACATTAGTACATGTTGGAAGTTTCAACCGGTACTAATGTCATGACTTTAGTACTGATAGGTGTCTTCAATCATTACTAAACCTTCGGGCAATTAAAAGTGGTACTGAAACTGTTGATGGTGCTTTCTTCATTTAATTTCAGTATCAGTTCTTAGGAAATCAATACTGAAATTAAAGGACGGAAGGCCCGTTCTCCTGTAGTGTTTGAAATAAATGGGGACATTATCGATACACGAGTTGCTCCAGTTTATATATTTCGGAAAGAAAACAACATTGTAGGTAGAAACTACTCTCTGTTTTTCATGTATCTTGCGACAAATTTCAGGTTTCTAATCTACGTCGCACAACATGGAAGGTGGCATCCACAAACCAGAGAGTACCGAGTTCAGGGACTTGCTCTACCTGACGTCGAAGCAGCCTTTCATACTTCGCCTCGCCTTCTCCGCCGGCATCGGTGGCCTCCTCTTCGGCTATGACACAGGCCCGTCAAACTATATATCCTTTTCTTAGTCCACTCTTTTCAAAATATATATAACGCGTTACCTGATTTGCTCCTTTTTTTCTTTCGCGGATACGTTCTATTTCTAGTTATTTCTGAGCCTCTTTTTTTCCCATGTTCTAATGAGTGATAATAAACACAAATATATATATATATATATATATATATATATATATATATATATATTATATAAAATACATTCATACTCCCTCCGGTGCAGTAAAAGAAGTCATCCTGCGCGTGACCGAGCGTGCACAAAAAGAAGTCATAGCGCGCGTGGGTCTAGGATTTGGACGTTGTTGCCCCTAGTAATTGCACAAAAAAAGATGCACTTAAAAGGAATCGAACTTGAGACCTCCAATATATATAGAATGCCTTGGAGTTGTTGCAGCAACCAATCAAGCCTGATTGTTTTAGTGACATTAATGCACCCATATCCCTATTTAATAGGGGCAAACAGGGAAAACTCTATGATAATTAATCACTCCTTGGCATGCACAATCATGTCCTAAACGACTACCTTTACTGCACTGGAGGGAGTAGATTAATTAACGAATATATGTTTGATCTACAACGTATGATATTTTGAAACATATGAAGTATTTCATTTAAAAGTAGAGTTATAATAGAACTGACAGCAGCCGAAGGGCGAGGAGCCCTTAGTTTATGTGAAAATGCATCACACCTTTATTATAAAACAAAAAGTGCAAGTTACTCTTCCAACTATCATAACACCCTAAACTAACTTTTAATTCAATTTACTTCCCATAACTATTTCAATCTGTCCAATCTAACTCTTAATAAGGTTTATCTTTTTTCTCTACAATATTAAAACATCACTTTCAATGGTCGCCCCACGTTAATATTTTTCAAAAAAACCTTCATTTCTTTAAAATCAACCGCACTCCTAAAATCTCTTTTGTACTATTATAATATACAGAAGAGTTTATGTAAAAAAATAAGATAAAATTATGTATAAGTGAGTGTTTTAACCTTGGTTGTTGGCTCCACATTCACACTCAACTAATCAATAGAAAAAATATATTTTATGCTTTATTAAAAACAAAATTTATCCTATGTCACATATATAAAAACAGTAGCAATGTACGGACATATAACTAGTATTTATATATGTACGAGTTGGTTTAAAAGTTAAAAAAAATTAAAGTGATAACACAAATAAAAAATCATGTCAAAAATAATTTTTTTCTTAATCATGTTTTGTTTTCATGTTTGTATATGTAAGTCTATTTTGTTATTATGTCCTACTAACATATCAAAATATTGATGAAAAATATATAATGCTTTTTTTGCAAGATGCATTTTGTTAACATAAAGTATGCATGATGTTTGGTACCTCATAAAATTTTAACTTAAAACTCACCTTGTGAGTGGAGAAGCTAAAATCTTATTATGGGGTAATCTAGAATAACTAAAATAGTTTGAGCAGTAGATTGAAAAACTACTTTAAGGCTTACGTGGATACATAAGTGGTAGAGTAATTTAGATTTTTTTAGTGGAGACCGGAGAGAATAATTCTTTCAGAAAGAAAGTCACAGACTCACAGTGTCATCTGCCGCTAATGCTTACAATCTCTACGCAGGCGTCATATCAGGAGCTCTCTTGTACATCAGAGACGATTTCGAGCAGGTCGAGAAAAGCACCGTGCTGCAGGTACTTGATTCTTTTTTCTTTTTCTTTTTGATGAGATGAACTTGATTCTATTCTTGTTATTTGCTCATGATTCCCGAGTGACGAATAAATCGAAGAGACAGAGTATGCAAGAAGAAACTAACACTGGGAATGCTCCACCATGACAACATCATACTTATTCGGATTTTTTTTTTATCTTTTTACATATGAATAATTGGATATAGAGTCTACTATGTAACTTTTATTCTTGTTTTCAGCATTGAATTTGTAAAGATTTATAAAAGTTAAATTTTAATTTTATCATATAACTTCTCAAATGATAGATATAAAATTTCCATATAATTTGGATACATATACATATATTTTTTTTAGTTTTTTCTGTTGTAAGGAGAAAATGATGTATAAAATTATTTATATAAAATTTTATTCTTATTTGTAATAATGTGCTTGATAACATAAGAAAATATCACCATTAAATTTTTATACACCTCTATTTTAAAATATTTATAATAATTGGGATACCTATTTTCATCTTACAGGAGACGATTGTGAGCATGGCGGTGGCGGGGGCAATTGTTGGCGCTGGCGCAGGCGGTTGGATGAATGACCGGTTCGGGCGGCGACCGTCGATCCTCATCGCTGACCTGCTCTTCCTGGCTGGCTCTATCGTCATGGCTTTTGCGCCGACGCCCGCGATCATCATCGTGGGCAGAGTCCTGGTCGGCCTTGGCGTCGGGATGGCCTCCATGACGTCGCCGCTCTACATCTCCGAGGCGTCGCCGGCGAGGATCCGGGGCGCGCTGGTCAGCACCAATGGGCTGCTCATAACGGCGGGGCAGTTCCTCTCCTACCTCATAAACCTGGCCTTCACCAAGGTGAGCGGGACGTGGCGATGGATGCTCGGGGTGGCCGGCCTACCGGCGCTCCTCCAGTTCGTGCTCATGCTGGCGCTGCCGGAGTCACCGCGGTGGCTCTACAGGAAGGACCGAAAAAGGGAGGCCGAGGAGATCATGCGCAAGGTGTACCCGCCGGAGGAGGTCGAGGGGGAGATCGAGGCGCTGCGGACGTCGGTGGAGGACGACATGGCCCAGGAACGGTCCCTCGGCGGCGCGGGGCTCGCCGGCACACTCAGGAAGGCGTTCGGTAGCGTGGTGGTTCGGCGCGGCCTCACTGCGGGCGTGCTTTGCCAGGTGGCGCAGCAGTTCGTCGGCATCAACACCGTCATGTACTACAGCCCGACCATCGTGCAGCTCGCCGGGTTCGCGTCCAACAGCACGGCGATGGCGCTGTCGCTCGTCACCTCGGGACTCAACGCTGCCGGGTCCTTGGTGAGCATGTTCTTCGTCGACAAGGCGGGACGGCGGAGGCTGATGCTGCTCAGCCTCATGGGCATCGTTGCGTGTCTCGGTATGTTGAGCGGGGTCTTCTTCGCGGTGGACAGCCACGCGCCGGACGTCAGCCTGGCCGGGACGGCGCTCTTCGGCGCCAACGGCACGTGCCCGGATTTTGACCTCGCCGCCGTGGCCGGGGTGGAGTGGACCTGCGCCCAGTGCATCAAGGCTCCCTCAGGCTGCGGCTTCTGCGCGGACACCAACAAGCTCCTGCCCGGCGCCTGCCTTAGGACGTCGGACGCGTCGCGGCGCGCGTGCCGGGCGGGGCGGCGCGAGTGGTACATGCGGGGTTGCCCGAGCTCATTCGGCTGGCTCGCGCTGGTGGCGCTGGGCGCGTACATCGTGTCCTACTCCCCGGGCATGGGCAGCGTGCCGTGGCTTATCAACTCGGAGGTGTACCCACTCCGGTTCCGGGGCGTCTGCGGCGGCATCGCGGCGGTGGCGAACTGGACGTCCAACCTGCTGGTGACGCAGACGTTCCTCAGCCTCACACAGGCGCTGGGCACAGCAGGCACGTTCCTGCTCTTTTGTGGTGTGTCGGCGATGGCGTTCCTGCTCATATTCCTTCTAGTGCCGGAGACTAAGGGGATGCACTTCGAGGAGGTAGAGCAGATGCTAGGGAGCAAGGACTACAAGGCCTGGAAGAAGTTCAATTCGAAGGCCTAATAATATATGTAAACATAATTTGATGACTTTTCACTTGAAACCAAATTCGATAGGGGTAAGCAGTTTGCTATTGCTTTGCTTGTATCCATCTTTTATTTAAACTAACTGTAGAGAAACCGTTGTATAGACTATGGAGTCAATAGCTATTTTTGTGAAAGAAGAATATTCTAGATTTATTAGTATTAGTATAAGAGTAGCCCTATAACCCAAAAATATGGAACAGTTTCCATTAGGGCAGTCTCAATGCTATATGTTTATTATAATTTCTATCTCTGTTAGTTGTCCTACTGAACCAAGCAATTTGTTGATGTGCAAATATATTTACTATTAAAAAAGAGAGAAAATACATGATCAGCTTCTTAGATATAGATACGGATCCAAACAACACCAATGAGCCTAGCCATAGCATCATCTACTAGCACTGACATGTCATGCCATGGAGCCAGTCAAACCGAGCATCATATGTCAACAATGATCTAAGCACGATATGTCAGGCCAGTCCAAGAAATACAACCAAAACAATATTCGAGCTAGCTCAAATTAAAGCCTGCTGAAAGACATAAAAACCCCTCTATCAACTCTATCCTACATCCTCCATTTTGTATTTACATTTCAAAAATCAACAAGACAAAAACAACAACAAAGCTGCCAACAAATCAACACACTATAAATATACATTTATGAAAGCACCAAGTCACCAACAGATCAATACATTACATGCACATTAAAACATGCAACAACCAATATAGATGAAAATTTCGTACAACTACATATATGAAAAACACCAAGTCAGAAAAGAGTCCAACAAAAAAATAACAGGGTATGGAGGTGCAAAAGAAGAAAGAGGGAGGGATTTATGAGTAGAGAGGCAACATCTGATGGAGGTGACGATAGATGATATTGGTGAGAAAAGAGAGAGAGGGAGAGAGAGAGAGAGTGAGAGAGAGAGAGAGCATGACATGAGGGGTTGATTTAGGGTTATGATGTGGAGAGAAGTCAAGTAGGGAGAGAGTATATACCCTCCCATTTAACAGGTCACTATCGCGTGAAAGCTCCATCCACTCTAGTGTTGTGATTGATATAGGTTTAAGTTCATGTCCAAGAATTAGCAAGAATGTAAACCACAATGATGGACACAAAGAATAATCAAGTGATCAACATAAAAAGTAGAAGGAAAGCAAAAATGCAAAAGTTCAAGGAAAAAAATATTGCTAGTGCATTTTATTTTTGCCAATCAAAACACAATAGAGTGTGTGATTGGATTTTGGATAAGTAGTCGTAGTATAAAGAGCGGAAGTCAAAG
This sequence comes from Zea luxurians, assembly GCA_029449295.1. Classification (NCBI taxonomy): domain Eukaryota; kingdom Viridiplantae; phylum Streptophyta; class Magnoliopsida; order Poales; family Poaceae; genus Zea; species Zea luxurians. The sequence goes on along the minus strand of JAOPSE010000001.1, from coordinate 42,047,528 downwards.
TTCGAGTAGTTACATAAGTGCTAATAGGTGAACTGATTCCATACATATACATTAGACATAGTGAAGTCATAAAACTCGACCTTAGTCACAACAGAAAGGAAGCTAAATCACTTATACAAGTATGAGAAATATGTTAGAGTTAGCAAACATGTAAAGGATGGAAGAAATAGGTCTAGTGGGCGTCTCTAAGAGGCGTTAGGACCTAATAGATAAAACAACATATCAGTATAGTGGAAGTTCAATGGTTAACCCTAGTCTCACATTCACAGTGATTGTCGGAACCTAAGTGTTGGTTCGATGATGGGCAACGTACAAGTTAGATTCTTTATATAGCTCCTTGACAATTTAGAGAGAGTGTCAAACTGTATTGTGTTGGTCTGATGGTTGCAAACATAGCCTCGTCGAACAAGATAGACGCACTGTTCACTTGAGTAGTTCCATTGCTAAGCATGTGGGAAACTTTATATAGGGTCATTGGACTAGTTTGACACTACTGGGTGCTCTCTAGTCACTTATTATAGGGCATCAAACCCTGGCCAATGATGGTCTAACTAACTTTCGACTCTGTCCAGACTCTGACCATGAACCATATATCTCTATACACGTTGGGACATCAATGGCAATATTTAAATGACTAGTATACATGGCAAGCTAATTCCATAATGCCACATAATAGGGACATTTAGCAAGGACAAGGAAAATTTCCTTGAAATATCTACAACTGGTATCTTCTTATATCATACGAACCTTGCATTCGCATTTGCATCCTAACAAGTAGATTGCATTTTAAATTTTGGTATTTATTATTTGGCTTGCTTTGGTTGTGTTGTCATCAATCACCAAAATGGGAGATTGTAAGTAAAATAGTCCGAGGCACATTTGATAGTTAAGTTTTGTTGTTTGATGATCAACATATTCATTTGGACTAACAATATTTTCTAATGTTTATGGATATAGTTCAAATGATGCAACATGTATGGATGAAGGTAAAGTAGTGATTGAAAAGATCAACACATCATGAAGGACATTAGAAGACTCATTTAAGATATACAACGACATGCAAGAGTCCAAGAAACAAAATGGAACCAAGTCGGATGCAAAGATCGTGAAGAAACCAAACAAGAGAGAAGGTTTAAAGGGTGTTAGACCATCTCGAGGGAGGTGTTGGACTATATGGTAAAGGCAAACCCTAACCGACTGAAGAATAGGGCGTCAAATGCTATAGTTGGACTCTAAGCCACGAGAGCATTGAACCATACCACCACACTATTCATCTCATGATGTCAGACCATAACTATTTGTAGGGTGTCAGACTATTGAAGCAGAATCCAACGATCAAGCAGAAAGGTTCCAAAGAAGAAAAAAGGTGTATTGGACTGGTCTAGCGGTAGGCATGGGACTAAACACGCATACCCAATGGTTAGCAATTTCTATTGCTGACATGACATTAATATAGTAGTCGTTATGATTTATATCATGCACAATGGTCCGATGGTGTCGTCGTCGAACGATCTGACAATGTGCAAAGTTGGCTATTGAGTGTAACACCTAAAAATCATAATTATGGGAATATAGTAAAATTTTCCAAATATTTAAAATTAAAGTATCTTTTAATAAAAAATTCCATATCTTTTAAAGTTACATCTCCTAAAATAAATATGTTCTATAATAATGATTTAATAAAATAAGTCTTATATGAATTAAGTTATCCCTTGTTAAATTTTATAAGTATTCTATAACGATATAAGTTAGAGCATCTTTTAATAGAGGTTATACAATAGAAACTATTTTTCTTAAAATAAAACCTTATGTGTGAATTGTATATTTAGAAGCATTTACTAAATGAATAGGTAACTAAAAACAAAATATAATTTGCATCTCATGCTAGGATTTCTCTTATTGTGCATTCCTAATTTAGTATGAAATTTTAAGTTTGTTTGAATTTAGGTTGAAGTTTAAAATAGAAAATAGAAAATGAAAAAAGAAAATAAAAAAGAAGGCACTTACCTTTGCCCTAGGCTGAATCCCCTCGGTCAGCCCAAGGTTCCTCACCCACGCGACCCAAAACAAACTTCACCCCACGCCCCCGTGCTAGCCCAACTCAGCCATTGCTGACAGGTGCTGACAGGTGGGACCATATTGTCAGTTTGATTGGCCAGTATCTGCAAGCACGCATCCATCGTTTCATTCAGACACCGACAAGTGGAACTAGGTTTCCAGCGCAGCCTCTACTACCCAACTCTGCCTTACTCTGTGGCCCCTGCACTGATAGATGGGTGCCGGCCACCAGACACGGCGATCACACGCGCGCTCAGGATGCTATTACCAACTAGTGGGCCAACCCAATCGAGATCTTCTCCCACCGTGGTCATGAAACCGTTACGGGCATAACTAACCAGTTCACGATGGACATGGGTGGTTCACGGCTGGTTCCGCCACCTTAGCCCGTATGCCCCCACGTCTATGTAATCGGTCGAGTTTCGAGGGCTCCATCTCATCTGTCATACTAGAAGTAGCTACGATAGTGCCACCACCGTGGTCAGGAAGGGCGAAAGGGAGCCGTTACCGGTAACCCTTGATTCCGTCAGCAGTTCAGATGTGGTGGATGGTCGGAGGTGATCATGGGAGCACGTGGAGGGCGTTCATGGCATCATCGTGGAAGCACGAAGGCAGAAGACTCAACAATTGCTCACTGGTGTGCGAAGGTTCACCGTGAGCCGATGGGCGATGTTGTCAGGTATCTGCACGACACCACCACTTGTGAGACCCCCTGCATCTAGTTTAGTATGTTCCCCACATCATATTGGACCTTACGGATTAGGATTTGGAGCACTGGAGCATAACGTCGCCACCCTCCGATGGGGTCTTCGCCGCCGAAGCGGGCGGCGCCGCCCTAGTCCGTCGTGCCTAGGAGAGGGAGGCAGGGCATGAGTAGGAGGCACTGATTCATGGGGAACAACCACGATTGGATGTGAATCACATCCCTTCGCGTGGTTGATCTAGTCCGCTGGATCGTGATCGGGTGGATCGGGTTAAATATCCACGTACCCTTCGCGTTTTAAATCAGAACCATAGATCTTTAGGTGAACGGTTGGGATCACGTATCGGTTCGTTATGAGCAGGGAGTTAATCGTATCCTTCGGTATTAGATTGGATGGTCGAGATTTGAGAATACCCCTTCATCGATGGAAATTTGTCTAAAGAGCCCCTAGGGTTATACATATCTAACCTGCCATCCCGAGCAAGTTCTGGTTCATTTAATTTGGGTCCCCAATTCTTACAGTTTAGTCCCTAGATTCTATTTAAATATGAGCCCTAGTCCGTAAAGAATGAAATACCTAAAATAAATCAGGAAAATAAATTTTTAGAGTAAAAATAAATTTAAGAACTTAGAAAATCCATAACTAATTCGTTTTAACTCCAAATTTAGTGGCTCTCGAACCTATAGTTTTGTATCGGCGCGTAGAATATTATTGTATGGATTGTTTCTATTTTTGATGTAATGTTATTTTCTACTTATTATCTGTTTGTATGTATTGTTGCGATAGATAAGCGAGGTAACAAGGAACCTAAAGACTCAATTGGAGAAGTACCTGGAATTGCACCAATAAGGCAAGTTGTGCCCTTGATCATTTTTCTTTACCTAATAATGTTCTCAATAATCACCGTGACATGCTCAGGTCAACTTTATGGGACTTAATAGGTTACCCTAGTTTTGTTCATCCTACACCTTGCAAACAAATGAACTATTGGGTAGTCTTGCTATTGCTCTACCTAGTTTTGGGATTAGTATTATATCTAAATTATGATCATGCTCCATTATTATTGTTGGTTTAATTATTGTTCTTGATAAGATTATTGTGTTAATTGGAACATGGAGCGACCACCCAAGAAAATAGTGCTACCCCAAGGGTGGAATGGGATGCCCTCAGCTGATTAATTAGGAAAGCTAGTGTGAGTTAATCCTTTCTCGGAAGGGGCAAGCGGGTGTGGAGAGCTACTGGTATAGGGAGGTTCTCAGGTTGATCTCTCTGTGATAACTTTTCGGGCGAGGGATTCTTATATCGCCCCCTCTTGCCTGATTCCATATCGAGTTCTCTCATGCTAATAGAACTTTGGAAAGGCCTCATAGTGCTACCCTGCCTCGCCTCCTCGGTAGAGGTGTATGGGGTCCGTACAACCCTATGGCAGATGGGTATCATGGCTTGTGGGTAAAAATGCACAACCTCTGCAGATTGTAAAATTGGTATACCAGTCGTGCTTAGCGGCTCAGACCTTCACATGAGTAATTTATGGAACTAAACTTAATTTGTCGTTTGCATTGCATTGTGGGATTTATTATTAAGTGTGATCAATTATATAATTGGGTCGGTATCTACTTATACTTAGTAATTGCTAATAAAATTTTGATTAACTTGTTAAAAGCAATGCTCAGCCTTAACCATATTCCTTAGTAAGCCTTACACTTCACATGACCCTCCCCCAAAGTGAGCTCATGCACATTATTCTCTACAACTTGTTGAGCGATGAACGTATGCGAGCTCACTCTCGCTAAACTCACACTAGGTCAAGAACAGGTACCGCAAGATGAGGAGCATGAAGGATGCTACGATGTGTTCGGAGAGGTCTAGGTCGTTGTCTCCCAGTAAACTATGGTTGTGGAGGATCTTTGTCGTCATATGATGTAATTATTTATCTATTTTATACAGAACCTCAATTATATAATAAAGATGTAACATTGATTTTTGTACCATGAGTCATTATATGTGTGAGACTTGATCCTAGCACACATTTGAGACACGCCTAGATTTGTCCTTAAATCTGGGTGTGACATTGAGGGTGCAACGACTACCTCTCTCCTTGGGGCTATAAATAGGACCCTAAATTGGCCATTTGAGAAGTGTGAGAGATAGAAAACGTAACAAGTGAGTTGAGACTCATACACAATAGCTCTAGATACCCATGTCCATAAGGAATCACTCGTGATTAGTGTAGATGATTTGTGAAATGCATAGGTTAGTTAGATCACTATCATTAGTGCTTTCTCTAGGTTTTTCCTAGTGATTAGAAATGAGGAATAGACTACCATTTGGTGCTTACTTGCACCATTGTATTTAGTTGTACCGACTATTGAGTGGGGCTTGTAAGTCTTATGAGATCACATAAACTATGTTTCTGGTGTGGCTGATGCCTGATGTCGTGTACTAGAGGGAACGAGATCCACGATGTTTCGATCAAAAACGCGATAGTGGAGACATCGGGAAGCATCCGGGAGAGGCCACAATGTAACACCCGGATTTAAGGGCAAACCCGGATGCGTCTCAAATGTGTGCTAGGATCAAGTCTCACACATATGATGACTCATGGTACAAAAATCAATGTCACATCTTTATTATATAATAGAATTTCCGTACAAAAATAGATAAGTAAAATACATCATATGACGACAACGATCCTCCGCAACCATAGTTGACTAGGAGACGGTGAAGCGTCCCGATCCTTTGGGACTCAAATGTGATACAATTACTAGTCCCAGGAGGCTAGTAACCACATTCATTACTTCAAATAGTTACAGAGTCTAAATAGTGTTATTACAATACCGGGGGTACAAGCTCGAGAGTGAGCCGAAAATCATAAAGCGCGGTGGAAGATAAAATAGCCCAGGCCACAGGCAGAACTAGGTGAAGACACAACCCCATCAATCAAGCATAGCAGAAAAGAAGTCTTCGGCTGCTGAAAAACATAAATAAATCTGGGTGAATACACTAGGTATTTCGCAAGCCCACCCGGCTCCCGTAAAGAGAAAGTGACCTATATTGTACATGCTATATATGGTGGAGTTGAAGTCACTCATACTTTTTCAGAGAAAGGCAGTACTCATTGATGTAGGTTTTTCCCAAGACATTAGAAATAACACTTGCTTGACCACCACTGAGCTTCCCGCTCCCGTGGCACCACTTTCTTTCCAGAACATACACACACGTTTCCCTGTTCCCGGTTGTAGTAGAAACACTAATTGTCATACCATACCAGACTCGTCCATACCAGTGGACATAGACTATTCGAATAGGTTTAGACTCTGCGCAGAGGGGTACACTTTACCCACTAGTCCGGCTCTGTGATCTCATGGCCAATGAGATCCGATTCCGAAACTCTTTCCTTCTTTGCACGTCCTAACCTTAACGGTTATACCGGAAGGAGTCAGGCCACCGCCATGTCCAAACCGGACAAAACTTCCCCCTCCTTATCCTCCCGGTGCTCCCCAGCCTTCATAACCCTGGGGTTGGACCGTACGAGTTCAGATCGAGTGGCTGCCCACACAGCCTCGAGTGGTTGTACTTTTTATGTGTACAGGTAATGAAAGATGACAAACCGGTCCTTATACGAGAGGACAATCCTTCTGCTCACGCCTAAACCAGCTGAGCCATCACCTTAGGCCCTCCCCTAAACCAGGGAGTCCCTGATCATCCTGCTCACCAGGTGATGAGGGTGAATACCCTTCATCGCACACTTTTGGAAATCATGCCACTTGTACCCTTTTTACTTGCCCCATATCTTTAAATCAAAGTAATAGTTAATGCAGGCTCTCTCATGCTCACCCTGCAATTTGATTCCCATAATCCAGGCTTAGGCAGTGGTAGAGAGAAATAGGTAAATAATGCATCAAGGGAAGGATGGACTTGCCTTCGTCGAAGCTTTCCTGGCACAAGAGGTTTAACTCGGAGGGGTCGGGTTCTTGCCCTTCTTCCGGAGCTATAAGTTCCGGAGGATCGGATCCCTCTTCCGCTAATCAAACACAAATAATAACAATACATCAAACATAGTGACCTTTGTGGGGTGTGCAAATTCTTATACTTTATTATTTTTGTGCCCTATAATTTATTTAGACTATTTTTGGTGCGTAAAATATTAGCATCTAAATATATATGTGAAAATGGGAAAAAGAAAAGAGAAAAGAAAAAGAGAAGGGATTTTCCAGCCAGCTGGGCCGGGGGGGGGATTTCGGCCCAGTTGGCGCAAGCGCGCGCGGGCGGGCGCGCTTTCGGCCCACTTGGCCCAGCCGCACGGGGCGACGGCCGGGAACGGCGCTGCGGCGCGGGCCCGCACGCCAGAGAGAGGGGGGCGGACGGCATTAACGGCACGGAGGGAGGGGCGGGAGCTCGACCGGGGTCCGGTCGGCGGCGAGCCCCGCGGCGGTTCTCCGTCGTCGGTCCGGTTTTGTGGTGGGGAAACGGTGGCGAAGCATGGGCGGGTGATGGGGGTCACGGGGGTGGGGCGAATTTTGCCTGCGGGGGCCTATGGCGGCCGGTCCGCGACACGGTGGCGGGTGCCTGCGGCGGTATGCCGCCGGTGAGGTTGCCGGCCACAATAGAGGGGGAGAAGTGGCGCCCTGTGACTGTGAGAGTGTGGCGGAGCTTCTGGCATAGCTTAATTGGACAGAGGATCGCTAGAGAGGGGGAGGGGAGCTCACCGGAGCGATGAAGGGAGCACGGCGGCGCAAGCTCGAATGGCTCGGGGAAGAGGGCAGTGGAGGTGGCCGGAGCTGTGTGGCGAAGACGGGGCTCGGGCGAGCCCTTTTATAGGCGCTCGGGGGAGGGAGGGGGATGGAGGAGACGGCGAGCACCGGCGAGCTCGCCATGATGGCGGGAATGGCGCTAACGCCGATTGCGATGGCTCGGGCAGGCGAGGGGTGAGGGGACGGCTCAAGCACAGTGGCGGGGTTGTCGCGGAGGCTAGGCGGGCATTAATGGCGTGGCGACGAGGCGAGGGGGGGCTCGGCGGCGGATGCGCCGGTGAGGGATGGGCGAGGGGGATGAAACTGACCGGTGGGCCCTGGCTTCCAGCGAGAGGAAACAGCGCGAGAGGGAGGGGGATGAGGCGCTGACGGGCGGGGCCCGGGTGTCAGCGGGAGGGAGCCGCGCGCGGGGTTGGGCCGCCTGGGCCGGGGAGAGAGGAGGGGAAGCGCGGGCGCGTGGGGCAGGTTGGGCCGGAATTCGGCCCAGCCGAGGGAGGGGGGAAGTTTTCCTTTTTCTTTTCTTTTCTAATTCTAATTCCTTTCTTCTCCTTTTTCTATTTTTGTTTCTTTTTGTTTCTTTTTCTTTGGAGACCAAAAATATTTTCTAAGTGATCTTGAGTGAGAAATATAGTCTATGTGAGGTGCTCTAATTATTTCAAGTGTATGCACATGAGAAGGGGTTCTAAGGGTAGGGTTAAGGGAGAAAGGTAAAATAGGGGGGGGGGAATTAGGAGGTTAGGGTTTCAAACCTTAGGTGGGATTTTGGGATGTTACAAACCTACCCCACTTAAAGGAATCTCACCCTCGAGATTTAGACTAGATTTGAGAAAAGATAAGGGTATTCCCTCCTCAAGGAGTCCTCACTCTCCCAGGTAGCTTCCTCTTCTCCTTCTCTGCTCCACTGAACTTTACAGAGCTTCACCTCTGAGGTGCGGGTCTTTCTGACTGCTGAATCAAGAATCTTCACTGGTTTTTCACGGTACTGAAGGTCTTTCTGAATCTGTACTGTCTCTTCTTTGATGTGACTTTCTGGTGCTTGCAGGCATTTGCGGAGCTGGGATACGTGAAACACATTGTGGATGTCGGACATGGATTCCGGTAATTCCTGACGGTATGCTGTGGGTCCTACCCTGCCAATGATGGGATAGGGACCTACGAAACGCGGGGCTAGCTTCCCTTTTACTTGGAACCTCCTGACACCATGCATTGGAGAAACCTTGAGGTAGACGAAGTCTCCTTCCTCAAATCGGAGTTCCCTCCGCCTGTTGTCTGCATAACTCTTCTGCCGACTCTGAGCTTCAAGTAACCTTCTGCGGATCAGTGCAACTTTCTCTTCCGCCTCTTTGACAAAGGCAGGTCCTTCTAGTGCTTTTTCCCCCACGTTGGACCACATGAGAGGGGTCTGGCATTTCCGTCCATACAGTGCTTCGAATGGCGACATCTTGATGCTGACCTGATAGCTATTGTTGTATGAGAACTCTGCGTAGGGTAGACTGGATTCCCAACTTCTATCAAAAGCTAGCACACATGCTCTTAATAGATCTTCAAGGACTTTGTTGACTCTTTGTGTCTGCCCATCTGTCTGAGGGTGATAAGCGGCACTGAAATCTAGCTTGGTGCCCATAGCTTTCTGAAGGCTTGTCCAGAATTTGGATGTGAACTAGGTTCCCCTGTCTGACACTATCTTCCTTGGGATGCCATGGAGTCTGACTATCTCCTTGAGATAAATTCGGGCAAGGGTGGCTCCTCCAAAGGTAGTTTTCACTGTGATGAAATGGGCTACCTTGGTGAGGCGATCTATTATTACCCAGATGTAATCATTCCCTTTTTGCGTCCGGGGTAGTCCGGTTACGAAGTCCATGCCTATTTCTTCCCACTTCCATTCAGGTATCGGGAGGGGTTGCAATAGGCCTGCAGGTTTTTGGTGCTCGGCCTTCGTTCGTTGGCAGATGTCACATCGGGCCACATACTGAGCTATTTCTTTCTTCATCCCTCGCCACCAATATCTGGTTTTGAGGTCTAGGCACATCTTGGTAGTTCTTGGGTGGATGGAGTAGGCCGAGTTGTGGGCTTCCTTGAGCAGGACTTCTCGGGCCTCCCCTTTTGGTACACACAGACGATTTTTGAACCAAAGGACTCCTTGTTCATTTGTCCTGAAGTCCGGGAGTTGTTCCTTGCGGGCTTTCTCCACAAGTCTTGCTGTCTCTGAGTCTAGGCGTTGAGCTTTGCATAAGAGGTCTTCTAGCATTGGTTTGACTTCTAGACTGTCGCTGTTTCCCAGACACGCATTCAGTTGAGCTGATTCTTTCTTCCAATCTTCTAAAAAGTTGGCCCCCTTGATGCCGAATGGTTTTCGACTGAGGGCGTCTGCTACCACGTTGGCCTTCCCGGGGTGATAATGAATTTCCAGGTCATAATCTTTGATCAGCTCTAACCATCTTCGCTGACGGAGGTTGAGATCTGGTTGAGTGAATATATACTTCAGACTCTTGTGATCGGTGAAAATGTGGCATTTGTTTCCGATTAGGTAGTGCCTCCATATCTTCAAGGCATGCACTATGGCTGCTAATTTCAAATCATGGGTGGGGTAATTCTGTTCGTGTGGCTTGAGTAGGCGTGATGCGTAAGCAATGACTTTCTCGTTTTGCATTAGCACACACTCTAAGCCTTGCCTCGAGGCATCACAGAAGACGACAAAATCTTGATGAATATCTGGTAGTGACAGAACGGGTGCTGTTGTGAGTTTCTACTTTATGATCTAGAAACTCCCTTCACATTTTGGGGTCCACACAAATTTATGGGCTTTCTTGAGAAGTTCTGTCATTGGTCTTGCTATGCTGGAGAATCCTTTGATGAAGCGGCGGTAATACCCTGCCATTCCTAGGAAGCTTCGAACTTCACTATCGTTGGTCGGCTGCCTCCATTTTGATACTACTTCCACCTTGGAAGGGTCCACTTTTATTCCTTCTGCGGTTAAGATATGCCCAAGGAAGGCTATCTTTTCCAACCAGAATTCACATTTACTGAGTTTAGCATAAAGTTGGTGTGCTCTGAGTTTTCCGAGGATGATCCGAAGGTGACGCTTATGGTCTTCGCGGTTCTTGGAGTAGATAAGGATGTCGTCAATGAAGACCACGACAAACTTATCTAGCTCTTCCATAAACACTTTGTTCATGAGGTTCATGAAAAAGGCGGGTGCGTTGGTCAGTCCGAACGGCATCACTGTGAATTCATATTGCCCGTACCGGGTGACAAATGCAGTCTTCTGGATGTCTGCTTCCTTGATCCTCAATTGGTGGTAACCAGACCTTAGGTCTATCTTGGAGAAGTACTTGGCTCCTTGAAGCTGATCGAAGAGATCGTCAATCCGAGGAAGTGGATACTTGTTCTTCATGGTGACTTCATTTAACGATCGGTAATCAATACACGTTCTCATGCTTCCATCTTTCTTAGAGACGAACAGGACTGGTGCTCCCCAAGGGGATGAGCTGGGACGAATGTATCCCTTTTGCTGAAGATCTGCGATTTGAAGCTTCAGTTCTGCTAACTCGGTCGGAGCCATGTGGTATGGTCTCTTCGCGATGGGTGCCGTTCCAGGGATCAGATCTATGTAGAACTCCACTTCTCTTTCTGGTGGCATTCCTGGTAACTCTTCTGGAAACACATCCATGAATTCTTCTACCACTGATATACTTTCTGTTGCTAGATTGAACATCATTGGGTCACTGGCGGGTGGCTGTGCCTGACAAGAGACTGACTTTCCCTGCTGGTCGGTGAGGAGGACTGTCTTGTCTGCGCAACTGATGATGCCTTTGTGTTTAGTTAGCCAATCCATTCCTAGGATCACATCAATTCCTTTGGATGGCAAGACGGTTAAGTCTGCCAGGAATACTACCCCACTTAAAAGGATTCTGACTTGGGAGCATTTGAGCTGGCATAGAAGGTCGGACCCTGGGGTTCGGGTGACCAAGGGAATCTCTAGAGGAGTAGAGGGAATGCCATACTTTTCTACAAAACTAGTGGCTATGAAGGAGTGGGATGCTCCAGAATCGAAAAGTACAGTAGCGGGAGTAAATTCAACAAGGAACTCACCGAGCACTACTCCCGGAGCTTGCTGAGCCTCCTGGGCATCGACATGATTCACTCGTGCCCTTCCTTGTTATGGAGCCTTGTTCTGCTGGCTGACGGAGGAGGGCGCCTTGGGGGCGGATGCCGAGGTATTCTTGGAGCCATTCACCAAGTTGGAGTAGGCGGGTCCTGGTGGCTTCAGCTGTGGACAGTTGTTCTTGAAGTGACTGGGATCACCGCAGTGCCAACATGCGTTCGCCGGGGGTTGGTTGCTTGCCATTGAGGGGGTATGGAAAGAGCTCTGACTCTGCTGGCTGAACCGTGACGGGGTGGGTCCAGCCGATCTACTGAAGTTTGGCCCCTTGGGTGGAAACCCAAATGATCGAGTCTTCTGATGCCTGTCCTGCTGCTGTGCCCGGAGAACCTGGAACTTTCTTTTGAGATGCCCTTTTTCTTCCTCCTTTGCCCTTTCAATTTGCATGGCTTTATTGGAAAGGTGAGAGAAATTGAGGAAGTCTTGGCTAGCCAGAATTGTCTTGAGTTCTGGCCTGAGTCCTTTCAGGAAACGGGCCATCTTCTTGCCCTCGGTACTGACGTCATCTGGCGCATAGCAGGCTAACTCTATGAACTTGTGCATATATTCGCTGACAGATCTTCCGTCTTGAGTCAGTTCTCGGAACTTGTCCTCCTTAAGCTGTACAAGTCCTTGGGACACATGGTGCTCCCGGAAAGCTGCTTCAAATTCCGCCCAGGTAGCATCTCTGATGGTGACGTTGAAGGTATCCCACCAGGCTAAGGCCATCCCGGAAAGTTGATGGGCAGCCAGTTGAACACGCTGATTTTCTGGACATCCGATGGCTTCCAGCTTTCTTTTAATCGTGCGCATCCAATCGTCGGCATCGAGGGGATTGCTTGATCCGGCAAACGTGGGAGGCTTGAGCCTCAGGAAATCCCCCATTCTGTCTTGCGGTCTTCCACCATTTGGCCATTGATTTTCCAGATTTCGAGTGAGGACCTCGATGAGTCGGGTTTGATTGGCTAGAACTTGGGCTAGGTCTAAGGGTAGTGGTGGAGGTGCGGGGAGGTGGGTTTCACTTTCCTCTCTAACAGCTTCCCCTTCAGCTCTCAGGGGAAACCCTGCTCCAATCCCGGAGGTGGTAGGCGTGGTTTTATCCGAAGCCATCTACCAGGGAAGAGAGTCACTATTATGCACATGCAAATTGTTTTCAACCAAGTTATTTTATTCATTACACCAGCACATTACAAGCATAGGACTACTACAGGTGGAACTACACGAGAGCGTTCCCCGAGGTACTATCGAACTCCTTCTCTAAGGTGTCCCCAAATTCTTTGAGAAGATCATCAAGGCTTGCTAGGGATATATCCTCGGCGTCGGACCAATCATCTATTCTGGGGGGAGGTGGGGCTAGAGGGGTCTTCTTCTCCTTCTCTGTTTGGCATCCTCGATTGGTGGTCTTCTTCTGGATTTTCTTCTTGGGAGAGAGCTTCCTTAGCTTCTTGTCATAGTCCATCATTAAGGTCCGATAGGCCTCACGGGTGTTGGCCTCCTCGCCTTCTGCTATGTCGAGACACTCTTGGAGGGATGCCTTCTCTTGCTTAAGCTCTCTGACTTGCTACTCCAAGCTTTCCACCCGGGAGTTTAGGTGGGTGCAGTGGGAGGAGAGGTCATCGTAGTGGTTGTCGAGGGTGTGGAGGTATCCGGCCATGTAGACAATGGTGGGGTCATCCTCGGTGGGGTCTCTCCCTGATAGAGCCTGAAGTCTTTTCCTCCAGGTGGGGGTATTTTTGTTGCTGGGTGGGAAATAACGAAGGGGGGTTTCAGAGATCTCTTGGCTGTAGTTTTGGCATAGCTGTTTAAGGGCTTTTCGGGCTACACTTTGGCAAGTGTCTGGGAAGCGGTGTCCGGTGAAGTTGACTTGGAAGGGAGGGTGGTTTGGGTAGCTTCGGCTTTCTCCCAGGTAGACTGCCATAGAGCACTTTTCTACTCCATTTTCGTGGTATTCCTTCCAGACATATTCGGGCTTCTTGCGGATCCCCATGCGTAGCGCGCAACTTCGTAAGAGGTGAGGGAATCCTTCTTCCCCTGAGCAATAGGATGTCCTAGTAACCCAGGAGTCTTCCATCTGGTAGAAGAAAAGAAGGGTCTGTTAATATCGGGGAAAGGAGAGAGTGTTTCTTGGGGGGTAAGAGGTGTTTTCTTGTTAAGGCAACTTTTTAAGGTCAGGGTTGCGGTCCACGGCCAGTCCTATAGGCTCTGATACCACCTGAAGCATCCCGATCCTTTGGGATTCAAATGTCATACACTTACTAGTCCCAGGAGGCTAGTAACTGTTGGGGCCATGCTTCGTTGCGCCGAAGGTCTTACACGAAGAAGCGGCTTCGGCTGAAGTTGTCCCCAGGAGATGGCCGAAGGTTCCTTTTCATGGAGCTTCGGCGTTACAAACCGACATAGAGATAGAATGACCTTTTTATCCATAAAGGTCTGAGTCAATGTTGTAAACTTTTGTAAGGGGCATAATTGTAATTTGTCACAGGCTGAGTCCTGTGTCTATAAATAGATGAACAGTACCCCCGTACTGTTCACGCGAACCTGTCATTTGCCTTCGCCTCACACTTGTATTTTCGCCTTCCTCAGGACCGAAGGTACATTTGTAATTTGAAATCATTTATATTCGTTCATGTTAATAAAAATGGACATGATTCTATGATAACATTTAAATGTTTATTTTATACCTCATGATTTATATGAATACTTCGTCCCTCGTTATTATGCTTACGAAGGTACGTCCTTCGTAACCTTTGTCCGAAATTCTTTATATCCCGAAAGGATATAATATGGTGGAGGACGAAGGACTTTAACACTTAACATTTTCTGTGTTGCCTTGTTCTTAACTCTTAGCATTTGAGAACAAGCCCCCAACATTGGCGCCCACCTCCGGTGAACTCACTTCCACTTTTCTGAGCTGATGGCTTCGTTCAACAATCAAGCTGGAGCTGCTTCGGCTTCGAAGCTGGTACTTCCGATAACAGGCGGTTCTTGCTCAGAGCCGGCTAACAAGAAGCAGAAGAAGGAGGCTCAGAGAAGGGTGCAGCATGTTGGAGTGCAGGGACCCTTCATCAAGTCAAAATGGTCTCACATTCCAATTACTTTCTCTCAGGAAGATCTTCAGCTTAAGGATTATCCTCACAATGATGCCATGGTCATCTCTTGCGTGATCAAAGGATTTCTGGTCCACAATGTCTTAGTTGATACAGGCAGTGCAGCTGATATTATATTTGCTAAAGCCTTCAGACAAATGCAAGAGCCCGAAGACAAGATTCATGATGCTACGCACCCTCTTTGTGGCTTCGGAGGGCGACAGATTGTAGCACTTGGGAAGATTACCATGCCGGTAACCTTCGGATTTGTTAACAACACAAGGACTGAGCAAATTGTGTTTGATATTGTTGACATGGAGTATCCTTACAATGCTATCATTGGCCGTGGTACTCTTAATGCCTTCGAAGCAATTCTTCACCCAGCTTATCTCTGCATGAAGATACCTTCGGACCAAGGGCCTATTGCTATTCATGGAAGCCAGGAAGCTGCTAGAAGGGCCGAAGGAAGCTGGACTGACTCCAAGGCAATCCATAACATAGATGGAGCTGAAGCTTGTGAACAGTACAAATTCAGGAGGGACAAGGCAGCTTCAGCGGATCAGCCGAAGCCCATGTTATTGTGTGAAGACATAGCAGAGCAGAAGGTGCTGTTGGGCTCGCAACTATCTGAAGACCAGGAGAAAACCTTGATAAGGTTTTTATTCAACAACAAAGATGTTTTTGCATGGTCAGCTAATGATCTCTGTGGAGTAAATCGGGATGTTATTGAACATTCACTCAATGTTGACCCATCCTTCAGACCCCGAAAGCAGAGGCTTCGGAAAATGTCTGATGACAAGGCCGAAGGGGCTCGCAATGAAGTAAAAAGACTCCTCAGTGCAGGAGTTATCAGAGAAGTGAAGTATCCAGAGTGGCTAGCTAACACTGTTATGGTGAAGAAGGCCAATGGCAAGTGGAGAATGTGTATCGATTTCACAGATCTCAACAAGGCTTGTCCAAAGGACGAATTCCCGCTGCCAAGGATAGACTCTTTAGTCGATGCAGCAGCTTCTTCAGAGCTCATGAGTCTCCTAGACTGCTACTCAGGCTATCATCAAATTTGGATGAAGAAGGAAGATGAGCCGAAGACTAGCTTCATAACCCCAAGCGGCACATATTGCTATCTTCGGATGCCTGAGGGGCTCAAGAATGCTGGAGGGAGTTTCAGCAGAATGACTGCGAAGGTTCTCCAGTCTCAGATAGGCAGAAATGTGTTAACCTATGTTGATGACATTATTGTAAAAAGCACGAAGCAGGAAAATCATATTGCTGATCTGCAGGAGACCTTCGCCAGCTTCAGACAAGCTGGTCTGAAGCTGAATCCAGAAAAATGTGTCTTCGGAGTGAAGAAGGGTAAATTTCTTGGATGCTTGGTTTCAACAAAGGGAATCGAAGCTAATCCAAATAAAATCGAAGCTATACTTCGAATGGAGCCACCAACCACAAGAAAGGGGGCCCAAAGATTGACAGGAAGGCTGGCATCTCTCAACAGATTTATATCCAGATCAGCAGAAAGAAACTTACCATTCTTCGAGGTGCTGAAGTCAGCTGAAGTCTTTCAATGGGGCCCAAGTCAACAAAAAGCCTTCGAAGAGCTGAAGCAATACTTAATAGATCTAACAACATTAACTCCACCAACGCCAGGGGCTCCTCTGTTGTTATATGTGGCAGCTTCGCACTCAGCAGTAAGTGCGGCACTTGTCCAGGAGAAGTTTGATGGACAAGTCAAGAAGCAGGTCCCAGTATATTTCGTATCTGAAGTCCTTAGTATATCAAAGAAAAATTATACAGAGCTGGAGAAGGTATTATATGCCGTTTTAATGGCATCCAGGAAGCTTCGGCATTATTTTCAGGCATACAATATTATTGTTCCTTCTTCGCAGCCGTTGAAGGATATCATGAGAAATAGAGAAGCTACTGGACGGATTGGAAAATGGGCTGCAGAGCTCAATGAATTTTACATTGATTATGTGCATAGATCCTCGATCCAGTCTCAAGCATTGGCATATTTCATTGCCGACTGGACGCCAGGGGCTCAGGATGAAGAAGCAAATAAAGATACCGAAGTGTGGACAGTGTTTTGTGATGGCTCTTGGGGAATCTTCAGAGCAGGTGCAGCTGCTGTGTTGGTCTCACCATCCAAGGTTAAAACTTGTTATGCAGCAAGACTTGACTTCAGCTGTACAAACAATATTACTGAGTACGAAGCCCTGCTCCTGGGCCTTCGGAAATTAAAGGCAATGGGAATCAGAAGGGCGATTCTTAAAACTGATTCCCAGGTTGTTTCGGGTCATATTGACAAAAGTTGTAAGGCTAAAGATCTGAAGCTTGAAAAATATCTAGACACGGTCCGAAGGATCGAAGCCTCCTTCGAAGGATTTTCTGTCAAGAATATTCCTCGAGGACAAAATGAGCATGCTGATTTGCTAGCCAAGTCTGCAGCACAGGGGCTGCCGTTACCTTCGGATGTGTTCTTCGAAACAATAAAGGCACCTTCAGTGGAGCTCCTTGAAAGAGCAGTCCTCAACATATCTCCTGTTTACAGCGAAGATTGGAGAACTGAAATAATCTCTTACCTTCAGGGTAAGTTCTTTTCAGATGACGAAGCTTACAATAAAAGAATAGAGGCAAGAGCTCGTCCGTATGTCATGATAGAAGGGGAATTATACAAACATGGAGTTTGCGCTCCGCTGCTCAAGTGCTTATCTAGAGCCGAAGGTATAGAGTTGATGAAAGAGATACATGCAGGCCTGTGTGGATCCCACATCGGATCCAGGCCGTTACTTGGAAAAGTGTTCCGCCAAGGATTTTATTGGCCGAAGGCAGCTTCGGATGCAGCGGAGTTAGTTCAAAAGTGCGAAGGTTGTCAAAAATGTGCAAGAGATCAAAAGCAACCTTCGTCTTTGACACAGCTGATACAACCCATCTGGCCATTGCAAAGGTGGGGCCTTGACTTGTTGGGTCCATTACCACCGGCCCAAGGGAATCTAAAATATGTTATAGTAGCTGTGGAGTATTTTTCCAAGTGGATTGAGGCGAAGCCATTAGCCACAATAACTTCGGCCACTGTCCAAAAGTTTTTCTGGCAGAATATTGTCTGTCGTTTCAGGGTACCGAAGGCCATCACTGTAGATAATGGAACGCAGTTTGACTCCAAAGCTTTCAGAAATTTCTGGGATCAAATTGGAACGAAGATCCATTTTGCATCAGTCAGGCATCCGGAGTCGAATGGGCTCGTTGAAAGGGCCAACGGCATTATAATGACAGGAATAATGAAGTTAATCTTCAATCAACCCAGGGGAAAGTGGCCAGATCAGTTGACCAAAGTGGTGTGGAGCCACAATACAACAACATCAAGGTCTACAGGCTTTACCCCATTCAAGTTATTATTCGGTGACGAAGCAATAACTCCGGAAGAAGCTAAAGCTGGATCAATAAGAGTGGTAGCTTCGGCAGAATCAGGTACCGAAGATGCTTGTCTTGTGGAAAAAGATGCCTTAGAAGGGATCAGGCTTCAAGCCGTGGAGAATATCAATAAATACCAGGCTGAAACAGTCAAATGGCGAGATAGAAAGGTCCGGCTAAAAAATATTGAGCCAGGACATTTGGTGCTTCGGAGAGTGGCCAACCCAGATACAGTGGGCAAGTTACAATTGAAATGGGAAGGGCCTTTCTTAGTAGCATCTTCGTCAAGGCCTGGTTCGTACAGATTAAAGGACATGGATGGCAACGAAATTCCAAGATCTTGGAATGCAGATGAGCTTCGGAGATATTATGTATAACTTGATGTAACTTTTTATGTTTTTCTTTTTCTTTTTCATGGCACCCTTTTCCTTTCTAAAGGGGGAGAAAGGTTTTTAATGGGGCCATCATATGTAATTTCCTTTTTTAGTTTTATAAGAGCAAAATCCCCCAAAGAATGTAAATGTAAAAAGCTGAGAACGCACCATCGAGTGCCGAAACTGAAAAAGAGAAGAAGCTCCAAAGACGTCCCTAAGGGGATGCAGAGCTCATAGCGAAAAGTCAACGCTGATTCCGCCGAAAGTAAAAGGCGAAGAAGCTCCAAAGACGTTCCTAAGGGAATGCAGAGCTTATACCGCCTAAGTAAAAGGCGAAGAAGCTCCAAAGACGTTCCTAAGGGAATGCAGAGCTTATACCGTCTAAGTAAAAGGCGAAGATGCTCCAAAGTCGTTCCTAAGGGAATGCAGAGCTGATGTGTGGTTGTTTCTAAGGAAATAATGGCTGAGAGTGTGGCTTCGGACATATGCTTTGGACATTCATTCGCACATTACATTACATCATAGCATTTGCATTCATAAGCATTCATTCATAGCATTTGTGTTCCTAAGTGGTTGCTTCGGCAAAAAGAAGAAGTGGTCTCTTATGCTTTGTTGTGTACAAAAAAGAAAAGCTTCGGTAAAAAGAAGAAGTGGTCTCTTATGCTTTGTTGTGTACAAAAAAGAAAAGCTTCGGTAAAAAGAAGAAGTGGTCTCTTATGCTTTGTTGTGTACAAAAAAGAAAACCTTCGGCAAAAAGAAGAAGTGGTCTTTTATGCTTCGTTGCTCGGCAAAAAGAAGAATTGGTCTCTTATGCTTCGTTGTGTACGAAAAGAAGGGAAGGTGTTTTTTCGCCTTCGGCTCAAAATACTAATTTCGTCCACATCAAAGCGCCTCAATAGAAGGGTAAGAATATATTACAAGGTATGTACAAAGTTCATTGAGAACAAATTAATTGTATTTACAAAAAGTTGTTACAAATTCTCCTGAGTTTTTCTAGTCTACTCCTGCTAATCTTCGTCAGGTTTCCGCTTCGGCGGCATATTCTTTAAGTATCACCTTCAGCTTCGTCATCCTACATAAATCAAGGTTTCGTGAGTAAAAATCAAGTGCAAAGGAGAAGGTAAGTACGAAGTATCATTTCTTACTGGTTCAAGATGACTTCGAGCTTCGTCTCCAGCCTTCTCCCGCCCGCCTTTTGTCCATATCATTTTTATAAATCTATTTGAGATGCTTCGGGCGAGGTCAGGTATATCGTCCAGGATTGATGGAGACAGGGTGAAGTTGGGCCTGTTGACGATTTTTCCATGCTCGCAGCTGGCCTTCAGGAACGCTGCAGCGGTACCCCGAGAAGCTACCCAGGCACAGAAGTCACCGTGCCCGGCTATAACTTCGTCAAGTTCTTCAATTTCAGCTTCAATATGATCGAAGGCTTTTGGTAAATTTTCAGCTGAAGGGTTAAACTTCCCACTGCTGGCTCCAACTGAGTGAAAGATCTTCTTTAATTGTTGGATACAGTTGTTACTAAATTTCAGGCACTTGTCTTGAAGGCTTGTTAATGATTTCTTCAAGTCTGAGTTGCTCTGGACTTCGGCTTCAAGTTTCGAATTAAGCTCTAGCTTCTCCTGTTCAAATTGTTTTGATTGACTGATAAGCTTCAAATTCAATTCTGATGCTTTAGCTTCAGTCTCTGCCAGCAAGCCTTCGGTCGATTGGAGCTCGAAGTCTTTCTTTTCAATGATAGCTGATTGTTCTTTTATCTTGCTCTCTAAATTTTCAATTATAGCTTCGTGTTTTTTGTCCTCCAAATCTTGCTGCATCTTCAGAGCTTTGCTCAGTAGCATGCTCTGCACAGAAACAACTTTCGTTAGTAATATTTTCATTATTAACAGCAATGAAAACCAGAGAAAAGGTTGTTTACCTTGAAGTTGGAATAAAATAAGCTGCCGACGATATGTTGTCGTCGGTAGCGGCTGATATCTGTCTCTAGCTTCGGAAAACCGATACTCTTTGATAGAGTACCGATTACCTTAGCTCCAGTTTGGTCTCGAATGCAGCCTAATTTTTCATCGTCCACACCTCCGAAAAGAAGAGCTCCTGGCCTGTATCCGCAAGATTTGGCGTATTCCTTGAGCTCTTCTAATTCGGCCTTCGTCAGTTTTTGCCCAACTAAATTTTGAAATGTGTAGGCTTCGTCGTCCGAAGTGTCTTCGGTTATTTCTTTCCCCTTCCCAGGCACTGTGGCCATGGTTTTTTCAGCAGCAGTGGCAGCTTCTTCTGCAGCCATGTCTTGCAAAATTTTGTCGATGTCCTCAATGGTAGTTTCTAAGTTCACATCTTCGGCTATAGCGGCTTCGGTAGCCGCGACCTCCGAAGGTGCGACTTCGACGTTAGTTGTGCCCTCGACAGCTGGTGTTTTCTGAATTGACGCCCTTGGCGGCGTCTTGTCGATAACTTCAGTCACTGCAATAATTCTTTGCCGTTTTGGTTTGGTTATCTTCGTTTGTTCCGGCTCTTCCACCTTTCGAAAAAGCTTCGTCAGTTGGAGCCTTAATGGACTTAGCTTCGGGGGCACGGGTTCAGTCATTACCTTTAAAATTTCCTCCACGTCGCTGGCAGAAGGTGGTGCGGGGGACCCCTCTTCATCGGATAATTTTCGCTTTGGAGTTGATATTTTTCTCTTCTTGGGAATTTTCTTCTCTTTTGCTGGTTTTTCTTCATCCTTGTTCAAAGCTTCGGCCACTCTTTTTCTTTTTTGGCCCTCAGCACCCTTGTTCAGCCGTTCATAGTCAGGGTACTCGAAGCCCAGGGCATCAAGCACTCGGTTCAGCCTTCGCTTCGGACGGGTGCCGAAGGCTGCTGTCATCAGTTGATCTTCTTTTTTGGAATAATTCCCAAGAATTTCATTACACATCACCTCAACTGTGTCCAGCCATTCTTGGCAGGGCTTCTTAAAGTATTTCTTGAATTTGAAGTGATAAGGAAGCCGGACAAGTTCCCCCTCCTTCTTCTCCCCCTTTAACTTTGGCATTTCCCATTCTTTCAGAGTAGGGAAGACTCTGAATGCCAAGAATTCTTGAACCAGATCCCTGGTACTAATATGCTCTGCAATAATTCTGAATTCATCCATTGCCTGTTGTGTTTGACCTTCTGGTGTCATGTTGCAGCGGGGTCGGGTTTCTCCGAAGATCAGCTCGAGTGGACTTTGCACAAGCTTCTCCTTGTCGTCATCAACCTTGATATAGAACCATTCTGATTTCCAGCCTGCCGGCCATTTGCTTCGGTAGCTAATTACAGGAAACTTTGCAGTTTTCCGATAAGCAAAATTATAGCAACCAAAATTGTCATGCAATCCATCTTTTCTAGCCTTCGTCTGATAGTGCAGTTCGTGAACTCGACAAAAACTGTCGGCAAATGGCTCCACTGCTTGGCTTCGGAGGGCCCAAATATAAACGCTAAGCCTAACGATAGCGTTAGGAGTTAACTGGTGAAGGTAGATACCAAATCTCTTCAGTATCTCCGCAATAATCTCGTGAAGAGGGAATCTCAGCCCAGCCTTTAAAAAGCTCTTGAAGATGACAATCTCGTCCTTCTCTGGCTTCGGGGTGGTTTCTTCTCCCCCGAAGCGAAGTAGCTTCTTCTGGTTTTCACTGAAATAACCTGATTTCACCATCTTGGAAAGATCAGCCTTTGAAACAGTCGACTTTCCGAAATCTAGGTGACTGGGCTTGCTGGGCATGGCAATACGGTAGTCATCTTCGGGATCAGTCCCTTCGATGTTTTCTTCTTCTCCTTCGGCAGTTGTCGGGTTTGCTTCAGCAGCAGGCATTTCTCCCGCAGTCACCAGTCCGGAACGCTGCATCGCTTCGGAGATGGGCACAGTATTCGAACCTTCGGCTTCGTCTCCTTCACGTGCAACTCTGGCAGTAGATCGCACTCTGGCCATTTGATTCTGAGTTTGGGGAAGTTAGATACTTTTTTCTTTTTCCTTTTCTCCCGAAGCTTTTCTTTCTGACGAAGCAGACTTCGAGATGGACCTTCGTTCGATTCTGAGAATCAAGCTTCGGCTATAGTTAAAAATTTTGGCAGCAAAACAGTGCAAATAGCAATGAATGTTGTGGTAACTTCACACCTACTCGTCTGTTTATATAGTGCTGCAGGTAAGAAGGCGAAGCGGCAGGATTTTTACACCAGGCGGGCAGTCACTTGTACTCGCTGTGCAGTGGACCGCAAAGATTAAACAGTAACTCTGCAAGGTGGGCCTGGCACGCGCTCGGAAACCGGATCGTTTCTCAGCAACGAGCTCAGGGAAGGTGTTTTTTGGACCTTCGGCTTCCCGAAGCTGAAGAGGCTTTTTTCACGGATCAAGCTCGTTACGAAAAACGATCTAGCACCGCGAAAGGGGCTACTGTTGGGGCCATGCTTCGTTGCGCCAAAGGTCTTACACGAAGAAGCGGCTTCGGCTGAAGTTGTCCCCAGGAGATGGCCGAAGGTTCCTTTTCATGGAGCTTCGGCGTTACAAACCGACATAGAGATAGAATGACCTTTTTATCCATAAAGGTCTGAGTCAATGTTGTAAACTTTTGTAAGGGGCATAATTGTAATTTGTCACAGGCTGCGTCCTGTGTCTATAAATAGATGAACAGTACCCCCGTACTGTTCACGCGAACCTGTCATTTGCCTTCGCATCACACTTGTATTTTCGCCTTCCTCAGGACCGAAGGTACATTTGTAATTTGAAATCATTTATATTCGTTCATGTTAATAAAAATGGAAATGATTCTATGATAACATTTAAATGTTTATTTTATACCTCATGATTTATATGAATACTTCGTCCCTCGTTATTATGCTTACGAAGGTACGTCCTTCGTAACCTTCGTCCGAAATTCTTTATATCCCGAAAGGATATAATATGGTGGAGGACGAAGGAATTTAACACTTAACATTTTCTGTGTTGCCTTGTTCTTAACTCTTAGCATTTGAGAACAAGCCCCCAACAGTAACCACATTCATTACTTCAAATAGTTACAGAGTCTGAATAGTGTTATTACAATACCGGGGGTACAAGCTCGAGAGTGAGCCAAAAATAATAAAGCGCAGTGGAAGATAAAATAGCCCAGGCCACAGGCAGAACTGGGTGAAGACACAGCCCCATCAATCAAGCATAGCAGAAAAGAAGTCTTCAGCTGCTGAAAAACATAAATAAATCTGGGTGAATACACTAGGTATTCCGCAAGCCCACCCGGCTCCCGTAAAGAGAAAGTGACCTATATTGTACATGCTATATATGGTGGAGTTGAAGTCACTCATACTTTTTCAGAGAAAGGCAGTACTCATTGATGTAGGTTTTTCCCAAGACATTAGAAATAACACTTGCTTGACCACCACTGAGCTTCCTGCTCCCGTGGCACCACTTTCTTTCTAGAACATACACACACGTTTCCCTGTTCCCGGTTGTAGTAGAAACACTAATTGTCATACCATACCAGACTCGTCCATACCAGTGGACACGGACTATTTGAATAGGTTTAGACTCTGCGAAGAGGGGTACACTTTACCCACTAGTCCGGCTCTGCGATCTCATGGTCAATGAGATCCGATTCCGAAACTCTTTCCTTCCTTGCATGTCCTAACCTTAACGGTTATACCGGAAGGAGTCAGGCCACCGCCATGTCCAAATTGGACAAAACTTTCCCCCTCCTTATCCTCCTGGTGCTCCCCAGCCTTCATAACCCTGGGGTTGGACCGTACGAGTTCAGATCAAGTGGCTGCCCACACAGCCTCGAGTGGTTGTACTTTTTATGAGTACATGTAATGAAAGATGACAAACCGGTCCTTATACGAGAGGACAATCCTTCTGCTCATGCCTAAACCAGCTGAGCCATCACCTTAGGCCCTCCCCTAAACCAGGGAGTCCCTGATCATCCTGCTCACCAGGTGATGAGGGTGAATACCCTTCATCGCACACTTTTGGAAATCATGCCACTTGTACCCTTTTTACTTGCCCCATATCTTTAAATCAAAGTAATAGTTAATGCGGGCTCTCTCATGCTCACCATGCAATTCGATTCCCATAATCCAGGCTTAGGCAGTGGTAGAGAGAAACAGGTAAATAACGCATCAAGGGAAGGATGGACTTGCCTTTGTCGAAGCTTTCTTGGCACAAGAGGTTTAATTCGGAGGGGTCGGGGTCTTGCCCTTCTTCCGGAGCTATAAGTTCTGGAGGATCGGATCCCTCTTCCGCTAATCAAACACAGATAATAACAATACATCAAACATAGTGACCTTTGTGGGGTGTGCAAATTCTTATACTTTATTATTTTTGTGCCCTATAATTTATTTAGACTATTTTTGGTGCATAAAATATTAGCATCTAAATATATATGTGAAAATGGGAAAAAGAAAAGAGAAAAGAAAAAGAGAAGGGATTTTCCAGCCAGCTGGGCCGGGGGGGGGGGGATTTCGGCCCAGTTGGCGCAAGCGCGCGGGCGGGCGCGCTTTCGGTCCACTTGGCCCAGCCGCGCGGGGCGACGGCGGGGAACGGCGCTGCGGCGCGGGCCCGCACGCCAGAGAGAGGGGGGATGGACGGTGTTAACGGCACGGAGGGAAGGGCGGGAGCTCGACCGGGTTCCGGTCGGCGGCGAGCCCCACGGCGGTTCTTCGCCGTCGGTCCGGTTTTGTGATGGGGAAACGGTGGCGAAGCATGGGCGGGTGATGGGGGTCACGGGGGTGGGGCGAATTTTGCCTGCGGGGGCCTATGGCGGCCGGTCCGCGGCACGGAGGCGGGTGCCCGCGGCAGTGATGCCGCCGGTGAGGTTGCCGGCCACAATAGAGGGGGAGAAGTGGCGCCCTGTGATCGTGAGAGTGTGGAGGAGCTTCTGGCATAGCTTAATTGGACAGAGGATCGCTAGAGAGGGGGAGGGGAGCTCACCGGAGCAATGAAGGGAGCACGGCGGCGCAAGCTCGAATGGCTCGGGGAAGAGGGCAGTGGAGGTGGCCGGAGCTGTGTGGCGAAGACGGGGCTCGGGCGGGCCCTTTTATAGGCGCTCGGGGGAGGGAGGGGGATGGAGGAGACGGCGAGCACCGGCGAGCTCGCCATGATGGCGGGAATGGCGCTAACGCCGATTGCGATGGCTCGGGCAAGCGGGGAGTGAGGGGACGGCTCAAGCACAGCGACGGGGTTGTCGCGGAGGCTGGGCGGGCATTAATGTCGAGGCGACGAGGCGAGGGGGGGCTCGACGGCGGATGCGCCGGTGAGGGATGGGAGAGGGGGATGAAACTGACCGGTGGGCCCTGCCTGCCAGCGAGAGGAAACGGCGTGAGAGGGAGGGGATGAGGCGCTGACGGGCGGGGCCCGGGTGTCAGCGGGAGGGAGCCACGCGCGGGGTTGGGCCGCCTGGGCCGGGGAGAGAGGAGGGGAAGCGCGGGTGCGTGGGGCGAGTTGGGCCGGAATTCGGCCCAGCCGAGGGAGGGGGGAAGTTTTCCTTTTTCTTTTCTTTTTCTAATTCTAATTCCTTTCTTCTCCTTTTTCTATTTTTGTTTCTTTTTGTTTCTTTTTCTTTGGAGACCAAAAATATTTTCAAAGTGATCTTGAGTGAGAAATATAGTCTATGTGAGGTGCTCTAATTATTTCAAGTGTATGCACATGAGAAGGGGTTCTAAGGGTAGGGTTAAGGGAGAAAGGTAAAATAAGGGTGGGGGGGAATTAGGAGGTTAGGGTTTCAAACCTTAGGTGGGATTTTGGGATGTTACAGACGACGACCTAGACCTCTCCGAATACGTCGTAGTATCCTACAGGTTCCTCCAGCAGTACTTGTTCCTGACGTGGTGTGATTATAGCAAGAATGAGCTCACTTACGGTGGGGGCTCATGTGTAGTGTAAGGCTTACAAGAAAAATGGTTAAGGCTGAGCATTGCTTTTAATAAGCTGGCCAAAGTTTTATTAGCAATTACTAAGTATAAGTGTATAAAAACCCAATTAAATAATTGATCACAATGATGAAAAATCCCACAATGCAATGCAAATGATAGGTTAAGTTTAATTCCATAAATTACTCATCTGAGGGTCCAAGCCGCTCATGACCGTGAGCACGGCTGATATATCGGTTTTACACTCTGCAGAGGTGGCACATCTTCACCCATAAGTCATGATCCCTTATTTACCTCGTGTTGTGCAAACCCCTAAACACTACCAAGGTGAGTAGGCAAGGGCTCACTATGAGGCCTTTACAAAGTTGCACTAGTATGAGCAACCCACTATGGTTTCAGAAAGAAGGAAGCATAGGAATCACTCGTCCAACAAGCTATTATAGACAGTTTGACCCGAGGACCTCCCTATACTCTACAGCGACACACTCCTCGCTTGCCCCTTTGGGGAAAGGATTATCCCACACTAGCTTTCCTAATTAATTGGCCAAGACTAGAGCCATATAGTTCTTGTGGTTGCACTTTTGTCTTGGGAGGTCGCTCCATGTTCCAATTAACAAAGTGATCTTAAATATATCATAATAAAGCCATTAATAATAAATCATATTTGAAAGGGAAATAGGCTTACACCTTTTCCTAAATAGATTTTGGTGGTTGAATTGCCCAACACAAATAATTGGACTAACTAGTTTGCTCTAGTCTATAAGTTTTACAGGTGCCAAAGATCCACAATAGACCAATAAAAAGACCAAGAAAGGGTTCAAACAAAGAGAGCTAAAGAAATCCCAAAGGCACCCTGGTCTGGCGCACCGGACTGTCCGGTGTGCCACCGGACAGTGTCCGGTGCACCAGGGAACTCGATGCTGAACTCCTCACCTTCGGGAAAATCAGGGAGCGCTCCGCTATAATTCACCGGACCGTCCGGTGAGGCACCGGACAGTGTCCGGTGGCACACCGGACTGTCCGGTGTGCCAGCGGAGCAACGGCTACTTCGCGCGCAACGGTCGACTGCAACGCATTAAATGCGCGCCTGCGCGCGCAGAGGTCAGAGCACGCGCAGCAGGTGCACCGGACAGTCTACAGGACTTGTCCGGTGCACCACTGGATAGCCCAAAGGCCCCACAAGTCAGAGCTCCAACGGTCGAACCCCAACGACTGGCTGACGTGGCTAGCGCACCGGACTGTCCGGTGCGCCATGCGACAGCAGACTTCCAACGGCCACATTTTGGTGGTTGGGGCTATAAATACCCCAACCACCCCACATTCAATTGCATCCAAGTTTCCAACATTCTACACATTAGAAGAGCTATAGCATTCAATACAAGACACACCAAAGAGATCAAATCCTCTCCCAAGTCCCTAGTTCAATTCCAATCAATAGTGACTAGTGAGAGAGTGACTTGTGTTCATTTGAGCTCTTGCGCTTGGATTGCTTCTTTTCTTTCTCATTCTTTCTTAAGATTCACTCAATTGTAACCAAGGCAAGAGACACCAATTGTGTGGTGGTCCTTGTGGGACTTTGTGTCCCGTGTGATTGAGAAGAGAAGCTCACTCGGTCTAAGTGACCGTTTGAGAGAGGGAAAGGGTTGAAAGAGACCCGGTCTTTGTGACCACCTCAACGGGGAGTAGGTTTGCAAGAACCGAACCTCGGTAAAACAAATCCTTGTGTCTCACTCTTCATTTGCTTGAGATTTGTTTTTCACCCTCTCTCTCGGACTCGCTTATATTTCTAACGCTAACCCGGCTTGTAGTTGTGATTAACTTTGTAAATTTCAGTTTCGCCCTATTCACCCCCCCTCTAGGTGACTTTCAATTGGTATCAGAGCCCGGTGCTTCATTAGAGCCTAACCGCTCGAAGTGATGTCGGGAGATCACGCCAAGAAGGAGATGGTGACCGGCGACAGGCCCGCTACAAGCCACGGGAAGGCTCCATCGAGAGAGTCCCGCAACAAAGGGAAGGAGAAGGAATCCTCCTCCCACAAGTCGCATCGGAGTGGCGACAAGAAAAAGAAGATGAGGAAGGTGGTCTACTACGAGACCGATTCTTCGTCGCCATCCACCTCCGGCTCCGACGCGTCGTCCATTACTTCTAAGCGCCATGAGCACAAGAAGTATAGTAAGATTCCCCTACGCTACCCTCGTATTTCAAAGCGTACTCCTTTACTCTCCGTTCCATTAGGCAAACCACCGGTTTTTGACGGTGAAGATTATAATATGTGGAGTGACAAAATGAGGCATCATCTAACCTCACTCCACACAAGCATTTGGAATGTTGTTGAGTTTGGTGTACAGGTACCATCCGTAGGGGATGAAGACTATGACTCGGACGAAGTGGCCCAAATCCACCACTTCAACTCCCAAGCCACTACTATACTCCTCGCCTCTCTAAGTCAAGAGGAGTATAATAAGGTGCAAGGGTTGAAGAGCGCAAAGGAAATTTGGGACGTGCTCAAGACCGCGCACGAAGAAGACGAGGTGACAAAGATCACCAAGCGGGAGACGATCGAGGGGGAGCTCGGTCACTTCATGCTTCACCAAGGGGAGGATCCGCAAGCTATGTACAACCGCTTGAAGACCTTGGTGAACCAAGTGCGCAACCTCGGGAGCACAAAATGGGATGACCATGAGATGGTCAAGGTTATTCTTAGATCCCTCGTTTTTCTTAACCCTACACAAGTTCAATTAATTTGAGGTGATCCTAGATACAAGCTAATGTCTCCCAAGGAAGTTATAGGAAAGTTTGTGAGCTTTGAGCTAATGATTAAAGGCTCAAAGAAAATCATCGAGCAAGGCACCTCCTCCACGCCCGAAGCACAACCCGTCGCATTCAAGGCAACTGAGGAGAAGGAAGAGTCTACACCAAGTAGGCTCTCCATCGACGCCTCAAAGCTCGACAATGAGGAGATGGCTTTAATCATCAAAAGCTTTCGATAAATCCTCAAGCAAAGGAGGGGGAAGGACTACAAGCCCCGCTCCAAGAAGGTTTGCTACAAGTGTGGTAAGCCCGGTCACTTTATTGCAAAATGTCCTATCTCTAGTGACAGTGACAGGGGCGACGACAAGAAGGGGAGAAGAAAGGAGAAGAAGAGGTACCACAAGAAGAAGAGCGGCGATGCCCATGTTTGCCGGGAGTGGGACTCCGACGAGAGCTCCACCGACTCCTCCTCCGACGAGGACGCCGCCAACATCGCCATCAACAAGGGACTCCTCTTCCCCGACGTCGGCCACAAGTGCCTCATGGCAAAGGACGGCAAAAGGAAGAAGGTTAAATCTAAATCCTCCACTAAATATGCATCCTCTAGTGATGAAGACAATTCTAGTAATGAGGAGGATAATTTGTTTACTCTTTTTACCAACCTTAACATGGAACAAAAGGAAAAGTTAAATGAATTGATTAGCGCTATTCATGATAAGGATGAACTCTTGGATAGCCAAGAGGACTTCTTAATTAAGGAAAATAAGAAGCATGTTAAGGTTAAGAATGCTTATGCTCTAGAGATGGAAAAATGTGAAAAATTAACAAGTGAGCTAAGCACTTGCCATGATTTGATTGCTAACCTTAGAAATGAAAATGCTAGATTAATTGCTAAGGTTGATTCAAATGTTTGCGATGATTCATATGTCAATCTTAGAAATGATCATGATATTTCTATTGCTAAGATTGAAAAATTGAATGCCTCTCTTGCTAGCCTTAGAATTGAAAATGAAAAATTAATTGCTAAGGCTAAAGACTTAGATGTTTGCAATGCTTCTATTTCCGATCTTAGAAGTGAAAATGATATTTTACATGCTAAGATTGTTGAACTAAAAACTTGCAAACCCTCTACATCTACCGTTGAGCATGTTTCTATTTGCACTAGATGTAGAGATGTTGATATTGATGCTATTCATGATCACATGGTCTTAATTAAACAACAAAATGATCATATAGCAAAATGAGATGCTAAAATTGCCGAGCATGAACTTGAAGATGAAAATTTTAAATTTGCTCGTAGTATGCTTTATAATGGGAGACGCCCTGGCATCAAGGATGGCATTGGCTTCCAAAAGGGAGACAATGTCAAACTTAATGCCCCTCCTAAAAAATTCTCTAACTTTGTCAAGGGCAAGGCTCCCATGCCTCAGGATAACGAGGGTTACATTTTGTACCCTGCCGGTTATCCCGAGCATAAAATTAGGAGAATTCATTCTAGGAAGTCTCACTCTGGCCCTAATCATGTTTTTATGTATAAGGGTGAGACATCTAGCTCTAGGCAATCAACTCGTGCTAAATTGCCTAGAAAGAAAACTCCTAGTGCATCAAATGAACCTAGCATTTCATTTAAAACTTTTGATGCATCTTATGTTTTGACTAACAAATCCGGCAAAGTAGTTGCCAAGTATGTTGGGGGCAAACACAAGAGTTCCAAGACTTGTGTTTGGGTACCCAAAGTTCTTGTATCTAATGTCAAAGGACCCAAAACTGTTTGGGTACCTAAAGTCAAGAACTAAATTTGTTTTGTAGGTTTATGCATCCGGGGGCTCAAGTTGGATCATCGATAGCGGGTGCACAAACCACATGACTGGGGAGAAAAGGATGTTCTCCTCCTACGAGAAAAACCAAGATCCCCAACGAGCTATCACATTTGGGGATGGAAATCAAGGTTTGGTCAAAGGATTGGGTAAAATTGCTATATCTTCTGACCATTCTATTTCCAATGTTTTTCTTGTTGATTCATTAGATTACAATTTGCTTTCCGTTTCTCAATTATGCAAAATGGGCTACAACTGTCTATTTACTGATGTTGGTGTCACTGTCTTTAGAAGAAGTGATGATTTAGTAGCATTTAAGGGAGTGTTAGAGGGTCAGCTATACTTAGTTGATTTCAATAGAGCTGAACTCGACACTTGCTTAATTGCTAAGACTAACATGGGCTGGCTCTGGCATCACCGACTAGCACATGTTGGGATGAAGAATCTTCACAAGCTTCTAAAGGGAGAACACATTTTAGGACTAACCAATGTTCATTTTGAGAAAGACAGGATTTGTAGCGCATGCCAAGCCAGAAAGCAAGTTGGCGCTCATCATCCACATAAGAACATCTTGACGACTGACAGGCCACTTGAGCTCCTCCACATGGACCTATTCGGCTCGATCGCTTATATAAGCATCGGCGGGAGTAAGTACTGTCTAGTTATTGTGGATGACTATTCTTGCTTCACTTGGGTGTTCTTTTTACAGGAAAAATCTCAAACCCAAGAGACTTTAAAGGGATTCTTGAGACGGACTCAAAATGAATTTGGCTTGAGGATCAAGAAAATAACAAGCGATAATGGGACGGAGTTCAAGAATTCACAAATCGAAGGCTTCCTTGAGGAGGAGAGCATCAAGCATGAGTTCTCTTCTCCCTACACGCCACAACAAAATGGTGTAGTGGAGAGGAAGAATAGAACTCTATTGGACATGGCAAGAACCATGCTTGATGAGTACAAGACTTCGGATCGGTTTTGGGTCGAGGCGGTCAACACCGCCTGCTACGCCATCAACCGGTTGTATCTACACCGAATCCTCAAGAAGACATCTTACGAACTCCTAACCGGTAAAAAGCCCAATGTTTCATATTTTAGAGTCTTTGGTAGCAAATGTTTTATTCTTGTTAAAAGAGGTAGAAAATCAAAATTTGCTCCTAAGGCTGTAGAAGGCTTTTTACTAGGATATGATTCAAACACAAGGGCATATAGAGTCTTTAACAAGTCCATTGGACTAGTTGAAGTTTCTTGTGACATTGTGTTTGATGAGACTAACAGCTCTCAAGTAGAGCAAGTTGATCTTGATGAATTAGATGATGAAGAGGCTCTGTGCGTCGCGCTAAGGAACATGTCCATTGGGGATGTGTGTCCTAAGGAATCCGAAGAGCCCATTCAAGCACAAGATCAACCATCCTCCACCATGCAAGCATCTCCACCAACCCAAGATGAGGATGAGGCTCAGGATGATGAAGAAGAAGATCAAGAAGACGAGCCACCTCAAGACGACGGCAATGATCAAGGGGGAGATGCAAATGATCAAGAACCGTGGCGGTGCTCTTTGGTCAGGCGCGGACGGTCCGCGGCCAGGGCCGGACAGTCCGCGACCTGGCGCAGGGGCTAGGGTTCCCTGCCTAACGGCTGGACGGTCCGCGCCCTAGGGCCGGACGGTCCGTGCGTGCGCAGGGGCGGCGGAGGATCGCCAGCGGCGCCTGGATCTCGCTCCCGGGAGGGACCCCGTCGGGAAGGAGAGATCCTAGGAGTTGTCTAGGCTCGGGTAGAGCGACTTAAACTCCTCTAATCGACGTAGAGTCAAAGAGAAGCGGAGGATTTGGGGATTGGAAGACTAAACCTAAACTAGACTAGAACTACTCCTAGGATAAAATGTAAATTGTATTGATTGAAGGTTCGATTCGTTCTCTCAAATCGGTCGTATACCTCTCTATTTATAGAGGAGGGGGGCTGGACCCGTTACAAATAAATTTCCAAGTTTATCCCAAGATTCTCGCCAACAAACATACAAGAAACTCGGAACCCTAATCTGTTCTGCGCCTGCGCGGACCGTCCGGCCCACAGGCGCGGACCGTCCGACCTTCTCATTTTGGTGCCCAACAACATGTTTCTCCTTAATTGGCCTGAGCAGCCTTACTGGCTCTAAGGAAGCGGCTTAAGCGGTTTAGGATTTAGCTAAGTTGGTTTTCTTAGTTTGAGTTGAACTCAGTTTCAACTTCTATTTTGATGTGAGAAGCTGCAGAACATGTATTGGACATGTTTTCTACTCGAATAAGTCTATCTTCAACAGATTTCCTATTCCACCCCTATTTCAAACTACACTCTATAAACAATGTAGTCTACCGTACAAAACAGTATTTTGCATGACCATATGCAAGATATGTTGCATATTGCCTAAGATCAACCCCTCTATATCTAAGGATCATGAACAATTGAGAAATCCAACATTCAATAAAAAAGCCCAATATATTACTTTTTACCTTAATTTTCTCAAATCCTATTGTTCCACATATCTCTGGACGAAATTCAACATTGTTCTAGGTATCTTTGCCGACACTAAGACAACCTAATGGCTTCTTTAGAAAGCAGGAATTTCTTAGGAATGGTACAAGAATTTTACAAGAATAAGTTTAAAACACATGAAAAGACATGATTAAGAAAACACATGAATTTTACATGAATTTTACAAGAATTAGTTCATTTTACCTTGAAGCGGAGGATTTGGGGATTGGAAGACTAAACCTAAACTAGACTACAACTACTCCTAGGATAAAATGTAAATTGTATTGATTGAAGGTTCGATTCGTTCTCTCAAATCGGCCGTATACATCTCTATTTAGAGGAGGGGGGCTGGACCCATTACAAACAAATTTCCGAGTTTATCCCGAGATTCTCGCCAACAAACATAGCAAGAAACTCGGAACCCTAATCTGTTCTGCGCCTGTGTAGACCGTCCGGCCCATAGGCACGGACTGTCCGGACCATGGACCGTCCAGCCCCAGGGCCGGACTGTCCGGCCTTCTCATTTTGGTGCCCAACAGATGCCCCCTGCCTTTTGGTGGAGCTGAACAAACCAAAAGCATTTAACTCGATGTGATTACATCAGTTTTCTTAAGCATCTTGCCACATACTAGGATGGTCCTGCTTGAGGAAACGCCCATTCAAAGCCTTAGGTAAATCCTTGCCTTGTAATGTTTGTAGTAAATAGGCGTTACTAGACATCACCTGTTTTACTTTATAAGGACCCTCCCAGCTTGGCGACCATTTTCTAAACTTCCGGTTTTTATTCGTTAGAGGCAGGATGGTCTTCCACACAAGATCCCCTACTTGAAATGACTTTGCTTTGACCTTCTTGTTGTAGGCCCTGGCTACCATGATCTTGTCCTTTTCTATTGCTCCCAAAGCTATCACTCTCTTGTCGGTCACCTCATCAATATTATCCATCATTGAATTATAATTATCAGTGATGGTTAGATCATTTTGTCTGGCGAACCTGACAGCATTCAAACTTATTTCCACAGGCAACACTGCTTCCTGCCCATAGACAAGCTCAAAAGGAGATACTTTAGTAGCACTATGTTTAGATATTCTGTGAGCCCATAAAGCTTCGGACAAAATCTTATGCCAATGCTTAGGATTATCAGATATCTTCTTTTTTATCAAGTTAATCAATGTCCTATTACTAGACTCAGCCTGTCCATTGGTCTGAGCATAATATGGAGATGAATTAAGCTACTTAATTCTATATAATTCAGCAAATTCATGTACCTCCTTTGACATAAAAGAAGTCCCTTGATCTGTAGTCAAGGTCTAGGGAATGTCGAATCTATGAATAATATGCTCAGTTATGAACTCAATTACTTCCTTGTGTGTCATGTTTTTCAGAGCAATGGCTTCAGTCCATTTGGTGAAGTAGTCAGTGGCAACTAACACGAACCGATGCCCCTTTGATGATGAAGGATGAATTTCTTCAATAAAGTCTAATCCCCATCCTCTGAAAGGCCAAGGCTTGATAATAGGATGTAATTCAGCTGCAGGGACCAACTGTAGGTCACCGAATTTTTGACACACTTGGCAACCCTTGTAGTACTTGAAACAATCAGCTATCATGTTAGGCCAATAAAAACCAGACCTTCGCAACAATCACTTCATCTTTGGAGCTGATTGATGGGTACCACAAATTCCTTCATGTACTTCGGCCATGGCTAATATAGCATCTTCTGGGCCCAAGCACTTAAGGAGGAAGTCATTGACTGTTCGGCGGTAGAGTTCATCACTCATCAAGACATACTTGAAAGTTGTACGCCGAATGTTCTTATCTGTCCTGATATTGGGATTTCGTAAATAATTAGCTATAGGCGTCCTCCAATCATTTGCATCGGCTGCATTATCAGCCGAATCAATTAGGAGAACTTTCCTGGTAACCTCGGACGGTCCGGCGTCTTCATGCGGACGGTCCGCGACCTGGGGAATTGGCCCTGCACTGGTTATCAGATTTTCAGTGTTGTGAAATCTCCCTCGCTTTATCCGATAACCTGATGCATCTTATGCCAAATTGTTAGCTCTATGATTCTCAACTCAAGAGATATGCCGAATACTGAATTCGTCAAAAGAATGGATTATGCTCCAACATTTTTCAAGATAATTATTTAGAGTACCATCAAAACATTGATATTCTTCTAACACCTGTTGGACGACCAGCTGAGAATCACCAAATGCCTTCACATGTTTTACTCCCATACAATTTAAAAGTTCCAAGCCGAATAAAAGGGCCTCATATTCGGCTTGATTATTAGTGCAATAAGTTTTCAATCGACTAGAGGAGTCGAAGGAGACATTACTTGGTGAAACAAGTACGATGCCAATTCCTTGCCCTTCATTGCAAACCAATCCATCAAAATATACAGTCCAAGGAGTAATAGTGAGGTATGACATGTCTAGTTTATGAATATCATTAATCTGATGTTCTACAATAAAATCCGCTATGACCTGGCCTTTCATAGATTTCAATGGTTCATAGGCCAAGTCATATTCTATGAGTGCATAAGCCCACTTACCAACTCTACCACTCATAATTGGGTTATGCAACATGTATTTTTTCACATCGGCTTGACTAGAAACAGTGCAATGACTAGACAATAAATAACATCTACACTTGGTGCATGCATAAAACAAGCATAAGCATAACTTCTCAATAAAAGTGTACCTTGTTTCAACATCCACCAACCTCCGACTTAGATATGTCACCACATGCTCCTTTCCTTCAGTTTCTTGTGTTAGAACAGCCCCAATGACCTTATCTTCAGCTGCAATGTATAATCTGAATGGTACTCCTACTTGTGGTGCTTTTAATACGGGAGCTGAAGACAAGTATTTTTTAATGAGATCAAATGCTTTCTGCTGCTCTGCCCCCCAAGCAAATTCGGCATCATTCTTAAGCCGAAGGATAGGGGTGAAGGCATCAATCTTTCCGGCTAGGTTAGAAACAAACCTTCGTAAATAATTCATCTTGCCGAGAAACTTCTGCACTTCGACCTTACAAGTCGGAGGTCACACATTCCGAATAGACTTGATTTGGTCAGGGTCTATTTCTATACCATGTTCATGGATGACAAATCCTAAAAACTTACCAGCCGACACTCCAAAAGCACATTTACGTGCGTTCATTTTCAAACCATACCGACACATCTTATCAAAGGCTTTGCGCAAATCAGCTAAATGAGAACTAAACTCAGCCGATTTTACTACAATATCATCAATGTAGACTTCCACAGTGTTTCCCAACAGCTCGTGAAAGATCAGATTCATAGCCCTCTGATAAGTAGCACCAGCATTTTTCAGACCAAATGTCATGACTACCCACTCAAATAAACCAATGAAGCTTGGACATATAAAGGCCATTTTAGACGCAACTTCTTCGGCCATGAAAATTTGATTATATCCGGCATTACCATCAAGAAAGCTAATGATTATATTTCCTGATGCATTATTGATTAATGTGTCGGCTATAGGCATGGGATACTCATATTTAGGAGTTGCTCTATTTAAATTGTGAAAATCAATGCATACTCTAAGCTTACCTGACTCCTTCTCTACCGGCACAATATTGGAGACCCACTCTGCGTACCTGCAAGGCCTAATAAAATTAGCTTCTAGCAGCCGGTGGATTTCGTCCTTGATTTGTGGGAGAAGATCTGGACGAAATGTTCTAGCTCTCTGCTTGAAAGGTCTGAAACCGGACTTAATGGGCAGCCGATGCTCAACGATCTCTCAGCTTAATCCTGGCATCTCAGTGTAATTCCAAGCAAAGCAATCCAAATATTCCTTCAATAGACCGATCATTTCACTTCTAGAATCGGTCTCCAGGGTCTTGTTTATAAAAGTCGGCCTTGGAGTTTTACCATCTCCTATGTTAATCTCCTCCAAAGGATCGGCCGATGTAAACCCCTGTCCTAATTTATCAAGATCTCTGAATTCCTCTATCATGTCCCCCATAGAGAAATTAGATGATCTTTATGTGATGGCGGACTTTCCAGTCTCAAGGACCGGATCATCCGTAATAATGTCTTTACGCTGTGGTAGATGTTCGGTCTTAAAGTCCGAACTGTTTTATGAAAGACCAGACCATCCAGCCTTAGAAGCCGAATTGTCCGTGACCAAAGACTTATGAACTTTGTGTGTACTCATCATTTAAACTTTATTTAGGATTTACCCGATTCTCATCGGCTCTAGCATTACAGGAATGAAACCTTTCTTATCTATACTTATGAACTGATAATCAGAAAAATCTACTCCTATGAGACATGTAGCGGTCTCATAAGTCCAGAGTACAGGGGCATCGGCCACAGCGATACAGGTCAATACATCAGCATGTACTTGTTCTACATCATCGCCTACCCATTGTATTAACATTTGATGTAATGTAGAAGGTATACATTGATTGGCATGAATCCAATCTCTGCCTAGGATTAAACTGTAATTTCCTTCTACATCAGCGACGAAGAATGCAACAGCAAGGGTCTTAGTCCTGATGGTTAATTCAACGGACGTGACTCCCCTGGCTTTGATCGAACTATTAGTTCCAACACTGCTGAGGGTCATGTTGGTCTTGACAAGTTCGTCATCTTGTTTACCTAATTTTCTGTATAATGAATAAGGCATTAGATTTACAGTCGCCCCTCCATCTACCAACATTTTAGCAATCGGTATCCCATCAATGTGACCGCGCACGAAGAGCGGCTTCAAATGATTTACCGATTCCTTTGGTTTAGTAAAGGCGGCTTCTTTAGGACCAAAATCAAACTAGGCAACAACAGGTTCATCGTCGCCGACAATAGTACAATCGGCGAAAAATGTAATAACATTTACATCCATACCTAGGCGCTCTGGAGAAGCCTCGTAGTCGACCAGGTCTTCTCCTAGTAGGTCGTCCTCTTCCATTGATGTTGGCATGTCGTTGGAGGCTTCCTAGTGTGGTGCGGACGGTCCGGACTCCAGGAGCGGACGGTCCGCGCCTGGTGCAGATTGTCTGGCCTTGTTGGCCAGGCTATCTGCCATACCTATAGGGTGCTGCACAAGTGTTGTTTTATTTTCTATTTTTGTGGCCGTTTGTTTTTCTTCAACGGCCTTGGTCTCCATTTCTTTTGCGGTGGCGGGTACTATGGATGTGTGTCATTGAATATCTTTTCCGCCTCCTTTTCCTGGCTCTCCTTTGCTCTTAGGCGCTATAATTTTCGCTTTTGGGACCGTGTCAATCCCGCTGGGCACCATCGAGGTATGGAGTATTTCGGATCGGCTGTTTTGATGGTAGCCGTATCTTCTTTTTTGGTTGTGTTGGCTGATTCACCAAAAATCATCGGCCCTTTATTATCTTCCTGTATGACAACATCTGTAGTACCTATTTTGATGACGTCCTTTTTTGTTGTCCTTTCGGTTACTGCAGGTATATGCCCCCCTGCCGGATTCGTTGGCCTTTGAGGCCGAGTACTCCGGCACTCTTGTTGGGCCTATGCCTGATGACTGGATTGAGCGGTGCTCAATCGGTCTTGTACTAGAGGTGCCAACCTATCAAATACAGATGTTTGGGGTGCCCCCCAAGCAGGGTACTGTGACATCCCAAATGGATATGGTGGCATGCCCCACATTTGGTTTGGGACATATGGTGGAGGTAAATATGTGTATGGATATAGCATAGGCGGATAAGGTGGAGGTGTCCATGCAGGTATGTTAGGTCTCAGTTGCACAGTATGACCTTTCATTTCTTCTGATTGGTGAGGTGGTCCAATCGGCCTTACCAGACGTTGCTCATGAATGGGTGAACGGGGTCGCTTTGCTGGCCGGTCACTGGGGTCGGCCTTCTTTTTTACGTATTTAGATAATAATTGATCGAAAGTCGGGCCGGTTTTGACCAACCGACCAGCTGTGTTGAATGTATTTGTTTTCCACGTACCTATCTCTGGTCGTCGTGGTTTGAAAGTACGTGGCCGTTGTGAATCTTGAGCATGGCCGGACCGTCCGCTGGAGTTCTTCGGACCATCCGACGGGGTCCTAGACCGTCCGCGCCTATGTGTCAGACCGTCCGGGGTGCGCAGCACGGGTTCCTGCTCCTTGGTCCATGCTTGCCCCCTAGTGCCAGAGGTCGTGATGGTCACCTTAAGAGTTTCCCCTCCATCAGGAGTCTTTTCTGCCACCACTTTCCTGCAAGAAATTTTATGATTCTCATCGGCCTCTCTTGCATTGCCGATGACTATCTCCTTGCCTTTGCCTTTATCGGCTGTGTTTGGCCGAACCAGGACTTTCTTGCCCTCGAAGTCGATCATGTTCATTGGAAAGGGCTATGTATCCACCTGCATTTCCTGAAATTTCAATCGTCCCTCGTTAATGGCCGATTGAATCTGTTGACAAAATACATTACAATCATTAGTGGCATGAGAAAATGAGTTATGCCACTTGCAATATGCCCGACGTTTTAGCTCGTTGACGGATGGAACGGTGTGATTTATTTTAAAATTGCCATTTTTGAGTAATTCATCAAATATTTTATACATTTACTGTTGGGGGCCTTCGGCTCCCGAAGGTCCTCAAAAACATAGTTTGACAATGTTTTCCGAGTGTAATATGTGAACAGGCACCTTCGGAGTCAGGTCGCGGATATACAAGGGCAGGGTTAAGACGAAGCTTGACTGGAACGAAAAACGATCATGACGAAGGATAAGACGATCACGAAGCTATGTGCAGAAAAGCTTCGGCGTAACGACAGAAAAGAGGAACCGACTTAAAGATGAAAAGCCAAATTGGACCTTGAAGAATTACTATAGAGTTATTGATAAATGTAAGGGGTATCAATGTAATTTTACAAGGGCTGCGTCCCGTGGCTATAAATAGGTGAACAGTACTCCCGTACTGTTCACACTGACTTGGCATATGTTTTTTCACATCACGCCTGTACCTTTACTTTACATCGATCTGAAGGTACATTTGTAATTCTATTTTATGAATTTAAGGATGGAAATACATTAATAATAATACTGGTATTAGTACTCACATATTATATATGGATGCTATGTTTTATCATTTGTCAACCTTACGAAGGTCTTTCCTTTGGTAACCTTCGTCCGAGATTCATTATATCCGAAGGGATATACTGTTTTTAAGGACGAAGGAGTTTAACATTTAACACTTTTATGTTGTCTTGTTCTTAATTCATAGCATTTGAGAACAAGCCCCCAACATTGGCGCCCACCTCCGGTGAACTCACTTCCACTTTTTTAGTTTTGAAAACCTTCGGCAAGCATCACCTTCGTTATGCCACCGAAAAAAGCTTCAGCGACAGGGGCTGCCACTCTGCAGCCGCTGGACCCCAATCAGGATGTCGTTTCTCTTAGGGAGGCCCGAAGCCAGAAGAGGAAAGCCACCAGTCCAACGCCTCCGGAAGACGACTTGGACCAAGAAATCCAAAAAATGGAGGTGCTCCATCAACAGGTCCAACGGAAGAAGGAGAAGATGGCTCGTCTAGCTGATCTTCAAAGGCAGATAGATGAAGCCTCTGAAGAGCTTCGGCACCTCGCTCAAGATGACCAGAATCAAAGGCCCCCGCACAGAGAGCTTCATCAAGAGGGTTTCTACAACGAGGACGACTGGTATGAAGATTTCCATCATGGAAATTTTGCTTTTGATGATACTTCTCCTCTGTCAACAGAACTGCAGGCTACACCTTGGCCACAGTCTTATAAGCCACCTCAGCTCCCCATGTACGACGGTCATTCAGACCCGAAGCAATTCTTGATGAGCTATGAGGCAACTATATCTTCGTATGGTGGCAACACAGTGGTCATGGCAAAGTCCTTTGTCATGGCTGTCAGGAGCGTGGCACAAACCTGGTATTCTTCCCTTAGGCCAGGAACAATCACTTCATGGCAAAAGCTGAAGGATATGTTGATAACCAGCTTCCAAGGCTTTCACACGAAGCCAGTCACTGCTCAAGCTCTATTCCAGTGCACCCAGGATCACGAAGAGTACCTTCAGGCATATGTTCGAAGGTTCCTACGTCTGAGGGCACAGGCACCAACAGTGCCCAATGAAATTGTCATTGAGGCCATGATCAAGGGGCTTCGGCCAGGACCTTCAGCTCAGTACTTTGCCAGGAAGCCTCCTCAAACTCTGGAGAAGCTGCTCCAGAAGATGGACGAGTATATTCGAGCTGACAATGATTTTCGCCAAAGAAGGGAGGAAGCTCTCAGGTTCTCTGAAATGACCAGGGGCTTCGGAGGAAAGTTTTATCCGAGGCATGTCAGGTCAATTCATAATTCTACTCAAAATGATGACAAAGGGAGTCACCAGCAAAGGCCACAGTGTTCCTCGCAAGCTTCGGGGCAACAGCAAAGCTCTTTTCGACCGCCAGCGCCAAGAGGCAGAGGCACCAGGGGCTTCGGAGGAAGATTTGGAGGTCAACCAAGAAAAATTTACTGCTTATTTTGCGGTGAAGGCAAGGGCCATACCACCAGAATGTGCCATATTACCATTCAAAAGCAAAAGGAACTAGCAGAGGCTACAGCGCAACAGAGTCAGCCGAAGCAGGTTATGCATACTGCTTCGTACCATTCACCTTACATTCCAGAATATGTAGGCAATCACCCTGCAGCCTCTGTTGCTTCGGCAAGCCAACCCCAAGCTTCCTGGCAACAGCTTCCACCGCCACCACCAATACAACGAGCTCCACAGCCAGAAGGGAGCCAGCATTCTCACCCCCAGAGGGACTTCAGAGAAGAATCCAAAGCTCGCACAGTCAATAGCACTGTGCCAGAGTCGAAGCACATTTACTGACGAAATATCCTACCTCGACACCAGCTTTTTGCACTTTCGTGTTCAGTTTTACTTTCTTCGTAATAAAGAACAATTATGGAAAGTTTAAGTGTTTTTTGTCGTTTTTCAAATTCTTGTAACAGTTTAGATTATTATCATAATGAAAATATATCTTCTCCATCGGTTTGAATTGCCGAAGCATAAGAATCTATGGTGGCACGGAGAACCTTCGAATTATCAAAAAATTGTTCTAAGGAACGCAGTGCAATTTTTTCAAAGTAGTAAAAAAGTCGTTCCTAAGGGAGCGCAGTGTAAGTTTTTTGCTCAAAAGTCATTCCGAAGGGAATGCAGAGCTTACAGCGAAAAATAAACGCTGATTCCGCTGAAAGTAAAAGGCGAAGAAGCTCCTAAGGGAGGCTTACAGCGAGAAATAAACGCTGATTCCGCTGAAAGTAAAAGGCGAAGAAGCTCCTAAGGGAGGCTTACAGCGAGAAATAAACACTGATTCCGCTGAAAGTAAAAGGCGAAGAAGCTCCTAAGGGAGGCTTACAGCGAGAAATAAACGCTGATTCCGCTGAAAGTAAAAGGTGAAGAAGCTCCTAAGGGAGGCTTACAGCGAAAAGTCAGCGCTAAGATAAAAAGATTATGTGCTCCATTGCAGAGATGTGTGTATCTTCAGCATAAATATCATTTTGCATAGCATAACATCATCCCATCATTTTGCATAACATAAGCATCATACATCATATTGCATGAAAAATGAGAAGGCGACACAGTATTAATCTTCGAAGAATGTTTTAAAGAATGTATTAAGAAGAAGTATAGCTTCGTCAGAGAGGCAACATAAAACTCTTTTATAGCTTCGAAGAATGTTTGCGCGAAGCTTGGATATTCTTCATCAAGAGAAGTATGAAAGTTATTATGATACATAAAAGATTTTTCTTCACGAAGCATGAAAAGAAGGGAAGGTGTTTTTTTTCGCCGAAGGCTCAAAAGCGGTATGTATGTAAAATTTCATGCATCGTAAAGAATTGAACCATAAGTAGATTATATATTACATTTAAAGTTGCAAAGTTTTACACATGTCATGTTCCAAGTATTTTTTACATTAACACTTAATCTTCCCTAAGAACTACTTCTGCAGCTTCGTTTAATAGCTGATTGACAACTTTGTCCATAATGGCTTCGGCCATTTGTCTAATTTCGTCGTCCCCCTTCGGTGGGGGTCCAGAGCTACCCCACCAGATTCTGAGGGAGGAGAGGATACGACTATATTACTGTTACAGAATCGCGAACAAAGTTTAAAATCAAAAATCACAACAGAATAAAAACCACTAACTAATACCTATTTGCCCTTCGGGCCCTGTACCCTCTTCAGCAGCCTCCGCTACTTTTCTAGCATCATGGATGCCTTTTTCACTTCTCTGAATAATTTCTTGAGCCATTTCTCGACCGCCATTTTCCCAAATGTCTGTGA
The DNA here is from genome assembly GCA_029449295.1 of Zea luxurians. NCBI lineage: Eukaryota > Viridiplantae > Streptophyta > Magnoliopsida > Poales > Poaceae > Zea > Zea luxurians. Next base: position 42,003,784 of record JAOPSE010000001.1, on the reverse strand, counting down.
AAATTTTTCCACCGACCTGGCTTGCTTCGGCTGAAGGGTCTTTGATATCTTCAGAGGATAAAGCAGTTCCAGACTGTGCTAAAGATTTCACATGTTCGCATCCTTTCTTTTCCAAAATAGTAACAATTCCTCTGGCGCCTGAAAAAGCACAAATGTCCCCACGACTATTCAAGATTTCCTCGAAAGCCTTAGCTTCGCGACTGATCCATTCAATCGGGCCTTCTGGATCCCCTCTTGTGAAATTTTCTTCACTAGAAAATGCGCCGACGCTGGCGAAGCTGGATTTTATCTTTTTAACACACTCTATGGATTTATCATAATACCTTTTCTTCGAAGCACGAAGCTCTTCGACATTTATTTCCAAATGATTTGCCCATTGATCGCTTAGTTCTCTCTTTGTTTCTTCAAGAATACGTTCTTCTTTAGCTCGGGCTAGTTGTTTCCGAAGATCTTTGATTTCGCGCCTCTGAGCTTCGGCTTGAGTTTTGGAGTTAGCTTCGTCTTCCTTCATTTTTTCCACCAACGTAAGCAGAATTTTGTCCTTCTCCAAGGCTTCGTTTCTTAGCCTGATGACCTCTGTTCGAAGGTTGTTAAGAGCAATGGTGCAGCTTTCATCTTCGGCATTCTTTTGTGCCCTTAAGGCATTGCTGAGTATTAAGCCCTATTCAAAAGAATGAATGAGTTAACATAAGAACAAAAGACTAATTCAAAATTCATAAAACTTCAAAATTCACAATTTTTGTACCTTCAGACTATTGTATGCCAGGCTATCCGCAAGATCGTCCTTCGTCATGGCGCAGAGGCCAGCTTCAAGTTTCGGGAACCCCATGCTTCTAGCCATTTCCAAGCAGACGGATAATTCTTTATTGTCTGGGAGACAGTATAGAAAGTCATCTTCGTTTGTTACATTGAACACTACGGCCCCCTTCGGATACTTCAGTTCTCGGGCATAGTGATTGGCTTCAAAAATCTCTTCTTCGGATAGTTTCTTCCACGAGGCATGTCGCACAATATAATCACGTATTTTGGAAGATGCTTCGAGGGTGGCAGTATCGATTTCCTCAATCAAAATCGGCTCTGTTGTTTTTGTTTTTTCAGCTTCTAAACTTGCCTCTGACATTTTCTCGGCTTCCAAAGGTTGTATCTTGGTGGGCTCTAAGGCCCAGCTTCAGTTTCAAATTGTTGCTTCGAAGTTTCAGCAACAAAGCCTTCAGTAGACACTTCAGAAGTTTCAGCGGTTTTCTTTGGAGTTATGCTTGAAGATTTAATTGTCTCCAAAACATCCAGCACATTAACCATCCTTTTTCTTTTCGGGGTCGCTGCTGGCCCCTTTTGGCTTTTAGCTGCCTCGACTTTTGATGAAGGACTTAAAATGTCTAATGTTTTTCCTTCTTCAGTTCTCGGTTCTTCCGTTTTCTCTATTGCTGGTGCTTCGGCCATTTCTACGGATTTTGGCGCTAGAGTTGGTTCTCTGGCTTCGCTGGCCGAAGAAGCCCCACCAATAAACTCAGGCACTGTAGCTAGCTCAATACAGCGTGGAGGGTGGGTGAGCACTTTTACCTTCTTCCTCTTCGGAGCTGGGTCCCTAGCAGCAGCCGAAGCAATTTCCTTTGCAGGAGAAGTATTTTTCCTTTTTTGGCCTCGCATTGGATAATGGTAGTCCGGGTAGATAAACCCAATTGCATCAAATACTCGGTTGAGTCTCTTCTTCTTTCGGCCTCCGAAAGCCGCTGACAATGCAGTATTTTCGGCCTTTGAGTATGCCCCAAGCAATTCATCACTTACATTCTCAATGCTTTTTAGCCAATCATCATCTGGTTCAACGAACTTATCTCCATACTTGAATGTATATTTCAGCCTGATTAGCCCACCCTCGTCAGCTTCTTTAACAGTCTCCTTCGGCATTTCCCAGTTATCTGCAAGTGGCCACACTCTGAAGGCAACGTGCTCTTGCATTAAGTCCCTGGTCCCAATAAAAGAGCAGACTACGCCGAAGGCTCTCTAACATTCTTCAGCTGCTTCGTCCATTTCTACCTTCGGTTTCCGGAGTCCGAAGCGCTGCCAGATAGGCCGCATGATGATATCTTTAATATCTTCTCGAACCTTCAAATCGTTCTTCACATAGAACCATTCCTTCATCCATTCCCCGGGCCATCTCTTCCGAAAAGTTGGCACGGGACAACTTGACCCAGAGCGGGCACCGAAGCTATAACAACCAAAATTATTATGATATTGCTCCTTACCCCAGGGCTTCGTCTCATATACTAGCTCGTGTATATTGCAAAAGCTTTTTGCACTTGGCTCTAGGCCCTGGCTCCTCACGGCCCAGACGAAGACTCCCAATCTTATCACTGCTTCAGGGGTAAGTTGATGAAGGTAAACCTGATATATTTTCAGAACTTCTACCACAAATCTGCTTAGAGGGAATCGTAGCCCAGCTTTAAAAAAGCTTTGGAAGATCACGACTTCATTATCTTCGGGAGTCGGCGTAGTTTTCTCTCCGTCATCTGCCCTCACAATGGATATATCTCGGAAATATCTCCCCCTCATATTTTCAAGGTGACTCTACTTTATAGTTGATTTTCCGAAATTTGAGTGACTAGGCCACCACGGGCGATCTTCGGAATCCTCCCCACCACTATCCACATCATAACTATCACTGTCGCCAGTATCTTCAGATAAACCCTCCAAAGTCTCCCTGACAATCTTCTCTGTATTGGTCTTCGACATTGATTCAAGAAAACCCAGGTGCATCTCCTCAGAAAGACTTAGCTTCGAAGCACCAGCAACTTTCTTATCCTCAGACATCTTCGCGATTGCTGGCAAACCAGACTTGAAACCGAAGCTTAAAAATTTAAAACCAAGCAAATGTTGTCGCGTGCAAGCTGAAAAGCTGGGTGAGTAAAGAGCAGATGGCAAAAGAGCGTGCCAAATAAACTCGCGGTGAGCTCGTATTTATAAACCCAGTGTGTCGAAAACTGGAGGGCCCCTCTTGTCAATGACTGTTTCTATTCTAGCAAAAGGAAGGTGTTTTTTTCGGACCTTCGGCATAAAGCCTTCGTCCATTTCGCAATATGAATTTATCATTACAGTAAATTAATATTGTGAGGGGCTACTGTTGGGGGCCTTCGGCTCTCGAAGGTCCTCAAAAACATAGTTTGACAATGTTTTCCGAGTGTAATATGTGAACAGGCACCTTCGGAGTCAGATCGCGGATATACAAGGGCAGGGTTAAGACGAAGCTTGACTGGAACGAAAAACGATCATGACGAAGGATAAGACGATCACGAAGCTATGTGCAGAAAAGCTTCGGCGTAACGACAGAAAAGAGGAACCGACTTAAAGATGAAAAGCCAAATTGGACCTTGAAGAATTACTATAGAGTTATTGATAAATGTAAGGGGTATCAATGTAATTTTACAAGGGCTGCGTCCCGTGGCTATAAATAGGTGAACAGTACTCCCGTACTGTTCACACTGACTTGGCATACGTTTTTTCACATCACGCATGTACCTTTACTTTACATCGATCTGAAGGTACATTTGTAATTCTATTTTATGAATTTAATGATGGAAATACATTAATAATAATACTGGTATTAGTACTCGCATATTATATATGGATGCTATGTTTTATCATTTGTCAACCTTACGAAGGTCTTTCCTTTGGTAACCTTCGTCCGAGATTCATTATATCCGAAGGGATATACTGTTTTTAAGGACGAAGGAGTTTAACATTTAACACTTTTATGTTGTCTTGTTCTTAATTCATAGTATTTGAGAACAAGCCCCCAACATTTACCAACATTAAATGTAAACCTAACTTCCTCTTGTCGTTTCTTTCTGAACCGGCTGCAAGGAGGAACAAGCCGAAGATTTGGCCTGCTTTGGCCAAACCATTTCAGCAGCATACACTTCTGCTGATTCGTCGTCCAAGCTACTTTGGTCGCACTCTACTATATGGATATTGTGACAAATGGTTTTGGCAGTCTCTTTGCTTCGGCTTTCATAGGCCAAAGCTCTTTGGTGTAACTGTGTTAGTGTAAAAAATTGGATGCCTTCTAATCTTTCTTTTAAATAATATCGCAGACCATTAAAGGCTAATCCTGCTAGCTGTTTTTCTGCTAAATAAATTTGGAAGCATCGGTTTCTTGTATCTCGGAATCTCCGGATGTATTCATTAACTGATTCATCCTTCCCCTGTCGAAGGGCCACTAGGTCTACCAGATCTAATTCATAGTCACCGGAGAAAAAATGATCATGGAATTTTTTTTCTAAATCCCCCCATGACAAAATAGAATTAGGAGGTAAAGTGGCGTACCATGCAAACGTGGTTCCTATTAAAGACAATGAAAATAAACGTACGCGAAATGCTTCTGTGTTGGCCAATTCTCCTAATTGTGCTAAAAACTGGCCTATGTGTTCGCGCGTGTTTTTTCCTTGGTCACCCGAAAATTTTGCAAATTCGGGTATCCTGGTTCCCTGTGGATATGGATGGTGATCAAATCGGCTGTCATAAGGTTTCCGATATGATTGCCCCTTAGGGACCATACTTACTCCAAGCTTATCTCGGAACGCCCCAGCTATTTCCTCCCTCACTATATCAATGACAACCGGTGCGAGACCACCGGCTCTCTGGTCAAACATAGGTGGGGTTGGCTGAATATTAGCATGTTGTCTTTCCACCCATTGGTTTGAGCTACGTGGCGCATTGCCATTTGCCCTATATGGCTCATAGGATTGATCGTTCCTTTCCGGCCTTCTAGGCGGGGCCGGAAAGCTTTCCTGGGCTCTGAATTTTGTATTATTAGGTTGATGCATCGCATAGTGTGATGAGAAGTGTTAATGGGACAGGTGAGGATTCGGGTAACAATCCTCCTCAAAAAGGTCATGCGCGGACTGTCCGGACATTGGCCCGGACCGTCCGTAATTATATGCGGACCGTCTGTCGTGGTATGCGGACGGTCTGACTGGGTAGTTTGAATTTTGCGCAAAACGATGTGGCTCGGGCACATGTGTTGGTAATTCATTAAAAATGGGCCCTGCCGTTGTAGGCCCGGACGGTCCGCGCTCACGTGCGGACGGTCTGGGCATGTGCAGATCGGCTGATTTGCTGCCGATTTGCGGTTGCTCAGGGTATGTGTCCATCGGCATCCCATAAAGGGGTTGTGACTGGTCGTGACAACCTGTAGCAGATGTATTACGCGTGTTACCCATTAATTCAACATCATGCGAAGGAAAATTTACGATATTAGATTTATCAAATGCACGCACTAGTCTCCTATAATCGTTTTGCATACCCCCTATGATATTTTGCATTTTTTCACGCTGTTCATCTACATAATTCTTAAGAGATTGCAACTCGTTTGTATTACTTACATTGGAGATATCTGGTGTGGGTCGGAGCGAAGCCGGATCCGTCGCCCGATGTCGGACGACCTTGTTGTTCCTGTCCACTTTAAAGTTGGCCAAGAACTTTGCTTTTGCCTCCTGGATCATCTGCTCCTTGTGCTCCTCGAACTGGAGCTGTTCGTCAGCCGGTAAGGTCTCCCAAGTCGGCTCTGTGATGTTGCTTGGGGAAATATCAGAGCTATCCCTTAAACCGGCCATTGAGGACCGATTTGATGAGTCTATATTTGTTGTACCCAGTGGAGTCACCAAAAAGTATGTTGACGCCTTTTCGGAGCGCCAAACACTCAACAAGAACCGTGGTGGTGCTCTCTGGTCAGGCACGGACGGTCCACGGCTAGGGGCCGGACGGTCCGCGACCTGGCGCAGGGGCTAGGGTTCCCTGCCCGACGGCCGGACGGTCCGCGCGTGCGCAGGGGCGGCGGAGGATCGCCGGTGGCGCCTAGATCTCGCTCCCGGGAGGGACCCCGTCGGGGAGGAGAGATCCTAGGAGTTGTCTAGGCTCGGGTAGACCGACTTAGACTCCTCTAATCGACGTAGAGTCGAAGAGAAGCGAAGGATTTGGGGATTGGAAGACTAAACCTAAACTAGACTAGAACTACTCCTAGAATAAAATTTAAATTGTATTGATTGAAGGTTCGATTCGTTCTCTCAAATCGGTCGTATACCTCTCTATTTGTAGAGGAGGGGGGCTGGACCCGTTACAAATAAATTTCCGAGTTTATCCCGAGATTCTCGCCAACAAACACAGCAAGAAACTCGGAACCCTAATCTGTTCTGTGTATGCGCGGACCGTCCGGCCTATAGGCGCGGACTGTCCGGACCGCGGACCGTGTGGCCCCAGGGCCGGACCGTCCGACCTTCTCATTTTGGTGCCCAACATGTTTCTCCTTAATTGGCCTGAGCAGCCTTACTGGCTCTAAGGAAGCGGCTTAAGCGGTTTAGGATTTAGCTAAGTTGGTTTTCTTAGTTCGAGTTGAACTCAGTTTCAACTTCTATTTTGATGTGAGAAGCTGCAGAACATGTATTGGACATGTTTTCTACTCGAATAAGTCTATCTTCAACAGATTTCCTATTCCACCCCTATTTCAAACTACACTCTATAAACAATGTAGTCTACCGTACAAAACAGTATTTTGCATGACCATATGCAAGATATGTTGCATATTGCCTAAGATCAACCCCTCTATATATCTAAGGATCATGAACAATTGAGAAATCCAACATTCAATAAAAAACCCAATATATTACTTTTTACCTTAATTTTCTCAAATCTTATTGTTCCACATATCTCTGGACGAAATTCAACATCGTTCTAGGTATCTTTGCCGACACTAAGACAACCTAATGGCTTCTTTGGAAAGCAGGAATTTCTCAGGAATGGTACAAGAATTTTACAAGAATAAGTTTAAAACACATGAAAAGACATGATTAAGAAAACACATGAATTTTACAAGAATTAGTTTAGTTTACCTTGAAAAATGATAATCTTTTAGAAAAATAGAGTTCTCATATTAGCCCTTAGGCTTAGTTTGACAACTCTATTTTTTCAAGTGATTTCTGTTTTTACAAAAAAAAATGAACTAATATCCCTTGGAAAAATGAAAATGTATTTGAAAATTGAGGTTCCCAAATTTGACCTAAGTGTGTATTTCCCGACAAATTTTGTCGGGGGTGTTGTCAAGCTTTTTACGTGGAGAATAAACTTCAAATCAGCTTTACAGTCTGCTTGGTCGGTCTTGCTGATCTTGAGGTTTCTCGCTACATGATAGGACATTAGGTCATGTGCGACCTCGTGCATTCTATTCATTTACAGGTGTGTTACAGTTTGATTTTAATTACTTCAAATGCTTTCATTCATAAACCTATATAAAACAACGTTGTTTTGTAGATTTTTGTATTGCTAATTGCACTCGAGGCCGTAAGTAATTGACCAACTCAAGTACTGGCTTATTTGAACTGGGTTTGGTTAGGTCAAGTGCTTGGTCCCATCGCGTGTATCTGTCGGCTGTCGCTCATCTCATTGCGGCTATTGCACAGTTGATGTACATTCCGGTTTCATAAAGGTATAAGAAAATTTTCTACTAAGAGAGAAGATGTTATGGTCGGAGACCGAACTAAAGCAGTTCAAATCTCTCATATAAATGCAATACATCTTTGTCATATTTGGTACCATGACATGTTTTAAACAACAGGTGCTAAACATTATTGTAAACACTTGAATTAGCCCATAATCAAATGCCTAGGAGACGCTACTTGATACCTAAGTAATGGGGGGCAAAACAAGTCAAACCCCTGACAATGTGCTTGCGCTGTCTTCTGAAGACTACATCATCCGCATAACACTGGGATTCAGTGATACCGTGAGGGTAGGTAATATACAACTAACTCCTAGTTACATGCACCTAGCCAGGCTTTGCAAGTAAGTTAACTATAGCGTTCATCTGTTCCCACGGAAGGACAAAAACAACTTGATTTAAGCCTGGAAACAGCCAATCGGATCATGAAACACATTTCATGCTTGCAACTTCATCGGCCCTTAGCTTATTCTGAAACAAAAGGCAAGAAACATCAGTGATCTGTGTGCCTCGTCGTCACAACCATAAGCTAAAACCTTTCGGTCATATAGATGGGCATACTTGTTTGCTTGGTTGATCCATTTTGACTGTTTTCTGGAACTTCCTTGACGGTAGAAGATTCTGGATTCTCAGAAGGTGACCTTAATTCATCTGCAGTGGTTGAAGCATCCTGCGCCTTTTCTGCCCCGGGTATGCACTGCTGCTCTAGCATCATCTGAAGACACTTCCCTTGTTCCTCGATTCTTAGCTGCAAACTTCTTTGTATCTAAATTCCATGGAACAGCAATAGCGATGAACTTTGTAAGATACAGTATGCTGAAGACAAGGTTACAAGACAATTTTCGGGGACAAACATTTAAGTTCAGATTTTTGGCTAGCTCAAATTTGAATCTGAAGTGGTTAGCAGCAGGGATGTATAAACCAGTTATGGAAGACCTAGCATATTTAAAAAAAAACAAAAATATGAAGCCTATTGGCATGTAATGTTTACGGTTCATCAACCAATGAAGCAACTGCCATTCTAGTAATTCTGCCAAGAAAAAGACACTCTGATAGAGGTCGTGACACTTACATGCACTCTTAAGAATCAACCATACTAAGGGGTGTTTGAATTCACTAGAACTAATAGTTATTAACTAAAAAATTGCTGCTGGAATTAGCTAGCTAATAAATATCTATCTAATTATTAGCTAATTTCCTAAAAATAGCTAATAGTTAAACTATTAGCTAGACTGTTTGGATGTCTTCAGCTAATTTTAGCAGCTAACTATTATCTCTAGTGCATTCAAACATGGCCTAAATGGGCAATTGTTTTATTTGGAGAGCATATTACAAAAAAACAACGCAAGCTCCAAAATAATGCAACTTAAACCTGTAGCACAAGATGCAAAGGACAACAGTGTCGCATACTCGCATATAAGAACAAACTTCAAAAACTCCTGGAGTTACAAGCTCAAGATGGAAAGGAAAATATGGTACAATAAAATGTTCTACCAACACCTAAGTTATACTGAATTTAGACCCTTGCACTTTCAGACATCAATCGAAAGCAGAGCAAAGTGTAATAGTACCTCAAGCTGTTCATGAAGCCGCTTTTGAAGTTCCAACTGGAGCCTAAGTGCTTCAGTGAGATCAAAACTCCTGCAGTAGTATATATAAAATGATGTTACGAAGCCAGACACTTAAAACAAAGAACCAAAGCTCAGGACCACATAACAAAGTAATTTGTCGATACGGATAAACTAACACGGTAAGTTGTTCTGAGTAATAAACCACTGTTTTAAGAAAAAATATTTGAAATTGAACATAAATGTTGGAATATAATATAAGTGAATTGTCCACATCTTCATATCAGCTTAAGCTATTAAGTTGCATGCACCAAACAATTCAACCCAAAAGCTTTGAATTGGTTGGTGCATTCAACTTAATATAGTATCAAAGGCAGAGGTCTCAAGTTCGAATCATGGTTATCACAATTAAAATAAAATAATTGTTGCTCGTTTCTATTCCACATATGAGACCCAAGAGAGACTCGACGTGTGGAATATAATATAAGTGAATTGTCCACCTCTTTCTATCAGCTTAAACTTTTGGATTAAATTGATTGATGCATCCAACTTAATAATAAAACTATTCAAAAAATGAGAAGGAAGCTGAAATTTATCAAAATACATGGGCAATGCTGCTTCATGAATCTATGCTGTGATGGCACATTCAGTAAAAAAGTAGTTCTGAAAATAGTTGTGTTTAAGCAAATTGATGCACAAAGCCACAAACAAAATGTCATATCTGTTTGACAATTGATTGGTGAACTTATCGTGCTTCTATTCTTGCAAACAACAACAAAAATCAATGTTATTAAAATGACGTTTAGATGACAGAACGCTCTAAGGGTGCTAAAACGTTAAAATGTTTTACAACTTGATGTAAAACGTCGTTTTCTAGCGTTTAAACGCCACGTTTTGTAGTTTAAACAATGAATACATTAAACGTCATGTTTTACTCTTGCCCAGCGCCCCAACCATCGAAATGGACCTGGCCCAGTTAAGAAGACTTGTGCAGCCCACAATCTTCTCCGTTCTCAGCCCCTACAGAGCCATGCTCCATCCGCCACCGCGCACTTTGTGCACGCACGCGACGCTGCCACACTAAAGACCGCCGGCCGCCGCGCACTCGTCCGTCGTGCCCCGTCCCCTCGTCCTACAGGCCCCCGTCCTGCTGTGCCTTGTCCTCATGTCCGCCGCGCCGCCAGGCCAGGTCCCAGGCCGTCCTCCCATCCGCCTGCCCCTGTCAGCCCATCCCCCGTCCTCTAGGCCGCCGCTGCGCCGCCACTCCAGCAGTCCAGCTTCTGCCGCGTCTGGTCACTGGTTCTGCAGGACGGCCAGCAACGTCTGCATCTCTGCTGCTCTGTATCTATTGAGTATTGACAATAGACAACACGCCTTGCTCGCTTGCTGGTATGTGCCTACTGCAACACTACACTGCACATGCTCTGCACATGCTCTGTTGCTCACTACACATATGCATTCCATTATTGTGGTTGTGGACATTGCATTCCACTTTAGTTGCTTTTGTGCTATATTTGTGATTGTGGACTACAAGACATCTCATTTCACTTTGTGGTTGTCGACTTGCTAACTTGTGTTATTGTGGTAATATGGTTGTGGACATGTCATTTTGCACAATATTATTATGTGAACATATGTTGTTTGTTTGGTATTTGACTTTACATTATTGTCTGAAAGTATGATATATTGAAATTTTTCTATGTTGTTTAAAACTACGTTTAAACTTCGTTTAAAACGTTTAAAAGTCAAAACTCCACCCATGAGCGTTTCAACGTTTTGTTATTTTAATAACCTTGACAAAAATACGCAATTTGCAGAAAAAATTATCACAGTAGTATCTACTTTGAATAAATTTCTAGATCAGGCATTTCATGCAAAAACTCGATGATAAGAAACTCAACCATAAGAAAACAACACCCTGGCTTTGTGTTACGAGAGGAGAGTACCAGACCCTTTAGAGGTACTCACGTGGCATGCAAGCAGCCAGGTTTGAGCGCAGGTGAATGGACTCCCAACTGGAGGCTCTACCAACCAAGCTATTGCTCTATATTGAAATGAAAGCTACATCTTGCTTTGTCATTGTATATTGAAATCAAAACAACAACAACAAAGCCTTTAAGTCACAAGTTGGGATAGGCTAGAGTTGAAATCAAACCACAGGTCAAGGTTCGGACATGGATAGTTGTTTTATATGCACTCCTATTCAAGGCTAAATATTCAAATATATTACATCCTTCCAAGTCTCATTTTACTGCCTCTCTCCATGTGAACGTCGGTCTTCCCCTATCCCTCTTCCTATTGCTATCGCCTTAGGACCTCACCATGCACTGGTGTCCACGTGTCCAAACTATCTCAACAGGTGTTAGACAAGTTTTTCTTAAATTGGTGCTACCCCTAGCCTATCATCATGTGTTTCATCGTTTAGAACTCGATCCTTTTTTGTATGGCACAAACTCAACGCAACATACGTATTTTCGCAACACTTATCTGTTAAACATGTCTTTTGTAGGCCAACATTCTAGACCATACAACATTACGGTCTAAGTGTCGCCTTATAAAAATTTGTCTTTTAGCTTCTACGGTACCCTCTTGTCATATAGAATGTCAGATGCTTGCTGCCACTTCATCTACCCTGCTTTGATTCTATGGCTAACATCTCTTTTGATGCGGTGCAAAGTACAAACAAACAAAATCCTAGATGCAGACTTACCCTTTCAAGTCAATAGATGGTATATCTTCTTTTGATGCTACTTTCTTTTCAGAAGAGCCTGAAAATATCAATTCACCAAACTTGATAAAAACAACTGAAGAATTGAAGTAATGAATACAAAAAAATGGAACATATAGGAAGTGGAACATGTCAGACCTTCAGATAACTCTGGTCTGTATCTAGCTGTTCTGTATTTCTGAAACACATTGTTAGATAAAATTCAGATAGAGAATAATTTTCAACTATTTTCAATAACGTCCAACAATAGGGCTAGATATCAGACCTGAAGATGACTTTTTACATGATAAATGGTCAAATTGTCTGCCTTCATTAGCTTCAGGACACCCTTAGGAGTTGCTTCTGCAACAATTTAAGGAAAATGTCAAAACGAATCAATCATGGGAGACATATGTCTGCAAGCAGTACGCACTTTCACTGCCACCAAGTATATTGACAGCATCCACAAAGCGCTCGTGAAGCTCAGGAGTCCATCTCATGCGTGCCTTGGCAGTATTGGAGCCAGCAGTGGGTGAGGGTGCCACAACTGCCAACGGTTCAACAGATTGAGATGAAACTGTTTGTTGGGTAGCTGATTGGTGAACTGAGATGGATGATTGCACAGGTTGCCCAACCTATGTGAAACACAAATTAATGCATAAAGACTATAAACAAAGAGTATAGTGCAGTAAAGGTTATAACAAAGAAAAGTGACCTAGCCAATACAAGATTGATTATTACCATAGCTGAAACTGAATGTTGTAAAGGATGAGCAAATGCATGCCTAATTTTCAACTTCAAAACCCATTTAATAAAACTGCTGAACTCAAACAAGTGAATTAGCAAATTCCTAAATTATATATGTTGCTTTATTAAAAATGATCCCCAAGGCAACTAAGAGCACAATACAGCAAGTTTGCCATATTTGGTCTTGCCATTTGCTAACACAGCAAACCTCCTGGACCCTGCTAAATTTTTCCTCATGTGAAATTCCAAGATGTGAACTTGTACAGCCAAGTCAAATCTGACTGGAGTCACTTGAGGCAACACCGAACACCCTACATGCAGCTTAGTGATCATGCAGTCTAGATGTCAAACAGCTGGGTCTGAGGATCCAAAGTGAAAAAAAAAGAGTCTTGACCTATTAAAGTAGTAAAAATGCAGAAACTTTGTGACCCATTGGTGATTTCGAAAAAGAATGAGATGTATGATGTGAACCTGTATATAACATCAGTGGTCACTACTATCCTGGATGTGTGATGAACAGCAAAAAGATGATCTTTTTAAGATTTCCAAGTGTAGATTTGTTATATCATATCAATACAAACAAGATATAATGAAAATAAGATTTCAAAGCATTTGTTTTGGGGAAAAAACAGGACATGTAGCCTGTAGGACACCAACAATATGATTACAGATTTGTGGATTTGGCATCAACCGTACAGCTAGGAAATACTAAGCACAAACGGCAGTACAAAAAGTCCACCCACCAAAAATGGCATAATTAACTAGCGTACCGGTTGAGTTTCTGTGGAAGTCGGGTTATCAACCATGTCCTTCCAATCCTCATTCATAAACTCTGTCCACCATTCAGTTTGCTTAGTAAGATCATCTGAAGCTCCAATAGAAGTGGTCCCAGTCAAATTATTCCCAGCAGGGACATCACCAGAGTATCCAAGAATGCTCTCAACTGGATCGGGGCACCAAGTTGGTTCAATGTCTCTTGGGAAATCAGTTATGGATGGTTCAAAGCCTCCATATTGTGACCCATAATTCAGCGTCGAGGAACTTGCAGTGCTTGGTACTTGAGAATTGTATGGATTGTGGTTGGGGTATTGCTCAGGATTTGAATGCGAAGAGAACCTTACAGACGGAGGTGAGCACAAAGGACCAACAGATCCAGTATTGGAGTGAAACTGACCACGGATAGGAGCAACAGTTGTCTGGTGAGGTGGTAGTGGAGTGCTCCTCAATTCTCTCTCCATCAAAACACTCTGTGCATCGGGAAGCCTCGGGAAACTCTCATCCAGAGAGACTGGTATACAAGGCAGAGATGTTGGTACGGTTACAGGAACACCAGAACTGTAGAGCTGGTTGGTGCTTAACCTCTCCATCTACAAACAAGCACAAACCTCAGTTACCACCAACACAACGTTCCTCCAGTGTTCAATACCCTTTCTATCTTGACTTTTGAACTATGCTCCTCACCTAAGATTATTGTGTCTGCAATTAGAGAAAAGGCATTCACGTTTGTCACAACAAGGAATCTTTGACAACATAAATTGAATGATACACATGCCAAGAAACAGATCATTAATCCAACTACGTCGTAAGAAGTACATGCTAAACCGGAAGTCAGCCTTTGCTCAACAAATGAGTCAGACTACATAGCCGATTTTAATTGGACTGCAGGGCCATTTGGGCAACAGGCCCATTGAATTAAAATGAGAACATATCACACAGTCTGAATCAATCTCAGCTGCAGAAAGACAGCAGTTTAAGGTCCTTCCACGGTAGCAGGAAGAAGCTGGCAACAGAGCCATACTTTTTACATGGTGAAATAAGCTATTATACAATTTTGATTCTCTGGTCATGGCACTAAAACTAGTCTGTAAGTGTCTCTACTATCAGGATTAAACGCACTCCGTGTAAATTCTCCATAGACAAACAATCTTAGAAACATTAGATATATATATAAGAAATCAACGAATAAATCGCTAGGCAAAGCACCACCTAACCGAGAACGACCCGAATTCCACTCGCCCACGAGCCTAGCTGACATATCTAGGATAATTTCGCACTTCGTACGAGTCCATCCACCAATCTGAACCTAAGGCAATCATTAGGTCCTTAAGGCGCGCCAACTGACTAATCGAACCACAAGGAACCCAAGCGAAACAGAATCGAATCATGATCCTAACCGAGCGCAGAGGCGAAAGAGAGAGGTCGAATCAGCTGAACCCAACCGAGGCCGGGAGAGGGCTGACCTCACCTCCGCTGCGGGCGGCGCGTGGCGGGATCGGCGATGTCGAGGAAGAGGAAGAACTCGTCAACCGAACCACCTCGCCTGGCCTGGCTTGGCCTGCCCTCCTGCCTCCAACAGAGCTCGAGCGAGAGGGGGGGAGGAGAGAGGAGAGGAATGAGATGTGAGGCGGCCTTTCGCGTGGTGGACCGCTGCGCTCACTCTGCACGCGAGAGTCGAGACTCACCGACACGTGGGGCCACCTCGAGCGGACCCGCAGCTGCCGTGGTAGTGGATAGAGAGGGATCGTGTAGGCAAGCGGTTTATTGCGCCGATGGGAAATGATTCTGTCAAATTGGGGGCGGGCCAGCGGGTGGGCCGGGTCCAGGGGACGCAGCGTGGGCCGGTTGGCGTAGGGGTGATATGGGGTCCAGTGGCAGTGGATGCAGGCGCAATGGGCAGAGCGCGAGGGTGGGTTGACGGCGGGGGATGGCCGATGCGGGTTCCGTCTCGGCGTCCACAATTGGCACCGAGGAGTTCTGAGCGACGGAGAGAGGTGAGACGAAAGCCAAAAAAATGCAAGGGAAAGTTGTTGCGCCCAAGTAGGCCGCCCGCGGTGATACCACTTGAATGGATGGGTGGTCAAGGTTACGGCTGCTGATTCTACGGTATATAGAGCATGGGTCCGACTCAACCAACTCGACTCGATAGGCTCGAAAAAAGTCTGATCGGCTCCAATCTGACTAATGTAACTAGCAAACATGGTTATAATTTTTTGACAATTCACGGATCGAATATAGGTAGAGATGGCTAAATATACCGTCCAAACCTAGTCTAGCCCAAACCTGTCGAAGCACGTTATGGTTAAGTTGGTCAAGTCCGAATAATTATCCGGACAGGGTCGGGCTATCCGACAAGCTCAAATCTCTGAACGAGCTCGGCATAGGACGGGCCCAACCGTGTTGGGTCAATCCAATAATCTCAACCCAAAAATGAACATCGTGTCGACCTAAGCCCGCTAGTGCATAAATTAGGCTTAAAATTATATCACCACAAAAAATTGAACACATTTACAAATCTATACTAACTCTGCTAAGAATCTAATGTGGGCACTTGGTGCTACCACGGCTTCACCCCCGCTGACACTATAGGCCCCACCTCACGTGTCCCGCCTCAGCGTCGTGCCCCTGTGGGCCCATGCCCAGCGCTCTCTCATGCCTCTGCTAGTGCCTGTGAACCTCCAGTGCATGTCCAACACCCGACCTCATCTACGCAGCTACCCTAATAAGTCCGCTAGCGCATAAATCAGGCTTAAAATTATATCACCACCAAAAATTGAACACATTTACAAATTTATACTACTCTATTAAAAACCTAATATGGACACCTGATGCTACCATGTCTTCACCCTCCGCTGACACTCTGGCCCACCCATGTGTCCCGCCTCAGTTACTGCCTGTGAACCCCAGTGCCTGTGCAGCACCTAACCCCGTCCGTGCAGCTACCCCAATAATTATATTATTCAAAACGAGCACTCGAACCCACAACCCCTGCTCTAGAATTGTGAGGCTAACCACCCACATGTACCTTAATGTTTAAAAATAAACAATAATTATATTTGAATAAATATTTCAATACATATTTATATGATATATAAAAACCATAGCAAAATCACGGACAACTAGCTAGTAATCTATTAAAAACCTAATATGGGCACCCTGGTGCTACCACGGCTTCACCACTGCGCTGACACTCTAGGCCCACCCCACGCGCCCCGCCTCGGGGGCTGTTCCCTATGGGCCCCACGCGCAGCGCCCGCGTGCTCTATTAGCTACTACAATGTGAACCTCAGCGTCCGCGCAGCCAGTTACTACGCATGCCCAACACCCAACCCTGCCCGCGCAAGTAACACCAGACCACATCGTGCCCTATGGGCCCCACGTCCAGCGCCCGCGCAGTGCTCTCTCAGCTACTACCCTATGGACCCCAGCTCCTGCACAGCCAGCTACTGCGTCTGCCCAGCACCCGACCCTGCCCGCACAGCTAACACCAGACCACACGTATCTTAATGTTTAGAAATAAATAATAAGTATATCAAAAAATAGTGCAGAGCGAGAACTCAAACCCACACCCCCTGCTCCAGAAATTTAGGGTCAACCACTAGACCTCACGTACCTTAGCGTTTAGAAATAAACAATAATTATATTTGAATAAATATCTTAATACCTATTTATATGATATATAAAAATCGTAGCAAAGCACAGGCAACTGGCTAGTCACAATTGAAGGATATAACTAAACACATGTTATCACCGGAATTTAGCCGGGTCAAAGATGGCCGTAACTCAAAATGGGTTGTAGGGAGCAATTCGGAAAATTGGAAGAGCAGCCCCTGTGTGGGAATATTTCGGGCCAAGGCGGTCGTGTTTTTAACAAAGTCAGTTAAGCTAGCGTAAAAGTAGGAAGATATAGTTTGTTTTCAACGCACTAGGGTTAGCAAATCTCTAGACTTTAAATATGTTCCTTAAGTCACTCATTAGGGTAATCATGAATCTTCGTACGTTTTGCGACTACAAGCTTTGGTGCATCGTTGTCCCTATTCTCAGGGTTTTCCACAGGTAAGTGCCATGCCACCCTGATCGCGTCTCACGGTCAGAGTGGTGTCGTGGTCAGAGTGGTGTCATTTTTTGTTAAATCTTTGTGTTTTCTCATATTGAAGCGTTTTTTATGGCAAGAAGCACTAGTTATCGTAGCATTTACAAGAAAGTTACGGTGGGTTCGTCATGTGTGCATGATGTTCGCCGATTATGAATGTTTCGTCGCCCCACGTGAGTTCTCGAGTGCGAGGGGGTGCCTAGCTTTGTCTCATCTGGTAGGTATGATCTATCATAGTTAGTCTTTGATTCGTCAAAGATACGTCTAATATCTGCATAGTTGCCATGCATACGAGTTGGATGTTCTAGTAACGTGCCAGACACTTCGCGTCGGGTCTAATAGGGATTGTTTTGGGAATCGGCTCGCGCTAGTTTTTAGGCCTCTGATATCGTCAGCGCTTAGATGTCCATCATGCTTGCTAGGCCCAACTATGTGAGGGATGATCTGACTATGCGATGAAACCTTAACCATAGTGGTTTGGATCCATCTGGTGTGAACGAGGCAGGGTCTCAAGAGCCATCGGCTCTGTGCGTCGCTGACGCGTTGATCCGAGCAAGCCTGGGGAAACGATCAGCTTTTCATAGTCAATATGACCCGTCGAGCCAAACACGGCTCGGACTGATGTTTGCATGTGTTTGTGTACGCAGGAAACCAACTCGGAGCACGACAACACCCTCCTGATTAGGTTTAGGTCAGGTGGCACGCTAGGCAAACCTCGAAGCCAGGCCGTACGCCAAGATCTGGGCCATTGACCAAGGGGCTGGGGCCCACCAGCCGTCCCAAAAGCCTCCTGTCTCCTCGTGTTGGTTGTCGTCTCTCGTCGGTGGGTTTTAGGTGGAAACACATTCTGGCACATCCGGTGGGACCATCTATGTCAACATCTTCAACATCAGCTGTCCAGATAGTGAACAATCAGACAAATGTGTCTGGACCAGTGCAAGACAGGTCTGTCACATATGAAGAGTTGCCTCTAGAGCACCAAGCAAAGTATGATCAAATCAAGGCTTTCTTCGAAGCCGACCTCATTGACTCTTTCGAGAGGACCTGTAACCATGACATCCTGTGGAAGGGGTTCTCGCCTAAAGGCGCTCTCGACGAAGTGGATCTCTCGGTGCCCTCAGAAGAGCGCACCAGAGCTCTACACCAGGAAGTCAACTATATGGTGGCTCATTCGTTGCATCGTCACTCTGAGATCCTGATGAATGCATTTGAATGTGTGTTCATCTGTATTGTTCAGGAGATCATGAAGCATCAATACTCTCCAATAGGCCCAGCTCTAGGAAGTCACAAAGGGGAAATTCTATTCCAGACTAGGCCACCATTGCCATATTTAGTCACTGCCCCGTAGGCAACTCCGCTTGGATCACCATGTATGTTGTTCACAAGACAAGCGATAGTCCTAAGGATTACTAGTTCTTCAACAATCCGCCTAACCACATTCCTCACGGGTATTCATGTATGTATGTCCTGGACCATGGCAGAACAACACACCTAATGCAAACGGGTGCAATAGGAGTTTATAGAGTAGACGCCGAGAAATAAACTTGGCTGGACAAGTACACCACTAGGCCGAGTCATGAAAGCTCAGCCTAGGAGCTGCTACTGCAGATCAGATTAGCATTATTCCGAGGGATCAGTTTGGCATGATTCCGAGGCGAAAGGAAATTAGCTACACCAAACCATATCCCAGTGAGTATGATCTGATCCCTCTGCCACCCAAGTATCGGCTCCCTGAGTTCACTAAGTTTAATGGGTTGGAAGGAGCTAGCTCTATCGAGCACATTAGCCAATAATTGACGTAGCTTGGGACAATCTCAGTATTGGATCCATTGCGAGTAAGATTCTTTGCACTGTCCCTCATAGGGTCGGCCTTTGCTTGGTATACCTCGATAGGCGCGGACTCCATATAGACATGGAAGCAGCTAGAAGACCAGTTCCACATCCGGTATCACTCTAAAGCTGATGAAACCGAGATTGCCGACTTGGCACAAGTCAAGCACAAGTGTAGGGAGACCTTTGTGAAGTTCATTCAACGGTTTAGAGCGGTTAAGAACCGATGCTACTCATCCTGCATCATAGAGAAGGAAGCCATCGAGCTAGCGACGCTCGACCTCATGAAGCTGATCAAAGATCTAGCTTTCTAGTTTGAACTCAATTCCTTGGCACGCCTATGCAGAAGCTATTGACCTAGGGGAAGAAGTCAAAAGGCTAGAAAAAGCAAAAGAAGAAATGCTTAATGAAGAAATTCCTTTGCTGGAGGGAGTGAAGCCTTTGATGAGGGTGCTAAGAGGTCTAGGCTGCCGAGTACGTGATTCGTCACTGAAAGCATCTAGGCCCCTGGTTGGTTTTAGTGATTAATGACAATGTAAGATTATATGTGACTAACATGTGTTTTGCAGAGCAAATGGTAAGTTAGGTCACATTGCAGGAAGTTGCGCTACAATGATAAAAACAATCCCTCATATGAGAACTTAAAGCGACTGCTGAAAAAGGCGAATCAAAAGATGAAGGACTTTATATTCTAAGTGTCAAAGAAGTTGTGGACACTTCGTATAGAGTTAGGACTTCTATTTTTATTTTAGCCATACTATAAAGAGAGGTTGTGGATGAGTAGTTTGACCAAGAGAAATCTAGTGTAGCATTGGTGCATGTTCACACTCACAACTAGTGCTAGGTGTCACTCTATAACTCACTCACAAGTTAGAACAAAAACAATATAGAAAAACCTAAGGAAAAGAATTTGGGTTTGCTGACCTAGGGGCACCAGACTGTTCGATGTTCACCGGAATGTCCGATGTGCACTGGACTATCCGGTGCTCCACCTGACAGTGGGCCCAAGAGTGCCCGAGAGAGCCCTCTACCCTCAAAGAAACCCAAGAGCATGCTGTTCACTAGCTCGAATTTTAGCCAGGCACCGGACTGTTCGGTGCGCACCGGACTGTTCGGTGCGCACCGGACAGTCACTGTTTACTGTCTGGTGCACTGTCAGAGCAACGGCTAGCTGTCACAACTAGCTGTTGGAAGCACACCATTGGCGCACCGGTGGCACACCAGACTATCTGTTGCACCCATGCGCAGTAGCCAACAATAACAACTAGTTTTGGTTTGTGGGTGTATTTATACCCCCTCCACCAACCATAATAAGTGTCTTGCTGCCCTAATACACTTGTATCCATTGCTAGAGCATTGCAAGTCCACAAAGCATAGTAAGGTGATTAGCAAAATCATAATCCCATGTTAGGACCTCATTAGTGCACATGAGAACCACCTATAGCACACACCACATGGATTAGGCTTCTCTTGGTCAAGTGAAGGTCTATGGCTTGTTACTCTTGGTTATCGGCATCACCTAGACGGCTTGGTGGCGATTCAAGCTCGGTGGTCACCCCAGAGGATTTGTTGGTGACCTGACTCGGAGATTGTACGCGGTCGTGAGGGATCCATCGCTCAGAGAGGCAAAGGATCATGTCATAGTGAGCACTTGGTTCTTGCGAGGACTAAGGGGGAGCGATACCCTTGCGCGAGTGCTCCAACGAGAACTAGGGAAGAGTGCCGATTCTTCGATACCTCGGGAAAAAAATGGAGGAGCCTTCTTGTCCCACCTTTACTTTCCGCATTTACTTTGAACATTTTACTTTATGTATTTGCTTAGTCAGTATTTGTAATAATTACTTATGGTTGTTGTCTATCTCGTAGCCTTTACTTATTGCTAGTAGTTTAGGTGAAGTTGGGCTTATGCTTACGGTTTAACCTTTTGTTGGAATTTTAGAAAAACCTAATTCACCCCCTCTTGGGCATTGTGATCCTTTCAGTTGCGCAGCCGGTAAGGAGCTAACTCAAGAGCAGATTGTCGAAGTTCAATCCTATGCTGAAAATCTAGGGTACCCAACATGAGCAACTTTTTATGGTGGCAACGATGATTTCCTATACTGTTGTCTAGACAGTAAGGAGATTGGTGTGTGTGCTAATATATGATGGACAACATTGGGTACCCAAAGCTTGAGGATGGCTTATCTATGATGCCCCGATGAGACCTCACAGACTGCCTAGCTTATACAAGCTTGAAGGTAAAGATTTTATTTTTTATTTCGGCTCATAGACAAGGATACCTAGATTGGGGTAATGTGCTTAACTATTTTCGTAATGTATAGGGGCTCATATTAAGTATGGCGTTGAAGTCATAGAAGGATATCGAAGCAAGCAGTGCCCACATAGCAATAAACAATCTTCGTTTCAAAATCATTGAGCTTCAACATAAGAATGAATAAAAGGAAGATATGTTAAACACTCTAGCCAGTGACCTAATTGAAAGTCAATTCGGGCTTCGCAATGTCACTGAGGAGAAAGACAAGAAACTAAAAGATGCCAAATCCAAAAATGACAAGATTGCTATGCTCGAAGCAGAAAACCTTCAATATTCTCATTGAGTTAATGAACTTGAAAACAAAATGAAAAAGGTTGCTGAAACTCACGAAGACAAAGTGGCTAAATTGAAAGAAGAGATGGAAATTGTACGTAAGGATTTTGAGGTGGAAAAGCTAAAAGAGAAATTCTTACTGATGAAAAGAGCAGGCTTCAAAAAATTGTCGAATATTTATGAAGCTCTTTGGAAAAATTCTTCTCTATTGTCACTAAAACCTGTCAAAAATTGAAAAGTATGTTTTTCAGTTGGGCCCGGTCCAGTGAAGTTGACTACGTGTACGGTGATGCGGTCGGGGCAGTGACATGGGTGGATAGAGAAGTAGAAGCATTTGGCAAGATCTTATCCAGTCGAGGAGATTATTGTGCATGGATAGGCACCCGAAGCATAGCTTCGATGCCCAAGAAAGCTTGTTGTGATCATGTTAAAGTTGTTGGGCAAGTAGACTTTGAATTATTGTTGGAAGACATGAAGAGACCTTTGGCCGATGCTTCCATTGTGGGAAAGTGGGGAAGAGATTTGGCCAGAGCTATGCAAAAGAGAACAAGGAGAAGGTTTGAACTAGGGACTGTTTTGCTTTGTTTTCTTTATTTTAATTACTCATGCGATTTGTAACTTGCAGGTGGAAAATCTGGGAAGCCAAAGTAATTAGCGAGGCCCAAAGGAAGAAGGAACTTGAAGGTACCAACTCTAAACCTTAACTAAAACTCTTGCTCCGATTACATGCATACATTTGATAAGACTCTAGAAAAGATGCTCTTTTGCAGGAAACTAAAGAGTATGTTATTGCCAAAGATGATGACGTGCAGCTGAAAGAAGCGTTAACTATCATTGGGAATCTTAACAAGACATTAGATGATGTTGTATTGCAAATTTGTAACGAAGATTCTAATAAGGTTATGAAAGAAGACTGAGGAATGTGTAATGTAAAGAACTTCGTATGCTTTTAGCATTGCAATGTTGTGTTAGCTTTGTGATGTGTGAAACCAAAAAAATAGTATTTGTGATGTGTGAAACCAAAAAAATAGTATTTTTGAGCCGAATGAAAAAACACATTCCCTTCTTTTCATGCATAACAAAAGCATTAAACAACCTTAACGCTACAGTCTGTTACTTTCTTACAATTGTTACGAAGGTTGATCGTACAGTTACAATTAGAGGAGGTGACGAACCGTTGCAATGTCACATTTCTATCCATAAACAGAAAAATGTGTGGGCATTTTGCTAAAGATGGGAACAATTAATAATGCATTATTTGAGATGAATGATGAAAACACTACACTTATTTCAGTTGCGCATGCATGCCTCACTATGAAGAGCTTTAAGAAGTCTTTCTGACTTTGCATTCTGCTTGAAGGTCTTCGAAGCCTTTTCACTGTTACTTAGCGATTTCTTTTTGACTCTACCTTCCACTTGAAGGACTTTGGAGTCTTGTTACCATTACTGGGTGACATCTTTTGACTTTGCCTTCCACTTGAAAGGCTTTGGAGCCTTGTCACCATTACTGAGTGACATTTTTTCGACTCTGCCTTCCACTTGAAGGACTTTAGAGTCTTGTCACCATTACTGGGTGACATCTTTTTGACTATACCTTCCACTTGAAGGACTTTAGAGTCTTGTGGAAATCTAAGCCTGGCCTTCAGAAAACTTTGAAATTCGGTACTAAATCATCACCTCCTAATCACACCCAATCAACATTGTCAATATAGCCAAAGCTATTCAGTACCTCAATATGTCCTTTGATTTTAGATTTGCTGAAGTCCACATGGCTAGGCTTCATAGGATGTATGGTAGCGCTATCTTATTCAATGTCAATATTGTCACTATCCTCGGATGGATTCATAGAGCCAACTTTGTCCTAAGAGGCGGTAGCCTCTATTGTTGAAACAAACTCCTCAACCTTCTTCTCTTGAATGCTTGACGAAGGTGCCAAAGGCACACCGGCACCAGACTGCTCTCCTGCCATTTCATATTGGAAAAAGCGCACTCCTCAACTAGCTAAGGCTGGTCTAGAGATGGATATATAATCGAAGTAAGCTTTGAAGGTAGAGCAGACTTTAGCAGCAACACGCGCAAAAAGCAGCAAATGTCATGCTAACATCACCGGGTGTCGCTCCCCTTTATGCCCGTAGATTTTTTGTACTTACCGTTATACTCACTGAGATTTGGGCCCTACTAGTTAGGATATTCATAACGAGCTTTGGGAAGGTTTTTTCGTACCTTCGGCATAAGGCCTCCAATTTATGATTTTTTGCGATCTAAGCTCATTATGAAGTAATGAACTCATCCGCAAGGGACTATTGTTGGGGGACTGCTTTACCAAAGGTCCTCGAAACACCTGAACTTCGGTATAACAAAGTGTGTTTCAGGTGAATAACAAAGGTTGGACAAAGCTGACAACTTCAGTTTGAAAGAAAGCTTTATCCAAAAATGACAAGGTATGGAGAAAAGCTTTGTCCAAAATCCATTAGTATACGGTATGAAGAAAGGCTTCGGCCACAAGTTGAAGAAGGAAAAGAAGTCCAAGACTTGCACAACAAGAAAGAAAGGGAAAAGATGACAATATCCCTACATCATTTGTAAACAATGAGTGTAAAGCCTCAAGGGGCACGATTAAGATTTTGTACAAAGGTGGTTCATCTTCCCTATTAATAGATGAACAGTGCCCTGCATAAAGTACCCTTCGGGTGGGCTTACACTTCGTCTCGCTTAGCTTATGAAGAACCTTCATGTCATCTTGTGTGTAAGAGCCGAATGTATGATTGTACATTCGTTTATGAAAAGAGATGAAATGAAATGTCAAGGCATATGAGATGAATCAGAAATGAAGTCATGCTTCACCACTTGCAAATTATTTCATTATGTTTTCCTCTGAAAACCTTCATCCTATGCTCTAACACTTCGAAGAAATTTTAAATCAGGAGGATGAATGTATTTATATCTAACTTGTGTTACCTTGATTTTCAATACCTTCAGGGGAATTGAAATCAAGTACCAACAATGCGAGAAATTTTTTTCTTGAGGTTTGGTTCTAAAGAACCTACTCTTCATTGAGGAGTCCACAAAGGATGGGTCTCTTTCAAACCTTTCCCTCTCTCAAATGATCATAGATACCGATCGAGTTTTCTTCTCTTTTCCGAGGGACACAAAGTCCCACAAGGATCATCACACACTTAGGTGTTTCTTACTATCTCGTTACAACTTGAGAATGAGGTTAGGAGAAGGAAGAAACTAAAAGTAAGAGCACAAGAACTTGTTAACAACTCAAATCAAGAAACTCTTGCAAGGCACTAATTCTCCCGAGCTTGGATCACTTTGAATTGACACTTGGAGGCTATTAACTGCGTAGGAGTTGCTGCACTTGACGTAGTAATATTTGGTGTAGCTCTTGTGCCTTTAATGTGCTGGTTGGGGATATTTATAGCCCCAACCACCCCAAATAGCCATTGTAGAAGTGGGGCTTTTACTGCACTGTCAGGTGGTGCATTGGACCCCCTACAATGCTGGTCCGGTGCATCACCAGACCACGTGATACTGACATGGTAGGGAGTCGTTCTAATGGTGTCAGCTCCTGACAGGTGCATTGGATACGGTCCTTGTGCACCGGACCATTGCCATGTCACTAGAGCCATTGGAGAACAGTCGATCGTTGAACCTTGTCAAATGGTCCGGTGTGCCATATGACTGGTCTGACGTGCCAGCCTCTCTGCGCACATGGTCCGGTGCACCATCAGACCTGTTCAGTGTGCCAAATAGTAGGCTAAATCTTACATTATTTGTCCAAATCTTCTTCAATTGTTTTTGACTAGTCTTGAGGATGTTCCTATGACTTAGACAAACATATGTTGTGCCAATCCAACTAGTCTAAGTATGAATCTTGGGCATTTTACTCTCTGTAACTCGTATTCCTATTTTAGCTCAAACTAGCTCCAAAAGTGTGTTTCATTAAATCTGAGCTTCTCAAAATTTTTAGATAGGTCAAATAAGTTTCTAGGGGTATTTAGAACTTATCGAAAGTGTAGAGTTGGTGCTACCTCATCTATTCTAAGTTTTACCCCTTTTTGGTTAGTTTTAGTTGTTTCTGACTTGGAAACTAAAATGTTGAACTTGTGAACTTGTGAATCAAAGACTAGGCAAACTAGTTAGTTCTAAGGTTGTGATGGTCATCAAGCACCAAAATTAATATAGAAAATGGTTTAAGGCCATTTCCCTTTTAGACACATTCTTTGATCGTAAATGGAGTTTATAGCGATTTTAAGGTGAAAGGTTAGGCCAATAGGAACATCCAAATACATGGTGGGCGAAATAATTTGGTTTGACATGAAACAGGTGTTCAAGCAGAGTTGTGTTCTTAATAACATTGTTGTGAAGACGATTTATTAGAAAAGTGGTAGTGAGAAAGGCCTCGTCTCAAAATTTGAGAGGCATGCTTACATGAGCTAAAAGGAATAGCCCCACTTTAACAATATATCGATCTTTGCGCTCTACTGCCCATTTTGCTTATGTGCATGGGGGCAAGAGACATGATGGGCTATTTACCAATTTTGGTAAAAAGAATGTAACTTCTCATATTCTCCTCCCAATCAGTTTGCATGGCGATGATCTTACGATCATAGTCGTTCAACATGAGTCTGAAATCCATGAAACTTGTGAAAAACTTTAGACTTATGTTTAATCAAATAAATCCATGTGAATTTGCTAAAATCATCAATGAAACTCACATAATATTTGTATATACCAATAGATTCAGGAGCAGGTCCCCATACCTAAAAGACAAGTTGTAAAGGATAGTTTGACACACTAGAAGACTTCGGATACGGTAACTAATGACTTTTTTCCTTTTGGCAAGCATCATAAACTGCTTCTTTATTGGACTCTTTGTGATAGGGAAGATTAGAACTACTAATAATTTTATGAACTATGGGAATAGTAGGGCGACCAAGACGGCTATGCACGTATGCCATCTCGCAAAAGGATGGAGTGGTGACACCAAGCGCTTGTTTAGTAGGAGTCGAAGGTAGGGGATATAATCCTTTGTGATATTGAAAGGGAAATGGGCATTAACCCATTTCTAGATTTGTTTTGGTGCTTGATGACCATCACAATCATGTGAGCTAACTAGTTTGCTAAAGTTCATGATTACATGTTCATAAGATCAACCTATAGATTCTAAGTCAGAAAACAGCTCAAATCGAGGCATATAAGGGTAAAACTTGGAGAAGATAAACTTGCAAAAGTTCAACACATTGGATAAGTTCTAAACACCCCTATGAACCTATTTGATACATCTAAAAAGGTTGGAAAGCTCTTGTTTGAAATTTCACTCATTTGGAGCTAAGTTGAGCAAAAATCAAAATATGAGTTGGAGAAATCAAAACAACTAAAATTCAAGACTTAGACTAATTGGAAAGTCTATAGATATATTTATCTAAGTCATAGGAATATCCTTAAGAACAGCCAAAGCAAGTTGAATAAGAAATGGCGAAGTCCAACTTATTTCTACAGAACTGAAGAGCACTGGACCGGTCTAGTGGTGCACCTGACCATATTACTAGAGAGGTTAACAGAAGATGTTTTGGCCTAGTGCAATGGACCTTGGGTCTGTGTGCACTAGACCAATTTACGAGAGAGGATCTTTTGGAGCTACTGAAGACCTGGTGCACGAACCCGGTTCGGTGGTGCACCGGACCGTTTGAGTTCAATGGCTACTTTCTAGATCCAATGGTCAAGTTGACATGGCGGAGCTCTAGTGGTTCGCTAGCCCAGTATGGTGTGCCCTAATAGGACCGCTCCCCATTAGAATTTTCACTAAACGGACAGTCTAACATAGGTCCGGTGCGCCATGGGACTATCACTGTTTAAGGTCCGGTGTAGTCACAGAAAGCACAATTTTTTCCACTCAACTCCAATGGCTATGTGGGGTGGTTGGGGCTATAAATACCCCAACTAGCATCCAAGACACACAAGAGCAACACCAAACATCCATACATCGATTGCAACAACTCCAAACCACTCAAAGCCTCCCAAGTGCCACATTAAAGAGACTTGGGTTAGAGAATTGCTACTGCCTTATGGAGAGTTTGCATTTGAGTCTGTTGCTATAGTTCTTATGCTCTTGAGTTTCTTTATAACTCTCACTCTTATTCTTGTAAAAGCTAGCAAGAGACTTCAAAGTTTGCGTGGAGGTCCTCGCGGAGACTCCAATCTCTTGATTTGAGAAAGGATACTCAAGCTCAATCTAGGTGATCTCTTGAGAGAGGGAAAGGTTTGAAAGAGACATGTCCTATGTGGACTCCTTAACAGAGACATAGGTTTCCTTTGGGAGCCAAACTTTGGAAAATATATTTCCCATGCATCTTGTGTTGTGATTTGCTCGTGATTTATTTCTCCCTTCCCTCTTCTAAAGTTCTCTTTCTTGTGTTTGATTCAAGGTCATTTGTGTTGCTCCCAAAGTTATTTCGCAATCATAAAGAGCAACACTAGCAAGAAGAACACATCTCCCTCACTCCCATTGATTTGTTTCTCATTCTAACGCCTAACCGGGGTTTGAGTTTTTGTATTAAGTGATAAATTTTTCAGGTTTCACCTATTCACCCCCTCTAGGCGACTTTCAATTGGTACAAGTGCCCAACATTTCATTTAGAGTCTAACCACTTGAGGTGATGTCAGGGGAAAAACTCTCTCAAGAACATAAAGGTTGTCACACCCGGATTTAAGGACAAATCCAAGCGCATCTCAAATGTGTGCTAGGATCAAGTCTCACACATATGATGGCTCATGGTACAGAAATCAATGCCACATATTTATTATATAATAGGGGTTATGTACAAAATAGCTAAATAATTAAATCATATAACGACAATGACCCTCCGCAACCATAGTTGACTGGAAGACAACGGCCTAGACCTCTCTGATTATTTAAAACATGTGGTATGATTAAAACAATGTTATTACTATGTACACAAAATTAATATGAACTTAATGCAATTTGAAAAATTAAAACATATCGTGTTTTTAATAAATTAGTAAGGCTACACAGAAATAGGTGATATGACGCGATCTGATTGATTAGATCGATTTGTTAATGGTGAGAAATGTTTGTTTATAAAGGCATGAATAAACTAATGCAAACTTATTATTATTGTACCTACTGTTAAATTCGTGTTGCATAACAGTCTTGCATGTAAAAGGGCATGTGTGGTGGTTATCTATCAAGTGGGAAGTGCCAAGCCTATCAAGCGGGAAAGACCCCTAACCTACCACCAAGTTACCTTCCAACTAATCTCTTCGATCCCGCAGTGCTGCTGGACATCTCAGTTTTTTCTAGATTGATGATGAACCAAAGATCCGATCGACGAACCGGTAGCATGGGGACGAAGCTCTCACCGACGATGAACCAGAGATCCGATCGATGAACCGGAAGCGTGGCGATAAAGCTCTCATCGAGCCGGTCACGACGATGTTTTAGTTGCCCTGGAAGATGAACGAACGGAGAGAAATTCCTCACCGGAGTTGTCACTAGAGTTGGCGAGCGAGTCGAACTTCAATAAGATGGACATGGTGGCTTATGGCTGCGAGCTTAGTGAGAGCACCTAGAGGGAGGGTGAATAGGTGATCCTGTAAAATCAACTACTAAGTAGCCAAAAATTTGGTTATGAAATGTTAGTGCGATTAAAACCAAGTTGCTAAAGTGAGAACTCTAGAAGAAAAACAATCACAATGAAGAGGGACAAGAGACACAGTGATTTTTATCCTATGGTTCGACCAATGCCTACTCCACGTTGTGGTGACCTCCTTCGATCAAGGATTGCGCTCAATCCCTCTCAAGTGATCCAATGATCAACTTTGAGTACCACGGTTTTCTTCCTTAGCAGTCTTTCCTTGTTTGCGAGGAATCTCCACAAGTTGGAGCCTCTTGCCCTTACAATGTTGATCACAAGAAAAGCACAAGAGTAAGGGAGGGAAAGCAACACACACAAGACTAGAATCGCGGCAAACACACGCACACAAGCCAAGACGTGAGCACAAAACACGACGTAGGGAGTTTACAACTCAAACGGTGCTCAAATCTCTAACACGATGATCCGAGTGCGTGGTGGCGAAGTCTAGGCGTCTTAGAATGTTTAGTGAATGCTTGGTGTACTGCTCCATGCGCCTAGGGGTCCCTTTGATAGCCCCAAGGCAGCTAGGAGCCATTGGAGATCCATTTGGAAGGCAATTCTTGCCTTCTGTCGGGTGGCGCACCGGACAGTGAACAGTACGCGCATAGTACATGGCAGAGAATCCCCTGATTGGCTGATTTCTTTTTCTATGGGGCACCGAACCATCCGGTGTGGGGCACCGGACCGTCCGGTGCTCCATACGACATGGCAGATAGCCGTTGTGCGGCCGGAGCACCGGACTGTCCGACACCTCGCGCGGACTGTCCGGTGATTTTTAGCCGACGTAGCCTGGAAAAACCCAAGAGCAGGGAGTTTGCACAGACTGTGCGCCGGACTGTCAGGTGAGTAGATCTGGAGTGTCCGGTGCAGCGCAGTCCAGCACCTTTTCTTCATTTCTTTCTTTGTCTTCCTTTGATTCTTTTGGACTTCACTTAGCTGAGTCCCTGGCACTTAAACAAGAGTATTTAGCATATAAAACAAATGACAAGTGTCTAGATCATACCTTTACTCTTTATTTGCATCTCTTTAATACTTGGCACATTTCACCTTACATCAACATGTGTTGTGCATCTAATCACCAAAATATTTATAGAAATGGCCCAAGGGCATATTTCCCTTTCAATCTCCCCCTTTTTGGTGATTTGTGCCAACACATTTAAAAGAAACTTGAAATGCAATGTCATTCAATAAAGAGTGCAAATTTAAGACCAATTTATCTCACATAAAGTTTGGCATATTTGGATCACTTTTGCCACCACTTGGTTTATTTTCACAAAACAAATTCTTTTTACTATCTCTAAGTCAAACACACTAGATTGAGCAATTAGAGAGATATTTCAAGAGTAAATTTGATCAAGTGCCAAAAACTCCCCCTTTTTCCCATAATCAAAGTTCTCCCCCATAAGAGAGCGATTTTGCAATAAAAGGATTTTTTGGACGAAATACAATTCTATCTCTACAATTTTCAAAATTCACAAGTGGTTGGCTAATCCATTTGCTTTGGCCTTAATTTCTCCCCCTTTGGCATTAAGCACCAAAACGGGATCACTTATGGCCCTCTAACCCCGTTGCCTCACCAAAATGTCAAATAAAAGCAAAAAGGCAATAAGAGTACAACAAAGAACTTAGGACAAGGTACATCTACCGGAATGCAGTGGAAGCTCTTTCATTGTCCAAGTTCACATTTGCCTTTCAATATCCCTGTGAGACTATTTCAAGAGCACTCACACAAACAAGTTAGTCTCAAGGGAGTCAAGTTGTAGCACATCTCCCCCTCAATGTGTGCATCATTTGCAAAGGGACTTGTGAGGTCCGGGGATGACTTGTACAACTTGAGCACCATAAATAAGCAATTAAAGACAATAAAGCTTAAAGTAACATGATCAAAGGCATAGAACATCATGTATGCTATAGATCAATCCAAGTTACGCGAATCTAAGACATTTAGCTCACTACGCAACCTATAGAACATTTTCTCATCTAAAGGCTTGGTGAAGATATCAGCTAGCTGGTTCTCGGTGCTTATATGATATATATCGATATCTCCCCTTTGCTGGTGGTCTCTGAGGAAGTGATGCCGGATGTCTATGTGCTTAGTGCGGCTGTGTTCAACAGGATTATCCGCCAAATGGATTGCACTCTCATTGTCACATAGGAGTGGGACTTTGCTCAGATTGTAGCCAAAGTCTCGGAGGGTTTGCCTCATCCAAAGTTGTTGTGCGCAACACTGTCCTGCGACAATGTACTCGGCCTCAGCGGTGGATTGGGCAACGGATGTTTGTTTCTTAGAGCTCCAAGACACCAGGGACCTTCCCAGAAACTGACATGTAACTGATGTGCTCTTCCTATCAATCTTGCACCCGGCATAGTCGGAATCTGAGTATCTGATTAAGTCAAAGGTAGACCCCTTTGGATACCAGATCCCGAAGCAAGGTGTAGAAACTAAATATCTAAGAATTCGCTGAACAGCCACAAGGTGACACTCCTTGGGTTCGGATTGAAATCTAGCACACATGCATACACTAAGCATTATGTCCGGTCCACTAGCACCGAGATAAAGTAATGATCCTATCATTGACCGGTATGCCTTTTGATCAACGGACTTACCTCCTTATTGAGGTCCAGATGTCCGTTAGTTCCCATCGGTGTCTTCGTGGGCTTTGCATCCTTCATCCCAAACCTCTTGAGAAGATCTTGAGTGTACTTTGTTTGTGAGATGAAGGTGCCTTCCTTGAGTTGCTTCACTTGAAATCCAAGGAAGTAGTTCAACTCGCCCATCATTGACATCTCGAATTTTTGCATCATTACCCTGCTAAACTCCTCACAAGACTTTTGATTAGTAGAACCAAATATAATGTCATTGACATATATTTGGCATACAAAGAGATCACCATTACGAGTCTTTGTGAATAGAGTAGGATCAACTTTCCCAACCTTAAAAGCATTAGAAATAAGAAAATCTCTAAGGCATTCATACCATGCTCTTAGGGCATGCTTAAGTCCATAGAGCGCCTTAGAGAGCTTGTAGACGTGGTCGGGATACCTGTCATCCTCAAAGCCAGGGGGTTGTTCCACGTATACCTCCTCCTTGATTGGTCCATTGAGGAAAGCGCTCTTCATGTCTATTTGGAATAGGTTAAAGGAATGGTGAGCAGCATAGGCCAATAAAATCCGAATTGATTCTAACCTAGCCATAGGAGCAAAAGTCTCCTCAAAATCCAAACCTGCGACTTGGGCATAACCTTTTTGAGAGCACCTAGAGGGGGGGGGTGAATAGGTGATCCTGTAAAATCAAACACTAAATAGCCACAAAACTTAGTTATTAAAGTGTTAGCGTGACTAAGTAGCTTTGAAGCGAGTTCTTGTTAACACAAACAATCACAGAGAAACCAACACAAGAGACACATGA
Organism: Zea luxurians; assembly: GCA_029449295.1. Lineage (NCBI taxonomy): Eukaryota > Viridiplantae > Streptophyta > Magnoliopsida > Poales > Poaceae > Zea > Zea luxurians. The sequence continues at coordinate 41,970,916 of JAOPSE010000001.1, read as the reverse complement.
TTTTTATCCCGTGGTTTGGCCAAGTAACACTTGCCTACTTCCACGTTGTGGCGTCCCAATGGACAAGGGTTGCACTCAACCCCTTTCAAGCGATCCAATGATCAACTTGAATACCACGGCTTTCTTCCTTATAGTCTTTCTCCTGTTTGCGAGGGATCTCCACAATTTAGAGCCTCTCGCCCTGACAGTGATGATCTAAAAAGAAACACAGAAGTAAGGGAGGGAAAAGCAACACACACAAGATTCAATCCGCAGCACACACACGCACACAAGCCAAGACTTGAGCTCAAAGGACAACACAGAGAGTTCACAACTCGAATGGAGCTTAAATCATTAACACAACAAATCAAATGCGTGGGAGCGGAGTCTGGATGTCTTAATATGCTTAGAGAATGCTTGATGTACTCCTTCATGCACCTAGGTGTCCTTTTTATAGCCCTAAGGCAGCTAGGAGCTGTTGAAGATCAACATGGAAGGCTGTCCTTGCTTTCTGTCGAGTGGTGCACCAGACAGTCCGGTGCACCACCGGACATCCACTGTAGCATGTCCGGTGCGCGATTTCCTTCCAAATCGGGCACAATCGACCATTGCTCCTCGGAACCGGTTGGCGCACCAGACACTGTCCGGTGCACACCAGACAGTTCAGTGCACCCAACCGATCGTTGGAGCAGCCATGTGTCGTGCGTTGATCGCGCGGATGAACGTTGGCGTGGGCGTCGTTGGCTCACCGGACAGTCCGGTGAATTATAGCCACGTCGCCCCGTTCCTTTTCCCGAGAGCGACGAGTTCGCCGTAGATGACTCACCAGACAATCCGATGCACCACCGAACAGTCCGTTGAATTATAGCCGTACGACTATGTAGATTCCCGAGAGCAGATAGTTCACTGGAGGCCAGCCTAGGGCACCGGACACTCTCCAATGTGCCACCGGACAGTCCGGTGTGCTAGGCCGAGCTGGAGTTGGCTGTACACGGCCAACTCTTCTTCAATTCAACTTTTTCTTCTTGGCTCTATTTTTAGCACTTAGATAAACACATTAGTATTCAAAAACAATGTACTAAGTCTAGAAACATACCTTGTCTTTGATTTGCACCTTTTGCTTGTTTAGCACATAAGAGTTCAAAACATTTGTGTTGGACACTTAATCACCAAAACAATTATAGAAATGGCCCAAGGGCACATTTCCCTTTCAATCTCCCCCTTTTTGGTGATTTATGCCAACACATCAAAAAGCAACAAAAAGAGTGCAACATCAATGCAATTGAAGACCAAATTATTTTTTCTTATGATTTGGCATATTTGGATCACTCTTTGCCACCACTTGGTTTGTTTTTGTAAATCAAATTCATTTTCCTATCTCAAATCAAACACGCTTGTTTGGGCACAAAGAGAGATATTCCAAGAGTGAAATTGATCAAGTCAAAAACTCCCCTTTTTCCCATAATCAAAATTCTCCCCCATAAGAGACCGAATTTTGTAATAAGAGCATTTTGGGCAAAATGCAAAATCTAGCTCTACTATTTTTGAAATTCACAAGTGGTAGCTGATCCATTTGCTTTGGCCTTAATTTCTCCCCTTTGGCATTAAGCACCAAAACGGGATCATTTTTGGCCCTTTAACCCCATTGCCGCACCAAAAATGTCAATTAAGAGCAAAAAGGCAATGAGAGCATAAGAATGAACTTGGAATTAAATACACTAATACCAGAGTGCAGTGGAAGTCTTTGCATTGTCCAAGTCTATTTTCCCTTTCAATGTACCTTCGAGACTACAACAAGTGTACTCAACCAACAAATTAGTCTCAAAGGGATCAAGTTGTAGCACACTCCCCCTAAACACGTGCATCATTTGCATACGGACTTGTGAGGTCTGGGGGTGACTTGCACAACTTGAGCACCAACAATTGATATAAATGCTCAAATTAACATGATCAAAGGCATAGAACACATGTATGCTATAGATCAATCCAAGTTACGCGAATCTAAGACATTTAGCTCACTACGCAACCTACAAAACCTTTTCTCATCTAAAGGCTTAGTGAAGATATCGACTAGCTGGTTCTCGGTGCTAATGTGGTACACATCGATATCTCCCTTTTGCTGGTGGTCTCTCAGGAAGTGATGCCGGATGTCTATGTGCTTAGTGTGGCTGTGTTCAACAGGATTATCCGCTAAGCGGATTGCACTCTCATTGTCACATAGGAGTGGGACTTTGCTCAGATTGTAGCCAAAGTCCCGGAGGGTTTGCCTCATCCAAAGTAGTTGCGCACAACACTATCCTGCAGCAACATACTCGGCCTTAGCGGTGGATAGGGCAACAGATGTTTGTTTCTTTGAACTCCAGGACACCAGGGACCTTCCTAGAAATTGGCACGTCCCTGATGTGCTCTTCCTATCAACCTTGCACCTGGCATAGTTGGAGTCTGAGTATCCAATCAAGTCAAAGGTAGACCCCTTTGGATACCAGATCCCGAAGCAAGGTGTAGAAACTAAATACCTAAGAATTTGCTTAACGGCCACATGGTGACACTCCCTGGGGTCGGATTGATATCTAGCACACATGCATACACTAAGCATAATGTCCGGTCTACTAGCACATAGATAAAGTAATGAACCTATCATTGACCAGTATGCCTTTTGATCAACGGACTTACCTCCTTTGTTGAGGTCAACATGCCCGTAAGTTCCCATTGGTGTCTTCGCGGGCTTGGCGTCCTTCATCCCAAACCGCTTGAGAAGATCTTGTGTGTACTTCATTTGGGAGATGAAGGTGCCGTCTTTGAGTTGCTTCACTTGGAACCCAAGGAAGTAGGTCAACTCGCCCATCATCGACATCTCGAACTTTTGAGTCATAACCCTGCTAAACACCTCACAAGACTTTTGATTAGTAGAACCAAATATTATGTCGTCGACATAAATTTGGCACACGAAGAGATCACCATCACAAGTCTTTATAAAAAGAGTGGGATCAGTTTTCCGAACCTTGAAAGCATTAGCAATTAAGAAATCTCTAAGGCATTCATACCATGCTCTTGGGGCTTGCTTAAGTCCATAGAGCGCCTTAGAGAGCCTATACACGTGGTCGGGACACCTATCATCCTCAAATCCAGGGGGTTGTTCTACATATACCTCCTCCTTGATTGGCCCGTTGAGGAAAGCGCTCTTTACGTCCATTTGAAATAGCCTAAAAGAGTGGTGAGGGGCATAGGCCAATAATATTCGAATAGACTCTAGCCTAGCCACAGGAGCAAAAGTCTCCTCGAAATCCAAACCTGCGACTTGGGCATAACCTTTTGCCACAAGTTGAGCCTTGTTTCTTGTCACCACCCCGTGCTCGTCTTGCTTGTTATAGAACACCCACTTGGTTCCCACAACGTTTTGCTTTAGACATGGCACCAGACTCCAAACTTCATTTCTCTTGAAGTTGTTGAGTTCTTCCTGCATGGCCAACACCCAGTCCGGATCCTGCAAGGCCTCTTCTACCCTGAAAGGCTCAATAGAAGAGACAAACGAGTAATGCTCACAAAAATTAGCTAAGCATGAGCGAGTAGTTACTCCCTTACTGATATCACCCAGAATTTGATCGACGGGGTGATGTCTTTAGATCATTGCTCGGACTTGAGTTGGAGGGACCCGTGGTGCTTCTTCCTCCATTGCTTGATCTTCTTATGCTCCCCCTTGATCATGCCCTTCTTCTTGTGGTACCTGTTCATCGTCTTGAGTTGGGGGATGCACCATCGTGGAGGAAGATGGCTGATCTTGCTCCTGTTGTTCCTGTGGTCGCACATCACCTATCGCCATCATGCGCATTGCGGCCGTTGGAACTTCATCTTCATCTATGTCATCAACATCAACTTGCTCTCTTGGAGAGCCATTAGTCTCATCAAATACAACGTCGCTAGAGACTTCAACCAATCCTGATGATTTGTTGAAGACCCTATACGCCTTTGTATTTGAGTCATGCCCTAGTAAAAACCCTTCTACTGCCTTGGGAGCAAATTTAGAATGTCTACCTTTCTTCACCAGAATGTAGCATTTGCTCCCAAATACATGAAAGTAAGAGACATTGGGTTTGTCACCGGTAAGGAGTTCGTAGGAGGTCTTTTTTAGGAGGCGATGCAGGTAGAGCCGGTTTATGGTGTGGCAGGCAGTGTTCACAACTTCCGACCAAAACCGCTCGGGTGTCTTGAACTCTCCAAGCATCGTTCTCGCCATGTCGATTAGCGTCCTGTTCTTCCTCTCTACTACACTGTTTTGCTGTGGTGTGTAGGGAGCAGAGAACTCGTGCTTGATGCCTTCCTCCTCAAGATACTCCTCAACTTGCAGATTCTTGAACTCGGACCCGTTGTCGCTTCTTATCTTTTTCACCTTTAGCTCAAATTCGTTTTGAGCCCTCCTTAGAAAGCGCTTTAGGGTCCCTTGGGTTTCTGATTTGTCCTGCAAAAAGAACACCCAAGTGAAGCAGGAAAAGTCATCAACAATTACAAGATCATACTTACTTCCCCCGATGCTGAGGTAGGCAACGGGTCCAAAGAGGTCCATGTGAAGGAGCTCCAGTGGTCTTGATGTTGTCATCACGTTCTTGCTGTGATGAGTGCTTCCCATCTGTTTCCCTGACTGACATGCTGCATAGGGTCTGTCTTTCTCAAAATAGACATTGGTTAGTCCTAACACATGTTCTCCCTTTAGAAGTTTATGAAGGTTCTTCATCCCAACATGTGCTAGACGGCGATGCCAAAGCCAGCCCATACTAGTCTTAGCCATTAAGCATGCATCTAGATCGGCATTCTCTTTCGAAAAATCAACTAAATTGAGCTTGCCGTCTAATGCACCCTTAAAAGCTAATGAACCATCACTCCTTCTAAAGACAGATACATCAACATTTGTAAACAAACAATTGTAACCCATGTGGCACAATTGACTTACAGACAGAAGGTTGTATCCTAGCGACTCTACTAAAAATACATTTGAAATGGAGTGCTCGCTTTTGATGGCTATCTTTCCCAAACCTTTGACCTTGCCTTGATTCCCATCTCCAAATATGATTGTATCCTGGGAATGCTTGTTCTTGACGTAGGAGGTGAACATCTTCTTCTCCCCTATCATGTGGTTTGTGCATCCGCTGTCGATAATCCAGCTTGAGCCCCCGGATGCATAAACCTGCAAGGCAGTTTAAGCTTGGGTTTTAGGTACCCAACTCTTGTTGGGTCCTACAAGGTTAGTCACAATAACTTTTGGAACCCAAATACAAGTCTTGTCTCCCTTGCATTTGGATCCCAACTTCCTAGCAACTACTTTAGCATTCTTATATGAAAGTACAAACGAGGTATTGCAAGCATGATAAATAGTAGACGGTCCATTGCACATTTTCTTAGGAGCATGAGACACAACATGATTTCTCCTAGGCCTACTTCTACCATGAACAAAAGTTGAACTAGAGGCGAACATAGCATGTGTATCATAAGCAGCATGATCATAACTCTTATGAGAACGACTAGCAATTTTCTTATCATAAATAAAGGCATGGTTCCTTTGAGGACTACTAGCCATAGGGGCCTTCCCTTTCTCCTTATTGAGAATGGGAGTCCTTTGACTTGTTAAGTTCTTGGTTTCCTTTCAAAAACCAAGCCTATCCTTAATTGAGGGGTGTCTACCAACAGTGTAGGCATCCCTAGCAAATTTTAGTTTATCAAATTCAACTTTGCAAGTCTTAAGTTGAGCATTAAGACTTGCCACCTCATTGTTCAATTTAGTAATAGAAGCAAGATGTTCATCACAGGCATCAACATCAAAATCCTTGCATCTATTACAAATAACAACATGCTATACACATGAACTAGTTTTGTTAACTTCCTCTAGCTTAGCATTTAATTCATCATTTAAACTCCTTAAACTAGGGATAGATTCATGGCAAGCAGACAACTCAGAGGATAGCATTTCATTCCTTTTAACTTCTAAAGCAAGGGATTTTTGAACATTAACAAACTTGTCATGTTCCTCATACAATATATCCTCTTGTTTCTCTAGAAATCTATCCTTTTCATTTAGAGCATCAATTAATTCATTAATTTTGTTTACCTTAGCTCTATCTAAACCCTTAAACAAATCAGAGTAATCTACTTCATCATCAGAGAATTCTTCATCACTAGAAGAAGAGTACTTAGGAGTATCTCGAATACATACCTTCTTCTCCTTAGCCATAAGACATGTATGACGTTCGTTGGGGAAGAGTGAAGACTTGTCGAAGGCCGAGGCAGCAAGTTCTTCGTCGTTGGAGTCTAATGAAGAGTAGTCAGAGTCCCATTCCTTTCCTAGATGCGCCTCACCCTTCGCCTTCCTATGATTCTTATTTTTCTCCTTATTCCCATTTCTTTATTGTGCCTGATCATTTTCATTATCGGGACATTGAGCAATAAAATGACCAGTCTTACCGCATTTGAAGCATGAACGCTTTCCCCTTGTTTTATTCTTGTTGGGGTACTCTTTGCGTCCTTTGAGCGTGGTCTTGAAATGCTTGATAATGAGCGCCATTTCTTCCTCATTGAGCCCAACAGCCTCCACTTGTGCTACCTTGCTTGGTAGCGCCTCCTTGCTGCTCGTTGCTTTGAGAGCAACGGGCTGTGGCTCGTAGGTGGGCAGTGGTCCGTTTAGCGCGTCGTCCACGTAATGCGCCTCCTTCACCATCATGCGCCCGCTTACAAACTTTCCGAGGACCTCCTCAGGCGTCATTTTGGTGTACTTGGGGTTTTCACGAATAAGATTCACAAGATGGGGGTCAATTACAGTAAATGACCTTAGCATGAGTCGGATGACATCGTGATCCGTCCATCTTGTGCTTCCATAGTTTTGAATCTTGTTGACCAGGGTCTTGAGCCTGTTGTAGGTTTGAGTTGGCTCCTGTCCCCTGATCATCGCGAACCTCCCCAGCTCGCCTTCCACTAGTTCCACCTTTGTGATCATAGTGGCGTCGTTTCCCTCATGAGATATCTTGAGGGTGTCCCAGATTTGCTTAGTGTTGTCCAAGCCACTCACCTTATTATATTCATCCCTGCAAAGTGAAGCTAGCAAGACAGTAGTAGCTTGGGCATTTTTATGAATTTGCTCATTTATGAAAACGGTATTGTCAGTACTATCAAAATGCATTCCATTTTCAACAATCTCCCAGATACTAGGATGGAGAGAAAATAAATGACTATGCATTTTATGACTCCAGAAAAAAAATATTCTTCTCCATCAAAGTGTGGGGGTTTCCCAAGTGGAATTGATAGCAAATGAGCATTCGAATTGTACAGAATACAGGAATAATCAAATGAATAGTTTTGATTAACCGTTTTCTTCTTTAACGAAGAGTCGTCGTCGTCGTTGTCCCTTGGTGAAGAAGAAGATGCATCGCTGTCGTAGTAGATGATCTTCTTGATGCGTCTCTTCTTCTTCCCGTCTCTCTTCTTGTGACTCGAGCCTGAGTCGGTAGGCTTGTCGTCTCTTGGCTCGTTGAAGAGAGACTCCTTCTCCTTGTCGTTAATCACCATCCCCTTACCCTTACGATCCATCTCTTCGGGCGGTTAGTCCCTTAAGTGAAGAGTACGGCTCTGATACCAATTGAGAGCACCTAGAGGGGGGTGAATAGGTGATCCTGTAAAATCAAACACTAAATAGCCACAAAACTTAGTTATTAAAGTGTTAGCGTGACTAAGTAGCTTTGAAGCGAGTTCTTGTAAACACAAACAATCATAGAGAAACCAACATAAGAGAGACGCGATTTTTATCCCGTGATTCGGCCAAGTAACACTTGCCTACTTCCACGTTGTGGCGTCCCAATGGACGAGGGTTGCACTCAACCCCTTTCAAGCGATCCAATGATCAACATGAATACCACGGCTTTCTTCCTTATAGTCTTTCTCCCGTTTGCGAGGAATCTCCACAATTTGGAGCCTCTCGCCCTTACAGTGATGATCTCAAAAGAAACACATAAGTAAGGGAGGGAAAAGCAACACACACAAGATTCAATCCACAGCACACACATGCACACAAGTCAAGACTTGAGCTCAAAGGACAACACAGAGAGTTCACAACTCGAATGGAGCTCAAAGCATTAACACAACGAATCAAATGCGTGGGAGCGGAGTCTGGATGTCTTAGTATGCTTAGAGAATGCTTGATGTACTCCTTCATGCGCCTAGGGGTCCTTTTTATAGCCCCAAGGCAGCTAGGAGCCGTTGAAGATCAACATGGAGGCTATCCTTGCCTTCTGTCGAGTGGCGCACCAGACAGTCCGGTGTGCCACCGGACAGCCACTGCAGCATGTCCGGTGCGCGATTTCCTTCCAAATCGGGCACAGTCGACCGTTGCTCCTCGGAACCAGTTGGCACACCGAACACTGTCCGGTGCACACCGGACAGTCTGGTGCACCCAGCCGACCATTGGAGCAGCCATGTGTCGCGCGTTGATCACATGGTTGACCGTTGGCATGGGCGCCGTTGGCTCACCGGACAGTGCGGTGCTCCACCGGACAGTCCGGTGAATTATAGCCACGTCACCCTGTTCCTTTTTCCCGAGAGCGACGAGTTCGCCGCGGATGACTCACCGGACAGTCGGGTGCACCACTGGACAGTCCGGTGAATTATAGTCGTACGACACCATCGATTCCCGAGAGTAGATAGTTCACCGGAGGCCAGTCTAGGGCACCGGACATTGTCCGGTGCACCACCAGACAGTCTGGTGTGCCAGGCCGAGCTGGAGTTGGCTATACACGGCCAACTCTTCTTCACTTCGACTTTTCTCTTCTTGGCTCTATTTCTAGCACTTAGATAAACACATTAGTATTCGAAAACAATGTACTAAGTCTAGAAACATACCTTGTCTTTGATTTGCACCTTTTGCTTGTTTAGCACATAAGAGTTCAAAACATTTGTGTTGGACACTTAATCACCAAAACAATTATAGAAATGGCCCAAGGGCACATTTCCCTTTCACTTTTGCCACAAGTCGAGCCCTGTTTCTTGTCACCACTCCGTGTTCGTCTTGCTTGTTGCGGAACACCCACTTGGTTCCCACAACATTTTGCTTTGGACGTGGCACCAGGCTCCAAACTTCATTTCTTTTGAAGTTGTTGAGCTCTTCCTGCATGGCCAACACCCAGTTCAGATCCTGCAAGGTTTCTTCTACCCTGAAAGGCTCAATAGAAGAGACAAACGAGTAATGCTCACAAAAATTTGCTAATCTTGAGCGAGTTGTTACTCCCCTGCTTATGTCACCCAGAATTTGATCCACGGGATGATTTCTTTGGATCGTCGACCAGACTTGAGTTGGAGGGGCCCATGATGCTTCTTCCTCCATAACCTATTCTTCATGTGCTCCCCCTTGATCCTGCCCCTCTTCTTAAGGTACCTGTTCATCGTCTTGAGTTGGGGGATACACCATCATAGATGAAGAGGGTTGATCTTATTCTTGTGGTTCCTGCGGTCGCACACCTATCACCATTGTGCACATTGCGGCTGTCGGAACCTCATCTTCATCTATATCATCAAGATCAGCTTGCTCTCTTGGAGAGCCATTAGTCTCATCAAATACAATGTCGCTAGAGATTTCAACCAATCCTGATGATTTGTTGAAGACTCTATACGCCTTTGTATTTGAGTCATATCCTAGTAAAAACCCTTCTACGGTCTTGGGAGAAAATTTCGAATGTCTACCTTTCTTCACCAGAATGTAACATTTGCTCCCAAATACACGGAAATAAGAAACATTGGGTTTGTTACCAGTTAGGAGTTCGTAGGAGGTCTTCTTGAGGAGACGGTGCAGATAGAGCCGGTTTATGGCATGGCAAGCTGTGTTCACAGCTTCCGACCAAAACCGCTCAGGCGTCTCACCGTCTTGTATTCCCCGAGCATCGTCCTTGCCATATCAATTAGTGACCTGTTCTTCCTCTCTACTACACCATTTTGCTGTGGTGTATAGGGGGTGGAGAATTCGTGCTTGATGCCTTCCTGCTCAAGATATTCTTCGACCTGAAGATTCTTGAACTCTGACCCGTTGTCACTTCTTATCTTCTTCACCTTTAGCTCAAATTTGTTTTGAACCCTCCTTAGGAAGCGCTTTAGGGTTCCTTGGGTTTCAGATTTATCCTGTAAAAAGAACACCCAAGTGAAGCGGGAAAAGTCATCTACAACAACAAGACCATACTTACTTCCCCCGATGCTAAGATAGGCAACAGGTCCGAAGAGATCCATATGTTGAAGTTCCAGTGGTCTTGAAGTTGTCATCACATTCTTGCTATGATGAGTTGCTTCTCACCTGCTTTCCTACCTGGCATGCTACACAAGGTCTGTCTTTCTCAAAACAGACATCGGTTAGTCCTAACAAATGTTGTCCCTTTAGAAGTTTATGAAGGTTCTTCATTCCAACATGTGCTAGACGGCGATGCCAAAGCCAGCCCATATTAGTCTTAGCAATTAAGCATGCATTTAGATCGGCATTCTCTTTTGAAAAATCAACTAAATAGAGCTTGCCGTCTAACACACCCTTAAAGGCTAATGAACCATCACTCCTTCTAAAGACAGATACATCAATATTAGTAAATAAACATTATAACCCATGTTACACAATTGACTCACAGACAATAAATTATACCCGAGCGATTCAACTAAAAACACATTAGAAATTGAACGCTTGGATGTGATGGCTATCTTTCCTAAGCCTTTAACCTTGCCTAGATTCCCATCTCCAAAGATGATGGTGTCTTTGGAATCCCTATTCTTGACGTAGGAGGTGAACATTTTCTTCTCCCCCGTCATGTGGTTTGTGCATCCGCTATCGATAATCCAGCTTGAGCCCCCGGATGCATAAACCTGCAAGGTAATTAAGCTTGGGTTTTAGGTACCAAACTCTTGTTGGGTCCTACAAGGTTAGTTACAACAACTTTTGGAACCCAAATGCAAGTCTTGTATCCCTTGCATTTAGATCCCAATTTTCTAGCAACTACTTTGGCATTTTTACATGAGAGTACAAAAGAAGCATTACATGCATGATAAACAGTAGTAGGACCAGTGCATGCTTTCCTAGGCGCATGAGACACAACATGATTACGCCTAGGCCTATTTCTACCATAAGCATATGTAGAGCTAGATGCAACCATAGCATGAGGATTAAATATACTATTATGAGAAACAATATTATCATAACACCTATCATTATGAGCACGACTAGTAAATTTCTTATCATAAAGATAGGCATGATTCTTTTGAGAACTACTAGCCATAGGAGCCTTCCATTTCTCCTTGTTGAGACTGGAAGTCCTTTGGCTTGTTAAGTTCTTGGTTTCCGTTTGGAAACCAAGTCCATCCTTAATTGAGGGGTGTCTACCAATGGTGTAGGCATCCTTAGCAAATTTTAGTTTTTCATAACTTTCTTTGTAAGTCTTAAGTTGAGCATTAAGACTTGCAACATCATTGTTGAACTTAGCAATAATAGAAACATGTTCATTACAAGCATCAACATCAAAGTATTTACATCTATTGCAAATAACAATATGCTCTACACATGAACTAGTTACATTAACTTTCTCTAGCTTAGCATTCAAATCATCATTTAACTTCTTTAGGCTAGAGATAGATTCATGATAGGTAGACAATTCAGATGATAGTATTTCATTTTTCTTGACTTCTAGAGCAAGAGATTTTTGAACACTAATGAATTTATCATATTCCTCATACAAAATATCTTCTTGCTTTTCTAGAAATCTATCCTTTTCGTTAAGAGCATCAATTAATTCATTTATTTTGTCTACCTTAGTTCTATCTAATCCCTTAAACAAATCAGTATAATCTACTTCATCATCAGACGATTCTTCATCACTAGAAGAAGTATATTTGGGAGTGTCTCGAATACATACCTTCTTCTCCTTGGCCATAAGGCACGTATGGCGTTCGTTGGGGAAGAACAAAAATTTGTTGAAGGTCGAGACAGCTAGTCCATCTTCGGAGTCGGATGAGGAACAGTCGGAGTCCCATTCCTTCCTGATGTGCGCCTTTCCCTTGGCCTTCCTGTAGTTTTTCTTCTTTTCCCTCTTCCTATGCTTCTCTTGTGCCTAGTCATTATCGTTATTGGAGCATTGTGCAATAAAGTGACCAGTCTTACCGCATTTGAAGCAGGAGCGTTTTCCCCTTGACTTGTTCTTGTTGGGGTACTCCTTGCGTCCTTTCAGTGCGGTCTTGAAGCGTTTGATGATGAGTGCCATCTCATCCTCATTGAGCCCGGCAGCCTCCACTTGTGCTACCTTGCTAGGTAGCGCCTCCTTGTTGGTGGTTGATTTGAGAGCAATGGGCTACGACTCATAGACGGGAAGTGGACCGTTCAAGGCATCGTCCATGTATCGCGCTTCTTTCACCATCATACACCCGCTTACGAATTTTTCGAGGATTTCCTCGGGCGTCATCTTGGTGTACCTAGGTTTTCATGAATAAGGTTTACAAGATGAGGATCAATAACAGTGAATGACCTGAGCATGAGTCGGACGACGTCATGATCCATCCATCTTGTACTCTCGTAGCTTCGGATTTTGTTGACAAGGGTCTTTAGCCTGTTGTATGTCTGTATTGGCTCTTCTCCCCTTATCATCGTGAATCTCCCTAGCTCGCCTTCCACCAGTTCCATTTTGGTGACCATGGTAGCGTCATTCTCCTCGTGAGAGATTTTGAGGGTATCCCAGATTTGGTTGGCATTGTCCAAGCCACTTACTTTGTTATATTGATCCCTGCAAAGAGATGCTAGCAAAACAGTAGTAGCTTGGGCATTTTTATGTATTTGTTCATTAATAAATACAGGGTTATCTGTACTATCAAAATGCATTCTGTTTTCTACAATTTCCCAAATGCTAGGATGGAGAGAAAATAAATGACTACGCATTTTGTGACTCCAAAATGAGAAGTCCTCTCCATCGAAGTGTGGGGGTTTTCCAAGTGGAATAGAGAGTAAATGAGCATTTGAATTGTAAGGAATGCAAGAATAATCAAAGGAGTAATTTTGATTAACCGTTTTCTTTTTGGACGAGGAGTCGTCGTCGTCATCCCTTGGTGAAGAAGAGGAGGCATCACTGTCGTAGTAGATGATCTTCTTAATACGTCTCTTCTTCTTCCCATCTCTCTTCTTATGACTCAAGCCTGAGTCTGTGGGCTTGTCGTCTCTTGGATCGTTGAAGAGGGACTCCTTCTCCTTGTCATTGATCAACATCCCCTTCCCCTTAGGATCTATCTCTTCGGGCGGTTAGTCCCTTTAATGAAGAGAACAGCTCTGATACTAATTGAGAGCACCTAGATGGGAGGTGAATAGGTGATCCTGTAAAATCAAATACTAAAAGCCAAAAACTTGGTTATGAAATTGTTAGTGTGATTAAAACCAAGTTGCTAAAGTGAGAACTCTAGAAGAAAAACAATCACAATGAAGAGGGACAAGAGACACAGTGATTTTTATCCCGTGGTTCGGCCAATGCCTACACCACGTTGTGGTGACCTCCTTCGATCAAGGATTGCACTCGATCCCTCTCAAGTGATCCAATGATGAACTTTGAGTACCACGGTTTTCTTCCTTAGCAGTCTTTCCCTGTTTGCGAGGAATCTCCACAAGTTGGAGCCTCTCGCCCTTACAATGTTGATCACAAGAAAAGCACAAGAGTAAGGGAGGGAAAACAACACACACAAGACTAGAATCACAACAAACACACACACACAAACCAAGACGTGAGCACAAAACACGGCGCAGTGAGTTTACAACTCAAACGGTGCTCAAATCTCTAACATGATGATCCGAGTGCGTGGTGGAGAAGTCTAGGCGTCTTAGAATGTTTAGTGAATGCTTGGTGTACTGCTCCATGTGCCTAGGGGTCCCTTTTATAGCCCCAAGGTAGCTAGGAGCCGTTGGAGATCCATTTGGAAGGCAATTCTTGCCTTCTATCGGGTGGCGCACCGGACTATCCGGTGGCACACCGGACAGTGAACAGTACGCACACAGTACGCGACAGAGAATCCCCTGATTGGCTGATTCCTTTTCTATGGGGCACCGGACCGTCCTGTGCTCCATATGACCGTTGGCTCTCGTCGATATGGCAGATAGCCGTTGCGCGGCCGGAGCACCAGACTGTCCGGTGCCTCGCCCGGACTGTCCGATGATTTTTAGCCGACATAGCCTGGAAAACCCGAGAGCAGGAAGTTTGCGCAGACCGTGCACCGGACTGTCCAGTGCACACACTGGACTATCTAATGAGTAGCTCCGGACCATCCGGTGCAGCGCAGTCCAGCACCTTTTCTTCATTGCTTTCTTTGTCTTCCTTTGATTCTTTTGGACTTCACTTAGTGAGTCCCTGGCACTTAGACAAGAGTGTTTAGCATATAAAATAAATGACAAAGTGTCTAGATCATACCTTTACTCTTTATTTGCATCTCTTTAATACTTGGCATATTACCTTACATCAACATATGTTGTGCATCTAATCACCAAAATATTTATAGAAATGGCACAAGGGCACATTTCCCTTTCACTTAGCTAGCGGCAGGCTGCTGTGGTTTGGATGGAAGCGACGCTGCTACAAGGATTTAGAGGAGATGAGTCTATGGTTGATGGATTGAGGTGTTATGGTGACATGTATTTATATAGACAAGGAGGTGGGCAGTTACATGACAGATCTAATTTGGTACTTATATGTTAGAATCCAATCCTATCTGTTTGGAACTCAAACTAATTTCTTTTATTCCAATAATATTGTTGTTAATTTATACTAATCATATTAGACCTCCAATTTAAATAAATTTTAGAATATATATATTTTTAAAATCTTAAATTAAATTTTTAGGTGTTACACGCGAGTTGAAAGGAGTATTTGCTTAAATATCTTATTGTGATATCCTAATTTATATCGACTTTACCTAAAGAACGTCGCGTACAAACAAACCAACCAAACATACATCGATATATTATATTAGCTTATATTTTATTTCTAATTTCTACTTTTTATTTTAAATTTAAAATTTAAGTATAATTTGGAGCTAAGTTAATTTTTTCTATTTTAAGTATAAATTTAAATAAACAAAAATTCAACATGAATGCAAAGCATTTTTATTAATTAATTTATATATTTAAGCAAATGCTTCAAACAATACATATTACTCAATAGGAATAATTCATGTAAGATGTTGTACCATAATAATTATTTAAAAAAATAATTCAAACATATAGATAATTTTTTTATATCTAACATTTATTTAAATTTTAGGAAAGTAGTTTTATTTTACAATTTTATTATAAAGACTCTTTAAATTTTAAATCTTTAAAGAATTTTACTGAATCCTAAAAATAGAGTTTTGGTGTGTTACAAAGGTGCCTTCGGGAGAGAAGGAGCAGTTGGGAGGAAGGTGCCTTCTGGAGAGAAGGAGCCATCAGGAGGAAAGCCCGAAGGGAAGAAAGAAGAAAAGGTGCCCTCGGGAGAGAAGCATAAGAAGAAAGGAGAAGAATCCCAAGGCTCCTCCAAATCCCACGAGAAAAGAGATGGCAAGAAGAAGATGAGGAAGGTTGTCTACTATGAAATCGACTCATCGCCATCTACCTCAAGTGTTGGCGTCCGCCTCATCAAAGCACAATGAGCACAAAACGGTTAAATCAAACTATAACTAAATTCTCCTTTATTACCCTCACATTCCAAAAAACTCTCTTACTTTTAGTTCCGTTAGGAAAACCACCACAACTTGATGGTGAAGATTATTCATGGTGAAGGTTCACCATTAACAAAGGAGAAGGGCCGCAAGAACTGTAGAACCGGCTCAATTCATTGGTGAAACAAATTCAAAATTATGGGAGCACCAAGTGGACAGACCACAAAGTCGTCAAACTCATTCTAAGGTCCCTTGTCTCTCGTAATGCCACTCTCGTTACTTTACTTCATGAAAATCCTAAGTACAAGGCGATAGCTTCGGAGGAGGTGCTCAGCAAGTTTCTTAGCCATGAGATGATGGTTCAGGATTCCAAGCACATTGTGGACTTGGCTCAAGGAAACATCTCCAACATTGAGCCACAAGTCGTTGCCTTCAAGGCAACAAGTGAGAAGGAGGGAGACCCATGTAAGGAGCTTCCAATTGATCCCTCCGAGCTTGGAACTATTAAAATTGATAAAAAAGGATGCCTCCACGTCTTGCATTGATTTGATTGATATGAGTTCACCTCTTTGAAAACAAGTTTGTGTTAATAATGTGTTTGTAGAAATATTCTCAAAGGTGATTGTAAGGGAGAATCATCAACAATTTGCTTGCCTCACTAAGGACTTGACCAAGGCAAAATGCAAAATAAAGCTAACCCAACCTCATCAAGATAACACCAATAAGGCAGTCAAGAAGCTTGATGAGCGAGAAACCATCGTATGCTTCATGTGCCACAAAGAAGGCCATATGTCCTATCAGTGCAAGGTGAAGAATGTGGAAAAAGAAAAAAACAAGCAAGCTCTCCAACACATACACCAACAAGGTAAATAAAAAGGCCACCACACCTTATCTCCTTAAGAATAAGAAAAACAACAAGGCGGTAGCCACCAAGTAAACAAGCAATCCAACATAAAAGCGGCCAAATGGACTTGGGTGCTAAAGGAAATAATCTCAACCATGAAGGCCACTAAAAAGATTTGGATCTCAAGAGTAAAGAGAGAAGTCCAAAAGACTTTGGAGAATTTGGAGACTTGACAATGTTGGGGTGCATATCATGGGGTGCACCATATTTGATCAAAATTATTAACAAGTGGGTTAGTGAAGAATATAGTACCAAATTTCTCGCCCATGTTAGGTAACTAGATTGTACACTTCAATTGGTATTAGAATCTTTAAATTATTTAATTTACAATTGGTGTCTAGTTTCCTTTATATCTAGTTTTGCTATGCATATTTTAGATTCTTGGCATGCATACACTAGTTTTGTTATGCATATTTTAAATTCTGGTAACATGTTACAACACGCCATGACCTCGACCTGATGAGGCGAGCGAGCGTGTGCACAAGTATGTGACACACGCACGTCTGATTTTCTAACTTAAATAGATGATATACATAAAGTCTACTTTCTAAGTTGGTTAGGATCGTTCTTAACTATCAATGTGGGATTAACCATCTTTGATTTAGCATTGTATGGACCTTTAACATTAGATAAATTAATAAGTTAATTTACACTAAATCTATTAGTTAATAAGTTGATTTAGCATTGTACGGACTACAATGGTACATGCATCATCTGATGATGTTGATATGTTTGCTTTTCGTGATTTCATTGCAAACTCCTTTGTGGCAGATAGAGGGTAGCTTCGATATATGCTGATCGTAGTTATTTTGTATATGCTTGAGTCAAGCTTAGGATGACCTTTTGTGTAGGTTCAGTGGAAACATGGTTATATATAGACTAATTTAACTATTTATATTCCTTAATGATATTGTGAAATTCGAAATGGCCTTCATAGGGAAATTGTTAGGAAAAATTTCTGATATGCTATCAGATTTTGTACTCATTACTTGTGTGCCACTGAATGACATATAGATATATTTTTTTGTGTTTATGACATATAGGACTAGTGGCACATAAGAAACGAGTATATTTTTCGATGTCATACAGAAAATTGTCCCAAATTATTACTGTCGGGGACCATAATTAGGGGTACCCTCAAGACGCCTAATTCTCAGCTGGTAACCCCCATCAGCATAAAGCTGCAGAGGCCTGATGGGTTTGATTTAAGTCAGGGATCAGTCCATACGAGCGACTCGATCACGCCGCGCCCGAGCCTAGCCTCGGGCAAGGGCAGCCGACCCTGAGGTGTTTCCGTCTCGCCCGAGGCCCCCTTTTTTTACGGCAGACGCATCTCCGGCTCGCCCGAGGCCTTGCCTTCGTTAAGAAGCAACCCTGACTAAATCACCGCGCCGACCGACCAAGTCACTGGGGCATTTAACGCAAAGAGTGAGACCGACGGGCGGCCAGGCTTTGCCAAAGGCGCCATAGGAAGCTCCGCCCGACCCAGGGCTCGGACTCGGGCTAAGGCCCTGGAAGACGGCGAACTCCGCTCCGCCCAGGGCTCGGACTCGGGCTAAGGCCCCGGAAGACGGCGAACTCCGCTCCGCCCGACCCAGGGCTCGGACTCGGGCTAAGGCCCCGGAAGACGGCGAACTCCACTCCGCCCGACCCAGGGCTCGGACTCGGGCTAAGGCCCCGGAAGACGACGAACTCCGCTCCGCCCGACCCAGGGCTCGGACTCGGGCTAAGGCCCCGGAAGACGGCGAACTCCGCTCCGCCCAGGGCTCGGACTCGGGCTAAGGCCCCGGAAGACGGCGAACTCCGCTCCGCCCGACCCAGGGCTCAGACTCGGGCTAAGGCCCCGGAAGACGGCGAACTCCGCTCCGCCCGACCCAGGGCTCGGACTCGGGCTAAGGCCCCGGAAGACGGCGAACTCCGCTCCGCCCGACCCAGGGCTCGGACTCGGGCTAAGGCCCCGGAAGACGACGAACTCCGCTCCGCCCGACCCAGGGCTCGGACTCGGGCTAAGGCCCCGGAAGACGACGAACTCCGCTTCGCCCGACCCAGGGCTCGGACTCCGCCCTGGCCTCTGCCGAACGACCTCCGCCTCGCCCGACCCGGGAGCTCGGGCTCGGCCACGGCCATGGAAGACAGACTCGACCTCGGCCTCGGAGGAGCCTCCACGTCGCCCGACCTAGGGCACAAGTCCGCCACGTCAACAGGAAGCGCCATCATCACCCTGCCCCGAGCCGACTTGGGTCGCAGAGAACAAGACCGGCGTCCCATCTGGCTAGCTCCGCCAGATAGGCAATGATGGCGCCCCGCTAGACCCATGACGACGGCGGCTCTCGGCTCCCTTACGGAAGCAGGGAGACGTCAGCAAGAGCCCAGCTGTTCCAACAGCTGTCCCTCCACCAGGCTCCGTTACTCCTCCGACAGCCACGACACCACACCAGCTGGGTGCCAAGTTCTCTCCGGCTGCCACATTGGCATGTACCCAGGGCGCTAGCTCTCCCCCGCTAGACACGTAGCACTCTGCTGCATCCCCATTGTACACCTGGATCCTCTCCTTGCGCCTATAAAAGGAAGGACCAGGGCCTTCTTAGAGAAGGTTGGCCTCGCGGGAACGAGGGCAGGGGTAGGCGCTCTCTTGGGGCCGCTCGCTCCCCTCACCTGCGCGGACGCTTGTAACCCCCTACTGCAAGCGCACCCAACCTGGGCGCGGGACGAACACGAAGGCCGCGGGATCTCCGCCTCCCTCACGACCCGGCTCCGGCCACCTCGCTCTCCCCCTTCGCGCTCGCCCACGCGCTCGACCCATCTGGGCTGGGGCACGCGGCACACTCACTCGTCGGCTCGGGGACCCCCCCGGTCTCGAAACGCCGACAGTTGGCGCGCCAGGTAGGGGCCTGCTGCGTGTTGACGAGCAGTTTCCCATCAAGCTCCAGATGGGCAGTCTCCAACGACCTCTTCAACCCGGGACGGTGCTCCGTTTCGGGAGCCTCGAGTTCATGTCTTTCGACGGCAGCTACGACATGATACTCCTTCCACCGCCGCGCGACAGCGACAATGGTGGCGGACAGCCCGCCCACCGGCGGCGGAATCGACAACGTCTTTCCCGCGTGGGGGAAGGACAACTTTCGAGCTCGCCCCATCCTCTCCCTCGCCATCGGAGGAGGAGGCGGGGCAACCAGGGCCGAGCGGGAGGCTGCGCTCAGTCGGCTGTCGAGCAAATCGACATCCCCAGCGCCCCAATGGAGGACGCGTCGGGCGTCACCCTCGCGTTTGAGGCGAAGGCGAGCGCCGTCCCCCCCGCGACACGCCAACTCCGAGCAAGTGGACGACGCCAGCGCGCTCACGGAGGGCCTACAGGACGTCGCACTCGTACCCAGGACGACGGCGCGATCAGCCCCCGATGTGACTTCGTCGCTCTTCGTCGACCAAAAGGTACCGGCTGATTCCCATCCTTTGTCATTTCAACTCGACCTCAACCCGCCTAGTGACCTCGCTCTGGCGGGCGCTCACGTTGAGGCGAGTGCAACCCCTTTCGGGTTTCGTGTGCGGTCGCCTTGGGACCGATTGACGGGCGTCTCGACCTACGGACCCTCTAGGTCCGAGGAAGATGACGACCCCAGCATCTGCTGGGATTTCTCTGGATCTGGCAACCCCAGTGCTATGCGGGACTTCATGACCGCATGCAACTACTGCCTCTCCGACTGTTCCGACGGCAGCCGCAGCCTTGACGACAAGGACTGCGGCCCGAGCCGCGAATGTTTCCACGTCGAGCTAGGGGATCTCTCCGGAGGCAGCTGTCTCGACATGCCAGAGGATGGTGATCTCCCTAGGCCAGCGCCTCGCGCCGACATCCCGCGGGAGCTAGCTGTGGTCCCCGTTCCGGCGGGGGGTCACGACCCACAGCTCGAGCAAGTCCGCGGGGCGCAGGCCGGGCTCGATGAGGGAGCAGGAGCGCTCGAGGCAATCCGCCGGGACGTCGGGCAGGTATGGGCGGGCCAGCCCCCGGCCGGAGAAATACGTCACCTGCCCCAGGGTCTCCAGCACCGCATCGCCAACGATGCCAGGGACAGACCGCCATCCGCATCCGGCGGAACCGGTCAGGACCTGGCAGCCGCAGCGATGCTCCTCCGCGCGATGCCGGAGTCATCAACCACCGAGGGTCGGCGAATCCAGGGAGAGCTCAAGCATCTCCTGGAAGGCGCTGCGGCCCGGCGGGCCGAGAGCTCTGCCTCCCGAAGGCAGGGGTACCCCTCGGAACCTCGTGTCGCGACTTCCCGACTCATGCGGGAAGCCTCGGTCTACACCGGGCGCACGCGCAACACCGCGCCTGCGGCCCCGGGCCACCTCGGCGACGAGCACCCTCATCGCGACCGTCGGGCCTGCCTCGACGAAAGGGTGCGCCGAGGTTATCACCCTAGGCGTGGGGGACACTACGACAGCGGGGAGGATCGGAGTCCCTCGCCCGAACCACCCGGTCCGCAGGTCTTCAGCCGGGCCATTCGGCGGGCGCCGTTTCCGACCCGATTCCGACCCCCGACTACTATCACAAAGTACTCGGGGGAAACGAGACCGGAATTGTGGCTCGCGGACTACCGCCTGGCCTGTCAACTGGGTGGAACGGACGATGACAACCTCATCATCCGCAACCTCCCCCTGCTCCTCTCCGACACTGCTCGCGCTTGGTTGGAGCACCTGCCTCCGGGGCAGATTTCCAACTGGGAGGATCTGGTCCAAGCTTTCGCCGGCAACTTCCAGGGCACGTACGTGCGCCCCGGGAATTCCTGGGACCTCCGAAGCTGCCGGCAACAGCCGGGAGAGTCTCTTCGGGACTACATCCGGCGATTCTCGAAGCAGCGCACCGAGCTGCCCAACATCACCGACTCCGATGTCATCGGTGCGTTCCTTGCCGGCACCACCTGCCGTGACCTGGTGAGCAAGTTGGGTCGCAAGACCCCCACCAGGGCGAGCGAGCTGATGGACATCGCCACCAAGTTCGCCTCTGGTCAGGAGGCGGTCGAGGCCATCTTCCGAAAGGACAAGCAGCCCCAGGGCCGCCCGTCGGAAGATGCTCCCGAGGCGTCTACTCCGCTCGGCGCCAAGAAGAAAGGCAGGAGGAAGTCGCAAGCGAAACGCGACGCCGCCAGCACGGACCTTGTTGCCGCCGCCGAATACAAGAACCCTCGGAAGCCCCCCGGAGGCGCCAACCTCTTCGACAAGGCACTCAAGGAGACGTGCCCTTACCATCAGGGGCCCGTCAAGCACACCCTCGAGGAGTGCGTCATGCTTCGGCGTCACTTCCACCGGGCCGGGCCACCCGCAGAGGGTGGCAGGGCCCGCGACGACGACAAAAAGGAAGATCACCAAGCAGGAGAGTTCCCCGAGGTCCGCGACTGCTTCATGATCTACGGAGGGCATGCGGCGAATGCCTCGGCTCGGCATCGTAAGCAAGAGCGTCGGGAGGTCTGCTCGGTGAAGGTGGCGGCGCCAGTCTACCTAGACTGGTCCGACAAGCCCATCACCTTCGACCAAGATGACCACCCCGACCACGTGCCGAGCCCGGGGAAGTACCCGCTCGTCGTCGATCCCGTCATCGGCGACGTCAGGCTCACCAAGGTCCTGATGGATGGGGGCAGCTGCCTCAATATCATCTACGCCGAGACCCTCAGGCTCCTGCGCGTCGATCTGTCATCCGTCCGAGCAGGCGCTGCGCCCTTCCACGGGATCATTCCTGGGAAGCGTGTCCAGCCCCTCGGACAGCTCGACCTTCCTGTCTGCTTCGGAACGCCCTCCAATTTCCGAAGGGAGACTTTGACGTTCGAGGTGGTCGGGTTCCGAGGAACCTACCACGCAGTATTGGGAAGGCCATGCTACGCGAAGTTCATGGCCATCCCCAACTACACCTACCTGAAGCTCAAGATGCCGGGCCCCAATGGGGTCATCACCGTCGGCCCCACGTACAAACACGCGTTCGAATGCGATGTGGAGTGCGTGGAGTACGCCGAGGCCCTCGCCGAGTCCGAGGCCCTCATCGCCGACCTGGAAAGCCTCTCCCGAGAGGTGCCGGACGTGAAGCGACACGCCGGCAACTTCGAGCCAGCGGAGACGGTTAAGACCATCCCTCTCGACCCCAGTGGCGACACCTCCAAGCAGATCCGGATCGGTTTCGGGCTCGACCCCAAATAGGAAGCAGTGCTCGTCGACTTTCTCCGCGCAAACGCCGACGTCTTTGCGTGGAGTCCCTCGGACATGCCCGGCATACCGAGGGATGTCACCGAGCACTTGCTGGATATTCGGGCCGGAGCCCGACCGGTCAGACAGCCTCTGCGCCGATTCGACGAGGAAAAGCGCAGGGTGATAGGCGAGGAGATCCACAAGCTGATGGCAGCAGGGTTCATCAAAGAGGTATTCCATCCCGAATGGCTTGCCAACCCTGTACTTGTGAGGAAGAAAGGGGGGAAATGGCGGATGTGTGTAGACTACACTGGTCTCAACAAAGCATGTCCGAAGGTCCCCTACCCTCTACCTCGCATCGATCAAATCGTGGACTCCACTGCTGGGTGCGAAACCCTGTCTTTCCTCGATGCCTACTCAGGGTATCATCAAATCAAGATGAAAGAGTCCGACCAGCTCGCGACTTCTTTCATCACGCCCTTCGGCATGTACTGTTATGTCACCATGCCGTTCGGTTTGAGGAACGCGGGTGCAACGTACCAGCGGTGCATGAACCATGTGTTCGGCGAACACATCGGTCGCACGGTCGAGGCCTACGTCGATGACATCGTAGTCAAGACAAGGAAAGCCTCCGACCTTCTCTCCGACCTTGAAGTGACATTCCGATGTCTCAAGGCGAAGGGCGTCAAGCTCAATCCCGAGAAGTGCGTCTTCGGGGTGCCCCGAGGCATGCTCCTGGGATTCATCGTCTCCGAGCGGGGCATCGAAGCCAACCCGGAGAAGATCGCAGCCATCACAAGCATGGGGCCCATCAAGGACATAAAAGGCGTACAGAGGGTCATGGGATGTCTCGCGGCCTTGAGCCGTTTCATCTCGCGCCTCGGCGAAAGAGGCCTGCCCCTGTACCGCCTCTTAAGGAAGGCCGAGTGCTTCACTTGGACTCCCGAGGCCGAGGAAGCTCTCGGGAACCTGAAGGCGCTCCTCACCTAGGCGCCCGTCTTGGTACCCCCAGCTGATGGAGAAGCCCTCTTGGTCTACGTCGCCGCTACCACTCAGGTGGTCAGTGCCGCGATCGTGGTCGAAAGGCAGGAAGAGGGGCATGCTTTGCCCATTCAGAGGCCAGTTTACTTCGTCAGCGAGGTGCTGTCCGAGACCAAGATCCGCTACCCACAAGTCCAGAAGCTGCTGTATGCAGTGATCCTGACGAGGCGAAAGCTGCGACATTACTTCGAGTCTCATCCGGTGACTGTGGTGTCATCCTTCCCCCTGGGGGAGATCATCCAGTGCCGAGAGGCCTCGGGACGGATCGCAAAGTGGGCGGTGGAAATCATGGGCGAGACAATCTCGTTCGCCCCTCGGAAGGCCATCAAGTCCCAGGTACTGGCAGACTTCGTAACCGAATGGGTCGACACCCAGTTGCCGACGGCTCCGATCCAACCGGAGCTCTGGACCATGTTTTTCGACGGGTCGCTGATGAAGACGGGAGCCGGCGCGGGCCTGCTCTTCGTCTCGCCCCTCGGGAAACACCTGCGCTACGTGCTCCGCCTCCATTTCCCGGCGTCCAACAATGTGGCTCAGTACGAGGCTCTAATCAACGGATTGTGAATCGCCATCGAGCTAGGGGTCCGACGCCTCGATGCTCGCGGCGACTCGCAGCTCATCATCGACCAAGTCATGAAGAACTCCCACTGCCGCGACCCGAAGATGGAGGCCTACTGTGATGAGGTTCGACGCCTGGAAGACAAGTTCTAAGGGCTCGAGCTTAACCACATCGCCCGGCGCTACAACGAGACTGCGAACGAGCTGGCAAAGATAGCCTCGGGGCGAACGACGGTTCCCCCGGACGTCTTCTCCCGGGATCTGTACCAACCCTCCGTCAAGATCGGCGACACGCCCGAGCCCGAGGCGCCCTCGGCCCCGTCCGAGGTGACCTCGGCCCAGCCCGAGCCATCCTCGGTTCAGCCCGAGGAACCCTCGGCCTCCGCGGGCGAAGCACTGCGCATCGAGGAGGAGCGGAGCGGGGTCACGCCAGATCAAGATTGGCAGACCCCGTACCTGCAATATCTCCGCCAAGGAGAACTGCCCCTCGACCGAGCCGAGGCTCGGCGGGTAGCGCGACGCGCCAAGTCGTTCGTCTTGCTGGGCGATGAGAAGGAGCTCTACCACCGTAGCCCCTCGGGCATCCTCCAGCGATGCATCTCCATCACCGAAGGTCAGGAACTCCTGCAAGAGATACACTCGGGGGCTTGCGGCCATCATGCAGCGCCCCGAGCCCTCATCGGGAACGCTTTCTGGCAAGGCTTCTACTGGCCGACGGCGGTGGCTGACGCCACTCGAATCGTCCGCACCTGCGAGGGGTGTCAATTCTATGCGAAGCAGACCCACCTGCCCGCTCAGGCTCTGCAGACGATACCCATCACCTGGCCCTTCGCTGTGTGGGGTCTGGACCTCGTCGGCCCTCTGCAGAAGGCGCCCGGGGGCTACACGCACCTGCTGGTCGCCGTCGACAAATTCTCCAAGTGGATCGAGGTCCGACCCCTAAACAGCATCAGGTCCGAGCAGGCGGTGGCGTTCTTCACCAACATCATCCATCGCTTTGGGGTCCCGAACTCCATCATCACCGACAACGGCACCCAGTTCACCGGCAAAAAATTCTTGGATTTTTGCGAGGATCACAACATCCGGGTAGACTGGGCCGCCGTAGCTCATCCCATGTCGAATGGGCAAGTAGAGCGCGCCAATGGCATGATTCTACAAGGGCTCAAGCCTCGGATTTACAATGACCTCAACAAGTTCGGCAAGCGATGGATGAAGGAACTCCCCTCGGTGGTCTGGAGCCTGAGGACGACGCCGAGCCGAGCCACGGGTTTCACGCCGTTCTTCCTGGTCTACGGGGCCGAGGCCGTCTTGCCCACGGACCTGGAATACGGCTCCCCGAGGACGAGAGACTACGACGATCAAAGCAACCAAGCTAGCCGAGAAGACTCGCTGGACCAGCTGGAAGAGGCTCGGGACAAGGCCTTACTACACTCGGCGCGGTATCAGCAGTCCCTGCGACGCTACCACGCCCGAGGGGTCCGACCCCGAGACCTCCAGGTGGGCGACCTGGTGCTTCGGCTACGGCAAGACGCCCGAGGGAGGCACAAGCTCACGCCCCCCTGGGAGGGGCCATTCGTCATCGCCAAAGTTCTGAAGCCCGGAACGTACAAGCTGGCCAACAGTCAAGGCGAGGTCTACGGCAACGCTTGGAACATCCAACAGCTACGTCGCTTCTACCCTTAAGATGTTTCCAAGTTGTTCATATACCTCGCACCCCCGCAAAGTTTAGTCAACAAGGAAGGGTCGGCCTCGCCTCGGCAAAGCCCGACCCTCCCTCGGGGGCTAAAAGGAAACCCCCTCTGCGTCAAAATTTTCCTCGAAAAGAAAATCTCTTTTACCAGAATATCTTTCGTGCTTTTTGACTACTTCGAAAAGTGGGTCCTGGAAACGACGGGGTACACGTAAGCAGTCAAGGCTGACCGAGCCGAGGGACTCCTACGCCTCCGGGATACGGATACCTCACTCATCACCTTCTGCGATAAGTAACTCACGTTCGGATAAAGCGGCTCCACGGATTGAACAAGTCTTTACGTTCGGAAGCCCTTCTGCCGAAGCGATCTTTCGGGCCTTCTCGACCAAGTCGGTGACGGGGCCTCATGGATGGGTGAAAGTACGCGTAAGCGGCAAGGCCGACCGAGCCGAGGGACTCCCACGCCTCCGGGATACGGATACCTCACTCATCACCTTCCGCGAGAAGCAACTCTCGCTCGCACTAACATCCCTGTTACCGACAAAAAGTCCAGATACTCGAAACGAGAGGAAAAGAGACGCATCTTTACAACGCAGCAAGGGTGTGTGTTCTGGCCTCGACGGCCACACAAGGCCCACGCTACAAGACAAATCTGATCCTGCAGGCTCGGGTCTTGACGCTGGAAGGGGGCGGCGACACCCTCGGCATCGACGGCACCTTCGGCGAGGCCCGACCTAGCCTCGGACGGCGACGCAGTCCGAGGGCCTCCGCTCCGAAGGACGACGTCATCACCACGCCCGGGCAATCGCTGTCAGGGACTTCTCCGGGAATCCGGCCCGAGCGGGCGGCTCGGCCGGCCACCTCCGGGGCCTCGGCCAACCACCTTCCGAGGGCACCAGCCCGGTCCGAAGCCTCGGCTGACCAACTCCGGCGTCGATCCTGCCAACGGACAACTCGGCTAGGCTCCGGCCAAACAGGTTTCATTTTCGAGCCAACTCCGCCTCTGCACATGCTGATATCGCTACCCCTGGCCTCGGCTCGTCGAAGAGCGGCCGAGGGGTCTCTTTAACTAAGCTAGAGGAGCCTCGGACAACAGGGCCGACCGAGCCGAGGGACTCCTACGCCTCCGGGATACGGATACCTCACTCGTCACCTTGACACGGGGCGACTCATGCTTGGTGAAGCGGTTCAGATAATCAGCAGACGAGTCTTAGTGCTCGGAAATGAGGAAAAAATACGGCTCTGTGCTGACGTTACATACATGTTCAGGCCCCGAAAGCCGAAATGAACAAAAAACCCGGCACTCGAAGTGCCATTACAAACGGAACTCTGGTTCCCCCTCCGCAGGTACGAACAACCCCACTCGATAGGGGTGGGCCTGCGGGGCAACAGAAGACCGACGAACGGCATGTCGCCGCCCGCCCCGACAGCGGCGACGATGAAGACTTCTGCCCCGGGGGGCCGAACAGCAGCAATGATGGCCTCAGGGCGGATGCTGCTGCTAGGAGGCCCCCGCCCTTGCCCAAACTCGAGAGGCAAGGACGGGCAGAAGGCCATAGAGTTGGAGGTCGGTCCATGGCCAACCTTGGCTGTCGCGCCGGCGGAAGAACCTCTTCCAGCTGCCGTGGCGGGAGGCGGCACCGGGAGCGGCTTCGAAACTGCTCGGCTCAAAGAGCCGGGCACGGTGCAGCTGTTAGCGCCACGGACGACTCCCGCCCTTCCCCCCGATCATGGAGGGAAGGAGCGGGCCACCGCCCGCGCAGGGGCCGACCCCAACTCGGCACACTCCCCTCCTCAGCCCTGGTGATGAAAATCCTTGAGGCTGAGGAAGGGGCGGAGGCCGCAGCCCGGCTCGCTTTCCCCCACCATCAAGCCGGAGGTCACCATCTTGGGTGACCGCCGGTGGAGGGGTGCAGCCGGGCTGCATGATGAAAATCCTTGAAGCCGAACGATGGCTGAAAGGTACCCACTCCCACGGAGTTGTGTCCTCCGACGATGAGGCGCGGAGACGGCGGTTTCCCCCATCCGGGGGCTTGAAAGGTGGAAAGACACGATGCATAAGGGAGGAAGAAGACATGGTCGCCTTACGAAAGGGGTCGCCCTCCTTTTAAAGGCAACTCTCCCTGCTTGCGCCCCCAACCGTCACGGGCTGAGTCTTCTCCAACACGCCTCCAAAGCCCTCCCCTGCGGCGTGGGGGCTGGGACCCACATGTCATGCAGACCGGCTCCGAGCAGAAGAAGCCGAACCGCCGCGCACGGCGCGCGCAACCACCCAGCGGTTACAAGTGACCCTCCACTTTTGCCCAGACCAACGGGCGAAAGGGGCGGGCAGCCATGCAGGCGGCATGCAACCGCGCCAAGTGGACGCGCTTCTCCGACTCCTGACCTGCCAGCACGGAGGCCCAAGCCCACGCGTCGCGCGACCGGCGCGCCGGATGCTGCATGCAAGCAACTGTACCACTTGCGCCACCACCGCACCTCCTCGTTTGCGGAACCAATACCGTGACCCGAGGCGACCCAGCGCGCGACCCAGCAGCGCCAGCCTGACGCAGCGGTCAAACGCGGTCAAAAGTGGGCCGGCAGTAATGACGGTGGCAGGCGCGCGAGAGCAGCGGTCACGCCGTCAGCCAAGCTCACGTCCCATCCGGAGGCAGCGAGAGAACCCCCTCTCACGGTGTGAAGACGACGCGCCCGTGACCCGTTCCTCGAACGGCTCGCGCACGCGCAACGGCAGCCTCGCCAACTACTCGCCCTGGCGCATTAACTCTACGGCTCGACAGGCGGCGCTTCTGGCGGAAGCAGCTGGCGACGCTTCGCCTTCGCAAAAACGACCACACCAAAAAAGGTACGCCACGTCGTTCAAATTCGTATCCTTTTTTCCCTTTTTTTCTCTTTCTCTATCTCTTGCAACAGGGACCGGGAAAGGGGATACCCCCAAAGGGATCCTTCCCCGTGAAGGAACTAGGCTCCGAGCCTCCTTACTGATCAGGGGTTCGAAGGCTGGCCCCCCGAAGGGTTCAACAGCCGCCTCAGATCGCGTGGGCCCGACACCCACTACTGGTCAGGGGTTCGAAGGTCGGCCTCCCGAAAGGTTCCACGACCGCCTCAGGCTACTCGGGCTCCGCGCCCATTATTGATCAGGGGTTCGAAGGCTGGCCCTCCGAAGGGTTCACAGTCGCCTCAGACACCGAGCGAGGGATGACCAGGGGTACGTTCGATACATAACCAAGGCTCGGGCTGCGCTCCCGAGGTACCCTAGGACATTTCCGAGACCAGCGGGAACGATCCTGTAACGGAATCCCATCGGAGGGAGGCAACGAGCCCTCGGACCCCGTCGCCAGGGGACCGGGTCCGGCAGATCACCCGCAGGTACTTTTGGGCGTGCCTCCGGGCCCCTAGCCGACCCCCAACGAACGGGGCACAGACGTCCACTCGGATTACCCGATCGCAGCTCACCGGAGACACCATGTTCGGTGCCCATCGAGGGTAACATGGCGCTCTCCCCCCCTCCTCCTTGCGGAAAGGCGACGTAGGGGCGTATGTAAAAAAGCCGAGTCTGTCCCTGATCGCCCTCTCGCCCTGTGCGGAGGCTCGGGGGCTGCTCTCGCAAACCCGGCTCCAGCCAAACCGTTGACAGCGTCAACATACCAGCCCGAGAACTTGGGCCCCGACAGTGTACCCGGGCTACGGCCTGCTCGCATGAGGGAACCGCCAGACCAGCCGAAGCATTACGCCAGGCATTAAGACCTCAAAGGAGTGAAACCACTCCTCCGAGGCCTCGGGGGCTACACCCGGCGGGTGCGCTCGCGCGCACCCACCGGAACAAAGTGCAACCGAGAAAGGCTGGTCCCCTTGCAAAAAAGTGCGACGAAAGCCTCCAAGCGAGTGCTAACACTCCCTTCGAGGCTCGGGGGCTACTGTCGGGGACCATAATTAGGGGTACCCTCAAGACGCCTAATTCTCAGCTGGTAACCCCCATCAGCATAAAGCTGCAGAGGCCTGATGGGTTTGATTTAAGTCAGGGATCAGTCCATACGAGCGACTCGATCACGCCGCGCCCGAGCCTAGCCTCGGGCAAGGGCAGCCGACCCTGAGGTGTTTCCGTCTCGCCCGAGGCCCCCTTTTTTTACGGCAGACGCATCTCCGGCTCGCCCGAGGCCTTGCCTTCGTTAAGAAGCAACCCTGACTAAATCACCGCGCCGACCGACCAAGTCTCTGGGGCATTTAACGCAAAGAGTGAGACTGACGGGCGGCCAGGCTTTGCCAAAGGCGCCATAGGAAGCTCCGCCCGACCCAGGGCTCGGACTCGGGCTAAGGCCCCGGAAGACGGCGAACTCCGCTCCGCCCAGGGCTCGGACTCGGGCTAAGGCCCCGGAAGACGGCGAACTCCGCTCCGCCCGACCCAGGGCTCGGACTCGGGCTAAGGCCCCGGAAGACGGCGAACTCCGCTCCGCCCGACCCAGGGCTCGGACTCGGGCTAAGGCCCCGGAAGACGGCGAACTCCGCTCCGCCCGACCCAGGGCTCGGACTCGGGCTAAGGCCCCGGAAGACGACGAACTCCGCTCCGCCCGACCCAGGGCTCGGACTCGGGCTAAGGCCCCGGAAGACGACGAACTCCGCTCCGCCCAGGGCTCGGACTCGGGCTAAGGCCCCGGAAGACGGCGAACTCCGCTCCGCCCAACCCAGGGCTCGGACTCGGGCTAAGGCCCCGGAAGACGGCGAACTCCGCTCCGCCCGACCCAGGGCTCGGACTCGGGCTAAGGCCCCGGAAGAAGGCGAACTCCGCTCCGCCCGACCCAGGGCTCGGACTCGGGCTAAGGCCCCGGAAGACGACGAACTCCGCTCCGCCCGACCTAGGGCTCGGACTCGGGCTAAGGCCCCAGAAGACGACGAACTCCGCTTCGCCCGACTCAGGGCTCGGACTCCGCCCTGGCCTCTGCCGAACGACCTCCGCCTCGCCCGACCCGGGAGCTCGGGCTCGGCCACGGCCATGGAAGACAGACTCGACCTCGGCCTCGGAGGAGCCTCCACGTCGCCCGACCTAGGGCACAAGTCCGCCACGTCAACAGGAAGCGCCATCATCACCCTGCCCCGAGCCGACTTGGGTCGCAGAGAACAAGACCGGCGTCCCATCTGGCTAGCTCCGCCAGATAGGCAATGATGGCGCCCCGCTAGACCCATGACGACGGCGGCTCTCGGCTCCCTTACGGAAGCAGGGAGACGTCAACAAGAGCCCAGCTGTTCCAACAGCTGTCCCTCCACCAGGCTCCGTTACTCCTCCGACAGCCACGACACCACACCAGCTGGGTGCCAAGTTCTCTCCGGCTGCCACATTGGCATGTACCCAGGGCGCTAGCTCTCCCCCGCTAGACACGTAGCACTCTGCTGCATCCCCATTGTACACCTGGATCCTCTCCTTGCGCCTATAAAAGGAAGGACCAGGGCCTTCTTAGAGAAGGTTGGCCTCGCGGGAACGAGGGCAGGGGCAGGCGCTCTCTTGGGGCCGCTCGCTCCCCTCACCCGCGCGGACGCTTGTAACCCCCTACTGCAAGCGCACCCGACCTGGGCGCAGGACGAACATGAAGGCCGCGGGATCTCCGCCTCCCTCACGACCCGGCTCCGGCCACCTCGCTCTCCCCCCTTCGCGCTCGCCCACGCGCTCGACCCATCTGGGCTGGGGCACGCGGCACACTCACTCGTCGGCTCGGGGACCCCCCCCGGTCTCGAAACGCCGACAATTACCGTTCACAAGTAATGAGGTGTCCATTACATCATAGGCTATTTCAGAGCTTTTACTCTTTAGCCTAGCCGCAACCATGTTCAAAACTCGGTTTCTGACCAGCTTATCAGACTAGCGATGTCTGGACACCAGGCTTATATATTTGACCTATTTGTTTCGGTTTTTTTCTATGAGCTTTTCATAGAATCTGGATATGAGGAGAATCTGGTTGTGTAGAGAATCTGAGTATCACGAGAATTATGTGCGGATGAATATAAAGTGGTACATAGGATTTATAATCTACAAAGTAACATATTCTACTTTTGTGACAACTTGGTCGATTCTAATCACGTTGATTTTCGACAATTTTCATCAAAACGATTATTATAAAAGCGGACTAAAAAGCTACAGCCCACAATAATTTCTAACGGTCAGAAGTTGAAAATAAGCCGAAACAAACACCCTCCTTAGGATTGGAGAGGATTGTGGTAGAAATGAACTAATTTACTCTCCAATCCCCTTCAATTCTGAAGGGGTTTGAGTTTCCTCTCTACTTCGGGATTGAAGAGGATTGGAGAGAAAATTAGTTCATTTTAACCTTAATTCTCTCCAATCTCGAAGGAGATTTGAGGTTCCAAAGTAGCCCTAAACAGCAGTTCGGACAAGCTCCTCAGGCTAGTGGCTTTTGGAAAAGCTCTCGCTGTCTTAAATAGGGCCTATGTATCTTTAAAACTGATCTAAAAACACATTAAATACCAGCCGTTTATGTAAATATAGACTAAAAACTATAGTGGATTTCTAGAGAGCTCATGTTTCCCACCATCTATAGAATTCTCATCACATAAGCGGCGAACTAATGTAGCCTTGAACTGCACCGACTGATCAGATTTTTTTTTAATTTTAGCTCTTTTTACAATTTTTTTGACATTTAGCCATATGGAGGAACTAATTCCGGATTTAGACCTTTGCTTAGCGCCATGGGCCGTGGCGCTGAGATAATATGGCTCGAGACCATGGCCCATGGCACTGAGATGCTTGCTCTGGTGACGTGGACGGACTAAGGTGGCAGTCGCCGTGGCAGACCTTGGCACCATAGATCTTGGTGCCGAGCTCTATTTTAATGGCCCAGCATGTCTCCCTTCCTCCCGCCCGTGCCTCTCCTAAGCTCGCTCGCTGTCGCCTCTCTTCCTTGCGAACTCCCCCGCCGCTCTCCTTTCCTCTCTCTGCCGTCGCACCCCACTGGCCCCAGCCCCACAGGCGCCCGCCCTTGCCCCGTCCCAGCCCCGTCCAAACCTAGCCACGGCGCCACGCCCCTACATGCCGCCCGTGCCCAGCTCCGTCGCACGCCCCTGCCCAGCACCACAACCGTCGTGCCCACCTCGACCACGGCCACAGCTCTTGCGCCACCTCGACGACCCATGATTAGTGTTTAGTTTAATTTAGTTAGTGTATAGCTTAGTTTAGTTAGTTAGTCTAGCATAATTTAGCTTATTTTAATTAGTTAGTTTAGTTAAGCTTGTTCCTAAGTGTTTAGTTTAGTTAGTGTCTTTAATATGTACGTAGCAAATTTTTTAGTTAGTTTGTAATTGAATTAGCAAATTTGCTACTTATGTAACATCTGTAGTTAGTAATTTTGTTAGAAAAGTTGGTAGTCAGTTTGCATACATGTTTGTTAGTTTGTAATTTTTTTATTTAATTTGGTAAGTGATGTGGCTAGCTATTTATTTGTTAGCATATATGGTCAGTCATCATGTTGTCGTTTCTTTGGAGGTTTTAGAAACCTCACCGTATAGGTGAGGTGCCATCGAAATTTTTACTGAAAGTACTATGTTGTTTTTTGTAGGTAGGAGCCTGTCCGGCTCCACCGTCACCGCCACCAGTAGCTTGAATCCACCGTGATCTCAGGTATAACTCCCTTTTTGTATCGTACTTATAGATTACATAAATATGTTAGATGGGGTTAGTTATTAGTTAGTATTTAACTATTACCTATTTATTACTTAGTAAGTATTTAGGCATTAATACATTATTAGATGGGGTTAGTAATTAGTTAGTCATTAGTTGGTAGTGTTATTCACATACCATATTAAATGGTTATTGAGTAATGAATTCGTTTTCGAAATAGATGGTCAACCTAGTCACCCTATACCATGGAGGAAGTGTGGAAGAACATGTTTATGGAAATATTAGTTTTGATGGAATGAAGAAGGTGGCAATGATATTCGATGAAAGGCCGTCTTTTAGCGATATTTTTGCTAGGGCTTGTGATGAACTTCGTTGCAATTCAAATGACCCTGACATCTAAGTTGAGAGTTTAGTTCACCATGGTGGATCTGGAACAATATTCCGGCAGCTGATTTCCATTGGCTCTGTGAAAGGGAAATGTGCCCTTGGGCCATTTCTATAAATATTTTGGTGATTAGAAGCCCAACACAAAATACATTGGTTCATAAGTGCTAAGATGCAAATCAAAGAACAAGGTATGTATCCGGCCTTAATAAATTGTTTTTGGTACTAATATATTTGTCTAAGTGCCAGAAATCTTGCCAAGTCAAAAGAAATTGAATTGGAAAAAATTGGTTGAGTTCAGCCAAACCAGCACCATCCTATGATGCACCGGACTGTCCGGTGGTGCACCAGACAGTGTCCGGTTCCCAGGCTGGCCTCGCGACGAATTCGTCGCTCTCGGAAAAAAGCAATGGCGCCGTGGCTAAAATTCGCTAGACTGTCTGGTGTGCACCGGACTGTCAGGTGAGCCAAAGCCGCCTGCGCCAATGTAACACCTACTTTGTAAGTGCTAGGAATAATATCAATAGAGAAACATTTTCTCTTTATGTGAGTTTGATCTTTATGCACCATCATATGAGAACACTATGTCCAAGAACAATTAATAAAAGATATGCTACTAAATTGCTGCATCATGCTGGATATTTTATTTGTGTGTGCATTTGGTGACAACATAGAAATAAAATGACAATGAGAAGAGGATTTGAGGAAAAAGGAGAAAGAAAGAAAGAAATAATAGAAAATATAAAACAAAATTTATAAATATACAAACTCAACCATACTGGTATGATTAAAATTTATCTATAATTTGAGTACAAATTCAAAGTCATATTTGGAATTCAAATTAGGAAATTGAAAAAAATAAAAAGAAAAGAAAACAGAAAACAGAAAATATAAAAAGAAAAAGATAAAAGAGCTAACTGGGCCTCGGAACCACATTTCGGCCCAACCCCGAATTTCACCCGCGCGCTCGCGCCTGGACACTTTGTCGCTGCCTGGTGGGGCCCGTGGGTCAGCGTTTTTTACCTGAATCGCGCGCACGCCGTGGTCACTGACGAGAAGGGCCCACCGATCGGTCACCTGCTCGTTCGGTTCCGTTTCCTCCGCGCGCCGCTCGCTCCTCCGTTCATCTCGCGCGCGGCTCCGCCATTGACCGAGCTCGCTCGAGTATAAGACCCAGTCACGTCTCGCCTCCTCCTCAACCCACCGCGCCGCATTCCTCTCCCCTTCTCGCGGTACCTAGACCACCCTGGGCGGCACGAGGAGGGCGCCGCCATCGACGTCCGAGGCGACCACTGCCGCAACCGAGCTCCCACCGGCGACCCTTGGCGGTAACTCTCTCCTCTCGCTTGCGGAATACTCACTGGACGATAGGAGCTTTACTGCGCCGTGATTCGAGCCATAGGACCATTGTAATCGCTCGCCGTAGCATATATCCCCGCCGTGGATTGAACTGCGCCGTGGGCCGGGGGTCTGCGGGGTGCTGTGGCTGAAATTGATGGGAGGCATGGGTTCGGGTGGTCGCGAATCTTGCGAGGGTCAGACGAATTTGGGTTTGGCGCTCGAATTGACCGGATTTCGCGAGCTCCGGCGAAGTCCGCCGCCGCGCCCCTGTGCGGCGCCGCCGTCGGGACGACCTGGGTTGGGAGACGAGCGCCCGACCGTTGGATCCCAGCCGACGGCCGAGATTAGATCGTAAGGATACCCCTTCGCGCGTTTGGATCGGACGGATCCCTGCCGTTAGATCATGATCGGACGAACCTGCGGCTCAGGATGTGATCCCATGCATTTTAAAATCTGAGCCGTTGATCGTGGATCCTGCGGCTCAGGATGTGTACCGGTTCGGGTGATGGGTGGATCTAATCCGAGCCATCCGTGTGTGATCCAACGGCCAGAACGGCCCGATACCCCTTCGCGGGGCATTTTCTCTAAAGAGACCCCCTGTTTTCGCAGAATCAACCCGCCGTCCATGTGTTACTATTCTCTGTGTCTAGGATAACTTACGCCAGACCCCCTGGGTTTTCCAGGAATTGACGCCCAGTCCAGAGCCTAATTAAATCGAATAAAGGATTTGGAAAATGGATTTTTAATAGGAAAATAATTGCTAGAACTTCAATAATTCATAGAAAATTCATACTAACTCCAAATTGAGCCATTCCAGTTCCTAAAATTTTGTAATTTTATTCTCTAGCACTTAGTGTCTCTGTTTTGGCATAAAAACAGTAAGAAATTTATTTATCACTTAATCCTATTTAAAGCACATAAAACCTTTGAAAATGCATAACTTGAAACCTATAACTCAGAAAATTATGATTCCAGTTCCTAGGTTTTTATTTTAATATGTAGAATATCTCTGTGTATTTTATTTATATGTTTGGTGTAATGTTAATTTCTCTATATACACTGTGTTTGTTTGTATTGTGGCGAGTAGAAGAGCCCGTTGCTGAGGATACTGGTGAGCAGCAGGTTGAAGTAGCTGAGCAGGAGCTCATTGAAGGCAAGTTGTGCCCTTGACCACTTTTTACCCAATAATGTTCTTTAAATATCACTTATCCATGCATAGGTTAATTTTGATGGGACCCAATAGGTCACCCTAGATTGTTTATCTCATTACCTTGTTTACCCCTGAATCACTTGGGTAGTTTGCTATTGCTTTATATGGTTTTGGGATAATCATTTATTACCTCTATGTTCCAATTCTTGTTGTTATTCTGTTTATGTTCATGTTGATATCATTAATGTTAATTGGAACATAGAGCTTAACTTGAGTAACACGTGCCACCACAAGGGAGGAATGGGACCCCTTGGCTGACTAATTAGGAAAGCTAGTGGAAGTCTACCTTACCCGAAAGGGGCAAGGGCAGTAGGGGAGAGGTCAGTGCAGGGAGGTCCCTGGTTGATTTTGCTGCGATGGCGGTCAGCTAGGAACCCTGTACTGGATCTTCCTATAAACTGTAGCGGGTTTTCGGAAGCTAGTGGAACTTTGTAAAGGCCTCGTAGTGTTGCCCTGCCGCGCTTCCTAGGTAGAGGTGTATGGGATTCATGACCCCTTGGCAGATGGGTAACATGACTTGTGGTTAAAGGGTACAACCTCTGCAGAGTGTAAAACTGGTATACTAGCCGAGCTCACGGTCATGAGCAGCTCAGGACTCTCTGATGTCTAAATTATGGAACTTAAATTCAATTTTGTCATTTGAATTGCATGGGTTTGTTATTAATTTTGTTCTATTACTTTACTTATGGTTTGGTATTTACTTACACTTAGTAACTGCTAATAAAATCTTGACCAACTACTTAAAAGCAATGCTCAGCTTTAACCCCCATTTTTGATTAAGCCTTACACATCACATGAACTCACACCTTTGTGAGTTTATGTCCACTGGTTTCCCCACAACTTGTTGAGCTATGATCATGTGTGAGCTCACTCTTGCTGTCTCACACCCCCCCACAGGAGATGATCAGGTGGTTCAGGAGGAGCCGCCTAACACTGAGGAGTTCGATCTGATCTAGGTGGCGTTTCCCAGTCGACATTGGCGCCGTCGATCCTTAGTTCGTTTTATCTTTATTACTTTATTTTGTAATAAGTCTTCCGCTATGTAATAAATACTCTGATGTTTTATGACATTTATCTCTATACACTCTATTATTATATATGTTGTCTTCTTTGGCGCATGTATGAGATGCACCCGGCTTTGTTTCTTAAAACCGGGTGTTACAGAAGTGGTATCAGAGGAATGTTGACTGTAGGACGAGACCTAGGTAGAAATGGACAAACCCTCTCCTACTTACCTTACTCTGACTCCTTTTATACTCATCTTGATCTTGTCTCACCTTTTTGCTATTCTACTCTGATCATTCTTATCTTTTCTACTCTAAGACAAGATGGATTTCACACCTTGGAATCCTATGACTATGATCTTTCTAAGAGATAGGGAACCTAAGACAAATTAAAACTATTTTCTCTATTTAAAATGTTGTTTGATTGTACTGATGCTAAATGCCTGATTTGCTTCTTTGATTGATTGAATTATGGACATCTTAGTATGTACCACCATAAGGTATTGAATTAGCTAGGATAGGTAAAATATTAATCTGCTTAGCTAATAAAATTCCCCAAAGTAACCTGATTTGTAAATACCTGCCTTGTCTACTATTTTCTTACCATATGTATCTAACTCAGATGGTCAATACCAGGCGGGGTGGTGGAATTGACTTGCCTCCTAACCAACACACTCGAAGGATATATAGACAACCTCAGCCACAGCCTGCAGAGATGAATCCTCCCAATCCTCCACCAGGCGGAGTTGACCCACTCGTTGCTGCTCAGATGGCGGTGATGCAGCAAATGGCGGACACAATGGCTGATATGCGTGCCCAGATGCAGCAAGAACGCCAAGAGATGCGTCAGGAAAGAGAAGATATACGCCAGGAGCTGCGCCAGGAGAGAGATGAGATACGCCAAGAAAGGAGGGCGCAACAACAGCAGCTGCAACAACAACTTCAACAACAGCAGCAACAGCAGCAAGTGCCATTGCCTCCACCACCACCACCAGTTCCACCTCGGGATAAGCACCGGGAGTTTATGAGTCATAAGCCACCTACATTCGCTAGCTCACCTGATCCACTGGACGCGGATGATTGGCTGAAAGCAATTGAGAAGATGCTGAATATTGCACAATGCACTGACCGGGAGAAGGTTTTATATGCTTCTGGACGTCTGATTGGTCCTGCTGCTGACTGGTGGGATTCTTATACTGCTGCCCATGATGCTGCGGATACTATTACTTGGGCAGAGTTCAGTACACAGTTCAGGAACTACCATATTCCAGCTGGGATGATAAAGATCAAGAAGAAGGAATTTCTGTCGCTGAAGCAAGGAAGTATGTCAGTCAGCGAGTACCGCGACAAGTTTATTCAGTTATCTAGATATGCCCCTGAAGAAGTTGCTGAAGACGAGAGGAAGCAGGAGCATTTTATTGAAGGACTTAATGGACCACTGCAGTATGCTCTAGTGGCACACACATTTCCATCATTTCAGAGGCTGCTTGATAAGGCCCTGGCTATTGAACACAAGCTTGTTCAACTGGGCGATTTGAAGAGGAAGGCTATCTCACAGGGACAGGGTAGCAGCAGTGTTCGTCCTCGATACAGTTCACCCTAGGGTACACCGACTCGACCAGGAGGACCACGCCCAGTTCAGCAATCACCACTGAGGACTCCACCTCCTCGACAGGCTACTCCCACGGGCACCCCGACGAAGTTTGCAGGACAGAGTCCGGGCACCCAATGCTTCAAGTGTGGGAAGATTGGTCATTATGCAAATGTCTGCCCACAGAGGATTGCTACTACTCCAGCTCAGAACAAGCAACAGACCCCTGGCAAGGGATATTCTATAGCCAGGGTGAATCAAGTCAGCGTTGATGATACTCCTGATGGTGGGGACCTCGTAATTGGTATGTTTTATGTTAATGCAATTCCCGCAACCATATTATTTGATTCTGGTGCTACACATTCATTCATGTCTGCTAGATATGCCAACACAAATGAAATCCCACTGCTAAATATGAGAAAACCCCTGATAGTAATTACACCTAAAGGGCCTGTTGAGGCGAATCAAATGACACGTAGATTGACCTTGACCATTATGGGTAGAGAATTTGGAGCTACTGCTATAATATTAGAGTCAAGCAGTATAGATTTGATCCTTGGTATGTCATGGCTAAGAAAGGCAAAGGCCGTTATAGCATGTGGTAGAGGTACCGTAGAACTCACTACTACTAAGGGAGAAAGATTTCAAGTTAACATTGCAGTAACCTCCTCATCCATGCGTGCAATGTTCTTTATGCCTGAGGAGTTTGTTGGTGACAATATCCGGGTGGTTAGAGATTTTCCGGATGTCTTTCCAGAGGAGTTACCAGGAATGCCACCTGATAGAGAAGTTGAGTTTGTTATTGACCTCTTACCTGGAACCGCCCCTATTTCTAAACGGCCATATAGAATGTCCGTAGAAGAGTTGAAGGAACTTAAGAAGCAGTTAACTGAGTTACAAGAGGCTGGATACATTCGTCCGAGTTCCTCACCATGGGGAGCACCGGTTTTGTTTGTACAGAAGAAGGATGGATCGCAGCGGATGTGTGTGGATTATAGATCTCTTAATGATGTTACGGTGAAGAACAAGTATCCGTTGCCCCGTATTGAGGATTTATTTGATCAAATGAGAGGTGCAAGAGTATTTTCGAAGATTGATCTCCGATCGGGATACCATCAGATGAGGATTAGACCATCGGACATTCCCAAGACGGCTTTCTCGACTAGATATGGATTATATGAGTTCACAGTTATGTCGTTTGGATTAACCAATGCACCAGCTTATTTTATGAACTTGATGAACAAGGTGTTTATGGAGTATTTGGACAGATTCGTCGTGGTATTCATCGACGATATTCTTATCTATTCTCAGAGTGATAGTGATCACGAGGAACATCTGAGGTTGGTGCTACAGAAGCTACGAGATAATCAACTCTATGCCAAGTTCAGCAAGTGTGAGTTTTGGATTGGCGAAGTGCCATTTCTTGGTCATATTATTTCTAATGGAGGAATAGCAGTGGATCCTGCTAAAGTTAAGGAGATAATGGAGTGGAGAGTACCCACTACAGTTACTGAGATTCGGAGTTTCTTGGGATTAGCCGGCTATTATCGGAGATTTATTGAAGGATTTTCTAAGATTGCTAAGCCTATGACTTCGCTTTTGGAGAAAGGAAAAGAATTTAAGTGGGACGAGAAGTGTCAAGACAGCTTTGATCTATTGAAGAAGAGGTTGATGTCGCCACCAGTGTTGGTTATGCCGGACCTACAGAAAGGATTTGACATCTATTGCGATGCATGTGGCCAAGGCTTAGGATGTGTGCTCATGCAAGAAGGACATGTGATCGCTTATGCTTCTCGTCAGTTACGGAGACATGAATTGAACTACCCCACGCATGATTTGGAGCTGGCTGCTGTTGTGCATGCACTTAAGATTTGGAGACATTATATCATGGGGACCGAGTGTCAAGTATATACGGATCATAAGAGTTTGAAGTATATATTCACTCAGAAGGATCTCAACCTTAGGCAACATCGTTGGTTGGAGCTTATTAAGGATTATGATTTGGAGATTCACTATCACCCGGGCAAGGCAAACTTGGTTGCAGATGCCTTGAGTCGCAAGGAGCATGTTCATTCAGCTGTTGTTGCCCAGCTACCCGATGAGATTGTTGAGGACTTCAGGAGACTTAACCTGGGGA
Source organism: Zea luxurians (assembly GCA_029449295.1). Classification (NCBI taxonomy): domain Eukaryota; kingdom Viridiplantae; phylum Streptophyta; class Magnoliopsida; order Poales; family Poaceae; genus Zea; species Zea luxurians. The sequence continues at coordinate 41,929,628 of JAOPSE010000001.1, read as the reverse complement.
TAGTTGCTCATACTGAGGGAGTTACTATTGATGTGGAACCTACTTTGGAGCAAGAGATCCGCAAAGGACAAATTGGTGATGCTAAGATAAAAGAGATCAAGGATCTGATTACTGAAGGTCGAGTTCCGGAATTTACGGAAGATGAGCAGGGCACTATATGGTTCAAGGACAGGATGTGTGTTCCTGATGTTAAAAGCCTTCGAGAGACTATATTGAAGGAGGCCCATGATTCGGATTATTCTATTCATCCTGGTAGTACCAAGATGTATCAGGATTTGAAACGGAAGTATTGGTGGTATGGATTGAAAAGAGATGTAGCTGCACATGTGGCTATGTGCGATGTATGTCAAAGAGTTAAAGCTGAACATCAGAGGCCAGCTGGACTATTGCATCCACTGAAGATACCCGAGTGGAAATGGGAAGAGATTGGTATGGATTTCATTACTGGATTGCCTCGCACCCAGAAAGGATATGATGCTATATGGGTGATTGTGGATAGATTGACTAAAGTAGCTCACTTTATTCCTGTGAAGACTACTTATAAAGGTTCTCAGCTAGCAGAGTTATATATGGCTCGGATTGTGTGTTTACATGGAGTACCAAAGAAGATCGTGTCTGATCGAGGTTCGCAGTTTACCTCAAGATTTTGGAGAAGCTTTCATGAGAACATGAGTACGAAGTTGAATTTTAGTACAGCTTATCACCCTCAGACTGATGGACAGACTGAAAGGACTAATCATGTATTGGAAGATATGTTGAGAGCATGTGCCCTTCAGCATGGAGGAAGTTGGGATAAGAGTCTGCCTTATGCTGAGTTCTCGTATAATAATAGTTACCAGGCCAGTCTGAAGATGTCACCTTTTGAAGCTTTATATGGGAGGAAGTGCAGGACTCCTCTATATTGGGATCAGACTGGAGAGAGACAGTTCTTTGGGCCTGAATTGATTCAAGAAGCAGAAGAACAAGTTCGTATAATTCGAGAGAATTTGAGGGTGGCTCAAACCAGGCAAAAGAGCTATGCTGATAATAGAAGGAGACCACTGGAATTTGAAGAAGGAGATTATGTGTATCTCAAGGTGTCACCACTGCGTGGAATGAGGAGATTTAAAGTTAAGGGCAAATTATCCCCTCGCTACATTGGACCATTCTTGATCTTTAGAAGAGTTGGGGAGATGGCATACCAACTCGAGTTACCGGATAGTCTTTCGGATGTGCACAATGTGTTTCACGTATCTCAACTTAAGAAGTGTCTCCGTGTTCCCGAGGAACAGTTACCAATGGAAGAGCTCAGTGTTCAAGGTGATTTGACTTACACGGAGTACCCGATCAAGATTTTGGATACATTGACTCGAGTTACAAGAAATAAGGTGATAAAGATGTGCAAAGTCCAATGGAGTCACCACGGTGAAGATGAAGCAACTTGGGAAAGAGAAGAAGAGCTTCGTATAGATTTTCCCCACCTTTTCTCTAGTTCTTCTTAAATCTCGGGGACGAGATTATTTTTAAGGGGGGTAGGATTTGTAACACCTACTTTGTAAGTGCTAGGAATAATATCAATAGAGAAACATTTTCTCTTTATGTGAGTTTGATCTTTATGCACCATCATATGAGAACACTATGTCCAAGAACAATTAATAAAAGATATGCTACTAAATTGCTGCATCATGCTGGATATTTTATTTGTGTGTGCATTTGGTGACAACATAGAAATAAAATGACAATGAGAAGAGGATTTGAGGAAAAAGGAGAAAGAAAGAAAGAAATAATAGAAAATATAAAACAAAATTTATAAATATACAAACTCAACCATACTGGTATGATTAAAATTTATCTATAATTTGAGTACAAATTCAAAGTCATATTTGGAATTCAAATTGGGAAATTGAAAAAAATAAAAAGAAAAGAAAACAGAAAACAGAAAATATAAAAAGAAAAAGATAAAAGAGCTAACTGGGCCTCGGAACCACATTTCGGCCCAACCCCGAATTTCACCCCCGCGCGCGCGCCTGGACACTTTGTCGCTGCCTGGTGGGGCCCGTGGGTCAGCGTTTTTTTTACCTGAATCGCGCGCACGCCGTGGTCACTGACGAGAAGGGCCCACCGATCGGTCACCTGCTCGTTCGGTTCCGTTTCCTCCGCGCGCCGCTCGCTCCTCCGTTCATCTCGCGCGCGGCTCCGCCATTGACCGAGCTCGCTCGAGTATAAGACCCAGTCACGTCTCGCCTCCTCCTCAACCCACCGCGCCGCATTCCTCTCCCCTTCTCGCGGTACCTAGACCACCCTGGGCGGCACGAGGAGGGCGCCGCCATCGACGTCCGAGGCGACCACTGCCGCAACCGAGCTCCCACCGGCGACCCTTGGCGGTAACTCTCTCCTCTCGCTTGCGGAATACTCACTGGACGATAGGAGCTTTACTGCGCCGTGATTCGAGCCATAGGACCATTGTAATCGCTCGCCGTAGCATATATCCCCGCCGTGGATTGAACTGCGCCGTGGGCCGGGGGTCTGCGGGGTGCTGTGGCTGAAATTGATGGGAGGCATGGGTTCGGGTGGTCGCGAATCTTGCGAGGGTCAGACGAATTTGGGTTTGGCGCTCGAATTGACCGGATTTCGCGAGCTCCGGCGAAGTCCGCCGCCGCGCCCCTGTGCGGCGCCGCCGTCGGGACGACCTGGGTTGGGAGACGAGCGCCCGACCGTTGGATCCCAGCCGACGGCCGAGATTAGATCGTAAGGATACCCCTTCGCGCGTTTGGATCGGACGGATCCCTGCCGTTAGATCATGATCGGACGAACCTGAGTGATCCCACGCATTTTAAAATCTGAGCCGTTGATCGTGGATCCTGCGGCTCAGGATGTGTACCGGTTCGGGTGATGGGTGGATCTAATCCGAGCCATCCGTGTGTGATCCAACGGCCAGAACGGCCCGATACCCCTTCGCGGGGCATTTTCTCTAAAGAGACCCCCTGTTTTCGCAGAATCAACCCGCCGTCCATGTGTTACTATTCTCTGTGTCTAGGATAACTTACGCCAGACCCCCTGGGTTTTCCAGGAATTGACGCCCAGTCCAGAGCCTAATTAAATCGAATAAAGGATTTGGAAAATGGATTTTTAATAGGAAAATAATTGCTAGAACTTCAATAATTCATAGAAAATTCATACTAACTCCAAATTGAGCCATTCCAGTTCCTAAAATTTTGTAATTTTATTCTCTAGCACTTAGTGTCTCTGTTTTGGCATAAAAACAGTAAGAAATTTATTTATCACTTAATCCTATTTAAAGCACATAAAAACTTTGAAAATGCATAACTTGAAACCTATAACTCAGAAAATTATGATTCCAGTTCCTAGGTTTTTATTTTAATATGTAGAATATCTCTGTGTATTTTATTTATATGTTTGGTGTAATGTTAATTTCTCTATATACACTGTGTTTGTTTGTATTGTGGCGAGTAGAAGAGCCCGTTGCTGAGGATACTGGTGAGCAACAGGTTGAAGTAGCTGAGCAGGAGCTCATTGAAGGCAAGTTGTGCCCTTGACCACTTTTTACCCAATAATGTTCTTTAAATATCACTTATCCATGCATAGGTTAATTTTGGTGGGACCCAATAGGTCACCCTAGATTGTTTATCTCATTACCTTGTTTACCCCTGAATCACTTGGGTAGTTTGCTATTGCTTTATATGGTTTTGGGATAATCATTTATTACCTCTATGTTCCAATTCTTGTTGTTATTCTGTTTATGTTCATGTTGATATCATTAATGTTAATTGGAACTGTTGGAGACTTGTTCTCAAATGCTTCGGATTAAGAACAAGGCAACATAAAAAGTGTTAAACGTTAAGGCCCTTCGTCCTATCGAACATTACTCCCCTTCGGGAATAATGAGTTCCGGACGAAGGTCACAAAAGACATACCTTCGTAAGTTCAACAAGTAATAACGAAGGACTCATATAAAACATGGAATGTAAATCATAGAATCATTTCTATTTTATTAACACAAAGAAATAGAAATGATTATAAATTACAAATGTACCTTCGGTCCTGAGAGAAGGTAAAAAGTACAAGCGTGACGCAAATGCCAATGCCAAGTCAGCGTGAACAGTACGGGAGTACTGTTCATCTATTTATAGACGCGGGACGCAGCCCACATAAAATTACATCTATGTCCATTACATTTGTTAATGGCCTACGGAAATCAGTCAAGGCCCACGTAGTCTTTTCATCTTTAAGTCGGTTCCCCCCTCAGCTATTGCGCCGAAGCTCCCCTGCGCACAGCTTCGGCTGCGCTCGTCCTTCGTCTGGTTCAGGCTTCGTCCTGGCCGTGCTTCATATTCATAGTTCTGAGCCCGAAAATACCTGTTCACATAATCCACTTGGAAAACATTGTCAAATCATGTTTTTGAGGACCTTCGGAGGACGAAGGCCCCCAACAGTAGCCCCTCGCAATATTAATTTGTTTGACAATAAATTCAGATTGCGATATGGACGAAGGCCTTAAGCCGAAGGTCCGAAAAAACACCTTCCCTTTGCTAGAATAGCAATATTCACTGACAAGCGGGGTCATTCAATTTTCAATGCCCTGGGCGTATAAATAAGAGCACACCGCCAACTCATTTGGTACGCACACTTGCCATCTGCTTCGGTCCACTAAATTTTTAGCTCTTGTGCATTAAGATTGGTGACCTTTTTGATTTTGAAGCTTCGGCCCTGAAAACAGTTTTTTAGCATTTCCGAAGATGTCTGAAGGCAAGAAGATCCCCGCTGAAACGAAGCTGAGTCTCGAGGAAGAGAAGAATCTGGGGTTCCTAATTGCGATGGCGGAAACCAATACAGAGAAAATTACCAAGGAGATTCTCGAAGGTTTATCCGAAGATACTGATGACAGCGACAGCTATGATGTAGAAAGTGGTGGGGAAGAGGCCGAAGATCGTCCATGGCGGCCAAGTCACACGGTTTTCGGGAAAACCACTATCAAGCAGAGCCATATTGATAATATGAGGGGGCGGTATTTTCGAGATATAACTATTGTGAGGGCTGACGCTGGAGAAAAGACTTCTCCTACCCCCGAAGAAGATGAAGTTGTGATTTTCCGAAGCTTTCTCAAGGCTGGGCTTCGATTCCCTCTGAGCAACTTTGTTGTTGAGGTACTGAAAACATTCCAAGTCTACCTTCATCAACTCACTCCCGAAGCTATTATAAGAATGGGGATTTTTGTCTGGGCTGTGAGAAGCCAAGGTTTGGAACCAAACGCTAAAAGCTTCTGCAACATACACGAGTTATTGTATGAGACGAAGCCCTGGGGAAAAGAGCAATATCATAACAATTTTGGGTGCTACAGCTTCGGCGCCCGCTCCGGGTCCAGCTACCCTGTGCCGACCTTTCGGAAGAGGTGGCCCGGAGCCTGGATGACTGAATGGTTTTATGTGAAAAATGATCTAACAGCGCAAGATAATGTCAAAAGTATCATTATGCACCCAATTTGGCAACGCTTCGGACTTCGAAGGCCGAAGGTTGAAATGGATGAGGCAGCCGAAGAATGCCAAAGAGCCTTCGGCGCAGTCTGCTCCTTCATTGGGACAAGGGACTTGGTCCAGGAGCACATTGCCTTCAGGGTATGGCCACTTGCAGAAAAGTGGGAAATGCCGAAAGAAACCATTAAAGAGTCCGACGAAGGCGGACTAGTTAGACTAAAATACACATTCAAGTATGCAGATAAATTTGTGGAACCTGATGACGACTGGCTGAAAAGCATTGAAACTTTAAGTGATGAATTACTTGGGGCCTACTCGAAGGCTGAGAACACTGCATTATCAGCAGCCTTCGGAGGTCGAAAAAAGAAAAGGCTCAACCGGGTATTCGACGCAGTCGGGTTTGTCTACCCCGATTATCATTATCCGGTACTGAATCGCAAAAGGAAAAATGCTTCTCCTGCAACAGAGGCTACTACAAGTGCCACTATTGAACCAGCACCTCAAAGGAAAAAGATGAAGGTGCTCACCCATCGGACACATTTTATTGAGCCGGCCACAGTGCCCGAATTCATTGGTGAAGCTTCTTTGGCCTCTGAAGCTACAGAACCAGCTCCAGTGCCGAAGACAGAAGAAAAAACTGAAACGCCTCCAGCGATAGAAAAATCGAAGACTGAAGGGCTAAAAACATCAGAAATCTTAAGTCCTTCAGCAAACACTGAATCAACAAAAAATCAAAAGGGCTCATTGGTGACTCCAAGAAGAAAAAGAATGGTGAATGTACTGGATGTCTTGGAGACAATTAAGTCTTCAAGCACGACTCCAAAAAAGAATGTTGAAGTTGCCGAAGCTTCTATTGAAACTTCGAAACGACAAGCTGAAGCTCCGACACAACAAGCCGAAGCTTCTACTGAAGCTGGGCCTTCAGAGCCCTACAAGGAGCAACCTTTGGAAGCCGAAGCAATAAAAATATCAGAACCAGTTGTAGTTGAAGAAGTTGACACTGCCATCCCCGAAGCTCCTGCCAGCATATGCGATTACATTATACGACACGCTTCGGGGAAGAAACTATCCGCAGAAGAAACTTATGAAGCCAATCATTATGCGAAAGAGCTGAAATATCCGAAGGGGGCAGTAGTATTCAATGGGACAAATGAAGACGACTTCCTATACTGCCTACCTGATAATAAGGAACTGTCTGTCTGCCGAGAGATGGCCAGGAGTATAGGCTTCCCGAAGCTCGAAGTTGGATTAAGCGCCATGACGAAAGAGGATCTCGCAGACAGTCTTGCATATAATAGCTTGAAGGTTTGGGAATTAGACTTTTTGAAAAATCCTTACAATACTTAATTCATTCCTTTATTCTTATATAGACTCTCTTTTTTATAGGGTTTAATCCTGAGCAACGCATTGAGAGCACAAAAAAGTGCCGAAGATGAGAGTTATGAGATTGCGTTCAACAATTTGCGCTCCGAAGTTATCAAATTGAGAAACGAAGCTCTAGAAAAGGATAAAATTCTTCTTACGCTGATAGACAAAGTAAAAAAGGATGAAGCTGCTTCAAAAACCCAGGCCGAAGCCCACAAGCGTGAAATTAAAGATCTTCAGAAACAGCTGACTAGAGCTAGAGAGGAGCGCGTCCTTGAGGAAACAAAACGAGAACTCAGTGATCATATGGTCAACAAATTGGAGTTAAGAGTTAAAGAGCTTCGTACATCTCAGGGAAAATGTTATGTCAAATCTATAGAATGTGTGAATAAAATTAAAACCAGCTTTGCCAGCGTGGGCGCCTTCTCCAGCGAAGAGAATTTCTCTCGAGGCAATCCCGAAGGCCCACTGGAATGGATTAGTCACGAAGCAGAGGCCTTCGAGGAGATCCTGAGCAGTCGTGGCGATATTTGCGCTTTTTCGGGCGCCAGAGGAATTGCTTCTGTCTTAGAGAAGAAAGGTTGCGATCATGTAAAATTTCTAGCTCAGTCCGAAGTTGCCTTATCTTCCGAAGACATCAAGGACCCCTCGGCCGAAGCAAGCGTGGTTGGCGGCAAATTTTTTACGGATATCTGGAACGACGGCGGCCGAGGAATGGCGCAAGAGATCATCCAAAGGAGCGAAAAAGGCATCCACGATGCTAGAAAAGTGGCGGAAGCTGCTGAAAAAAGTACAGAGCCCGAAAGGCAATTAGGTATTAATTAGTTGTTCTTATTGTGTTGTAATTTTTGTTTCAAACTCTGCACATAGTTTGTAATAGTGATGAAGAAATGTTCTCTTCCCTCAGAAGCTGCTGGGTCGACTGCCGACCCCCACACAAAAGGAGATGAAGAAATCAAACAAATGGCCGAAGCTATCATGGACAAAGTTGTTGATCAACTTCTAAATGAAGTCGCCGAAGCAGTATTAAGAGAGGACTAGATGCTATTAGAAGAAACATTTAAATTGTGATCTATGTAATATTTTGTACATTTGGATGTAATATACAAGTTTCTTTTCATTATTCAATTCTTTACGATGCATGAAACTCTATATACATACCTTTTTGAGCCTTCGGCGAAAAAACACCTTCCCTTCTTTTCATGCTTCGTGAAGAAGACATTCTTCGTTAAAATTATTCTGATGAATCACATCCATGCTTCGTGAAATCATTATCCGAAGCTATACTCCGAAGCTATACAATCTCAATATTGATCTGATAAAGCTCACCCATGTTTCATAAAAATATTCTCCGAAGCTGTATCCCGAAGCTATACAATTTCGATGTCACTTTCTCAAAGCATCCTTTCGAAGGTTGAGAGTGTCACCTTCTTTTGCCAAATGCAATATGATGTATGATGCTTATGCTATGCAAAATGATGTGATGATGTTATGCTATGCATGTGACATTTGTTCCGAAGATACACATAAAATATATTCGTAAGCTCTGCATTCCCTTAGGAACGTCTTTGGAGCTTCTTCGTCTTTTACTTAGACGATCTCAGCGTTGACTTTTCGCTGTAAGCCTCCCTTAGGAGCTTCTTCGCCCTTTACTTAGGCGGTATCAGTGTTGACTTTTCGCTGTAAGCCTCCCTTAGGAGCTTCTTCGCCTTTTACTTAGGCGGTATCAGCGTTGACTTTTCGCTGTAGGCTCTGCATTCCTTTAGGAACGACTTCTGAGCAGAAAACTTACACTGCGCTCCCTTTGGAACGGCTTTTTGTGACTTCACAAACTTACTCTGCGTTCCTTAGAACGACTTTCTGTTACTCCGAAGGATTTTTAATTCGAAGGTCCTCCTTGGTAACGGAAAAAATTTTAAGCTTCAGCAACTTAAGCTTGTGGAGCAAATAGATCTTCCTCGTGGAAAACAACGAAATTATTACATGAAAACTATCAATGTTTTTTGCTTCACAGAAAATAAAACTGAATAGGAAAGACTGCTATCAAAGGTAGGATATGTGTCAATAAATGTGCTTCGACTCTGGCACAGTGCTGTTGACTGTGCGAGCTTCGGACTGCTCTCTGAAGTCCCTCTGATGTGGAGCGTATTGACTCCCTTCTGGCTGTTGACCTTGCTGCAATGGAGGTGGGGGCGGAAGCTGTTGCCAGGAAGCTTGAGGTTGACTTGCCGAAGCTACAGAAGCTGCAGGGTGGTTGTCTATGTATTGTGGGATATAAGGCGGATGATACGAAGCAGTATGCATGACCTGCTTCGGCTGAGCTTGTTGAGATGCAGCTTCGGCAATTTCCTTTTGCTTCTGGATTGTAATATGGCACGACCTAGTGGTATGGCCCTTGCCTTCTCCACAGAACAAGCAAAACAGTCTCCTTGGCTGATCTCCGAATCTTCCGCCGAAGCCCCTGGCGCCTCTGCCTCTTGGAGCTGGTGGCCGGAAGGAAGTTTGTTGTTGCCCCGAAGCCTGTGAGGAGCACTGCGGTCTGTTCTGCTGACTCCCCTTATCATCATTCTGAGTGTTGTGGATGGACCGGACATGCCTCGGGTAGTATCTCCCTCCGAAGCCCCTGGTCATTTCAGAAAATCTGAAGGCCTCCTCCCTTCTTTGGCGAAAGTCATTATCAGCCCGAATGTACTCGTCCATCTTTTGGAGTAGCTTCTCTAGAGTCTGAGGAGGCTTCCTAGCAAAGTATTGGGCTACAGGTCCAGGACGAAGCCCCTTGATCATAGCTTCGATAACAATTTCATTGGGCACCGTTGGTGCCTGTGCCCTCAATCGCAAGAACCTTCTGACATATGCCTGAAGGTATTCTTCATGATCCTGGGTGCACTGAAATAAAGCTTGTGCAGTGACCGGCTTCGTCTGAAATCCTTGAAAGCTGGTTAACAGCATATCCTTCAGCTTCTGCCATGAGGTGATTGTCCCTGGTCGAAGGGAGGAATACCAGGTCTGAGCAACATTTCTGACGGCCATGACGAAAGACTTTGCCATGACTGCAGCATTGCCCCCATACGAAGACACTGTTGCTTCGTAGCTCATCAGGAACTGCTTCGGGTCTGAGTGACCGTCGAACATGGGAAGCTGAGGTGGCTTATAGGATGGAGGCCAAGGCGTAGCCTGCAGCTCAGCGGACAAAGGAGAAGCATCATCGAAAACAAAATTTCCCTGATGGAAATTGTCATACCAGTCATCTTCGTTGACGAAGCCCTCCTGATGAAGGTCTTTCTGCTGAGGCCTTCTGTTTTGCTCATCATGGGTGAGGTGGCGGACTTCCTCAGAGGCTTCATCTATCTGCCGTTGCAACTCGGCTAGCCGGGCCATCTTCTCCTTCTTCCTTTGCACCTGTTGATGTAGGATCTCCATATCCCTGATTTCTTGGTCTAGCTCTTCCTCCTGAAGCGTCGGGCTGACAGCCTTTCTCTTCTGGCTTCGGGCCTCCCGAAGAGAGACGGTCTCCTGGTTGTGGTCCAGCGGTTGCAGTGCTGAAGCCCCAGTCGCTGAAGCTTTCTTCGGCGCCATAGCTTCCGAAGGTGTTCAAAAAAGCTCGAAGTGGAAGTGAGTTCACCCCACGGTGGGCGCCAAGGTTGGAGACTTGTTCTCAAATGCTTCGGATTAAGAACAAGGCAACATAAAAAGTGTTAAACGTTAAGGCCCTTCGTCCTATCGAACATTACTCCCCTTCGGGAATAATGAGTTCCGGACGAAGGTCACAAAAGACATACCTTCGTAAGTTCAACAAGTAATAACGAAGGACTCATATAAAACATGGAATGTAAATCATAGAATCATTTCTATTTTATTAACACAAAGAAATAGAAATGATTATAAATTACAAATGTACCTTCGGTCCTGAGAGAAGGTAAAAAGTACAAGCGTGACGCAAATGCCAATGCCAAGTCAGCGTGAACAGTACGGGAGTACTGTTCATCTATTTATAGACGCGGGACGCAGCCCACATAAAATTACATCTATGTCCATTACATTTGTTAATGGCCTACGGAAATCAGTCAAGGCCCACGTAGTCTTTTCATCTTTAAGTCGGTTCCCCCCTCAGCTATTGCGCCGAAGCTCCCCTGCGCACAGCTTCGGCTGCGCTCGTCCTTCGTCTGGTTCAGGCTTCGTCCTGGCCGTGCTTCATATTCATAGTTCTGAGCCCGAAAATACCTGTTCACATAATCCACTTGGAAAACATTGTCAAATCATGTTTTTGAGGACCTTCGGAGGACGAAGGCCCCCAACAGTAACATAGAGCTTAACTTGAGTAACACGTGCCACCACAAGGGAGGAATGGGACCCCTTGGCTGACTAATTAGGAAAGCTAGTGGAAGTCTACCTTACCCGAAAGGGGCAAGGGCAGTAGGGGAGAGGTCAGTGCAGGGAGGTCCCTGGTTGATTTTGCTGCGATGGCGATCAGCCAGGAACCCTGTACTGGATCTTCCTATAAACTGTAGCGGGTTTTCGGAAGCTAGTGGAACTTTGTAAAGGCCTCGTAGTGTTGCCCTGCCGCGCTTCCTAGGTAGAGGTGTATGGGATTCATGACCCCTTGGCAGATGGGTAACATGACTTGTGGGTAAAGGGTACAACCTCTGCAGAGTGTAAAACTGGTATACTAGCCGAGCTCACGGTCATGAGCAGCTCAGGACTCTCTGATGTCTAAATTATGGAACTTAAATTCAATTTTGTCATTTGCATTGCATGGGTTTGTTATTAATTTTGTTCTATTACTTTACTTATGGTTTGGTATTTACTTACACTTAGTAACTGCTAATAAAATCTTGACCAACTACTTAAAAGCAATGCTCAGCTTTAACCCCCATTTTTGATTAAGCCTTACACATCACATGAACTCACACCTTTGTGAGTTTATGTCCACTGGTTTCCCCACAACTTGTTGAGCTATGATCATGTGTGAGCTCACTCTTGCTGTCTCACACCCCCCCACAGGAGATGATCAGGTGGTTCAGGAGGAGCCGCCTAACACTGAGGAGTTCGATCTGATCTAGGTGGCGTTTCCCAGTCGACATTGGCGCCGTCGATCCTTAGTTCGTTTTATCTTTATTACTTTATTTTGTAATAAGTCTTCCGCTATGTAATAAATACTCTGATGTTTTATGACATTTATCTCTATACACTCTGTTATTATATATGTTGTCTTCTTTGGCGCATGTATGAGATGCACCCGGCTTTGTTTCTTAAAACCGGGTGTTACAGCCAATGGTCGGCAGCGCAATCAGCAGGCGACGCGTGGCCCGCGCCAACGGTTGGTTGGTCACACCGGACTGTCCGGTCTACACCGGACAGTGTCCGGTGAGCCAATGGGACCGAAGGTCCAACGGTCGGCTGCGCCCGATAAGGAAGGAGATCGGGCACCGGACAGTTACTGTTCATGTCCGGTGTGCCACCCCACCGAAGGCAAGAATTGCCTTCCAATTAAAACTTCAATGGCTCCTAGCTACCTTGGGGCTATAAAAGGGACCCCTAGGCGCATGGAGCAAGACACCAAGCATTCACAAAACATCCTGAGATGCCTAGACTCCGCAATCATGCAATCGGTTCATCGTGTTAGAGATTTGAGCACCATTTGAGTTGTAAACTCCCTGCGCTGTGTTTTGTGCTCATGTCTTGGCTTGTGTGCGTGTGTTTACTGCGAATTGAGTGTTGCATGTGTTGCTTTCCCTCCCTTACTCCTGTGTTTCTCTTGTGATCAACATTGTAAGGGCGAGAGGCTCCAACTTGTGGAGATTCCTTGCAAACGAGAAAAGAACTCTAAAGAAAAAGACTGTGGTATTCAAGTTGATCATTGGATCACTTGAAAGGGGTTGAGTGCAACCCTCGTCTATTGGAACACCACAACGTGGAAGGCAAGTGTTACTTGGCCGAACCACGGGATAAAACACTGTGTCTCTTGTGTTGCTTTTCTCTGTGATTGATTTCTTCTCAAGAGCTCGCTCTATAGCAACTTGGTTTAATCTAACTAACATTTTATAAACCAAGTGTGTGCTATTAGTGTTGAATTTTGCAGGATCACCTATTCACCCCCTCTAAGTGCTCTCAATTGGTATCAGAGCCGTACTCTTCATCTAAGGGACTAACCGCCCAAAGAGATGGATCCTAAGGGCAAGGGGATGGTGATCAACGACAAGGAGAAGGATTCCCTCCTCAACGAGCCTAGAGAGGACAAGCCCACTGACTCAGGCTCGAGTCACAAGAAGAAAGACGAGAAGAAGAAGAGGCGCATAAAGAAGATTATCTACTACGACAGCGACGTCTCCTCTTCTTTACCAAGGGATGACGACAACGACGACTCCTCGTCCAAAAACAAAACGGATAGTCAAAACTACTCCTTTGATTATTCCCGTATTCCGTGCAATTCAAATGCTCATTTACTTTCTATTCCACTTGGAAAACCCCCACACTTCGATGGAGAGGATTACTCATTTTGGAGCCATAAAATGCGTAGTCACCTATTTTCCCTCCATCCTAGCATTTGGGAAATTGTAGAAAGTGGAATGCATTTTGATAGTACTGATAACCCTGTGTTTATCAATGAACAAATTCATAAGAATGCCCAAGCCACTACTGTTTTGCTAGCATCTCTATGCAGGGATGAATATAACAAGGTCAGCGGCTTGGATAACGCTAAACAAATCTGGGACACCCTCAAGATTTCCCACGAGGGGAATGATGCCACCATGATCACCAAAATGGAACTGGTGGAAGGCGAGCTAGGGAGATTCGCGATGATAAGGGGAGAAGAGCCAACACAGACATACAATAGGCTAAAGACCCTTGTCAACAAAATCCGAAGCTACGGGAGTACAAGACGGACAGATCATGACGTCGTCCGACTCATGCTCAGGTCATTTATGGTTATTGACCCCCATATTGTAAATCTTATTCGTGAAAACCCCAGGTACACCAAGATGACGCCCGAGGAAATCCTTGGAAAATTCGTAAGCGGGCACATGATGGTAAATGAGGCAAGATATGTGGATGACGCCTTGAACGGTCCACTTCCCGTCTACGAGCCGCAGCCCGTTGCTCTTAAAGCAACCAGTAGCAAGGAGGCGCTACCTAGCAAGGTAGCACAAGTGGAGGTTGCCGGGCTCAATGAGGATGAGATGGCGCTCATCATCAAGCGCTTCAAGACCACACTAAAAGAACGCAAGGAGTACCCCAACAAGAACAAGTCAAAGGGAAAATGCTCCTGCTTTCAAATGCGGTAAAACTGGTCATTTTATAGCTCAATGCCCTGAAAATGATAGTGACCAGGCACAAGAAAAGCATGGGAAGAGGGAAAAGAAAAATAACTACAGGAAGGCCAAGGGCGAGGCACACATCGGGAAGGAATGGGACTCCGACTGTTCCTCATCCGACTCCGAAGATGAAGGACTAGCTGCCTCGGCCTTCAACAAGTCTTCACTCTTCCCCAACAAACGACACACGTTCCTTATGGCTAAGAAGGTACGTATTTGAGATACTCCTAAGTATTCTTCTTCTAGCAATGAGGAATCCTCTAATGATAAAGTAGATTACACTGATTTGTTTAAAGGTTTCGATAGAGCTAAAGTAGACAAAATAAATGAATTAATTGATGCTCTTAATGAAAAGGATAGACTGCTAGAAAGCAAGAAGATATTTTATATGAGGAACATGATAAATTCATTAGTGTTCAAAAATCTCTTGCTCTAGAAGTTAAGAAAAATGAAATATTATCATCTGAGTTGTCTTCCTGTCATGAATCTATTTCTAGCTTAAAGAATTTAAATAATGATTTGAAAACTAAGCTAGAAGAAGTAAATGCAACTAGTTCATGTGTAGAGCATGTTGTTATTTGCAATATATGTAAAGACCTTGATGTTGATGCTTGTAATGAACATGCCCCTACTATTGCTAAGTTAAACAATGAGGTTGCAAGTCTTAACGCTCAACTTAAGATTTGCATGGATAATTATGAGAAACTTAAATTTTCTAGGGATGCCTACACTATTGGTAGACACCCCTCAATTAAGGATGGACTTGGATTTCGAAAGGAAACCAAGAACTTAACAAGCCAAATGACGCGTCCCGATCCTTTGGGACTCAAAATGTGATACAATTACTAGTCCTAGGAGGCTAGTAACCACATTCCTTACTTCAAATAGTACAGAGTTCGAATAAAAGTTATTACAATACCAGAGTACAAGCTCGAGAGAGAGCCAGAATAACAAAGCGCAGTAGAAGATAAACTAGCCCAAGCTACAGGCAGAACTGGGTGCAGACACAGCCCCCTCAATCAAGCATAGCAGAAAAGAAGACTTTGGCTACTGAAAAACATAAATAAATCTGGGTGAATACACTAGGTATTCCGCAAGCCCATCCCGCTCCCGTAAAGAGAAAGGGACCTAGATAATACATGCTTTATATGGTGGAGTTGAAGTCACTCTTCTTTTTCTCAGAGAAAGGCAATACTTTGATGGTTTTTCCCAAAGAAGGAAATAACACTTTTTCACACTCAACCACCACTGAGCTTCCCGCTCCCGTGGCATCGTTTTCATTTCCAAAAAAACACACCCACTCACACATTTCCCTGTTCCCGGAGGTTATAAAACACTAATTGTCATACCACACTAGACTCGTCCATTCCAGTGGACACGAACTATTCGAATAGGTTTGAACTCTGCGCAGAGGGGTACACTTTACCCACTAGTCCGGTTTCTGCGATCTCACCGTCGTGAGACCCGAAGGCCGAATCTCTTTCCTTCCTCGCACGTCCTTACCTTAACGGTTATACCGGAAGGAGTCAGGCCACCGCCATGCCCTAACCAGACAAAATATTCCCCCTCCTTATCCTCCCGGTGCTCCCCAGCCTTCATAACCCTGGGGTTTGGACCGTACGAGTTCAGATTGAGTGACTGCCCATACAGTCTCGAGTGGTTGTACTTGTCATGAGTACAGGTAGTGAAGGATGACAAACCGGTCCTTATATGAGGGGACAATCCTTCTGCTCACACCTAAACCAGCTGAGCCATCACCTTAGGCCCTCCCCTAAACCAGGGAGTCCCTGACTATCCCACTCATAAGGTGATGAGGGTGAATACCCTTCATCATACACTTTTTGAAAACATCGTTTGGTAAAAACACTGCCCCTTTCTCATCCCACATTTTGTACTCAAAAAGATGTTTGTTAATGCGGGCTATCTCTCTGCTCATAATGCAAAAGATCCATCCCTTAGTGCCGGCTTAGGTAGTGGTAGAGAGAATAGGTAATTTATGCATCAAGGGAAGAATGGACTTGCCTTCGTCGAAGCTCTCCTGGCACAAAAGGTCTATCTCGGAGGGGTCGGGTTCCTGCCCTTCTTCTGGAGCTACAAATTCCAGAGGATCGGATCCCTCTTCTTCTAGCAAAAATAGATAATGAACAGTACATCAATCATGGTGACTTGGTGGGGTGTGCCAATTTTTAGACATTATTATTTTGTGCCCTAAAATTTATTTAGACTATTATTGGTGCATAAAATATCAATATATATATATATAAATAGGAAACGAAAAAGGAAAAAGAAAAAGAAAAGGAATTCCTCAGCTAGTTGGGCCGGGGGGGATTTCGGCCCAGCCGAGCGCGGGCGCGCGCGGCCGCGTGGGCAGGCGGCCCACTTGGCCTGCCAGTGGGGGAACGACACGGGGACAGCGTCGTGGGCGCGGGCCCATGTGCCAGAGGGAGGGGGAGGCTGACAGCACTAGGAGGGGGTGACAGGGGGGGCGAACCAGTCGGGCCCGACCGCCAGTGAGGTCCGCGGCGGTTCTCCGTCGGGGTCTCGGTTTTGTGACGATGGAGTGGTGGCAAGGCACGGGCGGGGGTAGGGGATCACGGTGATAGGGCCAATTTGGCTGGAGGACGCTTGGGATGGCCGGTCCACGGTGAGGTAGCGGACGCCCGCGGCGGGGGAGATCGCCAGTGAGGTTGCCGGGCGCAATAGGAGAAGGTGGTGGGTGCGTTGTGCTCGCAGGGACATGGTGAAGCTCAAGAGCTACAATAATTGGACTAGAATTCAATAGAGAGGGGAGGGCGGGACTCACTGGAGCGGAGGAAGGCGCGGCGGCGCTGGCTCAATTGAGCTCGGGGGAGGGAAGAGGGAGTGGCCAAGGCCGGTGTGAAAAATTGGGGAGCTCGGGGCGGCCCTTTTATAGGCGTCCGAGGCGGGGAAAGGGGCGAGAGGTGGCGAGCATCGACGAGCTTGCCACGGCGGGGATGGTGGCGCATAGTGGTGGCGACGGGATGGCTTGGGCAGACGGGGCGACGGGATGGCTCGGGCAGAAGCAAGGCGCCAAACCGAGCTGGGCAGTGGCCGGCGGGGCGGGCAGTGGCTGGCGGCGATCGCGTCGCTAGCCCGGTCACGGGCGCGAGGAAGGCGCTGACAAGCGGGGCCTGCTTGCCAGAGAGAGAGAGAGAGAGAGATCGCGAGAGAGCGAGGGGGAGTGCGGCTGATGGGTGGGGCCGAGCTGGCAGCGGCAGAGGGGAGGGGAGCGCGGGTGCGTGGGTGATGGGCCGCTTGGGCCAGAAGAGGGGGAGTGCGGGCGAGAGAGAGAGAGAGAGAGAGTTGGGCCAGAAACGGCCCAACCGAGAGGGTTTCCTTTTTCTCTTTTTTTTCTATTTTCTCTCTTATTTCTATTTCTTTTATCTCCTTTTCTTTTGAACAAATAATTAGCTAAATAATCTTAGGTGCTAAAAAATATTCTATGTGAGGTGCTTCTAACAATCATAGTGTATGCATATGATGAGATGTCCTATGAGGTGGAGTCTATGGAGTGATTAAGGGGGGTTAGGAGATTAGGGTTCCAATCCTTGGGATGTTACACCAAAGGACTTTCGGTCTCAACAAGGAGAAAGGGAAGGCTCCTATGGCTAGTAGTTCTTCACATGATCAAAAGAACCATGCTTATCTTTATGCTCATGTCAAGAAAGCTTCTCATCATGATAAATGTTATAATCATGCTGCTTTACCTACTTATCATGATTCACATGCTATGTTTGCTTCTAGTTCCACATATGTTCATGATAAGAGTAGGCCTAGGCGCAATCATACTATTTCTCGTGCACCTAGGAAAGTTTACACTGGTCCAACTGCTATGTATCAAACGTGTAATGCTTTTTTTGTATTGTTATGCAAAAATGCCAAAGTAGTTGCTAGAAAATTGGGATATAGATGCAAGGGAGACAAAACTTGTATTTGGGTTCCAAAAGTTATTGTAACTAACTTGTAGGACCCAACAAGAGTTGGGTACCTAAAACCCAAGCTTAATTACCTTGCAGGTTTATGCATCTGGAGGCTCAAGATGGATTATCGATAGCGGATGCACAAACTACATAACGGGGGAGAAGAAAATGTTCACCTCCTACGTCAAGAACAGGGATTCCTAGGATACTATTATCTTTGGAGATGGGAACCAAGGCAAGGTTAAAGGATTGGGCAAGATAGACATCACGACTGAGCACTCAATATCAAATGTGTTTTTAGTAGAGTCGCTCGAGTATAATTTATTGTCTGTAAGTCAATTGTGTCATATGGGCTACAATTGTTTATTTACAAATGTTGATGTATCTGTCTTTAGAAGGAGTGATGGTTCATTAGCTTTTAAGGGTGTATTAGATGGCAAGCTCTATTTAGTTGATTTCTCAAAGAATAATGTCGATCTAGATGCATGCTTAATCGCTAAGACTAATATGTGCTGGCTTTGGCATCGTCGTCTAGCACATGTTGGGATGAAGAACCTTCATAAACTTCTAAAGGGAGATCAAGTGTTAGGACTAACCGATGCCTATTTTGAGAAAGACAGACCTTGTGCAGCATGCTAGGCAGGAAAGCAGGTGGGAAGCACTCATCACGGCAAGAATATGATGACGACATCAAGACCACTGGAGCTCATACACATGGATCTCTTTGGCCCCGTTGCCTATCTCAGCATCAGGGGAAGTAAGTATGGTCTTGTTATAGTTGATGATTTTTCCCGCTTCACTTGGGTATTCTTTTTGCAGGACAAATCCGAAACCCAGGGAACCCTAAAGTGATTCTTAAGGAGAGCTCAAAATGAGTTTGAGCTAAGGGTGAAAAAGATAAGAAGCGATAATGCGTTCGAGTTTAAGAATCTACAAGTTGAAGAATATCTTGAGGAGGAAGGCATCAAGCATGAGTTCTCCGCTCCCTACACACCACAACAAAATGGTGTGGTAGAGAGGAAGAACAGGACGCTAATCGACATGGCGAGAAAGATGCTTGGAGAGTACAAGACGCTTGAGCGGTTTTGGTCGGAAGCTGTGAACACAGCTTGCCATGCCATAAACTGGCTCTATCTGCACCGTCTCCTCAAGAAGACCTCCTACGAACTCCTAACCGGTAACAAACCCAATGTTTCTTATTTTCGTGTATTTGGGAGCAAATGCTACATTCTGGTGACGAAAGGTAGACATTCGAAATTTGCTCCCAAAGCAGTAGAAGGGTTTTTTACTAGGATATGACTCAAATACACAGGCGTATCGGGTCTTCAACAAATCATCAGGATTAGTTGAAGTCTCTAGAGACGTTGTATTTGATGAGACTAATGGCTCTCCAAGAGAGCAAGTTGATCTTGATGATGTAGATGAAGATGAGGTTCTGACGGCCACAATGCGAACTATGGCAATAGGTGATGTGCGACCCCAAGAACTATAAGAACAAGATCAACCCTCCTCCTCTACGATGATGCATCCCCCAACTCAAGACGATGAACAGGTACCTCAAGAAGAGGGGCAGGATCAAGGAGGAGCACAAGAAGAACAGGTTATGGAGGAAGAAGAACCACGGGCCCCTCCACCTCAGGTCTGGGCAACGATCTAGAGAAATCGCCCAGTGGATCAGGTTCTGGATGACATCTGCAAGGGAGTAACAACTCGCTCATGATTAGCTAATTTTTGTGAGTATACATGTACATGTGGGTCGGCCTGGCCCGGCATGGCACAGGCCCACAAAAGCACGGCCCACAAAGGCATGGCCCACAAAAGCACATATCTAATTATGGGCCGTGCCATGCCAGCACGTGTGCCCAATCATCAGCCCACGACACGGCCCACAATTAGTTATGTGTGCCAGGCCGGCCCAAATAGCCCAAAATGACTTAATGTGCCAGACCGACCCATATACATACAACAGTAATACATAAATAAAAAATATAGAATATATATATGACCAAAATAAAACTAATATGTTTTGTGGATGCACATAAAAAAACCTTTGGTCAGAAAGAAAAAAATTTACAACTAGCTCAGAAATAATATTCAGTTCTCTGTTCAGTGTTTAATTGAGTACTATACAGCCATACAGAATACATATACAATGATCATCATCACTATTCACTATCCACATCTAGGTATTGGTTCTCAAAGGCCTATTGAAGCTCTAGATTTTCCAAGCTGTGCTAGTCATGTGGGCTTTGACGGGCCTTAGTTAAATACTAAGTCTATATTTAGTGGGCCTCGATGGGCCATAGTTAAATGGGCCGTGCATGGCCGACCCATGGGATTGACTTGAGGCCTAGACACGACCCACATATTGGGCCGTGCCGGCCCAGACCCACAGTTAGGTTGGGCCGTGCCAGATCTGGGTAATGCCAGAAATTGTGTGCTTTGGGCCGGCCTATTAGGCACATCACAAATGTACACCTATATTTGTGAGTATTACTCGTTTGTTTCTTCTATTGAGCCTTTTAGGGTAGAAGAAGCCTTGCAAGATCTGGACTAGGTGTTGGCCATGCAGGAAGAGCTCAACAACTTCAAAAGAAATGAAGTCTTGAACCTGGTGCCACGTCCAAAGCAAAATGTTGTGGGAACCAAGTGGGTGTTCCGCAACAAGCAAGACGAACATGAAAGGGAAATGTGCCTTTAGGCCATTTCTAGTATATTTTTGGTGATTAAGTGCCCAACACATATTGAGTGAGTAATTATGTGCCAAATGATGGATGAAATGCAAATCAACAAGAAGGTATGATTCTAGACTTAGTACATTGGTTTTTGTGTACTAATATATTTGTCTAAGTGCTAGAATCAGAGAAAAGAGAAAAAGGAAAAGACTTGGCTGGAGCAGCCAAGACTCAGCGCAGTCTGGCACACCGGACTATCCGGTGTGTCCGGTGCACCAGGCTGGCTTCTGGCGAACTGGCCACTCTCGGGAATTCGTCGGCGCCGTACAACTATAATTCACCGGACTGTCCGGTGGTGCACCGGACTGTCCGGTGAGCCAACGGCCGCCAGCGCAACGGTCAGCCGCCAAATCTGTGGGCGACGCATGGCCCACTCCAACGGTCGGCAGGAGGCACCGGACTGTCCGGTGTGCACCGGACAGTGTCCGATGCGCCAATGGCTACATTTCTGCAATGGTCGGTTGTGCCATTTCAGGAAGGCGATCTGCACCGGACCATGAACAGTGCCTGTCCGGTGGTGCACCGGACTGTCCGGTGCACCACCCGACAGAAGGCAAGAATTGCCTTCCCAGATTGCCTCCAACGGCTCCTAGCTGCCTTGGGGCTATAAAAGGGACCCCTAGGCGCATGGAGGAGTAACACAAGCATTCTTTGATCATCTCTAAGCACCAAGACTCCATTCTCGCGTATTTGATTCTTTGTGATAGTGACTTGAGCTCTATTTGAGTAGAGAACTCCTCGCATTGTGTTGTGAGCTCAAGTTGTGGCTTGTGTGCGTGATTGTGCTCGTGCTTTGAGTCTTGTGTGTGTTGCTCTCCCCTCCCTTACTTCCGTGCTTCTTTGTGATCATCAATTGTAAGGGCGAGAGGCTCCAAGTTGTGGAGATTCCTCGCGAACGAGAGATAGTAAAAGAAAGGAAAACACCATGGTATTCAAGTTGATCATTGGATCACTTGAAAGGGGTTGAGTGCGACCCTCGTCTAGTGGGACGCCACAACATGGAGTAGGCAAGTGTTATACTTGGCCGAACCACGGGATAAATCACCGTGTCTCTTGTGCTTGTTTTCTTCGTGACCATTGTGTTTCACAAGAGCTTGGTCCTTAGCCACTTGATTCTATTGAGCTAACACTTAACCAAGTTTTGTGGCTACAAGTATTTGATTTTTACAGGATCACCTATTCACCCACCCCCCTCTAGGTGCTCTCAATTAGTATCAGAGCTGTTCTCTTCACGCAAGGGACTAATCGCCCGATGAGATGGATCCTAAGGGAAAGGGGTTGGTGGTCAACGACAAGACAAAGGAGTCCATCGTCAACGAGCCAAGAGATGATAAGCCCTCGGACTCTGGCTCGAGTCATAAGAAAAGAGACGGGAAGAAGAAGAGGCGCATCAAGAAGATCGTCTACTACGACAGCGACGAGTCTTCTTCTTCCCCAAGAGACGACGACGAGAAAAAGAAACCGATTAACTCAAAATTTTCATTTGATTATTCTCGTATTCCGTTTAACTCCAATGCTCATTTACTTTCAATTCCACTTGGGAAACCTCTGCACTTCGATGGAGAAGACTACTCATTTTGGAGTCACAAAATGCGTAGTCACCTATTCTCTCTCCATCCAAGTATTTGGGAGATTGTTGAAAACGAAATGCTTTTTGATAGTACTGACAACCCCGTTTTCATTAATGAGCAAATCCATAAAAATCCACAAGCTACCACTGTTTTGCTAGCATCCTTGTGCAGGGATGAGTACAACAAGGTGAGCGGCTTGGATAATGACAAGCAAATTTGGGACACCCTCAAGATTTCTCATGAGGGGAACGACGCCACCATGATCACCAAGATGGAGTTGGTGGAAGGCGAACTGGGAAGGTTCGCAATGATCAGGGGAGAGGAGCCAATGCAAACATACAACAGGCTCAAGACCCTGGTCAACAAGATCAGGAGCTATGGAAGCACGAGATGGACGGACCACGACGTCGTCCGACTTATGCTCAGGTCCTTCATTGTTCTTGATCCTCATCTTGTGAACTCAATCCGTGAGAATCCTAGGTACACAAAGATGATGCCCGAGGAAATACTCGGAAAGTTTGTAAGCGGGCGTATGATGATCAAGGAAGCAAGATACGTTGATGAGGCATTGAATGGCCCAATGCCCATCTACGAGCCTCAAACCGTTGCTCTCAAAGCAACAAGCAGCAGGGAGGCGCTACCTAGCAAGGTGGCGCAAGTTGAGGCGGCCGGGCTAAACGAGGATGAAATGGCCCTCATTATCAAGCGCTTCAAGACGGCGCTAAAAGGACGCAAGGAGCATCCCAACAAGAGCAAGACAAAGGGAAAGCGCTCCTACTTCAAGTGTGGTAAGACTGGTCACTTTATTGCTAACTGTCCTGATAATGATAGTGACCAGAGACAAGAAAAGAGCGGGAAGAGGGAGAAAAAGATGTCCTACAAGAAGGCGAAGGGCGAGGCGCACCTTGGCAAAGAGTGGTATTCGGATTGCTCTTCGTCCAACTCCGACGACGAAGGACTCGCCGCCTCGGCCTTCAACAAGTCGTCTCTCTTCCCCAACGAGCGCCACACCTGCCTCATGGCAAAGGAGAAAAAGGTAAGCGTTCGAGATACCCCTACGTATGCTTCTTCAAGTGATGATGAATCTAGTGATGATGAAGTAGACTACACAAGTTTATTCAAAGGTTTAGATAGAACTAAAGTTGATAAGATCAATGAATTGATTGATGTTTTAAATGAAAAGAATAGATTGTTAGAAAAGCAAGAAGATATTTTATATGAAGAGCATGACAAGTTTATTAGTGTACAAAAATCTCTTGCTTTAGAAACTAAAAGGAATGAGATTTTATCTTCTGAAATTTCTGCTTGCCATGAGTCTATTTCTAGTTTGAAGAGTGTTAATGATGAGTTAAATGCTAAGTTAGAAGTAGCTAATAAGTCTAGTTCATGTGTGGAACATGTCATAATTTGTAATGGGTGCAAGGATTTTGATGTTAATGCTTGTAATGAACATCTGGCATCCATTACTAAATTAAATGATGAAGTTGCAAGTCTTAATGCTCAACTTAAGACTTGCAAGGTGGATTTTGATAAACTAAAATTTGCAAGGGATTCCTACACTATTGGTAGACACCCCTCTATTAAGGATGGGCTTGGCTTTCGAAAGGAAGCCAAGAACTTAACAAGTCAAAGGGCTCCCATTTCCGCCAAGGAGAAAGGGAAGGCTCCTATGGCTAATAGTGCTCAAAGGAATCATGCTTTCATCTATAGTGATAGAAAATTTTCTAGAAATGCTCATAGGAGTTATGCTTATGATTCACATGCTATGATTGCTTCAAGTTCTTCTTTTGTGCATGGTAGAAATATGCCTAGGAAAAATGTTGCTCATGTGCGTAATGAACCTTCTACAATTTACCATGCTTGCAATACTTCTTTTGCAATTTGTTGTAAGAATAAGAAAGTGATTGCTAGGAAGTTGGGGGCCAAGTGCAAGGGAGACAAGACTTGCATTTGGGTCCCAAAGACTATTATAACTAACCTTGTAGGACCCAACAAGAGTTGGGTACCTAAAACCCAAGCCTAATTTACCTTGCAGGTTTATGCATCCGGGAGCTCAAGCTGGATTATCGACAGCGGATGCACAAACCACATGACGGGGGAGAAGAAGATGTTCACCTCCTACGTCAAGAACAAGGATTCCCAAGATACAATCATATTTGGAGATGGGAATCAAGGCAAGGTCAAAGGCTTAGGCAAGATAGCCATCACAAATGAGCACTCTATCTCTAATGTATTTCTAGTAGAGTCGCTAGGTTATAATCTGCTGTCTGTTAGTCAATTGTGCCACATGGGCTACAATTGTTTATTTACAAATGTTGATGTGTCTGTCTTTAGAAGGAGTGATGGTTCATTAGCATTTAAGGGTGTACTAGATGGCAAACTCTACTTTGTTGATTTTTCGAAAGAGGAGGCCGATCTAGATACATGCTTAATAGCTAAGACTAGCATGGGCTGGCTGTGGCATCGCCGTCTAGCACATGTTGGGATGAAGAACCTCCATAAACTTCTAAACGGAGAACATATGTTAGGACTGACAAATGTGGTTTTCGAAAAAGATAGACCTTGTGCAGCTTGTCAAGCAGGTAAACAGGTGGGAAGCGCTCATCACAGCAAGAGTGTGATGACATCAAGACCTCTGGAGCTACTTCATATGGACCTCTTCGGACCCGTCGCCTACCTCAGCATCGGGGGAAGTAAGTATGGTCTTGTTATTGTCGATGATTTTTCCCGCTTCACTTGGGTATTCTTTTTGCAGGATAAATCAGAAACCCAAGGGACCCTCAAGCGCTTTCTAAGGCGAGCTCAAAATGAATTTGAGCTCAAGGTGAAAAAGATTAGAAGCGACAACGGGTACGAGTTCAAGAATTTACAAGTGGAGGAGTACCTTGAGGAGGAAGGAATCAAGCACGAGTTCTCCACTCCCTACACACCACAGCAAAATGGTGTGGTACAGAGGAAGAACAGTACGCTCATAGACATGGCGAGGACGATGCTTGGAGAATTCAAGACGCCCGAGCGGTTTTGGTCGGAAGCTGTGAACACAGCTTGCCACGCCATAAACTGGGTCTACCTTCATCGCCTCCTCAAGAAGACGTCGTACGAACTTCTAACCGGTAACAAACCCAATGTTTCATATTTTCGTGCATTTGGGAGTAAATGTTACATTCTAGTGAAGAAAGGTAGGAATTCCAAATTTGCTCCCAAAGCTGTAGAAGGGTTTTTGCTAGGTTATGACTCAAATACAAAGGCGTATAGAGTCTTCAACAAATCATCGGGTTTGGTTGAAGTCTCTAGCGACGTTGTATTTGATGAAACTAATGGCTCTCCAAGAGAGCAAGTTGATCTTGATGATGTAGATGAAGATGATGTTCCAACGGACGTAATTCGCACCATGGTGATTGGAGATGTGCGACCACAGGAACACCAAGTGCAAGATCAACCTTCTTCCTCAACCATGGTGCATCCCCCAACTCAAGATGATGAACAGGTTCCTCAAGAAGAGGCGTGTGATCAAGGGGAGCACAAGAAGACCAAGTTGTGGAGGAAGAAGCACCACGGGCCCCTCCAACTCAAGTTCGAGCGACGATTCAAAGGAATCATCCCATCGACCAGATATTGGGTGGTATAAGCAAGGGAGTAACCACTCGCTCTAGATTAGCTAATTTTTGTGAGCATTACTCTTTTGTCTCTTCTAGTGAGCCTTTCAGGGTAGAAGAGGCCTTGCTAGATCCGGACTGGGTGTTGGCCATGCAGGAAGAGCTCAACAACTTCAAGCGAAATGAAGTTTGGACCCTGGTGCCACGTCCAAAGCAAAACGTTGTAGGAACCAAGTGGGTTTTCCGCAACAAGTAGGACGAGCACAGGGTGGTGACAAGGAACAAGGCTCGACTTGTGGCAAAAGGTTATGCCCAAGTCACAGGTTTGGACTTTGAGGAGACTTTTGCTCCTGTGGCTAGGCTAGAGTCTATTCGCATTTTGTTAGCCTATGCCTCTCACCATTCTTTTAGGTTGTTCCAAATGGATGTGAAGAGCGCTTTCCTCAACGGGCCAATCAAGGAGGAGGTGTACGTAGAGCAACCCCCTGGCTTTGAGGACGAACAGTACCCCGACCGCGTGTGTAAGCTCTCTAAGGCGCTCTATGGACTTAAGCAAGCCCCAAGAGCATGGTATGAATGCCTTAGAGATTTTCTAATTGCTAATTCTTTCAAGGTTGGGAAAGCCGATCCAACTCTTTTCACTAAGACTTGTGATGGTGACCTATTTGTGTGCCAAATTTATGTCGATGACATAATATTTGGTTCTACTAACAAAAAGTCTTGTGAGGAGTTTAGCAGGGTGATGACTCAGAAATTTGAGATGTCGATGATGGGCGAGTTGAACTACTTCCTTGGGTTCCAAGTGAAGCAACTCAAGGATGGCACCTTCATCTCCCAAACAAAGTACACGCAAGACTTACTCAAGCGGTTCAGGATGAAGGATGCCAAGCCCGCAAAGACTCCAATGGGAACCGACGGACATGTCGACCTCAACAAAGGAGGTAAGTCCGTTGATCAAAAGGCATACTGGTCTATGATAGGTTCCTTGCTTTACCTATGTGCTAGTAGACCGGATATTATGCTTAGCGTTTGCATGTGTGCTAGATATCAATCCGACCCAAGGGAATATCACCTTGTGGCCGTTAAGCGGATTCTTAGATATTTAGTTGCTACGCCTTGCTTTGGGATCTGGTATCCAAAGGGGTCTACCTTTGACTTGATTGGATATTCAGACTCTGATTATGCCGGGTGCAAGGTTTATAGGAAGAGTACATCAGGGACGTGCCAATTCCTAGGAAGGTCCATGGTGTCTTGGAGTTCAAAGAAACAAACTTCCGTTGCCCTATCCACCGCTGAGGCCGAGTATGTTGCCACAGGACAGTGTTGCGTGCAACTACTTTGGATGAGGCAAACCCTCCGGGACTTTGGCTACAATCTGAGCAAAGTCCCACTCCTATGTGACAATGAGAGTGCAATCCGCATGGCGGACAATCCTGTTGAACACAGTCGCACAAAGCACATAGACATCCGGCATCACTTTTTGAGAGACCACCAGCAAAAGGGAGATATCGAAGTGTTTTATGTTAGCACCGAGAACCAGCTAGCCGATATCTTTACCAAGCCTTTAGATGAGAAGACCTTTTGCAGGCTGTGTAGTGAGCTAAATGTCTTAGATTCACGTAACTTGGATTGATCTATAGCATACATGTGTTTTATGTCTTTGATCATGTTCCTTTATGCATTTTATTGCTTATTTATGGTGCTCAAGTTGTGCAAGGGATCCCCGGACCTCACAAGTCCATGTGTGAATGATGCACATATTTAGGGGGAGAAATGCTACAACTTGACCCTTTGAGACTAACCGTGTGCTTGAGTTTACTTAATTTAGTCTCAAAGGTGGATTGAAAGGGAAAGGTGAACTTGGACCATGCAAGACTTCCACTGCACTCCAATGAGAGGGTAATTTACTCCAAGTTCATCTCCATGCTCTTATTGCCTTTTTACTCTTAATTGACAATTTTGGTGAGGCAATGGGGTTTAAGGGCCAATAATGATCCTGTTTTGGTGCTTAATGCCAAAGGGGGAGAAATTAAGGCCAAAGCAAATGGATCAGCTACCACTTGAGAACTTTGAAAATAGTAGAGTTAGAGTTAGAACTTTTGATTTGGCAAAATACTCTTATTGTCAAAATTTGGTCTCTTATGGGGAGAATTTATGATTATGGGAAAAATGGGGAGTTTTTGGATCTTGATCATTTTCTCTCTTGGACTATCTGTGGGGGATAGATATCCCCCGGGTCCACCAAAAGAGTAAAGGACCTCACGAAAGGCCCAAGGGCCCAATAAATCGTAAGGTTATTCTTTTGTGGGCCTGGGGAAAGACGACCAGCAACGCAGAGCGACATAGGGCCGGATTGGTGCAAACCCGGACGGCCCATAGCGCCGAGCCATTGGCCGCAACAGAGATCCGACTTTCCCGCGTCGGGGCCTCCATGCAGCGAAGCCACGTGAGGATAAGTCGGCGAGAGTTACGTAGGGGATAATCTCGAGAGGTTCACTATCTTTTAGCTACTCGTTGTTATCTCATCATGTGTACTGCCCCACGGTCGAGTATATAAGGCCTAGGGGGCACCCCTTCAGAACGATCGACCCATTACTTAGCCTCCCACATCAACTCTCTGTATTCTCGATCCAGAGAGCTCTCTTGTAATCACATCCACCAAGCATACTCATCAGGACGTAGGGTGTTACGCATCTCTAAGCGGCCCGAACCTGTAAACCTTGTCCACTGTCCCTCGTGCGATCGGCACGAACCATTTTGCTACAGTTGTCGACACCGTCCTACTCCTAAAAACACCTTGAGGGGCAACCCCGGGTGTGCGGTCGGACCCTAAACACCGACAGCTGGCGCGCCAGGTAGGGGGTGTGTTGACAATCCAAGCTAGCTCAATGGCCATCTCCTTCTACAACAAGATCACCCTGCGCCCCGGATCTATGTTCTGCTTCGGAACAATCTCGTTCGTAGCGGACGAAGAAGGAATTCTGCACCGTATTGCGGATCCGCCAAAAAAGGAGTCTTCCTCAACAAACTCCGAAAATACCGGAGAAGCGCAACCTCCAGCTCTCCGGAAGAAGATCACCACGCCGGCAGCGTCGTTCTACCCCGACGTCCTCTTCATCGGAAGGGCAGAATCGCCGGCCATCTCCGACGACGAGCCGACTGTACCCGGGGAAGAACCGCCTCAGCGAGAGTCCCGTCGACGGAGGAACCGGCGCAGGAATGTTCGACGACATCACGCGGCCGGAGAGCGGAATCCGGAACAACCTGTCTCGCGAGACGAGGTCTCGGAGGTAGGAGAAACCCCGGAGGAACGCGTCTTCAGAGAGCGAAGGAACTCCCGACGACGTGATCGCCGACGAGCTCAGGAGCAGGCTGAGCAGGATACAAGGCAACGTCGCGAGAATCCACTCTTCGGGCGTAATCTGAACCCCGACTTCGCTCGAGCCATGAACACGCCGAGCGAGGTCGGAGGGGTGCTGGCTCGGATAGCGGAAGGACTTCCTCGGACTCCTGACGCCGACGGTTACCGACGACTGTTCACCCAGGCGGCCAACCATCTTCTACCGCTTGCTCACCCGCCGAACGATCTACGACACGCCATCAACAGTCGCCGAGACGCGCGGAGCTCCATCAACGCTTCGCGGGAACGGCGGCATGAGAACGAAATTCGTCGTCGGGAGGAGTACGACAGGGATCATGGTGCCCCGACTCAGAGCCAAGCTACCAGGACTGAGTCGGCGACGGCTTCAACTGGCGGAACCTCCCGGGGACGGTCGAGGAACCACAACCACAACTCCCCTCCCCGGGACAGGCATCGACCCCGACGACAGGAGGACACGTGCGGAGTGTCCGCCCTTACTCCGCGCCTTAGGGCCATCCAATGGCCTCCCAACTTCAAGGTATCCAATGTTGACAAGTATGAACCTAAGCAGGATCCGTGGGGTTGGCTAGCCGTCTACACCACCGCTGCTCGAGCTGCCGGAGCATCCGAGGACGTGATGACCGCGTATTTGCCCATTGTCCTTGGACAAGACGCGCTGCAATGGCTACGACATCTACCCCGACACTGCATCGACGTCTGGGGAGACTTCAGTCGGCGTTTCACCGCCAACTTCCAGTCCCTCTCCGACAAGCCGGCGCAGCCGTGGGACCTCAAATCTATCAAGCGCCGGGGGGACGAGACTCTCCGATCATACCTCAAGAGGTTTCAAACCATGAGGAATCGCATCCCCAATGTCACGGAGGCGGCCGTGATCGAGGACTTCTACCGAGGATCCAATGACTCGGCTTTTGTCCGAGCCATACTACAAAGGGCGCCGACAACCTCGGAGGAGCTGTTCCGGGAGGCCGACCTCTACATCACCGCCGACGAGCGAGCCCAGGACCTCATCGGAGGAGCGAAGCCCGCGCCGGCAGCACCGCGGCGCGACGCGACCCAGCAACCTGACAAGCGATGGGAGAAGCGGCCACACGAAGAAGTACACGCCGCCGGACCACCCGCCGCCCGCGCTCGAGGAGGACCTCGTGGGGGCGAACGCACACTGGACGACATCCTCGACGCCCAGTGCCCGTACCACAAGGACATGCGACACACTCTTCGTAACTGCCGGGACTTCAAGCACTCCGTCGGACACGGTCGACCCTTCCAACCTCTACCTCCTCCTCCGCCGAGGGGAGGACCAGATGAACCACGACAACCCCATCGGCAGGAGGAGGGAGGAGGAGGAGGAGCTTTCCCGCGCGTTGACAGGGAGGTCAACGTCATCTTCGGCGGACACGGATCACAGGAGAGCAGAAGACAGCAGAAGCTCAATGATCGCCAGATACTGGTAGCGACCATCGGCCCTCCCGCCCCATACCGATGGTCGGAGCACCCGATCACCTTCACTCGGGCGGATCAATGGCTTAACTTTGATCATCCGGGCAAGTACCCGCTTCTCGTCGATCCGGTGATCCGAGAAAGCCGGGTGAAAAAGGTGTTAGTGGACGGGGGGAGCAGCATCAACATCACCTTCCCCCGGACACTCCAAAGCTTGGGAGTTCATCTCAAAGAGCTCCACGAGTCGGACACTCCTTTCTTCGGCATCGTGCCGACGGAAGGGGAATACCCGCTGGGCCACATCTACATGCCGGTCACCTTTGGAACTCCGGAGAACTACAGAACCGAGTTCCTGAGGTTTGAAGTGGCGAACTTCGACTGCGGGTACAACGCCATCATCGGGAGGCCAGGATTGGCCAAATTCATGGCCATTCCGCATTACACATACATGATACTGAAAATGCCGGGGCCACAAGGGATCATAACTGTGCGCGCCGACCTCCAAGGCGCCGCAGAATGTTTCCGAGTGGCTATTCAAGCAGCCCTCACCGCCAAGCCGTCGACAGCTCCCTCCGCAATGGCGAACTCTAAGCCTGAGGAGGACCTCGCAATACCGGCGAATGAAGCTCAGACCGCGACCTCTATGCGGCCGACTGAAGAAACTAAAAGAATCAACCTGGGGTTCGCTGATGAGCGCAAGACGGCCATCATCAGCTCCAGCTTGGACAACAAATAGGAAAGCGCGCTCGTCCAGTTTCTGCAAGATAACCGAGACGTATTCGCATGGCAACCTGCGGATATGCCGGGAGTCCCGAGAGAACTAGCCGAGCACAAGC
This sequence comes from Zea luxurians, assembly GCA_029449295.1. Taxonomy (NCBI): domain Eukaryota; kingdom Viridiplantae; phylum Streptophyta; class Magnoliopsida; order Poales; family Poaceae; genus Zea; species Zea luxurians. Next base: position 41,897,981 of record JAOPSE010000001.1, on the reverse strand, counting down.
TAAAGGTCTTTCCCCAGGCGAGGCCGATTCGACAGAAATTACGTCGTTTCACGCCTGATAAGAGGGAAGCCATTCGCGCCGAGTTAGCTCGCTTGGTCGCGGCCGGATTCATTAGAGAAGTATTACATCCTGAGTGGTTAGCCAATCCTGTTCTTGTACTCAAAAAGAATAAAGTGGACTGGCGCATGTGTGTTGATTATACTGATCTCAACAAACACTGTCCGAAGGATCCCTTCGGGCTCCCGAGGATAGATCAGGTGGTGGACTCCACCGCTGGATGTTCTATGTTGTCTTTCTTGGATTGTTATTCTGGGTACCATCAGATCAGCCTGGCAAAGGAAGATGAAGAAAAAACGGCATTCATTACTCCGTTTGGCGCTTTCTGTTATACCTCCATGCCATTTGGCCTTAAGAACGCTGGAGCGACTTACCAGAGAGCTATTCAAACATGCTTAGCCGATCACTGGGGCAAGCGTGTGGAGGCTTATGTGGATGACGTGGTGATCAAAACACAGGACTCAAAGGACTTCATCGAAGATTTGCAACTGGTTTTCAACAGCCTGAGGCGGTATAGGTGGAAGCTTAATCCCGAGAAATGCGTTTTTGGGGTACCAGCCGGAAAGTTGCTCGGATTTATCGTCAGCCACCGAGGAATTGAAGCTAATCCAGATAAGATTGAAGCTATCATGAAGATGGAAGCACCTCGATCGCAGGAGAAGGTTCAGCGACTTACTGGATGCATGGCAGCTTTAAGCAGATTTATATCCAGGCTGGGAGAAAAAGGTTTGCCGTTTTATAAGTTACTCAAGAAGGTGGATAAATTTCAGTGGACTTCAGAAGCACAAGAAGCTCTAGATGCTCTGAAAAAATTCTTGACAACACCGCCAGTACTGAAACCACCTCGGCGAGCTACATCAACTCAACCAGCTGAAGATTTGCTACTGTACATCTCTTGCACGACTCACGTGGTAAGCACCGCGTTAGTAGTCGAGCGAGCAGAAGAAGGGCACGCCTATCCAGTACAACATCCTGTGTATTTCATCAGTGAAGTTCTTGGCCCCTCAAAGAAAAAGTATTCTCAAATCCAGAAGCTATTGTATGCAGTACTTCTAACTGCCCGCAAGCTGCGTCACTACTTTGACGATCACAAAGTCATAGTGGTCACAAGTTTTCCAATAGGGGATATTCTTCACAACAAGGAGGCCATCGGTCGAATAGCCAAGTGGGCCTGTGAGCTAGGATCTCACGACATCGAGTTTCGGCCTCGCACTGCCATCAAAACCCAAGCACTAGTCGATTTCGTATCAGAGTGGACTGAACAACAAGTACCAGACAACCCGGAGACTGCAGAGGTATGGCGAATGTATTTTGATGGCTCACTCAAGCTGCAAGGAGCAGGAGCGGGGATTCTTTTCACTGCACCAGGAGGCGAACACCTCAAGTACGCCCTCCAGCTGCTATTTCCGGCCTCCAACAATGCAGCCGAGTATGAAGCTTTGATCCATGGATTGAACATTGCCATATCACTGGGCGTCAAAAGATTAATGGTGTACGGGGACTCTCTGGTAGTTATCAGCCAGATAAATAAGGAGTGGGATTGCTCAAATGATTCGATGGGAAGATACTGCACCGCCGTCCGAAAGCTGGAGGATAAATTCGAGGGTTTAGAATTTCATCATGTGGAAAGAGATCGGAATACGGCAGCTGACGTACTATCCAAGCTGGGGTCCAGTCGAACTCAGGTCCCACCTGGGGTTTTCGTGCAAGAAATCCTGCAGCCGAGTATCTCAACGGATCAAGTAGAAGAGTGCAACATCATAAATCAACCCGAGTCAGATCTTGATGACTGGAGAAGGCCAATCATTAAGTACATAAAGAATGAAGAAGAACCAGACGATAAGAACTCGGCGGAGCGCATTGCAAGACAGTCGGCTCATTATACACTCATTGGGGAGACATTATACAGAAGGGGTGCATCAGGCGTCTTCATGAAGTGCATTCTCCCATCCACTGGAAAGCAACTACTAGAAGAGGTCCACGCTGGACAATGTGGGATACATGCAGCCTCCAGAACACTAGTTAGGAAGATCTTCAGGTCAGGATTCTATTGGCCAACAGCAAAGAATGATGCAGCCGAATTAGTTCAGAGGTGCGAAGCCTGCCAATACTTGTCGAAGCAACAACACTTGCCAGCACAGCAGCTGCAGACCATACCAGTAACTTGGCCTTTTGCATGCTGGGGGCTGGATATGATTGGACCTTTCAAGAAAGCTCAAGGGGGATATACTCATGTGTTGGTAGCAATTGACAAATTCACTAAATGGATAGAATTCAAGCCCATTGCCTCCTTAACCTCTGCCAAGGCTGTGGAATTCATACAAGATATAATATTCAGATTCGGGATACCAAACAGCATCATAACTGATCTAGGATCCAACTTCACAAGTTCAGAGTTCTTTGACTTCTGCGAGCAAAAAAGTATTCAGATCAAGTATGCATCTGTAGCCCATCCGAGAGCCAACGGGCAAGTTGAGCGAGCTAACGGGATGATATTGGATGCACTCAGGAAAAAGATTTTTGATAAGAATGAAAAATTCGCAGGGAAGTGGATAAGGGAATTACCCTATGTTGTTTGGAGCCTAAGAACCCAACCTAGCCGAGCCTTGCATGGAAACACTCCTTTCTTCATGGTCTATGGGTCGGAAGCAGTGCTGCCTGCTGATCTCAAGTTTGGAGCGCCAAGGCTGATTTTTGAAAGCATAGCGGAAGCTGAGACCACCAGACTAGAGGACATAGATATACTCGAAGAAGAACGGCTAAATGCAGTAATCCAGTCAGCAAGATACCAGCAGACTCTAAGGCGCTATCACGACAAAGCTGTGCGGCAACGATCCTTTTCAGTGGGGGAGCTCGTCCTTCGCCGAATTCTAACGGGAGAAGGACGACACAAGTTATCACCCTTATGGGAAGGGCCTTTCATAGTGGCAGAAGTCACTCGGCCTGGATCATATCGCCTCACTCAGATGGACGGCACGGAAGTCGGGAACTCTTGGAACATAGAACACCTGAGAAAGTTTTATCCTTAGCCGTACCTCAAAACTGCTGGGATAACAATGATGTACTCTGTAAAGTGGAAATATGTCATCAATAAAGAAAAGGTTTCAAGGATACTCAATTTATTTACGATTGACTCGCATTCTTACTTAACTCGGGGTGACCACTATGCCCTGCTAACGGAGCAATCGACCTAAGTTGGCAACGACTTAAGGCGGTGCAACATGCTCACGCTTACTTAACTCGGGGTGACCACTATGCCCTGCTAACGGAGCAATCGACTTAAGTCGGCAACGACTTAAGGCGGTGCAACATGCTCACGCTTACTTAACTCGGGGTGACCACTATGCCCTGCTAACGGAGCAATCGACTTAAGTCGGCAACGACTTAAGGCGGTGCAACATGCTCACGCTTACTTAACTCGGGGTGACCACTATGCCCTGCTAACGGAGCAATCGACTTAAGTCGGCAACAACTTAAGGCGGTGCAACGTGCTCATGCTTTACTTAACTCAGGGCGACCACTATGCCCAGCTAACGAAGCAATCAACTCCAATTGGCGCTTGCTTAAGGCCAATACAACATGCTCTCGCCTATTTAATTCAGGAGATGATCTCCATATCCCACACGCAAAATTCATAGTCATCATGCATCATTACTACCAAACTCATTGAACTAAAAAATCCTGATACAATGATAGAATAACTATGTCACTCAAATAAACTGGTGCTCTCTGACAAATATTCAATCATGCAAGCTGCGCGCTTGGAGCATGCGAAATGTTTTCTCTATTTTGCAATGTCTTTCCCAGGAGCAGTTGACGAAGAAGGACGACTCGAGGAGTCAGGGGCGGCGTTCACGTCGGCCCTTATATCTTCAGGAACGACTACGCCAGGCCTCCTCATCAGAATTCGTCCCGCTCGAATGGCCTTGTCCATGGCCCTATCGCGTTGGGCTCTCAGAGTATTGGAAGTTTCTTCAGCAGCCTTGACAGCCGACTGGGCAGCCTCTAGCTCCTGGGTAACAGATTTTTTGGAAGCACGCAGATTCTTGATGACAACGTCTTTAGCTGATATCAACTCCCGAAGGCGAATCACATCATCCAAAGACTCCTGCAACTTATAGCGAAGATTGTTCAACTCCTCCATGGAAAAGCGATGACTTCTCTCCAAGATGGTCAGCGAGTTGCTAGAATCTCGATACAACCTATCAAGATTGTCTCGAGAAGCGGCAAGGATGCGTTTTTCCTCCTGCAAGCGCAAATCAGTTCTTTCAGAAAACCAGGCAAACAATAGGAGCACGGCAAGAAAAAAGTGCAGTTTCATATATCACCTTTTCAGAGTCAAGCTGGGCATGCAGAGAAGAACTCAACGCATTGGCATCATCCAAGGCAGCAGAAACCTGACTCAGTTCAATCTGACTTTGAGAATACTTTTCCTCAAGATCAGTACATCGCTGAGTCAATTCAGCTCGATCCTGAGAATGTTTCTCCTCAAGAAGTGCAGTCTGCCGAGTCATTCCTAGTAAGAGGTAATCAAACAAAACAAGGTCAGAAGGTCAAGCAGTCCACAACAAACGCGAAGAAAAGAAAAAGGGCACTAACCAGCGTTAATCGCCTCCAACTCGGATACACGACGACGAAGTAACACTGGATTCCAACATGGAAAAGATGAAGCCACTTCTGGAATAGGAGCACCATGCAATTTCAGCTGGGTGGTCACCCCATCCACAAAAGTCTGATGAGAAGAGCAGATGAGCATAATGGCAAGAGTTCAGGCAATGTAAAAATCAAGCTAAGAAACAGCACAGTACCTGGAGGGTGGAGAAGAACGAAGGGATCCCCAAGTCAGGAGAAATCAGATGATAACCAGGCGCAAGGTCATCACCCGAAGCAGCATGCAATGGAACAGTGGGAATCAGTTCATCTCCTTCAGCATAACCGGATACTCGATCAACGGGGACGCTGCCCTCTAAAGCGACGCCCCGGTCTGAAGTTTGGGCCACCACCATGCAGCCAGAGTGTGGAGGTGACCCAGCGTGAACGTTCATGGAAGTGCCGGAGGGAGATCCTGTCTGGGCATCCCCGGGGACCGGGCCATAGTCGGCACTGCCCACTTGAGCCGGGTTATCCCCGGCAACACCCTCGGGGGCTGGGCAGTAGCTTGCACTCTTCGCCCGGGCTAAGTCGTCCCCCACGACACCCTCGGGGGCTGGACATGTGTCGACACCATCCTTGGGGTCCAAATTTTCAGCAGTAACCGTCTCCAAGGTTAGCGGGCCCTCGGTTATTTCCATGGGATCAGGACAATCCAAGTTAACATCCCGTCCCTCAAGATCGTGCTCTAAGGTTGATGAGGCACGGGATGACCTCAACCCAGCGTCCGGCACAGCACCACAGGTTTCCGTCGCGGCATCGTCCACTGGCCCTGATAACAAGTCCTCTGGGACCATATCCTCAAGAGTTTGATCAAAGTCGGCCAGGGATATGTTTTGCAGACCGACAAGAGCAGATAAGGCCGGGGAGGGAACCCCACTACTTTCCCCACTGGCGAGGAATTGCCGACTGTTCTTTCGAATCAAAGGAACCTCATCCTCTTCCTCTTCGTCATCTTCATCAGCAACACCGGCACCACACCCATTGGGATCAGCATCAGATGGACCACACCCATTGGGATCAGCATCAGATGGACCACACCCATTGGGTTCAGCATCAGCAAATTCAGATGCAGGAACCTCCTCATCAGCAGGAGCCGAGGGACCAGCACCCTGATTCAAACTAGATACTCGCCGAATACGTCTCTTCTTCTTTTTCTGCTCATCAACAGAAAGATCAGTCTGATTGGTTCGGCGGGGACGCTTCGAGCGAGCACGGACAGGTCTCTGGACATCCAAGACTATACCGACCTCTGGGAGAGGTGCCACTGCCAATGTCTCAGTAGGAATAGCGTCAGAAGAATCCTCGGCCAACATGTCAAGCACGGCATTTATTTCAGCATCAGTAGGATCCGAAGGCACCTCGAAATGGGTTTGTCTTTCATCATCAGGGATTTTCCCAAGTGAAGCAACCAAAGCACTAACCTCCTCATCAGAGGGCCGCGTTCTAAGGCCCAAATTGCCATCAGTTGAAGGCGGGTTTGACACGAAGCGAGTGAAGGCCTTGGCAGGAGGCAGATTCCAGGCTGAATACGCCACCGGAGCACCAACATTGGATACTTTGCCTCTGAGAATCATCTCCAGCCGGCTCACCAAATCTGCAGAAGGGATCCTTCCATTGGTAACTCGAGTTGGGTCGGCTAGCCCTTGATACAGATAAGCCGGGTGGGCCCTGTCTTTCAGTGGCTGAATGTTTTTGAAGACAAAGTCAGCGACTATAGCTTCAGCGGTTAAACCCCTCTCTTTCAATAGCCCAACTTCAGCTAACAGCACACTAGCTTCAGCCACCTCCTCGTCTGTGGGAGACTCGGTCCAGCTCGGGGTGCGAACATCTGGCTGTCTTCCTGACCGGGGGGGAGAGAATTTCCATAGTTATCAACTATAAACCATTCCAGGCGCCATCCCTTAATGCTGTCTTTAAGGGGGATCTCAAGATACTCAGTTTTCCGTCCCCGGCGCATCTCCAAGCTGGCACCTCCAACCAACTGATGCTGTCCCCCGGCCATCCCAGGGCGACAGTGATACAGGTGTTTCCACAATCCAAAATGCGGCAGCACACCAAGAAAGGCCTCACATAAGTGGACGAAGATAGAAATTTGCAGAATTGAATTAGGGTTCAGATGGGTTAAGTTGATGTGGTAGAAATCAAGAAGACCACGGAAAAAGGGAGAAATAGGAAGGCCAAGGCCACGGAGAAGAAAGGGAGCGTAAACCACAGACTCATGGGTATCCTCCGTCGGGACCGTAGTTCCATGGCAAACCCGCCAAGAACAGAGTTCCCGCGGAGGAAGAACCCCGATGGACACGAGGTGGAGGAGTTCAGTTTCAGAGATGTTGGACATGTGGTTACCTGCGAAAGGCAACTGGCTGTTGGGATCAATTGGGGGAATCACCACAGCGGAAGAACTCGCGATTTTCCTCTTGGGAGCCATCTCGATTTCACCAGCGAGCAAATTGGAGGCAAGCGCAGAGGAGATTTGGAAGCAGGAATGCAAAAACTAGGGCGCGGAAAGCAAAGGCGGCTAAAAGTGCGACTCTTATGGGATATTCTCGGACCAGACACCGTTTCAAAAAGTGCCCAGTCATCACTCGGCGGTTATTTCCGAAATCCCAGCATGCCACGTGGTCATTCGGCAGTTATTTCCCAGAAAACTGGTGGGCCCTCTCCTTACTCGGGTGCTAACCCTCGAAATAACTCGGCGTTGCCACTAAAATGCCGACGTCACTATCCAGTCACTCGGCGTTGCCTCTAAAACGCTGATCTTGAGTTCAATCGTTCGGCATTACTTCTAAAATGCCGACGTTGACCTTCAATCACTCGGCGTTGCCTCTAAAACGCTGACCTCGAGTTCAATAACTCGGCGCTGTCTCTAAAACGCCGACGTCACTATCCAGTCACTCGGCGTTGCCTCTAAAACGCTGATCTTGAGTTCAATCGTTCGGCATTACTTCAAAAATGCCGACGTTGACCTTCAATCACTCGGCGCTGCCTCTAAAACGCTGACTTCGAGTTCAATAACTCGGCGCTGCCTCTAAAACGCCGACGTCACTATTCAATCACCCGGCGTTGCCTCTAAAACGCTGATCTCGAGTTTAGTCACTCGGCATTACTTCTAAAATGCCGACGTTGACCTTCACTCACTCGGTGTTGCCTCTAAAACGCTGATCTCGAGTTCAATAACTTAGTGTTGCTTCTAAAACACTGACCTCGGGTTCAACTGTTCGGTATTACTCCTAAAAACGCCAATGTTGACCCTCAATCACCCGGCGTTGCCTCTAAAACGCTGACCTTGAGTTAAATTGTTCGGCATTGCCTCTAAAATGCCGAAGTCACTACTTAGTCACTCGGCGTTGCCTCTAAAACGATGATCTGGAGCTCAACCACTCGGCATTACTTCTAAAATGTCGACGGCGACTTCCGATCACTCGGCATTACTTCTAAAAACATTGATACAGACTGCAATATTGTTTGAAAGCATCAGTATAACGATCAAGCCGTTCATCTACGGCCTCAAAAAACTCAGATTCATAGTCAGACGAAACAAGTCATCAAAAAGAAACCAAACTTGTTTTTTCATTCAAGGGAAGTGATAACATTTACAAATCAACCCATTATGAGTTGATACTTCCCTATTTCTACTACTAAACTACACTTTACTGCTACTACTACTACTACTCTACAATATACTACTTTACATTACTAATAATACTACATTATCTAACTATACTACCTCTAATCTATACTAATATTTAAAAGGACCAGTGGCATCTAGCCACTGGCCCTGCCCCTGCCGCCGCCACCGCTCTTGGTGCCGCCCCCGCCGCCGCCGCTCTTGGTGCCGCCCCTGTCGCCGCCGCCCCTGGTGCAGCCGCCGTCGTCGTCGTCGTCGTCGTCGTCGTCGTCGTCATCGTCGTCGTCGTCGTCGTCGTCGTCATTGTCGTCGTCGTCGTCGTCGTCCCCGCCCTCGCCGCCGTCGTCCGAGTCCTCCTCCTCCGAGGAGTACTCGGACTCATCCGAGCCCTCGAGCCCAGAGCGCTCGACGGCCCGGATGTACGACCAGACCTCCGCCGCGAGCCCCTGGGAGTCGTCTGAGTCATCAGACGACTCACGCAGGGGGATGGGAGCCGGAGACCCCTCGGATTCAGAGGAGAACTCCTCCTCTGAATACTCCGAGTCACCGAAATCTTCAGACGGAGGGGTTGGTTCGCGCTTGCGTTTCTTGCCCATGGTGGAAATGCAGATAGAAGAAAGAAAGCAGGCAACGGAGAACAGCGAGAGATGTGAAAAAATCAGGCAGGCAAGGGCACTATTTATAGGAAAAGAAGGCAACCGCTCACCTCCAACAGTGGTCACTGAACAGTCGCAAAGCATTCAATATACACCTCCACCCGTCCAAAGACACGTCAGGCGGCGGACGCCGTTTCATGCAGCACTACACCCATTGGGACTCCAGTCAACAGCGCAAAGGATATGATTACACTCGCCGTCCCATCACATTACAACTCAGAAGCAACCGGTTAAAACACTCAGCGTACCAAGACGTTCCTTGCTCACACCCATTGGGGGGGGACGCCCAGGAATTGTTAGTATATTTTTCAAAATGGTCACATCTGTGCAGAGCATGCAGTGAATGCCTCAAGACAAAAATGAGATATCAACAAGAGTTAAAGGGAAGCCAAATATAGTCAGTAGAGTGCAAAATATGGTCGACAGACATGACTTGAAGACTAGACAGAGAACGTCCATCGAACGTCCAATCAGTCGCAGAGCAAATACACTATGCTACTCAGCAAGATATGGAAGGGTTGCAAATTCAGTTGCAAAAGACAAAACACATGCTGACCTCCGAAGCATAATATTGATGACATAGCACGGATGACATCATGCCAACCTTTTTATAAGCAGAAAGAGTATTCTTCAGCAACAGGACGCAAAAAGAAGACCTTCAAGCGAATTATCCAAAAAATCCACTTGAAGGTCGGGGGCTACACCCATTGGGTGCACCTCCGGTGCACCCCATGGATTGTCACTATAAGCCAGGATAGCGCCAATTTCTAAGGGCATGAAACAAGATTAAGAAGCCAATCCTCAACTGGAATAAGGAAACACAAATGGGAGTAATTTCTAATGAAGACCTTCGAGTAGATTATTTTCTAAAATCTACTCGAAGCTCGGGGGCTACACCCATTGGGTGCACCTCCGGTGCACCCAATAAGGTTCAGAGTCCAACAAACAGGAATGCCGATCTCTAAGGCACAGGCACGAAGCTAGGTTCTGGTCGACAAGTGATCAAAGCAGGAGAAAACAGCAAGGAGTCATCTTTCTTCAAATCATCTACAAGCTGGACCTGGGATCTTCGGGTTGATTATCTCTAAATTAACCCAAAGATCGGGGGCTTGTGGGGGATAGATATCCCCCGGGTCCACCAAAAGAGTAAAGGACCTCACGAAAGGCCCAAGGGCCCAATAAATCGTAAGGTTATTCTTTTGTGGGCCTGGGGAAAGACGACCAGCAACGCAGAGCGACATAGGGCCGGATTGGTGCAAACCCGGACGGCCCATAGCGCCGAGCCATTGGCCGCAACAGAGATCCGACTTTCCCGCGTCGGGGCCTCCATGCAGCGAAGCCACGTGAGGATAAGTCGGCGAGAGTTACGTAGGGGATAATCTCGAGAGGTTCACTATCTTTTAGCTACTCGTTGTTATCTCATCATGTGTACTGCCCCACGGTCGAGTATATAAGGCCTAGGGGGCACCCCTTCAGAACGATCGACCCATTACTTAGCCTCCCACATCAACTCTCTGTATTCTCGATCCAGAGAGCTCTCTTGTAATCACATCCACCAAGCATACTCATCAGGACGTAGGGTGTTACGCATCTCTAAGCGGCCCGAACCTGTAAACCTTGTCCACTGTCCCTCGTGCGATCGGCACGAACCATTTTGCTACAGTTGTCGACACCGTCCTACTCCTAAAAACACCTTGAGGGGCAACCCCGGGTGTGCGGTCGGACCCTAAACACCGACACTATCTCTCTTTATGCCCAAACAAGTGAGTTTGACTTAGAGATAGGAAAACGAATTTGATTTGCAAAAACAAACCAAGTGGTGGCAAAGAACGATCCAAATATGTCAAATCTTGTAAAAGACAATTTTTGTTCTCAATTGCATTGATGTTGCACTTCTATTTGTTGCTTTTTGATGTGTTGGCATAAATCACCAAAAAGGGGGAGATTGAAAGGGAAATGTGCCTTTGGGCCATTTCTAGTATTTTTTTGGTGATTAAGTGCCCAACACATATTGAGTGAGTAATTATATGCCAAATGATGGATGAAGTGCAAATCAACAAGAAGGTATGATTCTAGACTTAGTACATTGGTTTTTGTGTACTAATATATTTGTCTAAGTGCTAGAATCAGAGAAAAGAGAAAAAGGAAAAGACTTGGCTGGAGCAGCCAAGACTCAGCGCAGTCTGGCACACCGGACTGTCTCGTGGTGCACCGGACAGTGTCCGGTGGTGCACTGGACAGTGTCCAGTGCGCCAGGCTGGCTTCTAGCGAACTGGCCACTCTCAGGAATTCGTCGGCGGCGTACGGCTATAATTCACCGGACTGTCCGGTGGTGCACCGGACTGTCCGGTGAGCCAACGGCCGCCAGCGCAACGGTCGGCCGCCAAATCCGGGCGACGCGTGGCCCGCTCCAATGGTCGGCAGGAGGCACCGGACTGTCCGGTGTGCACCGGACAGTGTACGGTGCGCCAACGGCTACATTTCTGCAACGGTCGGCTGTGCCATTTCAGGAAGGCGATCTGCACCGGACCATGAACAGTGCCTGTCCGGTGGTGCACCGGACTGTCCGGTGCGCCACCCGACAGAAGGCAAGAATTGCCTTCCTAGATTGCCTCCAACGACTCCTAGCTGCCTTGGGGCTATAAAAGGGACCCCTAGGCGCATGGAGGAGTAACACAAGCATTCTTTGATCATCTCTAAGCACCAAGACTCCATTCTCGCGTATTTGATTCTTTATGATAGTGACTTGAGCTCTATTTGAGTAGAGAACTCCTCGCATTGTGTTGTGAGCTGAAGTTGTGGCTTGTGTGCGTGATTGTACTCGTGCTTTGAGTCTTGTGTGTGTTGCTATCCCCTCCCTTACTTCCGTGCTTCTTTGTGATCATCAATTGTAAGGGCGAGAGGCTCCAAGTTGTGGACATTCCTCGCGAATGGGAGATAGTAAAAGAAAGGAAAACATCATGGTATTCAAGTTGATCATTGGATCACTTGAAAGGGGTTGAGTGCGACCCTCGTCCAGTGAGACGCCACAACGTGGATTAGGCAAGTGTTATACTTGGCCGAACCACGGGATAAATCACCGTGTCTCTTGTGCTTGTTTTCTTTGTGACCATTGTGTTTCACAAGAGCTTGGTCCTTAGCCACTTGATTCTATTGAGCTAACACTTAACCAAGTTTTGTGGCTACAAGTATTTGATTTTTACAGGATCACCTATTCACCCCCCTCTAGGTGCTCTTAGAACATAGAGTGGTGACAAGAAACAAGGATCGACTTGTGGCAAAAGGTTATGCCCAAGTCATAGGTTTGGACTTTGAGGAGACTTTTGCTCCTGTGGCTAGGTTAGAATCAATTCGGATTTTATTAGCCTATGCCGCTCACCATTCCTTTAAGTTGTTCCAAATGGACGTGAAGAGCGCTTTCCTAAATGGACCAATTAAGGAGGAGGTATATGTGGAACAACCCCCTGGCTTTGAGGATGACAGGTATCCTGACTACATGTATAAGCTCTCTAAGGCGCTCTATGGACTTAAGCAAGACCCAAGAGCATGGTATGAATGCCTTAGAGATTTTCTAATTGCTAATGCTTTCAAGGTTGGGAAAGCTGATCCCACTCTTTTCACAAAGACTTGTGATGGTGATCTTTTTATATGCCAAATATATGTCGATGATGTTGGGGGCTTGTTCTCAAGTGCTATGAATCAAGAACAAGGCAACATAAAATGTTAAAAGATAATGCCCTTCGTCCTCCGAAGCATTATTTCCCATGGGATATAATGATCTTCAGACGAAGGTGATGAAGGACATACCTTCGTTATCACAGTGTAAATTAATGCAAGAAGAAGCATATGAAATATGAAAGTCAACATGAATAATCATGAATGATCATATGATATTATTAATATATTTTAATTGGTATGGATAAACAAAACCGATATTGAATTACATTTGTACCTTCGGCTTGACAAAAAGCAAAGGTCCGAGCGTGATACACGAGCGAGCATAAATCAGCGTGAACAGTACTAGGGTACTGTTCATCTATTTATAGACACAGGACGCAGCCTATGTAAAATTACACTCATGCCCTTCACATTTACTGTTGACTTTAGGATAATCCATTGAGGTCCATATAGCCTTTTCCCCTTTAAGTCGGTTCCTCTTTCTGCAGCTATGCCAAAGCTTCCCTGTGAATGGTTTCGGAGCTTCGTCGTCCTTCGTATTGTTTGTGCTTCTCATATTGTATATGGTTTTAATCCATGTCCGAAGGTACCTGATCATATAGTACACTTGGAAAATATTGTCAAATCATATTTTTGAGGACCTTCGGAAGATGAAGGCCCCCAACAGATGACATTATATTTGGTTCTACTAATCAAAAGTCTTGTGAGGAGTTTAGCAGGGTGATGATGCAAAAGTTCGAGATGTCGATGATGGGCGAGTTGAACTATTTCTTGGATTTCAAGTGAAGCAACTCATGGAAGGCACCTTCATCTCCCAAATGAAGTATACTCAAGATCTTCTCAAGAGGTTTGGGATGAAGGATGCCAAGCCCGCGAAGACACTGATGGAAACTGACGGACATCTAGACCTCAACAAATGAGGTAAGTCCGTTGATCAAAAGACATATCGGTCAATGATAGGTCCATTACTTTAACTTTGTGCTAGTAGACCGGATATTATGCTAAGTGTATGCATGTGTGCTAGATTTCAATCCGACCCTAAGGAATGTCACCTTATATTTAGTTTCTACGCCTTGCTTCTGGATCTGGTATCCAAAGGGGTCTACGTTTGACTTAATTGGATACTCAGACTCCGACTATGCTAGGTGCAAAGTTGATAGGAAGAGCACATTAGGGATGTGCCAGTTTCTAGGAAGGTTCCTGGTGTCCTAGAGCTCCAAGAAATAAACATTCGTTGCCCTATCCACCGCTGAGGCCGAGTATGTTGCCGCAGGACAGTGTTGCGCGCAACTACTCTGGATGAGGCAAACCCTCTAGGACTTTGGCTACAATCTGAGCAAAGTCCCACTTCTATGTGACAATGATAGTGCAATCCGCTTGGCGGATAATCCTGTTGAACACAGCCGCACTAAGCACATAGACATCTGGCATCACTTCTTGAGAGACCACCAGCAAAGGGGAGATATCGACATTTACCATATTAGCACCGATTACCAGCTAGCCAATATCTTCACCAAGCCTTTAGATGAGAAAAGGTTTTGCAGGTTGCGTAGTGAGCTAAATGTCTTAGATTCACGTAACTTGGGTTAATCTACAACATACATGTGTTCTATGCCTTTGATCATGTTACTTTAAGCATTCATGCCTTTTATTGCTTATTTCTGGTGCTCAAGTTGTACAAGTCATCCCCAGACCTCACAAGTCCATATGCAAATGATGCACATGTTCAGGGGGACGATGTGCTACAACTTGACTCCTTTGAGACTAACTTGTTTGTTTAAGTGTTCTTGAAATAGTCTCAAAGGGATATTGAAAGGAAAATGTGAACTTGGACAATGAAAGAGCTTCCACTGCATTCTGGTAAAATGTATCTTGTCCTAAGTTCGTTGTTATAATCTCATTGCCTTTTTGCTTTTATTCGACATTTTGGTGAGGCAATGGGGTTAAAGGGCCAAAAGTTCTCCCGTTTTGGTGCTTAATGCCAAAGGGGGAGAAATTAAGGCCAAAGTAAATGGATCAGCCAACCACTTGTGAACTTTGAAAATAGTAGAGTTAGAATTTGTATTTTGTCCAAAATACTCTTATTGCAAAATTTGTCTCTTATGGGGGAGAATTTTGATTATGAAAAAAGGGGGAGTTTTTGCCACTTGATCAAAATTACTCTTGAAACATATCTCTATTTGCCCGAACAAGTGTGTTTGACTTAGAGATAGGAAAATAATTTGATTTGCGAAAACAAACCAAGTGGTGGCAAAAGTGATCCAAATATGCCAAACCCTAAGTAAAGAAAATTGGGTCTTCAATTTGCACTCTTTAGTTGTTTTTTAATGTGTTGGCATAAATCACTAAAAAGGGGGAGATTGAAAGGGAAATGTGCCCTTGGGCATTTATATAAATGTTTTGGTGATTAGATGCCCAACACAAAATACGTTGGTTCATAAGTGCTAAGATGCAAATCAAAGAACAAGGTGTGTATCCGGCCTTAGTAAATTGTTTTTGGGTACTAATATATTTTTCTAAGTGCCAGGAATCTTGCCAAGTCAAAAGAAATTGAAATGGAGAAAAATTGGCTGAGTTCAGCCAAACCAGCACCAACCTGTGGTGCATCAGACTGTCTGGTGGTGCACCGGATAGTGTCCAGTGCCCAGGCTAGCCCCATGATGAACTCGTCGCTCTCAGGAAAAAGCAATAGCGCCATGGCTAAAATTCACCAGACTATCCGGTGTGCACCGGACTGTCCGGTGAGCCAAAGCTGCCTGCGCCAACGGTCGGCAGCGCAATCAGCGAGCGACGCGTGGCCTGCGCCAACGGTCGGTTGGTCACATCGGACTGTCTAGTGTGCACCGAACAGTGTCCGGTGCGCCAACGAGGCCAAAGGTCCAACGGTCGGCTGTGCCCAATAAGGAAGGAGATCGGGCACCAGATAGCTACTATTCATGTCCGGTGGTGCACCGGACTGTCCGTTGCGCCACCCGATAGAAGGCAAGAATTTCCTTCCAATTGAAACTTCAACGGCTCCTAGCGGCCTTGGTGCTATAAAAGGGACACCTAAGCAAGACACCAAGCATTCACAAAACATCCTAAGACGCCTAGACTCTGCAATCACGCAATCGGTTCATCGTGTTAGAGATTTGAGCACCATTTTAGTTGTAAACTCCCTGCGCCGTGTTTTGTGCTCACGTCTTGGCTTGTATGTGTGTGTTTGCTGCGAATTGAGTCTTGTGTGTGTTGCTTTCCCTCCCTTACTCCTGTGCTTCTCTTGTGATCAACATTGTAAGGGCGAGAGGCTCCAACTTATGGAGATTCCTCGCAAACAGGACAATAACTCTAAAGAAAAAGACCATGGTATTCAAGTTGATCATTTGATCACTTGAAAGGGGTTGAGTGCAACCCTCGTCCATTCGGACGCCACAATGTGGAAGTAGGCAAGTGTTACTTGGCCGAACCACGGGATAAAACATCGTGTCTCTTGTGTTGTTTTTCTCTGTAATTGATTTCTTCTCAAGAGCTCGCTCTATAGCAACTTGGTTTAATCTAACTAACATTTTATAAACCAAGTGTGTGCTATTAGTGTTGAATTTTGCAGGATCACCTATTCACCCCCCTCTAGGTGCTCTCACTCTGAGGATGAGTGGGTGAAGTTTGTTAAAACTGGATGAATAGTGAGTTTTGATGTTTGGATTAGATCGTGCGGAAGTTATCCATTGATCTAGTCAGACATGGGTATTTACTGCCCGTAGGGTTATCTCTAGAATTGTCCAATGCATCTCCTTGTGACGCTCCTTTGCTAGACCGTCCAGAAGAAGTGGTTGTTGTGGTCGATGCTCAATCGACCCTTAATGAGGTTGGAATTTCTCATCCACTCTATGCCGATTGTGGGGCCTACAGCCCAGTTGCCACCCCTAAGAGATCCCTTTGACCTAAGATCATCCTAGTTAGTGTCTTTGTCATGCTATTCCTTTGCATCGTTAACTCCTTTGTTGAGACTCTATTGTAATATTTGCTTTTTGGACGCAATACAAGAGGTCCACTGGTAGATAATGTTTCTTATCTTCCTTTGTCCCTATCATCAAATATAGACCACATATGCAGGGCCCCAAATAACATTGATGTTCAGATTGAGGATGAGGAGGAGCTGTTGGGGGTCTTCCTCTTCCGAAGGTCCTCAAAAACATAATTAACCATTTGTTTTCAGCATAAGCTATTACAGGGAGCTTCGTCTTCAGGATGCAAGTCTTTTCCTCATGATGAAGGCATACGAGATGAATATATGATCTAAGAATGATAAGAATAAATGCCGAAGCTATTGCCAGATTGACAGCTTCGGCTCGTAAAGGAGATGAAGTATGATGATGATGTTGACCGAAGGGGAAATACTAATTAGTCCTTGATGACTTATACTATGATCATAAGTGAATATTGGGGACATAAATGTAATTTTTCCCAGTGTAAACCCTAGAATCTAGCTTCTAAAACCCTAGTCAGTCAAGAAAAAAATGAGGAATTTATGTTAATTGCATATCCTATTAAAGAGGCATATTTCTTTTAAATAAATGCTTTCTTTTATAGGAGGGTATATAAAAGATCCATATATGAGTAATATATTTATAAACACCTCCTTGAAATATCTAAGTTAACATATGATATATATTAGAAATTACTTTCAAAAAAATAAATACCATTCAAAATATACAAGTGACATATTCAAAATCATTTTTATAAATAAAATAATAAATAGATTAATAAATTATATTTGTTGGGGACTTGTTCTCAAATGCTATGAGTTAAGAACAAGGCAACACAAATGTTAAAGATTAATGCCCTTTATCCTTTGAAGCATTATTTCCCTTAGGATATAATGATCTTCAGACGAAGGTTATGAAGGACGTACCTTCGTCACCGCAGTGTGTGTTAATGAAAGAAGAAGCATATGAAATATAAAAGACAATATGAATAATCACATGACATTATTAATATATCTTCTTTTTACTATCATGGATAAACAGAACAATATTGAATTACATTTGTACCTTCGGCTTGACAGAAGGTAAAAGTTCAAGCATGACGCACGAGCGAATACAAGTCAGCGTGAACAGTATGGGGGTACTGTTCATCTATTTATAGGCACAGGGCGCAGCCTGTGTAAAATTACATTCGTGCCCTTTATGTTTACTATTGACTTAAGGACAATCCAATGAGGACTAGATAGCCTTTTTCCCTTTAAGTCTGTTCCTTTTGATGCCGCTAAGCCGAAGCTCCTTTGCGTGTAGCTTCGGAGCAGCATCAACCTTCGTCTTGATCAAGCTTTTCATATTGTGTACAGTTTTATTCCGAGTCCGAAGGTACCTGTACATACATTACACTTGGGAAATATTGTTAAATTATGTTTTTGAGGACCTTCGGAAGACGAAGGCCCCCAACAGTAGCCCCTCGCAGTATTAATTTGTTATAACAACGAATTCAGACTGCGACATGAACGAAGGCCTTAAGCCGAAGGTCCGAAAAAACACCTTCCCTTTGCTAGAATAGCAATAGCCAATGACAGATGGGGCCCACCAAGTTGCAACGCACTAGGCGTATAAATATAAACCACAGCGGTAGCATTTGATACGCCGTTTCCACCATTTGCATTATTTTCTCAAACTTTTTAGCTCTTGCTCACTAGCTCTCGCCTGATTTTCAAGCTTTTCGAGCTTCGGTTTAAGGACGTGTTTTCACCATGTCTAGAGAGAAGATGACTGAGGCAAAGAAAATGACTGTGGAAACGAAGGTAACTGAGGAAGCGAAGTTGTTTGAAGAAAAGAAAATTGTGGATCCTTTTATCACTGGGTTTGTTGAGTCTATGTCAAAAACGAACACAGAGAAGATTACTAAAGAGATTCTAGAAGGTTTGTATGAAGATACTGATGACAGTGATAGTTATGACGTAGAAAGTGGGGGATGAAGATTCTGAGGATCGACCGTGGCGCCCAAGCCATACTATCTTCGGGAAATCGACTATCAAGCAGAGTCATATTGATGCCATGAGGGGGAGGTATTTTTGCGACATGTCTATTGTTAGAGTTGGAGGAGACAATACTGCCCCTGCTCCGGAGAAAAACGAAGTTGTGATATACTGAAGCTTTTTAAAGGCAGGTCTTCGGTTCCCACTAAGCAAGTTTATGGTTGAAGTGCTGAAGATATACCAGATCTTCCTTCATCAGATTACCCCCGAAGTTATAATTAGAATGGGGATTTTTGTATGGGCTGTAAGGAGTTAGGGGCTAGAGCCAAGCGCAAAGTGCTTCTGCAGCATGCACGAGCTTTTATATGAGATGAAGGCTACTGGCAAGGAACAGTACCACAACAACTTTGGTTGTTATGGATTTATCACTCGCCCCAATGCAAGCCACCCAGTACCGACATTCCAGAAAAGATAGCCTGGGTCCTGGATGGGAGAATGGTTTTACGTTAAAAATGACTTAAAGGCAAGGGAAGACATCAAAGAAATCATTCAGCGACCCATCTGGTCTCGCTTCGGCCTCCGAAGGCCAAAGGTGGAAATTGATATCGATGTCGAAGCATGTCAGAGGGCTTTCAGTACTATGTGTGCCTTCATTGGCACAAGGGATTTGATTCAAGAGCATATATCCTTTAGGGTATGGCCACTTGTGGAGGGCTGGGATATGCCAAAGGAAACCACCGCCGATTCTAGTGAGAGTGGTCTGGTCCGACTGAAGTATACCTTCAGATTTAGGGAGAAGTTTGGTGAGCCAAACGACGACTGGCTGAAGTGTATCGAAGCTACTAGTGATGAGCTATTTGGAGCATACTCCAAGGCCAAAGA
Source organism: Zea luxurians (assembly GCA_029449295.1). NCBI lineage: Eukaryota > Viridiplantae > Streptophyta > Magnoliopsida > Poales > Poaceae > Zea > Zea luxurians. Next base: position 41,878,483 of record JAOPSE010000001.1, on the reverse strand, counting down.
TAATGCTCTGTCTATAGCCTTTGGGGGTCAGGGCAAGAAAAGATTAAATAGGGTATTTGATGCTATTGGCTTCGTATATCCTGATTACCACTACCCGCTATGAGGGCAAGAGAAAAAGAGGAAGACTGCCGCTTCGGCCACCCCAGCTAAGCCTGAGCCGAAGAGCAAAAAGGTAAAGATTCCGACCCACCGGCCACGTTATATTGAACCGGTCGTGGTGCCTGATTTTGTCGAAGGAGCTTCTTCAACTGCTGAAGCAAGACAAGCTGCTGCAATTACACAGAGCGTTGAAGAACCAACTGTAATGCCAAAGACGCATATAGTCGAGCCAGTCAAAGATAAGGTTGATAAGGCTAAAAAGCCAAAGGTTGAAGAAATAATAAAAATGCCAAAAATTCTGAGCCCTCCGACAGAGACAAAACTGCCGAAGATGCAAAAGGCATCTGCCGCAACTCCCAAGAGGAGGAGGCTGGCCAACATGTTGGATGCTGTGCTGGAGACTACAAAGGCCTTGAGCCCTGCTCCTACAAAGAAAATTGCTGAAGCTACCAAAACGCAAGCTGAAGCCGAAACTGGGCAAGTAGAAGCCGAAGCTACGCAAGCTCAAGCTGAAGCTGAAGCTGGGCCTTCAGTGCCTACCGAGACGGAGCCTGCCGCGCCTGAGGAAAAAACGACACAGCAGATTGCACCTGAAAAGATCGAAGCTCCTTCTCCCGAAGCTCCGAACAAAAATGTTGACTACATCATTCGTCATGCTTCGGGAAAGAAACTCTCCAAAGAAGAAATACTAGAAGCCAGTCTCTACGCCCAAAGATTGAAATATCCGAAGGGGGCCCTAGTGTTCAATGGTAGTAACGAAGAAGAGTTTCTGTACTGTCTCTCGGATAACAAAGAAATATCTGTTTGCCAGGAGATAGGTAAGAGCATAGGATTCCCGACGCTGGAAGACGGCCTTTCGATTTTGTCAAAAGATGAACTTGCTGACATCCTAGCATACAATAGTATAAAGGTATAAAAATTAACTTTGAATTTTAGAATGGAGTATTTTAGTTGCCATGCTCAATTCTTTCCTCCTATTTGCAGGGCTTAATTCTTAGTAATGCCCTGAGGGCGCAGAAGAATATTGAAGACGAAGGTTATACAATGGCCCTTAATAACCTTCGTTCGGAAGTGATTGAACTGAGAAACGAAGGTCTGGAAAAAGACAAAATCTTAATTTCACTAGTAAACAAAGTAAAGGAAGACGAAGCTAACTTCAAGGCTCAGGTTGAAGCCCAGAAAACTGAAATTGAAGACCTTCGAAGACAACTGGCCGAAGCTAAGGAAAACTGCACGCTCGCACAAGCTAATCAAGAAATTAGTGAATATTGGAAGAATCATCTAGAGAAAAATGTTGAAGAGCTTCACAAATCCAAGGAAAGGTGCTTCGAGAAATCCTTGGATTGTGTGAAGAAATTGAAGACTAGCTTCGCCAAAGTGGGTGCCTACTCTGCTGAAGAAAACTTCATTTGAGGCGACCCCGAAGGCATTATTGAATGGATAAGTGGAGAGGCCGAAACCTGCGAGGAAATTTTAAGTGATCGCGGGGATGTTTGCACGTTTTCCGGTGCATGGGGGATTTCAGCCATCTTGGAGAAGGCCGGATGCAATCACATTAAGACCATAGCGCAGGCCGAAACTGCCTTCTCCGTAGATGATACAAAGGATCCTTCAGCTGAAGCAACCTTGATGGGCGGGAAATTTTACAGTGATGTCTAGGTGAATGGTGGCCGAGAGATGGCCCATGAAATTATAAAAAAGAGCGAAAAAGTCACCCATGACGCCTGAGCAGAAGCAATACAAGCTGAAGAAGTTGTAGAACGTGAAATACGAATAGGTATTATTTTTTGGTTTTTTAGCTTCAGCACTTGCTCTGTGGCTTCGGACTAATCGATTTTTCCTACTTCAGCTGAACTATCTCCACCGCCGGAACCGTACGGTCCCCTAGCTGATCCAGAGATGAAGGAATCGCTGGATATCATAAGCATGGCTGAATCCATTATCGACGAAGTCATCGACAAATTACTGAACGAAATTGCGGAAAAAGTCCTTAGAGAGGAATAGGTTTTATTGTAATAATCATTTTGAGAAGCTTGATGTATAAAACTAATAAAGGAAGATTAGACCTCTTTTTGTAATGAAACTGTGTAACATTTGATATATGCGACATTGAATTGAATATGTAAATTATTGCAATTTGCGATGCATGAAATTTACTCACATACCTTCCCTTATTTTCATGCTTCGTAAAGAAAAAGGTCCTTTCTTATGACAAGCCTGATAAAACTGTATTTCCCGAAGCTTACTTCGTGCCTTAGCACATTCTCATTTTGACGAAGCATTTTCCGAAGATTGGCATCGTATTCAATTCTTGTGCCTGTAATGCAGTATGATGCATGATGTAATGCTATGCGAAATGATGTGATGATATGATGCAGAAAAGATGAGGATGCCGAAGACATACACCCACACACCCACACTGTAACACACAAGCTCTACATCCCCTTAGGAATGTCTTTGGAGCTTCTTTACCTTCTATTTCGGTGATGTAAGTTCTGCATCCCCTTAGGAACGTCTTTTGAACTTCTTCGCTTTCTATTTCGGTGGTATAAGTTATGCATCTCCTTAGGAACGACTTTTGAACTTCTTCGCCTTATATTTCAGCAGTATTTGGCTCTGCATTCCCTTTGGAACGACTTTTGAGCAGAAAACTTACGTTGCGCTCCCTTAGGAACGACTTTTTTGTAGCTTCATCAATTTTGGCTCTGCATTCTCTTAGGAATGACTTTTGAGCAAAAAAACATACGCTACGCTCCCTTAGGAACGACTTTTGTAGCTTCATCATTTTAGGCTCTGCATTCCCTTGGGAACGACTTTTGAGCTTCAGAATCTGCTTCATTTTAAGGGTCGTCTTTCGAGCTTCGTAAATCTATGAAGAAGATATATTCCATTCTGGTATATGCAGCATTATTACAAGAAGTTGAAACTGACTTTTTCATTACTTGTTGTTTATACAAAAAAGTAAAGTGATATAGACAAAGATACTTCAAAAAGTAGGATATTCCTCAATAAATGTGCTTCGATTCTGGTACAGTGCTATTGACTGTACGAGCTTCGGACTCTTCCCTAAAGTCACGTTGTTGTTGTGGATGCTGACACCCTTCTGGCTGCTGGCTTCGGGTATAAGTAGGTTGCAGTGGTGGTGGTGGCGGGAGCTGAGGCCAGGAAGCTTGTGAATGGCTTGCCGAAGCAACATAAGCTGCAGGTTGATTGCCCACATATTCTGGTATGTAGGGAGAGTGGCATGAAGCAGTATGTAGGACCTACTTCAGCTGATTTTGCTAGGCTTCTGCTTCAGCAATCTCTTTTTGCTTCTAAATGGTGATCTGACACATTATTGTAGTGTGGCCCTTGTTCTCACCATAGAATAAGCAATAGATTTTCGTGGGCTGATCCCCATATCTTCCTCCGAAGCCCCTGCCGCCTCGACCCCTTGGAGCAGGTGGCCTGAAGAAGCTTTGCTGCTGTCCTGAAGACTGCGAGCTGTGTTGTGGCCTCTAAAACTGGCCTCCTTTGTCATCATTCTGACTAGAGTTGTGGATTGATCTGACATGCCTAGGGTGGATTCTTCCTCTGAAGCCCCTAGTCATCTCAGAAAATCTATAAGATTCCTTCCTTCTTTGGCGGAAATCATTGTCGGCCCAGATGTACTCATCCATTTTCTGAAGCAGCTTCTCTAGAGTCTGAGAGGGTTTCCTGGTAAAGTATTGAGCTATAGGCCCTGGCCGAAGACCTTTGATCATGGCCTCAATGACAATTTCATTAGGCACCATAGGCGCTTGTGCTCTCAGGCCCAAGAACCTTTGGACATATGCCTGAAGGTACTCCTCATGGTCTTGAGTGCACTGGAACAAGGCCTGAGCAATGACTGGCTTTGCCTGAAACCCTTGAAACTGGTGACCAGCATGTCCTTGAGCCTGTGCCATGACGTGATTGTCCCTAGTCGAAGAGAGGAGTACCATGTCTGGGCCACACTCCAAACTGCCATGACGAAGGACTTCGCCATGACTGTAGTATTACCCCCGTACGAAGATATAGTTGCTTCGTAGCTCATCAGAAACTGCTTCGGATCTGAGTGCCCATCATACATGGGGAGCTGAGGGGGCTTGTATGATGAGGGCCATGGGGTAGCCTGCAGTTCTGCTGATAGAGGAGAAGCATCATCAAAAGCAAAATTTCCATGATTGAAATTGTCATACCAATCATCATCATTGTAGGAATTATCTTGATGAAACTCTCTCTGTGGAAGTCTTCGATCCTGGTCATCTTGAGTAAGATGGCGTATTTCTTCAGCAGCTTCATCAATCTTCTTCTGAAGGTCGGAAAGACGAAGCATCTTCTCTCTCTTCCTTTCGACCTACTCATGGATAGCTTCGAGATCCCTTATCTCCTGGTCCAGCTCCTCCTCTTGGGGGGTTGGACTTGTAGCCTTCCTCTTTTGAGTTCGGGCTTTGCGCAGCATGTCCTGGTTGACGTCTAGTGGCTGCAGTGCAGCCCCTAGCCCTAAAGCTTTCTTCGGTGGCATGACAAAGATCACAGCTTGCCGAAGGTGGTCAAATGGGTTCACCAGAGGTGGGCGCCAATGTTGGGGACTTGTTCTCAAATTCTATGAGTTAAGAACAAGGCAACACAAAATGTTAAAGATTAATGCCCTTCGTCCTTCGAAGCATTATTTCCCTTAGGATATAATGATCTTCAGACGAAGGTTATGAAGGGCGTACCTTCATCACCGTAGTGTGTGTTAATGAAAGAAGAAGCATATGAAATATAAAAGACAACATGAATAATCACATGACATTATTAATATGTCTTATTTTTACTATCATGGATAAACAGAAACAATATTGAATTACATTTGTACCTTCGGCTTGACAGAAGGTAAAAGTCCAAGCGTGACGCATGAGCGAATACAAGTCAGCGTGAACAGTACGGGGGTACTGTTCATCTATTTATAGGCACAGGGCGCAGCCTGTGTAAAATTACATTCATGCCCTTTATGTTTACTATTGACTTAAGGACAATCCAACGAGGACTAGATACCTTTTCCCCTTTCAGTCAGTTCCTTTTGATGCCACTGAGCCGAAGGTCCTTTGCGCGTAGCTTCGGAGTAGCATCAACCTTCATCTCGACCAAGCTTTTCATATTGTGTACAGTTTTATTTCGAGTCCGAAGGTACCTATACATACATTACACTTGGGAAACATTGTTAAATTATGTTTTTGAGGACCTTCGGAAGACGAAGGCCCCCAACAATATTCATGTATTCGTATTGAAGTTTTGACTGAACATGTATTTGAAATTTGAGACTTGAATTCTGTTTGAATTTGGAATTTAAAATGGAAAACATAAAAATAGAAAAGAAATCATGAAAACGTCTCTTGGGCCGAATCCCCCTCCCTCGGCCCACCTTCTCACCCACGCACAGCCCATTTCCGGCCGCATGCATGGCGCTGACAATCGTACCCCACCTGGCAGACTCTCAGGACCACACCTCGCGCGCCGCTCACACACTGACCGGTGAAGCACCTCGGTCAGCTCCTTCTTCTCCGCTGGCTGCTCGTAACAGATGTCATGCGCATCGAGTGCTCCACTGACTGAATTCCCCCCTTCTCGGGCTGTTGCAGAGTCCTCACGGGTAGTATAAACATCGGGCACCGCTATCCCTTCGTGCACCCATCCCATCTTGTTGTGCCTTGTTGGGCACCGTCGACGAACACTGGCATGGCCGGGTGAGAGAAATTGGCCGTTGCGGTCGCCCCTCTCCTCGACCATCGTCTGGGGCATCGGCGTGACTCGTAGACCTTCGCTGCGGGCACTAGGAACCAGGGCACAACCATATTTGAGGGAGATGTCCACCTGAGCGCTATGAATTTCTCGCCGATGGAGATCCTCCGCCGTCGGGCCGCTTCGCTCCGTGGTCAAGCTCCACCATCTGCGTTAGGCCCTTGGTGATCGATCCCGGGGGGCACAGCGCACATGGATGCTCGTCGCGGCTTTGCCTGAGCGGAATCATGCTCCAGACCGCTGGGAATTGTTCACCGGAGCCGCTTCCCCACCGCGAAAAGACCCTGCCTCAAACCACCTTCTCTGCGTCACCATATTTGGTAAGGCCCTTCTCATCTAGTTCGTGAAGCCATCCTTTTCGCGTATCACCAAGCAGGGTTCATAGTAGTGCTCCGGGTGAGTGTTGGGGTTTCTCCGGTGAGGCCCCATCATATTGGCTAGCGGCGCCGTCGCCTGGTTGTGTCGTTGGGGAAAGAGACGATCCTCTGGCCGTCCGATCCTGAACGTGCGTGCGTGATTAGGTCTTTAGTATACCCTTTGGCCTGGACTCCTCACGTCCATGGATCGACAGTTGAACGGACCGGATCAAATCGGGGAGATACCGGTTCGATCCGTGGAGCCATCACCGTTGAGATGCGTATCAACGGATGAGAATAGATCATGGTATTGTTTAAACCGTGGCCGTTCATTTTTTATGTACACACTAGATTAGATCGCACCACTTTGAAATCTAAACCTTCGGATTGTGATCGGACGTCCACGGGGGCGTATCAGTTCGGAGGGGACTTGATTTAATCTCACGCGTCCAACTCTGATCCGACGGTCCAGATTGGCGATACCCCTTCGCCTTCGACATTTATGCTAAAGAGCCCCTGCAGTTTTTCTTATTCAACCCGCAGTCCACCCTGAAGAAAGTCTGTGTCTGTGGGACTTTTGCGATATTAACCTCGGGCTCTTTAGTATTTGTTGCGCTGTCCAGGGCTCGGGGAAATTAGTTAATTAAATGTAGAAATTGATTTTTAATACAAAAAATAATTCTAGAAACTTGTATAATTCATATTTAATTCATTTTAACTCTAAATCGATTCATTCTAGTGGCATTAATTTTGTTTTAATATTGTTCATCATCTAGTACCTTTGTTTAGCCATGAAACTTGAATTAAAATTATTTAGTTGAATTACTCTATCTAGGTACCAAATAACTTCGGAAAATCATAACTAATTCATTTTAACTCTGTTTCAATCCATTCAAGTTGTGTTAGCTTCATATAAATACTAGGTGAGTGCCCATGCGTTGCAACGGGGACTTATGTATTATATGTCTCCGTTGCAACGCACGGGCATATACCTAGTTGAGTTGAAGTTGTTAGTTATATCCGTAACCATACTTCGACTGTTTAGCATATAAATAACATAGACATACCTGATGTGTTACCCAGTAATGCCGCTCCCTCATCTCGATAAGGAAAGGGAATGTTGGAGGAGCTTTCCTCTCCAGAATACTTTTCTGACTCCGTCGAGCACGAGCCTCATCGTCTCCAAGCGTAACAGTTTCTACACCTCCAATCTGTTTTCCAGAAGATGAGAAATTTCACTGAACTGCTGTGAATAATATTACTTTTAAGCTTAACCACTTCTTTCAGTAAATGTTTAACACATGGACTCTCTAATTAGGTATAGATGCAAGACATTTTACATGAGAGCTGTCATGCTATTATATCGACATCTACTCTTCTCAATAAGCAAAAGTAACAAAAGAAGTTCAGATATCCTTGTAGAATACAGCACTTTTTCATCTCAATGATCCATTTTTAACCAATGTTTAGACTATGTAGGTATAGTGGATTTTCATTTTGTTTATCTGCGAAATTGTGATAATGTCATAACGATAGCATTACCAAGTCAGATAAGGTTGGGTTCTTAATGATGTTTGCAAGTCGTTCTCCATGGGCAGTGCCAATAAGCATAACACCCCTTTCTGCAATTGATCGACAAGCTTGTGCTTCTGCTTCAGTTCCGATCTCATCTACAATAACCACCTCAGGCATATGGTTTTCAACTGCTTCAATCATCACCCTATGCTGCATTGATGGTTCAGGTACTTGCATCCTTCTTGCTCCACCAATCGCAGCATGAGGAACATCCCCATCCCCACCAATCTCATTACTTGTATCCACAATTACCTGCCCTAAACATCAGTACCAAAAGAATATATATAAGATACAAGAAATACATTGAACTGAAAATAGAAAGGTATAAGAAAGTAGCATTGTTTAACATACCACTCTTTTCTGAAATTCATCTGCTAAAACACGTGCAATCTCACGCATAACAGTAGTCTTGCCGACCCCAGGCCTCATTGAAGAAAAGGAAAAATATTGAAGAACAGATAAACTTTTGAAAATTTATTTGAAAAACAAAGTGGAAACGGAATGCTCAACTCCTGTTTCCCTATTATCACATACCTATTCCTGAATAGAACTTTTTCCATATAGTCTGTATTAATATAACACTTAGCTAGCAGCTTATGTATATAAAGTACCATTTGAAAAAGATATATGAATGATGGAATCGATATTGTAAAATTCAAAGAACAAGGGTAGGTACCTTCCCAAAAATAGGATACTTTCTTTGTAATTTAGGAGATCACGGACCATGTCAACATGCCCAGTAACAGCTCGGCCGACTCGACAGGTCAAACCAACAACCATTCCTTTCCTACTCCTTATAGCAGATATCCTATGTAAAGTACCTTCAATTCCTGCACGGTTGTCACCTCCAAACTCTCCTACAGCCTTCTGAGCATCCTCCAACTCTTTTTGTGAGATCTATGATATAAAAGATCCATAGAGCATGAAATTACAGTTGCAGTTTTGCATCTACTCACAACTTTATGTGGTGCACTCATCAAGAAAAATGGGCTTACTATGGTTATGAAGTATAAACATTTGTAAAGATCCATGAGCAGAAAGAAATTAGCAGCCAACCAGCAGAAGACTTGAGACTAACATAATTTTTAATTTTACACTATGGACAATACGATGAGACTAACCACACCACAATGTAATCATCTCTGATCCGTCTGTATCGGTACCTTTTCTTTTCAAGGTAATTTCAGTTCCACAATATTGATAAGGAAAGTATGTACAATCACTGCAAATATAATATTACACATTGACTGATGGCTGTCACATACCTCACTGTCCCGTAGATATTGGCCACCGGAGTCACCAAGGAATCATGCCTCTGGTCGTCTTCCCAAATCCAGAATGACCTAATTGATGACTCATTACTCATTAGTTGGAATCACATATGCATCCACGACATTTAAGATGAATTTCTGAGTAGACGAGGCTTGTAATGGTTGAAGCCTTGAAGGAGTCAGATACATCTATCTCACCTCCAGAAGTTGGTCCTTTCTAGGCTCATTCTGTAGATTATCTCGCAAATCTCTCGGGAGAATCTGCAAAAGAAAGATTAATACCTATTATCAATCGATCTATTAGTATAAAACGCCAAAAACTATTAGCCCAAAGCACAAATCTGATAAATGCTAGTTTAGTCATCAATACAAGTAGCAATTGATATTGAAATGGCATCATTTCAACTGATACATGGTTTTTAGAGATGCTGTTTTTAGAGATACTTGTATTCTGGACAATGCATGCAAGGCTCAAGGAGACATGAAAATTTGCATCTTGGTATACTTGTAGTTGTAGCTCCAGAAGCAGAGATAGTCACATTAACTACAATGCAGTTATCTAATAACAGGTAGCACATGATTCTGCTTGCAAAATCTGACCATCTAGAAGAAATGCCAGATAGGATCTCATCAAAGGAAGTGTCAAATTCTCCATCAAGCTATCTTAGCTTTCAGTGTTACCATTTGCCCATATAAACCAATAAGCTTTGGTTTTCAGGGCTCAGGGATATCCACACAAACAGTGTTGTGGAAGTATCATAGAATAAATATTAATGAATTATACTTGGATTGAAATAGTTCATAGTTCTGACCTTAGTATATTAAGTGTAAACCATACACAAGCAGTGATAAAAAATGGGTGCTCTCAGGATCGAGATAAAATATGACACCCTTTTACCAGAATAGACAACTCAAATTCACCATAATCTATTGTGACGTTATTTGCATAAAACTAAGGGTTAGAAACCTTAGCACAAGAATCAAACTCAGTTTTAAAATTCCAGTGAGAAAATGTAGAAACAGAAACAAACTGTAGTAGAATTCCTAAATGTATCGGAACTTACTTTTATTCAATGGTTGCAGTAAACTATGTTGGTATTGTTCGTCACTTAGAAATGTTCTTGAGTAATCCAGACAAGGAACCACAGTGTGTTGATTTGTACTCACACTGCTCACAACATGTCTAAAGTAACTGAATATACTTCAGGCTCCATCCACGGAGACGCTTACCTATGAAGTGATCAGACACAGTGATTAATATATGATACCCAACAGTACCATGGTAAGCATGGTGCCCTTAATATAGCGTGCACCACATTATTTTCTCAACTGGAGCTGAATCTGAAAATTTTGGCCATTGTTTTTAAAACTGTCCAAAGTAGGGTTCAAATGGTTGATATCTTGTGCATTGAAATAAACAAGCAGTGGTACACAGTAACTAATAGTAATCCCTCACCTCAACATGTCGTGGCAGGCGGGCCACAGCATATGGTTTATGTATACCAACAGAAGCTGGTGTGTCTGACAAAATAATTCTGCCGTCTTGAATAAGTTTACCATTTTGATCAACGAATACCCCAATGTTATCCTAAATAAACATACAGTACTATAAAGAACTAACTGAAACTAAATAAGAAAACAAGAATCCTTCAAGAAGCTAGTTAAGTGTTGGGAATCTCAATGGCTTCAAAAGAGATTCATATAAAACTATTTCATTCAATATCATAGTTTGCACTGATATATTGGAAAACATTATCAATATCACACAAATTAGTTACAGACAAATGTGTCGACAACTGTTCACTAATCAGCTAATCCTTTTTAGCGATATCGACAAGTCTTTGTTGTATGTTTGCAGGGATGGCATATCGGCACGAATTGTCCTCATAACTTAAAAGATCAATCACAAAGTTTCTTCGAAGAGTCTTTGCATCCTACAGACAAAGAGATAAGAGAACAAAATATATTATATTGTAGAACGAGATAGCTAGAACGTAAGTTTTGAACATAAAACAAACGTACTACACTCACCCCAACAAATTTCAGTCGTCTGTCATTCCCCCACATGGCCATAGCTTGTAGAACGAGGTAGCTGGTATTAAACCTATAGAATAATATTTGGGCAACTATGTTTTATACAATGATTATCATAGAAAAAATTTAAACTGCTGAGAAGGTGGTACGAAGAAAATACCCTCTTAAGTCAATTGGAACACCAGTCTGAATTGTATGTTCCCACTTAAAGATATCCTCCGCCCATCCAGAACGTTTCTTGCTGTAAGCAATCTTATATTTTTTTGAGGCCATGATAATCGCTTCCGCGAACCTCTTGTATGCCATGTGTTTACACCAATCTTGAGTCGGTGTAAAATCGATAAAAGTCACATGCTTTTTAACATGATCTATTACGAAAAGGGTGTGACATCCATTGAATTTCCATGGCATGAGAACCTGCAAAATATCAGTCATTAGGATCCTACAACAGAAGTGTCCTTTATAAATACATTCGAAATGAACACATACTTACATATCTACAACCCGTGATATAATAATTCATTGATGGCCAACAATCTAGTGTTTTGGCCAACTCTTCTGTTGTAGGATCCTGATGGTACTTTGGAAGTTTACCAAAACCAACCATTCTCTGGACAGTATATATACATGTACACATGATGATTAGATGTAGATACTATATATTAATACATTAATGATTGGAAACAAACTTACCCAAAAACGCATGTCCATATAATGCTTTCTATTATTTATGATTTCTTCTTTCGGTTTACGCGACTCTTTATTGGCAAGCAGCCGAACAGCCATATCAAAACATCTTAGAATCATATCTTGAGTTGTCGTTAATATGTTTTGCAGGTCTTTGACAGATATTTCTATCTTAAAAGGATTGAAACTTCGCACCCATGTTCTCCTGTAATGTAGCATGACGAAACTCTATATCAAGAATCTAAGTAGTCGATATACATAAAATAAATAAATCAATGAGCACTTACTCTAGTGTCGTATCATCTTCTATTGCCATGATATAATCACATAAAACATCTATTGAATCGGCTTTGGTCACTGGCATGTCCTTTGTGGAAAGACCAACCATTAAAAAGTCATTGGTGCAACCATCGTTAGAGACTTTTACAGGAGATCTTTTATCCCAATCATCAACAAACCACCTTTGCAAGTCTGCTTGAGTAATAGGGCCTTCCTCATCTTCAAACACTACTTCGCTATCATCAAGCACGTGGAGTAGTTTCCTCTTATTAGAATCTGTTGGGTTTTCTAATATCTCAACATCAGATGGGCTTCCACAGTCAACTTCTTTTTCATTTTTGTATAACAGACACCCCCTTCTCTTATTCAGGTCTGAAGATAGTAATATAGCAGCCATTTTTTTCCTAAAGTGTGACATGTCATCCTCCAAATAAGAAACAATTATTTAGCATTATATATGTAACACCGACTGTAGATGTCCATATATGTCATAGTAGTAATAATATACCTGGGTAAAACTGTCAGACAGTTCATCCCCTGTCCGGTATTCGATATAGTTCAAAAGAAAGAGGCCACATGAAGAGCTACAATATACATTAATACCAACATAAACATTAGTATGAATGAAGAAATTGGTAAAGAAGATCTTAGGACGTACCTATCTGTCTGCTTTGCATATCCCATGTCTATTTCTCTGAGCGGCCAAGAAGCAACTTGGAGGTCTGGCCACCTGTGGTCTTTTAACTCCTTACGTTGAGATATCATATCTATTTGTCTTTGCAGTCCTTTAATCTTTATATATGGTAAAATAAAATTAGAGATTGGGATAAGTTAATATTGAATTCATAATTGTTTAGTTTGTGCATACTCACAGAGTCAGTGAGGTCTTTGCGGTCTTGTGAAGTACCAAGTGAATCGAGCACTTGTATCTCCATATTTCTTGCATGGATCACAGCAAGATACCAATGCGTCTCTCGGATGTTTATCGGAATAAACACCTACAAAACAATTATAAATACTTGCATAAGAATAAAATACATATAAACACTAACTGTTCAGATTGCAAACTCATATGTACCATGTCATGGTCTAGGTAAAGTAACACCCTTCGTTCAGCGCTACATATGTGTGTCATGTCTTTAATTGGATATAGCTCCTCTGTTTTAATTTCAAGATCACCATCTCGCTTCAGGAAATTGAACTGGAAAGCATTTTCTATGTGAACGCGACCTCCAGATCGGCACTTTAGATGCTTTTGAGCTTTTATCAAATTTATGTAACAGTCTATAACCTACAAGTGTGTAAGTTGTGGTTAAAAATACCAGGATGAGTAAAAAAACTTATACATAACAACGTCGCCAAATATAAAAACTAAGCATGCATTACCTCGTCATCTAAATATGCGCTCGGCTGAAATAAACACTCCATCCACTTCCTTTCAACAAAGGCATCATCAATAAGAACGACTTCTACCCTTGGTTCACAAGGGATTTCCTTGATAAAATCGATGAGAGCAAGATCACCTTGCATGCAAATATAGTCTAGGAGCAACCAGTCATGAGATAAAACTAAAATTAGTTATTACAAAAAATACAAATTGATCCATACAGAACTATGAAAATTTTAATACCTTCTCGAACTATTGCGGTTGCCACCGATTTTTTTGGCTTGTTATGAGACAAGCCTACAAATAGAGATTCCATTCTCGCGGGACAAAAACCTACATTCATAACAAATTGTTAGATGCATAAAAATTATTATTGCTAATTTCACAAATGATCCAAAACTCAACAATACTTTAAGATAGTATGCATGCTCTAATAATACACAAACATGTGCGTCTCTAATAAAAACAATTGTAGCATGCAAACATGACTTGATAATACACCAGACCAATCAAACATAAGACAAACATCATCCTATTAGTTTGTTAGCTGAACATGCAACTCTTACCATGGGTCTAATTTGTTAGGACCTCTTTGTAGATGATGTTCTTGGTATATGTCCCACAATCTACGGTGGGGGTTTTCTTTACACCCTTCCTTGACTTTTTCCTCCCATCGACAGCTGGGATGACAAGAATCTTTATGTTCGATCGGGCTGTCGCTCTAGATAGAGCAACATATAGTTGGCCATGAGAGAACACTGGTTCAGGCAAGTATACACCAACATTGGGAATAGTCTGACCCTGTGCTTTGTTAACCGTCATTGCAAAGCTAAGCCGTACAGGAAACTGCTTTCTTTTGAACTGGAAAGGGAACATCTCTTCATCGGAGGGACACAACGGTATACGCGGTAGGAAAATCCGTTTTCCAACGTGTTGACCCAGTACAATCTCTGCGTCAATGCTATTTCTTTGGAAGCCACGAACGACCAGCCTGGTGCCATTGCAAAGTCCATTTGCAGGGTCTATATTCCGGAGCAATATAACAGGACATCCAATCTTGAGCTTCAAAACATGAGGTGGTAGCCCATTAGGCGTCAATGTGTTTAGGAACTCGGGTGGGTAGTAGTTGTGGGGATCATCCATGGCGCTATCGAAACTATGATACACCATATGCTCCCCTTGAAAACGATCAATCGTCTTAACATTTATCATATCAACCCAGTCGTTCCGTGTTGACAGTATCGCCCTTGAAGTGATGTAGGTGGAATCAGACATATTTTCGTTGAGATTTGGGAAAGCAAAGTCTATTAGGTTGTCAAGATCGTTGTCACTCCCACTGTAAGGCACACACACATCATCAGGAAGACGAATGTCGCCGTCACTATTTGTTTCCTCAGTTCCACCGCCTACGCGCAGCAAAAACTCCGCAAACCAAGGGTTGTTTTTTGCTCTCATGTTGCTAACAAGCTTTAAGTGGGACATGGACTCCCATAGGTAAGACATCCGTAGCAAAGACGCGACCACTTGAGCCCTTGACCCTTTACGAACAACAGGCAAGACCTGTCTGAAATCTCCACCGAAGACAATGGTTTTACCACCAAATGGCAGTGCGGGGCGACCCATTATATCGCGCATGCTATTGTCCAGTGCCTCCACGGCTTGTCTCTTAGTCATAGAAGCCTCGTCCCAGATAATGAGAGATGCTTTCCGTAGCAACTCTGCTGTTCCACTCTGCTTCGTGAAGCTACATACAGCGCCATCGTCAATAGTGAGTGGTATCTTAAAGCGTGAATGGGCGGTTCTTCCTCCAGGCATTATGGAAGCCGCAACGCCAGATGTAGCTGTTGCCACTGCAATCTTGCCCTGGTTGCGTAGCGTCGCGAGCAGCACTCTGTATAGATAAGTCTTCCCGGTGCCACCAGGTCCATCCACAAAGAACAATCCGCCCTGATCGGTGTCAACGGCAGACATAATCTTATCATAGGCGGCCCTCTATTCCTCGTTAAGAGAGTCTTTAAGAGCCACATCTCCCGCTGTCGGTTGGATACTTTCCTCCTCGTAAACCTCCCTAGCAGTACCAATAGCATCGTCATACGCGTCGATCATAGGAGGTAGAGGGAATGTCTTTATGTCCTTTCCCATTGACTGCAGCATGTTCCTAATGTCAATCAATACCATCTGCTCAACATGAGTTTTGTTCTGACTCCTGTGTTGGTAGTCCTCGGACATAGAATCCTTGTGTTTCTGCCAGAGTAGAGACACATTGCTTGGCTCACAGTACACCAGTATTGTGGCAAAAAGTCATCGCAGCGCCGATGGCATCTGGAAAAGAGCACGTTCAGTGAGACACTCATCCAGTGTGTTGTCCGACTCAAGCAGTCCCCTTCTCTCTGCTGCCTCACGAAAAGTCGGTAGGGTGACACCATCAACTGTCCTTAGATCCACATAGGAGGCGGTGCCAGTCACGTGGTTTAGGAGAACACGAAGATAGTAGCGCTCCCCCTCGGCCGGATGAGCAGAGACTATCCTACCGACTTGTCCACCTGTATCTCGTTTCCTCCGTTGCCATACTTTGCCCTTACCACTCTGCCAAGTGTACCACTCAGGGAAGTCACGATATAGGATGCTACGAGCCTCCTCGTGTAGCCTATTAGCCTCAAAATATGCTGTGAGCATCGACCTATCAACACCTGGACGGTTGACGACTCGCTCGACCATTTGCCGCTCGTGAAACGCCACCATGTGCATGTTTGGAAGATGGAGTTGCAGCTGCATCACAGGTGGAGATATCTGACTAAGCTCAAAGCCGTATATCCTCCATAAGGCTTCTGGAGGAGTCACCCACCTTGCATCTCTATACTGCTTGATCTCATCAACATCATCGTCTGCCTTGCTCGCATCTCTCATAACAACAGACGCACGATCATGGCATTTGTATATGTACTTGAACAGGTATTTAACAGCCTTGATGCTCCCACATGCCTCGACATTGATGTGACAGTTGAAGAGACGAAGGAGGTATGGGTTATAAGGGACAACCCATCTATTGTCCAGTTCGCACCCTCGGACCTTTTCTTTACGTTCATCGTCACGACGTCTGTAAATAGGGTATGAATCCTTCCCTTGCAAGGTTGTGTCACTGAAAGGCCGAGGGTAATGATTCTTGCATGATTTACGACCCTTAGTGCAAGGGCAGTTAGGGTTTAGCGTCCCACACGGGCCATGCATCATATGCTTGATAACCATCTTTCGTAGTTCAGGGTACTTGTTGCTTGGGATCTCGGCTGAGATCAAAAGGTCATACTGCTCAGGACATGTGAGCTTGTACTTCCTCTACATTATGAGTAGAAAATGGGCATGCGGCAAACCCCGTTTCTGAAACTCCACGACATAGACGTAGGCTCGGACCTTACCAAGAATATCTTGTTTAGTCAGCCTATGTTTTAACTCTTGTAGCTTCGCATGAAAGACACGCACTACAAGATCCACACGATCTTGCGGTGTCTGCCCAGGGAGAAGCTCCCTCCTTATCTCATCCCAATTAGGGTTACATGTCATGGTAAGAAATATGTCTGGTTTACCAAACTTCCGCACCAGAGCCATAGCATCCATATACTGACGTCTCATGTCACGAGGACCGCCAATAAACGACGTCGACAGCACAGTTCGCTTGCCAACCTTCTCTCCTCTAATATCTCCATCTAGCATGCTATTCACCAAGCCCTAGTACAGGTCTGCCCTTAACCGATCCTGATTCTTGCGTATGTAATCTAAACGAGAGTTCTCAATCTTTATGTACGTGTCGACCGCGAACTGCTGAAAAAGCCGCTTTCCATGAAGTATTGGATTGAATACCCCGGGGCGAATCTAGAATTTGTAGCAGTAGTAGTCACGTACAGACACACATAAATGGCTAGGAGATTCTGCATACGCAAGGATTATAAAGTGAGTGATGATGAAAAGATAGTTAATAATGCGCAAATATATCAATTTATAAACAAACAACTAACCCGCATCTTCATCATTTGCATTACTTGCCCTATGTGTCGCACGGTATGCATCCACTTCGTCCATGGATACTCCAACCTTTGGGATATTTGCGTGCCAGCCAAGTTCGCCTCTAGGGAAGAACAATGGATATGATAGTGCATCGTAGCATCCATGGTATGAGCAGATGCAGTGGCTTGAACTGTCCTTCCCATGGAGCATAACACTCTTGCTGAACTGGCCTCGCCCTTCGCTCCCTTCGATCCAGACAGTGGCCACCTCCGAAGTGAGAGGTGTGTTATATGTCTTCTGGTTCAACGTCTGGTCTAGGTTCAACGCGATACGATAGTCATCAAGGTTCTCAACGTGACCCATGGTCCTAAGGTGCTCGGAGTATGGGTTTCCACGTAGTATGTCGACTATCTGTCGAATAACCTCTTTGTCTTTCTGTTGATGCTCTTCGCGACACTTACGGTACCGATGCTCGAGAGTGGGATCATCATCATAAAAGTAAAGCTCAAGGTGTTTATGCTCTGCCCCACCGTCCCTACCAAATGACTTGATATTGTGATACATCATGCCCTTGGCTTCGACTGGGTATGATCAACCCCACTTCCTTGTTCGGTCATACTTACACTCTCATTGTTGTTGATCTTTGCAGTCATATGGGGTTGTGTCCAATCATCCCCTTCCCCAGCGTCATTGATGGTATCATCAGTCGCAGTAGCCATGTTCCTTGAAATGGATGCTTCAAATTACCGATTTCGACGGGCTAAGATAGCTTGTCTTTCACCACGTGGCACATGTTGTTTACGTCTTAGTGGTCTAGTAGACATATGCAGTGAATTGGCATCCTCAGTCTGTGTTGAAGCTGGCAGGAACGGGTTACTGGCGATTTCAGGGATAACCCAGTCGCAGGGGGTAACTGCGGATCCATCAGGTTCAATTGCATCTGTTGTAGGGTGTACAACCTTAGGGGTATATGTTGGGGACTCCATGGCGATGGACTCATGACTCAATGTGTCAGCCAACAGTGCTCTACGTTTTCGTATGTACTCTATCTTTGACCCTTTCCGCTTTGGTGTACTATTGTACAACCTAAGGCGTTCACGCCTTAACTCCCTCTCGGCGGGAGTTAAGTTTTTGTACCGCTCTCTAAAGTAGGCGGCCTTTTCCAAATTATGGTTAGACGTGTTACCAACCGTTTCATGCACACCGCCTGGAATAAGGCATGTATACGTTAAACCGCCTGAAATCAGCTGTTTTGCAAATTTAGTTAAGTGAACAGTCATGTACCTGGTGTCAGAAGGTCTCTCGTTGTGAAAACATCGTTTGCCTTGAATGTCTCATTCCTATGCAACCAATCGCTATCATCATCTTGATTCACATTTAAATTTTCATCTCCATCTAAAAACAATGAACACATTACTTTCTAAGTGTAGGTTTATGCACAGAAAATTAATTTAAATTTGACGTGTTTCATCACCTCCTGACACAGTGGACATCATATGGTGTCCCTTGTTTTGTTGTCGCGCCTCACGTCGCTTCTTATTCAACTCGTTCCTTTGGTCTACTGACATTTTTGCACGTCGTTCTCTATGCCTTTGCCTTTCTCGTTCGATAAAATTATTGGTCGGTGAAGTGTTATTATTTGGAACTGCCAAATAAACAGTGGCAAAATGACTTTCATGGCTACAAAATGATTTCCATGGCTACAACAAATTGCGACTGGTATACCCATAATACCTTATGTTGCAAAGTTTGTGAAATCAATTGTGCTACAACCATCTGAAAGACTAACTGTGAAACACAATGAAAACCAAAAAATAAGATTAATAGATATTCACTAATCCACAAGAGGATCTGTTAAAATAATTGTTACAATGATCATATACCTGAACCAAGATGGATTACTTCACGACGCTTTCTACTTTTATCGTTTTTTGTTCAACGGTCATCGCGGCATATCTTTCCCTTTCCCTTTGCCTCTTACGTTCCTTAGCATCAACATTTGGTCCAAGCGATTTCGATCCATTTTCATCAGCTACAATATAACCTTGTGTATTAGCGTTCCCCTACATACTACGATATAAACGTTAATCGACACAAGTGTAATTACCTTTACCTATAGTAATGGTGTTTGAGATGTTTGTCAATGGTGTGCGACCATCACTAAGTTCCATCTGATATGTTTATGTTGGTTCTCCGTTCTCCATAAAGACCCCTATTATGGATAGTGGAATGGCTTAGTTAAGTTTTCACACATTTACTCTGTGTACAACCACAATTAAGTTCAATATATCTCTACTACACATTAAGGACACAGCGAGGGCGTCCACCAAGCATCACCGTGCCCCCGCCAATAATCATTCCTTCATCATGTTTGCAAACTGATAACTTCCACAAAAGGAAACTAATTATACACCATGATGATGATGTATTGGATGTTGTAAGTGAAAATCCAGATGATTGTTCTATTTCAGATGATTCTGAGATGGATTTAGGGGATGCTTATGCAGACAAATTTTGCTAATAACATGTTTGAGGTGTACGGGTGTGTAGCGGAAAAGAACAAAAAAAAGTTGTGTTAAGTTTGTTATGAAAACAAAGTTCAGCAATAATTGTTTGTGACATCAAGTTCATGATATAATTGTACACTATACTCTAGCTGCTGACATCTATGGAGTTCCAAGTAACACTTGAGGAGTCCGTGGATCCTAGGCGCACTCGATGTTCTAGGATTTTGATTCGAGGTCATTTGTTTGTGAGCTGTGGTGATATCCGTTCCGTTATAGGGACATGGTCAAATACAACCATGTAGGTGAAAATTTTAAACTCCCTCATAGGGTATCAATTTATTCAAACTATACCCTATATATTATGCAGAAAAAGCTAAACAGGTAAACATTGACAAAGAAATGGAAACATACTGTTTCAGCAGTCCAAAAATATGAGTAGTTTCGTAACTTACTTTTTAAATGTTTCAGCACTTAACTCTCGTTGCTTGTTTGCTTGTGAAAACAAACAGACGGACTCTGCAAAAAACAAAAGACGTGCCTGTTTGGTTGCTCTTATTTGAAGCAACGATGTTGCGTATTGCTTTCTAGCTATTGTTGTTGTTGATGTCCTATGTTTGCATCTGACGGTGCCCACTCACCACTGACACAGTACAGTTCTTCATACCAATGTTCTTTGTGCTGCTGAAATACTTTCTGATGTTGGTGATTTTGCTGTGTACACTACATACGTGCAGATTGAGTGGTGGTCAGTATTTCAGCAGAAGAATTCCCACTTAAAGGGTTGTGATGACATGCAGAAGAATTCTTAGATCAGTGAAACTAATGTATTCTCTACAAATAATATGTCAGATGTTACTGATCAGTTTTACCATGGAGCTAAAGGATCCAAGGCTCTGCCAGACATTCGTCAAGATGGTCTAAATCTTGACAGATATTCTGGATACCAAAGGAAGGTGTCTTGATCTAGGCGCATTCAAAGCAATTAGTCAAAAATGGTGTCATCGGGAACCTAGCGTTTCTACTTGGAGTAAGGTCCAGGGTGTTAATTCGTCTGGTATGCTGACATATATGCATAAAATTGAAGGAGAAATTTTTACGCTTTCTGATGACAAGAAAATGGAAACAAATAGAATTGATGCACTTGCATTTCAGATAAATTTGGATAGTGTAGTATGTGATTCTGGTTTAGGCAGTGCAATGGCGCCAGAAGGTGGTGGATTCATGCATTCCCACTTATGTGCATTCCCACTTAATGGGTGAAGTCCATGACACGCGTCGCGCCGTCGACAGCAGACAGCTCAGTACTCAGGTTGAGGCCTCACACCTTTCTGCAAAAAGGCACATAAGGTGCTCCACCTTGTCAGAATTTTCACGGAGTCCGGAACTGGCGATGTCAAGTACCACCTGGGTACCTCCTATGATCGCCCAACTCGAGGCGGCAACAGGATCCATTTGCCCTTGGTCGCCAATCCCAGCCATCTGGAAGTTGTTGATCCTGTTGTCATTGGCAAGACGCGTGCTAAGCAGTTCTACTCCAATGATGCTGACAGGAAAAAGAACATGGGTATTCTGATCCACGAAGATGGCAGCTTTGCTGGCCAGGGTGTGGTTTATGAGACACTCCATCTAAGTGCCCTCCCAAACTACACTACTGGTGGAACCATTCATATTGTTGTCAATAACCAAGTTGCCTTTATGACTGATCCAAGAGCTGACAGGTCCTCCCAGTACTGCTTGAACCAAAATGAGGATTCTTGAGCTAACAGGCCTTTACGATGTGGTGGTTGATCTGATTTGCTACCGCCGTTTCGGGCATAACGAAATTGATGAACCTTCCTTCACACAACCAAAAATGTATCAGGTAACCCTATCACTGCTGGTTTACTGTTAGCAACAAGTAAGTTTGCTTATGGATCTACCAAATCCCTTCTCTGTCATTTCACAGTGAGACGTTTTTTTGGGGGGCTTATGTTATGTATTACTCCTTTCGCAGTTCACTTTCAGAGTTTGATGTTATTGGGTTTGAATTGGGTTAATAAAATTGAGATGAAGCAAAGTAGCAGTTCAGTTGATCCAAAAACAGATGTCTTGGACATGGTTAGCAGAAGGGTTGATTTTGAAGAAAAGGAGAGGCAGAAGAGCAGTAAGGGTTGAAAGAAAAGCTGAAGTCATGGCCTGTACCTGAAGTGCGCATAGTATACACGAGGAGAAACCGCAAGCAACACAAGAAGGAACTGGGAGATGAAGTAACTGGTGCTACTCCAGGAACAGATATGCCTGATAGATATGGCTGTTTGAACCAAGTATGTCCTGATGCAGGCTCTGACAAAATTCCTGATCCTGATGCAGATTTCTACAGTGTTCCTGATGCAGATTTTTCCAGTTTTGGTGATCATTCTGAAAGTTCATTTCAAACTGATCAAGCATGGGAAGAGATGATGTGTTTTTTACACCAAGTGCCATTCTATGTCCTTACTGGAGACTGTTTGAATTATCTAAATATGTGTAACCCATACAGATTATTACGGGAATTCAATTATTCGCACAACATATTTATTAATCAATTGCACGGTCAAAAAAAATCACAAAATATCTCTTATTAAACCCATGCCATAGGTATTACAAACAAAATTCATAGACATACAAGTTTGCCTCATGTTGCTTTTGGTTGATCAATAGCAGTACGACACGTATTCTATCTTTATTGAATCTCTCTATGCCTAAACATAGTCCCAATTATTGCTCATTGCGAATTTGTAGAATCTATCTACGCCTTTGTTCTTCAAGAAATGTAACAGCAAACTGACGGTTGTTCCGCGCCACCAAAGCTTTTTGAATTGCTGCAATGAATGGCACAATTAATCACATCTACACGAAGTTCATGATTTAATGAGAACAACCATGATTTAAATGTAACTAATTATTAAGAATATACTTACGTCCAAAATAGTGGGTGTTGTGATGGAACGGATTGAAGTGTATTGCGGTATGATCCGAAGACTCGAGGAACTCTAGAATTAAACATTTAAATCTCTGTTACGAATCATTATAAAGCAAAACTTAGTGACAGATGTGTTTGCAAGGCGTAAAGACATGTTGTACCTTGTCTTCTGAACCGCCTAAACATAGTCCCAATTATTATGCCATAATCCTCCTTAGCCAACGCCCAACGGAGTGCATTTTTGTTTAGTAGGTCACCCCAAACTTTAATGATATGTAAAGACCCCCTACGACATTCATCTTGGTAAGAATTGGTTAGTAATATATATAGAGTTGACATATACAATTAATGGAATATACCTAGCATCCATTATAACAATCTTTCTGAAAGGGCCCCACATTGTGCGATGAATTGTATCCATGTGGACTACAATAGCCATAATGTCTACATAAATAACAATTTATAAATGGATTAATACTAAATTTTGTGTAAACGATATTTTAATAATATTAAGAGATCGATATATTCTTACCGACTAAAGTCCTGTTTGGCAACTCGGCAATATCAGCAAGGTTCAAGAATATTTGTTTTGGGAATGGCGCCATTTGAATTGGAAAAGTGTATGGCTCCACGATAGCTTGTTGGTTGAGACACAATTCCATGGGACCATTTAGATGACAAAAATTAAATTCACCCGGATGAAGACTAAACTTTACATTATGCATCTTGTAAGCATGCTTTTCATGGAGCAAATTGTCGAAATGTTTGACTGTCTCATACATATATGTTATGGCCTCGATCTTGGCTCCCTAATAGTATTTCAGTAGGAGAAGAGGCGATGGTATGAAGAACATTGGCAGATTCTCAGATAAAGCATTAAAGCATTAAAGCATTAAAGGGAGCCTATGTGAAACTTAAAGAATTGTTGGCTTACATTGATGTCAGATAAAACAAAATGTGGTCTGTCACGAAATCGTGGTTCAATCGGGAATTTAACTTCTACCCGAGCAACAATACTGTATTTCCGCGGTAGCCCATAAAAATCTTCATCACGGTAGTCGTCGAACAACCTGAAGCTATATTAAATATACGACTAAATAACTATCATAACTTTGATAGAGAAATTTTATGTTTAAATGGAATACGACTAAATAAGCTATAATTAACTTACATAGGCATTCCTTTATGGTGGTCCGTTGCGGCTCTTTCCCGGTTCAATACGACCGGTTCCATCAAAACCTTGTAGCATTTAACATAATTTAAAATTTAAATTTAAATGGGGTTAGAGGGGTTAGAGGGGCATGGTTTCACATCAGCTTTCAAATTTGGCTTTAACCTTATATCTGTATGGGGTTAGAGGGGCATGGTTTCACAGAATTCTGCTACACATTTAAATGCTGCTACACATTTGATGATTTCATGTGATTTGGAAAATGGACAATTCTGCTACACATAAATTATGCTACACATTTCAAAACGAAACTGTTTCAGATAAGATATTGACAGGACATGGATTGTACTCATGTTAATTTGTATTTTTGTCGAAGAGGTACCATAATGGGCTCACTTGCTTAATAGTATGAAATACATTGGCATGGTCTTGTTTAACCGGTATTCACCCCATGTTTGCACATGTAATTAATTAACAGTACTGTGTTATGAAGATGTGCACTGCATCATTTAGTCAAGGGCCATAAGGCCTTTGAATGTACAGAGATAATGTCTAATACCTCCCCACTATCAATTTATCTAAAAAAATTAGCATCAACGGTTATATACCGGAAGAATGCATATAAACTTTATACCCCATTACAAACCACCAATACATACAAGCATCCATGGCACTAACACCATAGTTTGTTAGGAAACCAAAGTGGTACGGGCAGGCTAAGAATAACATAAATGGGTTTTATGTGAATCAATTGTCATGTGGCATGTGTTAGATTATTCACCCCATGTTTGCACATGTAATTAATTAATAGTACTGCGTTATGAAGATGTGCACTGCATCATGTAGTCTGGGGCCATAAGGCCTTTGAATCTACAGAGATAATGTCTAAAATACCTCCCAACTATCAAATTATCTAACAAAATTAGCATCAACGGTTATATACCGGAAGAATGCATATAAACTTTATACCCCATTACAAACCACCAATACACACAAGCATCCATGGCACTAACACCATAGTTTGTTAGGAAACCAAAGTGGTACGGGCAGGCTAAGAATAACATAAATGGGTTTTATGTGAATCAATTGTCATGTGGAATGTGTTATGCAGATCGAAAAAATGAAACCAAAGTGGTATGGGCAGGCTAAGAATAACATAAATGGTGTGGGCATGAACTCTGTACATAACAATACATGATAAGAAAAATAACACCTTAAGGAGTGAAATCATCAAATTAACAAATCAAGCAAAAGGGGATACAGAGGTTTAGTAAGGCTAACCAAGGGTTGTGCAGAGCCGCAACACGTCCAAGTTCGATGTTGGCGTTGCCGTCGAAGTGAAGAATAACCTTGCACAAACCACATGAAGAAGCAAATTGTTTCAGCTGCATGGATTGGAACTGAAACTGGATGCACAGTTTCTGATGCACAACTTTGTTATTGAACAGCAAGCACAGTTACTACTGCAGAACTTTGTTAAGTGTTTGAAAATGGAGTATATCAAAGCACTCATAATCCGATTTCTGCCTTCAGCTTATTGTTACGCTGTTTGGATTCGATCCTACTGTTTTGGAATTTTAATTTGCGCATTGTCAGCAGAGGAAACCTTTGTTTTTACCAAGAGTGCATCAGCATTTTATCTACTGCATATCTGCATTGCCCCTGAAGTTCTAACATGCATATCCGCACCCTCAAGATGACCCTTTATCAGACAGCTATAATCATCAGAGTCTGCACAAATTAGATTCAAGCCATCTAATCCTAGCTAAAATAGAAAAGGGATTACAGATTCGCACCCAAACAAACTGCTGAAACCATCAGCAGCCCATGCCCCGGGCAATTTCAATTTTCAGAATAAGTTGAAAATGGAGCACATAGCATCAGACGCCCAGGAAACAGCTAGGGGAGCAGAAAACGCACCTATTCAGAAAACGCACAGGATCTGCAGCTTATTGTTACGCCCAAGATCAAGAACAAATGGGGAGCCCAAATAACTGTGCTTGCTGTTCAACTGGTCGCCCTATTCAGAAAACACAACTATTGAGGAAACAGCTAGGAGAGCAGCAAAATCAATAATTCAGAGAACACACCTATTCAGAAAACGCCCAGGATCTGCAGCAACTCAATATTTGGGCTCCCCATTTGTTCTTGTAGGTGGGCAGAGGTTGCCGAGGTCAATGCGGCATCGTCGATGGAAGGTGAGCGACAAGAATGGCGGGGATCGCGGAGCAGAGGGGTAGAACAGCAATGATGGCGGCCGCGCACATCCTCCCCACGCCCTCAACACGTGTGCCATCGATTATGGTAGGCGCGATTAAGGGTGGAAGCAGGGAGGCGACGCGAGGATGGAAGGAGCCGGTGCTCGGATCCGCGCGACCGCGGGATACGCGCGTGGGCATGGGGCAGCAGCGGGAAGGCGCGATTAAGGGTGGAAGGAGGGAGGCGACGCGAGGATGGAAGGAGCCGGTGCTCGGATCCGCGCGACCGCGGGATACGCGCGTGGGCATGGGGCAGCAGCGGGATTTCTGCTAGGAGACGTGAGGATGGAATGAGCAGGTGCTCGGATCCGCGCGGCTGCGGGAGCCGGCGAGGATGGAAGGAGCGGGGAGGCGGGAGCCGGCGAGGATGGAAGGAGCGGGGAGGATGCGTCGCGGGGCGGCTGGGACGGCTGCGGGCGTACGCGGCATGCGGGATGCTTGCACGGCAGAACGTGCGCCATCCCGTTGGACGCCTACACTCCATACATAATAGTAGTAGAGATTTACTATACAATAGCAACATTGATTATATGATATCCCATACTTTTATAATTAGGTAACTAATTTGATTAATCTATATTTTCTGGATTAGTTTATTCTAATATTAATATAGTATCCTAATCTTATGGTTATCTTTGGCCTAAAAGATGATTTATAATCAAGTAATGACTTAGATTAAAGTTGAGTTAATTATTTATAAAAATATTCTCTCATATGTTGTGTACTAACCAATTTATAATATAGTTTATAGCTAAATCACATAGATCTCCCATAAATCATAACTACTTAACCATGACTCTGATCTTACAAGTTCTCGATCCCACGATCTCGTAGCAACATGTAGATTATTATTACGTAATTTATTCTTATGTTTGGTGTGATGTTAATTTTGTCTATATCATGTTTGTTTGTATTGCTACGACTAGCAGTGAGGTCATGAGAATCTGAAGGATCATCCTGGTACCTAGAATCTCAAGTCCTAGGCAAGTTGTGCCCTTGATCACTTTTATTTACCCAATAATGTTCTTTATAATCATTTATTTATGCATAGGTGTAATTTTTATGGGACCTAATAGGTCACCCTAGTCTGGTTATCTTTTTACCTTGTTCACCCCTGAATCATTTGGGTAGTTTTGCTATTGCTCTATATGGTTTTGGGTTTAATACTACATTATCTTCATGTTCCAATTATACTGTTATTTTATTTATGTTCATGTCAAGATCATTATTTTTAATTGGAACATGGAGCTTAACTTGAGAAAAATGTGCCGCCACAAGGGTGGAATGGGACGCTCTTGGCTGACTAACTAGGAAAGCTAGTGGAGGACTACCTTACCCGATAGGGGCAAGGGCAGTAGGGGAGTAAGCGTGTAGGGAGGTTCCTAGGTTGATTTTGCTACGATGGCGGTCAGACGGGGGATTCCGGCATTGCTCTTCCTAGAAACAGTAGCGGGTTTTCTAAAGCTAGTGGAACTTTGTAAAGGCCTCGTAGTGGATCCCTAGCCATTCACCTTGGAAGTGTCTAAGGGCCTTGCAAACCCTGGCGACATGGGATACATAACTTGTGGGTACAGGGTACAACCTCTGCAGAGTATAAAACTGGTATACTAGCCGTGCTCGCGGTCATGAGCAGCTCAGGACTCTCGCATGATTAAATTATGGAACTAAATTCAATTTGTCATTTGCATTGCATGGGATTTATTATTAATTTTATTCTATTATTATTATGTTTTGGTATTTACTTATATCTAGTAATTGCTAATAAAATTTTGACCAGCTTTAAAAGCAATGCTCAGCTTTAACCATTCTCTTTGATCAGCCTTACACTTCATGTGAGCTCCCACCTTTGGCGAGTTCATGCACATTATTCCCCACAACTTGTTGAGCGATGAACATATGTGAGCTCACCCTTCCTGTCTCACACCACCCACAGGTCAAGAACAGGTACCACAGGATGAGGCGCATGGAGGATGTTGCGATGTGTTCGTGAGAGGTCTAGGCCGTCGTCTCCCAGTCAACTTTGGGTTGCTGGATCGTTGTCTCCTTTCGATGTAATTATTTATTTATTTTGTACAGAACTCCTATTATATAATAAAGTTGTACATTCGTTTTTGTACCATGATTCATCATATGTGTGCGTGAGACTTGGTCCCAGCACACCTGGTTATTATGTTCGCGCTCGGGTCTTGGTGACCCTAAAACCCGGGTGTGACACCCGGGCTGTGTCTCATGCCTATAAATAGATGAACAGTAGCACCGTACTGTTCATGTTGATTGGTAATCTCTCTTGCATCAACGCCTTCGAGCAAGCCGAAGGTATCATTCTAATGTAAATCTTGTTAATATGCATGCATGTTCTGTGGAATGGAAATACGAATGAGTAGATGGGATACACTTGTTGTTTTCGTCTCTTCGCATTCTTGTTCATCTATAAAATGCACGTCCTTCATGACCTTTGTCTGATGATCATTATGTCCATGAGGAGATAATGCTTCGGAAGACGAAGGTCCCTAATATTTAACAATTATGTTGCCTTGTTCTTAATTCACAGGATTTGTGAACAAGTGATCAACATTGGCGCCCACCTTCGGTGAACTCACTTCCACGACCTTCGGCAAGCATTCACCTTCGTCATGCCACCAAAGAAGGCAATAGTGCCAGGGGCTGCCCTGCAGCCATTGGACACCAATCAGGAGACGCTGTCACTGAGAGAAGCTAGGAGCCAGAAGAGAAAGGCTACCAACCCAACACCTCATGAGGAGGAGTTGGACCAGGAAATCAGAGACTTAGAAGCTATACATCACCAAGTACAGAGGAAAAGGTAAAAGATGCTTTGATTAGCTGAACTTCAAAGGAAGATCGACGAAGCCGCTGAAGAAATGCGCCACATCGGCCAGGATGACCAAGGACGTGGGCCTCAACACAGAGAACTTCGTCAAGAAGCTCCAATCAACGATGATGGATGGTATGATGACCTGTACCATGGTAATTTTGCTTTTGATGATCCGTCTCCCCTAGCAGCAGAGTTGCAGGCTACCCCATGGCCACCTTCATACAAGCCGCCACAGCTCCCCATGTATGATGGGCACTCCGATCCGAAGCAATTCCTCATGAGCTATGAAGCAACCATATCATCATATGGTGGCAACACTGCTATCATGGCAAAGTCCTTCGTCATGGCAGTCAGGAGTGTGGCTCAGACTTGGTATTCTTCTCTTCGGTCGGGAACAATTACATCGTGGCAGAAGCTAAAGGATATGCTAGTCACAAGCTTCTAGGGCTTCCAAATGAAGCCAATGACCGCTCAAGCTCTATTCCAGTGCACGCAAGACCATGAGGAGTACTTGCAGGCATACGTCCGAAGGTTTTTGCGACTAAGAGCCCAGGCGCCAACAGTGCCTAATAAAATTGTCATCGAAGCCATCATCAAGGGACTCCGACCAGGACCAATAACATAATATTTTGCAAGGAAGCCACCACAAACCTTGGAGAAGCTTCTCTAGAAGATGGATGAATACATCCAAGTTGACAATGATTTTCTTCAGAGAAGGGAGGAAGCCAACAGGTATTCTGAGATGACTAGGGGCTTCGGAGGAAGACTCCACCTTAGGCATGTCAGAACGATCCATAATCCCAACACAAATGACGACAGGGTAAATCACACACAGAGCAGCCAGCAAAGCTCACAATCTTCGGGAATGTAGCAAACTTCCTACAGGCCACCAGCTCCAAGAGGCAGAGGGGGGAGAAGCTTCAGAGGAAGGTTTGGTACTCAACCCAGGAGATTGTTCTGCTTATTCTGTGGGGAGGATAAGGGACACACGACAAGGACGTGCCAAGTCACGATCCAAAAGCAGAAGAAAATCGCTGAAGCCGAAGCACGACAGAACCATCTGAAGCAGGTCTTGCATACTGCTTCATGCTCTTTCCCATATATCCCTGAGTATGTGGGCAATCAGCAACCTACGTCGTCTGTTGCTTCAGCGAGTCATTCCCAAGCTTCTTGGGCTTAGTTGCCACCACCACCACCACCATTGGCGCCTACCATGGTCCATAACCAACAGCCAGAAGGGCATTGCCAGGTGCAGCAACAGTGTGATACTCAGGAGGAATCCGAAGCTCGCACGGTCAATAGCACTGTACCTGAGTCAAGGCACATCTACTGAAAGCAGCGCATCGCCATGACCAGACAGTTTTCTAATTCGATGTATTTTTACTTTTTGCCTTTATATTTCCCCCTCAAAAGACAATACAAGAAGGTCTAACCTTCAGCTTGATGTAATAAATATGTGATTACACCATCGAGTGTAACAGAAAGAGGTGAAGAAGCTCTAAAGTCGTTCCTACGGGATGCAGAGCCAAAATGCCACCTAAATAAGAGGTGAAGAAGCTACAAAGTCGTTCCAACGGGGATGCAGAGCTAAAATACCACCTAAATAAGAGGTGACGAAGCTCCAAAGTCGTTCCTAAGGGAATACAGAGCTTAGCTCCAAAGTCGTTCCTACGGGGATGCAGAGCTAAAATACCACCAAAGTAAAAGGTGAAGGGACTCCAAAGTCGTTCCTAAGGGGATGCAGAGTCTTATTTTTTATGTTTCGTGCGCCAACATCATTTGCATCAGGTCATTACATCATATTGCATCATGACATCGCATCATACATCATTTTGCATCAACAAAAGCAGTGAAAAAACAAGGAGAATTCTTCCTTCAGCTTCGGTAGAGACTCATGAAAGAGTATTGAAGATGCACGATCCATGCTTGTGACAACATTACCATACGAAGTTTGTGTTTTCGACAACACTATTCCTACGCAACGTCTACGGCAAGAATCAAACATCATACAGCAGCTTTGGCAAAGATGGGGGATTTCTTTCTAAAGCGTGAAAAGAAGGGAAAGTGTTTTTTCGCCATCGGCTAAAAAAAGGTATGTACGAAGGTTCCACGCTTCATAAAGAAATATATTACATCAATATACATACAAATTGTTTACAAGTGTTTCTTACAAAACCGGGAATCATGTTCAAGGACATTAAACTATCGAAAATACAAAGTTTTCAATCTTCCTTAAGGACTCTGTCGGCGGCTTCGTTCAAAAGCCTGTTGACAGCTTCGTCAATAGCATCATTAGCAATTTTAATTGTATCTAGCGCCTCTTTAACATATGGGTTAGCTTCAGGGTTATACGGCTCGGGAGGCAGAGAAAGCTCAGCTTCATTGAAACACAAATATTTATCAGCACCGAAGCTGAAAAACTTACGAAGATGATTTATAAAGAGCATACCTATAAGTCTGGCCCGCTCGGCAGCTTCTTCGGCTCTTTTGGCTTCTTGTAAAGCATCATGATATTATTTCTCATTCCTTTTAATAGCTTCATCAACAATTTCTCGTCCACCCTTCAGCCACACTTCGGAATAAAATTTCCCACCTAGGGTAGTAGCTTTGGCTGAAGGGTTTCTAACATCATTAGCTGAAATGGCAAAATCTGGCTGAGTTACAGCCTTAGCATGATCACAACCAACCTTCTCCAAGATGTACATGGCCCCATGGGCACCGGCAAAGGCGCAAAAGTCCCCTCTATCACCAAGAATTTCTTCGAAGGCTTCGACTTCGCCGTTTATCCATTGAATGACTTCATCGGGGTTTCCACGAATAAATTTCTGCTAGGATGAATATGCTCCAACTTTAGAAAAGTTGTTCTTTAGATTTTTAGTGCATTCCATGGATATTTCATAGCATTTTTCCTTGGCGGCACAAAGCTCATCGACATTCTTCTGTGCCCGTGATCTCTCAATTTTCACATATTTTGTGTTTTACCACATCAACTTCAAAATTCTCAGTTGCTTCGGCAACTTTCCTCTTTAGCTCTTGCACCTCTGCTTCATGAGCTTCGTCTTGAGCAGAAAGCCTAGCTTTGCTAGATTTTAATTTTTCAACTAAAGAAAGTAGGATCTTATCCTTCTTAAGAGCTTCATTTCTTAATGTAATAACCTCTGAGCGAAGGTTTCCAAGCGCTATTTGGCAGCTCTCATCCTCTGCATCTTTCCGGGCTTTTAGAGCCTTGCTTAGAATCAAGCCCTAGAAAACAAAGAGTGAACATGTAACGACGATAATAAATACCACAAAAATAGTTTATCATAACACAAATCGCAAAATGACAAATCAAAGTATACACACCTTCAAGCTGTTGTAGGCTAGGCTATCTGCAAGCTGATCCTTGGTAATCGCAGACAAGCCGAGTTCAACTTCGGATACCCCATGTTATCCATCATTTCACGGCAAACATTGATCTCCTTACCATCGGGTAGACAGTAAAGGAAATCAGCATCGTTATCTCCTCCATATACTAAGGATCCCTAGGGGTACTTCAGCTCCTTTGCATAATGTTCAGTTTCAGTGACTTGTTCTGCTGATAGTTATTTTCCCGAAGCATGCCGAACAATAAAATTCAAATCACTCTTGGAAGGTGCTTCGGGAGTAGGTGCCGAGGGTTTCTCTGGACGGCTCTCTTCCGCAAGATTTTCTGGTGTAGTTTCCGAAGGTCCCGCCTCGGCATGAGCAGAAGTACTGGCAGTGATCATCTCTGTGACATCTTCACCTTTGCTGCCAGAAGCTTCGGCAGAAGAAGGAGGCGGCGTTTTCATAGATTCTAAAACAGCTTCCAAAACACTAGCCATCCTCCTCTTCCTTGGAGTTCCTGTAGTAGCTGACAGCTTCGGCAGCGCTGTCACCATCATCTTAGATTGTTCTGGTACCTTTTCTGCTACCTTCTCCGGTTCTAGCTCCCTGGCCGGGTCTGCAATGGCTTCAATAGGCATAGCAGGAACAGTCTCTCTGGCTAGGGGGGTTGTTTCCGTCCTTTCAATTAACTTCAGCACATCGGCCGTCTCGATGCGCCTCGGTCTATATGTCAAAACCTTGATTTTCTTTGACTTCAACACATCAGTAGATGTCAAAGCATCAACTTTCCTTTTCCTCCCTTGCTTCTGGGCGGGATAGCAGTAGTCTGGGTAAACAAACCCAATAACATCAAATACTCTATTCAACCTCTTTTTGTCGCGAGCATCGAAGGTAGCTGTCATAGCTTCGTCTTCTGCCTTCGAGTACGCTCCAAGTAGTTCATCACTTGTTGCCTCAAAAGCGTCCAGTCAATCATCATTTGGCTCATCAAATTGGTTTCTGAACTGAAAAGTATACTTTAGATAAACCAAACCACTCTGGCTAGAACCAGCGTGCGGCTTCCTTCGACATTTCCCATTCACTCGCAAGAGGCCATGCTTTATAAGCAATATGCTCTTGAACCAAGTCTCTTGTACCAATATAGGTGCATACGGTGTTGAAAGCAACTTGGCACGCTTGCACTTCATTTCCATGTGCAATGGATAGCCTTCTAATGCCAAAGCATGACCATATAGGATGTTGGATAATTCCTTTCACATCCTCCCTTTGATTCAAGTCATTCTTCACGTAAAATCATTCCTTCATCCAACAACCTGGCCACTTCTTCCTAAACGTG
Organism: Zea luxurians; assembly: GCA_029449295.1. Lineage (NCBI taxonomy): Eukaryota > Viridiplantae > Streptophyta > Magnoliopsida > Poales > Poaceae > Zea > Zea luxurians. The sequence goes on along the minus strand of JAOPSE010000001.1, from coordinate 41,844,621 downwards.
GGCACAGGGTAATTCGCCTCAGACCGAGGCACGAAGCTGTAACAACCAAAATTGTTACGATACTGTTCCTTTCCGGTTGCCTTCGCCTGATAAGACAGCTCATGAATATTACAGAAGCATCTTGCATCTAGCTCCTATCCTTGGCTCCTCATGGCCCATATAAAAACTCCCACTCTAATAAAAGCTTCGAGGGTAATCTGATGAAGGTATATTTCAAACGTCTTCAAATCTTCGACCAGCATCTTGTGGAGCGGAAAGCGAAGCCTAGCTTTCATGAGGCTCATTAAGACTACCACTTCATCACCTTTTGGCAGGGGAACGATGTCTTCTCCTCCAGCCCTCACTATAGACACATCATGGAAGTATTTGCCTTTCACGCTTCAATTTGACCTTGTCTGATTGTGGATTTCCCAAAACAATGTGGCTTGGTCTCCATGACCGATGTTTGGCATTTTCATTCTCACTCTCAACATCGAAGCTTTCACTGTTGCTTGAATCACCGGATAGCCTAGCTAACATTTCGTTGGTGATCTTCTCTACATTGGTCCTTTCCATGGCTTCGTAGAAGCCAGCGAGTGTGAGATCAGCGCTTTTCTTGTCCTCATCCATTTCGGTGATGGTCACAGTAGAAAGCCAAAGCTCACAAACAATCGCACTCAGAGAACAGGAAAACTAAAATAACAACTACAGCACGAAAGCTAGATGGCACAAAAAATATTCGTGACGAAGTGTCACACCTGGGTTTTAGGGACCCGTGCGCGAACAGAATCACCAGGTGTGCTGGGACCAAGTCTCACACATATGATGAATCATGGTACAGAAACGAATGTCACATCTTTACTATATAATAGGAGTTATGTATAAAATAAATAAATAAATAAATAAATACATCGTAAGGAGACAACAATCTAGCAACCCAAAGTTGACTGGGAGACAATGGCCTAGACCTCTCACGAACACATCGTAGCATCCTCCATGCGCCTCATCCTTTGGTACCTGTTCTTGACCTGTGGGGGTGAGACAGCAAGGGTGAGCTCACATATGTTCATCGCTCAACAAGTTGTGGGGAATAATGTGCATGAACTCACTAAAGGTGAGAGTTCATGTGAAGTGTAAGGCTAATCAACAATAGAGGTTAAAGCTGAGCATTGATTTTAATAAGTTGGTCAAATTTTGTTAGTAGTTAATAAATGTAAGTAAATACCAAACTATAATAATAATAGAACAAAATTAATAATAAATCTCATGCAACGCAAATGACAAATTGAATTTAGTTTCATAATTTAATCATGCGAGAGTTCTGAGTTGCTCATGACTACGAGCACAGCTAGTATACCAGTTTTACACTCTGCAGAGGTTGTACCATGTACCCACAAGTCGTGTATCCCATGTCGCCAGGGTTAGCTAGACCCTTAGACACTACCGAGGTGAATGGCTAGAGATCCACTACGAGGCCTTTACAAAGTTCCACTAGCTTCAGAAAACCCTCTACAGTTTGTACGAAGAGCAATGCAGGAATCCCCCGTCTGATCGCCATCGCAGCAAAATCAACCCAGGAACCTCTCTACATGCCTACTCCCCTACTGCCCTTGCCCCTATCAGGTAAGGTAGTCCTCCACTAGCTTTCCTAGTTAGTCAGCCAAGGGCGTCCCATTCCACCCTTGTGCTGGCACGTGTTTCTCAAGTTAAGCTCCACGTTCCAATTAAAAATAATGATCTTGACATGAATAATAAATAAAATAACAATATAATTGGAACATGAGCATAATGTAATATTAATTCCAAATCCATATAGAGCAATAGCAAAAACTACCCAAATAGTTCAGGGGTAAACAAGGTAATAAGATAACCATACTGGGGTGACCTATTGGGTCCCATCAAAATTAAGCCTATGCATGAATAAATTATTATAAAGAACATTATTGGGTAGTAAAACTGGTCAAGGGCACAACTTGCCTGGGATTTGAGATTCCAGATACGAACTTGCTCTTCAGATGATTCGTAACCTCGCTGCTAGTTGTAGCAATACAGACAAACATGGTATAGGCAAAATTAACATCACATCAAACATAAGAATAAACAGCGTAATAATAATCTACGCGTTGATATGAGGTCCTGCGATCGAGAACCACCAAGATCAGAGTTATGATTACAGAGTTATGATTTATGGAAGATCTATGTGGTTTAAATATTAAATTATATTATAAATTGATCGGTGTATATCCTATAAGAGACTATTCCATAAATAATTAACTCAACTTTAGTTTTAATTATAACTTGACTAGAGATCATATTTTAATTAAATTATAATTATGGACATGTTAGATTTGATTTAGAAGAGCTAATCTAGTAGGCGTAGGATAAATAAATATAAAAGTATGCGACATGGTATAATTAATGTTGTTACTGCGTTGTAAATATTTATACGAAGCTAACGCAACTTGAACGGATTGAAACAGAGTTAAAATGAATTAGTTATGATTTTCTGAAATTTTAAGTGGTAGATACAAAACAAATCAAGCGCATCAATTTAACCATATGTTTCATACTAAAATAAGGTTACCAGAGGATGAACAATATTATTATGAATTTATTACAACTGGAATGGATCAATTTGGAGTTACGGATTGCGAGTTATGAATTTCTGAAGTCCTTATGTGTTTGGTACAAAAATAATTGTGTGATAAATTTTAATATGATTTTCATGCTAGAACAGTGTTACTCAGTAACAGACAATATTATTACCAAATTATAGGAACTGAAATGGACTAAAAAGGAGTTAAAATGAATTTTCTAGGATTTACCCAAGTTCCTACAATTTTTTTACATTAAAATCATTTCATAAATGAATTTCTCTGATTTTATTCGCTGTCTGGACTACGCTCACAATTTTCCATAAGCCTAGGGTCTAACTCATAAAGTTCTAGGCCGATCGGTAATACTAACAGCATTAGGGTGGACAGCGGGTTTATTTTTCAGAACCCCGAGGGCTCTTATGCAAATGTACGAGATCAAAGGGTTACGGTGCGCTTAGGGCCATCGGATCATAATTCAGCGTTTGGGATTAAATCCTCAGTTACCCCAACCAGTATGCACCCACAGTCACACGCTTCGAGATCTACGACCAAAATTTAATGAAGGTGCGATTCAATCCACACCCTCCGATCTAATCTTAACATCACTGGATCGAGAAGCGAAGGGGTATCCTCTCGTCTGATCCTAGGTGTACATCGATGGATCAACGACCCAGAACCACCCACACCACGATCGAATTAGAACGACCCGGTTCCTATCCAACGACTTCAGTTTACTCCACACGAAGGGGTACGTGACATTTAATCCTGACCGTCTATCTGCATCTATGGTCCAGACATCATCTGGACGAGATCACGCTCGATCCATTCACTTAGCGATCGATGGCTACGGACACATCTTCAACCCTCAGCCATTAAACACGGTGGCGGCGTCCTGACCGCGGTAGAGTGCCACCGGCGACTCCCAAAACCGATCCCCGGTGCGCCAAATTCTATCGAGTAGTACTATAAATGATACTAGGGACTTGTCGAATTAAATAGGTGTGCCCATACCTTGTATTACGGCGGCATTAGCGTGGTCCACGACGGAGAGCGGTAATGGAGGCACACGAGGACGACGGCGAGGAATTGCTGGCGCCCAAGTGGACATCTCTCTCCAATACGGTTATGCCCCGGTTCCTGGTACCGCAGCGAAGTTCTACGAGCCTCGCCCATGCCCTGGACGATGGTCGTGGAGAGAGGCGATGACGGCGGCCAATTTCTCTCTCCCCTTCCATCTCTGCACGCCATGACTGCTGAATTGGCACAGGGGTTCGTGGCGACCTATATATGTGTCAGAGGGGGCGAGTCCGAGCTAAGAGGGTCGGTTGCGGGAGAAACCAAGGCCGACATGCGTTGAGCGAATCACGGTGAGTTTGTTGCTCAAGTGTGGGGGTTGTTGCACTCGCGCATTTGCAGGCCGAGCCACACGGTCTGTTACAGGGGAGAAGGAATAGCTAACAGAAGGGCCCCGCATGGTGGTAGAGTCTACAACGCGCTTGATGAGTGGATCCGAGCAACGGGTCCAGCCAGACACAGACATGAGGTGATACCTGCGCGCATGCGGACACCGGATGCAGCCGCTAACTTGTGGGCCTAGCAGTGCAGAGATGGAGGCGCGCAGAGGTAGACAAGCCATTACTAGGGTTTGGGCCGCGCAGCAGTGTGGTTTGGGCCAAGAAGTGGGGAAGCCGGCCCAAGTGATTTCCTTCTTCTCTTTTTATTTTCTTTTTTGTTTTTTCTATTTTTCTTTTTTTTAATTCCAAATTCGAATTTGTAATTCAAACTTAGGGTCAAAGTTATCATGCACAATCAAAATATACAGCATGATCCAAAGTTTTTATTTTTATTTTTATTTTATACATATATTCATTGCTTTATTCATTTTAAGCAACTACTTCCAAGTGTATATTTTATACCCACCAAATATATGTTTTAATGAAATAATTTCTATTGCACAAATTTATTAGTAGTTGTTTCAGATAACATTTCTAAACATTTTATCTAAAAAGAATAAGTTAATTTATATAAGATCATTAAATCTTTTAGTATATAGTTATATTTATTTAAGAAGATGTGACTTAAAAGGTGATATAAAGAATATCTCGATTCAAATCTTCATATTATTTTATTACAAATCCATAATAATATTTTTGGTGCTACAAATTCTACTTTTCAAACTTAAACTTGTCTCAAAAATTTGAGTACAAATGCAATCATACAAGAACTCCGGCATGGAATGCATGTTCACGTATTTATTTATTTATCATTTGAATGCTTTAATTTCTTTAGTTGAATATGCACAAAGAAAAGAAGATCAGGAATTCCTCAAAATTCTAGCATAGAAGTATATTTATTTATTTATCCTATTATCTTTCTCTTATACCAATTTTGGATATTACACACAGCCTTCTACATATATACTTAGAGCCCCATAGCTAGGTGGGTCCCACGGTTCAGAATGATTCGCTATTCTAGCGAAGGGAAGGTGTTTTTTTAGACCTTCGGTTAAAGGCCTTCATTCACGTCGCAATCTGAATTTGTTACATAAAAACAAATTAATACTGTGAGGAGCTACTGGTGGGGGCCTTTCTCTTCCGAAGGTTCTCAAAAATATAATTAACTATTTGTTTTCAGCATAAGCTATTACATGGAGCTTCATCTTCAGGATGCAAGTCTTTTCCTCATGATGAAGGCATACGAGATGAAGATATGATCTAAGGATGATAAGAATAAACGCAGAAGCTATTGCCAGATTGACAGCTTCGGCTCGTAATGGAGATGAAGTATGATGATGATGCTGACCGAAGGGGAAAAAGACTACTTAGTCCTTAATGACTTATACTACAGTCATAAATGAATATTGGGGACATAAATGTACTTTTACCCAGGCTGCGTCCCGTGCCTATAAATAGATGAACAGTAGAACCATACTGTTCATGTTGATTGGTAATCTCTCTCGTATCAACGCCTTCGAGCAAGCCGAAGGTATCATTGTAATGTAAATCTTGTTAATATGCATACATGTTATGTGGAATGGAAATACGAATGAGTCGATGGGATACACTTGTTGTTTTCGTCTCTTCGCATTCTTGTTCATCTATGAAATGATGAAGGCACGTCCTTCATGACCTTTGTCTGATGATCATTATGTCCATGAGAAGATAATGCTTTAGAAGACGAAGGTCCCTAATATTTAATAATTCTATATTGCCTTGTTCTTAATTCATAACATATGAGGCTGTACGGGCCATAGATTCTAATGATGACCATCCTGTTCAAGAATTGACCAAGCAATAAATGGAACTCATCAGACATTTGTGTCCTAAAAGTGACCCTACAGTTCATATATAAATTTAGCAATCTTTGTCATTCTCATGGTGCATATGTAGAAGGACGAGATGATGAGATGGTATAGGCTCCTAATAACCCTTACAACATTGAGATTAAGAAGGGCTTGATCTTCAAGCACTTGCCTACATTGATAAGATGGCTACATGAATACTCTATGAAGCATAAAATATCGTTCAAGGTGAGACATTTGTATGCAAAGCGATGTTACACAGTTGTGTGCGAGGTGACGGATTTCAATTGGAGGGTTGCCCGCAAGCAGAAGGCAACTGGAAAGTTTAAGATCACAAAAATTGCAGGTCCACACACTTGTGCCCAGACAGATCTAAACTCTAAACATCGATAGTTGACATCTACCTTGATTGCGAAAAGACTTTTGGTGACATTGAAGGGTCAACCCAATTTGAAGGTGAAGTCAATTATAACCATAACATGGGAGCTGTTTGGTTATTGGATCAAGTATGGGAAAGCATGGAGGGCAAAACAACGAGCATGGAAGATGATATACAGGGATTGGGAGGTGGGTTATGAGAAGTTGCCAACATTGTTCAATGTAATGAAAGCAAAAAAACTCAGGTATGCATTATGAGTACATCTCTTAACTCAACGAATGGAAGGATGGCAGAGAGATACTCTTCCTTGCTTTCTGGTGTTTCTCGTGGTGTGTCGAGGCCTTTAGGCATTATCGTCCCGTGCTCTTTATTGATGGTACTTTTCTGCTTGGGAAGTACAAGGGCACACTGTTGGTAGCCATTTCATGTGATGCCGATAACTTATTGGTTCCTTTGGCATTTACTTTGGTGGAGACGGAGAATAAAGATAGTTGGGCTTGGTTTTGTGTCTTGTTCGGATTCATGTTGTGGGCCCTGGTCGGGAGGTTGGTATCATATGTGACAGACATCAGGGTATATTTAGTGCAGTGCAAGAGTAGATTCCTGACTACGCACCTATGCACCACAGATGGTGCACTTGTCACCTAGCAGAAAATCTGCTTCGCAAGGATCATACAAAGGATGATTTTCCTTTATTTTAATAAGTCTGTCGATAGCTTGAGGTTTCGTTCTTTGGGGGCAAGTTGAAGGAACTAAAGGCTGCAACAAATGCTGAAGGTAAAAATTGGATTGCTGGATTGATGAGGGAACCCCAGAAGTGGATAAGGGCATACGACACATGTGGCTGGAAGTTCGAGTTCTAGACTAGCAAGTGTGCTGAAGGGTATACATGTCATGCCAATCAATGCTATAGTAACATTTACTATCTATAAGTTTATGGCATGGTTTAATGAGAAACACACACATGCGAAGTGTAACACCCCCAACATCCTATTTTAGGTAAATTAGAAAAACTTATTTCGTGATATAAACAAATTTGGTTTCAAACAAGAGACTATATAAAATATTCCTATTAAATTAAGTTACCTTTGTTAAGAAACTATATATTCAAGATTCATTCTCTAAAAAGTATTAAACTCTCTTCAAAATAGATTTTACATAAGAAACTATATTCTCTTAAATAAATATGTAAGGAACATTGATTTATCCTATTGCACTTCTAAATTTGGCTATGTAATCTAAACAATTCCCTTAAATAATAATGTGGTGGATTTGTTTAGGTGAATTACTATTTTCATGAATTATATACATACAAGCATCTATTTAAATAAACAATATATATATATATATATAACTTTGCATTGCATGCTAGAGTTTGATTGTTGCATTTCAAATCAAAATGGAATTTTAAGCTTGTACTCAGTTTTGAATTTGGAATATTAAAATAAAACAAAAGAGAGAGAAACAGAAAAAGAGAAGGGGCATGCCTGCTGATGGGCCGAAATCTTTCCCCATGGCCCATTTCTGTTTTCCCTCCCCTCGCCCGCGTGGGCCGCTGCCCGGCCCACCTCGACTTCTTCCGCCAATGCCCGCCTGAGCCACTTGCGCGTAGGCCCGCTCGGTCAGCTTCTATCGCCGCACGTGTGCCGTGTCTTCTTCTCACCGCCGTGTGGGCCCATCGTGTGAGGTTTATCCCCTTCACCGGAACGCCATGGGCTCAGCCTGAAAATCCGCACGGACACACCGTGATATCCTTGCCGACCAGTATACATGCAGGCGCCGGGACACCGCCCTCTTGGCCATCGGACACCTGCAACCTACACCCACGCCGAGAGCTAATGATCCAGTGCCGCCATTGGTCCAGAAGAGATTGAGAGAGAAGGAGGAAGCCACCGCGTGTCTACGCCGTCAGCAAGCCTGAGTGTCGGCGGGGCGATCTCCAGAGCACCACCGCGCCCGTTCGTGGCTCTGTATGGCACTGAGGGTAACCGGACAGCTGGGGAGACCTCGCCGGTGCTGTGGAACTACCACACGCCATAGCCGTCTTCACCGCGTCTCCCTCGCCGGTGAGTCAGCTACCATTGTGTGCGACTCGCCCTCGGATTGTCGAATTGATAGCTATGCGGGGGTAGGGAGCTTCGGGGTGCCGGATCGGCTTATCGCCGGCGAGATGCCGCAGGTGGCTACAAATTGTGGTCGGTCCAGGGGTAGGCAAAGACAAGAGGGTGGAAGACATAGTTCTGGCCGTCCATCTCAAATGAACGGTCCCGATCATAACGCGCGTACCCCTTCGAGCGAGGGAATCTGAACCGTAGATCTGGCGAGTAGTGGCTCGAATTAGATCCTGGGCGTAGATCTCGAATCCAATGGCCCGCGTCGCGGATATATTAAATCCTGACCGTTTCAGTTAAAAGAGTGATCTAATCTGCACTCTTGATTACGAATCCAACGACGGACATGCGCCGATACCCCTTTGGCTGTGTCAATTTTGCTAAATAAACCCTGCGTTTTTGTAAAATAACTGCCATCCGATGCAGTTTAAAGAGTATTAAAATTAGGTCCCTGAACCCTGGCATATTCATACCCGCCGTCCAATACAATAAGTTTTACACCAAGCCCCTCCTATTTACACTAATAAATGCATTTAGGTCCCTGTTTTTCCAAAAATAGGCCCTGGAATTTATAAATAGAATATATAAAATAATTTTTAGCATAAGATAATTCTAAAAACTTAGAAAATTTATATCTTTTACTTAACTTTGATTTTAATATTTCTCAAACATATGATCTCGTAACGACGCATAAAATATTAAGGTGTGGTTTATTTACATCTTTGGTGTAATGTTATTTTTAGCTATTTCTTGTCTATCTATATGTATTGCTTCAAATAAAAGCGAGGTGACAATGAATCTGAAGCCGAATCATAAGTAAAAGGCAAGTTGTGTCCTTGATCACTTTCTTTGACCTAATAATATTCATGATTCTTAATCATCGCAGCACTGTTAGGTTAAGCTGATGGGATCTAATAGGTTACCCACGTTTGTTCACCCTACACCATGCATACAAATGAATTATTGAGTAGTCTTGCTATTGTTCTACCTAGTTTTGGGATTAATATTATATCTGAATTATGATCATGCTTTTATCATTACTGTTCATGATAAGATTACTTTGTTAATCGGAACATGGAGCGACCACCCGAGAAAATAGTGCTACCACAACGGTAGTATGGGATACCCTTGGCTAACTAATTAGGAAAGCTAGTGAGGGACTACCTTACCCGAAAGGGGCAATCGCGGTGTGAGGAGCTACCAGTATAGAGCGGTTCTCTGGTCAATCATGTTGCCATGGCGTTTTCGGACGAGGGATTCCTCTATCGCCCCCTTCTCACCAAAATCGTAGCTGGTTTTTTCAAGCTAGGGAACTTTGTAAACGCCTCGTAGTGTACCCTCGTTAACTCACCTTGGAAGTGTTTAAGGGTCCGTACAACCTCGGCCAAAAAGGGAACACGACTTGTAGGTAACGATGTGCAACCTCTGTAGAGTGTAAAACTAGTATATAAGCCGTGCTCATGGTCATGAGCAGCTCGATAACCTATCATACATTGCATTGCATTGTGAGATTTATTCATCATTGTGATCAATTATTTGATTGGGTTGGTATATACTTATACTTAGTAATTACTAATAAAACTTTGACCAACTTATTAAAAGCAATGCTCAGCCTTAACCATTCTTCCTTGGTAAGCCTTACACTACACATGAGCCCTCACCGTAAGTGAGCTCATACACATTATTTCCCACAATTGCTGAGCGATGACCGTGTGGGAGCTAACCTGTCACACCCGGTTTTGGAAGGCAAACCAAATGCGAAACATGTACGTGCTAGGATATGAAATTCACATACACATAGATTACATAACTGGACATCATCACACAATGCTTAAATAATAACATAAAGAGGTATTACTTTATTATATCATGATGTCCAAAACATTCACATGGTCATTAACTTAAATAGAAGTCAAAGTGCTAAACAAAACACAGTAAGATAAGGCCTTCACAGGCTACTGACTAGGGTTTGCCACTAATCCAGTCTAGAACTCCTCGAAGTCCTGGAACTCCTGAAAGTCCTCCACGTGGCCTTCATCTTCTCCTGAGCAGTGGTTGCAATGTGGACAAACTGGTGTTTTGTGTTGAAGCAAGGGTGAGTACACATCAACGTACTCAGCAAATGTCCTGTTTGGTTGAGGTGGACTAGCCTTATGTGGGGTTTAAGCTCAAAGCAGTTGCTTTTAGTTGGTCAGGTATTTATCTTTTAGTAGAAGCCAAGTTTTACCATAAAGCCCAAGTTGATATCCCAAAAGCACCTCCTTAGAGAGGAAAGTACCAGAAACCGTAAGTATAGCCATTATCATTAAACCATCAACATTAATGTATCAAGAGTATCTCTAATCAAGGAGGATCCCAAGGTTGCTCTTAACTGTGAGCATGGCTGATATACCAGTTTCTAACCCTCTGCAGAGGTCGCACACTTTACCCACAAGTTGTGATCACCCTCAAACACTCACAAGGTGAGTCGGCAAGGTTTCACTATGTAGCCTTTACAAAGTTTCTCCTAGTGTGTAGCCGCCCGTTAGGTTTCGCCAATCATGTAAACACAGTACTCCTCTCTACGAGGGTGACTAACAAAACCAAATCGAATGAACCCCGACACTCCACCCTTAGCAGTGCAAGCACTATGCCCTAGCCCCATTGATGGCACAACGGCGAAGCAAACTACACCCCCAGATTTCTCTAATTAATCAGCTAAGGGCGTCCCATACCACCCTCATGGTTGCACTATTTTCCCGGGTGGTCTCTTAATGAACAGGTCCTTATGGAGTGGTACTCGAGAAACAGCCCGGGCCCCCTAAAGTGTCACAAGTTCATAATCATAACCCGAGTGAATCATTGTATCATAAAGTAATTCTCATCATATTCGTTGATTAAAGTAAAGCACTAGCATGTAATGATTATAATAGGCCAACCCAAAAAGGTAATCAAGGACATGATAACTAAAAAGCTAGTCAATCCTTAGGTAACACATGGTATGCGGGAAAGTGAATTCACCAAACATTCTTGAAACAAAAAAGAACATTACACCATAATAGGTCAGAGGACACTTGCCTTCACCAAACAGCTGTTGCTCATGGTCTTCTCCTGCAACTTCCTTAGACTCCACGAATGGAACGTTATCTAGGCGAGTGCGAACATACATTCAACATTCTTGAAACAAAAAAGAACATTACACCATACAAGGAAAAACATTATAAAAATGTGCAATATGAAATAGAGCTCGCTTCTACGGTCACATGAGGAAAAGAAACGCTGAGATCGAAGCTACGATTGAGAAGTTATCACGTTTACGTTATAAAATATGAACTAGAACATTTAATTTGACATACTTAGAGCTATTAGCTAGTTTTAATTAATCAGCTATGCTAATAGCTCTTAGTTAAATAAGTAATTTAATTAATATGAGCGATTCTAAGCGAGGCGGATTCACGACGCAAGAAAAATGTGCGACACGCAAAATAGCACAACAACACGAGCGAATGATGCGCGAACAACGCGCAGACAAACATGACATGCGAGAACTACTAAATAAATGACGCGTTTATACTAAACAATTATTAATGAAAGAGTATTTAAGTTAATATTAACCATGTTGATATTTATTTATAAAAGCGCAAGTTAAAAACTATAGTTAGAAACATGTGATTTAATTGGAACGCTAATTGAAAACTATAAAAGCGCAAGTTGAAAACTATAAATTGGAACGCTAATTTAATAAACGTTAGCCAAACAACTATTTAATAAATTATTTAAAACATGTGACATTTTGAAATAATATTTTTAACATGTAGACAACTTTAATACGAATCTAAAGCGACTTGAACAAAGTGAATCAGATTTACATTATAAAAGATATCGAATATTCTAATAAATCAAACATCTACGCGCACTAGACGTAACTCATGGTCTTTTTTGCAAAAATGCCTTCTTCTACCTCCCTCCATCTCTCTTCCACGCATGGCACAAGGGAGGGGGAGAGAGGGAGAGAGAGAGGGAGCGCAGGGAGAGGGGAGAGAGGAGAGAAAGGGGGCGGGCGGCGTAAGGGAGGGGTCGGCCGGGGAGGGGCTACCACAAAACTGTGAAAAATTGAAGAACAAGGAACCAAAATCATGGTGGTTACTCATCGGAGAAGAAGGTCCTCGCCGAAGTCGAGGAGAAATCCGTCGATTGACGGCGAACCAGAGGTCGGATCAACGAATCGAAAGCACAAAGACGAAGCCCTCGATGAGAACACAGCGGCACTCTCGAATTTAGCCAACGACGCACAACATGAAAGTAATTGCTTGCCTAAGTTAGAACCGCCCCGAACTTCGATGAGGAACTGACGGCGCTATGGATCTTGTCTCGTGAAACGGTTCTGATATTCGGAACGGGATCAGCGAGAGGTTTCGAGCCATATATATTGCTATTGCTAGGGTTTAAAGATATTTTATTTTTCGAAAGGAATCAATTTTAGAATTAAAATAATTTCAGAAAATGCTGAAATCGTATTTAACATCCAAAAAATATTTCAAAAGGCTCCAAAAATTATAGGAAAATTCCTATACATGATTTGACACTCCAATGAACTCAAAAAACATATTTAGAGTTTTTAAAATTGTTTTAAGTACCTCAAATAAATAGATTTTGGTTTTTGAAAAATAGAAAAATATTCCAAAAAAATATGAAAATTTACCGAAAACTCTCCATTATTTTAGTAAATAGGAAAGAAAAGCAAGGAAAATAGAGAGTAATAGCTGAATTTTGAGTATAGAGCAAAGACATTTTTATATCCCAAAATTAAGGGTGTTACATCACCCTTGCTATAATCACACCAGGTCAAGAACATGTACCACAAGATGAAGAGCATGAAGGATGCTACGATGAGTTCGAAGAGGTCTAGGCCGTCGTCTTTCAGTCGACTATGGTTGCAGAGGATCATTGCTGTCATATGATGTATTTTACTTAGCTATTTTTGTATGGAATTCTATTATATACTAAAGATGCGACATTAATTTCTATACCATGAGTCATCATATGTGTGAGACTTAATCCTAGCTGACATTTGAAACACACCTGGGTTTGTCTTTAAATCTAGGTGTGACACGAAAGCAATGCAGACGTAAGGTCAGAGATGGGCATCTAAACCAGCAGCACATCTTCATAATGCAAAGGAACGGGTCAATAGACATGTTGTCCAATGCTTTGACGAGGAGTTGGGCAAGTACGAGTTCAGTGTGGATAGCCTAGTACACACCTGGAGTCCCTGTTTTGAGCCCTTTCTGGACGAGTCACAGTGGACAACGTACACCGTTCCGACATACATTGCTGATCCAGCGCACCGTTGGGACAAACGTGGAACTAGGAAGAGGAGCAGGTTCAACATGGTCATGGACCATGTTTACAGTCACACTAGGAGAGGTCGAGTGACCCCCTTTCTCATTGACCTAGAGCAGAACGAATGCGGCAAATGTGACAGACTTGGCCACAACTCAAATACATGCCTTTAGGCACTTAGTCAGGTGTGATACAATGTTGACCTCATATGAATAGTAGAAAATAGTTTTTTAGTACGTCCAAATTGTTGTAATATTTATTTACTTTACTAACCTGCTTTTCTTATTTTGTTGGACCCACACTACGACGAGCACCACAAGGGATGACTGACCGCAGAGGGTGAGGTAATGCTTGAATATATATATTAAATTTGTGAATGAGTAAATGTAAATGATATTTGTTTGATCAAATAAATCTTATTGTCAGGTACTGCCAATTTTGCGGTCTAGGACCCATGACTAGTTCGAGGAGATGGTGCACGATGACATGTACACTCCTCTGCTTCAGAGAGTTGGCTTGGACATCATATCGTTCTAGGTTCGCCGTGGGTTGCCCACAGTCAACCCTACGTCACTCATGCCTTTGGTTGACAGGTAACTTCATCAAGATTTTTTTGCAATCCATTGAAAACACTTTATTTATAGTTTAGGTTTTGAGTTATTATTTGTTTGTCTTCCCGTAGATGGTGGCCAGAAACTCACACTTTCCATCTTCCATGCAACGAGATGACTGTGACACTGCAAGAATGCTAGGAGCTATTTTGTCTCTGGATTCGTAGTCGTCCAGTGATAGGTCAGGAAGCACCCGATGGCTAGAGATAGAGAGTCCAGACCTTTCTTGGTATAGTGGTTCCCAAAGATAGAACATGCAGCCACACATCTAGCGTGCCCCTCACCTGGTCCAGACAGACTTTCGGGCATTGTCCAGCTAGAGCAGATGATCAAGCTGTTACCTACCACTACCGAGCTTGGATCCTGCATCTTTTTGGTTGTGTCCTTTTTCTAGACACGACGGGTGACAGCACATCTTGGATGTTCCTGCCCTGCCTGACTTACAGTACACCGCTGGAGTCTATACCTGGGGTTCAATAGTTCTAGCCTTCCTCTACAAACAGCTCTGTGAGGCATGTCATCAGAGGGCGAGTACCACGAGCTTAGATAGTTGTGTGTACCTACTCTAGCTTTGGATGTGGTCGAGCATACCGGTTGGGTGACCGATAGAGTTTCCTCCTCGTGATTGGTTCGTCGTCGTCGGGCACCGATTATGGCCGATAGCGGCCTATCGTTGGGAGCAAGTCCAGCAGCCCTTCGCACATCATGAGCAGGCCTACGTCGAGTTCTCGAACGAGTTCAACGTACTTATGTTGTTGATGGTGAGTTCTTTGCGTTTATTATGTCTTTTAAATTAATTAGTATGTCATCGACACAATAAATATAACATGTGCCACAAATATTATTCTGTTTTTAGGTTTGCTGGCAACCATATAGTGAGCCACCTCTATCGTAGGTTCAGTTGAGCTCATCATGCTTGGAGGACGATGGCCTTTACCTAATGAGGTGTCCACTCATATGCTTATAAGCTGTTGAGTACCACTTGCCCCCAAGAGTGGCACGACAGTTTGGACTACGCTAGGAGTTTCCTATGGAACCCTTCTCCACATCAGTTGAACTCCACAAGTAAGTTCCTTCGTCCACTTCATTGTCTAACTCATAATTAAAATGTGTAGTGCAATCGCAAAGAGATGTTTCCCATTTGTAGGCTAGTGCGACCGCTAGAAGCAGAAAAAGGTCACTGACTTTGAGAGCTACCAACGAGCCTACATTGATGAATGGGACCAACTGAGTGCTCTCGTATACCATAATGACTTGTCACACATGGACAATAACTTCCTAAGGTATATGGCTTGGTATGTTGGTGCGGCTAGGTGCAAGTTGAAGGGGCAGTGGACAACTACGAACTACGCCGAGCTAGAGTCGTCAGACGGTGAAGACAATGCATACGACCTAGCTACTCAGCAAGGGACGCAAGTCGAAGTCGCACCCATCTTGGATAGAGTGGTATTAAGATATTCACTCTTTCGAATTTTTCAAATGCATTGTCGTACCTTTACTTGGTTCTATCATCATGTTGTACCTTCTGTATAGGGCAAGTCTATCAACCTCTCTATGATCGATATTGATCGCTTATCGTAGACTACTTTTGACAGTAGGATGTTTGCAGTTCTCTCAGTAAGTAATAACAGTTAAAAGCAAAACCATTCATTTTAATGTCCAAAACTTGGTGGTGAACTAGCTTTTGACCATGGTAGAGGATATCGTGTCGTCTACGTCGTGCTGCTGCTCATTATGGTTGCTTGACTAGCGCAGTAGTTGACGTGTAGGCTCCTGTATAGCTCCAACTTCCTGTGTAGCTCTAGGCCGACACTCCACAAAGTGTTAGACTTTCCACAACAACACAGAGCTCATCACGTTCGACAAGGGACAGGTTTGATGACGAGGATGACAAGGAGGACAATGAGGATGACAGTGACGAGGATGACGCCCGTGTGCATCATGACGAGATCGGTCCATCCTAGCTACATGATGCTCTAGGCACATAGTCGTCACAGCCAACGCCACGCAGACGACGACCATGTGATCTTACACTACATGCACCGACACTCTTGGGGCCAAGGGCAAGGGTAAGACTAGGAGGAAGTGAGGTGGTGGATGTCTTCTTATTTGTGCTATGGTATGGACTATTTCTGATATGGCTATGATTTGGAATATGTGAAAGGGAAATGTGCCCTTGGGCCATTTCTATAATGTTTTGGTGATTAAGTGTCCAACACATATTAAGTGAGTTGATTATGTGCCAAACAAGCAAGAAGTGCAAATCATGTAACAAGGTATGTTTCTAGACTTAGTACATTGTTTTGAGTACTAACATATTTCGTCTAAGTGCTAGAAACAGGAGAAAAGGAATTGGAAAAGAGTTGGCTGTGTACAGCCAACTCCTGGTCGGTCTGGGTGCACCGGACTGTCCGGTGGTGCACCGGACAGTGTCCGGTGCGCCAGGCGAGTCCAAGGTGAACTGGCCGCTCTCGGGACTCGACGGCAGCGTACGGCTATAATTCACCGGACTGTCTGGTGGTGCACCGGACAGTCCGGTGAGTCGTCCGCGGCGAAGTCGTCGCTCTCGGGAAAAGGATCAGCGGCGTACGGCTAAAATTCACCGGACTGTCCGGTGGTGCACCGGACTGTCCGGTAAGCCAACGGTCGAATGCGCAACGGTCGACCGCGCAATCCGTGGGCGACGCGTGGCCCGCGCTAACGGTCGGCATGGGGCACCAGACAGTGTCCGGTGCGCCAACTGCCACGAATCTGCAATGGTCGTCTGCGCCAGAATAGGAAAGAGATCTGCACCGGACTATCTACAGTGACTGTCCGGTGGCGCACCGGACTGTCCGGTGCGCCACCCGACAGAAGGCAAGGATAGCCTTCCTTGTTGATCTCCAACGGCTCCTAGCTGCCTTGGGGCTATAAAAGGGACCCCTAGGCGCATGGAGGAGTAACCCAAGCATTCACTAAGCATTCTAAGTCTCCCACACTCCGTCTCCACGCACTTGATCGATCGTGTTAGTGATTTGAGCTTCGTTCTAGCTGTGAACTCTTTGTGCTTCATTTTGAGCTCAAGTCTTGGCTTGTGTGCGTGTGTGTGCTGCGGATTTGTGTGTGTTGCTCCCCAACCTTACTCTCGTTGTTTCATTGTGATCTTTGTTGTAAGGGTGAGAGACTCCAACTTGTGGAGATTCCTCACAAACAGGAAAAGATATAAGGAAGAAAAACCGTGGTATTCAAGTTGATCATTGGATCACTTGAAAGGGGTTGAGTGCAACCCTCGTCCATTAGGACGCCACAACGTGGAAGTAGGCAAGTGTTACTTGGCCGAACCATGGGATAAAATCGCGTGTCTCTTGTGTTGATCTCTTTGTGACTGTTTTGCCCACAAGAACTCGCTTTTCAACTACTTAGTCGCACTAACATTTCTATAACCAAGTTTTTGTGGCTATTTAGAGTTGAATATTGCAGGATCACCTATTCACCCCCCCCTCTAGGTGCTCTCAATTGGTATCAAAGCCGTTCTCTTCACATAAGGGACTAATCGCCCGAAGAGATGGATCCTAAGGGAAAGGGGATGGTGGTCAATGATAAGGAGAAGGAATCCATCTTCAACGAGCCAAGAGATGACAAGCCCACTGACTCTGGCTCGAGTCACAAGAAGAAGGACGGGAAGAAGAAGAGGCGCATCAAGAAGATTGTCTACTACGACAGCGACGAATCTTCTTCTTCACCAAGAGACGATGACGACGATGACTCATCTAAAAAGAAACTGGTTAATTCAAATTATTCATTTGATTATTCTCGCATTCCATTCAATTCCAATGCTCATTTGCTTTCAATTCCTCTTGGTAAACCTCCACACTTTGATGGAGAGGACTACTCTTTTTGGAGTCACAAAATGCGTAGTCACTTATTTTCTCTCCATCCTAGTATTTGGGAGATAGTTGAAAATAGAATGCACTTTGATAGTACAGATAACCCTGTATTTATTAATGAGCAAATTCATAAGAATGCACAAGCTACCACTGTTTTGCTAGCATCCTTGTGCAGGGACGAATACAACAAGGTGAGTGGCTTGGACAATGCCAAGCAAATCTGGGACACCCTCAAAATTTCACATGAGGGAAACGACGCCACCATGATCACCAAAATGGAGTTGGTGGAAGGCGAGCTGGGAAGGTTCACGATGATCAGGGGAGAGGAGCCAACACAAACGTACAACAGGCTCAAGACCCTGGTCAACAAGATTAGGAGCTATGGAAGCACGAGATGGATGGACCACGATGTCGTCCGACTTATGCTCAGGTCTTTTACTGTTATTGACCCTCATCTTGTGAACCTCATCCGTGAAAATCCCAGGTACACAAAGATGACGTCTAAGGAGATACTTGGAAAATTTGTGAGCGGGCGCATGATGGTCAAGGAGGCAAGGTATGTTGATGATGCATTAAACGACCCAATGCCCATCTATGAGCCGCAGCTTGTTGTGCTCAAGGCAACAAGTAGCAAGGAGGCGCTACCTAGCAAGGTGGCACAAGTAGAGGCTATCGGGCTCAACGAGGATGAAATGGCGCTCATCATCAAGTGCTTCAAGACCGCTCTTAAAGGACACAAGGAGTACCCCAACAAGAACAAAACAAAGGAAAAGCGCTCCTGCTTCAAGTGCGGTAAGACTGATCACTTTATAGCAAATTGTCCCGATAATGCTAATGACCAGGAACAAGAAAAGAGCGGGAAGAAGGAGAAGAAAAAGAACTACAGGAAGGCAAAGGGCGAGGCACACCTCGGAAAGGAATGGGACTCGGACTGCTCTTCTTCCGACTCCGACGACGAAGGACTCGCTGCCTCGGCCTTCAACAAGTTCTCTCTCTTCCCCAACGAACGACACACTTGCCTCATGGCCAAGGAGAAGAAGGTAAGTATTCGAGAAACCCCTAAGTATACTACTTCTAGCGATGATGATTCTAGTGATGATGAAGTAGATTATACTGATTTATTTAAGGGTTTAGATAGAGCAAAAGTAGATAAAATTAATGAGTTAATTGATGTTTTAAATGAAAAAGATAGATTGCTAGAGAAGCAAGAGGATATTTTGTATGAAGAGCATGACAAATTTGTTAGTGTACAAAAGTCTCTTGCTTTAGAAACTAAAAGAAATGAAATGTTATCCTCTGAATTATCTGTGTGCCATGAATCAATTTCTAGTTTAAAGATTTTGAATGATGATTTAAATGCTAAGCTAGAGGTAGCTAATAAATCTAGTTCATGTATAGAACATGTTGTAATTTGCAATAGATGCAAGGATTTTGATATTGATGCCTGTGATAAACATCTTGCGTCTATTACCAAATTAAATGATGAGGTGGCAAGTCTTAATGCTCAACTTAAGACTTGCAAGGTTGATTTTGATAAGTTAAAATTTGCTAGGGATGCCTACACTGTTTGTAGACACCCCTCAATTAAGGATGGACTTGGCTTTCGAAAGGAAGCCAAGAACTTAACAAGCCAAAGGGCTTCCATTCTCGCCAAGGAGAAGGGGAAGGCCCCTATGGCTAATAGCAATCAAAGGAATCATGCTTTCATGTATAATAGGAAAATGGCTAGGCATTCCAATTATAATAGAAGTTATGATTATGATGATTTTGATTCACATGCTATGTTTGCCTCAAGCTCTACTTTTGTGCATGGTAGGAGTAGGCCTAGAAAAGGTAATGATGTTCATCATGTACCTAGGAAAATGTGTAATGAACCTTCTACTATTTACCATGCTTGCAATACTTCTTTTGCAATCTTTTGTAAGAATGAAAAAGTAGTTGCTAGGAAGTTGGGGTCCAAATGCAAGGGAGATAAGACTTGTATTTGGGTCCCAAAAGCTATCGTGACTAACCTTGTAGGACCCAACAAGAGTTGGGTACCTAAAACCCAAGTGTAAATTGCCTTGCAGGTTTATGCATCCGGGGGCTCAAGCTGGATTATCGACAGCGGATGCACAAACCACATGACGGGGGAGAAGAAGATGTTCACCTCCTACGTCAAGAACAAGGATTCCCAGGATACGATTATTTTTGGAGATGGGAACCAAGGCAAAGTTAAAGGTTTGGGAAAGATAGCTATCACAAGCGAGAACTCTATTTCAAATGTATTCTTAGTAGAGTCATTAGGGTATAATCTCCTGTCTGTAAGTCAATTGTGCCACATGGGCTACAATTGTTTGTTTACAAATATTGATGTTTCTGTTTTTAGAAGGAGTGATGGTTCATTAGCATTTAAGGGTGTATTAGACGACAAACTCTACTTAGTTGATTTTTCGAAAGAGGAGGCCGATCTAGATGCATGCCTAATAGCTAAGACTAGCATGGGCTGGCTGTGGCATCGCCGTCTAGCACATGTTGGGATGAAGAACCTTCATAAACTTCTAAAGGGAGAACATGTGTTAGGACTAACCAATGTCTGCTTCAAAAAAGATAGACCTTGTGCAGCTTGTCAGGCAGGGAAATAGGTGGGAAGCACTCATCACAACAAGAATGTGATGACAACATCAAGACCACTGGAGCTACTACATATGGACCTCTTCGGACCCGTTGCCTACCTTAGCATCGTGGGAAGTAAGTATGGTCTTGTTATTGTTGACGATTTTTCCCGCTTCACTTGGGTGTTCTTTTTGCATGATAAATCAGAAACCCAAGGGACCCTCAAGCGCTTCCTAAGGCGGGCTCAAAACGAATTTGAGCTCAAGGTGAAAAAGATAAGAAGCGACAACGGGTCCGAGTTCAAGAATCTACAAGTGGAGGAGTATCTTGAGGAGGAAGGCATCAAGCACGAGTTCTCCGCTCCCTACACACCATAGCAAAATAATGGTGTGGTAGAGAGGAAGAACAGGACGCTCATCGACATGGCAAGGACAATGCTTGGAGAGTTCAAGATGCCTGAGCGGTTTTGGTTGGAAGCTGTGAACACAGCTTGCCACGCCATAAACCGGGTCTACCTTCATCGCCTCCTCAAGAAGACCTCACATGAACTTCTTACCGGTAACAAACCCAATGTCTCATACTTTCGTGTATTTGGAAGCAAATGTTACATTCTAGTGAAGAAAGGTAGAAATTCTAAATTTGCTCCCAAGGCAGTAGAAGGGTTTTTACTAGGGTATGACTCAAATACAAGGGCGTATAGAGTCTTCAACAAATCATCGGGTTTGGTTGAAGTCTCTAGCGACGTTGTATTCGATGAGACTAATGGCTCTCTAAGAGAGCAAGTTGATCTTGATGATGTAGATGAAGATGATGTTCCAACGACCGCAATACGTACCATGGCGATTGGAGATGTGCGACCACAGGAACAACAAGAGCAAGATCAACCTTCTTCCTCAACGATGGTGCATCCCCCAACTCAAGATGATGAACAGGTTCCTCAAGAAGAGGCGCGTGATCAAGGGGGAGCACAAGAAGAACCAGCTATGGAGGAAGAAGCACCACGGGCCCCTCCAACTCAAGTCCGAGCGACGATCCAACGGAATCACCCCGTTGACCAGATTCTGGGTGACATAAGCAAGGGAGTAACTACTCGCTCAAGATTAGCTAACTTTTGTGAGCATTACTCGTTTGTCTCTTCTATTGAGCCTTTCAGGGTAGAAGAGGCCTTGCAGGATCCAGACTGGGTGTTGGCCATGCAGGAAGAGCTCAACAACTTCAAGAGAAATGAAGTTTGGAGCCTGGTGCCACGTCCAAAGCAAAACGTTGTGGGAACCAAGTGGGTGTTCCGCAATAAGCAAGACAAGCACGGGGTGGTGACAAGAAACAAGGCTCAACTTGTGGCAAAAGGTTATGTCCAAGTCGCAGGTTTGGATTTCGAGGAGACTTTTGCTCCTGTGGCTAGGCTAGAGTCTATTCGCATTCTATTAGCCTATGCCACTCACCATTCCTTCAGGTTGTTTCAAATGGACGTGAAGAGCGCTTTCCTCAACGGGCCAATCAAGGAGGAGGTATACGTGGAACAACCCCCTGGCTTTGAGGATGATAGGTATCCCGACCACGTTTTTAAGCTCTCTAAGGCGCTCTATGGACTTAAGCAAGCCCCAAGAGCATGGTATGAATGCCTTAGAGATTTCTTAATTGCAAATGCTTTCAAGGTTGGGAAAGCCGATCCCACTCTTTTTACTAAGACTTGTGACAGTGATCTTTTTGTGTGCCAAATTTATGTCGATGACATAATATTTGGTTCTACTAACCAAAAGTCTTGTGAGGAGTTCAGCAGGGTGATGACTCAAAAGTTTGAGATGTCGATGATGGGCGAGTTGAACTACTTCCTTGGGTTCCAAGTGAAGCAACTCTAGGACGGCACCTTCATCTCCCAAACAAAGTATACTCAAAATCTTCTCAAGCGGTTTGGGATGAAGGACGCCAAGCCCGCGAAGACACCAATGGGAACCGACGGACATGTCGACCTCAACAAAGGAGGTAAGTCTGTTGATCAAAAGGCATACCGGTCTATGTGATGAGGACATCACTACCATGGATACAAGCAACACTCCCCTAGTTGATGTTCAAGGTCCGATTACTCGCGCACGCGCAAGGCAATTGAATTTGCAGGTGAGCTCGTTCCTATGTACTTATTCTTGTGCATTTGAGAATAGTGTGCTACCTAATGAATTAATTGTACTTAGGAATGAAGGAAAGGACCAGCAAGGACATGGTGAAGGACTTGGAGGCGTGGAAGGCCAGCAAAGACGTTCGGATCGAGGTGGAGGACCGAACCGACGTCCGTAATCTATCTTGGTGCTGCGACACCATAAATGGGCCTTTGGGCCGTGTATCTTTGTTGGGCCCATTAGGGCGCGTCCAGGGAGGGAGTCTGCTCCTAACCCTTATATAATTAGTAGCCGCCACCACATTAGGGCTCGGGTTTTGCTTTAGTTAATCTATCGAGAACAGATCGCCGTTTAGATCGGTTTGTGAGACCCCAACTCGAGAGCGTAATTCATACATTTGCAATTTTCAGATTGTGTTCTTTCTCGTTCTTGCTTGTGTCTTCGATTCGCAGGCAAGGATTACCCTCGTGGCGAGGTCAATCGAGCAGCACAAGGTTGATAACCAGAGGAGAAGTGGTGCTGCGATTGTGGGGTTCTAGTCTTGTTGATTGGAAGCCGGATCGTCTGTGTGACATCTCCACCAAATCGATAGTTATCTACACTTGACGGAAGATCGGGCACCCCGTTCCTATCACTATGATAGGGTCATTACTTTATTTATGTGCTAGTAGACCGGATATATGCTTAGCGTATGCATGTGTGCTAGATATCAATCTGACCCAAGGGAATGTCACCTTGTGGCCATTAAGCGAATTCTTAGATATTTAGTTGCTACGCCTTGCTTCGGGATCTGGTATCCAAAGGGGTCTACCTTTGACTTAATTGGATATCTAGACTCCGATTATGCTGGATGCAAGGTTGATAGGAAGAGTACATCAGGGACGTGCCAATTCCTAGGAAGGTCCCTGGTGTCTTGGAGTTTAAAGTAACAAACATCCGTTGCCCTATCCACTGCTGAGGCCGAGTATGTTGCCGCAGGACAGTGTTGCGCGCAACTACTTTGAATGAGGCAAACCCTCCGGGACTTTGGCTACAATCTGAGCAAAGTCCCACTCCTATGTGACAATGAGAGTGCAATCCGCAATGGCGGATAATCCTGTTGAACACAGCCGCACTAAGCACATAGACATCCGGCATCACTTTCTGTGAGACCACCAGCAAAAGGGAGATATCGAGGTGTTCCATATTAGCACCGAGAACCAGCTAGCCGATATCTTTACCAAGCCGTTAGATGAGAAAACCTTTTGCAGGATGCGTAGTGAGTTAAATGTCTTAGATTCACGTAACTTGGATTGATCTATAGCATACATGCGTTTTATGCCTTTGATCATGTTACTTATGCAATTTGTTGTTTATTTATGGTGCTCAAGTTGTGCAAGGGATCCCCGGACCTCACAAGTCCATGTGTGAATGATGCACATATTTAGGGGGAGAAGTGCTACAACTTGACCCTTTGAGACTAACCTTTGTGTTTGAGTGTTCTTGATGTAGTCTCAAAGGTGCATTGAAAGGGAAAATGGACTTGGATGCTGCAAAGACTTCCACTGCACTCCGGTATTGGTGTATTTCGTTCCAAGTTCATCTTTATGCTCTTATTGCCTTTTTGCTCTTCATTGACAAGGGCCAATAATGATCTCATTTTGGTGCTTAATGCCAAAGGGGGAGAAATTAAGGCCAAAGCAAATGGATCAGCTACCACTTGAGTATTTTGAAAACAATAGAGTTAGAACTTTTGATTTGTCAAAATACTCTTATTGTCAAAATTTGGTCTCTTGTGGGGAGAATTTATGATTATGGGAAAAAGGGGGAGTTTTTGGATCTTGATCAATTTCACTCTTGAAATATCTCCCTTTATGCCCAAACAAGTGAGTTTGACTTAGAGATAGAAAAATGAATTTGATTTACAAAAACAAACCAAGTGGTGGCAAAGAATGATGCAAATATGCCAAATTAGAGTCAAAAACAATTTGGTCCTTATTTGCATCGATGTTGCACTATTTGTGTTGCTTTTTGATGTGTTGGCATAAATCACCAAAAAGGGGGACATTGAAAGGGAAATGTGCCCTTGGGCCATTTCTATAATGTTTTGGTGATTAAGTGTCCAACACATATTAAGTGAGTTGATTATGTGCCAAACAAGCAAGAAGTGCAAATCATGTAACAAGGTACGTTTCTAGACTTAGTACATTGTTTTGAGTACTAACATATTTTGTCTAAGTGCTAGAAACAGGAGAAAAGGAATTGAAAAAGAGTCTCCTGCTCGGTCTGGGTGCACCGGACTATCCGATGGTGCACCGAACTGTCCGGTGTTACACCAAACAGTGTCCGGTGCGCCAGGCGAGTCCAAGGTGAACTGGCCGCTCTCGGGACTCGACAGTGGCGTACGGCTATAATTCACCGGACTGTCCGGTGGTGCACCGGACTGTCCAATGAGTCGTCCGCGGCGAAGTCGTCGCTCTCAGGAAAAGGATCAGCGGCGTACGG
Organism: Zea luxurians; assembly: GCA_029449295.1. Classification (NCBI taxonomy): domain Eukaryota; kingdom Viridiplantae; phylum Streptophyta; class Magnoliopsida; order Poales; family Poaceae; genus Zea; species Zea luxurians. The sequence continues at coordinate 41,819,262 of JAOPSE010000001.1, read as the reverse complement.
CTAAAATTCACCGGACAATCCGGTGGTGCACCGGACTGTCCGGTGAGCCAATGGTCGAATGCGCAATGGTCGACCGCGCAATCCACGGGCGACACGTGGCCCACGCCAACGGTCGGTATGGGGCACCGGACTGTCCAGTGTGCACCGGACAGTGTCCGGTGCGCCAACTGCCACGAATCTGCAACGGTCGTCTGCGCCAAAATAGGAAAGAGATCTGCACCAGACTGTCTACAGTGACTGTCCGGTGGTGAGAGCACCTAGAGGGGGGGTGAATAAGTGATCCTGTAAAACTTGAAACTTAGTGCCACAAAAACTTGATTAGGGGTTAGCACAATAAGGCCAAGTGGCTAGAGAGGAGTCTTAGCAAAACACAATAACCACAAAGAGATCAACACAGAGATGGCACAGTGGTTTATCCCGTGGTTCGGCCAAGTCCAATACTTGCCTACTCCACGTTGTGGCTTCCCAACGGACGAGGGTTGCAATCAACCCCTCTCAAGCGGTCCAAAGACCCACTTGAATACCACGGTGTTTTGCTTTGCTTTACTATATCCCGCTTGCGAGGAATCTCCACAACTTGGAGCCTCTCGCCCTTACAAAGATGTTCACAAAGAATCACGGAAGTAAGGTTGGGATGAGCAACGCACACAAGACACAAAATTAGAGCAACACACGCACACAAGTCACAACACGAGCTCTCAACACAACTCAAAGAGTTCTCTACTCAAACGAAGCTCTAGTTGCTATCATAAAGAATCGAATGCGCGGAATTGAAGTCTTGGTGCTTAGGAATGCTTAGAGAATGCTTGGTGTACTCCTCCATGCGCCTAGGGGTCCCTTTTATAGCCCCAAGGCAGCTAGGAGCCGTTGAGAGCATTCCAGGAAGGCATTTCTTGCCTTCTGTCGCCTGGCGCACCGGACAGTCCGGTGCACCACCGGACACTGTCCGGTGTGGATTTCTTTCCTTATTTGGCGAAGCCGACCGTTGCAGATTCAGAGCTGTTGGCGCACCGGACACTGTCCGGTGCACATCGGACAGTCCGGTGCCCCCTTGTGACCGTTGGCTCGGCCACGCGTCACGCGCGGAATCCTCGACCGACCGTTGGCCCGGCTGACCATTGGCTCACCGGACAGTTCGGTGCCTCACCAGATAGTTCGGTGAATTATAGCCGTACGCCGTTAATCACTTCCTGAGAGCGACGACTTCGCCTATGAATGGCTCACCGGACAGTCCGGTGTATCACCGGACAGTCCGGTGATTTATAGCCGTACGCCATTGATCGCTTCCCAAGAGCAGCCATTTGACAGTCGCCAGCCTGGCGCACCGGACACAGTCCGGTGCACCACCGGACAGTCCGGTGCACCCAGACCGAGCTGTCTTTGGCTGAACAAAGCCATCTCTTTTCCAATTTGATTTCTCCTGTTTCCAGCACTTAGACACAATACATTAGTTCTTAAAACAATGTACCAAGTCTAGAAACATACCTTTAGACTTGATTTGCACTTTGTCCATCACTTTGCATAGATTACCATAAGTCCACTTGTGTTGGCACTCAATCACCAAAATACTTAGAAATGGCCCAAGGGCACATTTCCCTTTCAATCTCCCCCTTTTTGGTGATTTATGCCAACACAACAAAAAGCAACTAAAGGAAGTGCAACATCAATACAATTGAGAACTCAATATTGTTTTGATTCAAATTTGGCATATATGGATCATTCTTTGCCACCACTTGGTTTTGTTTTTGCAAATCAACCTCAACTTTCTATCTCTAAGTCAAACACACTTGTTGAGACATAAAGAGAGTTGTTCTAAGAGAAATTGATCAAAGATTTCAAAAACTCCCCCTTTTCCCATAATCGACTATTCTCCCCACAAGAGGCCAACTTTTGACAAAAGAGACAACAAGAGAGTTTTGACAAACCAACAGCTCTACTCTACTGTTTTCAAAATTATCAAGTGGTAGCTGATCCATTTATTGCTTTGGCCTTATTTTCTCCCCCTTTGGCATCAAGCACCAAAACGGGATCAAGTTTGGCCCTTAAACCCCATTGCCTCACCAAAATCTTCAAATAAAAGTACAAAGGCAATAAGGATATTGAGATGAACTTGAGTAAGTTACCCTCTCATCGGAGTGCAGTGGAAGTCTTGCATGGTCCAAGTCCACATTTCCCTTTCAATCCACCTTTGAGACTAAATCAAGCAAACTCAAGCACACGGTTAGTCTCAAAGGGTCAAGTTGTAGCACATCTCCCCCTAAATATGTGCATCACTCACACATGGACTTTTGAGGTCCGGGGAATGTTTGTACAACTTGAGCACCATTAATAACCAAAATGCATAAGGGAACATGATCAAAGCATAATACACATGTATGCTACAAATCAATCCAAGTTCCATGAATCTAAGACATTTAGCTCACTACGCAGCCTACAAAAGGTCTTTTCATCTAAAGGCTTGGTAAAGATATCGGCTAGCTGATTCTCGGTGCTAATATAAAACACTTCAATATCTCCCTTTTGCTGGTGGTCTCTCAAAAAGTGATGCCGGATGTCAATGTGCTTTGTGCGGCTGTGCTCAACAGGATTGTCCGCTATGCGGATAGCACTCTCATTATCACATAGGAGTGGGACTTTGCTCAGATTGTAGCCAAAGTCCCGGAGGGTTTGCCTCATCCAAAATAGTTGTGCGCAACACTGTCCTACGGCAACGTACTCGGCCTCAGCGGTGGATAGGGCAACGGAGGTTTGTTTCTTAGAACTCCATGACACCAGGGACCTTCCTAAGAATTGGCACGTCCCTGATGTACTCTTCCTATCGACCTTACATCCAGCATATTCGGAGTCTGAATATCCAATTAAGTCAAAGGTAGACCCCTTTGGATACCAGATCCCGAAGCAAGGCGTAGCGACTAAATATCTAAGAATTCGCTTCACGGCCACTAAGTGACACTCCCTTGGATCGGATTGAAATCTAGCACACAGGCATACACTAAGCATAATATCCGGTCTACTAGCGCATAAATAAAGCAAAGAACCTATCATGGTCCGGTATGCTTTTTGATCAACGGACTTACCTCCTTTGTTGAGGTCGACGTGTCCGTCAGTGCCCATTGGAGTCTTTGCGGGCTTGGCGTCCTTCCTCCCAAACCGCTTTAGCAAGTCTTGCGTGTACTTCGTTTGGGAGATGAAGGTGTCGTCCTTGAGTTGCTTCACTTGGAACCCAAGGAAATAGTTCAACTCGCCCATCATCGACATCTCAAACTTTTGAGTCATCACCCTGCCAAACTCTTCACAAGACTTTTGGTTAGTAGAACCAAATATTATGTCATCGACATAAATTTGGCACATAAATAAGTCACCATCACAAGTCTTAGTAAATAAAGTTAGATCGGCTTTCCCAACCTTGAACGCATTAGCAATTAAAAAGTCTCTAAGGCATTCATACCATGCTCTTGGGGCTTGCTTAAGTCCATAGAGCGCCTTAGAGAGCTTACATACGTAGTCGGGGCACCGTTCGTCCTCGAAGCCAGGGGGTTTCTCCACGTACACCTCCTCCTTAATTGGCCTGTTGAGGAAGGCGCTCTTCACATCCATTTGGAACAACCTAAAAGAATGGTGAGCGACATATGCTAGCAAAATACGAATGGACTCTAGCCTAGCCACAGGAGCAAAAGTCTCCTCAATGTCTAAACCTGCGACTTGGGCATAACCTTTTGCCACAAGTCGAGCCATGTTCCTTGTCACCACCCCGTGCTCGTCTTGTTTGTTGCGGAACACCCACTTGGTTCCCACAACATTTTGCTTGGGACGAGGCACCAGTGTCCAAACTTCATTTCTCTTGAAATTATTGAGCTCCTCTTGCATGGCCAACACCCAGTCCGGATCTAGCAAGGCCTCTTCTATCCTGAAAGGCTCAATAGAAGAGACAAAGGAGTAATGCTCACAAAAATTAACTAATCTAGAACGAGTAGTTACTCCCTTGCTAATGTCACCCAAAATTTGGTCAACGGGATGATTCCTTTGAATCGTCGCTCGAACTTGGGTTGGAGGTGCCGGTTGTGCTTCTTCCTCCATCACATGATCATCTTGTGCTCCCCCTTGATCACATGCCTCTTCTTGACGAACCTGTTCATCGTCTTGAGTTGGGAGATGCACCATTGTTAAGGAAGAAGGTTGATCTTGCTCCTTTTGTTCCTGTGGCCGCACATCCCCAATCGCCATGGTGCGTATTGCGGCCGTTGGAACGTCTTCTTCATCTACATCATCAAGATCAACAACTTGCTCTCTTGGAGAGCCATTAGTCTCATCAAATACAACGTCGCTAGAGACCTCAACCAAACCCGATGATTTGTTGAAGACTCTATACGCCTTTGTATTTGAGTCATAACCTAATAAAAACTGAGAGCACCTAGAGGGGGGTGAATAGGTGATCCCGTGAATCTTGAAAACTTAATGCCACAAAACTTGATTAGGAGTTAGCACAATAATGCCAAGTGGCTAGAGAGGAGTCTTAGCAAAACACAATAACCATAAAGAGATCAACACAGAGATGGCACAGTGGTTTATCCCGTGGTTCGGCCAAGTCCAATACTTGCCTACTCCACGTTGTGGCGTCCCAACGGACGAGGGTTGCAATCAACCCCTCTCAAGCGGTCCAAAGACCCACTTGAATACCACGGTGTTCTGCTTTGCTTTACTATATCTCGCTTGCGAGGAATCTCCACGCTCTGGATCCTCTCGCCCTTATAAAGATGTTCACAAAGAATCACGGAAGTAAGGTTGGGATGAGCAACACACACAAGACAAAAAATCAGAGCAACAACACGCACACAGGTCGCAACACGAGCTCTCAACACAACCCGAAGAGTATACTACTCAAATGGAGCTCTAGTTGCTATCGCAAAGAATTGAATGCGCGGAATTGAAGTCTTGGTGCTTAGGAATGCTTAGAGAATGCTTGGTGTGCTCCTCCATGCGCCTAGGGGTCCCTTTTATAGCCCCAAGGCAGCTAGGAGCCGTTGAGAGCATTCCAGGAAGGCAATTCTTGCCTTCTGTCGCCTGGCGCACCGGACAGTCCGGTGCACCACCGGACACTGTCCGGTGCGGATTTCTTTCCTTATTTGGCGAAGCCAACCGTTGCAGATTCAGAGCCGTTGGCGCACCGGACACTGTCCGGTGCACACCGGACAGTCTGGTGCCCCCTTGTGACCGTTGGCTCGGCCACGCGTCATGCGCGGAATCCTCGGCCGACCGTTGGCCCGGCTGACCGTTGGCTCACCGGACAGTCCGGTGCCTCACCGGACAGTCCGGTGAATTATAGCCGTACACCGTTAATCACTTCCCGAGAGCGACGACTTCGCCTGTGAATGGCTCACCGGACAGTCCGGTGCACCACCGGGCAGTCCGGTGATTTATAGTCGTACGTCGTTGATCGCTTCCCGAGAGCAGCCATTTGACAGTCGCCAGCCTGGCACACCGGACACTGTCCGGTGCCCCACCGAACACTCCGGTGCACCCAGACCGAGCTGTCTTTGGCTGAACAAAGCCATCTCTTTTCCGATTTGATTTCTCCTATTTCCAGCACTTAGACACAATACATTAATTCTTAAAACAATGTACCAAGTCTAGAAACATACCTTTAGACTTGATTTGCACTTTGTCCATCACTTTGCATAGATTACCATAAGTCCACTTGTGTTGGCACTCAATTACCAAAATACTTAGAAATGGCCCAAGGGCACATTTCCCTTTCAATCTCCCCCTTTTTGGTGATTTATGCCAACACAACAAAAAGCAACTAAAGGAAGTGCAACATCAATACAATTGAGAACTCAATATTGTTTTGATTCAAATTTGGCATATATGGATCATTCTTTGCCACCACTTGGTTTTGTTTTTGCAAATCAACCTCAATTTCCTATCTCTAAGCCAAACACGCTTGTTGAGACATAAAGAGAGTTGTTCCAAGAGAAATTGATCAAAGATTTCAAAAACTCCCCCTTTTCCCATAATCAACTATTCTCCCCACAAGATGCCAACTTTTGACAAAAGAGACAACAAGAGAGTTTTGACAAACCAACAGCTCTATTCTATTTTTTTCAAAATTCTCAAGTGGTAGCTGATCCATTTATTGCTTTTGGCCTTATTTTCTCCCCCTTTGGCATCAAGCACCAAAACGGGATCAAGTTTGGCCCTTAAACCTCATTGCCTCACCAAAATCTTCAAATAAGAGTACCAAGGCAATAAGGAGATGGGAATGAACTTGGAGTGAGTTACCCTCTCATCGGAGTGCAGTGGAAGTCTTTCATGGTCCAAGTCCACCTTTCCCTTTCAATCCACCTTTGAGACTAAATCAAGCAAACTCAAGCACATGGTTAGTCTCAAAGGGTCAAGTTGTAGCACATCTCCCCCTAAATATGTGCATCACTTGCAAAAGGACTTGTGAGGTCCGGGGAGTGTTTGTACAACTTGAGCACCATAAGTAAACAAAATGCATAGGGAATACGATCAAAGGCATAAACACATGTATACACTAAGCATAATATCCGGTCTACTAGCACATAAATAAAGCAAGGAACCTATCATGGACCGGTATGCTTTTTGATCAACAAACTTACCTCCTTTGTTGAGGTCGACGTGTCCGTCAGTTCCCATCGGAGTCTTTGCGGGCTTGGCGTCCTTCATCCCAAACCGCTTTAGCAAGTCTTGTGTGTACTTCGTTTGGGAGATGAAGGTGCCGTCCTTTAGTTGCTTCACTTGGAAGAGAGCACCTAGAGGGGGGGTGAATAGGTGATCCTGTGAAACTTGAAAACTTAATGCCACAAAAACTTGATTAGGAGTTAGCACCAATAATGCCAAGTGGCTAGAGAGGAATCTTAGCAAAACACAATAACCACAAAGAGATCAACACAGAGATGACATAGTGGTTTATCTCGTGGTTCGGCCAAGTCCAACGCTTGCCTACTCCACGTTGTGGCGTCCCAACGGACGAGGGTTGCAATCAACCCCTCTCAAGCGGTCCAAAGACCCACTTGAATACCACGGTGTTTTGCTTTGTTCACTATATCCCGTCCGCGAGGAATCTCCACAACTTGGAGCCTCTCGCTCTTACACTTTGATGTTCACAAAGAAGCACGGAGTAAGGGAGGGATGAGCAACGCACACGAGACACAAAATCACAGCAAATACGCACACACAAGACCCAGACTTGAGCTCAAAAGAATATCACGAGGCTCTCACTAGAACGGAGCTCAAGTCACTAAAAATGTCGAACAAGTGCGCAAGAATGAAGTGTGAGTGATCAACAATGCTCAAAGGATGCTTGGTATGCTCCTCCATGCGCCTAGGGGTCCCTTTTATAGCCCCAAGGCAGCTAGGAGCCGTTGAGAGCATTCCAGGAAGGCAATTCTTGCCTTCTGTCGCCTGGCGCACCGGACAGTCCGGTGCACCACCGGACACTGTCCGGTGCGGATCTCTTTCCTTATTTGGCGAAACCGACCGTTGCAGATTCAGAGTCGTTGGCGCACCGGACACAGTCCGGTGCACACCGGACAGTCCGGTGCCCCCTTCTAGCCGTTGGCTCAGCCACGTGTCTCGCGCAGATCGCGCGGCCGACCGTTGGCCCGGCCGACCGTTGGCTCACCGGAGAGTCCAGTGCACCATCGGACAGTCCAGTGATTTATAGCCGTACGTCGTTAATTACTTCCCGAGAGCGACGACTTCGCCTGTGAATGGCTCACCGGACAGTCCGGTGCACCACCGGACAGTCCGGTGCACCACCGGACAGTCCAGTGATTTATAGCCGTACACCACCATCGAAGTCCCGAGAACAGCCAGTTCGCCCGAGCCAGCCTGGCGCACCGGACACTGTCCGGTGCACCACCGGACAGTCCGGTGCACCCAGACCGAGCTGTCTTTGGCTGAACAAAGCCATCTCTTTTCCAATTTGATTTCTCCTGTTTCCAGCACTTAGACACAAAACATTAGTCTCCAAAACAATGTACTAAGTCTTAGAAACATACCTTTACTCTTGATTTGCACTTTGTCCAACATTTGGCATAGATTAACAATTAAGCACTTGTGTTGGCACTCAATCACCAAAATACTTAGAAATGGCTCAAGGGCACATTTCCCTTTCAATCTCCCCCTTTTTGGTGATTTATGCCAACACAACAAAAAGCAACTAGAACAAGTGCAATATTAATGCAAATAAGAACACAAATTGTTTTGATTCAACTTTGGCATATTTGGATCATACTTTGCCACCACTTGGTTTTGTTTTTGCAAATCAACCTCAATTTCCTATCTCTAAGTCAAATTCACTTTTAGAGACATAAAGAGAGGTATTCCAAGAGAAATTGATCAAAGATTCAAAAACTCCCCCTTTTTCCCATAATCAAACATTCTCCCCACAAGAGACCAACTTCGACAAAAAAGACAACAAGAGAATTTTGACAAAACAAAAGCTCTATTCTACTGTTTTCAAAATTCTCAAGTGGTAGCTGATCCATTTCTTGCTTTGGCCTTATTTTCTCTTCCTTTGGCATCAAGCACCAAAACGGGATCAATCTTGGCCCTTAAACCTAATTGCCTCACCAAAATCTTCACATAAGAGTACAAAGGCAATAAGAAGATAGAGATGAACTTGGAGTGAGTTACCCTCTCATCGGAGTGCAGTGGAAGTCTTTCATGGTCCAAGTCCACCTTTCCCTTTCAATCCAACTTTGAGACTAAATCAAGCAAACTCAAGCACACGGTTAGTCTCAAAGGGTCAAGTTGTAGCACATCTCCCCCTAAATATGTGCATCACTCACACATGGACTTTTGAGGTCCGGGGAGTGTTTGTACAACTTGAGCACCATAAATAAGCAACAAAATGCATAAGGAACATGATCAAAGGCATAAACACATGTATGCTACAAATCAATCCAAGTTCCGCGAATCTAAGACATTTAGCTCACTACGCTGCCTGCAAAAGGTCTTCTCATCTAAAGGCTTGGTAAAGATATCGGCTAGCTAGTTCTCGGTGCTAATATAAAACACTTCGATATCTCCCTTTTGCTGGTGGTCTCTCAAAAAGTGATGTCGGATGTCAATGTGCTTTGTGCGGCTGTGCTCGACAGGATTGTCCGCTATGCGGATAGCACTCTCATTATCACATAGGAGTGGGACTTTGCTCAGATTGTAGCCAAAGTCCTGGAGGGTTTGCCTCATCCAAAGTAGTTGCGCGCAACACTGTCCTGCGGCAACATACTCAGCCTCAGCGGTGGATAGGGCAACGGAGGTTTGTTTCTTAGAGCTCCATGACACCAGGGACCTTCCTAAGAATTGGCACGTCCTTGATGTACTCTTCCTATCGACCTTACATCCAGCATAGTCGGAGTCTGAATATCCAATCAAGTCAAAGGTAGACCCCTTTGGATACCAGATCCCGAAGCAAGGCGTAGCGACTAAATATCTAAGAATTCGCTTCACAGCCAATAAGTGACACTCCCTTGGATCGGATTGAAATCTAGCACACATGCATACACTAAGCATAATATCCGGTCTACTAGCGCATAAATAAAGCAAAGAACCTATCATAGACCAGTATGCTTTTTGATCAACGGACTTACCTCCTTTGTTGAGGTCGACGTGTCCGTCAGTTCCCATCGGAGTCTTTGCGGGCTTGGCGTCCTTCATCCCAAACCGCTTTAGCAAGTCTTGCATGTACTTCGTTTGGGAGATGAAAGTGCCGTCCTTGATTTGCTTCACTTGGAACCCAAGGAAGTAGTTCAACTCGCCCATCATCGACATCTCGAATTTCTGCGTCATCACCCTGCTAAACTCTTCACAAGACGTCTGATTAGTAGAACCAAATATTATGTCATCGACATAAATTTGGCACACAAAAAGATCACCATCGCAAGTCTTAGTGAAAAGAGTTAGATCGGCTTTCCCAACCTTGAAAGCATTAGCAATTAAAAAGTCTCTAAGGCATTCATACCATGCTCTTGGGGCTTGCTTAAGTCCATAGAGCGCCTTAGAGAGCTTACATACGTGGTTGGGGTACCGTTCATCCTCGAAGCCAGGGGGTTGCTCCACGTACACCTCCTCCTTGATTGGACCGTTGAGGAAGGCGCTCTTCACATCCATTTGGAACAACCTGAAAGAATGGTGAGCGGCATATGCTAGCAAAATACGAATGGACTCTAGCCTAGCCACAGGAGCAAAAGTCTCCTCAAAGGCCAAACCTGCGACTTGGGCATAACCTTTTGCCACAAGTCGAGCCTTGTTCCTTGTCACCACCCCGTGCTCGTCTTGTTTGTTGCGGAACACCCACTTGGTTCCCACAACATTTTGCTTGGGACGAGGCACCAGTGTCCAAACTTCATTACGCTTGAAGTTGTTGAGCTCTTCCTGCATGGCCAACACCCAGTCCGGTTCTAGCAAGGCCTCTTCTACCCTGAAAGGCTCAATAGAAGAGACAAAGGAGTAATGCTCACAAAAATTAACTAATCTAGAACGAGTAGTTACTCCCTTGCTAATGTCACCCAAAATTTGGTCGACGGGATGATTCCTTTGAATCGTCGCTCGAACTTGGGTTGGAGGTGCCAGTTGTGCTTCTTCCTCCATCACATGATCATCTTGTGCTCCCCCTTGATCACACGCCTCTTCTTGATGAACCTGTTCATCGTCTTGAGTTGGGGGATGCACCATTGTCGAGGAAGAAGATTGATCTTGCTCCTCGAGTTCCTGCGGTCGCACATCGCCAATCGCCATGGTGCGTATTGCGGCCGTTGGAACGTCTCCTTCATCTACATCATCAAGATCAACAACTTGCTCTCTTGGAGAGCCATTAGTCTCATCAAATACAACGTCGCTAGAGACTTCAACCAAACCCGATGATTTGTTGAAGACCCTATACGCCTTTGTATTTGAGTCATAACCTAACAAAAACCCTTCTACAGCTTTGGGAGCAAACTTAGATTTTCTACCTTTCTTCACTAGAATATAGCATTTGCTCCCAAATACACGAAAGTAAGACACATTGGGTTTGTTACCGGTTAGAAGCTCATACGAAGCCTTCTTGAGGAGGCGGTGAAGGTAGACCCGGTTGATGGCGTGGCAAGCCGTGTTCACGGCTTCCGACCAAAACCGCTCGGGGGTCTTGAACTCTCCAAGCATCGTCCTCCCCATGTCTATGAGCGTCCTGTTCTTCCTCTCTACCACACCATTTTGTTGTGGTGTGTAGGGAGCAGAGAACTTGTGCTTGATCCCTTCCTCCTCAAGGTACTCCTCCACTTGAAGGTTCTTGAATTCGGACCCGTTGTCGCTCCTTATCTTCTTCACCTTGAGCTCAAACTCATTTTGAGCTCTCCTTAGGAAGCGCTTGAGGGTCCCTTGGTGTAACACCCGGATTTTAGGGATCCAAAACCCGGGGTTAACATAAACACCAGGTATGCTGGGACCAAGTCTCATACATATGATGTATAGTGGCACAGGATCGAATGTCACAACTTTATATATAACAGGAGTTCTATACAAAATAAATAATTACATTATAGGGAGACAACGGTCCAGCAACCCAAAGTTGACTGGGAGACGACGACCTAGACCTCTCACGAACTCATCACCTCATCCACCATGAGCATCATCCTGCAGTACCTGTTCTTGACCTGTGGTGTATGTGAGACAGCAAGAGTGAGCTCACATACGTTCATCGCTCAACAAGTTGTGGGGAATAATGTGCATGAACTCGCCAAAGGTGGGAGCTCACGTGAAGTGTAAGGCTTACCAAAGAAGATGGTTTAGAGCTGAGCATTGCTTTTAAAGTTGGTCAAAATTTTATTAGCAGTTACTAAGTATAAGTAAATACCAAACCCAATTAAGTAATAGATCAAAAGTAACAACAACTTCACCTGCGATGCAATGCATATGACAAATTGAATTTAGTTCCATCATTTAATCATGTGAGTGTCCGAGCTGCTCATGACCGTGAGCACGGCTAGTATACCAGTTTTACACTCTGCAGAGGTTGCGCATCTTTACCCACAAGTCGTGTATCCCATGTCGCCAGGGTTTGCAAGGCCCTTAGACACTTCCGAGGTGAATGGCTAGGGATCCACTACGAGGCCTTTACAAAGTTCCACTAGCTTCCGAAAACCCGCTACAGTTTATAGGAAGATCCAGTGCAGGAATCCCTTGCAGGACCGCCATCGCAGCAAAATCCTCCCGAGGGCCTCCCTACACTGACCTCTCCCCTACTGCCCTTGCCCCTTTCGGGTAAGGTAGTCTTCCACTAGCTTTCCTAATTAATCAGCCAAGGGCATCCCATACTACCCTTGTGGTAGCACTGTTTTCCCGGGTGGTTCTCCATGTTCCAATTAACATAATGATCTCAACATGAATCATAAATAACAACTGATAACAAAAGTATAATCATGAATGGTGTATCTCCATACCCAAAACCACATATAGCACTAGCAAGTACTACCCAGAAAGTTCAGTGGTAAACAAGGTATAAAGATAGACAAACTAGGGTAACCTATTAGGTCCCATCAAAATTAACCTATGCAGATCATTATGATTAATTAGAACATGAGTAGGTGAAAAGAAGTGATCAAGGGCACAACTTGCCTGGGCCTTGAGAATCCAGGTACCAGGATGATCCTCAGGTGACTCGTGACCTCACTGCTAGTCGTAGCAATACAGACATACATGGTATAGGCAAAATTAACATTACACCAAACATATATGCAAAATACATATTAATAATCTACATATTAAAATAAGATCACAGGAAAAAGAATTATTAATTTTGGAGTTGTAGAATTCAAGTTATGATTTTCCTAAGATTTAAGGTGATTATAATATGATTAAATGATAAATAAATTTTCTAACAGAGTTCATGTCAAAACAGTGATTCTAAATGGTAGAGAATATTATTACAAAATTTTAGGAATTGGAATGACTCAATTTGGAGCTAAAATGGATTTTCTATGAATTATCTAAGTTTTAGCAATTATTTTTATATTAAAAATCCATTTTCTATTTTATTTATTCAGTTTAAACGAGTTCTGGACTGGGCCTCAATTTTTGTGAAGTGCAGGGGGCTCGGGGTAAGTTTTCCCAGACACAAGGAACAGGGTCCCGAGGACGGCGGGTTGTTTTCTTTAAAACTCAGGGACTCTTTAGCAAAACGCGCAAGCCGAAGGGGTATCGGCTGAGCACAGCCATCCGATCAAGCGCGAACGGATCAGATTAGATTCCCCCCCAATCGAACCGGTACCGCATCAAGACCGTCGGATCGCCATCCAACGCTCCACATTTTAAATACCAGAGATCCACCCCGATCCATCCGATCGACGATCTACGGTCCAAATTCAACGGGCGAAGGGGTATGTGATGGTGTGATCTCGACCATCCACCACCGATCCGACGGCCCGAAACCCCTCCCCCAACCCTTCGGCCGAGCGGACGGCGGCGCCGCCCACCATCGCGGTGGAGCCATCGCCGGAGCGCGCAATCCGGTGAAAAACGCCATCATATAGAAATTGATTGCTACAACACCGAGAGGGGAAGATGGCGAGTACAGCGATGGGAGTTTTACCGAGGATTAGATCGCTGGGAGGTCTACACACGGCGCACGGCAGAGATCTTTACAACGGCGACGAATTCGTAGTTGGCCGAGGCCTTGCTCACCCCGATTGTCCCCCGAACGCACTCCGTAGACCCCAGCAAACGACCGAGCCCCGGTTATGGGCACCGAACGGCGGGGATGGTGGATTCAAGCGGCGGCGGTCACACAGCGGAGCTCCAAGCTTCGCCCCAAGCTTCCAGGGGGTTGGCGTGGAGCGGATAGGGCGAGGAGGTCTGGCTTTATACCTAGGGCAGAGTCCGAGCGAGGCGGGTCTGCGGATTTCAGGCGAGATCCCCGGCCGAGCTCAACTGCCCCGGCGAGCTCGGGTTCTGTTACAAGGGGGAGGGAAGGAGCTGACGCGTGGGTCCCGCGAGCCAGTGAGAGGTGAGGGCGAGAGTGCGAAGGGAGGAAGCGGCTGACATCAGGGGCCCGCGAGTCAGTTGCAGTGGGGGGGGTGGCGCCGTATGACGTGTGGGCCCAACGTGTCGGCGCCGAGTGAAGATGCAAAATGGGCTGCGCGGAGGGGAAAAGCTTAAGTGGGCCAAAAACGGGATCCGAGGCCCAGTTAGGTATAGTATCCTTTTTCTTTTTCTTTTCTATTTTCTTTTCCCCATTTTCAAATCCAATTCAAATCCAATTTGAATTCAAGTTTGAGTTCAACTTTGTGAATAACTTGTCCTCAGTTTGAAAGGTATAATTTATTAATATAAGTGTGAAGAATTTTTATTCTGATTTTATTTTGTTTTATGTAGTATTTTCCCTACTCCTTTTATTTTCTATTTTCTATTTTTCCTTTCCATTTGAATTTCAAATCAACACAAGTTTAAAGTTCAAACACTTAATTTGGATACACATATAGAACTTTAGCATAATGTGCAAAAACCTATTTTATGTATTTCTTTATTTATTTTAGTCCTTTTAAACAAGTTTTTATTCATATAGTAGAATAATCCCTACCTTATAACTTCTAGGGAAATCAAAATTTACATTGTAGACTATATATATTAAGAAATAGCTTAATCCTAATTCTTTTATATATACTAACCCAAGGGCAATTTAGATTATCTAAGTATCTTTAATTATGTATTTTTAACATATTCATGAGTGGAAACTTCTAAATTATGATTATCTTTAAGGAAAGGTGTTTTGATTTAAAATCTTTGAGAATTTTTCTTTGTTTTCACAAGATTGAACTTTAGGGTGTTACAAATCCTACCCCCCTTAAAAATAATCTCGTCCTCGAGATTTGTAAGAAAAGGGATGTATACTCATATTGTTCTCGGAACATATGCACAAACAAAGAAATCTCAGTATGAGGTATAATTCTTTAACAAAACATAGGGTCAATAGACCTTATTGTTCCTTCTCGAATAATATCATATTATCTACTAACTAAAGTAACATCTAGACCTTACAAATCATCATAGTTTATATCTATGTAGCTTGGTGAAGCTGGTGGTGGTGGTGGGGGTTGTTGTTGTGGTCTTTCCAGCCGTGCTTGCCTTATTTCTTGACGGGCCTGACGTATTTCCTCGCGTTGTTGTCTTATCTGATTCTGCATCTCGGTCACCATGTCTGTTAACTGTTGTATTACCAGTCTTTGGGTAGCAACCACTTGATTGAGGTCAACAGGTGGAGGATTTGGAGGATTCATTTTCTGTTTGTTGTTACGTGATAATCTTTCCTTTCCTGGTATCGACCATGAAAGTTAGAAGCATGTGATAATAGTTTTGCAAAGGAAGTTACTAAGCGGAATGGATAAGCTAGTAGTTGGTTATAATCTATAGATTCTTTGGTAGGGCTTAATTTATGTCCAGATTGGAGTAACCAATCATATAAGGTGAATATCCAAGGGTAAGATAGAATCTGTCAAGATGAGAGATATACATGGGTGAGATAGGCTACAAGATGTAGGTTAGAAGTTTGTTTGTTATTAGGTGGGAATAGAAAGGTCATACTATTCATTATGGCACTATGGGTTGGGTTAGCTCATGGTTGAATTGATCCAATGTGCTAAGATAAGTTAATACATGGCTAGTGGGGTCTAATCTCTTCTACTAGTGTCATTAATCTGTTTAAGTGGACCACATTAAGTTAGATAACATTAGACCACAATAGATCAGGTCACATTAGGTAGGATAAGAATTGGATATGACTAGATTAGACTAGTTTAGGCTTAGATAGGTCCAACAGGGTAGAATATGTATTATTAAGATATGTTAGGATGTTTTAAGATTAATTTGATATGTTATGAGGAGATAGAATCTCTTGCTAGTTTATAATGGAGAGGTTATGCAACTATCAGATGGTTAAGGTAGCTGTATATAGCCAAGTTGATCTATCATTCTTAATTTAGTGCGGGGTGAACTAAGTTAAGACTTGTTCTATAGGGGTAGAGTCTAAACTATTCCATCAGTGTTATCTAACATATTTGATAAGTCACTTTAGATTTGATCAGATCTAGGTTAGATTGGTGTGACTAGTTTGACTAGATAGGATCTAATTAACTTGCATTAGATCATGGTTGATAAACTAGGATGGATAAGTATGCCTATTAGGATAAGATGGATCCATAAAGATAAGATAGAATCTTTTGAGGTCAGTTAGATCTATTAGGATGAGATAAAATCTTTTTAAGATAAGATGAGTATCTTTTAAGATGAGATGGATCTATTAAGATAAGGGAGAATCCTTTAAGATAAGATGAATTGGTTAGAATGAGATCTTTTTAGGATAGGATAAATCTCTTAAGCTAGATATGTTCCAATGGGGATAATCTAGGTTGTCTAGTTATTTTATAAACATATTTTTATACCTATGTGTATATGCAGATGCAATTGTGGACATTACTCCACAACTCATCACACTCAAACAAAGATCCAACTCAGACAGATATCATAAGAACAAACATTCAAATACATAGACACTTATAAAAATAGTTTTGTTTTTGTTCCTGAGAGTAGGTCTCCTATTCCTAAAGGTCACTTTGAGCACAGGATTTCAAAGTGTGAAATCCACATTTGTCTTTAGAATGAAAAAGGTAAGAATAATCAGAGTAAAGCGGAATTAGATGAGAAGAAGATTAAGATAAGTTTAGAAAAGAATTAGAGTAGCAGAGGTAAGTAAATAATGGTTGTCCAGTTCTATCTAGGTTTCGTCCTACAGTCAACATTCCTCTGATACCACTTCTGTAACACCCGGATTTTAGGGATCCAAAACCCGGGGTTAACATAAACACCAGGTATGCTGGGACCAAGTCTCATACATATGATGTATAGTGGCACAGGATCGAATGTCACAACTTTATATATAACAGGAGTTCTATACAAAATAAATAATTACATTATAGGGAGACAACGGTCCAGCAACCCAAAGTTGACTGGGAGACGACGACCTAGACCTCTCACGAACTCATCACCTCATCCACCATGAGCATCATCCTGCAGTACCTGTTCTTGACCTGTGGTGTATGTGAGACAGCAAGAGTGAGCTCACATACGTTCATCGCTCAACAAGTTGTGGGGAATAATGTGCATGAACTCGCCAAAGGTGGGAGCTCACGTGAAGTGTAAGGCTTACCAAAGAAGATGGTTTAGAGCTGAGCATTGCTTTTAAAGTTGGTCAAAATTTTATTAGCAGTTACTAAGTATAAGTAAATACCAAACCCAATTAAGTAATAGATCAAAAGTAACAACAACTTCACCTGCGATGCAATGCATATGACAAATTGAATTTAGTTCCATCATTTAATCATGTGAGTGTCCGAGCTGCTCATGACCGTGAGCACGGCTAGTATACCAGTTTTACACTCTGCAGAGGTTGCGCATCTTTACCCACAAGTCGTGTATCCCATGTCGCCAGGGTTTGCAAGGCCCTTAGACACTTCCGAGGTGAATGGCTAGGGATCCACTACGAGGCCTTTACAAAGTTCCACTAGCTTCCGAAAACCCGCTACAGTTTATAGGAAGATCCAGTGCAGGAATCCCTTGCAGGACCGCCATCGCAGCAAAATCCTCCCGAGGGCCTCCCTACACTGACCTCTCCCCTACTGCCCTTGCCCCTTTCGGGTAAGGTAGTCTTCCACTAGCTTTCCTAATTAATCAGCCAAGGGCATCCCATACTACCCTTGTGGTAGCACTGTTTTCCCGGGTGGTTCTCCATGTTCCAATTAACATAATGATCTCAACATGAATCATAAATAACAACTGATAACAAAAGTATAATCATGAATGGTGTATCTCCATACCCAAAACCACATATAGCACTAGCAAGTACTACCCAGAAAGTTCAGTGGTAAACAAGGTATAAAGATAGACAAACTAGGGTAACCTATTAGGTCCCATCAAAATTAACCTATGCAGATCATTATGATTAATTAGAACATGAGTAGGTGAAAAGAAGTGATCAAGGGCACAACTTGCCTGGGCCTTGAGAATCCAGGTACCAGGATAATCCTCAGGTGACTCGTGACCTCACTGCTAGTCGTAGCAATACAGACATACATGGTATAGGCAAAATTAACATTACACCAAACATATATGCAAAATACATATTAATAATCTACATATTAAAATAAGATCACAGGAAAAAGAATTATTAATTTTGGAGTTGTAGAATTCAAGTTATGATTTTCCTAAGATTTAAGGTGATTATAATATGATTAAATGATAAATAAATTTTCTAACAGAGTTCATGTCAAAACAGTGATTCTAAATGGTAGAGAATATTATTACAAAATTTTAGGAATTGGAATGACTCAATTTGGAGCTAAAATGGATTTTCTATGAATTATCTAAGTTTTAGCAATTATTTTTATATTAAAAATCCATTTTCTATTTTATTTATTCAGTTTAAACGAGTTCTGGACTGGGCCTCAATTTTTGTGAAGTGCAGGGGGCTCGGGGTAAGTTTTCCCAGACACAAGGAACAGGGTCCCGAGGACGGCGGGTTGTTTTCTTTAAAACTCAGGGACTCTTTAGCAAAACGCGCAAGCCGAAGGGGTATCGGCTGAGCACAGCCATCCGATCAAGCGCGAACGGATCAGATTAGATTCCCCCCCAATCGAACCGGTACCGCATCAAGACCGTCGGATCGCCATCCAACGCTCCACATTTTAAATACCAGAGATCCACCCCGATCCATCCGATCGACGATCTACGGTCCAAATTCAACGGGCGAAGGGGTATGTGATGGTGTGATCTCGACCATCCACCACCGATCCGACGGCCCGAAACCCCTCCCCCAACCCTTCGGCCGAGCGGACGGCGGCGCCGCCCACCATCGCGGTGGAGCCATCGCCGGAGCGCGCAATCCGGTGAAAAACGCCATCATATAGAAATTGATTGCTACAACACCGAGAGGGGAAGATGGCGAGTACAGCGATGGGAGTTTTACCGAGGATTAGATCGCCGGGAGGTCTACACACGGCGCACGGCGGAGATCTTTACAACGGCGACGAATTCGTAGTTGGCCGAGGCCTTGCTCACCCCGATTGTCCCCCGAACGCACTCCGTAGACCCCAGCAAACGACCGAGCCCCGGTTATGGGCACCGAACGGCGGGGATGGTGGATTCAAGCGGCGGCGGTCACACAGCGGAGCTCCAAGCTTCGCCCCAAGCTTCCAGGGGGTTGGCGTGGAGCGGATAGGGCGAGGAGGTCTGGCTTTATACCTAGGGCAGAGTCCGAGCGAGGCGGGTCTGCGGATTTCAGGCGAGATCCCCGGCCGAGCTCAACTGCCCCGGCGAGCTCGGGTTCTGTTACAAGGGGGAGGGAAGGAGCTGACGCGTGGGTCCCGCGAGCCAGTGAGAGGTGAGGGCGAGAGTGCGAAGGGAGGAAGCGGCTGACATCAGGGGCCCGCGAGTCAGTTGCAGTGGGGGGGGTGGCGCCGTATGACGTGTGGGCCCAACGTGTCGGCGCCGAGTGAAGATGCAAAATGGGCTGCGCGGAGGGGAAAAGCTTAAGTGGGCCAAAAACGGGATCCGAGGCCCAGTTAGGTATAGTATCTTTTTTCTTTTTCTTTTCTATTTTCTTTTCCCCATTTTCAAATCCAATTCAAATCCAATTTGAATTCAAGTTTGAGTTCAACTTTGTGAATAACTTGTCCTCAGTTTGAAAGGTATAATTTATTAATATAAGTGTGAAGAATTTTTATTCTGATTTTATTTTGTTTTATGTAGTATTTTCCCTACTCCTTTTATTTTCTATTTTCTATTTTTCCTTTCCATTTGAATTTC
Organism: Zea luxurians; assembly: GCA_029449295.1. Taxonomy (NCBI): domain Eukaryota; kingdom Viridiplantae; phylum Streptophyta; class Magnoliopsida; order Poales; family Poaceae; genus Zea; species Zea luxurians. Next base: position 41,799,405 of record JAOPSE010000001.1, on the reverse strand, counting down.
AAATCAACACAAGTTTAAAGTTCAAACACTTAATTTGGATACACATATAGAACTTTAGCATAATGTGCAAAAACCTATTTTATGTATTTCTTTATTTATTTTAGTCCTTTTAAACAAGTTTTTATTCATATAGTAGAATAATCCCTACCTTATAACTTCTAGGGAAATCAAAATTTACATTGTAGACTATATATATTAAGAAATAGCTTAATCCTAATTCTTTTATATATACTAACCCAAGGGCAATTTAGATTATCTAAGTATCTTTAATTATGTATTTTTAACATATTCATGAGTGGAAACTTCTAAATTATGATTATCTTTAAGGAAAGGTGTTTTGATTTAAAATCTTTGAGAATTTTTCTTTGTTTTCACAAGATTGAACTTTAGGGTGTTACACTTGGGTTTCAGATTTATCCTGCAAAAAGAATACCCAAGTGAAGCGGGAAAAATCATCAACTATAACAAGACCATACTTACTTCCTCCTATGCTTAGATAGGCGACGGGTCCGAAGAGGTCCATATGAAGCATCTCCAAAGGTCTTGATGTGGTCATCACATTTTTGGGATGATGAGAGCTTCCCACCTGTTTACCTGCTTGACAAGCTGCACAAGGTCTATCTTTTTCGAAATGCACATTAGTTAGACCTAACACATGTTCTCCCTTTAGGAGTTTGTGAAGGTTCTTCATCCCCACATGTGCTAGACGGCGATGCCACAACCAGCCCATGCAAGTCTTAGCAATTAAGCATGCATCTAGACCGGCCTCCTCTTTTGCAAAATCAACTAAATAAAGTTTGTCGTCTAGTACACCCTTAAAAGCTAGTGAACCATCACACCTTCTAAAGACAGACACATCTACATTTGTGAATAAGCAATTATATCCCATATTGCAAAGCTGACTCACAGGCAACAAGTTATATCCAAGTGACTCAACTAAAAACACATTAGAAATAGAGTGCTCGGATGAAATAGCAATCTTTCCTAACCCTTTCACCTTGCCTTGGTTCCCATCACCGAATATGATTGAATCTTGGGAATCCTTGTTCTTGACGTAGGAGGTGAACATCTTCTTCTCCCCCGTCATGTGGTTTGTGCATCCGCTGTCGATAATCCAGCTTGAACCCCCGGATGCATAAACCTGCAAGGCAAATTTAGGCTTGGGTCTTAGGTACCCAACTCTTGTTGGGTCCTACAGGGTTAGTCACAATGGTCTTAGGGACCCAAATGCAAGTTTTATCTCCCTTGCATCTTGCCCCTAACTTCCTAGCAATTACCTTCTTATCCTTTCTACAAATAGCAAAGGAAGCATTGCAAGTATGAAAAATTGTAGAAGGTTCATTGTTTACTTTTTTAGGCACATGAACAACATTTCTTCTAGGCAAAGCATTTTTCCTAGCAACATTTCTATCATGCATAATAGAAGAACTAGAAGCAACCATGACATGAGAATCAAAAGCATCATAACTTCTAAAAGCATTCCTAGAATGTCTCCTATCATGATACAGCATGGTTCTTTTTAGCACTACTAGCCATAGGGGGCCTTCCCTTTCTCCTTGGCGGAGATGGAAGCCTTGTGGCTTGTTAAGTTCTTGACTTCCCTCTTGAAGCCAAGACCATCCTTAATTGAGGGGTGTCTACCAATCGTGTAGGCATCCCTTGCAAATTTTATTTTATCAAATTCACTCTTGCTGGTCTTAAGTTGGGCATTAAGACTAGCCACTTCATCATTCAATTTAGAAATTGAAACTAGGTGTTCACTACAAGCATCAACATCAAAATCTTTACATCTATTGCAAATTGTAACATGTTCTACACAAGATGTTGATTTATTTGCTATTTCTAACTTAGCATTCAAATCATCATTTATGCTATTTAAGCTAGAAATAGAGTCATGGCATGTAGACAACTCACAAGAAAGCATTTCATTCCTTTTAATTTCTAAAGTAAGGAATTTTTGTGCCTCAACAAACTTATCATGTTCTTCATACAAAAGATCCTCTTGCTGTTCTAATAACTTATTCTTATCATTTAAAGCATCAATCAATTCATTGATCTTATCAATTTTATTTCTATCTAAACCTTTAAATAAACTAGAATAGTCTATTTCATCATCATCACTAGACTCATCATCACTTAAAGAAGCATAAGTAGTATCCCGAGTACATACCTTCTTCTCCTTCGCCATGAGGCATGTGTGACGCTCGTTGGGGAAGAGGGCCGATTTGTTGAAGGCGGTGGCGGCGAGTCCTTCGTTGTCAGAGTCGGATGACGAACAATCCGAGTCCCACTCCTTGCCAAGGTGTGCCTCGCCCTTAGCCTTCTTGTAAGTTTTCTTCTTTTCCCTCTTGTTCTCTTTTTCCTGGTCACTATCATTTTTGGGACAATTAGCGATAAAATGACCAATCTTACCACATTTGAAGCATGAGCGCTTCCCCTTTGTCTTGTTCTTCTTGGGATGCTCCTTGCGGCCCTTTAGCGCCGTCTTGAAGCGCTTGATGATGAGGGCCATTTCTTCATCATTAAGCCCGGCCGCCTCAACTTGCGCCACCTTGCTAGGTAGCGCCTCCTTGCTCCTCGTTGCTTTGAGAGCAATGGTTTGAGGCTCTTGGATTGGGCCATTCAACGCATCGTCAACGTATCTAGCCTCCTTGATCATCATCCGCCCGCTTACGAACTTTCCAAGTACCTCCTCGGGCGTCATCTTGGTGTACCTAGGATTCTCATGAATATTGTTCACAAATGTGGATCAAGGACAGTAAACGACCTTAGCATAAGGCGGACGATGTCGTTGTCCGTCCATCGCGTGCTTCCATAGCTCCTTATTTTGTTGACGAGGGTCTTGAGCCGGTTGTACGTTTGGGTTGGCTCCTCGCCCCTGATCATCACGAATCTCCCAAGTTCGCCCTCCACCAACTCCATTTTGGTGAGCATGGTGACATCGTTCCCCTCATGTGAGATCTTGAGGGTGTCCCAAATCTTTTTGGCGTTATCCAAGCCGCTCACCTTATGGTATTCGTCCCTGCACAATGAAGCTAGAAGAACAGTAGTAGCTTGTGCATTTTTGTGAATTTGCTCATTAATGAACATGGGACTATCAGTACTATCAAATTTTATTCCACTCTCTACTATCTCCCATATGCTTGGATGGAGAGAGAACAAGTGACTATGCATTTTGTGACTCCAAAATCTGTAGTCCTCTCCATCAAAGTGAGGAGGTTTACCAAGAGGAATGGAGAGCAAATGTGCATTTGAACTATACGGAATACGAGAATAATCGAAAGAGAAGTTTGAATTAACCGTCTTCTTTTTCTCGTAGTCGTTGTCGTCGTCCTTTTGGGAAGAAGAGGACTCGTCGCTGTCGTCGTAGTAGACGATCTCCTTGATGCGCCTCGTCTTCTTCTTCTTCCAATCTTTTCGTTTGTGACCCGAGCCCGAGTCGGTAGTCTTGTCATCTTTCGGCTCGTTAATGAAGGACTCCTTTTCCTTATCATTGATCACAATCCCCTTCCCCTTAGGATCCATCTCTTCGGGCGATTAGTCCCTTTCTTGAAGAGAACGGCTCTGATACTAATTGAGAGCACCTAGAGGGGGGTGAATAGGTGATCCTGTGAAACTTGAAAACTTAATGCCACAAAAACTTGATTAGGAGTTAGCACCAATAATTCCAAGTGGCTAGAGAGGAATCTTAGCAAAACACAATAACCACAAAGAGATCAACACAGAGATGGCATAGTGGTTTATTCCGTGGTTCGGCCAAGTCCAACGCTTGCCTACTCCACGTTGTGGCGTCCCAACGGACGAGGGTTGCAATCAACCCCTCTCAAGCGGTCCAAAGACCCACTTGAATACCATGGTGTTTTGCTTTGTTCACTATATCCCGTTCGCGAGGAATCTCCACAACTTGGAGCCTCTCGCTCTTACACTTTGATGTTCACAAAGAAGCACGGAGTAAGGGAGGGATGAGCAATGCACACGAGACACAAAATCATAGCAAATACGCACACACAAGACCCAGACTTGAGCTCAAAAGAATATCACGAGGTTCTCACTAGAACGGAGCTCAAGTCACTAAGAATGTCGAACAAGTGCGCAAGAATGAAGTGTGAGTGATCAACAATGCTCAAAGGATGCTTAGTATGCTCCTCCATGCGCCTAGGGGTCCCTTTTATAGCCCCAAGGCAGCTAGGAGCTGTTGAGAGCATTCCAGGAAGGCAATTCTTGCCTTCTGTCGCCTGGCGCACCGGACAGTCAGGTGCACCACCGGACACTGTCCGGTGCGGATCTCTTTCCTTATTTGGTGAAACCGACCGTTGCAGATTCAGAGCCGTTGGCGCACTAGACACTGTCCGGTGCACACCGGACAGTCCGGTGCCCCCTTCTAGCCGTTGGCTCGGCCACGTGTCCCGCGCAGATCGCGCGGCCGACCGTTGGCCCGGCCGACCGTTGGCTCACCTGACAGTCTGGTGCACCACCGGACAGTCCAGTGATTTATAGCCGTACGCCATTAATTACTTCCCGAGAGCGACGACTTCGCCTGTGAATGACTCACCGGACAGTCCGGTGCACCACTGGACAGTCCGGTGATTTATAGCCGTACACCGCCGTCGAAGTCCCAAGAACAGCCAGTTCGCCCGAGCCAGCCTGGCGCATCGGACACTGTCCGTCCGGTGCACCCAGACCGAGCTGTCTTTGGCTGAACAAAGTCATCTCTTTTCCAATTTGATTTCTCCTGTTTCCAGCACTTAGACACAAAACATTAGTCTCCAAAACAATGTACTAAGTCTTAGAAACATACCTTTACTCTTGATTTGCACTTTGTCCAACATTTGATATAGATTAACACTTAAGCACTTGTGTTGGCACTCAATCACCAAAATACTTAGAAATGGCTCAAGGGCACATTTCCCTTTCACCAAGGAAGTAGTTCAACTCGCCCATCATCGACATCTCAAACTTTTGAGTCATCACCCTGATATGTAGTCGGGGTACCGTTCGTCCTCGAAGCCAGGGGGTTGCTCCACGTACACTTCCTCCTTGATTGGCCCGTTGAGGAAAGCGCTCTTCACATCCATTTGGAACAACCTGAAAGAATGGTGAGCGGCATATGCTAGCAATATACGAATAGACTCTAGCCAAGCCACAGGAGCAAAAGTCTCCTCAAAGTCCAAACCTGCGACTTGGGCATAACCTTTTGCCACAAGTCGAGCCTTGTTCCTTATCACCACCCCGTGCTCGTCTTGTTTGTTGCGGAACACCCACTTGGTTCCCACAACATTTTGCTTGGGACGAGGCACCAATGTCCAAACTTCATTTCTCTTGAAATTATTGAGCTCCTCTTGCATGACCAACACCCAGTCCGGATCTAGCAAGGCCTCTTCTACCCTGAAAGGCTCAATAGAAGAGACAAAGGAGTAATGCTCACAAAAATTAACTAATCTAGAACGAGTAGTTACTCCCTTGCTAATATCACCCAAAATTTGGTCGACGGGATGATTCCTTTAAATCGTCGCTCGAACTTGGGTTGGAGGTGCCGGTTGTGCTTCTTCCTCCATCACATGATCATCTTGTGCTCCCCCTTGATCACACGCCTCTTCTTGATGAACCTGTTTATTATCTTGAGTTGGGGGATGCACCATTGTTGTGGAAGAATGTTGATCTTGCTCCTTTTGTTCCTGTGGCCGCACATCTCCAATCGCCATGGTGCGTATTGCGGCCGTTGGAACGTCTCCTTCATCTACATCATCAAGATCAACAACTTGCTCTCTTGGAGAGCCATTAGTCTCATCAAATACAACGTCGCTAGAGACTTCAACCAAACCCGATGATTTGTTGAAGACTCTATACGCCTTTGTATTTGAGTCATAACCTAACAAAAACCCTTCTACAGCTTTGGGAGCAAACTTAGAATTTCTACCTTTCTTCACTAGAATATAGCATTTGCTCCCAAATACACGAAAGTAAGACACATTGGGTTTGTTACCGGTTAGAAGCTCATACGAAGTCTTCTTGAGGACGCGGTGAAGGTAGACCCGGTTGATAGCGTGGCAAGCCGTGTTCACGGCTTCCGACCAAAACCGCTCGGGGGTCTTGAACTCTCCAAGCATCATCCTCGCCATGTCTATGAGCGTCCTGTTCTTCCGCTCTACCACACCATTTTGCTGTGGTGTGTAGGGAGCGGAGAACTCGTGCTTGATCCCTTCCTCCTCAAGGTACTCCTTCACTTGAAGGTTCTTGAACTCGGACCCGTTGTCGCTCCTGATTTTCTTCACCTTGAGCTCAAATTCATTTTGAGCTCTCCTTAGGAAGTGCTTGAGGGTCCCTTGGGTTTCAGATTTATCCTACAAAAAGAATACCCAAGTGAAGCGGGAAAAATCATCAACTATAACAAGACCATACTTACTCCCTCCTATGCTTAGATAGGCGACGAGTCTGAAGAGGTCCATATGCAGCAACTCCAAAGGTCTTGATGTGGTCATCACATTTTTGGTATGATGAGATTCCCACCTGTTTACCTGCTTGACAAGCTGCACAAGGTCTATCTTTTTCGAAAGTTACATTAGTTAGACCTATCACGTGTTCTTCCTTTAGAAGCTTGTGAAGGTTCTTCATCCCCACATGAGCTAAACGGCGATGCCACAGCCAGCCCATGCTAGTCTTAGCAATTAAGCATGCATCTAGACCGACCTCCTCTTTTGCAAAATCAACTAAATAGAGTTTGTCGTCTAATACACCCTTAAAAGCTAATGAACCATCACTTCTTCTAAAGACAGACACATCTACATTTGTGAATAAGCAGTTATATCACATATTACAAAGCTGACTCACAGACAACAAGTTATATCCAAGCGACTCAACTAAAAACACATTGGAAATGGAGTGCTCGGATGAAATAGCTATTTTTCCTAACCCTTTCACCTTGCCTTGATTCCCGTCACCGAATATGATTGAGTCTTGGGAATCTTTGTTCTTGACGTAGGAGGTGAACATCTTCTTCTCCCCCGTCATGTGGTTTGTGCATCCGCTGTCGATAATCCAGCTTGAACCCCCGGATGCATAAACCTGCAAGGCAAATTTAGGCTTGGGTTTTAGGTACCCAACTCTTGTTGGGTCCTACAAGGTTAGTCACAATATCCTTAGGGACCCAAATGCAAGTTTTATCTCCCTTGCATTTTGCCCCTAATTTCCTAGCAATCACCTTTCTATCCTTTCTACAAATTGCAAAGGAAGCATTGCAAGCATGATAAATTGTAGAAGGTTCATTAATCTTCCTAGGAACATGAGTAACATTTCTCTTAGGCATATGATGAATGACATTTCTCCTAGGCATATCTCTACCATGCATATAGGAAGAACTTGAAGCAAACATTGCATTTGAATCATAAGCATTACAACTCCTATCATGATGAATATTTCTAGAAAATTTCCTTAAAATAAATGCATGATTCTTTTGAGCACTATTAGCCATAGGGGCCTTCCCTTTCTCCTTGGTGGAGATGGAAGCCTTATGGCTTGTTAAGTTCTTGACTTCCCTCTTGAAGCCAAGACCATCCTTAATTGAGGGGTGTCTACCAATCGTGTAGGCATCCCTTGCAAATTTTATTTTATCAAATTCACTCTTGCTGGTCTTAAGTTGGGCATTAAGACTAGCCACTTCATCATTCAATTTAGAAATTGAAACTAGGTGTTCACTACAAGCATCAACATTGAAATCTTTACACCTATTGCAAATTGCAACATGTTCTACACAAGATGTTGATTTATTTGCTATTTCTAACTTAGCATTCAATTCATCATTTATGCTCTTTAAGCTAGAAATAGAGTCATGGCATATAGACAATTCACAAGAAAGCATTTCATTCCTTTTAATTTCTAAAGCAAGGGATTTTTGTGCCTCTACAAACTTATCATGTTCTTCATACAAAAGATCCTCTTGCTTTTCTAATAACCTATTCTTATCATTCAAGGCATCAATCAACTCATTAATCTTATCAACCTTAGTTCTATCTAAGCCCTTGAATAAACATGAATAGTCTATTTCGTCATCGCTAGATTCTTCATCACTTGAGGAAGCGTAAGTACTAGTATTACGAGTGCTTACCTTCTTTTCCCTTGCCATGAGGCAAGTGTGATGCTCGTTGGGGAAGAGGGATGTCTTGTTGAAGGCGGTGGCGGCGAGTCCTTCGTTGTCGGAGTCGGACGACGAACAATCCGAGTCCCACTCCTTGCCAAGGTGTGCCTCGCCCTTAGCCTTCTTGTACGCCTTTTTCTTTTCCCTCTTGTTCCCTTGTTCCTGGTCACTATCATTATCGGGACAATTAGCGATAAAATGACCAATCTTACCACATTTGAAGCATGAGCGCTTCCCCTTCGTCTTGTTCTTGTTAGGCTGCCCCTTGCGACCCTTTAGCGCTGTCTTGAAGCGCTTGATGATGAGGGCCATCTCTTCATCATTAAGTCCGGCCACCTCAACTTGCGCCACCTTGCTAGGTAGCGCCTCCTTGCTCCTCGTTGCCTTGAGAGCAATAGTTTGAGGCTCTTGGATTGGGCCATTTAATGCGTCGTTGACGTATCTAGCCTCCTTGATCATCATCCGCCCGCTTACGAACTTTCCAAGTATCTCCTCGTGCGACATCTTGGTGTACCTAGGATTCTCACGAATATTGTTCACAAGATGTGGATCGAGGACAGTAAAATACCTAAGCATTAGGCGGACGATGTAGTGGTCCGACCATCGCGTGCTTCCATAGCTCCTTATTTTGTTAACGAGGGTCTTGAGCCGATTGTACGTTTGGGTTGGCTCCTCGCCCCTGATCATTGCGAATCTCCCAAGTTCGCCCTCTACCAAGTCCATCTTGGTGAGCATGGTGACGTCGTTCCCCTCATGTGAGATCTTGAGGGTGTCCCAAATCTGCTTGGCGTTATCCAAGCCGCTCACCTTATGGTATTCGTCTCTGCACAATGAAGCTAGAAGAACAGTAGTAGCTTGTGCATTTTTGTGAATTTTCTCATTAATGAACATGGGACTATCAGTACTATCAAATTTCATTCCACTCTCTACTATCTCCCATATGCTTGGATGGAGAGAGAACAAGTGACTACGCATTTTGTGACTCCAAAATCCGTTCCTCTCCATCAAAGTGAGGAGGTTTGCCGAGGGGAATGGAAAGCAAATGAGCATTGGAACTTTGCGGAATACGAGAATAATCAAAGGAAAAGTTTGAATTAACCGTCTTTCTTTTCTCGTAGTCGTTGTCGTCGTCCTTTTGGGAAGTGGAAGATTCGTCGCTGTCGTAGTAGATTATCTCCTTGATGCGCCTTGTTTTCTTCTTCCTCCCATCTTTTCTTTTGTGGCCCGACCCTGAGTCAGTAGGTTTGTCATCCTTTGGATCATTGACGAAGGACTCCTTCTCCTTATCATTGACCACCATCCCCTTGCCCTTAGGATCCATCTCTTCGGGCGATTAGTGCCTTCGTGAAGAGAACGGCTCCGATACCAATTGAGAGCACCTAGAGGGGGGGTGAATAGGTGATCCTGTAAAACTTGAAACTTAGTGCCACAAAAACTTGATTAGGAGTTAGCACAATAAGGCCAAGTGGCTAGAGAGGAGTCTTAGCAAAACACAATAACCACAAAGAGATCAACACAGAGATGGCACAGTGGTTTATCCCGTGGTTCGGCCAAGTCCAATACTTGCCTACTCCATGTTGTGGCGTCCCAACGGACGAGGGTTGCAATCAACCCCTCTCAAGCGGTCCAAAGACCCACTTGAATACCACGGTGTTTTGCTTTGCTTTACTATATCCCGCTTGCGAGGAATCTCCACAACTTGGAGCCTCTCGCCCTTACAAAGATGTTCACAAAGAATCACGGAAGTAAGGTTGGGATGAGCAACGCACACAAGACACAAAATCAGAGCAACACACGCACATAAGTCACAACACGAGCTCTCAACACAACTCAAAGAGTTCTCTACTCAAACGGAGCTCTAGTTGCTATCACAAAGAATCGAATGCGCGGAATTGAAGTCTTGGTGCTTAGGAATGCTTAGAGAATGCTTGGTGTACTCCTCCATGCGCCTAGGGGTCCCTTTTATAGCCCCAAGGCAGCTAGGAGCCGTTGAGAGCATTCCAGGAAGGCAATTCTTGCCTTCTGTCGCCTGGCGCACCGGACAGTCCGGTGCGGATTTCTTTCCTTATTTGGCGAAGCCGACCGTTGCAGATTTAGAGCCGTTGGCGCACCGGACACTGTCCGGTGCACACCGGACAGTCCGGTGCCCCCTTGTGACCGTTGGCTCACCGGACAGTCCGGTGAATTATAGCCCTACGCCGTTAATCACTTCCCGAGAGCGACGACTTCGCCTGTGAATGGCTCACCGAACAGTCCGGTGCACCACCAGACAGTCCGGTGATTTATAGCCGTACGTCGTTGATCGCTTCCCGAGAGCAGCCATTTGACAGTCGCCAGCCTGGCGCACCGGACACTGTACGGACCACCCAAACCGAGCTGTCTTTGGCTGAACAAAGCCATCTCTTTTCCAATTTGATTTCTCCTGTTTCCAGCACTTAGACACAATACATTAGTTCTTAAAACAATGAACCAAGTCTAGAAACATACCTTTAGACTTGATTTGCACTTTGTCCATCACTTTGCATAGATTACCATAAGTCCACTTGTGTTGGCACTCAATCACCAAAATACTTAGAAATGGCCCAAGGGCACATTTCCCTTTCAGGTGGCGCACCGGACTGTCCGGTGCGCCACCCGACAAAAGGCAAGGATAGCCTTCCTTGTTGATCTCCAACGGCTCCTAGCTACCTTGGGGCTATAAAAGGGACCCCTAGGCGCATGGAGGAGTAACCCAAGCATTCTAAGTCTCCCACACTCGGTCTCCATGCACTTGATCGATCGTGTTAGTGATTTGAGCTCCGTTCTAGCTATGAACTCTTTGTGCTTCATTTTGAGCTCAAGTCTTGGCTTGTGTGCGTTTGTGTGCTGCGGATTTGTGTGTGTTGCTCCCCAACCTTACTCTCGTGGTTTCATTGTGATCTTTGTTGTAAGGGTGAGAGACTCCAACTTGTAGAGATTCCTCACAAACGGGAAAAGATATAAGGAAGAAAAACCGTGGTATTCAAGTTGATCATTGGATCACTTGAAAGGGGTTGAGTGCAACTCTCGTCCATTGGGACGCCACAACGTGGAAGTAGGCAAGTGTTACTTGGCCGAACCACGGGATAAAATCGCGTGTCTCTTGTGTTGATCTCTTTGTGACTGTTTTGCCCACAAGAACTCGCTTTTCAACTACTTAGTCGCACTAACATTTCTATAACCAAGTTTTTGTGGCTATTTAGAGTTGAATATTGCAGGATCACCTATTCACCCCCCCTCTAGGTGCTCTCACTATGTGCTACGCACAGTGATTTGGACTATTTTGTGTTTCGAACTGTGATTTGTATTATTTGTGCTACGTACTTGTATTTGGACTATGTGTGATATTATATGGTTGTTTGATGTGCTATTTCGTGATATATGTTGATATCATATTTGATGTCATTATTATAATTGTGGTTGTTAATAAAAACAAGTTAAACTCTTGCAAAAATTTTTTGTGATTAGAAAGACATGAAGAGTACAATACAAGGTAATAGCAAATTGAAATACAAAGGTACTACAAAACAACCGGATGGCAAAATCAATCTAAAACATAATCTATAAGCAACTCGTCATCTGAGTCATCCGTCACATAATCCTCAACAACAATGTTGTTTCACTTGCTTGATTGTCCCGCATATTTCCCTCTTATTCCTTTCTCTTGTAGTAAGCTGCTTCTACCAAATCTGCAACATGGGAAAACAAGCGGCCTCTGCTTCATCGGTGGCCTAAGACACAAATTTGTCCTCCTCTTACACATGTAATCCTACCTCAGCTAGCGCGATGAGCTCACTCAACCTTGATGTGTCGTCCTCCTCCACCGTCAGCTCCACCCTCTACATTTTTCCTCAACGTATCTTGCACAAGCTCATCTGCGATATAGTTTCTAGTGCAACCAATCTCTGCAAATAAATTAAGACAAGTAATTTAGCAACAACAACACACAATGTGGAGAGAAAACAACACATGTTTTTGTCCCTCAGTTGCGCTCACACGACCAATAAGATTCCCTGACATCTGTTTCTCGACTCTAGCCACCGCCATTTCCCTTGCCTCATGTGCCCTCTTCTCATTAGTTGTCTTCCTTCTGCTCCGCTCTACATGCATCGGGCTATCACAAAGCTGTGATTCGGCATACCTACGCATCTCATGTCTGTGATATTTAATGTAGGAATCAATAAGCTAAGATCCACACCGCATCTTCTCTCCCATGAGTCTATTCGACCTTATCGTATGCATCACTTCGTCTTTACCAAAGAATGTCTCCCAAGTGCATTTCCTGGTCTTCTACACAAAACAAACAATAAGTAAGGACGAATGCAACATCACATCTCATGCCATCAAAAACAAATACCAACCTCTTTGTAATCTACCACATGTCCACAAAATACCCTACACCAAGCTCCAAAGGAACTAGTCCATACTTATCTTCAACACTAGATTTGTAGAGTATAGGATCAGACTTGCACTCTTTTGCCCACTCATTCTTTTTATTCTACTTTGCCTCTGGCTCAGGCCAATGAGACCTAGGCCCATACAACCACTCTTTGAAAATACACCTACGTCCATCGTATAGCCGCAAGAGGACACATTAGTAAATTTATGGCGAAAGTGACAAAACTATGAACATATGTTGTGCACTTACATAACTACTATTGTGACACAGGAACTACGTCGCGGTCTCTGGACATATCACAACATGATCTTCGCAATCGCACCGAGGTGGAGACTCTAATCGTCCATCTGTGTCTAGGTTCTTCTCGTCCTCCGTCATTGGTGGTGGGTTTGGTGGAGGAGGCACCCATTACTTAAAACGCTCTCGCGTATTCCTCCCTCCCAACCATTTATCGAAAAGGAGATACCAAGGGTCAAAATTATCAGGACTGTCAATCCACCGGAAAAAGCACATCTCATGGTCCTACGAGAATGGAACGAAACATTAGTACACATCTATAAAATAGCAAAAACAAAGATGTGGCAAACTACATACGTTAAAGCGATTGCATGTGTAGAAGCAGCGAGTAGCCGTGTCCGGATGTTTGGATTGAAATACCCATGTCAGTCGGGCACAGTCACAATTAGGTACAGAAGGAACATGAGCATCCTTGCTAGATGCATCGATATAAATCTCGAGGACGACCTCTCTTCCGCCACAACATCTCTCAATACATGTCTTCCATCTACGAAACGATTTTATATTAACACCACTACAGATATCCCAGAAATGATTTAAACTTGTAAATAACATGGCACTCATAGTTTCAAAACCCTAAAGATTTTTTAAACCTACGATTCAAGAACTATCTAAGAAACCTTAATCACCATATCAACAATATATCTTAGAAATCATAACTAATAGCAATATGTTCACCAATCAAAACTAATTAATCCAAACCCTAAGAAACCATACTACGCAATATACATAGCAAATGGATCGGTGAGATACCATACATTGGTCTTCAAGCTATATGGACCGAAGGAATGGTCGGGCATTGCTCTCGGCCAGGGAAGGGGAGATTTATAATGCAGTGTAGCTCGGCACCGAGATCCATGGCGCTGAGCTAGGTGCCACGTGAGCTACCACCACGACCCACCCGCGTCAGCGAGTCCCCCCTGCTCGGCGCCATGGGTTGTGGCGCCGAGTAGTGTTACCTCAGCGCCATAGCGTATGACACCGAGGAGAGTGTCCAAATCCGGCAATAGTTTCTCTAGGGGGCTAAATGTGAATTTTCTTCATAAAAGGGCTAAAATGCAAAAAAGACTGGACCGGTCGTTACGTGTGTCCGTGTCCCACAATATTTGGATAATGTTTTGGATATGTGAACATTTACTTTGCCATCAATTTGGATTCAAATATATTTTTTTAACATCGATAATAATAGTCATCGATATTATTTATCGTTTAGGACAACGACATGATCTCTAAAATATAGATTTGATCAATGTTTTTTTAAATACAAATACACTCTTAATATATTTATACTTTTATAAAAATTACTTTTTAAGATAAATCAGTGCATATAACTATTAGGTTTGAAAACTAATTAACAAAACGGTTATTTGTAGTAAAAAATTTATAAGTTTGACTTAAACCTTGTTTAAAATGATAACTAATATGATACCGGAGGGAGTACAACCTAGAGCATCCTGACCAGTTTTTTATGCACAAGAGACACCTAAAAAGTTGCATCATACAATGAGTTGTCTTTAAAACCAGTCACATCATAAATTCTATCAAGAGACAATATATATATGGAGAGTCGTGTAGAGACAGTCTCTTAGTCTGTCTCTTGTAATTTTTTACATTTAACCATTTAGAGTTTCCTCAAGAAACGAGATATTAAATAGAGTTGTATATACCCTAGGAAGGTTGGTATCCATCAGTTGTCGGTAAAAGTGCACTGCAAACTCAAGATAAATTTCAGCTAAAATGGTAAATGAAGTAGATATGTTATCTTTTTCTTAAGTATATGGATGAATGAAGTATGAACTAAGTTCAAATTTAACTTTACTAAAATATTCTGATGAAACCTAAATATAATTTGAGAAAATAGTAAAATGGCCACTTAATGGACTTATTTTTCATTTTTTAAAAAAATTCAAGAATAATTTGAGCCTTTTGATGGACGAAAATGTAAACATGTGTTCTAATATGAGATAATTTATTTATTCTTGGTATCCGACTAAAGTATCTTGAAGAATTGAAACACGTGATACATATAATTATCGTCTCTACTCAATATCTATGAAATATTCGTGATGGATGTTGTCCGGATTTAGCTTGTCTTGTACTCTACACATTTTTTTTGTATTTGTACAGCTAAAACAAATTATAAAGAGAAACACGGAAACAAACAAATAATATTTGTCCGTATACGGTATAAGGTGCGATTACGACCTCAACGTGACACAGCGACCGATACACGCGTGCTGTGACCGTCTGTGAGCTTGTCAGCTTCGGACACAGGACAGGCTGACGGGAGGCATCATACTTTGTAGCGTTTGTACTTTGTACGTGCTAGGTCCCAGCCTTGTGTTGCATACATCACAAAGGATTTCACTCCGAATAGCTTGCACGCTTATGATTTTGAGAAGGTGAAGAGTTTTCCGGAGTACTATAATACAGTGATTGATGCCGATGCAAAAGCAGAAAGTTAAAGACCGATATAACCTGTTCCAGATGTGTAATGATTGATCATATACTTTCTATGTTCATAAATATATGACACTGTTGACTATTAAAAAAACTTTGACCACTCGTTTTATTCAAAAAAAAAGTTATCATTTATTTTTTTGATTTGTTTTATCAGTTTGGATTTGACTTACAATTTTACATTTTTGAATAAATATTTTGATTATGGCGAGTAGTCAAAATTTTCGAAAAAAGTCAACGGTGTCATATATTTGTGAACGGAGATAATATTTGATACTCCCCCTATCCTGAAATAGAATTCGTTTTATATTAAATATATATTCATTAAAAATCTATGAATGATGTTTGTTTGTATGCTATATTAATTACCATTCATTAGAATGTGGACCGAAAAAGATGATTGGAAAGAACTATATTTTAGGATAGAGGGAGTAACAAATATTGTTCGTGCGTTGTTCGACATTGAGAAGGGGAGATACAATCAGGGACGCTAGATTTCTGGGCAGGAGGCGCTTCAAGATGCTTAAAGCATGCTTGAGTCGACTAACAAGAGAAATAAAAGTAATCACGCATTGAAAGCAACCGACAAGAGAAATAAACATGCTTAAAGCATGTTTGAGTCGATTATTTACTCTAGAGCGACGCGGGCTTCGTGCATGGCCAAAAGCATAGGAATATGCCAAAAACCATCATTATTACCTACACTGTTAACTAAATCTATGGCTAGATAAATGGTGAACCACCTATAGGAACATCCTAGATTTAATCTTCAACACGTATCATGCCGATGATCCTATGAACATCTGCTACTGTAAACCAATGACCATGCATGTGAACATGGATTAAGACCTCCAAAGATGTCCATCCAAACTAAACAATGAGATTAAACATGTAAGGCAGGGTGCTAGATGCTTATTGAACTCCTGAGTTGCTAAATGTCATGCATGTTGTACCTTGCATGTCGTGGAGTGTAGAATCCAATCAAGGAACACAAATCTAGCGATGTAAAATCAATCTAGTAACATGAAGCTTAATGACAGAAATAGATTGAAACTATATGAGATAACTAGTAGATCTTGCCAACAACAACACTTAGTACAAGATCTATTGAGGTAAGGTGATAACATCGTACTACCTTGACACGATCTACTAGAGATCACGGTAGGACATCATAGCGCTTACCTTGGGAAACCCTTAGGAAAAAGGTGATGATGCGCCGATAAGATGAGAAACACGCGCTGCTTGGGTGAATGAATGCCTTCTGTTTATTGTGATCATAGAATGTTACATCTTATAGTTCATGGACTTGAAGTGATAAGTATTTTCTAACAAACTTCTGATCTATCTACGGTATGTAACAAATATGGTCTATCCTTCCGCTTAGGTTGAGTCCATCAGCCAAAAAAGGTTGTACGATCTGGCTAGGATTTGGTGCCAATAGGGTAGATGACTAGGATGTGTCGACAATGGTTGTGGGAGGTGCAGCCCCAAATCTAGGCACCACAATGGAAGATGTCAGCTACAAGAGTGCCACCTATTTGGACAATATGATTGAAGGTGAGGACTATGGGGGTGTTTGATTCAGCTTGAAATCAGATTCTGGTAGTCAGAATCGGTCTCTAGAAGCCAAACACTTCGCTTCTCAGTCTGCTTTGGTGAAAATCGTCCAAATCAACTAAATATAGAATCCACCGAGTCGTTGTGATGGGAGAAATTTGTCACTTTCTAGATCCTAAACCCTATGGGCCCCTTTATATTCCTTCACACGTAAGCATATTCAAATTCTCCCCACACCAAATTCTCTAATAATATAGATTCTCGGAAAACCCGTTAGAAAAAATAACCAACCGGGTCTTATATGTCATTGCAAGCCGTGGAAGGGTACCTACCACCACAAGTGATTGTGGGGATCTCCCTGCACCCACCAAGGTCACATCGCTGGCCATGGACGCCTCGCTACATTAATGATAGGGACAGTGGAGGAAGAGAAGACGGCACTGTTGGAACTTGCACACGGGCGCAAGTTGATCCAACAGGGGGGGAATGATAGAACAAACAGAGTTTCAGCACGTGATGGCAAAAGCACCGTTCAACTAGCCTCTCAAGGGCACTGTGTGGGGGTATTTATAGGTGTCCGGGTGCCCAGCGTCCCGTGTTAAGGACACATGTGCCCTCAGACACCTAGGTTATCCCCGGAATATTCCCATAAAGCGGGGTTATAGACCGTAATTACAGGGACGCCTTTATAAATTAGGCCCGTAACACGCAGCGGCCACGCAGGGCCTGTCGCAATGGGCCGGATCTCACATGGGCCTCCACGCTGGACGAGGCCGCCCGGTGGGATGACCTTGCCACGGGTCTTCGTCCGATGTCGTATGGGGCGAAGGGTGTCCCTGCCCGTTGTCTTGTCTCCGTTGGGCCGGCGTAAACGGCGAAGGCCCCGGGCGAAGGGTGTCCCTGCCCGTTGTCTTGTCTCCGTTGGGCCAGCGTTTACGGCGAAGGCCCCGAGCGAAGGGTGGCGTCTTTGCCTTCGCCCCAACATTTGTCCTCCGAGGGACCAGTTCGACTAAGTCATCTGGTGCCGAAGACGTCGCTAGATGGCGGAGACGCTGCCCTCGCTCGAAGTGGTTCCGCGGGGGTTTTTGACATGACCGTTGATTGACACCGTACTGTGGGACTGCGGGTTTCCCGAAGCGCCGCGCCCTGTGTATAAAAGGGGGCGGGGGGCGACGCGTTTTGAAATTTATTCTTCCGCGCTCCGCGAAAACCCTAGCCGCTTTCTCCACCGTCTCTGCTGCTCGTCTGCCCTCCTTGCTCTTTATTCGCCGGAGATCTGGCTTGAGTGAAGCAGACCGCCCGCCGCCGCCGACGGTACCTAGCGATGCCGACCTCTTCTTCTTCTGCTGCCGCCTCGCCGCCGGCCGACGCATCGTCTGAGGAAACGCTGAGTTCTGTGGCGGGGGAGGAGTTGCGCGCCGGCGATACTGTGGATTTTGGTGTGTCGCGGATGTCGTCGGCCCGTGTGCAGGATATGCAGCGGCTTGGTTACTTTGGCGGCGGGGTCGCCCGTGTCCCGGGGACGGAGGAAGTCCCCAAGCCGGAAGGCGAGTTGGTTGTGTTCGAGGCGTTCTTTGCCGCTGGTCTCCGCTTGCCTGCGCACCGATTTGTTGGAGAAGTCCTGCGCAGATTCAATGTTCAGATCCATCAGCTGACTCCGAACGCCGTGGTGGCTCTGTCGAAGTTTGTCTGGGCGACGACTTCGTATGGCGGACAGCCATCAGTCGAAGTCTTCGCAAAGCATTATTGCCTGCACTGGCAGAAGAGGATGATTGGAAGTGAGGTTGCCCAGTTTGGGTCCTATACATTTACGCCGAAGACCGGCAAGACCACGATGCAGGTAGTTGAGTTGGTTCCCTGCGCCCGCAACAAGTGGGGCAATTGGCAGGATTTTTGGTTCTACGTCGCGGAGGGTACAGCCGAAGACCATCCGGGGCTCCCCGTGTCCGAGATGTGCTCACATTTTTACTCAGCATACCCGCCTTTTGAAGTGGCGGATGAGGATGCGGACGAAGGGGCCCTTCGGTGCGACGCCGGCCTGAGCAGCGGGCGCGATTTGGTTGAGGAGTTTGTGGCGTTCGGGGTATGGCCTTTGGCGCATGGCTGGGCGGTGGGCGAAGTGTGCCCTCACCAGATGCCTTCCCACGGTGGGAAGCTGGTGCGAAGTCCTGCCTTCGCGCTGGATCTGCAGGGTCGCGATCCGGCCGCCTTTGTGCGCGAGGCTGAGGATGGGGCGGTGCAGATCGTGGGTCGGTATGTGCCTAGGACAGAGGGCCAGCGCAGCTGGGACATTCGCGGGTCAAATGACCGCTTGAATAGGGTCTTTGAGTTGAATCGTCTACCGTATGGCGGTTATCCCGACCAAGACGATGTGGAACGTCGCGGGAAGAAACCGGTGGTGGAGTCTGGAGACGACCCCGCGCCTGCGGCCGCCCCGTCCTCTAAGAAGAAGAAATTAGGTACTGCTGTGGGAGGACTTTGGGTTTCTGATGGTTTTGCTAGAGAATTGATGAGGCATGCGCGGCCCCGGGGGGAAGGATGTCTTCGCCCGAGCTTCGGGAGTCTTCGGCGCGGATGCTGAGGGTTACCGGGGGTTGGTGGCCTAAGAACGTTCCTGTCCCCCGCGCGGCCGGTGAAGACTTTTTTACATCTCGCATGGTTCGTGCTTGGAAAGTGTTTCCTTACGGGCGGAATATTGCTGCTGTTGTGTCGGCAGTGATGGACAAGGATCGCCAGGGAGCTGCACAGAAGCGCCAGACGGTCGTCAGGCTTCATGAAGCCAGGCCGAAGAGGCAGCGGGGGGCGACGAAGGCTACTGCCCCTGGCGGAGGCCAGCCGCCGCTAGCGGCTAAGTCGGCCGTCCCTGCATCCAGTAGGGCGCCGGACGCTGCGAAGGCGGCTGGCACCGGTGGTCCCAAGTCAGCGAAGGCTGCCCCTTCGTCCAGCGGGTTGCCGGAGGCTGCGAAGGCGGCTCGAGGGTTGCCGCCCCCTGGCAAGCGCGTTGCTGACTTTGCCACCGACATTAGTGTGGAAGACTATTTTGTTGGTAAGTCGTTGGCTCGAGCTCTTTTTTTTCTTTTTTCTTTTTTTTTTGATTTGTCGATGCGTCGCAGGGTCGGACAAAGACCAGCTTCTTGTTATTCCGCCTGCCGCGGCGGCCGCGGCGGCTGCCGTGGTGCCAAGGGCGAAGGGCAGTGCTGGTGGCAAGATGCCGGCACTCACTGCCGTCAGGGACGAGGCGGGTGCCGTGTCACGCCGGCTGGAGGAGATGAAGGAGGCGCTAAGTCAGGTGCGTTGAGCTAGACCTCGGTTCGGGTTTTGTTTTTTTTTTGAAACGGCTTCGCCGGGGCTGTGGTCTTATGTGTCTCTTGTAGGCGGCTGACTTCGCAAACCGCGCGGCGTCGGGGGCCCTGACGGCAGTTGCGTCTGCCGAAGTCGAGAGACTTCGGACGCAACATGCTGACGCCGTCCGGGAAAAGTCGGCCGCCGACAGTAAGTGCCGCAAGCTGGTGGACAAGGTGGCTATGCTGGAGGGTGAGAAGGCTGACCTCCGGCGCCAACTGGCGGCGGAGAGGGAGGAGGCTACTGAGGCCCTCGCCAAGGCGAAGGCTGCGCAGGCGGAGGCCAACCTGGCGCGGGCGGAGGGCAGCATTGCAGGCAGCGCGCGGAGCAGCTGGAGGAGCGGCTCAGCGCGCTGCAGAGCCGTGTGGAGAGGGCCGAGGCCTCGGCGCGCACGGAGGCTGAGCGGACGCGCAAACAGCTCATGGATTCATACCGTGAGCTGGGCGCGCGGACCGGTGAGTTTGAAGTGCCGGACCGAGAGCCCAGACTTCGCTGCCTTGAGTGGGTGCAGGAGGAGCTGCAGGCGCTCCCCACCATCGTGGAGGGGTTTATGTCTTATGCTTCTCTGGTCACCTGCGAGTGGGCGATGAACGCGCTCTCTCGCGAGGGGTGCCGACACTATGAGGTCTTCGACCAAGCTGATGAAGATTTGGAGCGTGATATCTACAAGGTTGAGGACCCCGTAGTGAAGGAATCCGCCGGAGCCCTCTACGACCGGATGTGGGGCCCCCATGGTCGAGAGGTGGTCAGGGAGCGGGCTGAGGCGGCGAGGAGTCAGGTAATGTTTGGCTTTTGTTTGGTGTTTGTTTAATGTGGGTTAAATGTGGTTTTGTTGAGTCTTTGTGCTGTGTCTCAGGCGGCGCGTGGCGAGAGGGTGGATGACTTCGGGGCTTTGAACGACACGCTGCCCGACCCGGAGCCGAACCCGGTGGCAGCTGTGTCCGAGGCCGCTCCGGAGCCGCCCCCGGAAGTCGCCGAAGGCGT
This sequence comes from Zea luxurians, assembly GCA_029449295.1. NCBI lineage: Eukaryota > Viridiplantae > Streptophyta > Magnoliopsida > Poales > Poaceae > Zea > Zea luxurians. The sequence goes on along the minus strand of JAOPSE010000001.1, from coordinate 41,778,217 downwards.
TCCCGATGCCCCTGCAGCCACGGCGGCCGGCGGAGACCCGTCGTCAACTGCTGCGCCAAGGGCTGAGGATCCTGCGGCGGAGGCTGCGGAGGCGACAGCGGAGGCTTCCGCGACGGCTGGGTCTTCGCAGGTGGCCTAGCGGGTGTGGGTAGTTAGGAAATTTTGGATATTGTTGCTGAACCTTGGTTGCTGCGCAGGTTCAAGATTTTGGGCCTGCGCACGCAACCGCTACTGCTAATTTTTGGGCGGCTTCGACCGTGGATGATGGGAATAAATCGGATGAGTCTGCGTCTAAATTTTCCGAGTTCGGTGACTCTGGGAGCTCTGTTGAATGGACCGAAGAGTCGTCGGATGAGGACTTGGACTACTTTGCGGCCTTGGATGTAGCAGTGGCGGAGGCTTCGTCGCAAGCTGCGGATGCTGATGTTTTGTCTGGTCTGAGCACTAGGCGTAGGCGGCGAAGGGCGGTTGCGAAGCGTAGAGTGAGTGGACAGGACGCCGGTCGGCTTCGTGTGAGTGGGGCTGGCAGGTAGGAACTGTTGACCCTGCCGGCCGCTGTGAGTGCGGGTGAGGGGGAGTTGCGAAGCCTTTTTGCGGGTGAAGAGCTTAGGATAATGTTGTTTAACTATAGGGAGATGGGAATTATTCCGAAGGTCGAGCCGATGTAGAATGCGATGCCCTCGTTTGTACATGAGTAACGGCTTGTATGATGAGGTTGTGTGCCTTCGCACACCCGGCTATGTTCACGAAGGCGCTAAGTGCTTGGTCTGGTGTGTTTGTTATGTTGGTCTGGTGCGCATGTAGTCGGCCTTTGTGCGGACAGTTTGGTGTAGCCGTTTTTGCACTTGTTAGGCTTCGTGCGGCTGTACCATTGTAATCGGTTCGTCGGACTTGATGCGCTGTCCCTGCTGCACCCTGAGGCGACTTCTGCAGGGATAGTTTTCGCGGCAATTTAGAATTTTTCGCACTTATTGCGCTAGTCCGGCTGCACCCTTAGGCGACTTCTGCGCGGATAGTCTTCGTGGAAGACTTCGATTTTTCGCACTTGTTGTGCTAGTCCGGCTGCACCCTTAGGCGACTTCTGCGCGGATAGTCTTCGTGGAAGATTCGATTTTTCGCACTTGTTGTGCTAGTCCGGCTGCACCCTTAGGCGACTTCTGCGCGGATAGTCTTCGTGGAAGACTTCGATTTTTCGCACTTGTTGTGCTAGTCCGGCTGCACCCTTAGGCGACTTCTGCGCGGATTTGTCGCACGCGAGGGCGGCTGCTGCCGGGCCTCACGGTGACTTTGCATTGGTCGAATGTCGAAGACCGTTGATGCGGTCTTTTTTCGACGTGGATTTTGCGGGGGATTTTTCTCTTGTATATTACATGACTCCGCCTCGTTAAAAACCTCACCCCCCAGGAGGAAAAGAGTGCGGGCCTGAACAAAATTGTTTTTATAAATTACAAGGGCGGGCTGGCCCTGATGAGTCAAACAAAAAATTTGCGCAGATTATCAATGTTCCAGGAATGCTCTAAGTCTTCGCCGTTTGGCGTTGCAAGCCTGTATGCGCTGGGGGAGGCCTTCGACTTGACAATGTAAGGGCCCTCCCACATGGGCTCCAGCTTGCCTCTAGACTCCGTTCGAGCTGTCCGGATGAGGACGAGGTCCCCTTCGCTGAATTCCCTTGGGATGACTGCCTGGTCGCGCCATGCTTTGGTCTGGGCTTGGTATTTGTCCAGGGCCTGCAGGGTGAAGACACGGTCTCCGTCGATGAGATCCTTTGAAGTTGGCTCATCTACGTCTGGGACGGCCGATGCGGCTGTCCGAGGCGACCCATGCTTTATCTCTTGCGGGGTCATGGCCTCCGACCCGTATAATAGGCGAAAGGGGGTAAACCCAGTCGCCCTGCACTCGGTTGTATTCAGTGCCGAGACCACTTCGGGTAACAGGTCGGGCCACTTGCCTTTTTTGTCGTCAAGGAGCATTTTCTTGACGGCTGTGAAAATTTTTCCGTTGGCGCGCTCCATGACTCCGTTGGACTGGGGGTGGTACACGGAGGCAAAGGCAAGCTTGGTGCCGATGGAGAAACAGAAGTCTTTGAAATCTTGATTGTCGAACTGCTTGCCATTGCCGACGGTGAGTTCGGATGGTACTCCGAAACGGCAAACAATATTTTGCCAGAAGAATTTCTGGGCCGTCTTCGATGTGATGGTGGATACTGCCCTCGCTTCAATCCATTTAGTGAAGTATTCAACGGCTATGAAGGTGAACTTAAGGTTCCCCTGAGCCGTGGGCAGGGGCCCGATGATGTCTAGGCCCCAGCGCTGAAGGGGCCACGTGTGGGCGATCAGCTTCGTGAACTACGAGGGGCGCCCTGAGCGTGGGGAAAATTTCTGACAGGCTTCACAGGATCTGACGACCCGATTCGCGGCGCAGATAATGGCGGGCCAGTAGAAGCCTTGTCGTATCACCTTTGCCGCCAGGGCCCTGGGGCCTGCGTGGGAGCCGCAGGTCCCCCTGTGGACTTCGCGCAGGATTTGAACGCCCTCGGTCTCGGTGACGCACTTAAGCATCGGCTGGCTGACCCCCTTTTTGTGCAGTTGGCCCTTGATCAATGCGAAGTCTCGGCTTCTGTGGTGGAGGCGCTTGGCCTCGTTGCTGTCGACTGGGTGATAGAACCCTTGCAGGTACAGGGTTATTGGCGCCCGCCAGTCTTCGGTCATGATAAGGTTGATCATGCGCTGGCCCTCGCTGTCGTTGGTTATTTGGAGCCCTTCGGGGCTGTGGACGGCTGGTGTGCCGATGACGTGATAGAACATGTCGGAGGGGAGGGCTTCACCCCTGGCGGCCGCCTTGGCCAATGCGTCAGCTTCTTCATTCTTGGCCCGCTCCACATGCTGCACAGTGAATCCCTTGAATTGTTTCTCGAGGCTTCGGATGGCCGCGAGGTACTGCATAAGTGCGGGGTCCTTTGCTGCATAGTCCTTTTCGACTTGGCTGGCGACTACCCTGGAGTCTGTTCGGACTATGCAGGTGGTGACGCCGAGGGCTCTTAACTTGCGGAGGCTGAGGATGACAGCTTCGTATTCTTCGATGTTGTTTGTGCATCTGTCAGACTCCAGGGCGAAGCTTAAGCGTGCCGCGTATCTGTGCTTGACCCCGGCGGGTGAGGTGATGACTGCAGCAGCGCCTACCCCCGCATGGCACCAAGCGCTGTCGCAGTGTATTGTCCAAACCTTCTCTGTGGACAGCTCTGGCTGTGTTATTGGCCCGGTCCAGTCGACAACGAAGTCTGCTAGAACTTGTGACTTGATCGCAGTCCTGGGCTCGAAAGTGATGTGGTAGCCGGAGAGTTCGACCGCCCATTTGGCGATCCGTACCGATGCCTCCGGGTTTCTGAATAATTTGTCGAGTCCCCTATCTGAGGTGACGCGGACCTTGAATGCTTCAAAGTAGTGGCGCAATTTGCGCGAAGACATAACGACTGCATATGCAATCTTTTCGAGCTCCGTCATGTTACACTTTGATGGTGTGAGCACCTCGGAGACATAATATACTGGGCACTGCCTGATTACGCCCTCTACTGTCTGCTCCTGAACCAGTGCCGCACTGACCGCGTGTGGCGAAGCCGCGACGTAGAGCAACAGTGGTAGCGAAGAGTCGGGGCTCGTAAGGACGGCCAACTCCATCATGTACTGTTTTAGTGAGGCGAAGGCCGCCGCCTGCTCTGGTCCCCAAGCGAAGTCTTTTGCGCCGCGAAGTGTTTTGAGAAAGGGAAGACTTCGCTCAGCAGACTTGGAAATGAATCTGTTGAGGGCGGCCAATCTGCCCGTCAGACGCTGGACCTCTCTGGCTGACTGCGAGGGCGCCATGTTGATGATGGCCTAGATTTTAGTTGGGTTGGCCTCGATGCCACGGTGCGATACCAGATAACCCAATATTTTCCCCTGGCGGACACCGAAGACGCATTTATCGGGGTTGAGGCGAAGCCGTGCGTCCCGCATGTTCGCGAATGTCTCGGCGAGGTCTGCGAGATGGTCCTCTTTATTCCTGCTGGCGACGACGATGTCGTCCACGTATGTGAATACATTTCTGCCGACTTGCCCTTCGAGCACTGTTTTGGTGAGCCGGGAGAAGGTGGACCCGGCGTTCTTGAGTCCCTCCGGCATTCTGATAAAGCAATATGTGCCGAAGGGTGTTATGAAGCTGGTGCTGGCCTTGTCCTCCCCCTTCATGTATATTTGATGATAACCAGAGAAGCAGTCGAGGAGTGACATGACCTCGCACCCGGCCGCGCTATCGACTATTTTGTCGATCCGGGGCAAAGGGAAGTTGTCCTTTGGGCAGGCCTTATTGAGGCTGGTGAAGTCTATGCACATTCGCCACTTGCCGCTCTTTTTCTGCACCATTACCACGTTGGAGAGCCACGTGGGGTAAGCCACTGGCTCGATAAATTTGGCTTCCAGGAGGCGGTGTACCTCTGCCTTGGTGGCCTCTGTCTTCTCATCGAACATTTTGCGAAGACGTTGCTTTTTCGGTCTTACCGAGGGGTCGATTCCCAGGCTGTGCTCAATTATGGACCGGCTGACCTCGACCAGGTCGAGGGCTGACCAAGCAAAGACGTCCTTGTTCTTGGACAAGCAGCACAGGAGCTTTTCCTCGTCATGCGAGGTGAGGTCTTCGCTGATTGTGACTGTTTGCTTGGGTGTGGCCAGGTCGAGGGGGACAGTCTTGGTCCCGTCGTTGCTTTGCAGCTGCGCCTTGTGCTGTTTTTCAGTTGAGTTGGCGGGCGCTGGGACTTCGCGCTAGGCCGTGAGGCAGTGGACATTTCTTTGCCCGGGGACAAAGTCCCGCTCTATGTTGCGCGCGGTCTGCTGATTGCCGTAGACCGAGATGGCGCCCAACGGACCTGGTATCTTCATGCACAGGTACAATCCGTGAATGGCTGCCTCAAACTTGTTGATGGAGCCCTGGCCCATGATAGCGTTGTACGGATACACCATGTCGACGATGTCGAAGGTTATTTGCTCACTTCGGGCATTGGGCGCTACACCGAAGGAGAGAGGCAACTCTATTTTGCCGATAGGAAAAGTGCCCTTGCCGCCGAAGCCGTATAGTGGATTGTCTGAAGGCTTGAGCAAGCTGTGGCTTATGCCCATGCGGTCGAAGGCATGGAGGAATATGATGTCTGCCTGGCTGCCATTATCAACGAGGACTTTGTGCAGGTCCCAGCCTGCCACGCTGCAGTTGATGACCATGGCGTCGACGTGGGGGGCGCTGCGGAGGTCGACGTCTCGGGCGTCGAAAGTTAGCGGTACATGGGACCACTTCGTCTGCACGACTGGACCGGTGATGGCGACGTGGTTGATGTTGCGGTAGTGGTCCCGCTTTTGTCGCTTGGTGTCGAAGTCGACACTGGACCCACCAGTGATCATATGAATGACTCCGCGATACGGCTGATCGGCGAAGTCTTCTTGCTTGGGGGCGTGGGGGTGGGGGATGTTTTGTTGTTGCTGGTGTGGAGGCGGGGGTGGGGGAGGTACGATTTGTACTTCCTGATGGTGTTGGTAAGTGTGGTGCGGTGGATGCGGAGCGGGGGCATGGATGTATGGTGGAGGGTGTTGCTGATAAGTGTGTGCGACGACCCTTGGGTTGTCGGCTGGTTGCGCCCGTGCCATCCTGTCTCTGGTGGCCTTCGTTTCTGGGCAGTCTTTTGTTTGGTGGGCGTAGTCTTCGCCGTGGAAAAGACAGTAGAATCGGCGTGGCGGCTGCGCGCGTCCCTGGCCCCTACCGCGAGTTCCACCTCCGCGGCCCTGGGGGGGATACTCCTGGCGGTGAGGGGCATCACCAGCGGGGTGCTGGTTGGCGATGTTGTGCACCTGCTGCTAGTTACGGCCGTCTCGGCAGGAGTCTGGTTGTGGAGTCCTCGTCCACGTGCGGCTGGACTGTGGAGCATCCTTGGGCTTTCTCTGGGACTCAACCTTGCGCTGGTGGAGCTCTTCGAATTTGGCGTATTTTTCAAATAGTTGATATAACTCCTGAAGGTTCTTGGGCGGGTCCCTGATGCAATGACTGTAAAGGACGCCGGCGCGAAGGCCACTAATGGCGTAGTGAATGGCGATCTGGTCGTCAACTGAGGGCAGCTGTGACTTGAGTGTTAGAAACTTGCGGTAATATTCCCGCAGAGTCTCTTTTTCCAGCTGCTTGCAGAGTGAGAGCTCGGCCAAGGCGTCTGTGTCTAGGCGGTACCCTTGGAAGTTGAGCAGGAATTTGTCCCTTAGGATTCTCCAGGAGTCAATGGACAGCGGGGGCAACCTGGTGAACCAGGTGAGAGCTGGGCCTTCGAGGGCGATGATGAAAGACTTGGCCATTGTGGCGTCGTCCCCTCCGGAAGATGCAACGGCGACCTGATAACTCATGATGTACTGTGCAGGGTCCGTGCTGCCGTTGTACTTGGGATAGGTCCCTGTCCGGAAGTTGGCAGGCCAGGGTGTCACTTGCAGATGTGGCGCCAGGGGACTTCGCTCGTCGAGGTAGTTGACCCCTTGAAAAGGCGCGGCGGCTGGGAAGGCGTAGTCGTGCTGGGGGAAGTGCGGGTCTTCCGCCTGCGCGCGCTGCTGCAGGGGTGCCCCATGCTGCAGGCTGCGGTGGCCTTCACGTGTGTCTTCCACTTGTGCGCGGTGTTGCAGGGGTGGCCCATGTTGCAGGCCGAGGTGGCCTTCGCGCTGCATCAGCGCGATCTCCCGCTCGAGGTCCTGGGCCTTCTGCTCTTCGTCGCGTATCATTTGCCGCACCTTGGCTAAAGCAAACACACGCTGGCGCTTGGCCTCCAGTATCTCTTTTTGCCTCTGGAGATTGCGGTTCTTGAGGCGCAGTGCGCGCAGCTGTAGCTGTTCTTCCGCTGAAACACCAAGGACTTCACCGTCCTCAGTGAGGTCCACGCCTTCCGGTGGAGCGAAGCCGAGGACCTCACCGTCCTCGGTGAGGTCCGCGCCTTCCGGTGGGGCAAAGCCTGGGGGAGGCTGCGGTTGTCCTTCAGGGCCGCAGGTGCGGAGGGTGTCATCTTCAGCAGCCTCTTGGTGAGTGGAGTGGGTGAGTGCGAGGGCCTTGCCCTTCCTTGCGGCCAGCAGTGCTGCCTTCGCAGCCTCGTCAGCCTTCGAGCTAGCTTTCTTGGGTGCCATCGCGGGTGGTTTTTTCGTAGCACGAACGGTGGGCGCCAAATGTTGGAACTTGCACACGGGCGCAAGTTGATCCAACAGGGGGGGAATGATAGCACAAACAGAGTTTCAGCACGTGATGGCAAAAGCACCGTTCAACTAGCCTCTCAAGGGCACTGTGCGGGGGTATTTATAGGTGTCCGGGTGCCCAGCGTCCCGTGTTAAGGACGCATGTGCCCTCAGACACCTAGGTTATCCCCGGAATATTCCCATAAAGCGGGGTTACAGACCGTAATTACAGGGACGCCTTTATAAATTAGGCCCGTAACACGCAGCGGCCACGCAGGGCCTGTCGCAATGGGCCGGATCTCACATGGGCCTCCGCGCTGGACGAGGCCGCCCGGTGGGATGACCTCGCCACGGGTCTTCGTCCGATGTCGTATGGGGCGAAGGGTGTCCCTGCCCGTTGCCTTGTCTCCGTTGGGCCGGCGTAAACGGCGAAGGCCCCGGGCGAAGGGTGTCCCTACCCGTTGTCTTGTCTCCGTTGGGCCGGCGTTTACGGCGAAGGCCCCGAGCGAAGGGTGGCGTCTTTGCCTTCGCCCCAACAGGCACCGGCGAAGGTGCCAACTACCAACAGAGGGAAATTTTGCCTCAGGCTCATAACTACCTTCACCTGCCTCAATCCATCTTCCCCAAAATTCCTCTAATCTTCTCAATTAATATTGTCTCGATCGAACTGGGTGCCAGTTTGTGATGATCCCACTTAAATTATCACGTTAAGTTTCGTATATTTGTTCTCGTCACACAGTTTATGCAACAATTTTGTGTTGTTTCCAATCTGTGAAACAAAAGAGGAGAATACTGTGTGGGTGTCTTACTTATAAGTTATCATCGTGCATGGATTGTCTTTTGCTTGGAAAATATGTTCGATATAAAAAAGGGGTTGTTTTTGTTCATGCAAGAAGTTTTAGTTCAAACTTACAACCAGAAACTTGCTTGCTTTACAAAAGGAGAATGTTGAACAACAAAAAATGCTTTAGCATAACCTTGCAATTGATTTTTAGGCACATACCAGAGTGTTTATCTTTTAGTTGGAATACTTATTTCTAATTTCCTATCATGTTATCAACGCAGATTGATGCAAAATCGATACGCAATCCTTACATTCTTCCTCCCTTCTTGTTAGTGCCTTATTGGACCAAACACCAGCGGTCCCTAGATCAGAACGAGACCTTGGGTAATCTCTCTGTGAGAGAGCAGACCGTGCGTGGTAGGTCACTAGACCGTCCGCAACTCTGCACAGGGAGCTCCACTATTCTCAGCGGGCGCGTGGACCATCCACATGGAGGCGACGGAACATCCACGAGGGCACATAGGGCTTCGTGAATCTCATGTAGAACCTAGATCTCACCTCCTGAGATGGACCCCATTGGGGAGGAAAGATCATATGGTTGCCTTGGGGTCGACAGGCCAACCAAGACGCATATAGATGATGTGAAGCTGAGAGATGTGAAGATTGAGGTTGGAAAACTACAACTAAGGCTAACCTATTCTTACTGCTAGTCTATAAGGTAGATTTGGGTTGATAGATCGATTGTTGTGTGTTCTGACCCGTTCCTAGGCGAGATCCAACAGTTTCTCGTGGGTTGTTTATTTGGATAACAATGCACGGGATAAGGATTCCAGCCTGAATTAATCTAATCACGAACCATTAGGGCTATCTCACGAACCGTTCAGGGTTGTCAAGGGCACATGGTCAGACTGTCTAGCCATCTAGGTTCCAAATTTGTGCTCAACACATGTCCCCTGCCTTTTGGTGGAGCTTAGCGAGCCAAAATCACCTGGTACAAGTTTTCTACCAATACAACTCGATGTAAGAACATAGGTCTTCTAAGCATCTTGCCATACAATGGGATGATATTGCTATAGAAAACAACTATTTAATGCTTTAGGTAATTTATCACCTTGCAATGTTTCCACCATGTATGCATCACCAAAAATTACATGTATAACTTTGTAAGGCCCTTCCTAGCTTGGGGACCATTTGCCAAACTTCTGATCCCTGCTTCTTAATAGCCAGATTGTCTTCCAAACGAGACCCCCAACCTAAAATGACTTAGCATTTACCTTCTTATTGTAGGCTTTGGCAACTATAAGCTTGTGTTTCTCAATCTCGTTTAGAGCCACCATCTTCTTGTTAGTCACCTCATCAATATTAGACCATGAAAATCAATGATATATAGATCATTTTGTCTAGCGAAGCTTATAGCATTTAGTCTTATCTCTATAGGCAAAATAGCTTCCTGCCCATACACATGCTCAAAGGAGAAACCTTAGTAGCATGATGCTTAGATATTCTATGAGCCCATAAGGCCTCAAACAAAACTTTGTGCTAATGCCTAGGATGATCATATATTTTCTTCTTAATAAGGCTAATCAACGTTCTGTTGCTTGACTCGGCCTAACCATTGGCTTGAGCATAATATGGAGATGAATTAAGCAACTTAATCATATATGATTTAGCAAACTCACGAACCTATTTAGACATAAAAGAAGTCCGTTGATCTGTAGTCAAAGTTTGGGGAATACCGAATTTATGGATAATATGCTCACTCACAAACTCATTCACCTCCTTGTGTGTCATATTCTTCAAGGCAACGACTTTGGTCCATTTGGTGAAATAGTCTATAGCGACTAATACAAACCGATGACCCTTGGACGATGATGGGTGAATCTCGCCCACAAATTCGAAACCCCAGCCTCTAAAAAGGCCAAGTCTTGATGATGTGATGTAATTCAATGGTAGGAACCATCTATATATCACTGAATTTTTTAATGTGTGATTAAGAAGTTAATTCAATGAAAAATATGAATATCCTTTACTTATTTATTTTAGTTGGAGATAATGAAAAATTCCTATCATCAATTAATTAAAACACTTTAAAGAGTACTTTAGTCATACAGCTTATAAAGAAACCCTAAATAGATTGAAAGTCCTTCTTTCACGTATTGCTCTAGCTTTTCGTTTTAAGTCTTGGGTCTAGGTTTTAAATATCAACTTCTTACTTTTATTATTTATTTACTCTAGACAGATGAAGGAATGAAATTACTATTAGAAGTCATTTTTATCTCAAATCTCTTGGAAATATATATATATTTTAAAAAAAATCAAAATAGGATTTTGGGTGTTACAAATTCTACCCCCCTTAAAAATAATCTCGTCCTCGAGATTACTAAGAAAGGGATATATTTAGTTTGGTTCGTTTTTTTCTAATTGGTTCCAATACCATTTTTTGTTCAAGTTCTTCAATGGGTATCTTCTGTATCTAGCCATTTATTAGGTAAGATATGGTTAGAGAAAGTCTAGAATGAGGTGAGAAGGATTAGGGCAAGAAAAACTTCCACACCACTGCCCCTCAAGTGGAGGTACAAGCGATGAATCCCCCATAGTAAAATAGGGTAAAAGAGAATGCACAAGCATTAGTTAATATTCCCCAAGTCACAATGTTTCTTACACAAAGGGCCCCTGAGCTTTCTATTGTTACAATTCCGAACTCAGGAGCTGGTCACAGGGTTGTACAACCAAAAGAAGAAGAGGAGAATCTGTGACTACAACTAAAAGTTCGCAGGTCACAGCGACCCCTTTCAATTGCAACCCTTGGTGAGGCCGTGAGAGCAAATGCCCGCGCCGGGGAACCCAAAAGACAATCAGCAAAGAGGGCTCTAAGGAGCCTAATGCATCAAGTCCTCTAAGGACAAGGTGCCTACAATCCTGCCGGTGGCCTTGTCTTATCCTTGGATTAGATTCTTAAAGGCTACGAACAAAGCACCTTGAGGAAGCTCCATCAGGGTGCGAGGTCAGCCCTAGTGCGAAGCTAGGCGACGATCAAGGCGATAGTGGCGCCTCGAAGAACGCCATGATCCACGACATTATGGATGTGGCTCGGGATGTCCAGCAGATGCTGCGCTTGGGTCACCCTGCGAGCACGGAAGCTCCGGGTCACCATGTCGATTTGCCGATGGAGCTCCATCAGCTCTGCCTCCCGCCCTGCTGAGAGATAAGATGAGTTTTGAACAATTGTAAGGACGGAAGGCGCTAGGGGGAGTCGCGGTTTACTCGACACACACGCTTGAAGGCCCACAACACGAACATCGGAAGTCCTCAAGACCGCACGCGATGCCTCCAAATGACCCTATAGTTCAGCCATCGCGAGAAGCGGAAGGGTCTAGGGCCTAGATCCTCCAGAATGCACGTGGCCAGAAGGAAGGGAGGAGCAACAAGCCTCCTACACACGATGACATGACCTAGCCATCCTCATGAGTGAGAGGGGTGATCAATTATAATTGGAGAGCTAGACGTGTTACCCTAGGGGAGGCCCGGGCTCGCTGCCCCGAGGGCCAGCCCTTGACTCTTCATTGAGAGAAGTCATGGGGGGAGACAAAAGGGAGATGACCTCTCCTCAAGCACGTGAGCCAAACGTCCTGCAAAAGAAGCCATTCCTAGAGAGTAATGAAGGAAGAAAGGGTTAGGAAGCTTCCAGAAACCGCCTACCCTTCCTGCATTTGGCGACATTTGAGCCGGCCATGGTGAGGGCACTTTGAGGCAGGAGGCTTGCCACGATCCATGATTTTCCAAGCCACCCAAAGGTTTGGGCGGGGTAGCTTTCCGACAAGATATTGTGCCCAGAGAAAGGAAAGGCACCATACAAATCCAGTTAAGTATAGAGCAGGGAGACTCTCTACTTATAGCGACCGACTGGTCACCAACGGACCAATGACTGGTCCAGTGAATCCTACCTAGCCTCTAGACTCGGACACCGAGAGAGGCGGAGCAGCCTACGCCCGACCCGAGGGCTACTCTAAGGGAAAAGATCCCCTGGCCCTTAGGACCCACTAATCAGCAAAGGACAAGAGAAAGGTCTGCATTTTACCATGGTAGAACACCCCAGTTTACCATGGCGCAGTAGCTCCTTCCTTGAGAAGCTACCGGTAACCAACCCCCACCTTGGTCTATAAAAAGGGGAGGGTTGGCCGAGCATGGAGGAGGATACACAACTGACTCACAGACGAGAGGCGAACGATATGCACAACAGGCGTAGATAGATGGACGACCAAGCCAGGTCACATGGAAGACTACATAGGCCAAAGCCAAGGAGCACGCTGCTACGACGTCCAAGCTTAGCTAGGTTGAGAGCACCAGATTTGTTGTCCTTAGTCCACTCCGCGCATATGAGACTTAGGAGCCTCATCCCTCTCTTGCCCGCTTGTAACCCCTACTACGAGCATTAAGCAACAAAGGTGTCCGTAGTGCGAGCTACCGAAGACAGGGTGTAGGGACGTTCTGCCAGAATCAGTATAAATCTCGCGCCCATTGAGCGCACCATCTGGACCCCGTAATGCGCATAAATAAATTTACTTGTCGGAGTTGGTTCGAAACACCGATAAATATAAACATCAACCATATAAAGCACCATTGTTTTCATGGTTTCAGTGTCCTCATTTGTGACCCTTAACTTTCCCACTTTATAAAAAAACAAGGTAAAATTGTGCATAAATGAGAATTTGAACCTTGTTAACCAATAGAACACACATGCTTTATGTTTTTATTAAAACAAAGTTTAACCATAAAATATATAGAAGTCAGAGTACTATATAAGCATTTGACTAGTATTCATATAAGAAAGGGCTAAAAAAAGAGCTCCAAAATGCCCGAGGAGATCCTTTGTAGTTACTTCTGGGGAAGTAACCGCAAATGGGTCACTGACGTGTAGGGCCGCACTGGATCTAGCTCCACACATCAGTGAACATAACTGTAGAAGAATTGTTTCCCCAAAATTCTATGACCAGGTCCATTGTCGTCATGCACCAGCGGAGGAAGGAAGAAGAGGCATTCGTGTAGCGGTAAGAGTGGTGAGCTGGGTGCAGTAAAGATCGAAGAGCACGAGACGACAAAGGTAGACCCACATTATGGTGAGTGGAGGCACCGGCACTCGCTCAATTCACTACCGGAATCCGGGCCTTTGGCGAGTGCTTTTTATCGGGCACTCGGCAAAGAAGCCTTTGCCGAGAGCCGCACTTGGCAAAGTCCTGCGCTCGGTAAAGAGCTCGTTTACCGAGTGCGGGACACTCGGCACAGAGACACACTCGGGAAAAATGTCTTTGCCGAGTGGCCAACACTCGGCAAAGATGGCGCTCGGCAAAGGTCTGTTAGCGGCCGTCTAAAGCTGACGGCCATCAGCCTTTGCCGAGGGCCGAGGCCGGCACTCAGCAAAGCAGATTCTTTGCCGAGTGTCAACAAGCTGACACTCGACAAAGAAGGTCTTTACCGAGTGTCTTCTTTGACACTCGGCAAAGCATATTTTTATTTTTTTATTTTGGCAACCAAACACAATGTGGTATGTTCCTATACTATGTAGATCTACATGTACTATTTTGGGACAATTATAACAGTGTTTTCAATAGCTAGTAGATTTAGTTCGTTTATTTGAATTTCTTCGGAAAATTTGGATTTGAACTGCAAGTCACTAGAAACTTGGATAATCGTGCATGCAAAAATGATACACATGTTATTTAGCACAGGTTACGACCGATTTCAGGAGTGGACCGGAAACTTCGAGCAACATGCTCACTAAACATGGCTGTGAACTTGCCATCCATATGTTTAAAAATTGTATAAAACACAAACAAAGCCAGAAAATTATGAGACTTGTCCATGTGTCATGATATCATATGTAGAGACTGCGATAAAAATTTGAAAATGTTTCGATAAAGGTGTGACGCACTATGTGTAGAAACCTAAGCGATCTACACATGAAATCATAGAGTTTCAATGTGGATCTCTTAGGTTTCTACACATAGTGCGTCACAGTTTTCTCGAAACTTTTTCAAATTTTTATCACAGTCTCTACATATGATATTGTCTTATCCTTGGATTAGATTCTTAAAGGCTATAGACAAAGCACCTTGAGGAAGCTCCATCAGGGTGCGAGGTCAGCCCTAGTGCGAAGCTAGGCGACGATCAAGGCGATAGTGGCGCCTCGATGAACGCCATGATCCACGACATTATGGATGTGGCTCGGGATGTCCAGCAGACGCTGTGCTTGGGTCACCTTGCGAGTACGGAAGCTCCAGGTCACCAAGTTGATTTGCCGATGGAGCTCCATCAGCTCTGCCTCCCGCCCTGCTGAGAGATAAAATGAGTTTGAACAATTGTAAGGACGGAAGGCGCTAGGGGGAGTCGCGGTTTACTCGACACACACGCTTGAAGGCCCACAACACGAACATCGGAAGTCCTCAAGACCGCACGCGATGCCTCCAAATGACCCTATAGTTCAGCCATCGCGAGAAGCGGAAGGGTCTAGGGCCTAGATCCTCCAGACTGCACATGGCCAGAAGGAAGGGAGGAGCAACAAGCCTCCTACACACGATGACATGACCTAGGTGGCACCTAGGCCTAGCCATCCTCATGAGAGAGAGGGGTGATCAATTATAATTGGAGAGCTAGACGTGTTACCCTAGGGGAGGCCCGGGCTCGCTGCCCCGAGGGCCAGCCCTTGACTCTTCATTGAGAGAAGTCATGGGGAGACAAAAGGGAGATGACCTCTCCTCGAGCACGTGAGCCAAACGTCCTGCAAAAGAAGCCATTCCTAGAGAGTAATGAAGGAAGAAAGGGTTAGGAAGCTTCCAGAAACCGCCTACCCTTCCTGCATTTGGCGACATTTGAGCTGGCCATGGTGAGGGCACTTTGAGGCAGGATGCTTGCCACGATCCATTCCAAGCCACCCAAAGGTTTGGGCGGGGTAGCTTTCCGACAAGATATTGCGCCCAGAGAAAGGAAAGGCACCAGACAAATCCAGTTAAGTATAGAGCAGGGAGACTCTCTACTTATAGTGACTGACTGGTCCCCAAAGGACCAATGACTGGTCCAGTGAATCCTACCTAGCCTCTAGACTCGGACACCGAGAGAGGCGGAGCAGCCTACGCCTGACCCGAGGGCTACTCTAAGGGAAAAGATCCCCTGGCCCTTAGGACCCACTAATCAGCAAAGGACAAGAGAAAGGTCTGCATTTTACCATGGTAGAACACCCCAGTTTACCATGGCGCAGTAGCTCCATCCTTGAGAAGCTACCGGTAACCAACCCCCACCTTGGCCTATAAAAGGGGAGGGTTGGCCGAGCATGGAGGAGGATACACAACTGACTCACAGACGAGAGGCGAACGATATGCACACAACAGGCGTAGATAGATGGACGACCAAGCCAGGTCACATGGAAGACTACATAGGCCAAAGCCAAGGAGCACGCTGCTACGACGTCCAAGCTTAGCTAGGTTGAGAGCACCAGATTTGTAGTCCTTAGTCCACTCCGCGCATAAGAGACTTAGGAGCCTCATCCCTCTCTTGCCCGCTTGTAACCCCTACTACGAGCATTAAGCAACAAAGGTGTCTGTAGTGCGAGCTACCGAAGACAGGGTGTAGGGACGTTCTGCCAGAATCAGTATAAATCTCGCGCCCATTGAGCGCACCATCCGGACCCCGTAATGCGCATAAATAAATTTACTTGTCGGAGTTGGTTCGAAACACCGACAAATATAAACATCAACCATATAAAGCACCATTGTTTTCATGGTTTCAGTGTCCTCATTTGTGACCCTTAAGTTTCCCACTTTATAAAAAAAAGGTAAAATTGTGCATAAATGAGAATTTGAACCTTGTTAACCAATAGAACACACATGCTTTATGTTTTTATTAAAACAAAGTTTAACCATAAAATATATAGAAGTCAGAGTACTATATAAGCATTTGACTAGTATTCATATAAGAAAGGGCTAAAAAAGAGCTCCAAAATGCCCGAGGAGATCCTTTGTAGTTACTTCTGGGGAAGTAACCGCAAATGGGTCACTGACGCGTAGGGCCGCACTGGATCTAGCTCCACACATCAGTGAACATAACTGTAGAAGAATTGTTTCCCCAAAATTCTATGACCAGGTCCATTGTCGTCATGCACCAGCGGAGGAAGGAAGAAGAGGCATTCGTGTAGCGGTAAGAGTGGTGAGCTGGGTGCAGTAAAGATCGAAGAGCACGAGACGACAAAGGTAGACCCACATTATGGTGAGTGGAGGCACCGGCACTCGCTCAATTCACTACCGGAATCCGGGCCTTTGGCGAGTGCTTTTTATCGGGCACTCGGCAAAGAAGCCTTTGCCGAGAGCCGCACTTGGCAAAGTCCTGCGCTCGGTAAAGAGCTCGTTTACCGAGTGCGGGACACTCGGCACAGAGACACACTCGGGAAAAATGTCTTTGCCGAGTGGCCAACACTCGGCAAAGATGGCGCTCGGCAAAGGTCCGTTAGCGGCCGTCTAAAGCTGACGGCCGTCAGCCTTTGCCGAGGGCCGAGGCCGGCACTCGGCAAAGCAGATTCTTTGCCGAGTGTCAACCAGCTCACACTCGGCAAAGAAGGTCTTTACCGAGTGTCTTCTTTGACACTCGGCAAAGCATATTTTTATTTTTTATTTTGGCAACCAAACTTTTTGTGGTCTGTTCCTATACTATGTAGACCTACATGTACTATTTTGGGACAATTATAACAGTGTTTTCAATAGCTAGTAGATTTAGTTCGTTTATTTGAATTTCTTCGGAAAATTTGGATTTGAACTGCAAGTCACTCGAAACTTGGATAATCGTGCATGCAAAAATGATACACATGTTATTTAGCACAGGTTACAACCGATTTCAGGAGCGGACCAGAAACTTCGAGCAACATGCTCGGTGAACATGGCTGTGAACTTGCCATCCATATGTTTAAAAATTGTATAAAACATAAACAAAGTCAGAAAATTATGAGACTTGTCCACGTGTCATGATATCATATGTAGAGACTGTGATAAAAATTTGAAAATGTTTCGATAAAGGTGTGATGCACTATGTGTAGAAACCTAAGCGATCTACACATGAAATCATAGAGTTTCAACGTGGATCTCTTAGGTTTCTACACATAGTGCGTCACAGTTTTCTCGAAACTTTTTCAAATTTTTATTACAGCCTCTACATATGATATCATGACACGTGGACAAGTTTCATGATTTTCTGACTTTGTTTTTGTTTTGTACAATTTTTAAACATGTGGATGGCAAGTTCACGACCATGTTTAGTGAGCATGTTGCTCGAAATTTCCGGTCCGCTCCTGAAATCGGTCGTAACTTGTGCTAAATAACATGTGTATAATTTTTGCATGCACGATTATCCAAGTTTCGAGTGATTTGCAGTTCAAATCTAAATTTTCCGAAGAAATTCAAATAAACGAACTAAATCTACTAGCTATTGAAAACACTGTTATAATTGTCCCAAAATGGTACATGTAGGTCTACATAGTGTAGAAACATACCACAAAAAGTTTGGTTGCCAAAATAAAAAAAATAAAAATATGCTTTGCCGAGTGTCAGCTGGTTGACACTCGATAAAGAATCTGCTTTGCCGAGTGCCGAGGGGTGGCATTCGGCAAAGACCCTAGAATAGATCTTTGCTGAGTGTCTGTCAGTTGACACTCGGCAAAGAAGTCTTTGCCGAGCGCCCGCGATCTGGCACTCGGCAAAGAATATTTTAAAATAAAAAAAACTTTGCTGAGTGCCAGATCGCGGGCACTCGGCAAAGAAGTGAAATAAACCGGCTGACACTTCTCCTTTCTCCTTCATCCTCTCCTCTCAATCTCTGTCACTCTCGCCCGCCCGCCAGCCGCGCCGTCCGCCGCTCACCTTGCCCGCTAGCCGCGTCGTCCGCCCGCTGTCGTGTCGTGCCGCGCCCCTCTCCCGTGCCACCGCCATGCCGGCCGCCTCTCCCTCGCCCTCGCCCCGTGCTGGCCGCCTCTCCCTTGCCCGCCGCCGCTCACCTCGCCCTCTCCCTCGCCCGTGCCGTTCGCCCGCCGCCGCGCCGCGCCCCTCGCCCTCGCCCCGCGCCGTCTGCCTCTCCCTCTCCCTCGCCCACGCCGGCCCCTCTCTCTCGCCCGCGTCGTCCGCCCGCCGCTGCGCCGCGCCCCTCGCCCTCGCCCCGCGCCACCGCCCCGCCATGCCCCCACTCCGTCGTGCCCCCACACCTCCGCGCCCCCACACCGCCGTCGCTGCCATCGCCGTGCCCCGGCCTGTAACACCTACTTTGTAAGTGCTAGGAATAACATCAAAAGAGAAACATTACTCTTTATGTGGGTTTGATCTTATTGCATCATCTTATGAGAACACCATGTCCGAGAACAATCAATAAAAAGATATTCTACTAAACCATTGCATCATGCTGAACATTTTATTTTGTGTGCATTTTGTGACAAGAAAAAGTATTAAAGACCAAAAAGAGGATTTAAAACCTAAAAGAAATTCTTGAAATTAGAGAAGAGGAAGGAATATTATTCAATACAAATAAAGTTATCATTAAAATCACTTCATCACAGTTGAGATGATTAAAATAAATAATTAACCAGTATATAAAGTGCCACAAAGTTTGAATTTAGATTGAAGTTTGAATTTGAAAAAGAAATGAAAAAGAAAAACAGAAAATAAAAAGAATAAAACGAAATCAGCTTAACTGGGCCGGCTACCTGTTTTCGGCCCACAACCGAATTCACCCGCGCAGCCCAGCTAACCAACATCCGCGCGCGCCGACAGGTGGGCTCCACCCGTCAGCCTCCCTCACTCGCGCGCGCGATTCTCCCTCTCGCCGGCATGCGGGCCCCACTGGCAGCGATCCGGTCTCCTCGCGCGCGTGGATAGCGACTCTCTGTGCGGTGGGCCCATACTGTCAGCTTCGTCAACGACGCAGCGAACTCCGCATCCTCCGTGGAGCACCTCCGCATCCCGCGCCGGCCGTTTCTCCCCCTCGGACTCTCTCCTGCGACTACAAAGCCAGGGCGCGACCTCCCCTTCATCGTCCCCATACCCCCTTGCCTAGAGTTGGCCACCGGCACCACCATTAGAATCGTGAGAGAGAGCTTCGAGCGCAGTAGGCCGCCGCGCGTGGGCGTCGGTTCACCGTCGACCAGACCACCTTGGTTTGCGTCCGGCGACTGCTGCGGGTGTGAGGGAGAGTGGCCGAAACCGTGCCACTAGGAATCCTTTGCCAGCGCCGCCTAATTGCTCGACGGAGCATTTGCCTCCGCCGTGGTGTCGCCCCGTGCCGTGGACAACCCGCCTTCGTGCCCGATTCTCGGTAATTTTCTCCCCTCATGTGTTCGTTGTTGCCATCTCTTCGTGTAGCAGGGGTCAATTGGGGTTCTGGCCTGATTCTTGCGCCGGGTGAATTCCTCCGGCGAGAGCTCCGCCGTTGGGGGGGGCGGCGCCGGCGTCGGCTGTTTCGTTTGGGGGAGAAATACCTCAACCGTTGGATCCGTGGGCAACGAGTAGGATTAGATCATAGGGACCCCCTTTGTGTGATTAGATCGTGACCATCGGTCGGTCGATCGACGATCCGCGCTAGTTCTGGATTTCATAAAATCATGGCCGTCCGCTGTCGATCCTGCGGCCCATATCGCGTACCGGTTCATTTATGGGCAGATCTAATCTCAGCCGTCCGCGCTTGATCGGATGGTGGTGCTCGGCCGATACCCCTTCGGGTTGCGCACTTTGCAGATTGCCCCTTATGTTTTTAGAAAACCAACCCGCAGTCCACTCGAGTTACCCTCTGTGTCTCGGGAATTCTTATTGTTGAGCCCCTGCGGTTTCCTGTAATTGAGGCCCGATCCAGAGAGTATTAAAAATCAGAAATTAAATTCAGAAATTCATTTTTAGTGCAAGAATAAATGTTAAACTTGTTTAATTCATAGCAAATGCATATGAACTCCAAATTAGACCATTCCAGTTCCTAAATTTTCATAAAATTATTGTCTATCTATTAGTGCCTCTGTTCTGGCATGACAAACACATTAAAATTATTCTTTCACTTAATCCTGTATTAAATGCATAAAACCTTAGAAAATCCATAACTTAAAATATATAACTCCAAATTTGATGATTCCAGTTCCTGTAATCTTATTTTAATGTCTAGTTTATTACTGTATATTCTATTTGCATGTTTGATGTGATGTTAATTTATGTTATGCCATGTATGTATTGTATTGATGCGAGTAGACGAGCAACCCACTGTGGAACCTGAGCTTCAACAAGTTGAAGTAGCTGAGCAGGAGCTCATTGAAGGCAAGTTGTGCCCTTGATCACTTCTTTTACCCATTCATGTTCTTATTATTCATAATGATCTGCATAGGATAATTTTGCTGGGACCCATTAGGATGCCCTAGATTTTGACTATCTTTATACCTTGCTTCACCACTGGTTTTACTACTAAAGTTTTGGGTAGTACATGCTATTGCTTTATGTGGATTTGGGTATAGAGATATTCATCACTCTTTGTTATACTATTTATTGTTATCTGTTTTATTGTTCCTTGTTCATGTTAAGATCATTATGTTAATGGGAACATGGAGAACCACCCGGGAAAACAGTGCTACCACAAGGGTGGAATGGGACGCCCTTGGCTGATTAACTAGGAAAGCTAGGGGAGGGCTACCTTACCCGAAAGGGGCAAGGGCAGTAGGGGAGAGGTCAGTGCGGGGAGGTCCCTGGTTGATTTTGCTGCGATGGCTATCAGCCAGGAACCCTTTACTGGATCTTCCCATAAACTGTAGCGGGTAGTCTGAAGCTAGTGGAACTTTGTAAAGGCCTCGTAGTGGTACCCTGCCTCGCTTCCTAGGTAGAGGTGTATGGAGTCTGATCAACTCTATGGCAGATGGGTAACACGACTTGTGGGTAAAGATGCGCAACCTCTGCAGAGTGTAAAACTGGTATACTAGCCGTGCTCACGGTCATGAGCGGCTCGGACACTCACATGATTAAATTATGGAACTTAAACTTAACCTGTCATTTCATTGCATTTGGGATTATTTTGTTATTACTTTTACTTATTATTATAATGGTTTGGTATTTACTTACACTTAGTAACTGCTAATAAAATTTTGACCAACTTATAAAAGCAATGCTCAGCTTCAGCCTTTATTTCATTGATCAGCCTTACACTTCATGAATTCCCACCTTTGGTGAGTTCATGTCACATTATTCCCCACGACTTGTTGAGCTATGATCGTATGTGAGCTCACTCTTGCTGTCTCACACCCCCCCCCCACAGGAGAAGAGCAGGTGGTTCAGGAGGAGCTGCCTAACACCGAGGAGTTCGATCTGATCTAGGTGGCGTGTCTCAGTCGACATTGGCGCCGTCGATCCTTAGTTCGTTTTACATTTATCTTTATTTTGTAATAAGTCTTCCGCTATGTAATAAATACTCTGATGTTTTATGACATTTACTTCTATACACTCTGTTATTATATGTGTTGTCTTCTTGGCGCATGTATGAGATGCACCTGGCTTTGTTCCTTAAAGCCGGGTGTTACAGAAGTGGTATCAGAGGAAATGTTGACTGTAGGACGGAACCTAGATAGAAATGGACAAACCCTTACCTACTTATCTCATTCTGAATCATTCTACACTTACCTTACTCTGAATCTTTCTATACTTATCTTGATCCTGTCTCACCTTCTACTGTTCTACTCTGATCATTCTTATCTTCTCTACTCTAAGACAAGGTGGATTTCAAACTTTGGAATCCCTACCCCTATGACGTTCTTAAGAGTTAGGGAACCCAAGACAAAATCAAAACTATTTTCTCTATTAAAAATATTGGTTGATTGTTCTGATGATCAATGTATGATTTGCTTCTTTGATTGATTGAATTATTATAGATGGACATCTTAGTATGTACCAACATAAGGTATTGAATTAGCTATAGTAGGTGAAATATTAAACTGCTTAGCTAATAAATCCCCCAAAGTAACCTGATTGTAAATACTGCCTTGGCTACTATTTTCTTACCATATGTATCTAACTCAGATGGTCAATACCAGGCGGGGTGGTGGAATTGACTTGCCTCCTAACCAACACACTCGAAGACAACCTCAGCCACAACCTGTCGGGATGAATCCTCCCAATCCTCCACCAGGCGGAGTTGACCCACTGGTTGCTGCTCAGATGGCAATGATGCAGCAAATGGCAGACACCATGGCGGATATGCGTGCCCAGATGCAGCAAGAACGCCAGGAGATGCGTCAAGAAAGAGAAGATATACGCCAGGAGCTACGCCAGGAGAGAGATGAGATACGCCAAGAAAGGAGGGCGCAACAACAGCAGCTGCAGCAACAACTTCAACAACAGCAGCAACAGCAACAAGTGCCACTGCCTCCACCACCACCGCCAGTTCCACCTCGTGACAAGCACCGGGAGTTTATGAGTCACAAGCCACCAACCTTCGCCAGCTCGCCAGATCCACTTGATGCAGACGATTGGTTGAAGTCAATTGAGAAGATGCTGAATATTGCACAGTGCACTGATCGGGAGAAGGTCTTATATGCTTCTGGACGTCTGACTGGTCCTGCTGCTGACTGGTGGGATTCTTATACAGCTGCCCATGATGCTGCGGATACTATTACTTGGGCAGAGTTTAGCACACAATTCAGGAACTACCATATTCCAGCTGGTATGATAAAGATTAAGAAGAAGGAGTTTCTGTCGCTGAAGCAAGGAAGTATGTCAGTCAGCGAGTACAGAGACAAGTTTATTCAGCTATCCAGATATGCCCCTGAAGAAGTTGCTGAGGATGAAAGGAAGCAGGAGCATTTTATTGAAGGACTTAATGGACCACTGCAGTATGCTCTAGTGGCACACACATTTCCATCATTTCAGAGGCTGCTAGATAAGGCTCTTGCTATTGAACACAAGCGTGTTCAACTGGGTGATTTGAAGAGGAAGGCTATCTCACAAGGACAGGGTAGCAGCAGTGTTCGTCCTCGCTACAGTTCACCACAGGGTACACCGACTCGACCCGGAGGACCACGCCCAGTTCAGCAATCACCACTGAGGACTCCACCTCCTCGACAGGCTACACCCACTGGCACCCCGACGAAGTTTGCAGGACAGAGTGCGGGCACTCAATGTTTCAAGTGTGGGAAGATTGGTCATTATGCAAATGTCTGCCCACAGAGGATTGCTACTACTCCAGCTCAGAACAAGCAACAGACCCCTGGCAAGGGATATTCTATAGCCAGGGTGAATCAAGTCAGCGTTGATGATACTCCTGATGGTGGTGACCTCGTGATTGGTATGTTCTATGTTAATGCAATTCCTGCAACCATATTATTTGATTCTGGTGCTACACATTCATTCATGTCTGCTAGATATGCTAACACAAATGAAATACAACTGCTAAATATGAGAAAACCCCTGATAGTAATTACACCTAAAGGGCCTGTTGAGGCAAATCAAATGACACGTAGATTGACATTAACCATTATGGGTAGAGACTTTGGAGCTACTGCTATAATATTGGAGTCAAGCAGTATAGATTTGATCCTTGGTATGTCATGGCTAAGAAAGGCAAAGGCCGTTATAGCATGTGGTAGGGGTACCGTAGAACTCACTACCACTAAGGGAGAAAGATTTCAAGTCAATATTGCAGTAACCTCCTCATCCATGCGTGCAATGTTCTTTATGCCTGAGGAGTTTGTTGGTGACAACATCCGGGTGGTTAGAGATTTTCCGGACGTCTTTCCAGAGGAGTTACCAGGGATGCCACCTGATAGAGAAGTTGAGTTCGTTATTGATCTCTTACCTGGAACCGCCCCTATTTCTAAACGGCCATATAGAATGTCCGTAGAGGAATTGAAGGAACTGAAGAGGCAGTTGACGGAATTACAAGAGGCTGGCTATATTCGTCCAAGTTCATCACCTTGGGGAGCACCGGTGTTATTTGTGCAGAAGAAGGACGGATCGCAACGGATGTGTGTGGATTATAGATCTCTTAATGATGTTACTGTGAAAAACAAGTACCCGTTGCCCCGTATTGAGGATTTATTTGATCAGATGAGAGGAGCCAGGGTATTCTCGAAGATTGATCTCCGATCGGGATACCATCAGATGAAGATTAGACCATCGGATATTCCCAAGACGGCTTTCTCAACTCGATATGGATTATATGAGTTTACTGTTATGTCCTTTGGATTGACCAATGCACCAGCTTATTTCATGAATTTGATGAACAAAGTGTTTATGGAGTATTTGGACAGATTCGTCGTGGTATTCATCGACGATATTCTTATCTATTCTAAGAATGAAGGTGATCATGAACAACATCTGAGATTGGTGCTACAGAAGTTGCGAGATAATGAGCTCTACGCTAAGTTTAGCAAGTGTGAGTTTTGGATTGACAAGGTGCCATTCCTTGGTCATATTATTTCTAATGGAGGAATAGCAGTGGATCCTGCTAAAGTGAAGGAGATTATGGAATGGAGAGTGCCCACTACCGTTACTGAGATTCGGAGTTTCTTGGGACTCGCAGGATATTATCGGAGATTTATTGAGGGATTCTCTAAGATTGCCAAGCCTATGACCTCGCTTTTGGAGAAAGGAAAAGAGTTTAAGTGGGATGAGAAATGTCAAGAGAGCTTTGATCAATTGAAGGAAAGATTGATGTCTCCACCAGTATTGATTATGCCAGATCTGCAGAAGGGATTTGACATTTATTGTGATGCATGTGGCCAAGGACTTGGATGTGTGCTTATGCAAGATGGTCACGTGATTGCCTATGCATCTCGTCAGTTGCGGAAGCATGAATTGAACTACCCCACTCATGACTTGGAACTAGCTGCAGTTGTGCATGCACTTAAGATTTGGAGACACTACATCATGGGAACTAAGTGCCAAGTATATACGGATCATAAGAGTTTGAAGTATATATTCACTCAGAAGGATCTCAATCTTAGACAACGTCGCTGGTTGGAGCTCATCAAGGATTATGATTTGGAGATTCACTATCATCCAGGCAAGGCAAATTTGGTTGCAGATGCCTTGAGTCGAAAAGAACATGTTCACTCCGCTTTCGTTGTCCAGCTGCCTGATGAATTAGCAAAAGATTTTGAGAAGCTCAACCTGGGAATTGTTACTCACACTGAAGGAGTTACCATTGAGTTGGAACCTACCTTGGAACAAGAGATTCGTAAAGGTCAGGTTGGTGATGCTAAGATTCAAGAGATTAAGGATCTGATTACGGAAGGTCGAGTTCCGGAATTCACGGAGGATGAGCAAGGTACTATATGGTTCAAAGATCGGATATGTGTTCCAGAGATTGATAGCCTCCGTGAGGCTATATTGAAAGAAGCTCATGATTCTGATTACTCCATCCACCCTGGAAGCACTAAGATGTATCAAGATTTGAAGCGAAAGTATTGGTGGTACGGACTGAAAAGAGATGTGGCTGCTCATGTGGCTAAGTGTGATGTATGTCAAAGAGTTAAGGCTGAACATCAAAGACCCGCTGGACTATTGCACCCATTGAAGATACCTGAGTGGAAATGGGAAGAAATTGGTATGGATTTTATTGTTGGACTACCCCGCACTCCAGCAGGATATGACTCTATTTGGGTAATTGTGGACAGATTGACAAAAGTGGCTCATTTCATACCTGTGAGGACTAATTACACGGGAGCCAAGCTAGCAGAATTGTATATGACTCGGATAGTTTGTCTACATGGTGTGCCTAAGAAGATCGTGTCTGATCGAGGATCACAGTTTACTTCTCGATTTTGGAAGAAGTTGCATGAGAGTTTGGATACAAAGTTAAATTTTAGTTCAGCCTACCATCCCCAGACTGATGGACAGACAGAGAGGACAAATCAAGTGTTAGAAGATATGTTAAGAGCTTGTGCTCTTAAACATGGTGGCAGTTGGGAGAAGAGTTTACCCTATGCTGAGTTTTCTTATAATAATAGCTATCAGGCCAGTTTGAAGATGTCTCCATTTGAGGCTTTGTATGGCAGAAAGTGCAGGACTCCCCTGTATTGGGATCAAACTGGAGAAAGACAGTTCTTTGGGCCTGAACTTATTCAAGAGGCAGAAGAGCAAGTACAAATGATAAGAGAAAATTTGAGAATTGCCCAGTCCAGACAAAAGAGCTATGCTGATAATAGGAGAAGACTCCTGGAGTTTAAGGAGGGTGATCATGTCTACTTGAAGGTGTCACCACTTCGTGGTATGAGGAGATTTAAAGTTAAAGGAAAGTTATCCCCTCGCTTCATTGGACCCTTCTTAATCTTAAAGCGAGTGGGTGAAGTTGCATATCAACTGGAGTTACCCGATCATCTGTCAGAGGTACATGATGTGTTCCATGTGTCTCAGCTGAAGAAGTGCCTCAGGGTACCTGAGGAGCAGCTACCACTGGAAGACCTTAGTGTTCAAGAGGATTTGACTTATGCTGAGTACCCTATCAAGATTCTGGACACTTTGACTCGAGTTACAAGAAACAAGGTGATAAAGATGTGCAAAGTTCAATGGAGTCACCACAGTGAAGATGAAGCAACTTGGGAAAGAGAAGAAGAGCTTCGCATAGATTTTCCCCATCTTTTTCCCTAGTCTTTCTTAAATCTCGAGGACGAGATTATTTTTAAGGGGGGTAGGATTTGTAACACCTACTTTGTAAGTGCTAGGAATAACATCAAAAGAGAAACATTACTCTTTATGTGGGTTTGATCTTATTGCATCATCTTATGAGAACACCATGTCCGAGAACAATCAATAAAAAGATATTCTACTAAACCATTGCATCATGCTGAACATTTTATTTTGTGTGCATTTTGTGACAAGAAAAAGTATTAAAGACCAAAAAGAGGATTTAAAACCTAAAAGAAATTCTTGAAATTAGAGAAGAGGAAGGAATATTATTCAATACAAATAAAGTTATCATTAAAATCACTTCATCACAGTTGAGATGATTAAAATAAATAATTAACCAGTATATAAAGTGCCACAAAGTTTGAATTTAGATTGAAGTTTGAATTTGAAAAAGAAATGAAAAAGAAAAACAGAAAATAAAAAGAATAAAACGAAATCAGCTTAACTGGGCCGGCTACCTGTTTTCGGCCCACAACCGAATTCACCCGCGCAGCCCAGCTAACCAACATCCGCGCGCGCCGACAGGTGGGCTCCACCCGTCAGCCTCCCTCACTCGCGCGCGCGATTCTCCCTCTCGCCGGCATGCGGGCCCCACTGGCAGCGATCCGGTCTCCTCGCGCGCGTGGATAGCGACTCTCTGTGCGGTGGGCCCATACTGTCAGCTTCGTCAACGACGCAGCGAACTCCGCATCCTCCGTGGAGCACCTCCGCATCCCGCGCCGGCCGTTTCTCCCCCTCGGACTCTCTCCTGCGACTACAAAGCCAGGGCGCGACCTCCCCTTCATCGTCCCCATACCCCCTTGCCTAGAGTTGGCCACCGGCACCACCATTAGAATCGTGAGAGAGAGCTTCGAGCGCAGTAGGCCGCCGCGCGTGGGCGTCGGTTCACCGTCGACCAGACCACCTTGGTTTGCGTCCGGCGACTGCTGCGGGTGTGAGGGAGAGTGGCCGAAACCGTGCCACTAGGAATCCTTTGCCAGCGCCGCCTAATTGCTCGACGGAGCATTTGCCTCCGCCGTGGTGTCGCCCCGTGCCGTGGACAACCCGCCTTCGTGCCCGATTCTCGGTAATTTTCTCCCCTCATGTGTTCGTTGTTGCCATCTCTTCGTGTAGCAGGGGTCAATTGGGGTTCTGGCCTGATTCTTGCGCCGGGTGAATTCCTCCGGCGAGAGCTCCGCCGTTGGGGGGGGCGGCGCCGGCGTCGGCTGTTTCGTTTGGGGGAGAAATACCTCAACCGTTGGATCCGTGGGCAACGAGTAGGATTAGATCATAGGGACCCCCTTTGTGTGATTAGATCGTGACCATCGGTCGGTCGATCGACGATCCGCGCTAGTTCTGGATTTCATAAAATCATGGCCGTCCGCTGTCGATCCTGCGGCCCATATCGCGTACCGGTTCATTTATGGGCAGATCTAATCTCAGCCGTCCGCGCTTGATCGGATGGTGGTGCTCGGCCGATACCCCTTCGGGTTGCGCACTTTGCAGATTGCCCCTTATGTTTTTAGAAAACCAACCCGCAGTCCACTCGAGTTACCCTCTGTGTCTCGGGAATTCTTATTGTTGAGCCCCTGCGGTTTCCTGTAATTGAGGCCCGATCCAGAGAGTATTAAAAATCAGAAATTAAATTCAGAAATTCATTTTTAGTGCAAGAATAAATGTTAAACTTGTTTAATTCATAGCAAATGCATATGAACTCCAAATTAGACCATTCCAGTTCCTAAATTTTCATAAAATTATTGTCTATCTATTAGTGCCTCTGTTCTGGCATGACAAACACATTAAAATTATTCTTTCACTTAATCCTGTATTAAATGCATAAAACCTTAGAAAATCCATAACTTAAAATATATAACTCCAAATTTGATGATTCCAGTTCCTGTAATCTTATTTTAATGTCTAGTTTATTACTGTATATTCTATTTGCATGTTTGATGTGATGTTAATTTATGTTATGCCATGTATGTATTGTATTGATGCGAGTAGACGAGCAACCCACTGTGGAACCTGAGCTTCAACAAGTTGAAGTAGCTGAGCAGGAGCTCATTGAAGGCAAGTTGTGCCCTTGATCACTTCTTTTACCCATTCATGTTCTTATTATTCATAATGATCTGCATAGGATAATTTTGCTGGGACCCATTAGGATGCCCTAGATTTTGACTATCTTTATACCTTGCTTCACCACTGGTTTTACTACTAAAGTTTTGGGTAGTACATGCTATTGCTTTATGTGGATTTGGGTATAGAGATATTCATCACTCTTTGTTATACTATTTATTGTTATCTGTTTTATTGTTCCTTGTTCATGTTAAGATCATTATGTTAATGGGAACATGGAGAACCACCCGGGAAAACAGTGCTACCACAAGGGTGGAATGGGACGCCCTTGGCTGATTAACTAGGAAAGCTAGGGGAGGGCTACCTTACCCGAAAGGGGCAAGGGCAGTAGGGGAGAGGTCAGTGCGGGGAGGTCCCTGGTTGATTTTGCTGCGATGGCTATCAGCCAGGAACCCTTTACTGGATCTTCCCATAAACTGTAGCGGGTAGTCTGAAGCTAGTGGAACTTTGTAAAGGCCTCGTAGTGGTACCCTGCCTCGCTTCCTAGGTAGAGGTGTATGGAGTCTGATCAACTCTATGGCAGATGGGTAACACGACTTGTGGGTAAAGATGCGCAACCTCTGCAGAGTGTAAAACTGGTATACTAGCCGTGCTCACGGTCATGAGCGGCTCGGACACTCACATGATTAAATTATGGAACTTAAACTTAACCTGTCATTTCATTGCATTTGGGATTATTTTGTTATTACTTTTACTTATTATTATAATGGTTTGGTATTTACTTACACTTAGTAACTGCTAATAAAATTTTGACCAACTTATAAAAGCAATGCTCAGCTTCAGCCTTTATTTCATTGATCAGCCTTACACTTCATGAATTCCCACCTTTGGTGAGTTCATGTCACATTATTCCCCACGACTTGTTGAGCTATGATCGTATGTGAGCTCACTCTTGCTGTCTCACACCCCCCCCACAGGAGAAGAGCAGGTGGTTCAGGAGGAGCTGCCTAACACCGAGGAGTTCGATCTGATCTAGGTGGCGTGTCTCAGTCGACATTGGCGCCGTCGATCCTTAGTTCGTTTTACATTTATCTTTATTTTGTAATAAGTCTTCCGCTATGTAATAAATACTCTGATGTTTTATGACATTTACTTCTATACACTCTGTTATTATATGTGTTGTCTTCTTGGCGCATGTATGAGATGCACCTGGCTTTGTTCCTTAAAGCCGGGTGTTACACGGCCTCAACCGCCGTCCCCACACCTCGCCCTCAACCGCCGTCGTGCCCGGCACCACACCACCGCTTGGTAATGTGATTGATAATTCTCTATATATGTGAGCATGTGATTGATAATGTGATGGATAGTTAGAGTTATATTATCTCTAGCCACTAGGTACTTAGAATTTGTATTGTGTGGATAACCTTTTTTCTAGTAGATTAATAAAAGAATAGAAGCGGATATATATATATATATGACTTATGTCGTTGAATTATGCGTGGATGTCTCATGGATTGTATATATATGTGTGATTGCCGACCATCGTGCCGTTGAATTATGCGTGTATGTCAGCCATCGTGCTGATAATTTTATTTGCAGGATTTCGAAACCTCCCCGTGCAGGGGAGGTGCTGTCGAAATTTTCTATTGCTAGGCTTCTGTTAGAGAATGGAGGACCGTGAGTGGATGTACACGGGCCGTAGAGGAAGGAACGATGTCACCCCTGAATGGACTAGAAAGACCGATGATTTCGTGGAACGAGCATATGGCGAAGCTGCTAAAGGAGCGAGTCTAGTCCCATGCCCATGCAGCAAATGTACCAACCAGAAAAGAAAACCAAAGAAGACCATGGTAGAACATATTTGGAAGAATGGATTTACGCCGGGCTATACTCGGTGGATCTTTCATGGTGAAGCGCATCGTACGAGAGAGAAAGTGCTGAGACAACATGTCGAGGATTATGACGCGGATGCGGGGGTAGCGGGTATGTTGAACGACTATCAGGAGGCACAGTACATAGGAAGATGTATGGATGACGAGCCAGAGCCGACTGCAAAGGCGTTCTACGCCATGTTTGACGCGGCACAGAAGCCCCTTCACGGCCAGACAAAGGTTTCTCAACTGGATGCCATTGGGCGTGTAATGGCGTTCAAGTCGCAGTACAGCATGAGTAGAGACGCATTCGATGGCTTGTTGACAGTTATTGGGAGCCTGCTTCTGGATGATCACGTTCTGCCAAAGAGCATGTACGAGGCACAGAAACTCCTTCATGCACTCAAGATGATGTATGAGCAGATTCATGCTTGTCCGAAGGGCTGCGTGCTATTTAGGAAAGAATACGTGGAGGCAAAGTACTGTCCCAAGTGTAAATCGTCTAGGTTCATGGAGGTAGACTCTGGTGATGGACAGAAGAGGCAGCTCGACATCCCCTTGACAATCCTACGGCACCTTCCGTTCATTCCAAGGATCCAACGTCTGTACATGACAGAGGAATCCGCGAAACAGATGACATGGCAAAAAAATGGAAAACGATACAATCCTGACAAGATGGTGCACACATCTGATGGTGAAGCATGGAAACACTTTGATGCTATTCACCGTGAGAAAGCTGAAGAGGCTCGTAATGTATGTGTTGCGCTGGCCATAGATGGGTTCAATCCCTATGGAATGAGCGCTGCCCCGTACACATGTTGGCCCATGTTTGTTATCCCAATCAATCTCCCCCCTGGTGTGTGCTTTCAAAGGTAGAATATATTTGTGTCGTTAATAATTCCCAAACACTCAGGGAATAAAATGGGCGTGTACATGGAGCCTTTGATCGATGAATTGGTACGTGCCTGGGAGGAAGGGGTATGGACGTATGACCGAGCTACGAAGACAAACTTCAGAATGCATGTTTGGTACCAGTTCTCCATGCATGACTTACCGGCGTATGGGCTATTCTGTGCCTGGTGTGTTCACGATAAGTTCCCATGCCCAGTTTGCAAGGAAGCTCTCAGGTTCATTTGGTTGAAAAAGGGTGGCAAATATTCATCCTTTGATAAACATCGATAATTTCTCCCTCCTGACCATCCATTCCACCTAGACATCAAGAACTTTACGAAAGGTGTCGTAGTGACAGACCACCCACCTGCAACGATGACTGGTGCCAAAATTCGTCAACAGATAGATGGGCTCGTGGCCAATACAAAAGGTGGTTTTGTGGGATATGGTGAGCAGCATATGTGGACACATAAGTCTGGCTTGACTCGGCTCCCCTATTATGACGACTGCTCCTTCCATACAACATTGATGTGATGCACACTGAAAAGAATGTTGCCGAGGCACTGTGGGCAACAATTATGAACATTCCCGATAAGTCAAAGGATAACGTAAAGGCAAGAGTGGATCTAGCAGCGTTATGTGATAGACCAAACCAAGAGATGAAGCCGCCAAGTGGTGGAAAGACATGGAGAAGGCCTAAGGCCAATTTCGTCCTAAGCAAGGCCCAGAGGAAGGAAGTACTTCAGTGGATCAAGATGTTGATGTTTCCTGATGGGTATGCAGCTAACCTGAGTAGGGGGTGAACTTATCTACTATGCGAGTCTTAGGGATGAAGAGTCATGACTTCCACATATGGATTGAACGGATTTTTCCTGTGATGGTTCGAGGCTATGTCCCTGAGCATGTCTGGCTAGCGCTTTCAGAGTTGAGATATTTCTTCCGTCAGCTTTATGCAAAAGAGTTATCTCGGACCATGGTTGCAGACTTGGAAAGATTGGCACCCGTGTTACTGTGTAAGCTTGAGAAGATATTTCCACCCGGCTTCTTCAATCCAATGCAGCATTTGATTCTTCATCTCCCCTATGAGGCACGAATGGGGGGCCCGTGCAGGGACGTTAGTGCTATCCAATTGAGAGATGTCTAAAGACTATTCAAAAGAAATGTAGAAATAAATGCAAAATCGAGGCTTCCATTGCAGAGGTGAAAGTCGCCTAGGGGGGTGAATAGGGCGAAACTGAAATTTACAAATATAAACACAACTACAAGCCGGGTTAGCGTTAGAAATATAATAGAGTCCGCGAGAGAGGGTGCAAAACAAATCGCAAGCGAATAATGAAGTGAGACACGCGGATTTGTTTTACCGAGGTTCGGTTCTCTCAAACCTACTCCCCATTGAGGAGGCCACAAAGGCCGGGTCTCTTTCAACCCTTACCCTCTCTCAAACGGTCCCTCGGACCGAGTGAGCTTTCTCTTCTCAATCACTTGGAACACAAAGTTCCTACAAGGACCACCACAAGATTGGTGTCTCTTGCCTCAATTACAAGTGAGTTTGATCGCAAGAAAGAATCAAGAAAGAAGAAAGCAATCCAAGCGCAAGAGCTCGAAAGAACACAAGCAAATCTCTCTCACTAATCACTAGGGCGTTGTGTGGAATTTGGAGAGGATTTGATCTTTTTGGTGTGTCTAGAATTGAATGCTAGAGCTCTTGTAAGTAGTTGAGAAGTGGAAAACTTGGATGCCATGAATGGTGGGTGGTTGGGGGTATTTATAGCCCCAACCACCAAACTAGCCGTTTGGTGGAGGCTGTCTGTTCGATGGTGCACCGGACAGTCCGGTGCACACCGGACATGTCCGGTGCGACAGCCACGTCACCAAAAGCCGTTGGGTTCGACCGTTGGAGCTCTGTCTTCTGGGCCCGCCTGGATGTCCGGTGGCGCACCGGACATGTACTGTAGAGTGTCCGGTGCGCCAGCATGGGCGTGCCTGACCTCTGCGCGCGCTGGCGCGCATTTAATGCGTCGCAGGTAGCCGTTGGCGCCAGAAGTATCTGTTGCCCCGCTGCTACACCGGACAGTCCGGTGTACACCGGACAGTCCGGTGAATTATAGCGGAGCAGCTGAAATGAATTCCCGAGGCTGGCGAGTTCCGGAGGCCGCTCTTCCTTGGAGCACCGGACACTGTCCGGTGTACACCGGACAGTCCGGTGAATTATAGCGGAGTCGCCTCTGGAATTTCCCGAGAGTGAAGAGTTTAGCCTCGAAGTGCCTTTGGTGCACCGGACATGTCCGGTGGCCCATCGGACAGTCCGGTGCGCCATACCAGAGGTGCCTTCGGTTGTCCCTTTGCTCTTTTGTTGAACCCAATACTTGGTCTTTTTATTGGCTAAGTGTGAACCTTTGGCACCTGTATAACTTATACACTAGAGCAAACTAGTTAGTCCAAATATTTGTGTTGGGCAATTCAACCACCAAAATTAATTAGGGACTAGGTGTAAGCCTAATTCCCTTTCAATCTCCCCCTTTTTGGTGATTGATGCCAACACAAACCAAAGCAAATATAAAAGTGCATAATTGAACTAGTGTGCATAATGTAAGTGCAAAGGTTGCTTGGAATTGAGCCAATAAATGTTACTTACTAGATGTGCATGGATTGTTTCTTTATTTTTAACATTTTGGACCACACTTGCACCACATGTTTTGTTTTTGCAAATTATTTTTGTAAATTCTTTTCAAAGTTCTTTTGCAAACAGTCAAAGGTAAATAAGATTTTGCAAAGCATTTTCAAGATTTGAAATTTTCTCCCCCTGTTTCAAATGCTTTTCCTTTGACTAAACAAAACTCCCCCTCAAATAAATTCTCCTCTTAGTGTTCAAGAGGGTTTTTAAGATATCAAGTTTTGAAAATATTACTTGCTCCCCCTTTAGAACACAAAGAGATACGAATTTGAAAGTTACCAATTGAAAATCATTAATTTTAAAATTAGAGTGGTGGTGCGGTCCTTTTGCTTTGGGCTCATACTTTCTCCCCCTTTGGCATGAATCGCCAAAAAACGGATACTTTGAGTGAGATATGAGCCCTTTCCTAATTACTATCTCCCCTTCGGCAAATAAAACATATGAGTGAAGATTATACCAAGGATGGAGAGTGATGGGGAGCGACGGCGAAGGATGAGTAGTAGAGTGGAGTGGAAGCTTTTGTCTTCGCCGAAGACTCCAATTCCCTTTCAATATACCTATGACTTGGTTTGAAATATACTTGAAAACGCATTAGTCATAGCATATATAAAAGAGACATGATCAAAGGTATACTTTAAGAGCTATGTGTGCAAATTAGCAAAAGAAATTTCTCGAATCAAGAATATTGAGCTCATGCCTAAGTTTGGTAAAAGTTTGTTCATCAAGAGGCTTGGTAAAGATATCGGCTAATTGATCTTTAGTGTTAATGTATGCAATCTTGATATCCCCCTTTTGTTGGTGATCCCTAAGAAAATGATATCGAATGGCTATGTGTTTAGTGCGGCTATGCTCAACGGGATTATCCGCCATGCGGATTGCACTCTCATTATCACATAGAAGAGGAACTTTGGTTAATTTGTAACCATAGTCCCGCAGGGTTTGCCTCATCCAAAGCAATTGCGCGCAACAATGGCCTGCGGCAATGTACTCGGCTTCGGCAGTAGAAAGAGCGACCGAATTTTGCTTCTTTGAAGCCCAAGACACCAAGGATCTTCCCAAGAACTGGCAAGTCCCCGATGTGCTCTTCCTATTAATCTTACACCCCGCCCAATCGGCATCCGAATAACCAATCAAATCAAATGTGGATCCCCGAGGGTACCAAAGCCCAAACTTAGGAGTATAAGCCAAATATCTCAAGATTCGTTTTACGGCCGTAAGGTGGGATTCCTTAGGGTCGGATTGGAATCTTGCACACATGCAAACTGAAAGCATAATGTCCGGTCGAGATGCACATAAATAAAGCAATGAACCAATCATCGACCGGTATACCTTTTGATCCACGGACTTACCTCCCGTGTCGAGGTCGAGATGCCCATTTGTTCCCATGGGTGTCTTGATGGGCTTGGCATCCTTCATTCCAAACTTGGTTAGAATGTCTTGTGTGTACTTTGTTTGGCAAATGAAGGTGCCCTCTTGGAGTTGCATGACTTGGAATCCTAGAAAATACTTCAACTCCCCCATCATAGACATCTCGAATTTCTTTGTCATGATCCTACTAAATTCTTCACATGTAGATTCGTTAGTAGACCCAAATATAATATCATCAACATAAATTTGGCATACGAACAAATCATTGTCAAGAGTTTTAGTGAACAAAGTAGGATCGGCCTTGCCGACTTTGAAGCCATTAGCAATAAGGAAATCTCTAAGGCATTCATACCATGCTCTTGGGGCTTGCTTGAGCCCATAAAGCGCCTTAGAGAGCCTATAGACATGGTTAGGATACTCACTATCTTCAAAGCCGGGAGGTTGCTCAACATAGACCTCTTCCTTGATTGGTCCGTTGAGGAAGGCACTCTTCACGTCCATTTGGTAAAGCTTGAAGCCATGGTAAGTAGCATAGGCTAATAATATGTGAATTGACTCAAGCCTAGCTACGGGTGCTTAGGTTTCAC
The DNA here is from genome assembly GCA_029449295.1 of Zea luxurians. Classification (NCBI taxonomy): domain Eukaryota; kingdom Viridiplantae; phylum Streptophyta; class Magnoliopsida; order Poales; family Poaceae; genus Zea; species Zea luxurians. The sequence goes on along the minus strand of JAOPSE010000001.1, from coordinate 41,742,105 downwards.
CAAAATCCAAACCTTCGACTTGTGAATACCCCTTGGCCACGAGTCGAGCTTTGTTCCTTGTCACCACACCATGCTCGTCTTGCTTGTTGCGGAAGACCCACTTGGTTCCTACAACATCTTGGTTAGGACGTGGAACTAAATGCCATACCTCGTTCCTCGTGAAGTTGTTGAGCTCCTCTTGCATCGCCATCACCCAATCCGAATCTTGGAGTGCTTCCTCTACCCTGTGTGGCTCAATAGAGGAAACAAAAGAGTAATGCTCACAGAAATGTGCAACACGAGATCGAGTGGTTACCCCCTTATGAATGTCGCCGAGGATGGTGTCAACGGGGTGATCTCGTTGGATTGCTTGGTGGACTCTTGGGTGTGGCGGCCTTGGTTGTTCATCCTCCTTGTCTTGATCATTTGCATCTCCCCCTTGATCATTGCCGTCATCTTGAGATGGCTCATTTCTTTGATCTTCTCCTTCATCAACTTGAGCCTCGTCCTCATTTTGGGTTGGTGGAGATGCTTGCATGGAGGAGGATGGTTGATCTTGTGCATTTGGAGGCTCTTCGGATTCCTTAGGGCATACATCCCCAATGGACATGTTCCTTAGCGCGATGCACGGAGCCTTTTCTTCACCTATCTCATCAAGATCAACTTGCTCTACTTGTGAGCCGTTAGTCTCATCAAACACAACGTCACAAGAAACTTCAACTAGTCCTGAGGACTTGTTAAAGACTCTATATGCCCTTGTGTTTGAATCATATCCTAGTAAAAAGCCTTCTACAGTTTTAGGAGCAAATTTAGATTTTCTACCTCTTTTAACAAGAATAAAGCATTTGCTACCAAAAACTCTAAAATATGAAATATTTGGCTTTTTACCGGTTAGGAGTTCATAGGATGTCTTCTTGAGGATTCGGTGTAGATATAACCGGTTGATGGCGTAGCAAGCGGTGTTGACTGCCTCGGCCCAAAACCGATCCGATGTCTTGTACTCATCAAGCATGGTTCTTGCCATGTCCAATAGAGTTCGATTCTTCCTCTCCACTACACCATTTTGTTGTGGAGTGTAGGGAGAAGAGAACTCATGCTTGATGCCCTCCTCCTCTAGGAAGCCTTCAATTTGAGAGTTCTTGAACTCCGTCCCGTTGTCGCTTCTAATTTTCTTGATCCTTAAGCCGAACTCATTTTGAGCCCGTCTCAAGAATCCCTTTAAGGTCTCTTGGGTATGAGATTTTTTCTGCAAAATGAATACCCAAGTGAAGCGAGAATAATCATCCACAATAACTAGACAGTACTTACTCCCGCCGATGCTTATGTAAGCGATCGGGCCGAATAAATCCATGTGTAGGAGCTCCAGTGGTCTGTCACTTGTCATGATGTTCTTGTGTGGATGATGAGTGCCAACTTGCTTTCCTGCTTGGCATGCGCTACAAATCCTGTCTTTCTCAAAATGAACATTTGTTAGTCCTAAAATGTGTTCTCCCTTTAGAAGCTTATGAAGATTCTTCATTCCAACATGGGCTAGTCGACGGTGCCAGAGCCAACCCAAGTTAGTCTTAGCAATTAAGCAAGTGTCGAGTTCAGCTCTATCAAAATCTACCAAGTATAGCTGACCCTCCAACACTCCCTTAAATGCTATTGAATCATCACTTCTTCTAAAGACAGTGACACCTACATCAGTAAATAGACAGTTGTAGCCCATTTGACATAGTTGCGAAACGGAAAGCAAATTGTAATCTAAAGAATCTACAAGAAAAACATTGGAAATAGTATGGTCAGGTGATATAGCAATTTTACCCAATCCTTTGACCAAACCTTGATTTCCATCCCCGAATGTGATAGCTCGTTGGAGATCTTGGTTTTTCTCATATGAGGAGAACATCTTCTTCTCCCCTGTCATGTGGTTTGTGCACCCGCTGTCGAGTATCCAACTTGAGCCCCTGGATGCATAAACCTACAAAACAATTTTAGTTCTTGATTTTAGGTACCCAAACGGTCTTGGGTCCTTTGGCATTAGAAACAAGAACTTTGGGTACCCAAACACAAGTCTTGGAGCCCTTGTGTTTGCCCCCAACAAACTTGGCAACTACGTTGCCGGATTTGTTAGTCAAAACATAAGATGCATCAAAAGTCTTAAATGAAATGCTATGATCATTTGATGCATTAGGAGTTTTCTTCTTAGGCAACTTGGCACGGGTTGGTTGCCTAGAGCTAGATGCCTCACCCTTATACATAAAACCATGATTAGTGCCAGAGTGAGACTTCCTAGAATGAGTTCTCCTAATTTTGCTTTCGGGATAACCGGCAGGGTACAAAATGTAACCCTCGTTATCCTGAGGCATGGGAGCCTTGCCCTTAACAAAGTTAGACAAATTTCTAGGAGGGGCACTAAGTTTGACATTGTCTCCCCTTTGGAAGCCAATGCCATCCTTGATGCCAGGGCGTCTCCCATTATAGAGCATACTTCTAGCAAATTTAAACTTTTCATTTTCTAAGTTATGCTCGGCAATTTTAGCATCTAACATTGCTATATGATCATTTTGTTGTTTAATTAAAGCCATGTGATCAAGAATAGCATTGATATCAACATCTCTACATCTAGTACAAATAGAAGTGTGCTCAACGGTAGATGTAGAGGGTTTGCAAGATTTTAATTCTACAACCTTAGCATGCAACATATCATTCTTGGTTCTAAGGTCGGAAATGGTAGTATTGCAAACATCAAAATCTTTAGCCTTAGCAATTAACTTTTCATTTTCAATCCTAAGGCTATCAAGAGAAATATTCAATTCATCAATCCTAGCAAGCAAATCAATATTATCATCTCTAGGATTGGGAATTGAATCAATACAAACATGGGAATCAACCTTAGCAATTAATTTGGCATTTTCATTTCTAAGGTTGTCAATGGTCTCATGGCAAGTGCTTAGCTCACTAGACAATTTTTCACATTTTTCAACTTGTAGAGCATAAGCATTTTTAACCTTAACATGTTTTTTGTTTTCCTTAATAAGGAAGTCCTCTTGAGAGTCCAAGAGATCATCCTTCTCATGAATAGCACTGATCAATTCATTTAATTTTTCCTTTTGTTCCATGTTAATGTTGGCAAAAAGAGTACGCAAACTATTTTCCTCATCACTAGCATTATCATCACTAGAGGATTCATATTTAGTGGAGGATTTAGATTTAACCTTCTTCCTTTTGCCGTCCTTTGCCATGAGGCACTTGTGGCCGACGTTGGGGAAGAGAAGTCCCTTGGTGATGGCGATGTTGGCGGCGTCCTCGTCGTCGGAGGAGGAGTCGGTGGAGCTCTCGTCGGAGTTCCACTCACGGCACATGTGGGCATCGCCGCCCTTCTTCTTGTGGTACCTCTTCTTCTCTCTTCTCTTGCCCTTCTTGTCGTTATCCCTGTCACTGTCACTTGATAATGGACATTTAGCGATAAAGTGACCGGGCTTACCACACTTGTAGCAAACCTTCTTGGAATGGGATTTGTAGTCCTTCCCCTTCCGTTGCTTGAGGATTTGGCGAAAGCTTTTGATGATTAAAGCCATCTCCTCATTGTCGAGCTTGGAGGCGTCAATTGGTTGTCTACTCGGTGTAGACTCCTCCTTCTTCTCCTCCGTCGCCTTAAATGCCACCGGTTGTGCTTCGGACGTGGAGGGTTCATCAAGCTCGTTGATCTTATTTGAGCCCTTAATCATACATTCAAAGCTCACAAAATTCCCGATTACTTCCTCGGGAGTCATTAGTGTGTATCTAGGATTACCACGAATTAATTGAACTTGAGTGGGGTTAAGGAAAATGAGAGATCTTAGAATAACCTTAACCACCTCGTGGTCGTCCCACTTCTTGCTCCCAAGGTTGCGCACTTGGTTCACCAAGGTTTTGAGCCGGTTGTACATATCTTGTGGCTCCTCCCCTTGGCAAAGACGGAAGCGACCGAGCTCCCCCTCGATCGTTTCTCGCTTGGTGATCTTGGTGAGTTCATCACCCTCATGCGCGGTCTTGAGTAGGTCCCAAATCTCCTTTGCATTCTTCAACCCTTGCACCTTGTTGTATTCCTCCTTGCTTAGAGAGGCGAGGAGTATGGTTGTAGCTTGAGAGTTGAAGTGCTCGATTTGGGCCACTTCGTCCGTATCATAGTCTTCATCCCCTACGGATGGTACCTGTGCTCCAAACTCAACAACATTCCATATACTTTTGTAAAGTGAGGTTAGATGAAATTTCATTAAATCACTCCACCTAGCATAATCTTCGCCATCAAAGGTTGGCGGTTTGCCTAATGGAACGGAAAGTAATGGAGTAGTTCTAGATGTACGAGGATAGTGTAAGGGGATCTTACTAAACTTCTTGCGCTCTTGGCGCTTAAAAGTTACGGACGGCGCGTCGGAGTCGGAGGTCGATGTTGATGAAGTATCGGTCTCATAGTAGACCACCTTCCTCATCCTCTTTTTCTTGTCCCCACTCCGATGCGGCTTGTGGGAAGAAGATTTTTCCTTCTTCTCTTTGTGGTGAGAGGAAGAAGATCTTTTCTCCTTCCGTTTGGAGGAGTCCTTCTTCTTCTCCTTCCTCTTGGTGTGGGACTCTTCAGATGAAGTGCTCCCGTGGCTCGTAGTGGGCTTGTCGCCGGTCTCCATCTCCCTCTTGGTGTGATCTCCCGACATCACTTCGAGCGGTTAGGCTCTAATGAAGCACCGGGCTCTGATACCAATTGAAAGTCGCCTAGAGGGGGGGTGAATAGGGCGAAACTGAAATTTACAAATATAAACACAACTACAAGCCGGGTTAGCGTTAGAAATATAATAGAGTCCGCGAGAGAGGGTGCAAAACAAATCGCAAGCGAATAATGAAGTGAGACACGCGGATTTGTTTTACCGAGGTTCGGTTCTCTCAAACCTACTCCCCATTGAGGAGGCCACAAAGGCCGGGTCTCTTTCAACCCTTACCCTCTCTCAAACGGTCCCTCGGACCGAGTGAGCTTTCTCTTCTCAATCACTTGGAACACAAAGTTCCTACAAGGACCACCACAAGATTGGTGTCTCTTGCCTCAATTACAAGTGAGTTTGATCGCAAGAAAGAATCAAGAAAGAAGAAAGCAATCCAAGCGCAAGAGCTCGAAAGAACACAAGCAAATCTCTCTCACTAATCACTAGGGCGTTGTGTGGAATTTGGAGAGGATTTGATCTCTTTGGTGTGTCTAGAATTGAATGCTAGAGCTCTTGTAAGTAGTTGAGAAGTGGAAAACTTGGATGCCATGAATGGTGGGTGGTTGGGGGTATTTATAGCCCCAACCACCAAACTAGCCATTTGGTGGAGGCTGTCTGTTCGATGGTGCACCGGACAGTCCGGTGCACACCGGACATGTCCGGTGCGACATCCACATCACCAAAAGCCGTTGGGTTCGACCGTTGGAGCTCTGTCTTCTGGGCCCGCCTGGATGTCCGGTGGCGCACCGGACATGTACTGTAGAGTGTCCGGTGCGCCAGCATGGGCGTGCCTGACCTCTGCGCGCGCTGGCGCGCATTTAATGCGTCGCAGGTAGCCGTTGGCGCCAGAAGTAGCCGTTGCCCCGCTGCTACACTGGACAGTCTGGTGTACACCAGACAGTCCGGTGAATTATAGCGGAGCAGCTGAAATGAATTCCCGAGGCTGGCGAGTTCCGGAGGCCGCTCTTCCTTGGAGCACCGGACACTGTCCGGTGTACACCGGACAGTCCGGTGAATTATAGCGGAGTCGCCTCTGGAATTTCCCGAGAGTGAAGAGTTCAGCCTCGAAGTGCCTTTGGTGCACCGGACATGTCCGGTGGCCCACCGGACAGTCCGGTGCGCCAGACTAGAGGTGCCTTCGGTTGTCCCTTTGCTCTTTTGTTGAACCCAATACTTGGTCTTTTTATTGGCTAAGTGTGAACCTTTGGCACCTGTATAACTTATACAGTAGAGCAAACTAGTTAGTCCAAATATTTGTGTTGGGCAATTCAACCACCAAAATTAATTAGGGACTAGGTGTAAGCCTAATTCCCTTTCAAGAGGCATACATTCTAGAGAAGGTGTCAAACTTCACAACAACTTATTATGGTGACAAACTGCCGAGCGTGCATAATCCACCTCCTCGTTACAATGATGGCGACAATGAATCGAACCTTAGCATATTTCGAGGCCAACTCGGAAGCGCAAGTTGCTCGACCACCAAGACCCTGACACATGAAGAGTGGCGGCATATCATGCTATATGTATTGACCAACCTTGAAGAGGTGACGCCATACATGGAACAATTTCTTCATGAATTCTGGCGTGGATCAAGGGACCCCACTCCACAGGAATATGACACTCTTCTTAGAAAGGGTGCGAGAAATGGGTTGCCCGATTTTATTTCCTGGTTCAAACGTAAGGTACGTGCTTAGTTTGTCAAAGAGATCCATCTATGAACTCAATTTAGCGTCTTTTAACTTGCGAATACTTGCAGAGCCAAAGAGATCCGTCTATGAGTGCCGAGTTGAGACAAGTAGCCAATGGCTTTGCTTATAGGGTCAAGAAATATTCTGGGTATGACGTCAATGGATATCGTTTTCGCACAACAAACTACGACCAAAGTCGGCCCAATCGGAAAACAACGTGTTTTGGAGTTTTTACGCCCGGCCTTGACCCAATCGGACCAAGAGCTGTGGGTAAGTCTTAGTATAATGTAAAATATGTCGCATTTGTTGCAAATTCTTGAAATAATGTATGGATACATCGTTTTTGTATGCAAGATTTCTTTAGATGCGAGGCTGGATACGAGGCTAGGGCGGATGTGGTGGCCACCATGAGCTGTAAGAAGCTCGTCGTGGACATGCACTATGAGGCCCGAATCCAGGCCATCGTCAGCTACCACGGCTCCGTCCTTGGGGAGAAGGTGACCAAGCAGCAAGCCCGAACCATGTCGTTGACCAGGGACCAGTATCTGCAGGTAAAGTCATGCATGTTTGGTACCAGTACTCCATGCATGAATTTTATTTTATCTTCTGATATGCACTTTACGTGTTTACTTTGTAGATGATTCCACATTGGTGCGCCGCACATCCTCTATGCTGGGAGCAGATGGTGGATAGGTGGTGTTCAGCTGAGTGGGACGAGGCGCACAACGCTAGCCGGGAACAGCGTCTGATGATGCAAGGTCCCTCCCACCACCAACGCAGCCGGAGCCTGGGCCAATATGCAGAAGCATGGGTACGCCCTCTTTTTTATTTAGGTATATAGCACTAGATTAGATATTATTTCTAACTATCTCGTTAGTTTTCTTGTAGTCGGCGTCACATGGTGGCCGACCTTGCTCCATCTTCTCGGCCTATGCTATGGCCCATACGGGCAAGGCGACGTCCTACGTCACCTACAACCCGGATGACGGACCCGAGGCCTACACCAACCCCGCCGTCTACAGCCGCCTTCATGACTACACCGCCATGGCGCAGGAGGTCTATGGCCCAGAATATGATCCGAGCACCGAGCAGATCGACCCCGATGTGCTCATGAGGGTTGGAGGAGGCAAGAGACATGGGCAGTACTGGATTGTCGATGGGGCAATCGACTCGTCCTCCACTCCCACTCTGTCTCAGGTGCGAGCAAGGAGCACAGGCTCGAGTCCAGCCATACGACCTCGGCACGATAGCTCACAGCATCGCATACAACAACTCGAGGTTAGTGCTTCTGTAACTCGCCATTCCTTGAGTTATATACCTTCTCTTTGAGTTACTATAACGTTGGCTTGTAATATTACAGACCCAACTAGAAGAGATGGAGGCGAGGATGATGGCGGAGCGGGAGGCAGAGTGGGTGGCTCACGAGGCAGATCATCAGAGGATGGCGGAGATGTTCCAGTACATGCAGAGCCTTGGTGCCGCACAGGGTTTCGCTCCGCCACCTCCATTGTTCCCTGCAGTTGACCATGCTCTATTCCATACTCCTGTGAGTATCAAAATTGTAGTTAGATGTTGGTAATGTATTTGGTATAACACATGCAATCTCTTCTCTGTGCAGGGCCAATCTGGGGCGGCATCCAACAACCCTCATGGTTCGCCCAGCCCAACGCAGCACCAGTCCAACCGCCCACCTCAATGAGAGTTATGTTTTTAGTGTTTAGACTACAAAACTTATGTTGAATACTTATGTCAGAGCTTTAGACTTATGTGTTGATACTTCTGAACTTGTGTTGATACTGTTTGTGTTGAGAACTTCTGAACTTATGTTTGTATATTAATGTTTGTGTTGGATATTTATGTCTGTGATGATCTGTGATGTATATATGTGATATCTGTGAAATACCTTTTGTTTGTTTAGAGGGAATAGGTAAAACAAATAAAAATGTGTGTATTGGTTACTTTGCCAAGTGTTACACTGGGCAAAGAGGTTCTTTGCTGAGTGTCAGGGCCATAACACTCGGCAAAGAACAAGACCTGGCCACCGGTATAGGTTCTTTGCCGAGTGTAGTGGCCCTGGCACTCGGCAAAGAGACACGCTTTGCCGAGTGCCATATAAAGCACTCGGCAAAGAACCTGACACGGGGACCCGCTGACGGATTCTTTTGCCGAGTGCTGGCCGGCGGACACTCGGTAAAGGTAACTCCTTTACCGAGTGTATTAGGAGACAGTCGGCAAAGGTAACTCCTTTGTTGAGTGTCACCTGCCGTCTCCGTCACCTCGGCGCCGTGACGGCGGCTTTTCTTTGCCGAGTACTGTCTGGCACTCGGCAAAGTCTTTGCCGAGTGCTCGAGAAAAATTACTCGGCAAAGACGGTTTTGCCGATGTACTGTGTGCTGAGCCTTGTTTGCCGAGTGTTTTTTAGGCTTTGCCGAGTGCTTTAGGCACTCGGCAAAGCCGTCGATTCCGGTAGTGATTTTCTAATTCTATTGGACCTCTATTTTATTTACTGTAGCTATAAAAATCTATTAATTAGTAGGTCAATATTTAGATCTCCATTTAGATATTAGACTTTGTCTAGGGGGTGTTTGGTTTGAGGAATCATTACATCCAAAATATAATGGTGCATTATGAGTCTATTCCTCTAATTTGGTTGATTTCATTTCTTATATTAGTACTGATTAATTAACTATAAAAAATAAGTTGGTGATGAATTAATTTATTATATTATACAAATCAAATAGAAAAAGATAAGAAACGAGAAAATGGTAGACTATCCTATTTCTTAAACCAAACACGTCGCTCATGTCGCCCGAGCGACCCGAGTGGGAAGGTCGAGAAGAGGCCACGATAGCGCGCTAGGCGCGACTGAGGGAGGCAGGCAGCCTGCGAGAACAAAAAACGAACTTGCGACGTGTTTGGTTCGATGTAGTGTAACGGTATAGGATTCCTTCGGGTATCTGATAACGTTACATGTGTTTGTTATGGGTTCTATTGGAATCAGATGCACTAGAATCAGATACCGCTGTATAGAAAACTGAAACCCTCCAACCCTAGACGGAATCAACACCCCGATTCACTCGCTCGACGCCGCTCGAGCCTTCCTCCTCCTCGGACGCCAGCGCCGCGCCGCCACCCAGGCCTCCCTCCTCCTCGGACGCCAGCAACCGGCGCCAAGTCTTCGCCGCCGTTCGCCGCCGTCCAGGTAACAAATCTCCTCCGAATCTCGAGTTTGCCTAGAGTCTGTCTCTTCGAATCCCCCATAGTCTGTCTCTCCGGATCTCGAATGGTGGCCACACCTCCGAAACCGCTCCTTACAATGACACACTGTCGCTTCGGCCTACCATAATGGGCGACGGGGAAGGGGACGGGAGTAAGCAGGCTGCGGTGTTGGACCGGGGGTTGTGGCGCCGGCGGGGAGGAGGGTGCCGCCGGTAACGCGTCCAAGAACGAATCGTCGATGGTGACTGCGCTGGACAGCTGCAACAGTTCCATCTCAATTTCCGGCCTCGCCGACGGGGACTTCTCTGGAGTGCTGGACAGCTGCTTACTCCCTTCTGTCTCTACTCTAATCATCTCTGGCCTCTGTTTGGAGTGAGTTAGATGCGCCTAAACCATCCGACTGTGGAAACGTTGGTTAAGCTGTCTAATCTGGATCGCGCTAACCTGACCGGGCGCACCACCAGCCGTCCAAAGAGCAACGAAGAACCCTGCTGCTTTTTGCAGGCCGATCTACGGGTCATGCCCCGGGGCTTGTACATGTTCGCTCCTTTCTGTTTGCATGCTGCTGGAGCCATTGCTGCTGCCGTTTACACACTGCACTCCCTGAGCTAATTTTTGTTTACACGCACGCTCCTTTCTGAGCTATTTCTGTTTACACACTGCACGCTGCTGGAGCTAATTCAATTACATTGTTGCACGAGCTCGTGTTTACTTGCACCAATGAAGCATATCAATTTAGGGGTATGTTTAATTTATTCTAAAACCGACTGCAGTGGGCAGCCATGCCGTCTGTTTAATTTATTTGATGTGCACAATGATATTCAGATTTATATAAAACTCATTTGTTGACCTTTAGATTTATTCTCAAGAACTTCATATTTATCCTCAAGAACTCGACGAAGGAATATGGCATTTAGGGGTATCTTGAGTTCTCTCCTTGTCACGTACTATTATGTCTGGTTGCTCATGGGAATAGCATATAGAAGAAAATGTCTGAGAATAGAAAGAAGGCTAAGAAATAGAGAGCGTAGGATGGAGAATTTAAATGAACTCATTCGTGAGAGTGATAGAAAATGTATTAGTGAGCTTCGTATGGATACAAGAACTTTCTTTATTTTGTGTGAGATGCTTAGAGATGTTGGTGGGCTAAAGGCCACACGCAATATGACCCTAGAGGAGATAGTGGCTCAATTTTTGTATACTTTGGCTCATCATTTGAAGAACCGAACAATTGGAAGGTTTTTCTTTCGAAGCGGCGAGACGGTTAGTAGGCAGTTCAACTTATGCCTTCTAGCTGTTCTAAAGTTGCAACATTTGCTTCTAAAGACCCCTGACCCAATTCCAGAGAATAGCACAGATAATACTTGGAAAAACTTTAAGGTAAATACATAAAACTTTAAGGTTTTTCTTCAACTATAAATAGACGCATTGAAGTGATATTTCTTTTATGACATATTTGTAGAATTGTTTGGGTGCATTAGACGGAACCGCTATCAAGGTAACTGTGCCAACACATCTAAAAGGAAGATATAGGTCGAGGAAAGCGGACATTGTGACAAATGTATTGGGTGTTTGTGCACCCGATATGCAATTCATCTATATGCTGCCTGGTTGGGAGGGTTCAACGCATGACGGTCGTGTGCTGCGTGATGCTATCTCGAGGCCAAACGGATTGCGTGTCCCTCAAGGCGAGTTTTATTTCAATAACTTCTATTTGGTTTGTTAGTATAGTGTTTTAAGTGTGGATATTAACTTGAAAATATCCTTTTAGGTTGTTATTATCTTGTTGACGCGGGTTATACAAACGCCAATGGATTTCTAGCACCTTATCGAGGTCAGCGGTACCATTTGGGTGGTTGGACAGTGCAAAATCCACCACATAGTGCCGAGGAGTATTTCAATATGTGTCATGCTCGAGCAAGAAATATCATAGAGAGGGCTTTTGGAAGGCTTAAAGGGCGATGGGCGATTCTTAGATCCCCTTCATATTTTCCTATAAAGACGCAATGTCGTATAATAATGGCATGTGCCCTTTTGCACAATCTAATTTTGCAAAAAATGTCTAGAGACCCTATGGAAAGTGAGGAACAATCGGTGGTAGATTATGAAATGCCCGAAGGAGAAGTTGGAGAACCAGAATTCATTATGGGTATCTCCACAACAAATGCGTGGAGTACTTTTCGAGACACTCTTGCACAGGGGATGTATAATGCTTATAGGGCTTCTCATTGATTATTTTTCATGGTACTTTTGATGCTTAAGTACTTTTCATGGTTGTATTACTATTTTTGACTATATATGTGTTTCTAACTTGTCACCATTTGTATACAGAATGGACATTTCAGAGGGCTCTATTGCTGTTCGTGGTAGGGGGAAAAACAAAAGGAAGTGGATCCCTGTTGAAGATGATGAACTGATCAAAGCATTGGTTGATGTTTCTTTGGATCCGAGGTGGAGGAGTGATGGGAGTTTCAAGAATGGTTACACTTCAGTACTTGAAGCTCGCCTCGCTGAAAAGCTACCTGATTCAAGAATTTCTGCAACTCCTCATATCGATTCAAGGTTAAGATACTTCAAGACAAAGTATTCTACTTTGGAGCAGATGTTGAACAAGAGTGGGTTCACATGGGATCCAACCAAGAAGATGATTCAGTGCGAGAAACAACAATATGAGACACATTGCAAGGTACTTTTCAGCCATTTAACAACTGCTTTATAATTATTGCAACAGTTTAGTGAGGTTGTTGGATAATTGATAATTGTGCATTGTTGGATAATTGATAATTGTGGATTTTAGCAGCTGGGTTTGAGTTCAACTACAATCCAGGTTTTTGGTTGCCTAAAGAAGTGTCATGTAAGTTGTAACATTAGATTCAGCCATTTAACAGAAGGCAGCTATGGGTTCCACTCAATCCAGCTGTAAGTTCGAATTTTTATCATGTTGCATAAAAAGCTGAAAGGGTTAATCCTTTGTTGCATTAAAAAAATTGGAGCTCTGATCAGATTTTCTATTTGGTTTGGACTCAAAACTGAAAGGGTTAATCCTTTGTTGCATAAAAAAATTGGAGCTCTGATCAGATTTTTTATTTATTTATGCCCCCTCCCCTGTCCAGCTATTACTGAAGTGAATAGAGGGCATCTGCTCATCAGTTACTGATATGTGACCTTTCACTCCATTCTTCAATTTCTTTCTGAAGTGACCAAAGTGATTTTGGTCTTGGACTTAGCAATGTATTTATCCTGACTGAGTTAAGGGTTCTCTTTTTTTTATCAAATCTTTTCTTAGTGTGTCATGCAGATTTCATAATGACCTGAATGTCCATTAGTAGTTCCACGTCGCACTCCTGTTTTGATAATACAGTATGCTATATGTATATATTTCCAAGGCTGGTTTATTTTCCCCTAAACTAATCTGTCAGCGTCACATTATCGTCAATAGTAAACCAAACAGCTGGTGTTTAGTGTTGCTGCATAGCAATCTTTTCTTATAGGTTGTGGTCTATTTTAATATTCCTAACTGATAACAACATTTATCTGGTCTTTGTTTTTTCACAGAATAATCCAGACGCAAAAGGGTTGTATGGAGTCTCCTTTCCTTACTATGATGAACTCTCAATGGTATATTCCAAAGACATGGCCACAGGTGAAGGTGCGGAAGACATGACAGATGCTGTTCAAAACATGGAAGAAGAGTTAGTTCGTGTAAATGCTAATGATGAAGAGAATGGAGAGGATATAACATCTGTAGAGACACCAAGGCGTTCTGTTGACTCAACATCATCTAGCTCCAAGAAGCGGAAGAAAGAGTGGAAAGGAATGAAGACTTCATCAAGTGACCCGCTTCTTGATGTGTTCAATGAAGTGAGTGGTGATCTCAAGGTTGCCACCATGTCAATTGGAAAAATGGCGCAAGCTATGGATCGTGAGGCATCCAACCAAGAGAAGGCAAGAGATGAGGATCCACAACAAAAGCTAAGAGAGAAGGCGATCAATGAGGTCCGGAGACTTGAATTTACTGGCTCAGAAGTTATCAAAGCAGCTGGTGTGTTTGTCAGGATGCCAGATCAAATGGGGATGTTGTTTGCACTTCCAGAACCACTGAGGAGGGAATACATTGTCGACATGCTACGTGGTAACTAGAATTTTGTTTGTAGAAATGTACATGGCTAGTTTTGATCTTGGTTTAATTCGCTAATTATTTCATTTATTCTAGATGAAGCAGCAAGGAGAGAGAGAGAGAGAGGTCAAAGTGAAGGTGTTGGTCTAGATGTTGAATGATGGAGCTTTGGAAGTTGCTGTTGGTTTGGTTGGTCTCAATCTGTTTACCTTTAGTGTTCTTCATATGTTGCTGTTGAATGACGGTGAATGATGATAAAAACTGAATTTTTATGATGTTGAATGTTTTTGAATGTTCACGAATGGTGTTGAATATGGTATTGTATCTGTGGTTTGTTGAATGTCGGTACCTTTCAATATGGTAAAAATTGAATTTTTATGAGTTTTGAATGTTGTTTAATGTTCACGAAGGGAATGATGTTGAATGATGGTAAATACTGAATTTTTATGTTCACGAATGATGTTGAATGATTTCTTATATTAAAACGTGTATTGGAATGAAAAAGTATTACAAAACTCACATTTTTAATTTCATTACGTTACATTGGTTTCCAAAACAAACAGTGTATTGGAATCAAAAAGTGTTACAAAATTCAACCAAGCAAATCATGCAATGACATTCATTGATTTGGAATCCACTGTTTTTTAATTTCCATTGCGATACCATTACCCATGGTGAACCAAACACTACCCTGGTGTTTAGTGTTGCTGCATAGCAATCTTTTCTTGTAGGTTGTGGTCTATTTTAATATTCCTAACTGATAACAACATTTATCTGGTCTTTGTTTTTTCACAGAATAATCCAGATGCAAAAGGTTGTATGGAGTCTCCTTTCCTTACTATGATGAACTCTCAATGGTATATTCCAAAGACATGGCCACAGGTGAAGGTGCGGAAGACATGACAGATGCTGTTCAAAACTTGGAAGAAGAGTTAGTTCGTGTAAATGCTAATGATGAAGAGAATGGAGAGGATATGACATCTGTAGAGACACCAAGGCGTTCTGTTGACTCAACATCATCTAGCTCCAAGAAGCGGAAGAAAGAGTGGAAAGGAATGAAGACTTCATTAAGTGACCCGCTTCTTGATGTGTTCAATGAAGTGAGTGGTGATCTCAAGGTTGCCAACATGTCAATTGGAAAAATGGCGCAAGCTATGGATCGTGAGGCATCCAACCAAGAGAAGGCAAGAGATGAGGATCCACAACAAAAGCTAAGAGAGAAGGCGATCAATGAGGTCCGGAGACTTGAATTTACTGGCTCAGAAGTTATCAAAGCAGCTGGTGTGTTTGTCAGGATGCCAGATCAAATGGGGATGTTGTTTGCACTTCCAGAACCACTGAGGAGGGAATACATTGTCGACATGCTACGTGGTAACTAGAATTTTGTTTGTAGAAATGTACATGGCTAGTTTTGATCTTGGTTTAATTCGCTAATTATTTCATTTATTCTAGATGAAGCAGCAAGGAGAGAGAGAGAGGTCAAAGTGAAGGTGTTGGTCTAGATGTTGAATGATGGAGCTTTGGAAGTTGCTGTTGGTTTGGTTGGTCTCAATCTGTTTACCTTTAGTGTTCTTCATATGTTGCTGTTGAATGACGGTGAATGATGATAAAAACTGAATTTTTATGATGTTGAATGTTTTTGAATGTTCACGAATGGTGTTGAATATGGTATTGTATCTGTGGTTTGTTGAATGTCGGTACCTTTCAATATGGTAAAAATTGAATTTTTATGAGTTTTGAATGTTGTTTAATGTTCACGAAGGGAATGATGTTGAATGATGGTAAATACTGAATTTTTATGTTCACGAATGATGTTGAATGATTTCTTATATTAAAACGTGTATTGGAATGAAAAAGTATTACAAAACTCACATTTTTAATTTCATTACGTTACATTGGTTTCCAAAACAAACAGTGTATTGGAATCAAAAAGTGTTACAAAATTCAACCATGCAAATCATGCAATGACATTCATTGATTTGGAATCCACTGTTTTTTAATTTCCATTGCGATACCATTACCCATGGTGAACCAAACACTACCCTGGTGTTTAGTGTTGCTGCATAGCAATCTTTTCTTGTAGGTTGTGGTCTATTTTAATATTCCTAACTGATAACAACATTTATCTGGTCTTTGTTTTTTTCACAGAATAATCCAGATGCAAAAGGGTTGTATGGAGTCTCCTTTCCTTACTATGATGAACTCTCAATGGTATATTCCAAAGACATGGCCACAGGTGAAGGTGCGGAAGACATGACAGATGCTGTTCAAAACTTGGAAGAAGAGTTAGTTCGTGTAAATGCTAATGATGAAGAGAATGGAGAGGATATGACATCTGTAGAGACACCAAGGCGTTCTGTTGACTCAACATCATCTAGCTCCAAGAAGCGGAAGAAAGAGTGGAAAGGAATGAAGACTTCATCAAGTGACCCGCTTCTTGATGTGTTCAATGAAGTGAGTGGTGATCTCAAGGTTGCCAACATGTCAATTGGAAAAATGGCGCAAGCTATGGATCGTGAGGCATCCAACCAAGAGAAGGCAAGAGATGAGGATCCACAACAAAAGCTAAGAGAGAAGGCGATCAATGAGGTCCGGAGACTTGAATTTACTGGCTCAGAAGTTATCAAAGCAGCTGGTGTGTTTGTCAGGATGCCAGATCAAATGGGGATGTTGTTTGCACTTCCAGAACCACTGAGGAGGGAATACATTGTCGACATGCTACGTGGTAACTAGAATTTTGTTTGTAGAAATGTACATGGCTAGTTTTGATCTTGGTTTAATTCGCTAATTATTTCATTTATTCTAGATGAAGCAGCAAGGAGAGAGAGAGAGAGAGGTCAAAGTGAAGGTGTTGGTCTAGATGTTGAATGATGGAGCTTTGGAAGTTGCTGTTGGTTTGGTTGGTCTCAATCTGTTTACCTTTAGTGTTCTTCATATGTTGCTGTTGAATGACGGTGAATGATGATAAAAACTGAATTTTTATGATGTTGAATGTTTTTGAATGTTCACGAATGGTGTTGAATATGGTATTGTATCTGTGGTTTGTTGAATGTCGGTACCTTTCAATATGGTAAAAATTGAATTTTTATGAGTTTTGAATGTTGTTTAATGTTCACGAAGGGAATGATGTTGAATGATGGTAAATACTGAATTTTTATGTTCACGAATGATGTTGAATGATTTCTTATATTAAAACGTGTATTGGAATGAAAAAGTATTACAAAACTCATATTTTTAATTTCATTACGTTACATTGGTTTCCAAAACAAACAGTGTATTGGAATCAAAAAGTGTTACAAAATTCAACCAAGCAAATCATGCAATGATATTCATTGATTTGGAATCACTGTTTTTTAATTTCCATTGCGATACCATTAACCATGGTGAACGAAACACTACCTTGGTAGAGTAGCAGCGCACCGAGCCCGCCGGAGTTTCGGCAGGCGGATATATTTTCAGGAGTACTGTATAATATAGGACGAACAGATAATATATAATGACTACTCCGTATAGCATTAATTAATATATTCCTCGCAAAACGATATAGAAGTTGTAGTACGGACTTTGGCTGGCCACCCACCTCCCGTCACGTCTTGAACCATCCACACGAACACAACACAGCCTCTCCTCTACTAGACTTGTTTTTTCCGTCCATCCATCCATTCGTTTCGTTTGTTCCACCTGCGCAACTGCGACGGGAATAAGTACGTCTTCCAGATGACGACGGCGGCATGGCCGCGGCCACGCCTCCTCCTCCTCCCCCATCCTGGATTCCTCCGCTCGGTCTGCCACGGCCTCTGCGCCGGCTGTCTCTTCTGCTTCCTGCTGCTCCTCGCCTTCGCCTGCAGCTCCAGCTCCGGGCGGGTGGTGGTCACCAGCTTGCCTGGCTTCGACGGCGACCTCCCCTTCCACCTCGAAACAGGGTGCGCGTGCCCGCGTGGCGTGTCTACTAGTAGTATCCTTCTTCTTCATTCATTCATTCATCCTGGTGGTGTACTACTATACTACTACTAATAGCTCACGCGGCACATGTAGATGTAGCCTCTAACCACCGTTGCTGCCCTGAAACTGGAAACTAAGGTACGTGGAGGTGGAGGAGGACGCCGGCGTGGAGCTCTTCTACTACTTCGTCCAGGCCGAGTCCGCCGCCGCCGCCGCCGCCGATGACACCCCTTTCCTCTTCTGGCTCACCGGCGGCGACCGCTGCTCCGTCTTCAGCGGCCTCGCCTACGAGATCGGTACGCCAAGTATTTGGATGATGCAATGGAGTTGGAGTGAGCGATTTTGATTCGCCTTGTGTGAAATAAGATGCTGGATGCTCTCTCTCGCCTCGCAGGTCCCATCAGATTCGTCCTGGAATCCTACAACGGCACCCTGCCGCGCCTGCGATACAACCACAACTCGTGGTCAAAGGTAAAACAAATCTCCCTTGTTTCTTTACACCTCTACCGACACGATAAGAATACGATACGCAACTCTCTCTCTCTCTCTCTTTCCCCTTTCCTTTTGTTTGACACACAGTACAGGTACAGTTATTATACTAACACAGTTTTGTTTTACGTGTGTGTGACACTGTCGTGCTTACGAGTCGTGAACCTCATAAATTGCAATAATACCCCCAGCATTATCCTTTGCCTTTTCTATCCAACATGTGTATATGTAAATCATACACCCCCGGTTATTTTTTTGCTGGTGATCCATCGCTGTTTTCCGACCTTTTAACTTTCCATGTCCAACGAAATGATTGCGTAAACAATTTTGTTAAGGTTGCACCGATATTTTGACATAAGTGGGTCGGCGTGAATAAAATAGTCTATAGACATGATGCACGTGCTCTGTTTTCTACTATCTTTTACTAGCATCTGTTTGGATCCATGTGTAAAAAGCATCTTGGCCTCTAAACAAATTGACTAATAAATTGGCGAATTGTTAGCCGGATAGCTGTGTCATTTGACCTTGCTAATATGTGCTAATAGATCGTATAAAGAGAAAATACATCTATTAGCCAAGACTCAAAACTATCTCTAATTTTTGCTAGCTAATTGTTTGCCGGCTAATTGTCAGCCACCAGCAAACAATTAGGCCGCCAGGATCGGAACAGGCCAAAGATGAATGCTTTCTATTCTAACACAGTCGGACGTCCTAAGCTAGACACTTCGGAGGAGGCGTGCATTCTAGAAATTGTTTAATAGAAGAGAAAATCCCTTTAATGCCATCTGTTGACGCCTTTTCGGAGCGCCAAACACTCAACAAGAACCGTGGCGGTGCCCTCTGCACAGGGGCGGACGGTCCGCGCGCAGGGGCCGGACGGTCCGCGGCCTGGTGCGAGGCGCGGTGGTGCTCTCTGCGCAAGGGCGGACTGTCCGCGGCCTGGGGCCGGACGGTCCGCGGCCTGGTGCGCGGCTAGGGCTCCTGCCTGACGGTCGGACGGTCCGCGCCCTGGGGCCGGACGGTCCGCGCGTACGCAGGGACGGCGGAAGATCGCCGACGGCGCCTGGATCTCGCTCCCGGGAGGGACCCCGTCGGGGAGTAGAGATCCTAGGTTGTGTCTAGGCTCGGGTAGACCGACCTAGACTCCTCTAATCGACGTAGAGTCGAGGAGAGGCGGAGAATTTGGGGATTGGATATCTAAACCTAAACTAGACTAGAACTACTCCTATGATAAAATGCGAAATAGAAGTTGTATTGATTCGATTGTTGATGATTACAAATCGGCCGTATACCTCTCTATTTATAGAGGAGGGGGGCTGGACCCTTTACAAACTAATTCCCGAGCTTATCCCGCGATTTTAGCTAACAACCGTAGCACAAAACTCGGAACCCTAATCCGCTATGCGCACGCGCGGACCGTCCGGCCCACAGGCGCGGACCGTCCGGACCGCGGACCGTCCGGCCTCAGGGCCGGACCGTCCGCGCGCTCACTTTTGGTTCGAACATATGCCCCCCTGCCTTTTGGTGGAGCTAGGTGAACCAAAAGCAACTAACTCGATGTGATCACATCGGTTTTCTTAGGCATCTTGCCACATACTAGGATGGTACTGTTTGAGGAAACGCCCATTCAAAGCCTTAGGTAAATCCTTGCCTTGTAATGTTTGTAGTAAATAAGCGTTACCAGACATCACCTGCTTCACTTTATAAGGACCCTCCCAGCTTGGCGACCATTTCCCGAACTTTCGGTCTTTATTCCTTAGAGGTAGAATGGTCTTCCACACCAAGTCTCCTACTTGGAATGATTTTGCTTTGACCTTCTTGTTGTAGGCCCTGGCTACCATGATCTTGTCCTTTTCTATTGCTCCCAAAGCTATCATCCTCTTGTCGGTCACTTCATCAATATTATCCATCATTGAATTATAATAATCAGTAGCAGTTAGGTCGTTTTGTCTGGCAAACCTGACAGCATTCAGACTTATTTCCACGGGTAACACTGCTTCCTGCCCATAGACAAGCTCAAAAGGAGATACTTTAGTAGCACCATGTTTAGATATTCTATGAGCCCATAAAGCTTCAGACAAAATCTTATGCCAATGTTTAGGATTATCAGATACCTTCTTCTTTATCAAATTAATCAACGTCCTATTACTAGACTCAGCCTGTCCATTGGCCTGAGCATAATATGGAGACGAATTAAGCAGCTTAATTCTGTATAATTCAGCAAATTCACGTACCTCCTTTGACATAAAAGAAGTACCTTGATCTGTAGTCAAGGTCTGGGGAATGCCGAATCTATGAATAATATGCTCAGTTATGAACTCAATTACCTCCTTGTGCGTCATGTTCTTTAGAGCAACGGCTTCAGTCCATTTGGTGAAACAGTCAGTGGCAACTAACACAAACCGATGCCCTTTTGATGATGAAGGATGAATTTCTCCAATAAAGTCTAATCCCCATCCTCTGAATGGCCAAGGCTTGATGATAGGATGTAATTCGGCTGCAGGGACCAACTGTAGGTCGCCGAATTTTTGACACACTTGGCACCCCTTGTAGTACTTGAAACAATCAGCTGTCATACTAGGCCAATAAAAACCAGACCTTCGCAACAACCACTTCATCTTTGGAGCTGATTGATGGGTACCACAAATTCCTTCATGTACTTCGGCCATAGCTAATATAGCATCATCTGGGCCCAAGCACTTAAGCAGGACATCATTAACCGTTCGGCGGTAAAGTTCATCACTCATCAAAACATACTTGAAAGCTGTTCGCCGAATGTTCTTATCTGTCCTGATATTGGGATTTTGCAAATAATTAAGTATAGGTGTCCTCCAATCACTTGCATCGGCTTCATTGTCAGCCGAATCGATTAAGAGAACATTTCTGGTAACCTCGGACAGTCCGGCGTCATCACGCGGACGGTCCGCGATCTGGGAATTTGGCTCTGCACTGGTTATCAGATTTTCAGTTTTGTGAAATTTCCCTCTCTTTATCCGATAACCTGATGCATCTTGTGCCAAATCGTTAGCTCTATGATTTTCAACTCTAGAGATATGCCGAATACTGAATTCGTCAAAAGAATGGATTATGCTCCAACATTTCTCAAGATAACTTTTTAGAGTACCATCAAGACATTGATATTCTTCTAACACTTGTTGGACAACCAGCTGAGAATCACCAAATACCTTCACATGTTTTACTCCCATACTATTTAAAAGTTCTAAACCGAATAGGAGGGCCTCATATTCAGCTTGATTATTAGTGCAATAAATTTTCAATCGGCTAGAGAAGTCAAAGGAGACATTACTTGGTGAAACAAGCACAATGCCAATTCCTTGCCCTTCATTGCAAACCGATCCATCAAAATATAAAGTCCAAGGAGTAATAGTGAGGTATGACATGTCTAGTTCATGAATATCATTAACCCGATGTTCTACAATAAAATCCGCTACGACTTGGCCTTTCATAGATTTCAATGGTTCATAGGCCAAATCATATTCTATGAGTGCATAAGCCCACTTACCAATTCTACCACTCATAATTGGGTTATGCAACATGTATTTGATTACATCGGCTTGACCAGAAACAGTGCAATGACTAGACAGTAAATAACATCTACATTTGGTGCATGCATAAAACAAGCATAAGCATAACTTTTCAATAAAAGTGTACCTTGTTTCAGCATCCACCAACCTTCGGCTTAGATATGTCACCACATGCTCCTTCCCCTCAGTTTCTTGTGTCAGAACAGCCCCAATAACCTTGCCTCAGCTGCAATGTATAATCTGAATGGTGCTCCTACTTGTGGTGCTTTTAACACGGGAGCCGAAGACAAGTACTTTTTAATGAGATCAAATGCTTCCTGCTGCTCTGCCCCCCAAGTGAATTCAGCATCATTCTTAAGCCGAAGGATAGGGGTGAAGGCATCAATCTTCCCGGCTAGGTTAGAAATAAACCTTCGTAAATAATTCACCTTGCCGAGAAACCTCTGCACTTCGACCTTACAAGTCGGAGGCCCCACATTCCGAATAGACTTGATTCGGTCAGGGTCTATTTCTATACCATGTTCATGGATGACAAATCCTAAAAACTTACCAGCCGACACTCCAAAAGCACATTTACGTGGGTTCATTTTTAAACCATACCGACGCATTTTATCAAAGGCTTTGCGCAAATCAGCTATATGAGAACTAAACTTAGCCGATTTGACTACAATATCATCAATGTAGACTTCCACAGTGTTTCCTAACAACTCATGGAAGATCAGATTCATAGCCCTCTGATAAGTGGCACCAGCATTTTTAAGACCGAATGTCATGACAACCCATTCAAATAAACCAATGAAGCCTGGACATATAAAGGCCGTTTTAGACGCATCTTCTTCGGCCATGAAAATCTGATTATATCCGGCATTACCATCAAGGAAGCTAATAATTCTATTTCCTGATGCATTATTGATTAATGTGTCGGCTATGGGCATGGGATATTCATCTTTAGGAGTTGCTTTATTTAAATTACGAAAATCAATGCATACTCTAAGTTTACCTGACTCCTTCTTCTCCACCGGCACAATATTGGAGACCCACTCTGCGTATCTGCAAGGTCTAATAAAATTAGCTTCTAATAGCCGGTGGATTTCGTCCTTGATTCGTGGGAGAAGATCTGGACGAAATGTTCTAGCTTTTTGCTTGAAAGGTCTGAAACCAGACTTAATAGGCAGCCGATGTTCGACAATCTCTCGGCTTAGTCCAGGCATTTCAGTGTAACTCCAAGCAAAACAATCTGAATATTCCTTCAATAGACCGATCATCTCATTTCTAGAATCGGTCTCCAGGGTCTTGTTTACAAAAGTCGGCCTTGGAGTTTTGCCATCTCCTATGTCAATCTCTTCCAAAGGATCGGCCGATGTAAACCCCTGTCCTAGTTTATCAAGATCTCTGAATTCTTCTATCATGTCCCCCACAGAGGAATCAGATGATCTTTGTGTGATGGCGGACTTTCCGGTCTCGGAGACCGGATCATCCGTAATACTGTCTTTTCGCTGTGATAGATGTTCGGTCTTAAAGTCCGAACTGTTTTGTGAAAGACCGGACCATCCGGCTTTGAGAGCCGAATTGTCCGTGATCAACGACTCATGAACTTTGTGTGTATTCATCATTTAAACTTTATTTAGGATTTAGCCGATTCTCCATCGGCTCTAGCATTACAGGAATGAAACCTTTCTTATCTATACTTATGAACTGATAATCAGAAAAATCTACTCCTGTGAGACATGTAGCAGTCTCATAAGTCCAGAGTACAGGGGCATCGGCCACAGCGATGCAGGCCGATACATCAGCATGTACTTGTTCTACCTCATCGCCTACCCATTGTATTAGCATTTGATGTAATGTAGAAGGTATACATTGATTGGCATGAATCCAATCTCTGCCTAGAATTAAACTGTAATTCCCTTCTACATCAGCGACGAAGAATGCAGCAGCAAGGGTCTTAGTCCCGATGGTTAATTCAACGGACGTGACTCCCCTGGCTTTAATCGAACTATCCCCAACACCGCTGAGGGTCATGTTGGTTTTGACAAGTTCGTCATCTTGTTTACCTAATTTTCTGTATAATGAATAAGGCATTAGATTTACAGCCGCCCCTCCATCCACCAACATCTTAGCAATCGGTATTCCATCAATGTGACCGCGCACGAAGAGCGGCTTTAAATGATTTACCGATTCCTTTGGTTTAGTAAAGGCGGCTTCTTTAGGACCAAAATCAAACTGAGCAGCAACAGGTTCATCATCGCCAATGATAGTGCAATCGGAAGAGAATGTAATAATATTTACATCCATACCTGGGCGTTCTGGAGAAGCCTCGTAGTCGACCAGGTCTTCTCCTAGCAGGTCGTCCTCTTCCATGGATGTTGTCGTGTTGTTGGAGGCTTCCTGATGAACGGCGGACGGTCCGCACGCGGGGGCCGGACGGTCCGCGCCTGGTGCAGGTTGTCCAGAGCCTTCCTGGTGAACGGCGGACGGTCCGCACGCGGGGGCCGGACGGTCCGCGCCTGGTGCAGGTTGACTTTCTATTTCTATGGCCGTTTGTTTTTTCTCA
This sequence comes from Zea luxurians, assembly GCA_029449295.1. Taxonomy (NCBI): domain Eukaryota; kingdom Viridiplantae; phylum Streptophyta; class Magnoliopsida; order Poales; family Poaceae; genus Zea; species Zea luxurians. The sequence goes on along the minus strand of JAOPSE010000001.1, from coordinate 41,717,854 downwards.
ACGGCCTTCGGTCTCCATTTCTTTTGTGGTGGCGGGTATAGTGGATGTGTGTCATTAAATGTCTTTTCCGCCTCCTTCTCCTGGCTCTCCTTTGCTCTTAGGCGCTGTAATTTTCTCTTTTGGGATCGTGTCAATCCCGCTGGGCACCATCGAGGCATGGAGTATTTTGGATCGGCTGTTTTGATGGTAGCCGTATCCTTTTCGGTTGTGTTGGCCGATTCGCCGAAAATCATCGGCCCTTTATTATCTCCCTGTATGACAACATCCGTAGTGCCTATTTTGATGATGTCCTTTTTTGTTCTTTGAGTTGCTACAGGCATATGCCCCCCTGCCGGATTGGTCGGCCTAGGAGGCCGAGTAGTCCGGCAACCTTGTTGGGCCTGTGCCTGGTGACCGGATTCAGCAGTGCTCAATCGGTCTTGTACTGGCGGTGCCAACCTATCAAAAACAGATGTTTGGGGTGCCCCTTAGGCGGGGTACTGTGGCATCCCAAATGGATATGGTGGCATGCCCCACATTTGATTTGGGACATATGGTGGAGGTAAGTATGTGTATGGATATGGCGTAGATGGATAAGGAGGTGGAGGGGTCCATGTCGGCATGTTAGGTCTCAATTGTACAATAGGACCTTTCATTTCTTCCGATTGGTGATGTGGTCCAATCGGCCTGACCTGACGTTGCTCATGAATGGGTGAGCGGGGTCGCTTCGGTGGCCGGTCACTGGGGCCAGCCTTCTTTTTCACATATTTAGACAACAATTGATCGAAAGTCGGGCCAGGCTTGATCAGCCGACCAGCTGCTTTAAATGTATTTGTTTTCCACGTACCTATCTCTGGTCGTCGTGGTTTGAAGGTACGTGGTCGCTGCGAGCCCTGAGCATGGCCGGACCGTCCGCCAGAGCTCTCCGGACTGTCCGGTGGGGTCCCGAACCGTCCGCTCCTACGTGCCGGACCGTCCGGGATACGCAGCACGGGTTCCTGCATCTGTCTCCCTGTCTGCGCTTGCCCCCTAGTACTGGAGGTTGTGATGGTCACCTTTAGGGTCTCCCCTCCATCGGGAGTCTTCTCGGCTACCACTTTCCTACAAGGAACTTTATGATCCTCATCGGCCTTTTTAGAATTGCCGATGATTGCCTCTTTGCCTTTGCCTTTATCGGCCGTGTTTGGCCGAACCAGGACTTTCTTGCCCTCAAAGTCGATCACGTTCATTGGAAAGGGCTCTGTATCCACCTGCATTTCCTGAAATTTCAATCGTCCCTCATTAATGGCCGATTGAATCTGTCGTCGGAATACATTACAATCATTAGTGGCATGAGAAAATGAGTTATGCCACTTGCAGTATGCACGACGTTTTAGCTCGTCGGCGGATGGAACAGTGTGATTTATTTTAATATTGCCATTTTGAGTAGTTCGTCAAATATTTTATCACATTTACCAACATTAAATGTAAACTTAACCTCCTCTTGCCGTTTCTTTTGAACCGGCTGCAAGGAGGAACAAGCCGAAGATTTGGCCTGCTTTGGCCAAACCATTTCAGCAGCATACACCTCTGCTGATTCGTCTTCTGAGCTACTTTGGTCGCATTCCACTACACGTATGTTGTGACGAATTGTTTTAGTAATTTCTTTGCTTCGGCTTTCACAAACCGAAGCTCTCTGGTGTAATTGTGCTAGTGTATAGAATTGGATGCCTTCTAATCTTTCTTTTAAATAATCCCCATGATGTAATCATTAACCGATTCATCTTTTGTCTGTCGCAACGACGCTAAATCTACCAAATCCAATTCATAGTCACCGGAGAAAAAATGATCATGAAATTTTTGTTCTAAATCTCCCCATGATGAAATGGAATTAGGAGGTAAAGTGGCGTACCATGCAAACGCAGTTCCTGTTAAAGATAATGAAAACAAACGTATGCGAAATGCCTCTATGTCGGCCAACTCTCCTAATTGTGCTAAAAATTGGCCTATGTGTTCACGTGTGTTCTTTCCTTGATCACCCGAAAATTTTGTGAATTCGGGTATCCTGGTTCCCTGTGGGTATGGGTGATGATCAAATCGGCTGTCATAAGGTTTCCGATATGATTGCCCCCCAGGGACCATGCTTACTCCGAGCTTATCTCGGAACGCCCCGGCTATTTCTTCCCTTACTATATCAATGGCAGCCGGTGCGAGACCACCGGCTCTCTGGTCAAACATAGGTGGGGTTGGCTGGATATTAGCATGTTGTCTTTCCCCCCATTGGTTTGAGTTACGTGGTGCATTTCCATTTGCTCTATATGGCTCATACGTTTGATCGTTTCTTTCCGGCCTTCCAGGTGTGGCCGGAAAGCTTTCCTGGGCTTTGGATCCTGAATTAGTGGGCTGGTGCATTGCATAGTGTGATGGGAAGTGTTGCTGGGACGGGCGAGGATTCATGTAATAACCCTCCTCAAAAGACTTATGCGCGGACTGTCCGGATACGTACCCGGACCGTCCGTGATCATATGCGGACCGTCCGTCATTGTATGCGGACCGTCCGGCTGGGTAGTTTGGGTTCTGTGTCATATGTGGTGGCTCGGGCGCATATCTAGGTAACTCATTAAAAATAGGCCCGACTGCTGTTGGCCCGGACGGTCCGCGCTCACGTGCGGACGGTCCGGGCATGTGCAGATCGGCTGGTTTGCTGCCGATTTGCGGTTGCTTAGGGTATGTGTCCATCGGCATCCCATAAAGGGGTTGTGACTGGTCGTGACAACCTGTAGCCGATGTGTTATGCGCGTTATCTCCTAACTCAACCTCGTGCGAAGGAAAATTTGCGGTACTAGATTTATCGAATGCACGTACTAGTCTCTTAAGATCGCTTTGCATACCCCCTATGATGTTCTGCATTTGTTCACGCTGATCTTCTACATAATTTCTAAGAGATTGCAGATCGTTGGTATTACTTACATTGGGGATATCTGGCGTGGGTTGGAGCGAAGCCGGATCCGTCGCCCGATGTCGGACGACCTTGTTGTTCCTGTCCACTTTGAAGTTGGCCAAGAACTTTGCTCTCGCCTCCTGGATCATCCGCTCCTTGTGCTCCTCAAACTGGAGCTGCTCGTCAGCCGGCAAGGTTTCCCAAGTCGGCTCTATGATGTTGCTTAGAGAAATATCAGAGCTATCCTTTGAACCGGCCATTGAGGGCCGATCTGATGAGCTTAGATGTGTTGTCCCCAGCGGAGTCGCCAAAAAGTATGTTGACGCCTTTTCGGAGCGCCAAACACTCAACAAGAACCGTGGCGGTGCCCTCTGCACAGGGGCGGACGGTCCGCGCGCAGGGGCCGGACGGTCCGCGGCCTGGTGCGAGGCGCGGTGGTGCTCTCTGCGCAAGGGCGGACTGTCCGCGGCCTGGGGCCGGACGGTCCGCGGCCTGGTGCGCGGCTAGGGCTCCTGCCTGACGGCCGGACGGTCCGCGCCCTGGGGCCGGACGGTCCGCGCGTACGCAGGGACGGCGGAAGATCGCCGACGGCGCCTGGATCTCGCTCCCGGGAGGGACCCCGTCGGGGAGTAGAGATCCTAGGTTGTGTCTAGGCTCGGGTAGACCGACCTAGACTCCTCTAATCGACGTAGAGTCGAGGAGAGGCGGAGAATTTGGGGATTGGATATCTAAACCTAAACTAGACTAGAACTACTCCTATGATAAAATGCGAAACAGAAGTTGTATTGATTCGATTGTTGATGATTACAAATCGGCCGTATACCTCTCTATTTATAGAGGAGGGGGGCTGGACCCTTTACAAACTAATTCCCGAGCTTATCCCGCGATTTTAGCTAACAACCGTAGCACAAAACTCGGAACCCTAATCCGCTCTGCGCACGCGCGGACCGTCCGGCCCACAGGCGCGGACCGTCCGGACCGCGGACCGTCCGGCCTCAGGGCCGGACCGTCCGCGCGCTCACTTTTGGTTCGAACACCATCCAAACTTATACCAATCCCTTTAATGCCATCAGAATTTATAGCTTCCCTTCAATGCCATCAAATTTAAATTTTAATCCCTTGAATGTCATTACCGTTAGTTTGGAGTTAACGCCGTTAGTTCAATTTAAAGTCAATCTCTCCAATGTCATTAAAATCTATATTGATCTCTTTAATGCCACTAGAAATTGGTTCGATATATTTGGGGTTTAAAAATTACAAAATCAAAAAATATGGATAAGATTTTTAAAATTCTACGATTTTTAAAAACTTAAGTACATGCTTTTTGTAAACCCCCAAAATTACTTCGCTATATCAGTTCGTTTTTAAAAAACTTAAGTATGGACTAAAGTTTTTAAAAATCGTGGAATTTTAAAAATCTGATCTATATTTTTTGATTCTGGAATTTTTAAACCCTAAATAGATCGAACCAATTTCTAGTGGCATTGAAGGGATCAGTATAGATTTTAGTGGCATTGGAGAGATTGACTTTAAATTAAACTAACGGCGTTAGCTCTAAACTAACGGTAATGGCATTTAAGGGATTAAAATTTAAATTTGGTGGCATTGAAGGGAAGCTATAAATTCTGATGGTATTGAAGGGATTGGTATAAGTTTTGATGGCATTGAAGGGATTTTCTCTTAATATAAATGGGTGATCTAAGGGCCCGCCTGTAGATTTTTTTTTGAAATAAGTGGCAAAAGCTTTGCCACGCAAATATATTGGAAGAGGGAATAATACAAACTTTACATTACACAAGTTAACAGCAAAAGCCCTCCTAAACCAGTGTATCCACTGTTAAAAATGAGGACATCAGCAAAACTAAGGGCACCATTTTAAAGAACCGATTTACAAAAGCAAGCTACATCTAGGGCTCGAAAAAAACTCGAGGCTCGTGAGCCGGTTCGAGCTCGGAGCAGAATGATTCGTGAGCCTCGAGCGAGCCGAGCCAGGTTTTCGAGCTCGTTGACCAGCGAGCCGAGCCAACATGTTCCGGCTCGCGAGCTTTGTCAAATTAACCAATTTATAAAATAATGATGGATATTAGATAATTTTACTTATAATGTTGAATGTTGATTATATTTTTCACATTTATATATTATTAAATCACTATATAATACAATATAATTTATGAAGACGTAGCTCGCAAGCCGACTTCGAGCCAAGCAGATTCCTTCAACTCATTGAGTAGTCGAGCCGAGCTGAGCTGAGCTCGGTCAACCAGTGAGCCGCACCGAGTCGAGCCGAACCGAGGTCGGCTCGGCTCGTTTCCTGCCCTAGCTACGGCTGAAAATTTCCCATTAAACTAAGCTTCCCCGTGTCCTATTTAATTCAGTTGTTGCGTTCAGACCACTAGCATCCAAACGAGTGAGGAAGAGATGCTCTGCTTTTAAAAACTTCCTTCACCGAGAAGGCAACTTGCTCGCCTGTAGAAATACATAAAACAAAGCTGTAGATTTTGAAATATTAAGAGTGCATGCCCTTAGATATTTCAAAGCTGAGCGGGAGTTTTTAGATTCAATCGTAATTAAGTTGGGAGCTTGGTTCAGGTGATGAAAGCACTAGTTTCCACTGTTTTCCCATATTTATTAAATTGTAAAAAAGCCAAAATTTTGCACAAATGAGTATTTCAGCCGTGGTTGTTGGCTCCAAACCAACATCCACACTTACCTATCCAACATAACACATGTGTCTTTATATTTTATTATGTATACTCAAGCATAAATAGAAACTGTAACAACGTACGGACATCTAACTACTATATACATAGGCTAGCACTATTTGTCACCCAGGGTGAAGCTTCACCCTGACCAGCCCTGTTCCTCCCCGAGCCTCGCTCCGCGCGCGATAGATCCACGATCCGCACCTCCCGTGAGTCTAGTTACTTAGTAATTTTACAGTAATCATTTATTAATTTTACAACATTGTTTGGTAATTTCTCAATGACCCATTAATTTCATTTTACACACCGAGAAAAAGAACAACAATAGCTACATAGTGATTGTCTAGTACTCAGTAGTTTTACAGTAATCACTCAGTAATTTTGCAACATTTGTTCAGTAATTTCTCAATCAACCAGTAATTTCATTTACACACAGTCATGTAGTAATTATCTAGTTACTTAGTAATTTTACAGTAATCGCTCAATAATTTCACAACATTTGTTCAGTAATTTATGTGCTTACTGACTCTGTGAAACAAAGTATGGTGTCGGATCATCGGATCCATGATTAGATATCTGTATCAGATCCTTCTATGTTAGTGGTGAAATAGGACTAGGTGTATACCCCCATTGACTAAGTCTGGTAATAAAAGATGGAAATCACTCCTCAAATGGTGATATTTACTGACGAAAAATATTACATGGCGTTTGGATCCCTTCATTTTAGAGGAATTGGAATTCACTCAATAAAATAACTTGTTTAGTTTGGAATTTGACATTCCACCGCTTTTCAAAGTTCAGATATAAGACTATCTCAAATTCATAGGGTGGAGGGTGAGAAATGATTTTATGCATTAGTAAAATTTGTTTATACTCTGTAACTTACATGACACTCTTCGTCTCACTCTTTTATAATAAAAATGTAGCACATAAATATCTCCGACATCTTGCTAATAATAGTATACAAATATATTTTGCATAAAACCGAATTAGCTTAATTGATATATGCCTAAATTATTATTATTAGAATGGAAATCAATTCTAATGATCCAAACGGGGTGTTAGCAAAAACTAGAGAAGTATTTAACTGGTTACTGGTGGATTCAATACTAACATTATTTCTCTTGAAACATGCCTGATCATGTTTCAGTCTAGTGGAGTAGGAGCATTTGAGTGGATTGTTGAATCACTCACTCTGTATGCAGGTGTCACATATCCTCTTCGTCGATTCACCGGTTGGAGCTGGATTTTCCTTCTCGAGAGATCCCAAAGGCTACGATGTCGGAGACATCTCGGCCTCACTGCAGCTACAGGACTTCCTCATCAAGGTGCTGCCCATCAATCCAACTAGCTAGACATATATACCAATGCCACAAACCCATTCGGATAACGTTAGATGCAAATCTTTTAACGTTTATTTATGCTGTTTGCTTATACATATTCCGTGGGTGTCCAGTGGTTCAGTGATCGTCCCGAGTACCTCGCGAATCCTTTCTACATTGGCGGGGACTCCTATGTCGGAAAAATCGTGCCGTTCCTCGGGCAGATTATTTCAGAAGGTATTGATCGATCTGTTCGCCACAAAAGAAAAAAAAGTAACAGTCAGTTCAGTTTGGCAAATCTCCATCATTTACGGGCGATTGCGGTGTCTCTCTTTAAAATGATTCAAGTACTGATGGTCAGCTACTTGTGCTTGGTCCTCTTCAGGTATTGAACTTGGAAGGAGGCCCTTCCCTAACCTCAAGGTATGCCCATCATACATTTCTCTTCCCTAACCTCAAGCTATATCGACATGGGATACTAGTTAAGTCTATATCCAAGAAATTAATTGTAGTCGGTCACTTAGGCTGATGATATGCTGGTTCTGAATTTGTCATCAGGGCTATCTGGTGGGTAACCCAATCACGGGCGAAAGTATAGATTCCACTTCCAAAGTGCCCTACGCTCATGGAGTCGGTATCATATCAGATCAATTGTATGAGGTATTAACTACCTAGCTCTGCCAGTCCCATGTGCGTACAATAGTTTTATATGTTGTGTTATTTGCATTTTTTAGACGATATTGGGGCATTGCCAAGGAGAGGACTACACTAGTCCTGCAAACTTGCTGTGCGCTCAGGCTCTGGACACTTTCAACAATGTAAGCTTCTCCGGCCTCCCAAATGTATGCTAGCGAAGCTAGTACCTGCAAATACACGGCCTGACGCCTTGATCGATGCAGCTCATCAACGAAGTCCAGAACGCCCAGATCTTACTGGACACGTGCGTCTACGCGTCTCCTGCGCCAAACGTTCTCAGCAGACCGGTGGACGGTAGAAGGATCCTGAGGGCGGCGGGGATGGGAGGAGGGGCGACGCTGAACCATCCGCCAGCTCGTCCTCCGTTTGGGTGCATCGTGAGTCCACTGCACATGCATCCACAGATGAAGCACCTCTCTGCTCAGTGCTGATGTACTACTAGCTAAAACCGACTTGCATATTGCAGACCTACGGCTACTACCTGTCGTATTTCTGGGCGAACGATGAACGCACTCGAACAGCTCTTGGGATCAAGAAGGTACGGTGAGCTGTTCTCGCCATTTCGATGCTAGTACCATTATATTGTTGTTGTCAGCAATGACGAGAATGATCAAGGATAATTTAAAGCAAAGCGATCCCTGAACTGGTGGCCAGGGAACAGTGGACGAGTGGGTGAGGTGCCACGACGCAGACCTGCCGTACACGATCGACCTCAAGAGCGCCATCAAGTACCACCGGAACCTGACGTCCAGAGGCTACCGCGCCCTGGTGTACAGGTAAGGCACCCTGCTTGCATTGCGATCCTATTGTCTGATGAATCTGTCTCGTGATATCATGGAGAAATCTTTTTTTTGGTTGGTTGATTGGTTGGTTGCAGCGGCGACCATGACCTGCTGGTGCCACACCTTGGCACCCAGGCATGGGTCAGGTCCCTCAACTTCCCCGTCGTCGACGACTGGAGGGCGTGGCATCTCGGTGGCCAAGCCGCCGGGTGGGTACATACAATCTCCCTGTCCTGATCTTTTGATTGTTGCCAATTGAACCTTCTATTTCTTTCTCTCTTCGTCGAGGATGATATTGATTCCTTCATGCGTGTTCTTGCTTCGCGCAGGTTCACGATAAATTACTCCAACAACATGACGTTCGCGACGATCAAAGTAAGTTTCTCGAGCACGCAATGCACGTGTGGTCGGTCGATGTCATCTTTAAGCTCATCAGGTACCTTGCATTGCCACCAACTGGAATGGATTTGCTTTGGAATTGCAGGGTGGCGGGCACACGGCGCCGGAGTACGAGCCGGAGAGGTGTTTCGCCATGTTCAGCCGCTGGATACTCGACCGTCCACTCTAATCTCCACTCGTACATTGCCGGATTCTTGCACTATGATTGATGGACTGTGTGGATTGCAGTTCATAGGTGGAATAAAATGGATGATTTCTGTGAATGGATAGGCCTGCCAACTAGGCAACTTTGTGTAAATTAACTCGGTCTGTGTCAGCGCGCTTTAACGTAACATATGCGGGGATAAATCGTGATGCAAATCCAGCCACCAAGAGAGATTAAAGGTGCGTTTGGTTTGGTTGTGGGACAGACACGACAGGGATGTCGATGTCTTCTTTCGTCCCTTCAATTTTGAGGGATAACTAGACAACATTAGGATAGTTCTTTCGTCCCTTCAATTTTGAGGGATAACTAGACAACATTAGGATAGTTCTTTCGTCCCTTCAATTTTGAGGGATAACTAGACAACATTAGGATAGTTCTGTCTTAACTCTGAACCAAACAACCTTGTTTGATGGATCGTCTCGTCTTATCATTGTAACCAAACACATTATAAGAGTCATGACTGTCTCTGAGTTTTTGGGGCCCGGTGCAAAATATAAAAATAAACACCGAGACCTATAGTATATAGTGATAAAAACAATCTAAAATATACCCTTTCATATTTTATATATTCTCATATTATCTATTTTAAAATCGAGATTTCACAAAACAATAAACAACTTTTGCCTTTTTATATCATTTATATTCAGAAAATTTTAATAAATTGGGCCCTAAAAATTTGAGCGTCCTGTGTTGTCGCTCTATTTGCGCTGGGCACTAGATGGCCCTGTTAAAAGTGTTTGGTTTGAGAAATGAGGTGGTTCACTCACTTTTTTATTTGGTTTGTGGAATAGAATGAATTGATCCATCACCACAACAATCCTTATAAGGTAATAATTAGTATATACATGAGGCATGAGTTGAGTTGATTCCACCAAAATTTATGGGATGAGCTCATGATGCATCACATTATGAATAGGGATGGATCCGGATACTTATTCGGATGTCAAATTTTTAGTCTTCTTTCTTCGATTGTGAACAAATAACATATAGAATTTGATATGTAAATTTATATTCTTGTTTTTAGCATTGAGGCTATTAATCTTCACAAAATGTAAACCTTAAATTCGTTCTATATTTTTTAAAGAATTGATATAAAATTCTGATGTCTATCCGAATACGGATTCAGATGTTTTTTCATCTCATTTTTGTATTAGAGAGAAAATAATGTACATAAAAAATTATACAAAATTTTATTTAAATACTTCATATATTCCTAATAACATTGTCAAAAATTAGCTTTAAATTCTATGTATATGTAATACCCAATTTGTAAAAGTATAAGAAAGGAGATGTTTATCCTTTAAATGTTTTGGCCTCTATCCATTAGCACATGTGAACCACTGTATTTCAAATGATTAAATAGCTAGTGACATCCAAGATAATCTGTGCATCATGCTGGTATTTATGTGGTTGTGCATCTATGGATAACAATAATAATAGTAATAAAATACAATAATGTCCAAACAAGAATTTAAGACCTAAATTGAATATTAGAATTGGTGTAAGGAAAGGATAATACTATAAAAACAAAGAAAATAATTATATAAATGGGTAAAATCCTTCCCTACTAGTATGCTCAGCTTGTATATTTAAAATAAATACAAGTGCTTAATTAAATTTGAATTCAAAATGTAGATTCAAAACAAATAATAAAAGGAAAAGAAATCAGAATTTCTAAAAGAAAAAGAGAGAAAGAGGAGCTGACCCGCGGATCGGCCTTGGGCCCAATGTGGAGCTTCTGGCCCATTAACGCCTGACACGCGCCCCGCATGCCTGACGCGCGGGCCCCACCAGCCATTCACCCAGTCGATCGTGCGCCCATCGTTGATCGCGCGCTAACTCCATGACCCCACCTGTCATCCACGTACTGTGCGATTCAAACTCCCTCTCTGTCGTGTGGGCCTAGAAGGTTAGCCCCACTTTCCCCTACCTCGAGCGCATGGCGGGCAGCCATAACCATCGCGCCTAAAGTCGTGGAGATGGCGGGCCTAAAACCTTCCCGGCGCTCATGCCTATAAGACCCCCTTGACCACGCCCTCTCGTGCCCCTTTTTCCGCTGCCGCTACTCCACATCCACCATTGCGCCGCCATGTTCCGCACAGGGATAACCCGCCGCCGCCATGGACAACCAACCTAGTGGGGTTCAGCCCCCACTATGGTAACTCGAGACTCAGATTGATTGCCTGGAAGCCGTAGGAGGGAGTAATCAAAGTGGAACTAGCTCGATCCGTGGGAACCTCTCGCCGGAGTTGGGATTTCCGCTACGCCCGCGCTTCGCCGTGAACAACTCACGCACGACCTTGCCCTCGGTAGGTACTGAACCCATGGAGATCGCCTTCATCCACTTACCACGTAGCGCGTCTTAGATTGGAGGAATTCGGCCTGGGAGTCAAGTTGGCCGTCCACGACCATGGTCGTCGTCATGTTTACGGGCGGCGCCGCCTGTGTGCCATTGGTTTGGGGCATGATCTGCATGGGCCGTAGATTCATCAGGGTGCGGCTACGATTTAATTCGACGCGTACCGGTTTGGTGGGCAGTCATCCCGGCCGTCGATCGGCAGATGAACGTATGAGTCAATCGTGGGATTTTAGATCGGAACCATCAATGGGCGATCCGAGGGCTGGAATTACGTACCATTTCGGAGACCGGTAGATCTGATATGATCCGTAGGATCAGGATCTAACGGCAGATCTCGCCCGTACCGCTTTGTTCGTGGCATTTCGCATAAAAGCCCCTCGGTTGTTAAGGAATCAACCCGCGGTACACCGATGGTGTGCCCTGTGTCTTAGACTTTTTGTGCACTAGACCCTGAACTTCCTGTTAATAGTGAGCGCAGTCCAGACAGTTAATAAAACAGGGAAAGTAATTTGGGAAATGATTTTTTACAAAATTAATTGCAGAAACTTGTTTCATTCCTAGAAAATTCATTTTTAATCCTTTTTAACCCATTCCAGTTCCTATAATTTTGTATTAATATTGTTTACCATTCAGTACCTCTGTTTTGGCATGAAACCTAGAGTGAAATTGATCATTTAATTAATTCCGTACCAAACATATAAAACCTTCAGAAAATCATAACTTAAAATCCGTAACTCCGAATTTAGTGATTCTTATTCCTACGATCTCGTTTCGATGCATAGATTATTATTATGTATTTTATATTCATGTTTGGTGTGATATTAATTTCTCCCTTTTACCATTGTTGTTTGTATTGTGGCGAGTAGACGAGCCAGTGGCCGAGGATCCAGGTGTTTAGCAGGTAGAAGTTGCTGAGCAGGAGCTCATTAAAGGCAAGTTATGCCCTTGATCACTTTTATTTACCCAATAATGTTCTCTATAATCATTTTATCATGCATAGGCTTAATTTTGATGGGACCCAATAGGCCACCCTAGTCTGGTTATCTTTTCACCTTGTTTACCCCTGAACTTTTGGGTAGTCTTTGCTATTGCTATATATGGTTTTGGGTGTTGAGATAACTATTACATGTGATCATTCTTTATTACTGTTTTATTTCTATTCATGATAAGACAAGTATGTTAATTGGAACATCGAGCTTAACTTGAGAAACACGTGCCACCACAAGGGTGGAATGGGATGCCCTTGGCTGACTAACTAGGAAAGCTAGTGGAGGACTACCTTACCCAAAAGGGGCAAGGGTAGTAGGGAGTAGGCGTTTAGGGAGGTTCTTGGGTTCATTTTGCTGCGATGGCAGTCAGACGGGGGATTCCTGCATTGCTCTTCCCAGAAACTATAGCGGGTTTTCTGAAGCTAGTGAAACTTTGTAAAGGCCTCATAGTGGATCCCTAGCCATTCATCTCGGTAGTGTCTAAGGTTCTAGCTAACCCTGGCTAGACAGGATGCACGACTTGTGGGTACAGGGTACAACCTCTGTAGAGTGTAAAACTGGTATACTAGCCGTGCTTGCGGTCATGAGCAGTTCAAGACTCTTGCATGATTAATTTATGGAATTAAATTCAATTTGTCATTTGCATCGCATTGGGATTTGTTATTAATTTTGATCTACTATTACTCTGGTTTGGTATCTACTTACATTTAGTAACTGCTAATAAAACTTGACCAACTTATTAAAAGCAATGCTCAACTTTAACCCTTATTTATTGGTCAGCCTTACACTTAACATGAACTCCCACCTTTGGTGAGTTCATGCACATTATTCCCCACAACTTGTTGAGCTATGATCTTTTGTGAGCTCACCCTTGCGATATATAAACCCCCCACAGGAGAAGAACAGGTGGTCCAGGAGTCGCCGTACAATGAGGAGTACAAGTTGATCTAGGTGGCGTCTCCCAGTCAGCTTTGTGGCGCCAAGGAATAATACTTAGTTTGCTTTATTATTATCATTTATTTTTGTAAGACTTCCGCTATGTAATAATGACATTTATGATATTTGTGACATTATCTCTATACACTTTGTCATTATATGTGATGTTCTTCTTTGGCGCACATATGAGACGCACCCGACTTTATCCCTTAAATCCGGGTGTGACAGAAGTGGTATCAGAGGAAATGTTGACTGTAGGACGAAACCTAGATAGACCTGGACAAAACCCTTACCTATTTACCTTACTCTGATTCTTTCTATACTTCTCTTGATCCTGTCTCACCTTTTGCTGTTCTACTTTGATTACTCTTATCTTTTCTACTCTAGAAAGACAAGAAGGATTTCACACCTTGGGATTCTACATTTTTGATCCTTTGAAGAGATAGGAGACCTAAGACAAAAATTAAAAATTATTTTCTCTATCTAAAGTGTTTGGATGATTGTTCTGATGATAAATGTCTGATTTGCTTCTTTGATTGACTGAAATAGTATAGCAGAACATCCTAGCATGTACCACCATAAGGTAATGTATTAGCCTTACTAGGTGACACACTAATCTACTTAGCTAATAAAACCCCCAAAAGATCATGTCTTGTAGTTACCCGTCTTGTCTACAATTCTTTCTTACCATGTGTTTCTAACTCAGATGGTCAATACCAGGAAGGGAGGCGGAATTGATCTACCTGCCAACCCACACAACCAGAGGATACTTAGACAACAACATGCAGAGATGGATCCTCTGAATCCTCCACCGGCTGGGATAGATTGTAGCATCCCAAAAATTCAAATCTTGGAACTTTCTCAAACTCGCTCTAAATTCAAAATGAATTTCAAATTTCATTTCATAATGTTTGTTTGCGAGTTGATATCAACAAATAAAATTATAGTGGTCTATATTCCTCCTCAAAATATCCTACAAATATTTCCCCAGTGATCACCCTCAAACTCTTTCAGAAATACTGCCCAAATATTGCACCGATATATCTCCAAGTATTTTCTTCCTGAGAAATACCTTCCGAATCATTTTTAAAGTCCCCACAAATATTTTCTTCATAACTTTCCTCATGCCCATACGTATACGTATGCCTCCGGTGTCATACGGTGAGCTCTACAAGCTAATTACACTCATATAAGACAAATCCATGCTAATCTCCCACTAATCCTCTCATCCTCCCACTAATCCCCTCATCCCTCCCCCTAATCCCCCCACCATGGCTATAAATAGAGGGGCAAGGGCCTCCTCTCATCCCACCCCAAGCCATTTCATGGCAACTCCCTTCCCTCCCCCCACACCCACACGCCCACTCCCACTCCCACTCCACCTCCCACACAAGCACACACTAGCACAAGGATCGTTCGGTCGTTCTTCGATCGTTCGTCCCCCTGTTCTTAGTTTGTTTGTTCGTTCGTCCGATCGTTCGTCCAACCATTCATGGTTCGTTCGTTCGTTCGTTCGTCCGATCGTTTGATCGTTCGTCCGTTCGTTCGTCCAAATAATCTTTTTCCTGCCGTTATGCTGCTGAAATTCCGATCGTTCGTCGTCCGATCGTTTGATCGTTCGTCCGATCATTCATGGTTCGTTCGTCCGTTCGTCCGATCGTTCGATCGTTCGTCCGTTCGTTCGTCCAAATAATCTTTTTCCTGCCGTTATGCTGCCGAAATTCCGATCGTTCGTCGTTCGATCATTCGATCGTTCATCGTTCGTTCATAGTTCCTATTCATCGTTTATCGTCACTATTCACCGTTCATCGTTCGTTCATACGAACTAGTCACCATCACTATTCACAGTTACTATTCATCGTTACTATTCATCGCTAATCCGATCACCCCAAATTTCAACTACTCATCCGTCATGCTGTCCAGTCCACCTAAGACCAGCCATACCCATATTCCAGTCATACGAACTCCGGTGACTGTAATTTTCCTTCCAGTAGGGAACTTCCCATCTGGTCACCCATCCTAGATTTCTCCAAGTTGAGCACGCTTAACTTTGGGATTCTTTCAAGCTAGACTTCCAAAAGAAAGGC
The DNA here is from genome assembly GCA_029449295.1 of Zea luxurians. Classification (NCBI taxonomy): domain Eukaryota; kingdom Viridiplantae; phylum Streptophyta; class Magnoliopsida; order Poales; family Poaceae; genus Zea; species Zea luxurians. The sequence continues at coordinate 41,702,478 of JAOPSE010000001.1, read as the reverse complement.
GAACCATGTTTGTATGGATACGTCTTCAATCCTATAAAACCTGGCCCAAGATACCACAGCCCACTCGGACCAGAATACCACAACATTCCAGTTATTTGGGTTCCGCCTCACTGCTGTCTGATATGACACAGTAGGTAGGAACAGTTTCCACCAACATAAACCTCTGCCCAAGAAAAGCCCAAAAATAATTCCCCGCACCCCGCTCAAAAATACATTTGTATTTTTGATTTTCCAAATATCTCTAAATATTCAAATTCTAGAATATTCCTTTCCTTTTCTTTTTCTTCCTATGATTATAAAATCCAAAACTCCTCCATCCAAACTCAGATTCCAGTCATTCTTGTTTCTAAATTCTTGTCAAACTATTCCCTATCCAACCATGTCATCCCTTAAGCATGGTTCATATTCCAGAAAACTCCCAAAATACTCTTGTCCCATATTCTGCCTATAACTCTCTTATTCATATTAAGTCAGACGATTCATTCGTCACTATTCTCACCAACAGTGAACTTTGCTGTGCTACACCACATACACCCAGCTACCCTCTCCCTCTCCACACACACACAACACCCTCAGCCAAGGCAAACACCCCACTCACTCAGTTACTCCGCTCTGCCAGCTACACGCATAGTGTTGCTTCGTCTCCAGTCCACCCTCCTGGTAAGCACCTTCGCTCCACCACTAGTAGTATCTCAACACCATATGACACAGATTCTACTCAAGACTCTACCCATCCATATATCGCTATTCTGACCACTATACTAAATATTTGTTGGTATACTTGCTTGTTTGTATGTTTGCTTATTCATGTTACATAGTTATCGGAGCGTTCGTGTCGTCTCGTGGAGGCCAGATCTGCAAGTCTACGCCAGGCGGTGGAGCCAGAAGCCAGTTCCGCGAGCTCTCCTTCCCCCTTCGCCGGATAAGCACGGCAAGCTCACTGGATCCCTTTGATGCATAAATTACCTATGCTTTTACAACCACAACCCTCAGCCTGTTATTTTATGCATGATATGATTTTGAGACAAGTTATTATGGCCACCCAGCCGCTTGCCGCAAATCAATACCTGATATATTTGTTACAAATGATTTGAGGAAAGGTGTGAGTTTTCAAAAGAAAATGCTTTTCAAAATGTGTATGATGAAGGGTTTTCACCCTTATCACCTTTGAGTAGGGATGATCAGGGACTCCCTGGTTTAGGGGAGGGCCTAAGGTGATGGCTCAGCTGGTTTAGGCGTGAGCAGAAGGATTGTCCCCTCATATAAGGACCAGTTTGTCATCCTTCACTACTTGTACTCATGATAAGTACAACCACTCGAGACTGTGTGGGCAGTCACTCAATCTAAACTCGTACGGTCCAACCCCAGGGTTATGAAGGCTGGGGAGCACCAGGAGGATAAGGAGGGGGAATGTTTTGTCTGGTTTGGACATGGCGGTGGCCTGACTCCTTCCGGTATAACCATTAAGGTTAGGACGTGCGGAGAAAGAAAGAGATTCAGATTCGGGTCTCACTAGCTATGAGATCGCAGAGCCGGACTGTGGGTAAAGTGTACACCTCTGCGCAGAGTTTGAAAACCTATTCGAATAGTCCGTGTCCACAGGAATGGACGAGTCTGGTATGGTATGGCAATTAATGTTTTGTTTTCAAAAAAAAAGATGATTTTGAGAAAAGTGGTTTTTAAAAGGTCCGGCGGTTTAGCCGTGAGCTATGGTGGACGAGAAGTCCAGTAGCTGTTTTTGAAAATGAAAACCAGTGGGAAACTGCTGAGATACCTGGATGGTTTAGTCCAGGGGATTTTGTTCTAATACTGAAAAACTTCCTGCTCCTTTTGGAGAGGATGCGCTTTGCAAAATACAAAATGTTTTTCAAAACAACCCTGCATAAAATATTGCTGTTTCTGCAAAATATCCTGAGCTCCACATATTCCATGCATTATATCTGATTTCCCCATTCCGTGGGTGAAGGTGGGCTGCTGAGTACGTTTGTACTCACCCTTGCTTATTTATTTTTTTCAGAAAAAGGAGATCGGGTAAGAGTTACGACTGTTCCCAACCTTGCCTGTGGCTGTTGGACCGCTGATTTGCTTCGCTGCGTATATCGGGCTGCTTCAGCCCCACTCTGATAATATGTCCCGAGTTGTGGACCAACTCTTAAAGTTGATCGCCACCTTTATAGGTTTGTCTCGTTTAAGCAGATCTGTAATCATCTGATGTATAAATGTGTTTACTAGCCTCCTGGGACTAGTAATTGTATCACATTTGAGTCCCAGAGGATTAGGGCGCTTCAGGTGGTATCAAAGCTGTTAGGTTGGCCGCAGGACGTAACCCTTAGCCTGATCCAAAAGTTTTTGAGTCAAAACTATTTTATTAAAAAAATTCTTGCTCTTATCCCTTCATTTCAAAAATGGTTTCCTCCTTTCCTTCTCTCAGAAGTTAGATGGAGGTTCGCTGCCAAACCAGCTTTTGCCAGAATGAAGATGGTTTCCCCAAGTTGCTGAGAACATGCACAGTCCGCCTCGGAATCAGGAGCCAGCCAGAGTATGATGGTCGTGAATTCATCGAGCATGGCACGGAGAAGTGTGTCGTGACTGTATACATTGGATCCAGTCCGCACCATGTGGAATGGAGTGTCACTGCTGCTGGGCATAGATTCAAAGACACCTGCCAAGTCGTCGCTCGCAAGGCATTGAGGACCCTGTGTCAGATCTATGAAGAAGAAGTGGCCGACACCCCGCTCAGATTCTTTCCGCCCTTTCAGAGAGACCGTCCCGTTTGGATGGCCAGGATGCGTGCATTGGAAGGGCAGCAGCTGTTTGAGGACGACCCCACAGTCGTGTACCTCACTGCATACCTGCTCACCCTGGATGCACAGTATGATTTCTTGGCTCGGCACCACCGTCAGATGATTGCCCGAGCAGAAGATGCAGAGAAGCTCAACCGTAAGCTCCATGTGGATCTCACCTCAGCTCAAGCCCGTGTAGCTGCCTTGGAAAGTCGTGAAGCCATTGCTGTTGAAGCCCTGAAGCAAGCCAAGGATGAGCATGTCCAGAAGTTGATGGAGGCCTACTTGGTAACCCATAACCAATGTAGAGCCCTGCGGATCCAAGAGGCTGCTTCATCCAACCCTATTCAACCCATCAGAGCTGAAGACCCCCAGATTCTTGAAGGTCACCCGGTCTCTATCAGAGGAGATAAGAAGGCTTGGGAACTACCGAAAGGAGCCATAGTCTTGGAAGGAATTCCAGTCTTCCCTTAGGCTACGGATAAGCAAGAGCACCCCGAGTCCTCCCAAGATCCCCCGCTAGAGTTGTTTGAGCCCCTCACCATGAAGAAGATTCCAGCACCATCCCTTGAGATCAAAGAAGAAGCTGCAAGCACCCCGCCAGCACCGCCGCCCTCTGAGGAGCTACAAGAGCCAGTCCAGCTTGAAGAAGAGTTCGACCCCGTTGTAGGAAACGGGTGACGCCTAAGAGGGGGGGGGGGGGTGAATTAGGACTTCTAAAACTTTTACTAAACTAGGCCACAATTAAATCCCTAGAGCAAAACCTATGCAAATAATCAAAACTAGAATGTGCAAACTAGGTTTTGTCTAAGTGTTGCTATCTCTACCGCAAAGGCTAAGTTTCAATCTACACTAGATAAGTATGATTACAAGATTGAAACTTAAATGCTTAATATAAATGCAGAATGTAAAGAGCTAAGTAGAGAAGCAAACTCTCGTGGATGACGCCGGTATTTTTACCGAGGTATCCGGAACCACGCAAGGTCCCGACTAATCCTCGTTGGTGCCCCTACGCAAAGGGAAGCCCACGCGAGGGCCAAGCACCACGGTCGAGTAACTCCGTAGAGAGCCGCGGGCCTTCTCCACACGCAAGTGGTGCTCCGCTTCCGGCTCCTCTTGAACGCTCCCCGCCGTCTCCACTATCGAGCTTCCGGCCGAAACGCCGCGGGCCTCGTTCCCTCCGGTACACGGTGGCGGCCGTGACACAAACGCGGTTGTCACGGTCTCGCAAGACTCTCGCCCCACTCGGTACAATTACAACGACTCACGCAAGAGCCGAGGGGTTGTGTGGTTTTACAAAACTCACTCAACTAACTAGGGTTCACCTAGAGCAAGCGCTAAAGTGGTCTAACTAACCTAAGCACTTCGCAAAGCACCTACGCTAATCACCGAGTGATTCTATTAAGCACTTGGGTGTTTGAGCTCTTGGATATGTGCACTATATGCCTTGGTATGTTGCTTGGGCTCTCACACTAGAGAATGGCCGGTTGGGGTGGTATTTATAGCCTCCACACCCCCAACTAGCCGTTGGACAGAAAGCAGCAGCTTTCTGTCGTCGGGTGCACCGGACAGTCTGGTGCACCACCGGACACTGAACAGTAGATGTCCGGTGCACGCCACGTCAGCTGACCGTTGGCGTCTGTAACAGTCGACCGTTGGATCCGACCGTTGCCATCTGCCCGTTGGCACACCGGACAGTCTGATGCACACCGGACAGTCGTCCGGTGCACACCGGACAGTCCGGTGCTACAGCCAGAGAGCGCCTGTCTGCGGCCTCTCTACGCAGACTGTCCGGTGCCTCACCGGACAGTCCGGTGCACACCGGACACCAATGTCCGGTGCGCCACCAGGCGCTGGCTGACAGCCCTTATCTTGGATTTCTTCGCTGATTTCTTCGGGCTTCTTTGTTCTTGAGTATTGGACTCCTATGCATCTTTTTATGTCTTCTTTTGAGGTGTTGCATCCTCATTGCCTTGGTCCAATTCTCTTCGCATCCTGTGAACTACAAACACAAACACTAGAAAACTTATTAGTTCACGGATTGTGTTGTTCATCAAACACCAAAACTCAATTAGCCAAATGGTCCGGGGTCCATTTTCCTTACAATCTCCCCCTTTTTGGTGATTGATGCCAACACAACCAAAGCAAGCAAATAATATAAGTATTTGAATGAAAATATGCATTTTACTTGCTAAGATGCATGATTGTCCCCACAAAGTGATATTATGGACTTAAGCCTCCCCCTAACTCCATAATTCACTTACTTCCTATTTTTGGACCAAATAACCAAAACCACTTGAAAAGACATTTTGTAGATATAAAATTTTAAATTGGTGGTGTTTGGTGTTTGATATAGTTTTCATTGCTTTGGTCCCTAAACTTCTCCCCCTTTGGCATCAACCACCGAAAAGGAAGACATTAAAAGCATGTAGGAAGTAAATAAAACCTTGCCCTCAACAAGAATTGAATCAAATGACATCACTAGAAGGATATTAAAATAAACCATGTGAATGATACCACTTGTAGGAGTCCTCAAAAGATTACTCCCCCTAAATGAGTATTCTCCTTTAGAAAGAGTTTTTCTCCCCCTTTAGAGATAAAGAAATACTCCCCCTGACAGAGATCCTCTACTTAGGAAAAAGCATGTGAAAAATTAGAGGTGCAAGACATGATTTGAAAAGACTAACTTCCCTTATGCATAGGTAACAGAATATGAGTTAACTACTTATGCATTTACAGCAACATGGAAGCATATGATATGAAATATAGTCTAATCAAATATTGGAGAAGACATGTAAATGATACTGAATGTAGTCTCAAAAGATACCAATTGAAGATCAATGGCGAGCTTGAGAGACATGAGAGTTCTTGGAGATTTTGCAGTGGAAGATTGTTGTCTTTCTCCGGGGACTTCATTTTCCTTACAATGAGACTATCACATGAAATAGACTTGAAAAGATGTTAGTCTTAAAGTGTTAGATTATAGAGTTACCTCCCCCTAAAGGTGTGCATACAAGTTTTGAATACTTGTAGGAGACATGCACTTTGATTTGATATCAAGAGGGGCAAATTATCCATAATCCAAACTTTGGCACATATAAGTTAAATGATACAATTCGTAGAAATCAAAATTTTCAATTTTTGCATCATTTACTATGGAGTGATGTAGAAGCTATGTGCCGTGCTTAAATAAACATTTTAAGCCATGTAGGTTTGCTTAAGTGTATGAATTAAGAACAAGCAATCCTACCATATGATTTACCTAGTATGCATGATTTTAAACAAAAGTGCATAACAAATGTAATACTAGGCAAGAAAGGTAAACTAGATAAAAGATACGCATATCTAAGAACGAGAAATACAATAAAACTAGTTACCTTAGTCATGGGTGGGAAATTTGGGTCCAAAATTTTCACTAACCCACTTGGCAATAAACTTGATCCAATATGATGTATTCCATGATATACATCCCAATTTAGCCAAGTCTCCAAATTTCCCGATGACCTTTGGTCCACTCACTTCCCTTTCGGGATCCAAACCTTCTTGGTGCTTTTCATGGTTGAAATTATCTCCTTTGGCACCCAGATGCGTTTGGCCCCTTTTTCTTTGTTGGCTTGCTTGTTGGCCTTGATTGCTATCACCTTTCCATTCTTTTTCTTCTTGATCAAATAAGGTGTAGCATCCTTTTTGTTCACCTTTTTGATGTAGGTGTTGGAGATTTTGCTTGATGGCTTTTGCTTGAGCTTTTGCCTTTGTTTATCCCCGGTCATCGCCTTGCATTGGAAAGACTTGTGGTCTTCCTTGTGGCATAGCCTACAAATCACAGTTTCTCCCTCCATAGGCTTGTTCACTCCCGCAGTGGTGTTATCCTGTGGAGGTTGGATTTGTTTGGCTTTGCCTTTCTTGTCATACAAAGCCTTGCCAAGGCGAGCCACTTCTTGCTTTAATTGTTCATTTTCTTTTGCAACCTCATCCGTACATGTCTCTACAACAATATTCTCAACAACGACTTGGTTGCAGGGGTTAGAATCATCAATTAAATCAAAGCAGGAAGTAGAAGCATCTTTCTTAATTATTTCAGGTATTTCAACTAAAGATGCTGCTGGGTGCTACCAATGTTTTCTAGCTTAGTAGTTAGCTCATTGTTGTGTATGCTAAGAATTTCCATTTTCTCTAGCAGATTTTTAATAGCTTCTTGGGAGCTAGCTAACTTAGCCTTAAGTTTTTCATTCTTTTTAATAAGGCTATCATCGGTAGCAGTGGATGGAGCACTAGATTCTAATAGCTCAATTTTAGTTGATAGCTCACTATTTAAGTTTGCAAAAGTTTCAAATTTTTCTAGCAAACCTTTGTAATCATTATGAGAGCTAACAAACTTATTTTTCAAAGTTTTAAGTTGAGCTTTTTGCTTAGTGCAAACATCCTGGAAAAATTCTACGGCTTCCGTAAGCTCATCTAGAGAGGGCTTTCCCTCACCTTCATCATCACTACTACTTTCATCACTAGAGGATGGAATGCTTTTGTTACCTCTTGCCATAAGGCATTTGTGTGATGACCGTGATGATCGTGACGAGGACCGGTGGCTGCGCGTCCTTGGAGGTTCATCTTCACTTGACGAATCATCCCAAGTTCTAACACTTGTTAGTGTCTTGCCTTTGCTCCTCTCCTTTTTGGGCTTGGCCATATTTGGACAGTTGTCCCTGAGGTGGCCCTTCTCCCCACATGCGAAGCATCCTCTCTTCCTTTGCTTTTTCCTATCAATGTTAAAGAGAAGATCCTCGACCTGCAGGGGCACATCCATTAGATTAATCTTGCAGATCATCCCCATTACCTTTCCGACGCGTCGGATTGTTTCTTCGTCCTCGGAGGATGATGTGCATGGTTGATTATCTTCATCATCATCATCACTTTCTTCTTCTTCCTCTTCTTCACTTGAGGAACTTGGAGTGGGAGCCTTCTTTTTGCCCTTCCTTTCATCACATGCAAAAGCATATGGTCTTGAGGAAGTTGGCTCCTCTCCCCGACTCATTTTTCGCGACATCTCAAAAGCCGCGATTTTCCCAATCACGATGGTCGGGGTCATGTTGCTCAAGTCCTCCATGTTGTGAAGGATGGTGATGATGCTCCCATATCTTTGTTGTGGTAGCAGGGAGATAATCTTCCTCACAATGTCCGCATCACCTAGCTTATTAATGACAATAGAGTTGAGCTCATTGATTATTAGATTCAAACGAGAATATATGTCTCTAACAAGCTCATCATCTTTCATGGAAAAAGAATTATACTCATTTAAGACTAGGCAATGTTTTTGCTCACGGACATTGGATGTGCCGTCATGGAGCTCATGCAATTTTAGCCAAATCTCATTAGCAGTTTTCAAGGTAAATACTTGATTAAAAATATCCATGCTAAGAGATTCATACAAGCAATTTTTGGCTCTAGCATTTAAATGAATTTCTTTTTCCTCACTCGTGGTGGGTTTCTCGGGATTCTTGAGGGGTTTCATCCCGTCACGAGTGACTCTCCAAACACCTAGATCAACGACCTCTAGGTAACAAGCCATTCTAGCACTATAATAAGGAAAGTTAGTGCCGTCAAAGTGTGGTGGCCTATGGGTATCCATCCCTTCCTCTAAAAAGCGTCGGCTCTTTTTAGTGGTGAAGCTAAAGCGTTTTAAATGAGCCAAACCGGGTTCTGATACCACTTGTAGGAAATGGGTGACGCCTAAGAGGGGGGGGGGGGTGAATTAGGACTTCTAAAACTTTTACTAAACTAGGCCACAATTAAATCCCTAGAGCAAAACCTATGCAAATAATCAAAACTAGAATGTGCAAACTAGGTTTTGTCTAAGTGTTGCTATCTCTACCGCAAAGGCTAAGTTTCAATCTACACTAGATAAGTATGATTACAAGATTGAAACTTAAATGCTTAATATAAATGCGGAATGTAAAGAGCTAAGTAGAGAAGCAAACTCTCGTGGATGACGTCGGTATTTTTACCGAGGTATCCGGAACCACGCAAGGTCCCGACTAATCCTCGTTGGTGCCCCTACGCAAAGGGAAGCCCACGCGAGGGCCAAGCACCACGGTCGAGTAACTCCGTAGAGAGCCACGGGCCTTCTCCACACGCAAGTGGTGCTCCGCTTCCGGCTCCTCTCAGACGCTCCCCGCCATCTCCACTATCGAGCTTCCGGCCGAAACGCCGCGGGCCTCGTTCCCTCCGGTACACGGTGGCGGCCGTGACACAAACGCGGTTGTCACGGTCTCGCAAGACTCTCGCCCCACTCGGTACAATTACAACGACTCACGCAAGAGCCGAGGGGTTGTGTGGTTTTACAAAACTCACTCAACTAACTAGGGTTCACCTAGAGCAAGCGCTAAAGCGGTCTAACTAACCTAAGCACTTCGCAAAGCACCTACGCTAATCACCGAGTGATTCTATTAAGCACTTGGGTGTTTGAGCTCTTGGATATGTGCACTATATGCCTTGGTATGTTGCTTGGGCTCTCACACTAGAGAATGGCCGGTTGGGGTGGTATTTATAGCCTCCACACCCCCAACTAGCCGTTGGACAGAAAGCAGCAGCTTTCTGTCGTCGGGTGCACCGGACAGTTCGGTGCACCACCGGACACTGAATAGTAGATGTCCGGTGCACGCCACGTCAGCCGACCGTTGGCGTCTGTAGCAGTCGACCGTTGGATCTGACCGTTGCCGTCTGCCCGTTGGCACACCGGACAGTCCGGTGCACACCGGACAGTCCGGTGCTACAGCCAGAGAGCGCCTGTATGCGGCCTCTCTACGCAGACTGTCCAGTGCCTCACCGGACAGTCCGGTGCACACCGGACACCAATGTCCGGTGCGCCACTAGGCGCTGGCTGACAGCCCTTATCTTGGATTTCTTCGCTGATTTCTTCGGGCTTCTTTGTTCTTGAGTATTGGACTCCTATGCATCTTTTTATGTCTTCTTTTGAGGTGTTGCATCCTCATTGCCTTGGTCCAATTCTCTTCGCATCTTGTGAACTACAAACACAAACACTAGAAAACTTATTAGTTCATGGATTGTGTTGTTCATCAAACACCAAAACTCAATTAGCCAAATGGCCCGGGGTCCATTTTCCTTACACCCGAGTTGCCATCTCAGTCGCTGCCAGAAGAAGTCATCAACATCAGCTCCCTCTTGACCCATCCAGGAGATGTCTCAGATTGAAGTTGTGTGCAAGCCTCGCTAGAAGAGAAGTTGCCTGGTCTGAAGTTAGTTATGCCCAGTCCTCTGCATGCATTGGGTAGTGAAGTTTTTCTTCACTTCAGCTAGAGCCCTGCACGTATGAGAGGTAATCGTGTAGACTCGTGTTTTGCAAAACTCTAATTGTGTGGCCCCCTAGGGCATTTCAAAATGAATTTTGCTTGATTTTCTCCCCTTTTGAGTGCATATGTGATGCTTTAAACGTTAGTGCTCATAAGTTGCATTTAGCATAGTTCTCAATTCAGGAGCCAAGCAATAGTAGTTATGCTTAGCCCCCGAATCTGAGTAGTTCGTGCTTTGGAAAAAACTCTATTCTTCCCCTATTCAAAACATTTGATTTGTTTGTGCTGATCATTGCTTAGCTTGTGTGTTTTCTTTCTTTTTAAGAAAGGTTTTCTCTAAAAACATAGATAACAAATTAGAGCTAATCCTCACCTTATGCTTCCATTCTCATCTTAACCCATCTCAAGAGAAAAGTGCCTTACCCAAGAAGATACCGAGAAGCTTACCCTTGAAGCCTGGAATAAGCTACAGAAGAAACCTATCCAACCGCTCAGTCAAAAGGATCGACCGTGAGAATCAAAGCTCTGCCCCTGAGTCAAAGTAAACAGGAAAAGAGGACAAAAGGAGTTATTACCATACAGAGAGGCAAAGATTCTTGAAACCAGAGACCACAAACATCAGGGTCATTGACCCCACCACTCACCCGTGCCCCTCGCACGCGTGCCCGCCTCCATGCGCACAACCACCGCCCCACACCCCCTTTGCAGCGCACCCACCACCATTATCGCCAGCAACACCACCCCCCCTCCATCGCACCTCACACCCGAGCACCCCCGCTCGCCTATAAAACTCCCGCACCAGCTCCCTCATTTCCCATCCCAAGCAAAGCACACACCTGATAAACCCCCCTAACAACTCCCTCAGTTCCTATTCCGCTCAAAGCAAAACACTCTCAATAAAATCCCCTCTGCCAAATCGCAAGCAACTCCATTTCCCACTCCCTCGACCCTAAGATCACAATGCTTGGTGATTCTTGGGTTGAAGACTATTGCACATGGTTCACAATCTTTGGTTTCCTCCTCTGTATGATGGTAATACTCTTTGATAGAATCCTCCAGTGGGAAGAGAAAAGAGAAAGAAAGAGTCAGTGAGAAGAAGAAAGTGAAGAGAAGATAAGAAGAAGGTTCTCCTAGAATCAACCTTGTGCCAGTCATCTCTCCGCAGCCCGCTCAAGCAGCAACAACAGAAGAAGGCCCCATAACACCCTTGTTATGAGGTACTTCAAGGAGTTAAAATCCCCAAGATTCAAGAGTTCTACCCTCATTCTTTTTAAGTGGGGTAGTGTTCCAGTAAGGTTCCTGCTATGGAGAAAAAGAAGAAGGCCTATAGCAAGCTTGTGGAAGACCAGATCATCGAAGCATATGAGTTTCTGGATGAGAAGTGGTCACCCAAGTTCCGTTGATGAAGCACCAGAAGACCGATCAAGAAAGGAATCCATGTGGGAGTTTGCAATAGGAAGGTTTGCGTGTTGGCGTTGTTGCTTCTTCAATAAGCTAGCTGCCAAGCGAAAGCTAGAAGCCTGAAGATGATCTTGAGTAGCCAGAATCAGCGTTTGCAATCAGCAACCAGATGCTCCTCAAGGCCAGATCTTGTTGAAGTTCCATCTCCTCGAAGAGTTGCAAAGTGAAGATATGTAGCTGAAGTAAAGCTATACCCATAACCCTTCTAAGCCGAATCTCAAGGACGAGATTCCTTTTAAGTGGGGTAGATTTGTAGCATCCCAAAAATTCAAATCTTGGAACTTTCTCAAACTCGCTCTAAATTCAAAATGAATTTCAAATTTCATTTCAAAATGTTTGTTTGCGAGTTGATATCAACAAATAAAATTATAGTGGTCTATATTCCTCCTCAAAATATCCTACAAATATTTCCCCAGTGATCACCCTCAAACTCTTTCAGAAATACTGCCCAAATATTGCACCGATATATCTCCAAGTATTTTCTTCCTGAGAAATACCTTCCGAATCATTTTTAAAGTCCCCACAAATATTTTCTTCATAACTTTCCTCATGCCCATACGTATACGTATGCCTCCGGTGTCATACGGTGAGCTCTACAAGCTAATTACACTCATATAAGACAAATCCATGCTAATCTCCCACTAATCCTCTCATCCTCCCACTAATCCCCTCATCCCTCCCCCTAATCCCCCCACCATGGCTATAAATAGAGGGGCAAGGGCCTCCTCTCATCCCACCCCAAGCCATTTCATGGCAACTCCCTTCCCTCCCCCCACACCCACACGCCCACTCCCACTCCCACTCCACCTCCCACACAAGCACACACTAGCACAAGGATCGTTCGGTCGTTCTTCGATCGTTCGTCCCCCTGTTCTTAGTTTGTTCGTTCGTTCGTCCGATCTTTCGTCCGACCATTCATGGTTCGTTCGTTCGTTCGTCCGATCGTTCGATCGTTCGTCCGTTCGTTCGTCCAAATAATCTTTTTCCTGCCGTTATGCTGCCGAAATTCCGATCGTTCGTCGTCCGATTGTTTGATCGTTCGTCCGATCGTTCATGGTTCGTTCGTCCGTTCGTCCGATCGTTCGATCGTTCGTCCGTTCGTTCGTCCAAATAATCTTTTTCCTGCCGTTATGCTGCTGAAATTCCGATCGTTCGTCGTTCGATCATTCGATCGTTTATCGTTTGTTCATAGTTTCTATTCATCGTTCATCGTTCGTTCATCGTCACTATTCACCGTTCATCGTTCGTTCATACGAACTATTCACCATCACTATTCACCGTTACTATTCATCGTTACTATTCATCGCTAATACGATCACCCCAAATTTCAACTACTCATCCGTCATGCTGTCCAGTCCACCTAAGACCAGCCAAACCCATATTCCAGTCATACGAACTCCGATGACTGTGATTTTCCTTCCAGTAGGGAACTTCCCATCTGGTCACCCATCCCAGATTTCTCCAAGTTGAGCATGCTTAACTTTGGGATTCTTTCAAGCCAGACTTCCAAAAAGAAAGGCGAACCATGTTTGTATGGATACGTCTTCAATCCTATAAAACCTGGCCCAAGATACCACAACCCACTCGGACCAGAATACCACAACATTCCAGTTATTTGGGTTCCGCCTCACTGCTGTCTGATGTGACACAGTAGGTAGGAACAGTTTCCACCAACATAAACCTCTGCCCAAGAAAAGCCCAAAAATAATTCCCCGCACCCCGCTCAAAAATACATTTGTATTTTTGATTTTCCAAATATCTCTAAATATTCAAATTCTAGAATATTCCAAGAATATTCCTTTCCTTTTCTTTTTCTTCCTATGATTATAAAATCCAAAACTCCTCCATCCAAACTCAGATTCCAGTCATTCTTGTTTCTAAATTCTTGTCAAACTATTCCCTATCCAACCATGTCATCCCTTGAGCATGGTTCATATTCCAGAAAACTCCCAAAATACTCTTGTCCCATATTCTGCCTATAACTCTCTTATTCATATTAAGTCAGACGATTCATTCGTCACTATTCTCACCAACAGTGAACTTCGCTGTGCTACACCACATACACCCAGCTATAAATACACCCAGCTACCCTCTCCCTCTCCACACACACACAACACCCTCAGCCAAGGCAAACACCCCACTCACTCAGTTACTCCGCTGTGCCAGCTACACGCATAGTGTCGCTTCGTCTCCAGTCCACCCTCCTGGTAAGCACCTTCGCTCCACCACTAGTAGTATCTCAACACCATATGACACAGATTCTACTCAAGACTCTACCCATCCATATATCGCTATTCTGACCACTATACTAAATATTTGTTGGTATACTTGCTTGTTTGTATGTTTGCTTATTCATGTTGCATAGTTATCGGAGCGTTCGTGTCGTCTCGTGGAGGCCAGATCTGCAAGTCTACGCCAGGCGGTGGAGCCAGAAGCCAGTTCCACGAGCTCTCCTTCCCCCTTCGCCGGATAAGCACGGCAAGCTCACTGGATCCCTTTGATGCATAAATTACCTATGCTTTTACAACCACAACCCTCAGCCTGTTATTTTATGCATGATATGTGTCGGGGACCATAATTAGGGGTACCCTCAAGACGCCTAATTCTCAGCTGGTAACCCCCATCAGCATAAAGCTGCAGAGGCCTGATGGGTGCGATTAAGTCAGGGATCAGTCCATACGAGCGACTCGATCACGCCTCGTCCGAGCCTAGCCTCGGGCAAGGGCAGCCGACCCCGAGGGGTTTCCGTCTCGCCCGAGGCCCCCTTTTAACGGCGGACACATCTCCGGCTCGCCCGAGGCCTTGCCTTCGCTAAGAAGCAACCCTGACTAAATCGCCACGCCGACCGACCGAGTCGCAGGAGCATTTAACGCAAAGGTAGCCTGACACCTTTATCCTGATGCGCGCCCCCCGACAGAGCCGAGGTGACTGCCGTCACTTCGCCGCTCCACTGACCGGTCTGACAGGAGGACAGCGCCGCCTGCGCCATTCCGACTGCAGTGCCACTTGACAGAGTGAGACTAACAGGCAGTCAGGCCTTGCCAAAGGCGCCATAGGAAGCTCCGCCCGACCCAGGGCTCGGACTCGGGCTAAGGCCCCGGAAGACGGCGAACTCCGCTCCGCCCGACCCAGGGCTCGGACTCGGGCTGAGACCCCGGAAGATGGCGAACTCCGCTCCGCCCGACCCAGGGTTCGGACTCGGGCTAAGGCCCCGGAAGACGGCGAACTCCGCTCCGCCCGACTCAGGGCTCGGACTCGGGCTAAGGCCCCGGAAGACGGCGAACTCCGCTCCGCCCGACCCAGGGCTCGGACTCGGGCTAAGGCCCCGGAAGATGGCGAACTCCGCTCCGCCCGACCCAGGGCTCGGACTCGGGCTAAGGCCCCGGAAGACGGCGAACTCCGCTCCGCCTGACCTAGGGCTCGGACTCGGGCTAATGTAACACCCGGTTTTAAAGAAACAAAGCCGGGTGCATCTCATACATGCGCCAAAGAAGACAACATATATAATAACAGAGTGTATAGAGATAAATGTCATAAAACATCAGAGTATTTATTACATAGCGGAAGACTTATTAAAAAAATAAAGATAAATGTAAAACGAACTAAGGATCGATGGCGCCAATGTCGACTGAGAAACGCCACCTAGATCAGATCATACTCCTCGCTTTGAGGCTCCTCCTGAACCACCTGCTCTTCTCCTGTGGGGGGGGGGGTGTGAGACAGCAAGAGTGAGCTCACATACGTTCATAGCTCAACAAGTCGTGAGGAATAATGTGGCATGAACTCACCAAAGGTGGGAGTTCATGTAGTGTAAGGCTGATCAATGAAATAAAGGTTGAAGCTGAGCATTGCTTTTATAAGTTGGTCAAAATTTTATTAGCAGTTACTAAGTGTAAGTAAATACCAAACCATAGTAATAATAAGTAAAAGTAATAATAAAATAATCCCAAATGCAATGAAATGACAGATTAAGTTTAAGTTCCATAAATTAATCATGTGAGTGTCCGAGCCGCTCATGACCGTGAGCACGGCTAGTATACCAGTTTTACACTCTGCAGAGGTTGCGCATCTTTACCCACAAGTCGTGTTACCCATTTGCCACAGAGTTGATCAGACTCCATACACCTCTACCTAGGAAGCGAGGCAGGGTACCACTACGAGGCCTTTACAAAGTTCCACTAGCTTCAGACTACCCGCTACAGTTTATAGGAAGATCCAGTACAGGGTTCCTGGCTGACCGCCATCGCAGCAAAATCAACCAGGGACCTCCCTGCACTGACCTCTCCCCTACTGCCCTTGCCCCTTTCGGGTAAGGTAGCCCTCCCCTAGCTTTCCTAGTTAATCAGCCAAGGGCGTCCCATTAAACCCTTGTGGTAGCACTGTTTTCCCGGGTGGTTCTCCATGTTCCCATTAACATAATGATCTTAACATGAACAGTAAAGAATAAAACAGATAATAAAAAGTATAACAATGAGTGATGAATATCTCTATACCCAAATCCACATAAAGCAATAGCATGAACTACCTAAAACTTTAGTAGTAAAACCAGTGGTGAAACAAGGTATAAAGATAGTCAAATCTAGGGTATCCTATTGGGTCCCATCAAAATTAACCTATGCAGATCATTATGAAAAATAAGAACATGAATAGGTAAAAGAAGTGATCAAGGGCACAACTTGCCTTCAACGAGCTCCTGCTCAGCTACTTCAACTTGTTGAAGCTCAGGTTCCACAGTGGGTTGCTCGTCTACTCGCATCAATACAATACATACATGGCATAGCATGAATTAACATCACATCAAACATGCAAATAGAATATACAGTAATAAACTAGACATTAAAATAAGATCACAGGAACTGGAATCATTAAATTTGGAGTTATAGATTTTAAGTTATGGATTTTCTAATGTTTTATGCATTTAATACAAGATTAAGTGAAAGAATAATTTTAATGTGTTTGTCATGTCAGAACAGAGGCACAAATAGATAGACAATAATTTTATGAAAATTTAGGAACTGGAATGGACCAATTTGGAGTTCATATGAATTTTCTACAAATTAAACAAGTTCTAGGATTTATTTTCACACTAAAAATCCTTTTTCTAATAAGTTTTCTCTGATTTTATAATTCTCTGGCCTGGGCCCCAATTACAGGAAACTGCAGGGACCCCGGGGTGAAATTTCCTAGACTCAGACTACAGTGATCGTGGACGGCGGGTTAGTTTCCTAAAAACCGGAGGGCTCTTATGCAAAACAACCCGGCCGAAGGGGTATCGGCCGAGCACGGCCATCCGATCGAGCACGGACGGCCGAGATTAGATCGGCCCATAAACGAACCGGTACGCACTGCTACGCGTCGGATCGGAAATCAACGGCGTAGATTTAAATACTCCGGATTCACCCAGATGCGTCCGATCGGATCCGACGGCTATGGTTTACTCACACGAAAGGGTATTACCAAGTTCTAATCACAGCCGTTCGCTGGCAATCCGACGGCGCGCGTACATTCTTCCACCTCCGACGACCAGGGAAGGTGGAGCAGGGGCCCGCGGCGGCTCTTCCACCGGCGCGTGGCGATTTCCGGCGAACCCGACCATCATCTCCAAATTCCGTTGTTCCCCGCCTAATCGACGATGTGACGAACCCAACCCCCCAACCAATTTCTATCGTAGTCGAGCACAGGGCTCTGCCCACGGCGCGCCATGATTCCGCGGCGGAGCCCCAATTCCGACGAGAGATTGACGCCGGTCACACGTCCAATATCGAGAGATTTCTGGCGCGAATGAGAGAGAGGGAGCAGGGGTAGATTCGAGCGTAAACTCACGGTAATTGGAGCAGCGGCGACGTCTGTCCACGCTTCCCGGCGGTGCGGTCCGAGTTGAGCTCCTCACCGCCACCGCTTCTCCCTCGCAGCGCCCGCTTTTCTAGTGGAAGTGAGGATGCACCAGGGAACGGTAGAACGGCACCGGAGCCGTGGCCTCCTAAATAGGCTCGGACCGAGTCCGGGCGTCGCAACCACCCCCGCGGCGAGCGCACGGCTCCGTCAAGCTCGGGATTCCGTTGCGAGGGGGGAGACGACCTGTCAAGCGGGGGCCCGCGTGCCAGTGGAACAGCGTAGGAAGGCACGAGGTGGAGCAAATGACAAGTGGGCCCGTGTTGTCGGCGCCAGGTGAAGCACGAGCGCAAGCGGCCCGCGTCTGGCAGAGGGGTCCCACGCGCAAGTGAGTGCGGCGGAGGCCGCACTGGGCTGGCGCGAGTAAGTCTGGTGGGCCGAGCGCCTCGATTTGGGCCCAACACGAGTTGTCTCTTTTATTTCTTTTTTTCTTTTATATTTTCTGTTTTCTTTTCTTTCTCTCTATCTTCTAATCCAATTTGGATTCAAGTTTTAAATTCAAACTTTGTGGCCACATTTACACTATGTTTGTACAGTAAAAAGTAGTAAGCCTCAGAATATTTATATTTTTTTTGTATTTCTATGTCTTTCCTATTCTTCTTATTTTCAAACCCCTAAATTTTAATTTAGGGATCAATTCAACCTTTAGAATCATTGTTTTATTATTATTATTAACATTATTATTTTATTTAATGCACAAACAATAAAACTCCAACATGATGCAAATTTTTCTATCATTTGTTGGAATTAAGCTCTTAAATTTTGTGTAGGCTCTTTTCATGACGCAAATGAGACATACAACATTGAGAATAACTCTCTATTATTCCTGGTATACAACTTGGAGTATTACAAATCCTACCCCCCTTAAAAATAATCTCGTCCTCGAGATTTAAGAAGAACTAGAGAAAAGATGGGGGAAGTCTATGCGAAGCTCTTCTTCTCTTTCCCAGGTTGCTTCATCTTCACTGTGGTGACTCCATTGAACTTTGCACATCTTTATCACCTTGTTTCTTGTAACTCAAGTCAAAGTGTCCAAAATCTTGATAGGGTACTCAGCATAAGTCAAATCTTCTTGAACACTAAGTTCTTCCATTGGCAGCTGCTCCTCAGGTACCCTGAGGCACTTCTTTAGCTGAGATACATGAAACACATCATGTACATCTGACAGATGATCGGGTAACTCCAGTTGATATGCAACTTCACCCACTCGCTTTAAGATCAAGAAAGGTCCAATAAAGCGAGGGGACAACTTTCCTTTGACTTTAAATCTCCTCATACCACGAAGTGGTGACACCTTCAAGTAGACATAATCTCCCTCCTTAAACTCCAGTAGTCTCCTTCTATTATCAGCATAACTCTTTTGCCTGGATTGTGCAATTCTCAAATTTTCTCTTATCATCCGAACTTGCTCTTCTGCCTCTTGAATAAGTTCAGGCCCAAAGAACTGTCTTTCTCCAGTCTGATCCCAATACAGGGGAGTCCTGCATTTCCTGCCATACAAAGCCTCAAATGGTGACATCTTCAAACTGGCCTGATAGCTATTATTATAAGAAAACTCAGCATATGGTAAACTCTTCTCCCAACTGCCACCATGTTTAAGAGCACAAGCTCTTAACATATCCTCCAGCACTTGATTAGTCCTCTCTGTCTGTCCATCAGTCTGGGGATGGTAGGCTGAACTGAAATTCAACTTTGTATCTAAACTCTCATGCAACTTCTTCCAAAACCGAGAAGTAAACTGTGATCCTCGATCAGACACGATCTTCTTAGGCACTCCATGTAGACAAACTATTCGAGTCATATACAATTCTGCTAGCTTGGCTCCCGTATAATTAGTCCTCACAGGTATAAAATGAGCCACCTTTGTCAATCTGTCCACAATTACCCAAATAGAGTCATATCCCGCTGGAGTGCGGGGTAGTCCAACAATAAAATCCATACCAATTTCTTCCCATTTCCACTCAGGTATCTTCAATGGGTGCAATAATCCAGCGGGTCTTTGATGTTCAGCCTTAACTCTTTGACATACATCACACTTAGCCACATGAGCAGCCACATCTCTTTTCAGTCCATACCACCAATACTTTCGCTTCAAATCTTGATACATCTTAGTGCTTCCAGGGTGGATGGAGTAATCAGAATCATGAGCTTCTTTCAATATAGCCTCACGGAGGCCATCGATCTCCGGAACACATATCCGATCTTTGAACCATATAGTACCTTGCTCATCCTCCGTGAATTCCGGAACTCGACCTTCCGTAATCAGATCTTTAATCTCTTGAATCTTAGCATCACCAACCTGACCTTTACGAATCTCTTGCTCCAAGGTAGGTTCCAATTCAATGGTGACTCCCTCAGTGTGAGTAACAATTCCCAAATTGAGTCTCTCGAAGTCTTTTGCTAATTCGTCGGGTAGCTGGACGACGAAAGCGGAGTGAACATGTTCCTTCCGACTCAAGGCATCTGCAACCAAATTCGCCTTGTCTGGATGATAGTGAATCTCCAAATCATAATCCTTGATGAGCTCCAACCAACGACGCTGTCTGAGGTTGAGGTCCTTCTGAGTAAATATATACTTCAAACTCTTGTGATCCGTGTACACTTGGCACTTAGTTCCCATGATGTAGTGTCTCCAAATCTTCAGTGCATGCACAACTGCTGCTAGTTCCAAGTCATGAGTGGGGTAGTTCAATTCATGCTTCCGCAACTGACGAGATGCATAGGCAATCACATGACCTTCTTGCATAAGCACACATCCTAAGCCTTGGCCACATGCATCACAATAGATATCAAATCCTTTCTGTAGATCTGGCATAACCAATACTGGTGGAGACATCAATCTTTCCTTCAATTGATCAAAGCTCTCTTGACAATTCTCATCCCACTTAAACTCTTTTCCTTTCTCCAAAAGCGAGGTCATAGGCTTGGCAATCTTAGAGAATCCCTCAATAAATCTCCGATAATATCCTGCGAGTCCCAAGAAACTCCGAATCTCCGTAACTGTAGTGGGCACTCTCCACTCCATTATTTCCTTCACTTTTGCAGGATCCACTGTTATTCCTCCATTAGAAATAATATGACCAAGGAATGGCACCTTGTCAATCCAAAACTCACACTTGCTAAACTTAGCGTAGAGCTCATTATCTCGTAGCTTCTGTAGCACCAATCTTAGATGTTGTTCATGATCACCTTCATTCTTAGAATAGATAAGAATATCGTCGATGAATACCACGACGAATCTGTCCAAATACTCCATAAACACTTTGTTCATCAAATTCATGAAATAAGCTGGTGCATTGGTCAGTCCAAAGGACATAACAGTAAACTCATACAATCCATATCGAGTCGAGAAAGCCGTCTTGGGAATATCCGATGGTCTAATCTTCATCTGATGGTATCCCGATCGGAGATCAATCTTCGAGAATACCCTGGCTCCTCGCATCTGATCAAATAAATCCTCAATACGGGGCAACGGATACTGTTCTTCACAGTAACATCATTGAGAGATCTGTAATCCACACACATCCGTTGCGATCCATCCTTCTTCTGCACAAATAACACCGGCGCTCCCCAAGGTGAGGAACTTGGACGAATGTAACCAGCCTCTTGTAACTCCGTCAACTGCTTCTTCAGTTCCTTCAACTCCTCTACGGACATTCTATATGGCCGTTTAGAAATAGGGGCGGTTCCAGGTAAGAGATCAATAACAAACTCAACTTCTCTATCAGGTGGCATCCCTGGTAACTCCTCTGGAAAGACATCCGGAAAATCTCTAACCACCCGGATGTTGTCACCAACAAACTCCTCAGGCATAAAGAACATTGCACGCATGGATGAGGAGGTTACTGCAATATTAACTTGAAACCTTTCTCCTTTAGTAGTAGTGAGTTCTACGGTACCTCTACCACATGCTATAACGGCCTTTGCCTTTCTTAGCCATGACATACCGAGGATTAAATCTATACTGCTTGACTCCAATATTATAGCAGTAGCTCCAAAATCTCTACCCATAATAGTTAATGTCAATCTACGTGTCATCTGATTTGCCTCAACAGGCCCTTTAGGTGTAATTACTATCAGGGGTTTTCTCATATTTAGCAGTGGTATTTCATTTGTGTTGGCATATCTAGCAGACATGAATGAATGTGTAGCACCAGAATCAAATAATATTGTTGCAGGAATTGCATTAACATAAAACATACCAATTACGAGGTCACCACCATCAGGAGTATCATCAACGCTGACTTGATTCACCCTGGCTATAGAATATCCCTTGCCAGGGGTCTGTTGCTTGTTCTGAGCTGGGGTAGTAGCAACCCGCTGTGGGCAGACATTTGCATAATGACCAATCTTCCCACACTTGAAACATTGAGTGCCCGGACTCTGTCCTGCAAACTTCGTCGGGGTGCCCGTGGGAGTAGCCTGTCGAGGAGGTGGAGTCCTCAGTGGTGATTGCTGAACTGGGCGTGGTCCTCCTGGTCGAGTCGGTGTACCCTGTGGTGAGCTGTAGCGAGGACGAACACTGCTGCTACCCTGTCCTTGTGAGATAGCCTTTCTCTTCAAATCACCCAGTTGAACACGCTTGTGTTCAATAGCAAGAGCCTTATCCAATAGCCTCTGAAAGGATGGAAAGGTGTGTGCCACCAGAGCATACTGCAGTGGTCCATTAAGTCCTTCAATGAAATGCTCCTGCTTCCTCTCGTCTTCAGCAACTTCTTCAGGGGCATATCTGGATAGCTGAATAAACTTGTCGCGGTACTCGCTGACTGACATACTTCCTTGCTTCAGCGACAGAAACTCCTTCTTCTTGATCTTTATCATCCCAGCTGGAATATGGTAGTTCCTGAACTGTGTGCTGAACTCCTCCCAAGTAATAGTATCCGCAGCATCATGGGCAGCAGTATAAGAATCCCACCAGTCAGCAGCAGGACCAGTCAGACGTCTAGAAGCATATAAGACCTTCTCCCGATCAGTGCATTGTGCAATATTCAGCATCTTCTCAATTGACTTCAACCAATCATCCGCGTCAAGTGGATCTGGCGAACTGGCGAAGGTCGGTGGCTTATGACTCATAAACTCCCGGTGCTTATCACGAGGTGGAACTGGTGGTGGTGGTGGAGGCAATGGCACTTGTTGCTGTTGCTGCTGTTGTTGAAGTTGTTGTTGCAGCTGCTGTTGTTGCGCCCTCCTTTCTTGGCGTATCTCATCTCTCTCCTGACGCAACTCCTGGCGTATATCTTCTCTTTCCTGACGCATCTCTTGGCGTTCTTGCTGCATCTGGGCACGCATATCAGCCATGGTGTCTGCCATCTGCTGCATCACCGCCATCTGAGCAGCAACCAGTGGGTCAACTCCGCCTGGTGGAGGATTGGGAGGATTCATCGCTGCTGGCTGTGGCTGAGGTTGTCTTCGAGTGTGTTGGTTAGGAGGCAAGTCAATTCCACCACCCCTCCTGGTATTGACCATCTGAGTTAGATACATATGGTAAGAAAATAGTAGACAAGGCAGTAATTACAAATCATGTTACTTTGGGGGATTTATTAGCTAAGCAGTTTAATGTTTTACTTACCATAGCTAATTTATTACCTTATGGTGGTACATACTAAGATGTCCATCTATAATATTTCAATCAATCAAAGAAGCAAATCAGGCATTGATCATCAGAACAACCAACCAACATTTTTAATAGAGAAAATAATTTTTTAGTTTCGTCTTAGGTTCCCTATCTCTGAAAAAGTTCATAGTTGTAGGATTCCAAGGTGTGAAATCCATCTTGTCTCAGAGTAGAAAAGGATAAGAATGATCAGAGTAGAACAGTAGAAGGTGAGACAGGATCAAGATAAGTATAGAAAGAATCAGAGTGAGGTAAGTATAGAATGAATCAGAATAAGATAAGTAGGTAAGGGTTGTCCATTTCTATCTAGGTTTCGTCCTACAGTCAACATTTCCTCTGATACCACTTCTGTAACACCCGGTTTTAAAGAAACAAAGCCGGGTGCATCTCATACATGCGCCAAAGAAGACAACATATATAATAACAGAGTGTATAGAGATAAATGTCATAAAACATCAGAGTATTTATTACATAGCGGAAGACTTATTAAAAAAATAAAGATAAATGTAAAACGAACTAAGGATCGATGGCGCCAATGTCGACTGAGAAACGCCACCTAGATCAGATCATACTCCTCGCTTTGAGGCTCCTCCTGAACCACCTGCTCTTCTCCTGTGGGGGGGGGGGTGTGAGACAGCAAGAGTGAGCTCACATACGTTCATAGCTCAACAAGTCGTGAGGAATAATGTGGCATGAACTCACCAAAGGTGGGAGTTCATGTAGTGTAAGGCTGATCAATGAAATAAAGGTTGAAGCTGAGCATTGCTTTTATAAGTTGGTCAAAATTTTATTAGCAGTTACTAAGTGTAAGTAAATACCAAACCATAGTAATAATAAGTAAAAGTAATAATAAAATAATCCCAAATGCAATGAAATGACAGATTAAGTTTAAGTTCCATAAATTAATCATGTGAGTGTCCGAGCCGCTCATGACCGTGAGCACGGCTAGTATACCAGTTTTACACTCTGCAGAGGTTGCACATCTTTACCCACAAGTCGTGTTACCCATTTGCCACAGAGTTGATCAGACTCCATACACCTCTACCTAGGAAGCGAGGCAGGGTACCACTACGAGGCCTTTACAAAGTTCCACTAGCTTCAGACTACCCGCTACAGTTTATAGGAAGATCCAGTACAGGGTTCCTGGCTGACCGCCATCGCAGCAAAATCAACCAGGGACCTCCCTGCACTGACCTCTCCCCTACTGCCCTTGCCCCTTTCGGGTAAGGTAGCCCTCCCCTAGCTTTCCTAGTTAATCAGCCAAGGGCGTCCCATTAAACCCTTGTGGTAGCACTGTTTTCCCGGGTGGTTCTCCATGTTCCCATTAACATAATGATCTTAACATGAACAGTAAAGAATAAAACAGATAATAAAAAGTATAACAATGAGTGATGAATATCTCTATACCCAAATCCACATAAAGCAATAGCATGAACTACCTAAAACTTTAGTAGTAAAACCAGTGGTGAAACAAGGTATAAAGATAGTCAAATCTAGGGTATCCTATTGGGTCCCATCAAAATTAACCTATGCAGATCATTATGAATAATAAGAACATGAATAGGTAAAAGAAGTGATCAAGGGCACAACTTGCCTTCAACGAGCTCCTGCTCAGCTACTTCAACTTGTTGAAGCTCAGGTTCCACAGTGGGTTGCTCGTCTACTCGCATCAATACAATACATACATGGCATAGCATGAATTAACATCACATCAAACATGCAAATAGAATATACAGTAATAAACTAGACATTAAAATAAGATCACAGGAACTGGAATCATTAAATTTGGAGTTATAGATTTTAAGTTATGGATTTTCTAATGTTTTATGCATTTAATACAAGATTAAGTGAAAGAATAATTTTAATGTGTTTGTCATGTCAGAACAGAGGCACAAATAGATAGACAATAATTTTATGAAAATTTAGGAACTGGAATGGACCAATTTGGAGTTCATATGAATTTTCTACAAATTAAACAAGTTCTAGGATTTATTTTCACACTAAAAATCCTTTTTCTAATAAGTTTTCTCTGATTTTATAATTCTCTGGCCTGGGCCCCAATTACAGGAAACTGCAGGGACCCCGGGGTGAAATTTCCTAGACTCAGACTACAGTGATCGTGGACGGCGGGTTAGTTTCCTAAAAACCGGAGGGCTCTTATGCAAAACAACCCGGCCGAAGGGGTATCGGCCGAGCACGGCCATCCGATCGAGCACGGACGACCGAGATTAGATCGGCCCATAAACGAACCGGTACGCACTGCTACGCGTCGGATCGGAAATCAACGGCGTAGATTTAAATACTCCGGATTCACCCAGATGCGTCCGATCGGATCCGACGGCTATGGTTTACTCACACGAAAGGGTATTACCAAGTTCTAATCACAGCCGTTCGCTGGCAATCCGACGGCGCGCGTACATTCTTCCACCTCCGACGACCAGGGAAGGTGGAGCAGGGGCCCGCGGCGGCTCTTCCACCGGCGCGTGGCGATTTCCGGCGAACCCGACCATCATCTCCAAATTCCGTTGTTCCCCGCCTAATCGACGATGTGACGAACCCAACCCCCCAACCAATTTCTATCGTAGTCGAGCACAGGGCTCTGCCCACGGCGCGCCATGATTCCGCGGCGGAGCCCCAATTCCGACGAGAGATTGACGCCGGTCACACGTCCAATATCGAGAGATTTCTGGCGCGAATGAGAGAGAGGGAGCAGGGGTAGATTCGAGCGTAAACTCACGGTAATTGGAGCAGCGGCGACGTCTGTCCACGCTTCCCGGCGGTGCGGTCCGAGTTGAGCTCCTCACCGCCACCGCTTCTCCCTCGCAGCGCCCGCTTTTCTAGTGGAAGTGAGGATGCACCAGGGAACGGTAGAACGGCACCGAAGCCGTGGCCTCCTAAATAGGCTCGGACCGAGTCCGGGCGTCGCAACCACCCCCGCGGCGAGCGCACGGCTCCGTCAAGCTCGGGATTCCGTTGCGAGGGGGGAGACGACCTGTCAAGCGGGGGCTCGCGTGCCAGTGGAACAGCGTAGGAAGGCACGAGGTGGAGCAAATGGCAAGTGGGCCCGTGTTGTCGGCGCCAGGTGAAGCACGAGCGCAAGCGGCCCGCGTCTGGCAGAGGGGTCCCACGCGCAAGTGAGTGCGGCGGAGGCCGCACTGGGCTGGCGCGAGTAAGTCTGGTGGGCCGAGCGCCTCGATTTGGGCCCAACACGAGTTGTCTCTTTTATTTCTTTTTTTCTTTTATATTTTCTGTTTTCTTTTCTTTCTCTCTATCTTCTAATCCAATTTGGATTCAAGTTTTAAATTCAAACTTTGTGGCCACATTTACACTATGTTTGTACAGTAAAAAGTAGTAAGCCTCAGAATATTTATATTTTTTGTATTTCTATGTCTTTCCTATTCTTCTTATTTTCAAACCCCTAAATTTTAATTTAGGGATCAATTCAACCTTTAGAATCATTGATTTATTATTATTATTAACATTATTATTTTATTTAATGCACAAACAATAAAACTCCAACATGATGCAAATTTTTCTATCATTTGTTGGAATTAAGCTCTTAAATTTTGTGTAGGCTCTTTTCATGATGCAAATGAGACATACAACATTGAGAATAACTCTCTATTATTCCTGGTATACAACTTGGAGTATTACAGCTAAGGCCCCGGAAGACGGCGAACTCCGCTCCGCCCGACCCAGGGCTCGGACTCGGGCTAGGCCCCAGAAGACGACAAACTCTGCTTTGCCCGACCCCAGGGGTCGGACTCTGCCCTGGCCTCTGCCGAACGACCTCCGCCTCGCCCGACCTAGGAGCTCGGGCTCGGCCTCGGCCATGAAAGACAGACTCGACCTCGGCTTCGGAGGAGCCTCCACGTCGCCCGATCTAGGGCACAAGCCCGCCACGTCAACAGGAAGCGCCATCATCACCCTACCCCGAGCCGACTCGGGCCGCAGAGAACAAGACCGGTGTCCCATCTGGCCAGCTCCGCCAGATAGGCAATGATGGCGCCCCGCTAGCCCCGTGACGACGGCGGCTCTCAGCTCCCTTACGGAAGCAGGGGGACGTCAGCAAGGACCCAGCCGCTCCGACAGCTGTCCCTCCGCCAGGCTCCGTTGCTCCTCCGACAGCCACGACACCACACCAGCTGGGTGCCAAGATCTCTCCGGCTGCCACATTGGCATGTACTTAGGGCGCTAGCTCTCCCCCGCTAGACACGTAGCACTCTGCTGCACCCCCATTGTACACCTGGATCCTCTCTTTACGCCTATAAAAGGAAGGACCAGGGCCTTCTTAGAGAAGGTTGGCCGCGCGGGGACGAGGACGGGGCAGGCGCTCTCTTGGGGCCGCTCGCTTCCCTCACCCGCGTGGACGCTTGTAACCCCCTACTGCAAGCGCACCCGACCTGGGCGCGGGACGAACACGAAGGCCGCAGGATTTCCACCTCTCTCACGCCCGTCTCCGGCCACCTCGCTTTCCCCCCTTCACACTCGCCCACGCGCTCGACCCATCTGGGCTGGGGCACGCGGCACACTCACTCGTCGGCTTAGGGACCCCCCGGTCTCGAAACACCGACAGTTGGCGCGCCAGGTAGGGGCCTGCTGCGTGTTGACGAGCAGTTTCCCGTCAAGCTCCAGATGGGCAGTCTCCAACGACCTCTCCAACCCGGGACGGTGCTCCGTTTCGGGAGTCTCGAGTTCATGTCTCTCGACGGCAGCTACGACATGATACTCCTTCCACCGCCGCGCGACGACGACAATGGCGGCCGACAGCCCGCCCGCCGGCGGTGGAATCGACGACGTCTTCCCCGCGTGGTGGAAGAACAACATTCGAGCTCGCCCCGTCCTCTCCCCCGCCATCGGGGGAGGAGGCGGGGCAACCAAGGCCGAGCGGGAGGCCGCGCTCCGTCGGCTGTCGAGCGAATCGACGTCCCCAGCGCCCCAACGGAGGGCGCGTCGGGCATCGACCTCGCGTTCAAGACGAAGGCGAGCACCGTCCCCCCGCGACACGCCAATCCCGAGCAAGTTGACGACGCCAGCACGCTCGCGGAGGGCCTGCAGGACGTCGCCCTCGTACCCAAGACGACGGCGCAATCAGTCCCCGACGCGGAGGGCCTGCAGGACGTCGACCAAAAGGTACCGACTGATTCCCATCCTACGTCATTTCGACTCGGCCTCAACCCGCCTAGCGAACTCGCTTTGGCGGGCGCTCACGTTGAGGCGAGTGCAACCCCTCTGGGGTTTCGTATGCGGTCGCCTTGGGACCGATTGACGGACGTCTCGACCTACGGGCCCTCTGGGTCCGAGGAAGATGACGATCCCAGCGTCTGTTGGGATTTCTCTGGATTTGGCAACCCCAGTGCCATGCGGGACTTTATGACCGCATGTGACTACTGCCTCTCCGACTGTTCCGACGGCAGCTGCAGCCTTGACGACAAGGACTGCGACCCAAGCCGAGATGTTTCCACGTCGAGCTAGGGGATCCCTACGAAGGCAACCATCTCGGCATGCTGGAGGACGGTGATCTCCCTAGGCCGTGCCTCGCGCCGACATCCCGCGGGAGCTAGCTGTGGTCCCCGTTCCGGCGGGGGGTCACGACCCATAGCTCGAGCAAGTCCGCGGGGCGCAGGCCAGGCTCGATGAGGGAGCAGGAGCGCTCGAGTCGATCCGCCGGGACGTCGGGCAGGTATGGGCGGGCCAACCCCCGGCCGGAGAAATACGTCACCTGCCCCAGGGTTTCCAGCACCGCGTCACCGACGATGTCAGGGACAGGCCACCACCCGCATCCAGCGGGGTCGGTCAGAACCTGGCAGCCGCAGCGATGCTCCTCCGCGCGATGCCAGAACCATCAACCACCGAGGGTCGGCGAATCCAGGGAGAGCTCAAGAATCTCCTGGAAGGCGCTGCGGCCCGGCGGGCCGAGAGCTCTGCCTCCCGAAGGCAGGGGTACCCCTCGGAACCTCATGCCGCGACTTCCCGATTCATGCGGGAAGCCTCGGTCTACACCGGGCGCACGCGCAACACCGCGCCTGCGGCCCCGGGCCACCTCGGCAACGAGCACCAACGTCGCGACCGTCGGGCCCGCCTCGACGAAAGGGTGCGCCGAGGCTACCACCCCAGGCATGGGGGACGCTACGACAGCGGGGAGGATCAGAGTCCCTCGCCCGAACCACCCGGTCCGCAGGCCTTCAGCCGGGCCATCCGGCGGGCGCCATTTCCGGCCCTGTTCCGACCCCCGACTACCATCACAAAGTACTCGGGGGAAACGAGGCCAGAATTGTGGCTCGCAGACTACCGCCTGGCCTGCCAACTGGGTGGAACGGACGACGATAACCTCATCATCCGCAACCTCCCCCTGTTCCTCTCCGACACTGCTCGCGCCTGGTTGGAGCACCTGCCTCCGGGGCAGATCTCCAACTGGGATGATTTGGTCCAAGCCTTCGCCGGCAATTTCCAGGGCACGTACGTGCGCCCCGGGAATTCCTGGGACCTCCGAAGCTGCCAGCAACAGCCGGGAGAGTCTCTTCGGGACTACATCCGGCGATTCTCGAAGCAGCGCACCGAGCTGCCCAACATCACCGACTCCGATGTCATCGGCGCGTTCCTTGCCGGCACCACCTACCGTGACCTGGTGAGCAAGTTGGGTCGCAAGACCCCCACCAAGGCGAGCGAGCTGATAGACATCGCCACCAAGTTCGCCTCTGGCCAGGAGGCGGTCGAGGCCATCTTCCGAAAGGACAAGCAGCCCCAGGGCCGCCCGTCGGAAGAGGCTCCCGAGGCGTCTACTCCGCGCGACGCCAAGAAGAAAGGCAAGAAGAAGTCGCAAGCGAAACGCGACGCCGCCGACGCGGACCTTGTCGCCGCTGCCGAATACAAGAACCCTCGGAAGCCCCCCGGAGGTGCTAACCTCTTCGACAAGATGCTCAAGGAGCCGTGCCCCTACCATCAGGGGCCCGTCAAGCACACCCTCGAGGAGTGCGTCATGCTTCGGCGCCACTTCCACAAGGCCGAGGCACCCGCAGAGGGTGGCAGGGCCCGCGACGACGACAAAAAGGAAGATCACCAAGCAGGAGAGTTCCCCGAGGTCCGCGACTGCTTCATGATCTACGGAGGGCATGCGGCGAATGCCTCGGCTCGGCATCGCAAGCGAGAGCGTCGGGAGGTCTGCTCGGTGAAGGTGGCGGTGCCAGTCTACCTAGACTGGTCCGACAAGCCCATCACCTTCGACCAAGCTGACCACCCCGGCCACGTGCCGAGCCCGGGGAAATACCCGCTCGTCGTCGACCCCATCATCGGCGACGTCAGGCTGACCAAGGTCCTGATGGATGGGGGCAGCTGCCTCAACATCATCTACGCCGAGACCCTAAGGCTCCTGCGCGTCGATCTGTCCTCCGTCCGAGCAGGCGTTGCGCCCTTCCACGGGATCATTCCTGGGAAGCGCGTCCAGCCCCTCGGACGGCTCGACCTTCCTGTCTGCTTCGGAACGCCCTCCAATTTCCGAAGGGAGATTTTGACGTTCGAGGTGGTCGGGTTCCGAGGAACCTACCACGCGGTATTGGGGAGGCCATGCTACGCGAAGTTCATGGCCGTCCCCAACTACACCTACCTGAAGCTCAAGATGTCGGGCCCCAACGGGGTCATCACCGTCGGCCCCACGTACAAACACGCGTTCGAATGCGACGTGGAGTGCGTGGAGTACGCCGAGGCCCTCGCCGAGTCCGAGGCCCTCATCGCTGACCTGGAGAACCTCTCTAGAGAGGTGCCAGACGTGAAGCGACACGCCGGCAACTTTGAGCCAGCGGAGACGGTTAAGGCCGTCCCTCTCGACCCCAGTGGCGACACCTCCAAGCAGATCCGGATCGGTTCCGGGCTCGACCCCAAATAGGAAGCAGTGCTCGTCGACTTTCTCCGCAAACGCCGACGTCTTTGCATGGAGTCCCTCGGACATGCCCGGCATACCGAGGGATGTCGCCGAGCACTCGCTAGATATTCGGGCCGGAGCCCGACCGGTTAGGCAGCCTCTGCGCCGATTCGACGAGGAGAAGCGCAGAGTGATAGGCGAGGAGATCCACAAGCTAATGGCAGCAGGGTTCATCAAAGAGGTATTCCATCCCGAATGGCTTGCCAACCCTGTGCCTGTGAGAAAGAAAGGGGGGAAATGGCGGATGTGTGTAGACTACACTGGTCTCAACAAAGCATGTCCGAAGGTTCCCTACCCTCTACCTCGCATCGATCAAATCGTGGATTCCACTGCTGGGTGCGAAACCCTGTCTTTCCTCGATGCCTACTCAGGGTATCATCAAATCAAGATGAAAGAGTCCGACCAGCTCGCGACTTCTTTCATCACGCCCTTCGGCATGTACTGCTATGTCACCATGCCATTCGGTTTGAGGAACGCGGGTGCGACGTACCAGCGGTGCATGAACCATGTGTTCGGCGAACACATCGGTCGTACGGTCGAGGCCTACGTCGATGACATCGTAGTCAAGACAAGGAAAGCCTCCGACCTCCTCTCCGACCTTGAAGTGACATTCCGGTGTCTCAAGGCAAAGGACGTCAAGCTCAATCCCGAGAAGTGTGTCTTCGGGGTGCCCCGAGGCATGCTCCTGGGGTTCATCGTCTCCGAGCGGGGCATCAAAGCCAACCCGGAGAAGATCGCAGCCATCACCAGCATGGGGCCCATCAAGGACTTAAAAGGTGTACAGAGGGTCATGGGATGTCTCGCGGCCTTGAGCCGTTTCATCTCAAGCCTCGGCGAAAGAGGCCTGCCTCTGTACCGCCTCTTAAGGAAGGCCAAGTGCTTCACTTGGACCCCTGAGGCCGAGGAAGCTCTCGGGAACCTGAAGGCGCTCCTCACCAAGGCGCCTATCTTGGTACCCCCAGCTGATGGAGAAGCCCTCTTGGTCTACGTCGCCGCGACCACTCAGGTGGTTAGCGCCGCGATTGTGGTCGAAAGGCAAGAAGAGGGGCATGCATTGCCCGTTCAGAGGCCAGTTTACTTCATCAGCGAGGTGCTGTCCGAAACCAAGATCCGCTACCCACAAGTTCAGAAGCTACTGTATGCAGTGATCCTGACGAGGCGAAAGTTGCGACATTACTTCGAGTCTCATCCGGTAACTGTGGTGTCATCCTTCCCCCTGGGGGAGATCATCCAGTGCCGAGAGGCCTCGGGCAGGATCGCAAAGTGGGCGGTGGAAATCATGGGCGAGACAATCTCGTTCGCCCCTCGGAAGGCCATCAAGTCCCAGGTATTGGCGGACTTCGTAGCCGAATGGGTCGACACCCAGCTGCCGACGGCTCCGATCCAACCGGAGCTCTGGACCATGTTTTTCGACGGGTCGCTGATGAAGACGGGAGCCGGCGCGGGCCTGCTCTTCGTCTCGCCCCTCGGGAAACACCTATGCTACGTGCAGCGCCTCCATTTCCCGGCGTCCAACAATGTGGCTGAGTACGAAGCTCTGATCAACGGATTGCGAATCGCCATCGAGCTAGGGGTCCGACGCCTCGACGCTCGCGGCGACTCGCAGCTCGTCATCGACCAAGTCATGAAGAACTCCCACTGCCGCGACCAGAAGATGGAGGCCTACTGCGATGAGGTTCGGCGCCTGGAAGACAAGTTCTACGGGCTCGAGCTTAACCACATCGCCTGGCGCTACAACGAGACTGCGGACGAGCTGGCAAAAATAGCCTCGGGGCGAACGATGGTTCCCCCGGACGTCTTCTCCCGGGATCTGCATCAACCCTCGTCAAGATCAACGACACGCCCGAGTCTGAGGTACCCTCGGCCCAGCCCGAGGCGTCCTCGGTTCAGTCCGAGGTACCCTCGGCCCCCGAGGGCGAGGCGTTGCGCATCGAGGAGGAGCGGAGCGGGGTCACGCCTGATCGAGATTGGCAGACCCCGTACCTGCAATATCTCTGCCAAGGAGAGCTACCCCTCGACCAAGCCGAGGCTCGGCGGGTGGCGCGACGCGCCAAGTCGTTCGTCTTGCTGGGCGATGAGAAGGAGCTCTACCACCGCAGCCCCTCGGGCATCCTCCAGCGATGCATCTCCATCACCGAAGGTCAGGAACTCCTGCAAGAGATACACTCGGGGGCTTGCGGCCATCATGCAGCGCCTCGAGCCCTCGTCGAGAATGCTTTCCAGCAAGGCTTCTACTGGCCGACGGCGGTGGCTGACGCCACTAGAATTGTCCGCACCTGCGAAGGGTGTCAATTCTATGCGAAGCAGACCCACCTGCCCGCTCAGGCTCTGCAGACGATACCGATCACCTGGCCCTTCGCTGTGTGGGGTCTGGACCTCGTCGGCCCTCTGCAGAAGGCGCCCGGGGGCTACACGCACCTGCTGGTCGCCGTCGACAAATTCTCCAAGTGGATCGAGGTCCGACCCCTGAACAGCATCAGGTCCGAGCAGGCGGTGGCGTTCTTCACCAACATCATCCATCGCTTCGGGGTCCCAAACTCCATCATCACCGACAACGGCACCCAGTTCACCGGCAGAAAATTCTTGGATTTTTGCAAGGATCACCATATCCGGGTGGACTGGGCTGCCGTAGCTCATCCCATGTCGAATGGGCAAGTAGAGCGTGCCAACGGCATGATTCTACAAGGGCTCAAGCCTCGGATTTACAACAACCTCAACAAGTTCGGCAAGCAATGGATGAAGGAACTCCCCTCGGTGGCCTGGAGCCTGAGGACGACGCCGAGCCGGGCCACGGGTTTCACGCCGTTCTTCCTGGTCTACGGGGCCGAGGCCGTCTTGCCCACTGACCTGGAATACGGCTCCCCGAGGACGAGGGCCTACGACGATCAAAGCAACCAAGCTAGCCGAGAAGACTCGCTGGACCAGCTGGAAGAGGCTCGGGACAGGGCCTTACTACACTCGGCGCGGTATCAGCAGTCCCTGCGACGCTACCACGCCCGAGGGGTCCGACCCCGAGACCTCCAGGTGGGCGACCTGGTGCTTCGGCTGCGGCAAGACGCCCGAGGGAGGCACAAGCTCACGCCCCCCTGGGAGGGGCCATTCGTCATCGCCAAAGTTCTGAAGCCCGGAACGTACAAGCTGGCCAACAGTCAAGGCGAGGTCTACGGCAACTGTTGGGGGCCTTCGTCCTCCGAAGGTCCTCAAAAACATGATTTGACAATGTTTTCCAAGTGGATTATGTGAACAGGTATCTTCGGATTCAGAATTATGAACATAAAGCACGGTCAGGACGAAGCCTGAATCAGACGAAGGACGAGCTGATTACCAAGCTCTACGAAGGATGGTGCACAGCCGAAGCTGTGCGCAGGGAAGCTTCGTCGCGATAGCGGAAAGGGGAACCGACTTAAAGATGAAAAGACTACGTGGGCCTTGACAGATTTCCATAAGTCATTAACAAATGTAATGGACATGGATGTAATTTTACGTGGGCTGCGTCCCGCGTCTATAAATAGATGAACAGTACTCCCGTACTGTTCACGCTGACTTGGCATCTACTTTTGCGTCACGCTTGTACTTTTTACCTTCTCTCAGGACCAAAGGTACATTTGTAATTTGAAATCATTTCTATTTTTCCATGTTAATAAAATAGAAATGATTCTATGATGGTGTTTATATTATATTTCATGCCCTATATGAATCCTTCGTCATTATTTGTTATGTTTACGAAGGTATGTCTCTTGTGACCTTCGTCCGAAATACATTATCTCCCGAAGGGACATAATGTTCCGAAGGACGAAGGACTTTAACACTTAATATTTTTTATGTTGCCTTGTTCTTAACTCTTAGCATTTGAGAACAAGTCCCCAACATTGGCGCCCACCTCCGGTGAACTCACTTCCACTTCGAGTTTTTTGAACACCTTCGGAAGCTGTAGACCTTCGCTATGGCACCGAAGAAAGCTTCAGCGGCTGGGGCTGCAGCACTGCAACCGCTGGACCACAACCAGGAGACCGTCTCTCTTCGGGAGGCCCGAAGCCAGAAGAGAAAGGCCGTCAGCCCAACGCTTCAGGAGGAAGAGCTAGACCAAGAAATCAGGGACATGGAGATGCTACATCAACAGGTGCAGAGGAAGAAGGAGAAGATGGCCCGGCTAGCTGAGTTGCAACGGCAGATAGACGAAGCCTCTGAGGAAGTTCGCCATCTTACTCACGATGAGCAAAACAGAAGGCCTCAGCAGAAAGACCTTCATCAGGAGGGCTTCGTCAACGAAGATGACTGGTATGACAATTTCCATCAGGGAAATTTTGTTTTCGATGATGCTTCTCCTTTGTCCGCTGAGCTGCAGGCTACACCTTGGCCTCCATCCTATAAGCCACCCCAGCTTCCCATGTTCGACGGCCACTCAGACCCGAAGCAGTTCTTAATGAGCTACGAAGCAACAGTGTCTTCGTATGGGGGCAATGCTGCAGTCATGGCGAAGTCTTTCGTTATGGCCGTCAGGAATGTTGCTCAGACCTGGTATTCCTCCCTTCGACCAGGAACGATCACCTCATGGCAGAAGCTGAAGGATATGTTGTTAACCAGCTTTCAAGGATTTCAGACGAAGCCGGTTACTGCTCAAGCCTTGTTTCAGTGCACTCAGGATCATGAAGAATACCTTCAGGCGTATGTCAGAAGGTTCTTGCGTTTGAGGGCACAGGCACCAACGGTGCCCAATGAAATTGTTATCGAAGCCATGATCAAGGGGCTTCGTCCTGGACCTGCAGCCCAATACTTTGCTAGGAAGCCTCCTCAGACTCTGGAGAAGCTACTCCAAAAGATGGACGAGTACATTCGTGCAGATAACGACTTTCGCCAAAGAAGGGAGGAGGCCTTCAGATTTTCTGAGATGACCAGGGGCTTCGGGGGACGATTCTATCCGAGGCATGTCAGGTCCATCCACAACACTCAAAATGAGGATAAGGGGAGTCAGCAGAATAGGCCGCAGTGCTCCTCACAGGCTTCGGGGCAACAGCAAACTTTCTTTCGGCCACCAGCTCCAAGAGGCAGAGGCACCAGGGGCTTCAGCGGGAGATTTGGAGATCAACCAAGGAGGACATTTTGCTTATTCTGCGGTGAGAACAAGGGCCATACCACCAGGATGTGCCATGTCACCATCCAGAAACAAAAGGAGCTAGCAGAAGCTGCAGCGCAACAGGGACAGCCGAAGCAGGTCATGCATACTGCTTCGTACCATCAGCCTTACATCCCGGAGTACGTGGGCAACCACCCTGCAGTTTCCGTAGCTTCGGCAAGTCAGCCTCAAGCTTCATGGCAGCAGCCCCCGCCTCCACCTCCGCTGCAACAAGGCCAACAGCCAGAAGGGAGCCAATATGTTCCGCACCAAAGGGATCTCAGAGAGCAATCTGAAGCTCGTACAGTCAATAGTACTGTGCCAGAGTCGAAGCACATTTATTGACAAATATCCTACTTTGATAGCAGTCTTTTCCGTTTAAGTTCTGTTTTCTGTGTAATAAAGAACACTTCAGTTTTCATATAATAGTTTCGTGGTTGGTTATCAGAAAAATCTATCTTATCTACAGGCTTAAGTTGCTGAAGCTTAAAAATTTGCGGTAGCAAGGAGGACCTTCGGATTATTAAAGATCCTTCAACGCAACCAAAAGTCGTTCTAAGGAACGCAGAGTAAGTTGCCGAAGTTACAAAAAGCCGTTCCAAAGGGAGCGCAGTGTAAGTTTTTTGCTCCGAAGACGTTCCTAAGGGAATGCAGAGCATACAGCGAAAAGTCAACGCTGATACCGCCTAAGTAAAAGGCGAAGAAGCTCCAAAGACGTTCCTAAGGGAATGCAGAGCTTATACCGTCTAAGTAAAAGGCGAAGAAGCTCCAAAGACGTTCCTAAGGGAATGCAGAGCTTACGAATATATTTTGTGTGTATCTTCGGAACAAATGTCATTTGCATAACATAACATCATCACATCATTTTGCATAACATAAGCATCATACATCATGTGGCATTTGGCAAAAGAAGGGGACACAGTATCAACCTTCGAAAGGACGCTTTGAGAAAGTGAAAATTGTGTAAAGTCACGAGGGAATACAATGATAATCTTCGGAATACAGCTTCGGAGAATATTTTTCCGAAGCATGGACGAGCTTCATCAGAGCAATATCGAAGTTGTATAGCTTCGGAGAATGTTTTCATGAAGCATGAATGTGTTTCATCAGAATAATTTTAACGGAGAATGTCTTCTTCACGAAGCATGAAAAGAAGGGAAGGTGTTTTTTCGCCGAAGGCTCAAAAATGGTATGTATGTAGAGTTTCATGCATCGTAAAGAATTAAATAATGAAAAGAGACTTGTATATTACATTCAAATGTACAAAATGTTACATAGATCACACTTTAAATGTTTCTTCTAAATAGCATCTAGTCTTCTCTTAATACTGCTTCGGCGGCTTCATTTAGAAGTTGATCAACAACTTTATCCATGATAGCTTCGGCCATTTGTTTAATTTCGTCATCCCCTTTTGTGTGGGGGTCGGCAGTCGATCCAGCAGCTTCTGAGGGAAGAGAACATTTCTTCATTACTATTACAAATCGCGAGCAAAGTTTGAAATAAAAATTACAACACAATAAGAACGACTAATTAATACCTAATTGCCTTTCGGGCTCTGTACTTCTTTCGGCAGCTTCTGCCACTTTCCTAGCATCATGGATGCCTTTTTCGCTTCTTTGAATTATTTCTTGCGCCATTTCTCGGCCGCCATTGTCCCAGATATCAGTGAAGAATTTACCGCCAACCATGCTGGCTTCGGTCGAGGGATCTTTGATATCTTCCGAGGATAGGGCAGCTTCGGATTGAGCTAAGGATTTTATATGTTCACAACCTTTTTTCTCCAAAACAACAGCAATTCCCCTGGCGCCTGAAAAAGCGCAGATGTCACCGCGACTGCTCAGGATTTCCTCGAAGGCTTCTGCTTCGTGACTAATCCAGTCCAGTGGACCTTCGGGATTGCCTCTTGAAAAGTCCTCTTCACTAGAAAAGGCGCCAACGCTGGCGAAGCTGGATTTTATCTTTTTCACGCATTCTACAGATTTAACATAACATTTCCTCTGAGATGCACGAAGCTCTTTAACACTTAACTCCAAATTATTGACCATATGATCACTGAGTTCTCGTTTTGTTTCCTCCAGCACACGTTCCTCTTTAGCTCTAGCCAACTGTTTCTGAAGATCTTTAATTTCACGTTTTTGGGCTTCGGCCTGGGTTTTTGAAGCAGTTTCGTCTTTCTTTACTTTATCTACCAGTGTAAGCAGAATCTTATCCTTTTCCAGAGCTTCGTTTCTCAGTTTGATAACTTCGGAGCGTAAATTGTTAAACGCAATGTCGTAGCTTTCATCTTCGGCGCTTTTTTGGGCTCTTAATGCGTTGCTTAGAATCAAGCCCTATACGAAAAAGAATCCATATAAGAATAAAGGAATGAATTACGTATTAAAAAAGTTTTTTCAAACGCTTAATTTCCATACCTTTAGGCTATTGTACGCAAGACTGTCTGCGAGATCCTCTTTCGTCATGGCGCATAATCCAGCTTCGAGTTTTGGGAAACCCATACTCCTGGCCATCTCCCGGCAGACAGATAATTCTTTGTTATCAGGGAGGCAGTATAGGAAGTCATCTTCATTTGTCCCATTGAATACTACTGCCCCCTTCGGATACTTTAACTCCCTAGCATAGTGATTCGCTTCATAGGTCTCTTCTTCAGACAGTTTCTTCCCCGAAGCATGTCGCACGATGTAATCGCATATGCTGGAGGGAGCTTCGGGGGTGGCCGTGTCAATTTCTTCAACCAAAGCTGGTTCTGATATTTTCTCGGATTGTTCCTTGGTGGGCTCTGAAGGCACAGCTTCAGCTTCAGCTTGTTGTTTCGAAGCTTTAGTAGATGCTTCAGCGAGTTCAGCAGACTCCTTTGCGGTTGTGCTTGAAGACTTAATTGTCTCCAAGACATCCAGTACGTTCACCATTCGTTTTCTTCTTGGGGTCACCAATGGGCCCTTTTGATTTTTTGTTGTTTCGACATTTGCTGAAGGACTTAAAATTTCTGATGTTTTTGGCCCTTCAGTCTTCGGTTTTTCTGCTTTTTCGGCTGAAGGTGCTTCAGTTTCTTCTTCTATCTTCGGCACTGGAGCTGGTTCTGTAGCTTCAGAGGCCAAAGAAACTTCACCAATAAATTCTGGCACTGTGGCCGGCTCAATAAAGCGAGTTCGATGGGTGAGCACCTTCATCTTTTTCCTTTGAGGCGCTGGCTCACTAGTGGCACTCGGGGTAGCTTCTGTCGCAGGAGAAGTATTTTTCCTTTTGCGACCCAATACCGGATAGTGATAGTCAGGGTAGATAAACCCGACTGCGTCAAATACACGGTTGAGCCTTTTCTTCTTTCGGCCTCCGAAGGCTGCTGATAACGCAGTGTTCTCGGCCTTCGAATATGCCCCAAGAAGTTCGTCACTCAATGTTTCAATGCTTTTCAACCAATCGTCATCAGGTTCAACAAATTTATCCCCATATTTGAATGTGTATTTTAGTCTGATTAGTCCGCCTTCGTCGGACTCTTTAATGGTCTCTTTCGGCATTTCCCACTTTTCTGCAAGTGGCCATACCCTGAAGGCAATGTGCTCTTGGACTAAGTCCCTTGTCCCAATGAAAGAGCAGATTACGCCGAAGGCTCTTTGGCATTCTTCGGCTGCTTCATCCATTTCAATCTTCGGCCTTCGAAGTCCGAAGCGTTGCCAGATGGGGCGCATAATGATACTCTTGACATTTTCTTGCGCTGTTAAGTCATTCTTCACATAGAACCACTCTGTCATCCAGGCTCCGGGCCACCTCTTCCGAAAGGTCGGCACAGGGCAGCTTGACCCGGAGCGGGCACCAAAGCTATAACACCCAAAATTGTTGTGATATTGTTCTTTTCCCCAGGGCTTCGTCTCGTATAGTAACTCATGAATGTTGCAGAAGCTTTTAGCGTTTGGTTCCAAACCTTGGCTTCTCACAGCCCAGACAAACACCCCCATTCTTATGATGGCTTCGGGGGTAATTTGATGAAGGTAGACTTGAAATGTCTTCAGGACTTCAACAACAAAGTTGCTTAGGGGGAATCGAAGCCCAGCCTTGAGAAAGCTTCGGAAGATTACGACTTCTTCTTCTTCTGGGGTGGGAGAAGTCTTTTCTCCAGCGTCAGCCCTCACAATAGATATATCTCGAAAATACCGCCCCCTCATATTATCAATATGACTCTGCTTGATAGTGGTTTTCCCGAAAACCGTGTGACTTGGCCGCCATGGTCGATCTTCGGCCTCTTCCCCACCACTTTCTACATCATAGCTGTCGCTGTCACCAGTATCTTCGGACAAACCTTCAAGAATCTCCTTCGTGATTTTCTCCGTATTGGTCTCCGCCATCGCTATGAGGAACCCCAAATTCTTCTCTTCCTCGAGACTCAGCTTCGTCTCAGCAGGGATCTTCTTACCTTCAGACATCTTCGGAAACGCTAAAAAACTGTTTTCAGGGCCGAAGCTTCGAAATCAAAAAGGTCACCAATCTTAATGCACAAGAGCTAAAAATTTAGTGGACCGAAGCAGATGGCAAGTGTGCGTACCAAATAAGTTGGCGGTGTGATCTTATTTATACGCCCAGGGCGTTGAAAATTGAAAGACCCCGCTTGTCAGTGAATGTTGCTATTCTAGCAAAGGGAAGGTGTTTTTTCGGACCTTCGGCTCAAGGCCTTCGTCCATATCGCAATCTGAATTTATTATTAACAAATTAATATTGCGAGGGGCTACTGTTGGGGGCCTTCGTCCTCCGAAGGTCCTCAAAAACATGATTTGACAATGTTTTCCAAGTGGATTATGTGAACAGGTATCTTCGGATTCAGAATTATGAACATAAAGCACGGTCAGGACGAAGCCTGAATCAGACGAAGGACGAGCTGATTACCAAGCTCTACGAAGGATGGTGCACAGCCGAAGCTGTGCGCA
The DNA here is from genome assembly GCA_029449295.1 of Zea luxurians. NCBI lineage: Eukaryota > Viridiplantae > Streptophyta > Magnoliopsida > Poales > Poaceae > Zea > Zea luxurians. The sequence continues at coordinate 41,661,480 of JAOPSE010000001.1, read as the reverse complement.
GGGAAGCTTCGTCGCGATAGCGGAAAGGGGAACCGACTTAAAGATGAAAAGACTACGTGGGCCTTGACAGATTTCCATAAGTCATTAACAAATGTAATGGACATGGATGTAATTTTACGTGGGCTGCGTCCCGCGTCTATAAATAGATGAACAGTACTCCCGTACTATTCACGCTGACTTGGCATCTACTTTTGCGTCATGCTTGTACTTTTTACCTTCTCTCAGGACCAAAGGTACATTTGTAATTTGAAATCATTTCTATTTTTCCATGTTAATAAAATAGAAATGATTCTATGATGGTGTTTATATTATATTTCATGCCCTATATGAATCCTTCGTCATTATTTGTTATGTTTACGAAGGTATGTCTCTTGTGACCTTCGTCCGAAATACATTATCTCCCGAAGGGACATAATGTTCCGAAGGACGAAGGACTTTAACACTTAATATTTTTTATGTTGCCTTGTTCTTAACTCTTAGCATTTGAGAACAAGTCCCCAACAGCAACGCTTGGAACATCCAACAGCTACGTTGCTTCTACCCTTAAGATGTTTCCAAGTTGTTCATATACCTCGCACCCACGCAAAGTTTAGTCAACAAGGAAGGGTCGGCCTCGCCTCGGCAAAGCCCGACCCTCCCTCGGGGGCTAAAAGGGGGGAAACCCCCTCTACGTCAAAATTTTCCTCGAAAAAAATCTCTTTTACCAGAATGTCTTTCGTGCTTTTTGACTACTTCGAAAAGTGGGTCCTGGAAACGGCGGAGTACACGTAAGCAGCCAAGGCTGACCGAGCCGAGGGACTCCTACGCCTCCGGGATACGGATACCTCACTCATCACCTTCTGCGATAAGTAACTCGCGTTCGGATAAAGTGGCTCCACGGATCGAACAAGTCTTTACGTTCGGAAGCCCTTCTGCCGAAGCGATCCTTCGAGCCTTCTCGACCGAGTCGGCGACAGGGCCTCACGGACGGGTGAAAGTACGCGTAAGCGGCAAGGCCGACCGAGCCGAGGGACTCCCACGCCTCCGGGATACGGATACCTCACTCGTCACCTTCCGCGAGAAGCAACTCTCGCTCGCACAAACATCCCTGTTACTGACAAAAAGTCCAGATACTCGAAACAAGAGGAAAAGAGACGCAGCTTTACAACGCAGCGAGGGTGTGTGTTCTGGCCTCAACGGCCGCACAAGGCACACGCTACAAGACAATCTGATCCTGCAGGCTCGGGTCTTGACGCTAGGAGGGGGCAGCAACACCCTCGGCATCGACGGCACCTTCGGCGAGGCCCGACCTAGCCTCGGACGGTGACGCGGTTCGAGGTTCTCCGCTCTGAAGGACGACGTCATCACCATGCCCGGGCAATCGCTCCCAGGGACTTCTCCGGGAATCCGGCCCGAGCAGGCGGCTCGGCCGGTTACCCCTGGGGCCTCGGTCAACCATCTTCCAAGGGAGCCAGCCCGACCCGAAGCCTCGGCTGATCAACTCCGACGTCGATCCCGCCAACGGATAACCCGGCTAGGCTCCGGCCAACCAGGTTTCATTTTCGAGCCAACTCCGCCTCTGTTCATACTGATATCGCTACCCCTGGCCTCGGCTCGTCGAAGAGCGGCCGAGGGGTCTTTTAACTAAGCTAGACGAACCTCGGACAGCAAGGCCGACCGAGCCGAGGGACTCCTATGCCTCCGGGATACGGATACCTCACTCGTCACCTTGACACGGGGCGACTCATGCTTGGTGAAGCGGTTCAGATAGTCAACAGACGAGTCTTAGTGCTCAAAAATGAGGAAAAAACACGGCTCCGTGCCGACGTTACATACATGTTCAGGCCCCGAAAGCCGTAATGAACAAAAACACTGGCATTCGAAGTGTCATTACAAACGGAACTCCGGTTCCCCCTCCGCAGGTACGAACAACCCCACTCGATAGGGGTGGGCCTGCGGAGCAACAGAAGACCGACGAACGGCTTGTCATCGCCCGCCCCAGTAGCGGCGACGATGAAGACTTCTGTCCCGGGGGGCCGAACAGCAGCAGCGATGACCTCAGGGCGGATGCTGCTGCCAGGAGGCCCCCGCCCATGCCCAAACTCGAGAGGCAAGGACGGGCAGAAGGCCGTAGAGTTGGAGGTCGGTCCATGGCCAGCCTTGGCTATCGCGCCGGCGGAAGAACCTCTTCCAGCTGCCGTGGCAGACGCCGGCGCCGCGAGCGGCTCCGAAGCCACTCGCGTCCGAAGGCCAGGCACGCTGCAGATGCCAGCGCCATGGACGACAACCGCTCCTCCCTCCGATCACTGAGTGAAGGAGCGGGCCGCCGCCCACGCGGGGGCCGACCTCAACTCGGCACACTCCCCTCCCCAGCCCTGGTGATGAAAATCCTTGAGGCTGAGGGAGGGGCAGAGGCCGCAGCCCGGCTCGCTTTCCCCCGCCATCAAGCCGGAGGTCACTGCCTTAGGTGACCGCCGGTGGAGGGGTGCAGCCGGGCAGCATGATGAAAATCCTTGAAGCCGAACGATGGCCGAAAGGTACCAAATCCCACGGAGTTGCGTTCCTCCAACGACGGGGCGAAAAGACAGCGGTTTCCCCCATCCGGGGGCTTGGAAGGCGGAAAGATGCGGTGCATAAGGGAGCAAGAAGACATGGTCGCCTTACGAAAGGGGTCGCCCTCCTTTTAAAAGCGACTCTCCCTGCTTGCACCCCCAACCGTCACGGGCTGAGTCTTCTCCAACACGCTCCAAAGCCCTCCCCTGCGGCGCGGGGGCTGGGTCCCGCATGTCATGCAGACCGGCTCCGAGCAGAAGAAGCCAAACCGCCGCGCGTGGTGCACGCGACCGCCCAGCGGTTACAAGTGACCCTCCACTTTTGCCCAGACCAACGGGCGAAAGGGGCGGGCAGCCATGCAGGCGGCATGCAACCGCGCCAAGTGGACGCGCTTCTCCGACTCCCAACACGCCAGCATGGAGGCCCAGGCCCACGCGTCGCGCGACCGGCGCGCCGGATGCTGCATGCAAGCAACTGTACCGCCTGTGCTACCACCGCGCCTCCTCGATTGCGGAACCAATACCGCAACTCGAGGCGACCCAGCACGCGACCAAGCAGCGCCAGCTTGACGCAGCGGTCGCGGTCAAAAGCGGGCCGGCAGTAATGACGGTGGCAGGCGCGCGGGAGCAGCGGTCACGTCGTCAGCCAAGCTCACGTCCCATCCGGAGGCAGCGAGAGAACCCCCTCTCACGGCGTGAAGACAACGCGCCCGAGATCCGTTCCTCGAACGGCTCACGCACGCGCAACGGCAGCCCCGCCAACTACTCGCCCCGTCGCATCTACTCAGCGGCTGGACAGGCGGCGCTTCTGGCAGGAGCAGCGGACGACGCTTCGCCTTCGCCAAAACAATCGCACCAAAAAAAGGTACGCCGCGTCGTTCGGTTTCGTATCCTTTTTCCTTTTTTCCTCTTTCTCTATCTCTTGCGACAGGGACCGGGAAAGGGGGATGCCCCGAAAGGGATCCTTCCCCGTGAAGGAACTAGGCTCCGAGCCTCCTTACTGATCAGGGGTTCGAAGGCTGGCCCCCCGAAGGGTTCAACAGCCGCCTCAGGTCGCGTGGGCCCTACACCCACTACTGGTCAGAGGTTCGAAGGCCGGCCCCCCGAAGGGTTCCACGGCCACCTCAGGCTACTCGGGCTCCGTGCCCATTACTGATCAGGGGTTCGAAGGCTGGCCCCCGAAGGGTTCACAGTCGCCTCAGACACCGAGCGAGGGATGTCCAGGGGTACGTTCGATACATAACCAAGGCTCGGGCTACGCTCCCGAGGTACCCTAGGACATTTCCGAGACCAGCGGGAGCGATTTTGTAACGGAATCCCATCGGAGGGAGGCATCGAGCCCTCGGACCCCGTCGCCAGGGGACCAGGTCCGGCAGATCACCCGCAGGTACTTTTGGGCGTGCCTCTAGGCCCCTAGCCGACCCCAATGAACGGGGCACGGACGTCCACTCGGATTACCCGCTTGTAGCTCACCGGAGACACCATGTTCGGTGCCCATCGAGGGTAACATGGCGCTCTCCCCCCTCCTGCTTGCGGAAAGGCGACGTAGGGGCGTATGTAAAATAGCCGAGTCTGTCCCTGATCGCCCTCTCGCCCTGTGCGGAGGCTCGGGGGCTGCTCTCGCAAACCCGGCTCCGGCCGAACCGTTGACAGCGTCAACATACCAGCCTGAGAACTTGGGCCCCGACCGTGCACCCGGGCTACGACCAGTTCGCATGAGGGAACCACCAGACCAGCCGAAGCATTACGCAAGGCATTAAGACCTCGAAGGAGTGAAACCACTCCTCCGAGGCCTCGGGGGCTACACCCGGCGGGTGCGCTCGCGCGCACCCACCGGAACAAAATGCAACCGAGAAAGGCTGGTCCCCTTGCAAAAAAGTGCGACGAAAGCCTCCAAGCGAGTGCTAACACTCCCTTCGAGGCTCGGGGGCTACTGTCGGGGACCATAATTAGGGGTACCCTCAAGACGCCTAATTCTCAGCTGGTAACCCCCATCAGCATAAAGCTGCAGAGGCCTGATGGGTGCGATTAAGTCAGGGATCAGTCCATACGAGCGACTCGATCACGCCTCGCCCGAGCCTAGCCTCGGGCAAGGGCAGCCGACCCCGAGGGGTTTCCGTCTCGCCCGAGGCCCCCTTTTAACGGCGGACACATCTCCGGCTCGCCCGAGGCCTTGCCTTCGCTAAGAAGCAACCCTGACTAAATCGCCGCGCCGACCGACTGAGTCGCAGGAGCATTTAACGCAAAGGTAGCCTGACACCTTTATCCTGACGCGCGCCCCCCGGCAGAGCCGAAGTGACCGCCGTCACTTCGCCGCTCCACTGACCGGTCTGACAGGAGGACAGCGCCGCCTGCGCCATTCCGACTGCAGTGCCACTTGATAGAGTGAGACTGACAGGCAGTCAGGCCTTGCCAAAGGCGCCATAGGAAGCTCCGCCCGACCCAGGGCTCGGACTCGGGCTAAGGCCCCGGAAGACGGCGAACTCCGCTCCGCCCGACCCAGGGCTCGGACTCGGGCTGAGACCCCGGAAGACGGCGAACTCCGCTCCGCCCGACCCAGGGCTCGGACTCGGGCTAAGGCCCCGGAAGACGGCGAACTCCGCTCCGCCCGACCCAGGGCTCGGACTCGGGCTAAGGCCCCGGAAGACGGCGAACTCCGCTCCGCCCGACCCAGGGCTCGGACTCGGGCTAAGGCCCCGGAAGACGGCGAACTCCGCTCCGCCCGACCCAGGGCTCGGACTCGGGCTAAGGCCCCGGAAGACGACGAACTCCGCTCTGCCCGACCCGGAAGACGGCGAACTCCGCTCCGCCCGACCCAGGGCTCGGACTCGGGCTAGGCCCTAGAAGACGACGAACTCCGCTTCGCCCGACCCCAGGGGTCCCCTCATATAAGGACCGGTTTGTCATCCTTCACTACTTGTACTCATGATAAGTACAACCACTCGAGACTGTGTGGGCAGTCACTCAATCTGAACTAGTACGGTCCAACCCCAGGGTTATGAAGGCTGGGGAGCACCGGGAGGATAAGGAGGGGGAATGTTTTGTCCAGTTTGGACATGGCGGTGGCCTGACTCCTTCCGGTATAACCATTAAGGTTAGGACGTGCGGAGAAAGAAAGAGATTCGGATTCGGGTCTCACTAGCTATGAGATCGCAGAGCCGGACTAGTGGGTAAAGTGTACACCTCTGCGCAGAGTTTGAAAACCTATTCGAATAGTCCGTGTCCACAGGAATGGACGAGTCTGGTATGGTATGGCAATTAATGTTTTGTTTTTTAAAAAAAAGATGATTTTGAGAAAAGTGGTTTTTAAAAGGTCCGGCGGTTTAGCCGTGAGCTATGGTGGATGGGAAGTCCAGTAGCTATTTTTGAAAATGAAAACCAGTGGGAAACTGCTGAGATACCTGGATGGTTTAGTCCAGGGGATTTTGTTCTAATACTGAAAAACTTCCTGCTCCTTTTGGAGAGGATGCGCTTTGCAAAATACAAAATGTTTTTCAAAACAACCCTGCATAAAATATTGCTGTTTCTGCAAAATATTCTGAGCTCCACATATTCCATGCATTATATCTGATTTCCCCATTCCGTGGGTGAAGGTGGGCTGCTGAGTACGTTTGTACTCACCCTTGTTTATTTATTTTTTTAGAAAAAGGAGATCGGGTAAGAGTTACGACTGTTCCCAACCTTGCCTGTGGCTGTTGGACCGCTGATTTGCTTTGCTGCGTATATCGGGCTGCTTCAGCCCCACTCTGATAATATGTCCCGAGTTGTGGACCAACTCTTAAAGTTGATCGCCACCTTTATAGGTTTGTCTCGTTTAAGCAGATCTGTAATCATCTGATGTATAAATGTGTTTACTAGCCTCCTGGGACTAGTAATTGTATCACATTTGAGTCCCAGAGGATTGGGGCGCTTCATAGATCCAATGGTTGCAGCTCAAATGCAGATGCTGCAATAGATGGAAAATACTATGATGGATATGCAAGCTCAGATGCGGCAGAAACGTCAAGAGATGCGCTAGGAAAGGCAGGAGATGAGAGAAGAAATGAGGCAAGAAAGGATGGTATGAAAGCAACAAGCACCAATGTCTCCACCACCACCACCAGTTCCACCCAGGGACAAGCACCGGGAGTTCATGAGCCACAAGCCACCAACATTCGCTAGCTCTCTAGATCCTCTACACGTTGATGATTGGCTGAAGTCAGTGGAGAAGATGTTTAATATAGCCCAATGCTCTGACCGCGAGAAGGTGCTTTATGCTTTTGGTCGTCTTTCTGGTCCTACTGGTGATTGGTGGGATTCTTACACTACTGCTCATGATGCTGCTAACAATATCACCTGGGCAGAATTCATCACACAGTTTAGAAACTATCATATTCCTGCTAGACTGATGAAGATAAAGAAGAAGAAATTTCTGTCACTGAAGCATGGCAATATGTTAGTCAGCGAGTATTGAGACAAATTTATTCAACTATCAAGATATGCTCAAGATGAAGTGGCTGATGATGAAAGGAAGCAGGAACACATCATAGAGGGACTTAATGGACCACAACAGTATGCACTAGTTGCTCACACCTTCCTATCATTCTAGAGGCTCCTAGACAAGGCTCTAGCTATTGAACACAAGCGTGTTCAGCTGGGGAAATGAAGATGAAGGCTATCACCCAAGGGCAGGGGAGCAGTAGCGTTTGTCCTTGCTATGTTTTGCCCTAGGGTACACCGGCTCGTACTAGAGGAGGTCAGCATCTAGCTCAGTATGCACCACAGGGGACTCCACAGACTCCACATACTCGTCAGGCTGCCCCCACTAGCACCCCGGCGAGACACACAGGACAGAGTGCAGGCACCACATGCTAGAAGTGTGGTTAGGTTGGGCACTATGACAATGTTTGTCCATAGAGGATTGCCAGTACCCCTGTCCAAAACAAGCAACAAATTCCAGGTTCTAGTAAGGGATTCAGCATTGCCAGGGTCAATCAAGTCAGTGCTGACGCTACCGCAGACGGAGCTGACATCGCTATTGGTATGTTTTATATTAATTCAATTCCTACAACAATACTATTTGATTATGGTGCTACACATCCATTTATTTCTGCTTGATATGCCAACACAAATGAGTTACCACTACAAAATATGCAAAAGGCACTGATAGTAATTACCCCTAAAGGGCCTGTTGAAGCAAATTATATGACCAACAGATTAACCTTGATAATTATGGGAAGGAAATTCTAGGCTACCCCTATAGTATTAGAAGAAAGCAGTATAGACTTGATCCTTGGTATGTCATGGTTAAGAAAAGCAAAGTCAGTTATACATTGTGCTAGGGGAACTGTAGAACTCACCAGCTCTAAAGGAGAAAGATTTGAAGTCAAAATTACCATAACCGCCTCTACCAGACCCACCGTATTTCTAGTAGATGGGAAATTTATAGGCAGTAACATCCATGTGGTTAGAGATTTCCCTGATGTATTTCCAAAGGAATTACCCAGAATGCCACCAGATAGGGAAGTTGAATTTGTCATTGATCTCTTACTTGGAACCGCTCCTATTTCAAAAAGGCCATACAGGATGTCAGTAGAAGAACTAAAACAACTTAAGGAACAGTTAACTGAGTTACAGGAGGCTGGGTACATTCGTCCAAGTTCCTCACCTTGGGGAGCGCCGGTTCTGTTTGTACAGAAGAAGGATGGATCACAGAGGTCGTGTGTGGATTATAGATCACTTAGTGATGTTACTGTTTGAGAGCACCTAGAGGGGGGGTGAGAAGGTGATCCTGTAAAATCTAACACTAAATAGCCACAAACTTGATTATATAAAAGTTAGTGCGAGTTAATCAAGTTGCTATGAAGCGATCTCTTGCGAACAAAATAATCACAGAAGACCAACACAAGAGACACATGATTTTTATCCCGTGGTTCGGCCAAGTAACACTTGCCTACTTCCACATTGTGGCGTCCCAATGGACGAGGGATGCACTCAACCCCTTTCAAGTGATCCAATGATCGACTTGAATACCACTGTCGTTTATCTTTTTAGTATTCTTCCCGTTTGTGAGGAATCTCCACAAGTTGGAGCCTCTCGCCCTTACAATATGGATCACAGAGAGCACAAGAGTAAGGATGGGAGAGCAACACACGCAAGACCCAAATCCGCAGCACTCACACACGCACACAAGCCAAGACTTGAGCTCGAAACACAACACAGAGAGTTCGCAACTCAAACAGAGCTCAAATCACTAACACAGTCGATCAAATGCGTGGAGGCAGAGTCTGGGAGTCTTAGAATGCTTAGAGAAGGCTTGGTGTTCTGCTCCATGCGCCTAAGGGTCCCTTTTATAGCCCCAATGTAGCTAGGAGCCATTGGAGATCAACATGAAAGGCAATTCCTGCCTCCTATCGAGTGGCGCACCGGACAGTCCGGTGCGCCACCGGACATGCACTTTAGCTGTCCGGTGCGCGACCTCTTTCCTTTTCTGTCGAAGCCGACCATTGGGTCTTCAGATCTGTTGGGGCACCAGACACTGTCCAGTGCACACCGGACAGTCTGGTGCAACCATCCGACCATTGGCTTCACCACGTGTCGCCCGTTGATCGTAGGCGACCGTTGGCCGTGAGTGCCGTTGGCTCACCGGACAGTCCGGTGAATTTTAGCCGTGGCGCGTCATTCATTTCCCGAGAGCGACCAGTTCACGTCGGCCAGCCTGGGGCATCGGACACTGTCCGGTGCACCACCAAACACTGTCTGGTGCGCCACTGGACAGTCCGGTGTGCCAGGCCCGAGCTGGTTTTGGCTGTACACAACCAACTCTTTTCCAACTTCTTTCTTCTTTTCTTGGCACTGTTTCTAGCACTTAGATAAACATGTTGGTATTCAAAAACAATTCACTAAGTCTAGAAACATACCTTGTTCTTTGATTTACACTTCTCACTCATTTAGCACATAAGAACTCAATCAATATGTGTTGGACATCTAATCACCAAAACACTTATAGAAATGGCCCAAGGGCACATTTCCCTTTCAATCTCTCCCTTTTTGGTGATTTATGCCAACACATCAAAAAGCAACTGAAGAAGTGCGATATCAATTCAAATTGAAGACCAAATTCTTTTTACTTAGGATTTAACATATTTGGATCACTCTTTGCCACCACTTGGTTTGTTTTTGCAAATCAAATTCTTTTTCCTATCTCTAAGTCAAACACGCTTGTTTGTGCAAATAGAGAGATATTCCAAGAGTGAAATTGATCAAGTACCAAAAACTCCCCCTTTTTCCCGTAATAAAAAATTTCCCCCATAAGAGACCAAATTTTGCAATAAGAGTATTTTGGACAAATCACAAATTCTAACTCTACTATTTTTAAAATTCACAAGTGGTTGGTTGATCCATTTTGCTTTGGCCTTAATTTCTCCCCCTTTGGCATTAAGCACCAAAACAGGATCATTTTTGGCCCTTTCAAACCCATTGCCTCACCAAAATGTCAAATAAGAGGAAAAAGGCAACGAGAGCATTAGTATGAACTTGGAGGTAAATACACTAATACCGAAGTGCAGTGGAAGTCTTTTCGTCGTCCAAGTTCACTTTCCCTTTCAATGTACTTTTGAGACTACATCAAGCGTACTCAAAGAAACAAGTTAGTCTCAAAGGGATCAAGTTATAGCACATCTCCCCCTAAATATATGCATCATTTGCATATGGACTTGTGAGATCCGGGGATGACTTGTACAACTTGAGCATCATAAATAAACAACAAATGATGTAAATGCTTAAGGTAACATGATCAAAGACATGAACTACATGTATGCTCTAGATCAATCCAAGTTACGCGAATCTAAGACATTTAGCTCACTACGCAACCTGCAAAACCTTTTCTCATCTAAAGGCTTGGTGAAGATATCGGCTAGCTGGTTCTCGGTGCTAATGTTGTACACATAGATATCTCCCTTTTGCTGGTGGTCTCTCAGGAAGTGATACCGGATGTCTATGTGCTTAGTGCGGCTGTGTTCAACAGGATTATCCACCAAGCGGATTGCACTCTCATTATCACATAGGAGTGGGACTTTGCTCAGATTGTAGCCAAAATCCTGAAGGGTTTGCCTCATCCAAATTAGTTGCGCGCAACACTGTCCTGCGGCAACATACTCAGCCTCAGCGGTGGATAGGGCAACAGATGTTTGTTTCTTGGAGCTCCAGGACACTAGGGACCTTCCTAGAAATTGGCACGTCCCTGATGTGCTCAACCTTGCACCCGGCATAGTCGGAGTCTAAGTACCCAATTAAGTCAAAGGTAGACCCCTTTGTATACCAGATCCCGAAGCAAGGCGTAGAAACTAAATACCTAAGAATTCACTTAACGACCACAAGGTGACACTCCTTGGGGTCGGATTGAAATCTAGCACACATGCATACACTAAGCATAATGTCTGGTCTACTAGCACAAAGATAAAGTAGTGAACCTATCATTGACCAGTATGCCTTTTGATCAATAGACTTACCTCCTTTGTTGAGGTCGAGATGTCCGTCAGTTCCCATCGGTGTCTTTGTGGGCTTGGCGTCCTTCATCCCAAACCTCTTGAGGAGATCTTGAGTGTACTTTGTTTTGGAGATGAAGGTGCTGTCCTTGAGTTGCTTCACTTGGAATCCAAGGAAGTAGGTCAACTCGCCCATTATTGACATCTTGAACTTTTGCATCATCACCCTGCTAAACTCCTCACAAGACTTTTGGTTAGTAGAACCAAATATTATGTTAACGACATAAATTTGGCACACAAAAGATCACCATCACAAGTCTTTGTAAAAAGAGTGGGATCGGCTTTCCCAACCTTGAAAGCATTAGAAATAAGAAAATCTCTAAGGCATTCATACCATGCTCTTGGGGCTTGCTTAAGTCCATAGAGCGCCTTAGAGAGCTTATATACATGGTCGGGATACCTGTCATCCTCAAAGCTAGGGGGTTGTTCCATGAATACCTCCTCCTTGATTGGCCCATTGAGGAAAGCGCTCTTCACGTCCATTTGAAATAGCCTAAAAGAGTGGTGAGCGGCATAGGCTAATAAAATTCGAATTGACTCTAACCTAGCCACAGGAGCAAAAGTCTCCTCGAAATCCAAACATATGACTTGGGCATAACCTTTTGCCACAAGTCGAGCCTTGTTTCTTGTCACTACTCCGTGCTCGTCTTGCTTGTTGCGGAACACCCACTTGGTTCCCACAACATTTTGCTTTGGACGCGGCACCAAGCTCCAGACTTCATTCCTTTTGAAGTTGTTTAACTCTTCCTGCATGGCCAACACCCAGTCCGGATCATGCAAGGCCTCTTCTACCCTGAAAGGTTCAATAGAAGAGACAAACGAGAAATGCTCACAAAAATTAGCTAATCGTGAGCGAGTAGTTACTCCCTTGCTGATGTCACCCAGAATCTGATCGATGGGGTGATGTCTTTGGATCGTCACTCGGACTTGAGTTGGAGGGGCCCGTGGTGCTTCTTCCTCCATAACCTGTTCTTTCTGAGCTCCCCCTTGATCCTGTCTCTCTTCTTGAGGTACCTGTACTTCGTCTTGAGTTGGGGATGCACCATTGTCGAGGAAGATGGTTGATCTTGTTCCTGTAGTTCCTGTGGTCACACATCACCTATCGCCATCGTGCGCATTGCGGCCGTTGGAACTTCTTCTTCATCTAAATCATTAAGATCAACTTGCTCTCTTAGAGAGCCATTAGTCTCATCAAATACAACATCGCTAGAGACTTCAACTAATCCTGATGATTTGTTGAAGACCCTATACTCCTTTGTATTTGAATCATATCCTAGTAAGAAACCTTCTGCTGCCTTAGGAGCAAATTTAGAATGTCTACCTTTCTTGACCAGAATGTAGCATTTGCTCCCAAATACACGAAAATAAGAAACATTTGGTTTGTGTAATACTCAAAATTATATACAAGGAATATATAGTGATTTCCTCATTTTGTATGCCATATTTGCATTATAAAAAGAGCATACATATAATTAAGAGGGATTAATTAAAACAAATAATGCTAAAATAAAATAAAGTGCATCTTGTTGGAGTTTTATATGTTTGTGCATTAAATAAAATAATAAGGATAATAATAATAAGATAATAATCACTAGAAGTTGGACTAAACCCTAAATATAAATTAGGGTTTGAAAATAAAAAAATACAACATAAAGCAAAAATAAAAATAAGAATAAAATTTTTATTTAACTGGTGCATCCAGTGGTACATTAAATTGAGGACAAATTCACCACAAGATTTGAATCCAAATTGGAAATTAAGTTTGAATTTGGAAAATGAGAAAAGGAAAATAGAAAATTAAAATAAAAAGAAAAAGGGAAGATCGTCCAGTCGGGCCTGGAACCACGCAATCGGCCCATTTGGCCTCCCCACCGCACCACCCAATTGGATGATGTCAGGCACCGCCAGGCGGGACCATTTTGTTAGTCGGCCAGCCGAGCACTACATACCACGCGCGCTCGATGCGTTAAACCCTCTGTGCGGCCGAACACAGGGACCCACTCCTCGCTCTGCCCGTGTTAGCTTACACGTGGGACCACTGGGGTAGTGACTGCCGCTCGTCATCCTCGTTCTTCGGCCGCGCCGTTCAGCTCGTGCATGAATCGGGGACGTTAAGGTGGCATTGACCTGGGATAAGAACCCCCTAGGTGCCTCCCTGTTCCTCCAGTACTCCGTGGTAGACCCTCGTGAACCTCACCGTGGTGGAGAGAGAGAGAGAGAGAGCTAGGGGAAGGAATTGACGCCGCCAGGAAGAATCCGTTGCGCCGTCGGTGAACTCCTTCGGTGCGGGTGGTTTTGCCTTGGCGTGTGGCCAAGAGGGGTCGTAATCGTCCAAGGAAGTCGGTCGCGCCTGCGATTGGAGTCTTGCATCAGTGTGGTGTGCGAATTTCTCGCCGCCGTGCCAACTGCGTGTAGAGCCGCTCCCCACCGGTGAAGGCGTTGATTTGTCTATTACATCCAGTACGCATACTGTGGCGGAACCGCCCGAATTATTCCAACTTAAGTGCCTAAGTCCCGCCTTAGAGGCTAGACCACACTTAAATAGGAACAAACCGTCAGTCCCTCGGATCTCGTCCGATAAAGCCACTTAACCAGGATCGAATACCACTAGCTCACAAGAAGGTGAGGCACAGAGAAATACAATAAATCATAATACCACAAATTTAGTAAGTATCATTAGTGATTACATTATCGGAGTTTACGAAATAATAACCATAAATTTTAATGTAGCGGAAATAACTAACGGAGAAGAACCGAATAACATGGCGAAGCCTGGCCACGCTACTCCTCCTGGTCCTCTCCTGCGGAAGCAATAACCCACTCGACCGTCTATCCCAGTGGCAGGGACGAGGGCCAAGTCACACTATCAACAATTCATCCTAAGGAGTACCTGCAAAAATTGTGCCACAAGCAAGGCTGAGTATACTAATACTCAGCTAGACTTACCCGGTGTGAGGAGTCTACTCCTCTACCTCTAGACATGCAGCTGTTTGGCTGAGGGGTTTGGTTTGCCAAAAGCACTAGCTGAGTCTAAAAATCAGTTTTAGCTTTTCAAGTTTTAGTATGATCCTTTTTAAACTAGATGAGTACCTAGCTATTCATACATGGTATCAAACATTTTATCAATCAACGTCTTTTGCCAGTCACCTCATTTCCACTTATTACTCAATGCAGTACAATGGATCAAGCAGTCTCATTAGCTGCGAGAAGCAGACGATTCGAATCGAGTTTTTATCCTTGCAAGGTAAACCTAAACACACGACATGGCGAGGCACTCCATCCCCACACATATCAACCGTCCCCATCGATTCCCCGTCAGCAGATCAGGGCTCACCGCCTTGGCGTACAATGCCTCACTGACCCCGACTGCCGTCGTGTAGTGACCGCACTTGTACCCACCATAACCGGAATGGGAGACCACGTCTCAGGTCGCGTGAGGGGTAAAGTCCACTGCCAGGTTCACTCAGGTACTAGGCTTACCGATTTACCATATTTCTCGGCATGTGCTTAGTACGTTCAAACGCTTGACACAGGTATCCGCATGTTAATCCTTATTCCAATTTTCCATCTCGTAGGCAACCAATCCCCATGGATCGTTGTCCACAGACCAGCATCATTATGATAGGAAAGTGGGTACAACCAATTCCTGACCTCGCGCGAGTGCTAGAAAAATCACTCGACTTCTACCGAGATCCCTAATTAGTAAAGCAGCTACTCGACCTAGCATACTAGTATCCATTTCAACAAGGGTTCCTGAGTTCATGCAACTAGGGTTTCAACCAACTCCTACACTTAAGTGCACAATACAAGCCTACAAACATTTAAGTGTAGTAAAATATCATATAGAACAGGTTATGCATAAAACCAGGGCTTGCCTTTAATTTAACACTTAGATAGTATTTGCTGGGGGGTACTCGCTTGGCGAGCATCCACTGGTTAAGTCCATCATTCTTCAAGTCGTCCACCAACTGCATCTTGTGGTTGGCACTACATCACTTACACGATCGTCATCTCTCGGTCCTAGATGAGATGCAAGATGCATATGTATGAATATAATGAAAGTAGCACAAAAGTAGCACAAGATATACAAGGACACAGTGGCGAACTAAACAATAAAATGGAAGACACCGTAACAACCACATGTTCGCTTTAGTTATCTACACATTTTCGACGTTCATCATTAACACCATTAAAAAGACGACAACATGTTAGTTATTTACGCAACACAATTACAACATCACAAGCACGCACATTTTATTTATTTGGACACGACTTTTTATTAATTCACCTATTGATCACACACAAGCATCACTGATAACACAAATTCAATAGAGGACATAAGCGTCAATATCTACGGAACTCCTATATCGCACTCACTAGAGAAAGGAACATATAAAACAAGACACACATGTCATCTCTAGCTTAACCACGACAAGTCTACATTACTTAAGAGCAAACTAAACATTTTTCGCGAGAAGGGTGAACTAAACAATCAAAAGCGCACTAGCAGAATTTTTTTGGACAACAATACAACAGTCACTTGTTTTGATCATAACTTTTCAATTATTAGTTCAAAAATATTAAACTAGGACTTTCTGGAAAGCTAATTAAATGTTCTACAAATTATTTATAAGCATCCCAAGGTGATTCATATTTAACTAAGCATAAACATCACTAAAAGACTTTGCTGTCCAGAACTGGACAGATTCAGTCTTCATATTTGAAATATTCATAACTTAAGCTTCAGACCACCAAAAAGAGTGATCTAAGACTTTTTGGAAAGCTCAGCAAAAGCAACACATAACTTTTGTAATCACTAAGAAGTGATTCAATGTTTAACTAAATCAAACGACATAGTTTTCAAAATCTGTTCTGACGGTAGACAGAACACAGCAAGCAGTTTATAAAATTCATAACTCTTAAACTATCAGGCCTATGGTTATGAAATTTTAACACAAGCAAGATCAGAAAAGCACCTACAACTTTCTTATAACGACCATGAACAGATTGCAAAATTAAATTGAGCAAACAATGCAGTTTCTGAAATCTGTACAGAATTTGGACAGATTCAGTTACTGAATTTGTAAAAAGCATAACTCCTAAACTGTCAGACCTATGGCTGTCAAATTTTAACACCAGCAAGATAATAAAGTTTTTCACAACTTTCTTGTGACCACCAATCACTGATTTCAAAATTAACTTAAACAACCATTGCAATTTCTGAAATCTGTTCAGAAATTCGACAGATTCAGGTGCTGGGCTTGTGAAAAGCACAACTCTTAAACGATCAGGTTTATGGCTGTCAAATTTTAGTACAAGTAAGATAATCATGTTATATACAATTCTTATATATGACTTTTCTACAGAAAATATGATTTAGTTTATCAAACAAACAGCACAACGAAAACAATGCGTGCAGCCCAAAACAGCAATCAATAAATTCCAGTTTCTATATAATTCAAGAATTGCAGCATTCTAGAGACTTAAATCATTCTAGCACTTTACCACTTCTTAGAGTTAGATTAATTACATGAGGACTAGCAAGTAGGCTTACAAATTTTATCCTAATCATTTAGTGCACTAAAATTACTACAACCAATTAACAACGCATTCTTCACGACAATCACTCAACAATTTGCGTTTTAAATTAGACATCACATGAGCACTACTACTTTTCATCCGCGACCATAAACATACGCATTTAGACTACAATAAGCAAATCATCGTGACTACAAGCTTAACCAAGTCATCTATTAATTCGGCTAACTAGCGCAACAACATAGGCCGCTATACATCCTACACGTCGGCTTGCCTCTTATTATCGCAATCCGAGACAACACATATATAACAAACACTTAATGAAATCGACTCCTATTTAACATGAGTTGGCTAATCACGGTAGAAGACCTAGCGAACCATTTTAGACATCGTAACTCAAGAACATGGGTTGGAGCCGATTGATCAGTGGTTCTCAACCATTGCTCAACTTGAATTAGTTCACACACAAGTCACCTAAATAGCACATTTTTAGGGTCTATCGTGGAGGCATTTACACATGGCGTAAAACTCCATAAGACTACATTTGCTACTGACACCAACAATACCTACCGACCTATTATTCACCATACGAACGCAGTTACACGCCGCCTACTAGTTTCTAACATAATCCTCATATAGCTCGTAATTCAAACTACTCACTAACAATAAATCACGCACGACAACTACCACATCAACCGGTTAATTTATTTGGACACCGTCTGCCTAGCGTGCCACTAGTACCCCACATTTTGACTTGACATATAAACATAGAGGAAGCGACGACTACTTCGGCATGTCACCACCTCTCTATTTAAGCAAGACAATTTTCCACCTACAACGGCTGAACATCCCTATCGAGCACACCTTATTTTACTATGTCTCGCATACCACCATATCATGGCGTGCACTCGAGACACTACCGATTAACTTAACGCAATCACCACTATAATGCACTTCGATATACACAGGTTTAATAACTCACCTTTCCAAATTAACCTATCTCACCTTCCGACACCAATTAAATGTCACTTAATTTACATTTTCACCTAATTTAACCTACACCAATGATGAATACATAAATATAATTATCCTAGACCAACTCATTAGCCGATTGCGGAAACCACCAAGTATGCTTTACGCTTCATTAAATTTGCCGCACAAACACATTATTTTATGACGAAGCATTTTAACAATCAATTAATATATCGGCGAACTACCCTCGCGACACGTAAATGAACTATCGCAATCACACATATTCAACACCAATATACACCATATCTATATGCATGCCATCAACCGAATCACATCAATAGTAAATTATAAATCCATCAACCTGAACGAGCCGTGACTAGGCGCATGGGCTGCCCACATGGCTCGGCATTTCGTCGAACGGGCAAGGCGCGAAGCGCGGCGTCGACCACTAGCTGCGATTAGACACACACACAACCGTTCAACAGTTTTACCGAGCACAAAAAAAAAATATAATAGCAGCAATGGCAGCGAGGGTTTTCTCACCACGGGTTTCGACGATGGCGCGCAGGCGCTGCGCAAATCGGGTCAACGCAAGCGATACGGACAGGATCTCATGGCTGCTGCAGCGCGCGGCTTGCTGCGCAATTTGTCGAACAGCCGGCAGGCATCGCGACGAACAGCGAGGAGGGGTTCACTGCTGTGCGCAGAGGAGGGCGCTGGGAAAAAAATGGAGCAGGGAGGGGCACTGTTTTGGGCGCTCGGATGGGGGATGGAGCAGCGACGTAGTGGATCTCGGGCGGGTCATGGGGCTTGTGCTCGCGCGCAAGGAATCCTCGGCGCCGTGGCTGCTGGCCAGAGCTGGAGCTCGGCAGCAACAGAGGGGCGGCTGGCCATGGAGAAGAAGCTCTCTGCTAAAATTCTGGGCGCCATCCAGGGAGCTTCAACAGTGGGGCGCTCGGCTGCTGGGCTGCTCTTCGTGGACAGCAGAGGGAGGCGCCATGGTAATTTGCTGTTGCGCCAAGGAGCGAGGAGAGAGCACGCAGGGAGGTGGAGGCGCCATAGGAGGGGGCGAGCAGAGCTACTGCTCAGCCATGGGAGAGAGGGGGCGCTGGGGAAGCTGCTGCTCCCTGCGCTGAATCGGATCGGAGGGAAGCTCGGCGTGTGCTGCTGGAGATGGTCGGCTGGAGCAGAGGGACCTGCGCCCATGGAGTAGGGAGGGGCGCCGAGGGAGGTGCTTGCTGCTCGCCAGAAGGGGGCGCCGGCCATGGAAAGGAAAGGAGATGTGCTCCCTGTTGCTGGCATGGGGAGTCCAGGGAGGAAGATGGCGTGGGGAGGGAGAGAAAGGCTGTTGGCGGCTAGGGGGGTAGATGCAATTTTTCTAATTTGCAAGGGGAGGCACTTCTATTTATAGAGGAGTCCTAGGGTTAGGGTTTTTCTCATGGGCCAAATGGGCTAGACTGAATTCGGCCCAAAACACTTAATCGGGCTGCACTAAAATATTTCTCGGAATAAAAATGCTCGTGCAAAAATTCGTCTGTACACGGAACAGAGTGAACTAGAGTTCGGATGAACGGTCGATTGTGCGATAGACTCGACCGAGAGTCTGATTTGAATTCACTCGAAAATAACTCCTCGCACATGATTCGAAAATAAATCGTCCTGAGATTTGATCGGCTTTGGATTTTTAGTCGGAGAAGGCGAATCGTGATATTTAAAATCGCTGTCGATACGGGGTTTTGAGTTCGGTTCGAACATGGAATATTTAGCCGAGTCGGATAAAATTGATTAGATGACGACATATTGAGCCTTCCGTTTAAGAGTACGGAGTCAAATTAATTTTTTTGGACATAGATCGAACATCGAGAAATCGGAGTCGGACACAGCTCGACTAGCAGTTGTCGAGCGTTTGATTAAACGAGCTTCAGATGAGATTTATAATTCGAGATGATTTTCGAGTTTGCATTCGTTTCGAGAATTAAAAGTTTTAACAGGCTCCAAAATTGGCCTTCTGTGAGATCGAATAATTCTGAATTCGGTGAAATGTGAATGAATAATCTCGACATTCAGAGACATACGCGAGCGAGAAATAGAAATTTTTACTGAGCATCCGAGATTAGGATAATTCTTTCGACATAATCCGCAATAGACACCTGGGGTGTCACAGCCCTCCTCCCTTAAAAGAATCTCGTCCCGAGATTCGAATGAGGACCTTTAAGGGTGGAGAAGCATGTAACTCCCAGGCTGAAGATAGATGCAAATTCATGAGAGGGTATCTGATAAGATACTGAAGACAGATTTGGATAGAATATTGCGGCATGCTGAGACAAAATGCAGCGATCACTCTGAGAGAATGTTCACAAAAGACAGCACATCGATATAGTCTCACAATGGATCACAACTATTAACCACGATACCAGCGCGTGCCGAGCAGCTCAACCATGTGTGCACCATAGTAGGCTCTCGGTCTCGTCGCGGCACCATCAGTCGTTAGTCATGACACCATTACCAAACGTAACCAACGAGAATTCCACATAGCATAAATAGATGGAGCCCATGAGAGTATGGCTCAGAAAATAAGAATGTGACCGGAGTTGAAACAGAGATTGCTAGCGAAAGAGCATCACATGAGAATTTTTTTTCTTCAACTCAGAGAACTATTTTATGATCAACATGGAGATTATCAGCTCCGAGATTTATACGAGTGGATGTGAGGGGAACCAACCATGAGATCAAGATTGGCAACTTGCCGAGACATGAGAGAACTAAAGATAACAGCAACATTCATTAATCCACATGGAGATGCCGTTTAGATATAAGTTGATAAATCGACGTCATGATAATTAGAGAAAGAGTACGAGAATGACCTGAATTGAGAGATTTAGGCAGGTCAACACCCGATACTGGAGAACGGGTTATAGCAGATAACCAGATAATAGGGAAGAATCAATGAAGGATCTGGAGATTCGGATGATAAAGCCACAACATGATTCACAAGGAAAAAGATTACCAGATCCAGGCGAAAGGAGAGGTAGGCAAACAAGATCAGCTAGGATGATTAGCAGAAATGCTATGAAGTTTTAGGGGCAAGGGTTTATGGAAAGAAACATGGCCTTGATAGGGGTTGCGCAACTAGACACCAAACAACATTTTTTGATGTAACATGTGCAGAAGGAGACTTGGGTTGGTCTAGCGGTCAAGCTGTGGGGTTCTATAAGCTGTGCAGGTGTAACTTTATAGGTAAAACACACAAGGGTTAGAAAACACTAACACAAGCATAAATATTTTTTTGAGGTTTCACTCGCTAAACTCAAGGTTGTTTAAAGTGGGGGTGTCTTTTTATGAGGAAACAAACAACATTTTTTTTGCAAAAAGGGTTGAACAATTTCAATACCACCTAGACAGCAAGGCAAGAGAAACACATAACACAACCTAACAAGACTTACCAATCTGACACGAGGTAAGGCATTTCTAACATAGAAGTACATCACATTATTCACAAGTTTTATTATTATTAGAATAAAGGTGAGAGAAGCATGTTGGTGCACAAAAGACAATTATAATGCGACAAGCATGATGCATGCTCATTCTAGTCGTCTTCTCAGACCTAACTAATTTTTCGGGTGCTTTCTATAGCATCCCTACTAATAGTAGTAGTAATAGCCTTTATGGCCTATATAAATAGCCACCTAGCTACCCATCTATTTCCTAAGGCTTCACGTCCTAGGTCTATCCTTATCGTCCTGATATCTATCCAACTTTGGTTTCTAAGCAAGTTTTACTTTAGAAAGGGTTGGTAATAATGACTTATAGACTTCTCCGTACTAGTATTCGCTCCGATACCAGCTGTGGCGGAACCGCCCGAATTATTCCAACTTAAGTGCCTAAGTCCCGCCTTAGAGGCTAGACCACACTTAAATAGGAATAAACCGTCAGTCCCTCGGATCTCGTCCGATAAAGCCACTTAACCAGGATCGAATACCACTAGCTCACACAAAGGTGAGGCACAGAGAAATACAATAAATCATAATACCACAAATTTAGTAAGTATCATTAGTGATTACATTATCGGAGTTTACGAAATAATAACCATAAATTTTAATGCAGTGGAAATAACTAACGGAGAAGAACCGAATAACATGGCGAAGCCTGGCCACGCTACTCCTCCTGGTCCTCTCTTGCGGAAGCAATAACCCACTCGACCGTCTATCCCGGTGGCAGGGACGAGGGCCAAGTCACACCATCAACAATTCATCCTAAGGAGTACCTGCAAAAATTGTGCCACAAGCAAGGCTGAGTATACTAATACTCAGCTAGACTTATCCGGTGTGAGGAGTCTACTCCTCTACCTCTAGACATGCAGCTGTTTGGCTGAGGGGTTTGGTTTGCCAAAAGCACTAGCTGAGTCTAAAAATCAGTTTTAGCTTTTCAAGTTTTAGTATGATCCTTTTTAAACTAGATGAGTACCTAGCTATTCATACATGGTATCAAACATTTTATCAATCAACGTCTTTTGCCAGTCACCTCATTTCCACTTATTACTCAATGCAGTACAATGGATCAAGCAGTCTCATTAGCTGCGAGAAGCAGATGATTCGAATCGAGTTTTTATCCTTGCAAGGTAAACCTAAACACACGACATGGTGAGGCACTCCATCCCCACACATATCAACCGTCCCCATTGATTCCCCGTCAGCAGATCAGGGCTCACCGCCTTGGCGTACAATGCCTCACTGACCCCGACTGCCGTCGTGCAGTGACCGCACTTGTACCCACCATAACCGGAATGGGAGACCACGTCTCAGGTCGCGTGAGGGGTAAAGTCCACTGCCAGGTTCACTCAGGTACTAGGCTTACCGATTTACCATATTTCTCGACATGTGCTTAGTACGTTCAAACGCTTGACACAGGTATCCGCACGTTAATCCTTATTCCAATTTTCCATCTCGTAGACAACCAATCCCCATAGATCGTTGTCCACAGACCAGCATCATTATGATAGGAAAGTGGGTACAACCAATTCCTGACCTCGCGCGAGTGCTAGAAAAATCACTCGACTTCTACCGAGATCCCTAATTAGTAAAGCAGCTACTCGACCTAGCATACTAGTATCCATTTCAACAAGGGTTCCTGAGTTCATGCAACTAGGGTTTCAACCAACTCCTACACTTAAGTGCACAATACAAGCCTACAAACATTTAAGTGTAGTAAAATATCATATAGAACAGGTTATGCATAAAATCGGGGCTTGCCTTTAATTTAACACTTAGATAGTATTTGCTGGGGGGTACTCGCTTGGCGAGCATCCACTGGTTAAGTCCATCATTCTTCAAGTCGTCCACCAACTGCATCTTGTGGTTGGCACCACATCACTTACACGATCGTCATCTCTCGGTCCTAGATGAGATGCAAGATGCATATGTATGAATATAATGAAAGTAGCACAAGATATACAAGGACACAGTGGCGAACTAAACAATAAAATGGAAGACACCGTAACAACCACATGTTCGCTTTAGTTATCTACACATTTTCGACGTTCAACATTAACACCATTAAAAAGACGACAACATGTTAGTTATTTACGCAACACAATTACAACATCACAAGCACGCACATTTTATTTATTTGGACACGACTTTTTATTAATTCTCCTATTGATCACACACAAGCATCACTGATAACACAAATTCAATAGAGGACATAAACGTCAATATCTATGGAACTCCTATATCGCAATCACTAGAGAAAGGAACATATAAAACAAGACACACATGTCATCTCTAGCTTAACCACGGCAAGTCTACATTACTTAAGAGCAAACTAAACATTTTTCGCGAGAAGGGTGAACTAAACAATCAAAAGCGCACTAGCAGAATTTTTTTGGACACCAATACAGCAGTCACTTGTTTTGATCATAACTTTTCAATTATTAGTTCAAAAATATTAAACTAGGACTTTCTGGAAAGCTAATTAAATGTTCTACAAATTATTTATAAGCATCCCAAGGTGATTCAATATTTAACTAAGGATAAACATCACTAAAAGACTTTGCTGTCCAGAACTGGACAGATTCAGTCTTCATATTTGAAACATTCATAACTTAAACTTCAGACCACCAAAAAGAGTGATCTAAGACTTTTTGGAAAGCTCAGGAAAAGCACCACATAACTTTTGTAATCACTAAGAAGTGATTCAATGTTTAACGAAATCAAACGACACAGTTTTCAAAATCTGTTCTGACGGTAGACAGAACACAGCAAGCAGTTTATAAAATTCATAACTCTTAAACTATCAGGCCTGTGGTTATGAAATTTTGAAACAAGCAATATCAGAAAAGCACCTACAACTTTCTTATAACGACCATGAACAGATTGCAACATTAAATTGAGCAAACAATGCAGTTTCTGAAATCTGTACAGAATTTGGACAGATTCAGTTACTGAATTTGTAAAAAGCATAACTCCTAAACTGTCAGACCTATGGCTGTCAAATTTTAACACCAGCAAGATAATAAAGTTTTCCACAACTTTCTTGTGACCACCAATCACTGATTTCAATATTAACTTAAACAACCATTACAATTTCTGAAATCTGTTCAGAAATTCGACAGATTCAGGTGCTGGGCTTGTGAAAAGCACAACTCTTAAACGATCAGGTTTATGGCTGTTAAATTTTAGTACAAGCAAGATAATCATGTTATCTACAACTCTTATATATGACTTTTCTACAGAAAATATGATTTAGTTTATCAAACAAACAGCACAATGAAAACAATGCGTGCAGCCCAAAACAGCAATCAATAAATTCCAGTTTCTATATAATTCAAGAATTGCAGCATTCTAGAGACTTGAATCATTCTAGCACTTTACCACTTCTTAGAGTTAGATTAATTACATGAGGACTAGCAAGTAGGCTTACAAATTTTATCCAAATCATTTAGTGCACTAAAATTACTACAACCAATTAACAACGCATTCTTCACGACAATCACTCAACAATTTGCGTTTTAAATTAGACATCACATGAGCACTACTACTTTTCATCCGCGACCATAAACATACACATTTAGACTACAATAAGCAAATCATCGTGACTACAAGCTTAACCAAGTCATCTATTAATTCGGCTAACTAGCGCAACAACATAGGCCGCTATACATCCTACACGTCGGCTTGCCTCTTATTATCGCAATCCGAGACAACACATATATAACAAACACTTAATGAAATCGACTCCTATTTAACATGAGTTGGCTAATCACGGTAGAAGACCTAGCGAACCATTTTAGACATCGTAACTCAAGAACATGGGTTGGAGCCGATTGATCAGTGGTTCTCAACCATTGCTCAACTTGAATTAGTTCACACACAAGTCACCTAAATAGCACATTTTTGGGGTCTATCGTGGAGGCATTTACACGTGGCGTAAAACTCCATAAGACTACATTTGCTACTGACACCAACAATACCTACTAACCTATTATTCACCATACGAACGCAGTTACACGCCGCCTAATAGTTTCTAACATAATCCTCATATAGCTCGTAATTCAAACTACTCACTAACAATAAATCACGCACGAAACCTACCACATCAACCGGTTAATTTATTTGGACACCGTCTGCCTAGCGTGCCACTAGTACCCCACATTTTGACTTGACATCTAAACATAGAGGAAGCGACGACTACTTCGGCATGTCACCACCTCTCTATTTAACTAAGACAATTTTCCACCTACAACGGCTGAACATCCCTATCGAGCACACCTTATTTTACTATGTCTCGCATACCACCATATCATGGCGTGCACTCGAGACACTACCGAATAACTTAACACAATCACCACTATAATGCACTTCGATATACACAGGTTTAATAACTCACCTTTCCAAATTAACCTATCTCACCTTCCGACACCAATTAAATGTCACTTAATTTACATTTTCACCTAATTTAACCTACACCAATGATGAATACATAAATATAATTATCCTAGACCAACTCATTAGCCGATTGCGGAAACCACCAAGTATGCTTTATGCTTCATTAAATTTGCCGCACAAACACATTATTTTACGACGAAGCATTTTAACAATCAATTAATATATCGGCGAACTACCCTCGCGACACGTAAATGAACTATCGCAGTCACACATATTCAACACCAATATACACCATATCTATATGCATGCCATCAACCGAATCACATCAATAGTAAATTATAAATCCATCAACCTGAACGAGCCGTGACTAGGCGCATGGGCTGCCCACATGGCTCGGCATTTCGTCGAACGGGCAAGGCGCGAAGCGCGGCGTCGACCACTAGCTGCGATTAGACACACACACAACCGTTCAACAGTTTTACCGAGCACAAAAATAAAAATATAATAGCAGCAATGGCAGCGAGGGTTTTCTCACCACGGGTTTCGACGATGGCGCGCAGGCGCTGCGCAAATCGGGTCAACGCGCGATACGGACGAGATCTCATGGCTGCTGCAGCGCGCGGCTTGCTGCGCAATTTGTCGAACAGCCGGCGGGCACCGCGACGAACAGCGAGGAGGGGTTCACTGCTGTGCGCAGAGGAGGGCGCAGGGAAAAAAATGGAGCAGGGAGGGGCACTGTTTTGGGCGCTCGGATGGGGGATGGAGCAGCGGCGTAGTGGATCTCGGGTGGGTCATGGGGCTTGTGCTCGTGCGTAGGGAATCCTCGGCGCCGTGGCTGCTGGCTAGAGCTGGAGCTCGGCAGCAACAGAGGGGCGGCTGACCATGGAGAAGAAGCTCTCTGCTGAAATTCTGGGCGCCATCCAGGGAGCTTCAACAGTGGGGCGCTCAGCTGCTGGGCTGCTCTTCATGGACAGCAGAGGGAGGTACCATGGTAATTTGCTGCTGCGCCAAGGAGCGAGGAGAGAGCACGCAGGGAGGTGGAGGCGCCATGGGAGGGGGCGAGCAGAGCTACTGCTTAGCCATGGGAGAGAGGGGGCGCTGGGGAAGCTGCTGCTCCCTGCGCTGAATCGGATCGGAGGGAAGCTCGGCTTGTGCTGCTGGAGATGGTCGGCTGGAGCAGAGGGACCTGTGCCCATGGAGCAGGGAGGGGCACCGAGGGAGGTGCTTGCTGCTCGCCAAAAGGGGGCGCCGACCATGGAGAGGAAAGGAGCCGTGCTCCCTGTTGCTGGCGTGGGGAGTCCAGGGAGGAAGATGGCGTGGGGAGGGAGAGAAAGGCTATTGGCGGCTAGGGGGGTAGATGCAATTTTTCCAATTTGCAAGGGGAGGCACTTCTATTTATAGAGGAGTCCTAGGGTTAGGGTTTTTCTCATGGGCCAAATGGGCTGGACTGAATTCGGCCCAAAACACTTAATCGGGCTGCACTAAAATATTTCTCGAGATAAAAATGCTCGTGCAAAAATTCGTCTGTACACGGAACAGAGTGAACTAGAGTTCGGACGAACGGGCGATTGTGCGATAGACTCGACCGAGAGTCTGATTTGAATTCACTCGAAAATAACTCCTCGCACATGATTCGAAAATAAATCGTCCTGAGATTTGATCGGCTTTGGATTTTTAGTCGGAGAAGGCGAATCGTGATATTTAAAATCGCTGTCGATACGGGGTTTTGAGTTCGGTTCTGTTGGGGACTTGTTCTCAAATGCTATGAATCAAGAATAAGGCAACACAAAAGATATTAACTATCAAATGCCCTTCATCTGCTGAAGCATCATCTCCTCAAGGGTTTAATGAACTTCGGACGAAGGCCTCAAACATGATATTACGAAGGTGACAAAGATAATGTAAAGCGATGTAAAATGTAGAACATTAAAGATAAATATGTTAGAGATAAATGGCATCATTCATTTATTTATTATATGAATCTAAAATGTTTGAATACAATGTTTAAGGTATATTTATACCTTCGCCTTGACAAGCAATAATTCCCGAGTGATGCGCTTGCAATTACAGGAATGCGTGAACAGTATAGGAATACTGTTCACTATTTATAGGCACAGGACACAGCCTGTGAGAAATTACAATCATGCCCTTCATAAAAGTTTACAACAATGACTCGGACCCCTACAGGCTAAAAGGTCATTCTATCTTTAAGTCGGTTCGACCCTTCATCTTCGGATATGTTATAATCCCGAAACTTCATGAATGATACCTTCGTCGTCACGTACGAGCAGCTTCAGCCGCAGCTGTTTCTTTCTGCAGGACCTTCGGCGACGAAGCATGGTCCCAACAGTAGCCCCTTTGCGGTGCTAGATCGTTTTTCGTAACGAGCTTGATCCGTGAAAAAAGTCTTTTAGGCTTCAGGAAGCCGAAGGTCCGAAAAACACCTTCCCTGAGCTCGTTGTCGAGAAACGATACAATTTTCGAGCGCGTAGCGATTCCACCATGCGGGTTCACTATTCTGGTTTTTGCGGCCCACCGTTCAGCGGGTGCGTCAACTGTTTGCTTGGTGTAAATATCCTGACGATTCACCTTCTTTCCTGCAACACTATATAAACAGACGAGTAGGTGTGAAGTTACCACAGCATTCATTGCTATTGCACTGTTTTGCTGCCAAAATTTTTAACCATAGCCGAAGCTTGACTTTCGCATTCGAACAAAGCTCTAGTTTAGCGTCTGCTTCGTCAGAAGAAGGACTTCGGGAGAAAGGTTATTAATTTCCGAGCAATTTTCAAGATATTCAAAATCAAATGGCCAGAGTGCGCTCTACTGCTAGGGCTGAGCGCGAAGGAGACGAAGCCGAAGCTGCGGAAACTGTCCCTATTTCGGAAGCAATGAGGCGAAGTGGGTTGGTGACATCAGAGAACACCCCTGCTGCCGAAGCAGAACAAGCAGATATTGAAGAGACTGATTCTAAAGATGATCACAATATCGCAATACCAAGCAAGCCTAGCCACCTAGACTTCGGAAAGTCAACCATCTCCAAGGCTGATTTTCCGAAGGTGGTAAAGTCGGGCTACTTTAGCGAAGATGAGAAAAAGATGATTCACTTCGGTGGAGAAGAAACTACTTCGAAGCCACAGAAAGATGAAATAGTGATTTTCAAGAGTTTCCTCAAAGCTGGTTTGAGATTTACTTTAAATAGGATGATTGCCGATGTGCTGAAGAAGTTTGATATCTATTTTCATCAACTAACTCCTAATGCTATTGTTAGGCTTAGTGTTTATATTTGGGCTCTCCGAAGCCAGGGGGTGGAGCCATTTGCCGAAGGTTTCTGCCGGCTACACGAGCTACATTATCAAACTAAGGCCAGAAAGGATAGGTTACATGAAAATTTTGGTTGTTATAATTTTGCCTATCGGGAGACTACAATATTTCTTGTGATCAGCTACCGAAGCAAGTGGCCGGCAGGCTGGAAATCAGAATGGTTCTACGTCAAAGTTGACGATGACAAGGAGAAGCTAGTACAGAGTCCGCTTGAACTGATCTTCGGAGAGACCAGACCCCAC
Source organism: Zea luxurians (assembly GCA_029449295.1). Classification (NCBI taxonomy): domain Eukaryota; kingdom Viridiplantae; phylum Streptophyta; class Magnoliopsida; order Poales; family Poaceae; genus Zea; species Zea luxurians. Next base: position 41,632,465 of record JAOPSE010000001.1, on the reverse strand, counting down.
TGCAATATGACACCAGGCGGTCCCACTCAAATCGCGTTGGCTGAATTCAGGACCATTGCTGAGCACATTGGCACTAGAGATCTTGTGCAGGAATTTCTGTCGTTCAAAATATTTCCAACTATGAAGGAATGGGCTATGCTGAAGCTCGAAAAAGAGAAGAAAGAGGGGGAACTTGTTCGCCTGCCCTACCACTACAAGTTCAAGAAATATTTTAAAGAACCCTATCAAGAATGGCTCGAAACAATCGAAGTAATGAGTACTAAATTTCTTGGGAATTATTCTAAAAAGGAAGATCAATTGATGACAGCAGCCTTCGGCACCCGGCCGAAACGAAGGCTAAACAGAGTGCTTGATGCTATAGGCTTTGAATACCCTGACTACGAGCGACTAGACAAGGGTGCCGAAGGGTAGAAAAGAAAACGAGTGGCTAGCACTTTAATTAAAGACGACGAAGATCAACCAAAAAAGAAGAAAGAAAAGCTTGAACCGAAAGTAGTTGCTCCAAGAAAGAGAAAAGCTGTATCTCCGAAGCCTGCGTCTCCAGAACCAGAGAGATTGGTCCGAGATGAGGAAGTGTCTGTGACACCTTCTGCTGCCGAAGTAGAAGAAATTTTGAAGGTAATGACTGAATCTTTGCCTGTCAAGCTAAGTCCGCTGGCACCGGAACTGACAAAGTTTTTTCAGAAGGACGAAAAAACTTCGGCAGCAGAAAGTTCTGCGAAGCCGAAAAAACGGAGAATCATTCAAGTGACAGATGTGATCCATCAGACGCCGCCACCGGCGACGGTGTCAAAAATTGTCTTTGCCGAGACTGCCGAAGCCGAAGACGCCGCAGTCGAAGCTACCGGAGTGGAGACCACTGAAGCTAAAACCGGCGAAGCCGAAGCTACCGAGGCTGAAGCCGAAGCTACCGGGGCCGAAGCCGGGACCACCGAAGAGTCGAACCTGGAAACCACACTTGAGGTTATTGACAATATACTCCTGAAAATGGCTGAAGAAGAAGCTGTTATGGCTGCGGTGAACACGGCAACTGAAAAGGGGAAAAAGCAGATTGATGAAATTTCGGAAGAAGGAGATTTTAACTTTCAAGATTTGCTTGGACAAGAGTTAACAGACACCAAAAAAGAAGAGTTGAAAAAATATGCCATATCTTGCGGATATAAATCAGGGGCTATGCTATTCGGTGGGGTCAACGAAGGGAAGCTAAAATGCCTTCGGAACCGCACCGAGGCCAAAATTGTTAGAACCCTCTCCAAAAGCGTTGGCTTGCCGAAGATAGAAGCAGACCTCTGCAGGTACCAACGACATCATGTCGCTGGTAGCCTGCTCTACGCGAATTTTAAGGTAATAATATTATTATTATTTTATTATTGTTATTTTTATGTCTTTCTCTAACGAAGGTTGTTATGGCAAAGTATATTATTAAGTAAAGTGCTGAAAATGCAACAAGATCTTGAAGAGGAGAAGAACAAAGCTATCATCAAAGATTTAGAAGAAAAAGTTGAAAACTACGAAGCTGCTCTGAAGAAGAAAGACTTCGCCATTCAAGATCTTGAAATTATGGCTAAAGAACACGAAGGTGCTTTAGAAAAGAAAGACTTTATTATTCAGTCTATGGAAGGCTCCTTGGCCGAAGTCCAAGCGGAAAATGACAGTTTAAAGAATGAATTACTTGAAAAGTCAGAAAAATATGAGCAAGAAAAGGAGAAGCTTGAAGCATGTCTCAAGACTGAGATCGAGAAAAATTCAAATTTGCAAAAATCATTGAAGGATCTCCAAGAGAAATGTCTAAATTTCGGCAGCCGATGCGTGCAGCGGCTGAAGGACATATTTCACTCTATCGGAGCCAGCTCTGAAAAATTTTCACCTTCAGCTGAAAACCTGCCCAGCACCTTGGAACATATTGAAGGCGAGGTTGATGCTCTTGACGAAGTTATTGTTGGGCATGACGATTTCTGCGCCCTGGTAGCTTCTCGAGGCACAACTGCCGCTTTTCTGAAGGCCGGTTGTACTCATGGGAAAATTGTGAATAGGCCAAACTTTAGCTTGTCAGCAGCAGATTTGATTGATATCCCGAGCCTAGCCCGAAGCATCGGAAATAGATTTATGACCCAAATTTGGGTAAATGGCGGGCGAAGGATGGCTAGTGACGAAGCTCGAAGTCACCTTAAGCCGGTAAGAAACTTATATTTGTTACTTTTACCTTCTCCTTGAAATTTGCACCTTTCTTATTCTGCTCCTTAATATGTGCAGGATGACGAAGCTGAAGTATGACGAAGCTGAAGCTTGATATTTGCTAAAATAGACTTTCCTACAAAAAATTCTGAAAGGATCTTTGTAATATCATTATGGAAAAAACTTATGTAAATTTGTACATACCTTGTAATATATTCTGTCTCCTTTATCCGTGTATAATCTGCTTTGCTGTGGACGAAACTTCTCTTTTTTGAGCCGAAGGCGAAAAACACCTTCCCTTCTTTTCGTACACAACGAAGCATGAAAACTTCCTCTTTCTACGATGATGATTCTATATGTCTAAATGAATGTTTATGAGTGCAAATGACATGATGTAATGTATCGTGCAGATGAATATCGGGACACATATTCAAAAACCATAATCATAAGCCTTCATCCCCTTGGGAATGATTCAAATCTTTCTGCCGTTTACTTTTCGGCTTCACCGTTTACTTTTCGGTGTATCAGCGTTGACTTTTCGCTGTAAGTCTCCCTTAGGAGCTTCTTCGCCTTCTACTTCGGCGGAATCAGCGTTGACTTTTCGCTGTAAGCTCTGCATTCCCTTAGGAATGACTTTTGAGCTTCTCCCTGTTTTCTTTTCTTTTTTATTTGCATTTACATTTACATTTTTGGGGGATATCATTCTTATAGAATTGAAATAAGGAAAATTACATGTTGTGGCCCCATTAAAAACCTTTCTCCCCCTTTGGAAAGGAAAAGGGTACCACAAAAAAAATAGAAAAAATTACATCAAGCTAAACATAATATCGCCGAAGCTCATCCGCATTCCACAATCTAGGGATGTCGTTGCTGTCCATATCCTTTAATCTGTAGGAACCGGGTCTTGACGAAGATACTACCAAAAAAGGGCCTTCCCACTTCAGCTGTAGTTTGCCTACTGTGTCTGGGTTGGCCACTCTTCGAAGCACCAAATGTCCTGGCTTAATGTTCTTCAACCGAACTTTTCTATCACGCCATTTTATTGTTTCGGCTTGGTATTTATTGATGTTTTCCACAGCCTGAAGCCTGATCCCCTCTATAGCATCTTTTTCCACAGAGCAATCAGCTTCATCTTCGCCTTTTGCCGAAGCTATTGTTCTTATTGATCCTGCTTTGGCTTCTTTCGGGGTTATTGCTTCGTCACCAAACAATAATTTGAATGGCGTAAAGCCTGTTGATCTTGACGCTGTTGTGTTATGGCTCCACACCACTTTGATTAATTCTTCTGGCCACTTTCCCCTGGGCTGATTGAAGATTGACTTCATTATTCCTGTCATTATGATCCCATTAGCTCTTTCGACTAGTCCATTTGATTCTGGGTGTCGAACTGACGCAAAATGGATCTTCATGCCAATTTGGTCACAAAACTCTTTAAAAGCTTCGGAATCAAACTGCGTTCCATTGTCCACAGTAATGGCCTTCGGCACTTCGAAGCGACAAACAATGTTTTGCTAGAAAAACTTTTGGACAGTGACCGAAGTTATTGTGGCTAAAGGCTTTGCCTCAATCCATTTAGAAAAATATTCCACAACACAACAGCTGCTCCTGCTCCGAAGGTTCCCCAAGACCCATCGCAAAACACTGTCCATGCTTCGGCATCTTTATTCGTTTCTTCCTCCTGAGCCCCTGGCGTCCAGTCAGCAATGAAGTCTACCAACGCTTGGGACTGAATCGAAGATCTATGCACATAATCAATACAAAATTCATTGAGCTCTGCAGCCCATTTTCCAATCCTTCCAGTAGCTTCTCGGTTTCTCATAATATCCTTCAACGGTTGTGAAGAAGGAACAATTATATTATAAGCTTGAAAATAATGCCGAAGCTTCCTGGAGGCCATCAAAACAGCATACAGTACCTTCTCCAATTCTGTATAATTTTTCTTTGATAAACTAAGAACTTCGGATACAAAGTATATCGGCGACGAAGCATGGTCCCAACAGGTTCGAACATGGAATATTTAGCCGAGTCGGATAAAATTGATTAGATGACGACATATTGAGCCTTCCGTTTGAGAGTACGGAGTCGAAATAATTTTTTTGGACATAGATCGAACATCGAGAAATCGGAGTCGGACACAACTCGACTAGCAGTTGTCGAGCGTTTGATTAAACGAGCTTCAGATGAGATTTATAATTCGAGATGATTTTCGAGTTTGCATTCGTTTCGAGAATTAAAAGTTTTAACAGGCTCCAATATTGGCCTTCTGTGAGATCGAATAATTCTGAATTCGGTGAAATGTGAATGAATAATCTGGATATTCAGAGACATACGCGAGCGAGAAATAGAATTTTTTACTGAGCATCCGAGATTAGGATAATTCTTTCGACATAACCCGCAATAGACACCTGGGGTGTCACACATACCATCACCATATTCGCCGTACTCGTACTCGTGTAATCCTTCGATTGCCATAGAGTGTAGCGTGGGAAGGGAGAGATTAGCGGTCGCTGGTGATGTTCCGCCACGTGTTGGTGGGCGCCGCCGCCGTGGTCCGGTGCTGGAAGTAGAAGATGGAACGTGAACCGTTGGATCGGTTCCCAACGGTAGAGATTAGATGCCTATGTACCCAGTCGCTCTGATGGCTCTCGGCCGTTGATCTGCGCGTGAACGCTTCGGATTAGATCTTGCGCACCGGTTCGGGTAGTTGGATCTAGACCATAGGATCTGATCAGACGGTCAGGGGTGAGCGCGGGTGAGTAGCGCGCCTGGTTCTAATCTGGCGCGTTCCTTTTGGATCGGATGGTAAGATCTATCCGATACCCCTTCGCCATATACATTTTACAAAAGAGCCCCCGCAGAATCACGAAAACAACCCGCCATCCACTTCTAAAGTGCCTTGAGTCATATGAAATTTTACACCGGGGCCCCTGAGCTTACCAGAAATCGAGGCCCAGTCCAGAAAGGATTAAAAATAGAGAAATAATTATAGAAATTAGTTTTTAATACAAAAACAGTTCTAGAAATTTGTAAAATGCATAGAAAATTCATTTTTAATCCAAATTGATCCATTCCAATTTCTAAAATTTGGTAATATTAATGTTTATCGCCTAGAGTCTCTGTTCTGGCATGAAAACAGTAAGAAAATTTATTTCTCATTTAATCCTATTTCAAGCACATAAAACCTTTAGAAATTCATATCTTAAAATCTATAACTCCAAAATTAATGATTTTTGTTCCTAGGATCTTATTTTAATATGTAGATTTTTATTGTGTATTTTATTTATATGTTTGGTGTGATGTTAATTTTGCTATACTATGTATGTGTTGTATTGATGCGAGTAGACGAGCAAGCCACTGTGGATCCTGAGGTTCATCTGGTAGAAGTTGCTGAGCAGGAGCTCATTGAAGGCAAGTTGTGCCCTTGATCACTTACTTTTTCCCAGCCATGTTCTTATTAATTATAATGATCTGCATAGGTTAATTTTGATGGGATCCGATAGGTTACCCCAGTTTTGGCTATCTTTATACCTTGTTGCCACTGAATATTTTTGGGTTGTACTTACTATTGCTTATTGTGGTTTTGGGTATGGAGATACACTATTCATGATTACACTTTTATTATTTGTTTATTATTACTGTTCATGTTAAGATCATTATGTTAATGGGAACATGGAGCAACCACCCGGGAAAACAGTGCTACAACAAGGGTTTAATGGGACGCCCTTGGCCGATTAACTAGGAAAGCTAGTGGATGACTACCTTACCCGAAAGGGGCAAGGGCAGTAGGGGAGTGGTCAGTGTAGGGAGGTCCTTGGGTTGATTTTGCTGCGATGGCGGTCAGGCGAGGGATTCCTGCACTGGAGCTTCCTATAAACTGTAGCGGGTTTTCTGAAACTAGTGGAACTTTGTAAAGGCCTCGTAGTGTTACCCTGCCTCACCTCCTCGATAGAGGTGTATGGGATTGGCCATATCTTGGCAGATGGGTAACATGACTTGTGGGTAAAGATGTGCAACCTCTGCAGAGTGTAAAACTGGTATACTAGCCGTGCTCACGGTCATGAGTAGCTTGGACCCTCATATGATTAATCTATGGAATTAAAACTCAATTTGTCATTTGCATCGCATTGGGTTTATTTTATTATTACTTTTATTTATTATTACTAAGGTTTGGTATGTACTTACACTTAGTAATTGCTAATAAAATTTTGACCAACTTCTAAAAGCAATGCTCAACTATAGCCTTTATTTTGTTGATCAGCCTTACACTTCACATGAACTCCCACTTTTGGTGAGTTCATGCACATTATTCCCCACGACTTGTTGAGCTATGAACGAATGTGAGCTCACTCTTGCTGTCTCACACCCCCCACAGGAGAAGAACAGGTGGTCGAAGAGGAGCCGCCTAACACTGAGGCTTTCGACTTGATCTAGGTGGCGTCTCCCAATCAGCTTTGTTGCGCCAGGGAATAATATTTAGTTCGCTTTATTTTATCATTTATTTTTGTAAGACTTTCGCTATGTAATAAGTACATTTATGATATTTATGATATTTATCTCTATGCACTCTGTTATTATATGTGTTGTCTTCTCTGGCGCATATATGAGATGCACCCAGCTTTGTTCCTTAAAACCGGGTGTGATAGTTTGTTACAAGTAAGGAGTTCGTAGGAGGTCTTCTTGAGGAGACTGTGCAGGTAGAGCCGATTTATGGCATGGAAAGCTGTGTTCACAGCTTCCGACCAAAATCGCTTAGGCGTATTGTACTCTCCAAGCATCGTTCTCGCCATGTCGATTAGCGTCATGTTCTTCCTCTCTACCACACCATTTTGCTGTGGTGTGTAGGGAGCAGAGAACTCGTGTTTGATGCCTTCCTCCTCAAGATACTCTTCAACTTATAGATTTTTGAACTTAGACCCATTGTCGCTTCTTATCTTCTTCACCTTTAGCTCAAATTCATTTTGTGCTCTCCTTAAGAAGCGCTTTAGGGTCCCTTGGGTTTCTGACTTATCCTGCAAAAAGAATACCCAAGTGAAGCGGGAAAAATCATTAACAATTACAAGACCATACTTACTTACCCCGATGCTGAGGTAGGCAACGGGTCCGAAGAGATCCATGTGAAGAAGCTCCAGTGGTCTTTATGTCGTCATCACTTTCTTACTGTAATGAGTGCTTCCCACCTATTTCCCTGCCTGACATGCTGCACAAGGTCTATCTTTCTTAAAACAGACATCGGTTAGTCCTAACACATGATCTCCCTTTAGAAGCTTATGAAGGTTCTTCATCCCAACATGTGCTATACGGCGATGCCAAAGCCAGCCCATCTAGATCAGCATTCTCTTTCGAAAAATCAACTAAGTTACACATTAGAGATAGAATGCTCGGATGTGATGGCTATCTTGCCCAAGCCTTTGACCTTGCCTTAATTCCCATCTCCAAAGATGATCGTATCCTGGGAATCCTTTTCTTGACGTAGGAGGTAAACATCTTCTTCTCCCCCGTCATGTGGTTTGTGCATCCATTGTCGATAATCCAGCTTGAGCCCCCGGATGCATAAACCTGCAAGGAATTTAAGCTGGGGTTTTAGGTACCCAACTCTTGTTGGGTCCTACAAGGTTAGTTACAACAGTTTTTGGAACCCATATGCATGTTTTGTCTCCCTTGCATTTGGATCCCAACTTCCTAGCAACTACTTTTGCATTCTTGCATAAAAGTACAAAAGAAGCATTGCAAGCATTATAAACAGTAGTAGGTCCATTGCAAACTTTTCTAGAAGCATGAGAGGTAGCATAATTTCTCCTAGGCCTACTTCTACCATGAACAAAAGCAGAACTAGATGCAAACATAGCATGTGAATCATTATAAGCAGCATGATTATAACTCCTATTATTATAAGCATGTCTATTAAATTTCCTATTGTAAATATAGACATGGTTCCTTTGAGGACTACTAGCCATAGGGGCCTTCCCTTTCTCCTTATTAAGAACGGGAGTCCTTTTGCTTGTTAAGTTCTTGGTTTCCTTTCGGAAACCAAGTCCATCCTTAATTGAGGGGTGTCTACCAATAGTGTAGGCATCCCTAGCAAATTTTAATTTATCAAAATCAACTTTGTGAGTCATAAGTTAAGCATTAAGACTTGCCACCTTATTGTTTAATTTAGCAATAGAAGTAAGATGTGCATTACAGGCATCAACATCAAAGTCCTTACATCTGTTGCAAATAATGACATGCTCTACACATGAATTAGTTTCATTAACATCCTCTAGTTTAGCATTTAATTCTACATTTAAATTCTTTAGGCTAGAAATGGATTCGTGACAGGAAGACAACTCAGATGACAATATTTCATTTTTCTTTATTTCTAAAGCAAGAGATTTTTGAACGCTAATAAACTTGTCATGTTCCTCATATAAAATATCCTCTTGCTTCTCTAGCAGTCTATTATTTTCATTAAGAGCATCAATTAACTCATTTATTTTGTCTACTTTATTTCTATCTAATCCTTTAAACAAATCAGTATAGTCTACTTCATTATCAGATGACTCTTCATCACTAGAAGAAGTATACTTGGGAGAGTCCCGAATACGTACCTTCTTCTCCTTACCCATAAGGCAAGTGTGGCGTTCGTTGGGGAAGAGCGAAGATTTGTCGAAGGCTGAGGCAGCCAATCCTTCATCGTCAGAGTCGGATGAAGAGAAGTCAGAATCCCATTCCTTTCCAAGGTGCGCCTCGCCCTTCGCCTTCCTGTGGTTCTTCTTCTTTTCCCTCTTCCCGTGCTTTTCTTGTCCCTGGTCATTATCATTATCGGGGCATTGAGCTATGAAATGACCAGTCTTACCGCATTTGAAGCAGGAGCGCTTTTAGCGTGGTCTTGAAGCGCCTGATGCCCAGCAGCCTCCACTTGTGCTACCTTGCTTGGTAGCGCCTCCTTGCTGCTAGTTGCTTTGAGAGCAACGGGCTGCAGCTCGTAGATGGGCAGTGGACCATTTAGCACATCGTTCACATATCGCGCCTCCTTCACCATCATGCGCCCGCTCACGAATTTTCCAAGGATCTCCTCGGGCGTCATCTTGGTGTACCTGGGGTTTTCACGAATAAGGTTAACAAGATAGGGGTCAATAACGGTAAATGACCTAAGCATGAGTCGGACGATGTCATGATCCGTCCATCTTGTGCTCCCGTAGCTTCAGATTTTGTTGACCAGGGTCTTGAGCCTGTTGTAGGTTTGTGTTGGCTCTTCTCCCTTGATCATCGCGAACCTTCCCAGCTCGCCGTCCACCAGTTCCATCTTGGTGATCATGGTGGCGTCGTTTCCCTCATGAGATATCTTGAGGGTGTCCTAGATTTGCTTAGCGTTGTCCAAGCCACTCACTTTATTATACTCATCCCTGCAAAGTGACGCTAGCAAGACAGTAGTAGCTTGGGCATTTTTATGAATTTGTTCATTTATAAACACAGGATTATCTGTATTATCCAACTGCATCCCATTTTCCACAATTTTCCAAATGGTAGGATGGAGAGAAAATAGATGACTACGCATTTTATGGCTCCAAAATGAGTAATCCTCTCCATCAAAGTGAGGGAGTTTTCTAAGAGGAATAGAAAGTAAATGGGCATTTGAGTTATACGGAATACGTGAATAATCAAAGGAGTAGTTTTGATTAACCGTCTTTTTCTTGGACGAGGAGTCGTCGTCGTCTCTTGGTGAAGAAGATGAGGCATCGCTGTCGTAGTAGATGATCTTCTTGATGCGCCTCTTCTTCTTCCTGTCCCTCTTCTTGTGACTCGACCCTAAGTTAGTGGGCTTGTCGTCCCTTGGCTCGTTGAAGAGGGACTCCTCCTTGTCGTTGACCACCATCCCCTTACCCTTAGGATCCATCTCTTCGGGCGGTTAGACCTTTAAATGAAGAGTGCAGCTCTGATACCAATTGAGAGCACCTAGAGGGGGGTAAATAGGTGATCCTATAAAATCAAACACTAAATAGCCACAAATTTGATTATATAAAAGTTAGTGCGAGTTAATCAAGTTGCTATGAAGCGATCTCTTACGAACAAAATAATCACAGAAGACCAACACAAGAGACACACGATTTTTATCCCGTGGTTCGGCCAAGTAACACTTGCCTACTTCTACGTTGTGGCGTCCCAATGGACGAGGGTTGCACTCAACCCCTTTCAATTGATCCAATGATCGACTTGAATACCACTGTCGTTTATCTTTTTAGTATTCTTCCCGTTTGTGAGGAATCTCCACAAGTTGGAGCCTCACGCCCTTGCAATATAGATCACAGAGAAAGCACAAGAGTAAGGATGGGAGAGCAACACACGCAAGACCCAAATCCGCAGCACTCACACATGCACACAAGCCAAGACTTGAGCTCGAAACATAGCACAGAGAGTTTGCAACTTAAACTGAGCTCAAATCACTAACACCGTCGATCAAATACGTGGAGGCAGAGTCTGAGAGTCTTAGAATGCCTAGAGAAGGCTTGGTGTTCTGCTCCATGCACCTAGGGGTCACTTTTATAGCCCCAAGGCAGCTTGGAGCCGTTGGAGATCAACATGAAAGGCAATTCCTGCCTTCTGTCGAGTGGCGCACTGGACAGTCCGGTGCGCCACCGGATAGGCACTATAGCTGTCTGGTGCGCGATCTCTTTCCTTTTCTGGCGAAGCCAACCGTTGTATCTTCAGATCTATTGGTGCACCGAACACTATCCGGTGTACACCGGACAGTCTGGTGCAACCATCCGACCGTTGGTTTCGCCACGTGTCGCCCGTTGATCGCGCAGGCGACCGTTGGCCGTGAGTGCCGTTGGCTCACCGGACAGTCTGGTGCACCACCGTACAGTCCGGTGAATTTTAGCCGCGGCGCGTCATTCATTTCCCGAGAGCAACCAGTTCACCGTCAGCCAGCCTAGGGCACCGGGCACTGTCCGGTGCGCCACCAGACAGTCCGGTGTGCCAGGCCCGAGCTGGTTTTGGCTGTACACAGCCAACTCTTTTCCAACTTCTTTCTTCTTTTCTTGGCACTGTTTCTAGCACTTAGATAAACATGTTAGTATTCAAAAACAATTCACTAAGTCTAGAAACATACCTTGTTCTTTGATTTACACTTCTCACTCATTTAGCACATAAGAACTCAATCAATATGTGTTGGACATCTAATCACCAAAACACTTATAGAAATGGCCCAAGGGCACATTTCCCTTTCACTGTTAAGAACAAGTATCCTTTAGCTCGTATTGAAGAATTATTTGATCAGATGAGAGGTGCTAGGGTATTTTCTAAAATTGATCTCAGATCGGGTTATCATCAAATGAAGATTAGGCCATCTGATATTCCCAAGACGACTTTCTCTACCCGATATGGTGTATATAAATTCACAGCCATGTCGTTTTGCTTAACTAATGCACCAGCCTAGGGCTGGAAATGAGCTTCGGCTCGGTGCGGCTCGGTGACTGAACGAGCTCGGCTCGTCCATTTCACGAGCTGGCGAAAGAGGCTCGGCTCGGCTCGGCTCGCGAGCCATATTCTGGTACTTATCATTGCATTATTTAGTGAATTAACATTATATATTCATCATCAAAGACTAAAAAATGATCTATTATCCATAAAATTATCTAATATTTATTATTATTCCATAAATTGATCATTTTTGCAAGGCTCGCGAGCTGGCTCGGCTCGGCTCGCTGCAAAAACGACCTCGAAGAAGAGGCTCGGCTCGGCTCGTTCGAGGCTCGCGAGCCGCTCCGAGCCGAGCCGAGCCGCACCGAGCTCGAGCCGGCTCGCGAGCCTCGAGCTAATTTTCCAGCCCTACACCAGCCTACTTCATGAATCTAATGAACAAGGTGTTCATGGAGTATCTTGACAGATTCATAGTGGTATTCATTGACGATATCCTTATTTATTCCAAGAATGATAGTGATCATGAGGAACATCTGCAGATGGTGCTACAGAAGCTATGGAATAGTCTGCTCTATGCCAAGTATAACAAGTGCGAGTTCTGGATTGACGAAGTGCCATTCCTTGGACACATCATCTCTAATGGTGGAATATCAGTGGACCTTGCTAAAGTGAGAGAGATAGTGGCATGGAAGATACCAAGCATGGTTACTGAAATCCAGAGTTTCTTGGGACTTGCAGGCTACTACCAGCGATTTATTGAAGGGTTCTCTAAGATTGCTAAGCCGATGAGCTCACTGTTAGAGAAGCGAAAGGAATTTAAGTGGACTTGGGAATGCCAAGATAGTTTTAATCAACTGAAGTTAAGATTGATGTCACCCCAGTGTAGATTATGTCGGATCTGCAGAAGGGATTTGATATATATTGTGATGCGTGCCGCCAGGGCTTGGGAAGTATTCTCATGCAAGAAGGACATGTGATCGCCTATGCGTCTCACCAGTTGCGGAAACATGAGTTGAACTACCACACTCATGACTTAGAACTGGTAGTCGTAGTGCATGCACCGTTGGTTGGACAAGAGCTTAAAATACATCTTCACTAATGGTTGGACAAGTGCCAAGTTTACACCGATCAGAAGAGCTTAAAATACATCTTCACTCAAAAGGATCTCAACCTTAGGCAGCACCGTTGGTTGGAGCTCATCAAGGATTATGACTTGGAGATTCATTACCATCCAAGCAAGGCGAATTTGGTTGCGGATGCCTTGAGTCGGAAGGAGCATGTCCATGCAGCTATTGTTGCCCAGTTGCCGATGAGTTAGTTGAAGACTTTAGAAGACTTAACCTGGGAATAGTTGCACACACTAAAGGGATAACTATCAAAGTAGAACCTACCTTAGAGCAGGAAATATGCAAGGGTCAGATCGGCGATGCTAAAATCCAAGAGATCAATGATTTGATTACTGAAGGTAGAGGTCCATAATTTACGGAGGATGAGCAAGGCACAATATGGTTCAAGAACCAGATATGTGTTCTTGAGATTGACAGCCTCCGTGAGACTATACTGAAGGAAGCCCATGACTCTAATTACTCTATTCATCCTGGTAGCACTAAGATGTATCAGGATCTAAAGCAAAAGTACTAGTTGTATGGGCTGAAAAGAGATGTAGCTGCACATGTGGCGGTGTGTGATGTTTGTCAAAGAGTCAAAGCTGAACACCAAAGACCAGCTAGACTACTGCACCCGTTAAAAGTACCCGAATGGAAGTGGGAAGAAATTGGTATGGATTTCATTACCGGGTTGCCTTGCACCTCGAAGGGTTATGATTCTATATGGGTGATCGTGGACAGATTGACCAAAGTGGCTGACTTCATCCCAGTCAATACTACTTATAAAGGTTCTCAGCTGGCAGAGCTATACATGGCACAAATTGTGTGTTTACACGGGGTACCGAAGAAAATTGTTTCTGATCATGGATCCCAATTCACCTCAAGGTTTTTGAAGAGCCTTCATGAGAACATGGGTACAAAGTTGAACTTCAGTTCGGCCTATCATCCTCAAATGAATGGCCAAACTGAGAGAACTAACCAAGTACTAGAAGATATGCTAAGAGCTTGTTCCCTTAAGCATGGGGGCAGTTGGGACAAGAGTCTACCATATGCTAAGTTCTCCTATAATAATAATTACCAGGCCAGTCTGAAGATGTCACCATTTGAAGATTTATATGGTAGAAAGTGCAGGACCCCTCTGTATTGGGATCAGACTAGAGAAAGATAGTTCTTCGGGCCTGAAATTATTCAAGAGGCAGGAGAACAAGTTCGTATGATCCGGGAGAACTTGAGGGTAGCACAAACCCGACAAAATAGCTATGCTGATAATCGAAGAAGACCACTGGAATTTGAAGAGGGTGATCACATGTATCTCAAGGTGTCACCAATTCGTGGAATGAGAAGATTCAAAGTTAAAGGCAAATTATCCCCTCGCTTTATTGGACCCTGTTGGGGTCTTGTTCTCAAATGCTAAGAATTAAGAACGAGGCAACATAAAAAGTGTTAAATATTAGACTCCTTCGTCCTTGAAAACATTATGTCCCTTCGGATATAATGAATCTTGGACGAAGGTTATAAAAAGAAAAACCTTCGTAGGATTAATAAATGGTAAAAGAGAGCACATATACACAAAATATGAGTAATGATGCGGGTATAATCATCAACTTATTTTTATTACCAATTTCATAAAAACAAATTACAAATGTACCTTCAGATTGATGGAAAGTAAAGGTACAATCGTGATGCACGAAAACGTATGCCAGGTCAGCGTGAACAGTACGGGAGTACTGTTCATCTATTTATAGGCACGGGACGCAGCCCGTGTAAAATTACATTGATGCCCTTTACATTTGATAATAACTTTATGGCAATCCTTCGAGGTTTAACTTGACTTTTCATCCTTAAGTCGGTTCCTCTTTTCCTTTGTCATGCCGAAGCTTTTCTGCACGTAGCTTCGTGATCGTCCTATCCTTCGTCGTGATCGCTTTCCACCCCAGTCAAGCTTCGTCTTAACCATGCTCTTGTACACCCGCAACCTGACTCCGAAGATACCTGTTCACATGTTTCACTCGGAAAATATTGTCAAATCATGTTTTTGAGGAGCTTCGGAAGCCGAAGGCCCCCAACAGTAGCCCCTCGCAATATTAATTTACTGCAATGATAAATTCATATTGCGACATGGACGAAGGCTTTGAGCCGAAGGTCCGAAAAAACACCTTCCTTCTGCTAGAATAGCAGCAGTCATTGACAAACGGGGCCCTCCAGTTTTCGACACACTGGGTGTATAAATAAGAGCTCACCGCAAGTTTTTTTGGCACGCTTTCTTGCCATCCGCTTTTACTCACCCAAAAAATTTTTTAGCCTACACGCAACAGCACTTGCTCAGTTTTAGATTTTTAAGCTTCGGTTTCAAGTGGGTTTTGGGTTTTGTCAGCATTTTCGAAGATGCCTGAGGATAAGAAAGCCGTTGGTGGTTCGAAGCTAAGCCTTTCTGAAGAGATGCACCTGGGCTTTCTTGAATCAATGTCAAAGACTAATACGGAGAAGATTACCAGGGAGATTTTGGAGGGTTTGTCTGAAGATACTGGCAACAGTGAAAGTTACGATGTCGATAGTGGTGGTGAAGATTCCGAAGATCGACCCTGGCGACCAAGCCATGCAGTTTTTGGTAAGTCCAGTATTAAGGAAAATCATCTTGTCAATATGAGAGGGAGATACTTTTGGGACTTGTCTATTGTGAGGGTTGACGAAGGAGAGAAGACTTGTCCGACTCCCGAAGAAAATGAGGTCGTGATATTCCGAAGCTTCTTAAAAGCTGGATTACGATTTCCCTTGAGTAGCTTTGTCGTGGAAGTGCTAAAGACATTTGAAATCTACCTTCACCAACTTATCCCCGAAGCAATCATAAGGTTGAACATCTTTGTGTGGGCCGCGAGAAGCCAAGGTTTGGAACCTAACGCAAAAAGCTTCTGTAACATACACGAGCTATTGTATGAGACAAAACCCTGGGGCAAAGAGCAGTATCACAACAACTTTGGCTGCTACAGCTTCGGCGCTCGGTCCGGGTCAAGCTGCCCTGTGCCAACTTTTCGAAAGAGGTGGCCCGGCGACTGGATGACAGAATGGTTTTACGTGAAAAATGACTTGAAATCATGTGAAGATATCAAAGGTATCATTATGCGCCCTATCTGGCAACGCTTTGGCCTCCGGAAGCCGAAGGTGGAAATGGATGAAGCAACCGAAGAATGCCAGAGAGCCTTCGGCGTGGTTTGCTCTTTTATTGGGACAAGGGATTTGGTCCAAGAGCATATTGCCTTCAGAGTATGGCCACTTGTAGAAAAATGGGAAATGCCGAAGGAGACCGTCAGGGAACCTGACGAAGGTGGACTAGTCAGGCTGAAATACACATTCAAATACGGAGATAAGTTTGTTGAACCAGATGATGACTGGTTAAAAAGTATTGAGGCCATAAGTGACGAATTGCTTGGGGTATATTCGAAAGCTGAAGATACTGCATTATCAGCGGCCTTTGGAGGCCAAAAGAAGAAGAGACTTAACCGAGTATTCGATGCAATTGGGTTTGTCTACCCCGACTACCATTACCCAGTGCGAGGCCAAAAAAGGAAAAATACTTCTCCTGCAAAGGAAATTGCTTCAGCTGCTCCTAGTGAGCCATCCCCGAAGAGGAAAAAGGTAAAGGTGCTCACACACCGGCCACGTTATATTGAACCGGCCACAGTTCCTGAGTTTATTGGTGAGGCCTCTTCGGCCAGCGAAGCTAGAGAACCAACTCCAATGCCAAAAATTGAAGAAGTGGCCGAAGCACCAACAACAGAGAAAATAGAAGAACCGAGGACTAGAGAAACAAAAACATTAGAAATTTTAAGTCCTCCAACAAAAATTGAGGCCACGAAAAGCCAAAAGGGACCAGCAGCGACCCCGAAAAGAAAAAGGATGGTTAATGTGCTAGATGTTTTGGAAACAATTAAATCTTCAAGCATAACTCCAAAGAAAACTGTTCAAGCTTCTGAAATGTCTACTGAAGCCTTTGTTGCTGAAGCTTTGAAGCAACAATTTGAAACTGAAGCTTGGCCCTCAGAGCCCACCAAGGTAAAACCTTTGAAAGCTGAAAAAAGAAAATTGACAGAGGCAACTTTGGAAACCGAAAAAATAAAAATGACAGAGCCAATTTTGATTGAAGAAATTGACACTGGCGCCCCCGAAGCATCTTCCAAAATACATGATTATATTGTGCGACATGCTTCGGGGAAGAAACTTTCTAGAGAAGAGATTTCTGAAGCTAATCACTATGCCCGAGAACTGAAGTATCCGAAGGGGGCCGTAGTGTTCAATGGAACAGACGAAGATGACTTCCTATACTGTCTCCCAGACAATAAAGAATTATCTGTCTGCCGAGAGATGGCTAGGAGCATGGGTTTCCCGAAGCTTGAAGCTGGCCTTTGCGCCATGACAAAGGAGGATCTTGCAGATAGCCTTGCATATAATAGTCTGAAGGTACAAAAATTGTAAATTTTGAAATTTATGAATTTTGAATTAGTCTTTTGCTGTTATGTTGATCCATTCATTCTTTTGAATAGGGCTTAATACTCAGCAATGCCTTAAGGGCACAAAAGAATGCTGAAGACGAGAGCTGCACTATTGCTCTTAACAACCTTCGAACAGAGGTTATCAGGCTAAGAAACGAAGCCTTGGAAAAGGACAAAATTCTGCTTACATTGGTGGATAAAATGAAGGAAGACGAAGCTAGCTCTAAAACTCAAGCCAAAGCTCAGAAGCGCGAAATCGAAGATCTTCGGAAACAATTAGCCCGAGCTAAAGAAGAATGCATTCTTGAAGAAACAAAATGAGAACTAAGTGATCAGTGGGCAAATCATTTGGAAATAAATGTTGAAGAGCTTCGTGCTTCGAAGAAAAGGTGCTATGATAAATCCATAGAGTGTGTTAAAAAGATAAAATCCAGCTTCGCCAGCGTCGGCGCATTTTCTAGTGAAGAAAATTTCACAAGTGGGAATCCAGAAGGCCCGATTGAATGGATCAGTCACGAAGCTGAGGCCTTCGAGGAAATCTTGAATAGTCGCGGGGATATTTGTGCTTTTTCGGGCGCCAGAGGAATTGTTACTATTTTGGAGAAGAAAGGGTGCGAGCATGTGAAACCTTTAGCACAATCTGAAGCTGCCTTATCCTCTGAAGATATTAAAGACCCTTCAGCCGAAGCAAGCCAGGTCGGTGGAAAATTTTTCACCGACATTTGGGACAATGGCGGCCGAGAAATGGCTCAAGAAATCATTCAGAGAAGTGAAAAAGGCATCCATGACGCTAGGAAGGTAGCGGAGGCTGCTGAAAAAAGCATAGGGCCCGAAGGGCAAATAGGTATTAATTAGTGGTTTTTATTCTGTTGTGATTTTTGATTTTGAACTTTGTTCGCGGTTTGTAATAGTAATATAGCCGTGTCCTCTCTTCCCTCAGAACCTGCTGAGGCAGCCCCGGACCCCCCCCGAAGGGGGACGACGAAATTAGACAAATGGTCGAAGCCATCATGGACAAAGTTGTCAATCAGCTACTAAACGAAGCTGCAGAAGTAGTTCTTAAGGAAGATTAAGTGCTATTGTAAAAAATACTTGGAACATGATATGTGTAAAACTTTGTAACTTTGAATGTAATATATAATCTATTTATGGTTCGATTCTTTATGATGCATGAAATTTTGCATACATACTGTTTTTTGAGCCTTCGGCGAAAAAACACCTTCCCTTCTTTTCATGCTTCGTGAAGAAAATCTTTTATGTATCACAAGAATTTCCATACTTCTCTGATGAAGAATATCCAAGCTTCGTGAAAACATTCTTCGAAGCTATAAAAAAGTTTTATGTTGCCTCTCTGACGAAGCTATACTTCTTCTCAATTTATCTTGTGCTTTAGCACGATTTTCTCTTTTTCCAAAACATTCTTCGAAGATCAATACTGTGTCCCCTTCTTGTTCTACATGCGATATGATGTATGATGCTTATGTTATGCAAAATGATGTGATGATGTTATGCTATGCAAAATGATATTTATGCTGAAGATACACACATCTCTGCAATAGAGCACACAATCTTTTTATCTCAGCGCTGACTTTTCGCTGTAAGCCTCCCTTAGGAGCTTCTTCGCCTTTTACTTTCAGCGGAATCAGCGTTTATTTTTCGCTGTAAGCCTCCCTTAGGAGCTTCTTCGCCTTTTACTTTCAGCGGAATCAGCGTTTATTTTTCGCTGTAAGCTCTGCATTCCCTTCGGAACGACTTTTGAGCAGAAAACTTACACTGCGCTCCTTTAGGAATGACTTTTTACTACTTCGAAGAAGTTACAGTGTGTTCCTTAGAACAAGTTTTTGATAATTTGAAGGTTCTCCATACCACCATAAATTCTTGTGCTTTGGTAACTCAAGCCTATGGAGAAGATATGTTTTCATTATGATGATAAGCTAAACTGTTACAAGAATTTGAAAAAACGATAAAAGACACTTAAACTTCCCATAATTGTTCTTTACTACAAAGAAAGTAAAACTGAATGCGAAAATGCGAAAAACTGCTGTCGAGGTAGGATATTTTGTTAGTAAATATGCTTCGACTCTAGCACAGTGCTATTGACTGTGCGAGCTTTGGACTCCTCCCTGAGGTCCCCCTGGGGGTGAGAGTGCTGGCTCCCTTCTGGTTGCGGACCACGTTGTATTGGTGGTGGTGGTGGAAGCTGTTGCCAGGAAGCTTGGGGTTGGCTTGCCGAAGCAACAGAGGCTGCAGGGTGATTGCCTACATATTCTGGAATGTAAGGCGAATGATACGAAGCAATATGCATGACCTGCTTCGACTGGTTCTGTTGCGCTGCAGCCTCTGCTAGCTCCTTTTGCTTCTGGATGGTAACATGGCACATCCTGGTGGTATGGCCCTTGCCTTCACCACAGAATAGGCAGTAAATTTTTCTTGGTTGATCTCCAAATCTTCCCCCGAAGCCCCTATTGCCTCTGCCCCTTGGCGCTGGCGGCCGGAAAGAGCTTTGCTGTTGCCCCGAAGCTTGCGAGGAGCACTGTGGCCTTTGTTGTTGACTCCCTTTGTCATCACTTTGGGTAGAATTGTGAATTGACCTGACGTGCCTCGGATAAAATCTTCCTCCGAAGCCCCTGGCCATTTCAGAGAACCTGAAAGCTTCCTCCCTTCTTTGGCGAAAATCATTGTCAGCTCGAATATACTCGTCCATCTTCTGGAGCAGCTTCTCCAAAGTTTGAGGAGGCTTCCTGGCAAAGTACTGAGCTACAGGTCCTGGCCGAAGCCCCTTGATCATGGCCTCAATGACAATTTCATTGGGCACTGTTGGTGCCTGTGCCCTCAGACGTAGGAACCTTCGGACATATGCCTAAAGGTATTCTTCGTGATCCTAGGTGCACTGGAATAAAGCTTGAGCAGTGACTGGCTTCGTCTGAAACCCTTGGAAGCTGGTTATCAACATATCCTTCAGCTTTTGCCATGAGGTGATTGTCCCTGGCCTAAGGGAGGAGTACCAGGTTTGTGCAACGCTCCTGACAGCCATGACGAAGGACTTTGCCATGACCGCCGTGTTGCCACCGTACGAAGATATAGTTGCCTCATAGCTCATCAAAAATTGTTTTGGGTCTGAATGACCGTCGTACATGGGGAGCTGGGGCGGCTTGTAAGACTGTGGCCAAGGAATAGCCTGTAGTTCTGTTGACAAGGGAGAAGCATCATCAAAAGCAAAATTTCCGTGATGGAAATCTTCATACCAGTCGCCCTCGTTGTAGAAGCCCTCTTGATGAAGCTCTCTGCGCGGGGGCCTTTGGTTCTGGTCATCTTGAGCAAGATGTCGAAGCTCTTCAGAGGCTTCGTCTATCTGCCTTTGAAGATCAGCTAGACGAGCCATCTTCTCCTTCTTCCGTTGGACCTGTTGATTGATCATCTCTAAATTTTGGATTTCTTGATCCAAGTCGTCCTCCGGAGGCGTTGGACTGGTGACCTTCCTCTTCTGGCTTCGGGCCTCCCTAAGAGAAACGACATCTTGATTGGGGTCCAGCGGCTGCAGAGTGGCAGCCCCTGTCGTGGAAGCTTTTTTCGGCGGCATGACGAAGGTGACGCTTGCCGAAGGTGTTCAAAACTCAAAAAGTGGAAGTGAGTTCACCGACGGTGGGCACCAATGTTGGGTTCTTGTTCTCAAATGCTAAGAATTAAGAACAAGGCAACATAAAAAGTGTTAAATATTAGACTCCTTCGTCCTTGAAAACATTATGTCCCTTCGGATATAATGAATCTTGGACGAAGGTTATAAAAAGAAAAACCTTCGTAGGATTAATAAATGGTAAAAGAGAGCACATATACACAAAATATGAGTAATGATGCGGGTATAATCATCAACTTATTTTTATTACCAATTTCATAAAAACAAATTACAAATGTACCTTCAGATTGATGGAAAGTAAAGGTACAATCGTGATGCACGAAAACGTATGCCAGGTCAGCGTGAACAGTACGTGAGTACTGTTCATCTATTTATAGGCACGGGACGCAGCCCGTGTAAAATTACATTGATGCCCTTTACATTTGATAATAACTTTATGGCAATCCTTCGAGGTTTAACTTGACTTTTCATCCTTAAGTCGGTTCCTCTTTTCCTTCGTCATGCCGAAGCTTTTCTGCACGTAGCTTCGTGATCATCCTATCCTTCGTCGTGATCGCTTTCCACCCCAGTCAAGCTTCGTCTTAACCATGCTCTTGTACACCCGCAACCTGACTCCGAAGATACCTGTTCACATGTTTCACTCGGAAAATATTGTCAAATCATGTTTTTGAGGAGCTTCGGAAGCCGAAGGCCCCCAACAGACCCTTTAGAATCTTTAGGCGAGTCAGGGAGATGGCCTACCAGCTTGAACTACCTGATCATCTATCCGATGTACACGATGTATTCCACGTATCTCAACTCAAGAAGTGTCTCCGTGTCCCTGAGGAACAGTTACCAATGGAAGAACTCAGTGTGTAGGGTGATCTAACTTGTACGGAGTATCCTATCAAGATTATCGATACATTGACTCAGGTTACAAGGAACGAAGTGATCAAAATGTGCAAAGTTCAATGGGGTCATCATGCAGAAGATGAAGCTACTTGGGAAAGAGAAGAAGAGCTGCGCATAGAATTTCCCCACCTATTCCCTAGTCCTTCCTAATCTCGAGGCCGAGATTCTTTTTAAGGGGGGTAGGATTTGTAATACCCAATTTGTAAAAGTATAAAAAAGGAGATGTTAATCCTTTATATGTTTTGGCCTCTATCCATTAGCACATGTGAACCACTACATTTCAAGTGATTAAATAGCTAGCGACATCCAAGATAATTTGTGCATCTTGCTGGTATTTATGTGTTGTGCATCTATGGATAATAATAATAGTAATAAAAAACAATAATGTCCAAACAAGGATTTAAGACCTAAATTGAATATTAGAATTGTTGTAAGGAAAGGATAATACTATACAAAACAAATAAAATAATTATATAAATGGGCAAAATCCTTACCTACTAGTATGCTCAGCTTGTATATTTAAAATAAGTACAAGTGCTCAATTAAATTTGAATTCAAAATGTAGATTCAAAAAAAAGGAAAAGAAATCAGAAATTCTAAAAGAAAAAAGAGAGGAGCTGACTCGCGGATCGGCCTTGGGCCCAATGTGAAGCTTCTGGCCCATTGACGCCTGACATCCGCCCGCACACCTAACACGCGGGCCCCACCAGCCATTCACCTAGTCGACCTCACACTGACTCCGTGACCCCACCTGTCATCCGCGTACCGCGCGATTCAAACTCCCTCTCTACCATGTGGGCCTAGAAGGTAAGCCCCACTTTTCCCTACCTCATGCGCATGGCGGACAACCATAACCATCACGCCTAAAGCCGTGGAGCTGGCGGGCCCAAAACCTTCCTGGTGCTCATGCCTATAAGACCCCTGTTGACCACCCCCTCTTGTGCCCCTTTTTCCGATGCCACTACTCCACATCCACCATTGCGCCGCCGCGTTCCGCACGGGGATAACCCGCCGCCGTCATGGGCAACCACCCCAGTGGGGTTCAGCCCTCATTGTGGTCACCTGAGACTCGGATTGATTGCCTGGAAGCCGTAGGAGGGAGTAATCGAAGTGGAACTAGCTGGATCCGTGGGAATCTCTTGCCGGAGTTAGGATTTCCGCTACCACCGCACTTCGCCGTGAACAACCCGCGCACAACCTTGCCCTCGGTAAGTACTGAACCCATGGAGATCGCCTTCATCCACTTACCACGTAGCGCGTCTTAGACTAGAGGAATTCGGCCTGGGAATCGAGTTGGCCGTCCACGGCCATGGCCTCCGCTGTGTTTACGGGCAGCGCCGCCTGTGCACCGTTGGTTTGGGGGATGATCTGCATGGGCCGTAGATTCATCAGGGTGCGGCTACGATTTAATCTGACGCATACCGGTTTAGCGGGCGATCATCCCGACCGTCGATCGGCAGATGAACATATGAGAGTTAATCGTGGGATTTTAGATCAGAAGCATCAAGGGGCGTTCCGAGGGTTGGAATTACGTACCGTTTCGGAGGCCGGTAGATCTGATATGATCCGTAGGATCAGGATCTAATGGCCGATCTCGGCCGTATCGCTTCGTCCGTGGCATTTCGCATAAAAGCCCCTCAGTTGTTAAGGAATCAACCCGTGGTACACCGATGGTGTGCCCTGTGTCTTAGACTTTTTGTGCATTAGACATTGAACTTCCTGTTAATAGTGAGCACAGTCCAGTCAGTTAATAAAACAGAGAAAGTAATTTGGGAAATGATTTTTAGTACAAAATTAATTGCAGAAACTTGTTTAATTCCTAGAAAATTCATTTTTAATCCTTTTAACCCATTCCAGTTCCTACAATTTTGTATTAATATTATTTACCATTCAGTACCTCTATTTTGGCATGAAACCTAGAGTGAAATTGATTACATAATTAATTCCATACCAAACATATAAAACCTTCGAAAAATCATAACTTAAAATCCATAACTCCGAATTTATTGATTCTTGTTCCTTCGATCTTGTTTCGATGCATAGATTATTATTATGTATTTTGTATTCATGTTTAGTGTAACACCCGGATTTTAGGGGTCCAAAACCCGGGCGTAAACATAAACACCAGGTATGCTGGGACCAAGTCTCACACATATGATGTATAGTGGCACAGGATCGAATGTCACAACTTTATATATAACAGGAGTTCTATACAAAATAAATAATTACATTATAAGGAGACAACGGTCCAGCAACCCAAAGTTGACTGGGAGACGACGACCTAGACCTCTCACGAACTCATCACAGCAGCCTCCATGAGCATCATCCTGCAGTACCTGGTCTTGACCTGTGGTGTATGTGAGACAGCAAGAGTGAGCTCACATACGTTCATCGCTCAACAAGTTGTGGGGAGTAATGTGCATGAACTCGCCAAAGGTGGGAGCTCACGTGAAGTGTAAGGCTTACCAAAGAAGATGGTTAGAGCTGAGCATTGCTTTTAAAGTTGGTCAAAATTTTATTAGCAATTACTAAGTATAAGTAAATACCAACCCAATTAAGTAGTAGAGCAAAAGTAACACCTCACCTGCAATGCAATGCATATGTCAAATTGAATTTAGTTCCATAAATTAATCATGTGAGTGTCCGAGCTGCTCATGACCGTGAGCACGGCTAGTATACCAGTTTTACACTCTGCAGAGGTTGCGCATCTTTACCCACAAGTCGTGTATCCCATGTCGCCAGGGTTTGCAAGGCCCTTAGACACTACCGAGGTGAATGGCTAGGGATCCACTACGAGGCCTTTACAAAGTTCCACTAGCTTCCGAAAACCCGCTACAGTTTATAGGAAGATCCAGTGCAGGAATCCCTTGCAGGACCGCCATCGCAGCAAAATCCTCCCGAGGGCCTCCCTACACTGACCTCTCCCCTACTGCCCTTGCCCCTTTCGGGTAAGGTAGTCTTCCACTAGCTTTCCTAATTAATCAGCCAAGGGGTCCCATTCCTCCCTTGTGGTAGCACTGTTTTCCCGGGTGGTTCTCCATGTTCCAATTAACATAATGATCTTAACATGAACCATAAATAACAACTGATAACAAAAGTATAATCATGAATAGTGTAATCTTCATACCCAAAACCACATATAGCACTAGCAAGTACTACCCAGAGAGTTCAGTGGTAAACAAGGTATAAAGATAATCAAACTAGGGTAACCTATTGGGTCCCATCAAAAATTAACCTATGCAGATCATTATGATTAATTAGAACATGGCTGGGTAAAAAGAAGTGATCAAGGGCACAACTTGCCTGGGCCTTGAGATTCCAGGTACCAGGATGATTCTTCAGATGACTCGTGACCTCACTGCTAGTCGTAGCAATACAAACAAACATTGTATAGGAAAAATTAACATTACACCAAACATAAGAACAAAATACACATTAATAATATACATATTAAAATAAGAACATAGGAACAGGAATCATTAATTTTGGAGTTATAGATTTTAAGTTATGAATTTTCAAAGGTTTTATGTGTTTAAAATGGATTAAGTGAGAGATTAAATTTCTAATTGTTTTTATGACAAAACAGAGGCTCTAGGTGGTAGATAATAAAATTACAAAATTTTAGAAAGTGGAATGGTTCAATTTGGAGCTAAAATGAATTTTCTATGAATTATCTAAGTTCTAGCAATTATTTTCATATTAAAAATCTATTTTCTATTCTATTTATTCAATTTAAATGAGTTCTGGACTGGGCCTTAATTACAGCAAAGCACAGGGGGCTCGGCGCAAGAATCCCGAGACTCAGCCAACAGTGCCCGAGGGACGGCGGGTTGTTTTCTGCAAAGTCCAGGGGCTCTTTAGAAAGTATTCCAAGCGAAGGGGTAAGCTTCGATCACAGCCGCCCGATCAGAGATGGGCGCACGAGATTAGATCGCGATCCCAGTGAACCGGTACGCGCCGACGGCCATTGGATCTAAGATCCACGGCCCACAATCAATCCATAGGTTGGAGCACGAGATCCGATCTGAGCCGCCCAGTTCGTGATCTACGGTCCAAATTTTATCGAGCGAAGGGGTATCCCAGTGATTTAATCGGGTCCGCCCGTTGAGCATCCAACGGCCAGCGCGACTCTTCCCCAACCAGACCCGCGCACGGCGGCGCCGCCCTTCACGCACGGCGGAGCCCACGCCGGAGTTCACCAATTTCGCGCCCCAATGCTCCCCGCACGCATTCCGGCCACGATTCATGACAAGGAAAGTGACCTAAACATGGTGGGACTACATACCGCAGCTGGGAGATGATGGAGGGGGGTCGACCACGGCACGGGGCGGGATTCGCCCAAATTTGGCACGACGGCGAGCAATTCGTCGAAAGCAGTCGCCAATAGGGTCAGCCAATGGGATCACACGTATCAGCGTTCCACTGCGAAGATCCGCAACCTCAATCCGAGGCCGAATTGACGACCTGGCCGCGAATTCCCCGGTGGCGGCGGCACTCAGTACTCTCTCTCTGCTTTCTTTTTCTCTCCACGGGCGCGCTTGGTCTTTCGGTGTCGGCTTAGGATGAAGGAGTATGGGGTGGCGGCGCATATTTATATTCCTGGCAACGGCCGAAGAATCCGGGCGGAAGTAGCACCGTTGCGACAACCACGGCGAGGATTCAGCGCGGGTTCACGCGAGTTTGTTCGGGGAGAAGCTTCTGACATTAGGGTCCCACGCGTCGGAGACACAAGGCGGAATCAAGCGTGGGCGCAGGGTGTCTGGCCAGGCGGGCCCGCGTGGCAGTGGGTTCACGGCTGAGGGCACAGCGGTAGGGAGATGGGCCGCGCAGTGGGTTTTCCGTGGTGGGCCGAAAAGGGATCCGAGGCCCAGGTAAGTTTCTTCTCTCTTTTTCTTTTATTTTTTTTTCTTTATATATTCATTTGAATCTTCTAGTTTGAATTTGAATCCCCTTTACTAATTTTGAATTCAAATTTGATTTGCAGATTTCACACAGGTCATATGAATAAATAAAAGTACCAGTTTTGGAGATATAAATTTTATATTATATTTTATACACCTTCCTTTTCTTTTCTTAATTATTTCTATTTTTCTTTCTTATTTAAATTTTCAAATCAAACTAAGTTTTAAATTCTAAATTTCAAATTTATGCACAAGATAAACTTTCACATGATGCACAATTTCTACATAGTATTTCTTCATTTATTTTATTATTATATTAACTAAGTACTGTTTTCAACATGAAGTACACACACCATATTATTATTTGAGTGTGTAATTGGATTAAAGGTATATTCAAAAGTTCTGCCTTTGTTTTGATAGGAATATTTTTCCAATGTCTAATCTTTATTATGATTTATTTACCTTTAAAAAGGGTGAACTATAAAGTTTAATCACTTATCAATGGTACTTTGCTCAGATTTCTTCTACCAATCCCACATTCAGAATTTGGGTGTTACAAATCCTACCCCCCTTAAAAATAATCTCGTCCTCGAGATTTGTAAGAAAAGGATGTATAATCATATTGTTCTCGGAACATATGCACAAACAAAGAAATCTCAGCATGATGCCTAATACTTTAACAAAACATAGGTTTAATAGACCTTATTATTCCTTCTAAAAGAATACCATATCATCTACTAACTAAAGTAACATCTAGATCTTACAAATCATCATAATTTATATCTATGTAGCTTGGTGGAGCTGGTGGTGGTGGAGGTTGTTGTTGTTGTCTCTCCAACCGTGCTTGCCTTATTTCTTGGCGGACCTGACGTATTTCCACGCGTTGTTGTCTTATCTGGTTTTGCATCTCGGTCACCAGGTCTGTTAATTGTTGTATTACCAGTTTTTGGGCAGCAACCACTTGTTCGGTTTTAATAGGTGGAGGATTTGGAGAATTCATTTCTGTTTGCTGTTGCGTGATAATCTTTCCTTTCCTGGTATTGACCATGAAAGTTAGAAGCATGTGGCAATAGTTTTTTTTTGCAAATGACCATATTCAATAAGCAGAATGAATAGGCTAGTAGCTGGTTATAATCTAAAGATTTCTTTAGTAGGGTTTAATTTTTTTGTTTTATGTCCAGATTGGGGTAACCAATCATATAAGGTGAATATCCGAGGGTAAGATAGAATCTGTCAAGATGAGAGATATATATGGATGAGATAGACTACATGATGTAGGTCAAAATCTGGTTTGATGACAGGTGGTGGTTGATAGATTATGCAATCCATTAAGACTCTATTGATTGGGTAAGTTATGTAACTTGTAATATAGGTCGAGTTGTTGTGTATGGCCAAGTTGATATAAGTCTCCAAATTAGGCTTTAAGTGATTTAGGAGTATGGCCTTATCCTTTCTCCCAGCATTAAGTAACTCACACTAGATTAGACCATATTAAATTAGATATGATCTAGATTAGATTGAATATGACTAGATTAGACTAGTTTAGGTTAAATAGATCTACTAGGGTAGGATAAGTATTATTAGGATATGTTAGAATCTTTAGAAGTTAGTTAGATTTATTAGGACCAGATAAAATCTTTTTAGGGTAAGATGAATCTATTAAGGTAATAGAATATCCTTTAAGATAAGATGGATCTATTACACAAGATTGAATCTAGGTTAGATTGGTATGACTAGTTTGACTAAATAAGATCTAATTAATTTGCATTAGATCATGGTTGTTTAATCTAGGGTGAATAAGTATGCTTATTAGGATAAGATGAATCCACAAGGATAAGTTAAAATCTTTTGAGGTCAGTTAGATCTATTAGGATGAGATAAAATCTTTTCAAGATGAGATGAGTATCTTTTTAAGATAAGATGAACCTATGAGATAAGAGAGAATCTTTTAAGCCAAGATGGATCTATTTAGAATAGATACACTTTAATGGAGGATAATCTGGATTGTTTAGTTATCTTATGAATTTTTATTTATTTATATCTATGCCTATATGAATATGTAGATGTAATTGTGGACATTACTCCACAACTCATCACACTCAATCAAAGATCCAAATCAAACAAGTATCACAAGAACAAACATTCAGATACATAGACACTTATAAAAATAGTTTTGTTTTTGTTCCTAGGATTAGGTTTCCTATTCCTTAAAAGTCACTTTAGGCACAAGATTTCAAAATGTGAAATCCACATTTGTCTTTAGAGAGAAAAGGTAAGAATAATCAGAGTAAAGCGGAATTAGATGAGAAAGGATTAAGAGAAGTTTAGAAAGAATTAGAGTAGTAAAGGTAAGTAGACAATGGTTGTCCAGTTCTATCTAGGTTTCGTCCTACAGTCAACATTGCTCTGATACCACTTCTGTAACACCCGGATTTTAGGGGTCCAAAACCCGGGCGTAAACATAAACACCAGGTATGCTGGGACCAAGTCTCACACATATGATGTATAGTGGCACAGGATCGAATGTCACAACTTTATATATAACAGGAGTTCTATACAAAATAAATAATTACATTATAAGGAGACAACGGTCCAGCAACCCAAAGTTGACTGGGAGACGACGACCTAGACCTCTCACGAACTCATCACAGCAGCCTCCATGAGCATCATCCTGCAGTACCTGGTCTTGACCTGTGGTGTATGTGAGACAGCAAGAGTGAGCTCACATACGTTCATCGCTCAATAAGTTGTGGGGAGTAATGTGCATGAACTCGCCAAAGGTGGGAGCTCACGTGAAGTGTAAGGCTTACCAAAGAAGATGGTTAGAGCTGAGCATTGCTTTTAAAGTTGGTCAAAATTTTATTAGCAATTACTAAGTATAAGTAAATACCAACCCAATTAAGTAGTAGAGCAAAAGTAACACCTCACCTGCAATGCAATGCATATGTCAAATTGAATTTAGTTCCATAAATTAATCATGTGAGTGTCCGAGCTGCTCATGACCGTGAGCACGGCTAGTATACCAGTTTTACACTCTGCAGAGGTTGCGCATCTTTACCCACAAGTCGTGTATCCCATGTCGCCAGGGTTTGCAAGGCCCTTAGACACTACCGAGGTGAATGGCTAGGGATCCACTACGAGGCCTTTACAAAGTTCCACTAGCTTCCGAAAACCCGCTACAGTTTATAGGAAGATCCAGTGCAGGAATCCCTTGCAGGACCGCCATCGCAGCAAAATCCTCCCGAGGGCCTCCCTACACTGACCTCTCCCCTACTGCCCTTGCCCCTTTCGGGTAAGGTAGTCTTCCACTAGCTTTCCTAATTAATCAGCCAAGGGGTCCCATTCCTCCCTTGTGGTAGCACTGTTTTCCCGGGTGGTTCTCCATGTTCCAATTAACATAATGATCTTAACATGAACCATAAATAACAACTGATAACAAAAGTATAATCATGAATAGTGTAATCTTCATACCCAAAACCACATATAGCACTAGCAAGTACTACCCAGAGAGTTCAGTGGTAAACAAGGTATAAAGATAATCAAACTAGGGTAACCTATTGGGTCCCATCAAAAATTAACCTATGCAGATCATTATGATTAATTAGAACATGGCTGGGTAAAAAGAAGTGATCAAGGGCACAACTTGCCTGGGCCTTGAGATTCCAGGTACCAGGATGATTCTTCAGATGACTCGTGACCTCACTGCTAGTCGTAGCAATACAAACAAACATTGTATAGGCAAAATTAACATTACACCAAACATAAGAACAAAATACACATTAATAATATACATATTAAAATAAGAACATAGGAACAGGAATCATTAATTTTGGAGTTATAGATTTTAAGTTATGAATTTTCAAAGGTTTTATGTGTTTAAAATGGATTAAGTGAGAGATTAAATTTCTAATTGTTTTTATGACAAAACAGAGGCTCTAGGTGGTAGATAATAAAATTACAAAATTTTAGAAAGTGGAATGGTTCAATTTGGAGCTAAAATGAATTTTCTATGAATTATCTAAGTTCTAGCAATTATTTTCATATTAAAAATCTATTTTCTATTCTATTTATTCAATTTAAATGAGTTCTGGACTGGGCCTTAATTACAGCAAAGCACAGGGGGCTCGGCGCAAGAATCCCGAGACTCAGCCAACAGTGCCCGAGGGACGGCGGGTTGTTTTCTGCAAAGTCCAGGGGCTCTTTAGAAAGTATTCCAAGCGAAGGGGTAAGCTTCGATCACAGCCGCCCGATCAGAGATGGGCGCACGAGATTAGATCGCGATCCCAGTGAACCGGTACGCGCCGACGGCCATTGGATCTAAGATCCACGGCCCACAATCAATCCATAGGTTGGAGCACGAGATCCGATCTGAGCCGCCCAGTTCGTGATCTACGGTCCAAATTTTATCGAGCGAAGGGGTATCCCAGTGATTTAATCGGGTCCGCCCGTTGAGCATCCAACGGCCAGCGCGACTCTTCCCCAACCAGACCCGCACACGGCGGCGCCGCCCTTCACGCACGGCGGAGCCCACGCCGGAGTTCACCAATTTCGCGCCCCAATGCTCCCCGCACGCATTCCGGCCACGATTCATGACAAGGAAAGTGACCTAAACATGGTGGGACTACATACCGCAGCTGGGAGATGATGGAGGGGGGTCGACCACGGCACGGGGCGGGATTCGCCCAAATTTGGCACGACGGCGAGCAATTCGTCGAAAGCAGTCGCCAATAGGGTCAGCCAATGGGATCACACGTATCAGCGTTCCACTGCGAAGATCCGCAACCTCAATCCGAGGCCGAATTGACGACCTGGCCGCGAATTCCCCGGTGGCGGCGGCACTCAGTACTCTCTCTCTGCTTTCTTTTTCTCTCCACGGGCGCGCTTGGTCTTTCGGTGTCGGCTTAGGATGAAGGAGTATGGGGTGGCGGCGCATATTTATATTCCCGGCAACGGCCGAAGAATCCGGGCGGAAGTAGCACCGTTGCGACAACCACGGCGAGGATTCAGCGCGGGTTCACGCGAGTTTGTTCGGGGAGAAGCTTCTGACATTAGGGTCCCACGCGTCGGAGACACAAGGCGGAATCAAGCGTGGGCGCAGGGTGTCTGGCCAGGCGGGCCCGCGTGGCAGTGGGTTCACGGCTGAGGGCACAGCGGTAGGGAGATGGGCCGCGCAGTGGGTTTTCCGTGGTGGGCCGAAAAGGGATCCGAGGCCCAGGTAAGTTTCTTCTCTCTTTTTCTTTTATTTTTTTTTCTTTATATATTCATTTGAATCTTCTAGTTTGAATTTGAATCCCCTTTACTAATTTTGAATTCAAATTTGATTTGCAGATTTCACACAGGTCATATGAATAAATAAACGTACCAGTTTTGGAGATATAAATTTTATATTATATTTTATACACCTTCCTTTTCTTTTCTTAATTATTTCTATTTTTCTTTCTTATTTAAATTTTCAAATCAAACTAAGTTTTAAATTATAAATTTCAAATTTATGCACAAGATAAACTTTCACATGATGCACAATTTCTACATAGTATTTCTTCATTTATTTTATTATTATATTAACTAAGTACTGTTTTCAACATGAAGTACACACACCATATTATTATTTGAGTGTGTAATTGGATTAAAGGTATATTCAAAAGTTCTGCCTTTGTTTTGATAGGAATATTTTTCCAATGTCTAATCTTTATTATGATTTATTTACCTTTAAAAAGGGTGAACTATAAAGTTTAATCACTTATCAATGGTACTTTGCTCAGATTTCTTCTACCAATCCCACATTCAGAATTTGGGTGTTACATTTAGTGTGATGTTAATTTCTCCCTTGTACTATGGTTGTTTGTATTGGGGCGAGTAGATGAGCCAGTGGCCGAGGATCTAGGTTTTCAGCAGGTAGAAGTTGTTGAGCAGGAGCTCATTGAAGGAAAGTTGTGCCCTTGACCACTTTTATTCCAATAATGTTCTCTATAATCATTTTATCATGCATAAGCTTAATTTTGATGGGACCCAATAGGCCACCCTAGTCTGGTTATCTTTTCACCTTGTTTACCCCAGAACTTTTGGGTAGTATTTGCTATTGCTATATATGGTTTTGGGTGTTGAGATAACTATTACACGTGATCATTCTTTGTTACTATTTTATTTCTGTTCATGATAAGACAACTATGTTAATTGGAACATCGAGCTTAACTTGAGAAACACATGCCACCACAAGGGTGGAATGGGACGCCCTTGGCTGACTAACTAGGAAAGATAGTGGAGGACTACCTTACCCATTAGGGGCAAGAGTAGTAGGGGAGTAGGCGTGTAGGGAGGTTCTTGGGTTGATTTTGCTGCGATGGCGGTCAGACGGGGGATTCTTGCATTGCCCTTCCTAAAAACTGTAGTGGGTTTTCTTAAGCTAGTGGAACTTTGTAAAGGCCTCATAGTGGATCCCTAGTCATTCACCTCGGTAGTGTCTAAGGGTCTAGCGAACCCTAGCTATACAGGATACACAACTTGTGGGTATAGGGTACAACCTCTGTAGAGTGTAAAACTGGTATACTAGCCGTGCTCGCGGTCATGAGCAGCTCAAGACTCTTGCATGATTAATTTATGAAATTAAATTCAATTTGTCATTTGCATCGCATTGGGATTTATTATTAATTTTGATCTACCTATTACTCTAGTTTGGTATCTACTTACATTTAGTAACTGCTAATAAAACTTGGCCAACTTATTAAAAGCAATGCTCACTTTAACCCTTATTTATTGGTCAGCCTTACACTTCACATGAACTCCCACCTTTGGTGAGTTCATGCACATTATTTCCCACAACTTATTGAGCTGTGATCTTTTGTGAGCTCACCCTTGCAATATATAAACCCCCCTACAGGAGAAGAACAGGTAGTCCAGGAGGAGCCGTACAATGAGGAGTACGAGTTGATCTAGGTGGCGTCTCCTAGTCAGCTTTGTGGCGCCAAGGAATAATACTTAGTTTGCTTTATTATTATCATTTATTTTTTGTAAGACTTCCGCTATGTAATAATGACATTTATAATATTTGTGACATTTAACTCTATACACTTTGTCATTATATGTGATGTTCTTCTTTGGCGCACATATGAGACGCACCCGGCTTTATCCCTTAAATCCGGGTGTGACAGTATATCTATGTTAAAACATTAGATTTATCATATAAGTGGGATGTTTTAGGAACATCCCTGCTTATGAAGCATAGGTTGACTCCAACCAAACACACCATAAGTCTTGGTTACCAAGCAAAGAACTTTTTACAACTTTGTCAAAAGAAGTAATGAATTAAACGACAAAGAACACCATATAGTGTGAATTTTGATTGTCTCAATGACACACTTTGTTATTGAACTAACTAAGATGTCTTTTTACTAAAGGTTGGAGGCTAGAGCCAATGCGGGTTGGTAGTCGGTATCGATCGCTGGCGTGGCAACCTATATGATTGGCAGTGTTAGAGACCACACGTCGTTATCAGCTGACGAATTGGGCCTCGACTGGTATCGATCGAGCGTGGTCAGTAATCGTCTTTTGTCTATGTGGCAGCATTTGCTTCGTCCAATTGATTCCAATCGTTTGAATATGAAAATGCAAAAAAATCAAAAAATCCCAAAAGGAATCTTGAATTCATTGTATAAATGAAGGGGGTCCTTGCCTTCTTTTACCCACTAGGCAATGTTTTTGCTCATAGACATTGGATATGCCATCGTGGAGCTCATGCAATTTTAGGCAAATCTCATTAGCAGTTTTCAATGTAAAAACTTGACTAAAAATATCCATGTAAGAGATTCATACAAGCAATTTTTGGTTCTATCATTTAAATGAATTTCTTTTTCCTCAATCATGGTGGGTTTCTCGGGATTCTTAGGTGGTTTCATCCCGTCACGAGTGACTCTCCAAAAACCTAGATCAACGACCTCTAGGTAACAAGCCTTCTAGCACTATAATATGGGAAGTTAGTGCCATCGAAGTGTGGTGGCCTATGGGTATCCATCCCCTTTCTCTAAAAAGTGTTGGCTCTTTTAGCGGTGATGCTAAAGCGTTTCAAATGAGCCAAACCAGGCTCTGATACCAATTGAAGGAAACAGGTGACGCCTAAGAGGGTGGGGGTGAATTAGGACTTCTAAAACTTTCTCTAAACTAGGCCACAAATAAATCCCTAGAGCAAAACCTATGCAAATAAACAAACTAGAATGTGCAAAATAGGTTTTGTCTAAGTGTTGTTGTCTCTACCGCAATG
This sequence comes from Zea luxurians, assembly GCA_029449295.1. NCBI lineage: Eukaryota > Viridiplantae > Streptophyta > Magnoliopsida > Poales > Poaceae > Zea > Zea luxurians. Next base: position 41,597,615 of record JAOPSE010000001.1, on the reverse strand, counting down.
TCTAAGTTTCAATCCTAAACAATCTAAGTATAAAGACAAGATTGAAACTTAAATACTTAATATAAATGCAGAAGCTAAAGAGCAAGGTAGAGATGCAAACTCTTGTGGATGACGCCGATATTTTTACCGAGATATCTGGAACCATGCAAAGTCCCGACTAATCCTTGTTGGTGCCCCTACACAAAGGGAAGCCCATGCGAGGGCCAAGCACCACGATCGAGTAACTCTGTAGAGAGATGTAGGCCTTCTCCACGCGCAAGTGATGCTCTGCTTCTGGCTCCTCTCGGACGCTCCCCGCCGTCTCCACAATCGAGCTTTTGGCCAAAAACGTCGTGTGTCTCGTTCCCTCCATTATACGGTGGCGGCCTTGACAAACTCGGTTGTCACGGTCTCACAAGACTCTCGCCCCACTCGGTACAATTACAACAGCTCACGCAAGAGTCGAGGGGCTGTGTGGTTTTTCTAAACTCACTTAACTAACTAGGATTCACCTAGAGCAAGCGCTAAAGCGGTCTAACTAACCTATGCACTTCGTAAAGCACCTACGCTAATCACTGAGTGATTCTATTAAGCACTTGGGTGTATGAGCACTTAGAAATGTCTATATTATGCCTTGATATGTTGCTTGGGCTCCCACACATTGAAATGGCCGGTTGGGGTATTTACAGGCCCCAACACAATTCTAGCCGTTGGAGAAAGGCTGTTGCTCTCTGCGGCACACCGGACAGTTCGGTGGGGTCACCGGACAGTCCGGTGCCCCTGTCCGATGCGCCTAGCCGTTGGATCTAACACCACAGGTGACCGTTGGCGCTACAGACTTTCACACCGGACAATCCGGACGTCACATCGGATAGTCCAGTGGCTTCTCTCCACCAGTGCCACCTAGAACTAACCGTTGGGGTCCTGTTCCTTGGTGCACCGGGCTTTTCTTCTTCAGATAACCTTTTTCCCGAAGCATGTCGTACAATATAATTGAGAGCTTCGAAAGATGCTTTGAGAATAGGAATGGCAGTTTTTTCAGACAGAGTTTGTTCTGCAGTTTCTTTTTTTTGTTTCTTCTTCGACTCCCAAGGATTTCTCCTTGGCGGGCTCTGAAGGCCCAGCTTCTGCCTCGGCCTGGCTCTTAGCAGCTTCAGCTTCGGACAGTTTTGCCTCAATTCGTGTTTTTGGAGCTTCAGTAGTCCTCTTCGGAGTAGAGCTTGAAGTTTTCATCGTTTCCAGCACATCTAATACATTGACCATCCTTTTTCTTTTGGGGGTCGTTGTAAGATCTTTTTGCGCCTTCGGCACTGCCACTTCTACCGAAGGGGTTATAACTTCTAATGTCTTTGTTTTTTCGACCCCTATTTCTACGATTTTATTAGACTTTAGCATTGCAGCCGGCTCATCAGTCTTCTGTGTAACCACAGGTTCTTCGGCTTCAGTAGCCGAAGAGGTCTCACCGCCAAATTCGGGCACTATGGCCGGTTCTATGAAGCGCGGTCGGTGAGTAAGGACCTTCACCTTTTTCCTCTTCGGCGCAGGCTCACTCGAAGCAGCCGAAGCATCATTTTTCCTAGAAGTTGCACCTCTTCTTTTTTGCCCTCATGACGGGTAGCGGTAGTCAGGGTACATGAACCCAATAGCATCAAAAACTCTATTTAGTCTCTTCTTTTTGGCCTCCGAAGGCCGTAGATAGCGCATTGTCTTCCGCTTTGGAATACAGCCCAAGCAGCTCATCACTTGTAGCTTCGACGCTTTTTAGCTAGTCATCGTCTGGCTCGATAAACTGATCTCTAAACCTGAAGGTATGTTTTAGTCGAACCAAACCACCTTCGTGGGGGTTGCTGATGGTTTCTTTTGGCATCTCCTAGTTGGCTACCAATGGCCATATCCTATAGGCCACGTGCTCTTGAACTAAGTCTCTTGTCCCGATGAAAGAGCAGACTAAGCCTAAGGCCTTGCAACATTCTTCAGCCGCTTCGTCAAGTTCTACCTTCGGTTTTCGGAGGCCGAAGCGTTGCCAGATAGGGCGCATGATAATCTCCTTAATATCCTCTCGTACCTTTAAATCATTTTTCACATAGAACCATTCTTTCATCCAATCCCTGGGCCATCTCTTCCGAAAAGTCGGTACAGGGCAGCTTGACCCAGAGCGGGCAACGAAGCTATAGCAGCCAAAGTTGTTGTGATACTGCTCTTTACCCCATGGTTTCGTCTCATATAAAAGTTCGTGCATGCTGCAGAAACTTTTTGCATTTGGCTCCAAGCCCTGACTCCTCACAGCCCATACGAAGATTCCCATCCTTATAATGGCTTCGGGAGTAATCTGGTGAAGCAAAATATGGAATATCTTCAAAACCTCAACCACGAAACTGCTTAGAGGGAACCGAAGCCCAGCCTTGAAGAAGCTTTGGAAGATCACGAATTCATTTTCTTCGGGGGTAGGAGAAGTTTTGTCTCCGCTATCAGCCCTCACAATAGACACATCTCGAAAATATTTCCCTCTCATATTGTCAAGGTGGCTTTGTTTAATAGTTGATTTTCCAAAAACTGCATGGCTTGGTCGCCAGGGTCGATCTTCGGAGTCTTCCCCGCCACTTTCCACATCATAACTGTCACTATCACCAGTGTCTTCAGATAAACCTTCCAAAATCTCCCTTGTAATCTTCTCTATATTTGTCTTTGCTATTGATTCAAGAAAGCCAAGATTCTTCTCCTCAGAAAGGCTCAGCTTCGTTTCAGCAACAGTTTTTTTATCTTGAGACATCTTCGGAAATGCTGAAAAAGTGCTCTCAAAGCCGAAGCTTAAAAAATTTAAAAGGCCAAGCAAATATTGGTGCACAAGAGCTAAAAATTAAGCAAGAGCAGATGGCAAGAAAGCGTGCCAAATGAGCTCGTAGTGCGCTCTTATTTATACACCTAGTGCGTTGAAAATTGGAAGGCCCCGCTTGTCAGTGACTGTTGCTATTCTAGCAAAGGGAAGGTGTTTTTTCGGACCTTCGGCTTAGGGCCTTCGTCCATATTGCAATCTGAATTTATCATTCTAACAAATTAATATTGCGAGGGGCTATTGTTGGGGGCCTTCGGCTTCCGAAGGTCCTCAGAAACATGATTTAACAAAGTTTCTGGAGTATAATGCATGAACAGGTATCTTCGGACTTGAGTTAAAACCACAGTGTGAGGAAGCACAAAAGGAATACGAAGGATGGCGCAGAGCCGAAACTATGCGCAGAAGAGCTTCGGCATGATAGCAGAAAAGGAAACCGACTTAAAGATGAAAAGGCTATTTAGACCTCGATAGGTTACTATAGAGTTATTAGCAAATGTAAAGGGCATGGGTGTAATTTTACATGGGCTGCGTCCCGTGCCTATAAATAGATGAACAATGCTCCCGTACTGTTCACGCGGACTTGGTATTTGCTTTCGTGTCACGCTTGTATTTTTACCTTCTTTCAAGCCGAAGGTACACTTGTAATTTGTTATCATTTCTATTTTTCCATAGTAATAAAATAGAAATGGGCTGATAATAATATATGACTGTTTATATTATCTCTTATGTTTTATATGATTCTTTCTTCATCATTATATGTTGTGTCGATGAAGGTATGCCCTTCACAACCTTCGTCCGAAGATCATTATATCCCAGGGGAAATAATGCTTTGAAGGACGAAGGACTGTAACGTTTGACATTTTCTGTGTTGCCTTGTTTTTAACTCATAGCATTTGAGAACAAGTCCCCAACATTGGCGCCCACCTCCGATGAATCCTTTTCGACCACCTTCGGCAAGCATCGACCTTCGTCATGCCGCCAAAGAAAGCTTCAGCGACAGGGGCTGCCGCTCTGCAGCCGCTGGACCCGAACCAGGAGACCCTTTCTCTTCGAGAGGCCCGAAGCCAGAAGAGGAAGGCCACAAGTCCAACGCCCTAGGAGGACGACTTGGACCAAGAGATCAGGAATATGGAGATGCTCCATCAGCAAGTGTAAAGGAAGAAGGAAAAGATGGCTCGGCTAGCTGACCTACAAAGGCAGATAGACGAAGCCACTGAAGAAGTTCGTCATCCTGCTCAAGATGAGCAAAACCGAAGGCCCCAGCACAGGGAGCTTCATCAAGAGGGCTTCTTCAACGAGGATGACTGGTATGAGGATTTCCATCATGGAAATTTTGCTTTTGATGATGCTTCTCCTCTGTCAGCAGAACTGCAGGCTACACCTTGGCCCCCGTCTTACAAGCCACCCCAGCTCCCCATGTATGACGGACACTCAGATCCGAAGCAGTTTCTGATGAGCTATGAAGCAACCATATATTCATATGGTGGCAATACTGCAGTCATGGCGAAGTCTTTCGTTATGGCAGTCAAGAATGTTGCACAAACCTGGTACTCCTCTCTTCGGCCAGGAACAATCACATCATGGAAGAAGCTGAAGGACATGCTGATCACCAGTCTCCAAGGGTTTCAGACGAAGCCGGTCACCGCTCAATCTTTATTCCAGTGCACCCAAGATCATAAAGAATACCTTTAGGCGTATGTTCGAAGGTTCTTGCGTCTGAGGGCATAGGCGCCAACGATGCCCAATGAAATTTTCATTGAGGCCATGATCAAGGGGCTTCGGCCAGGACCTACGACCCAATACTTTGCCAGGAAACCCCCTCAGACTCTGGAGAAGCTGCTCCAAAAGATGGATGAATACATCCAAGCTGATAATGACTTTCGTCAGAGAAGGGAGGAAGCTTACAGGTTCTCCGAAATGACCAGGGGCTTCGGAGGGAGAATTCACCCAAGGCACGTCAGGTCAATCCACTCCGCTCGGAATGACGATAGAGGAAGTCAGCAACAGAGGCCGCAATATTCCTCCCAAGCTTCGGGACATCAACAAAGCTATCCTCAGCTCACAGCTCCAAGGGGCAGAGGCGCCAGGGGCTTCGGTGGAAGGTTTGGGGATCAGCCTAGGAAAATTTATTGTCTATTCTGTGGTGAGGACAAGGGCCATACTACAAGGATGTGCCATGTCACCATCCAGAAACAGAAGGAGATAGCAGAAGCTGCAGCCCAACAGAACCAGCCGAAGCAAGTTATGCACACTGCTTCGTATCATTCACCGTACATCCCAGAGTATGTGGGTAACCATCCTGCAGCTTCTATTGCTTTAGCAAGTCAACCTCAGGCATCTTGGCAACAGCCTCCATCTCCACCACCAATGCAACGAAGCCAGCAGCCAGAAGGGAGCCAGCACACTCACCAGCAACGAGACTTCAGAGAGGAGTCCGAAGCTCGCACAGTCAACAGCACTGTGCCAGAATCGAAACACATCTACTAGAAGATATCCTACCTCTACAACAGTTTTTGCATTCGCCACCATTTTCTTTTTAATAAGGGGCAATCATTGAAAGCATAGTTCTTTTGTTTTTTTCAGATTCTTGTAATAGCTTCGTTATTGTCATGATATAATATACCTTCTTCACAGACTCATGAAGTTCAAAAAGTCGGTGAGACACGAAAATTGTTCTCAAGAGAATGCGGGGTTCACAATCATATTGCAAGTTTTGCCGAAGCAACAAGAAGTCGTTCTAAGGAACGCATCGTAAGTTTTGCCGAAGCAACAAGAAGTCGTTCCTAAGGGAGCGCAGCGTAAGTTTTCTGCTCAAAAGTCGTTCCAAAGGGAATGCAGAGCTTACAACGAAAAATAAATGCCAATTCCACCGAAATATAAGGCGAAGCGCGAAAAGTCAACACGAATACTGCCGAAATAGAAGGCGAAGAAGTTCAAAAGACGTTCCTAAGGGAATGCAGAACTTACAGCGAAAAGTCAACGCTGATACAGCGAAAAATAAGCGGTGAAGCCGAAAAATAAACGTCAGAGATTATACTGTGGGAATGTGTGTGTATCTTCGGCACAAATATCATTTTGCATAGCATAGCATCATCACATCATTCGCATAACATAACATCATACATCATATCACATCAATGGCACAAGAACAGAATACAATGTTGATCTTCGGAAATTGCTTCGAAGAAGTTGTGACAAGGCACAAAATAAGTTTTGAAGAAGTATAGCTTCATCAACTCTAAAATGAAAGGAGATCTGTTGCTTACGAAGCATAATATTTTTACGGAGATTGGATGTTTTTACGGAATATGGATATTCTTCACGAAGCATGAAAAGAAGGGAAGGTGTTTTTTCGCCGAAGGCTCAAAAATGGTATGTACACAAAGTTTCATGCATCGTAAATAATTGAATTACAAAAAGCTTATATGCTACATTCAAAATCATAAAATAATACACACTTTGTTCAGCAAATATTGCATTTCAAATGTTTTTACAATGATAGCTATTCTTCTTTTAAAACTGCTTCCGCGGTTTCGTTTAGTAGTCGAGTAACAGCTTCGTCCATAATAGCTCCGGCCATCTTAGCAATTTCATCTTCTTTTTTTGCTTTGGGGTCGGCCAATGACTCGATGGGCTCTGGGGGAGGAGATAGCTCAGCTGCTGTAGAAAACGTAAATAAGTTCGAAGTCACAAAATTAAAAAATAAAGTTAAAAGCTACCAAGCAATATCTATCCGCCTTTCGAGTTCTGCAGCTTTTTCAGCTGCTTCTGTTGCTTCTCTTGCATCGTGAGAATCTTTTTCGCTCTTTTTTATTATCTCGTGGGCCATCCCTCGGCCGCCATTCTCCCAGATGTCAGTGAAGAATTTTCCGCCAACTAGGCTTGCTTCGGCCGAGGGGTTTCTTGTATCTTCAACAGATAAAGTAGCTTCGGCTTGGGCCAAAGTCTTCACGTGATCGCAGCCCGATTTCTCTAAAATAGTCGCGATTCCCCTGGCACCTGAGAAAGCGCACACATCCCCGCGACCACTCAAAATTTCCTCAAAAGCTTTAGCTTCGTTGCTAATCCAATCAATTGGGCCCTCAGGATCGCCTCTTACGAAGTTGTCCTCGCTGGAGAATGCGCCAACATTGGCGAAGCTAGTTTTAATTTTTTCCACACATTTTATGGATTTTTCACAACATTTCTCTTTTGAAGAGCGAAGTTCCACAACTGTCTTCTCCCAATGATTTTTCCAATAGATACTGGCGTCTCGGTCAGCTTTAGCAATAGCACATTTCAATTTCGCTTCTGCCAGCTGTTTCCGAAGGTTTTCAATTTCACATTTCTGGGTTTCAGCTTGGGCTTTGGAAATAGCCTCGTCTTCTTTTATTTTGTTCAACAATGAGTTTAATATTTTATCTTTTTCAAGACCTTCGTTCCTTAGTTCAATTACTTTGGAACGAAGGTTGTTCAAAGCTATGGTGCATCCTTCACCTTCAGCACTTTTTTGCGCCCTGAGGGCGTTGCTAAGAATGAGGCCCTGCAAAAGGAGCGTGGTATAAGGCATAAGCAAATGGAAATAATTTTTGCTTTTAAGTACGGAAAACACATTCTCTCACCTTTAAGCTATTATATGCCAAGCTGTCGGCCAATTCATCCTTTGATAGCACTGAGAGCCCGTCTTCTAGCGTCGGAAATCCGAAGCTCCTGCTCATCTCCCGGCAGACAGAAATCTCCTTGCTGTATGGGAGACAATACAAGAAGTCTTCCTCCCTGCTGCCGTTGAATATCAACGCCCCTTTTGGATATTTCAGTCTCTGGGCGTAATATTGAGCCTCTCGCTTTTCTTCTTCAGATAACCTTTTTCCCAAAGCATGTCATACAATATAATCGAGAGCTTCGAAAGATGCTTCGGGAATAGGAATGGTAGTTTTTTCAGACAGAGTTTGTTCTGCAGTTTCTTTTTTTGTTTCTTCTTCGACTCCCAAGGATTTCTCCTTGGCGGGCTCTGAAGGCCCAGCTTCGGCCTCGGCCTGGCTCTTAGCAGCTTGTTGGGGCGAAGGCGAAGACGCTACCCTTCGTTCGATGCCTTCGCCAGTCTCGCTGCACCAACGGAGACAAGACGACTGGCAGACTCCACCCTTCGTCCAATGCGCCGGGGAACGAAGGCTTCTGGCGAGGTCGCCCCATCCCGCGGCGTCGTCCAACACGAAGGCCCACGTGCAATCTGGCCCATTGTAACAGGCCCCGCGTGGCCGCGGCGCATTACGAGCCTAATTTGTAAAGACTTCTCTGTAATTACAGTCTGTAACCCTGCTTTACGGGAATATTCCGGGGATAACATGGGCGCCTGAGGGCACATGCATACTTAACCCAAGGCACTGGGCACTCAAGCACCTATAAATACCCCCGCACTGTGCCCTTGAGAGGCAAGATTAAGAAAGCAATTGCCCTCTTGAGCAAAACCTTGTCTGCATTACTTCTACTCCCCCGTTGGATCAACTTGCTCGGGAGAGCGAGTTCCGACACAACTTCAGCTTCGGACAGTTTTGCCTCAATTCGTGTTTTCGGAGCTTCAGCAGTCCTCTTCGGAGTAGAGCTTGAAGTTTTCATCGTTTCCAGCACATCTAATACATTGACCATCCTTTTTCTTTTGGGGGTCGTTGTAAGATCTTTTTGCGCCTTCGGCACTGTCACTTCTGCCGAAGGGGTTATAACTTCTAATATCTTTGTTTTTTCGATCCCTATTTCTTCGATTTTATCAGACTTCGGCATTGCAGCCAGCTCTTCAGTCTTCTGTGTAACCATAGGTTCTTCGGCTTCAGTAGCCGAAGAGGTCTCACCGCCAAATTTGGGCACTATGGCCGGTTCTATGAAGCGCGGTCGGTGAGTAAGGACCTTCACCTTTTTCCTCTTCGGCGCAGGCTCGCTCGGAGCAGTCGAAGCATCATCTTTCCTAGAAGTTGCACCTCTTCTTTTTTGCCCTCATGACGGGTAGCGGTAGTCAGGGTACATGAACCCAATAGCATCAAAAACTCTGTTTAGTCTCTTCTTTTTCCGGCCTCCGAATGCCGTAGATAGCGCATTGTCTTTCGCTTTGGAATACAGCCCAAGCAGCTCATCACTTGTAGTTTCGACACTTTTCAGCCAGTCATCGTCTGGCTCAATAAACTGGTCTCTAAACCTGAAGGTATATTTTAGTCGAACCAAACCACCTTCGTGGGGGTTGCTGATGGTTTCTTTTGGCATCTCCCAGTTGGCTACCAATGGCCATATCCTGTAGGCCACGTGCTCTTGAACTAAGTCTCTTGTCCCGATGAAAGAGCAGACTGAGCCGAAGGCCTTGCGACATTCTTCAGCCGCTTCGTCAAGTTCTACCTTCGGTTTCCGGAGGCCGAAGCGTTGCCAGATAGGGCGCATGATAATCTCCATAATATCCTCTCGTACCTTTAAATCATTTTTCACATAGAACCATTCTATCATCCAATCCCTGGGCCATCTCTTCCGAAAAGTCGGCACAGGGCAGCTTGACCCAGAGCGGGCAATGAAGCTATAGCAGCCAAAGTTGTTGTGATACTGCTCTTTACCCCAGGGCTTCGTCTCATATAAAAGTTCGTGCATGCTGCAGAAACTTTTTGCATTTGGCTCCAAGCCCTGACTCCTCATAGCCCATACAAAGATTCCCATCCTTATAATGGCTTCGGGAGTAATCTGGTGAAGAAAAATATGGAATATCTTCAAAACCTCAACCACGAAACTGCTTAGAGGGAACCGAAGCCCAGCCTTGAAGAAGCTTCGCAAGATCATGACTTCATTTTCTTCGGGGGTAGGAGAAGTTTTGTCTCCGCTATCATCCCTCACAATAGACACATCTCGAAAATATTTCCCCCTCATATTGTCAAGGTGGCTTTGTTTAATAGTTGATTTTCCAAAAATTGCATGGCTTGGTCGCCAGGGTCGATCTTCGGAGTCTTCCCCGCCACTTTCCACATCATAACTGTCACTATCACCAGTGTCTTCAGATAAACCTTCCAAAATCTCCCTTGTAATCTTCTCTGTATTTGTCTTTGCTATTGATTCAAGAAAGCCAAGATTCTTCTCCTCAGAAAGGCTCAGCTTCGTTTCAGCAACAGTTCTTTTATCTTGAGGCATCATCGAAAATGCTGAAAAAGTGCTCTCAAAGCCGAAGCTTAAAAAATTTAAAAGGCCAAGCAAATGTTGGTGCGCAAGAGCTAAAAATTAAGCAAGAGCAGATGGCAAGAAAGCATGCCAAATGAGCTCGTGGTGCGCTCTTATTTATACACCTAGTGCGTTGAAAATTGGAAGGCCCCGCTTGTCAGTGACTGTTGCTATTCTAGCAAAGGGAAGGTGTTTTTTTGGACCTTCGGCTTAGGGCCTTCGTCCATGTCGCAATCTGAATTTATCATTCTAACAAATTAATATTGCGAGGGGCTACTGTTGGGGGCCTTCCGCTTTCGAAGGTCCTCAGAAACATGATTTAACAAAGTTTCTGGAGTATAATGCATGAACAGGTATCTTCGGACTTGAGTTAAAACCACAGTGTGAAGAAGCACAAAAGGAATACAAAGGATGGCGCGGAGCCGAAGCTGTGCGCAGAAGAGCTTCGGCATGATAGCAGAAAAGGAAATCGACTTAAAGATGAAAAGGCTATTTAGACCTCGATGGGTTACTATAGAGTTATTAGCAAATGTAAAGGGCATGGGTGTAATTTTACATGGGCTGCGTCCCGTGCCTATAAATAAATGAACAGTGCTCCCGTACTGTTCACGCGGACTTGGTATTTGCTTTCACGTCACGCTTGTATTTTTACCTTCTTTCAAGCCGAAGGTACACTTGTAATTTGTTATCATTTCTATTTTTCCATAGTAATAAAATAGAAATGGGCTGATAATAATATATGATTGTTTATATTATCTCTTATGTTTTATATGATTCTTTCTTCATCATTATATGTTGTGTCGATGAAGGTATGCCCTTCACAACCTTCGTCCGAAGATCATTATATCCCAGGGGAAATAATGCTTCGAAGGACGAAGGACTGTAAGGTTTGACATTTTCTGTGTTGCCTTGTTTTTAACTCATAGCATTTGAGAACAAGTGCCCAACATTGGCACCCACCTCCGGTGAACCCTTTTCGACCACCTTCGGCAACCATCGACCTTCGTCATGCCGCCAAAGAAAGCTTCAGCGACAGGGGCTGCCGCTCTGCAGCCGCTGGACCCGAACCAGGAGACCCTTTCTCTTCGAGAGGCCCGTAGCCAGAAGAGGAAGGCCACCAGTCCAACGCCCCAGGAGGACGACTTGGACCAAGAGATCAGGAATATGGAGATGCTCCATCAGCAAGTGCAAAGGAAGAAGGAAAAGATGGCTCGGCTAGCTGACCTACAAAGGCAGATAGACGAAGCCACTGAAGAAGTTCGTCATCTTGCTCAAGATGAGCAAAACCGAAGGACCCAACACAGGGAGCTTCATCAAGAGGGCTTCTTCAATGAGGATGACTGGTATGAGGATTTCCATCATGGAAATTTTGCTTTTGATGATGCTTCTCCTCTGTCAGCAGAACTGCAGGCTACACCTTGGCCCCTGTCTTACAAGCCACCCTAGCTCCCCATGTATGACGGACACTTAGATCCGAAGCAGTTTCTGATGAGCTACGAAGCAACCATATCTTCGTATGGTGGCAATACTGCAGTCATGGTGAAGTCTTTCGTCATGGCAGTCAAGAATGTTGCACAAACCTGGTACTCCTCTCTTCGGCCAGGAATAATCACATCATGGCAGAAGCTGAAGGACATGCTGATCACCAGTTTCCAAGGGTTTCAGACGAAGCTGGTCACCGCTCAAGCTTTGTTCTAGTGCACCGAAGATCACGAAGAATACCTTTAGGCGTATGTTCGAAGGTTCTTGCGTCTGAGGGCATAGGCGCCAACGGTGCCCAATGAAATTGTCATTGAGGCCATGATCAAGGGGCTTCGGCCAGGACCTATGGCCCAATACTTTGCCAGGAAACCCCCTTAGACTCTGGAGAAGCTGCTCCAAAAGATGGATGAATACATCCGCGCTGATAATGACTTTCGTCAGAGAAGGGAGGAAGCTTACAGGTTCTCCGAAATGACCAGGGGCTTCGGAGGGAGAATTCACCCAAGGCACGTCAGGTCAATCCACTCTGCTCAGAATGACGATAGAGGAAGTCAGCAACAGAGGCCGCAATATTCCTCCCAAGCTTCGGGACAGCAACAAAGCTATCCTCGGCCCACAGCTCCAAGGGGCAGAGGCGCCAGGGGCTTCGGTGGAAGGTTTGGGGATCAGCCTAGGAAAATTTATTGTCTATTTTGTGGTGAGGACAAGGGCCATACTACAAGGATGTGCCATGTCACCATCCAGAAACAGAAGGAGATAGCAAAAGCTGCAGCCCAACAGAACCAGCCGAAGCAAGTTATGCACACTGCTTCGTATCATTCACCGTACATCCCAGAGTATGTGGGTAACCATCCTGCAGCTTCTATTGCTTCGGCAAGTCAACCTCAAGCATCTTGGCAACAGCCTCCACCTCCACCACCATTGCAACGAAGCCAGCAGCCAGAAGGGAGCCAGCACACTCACCAGCAACGAGACTTCAGAGAGGATTCCGAAGCTCGCACAGTCAACAGCACTGTGCCAGAATCGAAGCACATCTACTAGAAGATATCCTACCTCTACAACAGTTTTTGCATTCGCCACCATTTTCTTTTTAATAAGGGGCAATCATTGAAAGCATAGTTCTTTTGTTGTTTTTAGATTCTTGTAATAGCTTCGTTATTGTCATGATATAATATACCTTCTTCACAGACTCATGAAGTTCAAAAAAGTCGGTGAGACACGAAAATTGTTCTCAAGAGAATGCGGGGTTCACAATCATATTGCAAGTTTTGTCGAAGCAACAAGAAGTCATTCTAAGGAACGCAGCGTAAGTTTTGCCGAAGCAACAAGAAGTCGTTCCTAAGGGAGCGCAGCGTAAGTTTTCTGCTCAAAAGTCGTTCCAAAGGGAATGCAGAGCTTACAGCGAAAAATAAACGCTGATTCCGCCGAAATATAAGGCGAAGAGCGAAAAGTCAACACGAATACCGCCAAAATAGAAGGCGAAGAAGTTCAAAAGACGTTCCTAAGGGAATGCAGAACTTACAGCGAAAAGTCAACGCTGATACACCGAAAAATAAGCGGTGAAGCCGAAAAATAAACGATAGAGATTATACTGTGGGAATGTGTGTGTATCTTTGGCACAAATATTATTTTGCATAGCATAGCATCATCACATCATTCGCATAACATAACATCATACATCATATCGCATCAATGGCACAAGAACAGAATACAATGTTGATCTTCGGAAATTGCTTCGAAGAAGTTGTGCCAAGACACAAAATAAGTTTTGAAGAAGTATAGCTTCATCAACTCTAAAATGAAAGGAGATCTGTTGCTTACGAAGCATAATATTTTTACGGAGATTGGATGTTTTTACGGAATATGGATATTCTTCACGAAGCATGAAAAGAAGGGAAGGTGTTTTTCGCCGAAGGCTCAAAAATGGTATGTACACAAAGTTTCATGCATCGTAAATAATTGAATTACAAAAAGCTTATCAAAATCATAAAATATTACACACTTTGTTCAACAAATATTACATTTCAAATGTTTTTACAATGATAGCTATTCTTCTTTTAAAACTGCTTCCGCGGTTTTGTTTAGTAGTCGAGTAACAGCTTCGTCCATAATAGCTTCGGCCATCTTAGCAATTTCATCTTCTTTTTTTGCTTCGGGGTCGGCCAATGACTCGATGGGCTCTAGGGGAGGAGATAGCTCAGCGACGGTAGAAAACGTAAATAAGTTCGAAGTCACAAAATTAAAAAATAAAGTTAAAAGCTACCAAGCAATACCTATCCGCCTTTCGAGTTCCGCAGCTTTTTCAGCTGCTTCTGTTGCTTCTCTTGCATCGTGAGAATCTTTTTCGCCCTTTTTTATTATCTCCTGGGCCATCCCTCGGCCGCCATTCTCCCAGATGTCAGTGAAGAATTTTCCGCCAACTAGGCTTGCTGCGGCCGAGGGGTTTCTTTTATCTTCAACAGATAAAGTAGCTTCGGCTTGGGCCAAAGTTTTCACGTGATCGCAGCCCGATTTCTCTAAAATAGCCGCGATTCCCCTGGCACCTGAGAAAGCGCACACATCCTCGTGACCACTCAAAATTTCCTCAAAAGCTTCAGCTTCGTTGCTAATCCAATCAATTGGGCCCTCAGGATCGCCTCTTACGAAGTTGTCCTCGCTGGAGAATGCGCCAACATTGGCGAAGCTAGTTTTAATTTTTTCCACATATTTTATGGATTTTTCATAACATTTCTCTTTTGAAGAGCGAAGTTCCACAACTGTCTTCTCCCAATGATTTTTCCAATAGTTACTGGCGTCTCGGTCAGCTTTAGCAATAGCACATTTCAATTTCGCTTCTGCCAGCTGTTTTCGAAGGTTTTCAATTTCACATTTCTAGGTTTTAGCTTGGGCTTTGGAAATAGCCTCGTCTTCTTTTATTTTGTTCAACAATGAGTTTAATATTTTATCTTTTTCAAGACCTTCGTTCCTTAGTTCAATTACTTCGAAACGAAGGTTGTTCAAAGCTATGGTGCATCCTTCACCTTCAGCACTTTTTTGCGCCCTGATGGCGTTGCTAAGAATGAGGCCCTGCAAAAGGAGCGTGGTATAAGGCATAAGCAAATGGAAAGAATTTTTGCTTTTAAGTACGAAAAACACATTCTCTCACCTTTAAGCTATTATATGCCAAGCTGACGGCCAATTCATCATTTGATAGCACTGGGAGCCCGTCTTCTAGCGTCAGAAATTCGAAGCTCCTGCTCATCTCCCGGCAGACAGAAATCTCCTTGCTGTCTGGGAGACAATACAAGAAGTCTTCCTCCCTGCTGCCGTTGAATATCAACACCCCTTTTGGATATTTCAGTCTCTGGGCGTAATATTGAGCCTCTCGCTTTTCTTCTTCAGATAACCTTTTTCCCAAAGCATGTCATACAATATAATCGAGAGCTTCGGAAGATGCTTCGGGAATAGGAATGGCAGTTTTTTCAGACAGAGTTTGTTCTGCAGTTTCTTTTTTCGTTTCTTCTTCGACTCCCAAGGATTTCTCCTTGGCGGGCAATGAAGGCCCAGCTTCGGCCTCGGCCTGGCTCTTAGCAGCTTCAGCTTCGAGTAGTTTTGCCTCAATTCGTGTTTTTGGAGCTTCAGCAGTCCTCTTCGGAGTAGAGCTTGAAGTTTTCATCGTTTCCAGCACATCTAATACATTGACCATCCTTTTTCTTTTGGGGGTCGTTGTAAGATCTTTTTGCGCCTTCGGCACTTCTGCCGAAGGGGTTATAACTTCTAATATCTTTGTTTTTTCGACCCCTATTTCTTCGATTTTATCAGACTTCGGCATTGCAGCCAGCTCTTCAGTCTTCTGTGTAACCACAGGTTCTTCGGCTTTAGTAGCCGAAGAGGTCTCACCGCCAAATTCGGGCACTATGGCCGGTTCTATGAAGCACGATCGGTGAGTAACGACCTTCACCTTTTTCCTCTTCGGCGCAGGCTCGCTCGGAGCAGCCGAAGCATCATCTTTCCTGGAAGTTGCACCTCTTCTTTTTTGCCCTCATGATGGGTAGCGGTAGTCAGGGTACATGAACCCAATAGCATCAAAAACTCTATTTAGTCTCTTCTTTTTCTGGCCTCCGAAGGCCGTAGATAGCGCATTGTCTTTCGCTTTGGAATACAGCCAAGCAGCTCATCACTTGTAGCTTCGACGCTTTTCAGCAAGTCATCGTCTGGCTCGATAAACTGGTCTCTAAACCTGAAGGTATATTTTAGTCGAACCAAACCACCTTCGTGGGGGTTGCTGATGGTTTCTTTTGGCATCTCCCAGTTAGCTACCAATGGCCATATCCTGTAGGCCACGTGCTCTTGAACTAAGTCTCTTGTCCCGATGAAAGAGCAGACTAAGCCAAAGGCCTTGCGACATTCTTCAGCCGCTTCGTCAAGTTCTACCTTTGGTTTCCGGAGGCCGAAGCGTTGTCAGATAGGGCGCATGATAATCTCCTTAATATCCTCTCATACCTTTAAATCATTTTTCACATAGAACCATTCTTTCATCCAATCCCCGGGCCATCTCTTCCGAAAAGTTGGCACAGGGCAGCTTGACCCAGAGCGGGCAACGAAGCTATAGCAGCCAAAGTTGTTGTGATACTGCTCTTTACCCCAGGGCTTCGTCTCATATAAAAGTTTGTGCATGCTGCAGAAACTTTTTGCATTTGGCTCCAAGCCCTGACTCCTCACAGCCCATACGAAGATTCCCATCCTTATAATGGCTTCAGGAGTAATCTGGTGAAGAAAAATATGGAATATCTTCAAAACCTCAACCACGAAACTGCTTAGAGGGAACCGAAGCCCAGCCTTGAAGAAGCTTCGGAAGATCACGACTTCATTTTCTTCGGGGGTAGGAGAAGTTTTGTCTCCGCAATCAGCCCTCACAATAGACACATCTCGAAAATATTTCCCCCTCATATTGTCAAGGTGGCTTTGTTTAATAGTTGATTTTCCAAAAACTGCATGGCTTGGTCGCTAGAGTCGATCTTCGGAGTCTTCCCCACCACTTTCCACATCATAACTGTCACTATCACCAGTGTCTTCAGATAAACCTTCCAAAATCGCCCTTGTAATCTTCTCTGTATTTGTCTTTGCTATTGATTCAAGAAAGCCAAGATTCTTCTCCTCAGAAAGGCTCAGCTTCGTTTCAGCAACAGTTTTTTTATCTTGAGACATCTTCGGAAATGCTGAAAAAGTGCTCTCAAAGCCGAAGCTTAAAAATTTAAAAGGCCAAGCAAATGTTGGTGCGCAAGAGCTAAAAATTAAGCAAGAGCAGATGGCAAGAAAGCGTGCCAAATGAGCTCGTGGTGCGCTCTTATTTATACACCTAGTGCGTTGAAAATTGGGAGGCCCCGCTTGTCAGTGACTGTTGCTATTGTAGCAAAGGGAAGGTGTTTTTTCGGACCTTCGGCTTAGGGCCTTCGTCCATATCGCAATCTGAATTTATCATTCTAACAAATTAATATTGCGAGGGGCTACTGTTGGGGGCCTTCGGCTTTCGAAGGTCCTCACAAACATGATTTAACAAAGTTTCTGGAGTATAATGTATGAACAAGTATCTTCAGACTTGAGTTAAAACCACAGTGTGAAGAAGCACAGAAGGAATACGAAGGATGGCGCAGAGCCGAAGCTGTGCGCAGAAGAGCTTCTGCATGATAGCAGAAAAGGAAACCGACTTAAAGATGAAAAGGCTATTTAGACCTCGACGGGTTACTATAGAGTTATTAGCAAATGTAAAGGGCATGGGTGTAATTTTACATGGGCTGCGTCCCGTGCCTATAAATAGATGAATAGTGCTCCCGTACTGTTCACGCGGACTTGGTATTTGCTTTCGCGTCACGCATGTATTTTTACCTTCTTTCAAGCCGAAGGTACACTTGTAATTTGTTATCATTTCTATTTTTTTATAGTAATAAAATAGAAATGGGTTGATAATAATATATGACTATTTATATTATCTCTTATGTTTTATATGATTCTTTCTTCATCATTATATGTTGTGTCGATGAAGGTATGCACTTCACAACCTTCGTCCGAAGATCATTATATCCAGGGGAAATAATGCTTCGAAAGACGAAGGACTGTAACATTTGACATTTTCTGTGTTGCCTTGTTTTTAACTCATAGCATTTGAGAACAAGTCCCCAACATGTTGTATTTATGATCATAAAAATTATCATGTTTGCACGTAAAAAAATGGTAGATGTAGCGTAAATTTTATTCCCGTGAAAATACCAAAGCTGCGTGAGAGGCGACATATTCATCGTCATAAAACCCTCAAATGAAAAGCATAAAAATTGCAGTGGTCGGCATAACAATATCATGGAATGCACAACACATGGATCAGATGAGGTCGTCATCGCAGGATGCCTCAAAGCCGCTGGATCGAATGAGGTCGTCGTCGAACGATCCATGTTGTTGCAGCGATGTCCAACTTGTCAGAGCTCGAAGAATATTTGGAGGTAGGAGGGCCTCGCCGTCGCGCGCACATCAAGGGTGTGACATAATGATGCTGCCCATGCACGCCTCTGGTTGCTGTCGCCGCTCTTGCCTCCCGAGGTTGCTGCCACGTGCGCCCCTTGGGAACCGCCGCTGTCGCCATGCACGTCGGGGAGCAGCACCCATGCATGTGCCTTGGGAACCGACATCACGCACCTAGTGGAGCCGATGCCACCGTGTTCCCCTCGGCGAGGCACCGCCACACGCGCCCCTCAGGAACCACCGCACTCACGCGCATCGCGAACCGCCGCCGCTGCGTGATTCTCAGGAACCGTCTCCGCTTGTGCATTGGGGTGGGGCATCAAAACAGAACCCTAGCGACCTAGGGCTCCTTTTATAGACGTCCGGAACCTAGTGCATCTGAACCGGATGCAGCATTGGGCTAGGACTTCCCTAGCTATTGAAAGCCTAGGGATTGTAATATCTCTACTACTTATTAAGGTTGTAAGAGTAGCCTGCCTCTGACATGTTCTGCCATCCGTGAATCTGGACCGTTCGCCTCACCCACGCGCGATCCAACCGTGCTCCGCCCCTGTCCCCGCACCCCCTCCGATACGGTAGCCGCCGTCCCAGCCTGCGGCCTTCGCCAACAACCTCCGCCCTCGCGCCCACCCATCGCCATGCGGGCACCTCTTGACCCCGGCGAGACACCGCTCATCCCTCGGCAGCGACGTCCACGAGGCCGACCCACCTGGTGACGCACCCTCATCTGCCCCTGACACAGTACGAGACCTAGGGCTAATCTACCGCACTGTCGACCCCAACCACTTCACCCTTTGTGGCGTGCAGCCTCCTCCCCCCAATCACCGTCAAAAAGCGAGTGGGTGAGGAGCTCTTGCTGCAAGGCAGAGATGTGGGCGTAGTCCACCGCCGAATCTGCGACATCTCGAGCGAAGGCGGGAACACTGCCACGGTCCATGGAGGACCTCACCCGAGCCACCAGGTCGGTCGCTGCCTCCCCCTCCGGCTCTACCTCCTCCACGTCGTCCTCTCCAGAGCCACCAGTCCTTTCTCGGTGCTAAATTCAGATCCCTGCCGCACATTTCTCCATTGTTGTAAGCTCCCACACCTCCTCTTCATCTCTTCACTCCAAATCCACCTAGGCCACCGCTTGGGCCTGTTTAATAGTGGCAAGCTCATTTATCAAAAAATAAAATCATGGTGAGCTTCGAACCAGTGTAAATCAGAACTCCACAAATTTCAACGCGTGAATAGGATTGTATGCTAAAACTTGCATACAAGATGGAAGAGCTAGAGGCTTCAGCGTTTCTACAATAGTAATGTTGTAAACACAGAACAATTTAGTTGGGAACCTTAGCTGGATGCTTGGATTCATTGCAGAGTTGTTTGGTGATGGGGTTTTTCCTCTGGCCTTGTCCTTGCAGATCTGCAGAAGGGTAAGGAATGTCGTGCAGGGTCCAATGTGTGGGAATCTACCTGAGGTATGAATCATGAAGCAGCCATCGGATTTGCTTGGTTCTTGGGCTGATTTTGTTAATTTTTGATTTGGCACTCGGTAATATTAAATTCACTTGGCAAAAATATATAACTTGTGATAAGCCCTCCCATCTATTTCTACTAATTTCTAGAGTATGTCAGTGCGAGGGGATTTCTTTTTTTCTTTAGAACTAAGTTTGTCTGTTTGTTTGGCAAACATGATCTATATACTGACATGAACTTTGTGTGTTCCCTATTTTCATGCATTATTTTCGCATTGACTTACTCTGTTTCATTGTGCTCTTTCTTGTTAAAACTAGATTAACTACCATGACTATTTGACGTTGAGGACCAGTGTTGATTTTCTTCAAATTACGCAAAGGTAGTTTGCCATCCTACTAATATATTGGCAGCAAATCTCTTGCTGCCTTTTTTGAAAAAAAGAACATATGTAGTCTTCAAAGTGGTACTGCACTACGGGTTGCTTGCTTTAGGTGCACAAAAACCGTTAATGGGCATATGATGTATGACATGTACTACCTGTGTGTGGTGTCCACAGGAGACCAGCGAGAGTTTGGCGATGGAGCCAAAGTCGAACATGCCGGACAGATTCATGTGCGTGAGGCAGATATTGACGAGGCTGCCCTATAAACAACAGTGTAACTTTGTTCAGTGAAGGGAATGAGAGTTGAATTGAGCATGATCTCGTGCACCCCAAGAAGGATGTGAGGAAGAAGGCCATCATGACACTGCACCGATTCTACCAGGGATCATCCTCCCTGCTCTGTCTCCCACCTTGTCTCGAACTTCTGCAAGGTCCGCACTTTCCCCTTCATATTTTGGTTCTAAATAAATCCATGTCTCTATACCCTACGGACATTTCTATTGGAGATGAATGGTAGTATGCATTTAGAAATGTCCCTTTTCACATGCCTTGCTGTTTAGTATGTCACTCTAGATATCAAAAATTGCAGCTTTGGACCGAAGGACTTCCAAAGATGGAATTATTTGTAGCAGTACATTTTTACTTTGGAGGAAAACCATATAGTACTTGTTCATTCTTATTTTCATAATCAGCAGGCGCTGGCGATAGCAGTCCATATTTGTTTGATTAGTGTTTAATCTTGTAGTTTTCTACCATCAAATTTCTACAATTCAAATACAATTGTTATAAGGTAGTGCGCTGGAGCATCACTTGCTAGGGACGTAGACGGGGAAGACATGGTGAATCTTTTAAATCATGGTTTAAACTGACCATCTTAATTTCTCAAACTGATGATGTACTACCATATGTATAGGATGGAACCAAACTTTTTCTTCAGAGGATTGCGCATCTGGGAAGCAGTTGTAGATGAACTCATGGGAAAAGGAATGGACGCTGCTAAATGAGCACAATTAGGGAACATTGTTTTCCTTCTAACGTGTTAGAAAAAAGCAGAAAATACCTCAAGATTGTAGTGTATCATTCCAAAACAGTTCTTTTGGTCAAACATCTCATCTCACAATTACAAAGGATTATACTCATTTGATCATTATACTTGTCCACTTGATTGTGTATAGGTGACTGGCTGACTGCTAGCCACGAGACAAATTTTACCTACTTGAGATGGTCAAATAGCAAGTGAGATGGTTGTCTTATGAATTATAAAGAGACCAGAGAGTTCCTCTCCTTTTTTTCTTTCCCTATTAGCATCACACGCTACTGCACCCATACAAGTAACTACTATTGATACTTCTTCGTTGCCGCTCCCATACAAGTGAGTACATTGTCCTTAGCTTTATGTTATGTGTCTCTTTGGTTTTTTAAAGTGCATTATGTTATTTGTTATATGTTCACCTTCACACAATATAGTTGTTCCTGTACATTTACTAAATAGAGGACACATATTCATATAAGAAGTTGTACACAAAACAAAGATAAAAGGAAAACAATGATACTAAACGCTGCCCTGGTGATCTCATCTAGCCTCGCCGGCTGCCTCGATGAGGTGCCCATGCTCTTCTTCGAGGACGACTTTGAGCTCGAGGACCCGTCCACCTTCCAGGTCGCTTGCCCGATATGGCACCATTTTTATTGCATTGTTGGCTCCACTACAAACAATGATATTACATTATGCTAACAGAATTAAACATCCTCATTATCATCCATGCCAGTAAAATAACCGGTATGTGAATTGAGATCTTATAGAGATATTTTTTGGATTAGCAATCCTGTTTTTCCTTGCTTAACATTGTTTAGAACTAAACATCCTCGTTGCATGGTGAAGTTGATGTATCACAGGAGCTTGCATTAAAAACCCTATTAGCAATGAACTAACGGGGCAATGATCATGATTTTGTACACTCCTTTGGTGTATCATCGCCTAATAAAGTGTCCACAAACTCGTGAGCCCTTTTTCTGGTTCCAGATGTAGATTCCAAAGTAGGACCTGTAGTTCTAGCAAATTATTATAAATGGTCACCAGAGCAGGGCAACACAGAATCAGGCGCCCATTATATTGCTCATCTTAGTATTATATGTTCCCGTTGCAACGCACGGGCACTCACTTTGTCTAATAATAAATAGGCAAAAACGTATAAGTGAGCAGTCTGCCAACTCCAAATAATGGACTTCAAGTGAATCATTTTCTTGTAGGTTGTAGCACAAGTTGTTGAAGTTGGAGCTCATACTGCTGCGACTCTGACAAATCAAGTAAGTTTTCTTGAATGGTGATATAACCTGTTTGTTTACAATCAATTTTTTCCATCAAGTTATTGCTAAGCTCTAATGGGGCTTACGGATCACAAAACTTCCATACATAATTGGATAAAGTCATGAACTATTATATTGATGCTTGTCTCTTTTTTGTCGCAATCAGTCTTTTCCCTTATCTGCGTTCATCTGATAATAGATTTGTATGCTTTTTTAACCTATAAATGGTTCACTTGTCTATCCCACCAAGTGTCAATCACTCAGTCATAAATATATTTGAGAATGGACAAAACCTAGAGGGCTTAGTTAGATCCACAATAATTGTCTAACACTACTATTTTACATAATGTTAATCAAAGTTTAGGTGTGGATTTACTTAATATAGTGTTGTAGTATTCTAAAAGGAATAGTTCAACCACAATCTATGCCAGACTACACAACTCGATTGAACTAAAAAATCATGCTATATTTTCAGATGTTGAGTTGGCCAATAACCTATGGCAATTCAGCTTGCAGATTGTGTCTTCTTGATCAAGTGCTTATCCTAACTAGCTGTGCATACAACAAAAGAGTTCAAAATTTTGGGTTTATTATTGGTTATTAGGATAGTTGTTAACTAAGTCAGTTATCTTTTTACTTGTTCTGTCAGATGTGGTAGATTTGATTTTGTTTAGAAATATCTTGCAGTTTTTTGTCTGCTTTTCTTGAAGATAAGACTCTTCAATTTAAATGGCAGATGACTGTTGGTAGCATATGTATAGGATGCCTTTGTTCATTGCTGATCGGTTATGCTTTTCGTTGGCCAACATTTGCAAGGTGGATTTGCTTGCGAGGTAGTACTTTCAACTCTTTAATCGGGTTCTGCTTTTATATCATCCATCATCACACGTTGAATTTGACTTCTCATCGTTGTTGCTTTGCCCTCGCTGTCTCTGTTCGCGGTGGGCCCATTACTTTGGTTTCTACAAGTTGGCGGTGAATATCAAGGGGGGCGGAGAAGCCCGCCAAGGGAAGGAAGGGGAAGGTTGGCAAGGACCCCAGCAAGCCCAAGATATCTCTATATGTTTTCTACGTGTTCATGTGAGATGTGACTTTTCACCACCTCTTGTTTTAATTATTTTTTGCTATATACTTATTTCTGGATGCGACTGTTTGTCATGTGATTCCTTTGATGCTCCAATAGGACATGGGAAAACTGTTTTACCACCTTTGTGTTTGCTAGAAATGGGTACGAATTTATCACTACTGGAATGACTGCAGATCTGTGTCTCGGCATATCGACTCACTCTAATTTCATAGGCATATTTTGTTCTGATTGATTTCCACCTATCCAACCTTGAGAGCAACATGTCCATAATTGCATAATGTTGATCGTACCTTGTAGAAGCAAATGACAAAATCAGTTTACGAGTTTTGCCCAACGATGTTATGTTCAAAACTTCTAATATCGATAACTAAGGCCTTGAGGAAATACTGATTTTACTCTGAACAGAGCAGGGTACCATTCTAACCATGGAAGGAAATCTTAAAGTCATATGTTTTTTTAAAATTAAAAGTAGTGGCATTAAAGGATGAGCAAATTGATTACTTGAAATTTGGTTGAATAAGATTTGGTAATTGGACTGTGTTTTTTGTCAAAAAGATGATTTCTTTGAATAAGTAGGCATCATATCCTTCAATAGTTTTTTGATATGGAAATTCTAAATTGTGGTCATATTGTTTTTCACTCTATTCCTTAAATGTGAACATGAACCACCTAGGAGGAACCGTGTTAAGAAGAAATAAGGAACTGTGTCTTTTCTTCTCGAAAGATAAAAGGTGTTTGTCTTTGAAAGCTAGAAAAGGTAGCTTTCTATTATGGCACATCAGTCCAAACCATAATTTAGTCATTTTTATACTACACGTGCAATGGGTATGAATCCAAGTTGTGAGAGCGTAAGAGGTGAACATAGCAACCAGTATGAAACTACTTAAGTTGATGGAAGAGAAGTTCCCTTGCTATGACTGATATTTTATCGAAATGCATAGCAAAAGCTATGTGACTAGAAAAAAACGGAAACATCTTATAGTTTGGAATGGAGACTTAACATTTTGTTGGCTAGGACATTGGGCTATATCTTGCTACCTCCTCACTTGGCACAAATAACTTCATTTGTTTCGCAGAGACTGTTATTAATGCTTTGCAGGAATACACATTATTTCTTGTTATCCATTGAAGTATACAATACTTAAGCCCTTGGTTGATAGTGTGCTTATAAAGATTAACTCTTTCGAGGAGAAGACAACTGGTGGAATTTTGCTCCCTACGACTTCTCAGTCCAGACCTCAGGGTGGAGAGGTAGTTGTTGTTAGAAAAGGAATGATAATTGGGGATAATAAAGTTGATGTCAATATTCAGGTATATTTTTTGAGAACATGTAAGATCTTAGCCATTTGTTTTTAATAAAACTTTATATGTGGGTACATATTCCCATGTGAGCATTGGTGTGCTGTGATAATTGCATACCTGCTGAACTTGCAGATGTGATTGGAGAAACAAATTGTAGATGGTATTAAATTGCCTCCCTATTATTTTAGTTGTCAGTTTAAATTATTGCACCAGCGTGCTTGTCTAAATGAGATGTAGTGTACTGCTATGCCCTTCAGTAGGTCTGTATGGTCTGTTTTAGAAACCCTCATGTTCCTCGTTAAACATAACTACATGTGGCTACATGGGTCACTACAGTTTAACGAGTTTTCTTCCTTCGCTTTGTGTTATTTTGTACAAAGTAAAGTGTAAATTGGGTCCTTGAACTTTAGGTTCTCTTTTTAAATGATTCACTCTAGAGCAACCAATTTAAATGTATAAGGATCCAAATCCTCATTAAATTTGGACCTAGATGATAACCTAGAAAAAAATTAAGGACCCAGTGCATTTTACTCTTATATTTATGGTGAGCATGAAATAAATCAATCTTTATATTTCTTTGGTCAGGCAAATGTGAATATGCATGTTAATGGTTGTCTTATCGCTAGCTTAGTATCATATTCCATGTTTGTCAGTCATTTTCACATGTTCATATATTTATGCTGGATAAACAAGTCGACCCTATTACTTTGCTTGTTACGTAACTGTTGGTACCATAAACGGATTATAGTGCCCTTATGATTCTTTTGCTCTGGAGCATCTACATTGATCATCCTAGAGAGTTCAATTTCCCTTTTTTCATTAGCTAATCTAATATGCATTTTGTACTGGTTATGTTGCCTTTTGTATTTTCTGTTGCAATTTCTCATTTAAGCTGAGTTCTTGTTGAATGTTTTCTAAAAGCAGTAATAACTATAAGCTCTCTGTGAGCCAATTCTTGAGATGCTGCCCAACATGCTCGTTTAAGTTGTGCCTAAGATGCTTTCAGAAATATGTCAAGGAAAAATTTAGAACAACAACCGAAAAGATAAATTCAAGAACTGGCCGCTTCAACAAGAGTCTGTCCATGAGGATGGCATGCAGCATTACTTGCCCTTCGATTGAGCTGGGTGGCTACAATGCATAGTTCTTTGACTCAAGTTTCAAAGTTTCAAGAGAACCAAGCTCCTGAATGAACACAGCTTCACAACTGAACATGGAATGTGCCCGGTTCATTTTGAGATGTTTTGGAAAAGAGAGAAAAATCAAGTAACGGACTAAGCTAGACCATTTACAAAACAGTAACTGCTTATTTGACTTGAAGACTAATTCTTTGTTCCATGTACTTCAGGACACCAATTCGAGAGAAGTTGCAAACGGATCGAACAGATCTGTTAGGCAGCCTTTAAGCAGAAGTGATAGCAGAAGGCTTTCATCAAATGGAAGACAAGCTGGTGCAAAGTAGGGACTTACAATGGCCTTATTCAGTTTTTGCCTTTTTCTCAGTGTTTGTCATGAGAGATTGCGAGGATGTTCTCGGCTAAGCAATGAGTGACAACAAACCTAATTGTAGGTTGTCAGTGTGGTGAGTTGTGATCTCAATGACTGGTGTGTGATGCCATTAACCCTCTTTTTCTTATTGGCCTTCCAGCTATGTTGAGTTCTAGCTAATCCTTTGTATCATGTTCATAATATAAGTATACATAGTGAAAAGAAAGGAAATCGATTGATCAAAAGATGGCGCCTAATAATTTCTGTACTTGGATGCTTCAAAATTCTCTTTTGATCATGGTTCCTTATAATGTCCCTCAATCTACATCCTATGGACTGACTTTTGTTGCAATTCTTTTCAATCAATATAGGATTCCCATTGTCCACCCTTCCATGAACGAATGAAGTTATATGATAACAACATTTGGTGACATGTTTGCTTTCAACTACTTCATCAACAGCCTCATTTGCCTCACGACAATGCAGAGTGACCTGAAATATGGTTGATGTAGAGCAGCCGTGCCTACTGATTTTTATGTTCACTTGGTGGCAGATACTACTCACCTCTAGACTCTGGTGGTTTTTTTCCCGTAGCAACGCACGGGCACTCACCTAGTACAATATATATAATCTATTCATGACCTTAGATGATTAACCCAATGTGTATCACCTGAGTACAAATGACCGGTCTGGCTCTACCAACCGACTAGGCGGTCTGGTTCAACCAAAAAAAGGGGCACGAGCTGCAGACGGCTCACCGGGCGCGAAGTTGAACCTAGACCCGGTTATTTTTTCAATTTAAACCATGCGTCCGTTCATCCGTTCGTCGCTCCCGTCTTGTGCTTCGGCTCTGCTTGCACGCGCTCTCAATTTTCGGGCCACGATATCTAGGGTTTCTCCATTGAGGGTGTGATCGGTGCCGACGACCAGGAGCTTCGACGTTGAGTTCTACCGACTTCACCGAAACAATGGCCAGACACGGTGGTTCACGGTAGGTATGTATGTGTCTAGTTAGGGTTTTGTTGTTCTACACCAATGTGTTTTTTCATTTTGGATGCAATCGGTGGCTCCTGGAGACTCGATTTAGGGTAAATCTTAGGACAATGCATAGTCTCAGGTTGGGGGCGGGTGTTTTTTGATGTGTTAGGGTTTTTGTTCCATTAATAACAGGCGGATTGCAGAGGCGCTGTAGAAAATGTAGGCGAATCGGAGTAATTTCCTCTTTCGTGCAGGGGTGTCGGCGGTTGATTTCGTCGGAGGAGTGTGCTTATTGGGTGTAGGTTAGGTGTTTTTGGGAAATTAAACTGTGTTTTGGGGTTTTTGCAAAGATTAACAAATGTATTGCTAATCGATTAGTTTGTTCAGTACATTTATGTGTCTACTAGGTATATACCCGTGCGTTGCTACGGAATCAACACATTTTATTAACATACATTGAGATTAATACATTTTATTAAGATACATTGAGATTGTGAATACAAATGTGAATATCGATTGTCCCCAAAGTAAGGTAGAAGTGTCAGATCTAGAACATCAGTTAATAGGTAGTATTCTGACTAAACAACATAAAGTATTATGTTCGATATTACCATCGTGCGGAGGATTATGATGATTCTTATTATTATCACAAGTACAATACAATTATCAGGAATTAATATGGGCATTTCTGAAAAAGTACCAAAGTCATGCATACTGGTATACATGGGCCATGACAGGAAATTCACTGCAAGGATTTGCTAGACAACTAAACATAAAACCTACCTGAAATCTTCCAAGTACAAGAGATAGAGTAATTGCTATGTTGTACCTTGCAGCCATTGGGGGTATCTTGCAACACGCAGCCTGAAGGCACCCCGTGGAGATGGAGAGCAACGTCGTTCGCTCACCAACATGACGTCCCCTTCATCACCATCCGCTCCCTCTCCGACCTCGCCGGTGGCGGCTCCTCGATCAGCAACGAAGCCGCCACGTTCCTTGACATCGCGACGCAGAACTGATCAGGTGGGAAACAGAGGTAAGACAAATATTCCAAATTCTGAGCAATATCAAAAGGATAAACTATGAAACCTGAATGTTTCCCTTTGAGAATACAACTGAACATGTGTAAATAATCGCAGTGCACGTAGAATAAAATATATAAGAAACATGAACGGATCTAACACATACCGAATTTTTTATTCACTGATCTCGACATGGTTGCTGCTTGACTTCTGGTCAACTTCTTCAGCATGTTCTTTTTCCTAAAACTCAAATCCAGAAGAAATAATCAACATAAGGCTATGATAACAATTGCATAAATAGCATAAGAGGTTTCAGTTTCCCCATGTTGCATAGCAAAAAAAACACTGACAAGATCGTGCTCGTGAACCTCGACAGGATTGCTGCTTGAATTCTCATCATTTTTCTCTTCATGTTTGCTCTCCTAAAACCCATTTTCCCAAATGATGTAATTTAAATAATCGTCGTGTATTCAAAATAGCATAAAGGTTTCAGTTTTCCCAATGTTGCATAGCAAAAAAAACACTAACCAGACTGTGGGTTTGGACCTCGATAGGATTACTGCCTGAATTCTCATCAATTTTCTCCTCACGCTTGCTGTCTTGACCCCCCCAAATGAACTTGTTTAAATAATCACAGTGCATGTAGAACAAAATATATAAGAAGCACGAACATATCTAACACATACTGAAATTTTTGTTTAACATTACCTACCGTACTGATAGTAAGAAGAAAAACAGTGGACAGATGAAAATGGAATCTTACATTGATAAAATGGAGTAACCAAATGCATATAAGAAGCACGGGCAGATCTACACACATACTGAATTTTTTTAACACTACATGGCATACTAATAGTAAGAAGAAAACAAGAGATAGATGAACATGGAATCTTACATTGCCCTGAGCTCGATGCAGTTCTTGATCTTTACAGGGATTGGGTCATGCAAGCTGTTCTACAGAGCTATAAAAAGGGAGGAATGCACATCCATGAGTAGGCAGCAGCATAAATACAAGATTCATCTCATACATATCCCTATTCGGGGTGGGTTATTTCTACTCATAGAAGTAGAACATAAGGCATGCTAGATTTTGATAAGCACCTAGGTTAGGTATACACCATTTCCAAAATTGTGTAAATATAAAAGGTAAAAGTGGCTTGCAATTTTGAATGGCAGGAGCCAGGAGTATTTATTTAGGCTTTTAAGTCACATGCGCATACAGAAGGTAGTGCATAAACTCCACTAAATCATTGTCTCTATGTATGTAAAATTGTGGTGGATAATAACAATAACTAAGACATTTTCTAGTAGTACCATTGTCATCTCTACATGCAGCTTAATTAATGAGCTAGACATAAAAAAGACGTTGACCTTTCTTAGCTCTGAAAGGTCAAATGTGACTAAATTGCTTCCTCTTAGTTTGGTTGACAAAATATTTGTTAAACAATGGCATTTAACTATTTTCATATTAATATCATAATAATTCAATCTAAACTAAATTATGTGAAAGCAAAGGACCTTGCAACCAATCTGAGATTAAACATCCAATCAAGTCTGGTATAGAAATCAGTAAATAATTTTCACAAGTGGACAGCAAAAAGAAACTGCATAAGCAAGTCACTAAGTACTGCATACAGAATCAAGTATATGTACCTGTTTAATCATATCTATAATCTCATCGACATGATCTGAAACACGGGGCTCCACAGATGGTTGTAAACATTGAAGTTTGGCCATGTCTAACAAGAAGTCATCAAAGAACCTTTTGCTTAAGCTAAAAGGATCTTCCCCAAGTTGATTTGCTCGTGCAATTATCTATACTGCAACTCAAGTTTCCTTTGCTATAATTAAGATCAGGATACACAAGGGTAAGAACAGTTAATGTCACCCCCCCACAAATACCATAAATATTTGATCATTTTTATTTTAAAATGTATCGAAGACCTTCTCATCTCAAAAGTCAAAACAGTTGTACAAGCAGCACTCCTAAAACCTGAAAGAGAACTGCATGATTTAAAATTCCACTGTAGGATAGCAAGACAAAAAAGGGCAGCATAGTCTAAAAGTAATATGGTGAACTCCCAAAATTTGAAACTTTAATAGCAGGTTGTGGGCAGCCCCTTGCCAAGCAGTCTTTGCAAACACTCTAGTAGTTTGGACTATTTTATCATTCAAGGAAAATATGAGATATAATCTTAGGATATACTGGAAAAGAACAACCATAAGTAGCATGTCAATGCCATGCCCAAACAAAGAATGTTTGATAGCTGGTATCACAGACCAAATAATGACCCGCAATAAATGTTCATTTATAAAGTAACCACACGAACAATGTTTGGATCACAGAACATACATTATTCCTAGTTGTATGTGGGATGCTCCCAATCTTAAGCCTGAAAGCATCTACATCACGTCCAATGTAGGTTCAATAACTTAACGCCTGACAACTTCATTCTCAGGGTATTAAAACAGTTGGTGCAGTTGCAACCATCACAGTGAGTACGTGAGGGGATGATTTCTATGTAGCCACGCAGTGAAAAAGGTAAAATTTAGAAGATCAAGGAACACGGAGCAGGACATAGAATCTCATTCAACCCTTGGCTATGTATAAATTGAGAGGGTTAAGGGAAGACCTCTTAATTTCATCTGCATAATTATCCAGATACGGTTCTCCGCAGATAGACTGATTTCTTATGACCTTCTGATGAACCCATAAGAACAGCATTAATAGAACAACTCTGAACTTCTTCATGCTCAAATTTTTTCCAGAGTAGTTGCTTCTCTATGAGCAGTGCCCAATGCTCCTTTTCGTGAGTGTGCACATACGACAAATGAGTCTGAGCTTCATTACTTGATGATTTTAGTGGAGTAACAACAAGTAACAATGTTAATGCAATTGATACACATGAAATTTGTAGAAATATTTTTTCTCAAACGACATAAAAGAGTTGTGTGGCATCATTTTTTCTCGAACGACATATGAGAGTTGCAGAAATTCAAGCCATTTTTTATTGAAGCACTGCAAACTCCTTCACAGGGACGTATCCGTAGGTGTCATCACCATGTTTCCAATATTGTGTCTAATCTTTCTTTGATTAACCTATCACATTTCAATGATTTCTCATCAAACTTGTGCATTATTATAGATCACCACTACTAAACAATATGGTCATGACATTACATACTTCTAAAATGTGTATTTTTATTTTTAATAAAATACCCTGCTAGAAAATGCATGATACAGAACTGCAATGAAAGTTCAAAACTCACTTAAGTCGGCTACACCTTTCCACTAAGGGCATTTGAAGCTAACTGACTCAACCTGATAGGAGAATTATAATCAAACAATCCATATATGTCTCAGGTGCAGGTTGTAGCAAAGCAATAACTGTTGTTCTGCCAATGACGTAAATGATATATTCACACCTCCATAACAATAAGATTGCACATATTCGATCAAATTTAATTGGGCGGCAACTGAATTACTGACCCACACATGGATGACCCCAAAAGCATATCTCCAAATCGCATCCCGGATCACATTAGCTTCTTCTCGCCATGTCGCGTAGGGCTAGGCTCATCAAGGGCAAAAAGACCATGGCTGCACCTCCGTCGTTGGAGCTAGAACCAGCAAGGAGGACCACTGCACGCTCGCTTCTACTCTTGTGTCGCGTTGTGTGGAGGTGACAGGCGAGGTGACGAAGGACGGGGAGCAGAGCGCGGTGGGGGTGGCTTCACCCTCATGTTCTCTGCCCCCATCCTTGTAATTATGGTGATCCTTCTAGGTTTGTTTGAAGGGTTCAGAATCTCAATCAGCTTCACCAACTCACTGGGGTTCATTTTGTCGCTCACCTAAATTCCACAAATTGCATGTAAATTTGACAGTCAGGATCACAGGACAAGTATGGTGCCTAGATTTCACTTAACAAATAGAAAAAAAGGATTTAAAGCTGACCTTTATGCCCAGAGGGTTGGCAACACCATGGAGGAATTCAACATGAGCTCCATCGAGTTGTGAGTGCGCTCACCAACCCACAACATGTGGGCCGAACAATCATAGAAAAGGCCACTGGTGGAATCCTCACGGGTAAGAGCCTGCTCGTAGGGTAAGAGAAGGCACTCATGCGAGGTCCAGAAGTCAGTAGTCGTCATTATTGGGTGGTCGACTGTAAGCCCTGCTGCAGTCATGAACCCAAGAGCCTCATCCACCCTATGGGCCAATTCACGGTACCTATATGCCATTCCAATGAAAATATCGAACATTAGGTTATGATATATATTTAACCATTTGCAGACACACAATTTTAATTCAACCAAAATTAGATAAATATTTCATGTAATAATGTAGCAATAATATATGATTAGCTAAACTATTCCTGTATCTCTGGTTACAAATTGTTGCTTTACATGTGCCCTTCTGACTGAGACTTGTGAGAACTTTGGTGAGGCAATAATTTTCTAGGAAAAGCCAAATACTAAGTCCACAAAATATCATAAAGTACATCGATTAAACAATATAGACCATATTGCCGTGACTAAACCAAAACCTTAAACGGAAAGAAAGACTGCATGCATTAAATATGATCAATAAAGGAATTACATGGTTAGATTAGCAGTGGCATGTTTTATTGACTGACAATAATACTTTCTCATGGTACCTTGTTTACACACAAAAGAATCAATATATGCAACAAGGATATGCACCCAAAGACAATGATGCCCTGCTAGCAGCTTCTGCGAAAGAAGGGGACATGTAAAGGGAAAGATCTGACATGTTCTACTACAACTACTTGTACCCAACTTCATACTACTGACTTATTATGGTCCAAATGAGCCACATGATTTTTACACCATTGATGAGAACCACAAAAAATGCTGAGCACTATTGCTCTATTTTAAGAATGGTTTTAGTTGAATCCATATGTTAAACTTTCATCAAAATGTTCAATAACTAAGAATAGTTACTTCCACTTTGAAATTATCACCAAAAGAGGCGGATCTGTGCTATCACTGGCAACCTATATTGCATAACTTTTTCTTCATCGTACCATCGTGATAACGAGATATGTTTTTCGTTCTAACATGACAGCGACTTGACAACCTTCTACACCAACATCGCTACTGAAAAAATCAAAGGAAAGGAGACTGAATTTTCTCACCTATCACCTTGCTCGTGGTGATCCATGAAATCGAGGTTCCACTGAGTGACGCGCTGCATGGCAGCGTACCCTCCGGTGGCGAACGCGCGGAGCAGGTTGAGTGTCGCCACCGACTGTGCGTAGGCGCGGATCATCCTCTGCGGGTCCGGCACGTGGCTCTTCTCGGTGAAGTCGTCGCCGTTGACGTTGTCGCCCCTGTAGCTCGGCAGCTTAACGCCGTCCTTCTCCTCGAACGGCTCGGACCTTGGCTTGGCGAACTGGCCAGCCATCCTCCCCACCTACCACGCACAGCAAAGTTGGGTCAGATCTAGCGAATCGGCACACCTGGTGACCGGAATTAGGTGGTGGATTTGATGTGTCGGTGGGTACCTTGACGACCGGCACCTGGCCACCGAACATGAGCACGACGCCCATCTGGAGCAGGATGCGGAAGGTGTCACAGATGTTGTTGGCGTGGAACTCCTTGAAACTCTCGGCGCAGTCGCCGCCCTGGAGGACAAAGGCGCGGCCCATGGCGGCCTCGGCCATGCGCTCCTCGAGGTGGCGCGCCTCTCCGGCGAACACCACCGGCGGGAACGTCTCGATGGTCTTCAGCACCGCATCCAGCTCCTCCGTGTTTGGGTACTCGGGAGCTGCAATGCCTTCTTCGACCTCCAGCTGTCGACCGCCCACTTCCCGGGCGCCGCCGGCTTCTTCTCCAGCGTGGCCACCGCCGAGGAGGACGACTTGGCGCCTGCGGCCGCGGGGACCACGGGCCCGTTGTTCTTGGACGGGTCGGCTGCGTGGATGGCGGAGATGGTACGCCTCTTCAGCGGGAGGAACGCGGTCGCGCGGCGCGGCTGCGATGCCGCGCCACCGGACACGGCCGCGGCGGCTGCGGTAGAGTTGGTGGCCAGCGCCATTGCGATTTGCGAGCGAGGGGTGCTAGATGGGTAGGTAGAAAGGTAACGCCGTAGCGGTAGATGGGGAGGAGTCGTGCTGTGCAGGGCGTTTCCTATGAGGAAATGGAGGTGGCGAGGGCGGGGATTGCGGGAGAATGGCGTTGATGGCGGCCTCGGCAATGGGCGGTGCTGATATCGCGTAGTGGTCCGATCTGATGGCAGATGTTGATGGCGGAGATCCTCGGCAGAACCGTGCACCAAAAGCTCTTGTGAACGTCTACATTAGCTTCTTATGTAGTAGTAGAGATTTTAGGCTTGTTTGTTTATTTATTTATTACAGTTTTTCTTCTTTATTTACTGCAGTAGTTTCAGTTGTCCAGCTTGCTTGTTTAGTACTTTCTCATTCATTTATTCCTTCAGTACTTCAAAACTACACGTGCTGATGCTGAAGCTGTTGGTGAACTGGAGTTATGGGGTTTTTGTCACACCTGGTTTTGGGTAAAACTGAATGCATAGCATTTGTGTGCCTGGATCCATTTTTCACACATATGTTGACGTCACAAGTGTAATATATCAAAAGACAATGCAAAAAAGACGTAAAGAGGGTATAATAACTTTATTACATCTTCTAGACATAAGTGTCTTAAATAGTATCATCATCAAAGTACAACGGATATAACATGGATGATCTCTCACACGAAGATGACCGGCACGTCGCTAGACTCAGAACTCATGAACATCTTCGTCAAAGTCTTCCTTATCACCTTCTGATCAAAATATTAGCAAGGGGTGAGCTCACTTATGTGGGGGCTTAGTAAGTGGGATGAGTTATGCAAGGTTAATAAGGTAGGCTATGGTTATGCGGTAAGCATTTTAGTTGGTCAATATTTTATTAACAACGCCTAACTTAATTGTAGGTATATCCCAAAATATCCCAATTAATCATAAGCATATGATTATATCAAAAACACTTAAGTGAAACCACTTAAGCAAACCATTTATAAATCATCGAAACACGATTTATTTTTCATCTTCGAGTTTATTATCATGTGAGGGTCCAGATTGCTTTTAACCGTGAGCACGACTGACATATCAGTTTTACACTCTGCAGAGGTGGTACAACTTTATCCACAAGTCATGTACCCTATCTAGCCTAGGTTGTATGGACCCATAAACACTGTCGAGGAGAATGGCTAGGGATCCACTATGAGACTTTCACAAAACACACTTAATATGAAACAACCTGCTAAGGTTTCCAGGTCAGTGTGGAGGCCCTCTAGGTGAGGCAGCTTAGCCAAGTCTACGTCCTCATGTTAACATGAGCTGCCACCACTACTGACCCTCCCTCTAGCCCATATTTCAGGAAAGGTTGCTAGGTACTAAGTGCATTAATCTAATTACTAAAGCCAGAGCCATGGCAGCACTCGTGGTTGCACGGTTATCCTATGTGGTCACTTCATGTTCCATTTAATATAAAATGATCTTGTTTAATCATCAGGTTAACATCATAATATAAACTTCATTTCCAGAACAATAATATCATTAAAGAGTGACATCATAATGATTAAGTTGAGCGGTAGCACAAATTGCTAAGCATAGTATTATCCCAGGGTAATCAAGGAATATGGTTGGTATTTCTAAGAAATCCTATTTACTCAAATCCCATCAAATTATGCAAATATTCAAAAAGTAAACATTATTATATGTATTATTTGGGTACAAATAGAAATGCATAGGGAGAATCCACTTGCCTTGCTCAAACGTGTCATGCGGGTCGTCTTCAAATGTATTCGGTTCTTCTATCACACAGTCAGCTTCTAATATAGCTTCACATATCGTACATACAAAAGAAAACATTCACCAAATAAATAAACATACACCATTACATGAATAACATTCAACATTACATGAACAAACATATACCATTACATGTATAGACTTATGCCAAATAAACCATACTTATAAAAGTGCCTAGAATAAAACCTAATTCATGTTCATTTTATTAATCCACTATAACTCTACATTAGATTGTCTCTAGTGAAAGTTATGTGGTCATTCTACTACGAAAGTATTTTACATAACATAACTTAGATGTAATAATTTAACCAATTCTACAGAAATAAATTAATTATTAATTAATTAATTCTATTATGAACAATTATCTCGTTTTAGTTTTATCTTCACTTTTCTAAAAGAAATTGTCGTTATAATAATCAGAGGTCAAAACATTTTAATAATAAATTAAACCACTGATTAGACTATAATATTTGAATTATTATGAACTCTATACCACTTACTACTTTCTTGTTAAGAAAGTTTCTACTATTTATTTAGTGGGTCTAAATGAACCTATGATTATAAACTTCTAGATTAATTCTTAAAATTCATCATAAACTAAGTTAACTATGAATTTACTTATCTAGTGTTTTCATTACTAACACATGGTCTACCAATTTCTGTCATTCGTCTTTTAAATCCTAAATTCTTAAAACAATTAGAAACAAATAACATGACTGATGTTAATATACTAATTCATCGCACAGGTACTAAAAATCAATCGCTCACATACACATAAATTCCAAATCGCAATATTCCCAAATTACAATATATAATTACAGAAATTCATGAACTAATTTAAAACATGATTTTAAAATTTAATAATTTCTAGGTGGTCTGCAACCTTGTGATGAATGGACGACGGCAAGGTGGGGCGCGGCCAGGACAACAAGGGCTCGGCGCGTGCGTGGACAGCAGGGGCTTGATCAGGGCACGGATAGCAGGGGCTCGGTCAGGGCACGGACGAGGGCGGCAGGGCTCGGTCGAGCGTGGATGGTAGGGGCTCCACCGGGCGCGGCCGAGGTCGACGAGCGACGTAGGCGTGGTCCAATGAGCGAGAGAGAGGTGAGGTGAGGGAGTAAGTTCGGTAGGGGTGGGAGAGATGGCTCGGCTACTCTTTATAGAGGGTGTAACATCCTAGGTGTTCGACACATGCTAAATAAAAATTTTGAACCTAAGCAATTATTCTAGTGAGTATAATAAACTCTAAGTCACATCGCTTCCATTTAACTCGGTTATATTAGAGACCTTGCGTAACTCGGATAATTTTGTTGCACTAAATAATAAGCCCGAGTCCTGTTTGACTTCATTGTAAAATGAATTGGCAACTCAACCTCCTCTCACTACTTTTGTCCTAGATACATTTATTAGAATCGGACGACCTAAGTTACCAGAGTAAAATAAACTGAGCAAATGAATTGAAGCGAGTCCGAACAAACCAAAGACAAATTAGCCGTTAACCAATTTGGTTCTGTGTTTCGAAAACTAAAATATAATGTCATATTTAGAACACACTCGATTTCATAATCCAGTCTATGTGCGTTATCAGACTAAATTACGTACGAGATTAATAATCAGTGTTCAGATAGTTAGCAGTTGGAAATATTTATTTCGATAATCCACACTTAATTAAACATAGATGAAAATAAACTAGAAATGAATTAGTGGAGCCAATTAGTATTTTTGGGCTAGCCCATTTCAGCCCAATTTGGCCCACTCAAACCTTAACCCTAGGAGGCTTGTATAAATAGCCTTTTCTCACCAAAATTGGGAAAAATTCCCCATTTCCCCCTCCCCAACCAGCCACCACACACCCCCTGTCTCCTCTCACGCACACCATCTTCCACCTCGTGGAGTCCGCCCACATCGTCTTCCTCCTCCAGCCATGGCTGCTAGCCACCATGGAGCCGTGCCCCTCTCTTCTCCACCAGTGCGCCAGTCGTCTCCCTCCCATGGTGCTCCTCCTCAGCCCTCCATCTTCCTCCCACATCCCCCAGCCGAGCTCCCTGCTCCCCATGTGTCACACCCGGATTTAAGGGATAAAGCCGGGTGCGTCTCATATGTGCGCCAAAGAAGAATACCACATATAATGACAAAGTGTATAGAGATAAATGTCACAAGTATCATTATTACATTGCGGAAGTCTTACAAAAATAAATGATAACAATAAAATAAACTAAATATTATTCCTTGGTGCCATCAAGCTAACTGGAAGACGTCACCTAGATCAACTCATACTCCTCATTATAGGGCTCCTCTTGGACCACCTGCTCTTCACCTGTGGGAGGGGTTATACATCACAAGAGTGAGCTCACAAAAGATCATAGCTCAAAAAGTTGTGGGGAATAATATGCATGAACTCACCAAAGGTGGGAGTTCATGTGAAGTGTATGGCTGATCAACAAATAAGGGTTAAAGCAGAGCATTGCTTTTAATAAGTTGGTCAAATTTTATCAGCAGTTACTAAATGTAAGTAAATACCAAACTAGAGTAATAAATAGATCAAATTAATAATAAACCACAATGTGATGCAAATGATAAATTGAATTTACTTCCATAAATTACTCATGTTAGTGTCCGAGCCGCTCATGACCGTGAGCACGGCTGATATACCAATTTTACACTCTTCAGAGGTTGCACATCTTTACTGAAAGGGAATTAGGCTTACACCTATTTTCCTAAATTGATTTTGGTGGTTGAATTGCCCAACACAAATAATTGGATTAACTAGTTTGCCCAAGTCTATAAGTTATACAGGTACCAAAGGTTCACAATAAGCCAATAAAAAGACCAAGAAAAGAGTTCAACAAAAGGAGCAAAGGGATAACCGAAGGTACCCTGGTTTGGCGCACCGGACTGTCTGGTGCACCACCGGACATGTCCGGTGCACCAGGGTTCTCCACGCGCTGAACTCCTTACCTTTGGGAAAACGCAGAGTCGCCGCGCTATAATTCACCGGACTGTCCGGTGTACACCGGACAGTGTCCGATGCTCCAAGGGGACGCGACTCTGAACTCGCCAGCTTCGGGAATTTGCAACGGTTAGTCCGCTATAATTCACCGGACATGTCCGGTGTACACCGGACTATCCAGTGTGACAATGAAGTAACGGCTACTTCGGCGCCAACGGCTACCTACAGGCGCATTGAATGCGCGGCAGAGCGCGCAGAAGTCAGGCACGCCCATGCTGGCGCACCGGACACTCTACAGTGCATGTCCGGTGCGCCACCGGACATCCAGGCGGGCCCAGCAGTCAGAGCTCCAACGGTCGGAACCCTAACGGCCTGGTGACGTGGCTGTCGCACCGGACATGTCCGGTGTGCACCGGACTGTCCGGTGCACCATACGACAGACAGCCCCCACCAAACGGCTAGTTTGGTGGTTGGGGCTATAAATACCCCCAACCACCCCACATTCAAATCATCCAAGTTTTCCACTTCTCAACCACTTACAAGAGCTAGGCATTCAATTCTAGACACACTCAAGTGATCAAATCCTCTCCAATTCCACACAAGGCTTTAGTGATTAGCGAGAGAGATTTGCCGTGTTCTTTTGAGCTCTTACGCTTGGATTGCTTCTTTTCTTTCTAACTTGCTTTTGTGATCAAATTTCTATTGTAATCGAGGCAAGAGACACCAATTGTGTGGTGGTCCTTGCAGGGAAGTTTTGTTCCCATTTGATTTGAGAAGAGAAGCTCACTCGGTCCGAGGGACCGTTTGAGAGAGGGTAAGGGTTGAAAGAGACCCGGCCTTTGTGGCCTCCTCAACGGGGAGTAGGTTTGTGAGAACCGAACCTCGGTAAAACAAATCCGCGTGTCACACTCTTCATTTGCTTGCGATTTATTTTGCGCCCTCTCTCTCGGACTCATTATTATTTCTAACGCTAACCCGGCTTGTAGTTGTGATTAATTTTGTAAATTTCAGTTTCACCCTATTCACCCCCCTCTAGGCGACTTTCAATTGGTATAAGAGCCCGGTGCTTCATTAGAGCCTAACTGCTCGAAGTGATGTCGGGAGATCACACCAAGAGGGAGATGGAGACCGGCGACAAGCCCACTATGAGTCACGGGAGCACTTCATCGGAAGAGTCCCACACCAAGAGGAAGGAGAAAAAGGACACCTCCAACAAAGGGAAGGGGAAGGAGAAGAAATCTTCTTCCCACAAGTCGCATCGGAGAGGCGACAAGCACAAGAGGATAAGGAAAGTGGTCTACTACGAGACCGACACTTCATCAACGTCGACCTCCGACTCCGACGCACCGTCCGTTACTTCTAAGCGCCAAGAGCGCAAGAAGTATAGTAAGATCCCCCTACGCTACCCTCGCATTCCTAAACATACACCTTTACTTTCTGTCCCATTAGGCAAACCACCAACATTTGATGGTGAAGATTATGCGAGGTGGAGTGATATGATGTGATATCACCTAACCTCACTCCACAAAAGTATATGAGATGTTGTTGAGTTTGGTGTACAGGTACCATCCATAGAGGATGAATATTATGATGTGGAAGAAGTGGCCCAAATCGAGCACTTCAACTCCCAAGCCACCACTATACTCCTCACCTCTCTAAGTCGAGAGGAGTATAACAAGGTGCAAGGGTTGAAGAGCACCAAGGAGATTTGGGACGTGCTAAAAACTGCGCACGAAGGAGATGAGGTGACCAAGATCACCAAACGGGAAACGATCGAGGGGGAGCTCGGTCGCTTCCGTCTTCGCCAAGGGGAGGAGCCACAAGACATGTACAACCGGCTCAAAACCTTGGTGAACCAAGTGCGCAACCTCGGGAGCAAAAAATGGGATGACCACGAAGTGGTTAAGGTTATTCTAAGATCACTTGTTTTCCTTAACTCTACTCAAGTTCAATTAATTCGTGGCAATCCTAGATATACTCAAATGACCCCCGAGGAAGTTATAGGTAATTTTGTGAGCTTTGAGTTGATGATCAAAGGCTCAAAGAAGATCAACGAGCTTGACGACCCCTCCACGTCCGAAGCACAACCGGTCGCATTCAAGGTGACGGAAGAAAAGAAGGAGTCTACTCCAAGTCGAACACCCATCGATGCCTCCAAGCTCGACAACGAGGAGATGGCGCTCATCATCAAGAGCTTCCATCAAATCCTTAAGCAAAGGAGGGGGAAAGATTACAAGCCCCGCTCCAAGAGAGTTTGCTACAAGTGTGGTAAGCCCGGTCATTTTATAGCAAAATGTCCACTATCTAGTGACAGTGACAGGGGCGACGACAGGAAGGGCAAGAGAAGAGAAAAGAAGAGGTACCGCAAGAAGAAGGGCGGCAATGCCCATGTTTGCCGGGAGTGGGACTCGGACGAGAGCTCCACCGACTCCTCCTCCGACGGGGACGCCACCAACATCGCCGTCACCAAGGGCCTCCTCTTTCCCAACGTCGGCCACAAGTGCCTCATGGCAAAGGATGGCAAAAGGAAGAAGGTAAAATCAAGATCCTCCACCAAATATGAAACATCTAGCGATGAGGATAATGCTAGTAATGAGGAGGATAACTTGCGAACCCTTTTTGCCGACCTAAACATGCAACAAAAAGAAAAACTAAATGAGCTAATTAGTGCCATCCATGAAAAGGATGATCTCTTGGACTCCCAAGAGGACTTCCTAATCAAGGAAAATAAAAAGCATGTTAAGGTTAAGAATGCTTATGCTCTAGAAGTAGAAAAATGTGAGAAACTATCTAGTGAGCTAAGCATATGCCATGACACTATTGCCAACCTTAGAAATGAAAATGCCAAATTAATTGCTAAGGTTGATTCTCATGTTTGTGATGTTTCAATTCCCAATCTTAGAAATGATAATGTTGATTTACATGCTAAGATTAAAGAATTGAATGATTCTCTTGCTAGCCTTAGGATTGAAAATGAAAAATTGCTTGCTAAGGCTAAAGATTTTGATGATTGCAATGTTACTATTTCTAACCTTAGAAGTGAAAATGATATATTACATGCTAAGGTTGTAGAATTAAAATCTTGCAAACCCTCTACATCTACCGTTGAGCATGTTTCTATTTGCACTAGATGTAGAGATGTTGATATTGATGCTATTCATGATCATGTGGCTTTAATTAAACAACAAAATGATCATATAGCAAAATTAGATGCTAAAATTGCCGAGCATGAACTTGAAAATGAGAAATTTAAATTTGCTCGTAGTATGCTTTATAATGGGAGACGCCCTGGCATCAAGGATGGCATTGGCTTCCAAAGGGGAGACAATGTCAAACTTAATGCCCCTCCAAAGAAATTGTCTAACTTTGTTAAGGGCAAGGCTCCCATGCCTCAAGATAACGAGGGTTACATTTTGTACCCTGCCGGTTATCCTGAGAGCAAAATTAGGAGAATTCATTCTAGGAAGTCTCACTCTGGCCCTAACCATGCTTTTATGTATAAGGGTGAGACATCTAGTTCTAGGCAACTAACCCATGCTAAGTTGCCTAAGAAGAAAACTCCTAGTGCATCAAATGATCAAGACATTTCATTCAAAACTTTTGATGCATCATATGTGCTTACTAACAAATCCGGCAAGGTAGTTGCCAAGTTTGTTGGGGGCAAACACAAGGGGTCAAAGACTTGTGTTGGGTACCCAAAGTTCTTATGTCTAATGCCAAAGGACCCAAAACCGTTTGGGTACCTAAAGTCAAGAACTAAATTTGTTTTGTAGGTTTATGCATCCGGGGGCACAAGTTGGATCATCGACAGCGGGTGCACAAACCACATGACAGGGGAGAAAAAGATGTTCTCCTCCTACGAGAAAAACCAAGATCCCCAACGAGCTATCACATTCGGGGATGGAAACCAAGGTTTGGTCAAAGGTTTGGTAAAATAGCTATATCTTCTGACCATTCCATTTCCAATGTTTTTCTTGTTGATTCATTAGATTACAATTTGCTTACCGTATCTCAATTATGTCAAATGGGCTACAACTGTCTATTTACTGATGTAGGTGTCACTGTCTTTAGAAGAAGTAATGATTCAATAGCATTTAAGGGAGTGTTAGAGGGTCAGCTATAATTGGTAGATTTTGATAGAGCTGAACTCGACACTTGCTTAATTGCTAAGACCAACATGGGTTGGCTCTGGCACCGCCGACTAGCCCATGTTGGGATGAAGAATCTTCATAAGCTTCTGTTGGGGTCCTTCGTCCTCCGAAGGTCCTCAAAAACATGATTTGACAATGTTTTCCAAGTGGATTATATGAACAGATATTTTCGGATTCAGAATTATGGATATGAAGCACGACCAGGACGAAGCCTGAACCAGATGAAGGTCGAGGGAAGCCGAAGTTGTACGCAGGGAAGCTTCGGCGCGAAGACATAAGGGGGAACCGACTTAAAGATGAAAAGACTTCGGGGGCCTCGACAGATTTTCATAAACCGTTAACAAATATAATGGACATGGATGTAATTTTACGTGGGCTGCGTCCCGCGTCTATAAATAGATGAACAGTACTCCCGTACTGTTCAGGCTGACTGTGCATCGGCATTTGCGTCACGCTTGTACTTTTTACCTTCTCTCAAGACCGAAGGTACATTTGTAATTTGTAATCATTTCTATTTCTTTGTGTTAATAAAATAGAAATGATTCTGTGATCTACATTTCATGTTTTATATGAGTCCTTCGTTATTACTTGTTGAATTTACGAAGGTATGTCTCTTGTGACCTTCGTCCGGAACTCATTATTCCCGATGGGGAATAATGTCCAATAGGACGAAGGGCCTTAACGTTTAACACTTTTTATGTTGCCTTGTTCTTAATCCGAAGCATTTGAGAACAAGTCCCCAACAGCTTCTAAAGGGAGAGCACATTTTAGGATTAACAAATGTTCATTTTGAGAAAGACAGGATTTGTAGAGCCTGCCAAGCCGGGAAGCAAGTTGGTGTTCATCATCCACATAAGAACATCATGACGACTGACAGGCCACTGGAGCTCCTACACATGGATCTATTCGGCCCGATTGCTTACATAAGCATCGGCAGGAGTAAGTACTGTCTAGTTATTGTGGATGATTATTCTCGCTTCACTTGGGTGTTCTTTTTGCAGGAAAAATCCCATACCCAAGAGACCTTAAAGGGATTCTTGAGACGGGCTCAAAATGAGTTCGGCTTAAGGATCAAGAAAATTAGAAGCGACAACAGGATGGAGTTCAAGAACTCACAAATTGAAGGCTTCCTTGAGGAGGAGGGCATCAAGCATGAGTTCTCTTCTCCCTACACCCCACAACAAAATGGTGTAGTGCAGAGGAAGAATCGAACTCTATTGGACATGGCAAGAACCATGCTTGATGAGTACAAGACACCGGATCGGTTTTGGGCCGAGGCGGTCAACACTGCCTGCTACGCCATCAACTGGTTATATCTACACCGAATCCTCAAGAAGACATCCTATGAACTCCTAACCGGTAAAAAGCCCAATATTTCATATTTTAGAGTTTTTGGTAGCAAATGCTTTATTCTTGTTAAAAGAGGTAGAAAATCTAAATTTGCTCCTAAAACTTTAGAAGGCTTTTTACTAGGATATGACTTAAACACAAGGGCATATAGAGTCTTTAACAAGTCCTCAGGACTTGTTGAAGTTTCTTGTGACGTTGTGTTTGATGAAACTAACGGCTCTCAAGTAGAGCAAGTTGATCTTGATGAGATAGGT
This sequence comes from Zea luxurians, assembly GCA_029449295.1. Classification (NCBI taxonomy): domain Eukaryota; kingdom Viridiplantae; phylum Streptophyta; class Magnoliopsida; order Poales; family Poaceae; genus Zea; species Zea luxurians. Next base: position 41,553,102 of record JAOPSE010000001.1, on the reverse strand, counting down.
GAAGAACAGGCTCCGTGCATCGCGCTAAGGAACATGTCCATTGGGGATGTGTGCCCTAAGGAATCCGAAGAGCCTCCACATGCACAAGATCAACCATCCTCCTCCACGCAAGCATCTCCACCAACCCAAAATGAGGACGAGGCTCAAATTGATGAAGAAGAAGATCAAAGAGATGAGCCACCTCAAGATGATGGCAATGATCAAGGGGGAGATGCAAACGATCAAGACAAGGAGGATGAAGAACCAAGACCGCCACACCCAAGAGTCCACCAAGCAATCCAACGAGATCACCCTGTCGAGACCATCCTCGGCGATATTCATAAGGGGGTAACTAGTCGATCTCGTGTTGCACATTTTTGTGAGCATTACTCTTTTGTTTCCTCTATTGAGCCACACAGGGTAGAGGAAGCACTCCAAGATTCGGATTGGGTGATGGCGATGCAAGAGGAGCTCAACAACTTCACTAGGAACGAGGTATGGCATTTAGTTCCACGTCCTAACCAAAATGTTGTAGGAACCAAGTGGGTCTTCCGCAACAAGCAAGATGAACATGGTGTGGTGACAAGGAACAAAGCCCGACTTGTGGCCAAGGGATATTCCCAAGTCGAAGGTTTGGATTTCGGTGAAACCTATGCACCCGTAGCTAGGCTTGAGTCAATTCGCATATTATTAGCCTATGCTACTTACCATGGCTTCAAGCTCTATCAAATGGACGTGAAGAGTGCCTTCCTCAATGGACCAATCAAGGAAGAGGTCTACGTTGAGCAACCTCCCGGCTTTGAAGATAGTGAGTACCCTAACCATGTCTATAGGCTCTCTAAGGCACTTTATGGGCTCAAGAAAGCCCCAAGAGCATGGTATGAATTCCTAAGAGATTTTCTTATCACTAATGGCTTCAAAGTCGAAAAGGCCGATCCTACTCTATTTACTAAAACTCTTGACAATGATTTGTTTGTATGCCAAATTTATGTTGACGATATCATATTTGGGTCTACTAACGAATCTACATGTGAAGAATTTAGTAGGATCATGACACAGAAATTCGAGATGTCAATGATGGGGGAGTTGAAGTACTTCTTGGAATTTCAAGTAAAGCAACTCCAAGAGGGCACCTTCATTAGCCAAACGAAGTATACTCAAGACATTCTAAACAAGTTTGGAATGAAGGATGCCAAGCCCATCAAGACACCCATGGGAACCAATGGGCATCTCGACCTCGACACGGGAGGTAAATCCGTCGATCAAAAGGTATACCGGTCGATGATAGGTTCATTACTCTATTTATGTGCATCTCGACCGGACATTATGCTTTCTGTTTGCATGTGTGCAAGATTCCAAGCCGACCCTAAGGAATCTCACCTTACGGCCGTAAAACGAATCTTGAGATATTTGGCTTATACTCCTAAGTTTGGGCTTTGGTACCCTCGGGGATCCACATTTGATTTGATTCGTTATTCGGATGCCGATTGGGCGGGGTGTAAGATTAATAGAAAGAGCACATCGGGGACTTGCCAGTTCTTGGGAAGATCCTTGGTGTCTTGGGCTTCAAAGAAGCAAAACTCGGTCGCTCTTTCTACCGCCGAAGCCGAGTATATTGCCGCAGGCCATTGTTGCGCGCAATTGCTTTGGATGAGGCAAACCCTGCGGGACTATGGTTAAAAATTAACCAAAGTTCCTCTTCTATGTGATAATGAGAGTGCAATCCGCATGGCGGATAATCCCGTTAAGCATAGCCGCACTAAACACATAGCCATTCGGTATCATTTTCTTAGGGATCACCAACAAAAGGGGGATATCGAGATTGCATATATTAATACTAAAGATCAATTAGCCGATATCTTTACCAAGCCACTAGATGAACAAACTTTTACTAAACTTAGGCATGAGCTCAATATTCTTGATTCTAGGAATTTCTTTTGATAATTTGCACACATAGCTCATAAGTATACCTTTGATCATGTCTCTTTTATATATGCCATGACTAATGTGTTTTCAAGTGTATTTCAAACCAAGTCATAGGTATATTGAAAGGGAATTGGAGTATTCGGCGAAGACAAAGGCTTCCACTCCACTCTACTACTCATCCTTCGTCGTCACTCCGGGCATCTCTCTGTCTTTGGTATAATCTTCACTCATATATTCTATTTGCCAAAGGGGACAAAGTAGTTATCAAAGGGCTTATATCTCACTCAAAGTATCCGTTTTTGGCGATTCATGCCAAAGGGGGAGAAAGTATGAGCCCAAAGCAAAAGGACTGCACCACCACCCTAATTTTAAAAAATGATTTTCAATTGGTAAATTTCAAATTGGAATCTTATTGTGTTCAAAAGGGGGAGCAAGTAGTATTTTCAAAATTGATATCTTAAAACCCTCTTGAACACTAAGAGGAGAATTTATTGAGGGGGAGTTTTGTTTAGTCAAAGGAAAAGCATTTCAAACAAGGGGAGAAAATTTCAAAACTTGAAAATGCTTTGCAAAATCCTATTTATTTACCTTTGACTATATTGCAAAAGGATTTTGAAAAGGATTTACAAAAAGAATTTGCAAAAACAAAACATGTGGTGCAAGCGTGGTCCAAAATGTTAAAAATAAAGAAACAATCCATGCATATCTAGTAAGAAATATTTATTGGCTCAAATTCTAAGTAACCTTTGCACTTACATTTTGCAAACTAGTTCAATTATGCACTTCTATACTTGCTTTGGTTTGTGTTGGCATCAATCACCAAAAAGGGGGAGATTGAAAGGGAATTAGGCTTACACCTATTTTCCTAAATTGATTTTGGTGGTTGAATTGCCTAACACAAATAATTGGACTAACTAGTTTGCCCAAGTATATAAGTTATACAGGTACCAAAGGTTCACAATAAGCTAATAAAAAGACCAAGAAAAGGGTTCAACAAAAGGAGCAAAGGGATAACTGAAGGTACCCTGGTTTGGCGCACCGGACTGTCCGGTGCACCAGGGTTCTCCACGCGCTGAACTCCTTACCTTCGGGAAAACGCAGAGTCGCCGCGCTATAATTCACCGGACTGTCCGGTGTACACCGGACAGTGTCCGGTGCTCCAAGGGGACGCGACTCTGAACTCGCCAGCTTCGGGAATTTGCAACGGTTAGTCCACTATAATTCACCGGACTGTCCGGTGTACACCGGACTGTCCGGTGTGACAACGAAGTAACAGCTACTTCGGCGCCAACGCCTACCTGCAGGCGCATTGAATGCGCGCCAGAGCGCGCAGAAGTCAGGCACGCCCATGCTGGCGCACCGGACACTCTACAGTGCATGTCCGGAGCGCCACCGGACATCCAGGCGGGCCTAGCAATCAGAGCTCCAACGGTCGGAACCCTAACGGCCTGGTGACGTGGCTGTCACACCGGACATGTCCGGTGTGCACCGGACTGTCCGGTGCACCATACGACAGACAGCCCCCACCAAATGGCTAGTTTGGTGGTTGGGGCTATAAATACCCCCAACCACTCCACATTCAAATCATCCAAGTTTTCCAGTTCTCAACCACTTACAAGAGCTAGGCATTCAATTCTAGACACACCCAAGTGATCAAATCCTCTCCAATTCCACACAAGGCTTTAGTGATTAGCGAGAGAGATTTGTCGTGTTCTTTTGAGCTCTTATGCTTGGATTGCTTCTTTTCATTCTCACTTGCTTTTGTGATCAAATCTCTATTGTAATCGAGGCAAGAGACACCAATTGTGTGGTGGTCCTTGCGGGGAAGTTTTGTTCCCATTTGATTTGAGAAGAGAAGCTCACTCGGTCCGAGGGACCGTTTGAGAGAGGGTAAGGGTTGAAAGAGACCCGGCCTTTGTGGCCTCCTCAACGGGGAGTAGGTTTGTGAGAACCGAACCTCGGTAAAACAAATCCGCGTGTCACACTCTTCATTTGCTTGCGATTTGTTTTGCGCCCTCTCTCTCGGACTCATTATTATTTCTAACGCTAACTCGGCTTGTAGTTGTGATTAATTTTGTAAATTTCAGTTTCGCCCTATTCACCTTGTGACACCCCCAGTGTCACCTAGGGTTTATCTCAAATGCCAAACCAAGAATCATCATTTTATGTGAACCAAAGTAAGCATGAGCATCAAATAACTTAAGTACTAAAAGATTCACCAAGTATATATACTTAAAAATATCATGATCAAAGCAATTGAGTCTTTTAAAAAGATAAGAATGTACAACCCTAATGAAAACCCTAAGTGAGCCCCATGAGCAAAATTCAAGAAAATAAGAAAAAGGGGATGAAAAGTTTAAAATTACGACTTGAGCCAATTATAAAAATTGAAGTATATTTAATGAGCAACAAGAAAGGTTGAGAAAGCTTAGCCAAAATAACTCAAGTAAAACCCCAAATCAAGCTTCTCATGTGGGGACTTAATGGGAATTCTGAATTTCAGAATTCTGAAATTTAGACCTTGAGCCAAAGATCAGGGATGTTCACCTTGATCCCCAACTCGAATTCTAATGACCCCATTGACAAATTTGTGTCTAACTAACCCCTCTGTCGTGTGCCATAATATGGCATTGGGACGCGAGCCCTAGACACGACAAAACCTTGGATTTGCCTCGGGTTTGGGCAGGGAGACAGACCAGATTTCCTGGCTCCATATCTCTGCAACCAGTAGGCAAAATCCTATGACCCCCACACAAGAATGGTAGCTTGTAGGGAGGAGAAGAGGTTTTGTGCACTGACCAAGGCGAGAGCAGGCTCGGATGAGCGACCACACGCGCCAGAACTTGGGCAGAACGCACGGGCACACGTGTTCGACCCTGGTCGGCACGCCAGAGCTCGCCCAACCCGCGCGCGCGCTCGCTCCGGCGTCCGGTCAAGTCCGCCGCGCGCCCACGCCCTCGGCCATGCCCGCCCGCGCCTAGAGAGCCTCCCCAGGCGCACCTCACTTCGCCCCGCACTCACCCTCACCGGCTAGCCACTTTCCCTTAGCTCCGGCGAGCTCAATTCTGCCCGCCATTGCCGCCAGAGCCTCGGCCATCGTGGCCAGCCCACCCCAGCCATCCTCTGGGCAAGCCAGTGCTTCGGCTAGCTCCGCCAGTAGCCCGTGAAGCTTGCCAAGCCCTCGGACCTGGCCAGACTTCACCGGAGGCCCGAGATCGACCTCACCGGACTTCGGTCTTCCGCCGTCGCGCGTGGACCGAGCTATCCAGTGAGTCTCCGGCCGATTCCTTGCACCCATATCTTCTCTGGCATCCCGTGAACCTCTCTGACCCATCCAATTGTTCTATCTCGCCGTGACCAGGCCAGACCCCTCGCCGCCGACGAGCATCCCCGCCTGCGCGCGTGGACCGACCGACTCCGGCCATCCCCGACGGCGACCCGCACCTCGTTGTGATCCCCGAGACCTCCCCTACGTCCTCGACCACTTCACCAGAGCAATCTCGCCGCCGGTAAGCCCCGCCGCCCTTTCTTCCGTCGCGGTTACTGTTGAGGTAGAAGAAGGACCTCGGGTTAGGATCCGTAGAACCCGAGGGGTTTTCTGTAATGTCAGAGACTCATGTGAATAGTAGCCTGAGGACTGATTCGCGAGGAAAACTTAAAAACCCGCCAGGGACCCCAGTGCAAAGTGGATTTCCATTAAATCATTTCAGTTAATCTTTTTAAAATGACCAGAGAACTTAGAAAATCCATAACTTGATGAATTTTTCATAAAAAGTTGTCAAACCAATTTTGCTAGTTCCTGAATATTATGAACTATCATTTAAAAATGATAAACCCTATGCTTTCTGTTCTAAATTTTAGAGTTTAAAATTAAAAACAGAAACCCACAAAACCTTGTTTAATTAAGGAAAATTAGTTTTTCTTCTGTGCTGAACTTAAGAAAATTTGTAGATGTTCAAACCTCATTTAGACATTGTCTAAAAATAGTAGGAACCCCAGCATTAGAAATTATGATGTGCTTATTCATTTAAAGCTAATTTGTCCAAAACTTAGAGAAAATTTGAAAGGCATTAGAAATTAATGAACAGTGATTAAGATTATTGAAAGGGAATTAGGCTTACACCTAGTTCCTAAATAATTTTGGTGGTTGAATTGCCCAACACAAATATTGGACTAACTAGTTTGCTCTAGTACTCAAGTTATACAGGTGCAAAAGGTTCACACTTAGCCAATAAAAAGACCAAGTTTTGGATTCAACAAAGGAGCAACGAGGCAACCGAAGGCACCTCTGGCTGGAGGCACCGGACTGTCCGGTGTGCACCGGACAGTGTCCGGTGCGCCCAGAGGACTCCAACTCCAACTCTTCGCTCTCGGGAATTCTCGGAAGCCGGCGCGCTATAATTCACCGGACTGTCCGGTGTGCACCAGACATGTCCGGTGCTCCAAGGAAGCGCGGTCTCCGGAACTCGCCAGCCTCGGGTTCGCGCGGCAGCCGCTCCGCTAAAATTCACCGGACTGTCCGGTGTGCACCGGACTGTCCGGTGTACCAGCGGGGCAACGGCTCTTTTCGGCGCCAACGGCTCCCTGCGGTGCATTTAATGCGCGCGCAGCGCGCGCAGACGGCAGAAGTGCCCATACCGGTGCACCGGACATCAAACAGTACATGTCCGGTGTGCACCGGACACCCAGGAGGGCCCAGAAGTCAGAAGCTCCAACGGTCAGAATCCAACGGCAGTGTTGACGTGGCAGGGGCACCGGACTGTCTGGTGTGCACCGGACTGTCCGGTGCGCCATCGAGCAGACGCCTCCAGCCAACGGTCAAGTTTGGTGGTTGGGGCTATAAATACCCCAACCACCCCACCATTCATTGCATCCAAGTTTTCCAACTTCCAACCACTTACAAGAGCTAGGCATTCAATTCTAGACACAACAAAAGAGATCAAATCCTCTCCAATTCCACTCAAGCCTTTAGTGACTAGCGAGAGAGATTTGCCGTGTTATTTTGAGCTCTTGCGCTTGGATCGCTTTCTTTCTTTCTCACTTGTTCTTGTGATCAACACTCAATTGTAACCAAGGCAAGAGGCACCAATTGTGTGGTGGCCCTTGCGGGAAAGTTTTGTTCCCGTTTGATTGAGAAGAAGAAAAGCTCACTCGGTCGGAGGGACCGTTTGAGAGAGGGAAGGGTTGAAAGAGACCCGGCCTTTGTGGCCTCCTCAACGGGGAGTAGGTTTGCAAGAACCGAACCTCGGTAAAACAAATCCGCGTGTCACACTCTTCATTTGCTTGCGATTTGTTTTGCACCCTCTCTCTCGGTCTCGTTTATATTTCTAACGCTAACCCGACTTGTAGTTGTGTTTATATTTGTAAATTTCAGTTTCGCCCTATTCACCCCCCTCTAGGCGACTTTCAATTGGTATCAAAGCCCGGTGCTTCATTAGAGCCTAACCGCTCGAAGTGATGTCGGGAGATCACACCAAGAGGGAGATGGAGACCGGCGATAACAAGCCCACTACAAGCCAAGGGAGCACTTCATCGGAAGAATCCCGCACCAAGAGAAGGGAGAAGAAGAAGAACTCCTCCAAGCGGAAGGAGAAAAGATCTTCCTCTTCTCATCACAAGGAGAAGAAGGAAAAATCTTCTTCTCACAAGCCGCATCGGAGTGGGGACAAGCACAAAAGGATGAGGAAGGTGGTCTACTACGAGACCGACACTTCATCAACATCTACCTCCGGCTCCGACGCGGCATCCGTCACTTCTAAACGCCAAGAGCATAAGAAGTATAGTAAGATTCCCCTACGCTACCCTCGCATTCCTAAACATACACCTTTACTTTCCGTCCCATTAGGCAAACCACCAACTTTTAATGGTGAAGATTATGCTATGTGGAGTAATTTAATGCGATTTCATCTAACCTCTCTCCACAAGAGTATATGGGATGTTGTTGAGTATGGTGTACAGGTACTATCTGTAGGGGATGAGGACTATGACACGGACGAAGTAGCCCAAATCGAGCACTTCAACTCCCAAGCCGCAACTATTCTCCTTGCCTCTCTAAGCAAGGAGGAATACAACAAAGTGCAAGGGTTGAAGAACGCAAAAGAGATTTGGGACCTACTCAAGACGGCGCACGAGGGTGATGAACTCACCAAGATCACCAAGCGGGAAACGATCGAGGGGGAGCTCGGTCGCTTCCGTCTTCGCCAAGGGGAGGAGCCACAAGACATGTACAACCGGCTCAAAACCTTGGTGAACCAAGTGCGCAACCTCGGGAGCGCAAAGTGGGATGACCACGAGGTGGTTAAGGTTATTCTAAGAGCACTTATTTTCCTTAACCCCACTCAAGTTCAATTAATTCGTGGTAATCCTAGATATCCACTAATGACCCCCGAGGAAGTTATCGGGAATTTTGTAAGCTTTGAATGCATGATTAAGGGCTCGAAGAAGATCAACGAGCTTGACGAGCCTTCCACATCCGAGGCGCAACCGGTGGCCTTCAAGGCAACGGAGGAGAAGAAGGAGGAGTCTACACCAAGTAGACAACCAATTGACGCCTCCAAGCTCGACAACGAGGAGATGGCCCTAATCATCAAGAGCTTTCGGCAAATCCTCAAGCAACGGAAAGGGAAGGATTACAAATCCCGTTCCAAGAAGGTTTGCTACAAGTGTGGTAAGCCCGGTCATTTTATTGCAAAATGTCCTATGTCTAGTGACAGTGACAGGGGTGACGACAAGAAGGGAAAGAGGAGAGAAAAGAAGAAGTACTACAAGAAGTAGGGCGGCGATGCCCATGTTTGTCGGGAGTGGGACTCCGACGAAAGCTCAAGCGACTCCTCCGACGACGAGGACGCCGCCAACATCGCCGTCACCAAGGGCCTCCTCTTCCCCAACGTCGGCCACAAGTGTCTCATGGCCAAGGACGGCAAAAAGAAGGTAAAATCAAGGTCCTCCACTAAATATGAAACATCTAGTGATGAGGATAATGATAAAAATGAGGAGGACAACTTGCGTATTCTTTTTGCTAACCTTAACATAGATCAAAAGGAAAAATTAAATGAGCTAATTAGTGCCATCCATGAAAAGGATGATCTCTTGGACTCTCAAGAGGACTTCCTAATCAAGGAAAATAAGAAACATGTTAAGGTTAAAAATGCTTATGCTCTAGCAATAGAAAAATGTGAAAAATTGTCTAGTGAGCTAAGTACTTGCCATGAGACTATAGACAACCTTAGAAATGAAAATGCTAATTTGATAGCTAAGGTTGATTCTCATATTTGCAATATTTCAATTCCAAATCCTAGAAATAATAATGATGATTTGCTTGCTAGGATTGAAGAATTGAATATTTCTCTTGCTAGCCTTAGAAATGAGAATGAGAAACTAATTGCTAAGGCTAAAGATTTTGATGTTTGCAATGCTACTATTTCCGACCTTAGAACTAAAAATGATATGTTGCATGCTAAGGTTGTTGAACTTAAATCTTGCAAACCCTCTACATCTAATATTGAGCATGTTTCCATTTGTACTAGATGTAGAGATATTAATGTTGATGCTATCCATGATCACCTAGCCTTAATTAAAAAACAAAATGATCACATAGCACAACTTAATGCTAAGATTAGTGAGCATGACTTAGAAAATGAAAAATTTAAATTTGCTAGAAGCATGCTCTTTAATGGGAGACGCCCTGGCATTAAGGACGGCATTGGTTTCCAAAAGGGAGACAATGTCAAAATTAATGCCCCTCCAAAGAACTTATCTAACTTTGTTAAGGGCAAGGCTCCCATGCCTCAGGATAACGAGGGTTACATTTTGTACCCTGCCGGCTATCCTGAGAGCAAGATTAGGAAAATTCATTCTAGGAAGTCTCACTCTGGCCCTAACCATGCTTTCATGTATAAGGGTGAGACATCTAGTTCTAGGCAACCAACCCGTGCCAAGTTGCCTAGAAAGAAAACTCCTAATGCATCAAATGATCATGCCATTACATTCAAAACTTTTGATGCATCATATGTTTTAACTAACAAATCCGGCAAGGTAGTTGCCAAGATTATTGGGGGCAAACACAAGGGCTCCAAGACTTGTGTTTGGGTACCCAAAGTTCTTGTTTCTAATGCCAAAGGACCCAAAACCGTTTGGGTACCTAAAACAAAGAACTAAACTTGTTTTGTAGGTTTATGCATCCGGGGGCACAAGTTGGATACTCGACAGCGGGTGCACAAACCACATGACAGGGGAGAAAAAGATGTTCTCCTCATATGAGAAAAACCAAGATCCCCAACGAGCTATCACATTCGGGGATGGAAATCAAGGTTTGGTCAAAGGATTGGGTAAAATTGCTATATCACCTGACCATACTATTTCCAATGTTTTTCTTGTAGATTCTTTAGATTACAATTTGCTTTCCGTATCCCAATTATGTCAAATGGGCTACAACTGTCTTTTTACTGATACAGGTGTTACTGTCTTTAGAAGAAGTGATGATTCAATAGCATTTAAGGGAGTGTTAGAGGGTCAGCTATACTTAGTAGATTTTGATAGAGCTGAACTCGACACTTGCTTGGTTGCTAAGACTAACTTGGGTTGGCTCTGGCATCGCCGACTAGCCCATGTTGGGATGAAGAATCTTCATAAGCTTCTAAAGGGAGAGCACATTTTAGGACTAACAAATGTTTATTTTGAGAAAGACAGGATTTGTAGCGCATGCCAAGCCGGGAAGCAAGTTGGCATCCATCATCCACACAAAAACATCATGACTACCGACAGGCCACTGGAGCTCCTACACATGGATTTATTCGGCCCGATCGCTTACATAAGCATCAGCGGTAGTAAGTATTGTCTTGTAATTGTGGATGATTATTCTCGCTTCACTTCGGTGTTCTTTTTGCAGGACAAATCTCATACCCAAGAAACTTTAAAGGGATTCTTGAGACGAGCTCAAAATGAGTTCGGCTTAAGGATCAAGAAAATAAGAAGCGACAACGGAACGGAGTTCAAGAACTCTCAAATTGAAAGCTTTCTTAAGGAGGAGGGCATCAAGCATGAGTTCTCTCCCTACACTCCACAGCAAAATGGTGTAGTGGAGAGGAAGAATCGAACTCTATTGGACATGGCAAGAACCATGCTTGATGAGTACAAGACACCGGATCGGTTTTGGGCCGAGGCGGTCAACACCGCCTGCTACGCCATCAACCGGTTATATCTTCACCGAATCCTCAAGAAGACATCTTATGAACTCCTAACCGGTAAAAAGCCAAACATTTCATATTTTAGAGTTTTTGGTAGCAAATGCTTTATTCTTGTTAAGAGAGGTAGAAAATCTAAATTTGCTCCTAAAACTGTAGAAGGCTTTTTACTAGGATATGACTCAAACACAAGGGCATATAGAGTCTTTAATAAGTCCTCAGGACTTGTTGAAGTTTCTTGTGACGTTGTGTTTGATGAGACTAACGGCTCTCAAGTAGAGCAAGTTGATCTTGATGATATAGGCGAAGAACAGGCTCCATGCATAGCGCTAAGGAACATGTCCATTGGGGATGTGTGTCCTAAGGAATCCGAAGAGCCTCCACATGCACAAGATCAACCATCCTCTTCAACACAAGTATCTCCACCAACTCAAAGTGAGGATGAGCCTCAAGATATTGGACAAGAAGATCAAGAAGATGAGCCTCCTCAAGATGACGGCAACGATCAAGGGGGAGATGCAAATGATAAAGACAAGGAGGATGAACAATCAAGGCCGCCACACCCAAGAGTCCACCAAGCAATACAACGAGATCACCCCGTCGACACCATCCTCGGCGACATTCATAAGGGGGTAACCACTCGATCTCGGGTTGCACATTTTTGTGAACATTACTCTTTTGTTTCCTCTATTGAGCCACACAGGGTAGAGGAAGCACTTCAAGATTCGGATTGGGTGATGGCAATGCAAGAGGAGCTCAACAATTTCACAAGGAATGAGGTATGGCACTTAGTTCCACGTCCTAATCAAAATGTTGTAGGAACCAAGTGGGTCTTCCGCAACAAGCAAGACGAGCATGGTGTGGTGACAAGGAACAAAGCTCGACTCGTGGCCAAGGGGTATTCACAAGTCGAAGGTTTGGATTTTGGTGAAACCTATGCACCCGTAGCTAGGCTTGAGTCAATTCGCATATTATTGGCCTATGCTACTTACCATGGCTTCAAGCTTTATCAAATGGACTTGAAGAGTGCCTTCCTCAATGGACCAATCAAGGAGGAGGTCTATGTTGAGCAACCTCCCGGCTTTGAAGACAGTGAGTACCCTAACCATGTTTATAGGCTCTCTAAGGCGCTTTACAGGCTCAAGCAAGCCCCAAGATCATGGTATGAATGCCTTAGAGATTTCCTTATTGCAAATGGCTTCAAAGTCGGCAAGGCCGATCCTACTTTATTCACTAAGACTCTTGACAATGATTTGTTCGTATGCCAAATTTACGTTGATGATATTATATTTGGGTCTACTAACAAATCTACATGTGAAGAATTTAGTAGGATCATGACACAAAAATTCGAGATGTCTATGATGGGGGAGTTGAAATATTTCTTAGGATTTCAAGTCAAGCAACTCCAAGAGGGCACTTTCATTAGCCAAACGAAATATACTCAAGACATTCTAAGCAAGTTTGGAATGAAGGATGCCAAGCCCATCAAGACTCCCATGGGAACAAATGGGCATCTCGACCTCGACACGGGAGGTAAGTCCATGGATCAAAAGGTATACCGGTCGATGATTGGTTCATTGCTTTATTTATGTGCATCTCGACCGGACATTATGCTTGCCGTATGCATGTGTGCAAGATTCCAAGCCGACCCTAAGGAATCACACCTTACGGCCGTAAAACGAATCTTGAGATATTTAGCTTATACTCCTAAGTTTGGGCTTTGGTACCCTCGGGGATCCACATTTGATTTGATTGGTTATTCGGATGCCGATTGGGCAGGGTGTAAGATTAACAGGAAGAGCACATCCGGGACTTGCCAGTTCTTGGGAAGATCCTTGGTGTCATGGGCTTCAAAGAAGCAAAATTCGGTCGCTCTTTCCACCGCCGAAGCCGAGTATATTGCCGCAGGCCATTGTTGCGCGCAATTGCTTTGGATGAGGCAAACCCTGCGGGACTACGGTTACAAATTAACCAAAGTCCCTTGCTATGTGACAATGAGAGTGCAATCAAAATGGCCGACAATCCCGTCGAGCACAGCCACACTAAGCACATAGCCATTCGGTATCATTTTCTTCGGGATCACCAACAAAAGGGGGATATCGAGATTTCTTACATTAACACTAAAGATCAATTAGCCGATATCTTTACCAAGCCTCTTGATGAACAATCTTTTACCCGACTTAGGCATGAGCTTAATATTCTTGATTCCAGGAATTTCTTTTGCTAGTAAATATACCTTTGATCATGTCTCTTTTATATATGCTATGACTAATGTGTTTTCAAGTGTATTTCAAACCAAGTCATAGGTATATTGAAAGGGAATTGGAGTCTTCGGCGAAGACAAGGCTTCCACTCCACTCTACTACTCATCCTTCGCCGTCGCTCCGCATCACTCTCCAACTTTGGTATAATCCTCACTCATTCATTTTATGACCAAAGGGGGAGAAAAGGACTTCATTGGGCTCTAATGATTCCGTTTTTGGCGATTCATGCCAAAGGGGGAGAAAATATTAGCCCAAAGCAAAAGGACCGCACCACCACCTAAGTTTCAAAATTTTGGAGATTTTCAAATTGGTCAATTTCAAATTTGGTATCTTATTATGTTCTAAAGGGGGAGGAAGTAGTTTTCCAAAATGTTAAATCAAAACCCTCTTGAACACTAAGAGGAGAATCTCATTTAGGGGGAGTTTTGTTTAGTCAAAGGAAAAGCATTTGGAACAAAGGAAGAAACTTTCAAAACTTGAAAATGCTTAGCAAAATCTTATTCATTTACCTTTGACTATCTTGCAAAATGACTTTGAAAAGAATTTACAAAAGAATTTGCAAAAACAAAACTCTTGGTGCAAATGTGGTCCAATATGTCAAAAACAAAGAAAACAATCCATGCGCATCATATAAGTATATATTGGCTCAATTCCAAGCAACCTTTGCACTTACCTTATGCAAACTAGTTCAATTATGCACTTCTATATTTGCTTTGGTTTGTGTTGGCATCAATCACCAAAAAGGGGGAGATTGAAAGGGAATTAGGCTTACACCTAGTTCCTAAATAATTTTGGTGGTTGAATTGCCCAACACAAATATTGGACTAACTAGTTTGCTCTAGTACTCAAGTTATACAGGTGCAAAAGGTTCACACTTAGCCAATAAAAAGACCAAGTTTTGGATTCAACAAAGGAGCAACGAGGCAACCGAAGGCACCTCTGGCTGGAGGCACCGGACTGTCCGGTGTGCACCGGACAGTGTCCGGTGTGCCCAGAGGACTCCAACTCCAACTCTTCGCTCTCGGGAATTCTCGGAAGCCGGCGCGCTATAATTCACCGGACTGTCCGGTGTGCACCGGACATGTCCGGTGCTCCAAGGAAGCGCGGTCTCCGGAACTCGCCAGCCTCGGGTTCGCGCGGCAGCCGCTCCGCTAAAATTCACCGGACTGTCCGGTGTGCACCGGACTGTCCGGTGTACCAGCGGGGCAACGGCTCTTTTCGGCGCCAACGGCTCCCTGCGGTGCATTTAATGCACGCGCAGCGCGCGCAGACGGCAGAAGTGCCCATACCGGTGCACCGGACATCAAACAGTACATGTCCGGTGTGCACCGGACACCCAGGAGGGCCCAGAAGTCAGAAGCTCCAACGGTCAGAATCCAACGGCAGTGTTGACGTGGCAGGGGCACCGGACTGTCTGGTGTGCACCGGACTGTCCGGTGCGCCATCGAGCAGACGCCTCCAGCCAACGGTCAAGTTTGGTGGTTGGGGCTATAAATACCCCAACCACCCCACCATTCATTGCATCCAAGTTTTCCAACTTCCAACCACTTACAAGAGCTAGGCATTCAATTCTAGACACAACAAAAGAGATCAAATCCTCTCCAATTCCACTCAAGCCTTTAGTGACTAGCGAGAGAGATTTGCCGTGTTCTTTTGAGCTCTTGCGCTTGGATCGCTTTCTTTCTTTCTCACTTGTTCTTGTGATCAACACTCAATTGTAACCAAGGCAAGAGGCACCAATTGTGTGGTGGCCCTTGCGGGGAAGTTTTGTTCCCGTTTGATTGAGAAGAAGAAAAGCTCACTCGGTCGGAGGGACCGTTTGAGAGAGGGAAGGGTTGAAAGAGACCCGGCCTTTGTGGCCTCCTCAACGGGGAGTAGGTTTGCAAGAACCGAACCTCGGTAAAACAAATCCGCGTGTCACACTCTTCATTTGCTTGCGATTTGTTTTGCACCCTCTCTCTCGGTCTCGTTTATATTTCTAACGCTAACCCGGCTTGTAGTTGTGTTTATATTTGTAAATTTCCGTTTCGCCCTATTCACCCCCCCTCTAGGCGACTTTCAATTATTTTTCCTAGTTTACTTATGTAACAGAGAACCTAGGAAAAATACAGAGACCATTAATTTGGACCAGTCTTAAATTAAGATGATTTATTTAGCCTTATATAGACTAAAAATCAATTATTAGAATGGCAAAACTATAACCAAAATGATTAATAAAAATCCAGTGGACTTACAACCCCCAGAGCCCCACTACAAAAATAAAGAGCACCTCAGCCCAACTTTTTAAGTAAGGAAAATAAATACAAAGTGATAATAAGGCATTTTCCCAATAATTCTTTAACAACCCCTAATAATGTGATAATAGGCAACCAAAAATTAGCTAAGTCCATGATGAGATAAACAACCAAAGAAAAATGCTAACCCATGAAAAAGAAGCAAACTCATACCTATTGCTAATAATTTAAAAGAAAGGCCATTTGATTCAAATAATGCATACCACCCCTTCCCTTAAGCAAATAGATGCCAAACTTCAGAATGATTGCTCTTGCACAAAACAAAAACTAAAGAAAATAAGAACTCTGTTGTTTGATATTTTTCAAATATAGTGGTAGTAGAAAGCACCAATATGGCTAGAAACTTGAGAAAGCCATAGAAAAATAACTAAAAGGTATTAATGGCTAGAAGTTTGCATCAAGTCATGTTATAACACCTAAAAGCCAGCAAAAATAAGTTTTAGAGAATTACCCACTGTTAAGTAATAGTTGTAGTTCAAAGCACCCCTTCTGCCCTAGGATTTGATAATTTTGTCCAGAGAAAACCATTCACTTTCTGATCCCCAAATTTTGAAACAAAGAAACATACACCAGTACCAAGCCACTATAATTTTTGCAGAATTTTTAGAATTTTATAAAAGCAACTTGTAGTTCAAACCCACTCCAAAACATTAAAAAGAATAAAAGAAAAGGGAAGAAGAAATAAACCTCACCCCAATAAGGCTAACTTGAGAACTTATCAATTCTCCCTAAGACTTAAAAGGAATTCAGTGGAAACCCCAAAAAAAAATTGAATCCACTACTTACCTTAGCTAAGTTTAAACCAATTTACCAAGTATACCACCCAAGGGTCTTACATAAGTAAAGTAACCTTGTTTAACTCAAGAAGATCATACACCTTTAAAGTTGTAATTTCTAGAAGCACATATCATATCATGCATATATCTTACGCATTGCATTCATTAGATTGTAATCTTGCCGATGGAGAGTACGTGCTCATCCCCGAGCAAGGACCTGTCCAAGAGGAGGACCAGGAGCAGGCTTCAGAGGCTGCTATTGAGGATCTCCCTGCAGCCCCAGCAATTGAAGGCAAGCCCCGGTTTTATGCATAACCATTTATATATATGCTACTTTACTACACTTAATGTTTGTAGGTTTGTGACGTGCACTTAAGTGTAGGAGTTGCTTGAAACCTCTAGTTGCATGAACTTAGGATTCCTTTTTGAGATGAATACTAGTATGCTAGGTCGAGTAGCTGATTGCCAATCAGGATCTCGGTAGAAGTCGAGTGATTTTTCTAGCACTCGCGCAAGGTCAGGAATTGGTTGTATTCATCTTGATAACAGGGTATATGTTGGTCTATGGACTTGAATCCAGGGAGGATGTCTTGTCCATGAGACGGGAAAAAGAATTAAGGATTAATGTGTGGATACCTGAGTCAAGCTTTTGAATGTACTAAGCACATGCCGGAAATATGGTAACCGGTAAACCTAGTACCTGAGTGAAGCCGGGCGCGGACTTTATCCCTCATGCGACCTGAGACTGGGTCTCCCATGCTAGCTATGGTGGGTACAAGTGCGGTCACTGCACGGCGGCAGCCGGGGTCAGTGGAGCATTGTATGCCAAGGCGGTGAGGCCTGGACGCGAACGGGGAATCGATGGGGACGGTTGTCATGTGCAGGGTCGGAGCACCCTGACATGCCGTGTGTTTAGGTTTACCTTGCAAGGTTAAAACTCGATTCGAATCGTCTGCTTCTCACAGCTAATGAGACTGCTTGATTTCTTGTACTGCATCGAGTAAAAAGTGAAATGTGGTTACATAAGATAACTTGTTGATTGAATAAATTGATTGTTACCATGTATGCTTAGAAGGAGCAATCTAGCTAAGTTAATGATGATAGAAACTGGAAAGCTAAAACTTTGCTTTTAGAAACAGCTAGTGCTTTTGGCAAACCAAACCCCTCAGCCAAACAGCTGCATAGTCTAGAGGTAGAGGAGTAGATTCCTCACACCGGGTAAGTCTAGCTGAGTATTAGTATACTCAGCCTTGCTTGTGGCACATTTTTGCAGGTACCATTTAGGAAATGGTTGATGGTGTGACTTGGCCTACCACCCTGCCACCGGGTTGGACGGTCGAGTGGGATGTTGCTCCGGCAGGAGAGGAGCACGAGGAGTAGTGGGCTAGGCCTTGCCCAATTCCTCGATACCGACGACATCGATCATCCGCTGCACTTTATTTTGTGAACTCTTATTTGCAACTCAAAAACTCCGATTTATGTAATAACTCAGTACTTAATTTGAGGTTTCCTGTTTTATTGTATTTCTTCTGTGACTCACCTTCGAGTGAGATTGTGGAATTTGATCCTGGTTAAGTGGCTCTATCAGACTAGATCTGAGGGACGGACGGGTTATTCCGATTTAAGTGTGTTACGACCCCTGGGGCGTGACTTAGGCACTTAAGCTGGAATAATTCGGGCGGTTCCGCCACAACTGGTATCAGAGCAAATTCCACCACAGAGAAGGACAATAAACCATGAGTACCAATTTTCAAAATCTAAAACTTGTCTAGAAACTGTTATGGATCGTCAGGACTAGACTGCTAGACCTAGGACGAAAGGCCTTAGGCATAGAGGGAAAATGGGTGGCTAATTACTTAGGCCCCGTGGGCCAGTACTTATATTTTCAAGGATGCCCTGAAAGGCACCCTATTTTCTTTCGAGAGGCAACGTTTATCCCAGCATGCATGCATTATAAAACATCAAAGGAATTAAAATTTTGAGCTAACCCCCTTTCTATAGAATCATCCGGGCTCTCTTTTTCTTTTTCCTTCCACCATAATCTTTACCTTTGATTCCCTTCCGCAGATGAATTCACCCACCCCCGCCAGTGGAGGAGACTCCTGTTTCAGTTCTGACTTCCTTTCTCGCGATGGTTTTCCTTCCATCTTGTGGGAAGTGCTTAACTCCGTCGGCTACCCTACGCCCCCTTTGTACACGGTGCAGTTGTATGAGGAGCATCGGGTACCTCGTTGTCGGGTCTGGCTGACTTTGGAGGCTCATCCCCTTCAGCCGGGTTGGCGTTCTCTTGATTCTGAGACGATTGGACTCAGGACGGACGACACCGTTGAAGCAGCAGCCATGAAGGCCCTGACAACTTTCTGTGGCTATCATCCCCTGGAGATGGTGATGCACCCCTTGGGACTCTTCCCTGCTGAGAGGAAGGATGATCCCATGTGGTGTAACCACGTGAGCCATGTGAAGGATGTGTGGGCAATGTATCCTGACTTGGTTGGGAGGGTCACTGTTCAGTGCATGAGTGCGCTGTACCGCCTTCAGGCCCTTCAGAGCGATGCTATGGCACTCCTTGCCAACACCGCTCAGACTGCCAAGCTCACTCTCGACAGTCGGGAAGATTTTGTGGTTGACCTATCCACTGAGTTGGTAGAGAAGGATCTACAGGTGGAGAGGCTGAGCCAGCGCATCACCACCTTGGAGCAGCAGGTGGAGATCCGAGACAACACCATTGATGTCTTGGAGAACCAGCTTCACGATGTGCAGAGAGAACTCGAAGAAGCAAATGACCACCTGGACATGCACCACTTGGAGATGGAGGCCAATGAAGCAGGAAGCGAGGGAGAAGAGGATCCCGAGGAGCTAGGACGAGCCCCTGGTGCCAATGGGACTACCTCCGCGATGCCCCCTTCACCTGCATCCAGTGTCGCTTCCACCGCTCAGGGTTAAGCAGTCGCTTCGGCACTTTTCGGCGGAAAGAAACCTATGCGAGCTTAGTAATATCACATTTTGGACTAGGCTTATGGGTACTTTCCCCTGATTAATGTAACCCTGTGAACTTTTGAAGTCTATGGGATGTTTGTCACCATGCTATCTTCATTTCGAACCTAATATTATGATTATGGCATTTTTCCTTCCATATGAGATAATATCTTATCGTTCGAAACTGTGAGTTGGGATAACAATGGCGGTAATCTCTGTTTTCAGATGGCAGCCAGGCAGCGTCGCGGGCATAACGAGCAGGTTCCCCCGCCACCTCCTCCAGCTCCCACAGTGCAGGAGCTGATGGCCCAGCAGAATGAAATTCTGCGACAGCTCTTGCAGCGTCAGCCCCACCCGCAGCAGCATGGGGGAGGCCAGCCTCAGCGACCTCCGGCAATGGCCACTTACCAGGAGTTTCTGAGCACGCAGCCGCCCCTGTTCACCAAGGCAGAGGATCCGTTGGACGCCGACGTATGGCTTCACGTCATCGAGTCCAAGTTTCCCCTCCTCACGGGAGACTGCCCTGATGCTACCAAGACCCGCTTCGCCGCGCAGCAGCTTCGCGGATCTGCTCGGACTTGGTGGGATCACTTCCGTGCTATGCTCCCCGCTGATCGTGAGGTATCTTGGGAGGAATTCAAGACTGCCTTCAGAGGACACCACATCCCAGCTGGCATTCTTGATCGGAAGTTGAATGAATTCCTGGCCCTTAATCAAGGAACCCGCACGGTACTGCAGTATGCGCAAGCCTTCAACGACTTATGCCAGTATGCAGGGTACCATGCTGATTCTGATGAGAAGAAGAGGGATCGCTTCCGCAGGGGTCTCAATACCAAGCTGCGGGAACGACTCAACACTGTCCGGGATAATAGCTTCAATGAGTTGGTCAACATGGCCATCTCCCAGGAGGATTGCATTGTTGCTCACCGGGCAGAGAAGAAGAGAAAGGCACCAATGGCAGCACCATCCGCTCAGGCTTAGAGGTTCCGGATTGTTTCTCACAATCAGAGCAGGGGTTTTCAGCAGCAGGCAGGCAGATGGGTGATCAGGCCACCTCAGCAGCAGCAGCAGCCGGCACCCAACCGCTACCCAGCTCCCGCCCTAAGGAACAACCAGCCTCAGCAGCAGCAGTTCCGCTAGGGCAATGGGAACAAGTGTTTCACTTGTGGCAATGTGGGCCACTATGCCAAGAACTGTCCCAGGAACCAGCAGAGGCAGATGCCAGCACCAAATCAAGACAAGGGAAGAAAGCAGAAGGTGCAAGTCAGGCAAGGGAA
The DNA here is from genome assembly GCA_029449295.1 of Zea luxurians. Classification (NCBI taxonomy): domain Eukaryota; kingdom Viridiplantae; phylum Streptophyta; class Magnoliopsida; order Poales; family Poaceae; genus Zea; species Zea luxurians. Next base: position 41,532,428 of record JAOPSE010000001.1, on the reverse strand, counting down.
GCTCAACTTCACCACTCTGGAGGAAGTACCTGAAGGAGCTCCTATCATGACTGGTATCTTTTCAGTTTATAATCAACCTGCTTTAATTCCGTTTGATTCTGGTGCATCTCATAGTTTCATTAGCCAAAAGTTCAGTGCTAGATGCAAACTGCCATTCTCTCACTCTAAAGGGTCATTCATGATAGTCACACCTGGGGGTAAAATTGCAACTAATCAATTAAACCAAAGTGTGCCTATTCAACTGGGAAGCCACATTATCAAAACCACTCTTCTTGTGTTGGGATTGGAAAATGTGGACATTATTCTAGGGGCAAATTGGATGACCTTGCACCAAGTTGTGCTTGATATAGCCAGTCGTACCGTGGAAGTTAATTCTCCGTTCTGTGGGAACTTCACTTTAATTCTGCCCAGTCAAGGTTCTACTCAGTCATGTGCTTTCTCTATGACGGAGTTACCTTTGAAGAAAATTCCAGTGGTCTGTGAGTATGCAGATGTCTTCCCTGATGAGTTGCCAGGAATGCCACCGGACCGGGATATTGAATTCGCCATCGAGTTGCAACCAGGAACGGCCCCAATTTCCAAAAGGCCCTACCGGATGCCACCCGCTGAGTTGGCAGAGTTGAAGAAGCAATTGCAAGAGTTGCTGGATAAGGGTTTTATTCGCCCAAGCACTTCGCCTTGGGGATGTCCAGCACTATTTGTGAAGAAGAAAGATGAAAGCTTGAGGCTGTGTATAGATTACCGCCCCCTTAATGCGGTAACTATCAAGAACAAGTATCCTTTGCCTCGCATTGATGTTCTCTTTGACCAGTTGGTCGGGGCCAAGGTGTGACGGAACCTCCCAAGTAATCAGGCCCACCTACAGTTGTCCTTGTCTAACAGACATCAGACACCCTGTAGATGTTCCTAAGTTACTTGACAAGCTCGGTATCTTTCCTTACCTCACCAGGAACGTTTCACCCGTCTTGCAGACATTACAGACCATCGGAGATAAAGAAATGCGGAAGCGATTTACATAAACTTACATTTATTTCCAAAAGAAAGCTCAAGTTATATGATTACAGACCAGTCTAAAAACGAGTGCATAGAAGTAATAATTATACAAACCAGGGAGACACAAACTTCTCCCGAAAGACTATAAACAACAGATTCTAGATGGAGGACCGAGTCCTCCCGCCTTTCAGTCTTGTTTTTCCTCGTTGGGAACCACCTTAGCACAGAAGCAGCAAAAATCTGCTACTTCCCCACCTAAAAACAACAAAGGGATAAACCCTGAGTATGGAATTACTCAGCAAGTCTTACCCGACTAAGGAAAAGACTCTCAAGGGTATGCTGGATATATGGGAGTCAAGGTAAGGCTTCTCAATAGTCAAAGACTCTGTTTTGCAGAAATGCTTACTAAAGTAGATCCTTAAAAATCCAATTTTATTTGTCAAGTTAGGTAAAATTACCTGCACTAGAGTTCTTTCTACCCTAGTTCAATCACTGGTCCTGCACTAGCCAATTTCTTAACCAAAAACCCATCATCTTTAGTGGAATGCTACGTGTAGGTCAGTGACCAAGTCTTCATAACCGCGAAGGTACGGCGATCCGAATCGATTATACTCAGCTGAGGATCTCCAATCACACGACATATGTAGCACTTAACCCTTGCATATGTCAACCCGCCACCGGGGTTCTTAAGACCGGATCAGGTTCACGCAAACCGAGAGCACAGATACACCACCGTCCAGCCTCTTGCCACGGAGGGTACACGCTACTCTCGCCACCGCTCCACTCCCATTTTGTGTTATCTTATTCCGGCCTTAGTCTGCCCGAGGCAAGGCTTACCCATGACGAGGCATGTGACCAGTTAAAGGGTCCTCGATCATCAAGCCTACATCGACAAGGTCCTTAATCGACTCAGACGGAGACACTACACCGAGACTCTCTTCTCGTGCAAGTCACCCGCCCGGTCTCAGCTTAATCATTTCAAACCCAAAGTTTGGTACCTGGCAGAGGTACATCTTCTCCGATGTTGAATCCATCATGGCCATGATGGATCCACCACCAAGTTTTGTTTTTGAAAACAACCCTTCCCACTTTGCCAAACATCTTTTGTAAAACAAATCCTTTTGTTTTTCTAAAGCAATATTAAGCATAGTAAAACCTTTTTGTAAAAACAGGATTTCAAGATCAAGGAAGGTAATGCAGGAATTGTTTAATCAATCAACTCCTATCACCTAATGCATCAAGCAAGTGAGAAAGATTTTAAAAACATCAAGGGAGGTGGCAAATGCACCGGGGCTTGCCTTTGTTATCAGAGGTGTCTTGCTCGGATCCACAGATATCAAAATAAAAGCAGTTGTCTGCCTGAGGATCAGAGGTGGGTGGTATCCCCTCTTCAAAAACTTCTTCTTCTTCTTCTTGCTCTAATATAACCATATACATGCATAAGAATGGATGTCATGGAATGCTCATGAGGATGCAAAGATAGCATATACTTATTATTTATGTCTTGAGTACAACTTTCCTTCACGGTACTCCGAGAACCTAAGGTTTCCGGAGTCAGTAAAGGAGTTCATGGAGCAGGGGGGGTGGTTTTGGGTTTAGTGATCAAACAAGGTCCAAATCAAACCAAACTCTACCCATGGCTTCTAAATAATGTGATAAGCTCACATAAAAAGTTTGGGAAATTTTGGGCTTATTATTTATTCTCTAAAAATCCAGAATCAATAGTTTAGGCTATTTTAAATATCCTAAAATTCCCTGTTCAAACTAAAAATCATAAAACTATTTTTATTAAATACTATGGAAAATAGCAAGCCTAGGAAAATTGGTCTCATAATTTTAGGATTTTTCTACTATTTTCTACAGTTTTTCAAAGTTCTGCTGAAAAAGAAAAGGAAAAACTCTTAAACAGTACTGGGCCGATTCTGGCCCAACAAGCCCAGGTCCAGGAGAACAGCGCGCTCGCGTCCGCGCGCGCGCGTCCGCGCTCAGGCAATTTTGCAGAAAGGGCCTCGCGCTTCCGGCTAAATAGAACTAGGTCCTTTCACTTTTGTGTTGAGTCACTGACGGTTTGCACAAATGCCCTCGGGGTTCTGTCAATTCACAACACGAGGTCCCCGACAGCGCTCAAGCGTGGCCACGCTCCGGCGAGCTAGCAGACCGGCCAACTGGGGCAGTGACCGGCGCTCCCGAGCGACATACACGGAATTAAACCTCTAAGGAGCATTTCCCCTAACCTAATTGCACTAATGGTGGACTAGGGAGCTCCGGCCACGGTGGCCGTAAGCATCACGGCGAGACAGCCGTGTTCCCGGCGATGGGCGCCGGTCTAGTTCGATTCATTGGTTCGGTAAGCATCACGGAGGTATGAGCATGCTCAAACGAGGAAGCAAAGGGCGGGTACTGACCGGAGTTGGGCTGGCGACGGTGAACTCAACTCTACGGTGGCGGAGAACCGATTTGGGGGCAACGCGAAATTCGAGCGCTTGAGTGGATGACTGTGGCCGATTAGCGGTGGCTGGATGCGTAAGGATATGGTGAAGTCCACGGCGGGGTCAATTTATAGAACTCCGAAGCGGTGGCGCTTAATTTGATCACGACGTGTCGATGGCCGGAGAGGAGGAAGAAACACAGGCTTCGCGAGTACGTGGCCAACGACGTGGCGGTAATTCCGGTGAGCTACGGAGGGTTCAGAGAAGGTCTTGGCGACACGGTGAAAGTGTAGAGCCATGCGGCACCCGGCCGAGAGGCGGCGGTCGACGGCGAGTACTTATCGTCACCGCAAAGTCGAAGGAAGACAGGGGGGAGGGATCGTCGGAGTGATAGCCAGCTCACCGGTGACGAGGACCTTACCGCGACAGACTTATCTAGTGACCGCCGAGCACGAATCACAGCGACGACGATCAACGGCGACAGCCACCGGCGGTGAGGACGAAGGGATTCTTCTTCAGTTTAATCGGTCACTGTACCATGGCCATGCGTTCATCAGAGCTTCTGACCGAGCGAGTTTAGAGCCCTTTTTCTCCAGATTTCATGTGACAACAGGTCTCGGTCTCTGTACCAAAGTTGTAGTGCTACATACCAGCTACAACTCCACTATAGGACTTGATCACATTTGAGCACTGGATCCAAATCAAAATCGAGCTCAAAGTTCACCCAAAAGCACTGTAACTCTGAAATTCATCTTCAAGCAGTCTGACAGCCAGTTTTGGACTGGGTTTTTCTCCACATTTCTCATAACAACTATGCTTGCACCCTTTAGCAAAGTTGTTCTCCTATTATTGGTCTTCAACTTTGATGTGGTGACCTAGGGCAAAAACCCTATACTTTGTAAGTTACAAAGCCCCAAAGTTGAGCCCATTCACTGATTTTCAGACTTAGAGTAAAACTCAAATGAGGTTCATTTTGCATTTAGGTCCAAAACTTAGGGTTTGGCTTGCAAAATCACATATTTGTGAACCAAAGGACTTAAAATACTTATTTGGCTTGGTTTTTGCACTTTAGTCCAAAAGTGGACTAATTTTGCACTTAGGTTCCTAGGGTTTAGTTTTAGGGTTTCCCAGGGTTCCAATTAGGGTTTCTAGTATTCCAGGGGTATAAAAGTGATTCAACTTAGTGTTTGGGGATATTTTATGACTTTTCTCACAAGCCCTAAAGTTTTTCTCAACTTGGGTTAAGTTTTACCCCTTTAACCACTATTTAGGGTTAAGTCCTTAAACCAGGGTCCTATTTGCAAAACAGTAAAACAATACAACTTGTTTGAAATTTTTGCCTAGTGAATGCACTCTAGGTGTGTTAAACATATGCAATGCCCATGCTCATGATGCCATGCTCAAGTTTTAGTTATAGTAACACCAGGGGTGTTACACAAGGTATTTTCCAAGATAGACCTTCGCTCTGGCTACCATCAGATCAAGATACGAGCAAGTGATATTCCGAAGACGGCATTCTCAACCAGATATGGGCTATATGAATTCTTGGTGATGTCATTCGGACTGACAAATGCACCAGCATATTTCATGTACCTGATGAATTCTGTTTTCATGCCTGAATTGGACAAGTTCGTGGTGGTTTTCATCGATGATATTCTGGTGTACTCAAAGAACGAAGAAGAACATGCCGGGCATTTGCATGTAGTTCTTCAACGTCTGCGAGAGCACCACCTTTATTCCAAGTTATCCAAGTGTAATTTTTGGCTAAAGGAAATCAAATTCTTGGGTCACACTATCTCTCAGGCTAGAATAGTTGTTGATCGTGATAAAGTGCAAGAGGTGATGAACTGGAAGCCGCCAACAACTGTTCGTCAGATTCGGAGTTTTCTGGGATTAGCTGGTTATTACCGAAGATTTATTCCGGACTTCTCTCAAATTGCGAAGCCTATAACTGAGTTGCTGAAGAAAGAAGTCAAATTTGTCTGGAGTCAGAAGTGCGAAGATGCCTTCCATGCATTAAGGCAGCATCTGACCACAGCACCAGTGTTGGCACAGCCTGACAACAGCAAGCCTTTCGATGTATATTGCGATGCCTCTGGCACCGGGCTAGGATGTGTCTTGATGCAAGACAACCGAGTCATCGCTTATGCCTCAAGAGCACTTAGGCCTCATGAGCAGAACTATCCCACTCATGACCTTGAGCTAGCAGCAGTGGTTCATGCATTGAAGATGTGGAGGCATTACCTAATGGGGACCCACTGCAACATCTTCACTGATCATAAGAGCCTTAAGTACATTTTCACTCAGGCTGATCTCAACATGCGGCAGAGAAGATGGCTAGAGCTGATCAAGGATTATGACCTGGAGGTGCATTACCACCCAGGAAAAGCTAATGTGGTAGCAGATGCCTTGAGCCGGAAGATGCAGTGCAATTGTATTCTGATGGATTCTCGCATTAACACCTTGTGTAATGAGTTGAGCAAGATGCAAATTGAAGTAATTCCTTCTGGTTCTTTGTCTCACATTTCTGTTGAGCCAGCTTTGCAAGACCAAATCATCATGGCCCAGCTCAATGACAGGGGAGTGCAGATCATCAAGGAGAATCTCCATCAGAAGGTCAAGAAGTATAATTGTTTCCGCCAGGATGAAAAGGGTGTGTTGTGGTTTAAAAACAGATTGGTGATTCCTAAGGACCAGGATCTCAAGAGGAAAATTTTGGACGAAGCTCATCTCTCCAAATTCTCTATGCATCCGGGAAGCACCAAGATGTACCATGATCTGAAGCCTTTGTACTGGTGGACCAGAATGAAGAGGGAGATAGCCCAGTATGTATCAGAATGTGACACCTGTCAGAGGGTAAAGGCAAGCCACTTGAAGTCAGGTGGAGCTTTGCAACCCCTGTCCATACCTTCATGGAAGTGGGATGACATCGGCATGGATTTCATTGTGGGTCTGCCCAACACCTCTCCTCATCATGATTCGATTTGGGTTATTGTGGACCGATTGACAAAAGTGGCACATTTTCTTCCTGTGCACACCACTGATAAGGCTCGAAAGTATGCAGAATTGTATATTGACCGGATCGTGTGTTTGCACGGATTACCTCGGACCATTGTTTCTGACCGAGGAGCCCAATTTGTTGCCAGATTTTGGGAACAATTGCAAGAGTCTCTGGGAATTAAGCTAATCAGAAGTTCAGCTTACCACCCACAGACTGATGGTCAGACGGAAAGGGTAAACCAAATTCTGGAAGATATGCTGAGAGCTTGTGCGATCGATTGTAGCAAGAACTGGGATAAGCACCTCTCCTTAGCAGAGTTTGCTTATAACAATAGTTACCAATCCAGCCTAAAGAAGGGCACCTTTTGAAGCTCTCTATGGAAGAAGGTGCAGGACACCACTCAATTGGTCTCAACCTGGTGAAAGAGAAGTTTTTGGACCTGACATAGTGACTGAAGCCGAAAGGAAGGTCAAACTAATCAGGAAGAATCTAGAAGCTGCTCAGGCCAGGCAGAAGAGTTACCATGATAAGAGAAAGAAACCTCTCCAGTTCGAGGTGGGAAGTTTCGTATACCTCAAGGTATCACCCACCAAGGGAATGCAGAGGTTTGGGATCAAAGGCAAGCTAGCCCCTCGCTACATCGGACCTTATGAGATCATAGAAGCATGTGGACCCGTGGCATACAAGCTGAAGTTACCTTCAAAGATGTCTACCATTCACGATGTATTCCATGTATCTCAACTGAAGAAGTGTGTTCGATTGCCGACTGAGATCTTAGTAGAGCCAGAATTGGAGATAGAGTCAGATCTATCGTACCAAGAGTACCCCTCCAAGATTCTGGATTGCAAGGAGAGATCAACTCGGGCTAAATCGATCAAGATGTACAAGGTCCAGTGGAGTAGTCACTCAGAGGAGGAAGCTACTTGGGAAACCGAGGAATTCCTGAGATCCAACTTTCCCGATTGCCTACCTAAGGAAGCTGGTACGTAATCACCCCCAACCCCTCCTCCTGCCCTTCGAATCTAATTTTTTTCAAAAATATAATCTTAATTCAGAATGAAGTAATTATGAAGTAAAACTTAAGAGGACTTCCTTCTGAAGTTGCAAAGAGAATGACATTCGAAGAATAGTTTTACCCTAATAATAACAACACTCACCCATTTCCTATAAGTCTTGCCCTTCGCTTCACCCCGGGAGGACTCTGGCCCAAATCTCGGGACGAGATTCCTTTAAGGGGGGAAGGCTGTGACACCCCCAGTGTCACCTAGGGTTTATCTCAAATGCCAAACCAAGAATCATCATTTTATGTGAACCAAAGTAAGCATGAGCATCAAATAACTTAAGTACTAAAAGATTCACCAAGTATATATACTTAAAAATATCATGATCAAAGCAATTGAGTCTTTTAAAAAGATAAGAATGTACAACCCTAATGAAAACCCTAAGTGAGCCCCATGAGCAAAATTCAAGAAAATAAGAAAAAGGGGATGAAAAGTTTAAAATTACGACTTGAGCCAATTATAAAAATTGAAGTATATTTAATGAGCAACAAGAAACGTTGAGAAAGCTTAGCCAAAATAACTCAAGTAAAACCCCAAATCAAGCTTCTCATGTGGGGACTTAATGGGAATTCTGACTTTCAGAATTCTGAAATTCAGACCTTGAGCCAAAGATCAGGGATGTTCACCTTGATCCCCAACTCGAATCCTAATGGCCCCATTGACAAATTTGTGTCTAACTAACCCCTATGTCGTGTGCCAGAAGATGGCATTGGGACGCGAGCCCTAGACACGATAAAACCTTGGATTTGCCTCGGGTTTGGGCAGGGAGACAGACCAGATTTCTTGGCTCCATATCTCTGCAACCAGTAGGCAAAATCCTATGACCCCCACACAAGAATGGTAGCTTGTAGGGAGGAGAAGAGGTTTTGTGCACTGACCAAGGCGAGAGTAGGCTCGGATGAGCGACCACACGCGCCAGAACTTGGGCAGAACGCATGGGCACACGTGTTCGACCCTGGTCGGCACGCCAGAGCTCGCCCAACCAGCGCGCGCGCTCGCCCCGGCGTCCAGTCAAGTCCGCCGCGCGCCCACGCCCTCGGCCATGCCCGCCCGCGCCTATAAAGCCTCCCCAGGCGCACCTCACTTCGCCCCGCACTCACCCTCACCGGCCAGCCACTTTCCCTTAGCTCCGGCGAGCTCAATTCCGCCCGCCATTGCCGCCAGAGCCTCAGCCATCGTGGCCAGCCCACCCCAGCCATCCTCTGGGCAAGCCAGTGCTTCGGCTAGCTCCGCCAGTAGCCCGTGAAGCTTGCCAAGCCCTCGGACCCGGCCAGACTTCACCGGAGGCCCGAGATCGACCTCACCGGACTTCGGTCTTCCACCGCCGCGCGTGGACCGAGCTATCCAGTGAGTCTCCGGCCGATTCCTTGCACCCATATCTTCTCTGGCATCCCGTGAACCTCTCTGACCCATCCAATTGCTCTATCTCGCCGTGACCAGGCCGAACCCCTCACCGCCAACGAGCATCCCCGCCTGCGCGCGTGGACCGACTGACTCCGGCCATCCCCGACGGCGACCCGCACCTCGTTGTGATCCCCGAGACCTCCCCTACGTCCTCGACCACTTCACCGGAGCAATCTCGCCGCCGGTAAGCCCCGCCGCCCTTTCTTCCGTCGCGGTTACTGTTGAGGTAGAAGAAGGACCTCGGGTTAGGATCCATAGAACCCGAGGGGTTTTCTGTAATGTCAGAGACTCATGTGAATAGTAGCCTGAGGACTGATTCGCGAGGAAAACTTAAAAACCCGCCAGGGACCCCAGTGCAAAGTGGATTTCCATTAAATCATTTCAGTTAATCTTTTTAAAATGACCAGAGAACTTAGAAAATCCATAACTTGATGAATTTTTCATAAAAAGTTGTCAAACCAATTTTGCTAGTTCCTGAATATTATGAACTATCATTTAAAAATGATAAACCCTATGCTTTCTGTTCTAAATTTTAGAGTTTAAAATTAAAAACAGAAACCCACAAAACCTTGTTTAATTAAGGAAAATTAGTTTTTCTTCTGTGCTGAACTTAAGAAAATTTGTAGATGTTCAAACCTCATTTAGACATTGTCTAAAAATAGTAGGAACCCCAGCATTAGAAATTATGATGTGCTTATTCATTTAAAGCTAATTTGTCCAAAACTTAGAGAAAATTTGAAAGGCATTAGAAATTAATGAACAGTGATTAAGATTATTTTTCCTAGTTTACTTATGTAACAGAGAACCTAGGAAAAATACAGAGACCATTAATTTGGACCAATCTTAAATTAAGATGATTTATTTAGCCTTATATAGACTAAAAATCAATTATTAGAATGGCAAAACTATAACCAAAATGATTAATAAAAATCCAGTGGACTTACAACCTCCAGAGCCACACTACAAAAATAAAGAGCACCTCAGCCCAACTTTTTAAGTAAGGAAAATAAATACAAAGTGATAATAAGGCATTTTCCCAATAATTCTTTAACAACCCCTAATAATGTGATAATAGGCAACCAAAAATTAGCTAAGTCCATGATGAGATAAACTACCAGAGAAAAATGCTAACCCATGAAAAAGAAGCAAACTCATACCTATTGCTAATAATTTAAAAGAAAGGCCATTTGATTCAAATAATGCATACCACCCCTTCCCTTAAGCAAATAGATGCCAAACTTCAGAATGATTGCTCTTGCACAAAACAAAAACTAAGGAAAATAAGAACTTTGTTGTTTGATATTTTTTAAATATAGTGGTAGTAGAAAGCACCAATGTGGCTAGAAACTTGAGAAAGCCATAGAAAAATAACTAAAAGGTATTAATGGCTAGAAGTTTGCATCAAGTCATGTTATAACACCTAAAAGCCAGCAAAAATAAGTTTTAGAGAATTACCCACTGTTAAGTAATAGTTGTAGTTCAAAGCACCCCTTCTGCCCTAGGATTTGATAATTTTGTCCAGAGAAAACCATTCACTTTCTGATCCCCAAATTTTGAAACAAAGAAACATACACCAGTACCAAGCCACTGTAATTTTTGCAGAATTTTTAGAATTTTATAAAAGCAACTTGTAGTTCAAACCCACTCCAAAACATTAAAAAGAATAAAAGAAAAGGGAAGAAGAAATAAACCTCACCCCAATAAGGCTAACTTGAGAACTTATCAATTCTCCCTAAGACTTAAAAGGAATTCAGTGGAAACCCCAAAAAAAATTGAATCCACTACTTACCTTAGCTAAGTTTAAACCAATTTACCAAGTATACCACCCAAGGGTCTTACATAAGTAAAGTAACCTTGTTTAACTCAAGAAGATCATACACCTTTAAAGTTGTAATTTCTAGAAGCACATATCATATCATGCATATATCTTACGCATTGCATTCATTAGATTGTAATATTGCCGACGGAGAGTACATGCTCATCCCCGAGCAAGGACCTGTCCAAGAGGAGGACTAGGAGCAGGCTTCAGAGGCTGCTATTGAGGATCTCCCTGCAGCCCTAGCAATTGAAGGCAAGCCTCGGTTTTATGCATAACCATTTATATATATGCTACTTTGCTACACTTAATGTTTGTAGGTTTGTGACGTGCACTTAAGTGTAGGAGTTGCTTGAAACCTCTAGTTGCATGAACTTAGGATTCCTTTTTGAGATGAATACTAGTATGCTAGGTCGAGTAGATGCTTGCCAATCAGGATCTCGGTAGAAGTCGAGTGATTTTTCTAGCACTCGCGCGAGGTCAGGAATTGATTGTATTCATCTTGATAACAGGGTATATGTTGGTCTATGGACTTGAATCCAGGGAGGATGTCTTGTCCATGAGACGGGAAAAAGAATTAAGGATTAATGTGTGGATACCTGAGTCAAGCTTTTGAATGTACTAAGCACATGCCGGGAAATATGGTAACCGGTAAACCTAGTACCTGAGTGAAGCCGGGCGCGGACTTTATCCCTCATGCGACCTGAGACTGGGTCTCCCATGCTAGCTATGGTGGGTACAAGTGCGGTCACTGCACGGCGGCAGCCGGGGTCAGTGGAGCATTGTATGCCAAGGCTGTGAGGCCTGGACGCGAACGGGGAATCGATGGGGACGGTTGTCATGTGCAGGGTTGGAGCACCCTGACATGCCGTGTGTTTAGGTTTACCTTGCAAGGTTAAAACTCAATTCGAATCGTCTGCTTCTCGCAACTAATGAGACTGCTTGATTTCTTGTACTGCATCGAGTAAAAAGTGAAATGTGGTTACATAAGATAACTTGTTGATTGAATAAATTGATTGTTACCATGTATGCTTAGAAGGAGCAATCTAGCTAAGTTAATGATGATAGAAACTGGAAAGCTAAAACTTTGCTTTTAGAAACAGCTAGTGCTTTTGGCAAACCAAACCCCTCAGCCAAACAGCTGCATAGTCTAGAGGTAGAGGAGTAGATTCCTCACACCGGGTAAGTCTAGCTGAGTATTAGTATACTCAGCCTTGCTTGTGGCAGATTTTTGCAGGTACCATTCAGGAAATGGTTGATGGTGTGACTTGGCCTACCACCCTGCCACCGGGTTGGATGGTCGAGTGGGATGTTGCTCCGGCAGGAGAGGAGCACGAGGAGTAGTGGGCTAGGCCTTGCCCAATTCCTCGATACCGACGACATCGATCATCCGCTGCACTTTATTTTGTGAACTCTTATTTGCAACTCAAAAACTCCGATTTATGTAATAACTCAGTACTTAATTTGAGGTTTCCTGTTTTATTGTATTTCTTCTGTGACTCACCTTCGAGTGAGATTGTGGAATTTGATCCTGGTTAAGTGGCTCTATCAGACTAGATCTGAGGGACAGACGGGTTATTCCGATTTAAGTGTGTTACGGCCCCTGGGGCGTGACTTAGGCACTTAAGCTAGAATAATTCGGGCGGTTTCGCCACACACCCCCCCTCTAGGCGACTTTCATTTACCCATAAGTCATGTTACCCATCTGCCAAGGGATCGCGACTTCCCATACACCTCTACCAAGGAAGCGAGGCAGGATAACACTATGAGGCCTTTACAATGTTCCACTAGCTTCAGAAAACCCGCTACAGTTTCTAGGAAGCCCCAATGCAGGGATCCCTCGCCTGACCACCATCGCAGCAAAATCAACCCAAGGACCTCCCTACACTGACCACTCCCCTACTGCCCTTCTCCCTTTCGGGTAAGGTAGTCATCCACTAGCTTTCCTAATTAGTTAGCCAAAGGCGTCCCATACCACCCTTGGGGTAGAACTGTTTTCCCGGGTGGTCGCTCCATGTTCCAATTAACATAATGATCTTATCATGAACAATAAATAATAAACTAGTAATAAAAGTATGATCATGAATAATGTGTATCTCAATACCCAAAACCACATAAAGCAATAGCAGGTACTACCCAAAAATTCAGTGGTAAACAAGGTATAAAGATAGCCAAACTAGGGTAACCTATTGGGTCCCATCAAAATTAACCTATGCAGATCATTATGATTAATAAGAACATTATTGTGTAAATAGAAGTGATCAAGGGCACAACTTGTGTGACAGAACCTCCCAAGTCATTAGGCCCACCTACAGTTGTCCTTGTCCAACGGACCTCAGACAACCCTGCAAGTGCCCATGAATCACTTGACAAGTTCGGTATCTGCTTTCCTTACCTTTCCCAAGAGCGTTTTACCCGTCACGCAGACATTACAATACATCGGAGGTACGAAAATGCGGAAGCAATTACATTAACTTAACTTTATTGAAAAGTAAGACAGAGTTATATAGTTACAGACCAGAACATAAGATATGAGTGCTGAGTATTATTATTACAAACCATGGGAGGCAAAAACCCCTCCTGATAAGTATTAAACAAAAGTTTTACGGAGGATCCTTTCCTCCCGCAGCTTTAGTCTTGATGCTCTTCCTTTGGTACCACCTTTGAATAGAAGCAACAAAAGTTTGTCGCTTCCTCACCTAAAACAACATGGGATAAAGCCCTGAGTATGGAATTACTCAGCAAGTCTTACCCGACTAAAGAAAAGACTCTTAAGGGTATGCTAGCTAGAGGGAGTCAAGGTAAGGCTTATCAATAATCAATGACTCTGTTTGCAAAAATGCTTACTAAGAGTGGATCCTTAAAATCCATTTTTACTTGTCAGGTTAAGTAAAGTTACCTGCATCTAGAGTTTTTTCTACCCTAGTTCAAGCACTTGGCCTATACTAGCCGTCTTTTCATCATCCCTTTAGTTCACTGGATTTCTACGTATAGGGCAGTGACCAAGTCTTCATAACCGCGAAGGTACGGCGATCCGAATCGATTATACTCAGTTGAGGATCTCCGATCACACGACATATGTAGCACTTAACCCTTGCATATGTCAACTCGCCACCGGGGTTCTTAAGACTAGATCAGGTTCACGCTAACCGAGAGCACAGATACACCACTGTCCAGCCTCTTGCCACGGAGGGTACACGCTACTCTCGCCATCTCTCCACTCCCATTGCGTGGTATCTTATTCTGGTATTAGTCTACCCAAGGCAAAGCTTACCCATGACGAGGCATGTGACCAGTTAAAGGGTCCTCGGTCAGCAAGCCTACATCGACACGGTCCTTAATCGACTCAGACGGAGACACTACACCGAGACTCTCTTCTCGTGCAAGTCACCCACCTGGTCTCAGTTTAATCATTTCAAACCCAAAGTTTGGTACCTGGCAGAGGTACATCTTTTCCGATGTTGAATCCATCATGGCCATGATGGATCCACCATCAAGTTTTATTTTCGAAAACATCCCACCCACTTTGCAACATCATCTTTTGAGAAAACAAAACATTTTGTTTTTCTAAACAAAGCTAAGCATAAGGAAAACCTTTTGTAAAACAGGGATTTAGGAAATAATCAAGTCCAAGGAAGGAGATGCAGCAATAGTTTAGCACACAACTCCTATCATCTAATGCATCAGATAAGTGAGAAAGATTTTTAAAAGGAACAAGGAGGTGGCAAATGCATCGGGGCTTGCCTTGTGTTACTGGTGAATCAGGCTCAGTTCCGCAGATATCAAAATAGAAACAGTTGCCTGCCTGATGTTCCTCAGGTGGTGGTGAAGTCTTCGCTTCTTCGACTTCTACTTCTTCTTCGTTTTCTAAATGTGACCATACATAACAATGAATGCCCATGTAATGCTCATGAGAGTGCAAAGATAATAAAAGTTTATTATCTAATGTCTTGAATACAATTTTCCTTCACAGATCTCCGAGAACTTAGGGTTTTCGGAGTCAATAGTGAAGTTCACAAGGTAGGGGGGAAACTAGGGTTTTGGGTTCTAAGCATCAAACAAGGCCCAAATCATACCAAACTTTACCCAAGACTTCTAAATATTATTTAGAGTTTATCCTAAAAATTTAGTGAATTTTGGATTTATTACATATTCCCTAAAAATCCAGAAACAAGGTTTTAGGCTATTTTAAATACTCTATAATTTCCTGTTTGGATTAAAAATCCTAAAATTATTTTTATTAAATCCTATAGAAAATTAGAAACCTAGCAAAATTGGTTTGGTATTTTTATCATTTTTCTACATTTTTCTAGAATTGTTTTAGCTCTGGTAGAAAAGGAAAAAGAAAAAGTGTGAACAGTGTTGGACCTAAACCAGCCCAGTCGGCCCAATTTGAACAGGAAACGGGGACGCACCCGTGCGCGCGCGCGACCGCGGTGGCAATTTGCACAGAGGCCCTCACTATTTGAATAATTTGTTAAGAATCTGTAACCACTATTCATTCTCTCTCTAACCGTTACACAGAGGTCCCCTGACTTCTATTTCTTCTCCAAATACACCCCTGGCCACGGCGCGCTCGCCGTCCATCACCGACGCGGCCCGTACTGGCCATGATCGGCGGTGGCTGCCTAGTCTAGCTACAGGGGAAGCACTACCGACCCAAGGCGACTCAGGAACGAGCTTCACTTTGGCTTGCATACGCAGAGGATGTTCTACCCACGTACACGGCGGAACCCGCGACGTCAAGGCAGCGTTCCCAATCAATCATGCCCGTAATGGTCAAACGGCTGCCACGATGAACTTTACGGGTATACAAGGCTGCTAAAACAATGATTCAAAGGCGCAGAACCATACTAGGTTCGTCTGGCCACGGAAGGGCTATCCACGGCGGCGCGGAAAGTCAATTTGGAGAAAAACCCGAATTGAAGCGCTATGGCGGATAATTGGAGATGAGAGTGGGTGCTCTGGCTTGGGGATAACCTAACAGAGCTTACAGAGGCATCAATTTATAGAGATCGACTGTGAGCACGACGAATTTGAGCGGCGGATGGCTATCGGTAAGAAACAAGATGAGTCACTGGCATGGTGATTCGTGGCCTTCACCGTGGCCGCCTCCCCGGCGATAATCGGACATGCATAATACTGGTGATTGTGATGTGGTAATTGTTGAGGCACGTGGCGTTCGGTCGACGAGCAGCCAACTCCGGTGATGATAATCTCGGCCGACCGCGCGGCAAGTGGGCATGATGGCCGGACCAGCTAGCGACCGAAATTCATCCCACCACTGATCTTTTCATCCCGCCCTAGTGTTATCCACTCCTCATCGAGCACGAATCTCCCAGGCGGAACTCGGATCCCGGCGCGAGCTCACCGGCGACGGGTGCACTACACCTACGATCTTCTTCAAACCACTGTTCATCCTGAACTTCTCTTCGAAGTCGCCTGACAACGCATGTTTGAGCCTCATTTACTCCCTGATCTAGGCAGTAACACACCTACCTTCCTTTGATAAAGTTGTACTCCAATATATGGTCTCCAACCTTGTCACAGTGACCCAAGTCTTAACTCCACTGGATTAGTCACAGGTTGACTCCAAAGTTGATCCAATGTCATTGATCATCCAATTTTCAGACTGTTTTAGTCTGACAGCTCAACTTCAGACTCATTTATCTTCAATTTCTATTCAGCACCAGTGCTTAGTTACTTAAGTAAACTTGCTCTCCTATCATAGCTCTACAAACTTGATGTGGTGACCTAGGGCAAAAACCTTATAATTTGAAAACTATAGGGCTTCAAAGTTGGTCCAAGAACACTAATTTCAGACTTAAGAAATGGGCACAAATGTGTTTTTTTGCAAATAAGCCCAAACTTAGGGTTTAAGTTGCAAATCCACATTCTTGTGAACCATATTACTTAAGACACCTTAACTTCATAGTTTTTGCACCTTAGTCCAAAAGTGCACTAATTTTGCACTTAGCCCCCTAGGGTTTTACTCTAGGGTTTTCCAGGGTTCCTTTTAGGGTTTTTCGGGGATTCTAGGGTTTGAATACCAAATATGTCTATTCATGGTGACATTATATGGTTATTTCACTTGAGTTTTGAAGTTTTCTCCTATTTAGGCCTTGTTTACCCTTTCAAGTCCAGTTTAGGGTTAGGTACCCTATTCTAGGGTTTTGTTCACAAAATGTCATATCAATACAACTTGTTTGAAATTTTGTCTAGTGAATGCACTCTAGGTGTGACAAACATATGATATGCCAATGCTTATGATGTTATGCTCAGGTTTTAGTGACAGTAACACCAAGGGTGTTACATCCTTCCCCCTATAAAAGAATCTCATCCCGAGATTAAAAGTCCTAGGGCAAGTAATGGAAAAGGAAATGCTTCACATTTTTATTTCCTTATTCTTGGTACAAGGCAGGGGTGGTTTGGGGCTCACTCCTTTATTACAACAATTGTATACATGTTACAAATTACATGAGGCTAAAAAGCCTGGGAAATTCTTTTCTAAAAATTCCCAAGTTTCCCATGTAGCCTCATCTTCCGAATGCTGGTTCCACTGTATCTTGTAGAACTTGAGAGTTCTTCTCCGGGTAATCCTGTCCTTTTGATCCAATACCTAAATAGGGTGTTCTGAATATGTCAAGTCTGGTTCTAAGGCAACATCTGTTACTTCAATGGTTCGATCGGGAACCCGAAGACACTTCTTCAATTGAGACACGTGGAACACATTATGTACAGCAGACAATGTTTCGGGTAGCTGAAGTCGGTATGCCACTAGTCCACATTGTTCAAGAACAAGGAAAGGGCCAATGTACCGTGGTGCAAGCTTCCCTTTTACCCCGAAACGACATATACCCTTAATTGGTGAGACTTTCAGATAAACATAATCTCCAACTAGGAAGTACAAGGGTATCCGTCGTTTGTCTGCGTAATTCTTCTGTCGAGCTTGAGCTTTCTTCATATTATGAATTATTCGCCGAACTTTTTCTTCGGTCTCCTTTACCATATCTGGCCTGAAAAAACTCCTTTCACCTGGTTCAGACTAGTTTAACGGAGTACGACACCGTCGGCCATACAAAACTTCGAAGGGTGCCATCTTAATGCTTTCTTGATAGCTATTATTATATGAGAACTCCGCTAATGGTAAACAATCATCCCATTTCTGTGGGAATTCCAAAGCACAAGCTCGTAACATGTCCTCAAGTATTTATTTCACCCTCTCAGTCTGCCCGCTGGTTTGAGGATGATAGGCCGAACTATGGAGCAACTTAGTATCCAAAGCCTTGTGAAGTTCTTCCCAAAATTTGGACACGAATTGTGGTCCACGATCCGACACTATAGTCTTCGGAACACCATGCAAACTGAGATACGGGCAATATATAATTCTGCATATGTGGCCACTGTATACTTTACCCTGACTGGAAGGAAGTGGCGATCTTTGTAAGTCGATCAACAATAACCCAAATTAAATCATACCCTCTTGCTGTTCTGGGTAATCCCATAATAAAGTCCATACTAATATCCTCCCAGTTCCATGTTGGAATAGATAAAGACTGTAATGGACCAACAGCTCTCATGTGTATGGCTTTGACATGTCTACAGGTGTCACATCGTGCCACATAGCGTGCAATTTCAATCTTCATCTTTGTCCACCAATAATGTTGTTTTAGATCATGACACATCTTAGTGCTTCCGGGATGAATAGAATAGCGACTAAGATGTGCTTCATCTAATATTTGTTGGCGGATTTCTTCATTCTTTGGCACAACTATGCGGTTGTTGAACCATACAATGCCTTGATCGTCTTTTCTGAAACATTTGGCTCTTCCAGCCTTTATCTTCTCATGGATGTGTTTCATACCCTCATTATCCTTTTGAGCATCCATTATTCTTTGTAACCGGACTGACTCAAGCTTTAGTTGATTTAAGGCTCCATGTTGGATTATTCCTAGGTTCAACTTTTCCATTTCTTGGCATAAGGTAATGTCAGAAGTCTTCACTGTAAGACAGTGACAGGAAGCCTTACGGCTGAGTGCATCTGCCACTACATTGGCCTTGCCTGGGTGACAATGGATTTCCAATTCATAGTCCTTAATAAGCTCGAGCCATCGCTTCTGTCTCATGTTCAACTCTGACCGGGTGAAGATATACTTCAGGCTTTTATGATCTATATAGATGTGGCAGATATTCCCCAGCAGATAATGACGCCAGATTTTTAGAGCATGTGAAAGGGAAATGTGCCCTTGGGCCATTTCTAGTATAGTTTTGGTGATTAAGTGCCCAACACGTATTGAGTGAGTAATCTTGTGCCAAATGATTGATCAAGTGCAAATCAACAAGAAGGTATGATTCTAGACTTAGTACATTGGTTTTTGTGTACTAACATATTTGTCTAAGTGCTGGAATCAGAGAAAAGAGAAGAAGAAAACATCTTGGCTGGAACAGCCAAGACTCAGCGCAGTCTGGCACACTGGACTGTCTGGTGCGCCAGGCCAGCCTCCGGTGAACAGGCCACTCTCGGGAACTGACGGTGGTGTACGACTATAATTCACCGGACTATCCGGTGAGCCGTTTGCGGCGAAGTCGTCGCTCTCGGGAATCGTTCAACGGTGTACGGCTAAAATTCACCGAACGGTCCGGTGAGGCACCAGACTGTCTGGTGAGCCAACGGTCGACTGCGCCAATGGTCGGCCACGCAATCCACGCGTGACACGTGGCCGCGCCAACGGTCGAGAGGGGGCACCAGACTGTCCGGTGTGCACCGGACAGTGTCCGGTGCGCCAACGGCTCCATTTCTGCAATGGTCGACTGAGCTATTTTTGGAAGGCAATCCGCACTGGACACTGAACAGTGCTTGTCCAGTGGTGCACCGGACTGTCCGGTGCGCCACCCTACAGAAGGCAAGAATTGCCTTCCGAGATTGCTTCCAACGGCTCCTAGCTGCCTTGGGGCTATAAAAGGGACCCCTAGGCGCATGGAGGAGAACACCAAGCATACTTTGAACATTCTAAGACTCTCACACTCAGTCTCGGCACACTCGATTGATTTTCTTAGTGATTTGAGCTCCGTTCTAGTGGTGAACTTGTTGCATTTCACTTGAGTTCAAGTCTTGGCCTGTGTGTGTGTGTATTGCTGCGGATTTGTGGGTGTCGTTGCTTCCCTCCCTTACTCTAGTGCTTTTACATTGATATTTGTTGTAAGGGCGAGAGACTCCAACTTGTGGAGATTCCTCGCAAACGGTAAAAGTGATAAGAAAAAGGAACACTGTGGTATTCAAGTTGATCGTTGGATCACTTGAGAGGGGTTGAGTGCAACCCTCGTCCATTGGGACGCCACAACGTGAAGTAGGCAAGTTTTGTACTTGGCCGAACCACAGGATAAACCACTGTGTCTACTATGTTGTTTCTCTCTGTGGTTTCTGTGTACTCCTCTCCAGCTACTTGATTCTATTGCACTAACAATTAACTTAGTTTTTGTGGCAATAAGTCTTAAGTTTTTACAGGATCACCTATTCACCCCCCTCTAGGTGCTCTTAATTGGTATCGGAGCCATTCTCTTCACAAAAGGGACTAATCGCCCAAAGAGATGGATCCTAAGGGAAAGGGGATGGTGGTCAATAATAAGGAGAAGGAGTCCATCTTCAAAGAGCCAAGGGACGACAAACCTACTGACTCTGGCTCGAGTCATAAGAAGAAGGACGGGAAGAAGAAGAGGCGTATCAAGAAGATCGTCTACTACGACAGCGACGAGTCCTCTTCTTCCCAAAGAGACGACGACTACGACGAGAAAAAGAAACCGGTCAACTCAAACTTTTCTTTTGATTATTTTTGTATTCCGTATAATTCCAATGCTCATTTGCTTTCTATTCCTCTTTGTAAACCTCCTCACTTTGATGGAGAGGACTACGCTTTTTGGAGTCATAAAATGCGTAGTCACCTCTTCTCTCTCCATCCTAGCATTTGGGAGATAGTAGAGAATGGAATGCAATTTGATAGTACGGATAACCCAGTATTCATTAACGAACAAATTCATAAAAATGCACAAGCTACCACTGTTTTGTTAGCTTCGTTGTGCAGGGATGAATACAACAAGGTGAGCGGCTTGGATAATGCCAAGCAAATATGGGACACCCTCAAGATCTCGCATGAGGGGAACGAAGCCACCATAATCACCAAGATAGAGTTGGTGGAGGGCGAGCTGGGAAGGTTCGCGATGATCAGGGGAGAGGAGCCAACGCAAACGTACAACAGGCTCAAGACCCTGGTCAACAAAATCAGGAGCTATGGGAGCACGAGATGGACGGACCACGACGTCGTCCGACTTATGCTCAGGTCTTTTACTGTCATTGACCCTCATCTTGTGAATTCAATTCGTGAAAATCCTAGGTACACAAAGATGACGCCCGAGGAGATACTCAAAAAATTTGTGAGCGGGCGGATGATGATTAAAGAAGCCCGCTATGTGGATGATGCTCTCAATGGCCCAATGCCCATCTACAAGCCTCAACCCATCGCTCTCAAGGCAACAAGTAGCAGGGAGACGCTACCTAGCAAGGTGGCGCAAGTTGAGGCGGCCGGGCTTAACGAGGAAGAAATGTTCCTCATCATCAAGCGCTTCAAGACGGTGCTAAAGGGTCGCAAGAAGCATCCCAACAAGAGCAAGACAAAGGGAAAGCGCTCCTGCTTCAAGTGTGATAAGACTGGTCACTTTATTGCTAACTGTCCCGATAATGATAGTGACCAGGGACAAGAAAAAGGCGGGAAGAGGGAGAAAAAGAAGTCTTACAAGAAGGCAAAGGGCGAGGCTCACCTCGGCAAGTAGTGGGATTCGGATTGCTCTTCGTCTGACTCCAAAGACGAAGGACTCACCGCCTCGGCCTTCAACAAGTCGTCTCTCTTCCCCAACAAGCGTCACACCTGCCTCATGGCAAAGGAGAAGAAGGTAAGTGCTCGAGATACCTCTACATGTGCTTCGTCTAGCGATGAAGAGTCTAGTGATGATGAGGTAGACTATTCTAGCTTGTTTAAAGGTCTAGATAGAACTAAGATAGAAAAAATTAATGAATTGATTGATGCATTAAATGAAAAGAATAGACTTTTAGAAAAACAAGAGGATCTCTTATATGAAGAGCATGATAAATTTGTAAGTGTGCAAAAGTCTCTTGCTTTAGAGGTTAAGAGAAATGAAATGCTTTCTTGTGAATTATCTACTTGTCATAAAACTGTGTCTAATTTAAAGAGTATTAATGATGATTTAAATGCTAAGCTAGAAGTAGTAAATAAATCTAGTTCTTGTGTGGAACATGTTGTGATTTGTTATAGGTGTAAGGATTTTAATGTTGATGCTTGTAGTGAACATTTAATTTCCATTACTAGATTAAATGATGAAGTGGCTAGTCTTAATGCCCAACTTAAGGCTAGCAAAAATGACTTTGATAAACTAAAATTTGTAAGGGATGCCTACACTATTGGTAGACACCCCTCTATTAAGGATGGGCTTGGCTTTCGAAGGGAAGCCAAGAACTTAACAAGTCAAAAGGCTCCCATCTCCGCCAAGGAGAAAGGGAAGGCCCCTATGACTAATAATGTTCAAAGGAATCATGCTTTCATCTATAGTAATAGAAACTTTTCTAGAAATGCTCATAGAAGTTATGCTTATGATTCACATGCTATGATTGCTTCGAGTTCCTCTGTTGTGCATGGTAGA
This sequence comes from Zea luxurians, assembly GCA_029449295.1. Classification (NCBI taxonomy): domain Eukaryota; kingdom Viridiplantae; phylum Streptophyta; class Magnoliopsida; order Poales; family Poaceae; genus Zea; species Zea luxurians. Next base: position 41,510,015 of record JAOPSE010000001.1, on the reverse strand, counting down.
AATATTACTAGGAAAAATGTTGTTCATGTGCCTAGGAAAGTAAGTAATGAACCTTCTATAATTTACCATGCTTGCAATGCTTCTTTTGCAATTTGTAGTAAAAATAAGAAAGTAATTGCTAGGAAGTTGGGGGCCAAGTGCAAAGGAGATAAGACTTGCATTTAGGTCCCTAAGGCTATTGTTACTAACCTTGTAGGACCCAACAAGAGTTGGGTACCTAAAACCCAAGCCTAATTTGCCTTGCAGGTTTATGCATCCGGGGGCTCAAGCTGGATTATCGACAGCGGATGCACAAACCACATGACGGGGGAGAAGAAGATGTTCACCTCCTACGTCAAGAACAAAGATTCCCAAGATTCGATCATCTTTAGAGACGAGAATCAAGGCAAGGTTAAAGGACTAGGGAAGATAGCTATTTCATCCGAGCATTCCATTTCTAATGTGTTCTTAGTTGAATCGCTCGGGTATAACTTGTTGTCCGTTAGTCAACTGTGTAATATGGGTTACAATTGCTTATTTACCAATGTAGATGTGTCTGTCTTTAGAAAGAGTGATGGTTCATTAGCTTTTAAGGGTGTACTAGACGACAAACTCTATTTAGTTGATTTTTCGAAGGAGGAGGCCGGTCTAGATGCATGCTTAATTGCTAAGACTAGCATGGGCTGGCTGTGGCATCGCCGTCTAGCACATGTTGGGATGAAGAACCTTCACAAACTTCTAAAGGGAGAACATGTGTTAGGTCTAACAAATGTGTTTTTCGAGAAAGATAGACCTTTTGCAGCTTGTCAAGCAGGCAAAAAGGTGGGAAATCCTCATCACAGCAAGAATGTGATTACCACATCAAGACCTCTGGAGCTACTGCATATGGACCTCTTTGGACCCGTCGCCTATCTCAGTATCAGGGGAAGTAAGTATGGTCTAGTTGTTGTTGATGAGTTTTCCCGCTTCACTTGGGTATTCTTTTTGCAGGATAAAACAGAAACCCAAGGGACCCTTAAGCGCTTTCTAAGGCGAGCTCAAAACGAATTTGAGCTCAAGGTGAAAAAGATTAGAAGCGACAATGGGTCCGAGTTCAAGAACCTTCAAGTGGAGGAGTACCTTGAGGAGGAAGGCATCAAGCACGAGTTCTCCACTCCCTACACACCACAGCAAAATGGTGTGGTAGAGAGGAAGAACAGGACTCTCATAGACATGGCGAGGATGATGCTTGGAGAATTCAAGACGCCCGAGCGGTTTTGGTCGGAAGCTGTGAACACAGCTTGCCACGCCATAAACCGGGTCTACCTTCATCGCCTCCTCAAGAAGACGTCATACGAACTTCTAACCAGTAACAAACCCAACGTTTCATATTTTCGAGTTTTTGGGAGTAAATGCTACATTCTAGTGAAGAAAGGTAGGAATTCAAAATTTGCTCCCAAAGCTGTAGAAGGGTTTTTGTTATGTTATGACTCAAATACAAAGGCGTATAGAGTCTTCAACAAATCATCGGGTTTGGTTGAAGTCTCTAGCGACGTTGTATTTGATGAAACTAATGGCTCTCCAAGAGAGCAAGTTGATCTTGATGATATAGATGAAGACGATGTTCCAACGGACGCAATTCGTACCATGGCAATTGGAGATGTGCGACCATAGGAACACCAAGTTCAAGATCAACCTTCTTCCTCAACAATGGTGCACCCCCCAACTCAAGATGATGAACAGGTTCCTCAAGAGGAGGCGTGTGATCAAGGGGGAGCACAAGAAGACCAAGTTGAGGAGGAAGAAGCACCACGGGCCCCTCCAACTCAAGTTCGAGCGACGATTCAAAGGAATCATCCTGTCGACCAGATTTTGGGTGACATAAGCAAGGGAGTAACCACTCGCTCTAGATTAGATAATTCTTGTGAGCATTACTCTTTTGTCTCTTCTATTGAGCCTTTCAGGGTAGAAGAGGCCTTGCTAGATCTGGACTGGGTGTTGGCCATGCAGGAAGAGCTCAACAACTTCAAGCGAAATGAAGTATGGACACTGGTGCCATGTCCCAAGCTAAACGTTGTGGGAACCAAGTGGGTGTTCCGCAACAAATAGGACGAGCACAGGGTGGTGACAAGGAACAAGGCTCGACTCGTGGCAAAAGGTTAGCCTATGCCGCTCACCATTCTTTCAGGTTGTTCCAAATGGATGTAAAGAGCGCTTTCCTCAACGGGCCAATCAAGGAGGAGGTGTACGTGGAGCAACCCCCTGGCTTTGAGGATGAACGGTACCCTGACCACGTGTGTAAGCTCTCTAAGGCGTTGTATGGACTTAAGCAAGTCCCAAGAGCATGGTATTAATGCCTTAGAGATTTTCTAATCTCTAATGCTTTCAAGGTTGGGAAAGCCGATCCAACTCTTTTCACTAAGACTTGTGACGGTGACCTATTTGTGTGCCAAATTTATGTCGATGACATAATATTTGGATCTACTAACCAAAAGTCTTGTGAAGATTTTAGCAGGGTGATGACTCAGAAATTCGAGATGTCGATGATGGGCGAGTTGAACTACTTCCTTGGGTTCCAAGTGAAGCAACTCAAGGATGGCACCTTCATCTCTCAAACAAAGTACACGCAAGACTTGCTCAAGCGGTTCGGGATGAAGGACGCCAAGCCCGCAAAGACTCTAATGGGAACCAACGGACATGTCGACCTCAACAAAGGAGGTAAGTCCGTTGATCAAAAGGCATACCGGTCTATGATAGGGTCTTTACTTTATTTATGTGCTAGTAGACTGGATATTATGCTTAGCGTATGCATGTGTGCTAGATTTCAATCCGACCCAAGGGAGTGTCACCTTGTGGCCGTTAAGCGAATTCTTAGATATTTAGTTGCTACGCCTTGCTTCGGGATCTGGTATCCAAAGGGGTCTACCTATTATGCTGGATGTAAGGTCGATAGGAAGAGTACATCAGGGACGTGCCAATTCCTAGGAAGGTCCCTAGTGTCTTGGAGTTCTAAGAAACAAACTTTCGTTGCCCTATCCACCGCTGAGGACGAGTACGTTGCCGCAGGACAGTGTTGCGCACAACTACTTTGGATGAGGCAAACCCTTAGGGACTTTGGCTACAATCTAAGCAAAGTCCCACTCCTATGTGATAATGAGAGTGCTATCCGCATGGCGGACAATCCTGTTGAACACAGCGGCACAAAGCACATAGACATCCGGCATCACTTTTTGAGAGACCACCAGCAAAAGGGGGATATCGAAGTATTTTATGTTAGCACCGAGAACCAGCTAGCTGATATCTTTACCAAGCCTTTAGATGAGAAGACCTTTTGCAGGCTGCATAGTGAGCTAAATGTCTTAGATTCGCGTAACTTGGATTGATCTAGAGCATACATGTGTTTTATACCTTTGATCATGTTCATTTATGCATGTTATTGCTTATTTATGGTGCTCAAGTTGTGCAAGGGATCCTCGGACCTCACAAGTCCATGTGTGAATGATGCACATATTTAGGGAGAGAAATGCTACAACTTGACCCTTTGAGACTAACCGTGTGCTTGAGGTTTCTTAATTTAGTCTCAAAGGTGGATTGAAAGGGAAAAGGTGAACTTGGACCATGCAAGACTTCCACTGCACTCTGATGAGAGGGTACTTTACTCCAAGTTCATCTCTATGCTCTTATTGCCTTTTTACTCTTAATTGACGTTTTGGTGAGGCAATGGGGTTTAAGGGCCGATAATGATCCCATTTTGGTGCTTAATGCCAAAGGGGGGAAATTAAGGCCAAAGCAAATGGATCAGCTACCACTAGAGAATTTTGAAAATAGTAGAGTTAGAACTTTTGTTTTGGCAAAATACTCTTAATTATCAAAATTTGGTCTCTTATGGGGTTATTGGGAGATTTTATGATTCTGGGAAAAGGGGGAGTTTTTGGATCTTGACCATTTTCTCTCTTGGATTATCTCTTGTTATGCCTAAACAAGTGTGTTTGACTTAGAGATAGCAAATTGAGGTTGATTTCGAAAACAAACCAAGTGGTGGCAAAGAATGATCCAAATATGCCAAATTTGAATCAAAAACAATTCTTGTTCTCAATTGCCTTGATGTTGCACTTCCTTTTAGTTTCTTTTTGATGTGTTGGCATAAATCACCAAAAAGGGGGAGATTGAAAGGGAAATGTGCCCTTGGGCCATTTCTAGTATAGTTTTGGTGATTAAGTGCCCAACACGTATTGAGTGAGTAATCTTGTGCCAAATGATTGATCAAGTGCAAATCAACAAGAAGGTATGATTCTAGACTTAGTACATTGGTTTTTGTGTACTAACATATTTGTGTAAGTGCTGGAATCAGAGAAAAGAGAAGAAGAAAACATCTTGGCTGGAACAGCCAAGACTCAGTGTAGTCTGGCACACCGGACTGTTTGGTAGTGCACCGGACAGTGTCCGGTGCGCCAGGCCAGCCTCCGGTGAACAGGCCACTCTCGAGAACTGACGGCGGTGTATGGCTATAATTCACCGGACTGTCCGGTGGTGCACCGGACTGTCCGGTGAGCCGTCTGCGGCGAAGTCGTCGATCTCGGGAATCGTTCAATGGCGTACGGCTAAAATTCACCGTATGGTCCGGTGAGGCACCGGACTGTCCGGTGATCCAACGATCGACAGCGCCAACGGTCGACCGTGCAATCCGCGCATGACGTGTGGCCGCGCCAACGGTCGGGAGGGGGCACCGAACTATCCGGTGTGCACTGGACAGTGTCCGGTGCGCCAACGGCTCCATTTCTGCAACGGTCGACTGAGCTATTTTTGGAAGGCAATCCGCACCAGACACTAAACAATGCTTGTCCGGTGGCGCACCGGACTGTCCGGTGCGCCACCCGACAGAAGGCAAGAATTGCCTTCCTAGATTGCTTCCAACGGCTCCTAGCTGCCTTGGGGCTATAAAAGGGACCCCTAGGCGCATGGAGGAGAACACCAAGCATACTTTGAACATTCTAAGACTCTCACACTCCGTCTCGGCACACTCGATTGATTTTCTTAGTGATTTGAGCTCCGTTCTAGTGGTGAACTTGTTGCATTTCACTTGAGCTCAAGTCTTGGCCTGTGTGTGTGTGTGTGTATTGCTGCGGATTTGTGTGTGTCGTTGCTTCCCTCCCTTACTCTAGTGCTTTTACATTGATATTTGTTGTAAGGGCGAGAGACTCCAACTTGTGGAGATTCCTCGCAAATGGGAAAAGTGATAAGAAAAAGGAACACCGTGGTATTCAAGTTGATCGTTGGATCACTTGAGAGGGGTTGAGTGCAACCCTTGTCCATTGGGACGCCACAACGTGGAGTAGGCAAGTTTTGTACTTGGCCGAACCACGGGATAAACCATTGTGTCTACTGTGTTGTTTCTCTCTATGGTTTCTGTGTACTCCTCTCCAGCTACTTGATTCTATTGCACTAACACTTAACTTAGTTTTTATGGCAATAAGTCTTAAGTTTTTACAGGATCACCTATTCACCCCCCTTTAGGTGCTCTCAGCATGAACCACTGCAGCTAACTCCAGATCATGAGTTGGATAATGCTCCTCATGCCGGCGTAACTGCCTGGAAGCATAAGCTATCACTCGGCCTTCTTGCATTAAAACATAGCCGAGACCACTGCCTGATTCGTCACAAAACACATCAAAGGGTTTTTCAATATCCGGTTGTGCCAATACCGGAGCAGTGGTTAATAATACCTTCAATTGTTCAAAGGCTTCATTACACTTTAAAGACCAAATAAATTTAGTTTCATTCTTCAATAGTTTGTGATTGGTTTCACAAGCTTAGAAAAATCTGGAATGAATCGGCGGTAATAACCAGCTAGTCCTAGGAAACTTCGGACTTGATGTACAGTGGTTGGGGGTTTCCACTCCAAAATATCCTTGACTTTGCTGGGATCCACCGCAATCCCCTTGGCAGATAATACATGTCCCAGTAATTGGATTTCTTCTAGCCAGACTGTGCACTTACTGAACTTAGCATATAATTGGTGCTCTCTTAAGCACGTCAACACGATCCGTAAATGCTGAGCATGCTCCTCTTCATTCTTGGAATATATCAAGATATCATTAATGAATACCACCACAAACTTATTCAGCTCGGGCATGAATACCGAGTTCATAAGATAGGTGAAGTGGGCAAGAGCATTTGTTAGTCCAAAAGACATAACCAGATATTCAAATAAACCATACCGCGTAGTGAATGCGGTCTTCGGTATATCTTCGGGTCGGATATGGATCTAATGATAGCCCGATCTAAGGTCAATCTTAGAGAATACCCTCGCTCCAGTTAGTTGATCAAATAAAATGTCAATCCGGGGAAGAGGGTACTTATTTTTTATGGTAACCTCATTGAGGGGTCTATAATCCACGCACACCTGTAGTGTTTGATCCTTCTTCTTAACAAAGATGGCTGGACAACCCCATGGTGATGAGCTTGGCCGGATGAATCCCTTCTCCAGTAGATCTTGTAATTGGGTCTTGAGCTCTACCAGTTCATTTGGAGGCATTCGGTACGACCTTCTAGAAATAGGAGCCGTACCGGGCTTCAACTCAATCACAAATTCTACATCTCTTTCTGGAGGTAGTCCAGGCAAATCTTCTGGAAAAACGTCTGGGAACTCACATACTACCGGAATATCTTGGATCTCCGGTATGATAGCTTCATACGCTCTGCCAAATGGTTTAGATGGAATGGCTACGAGAATGGTCAAGAGAACCTCTTCTTGGCCATGACCCAATCTGACAGTTCTCAAATTAGTGTTGAGAATAGCTTTATGTTGGGCCAACCAATTCATGCCCAGAATTACATCTATATCTTGGCCTTTGAGAACAATCGTATTAGTAGGAAAGTCCCATTCAACCAATGTTACGGGCACTTGGAAAGCCACTTCTTTAGTAAATATTTGTCCCCCAGGCGAATGAATTTTAAACCCTTCCCTTGATTCATGGTATGGAATGCAATATTGCTCCACAAACTTCTTGCTTATGAAAGTATGCGAAGCGCCAGAATTAAAAAGAATAATTGCAGGGTGATTGGCCACTAGAAACGTACCCATCATAATCGGTTCGCCGTTTGATGTTGTGGCCACTTGAGTATAATAAATTCATCCCGTTTTCCTTGTACTTTTGCCCGCGGTATTGTTTGTCGTGTTTCCCTTGGAATTCCTAGAACTCTGATGATTATTTTAGCGATTCTGCTTTGGGTAGGGACAATCCTTAATAAAGTGTCCGGACTTTCCGTAGTTGAAACTGCCAGTTGAAGAGCTTGGGAGGGCAGGGAAACGAGTGCCAGGGGCACCCGGCTGATTTGTTGAAGTGGGGGCAATAGCGGGGCGAATGAAGACCGGTTGCTTGAAAGGGTAGGAGGATGGACGCGGTGAAGAGCGATTTGGATTAAAAGGTCAGAGTACCAACCTTTGTCTTTTCTCAGACCCCTAACTGGGCCTGTCGCCTCCGTAACCCTTGGATTTTCCGGAGCCTGCATATTTAGCCTCGACTGCCAGTGCAGTACTGACAGCCCTTCCGTAGGAAAGATCAATGCAGGTGGCCATCTTCTTTTGCATTTGGTCATTAAGGCCTCTCATGAAACAATTTCTCTTCTTTAAATCTGTGTTGACTTGGTCGATAGCATATTGGGACAAGTGGTTGAATTTATTGAGATACTGAGTGATAGTATCCCCACCCTGTTTTAGCTTCATAAACTCCTCCTGCTTCATGTGGAGCACCCCTTCAGGTATATAGTGCTCCCGGAAAGCCAACTTGAACTCATCCCAAGTTATTTGATGACCAGCCGGTTGAATGGCTACAAAATTTCCCCACCAAGTGCTAGCAGGGCCACGTAATTGTTGTGCTGTGAATAGGGGCTTTATCTCTGTACATCGGAGAAGCCCGAACTTCTGTTCAATGACGTGGATCCACTCATCTGCTTCCAAAGGATCTTCCACCTTGACGAACAACGGAGGGCGTATCTCGGAGAAATCCAAATAAGATGTTTCACGGGGTCCTTGCTGATATGCTCGCCTGCCTTGTTGTTGTAATTGTGGACCCGCCATCTCCCGCAGAAAGCGGGTGTTGTCGACCATAGCGTTAACCAAGGCAGCGGCCTCAGCTAATGTTGCAGGGACTGGGGGTGGGTTCGGAGTTGCTTCCCTCCCACTAGAGGTCCCTGCTCCATCCTGTGAACGAGTCTTGGAAGGCATCTAAGGCAACAAACATTTAGAATAATATAATATGCCAAAGAAAACCATCCATTTTACATTACTAAAAAGGGTAATGTTACAGATTCGAATTTTACAACAGGATTACATTACCTATTATACATTACTACTACTTCTACACTATACTACTCTTGCTTCTTGACACTTTTGGTAGCCTCGCTGTCGGGAGTAGGGGACCATTCATCCACCAACTTCATAGAGGGAGGAGGCCTGAAAAGGTCTAGTTCACCACCAAAGGCTTCTCCCGTTGTCCCAGAAGGTCCGGCTTCTATCCCGACAGGATCCGCAGGTACGTTGGGGTGCAGATGGGAATACAATACATGAACTTCTTCATGTAATGTATTACAATAAACCTACAAGTTATCTACGGCTGTGTTGAGCTCTTCCACGCGGGCTCGAGCTCTAGCTTCCTTTGCCCAAGCAAGCGAACGAGAGTTAACCGCCCAGTCGAGCGCTAGATCTCGTTCCGCGAGCTGATCTTGCAGGTGGTGGATGTCTATCCTTAATTCATTTATTCTTTCACCATTCGCGACCCATATGTCGTTCCTGCGACGGAGGTCTGTTCGAAGCTGATCAACTTGGGCTTCCAGATCCCTGATTGGATTGTTGCTACCACTGCTGCTGTCTTCATGCCGTGGGGCAAGCTGATGGCGAGGTACGCCAATCGGCCCGGTAGACTTGCGCGCGGTCTTTCTTGTGCGCGGCGGCATTTCTTAAGGGGGAAAATCTTATTAGCATAGTTTTTAGCATGATGCACGTGTAATTACAGAATCAACCTTAGTTGATTCACACCTTCTATACATTGCACTCTACTATCTGGACTTTCAAATAAATACTCAGAAGGTGGTTAGATAAGAAAGAAAGAAATTTTCTAGATAAGTCTTTGAAAATTCTTTTTGAAGATGCCTCATAACATCTGCAGAGATGGGCTTCGCTTCGATACCAGCTGTGACGGAACCTCCCAAGTCATTAGGCCCACCTACAGTTGTCCTTGTCCAACAGACCTCAGACAACCCTGCAGGTGCCCCTGAATCACTTGATAAGTTCGGTATCTGCTTTCCTTACCTTTCCCAAGAGCGTTTTACCCGTCACGCAGACATTACAATACATCGGAGGTACGAAAATGCGGAAGCAATTACATTAACTTAACTTTATTGAAAAGTAAGACAGAGTTATATAGTTACAGACCAGAACATAATATATGAGTGCTGAGTATTATTATTACAAACCATGGGAGGCAAAAACCCCTCCCGATAAGTATTAAACAAAAGTTTTACGGAGGATCCTTTCCTCCCGCAGCTTTAGTCTTGATGCTCTTCCTTTGGTACCACCTTTGAACAGAAGCAACAAAAGTTTGTCGCTTCCTCACCTAAAACAACATGGGATAAATCCCTGAGTATGGAATTACTCAGCAAGTCTTACCCGACTAAAGAAAAGACTCTCAAGGGTATGCTGGCTAGAGGGAGTCAAGGTAAGTCTTATCAATAATCAATGACTCTGTTTGCAAAAATGCTTACTAAGAGTGGATCTTTAAAATCCATTTTTACTTGTCAGGTTAAGTAAAGTTACCTGCATCTGGAGTTCTTTCTACCCTAGTTCAAGCACTTGGCCTATACTAGCCATCTTTTCATCATCCCTTTAGTTCACTGGATTTCTACGTATAGGGCAGTGACCAAGTCTTCATAACCGCGAACGTACGGTGATCCGAATCGATTATACTCAGCTGAGGATCTCCGATCACACGACATATATAGCACTTAACCCTTGCATATGTCAACGCGGCACCGGGGTTCTTAAGACCAGATCAGGTTCATGCCAACCGAGAGCATAGATACACCACCGTCCAGCCTCTTGCCACGGAGGGTACACGCTACTCTCGCCATCTCTCCACTCCCATTGCGTGGTATCTTATTCTAGTATTAATCTGACCGAGGCAAAGCTTACCCATGACGAGGCATGTGACTAGTTAAAGGGTCCTCGGTCAGCAAGCCTACATCGACACGGTCCTTAATCGACTCAGACGGAGACACTACACCGAGACTCTCTTCTCGTGCAAGTCACCCGCCCGGTCTCAGTTTAATCATTTCAAACCCAAAGTTTGGTACCTGGCAGAGGTACATCTTTTCCGATGTTGAATCCATCATGGCCACGATGGATCCACCATCAAGTTTTATTTTCGAAAACATCCCACCCACTTTGCAACATCATCTTTTGAGAAAACAAAACATTTTGTTTTTCTAAAGCAAAGCTCAGCATAAGGAAAACCTTTTGTAAAACAGGGATTTAGGAAATAATCAAGTCCAATGAAGGAGATGCCGCAATAGTTTAGCACATAACTCCTATCACCTAATTCATCAGATAAGTGAGAAAGATTTTTAAAAGGAACAAGGAGGTGGCAAATGCACCGGGGCTTGCCTTGTGTTACTGGTAAATCAGGTTTAGTTCCATAGATATCAAAATAGAAACAGTTGTCTGCCTGATGTTCCTCAGGTGGTGGTGAAGTCTTCGCTTCTTCGACTTCTACTTCTTCTTCGTTTTCTAAATGTGACCATACATAACAATGAAGCCCATGTAATGCTCATGAGAGTGCAAAGATAATAAAAGTTTATTATCTAAAGTCTTGAATACAATTTTCCTTCATGGATCTCCGAGAACTTAGGGTTTCCGGAGTCAATAGTGAAATTCACAGGGCAGGGGGGAAACTAGGGTTTTGGGTTCTAAGCATCAAACAAGGCCCAAATCATACCAAACTTTACCCAGAACTTCTAAATATTATTTAGAGTAATACTAAAAATTTAGTGAATTTTGTATTTATTACATATTCCCTAAAAATCTAGAAACAAGGTTTTAGGCTGTTTTAAATACTCTATAATTTCCTGTTTGGATTAAAAATCCTAAAATTATTTTTATTAAATCCTATGGAAAATTAGAAAACTAGCAAAATTGGTTTGGTATTTTTATCATTTTTCTAGAATTGTTTTAGCTCTGGCAGAAAAGGAAAAAGAAAAAGTGTGAACAGTGTTGGACCTAAACCAGCCCAGTCGGCCCAATTTGAACAGGAAACGGGGACGCGCCCGTGCGCGCGCGCTCCTGCGCTGGCAATTTGCACAGAGGCCCTCGCTATTTGAATAATTTGTTAAGAATCCGTAACCACTATTCATTCTCTCTCTAACCGTTACACAGAGGTCCCCTGACTTCTGTTTCTTCTCCAAATACACCCCTGGCCACGGCGCGCTCGCCGTCCATCACCGACGCGGCCCGTACTGGCCATGATCGGCGGTGGCTACCTAGTCTAGCTATAGGGGAAGCACTACCGACCCAAGGCAACTCAGGAACGAGCTTCACTTTGGCTTGCATACGCAGAGGATGTTCTACCCACGTACACGGCGGAACCCGCGACGTCAAGGCAGCGTTCCCAATCAATCATGCCCATAATGGTCAAACGGCTACCACGATGAACTTTACGGGTATACAAGGCTGCTAAAACAATGATTCAAAGGCGCAGAACCATACTAAGTTTGTCTGGCCACGGAAGGGCTATCCACGGTGGCGCGGAGAGTCAATTTGGGGGAAACCCAAATTGAAGCGCTATGGCGGATAATTGGAGATGAGAGTGGGTGCTCTGGCTTGGGGATAACCTAACGGAGCTTACAGAGGCATCAATTTATAGAGATCGACTGTGAGCACGACGAATTTGAGCGGTGGATGGCTATCGGTAAGAAACAAGATGAGTCACCGGCATGGTGATTCGTGGCCTTCACCGTGGCGGCCTCCCCGACGATCATTGGACATGCATAATACTGGTGATTGCGACATGGTAATTGCTGAGGCACATGGCATTCGGTCGACGAGCAGCCAACTCCGGTGATGATAATCACGACCGACCACGCGGCAAGTGGGCATGACGGCCGGACCAGCTAGCGACCGAAATTCATCCCACCACTGATCTTTTCACCTCCCCAACGTTATCCACTCCTCATCGAGCACGGATCTCCTAGGCGGAACTTGGATCTCGGTGCGAGCTCACCGGCGACGGGTGCACTGCACCTACGATCTTCTTCAGACCACTGTTCATTCTGAACTTCCCTTCGAAGTCGCCTAACAACGCATGTTTGAGCCTCATTTACTCCCTGATCTAGGCAGTAACACACCTTCCTTCCTTTGACAAAGTTGTACTCCAATATATGGTCTCCAACCTTGTCATAGTGACCCAAGTCTTAACTCCACTGGATTAGTCACAGCTTGACTCCAAAGTTGATCCAACGTCACTAATCATCCAATTTTCAGACTGTTTTAGTCTGACAGCTCAACTTCAGACTCATTTATCTTCAATTTCTATTCAGCACCAGTGCTTAGTTACTTAAGTAATCTTGCTCTCCTATCATAGCTCTACAAACTTGATGTGGTGACCTAGGGCAAAAACCTTATAATTTGAGAACTATAGGGCTTCAAAGTTGGTCCAAGAACAATAATTTCAGACTTAAGAAATGGACACAAATGTGTTTTTTTGCAAATAAGCCCAAACTTAGGGTTTAAGTTGCAAATCCACATTCTTGTGAACCATATTACTTAAGACACCTTAACTTCATAGTTTTTGCACCTTAGTCCAAAAGTGCACTAATTTTGCACTTAGCCCCCTAGGGTTTTACTCTAGGGTTTTCCAAGGTTCCTTTTAGGGGTTTTCGGGGATTCTAGGGTTTGAATACCAAATATGTCTATTCATAGTGACATTATATGGTTATTTCACTTGAGTTTTGAAGTTTTCTCCTATTTAGGCCTTATTTACCCTTTCAAGTTCAGTTTAGGGTTAGGTACCCTATTCTAGGGTTTTGTTCACAAAATGTCATATCAATACAACTTGTTTAAAATTTTGTCTAGTGAATGCACTCTAGGTGTGACAAACATATGATATGCCAATGCTTATGATGTTATGCTCAGGTTTTAGTGACAGTAACACTAAGGGTGTTACAACTTGCCTTCAACGAGCTCCTGCTTAGCAGTCTCCACCTGCTGAACACATGGGTCCTCAGTGGCTAGCTCATCTACTCGCAATAATACAAACAAGCACAGGATAGCAGAAATTAACATCACACCAAATAGAAGAATAGAATGCATGATAATATTCTACACATCGTAATGAGATCATAGGAAAAAGAATCACTAAATTCGGATTTATGGTTTTCGAGTTATGATTTTTTGAAGTTATTAAGTGCTTGGTATGGAATATATTGAGTAGACAATCTTAATCTATGTTTCATGTCTAAACACAGTTACTTGGTGATAAACAATACTAAAACAAAATTATTGAAACTGCAATGGATTAGAAAGGAGTTAAATGCACGAAGTTATGAATTTTCTAAGTTTGGGACATTATTTTTGCACTAAAAAGAATTCCTATATTTCATTTAATGAATTCCTGAGTTACTTGGACTGCGGCCACAAATACAGAAAAGATCAAGGTTTTAAATCAAAGAATTCAGGGTCGTTCTGCAATTTCTTAACATGCAATATGGATGGCGGGTTGATTCACTAGAAACAGAGGGGCTCATATGAAAATGTGCATTCACGAAGGGGTATGCGTGAATCTCGACTGTCCAATCAGCGCAGACGGACCATATTAAATCACGCACATCGCATAACGTATCGCCCTCGCAACCACTCGATCTAGCATCGACGGATGAAGGGCGATTAGATCCCAGCCACCCGATACCGAGCCTACGCGCTGGATTTAATATTGCGAAGAGGTATCCTAAGATCTAATCACAGCCGTTCATCCGGATCTCAACCGTTACCATGCATCCTCCCTCCCCCGGTTAGACTCCGATGACGACGTAGATTATCGCAGCAACGCCATCGCCGACAACCAGCCCAAACACGATTTGCGTGCTAAAGCTCCTATCCGAAGGTAATACGGGTAGTAGAAACGGTAATATACGCTCTCGGAAGGTGCTTACCAAGAATTAAGGGCCGAGCAGAGATGTCTGTGGTGCACAACGGGATCCGACAATGGCGAGAAATTTCGGGCACTTGGACGGGCCTCTAGGCTTAATACTTCACGCCAGCGATCCACACACGCTGATGAACGCTCCCGACCCCTCACCAGCCTCCAATCGTTGGTACAGGCACGAGCTCTCGGCGGTGAACGGCGGTCCTCTCTTGTTGCGTGGTTTTCGAGATGTCAGGGAGGGATGACAGGTCTCGTGAGGGCGTAGGGGTTTTAGGGTTCGCGGAAGCCCGCATTTGTACCAGCCAACCCGGGGTTAGTGCCACTGACGAAGTCAGCACGTTTGTTGGCGCTCCCAAGCTCGTGGCATGGCAGTTGGGCTGACGAAGTGGGCCCAATCACCAGTCACACAGCGCATCCCTCCGTGTAGCATGAAGGCTAATACGTGGGGTCCAGCTGATAGCCGTTCACGCATCCGACCGGCTGACTGAGTGGGGCCACCAACCAGCGATGGGTGCGCACGCGACTGACGGATTGGTCCAGGGTGTCGGCGCTCCGTTGTGAGTGGTGGTCCGGCTGGGCTGGGTGGGCCGCGGACGAGCACAGGAAGTGGGCCGCACACAGAGTTAAGGCCCAGCGTAGGAGAATTTCTTTCTTTTTTCTTTTCTTTTTCCTTTGTTTTCTTTCCCTTTTATTTTTGAATCTCAAATTTGAATCCCAATCTTTATTGTGAATTTTGCACTTTATACTAAACACTTACATAAAAATGTCAGTATGAAGTAATATCTTTATTTATATATTTTCCTTTATTTTGCATCTAAGGTTTTCCTTTCTCACTTCTCTTTCCTTTTCCATTTTATTTCCAAATCCTAGGATTTAAATTAGGTTTAATCCCTAACTAGGTATGTACTCGTGCGTTGCAACGGCACACAAAATATTCAAATTAAACACACCTGAGTAGCCATGCAGTAAAACTATTTTGGTACTTTTCTCACAAAGACAGAAATACCTAAAGCTATGTAATCTGACATGACAGGTAACATGACCCTTAAGAAAACTTGAACAGAAATATGCCCCCCTCCCCGCAAGCCAAGCAAGTGCTTCCACTCCTTCAACACAAGTAGAGTCCATCCCATCTAGATCTAGTCGAGCCTGATGACACCGTACAATTCCATCGGTGCTGCAGTGGCGTTCTGCGCAGCGGGCACGAACATGAAGAGTGAGATCGACCTGAATGCGTCTTATGATCATAGAACTTCGAACCACCTACAATAAAGTGTGAAAAATATAGAATAAAATGAAACAAAAAACGAGGTAAATGCATGTAGTTCTTTGTGTGAACACACACCTCCTTTGTTTTGTTTTGTTTCGTTTACTTGAAATATAACATGACTTTGTTGCCCCCTCTGTAGCCTAAAGGAGCTGCAGATAATAACTACTTGGTTTAATATGTTCTTACTTTGTTAAGCTATGTTCTTTGTTATGGTGTAGTGTGATATTTCGGCTATTTCAGGCTAGTAAAGCAATATTTATTTTGACATATATAATTCTCATTTTTAGACAAATATGTCAGCCTTGGCTCTACAACCTATCAAAATGATGTTCAATGAAAAACTAAAAATAGAGCCTGCTATAACTTTTTCCACATGGACTATTACCAAAATCCTACGAGCACCAAAACTCCCTAGTAAACTACAAGGAATAGTCGGAACAAAATAATATCATGATAAACAACTATTAGTGGGTTATGGCGCTGTTCTGAAAAAGATTAAGAACATACCTAAAAGAAGCTTTAGGAAAACTGAGTCCTAATGCATAGAATGAAAGATTGATTTATTAAGAAATGCCTAAAAAGACAAAATATGGAGAAAATAAAAATAACATTTTACCTGCATCCTCTGGTCATTATATATCTAATGCAAGGTCAAAACGAACACCATAAACATGCATTTCTATTACCCAGTATCCGCAACATCAAACTCAGTTATTAGTGTATAAACAATTGCACCATCTAATAGAATGACAAGCGACAGAAGGAAATTAGGAGCAATTTAATAGAAGTTATATACAAATTTGTACCTCAAGCTATCCTCTGTAAATCCACGCATTACAGGATGATTACACTTGAAGTTATTTCCACAACCAGGATAATTATAAAACTCTCCTTGCACAGATAAATGACCTTCAAATAAATTGTTATATAGACATGAATGTATGAAACGGAATACATAACTATTTTTGTGGTCCATGAAAATCATAAAACCAACATAGGTTGCTAAATGCAAAACGAAAAACAAGGCTATAGATGACTATCGACCGTAGCCAGGCAACTCTAAACCCTTATGATAATGAAAAGAAGATGCAGTTCTCTTATGATAATGAAAACCTCGCCCGAATTGACAATTACTGGATAATGATTTCCCAAAATCATTGGCTAAACAAAGCATGGGTATCGAAAATCCGTGGAGCCGATGCTGAATCCGTGGAGCCTTTGGTGGAGCCGATGCCGAAATCGTCCCAATCCGGCAGGATGCAGAACCGGCAGAACCGTGCACCATCCATCTTTGTTGACACCTACAATAGACACTTAAGTAGTAGTAGAGATAAAAGGTATAAAATAAATCCAAGTTCTTTTTATGGGTAAAATAATTGAATAGAACATAAAGTTCCAACTTCAGAAGGTTTGATGGTAGAAGTTGAAAATGTCCACGAATAAACCATTAATGAAAAAGGAGCAAAGTGAGACTAAATAAAAAGAACATGAAAGATTGCAGCGACAATAGTCGGTTCAGAAATCACTAACTACTACTCTATCCAAAAACAGTCTAGATAAGTCCACATTAATCATGATGATGACATTAAACTGATAGATCATAAAATTCAGCCAGAGCCAGCTATTGCTACAAGAACAAACTAGAATCATTGTAACAAACAGAACTAGAATTAACAAAATGCTACTAAATAAAAAATAAAATAAACTAGAAAAGGCTGAGAAGTCCAACTTCTATGTAACCCAGGCACCCAACAGTTTTTGATCTACGATCATATTTTTCTACTCAATAAATACAGGCCCCTCCATACTACAATCAGGTGATTCTTATCAAACAAGACATTGCCTAAAAGAACGAAAGGCTACTAAATAAAAGAACAAATTAAACCGACCTCATTGGCGAGAGCATAATGGACAAGTAAACCTACAGATTGGTCTTACTCCAAGGATTCCGCGACCGCGCCAACTGTCAACTAACCAGTACGGAGATTAAACAACAACGAACAGTCTTAAAGTATAAGAACATTTCATAGGCACATTCCACAAACAAATCACAAGGCACATAGAGAAGGTGGAAGAATATACATCCTGAAGGGCGGCGCGCATAACATCATCGACGTCATCCTCTTCCTTGGCGAGCTCATCGGCAGTGCCCCAGACGGGGCGCGACGACGCGGTGGTGGCGAAGTAGTCGTCATCGTCGTCGTCCTCGACGTCCGCCCAGGACTTGGTGGTAAGTGGCGCGGGAGCCTAGAACAGCTCCTTCTACGGTGGCTCTTGCCGCTGCGCGGCCCCCTCATCGTCCTCCTCCCGGAAATTGATGGCAAAGAGCTAATCTGACAGTAGCCAAAATGGAGCTCAACAAACGACAAAAATTGGCTGGCTCGGCCGTTGCACTGGTTGGCCAAACCGGGACGACCTCTCCTTACAGCAAAAAACTTGAACGAGAGGCATTTCCTTTGTCCTTCCCCCACTCACTCTCCCAGCCATGTAGCCCCCAAGTTGAAGGTAGAAGCAAAATATTGCGGGCAAATATTACACTCTCTACTTTTGCCACGGCAGCTAACAAATCTTGATCAAAGATTTCGAGCAGAATCCAGAATCATGAGCTCCTCCTCCTCCGCCTCCTCGATGAACTCGTTCCTACACTCGTTAGTATATAAGAAAATGTGTACAATGCAATGCAGGAAATATGTGAGTATATGGTACGTCCTGTTAATGAGACATGGCAAATAACATCTTTCAGTCTTGAGTTTTTTGACCAATGTATTTTTGGGAGATATGGTACGTCATGTTAATGAGACAAGTTCAATTATAGCCAATATGGTTATGGTTCTGAAATTTCATGCAACTGCAAAGTATAATAAAAACAGACCTAGTTTATGGAAATATCAGGATAGAGACTAACTGTAGAGATTGAAGGAGGACTTTTGGGATAGCCCATGGGCAGTGTGATCTCTAGTAAATGCATCTGTCCTGGTTCATCCCTCGCAGATACATAAGCCATAGTTTCAACTTTCAAACAACAGAATAAAATTAAAGGGGAGCCTCCAATGAAACGCAGCTACAATTGCGATTGTTGTTCATATTCATTACAATGTTCAGACAGGTTTCTGAAATAACCTTTTCGAACAACTATCAAACTGACAAAATTCAGTATGTAATGCGCCAGCTTTGCTCAACCGCCTGAACGACAGTAGTTTTTTTCTCCAAACAGTCGTACAATATAAACCTATAGAAAGAGGTTAGTGCCGACTGGCAGCAACCTGAATCCTTACACGACATGGAAGGTGAGACAGGACACTCCGTCTCCTGTGGCGCTCACCAGCTGCTTCCACCCGATCTCTTCGATCTGCACGTGCAAAAGTCCAAATAGAAAAACGCCATGCCACCAACCCCACATATGGGCAAAAAAAACGATTTTCTTACGGCATATGTCAGCGCAACATTTCATCGAGCGGCTGGCGTACCTGCGCGAACACGGAGCTGTAGAACGCAGGCGACCGACGGGGAGGTGGCTCCGCTTCCACCGGAGCATCCTGCCGAGTATCCGCGCAAGCCACCTTGCCCACCCGCGCTTGCGATCTCGCTGGCGCGCGCGTGAGCGTAGCAAGCACTGGCAAGTCCATTCCTAAGTTCCTAACCGGTGGCAAGGATGGGAGTTGTCTCACTCAAATGCGATACTGACGGTGGAAACTGCGTGCGGGCCATCCGCGAGCTAGGTGACGACGATTAAAAAGGCCCAGATTTCCTTGGGCTCAAGACAGTTCGAGCCAAACGGTCCATAGTGAACCCGTTCCTGCACTCGTCGCTGTAGAAGGCCTTCTCACCCCTGCACCCCACCACAAGACGTTGTGTCAAAAATCAAGAACCAAACAGCGTTGGAACATGTCTCATGACACATCACACGCATTTGATGGAAACCAACAGAGCTCACTCACAGGTAGATGAAGATGTCCTGGTCCTCCAGCAGCCTCTTCAAGCAGCAGCAGCAACGGCCGGATGCGACGACTCTGGCGGGTGCCGCCAGCGACGAAGACGAAGACGTGGGCGGCTGCCGGTCGCTCAATGCCAACGGCTCGATGCTAAAAACCACCTTCCTGCAGCCACCACCTACGTCTCCCCTGCGCACCTCCACCGTCTCACCAGCGAGGATGTGCGTGGTCCTCGGGTCGGCCCCGCGCGAGATGATGCAAGTGTACTCCTCACAGTCGGCGTACTCGCTCACCTGTTTGCCTAGGGTTCCTCAGCCCCCTCGCCGTCCTCCTCCCGCCCGCCTTGCCTTGGTCGCCCTTCTTCTTCTTCTTGAGGGACTCGAGCGCCGCGAACACATTGCAGGTGTTGAGCTTGACCTCCTCCGCCGCTCCGCCCTGCCTCCCGCCGCCCAACATACCCCCTAACCGCCGCGGTGGACCCCGGCGAGGCGACTCGAGCGGACTCCGAACCCGAATCTATCCTGCCCGGTCGATCTGCAGGGACGAATCGGTGTCGGGTGTCCTCGCCACCGGGAGATCGGACCTGGATTGAAATTCGGGTAGGGGTGGAGGCACGGTTGCTAGGGTTTTGAGATGGGCGGAGAATGGAGGCGGAGGAGGAGACGCGTGCCGCAGCCTTCACCTGACGCTGAGGCGAGATCCGGGTCGAGAGCAAGCTCATCTCGCCGAAGTAGCGCCGACAGCGGGATGACCGCGACCGCCGCGTGGGGAGGGGTCACAGAGCGAGATTGGGGGGCGAGGGCGGGGGCAAAGTCACGGAGCGAGATTGGGGGCGGAGCGGGGGGCGGGGCGGGGGGCAGCGGTTGGGCAGAACCGTGCACCGTGTGGATTGTGGACGCCTACGTTAGTGTCTTAAGAAGTAGTATAGATTCTCGTTATTAATGTGTCCTTATTAATATTATTATTATTAAATGCACAAACAATTAACTCCAACATGATGCAGCATTTAATATAATTGATGGAAAAATGAGAAAATCATCACAAGTAGTCAATTAAACCTTTTATATTTTCCCAATTTCTATATATTCTATTCCCTCCAATACTAGGGTATTACAAATCCTACCCCCCTTAAAAAGAATATCGTCCTCGAGATTAGATGGACTAGGGAAGAGGTGGGAAAAATCTACACATAGCTCTTCTTCTCTCTCCCAAGTAGCTTCATCTTCACTGTGATGACTCCATTGCACTTTGCACATTTTGATCACTTTACTCCTTGTAACACGAGTCAAAGTGTCGAGGATCTTGATAGGATATTCAGTATAAGTTAGATCATCTTGAACACTAAGATCCTCCATAGGTAGCTGCTCTTTGGGTACCCTGAGGCACTTCTTCAGTTGGGACACATGGAAGACATCATGTACATCCGCAAGATGGTCAGGTAATTCCAGTTGGTAGGCAACTTCCCCCACTCGCTTTAGGATCAAGAAGGGTCCAATAAAGCGAGGGGACAACTTCCCTTTAACTTTAAACCTCCTCATACCTCGGATCGGTTACACCTTTAGATACACGTGATCACCCTCCTTAAACTCCAGCAGTCTTCTCTGAGTATCTGCATAGCTTTTCTGCCTTGACTGCATCGTTCTCAAATTCTCGCTTATCAACTGTATTTGTTCTTCTGCCTCTTGTATAATTTCTGGCCCAAAGAACCGCCTTTCACTAGTTTGATCGCAATATAGAGGAGTCCTGCATTTTCTGCCATATAAAGCCTCAAACGGGGACATCTTCAAACTGGCCTAGTAGCTGTTATTGTAAGAGAACTCCACATAGGGCAAACTCTTATCCCAACTGCCACCATGTTTAAGAGCACAAGCTCTTAACATATCTTCTAGCACTTGGTTGGTTCTCTCGATCTGCCCATCAGTTTGAGGATGGTAGGCCGAGCTGAAATTCAGTCTTGTTTCCAAGCACTCATGCAACTTCTACCAAAACCGAGAAGTAAACTGAGATCCTCAGTCTAACACAATCTTCTTAGGCACACCGTGTAGACAAACTATTCGTGCCATGTACAACTCTGCTAGCCTCGCTCCTGAATATGTGGTCTTCACTAGGATAAAGTGGGCTACTTTAGTTAGCCAGTCCACAATCACCCATATAGAGTCATACCTGGTAGATGTGCGGGGTAGACCAACAATGAAGTCCATGCCAATCTCTTCCCATGTCACACCCGGGTTTCAGGGGCACCAAGACCCGGGCGAGAGATAATCACCAAGTGTGCTGGGACCAAGTCTCACACATATGATGACCCATGGTACAGAAACATATGTCACATCTTTACTATATAAAAGGAGTTCTTTACAAAATAAATAAATAATTACATCATATGGAGACAACGATCCAGCAACCCAAAGTTGACTGGGAGACGACAGCCTAGACCTCTCACGAACTCATCACAGTATCCTCCATGCGCCTCATCCCGCAGTACCTGTTCTTGACCTGTGGGGGTGTGAGACAGCAAGGGTGAGCTCACATACGTTCATCGCTCAACAAGTTGCGGGGAATAACGTGTATGAACTCACCAAAGGTGGGAGCTCATGTGAAGTGAAAGGCTTACCAAAGAGGATGGTTAAAGCTGAGCATTGGTTTTAAAGTTGGTCAAAATTTTATTAGCAGTTACTAAGTGTAAGTAGATACCAACCCAAATAAGTAGTAGATCAAAATTGATAACAACACCCACAATGCAATGCATATGACAAATTAAGTTTAGTTTCATAAATTATTCATGTGAGGGTCCGAGCCGCTCATGACTATGAGCACGATTGATATACCAGTTTTACACTCTGCAGAGGTTGCGCATCTTTACCCATAAGTCATGTTACCCAGCTGCCAAGGGGTCATGAATCCCATACACCTCTACCAAGAAAGCGAGGCAGGGTAACACTACGAGGCCTTTACAAAGTTCCACTAGCTTTAGAAAACCCGCTACAGTTCTAGGAAGTCCCAATGCAGGGATCCCTCGCCTAACCACCATCGCAGGAAAATCAACTCGAGGACCTCCCTACACTAACCACTCCTCTACTGCCCTTGCCCCTTTCAGGTAAGGTAGTCCTCCACTAGCTTTCCTAATTAGTCAGCCAAGGGTGCCCCATACTACCCTTGTGGTAGCACTATTTTCCCGGGTGGTCGCTCCATGTTCCAATTAACAATATGGTCTTATCATGAATAATAATTAAACAACAATATAATTGGAACATGATCATAATGAAACATTAGTTTCCCAAAACCAAGTAGAGCAATAGCAAAGCTACCTAGTAATTCATCTACTTGCAAGGTGAGGGATAAATAATGCTAGGGAAACCTATTAGGTCCCATCAAATTAACCTAAGCATGGCATAGTGATCGACAACAAACATTATTAGGTAAAAAGGAGTGATCAAGGGCACAACTTGCCTGGGACTCGAGATTCCAGGTACCAAGATGATCTTTAGATGACTTGTAACCTCGCGCTAGTCGTAGCAATACAAACAAATAGGGTATAGGAAAAATTAACATCACACCAAACATAAAAACAAACTGCATAATTATATTCTATGCGATTCTACGAGATTGTGGGTTCAAGAACTACTAAAATCAGAGTTACGGTTAAGGAGTTATGGTATTCGGAAGGCCTACATGATGAAGTAATTAAATCTAGGTCTTCAGTTGCTTTTATAAAGATAATCTAAAGAAATAATCAATTCCACTTTATTCTTAATTATAACATGACTAGAGATTATATTTTAATCAATTTATAATTTTGGACATGTTAGCTTTGATTTAGAAGAGTTAATCTAGTAGACATAGGATAAATAAATATCTAACTATAAAAGTATGCGACCTGGTATAATTAATGTTGTTACTACTTAGAGAATACTTTTATGAAGCTAACGCAACTGGAATGGGTCAATTTGGAGTTAAAACAAAGAAGTTATGAATTTGTGAAGTTTTAGGATTAACTTTCTATATTAAAGTTCATTTTCTAATGGGTTTTATTATTCTAGATATCCTATTTGGACTTCGAACAATATTTTGAACTCTTCCAGGGTGCTCTGTGCAAAATTATAGGGCCTTACTTTAATGTTACTAAACCTGTATTGGATGGCAGGTTGGTTTTACAAAAGCCGAGGGGCTCATTTGCAATTCACCCCGGCCGAAAGGGTATTGACCAATGCCAGCCGTCCGATTGCCCGCTAGATCAACACATGGCCAAACCAGTACATGATCACAATCCTTGATCCCGAGATCAACAGCCCAGATCGCCCATGCGAAGGGGTACACCAAGTTCTAATCCCTACCATCCATTGGGAATCGGATGGCCCAAACCTTTTCCCTAGCTCTAGCCGGACCCCGACGGCGATGTAGGGCGGCGCGGCGGTGCAACATGGTAGCACAACCCGACCAGCACACCCAGCACACAAATCCAAACACGGACGAGTACCACACGCACTGGAGATCAAGGTGAAAACATTAGAGAAGCTCTTACCGACGACAATGGCGCAGAGCTCCGTGGCGACGTGATGCACGGCAGCATAGCAAGGTTGCCATGCCAGTGAGCAATTCCCTCGGTTCCTCGGCTTAAGCGCCCGACGCACCGAACACGAGCGATCCCTGCACGACGGCGGGTTCCCATAACTCTACTTCCGACACTGACCGGTGGTGGAGGTTGGGGATTCGAGCGCGGCAGTCCTGCACTCCCTTCTCGGTGCCTAAAGCTCTTGGTTAGTTATGCTAATCCGAATAGATGAAGGCGGGGAAGCATTAAGGGGTTCGGTTAGTCTTTATAGTCGTGGCGTGGCAGAGCCGTGGCAGCGAGATCGCCGGACGGCGCAACAACCCACGTCGAGGTGCGTAGCCGGGAGGATGTACAGGAGTGCACGAGGTCGGCTGACAAGCGGGCCCAATTGGTCAGGGCACGAGCAGGATCCGTGGACACGCGGGCCCGGTTCATCGGTGACAGCGGTCGACGCGCGTGTGAAGTGGGCCGGCCCACGGTAAAAGGGGAAACGGGCCGAAAACCAGGGTAACGACCCAGTACGAATTGTTTCTTTTTTCCTTTTTTTATTTCTTTCAAAATTTCAATTTCTTATTTCAAATTCAAACTCATGTTTTGAACTTTAACTTTTCAAGTGTCAAAATTAATACCCATGTGAATATAAACCCTGTTGTTTACAATATTAATTTTTTTATTCTTTTCCTTATTATTTATTTATGGGAGGAATAAATGGTTTCATAAGCCTTTCCTTTCTCATTTACTATTTTATGTTTTTATTTAAAATTGGAGGTCAACTTTATGTTTTCCCTAAAATGCATCACCACATAATCATCAACAAGAGATCAACCTTTCTTTATCTATTTATTGGTCACTTAACTAATTAAGTACTCTCAATTGATTATGAAGAGGAAAGGCCCTAATAAATTCCCAAGGTTTTTAAAAATTCTAGGAACACTCTTATAAATATATTTATCTCTTTATTTTATTATTTTTTCTACCAAATTTTTGGGCTTTACAAATCCTACCCCCTTAAAAGCAATCTCGTCCTCGAGATTAGTAAGAAAAAGAATGTATAACCATATTATCTCAGAACATATGCACAAACAAGAATCTCAGCATGATGCATAACTTAGCGTACTGTATTGCATAAATACCCACACCATGTAGCATAATTTGTATTAGTATATATCATAAAATGTTTCTAACGAGCCTAGTTGTATGGTTGTTATAGAGATACTATATTTATGGACGGAATAAAGCATTCAAATTAGATTTTTTTGTTTCCATGCATGCCAATCCATTTTCGAAATTTGTGTGCATGCCTTACAAAATTTTCGCACATGCAAATGGAAACAAATGCGCATGTAGGGGGCATATGCGGGGTGGAGGCGGTTAGGCTAGTCGGGTCAGAGGGGAGGTTGACCTGGTGCATGGTGGGAGGACGCAACAGACCGCATCACCTTGTTATTAGGCGATGTCTAGGGGGTGGCTAGGGCTTCCTCTAACAATTGGGAGCCCTAGGCTCCCAATATGCCCTCCCAATATATATACTCTATTCATCACATAGGGTGATGGACCCAGCGGTCCATCACCTAGACCAATCCTCGTGCCAACCAGCCACCACGCGCGGCCCGCGCGGCTCCCACTGTGCCATGCGTCGGCTCCACGAGGCCCGCGCGCTGTTAAGTCATTTTTTCCTTCTAATTTAGACATTCCAGTGTTCGCAACATTAAGTCATTGTTGGTTTTAGTAATTCTTCATTCTATGTAACATTAAGTCATTCTGGAGTCCAGACATTATGTCATTTTAGTAAACATCTAGGCAACATTAAGTCATTTTAGTTTTCAAGAAAATTTTCATGTTTTCTCAGACATTCTTCTATTTTTTAAAGTTAGTCATTCCCATTTTAGGGAAACATTAAGCCATTTTTCAGTCATTTCCTTGTTTTCTCAAACATTGTTGTTTTTCCATCATTCCAGATTCTAGATAACATAAGTCATTCTTTGTTTTTAGTCATTTTAATGTTGATAGGCTCAGTCGGTTGGCTAGGCCGAGCGGGCGTGGTGGGTGGCTCCATCGGTCGGCTTGGGCGCGGATGGTGGCTCGGTCGGCTAGGGACACGAGGCGTGGGGGTGGCTCAGTCAGGCGGACCGCGGGCGCGCCAGGGGTGGTCCAGGTGATGGACCCTGGGTCTATCACCCTAGGTGATGAATAGATCTACCATATATATATATATAGTTTATGTATTAGAAGCCCTAGGCTTCTAATAAGTAAAAGAAGCCCCAAAAGGTGTGGTCTGATCCAACCTAACTGATCCAACTTGGGTTGGTCTGCAACTCGATCGATTCACACGAACCCTAGCACGTATCATAGCCTCCCCCCACACTGACACCTCCACAGTCGCCCAACCACCTAACATGAGACGCAGATCCACTCCCCCTAACCCCTCACCACAACCACTCTCCAGTCGCCACTGCATCTGCTCCACATTGCTCGCCCCTACCGTCGTGGCCAGGAAGCACTGCCATAAGACGCTCGATGCCGCCTTCCTCGTGCTCGAGGTGGAGGCCATGGACGCCACCCGAGGCAATGAAGGATGAGGGGAAACGTCCATAGGATGATGGGTGGGCCACATGGAGATCCCAACTAGCTTCACCCACATGGCTCACGTCCGCCTCCCCTCCTACACCTCGCCATTCTTCCCCTCCCACGCCTCGAGAAGCGCTGCAGGCCTCATCTGCCCATACTCCTGCCCTAGGAATCGATGGATCTGGGGGTACAACGACGACTTGGTGGTGGTGGTGGAGGAGGGTGACAGCCATGGTCTAGGAGCGAGTCGACAACGAGATCTGCAAGTAGGTGTAGAGCAGCGAGGACAGGCCAAGCCCGAGAAGTCATCGAGGTTAGAGCCGACTCGCGGGGGTCTCCTCGGTTGGCGGCATCGCGATTTTGAGCAATGGGTTCCTTAACTATTTTGCATTTGATCCTAGTCCTTATAGGTACCTTAAATTCTAGAGCTAAGAAAAAGGCCCATGAGAAAAAAGAGTCAAGAGTTGTTTGTCTGCTGGTTTTACGCAAGCAAACTACATGGCAGCTACCCCAAATGTGCACGTTATTTTTGCCTGAAATAGTGGATCACTCTCTCGCTATAACATCATCAGTTTACGCAAATTTATACACAAGTTTAGACTTCTTTTGTATCCGTTTTACGCCAAAATGGACAATAGCATGAACCGCATCCCTAGGCATTCTGGCTCTCCCGACCAGGGCTTCCTGTAACTAATGGAAGCCTAGGGTTTATATATATATATATATATATATATATAAAGCCCTAGGATTCTAATAACTACACGAAGCCTAGGCCAGACACTAGGCTACGTGGTCTAACCCAACCAGGTCTTGGGGTCTATAAAAGAAGTCCTAGACTGGTAGGGTTCATTTTTTGATGCCCCGTCCTGACGCATGAGCAACGGTGTCCCAGGGGCGTGGGCGACGGCCATGGACCAAGGAGGCGTGAGCGAGCGACGCACGCCCCCCTCACTCGTCAGTGACGGTTACCTGAGGCACTAGCGGCGACAGTGTCCCCGAAGGAGCGAGCGCCGGCCGCAGCCCAGGTAGGCGCAAGCGACCAGAGGCTCATGCGGCGGCGGCGGTGGCTCCCCACACACGCATGGCAGTGATGGCCCCCTCCTGCGGTCGTGCAAGCCATGACCGTCTCTGGCTATGGTGGCCACACGAGGCACAGGTGGCCCTAACGGCGAAGACGGTAGCGCGAGATGCGAGCTACGAGGGTCGATGGTTTGTATGATGATTCAAGCATCCTTCGGTGATCATCTCCTCTGATCTAGTGGTCTCAGTGGCGTCCTTCGACGAAGACCTCCTCCAATCCTTTATTTATACATGTGGCTATTGGTTGAGCCCATACTAGGATTTTTTTCATTAATTATGATGTATGGTGTAAGTATTTATGCAACTTTCTATAACGATTTATGTTTTGCACGATATTAGCCATTTAATTTTTGTGTGTATGCTGCGGAACAAAAATGTCATTCAAAATTTGTGCGCACGTATTGGAAACTCTCGCGACCTTCCATAATTTTTGAATCTGCATAAAAATAAAGCATTTAAATAAGTTTTTTTGTTTCGATGCATGTCAATCCATT
Organism: Zea luxurians; assembly: GCA_029449295.1. Lineage (NCBI taxonomy): Eukaryota > Viridiplantae > Streptophyta > Magnoliopsida > Poales > Poaceae > Zea > Zea luxurians. The sequence goes on along the minus strand of JAOPSE010000001.1, from coordinate 41,481,972 downwards.
TCCTTTCATCGCACATGTTGGTCACTTGTTCTCGAATGCTGTGGATTAAGAACAAGTCAACATAGTTGTTAATAATTAAGGACATTCATCCTCCAAAACATTATCTCCTCTTGGATATAATGATCTTCAAACGAAGGTCATGAAGGACATGCCTTCATCATTTAATGCGTAAATGAGAATACATAAAGATAATGAATATAATTCATTAGCCCATTCACATTTGTACGTCACAATGCACATATGAACATTAACAGAATTTATATTACATTGATACCTTCGACTTGTTCGAAGGTGCTGATGCGAGAGTGATTACAATCATGCGTGAACAGTATGGTGCTACTGTTCATCTATTTAGAGGCACAGGACGTAGCCCGGGTAAAAGTACATTTGTGTCCTTGACATTTAGTTATAACTATATCATAAATCATTAGGGACTGGCTAGTCTTTTTCCCTTCCGGCCAGCATCATGTTTGATCTTCATCACCATTTTAAGCCAAAACTATTACTCTTTGGCTATAGCTTCGACGTTCATTCTTATCATTTTCGGACTATATCTTCGCCTCGTATGCCTTTGCCATGGGAGAAAACCTCCACCTTGAAGTCGAAGCTCCCTGCAGCAATTCGTGTTATGCTAAAAGCAGGTGGTTAGTCATGTTTTGAGGACCTCCGGAAGAGGAAGGCCCCCAACACTAGCCCCTCGTAGTATTAATTTGTTTCTTTGTAACAAATTTAGACTGTGACGTGAACGAAGGCCTTTAGCCGAAGGTCTGAAAAAACACCTTCCCTTCGCTAGAATAGTGAATCATTCTTAACTGTGGGACCCATCGAGCGGTGGAGCTCTAAGTATATATATAGAAGCCTGTGTCATGAATATTTTTTGTGCCATTTAGCTGTTTGCGCTATGGTTACTATCATAGCCTTCTTCTCTTTGTGAGCTCGATTGATTTCTGAACTTCGGCATTTGCCGCAATCATCACCCAAATGGCCGAGGACAAGAAGATTACAGATCCTACAATGGCTGGGTTTTACAAAGCAATGGAGAAGACCAATGCATAAAAGATAGCTGGGTTATCTGGAGATTCCAGTGACAATGACAGTTTTGATGTGGAAAGTGGAAATGAAGATGCCGAAGATCGGCCGTGGAGGCCAAGCCATGTTGTTTTTGGAAAGTCAACTGTCAAGCAATTGCAGATCGAAGCGATGAAGGGCAAATACTTTCATGATATTTCTATAGTGAGAGCCAGGGGGAAAGCACTATGCCCCTTCCCGAAGCTGATGATGTAGTTGTGTTTGAAAGCTTCATGAAAGCTGGGCTTCGCTTCCCACTACACAAGATGTTGGTTAAAGTTCTAAAGACATTCGAAATATACCTTCATCAACTTACCCACGAAGCCTTTATCAAAGTGGGGGTTTTATATGGGCTATGAGGAGTCAAGGGCTAGAGCCGGATGCTAGGTATTTCTACAATATTCACGAGTTATCCTACTAGACGAAGGCAACCAGAAAAGAACAATACCATAACAACTTTGGCTGCTACAGCTTCGTGTCCCGCTCTGAGGCAAACCATCCCGTGCCAACATTTCAGAAGAACTGGCCAGGCTCTTGGATGAAGCAATGGTTTTACGTAAAGAATGATCTGAATCAGAGGGAGGATGTGTGGGACATCATTCAACGTCCCATATGGTCGTGTTTCGGCATTAGAAGACCATCAATCGCAACTGGGAATGAGGTGCAAGCATGTCTAATGGCTTTCAACACCATATGTACTTACATCGGTACGAGGGATTTAGTTCAAGAACATATTGCTTTCAATGTATAGCTTCATGCGAATGAATGGGAAATGCCGAAGGAAACTGCCGCTAGCTCCAATCAAGGTGGCTTGGTTTATCTTAAGTACATCTTCCGGTACAGAAGCCAATTTGACAAACCAAATGACGATTGGCTAGATGCTATAGAGGCAACCAGTGATGAGCTACTTGGAGCCTACTTGATGTAATTGGGTTTGTTTACCTTGATTACTGTTTTCCTGCCCAAAGGCAAGGAGGAAAGAGAAAAGTTGCTGCTTCGACTTCTACTGGTGTGCCGAAGTCTAAGAGAGCCAAGGTTCTGACACGTAGGCCAAAGCCTATTGGGACGGTTGAGGTGCCGAAGCTTATTGAAAGTGTCGAGGCTGCCCCCTTAGCCACGGTAACAGCTCCTGCCATGTCAATTGAAGCTAGTATAGATCCGGTAAAAGAGTCGGGATCAGAAAAGACAGTAGAACAGCTAAAGGTGATGAGCCCTCTAGATGTAACAGGGCTGCCAAAGCCATTGAGTACTGTAACAGCGACTCTAAGGAAAACAAGAATGGCTAGCGTTTTAGATGTCGTTTTAGAATCCATGAAAGCGCCAACTTCTACTTCTGTCGAAGCATCTGGCGAAAAATCTGAAGATGCAAGGGAAGCGATTACTGCAAGCACACCTAACATTCTCGTCGAAGCCAGACCTTCGAAAGCTACGCTAGTAGGGCTGGTGGAAGAGAGTGTTCCTGAAAAATCTACATCTCCTGCTCCTGAAGCACCTCCCCATAGTGACTTGGAATACATTGTTTGACACGCTTCGGGAAAGCAGTTATCATTAGAACAAATTGTCGAAGTGCAACATTATGCCAAGGACTTGAAATACCCTCGAGGGTCCTTGGTATTCAGAGGGAATGACGAAGATGACTTCCTCTACTGTCTGCCTTACAGTAAGGAGGTTAATGTTTGTTGCGAGATGATGAACAACATGGGATTTCCGAAGCTTGAGCTTGGTTTGTCCGCTATGACGAAGGATCAGCTTGCGGACAGCCTCGCTTACAATAGCTTGAAGGTTTGCACATTTTGGCTTCGTACTTGGTACTTTTCGTTACAGCAAACTATTTTTTGGTAATTCTTACTTTTATTGTTTGTTCGTTCTTTTGTTTGTCAAGGTCTAATCCTCAGTAAGGCTCTGAAGGCTCAAAAAGATGCAGAGGACGGGAGCTGTTAGATAGCACTTGGAAACCTCCGATCGGAGGTTATAACCTTGAGAAACGAAGCTCTTGCAAAGGACAAGATTTTGCTATCTTTGGTCGAAAGGCTGAAATCTAGTGAAGCTAAGCTATTCGCTCAAACAGAAGTGCACAAAGCTGAAGTGCAAGAGTTAGAAAAGAAAGTTGCCGAAGCAACTGAAATTTTTTTGTAGAGCTAACAAAATGCAAAATATCTGATATCGAACGAGCAAGGGTACAAAAAAATGTTGAAGAGCTTCATGGAGCTAGAGAAGAATGCTACAATGTAGCCATGGAATGCGCCAAGAATTTGAAGAATAGCTTTTCCAAAGTTGGTGCATTTTCTTCAGAACAGAAATTCATCCGCGGTGACCCCGATGGAGTTATCCAGTGGATTAACGGTGAGGCCGAAGCCTTTGAAGAGATTCTTAGCGACAGAGGGGATTTTTGTGCCTTTGTCGGTGCCCGTGGGGTCGTGTCAGTCGTAGAAAAGGTCGGTTGTGATCATGCCAAGGCTGTAGCTCAGCCAGATTTTGCTTTCTCAGCCAATGATATCAAAAACCCTTCGGCCGAAGCTACTACACTAGGTGGAAAGTTTTATTCCGAAGTATGGCTGAACGCTGGTCGAGAAATAGCTGACGAAGCTATTAGAAAAAATGAGAAAGTGTCTCATGACTCCTTAGAAGAGGCTAAGAGGGTTGAAGAAGCTGTTGAACATGCCAGGCTTATAGGTATATCCATTACAACTTAGCTTCATAAATTATTGTAGCTTCGGTACTAACAGATACTTGTATTTTGATGCAGCTGAGCTTTCTCCCCCTCCAGAGCCATAAGATCCTGAAATTGATCCATCTCTAAAGGGGGCGCTTGACATGATTAGGATTGCTAACGAGGCCATTGACGAAGCTGTCGACAGACTGCTGAACGAAGCTGCCGATAAAGTATTAAAAGAAGACTAAAGTTGTGTAGATTTGAGAGTTTAGGGTCTTTGTACATAGTTTTCGTTTTTGTAAGAAACAATTATCAAATATTCGCATGTGTATTCATGTAATATATTTATTTGTGGTGCGTGAAACCTTCGTACGTACCGTTTTTGAGCTGCTGGCAAAAAAACACCTTCTCTTCTTTTCACGCTCCACAAAGAAAGAAATCCTTCTTTCTTTGCCGAGACAATATTGAATATCTTTCCATGGCGAAGGTGCCATCCCTATATAAAAACATCTCCGCCAAAGGCATGTCTTGTGTTATTGGTACATTCTTTCGTGATTCCCTGCCGAAGGTATACATGGCCTCATGAATTGGCAGGTATATTTGAAGGAGCAACTTTCCTTCTTTTCCCCTATTTTTGTCGATGCAAAATGATGTATGATGCAATGTTATGCAATATGATATGATGGTATGATGCATGCACAAATGATCAAAGAAAACCCAGGACTCTGCATCCCCTTAGGAACAACTTTGGAGTCTCTTCACCTTTTTACTTAGGTATATTTCTGTTGGGGGTCTGCTTCGTCGCCGAAGGTCCTATGAGAAGAAACACCTTCGGAAGGCCAGAACAGGAACAATGCCGAAGCTACTAGTCAGGGAGCTTCGTAGTATATTTCAAAATGCACCGACTTAAAGATGAGATGACCAAGCAGCCCATGATAAACTGTGTAATATTTGTAATCATTTGTAGAGGACATGAATGTAAATTCACATAGGCTGCGCCTTGTGTCTATAAATAGGTGAACAGTACCCCCGTACTGTTCATCTTTCGCATCGCATCTTTATCTTCGTATTTAGTCAAGCTCAAGGTACAAATGTAATTTAGTTTAACTTTTATGTATTCATGATTATTTAACAATAAATGTTCATATTTTGGTACTATGTAATTATTTATGTTGTTGACTTATGTTTCATAACCTTCATCCTCTGATTACACATGTCATGTTTATGAAGGTATGTCCTTCATAACCTTCGCCCGAAGATCATTATATCCTAAGGAAAATAATGCTTCGAAGGACGAAGGACATTAACATTTAACATTTTTCTTGTGTGTTGTCTTGTTCTTAATTCATAGCATTTGAGAACAAGTCCCCAACATTGGCGCCCACCTCCGGTGAACTCACTTCCACTGTTGAGCTGATGGCTTCATTCAACAACCAACCTGAAGCACCTTCGGCTACGAAGCTTGTGCTCCCAATAACAGGCGGCTCAAGTTCAGAGCCGGCTAACAAGAAACAGAAGAAGGAAGCACAGAGAAGGGTGCAGCATGTTGGGGTGCAGGGACCTTTCATCAAGTCAAAATGGTCTAACATCCCAATCACTTTCTCCCAAGAGGACCTTCAGCTCAAGGATTATCCTCACAATGATGCTATGGTCATATCTTGCGTCATCAAAGGTTTTCTGGTTCACAATGTTCTGGTTGATACATGCAGTGCCGCGGATATCATATTTGCTAAGGCCTTCAGACAAATGCAAGAGCCAGAAGATAAGATTCACGATGCAACACATCCCCTATGTGGATTCGGAGGAAGACAGATCGTAGCACTTGGCAAAATCACAATGCCAGTTACCTTCAGCTTTGTTCACAATACAAGGACTGAACAGGTTGTTTTTGACATTGTTGACATGGAGTACCCCTACAATGCAATCATTGGTCGAGGAACACTTAATGCTTTCGAAGCAATACTTCACCCAGCATATCTATGCATGAAGATACCTTCGGAACAAGGGCCCATTGCTATTCATGGAAGTCAAGAGGCTGCTAGAAAGGCCGAAGGAAATTGGACAGATTCAAAAGCGATCCACAATATAGATGAAGTCAAAGCTTGTGAACAGTACAAGTACAGAAGAGAGAAGGCTGCTTCAGCTGATAAGCCGAAACCCATGCTTCTATGTGAAGACATAGCAGAGCAGAAGGTACTGCTGGGGTCTCAACTATCTGAAGAGCAGGAGAAAACTTTGATAAGGTTTCTATTCAACAACAAAGATGTCTTTGCTTGGTCAGCCAATGACCTCTGTGGTGTTAACAGAGACATCATTGAACATTCACTCAATGTCGACCCATCCTTCAGGCCAAGAAAACAAAGGCTTCGGAAAATGTCTGATGATAAAGCCGAAGGAGCTTGAAATGAAGTAAAAAAACTTCTCAGTGCTGGGGTCATCAGAGAAGTAAAATATCTAGAGTGGCTAGCCAATACTGTGATGGTGAAGAAGTCCAATGGCAAATGGAGAATGTGTATTGACTTCACAGATCTTAACAAGGCTTGTCCAAAGGACGAATTTCCATTACCAAGAATAGACTCTCTTGCAGATGCAGCAGCTTCTTCAGAGCTTATGAGTCTATTGGACTGCTACTCAGGATATCATCAAATATGGATGAAGAAGGAGGATGAGCCAAAGACTAGCTTCATAACTCCCAATGGCACCTATTTCTATCTTCGGATGCCTGAGGGGCTCAAGAATGCTGGAGGAAGCTTCAGTAGAATGACAGCCAAGGTCCTTCATTCCCAAATAGGCAGAAATGTGCTAACATACGTTGATGACATCATAGTAAAAAGTACAAAGCAAGAAAATCACATTACTGATCTACAAGAAACATTTGCTAATTTCAGGCAAGCTGGCCTGAAATTAAATCCAGAAAAATGTGTCTTTGGAGTGAAGAAGGGTAAGTTCCATGGCTGTCTAGTTTCAACGAAGGGGATTGAAGCTAACCCAAGCAAGATCGAAGCTATCCTTCGGATGGAAGCACCAAGCACAAAGAAGGGGGCTCAACAGCTGACAGGAAGACTAGCATCATTAAATAGATTCATATCTAGATCAACAGAAAGAAATTTGCCATTCTTAGAAATACTGAAGTCAGCCAAAGTTTTTCAATGGGGCCCAGCTCAACAGAAGGCCTTCGAAGAGCTGAAGCAATACTTGATTGACCTAACAACATTAACTCCACCTGCGCCAAGGGCTCCGTTACTATTGTATGTGGCAGCTTCGTACTCTGCAGTGAGTGTGGCGCTTGTACAGGAGAAGCTTGAAGGACAAATTAAAAAGCAAGCCCCAGTATACTTCGTCTCCGAAGTTCTAAGTCTATCAAGAAAAACTATACAGAGTTGGAGAAGGTGTTGTATGTTGTGTTAATGGCCTTCAGGAAACTTCGACACTATTTTCAAGCATACCACATAATTGTTCCTTCATCACAGCCTCTGAAGGATATTATGAGGAACAAAGAAGCTACTGGAAGGATTAGAAAGTGGGCTGCAGAGGTTAACGAATTCACTGTTGACTATGTCCATAGATCATCAATTCAGTCCCAAGCGTTAGCAGACTTCATTGCTGATTGGACGCCAGGGGCTTAGGAAGAAGAAGCAAATAAAGATGCTGAAGCCTGGACAGTGTTCTGCGATGGTTCCTGGGGAACCTTCGGTGCAGGTGCGGCTGTTGTCTTAGTTGCACCTTCCAAAGTCAGAACATGCTATGTAGCAAGGCTTGATTTCAGTTGTACAAATAATATTGCTGAATACGAAGCATTACTTTTGGCACTTTGAAAGTTAAAGGCAATGGGAATAAGAAGGGAAGTCCTCAAAACTAACTCTCAAGTTATTTCTGGACATGTTGACAAGAGTTGCAAGGCAAGAGATCCAAAGCTTGAGAGATACCTGGACACAGTTCGAAGGCTTGAAGCTTCTTTCGAAGGATTTTCTGTTAAGAATATTCCAAGAGGGGAAAATGAGCATGCTGATCTGCTAGCCAAGTCAGCAGCACAGGGGCTTCCTCTACCTTCAGAAGTGTTTTTCGAGACAATAAGAGCACCTTCGGTAGAACTCCTCGAAAGAGCAGTGCTCACAATATCTCCTGTCCATAGTGAAGATTGGAGGACTGAGATTATATCTTTCCTCCAAGGCAATCATCTCTCGGATGATGAGGTTTATAACAAAAGAATGGAAGCAAGAACAAGACCATATGTCATAATAGAAGGATAATTATATAAACATGGAGTTTGTTCCCCACTTCTCAAGTGCTTATCCAGAACTGAAGGTATAGAACTAATGAAGGAGATACATGCAGGATTATGTGGATCTCATATTGGGCCCAGACCTCTTCTAGGAAAGGTTTTCCGACAAGAATTCTATTGGCCGAAGGCAGCTTCGGACGTAGCAGATTTGGTTCAAAAGTGTGAAAATTGCCAAAAATGTGCAAGAGATTAGAAACAACCTTCGTCATTGACTCAACTAATACAACCAACCTGGCCGTTGCAAAGATGGGGCCTCGATCTGCTAGGTCCACTTCCACCAGCACAGGGCAACTTGAGATATGTTGTGGTGGCGGTATAATATTTTTCTAAGTGGATCAAAACGAAGCCTTTGGCTACAATAACTTTGGCTACAGTCCAAAAATTCTTCTGGCAGAATATAGTTTGCCGCTTCGGTGTGCTGAAGGCTATAAGTGTGGACAATGGAACGCAGTTTGATGCTGAAACTTTCAAAGATTTCTGCGATCAGATCGGCACAAAAATTCATTTTGCGTCAGTCATGCACCCGGAATCAAATGGACTAGTTGAAAGGGCAAATGGTATTATAATGACAGGGATAATGAAGTTAATCTTCAATCAACCTAAAGGAAAGTGGCCAGATGAGTTGGTTAAAGTGGTGTGGAGCCACAATACAACTATATCAAGGTCAACAGGTTTTACACCATTTAAGTTATTGTTCGGTGACGAAGCCATAACCCCCGAAGAGGCTAAAGCGGGGTCAATAAGAACAGTAGCTTCGACCGAAGACGAAGCTAATTATTCTGTGACTAAAGATACTATAGAAGGGACCAGACTTCAGGCTGTGGAAAATATCAACAAATATCAAGCCGAGACAATAAAATGGTACGATAGAAAAGTTCGATTGAAAGACATTAAGCCAGGACACTTGGTGCTTCGGAGAGTAGCCAACCCTGACACAGTAGGCAAGCTTCAGCTGAAGTGGGAAGGACCCTTTCTGGTAGTATCTTCGTCAAGACCTGGTTTTTACAGGTTAAAGGACATGGACGGCAATGACATTCCTAGATCCTGGAATGCGGATGAGCTTCGACGATATTATGTATAAATTGATGTAATCTTTTTCATTTTTTCTATGGCACCCTTTTCCTTCCAAAGGGGGAGAAAGGTTTTTAATGGGGCCATAGTCTGTAATTTCTCCTTTTTTATTTAGCCCTACGAGGGCAAAATCCCCCAAGATATGTAGATGTAAAATCTGAGCAAGCACCATCGAGTGCAGAGAGAGAAAAAAAATAGGGAGAAGCTCGAAAGTCGTCCCTAAGGGGATGCAGAGCACGATGAAGCTACAAAAAGCCGTTCCTAAGGGAGCGCAGCATAAGTTTTCTGCTCAAAAGTCGTTCCTAAGGGAATGTAGAGCCAAATACCGCCAAAATATAAGGCGAAGCGCGAAAAGTCAACGTGAATGCCACCGAAATAGAAGGCGAAGAAGTTCAAAAGACATTCCTAAGGGGATGCAGAACTTACACAAAAAAATAAGCGGTGCAGCCGAAAAATAAACGGCAAAGAGATTTCAGTCATTCCTAAGGGAATGAAGGTTATGGATGAAGCTTCGAATGTGTGTGTTTGGGCATTCATTGGCATGATACATTACATCATACATTGCATTCATAAACATTCATTTAGACATACATAGGATCATCATCATCATATCATACAGATAGACAGTTGTTTCGGCTCTAAAAATACGGCTTCGGAAGCAGATTAATGCTTTGTTGCGTACGAAAAGAAGGGAAGGTCTTTTTCGCCTTCGGCTCAAAAAATACAAGTTTCGTCCACATCAAAGCAGTTCACACATTGATGGAAAGGTAAAAATATATTACAAGGTATGGACAAATTTACAGAGTAGAATCTGATTTTCAAATTATAATATTCTTTACAAAGGATAATACAAGAGTTTTTCTAGAGTTTTTTCAGAGCTAGGTTTTCAGCTTCATCATCATCTGCTAAGCTTCGGATCGTCTGCTAGGCTTCGGCTCAATGCTCTTCGGCTTCGTCATCCTATACATATCAAAGCATTATAAGGTAAAATCAAGTTTTAAGGAAAAGGTAAGCACAAGGTATGAATCTATTACCGGTTTAAGGTGATTCGAGCTTCGTCACCAGCCAAGTCTTGCCCGCCCTTTGCCCAGATTTGAGTAACGAATCTGTTTCCGATGCTTCGGGCCAGGCCAGGGATGTCGTCCAAGTCTGCCGGTGACAGGCTGAAGTTTGGTTTGTTTACAATATTTCCATGTGTACAGCCAGCCTTCATGAAAGCGACAGCTGTGCCTCGAGAAGCTAGCAAGGCACAAAAGTCACCATGTCCAGCTATAATTTCGTCGAGAGCATCAACTTCACCTTCAATATGATTAAGTGTCCCCGGCAGGTCTTCAACCTAAGGTTTAAACTTTTCAGAGCTGGCCCCAACTGAGTTAAAGACCTGTTTCAGCCGTTGAATGCACCGGGTGCCGAAGCCTAAGCATTTTTCCTGAAGATCCTTGAGCGATTTCTGTAGATTTGAACTTTTTCAGCCTCGGCTTCGAGTTTTGTTTTGAAATCTTTCTTCTCTTGCTCAAAGCTTTTTGACTGTAGGGAAAGTTCACTGTTTAATCTAGCAATCTCGGCTTGAGCTTCTGCCAGTGAACCTTCCATCGTTTGAAGCACGAAGTCTTTCTTTTCTAGGGCAGCTTCATTATCTTTAATCTTCTTCTCTAAACCCTCAATTATAACTTTGTTTTTCTTATCCTCAAGGTCTTGTTGCATCCTCAAGGCCTTGCTTAGCAGTAAGCTCTGACAAAATAACCTTCATTAGAAAACATCTTCATATCAAAACAATAAAAAGTTAAAGAAAAATTTTACCTTAAAGTTAGAATAAAACTGGCTACCGGCGATATGCTGTCGCCGGTATCTGCTGAGATCAGCTTCGAGCTTCGGGAAACCAACACTTTTCAATAAAGTGCTGACAACCTTCACACCAACTCGGTCCCGAAGGCATCCTAAACTCTCTTCGGCAACACCGCCGAAGAGCAGTGCCCCTGGCTGGTACCCGCACGATATGGCGTAGTCCTTCAGCTCTTCTTTTTCAGCCTTTGACAATTCTTGCCCAATTATGTTTTGAATTTGGCTCCTTCTCTTTTTTAGGCATCTTTTCCCCTTTTTCAGGCACTGCGGCCAGGGTTTCCTCAACAGCTGCAGCAGTTTCTTCCTCAACCATATTCAAAATCATTTCATCAATATCATTGAGTGTGTTTTCCAAATCTGTGGCTTCGGCTGCTGCAACTTCGGAAGTAGAAGCTTCGGGAGTAGCAGCTTCGGCTGCTGCTGTTTTCGGCGCTGAGGCCGGTGGCGGTGTTTCTTCAATAGCCTCAATGATAGTAATAATTCTTCGCTTTTTTGGTTCAGCAGGCTTCTCGGCAGCCGAAGGCTTCTTCTTCTGTAAAAGCTTCATCAGTTCCGGTCCCAGCGGACTTAGCTTATTAGGTAGAGATTCAGTCATTACCTTTAAATTTTCTTCTGCGTCAGTGATAGAAGGTGTTGAGGGAGCTTCTTCTTCTAAATCAGCTTTCGGCTTCGAAGCTGGACCCTTTCTTTTCTTCGACACAGCCACATTCGGCTCAGGACTAGATTTTTTCTTTTTTGCCAAATTTTCATCCTCTTTTATCATCCTGGCAGCTTGTCTTTGTATAATACTGACAACCCTTTTTCGTTTTGGCCCTTCGGCACCTTTCCTTAACCTTTCGTAGTCTGGGTATTCAAATTTCAAAGCGTCCATTACTCGGTTTAACCTTCGTTTCGGCCGGGTGCCGAAGGCTGCTGTCATCAGTTGATCTTCTTTTTTCGTATAATTGCCCAAGATTTCATTGCACATAACTTCAGTTGTATCCAACCATTCCTGGCAGGGTTCTTTGAAGTGTTTCTTGAACTTAAAATGATAGGGCAACCGGACGAGTTCATTCTTTTTCTTTTCTCCTTTAAGCTTCGGCATACCACATTCCTTTAACGTTGGAAATACCCTATTGGCTAAGTATTCATGAACTAAATCCCTAGTACCAATATGCTCAGACACAACTCTTAATTCGCCCACAGCATCTGGGCATGATGTCCCCAGCGTCATGTTGCACTGAGGCCTAGTCAGCCCGAAGGTTAGCTCCAGCAGGGTCTGAACTAGCTTCTCCTTTTTCTCATCAATCTTAACATAAAACCATTCAGTTTTCCAACCGGTCGGCCATTTGGTGCGGTAGCTAACCACTGGTGTCTTCATGTCTTTGCGATAGGCAAAGTTATAGCAGCCGAAGTTCTCGTGCAGTCCATCTTCTCTAGCCTTCGTCTGATAATGAAGTTCGTGTACCCGACAGAAGGCTTTGGCAAGCGGCTCTGCTCCTTGGCTTCAGAGAGCCCAGATAAAGACGCTGAGCCTAACGATAGCGTTAGGAGTCAGCTGATGAAGATAAACTTCGAAATTTTCCAAAACATATGCAATCATCCCATGTAGAGGAAACCTTAATCCTGCTTTAAAAAGCTTCTGAAGACTACCACCTCATCGTTTTCTGGCGTCGGAGTGGTTTCTTCCCCGCCAAAGCGAATTAGCTTCTTCTCGGCTTCCCTGAAGTAGCCTAGTTTTGTCATCATTTGCATATCAGCTTCGGAGACAATCGACTTCCCAAAATCCAAGTGGCTGGGCTTAGATGGCACGGCGGAATAATATATATCTTCCTCGTCAGCCTCACCTTCTTCAATATCTGCCTGCTCGGCTTCGGCAGCAGGTGGACCTTCGTCAGCAATACCCTCTAGCACAACCAATCCCGACTGCCTCATTACTTTGGAGATCGAGGCAGTTCCAGCAGCTTCGGTCTCCTCATCGTCGCGTGTAACCCTAGCTGTTGAACGGACCCTGGCCATTTGATGCTGAATTTCTTGCGTTCTGACGAAGTTGAATAATTTTTATCTTTTGCCGAAGCTCCCTTTTGTGATGAAGCTTTGATTTGGAATACGGTGAATAAGCTTCGGCTGTGGTCAAATTTTTCGGCAGCACAACAGTGCAATAGTAGTAAATGCTGTGGTAACTTCACACCTACCCGTCTATATATATAGTGTTGCAGGTGGGAAGGTAAATCGACAAGACGATTGCACCCGCTGAACAGTCGCCCACACCCACTGAACGGTGGACCATACTGCCCGAGGAGACGAATCACCAGATCGAGTGTACCCGTCGTATGGTGGGATTGTCTTACACTCGGAATATTTAAATCGTTTCTCGGCAACGAGCTCAGCGAAGGTGTTTTCGGACCTTCGGCATTCTGAAGCATAAAAGAATTTTTCACGGGTCGAGTTCATTACGAAAAACGATCTGGCACTGTGAAGGGGCTACTGTTGGGGGTCTGCTTCGTCGTCGAAGGTCCTGTGAGAAGAAACACCTTCGGAAGGCCAGAACAGGAACAATGCCGAAGCTACCAGTCAGGGAGCTTCATAGTATATTTCAAAATGCACCGACTTAAAGATGAGATGACCAAGCAGCCCAAGAAAAACTGTGTAATATTTGTAATCATTTGTAGAGGACATGAATGTAAATTCACACAGGCTGCGCCCTGTGTCTATAAATAGGTGAACAGTACCCCCGTGCTGTTCACGCTTTCGCATCGCATCTGTATCTTCGTATCCAGTCAAGCTCAAGGTACAAATGTAATTTAGTTTAACTTTTATGTATTCATGATTATTTAACAATAAATGTTCATATTTTGGTACTATGTAATTATTTATGTTGTTGACTTATGTTTCATAACCTTCATCCTCTGATTACACATGTCATGTTTATGAAGGTATGTCCTTCATAACCTTCGTTCGAAGATCATTATATCCTAAGGGAAATAATGCTTCGAAGGACGAAGGACATAAACATTTAACATTTTTCTTGTGTGTTGTCTTGTTCTTAATTCATAGCATTTGAGAACAAGTCCCCAACAATTTCAGCTCTGCATTCCCTTAGGAATGACTTTGGAGCTAAGCTCTGCATCCCCTTAGGAATGTCTTTGGAGCTTCTTCACTTTTTACTTAGGTGGTATTTTAGCTCTGCATCCCCTTTGGAACGACTTTGGAGCTAAGCTCTACATCCCCTTAGGAATGATTTTGGAGCTTCTTCACCTTTTACTTAGGTGGTATTTTAGCTCTACATCCCCTTAGGAACAACTTTGGAGCTAAGCTCTGCATCCCCTTAGGAATGACTTTGGAGCTTCTTCACCTTTTACTTAGGTGGTATTTTAGCTGTGCATCCCCTTAGGAACAACTTTGGAGCTTGGTCACCCTTCTTGTTACACACGATGGTGTAACCACAAATTTATTACAACAGGTCGAAGGTTGAACCTTCTTATATTGTTTTTGGAGGGGAAATTTAAAGACGGAAAAAGTAAAAAATACATTAAAGTTGGAAACTTTCTAGTCGAGCCCCTGTATTACTTTAGTAAATATGTCTTGACTCGAGCAAAGTGTTGTTGACTGTGCGAGCTTCAGATTCCTCTCGTGTGTCGTGTTGTTTCTACGCTTGGTGATGCCCTTCTAGCTGCTGATTGTGAATCAAGGTTAGTGCCATAGGTGGTGCTGGTAGCTGAGCCCATGCAACTAGAGAATGACTTCTCGAAGCAACTAATGCAGTGGGTTGCTGGTTGCCCACATACTCAGTGATATATGGTGAATAGCATAAAGTAGTGTGCAAGACCCACTTCACCTAATTCTGCCGAGATTCGGCTTTAGCTATCTCCTTTTGCTTTTGGATTGTGACTTGGCACGTCCTTGTTGTATGTCCCTTATCCTCCCCACAAAATAAGCAGAACAATCTCCTAGGTTGGGTGTTGAATCTTCCTCCGAAGCTTCTTCCTCCTCTGCCTCATAGAGCTGGTGGCCTGTAAGAGGTTTGATGCATTCCTGAAGATTGTGAGCTTTGTTGGTTGCCTTGAGTGTGGTTGGCCCTGTCATCATTTGTGTTGGGGTTGTGGATTGTTCTGACATGCCTAGGGTGGAATCTTCCTCCGAAGCCCCTAGTCATCTCAGAATACATGTAGGCCTGCTCCCTTCTCTGGCGAAAATCATTGTCAGTTCGGATATATTCATCCATCTTCTGGAGGAGCTTTTCCAGAGTTTGTGGTGGCTTCCTAGCAAAATACTGCGTTGTCGGTCCTAGTCGGAGCCCCTTGATCATAGCTTCAATGACAATCTCATTTGGCACCATTCGCACCTAGGCTCTGAGTAGCAGAAATCTTCGGACATATGCCTGCAAGTACTCTTCATGGTCTTGCGTACATTGGAACAAGGCTTGGGCAGTTACTGGCTTTGTCTGGAAACCCTGGAAGCTAGTTACCAGCATGTCCTTCAGCTTTTGCCATGTCGTGATCGTTCCTGGGCGAAGGGAAGAATACCATGTCTGAGCTACACTCCTGATCGCCATGACGAAGGATTTCGCCATGACAACTGTGTTGCCACCATATGAGGATATGGTTGCTTCATAACTCATGAGAAACTGCTTCGGATCCGAATGTCCATCGTACATGGGAAGTTGTGGTGGCTTTTAAGATGGTGGCCATGGGGTAGCCTACAACTCTGTTGTTGGAGGAGAAGCATCATCAAAAGCAAAGTTACCATAATGAAAGTCATCATACCATTCATCATCATTGATTGGACTCTCTTATCGAAGCTCTCTCTATTGAGGCCTTCGTCCTTGGTCATCTTGGGTGATGTGACACATTTCTTCAGTAGCTTCATCGATCTTCCTCTGAAGGTCAGCTAGCCGAAGCATCTTCTCTCTCTTCCTATGCACTTGTTGATGTATGGCTTCTAGGTCTCTGATTTCTTGGCCCAACTCCTCCTCCTGTGGTGTTGGGCTGGTAGCCTTCCTTTTCTGGCTCTAGGCTTCTCTCAACGCGAGTGCCTCTTGGTTTGTGTCCAGTGGCTGCCGGGCAGCCCTTGGCATTATTGCCTTCTTCGGTGGCATGACGAAGGTGAATGCTTGCCGAAGGTTGTGGAAGTGAGTTCACCCGAGGTGGGCGCCAATGTTGGTCACTTGTTCTCGAATGTTGTGGATCAAGAACAAGGCAACATAGTTGTTAAGAGTTAAGGACCTTTGTCCTCTGAAACATTATCTCCTCTCGGATATAATGATCTTCAAACAAAGGTCATGAAGGATATCCTTTATCATTTGATGCATAAATGAGAATACATAAAGATAATGAATATAATTCATTAGCCCATTCACATTTGTACGTCACAATGTACACATGAACATTAACAGAATTTATATTACATTGATACCTTCGGCTTGTTTGAAGGTGATGATGCGAGAGTGATTACAATCCAGCGTGAACAGTATGGTGCTACTGTTGACCTATTTATAGGCACGGGACATAGAGCGAGTAAAAGTACATTTGTGTCCTTAATATTTACTTATAACTATATCATAAATCATTAGGGACTGGCTAGTCTTTTTCTCTTCCGGTCGACATCATGTTTGATCTTCATCACCATTTTAAGCTGAAGCTATTACTCTTCGGCTATAGCTTCGATATTCATTCTTATCATCTTCGGACTATATCTTCGCCTCGTATGCCTTTGCCATGGGAGAAAACCTCCACCTTGAAGTCGAGGCTCCCTGCAGCAATTTCTGTTATGCTAAAAGCAGGTGGTTAGTCATGTTTTTGAGGACCTTTGGAAGAGGAAGGTCCCCAACAGCACATTACTGCCATCATAAATTTATGCGATGTAGCATGAAATAGATTTTTATGCAGTGTCCCAAATTGCATAAATACTTACAACGTATAGCATAATTACTATCATTATATATCATAAACTCGTTCTAACAAGCCTAGTTGCATGGCTGTTAGAGCGATCCTATACTTATGGTGTCATCCAATTTTTGCGTGCATGTAGTGGAAACAAAAATGACATCCAAAATTTGCATGCATGCAAGAAAACTCCCACGATCTGCCATAATTATTCGATCTACAACAAAAATATAGGATTTACATGCATGCACCTGCGCATGTGGACGTGGTCTAGTCTCTGGGCGGGGTTTTTATGCTATCGCTATATGTATCACCTAGGGTGAAGCTTCACCCGGACTGTACCGATCGAGTCAAACCGTACCGACCGATCCCAACACTTCTGCGACCAGACCAACATACCATCACATGGACAGCAGGCGCACGGATCCAATTGTCTACCATCGAACGGGCCCACCAAATCTTCTTTCCACTTTCTTCTTGCCTCCTCGCACCCGTCGTAGTCGTCAATTGTTTCGCTCATTCAAAATTTTGTTCCACCGTGTGCGATCGATTTCGTTTGTTTTCTAGGGTTTTCAAAAACCATCGGAGCAGAAAATCAGTGTTCGCGGGCAAACTGGTCCCTTTTTCGCTAGGGTTCTGAGTTGTTCAAGCTAACGGATAGCGTTGCGGTCTGAGCAATTCAATCGAGGAGGGCAGCAGTAATGGATTTATGGTGTTTTGATCTCCTTTTCGTCCCAGGTATGTTTTTCGATCATCTTTTTTTGCCAAATCGCCTATGGTTTTACACTTTTTCAAGCGCCTGGATGTTTTCCGAACAAAAGGGTTTTCAATCCGACCAGATTTTTTAGGAGCATTTGTTCCTTGATTGGTATATTTTTTTATAGATTTCTGTTACTGATTAACATCAGTAACAACAACAAAACTGAGTAAGAACAAGTAAAAAACGTTAAGTAATAGTGTTCAGTAATAAACATATCAATTAGTAACAATTTCAGTAGTCAATAAGCTATGTGAAGATGAGTAACAATAGCAATGTCATATTCAGTAATAATTTTCGGTAAAAACCGTATCAATCAGTAGTTCTTAGTTTTTTGGTTGTATATAGTGGTAGCAATAAATTCAGTATATTTTTGTAATATAACATGGCCCTATGTATAAAGCGAATACTCTCAGTAATAAATGTGATCTTGCAATTAGAGCATATGAATGAGTAATATATGAATGACTAATATTTAGTAATAATGTTCAGTAACTAGTATTGCAACTAGTAATAATGTTAAGTAGTCAATAAGAAATAGTCAGTAATAATTTCCTTTTTTGTTTTTTAACATTCAATAATTATTAGTTGACTATATAGAGGATAATGGACATATGTAATTATTTATTTTGATCAGTAATATCAGTTTTTCAGTTATAATAGTGATCATTCAGTTATAATAAATTGCTCAGTAGCTTCTGATTTTATTATTATACAAAGATTGACTAATGTTCAGTAATAATGTTCAGTAATTAGTATTTACAACCAGTAATAATGCTCAGTAGTCAATAAGCAATAGTTAGTAATACTTTTATTTATTTTTATTTTCACATTTGATAATTAGTAATTGAGTATATGGAGAGAGAATAAACATATGTAATTATTTTATTCTGATCAGTAGTATCTGTTTTTTAGTTATAATGCTGATCAATCAGTAATAAAAATTTTGCTTAGTAGCTTTTGATTTTATTATTATATAAGAATGACCAATAATCGTTGATAATTAGTAATATATATTTTTGTCTACAATGTTTTTATGTTATATGTTTTTAGATAAATGTCAACCTCCAGCGAGCACACAAGGTTGGACATGGGAGCGAACGCTGGTACAACAGACGTAGGGGATGTATCAAGCCGCTCGCAAGGTCAAGTTCAAAATCCTGCACCAAGGAGAGATTCTTCAGATGATGATCTGATGTTCCCTCCACAACTTGTTAGGCGCTCTAGAAGAAACAAAGCACCAAAACGCCAATTGACTAGGCAAATATGCAAAGACCAGCCACCGAGGAAGCGCCAAGCAGCGGGGAGAGGACAAAGGCTAATAATGGAAAACAATAGGTTTTTTTCTATCCATACATAGTTATTTTTGTTTTTATTGTTTTTTATATGTATACAATGTCTAATTTATTTTTATAACTGAATTGTATAACTGCATGTGCGACAAAAAAGGGATGATCACAGATGCCATATAACAACGAGGTGCTCTCCAGCCGTTGTGAACAACGCAGCGCTTACATTGTCGGACAGGGTAAATGAAAGGTTAAGGATTTTGGTTTTGGTTCATTGCTAATAATGAATAAAGAAGGGCTCGAGGATAGGGTGCTGGGGGCATACTTGCTTTCAAGTGTACATGATAATCATATGCGCATTGAAGTTAACGAGCGCTCGTTGCCAATAACAGCTCAAGTTGTCCATCTCGTCACTGGTTTGCCAATGGGTAATAAAAAATTCCCCAAGTTTGGCTACCACAAGAAGATGAGTGCCAGAAGTAGTTTCAGGTCAAAAAGTAAAGAAAACACTTTTTCATGTTTGCACATTTTTTGGTATATCATAACAATGTATCATTCAATATATTTGTTTAAAAGGACAAAATGTGAGTCAAAAGGCATGGCTGATATATTCAGAGTCGATCGTCAAAAGGGCATGTCTGCTTTTAAGAGGCTGAGCATGAAGGAAGTCCCCCGGTGGGTTGTTGAATGGATGACCAATAACCATTAGGAATATGATGATGACTAAATTCTACAGTGCTTTTTGGTTCTTACAAACAACTCGCTTCTTTTTCCAACAACGAGTCTGAATATATCCGGGGCAGATTATGCCCCCATCGAAGACATGAACATAGAAAAGGAATATGATTGGTGTCAGGCCATATGTGATGATCTAAAGACCAAGGCAGAAAAGTTCAGGGCTGACCGAATGGGAAAATCGTCAACACCCACTATACAAGGATGTATTTTTTCTGATGGCAATATTTTTCTTTTTTCTACTATTGTTTTTTGTTTGCATTTTTTACTCTTATTGTGTCAAACTAGTTTTTTTCGATGACGATCATGAGTGGTCCAAACATTTCATCGCAGACATACTATCTTGACAATCTGAATGTGGTATTGCAAGACCAGATGGGACACCACGGTAGAGCGTGTTTACAAGGAGTCTAATTAAAAGGATTGGAGATCTCGACAAAAAGTCGAT
This sequence comes from Zea luxurians, assembly GCA_029449295.1. Taxonomy (NCBI): domain Eukaryota; kingdom Viridiplantae; phylum Streptophyta; class Magnoliopsida; order Poales; family Poaceae; genus Zea; species Zea luxurians. The sequence continues at coordinate 41,461,963 of JAOPSE010000001.1, read as the reverse complement.
TAGTGCCAGCAAATCAAACTACGAGAACCTTCTTGTATGTGTACTATGATTTTTCATAGCCTCAGTAATAGGTAGTAGTGTCAGTGATACTCGCTACCTTGATCCGGTAATAGTTATTAGTAGTGGTATTTCTGTATATTTTTGCATCTTGTTTTTATATTATTAGTAATAGCTAGCACTGTTAGTAATATTCTGTACCTAGTCTTAGTAATAATAGTAGTAGTGATCTGAATAAAAGTATATCAGGTTTTATATTCTCAATAATAGTTAGTCGTGGCAGTTAAACTCACCAAGTAGTTTTTTGTAGTATTTTCTACTGTGGTAGTAATACCCACTATATACTCTCATTAATAGTTAGTAGTGGTCTTCTGAACGATTATGCATCAAGTTCTTTATAGTCTCGATAATAGTTAGTTGTTGTAGTAATACTCATGTTGGTCACTCATTCTCAAATGTTGTAAATCAAGAAAAAGGCAACATAATTGTTAATTATTAGGGACCTTCGTCTTACGAAGCATTATCTTCCTGAGGATATAATGCTCATCATACGAAGGTCACGAAGGATATACCTTCATCATTTTAATGTGTAAACAGGAATGCAAAGGGACGAAGATAATAACTACATCTCGTTAATTCATTCATATTTGCATTCTTGAAAACATGTATGAATATTAACAGAATCCATATTACATTGATACCTTCGGCTTGTTCGAAGGTGAAGACACGAGAGAGTGATTACAATTCAGCATGAACAGTATGGTGTTAATGTTCATCTATTTATAGGCACGGGACACAGCCGGGTGAAATTACATTCATGACCCTCAACATTTATCTATAGACAACCTGGATTGCTTAGGTCTATCTGGTCTTTTCTTCTTCTACTTGACATGAACCGAAGCTGATGGTAGCTTCGGCATTTGGCAATGTTGCTTCTACGCAATGTCTTTATTTTGAGAATCTTCAACAGAGGAAGGGAAGACTTCTGTATCATTTTGCCAAAGGTGTTTTTGTCTTGAGGACCTTTGGCGGAGAAGAAGACCCCCAACAGTTGCCCCTTCGCAGTGCAAGATCGTTTTTTCGTAACGAGCTCGGTCTGTGAAAAACACGAAGGCTTCAGAATGCCGAAGGTCCCAAAAACACCTTCCCTGAGTTTGTTATCAAAAAGCAATTAAAATATTCCGAGCACTGGCCCGTCCACTGTTTAGCCAGTATGCACGCTTTGGCGGTTCGCTTTCTTCTCCTGCAGGACTATATAAACGGACAAGTTGGTGAGAAGTTACCACAGCATTCATTATCATTGCACTGTTGTGCTGTTGAAAATTTTAACCAAAGCCAAAGCTCTCTGCATTGTGCTTTCAAACAAGCGCTTCTTCACTTAAGATTAGCTTCGTCTGAAAGAAACTGAACATTGAAATGGCCAGAGTAAGATCCACTGCCAGGATGTCTCGTGAGGGAGACGAGACTGAAGTAACCGAGACAGCACCCATATCAGAAGTGATGAGGCGATCAGGTCTAGTTTTACAAGAGGGAGCTACTGCCGAAGGTACCTCCAACGCCGAAGTTGAAGAAACTGTAGCTGAAGTCGGGAGTGATAACGAAAGTGAAGAGGACGATAGCATTCTATGCCCAACCAAATCTAATCATATTGAATTTGGAAAATCCACAGTAAAAGTAGAGGACCTGGTTGTGATGAAGAAGCTAGGTTATTTTGGAGAAAATGAAGATGGACTGATTCGCTTTGCTAGAGAAGAAGTAATTCTAGAGCCAAAGGAAGATGAGGTTGTTGTGTTCAAGAGCTTCTTCAGGGCAGGTCTTCGGTTCCCCCTGTACGATATGATAGGGGAAGTTTTGAAGAGATTTGAGATATATCTCCATCAGCTGACCCCGAACGCTATTGTTAGGCTTAGCGTTTACATATGGGCTCTCTGAAGCCAAGGAAAAAGTGCCAATGCCGAAGGGTTCTGTCGCGTGCACGAACTTCATTATCAAACGAAGGCCAGAGTCGATGGTCTACACAAGAACTTTGGGTGCTATAATTTTGCATACCAGAAGGATACCAAGGCCCCCGTGATTGGCTACCGCACTAAATGGCCGACCAAGTGGACTAATGAATGGTTTTACATGACGGCTGATGAGAAGAAGAGAGAGAAGCTCATGAGCATGGTAATGAGTCCCTTAAAGCTGAGCTTCGGCATGAGTCGACCTTTGTGCAATATGTAGCAAGGGTCTCCCTGCCAACTAGCCGAAGTTGAATTTAGGGTGGTGGCTGAGCACATTAATACTAGGGACTTGGTGCTGGAATACTTAGCAAACAGAACTTTCCCAACCTCTAGTGGATGGGGAATGCCGAAGAAAAAGGAAGAGGGAAAAAGTATGAACTTTTATGCCTTCCTTATCGGTTCAAATTCCAAAAATGATTTAGCAAACCATGCACTGAATGGTTGGAGCTGATAGAAACAATGTGCAATGAAATTCTTGGGAACTACACGAAGAAAGAAGATCAGCTGATGATTGCTGCCTTCGGCACCCGGCCAAAACAAAGGTTGAACCGTGTAATGGATGCTCTTAACTTTGAGTACCCTGACTATGAAAGGCTTAATGAAGGGGCAGGAGGAGTCAAAAGAAAAAGGGTTGTCAGTATTCTGAGTAGGCAAGCTATCCGGTCTGTCAAGGAAGATTAAGACTTTCAAAGAAGATAAAAATAGTGCCCGGGCCGAAGGTATCGGCTCCTAAAAAGCGGAAGCTTGCCGAAAAATCCTATGAGAAGACAAAGACACAAGATGTGTCAAAACAAACTGCAAGCCCTTCGTCTTCTGTTGTAGAGGACTCAAAAATATTGAAGGTAATGACCGAGTCCTTCCCATTCATACCGCTAAGTCCTCTAGGATTGGAACTGACGAGCCTCTAACAGAAAAAGGAAATCTCTTCGGCTGCTGATGGGAGAGATGGGGGCCAGAAGAAATGACGCATGATGAATATACTACAAGCCATTGAGCAAACCCCGCCCCCAGCTTCGGCAGACAAAGCTGCTAAACCTACTGACGCTGAAGCTACCGTTGCAGCCGAAGACAAAAATCTCACAACCACTCTGTCCGAAATTGACAGACTTACATTAGACGTGGTTGCGGAGAAGGAGGTGGCCGCAGTAGTTTCATACAAGGGAAAGAAGATTGAAGAAACCTCTTCAGAAGGAGTGAATTTCGACCTACGGCACTTGGGAGGCCAACAACTCTTCGAAGAGGACATGTCGGAGCTGAAAGAATTTGTAATCTCTTGTGGCTACCAGCTGGGGTCAATGCTCTTTGGCAGGGTCGACGAAGAAGTTGTGGGATGCATCTGCGACCGTGCCAGTGCTAAAATTATAAGCACCCTGTCTAAGAGTGTTGGAATCCTGAAGCTCGAAAAGGACATCAGCTGCTACAGGCGTCAGCATATCATAGGTAGCTTGTTTTATTCTAACTTCAAAGTAAGAACCTTTTTACAAGTTACCACTGATATGTCAATATTAGCTTAAGTATTATAACTTTGAGTTTGTTTTTACAAAGTTTGTTACTAAGCAAAGCTTTAAAAATGCAAAAAGATGATGAGGATAGGAAGAACGAAGTTATTGTCAAGGGTTTGGAGGATAAATTAAAAAACTTGAGGACTCTCTAAAAGAAAAGGATGAGTTGTTGTGGTCAGTTGAAGGATCGCTTGCTGAAGCGCAAGCTCAAAATAAGAAATTAGGCAAAGAGCTGGCAGAGGCTCAAACACTTCTGAAAGAAAACTCCAGTCGATTCAATCATGAATCCGAAGCTTTAAAAATAACACTCAAGGTTGAGGCTGAGAAGAACATGAAGCTCAGCGAAGCGCTTAGAGCTCTTAAAGAGAGATGCTTAAACTTTGCAAGCCAATGCACCACTCGATTGAAAAGCGTATTCAATTCAGTTGGAGCTGCATCGGAGGAAGCTAGCCTTTCTGTTGAAGATGTCCCCGGGACCCTTGAATGTGTCGAGAAAGAGGTTGACATCCTCGACGAAGTCATAACCGGCCATGGAGACTTCTATGCGTTGGTGGCTTCTCATGGTACGGCCGTTGCTTTCATAAAAGCTAGGTGTAATCATGCAAGGGCTGTCAGTAGGCCGAACTTCAGCCTTTCATCATCAGACCTGGTTGATGTTCCAGCTAAAGCCCGAAGCATAGGGAACAGGTTCATCACTCAAATTTGGGCTAAGGACAACCGCGAGTTGGCTGGAAACGAAGTCCAGAACTTGCTTAACAAAATATAGCTCTTTACCTTTATTCTTTTACCTTAAATTTTTCCTTACCAGATTCCTGATTACCCTGTTCTTCGTCATTTTTCAGGGTGATGGCGCCAAAGGTCAATGAACCGAAGCTAGGTCTAAAGCTTTGAAGTAGTCTTTGTAGGATTCCCCTTGATTTCTGTAGAAACACTTTGGAAATTCTTTTGCGCAAAAAATGTAATATTTTGATGAAGGATTGTAATTGAAATACGAAGAAAATTGTAAATATTTGTAAATACTTTGTAATGCTTTTTTACCTTGCATTCGTGTGCCTACTGCTTTGTTATGGACGAAACCAATGCTTGTAGCTTTTGAGCCGAAGACGAAAAACACCTTCCCTTCTTTTCGTTCACGACAAAGAACCCCTTGACTAAAATCAACGATCGAGTCTTATGAACAACAAAATTTGATTTGAGACGAAGCATCTTCGTGTATGCGAAGCTTTATCTCATTGAAGGCAGAAGTCCTCGCTGTTCTTGTTAATGCTTTGTGCTTTATGTCATGATGAATCTATGGATGTCTAATGTATGTTTGTATGAATGCAAAAGATGATGTGATTAAGTATGAAGATGTATGACGAAGGTAAAAATGCGCATATACACAACCAGACTCTGCATCCCCTTAGGAATGACTTTGGAGTCTCTTCACCTTTTACTTAGGTGGTAATTTAGCTCTACATTCCCTTAGGAACGACTTTGGAGCTAAGCTCTGTATCCCCTTAGGAACGACTTTAGAACTTCTTCACCTTTTACTTAGGTGGCATTTAAGCTCTACATTCCCTTGGGAACGACTTTGGAGCTTCTTCACCTTTCACTTTGGTGGCATTCTACCTCTGCATCCCCTTAGGGACGACTTTGAAGTTTCTTCATACTTTTTTACACTCTATGGTGTAATCCTAGATCTTTATATTTTATGTGTGGGGGAATTTGGCCCTTGTATTACATAGGGTTGCTCAAAAATTAAAAATTACAACCTATGGCCCCATTAAAAACCTTTCTCCCCTCTAAAAGGAAAAGGGTGACATAGGGGAAAATAAGAAAATTACAAAATTTACACATAATACCTTCAGAGTTCATCTGCATTCTATGACCTTGGAATGTCGTTTCCATCCATGTCTTTCAGCCTGTATGATTCAGGTCTTGACGAAGACACCACCAAGAAAGGACCCTCCCATTTGAGCTTAAGCTTTCCCACTGTATCTGGGTTGGCCACTCTTCGAAGCACCAAGTGCCCTGGTTTGATGTTTTCAGTCTTTCCTTTCGGTCATGCCATTTAATTGTTTCAGCTTGATATTTATTGATGTGGTCTACCGCTTGGAGCCTGGTCCCTTCTATGGTGTCTTTTGTTATTTTGCAATCCTCTTCATCTTCTGCCGAAGCTAAGGTCCTTATTTAACCTATTCTTGCTTCTTCCGGTGTTATTGCTTCGTCACCAAACAGAAGCTTGAACGGGGTAAATCCTGTTGACCTTGAGACAACAGTGTTGTGGTTCCATACCACCTTTATCAACTCGTTTGGCCACTTTACTCTGGGCTGATTGAAGATTGACTTCATTATCCCTGTTATTATGATTCCATTGGCTCGCTCTACTAGTCCATTTGATTCCGGATGTCTCACTGATGCAAAATGTATTTTTGTACCGATTTGGTCACAAAAAGCTTTAAATGTTTCGGCATCAAACTAAGTTCCATTATCAATTGTGATGGCCTTCGGCACACCAAAGCGACAAACAATATTTTGCCAGAAAACTTTTGAACTATTGCCGAAGTGATTGTAGCTACAGGTTTAGCTTCAATCCACTTTGAGAAATATTCCACTGCTACTACAACATATTTTAAATTTCCTTGCGCTGGTGGAAGTAGGCCCAACATATCTAGACCCCACCTTTGCAATGGCCAAGTGGGCTGAATTAGTTGAGTTAGATACGAAGGTTTTTTCTGGTCTCTGGCACACTTCTGGCAGTTTTCGCACTTTTGAACTAGATCTGCTGCATTCGAAGCTGCCTTCAGCCAATAAAATCCTTGTCTAAAAACCTTTCCCAGTAAAGGCCTGGACCCAATATGAGCTCTGCTCAATCCTGTATGTATCTCCTTCATCAGCTCTTGACCTTTGGTTCTAGACAATCACTTTAGTAATGGAGAGCAGACTCCTTGTTTATACAACTCTCCCTCTATGATTACATAGGGTCTTGTTCTAGCTTCCATTTTTTTGATGTAAGCTTTGTCATCCGAAAGACAATTTCCTTGCAGGATAGATACAATCTCAATCCTCCAATCTTCGATGTGCACTGGCGAGATTGTAAGCACTGCTTGCTCCATGAGCTCGACTGAAGGTGTTTTTATTGTTTCAAAAAATACTTCCGAAGGAAACGGAAGCCCCTGTGCCGCTGACATAGCTAATAAGTCTGCATGTTCATTTTCTCCTCTTGGGATATTCTTTACAGAGAAACCTTCGAAAGAGGCTTCCATCCTTTGGACTGTGTCAAGATACTTCTCAAGCTTCGGGTCTCTTGCTTTACTGCTTTTGCTAACATGGCCCCAAATAACTTGTGAATCAGATTTGAGGATTGCCCTTCTTATTCCCATTGCCTTAAGCTTTCAAAACCCCAAGAGAAGGGCTTCATATTCCACAATGTTATTTGTGCAGTTGAATTCCAGACTTGCTGCACAGCAGGTTCTGATCCTAGATGGTGAAATGAGAATGGCAGCTGCTCCTGCACTGAAGGTTCCCCATGACCCATCACAAAACACTGTCCAAGCTTCATCATCTTTTATTCTTTCTTCGTCCTTAGCCCCTGGCGTCCAGTCAGCGATGAAATCTGCTAATGCCTGAGACTGAATTGAAGATCTATGAACATAATCTATGCTGAATTCATTCAGCTCTGCAGCCCACTTTCCAACTCTTCCTATGGCTTCTATGTTCTTATTATGTCTTTGAGAGGCTAAAAAGAAGGTACTATGATATGATATGATTTTAAATAGTGCCAAAGCTTTCTGGAGGCCATCAATACAGCATATAGTACCTTTTCCAACTTTGTGTAATTTTTCTTTGATGGACTAAGCACTTCAGAAACGAAGTATACTGGCACTTGCCTCTTTGCTTGGCCATCTTGCTTTTCTTGTACCAATGCTGCACTAACTGCAACATGAGAAGCAGCTACATATAGCAATAGTGGGGTTCCTAACAAAGGTGGGGTTAAAGTTGTCAGCTCTATCAAGTACTGTTTTAGCTCCTTGAAAGTTTTTTGCTGAATTGGTCCCCACTGGAAGACTTCGGCTGACTTCAAAACTTCGAAGAATGGCAAGTTTTTTTCCACTGATCTTGAAATAAATCTGTTCAATGAAGCCAATCTTCTTGTCAGCCTTTGGGCGCCTTTTCTTGACTTCGGTGGTTCCATCCGAAGTATTGCTTCTATCTTGCTTGGTTTGCCTCAATTCCCTTAGTTGACACAAGACACCTAAGAAACTTTCCTTTCTTTACCCCGAAAACATATTTTTCTGGGTTAAGTTTGAGACCCACCTTTCTAAAATTGGCGAATGTTTCTTGTAAATCAGCTATGTGATTTTCTTGCTTGGTACTTTTAACTATGATATCATCAACATATGTTATTTGCAAGTAAAGGACTTTAGCAGTCATTCTGTTGAAGCTTCCTCCAGCATTCTTGAGCCCCTCAGGCATCCAAAGGTAGCAGTAGGTCCCACTTGGGGTTATGAAGCTTATCTTAGGCTTGTCTTCTTTCTTCATGCAGATTTGATGATAGCCTGAATAGCAATCCAATAAACTCATGAGCTCTGAAGTAGCTGCTGCATCCGCAAGAGAATCTATTCTTGGCAATGGGAATTCATCCTTCGGACATGCCTTATTGAGATCTGTGAAATCAATGCACATTCTCCATTTTCCATTAGCTTTCTTCACCATCACAGTATTGGCCAGCCACTCTGGGTATGTTACTTCTCTGATTACACCGGCACTCAGAAGCCTTTTGACTTTGTTTCATGCACCTTTGGCTTTATCATCGGACATTTTCCAAAGTTTCTGCTTTCTTGGCCTGATAGACGGTTCTACATTAAGTGAATGTTCGATAACATCCCTGTTAACACCACACATATCATTGGCTGACCAAGCAAAGACATCCTTGTTGTTGAACAGGAACCTCAACAGAGTTCTTTCTTGCTCATCAGACAACTGAGATCCCAGCAATACCTTCTGCTCAGCTATATCTTCGCATAAAAGCATGGGCTTCAGTTGATCTACTGAGGTAGCTTTATCTCTCTTGTGCTTATACTGTTGATGGGCTTCAGCTTCATCTATATTATGAATGGCCTTTGAATCTGTCCAGTTCCCTTTGGCCCTTCTAATAGCCTCTTGACTCCCATGAACAGCTATGGGGCCTTGGTCTGATTGTATCTTCATGCATAGATATGCTGGATGAAGTATTGCTTCGAAGGCATTTAATGTTTCTCGCCCAATGATTGCATTGTAAGGATACTCCATATCAACAATATCAAAGACAACTTGCTATGTCCTTGTATTATGAATATAGCCGAAGGTAACCGGCATTGTTATCTTGCCAAGTGCCACTATCTGCCTTCCTTCGAAGCCACAGAGGGGATGTGTTGCATCATATATCTTATCATCTTGCTCTTGCATCTGCCTGAAGGCTTTTGCGAGGATGATATCTGATGCGCTGCCTGTATCTACAAGGACATTGTGAACCAAAAACCCTTTGATAACACAAGATATGACCATTGCATCATTATGGGGGTAGTCCTTGAGCTGAAGGTCCTCTTGAGGGAAGGTGATTGGAATGTGTGACCATTTAGATTTGATGAAGGGTCCTTGTACTCCAACATGTTGTACCCTTCTTTGTGCCTCTTTTTTCTGCTTCTTGTTAGCTAGCTCAGAACTTGAACCGCCCATGATTGGGAGCACCATCTTCATATCCCAAGGTGTTGTGGCTTGAGCACCTCGCGAAGCCATTGTCACTGTTGTGGTCGGAAGTGAGTTCACCGAAGGTGGGCGCCAATGTTGGTCACTCGTTCTCAAATGCTGTGAATCAAGAACAAGGCAACACAATTATTAATTATTAGGGACTTTCGTCTTCTGAAGCATTATCTTCCTGAGGATATAATTCTCATCAAACGAAGGTCATGAAGGACATACCTTCATCATTTTAATGTGTAAACAGGAATGCAAAGGGACGAAGATAATAACTGCATCTCGTTAATTCATTCATATTTGCATTCTTGAAAACATGTTTGAATATTAACAGAATCCATATTACATTAATATCTTCGACTTGTTCGAAGGTGAAGACGCGAGAGAGTGATTACAATTCAGTGTGAACAGTACGGTATTACTGTTCATCTATTTATAGGCACGCAGCCCGGGTGAAATTACATTCATGACCCTCAACATTTATCTACAGACAACCTAGATTGCTAAGGTCTATCTGGTCTTTTCTTCTTCTGCTTGACTTGAACCGAAGCTGATGGTAGCTTCGGCATTTGGCAATGTTGCTTCTATGCAAGGTCTTTGTTTTGAGAAACTTTGGCAGAGAAAGGGAAGACTTCTGTATCATTTTACCGAAGGTGTTTTTTTATTGTGGACCTTCAGCGGAGAAGAAGACCCCCAACAACTCACTACCTAATCTTAGTAATAGTAGTAGTAGTGATCTGAACAATTGTGGATCAAGTTTTATAGTCTCAGCAATAGTTAGACATGGTAGTAACACATACCACATAGCCTTTTTTAGCAATATTTTTTCTATTGTGGTAGTAATACCCACTATATACCCTCAGTTATAGTTAGTCTTGGTATTCTGAATAGTCATGCATCAAGTTTTACAGTCTCAATAATAGTTAGTATTAGTAGTAATACTCCATACCTAGTCTCAGTACTAGTTAGTAGTCGCAGTAATACTCAATATATATTATCAATAATAGTTAGTAGTGGTGTTCTCACTAATTATGTATCGAGTTTTATAGTCTCAGTAATAGTTATGCAGTTGTAGTAATACTTACTACATAGTTTTTAGTAATATTTTAGTAGTAGCAGTAACACTCACTTCCTACTCTCAATAATAGTTAGTAGTGAGTATTCTCAACAACTATGCAACATGTTTTAGAGTCTGAGTAATAGGTAGTAGATGCAGTAATTGTGTTTTTCTCAGTTTTCACTACTGCTTTTTCGTAGTGTTTTTCATACAAGATTCTTCCATATATTGTTTGTTTTCGCGCATTTTTAATGCGGTTACACAGTTCAGGGACGTCGAAAACACAATATACTCTACCAGCCGAGGTCCTAGGGTTGTTGATGTCAAGGCATCATAGCCTGTTGCTGTATGTGCTGCGCGTGGTGGCTTGACCAGTTCCGTTAGAGGAACTCATGGTAGACTTCATCGAAAGGTCACCGCAAACAGGGGCAGCAGACCACCAATGACTTCAGATGGGAGGCAACCAACTAGATCTGCTGATACAGGCCGAGCCACAAATACTGAAAGAGGTATCCATATGGGGTTAATTCATTGGAGTCATCATTGGCTAGGTTTGCGTCGTCGCTCCCTGACGAATCTTCAAGGGAAGCATTTAGAAAAGCATTGATAGAGCATGACAATTCAATTAGGGTGGCGCTGACCAATATTGAAGTGATAGAGAAGCAAACTGCAGACTCACATGTTGAGCTGAAGAAGAATAAGGAGGTCATTTGCCAGGCCTAGAACAAGCTTAGTGAGGTTATTAAGTCAATTGTTAACCCAGCAACATCGACGGCGAGTCCTTTACGGTAGTACAAAATACAGAGGGTAAGACTTGGCAGAGGCAGAGGCAGAGATAAGACATGTTCAGTGACACTGCCATCACCTAGGTTGGAGGCACAAATGCCACCTCGACAAGAAGCAGATGAGCTGCCACTCCATGTTGAAGTACAGACAACAACAGCAGCAACAGATGTAGCAATAGACATGGCAGCAGCAGCAGACCAAGCTCACCAGTGCATACAACAGAAGAACAGCCTGTACATACAACAAGAGATATAGGTGAAACATTACAGCCACCAGTTGAAGTACAGGTTGCACCAGGAGATCAGCTGGTGACAGCATTAGGTGATGCGACTGTTGAACAAGTGGCACATCAGGCTGTAGGTTCAACTCAAACACCACAACCTACAATAGAAGAAGAAACTGCACCATCTTATTAGCCTACAACAGAAGAAGAAGATGCACCATCTCATCAGCTTGAGATAGTAGGAGAACCGACATCGACTAAAGAAGCGTTAGATCTAGCTGCATCAGTTGAGTCACAGGAGGACATTGGCACTCCAGATGCCCCCTCAGCTAGAGAACACACACCTCATCTAGAGGGTGGACAAAGAGATGATGATGAACCTCATTGCCAAACAATAACAAAGGTAATAGTTACCATAATAGTTAGAAATAACACCGTAAATTTCATGGATCATCAATAACATTCATTAGTAACATTTATCAGTAACAATGTAATAGTCAGAAATCCAATCAGTAATAGTCATAAGTAGAGGGCATGGATCATCAGTAACATCATTCACTCAATAACATTCATTGAGTAACATTAATTTAGTAATATTTCACTAATCATATCTAAATAACAATTATATTTACTAATATATAGACAATAAGATGTTTGTAATACTATATAACGCCTTAGTAATAGCACTGTAATAATCCTTGTGCACTTATATATGAGCCATGCAATATCAAATGACTCAGTAATAATACGGTTTTAAATGTTTTATTTACATCACAGGTGCACGCAGATGTTGAGATTGTTTCTGGTTTCCCTAAAAGCCAGTTCAATCTCGAAGATTGGAACAAAAAGAATGTTGCCATGAAGGAGTTTATGGATGACGACACAATGACAGAGAGCCAACAAGTGACTATCAGTGCACGGACAAAAAATCATATATTTTTTAATTCATCCATTTATTATTTTTTACCAAATATGTACATCGTTCTATTTCTTTTTGTATGAACACATAGACTATCGTGGATGTTGGAAACAAAAGCGTAACAACTGAACCACCAACAACAGTCCCTGAACAACGCAAAGGCGATGATGAGTGTGATCTTGGCGACATCCTGACAGGGCTTAGGAATGACCCTACACAAAAGGAATTAATTGTAGAAGCTGAGACTGCCGAAAAGGTAGCTGATGTAAAGGGCAAAGAAGGAACGCCATCTGAGGCAAAGCTGTCTGAATCAAAAAATAGACCAAAAGGACGTCGAGAGTGTGGAAGTAAGTTTTTCTAGCAAGAGTTTTTTTGTTAAACAACAAGATACCGAATGTTTCTTTTATTATGTTCAAAAAAGATGCAGGTAGAGCTTAATATTGAGTATACCCCACCGGTCCCTCGTCTCACCCGTGCTAGAGCCAACCAATTGAAGTCACCTTTGCATACAGGAGATACAAGGCAGATTAGGAAGCAAAAGAAGAAGAAAAAAGAAACAAAGAAAAAGAAAGCTATTCAATATGACACGGTGGCGCCTGCAACGCTTAGGTTATCTTCGCGATGAGGAGTCCAGGTCTGAGATATTGGACAACCAAGGCCCATAGCGCGACAACAGTCAGCATATGCTACGGAGTTGGTGGTGGTGTGTCGCCTCGGCGGGTCCAGGGCTGGGAAGAAACTTGCATTCTCTCGCCCTTCTCGGACTGACGCCTAGTGCGGGTGCCTCTCAGTTTGGAGCTGCTCCGGATGGGCTTCTTTCTCCGCTTGCATGCTCTCTCCTTATATATATCTAGCGGTATACTACCTATGTTTACTCCAGATGCCTAGGTCTTTGCCGTGTCCTTCTCCAGCATGATGCACGGCAATATGAGGATCAACAACATCGTGATGCAAGGGAACAGTCTGAAGCTCGAACTGTCAATAGCACTATTCCGGAATGTAAGCATATCTACTGAAGCACCAGAGGGGCTGGATCAAGAATCTGAAGCTATCTTCAAGAATCTATTGTAATTTTTGTTTCTTTTGCTTTACAGTTACCCCAAAAAACTTTAAGAAGGTACATCCTTCGATACTCTATAATAAATCTGAGGTTACCCATCGAGTGTAACAAAAGTGTCGAAGAAGCTCCAAAGTCGTTCCTACAGGGATGCGGAACTCAAAATGCCACCTAGTAAAGGTGAAGAAGCTCTGAAGTCATTCCTATGGGGATGCAGAGCTTAAATGAAACACCTAGTAAAGGTGTAAAAGACTCCAAAGACATTCCTAAGGAATGCAGTCTTCGAATAACATTTTTTCTATCATCATCTTGCACCAAACATTTTTGCATCATATCATCATACCATTATGCATCATACATAATATCATCTCACATCAACCAGAAAGTGAGAAGAAGGGGAATTGGTCCCTTTATGTGCAGCAAGAGTGAAAAGAAGAGGAGAATGCTACGTCTTCAACAGCCATAATTCTTAAGTTGTGACAAAAGCCCTCAGCTAAAGAAGTTTTATCATCATCAGAAGGACAAAGAAGGGGTCAATGCTTCGATTTCAGCAACAAGTATTCTTTATGACACTATAAGACCTTCGGCTCAATGAGCTATTCTTTATGAAGCTGAAAAGAAGGGAAGGTGTTTTTTCGCGTTCGGCTCAAAAATGGTACGTATAACTATTTCACGCTACATAAATAAATATAGTACATAGTATAATTATATACAGAATAAAATTGTTTTTACATAGAGCAAGCCTCAATCTTGAAAATGTTTTTACATACTTTCTAGACATACAATTGAAAAACTTTTTGCAACAGTCCATCAGTCTTCCTTCAGAACCTTCTCCACAGCTTCGTTCAGTAACATATTGACGGCTTCGTCTATTGCTACGTTTACCACCCTAAATTCGTCGAGGATTCCTTTTAGTGATGGATCTACTTCAGGTTCATACGGTTCTGGTGGTGGAGAAAGTTCTGCTGCACAAAGAGATCGTTCATTCGCAAATTACGAAGGTAAGGAAACACTGAGTCACAGTTTAATAATAAAAACATGTACCTATATGTCTTTGTAGCTCTGCAGCTTCTTCAACTCTCTTTGCCTCTTCCACAACATAATAGGCCTAAAAAAGCCAAAAGAGCAAGTTGATCAAAAATCAAACTAAAAAATCGAAATATAAGTATTTATTATCGGAAATGACCTCTTTTTCGCTCTGTCTGATAGCTTCATCCGCTATCTCCCTTCCACCGCCAAGCTAGACTTCAGAATAAAATTTCCCCCCTAGGGCAATAGCTTCAGTCGAAGGTTCCTTAATGTCATTTCATGAAACTATAAATTCTAGCTGAATTACAGCCTTCGCATGATTACAGTCAGCTTTCTCAAGCAATGATACAACCACTCGAGCACCTACGCTAGCGCAAAAATCTCCTCTATCAGTAAGGACATCATCAAAGACATCAATTTCACCTTCAATCCATCTGATCTCCCCTTTAGCATCACCGCGAATAAAATTCTGCTCATTTGAAAATGCACCGACTTTGGCAAACATTTTCTTCAGATTATCACAGCATTGCGTAGCAACAGAAAACTTTGCTCTTTTGATAACCGAAGCTCTTCAACATTCTTTTGAACTCTATTCCGCTCAGTTTTGGCTATTTCACGTTTTCCTTTTCAACTTCCAAATTTTCACTGAACTCTTCAAGCTTTCCTTCTAGCCTTGACACTTCAGATCTATGTAGTTCTACCTGGCTAACAGTGCAGATTCTAGATCAACAATTCGCTTCGAAACAACTTTCTTTTATTCTTCTAGTTTTGTAACTATTGAACTCTTTTAGAGAATTTCACCTGGTTTTCTTTCATTTTGCTGACCAAAGAAAGTAGAATTTTATCTTGCTCAATAGCTTCGTACCGAAGGTTTAAAACTTCTAAACATAAATTTCTAAAGGCTATTCGAGTGCTTTCATCTTCGGCGTCCTTCTGTGCTTTCAAAGCTTTGCTCAGAATAAGCCCCTAGCGGCAGCAAAAAGAAATCAAGTAAATAATGTAGAAAAAATAACTGGGTAATCACCAAAGATAGAAGAGAGGAATGAACACAAACCTTTAAATTATTATATGCTAAGCAATCTACAAGATGATCCTTCTGTTGGGGGCCTTCATCTTTCGAAGGTCCTTAAAAATACGACTAATCATTGGTTATTAGCATATTTTTCTAGCGTTGCAGGAGCTTCGGGATCAGACTATCTTCGGTATTGGACGACGAAAGGGTAGCGAAGGTAGCTTCGTCATAATAACACTGAAAGATGATGCAAGGAGAAGGTGTCATCCAAGTCACTGAAGGAAAAAGACAGTGTTGTTCCTATGCTATTTGTAAGCCCTATGTGTATTCTCCGAGGGCATAAATGTAATATCGTATGAAGCTGTACGACTCCCTATAAATAGATGAACAGTGTCCTGCATAAAGTACCTTTTAGTGGGTTGAACAATTGTTGTGTGTAACCTTCTCCTCACTTTCACCCTGAAAGATTTTCTAGACCCGAAGGTATGTTTGTAAACTTCATGTATAAAGGAGAAGAAACATATTATTGATACGTAAGACAAGGTGTCATGTTCTAACTTAATATCTTTTGTATGTTTGCTTACTTACTGGTAATAATAAATTGTGATTCACTCAATTAAGTTTAATTCTTCGTCTTCAAAGGAGTCATCCCAAAGGGATTACTACCCAAAAACGAAGGTTGACTGTCCTTTTTAATATTGTGTTGCCTTATTTTTTTATTGTTTATAGCAATTGAAAACGAGTGACCAACACCTTCGGTATTGTGAATAGCCCGAGCTCAAGCTTCAGATAACCCATGTTGTCAATTATCTCACGACATACATCAATTTCTTTGTTATCTGGGAGACAGTGTAGATAATCATCTTCATCATTACCCTCGTATGCTAAGGAACCTCGAGGATACCTCAGGTCTCAAGCATAATGTTGCACTTTGGCAATCTGTTCTTTAGTCAGTTGTTTCCCCGAAGCATGGCGAATAATGTATTCAAGTTCTTGAACTAACGTCGCCTCGGGCGGTGGCAGCACTTTCTCTGGCAGGCTATCAGATTTCTATCTTGGCAAAATGGATTCTGAAGGTCCAACCTCAACCAAATAAAAAGAAATGTCTACTGAAAGTCGCCTAGAGGGGGGGGGGTGAATAGGCGAAACCTGAAAATTAAAACTTTATCCCCCAACTAGATCCTTTGATTAGTGGTTAGAACAAGATATACAAATATAGGAGTATACAAACTAAGATCTTGCTTGAAAGGAGTATTGCTAAATAATGCGGAAGTGATAAATCAATACAATTGGTAAGTTATAGAATAACAAAGCAAGAAGCCTTAGATGAGAAGAGCACTAGGTCAAGTTCTTTCTTGCAACGTGTTGCTTCACTAAATGGGAATTTAACTTGAAGCAACACCAAATGATATTAGCAAAAGAAGGTGCAAGAAAACTTAGAGCAAGGGAAAGCAAACAAATCACAAGCAATAAACACAATGGACACGGGTGATTTGTTTTACCGAGGTTCGGCCCTCGAAGGCCTAGTCCCCGTTGAGGAGTCCACTTAAGGACGGGTCTTTATCAACCCTTTCCCTCTCTCCCCCGATCACACAAGGATCGGCGAGCTCTTCTTCTTCTCAAGGATCACTCTTGATCCCACAAGGATCACCACAATCTTTGGTGTCTCTTGCTAGCTTTTACAAGCCTCCAAAACTTTGGAGGAAGTTCAACGGGAGTCAAAACTCCACGCGCAAATGAACACAAAGATGAAGCACACACTATCTCTCGATGAATCTCACAAGGCACTAGTGCTAAACTCAAATGAGTAGCTCTCTTTTGCTTGCTCTCTCTTTTGTGGCACTTGTGTTGTATGTAGTGGTCTAAATCTTGTGTATAGGATGGATCAATGAATATAAGTGGTTGGGAGGGCTTGAGTGTGTCAACTAGATGACTTGGAATGTTGCTTGGGCTCCCACACCTTGAAGTGGCCGGTTGGGGTGGTATTTATAGCCACCAAACAAAAACTAGCCGTTGGTGAAGGCTGTCTGCCGTATGGTGCACCGGACAGTCCGGTGCACACCGGACATGTCCGGTGTGACAGCCACGTCACCAAATAGCCGTTGGAGTTGGAGCTGGTCGACCGTTGGAGGCTTTGTCCTCATGCGGCACCGGACAGTCCGGTGCACACCGGACAGTCCGGTGCCTCTTTGATCCTCTGCTCTGACTCTGCTGCGTGTACTTTTACTGTCAGAGTCGACCGTTGGCGCCGAAGTAGCCGTTGCTCCGCTGGCACACCGGACAGTCCGGTGCACACCGGACAGTCCGGTGAATTTTAGCGGAGCGGCTGCCGCGCGAACCCGAGGCTGACGAGTTCCGGAGACCGTGCTTCCTTGGAGCACCGGACATGTCCGGTGCACACCGGACAGTCCGGTGAATTATAGCGCGCCGGCTTCCGAGAAATCCCGAGGGCGAAGAGTTTGAGTTGGAGTCCTCTGGTCGCACCGGACACTGTCCGGTGCACACCGGACAGTCCGGTGCCTCCAGCCAGAGGTGCCCTCGGTTGCCTCGTTGCTCCTTTGTTGAATCCAACACTTGGTCTTTTTATTGGCTAAGTGTGAACCTTTTGCACCTGTATAACTTGTGCACTAGAGCAAACTAGTTAGTCCAACATTTGTGTTGGGCAATTCAACCACCAAAATTATTTAGGAACTAGGTGTAAGCCTAATTCCCTTTCAATCTCCCCCTTTTTGGTGATTGATGCCAACACAAACCAAAGCAAATATAGAAGTGCATAATTGAACTAGTTTGCATAATGTAAGTGCAAAGGTTGCTTGGAATTGAGCCAATAAATACTTGTATGATGTGCATGGATTGTTTTCTTTATTTTTAACATTTTGGACCACGCTTGCACCACAAGTTTTGTTTTTGCAAACTCTTTTGTAAATTCTTTTCAAAGTCCTTTTGCAAGATAGTCAAAGGTAAATGAATAAGATTTTGCAAAGCATTTTCAAGTTTTGAAATTTTCTTCCTTTGTTCCAAATGCTTTTCCTTTGACTAAACAAAACTCCCCCTCAAATAAAGTCTCCTCTTAGTGTTCAAGAGGGTTTTAAGATATTAAGTTTTTTTTAAAAATCCTACTTGCTCCCCCTTTAGAACACAAAGAGATACCAATTTTGAAATTTACCAATTGAAAATCATCAATTTTAAAATTAGTTTGGTGGTGCGGTCCTTTTGCTTTGGGCCAATACTTTCTCCCCCTTTGGCATGAATCGCCAAAAACGGATACTTGGAATGAGATATAGGCCCTTTAAGTACTTTCTCCCCCTTTGGTCATGAATAAATGAGTGAAGGTTATACCAAAGTTGGAGTGAGCGAAGCGGAGCGACGACGAAGGATGAGTAGTAGAGTGGAGTGGAAGCTTTTGTCTTCGCCGAAGACTCCAATTCCCTTTCAATATACCTATGACTTGGTTTGAAAAACACTTGAACATACATTAGTCATAGACATATAAAAGAGATATGATCAAGAGGATATATTAAATTAAGCATGATCATAGTTCTATATAACATAGATTGCTCCCCCTAAGTATGTGCATGGAGAGGAACACATATTTTGGCCTTAAATGCCAATTGCACATAATTAGGTTAATGAGAACATATCTATATCATACAGATTGTGAAGTGCATTGTGTCATAGTATAAGTGTGATGCTCATGACAATTTATGCACTTACGAAAGCATGTTGTAAACCATTTAAGCATTTTCCCTTAAAGATTTCAAAGAGACTTAAGGACCATCCACCTTTGAAACAAAGGCAGCTTATCCTCGTTACAAGGTTAAGCTTTAAGCTCTTTGACAATAAAAGTACTTCATCTAGTTTTACCAGAGATGCACTAAGCAGGAATGAATTTTGGGAAATTAAACTAGGTATGAAGCAGGGATAATAAATGGACATGCTTTCTCTTCCTTTTATACAAGGTATGCAAGGAATGTATAGAAAATGAAGATTTAGGTACACGTTTAAATGAAAGGAGATAGTTTTACCTTTATGTACCTTTACATAGGGACGCTCTCTTCATTGTGCTTGTCCTTAGTCTTAAGTGCTGAAGACCTATACTTAATGACAATATATGAAAATATTTTGCACAAGAGAGTTCTACAACTAGTGATCTTTTTCAAGTTATTGTTAGCATATATCAAATGGATCACAAGTTGCATAAATGTATCATGAATTCCCCTTTTAACTTAGTGCATATCAAGAGAGATATCGATTGATAGTATATACGGCACTAAGAAGCATGATTGTTGATTGAAGTCATTCAATGATCAAACAAATAACAGATGTGATCAAAAGAACAACATACGCATTAGATTATCAATTAAGCTTAGAGTAGGAGAATCCAGCAAATATGCTATTTTGGAGTGAAAGACAAAAAAAATAGTAGCATATTTCATGAGAAACTTATTCTCAGGCAAGAGACTATATGAAATTACTGAGATAAAGCAATAGTCTCAACAAAATCAAGATATAAGAATAGACTCCCCCTAAAGATATAAGAATAGACTCCCCCTAAAGATATGCATGGATGATTTACTTTAAAGACAAATAGGGAGAAGCATTATACATTTTGATCAAGGCTCATTAAATTTTGCAATAACAACTTAAGCCTAGTAATCTCATAATGAAAGTATTTAGAATACTCACAACCACACCATTGATTGTTTTGTAGACCTTATTATCCAAGTAGGTGTTGTTGTTCTTGATGTCCTCCTCTTTCATTTGAGAGTCCTCCCTTTGTAGTTGTTTCCTTTTCCTTTCAAACTTATTGAAAATACTCAAGAAAGATGTTAATAGCACAAGGGAGTATATGATGAAAGATGATTTCTTTAGATAGAAAATATAGACAGTTCATCATTCATAAGTAAGCTCAAGAGATACGTTGTTAGTAACACAAGCACTAGTTTCCATTTTTGTAACCATTTTGGATAAGGAATGAAAAGCTAGATTATGGAAACTTCATAGCATGAACTAGATTATCCATAGATGATGTTATGCTCAATTTTAACTTATAAAACAAGCATAAATAATCCTTTAAGATTATGAGAATAAATCTAATTCATGACATGGAAAGCGATAAATGTGAAAGAATCAAATCCAATTTAAGCAAGTAGAAGCACATCATAAATTATTGGATTGATTTTTCTTTTTATGTTAGATTACATGCTTCCAAAGAGAAACTTATTCTCTACAAGTGAGACTACTTTGGGTTACTTAAATAAAATTAATAGTCTCACTATTCTAGTTATAGAGAGAGTTTTCCTTTTACAAGTGTCCTAAGGATTTGAATTCCTTACATGACACCTTATTCTTTTAAGAACATGAAATATCTCTCTATATCTAGAATCATGGCAATAACAAGATAATTAGAGAAAGAATATGCCATGATATACTTGCAACAGATTAGAGCATGTAGATTGCCATAATATGGAAATGATGAATGTGCAATCTACCATATGAGAGGAAATTCTTCAAAGAATGGTAATATCAAATTAAAGACATTTGAAGTGCTTCAATGTGACTACACAAGACACATAAGAAATGATATTCTTAAATACTTGCACTTTAAAAACATAGAAGTTACCATCCTTTGACTTTCCTCCATGTTGTAGGCCTTGATTTTTCCCATATGATATCTGTTCACTTCCTACAACATATAATATCTTCCTCGAGATGATATGAGTTTAAGACATAGCAATTTGAAAAAATAACCTTGGGTCAATCATGTATATAGATCTTTGAAGATTGATAGCTTGAGTTGATAAGAATTGAATGAACTCTCTCAAGCACCCCAAGGCTTCATATCATCTCCTTCCCCTACAAAGCTTGTCAAGTATATTTTGGTACCCATCGCTTGATGGGTCCATCACGGTTAGTCAACAAAGATCTAGGAACCCAAAAGTCCTTTGTGTTAGTATTAGGTAAACTCATTACCTTTCCAGCACAAGTTGCAATTTTGGGTTGCCTAGTTGCATGAGAAGTAATTGACAAGCTAGGAGTGGAAGATTTACCTATGGGACAATCCTTGCATTGATGTCCCTTCTTTCGGCATATGTAGCATAGGCGATCTTCAATTCTTGAAGATTTCTTCCTTCCTTGTTTCTTGCTTGCTACATGGTTAGTGAATATTTTCTTTTCTAACCCTATGCCTTTTTGTTTTAAATGGGGACAAGATCTAAGCAAGTGTCCCTTCTTGGAGCATTTAAAACAAAGTCTATCATCCTTGTTAATAATCAAGCCATTTTTAATGTAGGGACATGACCTAATCAAGTGCCCTTCTTCAAAGCATTCACTACACCTCTTAATGTGAAGTGTGGCTTGATCATTACCTTGGATGTTACCTTTTGTGGAGGCGTGGTTGAGGCTTTTGGAGGAGGTGTTGAATTTCATCTTTTGTTTCTTCCTCTTGGCAATCCTCAAATCCTTGACATTTTCTTCAAGGGATGTAGTGCATGCCACGGTTGTTCTCGTCTCAAGCTTCTTCACCATGTGATCACGGTTATCTTGAGAAGGTTGGGCAATGCATTTCCCTTTTAGTTGTGTCAAGCTCATCTTTAGCCTCTCATTTTCTTCTTTGAGCTTTTGATATGTATCATCATTTGTTCCTGCAAATTCTAACTCAAAGGAAGATTTGCTTGTCGACGGACAACAAGCATAAGCACATGGTAATATAGCATCAATTTGAATACATGTGCATGAGTGAGGTTGTTGGGTTTTTAAGTTTTCTATCACAACCTCATGAGTCAAATTCAATATGATATGATCATCTATAAGATTTTCATGGGAACATAGAAGCATATCATATTTTTCTTGAAAAGCTAGATTTTCAACTTTTAGCTTTTCTACTTGGTCCTTAAGCAAGGTATTCCTATTTACTAATTGAGCAATACAATGTAAAGCGTTATCATGCTCAATTGAAACAGTTTCATACCTTTGGACCAAATCAATATGAGATCACTTTAGCTCCTCATGTTCTTTAGTCAACTCGTCAAAGTGTAGCATTTTCATGGAGAGAACATCTTCTAGCCTTTGACGAGCTTCACTTTGCTCTCTCGCTCTTTCTAGAAGTTTGAGCATAACCGCCTTATCTTCTTGGCTTAGGCGAGCGTAGAGATGCAAGAAGCTTCTTTCTTCCTCCTCATCCTCATTTGTCCATCCGCTATCATTTTCATTAGCCACACAACATATGTGGGAATCGAAATGGGAAGACAAACCTTTTGGAGAGGTGGATTCATCGTTTGGTCTCCACCGTTCATTTTCTTCTTCTTCCTTGCAAGGGTTAGTATCACAAATACCAAAGGAAGTAGAAGCACAAAATGAACTATCATGTTTGGACTTATTAAATTTGCTTTTAATTCTAGTCCAAATATCATGCATATCACAAATGGGTTTGTCATATTTTATTATGAAGGCATGATAATCTTCTTTGCTAAGGGATTTACTTAAGATGTCATAAGCTAGATAGTTTAAGCGTATACATCTTAAATCTTCTTCGGAGGCATTTTCCCTAGCATAGTTAGGAGGAATAATACTCTTGACCAAAATTTGTTCTAATTGTGGATCTACCGCTCTAAAGGCATTTATCACTCTAGTAGACCATGAATCATAATTAGAACAATCGGAAAGTAATATCTCAAGAGTTACCTCCTTGTTCTCCTGGGTCTTCTTGTTCTTTTGGGATCTTTTACGAGCCATCACTTCGAGTTGTTAGACTCAAGATGAAGTGCCTAGCTCTGATACCAATTGAAAGTCGCCTAGAGGGGGGGGTGAATAGGCGAAACCTGAAAATTAAAACTTTATCCCCCAACTAGATCCTTTGATTAGTGGTTAGAACAAGATATACAAATATAGGAGTATACAAACTAAGATCTTGCTTGAAAGGAGTATTGCTAAATAATGCGGAAGTGATAAATCAATACAATTGGTAAGTTATAGAATAACAAAGCAAGAAGCCTTAGATGAGAAGAGCACTAGGTCAAGTTCTTTCTTGCAACGTGTTGCTTCACTAAATGGGAATTTAACTTGAAGCAACACCAAATGATATTAGCAAAAGAAGGTGCAAGAAAACTTAGAGCAAGGGAAAGCAAACAAATCACAAGCAATAAACACAATGGACACGGGTGATTTGTTTTACCGAGGTTCGGCCCTCGAAGGCCTAGTCCCCGTTGAGGAGTCCACTTAAGGACGGGTCTTTATCAACCCTTTCCCTCTCTCCCCCGATCACACAAGGATCGGCGAGCTCTTCTTCTTCTCAAGGATCACTCTTGATCCCACAAGGATCACCACAATCTTTGGTGTCTCTTGCTAGCTTTTACAAGCCTCCAAAACTTTGGAGGAAGTTCAACGGGAGTCAAAACTCCACGCGCAAATGAACACAAAGATGAAGCACACACTATCTCTCGATGAATCTCACAAGGCACTAGTGCTAAACTCAAATGAGTAGCTCTCTTTTGCTTGCTCTCTCTTTTGTGGCACTTGTGTTGTATGTAGTGGTCTAAATCTTGTGTATAGGATGGATCAATGAATATAAGTGGTTGGGAGGGCTTGAGTGTGTCAACTAGATGACTTGGAATGTTGCTTGGGCTCCCACACCTTGAAGTGGCCGGTTGGGGTGGTATTTATAGCCACCAAACAAAAACTAGCCGTTGGTGAAGGCTGTCTGCCGTATGGTGCACCGGACAGTCCGGTGCACACCGGACATGTCCGGTGTGACAGCCACGTCACCAAATAGCCGTTGGAGTTGGAGCTGGTCGACCGTTGGAGGCTTTGTCCTCATGCGGCACCGGACAGTCCGGTGCACACCGGACAGTCCGGTGCCTCTCTGATCCTCTGCTCTGACTCTGCTGCGTGTACTTTTACTGTCAGAGTCGACCGTTGGCGCCGAAGTAGCCGTTGCTCCGTTGGCACACCGGACAGTCCGGTGCACACCGGACAGTCCGGTGAATTTTAGCGGAGCGGCTGCCGTGCGAACCCGAGGCTGATGAGTTCCGGAGACCGTGCTTCCTTGGAGCACCGGACATGTCCGGTGCACACCGGACAGTCCGGTGAATTATAGCGCGCCGGCTTCCGAGAAATCCCGAGGGCGAAGAGTTTGAGTTGGAGTCCTCTGGTCGCACCGGACACTGTCCGGTGCACACCGGACAGTCCGGTGCCTCCAGCCAGAGGTGCCCTCGGTTGCCTCGTTGCTCCTTTGTTGAATCCAACACTTGGTCTTTTTATTGGCTAAGTGTGAACCTTTTGCACCTGTATAACTTGTGCACTAGAGCAAACTAGTTAGTCCAACATTTGTGTTGGGCAATTCAACCACCAAAATTATTTAGGAACTAGGTGTAAGCCTAATTCCCTTTCATCTACTTTAATAGTCATCTTCGGTTCATCGATTATGTCCCTGGAAACCTTCGGTGGTGCATGGGACGCTATCTTCAGAGGCCTTAGGACAGCTTCTATCACATTAGCCATTATTTTTCCTCTCTTAGGAGTTTCTGTTGGAGCAGAAGCCATCTTCGGCTGCTCTTGCGCCCGCTCTTGCACCTTCAGGAGTTCTGGCACCTTTGGCTCCATGTCAGCCCTAGAGATTTCAATAGATGATTTCCTCTCGACATCATCTTGCTCCTATTCAAAAATTCCAAAGAATAATAAGAACACCAACAAGATAGTTTAGAGTTAAATTAAATTTAAAAATTGTTACCTTCAAAGGCAAAGTACTCACAGCCTTCGCCTTGCTAGCTTCAGCAGCTGGCAAGGCAGGCAATTCTGCTGCCCTCTCCACGTAGTATGATCTTGGTCGGTGAGTTAGAAAATTTTTACTTTCTTTTGTTTTGGTGCAGCAGAAGAAGTCTTCAGCGCACCTTTTCTCTTTAGCCCCCTTTTCCGAGCAGGAAAATAGTAATCAAGATAAATAAACCCAATGGCATCAAAAACTCTATTTAATCTTCTTCTCCCTCAGGAACCAAAGATAGCATACATAGCTTCGTCCTCAGCTTTGGTGTAGGCCCCTAACAACTCATCATTGGTTGCTTCGATGGCATCAAGCCATTCGTCATCTGGTTCACCGAATTGATTTCTGTAACAATAAGTATACTTCAGATATATCAAACTACTTCTTCCAGCACTTTGACTCGAGCCAGCCCCAGTGTCCTTCGGCATTTCCCAATCAACAGCCAGGGGCCATACCTTGAAGGCTATGTGTTCTTGCACTAAGCCTCTAGTGCTGACGCAACTGCACACAACGTTAAACGCTATCAGTCAAGCTTGAGATTTTTCTGAATTCACAATAGCTGGCCTCTTTATTCCGAAGCAGGATCGGATAGGCCACTGGATCACATCCACAATATCACTTCTCTTGACCAAATCATTCTTTACGTTAAACCACTATTTCATCCATTAGCCCGGCCATTTCTTCCAAAAAGTTGGCATGGGGTGCCTGACATCTAATCGGTATACGAAGGTATAACAACCAAAGGTATTGTGGTACTCCTCTTTTCCAGTAGCCTTCGTCTGATAGGACAGCTCATGAATATTGCAAAAGCAATCGACATCTAGTTCCAGTCCTTGGCTCCTTATTGCTCAAATGAAGACTCCAACTCTAATCAAAGCTTCAGGAGTGAGTTGGTGAAGCAAAATTTCAAGCTTTTCAGAACTTCAACCAACATCTTGTGCAAAGGGAAGCATAGTCTAGTCTTCATAAAGCATCGGAAAACTACCAGTTCATCTTTCTCAGGAAGAGGAATGGTGTTTTATCCTCTGGATCTCACTATAGATATATCATGAAAATATCTACCCTTCATGGCCTCAATATGCTCTTTCTTCATAGTAGATTTCCCGAAGTTCACGTGACTTGGCCTCCACGGCCGATCTTCGCATCTTCATTGCCACTATCAACATTGAAATCTTCGTTGTCTTCAGAATCATCAAACATCCTGGACAGAATCTCATTTGTTATCTTTTTAGTATTTTTCCTTTCCATAGCTTCATAAAACCCAGTCAGAGCAAGATCCTTACTGTTCTTACCTTCAGCCATCTCGGTCTAGACTAGAGGAGCAACCGAAGCTAAAAACAAATGCAATCCAATGGCTCAAAAAGTAGCAAGGCAACTCAATAGCATGTTAGAATATTTTATGATAACTGTCATATTTATACACACAAAACCACTCCAAAGTGGCCGCCACAACTCAGGAAGTTTCTCTATACTAGTGACGGGAAGGTGTTTTTTCGGATCTTCGGCATAAGGCCTCCGTTCATTTCACAGTCTGAGTTTGTTACAAAGAAACAAACTAATACTGCGATGGGCTACTGTTGGGGGCCTTCGTCTTTTGAAGGTCCTCAAAAACACGTCTAACCATTGACTATCGACATGTTATTAAGTGTTGCAGGAGCTTCGGTGATGAAACACTTTCGATAAAGAACGTGAAGAAGGATGAAGAAGCTAGCTTTGTCATAATGACACAAGGAGATGATGATGGGAGAAGGTGTTATCCCGAATGTTAGATGCCAAAGACAATATTGCCCTCACGTTGTTTGTAAATCCTATGTACTGTTCCTATGGGCATACATGTAATTTCATATGAAGTTGTACGTTCCACTATAAATAGATGAACAATGCCCTACATAAAGTACATTTTTGGTGGGCTAGACAATTGCCTCGTATAATCTCTCCCCTAAAGCACCTTTGCCCTTATTCACTTTGTGAAGCCGAAGGTATAATTGTAAATTCATTATATAAAAGGGGAGAAATGTGATGTGGAAATATTAAGGATGAGTTAATATGTTTAACTACTTTACATTCTTTGTATATACATAAATTGTTGTATGAATTATTCAATTAAAGTCTCAACCTTCATCTTCGAAGGAGTTATTCCGAAGGAATAAGCTATTCGGGGACGAAGGAGGTTTATCTTTTTAACAATGTGTTATCTTGTTTTCAACTGTGTATAGCAATTAAGAACAAGTGACCAAGAGTACCCTGCATAGGTTTTAATTAATACTTTGCTTAATTTACATGGTACCAAGATAGAGAGGCCCACAAACATTTAATCTAGGACAACATATCTCTGTACTGGCCATAGAGGACAACAAAAAATCAAAAGTTGAAGAATCACCAACGATGCCTCCTTCACACACTCCAGCTCAAGAACCTAGGCCCGAGCCAGTTCAATAAGTCCTGGTCGCAGCTGAACCAACATATTTACTGGTACTTTCCAATGATATTTCACTAACAAGGCACCAATCTTTATCATGTTCCAGTCATGTGCCCTAATACTTCCATTTTTTGTTGGTAGGGAATCAATGAATCAGCCCTAGGCACATCTGAAATAGATCAAAACAATGCGGCTTCCTTGGTCGTGGTTCCACAGGTATGTAGTTATAAATCCTACAAATGAAATCCAACTCTTTGTTTGTCATTTAAAGTTTTGAAGTAACATTCTGAAGTATATTCATTATATTGTTTTTTGTGGTAGATAATGCGCCAAAAGCACCTGCTTCTACCAGTCCTGGAAGCGTGAAAACTAGTTGTAGCAAATCTCAACTTTTGTGCATTGAAAAGCAAGTGAAAGAGGTATATCTTTTTTACATTGAAATTTCAAATTACTTTACAGATTTTATTTCAGCTCTATTGCATGATGCACTCGCACTATTGTCTACTACAAGTACCATCATCATATATAAACTATGAACACTCTATGTTTGGTTTCATTTTTCTTTAACTAGATTTGATTTCTTGTTTCTTATAGGCTATTGTTCATGTACTAATTTACCATAGTGTTGGTCTATGACTGAACGGTACAAAATGCATGCCATGAATGGACGATATTTTCCAGTTAAATCATGTAATTGGAATACAGTGGCACCGTCAAAAGCGTGGATTGGGGGCTTCTGGAGAAAGGGTCCAGCGTCGTGCCCTGCTTGACGAACAGTGTGTTGATCTGTGCCATCATCACGGTGGGAACGAATATGATGGCTACACTAGTACACAGAAGCTCTATAGTGGCGGTTCTAAACCTATTTACACTGGCGTTTTTCAGTACCGCCAGTGCTAGGGGTCAGTGGAAATCAGCATTTCCACTGGCGGTTATTTTGGAACCGCCAGTGAAAAGTGCATTTTCACTGGCGGTTTTCTTAAGGAACCGCCAGTGAAAAGTGCATTTCCACTGGCGGCTGAATAAAGAAAACCGCCAGTGAAAATGCATTTCCACTGGCGGTTTTATAAAGCAAACCGCCAGTGGAAATGCACTTTTCACTGGCGGTTTTCTTTATTTAGCCGCCAGTGGAAGTTTTCCCGCCTTTTTTCAAAATTTCAAACAATACTGAATTATATATATATTTATTTACACACACACAAACATATATATATATAGATCTATATTGATATTGAAAGCAACATGAAATTAAATTCTATCATACATTTATATACATCAAAGTATTCTGTTTACAACCATATATGCTTCATGCATTCTATACATCATAAGTTTTCACCTAAGCTCTAATAACTATCTCGGCTAAGAGATAATCTACTAATTTCTGTTAGTATTCTAAACTCTGGCAAAGCTAATGTCCCGGAAGCATCGTGATATTTTCCTTCTGCGGGCATGACCTCTTTCAATATGAATGTGCAGAGGTCCTCGATTATGCCATACAATGCAGCTTCGGTCAAGTTCTCCGGGTTTCCTCGTTGAAATTGCTGTAAAGGAATTTTATAAACATCATCTATTTATACTCAATAATAACACATTTGCATCTTTAATGACATAAATACATACTTGACTATTACTAATAATACCTTGTCAGGGTTCGTGATGTATCGTCCGTTCACTCTCATGAACTCGCACGCATAGAATCCACATAGGACCGATCCTTGTGGTTGCTTGTGGCACTACATAACGGGAGATTGGTTATTTAGTTGCAACATTGTGTATGATATGTATTCATAAAATCACATACTTACCGGCCAGTGATGATGGATGTCTAGTGGCACGCCTTTTTTCGACAGGTCGTACTTTCCACCTCTCATCTTATAGAATCTATAAGCCCTGTGATCTCAAATAGAATCACCATGTTATTCTCAAATTTTAATCGATAAAAGTATGCATGCATAGAAAAGGCTTACAGCTCTAAGGTGCTGAGGAATTCTGCATATGTCGAAGGGTCGAAGTTTAAGGAGTCGAGCACCAGCACCTTTCCAACTTTAGGATAAATGAGGAAGCATATCCAGTGGTCCCTGTACGAATCAAATCTGTGATGCATGTGTATTGAAATTATTAATTTTATTTATACAAAATCACACTTACTTAAAGTTGTACGGGGCCATTATGGCTTCCCTGTCTTGAAATTGAAGCATTGCATGTCCTATATAGGTGGCGTATCGAGCTTCAAAATCCTTCTTCATATCCTTTATACGCTTCTCAACTTCTTCGTCCGTCTTTCCCCGTAATTCATCGTTGTCTTTCCCGATTCTAAAAGTGTGGCTTTCCTCGGATATAAGTATTGGGTTGAGATACCCAACCCTTTTACTGGCACTAGCATTGGGCTTCGTACCGTAAAGGATCTCCTGCTGATCATGTTGCATTCTGCAAGTCACACGTGCATGTCAGATATTGAAATTTTATACAGCTCACTAATAATAACACACATATGTGGAAGTATGAGCGACACTTACAATGCAAACATCGTTACAAGTTGCACGTCGAGTCTCTGAAGGTTCATCATTAACCACATGTCCTCGAATGTAACAACGGCCTTTTGGTCCGAACCAATAAAAGCATGGTCTGGTATATGCACACTGATGGTGTCGATGCCAACCGATGATGCCCGCATGTACCAGTCATGCAACCTTTTAACACCAGCCGGGACCTTTCTTAGTTTCTCAAGAGGTAACAGAGGTCTGCCCGGCACATATTTTTTAGGCACGTTTTTGTAATCTGCCTTAGTTGGCTTCTTTATCTTTGCGGCCATTGCCTCAGCCTTTTTTGCAGACTCCTCGTGCTTGGCCAAATCAACAGTTTGTGACGTGAGGCTCCGTCCAATCCCTTTCAAAAACCGAGCTGTGCCAGCAGTAGTAGCTTTACTCTTCTTTTTCTGATACGGGGACACTAATTTTGGAATAGGAAGTTTAGATTTCTTTGATGGCCTTGGATCCTTTGATGGTTGTGGAGAAGGTGGATCCCTTGATGGTGGCGTAGACAGTGGGTCACCAAGAGGATGGGGAGGAGAAGGTGGTGGAGCCCTGAATGGTGATGCTTGTGGCGGAGACGGTGGGTCAGAAAAAGGATGAGGAGCAGCATGTGAAGTTTGAGGAGGTGAGGATGATGGATGTACAATAGGAGCAAAAATTTGAGAAGGCGGAGACGGTTGGGCCTGCGACGCCTGCGACGAATTCGACCAATCAAGCAAATCGACATCCCTTCGAGGCCAAAGGATAAAATTATTGATAGCTTGTCCAAGTTTCTCGATACCTTCGGGCCCAGGGATGTCTAGCATGTCATCCTCGGATCCTTGGACGACCGACGTCACTTCTACTTTGCAATAATCATCTGGAATATCGTTTCCATGGAACTTACGTCCTGGGATCGCAAGGCCTGTGGCTACTTTCTTTGTACGTTTATTGTTAATACCATATCTTATAACCAGTGTGCACGCCACAGGCCTTGTGATGTCATCAACTGGATAACGGTCCTTATTTCCCGTTGAAGCAACAGAGCTTGGTAATGTCGTACAATCTGTGGAAGCCGGCGGTTGAGCTGCTGGAATTATTTGTATTTGTGGAGTGGTCATCTGTTGAACAGACATCGCACTCGCCAACTGTTGCATCAATTCTGGAGGAGGATTCGATAGCATTTGAGACATCATGGCTTTGAACTCTTTCTTGGCCTCCTCCTTAAAATAATCCGCCATCTCTTCCTTGTATCGATCACGTTTCCTGTACAGACTTTCCCACTGTTGTCCGAATCCTTCCTTCCATCCTTCCTTAGACGAGATTCCTCGTACACGGCCAGGATGCTCAGGGTTATCGAGACCAGCCGTTAGGATGTCTCTTTCCCTTTGTGGCTTAAAAGTTCCTTGGCTCTGCTTAGCTGCCATTGTATATATGTTTTTTGCCGCTTCTTCGACAATGGGATCATCAAAAGATACACCGGTCTTGGTTTCCCTTGGTTTTCTAGCACGGAGCCAATTTGCCGCCCTTTCACCAAGTTGCTCGGACAGCGTCGGCAACCCTGCGGCCTTCTTCTCGGCGTCTTCTTGTCTCCATTTAGGAACCTGACGCTTGTAACCACCTGTGCCTAGGTGGTGGCGGTACTTGTTCTTCTTTGATAGTTCCGAATTTGCCTCACTTAGAGATATGAAATCAGGGCTGCTCCTCTGCTCTAGAAATACTGCCCACTGACCTGCTGAGATTTTATATTTTTTGGTCGGGTCCAGACCTTTCTTTGCAAACTTTGTGTTCATCTCAGACCTCCAGTTTCGGAAATTGATTGCAAGCTGCTTCATCGTGTATTCCTTCACGAGTTCTTCTGAACCCCGAGGCAGAACGAACCTCATTAATAGCTTATTCCATATTTGATTCTTGACATCATCTGACACATCTCTCCATTGTCGTATTGTTATGTCAAGATTATCTCTAACTAAAAACCCAAGTGCATTCCGGAACTTAGGTAGTGCCTCTTCTGGAGCTAGGGGCTGACCTTTCGGGCTCACGTCTGAGATTATGTATGTTTTGTCGGGAAACTTGTTCAGCCCCCTGTCACCTCTTTTTCGATCGCTCTGCTTCCTTTTCCTTGACGTCTCGGTTGTTGTCTTGGTCTGTTCCGGTGCGTCTTGGGTCGGCTCCGGTACGTCTTCGTTTCGTGCCACGGCTTCTTCGAGTATCGCACGAAATTCAGACACGACCTCCTATTCATGTAATAAAATGCACAAGAGATCATGCATGTGAAATCAGTAGGGTACACATACGAAGCTAAAGATGCGTACTTTTACCTCAGCTTCTTGTGGATCATAAGTAGGGTCACGTTGCAACTCACGGAGAGCGGCCCTATCTATGCTAGTGGTAGGAAAAGGGTCGCTAGGCGTTTCATATCCTTCACTGCTGGATTGTTCTTGAGCAACACTCTTGTCCATGTGCTCGGGCACTAAATCTTGGTCCTTGATCGGAGAACTCATTGAGCTATATATATACAAATACATAAGCAATAATTAAATACATATTAACACATATTAACGTAAGCAATAATTAAATTCATATTAACAAATAGTATAATTAAATACATCCTCAGGCACTAAACCCTTAACCCTAACCCTAACCCTAAACCCTAACCCTAAAACCTTAATCCTAACCCTAACCCAAAACCCGAACCCTTAACCCAAAACCCGAACCCTTAACCCTAAACCCTAACCCTAACCCTAACTATAACCCTTAACCCTAACCCTAACCCAAAACCATGACGGCGGCACTCCAAAGAAAGCCAAGGTGGTGGTGGAGGATGAGGAAGAGACGGGGTTGGAGGATGAGGAAGAGGCGACTGTGACACTATCCATGGAGAAGGACGCGCTGGAGTGTGACATCTGCTGCCTACCCTTCCAGTCCGAAGTTTTCATGGCAAGTCAGATTACCATGCATGTATATATACAGTACATATTGATCGGTAGGCTCCAGCATGATGCTCTGCTCTGTGTAAAATCAGTGCAAGAACGGGCATTCTCGATGTGCAAAGTGCTGCATCCGCACAGACGGTAAGTGCTGGACCTGCTCCGAGCGCATTGGCAACAATAGCTCTCTCTCCCTCTCCCTCTCCTCTCTAGAAAGTCATGTAAAATTACATGCTTCGGTTTGTCGCTAACAATAATCAATTACATGACATGTCCTAACAATAATCAATTACATGACAACTATATAATCTAGGGAGCTATTGTTCTGCCTTGTCCATCGTGGCGTACCCAGGGCATCGAATTGCGTGGGATGCTTCGCTCAACGTTCCTTATCTTGGTTGGATGGTCTATGAAAAGAGACATGTCATTGAACTGGTTAAAATCCTCTAAATCAGATACACCATCAACTCCTATAGCTTGTTGTTTTCCAGGAAAAACTACATGCTTCGGTTTGTCGGTGCTTTTCTTCTCATTGTTAGAAATGATCTGTTCAGCATAGAAGACCTGTGCAGCACGATTAGCAAGGATCCATGGGTCATCTTTGTAACCTACCTTACTTAGATCAAGAACTCTGACCCCATAGTTGTCTACCGTGACATGTTTGTCTTCAACCCATTGACATCGGAAAACCGAGATCTGAAATGTACCATAGTCTAGTTCCCATATGTCCTCAATAAAGCCAAAATATGTAATAATCTCACCAGTTTCATCATCTATGGCTTCGCATCGAACACCACTGTTTTGTGACATGCTCTTTTTGTCCTTGGACTTGGTACAAAATGTGAATCCACTAATGTCATAGGTTTGCCATGTTGTGACCTGGCGTGATGGTCTAGATGCCAAGCCCTTGATGGTTTGTTCTTCTATTGTTTCTCCACGTGGAATGTCCTTCACCATTAGCCATGTGTTGAACCGCTGCTTATGTTGCTTCATTACCCAATCATCCGTATGCCCAGGATTTTGCTCGCGAAGCTCATTGATGTGTTGTTGGATAAATGGCTCTATTATCGTTAGCTGATGTAGGATGCTCTGATGTGCCTCAAGTATTATATCGTAATCCGGTGGGATGAAAGATTTCCGTCCCATCCTCCCGCTTCCATACAGTCTACCCTCGTGTCGTGACGGAGGCAGACCTATTGCAACCTGGTCTTTTAGGATACTATTGCAGAATGGACCTCCGGACTCAATGGCCTCTTCGGTACAGTACCCCTCTATCATGGATGCCTCGGGACGAGCACGGGTTGATACATAGCCATTCAGTATTGACATGAAACGCTCATACGTCCACATTTCATGCAAGTACATAGGACCCAATGCTTCTATTTGTGGCACCAAGTGCACCACAAGGTGCACCATAATATCAAAGAACGATGGAGGGAAACACATCTCAAACTGTGATATTGTCTCCACTGCGAATTCCTGAAGAGATGCCAATTCATCACGGCCAATTACCTTTTGTGAAATCCTGTTGAAAAAGTAGCACAACCGTGTGATTGCCATCTTTAAAAACAAAGGATTTATAGCCCTGATGGCAATAGGTAGGAATGTAGTCAGCATGACATGGCAATCATGTGAGTTGTAGTTGGTGATTGTCAGGTCTTTCATTGACACAATACTCCGTATGCTAGAGCAGAATCCGGATGGGACTTTCAAATTCTTGAGCCAAACACACATCGCATGTTTCTCATCTACATTGAGATTGTAGCTTGCTGCTGGGAGATGGTACTTCCCATTTTCTTGAAGAACGGGATGTAGTTCCTTTTTATGCCTAAATCTACCAAGTCCATGCGTGAATTGAGCCCTTCTTTTGTTTTGCCCTTTATGTCTAGCAAGGTGCCCATTATGCTTTCAAACACGTTCTTCTGAACGTGCATACCATCGATCGCATGCCGCACATCTAACTCTTTCCAGTAAGGCAAGTACTCGAAGAAAATAGACTTCTTCTTGAATATAGCCCCCGAAGCTGGTTTGGCATCCTTCCTTGTTTTTCCGTCTTTTGTCTTCTTCCCGAAAACAAACTTGATATTCCTGACTATTTCAAAAACTCTATGACCTCTATTGTTACCCGATGGAGCAGTAGAATGTAGTTCACCATTATTGTCGAAGTACTTATCCATCTTTCGCATGCGGTACCTGTGTCCTTCCAATAAAAAGCGTCTGTGCCTCATGTAAACTATCTTCCTAGATGCAGCAAGGGATACGTAAGCAGTTCCATCAATGCATACTGTGCAACCAACCTTTCCCTTAAACTGGCCTGATAATGTGAAGAGAGCAGGGTAATCGTTGATCGTAACAAAAAGAATTGCTCTCAGCGTGAATGAACCTTTACGATACTCATCCAACATTTGAACACCCGTTTCCCACAATATTTTCATATCCTCCATTAAGGGCTCCAAAAATACATCCATGTCAACTCCAGGTTGTGTAGGTCCAGAAATAAGGATGGTTAGCAAAATGTACTTCCGTTTCTGCATCAACCATGGAGGAAGGTTGTATATGGTGAGGATCACCGGCCATGTGCTATGCTTGCTGCTCCTCTTAGCAAATGGGTTCATTCCATCAGTACTCAGTGCGAACCTAACATTTCTCGGTTCATCGGCAAAGTCTCGGTGGTTGTCATTGAAATCTTGCCACTGCTTCCCATCGGCTGGATGTCGAAGCTTCCCATCGTTTTTGTGCTCATCAGAAGCATGCCAGCTCATAAGTCTGGCATCCTCAGGATTAGCGAACAAACACCTCAATCGATCGACGACGGGGAGGTACCACATCACCAAAGCAGGAATCTTTTTGAGCGCATAATAGTCTACTTCTTCTTTTTCTTTGCTCGTGGATTTTGAAGTCTTTTTTGGGCTTTCTTTCGCTTCTTCCCTTTAGACACGGATGCAACACACTCTTCGTCCTCTCGATAGTCTTTATTCGTCTTGTACCTACTTGCACCGCACTTTGGGCAGCTCTCCAAGTCTTTATAATCATCACCTCGATAAAGGATACAGTGATTTCTACACGCGTGGATCTTCTCCACACCCATAGTGAGCGGACTGATTAGTTTCTTTGCATAGTACGTGTTAGCAGGCACATTGTTCTCCTTTGGAAGCATGTCTGCGATAATACTCAAGAACGCATCGAAGCCAGCATCAGACACACCATATTTAGCTTTTAACATCAACAGCTTTAGCACAGACCGGAGCGTCGTGAACTCTTTGGTACAACCCTTAGACTCGTCGTACAAAGGCTCTTCTGCTGCCTTCTTCAGGGACTCCATACCTTTCATTAAGAACATCGATTGATCTGTATGACGACGCAACATTGCCTCTAGCAACTCTGCATCTTCCTCATCCATAACACTTGGCAGAATATGAGGTCTATCATGTTCATTTCCTCCAGCGTAACCATGATCAGTAACATTTTGCACTACATGTTCGCTCTGTGGAAGAGGTTGGTGTGTCTCGTGAACGAACTGAAATCTGTCGTCGATGTTCTCAGGGTTTCCAGTCGTATAAGGCGAAGAGCTACCCTCTCCATGCTTTGTCCAAATTGTGTAATCCTTCATAAATCCTCGGCATACCAGATGAGATATGATTTGTTCTGTGTCATTAAATACAGCAGCATTTTTGCAGTCCATGCATGGACAATATATGTGTTTTGTCTTTGTTCTCCAAGCATGGTTCGTAGCGACATCAATAAACCTATGGACCTCGGATATGTATGATGGATCTAGCCTTGATAAGTTATACATCCAGGATGTCCTCTCCATCACCACCTGTAAAAAAGTAACATAAAACACATGGTGAAACCCTATATCCAAAAATGTGGCTAAAATGTGAAACCCTCTCTCTCTCTCCTCTCTCTCTCTATGGAGGATGAGGCGGGGTTGGAGGATGAGGCGACTGTGACACTATCCATGGAGAAGGACGCGTTGGAGTGCGACATCTGCTGCCTACCCTTCCAGTCCGAAGTTTTCATGGCAAGTCAGATTACCATGCATGTATATATACAGTACATATTGATCGGTAGACTCCAGCATGATGCTCTGCTCTGTGTAAAATCAGTGCAAGAACGGGCATTCTGGATGTGCAAAGTGCTGCATCCGCACGGACGGTAAGTGCTGCACCTGCTCCGAGCGCATTGGCAACAATAGCTCTCTCTCCCTCTCCCTCTCCTCTCTAGAAAGTCGTGTAAAATTACATGCTGCACATGGAGGATGAGGAAGAGTCGGGGTTGGAGGATGAGGAAGAGGCGACTGTGACACTATCCATGGAGAAGGACGCGTTGGAGTGCGACATCTGCTGCCTACCCTTCCAGTCCGAAGTTTTCATGGCAAGTCAGATTACCATGCATGTATATATACAATACATATTGATCGGTATATATACAAATGTAGTTAGACTACTTTATCTTTTCCAATAAAAGTAGTTAGACTACTTTATCTCTAACACATGGTGAAACCCTATATCCAAAATGTGGCTAAAATGGAGGAAAAATGAACAAAATTTGGCAAAAGAAACATAAGCCAAACTTTCCTAGCAACTAATAAACAAAAAAAATTAATACCCAAACCTATCTTTAACATATGGTGAAAGCCTAGTTTCAAAATGTAGTTAAAATTGAGTAAAAATAAACAATAACTAACAATTGAAACATAATTAAACCAATCTTCCATACAACACATTCACCATTCATTAAGCAACTAAACATGAAAAAGAGAGGGAATAGACAAAAACTAACCATCTTATGCAACCTCATTTGAGGAAATAGAGAAAATTACCTAGCTATACTCTTCTCTCTCACATGTAAAACCCTAGATCCAAAATGTGGCTAAAATTGAGCAAGAATGAACAAAAATTGACAAAGAAACATAAACCAACCTTTCTTATCCACCTTCTTCCAAGAAATGAAGACCAAAACCTCCCCCTTATATTTTTGTGAAATCTGGACCTCCAAAATCGCCTCCAATGGAAGCTGGCTGCGAGCATACAGTTCACTGTCGCGGGGAAGAAGAGGGGTATTTATAACAGACAGTTCACTGGCGGTTGGCTTGAAAAACCGCCAGTGGAAACCTATTTCCACTGGCGGTTATCTTAACACAACCGCCAGTGTAAATAGGGTATTTACACTGGCGGTTCTGTTACACCAACCGCCAGTGAAAATTTCTTTCTACTGGCGGTTCAGTTACACCAACCGCCAGTGGAAATACCCTATTTCCACTGGCGGTTCCTAAGTCGGGTCCACCTTGTTTTTTTTACTGGCGCGTGATAACTGAAACCGCCAGTGATAATTTATGGGTGCCGTAGGCTATGAGCTCTTTTCTACTAGTGCTAGCACGGGGAGCATCTTGAGCATCTACTTTGTCTCTTCCACCACTCACCCTACTAGGAGCCTGTGTTCGTATGCAGACTTTTCCATTTGTTTCAGAAGAAGGTGCAGTTGCATTACACATTGTTGGAACCCACAATCACCACGAAATTGAGGGAAGATGTCATTACTCATTTACATAGCTCATTAGTCATTACCTTGTCAAGGTTTATGCTTTCCATCACGAACAGTTGGAGTTGCAACAGTACATTATTGTTAGTAAATTGGGACAGGGCTGATATAGTGATGTATTTCCTTCTATAGCAAACATCAATTATGGTTTATGGGCTTGGCTTATGTAGCATTTCTGATTTATAATGTATCTGTCTGAACTTGTGTGCTCTAAAACATACAGTGCTTCAACAACCAGCATAATTGTCTCCTCATGACTTCTGATGTCTCATGCTTATTTAGTATTATTAGTTTCTTATATAAGCCAAACGGTACTTTGTTAAACCAAATAAAGTTACTATGTTCACAAAATCATGCATATGTAATGAATGATGACGAAGAGTATGAGGACAACTATGAATTTGAAGATGATTTTGAGAGATGGTGAATAGGATCTTTATGTAAGTTTTACTCTACATTGTTGATAAATACAGTTTGATTATATAAACATTGAATTATGTTATGGAGGTTGTAGATGGAGGTGCTGATGGCGAAATATCCCTTGCTGGCCCATGGTGGGACAAGGAAGCGTTAGCTTTGGCAGAACATGTCTCAGCATCATTCAATGATGACTTGAAAATATATGCTTTCAAGATAGCTTCAAATTTGACTATTAGGGTATGCATTGAGAAAATTTCCACCAGCTATGTTTCTATTAGCAAATTTACAGCCATATGTGGTAGTTTCCCAAGTTTGTTCATGTATATGTTAGCTTGTTTTGAACTGGAAAATATTATAGATGCATGTAGCGTGTTAATATGTTGGTGCATAGGATTTTGGGAGGAGGTTTCAGTCATTTGTTCGAAGGCTGAGTTTCAGTAAATCCAGATTGTGGCCTAACTGGAAAATGACATATTTCAATGTACTCAATGAAGATACCATTAGGCACTGAACTGACTATGGAAGTTAAAGTATGGACCAATAAGATGGTGCAATGAAACCTGAAGAAAACTCTGAAGGCTGCTCAGCCTTCCATGAGGGCATGCAGAGGCACGTCCTGATGTCCATGCGATGAGCTAAAAATGATCTGCTCGATCTGCCCTGATGTCTAAGCCCATTCAGTGGTGGACGTAGAAAATTTTGAGAGTCTGGGCGTTTGTATTGCGAGTTGAGCCTTGGCCATTGTTTGCCCATATCAAACTGTATTTTGCTTCTGAAATATGTATATCTATACACGACATATAGCAGCGGAGCCTGGGCAACCACCCAGGGTAGCCGGGTGGTAAGTCCGCCACTGAGCCCATCCATTCAATTTTGCCTGAATGAGGGTTGAGAGGCTCCTGGTTCTTTGCTCGAGGACCCCGGGGTATGCGGCTTACTAGCTCTCTGCTTGAGGGTACACATTATTATGGTGACTAGCTATATGCATATCCTTTTAAGCACCATTAATCAATGCTACATGGTCTTTTTAGTTTGCGAAATTAGAAGTTATCTGTATAATTATAGTTATGAGAAATGAATACCAATTATGACTTTGATAGCTTGAATATTGTTGTTACGGAGTAGTACGTTCCCCTATACTGTTGTTGTCGAATAACATAACACAATTTTGGCTATCAGTAGTGAATCACCTTACTGATTTCAATTAAGAATATATGTGACTCCAATTGCTTGTATTACTACTATTGTGGAGTAACATGGCTGGTGATGGGGTGAATGATGCACCGATTCTTAAACTAGTTGATATTGGAGTTGCAATGAGCATTACAGGGACTTAGTATGGTTTATTACATTCCTATTTTCCGAGTTTCCGTTAGAAGAGTGTCTCACGCCTTTAACCAATCAACTTGCCTGAGATTGCCAAAGAAGCCTTAGATATGGTACTTGCAGATGATAACTGAAGTACTATAGTTGCAGCAGTTGGTGAAGGGAGGTCTATTTACAACAATATGAAAGTTCTTATTAGGTCTGTTTTTAGATAATCTATGGCCAAACTTTTTCTAAATGGCAAGTTTGTTGCAGCGGTGAGAATTGTCTAGAAAGGCTTGTCTCGGTTAATCCCTTACCCAGACACTACTGATGGGGAGCCTCAAGTCGCACCATGTCTGCCTTATGGCTAAACTTTTCACTGTGTATAATTGTTGGTTAAACTTAAATATGTGTTAGCTATTTGAGTCATGTGTGCTATTTCAACTCCAGATATATGATCTCCTCAAACATAGGAGAGGTCACATCCATGTTACTGACATCAGCTTTAGGTATTCTAGAAGGCCTCATCCTAGTGCAACTTGATATATAAAAATCGTAGCAACGCACATGAATTTAATTAGTATATAATCTATTCATCACCTAGTGTGATGGACCCAACAGTCCATCAACTAGACCACCCAGGTCCGCGCGTCTCCCCCCTATAATACCCAAATTGTAAAAGTATAAGAAAGGAGATGTTTATCCTTTATATGTTTGCCTCTATCTATTAACATATGTGAACTACTACATTTCAAGTGATTAATTAACTAGTGACATTCAAGATAATTTGCGCATCATGCTGGGTTATATTGTATTTGTGCATCTATGGATAATAATAACAATAGAAATAAAATACAATAATATCCAGATGGAGATTTAAAGCCCAATGTGCAAATCTAGGAATTTAAATAACAGAGAAAAAGGGGAAAGAGAGGGAGAAAAACACTATATACAGAAAATAAATACATAAATAAAACTAGATTCTTCCTATGCTTGGACTTGAAGTTGTTCAATTATCCCAAATGAGAAACTCACAACCAAATTAGAATCTAAATTTTTAAATCTAAAATAAAGGGAATTTGAAAGAAAAATAAAAAAAGAAAAGGCAAACCTGCAGTTGGGCCGAATTCCTGCATCCTCGGCCCATCTTCCGCGCTAGCCGCCCCGTGTGGCTTCATCCGCGTGTGGGCTCGTTGGCTGACCTGGTCACCTGGCCCCACCTATCAACCACGGCACTGTGTTTCTTCTTCCCCCTAACCATCCACGTCCGGCTACCGTGCAACTAACTCCGCAACCCGGCCGGATTTACCGGACCCGCGCGACGACCCGCTCTAGGGACCCTGGGTATATGGGGAAGAAAGGTCTCGCTCACGCCCCTCTCACCAGACTTGCCCAACCCTCGCGTTGCCGGCAACCCTAGAGCTTAAGCAAAATCCAGACCCGCGCGACGGAGTTCGGGTCGACCGCCGCCGTTTGAGCTTCTTCGCACCTTCTCTCGGCTGTTGGGTAGGACCACAGGGGTGGTGTGCGAGCGCTCATCGGAAGCTTGGTGGTCGAGCAAACCTTTGGTATGGCATCGCCTCGAACTCACTTTCTCTCCCCTCGTATTCATTTCGTGCGTGGCCGAGGTAGAACCTGGGGCCGCTCGGCGTATAGCAATGGGCTGTTTCAGAGCCGTAGGGATTCTAACTGTGGCGGGGAACAACTGGTGGCGTTCCTCGTCGCCGGTGGAAGTTCTGGAGCGTCGGGGCGCGCCGTGTGCATGCGCCGGTGGAGAGCCCCGCCGCGGTGCTCTGCGACGCTAGCTAGCTATACCGGGGGAGGAGGACGACTCTAGAGTCGTAGATCGACTGCTGGACGGTGGAGATCAGAGGAGCGTCGTAACCATCGGATCTGTAACATACGGTTCAGATTAGAACGACGCGTAACCCTTCGCCGCATTCGGTCTGCGCCGTTGAGTTTTGATCGGACGGTGTAAGATAGATCTAGGGTGCATAGAATCTCCACCGTTGATCTCTAGGTCAATGTGTGGATTTACTTACCGGTTTGAGCTCGACTTAATCTAATTTTAGCCATAGGATTCTAATCTGAGGGCCGAGATTGGTCAATACCCCTTCGCGGGACAAATTCTCATAAGAGACCCTCTGTTTTCACATAATAAACCCGCCGTCCACGTTCACTGTGTTCTGGGTCTCGGCAAAACTTACGTGCTAGTCCCTGACTTTTCTGGAATTCGAGGCTCAGTCCAGAAGGGATTAAAAATAGAGAAATAATTATAGAAATTAGTTTTTAATACAAAAACAATTCTAGAAACTTGAGAAATTCATATTAAATTCATTTTAGCTCCAAATTCATCCATTCAAGTTTCTAAAATTTTGTAATAATATTCTCTACCACCTAGAGTCTCTGTTTTGTCATGAAAACAGTAATAAAAATAATTTCTCACTTAATCCTATTTTAAGCCTATAAAACCTTTGAAAATTCATATCTTAAAGTCTATAACTCCAAAAATTATGATTCCTGTTCCTAGGATTTTATTTTAATGTGTAGATTATTACTGTGTATTTTGTTTACATGTTTGGTGTGATGTTAATTTTCTCTATATCCTGTGCTTGTTTGTATTGTGGCGAGTAGAAGAGCCTGTGACTGAGGATCCTCGTAAGCAGCAGATAGAAGTAGCTGAGCAGGAGCTCATTGAAGGCAAGTTGTGCCCTTGACCACTTTTTATCCAATAATGTTCTTTAATATCAAGTTATTCATGCATAGGTTAATTTTGATGGGACCCGATAGGTCACCCTAGATTGTTTATCTCATTACCTTGTTTACCCCTGAATCACTTGGGTAGTTTGCTATTGCTTTACATGGTTTTGGGATAATCATTTATTATATCTATGTTCCAATTCTTTTGTTGTTCTATTTATGTTCATGTCAAGATCATTAATGTTAATTGGAACATAGAGCTTAACTTGAGAAACACGTGCCACCACAAGGGTTTAATGGGACGCCCTTCGCTGACTAATTAGGAATGCTAGTGAAAGACTACCTTACCCGAAAGGGGCAAGGGTAGTAGGGGAGTTGCATGCAAGGAGGTTCTCGGGTTGATTTAGCTGCGATGGCGGTCAGACAGGGGATTCTTGCAAGTGCTCTTCCCATAAACTGTAGCGGGTTTTCGGAAGCTAGTGGAACTTTGTAAAGGCCTCGTAGTGTTGCCCTGTCTCGCCTCCTATGTAGAGGTGTATGGGAGTCGTGACCCCTTGGCAGATGGGTAACATGACTTATGGGTAAAGGGTACAACCTGTGCAGAGTGTAAAACTGGTATACTAGCCGTGCTCGCGGTCATGAGCAGCTCAGGACTCTCTGATGATTAAATTATGGAACTTAAATTCAATTTTGTCATTTGCATTGCATGGGTTATTATTAATTTTGTTCTATTACTTTTACTTAAGGTTTGGTATTTACTTACATTTAGTAACTGCTAATAAAAGTTTGACCTACTA
This sequence comes from Zea luxurians, assembly GCA_029449295.1. Lineage (NCBI taxonomy): Eukaryota > Viridiplantae > Streptophyta > Magnoliopsida > Poales > Poaceae > Zea > Zea luxurians. The sequence continues at coordinate 41,418,275 of JAOPSE010000001.1, read as the reverse complement.
CTTAAAAGCAATGCTCAGCCTTAACCCCTGTCATTGATTAGCCTTACACATCACATGAACTCCCACCTTTGTGAGTTCATGCCCACTGGTTCCCCACAACTTGTTGAGTTATGATCATGTGTGAGCTCACCCTTGCTGTCTCACCCCCCCCCACAGGAGAAGAACATGTGGTTCGGGAGGAGCCACAAGGCGAGGAGTTTGATCTGATCTAGGTGGCGTTTCTCAGTTGACATTGGCGCCAACGACGATCCTTAGTTTGTTTTATATTTATCTTTTATTTTGTAATAAGACTTCCGCTATGTAATAAATACTCTGATGTTTTGTGACATTTATCTCTATACACTCTGTTATTATATATGTTGTCTTCTTGGCGCATGTATGAGATGCATCTGGCTTTGTTCTTTAAAGCCGGGTGTGACAGAAGTGGTATCAGAGGAAATGTTGACTGTAGGACGAAACCTTGATAGAAAATGGACAAAACCCTTCACTACTTATCTTACTCTAATTCATTCTATACTTATCTCATCTTGATACGTCTCACCTTTTGCTTTTCTACTCTGATTACTCTTACCTCCTCTACTCTGAGACAAGATGGATTTCACACCTTGGAATCCTATGACTATGATCTTCTTAAGAGATAGGGAACCTAAGACGAAATTAAAATTATTTTCTCTATTAAAAATGTTGGTTGATTGTTCTGATGATAAATGTCTGATTTGCTTCTTTGATTGATTGAAACATTATAGTTGGGCATCTTAGCATGTACCACCATAAGGAAATGTATTAGCTTTAGTGGATAACACATTAATATACTTAGCTAATAAATCCCCCGCAGTAACATTCCTCGTAATTACTCGCCTTGTCTACAACTCTTCCTTTCTTACCCTGTGTTTCTAACCCAGATGGGCTACCCCTATACTGTTAGAAGAGAGCAGTATAGACTTGATCCTTGGTATGTCATGGTTAAGAAAGACAAAGGCAGTATATACACTGTGCTAAGGGAACCGTAGAACTCACCAGTTCCAAAGGACAAAGATTTGAAGTTGAAGTTGCAGTAACTACCACCATCAGACTAGCGGCACTCTTAGTAGATGAGAAGTTTGTGGGTGACAACATCCGTGCAGTTAGGGATTTTCCGGATGTCTTTCCAGAGGAGTTATTAGGGATGCCACCAGATAGAGAAGTTGAGTTTGTTATTGATCTCCTACCTGGAACTGCTCCTATATCTAAACGGTCATACAAGATGTCTGTAGAAGAGTTAAAAGAACTTAAGGAGCAGTTAACAAAGTTACAAGAGACTGTGTACATTCGTTCGAATTCTTCACCTTATGGAGCGTCAGTTCTATCTGTATAGAAGAAAGAAGGATCGCAAGGGATCTGCGTGGATTATAGGTCCCTTAACGATGTCACTATTGTAAGGAATGGCGCAAGGCACATTGCCCTCTAGGGGCTGTATTCACGTGTATATATAGGATGATTACATGAGTGATTACAGGCAGGAGTAAATGGTCCTGCGTGATCATGGGGATCACAGCCCCAACACAATGAATGGCGCATATAATATCATACCATACATAGATGATCATGCCATGTATAGGAGATAGACCTGCTATCTTTAACACCCCCCCTCAATCTGGACGGTATGGAATTAAGTGCAAATTGTGAATGATCTTGTTCAAGGTAGGCGCTGGTAGAGGCTTGGTCATGAGGTCGGCCAACTGGTCCTTGGATGAGATAATGCGTACATCAAGTTGCTTGGACGCCACACATTCTCGGACAAAGTGATAGTCAACTTCCACATGTTTGGTCCGCCGATGAAAGATCGGATTAGCTGTGAGGTATGTGGCCCCAATGTTGTCACACCATAAGACCGGCGAGCGTGGCTGAGAGATTTGAAGTTCACAAAGCAATACTTGGATCCAGATTAGTTCGGCTGTGGCATTAGCTATTTCTTTGTATTCGGCCTCCGTACTGGAACGAGAAACAGTGGGGTGCTTCCTAGAGCTCCATGAAATGAGGTTACCACCATAGAATATAGTGTAGCCACCTGTGCTTCGGCGATCGTCAGGGTTCCCAGCCCAATCGGCATCGGAGAACACACTTAAGAGGAGTGAGCCAAACTTGGTGAAGGAAAGGCCGAGATCACAAGTGTGCCGCAGATAACGTAGTATACGTTTCACCGCAGTCCAATGCACTGTAGTCGGCCTTGATAAGAATTGGCACACTTTGTTCACTGAGAAAGAGATGTCCGGCCTAGTGAATGACAAATATTGTAGGGCGCCGACAACACATCGATACTTGGTGGTATCTTCAGGCGAAAGAGGGTCTCCATCATCAAGGGACAACTTGTCGGTGGGTAGCATGGGAGAGGCAACAGAAGATCTTCAATGTATTTGCATTAAGTGAGAACAAGACCATTGGATGTGTGATGAACTTCAATGCCCAAGAAATAGTTAAGGGGCCCAAGATCCTTGACCACAAAATCCTTGCGGAGTTGATCCAGAAGACGATCTGTAGCCAGCGTAGAAGAACTCACAATAATAATGTCATCGACATATATGAGAATATACATGTGAATACCTCCTTTATTAAATATGAAGAGAGAAACATCAGCCTTAGAAGCTTGAAATCCGAGTTGAAGTAAGGCACCACTAAGGCGAGAGAACCAAGCTCTCGGAGCTTGTTTGAGGCCATATAAGGATTTGTCAAGTTTGCACAAATAATGAGGATGGGTTGAGTCCTCAAAACCCGGTGGTTGTTTCATATAAACATCTTCATTGAGAACCCCATGTAGAAAAGCATTTTGAATGTCGATTTGTCGAAGGCTCCAATCTTGAGAAACAGCTAGAGAGAGTAGAAGCCGTATGGTTGTTGGTTTGACAACAGGACTGAACGTGTCCTCGTAGTCCACACCATATTGCTGTTTAAAGCCCTTGGCGACTAACCGGGCTTTGTGACGAGCAATAGTCCCATCGGGATGATACTTCAATTTGAATATCCACTTGGAATCAATAACATTGAGGCCACTGTGAGGGGGCACTAGGTGCCAGGTCTGATTTTTGATAAGTGCTTGGAATTCTTCATTCATCACGGTGCGCCACAGCGGATGATCAAGAGCCGTGACATGAGAGGTAGGCACTGATGTAGATGTCCGAGTGGCCGAATAAATGACAGTGCCATCAGTTCGGAGCTTGGGCTTCCTGATATTGTGCTGAAGACGAGTGCCATAGTGGTGTACCGACACTGGTTGTATTGCTGGAGCAGCAGCACTTGAGTCGGGTGCAGGATCAGCCAAAATAGATGGAGGCGACGAGGCTGCATGCATGCCGGCGTCGCATTCAGGTACAGTCGCGTCAGGTACCGAGACATTAACAGCTCCAGGTGGCACCGAATCAAGCAGAGCAGTAGTTTCCGTGGGCACTGGATCATTAGCCAATGATGACAGATGCGGCGTGGACTCCGTCGTTGTACCGGTAGGATTTTCTACGCCATGATGTGCTGCATCAACAGAACGAGTAGGAAGCAAATCAAGCAAAAGGTTAGTGTTCAAATTAAAACTGAAGTCGCCCGTGGATGAATGTGCAACGTTGGATGAAAGTTGAGCAAAGGGAAAGATGGCTTCATCAAAGATGACATCGCGGGAAATATACACACGGCCGGTGTCAAGATCTAAGCACTTGTAGCCTTTGTGTGATGCGCTGTAACCTATAAAAACACAAGGTTTTGAACGAAATGAAAGTTTTTGTTTGTTGTATGGTCGTAGGTGAGGCCAACAGGCACAACCGAAAATTTTGAGGAGGGAATAGTTGGGTTGGATTTTGAAGAGGCGCTCAAGAGGGGATAAATTGTCAAGTAGTCGGGTGGGTAATCTGTTTATGAGATATGTTGCGGTTGTGAAGGCCTCATCCCAAAATCTGAGAGGAACATCGGCATGTGCAAGTAAGGTAAGACCAGTTTCTACTATATGGCGATGTTTCCGTTCAGCAGACCCATTTTGTTGATGAGCATGAGGACAGGACACTCGATGAGCGATGCCAAGAGAAGTAAAGAATTTATTATGCATTTTTTGATATTCCCCACCCCAGTCTGATTGGACACATTTGATTTTAGTATCAAGAAGACGCTCAACGTGGGTTTAGAACTGCAGAAAAATGTGTTGTGCGTCAGTGCGATCATTCATAAGATAAATCCACGTGAATTTGCTAAAATCATCAATAAAACTTATGTAATACTTGTAGCCACCAACAGATACTGGGGCAGGTCCCCAAACATCAGAGAAAACAAGTTGAAGAGGAGCTGTGGAATGATGAATTGAAGTGGAGTAAGGTAACTGGTGACTCTTTGCGAGTTGGCAAGCATTACAAATGGTACCGAGATCAGTCTCCTTGAGACAAGGGAGTTTATTAAGATGAAGAATGGAGCGAACAACTTGAGGAGCAGGGTGTCCTAGCCGAGCATGCCACTGTGCTGGTCTTGCCGATGAACTCAAAAAAGCTTGTTTGAGAGAAGTGACATCACATGACTTGATGGGGTACAACCCGGAATCACACGGTCCTTGCAGGAGAAGTCACCCTGTTGCTCGGTCCTTAATAAAGAAATGCCATGGATGAAATTCAAAATAAACATTATTATCACGAGATAGCTTATAAACGGATAAGAGATTTTTGGCAATTTCAGGAACGTGAAGGACATTATTTAGAGTGAGAAGGCGACTAGCAGTGTTAATTGAACAAGAACCTAAATGCGAGATATGCAAACCTGCCCCGTTGCCGACTTTCACTATATCATTACCATGGTACTGTTCACGCATGGTGAGACGGTCTAGATCACTGGTAATGTGATCAGTAGCGCCAGTGTCGGTGTACCAGTTCTTGTCCACTTGATATGATGAAGCTGTCGCCATATTTGTTGATGGTGGGTCATCATTGTATGAAGCATCCATGCGATGCCAACAGCGAATGGCACTGTGGCCTTCCTTCCCACAGATCTGGCAAGGGGGGCGACGTGGGGCACCAGGAGAGTTGCGATGGACAGGACCACGGCCACGGCCACGGCCGCGCGAGGGACCTCGACCACCACGAGAGAATGAGCCCCCCCGAGCAGCCATATTGGCAGAGCTGCCAATATGTAGACGAGCTTCTTCCTGATGCTAAAGTTGACGGGCTTCAAATGTAAGGAGATGAGCATAAACATCGTCCAGGGAGAGAGCTTTAGTCTTTGTGGTTATGGACATGATGAACGGATCATAATCCGAGCCAAGTCCGGCCAAGAGATAGGCCACAACTTCGTCATCACGAAGAGGGGCATCAGCAGCCGTAAGTTCAGAGGCAAGGCTCTTGATCTTGCTGAAATAGGCAGCGGCAGAGAGGTCTCTTTTCTTGGTGGTAGCCAATTCAACTCGTATTTGCACTATTCGTGCACGAGTAGAAGAAGAAAACATCTTCTTGATAATATCCCAGGCTTCTTTAGATGTAGTGGCGGCGACCACATCAGAGAGGACTTCTTCTTTCATCGTGGATAAGAGGCCGCTAAGGACCTATTGATCTTCATTGTACCATTTTGTGTATGCCGGATTGGGAACAAGAGGGGCAGCGACATCATTGGAAGAAGGAACTTCTTTGGCAGGTACAGCAACGGATCCATCGATGAAACCCATAAGATTCATACCACGAAGGCAAGGAAGCAATTGGGCACGCCACAGTAAAAAGTTGGACTTAGTGAGGCGAATTGTCATGGCATGATGGATTGCAATGGTGGCGGTGGTGGAGGAGGAGGAAGAAGATGAGGTAGGCATCGTGGTGGAGGAAAAATCCTGGGCTCTGTTACCATGTAAGGAATGGCGCAAGGCACATTGCCCTCTAGGGGCTGTATTCACGTGTATATATAGGATGATTACATGAGTGATTACAGGCAGGAGTAAATGGTCCTGTGTGATCATGGGGATCACAGCCCCAACACAATGAATGGCGCATATAATATCATACCATACATAGATGATCATGCCATGTATAGGAGATAGACCTGCTATCTTTAACAACTATGAAGAACAAGTGTCCATTACCCCGCATTGAGGATTTATTTAATTGGATGAGAGGTGCAAGGGTATTGTCGAAGATTGATTTCCGACCGGGTTATCACCAAATGAAGATTAGGCCATCGGATATTCCCAAGACGGATTTCTCGACCCGATATGGTTTATACGAGTTCACCGTTATATCATTTGGACTAACTAAGGCACCAACCTATTTTATGGATCTGAAGAATAAGGTGTTCATGATCTGGACAGATTCGTCGTGGTTTTCATCGACGATATTTTCCAAGAGTGATAGTGATCATGAGAAACATCTGAGATTGGTGCTACAGAAGCTACGAGATAATCAACTCTATGCCAAGTTTAGCAAATGCGAGTTCTGGATTGACGAGGTACCATTCCTTGGACATATTATTTCTAATGGAGGGATATTAGTGGATCCTGCTAAAGTCAAGGAGATAGTGGTGTGAAGCATACCCACTACAGTTACTGAAGTCCGAAGATTCTTGGGGCTTGCAGGATATTATCGGAGATTTATTGAAGGATTTTCTAAGATTGCTAAGCCTATGACCTCACTTCTGGAGAAGGGAAGAGAGTTCAAGTGGGATGAGAAGTGCCAAGATAGCTTTGATCAATTAAAGAAGAGGTTGATGTAGCCACCAGTATTGGTTATGCCAGACCTACAGAAAGGATTTGATATTTATTGTGATGCATGTGGCCAAGGCTTAGGATGTGTGCTCATGCAAGAAGGACATCTGATCGCCTATGCGTCTCATCAGTTATGGAAACATGAATTGAACTACCCCACTCATGACTTAGAATTGGCAGCCGTTGTGCATGCGCTTAAGATTTGGAGACATTATATCATGGGGACCAAGTGCCAAGTATATACGGATCATAAGAGTCTGAAGTATATATTCACTCAGAAGGATCTCAACCTTAGGCAACGCCGTTGGTTGGAGCTTATTAAGGACTATGATTTGGAAATTCACTATCACCCGGGCAAGGCAAATTTGGTTGCTGATGCCTTGAGTCGCAAGGAGCATGTTCATTCAGCTATTGTTGCCTAGCTACCCGACGAGATTGTTGAGGATTTCAGGAGACTTAACCTGGGGATAGTTGCTCACGCTGAAGGAGTTACTATTGATGTGGAACCTACTTTGGAGCAAGAAATCCGCAAAGGACAAATTGGTGATGCTAAAATACAAGAGATTAAGGATCTGATTACTGAAGGCCGAGGTCCAGAATTCACGGAAGATGAGCAAGGCATTGTATGGTTTAAGGACAGGATGTGTGTTCCTAAGATTGAAAGCCTTCATGAGACTATATTGAAGGAGGCCCATGACTCGGATTATTCTATTCATCCTGGTAGTACCAAGATGTATCAGGATTTGAAGCGGAAATATTGGTGGTCTGGATTTGTCGGGGACCATAATAGGGGTACACTCAAGTCTCCTAATCTCAGCTGGTAACCCCCATCAGCACAAAGCTGCAAAGGCCTAATGGGTGCGATCAAGTCAAGGATCGGTCCACTCAAGGGACACGATCTCGCCTCGCCCGAGCCCGACCTCGGGCAAGGGCAGCCGACCCCGGAGGATTTACGTCTCGCCCGAGGACCCCCTCCAGCAACGGACACACCTTCGGCTCGCCCGAGGCCCAGACTTCACCAAGAAGCAACCTTGGCCAAGTCGCCACGCCGACCGACCGTATCGCAGGAGCATTTAATGCAAAGGTGGTCTGACACCTTATCCTGACGCGCGCCCTTCAATCGGCAGAGCCGAAGTGACCGCAGTCACTTCGCCGCTCTCTCCACTGACCGGCCTGACAAGAGGACAGCGCCGCCTGCGCCGCTCCGACTGTTGTGCCACTCGGCAGAGTGAGGCTGACAGCAGCTAAGTCCGGCCTCAGGCGCCATAGGAAACTCCGCTTCGCCCGACCCCAGGGCTCGGACTCGGGCTCAGCCCCGGAAGACGACGAACTCCGCTTCGCTCGACCCCAGGGCTCGGACTCAGGCTCAGCCCCGGAAGACGACGAACTCCGCTTCGCCCGACCCCTGGGCTCGGACTCGGGCTCAGCCCCAGAAGATGACGAACTCTGCATCGCCCGACCCCAGGGCTCGAACTCGGGCTCAGCCCCGGAAGACGACGAACTCTGCTTCGCCCGACCCCAGGGCTCGGACTTGGGCTCAGCCCCGGAAGACGACGAACTCCGCATCGCCCGACCCTAGGGCTCGGACTCGGGCTCGGCCCCGGAAGACGATGAACTCTGCCTCGCCCGACCCCAGGGCTCGGACTCAGCCCTGGCCTCAGCCGACGGTCTCCGCCTCGCCCGACCTAGAGGCTCGGACTCGACCTCGACCTCGGAGGAGCCTCCGCCTCGCCCGACCCAGGGCTCGAACCGACCACGTCACAGGAGGCGCCATCATTACCCTACCCCAAGCTAACTCAGGCTACGGGGAACAAGACCGGCGTCCCATCTGGCTCGCCCCGATAAACAAGTAATGATGGCGCCCCGCATGCTCCATGACAACGGCGGCTCTCAGCCCCCTTACGGAAGCAAGGAGACGTCAGCAAGGGCTCGACAGCCCCAACAGCTGTCCTTCCACCAGGCTCCAGCGCTCCTCCGACGGCCACGACACCACACGAACCGGGTGCCAAAACCTCTCCGGCTGCCACGACGGTATGTACTTAGGGCGCTAGCTCTTCTCCGCTAGACACGTTAGCACACTGCTACACCCCCCATTGTACACTTGGATCCTCTCCTTACGCCTATAAAAGGAAGGTCCAGGGCCCTCTTACGGAGGGTTGGCCGCGCGGGGAAGGACGGGACGGCGCTCGCGTGAGCCTCTCGCTCCCACCCGCGTCGACGCTTGTAACCCCCTACTGCAAGCGCACCCGACCTGGGCGCGGGACAAACACGAAGGCCGCGGGATTTCCCCTTTTACGCCTGCCTCCCTCTAGCTTCTTCCCCCCTTCGCGCTCCGTCTCGCACCGACCCATCTGGGCTGGGGCACGCGGCGACAATTTACTCGTCGGTCCAGGGACCCCCCGGGGTCGAAACGCCGACAGTTGGTGCGCCAGGTAGGGGCCTGTTGCGTGTTGATGAACAGCTTCCCGTCAAGCTCCAGATGGGTAGTCTCCAGTAACCTTTCCAGCCCGGGACGGTGCTCCATTTCGGGAGTCTTGAGTTCATGTCCCTCGACGGCGGCTACGACATGATACTCCTTCCCCCGCCGCGCGACAGCGACAATGGCGGCCGACAATCCGCCCGCCGGCGGCGGAATCGACGACGTCTTCCCCACGTGGCGGAAGAACGACATTCGAGCTTGTCCCGTCCCCTCCCCCGCCGACGGAGGAGGAGGCGGGGCAACCTAGGCCAAGCAGGAGGCGGCATCTCGTCGGCTGTCGAGCGAGTTGACGGCGCCGGCGCCCCAACGGGGGGCACGTCGGGCATCGACCTCGCGTCTGAGACGAAGACGAGCGCCACCTCCCCGCAACACGCCAACTCCAAGCAAATGGACGACGCCAGCACGCTCGCAAAGGACTTGCTGGGCGTCACCCTCGTACCTGAGACAACGGTGCAGTCTGCCCCTGACGCGACTTCGTCACCGCCCGTCGACCAAGAGGTACCGACCGACTCCCATCTCGTGCCTTTTGGATTCAACCTCGACACACCAAGCGACTTCGCTTTGGTGGACGCTCTCATAGAGGCGAGTCCAAACCCTCTGGGGTATTGTATGCGGTCACCCTGGGACCGGCTGACGGCCGTCTCGACCTACGGGCCCTCGGGTTCCGAGGAAGATGACGAGCCCGACTTTTATTGGGATTTCTCCGGACTTGGTAACCCCAGTGCCATGCGGGACTTCATGACCGCATGCGACTATTGCCTTTCCGATTGTTCCGACGGTAGCCGCAGCCTCGGCGACGAGGACTGCGGCCCAAGTCGTGAATGTTTCCACGTTGATCTAGGGGGTCCCGGCGAAGGCAACCATCTTCGTACGCCGGAAAACAGTGATCCCCCTAGGCCTGCGCCTCGTGTTGACATCCTTCGGAAGCTAGCTGTGGTCCCCGTCCCGGCGGGGGGTCATGACCCACAGCTCGAGCAAATCCGCGAGATGCAGGCCAGGCTCGACGAGGGAGCAGGAACACTTGAGCCGTTCCGCCGGGACATCGGGCAGGAATGGGTAGGCCAACCTCCGGCCGGAGAAGCGCGTCATCTACCCTAGGGCATCCAGCACCGCATCGCCGATGATGTCAGGGCAAGGCCGCCACCAGCTTCCAGTGGGGTCGGCCAGAACCTGGCTGCAGCGGCAATACTTCTCCGCGCGATGTCGGAGCCATCTACCACCGAGGGGTGGCGTATCTAGGGGGAGCTCAAGAATCTCCTGGAGGATGCCACGGTCCGACGAGCCGAAAGCTAGGCAGGGGTACCCCTTGGAACATCGCGCCGCGACTTCCCGATTCATGCGGGAAGCCTCGGTCCACACCGGGCGCACGCGCAACACAGCGCCTACGGCCCCAGATCGCCTCGGCAATGAGCGCCCTCACCACAACCGTCGAACCCACCTCGACGAGAGGGTGCGTCGGGGCTCCCACCCCAGGCGTGGGGGACGCTACGACATCGGGGAGGATCGGAGTCCCTCGCCCGAACCGTCTGGTCCGCAGGCTTTCAGCCGAGCCATACGACGGGCGCCGTTCCCGACCCAGTTCCGAACCCCGACTACTATCACAAAGTACTCGGGGGAGACGAGGCCAGAACTGTGGCTTGCGGACTATCGGCTGGCCTGCCACCTGGGTGGAACGGACAATGACAACCTCATCATCTGCAACCTCCCCCTGTTCCTCTCCGACTCCGCTCGGGCCTGGCTGGAGCATCTGCCTCCGGGGCAAATCTCCAACTGGGACGACCTGGTCCAAGCCTTCGCCGGCAACTTCCAAGGCACGTACGTGCGCCCTGGGAACTCCTGGGATCTCCGAAGCTGCCACCAGCAGCCGGGAGAGTCTCTCCGGGACTACATCCGGCAATTCTCAAAGCAGCGCACCGAGCTGCCCAACGTCACCGACTCGGATGTCATCGGCGCGTTCCTCGCCGGCACCACCTGCCGCGACCTGGTGAACAAGCTGGGTCGCAAGACCCCCACCAGGGCGAGCGAGCTGATGGACATCGCCACCAAGTTCGCCTCTGGCCAGGAGGCGGTTGAGGCCATCTTCCGGAAGGATAAGCAGCCCTAGGGCCGCCCACCGGAAGATGTCCCCGAGGCGCCAACTCAGCGCGGCACCAAGAAGAAAGGCAAGAAGAAGTCGCAAGCGAAACGCGACGCGGCCGACGCAGACCTTGTCGCCGCCGCTGAGTACAAGAACCCTCGGAAACCTCCCGGAGGTGCCAATCTCTTCGACAAGATGCTCAAGGAGCCGTGCCCCTATCATCAGGGGCCCGTCAAGCACACCCTTGAGGAGTGCGCCATGCTTCGGCGCCACTTTCACAAGGCCGGGCCACCTGCGGAAGGTGGCAGGGCCCGCGACGACAATAAGAAGGAGGATCACAAGGCAGGAGAGTTCCCCGAGGTCCGCGACTGCTTCATGATCTACGGTGGGCCAGTGGCGAACGCCTCGGCTTGGCACCGCAAGCAAGAGCGTCGGGAGGTCTCTCAGTAAAGGTGGCGGCGCCGGTCTACCTAGACTGGTCCGACAAGCCCATCACCTTCGACCAGGGCGATCACCCCGACCGCGTGCCGAGCCTGGGGAAATACCCGCTCGTTGTCGACCCCGTCATCGGCAACGTCAGGCTCACCAAGGTCCTCATGGACGGAGGCAGCAGCCTCAAAATCATCTACGCCGAGACCCTCGGGCTCCTGCGGATCGATCTGTCCTCGGTCCGGGCAGGCGCTGCGCCTTTTCACGGGATCAACCCCGGGAAACACGTCCAGCCCCTCGGACAACTCAATCTACCCGTCTGCTTTGGGACACCCTCCAACTTCCGAAGGGAGACCCTCACGTTCGAGGTGGTCGGGTTTTGAGGAACCTACCACGCAGTGCTGGGGAGGCCATGCTACGCCAAGTTCATGGCCGTCCCTAACTACACCCACCTCAACCTCAAAATACCGGGCCCCAACGGGGTCATCACCGTCGGCCCCACGTATCGACACGCGTACGAATGCGACGTGGAGTGCGTGGAGTACGCCGAGGCCCTCGCCGAATCCGAGGCCCTCATCGCCGACCTGGAGAGCATCTCTAAGGAGGCGCCAGCCGTGAAGCGCCATGCCGGCAACTTCGAGCCGGCGGAGACGGTTAAGTCCGTCCCTCTCGACCCCAACAACGACGCCCCCAAGCAGATCTGGATCGGCTCCGAGCTCGACCCCAAATAGGAAGCAGTGCTCGTCGACTTTCTTCGCGCGAACGCCGACGTTTTCGCGTGGAGTCCATTGGACATGCCCGGCATACCGAGGGATGTCGCCGAGCACTCGCTGGATATCCGAGCTGGAGCCCGACCCGTGAAGCAGCCTCTGCGCCGATTCGACGAAGAAAAGCGCAGAGCCATAGGCGAGGAGATCCACAAGCTAATGGCAGCAGGGTTCATAAAAGAGGTATTCCATCCCGAATGGCTTGCCAACCCTGTGCTTGTGAGAAAGAAAGGAGGGAAATGGCGGATGTGTGTAGACTACACTGGTCTAAACAAAGCATGTCTGAAAGTTCCCTACCCTCTGCGTCGCATCGATCAAATCGTGGATTCCACTGCTGGGTGCGAAACCCTGTCTTTCCTCAATGCCTACTCAGGGTATCACCAAATCAGGATGAAAGAGTCCGACCAGCTCGCGACTTCTTTCATCACACCCTTCGGCATGTACTGCTATGTTACCATGCCGTTCGGTTTGAGGAATGCGGGTGCGACATACCAAAGGTGCATGAACCACGTGTTCGGCGAACACATTGGTCGAACGGTCGAGGCCTACGTCGATGACATCGTAGTCAAGACGAGGAAAGCCTCCGACCTCCTTTTCGACCTTGAAGTGACATTCCGATGTCTCAAGGTGAAAGGCATAAAGCTCAATCCCGAGAAGTGCGTTTTCGGGGTCCCCCGAGGCATGCTCTTGGGGTTCATCATCTCCGAGCGGGGCATCGAGGCCAACCCAGAAAAAATCGCGGCCATCACCAACATGGGGCCCATCAAGGACTTGAAAGGCGTACAGAGGGTCACGGGATGCCTTGCGGCTCTGAGCCGTTTCATCTCACGCCTCGGCGAAAGAGGCCTGCCTCTGTACCGCCTCTTAAGGAAGGCCGAGTGCTTCACTTGGACCCCTGAGGCCGAGGAAGCCCTCGGGAACCTGAAGGCGCTCCTCACGAACGCGCCCATCTTGGTGCCTCCCGCCGCCGGAGAAGCCCTCTTGATCTACGTCGCCGCTACCACTCAGGTGGTTAGCGCCGCGATCGTGGTTGAGAGACAAGAAGAAGGGCATGCATTGCCCATCCAGAGGCCAGTCTACTTCATCAGTGAGGTACTGTCCGAGACCAAGATCCGCTACCCACAAATTCAGAAGCTGCTGTACGCGGTGATCCTGACGCAGCGGAAGTTGCGACACTACTTCGAGTCTCATCCGGTGATTGTGGTGTCATCCTTCCCCTTGGGGGAGATCATCCAGTGCCGAGAGGCCTCGGGTAGAATTGCAAAGTGGGCGGTGGAAATCATGGGCGAAATGATCTCGTTCACCCCTCGGAAGGCCATCAAGTCCCAGGTCTTGGTGGACTTTGTGGCTGAATGGGTCGACACCCAGCTCCCGACAGTTCCAATCCAACCGGAACTCTGGACCATGTTTTTCGACGGGTCGCTGATGAAGACAGGGGCAGGCGCGGGCCTGCTCTTCATTTCGCCCCCCGGGAAGCACCTACGCTACGTGCTACGCCTCCACTTCCTGGCGTCTAACAATGTGGCCGAGTACGAGGCTCTGGTCAACGGGTTGCGCATCGCCATGAAGAATTCCCACTGCCGCGACCCGAAGATGGAAGCCTACTGCGATGAGGTTCGGTGCCTGGAAGACAAGTTCTATGGGCTCGAGCTCAACCACATCGCCCGACGCTACAACGAGACTGCGGACGAGCTGGCCAAGATAGCCTCGGGGCGAACAACGGTTCCCCCGGACGTCTTCTCCCGAGACCTGCACCAACCCTCCGTCGAGACCGACGACACGCCCGAGCCCGAGAAGGCCTCGGCCCAGCCCGAGGCATCCTCGGCTCGGCCCGAGGCACCCTCGGCTCTGCTCGAGGCACCCTCGGCTCAGCCCGAGGCAACCTCGGCCCCCGAAGGTGAGGCACTGCACGTCGAGGAAGAGCGAAGCAGGGTCACGCCTAATCGAAACTGGCAGACCCCGTACCTGCAATATATCCACCGAGGACAACTACCCCTCGACCGAGCCGAAGCTCGGCGGTTGGCACGACGCGCCAAGTCGTTCGTCTTGCTGGGGGACGGGAAGGAGCTCTACCACCACAGCCCCTCACGCATCCTCCAGCGATGCATATCCATCGCCGAAGGCCAGGAGCTCTTACAAGAAATACACTTGGGGGCTTGCGGTCATCACGCAACACCTCGAGCCCTTGTTGGAAATGCCTTCCGACAAGGCTTCTACTGGCCGACCGCGGTGGCCGACGCCACTAGAATTGTGCGCACCTGCAAAGGGTGTCAATTCTACGCAAGGCAGACCCACCTGCCCGCTCAGGCTCTGCAGACCATACCCATCACCTGGTCGTTTGCTGTGTGGGGTCTGGACCTCGTCGGCCCCTTGCAGAAGGCACCCGGGGGCTACACGCACATGCTGGTCACCATCGACAAATTCTCCAAGTGGATCGAGGTCCGGCCCCTAAATAGCATCAGGTCCGAACAGGCAGTGGCGTTCTTCACCAATATCATCCATCGCTTTGGGGTCCCGAACTCCATCATCACCAACAACAGCACCCAATTCACCGGCAGAAAGTTCCTGGTCTTCTGCGAGGATCACCACATCCGAGTGGACTGGGCCGCCGTGGCTCACCCTATGACGAATGGGCAAGTAGAGCATGCCAACGGCATGATCCTGCAAGGACTCAAGCCGTGGATCTACAACAACCTCAACAAGTTCGGCAAGCGATGGATGAAGGAGCTCCCCTCGGTGGTCTGGAGTCTGAGGACAACGCCGAGCCGGGCCACGGGCTTCACACCGTTCTTTCTAGTCTATGGGGCCGAGGCCATCTTGCCCATAGACTTAGAATACGGTTCCCCGAGGGCGAGGGCCTACGACGACCAAAGCAACCGAGCTAACCAAGAAGACTCACTGGACCAGCTGGAGGAGGCTCGGGACATGGCCTTGCTACACTCGGCGCGGTATCAGCAGTCCCTGCGACGCTACCACGCCCGAGGGGTTCGGTCCTGAGACCTCCAGGTGGGCAACCTGGTGCTTCGGCTACGACAAGACGCCCGAGGGCAGCACAAGCTCACACCTCCCTGGGAAGGGCCTTTCGTCATCGCCAAAGTTCTGAAGCCCGGGACGTACAAGCTAGCCAACAGTCAAGGCAAGGTCTACAGCAACACTTGGAACATCCGACAGCTCGGACCTTGACGGTTGAAGGGAGCAGCAGCACCCTCGGCGTCAACTACACCTTCGGCGAGGTCCGACCTAGCCTCAGACGGCGACGCGGTCGGAGGATCTCCACTTCGAAGGACGACATCAGCACCACGCCCGGGCCATCGCCGCCAGGGTCTTCTCCAGGAATCCGGCCACCCCAAAGCCTCAGCCAGCTGTCCCCCGAGGACATCAGCCTGGCTCGTGGCCTCGGCAACTCAACTCCGACGCTGGTCCCGCCAGTGGACGGCCCAGCCGGGCTCCGGCCGACGAAGTCTTCTTTTTGAGTCAACTCCGCCTCTGTCCGTGCTGACACCACTACCTCTGGCTTCGGCTCATTGAAGAGCGACCGAGGGTTCCTTTAACTAAGCAAGAGAAGCCTCGGACAGCAAGGCCGATCAAGCCGAGGGACTCCTACGCCTCCGGGATACGGATACCTCACTCGTCACCTTCGCACGAGGCAACTCACGCTTAGTGAAGCGGTTCAGATAGCCGACAGGCGAGTCTTAGTGCTCGAAATGAAGAAAAAACACGACTCCGTGCCGAAAATACATACATGTTCAGGCCCCGACAGCCATAATGAACAGACTCCGGCACTCAAGGTGCCATTACAAACAGAACTCCGGTTCCTCCTCTGCGGGTACGAACAACCCCCCACATTGGGGGGCCTGCGGAGCAACAGAAGGCCGACGGGTGGCGCACCGCCGCCCGCTCCAGCAGCAGCGACAACGACCTCCGCTCCGGGTGGCCGAACTGCAGCAGCGGTGGCCTCAGGGCGGATGCTGCTGCAGCAATGCCCTCGCCCACGTCTACGCTCGAGGGGCGAGGACAAGTACAAAGAGCCGGAGGTTCAGGGCGCGGATGGTGGTGCTGATCCCATCGGCGACGGGGACTTCTTCAGCCGCCGCCACCTCAGCACCGACGACGGGAGCCGTCTGCCCACCGGCAGATCCCCACACGGATCCTCCCGGACAAGCGGGGCACCGACCTCCGCGCAAAGGTGCCGTACCGGGGCAAAGGCAGGATAGCCCCAGAACACGAACGCCGCCCTAGCAGCACGTGGTGTCTTGGGCGGCCCTCCGGTGCGCGCGATGCGACAACCGCTCTTGCGGCGGGAGAAGGAACCGGAAGCCGAGCCGGAGCCAGCGAGCCCAACACGCTGAAGCTGATGACGCTCGCCGCCGACCAGCCCCACGTTGTCGAAGTCCGTCCCTCCTGCTGGGCTGGTGAGCGCCCTCTCCCTTGAATGCTGAGGGAGAAGGTGACCCACGAATCCGCGCGGGAGGTAGAGCACCGGCTCAGCCCAACCTCCGCCCCAGCAAGGATGACGAAGATCCTTGAAGCTGAGGGCGGAACCAAGATCGCAGCCCAGCTCGCTTCTCCCCACCACCGAACTGGAGGTCACCGTCTTGGGTGACCACCAGCGAGGGGATGCGGCTGGGCTGCCTGACGAAAATCCTTGAAGCCAAATGATGGCTGAAAGGTACCAACTTCCACGAAGTTGCGTTCCTCCGACGACAAGGCGGAAAGACTGCGAGTATCCCCCATCCGGGGGCTCAGAAGGTGGAAAGACGCGATGCGTAAAGGGAACGCGAAGACATGGTTGCCTTTCGAGGGGGTCACCCCCCTTTTTAAAGGCAACTCCCCCCACTTGCGTCCTCAGCCATTGCGGGCTAAGTCTTCTCCAACACGCTCCAAGGTCTTCCCCCTACGACACGGGGGCTGGGTCCCACGCGTCATGCAAGCTGGCGCAGGGCAGACAAAGCCAAACCGCCGCCCACGGTGCACACGACCGCCCAGCGGTTACAAGCATTCCCCCACTTTCGCCCAGACCAGCGGGCGAAAGGGTGAACCGCCATGCAAGCGACATGCAACCGCACCGAAGGGGCGCACCCTTTCTACTTCGACGCGTCCAGCATGGAGGCCCAGGCCCACGCGTCATGGAACCGGCGCGCCGGTCGCTACGTGCAAGAAACCGCACCACCACTCGCGCCACTACCGCGCCTCCTCGACTGCGGAACCAGTACCGCGACTCGAGGCAACCCTGCGCATAACCCAACAGTGCCAACCAGGCACATCGGTCACGGGCCAGTCAGCTGCAGGAGAAGGCGTGACGATCGAGGCGGCCAGAAATGGGCCGGCAGTAATGGCGGTGGCAGGCGAGCGAAAGCAGCGGTCAAGTCGTCAGCCAAGCTCACGTCCCCTCCTGGGACGGCGGGAGAGCCCTCTCCCACGGCGTGAAGACGGCGCGCCCGTGTCCCGTTCCTCGAACGGCTCGCGCACGCGCAACAGCTGCCCCACGAACCACTCGTCCCATCGCATTAACTCTGCGGCGGGACAGGCGGCACCTTTGGCAGGAGAAGCGGGCGACGCTTCACCTTCGCCATAATGACCGCGTCCAAAAAAGGTACGCCACGTCATTCGATTTTGCATCCTTTTTCCTGTTCCTCTTTCTCTCTCTTACAACAGGGACCGGGAAAGGGGATACCCCGAAAGGGATCCTTCCCCGCGAAGGAAACGGGCCCCAAGCCCCCTACTGATCAGAGGTTCGAAGGCTGGCCCCTCGGAGGGGTTCAACAGTCACCTCAGAGCGCTCGGGCTCCGCGCCCACTACTGGTCAGAGGTTCAAAGGCCGGCCCCTCGGAAGGGTTCAACGACCGCCTCAGGCCACTCGGGCTCTGCGCCCACTACTGATCAGGGGTTCGTAGGCTGGCCCTCGAAGGGTTCACAGCCGCCTCAGACGCAGAGCAAGGGATGACCCTAGGTACGTTCGATACATAACCAAGGCTCGGGCTACGCTCCCGAGGTACCCTAGGACATTTCCGAGACCAGCGGGAACGATCTTGTAACGGAATCCCATCAGAGGGAGGCATCGAGCCCTCGGACCCCGTCAAAAGGGGACCGGGTCCGGCAGATCACCCGCAGGTACTTTTGGAGCGCGCCTCCGGGCCTCTAGCCGACCCCTAACAAATGGGGCACGGGCGTCCACTCGGATCGACGCCCTCCAAGGGCAACATGGCGCTTTTTCCCCCCTCCTCCTTGCGGAAAGGCGACGCAGGGGCGTATGTAAAGAAGTCGAGTCTGTCCTTGACCGTCCTCTCGCCCTGTGCGGAGGCTCGGGGGCTGCTCTCACAAACCCGGCTCCGGCCAAACCGTTGACAGCGTCAACATACCAGCTCGAGAACTTGGGACCCGACCGTGCACCCGGGCTACGGCCAGCTCGCATGAGGGAACAACCAGACCGGCCGAAGCATTGCGAAACGCATTAAGACCTCGAAGGAGTCAAACCACTCCTCCGAGGCCTCGGGGGCTACACCCGGCGGGTGCGCTCGCGCGCACCCACCGGAACAAAATGCAACCGAGAAAGGTTGGCCCCTTGCAAAAAAGTGCGACAAAAGCCTCCAAGCGAGTATTAACACTCCCTTCGAGGCTCGGGGGCTACTGTCGGGGACCATAATTAGGGGTACCCTCAAGTCTCCTAATCTCAGCTGGTAACCCCCATCAGCACAAAGCTGCAAAGGCCTGATGGGTGCGATCAAGTCAAGGATCGGTCCACTCAAGGGACACGATCTCGCCTCGCCCGAGCCCGGCCTCGGGTAAGGGCAGCCGACCCCAGAGGATTTACGTCTCGCCCGAGGACCCCCTCCAGCAACGGACACACCTTTGGCTCGCCCGAGGCCCAGACTTCACCAAGAAGCAACCTTGGCCAAGTCGCCACGCCGACCGACCGTATCGCAGGAGCATTTAATGCAAAGGTGGTCTGACACCTTATCCTGACGCGCGCCCTTCAGTCGGCAGAGCCGAAGTGACCGCAGTCACTTCGCCGCTCTCTCCACTGACCGGCCTGACAAGAGGACAGCGCCGCCTACGCCGCTCCGACTGCTATGCCACTTGGCAGAGTGAGGGTGACAGCAGCTAAGTCCGGCCTCAGGCGCCATAGGAAACTCTGCTTCGCTCGACCCCAGGGCTCGGACTCGGGCTTAGCCCCGGAAGACGACGAACTCCGCTTCGCCCGACCCTAGGGCTCGAACTCGGGCTCAGCCCCGGAAGACGATGAACTCCGCTTCGCCCGACCCCAGGGCTCAGACTCGGGCTCAGCCCTAGAAGACGACGAACTCCGCATCGCCCGACCCTAGGGCTCGGACTCGGGCTCAGCCCCGGAAGACGACGAACTCCACTTCGCCCGACCCCAGGGCTCGGACTCGGGCTCAGCCCCGGAAGACGACGAACTCCGCATCGCCCGACCCCAGGGCTCGGACTCGGGCTCAGCCCCGAAAGACGACGAACTCCGCCTCGCCCGACCCCAGGGCTCGGACTCAGCCCTGGCCTCAGCCGACGGTCTCCGCCTCGCCCGACCCAGAGGCTCGGACTCGACCTCGGCCTCGGAAGACAGACTCGACCTTGACCTCGGAGGAGCCTCCGCCTCACCTGACCCAGGGCTCGGACCGACCACGTCACAGGAGGCGCCATCATTACCCTACCCCAAGCTAACTCAGGCTATGGGGAACAAGACCGGCGTCCCATCTGGCTCGCCCCGATAAACAAGTAATGATGGCGCCCCGCATGCTCCATGACGACGGCGGCTCTCAGCCCCTTACGGAAGCAAGGAGACATCAGCAAGGGCTCGACAGCCCCAACAGCTGTCCTTCCACTAGGCTCCAGCGCTCCTCCGATGGCCACGACACCACACGAACCGGGTGCCAAAACCTCTCCGGCTGCCACGACGGCATGTACTTAGGGCGCTAGCTCTTCTCCGCTAGACACGTTAGCACACTGCTACACCCCCCATTGTACACCTGGATCCTCTCCTTATGCCTATAAAAGGAAGGTCCAGGGCCCTCTTACGGAGGGTTGGCCGCGCGGGGAAGGACGGGACGGCGCTCGCGTGAGCCTCTCGCTCCCACCCGCGTGGACGCTTGTAACCCTCTACTGCAAGCGCACCCGACCTAGGCGCGGGACAAACACGAAGGCCGCGGGATTTCCCCTTTTACGCCTGCCTCCCTCCGGCTTCTTCCCCCCTTCATGCTCCGTCTCGCGCCGACCCATCTGGGCTGGGGCACGCGGCGACAATTTACTCGTCGGTCAGGGACCCCCCGGGGTCGAAACGCCGATAGGATTGAAGAGAGATGTGGCTGCACATGTGGCTATGTGCGATGTATGTCAAAGAGTTAAAGCTGAACACTAGAGGCCAGCTGGACTACTGCACCCACTGAAGATACCTGAGTGGAAGTGGGAAGAGATTGGAATGGATTTCATTACTGGATTGCCTCGCACCCAGAAAGGATATGATGTTATATGGGTGATTGTGGATAGGTTAACTAAAGTGGCTCACTTTATTCCTGTCAAGACTACTTATAAAGGTTCTCAGCTAGCAGAGTTATATATGGCTCGGATTGTGTGTTTACATGGAGTACCAAAGAAGATCGTGTCTGATCGAGGCTCACAGTTTACCTCAAGATTTTGGAGAAGCTTTCATGAGAACATGAGCACGAAGTTGAATTTTAGTACAGCTTATCACCCTCAGACTGATGGACAGACTGAAAGGACCAATCAAGTTTTGGAAGATATGTTGAGAGCTTGTGCCCTTCAGCATGGAGGAAGTTGGCATAAAAGTCTATCTTATGCTGAGTTCTCATATAACAATAGTTATCAGGCCAGTCTGAAGATGTCACCTTTTGAAGCTCTATATGTGTGGGGGATAGATATCCCCCGGGTCCACTAAAAGAGTAATGGACCTCACGAAAGGCCCAAGGGCCCAATAAAATCGTAAGGTTATTCTTTCGTGGGCCTGGGGAGAAACAACCAGCAATGCAGAACGGCATAAGGCCGGATTGGTGCAAACTCGGACGGCCCACCGCGTCGAGCGAGTGACCGCAACAGGGATCCGACTTTTCCTGCGCAGGAACTTCCATGCAACAAAGCCACGTGAGGATAAGTCGGCGAGGATTACGTCAAGGATAATCTCAAGAGGTTCACTATCTTTTAGCCACTTGTTGTTATCTTATCCATGTGTACTGCCCCACGGTCGAGTATATAAGGCCTAGGGGGCACCCCTTCAGAACGATCGACCCATTACTTAGCCACCCACATCAACTCTCTGTATTCTTAATCCAGAGAGCTCTCTTGTAATCATACCCACCAAGCATACTCATCAGGACGTAGGGTGTTACGCATCACTAAGCGGCCCGAACCTGTAAACCTTGTCTACTGTCTCTCGTGCGATCGGCACGAACCATTTTGCTACAGTTGTCGACACCTTCCTACTCCTAAAACACCTTGAGGGGCAACCCCAGGTGTGCGGTCGGACCCAAAACACCGACAGCTGGCGCGCCAGGTAGGGGGTGTGTCGACAATCCAAGCTAGCTCAATGGCCATCTCCTTCTACAGCAAGATCACCCTACGCCCCGGATCAATGTTCTGCTTCGGAACGATCTCATTTGTAGCGGACGAAGAAGGAATTCTGCACCGTATCGCGGATTCACCGGAAAAGGAATCTCCCCCAACAAACTCCGAAAATACCGGAGAAGCGCAACCTCTGGCTCTCCGAAAGAAGATCACTACGACGGCGGCACCGTTCTACCCCGACGTCCTCTTCATCGGAAGAGTGGAATCGCCCGTCATCTCCGACGACGAGCCGACTGTACACGGGGAGGAACCGCCTCAGCGAGAGTCCCGTCGACGGAGGAACCGGCGCAGGAACGTTCGACGACATCACGCAGCCGGAGAGCGGAATCCAGAACAACCTATCTCGCGAGACGAGGTCTCGGAGGTAGGAGAAACCCCGGAAGAACGCGTCTTCAGAGAGCGAAGGAACTCCCGACGACGTGATCGCCGACGAGCTCAGGAACAGGCTGAGCAGGATGCAAGGCAACGTCGAGAGAATCCATTCTTCGGGCGCAACCTGAACCCCGACTTCGCCCGAGCCATGAACACGCCGAGCGAGGTCGAAGGGGTACTAGCTCGGATAGCTGAAGGACTACCTCGGACTCCTGACGCCGATGGCTACCGGCGACTACTCACCCAGGCGGCCAACCATCTTCTACCGCTTGCTCACCCGCCGAACGATCTACGACACGCCATCAACAGTCGCCGAGACGCGCGGAGCTCCATCAATGCTTCGCGAGAACGGCGGCATGAGAACGAGATTCGTCGTCGAGAGGAGTATGACAGGGATCATGGCACCCCGACTCAGAGCCAAGCTACCAGGACTGAGTCGGCAACGGCTTCAACTGGCGGAACCACCCGGGGACGGTTGAGGAATCACAATCACAACTCCCCTCCCCGGGACAGACATCGACCCCGACGACAGGAGGACACGTGCGGAGTGTCCGCCCTTACTCCGTGCCTTAGGGCCATCCAATGGCCTCCCAACTTCAAGGTATCCAATGTTGACAAATATGAACCTAAGCAGGATCCGTGGGGTTGGCTAGCCGTCTACACCACCGCTGCTCGAGCTGCCGGGGCGTCCGAAGACGTGATGACCGCGTACTTACCCATTGTCCTCGGGCAAGACGCGCTGCAATGGCTGCGACATCTACCCCGACACTGTATCGACGTCTGGGGAGACTTCAGTCGACGCTTCACCGCCAACTTCCAGTCCCTCTCCGACAAGCCGGCGCAACCGTGGGACCTCAAATCCATCAAGCGCCGGGGGGACGAGACTCTCCGGTCGTACCTCAAGAGGTTTCAAACCATGAGGAATCGTATCCCCGATGTCACGGAGGCGGCCGTGATCGAGGACTTCTACCGAGGATCCAATGATTCGGCTTTCGTCCGAGCCATACTACAGAAGGCGCCGACTACCTCCGAGGAGCTGTTCCGGGAAGCCGACCTCTACATCACCGCCGACGAGCGAGCCCAGGACCTCATCGGAGGAGCAAAGCCCGCACCGGTAGCACCACGACGCGACACGAACCAGCAACCTGACAAGCGGTGGGAGAAGAGGCCATGCGAAGAAGTGCACGCTGCCGGACCACCTGCCTCTCGCGCTCGAGGAGGACCTCGTGGAGGCGAACGTACGCTGGACGACATCCTCGACGCCCAGTGCCCGTACCACAAGGACATGCGCCACACTCTTCGCAACTGCCGAGACTTCAAGCACTCCGTCGGACATGGCCGACCCTTCCAACCTCTACCTCCTCCTCCGCCGAGGGGAGGACCAGATGAACCACGACAACCCCATCGGCAGGAGGAGGGAGGAGGAGGAGGAGCTTTTCCACGCGTTGACAGGGAGGTCAACGTCATCTTTGGCGGACACGGATCGCAGGAGAGCAGAAGACAGCAAAAGCTCAATGATCGCCAGATACTGGTGGCGACCATCGGCCCTCCCGCCCCATACCGGTGGTCGGAGCACCCGATCACCTTCACTCGGGCAGATCAATGGCTTAACTTCGACCACCCGGGAAAATACCCGCTTCTCGTCGATCCGGTGATCCGAGAGAGCCGGGTAAAGAAGGTGTTAGTGGACAGGGGGAGCAGCATCAACGTCACCTTCCCCCGGACACTCCAAGGCTTGGGAGTTCACCTCAAAGAGCTCCACGAGTCGGACACTCCTTTCTTCGGCATCGTACCGACGGAAGGGGAATACCCGCTGGGCCACATCTACATGCCAGTCACCTTTGGAACTCCGGAGAACTACAGAACCGAGTTCCTGAGGTTTGAAGTGGCGAACTTCGACTGCGGGTACAACGCCATCATTGGGAGGCCAGGATTGGCCAAGTTCATGGCCATTCCGCATTACACCTACATGATACTGAAGATGCCGGGACCGCAAGGGATCATAACTGTGCGCGCCGACTTCCAAGGCGCCGCAGAGTGTTTCCGGGTGGCTATTCAAGCAGCCCTCACCGCCAAACCATCGATGGCTCCCTCTACTTTGGCGAACTCTAAGCCTGAGGAGGACCTCGCAATACCGGCGAATGAAGCTCAGACCGCGACCTCTATGCGGCCGACTGAAGAAACCAAGAGAATCAACCTGGGGTTCGCTGATGAGCGCAAGACGGCCATCATCAGCTCCAGTTTGGATGACAAATAGGAAAGCGCGCTCGTCCGGTTTCTGCAAGATAACCGAGACGTATTCGCATGGCAACCTGCGGATATGCCGGGAGTCCCAAGAGAACTGGTCGAGCACAAACTGAAGGTTTTTCCCCAGGCGAGGCCGATTCAACAAAAATTACGTCGTTTCACGCCTGATAAGAGAGAAGCCATTCGCGCCGAGTTAGCTCGCTTGGTCGCGGCTGGATTCATTAGAGAAGTATTACATCCCGAGTGGTTAGCCAATCCTGTTCTTGTACTCAAAAAGAATAAAGTGGACTGGCGCATGTGTGTTGATTATACTGATCTCAACAAACACTGTCTGAAGGATCCTTTCGGGCTCCCGAGGATAGATCAGGTGGTGGACTCCACCGCTGGATGTTCTATGCTGTCTTTCCTGGATTGTTATTCTGGATATCATCAGATTAGTCTGGCAAAGGAAGATGAAGAAAAAACGGCATTCATTACTCCGTTCGGCGCTTTCTGTTATACCTCCACGCCGTTTGGCCTCAAAAACGCTGGAGCGACTTACCAGAGAGCTATTCAAACATGCTTAGCCGATCACTGGGGCAAGCGTGTGGAGGCTTATGTGGATGATGTGGTGATCAAAACACAGGACTCAAAAGACTTCATCGAAGATTTGCAACTGGTTTTCAACAGCCTGAGGCGGTATAGATGGAAGCTTAATCCCGAGAAATGTGTTTTCGGAGTACCAGCCGGAAAGTTGCTCGGGTTTATTGTCAGTCACCGGGGAATTGAAGCTAATCCAGACAAGATTGAAGCTATCATGAAGATGGAAGCACCTCGATCGCAAAAGAAGGTTCAACGGCTTACTGGATGCATGGCGGCTCTAAGCAGATTCATATCCAGGCTGGGAGAAAAAGGTCTGCCATTTTACAAGTTACTCAAAAAGGTGGATAAATTCCAGTGGACTTCAGAAGCGCAAGAAGCTCTAGATGCTCTGAAAAAATTCTTGACAACACCACCAGTACTGAAACCACCTCGACGAGCCACGTCAACTCAACCAGCTGAAGATTTGCTGCTATATATCTCTTGCACGACTCACGTGGTAAGCACCGCGTTGGTAGTCGAGCGAGTAGAAGAAGGACATGCCTATCCAATACAACATCCTGTTTACTTCATTAGTGAAGTCCTAGGCCCCTCAAAGAAAAAATACCCTCAAGTTCAGAAGCTATTGTATGCAGTACTTCTAACTGCCCGCAAGCTGCGTCACTACTTTGACGATCACAAAGTCATAGTAGTCACAAGTTTTCCAATAGGGGATATTCTTCACAACAAGGAAGCAATCGGTCGAATAGCCAAGTGGGCCTGTGAGCTGGGATCTCATGACATCGAGTTCCGGCCTCGCACTGCCATCAAAACCCAGGCACTGGTTGATTTCGTATCGGAGTGGACTGAACAACAAGTACCAGACAACCCGGAGACTGCAGAAGTATGGCGAATGTATTTTGATGGCTCACTAAAGCTGCAGGGAGCAGGAGCGGGGATTCTCTTCACTGCACCTGGAGGCGAACACCTCAAGTACGCCCTCCAGTTGCTATTCCCGGCCTCCAACAATGCAGCCGAGTATGAAGCTTTGATCCATGGATTGAACATTGCCATATCATTGGGCGTCAAAAGATTAATGGTATACGGGGATTCTCTGGTAGTCATCAGCCAGATAAATAAGGAGTGGGATTGCTCAAACGATTCGATGGGAAGATACTGCACTGCCGTTGGAGGATAAATTCGAGGGTCTAGAATTTCATCATGTGGAAAGAGATCGGAACACGGCAGCCGATGTACTATCCAAGCTGGGGTCCAGTCGAACTCAGGTCCCACCCGGGGTTTTCGTGCAAGAAATTCTGCAGCCGAGTATCTCAATGGATCAAATAGAAGAGTGCAACATCATAGATCAACCCGAGTCAGATCCTGATGACTGGAGAAGGCCAATCATTAAATACATAAAGAATGAAGAAGAACCAGACGACAAGAATTCGGCAGAGCGCATTGCAAGACAGTCGGCTCACTATACACTTATTGGAGAGACATTATACAGAAGGGGTGCATCGGGTGTCTTCATGAAATGCATCCTCCCATCTACTGGAAGGCAACTCCTGGAAGAGGTCCACGCTGGACAATGTGGAATACATGCAGCCTCCAGAACACTGGTCGGGAAGGTCTTCAGGTCAGGATTCTATTGGCCAACAGCAAAGAACGATGCAGCCGAGTTAGTTCAAAGGTGCGAGGCCTGCCAGTACTTGTCAAAGCAACAACACATGCCAGCACAGCAACTGCAGACCATACCAGTAACTTGGCCTTTCGCATGCTGGGGACTGGATATGATTGGACCTTTCAAGAAAGCTCAAGGGGGATACACTCATGTATTGGTAGCAATTGACAAGTTCACTAAATGGATAGAATTCAAGCCCATTGCCTCCTTAACCTCTGCTAAGGCCGTGGAATTCATACAAGACATAATATTCAGATTCGGGATACCAAACAGCATCATAACTGATTTAGGATCCAACTTCACGAGTTCAGAATTCTTTGACTTCTGCGAGCAAAAGAGCATTCAGATCAAATACGCATCTGTAGCCCATCCAAGAGCCAACGGGCAAGTTGAGCGAGCCAACGGGATGATATTGGATGCACTGAGGAAAAAGATTTTCGATAAGAATGAAAAATTCGCAGGAAAGTGGATAAGGGAATTACCCTATGTTGTTTGGAGCCTAAGAACCCAACCTAGCCGAGCTTTGCATGGAAACACTCCTTTCTTCATGGTCTATGGGTCGGAGGCAGTGCTGCTTGCTGATCTCAAGTTTGGGGCGCCAAGGCTGATCTTTGAAAACATAGCAGAAGCTGAGACCACCAGGCTGGAGGACATAGACGTGCTCGAGGAAGAACGGTTAAACGCAGTAATCCAATCAGCAAGATACCAGCAGACTCTAAGGCGCTATCACGACAAGGCTGTACGGCAACGATTTTTCTCAGTAGGGGAGCTCGTCCTTCGCCGAATTCTAACGGGAGAAGGACGACACAAGTTATCACCCTTATGGGAAGGACCCTTCGTAGTAGCAGAAGCCACTCGGCCCGGATCATATCGCCTCACTCAGATGGACGGCACAGAAGTTGGGAACTCCTGGAACATAGAACACCTGAGAAAATTTTATCCCTAGCTGTACCTCAAAACTGCTGGGATAGCGATGATGTACTCTGTAAAGTGGAAATATGTCATCAATAAAGAAAAGGTCTCAAGGATACTCAATTTATTTACGATTGATTTGCATTCTTACTTAACTCAGGGTGACCACTATGCCCTGCCAACGGAGCAATCGGCTTAAGTCGGCAACGACTTAAACCGGTGCAACATGCTCACGCTTACTTAACTCGGGGTGACCACTATGCCCTGCTAACGGAGCAATCGGCTTAAGTCGGCAACGACTTAAACCGGTGCAACATGTTCACGCTTACTTAACTCGGGGTGACCACTATGCCCTGCTAACGGAGCAATCGGCTTAAGTCGGCAACGACTTAAACCGGTGCAACATGCTCACGCTTACTTAACTCGGGGTGACCACTATGCCCTGCTAACGGAGCAATCGGCTTAAGTCGGCAACGACTTAAACCGGTGCAACATGCTCACGCTTACTTAACTCGGGGTGACCACTATGCCCTGCTAATGGAGCAATCGGCTTAAGTCGGCAACGACTTAAGGCGGTGCAACATGCTCACGCTTACTTAACTTGGGGAGACCACTATGCCCTGCTAACAGAGCAATCAACTTAAGTCGGCGGCAACTTAAGGCCAGTGCAACATGCTCGCACCTATATAATTCAGGGGATGATTTCCATATCCCACAAACAAAATTCGTAGTCATCATGCGTCATTACTACCAAATTCATTAACTAAAAAATTCTGATACAATGAGAGAGTAACTATGTCATTTGAATAAACTGGTATCCTCTAACAAATATTCAATCATGCAAGCTGCGCGCTTGGAGCATGCAGAATGTTTTTCTATTTTGTAATGTCTTTCTCAGGAGCGACCGATGAAGAAGGGCGACTCAAAGAATCAGGAGCGGCGATCACGTCAGCCCTTATATCTTCGGGAACAACCACGCCGGGTCTCCTCATCAAGATTCGTCCCGCCCGAATAGCCTTGTCCAGGGCTTTGTCGCGTTGGGCCTTGAGAGTAACAGAAGTTTCTTCAGCAGTTTTAACAGCCAGTCGAGCACTCTCTAACTCCTGGGCAATGGATTTTTTTGGAAGCCCGGAGCCCTTTGATAGTAGTATCCTTCGCTGATATCAACTGCTTAAGCCGGGTTACCTCCTCCATGGATTCTTGCAGCTTACGACGATGAAGGTCTAATTCTTCCATGGTGAAGCGATGACTTCTTTCCAAGATGGTCAGCGAATTGCTAGAATCTCGATACAACCTGTCAAGATTATCACGAGAAGCAGCAAGGATACGTTTTTCTTCCTACAAACACAAGTCAGTTCCTTCAGAAAACCAGGCAAGTAATAGGAGCACAGCAAGGCAAAAGCGCAGTTTCGTATATCACCTTTTCAGAGTCGAGCTGGGCATGCAGAGAAGAACTCAGCGCATTGGCATCATCTAAGGCAGCAGAGACCTGACTCAGCTCAATCTGACTTTGAGAATACTTCTCCTCAAAATCAGTGCATCGCTGAGCCAATTCAGCCTGATCTTGAGAATGTTTTTCCTCAAGAACTGCAATCTGTCGAGTCATTCCTACCAAGAGGTAACCAAACAAAACGAGGTCAGAAGGTAAAACAGTCCACAACAAACGCGAAGAAAAGAAAAAGGGCACTAACCAGCGTTAGTTGCCTCCAACTCGGACACACGACGATGAAGTGACACTGGATTCCAACATGAAAGAGACGAAGCCACTTCTGGGACAGGAGCACCCTGCAATCTCAGCTGGCTGGCCATCCCATCCACCAAAACCTGATGAGAAGAACAGATGAGCATAATGGCAAAAGTTCATGCAATGTAAAAATCAAGCCAAAAAATAGCATAGTACCTGGAGGTTGGAAAAGAATGAAGGGATCCCCAGATCAAGAGAAATCAGCTGATAACCAGGCGCAAGGTCACCACCCGAAGCAGTTTGCAACGGAGTGGTGGGAATCAGTTCAGCGCCTTCAACAGAGCCGGACACTCGATCAGCGGGGACGCTGCCCTCTAAAGCGACGCCCTGGTCCAAAGTTTGGGCCACCACCATGCAGCCAGAGTGTGGAGGTGACCCTGCGTGAACGTCCATGGAAGTGCCGGAAAGAGACCCTGTTTGGGCACCCTCGAGGACTGGGTCATAGTTGGCACTGCCCACTTGAGCTGGATTATCCCCGGCAACACCCTCGGGGGCTGGGCAGTAGCTTGCACTCTTCGCCCGAGCTAAGTCATCCCCGACGACACCCTCGGGGGCTGGGCATGTGTCAGCACCATTCTTGAGGTCCAAACTCTCCGCAGTAACCACCTCTAAGGTTGACGGGCCTTCGGCTACTTCCATGGAATCAGGACAGTCCAAGTTAGCATCCCGACCCTCGAGATCGCGCTCTAAGGTCGACGAGGCACGGGATGACCTCAACCCAGCATCAGGCACGGCACCGCAAGCTTCCGTCGCATCATCATCCACTGGCCCTGATAACAAGTCCTCTGGAACCATATCCTCAAGAGTTTGATCAAAGTCGGCCAGGGATATTTCTTGCAGACCAACGAGGGCAGATAAAGCAGGAGAAGGAACTCCACTACTTTCCCCACTGGCGAGGAATTGCCGACTGTTCTTCCGAGTCAGAGGGACCTCATTCTCTTCCTCTCTGTCGTCTTCATCAGCAACACAGGCAACACCCCCATTGGGATCAACGACAGACATACCACACCCATTGGGATCAGCATCGGTAAATTCAGGCACAGGAACCTCCTCAGCAGCAGGAACCGAGGGACCAGCATCCTGATCCAAACTAGATACTCGCCGAACGCGTCTCCTTTTCTTTTTCTGCTCGTCAGCAGGAAGATCAGCTTGATTAGCTCGGCAAGGACGCCTCGAGCGAACACGGACAGGTCTCTGAACATCCAAGATTATACCAATCTCTGGGAGAGGCGCCACTGCCAATGTCTCAGCAGGAGTAGCGTCAGAGGAATCCTCAGCCAACATATCAAGCATGGCATTCATTTCTGCATCATTAGGATCCAGAGGCACCTCGAAATGGACTTGTCGTTCATCATCAGGAATTTTCCCAAGTGAGGCAACCAAAGCATTGACTTCTTCATCAGAGGGCCGTGTTCTAAGGCCCAAATTGCCATCAGTCGTAGGTGGATTTGACACGAAGAGAGTGAAGGCTTTGGCAGGAGGCAGATTCCAGGCTGAGTATGCCACCGGAGCACCAACATTGGATACTTTGCCCCTGAGAATCATCTCCAGTCGGCTCACCAAATCTGCAGAAGGGATTCTCTTGTTGATAACTCGAGTTGAGTCGGCTAGCCCTTGATACAGATAAGCCGGGTGGACTCTATCTTTCAGCGGCTGAATGTTCTTGAAAACGAAGTCAGCAACCACAACTTCAGCAGTTAAACCTCTCTCTTTCAATAGTCCAACTTCAGCTAGCAGCACACTGGCTTCGGCTACCTCCTCGTCTGTGGGAGACTCGGTCCAGCTCGGGGTGCGAACGTCTAGCTGTCTTCCCGACCGGGGGGGAGAGAATTTCCATAGTTATCAACGATAAACCACTCTAGACGCCATCCCTTAATGCTGTCTTTAAGGGGAATCTCAAGATATTCAGTCTTCCGTCCCCGGCGCATCTCCAAACTGGCACCCCCGACCAACTGATGTTGTCCCCCGGCCATCCCAGGACGACAATGATACAGATGTTTCCACAAGCCAAAATGCGGCAGCACGCCAAGAAAGGCTTCGCATAAGTGGACGAAGATGGAAATTTGCAGAATTGAATTAGGGTTCAGATGGGTTAGGTTGATGTGGTAGAAATCAAGGAGACCACGGAAAAAGGGAGAAATAGGGAGGCCAAGGCCGCGAAGAAGGAAAGGAGCGTAAACCACGGACTCGTGGGTATCCTCTGTCGGGACCGTAGTCCCATGGCAAATCCGCCAAGAACAGAGTTCCCGTGGAGGAAGAACACCGATAGACATGAGGTGGAGGAGTTCGGCTTCAGAGATGATAGACATGTGGTTACCTGCAAAAGGTAACTGGCTGTTGGGATCGATTGGAGGAATCACCACAGCGGACGAGCTTGCGATTTTCCTCTTAGGAGCCATTTCGATTCTACTAAGTGAGCAGATTGGAGGCGAGCGCAGAGAGGATTCGGAAGCGGGAGTGCAAGAACTAGGGCGCGGAAAGCAAAGGCGGCTAAAAGTGCAGCTCTTATGGGATATTCTCGGACCAGATACCGTTTCAAAAAGTGCCCAGTCATCACCCGGCAGTTATTTCCAAAATCCCAGCATGCCACGTGGTCATTCGGCAGTTATTTCCAAAAACTGGTGGGCCATCTCATCACTCGGGTGTTATCCTCAAAATAACTCGGCATTGCCTCTAAAAATGCCGATGTCACCGCCCAGTCACTCGGCGTTGCCTCTAAAATGCCGATCTCGAGCTCAATCGCTCGGCATTACTTCTAAAATGCTGAAGGCGACCTTTAATCACTCGGCGTTGCCTCTAAAACGCTGATCTCGGGTTCAGTCGCTCGGCATTGCCTCTAAAAATGCCGACGTC
Source organism: Zea luxurians (assembly GCA_029449295.1). Lineage (NCBI taxonomy): Eukaryota > Viridiplantae > Streptophyta > Magnoliopsida > Poales > Poaceae > Zea > Zea luxurians. The sequence goes on along the minus strand of JAOPSE010000001.1, from coordinate 41,385,883 downwards.
ACCGCCCAGTCACTCGGCGTTGCCTCTAAAACGCCGATCTCGAGCTCAATCGCTCGGCATTACTTCTAAAATGCTGAAGGCGACCTTTAATCACTCGGCGTTGCCTCTAAAACGCTGATCTCGGGTTCAGTCGCTCGGCATTACTACTAAAATTCCGACGTCGGCCTTCAATCACTCGGCGTTGCCTCTAAAACGCTGATCTTGTATTAAATCGCTCGGCATTACTTCTAAAATGCCGACGGCGACCTTTAATCACTCGGCGTTGCCTCTAAAACACTGATCTCAAGCTCAATCGCTCGGCATTACTTCTAAAACGCCGACGGAGACCTTTAATCACTCGGCGTTGCCTCTAAAACGCTGATCTCGAGTTCAACCGCTCGGCATCGCTTCTAAAATGCCGACGTCGACCTTCAATCGCTCGGCATTACTTCTAAAATGCCGACGTTGACCTTCAATCGCTTGGCATTGCCTCTAAGACGCTGGCATAGCGCTCAGTCGCTCGGCATTACTTCTAAAAACGTCGATACAGACTGCAATATTGCTCAGCGGCTACTTCTGGAAGCGTCAGTATGATGATCAAGTTGTTCGTCTATAATCTCAAAAGAATCAGATTTATAATCAAACAAAACGAGTCATCAAGAGGAAACCAAAGTCATTCTTCATTAAGGGAAGTGGCAATACTTACAAATCAACTCATTATGAGTTGATACTCCCCTACTGCTACTACTACTACTACGCTACACTATACTACTCTACATTACTAATTCTACTGCATTATTTCACTATACTATTTCTAATCTATACTAATATCTAAAAAGACCAGTGGCATCTAGCCACTGGCCCTGCCCTTGCCGCCGCCACCGCCCTTGGTGCTGCCCCTGCTGCTGCCGCCCTTGGTGCTGCCCCTGCTGCTGCCGCCCCTGGTGCTGCCCTTGCTGCTGCCGTTGCCGCCGCCCCTGCCACTGCCGCTGCCGTCGCCGTCGCCACCGTCGTCGTCGTCGTCGTCGTCGTCGTCCTCGTCCTCGCCGCCATCGTCCGAGTCCTCCTCATCCGAGGAGTACTCCGACTCATCCGAGCCCTCGAGCCCGGAGCGCTCGACGGCCCGGATGTACGTCCAGACCTCCGCGGCTATCCCCTGGGAGTCGTCCGAGTCATCGGACGACGCCGGAGGAGAGACGGGAGCCGGAGACCCCTCGGACTCGGAGGAGAACTCCTCCTCCGAGTATTCCGAGTCACCAAAATCCTCCGATGGAGGAGTCGGCTCGCGCTTGCGCTTGTTGTTTTTGCCCATGGTGGAAGCAAGCGGGAAAGAAGAGAAGGAAGCAGTAAGGAATAGCGAAGCGATGTGAAGAAACCAGAGGGGCAACAGCGTTATTTATAGAAGAGAAAGGCAACCGCTCACCTCCAACCGCGGTCACTGAACAGTCGCAAAGCATTCAATATGCACTCCCACCCGTCCGAAGACACGTCAGGCGGCTGACGCCGTTTCATGCAGCACTACACCCGTTGGGACTCCAGTCAACAGCGCAAAGGGTATGATTACACTCGCCGTCCCATCACATTACAACTCAGAAGCAGCCGGCTAAAACACTCAGCGTACCAAGCCGTCCCTTGCCCACACCCATTGGGGGGGACGCCCAGGAATTGTCAGTATATTTTTCAAAATGGTCACATCTGTGCAGAGCATGCAGTGAATGCCTCAAGACAAAAATGAGATATCAACAAGAGTTAGAAGGAAGCCAAGTATAGCCAGCAGAGTGCAAAATATGGTCGACAGATACGACTTGAAGACTAGACAGAGAACGTCCATCAAATGTCCAATCAGTCACAGAGCAAATAAATTACGCTACCTAGCAAGATACGGAGGGATTGCAAACTCGGCTGCAAAAGACAAAATACATGCTGACCTCTGAAGCATAATATTGATGACATAGCACGGATGACATCATGCCAACTTTTTTATAAGCAGAAAGAGTAGTCTTCAGCAAAAGGACATAAAAAGAAGACCTTCAAGCGAATTATCCTCAAAAAATCCACTTGAAGATCGGGGGCTACACCCATTGGGTGCACCTTCGGTGCACCCCATGGATTATCATTCTAAGCCGAGACAGTGCCAATTTCTAAGAGCATAGGACGAGATTAAAAAGCCAATCCTCAACCGAAATGAAGGAACACAAATGGGAATAATCTCTATTGAAGACCTTCGAGTAGATTATTTTCTAAAATCTACTCGAAGCTCGGGGGCTACACCCATTGGGTGCACCTCCGGTGCACCCAATGAAGTTCAGAATCCTACGAATTGGAATGCCGACCTCTAAGGCACAGGCACGAAACTAGGTTTTGGTCAACAAGTGATCGGAGCAGGAGAGAACAATAGGAAGCCATATTTCTTCAAATCACCTGCAAGCTGGACCTGGGATCTTCGGGTTGATTACCTCTAAATTAACCCAAAGATCGGGGGCTTGTGGGGGATAGATATCCCCCGGGTCCACTAAAAGAGTAATGGACCTCACGAAAGGCCCAAGGGCCCAATAAAATCGTAAGGTTATTCTTTCGTGGGCCTGGGGAGAAACAACCAGCAACGCAGAACGGCATAAGGCCGGATTGGTGCAAACCCGGACGGCCCACCGCGTCGAGCGAGTGACCGCAACAGGGATCCGACTTTTCCTGCGCAGGAACTTCCATGCAACAAAGCCACGTGAGGATAAGTCGGCGAGGATTACGTAAAGGATAATCTCAAGAGGTTCACTATCTTTTAGCCACTTGTTGTTATCTTATCCATGTGTACTGCCCCACGATCGAGTATATAAGGCCTAGGGGGCACCCCTTCAGAACGATCGACCCATTACTTAGCCACCCACATCAACTCTCTGTATTCTTAATCCAGAGAGCTCTCTTGTAATCATACCCACCAAGCATACTCATCAGGACGTAGGGTGTTACGCATCACTAAGCGGCCCGAACCTGTAAACCTTGTCTACCGTCTCTCGTGCGATCGGCACGAACCATTTTGCTACAGTTGTCGACACCTTCCTACTCCTAAAACACCTTGAGGGGCAACCCCAGGTGTGCGGTCGGACCCAAAACACCGACAATATGGGAGGAAATGCAGGACTCCTCTATACTGGGATCAGACTGGAGAAAGACAGTTCTTTGGGCCTGAATTGATTCAAGAAGCAGAAGAACAAGTCCGTATAATTTGAGAGAATTTGAGGGTGGCTCAAACTAGGCAAAAGAGTTATGCTGATAATAGAAGGAGACCACTGGAATTTAAAGAAGGAGATTATGTGTATCTCAAGGTGTCACCACTTCGTGGAATGAGGAGATTCAAAGTTAAGGGCAAATTGTCCCCTCGCTATATTGGACCATTCTTGATCTTTAGGCGAGTTGGGGAGATGGCATACCAACTCGAGCTACCTGCTAGTCTATCGGATGTGCATAATGTGTTCCATGTATCTCAACTAAAGAAATGTCTCCGTGTCCCTGAGGAACAGTTACCAATGGAAGAGCTCAGTGTTCAGGGTGATTTGACTTACACGGAGTACCCGATCAAGATTTGGATACATTGACTCGAGTTACAAGAAATAAGGTGATAAAGATGTGCAAAGTGCAATGGAGTCACCATGGAGAGGATGAAGCAACGTGGGAAAGAGAAGAAGAGCTTCGCATAGATTTTCCCCACCTTTTCCCTAAACCTTCTTAAATCTCGAGGACGAGATTCTTTTTAAGGGGGGTAGGATTTTTAATACCCAAATTGTAAAAGTATAAGAAAGGAGATGTTTATCCTTTATATGTTTGCCTCTATCCATTAACATATGTGAACTACTACATTTCAAGTGATTAATTAACTAGTGACATTCAAGATAATTTGCGCATCATGCTGGGTTATATTGTATTTGTGCATCTATGGATAATAATAACAATAGAAATAAAATACAATAATATCCAGATAGAGATTTAAGGCCCAATGTGCAAATCTAGGAATTTAAATAACAGAGAAAAAGGGGAAAGAGAGGGAGAAAAACACTATATACAGAAAATAAATACATAAATAAAACTAGATTCTTCATATGCTTGGACTTGAAGTTGTTCAATTATCCCAAATGAGAAACTCACAACCAAATTAGAATCTAAATTTTTAAATCTAAAATAAAGGGAATTTGAAAGAAAAATAAAAAAAAGAAAAGGCAAACCTGCAGTTGGGCCAAATTCCTGCATCCTCGGCCCATCTTCCGCGCTAGCCGCCCCGTGTGGCTTCATCCGCGCGTGGGCTCGTTGGCTGACCTGGTCACCTGGCCCCACCTGTCAACCGCGGCACTGTGTTTCTTCTTCCCCATAACCATCCGCGTCCAGCTACCGTGCAACTAACTCCGCAACCCGGCCGGATTTACCGGACCCGCGCGACGACTCGCTCTAGGGACCCTGGGTATATGGGGAAGAAAGGCCTCGCTCACGCCCCTCTCACCAGACTTGCCCAACCCTCGCGTTGCCCGCAACCCTAGAGCTTAAGCAAAATCCAGACCGGCGCGACTGAGTCCGGGTCAACCGCCGTCGTCTGAGCTTCTTGGCACCTTCTCTCGGCTGTTGGGCAGGACCACAGGGGTGGCGTGCGAGCGCTCATCGGAAGCTTGGTGGTCGAGCAAACCTTTGGTATGGCATCGCCTCGAACTCACTTTCTCTCCCCTCGTATTCATTTCGTGCGTGGCCGAGGTAGAACCTGGGGCCGCTCGGCGTATAGCAATGGGCTGTGTCGGAGCCGTAGGGATTCTAACTATGGCGGGGGAACAACTGGTGGCATTCCTCGTCGCCGGTGGAAGTTCTGGAGCATCGGGGCGCGCCGTGTGCATGCGCTGGTGGAGAGCCCCGCCGCGGTGCTCTGCGACGCTAGCTAGCTATACCGGGGGAGGAGGACGACTCCAGAGTCGTAGATCGACTGCTGGACGGTGGAGATCAGAGGAGCGTCGTAACCATCGGATCTGTAACATACGGTTCAGATTAGAACGACGCGTAACCCTTCGCCGCATTCGGTTTGCGCCGTTGAGTTTTGATCGAACGGTGTAAGATAGATCTAGGGTGCATAGAATCTCCACCGTTGATCTCTGGGTCAACGTGTGGATTTACTTACCGGTTTGAGCTCCGCTTAATCTAATTTTAGCCGTAGGATTCTAATCTGAGGGCTGAGATTGGTCAATACCCCTTCGTGGGACAAATTCTCATAAGAGACCCTCTGTTTTCACATAATAAACCCGCCGTCCACGTTCACTGTGTTCTGGGTCTCGGGAAAACTTACGCGCTAGCCCCTGACTTTTCTCGAATTCGAGGCCCAGTCCAAAAGGGATTAAAAATAGAGAAATAATTATAGAAATTAGTTTTTAATACAAAAACAATTCTAGAAACTTGAGAAATTCATATTAAATTCATTTTAGCTCCAAATTCATCCATTCAAGTTTCTAAAATTTTGTAATAATATTCTCTACCACCTAGAGTCTCTGTTTTGTCATGAAAACAGTAATAAAAATAATTTCTCACTTAATCCTATTTTAAGCCTATAAAACCTTTGAAAATTCATATCTTAAAGTCTATAACTCCAAAAATTATGATTCCTGTTCCTAGGATTTTATTTTAATGTGTAGATTATTACTGTGTATTTTGTTTACATGTTTGGTGTGATGTTAATTTTCTCTATATCCTGTGCTTGTTTGTATTGTGGCGAGTAGAAGAGCTTGTGACTGAGGATCCTGGTAAGCAGCAGATAGAAGTAGCTGAGCAGGAGCTCATTGAAGGCAAGTTGTGCCCTTGACCACTTTTTACCCAATAATGTTCTTTAATATCAAGTTATTCATGCATAGGTTAATTTTGATGGGACCCGATAGGTCACCCTAGATTGTTTATCTCATTACCTTGTTTACCCCTGAATCACTTGGGTAGTTTGCTATTGCTTTACATGGTTTTGGGATAATCATTTATTATATCTATGTTCCAATTCTTTTGTTGTTCTATTTATGTTCATGTCAAGATCATTAATGTTAATTGGAACATAGAGCTTAACTTGAGAAACACGTGCCACCACAAGGGTTTAATGGGACGCCCTTGGCTGACTAATTAGGAATGCTAGTGAAAGACTACCTTACCCGAAAGGGGCAAGGGCAGTAGGGGAGTTGCATGCAAGGAGGTTCTCAGGTTGATTTAGCTGCGATGGCGGTCAGACGGGGGAATCTTGCAAGTGCTCTTCCCATAAACTGTAGCGGGTTTTCGGAAGCTAGTGGAACTTTGTAAAGGCCTCGTAGTGTTGCCCTGCCTCGCCTCCTAGGTAGAGGTGTATGGGAGTCGCGACCCCTTGGTGGATGGGTAACATGACTTGTGGGTAAAGGGTACAACCTCTACAGAGTGTAAAACTGGTATACTAGCCGTGCTCGCGGTCATGAGCAGCTCAGGACTCTCTGATGATTAAATTATGGAACTTAAATTCAATTTTGTCATTTGCATTGCTTGGGTTATTATTAATTTTGTTCTTTTACTTTTACTTAAGGTTTGGTATTTACTTACATTTAGTAACTGCTAATAAAAGTTTGACCAACTACTTAAAAGCAATGCTCAGCCTTAAACCCTGTCATTGATTAGCTTACACATCACATGAACTCCCACCTTTGTGAGTTCATCCCCACTGGTTCCCCACAACTTGTTGAGCTATGATCATGTGTGAGCTCACCCTTGTTGTCTCACACCCCCCCCAAAGGAGAAGAACAGGTGGTTCAGGAGGAGCCACAAGGCGAGGAGTTTCATCTGATCTAGGTGGCGTTTCTTAGTTGACATTGGCGCCAACGACGATCCTTAGTTTGTTTTATATTTATCTTTTATTTTGTAATAAGACTTCCGCTATGTAATAAATACTCTGATGTTTTGTGACATTTATCTCTATACACTCTGTTATTATATATGTTGTCTTCTTGGCGCATGTATGAGATGCATCTGGCTTTGTTCTTTAAAGCCAGGTGTGACACCCCCCACACAGCTCTGTTGCCTGCGTCTCCGCCCCTAGCCACGTGTCGGCTCCTCCCCACGCATGGCTCCCTCTGCGCCATGCGTCGGCTCTATAGGCGCGCGTCTATTAAGTCATTTTCTCTTTTGTTTCAGATATTCTAGTGTACATTAAGTCATTCTGTCGTCTTTTTATTTATACTCAGACATTTCTTGTTATTGGTTCAGCCATTCTAGATAATGTTAAGTCATTCTAGCGTCTAGACAACTTTTAGTCATTCCAATCAACATTAAATCGTTATAGTAAATATTAAGTTATTTTGCAGAAAACATTAAGTTATTATTGTTTTTCAGCCATTTTTTAGGTTTTCTCAGACATTTCTTATGTTATTGGTTCAGTCATTCCATAAAATATTAAGTCATTGTAGGCTACAATAAGTCATGTAGTAAACATTAAGTCATTTCAGGCGAGGTGGCTCGGCTCTACTCTTGTGGGCTCGGTTGGCCGACTGGGCGGATGCGAGGGGAGGCTAGCTCAAGTCAGGAGGGATGTGCCAGGGGTGGTCCAGGTGATGGACCCAACGGTCCATCACCCTAGGTGATTAATAGATTTAAAACTACTAAACTACATTGGATAATGTTCAATTATAGCAACATGCAATTTAAGTATATCATGCATTTATATACATCAAAGTTTCGTGTTTACCATCATAAAAGTTACACATATATACATCACACATTATACACATCAAAATTTCTCCACTACTCTAATAACTATTATGGCTAAAATTTAGTCTACTAAAATCTGTTAGCACTCTGAACTCTGGTGTTCCTAATATACTGGTAGCATCGTGAAATTTTCCTTCGCATGTAATGACTTCTTTTAAGATGAATGAGCACAGGTCCTCAACTATATTGTATAAAGCAGTTTTGTGATGTGCTCCATTTTTATGTTCAAATTCATGTAAAGTAAGTTTATAAACATAATATATTTACACTTTGATAGTACGATCGCTACGAGCTAGTGTGGGGGTTGTGTTGCGCGATCGTGATTGATGTGTTTTGTCTCCTTATCCCATGATTGATGTGTTTGAGCAATCACTGCCAGCTAGTGTGGAGGGTGCGTTATCTTTTCTCCTTGGCGAGGAAAGATGTTCCTCTGAAAAACTTTATGGCGGGGTTGGTGGATTGCTAAGAGCATCACCAAAAGATCCAAAAAAAATAAATTTTCTAATATATAGGAATTGAGATCTCTCTAGATCTCTTAGACCCTATTTGGGAGGGCTTTACTTTAATAATTGCAGTTTCGGTTTTCTAGTTTCGCCATGAAACAACTTCAACAGATTAGTAAGGCAGGATTCAAGAGTGTTTGGTTTGCACATAAACTTCAACTTCTGTAATACAATTAATTTATATGAGTTTTATTAATTATCCTTGATGATTAACGGCTGGAGAATAAACATAAATCGATAGGTATTTTTGTGCAACTTAATGAGGAGGTATGAAAACAGTGTTTTTAAAACCCCTTTGAGGGACTTCAAAATTTTCATGAAAGTGGCCTCTAGTTTTAGTTTTTTTTTAAAAAAAAACTAGAGCTCGTGGAGCTAGACCCGTTTGGATAGAAGAAGTTGAAATAGACCTGAAATTCTTAAAATGAAGCTCTACCAAACATGCCCTTAGTTCTAAAAAACGAACCATCTCCAACAACTCACAACATATTCTCAAAAACGATATGAATAGGCCCCATCACCACTACCATATGCTCGTGCAGGATAGCCATGAATAAGTTTTACCGGTCATTGCATCGCCTGCAGTGTACAGACCCTGTTGTGGTTTCTTGAGCATGTTGCGTGCATCACATTTGCTAAGTTGCATACCAGCTTCTTGTTAATGCAAGTAGGCAGCCGAAGGGGAAAAAATCATTTCAATCGAATCGTACGGCTGAATCTGATGCCTGAGCAACACTAACACTCTGATTATTGCAGTGTCAGCAAACCTAGAATTCTAAGGCACGCACATAATAACTCGATAGATAAATCTCATAAATTAATGACCCACTATACTCAATCATCCCATCGATCAAATCACAAATCGTCGAAGGTCACACTCAAACTCGAGAGCTGATCTATGCTGCAATTACTCCGTTCGCCATTCGAATGGTTGTTGAATCAACCAACCCCAATAGCACATTAAAGTTCTGGATAGATGTCTATGGATCCGATTAACGACCTCTCACTTACTGCAAATGCCAGCGACACAGGCGACGTCGACGACCGCCTTCTCCCGCCAATGGATGAGCACAGCGACGACGACGTAGTGCGTGAGGGCGCCGACGAGCACAAGTACGTGGAAGATCTGGTGGTTGTGGGCGACGACGTCGAACATCCCTGGTCATTACTTCTCCGGCACGCGGCTGTCATAGAACCAAGGCGTACGCGCCTGAAGGTTGGTACCGGGCTAGCGCGAAGTGGTGAAAAGAACGCGGAAACGGATACGGGACCTCGATGGAGAGCTCAAGCGGCGGAGGAGGTTTACGCTGTGGAGAGGTTTGTTTTCGCCTGTGGTAGTTTAGGAAGACTGTATAGGTTACCGTTGGAAACGTTTTTTTTCTTTTTTCCCTATAATAAAGATTAGATGGAGGCTTTAAGTATCTCTTGAAGATGCTCTAATTAACCCTCCCTATTTAACTTTGGGGCCTTGTCACCCGACATTGTGGCACACATTATCCTTGGGATGCGATTGGCCTTATGTACGCATTGAGTAGTTAAACGAACCCACAAGGACTGGTTTTTAAAAAATGTCCTAATAGAATCAAAACCTATTGATCGAATAGATAACATTAGTTGAATTAATCACAAAGGAATTTTTTTTCTTAATTAATGGTGTCCCCCCCACCCACATGCATGGTTGATAATGACTTGTAAATATTGGAAGGATCATGACACTTAAGAAATGGATAAATTAACCAATCTATTTCACAAACTAAGGCCTCAAAATTTTGTCTAGTCAAAATCTATACAATAAATAAATTATGTGTAACTACAATTTTAACTAAGTGTGTTTCTATCTGTACCGCAAAAAATTCTATAACATACCTATCGACTAGCCTAACAACTATGATAGGAAGGTAAAACTCACAACTAGGGTGCACAATCTAAATGTGACAGCTTAAAGACGATAGAGATACGAACTTCCATTAATGACTCTAGAGTTTTCACTATGGCATCAAGAAGTGTGCAAGTTTCCCCTAGTCCTCGTTAGAGTCCCTTACAAGAATTCCCACATAAGGGATAAGATGTCATTCAAATAACTTCGTGGATAGTCTTATATCTTCCCTACATGCAAGTGGATCTTCGGAATAGTCACTCCTAAACTGCTTCCCACCGTCTTCACAATCGAGTTTCTGCCAAAGCACTATAGGCCTCATTCCCTCTAATACATGATGACTGCCAAGTTGGTGTAATCTTGCAAGACTATAAGCCATTTTGGTAGATGGCGCATGCAAGCACCAAGGGATAACAGGTATTATAACCTTTCTAAAATACTAGTCCTTAATGATGGTCTAACTAACCTAAACACTTATCAAAATACCTATGTTAATCATTGAGTGATTCTTTGAACACTTGAGTGTCTTGAGCTACTAAAGATGAGTCTCAACTCTTTTGATATGTTCTTTACCTCCCACACTTCTCAAATGGCTAGTTGGTCATATTTATAGCCCCAAAGGAGAGGTATAGTTGTTGTAACATAAATAGCCATCTCTGCATACTGTTAGACCATGTGTTAGGGTCTAGTACCTAACAATGGCTATTATGTTAATACTAGTCGTTGCTGACTGTTGGGCCAAGCCTTTGTGGCATATAGTCCAATGTCTAACGTCGGACAAGTGATGCCCCTTTCTCCTCTCGGGAACCATTTTGGTGACCACTAGACTCCATCTTCAATGGTCTAATGTTCCTATGTAGGATTTGTCTAACATTCCTTTGAGCGTAAATAGTATAACAGTTTGGTTCGATGTCATCTCCACTATAATTTTGTTGCTTAGTCTGACACACTATTGTGTGTGTAGAGTGGGACTGTACGGTTCTATGCCTTGCCACTATTGGTCTGACGTTTAGTCTAACACCCAATCTGATGCTCCTTCAATCTGGCGGCTAGGATTATCTCGGACGTATGGTCCACACCCCACAGTACAGTCTGACGCCTCGTTCCAACACCTATTGAAACACTTCTCTTTGTTACTCTATGATATTTGTGTCCAACTTGGTTCCATCTTATGTCTTGGACTTTTGCATGTTCTAGTAGGTCTTCAATACGTCTTCTAATGTCTTGTTTGAAGTGTTGATGTATCATTTGGATCACCACTTTGCCATAGTCCAAGTTTACTTTACGTCCTTTGAACTATATTTAAAGATACTAGTAAATAATGTCAGTCCAAATATTCATATTGATCATCAAACATTAAAATCTAACTGTAAATAGGTCTTAGACCATTTTACTTACAAACATGTCCTTGGGAAATCAACATATGAATATCATATTATGGAAGTGAAATAGATAAAATCGGTTCGCTTTGTAAACCTCTTTTGTTGCATGGATAATCTTGATGTTATTATACACACTTTAAGCATCTCATTTTTCCAGAAACATTAATAACATTAATGATCCATACTGGCAAGACCAGCTTAGGGGGTGTTTGGTTTCTAGGGACTAATTTTTAGTCCCTCCATTTTATTACCTGAATTGTCAAATATAGAAACAAAAACTTTATTTTATTTTTCATAATTAGCAATTTATGGACTAAAATGGAATAAAATAGATGGACTAAAAACTAGTCCTTATAAACCAAATACCCCCTTATGCTACTTGTGCTTCAGGTACTGATGAGACCATCACCTCATAGAACGCCTGATTTTTGGATAAGCCCTCAATTTGCGCCTCCTGGGTCCGTACAAGTAACCCTGGCTACTAAAAAATTACTAAATTTAGACTCCCAGTGTCTAGAGCGGCGCATGATGATTTTTTGAACTGGACAAGGATGCTTGGCATTAGATCTGGAATTCCGCAGAGTACATATGTGTTGAGCACCATATTGAGCGGGCGGACGGTCCGGCCCTGAGGCCGGACGGTCCGCGGTCCGGACAGTCCGCGCCTGTGGGCCGGACGGTCCGCGCATGCGCAGAGCAGTTTAGGGTTCCGAGTTTTGTGCTATGTTTGTTGGCTAGATTTGCGGAATTAACCCGGAATCCAGTCGTGTAAAGGGTCCAGCCCCCCTCCTCTATATAAAGAGAGATCTACGGCCGATTTGTAATAATCAATCGAATCAATACAACTTCTATTTCGCATTTTATCTTAGGAGTAGTTCTAGTTTAGCCCTAGTTTAGCCTTCCAATCCCCAAATTCTCCGCCTCTCCTCGACTCTACGTCGATTAGAGGAGTCTAGGTCAGTCTACCCGAGCCTAGACAACTCCTAGGATCTCTCCTCCCCTACGGGATCCCTCCCGGGAGCGAGATCCAGGCGCCGTCGGCGATCTTCCGCCGCCCCTGCGCACGCGCTACCGTCCCGCCCTAGGGCGCGGACCGTCCGGCCGTCAGGCAGGGAACCCGAGCTCCTGCACCAGGTCGCGGACCGTCCGGCCCTGTGCCGCGGACCGTCCGCGTCTGACCAGAGAGCACCGCCGCCTCGCGCCAGGTCGCGGACCGTCCGGCCCTGGGCCGCGGACCGTCCGCGCCTGACCAGAGAGCACCGCCTCTGGTTCTCTTGAGTAATTGACGCCTCCAAAAAGGCGTCAACATACTTTTTGGGGACTCCGCTGGGGAAAGCATATTTAGACCTATCAAATCGGCCCTCAATGGCCGGTTCAAGGGATAGCTCTGATATTTCTCCAAGCAACATCATAGAGCCGACTTGGGAAACCTTGCCGGCTGACGAGCAGCTCCAGTTCGAGGAGCACAAGGAGCGGATGATCCAGGAGGCGAAAGCAAAGTTCTTGGCCAACTTCAAAGTGGACAGGAACAACAAGGTCGTCCGACATCGGGCGACGGATCCGGCCTCGCTCCAACCCACGCCAGATATCCCCAATGTAAGTAATACCAACGATCTGCAATCTTTTAAAAATTATGTAGAAGATCAGCGTGAACAAATGCAGAACATCATAGGGGGTATGCAAAGCGATCTTAAGAGACTAGTACGTGCATTTGATAAGTCTAGTATCGTAAATTTTCCTTCGCACGAGGTTGAGTTAGAAGGTAACACGCATAATACATTGGCTACAGGTTGTCACGACCAGTCACAACCCCTTTATGAGATGCCGATGGACACATACCCTGCGTAGCCGCAAATCGGCAGCAAATCAGCCGATCTGCACATGCCCGGACCGTCCGCAAGTGAGCGCGGACCGTCCGGGCCAGTCATGGCTGGGCCCATTTTTAATAAAGTACCCAGACACGCACCCGAGCCACCACATATGACACAGAACCCAAACTACCCAATCGGACAGTCCGCATACAACGACGGACGGTCCGGGTACGTATCCGGACAGTCCGCGCATGAGTCTTTTGAGGAGGATTATTACCTGAACCCTCGCCCGTCCCAGCAACACTTCCCATCACACTATGCAATGCACCAGCCTATTAATTGAAGATCCAGAGCCCAGGAAAGCTTTCCGGTCCCACCTAGAAGGCCGGAAAGAAACGATCAAACCCATGAGCCATATAGGGCGAATAGAAATGCACCACGTAGCTCAAATCAATGGGGGGAACAACAACATAATAACATGCAACCAACCCCACCTATGTTTGACCAAAGAGCCGGTGGTCTTGCACCGGCTGCCATTGATATAGTGAGTGAAGAAATAGCCGGGGCGTTCCGAGATAAGCTCGGAGTAAGCATGATCCCTGGGGGGCAATCATATCGGAAACCTTATGACAGCCGATTTGATCACCACCCATACCCACAGGGAACTAGAATACCCGAATTCGCAAAATTTTCGGGTGATCAAGGGAAAAACACGCGTGAACATATAGGCCAGTTCTTAGCACAATTAGGAGAATTGGCCGACACATAGGCATTTCGTGTACGTTTATTTTCATTATCACTAACAGGAACCGCGTTTGCATGTTATGCCACTTTACCTCCTAATTCCATTTCATCATGGGGGGGTCTAGAACAAAAATTTCATGATCATTTTTTCTCCGGTGATTATGAATTGAATTTGGTAGATTTAGTGTCATTGCGACAGACAAAAGACGAATCGGTTAATGATTACATCCGGAGATTCCGCGATACAAGAAACCGATGCTTTCAAATTCATTTAGCAGAAAAACAGCTAGTAGGATTAGCCTTTAATGGTCTACGATATTATTTAAAAGAGAGATTAGAAGGCATCCAATTTTTTACACTAGCACAGTTACACCAAAGGGCTTTGGCTTGCGAAAGCCGGAGCAAAGAAATTGCTAAAACAATGCGTCACAACGTACATGTAGTAGAATGCGACCAAAGTAGCTCAGATGACGAATCAGCAGAAGTATATGCTGCTGAAATGGTTTGGCCAAAACAGGCCAAATCTTCAGCTTGTTCCTCCTTGCAGCCGGTTCAAAAGAAACGGCAAGAGGAGGTTAAGTTTACGTTTAATGTTGGTAAGTGCGATAAAATATTTGACGAACTACTCAAAAATGGCAATATTAAAATAAATCACACTGTTCCATCCGCCGACGAGCTAAAACGTCGTGCATACTGCAAGTGGCATAACTCATTTTCTCATGCCACTAATGATTGTAATGTATTCCGACGACAGATTCAATCGGCCATTAATGAGGGACGATTGAAATTTCAGGAAATGCAGGTGGATACAGAGCCCTTTCCAATGAACGTAATCGACTTCGAAGGCAAGAAAGTCCTGGTTCGACCAAACACGGCCGATAAAGGCAAAGGCAAAGAGGCAATCATCGGCAATTCTAAAAAGGCCGATGAGGATCATAAAGTTTCTTGCAGGAAAGTGGTAGCCGAGAAGACTCCCGATGGAGGGGAGACCCTAAAAGTGACCATCACAACCTCCAGTACTGGGGGGCAAGCGCAGACAGGGAGACAGGCACAAGAACCCATTCTGCGCATCGCGGACGGTCCGCCATCCAGACGCGGACGGTCCTACGCGTCTCCGGACGGTCCGGCGAACTCCAGCGGACGGTCCGGCCGTGCTCAGGACCCGCAGCAACCACGTACCTTCAAACCACGACGACCCGAGATAGGTACGTGGAAAACAAATACATTTAAAGCAGCTGGTCGGCTGATCAAGCCTGGCCCGACTTTCGATCAATTGTTGTCTAAATATGTGAAAAAGAAGGCCGGCCCCAGTGACCGGCCACCAAAGCGACCCCGCTCACCCATTCATGAGCAACGTCAGGTCAGGCCGATTGGACCACCTCACCAATCGGATGAAATGAAAGGTCATACTGTACAACTGAGACCTAACATACCTGCATGGACACCTCCACCTTATCCGCCTATGTCATATCCATATCCATATTTACCTCCACCATATGTCCCAAATCAAATGTGGGGCATGCCACCATATCCGTTTGGGATGCCACAGTACCCCGCCTGGGGGGCACCCCAAACATCCGTTTTTGATAGGTTGGCGCCGCCAATGCAATACCGATTGAGCACTGCTGAATACGGTCATCAGGCATAGGCCCAACAAGATTGTCGGACTACTCGGCCTCCTAGGCCGACCAATCCGGCAGGGGGGCATATGCCTGTAGCAACTCAAAGAACAACAAAAAAGGACATCATCAAAATAGGCACCGCAAATGTTGTCATACAAGGAGACAATAAAGGGCCGATGATTTTCGGCGAATCGGCCAACACAACCGAAAAGGATACGGATACCATCAAAACAGCCGATCCAAAATACTCCATGCCTCGATGGTGCCCAGCAGGATTGACACGATCCCAAAAGAGAAAATTACAGCGCCTAAGAGCAAAGAAGAGCCAGGAGAAGGAGGCGGAAAAGACATTTAATGACACACATCCACTATACCCGCCACCGCGAAAGAAATGGAGACTGAAGGCCGTTGAGAAAAAACAAACGGCCACAGAAATAGAAAGTCAACCTGCACCAGGCGCGGACCGTCCGGCCCCCGCGCACGGACCGTCCGCCGTTCACCAGGAAGCCTCTGGACAACCTGCACCAGGCGCGGACCGTCCGACCCCCGCGTGCGGACCGTCCGCCGCTCACCAAGAAGCCTCCAACGACACGACAACATCAATGGAAGAGGACGACCTGCTGGGAGAAGACCTGGTCGACTACGAGGCTTCTCCAGAACGCCCAGGTATGGATGTAAATATTATTACATTTTCTGCCGATTGCACTATCATCGGCAACGATGAACCTGTTGTTGCCCAGTTTGATTTTGGTACTAAAGAAGCCGCCTTTACGAAACCAAAGGAATCGGTAAATCATTTAAAGCCGCTCTTCGTGCGCGGCCACATTGATGGGATACCGATTGCTAAGATGTTGGTAGATGGAGGGGCGGCTGTGAATCTAATGCCTTATTCATTATACAGAAAATTAGGTAAACAAGATGACGAACTTGTTAAAACCAACATGACCCTCAGCGGTGTTGGGGATAGTTCGATTAAAGCCAGGGGAGTCACGTCCGTTGAATTAACCATCGGGACTAAGACCCTTGCTGCTGCATTCTTCGTCGCTGATGTAGAAGGGAATTACAGTTTAATTCTAGGCAGAGATTGGATTCATGCCAATCAATGTATACCTTCTACATTACATCAAATGCTAATACAATGGGTAGGCGATGAGGTAGAACAAGTACATGCTGATGTATCGGCCTGCATCGCTGTGGCCGATGCCCCTGTACTCTGGACCTATGAGACTGCTACATGTCTCACAGGAGTAGATTTTTCTGATTATCAGTTCATAAGTATAGATAAGAAAGGTTTCATTCCTGTAATGCTAGAGCCGATGGAGAATCGGCTGAATCCTAAATAAAGTTTAAATGATGAATGCTCACAAAGTTTATGAGTCTTGGGTCACAGACAGTTCGGCTCCCAAAGCCGGATGGTCTGGTCTTTCCCAAAATAGTTCGGACGTTAAGACCGAACATCTGCCGCAGCGAAAAGACAGTATTACGGATGATCCGGTCCCTGAGACCGGAAAGTCCGCCATCACACAAAGATCATCTGATTCCTCTGTGGGGGATATGATAGAGGAATTCAGAGATTTTGATAAACTAGGATAGGGATTTACATCGGCCGATCCTTTGGAGGAGATTGACATAGGAGATGGTAAAACTCCAAGGCCGACTTTTGTAAACAAGACCCTGGAGACCGATCCTAGAGATGAAATAATCGGTCTATTTAAGGAATATTCAGATTGTTTTGCTTGGAATTACACTGAGATGCCAGGACTAAGCCGAGAGATCGTCGAACATCGGCTGCCTATTAAGTCTGGTTTCAGACCTTTCAAGCAGAAAGCTAGAACATTTCGTCCAGATCTTCTCCCGCGAATCAAGGACGAAATCCACCGGCTATTAGAAGCTAATTTTATTAGACCTTGCAGATACGCAGAGTGGGTCTCCAATATTGTGCCGGTAGAGAAGGAGACAGGTAAACTTAGAGTATGCATTGATTTTCGCAATTTAAATAGAGCAACTCCCAAAGACGAATATCCCATGCCCATAGCTGACACATTAATCAATAATGCATCAGGAAATAGAATTATTAGCTTCCTTGATGGTAATGCCGGATATAATCAGATTTTCATGGCCGAAGAAGATGCGTCTAAAACGGCCTTTATATGTCCAGGCTTCATTGGTTTATTTGAGTGGGTTGTCATGACATTTGGTCTGAAAAATGCTGGTGCTACTTATCAGAGGGCTATAAATTTGATCTTCCATGAATTGTTGGGAAACACTGTGAAAGTTTACATTGATGATATTGTAGTCAAATCGGCTGAGTTTAGTTCTCATATAGCTGATTTGCGCAAAGCCTTTGATAAAATGCGTCGGTATAGTTTGAAAATGAACCCACGTAAATGTGCTTTTGGAGTGTCGGCTGGTAAGTTTTTAGGATTTGTCATACATGAACATGGTATAGAGATAGACCCTGACCGAATCAAGTCTATTCGGAATGTGGGACCTCCGACCTGTAAGGTCGAGGTACAGAGGTTTCTCGGCAAGGTGAATTATTTACGAAGGTTTATTTCTAACCTAGCCGGGAAGATTGATGCGTTCACCCCTATTCTTCGGCTTAAGAATGATGCCGAATTCGCTTAGGGGGCAGAACAGCAAGAAGCATTTGATCTCATCAAAAAATACTTATCTTCGGCTCCCGTATTAAAAGCACCACGAGCAGGAGTACCATTCCGATTATACATTGCAGCTGAGGATAAGGTCATTGGGACTGTTCTGACACAAGAAACTGAGGGGAAGGAGCATGTGGTGACATATCTAAGCCGAAGGTTGGTGGATGCTGAGACAAGGTACACTTATATTGAAAAGTTATGCTTATGCTTGTTTTATGCATGCACCAAATGTAGATGTTATTTACTGTCTAGTCATTGCACTGTTTCTGGTCAAGCCGATGTGATCAAATACATGTTGCATAACCCAATTATGAGTGGTAGAATTGGTAAGTGGGCTTATGCACTCATAGAATATGACTTGGCCTATGAACCATTGAAATCTATGAAAGGCCAAGTCGTAGCGGATTTCATTGTAGAACATCGGGTTAATGATATTCATGAACTAGACATGTCATACCTCACTATTACTCCTTGGACTTTATATTTTGATTGATCGGTTTGCAATGAAGGGCAAGGAATTGGCATTGTGCTTGTTTCACCAAGTAATGTCTCCTTTGACTTCTCTAGCCGATTGAAAACTTATTGCACTAATAATCAAGCTGAATATGAGGCCCTCATATTCGGCTTAGAACTTTTAAATGGTATGGGAGTAAAACATGTGAAGGTATTTGACGATTCTCAGCTGGTTGTCCAACAAGTGTTAGAAGAATATCAATGTTTTGATGGTACTCTAAATAGTTATCTTGAAAAATGTTGGAGCATAATCCATTCTTTTGACGAATTCAGTATTCGGCATATCTCTAGAGTTGAGAATCATAGAGCTAATGATTTGGCACAAGATGCATCAGGTTATCGGATAAAGAGAGGGAAGTTTCACAAAACTGAAAATCTGATAACCAGTGCAAAGCCAAATTCCCAGGTCGCGGACCGTCCGCGTGATGACGCCGGACCGTCCGGGGTTACCAGAAATGTTCTTTTCATTAATTCGGCTGACAATGAAGCCGATGCAAGTGATTGGAGGACACCTATACTTAATTATTTACGAAATCCCAATATCAGGACAGATAAGAACATTCGGCGAACAGCTTTCAAGTATGTTTTGATGAGTGATGAACTTTACCGCCGAACAGTCAATGACATCCTGCTTAAGTGCTTGGGCCCAGATGACGCTATATTAGCCATGGCCGAAGTACATGAGGGAATTTGTGGTACTCATCAATCAGCTCCAAAGATGAAGTGGTTGTTGCGAAGGTCTGGTTTTTATTGGCCTAGTATGATAGCTGATTGTTTCAAGTACTACAAGGGTTGCTAAGTGTGTCAAAATTTGACGACCTACAGTTGGTCCCTGCAGCCGAATTACATCCTATCATCAAGCCTTGGCCGTTCAGAGGATGGGGATTAGACTTTATTGGAGAAATTCATCCTTCATCATCAAAGGGGCATCGGTTTGTGTTAGTTGCCACTGACTACTTCACCAAATAGACTGAAACCGTTGTTCTAAAGAACATGACACACAAGGAGGTAATTGAGTTTATAACTGAGCATATCATTCATAGATTCGGCATTCCCCAGACCTTAACTACAGATCAAGGTACTTCTTTTATGTCAAAGGAGGTACGTGAATTTGCTGAATTATACAGAATTAAGCTGCTTAATTCATCTCCATATTATGCTCAGGCCAATGGTCAGGCCGAGTCTAGCAATAGGACATTGATTAATTTGATAAAAAAGAAGATATCTGATAATCCTAAGCATTGGCATAAAATTTTGTCCGAAGCTTTATGGGCTCATAGAATATCTAGACATTGTGCTACTAAAGTATCTCCTTTTGAGCTTGTCTATGGGCAGGAAGCAGTGTTGCCTGTGGAAATAAGTTTGAATGCTATCAGGTTCGCCAGACAAAATGATCTAACTGCTACCGATTATTATGATTCAATGATGGATAATATTGATGAGGTGACTGACAAAAGGATGATAGCTTTGGGAGCAATAGAAAAGGACAAAATCATGGTAGCCAGGGCCTACAACAAGAAGGTCAAAGCAAAATCATTTCAAGTAGGGGACCTGGTGTGGAAGACCATTCTGCCTCTAAGGAATAAAGACCGGAAGTTCGGGAAATGGTCACCAAGCTGGGAAGGCCCTTATAAAGTAAAACAGGTGATGTCTGGCAACGCCTATTTGCTACAAACATTACAAGACAAGGACTTGCCTAAGGCTTTGAATGGGCGTTTCCTCAAACAGTACCATCCTAGTATGTGGCAGGATACCTAAGAGAACTGATGTAATCACATCGAGTTAGTTGCTTTTCGTTTGCTCAGCTCCACCAAAAGGCAGGGGGCATATGTTGAGCACCATATTGAGCGGGCGGACGGTCCGGCCCTGAGGCCGGACGGTCCGCGGTCCGGACAGTCCGCGCCTGTGGGCCGGACGGTCCGCGCATGCGCAGAGCAGTTTAGGGTTCCGAGTTTTGTGCTATGTTTGTTGGCTAGATTTGCGGAATTAACCCAGAATCCAGTCGTGTAAAGGGTCCAGCCCCCCTCCTCTATATAAAGAGAGGTCTACGGCCGATTTGTAATAATCAATCGAATCAATACAACTTCTATTTCGCATTTTATCTTAGGAGTAGTTCTAGTTTAGCCCTAGTTTAGCCTTCCAATCCCCAAATTCTCCGCCTCTCCTCGACTCTACGTCGATTAGAGGAGTCTAGGTCGGTCTACCCGAGCCTAGACAACTCCTAGGATCTCTCCTCCCCGACGGGGTCCCTCCCGGGAGCGAGATCCAGGCGCCGTCGGCGATCTTCCGCCGCCCCTACGCACGCGCGGACCGTCCGGCCCTAGGGCGCGGACCGTCCGGCCCTAGGGCGCGGACCGTCCAGCCGTCAGGCAGGGAACCCGAGCTCCTGCACCAGGTCGCGGACCGTCCGGCCCTGTGCCGCGGACCGTCCGCGCCTGACCAGAGAGCACCGCCGCCTCGCGCCAGGTCGCGGACCGTTCGGCCCTGGGCCGCGGACCGTCCGCGCCTGACCAAAGAGCACCGCCGCTGGTTCTCTTGAGTAATTAACGCCTCCAAAAAGGCGTCAACAATATGGATGAAGTTTTACAAACATCAGTTCACAACAATGACCCCTCTAACCCTCTTTTCTATGAATCTGGAAATCCCTCCGATAGGGATGGCAGTCAGGCCACATGCAAGGTGCCCACAAGTTTCATACCTATTAGGCTTGGGTTTGGGTGCAGGTGTCAAATTAGACCCGACCAGGTATGGATTCGAGCCACGGGTGCTCAATGGGCCCTATAAATAATAATATAATATCCCAAGTCTTAATTTTTTAGGGATTGAATTTGTTGTGACCACTAGAGTTTAGAACCCTGTGTGATTGAACCTTGTTTCTCTTCACACCGTTGCTAATCTAATATATGAGAAGTTAGATTTGGTCTATCATTAAACCTCATACAACACTATTATGTGACTAAATTGAGTTCAAAACAATATTATCATGTGAATTATCAACGGATTACAGGAATACATGAATGTGTTGATAAATTGACTACCTATATATTTTATGTATGTTGTTACATTTTATTTGTAGTGTGGTGCTACCTTTCTAAGATTGTAATATTTGCATATGTCAACCACCCAACGGATGCCCAACCCGTGTAAGCGCAGGTGTGAAAATACAACAATTAGAAATTACAGGTGCAGGTGTATTTTGATGTAATGGATGCCAATAGGTGTATTTCGATGTAATGGATATCAGTACAGCTGAATGTTTACTCCACGTACCGGGTGCCCACCCATTGCCATCTCTAGGCCACATCAAGTTCAATACTTAGCGCTTCCAAGTTGATGATTTTAGTCCAAGGGCTAGTTTGGAAACAACATTTTCTTATGAGATTCCTATTTTCCAAGAAAAAATAAACTAATTTACCTTAGAAAAATAAAAATTACTTCGAAAAATGGGGTTCCCAGCCCTAAGCATGTCGAATCCCAGTAACGGATATGCATGAATTCACTGAATAACACACAATACTTCGTTTTAATATCTATCATCACAGTTTTTTTCCATGCTGAAGAATACACTTCAGGCACACGGCTCCAAGAAGGCAAGTTGATTCAAAGTAATTACACTGAACAGAGAGGCATGTACAAATATGAAATGTGTTAATCAAGCGAATGAATACTAGACATTACAATGATCGTGTACAGTGGATTAACCACATTGTGTGTGGTTAGAGGTAATTGGTGGGAGGAAATGGAAAGATTCGAGACAAGGGTTTAATGGGTTTGAAAATATTGACGTGATGAGAAGTTTAGACAGAGATAGGTGGTGATTGGGCATTAAGTGGAAGATGTGTGCGCATCATGACTTACGGCACCACTCCAAATCCTACTCACCAAACAGAAGGATATGAATTCCTTGTCCAGCTCTCAATATTTAATTCAATCCACAAGCCAAACAAGAGAACTGGGAGTACAAATCTCCAGGGCTGGTTTGGTCACCAATCCCCTCCAATTCCCTTGAAACCAAACCAGCCCCAAGTGACAGTGAATTCCCCTTAACAATTCCACCTAGCATTTTCATGCCCCTTTCCATCTGTTGCCAGGTCGCAAATCAAGACAACTAGCATTGGTTATGTCGATCGGCTCCATGAGTGTGTGAATCCCCACAACTGAGCAAAAGAAATGTCAACCAAGCCAACAATAACAATAAGGCAGGCCAAATCAAGTACAGGCTACAGAGACAAATGTGTAAGCTATTTTTGTATGCATGGCTCAGAGCCATGCATACAAAAATAGCTTACACATTTGTAGGTTCATATGCATGGTTCTAAATAGTCTGCTATAGCTTTTTCAGAGTATCTACCGCAACAGCATCGCCATCTATTCCGGTATTGTTGCCATTGCTTTAGCTTCACTAAGCACCACTCTTCGGCTTAGCCACAAAAAATTTTAGCGCCACTAATCCTAATTGAGGCAAATATTCATTCTTTACTGCATATGACTATGTTCTTTATTTAATAAATGAAGTAATCAACTACTAATGATTATTGAACGTCAATTGAATATGAACATTGGTTGTAGCCGAAAAGTATGATGATTGATTTAGTGACCGTTAAGTAATGGACCTGGAGACATGTTCCCCTATGCCCTATAATGTAGTTAGCATGGAATTTTCTTAGTTACATATTTCTATGCATCATTAATTAATAATTTCATGTTTTATATTAAACCCTGAAATGAAATAGTTTCTACTTTATCCACTATAGCCTTTTATAACTAATATATGAAGCTGCCACTGAATGGCTTTGCCCACTATTTAAAAACCTTGTCTATATGTAACTGAAATAAGAAAAACAATCTTACCTCCACATTCTTTAGTTCAAACTCTGGACTATATGCCAAACATGAGTTTCCAAATGTCTCACATGATCCACTGCTTCCATGTAACCTAGTAAAACAGAATTTAGATACATAAGGATATTTTTCCCCACAGAGCAAAAGTCCATTCCAGCATAAGAAACTTACAGATCTTCATCAACACACAATGCGAAGCTTCCACCACCTCCAAATGCTAAAGCATTATTCAAGCACAAATAGTAGAATCTGTTTGCACCTGGATATACCGTCAAATAAGCTCTTTGAACCAGTATTTTTACATATATTGTCCTAGTGTAAAAAATTCTGAAAAGGATGCAGACATATACAAACTTGAAAGTTCAATCAATAGTAAATTCCAAGTATTTTTGACACACTATGAAGTTGCGTTTGTAAAACATTCATATGCACACATTATCCAGTATGTCTCATCAGATCCCCTCATTATGTCACCAAACTCACTGTCCTCCGGCGTCTCCACACACGTGTCAGCGTCCAGGGCAGGGCCAGGCCCAAAGCCCATACAGCGACGCTGGACGGCAGAGCTCGCCCACACGGCTAATCCTTGCAAAGCCTGGGGTGGAGCTTGCCCGCACGGAGACGGGTGGCAGGGCCATGGGTGGAGCTCGCTCACACAGCACACAGCGGTGCCCGAACCTCGCTGGCCACCCTCCCTCCTCTTCTCCCTCGCTTCGCTGGCACTTAGCCATACGCGCATAGAAGCTTGTGCCTCAGGTAGGACAAACAAATCCGTTGAATTTTTAGGGATGATGTTGCTTCGGATCTTCATGAAGGATGACTTTACACTGGTTGACTGCAGACTAAACGCCAAGGCAAGGTGGGACCATTCCAGTACTAGTCTTCATGCGCCACTAACTAGTGGCTCAAATAAATTGATAATGTTCAGGGACTGTCTATGTTAAGATAAATTTAACAGCGACAACAGTAAATAGCTGCTGACTTGTGAAACAATTCAACAATTTTCTAGACACTCATTCATACATTAGTCAGATAACAGAAAGACCTCCAGCTGAGTTAGTTAGGTGGTCTAGGTAGCACTCCTTAGATCCTGAATTTGACTCCTTGTGGGAGCAAATTTCAGGCTGGGATTAAAAAAAATTCGCTTTGTTTGTCCCACACCGAAGCACAGGTCTAAGGCCCGGCCGGTCGCAGTCGTTAGTCGTTCTCACATAGGTTAATTTGCCGCTGTGTATGGGTGGGGTAGGGGTTCAGGAGTTCCCTCGACGTGTATGAGGTCTTCTTAATACAATGCTCAAGGACTGTCTTACCCCGCAGGTCGAGTTTTTTTATACAATGGTTAGATAAGTCTAGGTTTATGATATACCATTGTGAACACTTGTATAAATTGTACTTACCAGTTGGTCTGAAAAGTCTAGGTTCACCATGTATTGTTGTGAACACAAACGTCTGGTTTGTTCCCTTGTCAATAAGGAAAGTAATGGTAATTAGTATGAGAGAATGGCAACTTGTATGCACATGCAGCATTACTTGTATTTATTATGCACAAGTATAATGTGCAATTTATCTATGGCTTACCTGATATTTCCTTTTCTCTGTGGGCCGCAGAGGACTGTTCAATAAGCCACCAAACACAGCCCCTTGCATATCTCCAACAATCTAATAAAAAAAAGGGTGGGATATTCAGAACAATGCCTAATCTCTAGAAAAAAAAGGAACATGAATTTGACACTGTATGGCACAAGTAACAACACGTCAACACCTTAAAATTGTAAGTGCAAGTACATAGTTCATAGTTGGACATACCAATAGGCATGGACCCTGAATATTCTCACTTCTACGAAGAAGTGTTCTCAGAGATATCCCATGCTTCCAGGTGCTGTGCTTCAGTTGTTAAAAAACAAGGAAGAATTAGAAGTATGCATATAAACATTAAACAGGGTATTTTCACAGAAAAAAAAAACTGCAACAGTGACAATGTGATTAACACTTTACCTATATAGCAATACCCAGTGGCACCCCTTCAAAGTCCCAGGGAGAGAAGATTGAAAGAATGCAAATAGTTTTGGAGACACAAACATAGACTTTTCAGTTAGATAACGAAGAGTGCCCACACAATCTGAAGTCGATGTTTCCTCATTGCCATTTGAGTTATTTATGGACCTATATGACTGAAGGACTGGGTCGTTACCAAAATTCCCATTCCTTTCATCTCTATCACTTTCAGACCCAGACTCCTCACTCAATTCCACGGGAGGATCTTTCCAAGTTAAATCACTCCATCTCCATTTTTTAGGAAGTGATTCAGGAGGTAATGGTCTCAAAGTCTCTGAACAAGGTGAATTCTGCTCATGCCCTGTGTTTGAGGTTGGTAGAAGGGAAAATACATACGAAGATAATGATGATGTCTTGGGGGGAGTAAAATGTTCTGGTGGAAAAGATTTAGCCTGAAAAAAACAGGTTACTATATAACATCCAAAAAGCACAAAACAAAAGATGAGCTATAAATTAAATAGATTACAGATCAGTACTTAATGAAGAATTTAGCAAAATCTGTAAACTAAATATCTAAATAGCAAATGAACCCGATAACCTACACTTTCAGGTTAAGTCCAGTTCCTCCACAAATATCGAATCAGCAAGCAACACTGTAAGGCATGCAAGTAGAATCTGGCCTTCAATGATCATTATTGAATCAAAGGCTCGAAGGTATTTTGAATTGACACATTTGATTTGGCATGGTAAATGCAATGTTCTACATATAAATGCTGAGATGATATTTCACAAAAAAATTATATCATTCAGCTGCTTCAAATAGCTTAATATGCCCTTTTGCGTAGTTTTTATTGCTTTATTACTACTGGTAACATTAATTCAGGCAGAGCCTCCTCTGCCACCGTCAGCCCCTCCCCCACACCTCCAACACTTGGCCACCACCGGAGGCCAGCAGAGAGCATGGATGGCGGCAGCTAGGCTTTTTGTCCCTCTTTCCTGGAGGAGCTCCCATGCGTGATCTGCACAGGGCAGCAGACATGTCCGGATTCCACCTCCCGTGCGCGCAGATCCAGCACCCCCTCGACCGGATCTACATTGGGGAGGGCAGTGGGCACTTGGCAGTGACCATGGTGGTGGCGGCAGCACCGAGATAACGGCCAACCAAGACCAGCCCACCTGTGCACGTGCATCAGGCTGCTAGACCAACATGCCTACTCCCGTGTGCCTACTGGCTGTCGAGGCGGCAGCCGGCTGGGGGCAGCCTATCTACTCCCTTTTCTCGATCGCCGATAGTCTGAGTGCACGCCCTTGGACTGCGGCCGTCAGGGCTGGGCCAGATCTGGCTTGTGTCGGTGACATGCATCAGGCGGCTATCTGTACGCTCAGTAGGGCAAGTGACGGCAGCTAGCGATAGTGATGGTTATAGCATCGTGCCGTTGTCTGGCGGCTAAATCTGGTACCCTAACAACGCCCTCAGGGTAGGGGCGTCGCCAGTGGTGTGGCGCCTGTGGTGGTGCGGCGACTGGCTGTTGAGGCTGGCAGTGTCGATAGCGGGTGGTAGAGTCAGCAATGATAACGGGAGATGATACAACGTTAGAGGTATTACATCTGCGGCTATGTGAGATGACTGGTTAGAGGGGGTTGAGGTGGCAGCCGACATAGTTGCGTGGCTGCTGGGTGCTATCGGCACTTCAATGTCCCTATAGAAGAGCCTCTATGGGGTCATTGGGGTGGCAAGACAACGACTACGATGGTGGTGGCGAGGAAGGACGACCCAGCACCATGGCCTAACGTTTGTGCTAGAGGCACACCTTGTGTGAAAGCTTTGGTGATGATGACACATGTGGGCGCTGCTTACCCTGTTGGGGGCATCATGCTTTTCCCCCCTCTATTATTGTCCTCTAAGAGTGAAAACCCAATCCATTTCTTGGACGAGTGATGGTAGTGTGTGCTTTCGGTGTCGTTCCCCTCCTGAAGGCATCACTATTGGAAATGTCTCGACTTTCATGTCACCTTTGGTGATTCTCCTCACTTCTCGCCTATGATGCGCGGATACTTCACAAAACTCACGTACATGTGTCAGATACCGTATCGAATATTGATACTTCGTGGATACTCCCAGATACGTATCCGATACGTATCAAATATTTATGCGATTTTAAATAAATAAAAAACCCAGATACTCCTAGGACACCTTCCTGATACCTGTGGGATACCTACCTTCATATACAACCGTTCGGCATAGTCTTGCTCCTATATCGAGCAGCCAAAGACCCAAAGACGCCTCGGTGCTTCCACTCGCCGCCACTACCCACCGAACTATGTCGCTAGCCATCGGTCGCCGATTTGAGCCACCATGCCACAATTTATGAGTTTGTGGTTGCCGCCACCGCGGACTATGGGGTGTGGGTCTGTGGCCACCATTGTTGACATCAATGTTCAAAAAAGCGCGATTAAGTGCCCGCCTAATCACGATTAGACGCTAAGCGGCATGTTAGCGCTGCGCTTAGGACCTGGGCGGTGGTTTCCGCGGTGGGCGCGTGTAGGCGGCACGTGATTTGCGTATGCGCGCTGAGGCGGAAAGGAGGCGTGTGGAAGCGGGGTTCGGCGCGCGGGGAAAAGATGAGCACGGAAGCTGCTGCGCGGGAATAGAAAGTGAATAGGAGGGAAAGAGGTGGGAGCTGCTGTTGCCCGGGAGAGAGTGAAACAGGCTAGGAGCTGCAGCTGTTGTTGCATGGAAGAGGAGGAAAACAGGGCCGCTGCCAGACTGGTCCTCTTCCCCAGCCGTCCAGGGCCGCCACCGTCGGTGTCCTCTTCCCCTTCTGGTCAAGTCGTCCAAGCCGCTGGGGTCAGCGCCTCTCTACTTTTCCCTAGCTATCCAGGTGTGCTCTCCCTCTCCCTCTCCTCTTGCTCTGCTCCTCCATCTCTTCTGTTCTATACTTTTATTCATTATTCCAGGTAAGTACCCCTAATTCCTAGCTAAAACTGTTTTTTCTGTGCAAATATATATATTTTATTGTATATTCCTACAAACGCTTAAGCACGATTAATCTACGCCTAAGCTCTCTAGGCGCTAAACAGTGGCCTAACGCCTAGCGCTTATTGTAACCTTGGTTGATATGTGTCGTGGTGCCACCCACAGATCTAAAAATCGATGTCGGTGTGTGTCGTAGCCGTCTGTGTACCCTTGCCACAAACCGACCTGCAGGTCCATGTTCTTCCCTCCTTGGTTCTCGAACTCCTTGCTTCTCAATCTACTAACAGCTCTGGCTTGATGGAATATTATGGTATGTTAGAAACTATAGACTAAAGTTCCTAGGTTTGATGGCTTGATGGCTTGATGACTTGAACTTTATTATCTATGTACTGGTTGTGAACTTGTGTGGTCCACAATTCCAGCATTTATATTTTTATAATATATATTTGTGTATCGCTGTATCGGTGTTTTTTGAGAAATAGCGTATCAGGGTATCGACGTATCACGTACCCGTATCGTCGTATCAGGGTAACATAGCTTCTTGACGCCCGGATAATGTGTGGTCGGTCTGGTAGCATGAAGTCAGAGCCGTTGAGTCATGGGACGTGGCTTCGCAACGATGACATGGGGCAAACCCTCCTCTTTCGACGTTTAGGGGCTGCATGGGAAGCCTGGCAACCACCGGTGGCAGGGTATGGATTTGAAATAGGAAGTTGAAGCTGCTCTTCACGGCACACTTGAGTTTGCCAACGATGACCTATAGCGGCCTCGTGCTTCTGGCCCGTCTTCTTGGCTTCGCTGCGGTGGGTCTAGGGTTTGCCATGGGAAGTCGGTGCTGCTGGCTGCTATGTAGCCATGCTCAACAACCATGGCCCATTGTAGTTTAGTACTTTGTCGCATCATGTGGGTGGTTTAGCCTTTCATGTAAATAACATTATTTTCATCTTAATTGAGAGCCAGAGCTCCTGCCATTGTTTCAAAAATAAATAAGTAGGCCTTTTTTCCTTCCATCAGAAAATTTGTTAGTTTTTATTGTTCAAGGATGGTGTAAACATAGGAGCACACAGCACTCTTTCCTCACTTTGCCCCACTCATATCCATAGAGGAGGTACTCTGTCCATGTATAAACTTTGTGAAGCAACAAGCACACTAATCAAAGAAGGGTTGAGTAATAAATGTCAGCTTACAGAGTTTTCTACATTGGTGTCGTAGAGTTTGAGCCTTGGAAGATGGTCTGGAAGAGCTAGGCGGCCCCTAAATGCAAGTTTTTTATTTGGCTAGCTATCAATAACAAGTGCTGTACTGCAGACAGGCTGAAAAAAAGAGGGCTTGACTTCCCGAAGTGTTACGTGCTTTGTGATCAAGAAGAGGAAACTGTGCAGCATATCATCTCCAGTTGTGTGTTCGCAAGGCAATTTTGGCACTCTATCCTCTCCCCTATTGGTTTTTCGGTTGTAGTCCCCAAGAACAGTGATACTTGCTTTGTTGACTGGTGGAGGGAAGCCCTGACCTTAATCCCCAAAAGCAAGAAAAAGGGCTTCTACAGCGCTGTCATTCTGGGGGCCTGGAATCTCTGGAAACATAGAAACAAATGTGTCTTTGATGGAGCTAGTCCTTGCCTTGCTATTCTGATCGAGGGTTTCAGGGAAGAGCAGCAAATCTGGTCCCTTGCAGGTGCCATGAACCTGAAGACTATTTGATCCAGGTTGAGAGGGAGGAGATCCCCTCAGAGTTGTTGTTTTGTTCTTTTGTTTTTGTTTTGTTCTAGGCAGTCGCGAGTACTCTGGGCGTGTTATGTTGGTGTGTGTGGGGGTGTCTCTATTGTCTGTTCTGTGTGGGCTTTTGTCCCTCACCTACTTTCTTCTCCTTTAATATAATGATATGCAGCTCGCGTATTCGAGAAAAAAATAAAAGTACTTTGATTTGTAAAATGGACTTGGTCTGAATAGATAAATAATACATAAGGAAACAAAAACAAAATAAGCACGGATGATCAACTTTTTGTATTTAACGGCCCTGTACAATATTTTTAAAGAAACATATCATGCTTTTAAATACAAATAACAATTGAAGCTTGAATGTCCTAATTTCGAGATTAATGCGTAGATGTTCTCTCACCGGACACAGAAATTTGCAAAGATTTATCTAGATAACTCAACAAAAGAAAGGTGCTCTAGCCATGTGTTGTGTAAGCTTTGTGAAGCACGTCTACACAAGTAACTCAGACTAATAAATGTAGTCTAATTCGTCAAAGAGGACCTAAAGTGATAAATGATGCATTTGAGGTAATGAATTCAACAAATATGGTAATCTTTGTGTGTGTAGATAGGGGGGAGGACCTAAAGTGATAAATGATGCATTTGAGGTAATGAATTCAACAAATATGGTAATCTTTGTGTGTGTAGATAGGGGTCGACTAAAATGTGTATGTGTGCAACGCGTGCGAGCTCTACGCACATATGACTACAGGGGTGTTTGGTTTCTATGGACTAATTTTTAGGCCCCGTTTGGTTCTATTGGTCCTAGGACTAAAGGGCCCCGTTTGGTTCTACTGGTCCTAGGACTAAACTTTAGTCCATACCCTGTTTGGTTGTAGGGACTAAACAGATTCTAAATACATTAAATGCAACACATAAAGACCGAAATACCCCTTTTCTTGTTTCACGCCAGTTTTCTAGGCAAGGAGTAAATGTTGTCCTTTAGTCCCTTTTAGCACCCATGTGAGGGACTAGAGACTAAAGCCAATTAGTCCCTACTTTAGTCCCTCCATTTGGCAAAATAGGGACTAAACGGGACTAAAGACTAGTCCCTTAGGCCCCGTTTGGTTTGAGGGACTAAATATTAGTCCCTTCATTTTAGTCCCATTTAGTCTCTAAATTGTCAAACGATGGGATAAGCATGGACTAAACTGCTTTAGTCTCTAGTCCCTCAAGGGGTGACTAAAAGGGACTAAACCATATTTATTTCACTTTTTGCCCCTCATTTATTTCAGTTGCACTAATTGCGGGAGAATGCTAAGGGGTATTTTGGTCTTCTTACGATTCATTTAGGTCCCGTTTGGTTCCTTTAGTCCAAGGACTAAAATTTAGTTAGGAGACTAAAGTTTAGTCCATACCCTGTTTGGTTATAGGGACTAAAATTATTTAAAACACATTAAATAAATCATAAGAAAGACTAAAATACCCCTTAGCAGCCTCCCGCAATTAGTACAACTGAAAAAAATAGGGGGCAAAAGGTGGAATTTATATGGTTTAGTCCCTTTTAGTCACCCTTTGAGGAACTAGATCACTAGAGACTAAAACAGTTTAGTCCCTGTTTTAGTCCCACCGTTTGTCAATTACGGGACTAAAATGGAGGGACTAATCTTTAGTCCCTCAAACCAAACGGGACCTTAATGTGCTCTAAATACTTTAGTCCCTACAACCAAACAGGCTAGGGACTAAACTTTAATCCGCTAACTAAACTTTAGTCCTTGGACGGACCCAAATAGGTTCTTAGTCCCTCCATTTTATTCCATTTTAGTTACTAAATTGCCAAATATAATTTCCGTATTTTGTAATTTAGAGACTAAAATGATATAAAATGAAGGGACTAAAAATTAGTCTCTAAAAACCAAACACCTCCTACCACGCGGACACTCACGATCCCATCTCTTGCATTATGTCCCGTTTGGCCACACACGTTGTTGCAAACATGGACGAGACGCAGCTACAAACGAATTAGAGAGCACATACGTTAGTAGCACTAGTCTAATACCCGTGCGTTGTGACGGTACCCAACCATATTTGATGATATTGATTGGGTGACTAAGCAATACTTGAGAGTTTTAATGGACCCTCCACATAAAAATACCTATAATAAATGAATTTAATGTCAAAGTGAACATATTGTTCATATACCAGATATTGAACTGGTAAAACAAATACTCACTTTGTTCATAAATATATGACACCATTGACTTTTTAAAAAACTTTGACCACCCGTCTTATTCAAAAAAATAATGAGTTATCATTTATTTTATTTTTTATTTGTTTTATCACTTAAGGTATTTTGTGCTTGACTTACAATTTTACATTTTTGAATAAGACGAGTGGTCAAAGTTTTCAAAAAAATCAATTATGTCATATATTTGTGAACGGAGCTAATATTACACTTGATCTTACCCAAAAGACCGAAAAAATGAGTTGAAAAGGAGCCCCTATGCTCGAATTAAATTATAGCCAATGTTTTGGTTTAGGACTTGGAAGCGAGAAGATGGTGTAGATCTGATGCCCTAACCAAAATCATCATTGAGATTTCATAGGTAACACATGCAAATTCATTTATAGTGATGGCTTAACAATTTTCTTCAAGTTTAGCAAGACATAGAAAAGCACAACTACGTCAACAAGATCATTCCTCCTCTAATACTTAACATGCTTACTAAATACATACTTGCTCTTGCCTTTAGAGTATCATATCAAACAATAAAAACATTTTCCACTTTACAGAGCCTTGTACTCCAATTGTATAGTTGATTTCACTTAAAATTCTTAAAATTCAATGTGAAATGAATTCGACATGAACAAAACTTTTTCATAGTTAGCTCTAGAGGACCGGGGGTTGATTTTGAAGAAATACAAGAGGTTATCTATAAAAAGATGATGCGAGCTATTGAAACTGGTGCATTAATGCATTAATACAGTAGAAATAGAGAATTGCAACTAGTACCTATGATTTAAGGTCCCAATGGCAAATTAACGAAGCCCAACGCTCTCCGAGAGGTAAAATTGCAAATCCCTCCCCACAGGATCAGCATTAAGCACTAATTAAGCCGCAGGACCAGCATTAAGCTTTAAGCAGCAACCCATAGAAATCGACAAAACCCAATGCGGCCAGGACGCCACTTGTCTCATTCCGTCCAGGAAACCCAATTCCAAATCCGAATCTAACAAAGGCCAGCTAGAAAAGGAACCAAATCACCCAAACAACAGGTACGGAGCTTCATCATACGAAACCACGTGACTCGTGGAGGAAGAAAAAAATCGATCATTTGGCCATGAAATTCGACTGCACGGGTCCTCTCCAAGATCCCATGTGCCGGTGGGATGCAAGTCCTCGCGCCACCCACCGAATTGACACCCACACAATGCTAATGCAAGCAGCGCGGGAGGTCCGGAAAATAGAGGCAGATCTCAGATCTCACCTGCGATGGCTCGACGGCGGCCTGAGCAGGTGAGGGAGAGACAGGGGAGTCGGCGAGGAGGCGGGCGAGACGGTCCGCCACCTTCTCCTTCCACGCCAGCATCGCCCCGCCTCGCCCTCACCTCACAGTTGCCCCCGCGCGACGGTGGCGGTGGCGTGGAGGTGCAGGTGGAGGTGGCGGTGGCGGTGACGGTGGTGGAGAGGAAGCGAGAGCGCGAGGGCGGCGGGAGGAGAAGGGAAAGAGAAGGGAAGAAGTTTCAAGCTTGGTTGATGGCACACGCCTGACGCCGCCCCCGCTGGGTGAGTGGGTCGGTGTGGTCCTGGTCCATGGGACACCTCAACTCGTCAAAGGCGGTCAGCACGGTGGTCGGTGGATGATTGATCCATCCTACAATAACAGACCTTTCTCTGATGATATATTGCGCTCGATCGTAATTCCAGGCTTACCTCTTTTTTTTAAAGTTTGCATGGTTGTTTCTACTTTTTAAATAAAATAGTCGTTTTAGTTTCACATAGACTTGATTAGAAGATGATCGAGTCACCACCGATCTATACTGACTCGAATAGATTAGGAACTCGATGTTGTGTAATTGACCAGATGCTAGCAAGCCATAAGAAGACATATTCATAATAGATTAACAGATACTCCCTCCGTTTATAAATATATATAAATATATGATATCGTTATATTTAAAAAAAAACTTTAACCACTCGATTTATTTAAAAAATAACGTGATGAGTAACAAGTTTTTTTACTGCTTAATTGATTGAACTGATATGCTTGACTTATAGTGAAATTGTCATAAATAAATTGTACTTGTTTCGGTTGGAAATAAGTGATGCTTTGATGTTGTCCAAATGTTGACTACAAAACTAATTTTGATGTTGTCCATGCACATTATGCAATGTACAGGAACTAATATTCAATTTGCACCTTCATGGAGCATTCGCAACCACTAATTTTAGTAAATCAAAAAGAGATTGCTTCAGATTTTATTTAGTTTATAAATTGTTTCTTGATAATCTTGTCCCCTCCCACAACATCCAAAATATGCCCCAACTCATATGTTCTTTATTCTATTTAGCCCAACATATGTAAATATCGAACATTTTCCTATCCTTAACGCAGTGTTTCTGACTCCCTGCAATTCTTCCAGATACTAATTACTGTGTTAAAATGTATGAATTTCTCTTACCAATTAGAGCTTCCATTTCAGATCACTTAAGTTATGGATGGTCTTGAGGCTTTATGTCGTGGAGAACCTTCAAAGCTACATTAAAAAGCATATAGAGTTAGCCAAACATTTCGAACAACTTGTGATCTCTGATTCAAGATTCGAGGTAAAATGAATAAGAAATCTGCTAACTTCTTTTCGGCACAAGTAAACTCATCAGAAAGTGCAACATATTTTCTTCTCTACCACAAGTTCATATGTGTCCAATTCAATATAACAATTCAGGTAGTGACTCCAAGGACCTTTTCACTTGTTTGTTTCTGCCTTGTGCCCCTGTCGTCTGACCAAGATAACGGTCACAAATTAAACTATGGTGTCATTTGATTCACGAAATGTAACGTAAATGATAATGATAATAATTCACACTCGAATACCGGTGGTAACAAGTTTAAATAAACCGGTATCTATTTCTAGTGTGATATCGATTTCGGTTAAACTTAAATAAACATAAATTAACGTTATCAATTACCTATTACGTTACCAATATATGAACCAAACTGCATCTATGATCTAATGGATGTCGCTAACTCAAGTGGGAAGATCTTCATTGTTGTAAACTTAGAGAAATAAGTGACATGCTTCTACCACATTTAAATATATTAAATATTCTAATTCCGAATAAAACAATCATATAACTCAGATAAATGCCATATGTAATTTTAGCAGCAATGAACAGTAGCAATTCTAGAACATGTAAACATGTAAAATAGCTACTCATGTCCATTTCAAAATTAAACATGGCTTGCAGACGAAGAAGACAGATTAAACAAATAAACATGATTGTTTATCTTAAAAATGTTGCTCTCAAAATAGCGGGTTGCTGCACCAGACAGCCCTCCAACACTAAAGGGTGATCAAAGATCCTCGACTAACGTGGCAGTCATATCTTACCAAATCAGGGTTTTAAGTCAAATATTATTGTCGGCGTTTCGACCCCGAGGGGTCCCTGGACCAACGAGTAAATTGTCACTGCGTGTCCCAGCCCAGATGGGTCGGCGCGAGACGGAACACAAGGGGGAAACAATAAGGGGAACTGCGGCTCGTGTTGTCCTGCGCCCAGGGCGGATGCGCTTGCAGTAGGGGGTTACAAGCGTTCGCGAGGGAGAGAGAGAGCCTGCTCGTCAACCCGTCCTCCCGCGCGGCCACCTTCTCGTACGAGGGCTCTGGACCTTCCTTTTATAGACGTAAGGAGAGGGCCCAGGTGTACAATGGGGGTGTAGCAGTGTGCTAACGTGTCCGGCAGAGAGGAGCCAGAGTCCTATGTACATGCCGACGTGGCTGTCGGAGAGGTGTTGGTGCCCTGTTCATGTGATGTCGTGGCCGTCGGAGGAGCGCTTAAACTCTGTAGAAGCACAGCTGTCGGGGCTGTCGGGACCTTGCTTACGTCTCCTTGCTTCCGTAGGAGGCTGAGAACCGCCGTCGTCATGGAGCACGCGGGGTGTCATCATTACTTGTTTTACCGGAGCGAGCCAGATGGGACGCCGGTCTTGTTCCCCGTAGCCTGAGCTAGCTAGGGGTAGGGTAATGATGTACCCCCTGCGACGTGGTCGGCCCGAGCCCAAGGTCGGGCAAGGCGGAGGCTCCTCCGAGGTCGAGGCTGAGTCCGAGCTCGGGGGTCGGGCGAGGCGGAGACCGTCGTCCGAGGTCGAGGTTGAGTCCGAGCCCTGGAGTCGGGCGAGGCGGAGACCGTCGTCCGAGGTCGAGGTTGAGTCCGAGCCCTAGGGTCGGGCGAGGTGGAGCCCGAGCCATGGGTCGAGCGAGGCGGAGACCGTCTTCCGGGGTCGAGGTTGAGTCTGAGCCCTGGGTCGGGCGAGGCGGAGCTTCCTATGGCGCCAGAGGCTGGACTTGGTTGCTGTCAGCCTCACCCTAGCGGGTGGCACAGCAGTCGGAGCAGTGCAGGCGGCGCTATTTTCCTGTCAGGTCAGTCAGTGGAGGGGCGAAGTGACTGCGGTCACTTCGGCCTTGTCGACTGAGGAGCGCGCGTCAGGATAAGGTGTCAGGAGATCCTTGCATTGAATGCTCCTGCGATGCGGTCGGTTGGCGCGGCGATCTAGCCAAGGTTGCTTCACTGCGATGCGGTCAGTTTGACTCCTCCGAGGTCTTAGTGCCTTTCGTGATGCCTCGGCCGGTCTGGTTGTTCCCTCATGCGATCTGATCGTAGTCCGGGTGCATGGTCAGGTTCCGAGTTCTCGGGCTGGTATGTTGACGCTGTCAACGGTTTGGCTGGAGCCGGGTTCGCGAGAGCAGCCCCCGAGCCTCTGCATAGGGCGAGAGGACGGTCAGGGACTAACTCAGTTTTTTTCATACGCCCCTTCGTCGCCTTTCCGCAAGGAGGAGGGGGAAAGCGCCATGTTGCCCTTGGAGGGCGCCGAACATGGTGTCTCCAGTGAGTTGCTAACGGGTGATCCGAGTGGACGCCCGTGCCCCGTTCGATAAGGGTCGGCTAGTGGCCCAGAGGCGCGCTCCAAAAGTACCTGCAGGTGATTTACCGGACCCGGTCCCGTTTGATAGGGTCCGAGGGCTCGATGTCTCCCTCTGATGGGATTCCGTTACAGAATCGCTCTTGCTGGTCTCGGAAATGTCCTAGGGTACCTCGGGAGAGTAGCCCGAGCCTTGGCCATGTATCGGACGTACCCAGAGTCATCCCTCGCTCTGCGTGTTCTGAGGCGGCTGTCGAACCCTTTGGGGGGCCAGCCTACGAACCCCTGATCAGTAGTGGGCGCGGAGCCCGAGTGGCCTAAGGCGGCTGTTGAACCCTTCCGAGGGGCCAGCCTTCGAACCTCTGACCAGTAGCGGGCGTGGAGCCCGAGTGCTCTGAGGCGGCTGTCGAACCCTTCCGAGGGGCCAGCCTTCGAACCTCTGATCAGTAGGAGGGCTCGGGGCCCACTTCCTTCGCAGAGAAGGATCCCTTTCGGAGTATCCCCTTTCCCGGTCCCTGTAGCAAGAGAGAGAAAGGGGAAGAGGAAAAGGATACGAAATTGAACGACGTGGCGCACCTTTTTTTTGATGCGGTCATTATGGCAGAGGTGAAGCGTCGCCTGCTTCGCCTGCCAAAGGTGTCGCCTGCCCTGCCGCGGAGTTAATGCGATGGGACGAGTGGTTCGGGGGCAGCTGTTGTGCATGCGCGAGCCGTTCGAGGAACGGAACACAGGCGCGTCGTCTTCACGCGGTGGGAGAGGGCTCTCCTGCTGCTCCAGGAGGGGACGTGAGCCTGCAGACGATTTGACCGCCGCTTTCGCTCGCCTGCTGCCGCCATTACTGTCAGCCCACTTCTGGCCATATCGACCGTCGCGCCTTCTCCCGTGACCGGCGTGTTTGGCTGGCACTGTTGGTCCATGCGCAGGGTTGCCTCGAATCGCGGCACCGGTTCCGCAGTCGAGAAGGCGCGGCACTGGCGCAAGTGGCGGTGCAGTTTTTCGCACGTAGTAACCGGCGCACCGGTTACATGACGTGTGGGCCTGGGACTCCATGCTGGACGCGTCGGAGTTCGAAGGGTGCATCCCCGTGGCGCGGTTGCATGCTGCCTGCATGGCGGTCCGCCCTTTCATCCGCTGGTTTTGGCGAAGACGGAGGAGTGCTTGTAACCGCTGGGCGGTTACACGCTCCACGCGCGGCGGTTTGGCTTCTTCTGTCCTGGGCCAGCTTGTATGTCATGTGGGACCCAGCCCCCGTGTCGTAGGGGGAGGACCTTTGAGCGCGTTGGTGAAGACTTAGCCCGCGACGCCTGAGGACGCGAGTGGGGCGAGTTGCCTTTAAAAAGGGAATGGCTCCCTAGGTGGCAGTCACGCCTCCGCACTCTCTTCATGCATTGCGCCCTTCCACCTTCTGAGCCCCCAGATGGGGAGCGCCCGCGTTGCCTTCGTCTTGCTGCCGTTGGAGGAGCGCGACCTCGTGGAGATCGGTACCTTTCAGCCACCGTTTGACTTCAAGGATTTTCATCGTGCAGCCCGGCTGCATTCCCTCACCAATGGGCAGTTTGGTGGGGAGAAGCGAGTCAGGCTACAGCCTCCGCCCCACCCTCAGCTTCAAGGATTTTCGTCATCCGGGCTGAGGCGGAGGAGCGCACCGAGTGGGGGGTTACCTCCGCGTGGGCCAGTAACCCTTTTCTTCCCCCAGCGTTTGGGGGAGAAAGGCATCCTCCAGCCCTGCGGAGGCTTCCTCCAGCCATGCGGGGGAAGGCGAACTGCTGCTTCCTAGACAGGGTGCAGCTTTCTGTCCTTCGTCCAGGCGGCGGTTGTGCCGCGCATGGGCCGGCCACATCCGGGTCTTCCTTGTGCCGTCAGCCATGCCAGAGGGTTGCCCAGCACGTCGTACGCCGCGAGGGCGGTGCTCGTGTTCTGGGGCAGCCTCGGCGAGGGCGAGAGTGAGGACCTGCCGGTGCGCTTTGGGGCAGACGCCGTACGCCGGTGCGGCGTTGGTGAGCAGGTGGCCATCGGCGCTGAGGTGGTGGCAGCCGGAGGAGGTTGTCTCTGCCGACGAGATCGCCAGCGCCGCCTGCACCCCAGACCTCCGTCTCTTTGGCTTGAATGGCTGGTTCTCGTCCTTCGTGGGCGAGGGCTTTTCCGCTGCAGCGTTTGCCCTAAAGCCGCTTGGAGTTCGTCGTCCCGCGAGCCCTCCGATGTGGGGGGTTGTTCGTACCCGCGGGAACGAAACCAGAGTCCCGTTTGTAATGGCATCTTGAGTGCCGGTGTATGTTCATTGCGGCTGTCGAGGCCTGAACATTTGGGTATTTGAGAACGAAGCTGTGTGTCTCCCTCATTCCGAGCGCTGGGACTTGTCTGTTGGCTAGCCGAACCACTTAACCGAGCGTCTGTTGCCTTTCGCGGAAGGTGACGAGTGAGGTGTCCGTATCCTGGAGGCGTAGGAGTCCCTCGGCTCTGTCAGCCTTGCCACTCTAGGCTTCCCTTGCTCAGTTTTCGGAAACCTCGGCTGCTCTGCGATGAGCCGAAGCCGGAGGCAGCGGTGCTAGCGCGGACAGACGCGGAGTCGGCTCGAACGAGGCTTCGTCGGCCGGGGAGATGGCGTCTTCCTAGGCTGAGGAAGATGTGGCAGCAGGCTGCTGGAGCTTGGCCAAGACATCTGCTGGCGTGGTGTTGGCGTCCTCCCTTAGGTGGAGGTCCTTTTGCTCGGGTCATCGTCTGAGGCCGGGCCTGGTTCCGCCGAGGGTGGAATCAACGCCGAGGGTGCTGCTGCTCCCCCTATTGATGTCTGAACCTGCAGGAACAATTTGTCTGTAGTGTGCGTATGTTTTTTGTGGCCACCGAGGCCCAAACATGTCATTGTCGTGTTATAAAGCTGCGTTTCTTTTCCTCTTGTTTGGAGTTTCAGGACTTGCTTGTCGGTAGCAGAATCGTTTATCCGAGCGAGAGTTACTTATCGCGGAAGGTGATGAGTGAGGTATCCGTATCCCGGAGGCGTAGGAGTCCCTCGGCTCGGTCGACCTTCACCGCTTACGTGTACTCTTGCTCGTCCGCGGGATTCTATTATTGATATAGTCGAGAAGGCACGAAAGATCGTTTCGGCAGAGAAGTTTTCGAGCGTTAAGACTTGTTCGGTTAGCAGAATCGCTTATCCGAGCGTGAGTTACTTATCGTAGAAGGTGATGAGTGAGGTATCCGTATCTCGGAGGCGTAGGAGTCCCTCGGCTCGGTCGGCCTTGCCGCTTACGTGTACTCCGTCGTTTTCAGGATCCCACTATCGACGTAGTCGAAAAGCGTGAAAGATGTTCTGGCCGAAAGACTTTTTCTGAGGAAAATTTTGATGCAGAGGGGGTTCCCCCCTTCTAGCCCCCGAGGGAGGGTCGGGCTTTGCCGAGGCAAGGCTGACCCTTCCTTGATGGTTAGACTTTACTTGTGTATGTAAACGAGGTATATGAACGACTTGAAAACATCTTAAGGGTAGAAGCGACGTAGCTGCCGGATGTTCCAAGCGTTGCTGTAGACCTCGCCTTGACTGTTGGCCAACTTGTATGTTCCGGGCTTCAAAGTCTTGGTGATGATGAATGGCCCTTCCCAGGGAGGTGTGAGCTTGTGGCGCCCTCGGGCATCTTGTCGTAGCCGAAGCACCAAGTCGCCCACCTGGAGGTCTCGGGACCGAACCCCTCGGGCGTGGTAGCGTCGCAGGGACTGCTGATACCGCGCCGAGTGTAGTAAGGCCATGTCCCGAGCCTCTTCCAGCTGGTCCAGTGAGTCTTCTCGGTTGGTCTGGTTGCTTCGAGCGTCGTATGCCCTCGTCCTCGGGGAGCCGTATTCTAAGTCTGTGGGCAAGATAGCCTCGGTCCCATAGACTAGAAAAAACGGCGTGAAGCCCGTGGCTCGGCTTGGCGTCGTCCTCAGACTCCAGACTACCGAGGGTAGCTCTTTCATCCATCGCTTGCCAAACTTGTTGAGGTCATTGTAGATCCTTGGTTTGAGCCCCTGCAGAATCATACCGTTGGCTCGCTCCACCTGCCCATTCGTCATGGGATGAGCTACAGCAGCCCAGTCCACACGGATGTGGTGGTCGTCGCAGAAGTCCAGGAACTTTTTTCCGGTGAACTGCGTGCCATTGTCGGTGATGATTGAGTTTGGGACCCCAAACCGATGAATAATGTCGGTGAAGAACGCCACTGCCTGCTCGGACCTGATGCTGTTTAGGGGTCGGACCTCAATCCACTTGGAGAATTTGTCGATAGCGACCAGCAGGTGCGTGAAGCCCCCAGGTGCCTTCTGCAAGGGACCGACGAGGTCCAAACCCCACACAGCAAATGACCAGATGATGGGTATTGTTTGCAGAGCCTGAGCGGGCAGGTGGGTCTGCCTTGCGTAGAATTGACACCCTTGGCAAGTGCGTACAATCCTAGTGGTGTCGGCCACCGCGGTTGGCCAGTATAAACCTTATCGGAAGGCGTTTCCAACAAGGGCTCAAGGCGCTGCGTGGTGACCGCAAGCCCCCGAGTGTATTTCTTGCAATAACTCCTGACCTTCGGCGATGGATATGCATCGCTGGAGGATGCCTGAGGGGCTGCGGTGGTAGAGCTCCTTTCCGTCCCTAGCAAGACGAACGACTTGGCGCGCCGCGCCAATCGCCGAGCCTCGGTTCCGTCAAGGGGTAGCTCTCCTCGGTGGAGATATTGCAGGTACGGGGTCTGCCAGTTTCGATTAGGCGGGACCCCATTCCGCTCCTCCTCGACGCGCAGTGCCTCACCCTTGGCGGCCGAGGGTGCCTCGGGCTGAGCCGAGGCCTTCTCGGGCTCGGGCGTGTCATCGGTCTTGATGGAGGGTTGATGTAGGTCTCGGGAGAAGACGTCCGGGGGGACCATTGTCCGCCCCAAGGCTATTTTAGTCAGCTCGTCCGCAGTCTCGTTGTACTGTCGGGCGACGTGGTTGAGCTCGAGCCCGTAGAACTTGTCTTCCAGGTGCCGAACCTCGTCGCAGTAGGCTTCCATCTTCAGGTCGCGGCAGTGGGAGTTCTTCATGACTTGGTCGATGACAAGCTGCGAGTCGCCACGAGCATCGAGGCGCCGAACCCCTAGCTCGATGGCGATGCGCAACCCGTTAACTAGAGCCTCGTACTCGGCCACGTTGTTGGACGCCGGGAAATGGAGGCGCAGCACGTAGCGGAGGTGCTTCCCGAGGGGTGAGATGAAGAGCAGGCCCGCGCCCGCTCCTGTTTTCATCAGTGACCCGTCGAAAAACATGGTCTAGAGTTTCGGTTGGATCGGAGCTGCTGGAAGCTGGGTGTCGACCCATTCTGCCACAAAATCCACCAAGACTTGGGACTTGATGGCCTTTCGAGGGGCGAACGAGATTGTCTCACCCATGATCTCCACCGCCCACTTTGCAATCCTACCCGAGGCCTCTCGGCACTGGATGATCTCCCCAGGGGAAGGATGACACCACAGTCACCGGATGAGACTCGAAGTAGTGTCGCAACTTTCGCCACGTCAGAATTACCGCGTACAGTAGCTTCTGAATTTGCGGGTAGCGGATTTTGGTCTCGGACAGTACCTCACTGATGAAGTAGACCGGCCTCTGGACGAGCAATGCATGCCCTTCTTCTCGTCTCTCGACTATGATCGCGGTGCTGACCACCTGAGTGGTTGCGGCTACATAGATCAGGAGAGCTTCTCCGGCAGCGGGGGGCACCAGGATGGGCGCGCTTGTAAGGAGCGCCTTTAAGTTCCCGAGGGCTTCCTCGGCCTCGGGGGTCCAAGTGAAGCGCTCGGTCTTCCTTAAGAGGCGGTACAGGGGCAGGCCTCTTTCGCCAAGGCGCGAGATGAAGCGGCTCAGAGCCGCAAGGCATCCCATGACCCTCTGTACTTCTTTCAAGTC
Source organism: Zea luxurians (assembly GCA_029449295.1). NCBI lineage: Eukaryota > Viridiplantae > Streptophyta > Magnoliopsida > Poales > Poaceae > Zea > Zea luxurians. The sequence continues at coordinate 41,342,526 of JAOPSE010000001.1, read as the reverse complement.
CTTGATAGGCCCCATGTTGGTGATGGCCGCGATTTTCTCCGGGTTGACCTCGATGCCCCGCTAGGAGACGATGAACCCCAGGAGCATGCCTCGGGGGACTCCGAAGACACACTTCTCGGGATTGAGTTTTACGCCTTTCGCTTTGAGACACTTGAATGTCGTTTCAAGGTTAGAGAGGAGGTCGGAGGCTTTCCTCGTCTTGACTATGATGTCATCGACGTAAGCCTCGACCATTCGGCCAATGTGCTGTCCGAACACGTGGTTCATGCACCTTTGGTATGTCGCGCCTGCATTCCTTAAATCGAATGGCATAGTAATATAGCAGTACATGCCAAAGGGTGTGATGAAAGAAGTCGCGAGCTGGTCGGACTCTTTCATCCTGATTTGGTGATACCCTGAGTAGGCATCAAGGAATGACAGGGTTTCGCACCCAGCAGTGGAATCCACAATTTGATCGATGCGAGGCAGAGGGTAGGGAACCTTCGGACATGCTTTGTTTAGACCAGTGTAGTCTACACACATCCGCCATTTCCCACCTTTCTTTTTCACAAGCACAGGGTTGGCTAGCCATTCAGGATGGAATACCTCTTTGATGAACCCTGCAGCCATCAGCTTGTGGATCTCCTCGCCTATGGCTCTGCGCTTTTCTTCGTCGAATCGGCGCAGAGGCTGCTTCACGGGTCGGGCTCCAGCTCGGATATCTAGCGAGTGCTCGGCGACATCCCTCGGTATGCCAGGCATGTCCGAGGGACTCCACGCAAAAACCTCGGTGTTTGCGCGGAGAAAGTCGACGAGCACTGCTTCCTATTTGGGGTCGAGCTCGGAGCCGATCCGGACTTGCTTGGAGGTGTCATTGCTGGGGTCGAGAGGGACGGACTTAACCGCCTCTACTGGCTCGAAGTTGCCGATGTGGCGTTTCGCATCTGGCACCTCCTTGGAGAGGCTCTTCAGGTCAGCGATGAGGGCCTCGGACTCGGCGAGGGCCTCAGCGTACTCCACACAATCCACGTCGCATTCGTACGCGTGTCGGTATGTGGATCCGACGGTGATGACCCCGTTGGGGCCCGACATCTTGAGCTTGAGGTAGGTGTAGTTGGGGAGGGCCATGAACTTGGCGTAGCATGGTCTCCCCAGCACTGTGTGGTAGGTTCCTCGGAACCCGACCACCTCGAACGTGAGGGTTTCCTTTCGGAAGTTGGAGGGAGTCCCGAAGCAGACGGGCAGATCGAGTTGCCCAAGGGGTTGGACGCGCTTCCCGGGGATGATCCCGTGAAAGGGCGCCGCACCGGCCCGGATCATGGACAAATCGATCTGCAAGAGCCCAAGGGTCTCGGCGTAGATGATGTTGAGGCTGCTGCCTCTGTCCATGAGGACCTTGGTAAGCCTGACGTTGCCGATTGTAGGAAACGGGTGACGCCTAAGAGGGGGGGTGAATTAGGACTTCTAAAACTTTTACTAAACTAGGCCACAATTAAATCCCTAGAGCAAAACCTATGCAAGTAATCAAACTAGAGTGTGCAAACTAGGTTTTGTCTAAGTGTTGCTATCTCTACCGCAAAGGCTAAGTTTCAATCTACACTAAATAAGTATGACTACAAGATTGAAACTTAAATGCTTAATATAAATGCGGAATGTAAAGAGCTAGGTAGAGAAGCAAACTCTCGTGGATGACGCCGGTATTTTTATCGAGGTATCCAGAACCACGCATGGTCCCGACTAATCCTCGTTGGTGCCCCTACACAAAGGGAAGCCCACGCGAGGGCCAAGCACCACGGTCGAGTAACTCCGTAGAGAGCCACGGGCCTTCTCCACGCGCAAGTGGTGCTCCGCTTCCGGCTCCTCTCGGACGCTCCCTGCCGTCTCCACTATCGAGCTTCCGGCCGAAACGCCGCAGGCCTCGTTCCCTCCGGTACACGGTGGCGGCCGTGACACAAACGCGGTTGTCACGGTCTCGCAAGACTCTCGCCCCACTCGGTACAATTACAACGGCTCACGCAAGAGCCGAGGGGTTGTGTGGTTTTACAAAACTCACTTAACTAACTAGGGTTCACCTAGAGCAAGCGCTAAAGCAGTCTAACTAACCTAAGCACTTCGCAAAGCACCTACGCTAATCACCGAGTGATTCTATTAAGCACTTGGGTGTTTGAGCACTTGGAAATATGCACTATGTGTCTTGGTATGTTGCTTGGGCTCCCACACCTGAGAATGGCCGGTTGGGGTGGTATTTATAGCCTCCACACCCCAATCTAGCCGTTGGACAGAAAGCAGCAGCTTTCTGTCGTCGGGTGCACCGGACAGTCCGGTGCACCACCGGACATCCACTGTGCAGTGTCCGGTGCACGCCACGTCAGCCGACCGTTGGCGCCTGTAGCAGTCGACCGTTGGATCCGACCGTTGCCATCTGCCCGTGGCACACCGGACAGTCCGGTGCTATAGCCAGAGAGCGCCTGTCTGCGGCCTCTCTGCGCAGACTGTCCGGTGCCACACCGGACAGTCCGGTGCACACCGGACATAAATGTCCGGTGCGCCACTAGGCGCTGGGTGACAGCCCGCATCTTGGATTTCTTCGCTGATTTCTTCGGGCTTCTTTTGTTCTTGAGTATTGGACTCCTATGCATCTTTTTATGTCTTCTTTTGAGGTGTTGCATCCTCATTGCCTTGGTCCAATTCTCTTCGCATCCTGTGAACTATAATAATAAACACTGGCAAACATATTAGTCCACAGGTTGTGTTAATCATCAAACACCAAAACTCAATTAGCCAAATGGCCCGGGGTCCATTTTCCTTACAATCTCCCCCTTTTTGGTGATTGATGACAACACAACCAAAGCAAGCAAATAATACAAGTATTTGAATTAAAATATGCACTCTACTTGCTAAGATGCATGATTGTCCCCACAATGTGATATTATGGACTTAAGCCTCCCCCTAATTCCATAATTCACTTACTTCCTATTTTTGGACCAAATAACCAAAACCACTTGAAAAATCATTTGTAGATATAAAATTTTAAATTGGTGGTGTTTGGTGTTTGATATAGTTTTCATTGCTTTGGTCCCTAAACTTCTCCCCCTTTGGCATCAACCACCGAAAAGGAAGACATTAAAAGCATGTAGGAAGTAAATAAAGGCTTGCCCTCAACAAGAATTCTATCAAATGATATCACTTGAAGGATATTAAATTAAACCATATGAATGATACCAGATGAAAGGAACTCCCCCTAAATGAGTGTTCTCTTTAGAAAGAAGTTTCTCCCCCTTTTAGAGATGAAGAAATACCCCCCCTGACAGAGATCCTCTACTTAGGAAAAAGCATGTGAAAATTAAAGGTGCAAGACATGATTTGAAAAGACTAACTTCCCTTATGCATAGGTAACAGAATATGAGTTAACCACTTATGCATTTTTAGCAACATGGAAGTATATGATATGAAATATAGTCTAATCAAATATTGGAGAAGACATGTAAATGATACTAGATGTAGTCTCAAAAGATACCAATTGAAAGTCAATGGCGAGCTTGAGAGACATGAGAGTTCTTGGAGATTTTGCAGTGGAAGATTGTTATCTTTCTCCGGGGACCTTATTTTCCTTACAATGAGACTATCACAAGAAATAGACTTGAAAATGTGTTAGTCTCAAAGTGTTAGATTATAGAGTAACCTCCCCCTAAAGGTGTGCATACAAGTTTTGAATACTTGTAGGAGACATGCACTTTGATTTAATATCAAGAGGGGTAAATTATCCATAATCCTAACTTTGGCACATATAAGTTAAATGATACAACTTGTAGGAATCAAAATTTTCAATTTATGCATCATTTACTATGGAGCGATATAGAAGCTATGTGCCGTGCTTAAATAAACATTTTAAGCCATGTAGGTTTGCTCAAGTATATGAATTTAAAAACAAGCAATCCTACCATATGATTTACCTAGTATGCATGATTTTGAACAAAAGTACATAACAAATGTAATACTAGGCAAGAAAGGTAAACTAGATAAAAGGTAAATAGATACACATATCTAAAAACGAGAAATACAATAAAACTAGTTACCTTAGTCATGGGTGGGAAATTTGGGTCCAAAATTTCTACTAACCCACTTGGCAATAAACTTGATCCAATATGATGTATCCCATGATATACATCCTAACTTTGCCAAGTCTCCAAATTTCCCGAGGACCTTCGGTCCACTCACTTCCCTTTCGGGATCCAAACCTTCTTGGTGCTTTTCATGGTTGAAATTATTTCCTTTGGCACCCAGATGCGTTTGGCCCCCTTTCCTTTGTTGGCTTGCTTGTTGGCCTTGATTGCTATCACCTTTCCATTCTTTTTCTTCTTGATCAAATATGGTGTAGCATCCTTTTTGTTCACCTTTTTGATGTAGGTGTTGGAGATTTTGCTTGAGCTTTTGCCTTTGTTTATCCCCGGTCATCGCCTTGCATTGGAAAGACTTGTGGCCTTCCATGTGGCATAGCCTACAAATCACAGTTTCTCCCTCTACAGGCTTGTTCACTCCCGCAGTGATGTTATCCTGTGGAGGTCGGATTTGTTTGGCTTTGCCTTTCTTGTCATACAAAGCCTTGCCAAGGCGAGCCACTTCTTGCTTTAATTGTTCATTTTCCTTTGCAACCTCATCCGAACATGTCTCTACAACAATATTCTCAACAACGACTTGGTTGCAGGGGTTAGAATCATCAATTAAATCAAAGCAGGAAGTAGAAGCATCTTTCTTAATTATTTTAGGTATTTCAACTAAAGATGCTGCTGGGGTGCTACCAATGTTTTCTAGCTTAGTAGTTAGCTCATTATTGTGTATGCTAAGAATTTCCATTTTCTCTAGCAAATTTTCAATAGCTTCTTGGGAGCTAGCTAACTTAGCCTTAAGTTTTTCATTCTTTTTAATAAGGTTGTCATCGGTAGCAGTGGATGGAGCACTAGATTTTAATAGCTCAATTTTAGTTGATAGCTCACTATTTAAGTTTGCAAAAGTTTCAATTTTTTCTAGCAAACCTTTGTAATCATTTTGAGAGCTAACCAACTTATTTTTCAAAGTTTTAAGTTGAGCTTTTTGCTTAGTGCAAACATCCTGGAAAAATTCTACGGCTTCCGCAAGCTCATCTAGAGAGGGCTTTCCCTCACCTTCATCATCACTACTACTTTCATCACTAGAGGATGGAATGATTTTGTTACCTCTTGCCATAAGGCATTTGTGTGATGACCGTGATGATCGTGACGAGGACCGGTGGCTGCGCGTCCTTGGAGGTTCATCTTCACTTGAAGAATCATCCCAAGTTCTAACACTTGTTAGCGCCTTGCCTTTGCTCCTCTCCTTTTTGGGTTTGGCCATATTTGGACAGTTGTCCCTGAAGTGGCCCTTCTCCCCACATGCGAAGCATCCTCTCTTCCTTTGCTTTTTCCTGTCAATGTTAAAGAGAAGATCCTCGACCTGCAGGGGCACACCCATTAGATTAATCTTGCGGATCATCCTCATTACCTTTCCGACGCGTCGGATTGTTTCTTCGTCCTCGGAGGATGATGTGCATGGTTGATTATCTTCATCATCATCACTTTCTTATTCTTCCTCTTCTTCACTTGAGGAACTTGGAGTGGGAGCCTTCTTTTTGCCCTTCCTTTCATCACATGCAAAAGCATATGGTCTTGAGGAAGTTGGCTCCTCTCCCCGACTCATTTTTCGCGACATCTCAAAGGCCGCGATCTTCCCAATCACAATGGTCGGGGTCATGTTGCTCAAATCCTCCATGTTGTGAAGGATGGTGATGATGCTCCCATATCTTTGTTGTGGTAGCAGGGAGATAATCTTCCTCACAATGTCCGCATCACCTAGCTTATTAATGCCAATCGAATTGAGCTCATTGATAATTAGATTCAAACGAGAATACATGTCTCTAACAAGCTCATCATCTTTCATAGCAAAAGAATTATACTCATTTAAGACTAGGCAATGTTTTTGCTCACGGACATTGGATGTGCCGTCATGGAGCTCATGCAATTTTAGCCAAATCTCATTAGCAGTTTTCAGGGAAAATACTTGATTGAAAATATCCATGCTAAGAGATTCATACAAGCAATTTTTGGCTCTAGCATTTAAATGGATTTCTTTTTCCTCACTCGTGGTGGGTTTCTCGGGATTCTTGAGGGGTTTCATCCCATCACGAGTGACTCTCAAAACACATAAATCAATGGCCTCTAGGTAACAAGCCATTCTAGCACTATAATAAGGGAAGTTAGTGCCGTCGAAGTGTGGTGGCCTATGGGTATCCATCCCTTCCTCTAAAAAGCGTCGGCTCTTTTAGCGGTGAAGCTAAAGCGTTTCAAATGAGCCAAACCGGGCTCTGATACCACTTGTAGGAAACGGGTGACGCCTAAGAGGGGGGGGGTGAATTAGGACTTCTAAAACTTTTACTAAACTAGGCCACAATTAAATCCCTAGAGCAAAACCTATGCAAGTAATCAAACTAGAGTGTGCAAACTAGGTTTTGTCTAAGTGTTGCTATCTCTACCGCAAAGGCTAAGTTTCAATCTACACTAAATAAGTATGACTACAAGATTGAAACTTAAATGCTTAATATAAATGCGGAATGTAAAGAGCTAGGTAGAGAAGCAACCTCTCGTGGATGACGCCGGTATTTTTATCGAGGTATCCGGAACCACGCAAGGTCCCGACTAATCCTCGTTGGTGCCCCTACACAAAGGGAAGCCCACGCGAGGGCCAAGCACCACGGTCGAGTAACTCCGTAGAGAGCCACGGGCCTTCTCACGCGCAAGTGGTGCTCCGCTTCCGGCTCCTCTCGGACGCTCCCCGCCGTCTCCACTATCGAGCTTCCGGCCGAAACGCCGCGGGCCTCGTTCCCTCCGGTACACGGTGGCGGCCGTGACACAAACGCGGTTGTCACGGTCTCGCAAGACTCTCGCCCCACTCGATACAATTAAAACGGCTCACGCAAGAGCCGAGGTGTTGTGTGGTTTTACAAAACTCACTCAACTAACTAGGGTTCACCTAGAGCAAGCGCTAAAGCGGTCTAACTAACCTAAGCACTTCGCAAAGCACCTACGCTAATCACCGAGTGATTCTATTAAGCACTTGGGTGTTTGAGCACTTGGAAATATGCACTATGTGTCTTGGTATGTTGCTTGGGCTCCCACACCTGAGAATGGCCGGTTGGGGTGGTATTTATAGCCTCCACACCCCAATCTAGCCGTTGGACAGAAAGCAGCAGCTTTCTGTCGTCGGGTGCACCGAACAGTCCGGTGCACCACCGGACATCCACTGTGCAGTGTCCGGTGCACGCCACGTCAGCCGACCGTTGGCGCCTGTAGCAGCCGACCGTTGGATCCGACCGTTGCCGTCTGCCCGTGGCACATCGGACAGTCTGGTGCACACCGGACAGTCCGGTGCTACAGCCAGAGAGCGCCTGTCTGCGGCCTCTCTGCGTAGACTGTCCGGTGCCACACCGGACAGCCCGGTGCACACCGGACATAAATGTCCGGTGCGCCACCAGGCGCTGGCTGACAGCCCGCATCTTGGATTTCTTCGCTGATTTCTTTGGGCTTCTTTTGTTCTTGAGTATTGGACTCCTATGCATCTTTTTATGTCTTCTTTTGAGGTGTTGCATCCTCATTGCCTTGGTCCAATTCTCTTCGCATCCTGTGAACTATAATAATAAACACTGACAAACATATTAGTCCACAGGTTGTGTTAATCATCAAACACCAAAACTCAATTAGCCAAATGGCCCAGGGTCCATTTTCCTTACACCGATGACGGGATCGACAACGAGCGGGTACTTCCCCGGGCTCGGCACACGGTCGGGGTGGTCGCCTTGGTCGAAGGTGATGGGCTTGTCGGACCAGTCTAGGTAGACTGGTGCCGCCACCTTCACCGAGCAGACCTCCCGGCGCTCCTGCTTGTGGTGCCGAGCCAAGGCATTCGCCACCTGCCCACCGTAGATCATGAAGCAGTCATGGACCTCAGGGAACTCCTCTGCCTTGTGGCCTTCCTTCTTGTCGTTGTCGTGGGCTTTGCCACCTTCCGCCGGTGGCCCGGCCTTGTGGAAGTAGCGTCGAAGCATGACGCACTCCTCAAGGGTGTGCTTGACGGGACCCTGATGATAGGGGCACGACTCCTTGAGCATCTTGTCGAACAGGTTGGCCCCTCCGGGAGGCTTCCGGGGGTTCCTGTGTTCGGCAGCGGCGACAAGATCTGCGTCGGCTGCGTCGCGTTTCGTTTGCGACTTCTTCTTGCCCTTCTTCTTTGTGCTGCGCTGAGCGGACGCCTCGGGGACGTCTTCCTGCTGGCGTCTGTCACACCCGGCTTTAAGGGACAAAGCCAGGTGCATCTCATACATGCGCCAAGAAGACAACATATACAATAACAGAGTGTATAGAGATAAATGTCATAAAACATCAGAGTACTTATTACATAGCGGAAGTCTTATTACAAAATAAAGATAAATATAAAACGAACTAAGGATCGTCGGCGCCAATGTCGACTGAGAAACGCCACCTAGATCAGATCGAACTCCTCAGTGTTAGGCGGCTCCTCTTCAACCACCTGTTCTTCTCCTGTGGGGGGGGGGGGTGTGAGACAGCAAGAGTGAGCTCACATACGTTCATAGCTCAACAAGTCGTGGGGAATAATGTGGCATGAACTCACCAAAGGTGGGAGTTCATGTAGTGTAAGGCTGATCAATGAAATAAAGGCTAAGGCTGAGCATTGCTTTTATAAGTTGGTCAAAATTTTATTAGCAATTACTAAGTGTAAGTAAATACCAAACCTTAATAATAATAAAGAACAGTGATAGTAAAATAATCCCAAATGCGATGCAAATGTCAAAATTGAATTTAAGTTCCATAATTAATCATGTGAGGGTCCGAGCCGCTCATGACCGTGAGCACGGCTAGTATACTAGTTTTACACTCTGCAGAGGTTGCGCATCTTTACCCACAAGTCGTGTATCCCATGTCGCCTGGGTTTGCAAGGCCCTTAGACACTACCGAGGTGAATGGCTAGGGATCCACTACGAGGCCTTTACAAAGTTCCACTAGCTTCCGAAAACCCGCTACAGTTTATAGGAAGTTCCAATGCAGGGTTCCTGGCTGACCGCCATCGCAGCAAAATCAACCAGGGACCTCCCTACACTGACCACTCCCCTACTGCCCTTGCCCCTTTCAGGTAAGGTAGTCTTCCACTAGCTTTCCTAATTAGTCAGCCAAGGGCGTCCCATTAAACCCTTGTGGTAGCACTGTTTTCCCGGGTGGTCGCTCCATGTTCCCATTAATTTAATGATCTTAACATGAACAATAATAATAACAAGATAATAACAGAATAATCATGAATAATGACTCTCCATACCCAATCCACATAAAGCAATAGCAAGTACTACCCAAAAATATTCCAGGGGTGAACAAGGTATAGAGGTAATCCAAACTGGGGTAACATAAAGGCTCCCATCAAAATTAACCTATGCAGATCATTAAAATTAATAAGAACATGGCTGGGAAAAGTAAGTGATCAAGGGCACAACTTGCCTGTAATGAGCTCCTACTCAGCTACCTCTACTTGCTGAACCTCAGTTTCCACAGTGGCTTGCTCGTCTACCCGCATCAACACAATACATACATAGTATAGCCAAAATCAACATCACACCAAACAGATGAATAAAATATACAGTAAAAATCTACACATTAAAATGAAACCATAGGAACTGGAATCACTGAATTTGGAGTTATATATTTCAAGTTATGAATTTCTGTAGCTTTTATGTATTTAATACAAGATTAAGTATTAGATAAATTTAAATGAGCCTTTCATGTCAAAACAGAGGCACTAATGCGTAGACAATATTATTACAAAAATTTAGGAACTGGAATGGACCAATTTGGAGTTCCTATGCATTTTCTATGAATTATACAAGTTTTAACATTTATTTATGCACTAAAAATTGATTTCTGATATTAATTTCTAATTTTCAAAGTTCTCTGGATTGGGCCTCAAATACTAGGAAGCGCAGGGGCTGGCGCGTAAAATTCCTAAGACTCAGACTGCAGTGATCGTGGACTGCGGGTTCTATTTACTACTTCCCGAGGGGCTCTTTAACAAAAGAGACACAACAGTCAGTCTGGTTTATTCTAAGCCGTCCGATCTGAGATGAGGCGTCCAGATCAAAGCCACGACATCACGAACCGGTATGCGATGCGGACCATTCGATCCGAAACGGGCGACCCATGATGCACCAACCCAACCGGTACATAAGGTCCAATCGGAGCCATCCGAAATGAATCGAACGGCACAGAGCCATTCCCCCTTCACCCGACAGCACCCGACGGCGGCGCCGCCCATCGGCCGAATCCCCGCCGGTGAGCACTCCCTGCCCGGCTATTCCGAGCGTTTAACCCAAATTGTTCTAGTGCTAAACGAAGAGAACAGCCTCGCGAACTAGATGGGTAGTGGGTTACCGGCTATTGTCGGGTTGCGGAGTCTGACCACGGCAGAAGGCGATCCGCGACGGCGCTGATTCAACGGTGACGAATTTCGGTGCCGCCGGTGGCCAATCCTCAGCAATTCGGTTGCGGTCGCCTTCAACACAGCCGAAGGGAGCCCCTGGGTTCCACAATTCGAGCTCGGTCGTCGGCAAGCCTGGATTCGCCTGCGTCGGGTCTCTCTCTCCCCTCCGTCGACGATGGCGGCTCTGTGTTGCTAGGTTTGCGCGGGCGTAATAGACAAGGAAAGGTAGAAATGCGAGGGCCGCTACGGGCTTTATCTCACCGCGGAACGAATTGGAGCGCGTGGCCCGAGATTCCCGTCAACGACGTGCCCGCCACGCTCGGAGATGCCGTTGGGAGAAGAATCTGACGAAGCGGGCCCACGCGTCTGTGGGAGTAAGGGGAGCAGGCGCGAGGTGGGTGCAACTGGCAGCTTGGCCCCACAAGTCGGTGTAACCGAGAGGAGGAGAACGCGGGCGCAAACGGTGACTGACGGGTGGGTCCCTGCGCTCTTGAGCGGATGACCCGGCGGGCCCGCATGACAGGCACAGGGTGGCCAGCGCGCGCGGTGATCGCGCGATTGGGCCGCGCGGGATCCGGAGTGAGGTGGGCCGAAAACTGAGGAAGAGAGCCCAGGCAGGGTTTTAATCTTTTCCATTTTATTTTCTATTTTCTTTTCTCCATTTCCAAGTTAAATTCAAACTTAAATTCAAACTTCTATGGCTCATCACTTCAACTTATATTTGTGAAATTAGGGATATTAATTCTGAATATATTTATTTATATATATATTATTTATATTTTTTTATATCCCTTCTCTTTTTCTTATTTCCAAACTCTAATTTCCATTTAGGGTTTGATCCAACCTTTAGAATTATTATCTCATTGTTATTATCCTTATTATTTTATTTAATGTGCAAACATATAAAACTCCAACATGATGCATATTCTTTTTATCATTTGTTTTAATTCACCTCCAACTTTCATGTATGCTCTTTTTATGATGCAAATATGGTAATCCTTTTATACAATTTTGAGTATTACAAATCCTACCCCCCTTAAAAATAATCTCGTCCTCGAGATTTAAGAAGATCTAGGGAAAAGATGGGGGAAGTCTATGCGAAGCTCTTCTTCTCTTTCCTAAGTTGCTTCATCTTCACCGTGGTGACTCCATTGAACTTTGCACATCTTTATAACCTTATTCCTTGTAACTCGAGTCAAAGTATCTAGAATCTTGATGGGGTACTCAGCATAAGTCAAATCCTCTTGAACACTGAGGTCCTCCATTGGTAGCTGTTCCTCAGGTACCCTGAGGCATTTCTTCAGCTGAGATACATGAAAGACATCGTGAACATCCGCGAGATGATCCGGTAACTCCAATTGATATGCAACTTCTCCCACTCGCTTAAAGATTAAGAAGGGTCCAATAAAGCGAGGGGACAACTTTCCTTTGACTTTGAATCTCCTCATACCCCGGAGTGGTGACACTTTCAAATAGACATAATCACCCTCCTTAAACTCAAGTAGTCTTCTCCGGGTATCAGCATAACTTTTCTGCCTGGACTGTGCAGTTCTCAAATTCTCCCTTATTTGCTGAACTTGTTCTTCTGCTTCTTGTATAATCTCAGGTCCAAACAGCTGTCTTTCACCAGTTTGATTCCAATACAAGGGAGTCCTGCACTTTCTGCCATACAAAGCCTCAAACGGTGACATCTTCAAACTGGCCTGATAGCTATTATTATATGAGAACTCCGCATACGGTAGACTCTTATCCCAACTTCCACCATGCTTAAGAGCACAAGCTCTTAACATATCTTCCAGTACTTGGTTAGTCCTCTCAGTCTGCCCATCAGTCTGTGGATGGTAAGCCGAACTAAAATTCAATCTCGTATCCAATGACTCGTGCAACTTCTTCCAATACAGAGAGGTAAACTGTGATCCTCGATCAGACACGATTTTCTTTGGCACACCATGCAGGCAGACAATCCGTGCCATGTACAACTCTGCCAACTTGGCTCCTGAATACGTGGTCTTCACTGGAATAAAGTGGGCTACTTTAGTTAGCCTGTCCACAATCACCCATATAGAATCATATCCAGCAGACGTGCGGGGTAATCCAACAATGAAGTCCATGCCAATCTCTTCCCATTTCCACTCAGGTATCTTCAGTGGATGCAATAGTCCGGCTGGCCTCTGGTGTTCAGCTTTAACTCTTTGGCATACATCGCACATAGCCACATGTGCAGCCACATCTCTCTTTAAACCATACCACCAATACTTTTGCTTCAAATCCTGATACATCTTAGTGCTCCCAGGGTGGATAGAATAAACTGAATCATATGCCTCCTTCAATATGGTTTCCCGAAGACTATCAATATCGGGAACACAGATCCGATTCTTGAACTATATCGTGCCTTGCTCATCCTCCGTGAACTCCGGGCCTCTACCCTCTGTTATCAGATCTTTGATCTCCTGGATTTTAGCATCACCAATCTGACCTTTACGAATTTCTTGTTCCAAGGTAGGTTCCAATTCAATGGTGACTCCTTCCGTATGTGTAACAATTCCCAGGTTGAGTCTCTCAAAATCTTTTGCTAATTCATCAGGTAGCTGGACAACGAAAGCGGAGTGAACATGCTCCTTCCGACTCAAGGCATCTGCAACCAAATTCGCCTTGCCTGGGTGATAGTGAATCTCCAAGTCATAATCCTTAATGAGCTCCAACCAACGGTGTTGCCTAAGATTGAGATCCTTCTGAGTGAATATATACTTCAAACTCTTGTGATCCGTGTATACTTGGCACTTAGTTCCCATAATGTAGTGTCTCCAAATCTTAAGTGCATGCACAACGGCTGCCAATTCCAAGTCATGAGTGGGGTAGTTCAATTCATGCTTCCGCAACTGACGAGATGCATAGGCAATCACATGACCATCTTGCATAAGCACACATCCAAGTCCTTGGCCACATGCATCACAATAAATGTCAAATCCCTTCTGCAGATCTGGCATAACCAGTACTGGAGGTGACATCAATCTTTCCTTCAATTGATCAAAACTCTCTTGGCATCTCTCATCCCACTTAAATTCTCTTCCTTTCTCCAAAAGCGAGGTCATAGGCTTAGCAATCTTAGAAAATCCTTCAATAAATCTCCGATAATATCCTGTGAGTCCCAAGAAACTCCGAATCTCCGTAACTGTAGTGGGCACTCTCCACTCCATTATCTCCTTCACTTTAGCAGGATCCACTGCTATTCCTCCATTAGAAATAATATGACCAAGGAATGGCACCTTGTCAATCCAAAACTCGCACTTGCTGAACTTAGCGTAGAGTTGATTATCTCGTAACTTCTGTAGCACCAACCTTAGATGTTGTTCATGATCACTTTCATTCTTAGAATAGATAAGAATATCGTCGATGAATACCACGACGAATCTGTCCAAATACTCCATAAACACCTTATTCATCAAATTCATGAAGTAAGCTGGTGCATTGGTTAGTCCAAATGACATAACAGTAAACTCATATAATCCATATCGAGTCGAGAAAGCCGTCTTAGGAATATCCGATGGTCTAATCCTCATCTGATGGTAACCGGATCGGAGATCAATCTTCGAAAATACTCTAGCACCTCTCATCTGATCAAATAAATCCTCAATACGGGGCAACGGGTACTTGTTCTTCACCGTAACATCATTAAGAGATCTATAATCCACACACATCCGTTGCGATCCATCCTTCTTCTGCACAAATAACACCGGTGCTCCCCAAGGTGAGGAACTTGGACGAATGTAACCAGCCTCTTGTAACTCCGTTAACTGCTTCTTCAGTTCCTTCAACTCCTCTACGGACATTCTATATGGCCGTTTAGAAATAGGGGCGGTTCCAGGTAAGAGATCAATAACAAACTCGACTTCTCTATCAGGTGGCATCCCTGGCAACTCCTCTGGAAAGACATCCGGAAAATCTCTAACCACCCGGATGTTGTCACCAACAAACTCCTCAGGCATAAAGAACATTGCACGCATGGATGAGGAGGTTACTGCAATATTAACTTGAAATCTTTCTCCTTTAGTGGTAGTGAGTTCTATGGTACCTCTACCACATGCTATAACGGCCTTTGCCTTTCTTAGCCATGACATACCAAGGATCAGATCTATACTGCTTGACTCTAATATTATAGCAGTAGCTCCAAATTCTCTACCCATAATGGTTAATGTCAATCTACGTGTCATTTGATTCGCCTCAACAGGCCCTTTAGGTGTAATTACTATCAGGGGTTTTCTCATATTTAGCAGTGGTATTTCATTTGTGTTGGCATATCTAGCAGACATGAATGAATGTGTAGCACCAGAATCAAATAATATGGTTGCAGGAATTGCATTAACATAAAACATACCAATTACGAGGTCCCCACCTTCAGGAGTATCATCAACGCTGACTTGATTCACCCTGGCTATAGAATATCCCTTGCCAGGGGTCTGTTGCTTGTTCTGAACTGGAGTAGTAGCAATCCTCTGTGGGCAGACATTTGCATAATGACCAATCTTCCCACACTTGAAACATTGAGTGCCCGGACTCTGTCCTGCAAACTTCGTCGGGGTGCCCGTGGGAGTAGCCTGTCGAGGTGGTGGAGTCCTCAGTGGTGATAGCTGAACTGGGCGTGGTCCTCCGGGTCGAGTCGGTGTACCCTGTGGTGAACTGTAGCGAGGACGAACACTGCTGCTACCCTGTCCCTGTGAGATAGCCTTCCTCTTCAAATCGCCCAGTTGAACACGCTTGTGTTCAATAGCCAGGGCCTTATCCAACAGTCTCTGGAATGATGGAAATGTGTGTGCCACTAGAGCATACTGCAGTGGTCCATTACGTCCTTCAATGAAATGCTCCTGCTTCCTCTCGTCTTCAGCAACTTCTTCAGGGGCATTTCTGGATAACTGAATAAACTTGTCGAGGTACTCGCTGACTGACATACTTCCTTGCTTCAGCGACAGAAACTCCTTCTTCTTGATCTTTATCATACCAGCTGGAATATGGTAGTTCCTGAACTGTGTACTAAACTCTGCCCAAGTAATAGTATCCGCAGCATCATGGGCAGCAGTATAAGAATCCCACCAGTCAGCAGCAGGACCCGTCAGACGTCCAGAAGCATATAAAACCTTCTCTCGGTCAGTGCATTGTGCAATGTTGAGCATCTTCTCAATTGCTTTCAGCCAATCATCTGCATCAAGTGGATCTGGCGAACTGGCGAAGGTCGGTGGCTTATGACTCATAAACTCCCGGTGCTTATCACGAGGTGGAACTGGTGGTGGTGGTGGAGGCAATGGCACTTGTTGCTGTTGCTGCTGTTGTTGAAACTGTTGTTGTAGCTGCTGTTGTTGCGCCCTCCTTTCTTGGCGTATCTCATCTCTCTCCTGGCGCAACTCCTGGCGTATATCTTCTCTTTCCTGACGCATCTCTTGGCGTTCTTGCTGCATCTGAGCACGCATGTCAGCCATAGTGTCCGCCATTTGCTGCATCACCGCCATCTGAGCAGCAACCAGTGGGTCAACTCCGCCTGGTGGAGGATTAGGAGGATTCATCTCTGCAGGCTATGGCTGAGGTTGTCTATAAATTCTTCGAGTGTGTCGGTTAGGAGGCAAATCAATTCCACCACCCCTCCTGGTATTGACCATCTGAGTTAGATACATATGGTAAGAAAGAGCAGTAGACAAGGCAGTAATTACAATCATGTTACTTTGGGGGATTTATTAGCTAAGCAGATTAATATTTCACCTACTATAGCTAATTCAATACCTTATGTTGGTACATGCTAAGATGTCCATCTATAATAATTCAATCAATCAAAGAAGCAAATCAGACATTTAGCATCAGCACAATCAACCAACATTTTTTTTAAGAAAATAGTTTTAACTTTTGTTTTGGGTTCCCTAACTCTTAAGAATGTCATAGGGGTAGGGATTCCAAGGTTTGAAATCCATCTTGTCTCAGAGTAGAAAAGGTAAGAATGATAAGAGTAGAACAGTAGAAGGTGAGACAGGATCAAGATAAGGTAAGTATGGAATGAATCAGAGTAAGATAAGTAGATAAGGGTTTTGTCCATTTCTATCTAGGTTTCGTCCTACAGTCAACATTTCCTCTGATACCACTTCTGTCACACCCGGCTTTAAGGGACAAAGCCAGGTGCATCTCATACATGCGCCAAGAAGACAACATATACAATAACAGAGTGTATAGAGATAAATGTCATAAAACATCAGAGTACTTATTACATAGCGGAAGTCTTATTACAAAATAAAGATAAATATAAAACGAACTAAGGATCGTCGGCGCCAATGTCGACTGAGAAACGCCACCTAGATCAGATCGAACTCCTCAGTGTTAGGCGG
Source organism: Zea luxurians (assembly GCA_029449295.1). Lineage (NCBI taxonomy): Eukaryota > Viridiplantae > Streptophyta > Magnoliopsida > Poales > Poaceae > Zea > Zea luxurians. The sequence goes on along the minus strand of JAOPSE010000001.1, from coordinate 41,325,637 downwards.
CTCCTCTTCAACCACCTGTTCTTCTCCTGTGGGGGGGGGGGTGTGAGACAGCAAGAGTGAGCTCACATACGTTCATAGCTCAACAAGTCGTGGGGAATAATGTGGCATGAACTCACCAAAGGTGGGAGTTCATGTAGTGTAAGGCTGATCAATGAAATAAAGGCTAAGGCTGAGCATTGCTTTTATAAGTTGGTCAAAATTTTATTAGCAATTACTAAGTGTAAGTAAATACCAAACCTTAATAATAATAAAGAACAGTGATAGTAAAATAATCCCAAATGCGATGCAAATGTCAAAATTGAATTTAAGTTCCATAATTAATCATGTGAGGGTCCGAGCCGCTCATGACCGTGAGCACGGCTAGTATACTAGTTTTACACTCTGCAGAGGTTGCGCATCTTTACCCACAAGTCGTGTATCCCATGTCGCCTGGGTTTGCAAGGCCCTTAGACACTATCGAGGTGAATGGCTAGGGATCCACTACGAGGCCTTTACAAAGTTCCACTAGCTTCCGAAAACCCGCTACAGTTTATAGGAAGTTCCAATGCAGGGTTCCTGGCTGACCGCCATCGCAGCAAAATCAACCAGGGACCTCCCTACACTGACCACTCCCCTACTTCCCTTGCCCCTTTCGGGTAAGGTAGTCTTCCACTAGCTTTCCTAATTAGTCAGCCAAGGGCGTCCCATTAAACCCTTGTGGTAGCACTGTTTTCCCGGGTGGTCGCTCCATGTTCCCATTAATTTAATGATCTTAACATGAACAATAATAATAACAAGATAATAACAGAATAATCATGAATAATGACTCTCCATACCCAATCCACATAAAGCAATAGCAAGTACTACCCAAAAATATTCCAGGGGTGAACAAGGTATAGAGGTAATCAAAACTGGGGTAACATAAAGGCTCCCATCAAAATTAACCTATGCAGATCATTAAAATTAATAAGAACATGGCTGGGAAAAGTAAGTGATCAAGGGCACAACTTGCCTGTAATGAGCTCCTGCTCAGCTACCTCTACTTGCTGAACCTCAGTTTCCACAGTGGCTTGCTCGTCTACCCGCATCAACACAATACATACATAGTATAGCCAAAATCAACATCACACCAAACAGATGAATAAAATATACAGTAAAAATCTACACATTAAAATGAAACCATAGGAACTGGAATCACTGAATTTGGAGTTATATATTTCAAGTTATGAATTTCTGTAGCTTTTATGTATTTAATACAAGATTAAGTATTAGATAAATTTAAATGAGCCTTTCATGTCAAAACAGAGGCACTAATGCGTAGACAATATTATTACAAAAATTTAGGAACTGGAATGGACCAATTTGGAGTTCCTATGCATTTTCTATGAATTATACAAGTTTTAACATTTATTTATGCACTAAAAATTGATTTCTGATATTAATTTCTAATTTTCAAAGTTCTCTGGATTGGGCCTCAAATACTAGGAAGCGCAGGGGCTGGCGCGTAAAATTCCTAAGACTCAGACTGCAGTGATCGTGGACTGCGGGTTCTATTTACTACTTCCCGAGGGGCTCTTTAACAAAAGAGACACAACAGTCAGTCTGGTTTATTCTAAGCCGTCCGATCTGAGATGAGGCGTCCAGATCAAAGCCGCGACATCACGAACCGGTATGCGATGCGGACCATTCGATCCGAAACGGGCGACCCATGATGCACCAACCCAACCGGTACATAAGGTCCAATCGGAGCCATCCGAAATGAATCGAACGGCACAGAGCCATTCCCCCTTCACCCGACAGCACCCGACGGCGGCGCCGCCCATCGGCCGAATCCCCGCCGGTGAGCACTCCCTGCCCGGCTATTCCGAGCGTTTAACCCAAATTGTTCTAGTGCTAAACGAAGAGAACAGCCTCGCGAACTAGATGGGTAGTGGGTTACCGGCTATTGTCGGGTTGCGGAGTCTGACCACGGCAGAAGGCGATCCGCGACGGCGCTGATTCAACGGTGACGAATTCCGGTGCCGCCGGTGGCCAATCCTCAGCAATTCGGTTGCGGTCGCCTTCAACACAGCCGAAGGGAGCCCCTGGGTTCCACAATTCGAGCTCGGTCGTCGGCAAGCCTGGATTCGCCTGCGTCGGGTCTCTCTCTCCCCTCCGTCGACGATGGCGGCTCTGTGTTGCTAGGTTTGCGCGGGCGTAATAGACAAGGAAAGGTAGAAATGCGAGGGCCGCTACGGGCTTTATCTCACCGCGGAACGAATTGGAGCACGTGGCCCGGGATTCCCGTCAACGACGTGCCCGCCACGCTCGGAGATGCCGTTGGGAGAAGAATCTGACGAAGCGGGCCCACGCGTCTGTGGGAGTAAGGGGAGCAGGCGCGAGGTGGGTGCAACTGGCAGCTTGGCCCCACAAGTCGGTGTAACCGAGAGGAGGAGAACGCGGGCGCAAACGGTGACTGACGGGTGGGTCCCTGCGCTCTTGAGCGGATGACCCGGCGGGCCCGCATGACAGGCACAGGGTGGCCAGCGCGCGCGGTGATCGCGCGATTGGGCCGCGCGGGATCCGTAGTGAGGTGGGCCGAAAACTGAGGAAGAGAGCCCAGGCAGGGTTTTAATCTTTTCCATTTTATTTTCTATTTTCTTTTCTCCATTTCCAAGTTAAATTCAAACTTAAATTCAAACTTCTATGGCTCATCACTTCAACTTATATTTGTGAAATTAGGGATATTAATTCTGAATATATTTATTTATATATATATATTATTTATATATTTTTTATATCCCTTCTCTTTTTCTTATTTCCAAACTCTAATTTCCATTTAGGGTTTGATCCAACCTTTAGAATTATTATCTCATTGTTATTATCCTTATTATTTTATTTAATGTGCAAACATATAAAACTCCAACATGATGCATATTCTTTTTATCATTTGTTTTAATTCACCTCCAACTTTCATGTATGCTCTTTTTATGATGCAAATATGGCACATAAGATAAGGAATTCACTATATAATCCTTTTATACAATTTTGAGTATTACAGCGTCCTTGAGGCTGCTTGTCCTTCCGGAAGATGGCCTCGACCGCCTCCTGGCCAGAGGCGAACTTGGTGGCGATGTCCATCAGCTCGCTCGCCCTAGTGGGAGTCTTGCGACCCAACTTGCTCACCAGGTCGTGGCAAGTGGTGCCGGCGAGGAACGCGCCGATGACATCTGAGTCAGTGATGTTGGGCAGCTCAGTGCACTGCTTCGAAAATCGCCGGATGTAGTCCCGCAGGGATTCTCCCGGCTGCTGGCGGCAGCTTCGGAGATCCTAGGAGTTCCCAGGGCGCACGTATGTGCCCTGGAAGTTTCCGGTGAAGGCTTTGACCAGGTCGTCCCAGTTGGAGATCTGCGCAGAAGGCAGATGCTCGAGCCAGGCTCGAGCGGCGTCGGAGAGGAACAGGGGGAGGTTGCGGATGATGAGGTTGTCATCATCCGTTCCACCTAGCTGGTAGGCAAACCGGTAGTCCGCGAGCCACAGTTCCGGCCTTGTTTCCCCCGAGTACTTGGTGATGGTAGTCGGGGTCCGGAACCGGGTCGGGAACGGCGCCCGTCGTATGGCCCGGCTGAAAGCTTGCGGACCGGGTGGTTCGGGCGAGGGGCTCTGATCCTCCCCGCTGTCGTAGCGTCCCCCATGCCTGGGGTGGTAGCCTCGGCGCACCTTCTCGTCGAGGTGGGCTCGACGGTCGCGGCGATGGTGCTCGTTGCCGAGGCGACCCGGGGCCGCAGGCGCTGTGTCCCGCGTGCGCCCGGTGTGGACCGAGGCTTCCCGCATGAATCGGGAAGTCGCGGCGCGATGCTCCGGGGAGTACCCCTGCCTTCGAGAGGCAGAGCTTTCGGCCCGTCGGACCGCGACATCCTCTAGGAGATTCTTGAGTTCTCCCTGGATACGCCGCCCCTCTGTGGTGGATGGTTCCGGCATCGCTCGGAGTAGTATTGCTGCTGCAGCCAGGTTCTGGCCGACCCCACTGGAAGCTGGGGGCAGCCTTGCCCTCGCATCGTCAGTGATGCAGTGTTGGACATCCTGGGGCAGATGACGCACTTCTCCGGCTGGTGCTCGGCCTGCCCACTCCTGCCCGATGTTCTGCCGGAGCTGCACAAGAAGTCCTGCTTCCTCGTCGAGTGTGGTCTGCATCTCGCGGATTTGCTCGAGCTGTGCGTCCTGACCCCCCGCAGGGACTGGGACCACAGCTAGCTCCCGAAGGATGTCAACGCGAGGCGCAGGCCTAGGGGATCGCCATCCTCCGGCATACCAAGGTGGTTGCCTTCGTCGAGACCCCCTAGATCGACGTAGAAACATTCGCGACTTGGGCCACAATCCTCGTCGCCGAGGCTGTGGCTATCATCGGAGCAATCGGAGAGGCAGTAGTCACACGCGGTCATGAAGTCCCGCATGGCACTGGGGTTCCCGAGCCCGGAGAAATCCCAACCATAGTCGGGCTCATCATCTTCCTCGGAACACGGGGGCCTGTAGGTCGAGACGGTCGTCAATCGGTCCCAGGTTGACCACATATGATACCCCGGAAGGTTTGGATATGCCTTTATGAAAGCGTCCACCGAAGCGGGGTCGCTTGGTGGGTCGAAGCTGAATCTAAAAGGCAAAGGGTGGAAAACGGACGGTACCTCTTGATTGACGGATGGTGACAGAGTCGCGTCGGGGACGGGCTGCACCGTTATCTCAGGTACGAGGCTGACACCCAGCAGGTCCTTTGCGAGTGTGCTGGCGTCATCCGTCCGCTTGGGGTTGGCGTGTTGCGGGGAAACGACGCCCGTCTTCGTCTCAGACGCGAGGTCGACGTCCGACGTGTCCCCTGCTGGGGCGCCGGCATCGTCGACTCGCTCGACAGCTGACGAGGTGCCACCTCCTGCTTGGCCATGGTTGCCCCGCCTCCTCCTCCGTCGGCGGGGAAGGTGACGGGACAGACCCGGATGCTGCTCTTCCGCCACGCGGGGAAGACATCGTCGATTCCGCCGCCAGCGGGCGGGCTGACGGCCGCCATTGTCGTTGTCGCGTGGCAGAGGAAGGAGTACCATGTCGTGGCTGCCGCCGAGGGACATGAACTTGAGACTACCGAAATGGAGCAGCGTCTCGGGCTGGAGAGGTTACTGGAGACTACCCATCTGGAGCTTGACGGGAAGCTGTTCGTCAACACGCAGCAGGCCCCTACCTGGCGCACCAACCGTCAGTGTTTCGACCCCGGGGGGTCCCTGGACCGACGAGTAAATTGTCGCTACGTGTCCCAGCCCAGATGGGTTGGCGCGAGACAGAACACAAGGGGGAAACAATAAGGGGAACCGCGGCTCGTGTTGTACTGTGCCTAGGGCGGATGCGCTTGCAGTAGGGGGTTACAAGCGTTCGCGAGGGAGAGAGAGAGAGCCTGCTCATCAGCCCGTCCTCCCGCGCGGCCACCTTCTCGTACGAGGGCCCTGGACCTTCCTTTTATAGACGTAAGGAGAGGGCCCAGGTGTACAATGGGGGGTGTAGCAGTGTGCTAACCTGTCCGGCAGAGAGGAGCCAGAGTCCTATGTACATGCCGACGTGGCTGTCGGAGAGGTGTTGGTGCCCTGTTCATGTGATGTCGTGGCTGTCGGAGGAGCGCTTAAACCCTGTAGAAGCACAGCTGTCGGGGCTGTCGGGACCTTGCTGACGTCTCCTTGCTTCCGTAGGGGGCTGAGAACCGCCGTTGTCATGGAGCACGCGGGGTGTCATCATTACTTGTTTTTACCGGGGCGAGCCAGATGGGACGCCGGTCTTGTTCCCTATAGCCTGAGCTAGCTAGGGGTAGGGTAATGATGTACCCCCCTGCGACGTGGTCAGCCCGAGCCCAAGGTCGGGTGAGGCGGAGGCTCCTCTGAGGTCAAGGCTGAGTCCGAGCCCGGGGGTCGGGCAAGGCGGAGACCGTCGTCCGAGGTCGAGGTTGAGTCCGAGCCCTGGGGTCGGGCGAGGCGGAGACCGTCTTCCGGGGTCGAGGTTGAGTCTGAGCCCTGGGGTCGGGCGAGGCGGAGCTTCCTATGGCGCCTGAGGCTAGACTTGGCTACTGTCAGCCTCACCCTAGCGGGTGGCACAGCAGTCGGAGCAGTGTAGGCGGCGCTGTTTTCCTGTCAGGTCAGTCAGTGGAGGGGCGAAGTGACTGCGGTCACTTCGGCCTTGTCGACTGAGGAGCGTGCGTCAGGATAAGGTGTCAGGCGATCCTTGTATTGAATGCTCCTGCGATGCGGTCGGTTGGCGCGGCGATCTGGCCAAGGTTGCTTCACTGTGAAGCCTGTCCGAGCTGGGCCTCGGGCGAGTGGAAGGTGCGCCCATTACTTGAGGATGCCCTCAAGCGAGGCGTGAATCTGCCTTGGTCTACTGTTCCTGCCCGAGGCTGGGCTCGGACGAGGCGAGATCGTGTCCCTTGAGTGGACGGAGCCTTGACCTGAATTGCGCCCATCAGGCCTTTGCAGCTTCATGCTGATGGTGGTTACCAGCCGAGTTTTGGAGTCTTGGGGGTACCCCTAATTATGGTCCCCGACAATTATAAGCCTAGAAATCAAGTATGAATATCAAGATCAAAACAGTGTGCACAAGAATTAAGGAACAATAATGAACTTAAATTAATCATCTTGCACAATAGTGAAAGAAATTACTAGGCATAAATAATATTACTCCTGAAAGTAACAATACACTAAAACCCAGACTGTCACGTCGTCTCACTACACCGCTATCATCATCGAGCAATCAAATCCGCCCACAGATTGCGCAATCACACCCAAGTAAATAATACTAGCAGATTGCACAGAATTATTCAATAAATAATGCGAGGCAACGGGTAACTCACAGCACGTAGAGTGTCTACGTGGGAAGACCAGCTCAGCGAACACAAGGTTCCAGAAAACCAATTCCGCCGTCCATGTCTGGGCCTGCACGGCGGGAGGTTGACGGAGATATTAGAGCCACTGCTGGAGCCGAAGGAGACGTCCACAGCACCAGCCTGAGAAGGGAACACCGCGTAGCAGGGAGCCCAAGCACCAGACCACGGTGAACAGAGACCAGATCAGATAGCACCACACAGGCGCACGGAGGAGCAGCGAGGCACACAGAGGACCTTGCTGCAAGAACACAGCTCCTCCTCCAACTCCCGTGAGCAATCACCAACAGAGAAAATACTCAGGCAAACAGGAACTGGAACGATAGAGGAGCAGGGGATTGCTAGAACACCCGTGTGCTGAGTGAACCAGAGAGAGGCCACAACCAGGGTTGAGCTCGTCTCCATAATTATCAGGCAGGGGAGAGGAGGATAACCACTGTATTTCCTAGATCCTAGGCTGCATCCACCGAGGCACACGGAGAGGTAGTTATCCGCCGCCGCCACTCCCTGGCTGCTCATGCGAGCACTCCGTGAAAAGTTCCTCTCTCTGCTCATCCCTTCAACCCGCGTGCCCTACGCGTCTTTTACCGGCCGGCTGGGCTAGGCTGCTCAGCCGTGGGCCTGGCAGCGGCCCAGCTCGGCTGGCCCTCTTTTTTTTGAATAAAGGGAAAATCCCTTAAAATGAACAGCAATCCCCACCATTTTCACTCTTATTTTCTGATCAATGTCATTGAGCTCTCGTACTGTTTATATACTACTTTTCGGCAGAGGTACTTGTTAGGTTTGAACCAAAGCCTATCCCAGTGTACTCCAACCCTGCACGAGTAAGCGGAGGACTACGCCTTGATCCACAAACCCTAGTGTGAGAATCTTCGCACAAAAGGCACATAGTACTAGGCAGATTATCTGCTTCTCTTACGGGTCAGGGCGTTACGGTCAATGCCCTTTAATATCTATTCATGAACCCACTAGAGAGAAAACCCCATTCTCTCCCGGACTGCGACCCCACAGTCAGCTCATATAGGTGAAATCGTTAAGGAAATTCTGTAGGACAATTTCCTTGCTTATAGCATTGACTTCATTAAGAGCATATCGCTCAACCTGCCATACAGACAGAGCACAACAGCTAATGAGACTCTTTGTCTTTTGTGCTCTTGGTTCCATAGTGCTTCGTTTCCTGGAGCCTGGATCTCGGGACCTCCGGTCACACAGGATAGTTATCCGCAGTTGAAACCGCTAACAGGGTATGAGTCCCATTCCCATGCACGCTGCTTGGATTGGCTTTTGAGCCAGCCCTTTGGTGAAAGGATCATCAAGATTCCTTTCAGACTTGATGTAATCTACGGTTATTACACCCGTCTCTCTAGCATGCCGACATGAATCAAGTCGTCTTCTGATATGCCTCGAGGATTTTTGGTTGTCCTTTCTACTGTTCACTTTTAGCAACACAGAAGTGTTGTCACAGTATACTAGGACAGCCGGTATCGGCTTTGCTAGCATTGGAAGGTCTGACAACAGGTCTCTCAACCATTCAGCCTCCAATGCTGCTGAATCAAGTGCAACTAATTCAGCCTCCTTGGTGGAACGTGTCGACACTAATTGTTTAGACGATCTCCATGACACGGCCCCACCAGCTAAAGTGAACACATAGCCACTTGTAGACTTCATTTGATCCGAGTTAGAGATCTAGTTTGCATCACTGAATCCTTCAAGTACTGACGGAAATCCGGTATATTTAATACCAAGATTCATCGCTCCCTTCAAATACCGAAACACTCTGTACAAGGCTACCCAGTGTCTATCTCCTGGACTGGCCGAATAACGAGCCATTCTGCATACTGCATATGAGATATCTGGTCTAGTTGCACTGCTCAGGTACATGAGAGATCCGATGATTTGCGAATATAGTAGCTGGTTCACAGGCTCGCCTTCATATTTACTGAGCGTGTAGGATGGATCATAGGGCGTGGTGACTGGTTTACAGTCCATATGTCCAAAGCGAGTCAGGACCTTTTCTATATAATGGGATTGTGACAAAGTAATCCCATCCTCACCCTTTATTAGCTTGATGTTCAATATTACATCAGCTTCACCCGAGTCCTTCATATCAAAGTTCTTGGAGAGGAATGCTTTTGTCTCCATGATAGCCTCCAAATCGGTCCCAAATATCAATATGTCATCAACGTATAAACACATGATGACACCTTTGCCCCCAGAGAAGCGATAATACACACACTTGTGACTTGTCGGCTTCGTTTACACAAAACCCGGCAGTGGTCAGAGTATTATTAAACCTCTCATGCCATTGTCTGGGAGCTTGCTTCAGACCATATAAGGATTTAATCAAGCGACACACTTTGCTCTCTTGTCCTTTAACCACAAATCCTTTTGGTTGCTGCATATAAATTTCCTCTTCCAGCTCTCCATTTAGGAATGCTGTCTTTACGTCCATTTGATGGACAAGAAGTTTATAAGCAGCTGCCAGCGCTAAAAGCACACGGATTGTGGGCAATCGAGCCACCGGAGAATAAGTATCAAAATAATCCTCCTCTTTCTTTTGAGTAAAACCCTTAGCCACAAGATGGGCCTTGTACTTTTCAATAGTACCATCGGGTCTCCTCTTCCTCCTAAAGATCCATTTGCAGCCCACAGGCTTGCAACCAGCTGGGAGATCAGTTATCTCCCAAGTTCTGTTCGAGATGATTGAATCCATCTCGCTACGGACAGCCTCCCTCCAGTACTCTGCATCCGGAGATGTATATGCCTCTGTGAGGGAGCGTGGTTCTTCATCCACTAGATAAATAATATAATCATCACCCAGAGACTTTTCAGTCCTTTGTCTCTTACTCCTCCTTAACTCCAAATCTGGAATCTGGTCATGGACACTCGAGGGCAGAGAATATGTCCGAGATGGACCAGCTGGGGCTACTACTTCCTTATCGCGCATAGGGAAGATGCTCTCAAAGAATGTCACATCCTGAGACTCCATTATTACATTTACAGCGATTTCGCTTGTCTCAGAATGGACCACTAGAAATCTATAAGCTGCACTGTTATGTGCATAACCCAGGAAGACACAGTCTACGGTCTTAGGGCCTAGCTTTCTCTTCTTCGGCAACGGGACATTCACCTTTGCAAGGCAGCCCCAAGTCCGAAGATGCGAAAGGTCTGGCTTCCTTCCTTTAAATCCTTCATAGGGCATGGCCTCACGGTTGCGAGGCGGCACCCTATTCAGGACATAGCATACCGTGAGTACTGCCTCACCCCACCAGATGTCAGGCATCCCCGAACTTTGCAACAAAGCATTAGCTAAGTCACACACTGTTCGGTTCTTCCTTTCAGCTACCCCATTTGACTGAGGTGAATATGGAGCGGTGGTTTCATGAATGATTCCACACTCTTTGTAGTACTCATCAAATAGGTTGGAAAGGTATTCACCTCCTCTATCAGACCGTAGCCTTTTAATTTTCTTGTCTAACTGGTTTTCAACTTCAATCTTATAGATCTTAAAGTGTTCTAGTGCCTCATCTTTAGTTCTGAGTAAGTAAATATAATAGAACCTGGTAGCATCATCTATCAAGGTAAGAAAGTATCTTTTACCACCTTTTGTGATTATACCATTCATCTCACAGATATCTGAGTGAATTAGTTCTAAAGGAGTGGTACTTCTGCCTTCAACCGTATGAAACAGTTTTCTAGGCTGCTTAGCTTGCACGCAAATACCACATTTTACACCTTTAACATGTTTATATTTAGGAATTAAAGACATGTCACTTAATCTCTTAATGGCCTCAAAATTCACATGACACAAATGGGAATGCCATATATTATTAATGGAATCGTTATTACAGACCACATTAACATGGTAAGAAGAATGATTGTTCAAAACAGAAAGACGGAACAAACCGCCTGACTCATATGACTTTCCAACAAAAGTACCAAACTTAGACAGGACCACTTTATTAGACTCAAACACTAATTTGAGACCCTGTCGACATAGCAGCGACACTGAAATGAGGTTCCGGCTCATCGAGGGCACATAGAGTACGTCCTTCAGCACGAGCGTCTTTCCTGAAGTTAACTTCAGGTAGACCTGTCCAGTACCTCAAACTACTGCTGGAACACCATTTCCCATCAAGACTGGTGCGCTGTTGTATCCCTGGAATGAAGAGAACATGGATCGATCAACACAAATATGAACAGTAGCACCGGAATCCATCCACCAGTCATCTGATGGACTTGCCATAAAGGCCTGAAGTGCATACCCTGGGGTGGAGTTAACCACCACGTTCTCTTCTTTGCTCTGAGGTGGAGGACCTTTTCCCTTCCTAAGTTTGCACCTCCGAGCTGTATGCCCGAAGACACCACAAACGTAGCAGATAAAGTCCTCCTTTTTCTTCTTTATCTTTTTGGACTTAGGTTGGTTCAGATTCTTCTGTGGAGAGTTCTTCTTCTTCTGGAATTTTCTATCTCCACCCTTCTCAACAACGTGAGCCTGGAGTTACTGGGATGGCTTGTTACTGAACCTTGCACGCTCTTCCACATTTATCGTAGCTGACAACTCAGTGAGAGTCATTTGCTTCTTCATGTGGCGACGTGAAGTCACAAAGTCTCGCCAAGAAGGCGGGAGCTTTGCCAGTATTTCATTCACCTGAAAACTGTCTAGTAGAACGCAGCCATATTGGACCAAGTCCCTAACAAGGAGTTGAATCTCCTGTAGCTGCTCCATAACAGACCTTCCCTCAACCATTTTATAGTTGAGGTAGTTTTCCGTTGTAAATGACTCATTGCCATTGTCAACTTCAGAGAACTCGTTCTCAAGTTCAGTCCATAGACCCTTAGCGGAGGTAAAACCAGAGTACACGTCAAATAAGTGGTTCGATAAGACGTTCAGCAGACGAGACAAGCATGTCTCATTGGCTTTGTCCCACTTGGCCTTCTCCGCTAGTGCAGCGGCCTTCGCTGCATCATCAGCATTATCTGATGCAGCCTCGGGAACAGCCGACATCACTACCCAAAATAATTTTAGGTCAGTGAGCCATATGCGAGTCTTAATCTGCCAGCGCTTAAAGCTAGCGCCGTCGAACGCTTCAGGCTTAATGACATCAGAACTGGAGGCCATAATAGGAATTGGTTTTCTGGATTGTTGTAAAATTAGAGAAATAAGTGACATGCTTCTACCACATTTAAATATATTAAATATTCTAATTCCGAATAAAACAATCATATAACTCAGATAAATGCCATATGTAATTTTAGCAGCAATGAACAGTAGCAATTCTAGAACATGTAAACATGTAAAATAGCTACTCAGGTCCATTTCAAAATTAAACATGGCTTGCAGATGAAGAAGGCAGATTAAACAAATAAACATGATTGTTTATCTTAAAAATGTTGCTCTCAAAATAGCGGGTTGCTGCACCAGACAGCCCTCCAACGCTAAAGGGTGATCAGAGATCCTCGACTAACGTGACAGTCCTATCTTACCAAATTAGGGTTTTAAGTCAAATATTATAAGCCTAGAAATCAAGTATGAATATCAAGATCAGAACAGTGTGCACAAGAATTACGGAACAATAATGAACTTAAATTAATCAGCTTGCACAATAGTGAAAAAAATTACTAGGCATAAATAATATTACTGCTGAAAGTAACAATACACTAAAATCCAGACTGTCACGTCGTCTCACTACACCGCTATCATCGTCGAGCAATCAAATCCGCCCATAGATTGCGCAATCACACCTAAGTAAATAATACTAGCAGATTGCACAAAATTATTCAATAAATAATGCGAGGCAACGGGTAACTCACAACACGTAGAGTGTCTACGTGGGAAGACCAGCTCAGCGAACACAAGGTTCTGTCCCAGAAAACCAATTCCGCCGCCCACGTCCGGGCCTGCACGGCGGGAGGTTGACGGAGATACTAGAGCCGCTGCCGGAGCCGAAGGAGACGTCCACGGCACCAGCCCGAGAAGAGGAACACCGCGCAGCAGGGAGCCCAAGCACCAGGCTACGGTGGACAGAGACCAGATCAGACAGCACCACACAGGCGCATGGAGGAGCAGCGAGGCACACAGAGGACCTTGCTGCAAGAACACAGCTCCTCCTCCAACTCCCTTGAGCAATCACCAACAGAGAAAATACTCAGGCAAACAGGAACTGTAATGATAGAGGAGTAGGGGATTGCTAGAATACCCGTGTGCTGAGTGAACCAGAGAGAGACCACAACCAGGAGAGAGCTCGTCTCCATACTTATTAGGCAGAGGAGAGGAGGATAACCACTGTATTTCCTTGATCCTAGGTTGCATCCGCCGAGGCACACGGAGAGGTAGTTATCCGCCGCCGCCACTCCCTGGCAGCTCATGCGAGCACTCCGTGAAAAGTTCCTCTCTCCGCTCATCCCTTCAACCTGCGTGCCCTTTTGCCGGCTGGCTGGGCTGCTCAGACGTGGGCCTGGCAGCGGTCCAGCTCGGCTGGCCCTCTTTTTTTTTTTGAATAAAGGGAAAATCCCTTAAAATGAACAGCACATATCACATACGGTGGGTGCCTAGAAAATCCTTCTGTACTAGCTGCTCTCGCGAAATATTTTATCCACTGATAGTGCTTTGGTTTCTCCCTCCTTCATTGAACAGGTTCTTTCTGCCAAGTTTGCCTTGCGATTTGCAGTAGGAACGCCGCTTACAGAGGAGCAGCCACATCTTTGCTGCTTGGAAGATTCTACAAGATCTGGCTACCAGACAGCCATTAGGAAGTTCGTAGATTAATTAGAAATATTGCATACATCAGTTATTTGCCTCTGACAGCAGAATTCCAATCATACGTAGAATGGAGAAAAGTATATATTTTTCTTTACAAAAAAATTGTATAAAAAGCTTATTCATTCCACTTTTAATCCTGCAGTACAGTCTTCCAAAAAGATACATGCATTCTGGAGGCCGTAGAAAGTCGATGCTGAATTTGCCTAATGTATGGAAATCGAGGCGATCATAAGGCCTTGTTTGGTTATTCCCAACTGTCGGTGTCTCGGACACGGGGTCCCTTGGACCGACCAGTAAAATCGCTGCGTGTCCCTGTCCAGATGGGTTGGCGCGGGATGGAACACAAGAGGTGGGACAAGCCTTGTATTATCCTGCACCAGGGGTGCCGCTCGCAGTAGGGGTTACAAGCGTGTCGCGTGAGAGAGGGAGGGACACAGAGTCCGTCCGCTGCTTCCCTCGCGCGAACCCCCCTCAGGGTGGCCCTGGACCTCCATTTTATAGAGGCAAGGAGAGAGTCCAGACGTACAACGGGGGGCGTAGCTGTGCGTTAACGTGTCCGGCAGTGGAGTGCCTAAGCCTTGTGTACATGCCAACCGGGGGAACCGTCGTTCGCCCCGAGGCTATTTTCGCCAGCTCGTCCACAGTCTCGTTGTACCGTCGGGCGATGTGGTTGAGCTCCAGCCCGTAGAATTTGTTTTCTAGGCGCCGGACTTCGTCGCAGTAGGCTTTCATCCTCTTGTCACGGCAGTGGGAGTTCTTCATGACTTGGTCGATGACAAGCTGCAAGTCGCCTCGAGCGTCGAGGCGTCAGACCCCTAGCTCGATGGCGATGCGTAGCCCGTTAACCAGTGCCTCGTACTCGGCCACGTTGTTTGATGCCGGAAAATGGAGGCGAATGACGTAGTGGAGATGCTTTCCGAGGGGTGAAACGAAGAGCAGGCCAGCGCCTGCTCCTGTTTTCATGAGTGACCCATCGAAGTACATGGTTTAGAGCTCGGGCTGGATTGGAGTTGTCGGTAACTGGGTGTCAGTCCACTCAGCCAGGAAGTCTGCCAAGACCTGGGATTTTATGGCCTTCCGAGGAGCGAATGATAGCGTTTCGCCCATAAGCTGCACCGCCCACTTTGCTATCCTACCCGAGGCCTCACGGCACTGGATGATCTCCCCCAAGGGGAAGGATGACACCACAGTCACCGGATGAGACTCGAAGTAGTGTCGCAACTTTCGCTGTGTCAGGATCACTGCGTAGAGCAGCTTCTGGATCTGTGGGTAGCGAGCTTTGGTCTCGGAAAGCACTTCGCTGATGAAGTAGACTGGCCTCTGGACGGGCAGTGCATGCCGTTCTTCTCGTCTCTCGACTACGATCGCGACGCTGACCACCTAAGTAGTCGCGGCTTTGTCATCATCCGCCCCTCCCAACTGGCATGCCAGTCGGTAGTCTGCGAGCCACAGCTCCGGCCTCGTCTCCCCAGAGTACTTGGTGATAGTAGTCAGGGCTCGGAAACGGGCAGGGAACGACGCTCGTCGTATGGCCCGGCTGAAGACTCGCGGACCGGGTGGTTCGGGTGAAGGACTGCGATCCTCCTCACTGCTGCAGCGTCCCCCACGCCTGGGATGGTAGCCTCGGCGCACCTTCTCATCGAGGTAGGCTCGATGGTCGAGATGGTGGTGCTCGTTGCCAAGGCATTCCTAGGCGGCGGGCGCCTCGTCCTGTGTACGCTCGGGATGGACCGAGGCTTCCTGAATGCGCCGGGAGGACACCACGTGATGCTCCGAGGGGTCCGCTCGCCTGCGGGAGGCAGAGCTCTTGGCTCGTCGAACCGCGGCGCCTTCTAGGAGATCCTTGAGTTCGCCCTGGATATGCCGTCCCTTAGTGGTGGATGGCTCCAGCATGGCTCGAAGTAGCATTGCCGCTGCAGCTAGGTCCTGGCCGGACTCGTTGACGGCCGGGGGCAGCGCTGCCTTGGCATTGTCGATGATGTGGCGCCGGATGTCTTGGGCCCAACGACAGGCTTCTCCGGCGAGTGATCGGTCTGCCCACTCCTGTTCAATGTTCTGTCGGAGCTGTACAAGCCGGCCTGCTTCCCCGTCGACCCGGGCCTACATCTCACGGCTTTGCTCGAGCTGTATGTCCTGACCCCCCCGCAGGGACTGGGACCACAGCTAGCTCCCGCGGGATGTCAACGCGAGATGCGGGCCCAGGGGGATCATCAACCTCTGGCATACCAAGGTGGTTGCCTTCGTTGTGATCTCCCAGATCGACGTGGAAACATTCGCGACTTGGACCGTAACCCTCGTCGTCAAGGTCATGGCCATCGTTAGAACAACCAGAGAGGCAGTGGTCACATGCGGACATGAAGCCTCGCATGGCACCGGGGTCATTGAGGGCAGAGAAATCCCAACTGGAGTCGGGGTCGTCCTCTTCCTCAAAACCCACCGGTCCGAAGGTTGAGACGGCTGTCAGTCGGTCCCAGGTCGACCACATATGGTACCTTGGAAGGTTTGGATACGCCTTTACGAAGGCACTCACCATAGCGGGGTCGCTAGGTGGATCGAAGCTGAACCGAAAAGGTACGGGATGGAAAACGGACGATACCTCTTGGTCGATAGACGGTGGTGAAGTCGCGTCGGGGGCGGAGCACACCGTCATCTCAGGTACGAGGGTAACGCCCAGCAAGTCCTTTGCGAGGGTGCTGGCGTCGTCAGTCCGCTTGGGGCTGACACGTCGCGGGGAAGTGACACCCGCCGTCACCTCAGGTGCGAGGACAATGTCCGACATGTCCCCCGGGGGAGTGCTGGTGTCGTCGACTCGCTCTGGGGCGACAGCCGACAAAGTGCTGCCTCCTGCGTGGCCATGGTTGCCTCATCTCCGCCTCCTCCGACGAGGAGGGAGGCGGGGACGAGCGGAGTGCTCCTCTTCTGCCGCGAGGAGATGCTGTCGTAGAGCTCGCCGCCGCCGGGCAAGTCAGAGACCGTCGTTGTCGTCGCGCCACGGGGGGAGGAGTACCATGTCATAGCTGCCGTCGGGGGACATGAACTCGAGACTCCCGAAGCGGAGCACCGTCTCGGGCTGGAGAGGTTGCTGAAGACTCCCCATCTGGATCTCAACGGGAAGGTGTTCGTTAACACGCAGCAGGTCCCTACCAAGCGCGCCAACTGTCGGCGTCTCGGACCCGGGGGGGGGGTCCCTTGGACCGACCAGTGAAATCGCTGCGTGTCCCTGCCCAGATGGGTTGGCGTGGGATGGAACACAAGAGGTGGGACAAGCCTTGTATTATCCTGCACCAGGGGTGCCGCTCGCAGTAGGGGTTACAAGCGCGTCACGTGAGAGAGGGAGGGACGCAGAGTCCATCCGCCGCTTCCCTCGCGCGAACCCCCCTCAAGGTGGCCCTGGACCTCCCTTTTATAGAGGCAAGGAGAGAGTCCAGACGTACAACGGGGGGCGTAGCTGTGTGCTAACGTGTTAGGTAGTGGAGTGCCTAAGCCCTGTGTACATGCCAACGTGGCCGTTGGGGGAGAGCTTGGGCCCTGTACATGTGATGGCGTGGCCATCGGAGGAGCTCCTGAGTCCTGTAGGAGCACAGCTGGCAGCGCGGCGAGGATCCTGCTAACGTCTCCTTACTGTCGTAAGGGGCTGAGAGCCACCGACGTCATGGCGCACGCGGGGCACCATCATTACCCATCGCCGGGGTAAGCCAGATGGGACGCTGGTCTTGTTCCTTGTAGCCTGAGCAGGCTAGGAATAGGGAAATGATGCATCCCCTATTAGCGCGGTCAGTCCGAGCCCAAGGTCGGTCGAGGCAGAGACTTCTCTTGAGGCCGAGGCCGGGGTCGGGCGAGGACACGATTCCTCCCGACCGGGGTCGGGCGAGGCGGAGACCTCCTCTCGAGGCCGGAGCCTGTGGTCAGGCGAGGCGGAGACCTCCTCTCGAGGCCGGAGCATGAGGTCGGGCGAGGCAGAGCTTCCTGTTGTGCCCGAGGCTGAACTCGGTGGTTGATCGTGACTTGTTGTCAGTCGTTGCCGGGGTGGCTGACACGGCAGTCGGAGCGGAGCGAGCGGCGCTGTTTTCCTATCATGTCAGACAGTAAAGAAGGGGAGTGAAGTGACTGCGGTCACTTCGGCCTGGCCGACTGAGGCGCGTGTGTCAGGATACGGCGTCAGGCATCCCCTGCATTTAATGCGCCTGCGAAGCGGTCGGTTGGTGAGGCGGTCTGGCCAAGGTTGCTTCACTACGAAGCTTGCCCGAGCCGGGCCTTGGGAGTGCCGAGGGGGCGCCCGCTGCCTGAGGAGGCCCTCGGGCGAGGCGTGAACTCGTCTGGGACTACTGTTCCAACCTGAGGCTGGGCTTGGGTGAGATCGCGTCCCTCGGGTAGACGAAGTCTTGGCTTGAACCGCACCCGTCAGTTGGTCTGAGGGTGTTTACCAGCCATGATTAGGAGCGTTGGGGGTACCCCTAATTATGGTACCCAACACCAATATACATGGATTGAATGAGATTGAAAAAAATTAAGAAGTTTAACTTGTTTGGGATTCAAACCCATCCAATCTCACTCAATCCATATAGATTGAGAGCTAACCGAATAAACCCTAAATATGAATCTTATCTAGCAGCTGTATTTGGTGCAAGAGTGCATGTGGTGCATTTTATATCTTCGCAGTAAACCGGTACGTTGTGACCGTGCCAAATCATGATATGTTACTTCATTTTTATGAAAAATGAAGCATGCAGTGGACAAGTGCATCCTTGTACTTGCATTGGAACGGCACATGCTCGTCGAACATGGTTGGGTGCACGTGTGAATGAATCAACTCATCTTTCTACGATTGGGCATTGGCCGTGCAAAAGTGGAAAAAAGACACTTGGGTTAATTTGGAAAGTTAAATCTTCTTATATTGAGAAGGAAATTAGTTCATTTCCATCTCAATCCTCTTTAGAATTTAAATTTTCAAACTAGCTCTTAGGTCTTATATAGAAGGGGTTGAGAGGAAAATTTATCGCTAAATCTTTTTCAGTCTCCTAACCAAACAAGCTCTTAGGGTTTTGGTCTATGCATCTAACAAGACAAGGAATAATGGTGAAATTTTCAACAATGGGTGAGATTCATGGCACCGTGACTCATAGTGGGATGCCCAATATGTGATGTGGGATGGCCTATACCTGATGTGGATCATGATATATCTTTGAAGTGTAGTGGAGGTGCAGCCTATCTTATGTTAATGATCGTTCACCGAGCAAAGGTTTAAGGCCCATTTGGTTCCTTTAGTCCACGGACTAAGGGTCTCTTTGGAAGTAAAGCATTTTTATAGTTTCTAGGTGTTGGAGCCTTCCTCTTCTGAAGGTCCTCAAAAACATGACTAACCATATGTTTTCAGCATGATATGGATTATTACAGGGAGTTTCGGCTTCAGGATGGAGGTTTTCTCCCATGACAAAGGCATACGAGGTGAAGATATAATCCGAAGATAATAATAATGAACGCCAAAGCTATAGCCGAAGAGTAATAGCTTCGACTTAAAATGGTGATGAATACCGAACATGATGCTGACCGAAAGGGAAAAAGACTAGCTAGTCCTTAATGATTTATGTTATGATCATAAGTAAATGTCAAGGACACAAATGTATTTTTACCTAGGCTGCGTCTCGTGCCTATAAATAGATGAACGGTAACATCGTACTGTTCGCACTGAATTGTAATCACTCTCGTGTCATCACCTTCGAACAAGCTAAAGGTATTAATGTAATATTAGCTTTGTTAATATTCATATGTATATTATGAAATATAAATGTGAATGTATCAATGAATTATCTTCATTATCTTTATGCATTCTTATTTATCCATGAAATAATGAAGGTGTGTTCTTCATGACCTTCGTCTGATGATCATTATATCCGAGAGGAGGTAATGCTTCGGAGGACGAAGGTCCTTAATACTTAACAATATGGTTGCCTTGTTCTTGAGTCACAATATTTGAGAACAAGTGACCAACATTGGCGCCCACCTCTGGTGAACTCACTTCCACAACCTTCGACAAGCATTCACCTTCGTCATACCGTGGAAGAAGGCAATAGCGCCAGGGGCTGCTCTGCAGCCACTGGATACCAATCAGGAGACACTCTCGCTGAGAGAAGCTCGGAGCAGAAAAGGAAGGCTACCAGCCCAACACCACATGAAGAGGAGTTGGATCAGGAAATTGGAGACCTGGAGGCCATACATCAACAATTGCAGAGAAAGAGAGAGAAGATGCTTCGGCTAGCCGAACTTCAGAGGAAGATCGACGAGGCTGCAGAAGAAATGCGCCACATCACCCAAGATGACCAAGGATGAAGGCCTCAACAGAGAGAGCTTTGTCAAGAAAGTCCAATCAATGATGATGAATGGTATGATGACTTTCATCATGGTAACTTTGCTTTTGATGACGCTTCTCCTTTAGCAGTAGAGTTGCAGGCTACTCCATGGCCACCATCTTACAAGCCACCACAACTTCCCATGTACGATGGGCACTCAGATCCGAAGCAGTTTCTCATGAGCTATGAAGCAACCATATCCTCATATGGGGGCAACACGACTGTCATGGCGAAATCCTTCGTCATGGCAGTCAGGAGTGTAGCTCAGACGTGGTATTCTTCTCTTTGCCCAGGAACGATCACGTCATGGAAAAAACTGAAGGACATGCTGGTAACTAGCTTCCAGGGTTTCCAGACAAAGCCAGTAACTGCCCAAGCATTGTTCCAGTGTACGCAAGACCATGAAGAGTACTTGTAGGCATATGTCCGAAGATTCCTTCGACTCAAAGCCTAGGCGCCAACGGTGCCAAATGAGATTGTCATCGAAGCTATGATCAAGGGGCTCAGGCCAGGACCGGCAGGGCGGTATTTTTCTAGGAAGCCACCGCAAACTCTGGAAAAGCTCCTCCAAAAGATGGATGAATATATCCGAGCTGACAATGATGTTCGCCAGAGAAGGGAGGAGGCTTACAGGTATTCTGAGATGACTAGGGGCTTCGGAGGAAGATTCCACCCCAGACATGTCAGGACAATCCACAATCCTAGCACAAATGATGACAGGGCAAACCACACTCAAGGCAGCCAACAAATCTCACAATCTTCAGGAATGCAACAAACCTCTTACAGGCCACCAGCTCTAAGAGGCAGAGGAGGAAGAAGCTTCGGAGGAAGGCTCAGCACTCAACCCAGGAGATTGTTCTGCTTATTCTGTGGGGAGGATAAAGGACACACAACAAGGACGTGCTAAGTCATAATCCAAAAGCAAAAGGAGATAGATGAAGCTAAAGCACGACAAAACCAGCCGAAGCAAGTCTTGCATACTGCTTCATGCTATTCGCCATATATCCCTGAGTATGTGGGCAACCAGCAACCCACGACATCAGTTGCTTCGGCAAGTCATTCTCAAGCTGCATGGGCTCAGTTACCACCACCACCATTGGCACCTACCTTGGCTCATAATTAGTAGCCAGAAGGGCATTGCAAGCGCAACAACGCGACACTAGAGAAGAGTACGAAGCTCACACAGTCAACAACACTGTGCCCGAATCAAGACATATTTACTAAAGTAACACATGGCCTTGACCAGAAAGTTTCCAAGTTCGATGTATTTTTATCTTTTTGTCTTTAAATTTCCCCTCCAAAAACAATATAAGAAGGTTTAATCTTT
Organism: Zea luxurians; assembly: GCA_029449295.1. NCBI lineage: Eukaryota > Viridiplantae > Streptophyta > Magnoliopsida > Poales > Poaceae > Zea > Zea luxurians. The sequence continues at coordinate 41,304,335 of JAOPSE010000001.1, read as the reverse complement.
GGCCTGTTGTAATAAATCTATGGCTACACCATCAAGTGTAACAAGGGTGACAAAAGCTCCAAAGTCGTTCCTAAGGGGATGCAGAGCTAAAATACCACCTAAGTAAAAGGTGAAGAAGCTCCAAAATCATTTATAAGGGGATGTAGAGCTAAAATGCCACCTAAATCAAAGGTGAAGAAGTTCCAAAGTCGTTCCTAAGGGGATACAGAGCTTAGCTCCAAAGTCGTTCCTAAGGGAATGCAGAGCTGAAATACCACCTAAGTAAAAGGTGAAGAGACTCCAAAGTCGTTCCTAAGGGAATGCAGAGTCTTAGATTTTCTTTGATGATTTGTGTGTAAACATCATTTGCATCATATCATATTGCATAGCATCGCATCATACATCATTTTGCATTGATCAAAGCAGTCGAGAAGAAGGAAAATTGCTCCTTCGAACATACATGTCGGCTCATGAAAGAATGTACCAATAACACAAGATATACCTTTGGCGGATATATTTTTACACAGGGATGGTACCTTCGTCACAATATAACTACACAATAGCCATGGCATGATATTCAGTATTGTCTCGGCAGAAGGGGATTTATTTCTTCGTGATGCGTGAAAAGAAGGTAAGGTGTTTTTTCGCTAGTGGCTCAAAACGGCATGTACGAAGGTTTCACGCATCACAAAAATATATTACATTAATATACATGCAAATAGTTGATAATTGTTTCTTATAAAAATGAAAGCTACATACAAGGACACTAAACTCTCAAATATACACAACTTCAGTCTTCTTTTAGGACTTTGTCGGCAGCTTTGTTCAGTAGCTTATCGATAGTTTCGTCAATGGCCTCGTTAGCAATCCTAATCATATCGAGTGCCCCCTTCATAGATGGATCAGTTTCAAGATCGTATGGCTCTAGAGGGGGAGAAAGCTCAGCTGCACTAAAATACAAATATCTGTTAGTACCGAAGCTACAAAAATTTACGAAGCTAAGCTATAAAGGATATACCTATAAGTCTGGCCCGCTCAGCAGCTTCTTCAACTCTTTTAGCGTCTCCTAAGGCGTCACGAGACTTTCTCATTTTTTTCTAATGGCTTCATCAGCTATTTCTCGGCCACCCTTCAGCCATACTTCAGAATAAAACTTCCCACCTAATGTAGTAGCTTTGACCGAAGGGTTTCTAACATCGTTGGCTGAGAAGGCAAAATCTGGCTGAACTACAGCCTTGGTATGATCACAGCCAACCTTTTCTAAAATGGACATGACCCCGTGGGCAACGACAAAGGCGCAAAAATCTCCTCTACCACTAAGAATCTCTTCAAAGGCTTCGGCCTCACCGTTGATCCACTGGATAATTCCATCGGGGTCACCGCGGATGAATTTCTGTTCTAAAAAAATGCACCAACTTTGGAAAAGTTGTTCTTCAAATTCTTAGTGCATTCCATAGCTAATTGTAGCAATTTTCTCTAAATTCTCGAAGCTCTTCAACATTTTTCTGTACTCTTGCGCGTTCGATATCATATATCTCGTGCTTTGTTAGCTCTACATTAAAATTTTTAGTTGCTTCAGCAACTTTCTTTTCTAACTCTTGCACTTCAGCTTTTTGCGCTTCTGCTTGAGCGGATAGCTTGGCTTCACTGGATTTCAGTCTTTCAACCAAAGATAGCAAAATCTTGTCCTTTGCAAGAGCTTCGTTTCTTAAGGTTATAACCTCTGATCGGAGGTTACCAAGTGCTATCTGACAGCTCTCGTCCTCTACATCTTTTTGGGCCTTCAGAGCTTTGCTAAGGATCAAACCCTACTAAGCAAAAGAACGAACAAACAATAAAAGTAAGGATTACCAAAAAATAGCTCGACAAGTACCAAACACGAAGCCAAAATGTGCAAACCTTTAAGCTATTGTAAGCAAGGCTATCCCCAAGATGATCCTTTGACATGGTGGACAAACCAAGCTCGAGCTTCAGAAATCCCATGTTGTTCATCATCTCGAGGCAAACGTTGACCTACTTACTGTCGAGCAGACAGTAGAGGAAGTCATCTTCATCATCCCCTCTGTATACCAAGGACCCTCGGGGGTATTTAAGTCCTTGGCATAATGTTGAACCTCGACAATTTGTTCCAATGATAACTACTTTCCCGAAGCGTGTCGAACAATGTATTTCAAGTCACCATGGGGAGGTGTTTCAGGAGTAGGAGAATTAGATTTTTTAGGAACACTCTCTTCCACCAGCCCTGTTGGCACAGTTTTCGAAGGTCCGGCTTCAGCAAGAACATTAGCTGTGCCTGCGGCAATCGCCTCTCTCGCAGCTTTAGATTTTTCACCAGTTGCTTCGGTAGAAGAAGGAACTGGCGCTTTCACAGATTCTAAAACAACATCTAAGATGCTAGCCATCCTTCCCTTCCTTATAGTCGCTGTTGTAGTACTCTATGGCTTCGACAGCCCTGTTACAGCTGGAGGGCTCAGGACCTTGGGTTGTTCTGCTACCTTTTTGGTTCCAGCTCTTTTACCGGACCTGTACTAGCTTCAGTCGACATCACAGGAGCTGGTTCCGTGGCTAAGAGGGCAACCTCTTCACTTTCAATAAGCTTTGGCACCTTGGTCGTCCCAATAGGCTTCGGCCTACGTGTCAGGACCTTGACCCTCTTCGACTTCGGCACACTAGAAGAGGTTGAAGCAGCAACTTTCCTTTTTCCTCTTGCCTTTGGGCAGGAAAACAGTAATCAGGGTAAACAAACCCAATAACATCGAAAACCTTGTTCAGTCTCCTATTCCCTCGGGCGCCGAAAGCAACATTCATGGCTTCGTCCTCTGTCTTCGAGTAGGCTCCAAGTATCTCATCACTCGTTGCCTCTATAGCGTCTAACCATTCATCATTTGGCTCATCAAACTGACTTCTGTACCGGAAGATGTACTTGAGATAAACCAATCCACCCTGACTGGAGCCAACAGCAGCTTCCTTCGGCATTTCCCATTCATTTGCAAGAGGCCATACTTCGAAAGCAATATGTTCTTGAACTAAATCTCTGGTTCCGATGTAGGTACATAAGGTGTTGAAAGCCATCAGGCATGCTTGCACTTCATTCCCAATTGTGATTGATGGTCTCCTAATGCTGAAGCGTGACCATATGGGACGTTGAATGATGCCCCTCACATCCTCCCTCTGATTCAGATCATTCTTTATGTAAAACCATTGCTTCATCCAAGAGCCCGGCCACTTCTTCCGAAATGTAGGCATATGATAATTTGCCTCAGAGCGGGGCATGAAGCTGTAACAGCCAAAGTTGTTATGGTATTGCTCTTTTTTGGTTGCCTTCGTCTGGTAAGATAACTCGTGGATATTGTAGAAGCACCTAGCATCTGGCTCTAGCCCCTGACTCCTCATAGCCCATATAAAAACCCCCACTTTGATAAGGGCTTCGGGGGTAAGTTGATGAAGGTATATTTTGAAAGTCTTCAGAAGTTCAACCAACATCTTGTGTAGTGGAAAGCGAAGCCCAACTTTCATGAAGCTCTTAAAGACCACCACCTCATCAGCTTCGGGAAGAGGAACAATGCTTTCTTCCCCAGCCCTCACTATAGAAACATCAAGAAAATATTTGCCCTTCATCGCTTCGATTTGCCCTTGTTTGATAGTTGACTTCCCAAAAATAACATGGCTCAGCCTCCACGGCCGATTTTTGACATCTTCATTCCCGCTCTCCATGTCAAAACTATCGCTATTGCTAGAATCCTCACACAACCCAACCAACATTTCATTAGTGTTCTTTTTTATGTTGGTCCTAACCCAGACATTGAGGGCTCTGTAGTCTTCTTGTCCTCAGCCATTTGGACGATGGTTGCGCCAAATGCCGAAGCTCAAAAGTCAATCGAGCTCGCAAAAGAGAAGAAGACTAAGATGGCAATCACAGTGCAAATAGCTAGATGGCACGAAAAATATTCACGACACGGCCTTCTACATATATACTCAGAACCCCATAGCTCGGTGGGTCCCACGGTTCAGAATGATTCGTTATTCTAGCTAAGGGAAGGTGTTTTTTCAGACCTTCGGCTAAAGGCCTTCGTTCATGTCGCAGTATGAATTTGTTACAAAGGAACAAATTGATACTGTGAGGGGCTACTGTTGGAGGCCTTCCTCTTCTGAAGGTCCTCAAAAACATGACTAACCATATGTTTTCAATATGATATGGACTATTACAGGGAGCTTCAGCTTCAGGATGGAGGTTCTCCCATGGCAAAGGCATACAAGGTGAAGATATAATCCGAAGATGACAAGAATGAACGTCGAAGCTATAACCGAAGAGTAATAGCTTCATCTTAAATGGTGATGAATATCGAACATGATGTTGACCGAAAAGGGAAAAGACTAGCTAGTCCTTAATGATTTATGTTATGGTCATAAGTAAATATCAAGGACACAAATGTACTTTTACCCGAGCTGCATCCCATGCCTATAAATAGATGAACAGTAGCATGTTTACACTGAATTATAATCACTCTCGCGTCATCACCTTCGAACAACCTAAAGGTATCAATGTAATATTAGTTTTGTTAATATTCATATGTATATTATGAAATATAAATGTGAATGTGTCAATGAATTATCTTCATTATCTTTATGTATTCTTATTTATCCATGAAATAATGAAGGTATGTTCTTCATGACCTTCATCTGATGATCATTATATCCGAGAGGAGGTAATGCTTTAGAGGACGAAGGTCCTTAATACTTAACAATTGTGTTGCCTTGTTCTTGATTCGCAGCATTTGAGAACAAGTGACCAACACTAGGCAATACCATATTTTGTAGAAATACCATACTATTTTATGTCATAAGGTGTTTGTTTGCATTTCTAAAAACTATGTTTTCAAAATCATGGTATTCTACACACCATAGTATTTTGGAGTATTAGAAACTCCACTATAGCCTAAAGTTTTTATAGTATAGGTAGCTTTTGCCTAAATACTATAGTTTAAAACGTTGTATCTTAAAACCATGATATTCTTTGAGCTAGCCAGAATTATGTTATTGTCAAGATAATTGCAAAGTATAATATCGTAAAACTATCGTTCTGAGAAATATTGTTGCCAAATAGACTCTAAAGTATTAATTAGCAGCTAAAATTAGCTAGAGAATTTAAAACATGTCAGCTAATAAGCTAAATAATTATTAGCTACACGCCTAACCAACCGTTAGTTGGTTAGTTGTCTCAACCAGGTAATGTCTGGTTAAAATCTAAAATACCCCCAATGCCCACCGAATAAAATACCCAGCTAATAGCTGATTGTATGAGTTTTTTTTTAAAAAAAATGTTCGCTACTTTTTCGCAATATGAATGAATCCATTTTAATTTTTTTAAACATTCGTACATGTAATCGTGTTATGTTGCTAAATATGACTTAAAGCAAAGAAAAGAGGTGCAGGGGTAGTTATAACGATTAGCTCATCAAAACAATCTATTAGCTATTGCTTTTATTTATAAATATATGACATCGTTGATTTTTTTTTTAAAATTTGACCACTCATCTTATTCAAAAAATAATAAGTTATTATTTATTTTTTATGATTTGTTTTATCACTTAAGTAGTTTATGTTTAACTTAAAATTTTATATTTTTAATAAATATTTTGAATAAGACGAGTGATTAAAGTTTTTTTAAAAAATCAACGATGTCATATATTTGTGAACGTACAACAATAGTTCTCTGCTATATCATAAAGGCGAGAGCGAACCGTGCAGGAACGTGTTCCGACAATTACGAACAGCTCTCAACCTGACTGGGTTAGTTTGTTTTTTTCATCGTACGCATCGGCCGGCTCGCTAATATTCTAGACGAATCCGAATAGACACCCCTCCACCTTTTCCTCTCCGACCTTCTCCAACACCGGTCGCTCTCTTCTGCTGAAGACGGTCCCTATAGCTCCCCGTCCTCCTCCCGCAGCTGGAGCTGCAGGCCGCCGCGGGGCGTGTCTACCGTGATTGTGGTCGAGGCAGCGACACCGATGATGACGGCGACGCTGGCTCGCAGTAATCTTCTCTTCTTCAGTCACGTCACAAAATCCTCGTCGAAAAAATAAGCAGCAAGGGAGGGAGCCAAGGAGGTAACCTGAAACGATGGCCGAGTCCTGGTTAGCGCCCTTGAACTCCACCCACCGCCACTCCTTCACCGTTCCTTTGTTCCGCAATCAAGAACATGAAGAAGCAGCAAAAGCAGCCGCGTCGGCATTTGCTGCATTCACGTGCCTTCCTCCTTCCCACAGGAGACTAGAGCATGTAGAGGGGTAATAGATCACGATCCAAATGCTTCTTCATAAAATATCAATGTCCTAAATAAATTTTAGTTCAAAAATAAATAGAAATAGGACTCGATCCTAATTTAATCTGATCCTTAAATCTTATAGTGTAAAATTTAGATCTTATTATTATCCATAGAAGCAGGAAAATAGAGGCAAGCTTGTGCGAGTAGGAGGAAGCGGGGTAGGATGAGCGGGCTGGACAGCAGCCGCTTCTACATCGTTGCTTCAAGTTCTTCCCTGCTCCTGCCTCGCTAGAAATGGTCGCCTAATCCAAGGACAAAAGTGTTGGAGAAATATGTATTTTCAGTTTTAATTTAATCTAGAAAATCACAGTGATGTATGTGACAATATGTATGTGAAAGGATCACGATGCCCAAGAGGGGGTGAATTGGGCTTTTCTAAAAATCAACACTAACTAAAACCTAAGCAAGAACCCAACTTCACTCCGACAACTAGCAATAAGAGAATAATACTAGAAATACAATAATGCTAAGACAATACTTCAAATACTTGCTAAACAAATACACAATATAAAATGCTTGAATTAAATGTGGAATTTAAAGCAAGGTTTAGAAGACTCCTCCAATTTTTCCCGAGGTATCGAAGAGTCGACACTCTCCCCTAGTCCTCGTTGGAGCACCCGCGCAAGGGTATCGCTCTCCATTGGTCCTCACAAGAACCAAGTGCTCACTACGAGATGATCCTTTGCCACTCCGGCGCGGTGGATCCCTCACGACCGCTTACAAACTTGAGTCGGGTCACCAACAAGATGTCCACGGTGATCACCGAGCTCCTAACGCCACCAAGCTATCTAAGTGATGCCGATCACCAAGAGTAACAAGTCGTAGACTTTCGCTTGACCAAGAGAAGCCTAATGCATGTGGTGTGTGCTCTAGGTGGCTCTCGCTAGTGCTAATGAGGTCCAAATGCGGGATTAAGATTCTCAAATCATCTCACTAGGCTTTGTGGTGCTTGCAATGCTTTACCAATGTGTAGGAGTAAATGTGGGCAACAAGACAATCAATATGGTGGGTGGAAGGGGTATAAATAGCCCTCACCCACCAACTAGCCGTTACACAAATTCTGCTACGCATGGGCGCACCGAACAGTCCGGTGCGCCACTGGTGCGCCAACGGTCGACTCCAATGTCTAGTTCTGACAGCTAGCCATTGGGCAGATGGCACATCGGACAGTGAACAGTCACTGTCTGGTGCGCACCGGACAGTTAGGTGGGCCACTTAAATTCAGCTCGCGAACACTGCGCTCTCGGGTTTCTGCGCAGGGGGAAAGACCTTCCTCGGGCCAGGCTGGCCCCATTGGCAGAGGGTGCACCGGACAGTCCGATGCACACCGGACAGTCTGATGCCCCAAAGCCAGAAACCCTAATTTATATTTTCTAATGTTTTTCAATTCAGTTTTCGTTCTAACTTATGAGTATGTTCTAGAGTGACACCTAGCAGTATATGTGAGTGTGAATATGCACCAACACTACACTAGAACTCTCTTGGTCAAACTACTTATCGACAACCCCTCTTTTTAGTATGGCTAAAACAAAATAAAAGACCTAACTATATAACGAGTGTCCGCAACTCCTTGACACTCGGAATATGAAGACCTTTACTTTTTGTTTCGTCGCTTTAGCCGTCGCTTCAAGTTCTTATCTCCGGGATTGTTTTCACCGTTGTAGTACATCTACATGTAATGCGACCTAACTTACCATTTGCCTCTACAAAACACATGTTAGTCACATATAATATTATGTTGTCATTAATCACTAAAACCAACCAGGGGCCTAGATGCTTTCAATCTCCCCTTTTTGGTGATTGATGACAACCCTACAAGATTGTGAGAGTAGTTTGTTTTGAAATTTCTGTCAATAGAGAAGATGGTTAGTTATACTCAATATTTTTTGACAGAAAGAGTGTGTAATCATAATAATAAGAATGAGCGCATACACATCGTAAGTTTCTTGTTCATATAAAAGTGAAATCAAATCGATGAACAAGAACTAGAAGACTGGTGATAACTGAAAGGGAAATGTGCCCTTGGGCCATTTCTAAGTATTTTGGTGATTGAGTGCCAACACATGTGTTTAATTGTGAAGTTATATACATGGATGAACAAGGTGCAAATCATGAGATAAAGGTATGTTTCTAAGCCTTAGTACATTTGTTTTGTGGACTAACATATTTGTCTAAGTGTTAGAAACAGAAAGAAGAAAAAGAGAAAAGGGGAGAGAAAGACTTGGCTGTGTGCAGCCAAATTCTCAGCTCGGTCTGGAGCACCGGACTGTCCGGTGTGCACCGGACAGTGTCCGGTGCGCCAGACTGACTCGGCGCAAACTAGATGCTCTCGGGAATTCGCCGACGGCGTACGGCTAAAATTCACCGGACTGTCCGGTGTGCACCGGACTGTCCGGTGTGCACCGGACTGTCCGGTGAGCCAACAGTCGCCCGGGCCAACGGTCGGCCGCGCAATCTGCGCGGGACACGTGGCGGAGCCAACGGTCGGAAGACGGCACCGGACTGTCCGGTGTGCACCGGACATGTCCGGTGCGCCAACGGCTCTCAGATCTGCAAGGTCTGCAACGGTCGAAAGCGCCAGATATGGAAACAAATCGGGCACCGGACAGTGTCCGGTGTGCACCGGACTGTCCGGTGCCCCCGACGACAGAAGGCAAGGATGGCCTTCCGGATTTGCTCTCAACGGCTCCTAGCTGCCTTGGGGCTATAAAAGGAGCCCCTAGGCGCATGGAGGAGATACACAAGCAACCTTTGAGCATTCCTGATCATCCACACTAAGTCTCTGCGCATTCGTTTGTGTTTCTAAGTGATTCGAGCTCTGTTCTAAGTGAGAACTCTGAGATAGTCTTGTGAGCTCGATTCTTGGCCGTGTGTGTGAGCTTTTGCTGTGGATTTGTGTGTGTTGCTTCCCTCCCTTACTCTGTGCTTCTTTGTGATCATATACGTGTAAGGGCAAGAGACTCCAATTTGTGGAGATTCCTTGCAAACGGGATAGTGAAAGGAACAACAAAACACCGTGGTATTCAAGTGGGTCTTTGGACCGCTTGAGAGGGGTTGATTGCAACCCTCGTCCGTTGGGACGCCACAACGTGGAAGTAGGCAAGCATTGGCTTGGCCGAACCACGGGATAAACCACCGTGTCACCTCTGTGCTTGATCTCTTGTGGTATTGTGTTTTGTTAAGACTTCACCTTAGCCACTTGGCAATAATCGTGCTAACGCTTAACAAGTTTTTGTGGCTTAAGTTTGAAGTTTTTACAGGATCACCTATTCACCCCCCCTCTAGGTGCTCTCAATTGGTATCAGAGCCGTTCTCTTCACAAAGGGACTAACCGCCCGAAGAGATGGATCCTAAGGGGAAGGGTATAGTGATCAACGACAAAGAGAAGGAATCCTTCGTCAACGAGCCGAAGGACGATAAGCCTACCGACTCCGGCTCGGGCCAAAGACGGAAGGAAGGGAAGAAGAAGAAGACCAGGCGCATCAAGGAGATCGTCTACTACGACAGCGACGAGTCTACTTCTTCCCAAAAGGACGAGGACCACAACGACTACGAGAGGAGAAAACCGGTTAATTCGAACTTTTCTTTTGATTACTCTCGTATTCCGCAAAGTTCACATTCACATTTGCTCTCCATTCCACTCGGCAAGCCCCCACACTTTGATGGAGAGGACTACGGATTTTGGAGCCACAAAATGCGTAGTCACCTATTCTCTCTCCATCCTAGTATATGGGAGATTGTAGAGAGTGGAATGCACTTTGATAGTTCGGATAGTCCCATGTTCATTAATGAACAAATTCATAAGAATGCACAAGCTACTACTGTTCTTCTAGCTTCCTTGTGCAGGGATGAATACCATAAGGTGAGCGGCTTGGATAACGCCAAGCAAATCTGGGACACCCTCAAGATTTCTCATGAGGGGAACGACGTCACCTTACTCACTAAGATGGAGTTGGTGGAGGGCGAGCTTGGACGGTTCGCAATGATAAGGGGCGAGGAGCCGACGCAAACATACAACCGGCTCAAGACCCTTATCAACAAGATAAGAAGCTACGGGAGCACGCGATGGACGGACCACGACGTCGTCCGCCTAATGCTCAGGTCCTTTACCATACTTGATCCTCATCTCGTGAACAATATTCGTGAGAATCCCAGGTACACGATGATGACGCCCGAGGAAGTGCTTGGAAAATTCGTAAGCGGGCGGATGATGATCAAGGAGGCAAGATACGTCGACGAAGCGTTGAACGGTCCGATCAACGAGCCGCAACCCCTCGCTCTCAAGGCGACACGAAGCAAGGAGGCGCTACCCAGCAAGGTGGCACAGATTGAGGCGGCCGGACTCAATGATGAAGAGATGGCTCTCATCATCAAGAGATTCAAGACGGCGCTAAATGGTCGCAAGGGGCAGCCAAGCAAGACCAAGACAAAGGGAAAGCGTTCATGCTTCAAATGCGGTAAGCTTGGTCATTTTATCGCTAACTGTCCCGATAATGAAAGTGACCAGGAAAAGGGGAACAAAAGAGAGAAGAAGAAGCAATACAAGAAGGCAAAGGGCGAGGCGCATCTAGGAAAGGAGTGGGACTCGGATTGCTCTTCCTCCGACTCCGACAACGAAGGACTCGCCGCCACTGCCTTCAACAAATCTGCTCTCTTCCCCAACGAGCGTCTCACTTGCCTTATGGCAAGGGAGAAGAAGGTGAGTACTCAAGACTCCACTTATGCTTCTTCTAGTGATAGTGAGTCTAGTGATGATGATGACATAGATTATTCATGCTTGTTCAAGGGCTTAGATAGATCTAAGGTAGATAAAATCAATGAATTGATTGATGCATTGAATGAAAAGGATAGGCTTTTAGAAAAGCAAGAGGATTTATTGTATGATGAACATGATAAATTTGTAAAGGCACAAAAATCATATGCTTTAGAAGTAAAAAGAAATGAAGTGCTTTCTAGTGAATTATCCTCTTGTCATGAAACCATAGCTACTTTACGAAATGATAATAATGATTTAAGTGCTAAACTAGAAGTAGCTAGTAAATCAAATTCCTGTGTTGAAAATGTTACAATTTGCACTAGGTGTAAGGATTTTGATGTTAATGCCTGTAGTGAACACTTAGTTTCAATTTCCAAACTAAGTGATGAATTGGCTAGTCTTAATGCACAACTTAAGACTAGCAAAAGTGAATTTGACAAGTTAAAATTTGCAAGGGATGCCTATACAATTGGTAGACATCCCTCAATTAAGGATGGGCTTGGCTTCAAGAGGGAAGCCAAGAACTTAACAAGCCATAAGGCTCCCATCTTCGTCAAGGAGAAAGGGAAGGCCCCTATGGCTAGTAGTGCTAAAAAGAACCATGCTTTCTTATACCATGATAGGAGACATGCTAGAAATGCTTATAATGATTTTGATTTACATGTTTATGATTCTCATGCCATGTTTGCTTCTAGTTCTTCTCATAAGCATGATAGAGATATGCCTAGGAGAAATTTTGCTCATGTTCCTAGAAAAGTTGTAAACAAACCTTCTACCATTTATTATGCTTGCAATACTCCCTTTGCTATTTGTAGAAAGGGTAAGAAGGTAGTTGCTAGGAAATTAGGGGCTAGATGCAAGGGAGATAAACCTTGCATTTGGGTCCCTAAGGACATTTGTGCTAACCTTGCAGGACCCAACATGAGTTGGGTACCTAAGACCCAAGCCTAAATTTGCCTTGCAGGTTTATGCATCCGGGGGTTCAAGCTGGATTATCGACAGCGGATGCACAAACCATATGACGGGGGAGAAGAAGATGTTCACCTCCTACGTCAAAAATAAGGATTCCCAAGATTCAATTATATTCGGTGATGGGAATCAAGGCAAGGTAAAAGGGTTAGGTAAAATCGCAATTTCTAATGAGCATTCTATCTCAAATGTATTCTTAGTGGAGAGTCTTGGATATAATTTGCTATCTGTTAGTCAATTATGTCAAATGGGATATAATTGTTTATTTACAAATGTAGATGTGTCTGTCTTTAGAAGATGTGATGGTTCACTAGCTTTTAAGGGTGTACTAGACGACAAGCTTTATTTAGTTGATTTTGCAAAAGAAGAGGCCGGTCTAGATGCATGCTTAATGGCTAAGACTTGCATGGGCTGGCTGTGGCATCGCCGCTTAGCTCACGTGGGGATGAAGAACCTCCACAAGCTTCTAAAGGGAGAACACGTGATAGGTCTAACAAATGTGCATTTCGAAAGAGATAGACCTTGTGCAGCTTGTCAGGCAGGTAAACAGGTGGGAGGAGCGCATCACAGCAAGAATGTGATGACCACGTCAAGACCTCTGGAACTGCTGCATATGGACCTCTTCGGACCCGTCGCCTATCTAAGCATAGGAGGAAGTAAGTATGGTTTAGTTATTGTTGATGACTTTTCCCGCTTCACTTGGGTGTTCTTTTTGCAGGATAAGTCTGAAACCCAAGGGACCCTCAAGCGCTTCCTCAGGAGAGCTCAAAATGAGTTTGAGCTCAAGGTGAAGAAGATAAGGAGCGACAACGGGTCCGAGTTCAAGAACCTTCAAGTAGAGGAGTTTCTTGAGGAGGAAGGGATCAAGCACGAGTTCTCCGCTCCCTACACACCACAACAAAATGGTGTGGTAGAGAGGAAGAACAGGACGCTAATCGATATGGCGAGGACGATGCTTGGAGAGTTCAAGACCCCCGAGTGCTTTTGGTCGGAAGCCGTGAACACGGCTTGCCACGCCATCAACAGGGTCTACCTTCACCGCCTCCTCAAGAAGACGTCATATGAGCTACTAACCGGTAACAAACCCAATGTATCTTACTTTCGTGTTTTTGGGAGCAAGTGCTACATTCTAGTGAAGAAGGGTAGAAATTCTAAGTTTGCTCCCAAAGCTGTAGAAGGGTTTTTATTAGGTTATGATTCAAATACAAAGGCGTATAGGGTCTTCAACAAATCATCGGGTTTGGTTGAAGTCTCTAGCGACGTTGTATTTGATGAGACTAATGGCTCTCCAAGAGAGCAAGTTGTTGATTGTGATGATGTAGATGAAGAAGATGTTCCAACGGCCGCTATACGAACCATGGCGATTGGAGACGTTCGGCCACAGGAACAAGATGAACGAGATCAACCTTCTTCCTCAACGGTGCATCCCCCAACTCAAGACGATGAACAGGTTCATCAAAAGGAGGCATGTGATCAAGGGGGAGCACAAGATAATCATGTGATGGAGGAAGAAGCGCAACCGGCACCTCCAACCCAAGTTCGAGCGATGATTCAAAGGGATCATCCCGTCGACCAAATTCTTGGTGACATTAGCAAGGGAGTAACTACTCGGTCTCGACTAGTTAATTTTTGTGAGCATTACTCTTTTGTCTCCTCTATTAAGCCTTTCAGGGTAGAGGAGGCCTTGCTAGATCCGGATTGGGTGTTGGCCATGCAGGAGGAACTCAATAACTTCAAGCGCAATGAAGTTTGGACGCTGGTGCCTCGTCCCAAGCAAAATGTTGTGGGAACCAAGTGGGTGTTCCGCAACAAACAGGACGAGCACAGAGTGGTGACGAGGAACAAGGCTCGACTTGTGGCAAAAGGTTATGCCCAGGTCGCAGGTTTGGACTTTGAGGAGACTTTTGCTCCTGTGGCTAGGCTAGAGTCCATTCGTATCTTGCTAGCATATGCCGCTCACCATTCTTTCAGGTTGTACCAAATGGATGTGAAGAGCGCTTTTCTCAACGGGCCAATAAAGGAGGAGGTGTACGTGGAGCAACCCCCTGGCTTCGAGGATGAACGGTACCCCGACCACATGTGTAAGCTCTCTAAGGCGCTCTATGGACTTAAACAAGCCCCAAGAGCATGGTATGAATGCCTTAGAGATTTCTTAATTGCTAATGCTTTCAAGGTTGGGAAAGCCGATCCAACTCTTTTTACAAAGACTTGTGATGGTGATTTGTTTGTGTGCCAAATTTATGTCGATGACATAATATTTGGCTCTACTAACCAAAAGTCTTGTGAAGAATTTAGCAGGGTGATGACGCAGAAATTCGAGATGTCGATGATGGGCGAGTTGAACTACTTCCTTGGGTTCCAAGTGAAGCAACTCAAGGACGGCACCTTCATCTCCCAAACGAAGTACACGCAAGATCTGCTAAAGCGGTTTGGGATGAAGGACGCCAAGCCCGCAAAGACTCCGATGGGAACCGACGGACACACCGACCTCAACAAAGGAGGTAAGTCCGTTGATCAAAAAGCATACAGGTCAATGATAGGGTCTTTACTTTATTTATGTGCTAGTAGACCGGATATTATGCTTAGCGTATGCATGTGTGCTAGATTTCAATCCGATCCTAAGGAGTGTCACTTGGTGGCGGTGAAGCGAATTCTTAGATATTTAGTCGCTACGCCTTGCTTCGGGATCTGGTATCCAAAGGGGTCTAACTTTGACTTGATTGGGTACTCAGATTCCGACTATGCTGGATGTAAGGTCGATAGGAAGAGTACATCAGGGACGTGCCAATTCTTAGGAAGGTCCCTGGTGTCATGGAACTCTAAGAAACAAACCTCCGTTGCCCTATCCACCGCTGAGGCCGAGTACGTTGCCGCAGGACAGTGTTGTGCGCAACTACTTTGGATGAGGCAAACCCTCAGGGACTTTGGCTACAATCTGAGCAAAGTCCCACTCCTATGTGATAATGAGAGTGCTATCCGAATAGCAGAAAATCCTGTTGAGCACAGCCGCACAAAGCACATTGACATCCGGCATCACTTTTTGAGAGACCACCAGCAAAAGGGAGATATCGAAGTGTTTTATGTTAGCACCGAGAACCAGCTAGCCGATATCTTTACCAAGCCTTTAGATGAGAAGACCTTTTGCAGGCTGCGTAGTGAGCTAAATGTCTTAGATTCACGGAACTTGGATTGAATTGTAGCATACATGTATTCATGCTTTTGATCATGTTCCTTTTTGCATTTTGTTGCTTATCATGGTGCTCAAGTTGTACAAACACTCCCTGGACCTCACAAGTCCGTTGCAAAGTGATGCACATGTTTAGGGGGAGATGTGTTACAACTTGACCCTTTGAGACTAACCATATGTTTGAGTTTGTTTGATTTAGTCTCAATGAAGACTTGAAAGGGAAAAGGTGGACTTGGACCATGCAAGACTTCCACTGCACTCCGATGAGAGGGTAACTTATTCCAAGTCCATCTCATTAACTCTTATTGCCATTTGCTCTTAATTGAAGTTTTTGGTGAGGCAATGGGGTTAAAGGGCCAACATTGATCCCGTTTTGGTGCTTGATGCCAAAGGGGGAGAAAATAAAGGCCAAAGCAATAAATGGATCAGCTACCACTTGAGAGATTTTGAAAATAGTAGAATAGAGTTTTTGGTTTGTCAAAATTCTTATGTTGTCTCTCTTGTCAAAAGTTGGCTTCTTGTGGGGAGAAGTATTGTTTATGGGAAAAAGGGGGAGTTTTTGAAATCTTTGATCAATCTCTTTTGGAATGACTCTCTTTATGCTTCAACATGTGTGTTTAACTTAGAGATAGAGATTTGAGTTTGATTTGCAAAAACAAACCAAGTGGTGGCAAAAGGATGATCCATATATGCCAAAATTGAATAAAACTTAAATTTATTTTATTTGAAGTGAGTTTGCACTTGTTCTAGTTGCTTTATGTTGTGTTGGCATAAATCACCAAAAAGGGGGAGATTGAAAGGGAAATGTGCCCTTGGGCCATTTCTAAGTATTTTGGTGATTGAGTGCCAACACATGTGTTTAATTGTGAAGTTATATACATGGATGAACAAGGTGCAAATCATGAGATAAAGGTATGTTTCTAAGCCTTAGTACATTTGTTTTGTGGACTAACATATTTGTCTAAGTGTTAGAAACAGAAAGAAGAAAAAGAGAAAAGGGGAGAGAAAGACTTGGCTGTGTGCAGCCAAATTCTCAGCTCGGTCTGGAGCACCGGACTGTCCGGTGTGCACCGGACAGTGTCCGGTGCGCCAGACTGACTCGGCGCAAACTAGCTGCTCTCGGGAATTCGCCGACGGCGTACGGCTAAAATTCACCGGACTGTCCGGTGTGCACCGGACTGTCCGGTGAGCCAACAGTCGCCCGCGCAATCTGCGCGGGACACGTGGCGGAGCCAACGGTCGGAAGACGGCACCGGACTGTCCGGTGTGCACCGGACATGTCCGGTGCGCCAACGGCTCTCAGATCTGCAAGGTATGCAACGGTCGAAAGCGCCAGATATGGAAACAAATCGGGCACCGGACAGTGTCCGGTGTGCACCGGACTGTCCGGTGCCCCCGACGACAGAAGGCAAGGATGGCCTTCCGGATTTGCTCTCAACGGCTCCTAGCTGCCTTGGGGCTATAAAAGGAGCCCCTAGGCGCATGGAGGAGATACACAAGCAACCTTTGAGCATTCCTGATCATCCACACTAAGTCTCTGCGCATTCGTTTGTGTTTCTAAGTGATTCGAGCTCTGTTCTAAGTGAGAACTCTGAGATAGTCTTGTGAGCTCGATTCTTGGCCGTGTGTGTGAGCTTTTGCTGTGGATTTGTGTGTGTTGCTTCCCTCCCTTACTCTGTGCTTCTTTGTGATCATATACGTGTAAGGGCAAGAGACTCCAATTTGTGGAGATTCCTTGCAAACGGGATAGTGAAAGGAACAACAAAACACCGTGGTATTCAAGTGGGTCTTTGGACCGCTTGAGAGGGGTTGATTGCAACCCTCGTCCGTTGGGACGCCACAACGTGGAAGTAGGCAAGCATTGGCTTGGCCGAACCACGGGATAAACCACCGTGTCACCTCTGTGCTTGATCTCTTGTGGTATTGTGTTTTGTTAAGACTTCACCTTAGCCACTTGGCAATAATCGTTCTAACGCTTAACAAGTTTTTGTGGCTTAAGTTTGAAGTTTTTACAGGATCACCTATTCACCCCCCCCTCTAGGTGCTCTCAATAACATATAAGGTGAAAACACAATACACACACAGTCAACATCAGCAACAAGAGCATATAATAGAGTTTGTGAGCCAAAATCATCATACAAAAGTGGAGCTAGTACAGAGAGTATCAAGCACATATATTATATCAAAATGACTCTCTACTAACTCCCTAACTCCCCCTAGCTCTCACAACTCTCATATCTCTCCCCCTTTGACGTCAAACACCAAAAGGGAACCCGAAGCTATAGATCAGAAGAGGAAGGAGGAGGAGGGGGCATCCGGTCGCGGTCGTGGCAGAAGAGCAAACACCAGCAGAGGGTCAGAGTCAGTCTTGGATCTAGGATCTGCCGTAGAAGCTGGAGCTGGTACTGACTTGGATGAAGGCTACGCTGTAGGAGCTGCCGGAGCTAAGAGGTCACAGACACCGCCACAGCAGCAGTAGTAATAGTAGGAGCTGGTGGCACTTGCAGCTGAGTGCTGACGGAGATGATGACCGGCGACGAGAAAACCAGGGTGACCAACCGGAGCGGAGAGGAAGAAGGACCAAACGAAGGAAGAGGGGGTCCTGGCTGAATGGCTGGCACAATCGCTGCCTGAAGAGCTGGAGGGGGTGCAAACTGAATAGAAGGGATCTGAACGCCGGTATGCTGAAGTATGTGAGTCATGAAAGCCCGGTTCTCAACCCTGTCTGCCAGAAGCTGCTGCTGCAAAGTGTCCTGCCTGTCCTGAATAGTCTGAAACAGTGAAAGCATCCTCTCGGACATCTGCTGCTGGACCGCTGCCTGACGAGCCTGCTTAGCTGCCAGTCAAGCCTGCTCGTATGCCATAAGAGCCTGCTGCTGCGTGAGTCTGAAGGATTGTAGCTAGAGTAGGGTCAACAGCAGGAGGGCCAGCAAGAGCAGCACTAGAACTCCCAGCCTCATGATCATGAGAGCGTGGAGGCATAGGAGGCAGAGGCAGAGGCGGAATCCCAAAATCATCATCGTCATCATCATCATCAACAGGAACAGCTGTGCCCTGAGTCTCAAACTGATGGAATGTTGTATCCTCTGCCTGAGTGTCTATCACTAGATCTGGTGCTAGTATTGGGTCCTTAGGAGCTGGACGATAGGAGCCAAATGGGAGGCGTGAGGCCTCAAGAGTGCCCTGGAACTGCGGTGGATGGATCAGCTGTGCAAAGATGTAGCAGAGATAATGAGCATACGGTAGCTGTCGCCGGGCACGAAGACCATCCAATACCGTGTCCTTGTTCTCACATATAAGAAAATCAACCACATCAAACTCTGAATGTGAGATCAGGGCACCAAGGAGCCAGAGCCGGATATGAGTGGTGGCCTCCCTATAACCCATCTGGGGTAGTAGCGTCCGTCTCATGAGCTGATATAAGAAGTTGGCCACTAGAGTGAAATCTGCTGGAGAGCATTGCGACCCATCTGTGAAGGGCGGTCGGAATAGAGCCACAACGCGGGCTGTAGCTGGAGCAACTCCGCCGTGAGGGCGCCGAGGAGGATCAGAAGTACCATAACAGAAGCTGTGAAGGCGAGTCGATGACTCGAGAAATCCAAACAGCTGGCAAATATGGCTGGCATGAATAATAACATCCTCTCGCTCAAAGCGGAACCTCATCCACTGGTGATCAGGGTCGATCCATACTGACGCATAGAACACTCGGACCCACTCCTCAACATATCTGCCGCTGGTAGTCAGAACAGTAAGAAGTCCAGACAAATATGAGAGATGCACCTCAGAGTCTGCACCGGCGGCTAGCAGAAACGCAGGGAGATACAATAGTCGGTGCGCTTGCAGAGCTATCTGGGCTGACATCTGTGCTCTAAAGAAAGACTCCTGGATCCTGGTGCTGAAAAGTTCTGCCACTGTAGGGTCTCTCTGTGCAGGTAGCCAAGTCTCCACGGGTATGTGTCTAAACCGATGTACCCGGGCTGCTGTAGCATGCTGAAGATCGATCAATCGGGGATCGACAGCCAATGGTCGCACCTTGGTCTCATCTCGCTCCTGGAAGCAGGCATGTGGGAAGGTGGATCAGAAAAGAGAGCGGGAGGAGGAGTAGTGGAAGCAGGAGTGGTGGAGATGGTAGGTATGGCTGAGGTGGTGGATGGCGCAGGAGTGACTGGAGCGGGCAAAGTGGGAGGTGGAGTGGTAGCAGTGGCAGGAGTGGTAGTAGTGGCAGGAGTAGAAGGTGCGGAGGAGCGAGGCTGAGAGGCGAGTCGACGAACTCTGTAAGCAATATGATCTGATGATATCTGTAGCTGGCCACCTCTCTCTACCTGCTCAGCTGCTGCTACTGCTAGAGCTGCTCGGGCTGCTCTATCCAAACGCCGCTTCTTGCGGCCTTCCTGTTGCTCTAAGTATACGGTCTTCCCCTTGACCTGCTTGAAGGGGCAAGGAGGGTCCTCGTCGTTTCCTCCCCCTGGCGCCGACGCATTCTTCGTGCGCACCATCCTGACCTAAAGACTGCATATGAGATAGAAAAACTAAGCATGAGAAGATAGCAGCCGATAGGATGACAAAAGAATGGATAATTACCTGGAAATCTCACGAGAGAGGGAGAGAATCCAGGTAGGACAGGAGATGGCTCACGGGCAGGCGTGGTCACTGAAATGACAGAAGAGGTGAGCACGTATTAGTCACATAGTCATAAGTATATGAAATGTAAATAAATACATACACAGAGTGTTATGACATAGAAATCGAGTGATTGGGTGATAGAGAGGTCAAACGGCGCGGAAACGAAGTTTGAATGAAGAATAGTGCCATAGGAAGTTTGAAATTAGAATTGAGGCATGAAATGACTTGGAATTGAGCCGATACTTCACAAATAGGTTTATATGGGTAAATATGAGTGAAGTGTGCGCTTGGTTTGATTTTAGGTGGAGAAAGTGGAATTTGGGCACTTGGCTCGGAATCAATGGCTATAAAGGGGAATCTGTGTAAATTTGAAGCCTGGGATATCGGATTGGCGTGAAACTTGGCGAATATGTTACTGGAGGTACCTTGAAGGTGCCTGAAAAATTTGGGTTCAATTGGAGCAATTTTGGCTAGTTTGGGCATTTCACCGAGCACGTGGCGTCCAGTGTTCTAGGTTTTCGCTGAAATAGCCATTTTAGGTGGAGAAACCCTCCCTAAGGAGCTAGGAACCTGCAGAGAAGATCACAGGGATGCTAGACACACACACATCCACAAGAATCACAGGACTTGCAGTGAATTTGGGTGATGAATCAAAGGTGGGTGAAAAGGAGAGTTGCTCACTAGGTGAAAAACAGAGAGAGGAGAAGGGGGAGAAGGAGCTGGGGCTGCTCACCAGAGAGAAGCAAGGGCTGAGCTCGAGGGAGGTCTCTGAAGCTCAGCCGTCGACGAGAGGGGGTCACCGCCGATGAGGGGTGAGTCGCTAGAGAGAGAGGGAAACCAGAGCAGAGAGGAGATAAAAGAGCCTAGCGCTCGGGCTCGGGCAGAAAGCCTTTTTTAAAAATGCATCATGGGCGCACCAGATAGTATACAGTGCCTGTCCGGTGCACATCGGATAGCGCACAGTAGCTGTCTGGTGAACCACCGGACAACGCATAGCAGAAAGGAGATCTACGCGCGCACGGCCAGTGCACCGGACAGTGCACAGTGCAGTGTCCGGTGCACACCGGACTATCTGGTGAGCCCAGACAGAGGGAATTTTGAAATCATTCAAATTTTCTATCTAGTTTTTAACCAAACCAAATCCCAACTTATAATCACACAAAAGAACACCTGTTGGGACAGGTATTGGCACCCTCATATATTTTCCCATAATTTTCAAAATATTTTGCCATAGGCTAGATAATTTTTAGAGAAAATAGCC
Source organism: Zea luxurians (assembly GCA_029449295.1). NCBI lineage: Eukaryota > Viridiplantae > Streptophyta > Magnoliopsida > Poales > Poaceae > Zea > Zea luxurians. Next base: position 41,283,232 of record JAOPSE010000001.1, on the reverse strand, counting down.
AAATGGTGAGATTTGCATTTTGGCTTTGCACTAGGGGTTTTCATGAACGATTTGAGTTTTAAATACTCCCCTAAGTGTAGTGCCGCATGCATATCTCAAGAACCAACAATTGCATAGTAAGTAGGAATTTAAGTACTAAAAGCTTAAAACTAAGACTTGTCAAGTTTGAGCCCGAGTTAAGCTTTTTTACTCGCTTTGTTGGCGGTTATCTTAACTAGGTTAGACAAGCCCTAGATGCAATACAAGAAATTTAAATATGCAATGCAGGCTTGACAACACCATTTTGAGATCTTAAATAAAATTTCTGAGATCAAGTATGTTTAATTCATTTCTCAACATGCAAAAGCGGGTTTTATCAAGTGGCTTAGTGAAAATATCCGCTAATTGATCTTTCGACCTCACTCCTTCTAAAATAATGTCTCCTTTAGCAATATGATCTCTAAGGAAGTGATGACGGATATCAATGTGCTTGGTGCGAGAGTGTTGTACAGGATTATTAGCAATTTTAACAGCACTCTCATTGTCACACAACAAAGGTACCTTTTCTAGAACTACACCATAGTCTAGAAGAGTTTGTTTCATATATAAAATCTATGTGCAACAAGCACCCGCAACAATGTATTTCGCTTCGGCGGTTGACAAAGCAACACTATTTTGCTTTTTTGATGTCCATGATACTAGTGATCTCCCAAGCAAATGGCACCCCCAGAAGTAATTTTTCTATCAATTTTGCAACCGGCATAATCCAAATCGGAATAGCCAATTAAGTCAAAAGTAGCTCGTTTGGGATACCAAAGACCAATGCTTGGGGTGTGCTTGAGATACCTAAGAATTCTTTTAACAGCGCGAAGATGAGCTTTCTTAGAATTTGATTGAAATCTAGCACACATGCAGACACTAAACATGATATCGGGCCTAGATGCGGTAAGATACAATAAACTACCAATCATAGAACGGTAGTGAGTTTGATCAACCGGGTTACCTCCCTCATCTAGGTCGAGATGTCCATTTGTTGGCATAGGTGTCTTGATTGGTTTGCACTTCTCCATGTTGAATCTTTTCAACAAGTCTTTGGTATACTTCTCTTGGGAGAGGAAGTTGCCATCTTTCATTTGCTTGACTTGAAAGCCGAGGAAGTACGTCAGCTCACCAATCATAGACATCTCGAACTCCTTTGACATCAACTCACCAAATTCCTTGCAATGATAGTCATTCGTTGAGCCAAAGATTATATCATCAACATATACTTGACAAATGAAAATATCACCGTTATGTTTCTTTGTGAATAAGGTTGTGTCGACGGTCCCGATCTTGAAGCCCTTTTCGATGAGGAAGTCACGAAGACACTCATACCAAGCCCTTGGAGCTTGCTTTAGTCCATATAGTGCCTTGGACAACCTGTAAGCATGATTAGGATATCTAGGGTCTTCAAACTCGGGTGGTTGCTCAACTTATACAAGTTCATTTATGAAGCCATTTAAAAATGCACTTTTTACATCCATTTGATAAAGCTTTATATCATAACATGATGCATATGTGAGTAGGATACAGATGGCTTCAAGTAGAGCAACCGGTGCAAAGGTCTCTCCAAAATCTAAGCCTTCAACTTGAGAGAAGCCCTTTGCAACAAGTCTTGCTTTGTTTCGCACAATCACGCCTTGATCATCTTGTTTGTTTCTGAACACCCATTTTGTTCCTATGATCCTTGCATCTTGTGGAGGCTTCTCCAAGGTCCAAACTTGGTTACGGGTGAAGTTGTTTAGTTCTTCATGCATGGCGTTCACCTAGTCCGGATCCTGTAGCGCCTCATCTATACATGTAGGCTCAACACAAGAAACAAAGGAGTGATGTTCAATAAATGAAGCATGTTTATGTGATCGAGTAATAACCCCTTGTGAAGGACTCCCATTGATTTGATCTTGTGGGTGTGCTTGAAGTAGTGATGAGTTTCTCCTATTAACCACTTGGGACGAAGATCCTGGAGCATCAACATCTTCGGCTTGTACCCTTGCTTGTTCATGAGAGACAAATGTATCTTCATTTGCATGCCTCTCATCTTTTTCATCATCTTGTGGTACACTTGATGAAGAAGGTCTGTCAACATTTTGCACCTCTTCTTCATCTTCTTTTGGTTTGATAGCTCCAATTGACATGTTCTTCATGGCTTCCCTAAGTGGTTCATCACCTACATCATCAAGATTTTCAAGTGCTCTTTGGGAGCCATTAGTCTCATCAAACTCCACATCATATGTTTCTTCTACCACACCAGTGGCATGATTGAATACTCGATATGCTTTGAACTTTGATGAATAACCCAGTAGAAAACCAATATCACAACATCTTTGAAACTTCCCTAGGTGATGGCGTTTCTTGTAAATGTAGCATTTGCATCCAAACACCCGAAAGAAGGAGACGTCTGGCTTTTTCCCATTTAGCAGTTCATAGGGAGTTTTCGCAAGTAGCCGGTGAGGAAATAGCCTGTTTGATGCATAACATGCAGTGTTGACAGCTTCGCCCAAAACCTCTCTGGTGTGTTAAACTCATCAATCATTGTCCTTGCAAGTGTGATCAAGGTCCTGTTTTTCCTTTCAACAACTCCATTTTGTTGAGGTGTATAAGTTGCTGATACTTCATGCTTGATCCCAATTTCATCATAGTATTCATGAATGTTGGTGTTGTCAAATTCTTTTCCATTATCACTTCTAATCTTCTTGATCTTGCAATCAAATTCATTTTGAGCTTTCTTGGCAAACTTCTTGAATATAGATGCAACTTTAGATTTATCATGGAGAAAGAACACCCAAGTGTATCTTGAGAAATCATCAACTATCACCAGACAGTAGAGGTTTCCACCAGCACTTGCATAAGTTGTTGGTCCAAATAAATCCATGTGAAGTAGTTCTAGTGGCCTTGATGTTGACATGAAAGCTTTTGTAGGATGTGTGTTAGCAACTTGCTTTCCAGCTTGACATGCGCTACATGGCTTGTCCTTTTCAAATACAACATCCTTTAGTCCTCTAACCATATCCTTCTTTAATACTTTCTTGAGTGTGCTCATTCCAACATGTGCAAGCCTTCTATGCCATAGCCATCCAAGTGATGCTTTGGTAAAGAGGCAAGTTCTTAAGTCTGCATCTTTAGAGGTGAAATCCACTAAGTAGAGATTGTTGTATCTAAATCCTTTGAACACTATTGATTCATCATCCATTTTTGATACAATAACCTCTGTTGGAGTGAATAAGCATTGAAGGCCAAGATCACAGAGTTGACCCACTGATAATAAGTTGAAGCTCAAAGGTGCAACCAAGAGAATATTTGAAATTGATAGATCATTTGAAATTTCCACCTTGCCAAGTCCTTTAACTTTTCCCTTTGAATTGTCCCCAAATGTGATTTTGTCTTGTCCATCAACATTCTCATCAAGTGAGGTGAACATCCATGGGTTGCCTGTCATATGTTGAGTGCATCCACTATCAATAACCTAATGACTCCCACTGGTCTTGTAGTTCACCTACATCCACAGACAAATCAAGCTTGAGTTTTAAGGGCCCTATATGGCATAAGACCAGTGACTTTCTCAATCAAGGACTTTGCAACCCAAATTTGCCTAGGTCTACTGTTGCTTGGTGGACCTAGGAAAGTAACTTTGACTTTTCCATTTGCTACTTTTCTTAGAATATAATGAGCATTGAAGGCAAATGGTCTTGAGTGCTTTGGCAAGGGAGTTGGTGGTTTGGCTTTGCAGTTGTGGGCAAAACGACCTTCTTTACCACACTCAAAGCATTTGATAGGCTTATGAGTCTGCTTTGGCTTGTATTGAGTTGTAGCTTTCTTTTACACAAAAGAATTGTATCCAATACCACTCTTGTTGTTTTTCATGACATTGTTCATGAGCAATTCATTTTGGAGGTATTGGCCCTTGTTGAACTTTTGCACACTTGTTGCAAGATGTTCATTTTCACTCTTAAGTTTCTTGACCTCATTTTTAAGCCTTTCATTATCCACTGCCAACTCATTGTTGAAGTCATTGTTCTCAATGGCAACCTTTCCTCTAGTAGTTTCATTAGTCAAATATCTCTTCAATTTTTGGTTGTCTAATGTCAAGACTTCAACTTTTTCGGTCAGTTCATCATGATGACTAGTTTGATCATCTTGGCTCAAATCATCACATGAGGTTGCTACATCAATCTTAACAATAGGTTAATAGCCTCATATGTATTGCAAGATAAAAGTTCATTTTCAACAAGAAGATTATCATGATCAAATTTAATCTTAGTATAGTCTTCCTTAATTTTTACTAGTCTATCTTTCAACTCCCTATTAGCTTCATTTAACTTGTCACATTTATCCTAAGCATCTTTTAGGGAGGATGTAAGCTCATTTACAGTGGATGGCATAGTTTTGTTTTCTTCTTTCATTTCATCACTAGCTTTCATAACTATGTCATATTTGGCATTTAGAGATTCATTTTCATCTTTCAACTTATCACATTTAGCTTTTGACTTCCTAATGATTTGAGTGTATTCCTTAAGCAAGTCAGCTAGTTCATCATAGGAAGGTGAAGCAAATTCTTCATCACTATCACTATCACTATCACTATCATCAATAATATCATTTTGTACCTTTCATCCATCTCTAGCCATGAGGCATAGGTGAGAAGTCGATGATGGTGATGGTGGTGGTGAAGAGAAGTCCCCAGCGATGGCGGCAACTTTTTCATCATTTTCTTCTTCACTTGAAGAAGACCCACTTGATGACTCAATGTCAGCGAGCCAGTCACTAACAATGTATGCCTTTCCATTTTTCTTCTTATGGAACCTCTTGTGCTTCCCATCCTTCCTCTTGAAGAATCTCTTTGCCTTTTTCTCATCATCACTGTCATCTTCTTTCTTGCCCTTGAACTTGTTCTTCTTGGGCTTGTTGCATTGATGAGCAAGATGACCAAGATCTCCACAGTTGTAGCAATCCATTTCAGAAATGGGCTTTCTTTTACTAGAAAAGAATTTCTTCTTTCTTGAGTCAAACTTGCCTTCTCTGTTGAGCTTCTTTAACATCTTGGTGGTCTTCCTCACCATCAATGCAATGTTAGCATCAAGATCATCATCACTTGATGATTCCTCCTCAATTTGCACTTTAGATTTTCCTTTTCTTTCTTGATTTGCTTTGAGAGCCAAATCCTTTCTCTTGGAAGATGACTCATCCTTGTCATTTATATGCATGTACATCTCATGAGCATTGATCTTTCCCAAAATCTGTGTAGGTGTGGCAACTAAAAGATCCAACTGATGCAGCATAGTGACAATGTGTCCATATTTGTCAATTGGGAGGACACTAAGAATCTTCCTCACAACATCCAGTTGTGAAATTTGTTTAAGCCCCAAGCCATTTACTTCCTCTACAAGAATATTGAGACGTGAGTACATAGCATTGGCATTTTCATTAGCAAGCATCTCAAAAGAATTTAATTTTCTCATAGCAATGTGATATCTCTCCTCACGCTCACTTCTAGTTCCATCATGTAGAGCACATATGTCCATCCACAAATAATGAGCATTTTTATGGTTTCTAACTCTATTAAACACATCTTTGCAAAGGCCTCTAAAAAGAGTGTTTTTGGCCTTAGCATTCCATTTCTCATAGTTAAACTCTTCACCTACAAGATTTGTGGGATCTCTAGGTTTGGGGAAACCTTGTGTGGCGGCTTGGTAGACACCAATGTCTATAGCCTCTAAGTAAGCTTCCATACAAATTTTCCAATATGGAAAATCGTCACCATCAAAAACGGGAGGAGGTCCATCCCCACGAGACATCGTTACTCTAGCAGTTAAGCTAATCTAAGAGCAACAAGGCTTTGATACCAATTGAAAGGATCACGATGCCTAAGAGGGGGGTGAATTGGGCTTTTCTAAAAATCAACACTAATTAAAACCTAATCAAGAGCCCAATTCACCCCAACAACTAGCAATAAGAGAATAATACTAGAAATACAATAATGCTAAGACAATACTTCAAATACTTGCTAAACAAATACACAATGTAAAATGCTTGAATTAAGTGCGGAATGTAAAGCAAGGTTTAGAAGACTCCTCCAATTTTTCCTGAGGTATCGAAGAGTCGGCACTCTCTCCTAGTCCTCGTTGGAGCACCCGCGCAAGGGTATCGCTCCCCCTTGGTCCTCGCAAGAACCAAGTGCTCACTACGAGATGATCCTTTACCACTCCAGCACGGTGGATCCCTCACAACCACTTACAAACTTGAGTTGGGTCACCAACAAGATCTCCACGGTGATCATCGAGCTCCCAACGCCACCAAGCCATCTAGGTGATGCCGATCACCAATAGTAACAAGCCGTAGACTTTCGCTTGACCAAGTGAAGCCTAATGCATGTGGTGTGTGCTTTAGGTGGCTCTCGCTAGCGCTAATGAGGTCCAAATGCGGGATCAAGATTCTCAAATCACCTCACTAGGCTTTGTGGTGCTTGCAATGCTCTACCATTGTGTAGGAGTAAATGTGGGCAGCAAGACAATCAATATGGTGGGTGGAAGGGGTATAAATAGCCCTTACCCACCAACTAGCCGTTACACAAATTCTGCTGCGCATGGGCGCATTGGACAGTCTGGTGCACCACCGGTGCGCCAACGGTCGACTCCAATGGCTAGTTCTGACAGCTAGCCGTTGGGCAGATGGCACATCGGACAGCCCACCGGACTGTCTGGTGCGCATCAGACAGTCTGGTGGGCTGTCCTGTGTGCCACTAAAATTCAGCTCGTGAACACTGCGCTCTCGGGTTTCTGCGCAGGGGGAAAGACCTTCCCCGGGCCAGGCTGGCTCCACTGGCAGAGGGTGCATCGGACAGTTTGGTGCACACCGGACAGTCTGGTGCCCCAAAGCCAGAAACCCTAATTTCTATTTTCTGCTGTTTTTCAATTTGGTTTTTGTTCTAACTTATGAGTATGTTCTAGAGTGGCACCTAGCACTATATGTGAGTGTGAATATGCACCAACACTACACTAGAACTCTCTTGGTCAAACTACTCATCGATAACCCCTCTTTATAGTACGGCTAAAACAAAATAAAAGACCTAACTATATAACGAGTGTCCGTAACTCCTTGACACTTGGAATATGAAAACCTTTACTTTTTGTTTCGTCGCTTCAAGTTCTTATCTCCGGGATTGTTTTCACCGTTGTAGTACATCTACCTGTAATGTGGCCTAACTTACCATTTGCCTCTGCAAAACACATGTTAGTCACATATAATATTATGTTGTCATTAATCACTAAAACCAACCAGGGGCCTAGATGCTTTCAGTATGTGCATATGTGTACCAGAAGCAGCCTCACCTCCTCTGTATATATACACGCGCAGAGGGAGAACAACGAACAGTAACAGTCGCCATCAGAGCTACCATTATAGCCAGCCAAAAACTGACGCCATCAGTATCGTCCGTTACTAGCTGGCAGCCATTACAGCTCGTCTGTTACTAGCCATAACACTGGAAACAGCCATTAACGTACGACAGTAATGTACGGTCATCACTCTAGGCAAAATGCGCAACCGTTAGGAAGGAATATTCAGACCAAGGTCCAATCTACCACGGCCACGACCTGGCCGGCGGCACGCGCTTGGCAGTCCTTCATCCTTTTCTCAGCTTCTCAATAGATGCACCAATGGTGCACCTATTTGTCAGCGTCTCGGACCCGGGGCGGGTCCCTTGGACCGACCAATGAAATCGCTGCGTGTCCCTGCCCAGATGGGTTGGCGCGGGATGGAACACAAGAGGTGGGACAAGCCTTGTATTATTCTGCACCAGGGGTGCCGCTCGCAGTAGGGGTTAGAAGCGCGTCGCGTGAGAGAGGGGGAGACATAGAGCTCGTCCGCCGCTTCCCTCGCGCGAACCCCCTTAGGGTGGCCCTGGACCTCCCTTTTATAGAGGCAAGGAGAGGATCCAGACATACAACGGGGGGCGTAGCTATGCGCTAACATGTCCGGCAGCGGAGTGCCTAAGCCCTGTGTACATGCCAACGTGGCCGTTGGGGGAGAGCTTGGGCCCTGTACATGTGATGGCGTGGCCGTCGGAGGAGCGCCTGAGTCCTGTAGGAGCACAGCTGGCAGCGCGGCGAGGATCCTGCTGACGTCTCCTTGCTGTCGTAAGGGGCTGATAGCCACCGGCGTCATGGCGCACGCGGGGCACCATCATTACCCGTCGTCGGGGTAAGCCAGATGGGACGCCGGTCTTGTTCCTTATAGACTGAGCAGGCTAGGAATAGGGAAATGATGCATCCCCTATTAGCGCGGTCAGTCCGAGCCCAGGGTCGGTCGAGGCGGAGACTTCTCTTGAGGCCGAGGCCAGGGTCGGGCGAGGACGCGATTCCTCCCGAGACTGGGGTCGAGGCCGAGTCCGGGGGTCGGGCGAGGCGGAGACCTCCTCCCGAGGCCAGAGCCTGAGGTCGGGTGAGGCGGAGACCTCCTCTCGTGGCCGGAGCATGAGGTCGGGCGAGGCGGAGACCTCCTCCCGAGGCCGGAGCCTGAAGTCAGGTGAGGCCGAGCTTCCTGTTGTGCCCGAGGCTGAACTCGGTGGTTGATCGTGACTTGTTGTCAGTCGTTGCCGGGGTGGCTGACAGGGCAGTCGGAGCAGAGCGAGCGGCGCTGTTTTCCTGTCATGCCGGACAGTAAAGAAGAGGGGCGAAGTGACTGCGGTCACTTCGGCCTGCCCGTCTGATGCGCGTGTGTCAGGATACGGCATCAGGCATCCCCTGCATTTAATGCGCCTGCGAAGCGGTCGATTGGTGAGGCGGTCTAGCCAAGGTTGCTTCACAACGAAGCCTGCCCGAGCAGGGCCTCGGGAGTGCCGAGGGGGCGCCCGCTGCCTGAGGAGGCCCTTGGGCGAGGCGTGAACTCGTCTGGGACTACTGTTCCAACCCGATGCTGGGCTTGGGTGAGATCGCGTCCCTCGGGTAGAAGAAGTCTTGGCTCGAACCGCACCCGTCAGTTGGTCTGAGGGTGTTTACCAGCCATGATTAGGAGCGTTGGGGGTACCCCTAATTATGGTACCCGACAGTAGCTCCCGAGCCTCGAAGGGAGTGATGGTACTCTCTTGGAGGCTTTTGCCGCGTTTTCGGTGAGGGGACCGGCCTTTCTCGGTTTTTGCCTTGTTCTGGTGGGTGCGCACGAGCGCACCCGCCGGGTGTAGCCCCCGATGCCTCGAAGGAGTGGTTTGACTCCTCTGAGGTCTGAATGCTTTTCGTGGTGCTTCGATCGGTCTAATCGTTCCCTCATGCGGCCCGGCAGTAGCCCGGGTGCGTGGTCGGGTTCCAAGTTATCAAGCTGGTTTGTTGACGGTGTCAACAATTTTGGCCGTAGCCTGGTGCGAGAGCAGCCCCGAGCCTCTGCACGGAGCAAGAGGACGATCAAGGACTTTCCCGACTTTTATTATACGCCCCTGCGTCGCCTTTCTGCAAGGAGGAGGGGGGGGGAAGCACCATGTTGCCCTCAGAGGGCGCCGAACATGGTGTTTCCAGTGAGCTGCTAACGGGTGATCCGAGTGGACGCCCGTGCCCCGTTCGTTAGGGGTCGGCTGGTGGCCCAGAGGCACGCTCCAAAAGTACCTGCGTGTGATTCGCCGGACCCAGACCCCTTCGACAGGGTCCGAGGGCTCGATGCCTCCCTCCGGTGGGATTCCGTTACAAATCGTTCTCGCCGATCTCAGAAATGTCTTAGGGTACCTTGGGAGCGTAGCCCGAGCCTCGGCTATGTATCGAGTGTACCCAAAGTCATCCCTCACTCTGCGTGCTCTGGGCGACTGTCGAACGCTTCCGAGGGGCCAGCCTACGAACCCCTGATCAGTAGTGGGCACGGAGCCCAAGCGCTCTGGGGCGGCTGTCGAACCCTTCCGAGGGGCCAGCCTTCAAACCCCTGATCAGTAATGGGCTTGAACTCTGAGTGCTCTGGGGCAGCTGTCGAAACCCTTCCGAGGGGCCAGCCTTCGAACCCCTGATCAGTAGGAGGGCTCGGGGCCCGCTTCCTCCGCCGAGAAGGATCCTTTCCACAACGTCCCCTTTCTCGGTCCCTGTGGCAAGAGAGAGAGAGAGAGAGAGGAGGGGAAGGATATGAATTTAAATAAGGTGGCGCACCTTTTTTGACGCGGTCATTATGGCGAAGGCGAAGCGACGCCCGCCTTGCCTGCCAGAGGTGTTGCCTGCTCCGTCAGGGAGTTAATGCGATAGGACGGGCAATTCGCGTGGCGCCTGTTGCGCGTGTGAGCCGTTTGAGGAAACGGGGCACGGGCGCGTCGTCTTCACGCCGTGGGAGAGGGCTCTCCCATCGCTTCAGGAGGGGACGCGAACCTGCAGGCGACTTGACCGCTGCCTCCGCTCGTCTGCCGCTGCAGTTACTGCTGGCCCACTTTTGACCATGCCAACCGTCGTGCCTACCCCGCGGCTGACCGGCCTATGGCCGTCGCCTTTAACTGGCACTATTGGGTCTTGCACAGAACTACCTCGAGTCGCGGTACCGGTTCCGTAGTCGAGGAGGCATAGCATTGGCGCGAGTGGCGGTGTAACTTCTCGCACGTCGTAACCGGCGCGCCGGTTACATGACATGCGGGCCCACTTCCTTTGCGCTGGTCCGCCGGATGTGGACGGGGCGGAAGGGGCGCAAAGTTGCGGTGCAGTTGGATGCCTGTCGCGTTGCAGTCCACCCTTTCGACCACCGGTTTCTGCGAAGATGGGAGAGCACTTGTAATCGTGGGACGGTTACATGCTTCGCGTGCGGTGGTTCGCCTTCTTCGTGCTTCAGATCAGCTTGTATGATGTGTGGGTCCCAGCCCCCATGTTATAGGGGGAGAACCCTGGAGGATGTCAGTGGGGATTTCGCCTGTGACGCTAAGGGGTGCAAGCGAGGAGGTCTACCTATAAAAGGGGGATAGATCCCCTGGGCAGTGGCCATGCCTTCTTTCTCCCCTCATGCATCGCGCCCTTCCACCTTTTGAGCCCCCGGATGGGGTGCTCCAGCGCCGCCTTGCTCTTGCTGTTGTTGAAGGATCGCGACCTCATGGAGATCGGCACCTTTCAGCCATTCCTCGACTTCAAGGATTTTCGTCGTGCAGCCCAGCTGCATTCCCTCACCAATGGGCAGTTTGGTGGGGAGAAGCAAGCCGGGCTGCGGCCTCCGCCCCGCCCTCAGCTTCAAGAATCTTCGTCATCCGGGCTGAGGCGGAGGAGTGCACCGAGTGGGGGGTTGCCTCCGCGTGGGCCGGTAACCCTTTTCTTCCCCCAGCATTTGGGGGAGAAAGGCATCCTCCAGCCCTGCGGAGGCTTCCTCCAGCCATGAGGGGGAAGGCGAACTGCTGCTCCCTGGGCAGGGTGCAGCTTTCCATCCTTCGTCCGGGCGGCGGTCGTGCCACGCATGGGCCGACCACGTCCAGGTCCTCCTCGCATCGTTAGCCGCGCCGGGGGGTCGCACAGCACATCGTACGCCGCGAGGGCGGTGCTCATGTTCTGGGGCGGCCTCGGCGAGGACGGAAGTGAGGACCTACCGGTGCGCTTTGGGGCGACCGCTGTTCACCGGCGCGGTGTCGGTGGGTTCGAACCCACGGTCGGCGCCCTCCGACTCTTCGGCCTTAGCGGCTTGTCCTCGCCCCTCGCGTGGGGACATGGGCGAGGGCCTCTTCATAGCAGCGTTTGTCCTGAGGTCATCGCTGCTGCTGTTTAGCCGCCCAAGGTGGAGGTCGTTGTCTCTGCTGCTGCAGAGGTCGCCGACAAGCCACTTGGAGTTCGTCATCCCGCGGGCCCCCTGGTGTGGAGGTTGTTCATACCTGCGGGAGTGGAACCGGAGTCTCATTTGTAAGGAGATATACCGGGTTTTTGCCGTAGCAAAATGTAACTGCTCCAAGTACTTAGACATTTGTCGTAGGTCGGGAGAACCGCCGAGGGTTCTGCCGACGTCTAAGTCTGTGTAGCATAGTTACCCCCAAGTATATGTGTTTGTTCTTTGTGGCTGTCGAGGCCTGAACATTTGGGTATTCGAGAATGAAGCTGTGTGTCTTCCTCATTCCGAGCGCTAGGACTTTGTCTGTTGGCTAGCCGAACCACTTAACCGAGCATCGGTTGCCTTTCGCGGAAGGTGACGAGTGAGGTGTCCGTATCCCGGAGGCATAGGAGTCCCTCGGCTCGGTCGGCCTTGCCACTCTAGGCTTCCTTTGCTCAGTTTTTGGAACCCTTGGCTGCTCTGCGATGAGCTGGAGCCGGAGGCAGCGGTGTTAGCGCGGACAGACGCAGAGTCGGCTCGGAAAGAGACTTCGTCGGCCCGGGAGATGGCGGCTTCCCAGGCCGAGGAAGATGTGGTAGTAGCCACTGGAGCTTGGCCAAGACATTTGCTGGCGCGGTGCTGGCGTCCTCCCTTAGGTGGAGGTCCTTTTGCCCGGGTCGCCGTCCGAGGCCGGGCCTGGTTCCGCCGAGGGTGGAAACAACGCCGAGGGTGCTGCTGCTCCCCCTGCCGATGCTCGAACCTGCAGGAACAATTTGTCTGTAGCATGCGCATGCTTTTTCGCGGCCGCCGAGGCCTAAACACTTTATCGTCGTGTTTAAAAAGCTGCGTCTACTCTCCTCTTGTTTCGAGCATCACGACTTGTCTGTCAATAGCAGAATCGTTTATCCGAACGAGAGTTACTTTACGCGGAAGGTGATGAGTGAGGTATCCGTATCCCGGAGGCGTAGGAGTCCCTCGGCTCGGTCGGCCTTGCCGCTTACGTGCGCTCTCATTTGGTCGAAGGATTCCATTATTGGTACAGTCGAGAAGGCGCGAAAGTTGTTTTCTACCCGAGTGTTAGGACTTGTTCGGTAGCAGGATCGCTTATCCGAGCGTGAGTTACTTCTCGCGGAAGGTGATGAGTGAGGTATCCGTATCCCGGAGGCGTAGGAGTTCCTCGGCTCGGTCGGCCTTGCCGCTTACGTGTACTCTCGTCGTTCTCAGGATCCCACTATCGATACGGAAGTCGAAAGCACAAAGGTTGTTTTGGTAGAAAATTTTTCCGAGGAAAATTTTGACGCAGAGGGGGTTCCCCCCTTCTAGCCCCCGAGGGAGGGTCGGGCTTTGCTGAGGCAAGGCCGACCCTTCCTTGACGGTTAGACTTTGTTTGTGTATGTAAATGAGGTACAAGAACGACTTAAAACATCTTAAGGGTAGAAGCAACGTAGCTGTTGGATGTTCCAAGCGTTGCTGTGGGCCTCGCCTTGGTCGTTGGCCAGCTTGTATGTTCCGGGCTTCAAGATCTTGGCGATGATGAAGGGCCCTTCCTAGGGAGGAGTGAGCTTGTGGTGCCCTCGGGCGTTCTGTCGCAGGCGAAGCACCAAGTCTCCCAATTGGAAGCCTCGGGACCGAACGCTTTGGGCGTGGTAACGTCGCAGCGACTGCTGGTACCGTGCCGAATGTAGTAAGGCAACGGCCCGAGCCTCCTTGAGTTGGTCCAGCGAGTCTTCTCGGCTGGTCTGGTTGCTTCGGTCGTCGTACGCCTTGGTCCTCGGGGACCCATATTCTAAGTCTGTGGGGAGGACGGCCTCGGCCCCATAGACTAGAAAGAACGGCGTAAAACCCGTGGCTCGGCTCAGCGTCGTCCTTAGACTCCAGACCACCGAGGGTAGCTCTTTCATCCACCGCTTGCTGAACTTGTTGAGGTCGTTGTAGATCCTTGGTTTGAGCCCCTGCAAAATCATACCGTTGGCACGCTCCACCTGCCCATTCGTCATGGGATGAGCTACGGCGGCCCAGTCCACACAGATGTGGTGGTCGTTGCAGAAGTCCAGGAACTTTTTTCCGGTGAACTGCGTGCCATTGTCGGTGATGATTGAGTTTGGGACCCCGAAGCGATGGATGATGTTGGTGAAGAACGCCACCGCCTGCTCGGACCTGATGCTGTTTAGGGGTCGGACCTCGATCCACTTGGAGAATTTGTCGATAGCGACCAGCAGGTGCGTGAAGCCCCCGGGTGCCTTCTGCAAGGGATCGACGAGGTCTAGACCCCACACAGCAAATGGCCAGGTGATGGGTATCGTCTGTAAGGCCTGAGCGGGCAGATGCGTCTGCTTTGCGTAGAATTGACACCCCTGGCAGGAGCGCACAATCCTAGTGGCGTCGACCACCGCGGTTGGCCAGTAGAAACCTTGTCGGAAGGCATTCCCCATGAGGGCTCGAGGCGCTGCATGGTGGCCGCAAGCCCCCGAGTGTATTTCTTGTAATAGTTCTTGTCCTTGGGCGATAGATATGCATTGTTGAAGGCTGCCCGAGGGGCTGCGGTGATAGAGCTCTTTTTCATCACCTAGCAAGACGAATGACTTGATGTGCCGAGCCAACCGCCGAGCTTTGGTCTTGTCGATGGGAAGCTCTCCTCGGAGGAGATATTCCAGGTACAGGGTCTGCCAGTTCGGATCTGGCGTGACCCCATTCCGTTCCTCCTCAATGGGCAAGGCCTCTTCCTCAATGGCCGAGGGTGCCTCGGGTCTGGCCGAGGGTACCTCGGGCTCGACCGAGGGTACCTCGGGCTGGGCCAAGGCTTCCCTAGGCTCGGGCGCGTCATCGATCTTGACGGATGGTTGATGTAGGTCTCTGGAGAAGATGTCCGGGGGAACCGTTGTTCGCCCCGAGGCTATTTTCGCTAGCTCGTCCACAGTCTCGTTGTACCGTTGGGCGATGTAGTTGAGCTCCAGCCCGTAGAACTTGTTTTCCAGGTGCCGGACTTCGTCGCAGTAGGCTTTCATCCTCCGGTCACGGCAGTGGGAGTTCTTCATGACTTGGTCGATGACAAGCTGCAAGTCGCCTCGAGCGTCAAGGCGTCGGACCCCTAGCTCGATGGCGATGCGTAGCCCGTTAACCAGTGCCTCATACTCGACCACGTTGTTTGATGCCAGAAAATGGAGGCGAATGACGTAGCGAAGATGCTTTCCAAGGGGTGAAATGAAGAGCAGGCCAGCGCCTGCTCCTGTTTTCATGAGTGACCCATCGAAGTACATGGTCCAGAGCTCGGGCTGGATTGGAGTTGTCGGTAACTGGGTGTCAGTCCACTCAGCCAAGAGTCTGCCAAGACCTGGGATTTTATGGCCTTCCGAGGAGCGAATGATAGCGTTTCGCCCATAAGCTCCACCACCCACTTTGCTATCCTACTCGAGGCCTCGCGGCACTAGATGATCTCCCCCAGGGGGAAGGATGACACCACAGTTACCGGATGAGACTCGAAGTAGTGTCACAACTTTCATCGTGTCAGGATCACTGCGTAGAGCAGCTTCTGGATCTGTGGGTAGCGGACTTTGGTCTCGGAAAGCACTTCGCTGATGAAGTAGACTGGCCTCTGGACGGGCAGTGCATGCTGTTCTTCTCGTCTCTCGACTACGATCACGGCGCTGACCACCTGAGTAGTCGTGGCTACATAGATCAAGAGGGCTTCTCCTACAGCGGGAGGCACCAGGATGGGTGTGTTCGTAAGGAGCGCCTTAAGGTTTCCGAGGGCTTCCTCGGCCTCAGGGGTCCAAGTGAAGCAGTCGGCCTTCCTTAAGAGGCGGTACAAAGGCAAGCCTTTCTCACCAAGGCGTGAGATGAAGCGACTCAGGGCCGCAAGGCATCCCATGACCCTCTGTACTCCTTTCAAATCTTTGATCGGTCCCATGTTGGTGACGGCCGTGATTTTCTCCGGGTTGGCCTCGATGCCCCGCTCGGAGACGATGAATCCAAGAAGCATGCCTCGGGGGACTCCGAAGACACACTTCTCGGGATTGAGTTTCACGCCTTTTGCTCTTAGACACTTGAATGTCGTTTCAAGGTCAGAGAGGAGATCGGAGGCTCTCTTCGTCTTGACAACGATGTTTTCGACGTAAGCCTCGACCGTTCTGCCGATGTGTTCTCCGAACACGTGGTTCATGCACCTCTGGTAAGTGGCGCCTGCATTCCTCAACCCAAATGGCATTGTAGTGTAACAGTACACGCCAAAAGGTGTGATGAAAGAAGTCGTGAGCTGGTCGGACTCTTTCATCTTGATTTGGTGATAGCCTGAGTAGGCATCGAGGAATGACAGAGTTTCGCACCCAGCAGTGGAGTCCATGATTTGATTGATGCGAGGTAGAGGGTAGGGAACTTTCGGACATGCTTTATTTAGACCAGTGTAGTCTACACACATCCTCCATTTCCCATCCTTCTTCCTCACAAGAACAAGGTTAGCTAACCATTCGGGATGGAATACCTCTTTGATAAACCCTGCCGCGAGTAGCTTGTGGATCTCCTCGCCTATGGCCCTGCGCTTTTCTTCGTCAAAACGGCGCAGGGTTTGCTTCACGGGTCGGGCTCCAGCTCTGATGTCTAGTGAGTGCTCGGCGACATCCCTCGGTATGCCGGGCATGTCCGAGGGACTCCACGCAAAGACTTCGGTGTTTGTGCGGAGAAAGTCGACGAGCACTGCTTCCTATTTGGGGTCGAGCTCGGAGCCGATCCGAACTTGCTTGCTAGCGTCGTTGCTGGGGTCGAGAGAGACGGACTTGATCGCCTCAACTGGTTCGAAGTTGCCGGCGTGCCGCTTCGCGTTGGGCGCCTCCTAGGAGAGGCGTTCCAAGTCGGCGATGAGGGCCTCGGACTTGGCGAGAGCCTCAGCGTACTCCATGCACTCCACGTCGCATTCGTACGCGTGGCGGTATGTGGAGCCGACGGTGATGATCCCATTCGGGCCCGGCATCTTGAGCTTGAGGTAGGTGTAGTTGGGGACAGCCATGAACTTGGTGTAGCATGGTCTTCCGAACACCGCATGGTAGGTTCCTCGGAACCCGACGACCTCAAAGGTGAGAGCTTCCTTTTGGAAGTTAGAGGGAGTTCCGAAGCAGATGAGTAAGTCGATCCGTCCGAGGGGTAGGATTCGCTTCCCGGGCGCGATCCCGTGGAAGGTGCCGCACCGGCCCGGATTTCGGACCGATCAACCCCTAAGAGTTCCAGGGTGTCGGCGTAGATGATGTTAAGGCTACTGCCTCCGTCCATAAGGACCTTGGAGAGCCTAACGTTGCCGATGATCGGATCGACGACGAGCGGGTACCTTTCCGGGCTTGGCACGATGTCGGGGTGGTCGCCTTGGTCGAAGGTTATAGGCTTGTCGGACCAGTCTAGGTAGACTAGCGCCGCCACCTTCACCAAGCAGACTTTCCAGCGCTCCTGCTTGCGGTGCCGAGCCGAGGCGTTCGCCGCCTGCCTGCTGTAGATCATGAAGCAGTTATGGACTTCCGGGAATCCCTCTTCCTTGCCGCCCTCCTTCTTGTTGTTGTCATGGCCCTTGCCATCCTCCGCCGGGGGCCCGGTCTTATGGAAGTAGCGCCGGAGCATGACACATTCTTCGAGGGTGTGCTTGACGGGCCCCTGGTGATAGGGGCACGGCTCTTTGAGCATCTTGTCGAACGCGCCAGCCCCTCCAGGAGGTTTCCGAGGGTTCCTGTGCTCGGCCGCAGCGACGAGATTCGCGTCTGCAGCGTCGCGCTTCGCTTGCGACTTGTTTTTAGCCTTCTTCTTCGTGCCCCGCTGGGCGGACGCCTCGGGGGCATCTGTCTTCGGCTCCCCCTGAGGCTGCTTGTCCTTTCGGAAGATGGCTTCGACCGCCTCTTGGCCCGAGGCGAACTTGGTGGCGACGTCCATCAGTTTGCTCGCACGGGTGGGAGTCTTGCGCCCCAGTTTGCTCACCAGGTCTCGGCAAGTGGTGCCGGCAAGGAAAGCCCCGATGACATCCGAGTCGGTAACGTTGGGCAGCTCGGTGCGCTGCTTTGAAAACCACCGGATGTACTCTCGGAGGGACTCCCCTGGCTGCTGGCGGCAGCTTCGGAGGTCCCACGAGTTCCTAGGGCGCACGTACGTGCCTTGGAAGTTTCCCGCGAAAGCTTTGACCAGATCGTCCCAGTCGGAGATCTGCGCAGGAGGCAGATGCTCCAGCCAGGCTCGGACGGCGTCGGAGAGGAAAAGGGGTAGATTACGGATGATGAGGTTGTCATCATCTGCCCCTCCCAACTGACATGCCAGTCGGTAGTCTGCGAGCCACAGCTCCGGCCTCGTCTCCCCCGAGTACTTGGTGATGGTAGTCGGAGCTCGGAAATGGGCAGGAAACGGCGCTCGTCATATGGCCCGGCTGAAGACTTGTGGACCGGGTGGTTCGGGCGAAGGACTACGATCCTCCTCACTATTGCAGCGTCCCCCGCGCCTGGGATGGTAGCCTCGGCGCACCTTCTCATCGAGGCGGGCTCGTTGCCGAGGCATTCCTGGGCGGCGGGCGCCTCGTCCCGTGTACGCTCGGGATGGACCGAGGCTTCCCGAATGCGCCGGGAGGACACCGCGTGATGTTCCAAGGGGTCCGCTCGCCTGCGGGAGGCGGAGCTCTCGGCTCGTCGAACCACGGCGCCTTCTAGGAGATTCTTGAGTTCGCCCTGGATACGCTGTCCCTCGGTGGTGGATGGCTCCGGCATGGCTCAAAGCAGCATCGCCGCTGCAGCTAGGTCCTGGCCAGACCCGCTGACGGGCGGGGGCAGCGCCGCCCTGGCATTGTCGACGATGCGGCGCCGGATGTCTTGGGCCCGATGACAGGCTTCTCCGGTGAGTGATAAGCCTACCCACTCCTGCTCGATGTTCTGTCGGAGCTGTACAAGCCGGCCTGCTTCCCCGTTGACCCGGGCCTGCATCTCACGGATTTGCTCGAGCTATATGTCCTGACCCCCGCAGGGACTGGGACCATAGCTAGCTCCCACGGGATGTTAACGCGAGATGCGGGCCCAGGGGGATCGTCAACCTCTGGCATAATGAGGTGGTTGCCTTCGTTGTGATATCCCAGATCGACGTGGAAACATTCGTGTCTTGGGCCATAACCCTCGTTTCCAAGGTCATGGCCATCGTCAAAACAACTGGAGAGGCAGTGGTCACATGCGGACATGAAGCCCCGCATGGCACCGGGGTCATTGAGGGCAGAGAAATCCCAACCGGAGTCGGGGTCGTCCTCTTCCTCAGAACCCACTGGTCCGAAGGTTGAGACGGCTGTCAGTCGGTCCCAGGTCGACCACATGTGGTACCCCAGAAGGTTTGGATACGCCTTTACGAAGGCGCTCACCATAGCGGGGTCGCTAGGTGGATTGAAGCTGAACCAAAAAGGTACGGGGTGGAAAACGGACGGTACCTCTTGGTCGATGGACGGTGGTGAAGTCGTGTCGGGGGCGGAGCACACCGTCATCTCAGGTACGAGGGTAACGCCCAACAGGTCCTTTACGAGGGTGCTGGCGTCATCAGTCTGCTTGGGGCTGACACGTCGCGGGGAAGTGACACCCGCCGTCGTCTCTGGTGCGAGGACAATGTCCGACATGTCCCCCTGGGGAGTGCCGGCGTCGTCGACTCGCCCTGGGGCGACAGCCGACGAAGCGCCGCCTCCTGCGTGGCCAAGGTTGCCTCGTCTCCGCCTCCTCCGACGAGGAGGGCGGCGGGGACGAGCAGAGTGCTCCTGTTCTGCCGCGGGGAGATGCTGTCGTAGAGCTCGCCACCGCCGGGCAAGTCGGAGACCGTCGTTGTCGTCACGCCGTGGGGGGAGGAGTACCATGTCGTAGCTGCCGTCGGGGGACATGAACTCGAGACTCCCGAAGCGGAGCACCGTCCCGGGCTGGAGAGGTTGCTGAAGACTCCCCATCTGGATCTCAACGGGAAGGTGTTTGTTAACACGCAGCAGGCCCCTACCTGGCACGCCAACTGTCGGCGTCTCGGACCCGGGGGGTCCCTTGGACTGACCAGTGAAATCGCTGTGTGTCCCTGCCCAAATGGGTTGGCGCGGGATGGAACACAAGAGGTGGGACAAGCCTTGTATTATCCTGCACCAGGGGTGCCGCTCGCAGTAGGGGTTACAAGTGTGTCGCGTGAGAGAGGGGGAGACACAGAGCTCGTTCGCCGCTTCCCTCGCGTGAACCCCCCTCAGGGTGGCCCTGGACCTCCCTTTTATAGAGGCAAGGAGTGGATCCAGACGTACAACGGGGGCGTAGCTATGCGCTAACGTGTCCAGCAGCGGAGTGCCTAAGCCCTGTGTACATGCCAACGTGGCCATTGGGGGAGAGCTTGGGCCCTGTACATGTGATGGCGTGGCCATCGGAGGAGCGCCTGAGTCCTATAGAAGCACAGCTGGCAGCGCGGCGAGGATCCTGCTGACGTCTCCTTGGTGTCATAAGGGGCTGATAGCCACAGGCGTCATGGCGCACGCGGGGCACCATCATTACCCGTAGCCGGGGTAAGCCAGATTGGACGCCGGTCTTGTTCCTTGTAGCCTGAGCAGGCTAGTAATAGGGTAATGATGCATCCCCTATTAGCGCGGTCAGTCCGAGCCTAGGGTTGATCGAGGCAGAGACTTCTCTTGAGGCCGAGGCCGGGGTCGGGCGAGGACGCGATTCCTCCCGAGACCGGGGTCGAGGCCGAGTCCGGGGGTCGGGCGAGGCAGAGACCTCCTCCCGAGGCTGGAGCCTGAGGTCGGGCGAGGCGGAGACCTCCTCCCGAGGCCAGAGCATGAGGTCGGGCGAGGCGGAGACCTCCTCCTGAGGCCAGAGCCTAAGGTCGGGCGAGGCGGAGCTTGCTGTTGCGCCCGAGGCTGAACTCGGTGGTTGATCGTGACTTGTTGTCAGTCGTTGCCGAGGTGGCTGACACGTCAGTTGGAGCGGAGCGAGTGGCGCTGTTTTCCTGTCATGTCGGACAGTAAAGAAGAGGGGCAAAGTGACTGCGGTCACTTCGGCCTACCCGTCTGATGCGCGTGTGTCAGGATACGGCGTCAGGCATCCCCTGCATTTAATGCGCCTGCGAAGTGGTTGGTTGGTGAGGCGGTCTAGCCAAGGTTGCTTCACAACGAAGCCTGCCCGAGCCGGGCCTCGGGAGTGCCGAGGGGGCGCCCACTGCCTAAGGAGGCTCTCGGGCGAGGCATGAACTCGTCTGGGACTACTGTTCCAACCCGAGGCTGGGCTGGGGTGAGATTGCGTCCCTTGGGTAGACGAAGTCTTGGCTCGAACCGCACCCATCACTTGGTCTGAGGGTGTTTACCAGCCATGATTAGGAGCGTTGGGGGTACCCCTAATTATGGTACCCGACACTATTTAAGTTGATTGAATTGTCCCTTGAACTTTTGGTATGGTACTAAAGTACTAGTATACCGTAGCATTAAAGTGGGCCTTTAGCATTGACTATTATTGAATATTAAGTTGGGACAAGCCCACATTAATTCAACAATCGCTACCAAATGCTAAGTCACACAAAAATGCTCTGATCATCTCAAACGTTTGATATACTGTTGTTTCGATGGAGACTATTAAGTTGAACATCCACCTAGAATCTAGACTACACTTGACCACAACTGCACAATGGACTAGGCCTTGAGTTGGCAGTTTTGCGTGGAATAAATTTCATCTAAACTCTTTACTAGTACTAAATTGCCGAGCGCATCCCCTCTGGTTGGAGCATATAAGTCAAACTCCATAGCCTTGCATGGGTACGTAGAGACCACCCAGATCTCATGAACTGTGACTAGCAGTTAACCCATATAGGTATGTTCCTCTAAAGATGTTCTATAGGACAACATCTTTGCTTCACAAAGCCACTTGGAACATATTAAGGTGTAAACACCAACCTACCTTACAATAAGGAAAGATGTGCATCTGAAATGAACATTATTAAGTGTCTTTCCTCTTAGTCTATCACTAGCTTGTTTCACCATTCTAATTCACGGGATCTCCAATCACATAGAACAGGTTACCACTATGATAAACTTTAGGTGGATCTCAGGCCCATCTCACTCGATGCACTGTCTATCACACTACGTGATAGCCCCTTAGTAAATTGATCTGCCAGATTGTTAGACGTATGGACATAATCCAATGCTATTACTCTGGAGTTTCTCAATTTCTTGACAGATTTTAAACGCCTCTTTATGTGCCTTGTCGACTTCATATTATCCATAGAACCGTTTATCTTGATTATCACAGTCTGATTATCACAATTCATAGAAATAAACGGCACAGGTTTTTCAACCACCGATAAATCCATAAGAAGTTCACGAAGCCACTCAGCCTCAACTAAAGCATTATCTACTGCTGTGAGTTCTGCTTCCATAGTCGACCTCGTTAAGATGGTCTGCTTGCAAGACTTCCATGAAATAGCGCCACCTCCAAGTGAAAACACATATCCACTTATGACATATATCTCATCAACATCAGATATCCAATTTGCATCACAATAACCCTCCAGTACTGTTGGATACCTAGTATAATGGATGCCTAAACTCATAGTACCTTTTAGATAGCGCAGAACTCTCTCAAGAGCATGCCAATGATCATCTCTCGGATTTCAAACAAACCGGCTCAATTTGCTCACAACAAACAAGATGTCAGGCCTCATAGCGCTAGCTAAGTACATGAGTGAACCAATTATTTGGGAATATCTCAATTGATCCCTAACTATCCTTAGATTTTTCTTCAATAGCTTACTAGGATCATAAGGTGTTGGAGCAGGTTCACATTCGCTATAACCAAAGCGACTCAAAACCTTTTCCACATAGTGGGATTGCACAAGTATGACCCCATCATTGCCTTCTCTCAGTAGCTTAATGTTAAGAATAACATCAGCTTCTCCCATATCTTTCATTTCAAAATTATTAGACAAAAAGTCTTTTGTCTCTTTAATCACATCAAGACTCATCCTTGAGATTAGAATGTCATCAACATACAGGCATAAAATTACTCCCTCGCCCCAACCATACGATAATATACACATTTGTCTGCTTCATTCACAACAAAGACGACGGATGTCAATGTTCTATTGAACTTTTCATGCCATTGCTTAGGTGCTTGTTTTAGGCCATATAAAGATTTCAATAACTTACACACCATGCCTTCTTGACCGTTTGCTACAAACCCAGCTAGCTGCTCCATGTAGATTTCCTCATCTAGCTCTCCATTTAGAAATGATGTCTTAACATCCATTTGATGGATGAGAAGACCATGAGAGGCAGCCAGAGAAAGTAGCACACGAATTGTGGTCAATCGAGCCACAGGTGAATAAGTATCAAAGAAATCCTCACCTTCCTTCTGTGAATAGCCTTTAATTACAAGCCTCACCTTGTACCTTTCAATAGTACCATCAGGCCTAAGCTTTTTCTTGAACACCCATTTACTCCTAATGGGCTTACATCCATAAGGATGCTCAACGACCTCCTAAGTTTCATTAGACATAATAGAATCCATCTCACTCCTTATTGCTTCCTTCCAAAAGTCAGCATCAGGAGAGGAATATGCCTCTTCAATGGTACTTGGTGTGCCATCCACAAGATATACAATGTAATCATCACCGAAGGTCTTTGTAATCCTTGGTCTCTTACTCTTTCAAGTTGATACATTGTCTTGCACAGGATTATTGTCGGCGTTTCGGACCCGGGGGGTCCCTGGACCGACGAGTAAATTTGTCGCTACGTGTCCCTGCCCAGATGGGTTGGTGCGAGATGGAACACAAGTGGGGGAATGAGCCTTGTATTATCCTGCACCAGGGTGCTCGTAGTAGGGGTTACAAGCGTTGCGAGAGAGCAACGGTGAGAGAGAGCGAGTAGGAGAGAGCGAGGGAGAGAGAGAGAAGGGGTCCAGCCCCTGCTCGTCTTCTCCCGTCCCTTTGTCGTGCGTCTACTCGTCTCTCCTGCCGTGCGTTCGTGTGTTCGTATGCTTGTATGTTCGTTCTTTTTTTCCTCTCCCCTTCCCTCGTGGGGCCCTGGACACCCCCTTTTATAGACATAAGGAGATTCCCAGCTGTACAATGGGGTGTAGCTGGGAGCTAACATGGCTGGCAGGGAAGTGCCCTGAGCCCTGTATAGATAATAACGTGGTCGTCGGGGGGACGTCTCGAGTCCTGTAGAGGTAGAATCGTGGCCGTCGGAGAAGTGCCTTGAGTCCTGTAGCAGTATAGCTGTTGGCGCTGCATGGATCCTGCTGACGTCTCCTTGCTTCCGTAGGGGGCTTGAGAACCACCGACATCATGGTCGAATGCGGGAAACCATCATTGCCTGTTACCGGGGTAAGCTAGATGGGACGCCGGTCTTGTTCCTTCGTAGCCTGAGCTAGCTAGGAGTAGGGTAATGATATATCCCTTGTGGCACAGTCGATCCGAGCCTGAGGTTGGGCGAGGCGGCGGCTCCTCCTAGGCCGAGGCTGGGGCCGAGGCCCAGTGTAAGGCGAGGATGTGACTCTTCCCAAGGCCGAGGCCGAGCCCTAGGGTCGGGCGAGGCGGAGATCTCCTCCCGAGGCTGAGGCCGAGGCCAAGCCCTGGGGTCGGGCGAGGCGGAGCTTTCTGTTGCGCCCGAGGCTTAACTTGGCCATTGTCGATTTCGCCTAGGTGGTTGGCACAGCAGCCGGAGCGGGGCGGGCGGCGCTGTTTTCCTGTCAGATAGGTCAGTGAAAGGGCGATGTGACTGCGGTCACTTCGACCTTGCCGACTGAGGCGCGCGTGTCAGGATAAGGTGTCAGTCGATCCCAGCATTAAATGCGCATGCACCTCGGTCGGCTGGTCAGGCGATTTGGCCAAGGTTGCTTGCACGACAGGGCTGGCCTTTGGCTGAGCCAAGGATGTGCTCACTGTCTAAGGAGACCCTCGGGCGAGACGTGAACTCATCCGGGACCACTATTCCGCCCGAGGCCGGGCTCGGGCGAGGCGTGACCGCGTCCCTTGGTAGACGAAGCTTTGACTTTGACCCGAGCTATAAGCCTTTATGGTTTGCTCTAAAGGTGTTTTCAAGTCATGTTTGGGAGTGTTGGGGGTACCCCAAATTACGGTACCCGACAGTAGCCCCGAGCCTCGAAGGGAGTGTAGGCACTCGCTTGGAGGTTCTGCCAGATTTTTGCGAGGGGACCAGGCTTTCTCGGTTATGTTTCGTTCTGGTGGGTGCGCGCGAGCGCACCCGCCGGGTGTAGCCCCCGAGGCCTCGGAGGAGTAGTTTGACTCCTCTGAGGTCTTGATTCTTGCTGTGATGCCTCGATCGGCCTGGTTGTTCCATCACGCGGCCTGGCCGCGGCCCTGGTGCATGGTCAGGCTCCGAGTTTTTGAGCCGGTTTGTTGACGCTGTCAATAGTTTTGGCCACAGCCGGGTGCGAGGGCAGCGCCCGAGCCTCTGCACGGAGCGAGAGGGCGATCAAGGACTGTCTCGACTTTTATTATATGCCCCTTCGTCGCCTTTTCACAAGGAGGAAGGGGGGGGGGGAAGCGCCATGTTACCCTCGGAGGGCACCGATCATGGCGTTTCTAGTGAGTTGCTAACGGGTGATCCGAGTGGACGCCCGTGCCCCATTCGTTAGGGATCGGCTAGTGGCCCAGAGGTGCGCTCCAAAGGTACCTGCAGGGGATTTGATGGACTCGGACCCATTTCGATAGGGTCCGAGGGCTCGGTGCCTCCCTCCGGTGGGATTCCGTTACAAATCGTTCCCGCTGGTCTCAGAAATGTCCTAGGGTACCTCGGGAGCGTAGCCCGAGCCTCGGCCATGTATCGGACGTACCCAGGGTCATCCCTCACTCTGTGTGTTCTGGGGCGGCTGTCGAACCCTTTCGAGGGGCCAACCTGCGAACCTCTGATTAGTAGTGGGCGCGGAGCCTGAGTGCTCTGGGGCGGCTATCGAACCCTTCCGAGGGGCCAGCCTTCGAACCCCTGATCAGTAATGGGCATGGAGCCCGAGTGCTCTAGGGCGGTTGCTAGACCCCGCAAGGCGCAACCTTCGAACCCCTGATCAGTAGGAGGGCTCGGGGGGCCGAGTGCTCTGGGGCGGTTGCTGGACCCCGCAGGGCGCAACCTTCGAACCCCTGATCAGCAGGAGGGATCGGGGGCCCGTTTCCTTCGCGGGGAAGGATCCTTTCCGGCATATCCCCTCTCCCGGTCCCTGTGGCAAGAGAGAGAGAGGAAACAGAAAAGGATATGAATTTGAAAATCGTGGCGCACCTTTTTTGACGCGGTCATCATGACAGAGGTGAAACGTCGCCTGCTTCGCCTGCCAACATCGTCGCTATCTCTGCCAAGGAGTTAATGCGACGGGACGGGCGATTCGCGGGGCGTCCGTTACGCGTGCGTGGGTCGTTCGAGGAACAAAAAGACCGTTTCCCCTCTGAGTTTGAATTTCACGGCGGATTCGGGCGAAGTTTTGAATGAACCTCGCCCGGGCCTTTATATACCTGGAAGAGGGGCTGGCGGTGGTTCTTCACCCTGCCATTTGTGCTGGCCTTCTACTTTGGTTTCTGCAACCTAAGAGAGTAGCCAGAGGAGAGAAAACCGCGCACCTCATCCCTTCCACCGCCACCGCTTCCGTCCGGCAATGGCTGACAAGGTGTCTGTTGTTTTGCCGCATGACCCGTGGCCATTCTCGACTATTTCTATGGGGGACCTGGAGGCCCTTGTCGCTGATGGTTTGCTGCTCCCCTCTCCGGCGAGCCGCAGACGGAGTGGATGGCCCCCGGGTATGGGGTCGCCC
The DNA here is from genome assembly GCA_029449295.1 of Zea luxurians. NCBI lineage: Eukaryota > Viridiplantae > Streptophyta > Magnoliopsida > Poales > Poaceae > Zea > Zea luxurians. The sequence continues at coordinate 41,256,728 of JAOPSE010000001.1, read as the reverse complement.
CGACTCCGCCGCGTGGGGTACGTGGTCAGCTTTATCCCCTTCCATGAGCGGGGGTTTGGCGTGCCAGCGAGCCGCTTCATGCGGGCGCTCCTGCACTACTACAGGGTGGAGCTACACAACTTCAACCCCAACTCTATTGCACAAGCGGCCATCTTCGCGGCGGTTTGCGAGGGTTTTTTGGGGATTGACCCCCACTGGGATCTGTGGCTCCATCTCTTCACTGCGGAGTTCTTTGCCTTGACAACAGAGGCAAAGAAGGTCCGTATGGCGGTGCGAGCCGGTGGCTGCACCCTTCAGCTGAGGCCGGGGTGCGCGCAGTAGTACATCCCGCCACCCTTGCATCTTCGAACAAGGGGTGGCAGAACCGGTGGTTTTATCTCCGCAACGACGACAGGAGGCTTTCGCCATTTTCTCAACAAGTGGTGATCGCCACCGGCATTAACTGGCGCTGGGGGGCCACACGCGAGAAGCAGGAGAAGCTCCAGCCTATTCTGCAGGCCTTGCAGAAATTACGAGATGGGGGCCTTACCGCTGTGGGGGTCGTCGCCGCTATCCATCGCTGGAGGGTGCTTCCTTTGGAAGAGCGGCCGTTGCGGCTTGCAGAGACGAAGCCAGGGGTCGATTTGGAGGGCTCGCAGATGTCCTCGACCTCCCTCTCCACCGACGACCTCCTCAAGTGGGTAGCAAGTACGGTAGGGAAGCAGGACGTTGGCGCCCTTACCCAGCCCGCGATGCGCCCCGACCATGGGTATGTGTCCCTGGTAAGTGTCCCATCCTTCTTCTATTTTGCGCCGAGTTCTTCACGCCTTTGATTCTTACTATTGGGATTTTTGCTCGTCCCCAGGGGTTGAGGATTTATAAACCCGTCCGGCCACCGGTCCCGGAGGACGCAGTGGGCCGAGCCACGCGAAGAATCACCGTGGAGAAGGAAAAGGAGAAGAAGAACGCAAAAAAGGCCCGGGCTCACGAGCGGATGCGGGCTCGGGATGCCTTGGAGAAGCTTCGTCGGAGGCAGGCGAGGGAAGGGCTCCTGAGGGAGCCATCGCCGGAGATGCCTGACGACAACGATGACGATGATGATGATGATGATGGTGACAAGGACGATGACATGGCAGCCCACCTTGGCCTCAGCCCAGACCCGAGGTCGGGCCAGGGGTCGCCGAGCCAGCCTCCTAGTGGGCTGGCACCATCAGAGCCTGGGGTCGGGACACCGAGGACCCAGTCCGAGGAGTGGAGGTAGGCCGAGGGGGTACTTGACCCCTTGGCCGAGGTAACGGGGGCGACTCCGGGGAGTGAGGCTGATCTGCCTATCCCCCTGGAGCAAGTGCCTGCGCTGGCTGTACAGGAGGTTGGTCCCCTGGCCGCGACAACGCCTGGGCAGGCTGCCCTTTCGGCGCCTCGGGCGTCCGAGGCGGAAGTGGCGCCGAAGCCGGAGTTGGAGCAACCCTCGGTAGCGCCTGCGGGGGCTGGGGCTCGAGGGGCCTCCCCGCAGGCGCGGCTAGCCTTGGTCTGGAGCGGGTAAGTATCTGAGTATACCTTTGTTTTGGTTTTTTTCCCTGTGTGTCTTGATCTTGCTCTCTCCCTCTTTCTCTCAGCAAGCGGAGGCAGGGCTCGGCTGGTCTGGCCCCCAGGAAGGCCCTTAAGACGGGCCTAGCCTCCGCAGCTGGTGCTGCAGCGTGCCATGTCGGTTGGCTGGCTTCTGCACAAGACGCCCTCGAGCGGGGGGCCCAGGTAGCACGAGCTGCTATGGGGTTAGCCTCTTAGGCCGACCCCTCTGCCAGGACGGCCATCATGCCAGGGAGGCTACTGACGCAGCCGCGGCCTCGAGCCCAACCGACTGGTTGCCAGTGCCGGCATCGACCCCCGCCAGGGCCATTGCTGATTCACCCGCGGAGCCGTCTGTTGCCGCCGACATCGGGATGGCTGAGACACCACCGCCCGTGGTCGTCCCCGACCTCCCCGTTCTCGACCATGAGGAGGGGGTAGTCGTCGTCGCCGAGGTCGGCGATTGGAGGCCCGCTTCCTTAGCCGAGGAGAGGCCCAATACTTTGATTGCGGTGGTACTCGAAGCGCTGGCCGCAGGGGGACCCGACGCCTAGGTCGAGGTGCACACAGAACCGTGGCCCATCTTAGGGAGCAGCGGCCTTATCCACGCGCGGCTCAACCTCGATGAGTGGTGTGGGCGGCCGCTCCGGTTCTGGAGCCATGCCACCACGGACCCGGAGCCCCTCCTCTCCCTTGACGATGAGCTGGAGGAGAGGACTCGGGATAACTTCCGCGAGTATATCAAGGCGACGATGAGGTCGCTTCGGTCAGCCGTGGAGACCCTTTCCAGGGACGTTCCCAGGGTCTTCCAGGTAAGGGTTTATGTGTAGACCTTGCGTGGCTAGGGCACTCTTTGTAATGCCCTATTTTCCTTCCTCAGGAACTTGCGGACGTGAGCACCGCCAAGTCGATGTTCCTTCGCCGCGAGAGAGACGTCTGGGATTCGCTGCGGTTCCAGAGGACCATGCTTGCTGAGGCCAATGAGCGCCTCGCCCAACGGGGCACCAAGGTGGCGGATCTTCGGCTACTCTGTGATGAGCTAAAGTCGGTGGCAGCAGCGGCGCGGGCAGAGGCTTCGTCAGCCCAGGAGAAGGTGGCTTCCCAGGGCGAGGAGATGCAGCAGCGACAGCTAGAGCTCGGCCGGGTCCTCGACGAGCTGGACCAATCTCGGAGCCAAGCTGCCGATGCTGCGAGGCGGCTAGCCGAGGCATCCGCTTGGGCCGAAGGTATGTGTTGCCCGCTTTGTAGCTTTGACTTAGCCTCGTTCTTCACCTCGTGTCTGAAGAATTTTGTTTGGCTGTCGGCAGGGTTGGAGACAGCTCTCAGTGAGTCCATCAAGAATTGCAAGGCGCTTGCCCAGGCGGCTGAGCAGAAGGAGGTCGACCATGTGGCCATGTCCGAGGCTATCTCGGCCTTTTGCCGGGCCTTCGACCTCGATGACATCCCCTCGGGTAGCTCCCCCCAGAGTCACCTGCGAGCCTTGGTTGGCCATGTGCGTGGTAGACTCCACGGGGCGCTGCATCACGGCGTTAGGCGGGCCTTTGCCGTGCTCGCTTCCCACTATGATGTGGATCTGGAGCAGGTCAGCGAGGGGTACTGCTTACCCGACGAGGATGAGGCTGCCTTAGCCGAGGTCCAGAGGCTTGACGCGGCCGTTGCGGGCCCAAGAGCGGTGCTGGCGTCCTCCTTTGAGGTGTAGATCCTCTCGCCCGAGTCGCCGTCTAAAGCCAGGCCAAATTCCGCTGAGGGCGCCGCTCCTCCCCCCGCTGATGTCTGAAGCATGTGTATGTTTCTTGCGGCCACCGAGGCCTAAACATATTTAAAGTTCGGATTACAAAGCTGCGTTTTCTTTCCTCGCATTTCGAGCATTTAGGACTTGTTCGTCAGTAGCAGAACCGCTTTATCCGAGCTAGAGTCACTTTTCGCGGAAGGTGATGAGTGAGGTATCCGTATCCCGGAGGCGTAGGAGTCCCTCGGCTCGGTCGTCCTTGCCGCTTACGTGCTTTCTTACTCGTTTGTAGGATCCTGCTATCGGTATAGTCGAAAGCACGAAAGTTGTTTTGGTAGAAAACTTTTCCGAAGAAAATTTTTGACGCAGAGGGGGTTCCCCCCTTCTAGCCCCCGAGGGAGGGTCGGGCTTTGCCGAGGCAAGGCTGATCCTTCCTTGACGGTTAGACTTTATTTATGTATGTAAGGAAAAAACGAGGAACATGAACGACTTGGAACGTTTTAAGGGAAGAAGCGACGTAGCTGTTCGATGTTCCAAGCGTTGCTGTAGACCTTGCCTTGATCGTTGGCCAGCTTGTATGTCCTAGGCTTCAGAACTTTGGCAATGATGAACGGCCCCTCCCAGGGAGGAGTAAGCTTGTGGCACCCTCGGGCGTCTTGTAGTGTCGCAGAGACTGTTGATACCACGCCGAGTGTTGTAAGGCCACGTCCCGAGGCTTTTCCAGCTGGTCCAAGGAATCTTCTCAGCTGGTCTGGTTGCCCCGGTCATCGTACGCCTTTGTCCTCGGGAACCGTATTCCATGTCCGTGGGTAAGATAGCCTCAGCCCCATAGACTAGGAAAAACGGCATGAAGCCCGTGGCCCGGCTCTGCGTCGTCCTCAGACTCCAGACCACCAAGGGTAGCTCTTTCATCCACCGCTTGCCAAACTTGTTGAGGTCGTTGTAGATCCTCGGTTTTAGTCCCTGCAAAATCATACCGTTGGCGCGCTCCACCTGCCCATTTGTCGTCGGGTGGGCTACGGCGGCCCAGTCCACACGGATGTGGTGGCCCTCGCAAAAGTCCAGGAACTTTTTCCTGGTGAACTACGTGCCATTGTCGTTGATGATGGAGTTCGGAACCCCAAAGCGATGGATGATATTGGTGAAGAACGCCACCGCCTGCTCGGACCTGATGCTGGTTAAGGGTCAGACCTCGATCCAATTGGAGAATTTGTCGATGGCGACCAGCAGGTGCGTGAAGCCCCCGGGTGCCTTCTGCAAGGAACTGACGAGGTCCAGACCCCACACAGCAAACAGCCAAGTGATATGTATCGTTTGTAGCGCCTGAGCGGGCAGGTGCGTCTGTCGCGCGTAGAATTGATACCCCCGGCAGGAACATACAATCCTAGTGGTGTCGGCCACTGTGGTTGGCCAGTAGAAACCTTGTCGGAAAGCGTTTCCTACGAGGGCTCGAGGTGCTGCATGGTGACCACAAGCCCCCGAGTGTATTTCTTGTAACAGCTCTTGTCCCTGGGCAATGAATATGCATCGCTGGAGAATGCCCGAGGAGCTGCGGTGATACAGCTCCTTTTCATGACCCAGCAATACGAACGACTTGGTGCGCTGAGCCAGTCGTCGAGCTTCGGCCTTGTCGAGGGGCAGCTCTCCTCGGAGGAGATATTCCAGGTATGGGGCCTGCCAGTTCGGGACCGGTGGGACCCCATTCCGCTCCCCCTCGACGCGCAGCGCCTCACCCTCGGCACCGAGGGTACCTCGGGCTGGGCCGAGGCCTCCTCGGGCTCGGGCGTGTCGTCGACTTGGACGGATGGCTGATATATCCTTGGAAAAGACGTTTGGGGAAACTGTCGTTTGCCCCGAAGCTATTTTTGCTCGGTCATCTGCGGTTTCGTTGTACCGTCGAGCAACATGGTTGAGTTCCAACCCGTAGAACTTGTCTTCCAAGCGCCGAACTTCGTCGCAGTAGGCCTCCATTTTTCGATCACGGTAGTGGGAGTTCTTCATGACCTGGTCAATGACAAGCTGCGAGTCGCCACGAGCATCGAGGCGCCTAACCCCTAGCTCGACGGTGATGCGCAGGCCGTTAACCAAGGCCTCGTACTCGGCCACGTTGTTTGATGCCGGGAAATGGAGGCGCAGTACATAACGAACATGTTCTCCAAGGGGTGAGATGAAGAGCAAGCCCGCGCCTGCTCCGGTTTTCATCAGCGACCCGTCGAAGTACATGATCCAAAGCTCGGGTTGAATTGGGGCCATCGGTAACTGGGTGTCAGTCCACTCAGCGAGGAAGTCGGCCAAGACTTGGGATTTTATGGCCTTCTGAAGGGCAAACAAAAGTGTTTCGCCCATGAGTTCCACCGCCCATTTTGCTATCCTACCCGAGGCCTCTCGGCTCTGGATGATTTCTCCCAGGGGGAAAGATGACACCACAGTAACCGGATGAGACTCGAAGTAGTGTTGCAGCTTCCGCCGTGTCAGAATCACTGCGTAGAGCAGCTTCTGGATCTGCGGGTAGCGAACTTTGGTCTCGGATAGCACTTCGCTGATGAAGTAGACTGGCCTCTGGACGAGCAGTGCATGCCCTTCTTCTCGTCTCTCGAATACGACCACGGCGCTGACCACCTGAGTGGTTGTGGCTACGTAGATCAAAAGGGCTTCTCCCGTAGCGGGGGCACCAAGATGGGTGCATTTGTAAGGAGTGCCTTTAAGTTTCCGAGGGCTTCCTCAGCCTCGGGGGTCCAAGTGAAGCGCTCGGCCTTCCTTAAGAGGCGGTACAGGGGCAATCCTTTTTCGCCAAGGCGTGATATGAAACGGTGCAGAGCCACAAGGCATCCCATGACCCTCTGTACTCCTTTCAAATCTTTTATTGGTCCCATGTTGGTGACGGCCGCGATTTTCTTCGGGTTGGCCTCTATGTCCTGCTCAGAGACGATGAACCCTAGGAGCATGCCCCGGGGGACTCCGAAGACATACTTCTTGGGGTTGAGTTTCACGCCTTTCGCTCTCAGACACTTGAATGTCGTTTCAAGGTCAGAGAGGAGGTCGGAGGCTTTCTTTGTCTTGACAACGATGTTATCGACGTAAGCCTCGACCGTTCTGCCGATGTGTTCTCCGAAGACATGGTTCATGCACCTCTGGTAGGTGGCGCCTGCATTCCTCAAACTGAATGGCATTGTAGTGTAACAATACATGCTAAAAGGTGTGATAAAAGAAGTCGTGAGCTGGTCGGACTCTTTCATCTTGATTTGGTGATAGCCTGAGTAGGCATCGAGGAACGACAGGGTTTCGCACCCCGCAGTGGAGTCCACAATTTGATTGATGCGAGGCAGAGGGTAGGGATCCTTCGGACATGCTTTGATTAGACCAGTGTAGTCTACGCACATCCTCCATTTCCCATCCTTTTTCTTTACAAGCATAGGGTTAGCTAACCATTCGGGATGGAATACCTCTTTGATGAACCCTACAGCTAGTAGCTTGTGGACCTCCTCACCTATGGCCCTCCGCTTTTCTTCGTCAAAACGGTGCAGGGACTGCTTCACGGGTCGGGCTCCAGCTCTGATGTCCAGTGAGTGCTCGGTGACATCCCTTGGTATGCCTGGCATGTCCGAGGGACTCCATGCAAAAACTTTGGCGTTTGCGCGGAGAAAGTCGACGAGCACTGCTTCCTATTTGGGGTCGAGCTCGGAGCCGACCCTGACTTTCTTCCTGGCGTCGTTGCTGGGGTCGAGAGAGACGGACTTAACCGCCTCGACTGGTTCGAAGTTGCCGGCGTGCCGCTTCGCATCGGGCACCTCCTTGGAGAGGCGTTCCAGGTTGGCGATGAGGGCCTCGGACTCGGCAATGGCCTCTGCGTACTCCACGCATTCCACGTCGCATTCGTACGCGTGGCAGTACATGGAGCCGACGGTGATGATCCCGCTGGGGCCTAGCATCTTGAGCTTGAGGTAGGTGTAGTTGGGGACAACCATGAACTTGGTGTAGCACAGCCTTCCCAACACCGCGTGGTAGGTCCCTCGGAACCGAACCACCTCGAAGGTGAGGGCTTCCTTTCAGAAGTTGGAGGGAGTCCCGAAGCAGATGGGCAAGTCAATCCGCCCGAGGGGCAGGATACGCTTTCTAGGTGCGATCCTGTGGAAAGGTGCCGCACCGGCCCGGACCTCGGACCGATCCACCCCTAAGAGTTCTAGGGTCTCGGCGTAGATGATGTTGAGGCTGCTGCCTCCGTCCATGATGACCTTGGAGAGCCTAACATTGCTGATGATTGGATCGACGACGAGCGAGTACCTCCTTGGGCTTGGCACAAAGTCGGGATGGTCGCCTTGGTCGAAGGTGATAGGCTTGTCGGACCAGTCTAAGTAGACTAGCGCTGCCACCTTTACCGAGCAGACCTCCCAGCGCTCTTGCTTGCGGTGCCGTGCCGAGGTGTTCGCCACCTGCCCGCCGTAAATCATGAAGCAGTTGTGGATTTCCGGGAACTCTTACTTGTCGCCCTCCTTCTTGTTGTTGCCTTGGCCCTTGCCATCTTCCGCCGGGGGCCCAACCTTGTGGAAGTAGCGCCGGAGCATGACACATTCTTCAAGGTTGTGCTTGACAGGACCCTAGTGATAGGGGCACGGCTCCTTGAGCATCTTGTCGAACGCGCCAGCCCCTCTAGGAGGCTTCTGAGGGTTCCTGTGCTCGGCAGCAGCGACGAGATTCGCGTCAGCGGCGTTGCGCTTCGCTTGCGCCTTCTTCTTGGCCTTCTTCCTCATGCCACGCTGGGCGGACGCCTCAGGGGCGTCTCCCTTCGGCTCTCCCTGAGGCTGCTTGTCTTTCCGAAAGATGGCTTCGATCGCCTCCTGACCTGAGGCGAACTTGGTGGTGACGTCCATCAATTCGCTGGCCTTGGTGGGAGTCTTGCGCCCTAGTTTGCTCACCAGGTCTCGGCAAGTGGTGCCGGCGAGGAAAGCTCCGATGACATCCAAGTCGGTGACGTTAGGCAGCTCGGTGCGCTGCTTCGAAAACCGCTAGATGTATTCTCGGAGGGATTCCCCTGGCTGCTGGCGGCAGCTTCGAAGATCCCATGAGTTCCCAAGGCGCACGTACGTGCCTTGGAAATTTCCCGCGAAAGCCTTGACCAGGTCGTCCTAGTCGGAGATCTGCGCAGGAGGCAGGTGCTCCAGCCAGGCCCGGGCAGCGTCGGAGAGGAAAAGGGGAAGATTGCGGATGATGAGGTTGTCGTCGTCTGCCCCTCCCAACTGGCATGCCAGTCGGTAGTCCGCGAGCCACAACTCCGGCCTCGTCTCCCCCGAGTATTGGCGATGGTAGTCAGGGCTCGGAAACGGGCGGGGAACGGCACTCGTCGTATGGCCCGGCTGAAGACTCGTGGACTGGGTGGCTCGGGCGAGGGACTCCGATCCTCCTCGTTATCGCAGCGTCCCCCGCGCCTGGGATGGTAGCCTCGGCGCACCTTCTCCTCGAGGCAGGCTCGATGGTCACGATGGTGATGCTCGTTGCCGGGGCAATCCCGGGCGGCGGGTGCATCATCCCGCGTGCGCTCGGGATGGACCAAGGCCTCCCTCATGCGTCGGGAGGACGTCGCGTGATGCTTCGAGGGGTCAGCTCGCCTTCGGGAGGCGGAGCCCTCGCCTCATCGAACTGCGGCACCTTCCAGGAGATCCTTGAGTTCGCCCTGGATACGCCGTCCCTTGGTGGTGGATGGCTCCGGCATAGTTCGAAGTAGCATCGCCGCTTCAGCTAGGTCCTAGCTGGACCCGCTGACGGTCGGGGGCAGCACTGCCCTTGCATTGTCGACGATGCGGCATTGGACGTCCCGAGCCCGATGACAGGCTCCTCCAGCGAGTGTTCGGCCTACCCACTCCTGCTCGATGTTTTGCCGGAGCTGCACAAGCCGCCCTGCTTCCTCGTCGACCTTGGCCTGCATCTCGCGAATTTGCTCGAGCTGTGTGTCCCGACCCCCCGCAGGGACTGGGACCACAGCTAGCTCCCGTGGGATGTCAACGCGAGATGCGGGCCCAGGGGGATCGTCAACCTCCGGCATACCAAGGTGGTTGCCTTCATCGTGATCTCCCTGGTCGACGTGGAAACATTCGCGACTTGGGCCATAACCCTCATCGTCAAGGCCGTGGCCATCGTCAGAGCAACCGGAGAGGCAGTGGTCACATTCGGACATGAAGTCCCGCATGGCACCGGGATCACCGAGGCCAGAGAAATCCCAACCGAAGTCGGGGTCGTCCTCTTCCTCGGAACCCGCCGGTCCGGAGGTTGAGACGGCTGTCAGTCGGTCCCAGGTTGACTACATATGGTACCCCGGAAGGTTTGGATACGCCCTTGCGAAAGCGCTCACCGTAGCGGGGTCGCTAGGTGGATCGAAACTAAATCAAAAGGGAACAGGGTGGAATACGGACGGTACCTCTTGGTCGATGGACAGTGGTGAAGTCGCATCGGGGATGGAACGCACCGTCATCTCAGGTACGAGGGTGACGCCCAGCAGGTCCTTTGCGAGGGTGCCGGCGTCGTCAGTCCACTTGGGGCTGGCACGTTGCGGGGAAGCGGCACTCGTCGTTGTCTCAGGCGCGAGGATAACACCCAACATGTCCCCCGGAAAAGTGCCGGCATTGTCGGCTCGCTCTGGTTCGACAGCCGATAAGGTGCCGCCTCCTGCGTGGCCATGGTTGCCCCGTCTCCGCCTCCTCCGGCGAGGAGGGTGGCGGGGACGACCGGAGTGTTCCTCTTCCGCCGTGGGGAGATGCCGTCGTGGAGGTCGCCTCCACCGAGCGAGCCGTTGACTGTCGTTGTTGTCGTGCTGCAGAGGGAGGAGTACCATGTCGTAGCTGCCGTCGAGGGACATGAAATCGAGACTCCCGAAGCGGAGCACCGTCCTGGGCTGAAGAGGTTGCTGAAGTCTACCCATCTGGAACTCAACGAGAAAGTGTTCGTTAACACGCAGCAGACCCCTACCTGGCACGCCAACTGTCGGCGTTACGGACCCAGGGGGTCCCTGGAACGACGAGTAAATTTGTCGCTGCGTGTCCCTGCCCAGATGGGTTGGTGCGAGATGAAACACAAGTGGGGGAATGAGCCTTGTATTATCCTGCACCAGGGTGCTCGTAGTAGGGGTTACAAGCGTTGCGAGAGAGAGAGGGCAAAAGAGAGCGAGTAGGAGAGAGCGAGGGAGAGAGAGAAGGGGTCCGGCCCCTGCTCGTCTTCTCCCGTCCCTTTGTCGTGCGTCTACTCGTCTCTCCTGCCGTGCGTCCGTGTGTTCGTATGCTTGTATGTTCGTTCTTTTTTCCTCTCCCCTTCCCTCGTGGGGCCCTGGACACCCCCATTTATAGACATAAGGAGATGCCCAGCTGTACAATGGGGTGTAGCTGGGAGCTAACGTGGCTAACAGGGAAGTGCCCTGAGCCCTGTATAGATAATAACGTGGCCGTCGGGGGATGTCTCGAGTCCTGTAGAGGTAGAATCATGGCCGTCGGAGAAGTGCCTTGAGCCCTGTAGCGGTACAGCTGTTGGCGCTGCATGGATCCTGCTGACGTCTCCTTGCTTCCGTAGGGTGCTTGAGAACCACCGACGTCATGGTCACATGCGGGAAACCATCATTGCCTGTTACCGGGGTAAGCTGGATGGGACACCGGTCTTGTTCCTTCGTAGCCTGAGCTAGCTAGGACTAGGGTAATGATGTATCCCTTGTGGCGCGGTCGATCTGATCCTGAGGTCGGGCGAGGCGGCGGCTCCTCCTAGGCCGAGGCTGGGGTTGAGGCCCAGGGTCGGGCGAGGATGTGACTCTTCCCGAGGCCGAGGCCGAGGCCGAGCCCTGGGGTCGGGCGAGGAAGAGATCTCCTCCCAAGGCTGAGGCCGAGGCCGAGACCTGGGGTCGGGCGAGGCGGAGCTTTCTATTGCGCCCGAGGCTTAACTTGACCGTTGTCGGTTTCGCCCGAGTGGTTGGCACAGCAGCCGGAGCGAGGCGGGCGGCGCTGTTTTCCTGTCAGATAGGTCAGTGAAAGGGCGATGTGACTGTGGTCACTTCGACCTTGCCCACTAAGGCGCGCGTGTCAGGATAAGGTGTCAGTCGATCCCAGCATTAAATGTGCATGCACCTCGGTCGGCTGGTTAGGCGATTTGGCCAAGGTCGCTTGCACGACAAGGCTGGCCTTTGGCTGAGCCGAGGGCATGCTCACTCCCTGAGGAGACCCTCGGGTGAGACGTGAATTTGTCTAGGACCACTGTTCCGCTCGAGGCCGGGCTCGAGCGAGGAGTGACTGCGTCCATTGGTAGACGAAGCTTTGACTTTGACCCGAGCTATAAGCCTTTATGGTTTGCTCTGAAGGTGTTTTCGAGCCATGTTTGGGAGTGTTGGGGGTACTCCTAATTATAGTACCGACAATAGCCCCCGAGCCTCGAAGGGAGTGTAGGCACTCGCTTGGAGGTTCTACCGGATTTTTGCGAGGGGAACAGGCTTTCTTGGTTATGTTTCGTTCCGGTGGGTGCGCGCGAGCGCACCCGCCGGGTGTAGCCTCCGAGGCCTCAGAGGAGTAGTTTGACTCCTCTGAGGTCTTAATTCTTGCTGTGATGCCTCGGTCGGCCTGGTTGTTCCCTCATGCGGCCTGGCTGCGGCGTGGGTGCATGGTCAGGCTCCGAGTTTTTGAGCCGGTTTGTTGACGCTGTCAACAGTTTTGGCTGCAGCTGGGTGCAAGGGCAGCCCCTGAGCCTCTGCACGGAGCGAGAGGGCGATCAAGGACTGTCTCGACTTTTATTATACGCCCCTTCGTCGCCTTTTCGCAAAGAGGAAGGGGGAGAAAGCGCCACGTTACCCTCAGAGGGCATCGATCATGGCGTTTCCAGTGAGTTGCTAATGGGTGATCCGAGTGGACGCCCGTGCCCCGTTCGTTTGGGGTCGGCTAGTGGCCCAGAGGCGCACTCCAAAGGTACCTGCAGGGGATTTGCTGGACTCGGACCCATTTCGATAGGGTCCGAGGGCTCGATGCCTCCCTCCGGTGGGATTCCATTACAAATCGTTCCCGCTAGTCTCGGAAATGTCCTAGGGTACCTCGAGAGCGTAGCCCGAGCCTCGGCCATGTATCGGACGTACCCAGGGTCATCCCTCACTCTACATGTTCTAGGGCGGCTGTCGAACCCTTTCGAGGGGCTAGCCTGCGAACCCCTGATCAGTAGTGGGCGCGGAGCCCGAGTTCTCTGGGGTGGCTGTCGAACCCTTCCGAGTGGCCAGCCTTCGAACCCCTGATCAGTAATGGGCGCGGAGCCCGAGTGCTCTAGGGCGGTTGCTGGACCCCGCAGGGCGCAACCTTCAAACCCCTGATTAGTAGGAGGGCTCAGGGGCCCGAGTGCTCTAGGGCGGTTGCTGGACCCCGCAGGGCGCAACCTTCGAACCCCTGATTAGTAGGAGGGCTCGGGGGCCCGATTGCTCTAGGGTGATTGATGGACCCCGCAGGGCGCAACCTTCGAACCCCTGATCAGCAGGAGGGCTCGGGGGCCCGTTTCCTCCGCGGGGAAGGATCCGTTCTGGCATATCCCCTCTCCCAGTCCCTGTGGCAAGAGAGAGAGGAAACAGAAAAGGATATAAATTTGAAAATCGTGGTCGGGCGAGGATGTGACTCTTCCCGAGGCCAAGGCCGAGGCCGAGCCCTGGGGTCGGGTGAGGCAGAGATCTCTTCCCGAGGCTGAGGCCGAGGCCGGGCCCTAGGGTCGGGCGAGGCGGAGCTTCCTGTTGCGCCCAAGGCTTAACTTGACCGTTGTCGGTTTCGCCCGGGTGGTTGGCACAGCAGCCGGAGCGGGGCGGGCGGCACTGTTTTCCTGTCAGATCGGTCAGTGAAAGGGCGATGTGACTGCGGTCACTTCGACCTTGCCGACTAAGGCGTGCGTGTCAGGATAAGGTGTCAGGCGATCCCCGCATTAAATGCGCATGCACCTCGGTCGGCTGGTCAGGCGATTTGGCCAAGGTCGCTTGCACGAGAAGGCTGGCCTTTGGCTGAGCCGAGGGCGTGCTCACTGCCTGAAGAGACCCTTAGGCGAGACGTGAACTCGTCCGGGACCACTGTTCCGCCCGAGGCTGGGCTCGGGCGAGGCGTGACCTCGTCCCTTGGTAGACGAAGCTTTGACTTTGACCCGAGCTGTAAGCCTTTATGGTTTGCTCTGAAGGTGTTTTCGAGCCGTGTTTAGGAGTGTTTGGGGTACCCCTAATTACGGTACCCGACAGTAGCCCCCGAGCCTCGAAGGGAGTGTAGGCACTCGCTTGGAGGTTCTGCCGGATTTTTGCGAGGGGACCAGGCTTTCTTGGTTATGTTTCGTTCCGGTGGGTGCGCGCGAGCGCACCCGCCGGGTGTAGCCCCGAGGCCTCGGAGGAGTAGTTTGACTCCTCTGAGGTCTTAATTCTTGCTGTGATGCCTCGGTCGGCCTAGTTGTTCCCTCATGCAGCCTGGCCGCGGCCCGGGTGCATGGTCAGGCTCCGAGTTTTTGAGCCGGTTTGTTGACGCTGTCAACAGTTTTGGCCGTAGCCGGGTGCGAGGGCAGCCCCCGAGCCTCTACACAGAGCGAGAGGGCGATCAAGGACTGTCTCGACTTTTATTATACGCCCCTTCGTTGCCTTTTTGCAAGGAGGAAGGGGGGAAGCGCCACGTTGCCCTCGGAGGGCACCGATCATGACGTTTCCAGTGAGTTGCTAACGGGTGATCCGAGTGGACGCCCGTGCCCCATTCGTTAGGGGTCGGCTAGTGGCCCAGAGGCGCGCTCCAATGGTACCTACAGGGGATTTGCTGGACTCGGACCCATTTCGATAGGGTCCGAGGGCTCGGTGCCTCCCTCCGGTGGGATTCTATTACAAATCGTTCCCGCTGGTCTCGGAAATGTCCTAGCGTACCTCGGGAGCGTAGCCCAAGCCTCGGCCATGTATCGGACGTACCCAGGGTCATCCCTCACTCTGCGTGTTCTGGGGCGGCTGTCGAACCCTTTCGAGGGGCCAGCCTGCGATCCCTTGATCAGTAATGGGCGCGGAGCCCGAGTGCTCTGGGGCGGCTGTCGAACCCTTCCGAGGGGCTAGCCTTCGAACCCCTGATCAGTAGGAGGGCTCGGGGGCCCGAGTGCTCTGGGGCGGTTACTGGACCCCGCAGGGCACAACCTTCGAACCCCTGATCAGTAGGAGGGCTCGGGGGCCCGAGTGCTCTGGGGCGGTTGCTGGACCCCGTAGGGCACAACCTTCGAACCCCTGATCAGTAGGAGGGCTCGGGGGCCCGTTTCCTTCGTGGGGAAGGATCCTTTCCGGCATATACCCTCTCCCGGTCCCTGTGGCAAGAGAGAGAGAGAGGAAACGGAAAAGGATATGAATTTGAAAATCGTGGCGCACCTTTTTTGACGCGGTCATCATGACAGAGGTGAAACATCGCCTGCTTCGCCTACCAACAGCGTCGCTGGCCATGCCAAGGAGGTAATGCGACGGGACTGGCGACTCGCGGGGCGTCTGTTTCACGTGCGAGGGCCGTTCAAGGAACGGGGCACGGGCGCGTCGTCCTTACGCCATGGGAGAGGGCTCCCCTGCTGCTTCAGGAAAGGACGCGAGCCTGGGGGTGATTTGACCGCTGCTTCCGCTCGTTTGTTGCAGCAATTATTGCCGGTCCGCGCTTGGCCACATCAACTGCCGTGCCTACCCCCACGGCTGAATGACCCGTGATGGCTGCACCCAATTGGCACTGTTGGGTCACGCACGGGGCTGCCTCGAGTCGCGGCACTGGCTCCGCAGTCGAGAAGACGCGGCATTGGCGCAGGTGGCAGTGCAGTTTCCTTGCACGTAGTGACCGTCGCGCCGGTTGCTTGGTACGTGGGACCAGGCCTTCATGCTGGTCCACCGGAAGTGATGAAGCCGAAAGGGTGCATAACCATGGTGCGGTTGCATGCTCCCTACGTGGCGGCTCGCCCTTTTGTCCACTGGTTCCGGCGAGGATGAGGGAACGCTTATAACCGCAGGGCGGTTTCATGCCTTGCGTGCGGTGGTTTGCCTCCTTCGCGTCTCGAGTCAGTTCTAATGACGTGTGGGACCTAGCCCCCGTGTCGTGGGGTGGGAACCCTGGAGCACATCGGTGGAGACTTTGCCCGTGACGCTTGGGGGCGCAAGTGAGGAGATCTGCCTATAAAAGGGGATTGATCCCCCGGGCAGTGGCCATGCCTTCGCACTCCTCTCTTGTATTGCTCCCTTCAACCTTCCGTGTCCCCAGATGGGGCGCGCCTGTGTGGCTTTCTTCTTGCTGTTGTTTGAGAAGCGCGACCTTATGGGGGTTGGTGCTCTCCAGTCGTTGCTCGGCTTCAAGGATTTTAATCATGCAGCCCGGCTGCATTCCCTCACAAATGGTCATCCGTAGGGATGATGACCAGCCTGGTGGTGGGGAGAAGCAAGCCGGGCTACGACCTCCGCCCTGCCCTCAGCTTCAAGGATCTTCGTCATCCGAGCTGAGGCGGAGGAGCACACCGAGTAGGGGGGCCGCCTCCGCGTGGGTCGGTGACCCTTTTCTTCCCCCAGCGTTCGAGGGAGAAGGGCATCCTCTAGCCCTACGGAGGCGTCCTCCAGCCATGCGGGGGAAGGCGAACTTCTGCTCCCTGGCCAGGGTGCAGCTTTCCGTCCTCCACCCGGGCGGCGGTCGTGCCGCGCGGGTGGCCGCTGTCACCGGCGCTGGAGTGGGGGCTGCCGCTGGTGAGGCTCCCCACCGTAGCGGTTGCCTCCGCCGACGAGACCGTTGGTGCCAGCTGCGCTTTGGACCTCCGTCTCTTTGGCTTTAATGTCTGGTTCTCGTCCCCCGTGAGGGGACGTGAACGAAGGCCCTTCAGCAGTAGCGTTTGCCCTGAGGTCATCGCTGCTGCTGTTTTGGCGCCTGAGGCGGAGGTCGTTGTCGCGCTGCTGGCACAGTGGTCGCCGGCGAGCTGCTCGGAGCTCGTTATCCCGCAGGCCCTCTGGTGTGGAGGTAGTTCATTCCCGCGGGAATGGAGCTAGAGTCCCATTTGTTAGGAAATGTAAGAGCAAAATGTGATTGCTCCATGTACTGAGATATCTGTTGTAGGTCGGGAAAGCCGCCGAGGGCGCTGCCGACGCCTACATAGCGTAGTTATCCCGAGTATGTGTGTTTGTTGTTCGTAGCCGCTGAGGCCTGAACATTTGGGTATTTGAGTAGAAAGTCGTGCTTCTTCCTTATTTCGAGCCTTGAGACTTGCTCGTTGGTAGCCGAACCACTTAACTGAGCGCGAGTTACTTTTCACGGAAGGTGACGAGTGAGGTATCCGTATCCCGAAGGCGTAGGATTCCCTCGACTCGGTCAGCCTTGCCGTTCAAGGTCTCTTTCACCCGGTTTTAGAACCTTCGGCTGCTCTGCGATGAGCCGAAGCTGAAGGCAGCGGTGGCGTGGACAGAGGCGATGTCGGCTCGAACATAGGCTTTCTCGGCGCGAGAGCAGGTGGCTTCCTAGGCCAAGGAGGTGCAGCAGCGGCAGCTGGGGTTTGGCTAGATCACCCGCGAGCAGGACCAATCCCGGAGCCAAGCCACCGAAGCCTTGAGCCGGGCTGAGATCCTCGGGGGACAGCTGGCTGGGGCTTCGGAGTGGCTGGCCGAGGCGCCTGCTCGCATCGCCGTCTGAGGCTGGGCCAGATTCCGTCGAGGGTGGAAACGACGCCGATGGTGCTGCTCCTCCCCCTGCTGATGTTTGAGCCTGCATGAATAGTTTGTCTGAAGTATGCGTATGTTTTTTGCGGCCACCGAGGCCTAAACATATTTAGCGTTTAGATTATAAAGCTGCGTTTTCTTTCCTCTTGTTTCGAGCATTTAGGACTTGTTCGTCGGCAGCAGAATCGCATTATCCGAGCGAGAGTTACTTTTCGCGTAAGGTGATGAGTGAGGTATCCGTATCCTGGAGGCGTAGGAGTCCCTCGGCTCGGTCGGCCTTGCCACTTACGTGCTCTCTCACCCGTTCGTAGGATTCTGCTATCGATATAGTCGAAAAATGCACGAAAGTCATTTTCTACCCGAGCGTTAGGACTTGTTCGGTAGTAGGATCGCTTATCCGAGCGTGAGTTACTTTTCACGGAAGGTGATGAGTGAGGTATCTGTATCCCAGAGGCGTAGGAGTCCCTCGGCTCGGTCGGCCTTGCCGCTTAGGTGCTCTTTCACCCGTTCGTAGGACCCTGCTATCGATATAGTCGAAAGCACGAAAGTCGTTTTCTACCCGAGCGTTAGAACTTGTTCGATAGCAGAACCACGTATCCGAGCGTGATTTACTTTTCGCGGAAGGTGACAAGTGAGGTATCCGTATCCCGGAGGCGTAGGAGTCCCTCGGCTCGGTCGGCCTTGCCGCTTAAGGTCTCTCCCGCTCGTTTTTAGGGTTCCGTTATCGATATAGTCGGAAGGCATGGGATTTGTTTCGGTAGAAAACTTTTCTTGGTAGAAAAATTTTCCGAAGAAAATTTTGACGCAGAGGGGGTTCCCCCCTTCTAGCCCCCGAGGGAGGGTCAGGCTTTGCCGAGGCAAGGCTGATCTTTCCTTGACGGTTAGACTTTATTTATGTATGTAAAGAAAACGAGGAATATGAGCGACTTGAAACATTTTAAGGGAAGAAGCGATGTAGTTGTTCGATGTTCCAAGCGTTGCTGTAGACCTCGCCTTGATCGTTGGCCAGCTTGTATATCCCGGGCTTCACAATTTTGGCGATGATGAATGGCTCCTCCCAGGGAGGAGTAAGCTTGTGGCGCCCTCGAGCGTCTTGTCACATCCGAAGCACCAAGTCTCCCACTTGGAAGCCTCGGGGCCGAACCCTTCGGGCATGGTAGCGTCGTAGAGACTACTGATACCGCGCCGAGTGTAGTAAGGCCACGTCCCGAGCCTCTTCCAGCTGGTCCAAGGAATCTTCTCGGCTGGTCTGGTTGCCTCGGTCGTCGTACGCCTTTGTCCTCGGGGAACCGTATTCCAAGTCCATGGGTAAGATAGCCTTGGCCCCATAGACTAGGAAAAACGGCGTGAAGCCCGTGGCCTGGCTCGGCGTCGTCCTCAGACTCCAGACCACCGAGGGTAGCTCCTTCATCCATCGCTTGCCAAACTTGTTGAGGTCATTGTAGATCCTTGGTTTTAGTCCCTGCAAAATCATACCATTGGCGCGCTCCACCTACCCATTTGTCATCGGGTGAGCTACGGCGGACCAGTCCACATGGATGTGGTGGTCCTCACAGAAGTCCAGGAACTTTTTCCCGGTGAACTGCGTGCCATTATCGGTGATGATGGAATTTGGGACTCCAAAGCGATGGATGATATTGGTGAAGAACGCCACCGCCTGCTCAGAGCTGATGCTGGTTAAGGGTCAGACCTCGATCCACTTGGAGAATTTGTCAATGGCGACCAGCAGGTGCGTGAAGCCCCCGGGTGCCTTCTGCAAGGGACCAACGAGGTCCAGACCCCACACAGCAAACGACCAAGTGATAGGTATCGTCTGTAGTGCCTAAGCGGGCAGGTGTGTCTGTCGCGCGTAGAATTGACACCCCCGGCAGGAGCGTACAATCCTAGTGGCGTCGGCCACTGCAGTTGGCCAGTAGAAACCTTGTCGGAAAGCGTTTCCCATGAGGGCTCGAGGTGCTGCATGGTGACCACAAGCCCCTGAGTGTATTTCTTGTAACAGCTCTTGTCCTCGGGCAATGGATATGCATCGTTGGAGAATGTCCGAGGGGCTGCGGTGATACATCTCCTTTTCATCACCCAGCAAAACGAACGACTTGGCGCGCCGAGCCAATCGCCGAGCTTCGGCCTTGTCGAGGGGCAGCTCTCCTCGGAGGAGGTATTCCAGGTACGGGGTCTGCCAGTTTAGGACCGGTGTGACCCCATTCCGCTCCTCCTCGACACGCAGGGCCTCGCCCTCAGCGTCCGAGGGTACCTCGGGCTGGGCCGAGGCCTCCTCGGGCTCGGGTGCGTCGTCGACTTGGACGGATGGCTGATATATATCCTTAGAAAAGACGTTCGGGGGAACCGTCGTTCGCCCTGAGGCTATTTTCGCCAGCTCATCTGCAGTTTTGTTGTACCGTCGAGCAACATGGTTGAGTTCCAGTCCGTAGAACTTGTCTTCCAAGCACCGAACTTCGTCGCAGTAGGCCTCCATTTTTCGATCGCGGCAGTGGGAGTTCTTCATGACCTGGTCGATGACGAGCTGCGAGTCGCCATGAGCGTCGAGGCGCCGAACCCCTAGCTCGACGGCGATGCGCAGGCCATTAACCAAGGCTTCATACTCGGCCACATTGTTTGATGCGGGAAATGGAGGCGCATCATGTAGCGAACATGTTCTCCGAGGGGTGAGATGAAGAGCAAGCCCGCACCTGCTCCGGTTTTCATTAGCGACCCGTCGAAGTACATGGTCCAAAGCTCGGGTTGGATTGGGGCCGTCGGTAACTGGGTGTCAGTCCACTCAGCGAGGAAGTCGGCTAAGACTTGGGATTTTATGGCCTTTCGAGGGGCAAATGAAAGTGTTTCGCCCATGAGTTCCACCGCCCATTTCGCTATCCTACCCGAGGCCTCTCGGCTCTGGATGATTTCTCCCAGGGGGAAAGATGACACTATAGTAACCGGATGAGACTCGAAGTAGTGTCGCAACTTTCATCGCGTCAGAATCACTGCGTAGAGCAGCTTCTGGATCTGCGGGTAGCGGACTTTGGTCTCGGATAGCACTTCGCTGATGAAGTAGACTGGCCTCTAGACGAGCAGTGCATGCCCTTCTTCTCGTCTCTCGACTACGACCGCGGCACTGACCACCTGAGTGGTTGCGGCACGTAGATCAAGAGGGCTTCTCCCGCAGTGGGGGGCACCAAGATGGGTGCATTTGTAAGGAGTGCCTTTAAGTTTCCGAGGGCTTCCTCGGACTCGGGGGTCCAAGTTGTGACGGAACCTCCGAAGTAATTAGGCCCACCTACAGTTGTCCTTGTCTAACGGACATCAGACACCCTGTAGATGTTCCTAAGTTACTTGACAAGCTCGGTATCTTTCCCTACCTCACCAGGAACGTTTCACCCGTCTTGCAGACATTACAGAACATCGGAGATAAAGAAATGCGGAAGCGAATTACATAAACTTACATTTATTTCAAAAGTAAGCTCGAGTTATTTTATTACAGACCAGACTAAAGGTGAGTGCAGAGTAGTAATATTATACAAACCAAGGGAGGCACAAACTTCTCCCGATAGGCTATAAGCAAAAGATCCTATGTGGAGGACCGAGTCCTCCCGCACTTCAGTCTTGCTTTTCTTCTTTGGGAACCACCTTGGCACAGAAGCAGCAAAAGTCTGCTACTTCCTCACCTAAAAACAACGAAGGGATAAACCCTGAGTATGGAATTACTCAGCAAGACTTACCCGACTAAAGAAAAGACTCTCAAGGGTATGCTGGCTAGAGGGTGTCAAGGTATGGCTTATCAAGAATCAAAGACTCTGTTTTGCAGAAAAGCTTACTACGAGTGGATCCTTAAAATCCAATTTTATTGTCAGGTTAAGTAAAGTTACCTGCATCTAGAGTTCTGTCTACCCTAGTTCAAGCACTTGACCTGCACTAGCCAATTTCTTATCAACCCTTCATCTTTACTGGATTGCTACGTGTAAGTCAGTGGCCAAGTCTCCATAACCGCGGAGGTACGGTGATCCGAATCGATTATACTCAGCTGAGGATCTCCAATCACACGACATATGTAGCACTTAACCCTTGCATATGTCAACCCGCCACCGAGTTTCTTAAGACCAGATCAGGTTCACGCAAACCGAGAGCACAGATACACCACCGTCCAGCCTCTTGCCACGGAGGGTACACGCTACTCTCGCCACCGCTCCACGCCCATTTCGTGTTATCTTATTCTGGCCTTAGTCCGCCCGAGGCAAAGGTTACCCATGACGAGGCATGTGACCAGTTAAAGGGTCCTCGGTCAGCAGGCCTACATCGACAAGGTCCTTAATCGACTCAGACGGAGACACTACACCGAGACTCTCTCTTCTCGTGCAAGTCACCCGCCCGGTCTCAGCATAATCATTTCAACCCAAAGTTTGGTACCTGGCAGAGGTACATCTTTTCCGATGTTGAATCCATCAAGGCCCTGATGGATCCACCATCAAGTTTTATTTTCAAAAACATCCCACCCACTTTTGCCAAATCATCTTTTGTAAAAACAAAACATTTTGTTTTTCTAAAGCAATGCTAAGCATCAAAAATCTTTTGTAAAACGGGTGATCAAGGAAGGTAATCAAGTTCAAGGAAGGTAATGCAGGAATTGTTTTAGCAATCAACTCCTATCACCTAATGCATCAAGCAAGTGAAAAAGATTTTTAAAACACAAGGAGGTGGCAAATGCACCGGGGCTTGCCTTTGTTATCAGGTGAGTCCTGCTCGGATCCACAAATATCGAAATAAAAGCAGTTGCCTGCTTGAGGATCTGAGGTTGGTGGAGTCCCTTCTTCAGTGACTTCTTCTTCTTCTTCGTGTTCTAACATAACCATATATATGCATAAGAATGGATGCCATGGGATGCTCATGAGGATGCGAAGATAATATAAACTTATTATCTAAGTCTTGAGTACAATTTTCCTTCACGGTACTCCGAGAACCTAGGGTTTCCGGAGTCAGTAAAGGAGTTCATAGGGCAGGGGGGTTGGTTTTGGGTTTAGTGATCAAACAAGGTCCAAATCAACCCAATTTCTACCCAAGGCTTCTAAATATTGGTTTAAGTGCCCATAAAAAGTTTGGACATTTTTGGACTTACCATTTATTTTCTAAAAATCCATAACTAATACTTGTAACTACTTTAAATACCCTAAAATTTCTTATTTCCATTAAAAATCACAAAACTATTTTTACTAAATACTAGAGAAAATAACAAGCCTAAGAAAATTAGTTTCACAATTTTAGCATTTTTCTACCTTTTTCTATAATTATTTTGGCTCTGCTGGAAAAAGAAAAAGAAAAAGGATTAAATAGAACTGGGCCGATTCTGGCCCAGACGGCCCAGGTCCAGGGCAAAACGCGCCCGCGCGCGCCCGCGCCCTGGCGGTTTTGCAGAACGACCCCCGCGTTTCTGGCTAACTAAGAACAGGTTATTTCACTGTTTAACCAAGTCACTGACCATTACAAAAAGGCCCCTGCGCTTCTACCTATTCACGACTGGAAGTCCACGACGCCGTTCATGCGCGGCCGTGCTCCGGCGAGCCAGCAGACCGGCCGAACGGGGCCATGACCGGTGCTCCCGAGCGGTGGACACCAAATTAGAGCTCGCCTAAGCATTTCCCCTAACCTAATTACACTAACGACCAACTACTGAGCTCTGGCCACGGTGACCGAGAGCATGGCGGACGGATGAGTGCGTTCCCGTCGATTCATGGCGGTCTAATTCGATTTAACGGGTCGGTGAGCATCAAGAACAAGCAAGGATGTTGAAACAAGGAAACCGAGGGTGAGATTGGACCTGAATCGGGCTGACCACGGCGAGGTGTTCTTCGCGGTGTTCTTCAATGGTTTTGGGGAAAACTTGGAATTGGAGCTCACGGTGGCAGGACTGGGGGTGATACTGGACGATGAGGTACATGATGAAGTTACGAAGCTAACGGTGGGCTCAATTTAAAGACTCCGAGAGCGGTGGCTCTCAATTTGACCGCGGCGAGCTGGCGGCCGGAGGTGAAGAAGAAGCCTGGCGCGCGCGGTTACGTGTCCTACGGCGTGGCAACCTCCCCAACGATGATGGGATGGCTCAAAGGAATCACGGCGACACGGTAGAAAAGCTAGGCCACGCGGCGGAGGACCGTCGACCGGAGTTGGAGAAGAAACGCGAGCTGCGGATGCGCTGGCAAGCCTTCCGCGCGGCGGTCTCCGGTGAGGGCACGGGGTTGCCGCTTAACCTGAGTTCGCCACCTCGGTAACTTTTGCCACGATACCCAGGAACTTTACCGCGACCACCGACGACCGGTCACGCCACGGTGGCGTTCTTATCGCCGGAGGGGTGATCCTGAGCCCCAGCGCGATATTTCTGATGACGATGAACAGTGCTCTGAATTCAAGAAAGAACTTGACTGACAGAGCACATTGGAGCCCCATGTACTCCCGATTTTGCGTGAAACCTAAACCATCCTTCTGCAGCAAAGTTATAGAGCTATAATCCATCTATCATTTTGCTATAATGTGTACTCACAAAAGGTCACTGGATCCCCTTCAAAATCGAGCTCAAAGTTCATGTTATAACACTGTTAATCTGTATTTCAGGCTTCAGGCAGTCTGACAGCCCAACTTCAGGCTCATTTATCTCTAAATTTTTCTTAACAACTGAGCTCACACGCTTTAGCAAAGTTGTTCTCCTATAATTGGTCTTCAACTTTGATGTGGTGACCTAGGGCAAAAACCCTATACTTTGAAAGTTACAAAGCTCCAAAGTTGAGCCAATTCTCTGATTTTCAGACTTAGAATAGAACTCAAATGAGGTCCATTTTGCATTTAAGTCCAAAACTCAATATTTGGCTTACAAGTCCACACATTTGTGAACCAAAGGACTTAAGAAACCTATTTGACTTGGTTTTTGCACTTTAGCCCAAAAGTGGACTAATTTTGCACATAAGCCCCTAGGGTTTGGTTTTAGGGTTTTTCCAGGGTTCCAATTAGGGTTTCTAGTATCCCAGGGGTATAAATGAGATTCAACTTTGTTTTTGGGGATATTTTATGACTCTTTCCCTAAGGTCTTTAGGTTTCCTCATCTTAAGTGAAGTTTTACCCCTTTAACCTCTATTTAGGGTTAAGTCCCTAAACCAGGGTGCTATTTGCAAAAACACTTAAAACAATACAACTTGTTTGAAATTTTTGCCTAGTGAATGCACTCTAGGTGTATCAAACATATACAATGCCAATGTTATGATGTCATGCTCAAGTTTTAATTATAGTAACACCAGGGGTGTTACATCCTTCCCCCCATAAAAGAATCTCGTCCCGAGATTTAAAGTCCTAGGGTGAGTAAAGGAAATGTGTCACATTTTTATTTCCTTATTTCTGGTACAAGGCAGGGTGGTGTGGGGGTTCATTCCTTTATTGCAATAACTATATACATTTTACAAATTACATGAGGCTAGAAAGCCTGGGAAATTCTTATTCAAGAAGTCTTGAGTTTCCCACGTAGCCTCTTCTTCAGAATGCTGGTTCCATTGTATCTTGTAGAACTTGAGAGTCTTTCTCCGGGTAACCCTGTCCTTTTGATCCAGAACTCGAATAGGATGTTCCGAGTACGTTAAGTCTGGTTCCAGAACAACATCTGTCACTTCAATGGTTCGATCGGGAACCCGTAGACACTTCTTCAATTGCGATACATGGAACACATTATGTACAGCAGACAATGTTTCGGGGAGCTGAAGTCGGTATGCCACTGGTCCACATTGCTCAAGTACCAGGAATGGACCAATGTACCTAGGTGCAAGTTTCCCTTTAACCCCGAAACGTGATACACCCTTCATTGGTGAGACCTTCAGGTAAACATAGTCTCCTTCCAGGAAATATAAGGGCCTTCGCCGTTTGTCTGCGTAGCTCTTCTGACGAGCTTGTGCCTTCTTCATATTATAAATAATTTTCTGAACCTTATCCTCGGCCTCTTTCACCATATCAGGCCTAAAGAAGCATCTTTCTCCAGGTTCAGACCAATTTAGCGGAGTTCGACACCGACGTCCATATAAAGCTTCAAAAGGTGCCATCTTGATACTTTCTTGATAACTATTGTTATATGAAAACTCCGCCAAAGGCAAACATTCATCCCATTTCGGTGAGAAGTCCAGGACACATGCCCGCAGCATATCTTCAAGTATTTGGTTCACTCTCTCAGTCTGTCCACTGGTTTGAGGATGATAGGCCAAACTATGGAGTAACTTAGTACCCAAGGATTTGTGAAGTGCTTCCCAAAACTTGGCTACAAATTGAGGTCCACGATCCGACACTATGGTCTTTGGAACACCATGCAGACTAAGAATACGAGCAATGTACAATTGGGCGTAGACAGTAACTGGGGAATTTGTCTTGACCGGCAGAAAGTGAGCAATCTTTGTAAGCCGATCAATTATAACCCAAATAGAGTCATACACTTTTATCGTCCTGGGCAGTCCCACAATAAAGTCCATGCTGATGTCTTCCCATTTCCATGTTGGTATTGGTAATGACTGCAATGGACCGGCAGTTTTCATGTGTATGGCCTTGACACGTCTACAAGTGTCACACTTAGCCACATAGCGTGCAATTTGAATTTTCATCTTCGTCCACCAGTAGTGTTGTTTTAGATCATGATACATCTTAGTGCTTCCCGGATGAATAGAATAGCGACTAAGATGCGCTTCATCTAAGATTTGCTGGCGGAGTTCTTCATTCTTTGGCACTACTATGCGGTTGTTAAACCATAACACACCTTGATCGTCTTCCTTGAAACATTTGGCTGTACCAGCCCTTATCTTCTCTCGTATGTGCTTCATGCCCAGATTATCCCTTTGAGCATCAATTATCCTTTGCAAAATGGTTGACTCAAGCTTTAGCTGATTCAGAGTCCCTTGTTGGATTATCCCCAGGTTTAGCTTCTCCATTTCTTGACATAAAGTGTTTTCAGAGGTCTTTGCCATAAGACAATGGCAGGAAGTCTTATGACTCAATGCATCTGCCACTACATTGGCCTTGCCTGGGTGATAATGGATCTCTAGTTCATAGTCTTTAATGAGCTCAAGCCAACGTCTTTGCCTCATATTTAACTTTGACTGGGTAAAGATATACTTCAAACTTTTATGATCTGTATATATGTGACAGATATTTCCCAGCAGATAGTGACGCCATATTTTCAGGGCATGAACCACAGCAGCTAGCTCTAGATCATGAGTTGGATAATGCTCCTCATGTCGGCGCAACTGCCTTGAAGCATATGCAATTACTTGGCCCTCTTGCATCAGCACACAGCCGAGCCCACTGCCAGATGCATCACAATATACATCGAAAGGCTTAGTGATGTCCGGTTGAGCCAGTACCGGAGCAGTGGTTAATAATGTCTTCAATTGCTCAAAGGCTTCATTACACTTAGAAGACCAATTGAATTTAGTATCATTCTTCAATAAACTTGTGATTGGCTTCACAAGCTTAGAAAAATCGGGTATGAATCTGCGATAATATCCAGCTAGTCCAAGAAAACTCCGGACTTGGTGAACAGTGGTTGGGTGTTTCCACTCCAGAATATCTTTGACCTTGCTAGGATCTACCGCAATTCCTTTAGCTGATAACACGTGCCCCAAAAATTGAATTTCCTCTAGCCAGAACGCGCACTTGCTGAACTTGGCATATAGCTGATGTTCTCTCAGGCGCGTCAATACAATCCGTAGATGCTGAGCATGGTCCTCTTCATTCTTAGAATATATCAAGATATCGTCGATGAAGACCACCACGAACTTGTCCAACTCGGGCATGAACACCGAGTTCATCAAATAAGTGAAGTGGGCAGGAGCATTTGTGAGCCCGAAAGACATTACCAGGTATTCGAACAATCCATACCGCGTAGTAAACGCGGTCTTCGGTATATCCTCGGGCCGAATACGGATTTGATGATAGCCCGACCTGAGATCAATTTTGGAAAATACCCTCGCCCCAGTTAGTTGATCAAATAATATGTCGATCCTTGGAAGAGGGTACTTATTCTTAATGGTGACCTCATTCAGGGGTCGATAATCCACGCACATTCGCAGGGTTTGATCCTTCTTCTTAACAAAAATGGCGGGACAACCCCATGGGGACGAGCTTGGCCGGATAAACCCCTTATTCAGTAGATCTTGTAATTGAATCTTCAATTCTGCCAACTCATTAGGGGGCATACGGTACGATCTTCGAGAGATGGGAGCCGTACCGGGCTTTAGCTCAATTACGAATTCTACATCTCTCTCAGGGGGTAGTCCAGGCAAATCTTCCGGAAATACATCTGGAAACTCACATACTACCGGAATGTTCTTGATCTCCGGTACAATAGCTTCATATATCCTACCAGAAGCTTTGGCTGGATTGGTCACGGGGAGAGACAAAAGAATTTCTTCTTGATTATAGCTCAACCTGACGGTTCTGAGTTCAGTGTTGAGAATTGCCTTGTGTTGGGTTAACCAATTCATACCTAAAATTACATCTATATCCTGGCCTTTCAGAACAATCATGTTAGCAGGAAAGTTCCGTCCGGCCATGGTTACTGGCACTTCATAGGCCACTTCTCTAGTAAAAATGTGTCCCCCAGGTGAATGAATTTTAAATCCCTCTCTTGATTCATGGCATGCAATGTGATGTTGCTCCACAAATTTCTTGCTAATGAAGGTATGCGAAGCACCAGAATCAAAAAGAATAATTGCAGGGTGACTGGCCACGGAAAACGTACCCATCATCACCGGCTCTCCTTCCGGTGTAGTGGCCACTTGGGTGTAATATACACGCCCCGTCTTCTTGGTATTCCTCCCCATAGCATTTCCCTTGGGCTGAGTGGACTTCCCAGTTCCTTGCTGAGCATTGGATTGATTTTGCTTGGGGTACGGGCAGTCTTTGATAAAATGTCCTGATTTGCCGCAGTTGAAACACCCAGTTGAAGAGCTGGGCAAGGCGGGGAATCGAGTGCCTGGGGCACCCGGCTGATTTGGGGAAGTGGAGGTATTATTGGGGCGGATAATAATGGGCTGTTTGAAAGGGAATGCTGGTGGACGAGAAAAAGTACGGTTTTGGCTAGAAGGCCGGATGACGAACCGTTGCCTCTTCGCCTGGCCCTGATTAGGCCTCTCACCACCGAATCCCTTATTCTTCCCAGAACTGGCATATTTTGCTTCCACAGATAAGGCTGTACTGACAGCCTTTCCATATGTGAGATCAATACATGTGGCCATCTTTCGCTGCAACCGGTCATTTAGACCTCTCATAAAACAGTTCTTTTTCTTCAAATCGGTATTCACCTGATCGATGGCATACTGCGACAGGTGATTAAACTTGTTAAGATACTGATTGATGGTGTCTCCTCCTTGTTTCAGCTTCATGAATTCCTCTTGTTTCATATGCAGCACTCCTTCCGGTATGTAATGCTCACGGAAGGCTACTTTAAATTCTTCCCAGGTGATTTGATGGTTGTCAGGTTGGATAGCCACAAAATTTCCCCACCAAGTACTGGCAGGGCCACGGAGTTGCTGTGCCGCGAACAATGGCTTCTGTGTTTCAGAACAACGAAGAAGGCCAAACTTTTGTTCAATAACTCGTATCCACTCGTCGGCTTCTAGCGGGTCTTCTGCTTTGGTGAATAGAGGTGGACGAGTTTCGGAGAAATCCAGATAAGTAGTTTCACGGGGACCTTGCTGAAAACCTCTTCCTGCCTGCTGCTGGAACTGCTGCTGACCCGCCATTTCCCTAAGGAAGCGGGTATTGTCTGCGGTGGCATTCACCAAGGCGGCAATCGCCTCGGCTAACGTGGGTGGAACCGGAGGTGGATTTGGGGTGACATCCTGACCCCCAGAAGTTCCGGCTGCGTCCTGTCCGCGAGTCCTGGTCGGCATCTGAGGCAAAAACATTTGAATAAACATAATGTGCCAAAGAAAGCCTTCCATTTTACATTACTATAAAGAGTAATGATACAGACTCGATATTACATAACAGGATACATTACCCATTATACAAAAGTTCACCCTATTATACAACAGTACACCCTACAATACACTACTCTACTTTTATTACCCCATTAGTCCTGCTTTCCGTTACTTTTAGCGGCCTCATCATCAGGTGTGGGAGTCCAGACGTCCACCAACCTCAAAGAAGGAGGGGGTTCAAAAAGGTCTAACTCCCCACCCAGCGCGCGTCCCGCAACGTGAGAGGGTCCGGCTTCCGCCTCAGCAGAGTGTGCAGGCACACTAGGGTGTAATTGTGAGTATAGTACATGGACTTCCTCATGCAACGTATTGCAGTAGACCTGCAGGTTGTCGACACCTGAGCTAAGTTCTTTAATTCGGGCCTGAGCCCTCGCTTCCTTAGCACATGCCAGCATATTAGACTGTACTGCCCAGTCAAGTGCTAAGTCCCGATCAGCAAGCTGATCCTGCAGGTGACGGATATCCCTTCTTAGTTCATTGATTCTATCTCCGTCTGCGATCCAAGCATTGGTCCTGTGTTGCAGCGTTGCTTGAAGTCGACTCACTTGGGCTTCAAGGTCTCCTATGGGGTCATTACTTCCGCTACTGCTGCTTTCGTGTCGAGGGGCTAATTGATGCCGAGGTAATCCAATTGGTCCCGTTGACTTACGTGCCGTTAGCCTTGTGCGTGGCAGCATCTTTCTAAGGGGGAAAATTTATTAGTTTAATTCTTAGCATGATGCATGAATAAGTACAGAATCAACCTTAGTCGATTCAACCTTCTATACATTGCACTCTTCCTATCTGGTCTTTAAGATAGACTCTTCAGAATACTTAGGTAAGAATAGAAAAGAGTTTTTAGGTAAGACCTTCGAAACTCCTTTTGAAGATGCCTCATAATATCTACAAAGAAGGGCTACGCTCCGATACCAGCTGTGACGGAACCTCCCAAGTAATTAGGCCCACCTACAGTTGTCCTTGTCTAACGGACATCAGACACCCTGTAGATGTTCCTAAGTTACTTGACAAGCTCGGTATCTTTCCCTACCTCACCAGGAACGTTTCACCCGTCTTGCAGACATTACAGAACATCGGAGATAAAGAAATGCGGAAGCGAATTACATAAACTTACATTTATTTCAAAAGTAAGCTCGAGTTATTTTATTACAGACCAGACTAAAGGTGAGTGCAGAGTAGTAATATTATACAAACCAAGGGAGGCACAAACTTCTCCCGATAGGCTATAAGCAAAAGATCCTATGTGGAGGACCGAGTCCTCCCGCACTTCAGTCTTGCTTTTCTTCTTTGGGAACCACCTTGGCACAGAAGCAGCAAAAGTCTGCTACTTCCTCACCTAAAAACAATGAAGGGATAAACCCTGAGTATGGAATTACTCAGCAAGACTTACTGACTAAAGAAAAGACTCTCAAGGGTATGCTGGCTAGAGGGAGTCAAGGTATGGCTTATCAAGAATCAAAGACTCTGTTTTGCAGAAAAGCTTACTACGAGTGGATCCTTAAAATCCAATTTTATTGTCAGGTTAAGTAAAGTTACCTGCATCTAGAGTTCTGTCTACCCTAGTTCAAGCACTTGACCTGCACTAGCCAATTTCTTATCAACCCTTCATCTTCACTGGATTGCTACGTGTAAGTCAGTGGCCAAGTCTCCATAACCGCGGAGGTACGGCGATCCGAATCGATTATACTCAGCTGAGGATCTCCAATCACACGACATATGTAGCACTTAACCCTTGCATATGTCAACCCGCCACCGAGTTTCTTAAGACCAGATCAGGTTCACGCAAACCGAGAGCACAGATACACCACCGTCCAGCCTCTTGCCACGGAGGGTACACGCTACTCTCGCCACCGCTCCACGCCCATTTCGTGTTATCTTATTCTGGCCTTAGTCCGCCCGAGGCAAAGCTTACCCATGACAAGGCATGTGACCAGTTAAAGGGTCCTCGGTCAGCAGGACTACATCGACAAGGTCCTTAATCGACTCAGACGGAGACACTACACCGAGACTCTCTCTTCTCGTGCAAGTCACCCGCCCGGTCTCAGCTTAATCATTTCAACCCAAAGTTTGGTACCTGGCAGAGGTACATCTTTTCCGATGTTGAATCCATCAAGGCCCTGATGGATCCACCATCAAGTTTTATTTTCAAAAACATCCCACCCACTTTTGCCAAATCATCTTTTGTAAAAACAAAACATTTTGTTTTTCTAAAGCAATGCTAAGCATCAAAAATCTTTTGTAAAACGGGTGATCAAGGAAGGTAATCAAGTTCAAGGAAGGTAATGCAGGAATTGTTTTAGCAATCAACTCCTATCACCTAATGCATCAAGCAAGTGAAAAAGATTTTTAAAACACAAGGAGGTGGCAAATGCACCGGGGCTTGCCTTTGTTATCAGGTGAGTCCTGCTCGGATCCACAAATATCGAAATAAAAGCAGTTGCCTGCTTGAGGATCTGAGGTTGGTGGAGTCCCTTCTTTAGTGACTTCTTCTTCTTCTTCGTGTTCTAACATAACCATATATATGCATAAGAATGGATGCCATGGGATGCTCATGAGGATGCGAAGATAATATAAACTTATTATCTAAGTCTTGAGTACAACTTTCCTTCACGGTACTCCAAGAACCTAGGGTTTCCGGAGTCAGTAAAGGAGTTCATAGGGCAGGGGGGGTTGGTTTTGGGTTTAGTGATCAAACAAGGTCCAAATCAACCCAATTTCTACCCAAGGCTTCTAAATATTGGTTTAAGTGCCCATAAAAAGTTTGGACATTTTTGGACTTACCATTTATTTTCTAAAAATCCATAACTAATACTTGTAACTACTTTAAATACCCTAAAATTTCTTATTTCCATTAAAAATCACAAAACTATTTTTACTAAATACTAGAGAAAATAACAAGCCTAAGAAAATTAGTTTCACAATTTTAGCATTTTTCTACCTTTTTCTATAATTATTTTGGCTCTGCTGGAAAAAGAAAAAGAAAAAGGATTAAATAGAACTGGGCCGATTCTGGCCCAGACGGCCCAGGTCCAGGGCAAAACGCGCCCGCGCGCGCCTGCGCGCGCCTGCGCCCTGGCGGTTTTGCAGAACGACCCCCGCGTTTCTGGCTAACTGAGAACAGGTTATTTCACTGTTTAACCAAGTCACTGACCATTACAAAAAGGCCCCTGCGCTTCTACCTATTCACGACTGGAAGTCCATGACGCCGTTCATGCGCGGCCGTGCTCCGGCGAGCCAGCAGACCGGCCGAACGGGGCCATGACCGGTGCTCCCGAGCGGTGGACACCAAATTGGAGCTAGCCTAAGCATTTCCCCTAACCTAATTACACGAACGACCAACTACTGAGCTCTGGCCACGGTGACCGAGAGCATGGCGGACAGATGAGTGTGTTCCCGTCGATTCATGGCGGTCTAATTCGATTTAACGGGTCGGTGAGCATCAAGAACAAGCAAGGATGTTGAAACAAGGAAACCGAGGGTGAGATTGGACCTGAATCGGGCTGACCACGGCGAGGTGTTCTTCGCGGTGTTCTTCAACGGTTTTGGGGAAAACTTGGAATTGGAGCTCACGGTGGCAGGACTGGGGGTGATACTGGACGATGAGGTACATGATGAAGTTACAAAGCTAACGGTGGGCTCAATTTAAAGACTCAGAGAGCGGTGGCTCTCAATTTGACCGCGGCGAGCTGGCGGCCGGAGGTGAAGAAGAAGCCTGGCGCGCGCGGTTACGTGTCCTACGGCGTGGCAACCTCCCCAACGATGATGGGATGGCTCAAAGGAATCACGGCGACACGGTAGAAAAGCTAGGCCACGCGGCGGAGGACCGTCGACCGGAGTTGGAGAAGAAACGCGAGCTGCGGATGCGCTGGCAAGCCTTCCGCGCGGCGGTCTCCGGTGAGGGCACGGGGTTGCCGCTTAACCTGAGTTCGCCACCTCGGTAACTTTTGCCATGATACCCAGGAACTTTACCGCGACCACCGACGACCGGTCACGCCGCGGTGGCGTTCTTATCGCCGGCGGGGGTGATCCTGAGCCCCAGCGCGATATTTCTGATGACGATGAACAGTGCTCTGAATTCAAGAAAGAACTTGACTGACAGAGCACATTGGAGCCCCATGTACTCCCGATTTTGCGTGAAACCTAAACCATCCTTCTGCAGCAAAGTTATAGAGCTATAATCCATCTATCATTTTGCTATAATGTGTACTCACAAAAGGTCACTGGATCCCCTTCAAAATCGAGCTCAAAGTTCATGTTATAACACTGTTAATCTGTATTTCAGGCTTCAGGCAGTCTGACAGCCCAACTTCAGGCTCATTTATCTCTAAATTTTTCTTAACAACTGAGCTCACACGCTTTAGCAAAGTTGTTCTCCTATAATTGGTCTTCAACTTTGATGTGGTGACCTAGGGCAAAAACCCTATACTTTGAAAGTTACAAAGCTCCAAAGTTGAGCCAATTCTCTGATTTTCAGACTTAGAATAGAACTCAAATGAGGTCCATTTTGCATTTAAGTCCAAAACTCAATATTTGGCTTACAAGTCCACACATTTGTGAACCAAAGGACTTAAGAAACCTATTTGACTTGGTTTTTGCACTTTAGCCCAAAAGTGGACTAATTTTGCACATAAGCCCCTAGGGTTTGGTTTTAGGGTTTTTCCAGGGTTCCAATTAGGGTTTTTAGTATCCCAGGGGTATAAATGAGATTCAACTTTGTTTTTGGGGATATTTTATGACTCTTTCCCTAAGGTCTTTAGGTTTCCTCATCTTAAGTGAAGTTTTACCCCTTTAACCTCTATTTAGGGTTAAGTCCCTAAATCAGGGTGCTATTTGCAAAAACACTTAAAACAATACAACTTGTTTGAAATTTTTGCCTAGTGAATGCACTCTAGGTGTATCAAACATATACAATGCCAATGTTATGATGTCATGCTCAAGTTTTAATTATAGTAACACCAGGGGTGTTACACAAGTGAAGCGCTCAGTCTTCCTTAAGAGGCGGTACAGGGGCAATCCTTTTTTGCCAAGGCGTGAGATGAAACGGCTCAGAGCCGCAAGGCATCCCATGACCCTCTGTACTCCTTTCAAATTATTTATTGGTCCCATGTTGGTGATGGCCGCGATTTTGTCCGGGTTGGCCTCTATGCCCCGCTCGAAGACGATGAACCCTAGGAGCATGCCTCGGGGACTTCGAAGACACACTTCTCGGGGTTGAGTTTCACGCCTTTCGCTCTCATACACTTGAATGTCGTTTCAAGGTCAGAGAGGAGGTCGGAGGCTTTCTTTGTCTTGACAACGATGTCATCGACGTAAGCCTCGACCGTTCTGCCGATGTGTTCTCTGAACACATGGTTCATGCACCTCTGGTAGGTGGTGTCACACCCGGGTTTCGGGGCACCAAGACCCAGGCGCGAACATAATCACCAGGTGTGCTGGGACCAAGTCTCACACATATGATGAATAATGGCACAGGATCGAATGTCACAACTTTACTATATAATAGGAGTTCTGTACAAAATAAATAAACAATTACATTATAAGGAGACAACGGTCCAGCAACCCAAAGTTGACTGGGAGACGACGGCCTAGACCTCTCATGAACTCGACACAGCATCCTCCAAGCGCCTCATCCAGCGGTACCTGTTCTTGACCAGTGGGGGGGTGTGAGACAGCAAGAGTGAGCTCACATACGTTCATTGCTCAACAAGTTGTGGGGAATAATGTGCATGAACTCGTCAAAGGTGGGAGCACACGTGAAGTGTAAGGCTTACCAAAGAGGATGGTTGAAGCTGAGCATTGCTTTTAAAGTTGGTCAAAATTTTATTAGCAATTACTAAGTATAAGTAAATACCAACCCAATTAAGTAGTAGAACAAAAGTAACAACATCACCTGCGATGCAATGCATATGACAAATTGAATTTAGTTCCATAAATTAATCATGTGAGTGTCCGAGCTACTCATGACCGTGAGCACGGCTAGTATACCAGTTTTACACTCTGCAGAGGTTGCGCATCTTTACCCACAAGTCATGTTACCCATCTGCCAAGGGATCGTGACTTCCCATACACCTCTACCGAGGAGGCGAGGCAGGGTAACACTACGAGGCCTTTACAAAGTTCCACTAGCTTCAGAAAACCCGCTACAGTTTATAGGAAGCTCCAATGCAGGGACCCCTCGCATGACCGCCATCGCAGCAAAATCATCCCAAGCACCTCCCTACACTGACCACTCCCCTACTGCCCTTGCCCCTTTCGGGTAAGGTAGTCTTCGACTAGCTTTCCTAATTAATCAGCCAAGGGCGTCCCATTAAACCCTTGTGGTAGCACTGTTTTCCCGGGTGGTTCTCCATGTTCCAATTAACATAATGATCTTATCATGAACAGTAAATAACAACTGATAATAAAAGTATGATTATGAATAAAGTATATCTCTATACCCAAAACCACATAAAGCAATAGCATGTACTACCCAGAAATTCAGTGGTGAACAAGGTATAAAGATAATCAAACTAGGGTAACCTATTGGGTCCCATCAAAATTAACCTATGCAGATCATTATGATTAATTAGAACATGAGTGGGTAAAAAGAAGTGATCAAGGGCACAACTTGCCTGGCACTTGATATTCCAGGTACCAACTTGCTCTTCAAGTTCTCGTTACCTCGCGCTAGTCGTAGCATTACAAACAAACAATGTATAGGCAAAATTAACATTACACCAAACATATATGCAAAATACATAATAATGATCTACGTATTGAAATAAGATCACAGAAACAGGAATTATTAATTTTGGAGTTATAGATTTTAAGTTATGGATTTCTTAAGATTTTATGTGCTTTGTACAAGATTACTTAAGATAACAATTTTAATGTGGCTTTTTTGTCAAAACAGTGGCACTAAATGATAAACAATAATATTATAAAATTATAGGAACTAGAATGGGCTAATTTGGACTTGATATGAATTTTCTATAGATTATACAAGTTTTACAATTATTTTTATACTCAAAATCAATTTCTAAATCTCTTTTTCCTACATTCTTTAATTTCTTGGACTGGGCGCACTAATACAGAGAAGGTCGGGGTTTAATATGTAAAATCTACCAGTCATAGCCCTAACCCGAGGTGGACGACAGGTTAATTCGGAATAAGCCGAGGGGCTCTTTTGTAAACCAGCCATGCCGAAGGGGTATCGGCCCATGTCAGCCATCCGATTGAAATCTGGCGGCCCAGATTAGATCAGAGAAGTGGCATGTAATGAAGCCAATCCAAACCGTTGGTGCATGGATCAACAGTCAAGATTTTACGCGGTCATGATCAAATCCCATACGCCCGATCTGGAATCAACGGCCCAGATGGAAAAACTGAAAGGGTATCATCTGTTCTAATAACAGCCGTTCGATGTGAGATCGACGCCTAAGATCACATAAAGGCGTGATTCATTTCGAACCATAGGATTACGATCTAACGACTACGTTTTACCCAAAACGAATAGGTATCTTCTAATCTAATCTCCACCATTAGTTTGGATCTGAAGGTCAAAAACCGTTCTTCCACCTGCGTGCGAACTCCTGACGGCGCCGCCTGGCCTCCATGGTGGAGCATCACCGGACACCCCGAATTCGAACCCCGTACCCACTACTTGGATCCCAACCGCGCTACACGTAGAGGACACCCAGGAGAATGCAATGGTCCCCCCTTACCTTCATCCATGCCGCACAGTCATCCAGCGCCAATGCCAGCGACTCCATCTAGGCGAGATTCGGAATCCGCGACACCGGCCACCCCTGTCTCCCGAACTGAAGTCCCTATGCCAGCGCACGCCGGTGGGTTTCCTCCGAGCTACCAGCCAAGGCCATGCGGCTTCACGAGCAAGTAGCGGCACTCGAATTTCTCTCCCCTCGAGTGCGACAATGGAGGCCAAGTTAGTACAACCAAGGCACTGAGCTCCAATCCCCCCAGGGCCTTGAACGCAGAGGAGAGCGGTAGTCGAAGGGGTGCCATGGGGTACGGTTTTATACCCTCAAATCGGCGGTCCGAGCGGAACAAGACACGACATACGCGGAGTAGAGATCGCGCGATTTGTTGGCGAGAACGATGCGCGCGCAAGCTAGGAGATAAGTCTGACAAATGGGGACCATGTACAGTGACCAAATAAAGAACCCTCCTGGCGGCCCGTGTAGAATCAAGGGCTGGCGAGCGGGACCCACACCGCAGCGGCACGATGCGCGGGTGAGGCCACCTGCCAGTGTCCCCCAGTCGGCGCCTTCCTTGGTTGGAGTGGGCCGCCGCGGAAGGGAATTCGGCCCACACGGCTGAAGTGGATTTTTTTATTTTCTCCTTTTTTTTGTATTTTCTCTCATTTTCTATTTTCAAGTTTTCCAATTTAGATTTTAATTTCTCATTTGTTTTCAAAGTCTAACTCCAGATTAAATGCATAACTCAAGAACTTCACTATGAATGCGAGAATATTACTTTCATTCTTTATCTGCTTATTATTTATTTCCTTCGAATAAATACTTCTTGATATAATGATAAACCAGTAAATGGTTATTTAATTTAGGGAAATATGTTCTAATGTATAACTACACCAAGCTATTCTTTTAGCTTAAATCTTTCATGAGAGTACTTATAATTCGATAATGGGATGACTAATTTCATATGGGTACCTTTTTAATTAACTCTTTATTATGCGTGATATTTATTTTAGGGGACATGACTTCAAAAATATTCTAACTCAAAAACTTTGGAGAATTCTACTTGATTCTCAAAATAGGATTTTGAGGTGTTACAGGTGGCGCCTGCATTCCTCAAACCAAATGGCATTGTAGTGTAACAATACATGCCAAAAGGTGTGATAAAAGAAGTCACGAGCTGGTCGGACTCTTTCATCTTGATTTGGTGATAGCCTGAGTAGGCATCGAGGAACGACAGGGTTTCGCACCCCGCAGTGGAGTCCATAATTTGATTAATGCGAGGCAGAGGGTAGGGAACCTTTGGACATGCTTTGTTTAGACCAGTGTAGTCTACGCACATCCTCCATTTCCCATCCTTTTTCTCTACAAGCACAGGGTTAGCTAACCACTCGGGATGGGATACCTCTTTGATGAACCCTGCAGCCAGCAGCTTGTGGACCTCCTCGCCTATGGCCCTGCGCTTTTCTTCGTCAAAACGACATAGGGACTGCTTCACGGGTCGGGCTCCAGCTCTGATGTCCAGTGAGTGCTCGGCGACATCCCTTGGTATGCCTGGCATGTCCGAGGGACTCCACGCAAAAACTTTGGCGTTTGCGCAGAGAAAGTCGACGAGCACTGCTTCCTATTTGGGGTCGAGCTTGGAGCCGACCCTAACTTTCTTGCTGGCATCGTTGCTGGGGTCAAGAGAGACGGACTTAACCGCCTCGACTGGTTCGAAGTTGCCGACGTGCCGCTTCACGTTGGGCGCCTCCTTGGAGAGGCGTTCTAGGTCGGCGATGAGGGCCTCGGACTCGGCGAGGGCCTCTGCGTACTCCACGCATTCCACGTCGCATTCATACGCGTGGCGGTATGTGGAGCCGATGGTGATGATCCCATTGGGGCCTGGCATCTTGAGCTTGAGGTAGGTGTAAGTTGGGGACGGCCATGAACTTGGCATAGCACGGCCTTCCCAACACCGCGTGGTAGGTCCCTCGGAACCCAACCACCTCGAAGGTGAGGGTTTCCTTTCGGAAGTTGGAGGGAGTCCTGAAGCAGATGGGCAAGTCAATCCGCCCGAGGGGCAGGATACGCTCTCCGGGTGCGATCCCGTGGAAAGGTGCCGCACCGACCCGGACCTCAGACCGATCCACCCCCAAGAGTTCTAGGGTCTCGGCATAGATGATGTTGACGCTGCTGCCTCCGTCCATGAGGACCTTTGAGAGCCTAACATTGCCGATGATTGGATCGACAACGAGCGGGTACCTCCCTGGGCTCAGCACAAAGTCGGGGTGGTCGCCTTGGTCGAAGGTGATTGGCTTGTCGGACCAGTCTAAGTAGACTGGAGCTGCCACCTTTACCGAGCAGACCTCCCGGCGCTCTTGCTTGCGGTGCCGTGCCGAGGTGTTTGCCACCTGCCCGCCATAAATCATGAAGCAGTTGTGGATTTCCGGGAACTCCTCTTCCTTATCGCCCTCCTTCTTGTTGTTGCCTTGGCCCTTGCCATCTTTCGCCGGGGGCCCGACCTTATGGAAGTAGCGCCGGAGCATGACACATTCTTCAAGGGTGTGCTTGACGAGACCCTGGTGATAGGGGCACGGCTCCTTGAGCATCTTGTCGAACGCGCCGGCCCCTCCAGGAGGCTTCCGAGGGTTCCTGTGCTCGGCAGCAGTGACGAGATTCGCGTCAGCGGCGTTGCGCTTCGCTTGCGCCTTCTTCTTGGCCTTCTTCCTCATGCCACGCTGGGCGGACGCCTCGGGGGCATCTTCCTTCGGCTCACCCTGAGGCTGCTTGTCTTTCCGAAAGATGGCTTCGACCGCCTCCTGACCCGAGGCGAACTTGGTGGCGACGTCCATCAATTCGCTGGCCTTGGTGGGAGTCTTGCGCCCTAGTTTGCTCACCAGGTCTCGGCAAGTGGTGCCGGCGAGGAAAGCTCCGATGACATCCGAGTCGGTGATGTTAGGCAGCTCGGTGCGCTGCTTCGAAAACCGTCAGATGTACTCTCGGAGGGATTCCCCTGGCTGCTGGCGGCAGCTTCGGAGATCCCATGAGTTCCTAGGACGCACGTACGTGCCTTGGAAATTTCCCGCGAAAGCTTTGACCAGGTCGTCCCAATCGGAGATCCGCGCAGGAGGCAGGTGCTCCAGCCAGGCCCGGGCGGTGTCGAAGAGGAAAAGGGGAAGATTGCGGATGATGAGGTTGTCGTCGTCTGCCCCTCCCAACTGGCATGCCAGTCGGTAGTCCGTGAGCCACAACTCCGGCCTCGTCTCCCCCGAGTACTTGGCGATGGTAGTCGGGGCTCGGAAACGGGCGGGGAACGGCGCTCGTCGTATGGCCCGGCTGAATACTCGCGGACTGGGTGGCTCAGGCGAGGGACTCCGATCCTCCTCGCTATCGCAGCGTCCCCCGCGCCTGGGATGGTAGCCTCGGCGCACCTTCTCCTCGAGGCAGGCTCGATGGTCGCGATGGTGATGCTCGTTGCCGGGGCGATCCCGGGCGGTGGGTGCGTCATCCCGCGTGCGCTCGGGATGGACCAAGGCCTCCTGCATGCCTCGGGAGGACGTCGTGTGATGCTCCGAGGGGTTAGCTCGCCTTTGGGAGGCGGAGCTCTCGGCTCGTCGATGCGGCACCTTCCAGGAGATCCTTGAGTGCCCTGGATACGCCGTCCCTTGGTGGTGGATGGCTCCGGCATAGTTCGAAGTAGCATCGCCGCTGCAGCTAGGTCCTGGCCGGACCCACTGACGGACGGGGGCAGCGCTACCCTGGCATTGTCGACGATGCGGCGCTGGACGTCCCGGGCCCGATGACGGGCTCCTCCAGCGAGTGTTCGGCCTGCCCACTCCTGCTCGATGTTCTGTCGGAGCAGCACAAGCTGCCCTGCTTCCTCGTCAACCTTGGCCTGCATCTCACGGATTTGCTTGAGCTGTGTGTCCCGACCCCCCGCAGGGACTAGGACCACAGCTAGCTCCCACGGGATGTCAACGCGAGATGCGGGCCGAGGGGGATCGTCAATCTCTGGCATACCGAGGTGGTTGCCTTCGTCGTGATCTCCCTGGTCGACATGGAAACATTCGCGACTTGGGCCATAACCCTCGTCGTCAAGGCCGTGGCCATCGTCAGAGCAACCGGAGAGGTAGTGGTCACATGCGGACATGAAGTCCCGCATGGCACCGGGATCACCGAGGCCAGAGAAATCCCAACCGAAGTCGGGGTCGTCCTCTTCCTCGGAACCAGACGGTCCGGAGGTTGAGACGGCTGTCAGTCGGTCCCAGGTTGACCACATATGGTACCCCGGAAGGTTTGGATATGCCCTTGCAAAAGCGCTCACCGTAGCGGGGTCGCTAGGTGGATCAAAACTAAATCGAAAGGGAACAGGGTGGAATACGGACGGTAACTCTTGGTCGATGGACGGTGGTGAAGTCGCGTCAGGGACGGAACGCACCGTCATCTCAGGTATGAGGGTGACGCCCAGCAGGTCCTTTGCGAGGGTGCCGGCGTCGTCAGTCCGCTTGGGGCTGGCACGTTGTGGGGAAGCGGTGCTCATCGTTGTCTCAGGCGCGAGGACAACACCCGACATGTCCCCCGGAGGAGTGCCGACATTGTCGGCTCGCTCTGGTTCGACAACCGATAAGGTGCCGCCTCCTGCGTGGCCACAGTTGCCCCGTCTCCGCCTCCTCTGGCGAGGAGGGTGGCGGGGACGACCAGAGTGTTCCTCTTCCGCCGCGGGGAGATGCCGTCGTGGAGGTCGCCTCCGCCGGGTGAGCCATTGACTGTCATTGTTGTCGTGCTGCGGAGGGAGGAGTACCATGTCGTAGCTACCGTCGAGGGACATGAACTCGAGACTCCCGAAGCAGAGCACTGTCCTGGGCTAAAGAGGTTGCTAAAGTCTACCCATCTAAAACTCAATGGGAAAGTGTTCGTTAACACGCAGCAGGCCCCTACCTGGCGCGCGAACTGTCGGCGTTTCGGACCCGGGGGGTCCCTGGACCGACGAGTAAATTTGTCGCTGCATGTCCCTGCCCAGATGGGTTGATGCGAGATGGAACACAAGTGGGGGAATGAGCCTTGTATTATCCTGCACCAGGGTGCTCGTAGTAGGGGTTACAAGCGTTGCGAGAGAGCGAGGGTGAGAGAGAGCGAGTAGGAGAGAGCGAGGGAGAGAGAGAAGGGGTCCGACCCCTGCTTGTCTTCTCCCGTTCCTTTGTCTTGTGTCTACTCGTCTCTCCTGCCGTGCGTCCGTGTGTTCGTATGCTTGTATGTTCGTTCTTTTTTCCTCTCCCCTTCCCTCGTGGGGCCCTAGACACCCCCTTTTATAGACATAAGGATATGCCCAGCTGTACAATGGGGTGTAGCTGGTAGCTAACGTGGCTGGCAAGGAAGTGCCTTGAGCCCTGTACAGATAATAACGTGGCCGTCGGGGGGACGTCTCGAGTCCTGTAGAGGTAGAATCGTGGCCGTCGGAGAAGTGCCTTGAGCCCTGTAGCAGTACAGCTGTTGGCGCTGTATGGATC
Organism: Zea luxurians; assembly: GCA_029449295.1. Classification (NCBI taxonomy): domain Eukaryota; kingdom Viridiplantae; phylum Streptophyta; class Magnoliopsida; order Poales; family Poaceae; genus Zea; species Zea luxurians. The sequence continues at coordinate 41,214,630 of JAOPSE010000001.1, read as the reverse complement.
CTGCTGACGTCTCCTTGCTTCCGTAGGGGGCTTGAGAACCACCGACGTCATGGTCGCATGCGGGAAACCATCATTGCCTGTTACCGGGGTAAGCTGGATGGGACGCCGGTCTTGTTCCTTCGTAGCCTGAGCTAGCTAGGAGTAGGGTAATGATGTATCCCTTGTGGCATGGTCGATCCGAGCCTAAGTTCGAGCGAGGCGGCGGCTCCTCTTAGGCCGAGGCTGGGGCCGAGGCCCAGGGTTGGGCAAGGATGTGACTCTTCCTGAGGCTGAGGCCGAGGCCGAGCCCTGGGGTCGGGCGAGGCGGAGATCTCCTCCCGAGGCTGAGGCCAAGGCCGAGCCCTGGGGTCGGGCGAGGCGGAGCTTTCTGTTGCGCCCGAGGCTTAACTTGACCGTTGTTGGTTTCGCCCGGGTGGTTGGCACAGCAGCCGGAGCGGGGCGGGCGGCGTTGTTTTCCTGTCAGATAGGTCAGTGAAAGGGTGATGTGACTGCGGTCACTTCGACCTTGCCGACTGAGGCACACGTGTCAGGATAAGGTGTCAGGCGATCCCAGCATTAAATGCGCATGCACCTCGGTCGGCTGGTCAGGTGATTTGGCCAAGGTCGCTTGCACGACAAGGCTGGCCTTTGGCTGAGCCGAGGGCATGCTCACTGCCTGAGGAGACCCTCGGGCGAGACGTGAACTCGTCCGGGAACACTGTTCCGCCCGAGGCCGGGCTCGGGCGAGGCATGACCGCGTCCCTTGGTAGACGAAGCTTTGACTTTGACCCGAGCTGTAAGCCTTTATGGTTTGCTCTGAAGGTGTTTTCGAGCCGTGTTTGGGAGTGTTGGGGGCACCCCTAATTACGGTACCCGACAATTATGTATGTGGGATTCCTTAGTGTGTTCTACCGAAAAATGCTCATGTGGTATCATTGGTTCATCACTAGACGTATCATGTGTAGCTTTCATGGGAAATTCATCCTAAAAACATAGGATCTCTGGACTCCATAATAGTACCAACTAACATGTTTGGTACTCCAGAATTTATAATTAAGAACCTATATCCAATGCTATGAAAAGCATACCCAAGGAAAACACAATCAATAATTTTCGGACCTAATTTGCACTTCTTGTTAATTGGCACATTCACTTTAGCCAAACAACCCCAGGTGCGCAAATAGAAGATATTTAATTTCCTCTTCTCCCATTCCTCAAATGGTGTGATTTCTTTGTTCTTTATGGAAACTTTATTCAGGACATGACACGCTGTCAAGATCGCCTCACCCCACCATTCCTTAGATAGTCCCGAAGTCTCTAACATGGCGTTAACCAAATCAGTTAGAGTATGGTTCTTTCTCTCAGCAACCCCATTGGATTGTGGTGAGTATGGTGGTGTCCTCTCATGAATAATACCATATTCCACACAAAAATCAGAAAAATCACCTGAAAAATATTCTCCACCACTATCAGACCTTAATCGTTTAATTTTCCTCTCGAGTTGATTTTCCACTTTAGCTTTGTAGGTCTTAAAATAATACAAAGCTTCGTCCTTTGACTTAAGAGATACACATAACAAAATCTAGTAGAATCATAGATAAAAGTAATAAAATATTGTTTGCCTCCTTTAGTCAATATTTCGTTCATCTCACATAAATCGGAATGTATTAAACCTAGTGGTGCCAAATTCTCGCCTCCACAGCCTTATGAGGCTTGCGAGGTTGCTTAGATTGCACGCACACCTAGCACTTAGAACCTTTGACTAAATCAAATTTCAAGATTAAATTTAAATTTACTAACTACGACACACAACCAAAATTGATGTGACAAAATCGTGAATGCCAAATATACGACTCGTTCGAAATTACATTGTTCACAGACTTATTACATCATGCAAAGATAAGCGAAATAAGCCTACACTGTTGTTGGAACTTGCTCTCAGGTGCAAGGGGATCCAACAAGGGTGAACAGTGATGACAACAGGGCACTCGCGCTAGATGGCAAAAGCTCTGTTAATCTGGCCTCTCACGGGCACTGTACAGGGGTATTTATAGGTAACTCGGCGCGCAGCACCTCGACCTAAGGACGCATGTGCCCTCAGGTATCTAGGTTATCCCAAGAATATTCCCATAAAGCGGGGTTACAGACCGTAATTACAGAAATGCTTTTACAACATAGGCCCGTAACACAGGGCGGCCGAGCGGGGCCCGTTGCGACGGGCTGGATTGTACGTGGGCCTCCGAGCTGGGCGAGGCCGCGCCGTGGGATGCCCTTCGTCGCCAGTCTTCGCCTGGAGCGGAAGGAGCGAAGGGTATCCCCGCCTGTTTTGTTTCTGTCAGTTCAGCTGCCGCAGCGAAGACTTCGAGCGAAGGGTGGCGCCTTTGCCTTCGCCCCAACATTTGCCCTCCGAGGGACCAGTTCGACAAAGTCACCTGGTGCCGAAGACGTCGTTAGATGGCGGAGACGCTGCCCTCGCTCGAAGTGGTTCCGCGGGGGTTTTTGATGTGACTGTTGATTGACGGCGTACTGTTGGACTGCGGGTTTCCCGAAGCGCCGCGTCCTGTCTATAAAAGGGGGCGGGGGTCGGCGCTTTTTGAATTTGACTTTTCCGCGCTCCGCGAAAACCCTAGCCACCCTTTTTCCGCCGACTTGCTGCTCGTCTGCCTGCCGCGGTCTTGTTCGCCGGAGATCTGGCTCGAGTGAAGCAGACCGCCCGCCGCCGCCGACGGTACGTTGCGATGCCGTCCTCGTCTTCTTCCACTGCCGCTACGCTGCCGGCCGTTCCCTCGCCGCCGGCCGCTGCCTCGTCTGAGGAGACGCCGAGTAGCTTAATGGTGGAGGAGTTGCGCGCCGGCGACTCTGTTGATTTCGGCGTATCGCGGATCTCGTCGGCCCACGTGCAAGATATGCAGCAGTTGGGTTACTTCGGCAGCGGAGTCGGTCGAGTCCCGGGGGCGGAGGAAGTCCCCGAGCCAGAGGGCGAGTTGGTCGTTTTCGAGGCGTTCTTCGCCGCCGGGCTCCGCCTGCCTGCGCACCGGTTTGTTGGCGAAGTCCTGCGCAGGTTCAACGTTCAAATACATCAGCTGACACCGAATGCCATAGTGGCACTGTCGAAGTATGTCTGGGCGACGACTTCGTACGGCGGGCAGCCGTCGGTGGAAGTTTTTGCGAAGTATTATTGTTTGCATTGGCAGAAGAGGATGATTGGAGGCGAAGTCGCTCAGTTTGGATCCTGCACATTCACGCCGAAGACCGGCAAAACCACGATGCAGGTGGTTGAGTTGGTTCCTTGCGCCCGCAACAAGTGGGGCAACTGGAATGAATTTTGGTTTTACGTCACTGAGGGTACCATCGAAGGCCATGAGGGACTTCCCGTGTCCGCGATGTGTTCTCATTTTTACTCAGCGTATCCGCCCTTTGAAGTGGCGAAGGAGGATGAGGACGAAGGGGCTCTTCGGTGCGCCGCCGGTTTGAGCAGTGGGCGCGACTTGGTTGAAGAGTTTGTGGCGTATGGGGTGTGGCCATTGGCGCGTGGCTGGGCGTTGGGCGAAGTATGCCCTCGCCAGATGCCTTTTCATGGTGGAAGGGTGGTGCGGAGTCCCGCCTTCGCCCTGAATCTGCAAAGTCGCGATCCGGCCGCCGTTGTGCGTGAGGCGGAGGATGGGGCGGTGCGGCTTGTTGGATGCTACGTGCCGAGGACAGAGGGCCAGCGCAGCTGGGATATCCGTGGGTCGAATGACCGCTTGAACAGGGTGTTTGAATTAAATCAATTGCCGTATGACGGCTACCCTGGTCAAGACGATGTGGACCGCCGTGGGAAGAGACCGGCGGTGGGGACCGGAGATGACCCCGCGCCGGCGGCCGCCCCGTCCTCTAAAAAGAGAAAATTAGGTACTACTACGGGAGGACTTGGGGTTTCTGATCGTTTTGCTAGAGAGTTGACGAAGACGTGCGCGGCCCCGGGGGAAAGGATGTCTTCGCCCGAGCTCCGGGAGTCTTCGGCTCGGATGCTGAGGGTTACCGGGGGTTGTTGGCCTAGGAATGTTCCTGTCCCCCGCGCGGCTGGCGAGGACTTTTTTATATCTCGCATGGTTCGTGAATGGAGGACTTTTTTATATCTCCGAATTCGAAAAGCTTCGGACGCAACACACTGACGCCGTCCACGAAAAATCGGTCGCCGACAGCAAGTGCCGCAAGCTGGCGGAGAAGGTGGCCACACTGGAGGACGAGAAGGCCGCCCTCCGTCGCCAGCTGGCGGGGGAAAGGAGGGAGGCCAATGAAGCCCTTGTCAAGGCGCAGGCTGCGCAGGCGGAGGCCAACCTGGTACGGGCGGAGGGCAACCTTGCCAGGGAGCGCGCCGAGCAGTTGCAGGAGCGGCTCACCGCCCTGGAGAGCCGCGTGAAGGGGGCCGAGGCCGCGGCACGAGCGGAGGCAGAGCGGACGCGCCAGCTGCTCGTAGATACATACCGTGGCCTGGGCGCGGGGACACCTGAATTCGAAGTACCGGACCGAGAGCCCGGACTTCGGTGCCTGGAGTGGGTGCAGGAGGAGCTGCAGGCGCTCCCCACCGTCGTGGAGGGGTTTATGGCGTATGCCTCCCTGGTCACCTGCGAGGGGGCGATGAACGCGCTCTCCCGCGAAGGGTGCCGGCACTTCGAGGTCTTCGACCAAATGGAAGAAGATTTTGAGCAAGATATCTTCAAGGTTGAGGACCCCGTTGTGAAGGAATCCGATGGAGCTATTTTCGACCGGATGTGGGGTCCACACGGTCGCGAGGTGGTCAGGGAGCGCGCCGCGACGGCGAGGGCTCAGGTAACGTTTTCGCTTGTTTGGTGTTTGTTGGACGTGGGTTGTGTGTGTGTTTGATGAATTTTGTGTGTTTTGGCCTAGGCGGTGCGTGGTGAGAGGGTCGACGACTTCGGGGCGCTTAACAGCATGTTGGCTGACCCGGAGTCGGCCCCGGCGGGGGCTGTGTCCGAGGTCGCCCTGGCGCCGACCCCGGCCGCATCCGCTGCGGCCGGCGAAGGCCCGCCCCCAGAAGTCGCCGAAGGCGCGCCTGATGCGTCTGCAGCTGCCGCGCCGAGTGCTGAGGATCTCGCAGCATTAGTGGTGGAGATAACAACAGAGGCAGCGGCAGAGCCAACAGCGGAGGCACCCGCAATGTCAGGGCCGTCGCAGGTGGCATAGTAGGTGTAGAGGGTTGGGGAAGTTTGTACATGTTACTGAATTTTGGTTGCTGCGCAGGTTCAAGATTTTGGGCCTGCGCACGCAACCACTACTGCTAAATTTTTGGCGGCTACGACCGCGGAAGATGGTAATGAATGTGGTGGTTCTTCATCTGGGTTTTTTGATTGTGCTGACTCTGGGAGCTCGGTTGAGTGGACGGAGTCGTCGGAGGACTTGGACTACTTTGCGGCCTTGGATGTGGCTGCGATGGAGGCCTCGCCGCACGCCGTGGGTGCAGGAGATGCGCCTGGTCCTTGCACCGGGCGACGGCGGCGAAGGGCAGTTGCGAAACGTGTGGTTAGTGGGGCGGAGGGGGCTCGGCTTCGTGTGAGTGGGGCTGGTCGGCAGGAACTGTTGTCTTTGCCAACTGCCGAGAGTATAGGTGAAGGGGAACTGCGAAGTCTTTTTGCGGGTGAGGAGCTCAGGATAATGTTATTTAATTATAGGGAGATGGGAATTATTCCTAAGGTTGAGCCGATGTAGAGTGTGGTGCCCTCGCTTGTATATGTAGGGGCTTGTATGATGAAATTGTGTGCCCTCGCGTGCATATGTGTGTGCGAAGGCGTTGTGTACTCTGTCTGGTTTGTTTTGTTGCGCTGTGTTGGCGTGATTATAGTTGGTCTTGGCGTGGATGGTTTGATGTTGTCGTTTCAGCCGTTGTTGTGCTAGTCCGGGTGTACCGTTAGGTGTTTTCCGTACAGATAGTCTTTGGTTTTTTCGCACCTGTGCTAATCCGGCTGCACCCTTAGGCGACTTCTGCGCGGATAGTCTTCGCGACAGACTTAGATTTTTTTCCGCACTTGTTGTGCTAATCCGGCTGCACCGTTAGGCGACTTCTGCACGGATAGTCTTCGCGATAGACTTAGATTTTTTCCGCACTTGTTGTGCTAATCCGGCTGCACCCTTTGGCGACTTCTGCGCGGATAGTCTTCGCGATAGACTTAGATTTTTTTTCGCACTTGTTGTGCTAATCCGGCTGCACCCTTAGGCGACTTCTACGCGGATAGTCTTCGCGATAGACTTAGATTTTTTTCCGCACTTGTTGTGCTAATCCGGCTGCACCCTTAGGCGACTTCTGCGCGGATAGTCTTCGCGATAGACTTAGATTTTTTTCCGCACTTGTTGTGCTAATCCGGCTGCACCCTTAGGCGACTTCTGCGCGGATAGTCTTCGCGATAGACTTAGATTTTTTTCCGCACTTGTTGTGCTAATCCGGCTGCACCCTTAGGCGACTTCTGCGCGGATAGTCTTCGCGATAGACTTAGATTTTTTTCCGCACTTGTTGTGCTAATCCGGCTGCACCCTTAGGCGACTTCTGCGTGGATAGTCCTCGCGATAGACTTAGATTTTTTTCCTCACTTGTTGTGCTAATCCGGCTGCACCCTTAAGCGACTTCTGCGCGGATAGTCCTCGCGATAGACTTAGATTTTTTTCCGCACTTGTTGTGCTAATCCGGCTGCACCCTTAGGCGACTTCTGCGCGGATAGTCTTCGCGATAGACTTAGATTTTTTTCCGCACTTGTTGTGCTAATCCGGCTGCACCCTTAGGCGACTTCTGCGCGGATAGTCTTCGCGATAGACATAGATTTTTTCCCGCACTTGTTGTGCTAATCCGGCTGCACCCTTAGGCGACTTCTGCGCGGATTTGTCGCACGCGAGGGTAGCTAGCGCTTAGCCTCGCGGTGACCTCGTGGTGGTCGAATGTCGAAGACCGTCATCGCGGTCTTTTTCGACGCATGTCTTTGCGGGGGATTTTTCACGCATATATTACATGGCTCCGCCTCGTTAAAAACCTCACCCCCCGGGAGGAAAAGAGTGCAGGCCGGTGCAAGATTGTTTTTGCGAATTACAAGGGCGAAGACAGCCCTGAGGAATCAAACAAAAAATTTGCGGAGGTTGTCGATGTTCCAGGAGTGCTCCAGGTCCTCGCCGTTTGGCGTTGTGAGCCTGTAAGCGTTGGGGGAAGCTTTTGTCTTGACAATGAAAGGGCCCTCCCACCTGGGCTCCAGCTTGCCCTTGGACTCCGTCCGAGCTGTTCGAATGAGTACGAGGTCCCCCTCGCTGAACTCCCTCGGGATGACTGAGTGGTCACGCCATGCTTTGGTCTGGGCTTGATATTTGTTCAGGGCCTATAGGGCGAAGACACGGTCTCCGTCGATGAGATCCTTTGAAGTTGGCTCGTCCACCTCGGGGACGGCTGACGGAACTGTTCGCGGGGACCCGTGCTTTAGCTCTTGCGGGGTCATGGCCTCCGATCCGTATAGAAGTCGGAAAGGGGTAAACCCGGTCGCCCTGCACTCAGTCGTGTTTAGTGCCCAGACTGCCTCAGGTAAGAAATCGGTCCATCTGCCCTTCTTTTCATCGAGGAGCATTTTCTTGATAGCTGTGAAGATTTTCCCGTTGGCGCGCTCCACGACCCCGTTGGACTGCGGGTGATAGACTGAGGCGAAGGCAAGCTTGGTGCCGATGGAGAAACAAAAATCCTTGAAGTCTTGGTTGTCAAACTGCTTGCCATTGTCGACGGTTAATTCGGACGGTACTCCGAAGCGGCAAACGATGTTCTGCCAGAAGAATTTTTGGGCAGTCTTTGATGTTATTGTGGAAACAACCCGTGCCTCGATCCATTTGGTGAAGTACTCGACCGCGACGAAGGCGAACTTAAGGTTCCCCTGAGCAGTGGGCAGGGGTCCGACAATGTCGAGACCCCAGCGCTGGAGAGGCCATGTATGGGCGATCAGCTTTGTATACTGCGAAGGGCCGCCTGACCGAGGAGAGAACTTCTGGCAGGCTTCGCAGGACCGAGTGACCCGATTTGCGGCGCAGATCATTGCGGGCCAGTAAAAACCCTGGCGGATCACCTTAGCAGCAAGGGCCCTCGGCCCCGCGTGTGAGCCGCACGTGCCACTGTGGACCTCACGTAGAATCTGCATGCCTTTGGCCTCGGTGACGCACTTAAGCATTGGCTGACTGACCCCTTTTTTGTAGAGTTGGCCTTCAATCAGAGCGAAGTCTCGGCTTCGAAGTCTGAGACGCTTGGCCTCACTGATGTCGGCTGGATGATAATACCCCTACAGGAACAGGGTTATGGGTGCCCGCCAGTCTTCGGTCATGATGAGGTTGACTGTGCGGTGGCCTTCGCTGTCATTGGTTATTTGGAGCCCTTCGGGGCTGCGGACTGCTGGCGTGCCGATGACGTGAAAGAACACGTCGGAGGGCAGAGTTTCGCCCCTGGCCGCAGCCTTGGCCAATGCGTCGGCCTCCTCATTCTTGGCCCGATCCACATGCTGCAAGGTGAACCCCTTGAACTGCCTCTCGAGACTTCGGATGGCCGCGAGGTACTGCATGAGTGTGGGGTCCTTGGCTGCATAGTCTTTCTCAACTTGGCCGGCAACTACCTTGGAGTCTGTTTTGATGATGCAGGTGGTGACTCCGAGGGCCCTTAGCTTGCGGAGGCCGAGGATGACTGCTTCGTATTCTGCTATATTATTTGTGCATCTGTCGGATTCCAGATTGAAGCGGAGTCGTGCTGCATATCTGTGCTTGACCCCGACTGGTGAGGTTATGACTGCAGCGACGCCTGCCCCCGCATGGCACCATGCGCCGTCGCAATGGATCGTCCAAGTGTTCTCTGCGGACGGATCTGGCTGTGTTGTTGGCCCAGTCCAGTCGACGACGAAGTCTGCCAGGACTTGAGACTTGATAGCTGTCCTGGGCTCGAAGCATATGTGGTAGCCGGAGAGTTCGGCCGCCCACTTGGCAATCCTCACCGACGCCTCCGGGCTTCTGAATAATTCACCGAGCCCCCTGTTTGAGGTGACTCGGACCTTGAATGCTTCGAAGTAATGGCGCAGTTTGCGCGACGACATGACGACTGTGTAGGCAATTTTCTCCAGCTCTGTCATGTTGCACTTGGACGGTGTCAGCACTTTGGAGACATAATACACGGGGCACTGCCGGACCACGCCCTCGACAGTCTGCTCCTGCACTAGTGCCGCGCTGACCGCATGTGGCGAAGCCGTGACGTAGAGCAGCAGGGGGAGCGAGGGGTCGGGGCTGGTAAGGACGACCAACTCTGTCAGGTACTGTTTTAATGAGGCGAAGGCCGCCGCCTGCTCTGGTCCCCAGGCGAAGTCTTTTGCACCATGGAGTGTATTGAGGAAGGGGAGACTTCGCTCGGCGGACCTGGATATGAATCTGTTGAGAGCGGCCAATCTGCCTGTCAGGCGCTGGACATCCCTGACGGACTGCGGAGTCGTCATGTCCAAGATAGCCTGAATCTTGGTTGGGTTGGCCTCGATGCTGCGGTGGGATACCAGGTAGCCCAATATTTTGCCCTGGCGAACGCCGAAGACACACTTTTCCGGGTTTAGGCGGAGCTGTGCGTCCCGCATGTTCGCGAATGTTTCAGCGAGGTCGGCGAGGTGGTCCTCCTTGCTCTTGCTGGCGACGACAATGTCGTCTACATAGGTGAATATGTTTCTGCCAACCTGCCCCTCGAGCACTGTTTTGGTGAGCCTGGAGAAGGTGGACCCGGCGTTCTTGAGTCCCTCCGGCATTCTGATGAAGCAATATGTGCCGAAGGGTGTTATGAAGCTGGTGCTAGCCTTGTCCTCTTCCTTCATGTATATCTGGTGGTAACCGGAGAAGCAATCGAGGAGGGACATGACCTCGCATCCGGCCGCGCTATCGACTATTTTGTCGATCCGCGGCAACGGGAAATTGTCGTTTGGGCAGGCTTTATTGAGACTGGTGAAGTCGATGCACATTCGCCACTTCCCGCTCTTTTTATGCACCATTACGACATTGGCGAGCCATGTGGGGTAAGCCACCGGCTCGATGAATTTGGCCTCCAGGAGACGGTGCACTTCTGCCTTGGCGGCCTCCGTCTTTTCGTCGGACATCTTGCGAAGCCGCTGCTTTTTTGGCCGTACCGAAGGGTCGATTCCCAGACTGTGTTCAATTATTGAACGGCTGACCCCGACCAGATCGAGGGCCGACCAGGCGAAGACATCTTTGTTCTTGGACAGGCAGCAGAGGAGCTTTTCTTCTTCATGCGAAGTAAGGTCTTCGCTGATAATGACTGTCTGCCTGGGCGTGGCCTGGTCGAGGGGGACGGTCTTGGTCCCGTCGTGGCTCTGCAGCTGCGCCTTGTCATGTTGCTTATTGGTTGGGCTGGCAGGCGCGGGGGCTTCGCGTTGGGCCGTGAGGCAGTGCACGTTTCTTTGACCGGGCACGAAGTCCCGCTCTATGTTACGCGCAGTCTGTTGATTGCCGAAGACTGTGATAACGCCTAACGGACCTGGTATCTTCATACATAGATACAGTCCGTGAATGGCTGCTTCGAACTTATTGATGGAGCCCCGGCCCATGATGGCATTGTAAGGGTATACCATATCCACAATGTCAAAGGTTATTTGCTCACTTCGGGCATTGGGCGCTACACCGAAGGAGAGAGGCAGCTCTATTTTGCCGACGGGGAAGGTGCCTTTGCCGCCGAAGCCATACAATGGGTTGTCCGAAGGCTTCAGCAGGCTGTGGCTTATGCCCATGCGGTCGAAGGCGTGGAGGAAGATGATGTCTGCCTGGCTGCCGTTGTCAACGAGGACCTTGTGCAGGTCCCAGCCTGCCACGCTGCAATTGATGACCATGGCATCGCAATGGGGGGCGCTGCGCAAGTCGACGTCCCGTGCGTCGAAGGTTAGCGGTATATGGGACCACTTTGTCTGCACAACTGGGCCCGTGACGGCGACATGGTTGATGCTGCGGTAGTGGTCCCGCTTCTGCCGCTTGGTGTCGAAGTCGGTGCTGGACCCCCCAGTTATCATGTGGATGACTCCGCGATATGGTTGATCGGCGAAGTCTTCCTGCTTTGGGGCATGAGGGATGTTTTGGTGTTGCTGGTGTGGTGGTGGGGGTGGAGGAGGTACGATTTGTACTTCCTGATGGTGTTGGTAAGCGTGGTGCGGTGGATGCAGGGCAGGAGCGTGGATATATGGCGGAGGGGGTTGCTGGTAATTGTGCGCGACAATTCTGGGGTTGTCGGCTGGCTGCGCTCGTGCCATTCTGTCTCTGGTAGCCTTTGTTTCGGGGCAGTCTTTGGTTGGGTGGGCGCAGTCTTCGCCATGGAACAGGCAGTAGAATCGGCGCGGCTGCTGCGCACGCCCTCGGCCCCTGCCACGAGTGCCGTTTCCGCGGCCCTGGGGGGGATAGTCCTGGCGACGAGGGGGGTCGGCAGCGGGATGCTGGTTGGCGATGTTGTGCACCTGCTGCTGATTGCGGCCTCCGTCTCGACCGGAGTCTGGCTGCGGAGTCCTTGTCCACGTGCGGCTGGACTGTGGAGCATCTTTTGGCTTCCGCTGGGACTCAACCTTGCGCTGGTGGAGGTCTTCGGATCTGGCGTACTTTTCAAACAGCTGATATAACTCTTGGAGGTTCTTTGGCGGATCTCTGATGCAGTGGCTGTAAAGTACGCCGGCGCGAAGACCACTGATAGCATAGTGGATGGCAATCTGGTCGTCGACTGAGGGTAGCTGTGACTTGAGTGTTAGAAATTTGCGGTAATACTCCCTCAGGGTCTCCTTTTCCAGCTGCTTGCAGAGCGAAAGTTCGGCCAAGGCGTCGGTGTCTGGGCGGTACCCTTGGAAGTTGAGCAGGAACTTGTCCCGGAGGCTTCTCCAGGAATCAATGGACAGCGGAGGCAACCTGGTGAACCAGGTGAGTGCGGGGCCCTCGAGGGCGATGATGAAGGACTTCGCCATTGTGGCGTCGTCCCCCCCGGACGATGCAACGGCGACCTGGTAGCTCATTATGTATTGAGCCGGGTCGGTGCTGCCGTTGTACTTGGGATAGGTCCCTGCCCGGAAGTTGGCTGGCCACGGCGTCACTTGCAGGTGAGGCGCCAGGGGACTTCGCTCATCGAGATAGTTGATCCCTTGGAATGGCGCGACGTGCGGGAAGGTGTGGTCGCGCTGAGGGAGACGCGGGTCCTCCGGTTGCGCGCGGTGTTGCAGGGGTGGCCCATGCTGCAGGCCGGGGTGGCCTTCGCGCGTGTCTTCGTCTTGTGCGCGCTGCTGGAGGGGTGACTCGTGCTGCAGGCCGAGGTGGCCTTCGCGCTGCATCAGCGCAATCTCCCGCTCGAGTTCCTGGGCCTTGTGCTCTTCGTCGCGTATCATCTGCCGCACTTTGGCAAGTGCGGACACACGTTGGCGCTTGGCCTCCAGTATCTCCTTCTGCCTCTGGAGGTTGCGGTTCTTGAGGCACAGGGCGCGCAGCTGTAGCTGTTCTTCTGCTGAGACGCCGAGGACCTCACCGTCCTCGGCGAGGTCCGCGTCCTCCGGTGGTGCGAAGTCTGAGGGTGGTGCGAAGCCTGAGGGTTGTCCCTCGGGGTCGCAGGTGCGGAGGGTGTCGTCTTCAGTGGCCTCTTGGTGGGTGGATTGGGTGAGGGCGAGGGCCTTGCCCTTTCTTGCGGCGAGCAGTGCTGCCTTCGTAGCCTCGTCGGCCTTCGGGTTAGCTCTCTTGGGTGCCATCGCGGGTGGTTTTCTCGTAGCACGAACGGTGGGCGCCAAATGTTGGAACTTGCTCTCAGGTGCAAGGGGATCCAACAAGGGTGAACAGTGATGACAACAGGGCACTCGCGCTAGATGGCAAAAGCTCTGTTAATCTGGCCTCTCACGGGCACTGTACAGGGGTATTTATAGGTAACTCGGCGCGCAGCACCTCGACCTAAGGACGCATGTGCCCTCAGGTATCTAGGTTATCCCAAGAATATTCCCATAAAGCGGGGTTACAGACCGTAATTACAGAAATGCTTTTACAACATAGGCCCATAACACAGGGCGGCCGAGCGGGGCCCGTTGCGACGGGCCGGATTGTACGTGGGCCTCCGAGCTGGGCGAGGCCGCGCCGTGGGATGCCCTTCGTCGCCAGTCTTCGCCTGGAGCGGAAGGAGCGAAGGGTATCCCCGCCTGTTTTGTTTCTGTCAGTTCAGCTGCCGCAGCGAAGGCTTCGAGCGAAGGGTGGCGCCTTTGCCTTCGCCCCAACAACTGTCATAGCCTTTTCCAACAAATGTCCCATACTTTGACAATATACATTTATTGGACTCAAATACAAGTTTATAGCAGCCATCTCGACATAGCAACGAAGCACTAACAAGATTCTTTTTGATTTAGGGGACATGTTGCACGTTCTTCAATAGTACCGTCTTTCTCGAAGTAAACTTCAGAATGACTGTACCAACTCCAAGAACACGCGCATGTGATTCGTTCCCCATCAGTAAGGCTCCAGCCCCTTTGCACTGATAAGAAGAAAACAAAAAAATATCAGCACACACATGAATGTTAGCACCAGTGTCAGCCCACTACTCAGGGGATTGACACACTGAAAGAACAGTAGGTAATTACCATACCCCGATGTTCCTTCTGCAGTCTCGCTAACAACCATGTTGCTATTTTCTTCTCTTGAGCTGGTTTGTTCTCTTGTTTAAACTTGTGGTATGGACAATCGCTTGCCCAGTGATCACTACTCCCGCAAACAAAACAACCAGCTCCTTTGTTCTTCTTTTTGAATGAGGCTGCCTGCTTGGGCTTCGTGGCATTCTATTGCTTGTTCTTCTTTTTATTATTATGTGACGCATTGGAGTTCTTCTTTTGTACCAAATTAGCACTAGAAGTCTCAACCCTTTTCCACGAGTGTCTTTTGCTCTCACCCTCTCATCAACATCAAGAGACCCAATAAGCTCAGCAACGCTAAACTCTTGTCTCTTATGTTTTAGAGTGGTAGCAAAATCCGTTCAACAAGGTGGCAGCTTAGCGATAATACCACCAGCCATGAACTTGTCAGGCAAGACACATAGGAACTATTTGAGTTCCTTAGCCAGTGCTTGTATTTCATGAGCTTGTTCAACTATAGGATGGTTCTCAACCATCTTGTAGTTAAACAAATGCTCCATGCTGTACAGCTCGCTAACAGCATCAGAAACACCGAACTTCTCATCTAATGCATCCCATAACTCTTTTGCAGATGTGCACGTTAGATAAGAATCAACATACTTGTTGGCAAGAGCGCCAATCACGGCGCCTCAAAACAGGTTATCGGCAACGTCGAACATTCTCTCCCCTTCAGGAGTGAACTGTTCGGATTTCTCCTGTGCGGCGTGATAGCAGTTCATTGCAGTCAATCACAGTATCATCTTACTACGCCACCTCTTGTAAAATGTCCCATCAAAAGGTTCACTTGGTTTTAACGCAGCAGCAAAACCACTAACAGAAAAATGCCTAATATCGGGTTTTTGGATTGTTGGAGAAATATGCATTTTCAGTTTTAATTTAATCCAGAAAATCACAGTGATATATGCAATGACATGTATGTGCATATGTGTATCACTACTCACATTAGCAGTAAACAACAGTAAAATATGCACAAATACACAGAATAGATTATACCCTGTGGAGCGACCGATGCTCAAGGCATCAATAGCTCCATTCACACGAGACATCTCGTGTGTATGTTTGATATAGTCGTACACAGTCGACGCAGGCAGATGTACGCAGTGCAGTCCCTCAAACGGCGCCGGCGATGAGGAACTTGATCAGTGCTGGTCGAGCGGACGAAGCAAGCAGTCGCGAGTACGCTCCCTAAAAACCTGATCGCCCGCACACCCGTGCAAGTGTCGCTTTGCGGACGACGATTTCGGAGGCATACTCTCCCACTCTCTATGCTCGCAGAAGGTGGGACGAGGATGGGCTATACGCAATGCGTCTGAGAATGTTTGTACGTGTAGTTGTAACCAAAAGCAGTATCACCTCCTTTGTGTATATACACGCATAGAGGGAGACCAACAGACAATAACGGTCGCCATCAGAGTTACCATTACAGCCAGCCAGAAACTGACACCATCAGTGACGTCCGTTACTAGCTGACAGCCATTACAGCTCATCCGTTACTCGCCATAACACCATAACACAATAAATGACCAGTAACGTACGACAGTAATGGATGGTCATCACTCTAGGCAAAATGCGTAACCGTTAGGAAGGAATATTCGGACCAAGGTCCGATCTACCACGGCCACGACCATGGTCATGGCCGGCGGCGCGTGCGCGTGTGGCAGTCCTTCATCATTTTCTCAGTTTCTCAATAGATGCATCAATGGTCCACATATTTAAGTTGATTGAGTTATCTTTTTAACTTCCGGTATGGTACTAAAGTACTAGTAAACCGTAGCATTAAAGTAAGCCTTTAGCATTGACTATTATTGAATATTAATTTGGCTATACCCACATTAATTCAACTAAAATTACACTAATCTAGGCCTATTGGATCAAATTTGGTTAATCCAATGTCAAAAGTTTCCCTAATCTTGAAACAAATCTAGTTAATCAAAGATGGCAGAGAAGCATATTGTTTTTTCATTACTTTATGAACTCATTAAATTGGCATAAATATTATTGGTGTCCATAGCTTGTTGGGTTCAAAGGGCATAAGTAGCAGCGCGTGCATCTTATGATTAAAATATAAGGTAAACCAAAATATCACCGCACTTTGTTTTGTAACTGAACTTTTATTTTGTACACTATATTTTGTTATCATATTAAAATCAGTCCAAGGCTTTACTAAATTTTGGATCCATCACTGCCCATGATTAAATCCTAAGCTGCTTCACTCTCTGAATCCACCGTCTAGCTCAATCAGCTTCGCTTGACAAGGAATTAAATAAGGTTAAAAACACATGACATGAGTTAAAAATAGTGGAAGACAAGCTACCCGTATGCATGTTGAGACACATATGAGCTCTGACGGCCATATATATACTATGACACAACATGTGTCATGTGTGTATATTATAGCTGGAAGGGTGTGAGAGAAGATCGATATAAATTATTAAAACTTCAGCAAATTCCCCTCTTCCTTTATTACAAGAAAAAAATTCTAACGCATTCGTGGCTCCATTTTGGACGAAAATAGTAGGCACCCGAAGAAGGCGCCGCTGCCGCTGTTTTATGGGCGACCACCGGCTCCGTCGCTCCCTTCCCGCCATATATATACACCGACAAACCATCGCGTTCTTCCACGGCATACGCGCCACCCCCACCACCCTCCCTCTTCGCGCCATCTCCCCCTTCACCGGCGTGCCATGACGACGACGCGCCTTTGCGCCGCCGTGACCACGTTCCTGCCACTACTACTACTGTCCTCCGCCGCGGTGTCCCTGGCCAATGCCGCCGGCAGGGAGAGCGAGCATGGCCGCGGCCAGCAAGCGGCGGCCACGACCTCGAGCGTGTACGTGGTGATGGTGAAGGCTCCTGCCCAGGGCGTCGACTCCAAGGCGTACCACATGAGCATCCTCGCCACCGCGCTCGGCAGGTACGCATGGCACCACCAGCAGCACAGCAGCTAATTTAAGCGTTTCTTTAATTTGGTCGGTCGTTGTGCCTTGTTGTCCGTTGAACGGAGGATTTGATTTCTCTGCCGTTGCCGTTGCCATCGAAATGCCAGCGAGGAGAAAGCCAAGCGGGCGCTGATCTACAGCTACAAGGCCGCCGCCAGCGGGTTCGCCGCCAAGCTCACGCCAGCGCAGGTCGCCGCGTTGCAGAGTGAGCTCCATAATTCACCGATTAATTCCCCCGTGCCCTTGTTTACTTTTTTGCGATGCTTGCCTGATTTCCTGTGCAAACTCATGGCGATTCCCTCGTGCTCTTGTTTGTTGGCCTGGCCAGAGCATCCTGACGTTGTGCAGGCGCTGCCTGACGTGAAGTACACCCTTGAGGACAGGAACCACCTCAACTGAACCGAGTGCGGCTTTCACCAACACGATACATAGCTCGGCACTAGTGCCATCTCATGTTAGCAAGTGTGCATGTGCACACACCCTAGGGTCAGAATTTATATAAGCATGCTATGTGTGCTAGTGAGGGTAATTTAGTCTCTTCATAAAGACTGAATGCTGTACCCCGCCTGCTGTTCATTGTTTGATATCACCGTGGATCCACGAGACTGCTGCACCTGATGAGAGGTTAGAGCTAGAAGATGGATTTCAGAACATGCGTGTGCTGCCCAACCAATTGCACATTTCTGGCTTTCAAACGTGATGTTCATCTGTCCTTCTGTTTCCCTTTTTTTCCCCAAAAACGAGAGAACATTGTACCTTGAGCAATATGTATTTGGGCACGAATTTAGCCTGCGACTGCAATAGATGCGTACAGTTCTTATAGATGCATATTCCACTCAGCCTGAAAGTTGAGGTGACTTCCTTGCACGAGCTGCGGCTATACCGGTTTTCAGATTCTAAACCGAAATACAACAAAAACTATACCTGTTTTCGTTTCTCAGGGTAACGACGGTTTTGTATTCCCCGCTCCTACGGACATGTTTAAGATTTGAAGAAGAAGAGAAATGGAGGAGCTAAAATTCTCTTCTATTTAATTTTAAATAGTAAAATAAGAATTTAGTCCATTCAATTCACTTTCCAAACAAGCCCTACATTGTTATCGCATCCAGAATTATCTCCTGTGCTGTGCTTCAGTGCGTGCTGAACGACATCAACGTGGACCACACCACGTAGGAAACGTGCGGATCCAAACCATTCGTCATAAATGTCACATCTCATTAAGCAAGCATTTGTGCCGAGGAGCTTTTGGAATCATCAGGACACTAGCATGGTTGATTTAATCTCTACCCGTTAAATCCACCAGTTTAAACTAAACTAAGTACACCCCACAAACCATCTCATGCCCCTACTAAAGTCACCCAGTGTTTTAACTCCAGACAAATCCCACTATTAAAAAACAACGGTCCAGTTCATTTTTTATTTGTCTACTCTCTCTTACACATTCGCATCCGTTATCTTTAATAGATCATCCCTCAACGCTACATCGCCTCGACGATACTGATCGATGAAGAGTAGTTGGATGATCACGATCAACGCTACAACCGCAAACTCCTGGACGATCACGATCAATGCCGCCGCCAATCTCACTAGCCGATCATGGGACCTGCAGGATACTGCGGGTGATAGCGCGTTGATCTCACTCTGCCAGTCCACGCCGTCACCGAACTCACTCAGGCGATCACCACTTCCGCCGACCATTTACCCACAAACATCTTCTTCCCCTCCCATCCCTCCTCTTTCCCCGTCACACTCGATCATAGGGCCACCGCGCGCACGACACGACACAACTAGCCGCCGCCAACCCGACCTATCCCCCTTCACCTTCCTGGTTCCGAGAGGTCTGATCTGCCATGGAGGTGTCGGTCGCAGCGGCGCGTCCACGGTCGGGCTTCTTCACGTTCCTGATGCATGGCATCGTCCTCCGGACATGGAACCGCGACCACAGTCACATCGTCGTGTGCTAGCACAGCCCCGCTGCCGCAACCTCTGTCCCGTTGTCGCTTGCGGGCCTCAGTGTGGGGCGCCACGTCGTGCCCTCCAACTCCATCTTCTCTGAGAAGCCCACCATCGAGCTGGCTGAGCTATCATCCAAGTCCTCGTCACCGTCGTCGGTGTTGGCTGAGCTATCATCTTCACGCATGTTGGTGAATGTCTCTGCGAGGTGAGACAGGTGGTCCTCCTTGCTTTTACTTGCCACTACGATGTCATCCACATAAGTGAAAATGTTGCGGCCTACATGGTTTTCGAGGACCTTCTTGGTAGAGGTGTACATTTGGGCCGGGCCTAATGGGCGGGCACGAAGCACGAAAAAAAAGCCTAGCCCAAGCACGGCACGACACGAAATTAATTCGGGCCGAGCCGGCCCGGCCCGTTGCATCGGGCCGTGCTTGGGCCGACGCCGAGGCCCACGGGCGGGCACGAGCCCGGCCCGTTTAATCAGACCCGAATTGGCCCGTTTACTGGCACGAAAAGGCCCGAAATTCATAGCAGCCCACTGCCCCACTCCTGTACTCAGCGTCTCAGCCCACTGCCCCACTCCTGTACTCAGCCCGAAATCCTGAAAGGCTGAAAGGCTGAAACAGTGAAACCCTACGTCGCTAGTCGCTACCGGCCGCCGTTTTTCTCCCGTGTCCCGATCCGCCACCGTCGATCCCGATTCCCGACTGGAGACTCCCATCCGGGCACCATCCGGCCGCCGTCTCAGGCTCTCAACCTCCAAGGCGGCTAGCTCCAGGCTCCAGCACTCCGGCAGCTCCCTGCAGCCGAGCGCGAGCGTCCCTGCGGGCTGCGGCGGTGCGGCCCTGCGCCCTGCGTCCGAGCGCGAGCGACAAGCGTCCCTGCGGTTGCAGTGCGGCCCAGCCAGCTCCAGCGCGAGCGTCGCGGCAGCCGAGCGCGAGCTTCCTTGCGGCGGTGCGGCCCTGCGCCCTGCGTCCGAGCGACGAGCGTCCTTACGGGTGCGGCCCAGCTCCAGCGTGAGCGTCCCTGCGGCCGAGCGCGAGCGCCAGCGTCCTCCCTGCGGCCGAGCGCGACCGGAGCCGCGGCCGCCTCTGCGGTCTGCGCCCTGCGACCAAGCGCGACCGGAGTGTATTTCGGGCCCAGATGTGTATTTCGGGCCCAGATGTGTATTTCGGGCCCAAATGTGCATTTCGGGCCGTTTTTTATTTCGAGCCGCCCGTTTAAAGCACGGCACGTTTAGTGAAATATGGGCCGGGCCGTGGGCCGAGGGGTCGACCCGTGGGCCGGCACGGCACGACCCGAAATAAATACTGGGCCGGGCCGGCCCGAAATTAAACGTGCCGGGCCTTTTCGGGCTTGGGCCGGGCCGAGCCGGGCGGCCCGAATGTACACCTATACTTCTTGGTGAGGCGAGAAAAAGTTGAACCGACGTTCTTGAGTCCCTCGGGCATCCGTACGAAACAATACGTGCCGAAGGGTATGATGAAGCTGGTGCTAGCCTTGTCCTCCTCTTTCATGTAAATCTGGTGGTAGCCCGAGAAGCAGTCTAGGAGCGACATGACTTCGTAGCCTGTTGCGCTATCGACAATCTTGTCGATTCGTGGTAGAGGGAAGTTGTCCTTGGAGCATGCTTTGTTGAGGCTGGTGAAGTCAATGCACATGCGCCACTTGCCGCTCTTCTTCTGCACCATCACAACGTTGGCAAGCCATGTTGGGTAGGCAATTGGTTCGATGAATCTGGCCTCCAATAGGCGATGCACTTCAGCCTTGACTGCTTCTGTTTTTTCGTCAGATATTTTCCGTAGCCGCTGCTTCTTTGGGCGCACCGAGGGGTCGATGCCCAAACTATGTTCGATGATGGCGTGGCTAACCCCCACTAGATCGAGGGCAGACCAGGCGAAGACATCCTTGTTATGGCTGAGACAGGAAAGAAGCTTTTCCTCGTCGTGTGATGTCAGGTCTTCGCTGATCATGACTGTTTGTTTTATGGTTGTAGGATCGAGGGGTACTATCTTCGTCCTGTCGTTGCTTTGCAGTTGGGCGTTGACCTTTTTGCCTTTGGATAGATGCTGGCTATCGCTGCCTTCGCACTCTGTTGTGAGGCAGTGAACGTTGCGCTGCCCTAGAACGAAGTCTCTCTCAATGTTCCGTGTTGTCTGCTGGTCTCCATAGACTATGATCATGCCCTGTGGGCCTGGGATTTTCATGCAGACATATAGTCCATGAATGGCTGCCTCAAACTTGTTGATTGAGCCACGCCCCATTATGGCGTTGTATGGGTAGACCATGTCGACTATGTCGAAGGTGACTTGCTCACTTCGCGCGCTGGGTGCCGCACCGAATGACAATGGTAGTTCTATTTTGCCAACAGGGAACATGCATTTGCCGCCGAACCCGTACAAGGGGTTGTTTGCGGGCTTGAGGAGGCTGTGGCTGATTCCCATGCGATTGAAGGCATGTAGGAATATGATATCGGCCTGACTGCCATTGTCGACCAATACTATGTGCAAATCCTAGCCTGCTACCCTGTAATTGATTACCATGGCGTCTGCATGTGGTGCGCTGCGCAAGTCAACATCCCTGGCGTCGGAAGTGAGTGGTACATGGGACCACTTCGTTTGTACCACTGGGCCGGTGAGGGCGACATGGTTAACACTGCGATAGTGATCTTTTTCTATCGCTTGGTGTCGAAGTCCATGCTGGATCCCGCAGTGATCATGTGGATGACTCCACAATAAGGTGGCTCGGTGAAGTCTTTTTGTTTGGGTGCGAGCGGTGGTGGGTTGTGATGTGGAGGATTTGGATGGTGTGGTGGTGGGGGGGGAGAACCTATACCTCTTGATGGTGATGGTATACATGATTGGGTTGATGTTGGATTTGTTCATTGTGGTATGGTTGTTGGTGGTATTGTTGGGGAAGGTAGGTGTTCGCGACGACTCGTTGGTTGTCGGCTGGTTGGGCTCTGGCCATTCTGTCCTTAGTGGCCTTGGTCTTCGGACAATCCCTGGTGGGATGTGCGCAGTCCTCGCCGTGAAATAGGCAGTAAAATCTTCATGGCTACTAGGCTCGTCCCCTGCCCCTTCCTCTTGTGCTGTTGCCGCGGCCTTGAGAGGGGTATTCCTGGCAGCAAGTAGTCTCTCCACTGGGATGTTGATTGGCTATGGTGTGCACCTGTTGCTGGTTGCGATTGTCCCTACTGGAGTCTGTCTGCGTCGGCCTAACCCAGGTTCTGCTGGACTGCGGAGGGTCCTTGGGCTTCCTCTGAGATTCGACCTTATGCTGGTGGAGCTCTTCAGACCTGGCATATTTTTTGAACAATTAGTAGAGCTCTTGCAGATGCTTGGGCGGGTCCCTAATACAATGACTGTACAAAACGCCAGTCCGAAGACCACTAATGGCATAATGGATCGCTATGTGATCGCCAA
Source organism: Zea luxurians (assembly GCA_029449295.1). NCBI lineage: Eukaryota > Viridiplantae > Streptophyta > Magnoliopsida > Poales > Poaceae > Zea > Zea luxurians. Next base: position 41,192,658 of record JAOPSE010000001.1, on the reverse strand, counting down.
CTAATGGCAGTTGCAATTTGAGCGTGAGGAATGTTTTGTAGTATTCACGAAGGGTTTCCTTCTCTTGCTGCTTGTAGACTGATAACTCGGCCAATGCATCTATGTCTGGCCGGTATCCTTGGAAATTTAGGAGGAACTTGCCGTGAAGTCCCTTCCATGACTCAATTGAAAGTGGTGGTAGCCTGGTATACCAAGTTAAGGCTGGGCCTTCGAGTGCGATGATGAAAGACTTGGCCATGGTGGCGTCATCCCCTCAGGATGATGCAACAGCGACTTGGTAGCTCATGATATACTGAGTTGGGTCGGTGCTACTGTTGTATTTGGGGTAAGTGCCAGCCCTGTAGTTGGCTGGCCAAGGTGACGCTTGGAGCTGCAGGGCCAAAGGACTTTGCTCGTCGAGGTAGTTGATTCCCTAGAAAGCGACAGCTAGGGGGAAGATGGGGCCGCGCTATGGGTAGAATGGGTCTCCGCCTTGTGTGTTTTGCTGGAAAGCCACCAGCAGTGCGAGGGGGCCGCGCTGCAGGTTGTACGGGCCTTCGCCTTGCATAAGTGTGATTTCTTGTTCTAGCTCTCGAGCTTTTTGTTCTTCATCTAATATCATCTGTCGCACTTTGGCTTGCATGGTGACTCGTTCACGCTTGGCTTCAAGTATCTCTTTTTGCTTTTGCAGGTGGTTGTTCTTAATGCACAGGGCTTGCAGTATTAGCTGGTCTTTGGCTGAGATGACTATGACCTCGCCATCCTCTATGGTGTCTTTGCCTTCTGGGGGAGCGAAGCCTGGTGGTGGTGCCCGTGGTGCGCCCTCGGAACTACAAGTGCGAACAATGTCGTCGAGAGTGGGGTTGTCCTAGCGTTGCCTCTTGCTATTGATGGCATCATCTTCGAAGGCCTCCTGGAGGGTGTTGTCCACGAGGGCTTTGCCTTTCTTCTCCACTAGGAGCGCTGCCTTCGCCGCATCGTTGATGGAAGCAATGGTCTTCGAGCTTGCTCTCTTGGGGGCCATCGCAGGATGCTTTTTTGTTGCACGAACGATGGGCGCCAAATGTTGGAACCTGCTTTCAGGGACAACATAATGCAATAGGGAATAGTGGGAGCAGTTTAATGCCTCTAACACAGGGTGTCAAAAGCAATAGCGTTCTCCCTGTGCTTTCGCACAGTACAGGGGTATTTATAGGTAACCGTGGGACCGCCCGACCAGGTCAAGGACATTTAGGCCCTCAGTTACCTAGTTTATCCCTAGAATATTCCCTCATAGGGGGGTTACAGTGAGTCATTACAACACACTTTATTACAGACACAGCCCAGCCCGTTCTGCCCACATGACATCCGAGGGTGGAGCCCTACAACATGGGCCGAATTGCACATGGGCCCTCCCTCACGCTGAGGGGGACAAAGCCTTGTGGTCTTTGCGGCCTCGGTCACCCAATCCTTGAAGTCATTTGGGGGTCTTCGTCTCATCTTGTCGGAGTGAGGGGGCGCTTGGGCCTTCGCGTAGACGACGTCAACGGTCTGGCCGGTGGGTCCTGCTGATGCAGCCTTCGACCTGTGGGATGTTGAGGTAGAGATCGGCGAGTGAGGGGTGGCATGTTCGCCTTCGCCCCAACAGTCGGTGACTGATCCCGTCGTTGCGTTGGTGATTGCCATGTATGTGTCCATGTGGGATTTTAGGGCTGAGATGACGCCAATCTCCAGCCAGGAGTAGTCGAGTGGTGGCACTTCCGCCAATGCCGCCATGCCGTCGCTCAACTAGGGTTTATTTTATCGATAGGGAAAAAATATCGGAGGTTGGCGATAAACATGATTATTGGATTTATCGGAATTTTATCGGTGACAGGAAAATTTTTTCGATAGAAATTTGAAGAAAATGATTCAATTTGTTTAAATGCCATGTAGATTATATTTAGATATTTAACAAATAAAAACAACTCAGACCAACCAATCAAGTAAATTCAGGGTTTTTAGTATCCTAGAAGAGACTGAGAAGACATATAGACCAACTGACTTCTAATTTAAACATTTGATAGTGCCAATTCAAAAAATTTGAAAATTTCAGCTAATAAAGAAAAAATATTGGAGGTTGATAAGAAAAGTCAGATTTATTGGATATCATATTGCATGTCCGCCAACGCCTCCACGCCGTCGCTAAGTCCGCTTGTCAGGCGACTAGGCTAGTTGGGCCGCATGTGGAGGCAGTAGCTCGGACTGAAGAATACAAGACGTCTGATGTTGATGAAGGAGGTTCTTATAAGGAGGGCGGCAATACATTAGGCCACATGCAATACAAAGTATACGAATCTGTAAGGCGGTGTTAGCGTGTATAAATACTGGACACGCTGGTTATACAGATTTCATGCTTAATACAAACACTAGACTTCTTATGACTCTATCTACTTCCTTCGCTCTCCTATCTTCTTCTCCATGCATCTTCTTCGTTGTGTCTTACTTGGTGACGCTAACATCTGGTGTCAGACTTGGTTTCATCCTGTACACTCCTTCTCCAATTCCTGGTTGGCATCCACAACTACGATGGAGGTGGCAATGCAACGGGTTCTCGAGGCGATGGCACACATGGAGCTCCGCATGACCGCAGCACTGGCTAGCAGTGGTGGCGAGTAGGTCCCTGAATCCTTCTCCTATGCCACCGCTTCCTCCCCCATCGTGTCATGGTACAACGACAACATGTTCGGATATTCGGCGGTCCCAGCGTACAACGACGTTCCCGTCGACGACGAGCTGTACCGCGATGAGATCGCCAAGGTGCTCGCGCTACTGGAGTACAACGGGATGACTTCGTCGACCATGGTCCTCGTTGATTATACCACCACAACCACCTCCTCCTTCGCTGCTATGCCATAGTACGACGACAGCATGTTCGGCTCTTCGGTGACCCCGACGTACAACAACGTGTTCACCACACGCGCCCGCTCCATGACACTTTCTCCTTCCTACAGCGACGACCTGCTCGGCGCGTTTGGGATTTACATCCTCGACCACGAGCTGTTCAACGACAAGCAGATAGCCCACAACAGATTCAACATCGTGCCGCACATGGAATCGGAGTCAGAGTCAGAGTTCCTCACCTCCCTTGCCGCCTAGGCTCCCTCGACCGAGGAGGGCATGGCCGCAATGGGCGCGACCGCAAACGCAGGGCCCCACGAGGCTCAACCGCCCTCACCGTGTAAGGCCCAAAATTTGTATAAATTTTTTTATTAATAATAATAAAATAAATATATGAAGAAATAAGATGTATAGGAATTGGGAAAACATATAAAAAGTTTAATTGGCTACTTTTGATGATTTTCTCGTCCTTGCATTAAATATGTTAAATAAAGAAAATGGTGCATCATGTTGGAATTAATTATTTGTGCATTCAATAATAATAACAATAATATTAATAAAAATATAATACTAATTTGAGATTTGGGTTGAACACTAAATTGAAATTTAGGAATTGAAAATAGAAATGGAGAAAAAGGAGAGAAAGAAAAAGAAAATGAATATAAAATATAAAGAATATATACAAATATATCTCCAAAAGTGGTACTTTTAATTGCGCAATATAATTTGAGGATAAACCTGCCACAATTTTGAATTTAAATTACAATTGAAATTTGAAATTTGGAAAGGAAGAAAAGAAAATAAAAATAAAAATAAAAAGAAAAGCAAATGGGAAAACGACCTCATGGGCCAAATGTCACTGGCCTCGGCCCAGCTCTCGCACCCTAACCTGCCGCCCTCTTGTCCATTTCACCGACGCGTGGGTCCCCTTGGGCGGGCCTCCCATCGCCCGCGCTTATGCACCTGAAGCCGCTGACTCGCGGGCCCCCGGTGTCAGCACCCCCTCTGTCCTCCTCGCGCGGACGTGGACTGGAATCCACGCGTGATGGTGCCAATAACTCCGGCCAGGTCCGCGTCTTTGGGGGGATGGTTAAGCTTTGGCCGTCGTTCAGTTACAACCTTCCGCTATAATCTTGGGTGCTTAGCTCCACTGACATGACCTCGTACTCGCCTCCATAAAGCGTCCGACTAGTCTCCTCCCTACCTTGCGGCTTCGTCCCCATCGCCACCTAAGAATCACCGTGAAAGATGAATCGGGAAGTAGTGAGATAGAGCAAGAGAGAGGGCCGCTGCCGGTGATTCATGCCTGCAGCGGCGCGCTACCCTTGGGTGGGTCGTGAGGGACTCTACGGGAGGTGCCGCCGTGGTTGATTCAGACGCATGGCGAGGTCGGGATTCTGGGCTAGCCTAGGCGCTGCCGCATGGAACATCGTCGGTGACTGCCACTCTGGCTGCTCCTACGATCGGGTTGGGTGGTCGCGGCCTGGGTCGTGCGCTGGTGGGCACTAGGTGCGAAGGCATCGACCAGATTTGGGGGAATTCCTCACCGGAGTCTGGACATCACCGCCGTCCGCTACACTTCGTGGACATCACCACTACGACCTCGGAGAGCCGGTAAGAACATCCTTATCGTATTCGCCAGCGTATAGGCTTCGGTAGCACCTAGCGTTTAGTGGAATCGTGCACCGACGACACATTTGGTGTTCCGGCCATGGTGCACCGCTGCGGGGGCATCGCTCCACCGTTGGAGTCCGGTTAGCTAGGGCAAACGGATCTCAGACGTTGGTTTGTAGTTGAACGGCTAGGATTAGAGTTGCTTAGCGCTACATCGCAATTGAATCTCTGTCGTTCGCCTTTGATTGGACGGTTCGGGGTGGATCAAGCTTCATAAATTCTAGGTCATCAGATTCTGATCCTTTGGTTTCCCTTGCATACCGGTTCGGTTATAGGCTGATCTAATCTGGCGCGTCCGATGATGATCAGACGGCGGATGTCGTTCCATACCCCTTCGTGTGGCTTATTTCCTAAAGAGACCCCGGATTATTTTAGAATCAACCCGCAGTCCATAGATCCTGTGAAATGAGTCTTGTAAACCTTGCGCGGTGGCCCCTGAGTTTCTGTTTATTTGGTGCGCAGTCCAGCCAATAATAAAATCAGAGAAATTCATTTTTAATACAAAAATAATGGTAGAAACTTGTATAAATCATAGAAAATGCATATTAAATTCTTTTTAGTCCATTCTAGTTCCTATAATTTTGTAAAATTATTGTTCATCATTTAGTACCACTGTTTTGACATGAAAGCCACTTTAAAATTTATTTCTTAATTAATCTTGTATCAAATACATAAAACCTTCAGAAATCCATACTTTCTCCGTTTTAACTCCGATTTGATCCGTTCAAGTTGCGTTAGCCCCATATAAATATTTACTATGCAATAACAACGTTTATTATACCATGTCTCATTATTTTATAATTAGATCTCCATTTAACTTATGTTGGTTAATCTGCTTATCATTATAATCCACTAGAATATGATTTATGATCAATTTATAACTTAGATTAAAGTTGAGATAATTATTTATAGAATAACCTCTTATATGATTTATATTAACTGATTTATAATATAGTTTAACATTTTAATCACATAAATCCTCCATAAAATCATAACTCCTTAACCGTAACTTTGATTTTAGTGGTTCTCGTTCCCACGATCTCGTAACAACGCGTAGACTATTATTATGCAATTTGTACTTATGTTTGGTGTGATGTTAATTTTGTCTATACACTGTTTGTTTGTATTGCTATGACTAGCAGTGAGGTCACGAGTCACCTGAAGTTCATCCTATGCCTGGAATCTCAAGTGCCAGGCAAGTTGTGCCCTTGATTCACTTTTGTTACCCAATAATGTTCGTTATTATCACTATTCAATGCATAGGTTTAATTTTGATGGGACCCAATAGGTCACTCTAGTCTGTTTATCCATTTTACCTTGTTTAGCCCTGAATCATATGGGTAGTTATGCTAATGCTTTACATGGTTTTGGGTTAATATTTCATTATATCCATGTTCCAGTTATTTTGTTATTCTATTTTTGTTCATGTCAAGATCATTATATTATTGTTAATTGGAACATTGAGCTTAACTTGAGAAACACGTGCCACCACAAGGGTGAAATAGGACCCCTTGGCTAACTAATTAGGAAAGCTAGTGGAAGACTACCTTACCCGAAAGGGGCAAGGGCAGTAGGGGAGTTGCATGTAAGGAGGTTCTCGGGTTGATTTTGCTGCGATGGCGGTCACACGAGGGATTCTTGTAAGTGCTCTTCCCATAAACTGTAGCGGGTTTTCGGAAGCTAGTGGAACTTTGTAAAGGCCTCGTAGTGGATCCCTAGCCATTCACCTCGGTAGTGTCTAAGGGTTTAGCTAGCCCTGGCGACATGGGAAACACGACTTATGGGTAAAGGGTACAACCTCTGCAGAGTGTAAAACTTGTATACTAGCCGAGCTCACGGTCAAGAGCAGCTTAGGACTCTCTGATGATTAAATTATGGAACCTAAACTCAATTTGTCATATGCATTGCATGGGATTTGTTATTAATTTTGTTCTATTTTTATTATTATGGTTTCGTATTTACTTACACTTAGTAACTGCTAATAAAACTTTGACCAACTTATAAAAGCAATGCTCAGCTTCAACCTTTATTTTGTTGACCAGCCTTACACTTCTCTTGAACTCCCACCTTTGGTGAGTTCATGTCACATTATTCCCCACAACTTGTTGAGCGATGAACATGTGTGAGCTCACCCTTGCTGTCTCACACCCCCCACAGGTCAAGAGCAGGTACCACTGGATGAGGCGCATGGTGGATGTTGCGCTGTGTTCGTGAGAGGTCTAGGTCGTCGTCTTCCAGTTGACTTTCTGGCGCCGAGGATGGATTTTAGTTCGATCCATATTTATCTTTTATTTTGTAAGACTTCCGCTATGTAATAAGTACTCTGATTATATTGTGACATTTATCTCTATACACTCTGTTATTATATATGTTGTCTTCTTTGGCGCATGTATGAGATGCACCCGGCTTTGTCCCTTAAAACCGGGTGTGACAGAAGTGGTATCAGAGGAAATGTTGACTGTAGGACGAAACCTAGATAGAAATGGACAAACCCTTACCTACTTATCTTACTCTGGTTCATTCTATACTTATCTCATCTTGATCCTATCTCACCTTTTGCTGTTCCACTCTGATTACTCTTATCTTTTCTACTCTAAGACAAGATGGATTTCACACCTTGGAATCCTACAACTATGATCTTTTTAAGAGATAGGGAACCTAATACAAAATTTAAAACTATTTTCTCTATTTAAAATGTTGGTTGACTGTTCTGATGATAAATGCCTGATTTGCTTCTTTGATTGATTGAATTATTATAGATGGACATCATAGCATGTACCACCATAAGGTAATGTATTAGCTTTAGCAGGTGACACACTAATCTACTTAGCTAATAAATCCCCCGCAGTAACATTCCTCGTAATTACTCGCCTTGTCTACAATTCTTCCTTTCTTACCCTGTGTTTCTAACCTAGATGGGTACCCCTATAGTGTTAGAAGAGAGCACTATAGACGTGATCCTTGGTATGTCATGGTTAAGAAAGGCAAAGGCAGTTTATACATTGTGCTAAGGGAACCGTAGAACCCACCAGTTCCAAAGGAGAAAGATTTGAAGTTGAAATTGCAGTAACTACCACCACTAGACTAGCGGCATTCTTAGTAGATGGGAAGTTTGTTGGTAACAACATCCGTGTGGTTAGAGATTTTTTGGATGTTTTTCCAGAGGAGTTACCAGGGATGCCATCAAATAGGGAAGTTGAGTTTGTCATTGATCTCTTACCTGGGACTACTCCTATTTCTAAATGGCCATACAAGATGTCCGTAGAAGAACTAAAGGAACTTAAGAAGCAATTAATGGAATTACAAGAGGCTGGGTATATTCGTCTAAGTTCTTTACCTTGTGGAGCACCGGTTCTAATTGTATAGAAGAAAGAAGGATCGCAAGGGATGTGCGTGGATTATAGGTCCCTTAATGATGTCACTATGAAGAACAAGTGTCCATTACCCCGCATTGAGTATTTATTTAATCAAATGAGAGGTGCAAGGGTATTCTCGAAAATTGATCTCCGATCGGGTTACCATCAAATGAAGATTAGGCCATCGGATATTCCCAAGACGGATTTCTCGACCCGATATGGTTTATATGAGTTCACTGTTATGTCATTTGGACTAACTAATGCACCCGCCTATTTTTATGGATCTGAATAATAAGGTGTTCATGGTCTGGACAGATTCATCGTGGTTTTCGTCGACGATATTATTATTTATTCCAAGAGTGATAGTAATCATGAAGAACATTTGAGATTGGTGCTACAGAAGCGACGAGATAATCAACTCTACGCCAAGTATAGCAAATGTGAGTTTTGGATTGGTGAGGTGCCATTCCTTGGACATATCATTTCTAATGGAGGAATATTAGTGGATCCTGCTAAAGACAAGGAGATAGTGGCGTGGAGCATACCCACTACAGTTACGGAGGTTCGGAGTCTCTTGGGACTTGTAGGATATTATTGGAGATTTATTGAAGGATTTTCTAAGATTGCTAAGCTTATGACCTCACTTCTAGAGAAGGGAAGAGAGTTTAAGTGGGATGAGAAGTGCCAAGATAGCTTCGACCAATTAAAGAAGAGATTGATGTCACCACCAGTGTTGGTTATGCCAGATTTATAGAAGGGATTTGATGTTTATTGTGATGCATGTGGCCATGGCTTGGGATGTGTGCTCATGCAAGAAGGACATGTGATCGCCTACTTGTCTCATCAGTTGCGGAAACATGAATTGAACTACCCTACTCATGACTTAGAACTAACAGCCGTTGTGCATGCGCTTAAGATTTGGAGACATTATATTATGGGAAACAAGTGTCAAGTATGCACTGATCATAAGAGTTTGAAGTATATATTCACTCAGAAGGATCTCAACCTTAGGCAACATCGTTGGTTGGAGCTTATTAAGGATTATGATTTGGAGATTCATTATCACCCAGGCAAGGCAAATTTGGTTACAGATGCCTTGAGTCGAAAGGAGCATGTTCATTCAGCTGATGTTGCCCAGCTACCCGATGAGATTGTTTAGGATTTCAGGAGACTTAACCTGGGGATAGTTGCTCACACTGAAGGAGTTATTATTGATGTGGAACCTACCATAGAGCAAGAAATCCACAGAAGGACATATTGGTGATGCTAAGATACAAGAGATTAGGGATCTGATTACTGAAGGTCGAGGTCCGGAATTCACGGAAGATGAGCAAGGCATTGTGTGGTTCAAGGACAAGATATGTGTTCCTGATATTGAAAGCCTTTGAGAGACTATTTTAAAGGAGGCCCATGACTCGGATTATTCTATTCATCCTGGTAGTACCAAGATGTATCAGGATTTGAAGCGGAAGTATTGGTGGTATGGATTTAAGAGAGATGTGGCTGCACATGTGGTTATATGCGTTGTGTGTCAAAGAGTGAAGACCGAACACCAAAGACAAGTTGGACTACTGCACCCACTTAAGATACCCGAGTGGAAGTGGGAAGAGATTGATATGGATTTTACTACTGGATTGCCTCGCATCTCGAAAGGATATGATTCTATATGGGTTATTGTGGATAGACTGAACAAAGTGGCTCATTTTATTCCGGTCAAGACTACTTATAAGGGATCTTAATTGGCAGAATTATATATAGCTCGGATTGTGTCTCGACACGGTGTACCAAAGAAGATCATTTCAGATAGAGGATCACAATTTACCTATAGATTTTGGAAAAAGTTTTCATGAGAATATGGATATGAAGTTGAATTTTAGTTTGGCCTACCATCCTCAGACTAATGGACAGACTAAAAGGACTAATCGAGTATTGGAGGACATGTTGAGAGCTTGTGCCCTTCAGCATGGTAGTAGTTGGGACAAGAATCTACCTTATGCTGAGTTCTCATATAATAATAGTTACCGGGCTAGTCTGAAGATATCACCATTTAAGACTCTATATGGCAGGAAGTGCATGAATCCTCTATATTGGATCTGACTTGAGAAAGACAGTTCTTTGGACCTGAACTTATTCAAGAGGCAGAAGAACAAGTCCGTATAATCAGGGAGAACCTGAGGGTAACACAGACCAGGCAAAAGAGCTACGCTGATAATAGAAGAAGACCACTGGAGTTTGAGGAAGGTGATCATGTGTACCTCAAGGTGTCACCACTTCGTGGAATGAGGAGATTTAAAGTTAAGGGCAAATTGTCCCCTCGCTATATTGGACCATTCTGAGTTTTTAGGCAAGTTGGAGAGATGGCCTATCAACTCGAGCTACCTGATAATCTATCTGATGTGCATAATGTATTTCATGTGTCTCAACTTAAGAAGTGTCTCCGTGTTCCTGAGAAACATTTACCAATGGAAGAGCTCAGTGTTCAGGGTGGTTTGATTTACACGGAGTACCCTATCAAGATTCTTGACACCTTGGCTCGAGTTACAAGAAATAAGGCTATAAAGATGTGCAAAGTACAATGGAGCTATCATGGAGAAGATGAAGCTACTTGGGAAAGAGAGGAAGAGCTTTGCATAGATTTTCCCCATCTTTTCCCTAGTCCTTCCTAAATCTCGAGGACGAGATTCTTGTTAAGGGGGGTAGGATTTGTAAGGCCCAAAATTTGTATAAAAAAATTTATTAATAATAATAAAATAAATATATGAAGTAATAAGATGTATAGGAATTGGGAAAACATATAAAAAGTTTAATTGGCTACTTTTGATGATTTTCTCGTCCTTGCATTAAATATGTTAAATAAAGAAAATGTGCATCATGTCGGAATTAATTGTGCATTCAATAATAATAACAATAATATTGATAAAAATATAATACTAATTTGAGATTTGGGTTGAACACTAAATTGAAATTTAGGAGTTGAAAATAGAAATGGAGAAAAAGGAGAGAAAGAAAAAGAAAATGGATATAAAAATATAAAGAATATATACAAATATATCTCCAAAAGTGGTACTTTTAATTGCGCAATATAATTTGAGGATAAACCTGCCACAATTTTGAATTTAAATTAGAATTGAAATTTGAAATTTGGAAAGGAAGAAAAGAAAAGAAAATAAAAATAAAAATAAAAAAGAAAAGCAAATGGGAAAACGACCTCATGGGCCAAATGTCACTGGCCTCGGCCCAGCTCTCGCACCCTAACCTGCGTCGCGCTCTTGTCCATTTCACCGACGCGTGGGTCCACTTGGGCGGGCCTCCCGTCGCCCGCGCTTGTGCACCTGAAGCCGCTGACTCGCGGGCCCTCGGTGCCAGCACCCCCTCCGTCCTCCTCGCGCGGGCGTGGACTGGAATCCACGTGTGATGGTGTCGATAACTCCGGCCAGGTCCGCGTCTTCGAGGGGATGGTTAAGCTTTGGCCGCCGTTCAGTTACAACCTTCCGCCATAATCTCGGGTGCTTAGCTCCACCGACATGACCTCGTACTCGCCTCCATAAAGCGTCTGACTAGTCTCCTCCCAACCTTGCGGCTTCGTCGCCATCGCCACCTAAGAATCACCATGAAAGATGAACCGGGAAGTAGCGCGATAGAGCAAGAGAGAGGGCTGCTGCCGGTGATTCATGTCTGCAGCGGCGCGCTACCCTTTGGCGGGTCGTGAGGACTCTGCGGGAGGTGCCGCCGTGGTTGATTCGGACGCATGGCGAGGTCGGGATTCTGGGCTAGCCTGGGCTCCACCGCATGGAACATCACCGGTGACTGCCACTCCGGCTGCTCCTACGGTCGGGTGGTCGCGGCCTGGGTCATGCGCTGGTGGGCACTAGGTGTGAAGGCATCGGCCAGATTTGGGGGAATTCCTCACCGGAGTCTGGACATCGCCGCCGTCCGCTACTCTTCATGGACATCACCACTACAACCTCAGAGAGCCGGTAAGAACATCCTTATCGTATTCGCTAGCGTATAGGCTTTGTGTAGCACCTAGCGTTCAGTGGAATCATGCACCGAGGGCCGATTTGGTGTTTCGGCCATGGCGCACCGCCGCGGGGTCATCGCTCCACCACTGGAGTCCGGTCAGCTTGGGCAAACGGATCTCGGACGTTGGTTCGTAGTTGAACGACTAGGATTAGAGTTTCTTAGCGCTGCATCGCGATTGAATCTCTGTCGTTCGCCTTTGATCGGACGGTTCGGGGTGGATCAAGCTTCATAAATTCTGGGTCGTCGGATTCCGATCCTATGGCTTCTCTTGTGTACCGGTTCGGTTATAGGCCGATCTAATCTGGCGCGTCCGGTGATGATCGGACGACGGATGTCGTTCCATACCCCTTCGCGTGGCTTATTTCCTAAAGAGACCTCAGATTATTTTAGAATCAACCCGCTGTCCACAGATCCTGTGAACTGAGTCTGGTAAACCTTGCGTAGTGGCCCCTGAGTTTCTGTTTATTTGGTGCGCAGTCTAGCTAATAAAATCAGAGAAATTCATTTTTAATACAAAAATAATGGTAGAAACTTGTATAAATCATAGAAAATGCATATTAAATTCTTTTTAGTCCATTCCAGTTCCTATAATTTTGTAAAATTATTATTCATCATTTAGTAGCACAGTTTTGACATGAAAGCCACTTTAAAATTTATTTCTTAATTAATCTTGTATCAAATACATAAAACCTTCAGAAATCCATACTTTCTCCGTTTTAACTCCGATTTGATACGTTCAAGTTGCGTTAGCCCCGTATAAATATTTACTATGCAATAACAACGTTTATTATACCATGTCTCATTATTTTATAATTAGATCTCCATTTAACTTATGTTGGTTAATCTGCTTATCATTATAATCCACTAGAATATGATTTATGATCAATTTATAACTTAGATTAAAGTTGAGATAATTATTTATAGAATAATCTCTTATATGATTTATATTAACCGATTTATAATATAGTTTAACATTTTAATCACATAAATCCTCTATAAAATCATAACTCCTTAACCGTAACTCCGATTTTAGTGGTTCTCGTTCCCACGATCTCGTAACAACGTGTAGACTATTATTATGCAGTTTGTACTTATGTTTGGTGTGATGTTAATTTTGTCTATACACTGTTTGTTTGTATTGCTATGACTAGCAGTGAGGTCACGAGTCACCTGAAGTTCATCCTATGCCTAGAATCTCAAGTGCTAGGCAAGTTGTGCCCTTGATTCACTTTTGTTACCCAATAATGTTCGTTATTATCACTATTCAATGCATATATTTAATTTTGATGGGACCCAATAGGTCACTCTAGTCTGTTTATCCATTTTACCTTGTTTACCCTTGAATCATATGGGTAGTTATGCTAATGCTTTACATGGTTTTGGGTTAATATTTCATTATATCCATGTTCCAGTTATTTTGTTATTCTATTTATGTTCATGTCAAGATCATTATATTATTGTTAATTGGAACATGGAGCTTAACTTGAGAAACACGTGCCACCACATGGGAGGAATGGGACCCCATGGCTAACTAATTAGGAAAGCTAGTGGAAGACTACCTTACCCGAAAGGGGCAAGGGCAGTAGGGGAGTTGCATGCTAGGAGGTTCTCGGGTTGATTTTGCTGCGATGGCGGTCAGACGAAGGATTCTTGCAAGTGCTCTTCCCATAAACTGTAGTGGGTTTTCGGAAGCTAGTGGGACTTTGTAAAGGCCTCGTAGTGGATCCCTAGCCATTCACCTCGGTAGTGTCTAAGGGTCTAGCTAGCCCTGGCGACATGGGAAACATGACTTGTGAGTAAAGGGTACAACCTCTGCAGAGTGTAAAACTGGTATACTAGCCGAGCTCACGGTCAAGAGCAGCTCAGGACTCTCTGATGATTAAATTATGTAACCTAAACTCAATTTGTCATATGCATTGCATGGGAGTTGTTATTAATTTTGTTCTATTTTTATTATTATGGTTTGGTATTTACTTACACTTAGTAACTGCTAATAAAAATTTGACCAACTTATAAAAGCAATGCTCAGCTTCAACCTTTATTTTGTTGATCAGCCTTACACTTCTCATGGACTCCCACCTTTGGTGAGTTCATGTCACATTATTCTCCACAACTTGTTGAGCGATGAACTTGTGTGAGCTCACCCTTACTGTCTCACACCCCCCTCACAGGTCAAGAGCAGGTACCACTGGATGAGGCGCATGGTGGATGTTGCGCTGTGTTCGTGAGAGGTCTAGGTCGTCGTCTCCCAGTTGACTTTCTAGCGCCAAGGATGGATTTTAGTTCGATCCATATTTATCTTTTGTTTTGTAAGACTTCCGCTATGTAATAAGTACTCTGATTATATTGTGACATTTATCTCTATACACTCTATTATTATATATGTTGTCTTCTTTGGTGCATGTATGAGATGCACCTGGCTTTGTCCCTTAAAACCGGGTGTGACACAGTGCTCGGCCCCTACGCCGACATCACAGACGCCGTCCACTTCTCCGAATCAGAGTTCGACACCACCCACTCAGACAAGGACAAGACACTGCTCGACACCCATCGCGTCGGTGAGCTCATCCCCACCAACGCTGGCTACAGCTCCGATAGCTCCTACGGCGGAGACAGATCCCCGCTGTCCCACCTCGCATCCACCCGCGAGGCCGCCAGTAGGGCCCCTTGAAAGCTCTCTTGTGGGTTTTGGTGGTTTGGATGACAACCCAATTATAGGACTAACAAGTGTGCTAAGTGTTGAACAAGTTCTTAATGCAAAGCTAACAAGATTCAACACAAGTGAACAAGTGTGATGGTCCAAAGACTGGATTATCTATAGATAATAGACATCACAAGTAAGATGGACATTGCTTAAGTGAGACTCGGTGTGCGTAACTCAGAGACAGCCGATCAAGCCAAGGATGGAGGCAAGAAGAGCTTTGAGGTACCGAGTGCACATGAGAAGGTCAAGGAGACTAGGAACCCAAAGCCAGGGGTGAAGAAGAAGACTTGCAAAGTCAAGGTTGATCGAGTTAAGAAGAGTCATGGTGCACCAAGGATCACTACATAAGGGCATGACTTACAACTAATGAGGTAACATCTACAGTTATGTGGTGTAAGTCATAAGGCTCAAGATCAAGCTCGAGAAGTGAACAAGGGGTTGAAGCTCAGATATGTCAATCTAGATCAAGTCAAGTTGACTTGATGGTTTAGAGTCCAACATCGACGTCAAACATGCCAAATTGGGTAAAATGATGAAAAAGGTTAAGTATGTAAGGTTCGAGTGTTCAACCTTGTTGCATACACCTCATACTACAAGTTTGGTGCTTTGGTTTGCTCTCTAACTCTTTTTGTAGAGAAAGTGCCATTCTGAGCTCTGCTTGAGGAGAAACAGAAAAGCTAGGAGAAGAACAAGAAAGAGGTAAGTTTCTAGGACTGTTAATTGGATTATACTCTAAATGTGTTTTTTTTAATTCTTAGGAAAATCCTCCCAAAAGTTGAAGTCAAACGGAGAAAGAATGGAGGAAAAAACACTTAGTGTGCTGTTGGCTGGTGCACAGGACAGTTAATAGTAACTGTCCGGTGCACAGGACAGTGAATAATAACATGTCCAATGCACAGGACAGTGAATAGTAACAAGTCCGGTGCATAGGACAGTGAATAGTTACCTGTCCGGTGCACGGGTGTCACACCCGGTTCTAAGGGCAAAACCGAATGCATAGCATATGTGTGCCAGGATCTATTTCCACACATATGTTGACGTCACAAGTGTAATATATCAAAAGAACAATGCATAAAAGCGTAAATAAAGATTATATTAACATATTACACTTCGAACAGACATAATGTCTTAACCTTTATTCATTAAAGTACATCGAAACATGGACATCCTTCCACAGGAAGATGACCGGGGGTATCACTAGACTAGCATCTATGGAGTTCAGCATCATATCTTCATCTGCAAACTTCTGATCAAAATTTAAGCAAGGGTGAGCTCACTTATGGTCGGGGCTCAGCAAGTGGGGTGAAAATGCAAGGTAACAAGGTAAAGCTAAAGTTTAATGCGGTTAGCATTTTAGTTGGTCAACATTTTATTATCAACACCTGATTACCAAGTGTAAGTATATACTAAACCCATTTAAGCATAAGCGATAATGTTCAACATATATATATCATCAACATAAATAATCAGCAGCATATGCTCTGAACCACTTGAACCATAAAGGACCATGATTTATTTTCATCTTCAAGTTCAATTATCATGTGAGGGTCCAAGCTGCTCATAACCGTGAGCACGGCTGATATATCAGTTTTACACTCTACAGAGGTGGTACAACTTTACCCACAAGCCGTGTATCCCCTCTAGCCTGGGTCGGCCAAAACCCGTAAACACTTCCGAGGTGAATGGCTAGGGATCCACTTTGAGGCTTTCACAGAATACTCTTAATACTAAGCAACCCGCTAAGGTTTCTAAGTCGGTGTGGTGACCATCTGGGCGAGGTACCTTAGCCAAGAATATGTCCCCATGTTAATGTGAGCTACCACCACTGCCGCTCCCCCTCTTGCCCATATTTCAGGTAAGGTTGCTAGGCACTAAGCATATAAAGCTAATTACCAAAGCCAGAGCCATGATAGCACTCGTGGTTGCACTGTTTTCCCGGGTGGTCACTCCATGTTCCAACTATCATAATATTATCTTGCTTAATCATCGGATTAACAACAATAATGTAAACTTACCATTTGGAACATTAATATCATCAGTAGGAGTACCAGCATAAAGTTAAAGTTGTAGCAATAGCATAGCTACTTGATTAGATCAAAACCTAGGTTAATAAGGAATAAGGTTGGAGAGGTTAGGTGTATCTAAACAGGTAACCCATTAAATTATGCATATATATATCCAAGAATAAACTTTATTAAATGTATTGTTTGGGATCAAATAGAGTATGCAGAGGGAGAAGTCCACTTGCCTTGCTTATTGAAAACTTGAGGTTCTTCCAGGGATAGGAATAGATCTTGATTCTTAACTACAAGATCAACCACTGAATATCACCCAAACAAACAAGAAGAACAAACACCACTCAATAACATACAACATTCACCATACGTAAAGCTAAAAGAAAGCCTAACGAAAAGAGCGTTCGCATTTCAAAAACATTACACGCAAGGGTTATAATAAAAAGGTATTCTTTTCAAAAATGTGTGATCTATACTTTATAAAACAAGACATGAGCTTAAACGTATAATAATTAAAATCTACAAATATTAAGTTCACCAATTTAATCTTTTATAAATCGTCATATGTGATATGTCTAAGATTAAGGGTTTATAGGATGATAGAACACATTATAACAATATTAATCCTTTTTAACCTTTTAGAGAAGATATATGTTATGTATCTAAGATTAATGTGTTATGAAATACATTATTAATTTATGAAGAATCATGGAACATATAATAAAATATTTATTTGAAAAGACCTTAAGATACAAGCCTAAACAGGTTTTATGTGAAAAGATCATTAAACAAGTAGTTATATTTATTTTCATTAAGAAAATACATGGTCTAATAGATTTTTATGAGAGATAATGAAACAATTAATTATCTTTACTTTTGCTTAAGAAAACACTAGCCTATATTTTTATTAAGCCTGTATAACCAGTTGTGAACAAATTGAAATATAAATCTAATTAACTAGATTATGAGAAAACATAATTAATCTATTACTTATCTTTACCTTTAGTTTAGGAACATATGACCTAGATATTTAAAATGATACTATATTCATTGGTATGTTATTAACTACCATTTTAGTTATGACGGTGTGAGCACTTAATTAAGCCATTATATCATTATTAGAAAAGTTATATGACATATTTCTATTGTAAAGCATATAATTATGGATACTTAAATATGAGACTAAATGAGTTTTATGTGAAGGGATAATAAATAATTATCATTCTATTAGGAAAACACTAAATCTATATTTGTTGAGAAAACTATATTCAAACTGATAGGTCATCATTTTAAAGATATGAACATCAATTCTATTATTTTTAGTATCTTTAGAAAACCCTATTCTTTCTGTTTTTTCTTTTCTAAATAGAAATTATACGTATAACTAAAAATTGTTTATTTATAATTCTTCTAACATTAATATTCTAAGAATTTATTGTAAATTACTAATTGAACTTTTAATAACATATTTATGGTTATTATGACTATAACAAGTATTTTACTAATTCTAAGTAATTAAGTGTTATACTTACATTTATCATGACTAGTAAAATCTATATTTTTATCTCACTAAGCAAATGTGGCCTAGGTGTAATGACTTAACCAATTCTATAGAAATAAACAAATTATTACCTAATTATTTATACTATGAATAGTGATCTCATTTTAGTTTTATATTTTCTTTCTAAAAGAAAAATGTCATTAATAATCAAAACATCTAATAATACATTAAACCACTGTTTATACTATAGTATTTGTATTGTTATGAATTCTATACCACTTACTAAATATATGTTAAGAGGAGCTTTTATTATCTATTTAGTGGGTTTAAATGGACATATGTGTAAAAACTTTTAGATAAATTCTAAAATTAGTCATAAACAAAATTAACTAAGATATTATTTATCTAGTGTTTTCATTACTAACACATGGTCTACCAAATTCTGTCATTCCTCTTTCCAATCCAAAATTCTAAAGGAATCATAAATCAATATCACATCTAAAATCAATTCACTAATTCATCGCGCATATGCTCAAAATCAATCGTTTACACACATGAATTCCAAATAACAACGAATCATTACCAAATTCATGAATTAATTCAAACCATGATTTTGGAGTTAAAAATATTTGGTTTGTCTTCAACCTTTTGGTGAATGGAGGGATTCGACCACGGTGAGGCGAGGCGTTCGGACGGTGAGGCGCGGATGGTCCAGTTGGTGTGCTGCGCGGTCGCGTTGACGATGGACGGCGTAATTCTGGCGATGCGTTTGGACGGTGGGACGTGAGTTCCGGTGAGGCTCCACGGATGGCGGACGATCGACGAACAGCGTGGGCACATTCAAAGCTCCGGTGAACGGCGGATGGATGTGGACGATCCGACGACGAGCTTCATGGCGGTGAGCTGGGCACGGCGCGAGCAGGGGCTCGATGGCGGGCGCGTGGTGCGGCTGCGGGTGCCGGGTGCTGCAAGGACGAGCTCCAGCGCGGTGGGCATATTGTAGTGTTGCAACCTGTACATATAATGCTAAGCCATGGTTAAAACATCTTCAACCACTGAAAATTTAAAGAAAGAAATGCAAGAATATCTTACATGGTCCTTGAACCATGAAGGAAATTCCTTCTCGATGGTTTTCTCAACATCAGGAGTTCGTTCCTTCTCCAACTCTTTTCTGTACAGCCTACATAACATGTCCAGATAAAAAATTGGAACCCATAGTTTATCAGTTTAGAACAAACAACATGTACATGGGAGTACATACACTATATATGGCTCAACCTCCGGACAATTGTTTAGCATGTACCAAACCATCTTTTCAAATACTTTTTCTACATATGTAATCTTAGGGGCTCCAAGTAAATGAACACCATGTTGAAAAACAGACAACTCGCCCTTGGTCAAATCAACACGCTCTCTGTTTCTTCCCTCCCTGTTGTGTCGTGTATCAAGATCATCAAAATACCTCGAACACGCGGTTAAGCATTCAGTAGCAACATATGATTCTGCAATTGAACCTTCAGGATGAGCCATGTTCCTCACAGAATGTTTCAAAGTATATAAACGTCTTTCTACTGGGTACATCCAGCCATATTGCATTGGACCTCTAAGGATTGCTTCATCGGGTAAATGGATTGTCAAGTGTAGCATCACATCAAAAAATGATGGAGGAAATATTTTCTCAAGCTTGCATAGAACAATTGGGATATCATCTTTCATTTTGTGCAATGCATCTAATTTTAGGGTCCTAGCACACAACTGTTGAAAGAAGTGACCTAGTTCGGCAATTGCAATATATATGTCATTATCCATGATTCCTCTGAGTGCAATAGGTAAAATCCTTTGAAGTATGATATGACAATCATGAGTCTTTAAGCCAGCCAAGTTGCATCCATCGGCAGTAATACACGATGTTAGGTTTGAAGCATATCCATCTGGAAACTTAACATTTTTCAAAAACTCATAGAATGTTTTCTTTTGGTTTTTATCCATCATATAAGGAGCATGAGGAATGGAGTATGAATCGCCATCACGCTTCAAGTGCAAGGATTTTCTTATGCTCATGTCTTCCAAATCAAGCCTAACATTGATACTATCTTTTGACTTACCAGGAATACCAAGTAATGTACCAAGAATATACTCACAAATATTTTTTTCGATGTGCATGACATCAAGGTTATGTCGCAGCTTCAAACTTGGCCAATATGGCAAATCCCACAAACAAGACCTTTTCTTCCAGCATTGGCCATCATTTGCAGCTCTCTTCCTCTTCTTATTTTGAGGATGCTTGCCTGGTCTAACATCCTTAACATTCTCCAATTGCTGCATTAGCTCATCCATACTAAATGCCTCTGGTTTGTCACGTTTCTCATGTGTGCTATCAAATATTTTATGTTTCCTCCATGGATGGTCCATTGGTAGGAACCGTCGATGGCCAATATAGCAAATTTTATTCCTAATTCTTCTAGAACAGGGACTTTTGTCACAATGCACACAAGCATAATAGCCTCTTGTGACTCTACCTGACAATGTGCTCAAAGCGGGATAATCATGGATGCACCATATTACTGCAGCATGTAGATCAAACTGTTTTCCAGTCAATGCATCAAGAGTTGGGACACCCGACCAAAGATTTTGTAGCTCATCAATTAGAGGCTCTAGAAAAACATCAAAATCCTTTCCTGGGCATTCTTTGCCAGGGATGAGTAGGCACATCATGAAGTTTGACTGATCCACACATACCCACGGAGGAAAATTGTAAGGGATGACAAATATAGGCCACATGCTATAAGAGGAGCTCATTTTACCAAATGGATTGAAACCATCTGTTGCAAGGCCAAGCCTGATATTCCTAGGATCTTCTGCAAACCAATCATATTGTTTGTCAAAGTCTTTCCATGCCTCACCGTCACTTGGATGGCTAAGCTCATTTTCCACTGCTTTTCTCTTCAACTTGTGCCATCGTGCCTCTTCTGATACTTTTTTGAGGCAAACATCCTCTTTAGCCTAGGAATCAAAGGAAAATACCGTAAAACCTTTTGAGGACTCTTGTTTGTACCTTCACCAACTCTCCATCTAGATGCACCACACACTAGGCATTCATCAAGTTTTGCATAATCCTTCCGAAACAAAACACAATTATTTGGGCACACATGGATTGGCACATATCCAAGTCCTAATGCACGAATAAGTTTCTTTGCTTCGTTATAAGAGGATGGAAGACTGCATTGCGGGAAAGCCAATGACAACAACTTCAAAATTGCATTGAATGCAACATTGCTGATTCTATAAAATGATTTGATATGAAGTAACTTCACCATAAAAGAAAATCTTGTATACGATGCACCTGGGTAAAGTTGTTGCTTCATCTCTTCTAATACAACTGCAAACAAAGATTTCCCACCACTTGGTCCTTCGGATGCGAACAACTCCTGTACCATGTTAGGTAATGTATCATTAGGGTCATCTTGTTCACCATCATCCATAAGGACATCCTCATGTAAACCAAGTTGTTCATCCACATGATCACAATTTTCATTAATTCTGCATTCGATAGTGTCTCCCCATGATGTATCCATGTAGTGTATGTGCTTGCCATCCCATGAATATGCAGGTGATCCTCTACTTCTGATTTATTTTGGGGAAGTCTATTCAAACACTTTCGACATGGACATAATATCTCCTCGTTGTCAACAAATTTATCTGAAACATACTTCATAAAATCGTTCACCCCTTCTAAATGTTGATTACTGAAAAGCCTACTATTGATCCAAGATCTGTTCATCTGCCAAATTTTGAAATAAAACAACATATATTAACATTATTTCACTTTTGGTAAATAATCTATATTCTCTTGAATTGAACAGTCGACAATCAGCAACGCCAGTGGCGGACGCGAGACAAGAATTCAAGGGGGACCAAAAAACCGCATGACAAATCAACGACAAAATCAACCAACACCGTAAACAAATATTGTCGCATAGAATTCAAATTTAGTGCTTAGCTAATCTACACTTAAAGTTAGACAGTACTACAGTTTAGCTTGTCCCTTTAGTGCAAACATGCAGTTATCAGTTATCTAATTCAGTTTAGTGTTAATCTACACTTATCTAATCCAGTTATCAGTTATAAAAATTGCAAATCTACACACTTAGAGTTAGACTGTACATCTTACCTTGTATGTTTACTTTCTTGGCTTCTTCAAATCTTCTGCTGGCGTGCCACGGTGGAGCTGGAGGCTAGAGCCTGTAAGAGCCTGGAAGGGAGGCAGCTAGGCAGGGAGCGACGGCCGGCGGGCCGGGCTACCAGGGAGGGTGCCCTGCTCGCCTTCGCTGGCGACCGACAATGGATGGGGCGAGGCGTCGCCGCACCGGCCAAGAAGTGGACGGGCACAAACTGACATACGCACGGAGGCACGGAGCTGTCTTCGGATGGCAGCGGATACAGCGAAGGCAGATGGGGATCGCAGCGCCTCCTGCTCAACTCGTCACTAGGAAAAGGCGGCGGCAGCAACCTGAACTTGTGAAAACTGCGGACGACGGATATGTTGCCTGCGTCTGCCGTTAAAAGATGCGGCGGTAGACACAACATATAGCGAAATATTCCATTTATTAACAATAGTAAATTAATAGCCTAGTGGTGGAAGTTATGTCCGTGGTGCTCTACATCACAGGTATGACTCTTGGTTATTCCTCATTTTTTTGTATTTTAAGAAAAATAACGCAGCCACAACACCTAATTAGGCACGGTTTTTATTTGAATTTTTTCAACCCAATTTTACTACTACAAAGAAATAATTTTACTACCAAAAAAAGAAATAGTCCCAACATGGAATATATAGCATTTCTTTAAAAAAAACTAAATCAAATATTTATGACAAACATGTATCGTCATGCAATGTCATCACGTATGATGTTAGCAATTTATGACGATTCCCTCATATGACGCACCCATATTGTCATAACATATTGTCATAAACATGATGCTACAAATAGTTATGACATTTTTTATGACGAGGCTCAATTTTTCGTTACTAAATTGCTTTGCTTCCTACAAATCGTCATAAACATAGTCATCTAGTGACGAATTCTACTATTGTCATTGAGCATTTGTCATAAAAGGCCCTATGTGTTGTAGTGAATAGTTATATTTATTTTCATTAAGAAAATACATGGTCTAATAGATTTTTATGAGAGATAATGAAACAATTAATTATCTTTACTTTTGCTTAAGAAAACACTAGCCTATATTTTTATTAAGCCTGTATAACCAGTTGTGAACAAATTGAAATATAAATCTAATTAACTAGCTTATGAGAAAACATAATTAATCTATTACTTATCTTTACCTTTAGTTTAGGAACATATGACCTAGATATTTAAAATGATACTATATTCATTGGTATGTTATTAACTACCATTTTAGTTATGACGGTGTGAGCACTTAATTAAGCCATTATATCATTATTAGAAAAGTTATATGACATATTTCTATTGTAAAGCATATAATTATGGATACTTAAATATGAGACTAAATGAGTTTTATGTGAAGGGATAATAAATAATTATCATTCTATTAGGAAAACACTAAATCTATATTTGTTGAGAAAACTACATTCAAACTGATAGGTCATCATTTTAAAGATATGAACAGCAATTCTATTATTTTTAGTATCTTTAGAAAACCCTATTCTTTCTGTTTTTTCTTTTCTAAATAGAAATTATACGTATAACTAAAAATTGTTTATTTATAATTCTTCTAACATTAATATTCTAAGAATTTATTGTAAATTACTAATTGAACTTTTAATAACATATTCATGGTTATTATGACTATAACAAGTATTTTACTAATTCTAAGTAATTAAGTGTTATACTTACATTTATCATGACTAGTAAAATCTATATTTTTATCTGACTAAGCAAATGTGGCCTAGGTGTAATGACTTAACCAATTCTATAGAAATAAACAAATTATTACCTAATTATTTATACTATGAATAGTGATCTCATTTTAGTTTTATATTTTCTTTCTAAAAGAAAAATGTCATTAATAATCAAAACATCTAATAATACATTAAACCACTGTTTATACTATAGTATTTGTATTGTTATGAATTCTATACCACTTACTAAATATATGTTAATAGGAGCTTTTATTATCTATTTAGTGGGTTTAAATGGACATATGTGTAAAAACTTTTAGATAAATTCTAAAATTAGTCATAAACAAAATTAACTAAGATATTATTTATCTAGTGTTTTCATTACTAACACATGGTCTACCAAATTCTGTCATTCCTCTTTCCAATCCAAAATTCTAAAGGAATCATAAATCAATATCACGTCTAAAATCAATTCACTAATTCATCGCGCATATGCTCAAAATCAATCGTTTACACACATGAATTCCAAATAACAACGAATCATTACCAAATTCATGAATTAATTCAAACCATGATTTTGGAGTTAAAAATATTTGGTTTGTCTTCAACCTTTTGGTGAATGGAGGGATTCGACCACGGTGAGGCGAGGCGTTCGGACGGTGAGGCGCGGATGGTCCAGTTGGTGTGCTGCGCGGTCGCGTTGACGGTGGACGGCGTAATTCTGGCGATGCGTTTGGACGGTGGGACGTGAGTTCCGGTGAGGCTCCACGGATGGCGGACGATCGACGAACGACGTGGGCACAGTCAAAGCTCCGGTGAACGGCGGATGGATGTGGACGATCCGACGACGAGCTTCATGGCGGTGAGCTGGGCACGGCGCGAGCAGGGGCTCGACGGCGGGCGCGTGGTGCGGCTACGGGTGCCGGGTGCTGCAAGGACGAGCTCCAGCGCGGTGGGCATGAGCTTCGATGACGAGGTCTCGGCAAGGAAGAAGGGTGCGAGAAGAGAGCGAGCTCGGCGGTGGGAGGAAGGGAGAGGGCTCAGCCATATTTATAGTGAGATGGAGGGAGAGGGCGGCCAGGGGGCGAGAGTAACGGGTGGCCTTAAGCCCCATCAATGGCGCCGTCGGTTTCAATGGAGAAGAACGTGGGGGGGGGAGGAACAGTCGGTTTGATGCCTCATTACGCCGAGGGAGCGGACGACGCAGGGTTGGCGTGGGCAGATCCTGGCGCGACGCGGCATCAGGGTCGCGGGCACAGGCGGCTTTGCAGTCCGAGTCGGGGCGTCGGGTCATCGCGCTTCGGGCGCGGTGCTGCGTAGCGTCCTGGACGCGGGCGGGGCACGGCGGCTCGGGGCGGCGCGCCGGGGCCGAGTCCTAGCGCTGGGTCCCTGGCGTGGTCGGCGCTTGAGAGAAAGGGAAGGGGAGAGAGAGAGAGCTAGGTGGGAGAGAGATGGGGGAGGGAGAAGCAGGTGGCGGCGGCTAGAGGAAGAGGAGGGAGGGGGCGATCGGCTGTTGGGCCAAATGGGCCATATGGCCGGCTAGGTTAGGGTTTGGTTTCTTTTATTTTTTTCTTTTTCTTTTTTTTTCAAATACAAGTTCCCTTCTAAAAAAATTCAGAATATATTTAAATATATTCTGAAATATATATAATTATAAATAAAAAGTATGATAAATTTATAAAAAAAATAAATTTTATATTTATTCGAAACTTGATTATTTAACAACTTATTATATTTTATGAAATGAATTCACATAGAAACGGAATAATTTCAAGAATGTTATCAACACCTCAAAATACTTTACTGTCCATTAATTCATTATTATTTTATAAAAAATGTGGTTTTCATATCATTTTGAATTCTAATAATTGAATTTGAAATTCACTAGCAACAAAGAAATCATGCACCGATAATGAATACAACAAACACTTGGTAAGATTTTATCTATTCAAGAATTGTTCAATTTATTTATATTACCATTTTATTATTAGAAATCATAAGTATTTATTTTTATTTCTATTGAAAAATAATAATATAAACTAGGTTATCTTTAATTGATGGATTTAAGGTGTTACAACAAGACAGTGAATAGTAACGTATCTGGTGCATAGGACAGTGAATAGTAACATGTCTGGTGCATAGGACAGTGAATAGTAACCTATCCGGTGCACCAGTGGCTAGCTCTTCCAGAGAAGGAAACTATCAATCAGATCCATTATTATGCACTGTCCGGTGCACCCGCAAACGCTGGGAGCTTCCAAACGAAGCTACAACGGCTCCTAGGCCCTTTGGGCCTATGAAAGGGACCCCTAGGCGCCTCCAACAAGAGTACAAGAGCAGCCAACAAGTCCATACATCATTTGGATCAATTCTTTCTCTCCCTCTCTTGTGTATCTCTCTAGTTTGTGTAGAGGCGAAGTTATAAGCCTTTAAAGAGAGGGGAAGTGCTGCTGAGAGCTAGAGCAATATCTTGGGCGCATTATTACTCTATCGGAGTGCTGTCGAGATGATTGGAAGCAGCCACAACATCGTTGTAACTAATTTCAACATAGTGGAAGGCTCTATCTGTCGCACTGACAGATCTGATCAAACGAAGGAAGGAGTTGAAATAGACTCCAAGCCAAGGTGTGGCTAACTCCAACGAGGACTAGGCAAGCATTTCAGGCTTGGCTGAACCTCAGGATATATCCCTATGTCTATGTGCTATGCTCTGTGTTGTGTGCTGTTTCTCTGTCTTATTTGCTTTTTATACTTGCACTTCAATACTTATATGTGGTACAAGCTATCTTCGAAGTGCAGGGTATTTTAAGACAGGAACTTCAATTCCGCTACAACCTACTCGAAGGGTATTTCATTCCACTGCGATCCAGCCTTCGAGTAGAGTAAGGATTTGTAGTTTTCACAGTGATAATTATTATTCGCCTATTCACCCCCCTCTAGGAGACATCCAGATCCTGTTCTCGGGCATAAGGAACTTTCAATTGGTATCAGTGCTAGGACTCTCTAGTGTGGGCTTAGCCATCGGGAGATGATGATGTCGTCACAAGAGGTAACTCTAGAACTTCTTCTAGGCGATGGTTCTAATTATAAATCTTGGTATGTCTCTATTTATAATGCTTTCATGCATATTGATCCTGATTTGAGATAGATCTTTAGTAGAAGTATTTTTCCCTCTGATATTAGTAAAAAAACCTTCTAAGGCTGAACTAAGATGTTTATCTCTCAATCACCATGCTTGCAACATCTTAGTTGACTCTCTTTCTAGAGGTGCTTATTTTGCCATCATGAGTAGTGATAGTGATTTATTTGTTGATGCTCATGATCTATGGACTAAAATTAAGTTAAAATTTTTTAAGTCCATATACACTGCTTTTGCTCCCTCTATTGCTATTGGTACTAACTTGTCCAAGGGAGAAGAACAAGAACGATGGATACCAAGCGATGGATCCACCTCACCGACAGGTTCATCTCCCACTAGTTATAAATGTCTTATTGCTAATGATGATAGTGGAGACGAAAGTGAGGATGAGGAGGAATATGAGGACGATAGCAAGGATGAGTCTTCATCACCACAAGGTACATTTTCCTGTATTGCTTCCACTAATAATAATGACAGGGAAAATGAGACCGACGATGTGGAAGAAGAGGATATTTGCTGGTTCTTCACCCATCTCAACAAAGAAGACAAAGTGCTCTTGGTTAAGCTGTTGAGGAGGAACAAGGAACAAGGCAAGACGCTTCTTAGGTTGGAGGAGACTCTCATCAAAACCAACGATAGCCTAGAGAAGATGACCAAAGAACATGAGGAGCTAAGGTGCTCTCATGATGATTTGGTCCAACGGTATGATTCAGTTTTAATTGAGGAAAGAAATAATGATGATGCTTTATCTTGTGTTGCTTAACTTAAAATTGAAAATGCCATGCTTGAGAGGCAAGTAGAATTGCTAAGTCATGATAAACTTGCTCTAAGTGAAAAGTATGATATGCTGTCTTATTCTCATAATGAATTAGTTGATGACCATATCATGCTCGATATTGCTCATGAGGTAGTAATTACTAGTTTAGACTCATGTGAACCTCATTCTTGCACAAGTGATCAATTAGTTAAAATATTATCATGTGCTGACCTCTACTACCCCAAGAAAGGCCAATGTTTGATTGAGCAACAAGTTGTACGGTCAAAAAGAAAATTGCTTGGGAACAAGAAACAAAGACAATTGAGGAGAAGACACCATGCTCGACTTCCTCAAGATATCCACAAACATGTGGTGAAGAAGCTTGAGGAAGGAGAAACCGCAGCAAGGGTCAAACTCCATGAGAAAGAAGTTCCTAAGGCAATAAGTGAAGCAATCAACATGAACAAAGAAAAAGGAAAAGATTCAATTAGTCATGTTGTTTAGACTGATCATCTCTCTATGTCATCCAAGAGCAAAAAGGGAAGAGGAAAAAGGAGATGCTTTAAGTGCAAGGAATTAGGCCACTTCATTGCGTCTTGTCCACACAAAGACAAGGATGAAGGGTTGAGGAGATGTTCTGGATGCAACAATAAGGACCATATGATCACTTCATGTCCGCTCATGAAGAATCAAATACGTGAACCCTGCAAGATGACCTCACTAAGAAAAAAGACGAACAACAAGCGTCATGTCAGGTTGAGCGACGCTCCTCCTGCTACATGTGTGGTGAGCATGGTCATCTACCTAAGGTATGTAAGAAGGGTAAGGTTCCTATGCAAGTAAATTTATCTCAATCTTATTCGCTTAGGAGACCCAAATCATACACTTGTGCTAGATCAATAATGAGATCACCTAGAACTAGCACAAATTCTATTTGGATACCAAAGGCTCTTTTAGATGAACGTTATGGATCCATCCCAAGATGGGTACCAAACTATGCCAACTAGACCATGCAGGTGCCTCGAGATGGACTGGAGACCTTGGGAGAGCTCAAAATGGTCAATCAAACTCTATGCTTAAGCTGTCAATTTTATTGTCTATTTATTGACCCAAGGTTGAATTATTGTGCAATACTAATCCCATGTTCATCTCGAGTTAAATAAGTTGTAGAGGTCCATAATCATTATTGGTGAATCAAGCAAAAGACTTTGATGAGAATCTGCAACTTGCTCTCCAAAGGACGGTACCCGTGTATCTTAAGTGCATTATTTCTAATCAATATTGCTTTTAAGTTAGATTGTCGTGCCATACCTTTCCTTGGAGTAGTTATGCTTTTGAGATTGCTTGTGTTGAATATCTTCCAATTAATGATCCATGATTTCCAAGATCATAATCATGCTTGCTCAATCGTGACTATGTGCTTTATAGGTTATATCTCTTGAATCATTCAATGAGTAGCTTTTCATTTGATATATCCACCATGATTAACACTCTTGGTTTATGTGGCTAAACATGTATCTTTTTGTAAGTCATGCTGTGTGGTTTTTAATGATTAACCTATGTGCAAGCGTGAAGTTTTGTTTAGTCCATGTTCACATGATTACTTTGTCTTGGTACTCTTTGTATACCAAAACAAGAAATCCATGTTGTGTCTCTAATGCACCCTCTCGAGCTATGAGGTGCATGAGCAAAAGGAACCCTCAATTGGTGACAATAGGTGCTCTCACTCCACACTACCTAAAAGAATGGATCTCATGGCATTCATGTAAAAGGCAAAGGTATGGAGAATGGAACTATGCAATTTCATTGAATATCTTGAAGTTCTGTTGATTGTGATCATAGCTATGTTCTTGCCTTTCAATTGGTAGTATCTTGGCTTAGGTGCTTTATGCTTTCAAATGTTGTTTCCTTTGGTGTACCTAAGAAAGTACTTCTTAATCATTATGTGCTTAGACATTGTGCTTATATGCATGATCTTGTCATTTTTCAATTGGTATATGTGTTGCAATGATCATCATATGCGAAGCGTGCCTAGGTTGCTTTTAAAATGTTATATATCTTGAGGCATGCATTGTTTCCACTAGTCATAAGTTGTATTATGTCATCTATTCAATTGGTATCTTTTTGTGATGCAATTGATATATTATGCCTGAACTAAGGTATGTTGTGATCCCCTCTAGTTCTGAGGACGCTAGAATGTGCAAGGTGCAAGTCATTCAAATACTTGATGCACAACTTTAGGGGGAGCACAAATAACTTGTGTCTTTTGAGACTAACTGTTTCTTGAGTGATCCTATATAGTCTCAAGGTGGAAAAGGGAAGATGAGCAAGAAATGGAGCAATCAGGACTTGGGTACCTCCACAAGTCGAGTAATTGGTATCTAAAGTTGTGAGTAATTGCGTATTTAAAGGTTGCTCGGGCTCTATAATAGTTGGTGATCCTAGATGCATATCTTTAAATATCATGGAACTATGACAGTGATGATCTTTCAATTGGTAGCCTTGGTAGTTTGCTTCAATTGGTATCTTTTGGTAATTACTAGAATAGAAGCTTCATCTTGTGCCACAATACTATAACTTGTTCTAAGTTTGGTGTCTTAGCAACAAGAAAAGGTCAGGATAAAGGATCTGGCACAAGTGTGAAGGAGCTCCCTAGAGATAAAACTTTCAAGATAGAAATCTTAAATTGATGGCAAAAGGAACCTCGCCTACTTAGATGGAAAGTACACCATAACATGGTAAAGGTACAAAAGGAGGTGTTGACCTTTTTGCGTATTTGTACCTTAATTTTCCTCTAATGCTTGTGTTGCATATGTTTAATGTGTAAGGGGGAGTAATGTTAGTGTGTTGCATTTTCCCTGCTTAATACCCTGCTGCCCCTTGACATCATCCTATGTTATTGCTTGAATTTGGTTTTGGTGTTTGATGTCAAAGGGGGAGAATTTGTGCATTAAAGCTTACCTCGATATGAGAGGAAAGCTTATCTTAAGGGTGAAGATATTTTCAGGGTGAAGATTAATTTTTTGTGTGCTAAAGGACTCAAAGGGGTTTCCCTAAGTTCCTTTGATCTTAAGGAAGAATGTGTTAGTTTTGTTGATAATACTTATCATATGCTTCTTGTTGTATTATATGGTGATAATGCATAATTAGTGCTTCTGATGATATGAATCAATTGGTATCTATTGCGTTTGTCCTATAATAGATATTCATGTGGTTCTGGTGCTTTAAATTGGTATCTTAATGGTGAATAGTGGTAGGTTGATATTCCTATGGTATATCCATTTAATTGGTGTTTAACTCTGATTCTATGCATTTGTGTGTTATACCCATCACGATTTAATTATTGACACAATGCATTCCACGAGTGCTAAGGTGTAGTAATGCTTCGAATTAGCCTAAGTATGTGAAATTTGGCATATAAGGCCAAAGTTAAGATTTTAATGTAAGCACATTTTTAGGGGGAGCATTTTATAAACTTAGAATTCAAAATGTGTGCTTTAAATCTTATTATTGTGTAAGCTTTAATTGTGTTGCCATCAATCACCAAAAAGGGGGAGATTGAAAGCTCTCTTGTGGGTTTTGGTGGTTTGGATGACAACCCAATTATAGGACTAACAAGTGTGCTAAGTGTTGAACAGGTGCTTAATGCAAAGCTAACAGGATTCAACACAAGTGAACAAGTGTGATGGTCTAAAGACTGAATTATCTATAGATAATGGACATCACAAGTAAGATGGACATTGCTTAAGTGAGACTCGATGTGCGTAACTCAGAGACAACCGATCAAGCCAAGGATGGAGTGTCACACCGATTTCTGAGGGCAGAGCCGGGTGCATCGCATATGTGTGCCCGGATCTATTTCCACACATATGTTGACGTCACAAGTGTAATATATCAAAAGAACAATTCATAAAAGCGTAAATAGCGATTATATTAACATATTATACTTCGAACAGACATAATGTCTCAACCTTTATTCATCAAAGTACAACGAAACATGGACATCCATCCACAGGAAGATGAGCGAGGGGATCACTAGACTAGCATCCATGGAGCTCAGCATCATAACTTCATCTGCAAACTTCTGATCAAAATTTAATCAAGGGTGAGCTCACTTATGGTCGGGGCTCAGCAAGTGGGGGAAAAACTAATGCAAGTTTAATAAGGTGAGGCTAAGGTTGAGCAGTAAGCATTTTAGTTGGTCAACATTTTATTAACAACACCTGTCTTACTAATAAGTGTGAATCCCAAGTATTCCCATTAAACAAAGTATAAGAGTATATCAAAAACACTTAAGTGAAACCACTTAAGCAAACCATTGGCAGATCATCGGATCTCGATTTATTTCCATCTTCAGGTTCAATTATGATGTGAGGAGTCCAGGCTGCTCATAACCGTTAGCACGGCTGATGTATCAGTTTTACACTCTACAGAGGTGGTGCATCTTTACCCATGAGTCGCGATTCCCTTCTAGCCCAGGTTAGCTAGACCCGTATTCACTTCCGAGGTAAATGGCTAGGGTCTCACTACGAGGCTTCTCCCTAGAGTCCTCGTTACGCAAATGCTGGAAATGGTCAAACTGCATGAAGCACACCTAACGTAACCAACCTATAGTCCAGACTGCATGGTAAAGCTTTGGGAACTATGCCCGTATCCAATCTGCCTGAGCCGGAACTATAAGCGCTTGCTAGATACCCCCGTTCCGGTCGACCACGACCAGCACCCAACATAAGACTTCCCTAGTTATTTAGCCAAGACCAGAGCCATGATAGTTCTCATGGTAGCACTGTTTTCCCAGGTGGTCACTCCATGTTCCAATTAATATGTAATAATCTTGTTTAACCATCGGGTTAACAACAATAATGTAAACTTAGCATTTGGAACATTAATATCATAAGCGGGAGTGACTGCATAAAGTTAAGTTGTAGCAATAGCATAGCTACGAAGGTAAAGTATAATACCCAAGTTTGATCAAGGAATACGGTAGAAAAGGTTAGGTGTATCCGAATAGGTAATCTATCAAATTATGCATATATATATATGTCCAAGAATAAACTTTATTAAATGTATTGTTTGGGATCAAACAGAGTATGCAGAGGGAGAAGTCCACTTGCCTTGCTTATTGAAAACTTGAGGTTCTTCCACAAATCGGAATAGATCTTGATTCTTAACTACTAGATCAACCACTGAATATCACACAAACAAACAAGAAGAACAAACAAGACTCTATAACATACCACATTCACCATATGTAAAGCTAAAAGAAAGCCTAACGAAAAGAGCGTTCGCTTTTCAAAAACGTCGCAAGTAATGGTTATAACAAGAAGGTATTCTTTTAAAAAATGTGTGGTCTATACTTTATAAATCAAGTCATGAGCTTAAAATATCTTAATGAAAATATACAAATATTAGGTTCACCAAATTAATCTTTTATAAAACGTCATATGTGATATGTCTAAGATTAAGGGTTTATAAGACGATAAAAACAGCTTATAATGATATTAAACCTTTTTAACCTTTTAGAGAAGATATATGTTATATATCTAAGGTTAAGGGGCTATGAAACACATTATTAGACATTACTTTTATAACAAGCTCATAAATAGCTTAAACAACTTTTATGTGGAAATATCATAATTATATTATTAATCACCTATTTAAGACGAGTTAGGTTATGGGCCTTAAGTGGATTTTCATGCAAAAGATAATAAATAAAAAACTATCTTTTAATTTCATTAGAAACACATAGCCTATATTATTGTATTCGAAGTTAATATATAAAGTAACATTTTAAGTTTAAAAGAACTTAAACTCCTATTACTTTATTTTATCCTTTAGGAAAAGCTAAGTGATTCGTATATAATGTGGACTAAATTTTTATGAAATCATTAATCATGCCATAAATCTAGTTAAGAACAAATTAACTATAGGTTTGATTAATAAATTATGATAAAGGATAATTAACCTATTAATTATCTTTAACTTTATTGTAGGAACAAATGATCTAATTCATTAGAAAGGAAATTATGTATAAACTATCATTTTAGTTTATAAAAGCAATGACCTTTGTTATCTTGTAATTAAGAAAATATAAATAATCTATTAATTGGACATATATTTATCTTCTATTTTTATTAAGAGACATATAGTCTATATTCTTTTAAGTTTCTATTTAATATGACTATTCTTAAACATCTATAATGAACCTTGTTAAATATGATATCTATTAAAAGGTCATTTTAAAGTTAGAAACAAATTATTTAATTCTTTAGTAAGGAACCTATGTTTACCAATATAACTATCAATTTCTTTATTAGAAAAGTATGAGCGTCTAATTAAATCATTTTAACATTATTATAAATTCTACTCTTTCGGTTTTCCTCTTTTTTTTCTAAATAGAATTTATACGTATAACTAAAAATTACTTATTTATAATTCTTCTGACATTAATATACTAAGAATTAATTGTATATTACTAAATGAGACTTTTCATAACATATTCATGGTTATTATGACATAAATAAGCATTTTACTATTCTAAGTA
Source organism: Zea luxurians (assembly GCA_029449295.1). Classification (NCBI taxonomy): domain Eukaryota; kingdom Viridiplantae; phylum Streptophyta; class Magnoliopsida; order Poales; family Poaceae; genus Zea; species Zea luxurians. The sequence continues at coordinate 41,158,226 of JAOPSE010000001.1, read as the reverse complement.
ATTGAGTGCTATACTTATGAATACATTTATTATGACTAGTGAAATATATATTTTCATTTGACCGGAAATACGTGGCTTAATTCCTATTTCAATTTCTTATATCACTAAAATTATGCTTATATCAATACTAACCAATTATCGCTCCACACACTAAAGCGAAATCAATTATAAACATTTCTAGTATGAAAATCATTGAGTTAGTGAATAGTGACCGTGTTCATTTTTAGAATTATAAAATCATACGCATTTTAAAATATTGTTGCGGGGTTCGATTTTGGTTACACGTATACATCAGAATCTCTAAAATCATACACGAATCGTCAAATTGCATCATCATAATATTACAACGATAATTCACAAATTCATAAATTAATTCAACACATGATTTAGACAATAAATTAACGAGTTGGGGTTGTCTTCAACCTTGGGTTCGCTCATGCGTAGGGACGAACGTCGACGAGGGGGAGTGGTTCAGCGGCCAAGGGAACGAGCTCTTTCGTCGTGCTGCACGGATGGAGCTCCGGTGGGGCTTCACGGACAGCGGGACGGACGGCGACGGCGTGGACGAACCCTGACGACGGCGTGGCAAGCAAGAGAGGAGTGCGTGAGAGAGAGAGGGAGCTCAGGGAGGAAGAGAGCTCGGTTGTGGGAGGGAGAAGAGAGGAGCTCGACTATAGCGGAGAGGGAGGGAGAGAGGTGGCCGGGTCATTCAAGCTGTCATCAATAACATTCATCAACAGAGGGAGGTAACGACAACATTGAAGTTCCATTTATGCAGGAGAGAAACAGATGCATTGAAGTTTCTTGAAGACGGACGACACGGACGACGAGGTCGCCTAGGTCGGACACGGTCAGTTCCTGGCGACTGTGTAGCATCGGGGTCGCGGCGCTTCGGCTTTGGGTCCGGATAGCAAGCGGGTCCTGGCGCACGTGCGGTCGACATCGCGTGGGGTAGCTCTGTCATGGCGGGTGCGAGATGGCCAAGGGGATGGGGCGCGTCGAGTGCTGGGAGGGCCAGGCGGCTATGCAGCTTGAGTCGGCTGCTCCTGGGCGGCTGTCGATGTAATACCCACTTTGTAAGAAAATCAAGAAGGATAAATTACAATCATATATGTGTGTGCATCTCTATCTATCATCACATGTGCCTGATCGTGATTAAAAATGAGTAAAACTCCACTAAGATAAAAGAAATAAACCATGGCATAATCTTGGATTTTTGTGTGTGCATTTAAAACAATAATAATATGAACAAAAATAAAATAATAATGAGAAGAGGATTAGAGGAAATAAGGAAGTAATATCCAATATAAAATAATATTATAATTAAATAAGACCCTCATAATTTGGTATGACCAATATGCATAGTTCAAAGGAGTTTAAATTTGCATTTGAGATTGAATTCAAAATTGGGATTCAAAAGAATTGTAAATAAAAGAAAACAGAAAAAAACAAAACAAAAGAAAAAGGGATAAAAGCTTACCTGGGCCGCGGTATCTAAATTTCGGCCCACTATCCATTTCCCTCTGCGCGGCCCAAGACCTCTCCTTCCCTGGCATGCGCTGTCACACTGGCAAGCAGGCCCCACTGGCAGCGATGCAGCCCTCCACGCGTGCGGGTGTTTTCCTCTCGCCGCCCGTTGGGCCACGGGTGTCGGCTCCATCTTCTCGCTGAGCAGCGGAGGAAACGCCACGCTGTCCGCAACGGCCGCCGTGGGATCTCCGGTGCTCACCAATCCGCTGTCACGTCGGACCCACTGCGCTCTCACGCCGTGCGCGCTGGTTCTCTAGCGTGTGGCCCTGCTCGTCAGACCTTCCCCGTCAACTGACGCGCCGAGAATGGCGGGACGGAACGCACGGACTCCGCGCAATCCATTGACGTGCTCCGGCCACGCTCACGACCTTATAGGCAGCTGCGGCCCCAGGCTCGCCTAATCCCCCTCGTTTCCCTATCCTCGTGACCACCACCATAGCGGAGAGAAACTACAGAGCAAAGCCGAGAGAGAGAAGAAGAACTCCGTCGTCGGTCGGATCCCACGTTGTGCACTGGGGAGGGCTCGGGTGTGCGTCTGGGCTGGTCTTCGGGTTGCACTGAAGTCGCCCACAGCTCCGAATTGCAGCGCGGCTGGCGGGGATCTCCAGAATTCCTCGTCGCACTTCCTCCTCCGCCGCGGCAGTACGCCCAGCTGTGGACAGAGCTCGTGACGGCAAAATTCACGGTGAGAACCTCCTTATCCTGCCCGCCTCGGCCTTGTGCGCGTTTTGTACACACCCATATGGGTTCTGGCCTGCATTTGTGTCGCATTGCCTGCTCGTCGGACCTCTCCGCCATTGAAGTGCGGTGGCGTCGCCGTGTTCCAGGTCTAGATTGGGAGGAACGATGGTGGCCATAGATCTTGCGCTAAACGACTCAGATTAGATGCACCGGCAACCCTTTGCTCGGGCGAATCGAACAGTAGATCGTAGGATGGACGGTCCTCACGGGGTCGCTGGTATTTTAGATCTTAGCCGCAGATCTCCGATCTGACGGTTTGGTTTACTCGCAGGCTTGGTATGCGCCTGATCCAATCGGCGCCGTCCGTTTCTAATCGGATGGCCGTGCTCGGCCGATACCCCTTCGCGTTTCCACTTTGTAGAAAACCCCTTATAAGTTTAGAGATTCAACCCGCAGTCCTATGTGCAGAGCGGTGTGTGTATTAGGATCTTTTGCGCCAGCGCCCCTGTGTTTTACAGAAAATGGCGCCCAATCTAGAGAGAGCTGAAAATAGGAAATTAATATTAGAAATCGATTTTTAATACAAAAATAAATCTAGAAACTTGTTTAATTCATAGAAAATGCATATGAACTCCAAATTGACCCATTCCAGTTCCTATAATTTTGTAATATTATTCTCTATCAAATAGTATCACTGTTTTTGCATGAAATACACATTAAAATTTATTTCTCACTTAACCCTATATTAAATGCATAAAATCTTTGGAGATTCATAACTTAAAATATATAACTCCAAAATTGATAATTCCAGTTCCTATGATCTCATTTTAGTGTCTAGATTATTACTGTGTATTTTATTTATATGTTTGGTGTAATGTTAATTTTTGCTATACTATGTATGTATTGTGTTGATGCGAGTAGACGAGCAAGCTATAGAGGATTCTGGGGTTCAGCTGGTAGGGACTGCTGAGCAGGAGCTCGTTGAAGGCAAGTTGTGCCCTTGATCACTTCTTTTACCCATTCATGTTCTTATTAATCATAATGATCTGCATAGGTTAATTTTGATGGGACCCAATAGGATACCCTAGATTTTGACTATCTTTATACCTTGTTTCACCCTAGTTTTACTACTAAACTTTTGGGTAGTACATGCTATTGCTTTATGTGGCTTTGGGTATAGAGATATTCATCACTCATGTTTATACTTGTTATTATCTGTTCATTATTTTCTGTTCATGATAAGATCATTATGTTAATGGGAACATGGAGAACCACCCGGGAAAACAGTGCTACCACAAGGGTTTAATGGGACGCCCTTGGCTGATTAACTAGGAAAGCTAGTGGAGGTCTTCCTTACCCGAAAGGGGCAAGGGCAGTAGGGGAGTGGTCAGTGTAGGGAGGTCCTTGGGTTGATTTTGCTGCGATGGCGGTCAGGCGAGAGATTCCTGCACTGGAGCTTCCTATAAATTGTAGCGGGAATTCTGAAGCTAGTGGAACTTTGTAAAGGCCTCGTAGTGTTACCCTGCCTCGCCTCCTCGGTAGAGGTGTATGGGATTGGCCGTCTCTTGGCAGATGGGTAACGTGACTTGTGGGTAAAGATGCACAACCTCTGCAGAGTGTAAAACTAGTATACTAGCCGTGCTCACGGTCATGAGCGGCTCGGACACTCACATGATTAATTTATGGAACTTAAACTTAATTTGTCATATCATTGCATTTGGGATTATTTTAATTTTACTTTTACTTATTATTACTATGGTTTGGTATTTACTTACACTTAGTAACTGCTAATAAAATTTTGACCAACTTATAAAAGCAAAGCTCAGCTTCAGCCTTTATTTCATTGATCAGCCTTACACTTCATGAACTCCCACCTTTGGTGAGTTCATGCCACATTATTCCCCACAACTTGTTGAGCGATGAACATGTGTGAGCTCACCCTTGCTGTCTCACACCCCCTACTGGAGAAGAACAGGTGGTTCAGGAGGAGCCACAGGGCGAGGAGTTTGATCTGATCTAGGTGGCGTTTCTCAGTTGACATTGGCGCCGGCGATCCTTAGTTCATTTTATGTTTATTCTTTTATTTTGTATTAAGTCTTCCGCTATGTAATAAGTACTCTGATGTTTTACAACATTTATCTCTATACACTCTATTATTATATATGTTGTCTTCTTGGTGCATGTATGAGATGCACCCGGCTTTGTTCCTTAAAATCCGGTGTGACAGTCAAGGCGTGCGGTGCGGGGCTCGGGGACGGACGAGGCATGGGGTCTCGTTGGCTGCGCTCGACGCGCATGGTAGGGCGCGGCCGGGCTTGCTCCTGGCGCTGCGCGGGGAAGACCGGGAGGCAGGGAGAGAGAGTGGGAGGGATGGAGAGAGAGCAGGGTGGCGGCGGCTGGAGACCAAGGGCGGCAGCCACTGTGTAGGGAGGCAAGGTAGTGGCGGCTAGGGTTAGGGGTACAGCCGGCTCTTTTTGATGGGCCTAATGGGCCAAATGCGGTTAGGTTAGGTTTTGTTTTTTATTTCTTTTCTAATTCTTTTCTAATTTCAAAATATAATTTTAAATAACCATAAAATTCATAACAATTAACCCAAAATTATTTATAAATAAAATAGCTATTTTTGGACTAGTACTTATTATATTATTTATTTGGATTTTTACTTAATAAGAAATGCTATTCGATATCTAAAAATCAGTTATGAGAAATCAAAAAATCATTTCAAAGGCAAATAAATAACAAACACTTAAAAGAAAATTAATTACCATAAACATCATTAATAACTAAATGCATTATTTTTATTTGATGACTTTTATAGTGTTACATGGAGGCAAGAAGAGCTTCGAGGTACCGAGTGCACGGGAGAAGGTCCAGGAGACCAGGAACCCAAAGCCAGGGGGTGAAGAAGAATACTTGCAAAGTCAAGGTTGATCGAGTTAAGAAGAGTTATGGTGCATCAATGATCACTACATAAGGACATGACTTACAACTAATAAGGTAACATCTATAGTTATGTGGTGTAAGTCATAAGGCTCAAGATCAAGCTCGAGAAGTGAACAAGGGGGTTGGAGCTCAGATATGTCAATCTAGATCAAGTCAAGTTGATTTGATGGTTTAGAGTCCAACATCGACCTCAAACATGCCAAATTGGGTAAAACGATGAAAAAGGCTAAGTATGTAAGGTTTGAGTGTTCAACCATGTTGCATATACCTCTTACTACAAGTTTGGTGCTTTGATTTGCTCTCTAACTCTTTTTGTAGAGAAAGTGCCATTCTAAGCTCTGTTTGAGGAGAAATAGAAAAGATCGGAGAAGAACAAGAAAGAGGTAAGTTTCTAGGACTAAGTCAATTGGATTATACTCTAAATGTGTTTGTTTAAGTCTCACGGAAATCCTCCAAAAAGTTGAAGCCAAACGGAGAAAGAATGGAGGAAAAAGCACTTAGTGTGCTGTTGGCTAGTGCACAGAATAGTGAATAGTAACTGTTCAGTGCACAGGATAGTGAATAGTAACATGTCCAGTGCATAGGACAGTGAATAGTAACATGTCCGGTGCCCAGGACAGTGAATAGTTACCTATCCGGTGCATAGGACAGTGAATAGTAACATGTCCGGTGCACAGGACAGTAAATAGTAACATGTCCGATGCACATGATAGTGAATAGTAACCAGTCCGGTGCACCAACAGCTAGCTCTTCCAGATAAGGAAACTGTCAATCAGATCTGTTATTGTGCACTGTCTGGTGGCGCACCGGACAGTCCGGTGCACCCGCAAACAGGGAAGGCTGGGAGCTTCCAAAGGAAGCTTCAACGGCTCCTAGGCCCTTTGGGACTATAAAAGGGACCCGTAGGCACCTCCAACAAGAGTACAAGAGCAGCTAACAAGTTCATACATCATTTGGGTCAATTCTTTCTCTCTCTTGTGTATCTCTCTAGTTTGTATAGAGGCGAAGTTATAAGCCTTTAGAGGGTATCGTTGTAACTGATATCAACATAGTGGAAGGCTCTATCGATTGCACTGACAGATCTGAGCAAACGGAGGAAGGAGTTGAAACAGACTCCAAGCCAAGGTGTGGCTAACTCTAACGAGGACTAGGCAAGCATTTTAGGCTTGGCCGAACCTCGGGATAAATCCTTGTGTCTGTGTGCTCTGCTCTGTGCTATGTGCTGTTTCTCTGTCTTATTTGCTTTTTATACTTGCACTTCAATAGTTATATGTGGTACAAGTTATCTTCGAAGTGCAGGGTATTTTAAGACAAGAACTTTAATTCCGCTGCAACCTACTCGAAGGGTCTTTTATTCCACTGTGATCCAGCCTTCGAGTGGAGTAAGAATTTCCAGTTTTCACAGTGATAATTATTATTCGTCTATTCACCCTTCTCTAGACGACATCCAGATTCTGTTCCGAACATAGAGAACTTTAACCCCTGCGCCTGATGACCGGCTATTCGTGGCCCGTGTCTCCTGGCCGTTCGGGCCCCACATCCGGGGCACCGTTATCGCCAAGTGCGCCACCAACAGCACGTCGTCTAAGTCCAACAACCCGCCTAGGGACTCACCATCCTGTCGAGTCACGTTCAACGTTGTAGTCGTCGGCTGATCCCGGTTTTCTTTGAGCATGCTACCACTGGAGGCGCAACTACGACTTGCACCTGGTCCGTGGGAGGCAACACAGTGGGCATGCTGAACGACGAACCCGTAGGGAAGCTGAAGGTGTTCGTGTATGTGATGTACATCAGGATGCTGTTGGACAAGGACAGCTAGTGCCTACGAATGAAGTTATCAACACCTTGCCCAACAGGTGTATGACGAATTGTGTTAGTCCCATACAGAGTGGTTTCTCACACTCATGCAGTTGCACAAGGAAGGCAGTGCAGCATAGGCAATCATGGCCACCACCTAGGTAGTGTGTGATACTGAGTGATGGCATTCAAGTTAGGCTTTCGCCTTGGTCACCACCTATTTGGATTTTTTTGCTGCATAATGATGTTTTCGGTAGGATACTTTGGCTTGACATTTATGCCAGCCACAGGCTGAAGAAGCTATCAAGTGCAACTGAATCACCAATATTGCAGTGGACTCAAGGGCATCATTTTTCCCGTGGGACAAACTTTCGATGCTTTGCTTCAACTGATGACGGTTCAATTGTTGTTGGACCATTAGATGAAAATATTCTTTACATGCATGGCGGTCTATCTATAGAATGGAACAAGCTTGAGCAACTACTCAACCTAAATCGACCCACAAATGTGCCTGTTACTGGATTGCTCTTTGATCTTTGGTCTGATCCTTCCAATGAAGCAACAGGCTGCGCAATAAATGATCGAGGTGTGTTGGACGCTAAAAAGAGCTCGTGGACGGTCCAGCCCTGAAGCCGGACGGTCAGTGGTCCGGACAGTCCGCGGTGGCGGCGTGAACGGTCCGCGCGTGCGCAGAGACAGTTAGGGTTTCTAGTTTCTCGCGGGATTTATTACCTAAAACCGCGGATTTAACTCGGAAAACAGTTTGAAGCGGATCCAAACCCCCCCTTTATATAGATGAAGGGCTACGGCCGATTGAAACCCCCAACAATCAATCAAATCAAGTCTATTTCTCATTTTTTACCTTATGCATTAGGAGTAGTTCTAGTCTAGTTCTAGGTTAGCCTCTCAATCCCCAAATTCTCCGCTTCTCTTCGACTCTACGTTGATTAGAGGAGTCTAGGTCGGCCTGCCGAGCCTAGACAACTCCTAGGATCTCTCCTCCCCGACGGGGTCCCTCCCCGGAGCGAGATCCAGACGCCGCCGGTGCCTTTCGCCGCCCCTGCGCACGCGCGGACCGTCCGGTCCTAGTGCGCGGACCGTCCGACCGTTAGGCAGGGAACCCAAGCCCTACGCCAGGTCGTGGACCGTCCGGCCCCTGGCCGCGGACTGTCTGCGCCTGTGTAGAGAGCACCGCCGCCGGTTCTTGTTGAGTGTTTGGCGCCCGAAAAAGATGTCAACATACTTTTGGCGACTCCGCTGGGGGCTCTGGTGTATAGATCTACTAAAAATCAGGCCCTCTAATGGCCGGTTCTAAAGATCACACTGATATCTCCCTAGATAATATCCTGAAGACGGCCGTTGAAAATCTGACGGCCGATGAGCAACAACAATTCGAGGACTACATGCGTCAAGCGAAGGAGAAATTCTTACCACAATACACGGTGGATCACCACCAAAAGGTTATCAAACATGGAGAGACCGACATCGCGTCTCTTCTATCTTCACTCCAAGTCCCCAACGTAAGTAAACCCGATGATATTCAATCTATTAAATATTATGTGGATCAGCGGTAGGATCAAATGAAACAACAAATTGTATGGTTAGAAGAGTCAATTAGAAAATTAACACGTACGTTGGAAAAGTCTGTTGCTCCTAGTTTTCTATCATATGAAACTAGTAATAGGGTATTTATGTCTGAGGCATCGACAACAAATAGGGATTTGCAGCCCCAACCTTTATATGGTATGCCGATGAACTCATATTCAGGGCAAATACAACCATCGCCATCTCTGCTTGGCAGATCAGCGCCCCTGAATGTGGTCGGACCGCCTAGGCCTCTGCCCAAACCGTCTGGCCCATATGCGGACCATCCGGCTTGCTCTACCGGACAGTCCGGGGCCGCCCTAGGACCACCACCGTCCCTGATTGGCAGATCGGCGACCCTGGACGCAGTCGGACCGTCAGAGCTTTTGCTTGGACCGTCGGGCCCTTACGCGAACCGTCTGACTTTCCCTGCCGAACAGTCTGGGGCCGCACCAGGACTACCACGCGGCGTCCCGATAATGGCGAACGCAACCGGTCAGTTCGGATTTACCACCGGACAAACTGGATACGCATATACAGAACCTATTGTTGCACACCATGCACCAAATTATTACACACCACAACAGCAGTATGTTTCGCCCTCTACATATTTAAACCATAACGCACCATACAATCACAGACCGATCAACACTATTGATCGGTCATGGCAAGAAGGTCAATATACTAATGCCCGACCAAATGAGGCCCACAGCCCAGGATCCGGTGGTCTGCCACCGGTTACAATGGAAAAAATTAGGGAAGAGATGACTGAACTATTTCGAGATAAGTTCGGAGTTAGTATAGCTAGAGTGGGGCAATCATACCAAAAGCCATATAATCACCGGTTTGACACTGTCCCATATCCACAAGGGGCAAGGATACCGAAATTTTCTAAGTTTTCTGATGAGAATGGGAGAAGCACACACGAACACATAGGCCAGTTCCTAGCACAGCTAGGTGAATTGGCCGATGGAGAAGCATTTCGTGTTCGGTTATTTTCTTTATCCCTTACTGGTACCGCTTTTGCATGGTACGCCGCCCTGGTGGGGTTGGCCGAGGCCCAACAAATTAGGGTTGCCTGGAGCCCTACAGTTTATTAAGCACACCCAACCCAGGGAAAGGCCCAATCGCCCCAAAAGACTAGTCCAATGGGCGAAGGGTGGCTCTCCCTTTTAAAGTGGCTCCCTCCTCCCAAGTTGAGCAAGGTGGGATAATTTTGAGGCTCACACGGTCGCCGTCCGACTACAATTGAGCCTACTGGGCCAATTGCGTCTTTGCTAACGGGTAATAGTGGAGGATGTCCTCATCATTCCCACCTTCTTAAAATGAGCCCTAGCTCTAATACCAGATGATACACGTAGCCTAGGTGGGGTTGGCCGAGGCCCAACAAATTGGGGTTGCCCGGAGTCCAATAGTTCATTAAGCACACCCAACTCAGGGAAAGGCCCAATCGCCCCAAAAAACTAGTTCAATGGGAAAGTGTGGCTCTCTCTTTTAAAGTGGCTTCCTCCTCCCAAGTTAAGCGAGGTGGGATAATTCTGAGGCTCACACGGTCACCGTCCGACTACAATTGGGCTAACTGGGCCAATTGCGTCTTTGCCAGCGGGTAATAGTGGAGGATGTCCTCATCACCTCCTAATTAACTGTATATACCGCTGAGTTTATTTGGCCAACAAAGGCCAAATCTTCAGCGTGTTCTTCCTTACAGCCGGTTCAAAAGAATCAGCAAGAAGAGATTAAATTTACCTTTAATGTTGCCAAATGCGATAAGATATTTGATGAGATACTTAAAAATGGCAACATTAAATTAACTGATACTATCCCTTTTATAGATGAATTAAATAGACGTGCTTATTGTAAGTGGCATAATTCTTTTTCTCATACCACCAATGATTGTAATGTTTTTCGTCGACAGGTACAATCGGCCATAAATGAGGGCCGATTGGCTTTTCAGGAAATGCAAGTGGACACACAGCCATTTCCTATTAATACAATAGACGTCGCATGCAAAAAGGTCTTGGTTCGGCCCAAAATGGCGGATAAAGGCAAAGGCAAGGGCATTGTCATTGGCGATCCTCGCATGTCAATTATATCACAAAAGGAGATTGCTCGAAAGGCTTTGGACGAGAAGGCTAAAAAGTTCGAAGGCGCTGGGGGCAGGCACAATTAATGAAACAAACACATCAGCCTGACCCGAGCATTGCAGATGGTCCGACACCTACGTGCGGACGGTCCGGTGCTCAGACACGGTCCGGCTAACTCAGCCGGACAGTCCACCTATGACCGAAGGTGTCAGCCTCTACACAAAGCAAGGAAAGAGACGCAAGGGCAAAGCACATATAGTCGGCTCATCAAAGCCGACCCTAATTTTGATCAGTTGCTCTGCAAAAATGCTAGCAAAAGACTGTTTCACGTGATCGATCAACGAAGAAACCCCGGTCACCTGCTAAAACGAAACGGCTGAACAAAACGGTCCAAAATGCGACGCGACAAACATCGCCTGTTCGTCCTATGAGACCAGGGTACTTTCCACCCGAGTATTCATCGTCGGTATATTATCCTGCTCAAATGTGGAATGGCACAACGATAAATTCATGGTGCATGTATAGTCCCTTTGTCTGTCTAGGCTGGGGGACACATCCATTCTATTCATTTTGATCCATGGATCAAATGGTCATGACCGAGAAAGATACAATCCGAAATGGCCTTTTTACAATGGTGCTTTATTGAATGATCTTCATATTGGAAAGCCGGTGACTTACATCAGGCTTAGTTCATATGCTTTTGGTTCGTCAACCTTCACCAAAAGGCAGGGGGCATATGTTGGACGCTAAAAAGAGCTCACGGACGGTCCGGCCCTGAAACCGGACGGTCCGCGGTCTGGACAGTCCACGGTGGCGGCGCGGACGGTTCGCACGTGCACAGAGACAGTTAGGGTTCCTAGTTTCTCGCGGGATTTGTTACCTAAAATCGCGGGATTAACTCGGAAAACAGTTTGAAGTGGATCCAGACCTCCCCTTTATATAGATGAAGGGCTACGACCGATTGAATCCCCAACAATCGATCAAATCAAGTCTATTTCTCGTTTTTATCTTATGCATTAGGAGTAGTTCTAGTCTAGTCCTCTCAATCCCCAAATTCTCCGCTTCTCTTCGACTCTACGTCGATTAGAGGAGTGTAGGTCGGCCTGCCGAGCCTAGACAACTCCTAGGATCTCTCCTTCCCGACGGGGTCTCTCCCGGGAGCGAGATCCAGGCACCACCGGCGACATTTCGCCACCCCTGCGCACGTACGGACCGTCCGCCCCGGGGGCCGTCAGGCAGGGAACCTTAGCCCTGCGCCAGGTCGCGGACCATCCGGCCCCTGGCCGTGGACCGTCCGCGCCTGTGCAGAGAGTACCGTCGCCGGTTCTTGTTGAGTGTTTGGCGCCCGAAAAAAGTATCAACAAGGTGTTTTGTTCACATTGGGTTCTGATAAAGTTGTTGAATTTTTCATAAAGACCAACATCAGTTCTGCTATTGCCTCTCACTCACCCAAGCTATGCGGTAATCGGTGCTCACCTTCGAAAGCTGAAGTTGAACCATCAAACTTTGTCTACTCTCTCAACGACTTGGGGACATGCCGTATTTCAACGGGTAGGGAATGTCAGGCGACAAGGCCAGTTGCATGTGGAGGCATTGCTGAAGGAAGCAGTAGCTGGGACTGAAGAATACAAGGCGTCTGATGCTGATGAAGGAGGATCGTAGAAGGAGGGCGACAATATGTTAGGCCACATGCAATACAAAGTATACAAATCTGAAAGGCGGTGTTAGCGTGTATAAATACCGGACACGCTGGTTGTACAGATTTCATACTTAATACAAACACTAGACTTCCTTATCTTCTTCTCCACACATCTTCTTCGTTGTGGCTTGGTGACGCTAACACCGCTCTGCTCTGGGCCATCCAGCATTCCAGCCCTAGGGGCGGCGGCATGTCGGAGTGGGAGCTTCGGCTCAGGACGCGCCTGGAGATCGCTGCGCTCGCCCTATAGCTCTGCAAGATGAACATCGCCTCGTGGGCCAGCAAGGACGATAGCCTCCTCGTCGCCAGGACCATCGACGAGGAGTTCAAGAGGAAGATATTCGAAGCTCGTGCAGCCGCGTGCGAGGAATCCAAGAAGTGTAAACTCGCGTCACGGTGAGCAAAAAATAAAATATAAAACAGTCCCTCATGACAAGAATTTTTGTTGACAAAGAAAACTTTAGGAATTGTTCTAATCATATATATATGCTAGCTGAGTGGCTTCTGATTCCTTATCATGTAATTGTAATACATGATGCCCGCAGATTCCAGAGGAAGGAGGTGAATATACAGGAATGGGAGGCAGGTTGAGGCCAGCTCCATTCATCTTCAGTTCAATTTTTGAACTTTTTCTAGTTTCCTTTTTTCAATCAGTCTCTGAGCATCCTCTGTTAGCTGCATTGGTTAAACTTCTTGGATAGGGTAAGCTGAGTACTGGATATCAGATTGTTCAAGCACAGGCAGAGCAGATGAAAGCTCGGGCGAAGCAAGAGAGCCAGGATGTTGTCGCCCTGAGATTAGTGTTCTAATTTAAATTTTGCTAAAAGTGTTCCCTGAACTTAGCAGCACGACACGGCTCAGTTTGTGGCCAGGAGTGTTCCCTGGACATGAGATTTATTTTTGCTATTAGTGTTCTGATTTGGGATTGTATTTCCAAAACTTTAGTTTGGACACTTACATTTTGAGAAGCATTGAAACTCGAAACTACATTGTCGTGGTCAATTTTGGTTTATAAGATCAGAAAAATAAAGTTCCCTCAAATACCATGTCCTAAACGAGAATATATTGCTAATAGCTACACACAGGCTCTTTTTCTGTTTTACAGATGCAGCCGGAGATCTATTTGTTTACTGTGCGCTTTATGGAGTTTAATTGGGATATTTCTGGAGCACGTGCAGAATATCAGCATCGTTACTCAAATTTATGTCCCGGCTTTCTAGAGGCCATTGTGAAGCATTCTAATATGGAACACCGACCGGTATAACATTGTACTAATAACTATCGTGTTTCTTTTTCCTTTTAAGGGTGCATTTGGTGGCCTGCATCTGCGTGTGCTTGCATCGCGGGATGTAGGTAGCTGTTGTTTGGTTGCTGTGAGCCAAGCTCTGGACGTACGAGCTTAGTGTTTGGTTGCCTGCATGCAGATTTAGACCCAAGCTCGTACGATCGTCAAAGCACCATGTGCCAGTCTTTCTAAATACGAGTAGATTGGTCGCATCTCCGAAGCTAAGCTCAAGCGATCTTGGCTCACACAGTGATGCCTGTCACAACCCAACCAAGTTACTAGGCTCACGTACACCAATCCTTACCTTCAAGGCCTCGGATGGATATGTAAGTGGATCAGATAACTTACTTAGGGTGCCGAGTTTCGATGAACTTGTTCATTTCCAAGGAGCACCTTTAGTTGCGAATATTACAATAATCAGTCATGAACATAAACTTTAAACATATGAGTTGAGTGGAAGACTTTACAATAAGATAATTAGCAAACTTTTAAGTTTACAAACCAAGTAGTGTTCATTATTATATGCATGAGGGAGAGTCAAAATGCTAACTTATTACATCACATGGGAAGAGGTCATCTTTCCACAAGCACACATACAACAAACATAGATAAAAGGTCTCCAGAGTGAGCCTAACAGAACTCAAATGTGTTAAGAACCTCTCCTGAAACAACATAGGGAATAAAACCCTGAGTACACAATTACTCAGCAAGACATACTCGACTAAAGAAAACACTCTCAAGGGTATGCTGGTTTATTGGGAATCAAGGTAAAGCTTATCAAATTTCAAACTCATTTTTGCAGAAAAGCTTACTAGTAGTGGATCCTTATGCCAAACTTTTACTTCACAAGTTAAGTACTTTTCCTGAATCTAGATTTGTCTAATCTAGAGCATTCACTTATCCTACACTAGCTTCATTTTAGCATATCTAGTTTCACTTGTTATCTACGATGAGGGTCAAAGATCTAGTCTTCATATCGGAGAAGTATAAGGATCCGAATCGATTAATACTAAGCCGGGGATCTCCAACCACACGACATATGTAGCACTTAACCTTTGCATATGTCAACTCACACCCGGGTTTCTCAAGATCAGAATGGGTCCCCGCCAACCGAGAGCTCAGTACCCCACCATCCAGCCTCTTACCAGGTGGATACACAATACTCTCGCCATCTCTCCACTCCGATTGTAGGCTGACTTTTCTGGATTGGTCCAGCCGAGGCTAAGTTTACCCATGATGAGGCATGTGGCCAGTTAAAGGGTCCTAGATCAGCAGGCCAACAATCGTTGCGGTCCTTAAGCGACATAGATGGGCGTCCTTTACTGCTCAACGTCTGGTCTCAATTTAAACTATTTCTTAAATCTGGTACCTGTCAGAGGTACCCTGCTGGAATGATGAAGTCATCAAGGCCTTTGATACCTTCATTACTCCAAGTCCCTTTTCTTTGTAAAAACATGATTCATACATCAAAACATTTTGTTCCTAATCTATAAGCACACTAAGCATATCTAGCTTTTCAAATCAGGTGTCAAGGATGATATTCAATAGTTCAAGGAAGTTATGCAGCGAAGGTTTAATCATTCAACTCCTACACCTAATGCATCACATAAGTGATAAAAGTTTTGAAAAACAAGAAATTTGGCAAATGCACCGGGGCTTTCCTTGATGAGGAGGAGAGTCAGGTTCTTCTACCAAAGTGCTGCAGTTGACCACAAAACCTACTGGAGCACCTTCAGGAACACCTTCAGTTAGAGAAGCTTCTGATTGAGGAGCTGGCTCCTCTTCCACTTCCACTTCAAATTCTTCTTCTAGGTGTTCTACAAGTCAATCACAAGTATATGAATGCTCATGTAATGATATGCCATGCAAACTCTCAATAGGGAGAGGTGGAAAGCTTAAATACTCTTAAATAAGCATATAGTGATTATACTCATAGTTTTAGGTTATTTAATGTTGGCCCAAAGTGATCAAACTAAACTTATTTCAGACAATCATAGAACTAAATAGCCTAAACTTTACCAAACTAGTTGCTTAAGATTCTATATGACCTAAATGTTACCAGATCCTAGATTAGTATCAAGATTTAGGGTTTTAAATATCTATACTTAGCTAGTTTATTGTTCTCTGGGTAACTCGACTCCACATAGGTTCAAATTTTTACCAGCAGCTACTCTAAGGGAAAATAATTTTCCATAATTTTTTATGATTTTTGGACCTATGGTTTTATTTCTAAAATTCTTTTAAGCTTCCTAAGGGTACATTAAAATGACTAAGAATTTACTTGTTGCTATAAAAATCCTAAGAACAATTTTAATAGAAGCAACATAATTTTGTGGACTCTACAAAATTGGTTTGGTATTTTTTTGCAGTTTTCTATAATTTTTGATGAATTTTGTAACCTGCTACCAAAAAGAAAAAGGAAAACTACCTATGGTACTAGGCCGAAACCTTAAGCTCGACCCACGGGTTCACATGAAAACTAGGGATGGATCCGGATATTTATTCGGATGTCAATTTTTTGGTCTTCTTTCTTCGATTGTGAACAACAAACATATAGAATTTGCTATGTAAATTTATATTCTTGTTTTTAGCATTGAGGCTATTAATCTTCACAAAAAATAAACATTAAATTCGTTCTATATCTTTTTAAATAATTCATATAAAATTCGGATGTCTATCCGAATACGGATTCGGATGTTTTTTCACCTTTTTTGTTGTAGGGAGGAAATAATGTACATAAAAAATTATACAAAAATTTATTTAAATACTTCATAATATTCTTAATAACATTGCCGAAAATTAGCTTGAAATTCTATGTACATCTATACTAAAATATTAGATTTGTGATACAATTCGGATGTTTTAGGAACATCGCTAATGAAAACGGCCCCGCGTTAGCCGCCCTCGCTCACGCCTATCCTTTTGCGCCCAAGCCCCTGTCGCCAGGAATAATTTCACCGAGCTCGAACCACTATTTCATCGAGTCACTACTGCTCTCATTTAAACCCCTCGGTCTTCTTTTCTTTTACGACACCAGGTCCTTGAGTCTGCCGCGCCTAACTTCGGTGAGCTTACACCGAACTGACCTCGACGTAGTGATACCGTCGACGAGGACAACACCACAGGCAACCCTAAACCTTAGCAGGCCTAGTCGCACACTTAATCCGACCCCGGGGCCGTAGAACTACACCATCGTCAACAGCGGCGGGCACATCGATTGGGCGATTGCGATTCTCCGAACACAGCACAGTAGAGCTACCATTAAGGATGTGAAAAGCACCAGTGATATACCGTGACCACCGTGCTTCCATGAATCTGGTCGGAGAAGGCACCAGTTGGTCAGTCAACTGTGAGGCTGTCAACAGCGTCGATCTGCGGTGACACGACCATGTTCGAAACGTCATACTACAGTAGAGTTAAAAACGAGAAATCGGTGAGCTTCATAGAGTCAAGATGAGCACGGAACACTCACCCCACGGCCGAGAAACCCTTCGAGAAACACTAGCCATGGTGAGGGGGAGGTTTTTTGTGGGCGTAGTCACCACTCTTCAAAACAACTCAAGTTCAATCCTTCATAGTGAAGCCAGAGAACAGGGGAGAGGTTGAGAGCTTAACCTAGGTGCAGTGGATGGGTTATCCATGACGAAGAGGCTATGGGATCGACATGACACAGTGGAGCACAGTTTGTTGGGTTCAACACACTATGGCAAGACACACACACAAATGAACTTGTGCTTCACTAGGACATTTAACAGCACTAAACATGAGCCCACATACTTCACACATCCACTGCATGGTCACCACGCAAGGTGAAAGCACAGGAGGGAAAGTCCAACACACCTTCACTGCATGTATGATAGCAAGGCAATAGTTAACAGCTGAGTCATCAAGTAGATAGCTTTTACACCCCCTCAAGCTTATCCTTGGGGTGGTGAAGTTGTGATAGATGAACTCCTCCTTCACACAAGTCTCTCTCTATATGGCACACCATAGAATTTCCTAGGTCAGTTGGTGGATGGAGATATTTCCATCAGATTTTTCTGAAATTGCTCCCACTATTTTACTCGACTGAATCCCCATGTTTAGCTCTCCTTTTCTCTTTATTCCCAACACAAACATGCCCACTTTACTGCACCAAAATTATTCACCAAACATAGCTCTGCCAGGTTACTGTAGTTTGCCTAGGCTAGAAAGACATATTCAAAGCTATAGTTCCCATAAGTGGAGTACCCTACCTTGAGCTCGAATTCAGTTATCTGAACTAGCACCACTCATTACAGCCTGACAGAGCTAGTTTATGAGCATTTTATTCTAAAGTTTGTGTAGTACCATACCAAACTTACTTAAGGAAACTTGTACCCCTTCATACGGCTTCTACAGAGCTACTTCTACAGACTTGGTACTGAACAGGTTTCAGCCTCTCCAATTAACAATCCCACTTAGACAGGCTCTGTGATGGAACCTCCCAAGTTATTAGGCCCACCTACAGTTGTCCTTGTCCAACAGACCTTGGGCAACCCTGTAGATGCACATAATCACTCGACAAGTTTGGTACCTGTATCCTCAAATCCTTGCCCAAGAGCGCTTCACCTGTCACACAGATATTATGTCACATCGGAGGAACAAATAAGCGCAAGCGAATTACAATAACTTAATTTACATTCATTAAAATATAGAGAAAGAGTATTAAGGTTATTACAAAACCAGGGTAGAGTTCTTTCTACCCTGGTTCAAGCACTTGATCTGTACTAGCCATCTTTTATCACCCTTTTACTTTACTGGATTGCTACGTGTAGGTCAGTGACCAAGTCTTCATGTCCAAGAAGTAATGGTGATCTGAATCGATTAATACCCAGCTAGGGATCTCCAATCACATGACATATGTAGCACTTAACCCTTGCATATGTCAACTCACCACCGGGTTTCTTAAGACCAGACCAGGTTCATGCCAACCGAGAGCACAGATACACCACCGTCCAGCCTCTTGCCATGGAGGGTACACGCTACTCTCGCCATCTCTCCACTTCCATTGCTTGCTGGCCTTTCTAGTATTAGTCTGCCCGAGGCAAAGCTTACCCATGATGAGGCATGTGACCAGTTAAAAGGTCCTCAATCATCAAGCCTACATCGACACGGTCCTTAACCGACTCAGACGGACACACTACATCGAGACTCTCTTCTCATGCAATTCACCCACCCGGTCTCAACTTTATCATTAAAAATCCCAAAGTTTGGTACTTGACAGAGGTACATCTTTTTTGATGTTGAACCCATCACGACCATGATGGATCCATCATCAAGTTTTTATTTTTGAAAAAAATCCCCTTCCCTTTGAAGCATCACTTTTGGTTTAAAACAAAACCTTTTTGTTTTCTAAAGCAAGGCTAAGAATCAGAAAACCTTTTCATAAAAGCAGGTAACCAAGGAATGGTAAAACAGTTCCAAGGAGGGAAATGCAGCAATTGGCTTAACACCCAACTCCTATTATCTAATGCATCATTCAAGTGATAAAGAGTTTAAAATCACAAGGAAAGGTAAATGCACCGGGGCTTGCCTTGTGTTGTAGGAGAGTCGGGCTTTATTCCACAAATATCAAAGTAAAAACAGTTCCCGGAAGGTGGGTTCTCTGTTGGTGGTGTAGTCTCTTCTTCTTCAACCACTATCTCTTCCTTGTTCTCTATAACCATATATATAAACATGAATGCTCATGTGATGTTATAGATATGCAATTGTAGTAAAGGTACATCAAGTGGTGTCTTGAATACAATTTTTCTTCATGGTGTACCAGGGAAACTAGGGTCTTCTGAGTCAACACCCTAGTAGGGTTAGGTAGTTTTACCCTAAGGGGCTAGGGTTTTCGGGTTTTGGGATCAAACAATGTTCAAAACATATCAAACTTCACCCAAGGGTTCTAAATGCCATATTAGGCTTTCCTAAAAAGTTTCATGATTTTGGAGTTATTAAATAATTTCTAAAATTCTAGAAGTTTAGGTTTGGGCTTTCTTAAATACTACTTAATTCCTGGCTTGGACTAAAAATCTTGAAACTATTTTTATTAAATACTAGAGGAATTTAGGAATCCAACAAAATTGGTATCATATTTTTTTATCATTTTCTATAATTTTCTATGCATTTCTTAAGTCTAGCAGAAAAAAGAAAAAAAAGAAAAAGCATAAACAGTAACGGGCTCAATTCAGTCCGATACGGCCCATGCCCAGGCGAAACACGCCTGTGTTACACAATTTTCGCAGAGGACCCTGACGATTTGAAAAACCTATAAAGAGTCCGTAGCACTATTTCCACGAGTCACTGACAATTGCACCGAGGCCCTCACACTTCTATTCCTTCGCAACGCCAGGTCCACGACGCTGAACGCCGGTGAGCATGCCCCCAGCGAACTTGTACCGGCCAAGACACACAATGACTGGACCCCTAGCTCGGTTGACACCTAATTCTACCCTTGGCAACATAAATCCCCCAACAAATTGCACAATTCCGAGTTGAGAACTCTCTGTCCATGGTGATGGCGCACACCAAGGATAATCCGAGGTGTTCCCAACGATCTACCATGATCTAGTTCAATTGGATGGGCCGATGAGCATCTACAGCACATAGGGTTATTGAAACAAGGACGAGGAGGGCGTGAACGGACCTATAGAGGGCTAGCCACGACGAGCTCACACACTGCGGCGAAAAACCGATTTGGGGGAAAAGAGGAATTAGAGAGCTATGGTGGCTAATCGGAGGCAAGGGCGGGTGCTCTGGCTTCGTGATTACCTAGCATACCTCACTGGAGTGGTAATTTATAGGTTCCATCAGCAGCGACATCCAATTTTGCAGTGGTGTGCTGGCGGCCAGAGATGGGAATAGTTACTAGCGCAAGGGATTCGTGGCTTTCGCCGTGGCTAAGTCTCTGGTGATGGACAGACTCACTGCTAATATTCACTACGACGTGTTAAGGCTACTACATACGTGGCGCACGGTCGGTAAATGACCAACGCCGGTGAGGACCATTTCGGCTGATCGTAGCCCAAGTGGGTATGGCGAACTCACCGTCGATCGGGTCCGAGCCTATCTGATGCCAAGATCCTTACTCCGTCGTGATTATCTCCATACTAGAGGGCACGAATCGTGGCGATGATGTGGATCACGGCACAACAGTCACCGGCGGCGAGGGGTGATGTACCTGAAGATCTTCTTCAGTTCACTGTACCATGGCGATCCCCATCAGAGCGCATGATAGAGCAAGTTTCAGGGCCTAGATCTCAAATTTTTATGGGATAACTTGTTAATCCTTCTGTGACAAAGTTGTTGATCTATAATTCAAATTTGATCTTGCTATAGCAACCACACTCAAATACTCACTAGATCATACTCAAAAGAGCTCCCAAAGTTCATCCCAAGCCATTGTCAGTAAAATTCAGATTCTAAGTTGACTGACAGCCAGACTTTAGGTCCATTTATCTCCAAATTTTGTATGACACTAATACTTAATCACTTAAGCAAAGTTGTACTCCTATCTTAGCTCTACAAATTTGATGTGTTGACCTCAAGCAAAACTCTTGTAGATTTGGAGATATAAAGCCTCAAAGTTGACCATATTCACTGAATTTCAGACTTAGGTATATATGGTTTATGTGGTGCTTTTTGCAAATAGGTCCAAATCCCACTATTCAACTTGCAAATTCTCCAATATGAAAGATAGTGGGTTTGAGGTGCTCTTTTACTTTGATATTTGCACTTTGGTCCAAAAGTGCCTAGAATTTACAGTTACCCCCTAGGGTTCCAATTTAGGGTTTTCCAGGGGTCTTTTTAGGGTTTTGAGTACTTTAGGGTTTTTGTATTACTAAAGTCCATTAATTTTGATACCTTATGAATACTTCTAATGAGTCTTGAGGTTTTATCCTATTTGGACTTCACTTACATCCATAAGCCGTAATTTATGGTTAAGTACTCTACCCTAGGGTTCATAGTACACCAAGCCCTAACATCACAACTTCTTTAAAATTTTTACCTAGTAAATGCACTCTAGGTGTAACAAACACATGATATGCCAATGCTCATGATGTTATGCTCAAGTTTTAGTGATAGTAACACCAGGGGTGTTACATCCTTCCCCCCATAAAAGAATCTCGTCCCGAGATTTAAGGTCCTAGGGTAAGTAAAGGAAAAGGAAACGTGTCACATCTTTATTTCCTTAATTGTCTTACAAGGCAGGGGTGGTATGGGGTTTACTTCTCCTTTACAATCCAATGTACATATCTTACAAGTTACATGAAGCTAAAAAGCCAGGGAAATTCTTTTCTAAAAAGTCTTGAGTCTCCCATGTATCTTCATCTTCAGTATGTTGGTTTCACTGTATCTTATAGAACTTAAGGGTCCTTTTTCGGGTGATCCTGTCCTTTTGATCCAAGACTCGAATAGGATGTTTTGAATAGGTCAAGTCTGGTTCTAAGACAACATCCTCAATATCAATGGTTCGATCTAGAACCCGAAGGCACTTCTTTAATTGAGATACATGGAACACATTATGCACTGCAGACAATGCTTCTGGTAGTTGAAGTCGGTATGCCACTGGTCCACATTGTTCAAGAATGAGAAACAAACCAATGTATCGGGGTGCCAACTTTTCTTTTACCCCAAAATGGTTTACACCCTTCGTTGGTGATACTTTCAGGTACACATAATCATTGACTTGAAAGAACAAGGGTCGACGTCGTGTGTCTGCATAACTCTTTTGTCGAGCTTGAGCTTCTTTCAAGTGGTGCCTTATCCGTTGAACTTTGCTTCTGTTTCCTTAACTAAATCAGGCCTGAAATACCACCGTTCTCCAGGTTCAGACCAATTTAAGGGTGTTTGACACCGTCGTCCATATAGTGCATCAAATGGTGCCATCTTGATGCTCTCTTGATAGCTGTTATTATAAGAAAATTCTGCCAATGGTAGACATTCATCCCATTTTTGCGGAAACTCCAGGACACATGCTCACAACATATCTTCGAGTATTTGGTTGACCCTCTCAGTTTGTCCACTTGTTTGAGGATGATATACCGAACTATGGAGTAGCTTAGTACCAAGAGATTTGTGGAGTTCTTCCCAAAATTTGGATACAAATTGTGATCCGCGGTCCGACACTATGGTCTTTGGAATTCCATGTAAACTAAGAATGTGACCAATATACATTTGTGCATAGATGATGACCGGGTAATATGTCTTGACCGACAGAAAATGAGCTATCTTTGTAAGCTGATCAATTATAACCCAAGTAGAGTCAAAACCCCTAGCTGTCCTGAGTAATCCCACAATGAAATCCATGCTAATGTCCTCCCATTTCCATGTTGGGATGGGCAAAGATTGCAGTGGTCCAGCGGTCTTCATATGTATTGCTTTGACACGCCTGCTGGTATCACATCTTGCCACATAGCATGCAATCTCAATCTTCATTTTCATCCACCAGTAATGTTGTTTTAAATCTTGATACATCTTAGTGCTTCCGGGATGAATGGAATATCGACTAAGATGAGCTTCGTCTAAAATTTGTTGGCAGACTTCAGCATTCTTAGGCACAACTATGCGATCATTAAACCATACTATCCCTTGATCATCCTTTCTAAAGCAATTAGCTTTGCCAACTTCTATTTTCTCATGAATATGTCTCATACCCTTGTCATTTCTTTGGGCATCAATAATCTTTTGTAGAAGAACTGACTCAAGCTTTAGTTGGGTCAAAGTTCCATGTTGTATCATTCCCAGATTTTATTTTTCCATCTCCTTGCATAGTGTGGTGTCAGAGGTCCTTACTGTAAGATAATGGCAGGAAGCCTTGCAACTCAGTGCATCTGCCACCACATTGGCTTTTCCTGGGTGATAGTGGATTTTCAAATCATAATCTTTAATCAGCTCAAGCCATCTTCTCTACCTCATGTTCAGTTTTGACTGGGTAAAAATATACTTCAGACTTTTATGATATGTATATAAGTGGCAGGTATTTCCCAGCAGATAATGACACCATATCTTGAGGGCATGAACAACTGTGGCTAACTCCAAGTCATGAGTTGGATAATGTTCCTCATGCCGGCGTAGCTGTCTTGAAGCATAAGCAATGACTCGTCCCTCCTGCATTAACACACACAAGTCCACTGCCGGATGCATCACAATACATGTCAAAAGGCTTCTCTATATCTGGTTGAGCCAACACGGAGCAGTAGTCAATAATATCTTCAACTGCTCAAAGACTTCATGGCATTTTGAGGACTAGTCAAATTTCATATCATTCTTCAACAAACTTGTGGTTGGTTTCACAATCTTGGAGAAATCTGGAATAAATCTACGGTAATAGCCAGCCAGCCCAAGGAAACTTCAAACTTGATGTAGAGTGGTTGGCGGTTTTCACTCTAGAATATCCTTGACCTTGTTGGGGGTCAACTGCAATCCCATTTGCAGACAATACATGTTCCAAAAATTGGATTTCCTCCAACCAAAACGCGCATTTGCTAAATTTAGCATATAATTGGTGTTCCCTTAAGTGCGTTAATATGATCCGTAAATGTTTAGCATGCTCCTCTTCATTCTTGGAATAGATCAAGATATCATCAATGAAGACCACCACAAATTTATCCAACTCGGGCATAAACACCAAGTTCATTAGATATGTGAAGTGGGCTGGACCATTTGTCAATCAGAAGGACATAACCAAATATTCAAATAATCCATACCACGTAGTAAAGGCGGTCTTAGGCATATCTTCGGGTCGAATACGGATCTGGTGATAACCTGACCTAAGGTCAATCTTGGAGAATACCCGAGCTCCAGTAAGTTGATCGAATAAGATATCGATCCGAGGAAGAGGTACTTGTTCTTGATAGTGACCTCATTAAGGGGTTTGTAGTCCACGCACATTCGAAGTGTTTGATCCTTCTTCTTAACGAAAATTGCGGGACATCCCCAAGGCGATGAACTTGGCCTAATAAATCCTTTTTCCAGCAGGTCTTGTAATTGAGTCTTGAGTTCTGCCAATTCATTTGGTGGCATTCGGTATGACCTTCTAGAAATAGGAGCTGTACCGGGCTTCAGTTCAATCACAAATTCTACATCCCTTTCTAGAGGCAATCCAGGCAAATCTTTAGGAAAGACATTCAGGAATTCACATACTACCGGAATATCTTGGAGTTCTAGTACGATAGCTTCATAGACCCGTCCAAATGGTTTAGCTGGGATAACTATAGGGATGGACAAGAGAACCTCTTCATGGCCATGGCTCAACTTGATAGTCCTTAAGTCCGTGTTAAGGATAGCTTTATGCTGGGCCAACCAATTCATGCTCAGAATTACATCTATGTCTTGGCCTTTTAAAACAATCATGTTTGTGGGAAAGTCCATGCAGCCAATGTTACTGGCACATGGAAGACTACTTCCCTAGTAAAGATTTGTCCCCTAGGTGAATAGATAATAAATCCCTCCCTTGATTCAGTGCAAGGAATGCAATGCTTTTCCACAAATTTCTTGATAATGAATGTATGTGAAGCACCTGAATCAAAGAGAATGACTGCTGGGTAATTGGCCACAAGGAACGTACCCATCATTACCGGCTCTCCTTCCGGTGTAGTGGCCACTTGAGTATAATAGATTCATCCTGTCTTCTTGATACTTTTGCCCGTTGAATTATTAGTCGGGTTTCCCCTGCCTTGATTGGAGCTCCCAGGGTTTTGCTGAGTGTTGAATTTATTCTGCTTCAGGTATGGACAGTCCTTTATAAAATGACCAAACTTTCCACAGTTGAAACAACTAGTTGAAGAACTAGGAAGGGCGGGGAAACGAGTACCAGGGGCACCAGGTTGATTTTTAGAAGTGGGGGCAGTGGTAGGACGAATGAAAACAGGCTGTTTGAACGGATAGGAGGGTGGGCGAGGCGAAGAACGATTCTGATTAAAAGGTTGGATCACCAACCTGGTTCGCTTCTCAGGTCCCTGGTTAGACCTGTCACCTCCAAATCCCTTGGATTTTCCATGACCTGTGTTCTTGGCTTCTACTGCCAGCGCTGATAGAGGACGAGGCCCGATCTTCCGTGAGGTATGATAACTTGATTGGGTGGAGATCTCGACGTTGATGATCCAAGGCTCCTAGCGAACGGCTCCTCGCAATCACTACACCACTGCTCCGTTGGTTATCACCCGTGACACACGAGTGACCTCACCACGAAGGCTTATCCCTGCAAGCGCAATCAAGAACACAAGCAAGAACAGGAAGAACGCAATCAAAACTGCATTGATCACGAGGTGGGGTCTCACAAACCGATGAACGGCGATACTGTTCGATGACAGATATGATCTAAGCAAAACCCCAAACCCTAATGTGGTGGTGGCTGCTGGTAAAATAGAGGTTAGGGGCGCGCACAACCCCTGGTCGCACCCCTAATGGGCTCCAACACGATACACGGCCCAACAGCCCAACAAACGGTGTCGCAGCACCAAAACAGAATCTGAACGCTGACTTGTTTCGACGATTCCCGTTGACTCCAGATGAATTTTAAGGTGGTTCCAGTTGGGTTGGAAAGCTTATCTCCTTAGCTTTCCATCCATATAAAGCCCAACCTAATCGGAGTTCGGATGCATCCTGGGCGTTCATTTTAGTGCAGACTGGTCCTGGACTTCGAGGTGGAGACGTAGTTGAGTCGGACTTGGATTTCTCTTGTTGTGAACGTCCTAGCTTCTCCTCCTTGACATGTTGGCCTCTCCCAAGTCCTTGTTGGTCCTCTCCAAGGTTCCTAATCATCAAAACATCCATGGCACCAAGCGTAAGCTCTAAAACACAATTGATTAGGTTAGAACGAACCTGGAGATTTAGCTGTCGTGCACGTGCTCGTGTTGTCGGTCCATGCATTATTTGTATGGGAGAGATGTCCTCATCATCCTCCCCCACTTGAATTGGAGTCGTTCTCGACTCAGGCGGTGGCCAAGGGGGTGGCCGAGCTGCCGAGCTTATCTCCTTAGGATGTACAAGTCCTTTAGACCCAAAAACAGGCGTCGTTAATTTCTGGCAGATTCTGGACGTCATCTTGTTATGACGATTCCCATCAGCTCCATGTATATTTTGACGTGAAACCAGATGGGTTGGAAAGCTTATCTTCTTAGCTTTCCAACGATATCTAGAACGTCGAAAACGGAGTCCGTATGTGGTCTGGGCGTCCGTTTTCGTGAGGACCACTCCTGCAGTCCTAACCGGATTCGCGAATAAACTGGACTTCAACTCCCATTGAGCTTGGGACTCTATGATTGATTGAGCCTTGACTATATAGTTGACATCCATGTATTCATCATTCTCCCCTTCTTGGTTTTGAGTCGTCCTCGACTCAAAGTCGTTGGTGCCAGCAAAAGGTGTTGATGTAGTGCTTGATGTCGTCCAACCTTGCTTCCCTTCTTGAAGTTGACCCTGTTGTTGTAAAACATACAAAGAAGGACAAGTGGAACTGGACGTGATATGGTTAGCTTTAACACAGCCTTCTAGTTGATCATTTTGTTTTATGACAAAAGGAGAATTCATATTTGAACAAATATATACTCGATGTACCATATATTCTCCTTTCCAATTATATCTTCCAATAAAATGATATGTATGTTTAGATAACCATAGTAAATTAGCACTAAAAGAAAGTTTCTCCTCTAAATTATTTAGATTACATAGAACATCAAATTCAATATAGCCCAAAGTATTTAAAGAAGATAACAATTTTAGCTCATCATGCACACTAGTTATATGATTGAATGTTCTAATTTTGGCACAATTAATAGGATCAGAAACAACAACATCAAGTTTGTTCTTTAGTTGTGGCATAGAAATAATAGTATTATCATCACACAACTCTTGTTTATCATAAGGAACAACAAGACAATCTTCTTGTAACAAAGGCAACTCAGATTTATCTGAAGGCATGATATCGGTAGAATTACTTAAATTATTTTTAGTATCATCCATAGAAACAAATTGTTGTCTCATTAGTGCTTTTACATCAGTCCAAGTTTGTGGTTTCTCATAGTCATGCAAATTATTCCACCAAACTAACGCATCATTCGTTAAAGTACTAGCCACAATTTTAATTTTTCGCCTATCACATATACGACGTCGTGCAAAAATCTTATCCATTGATATTTCTCATTCAGTATATTCATTTGCAATATTTGCATCAAAAGAAGAGAAAGATGGATATATAGAACCTGAGGGAGACGAATCATCATCAATGGTGTGGCTCTGAAAAGCTTTAGTCAATGCGCACATCATCTCCTTCAATTCCAGATGAGAGACACACTCATCGTCGTTAAGCTTAGGTTCCTTCTCCTTGTCCGTTTGGTTCTTTGGTCCTGTCATTGTTAGCACAAAACAAAGACAAAAAGGCAACAAACAAAGTGAACCCTACAACTATCTCTCAGGGTGGTGGTGGTGGTGGAACACAAGTTATGAAGCGTCTTACCCCGCTCTTACAAGGTTCTTACTAGCACTGCAGGTGGCAAACGGTGACCGGTGTGACTGTCCAACGAGCGTGGGTGTGATTGCAAAGGAGTACCTGTTCTGCTCGAGAGAAAGGTGGAGCTTTGGGAAGGCTGACTAAATATATATATGTGGCACACAAGTCAGTAACAGATAGCAATGCTGAATAAGTGTCCAAAGTACTCGTCCTAGTTGCTGGCCTAGAGAATGTATTAGCACAGTTGGAGGAAGACACAAAGGAGGTGACAAGGATCTAGGAACAGCAAGGTAACAAGTTGGAATGAAAAACAATCACAGAGGTGCACAGATCAATGGTGTTCCTGCTTATGCGCACTCTTTTTCTCTTTTTTTCTCTGATTTTTTTCTTCTTCTTTTTTTTCTTTGTTTTGTGCGGTTTTTTTGTTTTGCACTTGCCTTTTTATATTCCTTTTTTTACAAGAGTGCCGCAAAAACAAGATATAACACAAGACTATCAAAAAAAATTCTCGTCTGTCTATCACAGATTTTCTGCTCTAACTTCAACAGACTGTTTGACAAATTTAGAGACCCAAAACTCAAAAACTCAAAACACAAAAGTTGTAGGTCTTCTTTTTCTCTTTCTTTTGGATATATGGATCGCCTATTTTGGATAAAATAAGTGGGAGATATTGACCCCGAAATACAGACTGGTCCGAAATTTCAGGATCACAAATAGATTTACTTCTAAGATAGATAACTCCTCGATAATGATATTTTCTGGAAATCTCGTAAATATAAAAGTTGTAGATAATTTTCTAAGCGTTCCAGAAAGTACAAGAACACTAAATTACGAGTTCGTATGCGAGAGTTATGATCAAAATACCGAACTAGATAGAAACTAATCTGATAAGGACGTGATGATGAGATAAAATAGGATCGGTTAGGATCGGTTTTGTAGATGGGATCTGTTTTGGACGTCGATTTTGTAGGATGGAAAGGATCAAACTGAACCAAAACAAATCTAAACCAGCAACCAAACTCAACCTAGGACACAAACTCAGAACTGCGGACTCCAAAACTGAATTGTGCAAAGGCTAAGGCGATGGTTTTAGGTCAGGATAAACAGATCGTATTTTTTTGGCTTTTTTGTGGGTTATAGGACAAACAAAATAAATCTAATGGTAGGATTGTACCTCACAGGCAACCTGGAATCTTGATACCACTTGATAGAGGACGAGGTCCGATCTTCCGTGAGGTACGATAACTTGATTGGGTGGAGATCTCGACGTTGATGATCCAAGGCTCCGAGCGAACGGCTCCTCGCAATCACTACACCACTGCTCCGTTGGTTATCACCCGTGACACACGAGTGACCTCGCCACGAAGGCTTATCCCTGCAAGCGCAATCAAAAACACAAGCAAGAACAGGAAGAACGCAATCAAAACTGCATTGATCACGAGGTGGGGTCTCACAAACCGATGAACGGCGATACTGTTCGATGACAGATATGATCTAAGCAAAACCCCAAACCCTAATGTGGTGGTGGCTGCTGGTAAAATAGAGGTTAGGGGCGCGCACAACCCCTGGTCGCACCCCTAATGGGCTCCAACACGATACACGGCCCAACAGCCCAACAAACGGTGTCGCAGCACCAAAACAGAATCTGAACGCTGACTTGTTTCGACGATTCCCGTTGACTCCAGATGAATTTTAAGGTGGTTCCAGTTGGGTTGGAAAGCTTATCTCCTTAGCTTTCCATCCATATAAAGCCCAACCTAATCGGAGTTCGGATGCATCCTGGGCGTTCATTTTAGTGCAGACTGGTCCTGGACTTCGAGGTGGAGACGTAGTTGAGTCGGACTTGGATTTCTCTTGTTGTGAACGTCCTAGCTTCTCCTCCTTGACATGTTGGCCTCTCCCAAGTCCTTGTTGGTCCTCTCTAAGGTTCCTAATCATCAAAACATCCATGGCACCAAGCGTAAGCTCTAAAACACAATTGATTAGGTTAGAACGAACCTGGAGATTTAGCTGTCGTGCACGTGCTCGTGTTGTCGGTCCATGCATTATTTGTATGGGAGAGATGTCCTCATCATCCTCCCCCACTTGAATTGGAGTCGTTCTCGACTCAGGCGATGGCCAAGGGGGTGGCCGCGCTGCCGAGCTTATCTCCTTAGGATGTACAAGTCCTTTAGACCCAAAAACAGGCGTCGTTAATTTCTGGCAGATTCTGGACGTCATCTTGTTATGACGATTCCCATCAGCTCCATGTATATTTTAACGTGAAACCAGATGGGTTGGAAAGCTTATCTTCTTAGCTTTCCAACGATATCTAGAACGTCGAAAACGGAGTCCGTATGTGGTCTGGGCGTCCGTTTTCGTGAGGACCACTCCTGCAGTCCTAACCGGATTCGCGAATAAACTGGACTTCAACTCCCATTGAGCTTGGGACTCTATGATTGATTGAGCCTTGACTATATAGTTGACATCCATGTATTCATCAAGCGCCGTGTTGACAGCTCTGCTATAAGTAAGGTCTAGACAGGTGGCCATTTTCCTTTGCAGCCTGTCGTTGAGTCCTCACATGAAGCAATTCTTTTTCTTCAAATCAGTACTTACTTGATTGATGGCATACTGGGACAGATGATTAAACTTGTTGAGATACTGCATTACAGTATCTCCCCCTTGCCTTAGTCGAATGAACTCCTCTTGTTTCATGTGAAGCACTCCCTCAGGAACATAGTGTTCATGGAATGCTAGTTTAAATTCTTCCCAAGTGATCTGATGTCCAGCTAGTCGAACTGCTACAAAATTCCCCCACCATGTACTGGCAGATCCTCTCAGTTGTTGAGCAGCAAATAACAACTTTTGTATCTCTGTACAATGGATCAATCTGAACTTCTGCTCTATTACCCTTATCCACTCATCAGCTTCAAGAGGGTCTTCGGCTTTAACAAAGAGCAGAGGACGCATCTCAGAGAATTCTAGATACGAGGTTTCACGTGGTCCTTGTGGAGGAGCTCTCCCTCCATGCTACTAGAACTGATTACCCACCATTTCACGCAGGAAGCGGGTATTATCTGCAGTAGCATTGATCAAGGCAGCGATAGCCTCGGCCAGTGTCGGGGGTACAGGTGGCGGGTTAGGAGTAGCTTCCTGACCACGGGAAGTTCCCGCACCATCGTGCGTGCAAGTCCGGGATGACATCTGAGGCAAAGAAACATTTGGGAAAAATATAACATGCCAACATATACCATCATATTACATTACCAAAATGTAATTTTACAGACTCTAGCATACAACCAGACTTTAGTACTTATTTTACAATAACTAAACTATACTATTCTAGTCTTCATTGTCTTTCGTTGCTTCACTATCTGCTGCAGGAGACCGCTCGTCAACCAGGTTCATAGAAGGAGGGGGCTTAAAAAGGTCCAACTCTCCCTTAGGTCCTGCATTTGCTATTCTCGAGGGTCCAGCTTCCATTACAGCAGCGTCATAGGGCACGTTCGGGTGCAGTCGACCATACAATACACATACTTTCTCATGTAGAGTATTACAGTATACTTGCAGGTTATCAAGGGCCGCGCTAAGCTCATCCACACGAGCTCGAGCTTTTGCTTCGCAGTGCCAAGCGATCAAACATGAGTTAATGGCCCAATCAATGGCTGAGTCTCGTTCTGAGATCTCAAACCGCAAGCAGCCAACTTCAGTTGTCAATTTAGCTATACGCTGACTGTCCTACTCCCGTGCCCTATTTCGATGGCGTAGCTCAGATCAAAGTTGCTCCACTTTAGCTTCCAGGTCTCCAATGGGGTCGTTGGAGCCACTACTGCTCCCTTCATGTCTGGGGGCTAACTGATGATGAGGCACGCGTAAAGATCCAGTAGATTTGCGTGCAGTTTTCCTTATACGTGCCATATCTCCATAAGAGAGGAAATTTATTAGTATAATTTTTTTAACATGATGAATGCATAACCCAATAATTACGGAATCAACCTCCATTGATCCCCAACTCCTTATGTAGTGCACTCTATTACATTGTCTTTACTAGATAAGGAACTACCAGAAAGTAGCAAGGTAAGAATGAAAGAATATTTCTAGACATGTTTTTGAAAATGCTATGTAACATCTGAAGAGATGGGCTTCACTCTGATACCAGCTGTGATGGAACCTCCCAAGTTATTAGGCCCACCTACAGTTGTCCTTGTCCAACGAACCTTGGGCAACCCTATAGATGCACATAATCACTCGACAAGTTCGGTACCTGTATCCTCAAATCCTTGCCCAAGAGCGCTTCACCCGTCACGCAGATATTACGTCACATCAGAGGAACGAATAAGCGGAAGCAAATTACAATAACTTAATTTACATAAATTAAAATATAGAGAAAGAGTATTAAAGGTTATTACAAAACCAGGGTATATGAGTGCATTAGTATTATTACAGACCTGGGAGGCAAAAACCCCTCCCACATAAAAGCATATTGTTTTTCAAGTGGGAGGCCAACTTCCTCCTGCGGCTTCACTGCTGTGATTCTTCTTTGGGTACCACCTTTGAGCAAAAATAGCAAAAGTCTGCTGTTTCCCCACCTAAAACAACATGGGTTCGAAAACCCTGAGTACGGAGTGTACTTTTGCAAGTCTTACCCGTCAAAAGAAAAGACTCTCAAGGATATGCTGGCCTGAGGGAGTCAAGGTAAGGCTATTCAAGAATTAGAGACTCGGTTTTGCAGAAATGCTTACTAATAGTGGATCCTTAAAAATCCAGTTTTATTAGCAAGTTAAGTCATGACCTATAGCTAGAGTTCTTTCTACCTTGGTTGAAGCACTTGACCTGTACTAGCCATCTTTTATCACCCTTTTTACTTTACTGGATTGCTACGTGTAGGTCAGTGACCAAGTCTTCATGTCTGAGAAGTAACGGTGATCCGAATCGATTAATACCCAGCTGGGGATCTCCCATCACACGACATATGTAGCACTTAACCCTTGCATATGTCAACTCACCACCGGGTTTCTTAAGACCAGACCAGGTTCATGCCAACCGAGAGCACAGATACACCACTGTCCAGCCTCTTGCCATGGAGGGTACACGCTACTCTCGCCATCTCTCCACTCCCATTGTGTGTTGGCCTTTCTAGTATTAGTCTGCCCGAGGCAAAGCTTACCCATGATGAGCCATGTGACCAGTTAAAAGGACCTCAATCATCAAGCCTACATCGACACGGTCCTTAACCGACTCAGATGGAGACACTACATCGAGACTCTCTTCTCATGCAAGTCACCCACCCGGTCTCAGCTTTATCATTAAAAATCCCAAAGTTTGGTACCTGACAGAGGTACATCTTTTCTGATGTTGAACCCATCACGGCCATGATGGATCCATCATCGAGTTTTTATTTTTGAAAAACATCCCCTTCCCTTTGAAGCATCACCTTTGGTTTAAAACAAAACCTTTTAGTTTTCTAAAGCAAGGCTAAGAATCAGAAAACCTTTTAATAAAAGCTGGTAACCAAGGAATGGTAAAACAGTTCCAAGGAAGGAAATGCAGTAATTGGCTTAACACCCAACTCCTATTACCTAATGCATCATTCAAGTGATAAAGAGTTTAAAATCACAAGGAAAGGTAAATGCACCGGGGCTTGCCTTGTGTTGTAGGAGAGTCGGGCTCTATTCCACAAATATCAAAGTAAAAACAGTTCCCGGAAGGTGGGTTCTCTGTTGGTGGTGTAGTCTCTTCTTCTTCAACCACTATCTCTTCCTTGTTCTCTATAACCATATATATAAACATGAATGCTCATGTGATGTTATGAATATGCAATTGTAGTAAAGGTACATCAAGTGGTGTCTTGAATACAATTTTCCTTCACGGTGTACCAGGGAAACAGGGGTCTTCTGAGTCAACACCCTAGTAGGGTTAGGTAGTTTTACCCTAAGGGGCTAGGGTTTTGGGGTTTTGGGATCAAAAAATGTTCAAAACATACCAAACTTCACCAAAGGGTTCTAAATGCCATATTAGGCTTTCCTAAAAATTTTTAGTATTTTTGGAGTTATTAAATAATTTTTAAAATTCCAGAAGTTTAGGTTTGGCCTTTCTTAAATACTACTTAATTCCTGGTTTGGACTAAAAATCTTGAAACTATTTTTATTAAATACTAGAGGAATTTAGGAATCCAACAAAATTGGTCTCATATTTTTTATCATTTTTGTATAATTTCCTATGAATTTCTTAATTCTGGCAGAAAAAAAGAAAAAAAGAAAAAGCATAAACAGTAACGGGCTCAATTCAGTCCGATACGGCCCATGCCTAGGCGAAACGTGCCCGCGCGTGTGCCTGCGTTACACAATTTTCATAGAGAACCCTGACGATTTGAAAAACCTGTAAAGAGTCCGTAGCACTATTTCCACGAGTCACTGACAATTGCACCGAGGCCCTCACACTTCTATTCCTTCACAACGCTAGGTCCACGACGCTGAACGTCGGTGAGCATGCACCCCCGGCGAACTTGTACCGGCCAAGACACGCAACGACCGGACCTCTAGCTCGGTTGACACCTAATTCTACCCTCGGCGAAACGAATCCCCCAACAAATTGCACAATTTCGGGTTGAGAACTCTCTATCCATGGTGATGGCGCACACCAAGGATAATCCGAGGTGTTCCCGGTGATCTACTGTGATCTAGTTCAATTGGATGGGCCGATGAGCATCTACAGCACACTGGGGTATTCAAACAAGGGCGAGGAGGGCGTGAACGGACCTATAGAGAGCTGGCCACGACGAGCTGACACACGACGGCAAAAAACCGATTTGGGGGAAAAGAGGAATTGGAGAGCTATGGTGGCTAATCGGAGGCAAGGGCGGGTGCTCTAGCTTCGTGATTACCTAGCGGACCTCACTGGTGCGGTAATTTATAGGTTCCATCAGCGGCGGTGTCCAATTTTGCAGTGGCATGCTGGCGGCTGGAGAGGGGAAGAGTTACTGGCGCAAGGGATTCGTGGCTTTCACCGTGGCTAAGTCTCCGGTGACGGACGGATGATGTGGATCACAACGCAACGGTCACCGGATGCGAGGGGTGATGTACCTGAAGATCTTCTTCAGTTCACTGTACCATGGCGATCCCCATCAGAGCGCCTGATAGAGAAAGTTTTAGGGCCTAGATCTCAAATTTTTATGTGATAACTTGTTAATCCTTCTGTGACAAAGTTGTTGATCTATAATTCAACTTTGATCTTGCTATAGCAACCACACTCAAATACTCACTGGATCATACTCAAAAGAGCTCCCAAAGTTCATCCCAAGCCACTGTCAGTAAAATTCAGATTCTGAGTTGACTGACAGCCAGACTTTAGGTCCATTTATCTCCAAATTTTGTATGACACTAAGACTAAATCACTTAAGCAAATTTGTACTCCTAAGCTCTACAGATTTATGTGTTGACCTCAAGCAAAACTCTTGTAGATTTGGAGATATAAAGCCTCAAAGTTGACCATATTCACTCAATTTCAGACTTAGGTATATATGGTTTATGTGCTGCTTTTTGCAAATAGGTCCAAATCCCACTATTCAACTTGCAAATTCTCCAATATGAAAGATAGTGGGTTTGAGGTGCTCTTTTACTTTGATATTTGCACTTTGGTCCAAAAGTGCCTAGAATTTACAGTTACCCCCTAGGGTTCCAATTTAGGGTTTTCTAGGGGTCTTTTTAGGGTTTTGAGTACTTTAGGGTTTTTGTATTTCTAAAGTCCATTAATTTTGATACCTTATGAATACTTCTAATGAGTCTTGAGGTTTTATCCTTTTCCCACTCTCGTCTAGGACAAGTTTCATATGCTCTTCTGTAATTTCTATCCCACTACGTCGCTTGGGCGGTCCCTTCGTGACAATGGTGCCCTTCCTAAATTCCTTTCTCTGCCTTCTGAAAGGGGTGATTGAAGGGTAGAAAACATCTATGGCAATCAATGTAACATATCTTGCCACCAGCACTAAGACGAAAACAATCTGTATCTTTAGCACAATAAGGACACGTCAATCTACCATGCACTCTCCATCCAGAGAAAATACCATACGCCATAAAATCATGAACCGAGAACAGATATGCAACACGAAGATTGAATTTCTACTTATTGAAGCAGTCATAGGCTT
Organism: Zea luxurians; assembly: GCA_029449295.1. Lineage (NCBI taxonomy): Eukaryota > Viridiplantae > Streptophyta > Magnoliopsida > Poales > Poaceae > Zea > Zea luxurians. The sequence continues at coordinate 41,122,040 of JAOPSE010000001.1, read as the reverse complement.
CCACACCTTGCCATAGCTTCTTTAACTCTTCAATCAGTGGTTGAAGCATCACATTGAGGCGTACGCTAGGATGCTCAGGCCCAGGTATAACAAGACATAGGAACATAAACTCATATTTCATGCAAAGAGCAGGTGGAAGGTTGTACGGTATGGCAATGACAGGCCAACATGAATACGACGCAGCGGTCATATTGAACGGCATGAAACCATCAGTTGCCAAGCCGATACAAACGTTTCTTGCATCGCTGGCAAAATCTGGATCAAATTTGTCAAGAGCCTTCCATGCATCACCATCTAACGGGTGCACCATTAACCCATCTTGTCTGTCCGTACAATCTTTATGCCACCTCATGTGCATAGCGGTCTTCCTCGAGAGAAACAAACGTTTCACTCTAGGAGTGAGAGGCATGTACCGAAGCTATTTATGTGCAACCTTTGTCACCACCTTCTCCCCATCTTCATTTACAAGCTCCACGTACCTCGACTTCCCACATATTAAGCATTTCTGTTCTCTGCCATGTTCCTTCCAAAAAAGCATACAGTTGTCTTGGCAAACATCAATCTTCTCATACTCCATACCCAGACCTTCAAGCAATTTCTTGGACTGGTACATGTCTTTGGGCATCTTGTGAGCCGTAGGAAAAACCTCGCTAATCAAATCCACAAGCTCCTTGTAACAATTAATTGAGAATGCAAACTTGGACTTGATTGACATCAGCCGGGTCACGAATTCGAGTACGGTCACATCAGTGTGCCCGTGAAGAGGCTCTTCTGATGCTTTGAGTAGGTCGAAGAACTTTTAAACCTCTGGTGTAGGTGAATCATGATGATCTGGTGCCAGTTCAGGCTGCAGATCCTCAAGCATCTGGTCCATGCTATCAACATCATCTTCACCATCATCAACTTCTACTTCTGTTGCTCGTTCAACATCTTCACCGTGGAGATACCAGACCTTATAACCTGGCACGAAACCATGTGAGCACATGTGTAGTGTGTCTGTCTCTTGGTGTGGCTCGTCATATTTCTACATTTATTGCATGGACACCTAATATTATCTATTTGTGACAAAGCAGCTGCATGGTCCAGAAATATCTGCGTCTTGGCAAACCATTCACTTGTGTGACACCCACCCTTCTTGAAACCTTCATACATCCAATCACGTCTATCACCCATTATTGCGGCTGTGTGTACGAGTAAAGAGTGTGTGTGAGACAATCACGTTTCTACACGTCACACATACATCTATAGGTAAGTAGTAAAACTATATATATACATAAATAACTATATATATACATAAATAACATTAAATTTATCAATATCGAAACCTTCATACAACCTAATAGATTTATTAAATAACATCAAATTCAACAATTCAATAGCATAAGTTAAATCTATTATACTAATAGAATTAATACTTACCTAACATCAAGCCACACATGTGATATTAAACTAACTCTAATCACACTCTAATCACATGTGATATTAAACTAACTCTAATCACATGAAAGTTAACTCCCGTCGGCCATAAAAAACCGACAAAAATAAGCATGTATACACAAATTTAACAATCGCACTCGCATTTACATTCAATAATGCATAAAGTCATATGAAAACTAAGAACACTATAAATTAACAATTTTAAACTAACTCTAATCACATGAAAGTTAACTCCCGTCGACCACAAAAAACCGAAGAAAATAATCACATACTTATTTACATATAGATAGGATTATACCTCAGTGGCTGACTGACGCGTCGGGGCACGAGCGGACGGTGGACGACGACGGGCTGGGGACGACGACGCTCGGGGTACGAGGAGCTCGAGAGCTTGTGGTGGCACTCGGGCGGCGGCAGCAGCGCTTTGGGGTGGGTCGACGGTGGCGGCGGCGCTCGGGCGGGGCGGTCTCGGGCAGGGCGGCCTCGGGGGCAGGGCGGCCTCGGGCAGGGCGACGGCGCTCAAGCGGCGGTGGCGCTCGGCCAGGGCGCCGCTCGGGCGGGGGCGGCCTCGACGTCGGTGCTTGGGCAGGGGCGGCGGTCGGACAGGGCGGCGCTCGAGCAGGGGCGGCGGTCGGGCAGGGACGGCGGCTCTCGGGGCGGAAGTTTGACCGTTTGTGTGAACGGAGAAGGAATGAGCCTGCGCGTCTGTGGCTTGGCTCTAAAAAGATTAATCCCCGTCGGCTAGAATACGGGGCCGACGGTAATTCCCGTCGGCCAGAACACAGGGCCGACGGGGATTAGTTAATCCCCGTGAGCTTGGGATGGGGCCGACGGGAATTAATATAATGCTCGTCGGCTATTTGGTGGCCGACAGGAATTAGTCTATTCCCGTTGGCTTTCGCTCTGGCCGACGGGAATTACCCTAGCCGACGGGAATCAGTAGAATTATTGTAGTGATCCATAAGCCCTAATTTAGGGTTAAGTACTCTACCCTAGGGTTCATAGTACACCAAGCCCTAACATCACAACTTCTTTAAAATTTTTACCTAGTAAATGCACTCTAGGTGTTACAAACACATGATATGACAATGCTCATGATGTTATGCTCAAGTTTTAGTGATAGTAACACTAGGGGTGTTCCAGGCTCTATTCTTTTTTTTGTTTGGGATCAAACTTGACTCACTTAAAGTAACTTGTTCCCTAGTATGTGGTCTTTAGATTTGCTACAATGATTTTTGTCCAAAACTATCTAGAACAGATACTACCTAGATCCCAAGTTGAGCCATATACTAAAATTCAGCCTAGGGCACTATTCACTATCTGAAATTTCAGAAGTTTGACAGCTTATCTTTTAGCATTATTTACTCTAGTTTTTTCATAGTACCAAGTCCATCTCCCTTAAACAAAGTTTCACCCTGATAGATACTCTACAACTTTGATATAACGGTCACTAACGCAAACCCTGTGGATTGAGCAGTAAATAACTCTAAATTTTAACCAAACACACCAATTCAGAGTCTAAATTTATACTATCTCGAAATTCAGATTAGAGAATAGGATCTTTAGGCTAATTTTTCTACTAGTTCTATATAGCTTTAGGGGCATGTTACTTAATCAAAGTTATACACCAACATATGGTCTTCTACTTTGTTATAATCCTCCATGTCCAGAACTATATGGATTAGACACCAACAGGCCTCTAAATTGGCTTCAGAACATACATTCTTCAATTTCAGAATTCACACTAATCAAACTTGTGCACCTCATATATCATTATAGATTTGATATAGTGATCATCTTCAAAACTTCCCCATATCAAAAGTAATAGGCTTGGAGATTTTTGAAAAATCGGGAATGAACCGACGATAATATCTAGCCATACCAAGAAAACTTCGAACAAGGTGAACTGTGGTAGGTGACTTCCACTCTAAAATATTCTTCACCTTGCTAGAATCTATAGCTACTCCTGCAGCTACAAAATATGGCCTAGAAATGGAACTTGGTCTAACGGAAATTCAAACTTGCTGAATTTGGCATACAATTTGTGTTCCCGAAGTCGAGTCAACACAATTTGAAGATGTGTTGCGTGTTCTTCCTTATTCTTAGAATAAATTAAGATGTCATCAATAAATACAACCACAAATTTATCCAATTCGGGCATAAACACCAAGTTCATCAAATAGGTGAAATGGGTAGGAGCATTAGTAAGTCCAAATGACATAACTAAATACTCATACTACCCATATCTTGTCGTGAAGACCGTCTTCGGAATATCTTCTGGTTGAACTCGAATTTGATGATAACCCAAACGGAGATCAATCTTTGAAAATAGTTTTGCCCCAACAAGTTGATCAAACAAGAGATCTATTTGTGGCAACGGGTACTTATTCTTGATGGTTACTTCATCTAAGGGTCTATAATCAATACACATCCTCAGGGTTTGATCTTTCTTCTTCACAAAGATTGTAGGACAACCCCATGGTGAGGAACTAGGTCGAATAAAACCCTTTTCTAGCAAATCTTGTAATTGAGTCTTTAATTCTGCTAGTTCATTTGGTGGCATTCTATATGACCTCCGAGAGATAGGAGTGGTGCCAGGCTTTAGTTCAATAGAGAACTCCACATCATGTTCTGGCGACAAACCTGGTAACTCCTCTAGAAATACATCAGGAAATTTTCTCACCACCGGAATACTGTCTAATTCTTCAATTTCAGCACCACAAGCTCTCCTCGAAACTTATTTTAACAAAGACAATTGGATCACTAGCTTGATTTCTCCTAGCACGATGTTTACCTAAATGATTCGCTTCCTTGTATCAATGGTGGTTTCATGCTGGGCTAGCCAGTTCATACCTAATATCACATTTATGTACTAACCTTTCAATACTATCATATTGGTAGGGTAGTTATGCCCAACTAATTCTATAGGCACATGAAATGCCACTTCCTTTGTGGCCAACTTACCCAAGGGGATTTTACAATAACACCCATACTTGCTTCTCGAATTGGAATATTATGGGATGCACCAGTGTAATGCCCTGAATTTGGAGGTATAAATTTTTGTCTCGAATATTCACCAAATTCAGGCGTTACTCTCTTTTTCTCTTCTCGTTTCGCTCCTTCTTCCTATTTTCAAAGTAATATAGAGACTGATGTCCGTATCGTGTGTAACCAAAACCTAAGTTGATATTGTTGTTGCATCATGCCGAAGCATATTTATTTTGCCTGATGTTGTGCCGAATCGCGCGTTCATCTAGTTTTGGTTTTTGATTTGTGATTTAATCTCGATTAGAAGCAGGCGAGAGCGAGTAGTGGGTAGTCAGTCCGGCCTGCGGCCTAGCCTGGCCCGTGGCGCGACCCACACCGGCACAAGCGCGCGCGCCCTAGTGCCCCTCCCCTAGGCGCGCCCCCTCCCCCTCATTCTCTCTTTCCCACGCAACAACCTCCCTCTCCCTCTCTTCCACCTCTCTCCACCTCTCCTCTTGCCCTAGGTTGGATCTCGATGAGCGGTTGCTACCGTCTGTCGAGCCCCAAGGTGAGCTTCCCCTCTCCTCTCTCCTCTCCCTCTTCTCCCACCCTCTCCCTGCGCGTGGACCTCCCTGTGCAGCCCCACCCCCGACGTGGCCCCTGCCTGGCACGGCGTGGCTGACCATGGTGCAGCCGTGGCACGACTTGATGCGGGCACGGCCAGGCGCGCGACCGTGGCTCGCGGTCTAGCACGGCCACCCGGCGCGTGTAGCCCTAACCCCGTGCACACAACCCTAGCACACGTAGTAACATTTAAACTTAGTTTAAATTCAGTTTTAAATTCAATTTTATTCATGTGTTGCGTCGCGTGCTTCGTCGCACGACGATTTGTTTTAAATTCAGTTTAATTAGTGTGTCGCGTCGCGCACTTTGTCGTGCGACGATTCGTTTAAATTTCAGGTTAGGTAGAGTGTTGCATTGCGCGTTTTGGAGCGCAACATTTCGTTTTAAATTCAGTTTAATTAGCGTGCCGTCACGTGCTTCATCGCGCGACGATTCGTTTAAATTCAGATGCAATTTAATTCACGCATAGCTTCGCACGCTTCGTCACACGACGATTCGTTTTAAATTCAGTTTAGTTCATGTGTGTTGTCACATGCTTCGTCGCGCGACGATTTGTTCTAATTTCAGCTTAATTCATGCGTGCTATCACGCGCTTCGTCGCGCGATGATCTATTTGAATTTCAGTTTAGATCACATTGTGTCACGTGCTTCGTCGCGCGACGATCTGTTTTAATTGCTTTTAAAGTATGCGTTGTGTTGAGCGCTTCGTCGCACGACGAACTTTTAAATTTACCTAGAGTTGTTTATAATAATTAAGACACGTAGTGTAATTTTATTTTATGCATTGCACGATTGTTAAATTAATATAATTATGTTTGGACAAATATTTTAATCCATAGTTGCTTAACGTAATTATCTTCCGACCGTAACCTCGACTGCTGTATTTTCTTTCTCGCATAGTCGTAGATGCGAGTCCTACGCCACGCATTTGTCTATTTGTTATATTTTATTGTGTGGTGTATTGTTTCTTTCTATTTGAAGATTGTGGAATGTATGTTTGAACTCGTATAGATAACGGTTCGTTGGCAGAGTCCGAAGGAGTTGTAGGCGAAGACCCTGAGCAGCAGCTGGTTGGTGAAGGCAAGTGTCCTTTGACCTACCTATGTTCTATACATTTTATAATTCACCTCCCCGCATTTACATAATTTATACCTAAAAATTGACTAGCTTTGTTTATCCTGTCCTTGTTCACCTATTTGGGTTGGATCATTTTTGGTTTAGCTCTATGCTAGCGCTTTACTCTAATCAATGATCATGATGAGATTATTTATGATATGATGGTTACCTTTTGATTATGATGATGGTATTGTAACATTCATGGGGTTCGAGCGGTTTCTCGAGTGCCTCTCCGTAAGGACTGGTTCATTGGATGACTACCCGAGAAAACAGTACAACCATGAGCGTGAAATAGGACACACTTAGCTAATTAATTAGAGGAGCTAGGGTGTAGTTTGCTTCACCATCGTGCCGTCAATGGGACTCGGTGTATGCGGCTCGCTCTAATGAGGGTGGTTTGCCGCTTAGGGAGGAGTGCAGTATATTTAGGAAACCTAACGGGCGGCTACATCTCTAGGAATCTTTGTAAAGACTTCATAGTGAATCCCTAGCAATTCACCTTAGGAGTAAACAAGGGTCTTGCAAGTCAGGGCTAGAGAGGGAATCACGACTCGTGGGTAAAGTGTGCAACCTCTGCAGAGTGTTATGAAACTGATATATTAGTCGTGCTCATGATTATGAGCGGCCTTGGGAGCTCCATTGATTAGAGACACACTGACTAGAGATACTATAACTACAGATGATGATGAGGATAATGGTGGTTTTGATGATTATGATTATGGTTTCTAGTATTCTTTTTGTTTGGAAGGAGTACTTTTGGGCTAAAAACTTTGGTTAAATGCTAAAACCTGGCTCTCTACTGGTAATAATTACCTGACCAACTAAAAGCAACTGCTTAGTCTTAATCCCACATAAAGCTATTCCACTACAGCCAAACGAGACAATTGTTGAGTATGCTGATGTGTACTGACCCTTGCTTTACACACCAAACCCCCCAAGTTGTCCACATTGCAACCACTGTTCAGGAGAAGATGAAGTCATGGTGGAGGATTCCCAGGAGTTCTAAGAATATGATGAGTTCTAGCCGTGGGTTAGCGGCAAACCCCCAGTCGGCTGCCTGCGAAGGCCGTGTATAGCTATGTTTCGTTTTTGCACTTTGATTTATGTTAATAACTATGTGGATTTCTCGGGCATCATGATGTAATCAACTATTACTTCTTTTATGTTATTATTTGAGCACTGTGTGATGACGTCCTGTTATGTAACTGCTATGTACGTGAATTGCTGATCCTGTCACGTACATGGTTCACATTCGGTTTGCCTTCTAAAACCGGGTGTGACATAAGTGGTATCAAAGCTGTGTTGACTGTAGGACTGCTAACCTAGAGTAGAATGACTGTTCTAAGGATTATAGATCCCTACAGCACCAATTAGTTCTGTTGGGGACTTGTTCTCAAATGCTATGAATTAAGAACAAGGCAACACAAATGTTAATGATTAAAAAACCTTTGTCCTTCGAAGCATTATCTCACTTAAGATATTATGGTCTCCAGACGAAGGTTGTGAAGGACATACCTTCGTCATCTCAACATGTAATAATGAAAACAGGAGTGTATCAAACATAAAGAAAACATGAATAATCATATTAAATCATTAGCTTATTTATATTCACATTATATAATTGTAGACAAACATCAATGGTATCAGATTACATTTGTACCTTTGGCTTTACAGAAGGCAAGAATTCAAGAGTGACGTGCAAATTATTACAAGTCAACGTGAGCAGTATGGAGGTACTGTTCATCTATTTATAGGCGCGGGACACAGCCCGGACATAATTACATTCATGCCCTTGATAACTAATCAAGACTATAACACAAACTATCCAGGACTTTGCAGTCTTTTTCTCTTTAAGTCAGTGCCACCCTTCGTCTCAAGCGCGTCATTATGCTGAAGCTTTTTTAGTTGTAGCTTCAGCATACATCTTCATGTCGCACCTGATTGCTTGCTGTCTTGCCGAAGGTGTTTTTGCTTAGAGGACCTTTAGCGAAGAAGAAGGCCCCCAATAGTAGCCCTTCGTGGTGCTAGATCGTTTTTTGTAACGAGCTCGATCCGCAAAAAACTCGAAGGCTTCGGAATGCCCAAGGTTCGAAAAACACCTTCCCTGAGCTCGTTGCCGAGAAACGATTAAAATATTCCAAGCGTCGAGGGCAGTCCACCGTTCAACGAGTGCAAGCGCTCTAGCAGTTCGCCTTCCCACCTGCAGCACTATATAAACAGACGGGTTGGTGAGGAGTTACCACAGCATTCATTGCCATTGCACTGTTATGCTGTTAAAAAATTTAACCATAGCCGAAGCTTTCTGCACTGCGCTCTCAAGTGAGCACTTCATCATTTAAAGTTAACTTTGTCAGACGAGTGAGCTTCGTTAATCTTGCGAAAAATCCATCAACCTCGTCAAACCGCGAAAAATCCATCAAAATGGCCAGAGTGCGATCAACAGCAAGGGTGATTCGTGAGGGGGAAGAGACCAAGGTCACTGAGACAACACCAATTACAGAAGTCATGGAACGATCAGGTCTAGTTGTGATGGAGGGAGCTATTAACGAAGGTGCTCCTGAAGCTAAAGCTGAACAGACTGTTGTTGAAGAAGAAAATGTTGATGAAGATGAGGAAGATTACAATATTTTGATCCCCACAAAGCCCAGCCATCTAGATTTTGAGAAATCTACCATGTCCGAAGACGACATGCCCATAATGATGAAGCTGGGCTATTTTGGAGAAGCTGAAAGCAAACTTGTCCGATTTGCTAGAGAAGAAACTACCTCAGCACTGAAGGATGATGAAGTTGTTGTTTTTAAGAGCTTCTTCAGAGCAGGATTGAGATTTCTTCTAAACGAGATGATAGGGGAAGTCTTAAAGAATTTCGAAATATATCTTCATCAGCTGACCCCTAACGCCATTGTTAAGCTCAATGTCTTCATCTGGGCCCTCCGAAGCCAAGGGATGAGCCCAGATACCGAAGCGTTCTGCCGAGTGCACGAGCTGCACTATCAGACAAAGGCCAGGGCAGATGGTCTTCACGAAAATTTTGGTTGTTACAATTTTGCGTATCACAAGGATATGAAGGCACCAGTCCTCAGCTACCGGACAAAGTGGCCAACTGGCTGAAAAAATGAATGGTTTTATATTAAAGCTGATGAGAAAAAGAGGGGGAAACTGATGACGATGGTCATGAGCCCGCTATATTTAAACTTCGGAATGACCCGGCCCCTGTGCAACATGCAAATTGGGTCACCATGCTAGCTGGCCGAAGTAGAGTTCAGAGTGGTGGCCGAGCAAATCAGCACCAGGGACTTGGTGCAGGAATATTTGGCCAACCGGACGTATCCAACGTCAAGCGGCTGGGGGATGCCGACGATGAAAGAAACAAAGAAGAAGCATGAACTTGTTCGATTAGCTTATCGTTTCAAGTTTGAAAAATAGTTCAAAAAGCCTTGCCAGGAATGGCTAGAGATGATTGAAACTATGTGTAATGAAATACTGGGGAACTATAACAAGAAAGAAGATCAATTGATGACAGCAGCCTTCAGCACCCGGCCAAAATGAAGGTTAAACTAGGTGATGGATGCCTTGAAATTTGATTATCCTGATTATGAAAGGCTTGATAAAGGTGCCGAAGGTGTGAAAAGAAAAAGAATTGTTAGTATTCTGAGTAGGCAAGCTACTAGAATGGTTAAGGAAGATGAAAAAGCTTCAAATAAAAGAAAATCCACACCTGAGCCAAAGGCTACTGCTTCAAAGAAAAGGAAGGCTAAGAGTTCGAAGCCGAAGATAACCGAGGCAGCAAAGGAAACTCCTTCGACGCCTCCTGCTGCCGAAATAGCAGAGATTTTAAAGGTAATGACCGAATCTTTACCCATCAAGCTGCTAAGTCCTCTAGGCCAGAACTGACGAAACTTTTATAGAAGAAGGATGAGCCTTCGGCTACAAAGAAGGCGGATGGGCAGAAAAAATGAAGGATCGTTACCGTTATGTAAGCCATTGAACGGACGCCACCGTCGGCCTCGGCATCCAAAATAACACCTATTGCGAGCGCCGAGGCCACTGCCAAAGCTAATACCTTTGTCGAAGCTGCAGCTGCTGCCGAAGCTGCCAACCTTGGGAGTACGCTGTCTGGGATTGATAAATTGCTCTCGGATATGGCTGCGAAAGAGGCTGATGCCGCTGCTGAGAAGGTCATGGCCACAGTGCCTGACAAAGGGAAAAAGATTACCGAAGCTGCTTCGGAAGAAAAGGGCTTCGACCTTCGGAACCTGGTCGATCAAGAATTATCCGAGGCTAAAATGAAGGAGCTACAGGAATACGGTATATCCTGTGGCTACCAGCCAGGAGCCATGCTCTATGGTATATGTTCTACTCCAATTTCAAGGCAAAATTCTTTTCATTAGGTTTCTTTTATTTTTATGAAGCAAAGTTTCCTGATGAAGGCTTATTTCTACAGAGTATGCTGTTGAGTAAGGCACTAAGGATGCAACAAGACCTCGAAGACAAGAAAAATGAAATTATAATCGAGGGCTTGGAAAATAAGATTAAGGACTACGAAGCTTCTCTAGAGAAGAAAGACTTCCTGCTTCAAGCAATGGAGGGTTCACTTACGAAAACTCAAGCCGAAAATGCTAAATTAAGCAAGGAGCTTCTCCAAAAATCTGAGAGCTTCGAACAAGAGAAAAAAGATTTGCAAGCAAAATACGAAGCCGAAACTATTAAAAATATAAAGCTACAGCAACCTTTGAAAGAGCTTCGGGACAAATGTTTGAACTTTGGCAACCGCTGCGTGCAAAGATTGAAAAAGGTCTTCAGCTCAGTTGGAGCCAGCTCCAAAGAGTTTACCCCTTCGGCTAAAGACCTACCAAGCACCTACGAGCATATTGAAAACAAAGTTGATGCGCTTGATGAAGTGATAGCCGGGCACGGTGACTTCTGTGCCTTGCTAGCTTCTCGCGGCACAGCTGCAACTTTTATGAAGGCTGGCTACATGCATGCAAAAACGGTAAACAGACCAACCTTCAGTATGTCTCCAACAGACTTGGTTGATATCTCCAATGAAGCTTGGAGCTTTGGAAATAGATTTATAACTCAAATTTGGGCTAAGGGTGGGCGAGAGTTGGCTGGTGACGAAGCCCGAAGCTTGCTTAAGCCAGTATGAAACTTACACCTGTTGCTTGCCTTATCTCTTGTAATTGCTTTTTACCGTATATCGCTTGTTTGCCTGCAGGATGGTGGTGCCAAAGATTGATAATCCGAAGCATACTCTGAAGGCTGTTGAAGCTACTTTTTAGGCCTGCCTGTATAGAGCTTAGAAGCATTTGTATTATCTTTGTAAAAGAAATTGTAATTGAGAATTGAACAGTACTTTGTATACTTGTCCATACCTTGTAATATATTTTTACCTTTCCGTTCATGTAAAAATTGCTTTGCTGTGGACGAAATTTGTATCTTTTGAGCCGAAGGCGAAAAACACCTTCCCTTCTTTTCGTACACAACGAAGCATGTTGTTTGAAAGGGAAATAGGGTCAAACATTTTCTTAAATGATTTTGGTGGTTGAATTGCCCAACACAAATAATTGGACTAACTAGTTTGATCTAGATTATGAGTTCTACAGGTGCCAAAGGTTCAACTGAAACCAATAAAAAGTCCAAGATAGGGTTCAAAAGAAAGGAACAAGAATCAACCGAAGGCTTCCCTAGTCTGGCGCACCGGACAGTGTCCGGTGCACCAGGGAGAATCACTCTGAACTGCTCAGCTTCGGGTTTTTGGAAATTGCTCTCCGCTATAATTCACCGGACTGTCCGGTGTAGCACTGGACTGTCTGGTGTACCAGCGGGAGCAACGGCTAGCACGCCAACGGTCGACTGCAAAAGTGAATAGTGAACAGTGAATAGTGCGGACTACGCGCGCAGAGTCAGAGCAGGCGCCAGAAGGCGCACCGGACAGAGAACAGGACCTGTCCGGTGCACTACCGGACTATCCGGTGGCCCAGTTGTCAGAAGCTCTAACGGTCGAACCCTAACAGTTGGGTGACGTGGCTGACACACCGGACAGTGTTCGGTGGCGCACCGGACTGTCCGGTGCGCCCGTCGACAGCAGAGTTTCCCAACGGCCATTTTGGTGGGTGGGGCTATAAATACCCCCAACCACCACACTTCAAGGTAATCCAAGTTTTCAGCAAACACATTCAATACAAGGGCTAGTGCACTCAATACAAGACACAAAAAGATTGAATCAAAATCTCTCCATGTCCCAATTCCACTCAAAGCAATTAGTGACTAGAAGAGAGAGTTTTGCTGTGTTCTTTTGAGCTCTTGCGCTTGGATCACTTTTCTTCTTCCCCATTTCTTGTTCCCATGTCATTTGTAATCAAGGCAAGAGACACCAAGTTGTGGTGATCCTTGTGGGGACTAAGTGTCCCAATTGATTGAGGAGAAAAGCTCACTCGGTCTAGGTGACCGTTTGAGAGAGGGAAAGGGTTGAAAGAGACCCGGTCTTTGTGACCACCTCAACGGGGACTAGGCCTTCGAGGGCCGAACCTCGGTAAAACAAATCACCATGTCACTCTCGCTATTTGCTTGTGATTTGTTTTCGCCCTCTCTTTCGGACTAGATTTTATTTCTAACACTAACCCTGGCTTATAGTTGTGCTTAAAGTTTATAAATTTCAGATTCCGCCTATTCACCCCCCTCTAGGCGACTTTCAATTGGTATCAGAGCCAGTATTTCATTAGAGCCTAACCGCTCGAAGTGATGTCGGGAGATCACGCCGAGAAGGAGGTGGTGACCGGCGAGAAGCCCGCCACAAGCCACGGGAAGACTCCATCAGGAGAGTCCGACAACAAGGGGATGGGATCCCCTTCTCACACCAAGTCGCATCGGAGCGGCGACAAGAAAAAGAAGATGAAGAAGGTGGCCTACTCCAAGACCGACTCTTCGTCGCCATCTACCTCTGGCTCTGACACGCCGTCCATCACTTCTAAGCGCCATGAGCGCAAGAAGTATAGTAAGATGCCACTTTGTTATCCCCGTATCTCTAGACGCACTCCTTTACTTTTCGTTCCACTAGGCAAACCACCCGTTTTTGAGGGTGAAGATTATAACATGTGGAGTGATAAAATGAGGCATCACCTAACCTCACTCCACGCTAGTATTTGGGACGTTGTTGAGTTTGGAGTGCAGGTACCATCGCCGGGGGATGAAGATTATGATTCGGACGAGGTTGCCCAAATCCGGCACTTCAACTCCCAAGCCACTACTATACTCCTTGCCTCTCTAAGTCGAGAGGAGTATAATAAGGTGCAAGGGTTGAAGAGTGCCAAAGAGATTTAGGATGTGCTCAAGGCCACACACGAAGGAGACGATGTGACCAAAATCACCAAGAGGGAAACGATCGAGGGGGAGCTCGGTCATTTCATGCTCAACCAAGGGGAGGAGCCACAAGCAATGTACAACCGACTCAAGACCTTGGTGAACCAAGTGCGCAACCTCGGGAGCACAAAATGGGATGACCATGAAATGGTCAAGGTTATTCTAAGATCACTCATTTTTCTTAATCCTACACAAGTTCAATTAATTCGTGGTGATCCTAGATATAAGCTAATGTCTCCCGAGGAAGTGATAGGAAAGTTTGTGAGCTTTGAATTGATGATTAAAGGCTCCAAACAAATCATCGAGCGAGGCGCCACTTCAACACCCGAGGTGCAACCCGTTGCCTTCAAAGCAACGGAGGAGAAGAAAGAAGAGTCTACATCAAGTAGGCTCCCCATCGATGCCTCCAAGCTCGACAACGAGGAGATGGCGCTCATCATCAAGAGCTTTCGCCAAATCCTCAAGCAACGGAAGAGGAAAGACTACAAGCCCCGTTCAAAGAAAGTTTGCTACAAGTGTGGTAAGCCCAGTCACTTTATAGCAAAATGTCTTATTTCTAGTGACAGGGGCGACGACAAGAAGGGAAAGAGGAAGGAAAAGAAGAGATATTACAAGAAGGGCGGCGATGCCCATGTATGCCGGGAGTGGGACTCTGACAAGAGCTCTACCGACTCCTCCTCCGAAGAGGACGCCGCCAACATCACCGTCAACAAGGGTCTTCTCTTCCACAATGTCGGCCACAAGTGCCTCATGGCAAAAGACGGCAAAAAGAAGGTAAAATCTAGAGCCTCCACTAAATATGCAACATCTAGTGATGAGGATAACTCTAGTGATGATTAAGAAAATTTGTTTGCTCTTTTTGCCAACCTAAACATGCAACAAAAGGAAAAATTGAATGAATTGATTAGTGTTATTCATGAGAAGGATGAACTCTTGGATAGCCAAGAGGACTTCCTTATTAAGGAAAACAAGAAGCATGTTAAGGTTAAAAATGCTTATGCTCAGGAGATAGAAAAATGTGAGAAATTGACTAGTGAGCTTAGCATTTGCCATGACACTATCTCCATCCTTAGAATTGAGAATGTTAATTTGATTGCTAAGGTTGACAAGTCAAACGTTTGTGATGATTCAATTGTTAGTCTTAGAAATGAGAATGCCAATTTAATTTCTAAGATTGACAAGTTGAACGAATCTCTTTCTAGCCTTAAGATTGAGAATGATAAATTAATTGCTAAGGCTAAAGAATTAGATGTTTGCACTGTTTCTATTTCCAATCTTAGAAATGAGAATGTTATTTTACATGCTAAGATTGATGAATTAAATGCTTGCAAACCCTCTACATCTACTATCAGTCATGTCTCTATTTGCACTAGATGTAGAGATGTTAATGTTGATGCTATCCATGATCACATTGCTATGATTAAACAACAAAATGATCATATAGCAAAATTAGATGCTAAAATTGCCGAGCATGAATTAGAGAATGAAAAATTTAAATTTGCTCGTAGTATGCTTTATAGTGGGAGACGCCCTGGCATTAAGGATGGCATTGGCTTCCAACAGGGAGACAATGTCAAGTTTAAAGCCCCTAAGAGATTGTCTAATTTTGTTAAGGGCAAGGCTCCCATGCCTCAGGATAACGAGGGCTATATTTTATATCCTGCTGGTTATCCTGAGGATAAGATTAGGAGAATTCATGCAAAGAAGACTCATTCTGTTTCTCACCATGCTTTTATTTATAAGAATGAGGCTTCTAGCTCTAGGCATTCTACCCATGTTAAAATGCCTAAAAAGAAATCTCCTATTGCATCAAATGAACCTAATATTTCATTTAAGACTTTTGATGCTTCATATGTGCTCACTAACAAATCAGGCAAAGTAGTTGCCAAATATGTTGGGGGCAAACACAAGGGGTCAAAGACTTGTGTTTGGGTACCCAAGGTGCTTGTTTCAAATGTGAAAGGACCCAAGACCATTTGGGTACCTAAGAACAAGGCCTAAACTTGTTTTGTAGGTTTACGCATCCGAGGGCTCAAGTTGGATCATTGATCGTGGGTGCACAAACCACATGACTCGGGAGAAAAGGATGTTCTCCTCCTATGGGAAAAACCAAGATCCCCAAAGAGCTATCCATTCGGGGATGGAAATCAAGGTTTGGTCAAAGGACTTGGTAAAATTGCTATATCAGCTAACCATTCTATTTCCAATATTTTTCTTGTAGATTCTTTAGATTATAACTTGCTTTCAGTTTCTCAATTATGCAAAATGGGTTACAACTGTCTTTTTACAGATTTAGGTGTTACTGTCTTTAGAAGAAGTGTTGATTTAGTAGCATTTAAGGGAGTGTTTGAGGGTCAGCTATACTTAGTTGATTTCAATAGAGCTGAACTCGACACTTGCTTAATTGCTAAGACTAATATGGGTTGGCTCTGGCATCGCCGACTAGCCCATGTTGGGATGAAGAATCTTCACAAGCTTCTAAAGGGAGAGCACATTTTGGGACTAACCAATGTTTATTTTGAGAAAGACAGGATTTGTAGCGCATGGCAAGCAGGGAAGCAAGTTGGTGTTCATCATCCACACAAGAACATCATGATGACCGATAGGCCGCTTGAGCTACTCCACATGGATTTATTCGGCCCGATAGCTTATATAAGCATCGGCGGGAGTAAGTATTGTCTTGTAATTGTGGATGATTATTCTCGCTTCACTTGGGTGTTCTTTTTGCAGGAAAATCACAAACCCAAGAGACCTTAAAGGGATTCTTGAGACAAGCTCAAAATGAGTTTGGCTTAAGGATCAAAAAGATTAGAAGCGACAATGGAACAGAGTGCAAGAACTCTCAAATTGAAGGCTTTCTTGAGGAGGAGGGCATCAAGCATGAGTTCTCTTCTCCCTACACGCCACAACAAAATGGTGTAGTGGAGAGGAAGAATAGAACTCTACTTGACATGGCGAGGACCATGCTTGATGAGTACAAGACACCACATCGGTTTTGGGCCGAGGCGATTAAGACCGCCTGCTACTCCATCAACCGGCTATATCTACACCGAATCCTCAAGAAGACATCATATGAACTCCTCACCGGTAAAAAGCCCAATGTTTCATATTTTAGAGTCTTTGGTAGCAAATGCTTTATTCTTGTTAAAGAGGTAGAAAATCTAAATTTGCTCCTAAGGTTGTAGAAGGCTTTTTACTTGGTTATGACTCAAACACAAGGGCATATAGAGTCTTTAACAAGTTCACTGGACTAGTTGAAGTTTCTTGTGACATTGTGTTTGATGAGACTAACGGCTCTGAAGTAGAGTTGATCTTGATGAGCTAGATGATGAAGAGGCTCCGTGTGTCGCGCTAAGGAACATGTCCATTGGGGATATGTGTCCTAAGGAATCCGAAGAGCCTCCACAAGCACAAGATCAACCATCTTCCTCCATGCAAGCATCTCCACCAACCCAAGATGAGGATCAAGCTCAAGATGATGAAAATGAAGATCAAGAAGATGAGCCACGCACATCAAGAGGAGGACAATGATCAAGGGGGAGATGCCAATGATCAAGACAAGGAAGATGATCACGGTCCAAGGCTGCCACACCCAAGAGTCCACCAGGCGATTCAAAGAGATCACCCTGTGAACACCATCCTTGGTGATATTCATAAGGGGGTAACCAATCGATCTTGAATCGCTCATTTTTGTGAACATTACTCTTTTGTCTCCTCTATTGAGCCACACAGGGTAGAGGATGCACTTAAAGATTCGGATTTGGTGCTGGTGATGCAAGAGGAGCTCAACAACTTCACGAGGAATGAGGTATTGCAATTGGTTCCACGTCCTAATCAAAATGTTGTAGGTACCAAGTGGGTATTCCGCAACAAGCAAGATGAGCATGGTGTGGTGACAAGGAACAAATCCCGACTTGTGGCAAAGGGGTATTCACAAGTCGAAGGTTTGAATTTTGGTGAAACCTATGCACCCGTAGCTAGGCTTGAGTCAATTCATATATTACTTGCCTATGCTACTTACCATGGCTTTAAGTTATATCAAATGGACGTGAAGAGTGCCTTCCTCAATGGACCAATCAAGGAAGAGGTCTATGTTGAGCAACCTCCAAGCTTTGAAGATAGTGAGTACCCTAACCATGTTTACAAACTCTCAAAGGCGCTTTATGGGCTCAAGCAAGCCCCAAGAGCATGGTATGAATGCCTAAGAGATTTTCTTATCACTAATAGCTTCAAAGTCGGAAAAGCTGATCCTACTCTCTTTACTAAAACTATTGCAAAAGATTTGTTTGTATGCCAAATTTATGTTGATGATATTATATTTGGGTCTACTAACAAATCTACATGTGAAGAGTTTAGTAGGATCATGGTTCAAAAATTCGAGACGTCTATGATGGGGGAGTTGAAGTATTTTCTAGGATTTCAAGTCAAGCAACTCCAAGAGGGCACCTTCATCAGCCAAACAAAGTACATTCAAGACATACTCACCAAGTTTGGAATGAAGGATGCCAAGCCCATCAAGACACCCATGGGAACTAATGGGCATCTCAACCTCGACACAGGAGGTAAATCCGTAGATCAAAAGGTATACCGGTCGATGATAGGATCTTTACTCTATTTATGTCATCTCGACCGGATATTATGCTTTCCGTATGCATGTGTGCAAGGTTCCAAGCTGATCCTAAGGAAGTTCACCTTAGGGCCGTGAAAAGAATCTTGAGATATTTAGTTTATACTCCTAAGTTTGGTCTTTGGTACCCCAAGGGATCCTCTTTTGATTTATTAGGATATTCAGATGCTGATTGGGCAGGGTGTAAAATTGATAGGAAGAGCACATCAGGGACTTGTCAGTTTCTAGGGAGATCCCTGGTGTCTTGGGCCTCAAAGAAACAAAACTCAGTAGCTCTTTCTACCGCCGAAGCCGAGTATATTGCCACAGGCCATTGTTGCGCGCAATTACTTTGGATGAGGCAAACCCTCAGGGACTATGGCTACAAATTTAGCAAAGTCCCTCTCCTATGTGATAATGAGAGTGCAATCCGCATGGCGGATAATCCCATTGAACACAGCCGCACTAAGCACATAGCCATTCAATATCACTTTTTGAGAGATCACCAACAAAGGGGGATATCGAGATAGCCTACATTAACACCAAAGATCAATTAGCCGATATCTTTACCAAACCATTAGATGAGAAAACCTTTACCAAACTTAGGAATGAGCTAAATATTCTTGATTCTAGGAATTTTGATTGATACTTTGCACACATAGCTCATTTATATACCTTCGATCTTATCTCTTTTATGTCTGTGACTAATGTGTTTTCGAGTGTATTATTATGCTTAGTCATAGAATTAAAAGGGAAATGGAGTATTCGGCAAAGACGACGCTTCCACTCAACTCCATCGGTATTATCTACTCTTTGCCGGTATTCCACCATCTCTCCACATTGGTATAATCTTCACTCATATTTATTTGTTTGCCAAAGTGGGAGAAAATGTTAAAAGGGCTCATATTTCACTTGAAGTATCCATTTTTGGCGATTCATGCCAAAGGAGAAAGTATTAGCCCAAAGCAAAAAGACCGCACCACCACCAACGAATTTTAAAAATGAAGTTTTCAAATTGGTATCTTAATGTGTTTTCAAAAGGGGGAGAAAGTTCTAGTATCGTCAAAAAATTGTAAAACCCTCTTGAACACTAAGAGGAGAATTTCATTAAGGGGGAGTTTTGTTTAAGTCAAAGGAAAAGCATTTGAAACAGGGGGAGAAAATTTCAAAATCTTGAAAAAGCTTCTTTCAATCTTATTCATATACCTTTGACTATTTGCAAAAAGACTTTGAAAAGGATTTACAAAAGAATTTGCAAAAACAAAACAAGTGGTGCAAATGTGGTCCAAAATGTTAAAAGAAAGAAAGCAATCCATGCATATCTATTGAAATAATTATATTGGTTTAATTCTAAGCAACCTTTGCACTTACCTTATGCAAACTAGTTCAATTCTGCACTTATCTATTTGCTTTGGTTTGTGTTGGCATCAATCACCAAAAAGGGGGAGATTGAAAGGGAAATAGGGCCAAACCTTTTCTTAAATGATTTTGGTGGTTGAATTGCCCAACACAAATAATTGGACTAACTAGTTTGCTCTAGATTATGAGTTCTACAGGTGCCAAAGGTTCAACAGAAACCAATAAAAAGTCCAAGATAGGGTTCAAAAGAAAGGAGCAAGAATCAACCGAAGGCTGCCATGGTCTGGCGCACCGGACTGTCTGGTGCACCACCGGACAGTGTCCGGTGCACCAGGGAGAATCACTCTGAACTGCTCAGCTTCGGGTTTCTAGAAATTGCTCTCCGATGTAATTCACCGGACTGTCCGGTGTAGCACCGGACTGTCCGGTGTACCAGTGGGAGCAATGGCTAGTGCGCCAACGGTCGACTGCAAAAGTGAACAGTGAACAGTGCGGACTACGCGCAAATCAGAGCAGGCGCAAGAAGGCGCACCGGACAGTGAACAGGACCTATCCAGCGCACCACCGGACTGTCCGGTGGCCCAGCTGTCAGAAGCTCCAACGGTCGAACCCTAACGGTTGGGTGATGTGGCTGGCGCACCAGACAGTGTCCGGTGGCGCACCAGACTGTCCGGTGCGCCCGTCGACAACAAAGTTCCCAACGGCCATTTTGGTGGGTGGGGCTATAAATACCCACCAACCACCACACTTCAAGGTAATCCAAGTTTTCAGCCAACACATTCAATACAAGAGCTAGTGCACTCAATACAAGACACAAAAAGATTGAATCAAAATCTCTCCAAGTCCCAATTCCACTCAAAGCAATTAGTGACTAGAAGAGAGAGTTTTGCCGTGTTCTTTTGAGCTCTTGTGCTTGGATCGCTTTTCTTCTTCCCCATTTCTTGTTCCCAAGTCATTTGTAATCAAGGCAAGAGACACCAAGTTGTAGTGATCCTTATGGGGCCTAAGTGTCCCAATTGATTGAGGAGAAAAGCACACTCGGTCTAGGTGACCGTTTGAGAGAGGAAAAGGGTTGAAAGAGACCCGGTCTTTGTGACCACCTCAGCGGGGACTAGGCCTTCGAGGGCCGAACCTCGGTAAAACAAATCACCGTGTCACTCTCACTATTTGCTTGTGATTTGTTTTCGCCCTCTCTTTCGGACTCGATTTTATTTCTAACACTAACCACGGCTTGTAGTTGTGCTTAAAGTTTATAAATTTCAGATTCCGCCTATTCACCCCCCTCTAGGCGACTTTCATCGTTGCATAAAATGTGTATATTCGAGACAAAGCTTCTTCGTGTTCATTGAACCACTATCGTCCAAGCTGGAGTATTTCTGTTCGTGCTTCATGTTATGATGATGATAATCCTATAGATGTCTAAATGAATGTTTATGAATGCAATAAATGATGTAATGTAGTGTGCAAATGAATGCCCCGAATTCACACGAAGCCACACCCAGACTCTGCATCCCCTTAGGAACGACTTTTGGGCTTCTTCACGTTCTATTTCGGTGGTATTTAAGCTCTGCATCCTCTTAGGAACGACTTTTGAGCTTCTTTATCTTCTATTTCGGTGGTATTTGGCTCTGCATTCCCTTTGGAATGACTTTTGAGCAGAAAACTTACTCTGTGCTCCCTTAGGAATGAATTTTTGTAGCTTCGTCAAATTTTTGGCTCTGCATTCCGTTAGGAATGACTTTTGAGTAGAAAACTTAAGCTGTGCTCCCTTAGGAACGACGTTTTGTAGCTTCGTCATGTTCTGCATCCCCTTGGGGATGTCTTTTGAGCTTCTCCCTGTTTTCTTTTTGCACTCGATGGTGCAGGCTCAGATTTTACACTTTACATCTTTAGGGGATTTTGGCCCTTGCAGGGCTAAATAAGAATGAAAAATTACAAACTATAGTCCCATTAAAAACCTTTCTCCCCTCTTGAAAGGAAAAGGGTGCCATAGAAAAAATGAAAAAAGATTACATCAAATTACACATAGTACCGTCGAAGCTCATTCGCATTCCAAGATCTAGGTATGTCGTTGCCATCCATATTCTTCAATCTGTAAGAACCGGGTCTTGACGAAGATACTACCAGAAAAGGACCTTCCCACTTTAGTTGTAACTTGCCCACCGTATCTGGGTTGGCCACTCTCCTAAGCACCAGATGCCCTGGCTTGATGTTTTTCAATCGATATTTTCTATCACGCCACCTTATTGTTTTGGCCTGATACTTATTGATGTGTTCTATAGCTTGAAGTCTGGTCCCTTCTATAGTATCTTTTGTTGTTTGATAATCAGCTTCATCTTCTGCCGAAGCTGTTGTTCTTATTGACCCTATCTTTGCTTCTTCTGGTGTTATTGCTTCGTCACCAAACATGAGCTTGAAGGGTGTAAATCCTGTTGACCTTGACATAGTTGTGTTGTGGCTCCACACCACTTTGATCAACTCATCTGGCCACTTCCTCTGGGCTGGTTGAAGATTAACTTCATTATTCCTGTCATTATAATGCCATTTGCTCTTTCTACCAGCCCATTTGATTCTGGATGCCTTACTGATGCAAAATGAATTTTGTACCAATTCAATCACAAAAATCTTTGAATGTTTCAGCATCAAATTGTGTTCCATTGTCCATAGTTATTGCCTTCGACACATCGAAGCGACAAACAATGTTTTGCTAAAAGAATTTCTATACTGTTGTTGAAGTTATTGTGACTAAAGTTTTTGCTTCAATCCATTTAGAAAAATATTCCACTGCTACAATGACATATTTCAAATTTCCTTGTGCAGGTGGAAGTGGACCTAACAAATCCAAACCCCACCTTTGCAGTGGCCAAGTAGGCTGAATTAACTGGGTTAGAGATGAAGGTTGTTTCTGGTCTCTTGCAGATCTTTGACAATTTTCACACTTTTGAACCAGATCTGCTGCATCCGAAGCTGCCTTCGGCCAATAAAATCCTTGTCTAAAAACCTTCCCCAGCAAAGGCCTAGACCCAATATGAGATCCACATAAGCCTGCATGTATTTCCTTCATCAGCTCCTGACCTTCGGTTCTGGATAAACACTTGAGTAGTGGAGAGCAGACTCCTTGTTTGTATAACTCCCCTTCTATTATCACATATGGTCTTGTCCTTGCTTCCATTCTTTTATTGTAAACTTCATCATCCGAAAGACAATTACCTTGGAGAAAAGATATAATTTCAGTCCTCCAATCTTTGCTATGTACAGGTGAGATTGCAAGCACTACTCTCTCCATAAGTTCAACCGAAGGTGCTTTTATTGTCTCAAAGAATACTTTCGAAGGTAGAGGGAGCCCCTGTGCCGCTGACTTAGCTAGCAGATCTGTGTGCTCATTTTCCCCTCTTGGAATATTTTTTTACAGAAAATCCTTCGAAAGAAGCCTCCAATCTTCGGACTGTATCCAAATATTTCTCAAGCTTCGAATCCCTTGCCTTGCTGCTTTTGTCTATATGACTAGAAATAACTTGGGAGTCAGTTTTAAGGATTGCCCTTCTTGTTCCCATTGCCTTTAGCTTGTGAAGCCCTAACAGAAGAGCTTCGTATTCAGCAATATTATTCATACAACTAAAGTCCATCCTTGCTGCATAGCATGTCCTGACTTTAGAGGGCGCTACTAGAACAGCAGCCGCTCCTACGCCGAAGGTTCCCCAAGAACCATCACAGAATACTGTCCAGGCTTTGGCGTCTTTTGTTGTTTCTTCTCCCTGAGCCCTTAGCGTCCAATCAGTAATAAAATCTGCTAGTGCTTGAGATTGAATTGAAGATCTATGCACATAATCAATAGTGAATTCATTGAGGTCCATAGCCCATTTTCTGATCCTTCCAGTAGCTTCTCTATTCCTCATTATGTCCTTCAGAGGTTGTGATGAAGGAACAATTATATGATATGCTTGAAAATAATGTCGAAGCTTCCTGGAGGCCATCAACACAGCATACAATACCTTCTCCAATTTTGAATAATTTTTCTTTGATAAACTGAGTACTTCGGAGACAAAGTATATTGGTGCTTGTCTTTTTATTTGACCATCTTGCTTCTCCTGTACAAGTGCTGCATTGGCTGCAGAGTTAGAGGCCGCCACATACAAGAGTAACGGAGCCCCTGGTGAAGGTGGAGTTAGAGTTGTCAAGTCTATCAAGTATTGCTTTAACTCTTCGAAAGCCTTTTGTTGAGCTGGACCGCATTAAAAAACTTCAGCTGATTTTAGTATTTCAAAGAATGGCAGATTCCTTTCTGCTGATCTTGATATAAATCTATTTAACGATGCCAGCCTTCCTGCCAATCGTTGAGCCCCCTTCTTTGAATTTGGTGGCTCCATCCGAATGATAGCTTCGATCTTATTTGGGTTAGCTTCAATTCCCTTCATTGATGCCAAACAACCAAGGAACTTGCCCTTCTTTACTCCAAAACGCACTTTTCTGGATTTAATTTAAGACCAGCTTGCCTGGAATTAGCAAACATCTCTTGCAAGTCAGCAATATGATTCTCTTGTTTCGTGCTTTTTACTATGATGTCATCAACATAAGTCAGCACATTCATACCTATTTGAGAGCGAAGAACCTTGGCTGTCATTCTGCTGAAGCTCCCTCCAGCGTTCTTGAGCCCCTCTGGCATCTGAAGGTAGCAATAAGTACCACTGGGAGTTATGAAGCTTGTCTTTGGCTCATCCTCTTTCTTCATCCAAATCTAGTGATAGCTTGAGTAGCAATTCAATAGACTCATGAGTTCCGAAGAAGCTGCTGCATCTACAAGGGAGTCTATTCTTGGTAACGGGAACTCGTCCTTCGGGCATGCCTTGTTGAGACCTGTGAAATCAATACACATTCTCCATTTCCCATTAGCCTTCTTCACCATAACAGTGTTGGCTAGCCACTCTAGATATGTTACTTCTCTAATAACGCCAGCGCTGAGAAGTCTCTTTACTTTATTCCGAGCACCTTCGGCTTTATCCTCAGACATCTTCTGAAGTCTTTCTTCCTTGGCCTGAAAGATGGATCCACATTGAGTGAATGTTCAATGACATCTCTGTTAACACCATAGAGATCATTAGTTGTCCAACCGAAGACATCTTTGTTATTGAACAAAAATCTTAACATAGTCTTTTCTTGTTCATCAGATAACTAAGATCCCAGCAGTATCCTTTGATCTACTATATCTTCACATAGCAGCGTAGGCTTCGGCTGATCTGCCAAAGCAGCCTTCTCTCTTTTGTGCTTATATTGTTGACAAGCTTCGGTTCCATCTATGTTATGGATCGCCTTTGAATCCATCCAACTCCCTTCAGCCCTCCTGGCAGCTTCTTGATTCCCGTGAATAGCAATGGGCCCTTGTTCCGAAGGTATCTTCATGAATAAATACGCTGGGTGAAGTATGGCTTCGAAGGCATTAAGCGTCCCTCGACCAAGGATTGCATTGTATGGGTATTCCATGTCAATGACGTCAAAGATAGTCTGTTCAGACCTTGTGTTGTGGACGTAACCGAAGGTGACTGACATTGTCATTTTGCCAAGTGCTACAATCTGCCTTCCTCCGAAGCCACAAAGAGGGTGTGTAGCATCGAATCTTGTCTTCTGGTTCTTGCATCTATCTGAAAGCCTTTGTAAATATGATGTCCACCGCACTCCCTGTGTCAACCAGAATATTGTGGACTAGAAATCCATTGATGACACAAGATATAAACATGGCATCATTGTGAGGATAGTCTTTAAGCTGAAGATCCTCCTCGGAGAAGGTGATTGGGATGTGGGACCACTTGGATTTGATGAAGGGTCCTTGCACCCCAACATGCTGCACTCTTCTCTGTGCTTCCTTCTTCTGCTTCTTGTTAGCTAGCTCCAAACTTGAACCGCCTGTGATTGGGAGCACCAGCTTCGTGACTGAAGGTGGTACAGCTTGGTTGTTGAATGAAGCCATCATCTCAACAGTGGAAGTGAGTTCACCGGAGGTGGGCGCCAATGTTGGGGACTTGTTCTCAAATGCTATGAATTAAGAACAAGGCAACACAAATGTTAATGATTAAAAACCTTCGTCCTTTGAAGTATTATCTCCCTTAAGATATAATGGTCTCCATACGAAGGTTGTGAAGGACGATCTTCACCAAAAGAAAATAAAGTTAATAAAAATGGAGCTTTTGCATGCACTATTATTTAAAAGTTATTAACATAATAAAAATACATATTACAATGGTAATATATTAATAATTCTTTATTATTTTATAAAACGAGATTTCCTTCATATGATTAAATCGAAAAATTGTATTTGCAAATCAATTCAACCAAAAATTATGCTTCAAACACTTGATTAAATTTCATCTATTCAATAAATTCTTCAAATTGTACATATCAAGGTTTCCTTATTTGAAACATAAATATTTTTCCTTTCTACTGAAATTTAATAATTCAAATAGGGTTATTTGCATTTGCTAGATTTAGGGTGTTACATTCTCCAGTGGACCAATGGATAACTAATGTCACCGGACAATCTAGTGGTGCGACGAACCGTTATCTGGTGCCACCTAGCTAAGGAAGGGCACCAATCATAATCCAGCACATGGGGCTATAGGATCCGGTCTGGTGCACCCGAAGACAGGAAGGTTCTACAACTTTTGAAGGAAGAAGGCAATGGCTCCTAGGCCACCTGGGGCTATAAAAGGACACCCTATAGGCACCTCCAACCTACAACCAAGTACTCTAGGAGCACACCAGCATTCCGACTCTTTGCAACAGCGCATTCTAGTGGTTTTAGTGAGATTCGAGTGCAAGTTTTGAGTCGTTCTTGTGATAATGTGTTCTTGCGCTCTTGTCTCTGTGATTCTTGCATGTTTGTTGTGATTTGCTCTTGTGTGTGTACTTTTTTTCCCTACCTTGCTCTAAGTTGTAACTCTGATCTTTTGTAAGGCTGCAAGAGACTCCAAGTTATGGAGATTCCATGTGAATGGGAATACTTGAGATATAAGGAAGAACAGTGGCACTCAAGTTTGATCTACGTGATCACTTGAGAGGGGTTGATTACAACCTTTGTCCAAAGGAGGACACCACAATGTGGATGTAGGCTTTGTCGAACCATGGGATAAAAATTGTGTGTCTCTCTTTTTGTAACACCCTAGGTGTTACCTAAGGCCCTGGCCAAAGAAGCACACCTATGGCCTCTCATCCAATGTGTAGAATAGGAAGTGAAGGTACTTAAAACCTTAGAACCATGGATAAGATAAGCTAAGTATTGATCATCAAAAGAGAGGAACCCTAGCCTTCATACCATTTTCACCCATGAACAAGGTTCTAAAGCCCTAATTCCCCTCCTAAGCCATTAAACCCTAACCATGGGATCAAAGGGGAAAAGAGTGGGCAAATTGCCACATCACACTAGGGAACCAATACAAAAAATGAAGTATAGTAGCAAATCTACAAAATGTATTAAGAGAAACATTGCAAAAAGGCCCCACAAAAACCCCAAACATTTCACCAAGTGGGAAGCACACTTGAGCCATTCAAAATTTTTATAAGTCCCAAAACCAACCCTAGCCTAAAGATCAAAGGTGTTCACCTTTGTGCTGACACCAAAACCACTTGGACCAAATAGCAAAAAGTACCCAAATCACCCAAGGTACATCTCAAAAAATTTTGAATTCAAACCGAGGTCGTTTGACATGGTTTGACATTGGTTTTGTCCCTAGTGAACAGTGCCGACAGCACTGACTTGGCGCCCCCATATCTTGTGACTTAGGGCATATCTCCCATTGAAACTCACACATAATAGCTAGCCCTAGGTGCCAGGAAGAGATTTGCACAAGACCCTTGGCAAGATTCGCACGTTTGTGATCTCTGCAAGCGTTTGAACAGCGGCAGAAGCAAACGCCCACGTGTTCGACGCGTTCTAGCACGCCAGAGCACGCCCTCGGCGCCCAGCCAACATGCGTAGCCCCATGCCGCGCCAGCCTCGCGTCCACGCCCGCGCCCGTGCCTATAAAAGTCGTCCCAGCCTCGACCGTACACCCCCGCTCGCTTTCAACCCCGCCGGAGCGCAAGTTCACCCGCGATCACTCCGCGCACGGCGTGCCAGCGGCCGCCCGAGACCCGACCACCGTAGACCAGCCATCCTAGTCATTCCTTGCCCCGTCCAACCCTAGGATAGCCTCTGCGTGCCCGGGTGAAGCTTCCAGAGCCAGGAATCAAACTCTACCTCACCGGAGACACCGGATCGACCTCGCCAGACTTCACCCGAGCGCCGGCGTACGTAGACTGAGCTCCACGGTGAGTCTTCCTTCAATTCCTTGCACGGGTAGTTTCCTTAGAACCCCATGAAGCTCCCTATGCCCTTGGATTGAACTCTACCGCCGTGAGCAGGCTAGAGCACACGCCACCGATGAGCCCACCCACCTGCACACGTGGCCCGACCGATTCTAGCCATCACCATCGACGAGCCGTACCTCGACGTGACTGCCAGGACCTCCCGGAGCTAACCCCACCCTTCGCCGGACCTCCCTCACCGCCGGTAAGCCGCGCCGCCCTATTTACTGCCGCGGTTACTGTTTCAAAGGGGGGAGGGATCTTGGGGAGAAAGGAGACGAAGTCGAGGGGGTTTTTGAACAGTCAGAGACTCATATGAATAGTTCCGCAGGGGCATAAGTTGAAGACTTGGTTTAGGAAAAGCCCAGGGGTCTCGGTGTAAACTGATTTTCTATAAAACCTTTTAAACATTATTCATTTAAATGTAAACAGAGCTTATAAAATTCATAACTTTAGTTTTGTTCAACCAAATTTGGTCAAACCAATTTTGCTAGGTTCTAAATAAAATGAACTACTTAGGAAAAATACCAAACACCCTAAGTATTGCAGGAGATTTTAAAGTTTAGATTTAATTAGTAAACTGACCAAAGGATAAATAAAGAAGGAAAAATAGCTACTCTTTTAGACTGGGGTTAAGAAAAAATAGAGAGGTGCTTAACCACTACCTAGCCTGTTTAAAAATAATAAACCCCTCAGTACACCAGATTAGGGAAGGGTTTACCAATTAAACTCATTTTGACTCAAAGCTAAAGAAAATAGAAAAGGGAGTTTAAAATAAGAACCAGGGGGCAACCACATTTTTGCTAGCTCGCTTATTTAACATAGTTCACTGGAAAATTTTGTTAGACCCTCTGTTAGTACAAAAGAAATGCACTACCTTTTATTTCATGAAAACAATGAGAACTTAGAAAAATCCTAGAAAAATAATCCTAAGGAGAACCCACCCCAATCCTTGGGATAACTAATAATTTGCTAATATGAATCTAGGAAAAATGTAAGTTCTGTGGTTTGATATTTTTCAAATAACAAGTTAGTAATAAGTACCTTTTTAACATTAAACTTTAGAAAATCACAACTAAATACCCAGTGGGTCTTTTTCTGTGATTTTTTGGCATAGAGGCCTATTATCACCTATGGAACATGGCAAAAATAAAGTTTAGTCCAGAAACCTCACCTAAATTAGAGCTATAGTGTAAAGTGCCCTTTTACCCTTACTTTTATCATTTTTGCCCAAGGAATATATGAATCATTTTCAATCTCAAACTTGTAGGGTGAAACCCAGAAGTCAATGTTTATCCACTATCATTTTTATAACATTTTTGGAAAATTCTAACTTGCCATGGTAGTTCAAAAATACTTAATAAGAAGCGCAATAGGAAGAAAAATGGGAATTTTGGGAGAACTAGATAATGTACAACTAGAACCTTCTAATAATCCCATGAAACCTAAAGATGTGATTAAAGATTGTAAGTTCATTCAAAACCCTAGCGATGAATGACTGAAACCCTTAAGGCTAACAACGGAAACCCTAGTATACCACTATTTTAATACTATTTCACAATACTTAGTGTTTCCAAAATGCCATACCATTAATATGCATACATTTTATTCATTGCATTCGATAGATTGTAATCTCGCTGACGGGGAATACATCCTCGTTCTAGAGCAAGGAGTTGCTCAGGAGGTAGCCCAGGAGCCAGCACCAGAGCCGGCCATCGAGGATCTGCCTGCCCCAGCTTTGGAAGGCAAGCCCCAGTTTTATGTGTAACCATTATATATATATATATATATATATATATATATATATATATATATATATATATATATATATATATATATATATATATATATATATGCTATTTTACTGCACTTAATGTTTGTAGGCTTGTACTGTGCACTTAAGTGTAGGAGTTGACTGAAACCCTAGTTGCATGAACTCAGGACCCCCTTTAAGATGGATACTAGTATGCTAGGTCGAGTAGCTGCTTTGCTAATTAGGGATCTCGGTAGAAGTTGAGTGATTTTTCTAGCACTCGCGCGAGGTCAGGAATTGGTTGTATCCACTTTGATAACAGAATGATGATGGCTATGGACATGGATCCATGGGGATGCGTTGTTCACGAGACGGAAATTGGAATAAGGATTAACGTGCGGATACCTGTGTCAAGCGTTTGAACGTACTAAGCACATGCCGAGAAATATGGTAAATCGGTAAGCCTAGTACCTGAGTGAACCTGGCAGCAGACTTTGCCCCTCACGCAACCTGAGACGTGGTCTCCCATTTCGGTTATGGTGGGTACAAGTGCGGTCACTGCACGATGGCAGTCGGGGTCAGTGAGGCATTGTACGCCAAGGCGATGAGCCCTGATCTGTTGACGGGGAATTGATGGGGACAGTTGATGTGTGTGGGGAAGGAGTGCCTCGCCACATCGTGTGTTTAGGTTTACCTTGCAAGGATAAAAACTCGATCGAAATTGTCTGCTTCTCGGAGCTAATGAGACTGCTTGATCCATTGTACTACATTGAGTAACAAGTGGAAATGTGTTGGGAAAAGCTGTTGATTGCTAAATGTTTGATACCATGTATGATTAGTTAGGAGCACTCTTAGTCTTAAGAGAGTCACACTAAAACTTGAAAAGCTAAAACTTGATTTTAGACTTAGCTAGTGCTTTTGGCAAACCAAACCCCTCAGCCAAACAGCTTCATGTCTAGAGGTAGAGGAGTAGACTCCTCACACCGGGTAAGTCTAGCTGAGTATTAGTATACTCAGCCTTACTTGTGGCATAATTTTTACAGGTTCTCTGGATGACATGGTTGCTAGAGTGACTTGGCCATCCACCTTGCCACCGGGTTGGACAGTCGAGTGGGACCCTACCCCGGCAGAGGAGGAGCATGAGGGGTGATGGGCCAGGCTTCCCCATCCCTCCATTTATTCACCGTTAGTTATATTCCGCTGCATTTCGAACACTGATCACTACTTTTGGTAAAATCCGATGATGATGTAATAAATTAAGTACTCCTTAATGTATGGTTTTATGCTTTATTGTATTTGCTCTGTGCCTCACCTTCGAGTGAGTACGTGGTACTTGATCCTGTTAGTGGCCTCGTCGGACTAGATCCGAGGGACTGACATTTTATTCCTATTTAAGTGTGGTCTAGCCCCTAAGGTGGGACTTAGGCACTTAAGTTGGAATAATTCGGGCGGTTCCGCCACAGCTGGTATTGGAGCTTGTACCACCACAGAGGAGTCAGTAAATCGTGAATACCATCCTTTTCAAAAGTAAAACTTGTTAAAAAAAAGGTTGGATAGATCAGTAAGATGATAAGGATGGACATAGAGCGTGAAGCCTTAGGATATTAGATGGGTAACTAGGTCGCTATTTGAATGTGCCCTATAGGCTACTATAAGGGATGGAGATTTCTCGATCCCTATAGGTTGATATGAGGTCGCTTAGGACGAGCATGCATGCATCTTTTTCTAAACTACTTAGTAAATGGTCAAGAAATTTTACAAAGCTATGAGGCAAGGTAATAAAATATTAAGTATACCGCCAAGATCTCCACTTAACCCTGGGAAAGCCAAGCACTAATCCCCTTTTAATTTCTTAATTCTTTTTCTTTTTCGCTTATGCTCACCCTTACACAGATGACTTCTCACGAATCCTCGGAAGGAGGGAATGCACATTCCCACACGGACGGACTTGCGTGAGAGGGTTTTCCCCGCATTTTGTGGAAGTGCTGCAGGGAGCCAGTTATACGACGCCTCCCCAGTATGCGGTGCAGTTGTTCGAGGAGCACCGGGTACCCCGCTGTAGGGTGAGGATGACCATGGAGCCTCATCCCTTGCAGCTGGGCTGGCGTTCGTTGGACTCTGAGTCTTTCGGATTCAGGGCCGAAGATACTCTTGAGTCCATTGCTCTCCACGGGCTAATGACCTTTTGTGGCTTTCACCCCTTGGAGCTGTCCACTCATCCCATTGGCTTGTTCCCCACTGAAAAGGAGGACGACCCAATGTGGAATGACCGAGTGGAGCATGCCAAGGATGTGTGGGCTCTTTACCAGGGGCAGACTGCTCACCTGACGGTGCGAGGCATGAACGCCCTGTATCGTCTACAAGCAGTGCGAGCTAAGGCAATGTCCCAGCTAATGGGCTTGGTGGAGTCTACCAAGATCACCCTGGATAACTGGGTGGACCTTGTGGTATACCTATCCACTGAGCTAGTGGAAAAGGACCTCCAGGTGGAACAGATGGCCACCCAGATCCAAGAGCTTGAGGAGCAAGTAGGAGACAGGGAGAACACCATCGAGGTTCTCGAAGATCAGCTCCTGAACACTCAGCAGCAACTTGAGGAAGCCAACCAGCACTTGGATATGCACCATCAGAAGATTTAGGACATGGAGGCCGAAGGGGCCGACGAGGATGTTGACATCAAGGGAGGAGAGGAGCCAGAGTCTGCATCCAGCTTGGATATTGCTGGCTCAGGGAGACCACCTTCCCCCGAGTCTAGCGTTGCCTCGTTTGCCCATTAGGTTTTAGAAATAGGATTAGAAGTGTGCGGCAGTAGGACTCCTCGAAACTAGCTTAGCTTTTGCACCTTTGGGGTACTAGGCTAGAGAGAGTCAAGTATTTTGAATACTGCTGTAACCGTTAGCAAACTCTTTTGGATTGATGAAGGATGGATGATCTCTAATTAAGTTATGAAGGAAATTTTATGTCATGTGGTATCTTTTATGAAAAATGCAAGGAAATGTTTGGCATCTTACAAACCTTGTCTTTTCAAATATTTTATCTTGTGTGAACCCTGATGTCAAAAGTATGATATTAAGAACATCCTAAATTTTGAGATGGCGGGAAGAGCGCGCCGTGGACAGAATGAGCGCATTCCTCCACCACCGCTGTAGCCGCCTACCATGCAAGAACTGATGGCTCAGCAGAATGAGATTCTGTGACAGTTGGCTCAGCATCAGCCACCACCTCAGCACTATGGTGGTGGTGATCACCATTAGCGTCCCCTAGCAGTGGCCACCTATCAGGAGTTCCTCAGCACTAAGCCGCCATTGTTCACTCGGCCCGAGGATCCACTTGATGCTGATGTGTGGCTCAGGGTAGTGGAATCCAAATTTCCACTACTTAATGGAGTTTGTTTAGATGTGGCTAAGGTCCATTTTGCCATCCAGCAGCTTCACGGACCCACGCGAACATGGTGGGACCACTTCCTCGCTGTGCAGCCAGATGACCACGTGGTGGAATGGGGAGAGTTCAAGGTAGCCTTCAGAGGGCATCACATATCGGCAGGCATCATGGACCGCAAGCTCAATGAGTTTCTAGCACTCACTCAGGGGAATCGTACAGTGTTGCAGTACGCTCAAGCTTTTAATGACCTGTGTCAGTACGCAGGCTATCATGCAGATACTGATGAGAACAAGAGGGATAGGTTTAGGAGGGGCCTCAGTACTAAGCTCCGCGACCATCTCAACACAGTCTGGGCCAACAGTTATAACGAGTTAGTCAACCTGGCCATTTCTCAGGAAGACTGCATCACAACTCGCCAAGAAGAAAAGAAGAGGAAGACCCCATTGGCAGGACCTTCAGCTCAGTCTCAGTGCTTCAGGATTGTGTCCGACACTCAGAGTAGGGGACCTCAGCAGCAAGGACGGTGGGTGATCCGACCATAGCAGCAGCAACAGGCACCCAACCGCTCGCAACCCCTAGTTTAGAGGAATAGCAACCAGCCACAGCAGCAGTACCGTCAGGCCAATGACAATAGATGTTTCACTTGTGGTAGCACTGGACACTACGCCAAGAATTGCCCCAAGAACCAGCAGAAGCAGGGATAGAATTCAAATCAGAACCAAGGCAAGAGGTAGAGAGTGCAAGTGAGGCAAGGCAGGCTAAACTTCACCACCTTGGCTGATATTCTAGAGGGGGCAACCGTCATGACTGGTATCTTCTCTGTTTTAAATTTCCCTGCAGTGATTCTGTTTGATTCTGGTGCATCACACAATTTTATCAGTGCAAAATTTAGTGCCAAGTGTCAGTTACCGTTTCACCACACAAATGGGGGCATTACAACTTCTACACCAGGAGGCAGGGTTGCCACCTATCAGATCAACAGGCACGTGCCAATAAGGTTGGGTAGTTACATATTAAAAACCACTCTCCTGATCATGGGATTGGAGAATGTGGATATCATCTTGGGGACCGACTGGTTATCACGGCACCGTGCTGTGATTGATGTTGCATCAAGAGCCATAGAAATCCACTCACCAATGGATGGAGAGATCACCTTGTACCTACCCGACCAAGGTTGTACCCGTTCCTATGCCTTCGCCTTGATAGAGTCACCGGTAGAGAGAATTCCAGTGGTCTGTGAGTACCCTGATGTTTTCCCAGATGAATTGCCAGGGATGCCAGCTAACAGAGGCTTAGAGTTTGCAATTGAGCTACAGCCCGGAACTGCACCTATATCCCAGAGACCCTATAGGATGCCTCCAGCGGAGTTGGCAGAATTGAAAAAGCAATTGCAAGAGTTGTTGGACAAGGGATTCATTCGCCCAAGTACTTCACCATGGGGATGTCCAGCATTATTCGTGAAAAAGAAGGATGAGAGTCTGAGATTGTGCGTGGATTACCGCCCTCTCAATGCGGTGACCATCAAAAATAAGTATTCATTGCCCCGCATTGATGTATTGTTTGATCAGTTGGTGGGAGCCAAGGTATTTTCCAAGATATACCTTCGCTCTGGCTATCATCAGATAAAAATCAGGGCCAATGATATTCTGAAGACAACTTTCTCTACTAGATATAGACTTTGAGTACTTGGTGATGTCTTTCGGGCTGACAAATGCCCCGGCATATTTCATGTATTTGATGAATTCAGTGTTTATGCCAGAGCTGGACAAATTTGTAGTGGTCTTCATTGATGATATCCTGGTCTATTCAAAGAATGAAGACGAGCATACTGAGCATTTACACATTGTACTTCAACGACTGCGCGATCATCGCATATATGCTAAGTTGTCCAAATGTGATTTCTAGCTAAGGGAAATTAAATTTTTGGGTCACACCATTTCTCAGGATGGGATATCAGTTGATCCGGAGAAAGTGCAAGAAGTGATGGATTGGAAGCCTCCTACCACCATGCGGTAGATTCGAAGTTTTCTAGGATTGGCAGGATATTATCGGCGATTCATTCCGGATTTCTCCAGGATTTCCAAGCCAATGACTGAATTGTTGAAGAAAGGAGTAAAGTATGAATGGAGTCAGAAATGTGAAGATGCCTTTCATGCATTGAGGCAGCATCTGACAACAGCACCCATGCTAGCACAGCCTGACAACACCAAACCCTTTGAGGTTTACTGCGATGCTTCAGGCACTGGATTGGGATATGTCTTGATGCAAGACAACAGAGTTATTGCCTATGCATCCCGAGCACTTAGGCCTCATGAGCAGAACTACCCCACACATGATCTGGAATTAGCAATCGTAGTTCATGCCCTGAAGATATGGAGACATTATTTGATGGGATCTCATTGTAATATCTATACTGATCACAAGAGTCTCAAGTATATCTTCACTCAGGCTGATCTTAATATGAGGCAGAGAAGATGGTTGGAATTAATCAAGGACTATGATTTGGAAGTGCATTACCATCCGGGCAAGGCCAATGTGGTAGCAGATGCCCTAAGTCGAAAAGCCCAGTGTAATTGTGTAACTATGGATTCTGAGATCACCACCCTGTGTGACGAGTTGTGCAAGTTGAACATGGAAGTTGTTTCCTCAGGTACCTTGAATTATATCTCAGTGGAGCCCACTCTACATGAGCAGATAGTCATGGCACAGATTGGTGACAAGGGTGTGCAAATCATTAAAGAGATGCTCAAACAAAAGGTGGATAAGTACAAATGCTTTCGTTAGGACAGCAAGGGAGTTCTATGGTTTGAAAACCAATTGGTTGTTCCTAAGAATCCCGAACTCAGGAAGAAAATATTGGATGAAGCTCATCTTTCCAAATTTTCCATGCACCCTGGCAGTAACAAGATGTATCATGATCTCCGATCTTTGTATTGGTGGACCAAAATGAAGAGGGAAATTGCTAAGTATGTATCTGAATGCGACACTTGCCAAAGAATCAAGGCTAGTCATTTGAAGGTGGCAGGTACCTTACAGCCCCTTCCCATACCCTCTTGGAAATGGGAGGATATTTGCATGGACTTCATTGTGGGATTGCCCAACACCTCCCGACACCATGATTCTATTTGGGTCATTGTGGATAGATTAACCAAGACCGCTCATTTCTTGCTAGTGCATACCACCCACATGACAGAGAAGTATGCAGAGATCTATATTGACCAAATAGTGTGTTTACATGGAATTCCGAGAACTATTGTGTCTGATAGGGGAGCACTGTTTGTGGCATGTTTTTGGGAGCAGCTCCAAAAGTCACTTGGAACCACTGTGATTAGAAGCTCAGCGTACTATCCTTTTTGAGCCCCGCCCATGCCCACGCTGACTCCCCCGCCTTATTTCACGCAGTCCCGCCCTTGCTCGCGCTCTGCTCACACCGTCAGACCTTGCCGGAGACCCGCGCCCTCCTCCCCGGCTATCTAGCTCGCCGGAGACTGTGCCAAGCCACCCCGAGCTCTGCCCCGAGGTGAGACACCTATGCCCGTGCTCAGTTTCCCCAATTTTGCTCTGTGGTCGGCCAATTTCGGCTTCGCCGGAGTTCGGCCGTGGCGGTCCGCCACGCCCGAGCGGAGACCGGCCAAATTAGCCCGTCCTAGTGCCCTGCTTTGGTCCCTAAGGTACCCCTCCCTCTACTGAAGCTATCCCAGGCCTTAGCGTGCCTCAAGCCCTCTCCGTGCGGCTGGAATCCCTCACCGGAGTTCCTCCGGCCCGCCCGAGACCTTTTCCCCGCCATTCCCCCTCTTTGACCTTGGATTCGTGGCCTTTTCCCTGCCACTGAGTTCGCCATGTCATTCTCTCCCTCTCTGCCCAATCCCGGTGACCCCGAAACTACCCTAGCACGCGCCTGCCCCAACTCCGGCGACTTCACCGTTGCGAGGACGAGCGGAGCCGCCCGCAGTCGTTCACCTTCCCCAGGTCTGATCCCCCCGTCCGATCCTGATCGCACGACCTAGATCGTGGGGTACCGCTTTGCGCACGCGTGCCCTGCGCCCGAGCCCGCTTGTCAGCGCCCGTGTCCCCTAGTGCTGGGCGGCGCTGGGCCCGATCGGTCAGTGTGCCCTTCCCCTCTATCACTGACACCCCCTGTCCCGCCTGTCAGCGCTCGCTCGTCCACACACGTGCCCTCAGCCGCAGATCTAATCTCGGCCGTCGGTTTCTGATCTAACGGTTTGAATCGTCTGATACCCCTTCGCGCGGTAGTTTTATTAAAGAGACCCTTGGTTTGTTCAAAATCAACCCGCCATCCCTAGTTTTCACGCGTAGGCCCCTGTAATCTTGCAGATTGAACCCTGGACTTTTAAATATTCATAGAATTAGACCTAATTTCATATTTTGAATTCCTAAACTTGTTTATTTCATATCTTTTGCATATGAACTCCAAATTTAGTGATTCAAATTGCAAAATGTTCATAGGATTATTCTCTGTTTAAATAAATTAGTTCCATTTACATTTTGTGCTTTCTAATTTTATGGATAACTATGAACTAGTATATGCATAGATTTTGTTTATGTAATAAAATAAAAAAGGGAAAACCCTAGAGATTAAAACATTTTTAAATTTTGTGAGATTAATGATGTGTATTACATGAATTCATCTCTAGTCTAACTTTTAGGTCACAATAAAATAAATTGAACTATCTTATGTATTTGTGGGCAATACTTAAAGAAATAATAATCTATTTCTAAAGGGAGTTAGTTTATGTTATAGTTCATGTTATACTTTGATCTCATAATTCCTTATTTAGTATTGTGTCTTTTTAAGATGTATTCCTATGTTTGTACATGTTTGGTGTGCTATTCATTTGTACTTTCCAAATGTATTGAATGCATGCTCGCTTTATTTAGACAACGAGCAGTTCGAGGTTCCTGAGTGTATTGTTGGAGACCTCCCTGAGCAACAACCTGGTGAAGGCAAGTGTCCTCTGACCTATTATGTCCTACATACATTATAATTCACTGTCCCACATTACATTATCTAAACCTAAGGATTGACTAGTCTGTATTTACCTTACCCTTGTTTACCCTTTGGGTTATCATGGTTAGCATTTTGCTATTGCCTTAACTTAATCAATGAACATGATGTGATTATTTATGATACGATGATGTTATCCCAATGATGATATTGTGATACTCTAGGGTGCTGAGGCCTTTTTCCTGAGTACCTCTCCGTAAAGACCTGTTCATGGAGTGACCACCTAGGATAATAGTGCAACCATAAGGGTGGAATGGGACGCCCTTAGCTGATTAATTGGATGAACCTAGGGGTGTAGTTGGCTTTGCCTGAGGGCCGTCAATTAGGGCCAGGGCGTAGTGCTCACTCTGCTAAGGTGGGGTGCAGAGGTTCATTCGATTTGGTTTTGTTAGTCACCCACCTTGGGGAGGTGTACTGCGTTTGTAGGACTAGCGAAACCTAACGAGCAGCTATGCACCAGGGGAGTCTTTGTAAAGGTTGCGTAGTGTATCCTTGGCCATTCACCTCGGTAGTGAAGATCGGGTCTGTACAACCCAGGCTGGAAAGGGATCATGACTTGTGGGTAAAGTGTACAACCTCTGCAGAGTGTTAGAAACTGGTATATCAGCCGAGCTCACGGTTAAGAGCAGCCTCTGGATCCTCTTTGATTAGAAGAACTTTGGATACTTTTATGATGATGGTTAACAATGATGTTATAAATCTGATCTCTAGTATTTCCTCTTTTGTGGCAGTACTTTTGGGTAATAACTGGGTTTATTACTAAAACTTGGCTCTACTACTAATAATAAATACTTAACCAACTAAAAGCAACCGCTTAACATCAACCCCACATACAGCTAGTCCACTTTAGCCAAACGGGGCATTTGCTGAGTACGTTGATGTGTACTCACCCTTGCTTTACACACCACCCCACCCCAGGTTGTCCCCACTGTACTCAGTGCTCAGGAGGAGATGTTTGCAATATGGAAGACTTCGAGGAGTTCCAGGACTACGATGAGTTCTAGTTTATTTTAGTGGCAAACCCCCCAGTCAGCTGCCTGTGTAGGCTTATCATCTATGTTTTGTTTCTCCGCACTTTGATATTTATGTTAAACACTATGGATATGTATTAGACTCTATGGATGTCTCTGACATCTTGATGTAATTAAAGTACCTTTCTGTTATTTAATTTGAGCATTGTGTGATAATGTCCAATTATGTAATCGTTGTGTACGTGAGTTCTGATCCTGGCACGTACATGGTTCGCATTCGGTTTACCTTCCAAAACCGGGTGTGACATAAGTGGTATCCAAGCCTTGCTGACTGTAGGACCGCTAACCTAGACTAGAATAGTCACCCTATGGGCTATAGACCTCCACTCTTACCTTGATCTTTAGAGTCATTTCAAAAGTTGGTCATCTTGACCAACTCTATGTTATTTACTTATCTCAACAGTTTTGTCTCACTTTTCTTTCTGTTTACTTTCTAGTCTTATAGTTCTACCCTCACTCTTGTGCTTACGATGTCTTTTGTAGATGGCCCATATTAGGTGCACTACACGTAAGTCTGTGATCCCCTTTTTGCCTTCTTGCCTGCGGAGCGTCCACTGCGTCGCATCGTGCTAGGTCAGTCCAGTCACCTAGAGAGACTGCATCGTCGCCTGCATGAGGAGTAGGAGCGCCGATGCTAGGAGCAGGACTAGGAGCAGTAGGACTCTTCCCCCTCGCTTTAGCAGGAGGTGGAGTCTGAGAGGCTGCCTTCCCCTGCACCTAGCCAGAATTGCCCCTGCACCACCACAGGGCATCCCGGCTGCTGGAGGAGAACCTGACAGAGATGGAGACAACGACGACGCTGGTGGTAGTTCGAGCCATGGCACGGAGCGCTCGGAGGAGCCAGAGCTGGAGGGATGGATCGCTAGACCCAGCACTTGTGACGCCACTCGCGGGTGTCACTTCCACGACGCTCTCGACACCCTGCTGCATCGGGCCTTCGACCGACACACTTGGTCCATCAAGTACCGTTGTGTAGTCCACCAGCATCATCGTGGGTTATACCCGAACCAGTGGGAGGCTACTTGCTAGTTGCGCCGTCCAGACGATGATCTCCGGGGTGCAGAGGCCTTCTCGGAGCACTATTCTATTACTGAGAGGGATACTGCCGAGGCAGCCATGCAAGATGCAGCACGACAGGCACTTTCTCAGTATTGCTCGTTGTTCAGCGGAGTAGCTAATGGCCTTGACCTGAAGTACTACCCTCGTCGTTCGACCGGCAGTGCTGGAGGTGTGATTGTCTCACTAATTGGTGAGGGCAATCCCAGGCTGAACAACATGGGTCAACCTAGCTGTCATGCTCAACACAGAGCTAGACCATGCCCTTGACGAGTTGGGCAAGGATCAGGCAGAGGTTGCGGAATTGTGTGTTGAGTGCACAGCACGCCACTATCTGGATGGTGGTTCTCCCGCCCCTGTCAGGATTCAGCACCCTTACCGTTCACCGCCTTGTGGTCGCTTCGATTATGGTACCCTAGACTACAGGACCCAGATAGATTTGGATCCCTAGATCGACAGAGTCGGAGTCTGTAATAATGCTTAATTCAGTGTCTTAGTCTAGTTAGTCTTAGTTAGAGTTAATTTGCTTATCTTATGTTGGATGCTTGTTATGATGGACATGTAATGAAGTTGGATCTTTGTAATGATTGTCACCAAGGTGTGGGTATCCCTTGCAACTTGGTGTAGTTATTAATAAAGTCAGTTATATAGTTGGGTAATCCATTTATTTCCACTTTCCTCTTTATCTGAGAAGTTGTCAGTGAAGATGGCCATGTGTTTAGTGCTATGAAGATTTTCCATACATCTTTTCTTATGCTAAAAGACTGCAGAGTCAGATTTGATATATGTGTGTGATTTCTATAGATGTCTAAGAATAGGTGTAGAGGTGCGAGGCGTGCTCAGCCAGAACAGCAGGCACCCCAGGAGGATGCAGCTCAGCAGCAGCAGTTGCCACTGCCACCACCGATGACCATTGAGCAAATGTTCCTGATATAGACTCAAGCTGTCCAAGCAATTAGTCAGACTCTAGCAGCGATGCAACAGCTGTAGCAATAGCCACCACCACCTCAGCCTCCAGTGCAAGTTCAGATGCCACAAGTGCCTAGAGACAAGCGGGCAGAATTCATGAGGGGTCATCCCCCAGTCTTTGCCCATTCTGCTGATCCCATGGACACCGAAGATTGGTTGCGTACCATGGAGCGTGAGTTGCACACTGCCCAGTGCAACAATTGTGAGAAGGTGTTGTATGGTCCCCGACAGTTGAGGGGAGCAGCACAGTCTTGGTGGGAGTCTTACCTCGCCACCCATGCCAACCCTAAATCCATCACTTGGGAAGAATTCAGCGACAACTTCCATCGCTACCATGTGCCTGAGGGACTGATGATAGTGAGGAAGGAGGAGTTTCTCGCCTTGAAACAAGGTCCCCTGTCTGTCAGTGAGTATAAGGACAAGTTTTTGCAGCCGTCACGTTATGCCCCAAAAGATGTCAACACGGATGCCAAGAGGCAGTACCGCTTTCTGAGAGGATTGGTTGATCCCCTCCACTATCAGCTGATGAACCACACCTTCCCTACCTTCCAGCATCTGATCGACAGAGCAATCATGACTGAGAGGAAGCATTGGGAGATGGAGGATAGGAAACAAAGGATTGGTGGATCTCAGGTCGGGAGTAGCAGTCGTCCCCGCTACTCAGGCAACCCACCTTAGCCATTCAAGCAAGGTCACCAGAACTAACATCAGCATCAGTGTCAGAACCACCAACAGCAGTACCAGAGGTAGTTACCTCAGCAGCAGCAGCAGTACCATCAAAATAACTAGCAGGGAGAAAATCAATACCAGTGTCAGAGCAACCAGGCACCCCGTCTTCCTGCCCCAGCAACCAACCAGAACAACCAAGCAGCGCTAGCGCAAGGAGGAAGTCGTGCTTGTTTCCACTATGGGGAACAAGGCCATTGGGCGAATCATTGCCCAAATAAAGAAGCTCAGCAACAGCCAGCTCCCAATGCCCTAATCAGAAAGAATGCAATGCAGCAAGGAGGCAACAACCATGGGTAGCCTCGTGCCTAGTATGGAAAGGTGAACCACTTGGAGGCCGACCTAGTCAGGAGACTCCAAGAGTGGCACTAGGTACATTTTCCATCGAGTACCATTCTGCAAGTGCCTTATTTGATACTAGAGCAACACATTCTTTTGTGACTACATCATGGATAGAAACACATAATATACCAGTAGCACCCATGTATCCACCTATGAGGGTTAGTTCAATTGGTGGAAGAACCCAAATAAATAGAGTTTGCCCTAGTGTAAGAGTTCAAATAAGGGGGATAGAGTTCCCTGCTGATTTAATAGTTATGGGTAGGATACAACTATAGATGTCATCCTAGGGATGAACTGGCTAACCAAGCATCAAGCCAGACTTAGCTGTGATAAGAGAACGGTGAATTTAGTGTCCCTATCAGGAGAAGAAGTGTTAGTAGAGTTGGTCTTGTCTGGACCAAGGAAAGGGAGTTATCACCAAGCCACTGCCCATATTGAGGAGATTAAACCATCAAAGGCTATCAATGTAGTATAAGAATTCCCAGATGTGTTTCCCGAGGAGTTACCGGGTATGCCACCTGAAAGGGATGTTGAATTCGCCATAGATCTTATACCAGACATCGCCCCTATTTCCATGAGAGCCTATCGAGTGTCCGGACCAGAATTAGTGGAACTCAAGAAGCAGATTGATGAGTTGTCAGAGAAAGGCTACATCAGACCGAGTACCTCGCCTTGGGCAGCACCAGTACTATTTGTGGAGAAGAAGGATGGCACGAAGAGGATGTGCATTGATTATCGAGCTTTGAACGAAGTCACTATCAAGAACAAGTACCCCCTGCCTAGAATTGAAGATTTATTCAATTAGTTGAGAGGATCCAGTGTGTTCTCAAAGATAGATCTGAGGTCAGGTTACCATCAGCTCAGAATCTGACCTTCGGATATACCGAAGACAGCATTCATCACCAAGTATGGACTATATGAGTTCACGGTCATGTCATTCGGTTTGACGAATGCACCAGCTTACTTCATGTACTTAATGAATAGTGTGTTCATGGACTACCTCCACAAGTTAGTAGTAGTGTTCATTGATGATATTCTAATATATTCCCAGAATGAGCAAGAGCACGAGGAGCATTTAAGGAAAGTACTTCAGAGGCTACGAGATTGTCAGCTGTATGCCAAGCTCAGCAAGTGCGAGTTCTGGATCTGTGAAGTCCTATTCTTGGGTCACATTATAAACCAAGAGGGATTAGCTATAGATCCGAAGAAGGTAACAACTATCTTGGATTGGAAAGCACCAAAAGATGTCCAAGGAATCAAGAGCTTCATCAGAATGGTCGGTTATTATCGGTGTTTCATTGAAGGTTTCTCCAAGACTGCTAGGCCAATGACAGCCTTGTTGCCAAAGAAGGTTGAGTTCAAGTGGACCCCAGCATGCTAGAAGTCTTTTGAGACATTGAAGGAGAAGTTGACAACGACACCAGTACTGATTCTGCCAGATGTTCACAAGCCATTCTCAGTATATTGTGATGCTTTGTACACCGGACTAGGATGTGTGTTGATGCAGGAAGGGAGAGTAGTGGCATACTCGTTCCGCCATTTGAAGATTCATGAGAAGAATTATCCTACTCATGATTTGGAATTAGCAGCCGTGGTTCATGCACTGAAGACCTAGAGGCATTATCTTTATGGGCAGAAGTGTGATATCTACACGGATCACAAGAGCCTCAAGTACATATTCACTCAGTCAGAGTTAACCATGAGGCATCGAAGATGGCTAGAATTGATCAAAGATTATGAGCTAGAGATTCATTATCACCCAGACAAAGAAAATGTGGTTGCAGATGCTCTGAGTAGAAAGAGTCAAGTCAATATGTTGGCCACTCACCCGATGTCGTATGAGTTAGCGAAGAAGTTCGACAGATTGAGTCTCGGATTTCTGAACAACACCCAAGGGGTGACAATCGAGTTGGAACCCACTCTAGAGCAAGACATCAGGAAAGCTCAGAAGGATGATGAGAAAATCAACAAGATCCGGCAGCTGATCATAGATGGGAAAGGTAAGGATTTCCGTGAAGATGTAGAAGGAGTGGTATGGTTTAAGGACAGACTATGTGTTCCTGACATCAAATCGATCCGGGAACTAATTTTAAGGAAGCTCGTGAGACAGCATACTCTATACATCCTGGTAGCGAGAAGATGTACCAAGACTTAAAGAAACGATTCTGGTGGTACGGTATGAAAAGGGAGATAGCAGAGTATGTGGCTGTATGTGACAGTTGTCAAAGGATTAAAGCAGAACATCAGAGGCCTGCAGGTTTGTTGCAGCCGTTGCAGATTCCTCAGTGGAAATGGGATGAGATCGGGATGGACTTTATAGTCGGTTTGCCTCGCACTCGTACTGGTTATGACTCCATCTAGGTAGTAGTGGACCATTTGATAAAGGTGGCCCATTTCATACCAGTCAAGACCACCTACAACAATGCAGTATTGGCTGAACTATACATGTCTCGGATTGTGTGCTTGCATGGTGTTCCAAAGAAGACAGTATCAGATAGAGGCACTCAGTTCACCTCTCATTTTTGGAAGCAGTTGCATGAAGCTTTGGGTAGACATTTGAAGTTCAGCTCAGCTTATCACCCGCAGATAGATGGTCAAATAGAGAGGACCA
Source organism: Zea luxurians (assembly GCA_029449295.1). Lineage (NCBI taxonomy): Eukaryota > Viridiplantae > Streptophyta > Magnoliopsida > Poales > Poaceae > Zea > Zea luxurians. The sequence continues at coordinate 41,077,340 of JAOPSE010000001.1, read as the reverse complement.
ACCAGATTCTTGAAGACATTTTGAGGGCTTGTGCTTTGCAAGACAAGATAGGTTGGGACAAGAGATTACCATATGGAGAATTCTCCTACAACAACAGTTATCAAGCCAGTCTGAAGATGTCACCATTTGAAGCGCTCTATGGGAGGAATTGCAGAACTCCATTGCATTGGGACCAACCCGGCGAAAGGCAGGTGTTCGGTCCAGATATTTTGCTTGAAGCCGAAGAGAACATCAGAATGGTCCGAGAGAATTTGAAGGCAGCACAGTCCAGACAGCGAAGCTATGCTGACACAAGAAGAAGGGAACTCAGTTTTGAAGTGGGAAACTATGTCTATTTGAAGGTGTCACCCATAAGAGGAACCAAAAGGTTTGGAGTCAAAGGCAAGCTAGCACCTCGATATATCGGGTCGTATCAGATTCAAGCAAGACGTGGAGAAGCGGCTTATCAACTCAGCTTACCAGAGAATCTATCCGCTGTACACGATGTGTTCCATGTATCTCAGTTGAAGAAATGCTTGAGAGTGCCAGAAGAGCAGTTGCTAGCAGAGGATCTTGAAGTTCAAGAAGATCTGACATATATTGAGAAGCCAACTTAAATTCTAGAGACAGCAGACCGGGTCACTCGGAGAAGTACCATCAGGATGTGCAAAGTCCAATGGGGTCACCACTCAAAAGAAGAAGCAACATGGGAAAGAGAAGATGAATTGAAAGCCAAGTACCCTGAGCTCTTTTCTAGCCAGCCCTGCATCTCAAGGGCGAGATTCTTTTAAGGGGATAGGTCTGTAACACCCTAAATTTGGAGGTATAAAATTTCTTTCTAATGATCACCCAAATTCATGTGTTACTCTTCTCTCTCTCATCCTAGGTTCTAACTCTCTCTAGATTCTCTCTCTCTCTTCTTTCTCCTTTTGAGTAGAAATAGCTTAAGTTAGTAGAGATTAATTATTTATTTTTTCCAAAACACTTTGGGTCATGACATGTTGCATCATGCTGAGCTTAAATAATCTTTGAATTGTTGCACATGTTTGATTTAGTTTGAATTTGAAACTTGAATTTAAATTGGATTGAAATCCCTAGAGAAAAGAAATGGAAAAACAATTGGAAAATCCAGAGAAAAAGAAAAAGGCAAAGCAGCCCAGCAGGCCCAGCTCGGCCCAGCCAGGCCGCGTGCCCATGTGCCCGCGCCGCCCCACCTGTCAGCAGCAACTTCCTCTCTCGTGCGCCCCCTCTCTCTCGCCCGCTGCCCAGTAGGGCCAGGCTGTCGGCGCCGGTTTCCCCTGCCCGCGCGCCTCTCTCCTCTCTCTATCTTGTGGGCCCAGTTCGCCAGTCACCGAGCCGTTGCCCCGCGCGCCCTTCCTCTCTTTCTCTGCACCGTGGGCCTTCCCTATCAGTTCCGCCCTCCCCACGCCCGCCGTTGACCAGCGAGTTCACACTCACGCACGTCGCTGGGATCATCAACCACGTCATTTTGCCCACGCCCCAGCTCCTTTTCGAGCCCCGCCCATGCCCGTGCTCACTCCCCCGCCTCATTTCACGTAGTCCCGCCCTCGCTCGCGCTCTGCTCATGCCGCCAGACCTCGCCGGAGACCCGCACCCGCCTCCCTGGCCATCTAGCTCACCGGAGACCGCGCCAAGCCACCCCGAGCTCCGCCTCGAGGTGAGACACCTATTCCCATGCTCAATTTTGCCAATTTCGCTCTGTGGTCGGTCAATTTTAGCTTCGCCGGAGTTCGGCCGTGGCGGTCCGCAGCGCCCGCGCGCTGACCGGCCAAATTAGCCCATACCAGTGCTCTGCTTTGGTCCCTAAGGTACCCCTCCATCTACTGAAGCTATCCCTGGCCTTAGTGTGCCTCAAGCCCTCTCCCCGCGACCGGAATCCCTCACCAGTGTTCCTCCGACCCGCCCGAGACCTTTTCCCCGTCATTCCCCCTCTCTGACCTCGGATTCGTGGCCTTTTCGCCGCCACTGAGTTCGCCATGTCATTCTCTCCCTCTCTGCCCAATCCCAGCGACCCCGGAACCACCCTAGCATGAGCCTGCGCCAACTCCGGCGACTTCACTATCGCGAGGAGGAGCGGCGCCGCCCGCAGCCGTTCTCCCTCCCTCGGTCAGATCCCCTCTATCTGATCCTGATCGCATGACCTAGATCGTGGGGTACCGCTTCGCGCAAGCGCGCCCTGTGCCCGGGCCCGCTTGTTAGCGCCCGTGTCCCCTAGCGCTGGGCCCAATCGGTCAGTGCGCCCTTCCCCTCAGTCGCTGACACCCCCTGGCCCGCCTGTCAGCGCTTGCTCGCCCGCGCGCGTGCCCTCGGCCGCAGATCTAATCTCGGCTGTCAGTTTCTGATCTAACGGTTTGAATCGTCCGATACCCCTTCACGCGGTAGTTTTATTAAAGTGACCCTCGGTTTGTTCAGAATCAACCCGCCGTCCCTGGTTTTCGCGCGCAGGTCCATGTAATCTTGCACATTGAACCGTGGACTTTTAAATATTCATAGAATTAGACCTAATTTCATATTTTGAATTCCTAAAATTGTTTATTTCATATCTTTTGCATATGAACTCCAAATTTAGTGATTCAAATTGCAAAATGTTCATAGGATTATTCTCTATTTAAATAAATTAGTTCCATTTACATTCTATGCTTTCTAATTTTATGGATAACTATGAACTAGTATATGCATAGATTTTGTTTATGTAATAAAATAAAAAGGGGAAAACCCTAGAGATTAAAACATGTTTAAATTTTGTGAGATTAATGATGTGTATTACATGAATTCATCTCTAGTCTTACTTTTAGGTCACAATAAAATAAATTGAACTATGTTATGTATTTGTGGGCAATACTTAAGGAAATAATAATCTATTTCTAAAGGGAGTTAGTTTATGTTATAGTTCATGTTATACTTTGATCTCATAATTCCTTATTTAGTATTGTGTCTTTTTAAGATGTATTCCTATGTTTGTACATGTTTGATGTGCTGTTCATTTGTACTTTCCAAATGTATTGAATGCATGCTCGCTTTATTTAGACAACGAGCAGTCCGAGGTTCCTAAGTGTGTTGTTGGAGACCTCCCTGAGCAACAACCTAGTGAAGGCAAGTGTCCTCTGACCTATTATGTTCTACATACTTTATAATTCACTGTTTAGCATTACATTATCTAAATCTAAGAATTGACTAGTCTGTATTTACCTTACCCTTGTTTACCCTTTGGGTTATCATGGTTAGCATTTTGCTATTGCCTTAACTTAATCAATGAACTTGATGTGATTATTTATGGTACGATGATGTTATCCCAATGATGATATTGTGATACTCTAGGGGGCTCAAGCCTTTTTCCTGAGTACCTCTCCGTAAGGACCTATTCGTGGAGTGACCACCCGGGATAACAGTGCAACCATGAGGGTGGAATGTGACACCCTTAGCTGATTAATTGGATGAACCTAGGGGTGTAGTTGGCTTTGCCTGAGGGCCGTCAATGGGGACCAAGACGTAGTGCTCACTCTGCTAAGGTGGGGTGTAGAGGTTCATTCGATTTGGTTTTGTTAGTCACCCACCTTGAAGAGGTGTACTGCGTTTGTACGACTAGCGAAACCTAACGAGCAGCTATGCACCAGGGGAGTCTTTGTAAAGGCTACATAGTGTATCCCTGGTCATTCACCTCGGAAGTGAAGATCGGGTATGTACAACCCAGGCTGGAAAGGGATCACGACTTGTTGGTAAAGTGTGAAACCTCTGCAGAGTGTTAGAAACTGGTATATCAACCGAGCTTGCGGTTAAGAGCAGCCTTGGGATCCTCTTTGATTAGAAGAACTTTGGGTACTTTTATGATGATGGTTTACAATGATGTTATAAACCTGATCTCTGGTATTTTCTCTTTTGAGGGAGTACTTTTGGGTAATAACTGGGTTTATTACTAAAACATGGCTCTACTAATAATAATAAATACTTGACCAACTAAAAGCAACTGCTTAACCTCAACCCCACATACAGCTAGTCCACTTTAGCAAAACGGGGCATTTGCTGAGTACGTTGATGTGTACTCGCCCTTGCTTTACACACCACCCCACCCCAGGTTGTCCCCACTGTACTCAGTGCTTAGGTGGAGATGTTGGCAATATGGAGGACTTCGAGGAGTTCTAGGACTATGATGAGTTCTAGTTTATTTTAGTGGCAAACCCCCTAGTCAGCTGCCTGTGTAGGCTTATCATCTACGTTTCATTTCTCTGCACTTTGATATTTATGTTAAACACTATGGATATGTATTAGACTCTATGGATGTCTCCGACATCTTGATGTAATTAAAGTACCTTTCCATTATTTAATATGAGCATTGTGTGATGATGTCCAATTATGTAATCACTGTGTACGTGAGTTCTGATCCTGGAACATACATGGTTCGCATTCGGTTTACCTTCCAAAACCGGGTGTGACATTTGCTTCACTACCAGATCGAACTGGTTCGTATTAATCCCAAATCCATTCGGCACATCACCATTTTCGCCTATCTCTGTGAAGCATATCTTGAGATTACCTCTTTCTTTCCTCTTTTCAACATCTTTTCTTCATCTGCCCTCGCCCTACCAAGGAGTAACCCACTATGGTTGGAGGTGTTGAGGTTTAGCTATATCCAAACCACTAATACCTCGATTGTTCCCTAAAGCATCCCATAGAAACTGTTACAAAATGCTGGTTCTATGTCCAGAATCATGCCAAAAAAATGCTCGAGTTCCTAGGTCAATGTTCGATCCATCGTGTTGAATGGATGAGTGATTCGATGCCCAAACACATTGAAGTTGTCATGGGCATGATGAATAGGATCCAAGAGCTGAAAGCCCTCGGTCTCAACACTATCCATGTGGCTAGAAACTAGACTAGCACCAAGCCCCCTTATGCGAGAAAAGCAAACCAGACATGGGAATACAATGGGAGACTGACCCTTCTTGGTCCATGGTTCAAGTCATCACCATGCTAAAACCCAAAGCTCAGCTTCACCAAATCTTCTGTAATGTAATTACCTAAGAATGGTAAGCAATTTGTACCTTTCTTTAATATGTAGCTCATGTAAGGAAAATGGACCTTGGCCCATTTGAACAATTGATTTTGGTGTTTGATGAGCAACATAATCTGTGAACTAATGTATTTGCTAGTGTTTGTATTTGTAGTTCACAAGATGCTAAAGTGACTTGGACTATGGCATTGAGGAAGCAACACCTCAAAAGAATACATTATGAGGACCATAAGTGAAGATCAACAAGTATCAAGCGAAGTCCAAGACATGAAGAAAGTGTTGCCACTGGCAGACTATCCAGCTGAGACCACCGGACTATCCGGTGGCACATTGGACAGTCTAGTGCAAGGCTAGACACGACAACGGTCACCGGCAACCGTCAGATCCAATGGCTAGTGGTGCACCGGATAGGGCACCGGACTGTCCCGTGCCTACCACCGGACTGTCCGGTGTGCCATAGAGAAGCATAAACTTTTCTCCAACGGCTAGTTTTGAGTTGGGGCCTATATATACATCACTCAATCAGCAATCTCAAGGCGTGGGAGCCCAAGCAACATAAGATTACATGTTGTAGACATTTCCAAGTGCTCAAACACCCAAGTGCTTAATAGAATCACTCAGTGATTAGCATAGGTGCTTTTTGAAGTGCTTACGCTAGTTAGATCACTTTTGAGCTTGCTCTAGGTGAATCCTAGTTAGTTGAGTTTAGAAAAACCAACAAAACTCCTTGGATCTAGTGTGAGTCGTTCTAATTATACCGAGTGGGGCGAGAGTTTTGTGAGACTGTGACAACAGAGTTTGTGTCACGACCGCCACTATGTATCGGAGGGAATGAGGCCCGCAGTGTAGCACCCCTGGAGTTACCAGAACTAAAACTTGGGCATGGCATCATATGCATTGACATGTCCTTATGTTTGTTACACCTAGAATGCATCCACTAGGCTAAAACTTCAAAACAAGTTGTGATATGATGACTTGAAGTGCTTCTTAACCCTAGAATAGGGTACTTAACCAAGGGATAGAGGTATGGGGGTGTGTATGATGACAACTTGAGTTTTGTCTCAAAGGATAGTTGAGATGTTCATAAGAGACTAAACATGGAGAAATTGTGTGGCACATAAACCTTAGAACACTCCAAACCCTAATTGAAACCCTAGAAACCCTAATTTGTGCCCTATAAGGTGATTTCAATTTCTATACACTTTTGGACCAAAGTGCATATGTCAAAGTGGTAGAGTGTCAAAAACTAAACAACTTTTACATTGGAAGATTTTCAATTGATGTTAAACAAATTGGAGTTAATTGCAAAAAGTCCCAAAGGCACCATGTGGCTTAAACTCTAAAAATCAGTGACATTGGGCGAAGTTTGTGCCCTTGTATCTCTTAATCCATGGAGATTTTGCCCTAAGTCATTACAACAAAATGGTAAAGCTATGTTAGTAGTTCAAGTTTGACTAAGTGACTAAGCCTTGGAACTGTAACACCCTAGGTGTTTATATTTCGCCCGACAACGAGTATGGATTTAAGCGCGTAATATTAGTGGGTAAACAAATGCTAAATTTTAATCATCTTCACCTATCGCGATTTTAATATCGCATCTGTTTCGTCCGTCGCGAGTTCGACATTGTTTTATCTCTTCGGCCTCTTCCTAAAATTTCGTGATGTTCGGAACATAGCTGTTCCAAAAATCGGTGCGTCCGGTGATTATTTAAAATTCATCGCTCGCGCGAATACGACTTTGGAAGCCCGTTGGGGGCAAAATAAATTAATTTGTACTCGACAACTAAATGTTGGGGGCAAAATAATTTGTATTGCCCGTTGTCTAAGAAAAATCGTGCACGAGGTTATAATCCAATTTATTCTTCAGCACGCTGTTTCGACGACGAAATCGCGTATACGTTCGCAGATATAGTTTCGGCTAATTTCGGTCGAATCACGCAGAACAAATTATCAGTGCTGAAATCAGTTTATTTCGGTCTGTTGTTCTCGCCCGGATCCAAATCTTTAGATGTAACCAATTATTAAACAACTCGGTTCCCACTCGTCCACCGTGAAGTCACGTACGTGGATCTATAATCGAGCCTCGATTCACTGGTAAATCATCCGTGTCCGTGGAACCAGATGTTCAGACCGCAGGTAAATTTATCAGATTTTTGAATCGAATCAACTGTCGCACTTACCATCGACTCTTTTGCTATCTAGAAATCCCGGTTCAAAAATATCTGTGATTTTTTGGCTAAAGAAATAATAAAAAGAAAAAGAAATCTGAAAATATCCATTTCATCCTATCCCCAGCCGCTATCTCCTCTTCCCGATTTTTTTCTCATAACTGCCTTATCTCTAGCCAAGCTGCTCCTATTTCTTCCCCCCCGCACGACAGTCTTTCTTCAACCTCCAGCAGTTCTTCCCCAAGCCGCGCCCTCCCTGCTCCATCTCCCTCCACGCCGCACCCCTCAAGCTTCCTACACCGTGGCAGCCGAAGCCCCCTGGCGCTTCTCTCCATGGCGTGCCTCTGCCCCTTTCTGCTCCCTCGCCGCGGTCCCGTCCCGGCAGACTGCGCCTCTCTCTCTCGTTCCCCATGGCGTGCGTCCTGACGGAGTTCCGGCCTCTGCTCCCATGCTGTGACACCCCTGCTCGGCCGCGCCTGACCGGATCTTCGTGCTGCTCGCCGAGACCCTCCCATGGATGCTCCCAGCCGAGCGGCTCCCACGGCACTCGGACTTTTGCTCACCCTGCCCACTGTTTCCGTGACCGGCGTCCCCAAGCTTCATAGCCGTCGTGCCTCCTCTGCTGCTTCTTCTGCTATCCAGCGCGCCTATTTCCATTCCCTACGTACTGCAGGCGCTCGGTCTCTGCTCTAGCTCGGATTTCAGCTTCTCTCTCGCGGCTTTCTCTGTCTCTCTCTGCTCGTCCAGCCGGTGCCCATGGCCGGTCTGTGTCTGCGCCCATGGCCGAGCGGCTCCCATGGCATGCGCTACCTGCTCCTCCACGCCGTTCTAGTCCCTCCCCAGTCGGGAGCTCGCGAAGCCCATTTTCCTAGTGCCGAGTTTCCTCTTCGTCTCTCCCACGGCCGTCTCCCTCCCTTTAGCTCGCCCTGTCCCTGCCATGGACGTCGGTGTCCTCTACTCGCCGTGGAGCTTCTTACTCGGACCGTGTCTCGCCAAGTTCCGTCCTCCATGGCTGCGCGCAAGCTTCTCTGTTCGCCGTGGCCCTCTGCTCGGCGTTCTCCTCGCCCCTGACACCGTGCTCGGCCTAGCCATCTTCACGGCGTTCGCCGGCCGCGATTTTGCTTGAGTTTCCTGTTGGCTCGCCGGTGTTTCTCCTTGCAGCCACGCCATCGACATGCCCAGCCTGCTCATCGTGGACGTGAGCTATTGCCCATGTCGAGCTCCGTTGTGCATGTTCTCCTATGTTTAGCCTTGACACACGCACTGGACACGGTAAAACGTTGCGTGTGCTTGTGTCCGAGCCCGCCCGACCGTGACCTCGCTTTGCTTCTCGCGTCGCTACTTGCCAAGTATTTCCCTTGTCCGCACCATAAAATTCGCTCGGCCACGGTCTCATCAAACTGCGAAGCTTCCTCGCCGAGCGCTTTGGCATCGTCTGCTGCCGATTCTGCTATAAAGTTCACGAGCGTTCCTTGCTCAGTTTGTTTCATAGTGGGCAATTTCTCCACGTTCCAATTCCGTGCTGCTTGCCCCGTGTGCGCTCACTCCTCATCCATCGGGTTTTGGCGTGTTCGCGTTTACCATCGAGTCGTCAAACCCATCATCCCCTGCTCGACCCCCACCCCACTAGCTCGCCCCAAACACGATCTTGTCGTCGTTCCGCAAGTCACCAAGAAACCCCAAGAATCTAGTGAAGACGAAGCTAGCAGCATGGTATTCACCAAGTGCTCGAACAAGTCATCGAGCGTCATCCTCATCTACGCCAAGCCCCCAAGCCGTGAAGACACTCTGGTGCTGGCCACACATCACTAGCTCGACAAAAAGGAATCCCATGGATATTCGGTCAAGAATGAAAACTATGTGCCTCACTCGCTAGACGTGTATAATCAACGGTGTCAACCGGAACCGTCGTCGTGCTTGTGACTATCGCGTCGAATTAGTCAGGGTATGTTGATTCGTATTCCTGTTAACAAGGTCTATAAATAGAGTAAATAGAATTATTGGTCTCAATAAATGTTATTAATTTAGCATGCGTATATTGTGATAATCGATTTAGATAAATCAGTAAATCAAGTAATTAAGATACATAGTTTAAAGAGTTAATAAAAAGCTAGGAATAAAAATAGATTTTCTAGTATAATATGTCAATTTGGTTAATGGATGTAGTCGATGCCCTGCTATAATATCCATGGTGCTTAATGCTTGGTTTTAAAGTGTTCCATCCTTTTTAGTGTAGATATCTATATTATGCTCGTTATACTCATGCTCATACATGTGCATCGTGCATCTCATGAGGTACGATAAATAATCATGTGATGCGGAAGACGAGCCAAGTCGACCCCAAGCGCGGGCTGATCCGCAGGATGATGCAGATGGACAACCTGATCAAGTGCTAGGACAAAGGATGGTCGTCAAGTGGACGTCACCTAACAACACTAACCTAGTGTTATTCAGGCAAGCCCTGGTGCATTCGCCACCTCCTTGATGTTTTAAAAATCTTTATAACCTTGTTTGATGCATTAGGTGATAGGAGTTGTGTGCTAAACTATTGATGCATTCCCTTCCTTGGAAAATTGAATACCCTTCCTTGATACCCTTTTATGAAAAGGATTTTTGATGCTTAGCCTTGCCTTAGCAAACAAAAATGTTTTGTTTTAAAACAAAAGTGATGCTTCAGTGGGTGAGAATGTTTTCAAAAATAAACTTGATGGTGGATCCATCACTGCCGTGATGGGTTCAACATCGGAAAAGATGTACCTCTACTAGGTACCAAACTTTGGGTTGAAAATAATAAAGCTGAGACCGGGCGGTTGACTTGCACGAGAAAGGAGTCTCAGTGTAGTGTCTCCATCTGAGTCGGTTAAGGACCGTGCCGATGTAGGCCTGCTGACTGAGGACCCTTTAACTGGTCACATGCCTCGTCATGGGTAAGCTTTGCCTCGGGCAGACTAATACCAGAATAAGACAACACGCAATGGGAGTGGAGAGATGGTGAGAGTAGCGTGTACCCTCTGTGGCAAGAGGCTGGACGGTGGTGTATCTATGCTCTCGGTTGGCATGAACCTGATCTGGTCTTAAGAACCCCGGTGGCGAGTTGACATATGCAAGGGTTAAGTGCTACATATGTCGTGTGATTGGAGATCCTCAGCTGAGTATAATCAATTCGGACCACCGTAACTTCGCGGACATGAAGACTTGGTCACTGACTTACACGTAGCAATCCAGTGAAGATGAAGAGTTGTTAAGAAATTGGCTAGTATAGGTCAAGTGATTGAACTAGGGTAGAAAGAACTCTAGATGCAAGTAACTTTACCTAACCTGACAATAAAATTGGATTTTAAGGATCCACTCATAGTAAGATTTTCTGCAAAACAGAGTCTTTGATTCTTGATAAGCCATACCTTGAATCCCTCTAGCCAGCATACCCTTGAGAGTCTTTTCTTTAGTCGGGTAAGTCTTGCTGAGTAATTCCGTACTCAGGGTTTTATTCCCTATTGTTTTTCAGGTCATAACTTTGTGCTGCTGTTGATGGTGTTAAGTGCCGATGGGCTCGGCCTTCTTATAAGTCTAAGTAACCCTTCTATACTTTCTTACTGAGAATGGTCACTTGAGCTAGCATATATTTCAAACTTATACTTTTGTAATCACTCCGATAAAATAATGTAACATTTTTGTAACTTGTAAAAAAATTTGGTAATAAGATTTCCGCTGCAAAAATATTGGTGTGTGTGATTTGTGTTATTTAATCTTGCGGTCCTGGTTATAAGTGGTTTATCCGATGTCCTTGGGGCAATCCGATGGATCCTGTTAAGTTATCTAGTGCACATGCATAGCCGTCTGAGGTCTTTGCCATAATCCACAATCGGGTGGATATTGCATACATGTGTATTGTTATTTTTGAGGCCATTCAGTTTTGAATGGATCGACGCTCAAGGTAAGGTGAGTTGTGAGAGCATGACTGAACAACCGTCGGTCTAGGGGAGTGCTTAAATTGTGGCGCTTGACTATATACATGTTCTACATATGTATATATGAATGCTGCGTTGTGGAGTAATTACTTTTCCGGGATTCAGTACCCCATGGATGTGTATGGGTATACAGACATGGGAATACTGAGAAGCGTAATGTACTTGCAACGACGCACCTACACTCAGGTAAGAAGGTGAGTTACCATAATGAGTTGCCCTATGGTTGAAGTGTGGCAACGACGCCTATGTGTGGCTCGGCGCTTAATGATGAGCTAGCCTCCATATAGCAATATATGGAGTATAAATTGTGATAAACAGTCATGTGTGAATTGCATCATTGGAAATTGGGCTGTGATGGAATTTTCTGCAGGTACACTAACTTCGAAAACGTATGTGTAGCTGACGACTAGCAAAATATCGAGAGAGAACGTATGCCACCGATATAGAACGCTATTGCCACCTTAGGTTGGCAAACTCAGTGAGGACGAATAAGACGAGCATACATCCTGATTGTTGCATTATGTTTGTTACCTATACACCCAAAATGCTACTCTCATCTTTATTCTAGTAACCGAAGATTGTAGATAATGTGGTGTAATGCGGTATTATGAACTTCGATGAGATAGCTGTCCTCCATTCTTAGGTAATCTATTAGATAATTTCCTTGTTGGACATAAAGTGTACTCAGGTTTAAAACAAGAATGGACATAAAGTGTACTCAGGTTTAAAACAAGAATCTCAAATTACCCCTCCATTCTAGACCATGCACTTGTTCGATTGGCACAAGCTGATGTCCCCATTCTAGTTTGCCTGTTTTTGAAGATCACCATGTTGCTTTATCAACCTAGCCTAGGAAAGGCATGTTTGACCCTTTTCTTGAATTTGATGCCTTTGATTTCCCCATATCTATCGAAGGCATACTAACTTAATCTTATGATTGTTTTCCCTCTGTATCTAATCAGATACTAATCCTTGACATTACGATCTCTGCGATGGGCATAGAAATATGCTTGGGGCTAAATTATCAGTATCCCATCGTACTCCCTTCATTAACAAATTTAGGTTACGGCCATGCCATGTTCATTTCATCGGGCCATGATCTATTTGGCTCTCTACTTGTAACCATCCTTACAGGTAGAGTATCTCTTTGTATATTGCCACCCTTGCCCAATTCATTTGTGTCACGTGAGATTTCTTATTGGTTATGTCTGATAATGGTGTTATGACTAAAGCTAGTGGTGCCGTGATGAAACCGAGGGCCTTCTGTGTGTGCGCACATGGTTGCGCTACTCGGCACACACTTGTATCACAGTTAGTAGTCATAATCCGTTATGAGATTATATCAATATGTTATCTTCCGTAGACCTTTTCCTTGAAACAATTTCTATGTTGTTTGTGAAGTGATCAAGCAACATCTATCATCTCAATTGGATCAAAAGGGCATACCACCTTCATGTGTGGTCTTATTTCTTTTGATCTTGGTAGTGACTACTCATACAAGTTCCCTTTGCGTCCTTTGTGTAAAGGTGAAGCCTTGGAGTTTTTTAGTGTTGAGAGACAACTGATTAGCTCTCAAAATAGAGATTGATTTTTCCCTGCTGCTGAGATGCAGGAGTTTGTTCATTCGCTCTCTTATTTAATCCATGTATTCCCGAACTAAGTCAGTTCATTTCGCATGAAGAAACGGATGAACAACATGACCAAATGGATTTCTACCCAAATGCATGACCTTTTGCTAGCAAAAAAGTAAACTCTCAACCCTTGGCTTACTGATGGTACTGAGAGGACTTACCTAATGTCAAAAGTAGTTCAACAAGTTGGTTTTACTAACTTGTAACTACCCAATGAACAAAGGTTGAATTTAGACATCGTTTTATCGATTTGCCTGGGCTCATCTTGGTTCAACCCATCCTAAGAAAGTACTTAAAAAATTAAATCAAGTTAAATCGACTGATAGCCACCTAATTATCGCTCTAGTCGTGTCTCGAACGCCTCACGTGTGCTTTTCCAGCATGTGTGATCAAGTCGAGCCGTGACTAGTGCTGGATAAAATGGACTGGATGTAAAGTCCATATCTACAGATCCCTCCGCTGGTGATTCTCTCGAATCTATACCATCTTTCATGGACTTGAATTCTCGGGTTAGCCACATGTTAACCGCGACAGTATTCGACATCCACACCCGTCCCTGTGCTATGAATTTCCTGTAAGTCTGTAACCACTTGTTGGTAAACCTCTTCCTGTGTGTTTTACCCAAGAGGTTCCATCTGGTTCTGTTTGGGTAAGATCACGTATTTACCGCTCGTCCAATAGACTCAGATAGTCCAGTGTCATCAGAAAAGGCAAACTGCACTCATGGAACCTTATGTGTTCTCATGGCAGACATCGTCTCTATTGGTGGACATCTCTAAATTAGCCTAAGGCAATACATGTTATGTCCGCTAGAGAAACCACATTCTGAGGCACTCGCCTTCGCTCAAGACTGCCTTATGATTATCACTGATATGGACATGGGTTACATGCTTCTCTACTCTTAAAAGTTTTTCGCTCCGAATCTCGGGACGAGATTCTTTTAAGGGGGAGGGCTATAACACCCCAGGTGTTTATATTCCGCTCGACAACGAATATGGATTTAAGCACGTAATATCAGTGGGTAAACAGATGCTAAATTTTAATCATCTTCGCCTATCATGATTTTAATATCGCATCTGTTTTGTCTGTCGTGAGTTCGACATTGTTTTATCTCTCCGGCCTCTTCCTAAAATTTCGTGATGTTCGGAACATAGCTGTTCTGAAAATCGGTGCGTCCGGTGATTATTTAAAATTCATCGCTCGCGTGAATACGACTTCGGAAGCCCGACTCACTCGGATGATTCTATCCCGGATAAATTAATTTGTACTCGACAACTAAATGTTGGGATCAAAATAATTTGTATCGCGCGTTGTCTGAGAAAAATCACGCGTGAGGTTATAATCCAATTTATTCTTCAGCACGCTGTTTCGACGACGAAATCGCCTATAAGTTCGCAGATATAGTTTTGGCTAATTTCAGTCGAATCACGCATAACAAATTATCAGTGCCGAAATCAGTTTATTTTGGTCTGTTGTTCTCGCCCGGATCCAAATCTTCGGATGTAACTAATTATTAAACAACTCGGTTCCCACTCGTCCACCATGAAGTCACATACGTGGATGTGTAATTGAGCGTCGATTCAGTGGTAAATCATCCGTGGCCGTGGAACCAGATGTTCAGACCGCAGGTAAATTTATCAGATTTTTGAATCGAATCAACTGTCGCAATTATTGTCGACTCTTTTGCTATCGCTAGAAATCTCGGTTCAAAAATATCTATGATTTTTTGGCTAAAGAAATAATTAAAAGAAAAAGAAATCTGAAAATATCCATTCCATCCTATCCCCAGCCGCTATCTCCTCTTCTCGATTTTTTCTTATAACTACCTTATCTCCAGCCAAACTGCTCCTATTTCTTCGCCCCCCACACGACAGTCTTTCTTCAACCTCCAGCCGTGCCCTCCCTACTCCATCTCCCTCCACGCTGCACCCCTCAAGCTTCCTGCACCGCGGCAGACGAAGCCCCCTAGCGCTCCTCTCCATGGCGCGCCTCTGCCCCTTCCTGCTCCCTCGCCGCGGTCTCGTCCCGGCAGACCGCGCCTCTCTCTCGTTCCCCATGGCGTGCGCCCTGACGAAGTTTCGGCCTCTGCTCCCTTGCCGCGACACCCCTGCTCGACCGTGCCTGACCGGATCTTTCTGCTGCTCGCCGAGACCCCTCCCATGGATGCTCCCAGCCGAGCGGCTCCCATGGCGCTCAGACTTTTGCTCGCCCTGCCCACTGTTTCCGTGACCGGCGTCCCCAAGCTTCATAGCCGCCACACCTCCTCTGCTGCTTCTTCTACTATCCAGCGCGCCTATTTCCATTCCCTACGCACTGCAGGCGCTCGGTCTCAGCTCCAGCTCGGATTTCAGCTTCTCTCTCGTGGCTTTCTCTATCTCTCTCTACTCATCCGGCCGGTGCCCATGGCCAGTATATGTCTGCGCCCATGGCCGAGCGGCTCCCATGGCGCGCGCTACCTGCTCCTCGACACCGGTCGAGTCCCTCCCTAGCCGTGAGCTCGCGAAGCCCATTTTCCTGGTGCCGAGTTTCCTCTACGTCTCTCCCACGGCCGTATCCCTCCCTTCAGCTCGCCCTGTCCCTGCCATGGACGCCGGTGTCCTCTGCTCGCCGCGGAGCTTCCTGCTCGTACCATGCCTCCATGGTGTGTTGACATGGAGCTCGGGCCGTGTCCCGCCAAGTTCCGTCCTCCATGGCTGCGTGCAGGCTTCTCTATTCGCCGTGGCCTCCGCTCGGCGTTCTGCTCGCCCCTGATGCCGCGCTCGGCCTAGCCATCTTCACGACGTTTGCCGACCGCGATTTTGCTTGAGTTTCCTTTTGGCTCGCCGGTGTTTCTCCCTGCAGCCACGCCATCGGCGCGCCCAGCCTGCTCATCGTGGACGTGAGCCGCTGCCCATGTCGAGCTCCCTTGCGCACGTTCTCCGGTGTTTAGCCTGCGCGCTGGACACGGTAAAACGTTGCGTGTGCTTGTGTCCGAGCCCGCTCGACCGTAACCTCACTTTGCTTCTCGCGTCACTACTTGCCAAGTCTTTCCCCTGTCCGCGCCATAAAATTCGCTCGGCCACGGTCTCATCAAACTGCGAAGCTTCCTCGCTGTGCGCTCTGGCATCGGCTGCTGCCGATTCTGCTATAAAGTTCATGTGCGTTCCTTGCTCAGTTTGTTTCGCAGTGGGCAATTTCTCCACGTTCCAATTCCGTGCTGCTTGCCCCGTGTGCGCTCACTCCTCATCCATCGGGTTTCGGCGTGTTCGCGTTTACTGTCGAGTCGTCGAACCCGTCATCCCCTGCTCGACCCCCACCCCACCAGCTCACCCCAAATACGATCTTGTCGTCGTCTCGCAAGGCACCAAGAAACCCCAAGAATCGGGTGAAGACGAAGCTAGCAGCATGGTATTCACCAAGTGCTCAAACAAGTCATCGAGCGTCATCCTCGTCTATGCCAAGCCCCCAAGCCGTGAAGACACTCTGGTGCTGGCCACACATCACTAGCTCGACAAAAAGGAATCCCACGGATATTCGGTCAAGAATGGAAACTGTGTGCCTCACTCGCCAAACGTGTATAATCAATGGCGTCAACCGGAACCGTCGTCGTGCTTGCGACTATCGCTCGAATTAGTCAGGGTAAGTTGATTCGTATTCCCGTTAACTAGGTCTATAAATAGATTAAATAGAATTATTGGTCTCAATAAATGTTATTAATTTAGCATGCGTATATTATGATGATCGATTTAAATAAATCGGTAAATCATGTAATTAAGATACATAGTTTAAAGAGTTAATAAATAGCTAGGAATAAAAATAGATTTTCTAGTATAATATGTCAATTTGGTTAATGGATTTAGTCGATGCCCTGCTGTGATATCCATGGTGCTTAATGCTTGGTTTTAAAGTGTTTCATCCTTTTTAGTGTAGATTATCTATATTATACTCGTTATACTCGTGGTCATACATGTGCATCATGCATCTCATGAGGTACGATAAATAATCACATGATGCAGAAGACGAGCCAAGTCGACCCCAAGCGCGGGTTAATCCGCAGGATGATGCAGATGGATAACCTGATCAAGTGCTAGGACAAAGGATGGTCGTCAAGTGGACATCACCTAACAACACTAACCTAGTGTTATTCATGCAAGCCCCGGTGCATTCGCCACCTCCTTGATGTTTTAAAAATCTTTATAACTGTTGGAGACTTGTTCTCAAGTGCTATGAATTAAGAACAAGGCAACACAAAATGTTAAAGGTTAATGCCATTCGTCCTTCGAAGCACTATTTCCCTTAGGATATGATAATGAAAGAAGTATATGGAACATACCTTCATTATCATAGAATATGATAATGAAAGAAGTATATGGAACATAAAAGACAACATGAATAATGGTATAACATTGTTAACATACATATTATTATCGTAAATAAAGAGAAACAATATTGTATTACATTTATACCTTCGGCTTGACAAAAGGTAAAAGTCTAAGCGTGACGCACGAGTGAATACAAGTCAGCGTGAACAGTATGGGGGTACTGTTTATGTATTTACAGGCATAGGACGTAGCCTGTGAAGAATTACAATTATGCCCTTTGCATTCACTATTGACTTACAGAAAAATCTATGTGGACTAGATAGCCTTTTCCCTTTTAAGTCGGTTCCTCCTCCCGCGATTGAGCCGAAGCTTCCTTTCACATAGCTTCGGAGCAACAGCAACCTTCGTCACGATCATGCCCTTCTCATCGTACATGCTTTTAATCCTAAATCCGAAGGTACCTGTTTATAAACCATACTTGGAAAACATTGTTAAATTATATTTTTGAGGACCTTCGGAGGACGAAGGCCCCCAACAGTAGCCCCTCGCAGCATTAATTTGTTTTAGGGTAACAAATTCAGACTGCGACATGGACGAAGGCCTTAAGCCGAAGGTCCGAAAAAACACCTTCCCTTTGCTAGAATAGCATCAGTCAATGACAAGTGGGGCCCCTTGGTTTGGAGCACACCAAGCGTATAAATAAGAGCTCGTACCGACCTCATTTGATACACTGCCTGTGCCACTTGTTTTATTTTCTCAATTTCACAGCTGCTACTCATCAATAGTTGCTAGTTTTTCAAAGCTCTTCAAGCTTCGGTTTGAAAAACACATTTTCGTCATTTCTATAAGAAAAATGTCTCAGGAGAAGAAGCTTCGTCTCAGCAACAATATCATAATAATTTTGGCTGCTACGGATTTGCTGCCCGCCCTAATGCAAGCTACCTGGTGCCAACATACCGGAAAAGGTGGCCCGGGGCCTGGATGGAGGAATGGTTTTATGTGAAAAATGATTTGAAGGCAAGAGAAGATATCAAGGAAGTTATTATGCGCCCTATTTGGTCCCGCTTCGGCCTTCCAAGGCCGAAGGTTGAACTTGACGAAGCCACCAAAGCATGTCAAATGGCATTTGGTACTGTCTGCTTTTTTATTGGTTCGAGAGATTTGGTTCAAGGGACATAGTGTTGGGGGCCTTCGTCTTCCGAAGGTCCTCAAAAACATGATTTAACAATGTTTCTTGAGTCTAATATATGAACAAGACCCTTTGGACTCGGATCATAACCACACACAGCGTGAAAAGCACGAACAATACGAAGGTTGACGCAGCGCCGAAGCTAAGCGCAAGGGAGCTTCGGCATAACGGCAGGAAAGGGAACTGACTTAAAAGGGAAAAGGCTATTTAGACCCTAGTGGATTACCTTAGAGTCATTAGCAAATGTAAAGGACATCGATGTAATTTCACACGGGCTGCGTCTCGTGCCTATAAATAGATGAACAGTACTCCTGTACTGTTCACACTGACTTGGCACTTGCTTTTGCGTCACGCTTGTACCTTTGTCTTCTGTCAAGCCAAAGGTACTTTTTGTAACTGAATATTATTCATGTTTTTCCCATGATTATATAATAAAGGATGATTTGATAATGTTATATGATCAGTCATGTCATCTCTTATATTTCACATGCTTCTTCTTTCATTAAAATATACTACGATGATGAAGGTATGTCCTTCATAACCTTCGCCTGAAGATCATTATATCCTATGGGAAATAATGCTTCGAAGGAAGAAGGATTTTAACCTTTAACATTTTATGTTGCTTTGTTCTTAATTCATAGCATTTGAGAACAAGTCCCCAACACATAGCATACAGAGTATGGCCGCTTATAGAGGACTGGGAAATGCCGAAGGAGACATCACCAAATCTAGTGAAGGTGATCTGGTCCAGCTGAAGTACACATTCAGATACGGAGATAAATTCGATGAACCGAATGATGACTGGCTAAAATGCATTGAAGTTACCAGTGATGAGCTGCTTGGATCGTATTCCAAGGCAGAAGATAATGCACTATCCACAGCCTTCGGAGGCCGAGGAAAAAAGAGGTTGAATAGGGTTTTTGACGCTATTGGCTTTGTTTACCCGGACTACCGTTATCCACTATGGAGCCAGAGAAAGAAGAGGAAACCTGCTGCTTCGGCCACTCTAGACGAGCCTGCACCGAAGGGCAAAAAATTAAAGGTCCTTACCCACCGGCCACGCTATATTGAGCCGGCCGTAGTGCCTGAGTTTGGCGGGGAGGCTTCTTCAGCTGCTGAACTA
This sequence comes from Zea luxurians, assembly GCA_029449295.1. Taxonomy (NCBI): domain Eukaryota; kingdom Viridiplantae; phylum Streptophyta; class Magnoliopsida; order Poales; family Poaceae; genus Zea; species Zea luxurians. The sequence goes on along the minus strand of JAOPSE010000001.1, from coordinate 41,057,952 downwards.
GAAAAAATTGCTCCCTCCGCGCAAAGGACTGAAGAACCAATTGCAATACCGAAGCTACCCTCAGCCAAGCTAGCTGAGACGAAGACTGATAAGGGTATAGCTGAAGATACAAACATTGGAGAATCAAAAGTTTTAGAATTTTTAAGCCCTTCGACAGAGGTAACAGTGCCAAAGGCACAAAAAAGTTCTGCCGCAACTCCCAAGAGGATAAGGATGGCAAATGTACTAGATGTGTTAGAAATAGTGAAGACTTTGTCCTCAACTCCTTCGAGGAGAATTGCCGAAGCTTCGAAAGCGTGAACTGAAGTTGAAACAGAGCAGGCTGAAATTGAAACTGCATTAGCTCAAGGTAGTACCGAAGCTGGGCCTTCAGAGTCCAGTGAGGAAAAGTCTGCAGAAATTGAAGAAAAAGTAACAGAAGAAAATGCTACAGAGCAAATTTCGCCTGAAAAGGTTGCCACTCCTGCTCCCGAAGCTTTAAAAGAGAGCATTGATTACATTATTCATCATGCTTTGGGAAAGAGACTTTCTAAAGAAGAAGAACAAGAAGCTCAACATTGTGCCCAAAGATTAAAACACCCAAAGGGGGCATTAGTGTTTAATGGTAGTGGGGAGGAAGACTTTTTGTACTGCCTCCCGGATAGTAAGGAGATATCCGTCTGCCAGGAGATGGGTAGAAGCTTTAGATTTACGAAGCTAGAAGAAGGTCTTTCAGTATTATCAAAGGATGAATTGGCTGATAGTTTAGCATACAATAGCATAAAGGTATAAAAGCTATTTTTGTATTTTAAAACAAATTGTTTCATTTTCTTATACTTGATCTCCTTCTCCTTTTGCAGGGCCTAATCCTTAGCAATGCCCTTAGAGCACAGAAAAACGCTGAAGATGAAGGGCATACAATGGCTTTGGCCAACCTTCATTCAGAGGTGATTGAACTGAGGAACGAAGGCCTAGAAAAAGACAAGATATTAATTTCATTGGTAAACAAAGTAAAAGAAGACGAAGTTAATTTCAAAGCTCAAGACAAAGTCCAAAAGAATGAGATCGAAGACCTTTGGAAACAACTAGCAGAAGCCAAGGAAAAATGTGATGTTGCAGAAGCTGATCGAGAGGCCAGTGAGTATTGGAAAAATTATTTTGAAAAAACAGTAAAAGAGCTTCGCGCATCTAAGGAGAGATGTTTTGAAAAATCTTTAGGCTGCGTGAAGAAGATAAAAACTAGCTTTGCCAACGTGGGCGCCTTTTCAAACGAAGATAACTTTATACGAGGCGACCCTGAGGGCGTAATCGAGTGGATCAGCGGAGAAGCTGAAGCTTTTGAGGAAATCTTAAGTGATCGTGGGGATGTCTGTGCGTTCTCTCGTGCGAGAAGAGTTTCAGCTATCCTGGAGAAGGCAGGATGTAATCATGTTAAAACCTTGGCCCAGGCCGAAGCTGCCCTCTCCGTGGATGACACGAAGGACCCCTCAGCCGAAGCTAGTTTTCTTGGCGGAAAATTTTTCACTGACATCTGGGAGAATGGTGGCTGAGAAATGGCCCACGAGATAATGAAAAAGAGCGAAAAAGATATTCATGATGCTCGAGAAGCAGCAAAAGAAGCTGAAAAAGCAGCAGAGATCGAAAGACGGATAGGTATTGTTGACCTGGTTTTAAGCTTCGTCGTTAGCTTTCATGGCTTTGAACTGATTGATTATTTCTTTCGCAGCTGAATTATCTCCTCCACCGGAGCCATTTGACCCCCTGGCTGACTCAGAGTGGAAGAAAGCAATAGAAATTATCAACATAGCCGAATCTATTGTTGGCGAAGTCGTCAACAAGTTACTTAACGAAGTTGCAGAAAAAGTTCTAAAGGAAGAGGACTAGTTGTTGTAAAAACGTTCTTAGGTGATTAATGTAACATTTGTTGAACTAAGTCTATAATATTTTATACGTATAGTTTTGAATATAATATGTAAAGTATTTTGCAATTCACTTCTTTGCGATGTATGAAACTTTTTACATACATACCGTTTTTGAGCCTTCGGCGAAAAAACACCTTCCCTTCTTTTCATGCTTCGCAAAGAAGAATTCTTTTCGTGAGAATATCCATACTTCGTAAAGAGTATGCTAGCTTCGTAGAAATATCAATGCTTCGAAAACAATAGATCTCTTCTTCCACATCAGAGCTGATGAAGCTATAATTCTTAGTTTACTTTGTGCCTTAGCACCTTTTCACCTTTGTAAAGCATTCTCCGAAGATCGACTTCGTTTCCCATTTGTGTGTTATGGTGTATGATGTGATGCTATGCGATATGATGCGATGTTATGATGCGAAGAATGATGCTAATGCCGAAGACACACGCCCACGCTGAAACACACAATCTCTGCGTCCCCTTAGGAACGATCAAAATCTCTTTGCCGTTTATTTTTCGGCGGTATTTTTGCGTTGACTTTTCGCGCTTCGCCTTATATTTCGGCGGTATTTTTGCGTTGACTTTTCGCGCTTCGCCTTATATTTTGGTGGTATTTTTGCATTGACTTTTCGCGCTTTGCATTATATTTCGGCGGTATTTGGCTCTGCATTCCCTTAGGAACGACTTTTGAGCAAAAAACTTACTCTGCGCTCCCTTGGGAACGACTTTTGAAGCTTCGACAAAACTTTTGCTGCACCCCATTAGGAACGACTTTTTGAAGCTTCGGCAATTTTTGAGCTTCGTAATTCTGTGACAAAGACACATTTCATTTTAATAGAAGCGAAACTATTACAAAGAGTGAAAACTAGATTTGCATCACTTGTCCTTATTTGAGAAATAAAATAGCATAAAGTAAAAAAGTGCTTCAGAGGGTAGGATATCTCTCAATAGATGTGCTTTGACTCTGGCACAGTACTGTTAACTGTGCGAGCTTCGGATTCCTCCCTGAAATCCCTCTGTTGCTGAGTGTGTTGGCTCCCTTCTGGATGCTGACCCCATGAATAAGTAGACTGTAGAGGGGGCGGAGGTGGAAGTTGTGTTCAAGGAGCCTGTGGCTGACTAGCCGAAGCAATAGAAGCTGTAGAGTGATTACCCACATATTCTGGTATGTAGGGTGAATGGCACGAAGTAGTGTGCAAGACCTGCTTCGGCTGGTTCTGCCGAGCTTCGGCTTCTGCTAGCTCCCTTTGCTTTTGGATAGTGATTTGGCACATTCTTGTAGTATGGCCCTTGTCTTCACCCAAAATAAGCAGTAGATTTTCCTGGACTGATCCCCATATCTTCCTCCGAAGCCCCTAGCGCCTCTACCCCTTGGGGCTGGCGGCCGGAAAGAGTTTTGTTGTTGCCCTGAAGATTGTGAGGTATACTGGGGCCTCTGCGGCTGACCTCCTTTGTCATCATTTTGAGTGTTGTGAATTGACCCGACATGCCTCGGGTAGATTCTTCCTTCGAAGCCCCTAGTCATTTCAGAGAATCTATAAGCTTCCTCCCTTCTTTGGCGGAAGTCATTGTCAGCCCGAATGTATTCGTCCATCTTTTGAAGCAGCTTTTCTAGAGTTTGAGGGTGCTTCCTGGCAAAATATTGGGCAGTAGGTCCTGGGCGAAGACCTTTGATCATGGCCTCGATAACAATCTCATTGGGTACTGTAGGTGAAAGTAGCCTAGAGGGGGGAGTGAATAGGCTACACCTGAATTTTTTCACTAAAAACTTCAAGAAAGGTTAAATTAAAGTTGCACTGGTGCAAACTGGTTCAGTTGATTTTGTTTACAACTGAACAAGTTTGAACCTGCTCAACTTAGATAAACAAATATTGCGAAGTAGTGAAAGATTTTGCTGATGACTTGCCCTACGCAAGATCTACTCGAATAGATAATATGAACCAACCAACAAATTTAAAGTGCTTAACAAGAACACACAAGAACACGCGATATAATCCGAGGTTCGGCAACCGCCACAAAGGTGTCCTACTCCTCGTTGAGGAGCCCACAAAGGGCCGGGACTTTTCCAACCCTAATCCTCCACAAACCGACCACAAAGGTTAAGGCAATCTCTTCTCAAATATGCTCAAAGAGCGGGTGATACAAACTTCTTGGGGTCGTCCACAAATTTGGAGACTCCCAAGCAACCTCTAACCGTCAAGGAACACGAGGTTCCAAGAGTAACAAATCCGCACAAGGTTAAGTTTGCAACGAGCTCAAGAACAAAGAGAATAGGAGAATCGAGATGAAAATGACTGCATGTTAGATCGAGTTCACCTCACACCAAGGATCCTTCAAGCGATTGAAGGAGATGTGATTGCGGGTGTGATAGGTGAAATGAATGCACTTGTTGAGAGTTTGGTCAGCCAAGATTTCGTGGGAGGGGCAGAAGTAAATGAGAGAGAGAGAGAGTGTGAGGGGTATATAAAGGATCCCTCAAAAGCTGGCAGCCGTTGGGAGAAAAGGAGTAAAAACTGGTTGAACCGGTTTTCCAACCGGTTGAACCGGTTTCTACCAGGGGGATCCCGGTTCACTATCGTACTCAGCCGGAGACTCGACCGGTTTCAAAACCGGTTGAGTAGGGAAAAATCCGGTTGAACCGGTTTTCCCAAAAAAATCTGCAATGACTTTTCTGACAGCTCTGACTGTCAGACAGGTCAGAGCAGAGATGGCAGAGGAGCAGTCCCAAAACCGGTTGAACCGGTTTCAGGACCCGTTGAACCGGTTTTCAGAGCTGAAACCAAATTTTGAGTATTTTGAAGAGAACAAAAGTGGAGTTTTTGTGGGAAGTAAAATTTGTTTTTCTCAAGGGCATTCATGATCTAGAAAAATGTTCTCGAAGATGTTTTTCAAAGGATTTTGAACTTAGCTCATTGCATGACTTACTTAACCATTGCGGATCCCTCTTAATTGTACGGCGATTCCTAAAACTCAGGAATTATAAATTGAGCACTACCAAAGTTTTTAAGCACTTGGAGCACGCCACTTGATGTAGAATTTTAAATCCGCTGTGCTTTCTATTTTTATGCTCGTAAGATCTGTGCTTCTCCTGTCTGTAGAATTACTGCGTACATGCTAGGAGCAAACTTGTTAGAATCTCTGTTTGTTTTGTCATTTAATCAACAAAACCCTTAATTAGGGTTGATTGCACTTACAATCTCCCCCTTTTTGGTGATTGATGCCAAAACAAACTAGAGTTGAGATAAAAAATTTAAAAATTACGAGTACTTGCGAGATAAAAACATTTGTGTATGTGTAGCTCCCCCTAAATATGTGCATGATTTTTGTGATATTAACATTGACTTGATATGTCAATTTGCAACATATTTAGAGAGAGTGAAGAATCAACACCATACACAAAACAATGAGGGATGAAACACAATTATGGAGTGTGATGATAGAAAGGGTAAAAGTACACATACAAGCTCATTATTGCATAGCATATGATATGAAAAGTTACTACTGCTATTACAATAATGATATCACATCTCATCACATCATAAAAAAAGTTTATGGCTTTAGAGCCATGCATGCATCACAAGATAGACTAATGATTATTACAAACCGATGTTTGTTACATAAATAGAAGGTACTGCCAGGCTAAGAAACCTTCTCCCCCTTTTTGGCAACAAGAACCAAAAGGAGAGAGAGCCACCAATCCACAGATCACCAATTAGGAGGAGGCTGATGAGGAGCAAAGAAGTGGTGTGCCATGTGAGATGCGAAGTGTTCCTCCCCAGACTGATCCGGGGGAGGAGCACTGCCAGAAGGATCCTGGGGTGGAGGGTGAGAGGATGATTGACCCGGATCCCCATGGTAGGGAGGCAGGGCAAACTACTCGCGATCATCAAAGTAGGTTTCTTCTTCTTCGTCGTCGTCTACTGACATAAAGGGCACCCCGTAGGCCTGCTGGTGCCGCTCATTGATCTCCGGGGGAGGTGGATGGAGAGGCACGTCAGGCGAGCGAGGGGCAAAGGGCATACCCATAGTGGAAGCTTGACGACGAAGATTGTCGTTAGTCTCCCGCTGACGCCTTGCTAGCTCATGTACATCAGCAGAAATGTTCCGGCACATAGAGAAAAATGCCGCAATCCCATGGGCCAAGCGGGCACCCATCCCTCGGCCACGACCTCGACCACGACCACGACCACGACCACGTGGCATGGGAGATCCACGGCCAGGGGAAGGACGCGAGGCGCCGGCAGCAGCAGTAGGACCAGCAGACGGACCAGCAGAGGTATGTGCACGGGAGCTGGAAGGGGCTTTCCTTAAGCGCCCTGCTGGATTGTTGGGATCAATGCAGAAAGGGGTATATGATTGATGTCTTGTACTTTTATCATATCGAAACTGCATCACAACTTCAATCATCTTCATGATAAAAGGTGCATGAAGACATCCCTTCAGTGGAAAGCAGGCAGCATGAATGATTTCCTGCCAGATCATATCAAAGACATTGATACTCTCTGAGTTGCTGGGCTTCATGAATGAGAGAAAAACCTTGCTCTCTCCAAGAATATTCATCTGATTACCCCCTTTTGGAATGAGGGTCATCCTGCTGAGGGAATTGATGTATCTGTAATACTTGTGAATGTTGGTGGACTCCCAATATTTCCCAGACTCAAAGAGATGAAGATCTCTGGCTTCATCTCTGGTAGGTTGGCGGAAATCATGGATCTTGATCTTATCCCCAGAAATATCATTGTCAGTGAATCCAAGAATGTGAGCAAACTGACGGTAGCTCACCTTGTACCAGCTGCCCTCAATGTAGAAGTTAAGATAAGGATAGTTGTATGGACTTTCCTCATCCGCCAGCTTGACCCACAGAGTTGAGTAAAACTGGGCAATGACTTCATCATTCCAATCATATTGGAATGTCATTATATCCTTCATCTTCTTTCTTTCACAGGCCCTCAATGCCTGTGTCATCTCTGGGTCCCCAATTGCCTCACATCCTTCCCTGTTGATATAGCGTTGATGTAGTATGGGTTGATGTTTCTTTGGGAGGATCACTGAATTGTAAAAATCCACATGATGAAGCATCCAAAAACGGTTTCCATCAATTCTGGCATCACGAATGCGTAATGCAGGATTCTGGAAACAGATGTCCTGCAGAAGAGCAGAACCTCCACTGGCAGTGAAATCAGTCACTGGCTCATTGCTAGCGCGATGGGCCTCCGCCCGGTGGAGGACCAAACCTCGAATAACAGGGGCGTGGGCAGGGGGAAGATCAACCTCATCATCTTTCCTACCCTCATCATCACTTGTTGCTTCCCATGCATGAGGATTTGTCGTGGGTCGGGACCGACCGGAAGGATTCCAGGCTGTCCGACCGCGACCTCCATGAGACTCGGAGGCCTCACCACCCTGCATGACATTGCCACTTCCTCGCCCACGCTTGGATCTGGAGCGTGGGGGAGTATCTCCATGAATCTCTTGGTCGTCAGAGGAGTCGGATTCAACCACAGAAGGATTCCTCCGACGCACCATCCTTAAAAAGAGAAGATAGAACCTATGATGAGCAAGGATCTTAACAAACACGTTTGAGTAGAGACGTGTATGATATTGAGCATGCACTTCAACCGTTCATGCGAGCGGTTCAACTACAACGAACAATATCAAACCGCTAAACTCAAACAATGTTCGAGACAAATGAAGGTAATCTAAGTGTTGCAAGCACTTAAACTAAAATGTACCCAACGAATGATAAAGTAGATAATCAAGAACGGGTAAGATCGAGTATAAGGAAATGAAATAGGGCAATACCTCGATCTGGAGTTTGAATCAAGAAATCCCAACAAGATCGAGGGAGATGATGAAGACCGTCGAGATGAACTGATCTCCAACAAAAACTTCCAAAGATTGGATGGCACAAGTGGGTTTTTGAGTGGAGAAAGTGTGAAGGAGAGAGAAGAAAAAGAGTAGGCGGCGTCGGCTGGGAAAAGGAACTGAGAAGAAGAGAAGAGAGGAAGGGAAGAGAAATAGGGGAGGCGCTGGCCGGTCAACAGACAGAAAACCGGTTCAACCGGTTATAAAACCGGTTCAACCAGTTTCTGGTTAGACTGCACAGTAAAAGCGTACAGAAAAAGGTATTGACTGCGTGGATTTTATGGCTGACTGACAGTGCAGACTGCGAGACTGACGGCGCTGACTGCGTCGCTGACTGACAGCACGGACGCGAAGGTGGTCAAAACCGGTTCAACCGGTTTTTATACCGATTCAACCGGTTTCCACCAGGGGAAAACCGGTTGAGTGACCTACTCAGCCGATTCACTCAACCTGTTTTTAGATATTGCCCAAAAAGGCTATACTTAGCAAATATGACATGAGCGATTTTAATAAAACAAATAGTATTTCTCATGACATATTGCGCAAACAATCAATTTATATCCATCAAACTTGATCAAAATTTTAGTTTTTAAGACACGTTTCGAGAATCCAAGATATTTAGTTCACTCCTAAGAAAGCAAAACCTAGTCTCATCAAGGGGTTTTGTGAAGATATCGGCTAGTTGATTTTCGGTGCTCACATGAAACAAATTGATATCTCCTTTGGCTTCGTGGTCTCTCAAGAAATGATGTCTAATGTCAATATGTTTGGTTCTAGAGTGTTGCACTGGATTATTTGCAAGTTTTATGGCACTCTCATTGTCACACAATAGTGGAATCTTGTTAAACTCACAACCAAAATCTCTCAGGGTTTGCTTCATCCATAACAACTGTGCACAACATGCCCCAGCTGCTATGTACTCAGCTTCTGCAGTGGAAAGTGCAACACAATTTTGTTTCTTCGAACTCCATGACAGTAAGGACCGCCCAAGGAATTGGCAAGTCCCAGTAGTGCTTTTTTGATCTACTTTACAACCGGCATAATCTGAGTCAGAGTAGCCAAGCAAATCGAAAAGGGAGCCTTTAGGGTACCATAAGCCTAGGTTTTGGGTGTGCACTAAATATCTTAGGATTCTCTTAACGGCAACAAGATGGCAATCTTTAGGATTAGCTTGAAAGCGAGCACACATGCAAACACTCAACATTATATCAGGTCTAGATGCACACAAATAAAGTAGAGACCCTATCATTGATCTATATAACTTTTGATCTACAGGTTTACCTTCTTCATTTAGGTCGAGGTGTCCATTTGATGACATTGGAGTCTTGGCGTGCTTTGCCTTTTCCATGCCAAACTTCTTGAGCATATCTTGCGTATATTTAGTTTGGCATAGAAAAGTACCTTCCTTGAGTTGTTTGACTTGAAATCCCAGGAAGTATTTAAGCTCGCCCATCATAGACATCTCAAACCTGTTCGTCATTACTTTGCTAAACTCTTCACAAAATTTTTCATTAGTACTACCAAATATAATGTCATCGACATATATTTGGCACACAAATAATTCATTGTCAACTTTGCGAGTAAATAATGTAGAGTCAACTTTTCCTATTGTAAACCCATTCTTAATTAAAAAATCTTTAAGGCAATCATACCAAGCTCTAGGGGCTTGTTTAAGCCCGTAGAGTGCCTTGTGAAGTAGATAGACATGATTTGGCTTCCTTGGATCTTCAAAGCCCGGCGGTTGCTCCACATAGACCCTCTCTTGTAGTGGACCATTTAGAAACGCGCTCTTGACGTCCATTTGATATAACTTGAAATCATGGTTAGTAGCATAGGCAATTAATATTCTAATTGACTCTAACCTTGCTACCGGCGCATATGTTTCACCAAAATCAAGTCCTTCCACTTGAGTGTAGCCTTGCACAACCAACCATGCTTTATTTCTTGTAACCACGCCATGCTCATCTTGTTTGTTCCTAAAGACCCATTTTGTCCCAATCACATTTTGCTTGGGTCTTGGAACCAAGGACCAGACTTCATTCCGGGTGAAGTTATTCAATTCTTCTTGCATGGCAATTATCCAATCCGGATCACCCAACGCTTCTTCAACCTTAAGTGGCTCAAGAGAGGAAACAAACGAGTAAAATTCACAAAAATTTGCTAAACGAGATCGGGTTGTTACCCCTCTCCTGATGCTACCCAGGATGTTGTCCACCGGATGATCTCTTTGAATAGTGTGATGAACTCGAGGATGAGGCACTGATGGTTGTCTTTGAATTTGTTCCTCCTCATCATCTACTTGATCAAGAGCCACTTCACCATCAGTACTTTCATGTTCATCTTCTACCACCGTTGGCATCCTTTGGGGTTGATGATTTTCTTTAAGATTTGGATGACTTGAGGTTGATGGGTTTGCTTGGGTGGAGGATTTGTCATCCACCACCTTTGCACCCACATCAACAACCTCATTGGTCATCCACAAAGTTCCTTCCTCATCATCCTTTTCTTGAGGTCTCACTTCACCTATTGCAAGTTTCTTTATTGCCTCACAAGGTAGTTTTTCATTTCCTGCAGTGCCATTAGAAACATGCCCTTGCGAGCCATTAGATTCATCAAATGTCACGTCTATCGCTATTTCAACAAGACCGGTGGTATTGTTGAGAACGCGATATCCATGCGCATTTGATGCATAACCAAGCAAGAAACCCTCGTCCACTTTAGGATGGAGCAAACTTTGAGCTCTTGACTTTCTTGTTAAGAATAAAACACTTACAACCAAAAACTCTAAAATAATCAACTTTAGGTTTGTTACCAGTGAGAAGCTCATAAGCAGTCTTTTTGTAGATCTTGTGAAGATAGAGACGGTTGATTGCATGACAGGCGGTGTTGATCGCCTCTGCCCAAAAGTTGTCAGGAGTCTTGTACTCATCCAACATGGTTCTAGCTGCTTCAATTAAAGTTCGGTTCTTACTTTTCACAACACCATTTTGTTGTGGAGTGTAAGGAACCGAGAACTCATGTTTGATTCCTTCTTCGCCTAAAAATTCTCCGACACCTGTGTTCTTGAATTCCGTCCCATTATCACTTCTCACTTTCTTGATTTTGAGCTCAAACTCATTTTGAGCTCTGCTCATGAATTTCTTCAATATTTCTTTAGTTTCACCTTTATCACTCAAAAAGAAAACCCAGGTGAAGCGAGAAAAATCATCAACAATGACTAAACCATACTTACTACCACCAATGCTGATGTAAGCCATAGGTCCGAAGAGGTCCATGTGAAGAAGCTCCAATGGCCTCTTTGTTGTGACCACATTCTTTGATTGATGTGGGACTCCATGTTGCTTTCCTGCTTGGCATGCGCCACGAACCCTATCTTTCTCAAATACAACATTTGTTAGTCCAATGATGTGATTATCCTTTTGAAGTTTGGCCAAATTCCTCATACCGACATGGGCTAGCCGGCGATGCCATAGCCAACCCTTGTCGGACTTTGCCACTAAACATGTCTCAGGCGTCACTTTACTTGTTGTGAAATCAACAAGATAAAGCTTGCCCTTCAAGCGACCCGTAAAGGCAACTGAGGAGTCCTCCCTTCTAAGGATTTTCACATCCACATCAGAAAATAAGCAATTATAACCCATTCCACAAAGTTGTGAAACGGACATCAAATTGTAGCTTAAAGAATCTACCAATAAAACATTTGAAAGTGATTGTTGGTCAGAGATAGGAATTTTACCAATACCAATCACCTTACTCTTGCCACTATCTCCAAACACAATTTCTTGTGCTTCTTGAGTTAGTTGCAAGGAATGGAACATGTCTTCCTCCCCAGTCATGTGATTTGTGCATCCACTGTCAAGCACCCAACTTGACCCACTAGAGGAGTAGACCTACAAAACAAATTTAGGCTATGCTTTTAGGTACCCAAATTGAATTGGGTCCTACAGTGTTAGTTATAGCCTTGGGTACCCACACACTTCTTTTCATGACTTTTCTTTTAGTGTAGGCACCCACATATTTAACAACCAATTTCCCTAAATCCCAAGTCAACATGTAGTCACAAAGATAAGAGTGAGAAATGGGAGCATTAAATTTTTCTCCACTTGTTGATGCCGCTTCCTTCATCTTACTCTTTGTGGAACTCAAGTTTACCTTTACTTGAGTTGTTGTCATTTGAGGAGTGAATCCTCCCCAAGGCATCATATAGGGTGGTTCCCTCTATGAACTTGGGGGATCTCCACCCCTTATGCATTGTGCTAGGGTTTTCCTTGGATGAGTTGAACCCAAGCCCCCTTCTTCCATTGTTGGGATTTAGGGACTTGTACTTGGGTTCAATTTTCTTTAACCCATCATTGCTAGAGCATTTTTTCAATATTTCTTTGACCTTCACCTGTGGGCTCTTCTTCCTTGCATGATTAGTTAGACAACAAGAAGCATGATATTTGGCACAATGTTTGCAAAAGGTATTATTTGAGGAGCTAGACTTAGATTCAATCAATAAAGATGAAGCATTGATGTTCTTGCAATTTTCAAGTTGCACTTGAAGTTGTTGATTTTGGACATTCAAGCTTAACATGCTTGATTCAAGTGCATCCTTTTCATTTGCAAGATTAGCTATAGAGGTTTTCATATTGATTACTTCTTTTTCTTTATCCTCTATAGTTATCTTGACTAAAGATACTTCCTTAGTCAAGGCATCTAGCATTTCATCTTTATTGAGTAGCAATCCTTGAAGCTCTAGGTTTCTTTCCTTTTCAAGGATAAGCAAGTCTTCTTGAGCATCAAGAGTTGCTTTTCTTTTATCTAGCTTCTCCATTAATTTGATGATAACATTATATCCATTCAAGCCAAATTCCTTAATCATTTTATTTTTCATAGCAATTTGTTCATCATCATCATCATTTTGAAAATCATTACTAAATAAAGTTACCTTATCTCCTTTTGCCATGAGGCAAGTTGGAGTGTAGGAGTCGTCTTGTAGGTTGGTGAAGAGTTGCGAGCTTGAAGTAGATTGGATTGCAACGTTTGTGAAAGGGAATTAGGCTTACACCTATTTCCTAATTGGTTTTGGTGGTTGAATTGCCAAACACAAATAATTGGACTCGTATTATATTTCTAACGCTAACCCAGCTTGTAGTTGTGATTAACTTTGTAAATTTCAGTTTCGCCCTATTCACCCCCCCTCTAGGTGACTTTCAGTTTGCCACCATTTCCTCTTCTTCGGAGCTAGAACTCTCTTCATCGGAGTTCCATTCTTCACCAATATGGGCTTGACCATATTTCTTCTTCTTGAAATGTCCCTTGGTCTTGCCTCCCTTTTTGAACTTGTCCTTCTTGTATTCCTTCTTGGCTTCTTGTTCCTTTTTGTTAGGACAATCCGCTATGAAATGACCGGTTTGGCCACATTCATAGCATGCCCTCTTCTTTCCTTTCCTTTGAAACTTGTCATTTTTCCTTACAAATTTCTTGAATGTTTTGATGAACATAGCTGTGTCTTCATCACTTGAGCTATCTTCATCACTTGACGTCTCGACCACTTTCTTTGCCTTGTGGTCTTTGTTCTTCTTGGGGGTGTCTTGTTCATTTGTGATCAAGGCATGAGAGTCTCTTGTCTTGATGGGGGCTTCTTAGGATTCGTGTTGTTGAATCTTTGCAAATAATTGATGAGGCGTCATATCCTCATAGTCATCACGATCCCTTATCATCCTTGCTAGACTCTTATCCTTTTCTTTGTATGCTCTCATGAATAGTCTTGTGACCTTGGAGTCACTCCAATCTTCACTTCCAAGTACTCTTATCTTGTTTACTAACACCATCAATCGATCAAAGAGTGATTGAAGCGACTCACCCTTGATCCAATCATATATAGCAAGCTCACTTTCCAAAGCTTCAACTCTATGTCTCTTAGCTTTGGGATCTCCTTAATGTGACATTTTAAGAATGTTCCAAATGTCACGGGCATCTTCTCTTCCTTGAACTTTCTGGTATTCTTCCGGACAAAGACTTCCTTTAATTATACTCACCGCTTGAGCATTGCGATGAACCTCTTGCATCATTTCCGGTGTCATCTCTTCTCCTTGGGCGGGCTTATACATACCTACATTAACAATCTCCCAAAGACTAGGATGTACACCGATTAAATGCGACTTCATCTTATCGGCCCACTCGTCATAGTTCAACTCACTAAGAGTTGGTAACTTTCCAAGTGGGGCAGAAGAGAAGTTGGGAATAAAATTTCTAGAGTAATCGAATTGTACTTTACTAAATTCGTTACCTTTGCTTTTGGTAGATGATCCTTCGGTGTTGAGACTTACCTTGGTCAACACCTTCGACACCAAAAGATCCACTAGGTCGTCATTGTAATCAAATTTTCCCTTACCTTTGTCTTCTTCGGCCTTTCTTCTCGATTCTTCTTCTTCGGCCTTTTTCTTAGCATCTTCCTCTTTCATCTTGAGGAACATCCTCTCGGCAATCTTCATGGCGAGGTCGAGGACCTTGGGGTCCACTTCCTCACCGAAGGATGTGACGGGAATATCCTCGAGGATAGGATCCACATGGTCCCGTTGAGTAGACATAATCGTTTCCTCACGAAGTTAAGCGCAAAACGAGGTACGAAGCTTTGATACCAATTGAAAGTAGCCTAGAGGGGGGAGGTGAATAGGCTACACCTGAAATTTTTCAATAAAAACTTCGAGAAAGGTTAAATTAAAGTTGCACTAGTGCAAACTGGTTCAGTTGATTTTGTTTACAACTGAACAAGTTTGAACCTGCTCAACTTAGATAAACAAATATTGCAAAGTAGTGAAAGATTTTGCGAATGACTTGCCCTACGCAAGATCTACTCGAATAGATAATATGAACCAACCAACAAATTTAAAGTGCTTAACAAGAACACACAAGAACACGCGATATAATCTGAGGTTCGGCAACCACCACAAAGGTGTCCTACTCCTCGTTGAGGAGCCCACAAAGGGCCGGGTCTTTTCCAACCCTAATCCTCCACAAATCGACCACAAAGGTCAAGGCAATCTCTTCTCAAATATGCTCAAAGAGCGGGTGATACAAACTTCTTGGGGTCGTCCACAAATTTGGAGACTCCCAAGCAACCTCTAACCGTCAAGGAACACGAGGTTCCAAGAGTAACAAATCCGCACAAGGTTAAGTTTGCAATGAGCTCAAGAACAAAGAGAATAGGAGAATCGAGATGAAAATGACTGTGTGTTAGATCGAGTTCACCTCACACCAAGGATCCTTCAAGCGATTGAAGGAGATGTGATTGCGGGTGTGAAAGGTGAAATGCATGCACTTGTTGAGAGTTTGGTCAGCCAAGATTTTGTGGGAGGGGCAAAAGTAAATGAGAGAGAGTGTGAGGGGGTATATAAAGGATCCCCCAAAAGCTGGCAGCCGTTGGGAGAAAAGGAGTAAAAACCGGTTGAACCGGTTTTCCAACCGGTTGAACCGGTTTCTACCAGGGGGATCCCGGTTCACTATCCTACTCAGCCGGAGACTCGACCGGTTTCAAAACCGGTTGAGTAGGGAAAAAATCCGGTTGAATCGGTTTTCCCAAAAAAAATCTGCAACGACTTTTCTGACAGCTCTGACTGTCAGACAGGTCAGAGCAGAGATGGCAGAGGAGCAGTCCCAAAACCGGTTGAACTGGTTTTAGGACCAGTTGAACCGGTTTTCAGAGCTGAAACCAAATTTTGAGTATTTTGAAGAGAACAAAAGTGGAGTTTTTGTGGGAAGTAAAATTTGTTTTTCTCAAGGGCATTCATGATCTGGAAAAATGTTCTCGAAGATGTTTTTCAAAGGATTTTGAACTTTGCTCATTGCATGACTTACTTAACCATTGCGGATCCCTCTTAATTGTACGGCGATTCCTATAACTCAGGAATTATAAATGGAGCACTGCCGAAGTTTTTAAGCACTTGGAGCACGCCACTTGATGTAGAATTTTAAATCCGCTGTGCTTTCTATTTTTATGCTCATAAGATCTGTGCTTCTCCTGTCTGTAGAATTACTGCGTACATGCTAGGAGCAAACTTGTTAGAATCTCTGTTTGTTTTGTCATTTAATCACCAAAACCCTTAATTAGGGTTGATTGCACTTACAGTTGGTGCTTGTGCCCTCAATCGCAAGAACTTTCGTACGTATGCCTGAAGGTACTCTTCATGGTCTTGTGTGCATTGGAATAGGGCCTGAGCTGTGACCGGCTTCGTTTGGAAGCCTTGGAAGCTAGTGACTAACATGTCCTTAAGCTTCCGCCATGACGTGATGGTTCCTGGCCGAAGAGAAGAGTACCATGTTTGGGCTACATTTCAGACTGCCATGACGAAAGTCTTAGCCATGACTGCAG
Organism: Zea luxurians; assembly: GCA_029449295.1. Classification (NCBI taxonomy): domain Eukaryota; kingdom Viridiplantae; phylum Streptophyta; class Magnoliopsida; order Poales; family Poaceae; genus Zea; species Zea luxurians. Next base: position 41,041,839 of record JAOPSE010000001.1, on the reverse strand, counting down.
TATTGCCTCCGTACGAAGATATAGTTGCTTCGTAGCTCATGAGGAACTGCTTTGGATCTGAATGCCCATCATACATGGGAAGCTGAGGTGGCTTGTACGATGGGGGCCATGGAGTAGCCTGCAGTCCTGCTGCCAAGGGAGAAGCATCATCAAAGGTAAAGGAATCATGATTATAATCATCATACCATCCATCTTAGTTGAATGGGCCTTCCTGACGAAACCCGGTGGCGAGTTGACATATGCAAGGGTTAAGTGCTACATATGTCGTGTGGTTGGAGAACCCCTGCTGGGTATTAATCGATTCGGATCACCGTTACTTCTCGGATATGAAGACTTGGTCACTAACTTACACATAGCAATCAAGTGAACTAAAGGAATGATAAAAGATGGCTAGCATAGGCCAAGTGCCTGATCTAGGATAGAAAGAACTCTAGATACAGGTAACTACTTAACCAGGTAATAGAACTGGATTTTTAAGGATCCACTTAGAGTAAGCTTTTCTACAACAGTCTTTGAATCTTGATAAGCTTTTCTACTTAACCAGGTAATCTAGATTCCTAAAAGCCAGCACATCCTTGAGAGTCTTTTTCCTTTGATGGGTAAGACTTGCGAAAGTACACTTCATACTCAGGGTTTTCGAACCCATGTTGTTGTATGTGATGAAACAACCGAGTTTTGTTGTTTCTGCTGCAAGGTGGTGCCAAAGCAGGAGGAAAATCAGTAAACTTGTTTGCGGGAGCGTGTTTTGCCTCCCAGTTATGTAATAATAAGTGCTTCACTCGAACACACAGTTTTGTAATGATTACTCTCTCTATATTTTTATATGAATGTAAATTATATTATTGTAATCCTTTCTGCTCATTCTTTACTCCGAGTATGTGTGTAATGTCTGCGTAATGGGTGAAACGCTCTTGGGCGATATGATGAAGATGCAGTTAACCAAACTTGCCGAGTCATTACGTGCACCTGCATGGATGTCTGAGGTCCTTAGGACAAGGACATCTACAGGTGGGCCTTATACCTTGGGAGGTTCCGTGACAGCTGGTATCGGAGCGAAGCCCATCTCTTTAGACATTACGTAGTACTTCAAAAGATTTTCAAATACTTACCTTGAAACATTCTTTCATTCTTATCTTGCCACTTTGTGGTATTAACTTATCGTTTGAAGTTAGGTAACAAAGTGCTAAATAATAGTATGCGTAGGAAGTAGGGGATCAACGAAAAGTTGATTCCATGATTATTAGGTTATGCATGCATCATGTTTAAACTACACTAAACAAATTTTCCCCTATTATGGAGATATGGCGTGTACCAAGACCACCCAACGAAAAGCAACCGGACCTCATGGTGTACCCCAGCATCAGCTGGCTCCTAGACATGAGGGGAGCAGCAGTGGAAGCAACGATCCAATAGGGGATCTTGAGGCTAGGGTGGAGCGACACATGTCAGAACTCCGCCATGGGAGTAGGGAGCGTGCTCGAGATAGCCGCCGCATTGCCGAACTGTCAGCGGAGGTTAATCGCTTGCAGCAGGAAATTGCGGAACGAGACGCGGCCATTGACTGGGCCATAAATTCATGCTCTTTTGCCTGGGATTGTGAGGCCAAGGCTCTAGACCGGGTAGCAGAATTAAGCGCATCCCTAGAAAATCTGCAAGCGTACTGTAACACCCTGCATGAAGAGGTACATGTGTTATATGACTGGCTACATCCAAATGTGTCACTAGGAGTTGCAGCAATGGGAGCCAGACCATCTAGAGAAGCTAGTGGAGGACCTAATGGGGAGTTGGACCTTTTTGGAGCCCCTCCTTCCATGAACCTCGCTGATGAACGTTAATCACTTCGAAAAAATAATGTAACATTTTTGTAACTTGTAAAAAAAATTGGTAATAAGATTTCTGCTGCAAAAATATTGGTGTGTGTGATTTGTGTTACTTAATCTTGCGGTCCTAGTTATAAGTGGTTTATTCGATGTCCTTGGGGCAATCAAACGGATCTTGTTAAGTTATCTGGTGCACATGCATAGCCGTCTGAGGTCTTTGAGACAAGGACATGTGCATGTGGGCCCAATAACTTGGGAGGTTCTGCCACAGGAACTGTAGGGAAACTGGAGAAAATGGATCTAAAGTTGGGCTATCAGTCACCACTGAAGACTAAAATTTGACTGACAGTGAACCCTGATGAACTTTGGAGCCAATTTGAGCTTGATCGAGTGAGCAAATGACCAGGGTTCCTATAATCAAATTGAAGATGGTATATAGGTTAATAACTTTGATGTAATCCGGTCAGTAGCTCATCACATAGAAATTGAAGAAAAACACCCTTCAAGATGCTCTGTTAGAACGACTGAAGAAGACCCTGATGGTACAGTAGTGAAAAGATCTTCAGGTTTAGCGCATCTCGCCGCCAGTGAACCAGCGCCGCGATCCACGTCGGCGTTGCTATTCGTGCCTAGTGTTGCACGGATATCTACGTGAGGTGAAAGATCTCGCACGGGGGATGAACTTGGGGCACTGTTATTGCTCAGTCGCGGCACCGACTTGACCAGCAACATGGCCGCGCGACCACCGTCGTCGTGCCCACCATTTACCTCAGTCATGACACGCCTTAAGCCGTATCACCACGTCGTCGTGGATTGTGGAGGATAACCAGTGATGGTCATAAGCCTTTGCCCAGTGAATGCCACGTTAGCGAGCTCCGGTGACTCATTCCCTCATCACCGTGGGCTCTTCTCCGTTAAAATTTGTCTTACTCACAGTCGCCCGCTATAAATTGATGCCCTGGCCTGCATCGCTAACTTGTTATGAACCCAGTACACCACTCCTCACCGTCGACTAGCCACCGTAGCACCCGAATTTGGATCTTCCCCCAAATCGGTCAAATTCGTCGTCGTTGGCACCCCACCCTGGCCAGCCGTTCTTAGGTCCATTCATCCCCTCCTATGACGTGTTTAAGCATCCTTGACTGTTAACATTGCTCATCGAGCCAACCGCTTGAGCTTTACCACGCTAGATCATTGGGAACACCTCGGTCCGTCCTCGGTGTCCATCGTCATCGTGGGCAAGGGAATTCCAAACCGGATTAGCTTAATTTGGACATGGACTAAGTTTGCCTAGGCTCGAGGATTGTGCTCCAACGGTTGGTTTAGCTAGTCATCACAGTTTGGGGCGAGTCCTAGCGAGGAGATGGCCGGCGGGCGAGCGCGCCATCGTCGCTAGTTTTGCAAGGCCCTTAGACACTACCGAGGTGAATGGCTAGGGATCCACTACAAGGCCTTTACAAAGTTCCACTAGCTTCCGAAAACCAGCTATAGTTTATGGGAAGAGCACTTGCAAGAATCCCTCGTCTGACCGCCATTGCAGTAAAATCAACCCGAGAACCTCCCTGCATGCAACTCCCCTACTGCCCTTGCCCCTTTCGGGTAAGGTAGTCTTCCACTAGCTTTCCTAGTTAGTTAGCCAAGGGCGTCCCATTAAACCCTTGTGGTGGCACATGTTTCTCAAGTTAAGCTCCATGTTTCAATTAACAATAATGATGATCTTGACATGAACATAAATAAAATAACAGAATAATTAGAACATGGATATAACGAAATATTAACCCAACCATGTAAAGCAATAGCATAACTACCCAAATGATTTAGGGGTAAATAAGGTAAAAAGGATAAACATACTAGGGTGACCTATTGGGTCCTATAAAAATTAAACTTATGCATGAATAAATGATATTAAATAACATTATTGGGTAATCAAAGTGGTCAAGGGCACAACTTGCCTGGCACTTGAGATTCCAGGTACCAGGATGATTCTTCAGATCCTCATGACTTCACTATTAGTCATAGCAATACAAACAAACATGGTGTAGACAAAATTAACATCACACCAAACATAAGAATATACTACATAATAATAATCTATGCGTTGCTATGAGATCATGGGATCGAGAACTACTACGATTGGAGTCATGGTTAAGAAGTTATGATCTATGCGAGATCTATGCAGTTGGAATATTAAATTATGAATTGATTATTGTACATCATATGAGAAAATATACTCTAAATAATCAATTCAACCTTAATCTAGATTATACTTGACTAGAGATCATGTTTTAACCACATTATGATTATGGTCGGGTTAGTTTTGATTTAGCAGAGCTAATCTAGTAGACATAGGATGAATAAATTTCTAACTATAAAATTATGCAATATGGTATAATTAATGTTGTTACTGTGTAGTAAATAATTATACAAAACTAACGCAACTAGAACAAGTCGATTCGGAATTAAAACGAAGGAGTTATGATTTTTTGAAGATTCTATGTGTTTTGTACAAGATTAAATGGGATATAAATTTTAATGTGACTTTCATGTCAAAACAGTGGCACTAATTGATAAACAATAATATTATAAAATTATAGAAATTGGAATGAAATGATTTGGACTTCTTATGAATTTCCTATGAATTTAATAAATTCTAGCATTTATTTTTATATTAAAAATGGATTTCTATTTCATTTTCCCTGGATTTTCTATCTTCTGGACTAGGTGCATAATATTTAGAGAGTGCAGGGGCTCTGGTGTAAAACTACCCAAGACCCAGAACGACTAGCGCCAGGACTATGGGTTAAATCCCTATAAACTGAGGGGCTCTTTAAGAAATGTACATGGCGAAGGGGTATGGTTGTATATGGGTCGTGCGATTATAGATAGAGGGCTTGGATTAAATCACCCTGGACCTAAACCAGTATGCTATTATATTCGTTAGATCATGGATCTACGACGTAGATTTAATAGGCCCAACATCGAACCATAACTGCACGATTGCGATCAACGATCCAAATCGGATCACGCGAAGGGGTATCCGACTCCAAATCTGGTCCAACCGTTAGCCGATCAACGACGCACAAAGCTCCTGAGCTAATCGGACACTCTATGCACGATCACCACAGTTTATTGTGAGATCACCGGCCTTAAGATCGTCCCCTACCTCCCACTGCGAAACTCGCCTAGTAAGCCCTGGCAGTGACATCCCCGACGGTAGTCAAGGATCTGCCTCCCTAGCGAGCAGGTGACCAAATGTGCCAGGCTACGGATTGGTGCGTGGATAATTCCTACGCATAACACAAACAATGGTTAATCTGCAGATATGTGCCCTTACCGTGATGGGAGGCGACCGTGTGACTGCATTTCTTCGACGCGAGGTGCCGGTGCTCTAGAGTGATGTCGCCAAGAAAGCCGGCCGCAACGCGCACCAGACCCTTTCTGAGCCCTGGGCGACGACGCACCCAAAGACCGATGGTGGCGGCGGCGCGACAAACTCACTGGTTCTCTCTCCCTCTGCTAGAACGACGCTCGATTGTAGTAGCATGAGCCCTATATACCCGTGATGGAGTCCTGATGAGGGCGGCATTGGCGGAGGAAAATCCGATTCCGTGGGGTTTGTTGCGCCAAACGAGGGGAGTCTACGGGTGGTTGTTAAGATCCACCCGCGAGGCACCATTCGCTCGAAGAATAAGACCGGTAGGCGAGGGTGTCTCTGTACAACCGGTCCCATGCGCAGGTGGACGGTGTGTGGTGTGGTGCGGCTGGCATGCGGGCCGACGCGCACAAGTAAGTGGGCTGACGTGCGCAGGTTTGGCCCACACGCCCCTTTTCTTTTTTTATTTTTTCTTTCCTTTTTCTATTCTTTCTTTTCCTTTTATTTTTAAACTTCAATTTGAATTCAAATGTTGTGGTGAATTTGTACTCAAATTAAGAATACAAAATAAATATACTAGTATGGACAGATTATATTTATTTACTTATTTATTTTGTATAACATCTTTCCTTCTTTTCTCTTTATTCTCTTTTCTCCATTCAAATCAAATTCAAATTCAAACTCTCATTTTGAACTTCAAATTCCCAAGTGTCAAAGTTAACACTACTATGATTATAACATCTACTATTTACAATATTATTATTTACTCTTTTCCTTGTTATTTATTTATGGAAGAAATAAATAGTTCCATTAAATCCCCTTTCCTATTTTCTATTTCATTTTCATTTATACTTTGGGGTCCCAAGTTTAAATTATGCCTCTTTATTAAAATGTTTCACCACATATTCATAAGTATATAATGCCTATAGTGCATCATTTAATGAAATGAATAGTCATTTAGTTGAATTGAAAACCTTTCTACTACTTTTTTTCTAATATAATTCTTGGTTTTCATAATTCAGTTCTCAATTTTTAGTACTCAAGTTTAATTCGAGATTTCTGAATTTACTATTTTATCTCTTCATATATTTATTTTTTTATTATTCTTTTTTCTTATACACTTTTTGGGCCTTACAAATCCTACCCCCTTTACAGAAATCTCGTCCTCAAGATTTGTAAGAAAAGGGTGTATAATCATATTGTCTCAGAACATTTGCACAAACAAAAATTTCAGCATGATGCATCATTAATTAGCAACACATGAGGTCAATTAGACCTTATTATTATTCCTCCTAAAATAGTGTCATACCATCTACTAACTAAAGTAACATTATGTCTTACAAATAGTAGTAGATATATATATATTTATGTAGCTTGTTGGAGCCGGTGGTGGTGGAGGTAGTGGGCATTGTTGTTGTTGTCTTTCCAACCGTGCTTGCCTTATTTCTTGATGTATCTCCAGTCGGTCCTGATGTATTTTCTAGCGTTCTTGTGTTATCTGATTTTGCATTTCATTAACCACTTATGCCATTTGTTGTATTACCCGCATTTGGGCATCAACCACTTGATCGATTCCAACCGGTGAAGGATCTAGAGGATTCATTTCTGTTTGCTGTTGCCTAATAATCTTCCCTTCCTCGTATTGACCATGAGAGTTAGAAGCATATGGTAATATAGTTTTGCAAGGGAAGTATTTGGTAGGCAGAATGAATAGGCTAGTAGTTGGTTATGAACTGAAGATTCTTTAGCAGGGCTTAATCTTTGATTTATGTCCAGATTGGGGTAACTAGTCGTATAAGGTGAATATCCAAAGGTAGGATATAATTTTGTCAAGATGAGATAGTCTACATGATGTAGGTTAAAAGTTTGTTTGATGTTAGGTGGGGATGGATAGATTATACCAATCTTCATGACTCTATGGGTTGGGTTAGCTCATGGTTGAGTTGATCTAATGTGCTAAGTTAAGTTAACACGTAGTAGAAGGGTCCAAGTACCACTAATCTGTTTAAGCAGACCACATTGGATTAGATCACACTAGATTACATAACCCTATTTAAGAATACCATTAGTTGAGCATATCTAGCTGACTTTATCTTTATGAAATTCCAGTACATTGTTTTTCTTAGTGGAACTTCCAATTAGTATATATTTTTATACACCTAAAATTTTCATGACATAACAGGTGTGGCATAGAAAACAAGGGTACATCATGTTTTAGCTATTTGGTGAGTATAGAGGAGATTTGGGGTAAAAGAAAGTTAGGTAATGGAGACTTTTATTCCTGTGGTGGATCTTGATTCATCTGAAGATCTGTTTCTACTCATATCCTTCATTGTCGAGGTTAACCTTGTTCTTGGGTCTGATTTAGGGACCATCGGTCATGGTGTTAGATGCCATTATCCGAGTTGGGATAACAACTGCAGGTACATGGGGTAGGTAAATTAAACGAAGTTTTACTTTGCTTTTGGGATAAATGGGTTGGGCAACCTATATCATAGGTTAGGTCATGGTTTCACGAACGAGTTGGTTTAAGACACCAATTTAGGTTTAATCTATGTTACCAGTATTAAAAACTTGTTTATGTAACTTCCTTTAGATTAGATCATATCAGATTAGGTAGGGTCTAGGTTAGATTGGATATAACTAGATTAGACTAGTTTAAGTTAGATAGATCTACCAAGGTAGGATATATATTATTAGGATATGTTAGAATCCTTTCAGAAAAGATGGATTATATGGTGTAGGCAGATCACACTCTCCGTTATGTTAAAACAGAGGGGTTATGTAACTATCGAGTGGTTAAGGTAGTTGCATATGGCCAGGTTGGACTAAGACTCCAATTTAGGTTAAGACATATTTATAAGAGTAGGATCCAATCTTATTTTACCAGTATTATCTAACATGTTTGTCCATTAGCTTAGATCTGATCAGATTAGATGGGATCAGAATTAAATTGGTGCAATCAGATTAGACTAGATAAGATCTACTTATTTTATTTTAGAATAGATCATCTTTGTTACACTGTTATGAGATAAGCAAAGTGGTGGGGATAAGTATGCTCATTAGGACAAGATGAGTCTCTAAGAATAAGATAGAATCTTTTGAGATTAGTTAGATCTATTAAGCTAAGATAAAATCTTTTCAGGATAAGATGGATCTATTAAGATAAGAGAAAACCTTCCAAGATAAGATGGATCCATCTATTTGATATATTCTAGCGGAGGTACTTTTAGTTGGTCTAGTTTATCTTATAAACAATTTAAAAGGATAAATTTTTTTAACACAAGATGAACCTATTAGGATAAGATAGATTCCTTTAAGTTAAGAAGGATCCATTAAAGTGTATCTATTTTAAATAGATCCCTCTTTAATGGAGGATAATCTAGGTTATTTAGTTATCTTATAAATTTTATTTATTTATATTTATGCCTACATGTATATGCAGATGTATTTGTGGACATTACTCCACTACTCATCACACTCAATCAAAGATCCAAATCAAATAAGTATCATAAGAACAAGCATTCAAGCGTATAAATGCCTATAAAAATAGTTTTGTTTTTGTTCCTAAGAGTAGGTCTCCTATTCTTAAAGGTCACTTTAGATACAGCATTTCAACATGTGAAATCCACATTTGTCTTTAGAAGGAAAAGGTAAGAATAATCAGAGTAAAGCGGAAATAGATGAGAAAAGATTAAGAATAGTTTAGATAAGAATCAGAGTAAGGTAAGTAGGTAATGGATTTGTCCATTTCTATCTAGGTTTCGTCCTACAGTCAACATTTCCTCTGATACCACTTCTGTCACACCCGAATTTAAGGGACAAAGCCGGGTGCATCTCATATATGCGCCAAAGAAGACAACGCATATAATAACAGAGTGTATAGAGATAAATGTCACAATAACATCAGAGTACTTATTACATTACGGAAGTCTTACAAAATAAAATATAAATATAAAATGAACTAAGGTCCATCCTTGGCGCCATAATGTCAACTGGGAGACGCCACCTAGATCAAATCGAACTCCTCATTGTGCAGCTCCTCTTGAACCACCTATTCTTCTCCTGTGCGGGGTGTGAGACAGCAAGGGTGAGCTCACACATGATCATAGCTCAACAAGTTGTGGGGAACCAGTGTGGCATGAACTCACCAAAGGTGGGAGTTCATGTGATGTGTAAGGCTGATCAATAATAGGGGTTAAAGCTAAGCATTGCTTTTATTCAGTTGGTCAAATTTTATTAGCAGTTACTAAGTGTAAGTAAATACCAAACCATAATAAGAATAATAGAACAAAATTAATAAATAATCCCATGCAATGCAAATGACAAATTGAATTTAAGTTCCATATTTAATCATGCGAGAGTCCTGAGCTGCTCATGACCATGATCTCGGCTAGTATACAAGTTTTACACTCTACAGAGGTTGTACCCTGTACCCACAAGTCATGTATCCCATGTCACCAGGGTATGCAATGCCCTTAGACACTACCGAGGTGAATGGCTAGGGATCCACTACGAGGCGGTCACAAAGTTCCACTAGCTTCCGAAAACCCGCTAAAGTTTATGGGAAGAGCACTTGCAAGAATCCCTCGTCTGACCGCCGTCGCAGCAAAATTAACCCGAGAACCTCCCTGCATGCAACTCCCCTACTGCCCTTGCCCCTTTCAGGTAAGGTAGTCTTCCACTAGCTTTCCTAGTTAGTTAGCCAAGGGCGTCCCATTAAACCCTTGTGGTGGCACGTGCTTCTCAAGTTAAGCTCCATGTTCCAGTTAACAATAATGATGATCTTGGCATGAATATAAATAAAATAACAGAATAATTGGAACATGAATATAATGAAATATTAACCCAACCATGTAAAGCAATAGCATAACTACCCAAATGATTCAGGGGTAAACAAGGTAAAAAGGATAAACAGACTAGGGTGACCTATTGGGTCCCATTAAAATTAAACCTATGCATGAATAAGTGATATTAAATAACATTATTGGGTAATCAAAGTGGTCAAGGGCACAACTTTCCTGGCACTTGAGATTCCAGGTACCAGGATGATTCTTCAGATCCTCGTGACTTCACTGCTAGTCGTAGCAACACAAACAGACATGGTATAGACAAAATTAATATCACACCAAACATAAGAACATACTGCATAATAATAATCTACGCGTTGCTACGAGATCGTGGGATCGAGAACTACTACGATTGGAGTCATGGTTAAGAAGTTATGATCTATGGGAGATCCACACGGTTGGAATATTAAATTATGAATTGATTATTGTACATCATATGAGAAAATATACTCTAAATAATCAATTCAAACTTAATCTAGATTATACTTGACAAGAGATCTTGTTTTAACCACATTATGATTATGGTCGGGTTAGTTTTGATTTAGTAGAGTTAATCTAGTAGACATAGGATGAATAAATTTCTAACTATAAAATTATGCAATATGGTATAATTAATGTTGTTACTATGTAGTAAATACTTATACGAAACTAACGCAACTGGAACAAGTCGATTAGGAATTAAAACGAAGGAGTTATTATTTTTTTGAAGATTCTATGTGTTTTGTACAAGATTAAATGGGATATAAATTTTAATATGACTTTCAGGTCAAAACAGTGGCACTAATTGATAAACAATAATATTATAAAATTATAGAAATTGGAATGGATTGATTTGGACTTCATATGAATTTCCTATGGATTTAATAAATTCTAGCATTTATTTTTATATTAAAATTGGATTTCTATTTCATTTTCCCTGGATTTTCTATCTCTTGGACTAGGCGCATAATATATAGAGAGTTCAGGGGCTCTGCTGTAAAACTACCCAAGACCCAGAACGACTGGCGCCAGGGCTACGGGTTAAATCCCTAAAAACTGAGGGGCTCTTTAAGAAATGTACACGGCGAAGGGTATGGTTGTATATGGGCCGTGTGATTACAGATAGAGGGCTTGGATTAAATCGCCCTCGACCTAAACCGATATGCTATTATATTCATTAGATCAAGGATCTACGACATAGATTTAATAGGCCCAACATCAAATCATAACCGCACAATTGCGATCAATGATCCAGATCGGATCACGCGAAGGGGTATCCGACTCCAAATCTGGTCCGACCATTAGCCGATCAACGACGCACAAAACCCTCGAGCTAATCGGACACTCTATGCATGGTCACCATCGTTCATCACAAGATCACCGGCCTAAAGATCGTCCCCTACCTCCCGCTGCGAAACTCACCTAGTAAGCCCCGGCCGCGACATCCCTGACTGTGGTCAAGGATCCGCCTCCCTAGCGAGCAGGCGACCAACAATGCCAGGCTGCGGATTGGTGCATGGATAATTCCTACGCATAACACAAACAATGGCTAATCTGCAGAGATGTGCCCTTACCGCGATGGGAGGCGACAGCGCGACTGTGTTTCTTCGAGGCAAGGTGCCGGTGCTCTAGCGTGATGTCTTCGAGAACGCCGGCCACCACACGCACCAGACCCTTTCTGAGCCCTAGGCGACGATGCACCCAAAGACCGACGGTGGCGGCGGCGCGCAAACTCATCGGTTCTCTCTCCCTCTGCTAGAACGGCGCTCGATTGTAGGTGTAGCATGAGCCCTATATACACCGCGATGGAGTCTAGATGAGGGCGGTGTTGCTGGAGGAAAATCTGATTCCATGGGGTTTGTTGCGCCAAACGAGGGGAGTCTGTAGCTGGTTGTTAAGATCTGCCCGCGAGGCGCCATTCGTGCGGAGAAGAAGACCGGTAGGCGAGGGTGTCTCTGTACAACCGGTCCCACGCGCCGGTGGACGGTGTGTGGCGTGGTGCGGCTGGCATGCGGGCCGACGCGCACAAGTAAGTGGGCCAACGTGCGCAGGTTTGGCCCACATGCCCCTATTCTTTTTTAATTTTTCTTTCCTTTTTCTTTTCTTTCTTTTCCTTTTATTTTTAAACTTCAATTTGAATTCTAATGTTGTGGTGAATTTGTACTCAAATTAAGAATACAAAATAAACATACTAGTATGGACAGATTATATTTATTTACTTATTTATTTTGTATAACATCTTTCCTTTTTTCTCTTTATTCTCTTTTCTCCATTCAAATCAAATTCAAATTCAAACTCCCATTTTGAACTTCAAATTCCCAAGTGTCAAAGTTAACACTCTATGATTATAACATCTACTATTTACAATATTATTATTTTCTCTTTTCATCTACTATTTACAATATTATTATTTACTCTTTTCTTTGTTATTTATTTATGGAAGAAATAAATAGTTCCATTAAATCCCCTTTCCTATTTTCTATTTTATTTTCATTTATATTTGGGGTCCCAAGTTTAAATTATGCCTCTTTATTAAAATGTTTCACCACATATTCATAATTATATAATGCCTATAGTGCATCGTTTAATGAAATGAATAGTCATTTAGTTGAATTGAAAACCTTTCTACTACTTTTTTTCTAATATAATTCTTGATTTTCAAAATTCAGTCCTCGATTTTCATTACTCAAGTTTAATTCGAGATTTCTGAATTTACTGTTTTATCTCTTCATATATTTATTTTATTATTATTAATTTTTTTCTTATACACATTTTGGGCCTTATAGCTTCTCTTAAATTGTGCCGTATACGTTGAACCTTTTCCTCTGTTTCCTTACCAAATCATGTCTAAAGAACCACAGCTCTCCTGGTTCTGACCAGTTTAAAGGTGTTCTACATTGTCGACTATATAGAGCTTCAAATGGTGCCATTTTAATACTCTCTTGATAACTGTTATTGTAGGAGATTCTACAAAAGGTAAGCAGTCATCCCACTTCTGTGGAAGTTCTACGACACAAGCTCGTAACTTATCTTCCAGTATTTGATTTACCCTCTCAGTTTGTCCGCTTGTTTGGGGATGATAGGTTGAACTATGGAGCAACTTGGTACCCAAAGACTTGTGTAACTCTTCCAAAAATTTGGATACAAACTGCGATCCTCGCTCTGACACTATCGTTCTTGGTATCCCATGCAAACTCAAAATACGAGCAATGTATAATTGAGCATAGGCAAGGACTATGTAATAAGTTTTGGTTTGAAGAAAATGAGCTGTTTTTATAAGCCAAACTAATATAACCCATATAGAATCATATCCTTTGGATGTCCTGCGTAATCCAACAATAAAATCCTTACTTATGTCATCCCATTTCCATGTTAGGATGGACAACGATTATAGGGGTCCAGCAGTCTTCATGTGCACTGCTTTTACCCGCTGACAAGTGTCGCACTTTGCTACATAGCGAGCAATTTCTATCTTAATTTTAGTCCATCAATAATGTTGTTTCAAGTCCTGGTACATCTTGGTACTTCCGAGATGGATAGAATACCGACTGAGATGAGCTTCATCCAAAATCTGTTGGTGGAGCTTAGCATCCTTAGGCACCACTATATGATTTTTGAACCATAACACTCCTTGGACATCCTTCCTAAAAACAAGTGGCTTTACCGGCTTCCAGTTTCTCTTGAATATGCTTCATGCTCTTATCAACCTTTTGAGCATCAACAATCCTCTGTTGAAGAATAGACTCAAGCTTTAGATGCATCAAAGTTCCTTGTTGCACTATACCCAAATTTAGTCTTTCTATTTCTTGGCATAAGGTAGTGTCATGCAACCTTGCAGTAAGGCAGTGACAAGACACCTTGCGACTTAAAGCATCAGGCACTACATTAGCCTTTCCAAAATGATAGTGAATCTCTATATCATAATCCTCTGGGTAGAAATGTACTACAGACTCTTATGATCTGTATATATATGACATACATTCCCTAGTAGATAATGACGCCAGAATTGAAGGGCATGAACTACTACTGCCGATTCCAAATCTTGCGTTGGGTAATGCTCCTCGTGTCGATGTAGCTATCTTGAGGCATAAGCTATAACTCGACCTTCTTGCATCAAAACACACCCAAGGCCAATGCCTGACACGTCATAGTATACGTCAAACGACTTCTCAATGTCCAGTTGAGCCAGCACCGGTGCAGTAGTTAATAACTTCTTCAACTGCTCAAAAGCCTCATTACACTTGGAAGACCATCTAAACATAACATCATTCTTCAGCAGCCCTGTGATAGGCTTAACTATCTTGGAGAAATTTGTAATAAACCTACGGTAATAGCTAACTAGTCCAAGAAAGCTTCTAACTTTATGGATTGTGGTAGGAGATTTCCATTCCAAAATATCCTTGACCTTGGTAGGGTCAACCACAATTCCTTTAGCTGATAAGACATGCCACAAGAATTGGATTTCCTCCGACCGAAACACGCATTTGCTAAACTTAGCATAAAGTTGATGTTCCCTTAAGCGCGTTAAGACAATCTACAGATGCTCTACATGCTCCTCTCTATTCTTGGAGTAGATCAAAATATCATCAATAAAAACAACTACGAACTTGTCCAATTTTGGCATAAACATCGAATTCATTAGATATGTGAAATGGGCTGGAGCATTAGTTAACCCAAAGGACATAACCAGATACTCTAATAGCCCATATCATGTAGTAAAAGCAGTCTTAGGTATATCCCTCGAACGAATCCTTATTTGATGATAGCCTGACCTAAGGTCAATCTTAGAAAATACTCGGGCTCTAGTAAGCTGATCGAATAAAAGATCGATCCGAGGAAGTGGGTACTTATTCTTGATGGTAACTTCATTAAGGGGCCGATAGTCCATACAAATTCGTAGAGTTTGATCTTTCTTTTTCACGAAAATGGCCGGATAGCCCCATGGCGAGGAACTTGGCCTCATAAACCCCTTCTCCAACTAGTCTTGCACCTGTGCCTTCAATTCAGCTAATTCATTAGGGGGCATGCAGTACGGCCTTCTTAAGATAGGAGTCGTACCCGGCTTTAACTCGATTACAAACTCCACATCTCTCTCGGGAGGTAATCGGGGCAAATCATCAAGAAATACGTCCGGAAACTCACACACTACTGAAATATCTTGTACTTCTTGCATAATAGCTTCAAATGCCCTTCCAGTTACCTTGACCGAAGTAGGTATAGGAATCAGCAATCTAGCTTCTCCTAGGCCATAGTTTCAACTAAATAGTTCATTGACTAATGTGGATGACAGCTTCATTTTGGGCCAACTAGTTCATACCCAAAATTACATGTATATTTTGTCCCGTTATAACAACCATATCGGTGGGAAACTTATGTCCAACCAATTCTACCACTATTTCAGATACTATCTCTTTGGTGTACAATTGACCCCCGGGTGACTGTATCACTATACCCTTCTTTGATTCTTCAGTCAAGATACTATGTTTTCAACAAAAGCCTTGCTTATGAAAGTGTGCGATGCACCAAAATCAAAAAGAATAACTGTGGGATGAT
Organism: Zea luxurians; assembly: GCA_029449295.1. NCBI lineage: Eukaryota > Viridiplantae > Streptophyta > Magnoliopsida > Poales > Poaceae > Zea > Zea luxurians. Next base: position 41,026,264 of record JAOPSE010000001.1, on the reverse strand, counting down.
TGGAAACAGAAAACATACCCATCAGCACAGGTTCTCCTTCTGGTGTAGTGGCCACCTGGGTATAATTATCTGTCTAGTCCTCTTTTCACCTTTGCGTGCCTGGTTGCTTAACATATTACTATTGCCCTGAGAAGTACTTACAGAGTTTTTTGAAACTTTTGCTTGTTCTGCTTGGAATAAGGGTAGTCCTTGATGAAATGGCTAGGCTTTCCACAATTGAAACATGTACTAGATAGGCTAGGTGTTGGTCACTTGTTCTCAAATGTTGTGAATCAAGAACAAGGCAACACAATTGTTAAAGATTAAGGACCTTCATCCTCCAAAGCATTATCTCCTTTTAGATATAATGATCTTTAGATGAAGGTCATGAAGGACACACTTTCATCATTTATGAGAATAAGAATTCATAGAGATAATATATGTAATCCATTCATTCCTTCTTATATGTTTTTCATGATATACATATGAACATTGACAGAACTTATATTACATTAGTACCTTCGGCTTGTTTGAAGGTGTTGACGTGAGAGCAATTACAATCCAAGATGAATAGTATGGTGGTACTGTTCAACTATTTATAGGCACGAGACACAGCCTGAGTAAAAATACATTTATGACCTTAATACTTGTTCATAACTATAGCCTAAATCACTAGGGATTAGCTATTCTTTTCCTCCCCCTCGGCATTATGCTTGATCTTTGTCACCGCTTTAAACCAAAGCTATCACTCTTCGACCATAACTTCGGCGTTCATTGTCTTCATTCTTAGGTTATACATTCGTCTTGAAGACCTTCGACAGAGGAGAAAACTTCCATCATGAAACCAAACTCCCTGTAATAATAAATATTATGCTAGAAGCAAATGGTTAGTCATGTTTTTGAGGACCTTCGGAAGAGGAAGGCCCCCAACACCAGGTAAAGCGGGAAACGAGTGTCAGGGGCACTAGGGTGAGTGGTTTGGGTAGGGATAGTAGTTAGACGAATGAAAACTGGCTGCTTAAAAGGATAAGAGGTGGGCGAGGAAAAGCATGGTTCAGATTGAAGGAACGGATCACTAGCCTTGATCGCTTATTGGATCCCTGAGAGGATCCCTCACCTCCTTCACATCCAATTCTTTTTTGTCTTCCCTTGTCCTCAGTTCTTTGCCTCCACCGATATTGCCATGCTTATGACCCTGTTGAAGGTAAGATCCAAACTGGTAGCCATCTTCCGCTGCAGCCTATCGCTCAAACCCCTCATGAAGCAGGTTTTCTTCTTTAAGTCGTGTTGACTTGTTCTATGGCATATTGAGACAGGTGGTTGAACTTGGCAAGGTATTGCATTATAGAGTCACCGCCTTGCTTCAGACAAACAAACTCTTCTAGCTTCATTTGAAGAATGCCATCTGGAATATAATGCTCCCTAAACACTTGCTTAAACTCTGCCCATGTAATGAGAAGACCTTCAGGTTGAATGGCTATGAAGTTTGCCCACCATGTACTAGCGGGGCCTCACAGTTGTTGAGCAGCAAACAGGGGATTGTGAGTCTCTGTACATTGGATCAGTCCAAATTTCTGTTCCATCACGCGGATCCACTCATCCACCTCCAGAGGTTCTTCTGCTTTAATGAAGACATGGGGATGAGTTTCTTAGAATTTCATATAAGTAGTGTCTCTTGGAGCTTGATTTTGGCCTCGGCCTCCTTGCTAGTGGATTTGGTTTCCTGCCATCTACCAGAGAAACTGGGTATTATCAATGTTGGGGACTTGTTCTCAAATGCTATGAGTTAAGAACAAGGCAACACGAAATGTTAATGATTAAAGACCTTCATCCTTCAGAGCATTATCTCCCTTAGGACATAATGATCTCTAGACGAAGGTTATAAAGGACACACCTTCATCATATCAGTATGTAATAATGAAAGTAGAAGCGTATGAAACATGGAAAAATAACATTAAAAGGGAAATAGGCTTACACCTTTTCCTAATTTATTTTGGTGGTTGAATTGCCCAACACAAATAATTGGACTAACTAGTTTGCTCTAGATTATAAGTTCTATAGGTGCCAAAGGTTCACAATAAACCAATACAAGTCAAAAGAAAGGGTTCAAACAAAGGGAGCAAAAGATAACCGAAGGCAGCCCTGGTCTAGCGCACCGGACTGTCTGGTGTGCCACCGGACAGTGTCCGGTGCACCACCGGACAGTGTCCGGTGCACCAGGGACTCCAACTCCGAACTCGCCAGTCTTGAGAATTCTGGGAGCCACTCCGCTAAAATTCACCGGACTGTCCGGTGCAGTTCCGGACTGTCTGGTGTGCCAGCGGAGCAACGGCTACTTCAGCGCCAACGGTCGTCTGCAACCGCATTGAATGCGCTACAGTGCGCGATAGAGTCAGAGCAGCGCCAGAAGGCGCACCGGATAGTGCACAGTGACTGTCCGGTGCAACACCGGACTGTCCGATGACCCAGAAGACAGAAGCTCCAACGGTCGAACCCTAACGGTCGGGTGACATGGTTGGCGCACCGGACAGTGTCCGGTGGCGCACCGGACTGTCTGGTGCGCCATTCGACAGCAGCCTCCACCAAACGGCTAGTTTGGTGGTTGGGGCTATAAATACCCCAACCACCCCACCATTCATTGCATCCAAGTTTTCCACCTTCCAATACATTACAAGAGCTATAGCATTCAATACAAGACACACCAAAGAGATCAAATCCTCTCCCAAGTCTCTAGTTCAATTCCAATCAATAGTGACTAGTGAGAGAGTGACTTGTGTTCATTTGAGCTCTTGCGCTTGGATTGCTTCTTTTCTTTCTCATTCTTTCTTGTGATCAACTCAATTGTAACCGAGGCAAGAGACACCAATTGTGTGGTGATCCTTGCGGAGACTTAGTGTCCCGTGTGATTGAGAGGAGAAGCTCACTCGGTCTAAGTGACCGTTTGAGAGAGGGAAAGGGTTGAAAGAGACCCGGTCTTTGTGACCACCTCAACGGGAGTAGGTTTGCAAGAACCGAACCTCGGTAAAACAAATCACCGTGTCTCACTCTTTGTTTGCTTGTGATTTGTTTTCGCCCTCTCTCTCGGACTCGATTCTAATTCTAACACTAACCCGGCTTGTAGTTGTGATTAAACTTTGTAAATTTCAGATTCGCCCTATTCACCCCCCTCTAGGCGACTTTCAATTGGTATCGGAGCCCGGTACTTCATTAGAGCCTAACCGCTCGAAGTGATGTCGGGAGATCACGCCAAGAAGGAGATGATGACCGGCGACAAGCCTGTTACAAGCCACGGGAAGGCTCCATCGTGAGAGTCCCGCAACAAGGGGAAGGATAAGGAATCCTCCTCAGAAAAGTCGCATCGGAGTGGCGACAAGAAAAAGAAGATGAGGAAAGTGGTCTACTACGAGACCGGATCTTCATCGTCATCCACCTCCGGCTCTGACGCGCCGTCCATAACTTCTAAGCGCCATGAGCGCATGAAGTTTAGTAAGATTCCCCTTCGCTACCCTCGTATTTCAAAGCGTACTCCTTTACTTTCCGTTCCATTAGGCAAACCACCGGTTTTTGACGGTGAAGATTATAATATGTGGAGTGACAAAATGAGGCATCATCTAACCTCACTCCACACTAGCATTTGGAACGTTGTTGAGTTTGGTGTACAGGTACCATCCGTAGGGGATGAAGACTATGATTCGGACGAAGTGGCCCAAATCCAACACTTCAACTCCCAAGCCACTACTATACTCCTCGCCTCTCTAAGTCAAGAGGAGTATAATAAGGTGCAAGGGTTGAAGAGCGCAAAGGAAATTTGGGACGTGCTCAAGACCGCGCACGAAGGAGACGAGGTGACCAAGATCACCAAGCGGGAGACGATCGAGGGGGAGCTCGGTCGCTTCATGCTTCACCAAGGAGAGGATCCACAAGCCATGTACAACCGCTTGAAGACCTTGGTGAACCAAGTGCGCAACCTCAGGAGCACCAAATGGGATGACCATGAGATGGTCAAGGTTATTCTAAGATCCCTCGTTTTTCTTAACCCTACACAAGTCCAATTAATTCGAGGTGATCCTAGAGACACACTAATGTCTCCCGAGGAAGTCATAGGTAAATTTGTGCTAATGATCAAAGGCTCCAAAAGGATTATCGAGCAAGGCACATCCTCCTCCGTGCCCGAAGCACAACCCGTTGCATTCAAAGCAATGGAGGAGAAGAAAGAAGATTCTACTCCAAGTAGAATTCCCATCGACGCCTCCAAGCTCGACAACGAGGAAATGGCGCTCATCATCAAGAGCTTTCGCCAAATCCTCAAGCAAAGGAGGGGGAAGGAATACAAGCCCCGCTCCAAGAAGGTTTGCTACAAATGTGGTAAGCCCGGTCACTTTATTGCAAAATGTCCAATTTCTAGTGACAGGGGCGACGACAAGAAGGGGAGAAGAAAGGAAAAGAAGAAGTACTACAAGAAGAAGGGCGGTGATGCCCATGTTTGCCGGGAGTGGGACTCCGACGAGAGCTCCACCGACTCCTCCTCCGACGAGGACACCGCCAACATCACCGTCAACAAAGGACTCCTCTTCCCCAACGTCGGCCACAAGTGCCTCATGGCAAAGGACGGCAAGAAGAAGAAGGTTAAATCCAAATCCTCCACTAAATATGAAACCTCTAGTGATGAGAACAATTCTAGTGATGATGAGGATAATTTGCTTACCCTTTTTGCCGATCTTAACATGCAACAAAAGAAAAAATTGAATGAATTAATTAGTGCTATTCATGAGAAGGATGAACTCTTGGACACCCAAGAGGACTTCCTAATTAAGGAAAACAAGAATCATGTTAAGGTTAAAAATGCTTATGCTCTAGAAGTAGAAAAATGTGAAAAATTATCTAGTGAGCTAAGCACTTGCCATGATTTAATTGCCAACCTTAGGAATGAGAATGCTAGATTAATTGCTAAAGTTGATTCAAATGTATGTGATGATTCATATGCCAATCTTATAAATGATCATGCTATTTCTATTGCTAAGATTGAAAAATTAAATGCCTCTCTTGCTAGCCTTAGAAATGAAAATGAAAAACTAATTGCCAAGGCTAATGAATTAAATGTTTGCAATGCTTCCATTTCCAATCTTAGAGATGAAAATGCCATATTACATGCTAAGATTGTTGATTTAAGTTCTTGCAAACCATCTACATCTACCATTGAGCATGTTTCTATTTGCACTAGATGTAGAGATTTCGACATTGATGCTATTCATGATCACATGGCTTTAATTAAACAACAAAATGATCATATAGCAAAATTAGGTACTAAAATTGCCGAGCATGAGCTAGATAATGAAAAATTTAAATTTGCTCGTAGTATGCTTTATAGTGGGAGACGCCCTGGCATCAAGGATGGCATTGGCTTCCAAAGGGGAGACAATGTCAAACTTAATGCCCCTCCTAAAAGATTATCTAACTTTGTTAAGGGCAAGGCTCCCATGCCTCAGGATAACGAGGGTTACATTTTGTACCCTGCCGGTTATCCCGAGCATAAGATTAGGAGAATTCATTCTAGGAAGTCTCACTCTGGCCCTAATCATGCTTTTTTTGTATAAGAGTGAGGCATCTAGTTCTAGGCAATCAACCCATGCTAAATTGCCTAAGAAGAAAGCTCTTAGTGCATCAAATAAACCTAGCATTTCATTTAAAACTCTTGATGCATCTTATGTTTTGACTAACCAATCCGGCAAAGTAGTTGCCAAGTATGTTGGGGACAAACACAAGGGCTCAAAGACTTGTGTTTGGGTACCCAAAGTTCTTGTATCTAATGCCAAAGGACCCAAAACTGTTTGGGTACCTAAAATCAAGAACTAAACGTGTTTTGTAGGTTTATGCATCTGGGGGCTCAAGTTGGATCATCGATAGCGGGTGCACAAACCACATGACAGGGGAGAAAAAGATGTTCTCCTCCTATGAGAAAAACCAAGATCCCCAACGAGCTATCACATTCGGGGATGGAAATCAAGGTTTGGTCAAAGGATTGGGTAAAATTGCTATATCACCTGACCATTCCATTTCCAATGTTTTTCTTGTAGACTCTTTCGATTACAACTTGCTTTCTATTTCCCAATTATGTAAAATGGGTTACAACTGTCTTTTCACGGATACAGATGTTACTGTCTTTAGAAGAAGTGATGATTCAGTAGCTTTTAAGGGGGTATTAGAGGGTCAGCTATACTTAGTTGATTTCAATAGAGCTGAACTCGATACTTGCTTAATTGCTAAGACTAACATGGGTTGGCTCTGGCATCGCCGACTAGCCCATGTTGGAGTGAAGAATCTTCACAAGCTTTTAAAGGGAGAACACATTTTGGGACTAACAAATGTGCATTTTGAGAAAGACAGGATTTGTAGCGCATGCCAAGTAGGGAAGCAAGTTGGTGTTGATCATCCACATAAGAACATCTTGACGACTGACAGGCCACTCGAGCTCCTCCACATGGACCTATTCGGCCCGATCACTTACATAAGCATCGGGGGGAGTAAGTACTGTCTAGTTATTGTGGATGACTATTCTCGCTTCACTTGGGTATTCTTTTTACAGGAAAAATCTTAAACCCAAGAGACCTTAAAGGGATTCTTGAGACGGGCTCAAAATGAGTTCGGCTTGAGGATCAAGAAAATTAGAAGCGATAATGGGACGGAGTTCAAGAATTCACAAATTGAAGGCTTCCTTGAGGAGGAGGGCATCAAGCATGAGTTCTCTTCTCCCTACACGCCACAACAAAATGGTGTAGTGGAGAGGAAGAATAGAACTCTATTGGACATGGCAAGAACCATGCTTGATGAGTACAAGACTTCGGATCGGTTTTGGGCCGAGGCGGTCAACACCGCTTGCTACGCCATCAACCGGTTGTATCTATACCGAATCCTCAAGAAGACATCTTACGAACTCCTAACCGGTAAAAAGCCAAATGTTTCATATTTTAGAGTCTTTGGTAGCAAATGTTTTATACTTATTAAAAGAGGTAGAAAGTCCAAATTTGCTTCTAAGGCTGTAGAAGGCTTTTTACTAGAATATGATTCAAACACAAGCGCATATAGAGTCTTTAACAAGTCCACTGGACTAGTTGAAGTTTCTTGTGACATTGTGTTTGATGAGACTACTGGCTCTCAAGTAGAGCAAGTTGATCTTGATGAACTAGATGATGAAGAGGCTCCGTGCGTCGCGCTAAGGAACATGTCCATTGGGGATGTGTGTCCTAAGGAATCTGAAGAGCCCATTCAAGCACAAGATCAACCATCCTCCTCCATGCAAGCATCTCCACCAACTCAAGATGAGGATGAGGCTCAAGATGATGAAGAAGAAGATCAAGAAGATGAGCCACCTAAAGAAGACGGCAATGTTCAAGGGGGAGATGCAAAAGATCAAGACAAGGAGGATGAGCAAGTTCCAAAGCCGCCACACCCAAGAGTCCACCAAGCAATCCAACGAGATCACCCCGTGAACACCATCCTCGGCGACATTCATAAGGGGGTAACCACTAGATCTCATGTTGCACATTTTTAAGAGCATTACTCAATTGTTTCCTCTATTGAGCCACACAGGGTAGAGGAAGCACTTCAAGATTCGGATTGGGTGATGGCGATGCAAGAGGAGCTCAACAACTTTACGAGGAATGAGGTATGACATTTAGTTCCACGTCCTAACCAAAATGTTGTAGGAACCAAGTGGGTCTTCCGCAACAAACAAGACGAGCATGGTGTGGTGATAAGGAACAAAGCCCAACTTGTGGCCAAGGGATATTCACAAGTCGAAGGTTTGGATTTCGATGAAACCTATGCACCCATAGCTAGGCTTGAGTCAATTCGCATTTTACTTGCCTATGCTACTTACCATGGCTTCAAGCTTTATCAAATGGACATGAAAAGTGCCTTCCTCAATAGACCAATCAAGGAAGAGGTCTACATTGAGCAACCTCCCGGCTTTGAAGACAGTGAGTATCCTAATCATGTTTATAGACTCTCTAAGGCGCTTTATGGGCTCAAGCAAGCCCCAAGAGCATGGTATGAATGCCTAAGAGATTTTCTTATTGCTAATGGCTTCAAAGTCGGAAAAGACGATCCTACATTCTTTACTAAAACACTTGCAAATGATTTGTTTGTATGCCAAATTTATGTTGATGATATCATATTTGGGTCTACTAATGAATCTACATGTGAAGAGTTTAGTAGGATCATGACACAAAAATTCGAGATGTCGATGATGGGGGAGTTGAAGTATTTTCTAGGATTCCAAGTCAAGCAACTCCAAGAGGGCACCTTCATCAGCCAAACGAAGTATATTCAAGACATTCTAACCAAGTTTGGGATGAAGGACGCCAAGCCCATCAAGACACCCATGGGAACTAGTGGGCATCTCGACCTCGACACGGGAGGTAAATCCGTAGATCAAAAGGTATACCGGTCGATGATAGGTTCTTTACTCTATTTATGTGCTTCACGACCGGATATTATGCTTTTCGTATGCATGTGTGCAAGATTCCAAGCCGATCCTAAGGAAGTTCACCTTAGGGCCGTAAAACGAATCTTGAGATATTTAGTTTATACTCCTAAGTTTGGCCTTTGGTACCCCAGGGGATCCACATTTGATTTAATTGGTTATTCCGATGCTGATTGGGCAGGGTGCAAAATTAATAGAAAGAGCACATCAGGGACTTGCCAGTTCTTGGGAAGATCTCTGGTGTCTTGGGCTTCAAAGAAGTAAAATTCTGTGGCTCTTTCAACCGCCGAAGCCGAGTATATTGCCGCAGGCCACTGTTGTGCGCAATTGCTTTGGATGAGGCAAACCCTTAGGGACTATGGTTACAAATTGACCAAAGTTCCTCTTCTATGTGATAATGAGAGTGCAATCCGCATGGCGGATAATCCCGTTGAGCATAGCCGCACTAAACACATAGCCATTCGGTATCATTTTCTAAGGGATCACCAACAAAAGGAGGATATCGAGATTGCATATGTTAGCACCAAAGAACAATTAGCTGATATCTTTACCAAGACATTGGATGAACAAACTTTTACCAAACTTAGGCATGAGCTAAATATTCTTGATTCTAGGAATTTTGATTGATGTTTTGCACACATAGCTCATATATATATATACCTTTGATCATCTCTTTCATGTGCTATGACTAATGTGTTCTTTCAAGTCCATTTCATGCTAAGTCATAGATTGAAAGGGAAAAGGAGCCTTCGGCGAAGATAAGGCTTCCACTCCACTCCATCGAATCATTCATCCTTCGCCGTCGATCCACACACCTCTCCAACTTTGGTATAATCTTCACTCATATATTATTTACCATAGGGGGAGAAGGTAGATTAAAAGGGCTTATATTTCACTCAAGTATCCGTTTTTGGCGATTCATGCCAAAGGGGGAGAGAGTATTAGCCCAAAGCAAAAGGACCGCACCACCACCAATTTCAAAAATGTAGTATTTCAAATTTGAGTTATGAAAAGAATTTTTCATTTGGTATCTTATTTTTGATATAACTTCAAATTGGTAGACCCTCTTCAAAATTAAATCTAAAACCCTCTTGAACACTAAGAGGAGGATTTCATTAAGGGGGAGTTTTGTTTAGTCAAAGGGAAAGCATTTGAAACAGGGGGAGAAAATTTCAAATCTTTGAAAATGCTTCTCAAAAATCTTATTCATTTACCTTTGACCATTTGCAAAAGAACTTTGAAAAGAATTTCCAAAACATTTTGCAAAACAAAACATGTGGTGCAAGCGTGGTCCAAAATGTTAAATATGAAAAGAAAGCTATCCATGCATATCTAGTAGAAATAGTTATTGGTTCAATTCTAAGCAACCTTTGCACTTACATTATGCAAACTAGTTCAATTCTACACTTCTATATTTGCTTTGGTTTCTGTTGGCATCAATCACCAAAAAGGGGGAGATTGAAAGGGAAATAGGCTTACACCTTTTCCTAATTTATTTTGGTGGTTGAATTGCCCAACACAAATAATTGGACTAACTAGTTTGCTCTAGATTATAAGTTTTACAGGTGCCAAAGGTTCACAATAAACCAATACAAGTCAAAAGAAAGGGTTCAAACAAAGGGAGCAAAAGATAACCGAAGGCAGCCCTGGTCTGGCGCACCGGACTGTCCGGTGTGCCATCGGACAGTGTCCAATGCACCACCGGACAGTGTTCGGTGCACCAGGTACTCTAACTCCGAACTCGCCAGTCTCGAGAATTCTGGGAGCCACTCCGCTAAAATTCACCGGACTGTCCGGTGCAGCACCGAACTGTCCGGTGTGCCAGGCGGAGCAACGGCTACTTCAGCGCCAACGGTCGTCTGCATCCGCATTGAATGCGCTACAGTGCACGACAGAGTCAGAGCAGCGCCAGAAGGCGCACTGGACAGTGCATAGTGACTGTCCGGTGCAACACCGGACTGTCCGGTGACCTAGAAGACAGAAGCTCCAACAGTCAAACCCTAGCGGTCGGTGACGTGGCTGGCGCACCGGACAGTGTCCGGTGGCGCACCAGACTGTCTGGTGCGCCATTCGACAGCAGCCTCCACCAAATGGCTAGTTTGGTGGTTGGGGCTATAAATACCCCAACCACCCCACCATTCATTGCATCCAAGTTTTCCACCTTCCAATACATTACAAGAGCTATAGCATTCAATACAAGACACACCAAAGAGATCAAATCCTCTCCCAAGTCTCTAGTTCAATTCCAATCAATAGTGACTAGTGAGAGAGTGACTTATGTTCATTTGAGCTCTTGCGCCTGGATTGCTTCTTTTCTTTCTCATTCTTTCTTGTGATCAATTCAATTGTAACCGAGGCAAGAGACACCAATTGTGTGGTGATCCTTGCGGGGACTTAGTGTCCCGTGTGATTGAGAAGAGAGGCTCACTCGGTCTAAGTGACCGTTTGAGAGAGGGAAAGGGTTGAAAGAGACCCGGTCTTTGTGACCACCTCAACGGGGAGTAGGTTTGCAAGAACCGAACCTCGGTAAAACAAATCACCGTGTCTCACTCTTTGTTTGCTTGTGATTTGTTTTTGCCCTCTCTCTCGGACTCGATTCTAATTCTAATGCTAACCCGGCTTGTAGTTGTGATTAAACTTTGTAAATTTCAGATTCACCCTATTCACCCCCACTCTAGGCGACTTTCAAACATGAATAGACATATTGAATCATTAAATTATTCACATTCTTATTATCTTATCATGAACAAATATTAATGACAATAAATTATATTTGTACCTTCGGCTTCACAAAAGGTACGAGCTCACGAGTGACGTGCAAGTGAATACAGAAAAGCGTGAATAGTATGGTGTTACTGTTCATCTATTTATAGGCATAGGACGCGGTCTATGTAAAATTACATCCATGCCCTTTGTATTTACTATTGACTTAAGGACAATCTATCGAGGACTAGATAGCCTTTTCCTCTTTAAGTCGGTTTCATTTTCCACCGCTAAGCCGAAGCTTTTCTACGTGTAGCTTCGGAACTAGTTCATCCTTCTCCCAGACCATGCTTTTCATATCATATACAGCTTCATTCCGAGGCCGAAGGTCCCTGTGAATGTATCATACTTGGAAAACATGTTAGTTGTGTTTTTGAGGACCTTCGAAAGATGAAGGCCCCCAACAGTAGCCCCTCGCAGTATTAATTTGTTACAATAACGAATTTAGACTGCAACGTGAACGAAGGCCTTAAGCCAAAGGTCCGAAAACACACCTTCCCTTCGCTAGAATAGCGATAGTTAATGACAAACGGGGCCTGCCAAGTTGCAAAGCACTAGGCGTATAAATAGGAACCACAGCGGCAGCATTTGATACGCCTTTTCTGCTGCTTGCATTATTTTCTCAAATTTTTAACTCTCGCTTAACAACTCTCGCCTGATTTTCGAGCTTCGATTTAAAGACGTGCTTGCTCCATATCTGAGGAGAAGATGACTGAGGAGAAGAAGATGACTGAGGAGAAGAAGATAAATGAGGAGAAGAAGCTGTATGAAGAGAAGAAAGTTGTGGATCCTTTTATTGCTAGTTTTTGAGTCTATGGCTAAGACGAATACAGAGAAAATTACTAAGGAGATAATGGAGGGTTTGTCTGAAGACTCTGATGACAGTGATAGTTATGATGTGGAGAGTGGAGATGAAGATTCTAAGGACCGGCCCTAGCGGCCAAGCCATACCATCTTCGGAAAATCGACCATCAAACAAAGTCATATGACACCATGAGAGGGAGATATTTTCGTGACATGTTTATTGTGAGGGTTTGAAGAGACAACACTACCCCTGCCCCTAAGGAAAATAAAGTTGTTATTTACCGAAGCTTCTTGAAGGCAGGCCTTCGGTTCCCATTGAGCAAGTTTGTGGTTGAAGTGTTAAAGATATTCTAGATCTTTCTTCATCAGATTACCCCCGAAGCTATAATTAGGATGGGGATGTTTGTCTAGGCTGTAAGAAGCCAGGGGTTAGAGCCGAGCGCGAAGTGCTTCTGCAATATGCATGAGCTATTATACGAGATGAAGGCTACCTGCAAAGAACAATACCACAACAAATTCGATTGTTATGGGTTCATTGCCTGCTCTAATGCAAGCTACCCGGTGCCAACATACTGGAAAAGATGGCCTAGGGCCTGGATGGAGGAGTGGTTTTATGTTAAAAATGATCTGATTGAAAGGAAGGATATTAAGGAAATCATCCAACGCCCCATCTGGTCTCGCTTCGGCCTCCAAAGGCCGAAGGTGGCTATTGAAGGTGACGTCGAAGCATGCCAGAAGGCCTTTAGCAATGTTTGTGCCTTCATTGGATCAAGAGATATAATCCAAGAGCACATAGCCTATAGTGTGTGGCCACTTGTGGATAGCTGGGAAATGCCGAAGGAGACTACTGCTGAATCCAGTGAAGGTGGCTTAGTTCGATTGAAATACACCTTTAGATTCAGGGAGAAGTTTGACGAACCAAATGATGATTGGTTGAAATGCATTGAAGCTACCAGTGACGAGCTGCTTGGGACATACTCGAAGGCCGAAGATGATGCCTTATCCGTAGCCTTCGGGGGTCGGGGCAAGAAAATATTGAACAGGGTGTTTGATGCATTTGGCTTCGTATACCCTGATTATCACTACCCATTGCGAAGGCAAGGAAAGAAAAGAAAAATTGCCGCTTCGTCCACCACTGCTATGCTGAAGGGCAAGAAAATGAAGGTTCTGACCCACCGGCTGCGATGTATTGAACCAGCCGTAGTGCCTAAATTTGGTCAAGGGACTTCTTTAGCTTCCGAAGCAAAATAAGCTGCTTCCACCGTGCAAAGCATTGAAGAATAGATTGTAGTGCCGAAGATGCCTATAGTCGAGCCAGCCGAAGCCAAGGATGATGCGGTCGAAGAGCCTAAATTTGAAAAAACAGTGAAAATGCCAGAAATTCTGAGACCACCACCAGAGGCAGAATTGCCGAAAATGCAAAAGGCTCCTACCGTAACTCCCAAGAGAAGGAGGATGGCCAGCGTGCTAGACGCTATGATGGAGATAATGAAGGCTCTGAGCCCTGCTCCTGTTAAGAAAATTGCCGAAGCTGTCAAAGTCCAGGCCGAAGCCGAAGCTGGGCCTTCAGTGCCCATTGAGACGAAGGCTTCCACGCCTGAAGATAAAGCTGAGCAACAAACTTTAGATACCAGCATGGCAGCAAGGCAAGATAAGATAAAAAAAGCAAAATCTCCTGCCCCCAAAGCTCTGGCTGAAGATGTTGATTACATTATTCGACATGCTTCGAGGAAAAATTATCCAAAGAAGAGATCTTAGAAGCCAAACACTATGCCTAGAAACTAAAATATCCGAAGGGGACCCTAGTGTTCAATGGCACTAACGAATATGATTTCCTGTACTGTCTCCCGGACAACAAAGAAATATCCGTTTGCCAGGAGATAGCCAAAAGTATGGGATTTCCGAAGCTTGAGGAAGGCCTTTCGGCCATGTCGAAGGATGATCTTGCTGATAGCCTTGCGTACAATAGTATAAAGGTATAGAAGTTAACTTTAAAGTTGGAAATGAATCATCTCATTGTTGTGCTTAATTCTTTCTTTTTCTTTGCAGGGCTTAATTCTTAGCAATGCCTTGAGGGCACAAAAGAGCGCCGAAGACGAAAGCTGCACAATGGCTCTCAGCAACCTTCGCTCAGAGGTAATTGAGCTAAGAAATGAAGGTTTGGATAAAGACAAGATTTTAATTTCATTGGTGAGTAAAATGAAAGAAGACGAAGCTAAGTACAATGCTCAGGCCAAAGCCCAAAAAACCGAAGTTGAAAACCTTCGGAAGCAACTTGCTGAAGCCAAAGAAAATTGTGAAGTCGTGAAGGCCAGCTAAGAAATAAGTGAATGGTGGAAGGCCAGGCTGGAGAAAAAACAATGAGGAGCTTCACGAATCCAAGGAAAGATGCTTTGAAAAATCCTGGGATTGCGTGAAAAATTTGAAAAATAGCTTTGCAAAAGTTGGTGCCTACTCCTTTGAGGAGAACTTCATTCGAGGTGACCCCGAAGGCGTCATTGAGTCGATAAGCGGGGAAGCCGAAGCTTTTGAGGAAATTTTGAATGATCGTGGTGATATTTGTGCTTTCTCCGGCGCCCGGGGAGTCGCAGCTATTCTGGAAAAGGCTGGATGCGAACACATGAAAGCTGTAGCTCAGGCCGAAGCCACCTTTTCCATAAACGACACGAAGGACCCTTCAGTCGAAGCAACTTTAGTGGGCGGAAAGTTTTATTCTGATGTCTAGTTGAACGGTGGCCGAGAATTGGCCAACGAAATTATAAAAAACAATGAAAAAGACACCCATGATGCCCGAGAACAAGCTAGGCGAACTGAAGAGGCCGCTGAACAGGAAAGACGCATAGGTATTATTTTTGAATTTTAGCTTCGGCACTTAATTTTTGGCTTCAAACTAATGGTTTACCTACCACAGCTGAGCTATCACCATTGCTGGAGCCGTACAATCCCCTGGTTGATCTAGAGATTAAGGAAGCACTGGATATAATGAGTGTTGCCAACTCCATTATTGACGAAGTTGTCGACAGACTGCTACACGTAGCTGCTGATAAAGTTCTCAAGGAAGATTAGGTTTTTATTGTAATAAAACTATGTATCATTTGATGTATGGAACAATGAATTGAACATGTAAACATTTGTAATATATTTCTTTGCGATGCATGAAATTTACGCACATACCGTTTTTTAGCCTTCGATGAAAAAACACCTTCCCTTCTTTTCATGCTTCGTAAAGAAAGAAGCCCCTTCTGTGACACCCCAGTGTCACCTAGGGTTTCTTCCTTAAGCTAACTTGAACTATTATCATATGTGAACCAAATAGAGGCATGAACATCATCAAAATTTTATAACCAAAGGTTTAAAGTGAGTCTTTTCATCTGATGTAAATCACCTAATCATATCATGAACCTCATGGTAAGAAAAACTCTCAACCCCAAATTAACCCAAAGTGAACCCTTAAGCACATAAAAGAGAAATTGTTAAAAGGCTTGGGAAAAATACAAATTTTAGTAAGACCAAATTACAAAGTTTTTAGTTCACCAAATAACCAGCAAATCATAGTAAGAAAGTTTGGCCATTTGGTTTTTCCAAAATCCCCATATCAGCCCTTGAACCAAGGACCCATGGGGAAATTCAGAATTCTGAATTCTGAATTTCAGAACCCTTTTCCAAAGATCAAATGCGTTCTCTGTTTTTCAAAACTCAAAACCAATAAGTCCAAATATCAAAGTTGTGCCAAATTTCCTTGAACACGCTCTGGAAAAATTTGAACTCAAACCAAATTCATTTGGCACGGTTTTGGCATAGTTTGACCTCGGGACCAGGCATTCTGACACTGGCACCTTGGTGACACTACAACTCCCTGTCACTAGCCAAAAACCGTGCGACATCCCTGGCATGGAGAGTTATATTCAGACAGCCTGACAGTCAAGTTTGGAGCCCAATTTACTCTGAATTCCCAATGATAATCCATGTCAAGCTCTGTAGCAAAATTGTAGAGTAATGTACCATCTACAATGTTGCCATATGATGTTTCCACTAAAAGCCATTGAATCATAATTGAAATTAGGCTTGAAGTCGATGGTAGTTCACTGTTAGCCTGATTTCAGTCCTTTATCAGTCTGATAGCCAGACTTTGAGCATGATTATCTTCAAATTTCTCATAAGAACATGGCTTGCACTCTTAAGCAAAGTTGTTCTCCTATAATTGGGCTATAATTTTGATGTGATGACCTAGGGCAAACACCCAAGAATTTGAAAGATACAAAGCTCTAAAGTTGAGCCATTATCACTGAAAATCAGACTTAGACTATAAAGGGCTTTAAAGGTGAGTTTTGCAAATTAGCCCAAAACTTAGGGTTAAACTTGCAAATTCATATATTTGTGACCCAAATGACTTAAGATACTTATTTGACTTGGTTTTTGCACTTTTGTAACACCCGGATTTTAGGGGTCCAAAACCCGGGGTTAACATAAACACCAGGTATGCTGGGACCAAGTCTCATACATATGATGTATAGTGGCACAGGATCGAATGTCACATCTTTATATATAACAGGAGTTCTATACAAAATAAATAATTACATTATAAGGAGACAACGGTCCAGCAACCCAAAGTTGACTGGGAGACGACGACCTAGACCTCTCACGAACTCATCGCAGCATCCTTCATGAGCATCATCCTGCAGTACCTGTTCTTGACCTGTGGTGTGTGTGAGACAGCAAGAGTGAGCTCACATACGTTCATCGCTCAACAAGTTGTGGGGAATAATGTGCATGAACTCGCCAAAGGTGGGAGCTCACGTGAAGTGTAAGGCTTACCAAAGAAGATGGTTAGAGTTGAGCATTGCTTTTAAAGTTGGTCAAAATTTTATTAGCCATTACTAAGTATAAGTAAATACCAAACCCAATTAAGTAGTAGAACAAAAAGTAACAACTTCACCTGCGATGCAATGCATATGACAAATTGAATTTAGTTCCATAAATTAATCATGTGAGGGTCCGAGCTGCTCATGACCGTGAGCACGGCTAGTATACCAGTTTTACACTCTGCAGAGGTTGCGCATCTTTACCCACAAGCCGTGTTACCCATCTGCCAAGGGGTCATGAATCCCATACACCTCTACCAAGGAAGCGAGGCAGGGTAACACTACGAGGCCTTTACAAAGTTCCACTAGCTTCCGAAAACCCGCTACAGTTTATAGGAAGATCCAGTGCAGGAATCCCTTGCAGGACCGCCATCGCAGCAAAATCCTCCCGAGGGCCTCCCTACACTGACCTCTCCCCTACTGCCCTTGCCCCTTTCGGGTAAGGTAGTCTTCTACTAGCTTTCCTAATTAATCAGCCAAGGGCGTCCCATTCCACCCTTGTGGTAGCACTGTTTTCCCGGGTGGTCGCTCCATGTTCCAATTAACATAATGATCTTAACATGAACATTAAATAACAACTGATAACAAAAAGTGTAATCATGAATAGTGTATCTCCATACCCAAAACCACATATAGCACTAGCAAGTACTACCCAGAAAGATCAGTGGTGAACAAGGTATAAAGATAGGCAAACTAGGGTAACCTATTGGGTCCCATCAAAATTAACCTATGCAGATCATTATGATTAATCAGAACATGGCTGGGTAAAAAGAAGTGATCAAGGGCACAACTTGCCTGGGCCTTGAGAATCCAGGTACCAAGATGATCTTCAGATGACACGTGTCCTCACTGCTAGTCGTAGCATTACAAACAAACAGTGTATAGATAGAATTAACATTACACCAAACATATATGCAAAATACCTATTAATAATCTACAGGTTAAAATAAGATCATAGGAAAAAGAATTATTAATTTTGGAGTTATAGATTTTAAGTTATGAATTTCTGTAGCTTTTATGTATTTAATACAAGATTAAGTATTAGATAAATTTAAATGAGCCTTTCATGCCAAAACAGAGGCACAAAAAGATGAAGAATATTATTACAAAATTTTAGAAACTGGAATGGTTCAATTTGGAGCTAAAATGAATTTTCTATGAATTATCTAAGTTCTAGCAATTATTTTTATATTAAAAATCTATTTTCTATTTTATTTATTCAATTTAAACGATCACTGGACTGGGCCTCAATTACAGGAAAGTCCAGGGGGCTCGGCGCAAAAGAAACAAAGACTCAGTCGCCGCCTAGGGTGGACCGCGGGTTGATTGCTTAGAACCCCAGGGGCTCTTTAACAAAAAGACCCGACCGAAGGGGTACGGGCATATCTCAGCCACCCGATCTGATCTGGACGGCTCAGATTAGATTGAATCTCATCTGAACCGGTACGCATTCAGTGCCGTTCGATCAGTGATCAACGCCCAGGATTTAAATAGCCGAGAGAGGATCCCATTCATCCGATCAGATCCAACGGTCGGTCTTTGACACATGAAGGGGGTACGCGACGGCGCGATCTCATCCGTCCATAGCCGAGTCAACGGTCCATAGCTATCTCCCCTCAGATCTAATCCTAACCGTAACTCTACCATCCAAGGGCCAAGCGCCCTCTTCTTTCCCCCAACAGCACGCCGCGGCGGCGCCGCCCAGGAAGATACGGCGGAGGCCCACCGGCGAACAGACTGGCCGCCGCGCTAGCGTCCCCTTCGCAAAATTGAAGACACCTACTCGTAGTACATAACTATGCGAACAGCACGAGAGTGTTATTACCAAGTTCCGTGCCGAGTTGTGCCCTGGCCACGACGAAGGGCGGGTTGGCGGCAAGGAGGTCGTTCCGACGAGCAATTCGTGACCACCAGGGGACTTGCTTCGCCCAGGAGGTCCCAAGCCAGCTTCATCAGTCGCCCAAGATCACCCCTATGCCCGGCGACGGTCAATTCGTTGCCCTTCTAAGCTCTAAGCCGGCGGCGGCGCGGACATACCTCCCCTCTCCCTTTTCTCTCAACGGCGGTGGTTCTCGGGTCGCGGGGTAGTGCGGCAAAGCGATTAGGGACGTGCCGCAATGGAGGCTTTATACGCGAGAGGAAAATCGGGGTCAGTCTTCAACGGCCCATCGATTTTGGCGCGGTCTCCCGCCGAGCTCGGGAGCGCCCGTTGAGGGAGGTTGATGACGAGTGCTGACCTGCGGGTCCCGCGCGACAGCGAGCCTATGCGAGCGCGCCTGAAGAACTCGATCCGACAACAGAGCCCCACGTGACAGCGGTATACACGCGCGCGCAGCCGAGGAGGGACCGACGTATGGGCCCCGCACGCAAGTGACTCAGTATGAGAAGAGGGGAGGGAAAGAGAAATGGGCCGCGCGGATGAAATGCCCATTTGGGCCGATTTGTTGGCCTGCGGCCCATCAGGTATAGTATCCCTTCTCTTTTTCTTTTATATTTTCTTCTTTCTCCTTTTAGTTTCCAAATCCCATTTTAAATTCAGATTTTAAATTCAAATTTTGTGCCAGTTTATCCTCAATTTATATTTTGTGAAGTATAAATTTTGTAAATATATAAATTTCCTTTATATTATGTATATATGTCTTCTCTCTTTCACATCTACATAATATTTCCAAAACCCTAGAGTGCAACTTTGGGTTAACTTCAAATTCTCAATTCCATTATTATATTTTATTATTATTTTAAATGCACATACAATTAAAATTCCATTATGAGTGCCAAATATGGTTCTATTTATTATTTTATTCACTTAAGCAAATGCTTTTAAATAGGGAGATGAGTCTTCAAATGTTATGAAAGTTCTGAAGAGAGAGAAAAAGAAAAATTCTAATGCAAGATCTTTGAAAATTTTTACTATATTCTCAAAATGAGATTTAGGGTGTTACAAATCCTACCCCCCTAAAAAAATAATCTCGTCCTCGAGATTAAGAAGAAAGGGGATCCAACAAGTTTGGTTTGTAGTCTTTTAGTTTCTAGTTGGTTTTAATATCAAAAGATGTTTTTTTTTAATATCACAAATTATCATGTGATTAGGAAAGCATGGGTATATATATAGCTACTTTATTATGTAGAATAAAAGATATCTTTTAAAGCCTATATAGGTTTGGGCAAGAAAGAGTGGGGTAAAGAAAGACTCCATCCAAGATTGTGGATCTTGACTCATCTTGGTGTCCTCACTTGATCCTTGAAGACTTGAGTTGGTGCTCATCCTCTCTTGATGAAGTTAATCATCTTCTCCGGTCTTGTCTCATTGATTCGAGGTTAGTGTATATCATTGGAGTTGGGGAACGTGGTTAAAATAGATATGGATGAGATAGACTACATGATGTAGATCAAAAGTTTATTTGATGTTAGGTGGGGATAAACAGATCATGCAATCCATTATGAATCTATTGGTTGAGTTAGATCTTCTGCTCATGGTTGAGTTAGTCTAATGTGCTAAGTTAACACCTGACTAGTAAGGTCTAATCCCTTCTTACCTGTATCATTAGTCTGATTAAGCCACATTAGATTAGTTTAGTAGATGGCTATGAGTTAAATGAGATTAGTCAGAATCTGGTTTGATTGTTTTGCTTCTGTATGGTTTGGATAGGGTATGTAACCTGGGTATGGCTGAACTGATCTAAGTCACCAATTTAGACTTAAGTGAATTAGGAGCATGGCCATATCTTTTGTACCAGCATTAAGTAACTCACACTAGATTAGATCATATTAGATTAAGTAGGAGCTAGATTAGATTGAATATGACTAGATTAGACTAGTTTAGGTTAAATAGATCTACTAGGGTAGGATAAATATTATTAGGATATGTTAGAATCTTTAGAAGTTAGTTAGATTTATTAGGACCAGATAAAATCTTTTTAAGGTAAGATGAATCTATTAAGGTAATAGTATATCCTTTAAGATAAGATGGATCTATTACACAAGATTGAATCTAGGTTAGATTGGTATGACTAGTTTGACTAAATAAGATCTAATTAAGTTGCATTAGATCATGGTTGTTTAATCTAGGGTGGATAAGTATGCTTATTAGGATAAGATGAATCTTTTGAGGTCAGTTAGATCTATTAGGCTGAGATAAAATCTTTTCAAGATAAGATGAGTATCTTTTAAGATGAGATGGATCTATTAAGATAAGGAAGAATCTTTTTAAGATAAGATGAATTGGTTAGAATGAGATCTTTTAGGATAGGATAAATCTCTTAAGCTAGATATGCTCCAATGGGGATAATCTAGGTTGTCTAGTTATTTTATAAATATATGTTTATACCTATGTGTATATGCAGATGCAATTGTGGACATTACTCCACAACTCATCACACTCAATCAAAGATCCAAATCAGGCAAGTATCATAAGAACAAACATTCAAATACATAGACACTTATAAAAATAGTTTTGTTTTTGTTTCTAGGATTAGGTCTCCTATTCCTAAAGTCACTTTAGGCACAGGATTTCAAAGTGTGAAATCCAAGTTTGGCTTTAGAAGGAAAAGGTAAGAATAATCAGAGTAAAGCGGAAATAGATGAGAAAAGATTAAGATAAGCTTAGAAAAGAATCAGAGTAGCAGAGGTGAGTAGACAAGGGTTGTCCAGTTCTATCTAGGTTTCGTCCTACAGTCAACATTCCTCTGATACCACTTCTGTAACACCCGGATTTTAGGGGTCCAAAACCCGGGGTTAACATAAACACCAGGTATGCTGGGACCAAGTCTCATACATATGATGTATAGTGGCACAGGATCGAATGTCACATCTTTATATATAACAGGAGTTCTATACAAAATAAATAATTACATTATAAGGAGACAACGGTCCAGCAACCCAAAGTTGACTGGGAGACGACGACCTAGACCTCTCACGAACTCATCGCAGCATCCTCCATGAGCATCATCCTGCAGTACCTGTTCTTGACCTGTGGTGTGTGTGAGACAGCAAGAGTGAGCTCACATACGTTCATCGCTCAACAAGTTGTGGGGAATAATGTGCATGAACTCGCCAAAGGTGGGAGCTCACGTGAAGTGTAAGGCTTACCAAAGAAGATGGTTAGAGCTGAGCATTGCTTTTAAAGTTGGTCAAAATTTTATTAGCCATTACTAAGTATAAGTAAATACCAAACCCAATTAAGTAGTAGAACAAAAAGTAACAACTTCACCTGCGATGCAATGCATATGACAAATTGAATTTAGTTCCATAAATTAATCATGTGAGGGTCCGAGCTGCTCATGACCGTGAGCACGGCTAGTATACCAGTTTTACACTCTGCAGAGGTTGCGCATCTTTACCCACAAGCCGTGTTACCCATCTGCCAAGGGGTCATGAATCCCATACACCTCTACCAAGGAAGCGAGGCAGGGTAACACTACGAGGCCTTTACAAAGTTCCACTAGCTTCCGAAAACCCGCTACAGTTTATAGGAAGATCCAGTGCAGGAATCCCTTGCAGGACCGCCATCGCAGCAAAATCCTCCCGAGGGCCTCCCTACACTGACCTCTCCCCTACTGCCCTTGCCCCTTTCGGGTAAGGTAGTCTTCTACTAGCTTTCCTAATTAATCAGCCAAGGGCGTCCCATTCCACCCTTGTGGTAGCACTGTTTTCCCGGGTGGTCGCTCCATGTTCCAATTAACATAATGATCTTAACATGAACATTAAATAACAACTGATAACAAAAAGTGTAATCATGAATAGTGTATCTCCATACCCAAAACCACATATAGCACTAGCAAGTACTACCCAGAAAGATCAGTGGTGAACAAGGTATAAAGATAGGCAAACTAGGGTAACCTATTGGGTCCCATCAAAATTAACCTATGCAGATCATTATGATTAATCAGAACATGGCTGGGTAAAAAGAAGTGATCAAGGGCACAACTTGCCTGGGCCTTGAGAATCTAGGTACCAAGATGATCTTCAGATGACACGTGTCCTCACTGCTAGTCGTAGCATTACAAACAAACAGTGTATAGATAGAATTAACATTACACCAAACATATATGCAAAATACCTATTAATAATCTACAGGTTAAAATAAGATCATAGGAAAAAGAATTATTAATTTTGGAGTTATAGATTTTAAGTTATGAATTTCTGTAGCTTTTATGTATTTAATACAAGATTAAGTATTAGATAAATTTAAATGAGCCTTTCATGCCAAAACAGAGGCACAAAAAGATGAAGAATATTATTACAAAATTTTAGAAACTGGAATGGTTCAATTTGGAGCTAAAATGAATTTTCTATGAATTATCTAAGTTCTAGCAATTATTTTTATATTAAAAATCTATTTTCTATTTTATTTATTCAATTTAAACGATCACTGGACTGGGCCTCAATTACAGGAAAGTCCAGGGGGCTCGGCGCAAAAGAAACAAAGACTCAGTCGCCGCCTAGGGTGGACCGCGGGTTGATTGCTTAGAACCCCAGGGGCTCTTTAACAAAAAGACCCGACCGAAGGGGTACGGGCATATCTCAGCCACCCGATCTGATCTGGACGGCTCAGATTAGATTGAATCTCATCTGAACCGGTACGCATTCAGTGCCGTTCGATCAGTGATCAACGCCCAGGATTTAAATAGCCGAGAGAGGATCCCATTCATCCGATCAGATCCAACGGTCGGTCTTTGACACATGAAGGGGGTACGCGACGGCGCGATCTCATCCGTCCATAGCCGAGTCAACGGTCCATAGCTATCTCCCCTCAGATCTAATCCTAACCGTAACTCTACCATCCAAGGGCCAAGCGCCCTCTTCTTTCCCCCAACAGCACACCGCGGCGGCGCCGCCCAGGAAGATACGGCGGAGGCCCACCGGCGAACAGACTGGCCGCCGCGCTAGCGTCCCCTTCGCAAAATTGAAGACACCTACTCGTAGTACATAACTATGCGAACAGCACGAGAGTGTTATTACCAAGTTCCGTGCCGAGTTGTGCCCTGGCCACGACGAAGGGCGGGTTGGCGGCAAGGAGGTCGTTCCGACGAGCAATTCGTGACCACCAGGGGACTTGCTTCGCCCAGGAGGTCCCAAGCCAGCTTCATCAGTCGCCCAAGATCACCCCTATGCCCGGCGACGGTCAATTCGTTGCCCTTCTAAGCTCTAAGCCGGCGGCGGCGCGGACATACCTCCCCTCTCCCTTTTCTCTCAACGGCGGTGGTTCTCGGGTCGCGGGGTAGTGCGGCAAAGCGATTAGGGACGTGCCGCAATGGAGGCTTTATACGCGAGAGGAAAATCGGGGTCAGTCTTCAACGGCCCACCGATTTTGGCGCGGTCTCCCGCCGAGCTCGGGAGCGCCCGTTGAGGGAGGTTGATGACGAGTGCTGACCTGCGGGTCCCGCGCGACAGCGAGCCTATGCGAGCGCGCCTGAAGAACTCGATCCGACAACAGAGCCCCACGTGACAGCGGTATACACGCGCGCGCAGCCGAGGAGGGACCGACATATGGGCCCCGCACGCAAGTGACTCAGTATGAGAAGAGGGGAGGGAAAGAGAAATGGGCCGCGCGGATGAAATGCCCATTTGGGCCGATTTGTTGGCCTGCGGCCCATCAGGTATAGTATCCCTTCTCTTTTTCTTTTATATTTTCTTCTTTCTCCTTTTAGTTTCCAAATCCCATTTTAAATTCAGATTTTAAATTCAAATTTTGTGCCAGTTTATCCTCAATTTATATTTTGTGAAGTATAAATTTTGGAAATATATAAATTTCCTTTATATTATGTATATATGTCTTCTCTCTTTCACATCTACATAATATTTCCAAAACCCTAGAGTGCAACTTTGGGTTAACTTCAAATTCTCAATTCCATTATTATATTTTATTATTATTTTAAATGCACATACAATTAAAATTCCATTATGAGTGCCAAATATGGTTCTATTTATTATTTTATTCACTTAAGCAAATGCTTTTAAATAGGGAGATGAGTCTTCAAATGTTATGAAAGTTCTGAAGAGAGAGAAAAAGAAAAATTCTAATGCAAGATCTTTGAAAATTTTTACTATATTCTCAAAATGAGATTTAGGGTGTTACAACTTTAGTCCAAAAGTGGACTAATTTTGCACATGGGTCCCTAGGGTTTGGTTTTAGGGTTTTCCAGGGTTCCAATTAGGGTTTCTGGTATTCCAAGGGTATAAATGTGATTCAACTTCGTTTTTTTGGGGACATTTTATAACTCTTCCCCTAAAGCCTTTAGGTTTCACATCTTGGGTTAAGTTTTACTCCCTTTGAGCCTTATTTAGAGTTAGGTTCCCTATCCAGGGTCCTATTTGCAAAACACCAAAACAATACACTTGTTTGAAATTTTTACCTAGTAAATGCACTCTAGGTGTGTCAAACATATGCAATGCCAATGTTTATGATGCCATGCTCAAGTTTTAGTTATAGTAACACCAGGGGTGTTACATCCTTCCCCCCATAAAAGAATCTCATCCCAAGATTTAAAGTTCTAGGGTGAGTAATGGAAAAGGAAATGTGTCACATCTTTATTTCCTTATTTTTGGTACAAGGCAGAGGTGGTGTGGGGGTCACTTCTTTATTACAACACTGAATACACTTTACAAATTACATGAGGCAAGGAAGCCTGGGAAATTCTTATCTAAAAAGTCTTGAGTTTCCCATGTAGCCTCATCCTCCGAATGTTGGTTCCACTGTATCTTATAGAACTTGAGAGTTTTTCTCCAGGTATCCCTGTCCTTTTGATCCAGAACTCGAATAGGATGTTCCGAGTATGTTAAATCTGGTTCCAGGACAACATCTGTCACTTCAATGGTTTGATCGGGAACCCGAAGACACTTCTTCAATTACGACACATGGAACACATTATGGATAGCAGACACAGTTTCGGGGAGTTGCAGTCGATACGCCACGGGTCCACATTGCTCAAGTACCAGGAATGGACCAATGTACCTGGGTGCAAGTTTCCCTTTAACCCCGAAATGCGATACTCCCTTCATGGGTGAAACTTTCAGGTAGACATAGTCCCCTTCATGAAAATATAAGGGCATTCGCCATTTGTCTGCATAACCCTTCTGACGGGCTTGTGCTTTCTTCATATTATGAATAATTTTCTGAACCTTTTCCTCGGCCTCCTTCACAATATCAGGCCTAAAGAAATACCTTTCTCCAGGTTCAGACCAATTTAGCGGAGTTCGACACCGTCGCCCATATAAAGCTTCAAAAGGTGCCATCTTGATACTCTCTTGATAACTATTATTGTATGAAAACTCCGCCAAGGGCAAGCATTCATCCCATTTTGGTGAGAAATCCAGGACACATGCTCGCAACATATCTTCGCGTACTTGATTAATTCTCTCAGTCTGTCCACTGGTTTGTGGATGATATGCCGAACTATGGAGCAACTTAGTACCCAAGGATTTGTGAAGTGCTTCCCAAAACTTGACTACAAATTGGGATCCACGATCCGACACAATGGTCTTCAGAACACCATGCAGACTAAGAATACGAGCAATGTACAATTGGGCATAGACAGTAACCGGGTAACTTGTCTTGACCGGTAAAAAGTGAGCAATCTTCGTAAGCCGATCAATTATAACCCAGATAGAGTCATACCCTTTTGCAGTCCTGGGCAATCCCATGATAAAGTCCATACTTATATCTTCCCATTTCCATGTTGGGATCGGCAAAGATTGTAATCGACCAGCAGTTGTCATGTGTATGGATTTGACACGTCTGCAGGTGTCACACTTAGCCACATAGCGTGCGATTTCAATTTTCATCTTCGTCCACCAGTAGTGTTGCTTTAGATCATGATACATCTTAGTGCTTCCCGGATGAATATAATAGCGACTAAGATGCGCTTCATCTAAGATTTGCTGGCGGAGTTCTTCATTCTTTGGCACTACTATGCGGTTATTGAACCATAGCACACCTTGATCGTCTTCCTTGAAACATTTGGCTGTTCCAGCCCTTATCTTCTCCCGTATGTGCTTCATACCCATATTATCCTTTTGAGCATCAATTATTCTTTGCAAGAGGATAGACTCAAGCTTTAGCTGATTCAGGGTTCCTTGTTGGACCATCCCCAGGTTTAGCTTTTCCATCTCTTGACATAAAGTATTGTCAGAGGTCTTCACCATAAGACAGTGGCAGGAAACCTTACGGCTCAATGCATCTGCCACAACATTGGCTTTGCCTGGGTGATAATGAATTTCCAATTCATAGTCCTTAATAAGCTCAAGCCATCGTCTTTGCCTCATATTTAATTCTGACTGGGTGAAGATATACTTCAAGCTTTTATGATTTGTATAAATATGACAGATATTTCCCAGCAGATAGTGACGCCAAATTTTCAGGGCATGAACCACAGCAGCTAGCTCCAGATCATGAGTTGGGTAATGCTCTTCATGTCGGCGCAACTGCCTTGAAGCATATGCAATTACTCGGCCCTCTTGCATTAATACACAGTCGAGTCCACTACCTGATGCATCACAGTATACGTCAAAAGGTTTGGTGATGTCCGGTTGAGCCAATACCGGAGCAGTGGTTAATAATGTCTTCAATTGCTCAAAAGCTTCATTACACTTAGAAGACCAATTGAATTTAGTGTCATTCTTCAATAAACTTGTGATTGGCTTCACAAGCTTAGAAAAATCTAGTATGAATCTGCGATAATATCCAGCTAGTCCAAGAAAACTCTGGACTTGGTGAACAGTGGTTGGGGGTTTCCACTCCAGAATATCCTTGACTTTGCTAGGATCTACCGCAATTCCCTTGGCAGATAACACGTGCCCCAAAAATTGTATTTCCTCCAGCCAGAACGCGCATTTGCTGAACTTGGCATACAACTGATGTTCCCTCAGGCGCGTTAATACAATCCGCAGATGTTGAGCATGCTCCTCTTCATTTTTAGAGTATATCAAGATATCGTCGATGAAGACCACTACGAACTTGTCCAACTCGGGCATAAACACCGAGTTCATCAAATAGGTGAAGTGGGCAGGAGCATTTGTTAGCCCAAAGGACATTACCAGATATTCAAATAAACCATATCGAGTAGTAAATGCGGTCTTCGGTATATCTTTGGGCCGAATACGGATTTGGTGATAGCTCGACCTGAGATCAATTTTGGAAAATACCCTCGCCCCAGTCAGTTGATCAAATAAGATGTCGATCCTTGGAAGAGGGTACTTGTTCTTGATGGTGACCTCATTTAGGGGTCGATAATCCACGCACATTCGTAGGGTTTGATCCTTCTTCTTAACAAAAATGGCGGGGCAACCCCATGGAGACGAGCTTGGCCGGATGAATCCCTTGTTCAGTAGATCTTGTAATTGAATCTTCAATTCCGCCAACTCATTAGGGGGCATACGATACGACCTTCGGGAAATAGGAGCCGTACCGGGCTTTAGCTCAATTACAAATTCTACATCTCTCTCAGGTGGCAGTCCAGGCAAATCTTCCGGAAATACATCTGGAAACTCACATACTACCGGAATATCTTTGATTTCCGGTACAATGGCTTCATATATTCTACCAGAAGCTTTGGCTGGATTGGTTACGGGGAGAGACAAAAGAATCTCTTCTTGATTATAGCTCAACCTGACGATTCTGAGTTCAGTGTTGAGAATTGCCTTGTGTTGGGTTAACCAATTCATACCCAAAATCACATTTACATCCTGGCCTTTCAGAACAATCATGTTAGCAGGAAAGTTCCGTCCGGCCATTGTTACTGGCACTTCATAGGCCACTTCTCTAGTAAAAATGTATCCCCCAGGTGAATGAATTTTAAATCCCTCTTTTGATTCATGGCATGTAATGTGATGTTGCTCCACAAATTTCTTGCTAATGAACGTATGCGAAGCACTAGAATCAAAAAGAATAATTGCAGGGTGACTGGCCACGAGAAACGTACCCATCATCACTGGTTCACCTTCCGGTGTAGTGGCCACTTGAGTATAGTGTACCCGCCCCGTCTTCTTTGTATTCTTCTCCACAGTATTTCCCTTTGATTGAGCTGATTTCCCAGACCCTTGCTGAGCATTTGGTTGATTCTGCTTGGGATATGGGCAATCCTTGATGAAATGTCCAGACTTGCCACAATTAAAACACCCGGTTGAGGAGCTAGGCAAAGCAGGGAATCGAGTGCCTGGGGCACCCGGCTGATTTGGGGTAGTGGGGGTATTGTTGGGACGGATAATGATTGGCTGCTTGAAAGGGAATGAGGGCGGTCGAGAGAAAGAACAATTTTGGCTAGAAGGCCGGATCACAAACCGTTGCCTTTTTGTCTGGCCCTGATTAGACTTCTCACCACCAAATCCCTTGTTTTTCCCGGAACCTGCATATTTTGCTTCAACAGATAGGGCTGTGCTGACAGCCTTTCCATATGTGAGATCTATGCAGGTGGCCATTTTTCTCTGCAATCGATCATTCATACCCCTCATAAAGCAGTTCTTCTTCTTTAAGTCAGTATTCACCTGGTCGATTGCGTATTGTGACAGGTGATTAAACTTGTTGAGATACTGATTGACGGTATCTCCTCCTTGTTTCAGCTTCATGAACTCTTCCTGCTTCATATGCAGAACACCTTCGGGTATGTAGTGCTCGCGGAAGGCCACTTTAAATTCTTCCCATGTGACTTGATGGTTTGCAGGTTGAATAGCCACATAATTTCCCCACCAGGTACTGGCAGGGCCACGCAGTTGTTGTGCTGCGAACAACGGCTTCTGTGTCTCAGAACAGCGGAGAAGGCCAAATTTTTGCTCAATAACCCGTATCCACTCATCAGCTTCCAATGGGTCCTCAGCCTTAACAAACAGTGGTGGACGGGTTTCAGAGAAATCCAGATATGTGGTTTCACGGGGACCTTGCTGATAACCCCTTCCTCCCTGCTGCTGGAATTGTTGGCCCGCCATTTCTCTCAGAAAGCGGGTATTGTCTGTAGTTGCGTTCACCAAGGCGGCAATCGCCTCGGCCAATGTGGGAGGAACCGGAGGTGGATTCGGTGTAGATTCCCTTCCACTAGAGGGTCCTGCTGCATCCTGAGATCGAGTTTTGGATGGCATCTGTGGCAACAAACATTTGAAAGCAAATATAATATGCCAAAGACCAAAACCATCTGATTCACATTACCAAAGAGAGTAATGTACAACTCGATTTTACAACAGGATACATTACCCAATACACAATAGCACTACCTATTATACATTAGTACAACCTACAATACACTACTTTCTATTTCTACAGCTACCCTACTACTCCTGCCCCTGGTTACACTTGGCAGCTTCATTGTCAGGGGTGGGAGACCATACGTCGACCAGCCTCATAGAAGGAGGGGGCCCAAAAAGGTCTAACTCGCCACCAAGCGCTTCTCCCGCATTATGCGAGGGTCCGGCTTCTGACCTGACGGGATCCGCAGGGACATATGGGTGTAATTGCGAATACAATACATGAACTTCGTCATGCAAAGTATTGCAATATACCTGCAAGTTGTCAAAAGCAGCGCTAAGTTCGTTGACTCGTGCTTGAGCCTTCACTTCCTTAGCCCAAGCTACCGATCGAGACTGCACTGCCCAATCAAGCGCCAAATCTCGATCAGCTAGTTGATCTTGCAGGGTACGGATGTAACTTCTTAGTTCATTTATTCAGTCACCATCCGCAACCCATAAATTGGTCCTGCGTTGTAACTCTGTTTGAAGTTGATTCACGCGAGCTTCGAGATCACCAATTGGATCGTTGCTCCCGCTACTGCTATCTTGCTCCCGTGGGGCAAGTTGGTGTCGAGGTACACCGATAGGTCCAGTATGCTTTCGTGCTGTCTTCCTTGTACGCGGTGGCATTTTCTAAGGGGGAAATTTATTAGTACAATTCATAGCATGATGCATGAATAATTACAGAATCAACCTTAGTTGATTCAACCTTCTATACATTGCACTCTTCCTATCTGGTCTTTGAAATAAACTCTTCAGAGATGCTTAGGTAAGAAGAGAAGAAATTTACTAGATAAGACTAAGAAAATCTTTTTGAAGATGCTACATAATATCTGCCAAGAAGGGCTACGCTCCGATACCAGCTGTGACGGAACCTCCCAAGTAATTAGGCCCACCTACAGTTGTCCTTGTCCTTCGGACCTCAGACAACCCTGTAGGTGCCCCTGAACTACTTGATAAGTTCGGTATCTTTCTCTTACCTTTCCAGGAACGTTTCACCCGTCTGACAGACAATATGTTCATCGGAGATGCGGAAATGCGGAAGTGATTACATAAACTTGCATTTATTTAAAAGTAGGAGTAAGTTATTTAGTACAGACCAGAGAGTGCTAAAAAGTATTATTACAATACCTGGGAGGTAAAAACTCCTTCCATTAAGTTCTTTACACAAAAGGTTTTTAAAGAGGACCCGGTCCTCCGGTAGCTTCATTCTTGATTATCTTCACCTTTCACCACCTTGGTACAAAAACAACAAAGGTTTGTTGTCTCCTCACCTAAAAACAACGGGGGAATAAACCCTGAGTATGGAATTACTCAGCAAGTCTTACCCGACTAAAGAAAAGACTCTCAAGGGTATGCTGGCTATATGGGAGTCAAGGTAAGGCCTTTCAATAATCAAGGACTCTGTTTGCAGAATTGCTTATTAAGGTGGATCCTTAAAATCCAATTTTATTGTCAGGTTAAGTAAAATTACCTGCAGCTAGAGTTCTTTCTACCCTAGTTCAATCACTTGACCTGCACTAGCCAATTTCTTATCAACCCTTCATCTTTATTGGATTGCTACGTGTAAGTCAGTGGCCAAGTCTCCTTAACCGCGGAGGTACGGCGATCCGAATCGATTATACTCAGCTGAGGATCTCCTATCACACGACATATGTAGCACTTAACCCTTGCATATGTCAACCCACCACCGGGGTTCTTAAGACCAGATCAGGTTCACGCAAACCGAGAGCACAGATACACCACCGTCCAGCCTCTTGCCACGGAGGGTACACGCTACTCTCGCCACCGCTCCACGCCCATTTCGTGTTATCTTATTCTGGCCTTAGTCCACCCGAGGCAAAGCTTACCCATGACGAGGCATGTGACCAGTTAAAGGGTCCTCGGTCAGCAGACCTACATCGACAAGGTCCTTAATCGACTCAGACGGAGACACTACACCGAGACTCTCTTTCTCATGCAAGTCACCCGCCCGGTCTCAGTTTAATCTTTTAACCCCAAAGGTTGGTACCTGGCAGAGGTACATTTTGTTTTTCTAAAGCAAGGCTAAGCATCAAAATTTTTTTGTAAAACGGGTGATCAAGGAAGGTAATCAAATTCAAGGAAGGTAATGCAGGAATTGTTTTAGCAATCAACTCCTATCACCTAATGCATCAAGCAAGTGATAAAGATTTTAAAAACATCAAGGAAGGTGGCAAATGCACCGGGGCTTGCCTTTGTTAATGGGTGAGTCAGGCTCAGATCCACAAATATCAAAGTAGAAACAGTTCTCAGCCTGTGTTTCCAAAGGTGGTGGTACTTGCTCTTCAGTGGCTTCCACTTCTTCTTCGTGTTCTAATCATAACCATATATATAAGAATGAATGCCATGGGATGCTTATGAGGATGCAAAGATAATATAAACTTATTATCTAAGTCTTGAATACAACTTTCCTTCACGGAACTCCGAGAACTTAGGGTTTCCGGAGTCAGTAAAGGAGTTCACAGGGCAGGGGGGTGTTTTGGGCTTTGGTGATCAAACTAGGTCCAAATCAACCCAAATTCTACCCAAGGCTTCTGAATAATATGAGAAGCTCATATAAAAATTTTGAGCATTTTTGGGGTTACTATTTATCTTTTAAAAATCCAGAACTACTATCTTAAACTATCTTAAATACCTTAAAATTCCTAATTTACCCTAAAAATCATGAAACTATTTTTATTAAATTCTAAGGAAAATAAGAAACCTAGGAAAATTGGTTTCACAATTTTAGGATTTTTCTACATTTTTCTACAATTGTTGGAGTTCTGCTAGAAAAAGAAAAAGATAAAGAATGAACAATTCCTGGGCCGATTTCAGCCCAGGCAGCCCAACACCAGAGGGAAAACGCGTGCGCGCCCGCGCGCTCTGGCGACTTTACATATGGACCCTCGGGTTTAAAGCTAAACCGATGTAGGTTCATTGACTGTTTAACACAGTCACTGATAGTTTGCAGTATAGTCCCTAGATTTCTATTTCTCTACACCGACTGGCCCTCGACGGCGCTCAGCACGGAGAGCTCAACTCCGACGAGCTAGACCGGCCGGAGGAGGCCAAGACCGGCGCCCAGCTTCGGACTAAACCAAATCCAGGACTAAGAGAGTATTTTCCCCAACTTAATTGCACAAATGGTAACCTATTCAAGCCTGCCCACGAGAACCGCGAAGGCCATGAGCATATGATCGCGTTCCCGTTGATTGATGGTCTCTCAGCTCGATTTGGTGACTCGGTAAGCATCACAGGGCTATGCAAGTGCTCAAACGAGGGAGAGAGAGAGATGAACTGACCGGGAGAGGGCTGGCCGCGGTGAGGTGGGTTTCACGGTGGCGGAGACTTGATTTGGGGAAAATCTCAAATTCGAGTTCTCTGGTGGGGGGTTTGGGGTGCAGGTGGGTGCTCTAGCTGCTCGAATACATAACAAAGATGATGGTGCACTTAATTTATAGACTCCGGGGGCGGTGGCCGGTGAATCGAGCGATTACGCGCGGCGGCCGGGAAAGAAATAGGCACTGGCGCAAGCGCTAGGTGGCTTCTACCGTGGCGGTCTCACCGGCGATCACCGGACGACCTTAGCATGACTATCCACGACGTGGTAAAATGCCCGGACACGCGGCGCAAGGCCAAGCGATGGCGGTTCACCGGCGAAGTCATCTGCAGCGGCCGTGGCAACTTGGTACGGTGGCCGAACTTGTTTAGTGACCGGAGTTATCCACGACGGTGATATTTCTAGGACCCCGAGCGCTATCCACTCCATCCGAGCACCAATCGTGGCGACGACGGCACGAATCACGGCGGCAGGTCACCGGCGGTGAGGACAGTAGCGCTGGCGATCTGATCCTCCTGATAGCACTGTACCATGGAGAGTTATATTCAGACAGCCTGACAATCAAGTTTGGAGCCCAATTTTCTCTCAATTCCCAATGATAATCCATGTCAAGCTCTGTAGCAAAATTGTAGAGTAATGTACCATCTACAATGTTGCCATATGATGTTTCCACTAAAAGCCATTGAATCATACTTGAAATTAGGCTTGAAGTCGATGGTAGTTCACTGTTAGCCTGATTTCAGTCCTTTATCAGTCTGACAGCCAGACTTTGAGCATGATTATCTTCAAATTTCTCATAAGAACATGGCTTGCACTCTTAAGCAAAGTTGTTCTCCTATAATTGGGCTATAATTTTGATGTGATGACCTAGGGCAAAAACCCTAGAATTTGAAAGATACAAAGCTCTAAAGTTGAGTCATTATCACTGAAAATCAGACTTAGACTATAAAGGGCTTTAAAGGTGAGTTTTGCAAATTAGCCCAAAACTTAGGGTTAAACTTTCAAATTCATATATTTGTGACCCAAATGACTTAAGATACTTATTTGACTTGGTTTTTGCACTTTAGTCCAAAAGTGGACTAATTTTGCACATAGGTCCCTAGGGTTTGGTTTTAGGGTTTTCCAGGGTTCCAATTAGGGTTTCTGGTATTCCAAGGGTATAAATGTGATTCAACTTGGTTTTTTTGGGGACATTTTATAACTCTTCCCCTAAAGCCTTTAGGTTTTCACATCTTGGGTTAAGTTTTACTCCCTTTGAGCCTTATTTAGAGTTAGGTTCCCTATCCAGGGTCCTATTTGCAAAACACCAAAACAATACACTTGTTTGAAATTTTTACCTAGTAAATGCACTCTAGGTGTGTCAAACATATGCAATGCCAATGTTTATGATGCCATGCTCAAGTTTTAGTTATAGTAACACTAGGGGTGTTACATTTTAGTAAGACCAAATTACAAAGTTTTTAGTTCACCAAATAACCAGCAAATCATAATAAGAAAGTTTGGCCATTTGGTTTTTCCAAAATCCCCAAATCAGCCCTTGAACCAAGGACCCATGGGGAAATTCAGAATTCAAAATTCAGAATTTCAGAACCCTTTTCCAAAGATCAAATGTGTTCTCTGTTTTTCAAAACTCAAAACCAAGAAGTCCAAATATCAAAGTTGTGCCAAATTTCCTTCAACACGCTCTGGAAAAATTTGAACTCAAACCAAATTCATTTGGCACGGTTTTGGCACAGTTTGACCTCGGGACCAGGCATTCTGACACTGGCACCTTGGTGACGCTACAACTCCCTGTCACTAGCCTAAAACCGTGTGACCTCCATACACAAAAGACAAAGCAATGTCAGGGGAACAAATCCTTCACAGTGATCTTGCCCAAATTCGCGAAGATTTGTGCCCAATCGGCATTAGAACTCGGGCAGAAGCAACGGTTCCACGTGTTCGACCGTGGCTGACACCCCCGGTTCACACCCGTTCACGCACCTGCGCTCCCCAGTGCACGCCTGCACGCGCTCGCCGGTCCACGGCCACCCGTGCACCGCGCCGTGCCTATAAAGCAGCCCCGAGCCTCAGCCATACCTCCTCGCGCGCTCACAAGTCTTGCCCAAGCTAGAGATCACCGAAATTCGCCCGAGCACACCGCGCCACCGCCTGCCAAGCTTTCCATGCCTCGGCCGCCGTGGCCAGCTCCCTCCAGTCGCTTCCAAGCTGCGCCAACCCCTCGGTTAGCTTCACCATTAGCCCGTGAAGCTTTCCAAGCCCTTGGACCCGGCAGAACTTCACCGGAGGCCCGAGATTGCCCTCGCCGGACTTCGGTCGCCCGCCTCCGCGCGTGAACCGAGCATTCTGGTAAGCCATTTTCAAATTCCTTGCACCCACGTCTTCCCTAGCACCTAGTGAAGCTCTCTGGCCCGTTTGATTGAACTATTGCGCCATGAGTAGGCCGGATTCCTCGCCGCCGACGAGCACCTCCGCCTGCGCACGCGGACCGGCTGACTCCGACCATCCCCGACGATGACCCGCACATCGCCGTGATCCCTGAGACCTCCCCTACGACCTTGACCACCTCACCAGAGTAGCCTCGCCGCTGGTAAGCCCCTCCGCCCTTTTCTCCGCCGCGGGTACTTTTCAATTGGGGACAGGACTGCGGGTTCGATTTCTAGAAACCCTAGGGGTTTTCTGCAGAGCCGTAGACTCAAATGAATAGTGCCCCGGGGACCTGTCTATAAATCCTTTAAGAACTTTCGCCAGGGACCCCAGCACAAAACTGCTTTTCTTTAAACCATTTTGAATTAATCTTTTATTATTCAGCAGAAGACTTAGAAAATTCATAACTTGAGAAATACTTAACCAAATTTTGTCAAACCAATTTTGCTGCATTCTAAATATTATGGACTACCAATTAAAAATATTGAACCCCATGCTTTCTGTTCTAATTTTTAGAGTTTGGAATTAAATACAGAAACTGACCAAACCCTATTTAATTAAAGAAAATTGGTTATGCTTCTGTGCTAGGCTTGAGAAAAATTTTAGATGTTCAAACCCCAATTAGACACTGTTTAAAAATAGTGGGAATCCCAGTATTGAAGATTTAAGTAAGATTAACCAATAAAAGCCATTTTTGCCCAAAACTTAAGAAAATCAGAAAGGTATTAGAAAATAATAAACAATGAGTGCAATTATTTTTCCTAGCCTACTTAAGTAACAGAGAACCTAGGAAAAATAAAAGGACCTCTAGTCCATTAAAGAATTAAAGTGAAATGTTTTATCTAGCATTATTCCAGCTAGAAAACAATTATTAGAATTATGAAAACAATTTCAATACTTGTCATAAAAATCCAGTGGACTTGTGACCACTAAAACCCCACTACAAAAATGATAACCACCGCAGCCCATCATTTTAAGTAGGGTAAACAAATAAAACTTGATATTGGGTCATATTTCAATTAAATCATAAACAACCCAAAAATGGTGCAATAATGGGCAAATAAAATTTTGCTAGATCAATAATGAGATAGGTCACCAGAGAAAAATGCAAACCCATTTGAAAGATGCAAAATAATACATATTGCCAATACTTCATGAAAAAGGCCATTTAATCCAATTAATTCCTACCACCCCTTCCCTTAAGCAAAAGGATGCCAAACTTTAGAATGATTGCTCTTGCGCAAAGAAGGAGCTAAGAAAAATCAGAAATCAGTTGTTTGATATTTTTCAAATATAGTGGTAGTAGAAAGCACCCCTTTGGCTAGAAACTTTAGAAGATCATGATAAAATAACTGTTAAGTATTAATGGCTAGGAATTTGTGCAAAGTCATGTTATGGCACCCAAATGCCAGCAAAAATATGTCTTAAGGAATAACCTTCTGTTAAGTGGTAGTTGTAGTTCAACCCATCGTTCCTGCCCTAGCATTTGATAATTTTATACAGAGAAAACCACTTGCTTTTTAAACCCCAAATTTTGAAACAGAGAATTTTACACCAGTGAGAAGCCAATGTAATTTTTGCAGCATTTTTCAAAATTTATTAAGACAACTTGTAGTTCAAACCCACCTTAAAAGCATAAAGGAAATCAGTGGAACACCAAAGCAGACTTACCACTTCATTCAACTAAGCGTGATCTAAATTACTAAGTATACCACCAAAAATCTTTTGTAACAAGATTTAACTCTATCTAATTTAAGTGGATCATTGACCCTCAAAGTTTAATTGCTAAATTACATATCATATCATGCATGTATCTGACTCGTTGCATTCATTAGACTGTAATCTAGCTGACGGAGAGTACGTGCTCATCCCCGAGCAAGGAGTTGTCCACGAGGAGGACCAGGAGCAAGCTCCCGAGACTGCCACTGAGGATCTCCCTGCAGCCTCAGCTATTGAAGGCAAGCCCCGGTTTTATGCATAACCGTATTTATATATGCTACTTTACTACACTTAATGTTTGTAGGCTTGTAATGTGCACTTAAGTGTAGGAGTTGCTTGAAACCTCTAGTTGCATGAACTTAGGATTCCTTTTTGAGATGGATACTAGTATGCTAGGTCGAGTAGCTGTTGTGCTAATCAGGATCTCGGTAGAAGTCGAGTGATTTTTCTAGCACTCGCACAAGGTCAGGAATTGAATGTATTCATCTTGATAATGGGATCTATGATGGTCTATGGACTTGGATCTAGGGAGGATGCCTTGTTCATGAGACGGGAAAAGGAATTAAGGATTAATGTGTGGATACCTGAGTCAAGCGTTTGAACGTACTAAACACATGTCGAGAAATATGGTAACCGGTAAACCTAGTACCTGAGTGAAGCCGGGCACGGACTTTATCCCTCACTCGTCCTGATACTAGGTCTCCCATGCTAGCTATGGTGGGTACAAGTGCGGTCATTGCACGGCGACAGACAGGGTCAGTGGAGCATTGTATGCCAAGGCGGTGAGCCCTGGCCGCGAACGGGGAATCGATGGGGACGGTTGACATGTGTGGGGTCGGAGTACCCTCACGTGTCGTGTGTTTAGGTTTGCCTTGCAAGGATAAAACTCGATTTGAATCGTCTGCTTCTCACAGCTAATGAGACTGCTTGACCCCTTGTACTACATTGAGTAAGAAGTGAAATGAGGTTTACATGAGATAACTTGTTGATTGTACTAAATGCTTGATACCATGTATGCTTAGAAAGAGCAAACTTAGTTATTCTAATGATGTTAGAAATGGGTAAAGCTAAAACTTGATTTAGATACAGCTACTGCTTTGGCAAACCAAACCCCTCAGCCAAATAGTTGCATGGTCTAGAGGTAGATGAGTAGTTTCCTCTCACCGGGTAAGTCTAGCTGAGTATTAGTATACTCAGCCTTGCTTGTGGCACAATTTTGCAGGTGAGCTTTAGGATATGGTCGATGGTGTGACTTGGCCTACCACCCTGCCACCGGGTTGGACGATCGAGTGGGATGATGCTCCGACAGGAGAGGAGCAAGAGGCGTAGTGGGCTAGGCCTTGCCCATTTCCTCGCTACCGACGATATCGACTATCCGCTGCATTTTAATTCGTGAACTCTATTTCGCTACTTGAAAAACTCCGATCTATGTAATAATTCAGTACTTTAATTTGAGGTTTCCTGTTTTATTGTATTTCTTCTGTGACTCACCTTCGAGTGAGTATGTGGTATTTGATCCTGGTTAAGTGGCTTTATCAGACTAGATCTGAGGGACTGACGGGTTATTCCGATTTAAGTATGTTACAGCCCCTGAGGCATGACTCAGGCACTTAAGCTAGAATAATTCGGGCGGTTCCGCCACACCTTCTTAGGCAGATTTGATAGAATTGTCACCCGAAGTTTGCTTCGTGCCTTAGCATATTTTCGTTCAACGAAGTGTTGCCGAAGATTTACTTCGTGCCTTAGCATATTTTCATTCAACGAAGTGTTGTCGAAGATTTGCTTCGTATTCGTTCTTTCTGTTGATACGATATGATGTATGATGTGATGCTATGCTAAATGATGCGTTGATGTAATGCAATGTGATAATGATGTTTGAACACCCACACGTACGCCCACACTTAAACACTGAAGACTCTGCATCCCCTTAGGAACGACTTTTGAGTCTTTAAGCTTTGCATACCCTTAGGAACGACTTTTGAGCTTCTTCACCTTCTATTTCGGTGGTATAAGTTCTGCATCCCCTTAGGAACGACTTTCGAACTTCTTCTCCTTATATTTCGACGGTATTTGGCTTTGCATTCCCTTTGGAACGACTTTTGAGCAGAAAACTTACTCTGTGTTCCCTTAAGAATGACTTTTTGTAGCTTCGGATCATAATTTTTGGCTCTGCATTCCTTTTGCAATGACTTTTGAGCAGAAAACTTACACTGCGCTCCCTTAGGAACAACTTTTTGCAGCTTTGGATCATAATTTTTGGCTCTGCACTCTTTTAGGAACAACTTTTGAGCTTCGAAATTTTACTCCGCTTTCATAGACACGTTTTACTAGCTTCGTAAATCCATAGGGAAGATATATTTCACTCTGGTGTAGACACAATTATTACAAGAAATTGAAATTAAGTTCTTCATTACAAGAATAAAGTGGCATAAAAGATAAAAGTTCATCAAAAGTAGGATATTCCTCAGTATATATGCTTCGATTCTGGTACAGTGCTATTGACTGTATGAGCTTCGGATTCCTCCCTGAAGTCGCGCTGCTGTTGGGCATGCTGGTACCCTTCTGGCTGCAGGCTTTGGGTATGAGTAGGTGGCAATGGTGGTGGTAGTGGGAGCTGGGGCCAGGAAGCTTGTGAATGACTTGCCGAAGCAACAGAAGCTGCAGGTTGATTACCCACGTATTCTGATATATAGGGAGAGTAGCACGAAGCAGTATGTAAAACCTGCTTCGGCTGATTCTGCCGCGCTTCTACTTCGGCAATCTCTTTTTGCTTCTGAATGGTGACCAGGCATGTTCTTGTAGTGTGGCCCTTGTCCTCACCACAGAATAAGCAATAGAGTTTCCTGGGCTGATCCCCATATCTTGCTCCGAAGCCCCTGCCGCCTCTGCCCCTTAGAGCTGGTGGTCTAAAAGAGCTTTGTTGTTGCCCTGAAGATTGTGAGCTATGATGTGGTCTTTGAAACTGGCTTCCTCTGTCATCACTCTGACTGGAGTAGTGGATTGATCTGATGTGCTTAGGGTGGATTCTTCATCCGAAGCCCCTAGTCATCTCAGAAAACCTATAAGCTTCTTCCCTTCTCCGACAGAAATAATTATTGGCCCGGATGTACTCATCCATCTTCTGAAGCAGCTTCTCTAGAGTTTGAGGGGGTTTCCTGGCAAAGTATTGAGCCGTAGGTCCTGGCCGAAGCCCTTTGATCATGGCCTCAATGACGATTTCATTGGGCACTGTGGGTGCTTCTGCTCTCAGACGCAAGAACCTTCGAACATACGCCTGGAGGTATTCTTCGTGGTCTTGCATGCACTGGAACAAAGCTTGAGCAGTAACCAGCTTTGTCTGAAACCCTTGGAAACTGGTGATCAGCATGTCTTTCAGCTTCTGCCATGATGTGGTTGTTCCTCACCGAAGAGAGGAGTACCAAGTTTGCGTAACATTCTTAACTGCCATGACGAAGGATTTTGCCATGACTGCAGTATTGCCCCTATAACACCCATGGTGTTACTGTTACTAAAACTTGAGCATGACATCATAAACATTGGCATTGCATATGTTTGACACACCTAGAGTGTATTCACTAGGTAAAAATTTCAAACAAGTTGTATTATTCTAGTGTTTTGCAAATAGAACCCTGGAATAGGGGACTTAACCCTAAATGGGGTTTAAAGGGGTAAAACATGACCCAAATTGAGAAAACCCTAAGGTTTAAGTAAAACAATCATAAAATGTTACTAAAGATGGATCTACATTACATTCATACCCCTGAGAAACCAGAAACCCTAATTGAAACCCTAGAAAACCCTAAATTCAAACCCTAGGGGCCTATGTGCAAAAGTAGTGCACATTTGGACTAAAATGTAAAAACTACAATGTTAAGGCATATAAAGTCATATGGTTCACATTCATGAAGATTGCAAGCTAAACCCTAGGTTATGGACTAAATTGCAAAAAGTACCACTTGACCTCTATATAGCCTAAGTCTGAAATCAGTGTTATGAGCACAACTTTGAGCCCTTGTAACTTTCAAATTCTAGGGTTTTTGCCCTAGGTCACCACATCAACTATGTAGACCTATGTAAGGAGAACAATTTTGCTTAAGAGAGTAAGTTAGGTTGTTGTGAAAAATTTGGAGATAATCACCCTCAAAGTCAGGCTGTCAGGTCATTTTAAGTCTGAATTTTCCAATGGCAGTGAGACTGGATGAACTTAGAGTTTGATTTTGGGTATGATCCTGTGATCTTTCGAGGATGCACCATGTAACAAAATTAAAGCTGGTTTATTAAGCTATAACTTTGGTACAGAGAGCTAGCTCGGACACTACACCAAATCGGGAGTAAATCAGCGCTAAACCTGCTCTGTCAAGCGCTCTGATGAAGCAGTGCCATGGTACAGTGTCCAAAACAGATCAGGCCGCCAGCGCGGCAACCTCATTACCGGCGACCTCCCAGCGCAAAGATTCGTGCCATCACCACCGTGACTCATGACCAAATCAACTGGATAACACTTGGAGATCATCGTCGTGGATAACTCCGGCCAGTAAAGTATTCCGGCCACCGTACAAGCGTTCACCGTGGCGGAATTGGATAAGTACACCAATGACCGCCGCTTCCCGGCCTTGCACCACGTGTCCATGCACTTCCACCGCATCGCCGTGACCTCCTCTCGCTCCCCGTTGATCATCGGAGTAATTGCCACGGCATCAGACACGAATTCACTGCGCCAGTGAACTTCCTCTTTCTCTGACCGCCGCGCGTCTCACCCAAATTCACGGCCACCGCTCACTAAGCCTATAAATTGAAGACACCGTGAGCTCCGCAAGGTCATCACACACCTAGCCACCTAGTATTGCCCCCAGCCGATCACCAGCGAGCTCGAATTCCACATTTCCCCCAAATCAGTTCAAACAAGCCGCAAGAACACTTCGCCGTGGTCAGCGCAAATCATGTCCGATCATGTTGTCTCTAGTCTTGTTCTAACATGCCTAAGCTCTCCTCAAACTCCTCGGCCCTTTAGTTTGAACTAAACCGCCGTAGATCACAGGGAACGCATGGTTCTATTGATTACTTTCGCTGCGTCCGTGGCCAGGGACATTTGGGTAGCCATTCGTGCAATTAACTTAGGGGAATCACTGGTTGGGGCATGAATTCAGTTTCGGCCGAAGCTTGGAACCAGCCCTTGTTCCGTTTGGCCGGTCCAGATGCTCGCCGGAGCTGTGCCGCACCGTGCACTATCGGGGACCGCGGGCAGTGAAGGAATAGAACTAGGGGGACTCCTGTGTAAATTGTTAGTGACTCGAGAAAATAGTAAGCAAACCCAGTTCTAGTTAGCCAAAATCCTAAGGGTCTTTCTGAAAAGCCGCCAGAGCGGGCGCAGGCGCGGGCGCACACGCGTTTCCGCCTAGGCTTGGGCCACTGCGATCAAATTTGGCCCAGTACTGTTTCTCCTTTTCCCTTTTTTTTGTCCAACTTTAGAAATATGTAGAAAATTGTAGAAAAATGCTAAAAATGGCAAATCAATTTTGTTAGATTCCTTATTTTTCATAGTATTTAATAAAAATAGTTGTATGATTTTTAGGACAAATAGGGAATTTTGAGTCATTTAAAATAGCTTAAATCATGAGTTATGGATTTTTAGAAAATAGATGATAATTCCAAAAATGTCCAAACTTTTTACATGAACTTTACACATTATTTAGAAGCCATGGGTAGAGTTTGGTTTGATTTGGACCTTGTTTTGTAACTAGAACCCAAAACCCCCACCCCTGCCCTTTGAATTCCTTTACTGACTCCGGAAACCCTAGTTTCCCGGAGAACCGTGAAGGAAAATTGTATTCAAGAACCTTAGATAATAAATTCTTATTATCTTTGCACTCTCATGAGCATTTCATGGCATACATTCTTATATACACATATATATATGGTGATCTTTAGAAAACGAAGAAGAAGTCGAAGTAATCAAAGAGAAGACACCACCACCACCCTCGGAATCTCAGGCAGGAAACTGTTTCTACCTTGATATCTATGGGTCCGAGCCTAACTCACCAATCAATGAAGGCAAGCCCTGGTGCATTTGCCACCTTCCTTGATGTTTTTAAAATCTTTCTCACTTAATTGATGCATTAGGTGATAGGAGTTGAATGCTTAAACAATTCCTGCATTACCTTCCTTGAATTTGATTACCTTCCTTGAAACCCTGTTTTTACAAAAGGTTTTATTATGCTTAGTATTGCTCTAGCAAAATAAAAGGTTTTGTTTTACAAAAGTTGTTTGGCAAAGTGGGAGGAATGTTTTTAGAAAACTTGATGGTGGCTCCATCATGGCCATGATGGGTTCAACATCAGAAAAGATGTACCTCTGCCAGGTACCAAGCTTTGGCTTTTAAATGATTAAGCTGAGACCGGGCGGGTGACTTGCACGAGAAGAGAGTCTCGGTGTAGTGTCTCCATCTGAGTCGATTAAGGACCGTCTCGATGTAGGCTTGATGACCGAGGACCCTTTAACTGGTCACATGCCTCGTCATGGGTAAGCCTTGCCTCGGGCAGACTAAGGCCAGAATAAGATAACACATAATGGGCGTGGAGCGGTGGTGGGAGTAGCGTGTACCCTCTGTGGCAAGATGCTGGATGGTGGTGTATCTGTGCTCTTGGTTCGCGTGAACCTGATCTGGTCTTTAGAACCCCGGTGGCGGGTTGACATATGCAAGGGTTAAGTGCTACATATGTCGTATGATTGTAGATCCTCAGCTGAGTATAATCGATTCGGATCGCTGTACCTTCGCGGTCATGAAGACTTGGTCACTGCCCTATACGTAGAACTCCAGTAAAAATGAAGAACTTGTTAAGAAATTGGCTAGTGCAGATGAAGTGATTGAACTAGGGTAGAAAGAACTCTAGCTGCAGGTAAT
Organism: Zea luxurians; assembly: GCA_029449295.1. Lineage (NCBI taxonomy): Eukaryota > Viridiplantae > Streptophyta > Magnoliopsida > Poales > Poaceae > Zea > Zea luxurians. The sequence goes on along the minus strand of JAOPSE010000001.1, from coordinate 40,981,772 downwards.
TTTTACCTAACTTGACAATAAAATTGGATTTTTAAGGATCCACTTTTAGTAAGCATTTATGCAAAATAGAGTCTTTGATCATTGAGAAACCTTACCTTGACTCCCTTATAACCAGCATACCCTTGAGGGTCTTTTCTTTAGTCGGGTAAGACTTGCTGAGTAATCCCATACTTAGGGTTTTATTCCCTATTGTTTTTAGGTGAGGAGGCAGCAAATTTTTGTTGCTTTTGTACAAGGGTGGTGTCAAATGAAGAAAAGCAAGAATGAAGCTGTGGGAGGACCTAGTCCTCCATAAAAACTTTTATGTAAGAACTTATCGAGAGGAGTTTTTACCTCCCTTGGTATTGTAATAATAAGTACTCTGCACTCGTGTTTATATGCTGGTCTGTAATAACTAACTTGATCTTACTTTCAAATAAATGTAAGTTTATGTAATTGCTTCCGCATTTCTATATCTCCGATGGTTTGTAATGTCTGTGGGACGGGTAAAACGCTCTTGGGAAAAGTGAGAAAAGCAGATACCGAACTTGTCAAGTGATTCAGGGGCATCTACAGGGTTGTCTGAGGTCTGTTGGACAAGGACAACTGTAGGTGGGCCTAATAACTTGGGAGGTTCCGTCACAGCCCCCATATGAAGATATGGTTGCTTCATAGCTCATCAGAAACTACTTCGGATCTGAGTGCCCATCATACATGGGGAGCTAGGGTGCCTTGTATGATGGGGGCCATGGGGTAGCTTACAGTTCTGCTGACAAAGGAGAAGCATCATCAAAAGAAAAATTTCCATGATGGAAATCATCATACCACTCATCATCATCATAGGAATTGTCCTAACAAAGCTCTCTGCGTTGAGGTCTTCGGTCCTAGTCATCTTAAGTGAGATGACGCATTTCCTCAGCAGCCTCATCGGTCTTCCTCTGTAGATCGGAGAGATGAAGCATCTTCTCCTTCTTCCTCTGGACCTGTTGATGGATGGCTTCGAGGTCCCTTATTTCTTGGTCCAGCTCCTCCTCCTGAGGTGTTGGACTTGTAGCCTTCCTTTTTTGGCTTCTGGCTTCATGCAGTGTTTCTTGGTTGACGTCCAGTGGCTGCAATGCAGCCCCAGCGCTGAAGCTTTCTTCGGCAGCATGACGAAGGTCACAGCTTGCCGAAGGTGGTCAAATGAGTTCACAGGAGGTGGGCGCCAATGTTGGGGACTTGTTCTCAAATGCTATGAGTTAAGAACAAGGCAACACGAAATGTTAATGATTAAAGACCTTCGTCCTTCAAAGCATAATCTCCCTTAGGACATAATGATCTCCAGACGAAGGTTATAAAGGACATACCTTCATCATATCGGTATGTAATAATGAAAGTAGAAGCGTATGAAACATGGAAAAATAACATGAATAGACATATTGAATCATTAAATTATTCACATTCTCATTATCTTATCATGAACAAATATTAATGACAATAAATTATATTTGTACCTTCGGCTTCACAAAAGGTACGAGCTCAAGAGTGACGTGCGAGTGAATACAGAAAAGCGTGAACAGTACGGTGTTACTGTTCATCTATTTATAGGCATAGGACACAGCTTGTGTAAAATTACATCCATGCCCTTTGTATTTACTATTGACTTAAGGACAATCTATCGAGGACTAGATAGCCTTTTCCTCTTTAAGTTGATTTCATTTTCCACCGCTAAGCCAAAGCTTCTCCACGCGTAGCTTCGGAACTGGTTCATCCTTCTCCTAGACCATGCTTTTCATATTGTATACAGCTTCATTCCGAGGTCGAAGGTCCCTATGAATGTATCATACATGGAAAACATGTTAGTTGTGTTTTTGAGGACCTTCGGAAGATGAAGGCCCCCAACAATCAGCAGTAGAGTTCATTAGGGCAGCAATGGCCTCCACCAAACTTGGAGGTACAGGTGGAGGGATTGGGGTCTCCTCCCCACTACCCAAGAAGTTCGTGCCCCATCATGACCATGGGTCCTTGTTGGCATCTGGAGAAGAAAAAACACGCTTTATTATTACACAGTACAGTTACACAACTTTTGTTACATTATTCCAAGTTCTTACATATTATACATACTCAATCCATACAAACCTACTTTCCTTATTAAGTCTAAGCAAGGAAACAACACACTACTACACTAGTCTAATCCTCCAAATCCTTGGTCGCTCCAGATCTACTACTAGCTTCTGGAGGGCGATCATCAATGATGTTCATAGAAGGAGGGGATCCAAAGTTGTCCAGCTCTCCATAGGGTCCTCCTTCATTTGCTCCTACTACGCCAGCACCCATCTCTGCAACTTCAGGTGGTACGTTTGGATGTAGCTGGTCATATAACACATGCACCTCCCCATGCAGGATGTTATTATACACTTGCAGGTTTTCCAAGGCTTGGCTCAGCTCATCCACCTGGGAGTTGGGGGCCTTCTTCTCTTGAAAGTCCTCAAAAACACGTTTAACCATTGGTTATCAACATATTGCCAAGTATTGCAGGAGCTTCGGGTCAGAACACCTTTGATGCAGGACGATGGAGGGGTGATGAAGCTAGCTTCATCATAGCAGCACAGAAAGACAATGCAAGGAGGAGTCATCCTGACTGCTAAAAGCAAAAGACAATGTTGCCCTTGTATTATTTGTAAATCCTATGTGTAATCCTTGTGGGTGTAAATGTAATTTCATACGAAGCTATATGATTCCCTATAAATAGATGAATAGTGTGCTACATAAAGTATCTTTTAAAGGGCCAGACAATTGTTGTGTGTAATATTTTCTCTAGAACACCTTTGTTCTAACTTATTCTATAGGACAAAAGGTACGATAGTAAATTCATTATACGAAAGAGGAGAAATATGATATTGATACATATGAGATGAGTCACTATGTTAAAATTCCTTTACATTCTTTTCTTATTTATGTAATTAAGTCATGACTTGTCTGGTTAATCCTCAATCGTTGTCTTAGAAGGAGTTATCCCAAAGCTTAAGGACGAAGGTTGATTATCTTTTTAACATTGTGTTGCCTTGTCTTTGATTGTATGTAGCAGTCAAGAATAAGTGACCAACATTGGTGCCCACCTCCGGTGAACTCATCAACGACCACCTTCGCCATATCGCCGAAGAAGACAACGGCGCCAGGGGTTGTTCTTGCTCCTCTAGATACCAATCAGGACAGAATCCTTCTACAAGAAGCCTAAAGCCAGAAAAGGAAGGCGCTAGCCCAACCCCACAAGATGAGAAGCTATATCAAGAAATCAGCAACCTTGAAGCCATGCACCAACAAGTGGAGAAGAGAAGGGAGAAAATGCTTCGGTTGTATGAGCTACAAAAGAAGATCGATGAAACAGCTGAGGAAATGCGACACCTCGCACAAGATACTGAACAACAAGGGTATCGACCACAACAAAGAGACCTTCGTCAGGAAGGCCCCAGGCACGAAGATATGTGGTATGAAGATTTTAACCATGACAATATTGCTTTTGATCATGCTTCTCCTCTAGCTACAGAGCTACAGGCATTACCATGGCCACCTTCGTACAACCCACCCCAATTACCAATGTACGATGGCCATTCTACCCTGAAGCAATTCCTCATGAGCTACGAATCAACCATATCATTCTATGGTGGCAATACAACTGCCATGGCCAAGTCCTTTGTCATGGCGGTTAGGAGTGTTGCTCAAACTTGGTACTCCTCTCTCAGGCCAAGAACAATTACATCTTGGCAAAAATTGAAGGACATGTTGATCACAAGTTTTTAGGGGTTTTAGACGAAGCCTGTAACCGCTCAGGCCTTGTTCCAGTGCACACAAGATCATGAGGAATATTTACAGGCTTACGTCCAAAGGTTTTTGTGGCTCAGAGCCAAGGCACCAACGATGCCAAATAAAATTGTAATTGAAGCAATGATCAAGGAGCTTCAGCTAGGTCCAATGGCAAAGTATTTTGCTAGGAAACCCCCTCAGACTCTAAAGAAGCTTTTCCAAAAGGTGGATGAGTATATCAGGGCCGATAATGATTTTCGGCAAAGAAGAGAGGAAGCTTACAAATACTTTGAGATGGCAAGGGGCTTCGGGGGAAGATTTCATCTAAGACATGTCAGAACAATCCACAACTCAGGCCAAAGTGAAGACAAGAACAACCATAATCAAGGGCACGAGAGTAACTCCCAATCAACAAGGACGCATCAGAATTCCTTCAGACCACCAACCCCAAGAGCTAGAGAAGGACGAAGCTTCGGAGGAAAATACAACTCTCAGCTAAGAAGACTATTCTGCCTATTATGTGGAGAGGATAACGGGCACAGAACAAGGACTTGCCAAGTCACAATATAAAAGTAGAAGGAAATAGCTGAGGCCGAAGCATGGTAGAATCAGCTGAAGCAAGTTCTTCATACTGCTTCGTACTACTCTCCATACATCCTAGAGTATGTACGCAATCAATAGCCACTTCCACAGCCTACAGCTTCAGTTGCCTCAGCAAGTCACTCTCCGGCTAGGTGGGCCTTACCTCAACCACCCACATCAGTCCCAACTTTGTCTTACAATTAGCAGCCTCAAGGGAAAAATCAGGATCAGCAATGACGTGATGCGAGGGAAGAATCCAAAGCTCTAATAGTCAACAACACTATTCCATAATCCAAACATATCTACTAAAGAACTAGAGGGACTGGCTCAAGAATACGAAGCAAATCTATTGTAATTTTTGTTTCGTTTGCTTTACATTTTGCCTCAAAAACACATTAAGAAGGTCCATCCTTTGACACTCTATAATAAATCTGAGGTTACACCATCGAGTGTAACAAAAGTGCTGAAGAAGCTCTGAAGTCGTTCCTACGGGAATGTAGTGCTCAAAATACCACCTAGTAAAGGTAAAGAAGCTCCAAAGTTGTTACTAAGGGGATGCAGAGCTAAAATGCCACCGAGTAAAGGTGAAGAAGCTCCAAAGTCGTTCCTAAGTGGATGCAGAGCTAAAATACCAACTAGTAAAGGTGAAGAGACTCCAAAGTCATTCCTAAGGGGATGCAGAGTCTTATTATAATATTTTTTTCTATCGTCATATTAATCCAAGCATCTTTGCATCATATCATCACATCATTATGCATCATACCATCATGCATCATATCATCTTGCATTAACTGTAAAGAGAAAAGAAGGAAAATTATTCCTTCATCTGCAGATGAGGCTTAGCTACGAAGCTAAATACATGTTTCTTGAGAAATCATAGACTGATAATAGGAGGATGGACAGAAAGGGAAAATACTATATCTTCAACAATCATCATCATCAACAGGACAAAGAAGGGGCCAATGCTTTGACTTCAGTAACAGACATTTTGTGACATCACAAGACCTTCGACTGAATAGGGTTTTCTTTATGAAGCGTGAAAATAAGGGAATGTGTTTTTTCGACTTCGGCTCAAAAACGGTATGTACATTAATTTCATGCTACATAAAGAAAAATAGTATATAGTGCAATGATATATAGAACACAATTGTTTTTACATAAAGCAACACACAAACTTTAAAATGTTTCTACATATTTTCTACACATGAATTTGATAAAGTCTCTACAAAAAAATTCAATCGTCTTCCTTCAGAAGTTTCTTCGGAGCTTCGATTAGTAGTTTGTTGACGGCTTTGTTTATTGCTGCGTTTACCACACTAAATTCGTCAAGGATTCCCTTAAGCGACGGATCTACTTCGGGGTCATATGGTTCTGGTGGTGGAGAAAGTTCCACTGCTTAAAGAGACTGTTTAGTGGCCAAATGACAAAAATAAAAAATAATTTGGACATTAGATTAGAAGTAAAAACACATACATATGCGTCGTTCAAGCTCTGGTGATTCTTCAGCTTTCCTAGCTTCATCAATAGCCCGATGAGTCTGAGAAAAACATAAGAGTAAGATAAACGCAGACAGTAAGTCACAAATGCGAAAAGTAAGAGTTCAGAATTTGAAATGACCTCTTCTTCATCCCGTCTGATAGCTTCATCCGTAATCACCCTCCCACCATTGAGCCAAATTTCAAAATAAAATTTTCCTCCTAGACTAATAGATTCAGTAGAGGGTTCTTTTACATCTTCAGCTGACACTATGAAATACGGTTGAATTAAAACCTTCGCATGTTTGTAGCCAGCCTCCTCAAGCAGCAACACTGCTCCGTGTGCCCCTACATAGGCGCAGCAATCATCTCGACCGGTGAGGACTTCGTCGAAAACCTCAACTTTGTCTTCTATCCATTTAATTGCCCCTTCAATATCATCACGAATAAAATTCTAGTCATTTGAGTATGCACCAACTTTAGCAAACATATCCTTCAGCTTATCACAGCATTGAATAGCAACGAAGAAACCCTCTTCTTTTGATAGTCGAAGCTCTTCAACATTCTTTTGGACTATATCCCACTCAGCTTCAACTATCTTCCGTTTTCTTTTTCAACTTCAAATTTTCATTAAACTCGTCAACCTTTCCTTCTAGTCTTGACACTTCATATTTGTGTAGCTCTACCTAGGCTGATAGAGCATATTCAAGATCAGCAATGCGTTTTGAATCAGCTTTCTTTTCTTCTTCTAGTTTTGTAACTAATGTGCTCTCTTTAGAAAACCTAGCTAATTCAGCCTAACTCTGTTTCAGTTAGCCAACCAAGGAAAGCAAAATTTTATCTTTTTCAATAGCCTCATGCCAAATGGTTATAACTTCGGAACGTAAATTTCCAAAGGCTATTCTAGTGCTTTCATCTTCAGCATCTTTTTGTGCTTTCAAGGCCTTACTCAGAATAAGCCCAAGGAAGTAACAAAAGAAAGTGCATAAATAATATAGAAGAACACCCGAGAAATCATTAAAGATAAAAGAGAAGAATGAATACAAACCTTTAAATTATTATAGGCTAAGCGATCCGCAAGATGATCTTTTGGCATTGCGGATATTTCAAGCTCACGCTTCGGATAACCCATATTATCCATTATCTCGCGACAAACATCAATCTCTTTATTATCTGGGAGGCAGTACAGATAATCGTCTTCGTCATTGCCCCCGTAAACTAAAGAGCCTCGAGGATACCTCAGGTCTCTTGTATAATGTTGCACTTCGGCAATTAGTTCTTTCGTCAGTTGTTTCCCCGAAGCATGGCGAATAATGTATTCAAGATTTTCATGTGGCGCCATTTCGGGTGTTGGGATTGCCATTTTCTCTGGTAGGCTCCTAGATTTCTCTTTTGATGGAATGGGCTCTGAAGATCTAGCCTTGTCTAAATCAGAAGAAATATCTGCAGTAGAGATCATCTTCGGTTCATCGGCCTTATCCATGGAGACCTTCGGTGGTGCAAGCATTGCTACCTTCGAAGGCTTCAAAACAGCTTCTGGTACATTGGCCATTATAAGGAGTTCCAGCAGGGACAGATATTGCCTTTGGCTACTCTTGTACCTTCGACAGTTCTAGCATCTTCGGTTCCATGAAAGTCTTAGACGATTCAGCATATGATTTCTTGATTTCTTCTTGCTCCTACCCAAAAATTCAAAAGGTTTAATAAGAATGCCAATTGGACAGTTTAAAGTTGAATTAAAAAAATAAAAATCATTACCTTCGAATGTGAAACACTCACAGTCTCAGTAACTGCCCTTTAAGTATAATATGACCTTGGCCGATGAGTCAGGATCTTTATTTTTTTGCTTCGGCGCAGTAGAAGAAGCTTTCAGTGCACCTTTTCTCTTTAGCCCCCTTTTTCGGGCAGGAAAACAATAATCAGGGTAAATTAACCCAATGGCATTAAAAACTTTGTTTAATCTTCTTCTTCCTCGGGCACCAAAGGTGGCATTCATAGCTTCGTCCTCGGCCTTGGTGTAGGCCCCTAACATCTCATCACTTGTTGCTTCGATGGCATCAAGTCAATCATTGTCTGACTCACCAAATTTATTTCTGTAGCGATAAGTATACTTCAGATATATTAGACTACTTCCAGCACTTTGACTCATACCAGCCCTAGTATCCTTCGGCATTTCCCACTCGACAGCTAGGGGCCATACCTTGAAGGTTATGTGCTCTTGCACTAAGTCTCTAGTGCTGATGTAACCGCACAAAGCATTAAAAGCTGCCAGGCAGTCTTGAGATTTTTCCTTGTTCGCGACAGTTGGCCTCTTTAATCCGAAGTAGGATCGGATTGGCCACTGGATTACATCCTTAACATCGCTTCTCTAGCTCAGGCCATTCTTCACATAAAACCATTGCTTCATCCACGATCCCAGCCATTTCTTTAGAAAGGTTGGCACGGGATACCTGACGTCTGATCGGTACACGAAGGTATAACATCCAAAGTTATTGTGATATTGCACTTTTCCAGTGGCCTTCGTCTGGTAGGACAACTCATGAATATTGCAAAAGTAATCAGCATCTAGCTCCAGTCCTTGGCTCCTTATTGCCTAGATGAAGATTCCAACTTTAATCAAGGCTTCAGGAGTAAGCTGATGAAGAAAAATTTCAAACTTTTTTAAGATTTTAACCAGCATCTTGGGTAGGGGGAAGCGTAGCCCAGCCTTCATGAAACTTCTAAAAACCACCACCTCATCTTTCTCAGAAAGAGGAACATTGTTTTCACCTCTGATTCTCACTATAGATACATCATAAAAATACCTACCCTTCATGGCTTCAAAATGCCCTTTCTTCACGGTCAATTTCCCGAAGACCACATGGCTTGGCCTCCACGGCCAATCTTCGGCATCGTCATTACCACAATCAACATAAAAATCCTTGCTGTCTCCAGAATCTTTAGATAGCACAGCCAAAATCTCAACAGTGATTTTTCAACGTTGGCCTTTTCCATAGCTTCGAAAAACCCAAGCAATGCGGCATCTTTGCTCCTCATACCTTCGGCCATCTCAAGTTTAATCAAAGAAACAACCAAAGCTAAAAAGTAAATGCAATTGCAATGGTTTAGAAAAATAGCAGCACAAGTCGGTGGCACAACAAATGTTTTATCATGACCCTCATATTTATATACAAAAAACCATTGCAAAGTGGCCCCCACAACTCAGAAAGTTTCGCTATTCTAGCGAAGGAAAGTGAGAGCACCTAGAGAGGGGGCGAATAGGTGATCCTATAAAATTCAACACTAAATAGCACACACTTGGTTATGAAATGTTAGTAAGATTAAAACCAAGTTGCTATAGCGAGAACTATTCACTTGATTGTTCCCTTAGAATGAGTATTGAATCTTTGGAACAATAGCACAAGTGATTAAGCAAGAACTCTAGAGAAGAGACCAATCACAAAGAAAAGTGACACAAGAGACATAGTGATTTTATCCCGTTGTTTGGCAAAGTATAACACTTGCCTACTTCCACATTATGGCGTCCCAATGGACAAGGGTTGCACTCTACCCCTTTCAAGTGATCCAATGATCCACTTGAATACCACGGTTTTCTTCCTTAGTTGTTTTCCCATTTGTGATGAATCTCCACAAGTTGGAGCCTCTCACCCTTACAAAGTTGATCACAACAAAAAGCACAAGAGTAAGGGAGGGAAAGAAACACACGCAAGAGTCGCAGCAATCACACGCACACAAGTCAAGACGTGAGCACACAAAAACACAGCGCAGGGAGTTTACAACTCGAGAAGTGCTCAAATCTCAAACACAAAGATCCGGATGCGTGCTTGCGGAGTCTAGGCGTCTTAGGATGTTCAATGGAAGCTTTGTGTAGTGCTCCATGCGCCTAGGGGTCCCTTTTATAGCCCCAAGGCAACCAAGAGCCGTTGGAACTCCATTTGGTAGGCAATTCTTGCCTTCTGCCGACTGGCGCACCGGACAGTTCGGTGCACCACTAGACATGAACAGTGCCCGATTTCTTTCCTCTTCTGGTAAAGTCGACCGTTGAGCCTTCGGTCGGTGCACACCGGACAGTCCGGTATGTCCTGGTGACCATTGGCTAGGCCACGTGTCACCCGCTGATCACGCAGCTGACCATTGAGCGCGGGCGCTGATGGCTCACTGGACAGTCCGGTGCACCACCAGACAGTCCAGTGATTTTTTAGCCATGACGCCCTCGCCAATTCCTGAGAGTAGTGAGTTCGTTGTCGAACCAGCCTTCGGTGCACACCGGATAGTCCGGTGCACCAAAGGCTGGTGCAAGTTTGGATGGACATAGCCAAAACTTCTCCAATCCAATTTCATTTGATTTAACAAGGCTCCTAGCACTTAGAGAAAATATGTTAGTTCCAAAAACAATTCACTAAGGCTAGAGTCATACCTTGATTGTTGATTTGCACTTCTTTAGCACTTAGCACATATTAACCAAAACAATATGTGCTGGGCATCTAATCACCAAAACATTTATAAAAATGGCCCAAGGGCACATTTCCCTTTCAGAAAGGTGTTTTTTGGATCTTCGGCATAAGGCCTTCGTTCGTTCCGCATTCTAAGTTTGTTACGAAGAAACAAACTAATGCTGTGAGGGGCTACTGTTGGGGGCCTTCGTCTCTTGAAGGTCCTCAACACTACATCAAAATAGTAAACTTCCTAGAGCCTAAACCCTAGGAAGTTAGGCCTAAACTCTAGGAAGTTAGCGAAACTCTCGGAAGTTAAGCCATCCTGTCGGAAGTTTGGCTCTAGAAAATTTTTTGTCGGAAGTTAGCTTAACTTCCTAGAGGGCTCTAGGAAGTTAGCTAACTTTCTACGGCTTAATAAGCCTCTCGGAAGTTAGTAGATTCTCGGAAGTTAGTAGCTTCACGCCGTCAGCGCTGTCAGCCACATTTCGGAAGGCTGGTGCAAGTTTGGATGGACATAGCCAAAACTTCTCCAATCCAATTTCATTTGATTTAACAAGGTTCCTAGCACTTAGAGAAAATATGTTAGTTCTAAAACAATTCACTATGGCTAGAGTCATACCTTGATTCTTGATTTGCACTTCTTTAGCACTTAGCACATATTAACCAAAACAATATGTGTTGGGCATATAATCACCAAAACATTTATAGAAATGACCCAAGGGCACATTTCCCTTTCAATCTCCCCCTTTTTGGTGATTTATGCCAACACATTTAAAAGCAACTTGAAGTGCAATATTATTCTCAAAAAGTGCAAATTGAAGACCACATTTTCTCACTTAGAATTTGGCATATTTGGATCGCTTTTGCCACCACTTGGTTTATTTTCACAAAACAAATTCTTTGTCCTATCTCTAAGTCAAACACACTTGTTTTGGAAAATCGAAAGATATTTCATGAGTAAATTTGATCAAATGCAACAAACTCCCCATTTTCCCATAATAAAACTTCTCCCCCATAAGAGAACGATTTTGCAATAAAAGGGTTTTGATCAAATACAAAGCTTCTAACTCTACATTTTTTGTGATCAAATGCAAAGCTTCTAACTCTACATTATTTGAAATTTCACAAGTGGTTGGCCGATCCATTTGCTTTGGCCTTAATTTCTCCCCATTTGGCATTAAGCACCAAAACAGGAGAACTTTTGGCCATTTAACTTCATTGCTTCACCAAAATGTCAAATAAGAGCAAAAAGGTAATGAGAGTACAACAAAGAACTTAGGATAAGATACATTTTACTAGAATGCAGTGGAAGCTCTTTCTATGTCCAAGTTCACTTTTCCCTTTCAATATCCCTTTGAGACTATTTCAAGAATACTCAAACAAACAAGTTAGTCTCAAGGGAGTCAAGTTGTAGTACATCTCCCCCTAAACATGTGCATCATTTGCATAGGGACTTGTGAGGTCTGGGGATGACTTGTACAACTTGAGCACCAAATATAAGCAATGAAAGACAATAGAACTTAAAGTAACATGATCAAGGCATAGAACACATGTATGCTATAGATCAATCTAAGTTACACGAATCTAAGACATTTAGCTCACTACGCAACCTGTAAAACCTTTTCTCATCTAAAGGCTTGGTGAAGATATCGGCTAGCTAGTTCTCGGTGCTAATATGATAAATATTGATATCTCCCCTATGCTGGTGGTCTCTCAAGAAGTGATGTCGGATGTCTATCTGCTTAGTGCGGCTGTGTTCAACAAGATTATCCACCAAGCGAATTGCACTCTCATTATCACATAGAAGTGGGACTTTGCTCAGATTGTAGCCAAAGCCCCGGAGGGTTTGCCTCATCCAAAGCAGTTGCGCACAACACTATCCAACGGCAATGTACTCGGCCTCAGCAGTGGATAGGGCAATAGATGTTTGTTTCTTAGAGCTCTAAGACACCAGGGACCTTCCTAGAAATTGACAAGTCCCTGAAGTGCTCTTCCTATCAACCTTGCACCCGGCATAGTCGGAGTCTGAGTATCCGATTAAGTCAAAGGTAGAACCCTTTGGATACCAGATCTCGAAGCAAGGAGTAGAAACTAAATATCTAAGAATTCGCTTAACAACCACAAGGTGACACTCCTTGGGGTCAGATTGAAATCTAGCACACATGAATACACTTAGCATTATATCCGGTCTACTAGCACAAAGATAAAGTAATGATCCTATCATTGACCTATATGCCTTTTGATCAACAGACTTACCTCCTTTATTGAGGTCCAGATGTCCGTCCATTCCCATTGGTGCTTCGCGGGCTTTGCATCCTTCGTCTCAAACCTCTTGAGAAGATCTTGAGTGTACTTCGTTTGGGAGATGAAGGTGCCTTCCTTGAGTTGCTTCACTTGAAATCCAAGGAAGTAGTTCAACTCGCCCATCGTCGACATCTCGAACTTTTGCATCATCACCCTGCTAAACTCCTCACAAGACTTTTGATTAGAACCAAATATAATGTCATTGACATATATTTGGCATACAAAAAGATCACCATTGCAAGTCTTAGTAAAGAGAGTAGGATTAGCTTTCCCAACCTTGAAAGCATTAGAAATGAGAAGATCTCTAAGGCATTCATACCATGCTCTTGGGGCTAATTGCTTAAGTCCATAGAACGCCTTAGAGAGCTTGTAGACGTGGTTGGGATACCTGTCATCCTCAAAGCTAGGGGGTTGTTCCACGTATACCTCCTCCTTGATTGGTCCATTAAGGAAGGCGCTCTTCACGTCCATTTGGAACAACTTAAATGAATGGTGAGCAGCATAGGCTAATAAAATTCTAATTGATTCTAGCCTAGCCACAGGAGCAAAAGTCTCCTCAAAATCCAAACCTGTGACTTGGGCATAACCTTTTGCCACAAGTCGAGCTTTGTTTCTTGTCACCACACCGTGCTCGTCTTGCTTGTTGCAGAACAGCCACTTGGTTCCCACAACATTTTGCTTTGGACGTGGCACCAGGCTCCAAACTTCATTTCTTTTGAAGTTGTTGAGGTCTTCCTGCATGGCCAACACCTAGTCCAGATCCTGTAAGGCTTATTCTACCCTGAAAGGCTCAATAGAAGAAACAAATGAGTAATGCTCATAGAAATTTGCTAAGCGTGAGCGAGTTGTTACTCCATTGCTGATATCACCTAGAATCTGATCCACTGGATGATTTCTTTGAATTATTGTTGGACTTGAGTTGTAGGAACCTGTGACGCTTCTTCCTCCTTATCATGTTCTTCATGTGCTCCCCCTTGATCCTACCCTTCTTCTTGAGGTACCTATTCATCGTCTTGAGTTGGGGGATGCACCATCGTAGAGGAAGAAGGTTGATCTTGCTCTTGTGGTTCCTATGGTCGCACATCACCTATCGCCATTATTTGCATTGCGGCCGTCGGAACCTCTTCATCTACATCATCAAGATCAACTTGCTCTCCTGGAGAGCCATTAGTCTCATCAAATACAACATTGCTAGAGACTTCAACTAATCCTGATGATTTGTTGAAGACCCTATACACCTTTGTATTTGAGTCATATCCTAATAAAAAACCTTCTACGGCTTTAGGAGCAAACTTTGAATGCCTACCTTTCTTTACCAAGATGTAGCATTTGTTCCCAAATAAACGAAAGTAGGAAACATTTGGTTTGTTACCGGCTAGGAGTTCGTAAGATGTCTTCTTGAGGAGGCAGTGTAGATAGAGCTAGTTTATGGCATGGCAACCTGTATTCACAGCTTCTGACCAAAACTGCTCAGGAGTCTTGAACTCTCCAAGCATCGTCCTTGCCATGTCAATTAGTGTCCTGTTCTTCCTCTCTACTACACCATTTTGTTATGGTGTGTAGGGAGCAGAGAACTCGTGCTTGATGCCTTTCTCCTCAAGATATTCTTTGACTTGAAGATTCTTGAACTCAGATCCGTTATCACTTCTTATCTTTTTCACCTTCAGCTCAAATTCATTTTGAGCTCTCCTTAAGAAGCGCTTTAGGGTTACTTGGGTTTCAGACTTATCCTGCAAAAAGAACACCCAAGTGAAGCAGGAAAAATCATCAACTATAACAAGACCATACTTACTTCCCCTGATGCTGAGATAGGCAACGGGGCCAAAGAGATCCATGTGTAGGAGTTCCAGTGGCCTTGATGTTGTCATCATGTTCTTGCTTTGATGAGTGCTTCCCACCCATTTCCCTTCTTGGCACGCTGCACAAGGTCTGTCTTTCTCAAAACAGACATCGGTGTCACACCCGGGTTTTAGGGGTCCAAAACCTGGGCACGAAATAATCACCAAGTGTGATGGGACCAAGTCTCACACATATGATGAATCATGGTATAGAAACGAATGTCACATCTTTACTATATAATAGGAGTTATGTACAAAATAAATAAATAATTACATCATAAGGAGACAACGATCCAACAACCCAAAGTTGACTGGGAGACGACGGCTGATATACCAGTTTTACACTATGCAGAGGTTGCACATCTTTACCCACAAGTCATGTTACCCATCTGCTAAGGGATCACGACTTCCCATACACCTCTACCGAGGAGGCAAGGCAGGGTAACACTACGAGGCCTTTACAAAATTCCACTACCTTCAGAAAATCCACTACAGTTTATAGGAAGCTCCAATGCAGGGACCCCTCGCCTGACTGCCATCGCAGCAAAATCAACCCAAGGGCCTCCCTACACTGACCACTGCCTTACTGCCCTTGCCCCTTCCGGGTAAGGTAGTCCTCCACTAGCTTTCCTAATTAGTTAGCCAAGGGCGTCCCATTCCACCCTTGTGGTAGCACTGTTTTCCCAGGTGGTTCTCCATGTTCCAATTAACATAATAATCTTATCATGAACAGTAAATAATAAACTGATAATAAAAGTGTAATCATGAATAATGTATATCTCCATACCCAAAACCACATAAAGCAATAGCAGGTACTACCCAAAAATTCAGTGGTAAACAAGGTATAAAGATAGCCAAACTAGGGTAACCTATTGGGTCCCATCAAAATTAACCTATGCAGATCATTATGATTAATAAGAACATGAGTGGGTAAAAAGAAGTGATCAAGGGCACAACTTGCCTGGGACTTGAGATTCTAGGTACAAACTTGCTCTTCATGTGACTCGTAACCTTGAGCTAGTCGTAGCAATACAAACAAACATCACACCAAACATAAGAACGAACTGCATAAGAATATTCTATGCGTCGCTAAGAGATCGCTGGTTTGAGAAACATTAAATTTGAAGTTACGGTTAAGGAGTTATGGTTTTCTGAAGCCTTAGGTGATTAGATAGTAGAAATTCATTCTATGTTACTCAGCATTAATCATGTCAGAAATTGTATGAAGAAATAACTAATTCAACCTTAATCCTAAGTCATAACTTGCTTAGGGGTTATATTCTAGCCAAACTATAACTGTAGACAGATTAACTTTGTTTACCAAGTCTAATCTACTAATTATAGGTTAAATATATATTTTGGAAAATATGTCACACGATAAAATAAGGTTACAAAGGTGTAGGCAATATTAATACGAGTCTAACGCAATTCAAATGAATCAAATCAGAGTTAAAATAGAGAAGATACGAATTTCCAAAGTATTTCAGAAATTATTTATGTGTCAAAAGTATTTTCTATATTTATTCTATGGATTTCACCCTGCAGTTGGACGACGACCACAATTCTAGGGTAAACCAGGGTTTAACCTGAGAAAATCCGGACCAAAGTATAATGGCCCTTACACATATGCGGATGGCGGGTTAATTCCTTAAAATATCAAGGGTTTTTTTATAAATCTGCTTGCGCGCTAAAGGCAAAAGGGTATAGAGAGTTTCAGGCCGTTGGATCTACATCCAGTGGTCTAGATTAGATCCAGCCAGCCCGTGAATAGGTATGCTATAACGGCCATAGGATCGAAGATCAACGGTCTGTATTTAACGAAGGCCGAACCATTCATACCCATTCGATCCCGATCGGACGGATCACCGATCGTGTGGACAAAACGGTACCCGACTTCAATCGTGGCCGCCCACGAGCTGATCAACGGCCGAGGCTTCGTCTTCCTCATCCAACCTCAACCACGGCGGTGAAGTAGCCACCCTGATGGTGCGCCCACTGGCAACATGGCTAATCGACCCCAATTGCCCTAACCCAAGCGCTAATCAATGCAAACGGAAGAGACGGAGATGCAGAACCAAATGGAGACCATCTTACCTGAAATAGTGGTGATAGTCATGCTATCCACATTACGGGGCAGATTCATGGCGACAAAAAATGCTCTGATAAGCAATTAGGGGGGCACTGGTGGTTTCCCCCGCCAGGGATGGACATGGACGCGCTCCACGTGCACCTGCGAACGCCCCCAGACCATGCCCCACGCTCGAATGTCGGTAAATCATGATGACCCCGTTGGCGGCTGGTGAGCACGCAAGGTGGGCGGCAACTTCCCCCACCCCTGTATCTCCCATGGTTCTCGCCACGACGGCGATGCCAGGGAAAAAACACGGATGCTTTTATGGAGGCCAAGGGGAAACAATCCGGACGGTCGGCGAAGATCTCGGCCACGCGTAACAACCCGAGCTAGGTGTCGTGTTTGTTCAGATTTGGAGAAGATGAGTCTGACGGCTGGGCCCCATGCCTCAGTGAGTACAGGAGCGTAGTACCAGAACAGGGTGATACCCCAGGCCCACAACTCAGTGTACCAAGTGGCGCGAGTAGATGTGGAGCCAACCAGCCGGTGACCCTGACCCAGCGGGCCCATGAGTCGAAGATTGGCTAGACACGGCTGAGATTGGCTAGTGGAGACTGTAACACCCCTGGTTTTACTGTCACTAAAACTTGAGTATAACAACATGAGCATTTGCATATCATGTGTTTGTTACACTTAAAGTGCATTCACTAGGCAAAAATTTCAAACAAGTTGTTTTGGTGTGACTTGATATGTGCGTAACCCTAGAGTAGGGTACTTAACCCTAAACCAGGCTTAGGAGTGATAATAAAGCCCAAGCATGAGAAAACTTCAAAACTCATGAGAAATAATCATAAGATATCACATTTAATGGACTTAAGTGGCACCCAAACCCTAGAAGTGCCAAAAACCCTAAGCAGACCCCTGGAAAACCCTGAGTTGAAACCCTAGGGGGTTATATGTAAATTTTGCACACTTTTGGATCTAAGTGCAAAAACCAAGGTATTAGGGTACCTCAAATCATATGGTTCACATATTTGAGGATTTGCAAATCAAACCATGAGATTTGGGCTTATTTGCAAAAAGCCATTCTACACCTCTCATGTGACTAAGTCTGAAAACCAATGAACAGGGCTAACTTTGGAGCTCTGTAGTTCTAAAAATATTAGAAATTTGCCTAGGGTCAATTCATCAAACTTGTAGAGCTACTATAGGAGTACAAATTTGATTATGTGCCGAAGCCTTGGTATTGTACAAAATTAGGATTTAAATGGGTCTGAATTCTGGCTGTCAGATAATGCAGAAACTGAATGTTGTATAACAGTGAAGTTGGGCAACCTTTGGGCTGGGATTCGGCTATGATCCAGTAATTATTTGGCCATGGTCGCTATAGCAAGGTTATAGCTGGATCATAGGGCTACAACTTTGACACAGAGAACAGGTCGAGTCACTACATGAAATTGGGAGCAAATCTTCGTGCAAGTTGCGCTGTCAGGCTGATTGATTGAGGATCCAATGGTACAGTGCACTAAAAATATCCGAATCCACTAAACCTCACCGTCGACGAGCCATGCACTCGGATTCGCGCCGCCGCGGTGATTCGTGCCCAGCGCAGATGGATAACGAAGAAGGGTAAGAATCTTGGCGCTTGGATTAGCTCGGGCTTGCTCATCGCCGTGTCGTCGTACCCACTTGGACAGCGACTGGTCGGAATCATCATCGCCGGTGTTAGCCGCTCAACGGTCGTACGCCACGTGCCTTGGTGTCTTACCACGTCGCAGTAGCTTGTAATACACACGACTGGTGATCGTCGGTGAGCTCGCCACGGTGAAAGCCACCGATTGCTTGTGCCAGTGCCCCCTTTTCTCTCCGGCCGCCACCACGCCACCTCAAATTCACAGGCCACCGTTCAAGGGCCCTATAAATTAAGCACACCCTCGGCTCCTATGTAATTGTGCACCCAACACACCCACTCGTTCCTCCAATTACTCACCAGAGCCCCTGAATTGCTCACTTCCCCCAAATCAGTTTTCCGCCGCCGTAAGGAAGGTCTCACCATGGCCAGTGCGCTCCAGGTCTGATCAAGTCCTCTGCTCTCTTGTTTTAGCACCCTTACGTGCCCTGATGCTCCTCGACTCGTTCAATTAAGCTAGACCGCGCTAGATCGTCGAGAACACCTATGTTCATCCGTAGTTCGCACTGTCGCCGTGGGCAGGGTGATTTAGAGCTCAACTCTAGAAATTAAGTGAGGGGAAATGGTTGCGTAAGGTTGAATTCGGTGTCCAGTAAAGGGGAGGGCTAGCCGTTGCTTATTCTGGCCACTACAAGCTCGCTGGAGCTTGGCCTGGCGCCGTTCCCCATCGAGGACCGCGGGTTATAAATAATTAGAAAGTGGAGGGCCTCGGTGTAAATGTCAGTGACCCACTGAAATAGTGCGCGGGGTTCTTCGCTAGTTATTCAAACCCCTGGGGACATCGGTGCAAACTATCCACCGCGGGCGTGTTTGCCTGTTCACGGGCTGACTTGGGCCAGTCTCGGCCCAATACTATTCATACTTTTTCCTTTTCTTTTTCTTCCAGGATTAGAGAATTCATAGAAAATTGTAGAAAAATGATAAAAATACCAGACCAATTTTTTTATATTCCTAAATTCCTATAATATTTAATAAAAATAGTTTTATGATTTTTAGTCCAAGTAAGGAATTATGGAGTATTTAAAATAGCCAAAACCTATACTCCTGGAATTTTAGAAATTTATTAATAACTCCAAAACTTACTAAACTTTTTGGATAAGCTTTAAATGTTATTTCGAAGCCTTGGGTAAAGTTTGGCATGATTTGGACAATGTTTGGTACCTAAACCCCAAAACCCTAATCTTTTAGTGATGCCTACCCTATGAACTACAATACTGACTTCAAAAACCCTAGTTTCCTGGAGTCCTGTGAAGGAAAATTGTATTCAAGACCTAAGATAATGTACCTTTATTATCTTTGCATTTTCATAAGCATTACATGAGCATTCATGATTATATATGGTTCTATATAGAAAACGAAGAAGAAGTAGAGGTTGAAGAAGCAAGAGCTACACCACCACCTGCCGGGAACTGCTTTTATTTTGATATTTGTGGAGCAGAGCCTGACTCTCCTATAACACAAGGCAAGCCTCGGTACATTTGCCACCTCCTTGCTATTTTAAAATCTTTCTCACTTGCCTGATGCATTAGGTGATAGGAGTTGTGTGTTAAACACTTGCTGCATTTCCTTCCTTGGAAGATTGACTACCTTTCCTTGATCACCTATTTTATGAAAAGGTTTTTCTGATGCTTAGTCTTGCTCTAGAAAAACAAAATGTTTTGTTTTCAACAAAAGATGATGCTTCAAGTGGGAAGGGATGATTTTCAAAAATAAAACTTGATTGTGGATCCATCATGGCCGTGATGGATTCAACATCAGAAAAGATGTACCTCTGACAGGTACCAAACTTTGGGTTTGAAATGATAAAGCTGAGACCGGGTGGGTGACTTGCACGAGAAGAGAGTCTCGGTGTAGTGTCTTCATCTGAGTCGATTAAGGACCTTGTCGATGTAGGCTTGATGATCAAGGACCCTTTAACTGGTCACATGCCTCATCATGGGTAAGCTTTGCCTCAGGCAGACTAATACCAGAATAAGATAATACGCAATGGGAGTGGAGAGATGGCGAGAGTAGTGTGTACCCTCCGTGGCAAGAGGCTGGACGGTGGTGTATCTGTGCTCTCGGTTGGCGTGAACCTGATCTGGTCTTAGGAAACCCGATGGCGAGTTGACATATGCAAGGGTTAAGTTCTACATATGTCGTGTGATTGGAGATCCTCAGCTGAGTATTAATCGATTCGGATCACCATTACTTCTCAGACATGAAGACTTGGTCACTGCCTACACGTAGCATTCCAGTGAACAAGAAGGGTTGATAAAAAAATGGCTAGTATAGGCTAAGTGCTTGAACTAGGGTAGAAAGAACTCTAGATTCAGGTAATGAATTAACTTGGTAATAAAACTAGATTTTTAAAGATCCACTATTAGTAAGCATTTTTGCAAATAGAGTCTTGATTATTGATTAAGCCTTACCTTTACTCCCTCAAGCCAGCATATCCTTGAGAGTCTTTTATTTTTTACGGGTAAGACTTGTGAAAGTACACTTCATACTCAGGGTTTTCGAATCCATGTTGTTGTAGGTGAGGAAGCAGCAAATTTTTGTTGCTTTTGTTCCAAGGTGGTGCCAAAGGAAGAAAACCAGGATTGAAGCCTCGGGAGGAAGTATCCTCCTTTAAAAACTTTTTACTGTTAAGCGGGAGGGGTTTTGTAATAATATTACTCTTGCACTCTTATATATTACTGGTTTGTAATAATAACACTCTTTCTATACTTTAATATAAACTAAGTGTTGTAACTGCTTCCGCATATTCGTTCCTCCGATGTGTTGTAATATCTGCGTGATAGGTGAAACGCTCTTAGACAAGGTAAAGAATTCAGATACCGAACTTGTCAAGTGATCAGGTGCATCTATAGGGTTGTTCGAGGTCCGATGGACAAAGACAACTGTAGGTGGGCCTAATGACTTGGGAGGTTCTGTCACAGGGACCACATGTCGGCGCCGAGGCCCGCGGCAAAGTGGGCCGCACAGGTGAGAGTGAGTAGGCCGCGGGGAAGAGGAAGTCGGCCCAAGATGCGTTTTCTTCTTTTCTCTTTTTTTCTCTTTTCAAATTCCAAACTCAAATATTTTAAACTTAAATTTAAACTCCTGTTTTAAATTTTCAGGTTTCCAAATGTCTGATGGAAATATAAATTCTAATGTTTACAAATTTTATTCTTCCTCCTATTCCATTGTGGAAGGACTAGATGATTTTATTAATATTTTGCCTTCTCATTTTATATTTTGCTCTTTTTTCTCCAATTCAAAATCTACTATCTGAATTTGAATTTGTTGGTGAGTTTCACCCACGGATTATGTGCACCAACAAAATTCCAATATGCAAATGCAAAAATATATATTTGCTTATTTATTTACTTATTATTACTTCTCTTTAAGTAGATGTTCCAAATCATATATATAATAAAGATAAATTTAATTATTGTTTCTTTTAGAAAAAAAGAAATATGATGAGTGGTCATTAATTCAAAAATGAATATTTGTTTCTTACTTACTTTGAGTGAAAGATATATATATATACTTTATATTTTTTCACTCTTTGTTAACTCTGTTCCGATAAGTGTTTGTACCCATGAAATTTAATAAGCATGAGATTTACCAAATATAATTATTTGATATAAGATATCTTACCATCATTTTTTACTTAAGAATATAATTTAAGGATATAACCAAAAAATTATATTTACCATTTCCTAAATATTTAACTTTTAGGGAAATTTCTTATTCCATCATGATACAGTTTTGGAGCGTTACAAATTCTACCCCCTTAAAAATAATCTCATCCTCGAGATTAGTAGAAAAGGGATGCAAAAGGTTTGGTCTGCGGTTGGCTTCTAGTCCTCCAAATGAGACCAAAGTTAGAAAATTTCTTTCTAATTTAATGGGTGGCTATAAAGGTCATGGGGATCTTTCATGTTTGGCTATTTTGGCAAAAGTAGTGAAGTTTGAAGTTAAGTAAGGTTAGGGCAAGAAAAGGAGTTTATCCAAAATGTTTAAGTCTCGATTAATATCGAGATTCGCTTTGACTCTTATATCTTTCCTTGTCGGTGTCGATTTTTTTCTTCTCCAATCTTGGTCTTATTGATTCGAGGTTAGTGTCTATCATCGGGGTTGGGAATATGGTTAAAATAGTTATGGATGAGATAGACTACATAATGTAGGTCAAAAGTTTGTTTGATGTTAGGTGAGGATAGACATATTATGCAATCCATCATGACTCTATTGGTTGGGTTAGCTCTTCTGTTCATGGTTGAGTTCGTCTAATGTACTAAGTTAAGTTAACATCTGGCTAGTAGGGTTTAATCTCTTCTACCAGTATCACTAATATGATTAAGTAGACCACATTAGAATAGATCACATTAGATTAGATCAGATCTAGATTAGATTGGATATGATTAGATTAGACTAGTTTAGGTTTGATGGATCTACTAGGGTAGGATATATAATATTAGGATATATTAGAATCTTTTGAGAAAGGGTGGATCATATGATGTAGGTAGGTGAGAATCTTTGTTAGGTTAAAACAGAGGGGTTATACAAATCATTAGGATCATGTAGGTCAGGTTGGTGGTTTAGAATCTTGTTTTACAATAGATAGATTAGGCAACCTATCAATAATATATAGGTTGTTTGTGTATGGCCGAGTTAGTATAAGACCCTAATTTGGGTTAAAACATACCTATAGGAGTAGGACCTAATTTATTTAACCACTATTAACTTGTTAAGTGACTGGGCTTAACTAGCTCAACTTAAGGTTAGACTTGATTAGGTTTGATTAACCTATTAGATTGGATCAGATCTAGAATAAATTGATATGACTAGTTTAGGCTAGATAAGACCTACCTAATATGTTTTAGAATAGATCATGGTTGTTACACTAGTTCGAGATAAGCAAAGTGGTTAAGATAAGATGAGATAAGATAGAACATAGGGTGAACCTATTAGAATAAAATAGAATCTTTTGAGTTACGAGGGATCTATTTAAAATAGATAATGGAGGATAATCTAAGTTGTCTAGTTATCTTATAAGTATGTATTTTTATGCCTAACTATATATGTAGATGCAATTGTGGACATTACTCCACAACTCATCTCACTCAATCAAAGAACCAAATCAGACAGGTATCATAAGAACAAACATTGCAACACATAGATACCTATAAAAATAATTTTTGTTTTTGTTCCTAAGAGTAGGTCTCCTATTCCTAAAGGTCACTTTAGGCAAAGGATTTTAAAGTGTGAAATCCACATTTGTCTTTAGAAAAGAAAAGATAAGAATAATCAGAGTAAAGCAGCAGCGGATGAGAAAAGATTAAGGAAAGTTTTTTTAGAAAGAATCAGAGTAGCAAAGGTAAGTAGATATTGGTTGTCCAGTTCTATCGAGGTTTCGTCCTACAGTCAACATTCCTCTGATACCACTTCTGTCACACCTGGGTTTTAGGGGTCCAAAACCTGGGCGTGAAATAATCACCAAGTGTGCTGGGACCAAGTCTCACACATATGATGAATCATGGTATAGAAACGAATGTCACATCTTTACTATATAATAGGAGTTCTATGCAAAATAAATAAATAATTACATCATAAGGAGACAACAATCCAGCAACCCAAAGTTGACTGAGAGACGACGGCCTAGACCTCTCACGAACTCATCACAGCTTCCTCTATGCGCCTCCTCCTGCGGTACCTGTTCTTGACCTGTGGAGGGTGTGAGACAGCAAGAGTGAGCTCACATACATTCATCGCTCAATAAGTTGTGGGGAATAATGTGCATGAACTCGCCAAACGTGGGAGCTCATGTGAAGTGTAAGGCTTACCAAAAAGGATGGTTAAAGTTGAGCATTGCTTTTAAAGTTGGTCAAAATTTTATTAGTAGTTACTAAGTATAAGTAAATACCAACCCAATTAAGTAGTACAACAAAAGTGATAACAACACCTGTGATGCAATGCATATGACAAATTGAATTTAGTTCCATAAATTAATATCATGTGAGTGTCTGAGCTGCTCATGACCATGAGCACGGCTGATATACCAGTTTTACACTCTGCAGAGGTTGCGCATCTTTATCCACAAGTCATGTTACCCATCCGCCAAGGGATCACAACTTCTCATACACCTCTACCGAGGAGGCGAGGCAGGGTAACACTACGAGGCCTTTACAAAGTTCCACCAGCTTCAGAAAACCCGCTACAGTTTATAGGAAGCTCCAATGTAGGGACCCCTCGCCTGACCACCATCGTAGAAAAATCAACCCAAGGGCCTCCCTACAATGACCGCTCCCCTACTGCCCTTGCCCCTTTTGGGTAAGGTAGTCCTCCACTAGCTTTCCTAATTAGTCAGCCAAGGGCGTCCAATTCCACCTTTGTAGAAGCACTGTTTTCTCGGGTGGTTCTCCATGTTCCAACTAACATAATGATCTTATCATGAACAGTAAATAATAAACTGGTAATAAAAGTGTAATCATGAATAATGTATATCTCCATACCCAAAACCACATAAAGCAATAGCAGGTACTACCCAAAAATTCAGGTTTCCAAATGTCTGATGGAAATATAAATTCTAATGTTTACAAATTTTATTGTTCCTCATATTCCATTGTGGAAGGACTAAATGATTTTATTAATATTTTCCCTTCTCATTTTATATTTTGGTCTTTTTTCTCCAATTCAAAATCTACTATCTGAATTTAAATTTGTTCGTGAGTTTCACCCACAGATTATGTGCACCAACAAAATTCCAATATGCAAATGCAAAAATACATATTTGCTTATTTATTTACTTATTATTACTTTTCTTTAAGTAGATGTTCCAAATCACATATATATATATATAATAAAGATAAATTTACTTATTGTTTGTTTTAGAAAAAAAGAAATATGATGAATGGTCATTAATTCAAAAATGAATATTTGTTTCTTAATTACTTTGAGTGAAATATATATATACTTTATATTTATTCACTCTTTGTTTACTCTGTTCCGATAAGTGTTTGTACGCATGAAATTTAATAAGCATGAGATTTACCAAATATAAGTATTTGATAAAAGATATCTTACCATCTTTTTTTACTTAAGAATATAATTTAAGGATATAACCAAAAATTTATATTTACCATTTCCTAAATATTTAACATTTAGGGAAATTTCTTATTCCATCATGATACAGTTTTGGAGCGTTACAATCGGTTGGTCCTAACACATGTTCTCCCTTTAGAAGTTTATCAAGGTTCTTCATCCCAACATGTGCTAGACAGTGGTGCCAAAGCTAGCCCATATTAGTCTTACTGATTAAGCATGCATCTAGATCGGCATTCTCTTTTGAGAAATCAACTAAATAGAGCTTGTCGTCTAATATACCCTTAAATGCTAATGAACCATCACTCCTCCTAAAGACAGATACATCAATATCTGTAAATAAACAATTATACCCCATGTAACATAATTGACTTACAAACAATAAATTATACCCGAGTGATTCTACTAGAAACACATTAGAGATTGAATGCTCGGTTGTGATGGCTATTTTGCCTAAGCATTTAACCTTGCCTTGGTTCCCATATCCAAAGATGATGGTGTCTTGGGAATCCCTGTTCTTGACGTAGGTGGTAAACATTTTCTTCTCCCCCGTCATGTGGTTTGTGCATCCGCTATCAATAATCCAGCTTGAGCCCCCAGATGCATAAACCTGCAAGGTAATTAAGCTTGGGTTTTAGGTACCCAACTCTTGTTGGGTCCTACAAGGTTAGTTACAACAGATTTTGGAACCCAAATGCAAGTTTTGTCTCCCTTGCATTCAGATCCCAATTTTCTAGCAACTACTTTAGCATTTTTACATGACAATACAAAAGAAGCATTACATGTTTGATAAATAGTAGTTGGACCAGTATTTACTTTCTTAGGTGCATGAGAAATAGTATGATTACGCCTAGGCCTATTTCTACCATGAGCATGAGAGGAACTAGTTATAAACATGGCATGAGAATCATGACAAGTAGGTAAAGTAGCATGATTATAACACCTATCATGACGAGCAACATTGGAAATATTCTTGACATGAGCATAAAGATAAGCATGGTTCTTTTGGCATTTGAAGAGTAAGAGCTACTAGCCATAGGAGCCTTCCCTTTCTCCTTGTTGAGACTAGAAGTCCTTTGGCTTGTTAAGTTCTTGGTTTCTTTTCGGAAACCAAGTCCATCCTTAATAGAGGGGTGTCTACCAACAGTGTAGGCATCCCTAGCAAATTTTAGTTTCTCATAATTTTCTTTGCAAGTCTTAAGTTGAATATTAAGACTTGCAACATCATTGTTTAACTTAACAATAGTAGAAACATGTTCATCAATATTAATATCTTTACACCTATTGCAGATAACAACATGCTCTACACATGAACTAGCTACATTATTTTTTTCTAGCTTAGTATTTAAATCAGCATTCAAATTTTTTAGGCTAGAAATAGAATCCTGACAGGTAGACAATTCAGAAGTCAACAGTTCATTCCTCTTAATTTCTAGAGCAAGAGATTCTTGAACATTAATAAACTTATCATGTTCCTCATACAGTATATCTTCTTGCTTTTCTAGAAGTCTATCTTTTTCATTAAGAGCATCAATTGATTCATTTATTTTATCTACCTTAGATCTATCTATTCCTTTAAAGAGATCACTATAATCTATCTCATCATCATCAGAAGATTCCCCATCACTAGAAGAAGTGTACTTAGGTGTATCTCGTGTACGTACATTCTTCTCCTTAGCCATGAGGCATGTGTGGCGTTCGTTGGGAAGAGGGAAGACCTGTCGAAGGCCAAGGCAGCTAGTCCTTCATCATTGGAGTCAGATGAAGAACAGTCAGAGTCCCATTCCTTTCCAATGTGTGCCTCGCCCTTCGCTTTCCTGTAGTTCTTCTTTATTTCCTTCTTCCCTTTATTTTCTTGTGCCTGGTCATTGTCATCATCGGGACATTGTGCTATAAAATGACTAGACTTACCACACTTGAAGCAGCAGTGCTTTCCCCTTGATTTGTTCTAGTTGGGATACTCCTTGCGTCCCTTCAAGGCGGTCTAGAAACACTTTATGATGAGCGCCACCTTGTCCTCGTTTAGCCCGGTAGCCTCCACTTGTGCTACCTTGCTAGGCAGCACCTCCTTACTGCTGGTTGCTTTGAGAGCAACGGGCTGTGGCTCATAGATAGGAAGCGGTCCGTTTAACGCATCATCCACATATCTTACTTCCTTCACCATCATGCGCCCACTCACAAATTTTCCAAGGATTTCCTCAGGTGTCATCTTGGTGTACTCGGGGTTCTCACGAATAAGGTTTACAAGATGAGGATCAATAATAGTAAATGACCTTACCATGAGTCAGACGATGTCATGATCTGTCCATCTTGTGCTCTCGTAGCTTCGAATTTTGTTGACAAGGGTCTTGAGCCTGTTGTACGTTTGTGTTGACTCCTCTCCCCTTATCATGGCGAACCTCCCTAGCTCGCCTTCCACCAATTCCATCTTGGTGATCATGGTGGCATCATTACCCTCATGAGAGATCTTGATAGTATCTCATATTTGCTTGGCATTGTCCAAGCCGTTAACCTTGTTATATTCATCCCTACATAGAGATGCTAGCAAAACAGTAGTAGCTTGGGCATTTTTATGTATTTGCTCATTAATAAATATGGGATTATCAGTGCTATCAAAATGCATTCCATTTTCAACAATTTCCCAAATACTAGGATGGAGGGAAAATAAATGACTATGCATTTTATGACTCCAAAATGAATAATCCTCTCCATCAAAGTGTGGGGGGTTTTCCAAGTGGAATGGATAGTAAATGGGCATTCGAGTTATAAAGGATGCGAGAATAATCAAAAGAATAGTTTTGATTAACAGTTTTCTTTTTTGACGAAGAGTCTTCGTTGTCGTCATCCCTTGGTGAAGAAGAGGAGGCGTCGCTGTCGTAGTAGATGATGTTCTTAATGCTTCTTCTTCTTTCCATCCCTCTTCTTGTGACTTGAGCCTAAGTCAGTGGGCTTGTCATCTTTTGGCTCGTAGAGGGTCTCCTCCTCCTTGTCGTTGATCACCATCCCCTTGCCTTTAGGATCCATCTTCGGGCGGTTAGTCCCTTAATGAAGAGTACGGTTCTGATACCAATTGAGAGCACCTAGAGGGGGGTGAATAGGTGATCCTATAAAATTCAACACTAAATAGCACACACTTGGTTATGAAATGTTAGTAAGATTAAAACCAAGTTGCTATAGCAAGAACTCTTCACTTGATTGTTCCCTTAGAATGAGTATTGAATCTTTGGAACAATAGCACTAGTGATTAAGCAAGAACTCTAGAGAAGAGAACAATCACAAAGAAAAGCGACACAAGAGACACGGTGATTTTATCCCGTGGTTCGACAAGTATAACACTTGACTACTTCCACATTGTGGCGTCCCAATGGACGAGGGTTGCACTCAACCCCTTTCAAGTGATCTAATGATCCACTTGAATACCACAGTTTTCTTTCTTAGTTGTTTTCCCATTTGTGAGGAATCTCCACAAGTTGGAGCCTCTCACCCTTACAAAGTTGATCACAACAAAAAGCACAAGGGTAAGGGAGGGAAAGAAACACACACAAGAGTCGCAGCAATCACACGCACACAAGTCAAGACATGAGCACACAAAAACACAGCGCAAGGAGTTTACAACTCGAGAAGTGCTCAAATCTCAAACACAAAGATCCGGATGCGTGCTTGCGGAGTCTAGGTGTCTTAGGATGTTCAATGGAGGATTGGTGTAGTGCTCCATGCGCCTAGGGGTCCCTTTTATAGCCCCAAGGCAGCCAGGAGCCGTTGGAACTCCATTTGTAGGCAATTCTTGCCTTCTGACGACTGGCGCACCGGACAGTCCGGTGCACCATCGAACATGAACAGTGCCCGATTTCTTTCCTCTTCTGGCAAAGCCGACCATTGAGCCTTCCATCCCCTTAGCGCACCGAACACTGTTTGGTGCACACCAGACAGTTCGGTGTGTCCTGGTGACCGTTGGCTCGGCCACGTGTCACCCGCTGATCGCGCAGCCGACCGTTAAGCGTGGGCGCTGATGGCTCACCGGATAGTCCGATGTTTTTTAGCAATGGTGCTCTCACCAATTCCTGAGAGCAGCGAGTTCGCTACCGGACCAGCAGAGTCCGGTGCACCGAAGGCTGGTACAAGTTTGGCTGGACTTAACCAAAACTTCTCCAATCCAATTTCATTTGATTTAACAAGGCTCCTAGCACTTAGAGAAAATATGTTAGTTCCAAAAACAATTCACTAAGGCTAGAGTCATACCTTGATTGTTGATTTGCACTTCTTTAGCACTTAGCACATATTAACCAAAACAATATGTGCTGGGCATCTAATCACCAAAACATTTATAGAAATGGCCCAAGGGCACATTTCCCTTTCAGAAAGGTGTTTTTTTGGATCTTCGGCATAAGGCCTTCGTTCGTTGCGCAGTCTAAGTTTGTTACGAAGAAACAAACTAATGCTGTGAGGGGCTACTGTTGGGGGCCTTCGTCTCTTGAAGGTCCTCAACACTACATCAAAATAGTAAACTTCCTAGAGCCTAAACCCTAGGAAGTTAGGCCTAAACTCTAGGAAGTTAGCGAAACTCTCGGAAGTTAAGCCATCCTGTCGGAAGTTTGGCTCTCGAAATTTTTTTGTCGGAAGTTAGCTTAACTTCCTAGAGGGCTCTAGGAAGTTAGCTAACTTTCTACGACTTAATAAGCCTCTCGGAAGTTAGTAGATTCTCGGAAGTTAGTAGCTTCACGCCGTCAGCGCCGTCAACTGACTAACTTCCTACGAGTAACTTCCTACGGCTTACTGTAGCCTCTAGGCTAACTTCCTACAGCTTACTGTAGCCTCTAGAAAGTTAGCTGGCTAACTTCCTACAGCTGACTTTAGCCCCTAGGAAGTTAATAAGCCTCTAGGAAGTTAATTTGACCAGCATTACGAATGATGTTTATATTTTACACCACATTCCACAACATAACAAATATATCAAGAACTATATAGCACAACATATTTTCACATAAAACATCTCACACACAATCACATAACAATATTTAAATCCATAGTCTCATCAATTACATCACAAAAGTCTCATCCATAGTCATAATAAGACACATCTCATCATCCAGTACTAATAAGAGACAATATCTCATACATATTATCATAGATATCATTCATCAACAACAAAATCTTAGAGCTACAAGACCAACATTGTTGCTTCTACATGTGTAGCATCACAACCATTGCTGGTTTTCTTTGTTGCAACTACAAGACCAACATTTTTAAGAAATATTGATAAAGCCAATACTTGAGCATTTGCTTCTATAGGGGTCTTAGATTCTTTCCCTTTCATTCCAGGCTCGGCCACAAGTGCTTCCATTGTATCCTATCAACATGAAGGGATAACAATAAGACATAACATGGATAAAATGAAACCAAAACAAACAATAGCATACCAGAATACTACCAAAATACGTGAAGTCATCTCCACTATACAAACAATTACACACTTCATATTTTTATGTCAAAACCTTGCGTAGCTTGCAACATAATTCTATTTTGAATTGAGTTAGCAATGTGAATAGGTGTAGCAGATCTCCACTGTCTTTGAAAAAGAAACAAAAATAGCTACAACATCATAGAATATTCAACATGTTGACTTATGGTGACAATATTTTCATTCTAGATGGTATGTACCAAATTTGTCTAGCATGATATGTACTCAAACATTTGGCACATGCCAAGCAAATGATTAGTTACTTCAGTATTTCAATTGAAAAGGGAAAATTCACTTACAATTGCTTCATTTATATGCTTAACAAAAATAGTCTTGCTGCTGCAATGGAACTCTTTAAAAATATCGGTTGCAGTTGGTGGTCCATCTTCATATTTGGCTTGCTTCTAAAATACATGCAGACAATTTTTAAATGTAAGCTTGGAACATAAGGGTAGATGATGAATACACAAAAGGTGTTAATAATACATTGTCACGAATTTCATGAAAATGGGTATTCCATATATTCTAATTTTAGCTTAGACCTCGAATTTATGAATCTGCTATATCACACATGGAACCTGCGTGAATGAATATTATTAGCAAAATAATAATAAATAATTTATAATTTTTCAATAGAACATTATGGATCTAGGACTCAATATCCTACTAATATAACCAATGCTTAGGATCAACTAATAAAACAATTTTTACTAAGTTTCTGTCTTCCCATAATATCAGAATTCAGAAGCGCCCATATGGAGAACACATGGTTGTAAGTTGTAACTTCTGTATCTGTTTAACATAGTGTTGTATCATCGTTTTGGTGGTTCACATGTATCTGAAAAATGTTGTTTGATAGATGAGGTGCAAAAAGAATAGTACCCAACCTGATCGTGAAGAACCTGCAGGTCATGATCGTCGTCGTACGTCATCAAAGAGCACTCACCGTAATTCTCTTCAATGGCGAGCATTCATATAATTGACATACACCTTCTTCTTTCCAGTTTTATTGCCTAGCAGATACGTGCTCACAAGCACCTAAAAAAGACGATCATAGAATATAACTTCATCAGGATCCATGTAAATGCACCACATTGCAACCATTGTATGGATCACATGTAGTCCATGTCCTAGCAAATTTGTCAAAATTGATAAGCATTGCTCTGCAATACAGCTACAAGAACAAAATTTTAAACTATATAAGCTCACAGTTGATTAGCAATGCAACAAGGTCACAACTGCAACCTCTCTAAAGCTAATGACTTTAGATCGAGACGCTTCTTCCAATCCAGGGCCCAAAGGACTAGCGCTAAATGTGATTATCCTATGATAGCATACACATCACCTATAAAAAACAGATTAATCTCTTGCTGCAAAAAAACTAGTCTCTCTTCCACCAGTTACCAACACACCATAGAAAAAGCAGCTCGCCGCCTCGCACAAACACACACATCAAAACCCCACACATATTGAATAAACAAGTCTACAGAAACTTAGGAACATAACCTCCGGGGGGGTCGCTGCCGAGTGTGCCACGCCGGTGGCGGGCGCGTCGGGGGCGGGCACGTCGGTGGCGGGCGCGTTGGGGGCGTCCGCGGTGGAGGCGTCCGCGACGATGGCCGGGGCGGTCGGGGGCGGCCTTGCGCGGCCGGGGGCAGGGTCGACCAGGCGCGGGAGCGGCGGCCGGGGCCGAGGGCTCGGCGGGGCCGGCCGGGCGTGGGAGAGGCGGGCGCGAGAGAGGCGGTCGACGGGCGTGGAGACAGAGACGTTGAGAAAGGTGAGAGAAGAGAGAGAAGAGATAAGGTTGAGGGAGGTTAAAAATAAAAAAAAACATAACTTTCTAGAGTAAAGCCATAGGAAGTTACGTAACTTCCTAGAGTTTGTACTTTGACTCTAGGAAGTTAAGTAACTTCCTACAGCCGGCCGTAGGAAGTTAGATTTTCGTTTGACCGGTCAACAGCTGAAGCCTAACTTCCTAGAGGAGGTCGTAGGAAGTTAGTTGCCCAGCTAACTTCCTAGAGCCAACCGTAGGAAATTAGATTTTTGTTTGACTGGTCAACAGCTGAAACCTAACTTCCTAGAGGAGGCCATAGGAAGTTAACTGCCCAGCTAACTTCCTAGAGGAGGCCGTAGGAAGTTAGATTTTCATTTGACCGGTCAACAGCTGAAACCTAACTTCCTAGAGGAGGCCGTAGGAAGTTAGATTTTTGTTTGACTGGTCAATGGCTGAAACCTAACTTCCTAGAGGAGGCTGTAGGAAGTTAACTGGGCAGCTAACTTCTTAGAGCCAGCCGCAGGAAGTTAGCTATTTGTTTGGCTGGTCAACAGATGAAACCTAACTTCCTAGAGGAGGTCGTAGGAAGTTAGATAACTTCCTACGGTTTTTAAGTTCCGACAGTTTTTATAAAAAACTGTAGGAAGTTATGTTTATTTCCTAGAGGTACCAGTTGCCTCTCGGAAGTTATTTATTTCCTACAGTTTGTTATAAAAGCTGTAGGAAGTTAAAAAACCGTAGGAAGTGTATGATTTTGGTGTAGTGTCAAAAACACGTTTAACCATTGCTTATCAACATATTGCCAAGTATTGCAGGAGCATCGGGTCAGAACACCTTCAATGCAGGACGATGGAGGGGCGATGAAGCTAGCTTCGTCATGACAGCAAAGGGAGACAATGCAAGAAGAAGGAATCATTAATGCGGAAAGCAAAAGACAATATTGCCCTTGTATTATTTGTAAATCTTGTGTGTAATCCTTGTGGATGTAAATGTAATTTCATACGAAGCTATACAATTCCATATAAATAGATGAACAATGCCCTGCATAAAGTACCTTTTAAAGGGCCAGACAATTGCTGTGTGTAATCTTTTCTCTAGAACACTTTCGTTCTAACTCATTCTGTAGGATCGAAGGTACGGTTGTAAATTCATTATACAAAATATGAAAAATATGATATTGATACATATGAGATGAGTCACTATGTTAAAATTCCTTTGAAAATAATAAAACAAAGAAATAAATGCATTTTCGATAGGATTTTGAATTTTTTTTGAAGACCTTTGAAAATCCATCGGGCTCTCCCTCATGTTCAATTAATAATATTAAATTCGCCAAGAAATCCATAGATAAATAAAGAATCGTGCATCGTGTGTCGATGAATTTGTTGCAATGCATTTTGTCAAGATTAAGGAGTCATAACTTAAATTTGACCTCGAATTATAAACAGAAAATGGGAATGAGAATTTTAATGAAGGCATTTATTCTCTCCATAAATGAATAATAGGAAAAATAGATAAATAAAGAACAATAGTATAAACAGTAGAATTTATATTTATTAGGAATATTTTGGACACTTGCAGATTTTGAAGCTCAAAATATGAGTTGAATTTGAATTGGATTTAAAATAAGGAATTAGAATTGAGAAAAGAATATAGAAAAGAAAAGAAAACAGTGAAGACTCGGCTGGGCTGACTTCTGGCCGGCCCACTCAACCCACCAGTCCACCGATCCCTGGCCGGCCCATTTCTCTTCCCCTCCCCTTTTCTCATACTGTGTCACTTGCGCGCGGCCCCCACATGTCTGTCTTCTGCACACACCTGGGCTTGCCTCCGTGACACTGTCAGGTGGGACCGCCCGGTCAGCCACGGATGTCGCGCGTACACCCTTGACCGCGGACGCTGCCGTGTGGGACCCTGGGTCAGTCAGGTGTGCGCGTTTCGCTTGAAGTCGGACTCCTGCGTTGGAACATGCCCAAGCGCTGACTGGTGGGGTCTGGTTGTCAGATCGTCTTCCACCCCAAAACGACCCATGCCGTGTTCGTCGCAACGGCGGGCCACAAAACGCGCGCCTACCTCGACTCCACCCTTGTTCCTCGCTCGGACTCGCCCCGCCCCTATATAACCCGGCCGCTCTAGCTTCCTTATCCATCTCGACGAGTACCCAGTCACCAAGTGAACCGTAGGCGGTAAGAGAGAAGGAGAACCGGAGCTCGGCCGCCGTGGTTGTGCACTGGTGATTGTCGTCGATCCTGGGCGAATTGTGCACTCGGGGGAGCTTCGCCTCGGCTCGGCAATTGATTCCGCGGCAGCGGCATCAGGTTGGGAGCGTCCGGCGCCGGCGAATTTCTCACCAGAGTGCGTCCGCGGCGGAGAACAGCACCTCTTCGTGGCCAAGGCACTGCGGGTCGCAATTGTCGGTGAGCAGCTGTCCGAACTCTTCCCTTTAGCTTGTGCATCGTGTAGCGCCGATTGAATTCGAGTTTAGGTCACGCTAGCGTCGTATCGTCGTGCGCCGGCAATGGTGCCGCGGCGGCGCTCGAATTTCTGTCGTCCGCCGCCGGTGAACGAGGGAAGCCGTGCGGGCCGTTGATCCGTTAACGGACGGCCGGATTAGAATCGGGCGATTACTTCTGGGCGATTTGATTAAGACCGTTGGATCGGATCGGACGATCGACACGTGCATCGGACATCATTAAATCGTAAACGTAGAACCAGGATCTGAGGGCCCAGAGTGAATACCGGTTCGTTTATAAGATCAAACTGATCTGCGCTGTGAACTTCCGATCCGACGGCCGGTGATCACTCGTACCCCTTCGCCGAAGACTATTTGCATAAGTGACCCTGTATTTTCACAGAATCAACCCGCAGTCCACCATGACTGTAGCCTGAGTCTTAGGAAGGTTTCTGTTTTAGTCCCTGCCCTTTTACAAATTTGAGGCCCAGTCCAGAATATTATAAAACAGAGAAAATAATTTATAAGTGGATTTTTAATAGATAAATAAATGCTAGAACTTGTTTACCTCATAGAAAATCCATTTTTAGTCCAAATTAATCCATTCCACTTTCTAAAATTTTGTAATTTTATTCTCTACCACCTAGAGCCTCTGTTTTGTCATGAAAACAATTAGAAATTTAATCTCTCACTTGATCCATTTTAAACACATAAAACCTTTAAAAATCCATAACTTAAAATTTATAACTCCAAAATTAATGATTCCTGTTCCTAGGATCTTATTCTAATATGTAGATTATTATTAGGTATTTTGTTTACATGTTTGGTGTGATGTTAATTTTGCCTATACACTGCTTGATTGTATTGCTACGACTAGCGTGAGGACACGTGTCATCTGAAGATCATCCTGGTACCTGGAATCTCAAGTCCCAGGCAAGTTGTGCCCTTGATCACTTTCTTTTACCCACTCATGTTCTAATTAATCATAATGATCTGCATAGGTTAATTTTGATGGGACCTAATAGGTTACCCTAGTTTGTCTATCTTTATGCCTTGTTTACCACTAAACTTTCTGGGTAGTACTTGCTAGTGCTATATGTGGATTTGGGCATTGAGATACATATTATTCATACTTTTGTTATCAGTTGTTATTTACTGTTCATGATGAGATCATTATGTTAATTGGAACATGGAGAACCACCCGGGAAAACAGTGCTACCACAAGGGAGGAATGGGACCCCTTGGCTGATTAATTAGGAAAGCTAGTGGAAGACTACCTTACCCGAAAGGGGCAAGGGCAGTAGGGGAGTGGTCAGTGTAGGGAGGCCCTCGGGAGGATTTTGCTGCGATGGCGGTCCTGCAAGGGATTCCTGCATTGGAACTTCCTATAAACTGTAGCGGGTTTTCTGAAGCTAGTGGAACTTTGTAAAGGCCTCGTAGTGTTACCCTGCCTCGCCTCCTCGGTAGAGGTGTATGGGAAGTCGCGATCCCTTGGCAGATGGGTAACATGACTTGTGGGTAAAGATGCGCAACCTCTGCAGAGTGTAAAACTGGTATACTAGCCGTGCTCACGGTCATGAGCAGCTCAGACACTCACATGATTAAATTATGGAACTTAAACTCAATTTGTCATATGCATTGCATCGCAGGTGAAGTTGTTACTTTTGTTCTACTATTTAACTGGGTTGGTATTTACTTATACTTAGTAACTGCTAATAAAATTTTGACTAACTTTAAAAGCAATGCTCAGCTCTAACCATCTTCTTTGGTAAGCCTTACACTTCACGTGAGCTCCCACCTTTGGCGAGTTCATGCACATTATTCCCCACAACTTGTTGAGCGATGAATGTATGTGAGCTCACTCTTGCTGTCTCACACCCCCCACAGGTCAAGAACAGGTACCGCAGGATGAGGCGCTTGGAGGATGCTGCGATGAGTTCGTGAGAGGTCTAGGCCGTCGTCTCCCAGTCAACTTTGGGTTGCTGGATCGTTTCCTCATATGATGTAATTATTTAATTATTTTGTATAGAACTCCTGTTATATAGTAAAGATGTGACATTCGATCCTGTGCCACTATGCATCATATGTGTGAGACTTGGTCCCAGCACACCTGGTGTTTATGTTTGCGCCCGGGTCTTGGTGCCCCAAAACCCGGGTGTGACAGAAGTGGTATCAGAGGAATGTTGACTGTAGGACGAAACCTAGATAGAACTGGACAACCATTCTTTACTTACCTTACTCTGATTCTTTTCTAAACTCATCTTAATCTTTTCTCATCTATTTCCGCTTTACTCTGATTATTCTCACCTCTCCCTTTCTAAAGACAAATGGGGATTTCACATTTTGAAATCATGTGCCTAAAGTGACTTTAGGAATAGGAGACCTATTCTTAGGAACAAAAACAAAACTATTTTTGTAGATATCTATGAACTTGAACGTTTGTTCTTATGATATTTGTTTGATTTGGATTTTTGATTGGGTGTGATGGGTT
Organism: Zea luxurians; assembly: GCA_029449295.1. NCBI lineage: Eukaryota > Viridiplantae > Streptophyta > Magnoliopsida > Poales > Poaceae > Zea > Zea luxurians. The sequence continues at coordinate 40,944,371 of JAOPSE010000001.1, read as the reverse complement.
GTGGAGTGATGCCCACAATTACATCTGCATATACGTATAGGCATAAATAGAATTCATAAGAAAACTAAGCAACTTAGATTATCCTCCATTAAAATGTATCTATCTCATCTTGACAGATTCTATCTTACCTTTGGACATTCACCTCGTACAACTAATTACCCTAGTCTTGACATAGAATATCTGGCCCAGCCCTGCCAAAGAAGTTCCAGTACATAACCAACTATTAGCTTATTCATTCTGTCTACTAAATGATTCCCTTGCAAAGCTATCTTACCATATGCTTCTAACTTAGATGGTCAATACCAGGCGGGGTGGTGGAATTGATTTACCTCCTAATCGACACACTCGGTGGATATATCGACAACCCCAACCACAGCCAGCAGAGATGAATCCTCCTAATCCCCCACCAGGCGGAGTCGATCCACTAATTGCAGCTCAAATGAGGATGATGCAGTAAATGGCTGACACTATGGCAGATATGCGCACCCAAATGCAGCAAGAACGCCAAGAAATGCACCAGGAAAGAGAGGATGCACGTCGGGAAATGCGCCAAGAGCGGGAAGAGATACGCCAGGAGAGAAGGGTACAACAACAGCAGCTGCAACAACAACTTCAACAATAGCAGCAACAGCAACAGGTGCCATTGCCTCCACCTCCACCACCAGTTCCACCCCGGGACAAGCACCGGGAATTCATGAGCCACAAACCACCAACCTTCTCCAACTCCGCAGATCCGCTGCAAGCAGATGACTGGTTAAAGTCCATAGAGAAGATGCTCAACATAGCTCAGTGCTCGGATAGAGAAAAAGTACTCTATGCATCAGGTCGTCTTGCTGGTCCCGCTGCGGATTGGTGGGATGCGTACTGCGCTGCTCATGCTGCTGTCGATACAATTACCTGGGCAGAATTCTCCACACAATTCAGGAATTACCATATTCCCGCTGGACTCATGAAGATTAAGAGAAAGGAGTTTCTCTCCCTCAAGCAAGGAAGTATGTCCATGAGTGAATATAGAGACAAATTCATCCAGTTATCTCGATATGCTCCTAGAGATGTAGAGGATGATGAGCAAAAGCAGGAGCTTTTTCTGGACGGTTTGATTGAACCCTTGCAATATCAACTGGTATCGCACACATTCCCATCCTTCCAAAGGCTACTTGACAAAGCTATTGCTGTAGAAAACAAGAGGAGTATATTTGGAGAGAAAAGAAAGGCTGTCAACCAAGGGCAGGCTGGAAGTAGTTCCCGACCTCGCTATACTACCCCTCCAAGTACACCAGCTAGTGGCAGTTCCGGACAACAAACTCAACGGGCACCAACTGCTCCTCCACAAGCAAGCACCCCAGCAGGACCCGTTGCTCCTAACACAACCGCCAACAGGACATGCTACAAGTGTGGACAACCGGGACACTACGCCAACTACTGTCCCAACAGAGCTGCCTACACCACACCGGCTCCGATGAAGCAAGGACAAGCCTCGGCAGGAAAGAGTCAGCCCCTATCTATCAACCGGGGACATGCCCATCATGCAGAAGTAGAAGCTGAACCCGGTGAACTTGAAATTCAAGAAGAAGAGCCAGTTGAAGATGAAGTAGTCGGTGAAGAAGTCAACGAGCAACAAGAATAGAGATAAACATAGATATAGATACATATATATATATTTTACTATTTGTAAGACCTAAATATTAGTTTAGCTATTAGTTAGTATTATTACTATTTTAGTGATAATAGTAAGGTCTATTAAACCTATGTTTTGTTAAAGGATTATGCATCATGCCGAGATTTCTTTGTTTGTGCATATGCTCCGAGAACAATATGAGCATACATTCCTTTTATTACTAATCTCGAGGACGAGATTATTTTTAAGGGGGGTAGGATTTGTAAAGCCCTAAAATTGGTAAAGGGAAAAGAAAATAAAAATAATAATAATAAAACAAAGAAATAAATGCATTTTCGATAGGATTTTGAATTTTTTTTTGAAGACCTTTGAAAATCCATCGGGCTCTCCCTCATGTTCAATTAATAATATTAAATTCGCCAAGAAATCCATAGATAAATAAAGAATCGTGCATCGTGTGTCGATGAATTTGTTGCAATGCATTTTGTCAAGATTAAGGAGTCATAACTTAAATTTGACCTCGAATTATAAACAGAAAATGGGAATGAGAATTTTAATGAAGGCATTTATTCTCTCCATAAATGAATAATAGGAAAAATAGATAAATAAAGAACAATAGTATAAACAGTAGAATTTATATTCATTAGGAATATTTTGGACACTTGCAGATTTTGAAGCTCAAAATATGAGTTGAATTTGAATTGGATTTAAAATAAGGAATTAGAATTGAGAAAAGAATATAGAAAAGAAAAGAAAACAGTGAAGACTCGGCTGGGCTGACTTCTGCCCGGCCCACTCAACCCACCAGTCCACCGATCCCTGGCCGGCCCATTTCTCTTCCCCTCCCCTTTTCTCATACGGTGTCACTTGCGCGCGGCCCCCACATGTCTGTCTTCTGCACACACCTGGGCTTGCCTCCGTGACACTGTCAGGTGGGACCGCCCGGTCAGCCACGGATGTCGCGCGTACACCCTTGACCGCGGACGCTGCCGTGTGGGACCCTGGGTCAGTCAGGTGTGCGCGTTTCGCTTGAAGTCAGACTCCTGCGTTGGAACATGCCCAAGCGCTGACTGGTGGGGTCTGGTTGTCAGATCGTCTTCCACCCCAAAACGACCCATGCCGTGTTCGTCGCAACGGCGGGCCGCAAAACGCGCGCCTACCTCGACTCTACCCTTGTTCCTCGCTCGGACTCGCCCCGCCCCTATATAACCCGGCCGCTCTAGCTTCCTTATCCATCTCGACGAGTACCCAGTCACCAAGTGAACCGTAGGCGGTAAGAGAGAAGGAGAACCGGAGCTCGGCCGCCGTGGTTGTGCACTGGTGATTGTCGTCGATCCTGGGCGAATTGTGCACTCGGGGGAGCTTCGCCTCGGCTCGGCAATTGATTCCGCGGCAGCGGCATCAGGTTGGGAGCGTCCGGCGCCGGCGAATTTCTCACCAGAGTGCGTCCGCAGCGGAGAACAGCACCTCTTCGTGGCCAAGGCACTGCGGGTCGCAATTGTCGATGAGCAGCTGTCCGAACTCTTCCCTTTAGCTTGTGCATCGTGTAGCGCCGATTGAATTCGAGTTTAGGTCACGCTAGCGTCGTATCGTCGTGCGCCGGCAATGGTGCCGCGGCGGCGCTCGGATTTCTGTCGTCCGCCGCCGGTGAACGAGGGAAGCCGTGCGGGCCGTTGATCCGTTAACGGACGGCCGGATTAGAATCGGGCGATTACTTCTGGGCGATTTCATTAAGACCGTTGGATCGGATCGGACGATCGACACGTGCATCGGACATCATTAAATCGTAAACGTAGAACCAGGATCTGAGGGCCCAGAGTGAATACCGGTTCGTTTATAAGATCAAACTGATCTGCGCTGTGAACTTCCGATCCGACGGCCGGTGATCACTCGTACCCCTTCGCCGAAGACTATTTGCATAAGTGACCCTGTATTTTCACAGAATCAACCCGCAGTCCACCATGATTGTAGCCTGAGTCTTAGGAAGGTTTCTGTTTTAGTCCCTGCCCTTTTACAAATTTGAGGCCCAGTCCAGAATATTATAAAACAGAGAAAATAATTTATAAATGGATTTTTAATAGATAAATAAATGCTAGAACTTGTTTACCTCATAGAAAATCCATTTTTAGTCCAAATTAATCCATTCCACTTTCTAAAATTTTGTAATTTTATTCTCTACCACCTAGAGCCTCTGTTTTGTCATGAAAACAATTAGAAATTTAATCTCTCACTTGATCCATTTTAAACACATAAAACCTTTGAAAATCCATAACATAAAATTTATAACTCCAAAATTAATGATTCCTGTTCCTAGGATCTTATTCTAATATGTAGATTATTATTAGGTATTTTGTTTACATGTTTGGTGTGATGTTAATTTTGCCTATACACTGCTTGTTTGTATTGCTACGACTAGCGTGAGGACACGTGTCATCTGAAGATCATCCTGGTACCTGGAATCTCAAGTCCCAGGCAAGTTGTGCCCTTGATCACTTCCTTTTACCCACTCATGTTCTAATTAATCAAAATGATCTGCATAGGTTAATTTTGATGGGACCTAATAGGTTACCCTAGTTTGTCTATCTTTATGCCTTGTTTACCACTAAACTTTCTGGGTAGTACTTGCTAGTGCTATATGTGGATTTGGGCATTGAGATACATATTATTCATACTTTTGTTATCAGTTGTTATTTACTGTTCATGATGAGATCATTATGTTAATTGGAACATGGAGAACCACCCGGGAAAACAGTGCTACCACAAGGGAGGAATGGGACCCCTTGGCTGATTAATTAGGAAAGCTAGTGGAAGACTACCTTACCCGAAAGGGGCAAGGGCAGTAGGGGAGTGGTCAGTGTAGGGAGGCCCTCGGGAGGATTTTGCTGCGATGGCGGTCCTGCAAGGGATTCCTGCATTGGAACTTCCTATAAACTGTAGCGGGTTTTCTGAAGCTAGTGGAACTTTGTAAAGGCCTCGTAGTGTTACCCTGCCTCGCCTCCTCGGTAGAGGTGTATGGGAAGTCGCGATCCCTTGGCAGATGGGTAACATGACTTGTGGGTAAAGATGCGCAACCTCTGCAGAGTGTAAAACTGGTATACTAGCCGTGCTCACGGTCATGAGCAGCTCGGACACTCACATGATTAAATTATGGAACTTAAACTCAATTTGTCATATGCATTGCATCGCAGGTGAAGTTGTTACTTTTGTTCTACTATTTAACTGGGTTGGTATTTACTTATACTTAGTAACTGCTAATAAAATTTTGACTAACTTTAAAAGCAATGCTCAGCTCTAACCATCTTCTTTGGTAAGCCTTACACTTCACGTGAGCTCCCACCTTTGGCGAGTTCATGCACATTATTCCCCACAACTTGTTGAGCGATGAACGTATGTGAGCTCACTCTTGCTGTCTCACACCCCCCACAGGTCAAGAACAGGTACCGCAGGATGAGGCGCTTGGAGGATGCTGCGATGAGTTCGTGAGAGGTCTAGGCCGTCGTCTCCCAGTCAACTTTGGGTTGCTGGATCGTTTCCTCATATGATGTGATTATTTAATTATTTTGTATAGAACTCCTGTTATATAGTAAAGATGTGACATTCGATCCTGTGCCACTATGCATCATATGTGTGAGACTTGGTCCCAGCACACCTGGTGTTTATGTTTGCGCCCGGGTCTTGGTGCCCCAAAACCCGGGTGTGACAGTTTTTGTGTTACATAGACTACTACAGGAGCCTTTGGCTTTGAGATGAAGGTATGCCTGATATGGAGATACAACCCGAAGGCAGGATGAACGGACACTGAAGCTGTGGCTGAAGGAGCTTCGGCTTAGTATAATGACGAAGGTGGAAGATGAAACTGATCTAAAGGGAAAAGACTACTTAGTCCTTGATAGTTAGCCTTATGACTAGTAGTAAATGTCAGTGACATGAATGTAATTTTGTCCGGGCTGCGTCTCATGGCTATAAATAGATGAACAGTAACACATACTGTTCACGCTGAATTGTGATCATTCTCACGTCACTCTCGCATTTCCACCTTCTGGCAAGTCAAAAGTATTAATGTAATATAAATATCATTGATGTTTATCCATGTTTATAAAATGAGAATATAAATAATCTAATGATTTGCAATGATTATTCATATTTCTATGTGTTTCATGTGTCTTTATTTATATTCGTTCGCTAAAATGATGAAGGTATGCCCTTCATGACCTTCGTCTCAAGATCATTATATCCCAAGGGAGATAATGCTTCAAAGGATGAAGGTCTTTAATCGTTAACAATTGTGTTGCTTTGTTCTTGATGTATAGCATCCGAGAATAAGGACCAACATTGGCGCCCACCTCCGGTGAACTCATTTGACCACCTTCGGCAAGCATCTACTTTTGCAATGCCGCCGAAGAAGACAACGGTGCCAGGGCTGCCCTGCAGCCACTGGACACTAATCAGGAGACGCTGCGAGAAGCTAGGAGCCAGAAGAGGAAGGCTACTAGCCCAACACCTTAGGAGGAGGAACTGGATCAAGAGATCAGGGATTTGGAGGCTATCCACCAACAGGTGCAAAGGAAGAGGGAAAAGATGCTTCGGCTCACTGACCTTCAGAAGAAGATCGATGAAGCCGCTGAAGAAATGTGTCACCTCACTCAGGATGACCAAGACCAAAGGCCCCAACACAGGGAGCTTCGCCAAGAAAGCCTATTCAATGATGATGAATGGTACGGTGACTTTCATCAGGGCAATTTTGCTTTTAACGATGCTTCTCCCTTAGCAGCAGAATTGCAGGCTACCCCATGGCCACCATCATACAAGCCACCTTAGCTCCTCATGTATGACGGGCACTCAGACCCGAAGCAATTCCTGATGAGCTATGAAGCAACCATATCCTCATATGGGGGCAATATTGCAGTCATAGCAAAGTCCTTCGTCATGGCAGTCAAAAGCGTAGCTCAAACTTGGTACTCCTCTCTTTGGCCAGGGACAATCACGTCATGGCAGAAGCTAAAGGATATGTTAGTGACCAGCTTTCAGGGTTTTCAAACGAAGCTGGTCACTGCCTAGGCTCTCTTTCAGTGCACACAGGACTAGGAGGAATATTTGCAGGCGTATGTCCGAAGGTTTTTGCGGCTGAGAGCTCAAGCACCTACAGTGCCCAATGAGATCATCATTGAGGCCACGACCCACAGCGCAATACTTTGCAAGGAAGCCACCACAAACTTTGGAGAAGCTTCTCTAGTAAATGGATGAGTACATCAGAGCCGACAATGATTTTCAGCAAAGAAGGGAAGAAGCTTACAGATACTCTAAGATGGCTAGGGGCTTTGGAGGGAGATTCCACCACAGGCATGTCAGGTCAATCCATATTGCTAGATCAAATGATGATAGGGAAACCAAACCCAAAGGCAACAGGATAGCTCCCAATCGTTAGGGGCACAACAAAGTTCCTTCAGGCCACCAACTCCAAGAGGCAGAGGGGGTAGAAGCTTTGGAGGAAGTTATGGTGATTAGCCCAGGAAACTGTTTTGTTTATTCTGCGGCGAAGACAAAGGGCATACCACAAGAACGTGCCAAGTTACGATTCAAAAGCAGAAAGAGATTGCCGAAGCTGAAGCACGCTAGAATCAGCCAAAGCAGGTTCTACATACCGCTTCATGCTACTCTCCCTACATCCCAGAGTATGTAGGCAATCAACAGCCTACGGCCTCTGTCGCTTCAGCAAGCCATTCTCAAGCTTTCTAGGCCCAATTGCCATCACTACCACCGCTAGCACCTATTCTGGTTCACAATCAGCAGCCAGAAGGGCATCGCCATGCTCAGCAACAATGTGATTTTTGGGAGGAGTCCGAAGCTCGCACAGTCAATAGCACTATGCCCGAGTCAAAGCACATTTACTAAAGAATATCCTAACATGTTGTATCTTCGTTTTGTCTGTCATTTTATTTTCTTGTATGAAAAACAGTGCATGGAGGTTTTACCCCCAATTTGATGTAATAATATTGTGGCCACACCATAGAGTGTAGAATGCAACCCCTCAACAATGCTTCCAGAGTCGTTCCTAACGAAGCGCAGAGTAAGTTCCGAAGCCACAAAAGTCGTTCCTAAGGGAGCGTAGAGTACGTTCGGAAGCTACAAAAGTCGTTCCTAAGGGAGTGCAAAGTAAGTTTCAAAGCTACAAAAGTCGTTCCTAAGGGAGCGCAGAGTAAGTTCCGAAACTCAAAAGTCGTTCCTAAGGGAATGCAGAGCCAATATGCCACCGAAATAGAAGGTGAAGAAGCTCAAAAGTCGTTCCTAAGGGAATGCAGAGCTTAAATACCACCGAAATAGAAGGTAAAGAAGCTCAAAAGTCGTTCCTAAGGGGATGAAGAGCTTAAATGCCACCGAAATAGAAGGTGAAGAGAGTCAAAAGACATTCCTAAGGGGATGTAGAGTCTGGGTGTGTTTTCATGTGGGTATATGCCTTCGGTATAAACATCATGTTGCATCATATCATCGCATCATTTCACATAGCATTACATCATACATCATGTCGCATCAGCAGCAAGATTGTGGAGAAGGAAAGTTGCTTCTTTCAAAATACGCGATGAATGAAACAATGTGCTGGAGCACAAAGTATATCTTCGGCAGTTATAATTTTACATGCCAAGAAAATTTTCGTCGACAACAATATTATACAACAGCTGTGCTATAGAAGGGCTCTTTCTTTACGAAGCATGAAAAGAAGGGAAGATGTTTTTTCGCCAAAGGCTCAAAAATGGTATGTACGCAAATTTCATGCATCGCAAAGAAATATAATACATTAATGTTCACATAGATATACAATGTTTAACTCATGTATGAATATTACATTTCCCAAATACTACATTTCTTAAGTACACAAGAATTCAGTCTTCTTTTAAAATCTTTTCGGCAGATTCATTCAGTAGTTTGTTGACAGCTTCATCAACGACTTCTTTGGCAATCTTTATTATTTCTAATGCTGCTTTCATGGCTAGATCAACTTCAGGATCATATGGCTCGGGTGGTGGTGATAGTTCAGCTGAAGTAAAATAGCAAGTTATTAATCTGAAGCCAGTAAAAAATACTGAAGCTAAGATTCAGTAAAAAATACCTATACGCCTTGCGTGCTCAGCAGCCTATTCAGCTCGCTTGGCTTCTTCTCGGGCATCATGGGATTCTTTTTCATTTTTCTTTATAGCTTTGTCGGCTATCTCACGACCGCCCTTCATCCAAACATTGGAATAAAATTTCCTGCCCAACAAAGTAGCTTCAGACGAAGGATCCTTCGTGTTGTCTATGGAGAAGACGGTTTCCGTCTGGGCTGCAACTTTAACATGTTCACATCCAGTTTTCTCTAAAATTGTTGCAACCCTTCGGGCACAGGCGAACGTGCAAAAATCCCCACGGTCGCTAAGAATTTCTTCAAAAGCTTCAACTTCTTCACCGATCCATTCAATGATTCCTTTGGGATCGCCTCTAATAATTTTTTGCTCCGATGAGTATGCACCCACCTTTGTAAAACACTCTTTCAATTTCTTAGCACAATCCAAGGATTTCTCATAGTATCTCTCTTTCGACTCACAAAGCTCATCCACATTCTTTTGTAATCTTGAGCTAGTCCATTCGCTTATTTCTTGTTTTGCTTTCGCCACTTCAAAATCCTCATTCTTTTTGACAAGCTTTTTCTTTAAGTTTTCAACTATGACTTTATGAGCTTCGGACTGTGCAGCAAGTTCGGCTTCGCTAACCTTTACTCTGTCTACCAAGCAAAGCAAAATTTTATCCTTTTCTAGGGCTTCATTCCTCACTCTGATAACCTCTGACCGAAGGTTCCCAAGGGCTATTTGGCAGCTTTCATCTTTAGCATTATTTTGTTCCCTTAAAGCATTGCTCAAGATTAAGCCCTACAAAAAAGAGGGGGATCAGCACAGTGGTAAAAGATACAAAAATAATATGTTTATAAGTCAAGACATCTTTACCTTCAGACTGTTATAAGCGAGGCTGTCTACAAGGTCATCCTTCGACATTGCAGAGAGGCCAAGCTCGAGCTTTGGAAACCCTATGTTCCTTGCCATCTCCCGGCAAACAGATATCTCCTTGTTGTACGGAAGGCAGTACAGAAAGTCATCTTCATCAGTGCCATTATACACCAAGGATCCTTTTGGGTATTTCAAATCCCTGGCATATTGCTTGGCTTCGGCAATCTGCTCTTCTGACAACCGTTTCCCTAAAGCATGTCATATAATAAAATCTAGCCCTTCAGAAGATGCTTCGAGGGTAGGAGATTTAACCTTCTTAGGTGCGCCTTTTTCCATGTTTAGAGCGGCATCCGAAGGTCCTTGATCAGTTTCAACAGGCCCTGTTTCTGCGGGAACTGAAAGCCCAACTTCAACTTCAACACGAGTTGTAACAGTTTCGGCGGCCTCCATTATATTTTTCTCGCTCATGCTGGGCACTTCTGCAGAGGCAGGAGTAGGTACCCTTGTCGACTCTAGGACAGCGTCTAGTACACTGGCCATTCTCCTCCTCTTTGGAGTTACTACAGGAAGTTTTGATACCTCTGCCGATTTCCTCAATTCTGGTTCTTCGGCCATTTTTGCCTTAGCTTCGGTAGGACGCTTCGGCACATCGGCTATTTTGACTTCTATCTGCTCTGCTGCTATCTTCAGAATTAGCTCTTTGGCTGATCTCGTTGTGGCTTCAGCAGTAGCGGGGAACTCTAGCCTAACAGCAGAAGAAGGCCCCTCCGCAAGCTTCGGCACCTTGGTCGTTTCAATGTACCTGGGCCGGTGTGTCAAAACCTTAATCTTTTTACCCATTGGCGTAGCAGAGATGGCTGAAGCAGCAGCTTTTCTTTTCTTACCCTGCTTTCGCGAGGGGTAATAATAGTCTGGGTATACAAAACCAATTACATCAAAAACTTTGTTCAATCTTCTCTTGCATCGCCCTCCAAAGGCTAATGTCATGGCATCATCTTTGGCCCTTGTGTAGGCCTCAAGCAATTCATAACTAGTTGCCTCAACACAATTCAGCCAGTCATCATTTGGCTCATCAAATTGGTCTCGTATCTGAAGGTGTATTTCAGATAAACCAAGCCGCCTTGACTGGATCCGGCAGCAGCTTCCTTTGGCATCTCCCAGTCACTAACAAGAGGCCACACTCTATAAGCAATATGCTCTTGGACTAAGTCTTTTGTGCCAATAAAAGTGCATACACTGTTAAAAGCCTTCTCGCATGCTTCAATTTCATTTCTAGGAGCAGTGGCTAGCCTTTTGATGCCGAAGCAGGACCAAATAGGGCGTTGGATGATCCCCTTATATCTTCTCTTTCAACTAAGTTGTTCTTTACATAAAACCACTCTTCCATCCAGGCTCCTGGCCACCTTTTCCGAAACATCGGGACTAGATAGCTCACATCAGAGCGAGGCATGAAGCCGTAACAACCAAAATTATTATGATATTGCTTTTTGCCAGTAGCCTTCGTCTCATATGACAGCTCATGCATGTTACAGAAGCATTTTGCATTTGGCTCTAGTCCCTAGCTCCTCACAGCCCAAATGAAAATCCCTATTCTGATGATAGCTTTGGGGGTAATCTGATGAAGGTAAATCTCAAAAGTCTTCAGAACTTCAACTAAAAATTTATTCAAGGGAAATCGAAGCCCTGCCTTCATGAAGCTCTTGTAGACAACAACTTCGTCTACTTCGGGCGCAGGGGTAGTGCTATCTCCTCTAGCCCTAACAATAGAAATATCGCGGAAATATCTACCTTTCATAGCATCAATCTGACTTTGCTTGATGGTTGATTTTCCGAAGATGTTATGACTCGATCGCCAGGGCCGATCTTCGGCGTCTTCGTTTCCACTTTCCAAATAAAAACTTTCACTATCGCCGGAATCCTCAGATAACCCAGCCAGCATTTCATTGGTGATTTTCTCTATGTTTGTTTTCTCCATAGCTTCATAAAACCCAGCCAATGCAGGGTTAACAACCTTCTTCTCTTCAGCCATTTAGTCAATGGTTGTACAAATTCCGAAGCTTACAATTTGATCAAAACTTGGCAGAGCAAGAAAATTCAGAATGGCAAAAATAGCGCAAGCAGTTGAAATAGCACATCAAATGCTATCAATGTGAGTCCCTATTTATATGCCCAGCGCATCACAACTTGGTGGGCCCTACATGTCAATGTCTTTTCGCTATTCTAGCGAAGGGAGGTGTTTTTTCGGACCTTCGTCTAAAGGCCTTCATTCACGTCGCAGTCTGAATTTGTTAACAAAGACACAAATTAATACTGTGAGGGGCTACTATTGGGGGCCTTCCTCTTTCGAAGGTCCTAAAAAACGTGACTAATATGTTTTTGTGTTACATAGACTGCTACAGGAGGCTTCGGCTTTGAAATGAAGGTATGCGTGATATGGAGATACAACCCGAAGGCAGGATGAACGGACGCCGAAGCTGTGGCTGAAGGAGCTTCGGCTTAGTATAATGACAAAGGTGGAAGATGAAACCGACCTAAAGGGGAAAAGACTACTTAGTCCTTGATAGTTTGCCTTATGACTAGTAGTAAATGTTAGGGACATGAATGTAATTTTGTCCAGGCTGCGTCCCATGCCTATATATAGATGAATAGTAACACCATACTGTTCACGCTGAATTGTGATCATTCTCGCGTCACTCTCGCATTTCCACCTTCTGGCAAGCCGAATGTATTAATGTAATATAAATATCATTGATGTTTATCCATGTTTATAAAATGAGAATATAAATAATCTAATGATTTGCAATGATTATTCATATTTCTCTATGTTTCATGTGTCTATTTATATTCGTTCACTAAAATGATGAAGGTATGCCCTTCATGACCTTCGTCTGAAGATCATTATATCCCAAGGGAGATAATGCTTCGAAGGACGAAGGTCTTTAATCGTTAATAATTGAGTTGCTTTTTCTTGATGTATAGCATCCGAGAACAAGGACCAAGATCGTACAATTCAAATGCTCATTTATTGTCTATTCCACTTGGAAAACCCCCTCACTTTGATGGAGAATACTATTCTTTTTGGAGCCATAAAATGCGAAGTCATTTATTTTCTCTCCATCCTAGTATTTGGGAAATAGTGAAAATAGAATGTAGTTTGATAGTAGCAATAATCTCGTATTTATTAATGAGCAAATTCATAAAACTGCCCAAGCTACTACTGTTTTGTTAGCATCTCTATGCAGGGATGAATACAACAAAGTCAGCGGCTTGGACAATGCTAAGCTCATATGGGACATCCTTAAGATTTCTCATGAGGGAAACGATGTTACCATGATCACCAAAATGGAGTTGGTGGAAGGTGAACTAGGGAGGTTCGCCATGAAAAGTGGAGAGGAGCCAACTAAAACCTACAATAGGCTCAAGATCCTGGTGAACAAGATCTAAAACTATAGGAGTACAAGATGGACGGATCATGATGTCGTTCGACTCATGCTAAGGTCATTTACCGTTATTGATCCTCATCTTGTAAACCTTATTCGTAAGAATCTTAGGTACACCAAGATGATGCCCGAGGAAATTCTCATAAAATTTGTAAGCGAGCGTATGATGGTGAAGGAGGCAAGGTACGTTGATGATATTGCCAACATACCACTTCCTCTCTATGAGCCACAACTCGTTGCTCTCAAGGCAACAAAAGCAATGAGGTGCTACCTAACAAGGTGGCACAAGTGGAGGCCGCCGGGCTTAACGAGGAAGAAATGGTGCTTGTGATCAAGCGCTTCAAGACTGCATTGAATGGACACAAGGAGTATCCCAACAAGAATAAATCAAGGGGAAAGCTGATAGAGGGCAAGGCCTGATCTTTCGTGAGGTACAATAACTTGATTGGGTGAAGATCTCGACGTTGATGATCCAAGGCTTCGAGTAAACAGATCCTCGCAATCACTACACCACTGCTCTATTGGTTATCACCCATGACACACGAGTGACCTTGCCACGAAGGCTTATCCCTGCAAGCGCAATCAAGAACACAAGCAAGAACAGGTAGAACGCAACCAAAACTGTGTTGATTACAAGTTGTGGTCTCATAAACTGATGATTGGCGATATTGTCCAATGACAGATATAATCTAAGCAAAACCCAAAACCTATTGTGGTAGGGCTGCTGTTAAAATAGAGGTTAGGGGCATTCACAACCCTTGGAGATACCCCTAATGGGCTCCAACACGATACACAGCCCAACGGCCCAACTGACGTGTCGCAACACCAAAACAGAATCTAAGCGCTGACTTGTTTAGACGATTCCTATTGACTCCAAATGAATTTTAAATTGGGACCAGTTGTGTTAGAAAGCTTATCTCCTTAGCTTTCCATCCATATAAATCCCAACCTAACCGGAGTTGGGATGCATCTTGGGCGTATGTTTTAGTGCAGACTGGTCCTAAACTCTGAGGTGGAGACGAAGTTGAGTCGGACTTGGCTTTCTCTTGTTGTGAACGTCCTAGCTTCTCCTCCTTGTTCGTCCTCTCCAAGGTTCCTAATCATAAAAACATCCATGGCACCAAGCGTAAGCTCTAAACACATAATTTATTAGGTTAGAACGAACCTGGAGATTTAGCTGTCATGCACATGCTCGTGTTGTTGATCCATGAATTGTTTGTATGAGAGTGATGTCTTCATCATCCCCCACTTGAATTGGAGTCATCCTCAACCCAGGCGGTGGCCAAGGGGGTGGCCGAGCAACTCTAGGATGTACAAGGCCTTTAGGCTAAGAAACAGGCGTCGCTGATTTTTGGCAGATTCTGAACATCATCTTGTTACGACGATTTCCATTAGCTCCGAGAATATTTTGACATTGGACTAGATGGGATGGAAATCTTATCTTCTTAGCTTTCCAACGGTATCTAAAATGTCGAACGTCCGTTTTTGTGAGACCCACTCCTGCAGTCCGAACCGGATCGAATAAATTGGACCTCAACTTGTTTTGAGCTTGGGAATCTATGATTGATTGGGCCTTAACCATATAGTTTATGTCCATGTACTCATCATTCTCCCCTTCTTGGTTTTTGTCGTCCTCGACTCAAAGTCGTTGGTGCCTGCATAAGGTGTTGATGACGTCCAACCTTGCTCCCCTTCTTGAAGTTGACCATGTTGTTGTAAAACATACAAAGAAGGACAAGTGGAACTAGACGTGATATGGTTAACTTTAACACAACCCTCTAATTGATCATATTGTTTCATAACAAAATGAGATTTCATATTTGAACAAATATATACTCGATGTACCATATATTCTTCTTTCCAATTATATATTCCAATAACATGATATGTATGTTTAGATAACCATGGCAATTCAGAACTAAAAGAAAGTTTCTCCTCTAAATTATTTAGATTACATAGAACACCAAATTCAATATAGCCTAAAGTATTTAAAGAAGATAACAATTTCAGCTCATCATGCGCACTAGTTATAGGATTCAATGTTCTAATTTTGGCACAATTAATAGGATCAGAAGCAATATCATCAAATTTGTTCTCTAGATGTGGCATATAAATAATAGTATTATCATCACACAACTCTTCTTTATCACAAGGGACAACAAGATAATCTTCTTGTAACAAAGGCAACTCAGATTTATCTGAAGGTATGATATCAGTAGAATTACTCAAATTATTTTTAGTATCATCCATAGAAATAAATTGTTGTCCCATTAGTACTTTCACATCCGTCCAAGTTTGTGATATCTCATAGTCATGCAAATTATTCCACCAAACTAACGCATCATTTGTTAAAGTATTAGCCACAATTTTATTTTTTTGCCTATCACATATATGACGTTGAGCAAAAATCTTATCTATTGACAGTTCCCATTCATTATACTCATTAGCAATATTTTCATCAAAAGAAGAGAAAGATGGATATATCGAACCCGAGAGAGACGAATCAACATCAATGATGTGGCTCATAAAGGCTTTAGTCAATGTGCACATCATCTCCTTCAATTCTAGATAGGAGACACGCTCACCATCAGAAGTCTTAGGGCCCTTATCCTTATCCGTTTTGGTTTTTAGTCCTGTTATTGTTAGTACAAAAATGAGACAAAATGCTACAAACAAACAGTATGAACCCTACAACAACTCTCAGGGTGGTGGTGGGACACAAGTTATGAAAGTGTCTTACCCCGCTCTTACAAGTTTCTTACCAACACTGCAGGTGGCAAATGATGCTCAGTGTGACTGTCCAAAAAGCGTGGATGTGATTGCAAAGGAGTACCTGTTCTGTTCGAGAGAAAGGTGGAGCTTTGGGAAGGCTCACAAAATATATATTTGTGGCACACATGTCAGTAACAGATAGCAATGCTGAATAAGTGTTCCAAGTACTCGTCCTAGTTGCTAGACTAGAGAATATATTAGAATAGTTGGAGAAAGACACAGATGATATAACAAGGATCTAGGCACAGCAAGGAAACAAGATGGAAATAAGATGAATCATAGAGGTGCACATATCAATGTTGTTCTTACTTATGCGCACACTTTTTTTCTCTTTTTTCTGATTTTTTTTTCTTTTTTTTTGTTTTGTGCGGCTTTTTTTGTGCACTTACCTTTTATATTCTCTTTTTTTTCACAAAAGCGCCGCAAAAACAAGATACAACTCAAGAGTATCAAAAACTTTTCGTCAGTTTGTTACAGATTTTCTGCTCAAACTTCAATAGACTGTTTGATAAATATAGCGACCTCAAACGTAAAAACGCACAACACTAAAGTTGTAGATCTCGTTTTTCTCTTTCTTTTTGATATATGAATCGCCTTTTTGGATAATGGAAGTGGACGATAATGACCCCGAAAATAGACTGGTCCAAAATTTTAGGATCTCAAATAGATTTAACTCCAATACAAATAACTCCTTGATAATGACGTTTTCTTGAAAACTCGTAAATACAAAAGTTGTAGATAATTTTCTAACCTTTCTAGAAAGTATAAGAACACTAAATTCTGATTTTGTATGCAAGATTTATGATCAAAATACCAAACTGGATAGAAACTAATCGGATAAGGACGTGATGATGAGATAAAATAGGATCGTTAAGATCGATTTTGTAGATGGGATCTATTTTGGAGATTGATTTTGTAGGATGGAAATGGATGGAAAGGATTAAACTGAACCAAAACAAATCTAAACCAGCAAAAAGACCTTGATCTAGGACACAAACTCAATATGGCAGAATCTGAAATCAAATTATGCAAAGGCTAAGGCGAAGTTTGTAGGTCAACAGAGTTTGTAGGTCAACACTAATGTTTTTTGGCTTTTTTGTAGGTTATGGGACAAACAAAATTTGGCTTTTTTGTAGGTTATGGGACAAACAAAATGAATCTAAAGGTAAGATTATACCTCACGGGCAACATGAATCTTGATACCACTTGATAGAATGGTGAGACTAGATTTTCCGTGAGGTAAGATAACTTGATTGGGTGGAGATATCGACGTTGATGATCCAAGGCTCCGAGCGAATGGATCATCGCAATCACTACACCACTACTCCATTGGTTATCACCCGTGACACATGAGTGACCTTGCCACGAAGGCTTATCCTTGCAAGCATGATCAAGAACATAAGCAAGAACAGGTAGAACGCAACCAAAACTATGTTGATTACGAGTTTGGTTCTCACAAACTGATGAACGATGATACTGTTCGATGACAGATATAATCTAAGCAAAACCCAAACCCTAATATGGTGGCTACTGCTGTTAAAATAGAGGTTAGGGGCGTGCACAACCCCTGGAGATACCCCTAATGGGCTCCAACACGATACACTGCCCAATGGCCCAACTGACGGTGTCGCAGCACCAAAACAGAATCTGAGTGCTGACTTGTTTAGACGATTACTGTTGACTCCGAAAGAATTTTAAGGTGGGACCAGTTGGGTTGGAAATTTTATCTCCTTACCTTTCCATCCATATAAATCTCAACCTAATCGAAGTTCGGATGCATCCTGGGCATCAGTTTTAGTGCAGACTGGTCCTGAACTCCGAGGTGGAGACGAAGTTGAGTCGGACATGGCTTTCTCTTGTTGTGAATCTCCTAGCTTCTCCTCCTTGATATCTTGGCCTTTCTCAAGTCCTTGTTGAAGGTTCCTAATCATCAAAACATCCATGACCCCAAGCGTAAGCTCTAAAACATAATTGACTAGGTTAGAACGAACCTAGAGATCTAGCTGTCATGCACGTGCTCATGTTGTTGATCCATGCATTGTTTGTATGAGAGTGATGTCCTCATCAAAAGCATTCTTGTTTCAAATGTGGTAAGTCTGGTCACTTTATTGCATAATGTCCCGATAATGAAAATGACAAGGGACAAGAAAAGAGAGGGAAGAAGGAGAAGAAAAAGAACTATCGAAAGGCAAAGGGCAAGCCTCACATCGGCAAGGAGTGGGACTCAGACTGCTCTTCATCTGACTCTAACGATGAGGGACTTGCTGCTTCCACTTTTGACAAGTCCTCCCCCTTCCCCAATGAGCGACACACATGCCTCATGTTTATGGAAAAGAAGGTATGTACACGAGATACTCCTAAGTAGAATTCTTCTAGTGATGAGGGTTCTGATGATGATGTAGAGTATAGCGATCTCTTTTAGGGGTTAGATAGATCAAAATTGACCAAATTAATGAATTAATTGATGCACTTAATGAGAAAGATAAGTTATTAGAAAAGCAAGAAGATATCCTCTACGAATAACATGGTAAATTTGTTAATGTTGAAAAATCCCTTACTTTAGAGGTTAAGAAAAATGAAATTCGTTCTTCTGAATTGTCTTCTTGCCATGAGTCTATTTCTAGCCTTAAGGGTTTAAATGTTGATTTAAATACTAGAATAGAAAAATTAAATGTTGCTAGTCCATCATGAGAGCAAGTTTCTATTTGTAATAGATGCAAAGATTTTTATATTGATGCTTGCAATAATCATGTTTCTACTATCTTTAAGTTGAACGATAAATTTGCAAATCTTAATGCTCAACTCAAAATTTGCAAGAATGAGTGTGAAAAAATAAAATTTGCCAGGGATACCTACACCATTGCTAGACATCTCTCCATTAAGAATGGACTTGGTTTCCAAAAGGGAACCAATAACTTAACAAGCCAAAAGGCCTCCAATCTCATCAGGGAAGGCACCCTTGGCTAATAGTTCACATTCTTTCCATGACAAGAAAAATCATGCTTATTTATATGCTCATGTTAAGAATGCCTCTAATGTTGTTTATCATGATGTTTGCTATGATCGTAATATCTTACCTATGCGTCATGATGCTGTTTTTTATTCTCATGCCATGTATGCATCGTCTAGCTCTTCATATGTTCATGATAAGAGTTGACCTAGGCGCTATGTTCATCATGTTTCTCATGCGCCTAGAAATGAATTTAATGGTCCAACTATGCTTTATCATATTTATGAAGCCTCATATGAGCTGCTTTGTAAAAATGATAAAGTTGTTGCTAGAAATGTGGGGGCTAAATGCAAGAGAGGTAAGACTTGCATTTGGGTTCCAAAATCTTATGTGACTAATCTTGTAGGACCAAACAAGAGTAGGGTACCTAAATCCCAAGCTTAAACTACCTTGCAGGTTTATGCATCCGAGGGCACAAGCTGGATTATTGATAGCGAACGCACAATCCATATGACGGGGGAGAAGAAGATGTTCACCTCCTACATCTAGAACAAGGATTCCCAAGACACAATTATCTTTGGAGATGGAAATCATGGCAAGGTCAAAGGTTTGGGTCAAATAGCCATCACTACCGAGCATTCAATTTCTAATGTATTCTTAGTGGAATAGCTTGGTTATAATTTGCTTTCTGTAAGTCAATTATGCCATATGGGTTATAATTGCTTATTTATAAATATTGATGTATCTCATATCATAGTGATTAACAGGAGCGATCAAGGGCACAACTTGCCTTCAGCGAGCTCCTGCTCAAAGTCTTCAACCTGCTGTGCTCCGGACTCCTCGGTTACTTACCCGTCTACTTGCGACAATACAAACAAACATTGTATAGTAGAAATTAACATCACACCTAATATGAGAACAAACTTCATAATAATGTTCTACGCGTCGCTACGATATCGCACGCTCGAGAACCACTAAAATCTGAGGTATGGTTAAGAAGATATGGTTTTCGGGAGATTCTAGGTGATTAAACAATAAAACTATACTCTATATTACTTAATGTAAATCATGTGAGGAAATCCTACAAGAGAAAAAAACTAGTTTAACTTTATTCTAAGTTACAGTTCGATTAGAGATTATATCTTGATCAGTTCATAAATATGGATAGATTCATTCTGATTAGCAGGGTTAATCTACCATCTACCACATACAGGTTGAATAAATGTCTAATTAAAAAATATGTAATATATTATAAATAATGGTATTATTGCATAGGGAACTTTATTACTAAACTATCACAACTTGAACGGACTAAATCAGAGTTAAAACAAATTAGTTATGAATTTTCTAAATTTTCTAAAATGATTTCTATACTAAAAATCGATTTCGATATTCATTTTACAGTTTCTGGATAACTTAAGGATGCGGGCATCAACTACAAATTTTAGGACCTGGCCGAATAATTCTTAAAACATAAGTGGATGGAGGGTTTATTTTTAGTAAACTCGGGTTCTTTTTCTAATATGCCGGACCCAAGGGTACAGGGCAATCTGATCCGTCCAACCCACCCTCGAGCGCCCAGATTAGATGGGTATCCCTACGCAAATCGGTAGGGTACGCGAACCGTATGATCTGAGATCTAGGGTCGGTAGTGCTCCACGCCATCCTCTAATATGCACCCTCCAATACTAAACAAACAGTCGCGATTTAATGAAGCAAACGAGTATTACTGAACCTAATCCTAGCCATCCATGGACCGATCAACTGTCATGGTTTTATTTGCACATAATTAAACCTAGCATGTCCATCTGCGGATCAGAGACCTAGAACAAACCTAGCCAAAACGTTACACACGTTCTAATCCTGGCCGTTGCCGTGGAGATCAACGGCTCCTGCGACCCTGGCATCTCGCTTTCGCCCAAGCACAACATACCGAGGCGGCGCTGCCCACGCTTGCGACGGAGGGCACGGTGGCGACGTTGTGGTCCCATGCACCAAAACTCAATCCGGAAGGTGCCATATAAAATAGAGGCTAGCATGAACCTAGAGCGGGATCCCTTTACCGGCAATTGAAGCGGTGACGACGCTTTCCACGGTCGAGAGGCGGTATCGCGGAGACGCTGCGACTGCGGCGAGGAATTCCGGCATGTGTACTGCAACACCGAGATCAGGGAGGCCACAAGCACGTTCGATATGCCACTGCAATCCTCCCAAGCCACTTGCCTAGGGCGGAGCGTGGCCCTAGCCATGGACCAACGGCGGCGCTTCCCTTTCAGTTTGATGCAGCGGCGACTCTCGATTTCTTCAAATCCTGGCGATGGTTTCTCGGTGGTGGTAGCGAACTCATCGATGGATGCATAGGTGGTGGCGGCTGAGAAGGTGCTTAGTTTTAAAGGTATGAGGGACTGTAACGGCCGACCCCTAGATCACAACAAACTCAGCGCTGAATCGGGGAAGAAGATTGCCCTGACAAGTGGACCTCGTATGTCAGCGAAAGCGAGCGTGGAATCGTGGAGAGAGGCTGACGCCTTAGGTCCCGCAGGCCGCGAGGGCGGGAGAGCGCGGTGGTGAGGGGCTGCACCCGTGCGGGCCGCGTGGTGGAATCCAGGAGTGGCTGCGGGAGTGGTATTGGGCCAACATGAGGTGAGGAAACCGGGCCGATTAACTTAAATTTGGCCCAAAGCAGGTTCTTTCTCTTTTTTTTCTTTTCCTGATTTCTGTTAAAGGGGAACCTTTTATTACATATCCAAATTCAAATCTGGTTTTGAATTTAAGCACAAGGTAAATGCACTAATAAAAATCCAGCATGATATGAAATAGTGGAATATTTATTTATTATCTTATTTTTATTTGTTTATTTATTTGGAAGGATATTCTTGATAATTAAGTCATATGCTTGAATCAATCTCCCATATTATTCCACAAAAAGCACAAAGGGACTTCCTAGTTTTTTAGAATATATTTTAGGGTATACATTCGATTTGAGCAAACCCGGTTTTGGACGGTTTTATATGGGCTGACCAAGTTATAGGACCCATTTTTTCTGTTCTGAGTTTAAGGATCTAAATGACACAGTGTGCCAAGTTCGAGAACCACTACTACATTTGCTTCACTTTTTACATGTACGTTCCACTGAAACCCAGTAAGTTGTGCCACTAAGATTTTATTTTGTCACCAGGTTGTGAAATATATATAGTGTAATGCGCGCGAGGATGCACACATTAGCTACCTAGCATTCATTTGGCTGACCTCAGAATGGGAGTTACTAATTAATTTGTTGTGTAGTTTATTTTGTGCTAAAGGTTAATTAATTTACTTTTATCTATGAGCTTTGAAGCCTAAATAAAGGAGCTTTCCGCAAAGAAACCAAAGCGCAAATGGAGTCTATATTATAAGTAATTCAACCCCTGAAACTCTTTACAACTTGCAAAGGCCACAGGAAGATAAACTTCTCCTTTAGACGACGACGCACACTTACAAAACTTGAATTCAAAGTAATTATTCTGATGGCACTATGTGCCTGGCATCAACTTTATATAAATATATATAGATATATATCATCATCATCAGTACGAACATCATTGCGTGCATGGCCACATGGCTACTGCAAGTACGATAGAGAAGGATCACTGGAATGATTGTTGGAACATGCATGGACTCCCACAGCTTGCAAAAGGTTGCAATGGTCCGGCCGGGCCTACACTCTCTTTTGGACTATAGGAGGACAATCATCCTGGTACTTTGTTGGATCTTGCACTGCACGCATGATCACTGCTAGCTGTGTTGAATAGCACTGTCAAAGATATATACTATAGGCACGTTACACATAGATGCATACTTTATGTAGTTTGATTGTTCGCAAGGGTACGTAGTAGGAATTATATTATATCTCCCAAAATTCATCATTGTGATAAAAAAAATTACATTTAGGACTAGTTTGGAAACTCTATTTTTTTAAGAATTTCTATTTTCCTAAGAAAAATTAATTTTTCTTAGGAAAATAGAAATCCCTTGGAAAAATATGATTCTCAAACTGACTCTTAGTTTAGAAAAAAAAGGCAATATATAGCTAGCCTTTGACAGCATCAGTGTTACTTTCATACTGCTAAATAAGTATATGCTCGTTTCTTGTCTGCTGTATGCAGGAATTCATGCATTTCAAACAAGAACGAACTTGGCAAAACCATCAAGAGAGCTACACTCATAAGTCGACATACTCCTATATTGACCATATTTATTGGGTGCAAGTAGAACGAGAAGGACCCAAGTGAACTGAGGGTTGAGTACAAGCTAAAAGAATCCAGAACATTTATATCCTCTTCCCTCCAGTCCATAAGAAAAACAGAAGCTCGCAAGAAGTCAAAGGCCACCACTGAACTGTACCAGGCTCTTTGGTTTGAGTGCTGAGTTAGTCTATCATTTTCTCATTCTTTATATTTTTTGTTTGGTTTGTAAAATAGAATGAGTTGTTCCATCACCACCTTATTCATCATAGTTAGTTAGTACTAGTATGAGTAATGGAGTCATCTTATCAAATTTGAGGAATAAACTTATGATGCACCATCTCATTTTGGATGGAGTGATTTCTTAAACCAAACAGCCGCTACGTGTTTCCCTGTCCACAAATTCTCTAGCTTTGGCTGAAATACATATAATTCCTAAATAGTACTAGTATTATTTCCATGCATACATATTCCTCGAATGGATTGTCAGGAGGGGAAAGCCCCAAAACGTTGACAACACATAGGGTCACTGTTGTGGTCACATGGACAAGAATTAAAGCAGTATGGTCATGCCCACAAGAGAGTCACGGTTTATACTCCATAAATAGTAGCCGTCTTCGAGAGCTTAGCAGTCGAACTTGACCTAGCTTGAAAGCGCTCGTGTCCCCACTGATTTTGCCGTATCTCTGAGTTGACACTGTCAAGATAGCCACAGCGATGCATCAAGATCAGCAATTCATTTATTGGCAGAAAATTACTGCTTCAATACCAGTCTTTGTCGATATATAAATATACACTAGAAACATGCACCACCTCCTCAGGCCTCGATCGGTTTTCTTTTTATATATGAAATCAACAATTATTCTAGCTAGCTACTTATCAGTGCCTTTTTTAGACGGAAGAACTCACGTTTGTTCTTTCTTTTCCCTCATAATTAATATATATTCTTTCATAAGATCTGCCTAGTAATGAAGAATATGTACATCACGCAAGATCAAAGGAAAGCCATGTCCTGAATCAACAGTGTAAATAATTAAAAGCGCAAAACGGAGAGGAGATAATTCAATTAATCTCTCTCTCTCTCTATGTCTGTGTTTAATTAGCTATATTTTATACGGCCTCTCATTATTAGAGTAAACGTACGTGTTAGGTTTCTTGATTAATTTGGGCTGCTGCTCCGATCCCAACACAATCTTTGCCGCAACTGAAATATATATACATGCTATATATTAATTGACCGCTGGCAACAGCAAGTAGGACAGTGACATTTTAGTAGATGCACTGCCAGAAGCATCAGATCCAAGTAAGCGTCTCAGCCCATATCTAGTCGACATCCGAGAACACAAATTTTGTTAGACTTTAGCTTGCTTGGTACTTGCATGGGAGCTGATCTTGGCATGGCAGGGTAGTGCAGATCTTTTACGCTGACTTCTTCGCCACACAATTTTAGTCATGGAAGCCTTGGTGATGATGCGATGGGCAGTGACAGCAAGGATCTTAGTGACGACTCCACTTCTGAGGTATCACATTCGATAGATGATCTCGTTGTTGAGGTAGAGGAGCTGGTGGCTACTTTGGCTAGTCAGGATAAGTTGCTTAGGCTTACTGCTCGTGAAAGAAAAGATTCTAAGAGAAATTACGAGAGCATGCTTAAGGAGTTTGAGTCTGCTAGAGATTCTGTGGTGATGTCTGATGAGACTGAATGCGATAAGTGCACTCTACACATGTCAAACATCACCACATTATAGACCAAGTATGCCACCCTGCTAGATGAGAACGATGAGCTTCAATCTAGGTCTAGATTGTTGGGGATGTGTCAGTCTTGTCCTGGCTTAAAGACTGAGCTAGTAGAGAAGAACGTTACGATAGCCTCGCTTGAGAAGGATAGCTCAACGAGTGCATCTATACCTATGAATTGTGCCTTGTGTGAGGGTTTGTGGTCCATGCTTGAGTCTTACAGACACGACAAGACTAGGATCGAGGAGGAAAACACATACGTTCGATTAGTCTTACGCTAGGTGTCTAACATTGAGCCCCAATTGGGCATGATGGATAGTCAGTCACTACACTAAAACCTGGAACTTCCTATGGCCTATTTATTTCCTACAGTTTCTAAAGGAAGCTGTAGGAAATAAATAACTTTCGAGAGCCAATAGCCAACTCTCGGAATTAAAACTAACTTCGGACGGGGAACAGGACGGCTCTAGGAAGTGTGTAACTTTATATAGAGGAATAGTGCGGCACTCGAAAGTTTGTGACTTCCAACGGCGTGGTGTGAAGGTCATCAGAAGTTAGCGACAGCTCGGTCCAGTTAGCGCCGATTCGGTCAAGCGCCCGGTCAAACGCCTTAACTTTCGGCGACCAAATGTTATACCTCTCAGAAGTTAGTCATCATGACTAACAACACCGTTTTCTTTTGCTTGCCTGCCCCGACTTGTCCGCGGCCGCGATTCTCCTCTTGTTGCCTACCAGCCGCCACCGACAGGAGAGCTCGCTGCATCGTCATTCACCGGCCAAACCGGGCCTACTTCAGCTCGGCCGGGACGTGGCATCGCCTTGGCGCTGGTGCCCCGTCCAAGCAGTGCCATCCTCATCCTCCTCTGCGTCGGCGTCCTCCACGCAGTGTCGTTCGCCATCTGCCTCTGCGCCGCCATTCTCCAGCGTCATCGGCCTAGCCCTGCCTTGCCTCAGTTCGGCCGTGGCTAGCACTACCTCCGCTTGTAGCACCGGTGCCCCGTCCACATGGAGTCGTCCTCATCCGCCTCTGCGTCGACGCCCCATACACACGGCATCGTCCTTGTCCACCTTCGTGCCGGCGTCCATTCCACGTAGCTCTATACGCCTCCCTCGGCTCACAGCGACGTCCCCCGCAATAACCCATTGCCCCAACGCTATCATGCCACCGTTTGTCGCTTTATGTAACAACTTTCTATTTGTATTGTATTTTTATTGAATGTGCTAACTTTCGAGAGTTAACTGTTTTTAAACCATAGGAAGTTATGTTAACCATATTAATCAACTTAGTCGAATAACTAGTGCATATAGTTTAATTATGTTGGCCTCTTTTTTGTTGCGGACTAATATTGAGCTTAAATTAGAATAGAATATTCTTGTTAGGTTGAAGCCGAATATCGCCTAGAATTTACATTATCATGTTAATTAGTAATATTTTTCACAAAATTGTCGTAGTGTTGCGAAACCTATGTGTCGCCCATTCCGGATCGACATGACGCATGTGACTCGTATTCGTCCAGAATTGTCCCTTTTTTGGACAGCTTGTTAGTGGGCGATAGAGCTATGGATTTATGACAATGATGGGTCCAAATGAGATTTGAGTGACATAACCTTGTTGTTCTCCGTTGCACCATTTATGGGCGTGCAAATGGAGAACAACGGGTTTATGCTGCCGAAATTTAGTTTGGACTCATTGCTCATCATAAATCCTTGCTCTATCGGTCACTGATGGGTGGGCTTAGGACCTATATTTTCCTATAGATCTAGTGACACGGTCTATATGTGTTTAGTACCAGAAAAAATTATGAATCACGTGTTCTATTGTTTTAGCATAAAAATGGTGGGTGAGGACCATTGATGGATGTATGAAGGTTGGTGTATGATTGATCCCTTGACAGAGTGGATAAGAAAGATTGAGGAATTTATTGATCGTGCTTTTTCTCTATCAAGAACAAGCATGGATGTGCGGTGTCCATGTAGTATGTGTCGGGTTTGTAGATGTCAAGACAAGAGAACACTATTAGGACACATTTGCAAATATGGCTACAAGCCTGACTATGAAATATGGGTGTATCATGGTGAGGAGTTTCCTCATAAAAATTCGCCAGAAGCCCACAACGCTGACGATGTGGAATATGGTAGAATGGACGAGATGATTGAAGATTTAAGGGAGGATCCTGATTTGGTGTTTCCACCAATTCATGAGGAGTCGCCTCCTCAAGAGGTTAAAAAGTTCTTCGACCTCCTTAAGGTTGTAAAGGAGTCATTGCACGAACACACAACAATTTTCATCCTTGCTTTCATGACTCAACTTATGGATATTAAGTCCAAGTTCATGTTCTCAAACAGTTGTTATAAGGAGCTCTTGAATTTAATTAGCGAAGTGTTTCCACCAAATCACAAGATGCCGAAAACGCATATCTGTATAGGAAACTCCTCTTTGGTCTTGGTATGGACTATCAGAAAATTGATGTCTATCCAGATAATTATATGCTTTTCTGGAAGGATCATGGGAATGATATTAAGTGTCTAAAGTGTGGCTAGTCCAGATATGTAAAGGTTAAAAACGATGAATGTGAAAAGGTCACATCAACGATAGCTCAAAAGCAACTTCATTACATGCCTCCTGTGCCTTATGTTAAGCATTTCTTTCTTTCGAGGAACACGTCTAGACACATGAGATAGCACAAAGAATGTGAACGAGAGGATACTCATGTGATGATGCACCCGTCTGATAGAGATGCGTGGAAGGCTCTAGATGACTTTGATCTAGAATTTGCTAGTGAAGGTGTAACACCTTAAAAGCCATCAATTAAAAATAATAAATTTAGTTATTATATTAATTAGGGTAATAATTTTTTAAGTGTTTAATTATTTATTTGCATTTTGAACATTTTTCTTTGTATGCGCATGATTGACGATCGGATGTTTTGTAGCAATTCTTTTAAAAGAAATCCTAGCAAATAATGTAATAATTAAATAATATAATAATTATTGGTCTAAAAATAAATATTGTATTTATAAATAATTTTGGTGAATTTCTCGGAATTTTTGAGCTCTTTAAATATTCATTTCGCAATTAAAAAAAAAACTAAACCTAATCTAACCGGCCCACTAGGGGCCCATGTCCCCCCCAAACCCTAACGCGCGCGCCGCGCGCCCCTGCTGAAAATTCCTAGCCGCCGCCCTGTGCCACTCCTTCTCTCCCTCTGTTCTCTCTCTCAAGCGCTGCTCTCTCTCTCCCTTCTCTCTTCTCTCCCATGCTCTCTCAGCTCTCCAACGCACGCGCACCAGGGAGCCTGCACGCTCGACCGGCCGCGCCGCGCAAGCGCGCGAACCCAGGCGCGAAGGCCCTACGCACGTTACGGCCAGTCGCCGCGCGACCGAGCCCTGCACCGCCTTGCCTGCGTGCCGCGCTCTGCACCAGGAACGCGACCCCGGCTGCGGGCCCGCCAAGCCGCTGCCACGCCCGACTGCGATGCCGCGCCATGTCCTGCCCCGACGCCGCGACCCAAAGTCCAACCGTCAGACCCGCGCGTCCGTTTGATTACTCGCGTTATGGAGCTTGATTTCGTCTGTTTCCCCTCTCCCATTAACTCTCCCAGTGAAGAACGCCATTGAAGCCTCCATGAAGAACCAGCGACCTCTCCTCTCCCTCCTGCTCCCTATAAAAAGCAGCAGAGCTCTCTCCCATTCCTTCCTACTCGAGCTCGCCTCTTTCTCTAGTGCTCCTCGCTCATCGCTAGTGCCGCTCGTCGCCGGAGTTGCCATTCGTCGTCGGAGTTCACCGGAGCCGTAGTTCGTCGCCGGAGCATCGTACTCGCCGTCCGTAGTCGAGACCCTGCTTTTCTCCACCCGGCCGAACCCCGTTGAACTCTCCCCGTCGCACGTGCGAACCCAAGGTTGATGACGACCCGAATTATTTTGTATATTTTATAAAATACTTTTTGATTCGATTCATGAGTTGTATATTTTGTTTGTTGTAATATGAACACATGTGATTCACAATTTATGTGTATGTGCACTGTGGAATTTTTGGTAGAGATATGCGATCGTTAATACACCGTGTTATTTCATGTTAATCGATGCGATGATTTTTGTATTAGAAAAAGATGACAAAATTTAGTAGTCACACATTGGTGATAAAAACAATAGATAGGAATTTTTGTAGGTAAATTTGGTCGCAATAAACTTAGAAACTATTTGGAGAATTATAGTTATAGGTGCATTTTAATGGATTTAGAAAAATGGTATAGAACGCATGTCATATGAATAATATAGAATTTCTAGATGATTTAGCTAATTATTTTATTAACATTTTCTTGTTATAAAGAAAGGAGAAAATATCACCGGTAGTGTGGAGAATAGATTTTTGCTAGCCAAATAAGCATGTTTGCAAATTTAGCACTTAAATTTTTAGAGTACTAGTTTATGTCAAATAACCTCGCTTGTGTTAGAAAATGTTCAATTAGTAGTTTATAAGGATTTTTAGAATGTTAAATTCATTTTTGCTATACTAAATAATATGGGTTAGAAATAATAAAAGGTATTAATTTATTTATTGGTATTAAAAGACAATAAGTATTATTTATTTTCATTGATGATGTTAAAATACATTAATACTAGTTAAAATTGTGTTTATTGCACCCACTCATAAAATTCATCATTAGGATTCACAATAATAGCTATAATTGAATTAATAAGTATTTACGCGTTTAGGACGTATTTAAGGCGTGATAAGTGCGATGTGTGTTTATTTGTGTATTGGTGTATGTTTATGTAATGGTGCATGTTTATTTATTTGTGTATGTTTTATTTTTGTATGTACGATATGCGACTCTATTAGAAGCCAATTGTGCGGTAGACGAACCGAATTCGTTCGAAGACGATCCGCAGGACTCGCTTGAGCAAGGCAAGTGGATTCTCCCTCTGCATATTCTGTTTGTACCTACTCATTGCATATAATAATGTTTACTTTTTGATATACTGCATAATTTGTGGGGTTATACCTAATTAAGGATTTCCTAGATTTACTACCCGTATTCCTTGTTTAACCTGGGGAAAATTATTAAGCTGTGCAAAATTTATGCTACCGCTCAACTTAATGATTTCTAATGTCACTCATTAATTGGTTTTAATGTTCCAAAATTTAATTGGCAATTATGGCATTAACCCGATGCTTAAGATAATATTATTTCAAATTAATTGGAACATGGAGTGACCACCCAGGATAACAGTGCAACCACGAGTGCTATCATGGCTCTGGCTTTGGTAATTAGCTTTATATGCTTAGTGCCTAGCAACCTTACCTAAAATATGGGCAAGAGGGGGAGCGGTAGGTGCTGGCAGCCCACGTTAACATGGGGTCGTATTCTTGGCTAAGGTACCTCACCCAGGGGGCCACCACCATCGTCTTTAGAAACCTTAGCGGGTTGCTTCGTATTAAGTGTATTTTGTGAAAGCCTCATAATGGATCCCTAGCCATCCACCTCGGCAGTGTTTAAGGGTCCGATCAACCCGGGCTAGATGGGATACATGGCTTGTGGGTAAAGTTGTACCACCTCTGCAGAGTGTAAAACTGATATATCAGCCATGCTCCCGGTTATGAGCGACCTGGACTCCTCACATGATAATTGAACTTGAAGATGGAATTAAATTGAGATCCGATGATCTGCCAATAATTTGCTTAAGTGGTTTCACTTAAGTGTTTTTGTTATATTCATATTCCTTTGTTTAAATGGGATATTTGGGATTTACACTTATTAGTAAGACTGGTGTTGTTAATAAAATATTGACCAACTAAAATGCTTACTGCTCAACCTTAGCCTCACCTTGTTATAACTGCATTAATTTTTCCCTCACTTGCTGAGCCCCAACCATAAGTGAGCTCACCCTTGCTAATATTTTGATCAAAGGGTGATGCTGGAGATTTTGATGGAGATTTTATCGAAGACGATGAATTCTAAGTCTAACGATGCGCCGGTCATCTTCCTGTGGGTGATTGCCCAGTTGTTTATTTTCCGCTTTACTTTGATGTGATACTTGTTAAAGATACAATGATGCAGATGATGTAATAAAGTATTATATTCTCTCTTTACGCCTTTATTGCATTGTCTTTTGATATATTACACTTGTGACGTCAACATATGTGTGGAAATGGATCCTGGCACACATATGGTATGCGCTCGGTTCTACCCCCTGGAACCGGGTGTGA
This sequence comes from Zea luxurians, assembly GCA_029449295.1. NCBI lineage: Eukaryota > Viridiplantae > Streptophyta > Magnoliopsida > Poales > Poaceae > Zea > Zea luxurians. The sequence goes on along the minus strand of JAOPSE010000001.1, from coordinate 40,913,447 downwards.
CAGAAGTGGTATCAAAGGTATGCTGACCCTAGGTCGTTAGATTAGTTAGAAATGGAAAGCCTAGTTGTTTAAAACTTGCTAATTTCATTCCTATAAATTCTTTTATCAGTCTTACCTCTTTGAAATTCAACTGAGTTGACACTTCTCTTGTAGATGGTTCGGACTCTCCAAACTACCCGCATCAACACCAGCTACGCCCCTCAGCCCCGGCAGATCCTGGTCTACCCAGTGGTAGTCGAGGAAGTTCCGGCGGATCTCCCTCCCATCCGAGTGGAGAATGTAGTCAACCTGGAGGATAGCTCGGAGGAGCAGCTGCCGACCCCCACCCCGTTGGCAGAATTCCTAGCCTTCACAGCTGGGTCATCGACATCAGCACCGTCTGCACCAGCCTTCCAAGCACCTGCACCCGGAGGCAACGACCCCGACGACTCTGGAGACGACGATGACGAGGATGACGACGACGAAGAAGGTGGAGACGAACACATCCACAAGGAAGCTGACTACGCCCAGCAAGACAACTTCATGGGGTTTGGTCCTGTTGTCGAACATTACACATCAATGTTCGAGACGGGGCACTTCCCCAACCTGCTGCAAGAAGTGCTGCACGCGCTAGGCACCTATGTCTGCCCCCTGTACGAAACAAGGCGAGTGAGCGAGCCTCCCCGGGCTTGCTACTACATCACTCGCATCCACATCAGGGTGATGGATGCAGGTGACAGGGGATTCAGGACTCTGTCTGCTCACGAGTCCCTGACACCACTGTCCACCTACGCTGCCTTAGTCAGCGATGCTGCCCGTCGGACCCTGTGGTCGCTCAGCCACACCTACCGGCAGCAGCTGCAGAACACGAGGTTCAGGCATCTTCCTCAGCGTCTACGTGGAGGAAGCCAGACTAGCATCGTTCCAGGTGAAGCTGGTGAGGACCGCCTCAACACCCTAGCTGGTGTAGTGGCCGGTCTCAACACCGACCTGGATAGTGCCACCCTGGATCTCTATAGGTTGTACTTGGAGCTGGAAAATGCCCATGCCAGGATTGCAGCCCTGGAAGCCCAACTGCAAGGACTGGATCCGCCCGAAGCTCAGGTCCCTGCCATGGCGTTGTCTCCTCCCCGTAAGAGGCTGCGCTATGGAGAGCCCGGATCCGTCACTAGGCTGCTTTAGGAGTTTTGGAGTCATGATGTAATAAGTTATATTTCACATTAGACGATGATACTCTCTTTAAGTTATCATATTAATAAATACCAACCATGTGATGGTGATTGGTTGAAATATTTGATTTGGATCTTTGTTTGAGTGCCATGGTCTTATGGAATGATGGCCATAAGATCATATAAAAATAATAATAATAAACTTAGGATATTCCCCTCTAGAATCTTTTCTACTCTTCACTCCTCTAAGATGTTCACTTTCTAACCAATCAGATGGTGAACGCACGCCAAGGACCTAACAACAACAACCGGAATCAGCGTGGTCAACAAGTACCACCACCACCACCATCGAATCCCAACATGGAACAATTCATCGTCGCCCAAATGCAGATTCTGCAAGGACTCACTGCGGCTGTTCAGCAAATACAACAGAACCAACAAAATCAGCAACCCCAGCAGCAGCAGTATGCACCCCCGGCCGATAAGCACCGGGATTTTATGAGTCGTCACCCGCCGACATTTTCTCATGCAGTTGATCCTCTGGATGCCGATGACTGGCTCAAAGTCATTGGGAAGAAGCTTGACATCACTCAGTGCAACGACCGGGAGAAGGTCTTGTACGCCTCGGGAAGACTCGAGGGTTCTCCGTCCGATTGGTGGGATGCCTTCACAGCGGCACACCCCAACGTGGATGCTATAACTTGGCAGGAGTTTCAGGAGAACTTCCGCGCTCATCACATTCCTTCGGGAATTATGAAGCTTAAGAAGAAGGAATTCCTTTCCCTTACTCAAGTGAATATGTCTGTCAACGAGTATCGTGATTGCTTCACTCAGCTTTCACGCTATGCTCCGGAAGAAGTGGACACAGATGAGAAGCGCCAAGAGCGTTTCTTGGAAGGATTGATCGGACCTGTGAATTATCAACTTCAGAGCCATACATTTCCCAACTTCCAGACACTGTTGAACAAGGCAATTGGCCTTGAGAGTAAAAGAAAGGAGCTATCTGACCATAAAAGAAAATTCCAAGGTCAGTCCAGCAGGAACACTCGCCCGAACAACACTTAAGGTTCGCAGTTCCGCTCTGGAAATCAGGGTGGAAACAATTATCAAGTGCAACGCTCTGGATAGCAAAGCCAGAGAAATAATCAGAGTCAGAACCAGCAAAGGATCAACTCTCAGACCAATCAGAGGTCTGGTGGGAGTTCACAGAACCGTCAAGGTGGCGCTAGTAACGCGTAGGCCAGAAACAACGCACCTGTCCAACCCAATGGATGTTTCAAGTGCGGTGAGCTAGGCCACTATGCCAACAACTGCCCAAGGCGCAACCAGCAAACACCCCAAAGGAGCAATACTCAGAAGAATGACCAGAACACCCCCACTCGTGGATCTGCTCAGAACAAGACACCGCAGAACCAGAGCAGAGGAAGGGTCAATCACGTCACTGCAGAATCAGTACCTGAGGATGCCGACATAGTGTATGGTATGTTCCTTGTTAACTCCATACCTGCATCAGTTTTATTTGACTCTGGAGCATCGCATTCGTTTATAACTGAGTCATTTGTGGAAAAACACAATATACCTAAGTATCCTCTTAAGAAAATATTACACATTAGTTCACCGGGAGGTGACATGAAGGCCACACACTCATGCCCCCATGTTAATATCAAGATTCAAGGAACAGATTTTTCAGTCGATCCAGTGGTCCTAGGATCCAACGGTATTGATGTGATTCTTGGATGCAACTGGTTGAAAAGTTGTCATGGAGTGGTACAGTGTGCCAATGGAACAATTATGTTGACAAGTCCTCAAGGTGAAAGAATCCAAGTTAACATAGACAAGTCAACAGATGAAAAAGGGAAAACAGTGATCAGTCACTTGGAAGAAAAGCCCTTGGAAAACATCAAAGTAGTGTGCGAATACCCAGATGTATTTCCGGAGGAATTACCAGGTATGCCACCTGACCATGATATAGAGTTTTCTATTGAATTATTACCCGGAACCGCACCTATCTCGAAAATACCATATAGAATGGATGTCAAAGATTTAGTAGAACTGAAGAAACAAATAGAAGAATTACTAGAAAAAGGTTTCATTCGCCCAAGTTCATCCCCTTGGGGAGCCCCAGTTCTATATGTGAACAAGAAGGATGGTTCGAGGAGAATGTGTGTTGATTATAGAAGTTTGAATGAAGTAACCATCAAGAATAAATACCCACTACCTCGGATTGAAGATTTATTCGATCAGATGAAGGGAGCTAAGATATTCTCGAACATAGATCTAAGATCGGGATATCATCAGCTAAAGATTCGAGCAGAAGATGTACCCAAGACAGCCTTCACGACGAGATACGAATTATATAAGTTTTTGGTCATGTCGTTTGGACTGACTAATGCACCAGCATACTTTATGAACTTGATGAATAAAGTATTCATGGAATATCTGGATCAGTTTGTGGTCGTATTCATTGACGACATACTGATATATTCTTCAAATGAAGAAACACATGAAGATCATCTAAGGCTAGTCCTACAAAAGCTTTGTGACAACCAACTATATGCAAAATTCTCGAAGTGTGATTTTTGGCTTAAGGAAGTTGCTTTCTTAGGGCATATCGTTACCGATGGTGGTATTAAAGTGGACCCAGGAAAGATAAGTGAGATACTGGATTGGAAGCAACCAAAGGATGCGTCCAAGATCAGAAGTTTTCTTGGATTGGCTGGATACTATAGAAGATTTATTGAAGGTTTTTCCAAGTTAGTGAAACCTCTTACCTCTCTACTAGAGAAAGGTAAAGAGTTCAAGTGGGATGAAGCTTGTCAGAACTGTTTTGAAGAACTTAAGAAAAGGTTAACCACTGCACCAATATTGGTAATGCCAGACATCCACAAGGGATTTGATGTGTATTGCGATGCATCACACCTTGGACTTGGATGTGTGCTAATGCAAGAAGGAAAAGTGATAGCTTATACCTCAAGGCAGTTGAGGAAGCATGAGAAGAATTATCCTACACATGATTTGGAACTAGCTGCCGTAGTGCATGCTTTGAAGATTTGGAGGCACTATATGATTGGAAACAAGTGCAGAATCTTCACGGATCACAAAAGCTTGAAATATATATTCATTCAGAAAGAACTCAACCTCAGACAGAGAAGATGGCTTGAGTTAATTAAGGACTATGATTTGGAAATACAATATCACCCTGGAAAGGCAAATGTAGTGGCTGATGCTTTGAGCCGTAAGGGTCAAGTGAACAACATCACTGCTCATTTGATGTCACAAGAATTGTGTTGGGAAATGCAACAACTCAACCTTGGATTGCTTAATAATGTAGAAGCAACAGTTATGGAAGTTGAATCTACTTTGGAAGAAGAGATTCGTAAAGGACAAGAGTCCGATGAGAAAATTAAGGAAATTAAAATTTTGATTGGTATAGGTAAAGCCCCAGATTTCACGGAAGATGAACAAGGCACAGTATGGTTTAAAAAGAGAATCTGTGTACCCGAAATCGACCACTTGCGCCAACTTATTTTGAGAGAAGCTCATGATTCAGCTTACTCTATTCACCCTGGAAGTACAAAGATGTACCAGGATCTTAAGGAAAAGTATTGGTGGTACGGATTGAAAAAAGATGTTGCTACTCATGTTGCATTATGTGACGTGTGTCAGCGAGTTAAAGCCGAACACCAAAGACTAGCAGGATTACTACAACCTCTCAAGGTGCCTGAATGGAAATGGGAAGAAATCAGTATGGATTTCATAGTTGGACTACCCCGTACTCGAGATGGCTATGATTCAATATGGGTCATAGTAGACAGGTTGACTAAAGTAGCGTACTTTATACCTGTGAAGACAACCTATTCAGGAGCCCAGTTAGCAGAATTGTACATGTCGAGGATTGTTTGTCTGCATGGAGTACCGAAGAAGATTGTATCAGATCGAGGAACCCAGTTTACCACGCGCCTTTGGAAAAGACTACATGAGTCCATGGATACCAAGCTAAATTTTAGTTCAGCTTATCATCCGCAAACGGATGGGCAAACAGAAAGGACAAACCAAGTGTTGGAGGATATGCTAAGAGCTTGCACTCTTAAGCATGGTAGAAGCTGGGATAAAAGTTTGCCTTATGCAGAATTTTCGTATAACAACAGTTATCAGGCAAGTCTAAAAATGGCACCATTTGAAGCACTTTATGGACGGAAGTGTAGAACACCACTTTATTGGAATCAGACTGGAGAAAGTCAAGTATTCGGTCTAGAAATTCTCCAAGAGGCGGAAAAGCAAGTATAGATTATTAGAGAAAATCTGAAGACAGCACAGTCAAGACAGAAAAGCTATGCTGATAATAGAAGAAGAGAGTTGATGTTTGAAGTAGGAGACTTCGTATACCTTAAAGTTTCACCGATGAGAGGAATGAAAAGGTTTAAGGTTAAGGGAAAATTATCACCTCGCTATATCGGCCCATTCTAGATTTTGGAAAGAAAAGGTGAAGTAGCCTATCAGTTAGAGCTACCTGATAGTTTATCAGATGTGCATGACGTATTTCACGTATCACAACTTAAGAAGTGCTTAAGAGTACCGGAAGAACAATTTCCCATGGAAGAACTGAATGTCAATGAGGATTTGACTTATTCGGAGTACCCGGACAGAATTCTAGAAACATCTCGCAGAATTACACGGAGTAAAGTTATTAACATGTGCAAGGTTCAGTGGAGTCATCATTCGGAAGATGAGGCCACTTGGGAAAGAGAAGATGAACTCAGAGCAGAATTTCCTCAATTATTCTCGGAAGTTTCTTAATCTCGAGGACGAGATTCTTTTAAGAGGGGTAGGTTTGTAACACCTTAAAAGCCATCAACTAAAAATAATGAATTTAGTTATTATATTAATTAGGGTAATAATTTTTTTAAGTGTTTAATTATTTATTTGCATTTTGATCATTTTTCTTTGTATGCGCATGATTGACGATCGGATGTTTTGTAGCAATTCTTTTAAAAGAAATCCTAGCAAATAATGAAATAATTAAATAATATAATAATTATTGGTCTAAAAATAAATATTGTATTTATAAATAATTTTGGTGAATTTCTCGGAATTTTTGAGCTCTTTAAATATTCATTTCGCAATTAAAAAAAAGAAAAAAAAAACTAAACCTAATCTAACCGGCCCACTAGGGGCCTATGTCCCCCCAAACCCTACCGCGCGTGCCGCGCGCCCCTGCTGAAAATTCCCAGCCGCCGCCCTGTGCCACTCCTCTCCCTCTGTTCTCTCTCTCAAGCGCTGCTCTCTCTCTCTCCCTTCTCTCTTCTCTCCCATGCTCTCTCTACTCTCCAACGCGCGCGCACCAGGGAGCCTGCACGCTCGACCTGCCGCGCCGCGCACCCGAGCGGCCGAGCGCCCGATGCCCCGCCGCGTAAGCGCGCGAACCCAGGCACGATGACCCTGCGCGCGTTACGGCCAGGCGCCGCGCGACCGAGCCCTGCACCGCCTTGCCTGCGCGCCACGCTCTGCACCAGGAACGCGACCCCGGCTGCGGGCCCGCCAATCCACTGCCACGCCCGACTGCGATGCCGCGCCATGTCCTGCCCCGACGCCGCGACCCAAAGTCCAACCGTCAGACCCGCGCGTCCGTTTGATTACTCGCGTTATGGAGCTTGATTTCGTCCGTTTCCCCTCTCCCATTAACTCTCCCAGTGAAGAACGCCATTGAAGCCTCCATGAAGAACCAGCGACCTCTCCTCTCCCTCCTGCTCCCTATAAAATGCAGCAGAGCTCTCTCCCATTCCTTCCTACTCGAGCTCGCCTCTTTCTCTAGTGCTCCTCGCTCATCGCTAGTGTCGCTCGTCGCCGGAGTTGCCGTTCATCGTCGGAGTTCACCGGAGCCGCAGTTCATCGCCGGAGCCTCGTACTCGCCGTCCGTAGTCGAGACCCTGCTTTTCTCCACCCGGCCGAACCCCGTCGAACTCTCCCCGTCGCACGTGCGAACCCAAGGTTGATGACGACCCGAATTATTTTGTATATTTTATAAAATACTTTTTGATTCGATTCATGAGTTGTATATTTTGTTTGTTGTAATATGAACACATGTGATTCGCAATTTATGTGTATGTGCACTGTGGAATTTTTGGTAGAGATATACGATCGTTAATACACCGTGTTATTTCATGTTAATCGATGCGATGATTTTTGGATTAGAAAAAGATGACAAAATTTAGTAGTCACACGTTGGTGATAAAAACAATAGATAGGAATTTTTGTAGGTAAATTTGGTCGCAATAAACTTAGAAACTATTTGGAGAATTATAGTTATAGGTGCATTTTAATGGATTTAGAAAAATGGTATAGAACGCATGTCATATGAATAATATAGAATTTCTAGATGATTTAGCTAATTATTTTATTAACATTTTTTTGTTATAAAGAAAGGAGAAATATCACCGGTAGTGTGGAGAATAGATTTTTGCTAGCTAAATAAGCATGTTTGCAAATTTAGCACTTAAATTTTTAGAGTACTAGTTTATGTCAAATAATCTGGCTTGTGTTAGAAAATGTTCAATTAGTAGTTTATAAGGATTTTTAGAATGTTAAATTCATTTTTGCTATACTAAATAATTTGAGTTAGAAATAATAAAAGGTATTAATTTATTTATTGGTATTAAAAGACAATAAGTATTATTTATTTTCATTGATGATGTTAAAATACATTAATACTAGTTAAAATTGTGTTTATTGCACCCACTCATAAAATTCATCATTAGGATTCACAATAATAGCTATAATTGAATTAATAAGTATTTACGCGTTTAGGACGTATTTAAGGCGTGATAAGTGCGATGTGTGTTTATTTGTGTATTGGTGTATGTTTATGTAATGGTGCATGTTTATTTATTTGTGTATGTTTTATTTTTGTATGTATGATATGCGACTCTATTAGAAGCCAACTGTGCGGTAGACGAACCGAATTCGTTCGAAGACGATCCGCAGGACTCGCTTGAGCAAGGCAAGTGGATTCTGCCTCTGCATATTCTGTTTGTACCTACTCATTGCATATAATAATGTTTACTTTTTGATATACTGCATAATTTGTTGGGTTATACCTAATTAAGGATTTTCTAGATTTACTACCTGTATTCCTTATTTAACCTGGGGAAAATTATTAAGCAGTGCAAAATTTGTGCTACCGCTCAACTTAATGATTTCTAATGTCACTCATTAATTGGTTTTAATGTTCCAAAAATTTAATTGGCAATTATGGCATTAACCCGATGCTTAAGATAATATTATTTCAAATTAATTGGAACATGGAGTGACCACCCAGGATAACAGTGCTACCACGAGTGCTATCATGGCTCTGGCTTTGGTAATTAGCTTTATATGCTTAGTGCCTAGCAACCTTACCTGAAATATGGGCAAGAGGGAGAGCGGTAGGTGCTGGCAGCCCACGTTAACATGGGGTCGTATTCTTGGCTAAGGTACCTCACCTAGGGGGCCACAACCATCGTCTTTAGAAACCTTAGCGTGTTGCTTCGTATTAAGTGTATTTTGTGAAAGCCTCATAATGGATCCCTAGCCATCCACCTCGGCAGTGTTTAAGGGTCCGATCAACCCGGGCTAGATGGGATACATGGCTTGTGGGTAAAGTTGTACCACCTCTGCAGAGTGTAAAACTGATATATCAGCCGTGCTCCCAGTTATGAGCGACCTGGACTCCTCACATGATAAATGAACTTGAAGATGGAATTAAATTGAGATCCGATGATCTTCCAATAATTTGCTTAAGTGGTTTCACTTAAGTGTTTTTGTTATATTCATATTCCTTTGTTTAAATGGGATATTTGGGATTTACACTTATTAGTAAGACAGGTGTTGTTAATAAAATGTTGACCAACTAAAATGCTTACCGCTCAACCTTAGCCTCACCTTGTTATACCTACATTAATTTTTCCCCCACTTGCTGAGCCCCGACCATAAGTGAGCTCACCCTTGCTAATATTTTGATCAGAGGGTGATGTTGGAGATTTTGATGGAGATTTTATCGACGACGATGAATTCTAAGTCTAACGATGCGTCGGTCATCTTCCTGTGGGAGATTGCCCAGTTATTTATTTTCTGCTTTACTTTGATGTGATACTTGTTAAAGATACAATGATGCAGATGATGTAATAAAGTATTATATTCTCTCTTTACGCCTTTATTGCATTGTCTTCTGATATATTACACTTGTGACGTCAACATATGTGTGGAAATGGATCCTGGCACACATATGGTATGCGCTCGGTTCTACCCCCTGGAACCGGGTGTGACAGAAGGGAAGAATATTCGAATTGGGTTAGCTACAGATGGTTTCACACCTTTCAATACGAACAAGGCATCATATTCTTGTTGGCCTATGTTTGCAATTCCATACAACCTTTCATCTCCTAAAGAACCAGTTAACAAGGTTGATATAATATCGACTAGAGATGGGTAAGAGCATCTTTGCTTTGTTCTTATGTCTTACACATTAGACGATTGTTTTGCACATTTTTTGAATATGACAATTGTGCTTGTGCTATTAGGGCTTGGGTGGATAGTAGTTTCACAGGCAAAGGTTGTGTAAGGCAAGTAAATAAAGTGTTGGGCAATATCTGTCATATGATATGGCCTGCATTGGTGATTGAGGATGGTCACGAGGTCCCCATCACAAGATGGGATCAATAAGGCCTTGCGATTAACGTGCAACAAGGGAATGCATTAGGTGCAATTTGGCACAACTTCTGTGTATGTTTTATCTTCTTGTCTAGTTATCAACTCGATGATTGATTCACATTATGGATTCTTGACTATGTTTCATTTTTCAAAAACATTATAGTTGTCTGATGGAGATACTTATACCGAGCATGTACACTCCGTGTTCCATAGGGACACGTTAAATGTTGTTGCGAATATGATGTACTATGTTCGAATCCAGGTGATTAATCAAGATATGTTGAGTAGTGAAGGATGACGTGCAGATAGTAAGAGCGAGGCATCGCACTATGGACTCTATATAATTGAGCAAGATTTTCTTTAGGTAATTGATGTTTATGCTTGCGTTGGAAATTTTTTTGTTGCTTGTAGATGTTACAATTACTTGTAAATGAATTGTGTTTCAGCAGCATTCAATTCCATGGATAGCCGCCAATGATGCTTCTTGTAGTGCCTTATGCCATTATTGGGCTTCAGATGATTTCAAGGCAAAGTCTATGCGACAAAGTCCAATCGTGGAACCGAGTTCTATCACAAGTATGGAGGTGATGATCACTTTCGTTTGGTAAAACAAATGGTAAGTATAATTTATTTTGTTCTTGTTGATTGTAGTTGACTTGATGTAATTTCTCATTATAATGTTTGTCAAACGTACGTACAGGAAGCTAGCAGTGGTGTAGTGCCCAATGATGTTCAAATATACCTTAGAGGGAACAGAGGACCAAATCCTACAAACCCAAATTTGTTCTATACCCAAAAGGCAATAGATCGTCTAGTGAGTGTTTTGAAATGCTTGATAGATTATGTTTATATGAATTTTTGTATGTAAGATTGCATTGTTCTTTTGTATAGAGGATGCATATGGCAAGGCAATGTCTAGTCAGCATGGATCAGACTACGACTGGAGGACCACGCCTATTGGTCCTTAGGTTGTGTGTGCAAGTGGTGGAAAACCTCATGGAAGATGTGGACTCTACATACCTTATCTTGTTTCATCAGTGTAAGTACAATACATTTATTTTGAATCTGTCATGATGTTACTTGTTTGAAGGTACTTGATGTTCGATAATGTCATCGACTCGAGCCAGGTGAGGGTTTAGAGGGGTGGTTCACTGAGGTTTGCTGTTCATAGCTCCCATCGCTCTACTCAGGATACAATAGAAGTTAGCGACTACGAGAAGAGCTTACTCAACATCAGGAGCGACAAAGGGTCCAGGAGAAATACTTGAGGCAAACATGTTTGGCGACATCGGACCTCGGCGTTAGCCACCTCCAAAGCCGCATGAGCCACGCTTAGATACCTATGGAGGTCATCGCCCAATCACCCCAAAGAGGTTGGATAAGTGGGTGGCCTGGGCACAGAACCGTGGCTCCTTTGCGCCTTAGGTGCGCAAACTCCCACCCTAAGGAGAACCAAGAAATGACTAGGGAAGGTAAGAGGAGTAACGGAAACCTCGAGGAAAGGATGGAACAATCATACCATCTCGCCGGATGGCCTCCCCTAGGAGGTCTTCTCCGATCCATGGGCGGATAGCAGCTAAAGAGAGGTGTTAGCTAATAGGGAAGGCTACGAGGTATGGAGGGCAGACGTGGCTACCTACACTCCTTTCCCCCACTCTTTAAAAGGGCGTCACTCGATAAGGTTTACAAAGGACCATGGGACCCCACGACACAAAATCTGAAAAGTCAAAAAACAAGAAGCAATGATTTTTTATTATTCCCTTCGATAAGCGACACTGGGTTGGGTTACACTACGGTAAGAGAGCGATGCCCACAACATCGTCCGTAGACAACCTTTACACAACACGATTGGCTGCCTCGTCAAAGCCCTCCAGCACGTCCTCCAGCACTTCGTCCGAAAGGGATGAGGGAGGACCGATAACGTCCCAAAGGCTTTAGCCAGATCAGAGCTCCCCAACAAGCAGCACCACCGCAGCTCCATGGTGAACGCCAAGATCAATAATGTCATAGATACGACACGGGACATTGTTTAAATGTTCAACCAAGGAGGAACCTCGGGCCCCGACGTAGTTCGAGACCTGACCTGAGTGGTGGCGCAACATCTCTAGCTCGGCCTCCAAGGCTGTTAGAAGAGGCAGATAGGGTAAGAGAAGGGATGAGAAAGTCATAGAGTAAATAAGGGATGGTCGCCTTACCGACTGCATGACCATCGACCTCGAAAAGATGCGTGCGAAGCAGCTCGACCTCAGCCTCGGCAGCCTCCTAGCCACACGAAAAATGTCATAACTCTCACGGGACTCCCAAGGGAGAGGGAAGGGAGGCAGAGGGCCTAGCAATGAAGATCCAATGGAAGTTGATGCTTCCTGATCGATGGGGGCTTCCATATGGAAAAGAAGGGGAAGCATCAGATTCACCCGTGAAGAAGGAAAGGGGCACTCGGGCAAGAGGAGGCCTTACCTCAACTGTTGGACAACATGGCATGGCTTTCTCCCAACCCGCGGCTCACCGGTTTACCTAGCTATGGAATCCATATGAGGAAGGAACTAGAGGGCAAAGGGCTCTGGGTGACCACGGACGGACGCCCGCCTAAATTTATAGAGGAAAAACCGCCCGACCCCACCCCAAGTGAAAGCGGGCTACGCTGAAAGCGGTCCAAGACCCGAGGGCACAAATACCATAGCCACTCAAAGGACGGCAGAGTAAACATCACCCGACCCATAAATAAACCCCCAAGGGCAGAAACTCTCCCCTTGGGGGCTCAAGGGCTACTGTAAGGGAGAGAACATGAGGGAAGGACCTCCAATTGCCATGGGCCACTTGTTAGTGAAGAGGCAAGGGAATCATCTACCCAGAAAGCACCCACCCCCGGATAAACCCTGAGGCATCGAGCCTGGGGTCAGGCATGGAGGAGTAGTAGAGGGGGCCGGGCGAAGCGGAAGGAAACCACTCGAGTGGGTTCCTCGCTTGGCCTGAGACTGACTCATTGTAAGTGGTTTTTCTCATTAACTACGCCTGACACTAGGTCATAGTAGAGAGCCAGTTCACCCCACCCACTCATGACCTACGAGCCCCTTGGCATGCGCAACACTCATGACCTATCGAGCCTATGCCTGAGAGCACGAACCGTCCACAAGGTCTGCAACATGACGAGCCATGCCAAGACCCAAGCTGCAGAGGCTAGGGGTCGGCATGGTGCAAAGATAGTAATGATGGCACCAAGGCCCATGCTGCCCATGCCATACGTCATAATGATTACGGAGAGATGACAAGGCACATGTAGACAAATGGCCATGCCATGGTAAAGGCACTCGATTTTATCACAGAATAATGACTCCTTCTCAAAGAAGCAACCAACCGCTAACCCCTGCCTTGGCTTATAAAAGGAGGTCATCCACGAGGAGAGGAGGCTGGACCCAGACAGACTAAGACGAACCGAAGAAGACCCATTACATGAGATACTCGACAGGAGGTAAACCGCATACCCCTGGAGGGACCTGAAGACCTGGAGGATGAAGCCAAGGCTTAGTGTATGGCTTCCATTTTGTAGTCTTTAGGGCCACTCCCTCAGAATAGACTTAGGAGTCTTTCCTACGTCTCTTGCCCGCTTGTAACCCACTTGTAACCCCTACTACGAGCATCAAGCAATAGAGGTGCCGGTAGCACGAGCCACCAAAGAATAGATGTAGGGACATTCTACCCGAACTAGTATAAACCTTGCACCCACATAGCACACGGTCTGGAGCCTAGAACGCACACATAGAAGATTACTTGTCAGAACGGAGGTTCGAAACACCAATAAATTCTTGTTCTCCATTTTCTTGTTCCCTTTCTTGTCCTCTTCCCTGTCATCATCATTATATGGACAATTTGCAACAAAATGATTAGTATTACCACATTTGAAGCATGCCCTCTTGCTATGGGGGTTGTGGTCCTTGTCCTTATGGTTTCTTTGGATTTGTTGGAACCTCTGGATGATTAGCGCCATTTCTTCATCATCAAGGCTAGAAACATCGATGTTTTACTCTTTGCTTGGGATCCAATCCTTCTCTTTTGTTGTTTTGAAGGTAACAACTTGTGGTTCGGTGAAGGAGACATTCCCTTCCTCTGTGCTAAATCTTCAATGTACTTGGAGTCCCTCACCATCATCTCATGGCATAGGAACTTGCCAAGCACCTCCTCGGGTGACATCTTCTTGTACCTAGGATTCTCACAAATTGAATTTACAAGTGTAGCATTACAAGAAGTAAAGGACCATAGCATGAGCTTGGGCAACTTCATGGTTAATCCACTTCTTGCTCCCAAGGTTGCGGGCTTGATTCACCAATGCTTTGAGTAGGGTACATATCTGGTGTTCCTTCTCTCTTTAGCATGGCGAATCCCTAGAGCTCCCCTTATAGGACCTCCATCTTTGTGATTTAGTGCAAACACAAGGTTGACTTGTCCCCTGTGGTTCGAGTTGATGATGAGTGATTGTCAATGGGTAGCACTTTAGGGTAGTAAGTGGGCTAACCAGAGTGTGAGATTATGTATCTGCAACCATGTCAGTAGGCTTGTGGTGTGTAGGTGTGGAGCACAGGACAATGGTTAATGGCTAAGGTGAAGTGAAAGGGAAATGTGCCCTTGGGCCATTTCCATATTGTTTTGGTGATTAAATGCACAACACACTATGTGAAAACTAACAAATGTTGAGCAAAGGTATATCTAGATGGATCAAGTATGAAGGTAAGTTCTAGACGCTTAGTCAATTGTTTTATGTGCTAAGCATACTTGTCTAAGTGCCAGGGACTCAGCTAAGTGAAGACCAAAAGAACCAAAGGAAGACAAACGAAGGAACATAGAAAAGGTGCTAGACTGCGCAGCACCGAACGGTCCGGTGCCACCCACCGGACAGTTTGGTGCATGATCCGCCCAACTCTCTGCCCTCGGGTTTTCTTGGCTACGTCGGCTATAATTTACCGGACAGTCCGCGTGAGGCGCCGGATAGTCCGGTGTACCAGCCGTGCAACGGCTACCTGCCACGTCGACCAAGGCCAACGGTCATATGGCGCACTAGATCGTCTGGTGCCCCACACCGGACAGTCCGGTGCCCCACAGAAAAGGAAACCAACCAATTAGGCAATTCTCTGCCATGTCCTGTGGCCGTACTGTTCACTGTCCGGTGTGCACCGGATAGTCCGGTGCGCCCACGGACAGAAGGCAAGAATTTCCTACCAAATGGAGCTCCAATGGCTCCTAGCTACCTTGGGGCTATAATAGGGACCCCTAGGCGCATGGAGCAGAACACCAAGCCTCTATTAAACATCCTAAGACGCCTAGACTCTGCAAGCACGCATCCGGATCATTGCGATTGAGATTTGAGCACTTGTCTAGTTGTGGACTTGTTGCGGTGTGTTTTGTGTGCTCTTGTCTTAACTTGTGTGCATGACTTTGCTGCGACTCTAGCTCTTGCGTGTGTTTCTTTCCCTCCCTTACTCTTGTGGTTTTCATTGAGATTAATCTTGTAAGGATGAGAGGCTCCAACTTGTGGAGATTCCTCACAAAAAGGAAAACATTTACTAAGCAAGAAAACCGTGGTACTCATGTTTGATCATTGGATCACTTGAGAGGGATTGAGTGCAATCCTTGACTGAAGGAGGTCACCACAATGTGGAGTAGGCATTGGTCGAACCACGGGATAAAATCTCGGTGTCTCTTGTGTCACCTTTTATTGTGATTGGTTTCTCTTCTTGAGTTCTCGCTATAGCATCTTGGTTTAATATTACTAACATTTTCATAACCAAGTTTGGACTATTTAGTGTTGTAATTTACAGGATCACCTATTCACCCCCCTCTAGGTGCTCTCAATTGATATCAAAGTCGTACTCTTCATTAAGGGGCTAACCGCCCGAAGAGATGGATCCTAAAGGCAAGGGGATGGTGATCAACGACAAGGAGAAGGAGACCCTCTACGTGCCAAAAGACGACAAGCCCACTGACTCAGGCTCGAGTCACAAGAAGAGGTATAGAAAGAAGAAGAGGCGCATTAAGAAGATCATCTACTACGACAGCGATGCCTCCTCTTCCTCACCAAGGGATGACGACGACGAAGACTCTTCGTCGAAAAAGAAAACGGTTAACCAAAACTATTCTTTTGATTATTCTCACATCCCTTATAACTCAAATGCCCATTTACTATCTATTCTACTTGGAAAACCCCCACACTTTGATGGAGAGGATTATTCATTTTGGAGTCATAAAATGCGTAGTCATTTATTTTCCCTCCATCCTAGTATCTGGGAGATTGTTGGAAATGGAATGCATTTCGACAACACTGATAATCCTATATTTATAAATGAGAAAATACATAAAAATGCCCAAGCTACTACTGTTTTGCTAGCATCTCTATGCAGGGATGAATATAACAAAGTGAGTGGCTTGGACAATGCCAAGCAAATATGGGATACCGTCAAAATCTATCATGAGGGTAATGACGGCACCATGATCACCAAGATGGAACTGGTGGAAGGTGAGCTGGGAGATTCGCCATGATAAGGGGAGAGGATCCAACACAAACGTACAACAAGCTCAAGACCCTTGTCAACAAAATTCAAAGCTATGGAAGTACAAGATGGACGGATCATGACGTCGTCTGACTCATGCTAAGGTCATTCACCGTTATTGATCCTCATCTTGTAAATCTTAATCCTGAGAACCCTAGGTACACCAAGATGACGCCCGAGGAAATTTTCAGAAAATTCGTGAGCGGACGCATGATGGTGAAAGAAGCAAGGTATGTGGATGATGCCTTAAACGGACCACTTCCTGTCTACGAGCCGTAGCCCGTTGCTCTCAAAGCAACCAGCAGCAAGAAAGTGTTACCTAGCAAAGTAGCACAAGTGGAGGCTGCCGGGCTCAACGAGGATGAAATGGCGTTAATCATCAAGCGCTTCAAGACCGCCTTGAAGGGACGCAAGGAGTATCCCAATAAGAACAAATCAAGGGGAAAGCGCTCCTGCATCAAGTGCGGTAAGTCTGGTCATTTTATAGCACAATGTCTCGATAATGACAATGACCATGCACAAGAGAAGAAAGGGAAGAAGGAAAGAAAGAAGAACTACAAGAAGGCGAAGGGCGAGGTGCACATTGGAAAGGAATGAGACTCCGACTGTTCTTCATCCGACTCTGATGATGAAGGACTAATTGCCTTGGCCTTCGACAAGTCCTCCCTCTTCCCCAACGAACGACACACATGTCTCATGGCTAAGGAGAAGAAGGTACGTACACGAGATACACCTAAGTACACTTCTTCTAGTGATGAGGAATATTCTAATGATGATGAAATAGACTATAGTGATCTTTTTAAAGGACTAGATAGATCTAAGGTAGATAAAATAAATGAATTGATTGATGCACTTAATGAAAAAGACAAGCTACTAGAAAAACAAGAAGATATTCTCTATGAGGAATATGATAAGTTTATTAGTGTTCAAAAATCTCTTGCACTAGAAGTTAAGAAAAATGAACTATTGTCTTCTGAGTTGTCTACCTGTCATGATTCTATTTCTAGTCTAAAAAATTTTAATATTGATTTCAATACTAAGCTAGAAAAAGTTAATGTGGCTAGTTCACGTGTAGAGCATGTTGTAATCTGCAATAGGTGTAAAGATTTTAATACTGATGCTTGTAATGAACATGCCTCTACTATTCTTAAATTAAACAATGATGTTGCAAGTCTTAATGCTAAACTTAAGACTTGCAAGGATAACTGTGAGAAACTAAAATTTGCTAGGGATGCCTACACCATTGGTAGACACCCCTCAATTAAAGATGGACTTGGTTTCCAAAAGGAGACCAAGAACTTTACAAGCCATAGGAATTCCAATCTCAACAAGGAGAAAGGGAAGGCTCCTATGGCTAGTAATTCTCAAAAGAACCATGCCTATCTTTATAAGAAAGTTCCTAATGTTACTCATCATGATAAGTGTCATAATCATTATGTTTTTCCTGTATGTCATGATGATGTATTTAGTTCTCATGCCATGTTTGCAACTAGCTCCTTTTATGCTCATGGTAGAAATAGGCCTAGGCATAATCATGTTGTTTCTCATGTGCCTAGGAAAGTATCCACTGGTCCAACTGCTATTTATCATACATGTGATGCTTCATTTGTACTGTCATGTAAAAATGCTAAAGTAGTTGCTAGAAAGTTGGGATCTAAATGCAAGAGAGACAAAACTTGCATTCGGGTTCCAAAATCTATTGTAACTAACCTTGTAGGACCCAACAAGAGTTGGGTACCTAAAACCCAAGCTTAATTATCTTGCAGGTTTATGCATCAGGGGGCTCAAGCTAGATTATTGATAGCGGATGCACAAACCACATGACGGGAGAGAAAAAAATATTTACCTCCTACGTCAAGAACAGGGATTCCCAAGACACTATCATCTTTAGAGATGGGAACCAAGGCAAGGTCAAAGGCTTAGGCAAAATAGCCATCACAACCGAGCATTCAATCTCTAATGTGTTTCTAGTAGAATCGCTCGGATATAATTTGTTGTCTGTAAGCCAATTATGTCATATGGGTTATAATTGTTTAGTTACAAATATAGATGTGTCTGTCTTTAGAAGAAGTGATGGTTCATTAGCGTTTAAGGATGTATTAGACGACAAGCTCTACTTAGTTGATTTCTCAAAAGAGAATGTCGATCTAGATACATGCTTAATTGCTAAGACTAATATGGGCTGGCTCTGGCACCACCGTCTAGCACATGTTGGAATGAAGAACCTTCATAATCTTCTAAAGGGAGAACATGTGTTAGGACTAACTGATGTCTGTTTTGAGGAAGATAGACCTTGTGCAGTGTGCCAAGCAGGGAAGCAGGTGGGAAGTACTCATCAAAGCAAAAATGTGATGACAACATCAAGACCATTGGAACTCCTACACATGGATCTCTTTGGGCCCATTGCTTATCTCAACATCGGGGGAAGTAAGTATGGTCTTGTTATTGTAGATGATTTTTCCCGCTTCACTTGGGTTTTCTTTTTGCAGGATAAATCTGAGACCCAAGGAACCCTAAAGCTCTTCTTAAGGAGAGCTCAAAATGAATATGAGCTAAAGGTGAAAAAGATAAGGAGCGACAATGGATCGGAATTCAAGAACCTTCAAGTCAAAGATTATCTTAAGGAGGAAGGCATCAAGCATGAGTTCTCTGCTCCCTACACACCACAACAAAATGGTGTAGTAGAGAGGAAGAACAGGACGCTAATTGACATGGTAAGGACTATGCTTGGAGAATACAAGATGCCTGAGCGGTTTTGGTCGGAAGATGTGAATACAGCTTGCCATGCCATAAACCGGCTCTATCTGCATCGCCTCCTCAAGAAGACCTCATATGAACTCCTAACTGGTAACAAACCCAATGTTTCATATTTTCGTGTATTTGGGAGCAAATGTTACATTTTAGTAAAGAAAGGTAGGCATTCGAAGTTTGCTTCCAAAGCTGTAGAAGGGTTTTTACTAAGGTATGACTCAAATACAAAAGCGTATAGGGTCTTCAACAAATCATCAGGATTAGTTGAAGTCTCTAGCAACGTTGTATTTGATGAAAGTAATGGCTCTCCAAGAGAGCAAGTTGATCTTGATGATGTAGATGAAGATGAAGTTCCAACGGCCGCAATGCGAACAATGGCGATAGGTGATGTGCGACCACAGGAACCACAAGGACAAGATCAACCTTCTTCCTCTACATTGGTCCATCCGCCAACTCTAGATGAGGAATAGGTACCTCAAGATAAAGGGATGAATCAAGGGGGAGCACATGAAGAACAGGATAAGGAGGAAGGAGCTCCATGTTGGAGCGAAGGCAGAAACGCCACCCTTCGCCCGAAGTCTCCACCGCTTAGCCCCTGCCCTGACAGGCAAAGCAGGCAGGGACACCCTTCACTTGATCGACACCAAGGACAACATGGAGACCCTTCGCTCGATTCGGCACCAGACGAAGGCCTGCGGCAACGCCTCCCCACGGCGCGGCCTCGGTCAGCTCCGAGGCCCACATGAGGTCGGGCCCATTGTAACGGGCCCTGCGTGGCCGCGGTTGTGTTACGGGCCTAATTTGTAAAGGCGTACTTGTAATTACAGCTTGTAACCCCGCTTTATGGGAATATTCTGGGGATAAACTAGGTACCTGAGGGCACATGCGTCCTTAACGCAAGGCGCCGTGCACTCGGATACCTATAAATACCCCCGCACAGTGCCCGTGAGAGGCCAGATTAACAGAGCTTTTGCCATCACGCGCGAGTGCCCTGTTGCCATCACCATTCACTCGTGTTGGATCTCCTTGCTGTCGAGAGACAGTACCAACATTTGGCGCCCACCGTGGGGCTCAAACCCACGACCACAAGGTTAAGAGCCTTGTGCTCTACCAACTAAGCTAGGACGGCTAGGGGACTTCCTCCGTCCCCGGAGCACGAGCGACTCCGCCGCCAAAGTAGCCCAAGCGCTGCATTTCTTCGACGCAGGCCGACGTCATCCGTGACACACCAAAATCAACAGAGTCGCCGGCGCGCAGCTCCTCCACCATCACGCTACTCAACGTCTCCTCAGACGAGGCGGCGGCCGGCGGCGTGGCGTCGGCGGAAGAAGAAGAGGATGGCATTGCTACGTACCGTCGGCGGCGGCGGGCGGTCTGCTTCACTCGAGCCAGATCTCCGACGAGCAAAGCGAGCAGTAGAAGAAGAGGAGCAGAAAGACGGCGGGCGGCTAGGGTTTTCACGGAGCGCGGAAGGCAAAGTGCAAACAGCGCCGTCCCCCGCCCCCCTTTATAGGCAGGGCGCGGCTCCTCGGGAAACTCGCAATCCCACAGGGCGCGACGCTTCGGAAAACCCGCAGTCCAACAGTACGATGTCCATCAGCGGTCACATCAAAAACCCCCGCGGAACCACTTCGAGCGAGGGCAGCGTCTCCGCCATCTAGCGACGTCTTCGGCACCAGGTGACTTTGTCGAACTGGTCTCTCGGAGGGCAAATGTTGGAGCGAAGGCAGAAACGCCACCCTTCGCCCGAAGTCTCCACCGCTTAGCCCCTGCCCTGACAGGCAAAGCAGGCAGGGACACCCTTCGCTTGATCGACACCAAGGACAACATGGAGACCCTTCGCTCGATTCGGCACCAGACGAAGGCCTGCGGCAACGCCTCCCCACGGCGCGGCCTCGGTCAGCTCCGAGGCCCACATGAGGTCGGGCCCATTGTAACGGGCCCTGTGTGGCCGCGGTTGTGTTACGGGCCTAATTTGTAAAGGCGTACTTGTAATTACAGCTTGTAACCCCGCTTTATGGGAATATTCTGGGGATAAACTAGGTACCTGAGGGCACATGCGTCCTTAACGCAAGGCGCCGTGCACTCGGATACCTATAAATACCCCCGCACAGTGCCCGTGAGAGGCCAGATTAACAGAGCTTTTGCCATCACGCGCGAGTGCCCTGTTGCCATCACCATTCACTCGTGTTGGATCTCCTTGCTGTCGAGAGACAGTACCAACACTCCACAAAATCCTCCAACACAAGTCCAGTCAACGATTCAAAGAAATCATCCAGTAGATCAGATTCTGGGTGACATCAGCAAGGGAGTAACCACTCGCTCACGTTTAGCTAACTTTTGTGAGCATTACTCGTTTGTTTCTTCTATTGAGCCTTTAAGGTAGAAGAAGCCTTGCAGGATCCGGACTGGGTGTTGGCCATGCAGGAAGAGCTCAACAACTTCAAAAGAAATGAAGTGTGGAGCCTGGTGCCATGTCCAAAGCAAAATGTTGTGGGAACCAAGTGGGTGTTTCACAACAAGCAAGATGAACATTGTGTGATGACAAGAAACAAGGCTCGACTTGTGGCAAAAGGTTATGCCCAAGTCATAGGTTTGGATTTTGAGGAGACTTTTGCTCCTGTGGCTAGGCTAGAATCAATTCAGATCTTATTGGCCTATGCTGCTCACCACTCTTTTAAGCTTTTTCAAATGGACGTGAAGAGCGCCTTCGTCAATGGACCAATCAAGGAGGAGGTATACGTGGAACAACCCACTGGCTTTGAGGATGACAGGTATCCCGACCACGTGTACAAACTCTCTAAGGCGCTCTCTGGACTTAAGCAAGCCCCAAGAGCATGGTATGAATGCCTTAGAGATTTCCTTATTACTAATGCTTTCAAGGTTGGGAAGGCTGATCCTACTCTCTTTACTAAGACTTGCAATGGTGATCTTTTTGTATGCCAAATATATGTCGATGACACTATATTTGGTTCTACTAATCAAAAGTCTTGTGAGGAGTTTAGTAGGGTGATGATGCAAAAGTTCGAGATGTCAATGATGGGCGAGTTGAACTACTTCCTTGGATTTCAAGTGAAGCAACTCAAGGAAGGAACCTTCATATCCCAAACAAAATACACTCAAGATTTGCTCAAGAGGTTTGGGATGAAGGATGCAAAGCCCACAAAGACATCGATGGGAACAGACGGACATCTTGACCTCAATAAAGGATGTAAGTCTGTTGA
The DNA here is from genome assembly GCA_029449295.1 of Zea luxurians. Lineage (NCBI taxonomy): Eukaryota > Viridiplantae > Streptophyta > Magnoliopsida > Poales > Poaceae > Zea > Zea luxurians. Next base: position 40,891,100 of record JAOPSE010000001.1, on the reverse strand, counting down.
TCAAAAGGCATACCGGTCTATGATAGGATCTTTGCTTTATCTTTGCGCTAGTAGACCGGATATTATGCTAAGTGTATGCATGTGTGCTAGATTTCAATCCGACTCCAAGGAGTGTCACCTTGTGGTCATTAAGCGAATTCTTAGATATTTAGTTTCTATGCCTTGCTTCGGGATCTGGTATCCAAAGGGGTCTACCTTTGACTTAATCGGATATTCAGATTCCGACTATGCCGGATGCAAGGTTGATAGGAAGAGTACATCAGGGACTTGCTAGTTCCTTGGAAGGTCCATGGTGTCTTGGAGCTCTAAGAAACAAACTTTCGTCGCCCTATCCACCGCTGAGGCCGAGTACGTTGCCGCAGGACAGTGTTGTGCGCAACTACTTTGGATGAGGCAAACCCTCCGGGACTTTGGCTACAATCTGAGCAATGTCCCACTCCTATGTGACAATGAGAGTGCAATCCGCTTGGCGGATAATCCTGTTGAACACAGCCGCACTAAGCACATAGACATCTGGCATCACTTCTGGAGAGACCACCAGCAAAGGGGAGATATCGATATTTATCATATTAGCACCGAGAACCAGCTAGTCGATATCTTCACCAAGCCTTTAGATGAGAAAAAATTTTGCAGGTTGTGTAGTGAGCTAAATGTCCTAGATTCACGTAACATGGATTGATCTATAGCATACATGTGTTCTATGCCTTTGATCATGTTACTTTAAGCATTCACGTCTTTAATTGATTATTTTCGGTGCTCAAGTTGTACAAGTCATCCCCAGACCACACAAGTCCCTATGCAAATGATGCACATGTTGAGGGGGAGGATGTGCTACAACTTGACTCTCTTGAGACTAACTTGTTTGTTGAAGGTGTATTAAAGGGAAAAGTGAACTTGGACAAAGAAAGGGCTTCCACTGCACTCCGGTATAAGTGTATCTTGTCTCAAGTTTGTACCAGTGTTCTCATTGCCTTTTGCTCATATTTGACACTTTGGTGAGGCAATGGGGTTTAGGGCCAAAAAGGTCTCCTGTTTTGGTGCTTAATGCCAAATGGGAGAAATTAAGGCCAAAGAAAATGGATCAGCCAACCACTTATGAACTTCAAAAAATTATAGAGTTAGAATCTTTATGTTTGATCGAAACCCTCTTATTGCAAAAATTGTTCTCTAATGGGGGGAATTTTGATTATGGGAAAAAGGGGGAGTTTGTAACAGTTGATCAAATTTTACTCTTGAAAGATCTCTTGATTTGCCAAAACATAAAGAGATAGGAAAAAAATTTGTTTTGTGAAAATAAACCAAGTGGTGGCAAAAGTGATCCAAATATGCCAAATCCTATGTGAGTTAAACTAGTCTTCAACTTGACATAAACTTGCGCTTTGGAGCTCTTCTAGATATGTTAGTTCGTAATGAGTTGATTTTTTAATGTGTTGGCATAAATCACCAAAAAGGGGGAGATTGAAAGGGAAATGTGCCCATATTGTTTTGGTGATTAAATGCACAACACACTATGTGAAAACTAACAAATGTTGAGCAAAGGTATATCTGGATGGATCAAGTATGAAGGTAAGTTCTAGATGCTTAGTCAATTGTTTTATGTGCTAAGCATACTTGTCTAAGTGCTAGAGACTCAGCTAAGTGAAGACCAAAAGAACAAAAGGAAGACAAAGGAAGGAACGTTGAAAAGGTGCTGGACTGCGCAGCATCGGACGGTCCGGTGCCACCCACAAGACAATCCGATGCACGGTCTGCCCAACTCTCTGCTCTCATGTTTTTCTGGCTACGTCGGCTATAATTCACTGGACAGTCCACGCGAGGCGCTGGACAGTCTGGTGTACCAGCCGTGCAAAGGCTACCTGCCACGTCGACCAAGGCCAATGGTCATATGGCGCACCGAACTGTACAGTGCCCCACAGAAAAGGAAACCAACCAATCAGGCGATTCTCTGCCACGTCTTATGCTCATACTGTTCATTGTCCAGTGTGCACCGGACAGTCTGGTGCGCCCACGGACAGAAGGCAAGAATTGCCTACCAAATGGAGCTCCAACGACTCCTAGCTGCCTTGGGGTATAAAGGGACCCCTAGGCGCATGGAGCAGAACACCAAGCTTCCATTAAACATCCTAAGATGCCTAAACTCCGCATGCACGCATCCGGATCATTGCGATTGAGATTTGAGCACTTGTCTAGTTGTGAACTTGTTGCACTGTGTTTTGTGTGCTCTTGTCTTAACTTGTGTGCGTGACTTCGCTGCGACTCTAGCTCTTGCGTGTGTTTCTTTCCCTCCCTTACTCTTGTGGTTTTCATTGAGATTAATCTTGTAAGGGTGAGAGGCTCCAACTTGTGAAGATTCCTCACAAAAAGGAAAACATCTAATAAGGAAGAAAACTGTGGTACTCAAGTTTGATCATTGGATCACTTGAGAGGGATTGAGTGTAATCCTTGACTGAAGGAGGTCACCACAACGTGGAGTAGGCATTGGCCGAACCACGGTATAAAATCACCGTGTCTCTTGTGTCACCTTTTATTGTGATTGGTTTCTCTTCTTGAGTTCTCACTATAGCATCTTGGTTTAATATTGCTAACATTTTCATAACCAAGTTTGGACTATTTAGTGTTGTAATTTACAGGATCACCTATGCACCACCACTCTAGGTGCTCTCATGAAGGTCATGCATGCTCGTGCTGATGGATCGGGAGCAGTGAAGGACGAGTGCTGGTTCTTGGTTGACGGACCAGAGCAGCCGGTTGACAAGCCATCGTGGCTGACACCTAAGACACGCACTCGCGCGAGGATGTGTTGAAGTGGACCATGTTGTTGACGTTGTCGAAGGCTGGCGGGACACGCGTCTGGTCGTGGAGGACGCGCATGTGGTGTGGTACTCATGACAGTTTTGGTGGTTCAGGTCTCAAAACCACCTAGCGCTACAATGGCGGGTTTTGCTGAGTTTGGGCCTCAAAACTCAACGATTGTGGTTCTGTAGGGAATCGGTGGCGGCATGTGGCATCACAATGAAGGGTGCGTCAAAGCAAAGCAACTTCGTGTGGAGCGTGTGGCCATCGAATAAAAAACCTATGAGTTGGTCCATTTCACCCCAATGGAGTGGATAGGCTCTAAGTATATAGGGCTAGTTTAGGAAGTGTAAATAAACCTCTATAAGTAGAGGGGTAGACTGTTTAGTTTAGCATCACTTGGCAGCCATTTGTTTTGGCTTATGGTTTTAGTACTCATATTTTCCATCTCTAGACGACACTAGTTTTTAGCCAAGGATCCACATAATTTTTGGACTTTGACTATGATTGTGTTCTCCAAATTTAATCCGAGGAAGGGTCGCCAGTACAACCCACAAGTTTTGGTCACTTCTCAATCTCAGTTTTGCACCCTTGCTTAAATTATGAAGTTTTGTGTTCTTGGTTTCTTCTTTCCCATTCTCTGGTGGATTTATGGAGAAAGTTAAAGTTCTTTTGGTATGGGTGTTGTTGGGGATTGATTTATGTGGAGATAGACTCTTTGGTTCACTACATATGCCCTCACGGTGCAGTTCTTGGTCGTGATCCGAGTTGAGTTCTCTTTGAGTTAATTTTGAGAAAACCACAACAAAACCCCATCACTCTTGGGATGTTTGATCTGTGATTTGATTTCTTGTTTGTTCAGGCTCATACTTCATTAGAGAACTTCTTTTACCCCACGCAAACTGTCTATCAAATTTGAGATCATTCTGGGCATTTTTGCTTGCCCGACACTGCCACCCGTGTGTGCGGCACTGCCGGACCTCTGGCACTTCTGACCCTAAGGTCGGTACGACCGATTTGACTTTCTGGGGTTTTTGACTCTAATCTTTTTCAAGAAGTTAGGTCTACAACTCTTAGAGTTTTTCGGTGCATACAAACGATAGTAGTTTGTGTTGCACTCTAATCTGCTACTCTGAGTCCTTAGAGGGCTTTCAGGTTGAACTTTAGGATCAAAGTCATGTACTCGCAAGACGAGAATTTTTAGTGGCTCCCATTTGCCCCCTCTGGTCGCCTCACTGGTCCTACAATTGGTATTGGAGCTAATTGATCTAGATCAGAGGGTCTGGAAGGTGAAGGTTTTGACGATCATCAAGTCGCCCAACTATGAGACTCTCATCGTGGATGAGCTATTCAACAAGATCAAGTCCACTAAGATTGACCACCAGACCCAGCCAAGATTGAGAACCCTAGTGCACCCACCATAGGCCCTGGTCTCTGGAGGTGGTGCTTCCTCTAACCCCTCATCTGCTATATTTGCTTTGTCTTCTTTTTTGATCATCACAGAGGAACAGGTGGAGAGCTTTAGGGATGACGAGATGGCGCTTGTGGCCAGTCGATTCATGTGGTTCCACAACAACCGTATGAGCTGGCGGCGTGGCAGCTCAAAGGATGGATGCTACAACTGTGGTGACCCTAATCACTTTGTCGCCAGTTACCCCAATATGGGCAAGAAGGAGGCTAGCTGTCACACCCAGTTTTGGAAGGCAAACCGAATGCGAACCTTGTACGTGCCAGGATCAGAAACTCACGTACACAGCGATCACATAGTTGGACATCATCACACATTGCTCAAAATAAATAGCGGAAATAGTACTTTATTACATCAAGATGTCCAAAACATCCATAGAGTCATTAACTTAACATAGTCATTATCATAATCAAAGTGCGGATACGAAATGTAGAATGATAAGGCCTTCACAAGCAGCTGACTGGGGGTTTGCCACTAAACATGACTAGAACTCATCGAAGTCCTGAAACTCCTTAAAGTCCTCCATGTTGCCTTCGTCTTCTCGTGAGCATTGGTTGCAATGTGGACAGCCTGGGGTTGGGGTTGTTTTAAAGCAAGGGTGAGTACACATCAATGTACTCAGCATGTCCCGTTTGGCTAAAGTGGACTAGCTGTATGTGAGATTAAGCTTAAAGTAGTTGCTTTTAGTTGGTCAGGTATTTATTACTAGTAGAAAAGTCAAATTTTAGTAATAAACCCATGTTATTACCGAAATGGCACTCCCTCCAAGAGGAAATACCAGAAACCAGGGTTATAATCACCATCAGTTACCATCATCATAAAAGTATCCAAAGTTACTCTAATCAAAGAGGATCCCAAGGCCACTCTTAACCGTGAGCACGACTGATATATCAGTTTCTTTCCCCTGTAGAGGTTGCACACTTTACCCACGAGTCGTGATTCTCTTTCTGCCTGGAGAGCGCTACTCCCCATTGACCACTACCTAGGTGGCCTGGTAGGGTATCACTATGTAGCTTTTACAATGATTCCAATGGTGTGCAGTTGCTCGTTAGATTTTACCAGTCGTACAAACATAATACTCCTCCCTAAGGTGGGTGACTAACAAAATCAAATCAAATGAACCTCAACATCCACCCTTAGCAGAGCAAGCACTATGCCCCGACCCCCATTGACGGCCCTCCAGCAAAGCCAACTATACCCCCAAGTTCATCTAATTAATCAGCAAAGAGCATCCCATTCCACCCTCGTGGTTGTACGGTTATCCCGGTTGGTCTCTTAACGAACAGGTCCTTACGGAGAGGTACTCAGGAAACAGCCTGAGTCTCCTAAAGTAACACAAGCTCATCATCATAATCAAGATAACATCTTCGTATCATAAATGTTCTCATCATGTTCGTTGATTAAAGTAGAGCAATAGCATGAAGCTAACCATAATAACCCAAAAGGTAATCAAGGATAAGGTAAATATAAAGCTAGTCATTCCTTAGGTTTCAATTAAGTAATGCAGGACAGTGAATTATAATATAGATAGGATATAATAGGTTAGAGGACACTTGCCTTCACCAAACAAATGATCAGGGTCTTCAACTTTGTAGAACTCGAAGAACCTGACCACTTGGTTGTCGAAGCTTGACCGTCAATTCCTCGAAGCTCAGAAACAAATTGCGATCTAATCACAACGCGAAGCGAAGACGAACAGGCACAAGCAAACAAGCATATATATATACTGTTTTTATATATTACACCTGGGTGCATTCAATATAGAGAATGCACCCAGGCCCAACCTACGCGCCCAGGTGCACATGGTCCGAGCCAACCGATCCACACAGTCGAACCGACGCAGCGGAACCGACGACTACCCCCCTCCACTATTGCGCCTTTTCACTTCCCAGCCCCGACTGCGCCTTTTCCACTTTCCCGGCCCTCCGCGAACGGCTCAATCTCTTCTCTTCCCCGACGACCTAGCCCTCGCCGTAGCCGTTGTGCGCTCGCTCCCGTTCCCGTCTTCGTCCATCCTGCACGCTCCCGCTCTGGCCCCCTCCACACTTCTCCGCGAACGGATCCTCCGCGAACGACTCCCGTCAGAATCGTTTGCTCGCCGGAGACGTAGACCGCGAACGTCGACGTAGCCCGTGCCGGAGTAGTCTGCGGGCGCACCCGCCGTGTAAGCGCATCCGCTCTCTCTCCCGTTTCTCTGTGCCCATTTTTTGGATTTGTTTTGTTATTTTCGGTAATAGACTGGTAAACCCCATTTTTTCCCCAAGTGTTGCAACTAGTATTATTCGTTGATTGGAATTATTAATTGTTGTATTTTATGCGGATACATTTCATTTTTGAATAAGCAGTTTGTGTTCTAGATTATCAACTCAGATGTTTCCACTTTTTTTGTAACTGCAGTGTACCTTTTGTTGCAACTGGTCCATGACATAAGTTGCAACTGTATAATTTTTACTTTCAAACCACATACATCAATCCTGTCTTTTATAGCTGTGTTCGTATACAACTAGTTATTTGTTTAAATTCACTGTTGCAACTGTCCCAGTGGTAATTATTTTAGCAGTCTTGTTGCAACTGGCTTATGGCGCATGTGGCAATTCTGTCCCAGTACTAATGTATGTGTGCAGCATTAGTGTGTATTGCAACTATTTTTTGTTCCTATTTTGTACTGTGTGTTTTAGTTTGTTGATTAGCAATTTTTGGTTATGAGATCTGTACCATGTGTTTGTGCCCTCATGTTTTTTTCATTCCCATTTTTTCAGTGTTTTTTATAATGGATCAAGATCAGAATGTCATAGGCCAGCAAGGCGCTCAAACTGTCCGTCGCTCTCCCCGTGTAGAAAACAAGAGAAAGCAATTAGATAAAAATGAATTGAAGGAAAGGAGGAAGAGATTAAGGTTGAAAGTCCCTCCTATACAAGATGCCGAAAGTGATGATGAACAAGACCCAGAGTTTGTTCCTGGTGGCGATGGGTCTGGCGATGACAATGTTGGTATTGTTGGTGGAGATGAAAATAAGGGTATAACTAAGACACGAGCTATACGATGCTCACCTGGGAAGTTTATAAAGCTTGTGAATTCTCTATCTGATGAATTGAAAAGTGAAGTAGTTGCCAAGGGGTTTGGCGGCCTGCTGAGATTCAAGCCGCACTTATTGTCCAGAAAGTTGCTCAGCTGGCTGATGCGGAAGCTTAACCCAGAAACGATGAAATTAGAGATTGGTGGTGGAAAAGAGATTCAAATCACCGAGCACAGTGTTTGGTGTGTTTTGCAGTTACCAAACGTTGGCAGTGATCCGCCCCCCATGTCTGATGCAGATGCTCGTGCCTTGCGGGACGAGCTGGGGGAGAAAATTTGTGGCAAATCTTATAGACGCATAACTGGTATCAATATATCTGTTATCACTGATAGACTGCAGAAGAGGACTCTCAATGGGGAGCTGGGCCTGAGAGCCTTTTTCATGGCAGCATTTCAGTGTCTGCTATTCTCCAACACTGACACTCGCATCAGGATTGATGATGTAAAGTACACTCAGGACATCCAGAACATGGGCAACAAGAACTGGTGTAAAGCTATAGTAGACAGGCTCAGCATAGCTGCTCGTATTTATAGAAAGGATTTTGCGGAGAAAGGCATTAACGCACCCATCAGTTGATGCGGGATCTTCGTAGCTGTAAGCTCAACACACACATTCAATTTTTGCCCTTGCAACTTACTCTTCCAATTACACAAGTAGTAATTTTTTATGTTTACTGTTACAACTGTCATATGTTACAAGTTGCAATTTGATTTATTTTTTTTATTTTTTATGATAACTTAGTTCAAACATTCACATGTATTTTGTAATTTATGTTGTTCATAAAGTAGCAATAATTTTAGTATTTTCTATTTCAACTGGCTTATTGCACCTGTGCCAATTTGGTTTACTTTTTTTCATTATATGAATTCAACCTAAAATACCCATGTGTCTTTTACCTAATGTTAAAAACATGCAGATGCTTTATGTCGACAACCTGCAACATGGATTAGACACAAGTCCTTTTTCAATCCCTCGATGTGCTTTCTTGGACTCCAAGATGATTGATGCTATAGCAAATAAGGATCTCAGGGGAGATGTTCCTCCTAGGACCACTGAGTTTGGACACCTCAGGGTAAGTTGCAAATGATACTCCAAGATGTTATTCATTTATCATTTTATCATTGTTTTTTTACTTTCAGTTGAGAAGTATCACTGACACGTGCTACGGCGTCCCCATTGGTGCTCTAGCAATATTACATGCTCCAGTACCAGCACCTGCCCCAGTATCTGTCCCTAATCCAACAGCAGCACCTAACCCAGTAGCAGCAGCAGCACCTACTGGGACATCTGCTGATGTGCTTGGCACATCCCATGATCCCGCCTGTCATGCTTCCTTCAATATCCAACCCCCAGTCTTTTACCAGTACCCTAGCTTTAGATCTTCTTTTGGTCAGAGCATTACTGATTTAGTTGGAAGGAGTAGGAAGTCAGATGCGCTGAACATCTTGAAGGCGTTTGATGAAAGCACTAGTGAAGCCCAGTCGTACGCACAGAAGGCTGCGGAGTATTCAACAATATCTCGCGACCTTATGGCAAAAGCTCACCACGAGTGCTACACTGGCATTCAGAAGCTTATCGCTGACGCTATCGTTGAGAAGCGAGCTGCCAAAGAGCGTAGGAGGAAGGTGAAGAACGACCCTAGAGCAGGAGCAGGTATTTTTTGTTGCATATAGCATAATATTATTGTTTGCAAGCACCCACCATACAAGTTGCAATTTGCCCAGACACATCAATATGTGTTTACAGTCATTTTTTAAATTTGTATACAGGAGCAGGAACTAGTTCAATTGCACCGGAGGACCAATCTAGAGGAGGTGATGGTGAAGAAATTATACAGAGTCCCGTTGCAATTGACACTAGAGCAGGAGCAGGTATTTTTTATTGCATACAGTATAATATTATTGTTGCAACCACCCACCATACAAGTTGCAATTTTCCCCATATACATCACTTTGTGCTTTCAATCACTTTTTTAAATTTGTATGGAGGATCAGGAACTACTTCAAATGTACCGGAAGACCAATCTGGAGGAGTTGATAGTGAAGAAATACAGTTGGATTGCAGTGGTGGAGATCTTGATGACAGCTTAGATTTTATGAGAACCCCATCGTGTGGTGATGACATTGATCTGGAAGAGGGAAATTTGAATAGAAGTAAGCCTACCTATGTCTTCCATGCTTAAAAAATGTTTTATCTCATCTTGATTATTCCCTTTTTTCATTTATATTTTTTATTCTTCCCCTGGCAGCACCTCCTGATTTACGTGGAGCAGTCCGAAGTCTTGATGATATATTGCAAATGATATATTCCCCATAGCACTTTGCAAGCATAGATGGCGAGGTTAGTTTATTGTGTTTTTTTATTACCATCAACTCCTTTTTCTGATTAATTTTATGATTTTTTCCCTTTTTCTACAATTACAGTCCCCTCCCAATAGCCAGCCGACTCGTGCATGACGAATTGCTGTTCGCAAGAGGAAGGCTTCCTCAAACCCCCCTGGCAATGATCAACGGCCTGTGGTAAGATCATCTGATACCCAAGTGAAAGCAGACCATAGTTGCAATCGGCCCCCACCGATTGTAGTAACCATAGCCTATACCAACTTGCAATTAATCATATATTCTGAACAGGGAGCACCTGAGACAGAAGAGAAGCCTCTGAGCAGGGACACTGGGATGCAGCATCCGACTGCACAGGTATGTTCATGCAATTCGTGTCTTTTTTTATAATATAAATGATTCACTTTCATAATACAAATATGTTAATTTGGCTATTCTACTCAACTGCACCAGGATCATATAACTTACTCAAGGAGGAGCGATAGGTCCATTCAAGTTGCCAACACACAGAAGGCAGAGACTAAGAAGAAGAAGGCTGAGATTGAGATGAAGAATGCTGAAGCTGAGGAGGCTGAGAAGAGAAAGGCTGAAGCCGAACAAGCTGATAAGAAGAAGGCAGAAGAAGCTGAGAATAAGAGAAAGGCTGAGGCCGAAGTAGCTGAGATCAAGAGAAAGGCTGCAGCTGAAGAAGCTGAGAAGAAGAAGGAAGAAGAAGCTGAGGATAAGAGAAAGGCTGAGGCCGAAGAAGCTGAGATTAAGAGAAAGGCTGAGGCCGAAGAAGCTGAGATTAAGAGAAAGGCTGAGGCCGAAGAAGCTGAGATTAAGAGAAAGGCTGAGGCCGAAGAAGCTGAGATTAAGAGAAAGGCTGCAGCTGAAGAAGTTGTGAAGAAGAAGGCTGATGCCGAGAAGAAGGTTGAAGCGGAGGAGAAAAGGATACATGTTGCAATCCAGAAACAGCTGAAGGACAACATCAAAGCTTTGAAAAAGCCGGTGCCCGCTGCCAAGTTAAAGAAGATGTTGCAGTTACAAATGTCAAAAGACTATGCTGAGCAGCGCCAACAGTATGAGGATAGGTTGAACATGCTTCGTCAGGAGGCCAAAGCTGAGATTGACAGTTTGGAGAAGAGCATTGATGGCCAGGCAGGACCCAACTCATCATTTGATGATATCCAGTTCCCGGCGGAGTCTGATGATGATATCAACAATTTGGCCCAACCAATCCGACTTTCTCAAGACGAAGTCTCAGTAGGCCAGGCTGATTTCAGTGAGTTTCAAAGGATGATATTCAAGCGCCTAGGTGATAGAGTGCTGAAGAAGCCTAGGGAGTACATATCCCCGTTCAAGATCCCTCGTAATCGACCTGAGATACCCTTGGCCAAGGCTGTTGCACTTAGGCGGAAGATTGCATCTGATCCTGAGCTGAAAAGGTTTTTTTGTTTTCCCAAGTTGCAACTGCTATTTACTTTTTATTTTGCAATTCTAACCAAGTAGCAATTATTTTTCTTGAACAGTTAGTTACTTATATATAGCAGTAGCAATCGCACCTAATGCGTGGTTGCAATCACACCATAACAGAAGTTGCAATCTTTTTTATTTAAAAGAATTTCCCAGAGTTATATAGTACATGCAATCACAACACACTAGTTGCAATTATACCACACCAGTAGTTTGCAATCATATTTGTGTAACAGAATTTCCCAGAGTTATTCAGTACTTTGCAATCACAGTAGACCAACAGTTGCAATCACAGCACACCAGCAGTTGCACATCCTCCTGTTCTTCTCACTAATCCATATGTTTTTTTCTTTTTTTTTGTTGATGCAGGAGAATTTTGTTGGAGTTTGGCCTTCTTGTTGGACTCACTGGCGAGGAAATTTTAACATCTTTTTCTAATGACACCCTTGGTGAGTCAGGAATCATAGACTTTTTCGTGCACTGCATGCGACATGATGATATTGTGCACAAGGTTGATTCTTGTGGATACAGAGTGTTTCTGACCACTGGTTTTTATGTAAGTTTCTTCTCCAAAACCATGTATTTTTTGTATACTGTCTTGCATTTATGTGTTTAAACTAATTTAATCATTTATCATTTCTCTTTTTTATTTATTCTCCAAACTTGAAAACACATACAGTTAAATGTATCAACGTGTGAAGCAGTACTCAACGCTGATAAATCTGAGACGGAAGACTTCATATATGTATGGAATCATCTGATGTCTGAGTGCGAAAATTATGATTTGTCAAGAGCAAAATTGGTTAGCAGACCTTTTCCCCAACCCACTTTTTTCATACCTACAATTTTTAACTTTCCATCATTTACAGTTGCAATCACCAGGACACATACTTTGCAACTGTCTATACTTTTTTCTTGCAACTTTTTTTTTCATATATGTTTTCCATTTTTAGTAATTAGTTTTCTACTCCTTCCTTGCACCAGGTTTTTGTCCCTATCAAAGATGGTGCTCACTATTTTGTATATTGCTTCAATTTTATCCATAAGCGTATTGATGTGCTGGACTCGAACGACTACTTCCTAAATTGTTCTAATCAGGAAGAACGACACAAGGCTGTCTTTGCCAAAATCCCAATCATTGATGCAGCCTTCCAGAAAGTTTCCAACCTCAAGTTACCCAGAGTTAGCAAGTGGAGGCGGCCTTTTATTGATGTGCCAAAGCAAGCAGGTCAAAGCGATTGTCTTTTTTTTGTATGGAAGTACATGGAATATTATGATGGGGACAAAATGACCAAGGAAATCAATCCGGTTAGCCATGCTGTCAACTGATTTTCTATCTGTTTTGGTGGTTTTTGTTGTGTGTTTTCTATGTGTGCATCATAATATAGTCACTGACCATTATGATGTTTTTATTCCACTGCAGTTCAAGGGCCCGATATACAGATGTGAGCTGTTGCATTACGAGATCTTCCACCCTTTGAACCAAGCTGAAATTCCTGGATCGCTTGATAAGTTTAGAATTGGTGGTCGTCCGTTGCCAATTGAATGGGATAGTAGTCAGTCGAACAATTAGATTCATGCAAAAACAATCTGTTGTGTTATGCAGTAGCCTGAAACAATCAGTTGTGTTATGTTATGTCCAGAAATAATACAGTAATGTTGTTTAGGTTGCAACCAGCGCACTGGTTCCATTTGCAACTGGTCTATTCATCTAGTTGTTATCGTACTCTAAACTGCAGTTTCTAATATTGTTTGAAAAATCCCAGCCATTGCAGTTGCAACCAGTGTATGTTTTAGAGTTCCAACTGGATTATAATCATAGTTGCAAAACAGTGTATGGTTTTGCAGTTGCAACCAGTGTATATGTTTGTGTTCTGTACCCACCGGCGAGGTGGAGCCCTTCCATATGAGGCAGTTGCAACCAGCGTATATGTTACAATTGCAACTGAAATTGTAATCGTAGTTGCAACTGACCATGACCACTCCTTTTTATTTCTATGTTTTGTAACCAGCATGATGGCAAACTTTGCAAACCTGTTTATGAGTAGTAGCAATTGTTATATGATAATAAAACAAGATATATTTTAATTATATGTCGAGACGTAAATAGATAACACAGATTCATGTATTATTCAGTGTATACATACAGTTGCAATCAGCGCAACTACGATGTTGCAATTGGTTGGTCATGTGTGTTCACTGTTTTCCGAACAGTCACACAGTCATTATTGAGTTTAACTTACACAGAGTTATAAAATAAGATAAAATTGAAATATTACATTGGAGATTCAGTCAGATTCATAGTCATTCTTAATCACTTTCGTCCTGGTAATTAACATGGCAAGTTGTCGCCCTCCTTATTCTTGCAATCACCGCGTGTGCTGCTGACTCCTCCACCGCCATAGTGCACCCAGATTGCTGTGTCTCATCCCCCTCACTCTGTGCCTCATCTTGATTCCCATCTAGTCCTTTTTTTATTGTTGGGCGACCTCTTTTTCTTGGAGTCCAACCTACAGTTTTCGCACTTCTCTTTTTGTCCTTGTTCTCGGCCGCTCTGCTTCTGTTTGGGTTCTGAGGGCATGTTGTGCTATAGTGCCCCCTAACATGGCAAGTTTGGCACTCTCTTATGCCCTGACCCCCACTATATGTGCTATATGGATTAGCAGGTTCCACACTATTTTTAGCACATTTAGCCCCACTGGCAGACTTCCTACCCTTCGTGCGCGACACTGGCGGTTCAGTCAATCTTAGATCAGTGAGGCAGTTTGCAGAATCTGGATTGAGGCCCGATTCTGGTGGTGGTATAAGTCCAGTTGGCATCACAACAGGTTCTATATTGTTGTCAGAACTTTGTTGTGTTGGTGCAATGGGACCAATATTCCGCCGTCCTTCTGTATCTTGCTGCAACTCAGTATTTGTTGCTTCTTCCGGACCAATCGGACCAATCTCCGCTGTTCGTAGAAGCTCAATCCCAGGAGTTATCATGTCGATGTGCCTGATAGTTTCAGTGTATGCTCTATCAGATTTGCTTCCCGCTCTTCCCAGTCGCATTAACTTTGGCAGCAGCTTTGACAACCTTGACTGCTCTGTCTCATTTTGACCACCAACACTCACATCGTGCTGGTCCCACGGAACCACAGATCTTGCATTACGTGTATATCGCTTCAGAATGTACTTTTCAGGTATGTTTTGGACTTGGAGGTGGGTGAATGCCTTTATTATATGCATGCAGAACAGACCTGCATTTTTTTGTTGCAATTTGGATGTAAATATGCAGGAACATCAATGTTTAATTTTTTTAATGTAACGAGGTTGCAATTCATCTCACCTGTATGCTCCCACTGCATGCATTCGCATTTATACACGCCTGCTGCTTTGTCAGCCACCACCTTGAATGCGTGTTGTGCCCAGCAAAATGTCCCATCGCCTTTCTCATGTTTCACCAAGTAACTGCATTCCACTCCCGGATCAGGCTCTATCACAAAAGCTGTGCTGTTAATATATTCCCTCTTGTATTCATTGTACACAGCCCTGGTGTACACCCTGCTGAGTTGCTCATCAAATCTTGATTTGCAGGCTCTGACAACTTCATTCTGCATCAAGACCAGCAGTTGCAATCACATCAGACAGCAGTTGCAATTACACCAGACAGCAGTTGTAATCATTGTTTGGTTAACAGATTTTTGGGCATAGTTATATAGAAGTTGCAATCACACCAGACCATCAGTTGCAATTACACCAGACAGCAGTTGTAATCATTGTTTGTTTAACAAAATTCCCCAGAGTTATTCAGTGCTTGCATCCACACTACACCAGCAGTTGCAATTACAACACACCAGCAGTTGCAATCATTTTGTTTACATTTTTTAACAGATATTTGGGTAGAATTATACAGTAGTTGCAATCACACCTAATGTGGGGTTGCAATCACACCACACCAGCAGTTGGAATCTTTTATGTTTAACAGTTTTTTTTACAATCAGACCAAAAAATTCAGGGGTGTGGGCAAATACCTGTGAGTAGTGTGACTCCCCAGCATCCATGTGGTCTGTGTGCTGAATCAAGTCAAGCACCCTCTTTGCAAATATATGCAGGCTTGTCACATTGTTAACATAACCATCTTTCAAAACCCTGTTTTGGCTCTCAGATCTCTGGGTGGAAGTCATTCGCCCACAGTACATGCCTTTGAAATATGTTGTTATCCATCTCTTCCTTTTCTGCCACAATGCAACAATTGCAGGGTGTTCTCTTATGCCACATTCATCCACCAGCTTATTCCACTCCACCTCAAATTGTGTGGGCCCCAGAGGATAGTTTATCAGGGACTGCAGTTTCTCCTTTAGATTATTATCATTATGCAATTTGTACAGCTCCTCGAGCTCGTAATCCCATGTTCTGGTTATGTGCCATCAGCAATTTCGGTGTTGTGTCTTGTTAAACACAATCCTTATTGCTTCCTTCATCGCTGCATCTTCATCTGTGTGTCAAAAAAAAAATCAGCAAAAAAACCCCAATAGGTTTGCAATCAAGCAGTTTAAAATATTGCAATCATCTTCAAAGATACAATTGCAACAACACAGCAGTAATTATGTGACAATTATTTTTTTGTAGCCAAAGCATACCTGTAAGAATCACAAAAGGCTGCTGACCACCCATGCAACTTTTAAAGGTCTCAAAAAGCCACCTGAATGTGTCTATTGTTTCATCCCAAAGAAGTGCTTGGCCAAAGGACACATTTTTCAAAAAGCCACCTGAATGTACTTGTTTCATCCCCATCCCTCTCCTCCCTTGCTTGCTCAGCTTTCCTGTACCATAAAAGAAAAAACAAGTAAATATGCTGTTGTCAATATATCGCACAAAGATATGATGTCAGTTTTTTTTATGACCTACTTGTTATGGACATCTTTCTCTGTGAACAGCCAGTTTTGACGGCCTCCAAATAATTCTGACATTACATTCATTGCTGCCTGTGTTGGCACACCACTCTTTGACATGATTGCAAACAGGTCATCCAACGCTGCCTCCCTCTGCTTATGAGAATGCATATATCTCACCATCCTTGGTGAGGGTTCAAGTTTGTGATTGTGTGCTTCCTGAACATGATGAAAATACCAAATATTGCGCTTCTTGTCCTCCTTCACCTTCACATAAGCAGGGCAACCAATTCTCATCGATGTCTTATTTGTCATAGGCTCCTCATTCTCTTGACCTGGCTTCAGAAACCCCTCACGGTTGCAAACCCAGTGTCTGGTTTCTTTACTAGTCCTTTTTGTCCTGACACTAAAACCAGCCAACTTTGCATAGTCAAGGTAAAAGAGGTAGGCTTCTTCCTTTGTATCAAATGTTTGCTGCACCCTGGGGACAAACACATCAAGTATGTTTGCATCCTGTAGAACAACACGCAATCATGAGTTTTGCAATTAAAGGATACACCTAGTTGCAATCAACAAGCAACAAACGTTGCAACTGGAGCACAAACACACCATGCAATGGTAATCAGTGAGTAAAAACAGAGACTTAAGTTTGCAATTAGAGGATACACCTAGTTGCAATCAACAAGCAACAAACGTTGCAACTGGAGCACAAACACACCATGCAATGGTAATCAATGAGTAAAAACAGAGACTCAAGTTTGCAATTAGAGGATACACCTAGTTGCAATCAGCAAGCAACAAACGTTGCAACTGGAGCACAAACACACAATGCAATGGTAATCAGTGAGTAAAAACAGAGACTCAAGTTTGCAATTAGAGGATACACCTAGTTGCAATCAACAAGCAACAAACATTGCAACTGGAGCACAAACACACCATGCAATGGTAATCAATGAGTAAAAACAGAGACTCAAGTTTGCAATTAGAGGATACACCTAGTTGCAATCAGCAAGCAACAAACGTTGCAACAGAAAATCAACAAACCACGCAGTTGCAATCATTAGTTGCAACCAATATTGAACAAACGACGGTGGACCAACAATTTTTGATTGTTTTTTTTCTTGCCGGATGGAACAGCTGGGCTGCATCAGGAGTGACCAGCGATCCAGGTGGAATTGAAGGCGGTGGCGTCAGCAACGTCTTGTGATGCAAGGGATCACCTGATCCGCCGCGTACACCCGCTCCCGTTGTCGCAATCGGAGACGGCAATATCGGATCAGCATCTCCAGCCACAACAATCGCCAAGGAATTAGGGGAGGAGCATCGAGGCGATTCAAGGTGCGGCAGCGATGGTGGGGCCATGGATCTAGGGTTAGAGGATCGGAGGAAGGAGGAGATGGCGGCGGCGCGGTGACAGGGAGGCGCTCGGCGGCTGCGGGTGGTAGGGAGGCGCGGGGACAGGACGGCCGAGGGCGCGCTGAGGCTTGATCGGGGTGTATTTATATATTACGCCTGGGTGCATTCAATATAGAGAATTCACCCAGGTGTATATATATATATATATATATATATATTTATATATATATATATATATATATATATATATTTATATATATATATATATATATATATATATAAGAACATGACACCATTCAAAGAAAAACATAATAAAATATACAAAAATAGAGCTCGCTGCTATGGTCACGCGACGAAAAGAAATGCGACAGTCGGAGCTACAGTCGAGAAGTTATCGCGTTTACGCGAAACAAGTACTAGTTGAAACATTTTATCTGACGTAATTATATTAATTGACATATATGAAATATAAATTAAAACTACTCTGTTTTGACTAACTCACTGTTTTACTTGTGGATGATTAAATAAATAACTAATTAACTAACAGGAGTGATTATAAGCGAACAGTTTAATCTCGCACGCGGATAACGTGCGATACGCGTGAACGACGTGCGGCAAGGCGTGCGACACACGCGAACGGTGCACAACAACACGGGCGAACCACACGTGCAACATGCGCGAACCACACGCGATGATACACGCGAAACAGCACTGTGGCACCCGAACGGTACGCGCACGGCATGCGGGCCGACACGATACGCGAAATTAATAAATAAATAACATGATTAAACTAACCAATTATTCGATAAAAATAGTTCAGTTAACATTAACTGCGCTGATGTTGATTTATAAATGCACAATTCTAAATTATAAATTAGATTTAAATAAAACACCGTTCTATTAACCTCCAATCAAACAAACATTTAAATAAATTAAATTAAATATGCAAGAGTAGAGAAAAAAATACTTCTAACATGTAGATAATTCTAATACGAACCTAACGCAACTTGAACGGATTGAATCGGGTTTCAAACGCAAAAATTATCACTATTTTAAACTAGACTAAATTTCTTCGTCCGGTTTTAATTCGCTTAGGGGTTTTTTCGCAAAAAGGTCTTCTTCTTCCTCCCCACGTCTCGTCACGCGGGGAGGAGGGGGCCCGGCCAACCGCGCCTGCTGGCTAGCGTCGAAAGGGTGAGCCACGCCCGCAAGCGGGACCATGCCAGGGGGAAGGTCGCGCTGGGAGGAGGCCAGGGTGGGCCGGCTGGCCGACCAGCCACGCGCCAACGATATGGGGGGTCACGTGCCTGGGAGGGCCGCGTTGAGCCGGCCGGCCGGCCACCATCGCTGTGGGCGGCCGCCGCCGAGGGGAGGGGCTACCCGGGGGGAACAAAGGGGAGGGGGCGCAGCCTCCAGGGAAAAGAGGGAAGGGAGAGGGAGCCCCTGCACAGACAGGAAAAGGAAGAAATGATGAAATCCTAGGTGAAACAATGGAGGTTTCTCACCGAGTAAGAAGACCCTCGCCGGAGTTGAGGAGGAAATCGTCGATTGATGAAGATTCGGAGGTCCGATCGACAAACCGGATGTGCCTAGACGAAGCTCTCGATGAGATGATCACAGCGGTATCCTCGGATTCTGTAGACGATGTACAGATTGGGAGTAATTGCTCGCCAGAGTTGTTGCCGGAGTTGGAATCGCTTCCGAACTTCAGCGAGCAATTCTGGGAGTTAGGAATTGAATCTGAGAAAACGGTTTCATGCTCTGGAACGTGCTCGACGAGAAGCCGGGCATATATATTTAGCTGGGGTTCGGACGAGATGAAAATTCGGATTAAATTCGGATTTTACCATTTATAAAATTTAGAAAAGTCTAGAAATCCATATTTTGTGCTCAAAATATTATAGGTGCTTCCGAAAATTCCAGAAAAAATTTTAAAATGTTTTGGCACCTAATGAACTCAAAAAACATACTTAAAGTTTCTAAAAACATTTTAAGTACTTCAAATAAATATATTTTGGTTTCCAGAAAATAGAAAAATACTTCGAAAATATGAAAAATCTACCAAGAGCTTCGATAGGATAACCTAACATGTTTCAAACACATTTTGCACTTAGAAACATCGTGCAACGGCATGAATGCAACAACCAAAGTGCTTCTAGGGCTTATTCCACTAGGTTTACGCTAATATAAAACAAAATAATTCTCCATTTTATGAAAAAGAGAAGGAAAGCAAAGAAATGGGAGAGTAATACCTGAATTTGGTGCATATTTAGGAAAGAAATTTTATAGCCCCAAATTCAGGGTGTTACAAATCTAACCCCCTTAACAGAATCTCGCCCTCGAGATTCAAGGAGAGGCTAGCAAGAACGACAAGGTTGGTTCATTGGTATTTCATAGCTCCTAGACCTGTGGGTTAGGACCCACACACGCTTTCGCTGCGCCACTCTGATCTTGTTGGTTGATGTTAATCTCATTGTATTCCTTGGGGTTAGTGGCTAACCCCCTTAATAGAAGCATTGATATGCACTTGATAAAGATATTGTCGACTCTGATCTTGATTGGTTAAGAGGAGTTGAAAGTTGCCAACCGAACAGGTGCAAGAGGAAAGGGTATAGATATGAAAGGTAAGCATAGATGGATTAAAGAGAGAAAAGAGAGAGCACCCAACTACCTAACTCTATGGCACTCAGCTAGTAAACAGATGCCATTGTGGACCAAGGGTCATAACACATCAACACTCATTTCAAAGAAGCAAATCTGTCATAGCATAAGGACAAACATCATGAGCACACAACAACAAACATCTCGTTGCTATATGTTCCTTTTAATTACAAGGTGGCCTTTCTTGAAAAGGGAATAGCTACTCTCTAAGGCTGTCAAAGGACAAGGAGAAGAACAAGACGTGCAGGATAGGGGCACGAGCACATTAAAGGATGGAGTTAAAGCAAGCATTGTAGGCGACCAAGAAAAGGATATGACCAAGGGCATAATGGGTAGAACACTACTCTTGAGTTGAGATAGAAAAGGGGAGATTCCAAAAAGCAGACCTAAGGTAAACATCGAGGAAAGATCTAGTGATTACAAAGGTAAGGGTGATGTCCGACAAAAGCTAAGACTTGCAATGCGAAAAAGGAAATGACCAAGAGCAGGTGGGTAAGACAACACTCTTGAACCAAAATGGGAGAGGGGGCTTTAAAATGCAGGTGCTGGATAAGCATCAAGGTAAAGATCGAGGGATGACAAGGGTTAAGGTGATAACAAACAAACACCCATCAAAGGGTGTATTGTAGACAAGACTTGCAAGGCATCAAATAAGGGGAAGCAATCAATGGTGAAATAGGTGAGGCATTATCCTTGAACAGGGATGGAAAAGAGGAGGCTTTAAAGGGTAGGTTCAAAGTAAGCATGAAGGTAAGGGTATGTATATTACAAGGGTTAACGGTGATAACAGACAAAAATGTAAGAGAAGAGGTAAATGGGCATCAGAACAAGGATATAGGTACTGTTGGGGGCCTTCTTCTTTGCCGAAGGTCCTCTAAGCAAAAACACCTTTGGCAAGATAGCAAGCAATCAGGTGCGACATGAAGATGTATGCCGAAGCTACAACTGAAAAGGCTTTGGCATAATGACGCGCTTGAGATGAAGGGTGGCACCGACTTAAAGAGGAAAAGACTGCATAGTCCTGGATGGTTTATGTTATAGTCTTGATTAGTTATCAAGGGCATGAATGTAATTATGTCCGGGCTGTGTCCCACGCCTATAAATAGATGAATAGCACCCCCGTACTACTCACGCTGACTTGTAATCACTTGCACGTCACTCTTGGATTCTTGCCTTCTGTAAACCCGAAGGTACAAATGCAATTTGATACCATTGATGTTTGTCTACAATTATATAATGTGAATATAAATAAGCTAATGATTTAATATGATTAATCATGTTTTCTTCATGTTTCATACACTCCTGTTTTTATTATTACATGTTGAGATGATGAAGGTATGTCCTTCATGACCTTCGTTTGGAGACCATTATATCCTAAGGGAGATAATGCTTCAAAGGAAGAAGGTTTTTAATCATTAACATTTGTGTTGCCTTGTTCTTAATTCATAGCATTTGAGAACAAGTCCCCAACATTGGCGCCCACCTCCGGTGAACTCACTTCCACTGTTGAGTCGATGGCTTCGTTCAACAACTAAGCTGTACCACCTTCGGTCATGAAGCTGGTGCTCCCAATCACATGCGGTTCAAGTTCAGAGCCAGCTAACAAGAAGCAGAAGAAGGAAGCATAGAGAAGAGTGCAACATGTTGGGGTGCAAGGACCCTTCATCAGATCCAAGTGGTCCCACATCCCAATCACCTTCTCCCAGGAGGATCTTCAGCTTAAAGACTATCCTCATAATGATGCCATGGTTATATCTTGTGTCATCAAGGGATTTCTGGTCCATAATGTTCTGGTTGACACCGAGAGTGCGGCGTACATCATATTTGCAAAGGCTTTTAGACAGATGCAAGAACCAGAAGACAAGATTCATGATGCTACACACCCTCTTTGTGGCTTCGGAGGAAGGCAGATTGTGGCACTTGGCAAAATGACAATGCCAGTCACCTTCGGTTACGTCCACAACACAAGGTCTGAATAAGTTGTCTTTGATATCGTTGACATAGAATACCCATACAATGCAATCCTTGGCCGAGGGACGCTTAATGCCTTCAAAACCATACTTCACCCAGCGTATTTATGCATGAAGATACCTTCGGAACAAGGGCCCATTGCTGTTCACGGGAGTGAAGAAGCTGCCAAGAGGGCTGAAGGGAGTTGGACGGATTCAAAGGCGATCCATAACATAGATGGAGCTGAAGCTTGTCAACAATATAAGTACAAAAGAGAGAAGGCTGCTTTGGCAGATCAGCCGAAGCCTATGCTCCTATGTGAAGATATAGCAGATCAAAGGGTACTGCTGGGATCTCAGTTATCTGATGAACAAGAAAAGACTCTGTTAAGATTTTTGTTCAATAACAAAGATGTCTTCGCTTGGACAGCTAATGATCTCTGTGTTGTTAACAGAGATGTCATTGAACATTCACTCAATGTGGATCCATCTTTCAGGCCAAGGAAGCAAAGACTTTGGAAGATGTCTGAGGATAAAGCCGAAGGTGCTCGGAATGAAGTAAAGAGACTTCTCAGCGCTGGTGTTATTAGAAAAGTAACATATCCAGAGTGGCTAGCCAACACTATTATGGTGAAGAAGGCTAATGGGAAATGGAGAATGTGTATTGATTTCACAGATCTCAACAAGGCATGCCCGAAGGACGAGTTCCCGTTACCAAGAATAGACTCCCTTGTAGATGCAACAGCTTCTTCGAAACTCATGAGTCTATTGGACTGCTACTCAGGCTATCACCAAATTTGGATGAAGAAAGAGGATGAGCCAAAGACAAGCTTCATAACTCCCAGTGGTACTTATTGCTACCTTCGGATGCCTGAGGGGCTCAAGAATGCTGGAGGGAGCTTCAGCAGAATGACAGCCACGGTTCTTCACTCTCAAATAGGCAGGAATGTGCTGACTTATGTTGTTGACATTATAGTAAAAAGCACGAAACAAGAGAATCATATTGCTAATTTGCAAAAAACGTTTGCCAATTTCAGGCAAGCTGGTCTTAAATTAAATCCAGAAAAGTGTGTTTTTGGAGTAAAGAAGGGCAAGTTCCTTGTCTGTTTGGTATCAACAAAGGGAATCGAAGCTAACCCAAATAAGATCAAAACTATCCTTCGGATGGAGCCACCAAATTCAAAGAAGGGAGCTCAACGATTGGTAGGAAGGCTAGCATCGTTAAATAGATTTATATCAAGATCAACAGAAAGGAATCTGCCATACTTTGAAATACTAAAGTCAGCTGAAGTTTTTCAATGGGGTCCAGCTCAACAAAAGGCTTTCGAAGAGTTAAAGCAATACTTGATAGACTTGACAACTCTAACTCCACCTTCACTAGGGCCTCCGTTACTCCTGTATGTGGCGGCCTCTCACTCTGCAGTCAGTGCGGCACTTGTACAGGAGAAGTAAGATGGTCAAATAAAAAGACAAGCACCAATATACTTCGTCTCCGAAGTACTCAGTTTATCAAAGAAGAATTATACAGAATTGGAGAAGGTATTGTATGTTGTGTTGATGGCCTCCAGGAAGCTTCGGATTATTTTCAAGCATATCATATAATTGTTCCTTCATCACAACCTCTGAAGGACATAATGAGGAATAGAGAAGCTACTGGAAGGATCCGAAAATGGGCTGTGGAGCTCAATGAATTCACTATTGATTATGTGCATAGATCTTCAATTCAATCTCAGGCATTGACAGATTTTATTGCTGATTGGATGCCAGGGGCTCAAGGAGAAGAAACAACAAAAGACGCCGAAGCCTGGACAGTATTCTATGATGGTTCTTGGGGAACCTTCAGCGCAGGAGCGGCTGCTATTCTAGTAGCACCCTCTAAAGTCAGGACATACTATGCAGCAAGGCTGGACTTTAGTTGTACGAATAATATTGCTGAATATGAAGCTCTTCTGTTAGGGCTTTGCAAGCTAAAGGCAATGGGAATAAGAAGGGCAATCCTTAAAACTAACTCCCAAGTTATTTCTGGTCATATAGACAAAAGTAGCAAGGCAAGGGATAGCTTGAGAAATATTTGGATACAGTCCGAAGATTGGAGGCTTCTTTCGAAGGATTTTCTGTAAAAAATATTCCAAGAGGGGAAAATGAGCACGCAGATCTGCTAGCTAAGTCAGCAGCACAGGGGCTCCCTCTACCTTCGGAAGTATTCTTTGAGACAATAAAAGCACCTTCGGTTGAACTTATGGAGAGAGCAGTGCTTGCAATCTCACCTGTACATAGCGAAGATTGGAGGACTGAAATTATATCTTTCCTCCAAGGTAACTATCTTTCGGATGATGAAGTTTACAATAAAAGAATGGAAGCAAGGACAAGACCATATGTGATAATAGAAGGGGAGTTATACAAACAAGGAGTCTGCTCTCCACTACTCAAGTGTTTATCCAGAACCGAAGGTCAGAAGCTGATGAAGGAAATACATGCAGGCTTATGTGGATCTCATATTGGGTCTAGGCCTTTGCTGGGGAAGGTTTTCAGAGAAGGATTTTATTGGCCAAAGGAAGCTTTGGATGCAGCAGATCTGGTTCAAAAGTGTGAAAATTGTCAAAGATGTGCAAGAGACCAAAAACAATCTTCATCTCTAACCCAGTTAATTCAGCCATCTTGGCCACTGCAAAGGTGAGGTTTGGATTTGTTATGTCCACTTCCACCTGCACAAGGAAATTTGAAATATGTCGTTGTAGCAGTAGAATATTTTTCTAAGTGGATCGAAGCAAAACCTTTAGCCACAATAACTTTGGGCACAATACAGAAATTCTTTTGGCAAAACATTGTTTGTCGCTTCGGCGTGCCGAAGGTAATAACTGTGGACAATGGAACACAATTTGATGCCGAAACATTCAAAGATTTCTGTGATCGAATTGGTACAAAAATTCATTTTGCATCAGTAATGCATACAGAATCAAATGGGCTGGTAGAAAGAGCAAATGGCATTATAATGACAGGAATAATAAAGTTAATATTCAACCAGCCAGAGGAAAGTAGCCAGATGAGTTGATCAAAGTGGTGTGGAGCCACAACACAACTGTGTCAAGGTCAACAGGATTTATACCCTTCAAGCTCCTGTTTGGTGACGAAGCAATAACACCAGAAGAAGCAAAGATAGGGTCAATAAGAACAACAGCATCGGCGGAAGATGAAGCTGATTATCGAACAACAAAAGATACTATAGAAGGGACCAGACTTCAGGCTATAGAACACATCAATAAGTATCAAGCCGAAACAATAAGGTGGCGTGATAGAAAAGTTCGATTAAAAAATATTAAGCCAGGGCATCTAGTGCTTCAGAGAGTGGCCAACCCAGATACAGTGGGCAAGTTACAACTAAAGTGGGAAGGTCCTTTTCTGGTAGTATCTTCGTCAAGACCCCGTTCTTACAGATTGAAGGATATGGACGGCAACGACATACCTAGATCTTGGAATGCGGATGAGCTTCGACGGTACTATGTGTAATTTGATGTAATCTTTTTTCATTTTTTCTATGGCACCCTTTTCCTTTCAAGAGGGGAGAAAGGTTTTTAATGGGGCCATAGTTTGTAAGTTTTCATTCTTATTTAGCCCTATAAGGGCCAAAATCCCCCAAAGATGTAAAGTGTAAAATCTGAGCCTGCACCATCGAGTGCAAAAAGAAAACAGGGAGAAGCTCAAAAGTCGTTCCTAAGGGAATGCAGAGCCAAAAATTTGATGAAGCTACAAAAAGTCGTTCCTAAGGGAGCGCAGCGTAAGTTTTCTGCTCAAAAGTCATTCCTAAAGGAATGCAGAGCCAAAAATTTGATGAAGCTACAAAAAGTCGTTCCTAAGGGAGCGCAGAGTAAGTTTTCTGCTCAAAAGTCGTTCCAAAGGGAATGCAGAGCCAAATACCACCGAAATAGAAGGTGAAGAGGCTCAAAAGTCGTTCCTAAGGGGTGTAGAGCTTAAATGCCACTGAAATATAAGGTGAATAAGACTCAAAAGTCGTTCCTAAGGGGATGCAGAGTCTGGGTGTGGCTTCGTGTGAATTCGGGGCATTCATTTGCACACTACATTACATCATTCATTGCATTCATACACATTCATTTAGACATTTATAGGATTATCATCATCATAACATGAAGCACGAACATAAATACTCCAGCTTGGATGACAGTGTTTCAATGAACAAGAAGAAGCTTCGTCTCAAATATACACATTTTATGCAACGACATGCTTCGTTGTGTACGAAAAGAATGGAAGGTGTTTTTCACCTTTGGCTCAAAAGATACAAATTTCGTCCACAGCAAAGCAATTTTTACATGGATGGAAAGGTAAAAATATATTACAAGGTATGGACAAGTATACATAGTACTGTTCAAATCTCAATTACAATTTCTTTTACAAAGATAATACAAATGCTTCTAAGCTCTATACAGGCAGGCCTAAAAAGTAGCTTCAGCAGCATTTGGAGTATGCTTCGGATTATCAATCTTCGGCACCACCATCCTGCAGGCAAATAAGCGGTATAAGGTAAAAAGCAATTACAAGAGATAAGGCAAGCAACAGGTGCAAGTTTCATACTGGCTTAAGCAAGCTTTGGGCTTTGTCACCAGCCAACTCTCGCCCACCCTTCGCCGAAATCTAAGTTATGAATCTGTTTCCAATGCTCCGGGCTTCGCTGGGGATATTAACCAAGTCTGTTGGAGACAGACTGAAGGTTGGTCTGTTTACCGTTTTTGCGTGCGTGCAGCCAGCCTTCATAAATGCTGCAGCTGTTCCGCGAGAAGCTAGCAAGGCACAAAAGTCACCGTGCCCGGCTATCACTTCATCAAGCGCCTCAACTTCGTTTTCAATATGCTCGAAGGTGCTTGGTAGGTCTTCGGGTGAAGGGGTAAACTCTTCGGAGCTAGCTCCAACCGAGCGGAAGACCTTTTTCAATCTTTGCACGCAGCGGTTGCCAAAGTTCAAAACATTTGTCCCAAAGCTCTTTCAAAGATTTCTATAGCTTTATATTTTTGACAGTTTCAGCTTCGTATTTTGCTTGCAAATCTTTTTTTCTCTTGTTCAAAGCTCTCTGATTTTTGGAGAAGTTCCTCGCTTAATTTAGCATTTTTGGCTTGAGTTTCTGCAAGTGAACCCTCCATTGCTTGAAGCAGGAAGTCTTTCTTCTCTAGAGAAGCTTCAAAGTCCTTAATCTTGTTTTCCAAGCCCTCGATTATAATTTCGTTTTTCTTGTCTTCGAGGTCTTGTTGCATCCTTAGTGCCTTACTCAGCAGCGTACTCTACAGAAATAAGCCTTCATCAGGAAACTTTGCTTCATAAAATAAAAGAAACTTAATGAAAAGAATTTTGCCTTGAAATTGGAGTAGAACAGACTGCTGACGATATGTTGTCGCCGGTAACCGCTAATGTCAGCTTCAAACTTCGGAAAACCAACACTCTTCGACAGAGTGCTGATTATCTTTGTCCCGGCACGGTCTCGAATACATCCTAAGGCCCCTTTGTCGATTCCACCGAAGAGCATGGCTCCTGGCTGGTAGCCACAGGATATACCGTATTCCTGTAGCTCCTTCTTTTTAGCCTCGGATAATTCTTGACCGACCAGGTTCCGAAGGTCGAAGCCCTTTTCTTCCGAAGTAGCTTCGGTAATCTTTTTCCCTTTGTCAGGCACTATGGCCATGACCTTCTCTGCAGCCGCAACAGCCTCTTTTGCAGCCATATCCGAGAGCAATTTATCAATCCCAGACAGCGTACTCTCAAGGTTGGCAGCTTCGGCAGCAGCTGCAACTTCGACAGAAGTATTAGCTTCGGCAGTGGCCTCGGCGCTTGTAATAGGTGTTATTTTGGATGCCGAGGACGACGGTGGCGTCCGTTCAATGGCTTGCATAACAGTAACGATCCTTCATTTTTTCTGCCCATCCGCCTTCTTTGTAGCTGAAGGCTCATCCTTCTTCTGTAAAAGTTTCGTCAGTTCTGGCCCCAGAGGACTTAGCAGCTTGATGGGTAAAGATTCGGTCATTATCTTTAAAATCTCTGCTATTTCGGCAGCAGGAGGCGTCGAAGGAGTTTCCTCTGCTGCCTTAGTTATCTTCGGCTTCAGACTCTCAGCCTTCCTTTTCTTCAAAGCAGCAGCCTTTGGCTCAGGAGTGGATTTTCTTTCCTTTGAAGCTTTTTCATCTTCCTTCACCATTCTAGCAGCTTGCCTACTCAGAATACTGACAATTCTCTTTCTTTTCACACCTTCGGCACCTTTATCAAGCCTTTCATAATCAGGATATTCAAATTTCAAGGCATCCATCACCCGGTTTAACCTTTGTTTTGGCCGGGTGCCGAAGGCTGCTGTCATCAATTGATCTTCTTTCTTGGTATAATTCCCCAGTATTTCATTACACATAGTTTCAATCATCTCTAGCCATTCCTGGCAAGGCTTTTTGAACTGTTTTTCAAACTTGAAACGATAAGCTAACCGAACAAGTTCGTGCTTCTTCTTTGTTTCTTTCATCTTCGGCATCCCCCAGCCGCTTGACGTTGGATACGTCCGGTTGGCCAGATATTCCTGCACCAAGTCCCTGGTGCTGGTTTGCTCGGCCACCACTCTGAACTCTACTTTGACCAGCTGGCATGGTGACCCAAGTTGCATGTTGCACAGGGGCCGGGTCATTCCGAAGTTCAAGGATAGTGGGCTCATGACCATCGTCATCAGTTTCCCCCTCTTTTTCTCATCAGCTTTAATATAAAACCATTCATTTTTCCAGCCGGTTGGCCACTTTGTACGGTAGCTAAGGACTGGTGCCTTCGTATCCTTGCGATACATAAAATTGTATCAACCAAAATTTTCATGAAGACCATCTGCTCTGGCCTTTGTCTGATAGTGCAGCTCATGCACTTGGCAGAACGCTTCGGCATTGGGGCTCATCCCTTGGCTTCGGAGAGCCCAGATGAAGATGCTAAGCCTAACAATGGTGTTAGGGGTCAGCTGATGAAGATATATTTCGAACTTCTTTAAGACTTCCCCTATCATCTCGTTCAGAGGAAATTGCAATCCTGCTTTGAAGAAACTCTTAAAAACAACAACTTCATCATCCTTCGGTGCTGGGGTAGTTTCTTCTCCAGCAAATCGGACAAGTTTGCTTTCAGCTTCTCCAAAATAGCCTAGCTTCGTCATTATGGGCATGTCGTCTTCGGACATGGTAGATTTCTCAAAATCTAGATGGCTGGGCTTTGTGGGGATCAAAATACTGTAATCTTCCTCATCTTCATCAACATTTTCTTCTTCAACAATAGTCTGTTCAGCTTCGGCATCAGGAGCACCTTCGTCAATAGCTCCCTCCGTCACAACTAGACCTGATCGTTCCATAACTTCTGAAATTGGTGCTGTCTCAGTGACCTCGGTCTCTTCCCCCTCACGAATCACCCTTGTAGTTGATCGCACTCTGACCATTTTGATGGATTTTTCGCGGTTTGACGAAGTTGATGGATTTTTCGCAAGTTTGACGAAGCTCACTCGTCTGACGAAGTTAACTTTAAATGATGAAGTGCTCACTTGAGAGCGCAGTGCAGAAAGCTTCGGCTATGGTTAAATTTTTTAATAGCATAACAGTGCAATGGCAATGAATGCTGTGGTAACTCCTTACCAACCCGTCTGTTTATATAGTGCTGCAGGTGGGAAGGCGAACCACCAGAGCACTTGCACTCGCTTAACGGTGGACCGCTCGACGCTTGGAATATTTTAATTGTTTCTCGGCAACAAGCTCAGGGAAGGTGTTTTCGGACCTTCGGCATTCCGAAGCCTTCAAGTTTTTCGCGGATCGAGCTCATCACGAAAAATGATCTAGCACCGCGAAGGGGCTACTGTTGGGGGCCTTCTTCTTTGCCGAAGGTCCTCTAAGCAAAAACACCTTCGGCAAGACAGCAAGCAATCAAGTGCGACATGAAGATGTATGACGAAGCTACAACTGAAAAAGCTTCGGCATAATGACACGCTTGAGACAAAGGGTGGCACCGACTTAAAGAGGAAAAGACTGCATAGTCCTAGATGGTTTGTGTTATAGTCTTGATTAGTTATCAAGGGCATGAATGCAATTATGTCAGGGCTGTGTCCCACGCCTATAAATAGATGAACAATACCCCCATACTGCTCACGCTGACTTATAATCACTTGCACGTCACTCTTGGAATCTTGCCTTCTGTAAAGCTGAAGGTACAAATGCAATTTAATACCATTGATGTTTGTCTACAATTATATAATGTGAATATAAATAAGCTAATGATTTAATATGATTAATCATGTTTTCTTCATGTTTCATACACTCCTGTTTTTATTATTACATGTTGAGATGATGAAGGTATGTCCTTCATGACCTTCGTCTGGAGACCATTATATCCTAAGGGAGATAATGCTTCGAAGGACAAAGGTTCTTAATCATTAACATTTGTGTTGCCTTGTTCTTAATTCATAGCATTTGAGAACAAGTCCCCAACAGGTACCAAAAAGGATAGAGTTAAGACAAGAACTGCAAGTGGAAAGGAAGAGGATACATCTAAGGCCAGATGGGTAAATTACCACTCCCAAATGGAGGTGGAAGAGAGGAGATTTTTGAAGAGCAGGCATAAAGATAAGTATCAAGGTAAGATCGATGGATGACAAGGTAATGGTGATAGCAAATAAAGACACGTCAAAGTATGGAATTAAGAACAAACTTGTAATGCGACAAGGAGTGAAAAGAAATCAAGGGAGAGATAGGTAACTCACCTCTCTCGAACTTGGTCGAAAGAAAAGGGAGGCTTTTAAAGGATAAGTTCAAGGTAAGCATTTAGGTAGAAGACATCAATATCACAAGGATTAGAGGCAATAACAGATAAGGGTATGAGAGAAGATGAAGGCATTGGAGAGCCAGTGGTATGAGTACCATAAAGAATGGAGGTATGTTAAGGCTTACACGCGGTAAAGAAGAGGATATTGTCAAGGATAAGATAAGTAAAACACCGCTTTCAAATTGTGATAGGAGATTAGAGATTTTAGATAACAGAAATAATGTAATCACAAGGTAGGATAGAGTGATGAGAACGGTAAAGGAAATAACAAACAAAAACACAACAAAGGATAGAGTTAAAAACTCACAGGTGAAAAGAAGAGGATATGACTAAGGGAAATGTAGGTAAAGTACAATGGTTAGATTGAGATGGAAAAGAGGATATTTTAAAGGTTGGTATAAGATAAAAATCAAGGTAAGGTATAGAGGTGATATGGGTAAAGGTGATAATGACGAAAAGCATAATCCATAGACAGAGTTAAGGCAAGACTCACAAAGTGACAAATTGGAGAAAACAATCAATGATAAGATCAGTGAGGTTCCGACAGAAGAGTTGAAGTAAAAATTCATTACCGAAGGAAGTTACAAGGAATTAACGAGATCACCAAGGATGTGCAAAATAAAATTACTGCTCATGGATCATTAAGAAACAAGGGTGGTTAAGGACATGTGAATTGAAATGTCTTAAACAAACATTAGGGTATGAAGATAAGTGTTGGAGACTTGTTCTCAAATGCTTCGAGTTAAGAACAAGGCAACATAGAAGATGTTAAACATTAAGGTCCTTCGTCCTTCGAAACATTACGCCCCTTCGGGAAATAATGCTTTAGGACGAAGGTCACAAGAGACATACCTTCGTAAATATAATAAATAATGCCGAAGGATTCATATAAAGCGTGAAATATAAATATCAACATAGGATCATTTCTATTTTATTAACATGGAGAAATAGAAATGATTTCAAATTACAAATGTACCTTCGGTCCTGAGAGAAGGTAGAAGTACAAACGTGACACAAAAGCCAATGCCCAGTCAGCGTGAACAGTACGGGAGTACTGTTCATCTATTTATAGACGCGGGACGCAGCCCACGTAAAATTACATCCATGTCCATTACATTTGTTAACGGTTTATGGAAATCTGTCGAGGCCCCCGAAGTCTTTTCATCTTTAAGTCGGTTCCCCCTTATGCCATCGCGCCGAAGCTTCCCTGCGCACAGCTTCGGCTGCCCTCGACCTTCGTCTGGTTCAGGCTTCGTCCTGGTCGTGCTCCATATCCATAATTCTGAATCCGAAAATACCTGTTCATATAATCCACTTGGAAAACATTGTCAAATCATGTTTTTGAGGACCTTCGGAGGACGAAGGCCCCCAACAGTAGCCCCTCGCAATATTAATTTGTAAATAATAAATTCAGATTGCGATATGGACGAAGGCCTTGAGCCGAAGGTCCGAAAAAACACCTTCCCTTTGCTAGAATAGCAACATTCACTGACAAGCGGGGCCTTTCAATTTTCAACGCCCTAGGCGTATAAATAAGATCACATTGCGAACTCATTTGGTACGCACACTTGCCTTTTGCTTCGGCCCACTAAAATTTTTAGCTCTTGTTCGTTAAGATTTGCTGGTCTTTTTGATTTCGAAGCTTCGGCCTCGGGAACAATTTTTTAGCGCTCCCGAAGATGTCTGAAGGCAAGAAGATCCCTGCTGAGACGAAGCTGAAGATCCCTGCTGAGACGAAGCTGAGTCTCGAGGAGGAGAAGAATCTGGGGTTCCTGATAGCGATGGCAGAGACCAATACAGAGAAAATCACGAAGGAGATTCTCGAAGGCTTGTCCGAAGATACTGATGACAGCGACAGCTATGATGTGGAAAGTGGTGGGGAAGAGGCCGAAGATCGACCGTGGCGACCAAGCCACACAGTTTTTGGGAAAACGACCATCAAGCAGAGTCACATTGATAATATGAGGGGGCGATATTTCCGAGACATATCTATTGTGAGAGCTGATGCCGGGGAAAAAACTTCTCCCACCCCCGAAGAAGATGAAGTTGTGATTTTCCGAAGCTTCCTCAAGGCTGGGCTTCGATTCCCCCTGAGCAACTTTGTTGTTGAGGTACTAAAGACATTTCAAGTCTATCTGCATCAAATCACTCCCGAAGCCATCATAAGAATGGGAGTGTTTGTCTGGGCTGCGAGGAGCCAAGGTTTGGAACCGAACGCTAAAAGCTTCTGCAACATTCATGAGTTATTATACGAGACGAAGCCCTGGGGAAAGGAGCAATACCACAACAACTTTGGGTGCTACAGCTTCGGCGCCCGCTCCGGGTCAAGCTGCCCTGTGCCGACCTTTCGGAAGAGGTGGCCCGGAGCCTGGATGACTGAATGGTTTTATGTAAAGAATGATCTAACAGCTCAAGAGAATGTGAAGAGTATCATTATGCACCCAATCTGGCAACGCTTCGGTCTTCGAAGGCCGAAGGTCGAAATGGACGAAGCCGCCGAAGAATGCCAAAGAGCCTTCGGGGTAGTCTGCTCGTTTATTGGGACAAGGGACTTGGTCCAAGAACACATTGCCTTCAGGGTATGGCCACTTGCAGAAAAGTGGGAAATGCCGAAGGAAACCATCAAAGAGTCCGACGAAGGCGGACTAGTCAGATTAAAGTACACATTCAAATATGCAGATAAATTTATTGAACCTGATGATGACTGGCTGAAAAGCATTGAAACATTAAGTGATGAATTACTTGGGGCATATTCGAAGGCTGAAAATACTGCACTATCAGCAGCCTTCGGAGGCCGAAAAAAGAAGAGACTCAACCGAGTGTTTGATGCAGTCGGGTTCTTCTACCCTGATTATCGTTATCCCATCCGAAGACAAAAAAGGAAAAACATAACCTCTGAAAAAGAAGAAGCTGCAACTGCTCCTAGCGAGCCAGAACCGAAAGGAAAAAGGTTGAAGGTCCTCACACACCGACCACGCCATATTGAACCAGCTTCGGTGCCTGAGTTCACCGGAGAAACTTCTTCGGCCGCCGAAGCTGAACAGCCAACCTTGCTGCCAGAAATTGCAGAGATGGCCGAAGCGCCATCCACAGAAAAAATGGAAGAAACGAAAAATCCGACTAAGGAAAAAGCATCAGAAATTTTGAGTCCTGTAGCAAATGTCGAAGCAGCAAAAATCCAAAAGGGTACAATGGTGACCCCAAAAAGGAAGAGAATGGTAAATGTACTAGATGTCTTGGAGACAATTAAGTCTTCAAGCACAACTCCAAAAAAGAGTGTTGAAATTGCTGAAGCTTCTTCTGAAGCTCCGACGCAACAAGCTGAAGCTGAAGCTGGGCCTTCAGAGCCCTTCAAGGAGCAAACTTTGGAAGCCGAAGCAATAAAAATACCAGAACCAATTTTAGTTGAAGAAACTGACACTGCCATCCCCGAAGCGCCTGCCAGCATGTGTGATTACATCATACGACATGCTTCGGGGAAAAAACTATCTGAAGAAGAAACTCATGAAGCTAACCATTATGCAAAGGAGCTAAAATATCCAAAGGGGGCAGTAATATTCAATGGGACAAATGAAGATGATTTCTTATACTGCCTGCCTGACAACAAAGAGCTATCTGTCTGCCGAGAGATGGCCAGGAGTATTGGTTTCCCGAAGCTTGAATCTGGATTAAGCGCCATGACGAAAGAAGATCTCGCAGACAGTCTTGCGTACAACAGCCTGAAGGTACGGGAATTAAACGCTTGAAAAAACCCCCTTATTATTTTTTTACGCAACTCATTCCTTTTTTCTTATATGAATTCTTTTTCGTATAGGGCCTGATCCTAAGCAACGCGCTAAGAGCGCAAAAGAGCGCCGAAGATGAAAGTTATGAAATTGCGTTTAATAATTTACGCTCCGAAGTTATCAAACTGAGAAACGAAGCTTTGGAAAAAGATAAAATTCTGCTTACACTGGTAGATAAAGTGAAAAAAGACGAAGCTGCTTCAAAGGCCCAAACCGAAGCTCAAAAACGCGAGATTAAAGATCTTCAGAAACAGCTGGCTAGAGCTAAAGAGGAGCGCGCGCTTGAGGAAACGAAACGAGAACTTAGTGATTTTATGGTCAGCAAATTGGAATCAAGAGTTAAGGAGCTTCGCACATCTCAGGGGAAATGCTATGTTAAATCTATAGAATGCGTGAATAAAATTAAAACCAGCTTTGCTAGCGTCGGCGCCTTTTCCAGCGAAGAGAATTTTTCTCGAGGCAATCCCGAAGATCCGCTGGAATGGATTAGCCACGAAGCAGAGGCCTTCGAAGAGATTCTGAACAGTCGTGGCGACATATGCGCTTTTTCGGGCGCCAGAGGAATTGCTTCTGTCTTAGAGAAGAAAGGTTGCGGGCATATAAAATTTTTAGCTCAGTCCGAAGCTACCTTATCTTCCGAAGATATCAAGGACCCCTCGGCCGAAGCAAGCGTGGTTGGTGGCAAATTTTTTACTGATATCTGGAACGACGGCGGCCGAGGAATGGCGCAAGAGATCATCCAAAGAAGCGAAAAAGGCATTCATGATGCTAGAAAAGTAGCAGAAGCTGCCGAAAGGAGTACGGAGCCCGAAAGACAATTAGGTACCAATTAGTCGTTCTTGTTGCGTTGTAATTTTCATTTTAAACTTTGCTCGCGATTTGTAAAAGTAATGAAGAAGTGTTCTCTTCGCTCAGAAACTGTTGAACCAACTGCCGACCCCCATACAAAAGGGGATGAAGAAATTAAGCAGATGGCCGAAACTATCATGGACAAGGTTGTTGACCAACTTCTGAATGAAGCCGCCGAAGCAGTATTAAGAGAAGATTAGATACTATTTGGAAAAAATATTTAAAGTGTAATCTATGCAACACTTTGTACATTTGAATGTAATATGCAAGTCTCTTTTCATTATTGAATTCTTTACGATGCATGAAACTTTTAAGTACATACCATTTTTGAGCCTTCGGCGAAAAAACACCTTCCCTTCTTTTCATGCTTCGTGAAGAAGACATTCTTCGTTAAAATTACTCTGATGAATGATATCCATGCTTCGTGAAAACATTCTCCGAAGCTATATTCCGAAGCTATACAACTTTGATATTGATCTGATAAAATTTGCCCACGTTTCGTAAAAATATTCTTCGAAACTGTATTCCGAAGCTATACAATTTCGATGTCACTTTCTCAAAGAATCTTTTCGAAGGTTGAGAGTATCCCCTTCTCTTGCCAAATGCAATATGATGTATGATGCTTATGCTATGCAAAATGATGTGATGATGTTATGTTATGCATGTGTCATTTGTTCCGAAGATACACATAAAATATATTCGTAAGCTCTGCATTCCCTTAGGAACGTCTTTGGAGCTTCTTCGTCTTTTACTTAGACGGTTTCAGCGTTGACTTTTCGCTGTAAGCCTCCCTTAGGAGCTTCTTCGCCTTTTACTTAGGCGGTATCAGCGTTGACTTTTCGCTGTAAGCCTCCCTTAGGAGCTTCTTCGCCTTTTACTTAGGCGGTATCAGCGTTGACTTTTCGCTGTAGGCTCTGCATTCCTTTAGGAACGACTTCTGAGCAGAAAACTTACACTGCGCTCCCTTTGGAACGGCTTTTTGTGACTTCATAAACTTACTCTGCGTTCCTTAGAACGACTTTCTGCTACTCCGAAGGATTTTTGATCCGAAGGTCCTCCTTGGTAACGGAAAAAGTTTTAGGCTTCAGCAACTTAGGCTTGTGGAGCAAAGAGATTTTCCTCGTAGGAAACAACGAAATTATTACATGAAAACTATCAATGTTTTTTGCTTCACAGAAAATAAAACTGAATAGAAAAGACTGCTATCAAAGGTAGGATATGTCAATAAATGTGCTTCGACTCTGGCACAGTGCTGTTGACTGTGCGAGCTTCGGACTGTTCTCTGAAGTCCCTCTGATGTGGAGCGTATTGACTCCCTTCTGGCTGTTGACCTTGCTGCAATGGAGGTGGAGGCGGAAGCTGCTGCCAGGAAGCTTGAGGTTGACTTGCCGAAGCTACAGAAGCTGCAGGGTGGTTGTCTATGTACTGTGGGATATAAGGCGGATGATACGAAGCAGTATGCATGACCTGCTTCGGCTGAGCTTGTTGAGATGCAGCTTCGGCTATTTCCTTTTGCTTCTGGATTGTAACATGGCACGTCCTAGTGGTGTGGCCCTTGCCTTCTCCACAGAACAAGCAAAACAGTCTCCTTGGCTGATCTCCGAATCTTCCGCCGAAGCCCCTGGCGCCTCTGCCTCTTGGAGCTGGTGGCTGGAAGGAGGTTTGTTGTTGCCCCGAAGCCTGTGAGGAGCACTGCGGCCTGTTTTGCTGACTCCCCTTATCGTCATTCTGAGTGTTGTGGATGGAACGGACATGCCTCGGGTAGTATCTTCCTCCGAAGCCCCTGGTCATTTCAGAAAATCTGAAGGCCTCCTCCCTTCTTTGGCGAAAGTCATTGTCAGCACGAATGTACTCATCCATCTTTTGGAGCAATTTCTCCAGGGTCTGAGGAGGCTTCCGAGCAAAGTATTGAGCTGCAGGTCCAGGACGAAGCCCCTTGATCATGGCTTCGATAACGATTTCATTGGGCACCGTTGGTGCCTGCGCCCTCAATCGTAAGAACCTTCGGACATACGCCTGAAGGTATTCTTCGTGATCCTGAATACACTGGAAGAGGGCTTGAGCTGTGACCGGCTTCGTTTGAAATCCTTGAAAGCTGGTCAGTAACATATCCTTCAGCTTCTGCCATGAAGTGATTGTTCCTGGCCGAAGAGAGGAATACCAAGTCTGAGCAACATTCCTGACGGCCATAACGAAAGACTTCGCCATGACTGCAGCATTGCCCCCGTACGAAGACACTGTTGCTTCGTAGCTCATCAAGAATTGCTTCGGGTCGGAGTGGCCGTCAAACATGGGAAGCTGGGGTGGCTTATAGGATGGAGGCCAAGGTGTAGCCTGCAGCTCAGCAGACAGAGGAGAAGCATCATCGAAAACAAAATTTCCCTGATGGAAATTATCATACCAGTCATCTTCGTTGACGAAGCCCTCCTGATGAAGGTCTTTCTGATGAGGCCTTCTGTTCTGCTCATCGTGAGTGAGATGGCGAACTTCCTCAGAGGCTTCGTCTATTTGCCTTTGCAACTCAGCTAGGCGGGCCATCTTCTCCTTCTTCCTCTGCACTTGTTGATGTAGCATCTCCATCTCTCTGATTTCTTGGTCTAGCTCTTCTTCCTCAAGCGTCGGGCTGACGGCTTTTCTCTTCTGGCTTCGGGCCTCCCGAAGAGAGACGGTCTCCTGGTTGTGGTCCAACGGTTGTAGTGCTCCTGCCCCAGTCGCTGAAGCTTTCTTCGGCGCCATAGCGAAGGTCTATAGCTTCCGAAGGTGTTCACAAAAACTCGAAGTGGAAGTGAGTTCACCGGAGGTGGGCGCCAATGTTGGAGACTTGTTCTCAAATGCTTCGAGTTAAGAACAAGGCAACATAGAAGATGTTAAACATTAAGGTCCTTCGTCCTTCGAAACATTACGCCCCTTCGGGAAATAATGCTTTAGGACGAAGGTCACAAGAGACATACCTTCGTAAATATAATAAATAATGCCGAAGGATTCATATAAAGCGTGAAATATAAATATCAACATAGGATCATTTCTATTTTATTAACATGGAGAAATAGAAATGATTTCAAATTACAAATGTACCTTCGGTCCTGAGAGAAGGTAGAAGTACAAACGTGACACAAAAGCCAATGCCCAGTCAGCGTGAACAATACGGGAGTACTGTTCATCTATTTATAGACGCGGGACGCAGCCCACGTAAAATTACATCCATGTCCATTACATTTGTTAACGGTTTATGGAAATCTGTCGAGGCCCCCGAAGTCTTTTCATCTTTAAGTCGGTTCCCCCTTATGCCATCGCGCCGAAGCTTCCCTGCGCACAGCTTCGGCTGCCCTCGACCTTCGTCTGGTTCAGGCTTCGTCCTGGTCGTGCTCCATATCCATAATTCTGAATCCGAAAATACCTGTTCATATAATCCACTTGGAAAACATTGTCAAATCATGTTTTTGAGGACCTTCGGAGGACGAAGGCCCCCAACAATAAGCATACTTGAAAATATAACAGTATGCAAGACTCCAAGGATACGAGCATACTAAGACCAAGGGAATAAAAACTACCGATAGATAATGACCTAACAACAAAATAGGAAGGGGTCTCAAAAGATAGGAAGGTCATGAAAATATAAACTGGACTGTTTAAATAGGCAACAGAGTTTTCAGAGTTAAGTATTTGAATTAAGGGATAAGGGTATGGAAGAATCTAAAAGATGCAGCATGTCAATACCAATGGAATAGATATTGCCAAAGGTTGGGAATTTAATGATAGAAAAGGAAAGAATCCGGAAAGACAAGAAAGTTATGGTCAAGGGGCACCTACAAGGATGTCGCGAGCACAGGAGTAAGATAAGATCTAATAGAATGAATAAGTAAAGCATAGAAAATACTAGAATAAAATACATTTAGCAAGGTGATATATATATATATATATAAAGCATAACGTAGAATTAGTCGAGGTGACTAATATTTTGAAACAGCATCAAGGATGAGGTGATGTAATAGTCAATAAGTTCTTAAAACGGCCAATGCTACTCTAGGGTAGCGGTCCTACAGTCAGCAAGGTTTTGCTACCACTTATGTCAAACCCGGTTTTGGAAGGCAAGCCGAATGCGAACTATGTATGTGCCAGGATCAGAACTCACGTACACAACGATTACATAAATGACTCATCATAGCACATTGCTTCGAATAATAATAAAGAGTAAGTAATAATATTACAGACTAGAATCAATTACATAAATTGAATCAAAGTGCACATAATAGAAACGTAACCAACGTAAATAAACCCACCACAGGCAGCTGACTGGGGGAGGTCGCTAGCCTAATCCTCGAACTCGTCGAAGTCCGGGAACTCCTAGAGATCCGCCTCAATGTCTTCTTCTTTACTTGAGCATAGGTTGCACCAAAGGCAGCCTGATTTTTTGTGAAAGTGATGGGAGTACACATCAACGTACTGAGCAAATGTCTCGTTTGGCTGAGGTGGACTAGCTGTATGTAGGGTTCAGATTAAAGTTGTTGCTTTTAGTTGGTCGAATATTTATTACTAGTAGAAAAGCCAAGTTTTAGTAATAAACCCAAGTTATTACCGAAAAGTACTCTCTCCAAGAGAAAATACCAGAAATCAGGGTTATAATCACCATCAGTTACCATCATCATAAAAGTATTCAAATTTACTCTAATAAAATAGGATTCCAAGGCCGCTTTTAACCGTAAGCACGACAGATATATCAGTTTCTTTCCCCTTATGAGGTTGCACACTTTACCCACGAGCCGTGATTCCCTTTCTGCCTAGAGAGTGCTACTCCCCATTGACCACTACCTAGGTGGCCTGACATGGTATCACTACGTAGCCTTTATAAAGATTCCCTTGGTGTATAGTTGCTCATTAAGTTTCGCTAGTCGTACAAACATAGTACTCCTCCGTAAGGTGGGTGACTAACAAAACCAAATCAAATGAACCTTGGCACTCACCCTTAGCAGAGCAAGCACTATGCCCCGGCCCCCATTGACGTCCCTCCGGCAAAGACAACTGCATCCCTATGTTCATCTAATTAATCAGGTAAGGGCGTCCCATTCCACCCTCATGGTTGTACGGTTATCTCGGGTGGTCTCTTAACGAACAGGTCTACTCAGGAAATAGCCTGAGTCCCCTAAATTAACACAAGCTCATCATCATAACCAAGATAACATCATCGTATCATAAATGTTATCATCATGTTTGTTGATTAAAGTAGAGCAATAGCATGAAGCTAACCATAATAACCCAAAAGGTAATTAAGGACAAGGTAAATACAAAGTTAGTCAATCCTTAGGTCTCAATTAAGTAATGCGGGACATTGAATTATAAAGTAGATAGGACATAATGGGTCAGATACAACTTGCCTTCACCAAACAAGGTCTTCAACTTATATATAGTTTATATATTAGGAGCCCTGGGCTTCCAATAACTAGAGGAAGCCTAGGTCGGACGGTGTAATCCAGTCGAGCCGGACCACATCCGGACGTCTTTTACGCTCCACCCCGATTCATTAGCGACGTCGATTGCGACGACGGCGGTTGCCCCAGAGCGTGCGCGGCGGTGGACCCCCATCCGGTGGCCGCAACTCCATAACCTCGACGCGCGGTGGCGGAGGTTCCTCGATCAGGAGTAGGGGCGACAGTTCCCTGGTCGGTGGCAGCGGCTCCCCGATCCAGAGGGTGAGCGATAGCGGGGCCCTTGTGCGGGCAAGCGGCGGCGTCCCCGAGGTCCCGAAGAGGCGGCACTTCCAAGGCTGGCGAGCAAGCGACGCCCGTCGACGTGCGAGTAGCGACAGCGACGCATGAGGCGTGATGTTCGAGCGAGCGGCATCACGGAAGGCCCGAGATGCGCGCAGCGATGATCGCACGCGACATCCTCCGATCCTGCGCAGTTTTCTTTTCGATTATTGTGTTTTATGCCTACCACATGTATTATTTACGCCAAAAACTGTACAATTTTATGCTTAAACACGGAGTTCGTATATCAGTTTACTGCATGCACATTGGAAAGACAATTCCTTGATTTATGCTGTTCGTAATTTGCGCGCATGCAATGGAAACTCCCACGATTTTTGCCATAATTTTTGGATCTGTATAAAAATAGAAACCGCATGCATGCGACTGCCATATTTTCGGATCTATCATAAAAATAGGATAGTAATAACAACCTACTAGATCTATCAACCTCTCACATTGACTCGGTATTTACGCTTATAATTGAGAGATTTTATGCTCAAAACTTAAGGTTTTTACGCTCCACCCGGAGATGCGTCCAGCAGTGAACAACATGCCAGATTTTTTACGCAGTGTAACAAAGTGCATAAATATCTACATCGTGTAGTATAATTTGTATCAGTATATATCATAAACTAGTTCTAATGCGTTTAGCTGCATGGCTGTTGGAGGGATCCTATATTTACGAAGAAAATAAAACATTAAATGTGATTTTTTGTTTCTATGCATGCAATTCATTTCCTTTTATTGCATATTCTTTCCATCATAAATTCTTGTGCATGCAGTTGGTAGTAGATTTTTACGCACTATACCGAATTGCATAATTATCTACACAGTGTGGCATATTTAGTATCAGTATATATCATAAAATGGTCATTACGAGTCTAGCTGCATGGTTGTTGCAGCGATCCTAAATTTATGGAGGAAATAAAGCATTTAAAATAGAAACCGCCACACATATCTTTCCTAAATTTACGCGCATGCAAGAGAACGTGTTTGACTCATGCATGCATTTTGCCATAACTTTTGGATCTGTATAACCGCATGCATGCGGCTGCCATGTTTTTCGGATCTGCCATAAAAATAGGATCGTAATAACAACCTACTAGAGCTATCAACCTCTCACATTAGCTCGGTATTTACGCTTATAATTGAAGGATTTTATGCTCAAAACTTAAGGTTATTACGCTCCAACCAGGAGATGCGTCCACCAGTGAATAACATGCCAGATTTTTTACGCAGTGTAACGAATTGCATAAATAGCTACACTATGTAGTATAATTTGTATCAATATATATCATAAACTAGATCTAATGTGTTTAGCTGCATGGCTGTTGGAGGGATCTTATATTTATGAAGGAAATAAAATATTAAATACGACTTTTTGTTTCTATGCGTGCAATTCATTTCCTTTCATTGCACATTATTTTCATCATAAATTCGTGTGCATGCAGCTGGTAACAGATTTTTACGCAGTATACCGAATTGTATAATTATCTACACATGGTAGCATATTTAGTAGCAGTATATATCATAAAATGGTCCTTACGAGTCTAGTTGCATGGCTGTTGCAGCGATCCTAAATTTATGGAGGAAATAAAGCATTTAAAAATAGAAACCGCCACACATATCTTTCCTAAATTTATGCGCATGAAAGAGGACGTGTTTGACTCATGCATGCATTTATTTTTTGCGCGCACAGACGTGGGCGCGGGTGGTGCAACCGACAGCCTGATCCAGTCGGTGCACTAGGTTGAACCAGGTTGCATGGATGATCGACCTAGGCTTCCTTTAACTATTGGAAGCCCAGAGCTCCCGTTATACCTGCCCTATATATAGAGAATGCACTCAGGCCGAATCTACACCTGGGTGCATTCAATATAGAGAATGCACTCAGGCCGAATCTACGCGTCAGGAGCACCTGGTCCGAGCCAACCGCCCCACCCAGACCGAACCGACGCTTCGTCTTCGTCCCTCCCGCACGCTCCTGACAGAATGCTACAATTTTCGAACCAGACCAGCAGTTGCATCTAATTATATAGAAGTTGCAATCACAATAGACCAGCAGTTGCAATTACACCAGACCAGCAGTTGCAATCATATTTTTTTAACAAAATTTTCCAGAGTTATTCAGTACTTGCAATCACATCAGAGCAACTCAGCAGTTGCATCCACACCACACCAGTAGTTGCAATTACAACACACCAGCAGTTGCAATCATTTTGTTTACATTTTTTAACAGATATTTGGGTAGAATTGTACAGCAGTTGCAATCACACCTAATGTGGGGTTGCAATCACACCACACCAGCAGTTGCGATTACACCTCTTTGTCCTGATACTAAAACCAGACAACTTTGCATAATCAAGGTAAAAGAGGTAGGCTTCTTCCCTTGTATCAAATGTTTGCCGCACCGTGGGGACAAACACATCAAGTATGTTTGCATCCTGCAGAACAACACACAATCATGAGTTTTCGAATTAGCGGATACCCATAGTTGCAATCAACAAGCAACAAACGTTGCAACTGGAGTAACAACACAACATACAATGGTAATCAAGGAGTAAAAACAGAGACTTAAGTTTGCAATTAGAGGATACTCACGGCGGGGGGCAGGGAGGCACGCGTACAGGAGGGCCGAGGGCGTGCACTTATGGGGAGGCGTGCTCGGGGTGTTGTTGCACCCTGGGTGCATTCAATATAGAGAATGCACCCAGGTGCATTTTAGTGCCACCGTGTGTGTATATATATATATATATATATATATATATATATATATATATATATATATATATATATTCCTAAAATTTTCTAAAATATAGTCAACCTTGAGAAGCTTTGGTCTCGGACGAATACCGGATCGAGTGACAACTTTGTCGTTGAAAGAGATGGAGTATACTGTTCCTATATAATCTATCATGTTGAATATAATAATGCCTAGGATTTTCGACGGATTGAAGTTGAACGTTTGGGTCAAGTTCACACCATCCATATGGTTTCGGCGGTGACCTTTATACCGATCAGAATTATCGCTCAAATAAAGTTGGCAATGCAAATACTTAAGTAAAGCACATGCCATGGTATGATGACATGAGTTCATAAACTATCACATCAAAGCCTGCACATACACATACCGCCGCTTTGGTAGGTGGCTTCTCGTGGCACCCAGCAGCATTTTGAGATGAGTGAGTGTAGAGAGTATCTCTGTTGGTTAGAAAGCTTGGTTCATGACTCCTGAAGTATCGTCTATTGTTAATTGTTAGAGAATCATTGCAGAGAGATCGCGAGTCTACCTCTCATTATCATGCATCTTTCAACTCTTCAATCATAGCCTCGGAGACTGAGACCCTTTCATGTAAGCATTTGTACTGTAGTCTTCCGAGGACTCCATCATGTCACATGCCTCAAACATTGTTCATTTCCCATCAATAAATTATGGCGTTTGGTTTACAGAATGAGGTAGTCTATTATTTTCTTACTCCTCACATTTTTATTTGGTTT
Organism: Zea luxurians; assembly: GCA_029449295.1. NCBI lineage: Eukaryota > Viridiplantae > Streptophyta > Magnoliopsida > Poales > Poaceae > Zea > Zea luxurians. Next base: position 40,846,433 of record JAOPSE010000001.1, on the reverse strand, counting down.
ATGGAAAGAAATAAGTTAATATATTATCATTTCATTTCTCATGTACTAATAATTAGTAATAATATTAGTAATGAGTTTGTTGCACCAAATTTGTGAAAAACTCATGATGCATCACATCATCTAGAATGGATTAACTCTTCGTCAAACCAAATTGACACCCCTTAAAGAGTGAGGAAGGTCGATCTTAGCATAGATATAACTTGCATTGCCCATGAATTTATGTGTGTGTATATATATATGGTTTCTCTTGTGAAACAAAAAGATTAGATGTATATGTTTCCCCAAAAATTCGACGCTTAAAAGTTGACCAAACTAAAATACGTCCGGACGACACTTCGTTTTCCAACTCGCAAGCAACATAACTTCCCCCTCAATAACCACCGTCCACCGGCGTTACTACTGTAGTGACAGGCGAGTACAAGAAGCCACGCAGAAGGAACAAAATATGTACCAAGCGTGATTTATATACATCGAAGCCATGCAGACGCAAAGTATATGTGATGTAACGCGGATCAGGAGACGTGGATATCTCAAACGTTCTCTCTCAAGGAAATTTGCTGAGAATAGTCCAACAAACTCAAACTGGAACAGGCACGCAATCAGGGTGCCCTTTGGATCACGAAATGTAACGTAAATGGTAACGTTAACGATTCACACTCGAATATCGACGGTAACAAATTTGAATAAGACGGTATCTATTTATAGTATGATATCGATTATGGTTGGGTTTAAACAAACATGATTTAACGTTATGTGTTACCCATTACGTTACCAATATGCGAACCAACTTAGGCCACGTTTGAAATCTCTACAGCTAATGGTTGGTCAGCATAGAAATCGTTAGCGGATTTGAGACAGTCAATTAACTAATTGTTAGAGGTGAGCTAGCTAATAACTAGCTGGGTTAGGGCATGTATAGTGGAGAGGCACCAAAACGGTTCTTTAAGCACAAGAGACAACTAATTAAGAGACTATATTATACAATCGAGTGTCTATAAATGTAGTCTATTAATAAATATAGAAGTAAATGTGCTTCTACAACATCGGATAGATAGAACAGACGACAAATTCGTATAGTGGGAGGTGAGGCGTCTGTTGCTATACTTAGGTTATGAGTCAGATGTGTCTCTTCACGGAGAGATGACTCCACAATTTTTTTTTTTTTTTGCAAATAGCTACTTTAAATACCTCAAGAGCTTCTACATTAATCAACCGTTGTACATGTTCTTACGGAATTGTAGATGATAATGTTTGCGGAGAGAAGTTTGAGATATGGAATCTGCTAAAGATAGCCTTACGACTAATTTTAATAGCTATGTACTATTAGTTCTATAGGCTCGAAACAGCGTATTAGCCTGCTAGTTGGTTAGGTGAACCGAATGTTTTGTACGCTACACAAGTGTATCCCTGTCAGAGAGAGTAGAGAGACTAGGGTCGAGTTGAAATTGTATTATATAGAAACAACAGTTTTCCAACAACAATATAATAACTGAGCTGGGAAAACCAAAGAAAATTAAATAAACCAAGTGGACCGATGGATACGAGCCATCATCATTGTCCTAAACGGATGATAATTCCAATTGCCGCCGATCGATGCAACGATCCGAAAACGATCGACCAGCTGGATAGGATGGACGGTCGTCGACGGACGGACCTTCAATCATCATCTCGCTCGCATGCAGTGGCACGCAGCTCCATCTATCACGGTCATGCATCTCGATTATGAATTGAATTGAATGCACTGTTGACAGCCTCGCGCTAGCTAGCTAGCTCTCCTTGGCGTGAAGCAGTTGCCATTTGCCAAGCAAGCAAGCAAAAGCAGTTCTCGGTCGATCGCCGCATGCATTTCGGTGGGATTAATTCGTTCCACGCCGGCGCCATCGACGACATGCATGGATCCGGGTCGAGAGAGGCAGTCGTAGTTTGCGCACTGCTGCCCTGACGCGTGATGGTTCGTGGGTGCAATGATTCCGGCGCCCGGCGCAGGGTCAAAATTCTGTTGCGCCTCGTGTGCCGTGTGCGTCCATGGGTTCCCTTCCAACAGGTTGACTGTTTATTTAATTTGTTTACGTACGTACTTTATTTGATCGATCGGGTACCTATAGCTAGCTCGTGCAGCATATCATATCATATGTCCAGCATGCATGCATGCATGTATATGTTACAGGTCGAACACAAGATATTTCTGCCCTAGCTATTCTCAGTTCAGACTATATATACTCCAATCAAAATTATATTGTTTAAAGCAAGCACCGGAGCTCTTTTGCGCTAAAAGAGAACCTAGGAACAGACGTTGTTCGAAAATAGCAGTCGAACTTACCTTCGTCCTATCGATAGAAAAAAACACATAAATGTGATCATCTTTTAGTACTGGTTCTGAGATTGAACCCGTATTAAAAGTTGGTCTACTAGGGACATTATTCAATGTCTTCACCAAAAAAATAGATATCACAACAGAGTTTATAACATATACATACATACATACATACATACATACATACAACGTAGTTCATAACAACCATTACTTTATAGTTCACGACTAGCAGAAGCTGGCAATTACTTCATAGTTCACAACAAAGAGCGGATAATCACTTCATACTTCACACCTCAAAGCTCACATTCGGTACATTGTTCACAACATTGAACACGCTAACACAACATCATCTAGCTAAGCATCAACAACGGATAAAATAGTATTTTGCTTCAGAGTCTTCTAATATCATGAATATCTCACGATGTTCCAATCTTCTTTCAGTATTTTGAGACAAAGATGAAGTACCTTGCCTCTAAAACCATGCCTCTTAAGTTTTTTTAATTACATTTCTCCATATTCGTTATACCATTGAAAATATCATGTACTCTTTTTGTATTCTTCTAGTACCCTAGAAAATTGTTGACCGATGCTTGATTTTGCGTTGGAAATACTAGGTACGTGTGTGGGATGTCTTCAACCACTTCATGTTCATTTCACGCGCAGTTGGGATGACTTCTGTCGGAGACGATGGAACAAAGTTAGGCTCGGCATAACACAAATATCCACGTAGTCTTATCCTCCCTAAGTCGTTCGGTTCCTTCACATTAAAAATCAGATTGTAAAACATACAAAGATGAAAATAAGTCTGAGATTATAATATGATTTCTAGTATTACCTTATGATCTTTGAGTCTCTTTTCAATTTCCTCAACATCTTCTCTTAATTGATCTATACTTAGTTTTTTGCCTACTCATGACATTTTAATCATTCTAGTATAGTAATAGTAGTAGGTCTCCATGACTCGTCTGCTCAAAAAATAAACTTGTGACAGTAGAGACCAAAATAGATATTCTTTGGATTTCCATCAGTTCACTTTACATATGAAAAGAAACTTACATCATATATAAGTTTTCATAATATGTATGTAATATTGTTGTATAAAAAACAAAAGCATTATAAAACCTTGCAAGGGAGCTTTCACACGATTCTGAATGAAGATTTGGTCGGACGGCTCAAGTAAACTGAAAAGAACAATGTTTGAACTGAAAATTCAGGTCAAATGGATGTAAGCTTGGGGTTACCTAATCTTAATGTGTGACGAATGACATGGTCACTGGTGAGGAGTGACATAGTTGGTGGCTTGGGAGCAGGTGCGCGTGGACGATATTAGACTATCGAGTTCGACACCTAGGTGCGGATCGGTGTAGCACTACTACAAAACATGTTATATGAGACGGTTAATTTTCAGTTCTTAAGACGCTTATGAAGTGTCCAAATTTGATGGCGTCGTAAAAGATGTCCCACATTTAAGATGGTTATAAATCGTCTTAAAAGATATTATATAAGACAATTTTTAATTTATAACCATCTGAAAAAGGTATTTGTTTAAGTCATTTTGTCTGATAAACCATCTTGAATTAGGTTTTTGTTTAAGACACTACTTCTAAAGAACCGTAGAGAATACAAACATTATAAGTCATAAAGTATTTATCAAACTGTCTTGAATATCCTACAATAATAGACGATTACAATAGGAAAACCATCTTATTTAGGTGACTAATAATGGATGTTTTAGAAACCGTCTTATTTAGGAGACTGATATTAGATATTTTGGTGATCGTCTTATTAATATTTAAATGAAATGACTTACACGGCAGTACATTCTTCAATTTATAATCATTTTTTCAGATATCACGTTATAATAATTTGAAAGAGAAATACACATACACATATATTGAACAACATTATAATTAATATAATATAAATAAGTACCATTCAATATATCATAAATAAGCATTGTCAAACAACGCATACATAAGTGTACTCTAAATCTAAACTAAAATACAACTGTTTGCACTAATGTTAAGCCTAACTTTATATAAATTCAAGTCTCCACACTTTTGCGGCCACCAAATTTGAATTCCATTCTATGTTTTCCTGTACAACAAATAGGAGAAAACTAGACATAGCAAAAAGCTCCAAGCAGCACGTGGATGGTCTCGAAGCTGCCCTTGTGCTTCTCCCTGTTCTTGATCACTCCTACACGCCTGGTGTTCCTCCCGCCGGTCACCATGACCACATTGCCGATGTCAAACTTGATGAAGTCCATGATCTTGTTGGTCTCCAGATCGATCTTGATGGTGCCATTTCTGCAAACTTTTAGCTGTACAGAAGGGAGATTGTGTTTGGAGTAAAGAACGACCAACCTCACCACATATGGACTCAAAGAATAACTTTAGATCTGCTTGAATGACCTGCGTGTATTAAAACAGAATCATGACAGAATGAATACCTAGTGGTAGTAGCATGAGTGCAGGTACCAAACCTTCTTGTCAATGTTTGTGCAGTAGATAGTCCTTGCACACATTTCACGTTCATCGTCAGACTGCAGAGCATAGAAAATCGACCAACTTTCTTAGAGACCATATCAGATAGAGCATAAACATTAAGCCATGAACTTAAGACAAGCATGTTGGTTCCGGAAGGTTTGCATACCCTGGGTAGGAATGTTTCGTTGACTGGTGCAATGGAAGTTTTTGACGGCAGAACATTGATAGGATAATATCCAAGCACGGTTCCTGATAGATTCAGAGCAGCCCTTGCACCCTCTGGGACATCGATGTTTTTCACCCGATAAACAGTAGATCCATTACACATAGTAAGCAAACTGAAACATGGTTGGATATGGATATATTACCCTCATCAGTGAACTCTATGAAAGCAAACCTAAGGACTGAATTTGGGTCCCCACACATGCGATAGTCCTCAACCTTTAGAGAGCATATCCAAGATTATGCACAGTTGGATCAAAATCAAATGGGGAACTAAATACATGTAAGAGGGTTTACAATTGTCCCATAAATTTGTACCTGTCCGCAATTTATAAATAGTGTTGCGAGGTTTTCTTCAGTAACCTGAACAATAGAAGAGAAATTAGCACCAGAGCTACATATGATTGTTAGTTAGCAACTCAAACATTATGTGACACTACAATATTGAATAAATAGCACACTATAGAAGCTACCATATAGAATAACAGTTAGATAAAAATTACCCTAATACATTACCCCAACATTTTCAACTCTGATTGGCAAAAAGGTAACACTATCATGTATGACAGAAAAGAAAGGGGCACAGCCATACAAAGCTATGGCAACAACTACATGTTTTAAGAAAGGTTGGCTATTCACAATTAATTTGTATTTTACAAAAACAACAGTATAACTAACTACATCAACAAACACTATCTTAGTAGCCATAGAAGTGTGCCAAACTTAAATATGTGCATTGCAAAAATGTTTGTGTTTTGCATCTCCAACAACGACAAAGGCCTTCTGTCCCAAACTCCCAATCCAAGGTAGGGTCAGCCTCTTCATTTTCCATATATTAAGGAAGAGCAGGCATATGTCTGTTAATGCTTTACATGAGGAGAAATATGGAGGTGGAAGACTAAAGACAAGATACGGTCTTGATCATCTAAGTAGCGGTCCGAAACTCCTAATCCAAGACAGGATACGCCCCTTTGACCTAATGGCAACAAATATCAATAAACTAGTAGGCCTTAACAATGACTTTAGAACAACAAGAATTTGCATCAGCTACAAGCTAAAGCGCAACCAAACATAAGAACATGTCGTAGACAGTATTGTTTCTATACGTCGCGAAGCAACAAGGGATGGTCAAACACAAGGCATGCCATGTTAGTACCAAAGAATTCTCTTCAGCATTATCACAACCAAATATAGCTTAATTATGACAATGAAGGAGACATTCACTTATACTAACCTGCACTGTATACATTTTTCAGAATTAATTTAATACTGAAATGGTGACCATGCTTTAGCAAAAATTTTAAAAGAAAAACTATTACTCATAGAAAAAAGGAGCATACCTCTTCCCTGTTTCCCCAGCCATCATAGGCTACATAGTATCCATTTTGTGCTATAGCTCCAACTGTTGCTTTATACCTAGCATTTTAGCCAATCAAACATGTTGTAATGAAAAGAAGTGAAAAATATTAAAGATAAGATTATCTAGACATAAACAATGATAGGTATATCAAAGAGAAGCTCACACATTCTCCATCTTCACTCCACCCAGCTTGAACTCTAGTACCAACGACAAACCTATGGGAATGTGAAAGATCATCCACTCCCTGCCACAAGACTGAATTGTGTGAACTTCAGCATGTGTGTATAATATGAATTGAAGTGATCCTTTTATGTCCACCTGTGTGTATGATCAGCAGGTGTGAACTTCAGCACGTGTGTATGAAAATGTGTTTGTGGTTGTCCATAACTGAAAGTGTATGTGTGTTGCTAGTTTCAGTCTGTTTCTTTCAGTCTGAACTAAAATTGGGTTGTTGTGCTCTGGCAGTTTCTGTCTTCAGTTTTAACTTCAGTCTGTTTGTGCATTGAAACTAAATTTTCAGTTCGACACAACATAAGCTGAATCCAGAACAGAAGACAGTCTGTTTGTGCACTCGAACAAGAACAAATTTAGTTGTTCTTTTTGCTCGAATGAAGCAATAAGTCGTGGTCCATTGGAGCGAAGCCCATGATTTCAGACATCTTTTTCTACATTATGACTGCTCCTAATGAATCAGGTCAAATGATAGAGAAAAGAAAAGCAATGACCTACAATGATATCATGGAGCTCTCCACCCATCACGAATTCCAGCACAAAGTAAATCTTTGTTTTACTTCCCATCACCAGTTATAAGGGGGAAAACAATCCAAATAAAATGGTTGACCTGCAGGACATGCATTCCGATACAGCAAACAGAATTCTAAAAAAAGAATATATGTGTTTTTTACATTGAAAGTTAAAGATTTATTTACCTCATGCAGACGAAAAACATTGGGAAGATGTATTAGCTTCATCGTACAGAGATCTCCCTCCTAATCTGCTATGCAGTTCAGATATATGGAAAACAGTGAAATCTAAGGAAGTACTAGTGCAAATAGTTAAAGTCTTGATGACATTTGTACCTGCTCAGCTAGTTTGTTCTTGTGAACCTTTGCCTTGTTGAGGATCTTGACAGCCACATGACCCCCGTTGTCCATGTTCTGGACATTTAAGTAGTCTGAACATTTTGAACAGATTTAGGTTCGTCGGACAGGTTCAGCCTAGGACAAGATTTCCTTTCAACATATCTGAATTGAACCCATCATGTACTTCTGTAGATGGAGGAGCCTATTTCACAATGGTTGGCATCGAAACAAATGTTCAGTTAATTGTATCTATTGCTATTTCAGAATATGTAAGTTGTATATGTATTTATGTAGACTAGATGAATTTCTTTGTATGTATCAAACAACATTTGTTCCTTAGATGTATGCATGAGGAAACTGTTTATATAAATTTTAATAAAAGGTGACTGGTGAACATGCAGTTTCATTTTTTTCTGGCATTATAGGAAAATAGCAGTTTGTATTCTGTTCACGACAGATTGGAGTATATTCTATTCATCGGAGAAAGGATACCTAGCTCAGATGGAAGTGAATCACTGGTGTTCACCATGAGGGACTAGGCGACAACTATAGGTGGACCTTCATCGTGGGCGCACGTGGTGTGCTGGTGAATCGGCGATGGTCCTCCGACGCGGCAGATCGACGGCTGGGCGAGGGCGACCACCATATGACGGCTTGGCGGTAGATCGACTATGCTCCTCCAACTTGGCCATGGGCACTAGGCAGTGAGCCTCTATCGTGGGTGCCTGTGCGGTGGCTCGTTGCCGTGTAACCATGGCCGTCACCGTGGATGGTGGTTCCTACGACACTAGGATTGGGGAATGGATACTGGGGAAGTAGGAGGCTCAGGGCTGGTGGCTGCGAGTCTGCGAGGGGAACAGGAGTAGGTGATTCAGGTTAGGTCACCGCTACAGTAAGGGAGGAAGATCGAGCCTGTGTTCTAATATTATAAATGTTACTGTACTAGCAACACATATTGTTGTCGCGTCCTAATTAATCAATACATTCCCATAGCAACACATATTAAGTGTTGTCGCATCCTATTTAAACAATGGATGGTGCTTGCAACATATATTAAATGTTGTCACCACCCTAATAACTTAACAGATGATGCTTGCAACGCATATGAAGCGTTGCCCGCTAATTTCTTACAACACATAAAACCATGTGTTGTTGTGGATGCGTTGCTATAGGGGAGTTTGTGTTGTAGTGGTCGAGCATCTTGCGTGAGCACTTCCTCGCGAGCGGCGGCCTCGGTGACGCAGAAACCTCGACGACGTGGCACTCTGGCTCCTCGTGAGCAATGGCCGCCGCACGGCGACGAGGAGGACCCGTTCGGCAACTGGGCGCTAGCGTGAAGCTGAAGGCGCTGAAGAGGAGGGGACATGAATTAGGGTTTCTCTGGATGGAGGTGCGATCGACTTTGGAAACCAAATCCCCTTGTATGCCCTCATGTCCCAAGGTGAGTAATCCTTGGATACATTTGAATAAGATATTTAGTTAGGGCTAGTTTAGCAACCGCATTTTTCCATGGGATTTTTAATTTTCCAAGGGAAAATGAACTAATTTTCTTTGGGAAAACGAAAAACCCTTAGGAAAATGTGGTTCCCAAACTAGCCCTTATATGTAGGATTTTTCCCTCCCTAGATTTAGATCCCCTCTATCCTAAACTAGGCTCTAGGAGTAGCGAGGGGCGAGGCCGAGGGGCACCCACGCCCAGCGTGGACAACATGTTCATTTCTCAAATAACAAAGGGCCTTTTATAAGATCATGGACGTAGACACATGTCCAGCTATGGAGGCATTATGCAAGCCGCGAAATGCAGGGTGTGAGCCTATAGGGATTGCAGTTTTAAGAAAGTATACTAGCCGAATTCATTATTTACTACATTTTTTCATAGTATGTTTTATCAAAAATATCATATAAAGATGGTTTTATATTTAGAAGTGTCTAGTATACTCACTAACATCTAAGACAGTTGTTATAGTCTAGACGACTCTAATAATATCTTTATTTGAGATGGTTTCATATATAAAAGTGTATAATATACTAAACAGAATCCAAGACAATTCTTGCATTCTTAATGACTCAAAAGATATATTTATTTAAGATGGTTTTCAATAACAATATGTCTTAAATCAATATAAGACATTTCTTACGATGTAACTGTCTCAAAATACTTTTTTATTAAAGACATATCTCAAACAAACCGTCTTATCTTACTCATCACTATATGATAAAAGATGCTTCTATAAAATGCACTGATATCTATCTTAAAATGTGTGTCTTAAATAAGCATATCTCTAGTAGTGTAGAGACATCTATGGTGGAGCAGGAATCCAAAGAAGTGCATTCTATTTGACATTTTAGTTGCGCTCGTTAGGCAATTGAACTTGTATTATACGATTAAAAGATATAAATTAATGTGAGCATTTTTTGTTGAAACTTATATAAACGAAAGACTAAACATTAATGTGTGTGTGGAGCATATCCAAAATAAATGAAATATTTTTTTGATAAGAATTTCTTGCTAAAATTTATCTAAAGTGTAGCCAACAATATACACTAAGGGTGTGTTTGGTTTGACTTTTGGCTTTGGCTTTTGTCCCCTAAAAGCCAAAAGCCAAACCAAAGGGCTAGATCAAGGAAGCAGCCTTTTCTAAAAGCCGACTTTCTCGCAGTGCAAAAATGAAAGCACCCCTGGACCTGCTTTTAGTGACTTTTAGATGAAACTGTGAAAACATATATCGAATAACTTTTAACGATTTTTAGTGGTTTGGACCAAACAGTTTTTAGCTTTTTAACAACTCACAGCCTACAGCAGCTTTTCCCACAGCTCACAGCCCACAGTAACTTTTTTCACAGCCACAGCCCAACCAAACAGACCTTAAACATTGTTTGCTAAGCATATCCAATATGAACATTTGCCTAAACATTTACCTACTTAATCCTTAATCCATAAACCCAAACCCTAAACCAACATTTTCCTAAATCGTGTCTAAACATTTTCCGATTAGTTTTCCTAAACATACAGATGGCGACACAAGTGCGACGGAGGTGCCACGATGGTGGCGCAGGTCCAATGGCGATGGTGGTGACAATGGCGCGGGTGGTTGAATGTAGAGATGGCAACGGGTACCCACGACCCGATACTCGATGGGTATTTACTCCATTAGGGTATGTATGCGGGCTAAATATTCTACCCGTGGGTCTGTTATTGGACAAAAATCTTCACCCAATGGGTAAACGAGTATTAGAACGTTCCGCCTTTACACATACCCGTTAACCCATGGGTATAAAATACCCAATATAAACTTAGCTCAAGCATGAACTTTGATTTTAGTCATCCATCTTTTTTACTGTTTAACAACCTTTTAGGCCATAATGTCATAGAAGGCTTAACGACAATTTAATGACCATGTAATGGAACATGTAATGTGCTATGTACTACTATCATAGTGTTAATACTTTATCCAATTATCTTTGGTGTGTTGAATGGATGGTTAAATGATGCTAGAAATTTTGTAGTGGTATTTAGATGGATATACTTGATATTTATATCAAGACTCCTAATTCTCAGCTGGTAACCCCCATCAGCATAAAGCTGCAAAGGCCTGATGGGTGCGATTAAGTCAGGGATCAGTCCATTCGAGCGACTCGATCGTGCCTCGCCCGAGCCTAGCCTCGGACAAGGGCAGCCGACCCCGGAGGATTTTCGTCTCGCCCGAGGCCCCCCTCCAACGGCGGATACATCTCCGGCTCGCCCGAGGCCCTGCCTTCGCTAAGAAGCAACCCTGACCAAATCGCCGCACCGACCGACCAAGTCGCAGGAGCATTTAACGCAAAGGTGGCCTGACACCTTTATCCTGACGCGCGCCCCCCGGCAGAGCCGAAGTGACCGCCGTCACTTCACCGCTCCACTGACCGGCCTGACAGAAGGACAGCGCCGCCTGCGCCACTCCGACTGCAGTGCCACTTGACAGAGTGAGACTGATAGGCAGTCAGGCCCTACCAAAGGCACCATAGGAAGCTCCGCCCGACCCAGGGCTCGGACTCGGGCTAAGTCCCGGAAGACGGCGAACTCCGCTCCGCCCGACCCAGGGCTCGGACTTGGGCTAAGTCCCGGAAGACGGCGAACTCCGCTCTGCCCGACCCAGGGCTCGGACTCGGGCTAAGTCCCGGAAGACGGCGAACTCTGCTCCGCCCGACCCAGGGCTCGGACTCGGGCTAAGTCCCGGAAGATGGCGAACTCCGCTCCGCCCGACCCAGGGCTCGGACTCGGGCTAAGTCCCGGAAGACGACGAACTCCGCTTCGCCCGACCCCAGGGCTCGGACTCGGGCTCAGCCCCAGAAGACGACGAACTCCGCTTCGCCCGACCCCAGGGCTCGGACTCCGCCCTAGCCTCTGCCGAACGACCTCCGCCTCGCCCGACCCAGGGGCTCGGACTCGGCCTCGGCCATGGAAGACAGACTCGACCTCGGCTTCGGAGGAGCCTCCACGTCGCCCAACCTAGGGCGCAGGCCAGCCACGTCAACAGGAAGCGCCATCATCACCCTACCCCGAGCTGACTCAGGTCGTAGAGAACAAGACCGGTGTCCCATCTGGCTAGCTCCGCCAGATAGGCAATGATGGCACCCCGCATGCTCTGTGACGACGGTGGCTCTCAGCTCTCTTACGGAAGCAGGAGGACGTCAGCAAGGACTCAACCGCTCCGACAGCTGTCCCTCCGCCAGGCACCGTCGCTCCTCCGACGGCCACGACTTCACACCAGCTGGGTGCCAAAATCTCTCCGGCTGCCACATCGGCATGTACTTAGGGCGCTAGCTCTCCCCCGCTAGACACGTAGCGCTCTGCTACACCCCCATTGTACACGTGGATCCTCTCCTTACGCCTATAAAAGGAAGGACCAGGGCCCTCTTAGAGAAGGTGGGCCGCGCGGGGACGAGGACGGGACAGGCGCTCTCTTGGGGCCGCTCGCTTCCCTCTCCCGCGTGGACGCTTGTAACCCCCTAATGCAAGCGCACCCGACCTGGGCGCGGGACGAACACGAAGGCCACGGGATTCCCACCTCTCTCACGCCGGTCTCCGGCCGCCTCGCTCCTTTCCCCCCTTCGTGCTCGCCCACGCGCTCGACCCATCCGGGCTGGGGCACGCGGCGACACTCACTCGTCGGCCCGAGGGACCCCCCGGTCTCGAAACGCCGACAGTTGGCGCGCCAGGTAGGGGCCTGCTGCGTGTTGACGAACAGCTTCCCGTCAAGCTCCAGATGGGCAGTCTCCAGCAACCTCTCCGACCCTGGACGGTGCTCCGTTTCGGGAGTCTTGGGTTCATGTCCTTCGACGGCAGCTACGACATGATACTCCTTCCACCGCCGCGCGACAACGACAATGGCGGCCGACAGCCCGCCCGCCAGCGGCGGAATCGACGACGTCTTCCCCGCGTGGTGGAAGAACAGCATTCGAGCTCGCCCCGTCCTCTCCCCCGCCAACGGAGGAGGAGGCGGGGCAACCAAGGCCAAGCAGGAGGCCGCGCCTCGTCGGCTGTCGAGCGAGTCGACGTCCCTAGCGCCCCAACGGGGGGCGCGTCGGGCATCGACCTCGCGTTTGAGACGAAGGCGAGCGCCGTCTCCCCACGACACACCAATCCCGAGCAAGCGGACGACGCCAGCACGCTCGCGGAAGGCTTGCTGGGCGTCACCCTCGTACCTGAGATGACGGTGCAGTCAGTCCCCGATGTGACTTCATCGCCGTTCGTCGACCAAAAGGTACCGACCGATTCCCATCCTACGTCATTTGGATTCAGCCTCAACCCGCCTAGCGACCTTGCTTTGGCGGGCACTCTCGTAGAGGCGAGTTCAAACCCTCCGGGGTTTCGCATGCGGTCGCCTTGGGACCGGCTGACGGACGTCTCGACCTATGGGCCCTCCGGGTCCGAGGAAGACGACGACCCCAGCATCTGTTGGGATTTCTCTGGACTTGGCAACCCTAGTGCCATGCGGGACTTCATGACCGCATGTGACTACTGCCTCTCCGACTGTTCCGACGGTAGCCGCAGCCTCGACGACGAGGACTGTGGCCCAAGCCGCGAATGTTTCCACGTCGATCTAGGGGGTCCCTCCGAAGGCAATCATCTCGGCATGCCGGAGGACGGTGATCTCCCTAGGCCGGTGCCTCGCGCTGACATCCCGCGGGAGCTAGCTGTGGTCCCCGTTCCGGCGGGGGGTCACAACCCACAGCTCGAGCAAGTCCGCGGGGCGCAGGCCAGGCTCGACGAGGGAGCAGGAGCGCTTGAGCCGATCCGCCGGGACGTCGGGCAGGCATGGGCGGGCCAACCCCCGGCCGGAGAAATACGTCACCTGCCCCAGGGTCTCCAACTCCGCGTCGCCAACGACGTCAGGGTCAGGCCGCCACCCGCATCCAGTGGGGTCGGTCAGAACCTGGCTGCAGCAGCGATGCTTCTCCGCGCGATGCCGGAGCCATCAACCACCGAGGGTCGGCGAATCCAGGGAGAGCTCAAGAATCTCCTGGAAGGCGCTGCGGTCCGACGGGCCGAGAGCTCTGCCTCCCGAAGGCAGGGATACCCCTCAGAACCTCATGCCGCGACTTCCCGATTCATGCGGGAAGCCTCGGTCTACACCGGGCGCACGCGCAACACCGCGCCTGTGGCCCCGGGCCACCTCGGCAACGAGCACCATCATCGCGACCGTCGGGCCCACCTCGACGAGAGGGTGCGCCGAGGCTATCACCCCAGGCGTGGGGGTCACTACGACAGCGGGGAGGATCAGAGTCCCTCGCCCGAACCACCCGGTCCGCAGGCCTTCAGCCGGGCCATCCGGCGGGCACCGTTCCCGACCCGGTTCCGACCCCCGACTACTATCACAAAGTACTCGGGGGAAACGAGACCGGAACTGTGGCTCGCGAACTACCGCCTGGCCTGCCAGCTGGGTGGAACGGACGATGACAACCTCATCATCCGCAACCTCCCCCTGTTCGTCTCCGACACTGCTCGCGCCTGGTTGGAGCACCTGCCTCCGGGGCAGATCTCCAACTGGGATGACCTGGTCCAAGCCTTCGCCGGCAATTTCCAGGGCACGTATGTGCGCCCCGGGAATTCCTGGGACCTCCGAAGCTGTCGGCAGCAGCCGGGAGAGTCTCTCCGGGACTACATCCGGCGATTCTCGAAGCAGCGCACCGAGCTGCCCAACATCACCGACTCGGATGTCATCGGCGCGTTCCTTGCCAGCACCACCTGCCGCGACCTGGTGAGCAAGTTGGGTCGCAAGACCCCCACCAGGGCGAGCGAGCTGATGGACATCACCACCAAGTTCGCCTCTGGCCAGGAGGCGGTCGAGGCTATCTTCCGAAAGGACAAGCAGCCCCAGGGCCGCCCATCGGAAGATGCTCCCGAGGCGTCTACTCCGCGCGGCGCCAAGAAGAGAGGCAAGAAGAGGGGCATGCATTGCCCGTTCAGAGGCCAGTTTACTTCGTCAGCGAGGTACTGTCCGAAACCAAGATCCACTACCCACAAGTTCAGAAGCTGCTGTATGCAGTGATCCTGACGCGGCGGAAGTTGCGACACTACTTCGAGTCTCATCCGGTAACTGTGGTGTCATCCTTCCCCCTGGGGGAGATCATCCAGTGCCGAGAGGCCTCGGGCAGGATTGCAAAGTGGGCGGTGGAAATCATGGGCGAGACAATCTCGTTCGCCCCTCGGAAGGCCATCAAGTCCCAGGTCTTAGCGGACTTCGTAGCCGAATGGGTCGACACCCAGCTACCGACGGCTCCGATCCAACCGGAGCTCTGGACCATGTTTTTCGACGGGTCGCTGATGAAGACGGGAGCCGGCGCGGGCCTACTCTTCATCTCGCCCCTCGGGAAACACCTATACTATGTGCTACGCCTCCACTTCCCGGCGTCCAACAATGTGGCTGAGTACGAGGCTCTGGTCAACGGGTTGCGGATCGCCATCGAGCTAGGGGTCAGGCGCCTTGACGCTCGCGGTGACTCGCAGCTCATCATCGACCAAGTCATGAAGAACTCCCACTGCCGCGACCCGAAGATGGAGGCCTACTGCGATGAGGTTCGGCGCCTGGAAGACAAGTTCTACGGGCTCGAGCTTAACCACATCGCTCGGCACTACAAGGAGACTGCGGACGAGCTGGCAAAAATAGCCTCGGGGCGAACAACGGTTCCCCCGGACATCTTCTCCTGGGATCTGCATCAACCCTCCGTCAAGATCGACGACTCGCCCGAACCCGAGGCGCCCTCGGTCCAGCCCGAGGCACCCTCAGCTCGGCCCGAGGCGGCCTCGGTTCAACCCGAGGTACCCTCGGCCTCCGAGGGCGAGGCACTGCGCATCGAGGAGGAGTGGAGCGGGGCCACGCCTGATCGAGATTGGCAGACCCCGTACCTGCAATATCTCCGCCAAGGAGAGCTACCACTCGACCGAGCCGAGGCTCGGCGGGTAGCGCGACGCGCCAAGTCGTTCGTCTTGCTGGGCGATGAGAAGGAGCTCTACCACCGCAGCCCCTCGGGCATCCTCCAGTGGTGCATCTCTGTCGCCGAAGGTCAGGAACTCCTGCAAGAGATACACTCGGGGGCTTGCGGCCATCACGCAGCGCCTCGAGCCCTTGTCGGGAATGCTTTCCGGCAAGGCTTCTACTGGCCAACGGCGGTGGCTGACGCCACTAGAATTGTCCGCACCTGCGAAGGGTGTCAATTCTATATGAAGCAAACCCACCTGCCCGCTCAGGCTCTGCAGATGATACCCATCACCTGGCCCTTTGCTGTGTGGGGGCTGGACCTCGTCGGCCCCTTACAGAAGGCGCCCGGGGGCTACACGCACCTGCTGGTCGCCATCGACAAATTCTCCAAGTGGGTCGAGGTCCGACCTCTGAACTGCATCAGGTCCGAGCAGGCGGTGACGTTCTTCACCAACATCATCCATCGCTTCGGGGTCCCGAACTCCATCATCACCGACAACGGTACCCAGTTCACCGGCAGAAAATTCTTGGACTTCTGCGAGGATCACCACATCTGGGTGGACTGGGCCGCCGTAGCTCATCCCATGTCGAATGGGCAAGTAGAGCGTGCCAACGGCATGATTCTACAAGGGCTCAAGCCTCGGATTTACAACGACCTCAACAAGTTCGGCAAGCGATGGATGAAGGAACTCCCCTCGGTGGTCTGGAGCCTGAGGACAACGCCGAGCCGGGCCACAGGTTTCACGCCGTTCTTCCTGGTCTACGGGGCCGAGGCCGTCTTGCCCACTGACCTGGAATACGGCTCCCCGAGGACGAGGGCCTACAGCGATCAAAGCAACGAAGCTAGCCGAGAAGACTCGCTGGACCAGCTGGAAGAGGCTCGGGACAAGGCCTTGCTACACTCGACGCGGTACCAGCAGTCCCTGCGACGCTACCACGCTCGAGGGGTCCAGCCCCGAGACCTCCAGGTGGGCGACCTGGTGCTTCGGCTGCGGCAAGACGCCCGAGGGAGGCACAAGCTCACGCCCCCCTGGGAGGGGCCATTCGTCATCGCCAAAGTTCTGAAGCCCGGAACGTACAAGCTGGCTAACAGTCAAGGCGAGGTCTACGGCAACGCTTGGAACATCCAACAGCTACGTTGCTTCTACCCTTAAGATGTTTTCAAGTTGTTCATATACCTCGCACCCGCGCAAAGTTTAGTCATCAAGGAAGGGTCGACCTCGCCTCAGCAAAGCCCGACCCTCCCTCGGGGGCTAAAAGGGGGGGAACCCCCTCTGCGTTGAAATTTTCCTCGAAAAAAGATCTCTTCTGCCAGAATATCTTTCGTGCTTTCTGACTACTTCGAAAAGTGGATCCTGAAAACGACGGAGTACATGTAAGCAGCCAAGGCTGACCGAGCCGAGGGACTCCTACGCCTCCGGGATACGGATACCTCACTCATCACCTTCTGTGATAAGTAACTCGCGTTCGGATAAAGTGATTCCGCGGACCGAACAAGTCTTCACGTTCGGAAGCTCTTCTGCCGAAGCGATCCTTCGAGCCTTCTCGACTGAGTCGGTGACAGGGCCTCATGGACGGGTGAAAGTGCACGTAAGCGGCAAGGCCGACCGAGCCGAGGGACTCCCACGCCTCCGGGATACGGATACCTCACTCGTCACCTTCCGCGAGAAGCAACTCTCGCTCGCACAAACATCCCTGCTACCGACAAAAAAGCCCAGATACTCGAAACAAGAGGAAAGGAGACGCAGCTTTACAACACAGCGAGGGTGTGTATTCTGGCCTCGGCGGCCGCAGAAGGCACACGCTACAAGACACTCTGATCCTGCAGGCTCGGGTCTTGACGCTGGAAGGGGGCAGTAACACCCTCGGCATCGACGACACCTTCAGCAAGGTCCGACCTAGCCTCGAACGGCGACGCGGTCCAAGGATCCCCACTCTGGAGGACGACGTCATCGTCACGCCCGGACAATCGCTGCCAGGGACTTCTCCGGGAATCCGGCCCGAGCAGGCGGCTCGGCCGGTTACCCCTGGGGCCTCGGTCAACCATCTTCCAAGGGCGCCAGCCCGACCCGAGGCCTCGGCTGATCGACTCCGGCGTTGGTCCCGCTAACGGACAACCCGGCTAGGCTCCAGCCAACCAGGTTTCATTTTCGAGCCAACTCCGCCTCTGTTCATGCTGATATCGCTACCCCTGGCCTCGGCTCGTCGAAGAGCGGCCAAGGGGTCCCTTTAACTAAGCTAGAGGAGCCTCAGACAACAAGGCCGACCGAGCCGAGGGACTCCTACGCCTCCGGGATACGGATACCTCACTCGTCACCTTGACACGGGGCGACTCATGCTTGGTGAAGCGGTTCAGACAACCAACAGGCGAGTCTTAGTGCTCGAAAATGAGGAAAAAACATGGCTCCGTGCCAAAATTACATACATGTTCAGGCCTCGACAGCCGCGATGAACAAAAAACCCTGGCATTCGAAGTGCCATTACAAACGGAACTCCGGTTCCGTCCCCGCGGGTACGAACAACCCCACAAGATTGGGGAACCCACGGAGCGATCGCGGGCCGACGGGCGGCCCGCCGCCGCCCGATCCAGCAACAGCGGCAGCCACCCCCGCCCCGGGCGACGAAGCAGCTTCAGCAGCGGCTTTGGGGCAGGTGCTACGGCAGAAGGACTCTCACCCACCGAGGACGAGAGCCAGCCATTCAAGCCGGGAGACGGAGACCTAGGGCTACTGGCGGAATTGGCAATCTCATCGGTAGAGAAGCCATCTCCGGCTGCCGATGCCTCGAAGCGCGCCGGCAGCTCTTCGCCCTAGCCAGAACCGCCCAGAGCGTGGGCGCCGCCCTCGCGGCACGCGGCGCAACCGTCGTCCGGACAGAGGACGTAGTGCTGCGCCCTGGCTGAGTGACGGTGGCCCGCCTTTCCCAGCATGGCTGAGAGGAAGTCTCCGCGAAGCTGGAGGATGCCATTCTCCCCCAGACGCCAGGGGAAGAAAAGGGTAACCGACCCACGCGGAGGCAGCCCCCCGACTCGCCTCATCCTCCATCTTGGCCTGGATGACGAAAATCCTTGAGGCTGAGGGAGGGGCTGAGGCCGCGGCCCGGCTCGCTTTCCCCCACCATCAAGCTGGAGGTCACCATCTTGGGTGACCGCCGGTGGAGGGGTGCAGCCGGGCTGCATGATGAAAATCCTTGAAGTCGAACGATGGCTGAAAGGCACCAACTCCCACGGAGTTGCGTTCCTCCAACAATGAGGTGAAAAGACGGCGGGTATCCCCCATCCCAGGGCTTGGAAGGTGGAAAGACGCAATGCATAAGGGAGCGAGAAGACATGGTCGCCTTCCGAAAGGGGTCACCCTCCTTTTAAAGGCCACTCTCCCTACTTGCGCCCCCAACCGTCACGGGCTGAGTCTTCTCCAACACGCTCCAAGGCCCTCCCCTGTGGCGCGGGGGCTGGGTCCCGCATGTCATGCAAACCGACTCAGAGCAGAAGAAGCCAAACCGCCGTGCGTGGTGCAAACGACCGCCCAGCGGTTACAAGTGACCCTCCACTTTTGCCCAGACCAACGGGCGAAAGAGGCGGGCAGCCATGCAGGCGGCATGCAACCGCGCCAAGTGGACGCGCTTCTCCGACTCCCGACACGCCAGCATGGAGGCCCAGGCCCACGCGTCACGCAACCGGCACGCCGGATGCTGCATGCAAGCAACTGCACCGCCACTTGCGCCACCACCGCGCCTCCTCGATTGCGGAACCAATACCGCGACTCGAGGCGACCCAGCGCACGACCCAGTAGCGCCAGCCTGACGCGGCGGTCAATGCGGCCAAAAGTGGGCCGGCAGTAATGACGGTGGCAGGCGGGCGGGAGCAGCGGGCACGTCGTCAGCCAAGCTCATGTCCCATCCGGGGGCAGCAAGAGAACCCCCCCTCACGGCGTGAAGACAACGCGCCCGTGATCCGTTCCTCGAACGGCTCGCGCACGCGCAACGGCCGCCCCGCCAACCGCTCGCCCGTCGCATTAACTCCGCGGCAGGACAGGCGGCGCTTCTGGCGGGAGCAGTGGGCGACGCTTCGCCTTCGCCGTAATAACTGCGACAAAAAAGGTACGCCGTGTCGTTTGATTTGGTATACTTTTCCTTTTTTCCTCTTTCTCTATCTCTTGCAGCAGGGACCGGGAAAGGGGGATACCCCGAAAAGGATCCTTCCCCGTGAAGGAACCAGGCTCCGAGCCTCCCTACTGATCAGAGGTTCGAAGGCTGGCCCCCCGAAGGGTTCGACAGCCGCCTCAGATCGCGTGGGCCCTACACCCACTACTGGTCAGAGGTTCAAAGGTCGGCCCCCCGAAGGGTTCCACGGCCGCCTCAGGCTACTCGGGCTCCGCGCCCATTACTGATCAGGGGTTCGAAGGCTGGCCCCTGAAGGGTTCACAGTCGCCTCAGACGCCGAGCGAGGGATGACCAGGGGTACGTTCGATACATAACCAAGGCTCGGGCTGCGCTCCCGAGGTACCCTAGGACATTTCCGAGACCAGCGGGAGCGATCTTGTAACGGAATACCATCAGAGGGAGGCATCGAGCCCTCGGACCCCGTCGCCAGGGGACCGGGTCCGGCAGATCACCCGCAGGTACTTTTGGGCGTGCCTCTGGGCCCCTAGCCGACCCCTAACGAATGGGGCACGGACGTCCACTCGGATTACCCGCTTGCAGCTCACCGGAGACACCATGTTCGGCGCCCATCGAGGGTAACATGGCGCTTTCCCCCCTCCTCCTTGCGGAAAGGCGACGCAGGGGCGTATGTAAAAAAGCCGAGTCTGTCCCTGATCGCCCTCTCGCCCTGTGCGGAGGCTCGGGGGCTGCTCTCGCAAACCTGGCTCCGGCCGAACCGTTGACAGCGTCAACATACCAGCCCGAGAACTTGGGCCCCGACCGTACACCCGGGCTACGGCCAGTTCGCATGAGGGAACAACCAGACCAGCCGAAGCATTACGCAAGGCATTAAGACCTCGAAGGAGTGAAACCACTCCTCCGAGGCCTCGGGGGCTACACCCGGCGGGTGCGCTCGCGCGCACCCACCAGAACAAAATGCAACCGAGAAAGGCTGGTCCCCTTGCAAAAAAGTGCGACTAAAGCCTCCAAGCGAGTGCTAACACTCCCTTCGAGGCTCGGGGGCTACTGTCGGGGACCATAATTAGGGGTACCCTCAAGACTCCTAATTCTCAACTGGTAACCCCCATCAGCATAAAGCTGCAAAGGCCTGATCGGTGCGATTAAGTCAGGGATCAGTCCATTCGAGCGACTCGATCGTGCCTCGCCCGAGCCTAGACTCGGACAAGGGCAGCCGACCCCGGAGGATTTCCGTCTCGCCCGAGGCCCCCCTCCAACGGCGGACACATCTCCGGCTCGCCCGAGGCCCTGCCTTCGCTAAGAAGCAACCCTGACCAAATCGCCGCACCGACCGACCAAGTCGCAGGAGCATTTAACTCAAAGGTGGCCTGACACCTTTATCCTGACGCGCGCCCCCCGGCAGAGCCGAAGTGACCGCGGTCACTTCACCGCTCCACTGACCGGCCTGACAGAAGGACAGCGCCACCTGCGCCACTCCGACTGTAGTGCCACTTGACAGATTGAGACTGACAGGCAGTCAGGCCCTGCCAAAGGCACCATAGGAAGCTCCGCCCGACCCAGGGCTCGGACTCGGGCTAAGTCCCGGAAGACGGCGAACTCCGCTCCGCCCGACCCAGGGCTCGGACTCCGGCTAAGTCCCGGAAGACGGCGAACTCCGCTCCGCCTGACCCAGGGCTCAGACTCGGGCTAAGTCCCGGAAGACGGCGAACTCCGCTCCGCCCGACCCAGGGCTCGGACTCGGGCTAAGTCCCGGAAGACGGCGAACTCCGCTCCGCCCGACGCAGGGCTCGGACTCGGGCTAAGTCCCGGAAGACGGCGAACTCCGCTCCGCCCGACCCAGGGCTCGGACTCGGGCTAAGTCCCGGAAGACGACGAACTCCGCTTCGCCCGACCCCAGGGCTCGGACTCGGGCTCAGCCCCAGAAGACGACGAACTCCGCTTCGCCCGACCCAAGGGCTCGGACTCCGCCCTGGCCTCTGCCGAACGACCTCCGCCTCGCCCGACCCAGGGGCTCGGACTTGGCCTCGGCCATGGAAGACAAACTCGACCTCGGCTTCGGAGGAGCCTCCACGTCGCCCAACCTAGGGCGCAGGCCAGCCACGTCAACAGGAAGCGCCATCATCACCCTACCCCGAGCTGACTCAGGCCGCAGAGAACAAGACCGGTGTCCCATCTGGCTAGCTCCGCCAGATAGGCAATGATGGCGCCCCGCATGCTCTGTGACGACGGCGACTCTCAGCTCTCTTACGGAAGCAGGAGGACGTCAGCAAGGACTCAACCGCTCCGACAGCTGTCCCTCCGCCAGGCACCGTCGCTCCTCCGACGGCCATGACTTCACACCAGCTGGGTGCCAAAATCTCTCCGGCTGCCACATCGGCATGTACTTAGGGCGCTAGCTCTCCCCCGCTAGACACGTAGCGCTCTGCTACACCCCCATTGTACACCTGGATCCTCTCCTTACGCCTATAAAAGGAAGGACCAGGGCCCTCTTAGAGAAGGTGGGCCGCCGCGGGGACGAGGACGGGACAGGCGCTCTCTTGGGGCCGCTCGCTTCCCTCTCCCGCGTGGAAGCTTGTAACCCCCTACTGCAAGCGCACCCGACCTGGGTGCGGGACGAACACGAAGGCCGCGGGATTCCCACCTCTCTCACGCCGGTCTCCGGCCGCCTCGCTCCTTTCCCCCCTTCGCGCTCGCCCACGCGCTCGACCCATCTGGGCTGGGGCACGCGGCGACACTCACTCGTCGGCCCGAGGGACCCCTCGGTCTCGAAAGGCCGACAAATATTTTGATAGATGTTTAGCTTTTGTGGGTACGGGTGACCCGATGGGTGACTCATATCCACATGGGTATGGGTATGGGGGTAAATCCATACCCGCCATTGTATATGGGTAACCCGATGGGGTTATTTTTATGTCGTGGGTATGGGTATGGGATAGTAATACCCGGTGGATATTTACCCATTGCCATCTCTAGTTGAATGGTGTCCTAGGAACAGATAGGGTTCGTGGTAGGGTGGGAGAGTTTATATAGTACACACATTAGTACTAGTTTTTCTGTAAAACTGATTCTAATGTTAAAACTTTAGTATCGGTTCGTGTTTGAACCTGTACTAATGGCATTAGTACAGGTTCTAGCCAAGAACTAGTACTAAACAATAGGCTTTAGTACTTGTTTAAAAAATGGTACTTTTTTTAATTTCATCAAAGATATGATATTGACAGAGAGTATATTAATAAATATGTGCACAAACAAATATACTAGTTCTTTCCTATGGATATGTGCACATATAAAAATATAAGTTCTTTCTAATGGATTTGGACACATACGAATATCCAAATGTAATTGTATCTCCTTTATTGAACATATATAAATATTAAGAAGTACTTCCTCCATCCAATAAAATAAGGTGTGCATGTGTTAGAAAAGTCAACATTTTAAACCTTTGACCAACAATTCAGCAAAAAAACATATATTTTTAGTGTGTGCATATTATATACCTGATTTGTATTAAAAATACTTTAATATGCTGCTGAATGTGTATTTGTTGATGTCATATTTTTTTTAAAAAAAATTAATGGTCAAAGTTTCACTCTAAAGACTTTACCAAGAAAAAATATACGTCTTATTTTATGAGATGGTGGGAGTATTACATTTTTTAGTAAACAAATTGTGAAAAATATGTTTCCCTATTTTTCGTCTTAGTGAAAGGGAAATGTGCCCTTGGGCCATTTCTAAGTATTTTGGTGATTTAGTGCCCAACACAGGTGCCTAATTGTAAAATGGTGGACAAAGTACAAATCAAGGATAAAGGTATGTTTCTCAGACTTAGTACATTGTTTTATGGACTAATGTATTGTGTCTAAGTGCTGGAAACAGAAAAAATCGAGTTGGAGAAGAAATGGCTCGAGCAGCCCAGTCTGGGTACACCGGACTGTCCGGTGTGCACCGGACATGTCCGGTGCGCCAGGCTGGCTCGGCGCGAAGTGGCTGCTCTCGGGAATTCACCGGCGACGTACGGCTAAAATTCACCGGACTGTCCGGTGTGCACCGGACTGTCCGGTGAGCCAACGGTCGGCCGGGCCAACGGCCGGCCGCGCAATCTGCGCGGGACACGTGGCCGAGCCAACGGCTAGAAGACGGCACCGGACATGTTCGGTGCGCCAACGGCTCCCAGATCTGCAACGGTCGGCAACGGTCGGCAGCGCCATTTTAGGAAGGAAATCGGGCACCGGACAGTGTCCGGTGTGCACCGGACTGTCCGGTGCACCCGACGACAGAAGGCAAGATTGGCCTTCCAGATTTGCTCTCAACGGCTCCTAGCTGCCTTGGGGCTATAAAAGGGTCCCCTAGGCGCATGGAGGAGCACACCAAGCAACCTTAGAGCATTCTTGATCATCCACACTAAGTCTTTGCGCATTCGTTTGTCATTCTCAGTGATTCGAGCTCCGTTCTAGTGAGAACTTTGAGATAGTCTTTTGAGCTCGATTCTTGGCCGTGTGTGTGCACATTTTGCTGTGGATTTGTGTGTGTTGCTTTCCTCCCTTACTCCGTATTTCTTGTGAATCTCAAGTGTAAGGGCGAGAGGCTCCAAGTTGTGGAGAATCCTCGCAAACGGGATATTGAAAGGCAAAACAAAACACTGTGGTATTCAAGTTGGTCTTTGGACCGCTTGAGAGGGGTTGATTGCAACCCTCGTCCATTGGGACGCCACAACGTGGAGTAGGCAAGCGTTGGTCTTGGCCGAACCACGGGATAAACCACTGTGTCATCTCTGTGTTTGATCTCTTGTGGTATTGTGTTTTGTTGAGACTCCTCTCTAGCCACTTAGCGATTATTGTGCTAACACTTAACAAGTTTTTGTGGCTATAAGTTTAAGTTTTCACAGGATCACCTATTCACCCCCCCCTCTAGGTGCTCTCAATTGGTATCGGAGCCGTTCTCTTCACAAAGGGACTAACCGCCCGAAGAGATGGATCCTAAGGGGAAGGGTATCGTGATCAACGACAAAGAGAAGGAATCCTTCGTCAACGAGCCGAAGGACGATAAGCCTACCGACTCCGGCTCGGGCCACAGACGGAAGGAAGGGAAGAAGAAGAAGACAAGGCGCATCAAGGAGATCTTCTACTACGACAGCGATGAGTCTACTTCTTCCCAAAAGGACGACGACCACAACGACTACGAGAGAAGGAAACCAGTTAATTCGAACTTTTCCTTTGACTACTCTCGTATTCCGCAAAGTTCAAATTCACATTTGCTCTCCATTCCACTCGGCAAGCCCCCACACTTTGATGGGGAGGACTACGGATTTTGGAGCCACAAAATGCGTAGTCACATATTCTCTCTCCATCCTAGTATATGGGAGATTGTAGAGAGTGGAATGCACTTTGATAGTTCGGATAGTCCCATGTTCATTAATGAACAAATTCATAAGAATGCACAAGCTACTACTATTCTTCTAGCTTCTTTGTGCAGGGATGAATACCATAAAGTGAGCGGCTTGGATAACGCCAAGCAGATCTGGGACACCCTCAAGATTTCTCATGAGGGGAACGACGTCACCTTGCTCACCAAGATGGAGTTGGTGGAGGGTGAGCTTGGACGGTTCGCGATGATAAGGGGCGAGGAGCCGACGCAAACATACAACCGGCTCAAGACCCTTATCAACAAGATAAGGAGCTACGGAAGCACACGATGGACGGACCACGACGTCGTCCGACTGATGCTAAGGTCCTTTACCGTTCTTGATCCTCATTTGGTAAATAATATTCGTGAAAATCCCAGGTACACCAAAATGTCGCCCGAGGAAGTCCTAGGAAAATTCGTCAGCGGGCGAATGATGATCAAGGAGGCGAGGTATGTGGACGACGCCTTGAATGGACCGATCAACGAGCCGCAACCTCTTGCT
Organism: Zea luxurians; assembly: GCA_029449295.1. NCBI lineage: Eukaryota > Viridiplantae > Streptophyta > Magnoliopsida > Poales > Poaceae > Zea > Zea luxurians. Next base: position 40,820,480 of record JAOPSE010000001.1, on the reverse strand, counting down.
CTCAAGGCAACGAGGAGCAAGGAGGCACTACCGAGCAAGGTGGCGCAAGTTGAGGCGGCCGGGCTAAATAATGAGGAGATGGCCCTCATCATTAAGCGCTTCAAGACGGCGCTTAAGGGTCGCAAGGGACAGCCAAGCAAGACCAAGACAAAGGAGAAGCGCTCATGCTTCAAATGTGGTAAGATTGGTCATTTCATTGCTAACTGTCCCGATAATGAAAGTGACCAGGAAAAGGGGAACAAGAGGGAGAAGAAGAAGGCATACAAGAAGGCAAAGGGCGAGGCACATCTAGGAAAGGAGTGGGATTCGGATTGCTCCTCCTCCGACTCCGACAATGAAGGACTCGCTGCCACCGCCTTCAACAAGTCATCCCTCTTCCCCAACGAGCGTCTCACATGCCTTATGGCAAGGGAGAAGAAGGTATGTACTCGAGACTCTACGTATGCTTCTTCAAGTGAGAATGATTCTAGCGATGAGGAAATAGATTACTCTAGCTTGTTCAAGGGATTGGATAGAAATAAAATTGATAAAATCAATGAATTGATTGATGCCTTGAATGAAAAGGATAGGCTTTTAGAAAAGCAAGAGGATTTGTTGTATGATGAACATGATAAATTTGTAGAGGCACAAAAATCATATGCTTTAGAAGTTAAAAGAAATGAAATGCTTTCTTATGAACTATCTACTTGTCATGAAACCATTTCTACTTTACAAGGTGTTAACAATGATTTAAATGCTAAATTAGAAGTAGCAAATAAATCTAATTCTTGTGTAGAACATGTTATGATTTGCACTAGGTGTAAGGATTTCGATATTGATGCCTGTAGTAAACACCTAGTTTCAATTTCCAAATTAAATGAGGAATTGGCTAGTCTTAATGCCCAACTTAAGACTAGCAAGAATGAATTTGATAAGCTGAAATTTGCAAGGGATGCCTACACGATTGGTAGACACCCCTCAATTAAGGATGGACTTGGCTACAAGAGGGAAGCCAAGGACTTGACAAGCCATAAGGCTCCCATCTCTGCCAAGGAGAAAGGGAAGGCCCCTATGGCAACTAGTTCTAAAAAGAACCATGCCTTTATGTACCATGGTAGGAGACAAACTAGAAATACTTATAGGAGTTATAATGCTTATAATGATTTTGACATGTTTGCTTCTAGTTCCTCCTATGTGCATGATAGAAATATTGGTAGGAGAAATGTTGTTCATAATGTGCCTAGAAAGAATATTATTCATGCTCCTAGGAAAGTAGTGAATGAACCTTCTACAATTTATTATGCTTTAAATGCTTCCTTTGCTATTTGTAGAAAGGATAGGAAAATAGTTGCTAGAAAGTTAGGGGCAAAATGCAAGGGAGACAAAACTTGCATTTGGGTCCCTAAGGAAATTTGCACTAACCTTATAGGACCCAACATGAGTTGGGTACCTAAGACCCAAGCCTAAATTTGCCTTGCAGGTTTATGCATCCGGGGGTTCAAGCTGGATTATCGACAGCGGATGCACAAACCATATGACGGGGGAGAAGAAGATGTTCACCTCCTACGTCAAAAATAAGGATTCCCAAGATTCAATTATATTCGGTGATGGGAATCAAGGCAAGGTAAAAGGGTTAGGTAAAATTGCAATTTCTAATGAACACTCAATCTCCAATGTGTTTTTAGTTGAGTCTCTTGGTTACAATTTGCTATCTGTTAGTCAACTATGCAATATGGGATATAATTGTCTTTTTACAAATGTAGATGTGTCTGTCATTAGAAGAAGTGATGGTTCACTAGCATTTAAGGGTGTACTAGACGGCAAGCTTTACTTAGTTGATTTTGCAAAAGAAGAGGCCGGTCTAGATGCATGCTTAATGGCTAAGACTTGCATGGGCTGGCTGTGGCATCGCCGCCTAGCTCATGTGGGGATGAAGAACCTCCACAAGCTTCTAAAGGGAGAACACGTGATAGGTCTAACCAATGTTTATTTCGAAAAAGATAGACCTTGTGCAGCTTGTCAAGCAGGTAAACAAGTGGGAGGAGCACATCACAGCAAGAATGTGATGACCACGTCAAGACCTCTGGAGCTGCTGCATATGGACCTCTTCGGACCCGTCGCCTATCTAAGCATAGGAGGAAGTAAGTACGGTCTAGTTATTGTTGATGACTTTTCCCGCTTCACTTGGGTGTTCTTTTTGCAGGATAAGTCTGAAACCCAAGGGACCCTCAAGCGCTTCCTAAGGAGAGCTCAAAATGAGTTTGAGCTCAAGGTGAAAAAGATAAGGAGCGACAACGGGTCCGAATTCAAGAACCTTCAAGTGGAGGAGTTTCTTGAGGAGGAAGGGATCAAGCACGAGTTCTCCGCTCCCTACACACCTCAGCAAAACGGTGTGGTAGAGAGGAAGAACAGGACGCTCATAGATATGGCGAGGACCATGCTTGGAGAATTCAAGACCCCCGAGTGCTTTTGGTCGGAAACCGTGAACACGGCTTGCCACGCCATCAACAGGGTCTACCTTCACCGCCTCCTCAAGAAGACGTCGTATGAGCTACTAACTGGTAACAAACCCAATGTGTCTTATTTTCGTGTATTTGGGAGCAAATGTTATATTCTTGTGAAGAAAGGTAGAACTTCTAAATTTGCTCCCAAAGCCGTAGAAGGGTTTTTGTTAGGTTATGATTCAAATACAAAGGCGTATAGGGTCTTCAACAAATCATCGGGTTTGGTTGAAGTCTCTAGCGACGTTGTATTTGATGAGACTAACGGCTCTCCAAGAGAGCAAGTTGTTGATTGTGATGATGTAGATGAAGAAGATGTTCCGACGGCCGCTATACGAACCATGGTGATTGGAGAAGTGCGGCCACAGGAACAAGATGAACGAGATCAACCTTCTTCCTCAACAACGGTGCATCCCCCAACTCAAGACGATGAACAGGTTCATCAAAAGGAGGCGTGTGATCAAGGGGGAGCACAAGATGATCACGTGATGGAGGAAGAAGCGCAACCGGCACCTCCAACCCAAGTTCGAGCGGTGATTCAAAGGGATCATCCCGTCGACCAAATTTTGGGTGACATTAGCAAGGGAGTAACTACTCGATCTCGATTAGTTAATTTTTGTGAGCATTACTCCTTTGTCTCTTCTATTGAGCCTTTCAGGGTAGAGGAGGCCTTGCTAGATCCGGACTGGGTGTTGGCCATGCAGGAGGAACTCAACAACTTCAAGCGCAACGAAGTTTGGACACTGGTGCCTCGTCCCAAGCAAAATGTTGTGGGAACCAAGTGGGTGTTCCGCAACAAACAGGACGAGCACGGGGTGGTGACGAGGAACAAGGCTCGACTTGTGGCAAAAGGTTATGCCCAAGTCGCAGGTTTGGACTTTGAGGAGACTTTTGCTCCTGTGGCTAGGCTAGAATCAATTCGTATCTTGCTAGCATATGCCGCTCACCATTCTTTCAGGTTGTACCAAATGGATGTGAAGAGCGCCTTCCTCAACGGGCCGATCAAAGAAAAGGTGTACGTGGAGCAGCCCCCTGGCTTCCAGGATGAACGGTACCCCGACCATGTGTGTAAGCTCTCTAACGCGCTCTATGGACTTAAGCAAGCCCCAAGAGCATGGTATGAATGCCTTAGAGACTTTTTAATTGCTAATGCTTTCAAGGTTGGGAAAGCCGATCCAACTCTTTTTACTAAGACTTGCGATGGTGATCTTTTTGTGTGCAAAATTTATGTCGACGACATAATATTTGGTTCTACTAACCAAAAGTCTTGTGAAGAGTTTAGCAGGGTGATGACGCAGAAATTCGAGATGTCGATGATGGGCGAGTTGACCTACTTCCTTGGGTTCCAAGTGAAGCAACTCAAGGACGGCACCTTCATCTCCCAAACGAAGTACACACAAGATTTGCTAAAGAGGTTTGGGATGAAGGACGCAAAGCCCGCAAAGACGCCGATGGGAACCGACGGACACACCGACCTCAACAAAGGAGGTAAGTCCGTTGATCAGAAAGCATACCGGTCCATGATAGGTTCTTTGCTTTATTTATGTGCTAGTAGACCGGATATTATGCTTAGCGTATGCATGTGTGCTAGATTTCAATCCGATCCGAAGGAGTGTCACTTAGTGGCTGTGAAGCGAATTCTTCGATATTTAGTCGCTACGCCTTGCTTCGGGATCTGGTATCCAAAGGGGTCTAACTTTGACTTGATTGGGTACTCAGATTCCGACTATGCTGGATGTAAGGTCGATAGGAAGAGTACATCGGGGACGTGCCAATTCTTAGGAAGGTCCCTGGTGTCATGGAACTCTAAGAAACAAACCTCCGTTGCCCTATCCACCACTGAGGCCGAGTACGTTGCCGCAGGACAGTGTTGCGCGCAACTACTTTGGATGAGGCAAACCCTCAGGGACTTTGGCTACAATCTGAGCAAAGTCCCACTCCTATGTGACAATGAGAGTGCTATCCGAATAGCGGAAAATCCTGTTGAGCACAGCCGCACAAAGCACATTGACATCCGGCATCACTTTTTGAGAGACCACCAGCAAAAGAGAGATATCGAAGTGTTTCATGTTAGCACCGAGAACCAGCTAGCCGATATCTTTACCAAGCCTCTAGATGAGAAGACCTTTTGCAGGCTGCGTAGTGAGCTCAATATCTTAGATTCGCGGAACTTGGATTGAAATGTAGCATACATGTGTTTATGCCTTTGATCATGTTCATTCTGCATTTTGTTGTTTATTGTGGTGCTCAAGTTGTACAAACACTCCCTGGACCTCACAAGTCCGTTGCAAAGTGATGCACTGTTTTAGGGGGAGATATGTTACAACTTGACCCTTTGAGACTAACCATATGCTTGAGTTTGCTTGTTTTAGTCTCAAAGGAGAATTGAAAGGGAAAAGGTGGACTTGGACCATGAAAGACTTCCACTGCACTCCGATGAGAGGGTAAACTATTCCAAGTTCATCTAATGAACTCTTATTGCCATTTGCTCTTAATTGAAGATTTTGGTGAGGCAATGGGGTTATAGAGCCAAGATTAATCCCGTTTTGGTGTTTGATGCCAAAGGGGGAGAAAATAAAGGCCAAAGCGATAAATGGATCAGCTACCACTTGAGAGATTTTGAAAATAGTAGAATAGAGCTTTTGGTTTGTCAAAACTCTTTTGTTGTCTCTCTTATCAAAAGTTGGCTTCTTGTGGGGAGAAGTATTGATTATGGGAAAAGGGGGAGTTTTTGGAATCTTTGATCAAATTTCTTTGGAAAACCTCTCTTTATGTCTCTACAAGTGGTTTTGACTTAGAGATAGGAATTTGAGTTTGATTTGCAAAAACAAACCAAGTGGTGGCATAGAGTGATCCATATATGTCAAAATTGAATCAAAATAATTTGAGTTCTTATTTGAAGTGTTTTTGTACTTGTTCTACTTGCTTTATGTTGTGTTGGCATAAATCACCAAAAAGGGGGAGATTGAAAGGGAAATGTGCCCTTGGGCCATTTCTAAGTATTTTGGTGATTTAGTGCCCAACACAGGTGCCTAATTGTAAAATGGTGGACAAAGTACAAATCAAGGATAAAGGTATGTTTCTCAGACTTAGTACATTGTTTTATGGACTAATGTATTGTGTCTAAGTGCTGGAAACAGAAAAAATCGAGTTGGAGAAGAAATGGCTCGAGCAGCCCAGTCTGGGTACACCGGACTGTCCGGTGTTGTCGGCGTTCCGAGACCGGGGGGTCCCCGAGCCGACGAGTGAGTGTGCCGCGTGCCCCAGCCCAGATGGGTCGAGCGCCTGGGCGAGCGCGAAGGGGGGAGAGAGAGAGAGGGAGAGCGAGAGCGAGGCGGCCGGAGCCGGGTCGTGAGGGAGTCGGAGAATCCCGCGGCCTTCGTGTTCGTCCCGCGCCCAGGTCGGGTGCGCTTGCAGTAGGGGGTTACAAGCGTCCGCGCGGGTGAAGGGAGCGAGCGGCCCCGAGAGAGCGCCTGCCCCTGCCCTTCGTTCCCGCGAGGCCAACCTTCTCTAAGAAGGCCCTGGTCCTTCCTTTTATAGGCGTAAGGAGAGGATCCAGGTGTACAAATGGGGGTGTAGCAAGGTGCTACGTGTCTAGCGGGGGAGAGCTAGTGCCCTAAGTACATGCCAAGGTGGCAGCCGGAGAGATCTTGGCACCCAGCTAGTGTGGCGTCGTGGCTGTCGGAGAAGCGATGGAGCCGGACGGAGGGACAGCTGTCGGAGTGGCTGGGCCCTTGCTGACGTCCTCCTGCTTTCGTAAGGGAGCTGAGAGCCGCCGTCGTCATGGGTCTAGCGGGGCGCCATCATTGCCTATCTGGCGGAGCTGGCCAGATGGGACGTCGGTCCTGTTCTCTGCGGCCCGAGTCGGCTCGGGGTAGGGTGATGATGACGCTTCCTGTTGACGTGGCGGACTTGTGCCCTAGGTCGGGCGACGTGGTGGCTCCTCCGAGGCCGAGGTCGAGTCTATCCTGCATGGCCGAGGCCGAACCTGAGCTCCCAGGTCGGGCGAGGCGGAGGTCGCTCGGCAGAGGCCAGGGCGGAGTCCGAGCCCTGGGTCGGGTGAAGCGGAGTTCGTCGTCTTCTGGGGCCTTAGCCCGAGTCCGAGCCCTGGGTCGGGCGGAGCGGAGTTCGCCGTCTTCCGGGGCCTTAGCCCGAGTCCGAGCCCTGGGTCGGGCGGAGCGGAGTTCGCTGTCTTCCGGGGCCTTAGCCCGAGTCCGAGCCCTGGGTCGGGCGGAGCGGAGTTCGCCGTCTTTCGGGGCCTTAGCCCGAGTCCGAGCCCTGGGTCGGGCGGAGCGGAGTTCGCCGTCTTCCGGGGCCTTAGCCCGAGTCCGAGCCCGGGGTCGGGCGGAGCTTCCTCTGGCGCTTTCGGCCAAGCCTGGCTACCCGTCAGTCTTACCTTTTGCGTTAAAGGCCCTAGTGATTTGGTCGGTTGGCGCGGTGATTTAGTCAGGGTTACTTCTTATCGAAGGCAAGGCCTCGGGCGAGCCGGAGATGCGTCTGCCGTGAAAGAGGAGACCTCGGGCGAGACGGAACCATCTCAGGGTCGGCTGCCCTCGCCCGAGGCTAGGCTCGGGCGTGGCGTGATCAAGTCGCTCGTATGGACTGATCCCTGACTTAATCAAACCCATCAGGCCTCTGCAGCTTTATGCTGATGGGGGTTACCAGCTGAGAATTAGGCGTCTTGAGGGTACCCCTAATTATGGTCCCCGACAGTAGCCCCCGAGCCTCGAAGGGGGTGTTAACACTCGCTTGGAGGCTTTCGTCGCACTTTTTTGCAAGGGGACCAGCCTTTCTCGGTTGCACTTTGTTCCGGTGGGTGCGCGCGAGCGCACCCGCCGGGTGTAGCCCCCGAGGCCTCGGAGGAGTGGTTTCACTCCTTCGAGGTCTTAATGCCTTGCGTAATGCTTCGGCTGGTCTGGCGGTTCCCTCATGCGAACAGGCCGTAGCCCAGGTGCACTGTCGGGGCCCAAGTTCTCGGGCTGGTATGTTGACGCTGTCAACGGTCTGGCCGGAGCCGGGTTTGCGAGAGCAGCCCCCGAGCCTCCGCACAGAGCGAGAGGACGATCAGGGGCAGACTCGGCTTTTTTACATACGCCCCTACGTCGCCTTTCCGCAAGGAGGAGGGGGGGAGAGCGCCATGTTACCCTCGATGGGCACCGAACATGGTGTCTCCGGTGAGCTGCAATCGGGTAATCTGCCGTGCCCCGTTCGTTGGGGGTCGGCTAGGGGCCCGGAGGCACGCCCAAAAGTACCTGCGGGTGATCTGCCGGACCCGGTCCCCTGGCGACGGGGTCCGAGGGCTCGTTGCCTCCCTCCGATGGGATTCCGTTACAGAGTCGTTCCCGCTGGTCTCGGAAATGTCCTAGGGTACCTCGGGAGCGCAGCCCGAGCCTTGGTTATGTATCGAACATACCCCTGGTCATCCCTCGCTCGGTGTCTGAGGCGACTGTGAACCCTTCGGGGGGCCAGCCTTCGAACCCCTGATCAGTAATGGGCGCGGAGCCCGAGTAGCCTGAGGCGGTCGTGGAACCTTTCGGAAGGCCGACCTTCGAACCCCTGACCAGTAGTGGGTGTCGGGCCCACGCGATCTGAGGCGGCTGTTGAACCCTTCGGGGGGCCAGCCTTTGAACCCCTGATCAGTAAGGAGGCTCGGAGCCTAGTTCCTTCACGGGGAAGGATCCCTTTGTGGGTATCCCCTTTCCCGGTCCCTGTTGCAAGAGATAGAGAAAGAAGGAAAAGGGAAAAAGGATTCGAAATTGAACGTCGTGGCGTACCTTTTTCGGTGTGGTTGCTTTGGAGAAGGCGAAACGTCGCCAGCTGCTCCCGCCAGTAGCGCTGTCCGTCGAGCCGCGGAGTTAATGCGCCGGGGCGAGTAGTTGGCGAGGCTGCCGTTGCGCGTGCGCGAGCCGTTCGAGGAACGGGTCACGGGCGTGTTGTCTTCACACCGTGAGAGAGAGGGGGTTCTCTTGCGGCCTCCGGATGGGACGTGAGTCTGGCTGATGGTGTGATCGCTGCTCTTGCGCGCCTGCCACTGTCATTACTGCCGGCCCACTTTTGACCGTGTTTGACCGCTGCGTCAGGCTGGCGCAGCTGGGCCGCCTTGGGTCGCGGTATTGGTTCCGCAACCGAGGAGGTGCGGTGGTGGCGCAAGTGGCATAGTGGCTTACATGCAGCATCCAGCGCGCCGGTTGCGCGACGCGTGGGCTTGAGCCTTCATGCTGGCCTGTCAGGAGTCGGAGAGGCACGTCCACTTGGCGCGGTTGCATGCCGCCCGCATGGCTGCCCGCCCCCTTCGCCCGTTGGTCTGGGCAAAAGTGGAGGGTCACTTGTAACCGCTGGGCGGTTGCGCGCACGCCGCGCGCGGTAGTTCGGCTTCTTTTGCTCGGAGCCGGTCCGCATGACAGGTGGGTCCTAGCCCCCGCGCCGCAGGGGAGGGCTTTGGAGGTGTGTTGGAGAAGACTCAGCCCGTGACGGTTGGGGGCGCAAGCGTGGAGAGTTGCCTTTAAAAGGAGGGCGACCCCTTTCGTAGGGCGACCATGTCTTCTTCCTCCCTTATGCATCGTGTCTTTCTACCTTTCAAGCCCCCGGATGGGGGAAACCGCCGTCTTCGTGCCTCGTCGTCGGGGGATACCACTCCGTGGGAGCGGGTACCTTTCGGCCATCGTTCGGCTTCAAGGATTTTCATCATGCGGCCCGGCCGCACCCCTCCACCGGCGGTCACCCAGGAGGGTGACTTCCGGCTTGGTGGTGGGGGAAAGCGAGCCGGGCTGCGGCCTCTGCCCCTCCCTCAGCCTCAAGGATTTTCATCACCAGGGCTGAGGAGGGGAGTGTGCCGAGTTGGGGTCGGTCCCTGCGCGGGTGGTGGCCCGCTCCTTCCCTCAGTGATCGGGGGGAAGGGCGGGAGCCGTCCGTGGCGCTAACAGCTGCACCGTGCCCGGCTCTCTGAGCCGAGCAGTTTCGGAATCGCTCCCGGTGCCGCCTCCCGCCACGGCAGCTGGAAGAGGTTCTTCCACCGGCGCGACAGCCGAGGCTGGCCACGGACCGACCTCCAACTCTACGGCCTTCTGCCCGTCCTTGCCTCTCGAGTTTGGGCAAGGGCGGGGGCCTCCCAGCAACAGCATCCGCCCTGAGGCCATCATTGCTGCTGTTCGGCCCCCCGGGGCAGAAGTCTTCATCGTCGCCGCTGTCGGGGCGGTCGGCGACATGCCGTTCGTCGGTCTTCTGTTGCCCCGCAGGCCTACCCCCATCGAGTGGGGTTGTTCGTACCTGCGGAGGGGGAACCAGAGTTCCGTTTGTAATGGCACTTCGAGTGTCGGGTTTTTTGTTCATTTTCGGCTTTCGGGGCCTGAACATGTATGTAACCACGGCACGGAGCCGTGCTTTTTCCTCATTCCCGAGCACTAAGACTCGTCTGCTGATTGTCTGAACTGCTTCACTAAGCATGAGTCACCTCGTGTCAAGGTGACGAGTGAGGTATCCGTATCCCGGAGGCGTAGGAGTTCCTCGGCTCGGTCGGCCCTGTTGTCCGAGGCTCCTCTAGCTTAGTTAAAGAGACCCCTCGGCCGCTCTTCGATGAGCCGAGGCCGAGGGTAGCGATATCAGCATGAGCAGAGGCGGAGTTGGCTCGGGAATGAAACCTGGTTGGCCGGAGCCTAGCCGAGTTGTCCGTTGGCAGGATTGACGCCGGAGTCGGTCAGCCGAGGCTTCGGACCGGGCTCGTGCCCTCGGAAGGTGGTTGGCCGAGGCCCCGGAGGTGGCTGGCCGAGCCGCCTGCTCGGGCCGGATTCCCGGAGAAGTCGCTGACAATGATCGCCCGGGCGTGGTGATGACGCCGTCCTTTGGAGCGGAGGGCCTCGGATCGCGTCGCCGTCCGAGGCTAGTTCGGGCCTTGCCGAAGTTGCTGTCGATGCCGAGGGTGTCGCCGCCCCCTTCCAGCGCCAAGACCTGAGCCTGCAGGATCAGCTTGTCTTGTAGCGTGTGCTTTGTGCGGCCGTCGAGGCCAGAACACACATCCTTGCTGTGCTGTAAAGCTGCGTCCCCTTTCCTCTTGTTCCAAGCATCTGGACTTTTTGTCGGTAACAGGGATATTTGTGCGAGCGAAAGTTGCTTCTCGCGGAAGGTGAGGAGTGAGGTACCCATATCCCGGAGGCGTGGGAGTCCCTCGGCTCGGTCGGCCTTGCCGCTTACGCGCACTTTTACTCATCCATGAGGCCCTATCACCGACTTAGTCGAGAAAACTCGAAGAATCGCTTCGACAGAAGAGCTTCCGAACGTAGAGACTTGTTCGATCCGCGGAGTCACTTCATCCGAGCGCGAGTTACTTATCGCAGAAGGTGATGAGTGAGGTATCCGTATCCCGGAGGTGTAGGAGTCCCTCGGCTCGGTCAGCCTTGGCTGCTTACGTGTACTCTGTCGTTTCCGTGACCCACTTTTCGAAGTAGTCAAAAAGCACGAAAGATATTCTGATAAAAGAGATTTTTTGTTCGAGGAAAATTTTGACGCAGAGGGGGTTTCCCCCCTTTTAGCCCCCGAGGGAGGGTCGGGCTTTGCCGAGGCGAGGCCGACCCTTCCTTGTTGACTAAACTTTGCGTGGGTGCGAGGTATATGAACAATTTGGAAACATCTCAAGGGTAGAAGCGACGTAGCTGTTGGATGTTCCAAGCGTTGCCGTAGACCTCGCCTTGACTGTTGGCCAGCTTGTACGTTCCGGGCTTCAGAACTTTGGTGATGACGAACGGCCCCTCCCAGGGGGGCGTGAGCTTGTGCCTCCCTCGGGTGTCTTGCCGCAGCCGAAGCACCAGATCGCCCACCTGGAGGTCTCGGGGTCGGACCCCTCGGGCGTGGTAGCGTCGCAGGGACTGCTGATACCGCGCCGAGTGTAGTAAGGCCCTGTCCTGAGCCTCATCCAGCTGGTCCAGCGAGTCTTCTCGGCTAGCTTGGTTGCTTTCTTCGTTGTAGGCCCTCGTCCTCGGGGAGCCGTATTCCAGGTCAGTGGGCGGGACGGCCTCGGCCCCGTAGACCAGGAAGAACGGCGTGAAACCCGTGGCTCGGCTTGGCGTCGTCCTCAGGCTCCAGACCACCGAGGGGAGTTCCTTCATCCATCGCTTGCCGAACTTGTTGAGATCATTGTAGATCCGAGGCTTGAGCCCCTGTAGAATCATGCCATTGGCACGTTCTACTTGCCCATTCGACATGGGGTGAGCTACGGCGGCCCAGTCTACCCGGATGTTGTGATCCTCGCAAAAATCCAAGAATTTTTTGCCGGTGAACTGGGTGCCGTTGTCGGTGATGATGGAGTTCGGGACCCCGAAGCGATGGATGATGTTGGTGAAGAACGCCACCGCCTGCTCGGATCTGATGCTGTTCAGGGGTCGGACCTCGATCCACTTGGAGAATTTGTCGATGGCGACCAGCAGGTGCGTGTAGCCCCCGGGCGCCTTCTGCAGAGGGCCGACGAGGTCCAGACCCCACACAGCGAAGGGCCAGGTGATGGGTATCGTCTGCAGAGCCTGAGCGGGCAGGCGGGTCTGCTTCGCATAGAATTGGCACCCTTCGCAGGCGCGGACAATTCTAGTGGCGTCAGCCACCGCCGTCGGCCAGTAGAAGCCTTGGCGGAAAGCATTCCCAACGAGGGTTCGAGGTGCCGCATGATGGCCGCAAGCCCCCGAGTGTATTTCCTGCAGGAGTTCCTGACCCTCGGCGATGGAGATGCATCGCTGGAGGATGCCCGAGGGGCTACGGTGGTAGAGCTCCTTCTCATCGCCCAGCAAGACGAACGACTTGGCGCGTCGCGCTACCCGCCGAGCCTCGGCTCGGTTGAGGGGCAGTTCTCCTTGGCGGAGATATTGCAGGTACGGGGTCTGCCAATCCTGATCTGGCATGACCCCGCTCTGCTCTTCCTCGATGTGCAGTGCTTCGCCCTCGGGGGTCGAGGGCCCCTCGAGTTGAGCCGAGGATGGCTCGGGCTGGGCCGAGGTCGCCTCGGACGGGGCCGAGGGCACTTCGGGCTCGGGCGTGTCGCCTATCTTGACGGAGGGTTGGTGCAGATCCCGGGAGAAGACGTCCGGGGGAACCGTCGTTCGCCCCGAGGCTATCTTCGCCAGCTCGTCCGCAGTCTCGTTGTTGCGTCGGGCGATGTGGTTAAGCTCGAGACCGTAGAACTTGTCTTCCAGGCGTCGAACCTCATCACAGTAGGCCTCCATCTTCGGGTCGCGGCAGTGGGAGTTCTTCATGACTTGGTCGATGACGAGCTGCGAGTCGCCGCGTGCATCGAGGCGTCGGACCCCTAGCTCGATGGCGATTCGCAGTCCGTTGATCAGAGCCTCGTACTCAGCCACATTGTTGGACGCCGGGAAATGGAGGCGGAGCACGTAGCGCAGGTGTTTCCCGAGGGGCGAGACGAAGAGCAGGCCCGCGCCGGCTCCCGTCTTCATCAGCGACCCGTCGAAAAACATGGTCCAGAGCTCCGGTTGGATCGGAGCCGTCGGCAACTGGGTGTCGACCCATTCGGCTACGAAGTCCGCCAGTACCTGGGACTTGATGGCCTTCCGAGGGGCGAACGAGATTGCCTCGCCCATGATTTCCACCGCCCACTTCGCGATCCGACCCGAGGCTTCCCGGCACTGGATGATCTCCCCCAGGGGGAAGGATGACACCACAGTCACCGGATGAGACTCGAAGTAATGTCGCAGCTTTCGCCTCGTCAGGATCACTGCATACAGCAGCTTCTGGACTTGTGGGTAGCGTATCTTGGTCTCGGACAGCACTTCGCTGACGAAGTAAACAGGCCTCTGAATGGGCAAAGCATGCCCCTCTCGGAGACGATGAATCCCAAGAGCATGCCTCGGGGCACCCCGAAGACGCACTTCTCGGGATTGAGCTTGACGCCCTTCGCCTTGAGACATCGGAATGTCAGTTCAAGGTCGGAGAGAAGGTCGGAGGCTTTCCTCGTCTTGACTACGATGTCATCGACGTAGGCCTCGACCGTGCGACCGATGTGTTCGCCGAACACATGGTTCATGCACCGCTGGTACGTTGCACCCGCGTTCCTCAAACCGAACGGCATGGTGACATAACAGTACATGCCGAAGGGCGTGATGAAAGAAGTCGCGAGCTGGTCGGACTCTTTCATCTTGATTTGATGATACCCTGAGTAGGCATCAAGGAAAGACAGGGTTTCGCACCCTGCAGTGGAGTCCACAATTTGGTCGATGCGAGGTAGAGGGTAGGGGACTTTCGGACATGCTTTGTTGAGACTGGTGTAGTCTACACACATCCGCCATTTTCCCCCTTTCTTCCTCACAAGTACAGGGTTGGCAAGCCATTCGGGATGGAATACCTCTTTGATGAACCCTGCTGCCATCAGCTTGTGGATCTCCTCGCCTATCACCCTGCGCCTTTCCTCGTCGAATCGGCGCAGAGGCTGTCTGACCGGTCGGGCTCCGGCCCGAATATCCAGCGAGTGCTCGGCGACTTCCCTCGGTATGCCGGGCATGTCCGAGGGACTCCACGCAAAGACGTCAGCGTTTGCGCGGAGAAAGTCGACGAGCACTGCTTCCTATTTGGGGTCGAGCCCGGAACCGATCCGAATCCGCTTGGAGGTGTCGCCACTGGGGTCGAGAGGGACGGCCTTAACCGTCTCTGCTGGCTCGAAGTTGCCGGCATGTCGCTTCACGTCTGGCACCTCTCGGGAGAGGCTTTCCAGGTCGGCAATGAGGGCCTCGGACTCGGCGAGGGCCTCGGCGTACTCCACGCACTCCACATCGCATTCGAATGCGTGCTTGTACGTGGGGCCGACGGTGATGACCCCGTTGGGGCCCGGCATCTTGAGCTTCAGGTAGGTGTAGTTGGGGATGGCCATGAACTTCGCGTAGCGTGGCCTTCCCAACACTGCGTGGTAGGTTCCTCGGAACCCGACCACCTCGAACGTCAAAGTCTCCCTTCGGAAGTTGGAGGGTGTTCCGAAGCAGACAGGAAGGTCGAGCTGTCCGAGGGCCTGGACGCGCTTCCCGGGAATGATCCCGTGGAAGGGCGCAGCGCCTGCTCGGACGGATGACAGATCGACGCGCAGGAGCCTGAGGGTCTCAGCGTAGATGATGTTGGGCAGCTGCCCCCATCCATCAGGACCTTGGTGAGCCTGACGTCGCCGATGACGGGATCGACGACGAGCGGGTACTTCCCTGGGCTCGGCACGTGGTCGGGGTGGTCATCCTGGTCGAAGGTGATGGGCTTGTCGGACCAGTCTAGGTAGACTGGCGCCGCCACCTTCACCGAGCAGACCTCCCGACGCTCCTGCTTACGATGCCGAGCCGAGGCGTTTGCCGCATGCCCTCCGTAGATCATGAAGCAGTCGCGGACCTCGGGGAACTCTCCTGCTTGGTGATCTTCCTTCTTGCCGTCGTCGCGGGCCTTGTCACCCTCGGCGGGTGGCCCGGCCCGGTGGAAGTGGCGCCGAAGCATGACGCACTCCTCGAGGGTGTGCTTGATGGGCCCCTGATGGTAGGGGCACGTCTCCTTTAGTGCCTTATCGAAGAGGTTGGCGCCTCCGGGGGGCTTCCGAGGGTTCTTGTACTCGGTAGCGGCGACAAGGTCCGTGCTGGCGGCGTCGCGTTTCGCTTGCGACTTCCTCCTGCCTTTCTTCTTGGCGCCGGGAGGAGTAGACGCCTCGGGAGCATCTTCCGACGGGCGGCCCTGGGGCTGCTTGTCCTTTCGGAAGATGGCCTCGACCGCCTCCTGACCAGAGGCGAACTTGGTGGCGATGTCCATCAGCTCGCTCGCCCTGGTGGGGGTCTTGCGACCCAACTTGCTCACCAGGTCACGGCAGGTGGTGCCGGCAAGGAACGCACCGATGACATCGGAGTCGGTGATGTTGGGAAGCTCGGTGCGCTGCTTCGAGAATCGCCGGATGTAGTCCCGAAGGGACTCTCCCGGCTGTTGCCGACAGCTTCGGAGGTCCCAGGAATTCCCGGGGCGCACGTACGTGCCCTGGAAGTTGCCGGCGAAAGCCTGGACCAGATCTTCCCAGTTGGAAATCTGCCCCGGAGGCAGGTGCTCCAACCAAGCGCGAGCGGTGTCGGAGAGGAACAGGGGGAGGTTGCGGATGATGAGGTTGTCGTCGTCCGTCCCACCCAGTTGACAGGCCAGGCGGTAGTCCGCGAGCCACAATTCCGGTCTCGTTTCCCCCGAGTACTTTGTGATAGTAGTCGGGGGTCGGAATCGGGGCGGAAACGGCGCCCGCCGAATGGCTCGGCTAAAGACCTGCGGACCGGGTGGTTCGGGCGAGGGACTCCGATCCTCCCCGCTGTCGTAGCGTCCCCCACGCCTGGGGTGATAACCTCGGCGCACCCTTTCGTCGAGGCGGGCCCGACGGTCGCGATGAGGGTGCTCGTCGCCGAGGTGGCCCGGGGCCGCAGGCGCGGTGTTGCGCGTGCGCCCGGTGTAGACCGAGGCTTCCCGCGTGAGTCGGGAAGTCGCGGCACGAGGTTCCGAGGGGTACCCCTGCCTTCGGGAGGCAGAGCTCTCGGCCCGCCGGGCCGCAGCGCCTTCCAGGAGATGCTTGAGTTCTCCCTGGATTCGCCGACCCTCGGTGGTTGATGACTCCGGCATCGCGCGGAGGAGCATCGCTGCGGCGGCCAGGTCCTGACCGGTTCCGCCGGATGCGGGTGGCGGTCTGTCCCTGGCATCGTTGGCGATGCGGTGCTGGAGACCTTGGGGCAGGTGACGTATTCCTCCGGCCGGGGGCTGGCTCGCCCATACCTGCCCGATGTTCTGACGGATTGCCTCGAGCGCTCCTGCTCCCTCATCGAGCCTGGCCTGCGCCCCGCGGACTTGCTCGAGCTGTGGGTCGTGACCCCCCGCCGGAACGGGGACCACAGCTAGCTCCCGCGGGATGTCGGCGCGAGGCGCTGGCCTAGGGGGATCACCATCCTCCGGCATGCCGAGACAGCCGCCTCCGGAGGGATCCCCTAGCTCGACGTGGAAACATTCGCGGTTCGGGCCGCAGTCCTTGTCGCCAAGGCTGCGGCTGCCGTCGGAACAGTCGGAGAGGCAGTAGTCACACGCGGTCATGAAGTCCCGCATGGCACTGGGGTTGCCAAATCCGGAGAAATCCCAGCAGATGCTGGGGTCGTCATCTTCCTCGGACCCAGAGGGTCCGTAGGTCGAGACACCCGTCAATCGGTCCCAAGGCGACCGCACACGAAACCCCAGAGAGGTTGCACTCGCCTCAACGTGAGCGCCCGCCAAAGCGAGGTCGCCAGGCGGGTTGAGGCCGAGTCGAAATGACGAAGGATGGGAATCAGCCCGTACCTTTTGGTCGACGAGGATCGACGAAGTCGCATCGGGGGCTGATCGTGCTGTCGTCCTGGGTGCGAGGGCGACGTCCTGCAGGCCCTCCGTGAGCGTGCTGGCGTCGTCCACTTGCTCGGGATCGGCGTGACGCGGGGGGACGGCGCTCGCCTTCGCCTCAAACGCGGGGGTGATGCCCGACACGTCCTCCGTTGGGGCGCTGGGGATGTCGATTTGCTCGACAGTCGACTGAGCGCAGCCTCCCGCTCGGCCTTGGTTGCCCCGCCTCCTCCTCCGATGGCGAGGGAGAGGACGGAGTGAACTCGAAAGTTGTCCTTCCCCCACGCGGGAAAGGCGTCGTCGATTCCGCCGCCGGCGGGCGGGCTGTCCGCCACCATTGTCGCTGTCGCGCGGCGGTGGAAGGAGTATCATGTCGTAGCTGCCGTCGAAAGACATGAACTCGAGGCTCCCGAAACGGAGCACCGTCCCGGGTTGAAGAGGTCGTTGGAGATTGCCCATTTGGAGCTTGACGGGAATCTACTCGTCAACACGCAGCAGGCCCCTACCTGGCGCGCCAACTGTCGGCGTTCCGAGACCGGGGGGTCCCCGAGCCGACGAGTGAGTGTGCCGCGTGCCCCAGCCCAGATGGGTCGAGCGCGTGGGCGAGCGCGAAGGGGGGAGAGAGAGAGAGGGAGAGCGAGAGCGAGGCGGCCGGAGCCGGGTCGTGAGGGAGTCGGAGAATCCCGCGGCCTTCGTGTTCGTCCCGCGCCCAGGTCGGGTGCGCTTGCAGTAGGGGGTTACAAGCGTCCGCGCGGGTGAAGGGAGCGAGCGGCCCCGAGAGAGCGCCTGCCCCTGCCCTTCGTTCCCGCGAGGCCAACCTTCTCTAAGAAGGCCCTGGTCCTTCCTTTTATAGGCGTAAGGAGAGGATCCAGGTGTACAAATGGGGGTGTAGCAAGGTGCTACGTGTCTAGCGGGGGAGAGCTGGTGCCCTAAGTACATGCCAAGGTGGCAGCCGGAGAGATCTTGGCACCCAGCTAGTGTGGCGTCGTGGCTGTCGGAGAAGCGATGGAGCCGGACGGAGGGACAGCTATCGGAGTGGCTGGGCCCTTGCTGACGTCCTCCTGCTTTCGTAAGGGAGCTGAGAGCCGCCGTCGTCATGGGTCTAGCGGGGCGCCATCATTGCCTATCTGGCGGAGCTGGCCAGATGGGACGTCGGTCCTGTTCTCTGCGGCCCGAGTCGGCTCGGGGTAGGGTGATGATGACGCTTCCTGTTGACGTGGCGGACTTGTGCCCTAGGTCGGGCGACGTGGTGGCTCCTCCGAGGCCGAGGTCGAGTCTATCCTGCATGGCCGAGGCCGAACCTGAGCTCCCGGGTCGGGCGAGGCGGAGGTCGCTTGGCAGAGGCCAGGGCGGAGTCCGAGCCCTGGGTCGGGTGAAGCGGAGTTCGTCATCTTCTGGGGCCTTAGCCCGAGTCCGAGCCCTGGGTCGGGCGGAGCGGAGTTCGCCGTCTTCCGGGGCCTTAGCCCGAGTCCGAGCCCTGGGTCGGGCGGAGCGGAGTTCGCCGTCTTCCGGGGCCTTAGCCCGAGTCCGAGCCCTGGGTCGGGCGGAGCGGAGTTCGCCGTCTTCCGGGGCCTTAGCCCGAGTCCGAGCCCTGGGTCGGGCGGAGCGGAGTTTGCCGTCTTCCGGGGCCTTAGCCCGAGTCCGAGCCCGGGGTCGGGCGGAGCTTCCTCTGGCGCTTTCGGCCAAGCCTGGCTACCCGTCAGTCTTACCTTTTGCGTTAAAGGCCCCAGTGATTTGGTCGGTTGGCGCGGTGATTTAGTCAGGGTTACTTCTTATCGAAGGCAAGGCCTCGGGCGAGCCGGAGATGCGTCTGCCGTGAAAGAGGAGACCTCGGGCGAGACGGAACCATCTCAGGGTCGGCTGCCCTCGCCCGAGGCTAGGCTCGGGCGTGGCGTGATCAAGTCGCTCGTATGGACTGATCCCTGACTTAATCAAACCCATCAGGCCTCTGCAGCTTTATGCTGATGGGGGTTACCAGCTGAGAATTAGGCGTCTTGAGGGTACCCCTAATTATGGTCCCTGACAGGTGTGCACCGGACATGTCCGGTGCGCCAGGCTGGCTCGGCGCGAAGTGGCTGCTCTCGGGAATTCACCGGCGACGTACGGCTAAAATTCATCGGACTGTCCGGTGTGCACCGGACTGTCCGGTGAGCCAACGGTCGGCCGGGCCAACGGTCGGCCGCGCAATCTGCGCGGGACACGTGGCCGAGCCAACGGCTAGAAGACGGCACCGGACTGTCCGGTGTGCACCGGACATGTCCGGTGCGCCAACGGCTCCCAGATCTGCAACGGTCGGCAACGGTCGGCAACGCCATTTTAGGAAGGAAATCGGGCACCGGACAGTGTCCGGTGTGCACCGGACTGTCCGGTGCACCCGACGACAGAAGGCAAGATTGGCCTTCCAGATTTGCTCTCAACGGCTCCTAGCTGCCTTGGGGCTATAAAAGGGTCCCCTAGGCGCATGGAGGAGCACACCAAGCAACCTTAGAGCATTCTTGATCATCCACACTAAGTCTTTGCGCATTCGTTTGTCATTCTCAGTGATTCGAGCTCCGTTCTAGTGAGAACTTTGAGATAGTCTTTTGAGCTCGATTCTTGGCCGTGTGTGTGCGCATTTTGCTGTGGATTTGTGTGTGTTGCTTTCCTCCCTTACTCCGTATTTCTTGTGAATCTCAAGTGTAAGGGCGAGAGGCTCCAAGTTGTGGAGAATCCTCGCAAACGGGATATTGAAAGGCAAAAGAAAACACCATGGTATTCAAGTTGGTCTTTGGACCGCTTGAGAGGGGTTGATTGCAACCCTCGTCCGTTGGGACGCCACAACGTGGAGTAGGCAAGCGTTGGTCTTGGCCGAACCACGGGATAAACCACTGTGTCATCTCTGTGTTTGATCTCTTGTGGTATTGTGTTTTGTTGAGACTCCTCTCTAGCCACTTGGCGATTATTGTGCTAACACTTAACAAGTTTTTGTGGCTATAAGTTTAAGTTTTCACAGGATCACCTATTCAACCCCCCCCTCTAGATGCTCTCAATTGGTATCGGAGCCGTTCTCTTCACAAAGGGACTAACCGCCCGAAGAGATGGATCCTAAGGGGAAGGGTATCGTGATCAATGACAAAGAGAAGGAATCCTTCGTCAACGAGCCGAAGGACGATAAGCCTACCGACTCCGGCTCGGGCCACAGACGGAAGGAAGGGAAGAAGAAGAAGACAAGGCGCATCAAGGAGATCGTCTACTACGACAGCGATGAGTCTACTTCTTCCCAAAAGGACGACAACCACAACGACTACGAGAGAAGGAAACCGGTTAATTCGAACTTTTCCTTTGACTACTCTCGTATTCCGCAAAGTTCAAATTCACATTTGCTCTCCATTCCACTCGGCAAGCCCCCACACTTTGATGGGGAGGACTACGGATTTTGGAGCCACAAAATGCGTAGTCACCTATTCTCTCTCCATCCTAGTATATGGGAGATTGTAGAGAGTGGAATGCACTTTGATAGTTCGGATAGTCCCATGTTCATTAATGAACAAATTCATAAGAATGCACAAGCTACTACTGTTCTTCTAGCTTCTTTGTGCAGGGATGAATACCATAAAGTGAGCGGCTTGGATAACGCCAAGCAGATCTGGGACACCCTCAAGATTTCTCATGAGGGGAACGACGTCACCTTGCTCACCAAGATGGAGTTGGTGGACGGTGAGCTTGGACGGTTCGCGATGATAAGGGGCGAGGAGCCGACGCAAACATACAACCGGCTCAAGACCCTTATCAACAAGATAAGGAGCTACGAAAGCACACGATGGACGGACCACGACGTCGTCCGACTGATGCTAAGGTCCTTTACCGTTCTTGATCCTCATTTGGTAAATAATATTCGTGAAAATCCCAGGTACACCAAAATGTCGCCCGAGGAAGTCCTAGGAAAATTCGTCAGCGGGCGAATGATGATCAAGGAGGCGAGGTATGTGGACGACGCCTTGAATGGACCGATCAACGAGCCGCAACCTCTTGCTCTCAAGGCAACGAGGAGCAAGGAGGCACTACCGAGCAAGGTGGCGCAAGTTGAGGCGGCCGGGCTAAATAATGAGGAGATGGCCCTCATCATTAAGCGCTTCAAGACGGCGCTTAAGGGTCGCAAGGGACAGCCAAGCAAGACCAAGACAAAGGAGAAGCGCTCGTGCTTCAAATGTGGTAAGATTGGTCATTTCATTGCTAACTGTCCCGATAATGAAAGTGACCAGGAAAAGGGGAACAAGAGGGAGAAGAAGAAGGCATACAAGAAGGCAAAGGGTGAGGCACATCTAGGAAAGGAGTGGGATTCGGATTGCTCCTCCTCCGACTCCGACAATGAAGGACTCGCTGCCACCGCCTTCAACAAGTCATCCCTCTTCCCCAACGAGCGTCTCACATGCCTTATGGCAAGGGAGAAGAAGGTATGTACTCGAGACTCTACGTATGCTTCTTCAAGTGAGAATGATTCTAGCGATGAGGAAATAGATTACTCTAGCTTGTTCAAGGGATTGGATAGAAATAAAATTGATAAAATCAATGAATTGATTGATGCCTTGAATGAAATGGATAGGCTTTTAGAAAAGCAAGAGGATTTGTTGTATGATGAACATGATAAATTTGTAGAGGCACAAAAATCATATGCTTTAGAAGTTAAAAGAAATGAAATGCTTTCTTATGAACTATCTACTTGTCATGAAACCATTTCTACTTTACAAGGTGTTAACAATGATTTAAATGCTAAATTAGAAGTAGCAAATAAATCTAATTCTTGTGTAGAACATGTTATGATTTGCACTAGGTGTAAGGATTTCGATATTGATGCCTGTAGTAAACACCTAGTTTCAATTTCCAAATTAAATGAGGAATTGGCTAGTCTTAATGCCCAACTTAAGACTAGCAAGAATGAATTTGGTAAGCTGAAATTTGCAAGGGATGCCTACACGATTGGTAGACACCCCTCAATTAAGGATGGACTTGGCTACAAGAGGGAAGCCAAGGACTTGACAAGCCATAAGGCTCCCATCTCTGCCAAGGAGAAAGGGAAGGCCCCTATGGCAACTAGTGCTAAAAAGAACCATGCCTTTATGTACCATGGTAGGAGACAAACTAGAAATACTTATAGGAGTTATAATGCTTATAATGATTTTGACATGTTTGCTTCTAGTTCCTCCTATGTGCATGATAGAAATATTGGTAGGAGAAATGTTGTTCATAATGTGCCTAGAAAGAATATTATTCATGCTCCTAGGAAAGTAGTGAATGAACCTTCTACAATTTATTATGCTTTAAATGCTTCCTTTGCTATTTGTAGAAAGGATAGGAAAATAGTTGCTAGAAAGTTAGGGGCAAAATGCAAGGGAGACAAAACTT
Organism: Zea luxurians; assembly: GCA_029449295.1. NCBI lineage: Eukaryota > Viridiplantae > Streptophyta > Magnoliopsida > Poales > Poaceae > Zea > Zea luxurians. The sequence continues at coordinate 40,798,272 of JAOPSE010000001.1, read as the reverse complement.
GCATTTGGGTCCCTAAGGAAATTTGCACTAACCTTATAGGACCCAACATGAGTTGGGTACCTAAGACCCAAGCCTAAATTTGCCTTGCAGGTTTATGCATCCGGGGGTTCAAGCTGGATTATCGACAGCGGATGCACAAACCATATGACGGGGGAGAAGAAGATGTTCACCTCCTACGTCAAAAATAAGGATTCCCAAGATTCAATTATATTCGGTGATGGGAATCAAGGCAAGGTAAAAGGGTTAGGTAAAATTGCAATTTCTAATGAACACTCAATCTCCAATGTGTTTTTAGTTGAGTCTCTTGGTTACAATTTGCTATCTGTTAGTCAACTATGCAATATGGGATATAATTGTCTTTTTACAAATGTAGATGTGTCTGTCATTAGAAGAAGTGATGGTTCACTAGCATTTAAGGGTGTACTAGACGGCAAGCTTTACTTAGTTGATTTTGCAAAAGAAGAGGCCGGTCTAGATGCATGCTTAATGGCTAAGACTTGCATGGGCTGGCTGTGGCATCGCCGCCTAGCTCATGTGGGGATGAAGAACCTCCACAAGCTTCTAAAGGGAGAACACATGATAGGTCTAACCAATGTTTATTTCGAAAAAGATAGACCTTGTGCAGCTTGTCAAGCAGGTAAACAAGTGGGAGGAGCACATCACAGCAAGAATGTGATGACCACGTCAAGACCTCTGGAGCTGCTGCATATGGACCTCTTCGGACCCGTCGCCTATCTAAGCATAGGAGGAAGTAAGTACGGTCTAGTTATTGTTGATGACTTTTCCCGCTTCACTTGGGTGTTCTTTTTGCAGGATAAGTCTGAAACCCAAGGGACCCTCAAGCGCTTCCTAAGGAGAGCTCAAAATGAGTTTGAGCTCAAGGTGAAAAAGATAAGGAGCGACAACGGGTCCGAATTCGAGAACCTTCAAGTGGAGGAGTTTCTTGAGGAGGAAGGGATCAAGCACGAGTTCTCCGCTCCCTACACACCTTAGCAAAACGGTGTGGTAGAGAGGAAGAACAGGACGCTCATAGATATGGCGAGGACCATGCTTGGAGAATTCAAGACCCCCGAGTGCTTTTGGTCGGAAGCCGTGAACACGGCTTGCCACGCCATCAACAGGGTCTACCTTCACCGCCTCCTCAAGAAGACGTCGTATGAGCTACTAACTGGTAACAAACCCAATGTGTCTTATTTTCGTGTATTTGGGAGCAAATGTTATATTCTTGTGAAGAAAGGTAGAACTTCTAAATTTGCTCCCAAAGCCATAGAAGGGTTTTTGTTAGGTTATGATTCAAATACAAAGGCGTATAGGGTCTTCAACAAATCATCGGGTTTGGTTGAAGTCTCTAGCGACGTTGTATTTGATGAGACTAACGGCTCTCCAAGAGAGCAAGTTGTTGATTGTGATGATGTAGATGAAGAAGATGTTCCGACGGCCACTATACGAACCATGGCGATTGGAGAAGTGCGGCCACAGGAACAAGATGAACGAGATCAACCTTCTTCCTCAACAACGGTGCATCCCGCAACTCAAGACGATGAACAGGTTCATCAAAAGGAGGCGTGTGATCAAGGGGGAGCACAAGATGATCACGTGATGGAGGAAGAAGCGCAACCGGCACCTCCAACCCAAGTTCGAGCGGTGATTCAAAGGGATCATCCCGTCGACCAAATTTTGGGTGACATTAGCAAGGGAGTAACTACTCGATCTCGATTAGTTAATTTTTGTGAGCATTACTCCTTTGTCTCTTCTATTGAGCCTTTCAGGGTAGAGGAGGCCTTGCTAGATCCGGACTGGGTGTTGGCCATGCAGGAGGAACTCAACAACTTCAAGCGCAACGAAGTTTGGACACTAGTGCCTCGTCCCAAGCAAAATGTTGTGGGAACCAAGTGGGTGTTCCGCAACAAACAGGACGAGCACGGGGTGGTGACGAGGAACAAGGCTCGACTTGTGGCAAAAGGTTATGCCCAAGTCGCAGGTTTGGACTTTGAGGAGACTTTTGCTCCTGTGGCTAGGCTAGAATCAATTCGTATCTTGCTAGCATATGCCGCTCACCATTCTTTCAGGTTGTACCAAATGGATGTGAAGAGCGCCTTCCTCAACGGGCCGATCAAAGAGGAGGTGTACGTGGAGCAGCCCCCTGGCTTCCAGGATGAACGGTACCCCGACCATGTGTGTAAGCTCTCTAAGGCGCTCTATGGACTTAAGCAAGCCCCAAGAGCATGGTATGAATGCCTTAGAGACTTTTTAATTGCTAATGCTTTCAAGGTTGGGAAAGCCGATCCAACTCTTTTTACTAAGACTTGCGATGGTGATCTTTTTGTGTGCCAAATTTATGTCGACGACATAATATTTGGTTCTACTAACCAAAAGTCTTGTGAAGAGTTTAGCAGGGTGATGACGCAGAAATTCGAGATGTCGATGATGGGCGAGTTGACCTACTTCCTTGGGTTCCAAGTGAAGCAACTCAAGGACGACACCTTCATCTCCCAAACGAAGTACACACAAGATTTGCTAAAGAGGTTTGGGATGAAGGACGCAAAGCCCGCAAAGACGCCGATGGGAACCGATGGACACACCGACCTCAACAAAGGAGGTAAGTCCGTTGATCAGAAAGCATACCGGTCCATGATAGGTTCTTTGCTTTATTTATGTGCTAGTAGACCGGATATTATGCTTAGCGTATGCATGTGTGCTAGATTTCAATCCGATCCGAAGGAGTGTCACTTAGTGGCTGTGAAGCGAATTCTTCGATATTTAGTCGCTACGCCTTGCTTCGGGATCTGGTATCCAAAGGGGTCTAACTTTGACTTGATTGGGTACTCAGATTCCGACTATGCTGGATGTAAGGTCGATAGGAAGAGTACATCAGGGACGTGCCAATTCTTAGGAAGGTCCCTGGTGTCATGGAACTCTAAGAAACAAACCTCCGTTGCCCTATCCACCGCTGAGGCCGAGTACGTTGCCGCAGGACAGTGTTGCGCGCAACTACTTTGGATGAGGCAAACCCTCAGGGACTTTGGCTACAATCTGAGCAAAGTCCCACTCCTATGTGACAATGAGAGTGCTATCCGAATAGCGGAAAATCCTGTTGAGCACAGCCGCACAAAGCACATTGACATCCGGCATCACTTTTTGAGAGACCACCAGCAAAAGGGAGATATCGAAGTGTTTCATGTTAGCACCGAGAACCAGCTAGCCGATATCTTTACCAAGCCTCTAGATGAGAAGACCTTTTGCAGGCTGCGTAGTGAGCTCAATATCTTAGATTCGTGGAACTTGGATTGAAATGTAGCATACATGTGTTTATGCCTTTGATCATGTTCATTCTGCATTTTGTTGTTTATTGTGGTGCTCAAGTTGTACAAACACTCCCTGGACCTCACAAGTCCGTTGCAAAGTGATGCACTGTTTTAGGGGGAGATGTGTTACAACTTGACCCTTTGAGACTAACCATATGCTTGAGTTTGCTTGTTTTAGTCTCAAAGGAGAATTGAAAGGGAAAAGGTGGACTTGGACCATGAAAGACTTCCACTGCACTCCGATGAGAGGGTAAACTATTCCAAGTTCATCTAATGAACTCTTATTGCCATTTGCTCTTAATTGAAGATTTTGGTGAGGCAATGGGGTTATAGAGCCAAGATTAATCCCGTTTTGGTGTTTGATGCCAAAGGGGGAGAAAATAAAGGCCAAAGCGATAAATGGATCAGCTACCACTTGAGAGATTTTGAAAATAGTAGAATAGAGCTTTTGGTTTGTCAAAACTCTTTTGTTGTCTCTCTTATCAAAAGTTGGCTTCTTGTGGGGAGAAGTATTGATTATGGGAAAAGGGGGAGTTTTTGGAATCTTTGATCAAATTTCTTTGGAAAACCTCTCTTTATGTCTCTACAAGTGGTTTTGACTTAGAGATAGGAATTTGAGTTTGATTTGCAAAAACAAACCAAGTGGTGGCATAGAGTGATCCATATATGTCAAAATTGAATCAAAATAATTTGAGTTCTTATTTGAAGTGTTTTTGTACTTGTTCTACTTGCTTTATGTTGTGTTGGCATAAATCACCAAAAAGGGGGAGATTGAAAGGGAAATGTGCCCTTGGGCCATTTCTAAGTATTTTGGTGATTTAGTGCCCAACACAGGTGCCTAATTGTAAAATGGTGGACAAAGTACAAATCAAGGATAAAGGTATGTTTCTCAGACTTAGTACATTGTTTTATGGACTAATGTATTGTGTCTAAGTGCTGGAAACAGAAAAAATCGAGTTGGAGAAGAAATGGCTCGAGCAGCCCAGTCTGGGTACACCGGACTGTCCGGTGTGCACCGGACATGTCCGGTGCGCCAGGCTGGCTCGGCGCGAAGTGGCTGCTCTCGGGAATTCACCGGCGACGTACGGCTAAAATTCACCGGACTGTCCGGTGTGCACCGGACTGTCCGGTGTGCACCGGACTGTCCGGTGAGCCAACGGTCGGCCGGGCCAACGGTCGGCCGCGCAATCTGCGCGGGACACGTGGCCGAGCCAACGGCTAGAAGACGGCACCGGACTGTCCGGTGTGCACCGGACATGTCCGGTGCGCCAACGGCTCCCAGATCTGCAACGGTCGGCAACGGTCGGCAGCGCCATTTTAGGAAGGAAATCGGGCACCGGACAGTGTCCGGTGTGCACCGGACTGTCCGGTGCACCCGACGACAGAAGGCAAGATTGGCCTTTCAGATTTGCTCTCAACGGCTCCTAGCTGCCTTGGGGCTATAAAAGGGTCCCCTAGGCGCATGGAGGAGCACACCAAGCAACCTTAGAGCATTCTTGATCATCCACACTAAGTCTTTGCGCATTCGTTTGTCATTCTCAGTGATTCGAGCTCCGTTCTAGTGAGAACTTTGAGATAGTCTTTTGAGCTCGATTCTTGGCCGTGTGTGTGCGCATTTTGCTGTGGATTTGTGTGTGTTGCTTTCCTCCCTTACTCCGTATTTCTTGTGAATCTCAAGTGTAAGGGCGAGAGGCTCCAAGTTGTGGAGAATCCTCGCAAACGGGATATTGAAAGGCAAAACAAAACACCGTGGTATTCAAGTTGGTCTTTGGACCGCTTGAGAGGGGTTGATTGCAACCCTCATCCGTTGGGACGCCACAACGTGGAGTAGGCAAGCGTTGGTCTTGGCCGAACCACGGGATAAACCACTGTGTCATCTCTGTGTTTGATCTCTTGTGGTATTGTGTTTTGTTGAGACTCCTCTCTAGCCACTTGGCGATTATTGTGCTAACACTTAACAAGTTTTTGTGGCTATAAGTTTAAGTTTTCACAGGATCACCTATTCACCCCCCCTCTAGGTGCTCTCACTTAGATCATTCTTTCCTAACCAACCCTAGGTTTTCTTAGTCCAAGAGGTTCCATGCCAAGGTCTTAATGTGAGGGATAAATATGCTCTTACAACAAACTAGCCCTTAGAGCAAGAAATAAAAAATATTCAACTAAGGGCTAGTTTGAAGACGTATTTTCTTATTTCCTGCCTAATGGCTAGTTTATTTTTTAAGATCTTACCCATTTCACTGTGACCAATGTGAGGATCGTTCCTATGCAAAAACATGTAAAAAAATATAGTAAACAAAAAATAAAACAAGAATGGACATCATTTTGATAGTGTGTAAAAGATACCCAGAGGATGTGGCATTACTGCTGCAATGACACTCAACACACTTACTCGAATGTTTTAGTAGTACACACTCAGAGTTACACACTTAGTGATACTTACTCTACACATTCAGTGCTCACAAATGAGGAAGGCTTGGGGTAGGGCTACATTTATAGTGGACACCCATATCCAATAGCTGGTACTAAATCCTTCACTTTTAGTACTGGATATTTAAAAGATCCGGTGTGCAAGTAATTTTGGCAGGAAATCCAATTGCTATGGCAGGAATGAAAAATATCGTCCAATACATCTTATAAAAACGGTCCTAAAGGTGTCTTTGTTTTTTGTGCTAACTAGCTGTTTGATCTTGAATACCAGTTGGTGTTTCCAACTAGTCTTAAATAGTTAAACTTTAGTATTGGTTCTAGCCAAGAAACAGTCTTAAAGATTTTAGTATTGCTTCTTGCCTTGATCTGGTACCAAATAACTTAATACTAGTACTGTGTTTTGGCTTTAACAAGTACTCATATCATCTATTGGGGTTAGACATTATAAACTAGCACTAAAGCTAGTATCAATATCGGTTTTAAAACAACAGGAACAAATGTTGTTGGACGGAAGCCCCATTCTCCAGCAATGGAATTCGCATCTAGAAAGAGATAGATATGTCACTACTTGAGAATGAGGCTTCCGTCCGAGGACATTACTACTGGTTGCTTCAAAAAATATTGAATCAAGAATCAATACCAATTTCAACTGTCGCGTCCTCATAGAGGTCATTAGTATTGATTGGTGTCTCTAATCGGTACTTACTCATGTACATCAAGCTGGCACCAAGAATAAAGAGGTCTTTAATACTGGTTCTAGCAAAGAACTAGTACTAAAGGGGTTTTTCATTCCCACCTAGAAGTTTCAGTTCATGCGCAAATGACTATAGTTTTTGGTTCTTAAAAAGAAATAGGTACTAAATTGTCTCTATTTCCATCCTAGAACTTGTGGTTCCCTTCAAAACGTCTTTAGTATCGGTTCTTTGTCAGAACTGGTACTAAAGTGTCCTCCTATAAATTTGACCTTCCATAAGCAATTCACATTGATGAGCCTAACAAGCTCCCTCTCACCACACCACCATGAGTCGGAGGACACCTTGCCACCGCTATTGCCTGCAACAGTGATGCCTCGTCCCCCTTGTGAGCACATTGGAAATGAAAGCTTTATTATACCATTATTCTTGTGTATTCAACTAATGGAATTATTCTTGTGTATCTTCGCTATAGAGTTTGCATTTCTTACACACACAGACATGCTTGATATATATAAAATAATATTTACCCATGTTTTTATTTTTCTTGTGGTCCATAATGCCTACATCATTTAGGGTTTAGAATCGTGACTCAAAGTGTTTAGGTTTAGGTTATTTTAAGATGGACATCCATTATTCTTGAGCTAATTATTAAACTTTATTTTTTTTGTTTATATATATATATATATATATATATATATATATATATATATATATATATATATATATATTGTCATAGGAATCATGCTAAGATGGATCATCGTGAAAATGGAGGATTGGAATAATGAAATAGTCCTTAGGGAGGAAATAAGAAGACACATTCAACTAGCCATTAGGGATACAAGTGATGTATTATGAGCAATGTTCCAGTAAACTAGCCTTTAAAGTGAGTGATGTTCTAGTTAAATATACTTTTTTTTGTTTCATGTGTTATGGGCTAGTTTGTGGCTAAGGGATGCTGCCACACCAACTTGTCCCCTCGTCACTATCAAAGTGACGAGGTGAAGCCCACAACAATTTGCCTCCTTGTCACTGTTGTCCTACGCCAGTATTGAGGTAAAGGTGAATTATGAAATAGCCTTTAGGAAGGCAATGAATAAGTCCATCCAACTAGCTCTTAAGGCTATGAGTGACATTCCTGTTATAAACTGTCGTGGTTTCAGAAACCGGGGGACAATAGATTTGTGTTCGGTGGGGGATGCAAGTGCAGACTCACTCTGAATGGTGGATCACAGGAATCCGAGCAAGGAACTGAGACACTGGGGTTATACTGGTTCAGGCTTTTGCCCTAGTCTAGTGTGATGTTGATCATAGTATTGCTTTCAAGCTTGTTACAGCAGGTATGCTTGTGTATCTATACAAGGGGAGAGGGACTCCCTTTTATACTTCAAGGGATTGTCCTTACAAGAGAGAGAGAGAGAGAGATCTTCAGCTAATGCCCTATGCTATAGTGCATTAGTCTTGAGGCATGCCTGTGTGTGGCATGGCTCCTTCTAATGGGTCGTATACTACCATACTCTTGCTGTCATACCTGATGGGTCCCGCAGAACATGCCCTCAGTAAGGTTGAGGTTCGTGTTTAGTATGGCTTCATCTTCTGTCAATGTCCTTGCGTCACCATCCAGTATGTGCGAGCGTGCACTAGGTGTGTCGTCCTATCCTTTTCTGGTATGTGGGTGGAGAATTTATAACCATGACCCCCTTGGTATTGTATGCATGGCGTGGACATGGTTTGGTGACAAAGTGTCCTATTACGGCCATCATGGACCAACAATGTCGGCATGTGTTCCATCCTTGCGGGGACTTGGTTGTTCGTCCCGCCTCGTAGGCTTGCTCAGTGGGGGCTTGGTCGTTCGCCCCACCATGGTTGTTCATCCTACCTTGTAGGCTTGCTCATTGACGACGTGTCCTGTTATGGCCATCATGGACCAACAACGTTAGCCTTGGTTCCTTCCTTGTGAGTCTGCTTGGTCATATGTCCCGCCTCATGGGCTTGCTCGGCAAGGACTTGGTCGCTTCGCCCCACCTCATATACTTGCTCGGCAGGGACTTTATCATTCGCCCCGCCTCGTAGACTTGCTCGGTGGGGACTTGGTCGCTAGTCCCGCCTCACAGGATTGCTCGTTGGAGACTTGGTCGCTCGCCTGGACTCACACACTTGCTCGACGGGGAATTGGTCGCTAACCCTGCCTTGCAGACTTGCTTAGCGGGACATGGTTGCTCGCCCCACCTCACAAACTTGCTCGGTAGACAAGCTAGGAAGAGGTTTAAGGGTCTCGCCATGGGTACTCTATTTCTGGGTACTCGACAGTAGCCCCTGAGCCTTCATGCGACTCTTTGGAGTCAGTCAGAGGCTTTCTTGCTGAGGATCAGAAAACCCTAGGTGCACGCAAGCGCATCAGTACGGTTTAGCCCTCAAGCCTCGAGTAATTCGTGAGGATTGCTTGGGGGTTTACTTAGTTCTTAGTGGAGGCACCGGTTCCTGAAGCGAATCATGGTATCTGAGGACTGACTCTACGGAGCTGCCTAGAGGCGATGCCCGCTAGAGTGTGGCCTCGATGCGCCTTAGTGCATCATTGTGATGTAGCCCCCGGACCCTCGAGTAATCCGTGAGGATTGATCGGGTGTTCAGTTTTTCCTCGATGATGATCGGGACTTGCTTCGCCGACCTTCCCTAATCTGGCCTTTCAAGTTGGTTGTTGATACTTGCGGTTCTTTATTATGCATGCATCTCCCCCTGGAAGGGCTTTCGAACCCTTTTGAGGAGAGGGCCATCTCCCCCGACCTAATCAGCCTGAGGGAAAGGGGCCGTCGAGCTACAGACAGGTTATCCAAGTGAAATCCGACTACCCAGTTATCGGGTCTAGTTTTGGCGAGCGATTCCACTAGGGGGCTCGACACAATGGGGCCATCTAATATAGTCCATCCTTATTCTATCCTAAACCAGCCCTCCGGTTAGTCTGGCCGACCGGAGGGGGGGCCCTGGCACCCTGTCAGTCGGGTTGTTGTAGGAGAATGTGAGGTACGATCTTGGACGTGGGATCAAGAAAATGACCTATGGGCCAGTCATCTGACTTGTGACTCGTTGGGAGCTTGCTCGGCCCACCACTCGCTTTGCGTGGGGAGGTGGAGTGAATTTCGGTTCTTACCTGGTGTGAGGTCGTTGTGGTAGCACTGTAGAAACAGAACCATCATGGCTTCGTCCGGCATGGACGGCTTGATGGAACGCGAAATGGCCTGCTCTCTTTACCGACTGTGGGCGGCATGACAGTGCGGTTAACCGCTCTTATTGCCGCTAACACCTTTTCTCGTTCTTCAGTGCGTTGCTCGAAGCGGCACATGCCCTGCTAAGCATGTCGTCTCCTTGAGGTGCCCAAGGCAAGGGGGAATACCAATGCGATGGATCCCTCTGCGCTGTTCGTGGGGCCCACCCTTCAGGCGCTGCTTTGCGTACTTATTCCTCCGTATAAATAGGATGTGGAGGCTCTAGGAGCCGGTTTCTCTTACCATGCTTTCTTAACCAATCTAATGTTGCCTCTGTCCTTCAAGGAGCCTTAAGCATTTCTTGCGTTAACTTCCTTTCTGTGCCCCTCCTTCTTGCCTCTATGGACGCCTTTCCCTTATTCTCCACCACCCAAGAGCGCCTTGAGGACCTGGAGGGAAAGGGGTTTCTTCCTCCCGACTCAGTCTGTGGCTAGCGTCTGGAGGAGTGTAGCATCCCAAAAATTCAAATCTTGAAATTTTCTCAAACTCGCTCTAAATTCAAAATGAATTTCAAATTTCATTTCAAAATGTTTGTTTGCGAGTTGATATCAACAAATAAAATATAGTGGTCTATATTCTCTCCAAAATCCTCCACAAAATATCCTTCAAATATTTCTCCAGTGATCCCCCTCAAATTCTTTCCAGAAATACTGCCCAGATATTTCCCCAGTGATCCCCTTCAAGTTCTTCCAGAAATATTGCCCAAATATTCCACCGATAATCCTCCAAGTATGTTCCTCTTGAGAAATACCTTCAGAATCATTGTTTAAGTCCCTACAAATATTTTCTTCATAACTTTCCTCATGCTCATATGTATACGTATGCCTCTAGTGTCATACGGTGAGCTCTACAAGCTAATCTCACTTATACAAGACAAATACATGCTAATCTCCCACTAATCCTCTCATCCTCCCACTAATCCTCTCATCCCTCCCCCTAATCCCCCCACCATGGCTATAAATAGAGGGGCAAGGGCCTCCTCTCATCCCACCCCAAGCCATTTCATGGCAACTCTCTTCCCCCCCTCCCACCACAAGCCCACTCCACCTCCCACACAAGCACCCACTAGCACAAGGACCGTTCGGTCGTTCTTCGATCGTTCGTCCCCCTGTTCTTAGTTTGTTCGTTCGTTCGTCTGATGGTTCGATCGTTCGTCCGATTGTTCATGGTTCGTTCGTCTGTTCGTCCAATCGTTCGATCGTTCATCCGTTCGTTCGTCCAAATAATCTTTTTCCTGCCGTTATGCTGCCGAAATTCCGATCGTTCGTTCGTTCGATCATTTGATCGTTCATCGTTCGTTCATAGTTCCTATTCATCGTTCATTCATAGTCCCTATTCATCGTTCATCTAAATAATCTTTGTCCTGCCGTTATGCTGCCGAAATTCCGATCATTCGTTCGTCCGATCATTCGATCGTTTGTCCGTTCGTTCATAGTTCCTATTCATCGTTCATCGTTCGTTCATACCCACTATTCATTGTTCATCGTTCGTTCAAATGACTATTCACGTCACTATTCACCATTGTTACTATTCACCGTACAATTCACTGACACTATTCATCATCGTTATTATTCATCATTATTACTATTCATCGATGCTATCTATAATTACTTTTTCGTCGTCACTATTCATCGTTACTGTTCATCGACCATCCGATCACCCTAAATTTCAACTACTCATCCATCATGTTGTCCAGTCCACCTAAGACCAGCCAGACCCATATTCCAGTCATACGAACTCCGGTGACTGTGATTTTCCTTCCAGTGGGAACTCCCCATCTGGTCACGCATCCCAGGTTTCTCCAAGTTGAGCATGCTTAACTTTGAGATTCCTTTGAACCAGGCTTCCAAACTCAGATTCCAATAATTCTTGTTTCTAAATTTTTATCAAACTATTCCCTATCCAACCATGTCATCCCTTAAGCATGGTTCATATTCCAGAAAACTCCCAAAATACTCTTGTCCCATATTCTGCCTATAACTCTCCTGTTCATATTAAGTCAGATGATTCATTCGTCACTATTCTCACCAACAGTGAACTTCACTGTGCTACACCACATACACCCAGCTATAAATACACCTAGCTACCCTCCCCTCTCCACACACACTCAACACCCTCAGCCAAGGCAAACACCCCACCCACTCAGTTACTCCGCTTTGCCAGCTACATGCATAGTGTCGCTTCACCTCCAGTCCACCCTCCTAGTAAGCACCTCCGCTCCACCACTAGTAGTATCTCAACACCACATGACACAGATTCTACTCAAGACTCTACCCATCCATATATCGCTATTCTGACCACTATACTAAATATTTGTTGGTATACTTGCTTGTTTGTATGTTTGCTTGTTCACGTTGCATAGTTATCCGAGCATTCGTGCCGTCTCGTGGAGGCCAGATCTACAAGTCTACGCTAGGCGGTGGAGCCAGAAGCCAGTTCCGCGAGCTCCCCTTCCCCTTCGTCGGATAAGCACGACAATCTCACTGGATCCCTTTGATGCATAAATTACCTATGTTTTTCAACCACAACCCTCAGCCTGTTATTTTATGCATGATATGATTTTGAGACAAGTTATTATGGCCACCCAGCCGCTTGCCGCAATCAATCCTTGATATATTTGTTACAAATGATTTGAGAAAAGGTGTGAGTTTTCAAAAGAAAACGCTTTTCAAAATGTGTATGATGAAGGGTTTTCACCCTTATCACCTTTGAGTAGAGATGATTAGGGACTCCCTGGTTTAGGGGAGGGCCTAAGGTGATGGCTCAGCTGGTTTAGGTGTGAGCAGAAGGATTGTCCCCTCACATAAGGACCGGTTTGTCATCCTTCACTACCTGTACTCATGATAAGTACAACCACTCGAGACTGTATGGGCAGTCACTCAATCTGAACTCGTACGGTCCAAACCCTAGGGTTATGAAGGCTGGGGAGCACCAGGAGGATAAGGAGCGGGAATGTTTTGTCCGGTTTGGACATGGCGGTGGCCTGACTCCTTCCGGTATAACCGTTAAGGTAAGGATGTGCGAGGAAAGAAAGAGATTCGGCATTTGGGTCTCACGACAGTGAGATCACAGAAACTGGACTAGTGGGTAAAGTGTACCCCTCTGCGCAGAGTTCAAACCTATTCGAATAGTCTGTGTCCATAGGAATGGACGAGCCTGGTGTGGTATGACAATTAGTGTTTTGTTTTCCAAAAATAAAAAAGGTGCTTTTGAGAAAAGTGGTTTTTAAAAGGTCCGGCGGTTGAGCCATGAGCTATGGTGGACGGGAAGTCCATTAGCTGTTTTTGAAAATGAAAACCAATGGGAAACTGCTGAGATACCTGGATGGTTTTGTTCAGGGGATTTTGTTCTAATACTGAAAAAAAAACTTCCTGCTCCTTTGGGAGAGGATGCGCTTTGAAAATACAAAATGTTTTACAAAACAACCCTGCATAAAATATTGTTGTTTCTACAAAATATCCCGAGCTCCACATATTCCATGCATTATATCTGATTTCCCCATTTCGTGGGTGAAGGTGGGCTTCTGAGTATGTTTGTACTCACCCTTGCTTATTTGTTGTTTTTCAGAGAAGGTGATCACTGATCGGGTAAGAGTTACGCCTGTTCCCAACCTTGGCTGTGGCTGTTGGACCGCTGATTTGCTTCGCTGCGTATATCGGGCTGCTTTAGCCCCACTCTGATGATATGTCCCGAGTTGTGGACCAACTCTTAAAGTTGATCACCACCTTTATAGGTTTGTCTCGTTTAAGCAGATCTGTAATCATCTGATGTATAAATGTGTTTACTAGCCAACTGGGATTAGTAATTGTATCACATTTGAGTCCCAGAGGATCTGGGGCGCTTCAGGTGGTATCAGAGCTGTTAGGTTGGCCGCAGGACGTAACCCTTAGCCTGATCCCAAAGTTTTTTGAGTCAAAACTATTTTCTTAAAAAAATTGTTGCTCTCATCCCTTCATTTCAAAAGTGCTTTCCCCCTTTCTTTCTCTCAGAAGTCAGATGGAGGTCCGCTGCTAAACCAGCTTTTGCCAGAATGAAGATGGTTTCCCCAAGTTGCTAAGAGCATGCACAGTTCGCCTCGGAATCAGGAGCCAGCCAGAGTATGATGGTCGTGAATTCGTCGAGCATGGCACAAAGAAGTGTGTCATGACTATATACATTGGATCCAGTCCGCACCATGTGGAATGGAGTGTCACTGCTGCTGGACCCAGATTCAAAGACACCTGCCAAGTCATCGCTCGCAAGGCATTGAGGGCCCTGTGTCAAATTTATGAAGAAGAAGTGGCTGACACCCCGCTTAGATTCTTTCCGCCCTTTCAGAGAGACAGTCCCGTTTGGATGGCCAGGATGCGTGCATTGGAAGGTCAGCAGCTGCTTGAGGATGACCCCACAGTCATGTACCTTATTGCATACCTGCTCACCCTGGATGCCTAGTATGATTTCTTGGCTCGGCACCACCGTCAGATGATTGCCCGAGCAGAAGATGCAGAGAAGCGCAACCGTCAGCTCCATGTGGATCTCACCACAGCTTAAGCCCGTGTAGCTGCCTTAGAAAGTCGTGAAGTCATTGCTGTTGAAGCCCTAAAGCAAGCCAAGGATGAGCATGTCCAGAAGGTGATTGAGGCCTACTTGGTAACCCGTAACCAACGTAGAGCCATGTGGATCCAAGAGCCCGCTTCATCAAATCCAGTTCAACCCATGAGAGCTGAAGATCCTCAGATTCTTGAAGGTCACCCGGTCCCTATCAGAGGAGAGAAGACTTGGGAACTCTCGGAAAGAGCCATAGTCTTGGAAGGAATTCCAGTCTCCCCTCAGGCTATGGAAGCAAGAGCACCCCAAGTCCTCCCAAGATCCCCCGTCAGAGTTGTTTGAGCCCCTCACCATGAAGAAGATTCCAGCACCGTCCCTTGAGGTCAAGGAAGAAGCCGCAAGCACCCCACCAGCACCGCCGCCCTCTGAGGAGCTACAAGAGCTAGTCCCGCTTGAAGAAGAGTTCGACCCTGTCTTGCCATCTCAGTCGCCGCCAGAAGAAGTCATCAACATCAGCTCCCTCTTGACCCATCTAGGAGATGTCTCAGATTGAAGTTGTGTGCAAGCCTCTCCAGAAGAGAAGCTACCTGGTCTGAAGTTAGTTATGCCCAGTCCTCTGCATGCATTGGGTAGTGAAGTTTTTCTTCACTTTGGCTAGAGCCCTGCATGTATGAGAGGTAACCATGTAGCCTCGTGTTTTGAAAAACTCTAATTGTGTGGCCCCCTAGGGCATTTCAAAATGAATTTCACTTGATGTTTTCTTCCCTTTTGAGTGCATATGTGATGCTTTAACGTTAGTGCTCATAAGTTGCATTTAGCATAGTTCTCAATTCAGGAGCCAAGCAATAGTAGTTATGCTTAGCCCCCGAATCTGAGTAGACCGTGCTTTGGAAAAACTCTATTCTTCCCTTATTCAAAACATTTGATTTGTTTGTGCTTATCATTGCTGAGCTTGTGTGTTTTCTTTCTTTTTAAGAAAGGTTTTCTCTAAAAACATAGATCACAAATTAGAGCTAATCCTCACGTTATGCTTCCATTCTCATCTTAACCCTTCTCAAAAGAAAAGCACCTTACCCAAGAAGATACCGGGAAGCTTACCATTGAAGCCTGGAATAAGCTACAGAAGAAACATGTCTAGTCACTCAGTCAAAAGGACCGACCGTGAGAATCAAAGCACTGCCCCTGAGTCAAAGTAAAAAGAAAAAGAGGACAAAAAGAGTTATTACCATATAGAGAGGCAAGGATTCTTGTAACCAGAGACCACAAACATCAGGGTCATTGACCCCACCACTCACTCGTGCCCCGCACGCGTGCCTGCCTCCATGCGCACCACCACCGCCCCATCCCCCCCTTTGCAGCGCACCCACCGCCATTACCGCCAGCAACACCATCCCCCTCCATCGCACTTGTTGCCTTGTGTCACCTGCTCCATCATCGCCACTCTGCACCGGAGCACCACCTCACATACTGCTCGCCTATAAAACTTCCCCACCAACTCCCTCAATTCCCATCTCACTCAAAGCAAAGCACACACCTGATAAAATCCCCTCTGCCAAATTGCAAGCAATTCCATTTTCCACTCATTCTGATAGAGCTGGAGTGCCCGATCTTTCGGTGAGTGGAGATAATTCTGATTTGGTGGAAGTAGACCCTCACGATCTGACTACGACGAGCGAACCTGAAGCGCCTATGCAATCGCTGAACCAACTCCCAATGGTTACCGACTTTGCTGATGCGAGATCGGCCTGATCACGAAGATCGTTTCCTATGAGCAATCGAAAAACGAACAAGAAAAAGATGCGAGCAATCTTAATATCACTCAAGGTGGAGTTCTGAATCACAGAGGACAACACGTATTTGTGCGTGTTCTGGTGTAGCTAAAGCTAGATGTAAAACAAAACTCCAGTTCTAAATGAAACAGGACTCTGACTAAATTGAGGAGAGGCGTGAACAGTAGGGCTGGCGCTATAGTACCGCGGTTACTATTCACGACTTCCCTAGGCGCCCCATCCGGTCCTTCCTGTTGGGCCATCTTCTAATCTTCTGGGCCTTCGTTCTTTAACAGCATGATGTAGTTCAATTCTCTTGCACGGGCCTGAGTCACTGGCCCAGGTGGACGGGGTGGCACCTGGACTGGGGAAGATGGTGCCAAGGCTAGAGAAGGTGCTGCTGGTGTAGATGTACTCGTGTTGGTGTTGATGTCCTCAACATCCTCCCCTTCTTGAACTGAAGTCGTCCTCGACGGCAACTCCTTATCTTCTCCCGCATACGGTTTCAAATCTGCAACATTAAAACTAGTGGAAACACCAAACTCCGTAGGCAGGTCAAGGATATAAGCATTAGCATTAATCTTGGTTAGTATCTTAAAACGACCAGCAGCACGAGGCATCAATTTAGAACGGCGCAAAGTAGGAAAACGATACTTTCTCAAATGCAACCAAACCATATCACCAGGTTCAAAAGTAACTAGTTTCCAGCCTTTACTACCAGTAATCTGATATTTAGCATTAGCAGCAGCAATGTTTTTTTGAGTTTGTTCATGGAGGTTAATCATTTGTTCAACATGTGCAACAGCATCTATGTGTGGGGCGTCCGTAGCATCAAGCGAAAACAAAGCAATAGGCGCCCTAGGAATGTAACCATAAACAATTTGAAAAGGGCACATCTTTGTAGAAGTATGTGTTGCATGATTATAAGCAAACTTAACATGAGGCAAGCAATCCTCCCAACGTTTCAAATTTTTGTCTAAAACAGCCCTAAGCATGGTAGACAAAGTTCGATTAACTACCTCAGTTTGACCATCAGTCTGAGGGTGACAAGTGGTGCTAAACAGCAATTTAGTTCCCAATTTATTCCACAGAGATCTCCAAAAATGACTGAGAAACTTAGCATCACGATCCGAGACTATTGTATTGGGAATACCGTGCAAACGAATAATCTCTCTAAAAAACAATTCAGCAACATTGCTAGCATCATCAGTCTTATGACAAGGTATGAAATGAGCCATTTTGGAGAATCGATCAACAACCACAAAAATGCTATCCCTCCCCTTCTTAGTTCTTGGCAATCCCAAAACAAAATCCATCGAAATATCAATCCAAGGTGAAGTAGGAACAGGCAAAGGCATATACAAACCATGGTTGTTCAACCGTGACTTAGCTTTCTGACAAGTAGTGCAGCGTACAACAAGGCGCTCAACATCAGCGCGCATCTGAGGCCAAAAGAAGTGGGCAGCCAACACCTCATGTGTCTTGTAGACGCCAAAGTGCCCCATGAGACCGCCTCCATGCGCTTCCTGTAACAATAAAAGACGAACCGAGCTAGCTGGAACACACAGCTTGTTAGCGCGAAACAGGAACCCATCCTGTATGTGAAATTTGCCCCATGGTTTCCCATTAATACAATGGCCGAAAGCATCTTTAAAATCAGCATCGTCAACATATTGATCTTTCACAGTGTGCAAACCAAAGATTTTAAAATCTAACTGTGACAGCATGGTATAGCGACGAGACAAAGCATCAGCAATAACATTGTCCTTCCCGTTCTTGTGTTTAATAATGTAAGGAAAGGACTCAATGAATTCTACCCATTTAGCATGACGAAGGTTCAGATTTGTTTGGGTACGAATATGTTTTAAAGCCTCATGATCAGAATGAATTATGAACTCACGATGCCAAAGATAGTGATGCCATGTATGCAAAGTGCGCACTAAAGCGTAAAGCTCCTTATCATAAGTAGAATATTTCAAACTAGCACCGCTTAATTTTTCACTAAAATAAGCAACTAGTTTTCCTTCTTGTAACAAAACAGCACCTAGCCCAATACTGCTAGCATCGCATTCAAGCTCAAACACTTTATTAAAATCAGGCAATTGCAATAGGGGAGCTTGGGTTAACTTATCTTTCAAAGTGCTGAACGCTACATCCTGCGAATCACTCCAAGCAAACGGCACATCTTTCTTTGTAAGCTCATGTAGAGGCGCTACAATGGAGCTAAAATCACGAACAAATCTGCGGTAGAAACCGGCTAGTCCAAGAAAGCTCAGAATTTGTGTGACCGTCGTCGGTGTAGGCCACTCCCGAATGGCAGCAATCTTGCTGCTATCCACCTCAATGCCCTGTGGAGTAACAACATAACCAAGAAACGAGACACGTCGTGTGCAAAAGATCTTTTTTCCATGTTAGCTAATAACTGGGCAGCACGCATTGCATCAAAAACAGCACTTAAATGTTCCAAATGCTCTTTCTTAGATTTGCTGTAAATAAGGATATCATCAAAATAAACAACCACAAACAATCCTATGAAGGGCCTCAGAACTTCATTCATCACTCGCATAAAAGTGCTGGGAGCATTAGTCAATCCAAACGGCATAACCAACCATTCATATAAACCAAATTTCGTTTTAAAAGCCGTTTTCCATTCATCACCCAGTTTCATTCTAATCTGGTGGTAACCACTACGCAAATCAATCTTAGTGAAAATAATGGCACCACTAAGCTCATCTAGCATATCATCAAGGCGTGGTATAGGATATCGATAACGAATAGTGATGTTATTAATAGCACGACAGTCTACACACATATGCCATGACCCATCTTTCTTGGGAACAAGTAACACAGGAACAGAGCAAGGGCTAAGAGACTCACGAATGTATCCCTTGTCAAGCAACGCCTGTACCTGGCGCTGAATCTCCTTCATCTCATCCGGATTTGTACGGTACGGTGCGCGGTTTGGAAGCTGTGCGCCGGGGATGAGGTCGATCTGGTGCTCAATGCCACGAAGCGGTGGGAGACCCAGTGGTAAGTCTTTGGGAAAGACATCAGCGTACTCCTGCAAAAGGTTAGCAACCACAGGGGGAATAGCCAAAGATGGTGCATCATCAAGTGAAATGAGGACACTAGAGCATACAAGTGCATAGCATGGCAAATGAGCACCATGTAAATCATCAAAATCAGTACGTGTAGCAAGTAAAACAGGAGCCTTCAACTTGATTTCAGAAGGAACAGAGGGCGATGGATCAAGTTGTTTAGCAGTTATAGCAGCTCGGGCAAGATCATCTTTAACAATTTGTTCAGGTGTCATTGGATGTATAATTATTTTCTGACCCTTAAAAATGAAAGAATAATGATTCGAACGACCATGATGCAAGCTATCAGTATCATATTGCCAAGGTCGACCAAGTAACAAAGAGCATGCTTCCATGGGAATAACATCACAATCAACAAAATCAGAATAAGCACCCATGGAGAAAGGAACACGCACGGAACGTGTAATTTTTATTTTACCACCATCATTAAGCCATTGAATGTGATATGGGTTTGGATGCTTACGAGTGGGTAACGACAACTTTTCGACCAGCATGGTACTCGCCAAATTGTTGCAACTGTCGCTGTCGATAATGATGCGAATTGACCGCTCCTGCACAACACCCTTAGTATGGAACAGAGTGTGTCGCTGATTCTTCTCGGGCAAAGCGACCTGTGTACTAAGAACACGCTGCACAACAAGACTTTCATACCTATCAGCGTCGCCCGGGTTGACATGTACCTCCGCCTGAGCTGCATGGTCAGTGGCAAGTAGTGCATGTTCAATTTTTTCAGAATCACTAGCGGAAGAGTACTCACCATCGTCACGAATGAGCAAAGTGCGTTTGTTTGGGCAGTCCCGAATCACATGGCCAAATCCTCTACAGCGATGACACTGAATATCCTGTGTACGACCTGTGGGTGGGGCAGTGCTGACTGGTTTGGTCGTCTTCTCGCACGGAGTAGTGGTGGACGTGGATGGCGCAGGGGGAACTGGTGCTGAGGTGGATGTCGAGCTTCGTCCTGTAAAAGGGTTAGAATATGGCTTCAAGCGGTGTCCCTGCACTTCACGTTCAGCTTTGCAAGCATATTCAAATAAACTAGTCATATCATAATATTCCTTATAATCAAGTATATCCTGGATTTTGCGGTTTAAACCACCACGAAAACGTGCCATAGCAGCGTCGTTGTCCTCCAATATCCCACAACGAATCATACCTTTTTGTAACTCCTCGAAATAGTCCTCAACAGATTGAGAACCTTGCTGAAAACGCTGCATTTTATTAAGCAAATCACAAGCATAATACGAAGGCACAAATCAATGTCGCATCGCAGCTTTCAACTGATCCCAAGTGGTTGGAATGGCAGTGTGATGTTTTATTTTATACTCACACCACCAAATTAAAGCAAAATCAGTAAATTCACTAATAGCAGCTTTAACCTGAGAATGTGCAGCAATATCATGGCATGAAAAATTTTGTTCAACCTCTAACTCCCAATCAAGATATGCAGCAGGATCATATTTGCCATTAAAAGGTGGAATTTTAAATTTAATCTTAGAAAATAAGTCATTAGCGGGATGACGAACCACACAGCGTGCACGACCACTGCGATCTCCATCGTCCTGCTCAGTGTCACCGCCGTAGTCCTGCTCCATCTTTGTGGTCAACGCATCAAGGCGTGCCAGGATGGTGTCGAGTGTGGTGCGAGTCACCGTTTGAGCAAGGTCAAGTTGGTTGAAACGCTCAGTCGTCGAAGTGACCGTTGAATCAAGCCGTTCATGCATCGTCCTAATGTTAGCAGCAAGTCCATCAACTTGTCCCCTTACTTCCAGCAACTGGGCATCCACCGTGTCGTGTGCTCCTGCCATAGTTAGCGCAAACACCAAAACACCAAAAGGAGAAAAACCGACGACAACAAGGAAATGGTGGTGACAACTCGCTCAATGGAATGCTGTTATCAAGTTCTTATCCGTTCTTACCAAGCCACAGTGGTGAACTGCAACCAACAGGTGGAACCGGTGAAAGATTGGATGAGCGATTGCCTGGAGAAACAGAAACCTTCTCGTCGTAGAAATATGTGGAGTTTTGGGTAGGCTGCACTCAAGTCAAGGATTAGCACGATCAAACAATAATGCAAAGTTGAATTATAGTGCAAAACAAGAAACTATATTGCTGGCCACAAGTGCAAAGGACGGATGGAACTAGCAGAATGGCAGTACCGTAAATATTGTACTAGCGAGGCCAAAAAGGCACTAGTAGGAATCACAGGTGATTTTGTTTTTCTTTTTTGTATGATTTTTTGATATTTTTCTCAGCACAAGGAGCAACAAAATAGGAGCTACACGAAGTTTCACCTAAAACAGAGTTCAGATGTGGTCTACAGAAAATCAGGAAGTTCTCTGAAAAGCGTGCGAGAACTTTGACAAATTCTTTTCTTTATTTTCCTGATTTTTTGACAATTATATCGAAACCAAACAGGTCATAGGCCAGTTTGGCTGGCCTCAGAATGGTGTCAACAAGCTCATATAAAAATTTCAGATTTTTTGAACAACCAAGCGAAAAGTTATGCCTGGTTTAAGGAAGGTATGTTTAAAACGACCGAGATGAGACAACCTCTTTGTATCCTTTCTCCTTCATTTTCTTTTTTTTTGTTTCTGTTTTTTTGACATAACCGAAGGAGAAAAACAAGGAAGCGGCGTTGACTCGGTTTGTTTTTTTTCTATTTTTTTTACGTAACCGAAGGAGAAAAATAAGGAAGCGGCGTTGACTCGGTTTGTGGCGTGATCAAACGGAATATGGTGGCGGCGCGCTAGGGTTTGAATGGTGGAATAACACAATTCAACCAACAACAAATAACGTGAAAGAACACAAATTCAAAAATGCAGATTATTGAAAGAAAGTGTGAGGCTCAAAAGGGTGCTGGGATAAGGTCTAACCTAAATTTTTATGTGGTTTTGTGGACTGTAGGAGAAAAAAAACAATGGATAAACTCACCGATCAACCTGGAAATCTGATACCACTTGATAGAGCTGGAGTGCCCGATCTTTCGGTGAGTGGAGATAATTCCGATTTGGTGGAAGTAGACCCTCATGATCCGACTACGACGAGCGAACCCGAAGCGCCAATGCAATCGCTGAACCAACTCCCAATGGTTACTGACCTTGCTGATGCGAGATCGGCCTGATCACGAAGATCGTTTCCTGTGCATAATCGAAGAATGAACAAGAAAAAGATGCGAGCAATCTTAATATCACTCGAGGTGGAGTTTTGAATCACAGAGGACAGCACATATTTGTGCGTGTTCTGGGGTAGCTAAAGCTAGATGTAAAACAAAACTCCAGTTCTAAATGAAACAGGACTCTGACTAAATAGAGGAGAGGCGTGAACAGTAGGGTCGGCGCTATAGTACCGCAGTTACTCTTCATGACTTCCCTAGGCGCCCCATCCGGGCCTTCCTGTTGGGCCATCTTCTAATCTTCTGGGCCTTCGTTCTTTAACAGCATGATGTAGTTCAATTCTCTTGCACGGGCCCATGTCACTGGCCCAAGTGGACGGGGTGGCGCCTGGACTGGGGAAGATGGTGCCTGGGCTGGAGAAGGTGCTGCTGGTGTAGATGTACTCGTGTTGGTGTTGATGTCCTCATCAAATTCACCCCTAAAATCACAATGCTTGGTGATTCTTGGGTTGAAGACTGTTGTACATGGTTCATAGTCTTCGGCTTCCTCCTCTGTATGATGGTAATACTCTTTGATAGAATCCTCCAGTGGGAAGAGCAAAGAGAAAGAAAGGGTCAGTGAAAAGAAGATAGTGAAGAGAAGATGAGAAGAAGGTTCTCTCAGAATCAACCCTGTGTCAGTCATTTCTCCGCAGCCCGCTCAAGCAGCAACAGCAGAAGAAGGCCCCGTAACACCCTTGTTATGAGGTACTTCAAGGAGTTCAAATCCCCAAGATTCAAGAGTTCTACCCTCATTCATTTTAAGTGGGGTAGTGTTCCAGTAAAGTTCCTGCTTTGGAGAAAAAAAAGAAGGCATGTAGCAAGCTTGTGGAGGACCAGATCATCAAAGCTTATAAGTTTCTGGACGAGAAGTGGTCACCCAAGTTCCATTGATGAAGCACCAGAAGACCAATCAAGGAAGAAATCCATGTGTGAGTTCGCAAGAGGAAGGTTTGCGTGTTGGCATCGTTGCTTCTTCAATAAGCTAGCTGCCAAGCAAAAGCTAGAAGCCTGAAGATGATCTTTGAGTAGCCAGAATCAGCGTTTGGAATCGGCAACCGGATGCTCCTCAAAGGCCAGATTTTGTTGAAGCTCCATCGCCTCGAAGAGTCTACAAAGTGAAGATATGTAGCTGAAGTAAAGCTACACCCATAACCCTTCTAAGCCGAATCTCGAGGATGAGATTCATTTTAAGTGGGGTAGATTTGTAGCATCCCAAAAATTCAAATCTTGAAATTTTCTCAAACTCGCTCTAAATTCAAAATGAATTTCAAATTTCATTTCAAAATGTTTGTTTGCGAGTTGATAAATAAAATATAGTGGTCTATATTCTCTCCAAAATCCTCCTCAAAATATCCTTCAAATATTTCTCCAGTGATCACCCTCAAATTATTTCTAGAAATACTGCGCAGATATTTTCCCAGTAATCCCCTTCAAGTTCTTCCAGAAATATTGCTCAAATATTCCACCGATAATCCTCCAAGTATTTTCCTCTTGAGAAATACCTTCAGAATCATTTTTCAAGTCCCTATAAATATTTTCTTTATAACTTTCCTCATGCTCATACGTATATGTATGCCTCTAGTGTCATACGGTGAGCTCTACAAGCTAATCTCACTTATACAAGACAAATACATGCTAATCTCCCACTAATCCTCTCATCCTCCCACTAATCCTCTCATCCCTCCCCCTAATCCCCCCACCATGGCTGTAAATAGAGGGGCAAGGGCCTCCTCTCATCCCACCCCAAGCCATTTAATGGCAACTCTCTTCCCCCCCCCCCACACGCCCACTCCACCTCCCACACAAGCACCCACTAGCACAAGGATCGTTCGGTCGTTCTTCAATCGTTCGTCCCCCTGTTCTTAGTTTGTTCGTCCGATCGTTCATGCTTTGTTCGTCCGATCGTTCGATCGTTCGTCCAAATAATCTTTTTCCTGCCATTATGCTGCCAAAATTCCGATCGTTCGTTTGTTCGATCATTCGATCGTTCATCATTCGTTCATAGTTCCTATTCATCGTTCATCGTTCGTTCATAGTCCCTATTCATTGTTCATCCAGATAATCTTTGTCCTGTCATTATGCTGCCGAAATTCCGATCGTTCATTCGTCCGATCATTCGATCGTTCGTCCGTTCGTTCATAGTTCCTATTCATCGTTCGTTCATAGCCACTATTCATCGTTCATCGTTCGTTCATATGACTATTCACATCACTATTCACCATTGTTACTAATCATCGTTACTATTCACCGACACTATTCATCATCATTACTATTCATTATTGTTACTATTAATCGATGATATCTATAATTACTTTTTCGTCGTCATTATTCATCGTTACTATTCATCGACCATCTGATCACCCTAAATTTCAACTACTCATCCATCATGCTGTCCAGTCCACCTAAGACCAGCCAGACCCATATTCCAGTCATACGAACTCCAGTGACTGTGATTTTCCTTCCAGTGGGAACTTCCCATCTGGTCACCCATCCCAGGTTTCTCCAAGTTGAGCATGCTTAACTTTGAGATTCCTTTGAACCAGGCTTCCAAACTCAGATTCCAATAATTCTTGTTTCTAAATTCTTATCAAACTATTCCCTATCCAACCATGTCATCCCTTAAGCATGGTTCATATTCCAGAAAACTCCCAAAATACTCTTGTCCCATATTCTGCCTATAACTCTCCTGTTCATACTAAGTCAGACGATTCATTCGTCACTATTCTCACCAACAGTGAACTTCACTGTGCTACACACATACACCCAGCTAAAAATACACCCAGCTACCCTCCCCCTCTCCACACACACTCAACACCCTCAGCCAAGGCAAACACCCCACCCACTCAGTTACTCCGCTCTACCGGCTACACGCATAGTGTCGCTTCACCTCCAGTCCACCCTCCTGGGAAGCACCTCCACTCCACCACTAGTAGTATCTCAACACCACATGACACAAATTCTACTCAAGACTCTACCCATCCATATATCGCTATTCTGACCACTATACTAAATATTTGTTGGTATACTTGCTGGTTTGTATGTTTGCTTGTTCATGTTGCATAGTTATCGGAGCGTTCGTGCCGTCTCGTGGAGGCCAGATCTGCAAGTCTACGCCAGGCGGTGGAGCTAGAAGCCAGTTCCACGAGCTCCCCTTTCCCCTTCGCCGGATAAGCACGACAAGCTCACTGGATCCCTTTAATGCATAAATTACCTATGTTTTTCAACCACAACCCTCAGCCTGTTATTTTATGCATGATATGATTTTGAGACAAGTTATTATGGCCACCTAGCCGCTTGCCGCAATCAATCCTTGATATATTTGTTACATATGATTTGAGAAAAGGTGTGAGTTTTCAAAAGAAAATGCTTTTCAAAATGTGTATGATGAAGGGTTTTCAACCTTATCACCTTTGAGTAGGGATGGTCAGGGACTCCCTAGTTTAGGGGAGGGCTTAAGGTGATGGTTCAGCTGGTTTAGGTGTGAGCAAAAGGATTGTCCCCTCACATAAGGGCCAGTTTGTCATCCTTCACTACCTGTACTCATGATAAGTACAACCACTCGAGACTGTATGGGCAGTCACTCAATCTGAACTCATACGGTCCAAACCCTAGGGTTATGAAGGCTGGGGAGCACCGGGAGGATAAGGAGGGGGAATGTTTTGTCCGGTTTGGACATGGCGGTGGCCTGACTCCTTTCGGTATAACTTTTAAGGTAAGGACGTGCAAGGAAAGAAAGAGATTTGGCATTCGTGTCTCACAACGGTGAGATCGCAGAAACCAGACTAGTGGGTAAAGTGTACCCCTCTGCGCAGAGTTCAAACCTATTCGAATAGTCTATGTCCACAGGAATGGACGAGTCTGGTGTGGTATGACAATTACTGTTTTGTTTTCCAAAAATAAAAAGGTGCTTTTGAGAAGTGGTTTTTAAAAGGTCGGGCGGTTGAGTCGTGAGCTATGGTGGACTGGAAGTCCTGTAGCTGTTTTTGAAAATGAAAACCAGTGGGAAAATGCTGAGATACCTGGATGGTTTAGTCCAGGGGATTTTGTTCTAATACTAAAAAAACTTCCTGCTCCTTTGGGAGAGGATGCGCTTTGAAAAATACAAAATGTTTTATAAAACAACCTTGCATAAAATATTGTTGTTTCTGCAAAATATCCTGAGCTCCATATATTCCATGCATTATATCTGATTTCCCCATTCTGTGGGTGAAGGTGGGCTGCTGAGTATGTTTGTACTCACCCTTGCTTATTTGTTGTTTTTCAGAGAAGGTGATCACTGATCGGGTAAGAGTTACGCCTGTTCCCAACCTTGCCTGTGGCTGTTGGACCGCTGATTTGCTTCGGTGTGTATATCGGGCTGCTTCAGCCCCACTCTGATGATATGTCCCGAGTTGTGGACCAACTCTTAAAGTTGATCGCCACCTTTATAGGTTTGTCTCGTTTAAGCAGATCTGTAATCATCTGATGTATAAATGTGTTTACTAGCCTCCTGAGACTATTAATTGTATCACATTTGAGTCCCAGAGGATCTAGGGCGCTTCAAGGAGGAAGGCGGTGCTCCGGCGCCTCGTGATAGAGAGGTTGTGGTGCTAGCCTCCTTTTATGAGTGCAGCTTCAGACTTCCTCTGCATCCCTTCGTGCGGGGGCTTCTCTTCTACTAAGGCTTGGAGCTACAGAACCTCCACCCAAACATGGTCCTACACATATTGTGATTCATCACGCTATGCGAGTCATACCTTGGCATTGAGCCTCACTGGAAGTTGTGGGCGCATCTATTCAGTCCACGGGTGAACCCTGATCGAGGTGACCAACCTTTCGTTGGCTCATTCAATATCCAGCTCTAGGGTTCACACATGTCCTCCTACCTCTCGATCCCGCTTCTATCCTTTATTCGGGGTTACGAGGGCGAGAGGTTCTATGTCTGGATAAGATCCCAGTAAACAAGACTAATTGGTCCTATGGCGCGGAGAAGATGTTCAAGCCAAAGATCAAGCTGGTGTTGGATGCGGTTGCCTAGCAATGCAAGCGGGGACTTTCTGGTGAGAGGCTGATCCACACTTTTATGGATCGTCATCTCCAACTGCTCGTGGCCCACCTGAGGACCATGTGGTAGTACACCGAGGATAATGACTCTGACTGCCATTCGGACGAGAACCTGATGAGGGAGGAGCTTACAGCCCACATCCTCGCTATCACGGCGGGGTGACGTCGGACTTCTTGGATGAGAGTGGCCTAGTACCATTCAACCATGCACATTTGAGCGACATGGTAAGCTCCCTTTAACCTTCTTTCTCTCCTCTTTTGTTTGGGTCACACCAATGAGTGCTTTGCTAGGGGCTTTGCAGCATCAAGGTTTCCCGTCCCCCTCTTCTGGAGGATGCCGCTATTAAGGCGGAGAAGAAACAGAAGAGGGAGGTGGAGTAATTGACTGCGACGGCGTGTAAGAAACGCCGCCTTTAGAGGAAGGCAGAGAAGAAATGGGCTAGGCCTTGGAGGAGCATCACCCCATCCACTGACACAGAGGACGTGACCTCCAACGACGTCGAAGCCAGCTCCAACGTCTAGCATGGGGGTGGGGGACGCTGTGGAGGCCGTCCCACCTGCCCCGCATGGGGAGCATCCTGGGGGAAGGCCGGGGTGCCGGCTCTTCCCCCTCCCCTGTCGCGATAACCTAGGACGATGGCTTTATCAAGGGGGGGCGCCACCACCGGTAGTCACAACTATGGTGGAGCGCCATGAGGAGGCCAAGCAGGCAACCGCGCCACCGCCTGCAACGTTCTGGACTCTTCTCGGTACATTATCGACATCCTTTCCTTTGTAATGTCGTCTTCCGTGTGTTCTTAGTTCTGCTAAATCCCATCTAGCGTGTATGTGCCGGTAAAAGTTAGTGAAAAGTGTAGTCCTTGCAGCAAAGGGGGGTAGGTCGTCCTCATAGCTTTAGTGGCTGCTGGCGCAGTCCCTTTGGCTCCTTCTACCCCCGTGGGAACATCAGGCGTGCTCGTCCTCCCTTGCCTTCCACCAGCTCCTACCATAGCTAAGGCCACCGGTGGTGGGCTCCCAGCGACGGATTCGGCGGTAGTCGTCCTTCCGCCAGTACCTTCGCTTCCTCAATTGTCGAGCCCAACGGTCATGATGGGTTTGTCCGCTGAGGCATCATTATTGCTGGAGATTGCTGAGCTTCGAGGGTGGCCACCACCCACCACCGCTATTTTGTCCTTTGTGGGCATGCTGCCTACGCCATTGACAGAGTTTTACGGCCACTATTTTGTATCTTCAATGAGTTTTAGTTTGGACTTCAATCTGCTATCTTTATCTCATACTTGGTTAAGTTAGTCAATATTGAGTTACTTTAGGTTTGTAGGCATAAATCACCAAAAAAGGGGGAGATTGAAAGGGAAATGTGCCCTTAGGCCATTTCTAGTAGTTTTGGTGATAAAATGCTCGACACACCACATTGGACTAATCACTTCGATATGAGCATGAGCATAGGGTCTAGCAAAAGCAAGTTGAAGTCAACAAGTCCATATGAGCTTAATTGAAGGTCCAAAAGTGAAACTTTGAGAAAACCAACATAACATAGGTGGTTTAAGTGTCTGCATAAGTTGCACACACCCTACTTTATGTTTCTAGCACTTTGTTTTGGCTACTAACTTAGTTTTGCAAAGAAAATGTGTTTTGGACTTAGTCTCTGGCATATTGCAAATTCTGGAGAAATTTGGTGAAAAAGGTATGGTCCCAACACTTAGTCAATTGTTTTGTGTGCTAATTATGTTTGTCTAGGGAACCTCTCAAGTTGAGCCAAAAGAAGTTAAGGAAGATTGGCTCAAAAGAGAAGTATTTGGGTTGGTCTAGGCACGACTGGATAATCTAGTGCTCGTCACCGGATAGTTCGGTGGGCACGACGGATAGCTGGTGGCATGTATGGCCAACTCCTCAGCCTTGGGATTTTACTCTAAAATTCACCAGACAGTCCAGGCTCATCATTGGACAGTCCAGTGTGTTATCTCTAACTGCTACTTCGACTTCCATCGCACCGTCCAATGGTCGACCGAGAGCACCAAACAGTCTGATGCCTCCCACCAGATAGTCCGGTGCCCCTAGAATTGGAAGGCAACCAATCAAGCGATCTGGTGATCATTGTAATGTGCGCTGTCTGGTGCACACCGGACAGTCCGGCGCACACACAGACAGGGAAGCTATTGGGCCTCCAAATGAAGCTCCAACTACTCCTAGGTCCTAGGGGGCTATAAAAGGGACCCCTAGGCACCTTATAGTAGTACCCAAGCACCTCAAGAGCTACACAACATTCCAATATGCTGTGATATGCCTCCGAATGATTTTTGAGCATTGTTTTGAGCTATAACTCAGTCACAGTGGTCTTGCGCTCTTGTCTTTGCATCTCTTGCATGTGTTGATGTGATTTGCTCTTGTGTGTGTTCTTTCTCCCTCCCTTATTCTGAGTTTGATTGTAATCATTGTATAAGGACTTCAGAGACTCCAAACTTATGGAGATTCCTTGCAAACTGGATTATGATATAAGGAAGATGACTAGGGCACTCAAGTTTGATATTTCGATCACTTGAGAGGGTTTGATTGCAACCCTTGACCAAAGGAGGTCACCACAACGTGGAGGTAGGCTTTGGCCAAACCACAAAAAAATCACCGTGTCTTGTGTCTCACTTTCTTTATTGAGATTTTTGTCTTTCGTAGTACTAAACTTCACTTGCAATATTGCTTCTCGTTTAATACACATCTTAAGAGAGCAATCAAGTGAAGAGTTCATTTTTCTCTCCTCTTATCATCCAAACTTGATTTTAGTTTACACTAACACATTTTATAGACTGAGTTTGTGTTGTCCCCCCCTCTAGGTGCTCTCAATTATCACAGTCTGATTATCACAGTTCATAGAAATAGCAGGCATAGGTTTTCAACCACCGGTGAATCCATAAGGATTTCAACAAACCACTCAGCCTCAACTGAAGCGGTGGCCAATGTTGTGAGTTCTGCTTCCATAGTCGACCTCGTTAAGATGGTCTACTCGCAAGACTTCCATGAAACATTGCACCTCCAAGTGAAAACACATATACAGTTGTGGCATATATCTCATCAGCATTAGATATAAGTTTGCATCAC
Organism: Zea luxurians; assembly: GCA_029449295.1. Lineage (NCBI taxonomy): Eukaryota > Viridiplantae > Streptophyta > Magnoliopsida > Poales > Poaceae > Zea > Zea luxurians. The sequence continues at coordinate 40,767,901 of JAOPSE010000001.1, read as the reverse complement.
AATAACCCTCCAGTATTGTTGGGTACCCGACATAATGGATGTCAAGACTCATTGTACCTTTTAGATAGCGCAATACTCTCTCAAGATCATGCCAATGATTATCTCCTGGATTTGATACAAATTGGCCAAGTTTGCTCACAGCAAACGAGATGTCAGGCGTCGTTGCACTGGCTAAGTACACAAGCGAACCAATTATTTGGGAATATCTCAATTGATCCCTCGCTATTCTCCAAATTTTCTTCAATAGCTTGTTGGGATCATAAGGCATAGGAGCAGATTAATATTCGCTAAAGCCAAAGCAACTCAAAACCTTTTCCACATACTAGGACTGCACAAGTGTGATCCCACCATCGCCTTCTCTTAGTAGCTTAATGTTAAGAATAACATCAAATTCTCTCAAATCTTTCATTTTGAAATTATTGGACAAAAAGTCTTTCGTTTCTTTAATCACATCAAGACTAGTCCCCATGGTTAGAATGCCATCAGCATATAGGCATAAAATTATTCCCTATCCCCAACATACTGATAATATACACATTTATCTACTTAGTTCACAACGAACCGATAGAAGTCAAAGTATTATCAAACTTTTCATGTCATTCATTAGGTGCTTGTTTTAGGCCATATAATGATTTCAATAATTTACACACCATGCCTTTTTGACCATTTGCTAGAAACCCAGTTTGCTGCTCCATGTAGATTTCCTCATCTAGCTCTCCATTTAGGAAGGCTATCTTAACATCCTTTTGATGGACGAGAAGACCATGAGGGGCAGCCAAGGAAAGTAGCACACAAATTATCATCAATCGAGCCACAGGTGAGTAAGTATCAAACAAATCTGCACCTTCCTTCTGTGAATAGCCTTTAATTACAAGTCTCGCCATGTACCTCTCAACAGTACCATCAAGCCTAAGCTTTTTCTTGAACACCCATTACTTCCAATGGACTTACACCCATAAGGACGCTCAATGACCTCCCAAGTTCCATTAGATATAATAGAATTCATCTCACTCCTTATTGCTTCTTTCCAAAAGTCAACATCAGGAGAGGAATATGCCTCTTCAATGGTATTTGGTGTGTCATCCACAAGATACACAATGTAGTCATCACCAAAAGACTTTGCAGTCCTTGGTTTCTTACTCTTTTGAGTTGTTACATTGTCATCTTCCATAGGATTTTGCACATGGGATTCCTAAGTGTGTTCTACCAAAATAAAATGCTCATGGGATATCGTTGGTTCTTTACTAGACGCATCATGTGTAATTTTCATAGAAATATTGTTCTAAAAATGTAGCATCTTTAGACTCTATAATTGTACCAACCAACATGTCCGATACTCCAGTGTTTATAATTCAAAACCTATATCCAACCTTGTGGAAAGCATACCCAAGGAAAACACAATCAACATTTTTCGGTCCTAATTTACACTTCTTGTTAATTAACACATTCACTTTAGCCAAACAACCCTAGAAGCGCAAATAAGAGATATTTAATTTCTTATTTTTCCCATTCCTCAAATGGTGTGATTTCTTTGTTCTTTGTGGGAACTTTATTTAGAAGATGACATGCAGTAAAGATAGCCTCACCCCACCATTCCTTAGATAGTCCTGGAGTCTCTAACATGGCGTTAACCAAATCAGTTAGAGTACAATTCTATCTTTTAGCAATCCTGTTGGATTATGGTGAGTATGGCGGTTTAATCGTTTAATTTTCCTCAGAAAAATTAGTTAGAGTACGTTCCACACAAAAATCAGAAAAATCACTCGAAAAATTTTCTCCACCGCGATTAGACCTTAACCGTTTAATTTTCCTCTCAAGTTGATTTTCACCTTCTGTTTTGTACGTCTTAAAATAATGCAAAGCTTCATCTTTTGATTTTAAAAGATACACATAACAAAATCTAGTAGAATCATCAATAAAAGTAATGAAATATTGCTTTCCACCTTTAGTCAATATTCTGTACATCTCTGTCACACCCGGGTTTTAGGGGCACCAAGACCCGGGCGCAAACATAAACACCAGGTATGCTGGGACCAAGTCTCACATATATGATGTATAGTGGCACAGGATCGAATGTCACATCTTTATATATAACAGGAGTTCTATACAAAATAAATAATTGCATTATAAGGAGACAACGGTCCAGCAACCCAAAGTTGGCTGGGAGACGACGACCTAGACCTCTCACGAACTCGCCACAGCATCCTCCATGCGCCTCATCCTGCGGTACCTGTTCTTGACCTGTGGGGGGGTGTGAGACAGCAAGAGTGAGCTCACATACGTTCATCGCTCAACAAGTTGTGGGGAATAATGTGCATGAACTCGCCAAAGGTGGGAGCTCACGTGAAGTGTAAGGCTTACCGAAGAGGATGGTTGAAGCTGAGCATTGCTTTTAAAGTTGGTCAAAATTTTATTAGCAATTACTAAGTATAAGTAAATACCAACCCAATTAAATAGTAGAACAAAAGTAACAACATCACCTGCGATGCAATGCATATGACAAATTGAATTTAGTTTCATAATTTAATCATGTGAGGGTCCGAGCTGCTCATGACCGTGAGCACGGCTAGTATACCAGTTTTACACTCTGCAGAGGTTGCGCATCTTTACCCACAAGTCGTGTTACCCATCTGCCAAGAGATGGCCAATCCCATACACCTCTACCGAGGAGGCGAGGCAGGGTAACACTACGAGGCCTTTACAAAGTTCCACTAGCTTCAGAAAACCCGCTACAGTTTATAGGAAGTTCCAATGCAGGAATCCCTTGCAGGACCGCCATCGCAGCAAAATCCTCCCGAGGGCCTCCCTAACAGGAATTCCTTGCAGGACTGCCATCGCAGCAAAATCCTCCCGAGGGCCTCCCTACACTGACCACTCCCCTACTGCCCTTGCCCCTTTCGGGTAAGGTAGTCTTCCACTAGCTTTCCTAATTAATCGGCCAAGGGCGTCCCATTAAACCCTTGTGGTAGCACTGTTTTCCTGGGTGGTTCTCCATGTTCCAATTAGCATAATGGTCTTAACATGAATAGTAAATAATAACTGATAACAAAAGTGTAATCATGAATAATGTATCTCCATACCCAAAATCACATATAGCACTAGCAAGTACTACCCAGAAGGTTCAGTGGTAAACAAGGTATAAAGATAGACAAACTGGGGTAACCTATTGGGTCCCATCAAAATTAACCTATGTAGATCATTATGATTAATCAGAACATGACTGGGTAAAAGAAGTGATCAAGGGCACAACTTGCCTGGGACTTGAGATTCCAGGTACCAGGATGATCTCCAGATGACTCGTGACCTCACTGCTAGTCGTAGCAATACAAACAAACAGTGTATAGGCAAAATTAACATTACACCAAACATATGTGCAAAATACATATTAATAATCTACATGTTGAAAAATGGTCACAGGAACAAGAATTATTAATTTTGGAGTTATAGGTTTTAAGTTATGAATTTTCTAAGTTTTAATGTGCTTGAAATGGGATTAAATGATAAATTAATTTTCTAACTGTTTCATGTCAAAACAGAGACACAAAATGGTATAGAATATTATTACAAAATTTGAGAAATTGGAATGGTTCAATTTGGACCAAAAATGGAATTTCTATGAATTTTACAAGTTTCTAGATTTATTTTTGTATTAAAAATGAATTTCTAATATTATTTCTCTGTTTTTAAACATCTCTGGACTAGGCCCCAATTTCGCAAAAGGTCAGGGTTTACTGTGTAAGATTTCCTAAGACTCAGAAATCACCGCACAGGACGGCGGGTTAATTCATTGAAAAGCCGAGGGCTCATTTGTAAACCAACACGCCGAAGGGGTATCAGATGAGCACAGCCGTTCAGATTACAACCGACAGCCGAGATTTTATAGCCAGCTACACGCTCCGTCTACGCTCGGATCACGATCCTGTGATCCACAGAGCGCCACGTCTTCCTTAGCTCAGATTCGTCCGATGCCAAATCTACGCGCCCGATTTAATTTCCGCGAAGGGGTAAGGAGCAATCTAATCCTAGCCGTTTGCTATGGGATCAACGGCCCCACTTTTTCTGCCTTCCCAGAACGGCCCGGGACGGCGGCGCCACCGTAACGCGGCGGAGTTCCCCCCGGTGGCGCCATCACCAGTATTGCGCCCAACGTTTTGGTGTTCCACCCCATGAACGGACATGTGTTATACGTAGTACATAGCAGGGAATAGTGATTAAGGTGGATCTTACTGGTGATTAAGCGGCACGGTCCCCAGGCTACAGCAGCTCGCGGTCCACGGTGGAGGTAAGATTCCGACGAGCAATTCCATGCTCCGCGTCCCGAATCCATCCCCGAAGACGCGACGTACGGCATCCCCTAGCATCGTCGAAGCTCCTACGTCGCCGAGCTAGCAGAGAGCAGCAGCACGAATGTGGGTCGACGAACGCGGCGCTGTTCCCCCCCCCCCCCCTATCCAACGGCGATGGTGGCTACGGCGCTTGCGCAAAGGAGGTGGGCGCAGGCGTATGAGACAAGGGGGCGACAGTCGGCTTTTTATGGCCCGAGGAGCTGCGATCCCGACCGGTATATCCCCCGTATTTCACGGCGGTGATAGTTTAACGGCCCAGCGCCCGCGGGGAGGTGGTTGTGAGCAAGGGGATAGAGCTGACCTTGCGGCCCCACCAGTTAGTGGGTAAACGTGTTTGGGGCGCACCTAGGGTGACCGGCCGGGTGGGCCCGCGTGTCATTGACCCAGAGAAAGGGAGCAGAGCGCGGTCATAATGGGCTGGCGCGGGGAGCTTCCAGTGGGCCGCGAAAAACCGAAATCCGGCCCAGACACACTGTTATTCTCTTTTTCTTTTCTTTTCTGGTTCTATTTCCAAATTCAAAGATTTCAAACTAGTTTAACTTCCTATTTTGAATTTTTATTCTTCCCAATTTCCAATTCAGTCCTTATGTGAATATAACACCTATTTTTGGCACTAAATATCTTTTTCTCTATTGTTTAATTATAGAAGGAATATTTAACTTAGTTAGAATTTTCTTTCTAAATTTTAGTATTCACCTTTCTTCCTTTGAATTTTGAATTCAAATTGGGTTTAAATCTTCAGATTCCAGTCATTGTGCACCCCTTACACAAAGAACATCAGCATGCTATGCATTTATATATTTATGTATTTGTTGCTTAACCAAATTAATGTTTATCAATTGGTTATGAATTGGAAAGGCCCTTATAAATTCTCAAAGGTAAAAAAAAATTCTTGAAACACTATTATCGATGCTTTTAGTTCTTTATTTTATTATTATTTTTTTCTTCTACCAATTTTGGGCTTTACAAATCCTACCCCCCTTAACAGAAATCTCGTCCTCGAGATTTGTGAGAAAAGGGATACAAAAGCATTGGTGTGTAATTCAACTTTTAGTCTATAAGTGTTTCAAAAGTCAAGAGTCTCATTTCTTTTATAATCAATAGTAGGTGATTAGGAGAGCATATGTATCCAGCTACTTATTATGCAGGATAAAAGATGGCTAGGTTAGGGCAAGAATAGCCTGGGGTAAGAAGGTTTATGGCGAGAAAGAACTCTGTGTTGGGTGGTAATGCATCTTGAAGATCGAGTTTGACTTCTCTCCTTCTTTGACGAGGTTGATCTTTTCTTCTCCAGTCCTGGTCTCATTGATTTGTGGTTATTGTATATCATCGGTTAGGGAATATGGTTAAGATAGATATGAATGAGATAGACTACATGATGTAGGTCAAAAGTTTGTTTGATGTTAGGTGGGGATAGGCAGATTATGCAATCCATCATGACTCTATTGGTTGGGCTAGACCTCATGCATGTGACTGAGTTGGTTTGAGGCACTAGTTTAGTTTTAAGTGCATGAGGGGTATGGCCTTATCTTTTGTACTAGCATTAAGTAACTTACTCTAGATTAGATCTTAATAGATTGGATAAAATCTAGATTAGGTTGGATATGACTAGATTAGACTAGTTAAGATCTAAATAAATTTTGGATTAGCTTATGGTTGTTATTCTAGAGTGGGATAAATATGCTGATTAGGGCAAGATGGATCCATAAGGATAAGGTAGAATCTTTCGAGGTCAGTTAGATCTATTAGGGTGACATAAGATCTTTTCAAGGTAAGATGAGTATCTTTTAAGATAAGATGGATCTATGAGTGTAGGATAGATATTTTTTTTTAAGATGAGATGGATTTTGTTAGGCTAGATACTTTAATGAGGGATAATCTATGTTTGATTATATTTTATGCCTAACTATATGCAGATGCAATTGTGGACATTACTTCACAACTCATCACACTCAATCAAAGATCCAAATCAGACAAGTATCATAAGAACAAACATTCAAGTACATAGAAAAAGAAATAGTTTTGTTTTTTTGTTGCTAAGAATAGGTCTCTTATTCCTAAATGTTACTTTGGGCACAAGATTTCAAAGTGTGAAATCCACATTTGTCTTTTGAAAGAAAAGGTAAGAGTAATCAGAGTAAAGCGGAAATAGATGAGAAAGGATTAAGAAAAGTTTAGAAAAGAACCAGAGTAGCAGAGGTAAGTAAATAAGGGTTGTCCAGTTCTATCTAGGTTTCGTCCTACAGTCAGCATTCCTCTGATACCACTTCTGTCACACCCGGGTTTTAGGGGCACCAAGACCCGGGCGCAAACATAAACACCAGGTATGCTGGGACCAAGTCTCACATATATGATGTATAGTGGCACAGGATCGAATGTCACATCTTTATATATAACAGGAGTTCTATACAAAATAAATAATTGCATTATAAGGAGACAACGGTCCAGCAACCCAAAGTTGGCTGGGAGACGACGACCTAGACCTCTCACGAACTCGCCACAGCATCCTCCATGCGCCTCATCCTGCGGTACCTGTTCTTGACCTGTGGGGGGGTGTGAGACAGCAAGAGTGAGCTCACATACGTTCATCGCTCAACAAGTTGTGGGGAATAATGTGCATGACTCGCCAAAGGTGGGAGCTCACGTGAAGTGTAAGGCTTACCAAAGAGGATGGTTGAAGCTGAGCATTGCTTTTAAAGTTGGTCAAAATTTTATTAGCAATTACTAAGTATAAGTAAATACCAACCCAATTAAATAGTAGAACAAAAGTAACAACATCACCTGCGATGCAATGCATATGACAAATTGAATTTAGTTTCATAATTTAATCATGTGAGGGTCCGAGCTGCTCATGACCGTGAGCACGGCTAGTATACCAGTTTTACACTCTGCAGAGGTTGCACATCTTTACCCACAAGTCGTGTTACCCATCTGCCAAGAGACGGCCAATCCCATACACCTCTACCGAGGAGGCGAGGCAGGGTAACACTACGAGGCCTTTACAAAGTTCGACTAGCTTCAGAAAACCCGCTACAGTTTATAGGAAGTTCCAATGCAGGAATCCCTTGCACGACCGCCATCGCAGCAAAATCCTCCCGAGGGCCTCCCTAACAGGAATCCCTTGCAGGACTGCCATCGCAGCAAAATCCTCCCGAGGGCCTCCCTACACTGACCACTCCCCTACTGCCCTTGCCCCTTTCGGGTAAGGTAGTCTTCCACTAGCTTTCCTAATTAATCGGCCAAGGGCGTCCCATTAAACCCTTGTGGTAGCACTGTTTTCCCGGGTGGTTCTCCATGTTCCAATTAGCATAATGATCTTAACATGAACAGTAAATAATAACTGATAACAAAAGTGTAATCATGAATAATGTATCTCCATACCCAAAACCACATATAGCACTAGCAAGTACTACCCAGAAGGTTCAGTGGTAAACAAGGTATAAAGATAGACAAACTGGGGTAACCTATTGGGTCCCATCAAAATTAACCTATGCAGATCATTATGATTAATCAGAACATGACTGGGTAAAAGAAGTGATCAAGGGCACAACTTGCCTGGGACTTGAGATTCCAGGTACCAGGATGATCTCCAGATGACTCGTGACCTCACTGCTAGTCGTAGCAATACAAACAAATAGTGTATAGGCAAAATTAACATTACACCAAACATATGTGCAAAATACATATTAATAATCTACATGTTGAAAAATGGTCACAGGAACAAGAATTATTAATTTTGGAGTTATAGGTTTTAAGTTATGAATTTTCTAAGTTTTAATGTGCTTGAAATGGGATTAAATGATAAATTAATTTTCTAACTATTTCATGTCAAAACAGAGACACAAAATGGTATAGAATATTATTACAAAATTTGAGAAATTGGAATGGTTCAATTTGGACCAAAAATGGAATTTCTATGAATTTTACAAGTTTCTAGATTTATTTTTGTATTAAAAATGAATTTCTAATATTATTTCTCTGTTTTTAAACATCTCTGGACTAGGCCCCAATTTCGCAAAAGGTCAGGGTTTACTGTGTAAGATTTCCTAAGACTCAGAAATCACCGCACAGGACGGCGGGTTAATTCATCGAAAAGCCGAGGGCTCATTTGTAAACCAACACGCCGAAGGGGTATCAGATGAGCACAGCCGTTCAGATTACAACCGACAGCCGAGATTTTATAGCCAGCTACACGCTCCGTCTACGCTCGGATCACGATCCTGTGATCCACAGAGCGCCACGTCTTCCTTAGCTCAGATCCGTCCGATGCCAAATCTACGCGCCCGATTTAATTTCCGCGAAGGGGTAAGGAACAATCTAATCCTAGTCGTTTGCTATGGGATCAACGGCCCCACTTTTTCTGCCTTCCCAGAACGGCCCGGGACGGCGGCGCCGCCGTAACGCGGCGAAGTTCCCCCCCGGTGGCGCCATCACCAGTATTGCGCCCAACGTTTTGGTGTTCCACCCCATGAACGGACATGTGTTATACGTAGTACATAGCAGGGAATAGTGATTAAGGTGGATCTTACTGGTGATTAAGCGGCACGGTCCCCAGGCTACAGCAGCTCGCGGTCCACGGTGGAGGTAAGATTCCGACGAGCAATTCCATGCTCCGCGTCCCGAATCCATCCCCGAAGACGCGACGTACGGCATCCCCTAGCATCGTCGAAGCTCCTACGTCGCCGAGCTAGCAGAGAGCAGCAGCACGAACGTGGGTCGACGAACGCGGCGCTGTTCCCCCCCCCTATCCAACGGCGATGGTGGCTACGGCGCTTGCGCAAAGGAGGTGGGCGCAGGCGTATGAGACAAGGGGGCGACAGTCGGCTTTTTATGGCCCGAGGAGCTGCGATCCCGACCGGTATATCCCCCGTATTTCACGGCGGCGATAGTTTAACGGCCCAGCGCCCGCGGGGAGGTGGTTGTGAGCAAGGGGATAGAGCTGACCTTGCGGCCCCACCAGTTAGTGGGTAAACGTGTTTGGGGCGCACCTAGGGTGACCGGCCGGGTGGGCCCGCGTGTCATTGACCCAGAGAAAGGGAGCAGAGCGCGGTCATAATGGGCTGGCGCGGGGAGCTTCCAGTGGGCCGCGAAAAACCGAAATCCGGCCCAGACACACTGTTATACTCTTTTTCTTTTCTTTTCTGGTTCTATTTCCAAATTCAAAGATTTCAAACTAGTTTAACTTCCTATTTTGAATTTTTATTCTTCCCAATTTCCAATTCAGTCCTAATGTGAATATAACACCTATTTTTGGCACTAAATATCTTTTTCTCTATTGTTTAATTATAGAAGGAATATTTAACTTAGTTAGAATTTTCTTTCTAAATTTTAGTATTCACCTTTCTTCCTTTGAATTTTGAATTCAAATTGGGTTTAAATCTTCAGATTCCAGTCATTGTGCACCCCTTACACAAAGAACATCAGCATGCTATGCATTTATATATTTATGTATTTGTTGCTTAACCAAATTAATGTTTATCAATTGGTTATGAATTGGAAAGGCCCTTATAAATTCTCAAAGGTAAAAAAAATTCTTGAAACACTATTATCGATGCTTTTAGTTCTTTATTTTATTATTATTTTTTTCTTCTACCAATTTTGGGCTTTACAAATCCTACCCCCCTTAACAGAAATCTCGTCCTCGAGATTTGTGAGAAAAGGGATACAAAAGCATTGGTGTGTAATTCAACTTTTAGTCTATAAGTGTTTCAAAAGTCAAGAGTCTCATTTCTTTTATAATCAATAGTAGGTGATTAGGAGAGCATATGTATCCAGCTACTTATTATGCAGGATAAAAGATGGCTAGGTTAGGGCAAGAATAGCCTGGGGTAAGAAGGTTTATGGCGAGAAAGAACTCTGTGTTGGGTGGTAATGCATCTTGAAGATCGAGTTTGACTTCTCTCCTTCTTTGACGAGGTTGATCTTTTCTTCTCCAGTCCTGGTCTCATTGATTTGTGGTTATTGTATATCATCGGTTAGGGAATATGGTTAAGATAGATATGAATGAGATAGACTACATGATGTAGGTCAAAAGTTTGTTTGATGTTAGGTGGGGATAGGCAGATTATGCAATCCATCATGACTCTATTGGTTGGGCTAGACCTCATGCATGTGACTGAGTTGGTTTGAGGCACTAGTTTAGTTTTAAGTGCATGAGGGGTATGGCCTTATCTTTTGTACTAGCATTAAGTAACTTACTCTAGATTAGATCTTAATAGATTGGATAAAATCTAGATTAGGTTGGATATGACTAGATTAGACTAGTTAAGATCTAAATAAATTTTGGATTAGCTTATGGTTGTTATTCTAGAGTGGGATAAATATGCTGATTAGGGCAAGATGGATCCATAAGGATAAGGTAGAATCTTTCGAGGTCAGTTAGATCTATTAGGGTGACATAAGATCTTTTCAAGGTAAGATGAGTATCTTTTAAGATAAGATGGATCTATGAGTGTAGGATAGATATTTTTTTTAAGATGAGATGGATTTTGTTAGGCTAGATACTTTAATGAGGGATAATCTATGTTTGATTATATTTTATGCCTAACTATATGCAGATGCAATTGTGGACATTACTTCACAACTCATCACACTCAATCAAAGATCCAAATCAGACAAGTATCATAAGAACAAACATTCAAGTACATAGAAAAAGAAATAGTTTTGTTTTTTTGTTGCTAAGAATAGGTCTCTTATTCCTAAATGTTACTTTGGGCACAAGATTTCAAAGTGTGAAATCCACATTTGTCTTTTGAAAGAAAAGGTAAGAGTAATCAGAGTAAAGCGGAAATAGATGAGAAAGGATTAAGAAAAGTTTAGAAAAGAACCAGAGTAGCAGAGGTAAGTAAATAAGGGTTGTCCAGTTCTATCTAGGTTTCGTCCTACAGTCAGCATTCCTCTGATACCACTTCTGTCACACCCGGGTTTTAGGGGCACCAAGACCCGGGCGCAAACATAAACACCAGGTATGCTGGGACCAAGTCTCACATATATGATGTATAGTGGCACAGGATCGAATGTCACATCTTTATATATAACAGGAGTTCTATACAAAATAAATAATTGCATTATAAGGAGACAACGGTCCAGCAACCCAAAGTTGGCTGGGAGACGACGACCTAGACCTCTCACGAACTCGCCACAGCATCCTCCATGCGCCTCATCCTGCGGTACCTGTTCTTGACCTGTGGGGGGGTGTGAGACAGCAAGAGTGAGCTCACATACGTTCATCGCTCAACAAGTTGTGGGGAATAATGTGCATGAACTCGCCAAAGGTGGGAGCTCACGTGAAGTGTAAGGCTTACCAAAGAGGATGGTTGAAGCTGAGCATTGCTTTTAAAGTTGGTCAAAATTTTATTAGCAATTACTAAGTATAAGTAAATACCAACCCAATTAAATAGTAGAACAAAAGTAACAACATCACCTGCGATGCAATGCATATGACAAATTGAATTTAGTTTCATAATTTAATCATGTGAGGGTCCGAGCTGCTCATGACCGTGAGCACGGCTAGTATACCAGTTTTACACTCTGCAGAGGTTGCACATCTTTACCCACAAGTCGTGTTACCCATCTGCCAAGAGACGGCCAATCCCATACACCTCTACCGAGGAGGCGAGGCAGGGTAACACTACGAGGCCTTTACAAAGTTCCACTAGCTTCAGAAAACCCGCTACAGTTTATAGGAAGTTCCAATGCAGGAATCCCTTGCAGGACCGCCATTGCAGCAAAATCCTCCCGAGGGCCTCCCTAACAGGAATCCCTTGCAGGACTGCCATCGCAGCAAAATCCTCCCGAGGGCCTCCCTACACTGACCACTCCCCTACTGCCCTTGCCCCTTTCGGGTAAGGTAGTCTTCCACTAGCTTTCCTAATTAATCGGCCAAGGGCGTCCCATTAAACCCTTGTGGTAGCACTGTTTTCCCGGGTGGTTCTCCATTTTCCAATTAGCATAATGATCTTAACATGAACAGTAAATAATAACTGATAACAAAGGTGTAATCATGAATAATGTATCTCCATACCCAAAACCACATATAGCACTAGCAAGTACTACCCAGAAGGTTCAGTGGTAAACAAGGTATAAAGATAGACAAACTGGGGTAACCTATTGGGTCCCATCAAAATTAACCTATGCAGATCATTATGATTAATCAGAACATGACTGGGTAAAAGAAGTGATCAAGGGCACAACTTGCCTGGGACTTGAGATTCCAGGTACCAGGATGATCTCCAGATGACTCGTGACCTCACTGCTAGTCGTAGCAATACAAACAAACAGTGTATAGGCAAAATTAACATTACACCAAACATATGTGCAAAATACATATTAATAATCTACATGTTGAAAAATGGTCACAGGAACAAGAATTATTAATTTTGGAGTTATAGGTTTTAAGTTATGAATTTTCTAAGTTTTAATGTGCTTGAAATGGGATTAAATGATAAATTAATTTTCTAACTGTTTCATGTCAAAACAGAGACACAAAATGGTATAGAATATTATTACAAAATTTGAGAAATTGGAATGGTTCAATTTGGACCAAAAATGGAATTTCTATGAATTTTACAAGTTTCTAGATTTATTTTTGTATTAAAAATGAATTTCTAATATTATTTCTCTGTTTTTAAACATCTCTGGACTAGGCCCCAATTTTGCAAAAGGTCAGGGTTTACTGTGTAAGATTTCCTAAGACTCAGAAATCACCGCACAGGACGGCGGGTTAATTCATCGAAAAGCCGAGGGCTCATTTGTAAACCAACACGCCGAAGGGGTATCAGATGAGCACAGCCGTTCAGATTACAACCGACAGCCGAGATTTTATAGCCAGCTACATGCTCCATCTACGCTCGGATCACGATCCTGTGATCCACAGAGCGCCACGTCTTCCTTAGCTCAGATCCGTCCGATGCCAAATCTACGCGCCCGATTTAATTTCCGCGAAGGGGTAAGGAGCAATCTAATCCTAGCCGTTTGCTATGGGATCAACGGCCCCACTTTTTCTGCCTTCCCAGAACGGCCCGGGACGGCGGCGCCGCTGTAACGCGGCGGAGTTCCCCCCGGTGGCGCCATCACCAGTATTGCGCCCAACGTTTTGGTGTTCCACCCCATGAACGGACATGTGTTATACGTAGTACATAGCAGGGAATAGTGATTAAGGTGGATCTTACTGGTGATTAAGCGGCACGGTCCCCAGGCTACAGCAGCTCGCGGTCCACGGTGGAGGTAAGATTCCGACGAGCAATTCCATGCTCCGCGTCCCGAATCCATCCCCGAAGACGCGACATACGACATCCCCTAGCATTGTCGAAGCTCCTACGTCGCCGAGCTAGCAGAGAGCAGCAGCACGAACGTGGGTCGACGAACGCAGCGCTGTTCCCCCCCCTATCCAACGGCGATGGTGGCTACGGCGCTTGCGCAAAGGAGGTGGGCGCAGGCGTATGAGACAAGGGGGCGACAGTCGGCTTTTTATGGCCCGAGGAGCTGCGATCCCGACCGGTATATCCCCCGTATTTCACGGTGGCGATAGTTTAACGGCCCAGCGCCCGCGGGGAGGTGGTTGTGAGCAAGGGGATAGAGCTGACCTTGCAGCCCCACCAGTTAGTGGGTAAACTTGTTTGGGGCGCACCTAGGGTGACCGGCCGGGTGGGCCCGCGTGTCATTGACCCAGAGAAAGGGAGCAGAGCGCGGTCATAATGGGCTGGCGCGGGGAGCTTCCAGTGGGCCGCGAAAAACCGAAATCCGGCCCAGACACACTGTTATTCTCTTTTTCTTTTCTTTTCTGGTTCTATTTCCAAATTCAAAGATTTCAAACTAGTTTAACTTCCTATTTTGAATTTTTATTCTTCCCAATTTCCAATTCAGTCCTAATGTGAATATAACACCTATTTTTGGCACTAAATATCTTTTTCTCTATTGTTTAATTATAGAAGGAATATTTAACTTAGTTAGAATTTTCTTTCTAAATTTTAGTATTCACCTTTCTTCCTTTGAATTTTGAATTCAAATTGGGTTTAAATCTTCAGATTCCAGTCATTGTGCACCCCTTACACAAAGAACATCAGCATGCTATGCATTTATATATTTATGTATTTGTTGCTTAACCAAATTAATGTTTATCAATTGGTTATGAATTGGAAAGGCCCTTATAAATTCTCAAAGGTAAAAAAAAATTCTTGAACACTATTATCGATGCTTTTAGTTCTTTATTTTATTATTATTTTTTTCTTCTACCAATTTTGGGCTTTACAATCTCACATAAATAGGAATATATTAAGTCTAGTGGTGCCAGGTTCCTCACCTCCAAGTCTTATGAGGCTTGCGAGGTTGCTTAGATTGCACGCACACCTGACACTTAGAACTTTTGACTAAGTCAAATTTTGGGATGAAATTTAAATTTTCTAGACATGAAATACAACCAAAATTGATATGACAAAATCGTGAATGCCAAATATTCAACTGATTCGAAACAATATTGTTCATAGACTTATTACATATGTCATGCAAAGATAAGCGAAACAAGCCTCCAAATTCATAGCCTTTTTCAACAAATGTTCTATACTTAGACAATATGCACTTATTAGACTCAAGACAATTTTGTATCCATCTCGACACAATAGAGATCCACTTACTAGATTCTTTTCGATGGAGGGGACATGGTGTACGCCCTTCAACAGCACTATCTTTCTCGAAGTAAACTTCAGAATAACTGTACAAACACCAAGAACACGCACATGCGATCCGTTCCCCATCAGCAAAGCTCCAGTTCCTTTGCAATGATAAGAAGAAAACAAAAATATTATCGCACACATATATATTAGCACCAGTATCAGCCACCAGCCAGGTGAATGATACACTGAAAGAACAGTAGGTAAATAATTACCATACCCCGATGTTTCTTCTCCGGTCTTGCTAATAACCATGTTTGCTATTTTCTTCTCTTGAGCTAGTTTTTTCTCTTGCTTAAATTTGCGGTCTGGAAAAGCGCTTGCCTAATGATCAGTGCTCCCGCAAACAAAGCAACCATCTTCTTTGTTCTTCTTTTTGAACGTGATTATCTGCTTGGGCTTTGTGGTGTTCTATTGCTTGTTATTCCTTTTATTATTATGGGAGGCATTAGAGCTCTTCTTTTGTACCACATGGGCACTAGAAGTCTCAACTCCTTTCGCATGATTGTCTTTTGCTCTCGCCCTCTCTTCAACATCAAGAATCCCAATGAGTTCAGCCATACTAAACTCTTATCTCATGTGTTTTAGAGTGGTAGCAAAATCCCTCTAAGAAGGCAGCAACTTAGCGATAATACCGCTGGCCAAGAACTTGCCAGGCAAGACACATGGGAATTGTTCGAGTTCCTTAGCCAGTGCCTATATTTCATGAGCTTGTTTAACCGCAGGACTGTTATCCACCATCTTATAGTCAAATGGTTGCTCCAAGATATAGAACTCACTACCACCATCATAGACACCAAAGTTTTCATCTAATATATCCCATAATTGCTTTGCAGAAGTGCACATAATATAAAAATCAACATACTTATCAGCAAGATCGTAATCACAGCACCTCGAAATAGGTTATCGGCTACCTCGAACGCTCCATCCTCCTTAGGAGTGAACTATTCGGATTTCTATTGTATGGCGTGATAGCCATTCATCGCTACCAATCACAGTATTATCTTACTACACTATCTCTTATAAAATGTCCCATCAAATGGTTTACTTGGTTTTAACGCGGCAACAAAACCACAAATAGAAAAATGCCTACAATTAGATTTTTGGATTGTTAGAAATTTAGGCATTTTCAGTTTTAATTTAATCGAGAAAATCTATGCGCTATATGTGATGACATATATGTGCATGTGTCCATAACTACTTGCATAAGCAGTAAACTACAATGAAACATGCACAAATACGAAAAACAGAATATACCTTGCAGAGGGACTGATACTTAAGGCACCAGTGACTCCATTCACACAAGACATCTCGTGTGTTTGTTCGATGTAGCCGTACGAAGTCGATGCTGGAAGATGTACGCAGTGCAGTCCCTCGAACGGTCGCCGAGAGGTAGTCGTACAACGGCAACATCAGCTATCTTGAAGATGAAGAGGAGGCCGAAGAAGACGTCCACCAGGAAGTAGCCAAACAGATCAGCAGTGTGCAGTCGCGACGACTCTCTCCAAAAATCTGGTCGCCGCACACTCGGCAGATGTATCTTGGACGATGATCTAAGAGGCTTGCTGTCTCAATCTCATTGTGCTCGAAGAAGATGGGACGAGAATGTGTTGTTTGCAATTCGTGTAAAATGAGAGACAGGATGCCCTGCTTCTTATAGAAGTCACGAAGGAGGTGGATGGTTAGATGATGGAGAAGAAACAGATGCTATAATGAGTGATAACTGATAGTCGTTATTCTATTGAAGTGTTGTAATGAATGGAAATGGACAGACGTTAATCCAGGCAAAAATGCTTAATAGATTATAGGTATTCGAGCCACGGCCACGGCCACGCCTTGCCTCGGCCCGACGGCGGTGGCCCGCGCATTTGACCGCCCTCTATCATATAACAACTTATCAATAGATACACCCACAGACCATCTATTTAAGTTGATTAACAGTTTTATGCCTATCCAATGTGGTACTAAATAGTTAGTGCACCGTAGCAATAACGTGGGCATTTGAATTTAATTTATCATTAATAAATATTGAATTGGGCTAAACCCATATTTATCCAACATGACATACATAACGCTGGTTTAGAAAAAATGATATCATAGCACTAGTACATAAAAGCTCTATATTGGTGGTTATAAACCTATTTGCACTAACGTTTTTTACAACCGTCAGTAGTAGGGGCCACTAAAAATGTTTTTTTTCTACAGACGGGTAACTAAAAACCGCCAGCGGAAATCGATTTCCATTGGAAGTTGAGGTAATAAAACCGCCGATGAAAATATTTTCCAAGAAACATAAAAAATAGGTTTAGAAATAGCAAAAAAAACTTTTTTATTAGATGGCCAATGGGAATCAATCCCCAAACCTCCCCTTACATATATCCTACTCTACCACTACACCTATCACTTACTTCATAACTTTATTGCGGTTTTATTGCCCACATATTATAAACAATTGAGTGTAAATTGATTGTTTGAGGCTGTAAATGAAATCAAACGAAAAAGTTGTCAACTACGAAGTTTCTTTTCCCATCTGAGGTCGTTTGAAAAATGTAAATTTTAAATTTGACAAATTTAGATTCAATTTTTGAGAACCGAAATGATTTCAAATAAAAAAGTTGTCATCTATAAAATTGCATAACTTTTAGAGATCTACAACATTTATGTTAGTGGTTTTTCCATACAAAGTCATTTAAAAAACTCAAAAATTTTAGAATAAAAATGATTTCTAGTTGCGGTTTATTAAGAAAACCGGCACTAAAAATTGATTTTTAGTGGCGGTTCATTAAGAAAACCGGCACTAAAAATTGATTTCTAGTGGCGATTTTTATAAGACAATGGCATACAAAGCGCTGGTTTAGAATAGAGAGATGATCAGGAGGATCTTCTAACTTTTTTTTCAAAACCTTTGTTTTAGAAATTACAAAGCTACCAAACCATAATAATAATTACTGTATATCTAGTACTCTAGAAATGTTGCAATGTAGCCCCGTGCATGCATGGACTTTTACAGATCTCATGATTGGATTGATAGCAATCAAGCACGCCACCACCCGTCCTTTTTTAGGTCGTGCCTCTAGCGTAGGTCCTTGGTCCTTGCTGCGAACAGTGGCTAGTACTGATCCATGCATAGCCCTCGTTGCTACCTGTGCATGCCTCTAGTTTACTTTTACCAATGATGAGGAATAATAATCTTCTCTAACAGCACTGCCGTACCGCCAGTGGCTATAGAGGGGCGTGATGAGCCAGCCAACAGAACGCGCACGCATCATATCACTAGCTAGTATGTATAATTAAGCATACATTAATAATCCGATTTAAGGATCAAAATGAGAAGCTTTTTTGACAAGTGAATAATTCCTGCTAGTGCCATGTATATATTCTTTCATTCTCTACTGCATGCAGATCGATCGATCACATCAAAAGCAATCAATCGGAAACTGACGATGAGCACACACATCAAAAGCAAGCAATCGGAAACTGATGAGCGCATGCAAATTATGAAACTAATTAAACACACACACACCGTCTCGTACTGCTCTTCTTTTGTGCTAGTAGATTTGGAAAGTTCCCCTGAAAAGTGGGAGAGTTCCAATGCTTAGCGACTAGACGTCCTCTATTTTCTTTTTCGCGGCACAAAAAGTAAAGTAGAGTGTAGCCGAATTTTCTATAGCAGCATTTAAGTTTTTGGAATGCTGTGGTAGGCTTTCCTGCTTTTTTTTTGTTGAATTAGGCGCGATGCATCGTCCATGCATGTCTTCAGTCGAAAGGAAACGCGCGACGGCGCCGCCCGCCGTAAACCATAATCTATTTGCTAGTGCCGCTGCCTTTCCGAAAGGTTGGTGCGTGCGGTACTGGTACACGGTGTGCATGCATGCAGCAGCTAGCAGCTGTAACTTATCTCTCACTCACCCATAAAATACTGGTACGCGCTATTATTAATTAACTACCATAACTAATTATGTAGTGTATAAATTTTAGCTTAGCTTGTTTGGTACTTATATTCTGCAACACTAGATATCTAGTAGCTAGCTACCTAGCTAGCTAGGGTAAAAGTAAAACATATATACGAACACACCAGCCAAATGCCAGTGCCCCAGTAATTATGGGATTCTTCACATGCTTCGGTAAAGCTTGTCTTTCACTTACTCGGTTACTCTTAGAAAACACCAGTAGCTCCACAAAATTTAAACTAGGTGGCGGCAAAAATAAATATAGATAGATCGGAGTACACTAACAGTCCAAGTACGAGCACACGACTATAGCATCAGCTATATATTTTCTCGCTTCTAGAAGTATCATCATGCGTGTGTGTCAATATAGACAGACGAGCACTATTTATCTTAGATAATGATCCCCCACCCTAAAATGGCTTAAAGGAATGATTTGAAAAACTTAAATTTAATAAACGTTTCATGACGAGGGTGAAAAATATCATTTCTATATACATATATAGTTGTTTCTTAATGAACATATTTTTTTCTCTTCTTTTTCTTTTGAGCAACGAGAATTATTAGTGCGCGTGTGCTGCTTCTGCCAAACCTACAGGCCCGCAGCCTCCAATCCTGACCAAATTAAGGAGACACATTATGAAAAATTGGGGACGGAAGTCAAATCCATCCCTAGCTACCAACCGGCAGGAACAATCCATATCCCTAACTTGCAACAGGTGCTAACGGCATGCCAGACATCAGGTCAGCTTTCAACATAAGTGTGAAGTGTTAACATTAAATTGGATCAAGCATAAGTAAGAACTAAACCATTATTTATATCGTCAGAGATCGATCAAATAACACAACAAGGATATCACAATTATGTGATAAAGAATAGAGAGTTTCACAAGAAATGCACCAAAAAATAATCAACCACACTTACGTGATAAAGAATGACTAGTTTTCTAGTTTTCGAGTTACTTTAACTAGTAAAGTAACTGTCAAAGCTCTCACCCTGGAAGAACTACATCGGGTCAAGAATGTCACCAACTGCTCTAGTTCAGGTGGCAAGCCTATAGCGCCATCCTTCATCATTGAATCAAGCGATGAACAATTACATGGGGTTGAAAAAGAGATAGTAGAATTGTTTTTTAACAAATAGATGTTGGATACCTCAATTTGTTATAATTCTCTTGTATATATAAAGGTGTGATCTTATTCTAGTAGGAAACAAGTCCATGATGCATAATCTATGTAATGTGACATAAACTATACTGGAACATGTGCATGCTGATGATATCAGCCTCTACCTGAATAGCGATGAAAATAGGGATGATAGTTGGACCCACGGGTATGGATACCCGCGGGTTTCGTACCCAATACATGGATATGGGTAGAAAAATTTACCCGTGGGTCCTATCGAGTCGAATACCCGAAATATGTCAGGTAGGATACAAATAATACATTTTACCCACGAGCATATCACTTTAACTATTATATAAGTACTATTCAGAATGAGGCCCATGAAATTGAAGCCCAAAAAACCCTAAACTCCCACGGCCCACATGCTGACTACCAACACTAGTCCCATCCGTCAGCCATCCCCACTCCCGGTCTCCCACCCACACGCCATTTCTATATCCACACTACACGCCCACACCCAGCACCACTCACCAACCCCCTCCCCACGGTGTGCTGCCACCGTTCCAAGCCCTAGCATACTAGCACTGCCCAGATCTACGTCGGACTGGCAGAGCTTGAGTGTTGGTCTAATGGAGGTCGATGTTGCGCCACCTCGCCTAGCTCTTCGCGGTTCATCAACTCCCCACGATCTGCGCTGGAGCCTAAAGCTCGACGTCGCGCCACCGACCAGGATCTGCGCCGAAGGTCGACATCGCACCACCCTGCTCCATGCGACCATGCCCGAGCTCCACGCCGCGCCACCCCACTAGCTCCTCGCCCGAGCTTCGTTGACTCGCGACCTCGCCCATCATCAGGACCCTTCGCTCCGACGACCTTGACAACAGCGTGGCCAAGCACCACGCCGCCCAATTCAGACACTCATGTAGCAACCCCATCGAATTTTACATGTCGTTATTTATTCTTTAATAACATATCCAACAGATAACCGATACCCGATGGGTACCCGATGGGCACGGGTATGTGTACAATTTCTCATTCGATTGGCTTGGTAGGTATGGATATTTATTAAAGGCTTGGGTATAATATCGGGTCGGGTATTTTTATACCCAAACGCAACCCGACCCGCTGCCATCCCTAGATGAAAACTTGTGGGTTGCGGTCCATATAACAAAGAAATTGGTTGCTCAAAATAGAAATATATTATCGACGCTTGAGGTTTATCCCCTTGCCAATTCCACTTCTAAGACTTGTGCTTGGTGGTAATTTTGACGACTAAACTTTTCTTGGATGCTTAGTGTCATTTGCTTCCACTTCCCTTTTGTATTTAGCCTAGAGTTCTTCAAAACTGAGCTTTGGCTTATTACTCCTCTCATTGTCATAGCCTTTACATTCAATTGATTTATATGCATCCTTCTTCTCCCTCTCTTGATAGACATGCTCCAAAGGAGGATCTTTTGTCGATTTCCCTTATTAAATGGGACCAATCAACCTTTGTTTTATCTCGTGAGATTTCATTTTCCCCCTAGTGTCTTTTGGAATTTGTGATCGCCTTGTTGTCCACTTGAATATCTTAAATTTGCAATTCATAGATAACAACTTTGCCTTTACTTGGGGGCTCCACATCTCCCTTGTATATTCAAGCTTTAAACTTTATGCAAATTGGCTAATGGTAGCCAATTTGAACCCTATTTGCCTTCAAGACCAATTGAATCCAATTGGCGCATTTGTTGAGCATAAAAAATCCCAATTATCCTTGATCAATGGACAATTATACCATTTGAAGAAATTCATTACAGTTAGAAGTATTAAGACCAAATTAATTGTGCCACTTACAATATGTAAGGTCTTCTACGTTTTGAATAGATGGCAAAGCATTATGATCAATGATTCTAATGAAATTGTTATCTAGCAAGACATCAAGGATATAGTCACAAAAAATAAAATCAAAGGTATACTTTTATTTTTTTACACAACTATTTTGTGGATTCGTCTTTAAAGCGAGCAAACAAATGGATCAAATTTTACATTAATTCAATATCAGTCACACCTTTGCTGTCACTTTTGGGAAACCTTGACTTTATCATTATCGATCTTGTCGTATATCATAATATATTTGGCTGATCAAAACTAAATTTGTTTTATCCTGAACAAATAAAAAGTGAATTTCAATTAGACTTTTACAATTACTACCAGCAAGAAATCACCAATATATATATAGATTGAAGCAATATAACTAGACTGGAAATTTTAGCAAAATATTTGTATATTGTACCTTGTTGATATGTTAGAGAAGTATATTTCATTATTAATGTTTCTCCTTATCTTTTAAAACAACCAACCATAGGCTACCATGTAGAAAATTCTTCTAAATTCACAAGCAAAGTCGGCCTGACATGCACAATAAAATACAAGATAAATTCGGTTTGGTCAAAACAATCCTGACCTGGCCAGCTTGGGTAGATAAAAATTAGCCTAGGCAAGTAAAGTTGGCACGACCAGATTGAAATTGGTTTAGCCTGTTATGCCATAGAGGATGAAGTCGGCCTAGTTGACCCTATGGTAAGCTCATCGACTCTTGCAGTGCACGCTCTATTTTTGCTTTTTATGCTTTTAGGGGCTTGATCTTTATTGCATTTGTGTGCTTTGTCAATCAAACATTGTTTGGCTATATTTTAATGTTCACTAATGATGTGATAGTCAGTAGATAAAATACAACTTCTTTAGCTCTTGAAATATCAAGCATATTTAGTTTCTTGTGCTTCCCACTTTTTATTGTGGCTAAACTTGTTTCTTAAGATATAATTGATTTAGAAAGAGTATTTTGTTGTTCGACTATATTAGCAAAACACCCACTTATATACAAATCATTTTTTTCTTTGTCCACTACATCAACTAGCACATTGCTTTTTATACTTAGAAACAATGACTCAAATCTGATCGATCCCTTGCTAGCTACCCAAAGTGGGCAGTAAGCATGTCATAACCCTCTTTTCATATATAGAACATGTTGATTTAGAATATCTAGATAAATTCACCAATGTCTAATTAGAATATCTAGCTAAATTCTTAATGATTCAACTAGGGTTACTAGTGGCATATGAAGCCAAATCATGAGTACTAACATTAACCCACCTCCCATTGATTTGGCCTGAGTGAGGAACAACATATCAAGTCAAATTATGAGCCCGCACATTTATATATGGTATTGAAAATTGAGTAATTATTTATAATTAGCATCACAATAGCCAATTCTATCGCTCATCGGTATGTCCTATGGTGGAACCACAAACTGAGAGCATATAGTCAATGGATATATATATATATTACTTCTAGTATCATTAAAATCCAAAGAATTCGTAGTCAACATCTACCATTGAACATGATATCCAACATTATGATGTTTATGATGAAAACCATTATCAACATAATAAATAATATACACAATAGTTTTATTATTGTTACGACTATCAACATCAACATGAGAGTTCATATGACTTGCAAAATAACTACTAGAACCATAAGATGCATTTGCATGATGTACTTCAAGGTAACTATAGTAGTTTCATGATGTCATACCTTAGAACTCTATGGACAATGAACTGAACCATCTTGCTAACTTTTATTAGTAGCACATTGTACAATAGTAAGCAAGAACACAAGGGGTCAAAACTAGATGCAATCAGTCTTTTGGGCCAGATGCAATGATAATGGCAAGCACAATAAGGTGGATCAACAAAGAATATGGCTAGGGCAAATATATATGCAGCTACAAAGTATACCTAAAACAATTCTTCCATAGCAGAGTCACCAAAAAATATGTTAATACCATATTAGATCATACACTAGCAAGGGCTAGATCATCCGACAACAAACCAAAGAACATATTGAGGATATCATGTAACACCCGGGCTTTAAGGAGCAAAGCGGGTGCATCTCATACATGCGCCAAAGAAGACAACATATATAATAACAGAGTGTATAGAGATAAATGTCATAAAACATCAGAGTATTTATTACATAGCGGAAGACTTATTACAAAATAAAGATAAATGTAAAACGAACTAAGGATCGTTGGCGCCAACGTCAACTAAGAAATGCCACCTAGATCAGATCATACTCCTCGCCTTGTGGCTCCTCCTGAACCACCTGTTCTTCTCCTGTGGGGGGGGGGTGTGAGACAGCAAGAGTGAGCTCACATACGTTCATAGCTCAACAAGTCGTGGGGAATAATGTGGCATGAACTCACCAAAGGTGGGAGTTCATGTAGTGTAAGGCTGATCAATGAAATAATGGCTGAAGCTGAGCATTGCTTTTATAAGTTGGTCAAAATTTTTATTAGCAGTTACTAAGTGTAAGTGAATACCAAACCATAGTAATAATAAATAAAAGTAATAATAAAATAATCCCAGATGCAATGAAATGACAGGTTAAGTTTAAGTTCCATAATTTAATCATGTGAGTGTCCGAGCCGCTCATGACCATGAGCACGGCTAGTATACCAGTTTTACACTCTGCAGAGGTTGCGCATCTTTACCCACAAGTCGTGTTACCCATTTGCCACGGAGTTGATCAGACTCCATACACCTCTACCAAGGAAGCGAGGCAGGGTACCACTACGAGGCCTTTACAAAGTTCCACTAGCTTCAGACTACCTGCTACAGTTTATAGGAAGCTCCAGTGCAGGGTTCTTGTCTGACCGCCATCGCAGCAAAATCAACCCAAGGACCTCCCTACACTGACCACTCCCCTACTGCCCTTGCCCCTTTCGGGTAAGGTAGCCCTCCACCAGCTTTCCTAGTTAATCAGCCAAGGGCGTCCCATTAAACCCTTGTGGTAGCACTGTTTTCCCGGGTGGTTCTCCATGTTCCCATTAACATAATGATCTTAACATGAACAGTAAAGAATAAACAGATAATAAGAAATATAACAATGAGTGATGAATATCTCTATACCCAATCCACATAAAGCAATAGCATGAACTACCCAAAACTTTAGTAGTAAAACCAGTGGTGAGACAAGGTATAAAGATAGTCAAAATCTAGGGTAACCTATTGGGTCCCAGCAAAATTAACCTATTCAGATCATTATGAATAATAAGAACATGAATGGGTAAAAGAAGTGATCAAGGGCACAACTTGCCTTCGATGAGCTCCTGCTCAGCTACCTCTACTTGTTGAACTTCAGATTCCACAGTGGCTTGCTCGTCTACTCGCATCAACGCAATACATATATAACATAGCATAAATTAACATCACATCAAACATGCAAATAGAATATACAGAAA
Source organism: Zea luxurians (assembly GCA_029449295.1). Classification (NCBI taxonomy): domain Eukaryota; kingdom Viridiplantae; phylum Streptophyta; class Magnoliopsida; order Poales; family Poaceae; genus Zea; species Zea luxurians. The sequence goes on along the minus strand of JAOPSE010000001.1, from coordinate 40,742,532 downwards.
TAAACTAGACATTAAAATATGATCACAGGAACTGGAATCATTAAATTTGGAGTTATAGATTTTAAGTTATGGATTTTCTAATTTTTTTATGTGCTTAATACAAGATTATGTGATAGATAAATTTTAAATTGACTTTCATGTTAAAACAGAGGCACTAATTGTTAGATAATAATGTTATGAAAATTTAGAAACTGGAATGGACCAATTTGGAGTTTATATGCATTTTCTATGGATTACACAAGTTCTAGGATTATTTTTACACATAAAAATCTATTTCTTAATTTATTTTATAAGTTTTCCCACTGTCTGGACTAGGCCTCAAATTATGGAAAGTGTAGGGGCTACGGTGCAACATTCCCAAGACTCAGAAAACCCCATGCATGGACGGCGGGTTCTATTTTTCAGAACCCCGAGGGTTCTTACGCAAAATGGCGCTGCGAAGCGGTATCGGCCACGATGGGCCGTTGGATGCAGAATCAACGACGTAGATTACACCAACCTCTTTATACACCGATACGCCATGTGGACCGCTGGATCCCAGATCGAAGGACCGGATTTAATTATCCCAAGATCTAGTCTCAACCGTAAGACGCGAGATCAATGGCTTGGATTGAAACGAGGTGAAACGTTATCGGTACTCTAATCCGGGCCGTTATCTCATGATCTAACGGTCCACGACGCTTTCCCCCTTCCCAGCTCAATGGGTCGGCGGCGCCGCCCCAACCCGCGGTGGCGATCCCGCCGGCGCACGGCGAACCAGTGAACTAGTGCTCCATCTAACCCTCTGAATGACGCTACACATGGAGCAGGATTTAGCAGAGGCAACGAGGTATTACTCACCGGCAGTCCAGCGGTGAAGGAGTCCGACCACGCGAAGGGCGGTCCGGTGGTGAAGTAATTGCTCCGGCGAGCAATTGACGCCGATTTGGTCCCGCCCGCGGTGAAGGATCCCCACACACACACTCCCCTGCTCCCTGCGCTCCCAACGATCTGGTGCAAAGGGCTCAACCGGCGCTTGGCTGGGGTCTGTACCCTACGGCGGAGCTCCCTTCTACGATTCTCTCTCTCTCTTGGTGCGCACAGAAGCAGGCGACGGCGCAGCGCTCAGGTCGGGACGGAAGGAACCGAGCGTGGTGGCGCATTTTATTGCCGCGACGGCGAGGTAGGTCCGCAAGAATCGGCATGGCGCCCGGAATCTTCGCGCCAGTGGTTGCCGGTCCGCCCACGGGCGCGTCAATGGCGGAGGAGCCGGCGCGGGTGGGGCCCGCCCGCCAATGACCCAGCGATTCTGTTGGGAGGGAACGACGGTCGAGCTGACCACCTTGTCCCACCGCACAGCCTCACCCACGGAACGCGTGAGCCGGAGGTCTGACCAACCGACCCCGCATGTCGGCGCATTGGCACCACAGTCAGGCGCAAGGTCACTCTGTTCGCGGGCCCGCGACGTCAGTGACTTCACAGAAAAGAAAAAAAGGAACGAGGAAATGGGCTGCCGTGGGTGAGTTCGTGTATTGGGCCGAAATGCTGATCTGCGGCCCAGGTGAGGTTTCCCCTTTTTTATTTTTATTTTTTTTATTTCCTTTCCAAATTAAAGTTTAATTTCCAATTTGAATCTCAAGTATGACCTTGAATTTTATGCCCAAATTAATCATTCAATTTGAACATATCAATGTGGGGTCAATTTATTTATTTATGGATTTATTTTGGTGTCTCATAATATTTGTTCCTTCTTTTCTATTTAAAAATCAATTCTCGATTTAGGGTTTATTCTAAATCCTCATCCCATTATCATTACATTTTATTCATTTTATTATTGCTTTTAATGCACAAACAAAAGTCCAAAATGATGCACAAATTGTCTTTGGTCTCTTTAACAAACTATTCTCACTTAGTATAGTTATTCTCAAGTGATGACAAGAAGAAGACAAAACAACTAATGAGATTACCCTATTCTCTTATTATTTCCAAACTGGGTATTACAAATCCTACCCCCCTTAGAAATAATCTCGTCCTCGAGATTTAAGAAGATCTAGGGAAAAGATGGGGAAAATCTATACGAAGCTCTTCTTCTCTTTCCCAAGTTGCTTCATCTTCACCGTGGTGACTCCATTGTACTTTGCACATCTTTATCACCTTATTTCTGGTAACTCGAGTCAAAGTGTCCAGAATCTTGATAGGGTACTCCGCATAAGTCAGGTCATCTTGAACACTAAGGTCCTCCAGTGGTAGCTGCTCCTCAGGTACCCTGAGGCACTTCTTTAGTTGGGACACATGAAACACATCATGTACATCTGACAGATGATTGGGTAACTCCAGTTGATATGCAACTTCTCCCACTTGCTTTAAGATCAAGAAGGGTCCAATAAAGCGAGGGGACAACTTCCCTTTAACTTTAAATCTCCTCATACCACGAAGTGGTGATACCTTCAAATAGACATGATCACCCTCCTTAAACTCCAGTAATCTTCTCCTATTATCAGCATAGCTCTTTTGCCTGGATTGTGCAACTCTCAAATTTTCTCTTATCATTCGAACTTTTTCTTCTGCCTCTTGTATAAGTTCAGGCCCAAAGAACTGTCTTTCTCCAGTCTGATCCCAATACAGTGGAGTCCTGCATTTTCTACCATACAGAGCTTCAAATGGTGACATCTTCAAACTGGCCTGATAGCTATTATTATAAGAAAACTCAGCATATGGTAAACTCTTCTCCCAACTGCCACCATGTTTAAGAGCACAAGCTCTTAACATATCCTCCAGCACTTGATTAGTTCTCTCTGTCTGTCCATCAGTCTGGGGATGGTAGGCTGAACTAAAATTCAACTTTGTATCCAAGCTCTCATGCAACTTCTTCCAAAATCGAGAAGTAAACTGCGATCCTCGATCAGACACGATCTTCTTAGGTACTCCATGTAGACAAACTATCCGAGTCATATACAATTCTGCTAGCTTGGCTCCCGTATAATTAGTCCTCACAGGTATGAAATGAGCCACTTTTGTCAATCTGTCTACAATTACCCAAATAGAGTCATATCCTGCTGGAGTGCGGGGTAGTCCAACAATAAAATCCATACCAATTTCTTCCCATTTCCACTCAGGAATCTTAAGAGGGTGCAACAGTCCAGCTGGTCTTTGATGTTCGGCCTTGACTCTTTGACACACATCACACTTAGCCACATGTGCAGCAACAACTCTTTTCAGTCCATACCACCAATACTTTTGCTTCAAATCTTGATACATCTTAGTGCTACCAGGGTGGATAGAATAATCAGAATCATGAGCTTCTTTCAATATAGCCTCGCGGAGGCTATCGATCTCTGGAACACATATCCGATCTTTGAACCATATAGTACCTTGCTCATCCTCCGTGAATTCCGGAACTCGACCATCCGTGATTAGATCCTTAATCTCCTGAATTTTAGCATCACCAACCTGACCTTTACGAATCTCTTGCTCCAAGGTAGGTTCCAACTCAATGGTAACTCCTTCAGTGTGAGTAACAATTCCCAAATTGAGTCTCTCAAAGTCTTTTGCTAATTCATCAGGTAGCTGGACAACAAAAGCGGAGTGAACATGCTCCTTTCGACTCAAGGCATCTGCAACCAAATTCGCCTTGCCCGGGTGATAGTGAATCTCCAAATCATAATCCTTAATGAGCTCCAACCAACGGTGTTGCCTGAGGTTGAGATCCTTCTGAGTGAATATATACTTCAAACTCTTATGATCCGTGTACACTTGACACTTAGTTCCCATAATGTAGTGTCTCCAAATCTTAAGTGCATGCACAACGACACCCAGTTCCAAGTCATGGGTGGGGTAGTTCAATTCATGCTTCCTCAACTGACGAGATGCATAGGCAATCACATGTCCTTCTTGCATGAGCACACATCCAAGTCCTTGGCCACATGCATCACAATAAATGTCAAATCCCTTCTGTAGATCTGGCATAATCAATACTGGAGGTGACATCAATCTCTCCTTCAATTGATCAATGCTCTCTTGACATTTCTCATCCCACTTAAATTCTCTTCCTTTCTCCAGAAGCGATGTCATAGGCTTGGCAATCTTAGAAAATCCTTCAATAAATCTCCGATAATAGCCTGCTAATCCCAAGAAACTCCGAATCTCAGTAACTGTAGTGGGCACTCTCCACTCCATAATCTCCTTCACTTTAGCAGGATTCACTGCTATTCCTCCATTAGAAATAATATGACCAAGGAATGGCACCTTGTCAATCCAAAACTCGCACTTACTGAACTTAGCGTAGAGTTGATTATCTTGTAGCTTCTATAGCACCAATCTCAGATATTCCTCATGATCACTATCACTCTTAGAATAGATAAGAATATCATCGACAAACACCACGACGAATCTGTCCAAATACTCCATGAATACCTTATTCATCAAATTCATAAAATAAGCTGGTGTATTGGTTAATCCAATCGACATAACAATGAACTCATATAATCCATATCGGGTGGAGAAAGTCGTCTTATGGATATCCGATGGTCTAATCTTCATTTGATGGTAACCCGATCGGAGATCAATCTTCGAGAATACCCTAGCACCTCTCATCTGATCACATAAATCCTCATTGCGGGGTAACGAATACTTGTTCTTCACTGTAACATCATTAAGGGATCTATAGTCCACACACATCCGTTGCGAACCATCCTTCTGTACAAATAGAACCGGTGCTCCCCAAGGTGAGGAACTCAAACAAATGTACCCAGCCTCTTGTAACTCTGTTAACTGCTTCTTCAGTTCCTTTAACTCTTCCACAGACATCCTATATGGTCGTTTGAAAGTAGGGGCAGTTCTAGGTAGAAGATCAATGACAAACTCAACTTCCCTATCTGGTGGCATCCCTAGTAACTCCCCTGGAAAGACATCCGAAAAATCTCTAACTGCACGGATGTTGTCACCCACAAACTTCTCATCTACTAAGAATGCCACTAGTCTGATGGTGGTAGTTACTGCAACTTCACTTCAAATCTTTGTCCTTTGGAACTGGTGAGTTCTACAATTCCCATAGCATAATGTATATACTGTCTTTGCCTTTCTTAACCATGACATACCAAGGATCAAGTCTATACTGCTCTCTTCTAACAGTATAGAGGTAGCCCATCTGGGTTAGAAACACAGGGTAAGAAAGGAAGAGTTGTAGATAAGGCGAGTAATTACGAGGAATGTTACTGCGGGGGATTTATTAGCTAAGTAGATTAATGTTTTACCTACCATAGCTAATTCATTACCTTATAGTGGTACATACTAAGATGTCCATATATAATATCTCAATCAATCAAAGAAGCAAATCAGACATTTACCATCAGAACAATCAATCAACATTTTTTTTAAAATAGAGAAAATAGTTTTTTTTTTGTCTTAGGCCTCCTATCTCTTAAAAATGTCATAGGGGTACGGATTCCAAGGTTTGAAATCCATCTTGTCTTAGAATAGAGAAGGTAAGAATGATCAGAGTAGAACAGTAGAAGGTGAGACAGGATCAAGATAAGTATAGAAAGAATCAGAGTGAGATAAGTATAGAATGATTAGAATAAGGTAAGTAGGTAAGGTTTTGTCCATTTCTATCTAGGTTTCGTCCTACAGTCAACATTTCCTCTGATACCACTTCTGTAACACCCGGGCTTTAAGGAACAAAGCCGGGTGCATCTCATACATGCGCCAAAGAAGACAACATATATAATAACAGAGTGTATAGAGATAAATGTCATAAAACATCAGAGTATTTATTACATAGCGGAAGACTTATTACAAAATAAAGATAAATGTAAAACGAACCAAGGATCGTTGGCGCCAACGTCAACTGAGAAATGCCACCTAGATCAGATCATACTCCTCGCCTTGTGGCTCCTCCTGAACCACCTGTTCTTCTCCTGTGGGGGGTGTGAGACAGCAAGAGTGAGCTCACATACGTTCGTAGCTCAACAAGTCGTGGGGAATAATGTGGCATGAACTCACCAAAGGTGGGAGTTCATGTAGTGTAAGGCTGATCAATGAAATAATGGCTGAAGCTGAGCATTGCTTTTATAAGTTGGTCAAAATTTTTATTAGCAGTTACTAAGTGTAAGTGAATACCAAACCATAGTAATTATAAATAAAAGTAATAATAAAATAATCCCAGATGCAATGAAATGACAGGTTAAGTTTAAGTTCCATAATTTAATCATGTGAGTGTCCGAGCCGCTCATGACCGTGAGCACGGCTAGTATACCAGTTTTACACTCTGCAGAGGTTGCGCATCTTTACCCACAAGTCGTGTTACCCATTTGCCACGGAGTTGATCAGACTCCATACACCTCTACCAAGGAAGCGAGGCAGGGTACCACTACGAGGCCTTTACAAAGTTCCACTAGCTTCAGACTACCTGCTACAGTTTATAGGAAGCTCCAGTGCAGGGTTCTTGTCTGACCGCCATCGCAGCAAAATCAACCCAAGGACCTCCCTACACTGACCACTCCCCTACTGCCCTTGCCCCTTTCGGGTAAGGTAGCCCTCCACCAGCTTTCCTAGTTAATCAGCCAAGGGCGTCCCATTAAACCCTTGTGGTAGCACTGTTTTCCCGGGTGGTTCTCCATGTTCCCATTAACATAATGATCTTAACATGAACAGTAAAGAATAAACAGATAATAAGAAATATAACAATGAGTGATGAATATCTCTATACCCAATCCACATAAAGCAATAGCATGAACTACCCAAAACTTTAGTAGTAAAACCAGTGGTGAGACAAGGTATAAAGATAGTCAAAATCTAGGGTAACCTATTGGGTCCCAGCAAAATTAACCTATGCAGATCATTATGAATAATAAGAACATGAATGGGTAAAAGAAGTGATCAAGGGCACAACTTGCCTTCGATGAGCTCCTGCTCAGCTACCTCTACTTGTTGAACTTCAGATTCCACAGTGGCTTGCTCGTCTACTCGCATCAACGCAATACATATATAGCATAGCATAAATTAACATCACATCAAACATGCAAATAGAATATACAGAAATAAACTAGACATTAAAATATGATCACAGGAACTGGAATCATTAAATTTGGAGTTATAGATTTTAAGTTATGGATTTTCTAATTTTTTTATGTGCTTAATACAAGATTATGTGATAGATAAATTTTAAATTGACTTTCATGTTAAAACAGAGGCACTAATGGTTAGATAATAATGTTATGAAAATTTAGAAACTGGAATGGACCAATTTGGAGTTTATATGCATTTTATATGGATTACACAAGTTCTAGGATTATTTTTACACATAAAAATCTATTTCTTAATTTATTTTATAAGTTTTCCCACTGTCTGGACTAGGCCTCAAATTATGGAAAGTGCAGGGGCTACGGTGCAACATTCCCAAGACTCAGAAAACCCCAGGCATGGACGGCGGGTTCTATTCTTCAGAACCCCGAGGGTTCTTACGCAAAATGGCGCTGCGAAGCGGTATCGGCCACGATGGGCCGTTGGATGCAGAATCAACGACGTAGATTACACCAACCTCTTTATGCACCGATACGCCATGTGGACCGCTGGATCCCAGATCGAAGGACCGGATTTAATTATCCCAAGATCTAGTCTCAACCGTAAGACGCGAGATCAACGGCTTGGATTGAAACGAGGTGAAACGTTATCGGTACTCTAATCCGGGCCGTTATCTCATGATCTAACGGTCCACGACGCTTTCCCCCTTCCCAGCTCAATGGGTCGGCGGCGCCGCCCCAACCCGCGGCGGCGATCCCGCCGGCGCACGGCGAACCAGTGAACTAGTGCTCCATCTAACCCTCTGAATGACGCTACACATGGAGCAGGATTTAGCGGAGGCAACGAGGTATTACTCACCGGCAGTCCAGCGGTGAAGGAGTCCGACCACGCGAAGGGCGGTCCGGTGGTGAAGTAATTGCTCCGGCGAGCAACTGACGCCGATTTGGTCCCGCCCGTGGTGAAGGATCCCCACACACACACTCCCCTGCTCCCTGCGCTCCCAACGATCTGGTGCAAAGGGCTCAACCGGCGCTTGGCTGGGGTCTGTACCCTACGGCGGAGCTCCCTTCTACGATTCTCTCTCTCTTGGTGCGCACAGAACCAGGCGACGGCGCAGCGCTCAGGTCGGGACGGAAGGAACCGAGCGTGGTGGCGCATTTTATTGCCGCGACGGCGAGGTAGGTCCGCAAGAATCGGCATGGCGCCCGGAATCTTCGCGCCAGTGGTTGCCGGTCGACCCACGGGCGCGTCAATGGCGGAGGAGCCGGCGCGGGTGGGGCCCGCCCGCCAATGACCCAACGATTCTGTTGGGAGGGAACGACGGTCGAGCTGACCACCTTGTCCCACCGCACAGCCTCACCCACGGAACGCGTGAGCCGGAGGTCTGACCAACCGACCCCGCATGTCGGCGCATTGGCACCACAGTCAGGCGCAAGGTCACTCTGTTCGCGGGCCCGCGACGTCAGTGACTTCACAGAAAAGAAAAAAAAGGAACGAGGAAATGGGCTGCCGTGGGTGAGTTTGTGTATTGGACCGAAATGCTGATCTGCGGCCCAGGTGAGGTTTCCCCTTTTTTTATTTTTATTTTTTTTATTTGCTTTCCAAATTAAAGTTTAATTTCCAATTTGAATCTCAAGTATGACCTTGAATTTTGTGCCCAAATTAATCATTCAATTTGAACATATCAATGTGGGGTCAATTTATTTATTTATGGATTTATTTTGGTGTCTCATAATATTTGTTCCTTCTTTTCTATTTAAAAATCAATTCTCGATTTAGGGTTTATTCTAAATCCTCATCCCATTATCATTACATTTTATTCATTTTATTATTGCTTTTAATGCACAAACAAAAGTCCAAAATGATGCACAAATTATCTTTGGTCTCTTTAACAAACTATTCTCACTTAGTATAGTTATTCTCAAGTGATGACAAGAAGAAGACAAAACAACTAATGAGATTACCCTATTCTCTTATTATTTCCAAACTGGGTATTACATATCACTTACCTGATTAAGCAATAAAGTAATACTAAAAATCTCGGCTTATCACACTTACCTGATTAAGCAATAAAGTGAGGATATCACACTTACCTGATTAACCAAAGAACATAGTGATAAGTTTGTGTCGAGGAGCGTGTTGAAAGAGACACCAAGCTAGTTGGGCTACCCCAACAACGTGGAGTATGCAAGCATTTGAGGCTCGCCAGTACGATGAGATAAATTATGTATCTTATTTACTTCACTTGCACTCCATATTATATATTTGGTATATGTGGTTGTGAAGTGTAAGTACTTAATGGACTTGACATTAATCCACTACACCGATCTGTAATAAACAAGTAAGTCGAGTTCATAGAGATCAATATTTTAAATTGGCCTATATGTTGATTAGATGGTATTTTCATGCATAGATATGTTGTGTGTAATATTGCCTCAAAGGCATTTAGAGTTCCGCTACCGATGATTGCACAGTAAGGATACTCCATGTCAACTATGTCAAATCTGATATCTTCGATTCTGGTGTTGTGGACATAGCCAAAGGTTACTGCCATGGTTATCTTTGCCAATGCTGCTATCTGCTTCCCTCCAAATCCACAAGGTGGGTGCATGGCTTCTTGGAATCTATCTTCTGGCTCTTGCATCTGTCCGAAATCTTTTGCACATTTGCTACATTGCATATGTCTAATAGGACGTTGTGCACCATGGAGCCCTTGATAACACAAGGAATAACCATGGCATCATTATGTCGGTAATTTTTGAGTTGAAGGTCTTCTTGGAAGAATGTAATTGGGACATGGAACCATTTTGATCTAATTAGGGTCCTTGGACCCCAACATGCTACACCTTTCTTTGAGCTTCTTTTTCTATTTTTTGTGTTGTTGGGCTCCAAGCTTGATCCTCCCATGATAAGGAGGATAAGCTTCTTTAAAGTTAACAATGAAGTGCCAAAGCTTGTCATGCCCTTCATCGAGGTCGTGAATTTACCAAAGGTGGACGCCAATGTTGGTTACTTGCTTTGATTACTGAGGGAGATCAAAACAAAGCAACATAATTAAAAATATGGGTCCTTCGTCCCTTCAATTTATCTTTAATCGAGAGGCAAATTGAAGGGAGAAGGTCATTACAATTATGATTCTAAAAGGAATAAAATGGATAAATGCAGTCAAGGAAAATTTTTACTAGCATGCTCCTTGTATTATCTTTCTATTATTACAAATGAATATAGTTGTACCTTTCGAGGCCTAGATAGCAGTCCTAAAGTAGGGGCTAATACAACTTCGGAAACAGAACTGGCCAATGTCACGCGAGTACGTGAGCCCTCTTCCCCTATGTATGGGCATTGTTCATCTATTTATAGGGTCGACCTGGTATACAACTCTGTACAAAATTAGAACCATAGCCTTGGTCCCTATACATGTAGCTACAAACACTACTAGGGGTAGCATAGTTGTTTCTTCCCGAAGCAGTGATGCACGCATTAACGGGTTCCTCCTTTGTCTCCATGTCACCCTGCTTCAGCTCTCGTCATGCGCTTCGTTTGAGCACATAAGCCAAAGCTTTTTGCCCTTACTTTTGACCTATATTAATGTCCTTCCGTGAGTATAGTCCTAAAACAAATTGCGGAATTGTTAGTATTAGTCGACTTTGAGGTCCTTCGGCAGAGGCATTCCCTCAACAATAATACATAATAATGCGCAAAAATATTTTAAAACTTATGCATCGAATAAAAAATAGTCCATGAATATCTATGAATATTTTTTCTAAAAATTTACTAATTTTCTACCTCTTTATTTATATATATTTTCTTTAATCTTTATTACGCATAAATTGAAAAATGAAAAATATTTCTGAAGAATTATTAAAACATATTTTGGCCCATTCTTCTATTATTGTGTGTCCTTTTGACCCAGCACTGTTTGGCCTAGTGGCCTCCTCACTACAGAGTACGCACGCTAATGCCACAACCTTGGCCTAGGCCACGAATCTGGCTCATGACATTCACGCGCTTGCCCCTGCTTGGATCTAGACAATCGGATCTGATCCAAGGGTTGCTGGTCATCCAGGCACGATATAAAACTAGGTTTCTCTCATGTGCTCGAAAACCATAGCATATTTTATCTCCTCTCGATCGTGAGGGCCCTCCTCTCTATTGTTTGTCTTCTCCAGTGAGTCGAGGGAATGTCAAGACACTGCCACCTTGGGGCTCCTCGCAGGATAGCGTGCTCGCAAGGGGTCCCTTATCGATGTCATAGTACCTAGGGTGGGTTGAGGCACCAAGTACGATGGATCTATGAATGGTGAGACACCATCGACAACGCCATAGTCCAAGGTAAGTTCTTGTTCCCTTCTTCCTATATTCCCCTTCCCCTTATTGAATTAGAGATTTAGGGATTCTGGGTTAGGGTTCATTTAAGGTCCAGGCTATTCAATTCAGTTATTTTTTTATTTTATGTGTTATATGTCATGGACTAGGCTTAGGGGTCTGTAGGAAACGGGTGACGCCTAAGAGGGGGGGTGAATTAGGACTTCTAAAACTTTTACTAAACTAGGCCACAATTAAATCCCTAGAGCAAAACCTATGCAAATAATCAAAACTAGAATGTGCAAACTAGGTTTTGTCTAAGTGTTTCTATCTCTACCGCAAAAAGGCTAAGTTTCAATCTACACTAAATAAGTATGACTACAAGATTGAAACTTAAATGCTTAATATAAATGCGGAATGTAAAGAGCTAAGTAGAGAAGCAAACTCTCGTGGATGACGCTGGTATTTTTACCGAGGTATCCGGAACCACGCAAGGTCCCGACTAATCCTCGTTGGTGCCCCTACGCAAAGGGAAGCCCACGCGAGGGCCAAGCACCACGGTCGAGTAACTCCGTAGAGAGCCGCGGGCCTTCTCCACGCGCAAGTGGTTCTCCACTTCCGGCTCCTCTCGGACACTCCCCGCCTTCTCCACTATCGAGCTTCCGGCCGAAACGCCGTGGGCCTCGTTCCCTCCGGTACACGGTGGCGGCCGTGACACAAACGCGGTTGTCACGGTCTCGCAAGACTCTCGCCCCACTCGGTACAATTACAACGGCTCACGCAAGAGCCGAGGGGTTGTGTGGTTTTACAAAACTCACTCAACTAACTAGGATTCACCTAGAGCAAGCGCTAAAGCGGTCTAACTAACCTAAGCACTTCGCAAAGCACCTACGCTAATCACCGAGTGATTCTATTAAGCACTTGGGTGTTTGAGCACTTGGAAATATGCACTATGTGTCTTGGTATGTTGCTTGGGCTCTCACACTTGAGAATGGCCGGTTGGGGTGGTATTTATAGCCTCCACACCCCCAACTAGCCGTTGGACAGAAAGCAGCAGCTTTCTGTCGTTGGGTGCACCGGACAGTCCGGTGCACCACCGGACACTGCACAGTAGATGTCCGGTGCACGCCACGTCAGCCGACCGTTGGCGCCTGTAGCAGTCGACCGTTGGATCCGACCGTTGCCGTCTGCCCGTTGGCACACCGGACAGTCCAGTGCTACAGCCAGAGAGCGCCTGTCTGCGGCCTCTCTGCGCAGACTGTCTGGTGCCTCACCGGACAGTCCGGTGCACACCGGACACCAATGTCCGGTGCGCCACCAGGCGCTGGCTGACAGCCCTTATCTTGGATTTCTTCGCTGATTTCTTCGGGCTTCTTTGTTCTTGAGTATTGGACTCCTATGCATCTTTTTATGTCTTCTTTTGAGGTGTTGCATCCTCATTGCCTTGGTCCAATTCTCTTCGCATCCTGTGAACTACAAACACAAACACTAGAAAACTTATTAGTTCACGGATTATGTTGTTCATCAAACACCAAAACTCAATTAGCCAAATGGCCCGGGGTCCATTTTCCTTACAATCTCCCCCTTTTTGGTGATTGATGACAACACAACCAAAGCAAGCAAATAATACAAGTATTTGAGTGAAAATATGCAATCTACTTGCTAAGATGCATGATTGTCCCCACAATGTGATATTATGGACTTAAGCCTCCCCCTAACTCCATAATTCACTTACTTCCTATTTTTGGACCAAATAACCAAAACCACTTGAAAAAGTCATTTGGAGATATAAAATTTTAAATTGGTGGTGTTTGGTGTTTGATATAGTTTTCATTGCTTTGGTCCCTAAACTTCTCCCCCTTTGGCATCAACCACCGAAAAGGAAGACATTAAAAGCATGTAGGAAGTAAATAAAAGCTTGCCCTCATCAAGAAATCTATCAAATGATACCACTAGAAGGATATTAAATTAAACAATATGAATGATATCAGTTGAAAGGATTACTCCCCCTAAATGAGTGTTCTCTTTAGAAAGAAGTTTCTCCCCCTTTAGAGATGAAGAAATACTCCCCCTGACAGAGATCCTCTACTTAGGAAAAGGCATGTGAAAATTAGAGGTGCAAGACATGATTTGAAAAGACTAACTTCCCTTATGCATAGGTAACAGAATATGAGTTAACTACTTATGCATTTTTGCAACATGGAAGCATATGATATGAAATATAGTCTAATCAAATTTTGGAGAAGACATGTAAATGATACTAGATATAGTCTCAAAAGATACCAATTGAAAGTCAATGGCGAGCTTGAGAGACATGAGAGTTCTTGGAGATTTTGCAGTGGAAGATTGTTGTCTTTCTCCAGGGACCTTATTTTCCTTACAATGAGACTATCACATGAAATAGACTTGAAAAGGTGTTAGTCTCAAAGTGTTAGATTATAGAGTAACCTCCCCCTAAAGGTGTGCATACAAGTTTTGAATACTTGTAGGAGACATGCACTTTGATTTGATATCAAGAGGGGCAAATTATCTATAATCCAAACTTTGGCACATATAGGTTAAATGATACAACTTGTAGAAATCAAAATTTTCAATTGATGCATCATTTACTATGGTGTGATATAAAAGCTATGTGCCGTGCTTAAATAAACATTTTAAGCCATGTAGGTTTGCTTAGGTATATGAATTAAAAGCAAGCAATCCTACCATATGATTTACCTAGTATGCATGATTTTAAGCAAAAGTACATAACAAATGTAATACTAGGCAAGAAAGGTAAACTAGATACAAGATAAATAGATACGCATATCTAAAAACGAGAAATACAATAAAACTAGTTACCTTAGTCATGGGTGGGAAATTTGGGTGCGAAATTTTTTACTAACCCACTTGGCAAGTATACTTGATCCAATATTATGTATCCCATGATATACATCCCAATTTTGCCAAGTCTCCAAATTTCCCGATGACCTTTGGTCCACTCACTTCCCTTTCGGGATCCAAACCTTCTTGGTGCTTTTCATGGTTGAGATTATCTCCTTTGGCACCCAGATGCGTTTGGCCTCCTTTCCTTTGTTGGCTTGCTTGTTGGCCTTGATTGCTATCACCTTTCCATTCTTCTTCTTTTTGATTAAGTATGGTGTAGCATTATTTTTATCCACCTTTTTGATGTAGGTGTTGGAGATTTTGCTTGATAGCTTTTGCTTGAGCTTTTGCCTTTGTTTATCCCCGGTCATCGCCTTGCATTGGAAAGACTTGTGGCCTTCCTTGTGGCATAGCCTACAAATCACAGTTTCTCCCTCCATAGGCTTGTTCACTCCCGCAGTGGTGTTATCCTGTGGAGGTCGGATTTGTTTGGCTTTGCCTTTCTTGTCATACAAGGCCTTGCCAAGGCGAGCCACTTCTTGCTTTAATTGTTCATTTTCCTTTGCAACTTCATCCGAACATGTCTCTACAACAATATTCTCAACAACGACTTGGTTGCAGGGGTTAGAATCATCAATTAAATCAAAGCAAGAAGTAGAAGCATCTTTCTTAATTATTTCAGGTATTTCAACTAAAGATGCTGCTGGGGTGCTACCAATGTTTTCTAGCTTAGTAGTTAGCTCATTATTGTGAATGCTAAGAATTTCCATTTTCTCTAGCAAATTTTCAATGGCTTCTTGGGAGCTAGCTAACTTAGCTTTCAGTTTTTCATTCTTTTTAATAAGGCTATCATCGGTAGCAGTGGATGGAGCACTAGATTCCAATAGCTCAATTTTAGTTGATAGCTCACTATTTAAGTTTGCAAATGTTTCAAATTTTTCTAGCAAACCTTTGTAATCATTTTGAGAGCTAACCAACTTATTTTTCAAAGTTTTAAGTTGAGCTTTTTGCTTAGTGCAAACATCCTGAAAAAATTCTACGGCTTCTGCAAGCTCATCTAGAGAGGGCTTTCCCTCACCTTCATCATCACTACTACTTTCATCACTAGAGGATGGAATGCTTTTGTTACCTCTTGCCATAAGGCATTTGTGTGATGACCGTGATGATCGTGACGAGGACCGGTCGCTGCGCGTCCTTGGAGGTTCATCTTCACTTGAAGAATCATCCCAAGTTCTAACACTTGTTAGCGCCTTGCCTTTGCTCCTCTCCTTTTTGGGCTTGGCCATATTTGGACAGTTGTCCCTGAAGTGGCCCTTCTCCCCACATGCGAAGCATCCTCTCTTCCTTTGCTTTTTCCTGTCAATGTTAAAGAGAAGATCCTCGACCTGCAGGGGCACACCCATTAGATTAATCTTGCGGATCATCCTCATTACCTTTCCGACGCGTCGGATTGTTTCTTCGTCCTCGGAGGATGATGTGCTTGGTTGATTATCTTCATCATCATCACTTTCTTCTTCTTCCTCTTCTTCACTTGAGGAACTTGGAGTGGGAGCCTTCTTTTTGCCCTTCCTTTCATCACATGCAAAAGCATATGGCCTTGAGGAAGTTGGCTCCTCTCCCCGACTCATTTTTCGCGACATCTCAAAGGCCGCGATTTTCCCAATCACAATGGTCGGGGTCATGTTGCTCAAATCCTCCATGTTGTGAAGGATGGTGATGATGCTCCCATATCTTTGTTGTGGTAGCAGGGAGATAATCTTCCTCACAATGTCCGCATCACCTAGCTTATTAATGCCAATAGAGTTAAGCTCATTGATTATAAGATTCAAACGAGAATACATGTCTCTAACAAGCTCATCATCTTTCATGGCAAAAGAATTATACTCATTTAAGACTAGGTAATGTTTTTGCTCACGGACATTTGATGTGCCGTCATGGAGCTCATGCAATTTTAGCCAAATCTCATTAGCAGTTTTCAAGGTAAATACTTGATTAAAAATATCCATGCTAAGAGATTCATACAAGCAATTTTTGGCTCTAGCATTTAAATGAATTTCTTTTTCCTCACTCGTGGTGGGTTTCTCGGGATTCTTGAGGGGTTTCATCCCGTCACGAGTGACTCTCCAAACACCTAGATCAACGGCCTCTAGGTAACAAGCCATTCTAGCACTATAATATGGGAAGTTAGTGCTGTCAAAGTGTGGTGGCCTATGGGTATCCATCCCTTCCTATAAAAAGCGTCGGCTCTTTTTAGCGGTGAAGCTAAAGCGTTTCAAATGAGCCAAACCGGGCTTTGATACCACTTGTAGGAAACGGGTGACGCCTAAGAGGGGGAGTGAATTAGGACTTCTAAAACTTTTACTAAACTAGGCCACAATTAAATCCCTAGAGCAAAACCTATGCAAATAATCAAAACTAGAATGTGCAAACTAGGTTTTGTCTAAGTGTTGCTATCTCTACCGCAAAAAGGCTAAGTTTCAATCTACACTAAATAAGTATTACTACAAGATTGAAACTTAAATGCTTAATATAAATGCGGAATGTAAAGAGCTAAGTAGAGAAGCAAACTCTCGTGGATGACGCCGGTATTTTTACCGAGGTATCCGAAACCACGCAAGGTCCCGACTAATCCTCGTTGGTGCCCCTACGCAAAGGGAAGCCCACGCGAGGGCCAAGCACCACGGTCAAGTAACTCCGTAGAGAGCCGCGGGCCTTCTCCACGCGCAAGTGGTGCTCCACTTCCGGCTCCTCTCGGACGCTCCCCGCCGTCTCCACTATCGAGCTTCCGGCTGAAACGCCGCGGGCCTCGTTCCCTCCGGTACATGGTGGTGGCCGTGACACAAACTCGGTTGTCACGGTCTCGCAAGACTCTCGCCCCACTCGGTACTATTACAACGGCTCACGCAAGAGCCGAGGGGTTGTGTGGTTTTACAAAACTCACTCAACTAACTAGGATTCACCTAGAGCAAGCGCTAAAGCGGTCTAACTAACCTAAGCACTTCGCAAAGCACCTACGCTAATCACCGAGTGATTCTATTAAGCACTTGGGTGTTTGAGCACTTGGAAATATGCACTATGTGTCTTGGTATGTTGCTTGGGCTCTCACACTTGAGAATGGCCGGTTGGGGTGGTATTTATAGCCTCCACACCCCCAACTAGCCGTTGGACAGAAAGCAGCAGCTTTCTGTCGTCGGGTGCACCGGACAGTCTGGTGCACCACCGGACACTGCACAGTAGATGTCCGGTGCACGCCACGTCAGCCGACCGTTGGCGCCTGTAGCAGTCGACCGTTGGATCCGACCGTTGCCGTCTGCCCGTTGGCACACCGGACAGTCCGGTGCACACCGGACAGTCCGGTGCTACAGCCAGAGAGCGCCTGTCTGCGGCCTCTCTGCGCAGACTGTCCGGTGCCTCACCAGACAGTCCGGTGCACACCGGACACCAATGTCCGGTGCGCCACCAGGCGCTGGCTGACAGCCTTACCTTGGATTTCTTCGCTGATTTCTTCGGGCTTCTTTGTTCTTGAGTATTGGACTCCTATGCATCTTTTTATGTCTTCTTTTGAGGTGTTGCATCCTCATTGCCTTGGTCCAATTCTCTTCGCATCCTGTGAACTACAAACACAAACACTAGAAAACTTATTAGTTCACGGATTGTGTTGTTCATCAAACACCAAAACTCAATTAGCCAAATGGCCCGGGGTCCATTTTCCTTATAGGGTCCAACCCTGAGCCACACTATGTTATAGATGTAGGGCTAGGGTTAGGTTTTCTCGTTTAGCCTATTCCTCATTCTAACCTTAAAGTTCTTCTCTTAGTCTTTAGTGGGTTGAACTCGAGATTAGGGTTAGAGGTTTCCCCATCACCTAACCACATAGAGTTTCAAGAGGTTCTTCAATTTAATCTATTTTGTGTTCTATGGATCTAGGTCAAAAGGGAAAACTTAGTAACAACTTCGATACTATTGTTGATTCTAAGAACACTAGGATCTCACAAAGTTCTAGTTTGATCGTCCAATTACATAGTAATAGATACATATTCTACTTAGTTCAGTAGCATAGAGAAATGATGAAGAGAGAGGTAGAAGTCCATACCTTTGGGGCCGAGGTAAAGAGCGACACTAGTCGTCGTAGTGGAGTTGGATGTAGGTATTCTGATGTCCAAGGATCCTTGTTATCCTCACTACATATTAGAGGCCTAAGGCGGTGTGTCGATGTCCAACACAATAGGGTCTATAGGGGCCATAGAAGGGCAATTTCGATCACTCGGATGCCAGGAAGGTGATCAAGACCTTTATGTCGGTGTTTTGGGTCCAACCGCGCACCTAGGGTTGCCCCTCGAGGTGCTTTTTGGAGTAGGACGGTGTTACCGACTGTAGCTCGATGGTTCATGCTAGATGCACGAGAGACAGTGGACAATTTTATATAGGTTCAGGCCGCTTAGAGAGGCGTAATACCCTACTTCCTGGTGTGGATCTTTTATGTGGTAGGTTACAGGGGAGTTCTCTAGTTCGAGGAATGCTAGAGAGCTGAGTAGATGGTTAATGAGTGAGTTGTTTGATGGGGTGCCCCCTAGGCCTTATATACTCGACCGTGGGGCGTTACATGCGGATATGATAACAACGTGCACCTAAGCAATAGTGAACCGACTGAGCTTATCTTCCTATAATCCTACCGACTTATCATCATTCAGTTCCGACGTCTGAGATCATTGCGCGAGAGAATCAGATAACTGTTGTGGATAACATTTGAATTCAGTGAGCCGCACGAGCTCGAGTTGATCCGATCTCATGTCAATCCATTTTGCCAGACATTCCTCCCCTGGCCCACGAAGGGATGGCCTTGCGTAACAATGGGCCCAAGGCCTTTCGTGAGGCCTTCTTGCCTTCTAGTGGACCTGGGGGATATCTGTCCCCCACAAGCCCTCAATATTTGAGTTGATTTTGAAATAATCGGCCCAAAGATTCTAGGTCCAGCTTGCAGTTTTTTATTTTGGTAAGAAATGCTTTGAAAATATGCTTATCGAGTTTTTGCTTCTAAACTCTGAGTAACTCGGTAAGGACGATCTTCTGTTATCCTCTCCTGTCATTATTCATCGGTCTTCGCTTTATTCTTCAGAAATCAGTGCTCTGTCTCTGCTTATGCTTTGGAGATCAGCATTCTGGTCTTCTGGGGTTCCGGATTCATTGGGTGCACCGAAGGTGCACCCAATGGGTGTAGCCCCCGAGCTTTGAGTGGATTATTGAAAATAATCCACTCAAAGGTCTTCATCTCATGCTTTTTTAGAAATGATTGCTTTATCTTCATCTCATGCTTTAGAAATTAGCATTTTATTGTCAGTTCATGCTTTAGAGATCAGCATTCTGTCTTTTGGGGTTAGTGATTCATTGGGTGCACCGGAGGTGCACCCAATGGGTGTAGCCCCCGAGCTTTGAGTGGATTATTGAAAATAATCCACTCAAAGGTCTTCATCTCATACTTTTAGAGACCGTCATTTTATCTTCGTCGAATGCCTTAAAATCCAGCATTATATCATCAGCTTCATGCTTTAGAGATCAGCATATGGTTTTGCCTTTGAGATCAGCAACGCGGTCCGCCCATGCCCGGTTATGTTTGAAATTTATTTGATCAGCGACAGATTGGACATCCGGTAGATGGCTCTTCGCTGGTCTTCATTTCGCTTCGTGCTTCAATGCTTCTGTTGATTAGACTTGTACTTCAGCAGCTATTTTTGGCTTTCCTCCGATTTCTATCGATATCTTCCTTCTGTCTTGATACATTCATTGTGTATACTGTATGGATGTGACTGCAATGAGTGTAGCTAAGGGATGGCTTGGTGCGCTGAGCGTTTAGCGAACTGCCCTTGAGTAGTAACTTGACGTGACCGCAGGGTGTAATCATATCATCCAAGCAGTTGACTTTAGTCCCAATGGGTGTCGTGTTATGTGAAATGGCGTTTGCTGCCTGACTTGTTTCCAGACGATTTGAATGGCTTATTGAATATTTGCGACTGTTCAGTGACCGTGGTAGGAGATGAGCGGTTGC
Organism: Zea luxurians; assembly: GCA_029449295.1. Taxonomy (NCBI): domain Eukaryota; kingdom Viridiplantae; phylum Streptophyta; class Magnoliopsida; order Poales; family Poaceae; genus Zea; species Zea luxurians. The sequence goes on along the minus strand of JAOPSE010000001.1, from coordinate 40,722,320 downwards.
CTCCCTCTTCTATAAATAGCCTGCTTGCTTCACTAGCGTCTTCACACATCTCTCGGCCATTTGTTGCTTATTCTCCTCTTTTCTCTTCTCTTCTACTCAATCATGGGCAAGAGCAAGAAAGGTGGATGTTCGTCGCACCACTCTGGTAACAAGAGGAAGCGCGAGCCGAGTCCCCCTCGGAGGACTTCGGTGACTCCGAGTACTCGGAGGAGGAGTTTTCCTCCAAGTCCGAGGGGTCGCCGGTCTACGCCTCTCCCACGGTGTCGTCCGATGACACGGACGATTCCCAGGGGATCGCCGTCGAGGTGTGGACGTACATCCGGGTCGTCGAGTGCTCTGGGCTCGAGGGCTCGGATGAGTTGGGGGTCTCCTCAGACGTGGAGAACTCCTCCGACTCGTCCGAGGAGGAGAGCGGCGGTGACGGCGACAACGAGGGCGATGGCGACGATGGCGACGGCGGTAAGGGCGACGGCAAGGGCGACGGCGACGGTGGCAGTGGCAAGGGCGACAACGGCAGTGGCAGCGGCAAGGCCAGTGGCAAAGCAACACTGGCTTAAATATTAGTATAGATAACAAGTAGTAGAAGTAGTATTAGTAGTAGTGGAATAATGTAGTAGTAGTTAGTAGTATAGTGTAGTGTAAGTAGTGTAGTGATGTAGTAATATAATGTAGCGAAAAAGGGAAGGAAGGCCAGCTCATAATGAGTTGGTCTTTGAGTTTGTGGAAGAACTTCCCTTCTCAATATATTGAAGAAAATTTAAGCTCGTTCTGAGTATCTCCTTTTTGCTTTTCCATCGTTCTTTTATAGTCAATCGTTAGCTTGTATCCATACCCAGCGTTGTCGTTGTTCTTAGAGATAATACCCGAGTAACGACTAGTAATTGCTGAGTCGTATTTGGTTCTGCCAGCGTTTACATGGAGAAAACGACTAAGTTATGCATTGCCGGCGTTTTTTAGAAATAACCGCCGAGCTGCTCTAGACCATGTCGGTGTTTTAGAGGTAACAGCCGAGTTATGTTAAGCCATATCGGTGCTTTAGAGGTAACTGCCGAGTTGTGCTAGGCCACGTCGGCGCTTTAGAGGTAGCTGCCGAGTTAAGCTGGGCCACGTTGGCGCTTTAGAGGTAGCTGCGGAGTTATGTTGGGCCATGTCGGCGCTTTAGAGGTAGCTGCAGGACGTATTGCTTTTTCCGAGTGATGACTTAGCACTTTTAGAAACGGTGTCTGACCCGGGAAAACCCCATTTATATCACGTCGTTGCACGCCTCTGTGTTTCAAGCCCTAACTTCACCTTTCTGCCTCCAAACATTACTCTGCTTCCCTCTGATTTCGCTTTCTTTCAATCCGCCGACGAGATTGCGATGGCGCCGAAGCGGAAGAACCAAAATTCTGCTATGGTGGTCATTCCTCCCATCGAACCCAACAGCTAGTTGCCTTTCGCAGGTAACCATATGTCTGTTGTTTCATAGTCGGATCTCCTCCACCTTGTCGATGTTGGAATTCTTCCTCCGAAAGAGCTTTGTTCTTGGCGGATTTGCCGTGGGGTTACTGTCCCAACAAAGGATACCCACGAGTCTGTTGTTTATGTTCCTTTTTTATCTGCGGCCTTGCTCTTCCCATTTCTCTCTTCTTCCACGGTCTCCTTGACTTTTATAATCTGAACTTGACTCATGTGAATCCCAATTCCATTTTGCAAATTTCTATCTTTGTTCATCTGTGTGAGGCCTACCTCAGAATTCTTCCCCACTTTGGTTTATGGAAGTATCTGTATCACTGTCGACCTAGGATGGCTGGGGGTCAACACCAACTCATGGGTGGCGTGAGTCTAGAAATGCGTCGCGGGAGGAAAATAGAATACCTTGACATCCCGCTTAAGGATAGCATCAAAGGATGGCGCTTGGAGTGGTTTATTGTGGAAAACCACGTCCAGTCCCTCCCTCCTCGGTCGGGGAGACAGCCAGATGTGCGCACTCCAAGTTGGATTGAGTCTCCTACTGCCTTAGAAGTAACAGAAGTCAAGGTTCTGCTTGCTAAAATCTGTATTCTGAAGGAGAGAGGTCTGACCACCGAGGCTGTGGTTGCTGACTTTGTTTTTAAGAATATTTAGCCCTTGAAGGACAGAGCATACCCAGCTTACTTGTATAGTGGTGTCACCGACTCGACCCGGGTTACCAATATGAGGATTCCTGCTGAGGATTTGGTGAGCCGACTAGACATGATCTTGAGAGGCAAAGTATCAAATGTTGGTGCTCATGTTGCCTACTCTGCTTGGAATTTGCCACCTCCTAAGTCCTTTTTCAGTTTCGTGTCCAATCCTCCTGCTGGTGATAGTGGTCTAGGTCTTAGAGTGTGACCCTCTCCCGAAGATATTGAGGTCTTGGTTGCTTCTCTTTGTGATCTTCCCAATGATGAGAGGCAAGTTCATTTTGAGATGCCATCGAGTCCAAATGATGCAGAAATAAATGATGTACTCGATATGTTGGCTGGAGATTCTTCTGACTCGGCCCCTGTTAAAATAATAGTTGTTGCGGTTATACTAGAGATTGACAGAATAGTGGACACCTGAAGGCCTAAGGGTACTCGTCCAAAGCGTCTTTGTCAGGTCAGCCGCCCGACTGTGCCTGATGAGGAGAAGAAGAAAAAGAAACGGCTTCGGTGACTGTCGTGCTTGGACCAGGATGCTGGCCCTTCTGCTCCTGTTTGTGAAGAAGTACTAGCAGAGGTCTTTACTGAAGTTCATCCCACTGGTGGTGTGCCTATTGGAACTGACCCCAATGGGTGTGACCCTGTACCAACTGATCCCAACGAATGTATCCATGCACCAGCTAGGCCCAATGGGTGTGATCCTGTTAAAGCTGACCCTAATGGGTGTAACCTTGTTGAAGCTAACCCTAATGGGTGTGATCCTGCACCATCTATTGTCTATATTTTTGACGAGGACGAGGAAGAGGAAGAAGAACTTTCGCTGATTCGCAAGAATAGCCGGTGTTACGGAGGTAGTGGGGGGATAGTGATATTCCTTCTCCAGCTCTGTCTGCTCTCGTCAAACTTCAAGAATTGTCCATAACAGATTTTGATCGGGCTCTTGAGGATGTTGTCCCTGAAGATATGCTGTCGAAGCCGACTGATGGCAATATGATGGATGTTTGCTCTGAAATTCCAGACGCGGGATTAGAGGCCTCCCGAGCAGCATCTCGTGCATCGTCGACTTTGGAGGGCAGTCTTCAATGTCAAGAAGTTGGTCAGGATTGCCCGACTCCCATGGAGGTGACTGAAGATCCGTCAACCATAGATGTGGCTGTCGCAAAAAACCCAGCCCCCAAGGGTGGTGTCGGCGATTACCTAGCCTCCGAGGGTGTTGCCGGTAATGATCCGGCTCGGGTGGGTAGCGCAAACTGCAACCCAGCCCCCGAGGGTGTCCGAGCGAGCTCTCCTTCCCATACCTCCATGGATGTCCACGTCGAGTCGTCTCCACCAGGTTCTGATGGGGCGATAGCGATGCATGCTTCTTTAGCTTCAAGCGAAGGAGTCGCCTTAGAGGTTGGCGCACCGGATGCTAGAATTCTGATCCCTGCTAGTGGAGCTGAACCAACTCTCGATTATGCTCTTTAGATTGTTCCAGTTGATCTTCCTTCGCCGAGCTTCAACGTGACTTCTCATGACTTGGGGTTGCCCTCATTCTTTTCTAATCTTCAGGTAACTTAGTTATTCTCGTTCTATCATTCCTCCTGGTGAATTACTTTCATTGTACTCATTTGTTTTTAATAACAGGCTTTGGTTGATTGGATGTCTGCTCAATTGAAATCGCATGGTGCCTCTATCCCAGGAGGGGCTCTGTCTCTGGCACAGTGGAATCCAATACTGCTCCAGAAGCGGATATCTGATTTGAAAGTGTCAAATGCTGGTTGGTATCTTTATTTCTCCCTTGGCTAATTGATTAATTTGTTTTTAACCGTGCATCCTTCTTCGACTGCTTTTTGTCAGATATGGCCCGGCGGTATTCTGAACTTGAGGAGAAACATTCCCAAGGTCAGATCGATCTGGCCTAGGTTTCTGCTTCTTTAGACGATGCAAATTCTTTGAATTCCTCTCTTAATGCTCAGCTTGATTCTGAGAGGGCGGCTAACGAGGTAAGCTTACTTAGTTGAGTCTGTCATGCTTTTACTGATTTCTGGATATTTGAGGGCTGATTCTTGTCTTGTAGGAGGAGAAACGAGCGCTTGCGGCTTGTCGTGATAATCTGGACAGATTGTATCGTGATGCCAGCAATTCTCTAACCATCTTGGAGAGGAGCCACCGCTTTACTATGACAGATCTGGATCATCATCGCCACGAACTGCAAGTATCCCAGGACGAGATCCTACGGTTCAGGCAGCTGGTGTCTAGTAAGGACTCTGTCATTAAAGATATGCGTGCCTCCAAGAGATCGGTCGCCCAGGAGCTAGAGGCCGCTCAACTGGCTGCCAAGGTTGCAGAGGACAACTGCGTCATTCTGAAGGCCCAACGTGACAAGGCTATGGACAAAGCCATTCGCGCAGGGCGAATCTTGATGGGAAGGCCTGGTGCAGTTGTTCCTGATGACATTATTGCGGACGTCAAGGCTACACCTGATGTTTCGAGTCACCCTTCCTCCTCGATTGCTCCTGTAGAAGACATTGCCAAATAGAGATGTTTCGTTGTAGTTAGAAGATACTGAATGCATTTGTGAACTATATGCGTGCGTGATCAGTGCGCTTGAATATTCGGTAGGATATTAGAATGTGTTCTTGGCGCTGAAAAACTATAACGTTTTGTCTCTGTTGTTAGAATTCGACAGTTGTCATGAATGATTGCAGAAGTAAGTGCGGTGTGCTGGTTTTGGAATATTTTCCTAATTTATAATAATTGATCAGCTGGTAAGGCATAGAGATCGCCTTAAGATGAGTAAACGTGAGCATGTTACATTAAGTCGAGTAAACGTGAGCATGTTGCACCGTCTTAAGTCATTGCCGACTTAAGCCGATTGCTCCGTTAGTAGGGTATAGTGGTCACCCTAAGTTGAGTAAGCGTGAGCATGTTGCACCATCTTAAGTCACAGCCGACTTAAGCCGATTGCTCCGTTAGTAGGGTATAGTGGTCACCCTAAGTTGAGTAACCGTAAGCATGTTGCACCGTTTTAAGTCACTGCCGACTTAAGCCGATTGCTCCGTTAGTAGGGTATAGTGGTCACCCTAAGTTGAGTAAGCGTGAGCATGTTACATCGTCTTAAGTCACTGACGACTTAAGCCGATTGCTCCGTTAGTAGGGTATAGTGGTCACCCTAAGTTGAGTAAGCATGAGCATGTTACACCGTCTTAAGTCACTTCCGACTTAAGCCGATTGCTGATCCGTTAGTAGGGTATAGTGGTCACCCTAAGTTGAGTAAGTGTGTTGATTGATAATAAACAGTTCGAGTGCCCTTGAGAATGAAATTTTTTTATTGATGATGTATTATCCAATTATAGAATACAATGCTGCCCTGATAGCTTTTGAAATCTTGCTAAGGGTAAAACTTCCTGAGATGCTCTACATTCCATGAATTCCCTATTTCTGTGCCATCCATTTGAGTAAGCCGATATGATCCTAGCCGAGTGACCTCCGCTACTACAAATGGCCCTTCCCATAGTGGTGACAATTTATGTCATCCTTCCCCCGTTAGAATTTGGCAAAGGACCAAGTCTCCCACTACAAAGGATCGATGTCATATAGCCTTATCATGGTAGCGCCTCAAGGTTTGTTGGTATCTAGCTGACTGAATTACTGTATTCAATCGCTCTTCCTCCAATACATCAATATCCTCTAGCCTGGTAGCCTCTGCCTCAGCTATGTTTTCGAAGACCAGCCTTGGTGCCCCAAACCTGAGGTCGGTAGGTAGCACTGCCTCCGAACCATAGACCATGAAGAAAGGGGTATTTCCATGTAGAGCTCGACTTGGTTGAGTTCTTAGGCTCCAAACTACATATAGCAACTCTCTGATCCACTTTCCTGTGAACTTTTCATTCTTGTCAAAGACTTTCTTCCTGAGTGCTTCCAGTATCATTCCATTAGCCCTTTCTATCTGACCATTGGCTCTTGGATGTGCTACTGATGCATATTTGATCTGGATGCTCCGTTGTTCGCAGAAATCAAAGAATTCAGAGCTAGTGAAATTGGATCCCAGGTCGGTTATGATGCTATTCGGTATCCCAAACCTGAATATTATGTCTTGTATGAATTCCACTGCCTTGGGTGAAGTTAGAGAAGCAATGGGTTTGTATTCTATTCATTTGGTCAATTTGTCAATGGCGACCAACACGTGAGTGTATCCCTGAGCTTTCTTGAAGGGTCCAATCATGTCTAGTCCCCAGCAAGCAAAGGGCCATGTTACGGGTATGGTCTGCAGTTGCTGTGCTGGTAGATGCTACTGCTTTGATAAGAACTGGCAAGCTTCACACCTCTGGACTAACTCGGCTGCATCACTCTTTGCTATCGGCCAGTAGAAACTAGACCTGAATACCTTCCCAACTAGAGTCCTAGATGTTGCTTGTATCCCGTACTATCCAGCGTGGATCTCATCTAGTAGTTTCTTCCCGGTAACCAAAAGAATACACTTCATGAGGACTCCTGTTGCGCCCCTTCTGTACAGTGCATCCCCAATGAGGGTGTAGTGGGCTGACTGCCTTGTGATGCGTTCTACTACGACTTTATCATCTGGCTCCTCTTCGTTCTTTATATACTTGATGATAGGCTCCCACCATTCATTATAGTCTGACTCTGGATGGCTCAAAACATTGCACTCTTCTGCCTAATCTGAGGAAATGCTTGGGTGTGGCACCTATTGGACGAAAACTCTAGGTGGGACCTGAGCCTGACTGGACCCTAGTTTCGACAATGCGTCTGCTGCGGCATTGCGATCTCTTTCCACATGATGAAATTCCAGGTCTTCAAATTTGTCTTCTAGTTTTCGGACGACTGCGCAGTACTTGCCCATAGAGTCATTCGAGCAATCCCATTCCTTATTTATCTGACTTATGACCACCAGTGAATCTCCGTATACCATTAATCTCTTAATGCCCAGTGATATGGCAATGTTCAATCCGTGGATTAGAGCTTCATATTCTGCTGCATTATTGGATGCTGAGAATAACAACCGAAGAGCATATTTGAGTGGTTCACCTCTAGGGGCAATGAAGAGGATCCCTGCGCCTGCTCCCTGCAGTTTTAGCGAGCCATAGAAATACATCCGCCATACTTCTGCAGTCTCTGGGTTATCTGGTACTTGTTGCTCGGTCCACTCGGATACGAAGTCGACTAGCGCTTGGGTCTTTATTATGGTGCGAGGTCGAAACTCAATGTCGTGAGCTCCCAGCTCGCAAGCCCACTTGGCTATTCTTCCAATGGATTCTTTGTTGTGGAGAATATCCCCTATTGGAAACCCTGTGACCACTATGACTTTGTGGTCGTCAAAGTAGTGACGGAGCTTGCGTGCAGTTAGAAGTACTGCATACAATAGTTTTTGAACTTGAGGATACTTCTTTTTAGAGGGTCCTAGAACTTCGCTGATGAAGTAGACGGGATGCTGTACTGGATATGTGTGTCCTTCCTCTGCCCGCTCGACTACCAACACGGTGCTCACCACGTGAGTCGTGCAAGAGATGTACAACAGCAGATCTTCCCCCGGCTAGTTTAGCGTGGCTCGACGTGGCGGCTTTAGCACTGGCGGTGTGGTCAGGAACTTCTTTAGTGCATCAAGGGCTTCCTAAGCTTCTGAGGTCCACTGGAACTTGTCCACTTTCTTGAGCAATTTGTAGAATGGTAGGCCTTTTTCTCCTAACCTTGATATGAACCTGCTTAAAGCTGCCATGCACCAGTAAGCCTTTGCACTTTCTTCTGTGACCGTGGAGCTTCCATCCTCATGATAGCCTTGATCTTTTCTGGGTTAGCTTCAATTCCTCGGTGGCTGACAATGAACCCGAGCAATTTTCCTGCTGGAACTCCAAAGACACATTTTTCTAGATTGAGCTTCCATCGATATCGCCTCAGACTGTTGAAGACCAGCTGCAAATCTTCAATGAAGTTTTCTGAGTTTTCTGTCTTAATCACTACATCATCAACATAAGATTCTACCCGCTTGCCCTAGTGATTGGCTAAGCATGTTTGAATGGCTCTCTGGTAGGTTGCTCCAGCGTTCTTAAGGTTGAACGACATGGAGGTATAGCAGAAAGCTCCAAACGGGGCAATGAATGCGGTTTTTTCCTCGTCTTCTTTTGCCAAGCTGATTTGATGGTATCCTAAGTAGCAATCCAAGAATGACAGCATAGAGCATCCGGCGGTTGAATCTACCACCTGATCTATTCTAGGAAGTTCAAAGGGATCCTTCCGACAGTGTTTATTGAGATCTGTGTAGTCGACGCACATGCACCAATCTACTTTATTCTTTTTGAGTACAAGAACAGGATTTGCTAACCACTCAGGATGCAGTACTTCTCTAATGAACCCTGCTGCGACTAAGCGAGCTAGCTCGGCATGGATAGCTTCTCTCTTGTCGGGCGTCAAAGGACGCAACTTTTGTCATATCGGTCTCGCCTGAGGATAGACCTTTAGTTTGTGCTCGGCCAGCTCTCTCGGGACTCCCGGCATATCCGCAGGTTGCCATGCGAATACGTCTTAGTTATCTTGCAGAAACTAGACGAGCGCGCCTTCCTATTTGTCATCCAAGCTGGAGCTGATGATGGTGGTCTTGCGTTCATCAGCGAACCCGAGGTTGATTCTCTTTGTTTCTTCAGTCGGTCGCATAGAGGTCATGGCTTGAGCTTCATTTGCGGGTATCGCGAGGTCTTCCTCAGGCTTTGAGTTCACTTGCACGGAGGAAGTCGTTGGTGGTTTGGTGGTGAGAGCTGCCTGAATGGCCACTCGAAAGCATTCTGTGGTGCCTTGGAAGTCAGCACGCACGGTGATGATTCCTTGTGGTCCCGGTATCTTCAATATCATGTATGAATAGTGCGGAATGGCCATGAATTTTGCCAATCCCGGCCTGCCGATGATGGTGTTGTATCCGCAGTCGAAGCTTGCTACCTCGAACCTCAAGAACTCGGTTCTGTAGTTTTCTGGAGTTTCGGAGGTAACTGGTATGTAGATATGTCCGAGTGGATATTCTCCTTCAGTCGGCACAATGCCGAAGAAAGGAGTGTCTGACTCATGGAGCTCTTTGAGTGTGACTCCCAAGCCTAGGAGTGTCCGGGCGAAGGCGACGTTGATGCTGCTTCCCCCATCCACTAACACCTTCTTTACCCTGCTCTCTCGGATCACCAAATTGACAAGGAGCAAGTATTTGCCCGGATGATCGAAATTGAGCCACTGATCCGCCCGAGTGAAGGTGATAGGGTGTTCATACCATCGATACGGGGTGGGAGGACTGGTGGTCGCCACCAATATCTGACGGTCATTGAGCTTCTGCTGCCTCTTGCTCTCTAGCGACCTGTGTCCACCGAAGATGATGTTGACTTCTCCGTCGACGTGTGGGAATGCTCTGCCTCCTCCCCCTTCCTACTGCTGGGGTTGTCGAGGTTCTCTGGGTCCTCCTCGCGGTGGGGGAGGTGGCAGAGGTTGGAAGGGTCGGCCGTTCCCGACGGAGTGCTTGAAGTCTCTGCAGTTCCGGAGGGTGTGGCGTATGTCCTTGTGGTACGAACATTGGGCGTCGAGGATGTCGTCCAATGTTTGTTCGCCTCCGTGGGGTGCTCTTCGGGCACGAGAGACGGGTGGTCCGGTGACATGGACTTCTTCGTGAGACCTCTTCTCCCAACGTTTGTCGGATTGTTGGTTCGCGTCGCGTCGTGGTGCCTGTGGTGTAGGCTTCATTCCTCCGATGAGGTCCTGAGCCCGCTCTTCATCGGTGATGTAGAGGTCTGCTTCCCTGAATAGCTGCTCGGAGGTAATCGGTGCCTTTTGCAGTATGGCTCGGACGAAGGCCGAGTCATTAGATCCCCGGTAAAAGTCCTCGATCACCGCTGCTTCCTCAACCTCGGGGATACGATTTCTCATGGTCTGAATCCTTTTGAGGTACGATCGGAGAGTCTCATCCCCTCGATGCCTAATGGATTTGAGGTCCCATGGCTATGCCGGCTTGTCGGAGAGGGATTGGAAGTTGGCGATAAAACACCGACTAAAGTCGCTCCAATCGTCGATGCAGTGTTGTGGTAGGTGTCATAGCCATTGCAGCGCATCTTGCCCAAGGACGATGGGCAAATACGCAGTCATCACATCTTCAGTTGCTCCAGCGGCCCGGGTAGCGGTGGTATAGACGGCCAACCAGCCTCCCGGGTCCTGCTTAGGCTCGTATTAGTCGACGTTGGAGACCTTGAAGTTAGGGGGCCACTGAATGGCCCTGAGACGCGGAGTAAGTGCCGACACTCCACACGTGTCCTCCTGTCGACGATTGTGGTGTCAATCCTGGGGAAGGGAGTTGTCGATGTGCTGCCTCGACCGTCCCCAGGTTGTGCCGCCAGTTGAAGCTGTTGCCGATTCAACCCTGGTGGCCTGACTTTGTGCAGGGATGCCGTGATCCCGATCATACTCTTCTCGATGCCGAATCTCGTTCTCATGTCGTCGTTCGCGTGAAGCATTGATGGAGATCCACGCGTCCCATCAACTATTGATGGTGTGCCGTAGATCGCTTGGAGGATGAGCGAGAGGCAGAAGATGGTTAGCTACCCGAGTGAGCAGCCACCGATAGCCCTCGGCGTCTAGAGTCCGGGGGAGGCCATCGGCTATTCGGGCCAACACTCCACCGACCTCGCTTGGTGTGTTCATGGCTCGGGCGAAGTCAGGGTTCAGGTTTCGTCCGAAGAGAGGGTTCTCTCGACGTTGTCTCGCCTCCTACTCGGCCTGCTCTTGAGCTTGCCGACGATCTCGTCGACGGGAGTTCCTCCTTTCCCTGAAGACTCGTTCATCTAGAGTTTCTCCCACCTCTGAGATCTCATCTCGCGATACAGGCTGCACCGAGTCCCGCTCATTGGCGTTATGATGTCGTCGGACATTACGATGTCGATTCCTTCCTCGGCGAGCTTCCCGCTGAGAAGGTTCTTCCCCTGGCGTAATTGGTTTGTCATCGAAGATGGGGGACGATTCTACTCTCCCCCCGATGAAGAGGACGTCAGGGTAGAATGAAGTTGTCATGACGACAAGCTTCTTTCTGTTCTCCTTTGAGGGTGGAGGTACCAGAAGGGCAGCTTGATGGGTCTTTGTTTCTTTTTTCCTTGTAATCTGTGTCCATCCTTCTATGGATGAGGTGGACAACGGGGTTCTCCAGGTGAATGAACTCTCTGCTCCAGGCTTGCAGGAGGTAGTTTTCGTCCGAAGCGCTGGAGGTTGCGCTATCTCCTGCTCCATTCCGTCTTTCCCAGAGATTTTCAAGGAAAGTTTTCTCTCCAGCAGATCTGCTATGCGATGCAGAGTCCCTTCTTCATCTGCCACGGATGAGATGGTGCCGAAGCGGAACACGGATCTAGGGCGGAGAGCAATCTTGTGCTGAAAAGTGATGGACATTGAGCTAGCTTGGATCGGTGACACACCCCCTACCTGGCGCGCCAGCTGTCAGTGTTTTGGGTCCGACAGCGCACCTGGGGTTGCCCCTCGAGGTGCTTTTTGGAGTAGGACGGTGTTACTGATTGTAGCTCGATGATTCATGCTAGATGCACGAGAGACAGTGGACAATTTTATACAGGTTCGGGCCGCTTAGAGAGGCGTAATACCCTACTTCCTGGTGTGGTTCTTTTATGTGGTGGGTTACAGGGGAGTTCTCTAGTTCGAGGGATGCTAGAGAGCTGAGTAGATGGTTAATGAGTGAGTTGTTTGATGGGGTGCCCCTAGGCCTTATATACTCGACAGTGGGGCGTTACATGCGGATATGATAACAACATGCACCTAAGCAATAGTGAACCGACTGAGCTTATCTTCCTATAATCCTTCCGACTTATCATCATTCAGTTCCGACGTCTGAGATCGTTGCGCGGGAGAATCAAATAACTGCTGTGGATAACATTTGAATTCAGCGAGCCGCACGAGCTCGAGTTGATCCGATCTCATGTCGATCCATTTTGCCAGACATTCCTCCCCTGGCCCACGAAGGGATGGCCTTGCGTAATAATGGGCCCAAGGCCTTTCGCGAGGCCTTCTTGCCTTCTAGTGGACCCAGGGGATATCTGTCCCCCACACTTTATAATTATGATAGCTAGGGTTAGTCAGAGGTAGAAAGTGTTAGCTTCTACACCGAGTCTTGCCTCAATTAATATAGTGGCGTTGACCCTGACGAGGCAGTTGCGCCCCCGATCTGGGCGCATGTTGAAGTCAAACTTACCCCAGCCTCCTAACATGCCACCGGAACATTTAGCCATGGTAAGCACCAAAAAATATATTAGAAATTAAAGAAAAAGGATATGATGGTCCTAGTGCATTTTTCTTGTGTTTTGTAATTTTAGTGTAGTCAAGCAAAAGTGTAAAAATAATAATTTTCTTCGTGAGGTCATGAACTCACAGCTACGTTCAAGTCTTCTCCAAAACTTCAGTGTTGCCCATCCCTTCTTCTCAAAACCAACATCCTTTCCCAACACCTTATCACTCTCTAGACAAGGAAAACTTCCTCTCCTCTCCACATGAGTCGCCTGGAGCTAGACCTTAACTAATCGATGTGAAGCGTCCATAACCAGGAATACGGCTATTCACGTATATATAGATCAAAACTCTCAAGAGTACATATACTTCTACCATAAGATAAGATCACTATTATTAGCGATGCTCTCCCTAGATCAACATATATAGCTAGCTAGCAGGTATGGTACACTATCGGAAATAGCTTCTTTGCCGAGTGTCTGAAGCACTCGGCAAAGCATGGAAAACACTCGACGAAGGCTTTGCCGAGTGTGACACTCGACAAAGAAAGCTCGGAAAATTGTACATCGACAATGGCTTATTTTTCGAGTACTTTTTATTGGGCACTTGGCAAAGACTTTGCCGAGTGTCAGCCGGTACTCGGCAAAGAAAAGTCACCACCACAACGCTAGGTAACGGCGACGAAGTCTATGCCTAGCATCCACTGTGCTGACATTCGGTAAAGGCTCACTCTTTGTCGAGTGTCCACTGTACTGACACTCGGCAAAGAAGCTCCTTGTGGGCCCCTTTAACAGGTCCTTAGCCGAGCGTTTTAGGTGGCACTCGGCAAATGTTCCCTCATTGCCGAGTGCCCGCCAGACTAGCACTCGACAAAGGGATCACCAGCGGCCCCTTTGTCAGTTCCTTTGCCGAGTGCGCTAGGAGGCACTCAGCAAAGCTTGCTTCTTTGCCGAGTGCCAAAGCCATAGCACTCGGTAAAGAGGCTTTACCGATGCCCAGGTGTGCATTCTTTGTCGAGTGCTATGACCTTGACACTCGGCAAAATGACCAGAATACCCTTTTTTATTTGTTTTTGCTATTCCATCCAAACAAACAAAACATATATCACATAATCATCACATATACATCATAGATATCACATAATCATCACATACATAATAGAGACCACATACTTCACAAAAAACACAAATTTCACAAGTTTTTCACAAACATGTCTATGTTCATACCAAGTTTCACCAACATAAGTATTACTAACTCTAAAACATAAGTTTTTCACAAATATAAGTTCAGGACAAGTTTATCACACAAGTCTCACAATCACAACTAAGCTAAGAGAAGATCATGAGCGAGGTGGGAGCTGGACTGGTGTGGCGATGGGCTGGGCGATCCATGAGGGTTGTTGGATGCCGACCCAGATTGTCCCTGCACAGAGAAGAGATTGCATGTGTTATACCAGATAAATATATATCATGTAGAACTAGAATTTTGATATCACAGGAGTATAGAACTGAGTAGGATCAACTTGAGGGAACAATGGAGGTGGTGGAGCATAACCCTGTGCGGCGCCAAGGCTCTACATGTACTGGAACATCTCTGCCATCCTCTGTTGATCTGCCAAGCGGGCCTCCCGCTCCGCCATCATCCTCGCCTCCATCTCCTATCGTTCCCTCCTCTTTTCTTCTAGCTAGGCCTATAATATTTCAACCCAATGTTATAATAACTCAAAGAGAAGGTATGTAACTCAAGGAATGACGAGTTATAGAAGCACTAACCTAGAGTTGTTGTATCTGATGATGTGAGTTGTCTTGCCGAGGTCGTATGACTGGGCTCGAGCTCGTGCTCCTTGCTCGCACCTGAGACAGAGTGGGAGTGGACGACGAGTTGATTGCTTTGTCGGTAAACCAGTACCGCCCATCCCTCTAGCCTCCTCCGACCCTCATGAGGACATCTCCGTCGATGTCCTCGTTCCTCGAATCATAATCTAGCCCATGGACCTCCTGTGCCATGGCAGTTTACTCACTTAGGTGGCTATAGACGGCGGGGTTGCTATACGCCTTAGGCCCATCATCCGAGTTGTAGGTGACGTCGGACGTCGCCTTACCCTTGTGGGCCATAGCATAAACCGAGAAGATGGAGCATGGTCGGCCACCATGTGACACCAATTGCAAGAAAACCAACAAAATAGTTAGAAATAATATCTAAACCAGTGTTATATACCTAAATAAAAAAGAGGGTCTACCCATGCTTCTACATATTTGCCGAGGTTGTGGCTACCTTGGTGGTGGGAGGGACCTTGCATCATCAAATGTCGTTCCCGGCTAGCGTTGTGCACCTCGTCCCACTCAGGCGAGCACCACCTATCCACTATCTGCTCCTAGCACTGAGGATGTGCGGTGCACCAATAAGGAATCATCTACAAAGTAAAACAAGTACACTGCATATCAGAAAATAAAATTAAGCAAATTTTGTCATGAATATTAAAGTGTTGTATTTACCTGCAAGTAATGGTCTCTAGTCAACGACATGGTTCGGACCTCCTTCTTGGTCACCTTATTCCCAAGGACGGGGTCATGGTAGCTGACGACGGCCTGGATTCGCGTCTCATAGTGCATGTTCACAACGAGCTTCTTACAGCTCGTGGTGGCCACCACATCCGCCCTAGCCTCGTATCCAGCCTCGCATCTGAAGAAATCCTGCATACAAAGACGACATATCCATACATTATTTCAAGTATATGCAACGAATGCGACATATTTTACAATATAGTAAGACCTACCCATAGCTCTTGCTTCACCCGCTACGCCTTGTTGTTAAATTCTCTGCCATCCCGATCTATTGCATCGGGAGCGACGACATAGTGGTCGAAGTTGTAGGCTGGGCCCGTCACTCCAGCATACTCAACCAGTCGTGTTCCCTGCACAGAAGGCCAAGGATGCTATTGGGGTTGCGGTCATGACCCCCTCCATCCTCCACAACCTTCAAAGACATGTCCAAGTGATAAATAAAAAGTATTAGTTTATTTATGAATTTGAACATAAAGTTACATGTCTCTCCCCATCCGGCTGCATCAGCGGTCGCCTATCTCAAAGTATGGGACGATGAGGGAGACTCGCGGGACCTCGCAGGTAGACGTTCCTTGAACCTGAGGCGCCAGAACCTGAGACGTCCTACTGAGTGTCGTCGTCGTCCTGCTGCTCCACCTGCTGCTGGACGTCATCGTCCTGTTGTGCCTCCTCTGCCATCCTACGAGTGCTCCTCCTCCCCCTCCTCGTCCTCATCCCACCGTCCACCATCTTTGTCCAACAACCTACGATTAAGAGCAAGCAAATAAGCACATATAAAAAAGATGTATTTAGAAACAGGTGCGAAATAAAAAAATATAGCATTACATCGATTAAAAAATCTCCATATGTGTCGGGGTTACTTGGATCATAAGTCTCATCATCACTATCAATCATTTCATAGTCAACACCATTTGAAGGCGCAAGTTCGTCATTAATATCATTGCCTTCAAGTATTACTAAGTCATTCTCATTTTGCACCTCATCCTCCTCCTCCTCATCAGCAACCATTTCAATATCTATTTCCATTTCGATAGCTTCAGTTAAGTCTATCTCAAATCGCCCTTCTAGCCCATCTTCTTGGAAGAACTCTCCGTCATATGTGTCCGGGTCTAAGTTATAATCTTCATCGTTTGGAACAGGTAATTTACCGTGCGACGATACCTTATACACAACATCCCATCCCCTCAGATGTTCTTTCGTTTGGCACGCATATGGGAGATAATATACTTGTGTGGCTTGTTGGGCCACGATATAGATATCGTCTCCTGGTAAGGTGGAATCTTGTCGAATTTTGACTATCCCAAGATTAGAATGTGTCCGTCTCGTCACTTGAGGGTCAAACCAATGACATTTGAATATCACTGGAGTAAGAGGTCTGGAACCATGAAAATTGAGTTCATATATTTCTTCGATTCGTCCAAATAATCGACCTCGTTAAGGCCGGGCGTAAAGACTCCGAAACACATTGTTTTTTGATTGTGTCGACTTTGGTCGTAGCTTGTTGTGCGAAAATGGTATCCATTGACGTCATACCCAGAATATATTCTGACCCTATAAGCAAAGCCATTGGCTACTTGTCTCAACTCAGCACTCATAGACGGATCTCTTTGGCCCTGCAAGTATTTGCAAGTTAAAAAATGCTAAATTGAGTTCATAGACAGATCTCTTTGACAAACTAAACACGTACCTTATGTTTGAACCTAGAAATGAAATCAGGTAATCCATTTCCCGCACCCTTTCTAAGAAGGGTATCATATTCATGTGGAGTTGGGTCCCTTGATCGACGCCAGAATTCACGAAGAAATTGTTCCATGTATGGCATCACCTCTTCAAAGATTGGTCAATACATATAGAATGATATGGCGCCACTCTTCATGTCTCAGGGTCTTGGTGGTCGAACCACTTGCGCTTCCGAGTTGGCCTCGAAATATGTTGAGGTTCGATTCAATGTCGCCATCATTGTAAGGAGGGGGTGGATTATGCACGCTCGACAGTTTGTCACCATAGTAAGATGTTGTGAAGTTTGACACCTCCTCTAAAATGTATGCCTCTACAATGGAAGCCTTGATTTTGCATTTATTTCTACATTTCTTTCTAATAGTCTTTAGACATCTCTCGATTGGATAGCACCAACGTCCCTACATGAGCCCCACCATATGTGCCACATACAGGAGATGAAGAATCAAATGTTGCATTGGATAGAAGAAGCAAGGTGGAAATATCTTCTCAAGCTTACACAGTAACACGGGTGTCAATCTTTCCAAGTCTGCAATCACAGTCCGAGATAACTCTTTTGCACAACGCTGGGGAAGAAATAGCTCAACTCTATAAGCGCTAGCCAAACATGCTTAGGGACATAGCCTCAAACCATCATCGGAAGAATCCGTTCAATCCATATGTGGAAGTCATGACTCTTCATCCATAAGACTCGCAGAGTAGATAAGTTCACCCCCTACTCAGGTTAGTTGCATACCCATTAGGGAACATCAATATCTTGATCCACTAAAGTACTTCCTTCCTCTAGGACCTGCTTAGGATGAAATCGGCCTTAGGCCTTCTCCATGTCTTTCCACCACTAGGCGGCTTCATCTCTTGGTTTGGTCTATCCCATAACTCTGCCAGATCCACTCTTGCCTTTACGTTATCCTGTGACTTATCAGGAATGTTCATAATTGTTGCCCAAAGTGCCTCGACAACATTCTTTCAGTGTGCATCACGTCAATGTTGTGTGGAAGGAGCAGGTCATCATAATAGGGGAGCCGAGTCAAGCCCGACTTATGTGTCCACATATGCTGCTCACCATATCCCACAAATCCACCTTCTAGATTGGCCACAAGCCCATCTATTTGTTGACAAATTTTGGCACCAGTCATCATTGCAGGTGGGCGGTCTGTCACTATGACACCTTTTGTAAATTCTTGATGTCTAGGTGGAATGGATGGTTAAGAGGGGGAAATTGTCGATTTTTATTGACCGACGAATATTTGCCACCCTTCTTCAACCAAATGAACCTAAGAGCTTCCTTGCAAATAGGGCATTGGAACTTACCGGGAACACACCAGGCACAGAATAGCCCATACACCGGTAAGTCAGGCATGGAGTACTGATACCAAACATGCATTTGGATGTTTGTCTTCGTAGCTCGGTCATATGTCCATACCCCTTCCTCCCAAGCACGTACCAATTCATCAATCAAAGGCTCCATGTACATGCCCATTTTATTCCCCAGGTGTCGGGGAATTATCAACGACACGAATATGTTCTGCCTTTTAAAGCATTCGCCGAGGGAGATTAATTGGGATAACAAACGCGGGCCACATGTGTACCTGGCAGTGCTCATTCCATAGGGATTGGACCCATCTGTGGCTAGCGCAACACGTACATTACGAGCCTCTTCGGCTTTCTCACGGTGAATGGCATCAAAGTGTTTCCATGCTTCACCATCAGATGCGTGCACCATCTTGTCAGGAATGTATCGTTTGCCATTTTTGTGCCACGTCATCTATTTCACGGATTTCTCGGTCATGTATAGACGATGGATCCTCGGTATGAACGGAAGGTGGCGTAGGATTGTCATGGGGATGTTGAGCTGCCTCTTCTGTCCACCACCATAGTCTATCTCCATGAACCTAGACGATTTACACTTCGGACAGTACTTTGCCTCCATGTATTCTTTCCTAAATAGCACGCAGCCCTTCAGATAAGCAAGTATCTGCTCATACATCATCTTGAGTGAACGAAGGAGTTTTTGTGCCTCGTACATGCTCTTTGGCAGAACGTGATCCTCCGGAAGCAGGCTGCCAATAACTGCCAACAAGCCATCGAATATGTCTCGACTCATGTTGTACTGCGACTTGAACGCCATTACACGCCCAACAGCATCTAGTTGAGAAACCTTTGTCTGACCGTGAAGGGGCTTCTATGCCGCGTCAAACATGTCATAGAACGCCTTTGCGGTCGGCTCTGGCTCGTACTCCGTACATCCTCCGGTGAACTGTGTCTCGTGATAGTCGTTCATCATATCCGCTACCCCAGCATCAACATCATAATCCTTGACGCGTCATCTCACCGCCTCGTCTCTTGTACGATGCGCTTCACCATGGAATATCCACCGATTATAGTCTGCGCGTAAATCCATTCTTCCAAATATGTTCTACCATTGTCTTCTTTGATTTTCTTTTCCGATGGGCACATTTGCTGCACGGGCATAGGACTAGACTTGCTCCTTTAGCAGCTTCGCCAAATGCTCGTTCCATGAAAGCATCGGTCTTTCTAATACATTTAGAGGTGATGTCATTCCTTCCTACATAGCCCATGTACATCCACTCATGGTTCTCCATAATCTAACATATATAACCGAGTATAGTTTCATGTAAACATGTAATGCATGTATACTACCTAATAGGTAAGGATAGGTCATAATCCCACCCGCAGTTGCATAGATGTTGTTAGTTTCCATGCTCTACTCTGATCCAAGATAGAGTTTTGGTAGCACCTCCCCGCTGTTCTCCGGATACATGTCCTAGCAGGGAGAGTGTACTGTCCGGAGAACAACAGGGAGGTGATGCCGAAACTCTGTCTCAGACCGGAGTAGAGCATGGAAACTAATACCACCTACGCAACCACTGGCTATCCAAAAAGGTGGACAATTCAAAACATATACATTTGTGGATATGCAAAGATCTGCATATCTACATCGTATTTCTTTCGAACCAGAGAAGCCTAACTGGTTTACGTGATCTACGACCATGATGCGGAAATAGAGGTTGTACCTAGGGTGGCGGTGGAGTCAGGCTAGCGAGGCAGTGGTGGGTCGGTGCAGTGGCGACGCGAAACGGTGCAAGCAAACCAGCAACGGCTAGGAAGACCTCTGCAATAAATAAACAATCCTATCAATAAAAAATTGGCAGCACCTCCCCTACATAGGGAGGTTTCCAAAACCTACAAAAAAACTAGCAGCACGATGGCTGACATTCACACATATTTCAACGGCACCTTTCCCGACAACACATTATGCCGACAATCGGCATCCATATCCATAATAACATTATGCCGAATTGACACACATAGTATAAACTCACTAAACACACATAATAAACTAATTAAACTCACTAAAGTCACTAAATTCACTAAACACATATAGTACAAACTCACTAAACACACATACTAAACTAATTAAACTCACTAAACACACATACTAAACTAATTAAACTCACTAAAGTCACTAAATTCACTAAAAACATATAGTACAAACACACTCAACACACATACTAAACTAATTAAACTCACTAAAGTCACTAAATTCACTAAACACATATACTATAAACTCAATAAACACACATACTAAACTAATTAAACTTATTATACTCACTATATTCCTCGGGGCAGGAACAGAGTAGAAGACGGGGCGGTGCCGGGCCAGCGATGTGGCGACGCAGCGGCAGTGGGTGCGAATGGCGTCGCGACGGCGGTGGGCGTGGGCGGGCGGCGGCGCGACGGCGGTGGTGGGGTGCAGCGTTGGCGGTAGCGGCGCATGTGAGTGACGGCGCAGCGGCGCAGGAGGGAGGGAGGGAGTGAGTGAGGGCGCCATCGGTAGAGCTATTAAAACGTTCTTTGCCGAGTGTCCACGATCTAGCACTCGACAAAGAGCACTTTGCCGAGTGCCCATTGATAAGCATTCGACATAGATTATTTTAATATTTTTAAAAACTTTGTGTCGAGTGTCAGTTCAGGCGACACTCGGCAAAGTATATTTCCATCTTTTTTCTTTTTCTAGCCAAACTTTTTATGGTTTGTTCCTACACTATGTAGACTAACAGGTTCCATTTGTGGCATAATTATAAAAGTGTTTGTTATAACTATTAGATTTTGTTCATTTAATTGAATTTCCTCTGATAATTCAGATTGAACTGCAAGTCACTCGAAAAATGAAAATTGTGAATGCAAAAATGATATTCATGTTACTTAGCACAAGTTACGAATGATTTCAGGAGCAGACCAGAATTTTCAAGCACCATGCTCACGAAACATGATTGTGAACTTGTCATCCAGGTGTTTAAAAATTGTATAAAACACAAACAAAGTCAGAAAATAATGAAACTTGTCCACATGTCATGATATCATATGTAGAGCCAACGACAAAAATTTGAGAATGTTTGGATAAAGTTATCACACCCTATGTGTAGAAACCTAGCCGGTCTACATTGAAGTTTTATGATTTCATGTGTAGCTCGGCTAGGTTTCTACACATAATGTGTGATAACTTTCTCGAAACATTCTCAAATTTTTATCGTAGGCTCTACATATAATATTGTAGGGGCCATACTTCGTCGCCAAAGGTCCTGCAGGAAGACAGACCTTCAGCAAATCCGTTTAAACGAAGTGCCGAAGTTACCATCCATGAAGCTTCGGTACTATAACGCATCTGAAGACGAAGGTCCGAACCGACTTAAAGATGAAATGACTTCTTAGTCCATAAGGGTCTGAGTCATAATTGTAATCTTTTGTAAGGGGCATGATCGTAATTTCTCACAGGCTCTGTCCTGTGCCTATAAATAGATGAACAGTACTCCTTTACTGTTCACGCGCTCTTATAATCACGAGCACATCACGCTTGAATTATCACTTCCCGCCAAGGCGAAGGTATAAACGTATTCAAACATCATGTTTTGGTACTTAGATATTCATATAATAAAATATGTGAATTCATTTCATATTTTACATTTCATTTCTCATTGTTTATTATTTTATAAAAATGATTATGAAGATGAGATCTTCGTAAATGTTTTATTCTTGACCTTTGTCCGGAGCTCATTAAATCCTTATGGAGATAATGCTTCAGCGGACGAAGGGCATTTATATTTAACATTTTTTGTGTTGCCTTATTCTTAATTCGAAGTATTTAAGAACAAGTCCCAACAAATATCATGACATATGGATAATTATAAAATTGTTTGCTATAAATATTATATTCTGTTCATTTAATTGAATTTCCTTTGATAATTCAGATTTGAACTGTAAGTCACTTAAAAAATAGAAAATTGTGAATGCAAAAATGATATTCATGTTACTTAGCACAAGTTACGACCGATTTCAGGAGCAGACCGAAATTTTCGAGCACCATGCTCACGCATCATACAATTTTTAAACACCTGGATGACAAGTTCATGGTCATGTTTGGTGAGCATGGTGCTCGAAAATTCTGGTCTGCTCCTAAAATCAGCGTAACTTGTGCTAAGTAACATGATATCATTTTTGCATTCATGGTTTTCCATTTTTCGAGTGACTTGCAATTCAAATCTGAATTATTAGAGGAAATTCAATTAAACGAACAAAATCTAATAGTTATAGCAAACACTTTTATAATTGTGCCAAAAATAGAACATGTAAGTCCACATAGTGTAGGAACAAACCACAAAAACTTTGGCTGGAAAAAGAAAAAAATAGAAATATACTTTGTCGAGTGTCCAAGTAAGGCACTCGGCAAAGCATGCTTTGCTGAGTGTCACCAGGACCGACACTTGGCAAAGTGCCTTCTTTGCCGAGTGTCAACGCCTAGCGCTCAGCATAGATAATGACCATCAGCTATAGATGGTTGCTAATGGTCCTTTGTTGAGTGTCGAAGTTCCTCGAGTGTTTGGTACTCGGTAAAGCGGTCTTTGCCGAGTGTCTTCCTGTGCTGAGAGTCCTGCTCTCAGTTGTTATATCCTGGCCCTTGGGATGGTGATATCCTGGACCAAGGCTTGATAGAATTAATAGAGTATCCATACGAATAACATGCATCTTCTTTTTTGGAAGCCTATCTCGAAAGAACCTGCAAGTTAAGCGTGCTTAGCTTGGAGTAATTTGGGATGAGTGACTGACCGGGAAGTTTTCTCAAGTGCACATGAGTGAGGACAAAGTTTGCACAAAAGACTTGTGTTGGTCTATGGGGCCAATATATGATCCTAGAGAGCTGTCACGAGTAAATATCGTCGGTCCGGGACTGGACAGGGTGTTACAAATGGTATCAGAGCCGACCCTCGTGGTTTCACGGGCGTGTGTGGGTTAAGGGTTCGGATATATGGAGCATGGCGCATGTGGTCTAGAGTGGTCACATGGCATGGCATATGACGACACTAGACACACAAACGTGGCTAAGAGGGGAGGTTCATGGATTAGGGTTGTCCGACGAGGACGTCGATCTTCTAAGGGGGTGGATTATAATATCCTAGCCCCTAGGATGGTGATATTCTGGCCCAAGGCTTGATAGAATTGATAGAGTATCCATACCAACAAGATGCATTTTATTTTGGAAGCCTATCTCGAAAGAACCTGCAAGTTAAGCGTGCTTGGCTTGGAGCAATTTGGGATGTGTGACCGACCGAGAAGTTTTCTCGGGTGCACATGACTGAGGATAAAGTTTGCACAAAAGACCTGTGTTGGTCTGTGGGGACACTATATGATCCTAGAGAGCTGCTAGGAGTAAGTACCATCGGTCCGAGATTGGACGGGGTGTTACAAATTGAAAGGATCACGATGCCCAAGAGGGGGGTGAATTGGGCTTTTCTAAAAATCAACACTAATTAAAACCTAAGCAAGAGCTAAGCAAGAGCCCAACTTCACCCCAACAACTAGCACTAAGAATATAATACTAGAAATGCAACAATGCTAAGACAATACTTCAAATACTTGCTAAACAAATACACAATGTAAAGTGCTTGAATTAAGTGCGAAATGTAAAGCAAGGTTCAGAAGACTCCTCCAATTTTTCCCGAGGTATCGAAGAGTCGGCACTCTCCACTAGTCCTCGTTGGAGCACCCGCGCAAGGGTATCGCTCCCCCTTGGTCCTCGCAAGAACCAAGTGCTCACTAAGAGATGATCCTTTGCCACTCCGGCGCGGTGGATCCCTCGAGACCGCTTACAAACTTGAGTCGGGTCACCAACAAGATCTTCACGGTGATCACCAAGCTCCCAACGCCACCAAGCCGTCTAGGTGATGCCGATCACCAAGAGTAACAAGCCGTAGACTTTCGCTTGACCAAGAGAAGCCTAATGCAAGTGGTGTGTGCTCTAGGTGGCTCTCGCTAGCGCTAATGAGGAACAAAACGCGAATTAAGATTCTCTAATCTCCTCACTAGGCTTTTGGTGCTTGCAATGCTCTAGCAATGTGCTGGAATAAATGTGGAGTGCAAGACATTGAATATGGTGGGTGGAAGGGGTATAAATAGCCCTCACCCACCAACTAGCCGTAACAGGCAACTTTCTGTGCACTGGCGCACCGGACAGTCCGGTGCGCCACCGGTGCGCCAACGGTCGTTTCCAACGGCTAGTTCTGACAGCTAGCCGTTGGATTCAAGGCACACCGGACAGTGAACAGTCACTGTCCGGTGCACACCGGACAGTCCGGTGCGATGTCCGGTGCGCCACTAAAATTCAACTCTGAAACAGGCGCTCTCGGGTTTTCTGTGGAGGAAGCTTCTTCCTCGTAGAGGGTGCACCGGACAGTCCGGTGCACACCGGACAGTCCGGTGCCCCCAGGGACAGAAACCCTACTTCTTGTTTTTCAGCTAATTTTCAAATCGGTTTTCGTTCTAACTTGTGAGTGAGTTCTAGAGTGACACCTAGCACTGTATATGAGTGTGATTGTGCACCAACACTACACTAGAACTCTCTTGGTCAAACTACTCATCGACAACCCCTCTTTATAGTACGGCTAAAAGAGAATAAAAGACCTAACTAAATCGCGAGTGTCCACATCTCCTTGACACTCGGACTCCGTAGACCTTCACCTTTTGTTTCGTCGTTTTAGCCGTCGCTTCGAGTTCTTATCTCCGGGATTGTTTTCACCGTTGTAGTACTTCTACCTTGTGGCAGAACCGCCCGAATTATTCCAGCTTAAGTGCCCAAACCATGCCTCGAGGGCCGTGTCACACTTAAATTGGAATAACCCGTCAGTCCTTCAGATCTAGTCTGATAGAGCCACTTAACCAGGATCAAATTCCACAATCTCACTCGAAGGTGAGTCACAGAAGAAATACAATAAAACAGGAAACCTCAAATTAAGTACGGAGTTATTACATAAATCAGAGTTCTTGAGTAGCAAATAAAGTTCATTAAGTAAAGTGCAGCGGATAATCGATGTCGTCGATAATGAGGAAATGGGCAAGGCCTAGCCCACTACTCCTCATGCTCCTCTCCTGCCGGAGCAACATCCCACTCGACCGTCCAACCCGGTGGCAGGGTGGTAGGCCAAGTCACACCATCAATCAAATCCTGCATGGTACCTGCAAAAATGGTGCCACAAGCAAGGCTGAGTATACTAATACTCAGCTGGACTTACCCGGTGTGAGGAGTCTACTCCTCTACCTCTAGACTATGCAGCTGTTTGGCTGAGGGGGTTTGGTTTGCCAAAAGCACTAGCTGTTACAAAAATCAATTTTTAGCTTTTCCAAATTTTATCATCCTTAACTTAGCTAGATTTGCTCCTTCTAAGCATACATGGTAACAATCATTTAATTCAAACAACAAGTTATCTCATGTAACCACATTTCACTTCTTACTCGATGCAGTACAAGGAATCAAGCAGTCTCATTAGCTGTGAGAAGCAGACGATTCGAATCGAGTTTTAACCTTGCAAGGTAAACCTAAACACACGGCATGTCAGGATATTCCGACCCTACACATGACAACCGTCCCCATCGATTCCCCGTTCGCGTCCAGGCCTCACCGCCTTGGCATACAATGCTCCACTGACCCCGGCTGCCGCCGTGCAGTGGCCACACTTGTACCCACCATAGCTAGCATGGGAGACCCAGTCTCAGGTCGCATGAGGGATAAAGTCCGCGCCCGGCTTCAATCAGGTACTAGGTTTACCGGTTACCATTTTTCCCGACATGTGCTTAGTACGTTCAAAAGCTTGACTCAGGTATCCACACATTAATCCTTAATTCATTTTCCCGTCTCATAGACAAGGCATCCTCCCTGGATCCAAGTCCATAGACCAACATCTATCCCGTTATCAAGATGAATACAAGCAATTCCTGACCTCGCGCGAGTGCTAGAAAAATCACTCGACTTCTACCGAGATCCTGATTAGCAAGCAGCTACTCGACCTAGCATACTAGTATTCATCTCAAAAAGGAGTCCTAAGTTCATGCAACTAGAGGTTTCAAGCAACTCCTACACTTAAATGCACATTACAAACCTACAAGCATTAAGTGTAGTAAAGTAGCATATAATAACATGGTTATGCATAAGACCGGGGCTTGCCTTCAATTGCTGGGGCTGCGGGGAGATCCTCGATAGCAGCCTCTGAAGCCTGCTCCTGGTCCTCCTCTTGGACAGGTCCTTGCTCGGGGATGAGCACGTACTCTCCGTCGGCAAGATTACAATCTAATGAATGCAATGCGTAAGATATATGCATGATATGATATGTGCTTTTAGAAATCACAACTTAAAAGGTGTATGATCTTTCTTGGGTTAAACAAAGTTAACTTTACTTATGCAAGACCCTTGGGTGGTATACTTGGTAATCTGGTTCAAATTTAGCTAAGGTAAGTGGTAGGTTTAATTTTGGGGTTCCACTGAATTCTTTTTAAGTCTTAGGGATAAATGATAAGTACTCAAGTTGGACTTATTGAGGTGGGGTTTATTTCTTTTTCCTTTTCTTTTATTCTCTTTAATGTTTTGGAGTAGGTTTGAACTACAAGTTGCTTTTATAAAATTCTAAAAATTCTGCAAAAATTGCAGTGGCTTGCTACTGGTGTGTGTTTCTTTGTCTTAAAATTTGGGGATCAGAAAGTGAATAGTTTTCTCTGCACAAAATTATTAAACTCTAGGGTAGAAGGGGTGCTTTGAACTACAACTACTATTTAACAGTGGGTAATTCTTTAGAACTTATTTTTGCTGGCTTTTAGGTGCTATAACATGACTTGATACAAATTTCTAGTCATTAATACCTTTTAATTATTTTTCTATGGTTTTCTCAAGTTTCTAGCCAAATGAGTGCTTTCTACTACCACTATATTTGAAAAACATCAAACAACAGAGTTCTGATTTTTCTTGGTTATTATTTTGTGCAAGAGCAATCATTCTGAAGTTTGGCATCTTTTTGCTTAAGGGAAGGGGGTGATATGCATTATTTGAATCAAATGGCCTTCTCTTAAATCATTAGCAATTATTAAGAGTTTGCTTCTTTTTCCTGGGTTTGCATTTTTCTCTGGTGGTTTACCTCATCATGGACTTAGTTAATTTTTGGTTGCCCATTATCACATTATTTGGGGTTGTTCATGATTTAGTTGGAAAATGTCTTATTATCACTTTGTATTTATTTCCCTTACTTAAAAAGTTGGACTGAGGTGCTTTGTATTTTTGTAGTGGGGCTCTAGTGGTTATAAGTCCACTGGATTTTTGTTAAGCATTTTGGTTATAGTTTTGCCTCTTTAATAATTGATTTTCAGTCCTATTTAGGCTAAACAAATCATTTTAATTTGAAACTAGTCCAAATTAATGGTCTCTGTGTTTTTCCTAAGTTCTCTGTTACATAAGTAAACTAGGAAAAATAATATTAATCACTGTTCATTAATTTCTAATGTCTTTCTGATTTTCTCTAAGTTTTGGACAAAGCATCTTTAAATGAGATACTACATCATAATTTCTAATGCTGGGGTTCCTACTATTTTTAAACAGTGTCTACAAGAGGTTTGAATACCCACAAATTTTCTTAAGCTCAGCACAAAAGAAAAACTAATTTTCCTTAATTAAATAAGGTTTAGTGGGTTTCTGTTTTTAACTTTAAACTCCAACATTTTGAACAGAAAGTATAGGGTCTACTATTTTTAAATGGTAGATTATAATATACAGGAGCTAGCAAAATTGGTTTGACATCTTTTGATTAGGAATTCATCAAGTTATGAATTTTACAAGTTCTCTGGTTATTAAAAAAAGAATAACAGAATTGATTAAATGAAAATCCACTTTGCACTGGGGTCCCTGGCGGGTTTTTAAGTTTTCCTCGCGAATCAGTCCTCAGGCTACTATTCACATGAGTCTCTGACATTACAGAAAACCCCTCGGGTTCTACAGAACCTAACCCGAGGTCCTTCTTCTACCTTGAACAGTAGCCGCGGCGGAGAAAAGGGCGGAGGGGCTTACCGGCGGCGAGACTGTTCCGGTGAAGTGGTCGAGGATGAAGGGGAGGTCTCGGGGATCACAACGGTGTGCGGAACGCCGTCGGAGATGGCCGGAGTCGGTCGGTCCACGCGCGCAGGCGGGGATGCTCGTCGGCGGCGAGGAGACCGGCCTGGTCACGGCGAGATAGTTCAATCAAATGGTCAGGGAGGTCCACGGGATGCCAGAGAAGACATGAGCGCAAGGAATTGGGCGGAGACTCACTGGATAGCTCGGTCCACGCGCGGCGGCGGAAGACCGAAGTCCGGTGAAGTCAATCTCGGGCCTCCGGTGAAGTCCGGCCGGGTCCGAGGGCTTGGAAAGCTTCACGGGCTACTGGCGGAGCTAGCCGAAGCACTGGCTTGCCCGGAGGATGGCTGGAGTGGGCTGGCCACGGTGGCCGAAGCTCTGGCGGCAATGGCGGGCGGAATTGAGCTCGCCGGAGCTAAGGGAAAGTGGCTGGCCGGTGAGGGTGAGTGTGGGGCGAAGTGAGGTGCGCCTGGGGAGGCTTTATAGGCACGGCACGGTGCACGGGCGGTCGTGGACCGGCGAGTGCGCGCGGGCGTGCACTGGGAAGGCGCGGTGCGCGAACAGGCGTGAACCGGGGGTGTCAGCCACGGTCGAACACGTGTTCCCGTTGCCTCTGCCCCTGTTCAAGCGCCGATTGGGAGCAAATCTTCGCGAATTTGGGAAAGATCACTGCAAGGGATTTGTTCACCAGACCAAGCTTTGTCTTTTGTGTATGGACGACGTGCGGTTTTAGGCTAGGGACAGGGAGTTGTAGCGTCACCAAGGTGCCAGTGTCAGAATGCCTGGTCCCGAGGTTAAGCTACGCCAAAATCGTGTCAAACGGATTTGGTTTGAGTTCAAACTTTCCCAGAATGTGTTCAAGGTAATTTGGCACGACTTTGATATTTGGATCTTCTGGCTTTGAGTTTTGAAAAGCAGAGAACACAGATGATCTTTGGAAAGAGGTCTGAAATTCAGAAATTCAGAAATCTGAATTTCCCAAGGGTTCATAGATCAAGGGCTGATTTGGGGATTTAATTGAATTATTTTGGCTAAGCCTTCTCAATCTTTCTTGTTGCTTAATAAACATACTTTAACTTATATAATTGGCTCTACTCAAAATTTTAAACTTTTCATTGCCTTTTTCTTATTCTCTTGAATTTTGCTCATGGGGCTCATTTAGGGTTTTTAATTAGGGTTGCACAATCTTATCTTTTAAAGGACTCAATTGCTTTGATCATGACACTTTTAAGTATATACTTGGTGAATTCTTTCTCACTTAAATTGTTTTGTTGCTCATGCTTACTTTGGTTCACATAAAATGATGGTTCTTGGTTTGGCTTTTGAGAGAAAAACCCTGAGTGACACTGGGGTGTCACAGCCTTCCCTCCTTAAAGGAATCTCGTCCCGAGATTCGGGCCAGAGTCCTCCCGGGGTAAAGCGAAGGGTGAGACTTATAGGAAAAAGGGTGAGTGTTGTTATTATTAGGGTAAAACTGCTCTTCGAATGTCATTCTCTTTGCAACTTCAGAAGGAAGTCCTTTTAAATTTTACTTTATAGTTACTTCATTCTGAATTAAGATCATATTTCTGAAAATTAGATTCGAAAGGCAGGAGGAGGGGTTAGGGGTGATTACGTACCAGCTTCCTTAGGTAGGCAATCGGGGAAGTTGGATCTCAGGAATTCCTCGGTTTCCCAAGTAGCTTCCTCCTCTGAGTGATTACTCCACTGGACCTTGTACATCTTGATCGATTTAGCCCGAGTTGATCTTTCTTTGCAATCCAGAATCTTGGAGGGGTACTCTTGGTACGATAGATCTGGCTCTATCTCCAATTCTGGCTCTGCTATGATCTCAGTCGGCAATCGAACACACTTCTTCAGCTGAGATACATGGAAAACATCGTGAATGGCAGACATCTTTGAAGGTAACTTCAGCTTGTATGCCACGGGTCCACATGCTTCTATGATCTCATAGGGTCCAATGTAATGAGGGGCTAGCTTGCCTTTGATCCCAAACCTCTGCACTCCCTTGGTGGGTGATACCTTTAGGTATACAAAACTTCCCACCTCGAACTGGAGAGGTTTCCTTCTTCTATCATGATAGCTCTTCTGCCTGGCCTGAGCAGCTTCTAGATTCTTCCTGATTAGCTTGACCTTCCTTTCGGCTTCAGTCACTAAATCAGGTCCAAAAACTTCTCTTTCACCAGGTTGAGACCAATTGAGTGGTGTCCTGCACCTTCTTCCATAGAGAGCTTCAAAAGGTGCCATCTTTAGGCTGGATTGATAACTATTGTTATAAGCGAACTCTGCCAAGGAGAGGTGCTTATCCCAGTTCTTGCCACAATCGATCGCACATGCTCTCAGCATATCTTCCAGGATTTGGTTTACCCTTTCCGTCTGACCATCAGTCTGTGGGTGGTAAGCTGAACTCCTGATTAGCTTGGTTCCCAAAGACTCTTGCAATTGTTCCCAAAATCTGGCAACAAATTGGGCTCCTCGGTCAGAAACAATGGTCCGAGGTAATCCGTGCAAACACACGATCCGGTCAATATACAATTCTGCATATCTCTGAGCCTTATCAGTGGTGTGCACAGGAAGAAAATGTGCCACTTTCGTCAATCGGTCCACAATAACCCAAATTGAATCATGATGACGAGAGGTGTTAGGCAGACCCACAATGAAATCCATGCTGATGTCGTCCCACTTCCATGAAGGTACGGATAGTGGTTGCAAAGCTCCAGCTGACTTCAAGTGGCTTGCCTTTATCCTCTGACAGGTGTCACACTCTGATACATACTGGGCGATCTCCCTCTTCATTCTGGTCCACCAGTACAAAGGCTTCAAATCATGGTACATCTTGGTGCTTCCCGGATGCATACAGAATTTGGAGAGATGAGCTTCATCCAAAATTTTCCTCTTGAGATCCTGGTCTTTAGGAATCACCAATCTGCTTTTGAACCATAACACACCCTTCTCATCCTGGCGGAAACAATTATACTTCTCAACCTTCTGATGGAGATTCTTCTTGATAATCTGCACTCCCTTGTCACTGAGTTGGGCCATGATAATCTGGTCTTGCAAAGCTGGCTCAACAGAAATGTGAGACAAAGAACCAGAAGGAATCACTTCAATTTGCATCTTGCTCAACTCATCACACAAGGTGTTGATGCGAGAATCCATCAGAACACAATTGCATTGCAACTTCCGACTCAAGGCATCAGCTACCACATTAGCCTTTCCTGGGTGATAATGTACCTCCAGGTCATAATCCTTGATCAGCTCTAGCCATCTTCTCTGCCTCATGTTGAGATCAGCCTGAGTAAAAATGTACTTAAGGCTCTTATGATCAGTGAAGATGTTGCAGTGGGTTCCCATTAGATAGTGCCTCCACATCTTCAATGCATGAACTACTGCTGCTAACTCAAGGTCATGAGTGGGATAATTTTGCTCATGAGGCCTGAGTGCTCTTGAAGCATAAGCAATGACTCGGTTGTCTTGCATCAAGACACAACCTAGCCCGGTCCCCGAGGCATCACAATATACATCAAAAGGTTTGCTGCTGTCGGGTTGCGCCAATACTGGTGCTGTGGTCAGATGCTGCCTTAGTGCATGGAAGGCATCTTCGCACTTCTGACTCCACACAAATTTGACTTCTTTCTTTAGCAACTCAGTAATAGGCTTCGCAATTCGAGAGAAGTCCGGAATAAATCTTCGGTAATAACCAGCTAATCCCAGAAAACTCCGAATCTGGCGAACAGTTGTTGGTGGCTTCCAGTTCATCACCTCTTGCACTTTATCAGGATCAACAGCTATTCCTGCTTGAGAGATAGTGTGACCCAAGAATTTGATTTCCTTTAGCCAAAAATCACACTTGGATAACTTGGCATAAAGGTGGTGCTCTCGCAGACGTTGAAGCACTACATGCAAATGCCCGGCATGTTCTTCTTCGTTCTTTGAGTGCACCAGAATATCATCGATGAAGACCACCACGAACTTGTCCAATTCCGGCATAAAAACAGAATTCATCAGATACATGAAATATGCTGGTGCATTTGTCAGCCCAAATGACATCACCAAGAATTCATATAGCCCATATCTGGTTGAGAATGCCGTCTTCGGAATATCACTTGGTCGTATTTTGATCTGATGGTAGCCAGAGCGAAGGTCTATCTTGGAAAACACCTTGGCTCCGACCAACTGGTCAAAGAGAACATCAATACGTGGCAAAGGATACTTGTTCTTGATAGTTACCGCATTAAGAGGGCGGTAATCTATACACAGCCTCAAGCTTTCATCCTTCTTCTTCACAAACAGTGCTGGACATCCCCAAGGCGAAGTGCTTGGGCGAATAAAACCCTTATCCAGCAACTCTTGCAATTGCTTCTTCAACTCTGCCAACTCAGCGGGTGGCATTCGGTAGGGCCTCTTGGAAATTGGGGCCGTTCCCGGTTGCAACTCGATGGCGAATTCAATATCCCGGTCCGGTGGCATTCCTGGCAATTCATCAGGAAAGACATCTGCATACTCACAGACCACTGGGATCTTCTTCAGGGGTAACTCCGTCATAAAGAAAGCACACGACTGAGTAGAACCCTGACTAGGCAAAATCAAAGTGAAATTCCCGCAGAAAGGGGAATTAACTTCCACGGTACGACTGGCTACATCAAGCACAACTTGGTGCAAGGTCATCCAATTTGCTCCTAGAATAATATCCACATTTTCTAATCCCAACACAAGAAGAGTGGTTTTGACAACGTGGCTTCCCAGTTGAATAGGCACACTTTGGTTTAATTGATTAGTTGCAATTTTACCCCCAGGTGTGACTATCATGAATGACCCTTTTGAGTGAGAGAATGGCAGTTTGCAATTAGCACTGAACCTTTGGCTAATGAAACTATGAGATGCACCAGAATCAAACAGAATTAAAGCAGGTTGATTATAAACTGAAAAGATACCGGTCATGATAGGAGCTCCTTCTGGCACTTCCTCAAGAGCAGTGAAGTTGAGCTTCCCTTGCCTGACTTGCACCTTCTGCTTTCTTCCCTTGTCTTGATTTGGTGCTGGCAGCTGCCTCTGCTGGTTCCTGGGACAATTCTTGGCATAGTGGCCCACATTGCCACAAGTGAAACACTTGTTCCCATTGCCCTGGCGGAACTGCTGCTGCTGCGGAGGCTGATTGTTCCTTGGGGCGGGAGCTGGGTAGCGATTGGGTGCCGGCTGCTGCTGCTGCTGCTGAGGTGGCCTGATCACCCATCTGCCTGCCTGCTGCTGAAAACCCCTGCTCTGATTGTGGGAAACAATCCGGAACCTCTGAGCCTGAGCGGATGGTGCTGCCATTGGTGCCTTTCTCTTCTTCTCTGCCCGGTGAGCAACAATGCAATCCTCCTGAGAGATGGCCATGTTGACCAACTCATTGAAGCTATCAGCCCGGATAGTGTTGAGTCGTTCCCGTAGCTTGGTATTGAGACCCCTGCGGAAGCGATCCCTCTTCTTCTCATCAGAATCAGCATGATACCCTGCATACTGGCATAAGTCGTTGAAGGCTTGTGCATACTACAGTACCGTGCGGGTTCCTTGATTGAGGGCCAGAAATTCATTCAACTTCCGATCAAGAATGCCAGCTGGAATGTGGTGTCCTCTGAAGGCAGTCTTGAATTCCTCCCAAGATACCTCACGATCAGCGGGGAGCATAGCATAGAAGTGATCCCACCAAGTCCGAGCAGATCCGCGAAGCTGCTGCGCGGCGAAGCGGGTCTTGGTAGCATCAGGGCAGTCTCCCGTGAGGAGGGGAAACTTGGACTCGACGACGCGAAGCCACACGTCGGCATCCAACGGATCCTCTGCCTTGGCGAACAAGGGCGGCTGCGTGCTCAGAAACTCCTGGTATGTTGCCATAGCCGGAGGTCGCTGATGCTGGCCTCCACCATGCGGCTGGGGGTGGGGCTGGCGCTGCAAGAGCTGTCGCAGAATCTCATTCTGCTGGGCCATCAGCTCCTGCACTGTGGGAGCTGGAGGAGGTGGCGGGGGAACTTGCTCGTTCTGCCCGCGACGCTACCTAGCTGCCATCTGAAAACAGAGATTGTCGCCATTGTTATCCCAACTCACAGTTTCGAACGGCAAGATATCATTTCATATGGGAAAAAGAAATGCCATAATCATAATATTAGGTTCGAAATAAAGATAACATGGTGACAAAGATCCCACAGATTTCAAAAGTTTACAGGGCTACATCAATCAGGGGAAAGTACCCACAAGCCTAGTCAAAAATCTGACATCAACTAAGCTCGCATAGGTTTCTATCCGCCCAAAAGTGTCGAAGCGACTGCTCAACCCTGAGCGGTGGAAGCGACACTGGATGCGGGTGAAGGAGGCATCACGGAGGTAGTCCCATTGGCACCAGGGGCTGGTCCTAGCTCCTCGGGAGCCTCTTCTCCCTCGCTTCCTGCTTCATTGGCCTCCATCTCCAGGTGGTGCATGTCCAAGTGGTCATTTGCTTCCTCGAGTTTGAGAGCACCTAGAGGGGGGGGTGAATAGGTGATCCTGTAAAACTTCAAACTTAAGCCACAAAACTTGGTTAAGTGTTAGCACAAATAATGCCAAGTGGCTAGAGAGGAGTCTCAACAAAACACAGAAACTACAGAAGATCAATCACAGAGATGACACAGTGGTTTATCCCGTGGTTCGGCCAAGACCAACGCTTGCCTACTCCACGTTGTGGCGTCCCAACGGACGAGGGTTGCAATCAACCCCTCTCAAGCGGTCCAAAGACCCACTTGAATACCACGGTGTTTTGTTTTCTTTTCTTTATCCCGTTTGCAAGGAATCTCCACAAATTGGAGTCTCTTGCCCTTACAAGTATATGATCACAAAGAAGCACAGAGTAAGGGAGGGAAGCAACACACACAAATCCACAGCGAAATGCGCACACACACGGCCAAGAATCGAGCTCGAATGACTATCTCAAAGTTCTCACTAGAACGGAGCTCGAATCACTTAGAATCACAAACGAATGCGCAAAGAATGAGTGTGGATGATCAAGAATGCTCTAAGGTTGCTTGGTGTACTCCTCCATGCGCCTAGGGGACCCTTTTATAGCCCCAAGGCAGCTAGGAGCCGTTGAGAGCAAATCTGGAAGGCCAATCTTGCCTTCTGTCGTCGGGTGCACCGGACAGTCCGGTGTACCCAGACTGGGCAGACTTTGGCTGCTCGAGCCATTTCTTCTCCAACTCGATTTTTTCTGTTTCCAGCACTTAGACACAATACATTAGTCCATAAAACAATGTACTAAGTCTGAGAAACATACCTTTATCCTTGATTTGTACTTTGTCCACCATTTTACAATTAGGCACTTGTGTTGGGCATTAAATCACCAAAATACTTAGAAATGGCCCAAGAGCACATTTCCCTTTCAATCTCCCCCTTTTTGGTGATTTATGCCAACACAACATAAAGCAAGTAGAACAAGTACAAAAACACTTCAAATAAGAACTCAAATTATTTTGATTCAATTTTGACATATATGGATCACTCTATGCCACCACTTGGTTTGTTTTTGCAAATCAAACTCAAATCTCTATCTCTAAGTCAAACACACATGTTGAAACATAAAGAGAGTCATTCCAAAAGAGATTGATCAAAGATTTCAAAAACAACTCCCCCTTTTTCCCATAATCAATACTTCTCCCCACAAGAAGCCAACTTTTGATAAGAGAGACAACAAAAGAGTTTTGATAAACCAAAAGCTCTATTCTACTATTTTCAAAATCTCTCAAGTGGTAGCTGATCCATTTATCGCTTTGGCCTTTATTTTCTCCCCCTTTGGCATCAAACACCAAAATGGGATCAATCTTGGCCCTATAACCCCATTGCCTCACCAAAATCTTCAATTAAGAGCAAATGGCAATAAGAGTTCATGAGATGAACTTGGAATAAGTTACCCTCTCATCGGAGAGCAGTGGAAGTCTTTCATGGTCCAAGTCCACCTTTTCCCTTTCAATTCTCCTTTGAGACTAAAACAAGCAAACTCAAGCATATGGTTAGTCTCAAAGGGTCAAGTTGTAACACATCTCCCCCTAAAACTGTGCATCACTTTGCAACGGACTTGTGAGGTCCAGGGAGTGTTTGTACAACTTGAGCACCATACTTAACAACAAAATGCAAAAAGGAACATGATCAAAAGCATCAATACATATATGCTACAATTCAATCCAAGTTCCGCGAATCTAAGACATTTAGCTCACTACGCAGCCTACAAAAGGTCTTCTCATCTAAAGGCTTGGTAAAGATATCGGCTAGCTGGTTCTCGGTGCTAACATGAAACACTTTGATATCTCCCTTTTGCTGGTGGTCTCTCAAAAAGTGATGCCGGATGTCAATGTGCTTTGTGCGGCTGTGCTCAACAGGATTTTCCGCTATTCGGATAGCACTCTCATTGTCACATAGGAGTGGGACTTTGCTCAGATTGTAGCCAAAGTCCCTGAGGGTTTGCCTCATCCAAAGTAGTTGCGCACAACACTGTCCTGCGGCAACGTACTCGGCCTCAGCGGTGGATAGGGCAATGGAGGTTTGTTTCTTAGAGTTCCATGACACCAGGGACCTTCCTAAGAATTGGCACGTCCCTGATGTACTCTTCCTATCGACCTTACATCCAGCATAGTCGGAGTCTGAGTATCCAACCAAGTCAAAGGTAGACCCCTTTGGATACCAGAGTCCGAGGCAAGGCGTAGCAACCAAATATCTAAGAATTCGCTTCACTGCCACTAAGTGACACTCCTTAGGATCGGATTGAAATCTAGCACACATGCATACGCTAAGCATAATATCCGGTCTACTAGCACATAAATAAAGTAAAGACCCTATCATTGACCGGTATGCTTTTTGATCAACGGACTTACCTCCTTTGTTGAGGTCGGTGTGTCCGTCGGTCCCCATCGGAGTCTTTGCGGGCTTGGCGTCCTTCATCCCAAACCGCTTCAGCAAGTCTTGCGTGTACTTTGTTTGGGAGATGAAGGTGCCGTCCTTGAGTTGCTTCACTTGGAACCCAAGGAAGTAGGTCAACTCGCCCATCATCGACATCTCGAATTTCTGCGTCATCACCCTGCTAAACTCTTCACAAGACTTTTGGTTAGTAGAACCAAATATTATGTCGTCGACATAAATTTGGCACACAAAAAGATCACCATCGCAAGTCTTAGTAAAAAGAGTTGGATCGGCTTTCCCAACCTTGAAAGCATTAGCAATTAAAAAGTCTCTAAGGCATTCATACCATGCTCTTGGGGCTTGCTTAAGTCCATAGAGCGCCTTAGAGAGCTTACACACATGGTCGGGGTACCGTTCATCCTCGAAGCCAGGGGGCTGCTCCACGTACACCTCCTCTTTGATCGGCTCGTTGAGGAAAGCGCTCTTCACATCCATTTGGTACAACCTGAAAGAATGGTGAGCGGCATATGCTAGCAAGATACGAATTGATTCTAGCCTAGCCACAGGAGCAAACGTCTCCTCAAAGTCCAAACCTGCGACTTGGGCATAACCTTTTGCCACAAGTCGAGCCTTGTTCCTCGTCACCACCCCGTGCTCGTCCTGTTTGTTGCGGAACACCCACTTGGTTCCCACAACATTTTGCTTGGGACGAGGCACCAGTGTCCAAACTTCATTGCGCTTGAAGTTGTTGAGTTCCTCCTGCATGGCCAACACCCAGTCCGGATCTAGCAAGGCCTCCTCTACCCTGAAAGGCTCAATAGAAGAGACAAAGGAGTAATGCTCACAAAAATTAACTAATCGAGATCGAGTAGTTACTCCCTTGCTAATGTCACCCAAAATTTGGTCGACGGGATGATCCCTTTGAATCACCGCTCGAACTTGGGTTGGAGGTGCTGGTTGCGCTTCTTCCTCCATCACGTGATCATCTTGTGCTCCCCCTTGATCACACGCCTCCTTTTGATGAACCTGTTCATCGTCTTGAGTTGGGGGATGCACCGTTGTTGAGGAAGAAGATTGATCTCGTTCATCTTGTTCCTGTGGCCGCACTTCTCCAATCGCCATGGTTCGTATAGCGGCCGTCGGAACATCTTCTTCATCTACATCATCACAATCAACAACTTGCTCTCTTGGAGAGCCATTAGTCTCATCAAATACAACGTCGCTAGAGACTTCAACCAAACCCGATGATTTGTTGAAGACCCTATACGCCTTTGTATTTGAATCATAACCTAATAAAAACCCTTCTACAGCTTTGGGAGCAAATTTAGAATTTCTACCCTTCTTCACTAGAATGTAGCACCTGCTCCCAAATACATGAAAGTAAGATACATTGGGTTTGTTACCGGTTAGTAGCTCATACGACGTCTTCTTGAGGAGGCGGTGAAGGTAGACCCTGTTGATGGCGTGGCAAGCCGTGTTCACGGCTTCCGACCAAAAGCACTCAGGGGTCTTGAATTCTCCAAGCATAGTCCTCGCCATATCTATGAGCGTCCTGTTCTTCCTCTCTACCACACCATTTTGCTGAGGTGTGTAGGGAGCGGAGAACTCGTGCTTGATCCCTTCCTCCTCAAGAAACTCCTCCACTTGAAGGTTCTTGAATTCGGACCCGTTGTCGCTCCTTATCTTTTTCACCTTGAGCTCAAACTCATTTTGAGCTCTCCTTAGGAAGCGCTTGAGGGTCCCTTGGGTTTTAGACTTATCCTGCAAAAAGAACACCCAAGTGAAGCGGGAAAAGTCATCAACAATAACTAGACCATACTTACTTCCTCCTATACTTAGATAGGCGACGGGTCCGAAGAGGTCCATATGCAGCAACTCCAGAGGTCTTGACGTGGTCATCACATTCTTGCTGTAATGTGCTCCTCCCACTTGTTTACCTGCTTGACAAGCTGCACAAGGTCTATCTTTTTCGAAATAAACATTGGTTAGACCTATCACGTGTTCTCCCTTTAGAAGCTTTTGGAGGTTCTTCATCCCCACATGTGCTAAGCGGCGATGCCACAACCAGCCCATGCAAGTCTTAGCCATTAAGCATGCATCTAGACCGGCCTCTTCTTTTGCAAAATCAACTAAGTAAAGCTTGCCGTCTAGTACACCCTTAAAGGCTAGTGAACCATCACTTCTTCTAATGACAGACACATCTACATTTGTAAAAAGACAATTATATCCCATATTGCATAGTTGACTAACAGATAGCAAATTGTAACCAAGAGACTCAACTAAAAACACATTGGAGATTGAGTGTTCATTAGAAATTGCAATTTTACCTAACCCTTTTACCTTGCCTTGATTCCCATCACCGAATATAATTGAATCTTGGGAATCCTTATTTTTGACGTAGGAGGTGAACATCTTCTTCTCCCCCGTCATATGGTTTGTGCATCCGCTGTCGATAATCCAGCTTGAACCCCCGGATGCATAAACCTGCAAGGCAAATTTAGGCTTGGGTCTTAGGTACCCAACTCATGTTGGGTCCTATAAGGTTAGTGCAAATATCCTTAGGGACCCAAATGCAAGTTTTGTCTCCCTTGCATTTTGCCCCTAACTTCCTAGCAACTATTTTCCTATCCTTTCTACAAATAGCAAAGGAAGCATTTAAAGCACAATAAATTGTAGAAGGTTCATTCACTACTTTCCTAGGAGCATGAATAATATTCTTTCTAGGCACATTATGAACAACATTTCTCCTACCAATATTTCTATCATGCACATAGGAGGAACTAGAAGCAAACATGTCAAAATCATTATAAGCATTATAACTCCTATAAGTATTTCTAGTTTGTCTCCTACCATGGTACATAAAGGCATGGTTCTTTTTAGCACTAGTTGCCATAGGGGCCTTCCCTTTCTCCTTGGCAGAGATGGGAGCCTTATGGCTTGTCAAGTCCTTGGCTTCCCTCTTGTAGCCAAGTCCATCCTTAATTGAGGGGTGTCTACCAATCGTGTAGGCATCCCTTGCAAATTTCAGCTTATCAAATTCATTCTTGCTAGTCTTAAGTTGGGCATTAAGACTAGCCAATTCCTCATTTAATTTGGAAATTGAAACTAGGTGTTCACTACAGGCATCAATATCAAAATCCTTACACCTAGTGCAAATCATAACATGTTCTACACAAGAATTAGATTTATTTGCTACTTCTAATTTAGCATTTAAATCATTGTTAACACCTTGTAAAGTAGAAATGGTTTCATGACAAGTAGATAGTTCATAAGAAAGCATTTCATTTCTTTTAACTTCTAAAGCATAGGATTTTTGTGCCTCTACAAATTTATCATGTTCATCATACAACAAATCCTCTTGCTTTTCTAAAAGCCTATCCTTTTCATTCAAGGCATCAATCAATTCATTGATTTTATCAATTTTATTTCTATCCAATCCCTTGAACAAGCTAGAGTAATCTATTTCCTCATCGCTAGAATCATCCTCACTTGAAGAAGCATACGTAGAGTCTCGAGTACATACCTTCTTCTCCCTTGCCATAAGGCATGTGAGACGCTCGTTGGGGAAGAGGGATGACTTGTTGAAGGCGGTGGCAGCGAGTCCTTCATTGTCGGAGTCGGAGGAGGAGCAATCCGAATCCCACTCCTTTCCTAGATGTGCCTCGCCCTTTGCCTTCTTGTATGCCTTCTTCTTCTCCCTCTTGTTCCCCTTTTCCTGGTCACTTTCATTATCGGGACAGTTAGCAATGAAATGACCAATCTTACCACATTTGAAGCACGAGCGCTTCTCCTTTGTCTTGGTCTTGCTTGGCTGTCCCTTGCGACCCTTAAGCGCCGTCTTGAAGCGCTTAATGATGAGGGCCATCTCCTCATTATTTAGCCCGGCCGCCTCAACTTGCGCCACCTTGCTCGGTAGTGCCTCCTTGCTCCTCGTTGCCTTGAGAGCAAGAGGTTGCGGCTCGTTGATCGGTCCATTCAAGGCGTCGTCCACATACCTCGCCTCCTTGATCATCATTCGCCCGCTGACGAATTTTCCTAGGACTTCCTCGGGCGACATTTTGGTGTACCTGGGATTTTCACGAATATTATTTACCAAATGAGGATCAAGAACGGTAAAGGACCTTAGCATCAGTCGGACGACGTCGTGGTCCGTCCATCGCGTGCTTCCGTAGCTCCTTATCTTGTTGATAAGGGTCTTGAGCCGGTTGTATGTTTGCGTCGGCTCCTCGCCCCTTATCATCGCGAACCGTCCAAGCTCACCCTCCACCAACTCCATCTTGGTGAGCAAGGTGACGTCGTTCCCCTCATGAGAAATCTTGAGGGTGTCCCAGATCTGCTTGGCGTTATCCAAGCCGCTCACTTTATGGTATTCATCCCTGCACAAAGAAGCTAGAAGAACAGTAGTAGCTTGTGCATTCTTATGAATTTGTTCATTAATGAACATGGGACTATCCGAACTATCAAAGTGCATTCCACTCTCTACAATC
Source organism: Zea luxurians (assembly GCA_029449295.1). NCBI lineage: Eukaryota > Viridiplantae > Streptophyta > Magnoliopsida > Poales > Poaceae > Zea > Zea luxurians. The sequence continues at coordinate 40,680,808 of JAOPSE010000001.1, read as the reverse complement.
TCCCATATACTAGGATGGAGAGAGAATAGGTGACTACGCATTTTGTGGCTCCAAAATCCGTAGTCCTCCCCATCAAAGTGTGGGGGCTTGCCGAGTGGAATGGAGAGCAAATGTGAATTTGAACTTTGCGGAATACGAGAGTAGTCAAAGGAAAAGTTCGAATTAACCGGTTTCTTTCTCTCGTAGTCGTTGTGGTCGTCGTCCTTTTGGGAAGAAGTAGACTCATCGCTGTCGTAGTAGACGATCTCCTTGATGCGCCTTGTCTTCTTCTTCTTCCCTTCCTTCCGTCTGTGGCCCGAGCCGGAGTCGGTAGGCTTATCGTCCTTCGGCTCGTTGACGAAGGATTCCTTCTCTTTGTCGTTGATCACGATACCCTTCCCCTTAGGATCCATCTCTTCGGGCGGTTAGTCCCTTTGTGAAGAGAACGGCTCCGATACCAATTGAGAGCACCTAGAGGGGGGGGTGAATAGGTGATCCTGTAAAACTTCAAACTTAAGCCACAAAACTTGGTTAAGTGTTAGCACAAATAATGCCAAGTGGCTAGAGAGGAGTCTCAACAAAACACAGAAACCACAGAAGATCAATCACAGAGATGACACAGTGGTTTATCCCGTGGTTCGGCCAAGACCAACGCTTGCCTACTCCACGTTGTGGCGTCCCAACGGACGAGGGTTGCAATCAACCCCTCTCAAGCGGTCCAAAGACCCACTTGAATACCACGGTGTTTTGTTTTCTTTTCTTTATCCCATTTGCAAGGAATCTCCACAAATTGGAGTCTCTTGCCCTTACAAGTATATGATCACAAAGAAGCACAGAGTAAGGGAGGGAAGCAACACACACAAATCCACAGCGAAATGCGCACACACACGGCCAAGAATCGAGCTCGAATGACTATCTCAAAGTTCTCACTAGAACGGAGCTCGAATCACTTAGAATCACAAACGAATGCGCAAAGAATGAGTGTGGATGATCAAGAATGCTCTAAGGTTGCTTGGTGTACTCCTCCATGCGCCTAGGGGACCCTTTTATAGCCCCAAGGCAGCTAGGAGCCGTTGAGAGCAAATCTGGAAGGCCAATCTTGCCTTCTGTCGTCGGGTGCACCGGACAGTCCGGTGCACACCGGACACTGTCCGGTGCCCGATTTCCTTCCTAAAATGGCGCTGCCGACCGTTGCCGACCGTTGCAGATCTGGGAGCCGTTGGCGCACCGGACATGTCCGGTGCACACCGGACAGTCCGGTGCCGTCTTCTAGCCGTTGGCTCGGCCACGTGTCCTGCGCAGATTGCGCGGCCGACCGTTGGCCCGGCCGACCGTTGGCTCACCGGACAGTCCGGTGCACACCGGACAGTCCGGTGAATTTTAGCCGTACGTCGCCGGTGAATTCCCGAGAGCAGCCACTTCGCGCCGAGCCAGCCTGGCGCACCGGACATGTCCGGTGCACACCGGACAGTCCGGTGTACCCAGACTGGGCAGACTTTGGCTGCTCGAGCCATTTCTTCTCCAACTCGATTTTTTCTGTTTCCAGCACTTAGACACAATACATTAGTCCATAAAACAATGTACTAAGTCTGAGAAACATACCTTTATCCTTGATTTGTACTTTGTCCACCATTTTACAATTAGGCACTTGTGTTGGGCATTAAATCACCAAAATACTTAGAAATGGCCCAAGAGCACATTTCCCTTTCAGAGTTCCCTCTGCACATCGTGAAGCTGGTTCTCCAAGACATCAATAGTGTTGTCTCAGATCTCCACTTGCTGCTCCAAGGTAGCGATACGCTGGCGCAGCCTCTCCACCTGCAGATCCTTCTCCACCAACTCTGTGGATAGGTCGACCACAAAATCTTCCCGACTGTCGAGAGTGAGCTTAGTGGTTTGAGCGGTGTTAGCAAGAAGTGTCATAGCATCGCTCTGAAGGGCCTGAAGGCGATACAGCGCACTCATGCACTGAACAGTGACCCTCCCAACCAAGTCAGGATACATTGCCAACACATCCTTCACATGGCTCACGCGGTTACACCACATGGGATCGTCCTTCTTCTCAGCAGGGAAGAGTCCCAAGGGGTGCATCACCATCTCCAGGGGATGGTAGCCACAGAAAGTCGTCAGAGCCTTCATGGCTGCTGCCTCAACGGTGTCGTCCGTCCTGAGTCCAATCGTCTCAGAGTCAAGAGAACGCCAACCCGGCTGAAGGGGATGAGCCTCCAAAGTCAGCCAGACCCGACAATGAGGTACCTGATGCTCCTCATACAACTGCACTGTGTACAAAGGGGGCGTAGGGTAACCGGCGGAGTTAAGCACTTCCCACAAGATGGAGGGAAAGCCATCGCGAGAAAGGAAGTCAGAACTGAAACGAGAGTCTCCTCCACTGGCGGGGGTGGGTGAATGCATCTGCGGAAGGGAATCAAAGATATAGATTATGGTGGAAGGAAAAAGAAAAAGAGAGCCCGGATGGTTTTAGAGAAAAAGGGGTTAGCTCAAATTTTAATTCCTCTTTATGTTTTATAATGCATGCATGCTGGAAGAAACGTTGCCTCTCAAAAAGAAAATAGGGTGCCTTTTTAGGGCATCCTTAATATAAGTATTGGCCCACGGGGCCTAATTAATTAGCCACCTATTTCCCTCTATGCCTAAGGCCTTTCGTCCTAGGTCTAACGGTCTAGTCCTGACGATCCTTAGCAGTTTCTAAGCAAGTTTTAGGTTTTGAAAATTGGTATTCATGGTTTATTGTCCTTCTCTGTGGTGGAATTTGCTCCGATACCAGCTGTGGCAGAACCGCCCGAATTATTCCAGCTTAAGTGCCCAAACCACGCCTCGAGGGCCGTGTCACACTTAAATCGGAATAACCCGTCAGTCCTTCAGATCTAGTCTGATAGAGCCACTTAACCAGGATCAAATTCCACAATCTCACTCGAAGGTGAGTCACAGAAGAAATACAATAAAACAGGAAACCTCAAATTAAGTACGGAGTTATTACATAAATCGGAGTTCTTGAGTAGCAAATAAAGTTCATTAAGTAAAGTGCAGCGGATAATCGATGTCGTCGATAATGAGGAAATGGGCAAGGCCTAGCCCACTACTCCTCATGCTCCTCTCCTGCCGGAGCAACATCCCACTCGACCGTCCAACCCGGTGGCAGGGTGGTAGGCCAAGTCACACCATCAATCAAATCCTGCATGGTACCTGCAAAAATGGTGCCACAAGCAAGGCTGAGTATACTAATACTCAGCTAGACTTACCCGGTGTGAGGAGTCTACTCCTCTACCTCTAGACTATGCAGCTGTTTGGCTGAGGGGGTTTGGTTTGCCAAAAGCACTAGCTGTTACAAAAATCAATTTTTAGCTTTTCCAAATTTTATCATCCTTAACTTAGCTAGATTTGCTCCTTCTAAGCATACATGGTAACAATCATTTAATTCAAACAACAAGTTATCTCATGTAACCACATTTCACTTCTTACTCGATGCAGTACAAGGAATCAAGCAGTCTCATTAGCTGCGAGAAGCAGACGATTCGAATCGAGTTTTAACCTTGCAAGGTAAACCTAAACACACGGCATGTCAGGGTATTCCGACCCTACACATGACAACCGTCCCCATCGATCCCCCGTTCGCGTCCAGGCCTCACCGCCTTGGCATACAATGCTCCACTGACCCCGGCTGCCGCCGTGCAGTGGCCGCACTTGTACCCACCATAGCTAGCATGGGAGACCCAGTCTCAGGTCGCATGAGGGATAAAGTCCGCGCCCGGCTTCAATCAGGTACTAGGTTTACCGGTTACCATTTTTCCCGACATGTGCTTAGTACGTTCAAAAGCTTGACTCAGGTATCCACACATTAATCCTTAATTTATTTTCCCGTCTCATAGACAAGGCATCCTCCCTGGATCCAAGTCCATAGACCAACATCTATCCCGTTATCAAGATGAATACAAGCAATTCCTGACCTCGCGCGAGTGCTAGAAAAATCACTCGACTTCTACCGAGATCCTGATTAGCAAGCAGCTACTCGACCTAGCATACTAGTATTCATCTCAAAAAGGAGTCCTAAGTTCATGCAACTAGAGGTTTCAAGCAACTCCTACACTTAAATGCACATTACAAACCTACAAGCATTAAGTGTAGTAAAGTAGCATATAATAACATGGTTATGCATAAGACCGGGGCTTGCCTTCAATTGCTGGGGCTGCGGGGAGATCCTCGATAGCAGCCTCTGAAGCCTGCTCCTGGTCCTCCTCTTGGACAGGTCCTTGCTCGGGGATGAGCACGTACTCTCCGTCGGCAAGATTACAATCTAATGAATGCAATGCGTAAGATATATGCATGATATGATATGTGCTTTTAGAAATCACAACTTAAAAGGTGTATGATCTTTCTTGGGTTAAACAAAGTTAACTTTACTTATGCAAGACCCTTGGGTGGTATACTTGGTAATCTGGTTCAAATTTAGCTAAGGTAAGTGGTAGGTTTAATTTTGGGGTTCCACTGAATTCTTTTTAAGTCTTAGGGATAAATGATAAGTACTCAAGTTAGACTTATTGAGGTGGGGTTTATTTCTTTTTTCCTTTTCTTTTATTCTCTTTAATGTTTTGGAGTAGGTTTGAACTACAAGTTGCTTTTATAAAATTCTAAAAATTCTGCAAAAATTGCAGTGGCTTGCTACTGGTGTGTGTTTCTTTGTCTTAAAATTTGGGGATCAGAAAGTGAATAGTTTTCTCTGCACAAAATTATTAAACTCTAGGGTAGAAGGGGTGCTTTGAACTACAACTACTATTTAACAGTGGGTAATTCTTCAGAACTTATTTTTGCTGGCTTTTAGGTGCTATAACATGACTTGATACAAATTTCTAGTCATTAATACCTTTTAATTATTTTTCTATGGTTTTCTCAAGTTTCTAGCCAAATGAGTGCTTTCTACTACCACTATATTTGAAAAACATCAAACAACAGAGTTCTGATTTTTCTTGGTTATTATTTTGTGCAAGAGCAATCATTTTGAAGTTTGGCATCTTTTTGCTTAAGGGAAGGGGGTGATATGCATTATTTGAATCAAATGGCCTTCTCTTAAATCATTAGCAATTGGTAAGAGTTTGCTTCTTTTTCCTGGGTTTGCATTTTTCTCTGGTGGTTTACCTCATCATGGACTTAGTTAATTTTTGGTTGCCCATTATCACATTATTTGGGGTTGTTCATGATTTAGTTGGAAAATGTCTTATTATCACTTTGTATTTATTTCCCTTACTTAAAAAGTTGGACTGAGGTGCTTTATATTTTTGTAGTGGGGCTCTGGTGGTTATAAGTCCACTGGATTTTTGTTAAGCATTTTGGGTTATAGTTTTGCCTCTTTAATAATTGATTTTCAGTCCTATTTAGGCTAAACAAATCATTTTAATTTGAAACTAGTCCAAATTAATGGTCTCTGTGTTTTTCCTAAGTTCTCTGTTACATAAGTAAACTAGGAAAAAATAATATTAATCACTGTTCATTAATTTCTAATGTCTTTCTGATTTTCTCTAAGTTTTGGACAAAGCATCTTTAAATGAGAAACTACATCATAATTTCTAATGCTGGGGTTCCTACTATTTTTAAACAGTGTCTACAAGAGGTTTGAATACCCACAAATTTTCTTAAGCTCAGCACAAAAGAAAAACTAATTTTCCTTAATTAAATAAGGTTTAGTGGGTTTCTGTTTTTAATTTTAAACTCCAACATTTTGAACAGAAAGTATAGGGTCTACTATTTTTAAATGATAGATTATAATATACAGGAGCTAGCAAAATTGGTTTGACATCTTTTGATTAGGAATTCATCAAGTTATGAATTTTACAAGTTCTCTGGTTATTAAAAAAAGAATAACAGAATTGATTAAATGAAAATCCACTTTGCACTGGGGTCCCTGGCGGGTTTTTAAGTTTTCCTCGCGAATCAGTCCTCAGGCTACTATTCACATGAGTCTCTGACATTACAGAAAACCCCTCGGGTTCTACAGAACCTAACCCGAGGTCCTTCTTCTACCTTGAACAGTAGCCGCGGCGGAGAAAAGGGCGGAGGGGCTTACCGGCGACGAGACTGTTCCGGTGAAGTGGTCGAGGATGAAGGGGAGGTCTCGGGGATCACAACGGTGTGCGGAACGCCGTCGGAGATGGCCGGAGTCGGTCGGTCCACGCGCGCAGGCGGGGATGCTCGTCGGCGGCGAGGAGACCGGCCTGGTCACGGCGAGATAGTTCAATCAAATGGGTCAGGGAGGTCCACGGGATGCCAGAGAAGACATGAGCGCAAGGAATTGGGCGGAGACTCACTGGATAGCTCGATCCACGCGCGGCGGCGGAAGACCGAAGTCCGGTGAAGTCAATCTCGGGCCTCCAGTGAAGTCCGGCCGGGTCCGAGGGCTTGGAAAGCTTCAAGGGCTACTGGCGGAGCTAGCCGAAGCACTGGCTTGCCCGGAGGATGGCTGGAGTGGGCTGGCCACGGTGGCCGAAGCTCTGGCGGCAATGGCGGGCGGAATTGAGCTCGCCGGAGCTAAGGGAAAGTGGCTGGCCGGTGAGGGTGAGTGCGGGGCGAAGTGAGGTGCGCCTGGGGAGGCTTTATAGGCACGGCGCGGTGCACGGGCGGTCGTGGACCGGCGAGTGCGCGCGGGCGTGCACTGGGAAGGCGCGGTGCGCGAACGGGCGTGAACCGGGGGTGTCAGCCACGGTCGAACACGTGTTCCCGTTGCCTCTGCCCCTGTTCAAGCGCTGATTGGGAGCAAATCTTCGCGAATTTGGGCAAGATCACTGCAAGGGATTTGTTCACCAGACCAAGCTTTGTCTTTTGTGTATGGACGACGTGCGGTTTTAGGCTAGGGACAGGGAGTTGTAGCGTCACCAAGGTGCCAGTGTCAGAATGCCTGGTCCCGAGGTTAAGCTATGCCAAAATCGTGTCAAACGGATTTGGTTTGAGTTCAAACTTTCCCAGAATGTGTTCAAGGTAATTTGGCACGACTTTGATATTTGGATCTTCTGGCTTTGAGTTTTGAAAAGCAGAGAACACAGATGATCTTTGGAAAGAGGTCTGAAATTCAGAAATTCAGAAATCTGAATTTCCCAAGGGTTCATAGATCAAGGGCTGATTTGGGGATTTAATTGAATTATTTTGGCTAAGCCTTCTCAATCTTTCTTGTTGCTTAATAAACATACTTTAACTTATATAATTGGCTCTACTCAAAATTTTAAACTTTTCATTGCCTTTTTCTTATTCTCTTGAATTTTGCTCATGGGGCTCATTTAGGGTTTTTAATTAGGGTTGCACAATCTTATCTTTTAAAGGACTCAATTGCTTTGATCATGACACTTTTAAGTATATACTTGGTGAATTCTTTCTCACTTAAATTGTTTTGTTGCTCATGCTTACTTTGGTTCACATAAAATGATGGTTCTTGGTTTGGCTTTTGAGAGAAAAACCCTGAGTGACACTGGGGTGTCACATACCTATCATGCGACCTAACTTACCATTTTTCTCTGCAAAACACATGTTAGTCACATATTATATTACGTTGTCATTAATCACTAAAACCAACCAGGGGCCTAGATGCTTTCAATCTCCCCCTTTTTGGTGATTGATGACAACCTTACAAGTTTTGTGAGAGTAGTTTGTTTTGAAGTTTCTGTCAATAGGAAGGATGGTTAGTTATACTCAGTAATCTTTGACAGAAAGAATGTGTACCATAATAATAAGAGTGAGCACATACACATCATAAGATTCTTGTTCATATAAAAGTGAAGTTAAATCAATGAAACAAGAACAAGAAGACTGGTGATAAAATATAAGGTGAAAACATAATACACACAGTCAATCATAACCAACGAGACTATATATCGAGTTTGTGAGCCAAAAACATCAAGCTAGTACAGAGAGTAGCAAGCAAAGACTGGTGATAAAATATAAGGTGAAAACATAATACACACAGTCAATCATAACCAACGAGAGTATATATCGAGTTTGTGAGCCAAAAACATCAAGCTAGTACAAGAGAGTAGCAAGCACATATATTACACCAAAATGACTCTCTACTAACCCTCTAACTCCCCCTAGCTCTCACAACTCATATCTCTCCCCTTTGGCGTCAAACACCAAAAGGGCACCCAAACCTAAACATCTGAAGCGGGAGGAGGCGGCGGGGGCGCGTCCGGTCGCGGTCAAGGCAGCAGAGCAAACGCCGGCGGAGGGTCAGAGTCAGTCTCGGATCCAGGATTTGCGGTAGAAGCTGGAGCTGGTACTGACTCGGACTGAGGCCGCGCTGCAGGAGCTGCCGGAACAGAAGTGGTCACAGATACTGCCACAGCAGTAGTGGTAACAGCAGATGCTGGTGGCACTGGCGGCTGCGGGCAGACAGAGCTGAGAGCCAGAGAGGTGAAAGCCAAAGTGACCGGCCGGAGCGGAGAAGTACCAACAGGGGGTCCTGACAAAATCACTGGCACAACTGGAGCGTGAAGCGGAGGAGGTGGAGCAGACTGAACTGGAGGAACTGAGACACCAGACTGCTGTAGCATAAGAGCCATGAATGCCCTGTTCTCAGCCCGATCCTGAAGTAGCTGCTGCTGAAGCGCATCCTGCCTGTCCTGCATGTTCTGAAACATCGAGAGCATCGTCTCGGATAACCGGGCCTGCTCGGCTGCCAGGTGAGCCAGAATCGAAGCAAGAGCAGGGTCCATAGCCGGAGGGCCAGCAGGGGCAGCACTAGAACTCCCAGCCTCATGATCATGTGAGCGTGGAGGCATAGGAGGTGGAGGAGGAACCCCAAAATCATCATCATCATCATCATCATCAGCTGCTGTAGCCTGAGTGTCGAACTGATGAAGAGCTGCATCCTCGGCCTGAGAGTCAAAAACAGGAGCAGAAGCTAGCACAGGAGTCTCAGGCGCAGGACGGTAGGATCCAAAAACGAGGCATGAGGCCTCAAGTGTGCCCTGAAACCGAGGAGGTTGAATCAGCTGCGCAAAGATGTGGCACAAGTAGTGAGCATAGGGCAACTGCCAACGAGCACGAATCCCATCCAAAACGGTGTCCTCGATCTCACAAAGAAGGAAGTCCACGACGTCGAACTCAGAGTGAGAGACCAGGGCACCAAGGAGCCAAAGCTGAATATGTGTGGTAGCCTCCCTGTATCCCATCCTCGGCAGAAGAGTCCGTCTGATAAGCTCATATAAATACTTTGCTGCTGTAGTAAAATCTGCCGGTGAACGTCGCGACCCATCTGTGAAGGGCGGGCGGAACAGAGCCGCGACGTGAGCTGTACCCGGAGCCACACCGCCGTGAGGGCGACGAGGAGGGTCAGAAGTGCCGTAGCAGAGGCTGTGAAGACGAGTCGTCGACTCGGGAAATCCAAAAAGCTGGCGAATCTGACTGGCAGTAATGGTGACATCCTCGCGCTCAAAACGAAACCTCATCCAGTGATGATCCGGGTCAATCCATACAGAGGCGTAGAAGACTCGTACCCACTCCTCAATATACCTGCCGCTGGTAGTCAAAAGGGTCTGAAGGCCAGGCAGATATGTGAGGTATGCCTCAGAGTCAGCACCGGCTACAAGCAGAAAGGCTGGAAGATCCAAAAGCCGGTGCACTCGTAGAGCTATCTGAGCAGACATCTGGGCTCTGAAAAACGACTCCTGAATACGTGTGCTGAATAGGTCAACTGCTGCAGGGTCCCTCTGAGCTGGTAACCAAGACTCCACGGGTACGTATCTGAACCTACGTACCCGTGCCGCTGTAGCACGTTGAAGGTCAAACAGTCTAGGATCCGCAGCAAGTGGTTGAACCTCAGTCTCATCGCGCTCCCAGAATCGAGGTGGAGGGATAGGAGGAGCTGAAGCGGGAGCGGTAGGAGGAGCAGTGGAAGCTGGTGTAGTGGAGGTAGCGGGTATGGCTGTGGTGGTGGATGGCGCAATAGGGGTGACGGGAGCAGGCAGAGTGGGTGGCGGAGTGGAAGCAGAGGTGTGAGTGGAGGAGCGCCGGGAGGCGAGACGACGAACACGGTATGCGATCTGATCTGACGGAGTCTGCTGCTGATCTCCAAGCTCGGCCTGCACAGCGGCTGCAGCTGCTGCTGCTACTGCACGGGCTGCTCTGTCCGAACGCCGCTTCTTGCGGCCTTCCTGCTGCTCCAAGTAAACGGTCTTGCCCTTGACCTGCCTGAAGGGGCGACGAGGATCCTCATCATCGCCTCCCCCTGGCGCCGACACATTCTTCGTGCGCGGCATCCTGAACTGATGTCTGCAAATGAGAGAGAGTGACTAAGCACAGAGCGAAAGTGTCCGATTAATTAGCAGAAGATGAGATGACTACCTGGAAAGCTCACACGAGAGGTGACGATCCAGACAGAACAGGAGACGGCACACAGCCAATCAAGGTCACTGAAATGACAGAAGAGGCGAGCACGTATTAGTCACATAGTCATAAGTATATGAAATGTGAATAAATACATACATAGAGAAATATGGCACAGAAAACACGAGACGAGACGATCGATAGGTCAAACGGCGTGAAAATGACGTTTGAACGATAAAAAGTGTCATAGGAGGTTTGGAATTTGAATTGAGGCACGAAACGACATGGAATTGAGCCGATACTTCACGAATAGGTTTATATAGGTGAATATGAGTGAAGTGTGTGCTTGGTTTGAATTTAGGCAAAGAAAAAGAGATTTGGGCACTCGGCTCGGAAACGATCGCTCGAAACGGGGAATTGAGTGAAATTGAAGCCTGGAAACTCGGATTGGCGTGAAATTTGGTAAGTATGTTACTGGAAGTGTTGTGAAGGTGCCTGAAAAGTTTGGGTTCAATTGGAGCATTTTTGGCTGGTTTGGGCATTTCACCGAACACTTGGAGGGCGAGGAATTAGGGTTTCGGAGAAATGGCCATTTAAGGTGTGAAAACCCTCCCAAAGGAGCTGAGAGCCTGCAGGAGTACTCAAGGAATACAGGGGAACACATTTCACAACATGGTTGCACAAGATTTTATAGGATTTGGAATTTGGGCAAAAAGGGGTGGAATGGAGGTGCTTCACTGCCTCAGACAGAGAACTGAGAGGGAGAGAAGACAGGGGAGGAAGGGAGGCTGCTCACCGAGAAGCACTGGTCGGGGTCGCCGGAGCTCGGCCGGAGACAGGGCACGCCAGTGAGGGAGATCGCCGGCGACGGGGAGGAATCGCCAGAGACAGAGAGAGAGGGCGCTGGCAGGGAAAAAGATGAGCCTCTGGCTCGGTCTCGGGCTGGAGGCCTTTTTTTAAAACGCGATATGGGCGCACCGGACAGTCTACAGTGCATGTCCGGTGCACACCGGACAGCGCACAGTAGCTGTCCGGTGAACCACCAGACAGCGCACAAGAAAAAGGATTTTTAGCGCGCGGCTGCCGGTGCACCGGACATTGCACAGTGCAGTGTCCGGTGCACACCGGACTGTCCGGTGAGCCTAAACAGAGGGAAGATTGGAAAATTTTGAATTTTTCTATCTAACTTTCAACCAAACCAAATCCCAACTTATAATCACACAAAATAACACTTGTTGGGACAGGTATTAGCACCCTCATATATTTTTCAAAATATTTTGCCATAGGCTAGATAATTTTTAGAGAAAATAGGCAAATGGTGAAATTTGCATTTTTGGCTTGCACTAGGGGTTTTCATGGATGATTTGAGTTTTGAATACTCCCCCTAAGTGCAGTACCTCATGCATATTTCAAGAACCAACAATTGCATAAAAAGTAAGAATTTAAGTGATAAAAGCTTCAAACTAAGACTTGTCAAGTTTGATCCGAGTTAAGCTTTTTCACTCGCTTTGTTGGCGGTTATCTCAACTAGGTTAGACAAGCCCTAGATGCAATACAAGAAATTTAAACATGCAATGCAAGCTTGACAACACCATTTGACATTTTACATAAAATTTCTGAGATCAAGAATATTTAGTTCATTCCTCAACATGCAAAAGCGGGTCTTATCAAGTGGCTTAGTGAAAATATCCGCTAATTGATCTTCCGACCTCACTCCTTCTAAAATGATATCTCCTTTAGCAACATGATCTCTAAGGAAGTGATGACGGATATCAATGTGCTTGGTGCGAGAGTGTTGTACAGGATTATTAGCAATTTTAACAGCACTCTCATTGTCACACAACAAAGGTACCTTTTCTAGAACTACGCCATAGTCTAGAAGAGTTTGTTTCATATATAAAATCTGTGTGCAACAAGAACCCGCGGCAATGTATTCCGCTTCAGCAGTTGACAAGGCAACACTGTTTTGCTTTTTGGATGTCCAAGAAACTAGTGATCTACCAAGCAGATGGCATCCCCCAGAAGTACTTTTCCTATCAGTTTTGCAACCGGCATAATCCGAATCGGAATAGCCAATTAAATCAAAAGTAGCTCCTTTGGGATACCACAGACCAACGCTTGTGGTGTGCCTGAGATACCTAAGAATTCTCTTAACAGCACAAAGATGAGCTTTCTTAGGATTAGATTGAAATCTAGCACACATGCAGACACTAAACATGATATCGGGCCTAGATGCGGTAAGGTACAATAAACTACCAATCATAAAACGGTAGAGAGTTTGATTAACCGGGTTACCTCCCTCATCTAGGTCGAGATATCCATTTGTTGGCATGGGGGTCTTGATTGGTTTGCACTTCTCCATGTTGAACCTTTTTAACAAGTCTTTGGTATACTTCTCTTGTGAGAGAAAGTTACCATCTTTCATTTGCTTGACTTGAAAGCCGAGGAAGTATGTTAGCTCACCAATCATTGACATCTCGAACTCCTTCGACATCAACTCACCAAATTCCTTGCAATGATAGTCATTTGTCGAGCCAAAGATTATATCATCAACATATACTTGACAAATGAAAATATCACCGTTATGTTTCTTTGTGAAGAGAGTTGTGTCGACGGTCCCGATCTTGAAGCCCTTTTCGATGAGGAAGTCGCGAAGGCGCTCATACCAAGCCCTTGGAGCTTGCTTTAGCCCATAAAGTGCCTTGGACAACCTGTAAGCATGGTTAGGATATCTAGGGTCTTCAAATCCAGGCGGTTGTTCAACATATACAAGTTCATTTATGAAGCCATTTAAAAATGCACTTTTTACATCCATTTGATAAAGTTTTATCTCATAGCATGATGCATATGCAAGTAGGATACGGATGGCTTCCAGTCGAGCAACCGGTGCAAAGGTCTCTCCAAAATCTAAGCCTTCAACTTGGGAGAATCCCTTTGCAACAAGTCTTGCCTTGTTTCTTACAATCACACCTTGATCATCTTGTTTGTTTCTGAACACCCACTTTGTTCCAATGATTCTTGCATCTTGTGGAGGCTTCTCCAGGGTCCAAACTTCATTACGGGTGAAGTTGTTAAGTTCTTCATGCATGGCATTCACCCAGTCCGGATCCTGTAGCGCCTCATCTATACAAGTAGGCTCAACACAAGAAACAAAGGAGTGGTGTTCAATAAAAGAAGCATGTCTATGGGATCGAGTAATAACCCCTTGTGAAGGACTCCCGATGATTTGGTTTTGAGGATGAGCTTGAAGTAGTGATGAATTTCTCCTGTTGACCACTTGGGAAGAAGATCCTGGAGCATCAACATCTTCGGCTTGTACCCTTGCTTGTTCATGAGAGACAAATGTATCTTCATTTGCATGCCTCTCATCTTTATCATCATCTTGTGGTACATTTGATGAAGAAGGCCTGTCAATGTTTTGCACCTCTTCTTCATCTTCTTTTGGTTTGATAGCTCCAATTGGCATGTTCTTCATTGCTTCCCTAAGTGGCTCATCACCTACATCATCAAAATTCTCAAGTGCTCCTTGGGAGCCATTAGTCTCATCAAATTCCACATCATATGTTTCTTCTACCACGCCAGTGGCATGATTGAATACTCGATATGCTTTGGACTTTAATGAATAACCTAAAAGAAAACCAATATCACAACGTCTTTGAAACTTCCCTAGGTGATGGCGTTTCTTGAAGATGTAGCATTTGCATCCAAACACCCGAAAGAAGGAGACGTCTGGCTTTTTCCCATTTAGCAGTTCATAGGGAGTCTTCTCAAGCAGCCGGTGAGGAAATAGCCTGTTTGATGCATAACATGCAGTGTTGACAGCTTCGGCCCAAAACCTCTCCGGTGTGTTATACTCATCAATCATTGTTCTTGCAAGAGTGATCAAGGTCCTGTTTTTCCTTTCAACAACTCCATTTTGTTGAGGTGTATATGTTGCAGACACTTCATGCTTGATCCCAATTTCATCATAGTACTCATGAATGTTGGTGTTGTCAAATTCTTTGCCATTATCACTTCTAATCTTTTTGATCTTGCAATCAAATTCATTTTGTGCTTTCTTGGCAAACTTCTTGAATATAGATGCAACTTCAGATTTGTCATGGAGAAAGAACACCCAAGTGTATCTTGAGAAGTCATCAACAATCACTAGACAGTAGAGATTGCCACCGGCACTTACATAATTTGTAGGTCCAAATAAATCCATATGAAGTAGTTCCAGTGGCCTTGATGTTGACATGAAAGCTTTAGTAGGATGTGTATTAGCAACTTGCTTTCCAGCTTGACATGCACTGCATGGCTTGTCATTTTCAAACACCACATCCTTTAATCCTCTAACCATATCTTTCTTTAATACCTTCTTGAGTGTGCTCATCCCAACATGTGCAAGCCTCCTATGCCAGAGCCATCCAAGTGAAGCTTTGGTGAAGAGGCAAGTTCTTAAGTCTGCATCTTCTGAAGTGAAATCCACTAAGTAGAGGTTGTTGTATCTAAATCCCTTGAATACCATTGATTCATCATCCATCTTTGTTACAATAACCTCTGTTGGAGTGAATAAGCATTGAAGTCCAAGATCACAGAGTTGACCCACTGATAATAAATTGAAGCTCAAAGGTGCAACTAAGAGAACATTTGATATTGATAAATCATTTGAGATTGCCACCTTGCCAAGTCCTTGCACTTTTCCTTTTGAATTGTCTCCAAATGTGATTTTATCTTGTCCACCAACATTCTCATCAAGTGAGGTGAACATCCGTGGGTTGCCTGTCATATGTTGTGTGCATCCACTGTCAATAACCCAATGGCTCCCACCGGTCTTGTAGTTCACCTACATCCACAGACAATTCAAGCTTGAGTTTTGAGGGCCCTATATTGCATAGGACCAGTAACTCTCTCAATCAAGGACTTTGCAACCCAGATTTGTCTAGGTCTACTCTTGTTTGGTGGACCTAGGAATGTAACTTTGACCTTTCCATTTGCAACCTTTCTTAGAACATAATGAGCATTGAAAGCAAATGGTCTTGAGTGCTTAGGCAAGGGAGTTGGTGGTTTGGCTTTGCAGTTGTGAGCAAAATGACCTTCATTTCCACACTCAAAGCATTTGATAGGCCTGTGAGTCTGCTTTGGCTTGTATTGAGTGGTAGCTTTCTTTTGCACAAAAAAATTGTATCCAATACCACTCTTGTTGTTTTTCATGACAGTGTTCATAAGCAGCTCATTTTGGAGGTATTGACCCTTGTTGAACTTTTGCACACTTGTTGCAAGATGTTCATTTTCACTTTTTAGTTTCTTGACCTCATTTTTAAGCCTTTGAATATCCACTGCCAACTCATTGTTGAAATCATTGTTCTCAATAGCAACCTTTCCTCTAGTAGTTGCATCAGTCAAGTAATTCTTCAATTTTTGGTTGTCTAACGTCAGGACTTCAACTTTTTCAGTCA
This sequence comes from Zea luxurians, assembly GCA_029449295.1. Taxonomy (NCBI): domain Eukaryota; kingdom Viridiplantae; phylum Streptophyta; class Magnoliopsida; order Poales; family Poaceae; genus Zea; species Zea luxurians. The sequence goes on along the minus strand of JAOPSE010000001.1, from coordinate 40,665,071 downwards.
ACTCAGCATGTAGACTAGTTTGCTCTTCTTGACTCAAATCATCACATGAGGTTGCTACATCAATCTTAACAACAGGGTTAATAGCCTCATGTGTTTTGCAAGATAAAAGTTCATTTTCAACAAGAAGATTGTCATGATCAAATTTAATTTGAGTATAGTCTTCCTTGATCTTTACTAGTCTATTTTGCAACTCCCTATTAGTTTCATTTAATTTGTCACATTTATCCTTAGCATCTTTTAGGGAGATTGTGAGCTCATTTACAGTTGATGACATAGTTTTATTTTCTTCTTTTATTTCATCACTAGCTTTCATAACTATGTCATATTTGGCATTTAAAGATTCATTTTCATTTTTCAACCTATCACATTTAGCCTTTGACTTTCTAATGATTTGAGTATATTCTTTAAGCAAGTCAGCTAGCTCATCATATGAAGGTGAAGCAAATTCCTCATCACTATCACTATCACTATCATCAGTAATATTAATGTCATTTTGTACCTTCCGTTCACCCCTAGCCATAAGGCATAGGTGAGAAGTCGATGATGGCGATGGTGGTGGTGAAGAGAAGTCACCGGCGATGGCGGCAACTTTTTCATCATTCTCTTCTTCACTTGAAGAAGATCCACTTGATGACTCAATGTCAGTGAGCCAGTCACCGACAATGTATGCCTTTCCATTCTTCTTCTTGTGGAACCTCTTTTGCTTCCCATCTTTTCTCTTGAAAAATTTCTTTTCCTTCTTTTCATCATCGCTGTCATCTTCTTTCTTGCCCTTGAACTTGTTCTTCTTGGGCTTGGTACATTGATGAGCAAGATGACCAAGTTCTCCACAGTTATAGCAATCCATCTCAGAGATGGGCTTTCTTTTGCTGGAAAAGAATTTCTTCTTTCTTGAGTCAAATTTGATGCCTTCTCTGTTGAGCTTCTTTAGCATCTTGGTGGTCTTCCTCACCATCAAGGCAATGTTAGCATCAAGATCATCATCACTTGAGGATTCTTCCTCAATTTGTACTTTGGATTTTTCTTTTCTTTCATGATTTGCTTTGAGAGCCAAATCCTTTCTTTTGGAAGATGATTCTTCTTTGTCGTTGATGTGCATGTACATCTCATGAGCATTGATCTTTCCCAAAATCTGTGTAGGTGTGGTAACTGAAAGATCCATTTGATGTAGCACAGTGACAATGTGTCCATATTTGTCTATTGGGAGGACACTGAGAATCTTCCTCACAACATCCGGTTGTGAGATTTGAGTAAGCCCCAATCCATTAACTTCCTCTACAAGAATATTGAGACGTGAGTACATGGCATTAGCATTTTCATTAGCAAGCATTTCAAAAGAATTTAACTTTCTCATGGCTATGTGATATCTCTCCTCACGCTCACTTCTAGTTCCTTCGTGTAGAGCACAAATGTCCATCCACAAATCATGAGCATTTTTATGATTTCTTACTCTATTGAACACATCTTTGCAAAGGCCTCTAAAAAGGGAGTTTTTGGCCTTAGCATTCCATTTCTCATAATTGAACTCATCACCTACAAGATTTGTGCGATCTCTAGGTTCGGGGAATCCTTGTGTGGCGGCTTTATAGACACCAATGTCTATAGCCTCTAAGTATGCTTCCATACGAATTTTCCAATAAGGAAAATCGTCACCATCAAAAACGGGAGGAGGTCCATCCCCACCGGACATCGTAACTCTAGCGGTTAAGCTAATCTATGAGCAACAAGGCTCCGATACCAATTGAAAGGATCACGATGCCCAAGAGGGGCGGTGAATTGGGCTTTTCTAAAAATCAACACTAATTAAAACCTAAGCAAGAGCTAAGCAAGAGCCCAACTTCACCCCAACAACTAGCACTAAGAATATAATACTAGAAATGCAACAATGCTAAGACAATACTTCAAATACTTGCTAAACAAATACACAATGTAAAGTGCTTGAATTAAGTGCGGAATGTAAAGCAAGGTTCAGAAGACTCCTCCAATTTTTCCCGAGGTATCGAAGAGTCGGCACTCTCCACTAGTCCTCGTTGGAGCACCCGCGCAAGGGTATCGCTCCCCCTTGGTCCTCGCAAGAACCAAGTGCTCACTAAGAGATGATCCTTTGCCACTCCGGCGCGGTGGATCCCTCGAGACCGCTTACAAACTTGAGTCGGGTCACCAACAAGATCTTCACGGTGATCACCGAGCTCCCAACGCCACCAAGCCATCTAGGTGATGCCGATCACCAAGAGTAACAAGCCGTAGACTTTCGCTTGACCAAGAGAAGCCTAATGCAAGTGGTGTGTGCTCTAGGTGGCTCTCGCTAGCGCTAATGAGGAACAAAACGCGAATTAAGATTCTCTAATCTTCTCACTAGGCTTTTGGTGCTTGCAATGGTCTAGCAATGTCCTGGAATAAATGTGGAGTGCAAGACATTGAATATGGTGGGTGGAAGGGGTATAAATAGCCCTCACCCACCAACTAGCCGTTACAGGCAACTTTCTGCGCACTGGCGCACCGGACAGTCCGGTGCGCCACCGGTGCGCCAACGGTGCGCCACCGGTGCGCCAACAGTCGTTTCCAACGGCTAGTTCTGACAGCTAGTCGTTGGATTCATGGCACACCGGACAGTGAACAGTCACTGTCCGGTGCACACCGGACAGTCCGGTGCGATGTCCGGTGCGCCACTAAAATTCAACTCTGAAACAGGCGCTCTCGGGTTTTCTGTGGAGGAAGCTTCTTCCTCGCAGAGGGTGCACCGGACAGTCCGGTGCACACCGGACAGTCCGGTGCCCCCAGGGACAGAAACCCTACTTCTTGTTTTTCAGCTGATTTTCAAATCGGTTTTTGTTCTAACTTGTGAGTGAGTTCTAGAGTGACACCTAGCACTGTATATGAGTGTGATTATGCACCAACACTACACTAGAACTCTCTTGGTCAAACTACTCATCGACAACCCCTCTTTATAGTACAGCTAAAAGAGAATAAAAGACCTAACTAAATCGCGAGTGTCCACATCTCCTTGACACTCGGACTCCGTAGACCTTCACCTTTTGTTTCGTCGTTTTAGCCGTCGCATCGAGTTCTTATCTCCGGGATTGTTTTCACCGTTGTAGTACTTCTACCTGTCATGTGACCTAACTTACCATTTGTCTCTGCAAAACACACGTTAGTCACATATAATATTACGTTGTCATTAATCACTAAAACCAACCAGGGGCCTAGATGCTTTCACAAATGGTATCAGAGCCGACCCTCATGGTTTCACGGGCGTGTGTGGGCTAGAGGTTCGAGTATATGGCGCATAGCGCATGTGGCCTAGAGTAGTCACATGGCATGGCATATGACGACACTAGACACACAGAATTGGCTAAGAGGGAAGGTTCATGGATTGGGGTTGACCGACGAGAACGTCGGTCTTCTAAGGGGGTGGATTATGATATCCTGGCCCATGTGATGGTGATATTCTAGCCCAAGGCTTGATATAATTAATAGAGTATCTATACCAACAAGATGTATTTTCTTTTTCGGAAGCGTATCTCGAAAGAACCTGCAAGTTAAGCGTGCTTAGCTTGGAGCAATTTGGGATGTGTGACCGATCGGGAAGTTTCCTCGGGTGCACATGAGTGAGGACAAAGTTTGCACAGAAGACCCGTGTTAGTCTGTGGGGACAATATATGATCCTAGAGAGCTGCTAGGTGTAAATACCGTCGGTTCGAGATTGGACAGGGTGTTACAAATGGTATCAGAGCCGACCTCGCGGTTTCACGGGCGTGTGTGGGCTAGAGGTTCGGGTATATGGCGCATAGCGCATGTGGCCTAGAGTAGTCACATGGTATGGCATATGACGACACTAGACACACAGATGTGGCTAAGAGGGGAGGTTCATGGATTGGGGTTGACCGACAAGGATGTCGGTCTTCTAAGGGGCTGGATTATGATATCCCGGCCCCTGGAATGGTGATATCCTGGTCCAAGGCTTGATAGAATTAATAGAGTATCCAACCAACAAGATGCATCTTTTTTTTGGAAGCCTATCTCGAAAGAATCTGCAAGTTAAGAGGATAAAGTTTGCACAAAAGACTCGTGTTGGTCTGTGGGGACAATATATGATCCTAGAGAGCTGACAGGAGTAAGTACCGCCGGTCCAGGATTGGACAGGGTGTTACATCGGTAAATATGGTCGTTACCGAAAGTAGGAGTAAGTACCAAAAGACTTCTTTGCCGAGTGTCTGATAAAAAGCACTGAGTAAAGCGCCAAGCACTCGGCAAAAAGTCGGATTACGGTAGTGGTACCACCATTAGTGAATAAGCAGAAACACATACATTTTCATAATCATATATATGATTATATCTAAACTCTATACACCCCTACATGTACCTCAGGTGGCTGGCTAGCCAGTACGATATCACACTACAATTAGCTCCAATTTTTGGAGCCGAACCGCCGATAGATAGCGTGTCCGTTGGGCCGCCCGCACACACGGTACGCCAACCAGGCCATCGGACCGTGACACACGTGCCCCGCACTAATAACAGCGGGCTTTAGATCTGTTGGACCAATACTTCCAAAAAAAAGCTAGTTCATTAGACGATTGTATCCTCGACTATATAAATCATGGTTGCCCGCTCACAACACACAACGTGGGTTTATTCCCAACACAATCCACCTCGCCTTAAACGTACGTATATTGAAAGCAATAAAGTGTTCATTTGGATGTAGTCACCACAATTAGCTTCGATCACTTTGATTATATATTCCCGGCGGCTTGTTTCGTCGTTCCCCCGGTCCTCTTAGCTTAAAAAATTGTTGGATAATACAGTAAGGTTCCAAATAATGAAGAACTTGCAGTAGTACTATATACTCCTATCTGCGGCAAGTGTTGATGAGTTGGAGATGGAGAGAAACTCAGCGTCCATGCTTTGGAATCAATACGCTAGCAAACGAAGGACGATGGCATGCATGACGCGATGCAGCATTAGCTTTTCCAGCAGATCAAGAAGGAGGGAGTGGTTCAGATGGAGTAGCGCCCATATTCTCTGAATTTAGTATTGTTCCGCACCCGTGTTGTTGCTAATAAGATGCCTAATAATTTCCCTTTAATTTGATGCAGAGACCGAATGCGTCCATAACGTACGGAAGTCAGTTTAAAATTAAATCTGAATTAATAAATTGTCACCGAATGAAGGACGACTCATATCGGTGCCGCGCGTGAAATTAAAATGCTTAATAATCTTGGACGGTCCTGTTGAACCAGCGGGAGATGAATGAAGCTTACTAAATTATACCTGCTGCTACAGAGAAACAAAACCGTTCCGATCGATCATCCACACGTGACTACACTACTCTACCGGCTCTGCTAACTAGCGGGATGCTGCTAGCAAGAGCTGAAGAAAGACACGAAGAGATGTAGATCTTTTTTATTTTTTTCCCTTCATGTTATCGATCTCTTCAATTAATCCTGAGTAATCGATCTTTTAGATTTCACGTCTTATCTGATAATTATATACAGCATCTCGGACGCATAAATCTAGCTAATAGTCCCTTCTTTTCATTAATATAAGCCGGTTTAGCTGGGTCTTTAAAAAAATACAAATGGATGGACAAGTTGCGTTTGGATTGGAGATATATATATAGATAGATATATATCCGTCCGATTCTTTCCACTCCGGTCCGGCAGAACATCATGCATGTGGTGTATATATATAGAAAATTAACTAATTCTATCTCCATAGTCATTAGTGTACGGTGGCGCCGCCTTAGCCATTTGTTAACGTCCATGCCACATCAGCTAGCTATAAGAATAACATCTACGAAGCGAGAGAGAGAGAGAGAGAGAGGTCGCGCGCGCGTTGGATGGGAGAGCCGACGAACTCTGCTGGCTAGCAGCTAGCCAAGGGCGTGAGAGAGGACGACTTGCTGCTAGGCATTCATTCATTCGTTCATTCATTCAAACTGTGTGTTTGCATATGAATTCATTCGCTAGAGCTTTGTATATTGGCCAGCAATTAATTGAACATATGCGGCTGTCGATGGAAGACTACCAAGATCCTATCTACATTCGCCATATAAATAAGTATATATATACGTACTTTATGAGTTTGGGAAGCTTCCATGCCAAGTTCGCACCGGCGTATGAGAACAAAAGCCAAGGGCATGCACGTATGGGCCGGCCAGGTTTATACTCCTAGCTTAGCTCGCCAGTACGCTGTACGCGTATGTGTGTAGTGTCGATCTGTGTGTGTGACTTGTATAACAGTGGACGTGTTGTCAGCGGTAAATAATTGCATGCATGCAAACAAGGCGGCCGGCCCCCACTAATATATATCACCGACACAATGCATGCAGGCGCTGAACATGTATGTGTGCATGCTGCCGCTATGTAGAGGCCAGATCCAACGCTAAGGGTTTTTTCGGTTTGGGGTTGGATTGAAGGGTTTGGAAGGACACGCTGCTTTGCCGAGTGTAACACTAGCTAAAGAATGGTGAACCGTACATCGGCAACGATTTCTTTGTCGAGTACTTTTTACACTCGGTAAAGACTTTACCGAGCGTCACTTGGTTCTCAGGGAAAAAAAGTCGTCGTCAAGGTGTCAGGTGATGGTGACGGAGCCTTTGCCGAGAGCTGTCGTGACACTCAGCAAAGTCTCACTCTTTGCCGAGTGTCTTCTGTATCGGCACTCGGCAAAGAAGCCCCCTGTAGTCCGTTTTGCCAGTTCCTTTGCCGAGTGTATGAGGAGGTACTCGACAAAGATTGCTTAAGGCTAAGTGTCCCTGCCATAGCACTTCGCAAAAAAACTTTACCGGTTCCCAGGTATACCTTTTTTGTCGAGTGCTATGGTCTAGTCACTTGGCAACTTAGGTCTGTGCCGAGTGTATTATTACGCCGAGAGTAGCACTCGGCAAAGCATGCTTTGTTGAGTGTCCGATAAATTACACTCGGCAAAGAACCGAATTCCAGTATTGTCAATCCACCACAACCCCCCTCAATCTACCACAACCCCTTCAATCCATCTCAAACCGAACAGGTCCTAAAAGTAATTGCAGCACTGCGGATACCAACATACTAGAGAGGATTGGAGGAGGCTAAAATCCTCTTACTATTTTAAATAGCAAGGAGAAGTTTTAGCTTCTCGAATTTACTTCGATATCTTTGCTATCAAATAAACCCTACCAGTGGCACGGACCACAGTACCGCCAATGCAAAGATCAGCACACTGCACACACGCTTAGCTTGCGCGTGCATGCTACACAGCTCCTGGCTGCTAGCTAGCAACGACCGCGCGCATGCTCCCCAAATAATGATCGCGAGAGCTGCTAGCAATGCAACGTGTTTATACATATTATTTTTCCCTGGACGGAGTGTGGAGTGGCTTTAATTTAATTCCTCCTCTCATCTCCCAGAGTTTCTAATTGGCGAGCTGGCCTGCTGGGAATACTGAACAGCATATATGTTAACGAAGGAACAAGATACAAGTCACCACCCCGCGCGCCCCAGCAAGTCAAGAATACTATACTAAAACACACACCCGGCATCCACATGCACACAGGCGTACGTGACCGGTGCTGGCCGCCCATGCAAATGCGACGCAACGTACACTACTGCTTGCACATGCTCCGCGTACGTAGTCCATACCGTCTCCATTGACAAGTTGGTATTCGCTACAAGACATGCATACGCTTCTATATAGCCGGCCGGCCGCCGATCCAGTTTGGTCGTCAAAGCTAGCTAAGTGTACACGCTAATAATAAGTAGTGTTGTTAAAATAATAATAAAATATATATGTCTACTAGCTAGCTACATACGCCCTCATGCATGAACACTAACAAAAGACATGCGTGCCCACGACTCTTACAACAAGACACTTAATACCTAGTTGTGCAAGGCCATCATAATGATCAAATGAATTAGAAAAAAAACAATAAAAACTCGTCTTGAGCAATAAGTATGTATTGATATATGATATATGATGTTGATTTTTAGTAATCCGTTTTGGTTTAGTCATGTCATTTGGTAGTCCGTTCGCTACTTGTAGCTTGTTGGAAATCTAAGCAACAAATCGATGAATCATAGAGAAAACAAATCGTTGCTGATTGATAATGCGATGCGGAGATGTGCCCAGCGCGCGTGTTCGTTATATGCCTGTAGTCATAGTGTATAGTGCACTAGTAGTCATTGTATTATATATGTGTGTCTATTTTTTTCAATCTCACAAACTAGTGATTTGTCATTGATTATTCTACGTACGATTCAAAAGTCAGAATTTTTGTTCTAAAGTATTGTCGAGCATGTTAAAGAGGTGGATTTTGTTATCCTAATGTCTCCGCTTGAATATCAACTATTTATTGTCTCCATGACTGTTCCCATTTGTCGAAAAAAGCATTTTAATTATTAAAAAACTATTTGAGATCAGCAATTATGTGTCCATAAGTTTATATATATAAGTATATATATATATATATATGTTACACACAGGCATATACACGCACATATGGATATGAAATAGGCTTTCATATTTAGCTGTTGCTGAGGGCCCAAAATACTAGGACCGGCTCTGAATACGATCGATCGACACAAAGTTGGTGAGGCAGGCTAGCTCGAACACGTACGTACGGCAACATGCATTTAGCTAGCACACCCACGTACAGGATCGATCGGATGGAGGCAGCGCAGGTGTGCCACATACACATGCATGAGCACGTAAGAGTAGGATGGAACCATAGTTTGGCTTCATGTACATGAAATGTGTGTAGGACCAATCTTGTTGCAACACTGTAGGTTGTTGTACAACCGTCAGATGTTGCAACGAAATTAATCTTGCTTAGACAAAGTATAATAAGAGGTTATAAATTAGCTAAATGTGCTGAGGCGGTGGAGTAAGAAGAGAAAATAGAGGAGAAGCGGGGTATAAACTTACAGTTGGCTTAGGCACAAGAACCAAGAAGCTTTAAGACATGTGGGGCTCTATATTAATAATAAAGAGTTAACCACTAAACAAGTGAGCTAACTACAAGGCTGCAAGGATTTTTACAGCCAGCAGCCGATTATATTATTAAACTTGCTCTTATATAATATGGGTGCAGAGAGCTCCGCACGGTAGCTAAGTGAATGTTGCATATCCAATCGACCGGCCCCCTGCCCTATCGATCGCGCTAGGTATTGGTGGTTGCTAAATGCAATAGTGACAATAAGTATGTGTACGTCTGTCCGGCCTGTTAGGTACGTACTACTAGCTATCTCTATAGAGCTCTAGCATGGTCCTCCTCGATGCATGTTAATTTTAACCCCTCACGATTTTCTACTCCTACCGCCCTAGTACACGGATCGGAGGAGTTAGGGGAAACTAAAGGCACGCGCATGCCATGCTTTTCTTTGCTATTCTAGACTCTAGTAAATTGAGCTCGAGCGGTCGCGGCTGCAGCAGCTGCAGCAGAGCAGAAGAGAGAACCAGATTCGGCTGCTTTGGCGTGGCGGGAATTTAATCGGCCACTGTCCGCGTGGCCAGTGGCTGGCTACCCCCGCCCGGCCCGCATGTCAACTTCCTCCTCCTCCCCATCCACATCGATATCGCCGTCCGTTGGTTCCTGCAGAGCCAGGCCCGTTCCCTCCCTTCTCCTCTCCCCTATTTAAGCCCCATGAGTGCAACCCCTCCTCCTACACAACCCGCCCATTGCATTGCATCTTCCTCCTCCCTTGCTCTCCCACTTCGTTGCGCCCATCCGTCTCTCGTGCTCCCATCGTCCACCCATCACATATCCACAGTCCACACACACAAGCTAGCTACCCTACGACGTATACAGAGAGAAAAAGACTAGTGGTACGGCCGTCGCTAGCTCGACTAGTGATCCGATCCATCGATGGAGGCAGCAGACGCATCGTCAGCGCCGCCGCCTGCGGAAGGCCGGGTGGTGTGGGTGAACGGGCCCATCGTGGTGGGCGCGGGGCCGGGGGGCCTGTCGGTGGCGGCGTGCCTGCGGGCGCGCGGGGTGCCGTGCGTGGTGCTCGACCGCGCAGACTGCATCGCGTCGCTCTGGCAGCGCCGCACCTACGACCGCCTCCGCCTGCACCTGCCGCGCCAGTTCTGCGAGCTCCCCGGGATGCCCTTCCCCGACCACTACCCGGAGTACCCCACCAAGCGCCAGTTCGTCGACTACCTCCAGGCCTACGCCGAGCGCGCGGGCGTCCAGCCGCGCTTCAACCAGGCCGTCACGTCCGCGCGCTACGACCGGGCCGCGGGGCTCTGGCGCGTGCGCGCCGCCGACGCTCTCGCCGACGACGACGTCGCCAGCGCCGCCTCCACCGAGTACATCGGCCGCTGGCTCGTCGTCGCCACGGGCGAGAACGCCGAGCGCATCGTGCCCGAGTTCGACGGCGCCCAGGACTTCGCCGGGCCCGTCTCCCACGTCTCCGAGTACAAGTGCGGCGAGGCGTACCGCGGCAAGCGCGTGCTTGTCGTCGGCTGCGGAAACTCCGGCATGGAGGTCTGCCTCGACCTCTGCGACCACAATGCCCTCCCGTCCATGGTCGTCAGGGACGCGGTGAGAAGAACGACGCGCAGCGCTCTGACCCATCCCCATCCGTTCTTTCTTCATCTTTTATCGCTGACTAGCTCCATCGGTTCTCTTTCTCGACAAGAAGGTGCACGTCCTGCCCCGGGAGATGTTCGGCGTCGCCACCTTCTCCGTGGCCGTCTTCCTGCTCCGCTTCCTGCCGCTCTGGCTGGTGGACGCCGTCCTCGTCCTGCTCGCGCGCCTCTTCCTCGGCGACCTGGAGAAGCTCGGCATCCGGCGCCCCGCCGGGGGCCCGCTCGAGCTCAAGAACGCCAGGGGCAGGACCCCCGTGCTGGACATCGGCGCCCTCGCCAGGATCCGCTCCGGCCACATACAGGTCGTGCCGGGCATCAAGAGGTTCTTCCGTGGCGGCGCCGAGCTCGTCGACGGCCGCCGCGTCGCTGCGGACGCGGTCATACTCGCCACCGGCTACCACAGCAACGTCCCTCAGTGGCTCAAGGTACAACAACATGTTGTACACCTTATTAATAACTTCTTGCATGTCACATCCCATAGTGCGTGGCTCACCTTTTTTTTTTGTCCTTAATTTTTCTTTTTTTTTCCATTCACAATATATACTAACGGTTGGTAATCAATATTGAAAACCTCAGCTTACAAACTAAAGGGTTTTGATTGAACGAAGGAAAAGAAAGTTCTAAAGAGGAAATTTATGGTACCAACTAGCTAGGTTACTTTAGAAACCATTTTTTATGCGAACTCGATAAGGGACGTGTATATTGTATTTAATTTGTACCGAACAAAAGTAGGGCTTTTACAAATTTCTCTAATGCATGTTTGACAGTTCTAAAGCCGTTAGGTAGCAGTACTAATTAACCTCTCTAAATACTTTTTTTGTCGTTGTTATATATCATGAAGTTTTTTTTAAAAAAAAAGAAAAGAAAACCAGAACTTGTACTGTCATCTAACTGGGCTTCTCTTGGCTGGTCAGGGAAGTGATTTCTTCACGCAGGAAGGGTACCCAAGGGTGCCGTTCCCACACGGCTGGAAGGGGGAGTCCGGGCTCTACTCTGTTGGCTTCACCAGGAGAGGCCTCTCCGGCGTTTCCTCCGACGCTGTCAAGGTTGCGCAGGACATCGCCGTGGAATGGGAGAAGCAAACCTCCACAAGATGATGACGATTGACGACGATGATGACGACGACGATGGATGCCCATCAACTTACCAGCTCACTCATGACCATCGTTGACATCTCATGCATGGACCTGCTACGACGACCAACAGATCCATACCTTGCCATCATGCATAGCATGTTCATTCAGCAAAAAGTGCAAAAACTTGAGATGATGTGGCCAAGAGTTGCCCCAAGCTCAAATGCAGAAACCAAAAGAAACAGAGGAGAAGCGCGCGTCGGCCGGGATCCAGATCCAGGCTCGGAAAACTGGAGAGCGAAGCGAGCCTCGTGGACGCTTTGGGCGACAGGAAGAAGGCCGGACTGTGCGCGCGTCATGCAGAGCCCAGATTTTGCTGTACCCCATGGGCCCTTATATACATGCGTAGTTATGTACAGAGTGTTTTTATGTAGCAAAGTTGTGTACAGTAGTAGCAGTGCCTCTAGTGGGTTGGTAGAGTGTTAGCGTTGACATGCTTGTGTGTTTGTGTGCCATCGTCGTGATGTCTATGTATGGAGTTGACAACGAGAAATGACCTATTCTATTTAATTTCTGTTCGTTATTACAAGTAACAGCTCCAAGCTAATTAAGTTGCGCATTTCCTGTTCTGTTCGTGCCATGCTTCCGCGCGCGCTATTCGCAAACAGGGGGAGAAAAAGAAGGAAACGGAGATTGTTCAAGGTGGTCTTCCTAATAACTAATCCTAACCGCGCGTACGTAGAACTAGCTCGGCCACTTTTTTTAAAAAAAAAAACGCAACTAAACTGTCAAGAACAAATCTGACACACGGTTAGGATTTCATACGAATACTGCAGCTTCGGTGAAGTATTCTCGCAGGGTCGAAGCGTACCCGTCTGTCTCTGTCCTGCCACAAAAGTTCCATCAAAAGTTTACTGCAAAAGGCAGGATAGAAACAAAAAAATCACACATATTTTCAGCAACATGTCATTATCTAAAAAAGGCAGCATATATATATACACGTAAACAAGTTAACGTGCAATTTTCCGTCACACCTAACTGAATATATATTACGTTTGTGTGTTTGGCATATGTCGGCTCGTTAAAAAGTTCACTTTGGAAGAAAAGAGAGCATTGTTGAGTTATGGAGCACAAGTTCCTGAAAGAGTTTCATATAATATTTCGCGTACGGCAAGAACCTCTGATTTTTTCCCCCCTACTGCAAATGGGACCTACTACATATATGTTGGTTTTGGTATTACTGAAACGAGTGGCAGGAGTTCCGGTACCCATTATTAAAAAAGACAAAAGAAAATAAGGCTTACAAACTACAGCGCCCGGCCGGTCCCAAATGGACTCATTGACATATATATATGCCGTTTCGATGATGCCTGAGCTTTAATCTAACTTTTGTTGTAGTGAAAGAACAGCATCGTCGCGCTGGAATCCATGGATTACCCTTTGCATTACGCGGGCTTGGAGGGAATAAGGTTCAATAATGCTATTCATCGTTTATGGTGGAAAAGACAGATATCGGAGGAGACCGAGAGTGATCAAAATCTCTTTCTATTCAATTTTGATTAAGAGATTTAATCTCTACTAATTCCCTTCTAACCGAACAAGACCTTAAGAGTTCCGACAAGATGGGACAAAATTGTACCTATGTTGAGCACTAGGTACGGTCGGACGGTCGTCTGCCCTTAGGCGTGGTCAGACGGTTGTCTGCCCTTAGGCGTGGACAGTCCGCGATTAGATCAGAGCAGACGAATTGAGCTCCTCTCTCCACGCATGGTTATCTCTCTAAACTTATGAGAGTTGTTGGAGAACATCTAGGAATGGGTCCATACATCCCCTTATATATTTGAAAGGGTATGTCTGATTGAATCATCAACAATCAAATCAAATTAATGTATCTTACGTTCCTTTATTTTTTGCCAAAGGAGTAGACAGTAGCGTAGTCTTCTTTAGCTCAATCTTTACTTCTCTTCGACTCTATAACGTTTGGAGGTGTCTTAGGTGGCTTGCCAATCCCAAGACAAACCCTAGGACCTCTCCTCCCTAACGAGGTCCCTCCCGCGGTGGTCAGATCCAGGTGCTGTTGGCGAACACTGCCGCCTCTGCGCACATGTGGACCGTTCGTTCACTAGGCACGGACCATCTGGTTCTATGCAGAGAACAACTCACTCCTACCGCAGGTCACAGACTGTTCGAGCCTAGGCCACGGACTATCCGCGCTGCTGCAGAGAGCACTTCCATCGGTACACCTCGCAGTGATTGGCGCCCAGATCGATGCCAACACACTTTTTGGCGACTCCGCTGGAAACAAAGCGTGAGGATCTATCGGATCGGTCATCAATGGCCGGTTCAAAGGATAACTCTGATGCCTCTCTCAGCAACATCATCGAACCGACTATGGAGACTCTGTCGGGTAAAGATTAGCAGGAATTTGAAGAACACAAAGAGCAGTTGATCAAGGAGGCCTAATGTCACACCCAATTTTGGAAGGCAGATCAAATGCGAACCATGTACGTGCCAGGATCAGAAACTCACATACACAGCGATTACATAGTTGGACATCATCACACATTGCTCAAAATAAATAGCGAAAAAGGTACTTTATTACATCAAGATGTCCAGGACATCCACAGAGTCATTAACATAACATTGTCATTAATATTATCAAAGTGCAGAAAAGTGAACGTAGCAGATATGGCCTTCACAAGAAGCTGACTAGGGGTTTGCCTCTAACATAACTAGAGCTCGTCGTAATCCTAGAATTCCTCAAAGTCCTCCATGTTGCCTGCATCTCCTCCTGAGCACTTAATACAGTAGGGACAACCTAGGGTGGGGTGGTTTTTAAAGCAAGGGTGAGTACACATCAATGTACTTAGCAAATGTCTCGTTTGGCTAAAGTGGACTAGTTGTATGTGGAGTTAAGGTTAAGCGGTTGCTTTTAGTTGGTCAAGTATTTATCACTAATAGTGTAGCCAAGTTTTAGTAATCAACCCAGTTATTACCCAAAAGTACTCCCTCCAAGAGGAAATACCAGAGACCAGAATTATAACCATCAATATTAATAATCATCATAAAGTATCCAAAGTTCTTCTAATCAAAGAGGGTCACAAGGCTGCTCTTAACCGTGAGCACGACTGATATACCAGTTACTAACACTCCGCAGAGGTTGCACACTTTACCCACGAGTCGTGATTCCCGTTCTGCCCAGAGATCATGACTCCCCATTGATCACTACCAAGGTGACCTACAGGTCCCACTATGTAGCCTTTATAAAGACTCCCCTGGTGCATAGCTGCTTGTTAGGTTTTGCCAGTTGTACAAACATAGTACCCCTCCCTAAGGTGGGTGACTAACAAAACCAAATCGAATGAACCTCGACACCCACCCTTAGCAGAGCGAGCACTATGCCCCAGCCCCCATTGATGGCCCTCCGGTAAAGCCAACTACACCCTAGGTTCATCTAATCATTCAGCTTAGGGCGTCCCATTCAACCCTCATGGTTGCACTGTTAACCTGAGTGGTCACTCAACGAACAGGTCCTTACGGAGAGGTACTCAGGAAACAGCCTGAGTCCCCTAAAGTATCACAAGATCATCATCGGGATAACATCATCGTATCATAAATGTTCACATCATGTTCGTTGATTAAGGTTAAGCAATAGTATAAAGCTAACCATAATAACCCAAAAGGTAAACAAGGATAAGGTAAATATAGACTAGTCAATCCTTTCGCTTCAATAAAGTAATGCGGGGCGGTGAATCATAAAGTAAGTAGGACATAATAGGTCAGAGGACACTTGCCTTCACCAGGTTGTTGCTCGGGAAGGTCTTCGGCAACACACTCAGGAACCACAGGCTGCTCGTTGTCTAAATATAGCGATCATGCATTCAATACATTTGGATAAAGACAAATGAACAATACACCAAACATGTACAAACAAGTGAACACATCTCAAAAGAACAGTATAAACTCAAGAAGTAACTTAGGTTAGAGGGTGAACTAGCACACTTAGAAGTTTGGGATTCTCTAAGTGTTGTCTATCTCCATAGACTACATAATTAGATTCCACTTATTTTAATGAGACACAAAAATTATACCAGGTTAGATTCATACTTTACATATTATTAATCTCACAAAGTTAAACATCTAATTACCATTGGGGTTTTCCTTTTTTATTTTTCCTATTTAATAAATAAACCATTACCTAAATTAATTTATAGTCTAGGAATAAAATTAGAATGTGCAGACAGTGAATGATCATAATATTAATAAATAGAGAATAATCCCATGAATATTTTGCAATTTGAATCACTCAAATTGGAGTTCATATGCAAAAGACATGAAATAAACAAGTTTTGGAATTTAAAACCCTAAATTAGGTATAATTCTGTAATAAAATAAAAGCCTAGGGTTCTTTCTGCAAGATTATAGGGGCCTGCGCGTGAAAAACAGGGACAACGGGATGGTTTCCGGAGAACCGAGGGTTTCTTTAGCAAAACTGCCGCATGAAGGGGTATCGGGCTCTCTGAGCCGCTAGATTCACGATCAACGGCCTGGATTAGATTTGAGCGCGAGCGCGCATGGCCACATGGCGAGCAATGACAGGCGGGCCCGGGGGTCATTGACTGGGGATGGAAGGTGGCTGGCTGGTCGGGCCCAGCGCCAGGGGGCACCGGTGACTGACAGATGGGGCCCAGGGGCAGGGCGCGCTTGCACGAAGCAGTACCCGATGATCCGAGCCATTGAATAGATATCAGACGGTCGAGATCAAACGCCGGAGGGGGGAGTTAACGGCCGTGGGTGGTGCCACTCCTGCCCACGGCGGTGAAGTCGCCGGAGCTGTGGCGGGTGTAGGCTTTAGGGGCTCCGAGGTCACCGGAGTTGGCCAGGACCGGCGAGAAGGACCCGGTGAACTTGCTGGTGGGGTTCCGGACACGAGATCAAGACCAGGGCGATAGAACGACATAGGGAAAGCTTCGGGCGGGTCGGGGTAACTCTGGCGAGGAATCCTGGCCGCGGGGAGAGGAATCGGGTGCGCTAAGGTTTGGACTAGCTCTGGCGAGGGAAGGGGAATGCCATGGACCAACGCAGGGGCTCGGGACGGGGCCAATTTGGCAGGAACCTCGTGGGGCGGCAAGCGAGCACAGATGAAATCTGGCTAGTCTAAATTAGCTATGACCAGGCGCAAATAAGGAAAACAAGCATGGGAACGGGTTCCTCACCTCAGGACGGAGCTCGGGGTGGCTTGGCGCAGCTTTTGGTGGGCTGGATGGCTGGCATAGCGGGCGCGGGTCTCCGACGAGCGTGAGCAGCGAGAGCAGAGCGCAAGAGAGAGAGTGAGCTTGCGCGAAATGAGGCAGGGGTGAGCCGAGGGAGTGCGCAGGGTCTTCACCTAGCGCTCGGGCAACGTGGGCGGGTCATGGGGAGAGTGGGCGTGGTTTGACTGCACGGGCGCGCGCCGTGGGCGCGGCGTTTGTGGGGGAGGGGACAGTTCTGACAGGGGGGCCACGGGTTAGCAAGGGAACATGCGGGCGAGCGGGGCACGACGTTGATGGGGTGGTCCCACAGGGCAGAGAGAGGGCTGCTAGTGAGTGGGGCACGGCACCGATAGGCCGACCCCACTGGACAGAGGGAGGGGGATGAGAGCGTGCGGGTGTGGAAACGGGCGCTGACAGCTGGAGCCCACCTGTCAGGCGGCGCGGGCGCGTGCTCGGCCTTGCTGGGCCGAGTTGGGCCGAAATTGGTTTTTCTTTTTCTCCGAATTTCCTAATGTCTTTTCTTTTTATTTTCTCTAGTGAACTCAATTCAAATTCAAACACAAATTCGAATTCAAACAATTCAAATATGTGCATCAAATCAAAGATAATTTAGGCTCAGTATGATGTAACAATTCATGACTCGCATAAGTTGACAAAATAAATAATTTATCCCTCACCTAATTAACTTAGCTCTAAACAAAAGGAGGAGAGAGGAGGTCTAGAGAGAAAGAGACAAAGGGTAACACCTGAATTTCGTAGGCACTTAGAGAAGAAATTTTATACCCCCTAAATTCAGGGTGTTACAAACCTACCCCCCTTAAAAATAATCTCGCCCTCGAGATTCAGGGTTGGCTAGCAAAGAGTTCAGGGTACTTGACTTTCAGATCATCTTCTCTTTCCCAGGTTGCTTCTTCCTCTGAGTGATGGCTCCACTTGACTTTGCACATCCTGATGGTGCTTCTTCGAGTGACTCTATCTACTGTCTCTAGAATCTGAGTGGGCTTCTCAATATAAGTCAAATCTTCTTGAACCTCAAGATCCTCGGTTGGCAATTGCTCTTCTAGCACTCGCAAGCATTTCTTTAGCTGAGACACATGGAACACATCATGCATGGCTGACAGGCTTTCTGGTAGGCTAAGCTGGTATACCACTTCTCCGCATCTTGTTTGGATCTGGTACGGTCCGATGTATCGAGGTGCTAATTTGCCCTTGACTCCAAACCTTTTAATTCCTCTAATGGGTGACACCTTCAAGTAGACATAATCTTCCACCTCAAAACTCAGATCTCTTCTTTGGGTGTCAGCATAGCTTCGCTGTCTAGACTGTGTTGTCTTCAGATTCTCTCGAACCATCCTGATGATCTCTTCGGCTTCAAGAAAAATATTTGGATCGAACACCTGCCTTTCGTCGGGTTAGTCCCAATGCAACGGAGTTCTACAATTCCTCCCATATAGTGCTTGCAATGGTGACATCTTCAGACTGGCCTGGTAGCTATTGTTGTAAGAGAATTCTACATACGGTAGCCTTTTGTCCCAACCTAACTTGTCTTGCAAAGCACAAGCCCTCAACATATCTTCAAGAATCTGGTTGGTTCTCTTAGTCTGACCATCTGTTTGTGGGTGATAAGCTGAACTGAACTTCAAATGTGTGCCCAAAGCTTCATGTAACTGCTGCCAAAATGAGAAGTGAATTTGGTACCTCTATCTGATACTATCTTCTTTGGAACACCATGCAAGCATACAATCCGAGACATATATAGTTTTGCCAACACGACACTGTTATAGGTGGTCTTGACTGGTATGAAATGGGTCGCCTTTGTTAAACGATCCACTACTACCCAGATGGAGTCATAACCAACTCGACTGTGAGGCAGACCGACTATAAAGTCCATCACAATCTCATCCCATTTCCACTGAGGAATCTGCAACAACTTCAACAATCCTACGGGCCTCTAATGCTCTGCCTTGATCCTTTGATAACTGTCGCATATGTCCACATACTTCGTGATCTCCCTTTTCATACCGTACCACCAGAATCTTTTCTTCAGGTCTTGGTACATCTTCTCACTACCAGGATGTATAGAATAAGCTATCTGATGAGCTTCCTTGAGAATCAGTTCCCGGATCGATTTGATGTCGAGAACGCGTAGCCTACCTTTAAACCACACCACGCCTTCTGCGTCTTCATGGAAATATTTGCCTTTCCCATCCAAGATCAGCTATCAAATTTCATTAATCTTCTCATCTTCTTTCTGGCCCTTCCTGATGTCTTGCTCTAGAGTGGGTTCCAGCTCAACTATCACTCCTTGGGTGTTGTTCAGAAATCCGAGACTCAGTCTGTCGAATTCCTTTGCTAGCTCATACGACATAGGGTGAGTGGTCAACATGTTGACTTGACTTTTTCTGCTCAAAGCATATGCAACCACATTAGCTTTACCTGGGTGATAATGTATCTCTAGCTCATAATCTTTGATCAACTCTAGCCATCTTCGCTGCCTCATGTTCAACTCTGACTGGGTGAAGATATACTTGAGACTCTTGTGGTCTGTGTAGATATCGCACTTCTTCCCATACAAATATTGCCTCCAGGTGTTCAGTGCATGAACCACTGCTGCTAACTCCAAATCATGTGTGGGGTAATTCTTCTCATGAATCTTCATCTGCCCGGACGAGTACGCCACTACTCTCCCCTCTTGCATTAACACACATCCTAGTCCGGTGTACGAAGCATCACACTACACTGAGAATGGCTTGTGAATATCTGGCAGAATCAATATCGGTGTTGTTGTCAACTTCCTCTTCAATGTGTCAAAGGACTCTTGGCACACTGGGGTCCACTTGAACTCAACTTTCTTTGCCAACAAGGCTATCATTGGCCTGTCAATCTTGGAGAAACCTTTGATGAAACACCGATAGTAGCCGGCCATTCCAATGAAACTCTTGATTCCCTAGACATCTTTCGATGCTTTCCAATCCAGAATAGCTGCTAGCTTCTTTAGATCCACGACTAATCCATCTCGGTTTATAATATGACCCAAGAATAGGACTTCGCTGATCCAGAACTCGCACTTGCTCAGCTTGGCATACAACTAACAATCTCGTAGCATCTGCAATACTTTCCTCATGTTCTTCGTGTTCTTGCTCATTTTGGGAATATATGAGGATATCATCAATGAAAACTACTACGAACTTGTCGAGATAGTCCATGAACACACTGTTCATCAAGTACATGAAATAAGATGGCGCATTCGTTAGACCGAATGACATAACCGTGAACTCATATAGTCTGTACTTGGTGATAAATGCGGTCTTTGGTATGTCCGAAGGCTAGATCCTGAGCTAATGGTAATCCGACCTCAGATCTATCTTTGAGAACACATTGGCTCCTCTCAATTGATCGAACAAATCTTCAATTCTAGGTAGGAGGTACTTGTTGTTGATGGTAACTTCATTTAGGGCTCCAGTATCAAATAACACACTTGCAGAATGGGATTCGACTGAGAACGTACCTAGTGCCACTCTTGGGGTCTCCTGGATTGTGTCGGCCTGCAGGTGGTTCACCTTTCCGTACTAAGCACGAGGCTGCCCATGGTTGTTGCCTCCTTGTTGAGGTGCATTCTGTCTTACAAGGGCATTGAGAGCCGACTGCTGCTGAGCTGCTTTCTTTAGGAAATGATTCGCCCAGTGGCCTTGTTCCCCCACAATGGAAACATCTGCGGCCTCCTCCTTGCTCTAGAGTTGCTTGGTTGTTCTGGGTGGTTGCTAGGGCAGGAAGGCGAGGTGCCTGGTTGTTCTAGCGGTACTACTGCTGCTGCTGAGGGAACTGCCTCTGATACTGCTACTGATGCTAGCGCTGATGCTGATGCTGGTGCTGGTGACCTTGAGGGTGATCTTGCTTGAACTACTGGGGTGGGTTTCCTGAGTAACGGGGGCGACTGCTGCTCCTGGCTTGAGGTCCACCAATATTGCGTTTCCTATCCTCCATCTCCTGGGGCTTCCTTTCGGTCATGATTGCTCTATCGATCAAATGCTGGAATGTAGGGAAAATGTGGTTCATCAGCTGATAGTGAAGAGGGTTAACCAAACCTCTCAGAAAATGGTACTGCCTCTTGGCATCTGTATTGACATCTTTAGGTGCATAACAAGATAAATGCAGAAACTTGTCCTTGTACTCACTGATTGACATCGGACCTTGCTTCAATGCCAGAAATTCCTCCTTCCTCACGATCATCAATCCTTCAGGCACATGATAACAACGGGAATTGTCTCTGAACTCCTCCCAGGTGATGGCTTCAGGGTCTGCATGGGTGGTGAGGTAGGACTACCACCGAGACTGTGTTCCTCCCCTTAGCAGGCGAGGACCATACAACACCTTCTCACGATCGTTGCACTGAGCAGTGTGCAACTCATGCTCCATGGTACGTAGCCAATCCTCAGCGTCCATGAGGTTAGCAGAATGGGCAAAGACAAGGGGATGACCCCTCATGAACTCCACCGGCTTGTCCCTAGGCATATGTGGCATCTACACTTGCATTTGAGGTTGATACGACCACGCCATTAAGCAACATGTTACTACCCCAAGTTATGCTACATCAACTCAAGTACAACCAACATCATCACCAACCCAAGTCTTTGATGGACCAATTACACGTAGCCGAGCTAAGAAGCTACAGCAAGAGGTGCACGCGCTAGTCTTTGATGGACCAATTACACGTAGCCGAGCTAAGAAGCTATAACAAGAGGTGCACGCGCTACTTTATAAATTTCAATTAAGCACTAATGAGAACTTTATGCTACCTAAGTCGTGTATGTTGATATTACTTAGGTTCACCAAAGAGGAAGGACAAAACATATCAAGGGCGAATCAACAAGAAGAGCTATGTCCGAGTCAGTCTAGCGCAACAGAACCGTCCAGAAGAAATAGTCATATCTTTTGATTCCCAAAAGCTATGAAGGCCTATAAGTACTTTTTGGAAAGCTCTTGAAGTCTAGTTTCCAATGCTTCTAAAGCCGACTTAATCAATCTACCAGAAAGGCAGCCGTCCTACTTTAGTGCTGACTGGTCAGAAGGTCAACAGTCAGCTTGATGACCAAGTTTCTGTATTAAACTGCATCATTCTACAAAGTTTCATTAAGCACGCTATATATGGTGAGAAAGATTATCAAGTTAACTTTCCAACGCAACCAGTCTCACGTCATTTGGAGATTCCTAGAAAAAGTTATTATCAAAATACTAAAGACTGCGCAGAAGTCAAACAGCCACACGGAATTCAGTTCTGCAGATCTCCCGAAGAGGCTCCTTCACATCAGCACGTGAAAATACTTTTGTTTCGTGTTTATACCTCTCTAAGGGTGGTTGTTACTAGTATAAATACTCCCCTATGTCTAATGATGTAAGGCAGCTTATGATAATCTAAAACAGAACCCTTTTGTTCAGCTATGTGCTAACATATATTGAGAGTGATCTCTACCCCTTTGCTCTTGTGAATTCCTTCGCGGGATTGCAGAAGTGGCGGCTTCATCCGCTCCCAATTGGTGCTCCTACTCCCTTCGAGGTCCCCTCGATTGATTGTAGGCTGTGTTAGTTTGTTCTTTGAGAGTGTGGTTGGGCGAATCCTCGATTCAGGCTGCCGGTTAAAGACGGTGGTTGTCTTTGAGTTTTATTTGTCAGGTTGCACTAGTTATTGCTGCTTGCAACAAGTTATCTTGCCTTCTTTGAAGCTAGTTATCTGAAGATTGATCCTACATCGTGAAGATCGGGCATCGTGACGCATCATCTGGTATCAAAGCCTCAGTTGCCACGGTAGCATTCTTTACCCTTAGCTACATATATTTTGTGTTCGTCCTATCCACCAAAAAGCCATAAAATATTTTTGCTATAGCCCTTTGTTTCAATCTGTTGTTCCAGTGAGTTTTGTTAAGTTTCAGTCCTTAGAGTTTTTGTTTAGTTGCTGGTCACTCTATCCTTTGTGTTCCCTTTGAGCCTCTTATATATATCTGAAAATATCCACAAAAAGAAAAACCTGAAAACCCTCATCATTTCCTTCGCGTTAACTTTGATCCTATTTAAGTTATAGTTGCTGGTTGAGTTCTTTGTTAATTATTATAAAGTGTGCAATATCATATCAGATCTCTGTGTTTAGTTCTATAAAAAAAAGAGAATCAAAAAAAGAGAAGAAAGAAAAGTACCAAAAAACGTGTTGAGCAAGATTGTGAAAGAAAAGTAGAACGATCAGTTTGTTTATGAGCACAAGTGCTGAAAGTTCATCAAGTTGTTCAACCAGTTTGCTATTGTCATTTGGTGCAAAATTTTGGTTGGATCTGATTGCAACACTTGCATTCCAATCATACTCCTTGTCTGCGTCAAATCTGAAATTTCTTGCGTGTGTGTTTGATCTATTTACATCACTCGTATCTTGTGGTCAGCACTAGACAGTGAACTTCTAGTTGGATGGTTATTTAACTTTACAACAACTAGGATTCAGATTGCATTCCTTGTTTACTATTCCCCACCAAGCTCCACATATAAGCCATCGATAATCGGTACTCTGGTCTTGTATTCGCTTAACCATCACTTTCTTGTTACCACCACACATTTTTCTTGCAACCCGCAGGGACCTCATAAGAGCTTTGGTTGGTAAGAGTGGTGAGGTTGTGAGATTCTATATAGCTTCATATTCCACCTATATTTGTTGCCTTGTTGCCACTAATTTCGCAGGAAGATGGATCCCAACATTGAGATTGAAGAATGTGTCACTGTTGGGGGCCTTCGGCTTCCGAAGGTCCTCAAAAACATGATTTGATAATGTTTTCCAAGTAAAATATGTGAACAGGTATCTTCGGATTCGGATCATGAGCATACAGAGCATGGTTAGGATGAAGCCTGAGCGAGACGAAAGGTGATTATGACGAAGGACAAGGTAATCACGAAGCTGTGCACAGGAAAGCTTCGGCGTGACAGTAGAAAAGGGGAACCGACTTAAAGATGAAAAGGCAAATTAGACCTCGAAGAATTACTATAGCGTTATTAGCAAATATAAAGGGCATGAATGTAATTTTACATGGGCTGCGTCCCTTGCCTAAAATAGATGAACAGTATTCCCGTACTGTTCACGTTGACTTGGCATTTGCTCTCACGTCACGCTTGTACCCCTGCTTTCCTTCGAGTCAAAGGTACATTCATAATCTGTCATTGTGAATACAACGATGCAAATTAAAATAAGTTAATAATAACATTTAAAGTGTTTATATTACTTTTCCATACTTTGTGTATGAATCCTTCTTCATCATTTATTGTGCTCATGAAGGCTTGTCATTCATGACCTTCGTCCGGAATTCATTATATCCGAAGGGAGATAATGCTTCAAAGGACGAAGGACTTTGGCATTTAATACTTTTATGTTGCCTTGTTCTTAACTCTTAGCGTTTGAGAACAAGTCCCCAACATTGGCGCCCACCTCTGGTGAACTCACTTCCACTATTTTGAGTTTCGAACACCCTCGGCAAGCGTAGATCTTCGTCATGCCGCCAAAGAAAGCTTCAGCAATAGGGGCTGCCGCTCTGCAGCCGCTGGACCCCAACCAGGACACTCTCTCTCTTCGGGAGGCCCAAAGCCAGAAAAGGAAGGCCATCAGTCCAACGCCTCAGGAGGACGACATGGACCAAGAGATCAGAAATATGGAGATGCTCTATCAGCAGGTGCAAAGGAAGAAGGAAAAGATGGCTAGGCTGGCTGATCTGCAAAGGCAGATAGACGAAGCCTCTGAAGAAGTTCGCCATCTTACTCAAGATGAGCAGAACCGAAGGCCTCAGTACAGAGAGCTTCATCAAGAGGGCTTCTTCAACGAAGATGACTGGTATGAGAATTTCCATCATGGAAATTTTGCCTTTGATGATGCTTCTCCTCTATCAGCAGAACTACAGGCTACACCTTGGCCCCCGTCCTACAAGCCACCTCAACTCCCCATGTACGACGGCCATTCAGATCCGAAGCAGTTTCTGATGAGCTACGAAGCAACAATATCTTCCTATGGTAGCAATACTGCAGTCATGGCGGAGTCTTTCGTCATGGCTGTCAAGAATGTTGCACAAACCTGGTACTCCTCCCTTCGGCCAGGAACGATCACATCATGGCAGAAGCTGAAGGATATGCTGATCACCAGCTTCCAAGGGTTTCAAACAGCCGGTTACCGCTCAAGCTTTATTCTAGTGCACCCAAGATCACGAAGAGTATCTTCAGGCGTATGTCCGAAGATTCTTACGCCTGAGGGCACAAGCGCCAACAGTGCCCAATTAAATTGTCATTGAGGCCATGATTAAGGGGCTTCGGCCGGGACCTTCAGCCCAATACTTCGCCAGAAAGCCCCCTCAGACTCTGGAGAAATTGCTTCAGAAGATGGATGAATACATCCGCGCTGACAATGATTTTCGACAGAGAAGGGAGGAAGCTTACAGGTTCTCCGAAATAGCCAGGGGCTTCAGAGGGAGAATTCATCCTAGACATGTCAGATCGATTCATTCCACTCAGAATGATGACAGGGGAAGCCAGCAGCAGAGGCCACAATATTCCTCCCAGTCTTCGGGGCAGCAGCAGAGCTATCCTCGACCTTTAGCTCCAAGGGGTAGAGGTGCCAGGGGCTTCGGAGTGAGATTTGGGGATCAGCCCAGGAAGATTTATTGCCTATTCTGTGGTGAGGACAAGGGCCATACCACTAGGATGTGCCATGTTACCATCCAGAAACAAAAGGAGATAGCAGAAGCTGCGGCCCAACAGAGCCAGCCGAAGCAAGTTATGCACACTGCTTCGTACCATTCGCCATACATTCCAGAGTATGTAGGCAACCACCCTGCAGCTTCTGTCGCTTCGGCAAGCCAACCTCAGGCATCCTAGCAATAGCTTCCCCCTCCACCACCAATGCAACAAGGCCAGCAGCTAGAAGGGAGTCAGCATCCCCACCTCCAATGGGACTTCAGAGAAGAGTCCGAAGCTCGCACAGTCAATAGTACTGTGCCAGAATCGAAGCATATTTACTAACAAATATCCTACTTCGGCAGCAGTTTTTACATTCAACATCATTTTCTTTTTCAATAAGGAACAATTATTGAAAGCCTAAGTATTTTTGTTGTTTTTTAAAATCTCTTGTAATAGTTTCGTTCTTGCCACAGTAAAAATATACCTTCTCCACCGAGTAGCGGAGTTGCCAAAGCATAAGATTTATGGTTACAAGGGAAATTTCCGAAATAACAAAAAGTCGTTCCTAAGGGAGCACAGCATAAGTTTTCTGCTCAAAAGTCGTTCCGAAGGGAATGCAGAGCCTACAACAAAAAATAAACGCTGATACCACTGAAAGTAAAAGGCGAAGAAGCTCCTAAGGGAGGCTTACAGCGAAAAATAAACGCTTATACCGCTGAAAGTAAAAGGCGAAGAAGTTCCTAAGGGAGGCTTACAGCGAAAAATAAACGCTGATACCGCTGAAAGTAAAAGGCGAAGAAGCTCCTAAGGGAGGCTTACAGCAAAAAATAAATGCTGATTCCGCTGAAGTAAAAGGCGAAGAAGCTCCTAAGGGAGGCTTAGAGTGAAAAATAAACGTCAATCTTCGGCAAATATCATTTTGCATAACATCACATCATCACATCATTTGCATAGCATAACATCATACATCATATTGCATTAATGACGCAAGAAGGGGATCAATGTTGATATTTGGAGATTGTTTCGAAGAAACAGTGCCAAGGCACAAAAAAGTAAATTTTGAAGAAGCATACATTTGTCAAACTTCGAAATGAAAAGGTTTATCGGTTATTGATCTTACGAAGATTGGACGTTTTTATGAAAATACGAATATTATTTACGAAGCATGAAAAGAAGGGAAGGTGTTTTTTCGCCGAAGGCTCAAAAAACGGTACGTATGTAAAGTTTCATGCATCGTAAAGAATTGAACCATAAATAGCTTATATATTACATTCAAAGTTACAAAATATTACATATGTTCAATAAATATTACATTCCAAATGTTTTTACAATAACATCTAGTTTTCCCTTAGAACAACTTCTGTAGCTTCGTTCAGTAGTTGATCAACAACTTTATCCATGATAGCTTCAGCCATTTTTCTAATTTCGTTGTCCCCCTTTGCATGGGGGTCCGCTGATGGCTTGGCAGGCTCTGAGGGGCGAGAAAGTGCGGCTGTGTTACAAAGCGTAAACAAGTTCGAAATCAAAAATTACAACAGAGCCAAAAACTGCTAGTCAATACCTAGTTGCACTTTGACATCTGCACTTTTCTCAGCGGTCTCTGCTACTTTTCTAGCGTCATGAATACCTTTCTCGCTCTTTCGCATAATTTCTTGGGCCATCTCTCGGCCACCATTGTCCCAGATGTCGGTGAAAAATTTTCCACCAACCAGGCTCGCTTCTTGGATGCACGAAGCTCTTCAACGTTTCTTTCTAAATGATTGGCCCATTGTTCACTAATTTCTCGTTTTGTTTCTTCAAGTGTGCACTCTTCTTTAGCTCTGACTAGTTGTTTCCGAAGATCTTCAATTTCGCGCTTCTGAGCTTCGGCTTGAGTTTTGAAAGCAGCTTCGTCTTCTTTTATTTTATTCAATAACGAGTGCAATATTTTATCTTTTTCGAGACCTTCGTTCCTTAGTTCAATTACTTCGGAATGAAGGTTGCTTAAGGCTATGGTATACCCTTCGTCTTCAACATCTTTTTGTGCCCTGAGGGCATTGCTAAGTATAAGACCCTAGGAAAAAAATGTCTGTTAATAAGTTTAAGCAAATGAAAAATTTTGGTTTCAAAAAATAATACAAAGATTTCATTTTTTCACCTTTAAACTATTGTACGCTAAGCTGTCAGCCAGCTCGTTCTTTGACAACACTAAGAGCCCGTCCTCTAGTGTTGGGAATCCGAAGCTTTTGCTCATCTCCCGACAGACTGAAATCTCCTTGCTGTCAGGGAGACAATACAAGAAGTCTTCTTCTCCGCTGCCGTTGAATATCAACGCCCCCTTGGGATATTTCAGTCTTTGGGCATAGAACTGAGCCTCCTGCTTTTCTTTTTCAGTCAACTTCTTCCCCGAAGCATGTCGTAAAATATAATCGGAAGCTTCAGAAAAGGCTTCGAGGGCGGCAGTGCCACTTTCTTCAACAAAGATTTGTTCTGCAGTTTCTGTTTCTTTGGTTTCCAAGAATTTTACCTTGGCGGGCTCTGAAGGCCCAGCTTCAGTTTCAGCTTGGTGCTTTGAAGCTTCGGCCTCAAAGGCTTCGATTTGCACTTCGGGAGTTTCGGCAATTTTCTTTGGAGTAGTGCTTGAAGACTTTATTGTCTCCAATACATCCAGTACATTAACCATCCTTTTTCTTTTGGGGGTCAATGCTGGCCCCTTTTGGTTTTTTGGTACTTCAACTTTTGCTGAAGGACTTAAAATTTCAGATGTCCTTGTTTCTTCAGCCTTCGGTTCTTCTATTTTCTTTATCTCCGGCATTGTGACCGGCTCTTCAATATTCTTCAGGGGAGTCGCCTCTTTGGCTTCGGGGGCCGAAGAGGATTCACCGACAAACTCGGGCACTGTGGCCGGTTCAATATAGCGTGGACGGTGTGTAAGAACCTTTATCTTTTTACTCTTTGGCGCTGGCTCACTAAGAGCGGCTGAGGCGGCTTCTTTTGTAGACGCCGTATCTTTCCTTTTTTGACCCCGTGTTGGGTAACGGTAGTCAGGGTACCTGAACCCAATGGCATCAAATACTCGGTTGAGCCTTTTCTTCTTTCGGCCTCCGAAGGCTGCGGATAGTGCAGTATCTTCTGCCTTCGAGTATGGCCCAAGCAGCTCATCGCTTAGGGCCTCAATACTTTTCAGCCAGTCGTCATCTGGCTCGACAAACTTATCTCCATATTTGAAGGTGAATTTTAGCCTAACTAGTCCACCTTCGTTAGGTTCGCTGACGGTTTCCTTTGGCATTTCCCACTTATCTGCAAGTGGCCATACTCTGAAGGCAATGTGTTCTTGGATCAAATCCCTTGTCCCGATGAAAGAGCAAACTACTCCGAAGGCTCTCTGGCATTCTTCGGCTGCTTCGTCAATTTCCACCTTCGGTTTCCGAAGGCCGAAGCGCTGCCAGATAGGGCGGATAATGATACCTTTAATATCTTCTCACGTTTTCAAGTCATTTTTCACATAAAACCATTCCTTCATCCAGTCCCCAGGCAATCTTTTCCGAAAAGTTGGCACGGGACAGCTTGACCCAGAGCGGGCACCGAAGCTATAACAGCTAAAATTGTTGTGATATTGCTCCTTACCCCATGGTTTTGTCTCATACAATAACTCATGCATATTGCAGAAACTTTTTGCATTTGGTTCCAAACCTTGGCTCTTCATGGCCCATACGAAGATTCCCATCCTTATGATTGCTTCAGGAGTAATTTGATGAAGGTAGATTTCAAATATCTTCAAAACTTCTACCACAAAACTGCTCAAAGGAAACCGAAGTCCAGCCTTAAAGAAGCTTTGGAATATCACGACTTCATTTTCCTCAGGAGTCGGACAAGTTTTCTCTCCTTCGTCAGCCCTTACAATAGATAAATCCTAAAAATATCTGCCCCTCATATTGACAAGATGGCTTTGTTTAATGCTTGATTTTCCAAAAACTGCATGGCTAGGTCGCCAAGGTCGATCTTCGGAATCTTCACCGCCACTTTCCACATCATAGCTGTCACTATCACCAGTGTCTTCAGACAAACCCTCTAAAATCTCCCTAGTAATCTTCTCTGTATTTGTCTTTGCTATTGATTCAAGGAAGCCGAGATTCATCTCTTCGGAAAGGCTTAGCTTCGACTCAGCGACAGTTTTCTTGTCTTCAGACATCTTCGAAAACGCTAGGAAAGTGCTCTCAAAGACGAAGCTTAAAAATGTAAAAAGCCTGGCAAGCGTTGGTGTGCAAAGAGCTAAAAATTAGGAAGGCAGGAGCCGGCGGCAAGAAAGCATGTTAAATGTGCTGGCGGTGCGTTCTTATTTATACGCCCAGTGCGTTGCAAGTGGCAGGGCCCCACTTGTCATTGACTATTGCTATTCTAGCAAAGGGAAGGTGTTTTTTCGGACCATCGGCTTAAGGCCTTCGTCCATATCGCAATCTGAATTTATTATTCTAGCAAATTAATGTTGCGAGGGGCTACTATTGGGGGCCTTCGGCTTCCAAAGGTCCTCAAAAACATGATTTGATAATGTTTTCCAAGTAAAATATGTGAACAGGTATCTTCGGATTCGGATCATGAGCATACAGAGCATGGTTAGGACGAAGCCTGAGCGAGACGAAAGGTGATTATGATGAAGGACAAGGTAATCACGAAGCTGTGCACTGGAAAGCTTCGGCGTGACAGTAGAAAAGGGGAACCGACTTAAAGATGAAAAGGCAAATTAGACCTCGAAGAATTACTATAGCGTTATTAGCAAATATAAAGGGCATGAATGTAATTTTACATGGGCTGCGTCCCTTGCCTATAAATAGATGAACAGTATTCCCGTACTGTTCACGTTGACTTGGCATTTGCTCTCACGTCACGCTTGTACCCCTGCTTTCCTTCGAGTCAAAGGTACATTCATAATCTGTCATTGTGAATACAGCGATGCAAATTAAAATAAGTTAATAATAACATTTAAAGTGTTTATATTACTTTTCCATACTTTGTGTATGAATCCTTCTTCATCATTTATTGTGCTCATGAAGGCTTGTCATTCATGACCTTCGTCCGGAATTCATTATATCCGAAGGGAGATAATGCTTCGAAGGACAAAGGACTTTGGCATTTAATACTTTTATGTTGCCTTGTTCTTAACTCTTAGCGTTTGAGAACAAGTCCCCTACAGTCACCATGATACAATTCAATGAGCTCAAACAAAGCATAGAAGCCAAGCAAGATCTGTTGGCACAAGATCTTCAGACACTTATGGCTAAAATCAGAGGTCGTCGTCAACTCCCTGACAGTGTAAGAAACCATGATGAAGATGGGGAAGAAGGTGAAGGAAATTATTCTAGAAGAGCAAGTGAACATGTGAGGAGGAATCAAGGTGCTGCACGTGGTAGAGGAAGAGGACAGAATCGAAGAAATGATGACAATGAAGAATCTGAATTTGGGGATGATGATGGTCAGTCCCAACATCGCTATGGTCGTCGTCATCATAGAGGCATCAACCAAGAAGAGAGATTTGGGAAACATAAGTTTACCATGCCAAAATTTGATGGTAGATCTGATCCTAAAGATTATTTCACATGGGAATTGAAGGTGGAGAAAATCTTCCGCCTACATAATTATTTAGAGGAGAAGAAACTTGCAATGGCATCTCTTGAGTTTGAAGGATATGCTCTAATTTGGTGGGAGCAACTTCTTCGTAATCGTGAAGATGGAGAGGACCCTATTATTACTTGGTAAGAGATGAAGCGAGAAATGAGAATTTGTTTTGTGCCGAAGCATTATCAGCGTGATCTTTTCGATAAATTGCAGAATTTGAGGCAAGGAAGTTTCTCTATTGAGGAGTATTATAAGGAGATGGAGAAGGCCATGATTAGAGCCAATGTATATGAAGACGAAGAGCAAACCATTGCACGTTTCATGGCTGGGTTACACCATAGCATTCAGTGCATTGTTGAGTTTCTGCCGTACCAATGTCTTATTGATTTGGTACATCAAGCCACCAAAGCTGAACGCTAGCTGCAACAAGATGCTAAGAGCAGCAAGCCCTTGCCATATGGTGCATGAATCATGACTGGAGGAAGCAAATCAATCTCAAGGTTTACTGCTGCATCCTCAGCGGCAAAAGGTTCAACTGGGGGCTTGCGATCCAATATTCAAGGCATTTCTAGTGGAAAGAACGGTGCTGCTCCAAACACGAGTTATAAACCAATAACATCCACTTCATCATCAGTGGGTTCAACAGCCAAGAGTAGTGGTATTCAGTGCTTCAAGCGTGGAGGTCGTGGTCATGTCATAAAGGAGTGTCCAAATAATCGTGTGATCCTTGTGACTGATGATGGAGAATATACATCAGCTAGTGAAGAGGAAGCTAAAGCAAGAAATGAAGATGACATTGATAAATCTGAAGAACATACGGGATGTGAATTTGAGCATGGTACTACTCTTGTGGTTACACAAATCTTGAGTGTTCAAATGAAAGAAGCTGAAATTGGACAACGACATAATCTTTTTCAAATGCGAGCCAAAGTACAAGACAAAGTAGTAAAGGTGATCATTGATGGAGGGAGCTGCCATAATCTTGCAAGTCGTGAGATGGTTGAAAAGCTTGGTTTGAAGTTGCAGCGACACCCTCATCCATATCATGTACAATGGTTGAATGAATCGGGAGATATCAAGATTGGTTATAAGGTGAAAGTTCCGTTCAAGATTGGAGAGTATGTTGACACAGTGGAGTGCGGTGTTGCACCCATGTCTATGTGTCACATG
Organism: Zea luxurians; assembly: GCA_029449295.1. Taxonomy (NCBI): domain Eukaryota; kingdom Viridiplantae; phylum Streptophyta; class Magnoliopsida; order Poales; family Poaceae; genus Zea; species Zea luxurians. The sequence goes on along the minus strand of JAOPSE010000001.1, from coordinate 40,632,724 downwards.
CTGCTAGGAAGACCTTGGCAATATGACCGATATTCTCAGCATTGTGGAAGAACAAATCAATACACGCTAGATCTGAAAGGGAGAAAGTTTGTACTCAAGCCCAAGACCCCTCAACAAATCATGGCTGAACACTTACAAAAGAAAACTGAAATTAGTACAGCAAGTAGAGGAGAAGATCAAAAGAAATTGAGTGCCATCCACAATTCGGTGAGCGAGTGCTACAAGCCAAATTCCAGAGATAAAAAGAAGGAAGAGGGAGAACATCTAGTTATGCTAGCCACAAAATCTGAGCTGAGAGAAGTGAGGAACAACCCATATCAAGTGCTCTTTGTACTTGTGAACAAAGATGTTTTGATTTCTCCTAACGACATAACATCTCTTCCTAGTGTTGTGGCTGATCTTTTGCATAATTTTGAAGACATGTTTCCACAAGAAACACTGGTTGGACTACCTCCAATTCAAGGGATTGAGCATCAAATCGATCTTATACCAGGGGCTATACTTCCTAACCGTCCACCATATCGAACCAATCCTGAAGAAACTAAGGAAATACAAAGGCAAGTGCAAGAACTTCTTGATAAAGGTTTTGTTCGTGAAAGCTTAAGCCCTTGTGTTGTTCCTATGATTTTAGTACCTAAAAAAGATAGATCTTGGAGGATGTGTGTTGATTGGAGAGCTATAATTAATATTATCGTTCGCTATCGCCATCCTATTCCATGGCTAGATGGTATGCTTGATAAATTAAGTGGTTCCACAATTTTTACTAAAATTGATTTGAGAAGTGGATACCATCAAATAAGAATTAAAACTAGAGATGAATGGAAAACTGCATTTAGAACTAAGTTTGGGTTGTATGAATGGTTAGTGATGCCATTTGGTTTGACAAATGCTCCTAGTACTTTTATGAGAATAATGAACCATGTCTTAAGAACTTTCATTGGAAAATGTATTGTTGTCTACTTTGACGATATTCTAATTTACAACAAATCTTTTGATGAACCTGTGAAACACATTTGGCAAGTCTTAGATGAGCTTAGAAAGGAGAAATTATTTGCTAATCTTGAGCAGTGTAGTTTTTGCACAGACCATGTTGGGAAATGGAATAGAAGTGGATGAATCCAAGGTGAAAGCAATCAAGGATTGGCCAGCTCCAACGAATGAAAGAACCAATATGAAAGCCTCAAAGCATGCTGCATATATAAAAAAGATACATGAGAAGACCAATGAAGCAATTGAGCTCAAAGCAGTGCGCAAGGCTGCAAGCATGAACAAGCATAGGAAGAAAGTGTTATTTGAACCGTGGGACTTTATTTGGATTCACTTGCGCAAGGAGCGTTTTCCCGATCAGCGCAAATCCAAATTGATGCCACAAGGGGAGGGTCCATTTCGTGTTCTTGCCAAGATCAATGATAATGCATACAAGATAGATCTTCCACCAAGCTATGGCATGAGCAACACGTTCAATGTTGCTGACCTCTTACCATATACGAGTGAAGACACTTCAGAGTCGAGGACGACTCCTTTTCAAAGGGAGGAGGATGATACGACCACGCCATTAAGCAACACGTTACTACCCTTAAGTTATGCTACATCAACTCAAGTACAACCAACATCATCACCAACCCAAGTCTTTGATGGACCAATTACAAGTAGCCGAGCTAAGAAGCTACAGTAAGAGGTGCACGTGCTAGTCTTTGATGGACCAATTACACGTAGCCGAGCTAAGATGCTACAGCAAGAGGTGCACGTGCTACTTTATGAATTTCAATTAAGCACTAATGAGAACTTTATGCTACCTAAGTCAAGTATGTTGATATTACTTAGGTTCACCAAAGAGGAAGGACAAAACATATCAAGGGCGAATCAACAAGAAGAGCTATGTCCGAGTCAGTCCAGCGCAATAGAACCGTCCAGAAGAAACAGTCATATCTTTTGATTCCCAAAAGCTATGAAGGCCCATAAGTACTTTTTGGAAAGATATTGAAGTCTAGTTTCCAATGCTTCTAAAGCCGACTTAATCAAATCTACTAGAAAGGCAGCCGACCTATTTTAGTGCTGACTGGTCAGAAGGTCAATAGTCAGCTTGATGACCAAGTTTCCGTATTAAACTGCATCATTCTACGAAGTTTCATTAAGCATGCTATATATGGTGAGAAAGCTTATCAAGTTAGCTTTCCAACACAACCAGTCCCACGTCATTTGGAGATTCCTAGGAAAAGTTATTATCAAAATACTGAAGACTGCGCAGAAGTCAAACAACCACACGGAATTCAGTTCTGCAGATCTCCCGAAGAGGCTCCTTCACATCAGCACGTGAAAATACTTTTGTTTCGTGTTTATACCTCTCTAAGGCTGGCTGTTAATAGTATAAATACCCCCTATGTCTATGATGTAAGGCAGCTTATGATAATCTAAAACAGAACCCTTTTGTTCAGCTGTGTGCAAACAAATATTGAGAGTGATCTCTACCCCTTTGCTCTTGTGAATTCCTTCGCGGGATTGCAGAAGCGGCGGCTTCATCCGCTCCCAATTGGTGCTCCTACTCCCTTCGAGGTCTCCTCGATTGATTGTAGGTTGTGTTGGTTGGTTCTTTGAGAGTGTGGTTGGGCGAATCCTCGATTCAGGCTGCCGGTTAAAGACGGTGGTTGGCTTCGAGTTTTATTTGTCAGGTTGCACTAGTTATCGCTGCTTGCAGCAAGTTATCTTGGCTTCTTTGAAGCTAGTTATCTAAAGATTGATCCTACGTCATGAAGATTGGGCATCGTGACGCATTAGAGGTTGAGGTGGTGTTGCTGCTGCTGCACATGTTGCATTGCTGTTAAAGTCTGACCAATTGCTTGTACTACTTGGGTTTGCATCAGGAACATCTGTTCAATGGTCATTAGGGGTGGTGGTGGCAACTGTTGCTAAGGTGCCTCCTTCTGGGGTGCCTGCTGCTCCTGCTGAGCACGCCTTCCACCTCTATGCCTGTTTTCCAACATCTGTTGAAAGTATACACACATCAGATCTGACTCTGCAGCCTTTCAACATAAGAAAAGATATATATATAGGTCTTCGCAATACTGAACGAATGAGCATCTTCACTGACTCTCAACACAGCCAACACAGCTTCTCAGATAAAGAGGAAAGTGGAAATAAATGGGTTGCCCAACTAAATAACTGACTTTATTAATAACTACACCAAGTGGCAGGGGATGCCCACACCTTGGTGACAATCATTACAAAGATCCAACTTCATCACAAGTTCATCACGACAAGCATCAAAACATATGATAAGCAAACTAAGACTAAGACTAAGACACTGAATTAAGCATTATTACAGACTCCGTCTCTGTCGACATATGGCTCCAAATCTATGTGGGTCCTGCAGTTAGGGGTGCCATAAGCAAAACAACCATGGGGCGGTGAACGGTAAGGGTGCTGAATCCTGACGGGAGCGGGGGAACCACCATCCTGATAGTGGCGCGCTGCGCGCTCAGCACAGTTCTGTAATCTCCGCCCGAGCCTTGCCCAACTCGTCAAGGGCATGGTCTAGCTCGATGTTAAGCATGGCGACCAGGTTGACCATGTTGTTCAGCCTGGGGTTGCCCTCACCAATGGGTGAGACAATCACACCTCTAGCACTACCGGTCGAACGACAGGGGTAGTACTTTAGGTCGAGGCCATCAGCTACCTCGCTGAACAACGAGCAATTCTGCAAAAGTGCACGTCGTGCAGCATCTTGCATGGCTGCCTTAGCAGTATCCATATTAGTGATAGAATAATGCTCTAAGAAGGCCTCTGCACCCTAGAGATCATCGTCCGGATGGCGCACCAAGCAAGTAGCCTCCCACTGGTCTGGGTATAACCCGCGACGATGCTGGTAGAGTACACAACAGTACTCAATGGACCAAGTGTGTCGGTCGAAGGTCCGACGCAGCAAGGTGTCGAGAGCGTCATGGAAGTGACAATCGCGAGCGGCGTCACGAGTGATGGGTCTAGCGATCCATCCCTCCGACTCCTGCTCCTCTGAGAGCTCCATGTTGTGGCTCAAACTGCCACCGTCGTCGTCTTTGTCTCCGTCAGGGCCTCCTCTAGCAGCCGGGATTGGCCTGTGGTGGTGCAGGGGGGCATCTCTGGCTGAGGTGCTGGGGAAGGCTCCCTCCCATATTCCATCTCCTGCTGCAGGGGGGCGAAGAGTACTGCTGCTCCTGCTCCTGGCGTTGGCGCTCCTGCTCCTCGTGTAGGCGACGATGCAGTCTCTCCAGGTGGCTAGACTGACCTGTCACCGTGTGGCACAGTGGGCGCTCCACAAGGCGAGAGAGAAAAGGGGGATCACTAACTTATGTGCAGTGCATCTAATACGGACCATCTACAAAAGACATCGTAAGCACAAGAGTGAGAGTAGAACTATATGACCAGCAAGTAAACAGAAAGCAAAGCGAGACAAAAATTTTGTAAGGTGAGTGTATATATAGTAATATAACATAGAATTGGTAAAGATGACCAACTTTTGAAATGACAGCAAAGGTCAAGGTAAGAGTAGGGGTCTATAGTCCTTAGGGTGACCATTCTAGTCTAGGTTAGCGGTCCTACAGTCAGTAAGGCTTTGATACCACTTATGTCACCCGGTTTTGGAAGGCAAACTGAATGCAAACCATGTACGTGCTAGGATTAGAAACTGACATACACAACAATTACAAAGTTGGACATCATCACACATTGCTCAAAATAAATAGCGGAAAAGGTACTTTATTACATCAAGATGTCCAGGACATCCATAGAGTCATTAACATAACATTGTCATTAATATTATCAAAGTGCGGAAAAGCGAACGTAGTAGATATGGCCTTCACAGGCAGCTGACTGGGGGTTTGCCTCTAACATAACTAGAACTCATCGTAATCGTGGAACTCCTTAAAGTCCTCCATATTGCCTGCATCTCCTCCTGAGCACTGAATACACTAGGGACAACCTGGGGTGGGGTGGTTTTTAAAGCAAGGGTGGGTACACATTAACGTACTCAGCAAATGTTCCGTTTTGCTAAAGTGGACTAGCTGTATGTGGAGTTAAGGTTAAGCAGTTGCTTATAATTGGTCAAGTATTTATCACTAATAGTGTAGCCAAGTTTTAGTAATCAACCTAGTTAGTACCCAAAAGTACTCCCTCCAAGAGGAAATACCGGAGACCAGAATTATAACATCAATATTAATCATCATCATAAAGTATCCAAAGTTCTTCTAATGAAAGAGGATCCTAATGCTGCTCTTAACCATGAGCACGACTAATATACCAGTTTCTAACACTCTGCAGAGGTTGCACACTTCACCCATGAGTCGTGATTCCCGTTCTGCCCCGGAGATCATGACTCCCCATTGATCACTACCAAGGTGACCTGGCAGGGTCTCACTACGTAGCCTTTACAAAGACTCCCCTAACGCATAGCTACTTGTTAGGTTTAGCCAGTCGTACAATCACAGTACCCCTCCCTAAGGTGGGTGATTAACAAAACCAAATCGAATGAACCTCGGCACCCACCCTTAGTAGAGCGAGCACTATGCCTCGACCCTATTGATGGCCCTCTGGCAAAGCCAACTACACCCTCAGGTTCATCTAATTATTCAGCTAAGGGCATCCTATCCCACCCTCATGGTTGCACTGTTATCCAGGGTGGTCACTCAACGAGCAGGTCCTTACGGAGAGGTACTCAAGAAACATGCTGAGTCCTCTAAAGTATCACAAGATCATCATCGGGATAACATCATCGTATCATAAATGTTCATATCATGTTCGTTGATTATGGTAAAGCAATAGCATAAAGCTAACCATAATAACCCAAAAGGTAAACAAGGATAAGGTAAATACAGACTAGTCAATCCTTAGGTTTCAATAAAGTAATGCGGGGCGGTGAATCATAAAGTAAGTAGGACATAATAAGGCATAGGACACTTGCCTTCACCAGATTGTTGCTCTGGAAGATCTTCAGCAACACACTCAGGAACCACAGGCTGCTCGTTGTCTAAATAAAGCGATCATGCATTCAATACATTTAGATAAAGACAAATGAACAATACACCAAACATGTACAAACAAGTGAACACGTATCAAAAGAATAGTACAAAGTCAAGGAGTAACTTGGGTTCTAGGGTGAACTAGCACACTTAGAAGTTTGTGATTCTGTAAGTGTTGTATATCTCCATAGACTACATAATTAGATTCCACTTATTTTAATGAGAAACAAAATTATACCAGGGATAGATTCATACTTTACATTTTATTAATCTCACAAAGTTAAACATCTAATTACCATTGGGGTTTTCCTTTCTTATTTTTCCTATTTAATAAATAAACCATTACCTAAACTAATTTATAGTCTAGGCATAAAATTAGATCGTGCAGACAATGAATGATCATAAAATTAACAGATAGAGAATAATGCCATGAACATTTTGCAATTTACAGGGGCCTGCAAGAGAATAACCCCATAAAATTATAGGTCTAATTCTGTGATTAAATAAAATCATAGGGTTATTTCTACAAGATTACAGGGGCCTGCACGCGAAAACCAGGGACAGCGGGTTGGTTTCCGGAAAACCAAGGGTTTCTTTAGCAAAAATGTCACGCGAAGGGGTATCAGGCTCTCTCAGCCGCTAGATTCACGAGCAACGGCCTGAATTAGATCTGAGCGTGAGCGCACGCAGGCACGTGAGCATTGACAGGCGACCCGGGGGTCAGTGACTGGTGATGCAAGATGGGCTGGCTGGTTGGGCCCAGCGCTAGGGGGCGCCGACGACCGACAAATGGGGCCTAGGGGCAGGGCGCGCTTGCGCGAAGCGGTACCCGGTGATCCGAGCTGTTGGATAGATATCAGACGGTTGAGATCAAACGCTGGGGGTTAACGGCTGCGGGCGGTGCCGCTCCTGCCCACGGCGGTGAAGTCGCCGAAGCTGGGGCGGGTGCAGGCTACTGGGGCTCCGAAGTCACTGGAGTTGGCTAGGACCGGCGAGAAGAACCCGATGAACTCGTTGGTGGGGTTCCGGACACGAGACCGAGACTAGGGATGAGAGAAGGCAGAGAGAAAGCTCCGGGTGGGTCGAGGTAACTCTGACGAGGAATCCCAGCCGCGGGGAGGGGGAATCGGTGCGCTAAGGCTTCGACTAGCTCTAGCAAGGGAAGGGGAATGCCATGGACCAACGTAGGGGCTTGGGACGGGGCCAATTTGGCCGGACACCGCGTGGGAGCGGCGAGCGGGCGTGGATGAACTCCGATGAGGCTAAATTGGCTACGACTAGGCGCGAATAAGGAAAACCGAGCACGGGAACAGGTTCCTCACCTCAGGACGGAGCTCGGGGTGGCTTGGCGCAGCTTCCGGTGGGCTGGACAGCGGGCACGGCGGGCGCGGGCCTCCTGCGAGCATGAGCGGCGAGGGTAGAGCGTGAGAGAGAGAGAGTGAGCTTGCACAAAATGAGGCAGGGGTGAGCTGAGGGAGTGTGTGGGGTCTTCACCTAGCACTCGAGTGACGTGGGCGGGTCGTGGGGAGAGTGGGCGCGGTTTGACCGCACGGGTGCACGCCGTGGTGCGACGGTTACAGGGAAGGGGACATTTCTGACAGGGGGCCACAGGTCAGCGAGGGAACACGTAGGCGAGCGGGGCGCGACGCTGACGGGGTGGTCCCACGGGATAGAGAGGGAAAGGGTGCACGAGCGAGCGAGGCGCGGTGCCGACAGGCCGACCCCACTGGGCAGAGGGAGGGGGAAAGAGAGCACGCGGGCGTGGAAATGGGCACTGACAGGTGGAACCCACCTGTCAAAAGGTGCGGGCGCGCGTGCGGCCCACTGGGCTGGACTAGACTGAGTTGGGCCGAAATTGGTTTTTCTTTTTCTCCGAATTTTCTAATGCCTTTTCTTTTTTATTTTCTCTAGTGAACTCAATTCAAATTCAAATATAAATTCAAATTCAAACATGTGCATCAAATCAAAGAATAATTTGGGCTCAGCATGATGTAACAATTCATGACTCACATAAGTTTTGACAAAATAAATAATTTATCCCTCACCTAATTAACTTAACTCTAAACAAAAGGAGGAGAGAGGAGGTCTAGAGAGAGAGACAAAGGGTAACACCTGAATCTGGTAGGCACTTAGAGAAGAAATTTTATACCCCAAATTTAGGGTGTTACACCCAAGCCAAATTTATGGCCAACTTCAAGGTGGACAGAAATCACAAGGTCGTCCGGCAACGTGCGACTGATCTGGCTTCGCTCCGACCTATTGCAGCTATCCCAAGGTAAATGAAAAAAACAAAGTTCAAGCTCTTAGGGGGTATGCAAGACGATTACAAGAGGCTAGCGCGTGCATTTTATAAATCTGTTGTTGCTAATTTTCCCACAGACGAGGTGGAAACCAAGGATAATATGCTTGACACACCGGCTGCAAATTGTCACAACCAATCCCAACCGCTTTACGGGATGCCAATGAACACATATTTCAAACAACCACAGCCTTCTACGTAGATTGAGGGTAAATCCACCAGTCCGCGCACAGCCGAACCGTCCGCACATGAACGTAGACCTTCCAGGCCTGCAATGACCAGCCCCATTTTTCAAACCAAACCACCGAAATTCGTGTCAGGGCTGTCGTATACCACACAAACCCTAACAGACACACACAGATCCTCCACATACATGGCAAGACAGTCCGTGCATTACGCCGGACAGTCTAACGCAGAGTATACAGAATAGGAAGTTAATTTTCATCACACATCATTACATCCGACTCAACCAAACTTCCCCTTACTCCCTACAACTCATCAACGCCATAGCTTCACCCCACAGATGCACAGATGCGTGGATGTGAGCACTTTTCGGTCCCCTAGGAGGCCGAAAAAGGATGACCAGCCATATGAGTTGCCTAGGGCAAGCATTAATGTTCCACAAGACCCAAACCCTTGGCCAAGAAGGCAACATAATACACAAAGACCCACACCATTAATAGACTAGAGGGCCAGTGGCCTACCATTGGCCGCCATTGACATAATAAGAGAAGAGATAGCTGGGGCGTTCCGAGAGAAGCTCAGCGTTAGTATGACCCATGGGGGACAGTCATATTGGAAAACTTATGACGACCGATTTGGTTATCACCCATACCCCTAGGGAACAAGGGAACACAAATTTGCAAAAATTTTAGGTGACCAAGGTAAGAGCACGCACGAGCACATAGGCCAGTTCTTAGCACAGTTAGGAGAATTGGCCGATACAGAGGTGTTTCGCATTCGTTTATTTTCATTGTCTCTAACTCGAACTGCATTGGCCTGGTACTCCACGCTACCTCCTAACTCTATTTTTCGTGGGGAGATTTAGAGAAAAAATTTCATGATCATTTTTTCTCCGACGATTATGAGTTAGACCTAGTAGCTCTACGACAGGGGAAAGACCAATTAGTTAATGACTACATCCAGAGGTTCTACGACACAAGAAACTGATGTTTCCAAATTCACATGGTAGAAAAACAACTAGCAGGATTAGCTTTTAATGGAATGTGATACTATTTAAAATAAATATTAGGAGACATTTAATTTTTTTACGCTAGCCCAATTACACCAGAGGGCTTTGGCTTGCGAAAGCCGAAGCAAAGACACTACTGAAATGGTTCGTCACAACATCCATGTTGTAGATTGTGACCAGAGTAGCTCAAACAATGAACCATAAGAGGTGTACGCCGCTGAGTTGGTTTGGCCAAAGCAGGCCAAATCTCTAGTTTGTTCCTCTCTACAGTCGGTTCAAAAGAAATGACAAGAAGAGGTTAAATTTACATTTAATGTTGCAAATGTGACAAAATATTTGATGAGTTACTTAAGAGTGGCAACATTAAAATAAAATCATACCATTCCATATGCTGACGAGCTTAAATGTCGTGCTTATTGCAAGTGGCATAATTCGTTCCCTCATGCTACTAATGATTGTAATATATTTCGACGATAGGTCCAATCTGCCATTGACGAGGGTTGATTAAAGTTTCATGAAATGCAGGTGGATACAGAACCCTTTTCGATGAACATGATCAGTTTTGATGACAAAAAGTTCCTGGTTCGGCCTAATGCGACCAATAAGAGCAAACGCAAAGAGATCATCATCGGTGACCCACGATAGGACAATGAAATCACCAAAATTTATTGCAGGAAAGTAGTAACAAAGAAGACCCAGATGGAGGGGAGACATTGAAGATCACCATCACGGCCTCCAACACTAGGGGCAGACGCAGGCGGGCGGCCAAGAGCAACGCTCTATTCTGCGCGCTACGGACTATCCGGTGCGCAGGCGCAGATGGTGTGGGACACCATCGGACAGTCCGAAGAGATCTGGCGGACGGTTCGGCTGTACCCAAGAGCAGTGATGACCACGTACCTTCAAGCCATGACAATAAGAAATAGGTACATGGAAAGACAAATACATCTAAAGTATCTGGTCGACTAGTCAAGGTTGGCCCAGCCATTGATCAATTATTACCCAAATATGTTAAAAAGAGGACCGATGCTAGCAATCAGCCCACAAAATGACCCCATTCACCTCCCCATGAGAGGCGGGTAGGATCTATTGAGTCACCTAAAAACAATTTCCAATTAATACCTAGTGTACCTACATGGACAACTACACCCCCATATCCACTTGTGTTGTATCAATTTGCTTACTTACCACCACCTTATGTCCCAAATCAGATGTGGGGCATGCCACCATATCCATATGGGATCCCATAGTACCCTAGTTGGGGCACATCAAACTTCTGTATTTGATAGGTTGGCGCCACCAGTGCAAGACTGATTGAGTTCACCTCGATCTAAACTTCCATATTTGAGGCATTGACATAAGGTTTTATCTGAGGCTCTTTGGGCTCATAGAATATCTAAACACTGTGCTACTAAAGCCTCTCCTTTTAAGCTTGTTTATAGACAGGAATTTGTTTTGCCTATGAAGGTAAGCCTAAATGCTGTCAGGTTTACTAAGCAGAACGATCAAGTTGTCAGAGATTATTATAATTTGATGATGAACAATATTGATGAAGTAACCGACAAAAGATTGGTTGTTCTAGGAGAGATCGAGAAAGACAAGATTATGGTTGCCAAAGCTTACAACAAGAAGGTCAAGGCTAAGTCATTCCAAGTGGGGGACCTGGTGTGGAAGACCGTCTTACCACTAAGAAACATGGACCGGAAAGTTGGCAAATGGTCACCAAGCGGGGAGGGCCCTTAAAGGATCACACAAGTAATAACCGGTAATGCCTACATGTTGCAAACATTACAAGATGAGGACCTACCCATGGCGCCGAATGATCGTTTCTTGAAGCAATATCGTCCTAGTATGTGGCAAGTTGCTTAGGAAATCGATGTTGTCACATCGAATTGTTTCCAGCCTGTACCAGTGCTTTTGGTTCATTCAGCTTCCTAAAAAGGCAGGGGGCATGTGTTGAGCACCGTTTGTGGCACTGGGCACAGTCGGATAGTCCGGCTTGTGGACAGTCCGCTCTTAGTCTCAGACAGTCCGTAATTAGATCAGAACAGACAAATTAAACTCCTATCTCCACGCATGGTTATCCCTCTAAAATTGTGGGTGTTGTTGGAGGACGCTTAGGAATGGGTCCAGACCTCCCCCTTATATGTTTGAAGGAATACGGCCGATTGAATCATCAACAATCAAATCAAATCAATATATCTTCCGTTCTTTTACTTTTTGCCTTAAGAGTATATAGTAATGTAGTATTCTTTACCTCTCTTCGACTCTATGTCGTCTGAAGGTGTCTTAGATGGTCTGTGAATTCCAAGATAAACACTAGGATTTCTCCTCCCTGACGGGGTCCATCCCAGGGGTCAGATCTAGGTATTGTTGGTCAATGCCGCGGCCTTAGCACACACTTGGACCATCCTTCCACTAGGCGCGGACAGTCCGGCTCTACGCAAAGAACAACCTGTACCTGCAGCAGGTCGCAAACTGTCTGACCCTAGACCACGAATCGTCCGTGCTACCATAGAGAACACCACCGTTGATACACCTTGTATGATTGACGCCTGATCGATACTAACAACCTGCTTCCCTATGAGCAGAGAAAACGTTCATCATCAGTACGGTACAGGGTTCCACGTTAGATATGTTTATTTTGAAAGTATCGTATGCGAGTACACTTTTTATTTATTTTTTTTTGCAAAAGAAGTTTAATAAATATTTTCTTAAAAAAATATTGCTACCACCGGTAGAATTGGCTATTCAACATCGTTATTTTGTGTATTTAATGGATATTACTATAACAACCAGTTATTTTGCTTAGGCACTGTACCCATTCTTTTTAAACAATTTTGGCGTCAGAAAAAAGAACATGGTGAAATATCGTTTTTGCTCACTTCTTCAAACTCTGACCCTTTTACTCTGAGGTGCTGTTTGGTTCACGTATTTAGAATATAAACGGTAATCAATAAAATTAAATTATATTTGTTTAAGTCCAATTATAATTAGATATCATAATAGAAATAGACACCATTCTATTTAAAGTTGTTACCGTCAGTAATTAAATATAAGTCATTTTATTATTTACATTACATTTCGTAAATCAAACATTATTTTAATGCTTGCCGCACATATTTATGAGGTGATGCGCAACCCATCTGTAGTTGTGTACCTAACTGCGACGGTGTAGCTAGTGCTAGGAATTGGGCCAGATCAGGCTAGCCCAGCCGAAGTCTATCATGTTTCGTGCTAAACGGGTTCAGGCCAAGAAAGTTCAAAAAACTTTTGAGTCGTGCCTTGCCAGCTCGAAGTATAAAAATAGTGGCTCAGCCCGATTCTAAACCACGTCGTGTCTTCGTTGGACCGTGCCGGACCAAGCCCAGCCCATATATTGGACCATATAAAAACAAAATATTATAACCACATAAAATCTATAGCTTACTAAATTAAAATATTAAACAACCCTCGCATCATTTGACCACGTAAACTCAAAATATCACAACAATATAAAGTCGATACCTTACTAAATTAAAAAAATAAATAATTTGGGTTTTATTGGGTCGTGTCAGCCAAGCCCGACCTAGTGCGGACCATGCAGGAGGTCCGATGGGTCGGAATTCGAAGTCTAGCCTAGATCCGCCTTCAGATCATGCTAGTTCAATCCATATTATTTTGTGCCGAATCGTAGTTTATGTTTTTTTTTCCGGCTGCTCGTGCTGGCGTCGAAGGACCGGAGAGGACCGGACCATATTCCCCGCGATAGCCGATAGGTGTAGCCATGCTCAGGGAGGCGTGTCTGGAGGAGCAGCACCTCTGCATGGAGAACTCGCCATGCTCAGGGAGGCTTAAGGAGAAGCTGGACCGCGTCTGCGCCCTCGCCAACAAGTTCCTCGGCCACCCAATCTCCTTTGGAAGCTCGATATTCCTGTGAGTGTGCTCCTAGTCCTTTCTCGAGTTGCGCGTCCACGCTGTAGCCCTTCCCCGTGGTTGCATCGACGTCCTCGACGGTGCAATGCATGGGACGGTCGATGGCATCGACCGCACCGTCCTCCTCGAGCTGGAGCTCGCCGCAACGGAGCGGAGGACATAATGAAAGGGGTGTCCAGCGCACGGTGGCGACGCTCGATTGCACGCGGGCTGGCCGCGCGAGCGCGCATGCGGGGGTGTCCAACGCTGCAGCACGCAGCGGCGGCACTCAACGCGTGCAGCCGTTCGGCCGTGGCGGCGGCTAGCTGCACGAAGATGCGGTCCCGTGAGGGTGGTGCTCGGCGTCAGATCGTGGGTCCAGCTCGGCGTCAGTCGACTGGGGTTGAGAAAGAGATCCACTTGAGTAACGAGAGAGCAAATGTTGAAGAGGGCAAAAGCGATATTTCACCATCATCTCATCCTTCGGATTTGATTAATTCAATAAAAAAATATGAACGGAGTTCAGATTAAAATAACCAATTCTTTTATGTGTTTGATGTATTGGAGGTGGTATGGAATTGAATTGAGTTTAATACAAATCAACCATGATATTGAAATAAAATATAATTCTAATCCTATTGTTTTGAGTGTCACTGAATTGGAGTTTGAAACCATACGATCTAATTCCATATAATACAGAGTGGTGATGCTCTGTATTGGGAGGGAGAGTTCTTAGTTATAGTCTAATTATAGGGAATTGGGTCTTCCATTCTAAATATTAATTCTATGTGCTACCAAACAATACAATTTTGGAGAGTGTTCAATATCTACATCTAAACGGGGTCGTGGTATTCGGCAAAAATACGGAATACCGATGTTAATCAGTTAATTTAATCAAAAGAATGGTGTAACTTAAATACTCCCTTCGTTTATAAATATATGATATCGTTGACTTTTTTATAAAAACTTTGATCATTCGTCTTATTCAAAAAATAATAAGTTATCATTTATTTTGTTGTGATTTGTTTTATCACTTAAGTTAGTCTGTGCTTGATTTAAAATGTTACATTTTTTATAAATATTTTTAATAAGACGAGTGTTTAAAGTTTTCGAAAGAAGTCAACCGTATTATATATTTATGAATGGAGGTAGTACTTGATAAAGGGGACAAGCTAACAGTCAGCCATTTTTGCGACGACAGACGACGAGCACGGTTGGTTGGACGTAAGCTGCTGGCATGCCTAAGCATGTGCGAAATAAGTCCTATTTCGGTATGTCGTGCACTAAACGTGTGCGAAATTGTTGAGTCTGTAACAGCAGGCCCGAGCGGCCACTGTCCAGAGCAGGGGAGGCGTCGTGCTCCCTATCACGGGCATTATGGCAGTAGATCCTTGAGGGAAAGCGATCTGGCCGGATCGGAGCATCCGCACAAGCAGAGAGGCGCTCCTCCCTCCCATCTCGAACTTGGCGTGTCGTTTTCTTTTAAGTGGCCACTGGAAGGATCGCCGATTCTAGCGTCGTTTTCCGGAACGTCGATGCCTTAGATGTGGCAATTCAATTCGGCGACTCCAGTCCGGTTCAGCGGCTGGCCGGTTCCTGCTATGTCTATCGCACCATCATATGCTGGACTAAATAGGTTGGCCCATTTAAGCCAGTTAATTGTATTACATGATCCATAACAATGCTTATTTAAGACATTAATTTTACACTGGCAGTTGAAAAGGCCTTAATTTGACTACTTAAAAGATAGGCTTAGTGTGCATATGTTTGTGAAGTTAGAAAAAACAAAAATACTAATGTGCTACACGCGCTCGCCTCGCCTCGTCTCGCCAGACGAGACCGTGGGAGTCTCTAAGTCGACGTGATGTGTTCACTCTTTTTGTCATTTTGATTACAATTGTCTTAAAGTGTCCAGATTCAATAAACCTAGCTCCTCCTGCATCTATCGCACCATCATATGCTGGACTAAATAGGTTGGCCCATTTAAGCCAATTAATTGTATTACATGATCCATAACAATGCTTATTTAAGACATTAATCTTACACTGACAGTTGAAAATGCTTTAATTTGACTACTTAAAAGGTAGGCTTAGTGTGCATATGTTTGTGAAGTTAGAAAAAGAAAAATACTAATGTGCTACACGCGCTCGCCTCGCCTCGCCTCGTCTCGCCGGACGAGACCGTGGGAGTCTCTGAGTCGACGTGATGTGTGCACTCTTTTTGTCATTTTGATTACAATTGGCTTAAAGCGTCCAGGTTCTATAATACCCAAATAGTAAGAGTAATAAAATGTATAAGAAAAGAGAGATATAAAAGGTTCATGTGACCACTGGTGTTGTTATTTTCGTTTTTTTATATTTCAAATCATGGAATTAATCCTGTCTACCAATAAACATGCTAAATAAAAGAATGTGCGTCTTGCTGGAGTTTATTTGTTTGTGCATTTAATAAAATAGTAATATGGATAAAAAGATAAAAAAGAGTTGAGAATTTGGATTTAAGCCCAAAAGTGCAAAATGGAGAAAAATTGGAAATAAAATAGAGAGAGAAATGCTATACAACGCAAAATAAAAATTATAAATAAATAAATAATTATCATACTATGTTCAAAATAAACATTTTTAAAATAAAGACAAATTTGTCACCAAGATTTGGGTTTAAATTGTAATTTAAGTTTGAGTTTGAAATGGATAGGAAGAATAAAATAGAAAAGGAAAAAGAAAGAAGGAATATACCTGCGGATTGGGCCAAATGTCGCCTCTGGCCCAATTATCAACCTCCCCGTGCGGCCCATCCCCAACCGGTGATATGCGCGCGACAGCTCGACCCATGCGGCAGCCTCTCACCCTTTTGCGTGCTCACTGTGGTGTGGGTCCCAGTGAACAGCCTTGGCCCATTTACAGTTTGCCCTGCACATCCTCACCCTCACTGGCACTCGGGCCCGCGCATCAGCACTCCCTCGCGTGCGCTACGCTGGTGTCCGCCTCTGACGTGTGGGCCACCGGGGAGACGGGCACTGTAGATCTTCTCTCCAACAACCTCGCCGATTTCCCTAGCGACAATGACGCCCGCACGACCGTATTCCTTGCGCCGGAGCCGACCTACGGGGGAGCATAAAGCCTCGTCATGTGCTCCCTCCTCCACCTGGCGTGAACCCTAGACCGAGCACCTTGTGACTTCCACCGCCATCATCGTCACACTGTAGCGAGAGAGAGACCTTCCGTGAACCGTGTGTTGTGCCGAGAGAGAGAGAGGGTTGCTGGACCCGCAGAGCTCTAGCGCAGGCTACTGGACTTTATCAGCCGAACCTCGGTGCGCATCAGTGACCAACGTCGTCAACTACCGCCTCTAGGGGAGCTCTCCGTCGCCACGAGGCCTTCGACCACCGCGGACCGATCTCTTCGCCTTGTCAATTGCCGGTGAGAACATCTCCTCCAGTTCCGCCATGGTCTAATAGTGCGGTAGCACGGGTTCAATTAGTGAATGGGAGCGAGGATTGCGGAACCGGGCAACACTGATGATGGCGCCGTCGCTTGGCAACCCTATGCGCCGCCGTGGTCGGATCGGAGTTGGGGGAAGGGTTTCTGACCGTTGAATGAGCGATCGGCGGTTAGGATCATAACATCCGTAGTGCTTCGGTCAACTGAATTCGCGCCATTGGATTCCGATCGGATGGACGCGAGTAAACCGTGGTAAAATCAAATCTAGGTTATGTATCGCGGATCCGAGGGCGGGTATCGCGTACCGGTTCATGGAGTGGGCAGACTAATCTGGGCGCTCGACTTATAATCCAACGGCCGATATCACGCCATACCCCTTCGCTGTTCACGTTTTGCAAAGCGGCCCTTATGTTTTTAGAAAATAGAACCTGCCGTCCACAGTAACAGTAGCCTGAGTCTGGGGAAGATTTTGTAGATCAGTCCCGACGCTTCTCTATATTTAGCGCGCAGACCAGAAAATAGGAAAATAGGAAATTACTATTGTAAATGGATTTTTAATACAAAAATAAATCCAGAAACTTGTATAAAACATATTTAATTCATTTTAACTCTAAATTGACCCATTCCAATGGCATTAATTTTGTTTTAATATTGTTTATCACTTAGTAAATTTGTTTAGCCATGAAACCTGAACTAAAATTATTCACATGAGTTATGCAATTCTAAGTACTTAATAATTTCATAAATTCATAACTAAATAAATATAGCTCCAAATTTAGTGGTTCTTGTTCCTATGATCTCGTTACGCAGCGTAGAATATTATCATACATTCTGTTATATTGTTTGGTGTGATGTTAATTTATGCTATACCATGTGTGTTTGTATTGTTGCGAGTAGACGAGCCAGCCACTGAGGATCTGGGGGTTCAGTAGGAGGAGACTGCTGAGCAGGAGCTCGTTGAAGGCAAGTTATGCCCTTGATCACTTCTTTTTATCCAGTCATGTTCTTATTAATCACAATGATCTGCATAGGTTAATTTTGATGGGACCTTTTAGGATACCCTAGTTTGATTATCTTTATACCTTGACTCCACTAAACTTTTTGGGTAGTACTTGCTATTGCTTTATGTGGTTTGGGTATGGAGATACATTATTCATGATCACACCTTTATTATCTGTTTATTATTACTGTTCATGTTAAGATCATTATGTTAATTGGAACATGGAGCGATCACCCGGGAAAACAGTGCTACCACAAGGGTTTAATGAGACGCCCTTGGCTGATTAATTAGGAAAGCTAGTGGATGACTACCTTACCCAAAAGGGCAAGGGCAGTAGGGGAGCGGTCAGTGTACGGAGGTCCTTGGGTTGATTTTGCTACGATGGCAGTCAGACGAGGGATCCCTGCACTGGAGCTTCTTATAAACTGTAGCGGGTTTTCTGAAGCTAGTGGAACTTTGTAAAGGCCTCGTAGTGTTACCCTGCCTCGCCTCCTTGGTAGAGGTGTATGGGGTAAAGATGTTCAACCTCTGCAGAGTGTAAAACTGGTATATCAGCCATGCTCACGGTCATGAGCAGCTCGGACCCTCAGATGATTAATTTATGGAATTAAATTCAATTTGTCATTTGCATCGCATTGGGATTATTTTATTATTACTTTTACTTATTATTATGGTTTGGTATTTACTTACACTTAGTAACTGCTAATAAAATTTTGACCAACTTATAAAAGCAATGCTCAACTTTAACCTTTATTTTGTTGATCAGCCTTACACTTCACATAAACTCACACCTTTGGTGAGCTCATGCACATTATTCCCCACAACTTGTTGAGCTATGAACGTATGTGAGCTCACCCTTGCTGTCTCACACCCCCAACAGGAGAAGAACAGGTGGTCGAAGAGGAGCCGCCTAACACTGAAAGTTACGACTTGATCTAGGTGGCGTCTCCCAGTCAGCTTTGTGGCGCTAGGAAAATAATATTTAGTTCTCTTTATTTTATCATTTATTTTGTAAGACTTCCGCTATGTAATAAGTACATTTATGATATTTATGACATTTATCTCTATGCACTCTATAATTATATGTGTTGTTTTTCCTTAGCGCACATATGAGATGCACCCGGCTTTATCCCTTAAATCCGGGTGTGACAGGTTCAATGAACCTAGGTGCTCCTGCATCTATAAAAAGGAGCAGACACCTCTCTGTTCAAAACATGCGGTCTCACAAGCCTCAGATACTTCTGCTTAGGAGGCCACTCCCTTCTTCCCTGTTTTTGCTGCTCACTGTGCAACATCTCCATTGCAAGGTTTTCCGCGAACAGAGGTAGCAAGAAGAGGCCTTTGAAACGACTGTCGTTCAAGCACTCACTTGCTCGGATGAGGGACAAACAATTACGTTTTTGGGGGAGTACAGTGCCATCGACACGACTGTTGAATCAACTAGGGCAGCTAAAAGACTACATCAACCAGCAGTATGTATGCTCTAGGGTATAAACCTTATGTTCAATCATTCACATGTATGCTTGTCTATACTATATTCATACTAAACATATTAAATTCACAAGCACCTTACAATTGTCACTAGTTTTATAACAATTTTTTGGATTAAATTACAACTTAAAAAGTCTAACTTTGTAACAATCTAAAAGCATGATATTACTTTTTTGGCTATTTGCTTTTCTAGTGTGCTAAAACCAAATATTTTTGAGGGAGCACAGTATAAAATGTGCTGTCAAAGATGTGTACTATAATTGACAACCAAGCATTGCTATTTCATTGCCGAACCTAGATCACCTAGACCACACACTACCAAACAGAAGTGTGTGTTCTAGGATACAAATACTATGATCAAGGGGACAATAATTGATGTCTTAGAAGATTCCATAATAGACTCTTATGTGATGATGTCCACTGGAAGCAGATGTAGAAAAAACTCATGAGCTACATCTATTGGTGAAAGAACTCAACTTTTTTGTTGTACGCTACCTCAGAAGTTTGTGGTGGACTGTATTATTGCAAAGTTGCCACAAACTTGGACATATCACGCTACCTCTCTGAAACATAAGAGATAAGAGTTTGACATCGCCGACCTCATTGGCTCTTTGCTGTTGAAGAGAAGATGAGAGCAAAAGATGTCTGTCAATGATATATACAAGGGGTACCTACGTACACTACAATGAATAATACCCTGACAGGAGGGACCAGGAACTCAGAAACGCTATATAGGGACTCGAGCCATATGTCAAGAGGACACTTGATTCATCTGGGAAAGATGGAGTCACATGACCTTATCAAATTATTATATAAGGTCTATATCCATGTAATATGGTAGTGTCGATAGAACTAAAAGTCCTAGATAGACTCAGTTAGGAGATAAGTACTTTGATACATATATTTATCTGGTATGATACCAGGTAATCTTTCTGTAATCACCCCCTCCTTGGACTATAATTAAAGCACCCAAAGAGAGCAGGGCATAAGATCATATGCAATACCACAAACACACATGATGTAGGATATTATCTCATATCGAGAGCCCAAACCTATCTAAATATTTTTATCTCCTTTGCATTTACCTTTAGTTCTCGATCTTGTGGTCTACCCCATAAATTCACTTACGAATAACCCTCAATAGTTATTGTGCCAGGTAGGGGAACATGAGGATCATAGTTTATCTGAAGGCAATCTTGGATTCCGCACTAGGAGAAGTTTTTGGTTTTGATGTCTCAAGATTAGTTGTTAACCCACACATAAGCTTTAGGCTATTTCGCAATCACCAATGGCTTCAATACTCCTTCATAGGCCATTATAAGATCCATCCAATGCATTGATGAATCTGAGACGATCGGACCCCACAACAATGACTCAAACTCAAGTTCAATACAAATCTAGACTTTGACTCCTACTCGGTCCTAGATATGAACTCACACACGGAACATGATGGACAAATCACCTGTATAGTTCAAAATGCCGACACTCCAACTATTACGAGGTCGAGTCACCTCTAGGTTGTGTCCTCGGATGACCCATCTCGGAACACCCCAGAGCCTCCAACAACTCAGCTAAATGAGAACCACACTGACCTGACAATCAAAGCCACACCTCATAACGATGCTGTTGGAGTTTCAGAACCATGCAAGAAAAAAAGGTAATTCAAAATCAATAAATTCAACTCACCCGTAGTTTTGGCCCACATAGATAATCCAGGTTGACTTGAGCCCTAATGACAACATGGACCCAATTCTAAGACCCTCCTAGATTTTGTCACCAAATCTCATACCATCATGCTCATCATCTAATTTTTGATCCAATCTAGAAGGATATCGTAATCCAAGTCCCATTCTAGATTTAGATTCAGAAGGGACAAGCTTAATATAGGAATGATCTATATTAGTGATCAACTAGATAAACAAATACTCAGAGAAAAATCTCTTATGACTATGAACAGAATGTGGCCCATATAACAGATCCTAAAAACCAAGAAGAACCAGAACCAAGCTAATACATTCCTACTCGGGTTTACATGATTGAGTTATAGGGGCAACATATCTACGCAACTCTCACACAAAACATCATGGCAGCAAAACTCCTGACAAACTCGTCTCATTGATATGAAAAATAACAAGCAAATTAAATTGAGGAAGATTCTAGATGGATCAAGAGTATGTTAACTTTTGCGGCTATGTACGCCGAAGTTTCAACATCATTGATTCCAAACAATGACTATAGACTACCAGAGATATCAACTCAGAATATGCCAGACCATACATAGAGTCACCAACATGTAGGAACAGATTATGGATGAGTGACCAGAAAGCGATATATAAAGATATCAAAGAAATTAATGTTAAGGTGTTCACAAAACTTTTTAGAAGGGTTCAATGGCTTGAAGTGATCCCACACTCTTTGAAATTTTTTATGGATACACTAACCCCATAGAATGGCTGGAAATCTATCTATCGTCCATTAGCAAAGCTGGCGGGACTCCGCCATCATGGCAAATCACCTCGCCACATGCCTCAGGGCCTCCACATGGCAGTGGTTATTGAAACTCCTAAGAAACTCCATCAATTCATTAAAAGTTGACTTAGTACATGAACAATTTTGGTAGAAATCGAGCCTGAAAGGTAACCTTGCATGATATCGAGCAAGTCACCCATATGGAAGACAAGTCCTTGCATAGCTACATAGAAAGATGGCACAAATTAAAAGCCAACATCTCTGACCTATTCAAAAAACAACATACTTTTTGCCAAAGTCTCAAAAGTCACAGTTTAATCCAGAAGCTCATCGAAGATATTCCTATCACTCTTGTCTCTATGTTTCAAGTTGCTAGTACACACGTCGTTAGAGAAGAACATCTACAACGACAACTTTCTAAAAGCAAAGTAAACAATGGATCACACACTAAAACTGATGACATAAACAAATAAGAAAAGTAAGGCAGACCAACAGGTCACAACAAAAAAATAGAAGAGGACCCAACAACAATTGTCAAACTCAAAGCAGTGAAAGTTTTAGAAGGTTATGGGTGCACCTTGCTTCTACCACAAGGATAGTCTTCATAAGGCCTAATTATGCCACACTTATGAGGATTCACCAACTGACTTCTCAAAGGTCAAGTCCAAGCAGATAAGAGTTAACAAAAGGAATAACATGGATGGTCACAAAAATTCTAGTAAACTTTCATCATTATAGGAGTGTATCATGACATTACTATAAACAACTAGACTATTTCATAGTCAATTCTTGTAACACCCTACTATTGCATGATACAAAATTGCTTTGAATTCATAAACAATGTGCTACAAAATTTGAGCAATGCCGGAGCCCCTCTCCAAATAACGGCGTGCAACTATAAATATCGACCCCCTAACACACCCTGCTCTCTCCTATTTGAGATCCCAGCCACCAGAACCCACTCCCTATGTCACTAGTGCTGCTACCGCCGTTCAGTAGCATTTGAGGTCATGTTCCACCATCACCGGAGCATCACTGACCTTCCCATCGGTGTCACCAGTTTAACTCGATCTCAAGTAACCTGCAACAAGTCTTCCACATAACTCTCCTAGCGTCTACCACCTAGACCACGTTGACCAGACCCCACTATGCTCTAGTGGCTGTCAACTCGAGACCCCATCGCGTTCTAGGCTGTTCCTCAACATGAGGTGCATCAGTAGATACTGAACCACACACACCTGTTCTCTGGTCAAAACATGCACGGAGCACACATGAATTCCTTTCTATAATGCACACCACCGCTGGAACCGCCATGTCACCACTATCATGTAGTCTCGGTAACCCCCTAGCCACGATTTGGTGCCTACTATGCACGTCATGACCCATAGTGCCTAGCACAAACGATAGCCCTAATCGAGTCCCCTCTTGGTCGGCGTAGCCCGTAGCTGTGATCTGCCACTGCGACAGTCGTCGCTACCACACGCGCCACTCACATAGTTCATCATTTAATCTAAGCCATGCACATGTGATCCAATGGTGGGCATACGCCAATATCGGTCAGCGCTCAAAGGCTACACTATTTTTGCATAAGAGCCCCTTGGTTTCGCTTAAATTAACCCGCAGTCCACGCTAGTTATATCCAGATACTAGAAATAAGCTTTTTAAACCCTGAAAGATATAGATAATTAGAAATATACCCCTGGTAGGTTTAGGGTTTATGGTTTTTATGATTGGTGCATTGTATAGTAATCCAAATTAAATGGTTTTAGCCTCAAATAAATTCTAAAAATGCATAACATAATCCTAGGTCTATTTTGAGCCATGTTTTTATGATTGGTGCATTGTTTATTATTTTGTGCCCATATTTGTTGTGTGTATGTTGGGGGTCTGCTTCGTCGCCGAAGGTCCTACAAGAAGAAACACCTTCGGACGATCAACACAGAAGCAACGCCGAAGCTACCATCTAGGGAGCTTCGGCATAATAACACGCTTTGAGACGAAGGTAGCACCGACTTAAAGGTGAAAAGACTGATCGGCCCATGATAATCTGTATCATGATTGTAACTATTTATAAAGGGCATGAATGTAAATCCACACAGGCTGTGCCTTGTGCCTATAAATAGATGAACAATACCCCCGTACTGTTCACGCGTACTTGTACTTGCTGGTGCGTCACGCTTGCATCTTTGCCTTCAATCAAGCCGAAGGTATAAATAAAATTTGATATTGTTTTTATTCATTCTTGATTATATAAAAGAAAGATATATTATGATGTCATGTACTTATCCACGTTGATATGTTTTATATGCTTCGTCTCTCATTGATTTATGTTGCAATGATGAAGGTACGTCCTTCATAACCTTCATCCAAAGATCGTTATATCCTCAGGGAAATAATGCTTCAAAGGACGAAGGGCATTAAACATTAACCTATTTTTGTGTGTTGCCTTATTCTTAATTCATTGCATTTGAGAACAAGTCACCAACATTGGCGCCCACCTCCGGTGTACTCACTTACACTTTTGAGCTGATGGCTTCGTTCAGCAACCAAGTTGTAGCATCTTCGGCTACGAAGCTGGTGCTCCCGATAACAGGCGGTTCAAGCTTAGAACCAGCCAACAAGAAGCAGAAGAAAGAAGCGAAGAGAAGGGTGCAGCATGTTGGGGTGCCATGACCCTTCATCAAGTCTAAATGGTCCCACATCCCAATCACCTTCTCCCAGGAGGATCTTTAGCTCAAGGATTACCCCCACAATGATGCTATGGTCATATCTTGTGTCATCAAGGGATTTCTGGTCCATAATGTTCTGGTTAACACAGGCAGTGCAGCGGATATCATATTTGCTAAGGCCTTCAGGCAAATGCAAGAGCCAGAGGATAAGATTCATGATGCTACACACCCTCTTTGTGGCTTCAGAGGAAGGCAGATTGTAGCACTCGGCAAAATCACAATGCCAGTAACCTTCGGCTTTATTCATAACACAAGGACTGAACAAGTTGTTTTTGATATTGTTGACATGGAATACCCATACAATGCAATCATTGGTCGAGGGACACTCAATGCTTTCAAAGCTATACTTCATCCAGCATACTTATGTATGAAGATACCTTCAGAACAAGGGCCCATTGCTATCCATGGAAGTCAAGAGGCTGCCAGAAAAGGTAAAGGAAATTGGACAGATTTAAAGGCAATCTATAATATAGATGGAGCTGAAGCCTGTGAGTAGTATAAATACAAAAGAGAGAAGGCTGCTTCGGCGGATCAGCCGAAGCCTATGCTCTTATGTGAAGACATAGCAGAACAAAGGGTATTGCTGGGGTCTCAGCTATCTGAAGAACAAGAGAAGACTTTGGTAAGATTCTTATTCAACAATAAAGATGTCTTTGCTTGGTCTGCCAATGATCTCTGCGGTGTCAACAGAGATGTCATTGAACATTCGCTTAACGTGGATCCATCCTTCAGGCCAAGGAAACAAAGGCTTCGGAAAATGTCTGAAGACAAAGCTGAAGGTGCTCGGAACGAAGTGAAGAGACTTCTTAGTGCTGGTGTTATCAGAGAGGTGAAATACCCAGAATGACTAGCCAACACTATTATGGTAAAGAAGGCCAATGGAAAATGGAGAATGTGCATTGATTTTACAGATCTTAACAAGGCTTGTCCGAAGGACGAGTTCCCATTGCCAAGAATAGACTCCCTAGTGGATGCAGCAGCTTCTTCGAAGCTCATGAGTTTACTAGATTGTTACTCTGGCTATCATCAAATATGGATGAAGAAGGAAGATGAGCTGAAGACTAGCTTCATAACCCCCAGTGGCACATATTGTTATCTTTGGATGCCTGAGGGGCTCAAAAATGCTGGAGGAAGCTTCAGCAGAATGATAGCCAAGGTTCTTCATTCTCAAATAGGAAGAAATGTACTGACCTATGTTGATGATATCATAGTGAAAATCACGAAGCAAGAAAATCACATCGCTGATTTGCAAGAGACATTTGCCAATTTTAGGCAAGCTGGCCTGAAATTAAATCCAGAAAAGTGTGTTTTTGGGGTGAAGAAGGGCAAGTTCCTTGGCTGTTTAGTATCAACGAACGGAATTGAAGCTAACCCAAGCAAGATCAAAGACATTCTTCGGATGGAGCCACCAAGCACAAACAAGGGGGCCCAACGTTTGGCAGGAAGACTTGCATCATTAAATAGATTCATATCTAGATCAGCAGAAAGAAATCTGCCATTCTTTGAAATACTAAAGTCAGCCGAAGTTTTCCAATTGGGACCGGTTCAACAAAAAGCCTTCGAAGAGCTGAAGCAATATTTGATTGATTTGACAACATTAACTCCACCTGCGCCAGGGGCTCCGCTGCTCTTATACGTGGCGGCTTCGCACTCTACAGTGAGTGCGGCGCTGGTACAGGAGAAGCTAGATGGCCAAGTCAAAAAGCAAGCTCTAGTATACTTTGTCTCTAAAGTTTTAAGTCTATCAAAGAAAAATTATACAGAATTGGAGAAGGTGTTGTATGCTGTGTTAATGGCCTCAAGGAAGCTTCGACATTATTTTCAAGCATATCACATAATCGTTCCTTAATCACAGCCCCTGAAGTACATAATGAGGAACAGAGAAGCTACTGGAAGGATTGGAAAATGGGCTACAGAGCTTAATGAATTCATCATTGACTATGTACATAGATCCTCAATTCAGTCCTAGGCGTTAGCAGACTTCATCGCCGATTGGACGCCAGGGGCTTAGGAAGAAGAAATAAATAAAGACACCGAAGCTTGGACAGTGTTCCGTGATGGTTCTTGGGGAACCTTCGGTGCAGGAGCGGCTGCTGTCCTGGTAGCACCTTCGAAAGTCAGAACATGTTATGCAGCCAAGCTTGATTTTAGCTGTACAAATAATATTGCTAAATATGAAGCACTCCTGTTGGGGCTTCAGAAGTTAAGGGCAATGGGAATAAGAAGGGCCATTCTGAAAACTGATTCTCAAGTCATTTCTGGCCATGTGGACAAAAGTAGCAAGGCGAGAGATCCGAAGCTTGAAAAATATATGGATACAGTTCGAAGGTTGGAGGCTTCCTTCGAAGGTTTTTCTGTCAAAAATTCCAAGAGGCGAAAATGAGCATGCAGATATGCTAGCCAAATCAGCGGCTCAGGGGCTCCCTATACCTTTGGAAGTATTTTTTGAAACAATAAAGGCACCTTCGGTTGAAATCATGGAGAGAGCAGTGCTTGCCATTTCTCCAGTACATAGTGAAGATTGGAGGACTGAAATCATATAATTCGTCCAAGGTAATTGTCTTTCGGATGACGAAGCTTATAATAAGAGAATGGAAGCAAGGACGAGACTGTATGTGATAATAGAAGGACAATTATATAAACATGGAGTTTGTTCTCCACTCCTCAAGTGTTTATCAAGAACTGAAGCTATTGAATTAATGAAGGAGATACATGCAGGTCTATGTGGATCTCATATTGGGTCTAGACCCTTGCTGGGAAAAGTGTTTAGACAAGGATTTTACTGGTCGAAGGCAGCTTCGGATGCAGCAGAGCTAGTTCAAAAATGTGAAAGCTATCAAAGATGTGCAAGGGACCAAAAACAATGTTCATCTCTTACTCAGCTAATATAGCCCACTTGGCCATTGCAAAGATGGGGCCTGGATTTGTTAGGCCCACTTCCACCAGCGCAAGGCAATTTGAGATATGTTGTGATGGTTGTAGAATATTTTTCTAAGTGGATTGAAGCAAATCCTTTGGCTACAATAACTTCGGCTACAGTCCAGAAATTTTTCTGGCAAAATATTGTTTGTCGCTTCGGTGTATCAAAGGCAATAACTGTGGACAATGGAACGCAGTTTGATGCCAAAACTTTCAAGGAATTTTGTGATCGGATTGGCACAAAGATTCATTTTGCATCAGTTAGGCATCCGGAGTCAAACGGGCTGGTTGAAAGAGCAAATGGCATTATAATGACAAGAATAATGAGGCTAATCTTCAATCAGCCCAGAGGAAAGTGGCCAGATGAATTGATTAAAGTGGTGTGGAGCCACAATACAACCATATCAAGATCAACAAGATTTACACCGTTCAAATTATTATATGGTGACGAAGCTATAACCCCAGAAGAAGCTAAAGCGGGGTCAATAAGAACAATAGCTTCGGCAGAGGATGAAGCTGATTATCACGTAGCAAAAGATACTATAGAAGGGGCCAGACTTCAGGCTATGAAGAATATCAATAAATATCAAGCCGAAACAATAAAATGGCGTGACAGAAAAGTTTGGCTGAAAAATATTAAGCCAGGGCATTTGGTGCTTCAGAGAGTGGCCAATCTATACACAGTAGGCAAACTACAGCTGAAGTGGGAAGGACCTTTTCTGGTGGTATCTTCGTCAAGGCCCGGTTCTTAAAGATTGAAGGATATGGACGGCAACGACATTCCAAGATCTTGGAATGCGGATGAGCTTCGACGATATTATGTGTAATTTGATGTAATCTTTTTCCATTTTTTCCTATGGCACCCTTTTCCTTTCCAAAGGGGGAGAAAGGTTTTTAATGGGGCCATGGCTTGTAATTTTCCTTTTTCTTATTTGGCTCTATGAGAGCAAAATCCCCCAAAAAAGAATGTAAAATGTAAAATCTGAGCATGCACCATCGAGTGTAGTGAAAAAAGGAGGGAGAAGCTCAAGAGTCGTCCCCAAGGGGATGCAGAGCACGACGAAGCTACAAAAAGTCGTTCCCAAGGGAGCACAAAGTAAGTTTTCTGCTCAAAAGTCGATCCTAAGAGAATGCAGAGCCAAATACCGCCAAAATATAAGGCGAAGAAGTTTAAAAGACGTTCCTAACGGGATGCAGAACTTATACCGCCTAAATAGAACGCGAAGAAGTTCAAAAGACGTTCCTAAGGGGATGCAGAACTTACACCGAAAAATAAGCGGTGAACACCAAAAAATAAATGGTGAAGAAGACTCCAAAGTCGTTCCTAAGGGGATGCAGAGTCTGGGTGCGGCTTCGTAAGCGTGTGTTTGGACATTCATTTGCACATTACATCACATCATTCATTGCATTCATACACATTCATTTAGACATTCGTAGGATCATCATTATCATATTATAAGCATACAGACAGTTGCTTCGGCTCTAATGATAAGGCTTCGATAAGTACAAAAGAAGCAAATTTACGCTTCGTTGTGCACGAAAAGAAGGGAAGGTGTTTTTCGCCTTCGGCTCAAACAACACAAGTTTCGTCCACATCGAAGCAGTTCATACATGGATGGAAAGGTAAAAATATATTACAAGGTATGGACAAGTTTACAAAGCAGTGTTTGATTCCTAAATTACAATATCTTTTACAAGGTTAAATCAAAATTTCTCTAAAGCTTTTTTTGCAGCAGCTTCATCAATACCCGTCAAGCTTCGAATCATTCATCTTCGGCTTCGTCATCCTATACATAACAAAGCGGTATAAGGTATATAGAAATATCAACGAAAGATAAGCAACAGGTCCAAGTTTAGTACCTGCTTGAGATGTGTTGGGGCCATGCTTCGTTGCGCCGAAGGTCTTACACGAAGAAGCAGCTTCGGCTGAAGTTGTCCCGAGGAGATGGCCGAAGGTTCCTTTTCATGGAGCTTCGGCATTACAAACCGACATAGAGATAGAATGACCTTTTAATCCATGAAGGTCTGAGTCAATGTTGTAAACTTTTGTAAGGGGCATAATTGTAATTCGTCACAGGCTGTGTCCTGTGTCTATAAATAGATGAACAGTACCCCCGTACTGTTCACGCGAACTTGACATTTGCTTTCGCATCATACCTGTACTTTTGCCTTCCTCAGGACCGAAGGTACATTTGTAATTTGAAGTCATTTATATTCGTTCATGATAATAAAAATGGAGATGATTCTATGATAATATTTAAATGTTTATTTTATACTTCATGATTTGTATGAACACTTCGTTGCTTATTATTATTATACTCACGAAGGTACGTCCTTCATAACCTTCGTCCGAAATTCTTTATATCCTGAAGGGATATAATGTTTTGGAGGACGAAGGACTTTAACACTTAACATTTTCTATGTTGCCTTGTTCTTAACTCTTAGCATTTGAGAACAAGCCCCCAACATTGGCGCCCACCTCCGGTGAACTCACTTCCACTTTTCTGAGCTGATGGCTTCGTTCAACAATCAAGCTGAAGCTGCTTCGGCTTCGAAGATGGTGCTCCCGATAACAGGCGGTTCTTGCTCAGAGCCGGCTAACAAGAAGCAGAAGAAGGAGGCTCAGAGAAGGGTGCAGCATGTTGGAGTGCAGGGACCCTTCATCAAGTCAAAATGGTCCCACATTCCAATTACTTTCTCTCAGGAAGACCTTCAGCTTAAGGATTATCCTCACAATGATGCCATGGTTATCTCTTGCGTGATCAAAGGATTTCTGGTCCACAATGTCTTAGTTGATACAGGCAGTGCAGCTGATATTATATTCGCTAAGGCCTTCAGACAAATGCAAGAGCCCGAAGACAAGATCCATGATGCTACGCACCCTCTTTGTGGTTTCGGAGGGCGACAGATTGTAGCACTTGGGAAGATTACCATGCCGGTAACCTTCGGATTTGTTAACAACACAAGGACTGAGCAAATTGTATTTGATATTGTTGACATGGAGTATCCTTACAATGCTATCATTGGCCGTGGTACTCTTAATGCCTTCGAAGCAATTCTTCACCCAGCTTATCTCTGCATGAAGATACCTTCGGACCAAGGGCCTATTGCTATTCATGGAAGCCAGGAAGCTGCTAGAAGGGCCGAAGGAAGCTGGACTGACTCCAAAGCAATCCATAACATAGATGGAGCTGAAGCTTGTGAACAGTACAAATTCAGAAGGGAGAAAGCAGCTTCAGCAGATCAACCGAAGCCCATGCTATTGTGTGAGGACATAGCAGAGCAGAAGGTGCTGTTGGGCTCGCAATTATCTGAAGACCAGGAGAAAACCTTGATAAGGTTTTTATTCAACAACAAAGATGTTTTTGCATGGTCAGCTAATGATCTCTGTGGAGTAAACCGGGATGTTATTGAACATTCGCTCAATGTTGACCCATCCTTCAGACCCCGAAAGCAGAGGCTTCGGAAGATGTCAGATGACAAGGCCGAAGGGGCTCGCAATGAAGTAAAAAGACTCCTCAGTGCTGGAGTTATCAGAGAAGTAAAGTATCCAGAGTGGCTAGCTAACACTGTTATGGTGAAGAAGGCCAATGGCAAGTGGAGAATGTGTATTGATTTTACAGATCTCAACAAGGCTTGTCCGAAGGACGAATTCCCGCTGCCAAGGATAGACTCTTTAGTCGATGCAGCAGCTTCTTCAGAGCTCATGAGTCTCCTGGACTGCTACTCAGGCTATCATCAAATCTGGATGAAGAAGGAAGATGAGCCGAAGACTAGCTTCATAACCCCAAGTGGCACATATTGCTATCTTCGGATGCCTGAGGGGCTCAAAAATGCTGGAGGAAGTTTTAGCAGAATGACTGCGAAGGTCCTCCAGTCTCAGATAGGCAGAAATGTGTTGACTTATGTCGATGACATCATTGTAAAAAGCACGAAGCAGGAAAATCATATTGCTGATTTGCAGGAGACCTTCGCCAGTTTCAGGCAAGCTGGTTTGAAGCTGAATCCAGAAAAATGTGTCTTTGGGGTAAAGAAGGGGAAATTTCTTGGATGCTTGGTTTCAACAAAGGGAATCGAAGCTAATTCAAATAAAATCGAAGCTATACTTCGAATGGAGCCACCAACCACAAGAAGGGGGGCCCAAAGATTGACAGGAAGGCTGGCATCTCTCAACAGATTCATATCCAGATCAGCAGAAAGAAATTTACCCTTCTTCGAGGTGCTGAAGTCAGCTGAAGTCTTTCAATGGGGACCAAGTCAACAAAAAGCTTTCGAAGAGCTGAAGCAATATTTGATAGATCTAACAACATTAACTCCACCAACGCCAGGGGCTCCTCTGTTGTTATATGTGGCAGCTTCGCACTCAGCAGTAAGTGCGGCACTTGTTCAGGAGAAGCTTGATGGCCAAGTCAAGAAGCAGGTTCCAGTGTATTTTGTATCCGAAGTCCTTAGTGTATCAAAGAAAAATTATACAGAGCTGGAGAAGGTATTGTATGCCGTTTTAATGGCATCCAGGAAGCTTCGGCATTATTTTCAGGCATACAATATTATTGTCCCTTCTTCGCAGCCGTTGAAGGACATCATGAGAAATAGAGAAGCTACTGGACGGATTGGAAAATGGGCTGCAGAGCTCAATGAGTTTTACATTGATTATGTGCATAGATCCTCGATCTAGTCTGAAGCATTGGCAGATTTCATTGCCGACTGGACGCCAGGGGCTCAGGATGAAGAAGCAAATAAAGATGCCGAAGTGTGGACAGTGTTTTGTGATGGCTCTTGGGGAACCTTCGGAGCAGGTGCAGCCGCTGTGTTGGTCTCACCATCCAAGGTTAAAACTTGTTATGTAGCAAGACTTGATTTCAGCTGTACAAACAATATTACTGAGTACGAAGCCCTGCTCCTGGGCCTTCGGAAATTAAAGGCAATGGGAATCAGAAGGGCAATTCTTAAAACTGATTCCTAGGTTGTTTCGGGTCATATTGACAAAAGTTGCAAGGCTAAAGATCCGAAGCTTGAAAAATATCTAGACACGGTCCGAAGGATCGAAGCTTCCTTCGAAGGATTTTCTGTCAAGAATATCCCTCGAGGACAAAATGAGCATGCTGATTTGCTAGCCAAGTCTGCAGCACAGGGGCTGTCGTTACCTTCGGATGTGTTCTTCGAAACAATAAAGGCACCTTCAGTGGACCTCCTGGAAAGAGCAGTCCTCAACATATCTCCTGTTTACAGCGAAGATTGGAGAACTGAAATCATCTCTTACCTTCAGGGTAAGTTCCTTTCAGATGACGAAGCTTATAATAAAAGGATAGAGGCAAGAGCTCGTCCGTATGTCATGATAGAAGGGGAGTTATACAAACATGGAGTTTGCGCTCCGCTGCTCAAGTGCTTATCTAGAACCGAAGGTATAGAGTTGATGAAAGAAATACATGCAGGCCTGTGTGGGTCCCACATTGGATCTAGGCCGTTACTTGGAAAAGTCTTCCGCCAAGGGTTTTATTGGCCGAAGGCAGCTTCGGATGCAGCGGAGTTAGTTCAAAAGTGCGAAGGTTGTCAGAAATGTGCAAGAGATCAAAAGCAACCTTCGTCTTTGACACAGCTGATACAACCCATCTGGCCATTGCAAAGGTGGGGCCTTGACTTGTTAGGTCCATTACCACCGGCTCAAGGGAATCTAAAATATGTTATAGTGGCTGTGGAGTATTTTTCTAAATGGATTGAGGCGAAGCCATTAGCCACAATAACTTCGGCTACTGTCCAAAAGTTTTTCTGGCAGAATATTGTCTGTCGCTTCGGGGTACCGAAGGCCATCACTGTAGATAATGGAACGCAGTTCGACTCTGAAGCTTTTAGAAATTTTTGTGATCAAATTGGTACGAAGATCCACTTTGCATCAGTCAGGCATCCGGAGTCAAATGGGCTCGTTGAAAGGGCCAACGGCATTATAATGACAGGAATAATGAAGTTAATCTTCAATCAGCCCAGGGGAAAGTGGCCAGATCAATTAACCAAAGTGGTGTGGAGCCACAATACAACAACATCAAGGTCTACAGGCTTTACTCCATTCAAATTATTATTCGGTGACGAAGCAGTAACTCCGGAAGAAGCTAAAGCTGGATCAATAAGAGTAGCAGCTTCGGCAGAATCAGGTCCTGAAGATGCTTGTCTTGTGGAAAAAGATGCTTTAGAGGGGATCAGGCTTCAAGCTGTGGAGAATATCAATAAATACCAAGCTGAAACAGTCAAATGGCGAGATAGAAAGGTCCGGTTAAAAAATATTGAGCCGGGACACTTGGTGCTTCGGAGAGTAGCCAACCCAGATACAGTGGGCAAGCTACAGTTGAAATGGGAAGGACCTTTCTTAGTAGTATCTTCGTCAAGGCCTGGTTCGTACAGATTGAAGGACATGGATGGCAACGAAATTCCAAGATCTTGGAATGCGGATGAGCTTCGGCGATATTATGTATAACTTGATGTAACTTTTTATGTTTTTTCTTTTCTTTTTCATGGCACCCTTTTCCTTTCTAAAGGGGGAGAAAGGTTTTTAATGGGGCCATCATGTGTAATTTCCTTTTTAGTCTTATAAGAGCAAAATCCCCCAAAAAATGTAAATGTAAAAACTGAGAACGCACCATCGAGTGCCGAAAGTAAAAGGCGAAGAAGCTCCAAAGACGTCCCTAAGGGGATGCAGAGCTCACAGCGAAAAGTCAACGTTGATTCTGCCGAAAGTAAAAGGCGAAGAAGCTCCAAAGACGTTCCTAAGGGGATGCAGAGCTTACAGCGAAAAGTCAACGCTGATACCGCCTAAGTAAAAGGCGAAGAAGCTCCAAAGTCGTTCCTAAGGGAATGCAGAGCTGATGTGTGGTTGTTTCTAAGGAAATAATGGCTGAGAGTGTGGCTTCGGATATATGTTTTGGACATTCATTCGCACATTACATTACATCATAGCATTTGCATTCATAAGCATTCATTCATAGCATTTGCGATCCTAAGTGGTTGTTTCGGCAAAAAGAAGAAGCGGTCTTTTATGCTTCGTTGTGTACAAAAAAGAAAAGCTTCGGCAAAAAGAAGAAGCGGTCTTTTATGCTTCGTTGTGTACGAAAAGAAGGGAAGGTGTTTTTTCGCCTTCGGCTCAAAATACTAATTTCGTCCACATCAAAGCGCCTCAATAGAAGGGT
Organism: Zea luxurians; assembly: GCA_029449295.1. Taxonomy (NCBI): domain Eukaryota; kingdom Viridiplantae; phylum Streptophyta; class Magnoliopsida; order Poales; family Poaceae; genus Zea; species Zea luxurians. The sequence continues at coordinate 40,598,126 of JAOPSE010000001.1, read as the reverse complement.
AAGAATATATTACAAGGTATGTACAAAGTTCCTTGAGAACAGTTTAATTGCATTTACAAAAGTTGTTACAAAAGTCTCCTGAGTTTTTTCTATAGTATACTCCTACTGATCTTCACTGAGCTTCAGCTTCGGTGACATATTTTAAGCATCATCTTCAGCTTCGTCATCCTACATGAATCAAGGTATCACGAGTAAAAATCAAGTGTGAAGGAGAAGGTAAGTACAAAGTATGATTTCTTACTGGTTCAAGATGACTTCGAGCTTCGTCTCCAGCCTTCTCTCGCCCGCCTTTTGTCCATATCATTTTTATAAATCTATTTGAGATGCTTCGGGCGAGGTCAGGAATATCGTCTAGAATTGATGGAGACAGGGCGAAATTGGGCCTGTTGACGATTTTTCCATGCTCGCAGCCGGCCTTCAGGAACGCTGCAGCGGTACCCCGAGAAGCTACCCAGGCACAGAAGTCACCGTGCCCGGCTATAACTTCGTCAAGCTCTTCAATTTCAGCTTCAATATGATCGAAGGCTTTTAGCAAATTTTCAGCTGAAGGGTTGAACTTCCCACTGCTGGCTCCAACTGAGTAAAAGATCTTTTTTAATTGCTCAATACAGTTGTTGCTAAATTTCAAACATTTGTCTTGAAGGCTTGTTAATAGTTTCTTCAAATCTGAGCTGGTTTGGACTTCGGCCTCAAGTTTTGAATTAAGCTCTAGTTTCTCTTGTTCAAATTGTTTTACTTGGCAGATAAGCTTCGAATTCAATTCTGATACTTTAGCTTCAGTCTCTGCCAGCAAGCCTTCAGTTGTTTGGAGTTCAAAGTCTTTCTTTTCAATAATAGCTGATTGCTCTTTTATCTTGCTCTCTAGATTTTCGATTATAGCTTCGTGTTTCTTATCCTCTAGATCTTGCTGCATCCTCAAAGCTTTACTTAGTAGCATGCTCTGCAAATAAACAACCTTCGTTAGGAATATTTCCATTATTAAAAAACAATAGAAGTTAGAGAAAAGTTGTTTACCTTGAAATTGGAATAAAATAAGCTGCCGACGATATGTTGTCGTCGGTAGCGGCTGATATCTGTTTCTAGCTTCGGAAAACCGATACTCTTTGATAGAGTACCGATGACCTTAGCCCCAGCTTGATCCCGGATGCAGCCCAATTTCTCATCATCAATGCCTCCAAATAGAAGAGCTCCTGGCTTGTATCCGCAAGATTTGGCATATTCCTTAAGCTCTTCTATTTCGGCCTTCGACAGTTTTTGCCCAACCAAATTTTGAAATGTGTAGGCTTCGTCGTCCGAAGTGTCTTCGGCTATTTCTTTCCCCTTCCCAGGCACTGTGGCCATGGTTTCTTCAGCAGCGGTGGCAGCTTCTTCTGCAGCCATGTCTATCAAAATTTTGTTGATGTCTTCAATGGTAGTTTCTAAGTTCACATCTTCGGCGTAGCGGCTTCAGTAGCCGCGACCTCCGAAGGTGCGACTTCGACGTTTGTTGTGCCCTCAACAGCTGGCGTTTTCTGAATTGACGCCCTCGGTGGCGTCTTGTCAATAACTTCGGTCACTGCAATAATTCTTTGCCTCTTTGTTTTGGTTATCTTCGTTTTTTCCGGCTCTTCCACCTTTCGAAAAAGCTTCGTCAGTTGAGGCCCTAATGGGCTTAGCTTCGTGGGCAGGGGTTCAGTCATTACCTTTAAGATTTCCTCCACGTCGCTGGTAGAAGGTGGTGCGGGGGTCCTCTCTTCATCGGATAATTTTCGCTTTGGAGTTGATATTTTTCTCTTCTTGGGAATTTTCTTCTCTTTTGCTGGTTTTTCTTCATCCTTGTTCAAAGTTTCGGCCACTCTTTTCCTTTTTTGGCCCTCAGCACCCTTGTACAGCCGTTCATAGTCAGGGTACTCGAAACCCAGAGCATCAAACACTCGGTTCAGCCTTCGCTTCGGACGGGTGCCGAAGGCTGCGGTCATCAGTTGATCTTCTTTCTTGGAATAATTCCCAAGAATTTCATTGCACATTACCTCAACTGTGTCCAGCCACTCTTGGCAAGGTTTTTTAAAGTATTTCTTGAATTTGAAATGGTAAGGAAGCCGAACAAGTTCCCCCTTCTTCTTCTCCCCCTCTAGCTTTGGCATTTCCCATTCTTTTAGAGTAGGGAAGACTCTGAATGCCAAGAATTCTTGAACCAGATCCCTGGTACCGATATGCTCTGAAATAATTTCAAATTCACCCAGTGCAGCCCAGGTGGGACCTTCTAGTGTCATGTGGCATCGCGGCCTTGTTTCTCCGAAGATTAACTCAAGTGGGCTTTGTACCAATTTTTCTTCGTCTTCGTCAACTTTCACATAAAACCACTCAGACTTCCAGCCTGCCGGCCATTTGCTTCGGTAGCTAATAACAGGAAACTTTGTTGTTTTCCGGTAGGCAAAATTGTAGCAACCGAAGTTATCATGTAAACCATCTTTTCTGGCCTTCGTTTGGTAATGTAACTCATGAACTCGACAAAAACTGTCGGCAAACGGCTCCACTGCCTGGCTTCGGAGGGCCCAGATATAGACATTAAGCCTAACGATAGCATTAGGAGTCAATTGATGAAAGTAAATACCAAATTTCTTCAATACATCTGCAATAATTCCATGAAGAGGGAATCTCAGCCCAGCCTTTAAAAAGCTCTTGAAAATAACTATCTCGTCCTTGTCTGGCTTCGGGGTAGTTTCTTCTCCCCCGAAGCGAAGTAGTTTCTTCTGATTTTCACTGAAATAACCTGATTTTACCATCTTGGCAAGATCAGCCTTTGAGATGGTCGACTTTCCGAAGTCTAAGTGGCTGGGCTTGCTGGGCATGGCAATGCGATAGTCATCTTCGGGATCAGTTTCTTCAATGTTCTCTTCTTCTCCTTCGGCAGTTGTCGGGTCTGCTTCAGCAGCGGGCATTTCTTCCGCAGTCACTAGTCCGGATCGTTGCATTGCTTCGGAGATGGGCACAGTCTCCGAACCTTCAGCTTCGTCTCCTTCACGTTCAACTCTGGCAGTAGATCGCACTCTGGCCATTTGATTCTGAGTTTGGGGAAGTTAAATACTTTTTTCTTTTTCCTTTTCTCCCGAAGCCTTTCTTTCTGACGAAGCAGACTTCGAGATGGACCTTCGTTCGATTCTGAGAATCAAGCTTCGGCTATAGTTAAAAATTTTGGCAGCAAAACAGTGCAAATAGCAATGAATGCTGTGGTAACTTCACACCTACTCGTCTGTTTATATAGTGCTGCAGGTAAGAAGGCGAAGCGCCAGGATTTTTACACCAGGCGGGCAGTCACTTGTACTCGCTGCGCAGTGGACCGCAAAGATCAAACAGTAACTCTGCAAGGTGGGTCCGACACGAGCTCGGGAATTGAATCGTTTCTCGGCAACGAGCTCAGGGAAGGTGTTTTTTGGACCTTCGGCTTCCCGAAGCTTAAAAGGCTTTTTTCACGGATCAAGCTGTAACACCCGGATTTTAGGGGTCCAAAACCCGGGGTTAACATAAACACCAGGTATGCTGGGACCAAGTCTCATACATATGATGTATAATGGCACAGGATCGAATGTCACAACTTTATATATAACAGGAGTTCTATACAAATAAATAGTTACATTATAAGGAGACAGCGGTCCAGCAACCCAAAGTTGACTGGGAGACGACGACCTAGACCTCTCACGAACTCATCGCAGCATCCTCCATGAGCATCATCCTGCAGTACCTGGTCTTGACCTGTGGTGTATGTGAGACAGCAAGAGTGAGCTCACATACGTTCATCGCTCAACAAGTTGTGGGGAATAATGTGCATGAACTCACCAAAGGTGGGAGCTCATAAAGTGTAAGGCTTACCAAAAAAAGATGGTTAGAGCTGAGCATTGCTTTTAGAGTTGGTCAAAATTTTATTAGCAGTTACTAAGTATAAGTAAATACCAGACCCAATTAAGTAATAGAACAAAAGTAACAACATCACCTGCGATGCAATGCATATGACAAATTGAATTTAGTTCCATAAATTAATCATGTGAGTGTCCGAGCTGCTCTTGACCGTGAGCACGGCTAGTATACCAGTTTTACACTCTGCAGAGGTTGCGCATCTTTACCCACAAGTCGTGTATCCCATGTCGCCAGGGTTTGCAAGGCCCTTAGACACTACCGAGGTGAATGGCTAGGGATCCACTACGAGGCCTTTACAAAGTTCCACTAGCTTCCGAAAACCCGCTACAGTTTATAGGAAGTTCCAATGCAGGAATCCCTTGCAGGACCGCCATCGCAGCAAAATCCTCCCGAGGGCCTCCCTACACTGACCACTCCCCTACTGCCCTTGCCCCTTTCGGGTAAGGTAGTCTTCCACTAGCTTTCCTAATTAATCAGCCAAGGGCGTCCCATTAAACCCCTGTGGTAGCACTGTTTTCCCGGGTGGTTCTCCATGTTCCAATTAACATAATGATCTTATCATGAACAATAAATAACCACTGATAACAAAAGTATAATCATGAATAGTGTAATCTTCATACCCAAAACTACATACAGCACTAGCAAGTACTACCCAGAAAGTTCAGTGGTAAACAAGGTATAAAGATAGACAAACTAGGGTAACCTATTGGGTCCCATCAAAATTAACCTATGCAGATCATTATGATTAATTAGAACATGAGTAGGTGAAAAGAAGTGATCAAGGGCACAACTTGCCTGGGCCTTGAGAATCCAGGTACCAGGATGATCTTCAGGTGACACGTGTCCTCACTGCTAGTCGTAGCATTACAAACAAACAGTGTATAGGCAAAATTAACATTACACCAAACATATATGCAAAATACATATTAATAATCTACATATAAAAATAAGATCACAGGAAAAAGAATTATTAATTTTGGAGTTGTAGATTTTAAGTTATGAATTTCCAAAGATTCTATGTGCTTATTACAAGATTAATTATGATAATAATTTTAATGTGACTTTTATGTAAAACCAGTGGCACTAATTGATAAACAATAATATTACAAAATTATAGGAAGTGGAATGGATTAATTTGGAGTTCATATGCATTTTCTATGAATTATATAAATTCTAGGAATTATTTTTATATTAAAAACTCATTTTCTCATTCATTTTCCTGATTTTATAACACTCTGGACTGGGCCTCAATTAAACAGAAGCACAGGGGGCTCGGCGCAAGAATCCCGAGACTCAGTGCACAGCGACAAGGGATGGCGGGTTGATACCACAAAACCCCGAGGGCTCTTTTATAAAACATCCACGGCGAAGGGGTACGGTGCACTCAGGGCCGTTGGATCTAAACCTGCGCACCAGATTAGAGTTGGGCCGATTATGAATCCGCACATGCCCTGGTCGCCGGATCAAAAATCTACGGCTCATATTTTACATAATCGTGATCCAACCGAGGCCATCCGATCACGATCCAACAGATCTGATTCCGCACGTGAAGCGATACCCTCACCTCTAATCTGGGACGTTCGCTTGCGGATCAATGGCTCAGCGCCTTCCCCCAATCCGAACCCAATCGCGGCGGCGCGATTTAGCCGACGACGGCGAGCTCACCGGAGCGCCGCCACAAGGCGTTACAGTGACTCACTACCCACTATCGATCGCGAACTCTACTGCTACACGATGAGAGGAACAGCGTGAGGCCAGGGGAGAGGTGAATACCGAGAGAGAAGGCCGGAACGAGGCTGCCCGCGGCGCACGGCGATTTGGTGAGGGCGCCAGACGTCCGTCGAGCAATTCGAAGCGCCCCGGCCCTCAATCGAGCATGACGAGGGCACGGACTCCATCTGCATGCCCCGGCGAAGTTCACAGACCACACACAAAGGTCGCAGCATCGACGCCATCGCAGGCCCGTGATGGCGGATTACCAGCCCCCAGTTTTGGTCGAGCCATAGACAGATTGACGAGGGTGCGATGAATTTATAGTGCCGCACAGCGACAGTAAGAGCTGGGGGGGGGCAGATCACGCAAACCTCGGTCGAGCCGTTTGAGCTGCGCGCGGAATCCGTTACGGTCAGCAGAGGCGAGAAGGAAACGCGCGGCAGGTGCGGTCTCCGTGGAGTTCGGCGTGCGCGGATCCTAGCTAGCTATCATATGGCGACCAAAGCGGCTTCGATTTTTTTTTCCGTTGGCGAAATCCATAGAGGAAGCATTCCGGATGGGAGTCCGCGCGAAGCTGTGGTCTCCGCCGCGGTCGCCGCATCGACTGGGGAAGAAGACCTGTCAAGCGGGGCCCACCTGGCGGTGAAGGTTACCGAGTGTGAAGCTGAGCTACGGTGCGCGCGGCGTATTTGGGCCAAGGAGTGGCCGAAGAAATGGGCCCGAGACCAAATCCGGCCCAAGGCGCAAGGAGGTCTTTTCTATTTTCTTTTAATAATTTTCTGCTTGGTTTGAGATAATCAAATTCAAATTCTCATCTTTGGATTTCAGATTTGTAAGTGACAAAATAATATAATCCCTGTTGTTTACTGTTTTTTTTCTTTATTATTATTATTTCTTTTTGTTATTCATTTATTGGGGGAAATAGGGTTCCATGAACATTCCCTTCCACACTCTTTTTTTTATTCTTAATTCCAAATTCTGGTTTGAAATTTGCACACACATAATTTGAAATGCTCAAGCAACTAAAACTCCAGCATGAGATGCAAGATAAAGTTTATTTATTTATTGGTCACATGACCATTTTAATATTCTCCTTTGTTTATAAAAGAAAGGCCCTAGCAATTTTCAAAGGTAAAACAAAATTCTCAATTCTTAATACAAATTCATTTATTTATTTATTTTATTTTTTCTTCTACCCATTTTTGGTCATTACAAATCCTACCCCCCTTAAAAATAATCTCGTCCCCGAGATTAGTAAGAGGATGTAGAAGAAATTGTTTGTAGTCTATGGGTTAGTTTCTAATTGATTTTAATACCAATACTCTTCTCTATTTTTTTTATATCCCAAATTATCAGGTGATTAGAAAAACATGGATATATATGGGTATAGCCACTTTATTATGCAGGATAAATGATATCTTTAAAGCATTTATAGGTTTGGGTAAGAAAGAGTAGGATAAGAAAAGACTCCATCCAAGATTGTGGATCCTGACTTTTCTTGGTGACCTCACTTGATCCTTGAAGACTTGAGTTGGTGCTCATCCTTACTTGATGAAGTTGATCATCTTCTCCAGGCTTGTCTCATTGATTAGGAGTTAGTGTATATTATCGGAGTTGGGGAACGTGGTTAAAATATGGATGAGATAGACTACATGATATAGGTCAATATTTGGTTTGGTGTCAGGTGGTGGTTGATAGATTATGCAATCCATTAAGACTCAATTGATTGGGTAAGTTATGTAACTGGTTATATATGTCGAGTTGTTGTGTATGGCCAAGTTGATATAAGTCTCCAAATTAGGCTTAAGTGATTTAGGAGTATGGCTTTATCCTTGTACTAGCATTAAGTAACTCACACTAGGTTGGATCATAATAGATTAGATAAAATCTAGATTAGGTTGTATATAACTAGGTTAGACTAGTCTTATTAGAATCTGTTAGAATCTGTTGGGATAGTATGGATCATATGGTGTAGGTAAGTTAGAAGCTCTATTAGGTTAACACAGAGGGATTATGCAACCATCGGATGGTTAGGATAGTTGCATGAGGCCAAGTTGGTCTTGTCGTTCTTTAATTTAGTGCGGGGTGAACTAAGTTAAGACATATTTTATAGGAGTAGAGTCTAAACTATTTCATCAGTATTATCTAACATGTTTGATAAGTCATTTTAGATTTGATCAGATCTAGGTTAGATTGGTGTGACTAGTTTGACTAGATAAGATCTGATTAATTTGCATTAGATCATGGTTGTTAAACTAGGGTGGATAAGTATGCTTATTAGGATAAGACAGATCCATAAAGATAAGATAGAATCTTTTAAGATAAGATGGAGCTATTAAGGTAAGAAAGAATCTTTTAATATAAGAGAGAGTCTTTTTAAGATAAAATGGTTCTATTAACATAAGAGAGTACCTTTTAAGATAAGAGAATCTATTAAGATAGGAAAGAATCTTTCAAGATAAGATTGATCTATTAAAATAGATACACTTTAATGGTGAGTAATCTAGGCTGTTTAATTATCTTATGAATTTTTATATATGTATGCCTATATGAATATGTAGATGTAATTGTGGACATTACTCCACAACTCGTCACACTCAAACAAAGATCCAAATCAGACAAGTATCATAAGAACAAACATTCAAGCTTATAAATATTTTCAAAAATAGTTTTGTTTTTGTTCCTTAAGAATAGGTCTCCTATTCCTAAAGGTCACTTTAGGCACAGGATTTCAAGGTGTGAAATCCAGGTTTGTCTTTAGAAGGAAAAAGGTAAGAATAATCAGAGTAAAGCGGAAATAGATGAGAAAGATTAAGGAAAGTTTAGAAAAGATCAGAGTAGCAAAGGTAAGTAAAGAATGGTTGTCCAGTTTCTATCTAGGTTTCGTCTTACAGTCAACATTCCTCTGATACCACTTCTGTAACACCCGGATTTTAGGGGTCCAAAACCCGGGGTTAACATAAACACCAGGTATGCTGGGACCAAGTCTCATACATATGATGTATAATGGCACAGGATCGAATGTCACAACTTTATATATAACAGGAGTTCTATACAAATAAATAGTTACATTATAAGGAGACAGCGGTCCAGCAACCCAAAGTTGACTGGGAGACGACGACCTAGACCTCTCACGAACTCATCGCAGCATCCTCCATGAGCATCATCCTGCAGTACCTGGTCTTGACCTGTGGTGTATGTGAGACAGCAAGAGTGAGCTCACATACGTTCATCGCTCAACAAGTTGTGGGGAATAATGTGCATGAACTCACCAAAGGTGGGAGCTCATAAAGTGTAAGGCTTACCAAAAAAAGATGGTTAGAGCTGAGCATTGCTTTTAGAGTTGGTCAAAATTTTATTAGCAGTTACTAAGTATAAGTAAATACCAGACCCAATTAAGTAATAGAACAAAAGTAACAACATCACCTGCGATGCAATGCATATGACAAATTGAATTTAGTTCCATAAATTAATCATGTGAGTGTCCGAGCTGCTCTTGACCGTGAGCACGGCTAGTATACCAGTTTTACACTCTGCAGAGGTTGCGCATCTTTACCCACAAGTCGTGTATCCCATGTCGCCAGGGTTTGCAAGGCCCTTAGACACTACCGAGGTGAATGGCTAGGGATCCACTACGAGGCCTTTACAAAGTTCCACTAGCTTCCGAAAACCCGCTACAGTTTATAGGAAGTTCCAATGCAGGAATCCCTTGCAGGACCGCCATCGCAGCAAAATCCTCCCGAGGGCCTCCCTACACTGACCACTCCCCTACTGCCCTTGCCCCTTTCGGGTAAGGTAGTCTTCCACTAGCTTTCCTAATTAATCAGCCAAGGGCATCCCATTAAACCCCTGTGGTAGCACTGTTTTCCCGGGTGGTTCTCCATGTTCCAATTAACATAATGATCTTATCATGAACAATAAATAACCACTGATAACAAAAGTATAATCATGAATAGTGTAATCTTCATACCCAAAACTACATACAGCACTAGCAAGTACTACCCAGAAAGTTCAGTGGTAAACAAGGTATAAAGATAGACAAACTAGGGTAACCTATTGGGTCCCATCAAAATTAACCTATGCAGATCATTATGATTAATTAGAACATGAGTAGGTGAAAAGAAGTGATCAAGGGCACAACTTGCCTGGGCCTTGAGAATCCAGGTACCAGGATGATCTTCAGGTGACACGTGTCCTCACTGCTAGTCGTAGCATTACAAACAAACAGTGTATAGGAAAAATTAACATTACACCAAACATATATGCAAAATACATATTAATAATCTACATATAAAAATAAGATCACAGGAAAAAGAATTATTAATTTTGGAGTTGTAGATTTTAAGTTATGAATTTCCAAAGATTCTATGTGCTTATTACAAGATTAATTATGATAATAATTTTAATGTGACTTTTATGTAAAACCAATGGCACTAATTGATAAACAATAATATTACAAAATTATAGGAAGTGGAATGGATTAATTTGGAGTTCATATGCATTTTCTATGAATTATATAAATTCTAGGAATTATTTTTATATTAAAAACTCATTTTCTCATTCATTTTCCTGATTTTATAACACTCTGGACTGGGCCTCAATTAAACAGAAGCACAGGGGGCTCGGCGCAAGAATCCCGAGACTCAGTGCACAGCGACAAGGGATGGCGGGTTGATACCACAAAACCCCGAGGGCTCTTTTATAAAACATCCACGGCGAAGGGGTACGGTGCACTCAGGGCCGTTGGATCTAAACCTGCGCACCAGATTAGAGTTGGGCCGATTATGAATCCGCACATGCCCTGGTCGCCGGATCAAAAATCTACGGCTCATATTTTACATAATCGTGATCCAACCGAGGCCATCCGATCACGATCCAACAGATCTGATTCCGCACGTGAAGCGATACCCTCACCTCTAATCTGGGACGTTCGCTTGCGGATCAATGGCTCAGCGCCTTCCCCCAATCCGAACCCAATCGCGGCGGCGCGATTTAGCCGACGACGGCGAGCTCACCGGAGCGCCGCCACAAGGCGTTACAGTGACTCACTACCCACTATCGATCGCGAACTCTACTGCTACACGATGAGAGGAACAGCGTGAGGCCAGGGGAGAGGTGAATACCGAGAGAGAAGGCCGGAACGAGGCTGCCCGCGGCGCACGGCGATTTGGTGAGGGCGCCAGACGTCCGTCGAGCAATTCGAAGCGCCCCGGCCCTCAATCGAGCATGACGAGGGCACGGACTCCATCTGCATGCCCCGGCGAAGTTCACAGACCACACACAAAGGTCGCAGCATCGACGCCATCGCAGGCCCGTGATGGCGGATTACCAGCCCCCAGTTTTGGTCGAGCCATAGACAGATTGACGAGGGTGCGATGAATTTATAGTGCCGCACGGCGACAGTAAGAGCTGGGGGGGGCAGATCACGCAAACCTCGGTCGAGCCGTTTGAGCTGCGCGCGGAATCCGTTACGGTCAGCAGAGGCGAGAAGGAAACGCGCGGCAGGTGCGGTCTCCGTGGAGTTCGGCGTGCGCGGATCCTAGCTAGCTATCATATGGCGACCAAAGCGGCTTCGATTTTTTTTTCCGTTGGCGAAATCCATAGAGGAAGCATTCCGGATGGGAGTCCGCGCGAAGCTGTGGTCTCTGCCGCGGTCGCCGCATCGACTGGGGAAGAAGACCTGTCAAGCGGGGCCCACCTGGCGGTGAAGGTTACCGAGTGTGAAGCTGAGCTACGGTGCGCGCGGCGTATTTGGGCCAAGCAGTGGCCGAAGAAATGGGCCCGAGACCAAATCCGGCCCAAGGCGCAAGGAGGTCTTTTCTATTTTCTTTTAATAATTTTCTGCTTGGTTTGAGATAATCAAATTCAAATTCTCATCTTTGGATTTCAGATTTGTAAGTGACAAAATAATATAATCCCTGTTGTTTACTGTTTTTTTCTTTATTATTATTATTTCTTTTTGTTATTCATTTATTGGGGGAAATAGGGTTCCATGAACATTCCCTTCCACACTCTTTTTTTTTATTCTTAATTCCAAATTCTGGTTTGAAATTTGCACACACATAATTTGAAATGCTCAAGCAACTAAAACTCCAGCATGAGATGCAAGATAAAGTTTATTTATTTATTGGTCACATGACCATTTTAATATTCTCCTTTGTTTATAAAAGAAAGGCCCTAGCAATTTTCAAAGGTAAAACAAAATTCTCAATTCTTAATACAAATTCATTTATTTATTTATTTTATTTTTTCTTCTACCCATTTTTGGTCATTACACAAGCTCGTTACGAAAAACGATCTAGCACCGCGAAAGGGGCTACTGTTGGGGCCATGCTTCGTTGCGCCGAAGGTCTTACACGAAGAAGCAGCTTCGGCTGAAGTTGTCCCCAGGAGATGGCCGAAGGTTCCTTTTCATGGAGCTTCGGCATTACAAACCGACATAGAGATAGAATGACCTTTTAATCCATGAAGGTCTGAGTCAATGTTGTAAACTTTTGTAAGGGGCATAATTGTAATTCGTCACAGGCTGTGTCCTGTGTCTATAAATAGATGAACAGTACCCCCGTACTGTTCACGCGAACTTGACATTTGCTTTCGCATCATACCTGTACTTTTGCCTTCCTCAGGACCGAAGGTACATTTGTAATTTGAAGTCATTTATATTCGTTCATGATAATAAAAATGGAGATGATTCTATGATAATATTTAAATGTTTATTTTATACTTCACGATTTATGTTGGGGGCCTTCGTCCTCCGAAGGTCCTCAAAAACATGATTTGACAATGTTTTCCAAGTGGATTATGTGAACAGGTATCTTCGGACTCAGAATTATGAACATGAAGTACGGTCAGGACGAAGCCTGAACCAGACGAAGGACGAGCTGATTACCAAGCTCCACGAAGGATGGTGCACAGCCGAAGCTGTGCGCAGAGAAGCTTCGTCGCGATAGCAGAGAGGAGAACCGACTTAAAGATGAAAAGACTACGTGGGCCTTGACAGATTTCCTTAAGTCATTGACAAATGTAATGGACATGGATGTAATTTTACGTGGGCTGCGTCCCGCGTCTATAAATAGATGAACAGTACTCCCGTACTGTTCACGCTGACTTGGCATTTGCTTTTGCGTCACGCTTGTACTTTTTACCTTCTCTCAGGACCGAAGGTACATTTGTAATTTGAAATCATTTCTATTTTTCCATGTTAATAAAATAGAAATGATTCTATGATGATGTTTATATTATATTTCATGCTTTATATAAATCCTTCGTCATTACTTGTTATATTTACGAAGGTATGTCTCTTGTGACCTTCGTCCGAAACTCATTGTTTCCAGAAGAGGAATAATGTTTCGAAGGACGAAGGACTTTAACACTTAACACTTTTTATGTTGCCTTGTTCTTAACTCTTAGCATTTGAGAATAAGTCCCCAACATTGGCGCCCACCTCCGGTGAACTCACTTCCACTTCGAGTTTTTTGAACACCTTCGGAAGCTATAGACCTTCGCTATGGCTCCGAAGAAAGCTTCAGCGACTGGGGCTGCAGCACTGCAACCGCTGGATCCCAACCAGGAGACCGTCTCTCTTCGGGAGGCCCGAAGCCAGAAGAGGAAGGCCGTCAGCCCGACGCTTCAGGAGGATGAACTAGACCAAGAGATCAGGGATATGGAGATGCTTCATCAACAGGTGCAGAGGAAAAAGGAAAAGATGGCCAGGCTAGCTGAGCTGCAAAGGCAGATAGACGAAGCTTCTGAAGAAGTTCGTCATCTTACCCACGATGAGCAGAACCGAAGGCCTCAACAAAAAGACCTTCATCAGGAGGGCTTCTTCAACGAAGACGACTGGTATGACAATTTCCATCATGGAAATTTTGTTTTCGATGATGCCTCTCCTCTGTCCGCTGAGCTGCAGGCTACACCCTGGCCTCCATCCTATAAGCCACCCCAGCTTCCCATGTTCGACGGCCACTCAGACCCGAAGCAGTTCTTGATGAGCTACGAAGCAACAGTGTCTTCGTATGGGGGCAATGCTGCAGTCATGGCAAAGTCTTTTGTTATGGCCGTCAGGAGTGTTGCTCAGACCTGGTATTCCTCCCTTCGACCAGGAACGATCACCTCATGGCAGAAGCTGAAGGATATGTTGTTAACCAGCTTTCAAGGATTTCAGACGAAGCCGGTCACTGCTCAAGCCTTGTTCCAGTGCACCCAGGATCATGAAGAATACCTTTAGGCGTATGTCAGAAGGTTCTTGCGTTTGAGGGCGCAGGCACCAACGGTGCCCAATGAAATTGTCATCGAAGCCATGATCAAGGGGCTTCGTCCTGGACATGCAGCTCAATACTTTGCTAGGAAGCCTCCTCAAACTCTGGAGAAGCTACTCCAAAAGATGGACGAGTACATTCGTGCTGATAATGACTTTCGCCAAAGAAGGGAGGAGGCCTTCAGATTTTCTGAGATGACCAGGGGCTTCGGAGGAAGATTCTATCCGAGGCATGTCAGGTCCATCCACAACTCCACTCAAAATGATGATAAGGGGAGTCAGCAGAACAGACCGCAGTGCTCATCACAGGCTTCGGGGCAACAGCAAACTTTCTTCCGGCCACCAGCTCCAAGAGGCAGAGGCGCCAGGGGCTTCGGCGGAAGATTTGGAGATCAACCAAGGAGGATATTTTGCTTATTCTGTGGTGAAAACAAGGGCCATACCACCAGGATGTGCCATGTCACCATCCAGAAACAAAAGGAGCTAGCAGAAGCTGCAGCGCAACAGGGCCAGCCGAAGCAGGTCATGCATACTGCTTCGTACCATCAGCCTTACATCCCGGAATACGTGGGCAACCACCCTGCAGTTTCCGTAGCTTCGGCGAGTCAACCTCAAGCTTCATGGCAACAGCCCCCGCCTCCACCTCCGCTGCAACAAGGCCAACAGCCAGAAGGGAGCCAATATGTTCCGCACCAAAGGGATCTCAGAGAGCAATCTGAAGCTCGCACAGTCAATAGTACTGTGCCAGAGTCGAAGCACATTTATTGACAAATATCCTACTTTGATAGCAGTCTTTTCCGTTTAAGTTCTATTTTCTGTGTAATAAAGAACATTTCAGTTTTCATATAATAGTTTCGTGGTTGGTTATGAGGAAAACCTATCTTCTCCACAGGCTTAAGTTGCTGAAGCTTAAAAATTTGCGGTAGCAAGGAGGACCTTCGAATTATTAAAAATCCTTCGAAGCAACAAAAAGTCGTTCTAAGGAACGCAGAGTAAGTTGCCGAAGTTACAAAAAGCCGTTCCAAAGGGAGCGCAGTGTAAGTTTTTTGCTCCAAAGACGTTCCTAAGGGAATGCAGAGCATACAGCGAAAAGTCAACGCTGATACCGCCTAAGTAAAAGGCGAAGAAGCTCCAAAGACGTTCCTAAGGGAATGCAGAGCTTATACCGTCTAAGTAAAAGGCGAAGAAGCTCCAAAGACGTTCCTAAGGGAATGCAGAGCTTTCAAATATATTTTGTGTGTATCTTCGGAACAAATGTCATTTGCATAACATAACATCATCACATCATTTTGCATAGCATAAGCATCATACATCATGTTGCATTTGGCAAAAGAAGGGGACACAATATCAACCTTCGAAAGGACGCTTTGAGAAAGTGAAAATTGTGTAAAGTCACGAGGGAATACAATGATAATCTTCGGAATACAGCTTCGGAGAATTTTTTTTACGAAGCATGGACGAGCTTCATCAGAGCAATATCGAAATTGTATAGCTTCGGAGAATGTTTTCACGAAGCATGGACGTGATTTATCAGAATAGTTTTAACGGAGAATGTCTTCTTCACGAAGCATGAAAAGAAGGGAAGGTGTTTTTTCGCCGAGGGCTCAAAAATGGTATGTATGTAGAATTTCATGCATCGTAAAGAATTGAATAATGAAAAGAGACTTGTATATTACATTCAAATGTACAAAATATTACATAGATCACACTTCAAATGTTTTTTCTGATAGCACCTAGTCTTCTCTTAATACTACTTCGGCGGCCTCATTTAGAAGTTGTTCAACAACTTTATCCATGATAGCTTCGGCCATTTGTTTGATTTCGTCATCCTCTTTTGTGTGAGGGTCAATAGACGATCCGGCAGTTTCTGAGGGAAAAGAATATTTTTGCATTACTATTACAAACCGCGAGCAAAGTTTGAAATAAAAATTACAACACAATAAGAGCGATTAATTAGTACCTATTTGCCCTTCGGCAACTTCTGTTACTTTCCTAGCATCATGGATGCTTTTTTCACTCCTTTGAATAATTTCTTGCGCCATTTCTCGGCCGCCGTTGTCCCAGACATCAGTAAAGAATTTGCCACCAACCATGCTTGCTTCGGCCGAGGGGTCTTTGATGTCTTCGGAGGATAAGGTAGCTTTGGACTGAGCTAAAGATTTTACATGCCCGCAACCTTTCTTCTCCAAGACAGTAGCAACTCCTCTGGCGCCCGAAAAAGCGCAGATGTCGCCACGGCTACTTAGGATTTCCTCGAAGGCCTCTACTTCGTGACTGATCCATTCTATTGGACCTTTGGGATTGCCTCTTGAGAAATTCTCTTCACTGGAAAATGCGCCCACGCTGGCGAAGCTGGTTTTAATTTTCTTTACGCATTCCATGGATTTTTCGAAGCATTTTTTCTTGGAAGACCGAAGCTCCTCCACGGTTGCTTCCAAATGATCAGCCCATTGGTCGCTGCATTCTCGTCTTGTTTCTTCAAGTATGCGTTCTTCTTTCGCCCGGGCTAATTGCTTCTGAAGATCTTTAATTTCGCGTTTCTGAGCTTCGGCCTGAATCTTTGCAGCAGCTTCGTCCTTTTTTATCTTGTCTACTAATGTAACCAGAATTTTATCTTTTTCTAGAGCTTCGTTTCTCAGTTTAATAACTTCTGATCGTAAATTGTTGAATGCAATTTCAAAGCTCTCATCTTCGGCACTCTTTTGTGCTCTTAATGCGTTGCTCAGGATTAAACCCTATACGCGAAAAAGAATCCATATAAGAATAAAAGAATGAATTACGCAATAAATTTTTTTTTTCAAGCGTCTAATTCCCATTCCTTTAAGCTATTGTACGCAAGACTGTCCGCGAGATCTTCCTTCGTCATAGCACATAATCCAGCTTCGAGCTTCGGGAAACCCATACTTCTAGCCATCTCCCGGCAGACAGATAATTCTTTGTTGTCAGGGAGGCAGTACAGAAAGTCATCTTCATTTGTCCCATTGAACACTACTGCCCCCTTCGGATACTTTAACTCTCTAGCATAGTGATTTGCTTCATAAGTCTCTTCTTCAGATAATTTCTTCCCCGAAGCATGTCGCACGATGTAATCGCCTGTGCTGGAAGGAGCTTCGGGGGCGGCAGTGTCAATTTCTTTAACCAAAGCTGGTTCTGATATTTTCTCGGTCTCCAAAGATTGATCCTTGGTAGGCTCTGAAGGCCCAGCTTCAGCTTCAGGTTGTTGCTTCGAAGCTTCAGCAACTTCAGCTTCGGTAGACACTTCAGCAACTTCAATAGTCTCCTTTGAAGTTGTGCTTGAAGACTTAATTGTCTCCAAAACATCTAACACGTTCACCATTCTTTTTCTTCTCGGGGTCACCGACGGGCCCTTTTGATTTTTTGTTGTTTTGACATTTGCTGAAGGACTTAAGATTTCCGATATTTTTGGCTCTTCAATCTTCGGTTTTTCTGCTTTTTCGGCTGAAGGTGCTTCAGTTTTCTCTTCTATCTTCGGCACTGGAGCTGGTTCTGTAGCTTCAGAAGCCAAAGAGACTTCACCAATAAATTTTGGCACTGTGGCCGGCTCAATAAAGCGCGCTCGATGGGTGAGCACCTTCATCTTTTTCCTTTGCGGCGCTGGCTCACTAGTGGCACTCGTGGTAGCTTCTGCCGCAGGAGAAGTAATTTTTCTTTTGCGACCCAGTACCGGATAGTGATAGTCAGGGTAGACAAACCCGACTGCGTCAAAAACCCGGTTGAGCCTTTTCTTCTTTCGGCCTCCGAAGGCTGCTGACAACGCAGTATTCTCGGCCTTCGAATATGCCCCAAGCAGTTCGTCACTTAATGTTTCAATGCTTTTCAACCAGTCATCGTCAGGTTCAACAAACTTATCCGCATATTTGAATGTGTATTTCAGTCTGACCAGTCCGCCTTCGTCGGACTCTTTGATGGTCTCCTTCGGCATTTCCCACTTACCTGCAAGTGGCCACACCCTAAAGGCAATATGCTCTTGGACCAAGTCCCTTGTTCCAATAAAAGAGCAGATTACGCCGAAGGCTCTTTGGCATTCCTCGGCTGCTTCATCCATTTCAACCTTCGGCCTTCGAAGTCCGAAGCGTTGCTAGATGGGGCGCATAATGATATTTTTGACATCTTCTTGCGCTGCTAAGTCATTCTTTACATAAAACCACTCTGTCATCCAGGATCCGGGCCACCTCTTCCGAAAAGTTGGCACAGGGCGACTTGACCCAGAGCGGGCACCGAAGCTGTAACACCCAAAGTTGTTGTGATATTGTTCTTTCCCCCAGGGCTTCGTCTCGTATAACAACTCATGAATGTTGCAAAAGCTTTTAGCATTTGGTTCTAAACCTTGGCTTCTTGCAGCCCAGACAAACATCCCCATTCTTATGATAGCTTCGGGAGTAATTTGATGAAGGTAGACTTGAAATGTTTTCAGTACTTCAACAACAAAGTTGCTTAGGGGGAATCGAAGCCCAGCCTTGAGAAAGCTTCGGTAGATTACGACTTCATCTTCTTCGGGGGTGGGAGAAGTCTTTTCTCCAGCATCAGCCCTCACAATAGATATATCTCGAAAATACCGCCCCCTCATATTATCAATATGACTTTGCTTAATAGTGGTTTTCCCGAAAACCGTGTGACTTGGCCGCCATGGACGATCTTCGGACTCTTCCCCACCACTTTCTACATCGTAACTGTCGCTGTCACCAGTATCTTCGGACAAACCTTCAAGAATCTCCTTGGTGATTTTCTCCGTATTGGTCTCCGCCATCGCTATAAGGAACCCCAAGTTCTTCTCTTCGTCGAGGCTCAGCTTCGTCTCGGCAGGGATCTTCTTACCTTCAGACATCTTCGAAAACGCTAAAAAACTGTTTTCAAGGCCGAAGCTTCAAAATCAAAAAGATCAGCAAATCTTAGTGCACAAGAGCTAAAAATTTAGTGGGCCGAAGCAGATGGCAAGTGTGCGTACCAAATAAGTTTGCGGTATGATCTTATTTATACCCCCAGGGCGGTGAAAATTGAAAGACCCCACTTGTCAGTGAATGTTGCTATTCTAGCAAAGGGAAGGTGTTTTTTCGGACCTTCGGCTCAAGGCCTTCGTCCATATCGCAATCTGAATTTATCATTAACAAATTAATATTGCGAGGGGCTACTGTTGGGGGCCTTCGTCCTCCGAAGGTCCTCAAAAACATGATTTGACAATGTTTTCCAAGTGGATTATGTGAACAGGTATCTTCGGACTCAGAATTATGAACATGAAGTACGGTCAGGACGAAGCCTGAACCAGACGAAGGACGAGCTGATTACCAAGCTCCATGAAGGATGGTGCACAGCCGAAGCTGTGCGCAGAGAAGCTTCGTCGCGATAGCAGAGAGGGGAACCGACTTAAAGATGAAAAGACTACGTGGGCCTTGACAGATTTCCTTAAGTCATTGACAAATGTAATGGACATGGATGTAATTTTACGTGGGCTGCGTCCCGCGTCTATAAATAGATGAACAGTACTCCCGTACTGTTCACGCTGACTTGGCATTTGCTTTTGCGTCACGCTTGTACTTTTTACCTTCTCTCAGGACCGAAGGTACATTTGTAATTTGAAATCATTTCTATTTTTCCATGTTAATAAAATAGAAATGATTCTATGATGATGTTTATATTATATTTCATGCTTTATATAAATCCTTCGTCATTACTTGTTATATTTACGAAGGTATGTCTCTTGTGACCTTCGTCCGAAACTCATTGTTTCTAGAAGAGGAATAATGTTTCGAAGGACGAAGGACTTTAACACTTAACACTTTTTATGTTGCCTTGTTCTTAACTCTTAGCATTTGAGAACAAGTCCCCAACAATTTGTATGAACACTTCGTTGCTTATTATTATTATACTCACGAAGGTACGTCCTTCATAACCTTCGTCCGAAATTCTTTATATCCTGAAGGGATATAATGTTTTGGAGGACGAAGGACTTTAACACTTAACATTTTCTATGTTGCCTTGTTCTTAACTCTTAGCATTTGAGAACAAGCCCCCAACAAGATGACTTCGAGCTTCATCACCAGCTAAATTCCATCCACCCTTCGTCCAAATTTGAGTTATGAATCTATTTCCAATGCTTCGGGCCAGACTAGAAATGTCAGTTAAATCCGCTGGTGACAGGCTAAAGTTTGGTCTGTTCACGATTTTCTCATGCGTGCCACCAGTCTTCATGAAAGCAATAGCTGTGCCGTGAGAAGCTAGCAGGGCACAGAAGTCGCCATGCCTAGCTATAACTTTGTTAAGTGCATCAACTTCGCGCTCAATATGTTCGAAGGTGCCTGGCAGGTCTTCAACCGAAGGTTCAAATTTTTCAGAACTGGCTCCAACCGAGTTGAAGACATGTTTCAGCCGTTGCACGCATCGGTTGCCAAATTCTAGACATTTATCCTGAAGTTCATTCAATGATTTTTGTAAATTCAAATTATTTTCGACTTCAGCTTTAAGCTTCGCGTCAAAACTCTGCTTTTCCTGTTCGAAGCTTTCTGACTTCGTGGAGAGTTCACTATTTAATCTGGCAATTTTGGCTTGGGCTTCTGCTAGTGAGCCCTCCATTGTTTGAAGTACAAAATCATTCTTTTCAAGAGCAGCTTCATGATCTTTGATTTTGCTTTCCAAGCCTTCAATTATAACCTCATTTTTCTTATCTTCGAGGTCCTGTTGCTTCCTCAAGGCTTTACTTAGTAGCATACTCTGTGTAAAATAATCTTCGTCAGCAATCACCTTCATCATAAAACGATGAAAAAAGCTGAAGGAGAAATTTTACCTTGAAATTAGAATAGAATAGGCTACCGACGATATGCTGTCATCGGTAGCGACTGATGTCAGCTTCAAGTTTTGGGAAACCAACACTCTTTGATAGAGTGCTGATAACCTTCGCTCCAGTCCGATCTCGGATGCATCCTAAGCTCTCTTCATTAATTCCGCCGAAGAGCAATGCTCCTGGTTGGTAGCCACAAGATATAGCATACTCCTGTAGCTCCTCTCTTTTAGTCTTAGATAATTCTTGACCAATTACATTTTGAAAATTAAATCCTTTTTCCTCCAAAGTATCTTCGGCGACTGCCTTCCCCTTTTCAGGCACTGTGGCCACGGTTTCTTCGGCGGCTGCAGCAGCTTCTTTCACTGCCATATCCGAGAGTATTCTATCAATATCAGATAATGTGCTCTCCAGATTCGTGGCTTTAGCCGTTATAGCTTTGGCAGGTATAGCTTCGGCAGTTGTAGCTTCAGTAGCTGCGGCAACTTCAACAGTTGGTGTTATTTTTTATGCTGAAGCTGGTGGTAGCATTTCTTCAATTGCTTGGATAACAGTAATAATCCTTCGCTTCTTTGGCCTAGCCGCCTTCTTCGTTGCCGAAGCCTCGTCTTTCTTCTGTAAAAGCCTCGTCAGTTGCGGCCCTAGTGGACTTAGCAACTTGATAGGTAGGGGTTCGATCATTACCTTTAAAATATCTTCTACTTCGGCAGCAGAAGGTGTCGAAGAAGCTCCCTCTTCTATTTCAGCCATCTTCGGCTCTGGAGTTGATGTTTTTCTTTTCTTTGAAGCAGCCACCTTTGGCTCGGGATTGGATTTTCTCTTTTTCAGAGCTTTTTCGTCCTCCTTTACCATCCTAGTTGCTTGTCTGCTCATAACACTAACAATCCTCCTTCTTTTCGGCCCTTCGGCACCCTTGTCTAATCGTTCGTAATCAGGATATTCAAAGTTTAAAGCATCCATTACTCGATTCAGCCTACGTTTTGTTCGGGTGCCGAAGGCCGCAGTCATCAGTTGATCTTCTTTCTTCGTATAATTGCCCAGAATTTCGTTGCACATAGTTTCAATCATTTCCAGCCATTCTTGGCAGGGCTCTTTGAATTGCTTCTCGAACTTGAAGCGATAGGGCAATCGAACAAGTTCACCCATCTTCTTTGATCCCTTCAGCTTCGGCATGCTCCAATCACTCAATGTTGGAGATACCCCGTTCGCCAGGTATTCTTGCACTAGATCTCTGGTACTGATATGCTCAGCCACCACTGTGAATTCTGTCACGGCTAGTTGGCATGGTAACCCTGGCTTCATGTTGCATAGGGGTCTGGTCATCCCGAAGCTTAGGCTTAGTGGGCTCATAACCAGCTTCTTCAGCTTCTCCCTTTTCTTCTCGTTAGCCTTAACATAAAACCACTCGCTTTTCCATCCAGTTGGCCACTTGGACCGATAGCTTAGGACTGGAGCCTTTATATCCTTGCGATACGTGAAGTTATAGCAGCCAAAATTTTCATGGAGCCCGTCTTCTCTAGCCTTCGTTTGGTAATGTAGCGCATGCACTCGGCAGAAAGCTTCGGCATTCGGATCTATCCCCTGGCTTCGAAGGGCCCAGATGAAAATACTGAGCTTAACAATAGCGTTAGGGGTCAGCCGATGAAGAAATATTTCATAATTAGCTAAAATTTCTCCAATAATCTCGTTCAGTGGAAACTGTAATCCTGCTCTGAAAAAACTTT
The DNA here is from genome assembly GCA_029449295.1 of Zea luxurians. Taxonomy (NCBI): domain Eukaryota; kingdom Viridiplantae; phylum Streptophyta; class Magnoliopsida; order Poales; family Poaceae; genus Zea; species Zea luxurians. The sequence continues at coordinate 40,575,745 of JAOPSE010000001.1, read as the reverse complement.
TAAAAACCACCACTTCATCATCTTTCGGTGTCGAAGTAGTCTCTTCCCCAGCAAAACGAATCAGCTTTTTCTCGGCTTCTCCGAAGTAGCCTAGCTTCATCATCATGGGCATATCAGCTTCAGAAACAGTAGATTTTTCAAAATCTAAGTGACTAGGTTTTGACGGGATCAAGATACTATAATCCTCTTCTTCTTCGTCAGCAATTTCTTCCTCAACGTCTTGTTCAATTTCGACAACAGGAGCACCTTCTTCAATGGCCCCCTCTGTCACAACTAGTCCTGATTGTCTCATCACTTCGGAGATCAGAGCAGTCTCGGTAGCTTCGGCCTCCTCTCCGTCATGGGTCACTCTCGCAGTTGAACGTACTCTGGCCATTTGATGATTTTCTTGCAGTTCTTACGAAGTTGATTGTTCTTTCGCAGTCTTTTGACGAAGCTCCCTCTTTTAACGAAGCTAATTCAGAACAGTGGCTTGCTCGGAAATGCAGTGAAAAAGCTTCGGCTATGGTTAAAATTTTCAACAGCACAACAGTGCAATAGCAATGAATGCTATAATAACTTCACATCTACCCGTCTGTTTATATAGTGCTGCAGGTCGGAAGGTGAATCGCTAAGGTGACCGCACCCGCTGAACAGTTACTCGCACCCGCTGAACGGTGGACCAACCGGTGCTTGGGAGGAGAACCGCCAGACCGTGCAAACCCGCTTCATGGTGGGCCATCTCTCGTGCTCGGAATATTTTAATCGTTTCTCGGCAACGAGCTCAGGGAAGGTGTTTTTCGGACCTTCGGCATTTCGAAGCTTCAGAGATGTTTTCACGGATCAAGTTCGTTACAAAAAACGATCTAGCACCGCGAAGGGGCTACTGTTGGGGGTCTGCTTCGTCGCCGAAGGTCCTACAAGAAGAAACAGCTTCAGACGATCAACATAGAAGCAACGCCGAAGCTACCATCTAGGGAGCTTCGGCATAATAACACACTTTGAGACGAAAGGTAGCACCGACTTAAAGGTGAAAAGACTGATTGGTCCATGATAATCTGTATCATGATTGTAACTATTTATAAAGGGCATGAATGTAAATCCACACAGGCTGCGCCCTGTGCCTATAAATAGATGAACAGTACCCCCGTATTGTTCACGCGTACTTGTACTCGCTGGTACGTCACACTTGCATCTTTGCCTTCAATCAAGCCGAAGGTATAAATATAATTTGATATTGTTTTTATTCATTCTTGATTATATAAAAGAAATATATTTTATGATGTCACGTAATTATCCATGTTGATATGTTTTATATGCTTTGTCTCTCATTGATTTATGTTGCAATGATGAAGGTACGTCCTTCATAACCTTCATCCGAAGATCGTTATATCCTCAGGGAAATAATGCTTCGAAGGACAAAGGGCATTAAACATTAACCTATTTTTGTGTGTTGCCTTGTTCTTAATTCATAGCATTGGAGAACAAGTCACCAACAGTGTACATGAGTAGATTTAGTGTGTTGCATGTGTCCTAAGAGCCGCACTTTTGAATGAAACCTCTGAAGAAAGCAAGTATTCCATGATCCTATACCCCTTTAGCAAATACTCATTACTATTTTGGCCAAATTATTGCACCTAATAGAAATTTCCCTAGTGATTGTTTACCATGTCCTTATTTCCACTCAGGAATTCAGGAACATTTTTAGTAAACAAATGCTAGTGCTCTACATCTTTCAAAAGGAAAGTTTTTAAAAGTTTTATGAGAGTTTTTTATAAGATATGCTTAGCAAACCATGGGGACTTGATGCATGGGATAGGATTGCTCAATTGCTACACCTTAAAAACCGGTTCATCGAGCAACCATCCAAGACAACAGTTTAACCACAAGGACTATATGGGCTCCGGTCTTGACCATGTAATCAGGGGTAATTGGGTGGACATTTTCTATGACAGAACGTGATGAAAGAAGGCTCTTTGGCCGCACTTACGCTTGACAACGCCTTGGGTGAGATGCACTGGAAGGCCTACGTGCGAGGATTGTGGTGGAGAGATATTACAAGAGATTGCTTCTAGATATTCTATCTTAGTCTCATACACACGGGAGATCCTTTGTAAAGGTCTTGTAGTGAACCCTGGCACACCTCCCTAGAAGAGGTGATGGTCTTGCAAACTCGGGTAAATGGGTAACATGACTTGTGAGTAAAGTTGTACATCCTCTATGTAGTGTCTAAAACCGATTAATTAGTTGTGCTCAAGGTCACAAGCGACCTTGGTATCCTCATAGATTAGTGTTTTAAAAGCAAAACATCATCATGAGACTTCATGATTGGTCTACTGTGGGATGTCGTGGGTGTTATTTTAAAAGGTTCACCATGATACTTGTGAATGGTTCATTATGAGATGCAATGAACGGTTTTAAAAACATTAACCATGAGACTTGGTGAATAGTTCATTGTGGAATGTAAAGATCAGGTTTTCAGCGGATACTTTACTATAACAATTCACCATGAGATTTGGTGGATGATTGAAAGGGAAATGTGCCCTTGGGCCATTTCTAGTTTGTTTTGGTGATTAAATGCTCAACACATTATCTTGTACTAACATCTTGATGTATGAGCATAAGCACAAGTATTTGAAAGACAAATTGAGAAACATGGGAGAAGTGCATAATTGTGTATATTGCAATTTCTATTGCATGGAAGAAACAAAGGTATGATTCTATCACTTAGTGAATTGTTTAAGTTACTAACTATGTTTATCTAAGTTCTAGGAAACTTCGCAAGTTGAACCATTTTTGGAGAAATGGTGTTTGTCTAAGTGTGGACAAACTTGTGCCAGTCTAGGAGCACCGGACAGTTTGGTGTGCACCAGTCAGTGTCCGGTGCCCAGACTAGTCAGCCGGCGAACATGTCGCTCTCGGGATTCCGCCGGGACATCGCAGCTATAATTCACCAGATTGTCCGGTGTACCAACTGCAGGCTTGGCCAAGATCGTCCGCGTAGGACACGTCAGCCTGGTCAACGTTAACCAGGTCGAAACGGACTGTCCGGTGCACCACCAGAATGTCCAGTGTGCCAAGTGATCAATGGTCATCAACGGTTAGCTCGGATGAATAAGGAAGGATATTGTCTACTATGTAGTGTCCGGTGTGCACTAGACAGTCTGGTGCACTCGCGAACAGAAGGCAACCAGGGCCTTCCAAATGAATATCAAACGTCTACTTGGTCCCTTGGGGCTATAAAAGGACCCCCCTATGCACATGGAGTGACACAAGCACACTTTGAGCATTCTACAACTCCTAGACTCTGTGACCACGCTATCGATTCATTAGATAGAGTTTTGAGCAAGTTCTTGAGCTGTGACTCTGCTATTTTGATTCTTGAGCCCTCTTCTTGACTTGTGTGTGTGTTGTTGCTGTGATGGTGTTCTTGTGTCTATTTCTACTCCCATCCTTACTCTGTTTTAATAGTAAACATTTGTCTAAGGCATAAGAGACTCCAATTTGTTGAGATTCCACACAACTGGGAATTGATATAAGGAAGACAACTGTGGTACTCAAGTTTGATCTTTGGATCACTTGAGAGGGGTTGAGTGCAACCCTTGACCGAAGGAGGTCACCACAATGTGTCCATTTACTTTATTGTGATAATAACTTCTTGAGTTCTCATATTCACTTGTATTATTGCTCCTGAGTTTGATACACATCTCAAAGGAGCAATCAAGTGAAGAGTTCTCCTCTCTCCATCTCTACTCATACCAACTTGGTTTTAGCTTCCACTAACACTCATTATAAACCAAGTTTATGTTGTTTAGAGTTGATTATTGCAGGATCACCTATTCACCCCCTCTAGGTGCTCTCAATTGGTATCAAAGTCGTTGTCTTTATTAAGGGACTAACTGCCTGAAGAGATGGATCATAAGGGCAAGGAGATTGTGATCAACGACAAGAAGGAGACCCTCAACAACAACGAGCCAAAAGGAGATAAGCCCAACGACTCAAACTCGAACAACAAGAGGAAGGACGGGTAGAAGAAGAGGGGCATCAAGAAGATAATCTACTATGACAACGACGCCTCCTCCTCTTCAAAGAAAAAGACGGTTAATCAAAATTATTCTTTTGATTATTCCCATATTTCATATAACTCCAATGCTCATTTTCTATCTATACCTCTTGGCAAGCCCCCTCACTTTGATGGGGAAGATTATTCTTTTTGGAGTCATAAAATGTGTAGTCATTTATTTTCTCTCCATCCTAGCATTTGGGAAGTAGTGGAAAATGGAATTAATTTTGATAGTAGTGATAATGCCATATTTATTAATGAACAAATTCATAAAAATACCCAAGCCACTACTGTTCTTTTAGCATCTCTATGCAGGGATGAATACAACAAGGTTAGTGATTTGGACAACGCCAAGCAAATATTGGACACCCTCAAGATCTCTCATGAGGGTAATTATGCTACTATGATCAACAAGATGGAGTTGGTTGAAAGCAAGCTAGGGAGATTCGCTATGAAAAGGGGAGAAGAGGCAACTGAAACGTATAATAGGCTCAAGACGCTGGTGAACAAGATTCAAAGCTATGGAAGCACAAGATGGACGGATCACGATGCCGTGCGCCTCATGTTAAGGTCATTTACTGTAATTGATCCCCATCTTGATAATCTTATTCATGAAAACCTTAGGTATACCAAAATGTCGCCTAAGGAAATCCTTGGTAAGTTTGTAAGAGGGTGCATGATGGTAAAAGAAGCAAGGTACGTCGATCACATCGCCAACGGACCTCTTCTTCTCTATGAGCCGCAACCCGTTGCACTCAAAGCAACGACCAGCAAGGAGACAAACAAGGTGGCACAAGTGGAGGTAGCTGGACTTAATGAGGACAAAATGTCGCTTGTAATAAAGCACTTCAAGAACGCATTGAAAGGATGCAAGGACTACTCCAACAAGAACAAATCAAGGGGACAACATTCATGCTTCAAGTGAGGTAAGACTAGTCATTTTATTGCTCAATGTCCTGATAATGAGAATGACCTGGTACAAGACAAGAAAGGGAAGAAAGAGAAAAATAAGTTCTATAAAAAGACAAAGGACGAGGCGCACATCGGCAAGGAATAGGACCTGGACTGCTCTTCATACGACTTCAATGATGAAGGACTTGTTGCCTCCGCCTTCGACAAATCCTACCTCTTCCCCAGCGAGCATCACACTAGCCTCATGGGAAAAGAGAAGAAGGTACGTACCCGCGATACTCCATAGTATACCTCTTCAAGTGATGAAGAATGTGATGATGATGATGAAGTAGTGTAATATCCTGGCCCCTAGGATGGTGATATCCTAGCCCAAGGCTTAATAGAATTAGTAGAGTACTGATACCAACAAGGTGCATCTTCTTTTTCGAAAGCCTTTCTCGAAAGAACCTCTATGTTAAGCGTGCTTGACTTGGAGCGATTTGGGATGGGTGACAAACCGGGAAGTTTTCTCGGGTGCATGAGTGAGGACAAAGTGCGCACAAGTGACCCGTGTTGGTCTATGGGGACAATATATGATCCTAGAGAGCTGCTAGGAGTAAGTATGGCCGATCCAGGGATTGGACAGGGTGTTACAAGTGGTATAAGAGCCGACCCTCGTGGTTTCATGGGCGTGTGTGGGTTAGGGGTTCGGGTATATAGCGCATGGCGCATGTGGGCCCGGAGTGGTCACATGGCATGGCATATGATGACACTAGACACATAGACGTGGCTAAGAGGGGAGGTTCCTGGCTTGGGGTTGACCGATGAGGACGTCAGTCTTCTAAGGGGTGGATTGTGTTATCCTGGCCCCAAGGATGGTGATATCCTGGCCCAAGGCTTAATAGAATTAGTAGAGTACTCATACCAACAAGGTGCATCTTCTTTTTTGGAAGCCTATCTTGAAAGAACCATCAAGTTAAGCGTGCTTGGCTTGGAGCAATTTGGGATGGGTGACCGACTGTAAAGTTTTGTCAGGTGTGCATGAGTGAGGACAAAGTGCGCACAAAAGACCCATGTTGGTCTGTGGGGACAATATATGATCCTAGAGAGCTGCCAGGAGTAAGTATGGCCGATCCAGGGATTGGACGGGGTGTTACACGTAGACTATAGCAATCTTTTTAAGGGATTAGATAGATTTAAGGTAGATAAAATTAATGAATTAATTGATGCTCTTAATGAAAAGGATAGATTGCTAGAAAAACAAGATCTGCTTTATGAGGAATATGATAAAGTAGTAGAAGTAGAAAAATCTCTTGCGTTAGAAATAAAGAAGAATGAAATGCTTGCTTTTGAATTATCTTCTTGTCATTCCTTTATTACTAGCCTTAAGAGTATAAATGATGATTTGAATGCTAGAATAGAGAAATTATATGTTGCTAGTCTATCTGTTGAGTATGTTTCAATTTGTGCTAATTGTAAAGATCATGATTTTAATGCTTGTAGTAATCATGCCTCTACTATTGCAAAATTAAATGATGAAATTTCTCAATTATGTTCAACTTAAAACTTGCAAAAATGGAGTAGAGAAAGTTAAAATTGCTAGGGACGCCTTTGCCACTGGTAACCATCGCTCCATTAAAGATGGTCTTGGTTTCCAAAAGGGAACCAAGAACACTAAAAGCCAAAAGGTCCTCAACTTCACAAAGGAAAATGGGAAGGCACCTATGGCTAATAGCTTGCATTCTGTTCATGAGAAGAAAAACTGTCACACCTAGTTTTTGGAAGGCAAACCGAATGCGAACCATGTACGTGCCAGGATCAGAACTCACGTACACATCGATTACATAATTAGACATCATCACACAATGCTCAAAGTAAATAGCAGAAAGGTACTTTAATTACATCAAGATGTCTAAGACATCCACAGAGTCTAATACATAGTCATAGTCTTCAACATTGATATCAAAGTGTGGAGAAACGAAACGTAGAAGATAAGCCTACACAGGCACCTGACTAGGGGTTTGCCACTAAAATAAACTAGAACCCATTGTAGTCCTAAAACTCCTCAAAGTCCTCCATGTTTCCAGCATTTCCTCCTGAGCACTGAGTATAGTGGGGACAACCTGGGTGGGCTTGTTTGTAAAGCAAGGGTGAGTACACATCAACATACTCAGCAAATGTCCCGTTTGGCTAAAGTGGACTAGCTGTATGTGGAGTTAAGGTTAAGCGGTTGCTCTTAGTTGGTCAAGTATTTATTACTATTCATAGAGCCAAGTTTTAGTAATAACCCAGTTATTACCCAAAAGCACTCCCTCCAAGAGGAAATACCAGAGATCAAAATTATAACCATCATTGCTAACCATCATCATAAAAGTAACCAATGTTCTTCTAATCAAAGAGGATCCTAAGGCGGCTCATAACCGTGAGCACGGCTGATATACCAGTTTATAACACTTTGCAAAGGTCGCACACTTTACCCACAAGTTGTGGTTCCCGTTCTGCCCGGAGATCATGACTCTCCATTGATCACTACCCTAGCAGGGTCTCACTATGTAGCCTTTACAAAGATTTCCCAGAGGTCATAGCCACCCGTTAGGTTTCTCCAGTTTGATAAACACAGTACATCTCCCCAAAGGAAGGGTGACTAACAAAACCAAATCAAGAACCTCTACAACCAACCTCGGCAGAGCAAGTACTATGCCCGGACCCCATTGACGGCCCTACGGTGAAGCCAACTACTCATCTGGTTCCTCTAATTAATCAGCTAAGGGCGTCCCATTCCACGCTCATGGTTGCACTGTTATCCTGGGTTGTCACTCCCCAAATAGGTCCTTATGGAGAGGTACTCAGGAAACAGCCTGAGCCCCCTAAGGTATCACAATATCATCCTCGAGATAACATCATCGTATCATAAGTAATCATATCATGTTCATTGATTAAGTTAAAGCAGTAGCATACGCTAACAATGATTAACCCACAAAGGTAAACAAGGATAAGGTAAATACAGACTAGCAAATCCTTAAGTTTTCAATAATGTAATGCAGGACAGTGAATTATAAAGTAAAATAGGACATGATAGGTCTGAGGACACTTGCCTTCACTAGGTTGTTGCCCAGGAAGATCTTCGGCAACACACTTAGGAACCACGGGCTGCTCATTGTCTAAATAAAGCGATCATACATTCAATACATTTGGAAAGTATAAATGAACAGCACACCAAACATGTATAAACATTGGAACACATCTCAAAAGGTATAGTATTAATTAAAGAAAAAGGAGACCAAATTATAAAATGAACTAATCTTAATTAGGAGTTGATTACTCTTTAAGTATTGTCCATGATTACATAATCCAATACTATTTATTTTATTGGGACCTAAAGGTTAAACTAGAGATTAATTCTTATCTTACACATTATTAAACTCACAAGATTAAACATCCATTTACCCCTAGGGTTTTCCTTTTTATTTATTTTATTAGAGGAATAAATCAACATATACATTAATCTCATATTCTAGGTATAAAATTAAAGTGTATAGGCTATAGATGAACATAATTTATTTGGACAGAGAATAATCTTATGAACATTTTGCAATTTGAACCACTAAATTTGGACTTCATATGAAAAAGATATGAAATAAACAAGTTTTAAAGTTTAAAATATGAAATTAGGTCCAATTCTATAATTATTTAAAAGCATAGGGTGTTGTTTAAAAGAACACAAGGGTCTGCGCGCAAAAACCAGGGACAACGGGTTCATTTCCTAAAACCCGAGGGCTCTTAAGCAAAAATACACGCGAGGGGGTATCGAGCGATCTCAACCATCGAATCTCAGGTCAACGGACAGGATTAGATCACACGGACACACGCGCGGGTGCGACTGACAGGCGGGGACGGGGTATCAGCGAACCGGGGCGGGGCTAATCGGCCAGGCCTAGTGGCAGGGGTGCGGGTGAGGGGGAGAGAGGAGGACAGTCGGATCTAGATCAGAGGGCTAAGGTTAGATCTGCTCTGTTTAAGTCTAAACCACCTGATCTCGAACGGATGCCCGAGATCCAACGGCTGGCGGCCGGGCGCGGGTGCGATGGTGCCGCTCGATCCCGCGGCGAAGTCTCGTCGAAGACAAGGGGACTAGCCACGGCAGGGCTCTAGGGGCTTGGGCAATAGCTCGAGCGCGCTTAGGGCGATCTGGCGGACTCGACCATGGGTGCAAAACCGGCACGGGGGCACCCGAGGGCGCAGAACACGGTGAGATGGGCTAACAGCGGTGCGGATCAACTCCAGCGAGGAATTGCGCGGGAAATGGGGCGATACTTGGTGAAATCAAGGCATGGGAAGGTTGCTCACCTCGAGTGCGAACTCCGAGACGCTTGGTGAATGGCGGGGGCGCGGTGGAGCCTCGAGTCGACGGCGGCGGGCTCCGGCGGCGCAAGAAATGATCCGGTGAGCGCAGACCAGGCAAATCACAGAGGGGAAGGGCAAACCAAAGGGCGTCCCGAGTAGCTGACGATGAGGCAGAACTCACCGCTGCAACGGACAGGGCGCGAGCTCGACCGCGGTCGCAGAACAGACGACGGTCTACGGTGAGCGGCGGCGGAGCTTCCTGGTTGCGTGTGCAGAGCGAGAGAGGGGCCGAGAGGGTTCGGCTGAGGGCGCAAGTGAGGGGTGGAAGTGGATAAGCGGGGCACAGGGCTCAAAAGGGGCGGGGACGTGCGGAGGTGGCCGGAGAACACGCGGTCGTGGGCGCGTCCACGGTGAGGGACGTGGGCGGGAGGTTGGGGACGGACTGACAGGTGCGCTCGGCGGAACAGAGAGAGAAGCGGGCGCGCGTGCGAGAGGAACGACGCCGACAGATCGGCCCCACAGAGCAGCGAGAGAGAGGGAGAGAGGGCGCGTGGGTTGGCGTCGATAGGCGGGACACGCCTATCAGGCACCGAGGGCGAGCGGGCGCGCACGTAGGACTGGGCTTAATGGGCCAACTTGGGCTAAAATGGGTTTTCTTTTTCCAGGGAATTTCTAATGCCTTTTATATTTATTTTCTCTAGGGTTTTCAATTCAAATTCAAACCAAGTTTCAAATTCAAACCAAATCAAACATGTGCAACAATTCAAAGAATATTTGAAACTCAACATGATGCAACATTTCGTGACTCATATGTTTTGTCAAAAATAAAATAAATAATCCCCCACTAATTAAACTAACCCTAACCAAAAGAGAAAGAGAGAGAGGAACTAGAGAGAGATAGAAACTAGAGTAAGAGAGAGAAGAGTAACACCTGAATTTGGATGATAATAAGAAAGAAATTTTATACCCCCAAATTCAGGGTGTTATGGACCTATCCCCCTTAAAAGAATCTCGCCCTCGAGATTCAGGGCTGGCTAGCAAAGAGTTTAGGGTACTTGGCTCTCAGATCGTCTTCTCTTTCCCAAGTTGCTTCTTCTTCTGAGTGGTGACCCCACTTGACTTAGCACATCTGGATAGTGCTCCTCCGAGTGACTCGATCTGCTGTCTCCAAAATTTGAGTTGGCTTCTCTATGTATGTCAGATCTTCTTGAACTTCAAGGTCTTCTGTTGGCAACTGCTCTTCTGGTACTCGCATGCTTTTCTTCAACTGAGACACGTGAAGCACGTCGTGCACGGCGGACATATTTTCTGGTAAACTGAGTTGATAAGCCACCTCTCCACGTCTTGCTTGAATCTGATACGGCCCGATATATCGAGGTGCTAGATTGCCTTTGACTCCAAACCTTTTGGTTCCTCTGATGGGTGACACTTTCAAATAGACATAGTCTCCCACTTCAAAACTCAGTTCTCTTCTTCGGGTGTCAGCATTGCTTCGCTGTCTGGACTGTGCTGTCTTTAGATTCTCTTGGACCATCCTGATATTCTCTTTAGCTTCATGCAAAATATCGGGACCGAACACCTGCCTTTCACCGGGTTGGTCCCAATGCAACGGGGTTCTGCAATTCCACCCATACAGTGCTTGGAATGGTGCTATTGGAGACTTGTTCTCAAATGCTATGAATTAAGAACAAGGCAACACAGAAAATTTTAAACGTTAAAACCCTTCGTCCTTCGAAGCATTATTTCCCTTGGGACATAATGATCTTCGAACGAAGGTTATGAAGGACATACCTTCAGCAACATAACATATAATGATGAAGAAGGAATCATATGAAATATAAAATAACATAAACAATCATGTATTATTATCAATTCATTTCTATTTTATTATTATGGAAAATAGAGATGATATCAAATTACAAATGTACCTTCGGCTTGAAAGAAGGTAAAAGTACAAGCGTGACGCAAAAGCAAATGATAAGTCCGCGTGAACAGTACGGGAGTACTGTTCATCTATTTATAGGCACGGGACACAGGCCATATAAAATTACACCCATGCCCTTTACATTTGCTAATGGATCTATAGTAACCCATCGAGGTCTGAATAGCCTTTTCCTTTTTAAGTCGGTTTCCTTTTCTGTTGTCATGCCGAAGCCCTCCTGCACATAGTTTCGGCTCTGCGCCAACCTTCGTATTCTTTGTGCTTCTTCACACTGTGGTTCTGATCTGAGTCTGAAGGTCCAAGTCCGAAGGTACCTGTTCATGTATTATACTCCAGAAACATTGTTAAATCATGTTTTTGAGGACCTTCGGAAGCCAAAGGCCCCCAACAGTAGCCCCTCGCAATATTAATTTGTTAGAATAATAAATTCAGATTGCGATATGGACGAAGGCCTTAAGCCGAAGGTTCGAAAAAACACCTTCCCTTTGCTAGAATAGCAACAGTCAATGACAAGCAGGGCCCTCCACCCTGCAACGCACTAGGTGTATAAATAAGAGCAGACCACGAGCTCATTTGGTACGCTTTTTGCCATCTGCTCTGTTTGCTCAATTTTTAGCTCTTGCCTACCAACGCTTGCTTGGTTTTTTAGATTTTCTAAGCTTCGGCTTTGAGAGCTCATTTTCACCATTTCCGAAGAGAAGATGTCTCAAGATAAGAAAGCTGTTGCTGAAACGAAGTTGAGCGAGGAGGAGAAGCTTCTTAAGGAAAAAACCGCTGGATTCATCGAATCAATTGTAAAGATCAACACAGAAAAGATTACAAAAGAAATTCTAGAAGGCTTATCTGAAGATACCGATGACAGCGATAGTTATGATGTAGAAAGTGGGGGCGAAGACTTTGAAGATTGGTCGTGGCGACCAAGTCACACAATCTTCAGAAAATCGACTATCAGGCAAAGTCATCTTGATAACATGAGAGGAAGGTATTTTCGAGACATATCCATCATGAGGGCTGACAACGGAGACAGGACTGCCCTTGCTCCTGAAGAGAATGAAGTCGTAATCTATCGAAGCTTCTTCAAGGCTGGGCTTCGATTCCCCCTAAGCAGTTTCGTGGTTGAAGTTTTAAAGATATACAAGATTTTTCTTCACCAGATTACACCCGAATCCATCACAAGAATGGGAATCTTTGTATGGGCTGTGAGGAGTCAAGGTTTGGAACCAAGTGCAAAAAGTTTCTGCAATATGCACAAACTTTTATATGAGACGAAACCCTAGGGTAAGGAGCAGTATCACAATAATTTTGGTTGCTATAGCTTTGTTGCTCGTTCAGGCTCAAGCTACCCAGTGCCAACCTTTTGGAAGAGGTGGCCTGGAGACTGAATGAAAGAATGGTTCTATGTGAAAAATGATTTAAAGGCGAGAGAAGATATCAAAGAGATCATGATGCGCCCCATGTGGTCCCACTTCGGCCTTTGGAAACCGAAAGTAGAGATTGATGAAGAAGCTGAAGAATGCCGAAGGGCCTTTGGCATAGTTTGTTCTTTCATCGGGACAAGGGACTTTGTCCAAGAGCACGTGGCCTACAAGATATGGCCATTGGTAGTCAACTGGGAGATGCCAAAAGAAACCATCAGCAACCCCAATGAAGGTGGTTTGGTTCGACTGAAATATACCTTCAGGTTTGGAGACCAATTTATCGAACCAGACGATGACTGGCTGAAGTGCATCGAAGCTACAAGTGATGATCTGCTTGGGCCGTACTCCAAAGCGGAGGATAATGCGTTATCTGCGGCCTTCAGGAGCCGGAAAAAGAAAAGGCTAAATAGAGTTTTTGATGCTATTGGGTTCATGTACCCTGATTACAGCTACCCGCCACGGGGGCAGAAGAGAAAGAGTGCAACTTCCGGGAAAGATGCCGCTTCAGCTGTTCCAAGTGAGCCCGCGCCGAAGAGGAAGAAGGTGAAGGTTCTTACTCGCTGACCGCGATATATTGAACCGGCCGTAGTGCCCGAATTTGGCGGTAAGACCTCTTCGGCTACTAAAGCCAAAGAACCTGCGCCTACGCAGAGGATTGAAGAGTCGGCTGCAATGCCGAAGACATCCTCAGCCAAATTAGCTGAGCCGAAGGCCGATGATACAGGGGTCGAAGGAACAAAGATATCAGAAATTACAAGCCCTTCGGCAGAAGTGACAGTGCCAAAGGCACAAAAAGGTCTTATAGTGACCCCTAAGAGGAAAAGAATGGTCAATGTACTAGATGCGCTGGAGACAATAAAGACAAGCTCTACTCCAAGGAAAACTGCCGAAGCTCCAAAGCCGCATACTGAGGCAAAGCTAACCGAAGCCGAAGCTGCAAAGAGCCAGGTCGAAACCGAAGCTAGGCCTTCAGAGCCCGCCAAGGAGAAATCCTTGGAAACTGGAGAACAAGAAAAGAAAAAGAAGCTGCAGAACAAATTCTGCCTGAAAAAATTGCCACTCCTACTCCCGAAGCATCCTCCGAAGTTCTTGATTATATTGTACGACATGCTTCGGGAAAAAGGTTGTCTGAAGAAGAAAAACGAGAAGCTCAATACTATGCCCAAAAATTGAAATATTCAAAGGGGAAATTGGTATTCAACGGCAGCGGAGAAGAAGATTTCTTATATTGTCTCCCAGACAACAAGGAGATTTCTGTCTTCCGGGAGATGAGCAGAAGCTTCGGATTCCCAACACTGGAAGTCGGGCTTTCGGCACTATCGAAAGATGAATTGGCGGATAGCTTAGCATATAATAGTTTAAAGGTGTGAGAAAAAAAATGTTTTGTTCTTAAAAACGAAAATTTTTGTTTATTTGCTTATGCTTACTACCGCACTTCTTTTGCAGGGCCTGATTCTTAGCAATGCCCTCAGGGCGCAGAAAAATGCCGAAGACGAAGGATGTACTATAGCCTTGAACAACCTTCGTTCCAAAGTAATTGAACTAAGGAACGAAGGTCTTGAAAAAGATAAAATATTAAATTCATTAGTGAACAAAATAAAAGAAGACGAAGCTACTTCCAAAGCCCAAGCTGAAGCCCAGAAATGCGAAATTGAGGACCTTCAGAAACAGCTGGCTGAAGCAAAATTAAAATGCGCTGTTGCCGAAGCTGAACGAGATGCCAGTGATTACTGGAAAACTTACTGGGAAAAAACGGTTGTAGAACTCCGCTCTTCAAAAGAAAGATGTTATGAAAAATCTATAGAATGTGTGGAAAAGATAAAAACTAGCTTCGCCAATGTTGGCGCATATTCAAGTGAAGACAACTTCGTACGGGGCGATCCCGAAGGGCCGATTGAGTGGATCAGCAGCGAGGCCGAAGCCTTTGAGGAAATTTTAAATGGCCGTGGGGACGTCTGTGCCTTCTCAGGTGCTAGAGGCATTGCAGCTATTTTGGAGAAGTCAGGTTGTGATCACGTGAAAACTTTGGCCCAAGCCGAAGCTACTTTATCTATTGAGGACACAAAGGACCCCTCGGCCGAAGCAAGCTTAGTGGGTGGAAAATTGTTTATTGACATCTAGGAAAATGGCGGCCGAGGGATGGCTCACGAGATAATAAAAAAGAGCGAAAAAGATACTCACGATGCAAAGGAAGCAACGAAGGCAGCTGAAAAGGCTGCGGAACTGGAAAAGCGGTTAGGTATTGCTTAATAGCTTTTAACTTTAATTTTTATTTCTGTGACTTCGAATCTTATTTATGTTTTCTACTGGAGCCGAACTATCTCCTCCCCTAGAGCCCTTCGAGTCATTGATCGAGCCAGGGGCAAAGGAACCAGCAGAAATCATTAATATGACCGAAAGCATTTTGGACGAAGTTATTACTCAACTGCTGACCAAAGCTGCGGACGAAGTTTTGAAGGAAGAATAATAGATATTGTAAAGACATTGTTAGAATACCAATGTAACATTTGCTAGACTATGCTTGTAATATTTGGCGCTCATGAGTTTTTAATGTAATGTATAAATGGCTTTGTAATTCATTTCTTTGCGATGCATGAAACTTTTATTGTACATACTGTTTTTGAGCCTTCGGCAAAAAAACACCTTCCCTTCTTTTCATGCTTCGTAAAGAAAAATACTTCAATAAACTTCAATGCTTCGTCAACAATAATGATTCGTGAAAAATCCTCCAATCGTCGCAGAAACATTAATGCTTCGTCAACAATAAACTTTTTCCTCCACTTTAGAGCTGATAAAGTTGTATCTCTTCGAAACTCATTTTGTGCCTTAGCACAATTTCACTTTTTCGAAGCATTCTCCGAAGGTCAACATTGTATCCCCTTCTTGTGCCATTGATGCAATATGATGTATGATGTGATGTTATGTTATGTGAATGATGTGATGATGTTAAGCTATGCAAAATGATATTTGTGCCGAAGATACACACACATCCCCACTGTAGGATACACGATCTCTTTGCCGTTTATTTTTTGGCTTCACCGCTTATTTTTTGGTGTATCAGCGCTGACTTTTTGCTGTAAGTTCTGCATTCTCTTAGGAACGTCTTTTGAACTTCTTTGCCTTCTATTTCGGCGGTATTCGCATTGACTTTTCACGCTTCGCCTTATATTTCGGCGGAATCAGCGTTGACTTTTCGCTATAAGCTCTGCATTCCCTTTGGAACGACTTTTGAGCAGAAAACTTACACTGCGCTCCCTTAGGAACGACTTTTTGTAGTTTTGGCAAACTTACGCTGCGTTCAGTAGAACGACTTTTTGTAGCTTCGAAGATACTTGTGACTTAAGAACGACTTTTTGTGCCTCGGTGACTTTTTGGACTTCGTAAGTCTATGGAGAAGATATATTTTCGCTATGGCAAAAACGAAGCTATTACAAGGAATTGAAAACGACAAGAAAACTAAGTTTCAACAACTGTTCCTTAGTAAGAAAGAGAATGACAATGAATGTAAAAACTGATTCAGGGGTAGGATATCTCTTTGTAGATATGCTTCGACTCTGGCACAGTACTGTTGACTATGCGAGCTTCGGACTCCTCCCTGAAGTCTCTCTGCTGATGGGTCTATTGACTCCCTTATGGCTGTTGGCCGCGTGAATATGCAGTTTGTGGTGGTCGCGGAGGTGGGAGTTGTGGCCAACACGCCTGTGGCTGACTAGCCGAAGCAACAAACGCTGCAGGATGGTTACCTACATACTCTGGTATGTAGGGTGAGTGATACGAAGCAGTATGCATGACCTGCTTCGGCTGGTTCTGCTGAGCTGCAGCTTCTGCTATTTCCTTCTGTTTCTGAATGGTGACATGGCACATCCTTGTAGTATGGCCCTTGTCCTCACCGCAGAATAAGCAATAAATTTTCCTGGGCTGATCCCCAAACCTTCCTCCGAAGCCCCTAGCGCCTCTGCCCCTTGGAGCTGACGGCCGAGGATAGCTCTGTTGCTGCTCCGAAGCTTGCGAGGAATATTGTGGCCTCTATTACTGACTTCCTCTGTCGTCATTCTGGGTGGAGTGGATTGATCTGACATGCCATGGGTGTATTCTTCCTCCGAAGCCCCTGGTCATCTCAGGGAACCTGTAGGCTTCCTCCCTTCTCTAACGGAAGTCATTGTCAGCGCGGATGTATTCATCCATCTTTTGCAGCAATTTCTCCAGGGTTTCAGGAGGTTTCCTGGCGAAGTATTAGGCCGTAGGTCCTGGCCGAAGCCCCTTGATCATGGCCTCAGTGACAATTTCATTGGGCACTGTTGGCGCTTGTGCCCTTAGACGCAAGAACCTTCGGACATACGCCTGGAGGTATTCCTCATGGTCTTGCGTGCACTGGAACAAAGCTTGAGCAGTAACCGGCTTCGTCTGAAACTGGTGATCAGCATGTCCTTCAGCTTCTACCATGATGTAATTGTTCCTGGCCGAAGAGAGGAGTACCAGGTTTGTGCAACATTCTTGACTGCCATGACGAAAGATTTCGCCATGACTGCAGTATTGCCTCCATATGAAGATATGGTTGCTTCGTAGCTCATCAGAAAAACTGCTTCGGATCTAAGTGCCCGTCATACATGGGGAGCTGGGGTGGCTTGTATGACGGGGGCCAAGGTGTAGCCTGCAATTCTGCTGACAGAGGAGAAGCATCATCAAAAGCAAAATTTCCATGATAAAAATCCTCATACCATTCATCCTCTTTGAAGAAGCCTTCTTGATGAAGCCCCCTATGTTGAGGCCTTCTCTCTTGCTCATCTTGAGCAAGATGGCGTACTTCTTCAGTAGCTTCGTCAATCTGCCTCTGAAGGTCAGCTAGTCGAGCCATCTTCTCCTTCTTCCTTTATACTTGTTGATGAAGCATCTCCATGTTTCTGATTTCTTGGTCCAACTCGTCCTCCTGGGGTGTTGGACTAGTGGCCTTCCTCTTCTGGCTTCGGGTCTCTCGAAGAGAAAAGGTCTCCTGGTTCGGGTCCAGCGGGTGCAGAGCGACAGCCCCTGTCGCTAAAGCTTTCTTCGGTGGCATGACAAAGGTCAATGCTTACCGAAGGTGGTCGAAAAGAGTTCACCGGAGGTGGGCGCCAATGTTGGGGACTTGTTCTCAAATGCTATGAATTAAGAACAAGGCAACACAGAAAATGTTAAACGTTAAAACCCTTCGTCCTTCGAAGCATTATTTCCCTTGGGACATAATGATCTTCGAACGAAGGTTATGAAGGACATACCTTCAGCAACATAACATATAATGATGAAGAAGGAATCATATGAAATATAAAATAACATAAACAATCATGTATTATTATAAATTCATTTCTATTTTATTATTATGGAAAACAGAGATGATATCAAATTACAAATGTACCTTCGGCTTGAAAGAAGGTAAAAGTACAAGCGTGACGCAAAAGCAAATGATAAGTCCGCATGAACAGTACGGGAGTACTGTTCATCTATTTATAGGCACGGGACACAGCCCATGTAAAATTACACCCATGCCCTTTACATTTGCTAATGGCTCTATAGTTACCCATCGAAGTCTGAATAGCCTTTTCCTTTTTAAGTCGGTTTCCTTTTCTGTTGTCATGCTGAAGCCCTCCTGCACATAGCTTCGGCTTTACGCCAACCTTCGTATTCTTTGTGCTTCTTCACACTGTGGTTCTAATCTGAGTCCAAAGGTCCGAGTCCGAAGGTACTTGTTCATGTATTATACTCCAGAAACATTGTTAAATCATGTTTTTGAGGACCTTCGAAAGTCGAAGGCCCCCAACAGGTGCCATCTTCAGACTGGCTTGATAGATGTTGTTGTAGGAGAATTCTGCATACAGTAGCCTCTTATCCCAACCTAACTTGTCCTGCAAAGCACAAGCTCTCAACATTTCTTCAAGAATCTGGTTGGTTCTCTCAGTTTGACCATCTGTCTGCGGATGATAAGCTGAACTAAACTTCAAGTGTGTGCCCAAAGCTTCATGCAACTGCTGCAAAAATTGAGAGGTAAACTAGGTGCCTCTGTATGATACTATCTTCTTTGGAACGCCATGCAAGCACACGATTTGAGACATGTATAATTCTACTAACACTGCACTGTTATAGGTGGTCTTGACTGGTATGAAATGGGCCGCCTTTGTTAAACGGTCCACTACTACCCAGATGGAGTCATAACCAGCTCGAGTGCAGGGCAGACCGACTATAAAGTCCATCCCAATTTCATCCCATTTCCACTATGGAATCTGTAACGGCTGCAACAAACCTGCTGGTCTCTGATGTTCTGCCTTGATCCTCTGACAACTGTCACATCTGGCCACATACTCTGCTATCTCTCTTTTCATACCGTACCACCAGAATCCCTTCTATAGGTCTTGGTACATTTTCTCGCTACCAGGGTGTATAGAATATGCTGTCTCATGAGCTTCCTTGATAATCAGTTCCCGGATCGATTTGATGTCAGGAACACACAGCCTATCCTTGAACCATACCACTCCTTCTGTGTCTTCATGGAAATCTGGACCTTTCCCATCGATGATCAGCTGTTAGATCTTGTTGATCTTCTCATCGTCTTTCTGACTCTTCCTGATATCTTGTTCTAGGGTGGGCTCTAGCTCGACTATCACTCCTTGAGTGTTGTTCAGGAATCTGAGACTCAGCCTGTCGAATTCCTTTGCTAGCTCATACGACATCGGGTGAGCGGCCAACATATTGACTTGACTCTTTCGACTCAGGGCATCTGCAACCACATTTGCTTTGCCTGGGTGATAATGGATCTCCAGCTCATAGTCTTTGATCAACTCTAGCCATCTTCGCAGCCTCATGTTTAACTCTGACTGAGTGAATATGTACTTGAGGCTCTTGTGATCCATGTAGATATCAAATTTCTGCCCATAAAGATAGTGTCTCCAGGTCTTCAGTGCATGAACCACTGCTGCTAGCTCCAGATCATGAGTGGGGTAATTCTTCTCATGAACTTTCAGCTATTGGGATGAGTACGCCACTACTTTCCCTTCCTGCATTAATACACATCCTAGTCCGGTGTATGAAGCATCACGATATACTAAGAACGGCATGTGAACATCTAGCAGAACCAATACCGGTGTTGTTGCCAACTTCTGCTTCAACTTCTCAAATGATTCTTGGCACACTGGGGTCCACTTGAACTCAACCTTCTATGCTAGCAAGGCTGTCATTGGCCTGGCAATCTTGGAGAAACCTTCAATGAAACACCGATAGTAACTGGCCATTCTAATGAAACTCTTGATTCCTCGGACATCTTTTCATGCTTTCCAGTCCAGGATTGCTGCTACCTTATTTGGATCCATAGCTAGTCCATCTCGGTTTATAATATGACCCAAGAACAGAACTTTGCTGATCCAGAACTCGCACTTGCTAAGTTTGGCATACAACTAGCAATCTCATAGCCTCTGATGTACCTTCCTCAAATGTTCCTCATGCTCTTGGTCATTCTGGGAATATACAAGAATATCATCAATGAACACCACTACGAACTTGTCGAGGTAGTCCATGAACACACTGTTCATCAGGTACATGAAGTAGGCTGGCACATTCATCAAACCGAATGACATAACCATGAACTCATATAACCCATATTTGGTGATGAACGCTGTCTTCGGTATATCCGAAGGTCGGATTCTAAGCTGATGATAACCTGACCTCAGATCTATCTTTGAGAACACACTGGCTCCTCTCAACTGATCAAATAGGTCCTCGATTCGGAGCAAGGGGTACTTGTTCTTGACAGTGACTTCATTCAAGGCTCTATAATCAATGCACATCCTCTTCGTACCATCCTTCTTCTCCACAAATAGCACGGGGGCTGCCTAAGGTGATTTACTTGGTCTGATGTAGCCTTTCTCTAACAACTCATCAATCTGCTTCTTGAGTTCCACCAACTCTAGCTCGGACACTCGATAGGCTCTCTTGGATATAGGGGCAGTGCCTGGGATAAGCTTATGGCAAATTCAACTTTCCTTTCAGGTGGCATGCCTGGTAACTCTTTAGGGAAAACGTTGGGGAATTCCGACACAATTCTGATTGCCTCAATCGGATTGGACTCCTTGTCATCAACTGATAAATGGTGACAGGCTTCTTCTTCTAGTTCAGGCAAGTATAGCTTAGTTACTACTTCCTTTCCGGATGGGGACACCGACTCAACCATTCCCTTGTCACAACTGACAGTGGCTTGGTTTCTGTGTAGCCAATTCATCCCTAGGATGACATCTAACCCTTGAGTTCCCATCACTACTAGGTTAGCAGGGAGGTCTATCCACCTTATTTCAATCCTTAGATTCGGACAGATCCTATCGGACTGAACTTTTCCCCCAACTGAAGTAACTCTTAAAGTTGGAACCATTAGTTCTATGGGGATGTTATGTGCTTCTACCCAAGATGTAGAAACAAAAGAATGTGTGGCACCAGTATCAAATAATACTTTTGCTGGGTAGGATTCGACTGGAAACATACCTACTTCCACGTCCTGAGCATCCTGGATTGCTTCGGCCTCCAGGTGGTTCACCTTTCCATGGTTGTAGGCTTGACCACGGCCTCCTGGTGCTTGTTGTGGCATTTCTTGTCTTGCTGGGGTATTGATTGCTGGCGACTGCTGAGCTACTTTCTTAGGACAGTTCTTCGCCCAGTGGTTTTGTTCTCCACAGTAGAAGCATGCATGACCTCCTACTTGCGCTGGAGCTGCTTGGCTATTCTGGTTGGTTGCTAGGGCAGGAAGGCGAGCTGCCTGCTTGTTCTGACGCTGGTACTGATTTCCTCCAGGTTGGGTGTTCTGATGGTACTGCTACTGCTGCTGAGAAAATTGCCTCTGGTACTGCTGCTGCTGGTTCTGACGCTGATGCTGGTGCTGGTGACCTTGCTTGAATTGCTGAGGTGGGTTGCTTGAGTAGAGGGGACAACTACTACTCCCGGCCTGAGATCCACCAATCTTGCGTTTCCTGTCCTCCATTTCCCGACGCTTCCTTTCAGTCATGATTGCTTTGTCGATCAAGTGCTGGAAGGTGGGGAAAGTGTGGTTCATCAGCTAGTAGTGGAGGGGATCAACCAATCCTCTCAGGAAGTGGTACTGCCTCTTGGCATCCATGTTGACATCTTCTGGGGCGTAGCATGACAGCTGCAGAAACATGTCCCTATACTCACTAACGGATAGGGGACCTTACTTCAGGGCGAGAAACTCCTCCTTCTTCACTATCATCAGTTCCTCGGGCACATGGTAGCGACAGAAGTTGTCCCTGAATTCTTCCTAGGTGATGGCTTCAGGGTTGGCATGGATGGCGAGGTAAGACTCCCACCTAGACTGTGCTGCTCCCCTCAGCTATCGGGGACCATACAACACCTTCTCACAATCGTTGCTGTAACACCCCAGGTGTACTTAAGGCCCTAACTCCATAACATACACTTGTGCATTGTTATCACATGTGTTTAAGTGGAGGAAAAGGAGCACCAAAACCTTGGAAACATGGGGATTAACTAAAGAGGGGTTATGACAAGAGCATCACCCAAGCATTTATGCAATTATCCCCTTTGGGTAAGAAGGTCAAACCCTAGACCCCTTTTTGAGCCCTTAACTCCCAAATACTAAATAGATTAAGAGAAAGATTAAACAAATGCACATTTCATAACTTAAACTCCTAACCATAGTTAAGTATACTATTTTGTCTACAAATTTCAGTGGGGAAACATTACAAAAAGGCCCATGAAAGACCCCAAATCAAATCATTAAGTAGAGAGCACACTAGAGCTCTCCACTTTTCCTTAAGTCAAATTTTAACCTAATCTAATGATCAGATCTGTTCACTTAGTAGATGGCGCCAAAACCACTTGGTCTGAATACCAAAAAGGTGCCAAACCACCTAAGGCACCCGCTGGAAAAATTTGAACCCAAGCCAAATTCGTTTGACAAGATTTGGCATCTCTTTTGTCGCGAGGTGGACAGTGGGACAAGCCAGATTTGGCGTCCGCAAATCTCCCTACCTAGGGCATATCTTCCATTGGAACTCACATACAAGAGACAACCCTAGGTGCCAGGAGGAGGCCTACGCCGGATTTTTGCCAAGATTCGCACGTTTGCGATCTCGACGAGCTTTTGAACAAGGACAGAAGAACACTTCCATGTGTTCGACGCGCCCTGGACGCGCCAGAGCACGCCCAGCGCCCGACCCCGCGCGCCTCACGCCGCACCGAGCCACGCCCGTGTCCCCTGCCTGCGCCCGCGCCTATAAAGCCAGCCAAGGCTTCAACCGTACTCCCCCTCGCGCTCTCGACCTCACCGGAGCACGAGACCGCCGGAGTTTGCCCTGCACACGGCGTGCCAGCGGCCGCCCGAGCACCCGCCACCGTAGACCGGCCAGTAGAGCCATTCCTAGCCCCATCCAACCCTCAGAGTAGACTCTACGTGCCTCGGTGAAGCTCCCTGAGCGAGGAATTGGACTCTACCTCACCGGAGACGCCGGATCAAGGTCGCCGGACTTCACCCGAGCGCCGACGTACATGGACCGAGCTCCACAGTGAGTTATTTTTCGATTCCTTGCATGAGTCGACTCATTAGCACCCCGTGAAGCTTCTCGTGCCCTTGGATTGACCTATATCGCCGTGGATAGGCCGGAGCACTCGCCGCCGACGAGCTCGCCCGCCTGCGCACGTGGACCGGCCGATTTCGGCCATCACCGACGGCAAGCCGTACCTCGACGTGACCGCAGAGAATTCCTGGAGCCAACCCCGCCCTTCGCCGGACCTCCCTCGCCGCCGGTAAGCCGCGCCGCCCTAATTACTTCCGTGGGTACTGTTCAAAAGGGGGGAGGGGCCTCAGGGAAGAAGGAAAGAAAGTCAGGGTGTTTTTGATGTGTCAGCGACTCAAATGAATAGTGGCGCAAGGGTATAAGTTAAAGAACTGGTTTAGGAAAAGCCCAGGGACCTCGGTGCAAACTGGTTTTCCAGAAAACCTTTTTAATATTTGTAATTTAAATGCAAACAGAGCTTGTAAAATTCATAACTTCAGTTTTATTCAACCAAATTTGGTCAAACCAAATTTGCTAGAATCTAAATAATATGATCTACTTAGGAAAAATGCAAAACCCCCTTAGTATGGCAGAGGAATTTAAAGTTTGGAATTAAATATTGATTTGGCCAAAAGCTAAATAATATAGGGAAAAATAGTTACACTGTTAGACTGAGGTTAAGAAAAATCAGAGAAGTACTTGATCACTCCATAATTTGTTTAAAAATAGTAAAACCTTTAGTACACCAATTAAGGAAGGGTTTACCATTTAAACTCATTCTTGGCTCAAAGTTAAGAAAAATGGAAAAGGTAACTTAAAATGAGAACCAGGAGGCAACCATATTTTTGCTAGGTCACCTATTTAGTATAGTTCACTGTAAAATTTTATTAGACCCTTTGCTAGTACAAAAGAAATGAAATACCTTTTATTTCATGAAAACAATGAAAACTTAGAAAAACCTTAGAAAAATAATCTTAAGGAGAACCCACCCCAAACCTTGGGATAACTAATAATATGTTATTATAAACCTAGGAAAAATGTAAGTTCTGTTGTTTGATATTTTTCAAATAACAAGTAAGTTGTAAGTACCTTTTTGGCCTTAAACTTTAGAAAACCACAACTAAATATACATCAGGTCTTTTTCTGTGATATTTAACATAGAGGCCTATTATCACCTATGGATATTAACAAAAATAAAATTTCGTACAGAAGCCTCACCCAAATTAGAGCTATAATGTAAAGTGCCCTTTTACCCTTACTTTTGTTAATTTTGCACAAGGAGCATCTGAATTGATTTGCACCTAAAAATTTTAGGAGAACCCACAAATGTCAATATTTACTCACTATAATTTTTTTATAACATTTTTTGAAAATGTTAACTAACCCTCATAGTTCAAAATAAGAAGCACGATAAGAAGAAAAAGGGAAACTTGGGAGAATTAGATGAAAGTACAAAACCCTTAAGAATATCCAAAAGAAACCCTGGAGGTCCACTAAAACTAATACTGTTTTACTATGCATAACCTTTCCAAATTTTAATATCACTTTTATGCATACATCTTACTCATTGCATTCGATAGATTGTAATCTCGCTGACGGGGAGTACATCCTCGTGCCGGAGCAAGGAGTTGCTCAGGAGATAGCACCGGATCCAGCACCAGAGCCTGCCATCGAGGATCTGCCTGCCCCAGCTTTGGAAGGCAAGCCCCAGTTTTATGCATAACCATTATATATGCTATTTTACTACACTTAATGTTTGTAGGCTTGTACTGTGCACTTAAGTGTAGGAGTTGACTGAAACCCTAGTTGCATGAACTCAGGATTCCTTTTGAGGTGGATACTAGTATGCTAGGTCGAGTAGCTGCTTTACTAATTAGGGATCTCGGTAGAAGTCGAGTGATTTTTCTAGCACTCGCGCGAGGTCAGGAATTGGTTGTTTCCATTTTCATATCGTAATGATGTTGGTCTGTGGACAACGATCCATGGGGATTGGTTGTTTACGAGACGAAAAATTGGAATAAGGATTAAGGTGTGGTACCGTGTGTCAAGCGTTTGAACGTACTGAGCACATGCCGAGAAATATGGTAAATCGGTAAGCCTAGTACCTGATTGAACCTGACAGCAGATTGCCCTCCTCACGCGACCTAAGACGTGGTCTCCCATTTCGGTTATGGTGGGTACAAGTGCGGTCACTACACGACGGCAGTCGGGGTCAGTGAGGCATTGTACGCCAAGGCGGTGAGCCCCTCTCTGCTGACGGGGAATCGATGGGGACGGTTGATGTGTGTGGGGACGGAGTGCCTCGCCACGTCGTGTGTTTAGGTTTACCTTGCAAGGATAAAAACTCGATTTGAATCGTCTACTTCTCGCAGCTAATGAGGCTGCTTGATCCATGCTGCTACATTGAGTAATAAGTGGAAATGTGTTGATTTGGCAAAAGAGGTTGATTACTAAAAATGATTGCTACCATGTATGATTAGATAGGGATATATCTAGTCTTAAGAGAGTCACACTAAAACTTGAAAAAGCTAAAACTTGAGTTTAGACTCAGCTAGTGCTTTTGGCAAACCAAAACCCCTCAGCCAAACAGCTGCATGTCTAGAGGTAGAGGAGTAGGCTCCTCACACCGGGTAAGTCTAGCTGAGTATTAGTATACTCAGCCTTGCTTGTGGCATAATTTTACAGGTTCTATGGAGGACATGGTTGCTGGAGTGACTTGGTCGTCCACCTTGCCACCAGGTTGGACAGTCGAGTGGAACCCTACCTCGGCGGAGGAGGAGCGTGAGGAGTGATGGGACAGGCTTCCCTGTCCCTCCATTTATTTATCGTTAATTTTATTCCGCTGCATTTCGAACAATGATCACTACTTTTGCTAAAACTCCGATGATGATGTAATAAATTTGATACTTCTTAAGGTATGGTTTTATGCTTTATTGTATTTGCTCTGTGCCTCACCATCGAGTGAGTATGTGATACTTGATCCTGTTAGTGGCCTCGTCGGACTAGATCCGAGGGACTGACGTTTTATTCCTATTTAAGTGTGGTCTAGCCTTTAAGGTGGGACTTAGGCACTTAAGTTGGAATAATTTGGGCGATTCCGCCACAGTTGCACTGAGCGGTGTGCAACTCACATTCCACAGTACGCAACCAATATTCAGCGTCCATGGGATCAGTAGAGTGGGCAAAGACAGGGGATGGCCCCTCATGAATTCCGCCCGCTTGTCTCTGGGCACTTTTGGCATCTGAACTTGCATTGGAGGCTGAGGCTGGGGTGACTGCTGCTGCACCTGCTGCATCGCTGCTAGGGTCTGACCAATCGCTTGGACTGCTTGAGTCTGCATTAGGAACATCTGCTCAATGGTCATGGGGGGTGGCAACTGCTGCTGCTGAGCTGCCTCTTTCTGGGGTGCCTACTGTTTTGGCTGAGCATGCCTTGCTCCACTGCGCCTGTTCTCAGACATCTGTAGAAAGCACACACACATCTGATCTGACTCTACAGTCTTTCAGCATAAGAAAAGATTTAGAAACCTTCATAGCACTGAACATATGATCATCTTCACTGACAGCTTCTCAGATAAAGAGGAAAGTGGAAATAAATGGATTACCCAACTAAATAACTGACTTTATTAATAACTACACCAAGTTGCAGGGGATACCCACACCTTGGTGACAATTATTACAAAGATCCAGCTTCATTACAAGTTCATCATGACAAGCATTCCAACATATGATAAGCAAACTAACTCTAACTAAGACTGACTAGACTATGACACTGAATTAAGCATTATTACAGACTTCGTCTCTATCGATCTACGGGTCCAAGTCAATCCAGGTCCTGCAGTCTCGGGTACCATGGTCAAAGTGACCAAGAGGTGGTGAACCGTAAGGGTGCTGAATCCCGACAGGGGTGGGATAACCACCATGCGTGCCGCGCACTCAACACGCAATTCCGCAACCTCCGCCCGAACCTTGCCCAACTCGTCAAGGGCGTGGTCCAGCTCGGTGTTGAGCACGACAACTAGGTTGACCATGCTGTTCAGCCTGGGATTGTCTTCACCAACTGGCGAGACAATCACACCTCTAGCACTGTCGGTCGAACGGTGAGGGTACTACTTCAGGTCAAGGCCATCAGCTACCCCACTGAACAATGAGCAATACTGAGAAAGTGCCAATCATGCTGCATCTTGCATGGCTGCCTCGGTAGTATCCCTCTCAGTAATAGAATAATGCTCTGAGAAGGTCTCTGCACCCCGAAGATCATCATCCGGACGGCGCACCAAGCAAGTAGACTCCCACTAGTCCGGGAATAACCTGCGACGATGCTGGTAGACTACACAACGGAACTCGATGGACCAAGTGTGTCGGTCGAAGGCCCGATGCAGCAAGGTGTCGAGAGCATCGTGGAAGTGACACCCGCGAGCGGCGTCGCGAGTGATGGGTCTAGCGATCCATCCCTCCGACTCCGGCTTCTCTGAGAGCTCCGTGTCGTGACTCAAACTGCCACCGACATCATCGTCATCTCTTTCTCCATCAGGGTCTCCTCCAGCAGCCGGGATGCCCTGTAGTGGTGCAGGGGGCATCTCTGGCTGAGGTGCAGGGGAAGGCGGACTCCCAAACTCCACCTCCTACTGAGGCGAGGGGGAAGAGTCCTACTGCTCCTGCTCCTTCTCCTAGCGTCGGCGCACCTGCTCCGCATGCAGGCGACGATGCAGTCTCTCTAGGTGACTGGACTGACCTGGCACCGTGCGACGCAGTGGACGCTTCGCCAGGCGAGAAGGCAAAAAGGGGATCACTGACTTACGTGCAGTGCATCTAATACAAGCCATCTACAAAAGACATCGTAACACAAGAGTGAGAGTAGAACTATGAGACCAGAAAGTAAACAGAAAGAAAAGTGAGACAAAATTTTGTGAGATAAGTAGATAACATAGAATTGGTCAAGATGACCAACTTTTGAAATGACACTAAGGTCAAGGTAAGAGTAGGGGTCTACAGTCCTTAGGGTGACCATTCTAGTCTAGGTTAGCGGTCCTACAGTCAGCAAGGCTTTGATACCACTTATGTAACACCCAGTTTTTGGAAGGCAAACCGAATGCGAACCATGTACGTGCCAGGATCAGAACTCATGTACACATCGATTACATAATTGGACATCATCACAAAATGCCAAAGTAAATAGCGGAAAGGTACTTTAATTACATCAAGATGTCCAAGACATCCATAGAGTCTAATACATATTCATAGTGTTCAACATTAATATCAAAGTGCGGAGAAACGAAACGTAGAAGATAAGCCTACACAGGCAGCTAACTGGGGGTTTGCCGCTAAAATAAACTAGAACTCATCATAGTCCTGAAACTCCTCAAAGTCCTCCATGTTGCTAGTATCTCCTCCTGAGCACTGAGTATAGTGGGGACAACCTGGGTGGGGTGGTTTGTAAAGCAAGGGTGAGTACACATCAACGTACTCAGCAAATGTCCCGATTGGCTAAAGTGGACTAGTTGTATGTGGAGTTAAGGTTAAGCAGTTGCTTTTAGTTGGTCGAGTATTTATTACTATTCATAGAGCCAAGTTTTAGTAATAACCCAGTTATTACCCAAAAGCACTCCCTCCAAGAGGAAATACTAGAGATCAAAATTATAACCATCATTGCTAACCATCGTCATAAAAGTAACCAATGTTCTTCTAATCAAAGAGGATCCTAAGGCCGCTCATAACCGTGAGCACGGCTGATATACCAGTTTATAACACTCTGCAGAAGTCGTACACTTTACCCACAAGTCATGGTTCCCGTTCTGCCCGGAGATCATGACTCTCCATTGATCACTACCAAGGTGACCTAGCAGGGTCTCACTATGTAGCCTTTACAAAGATTTCCCAGAGGTCATAGCCTCCTGTTAGGTTTCTCCAGTTTGATAAACACAGTACATCTCCCCAATGGAAGGGTGACTAACAAAACCAAATCAAGAACCTCTAGAACCAGCCTCGACAGAGCAAGTACTGTGCCTGGACCCCATTGACGGCCCTACGACAAAGCCAACTACTCCTCTGATTCCTCTAATTAATTAGCTAAGGACGTCCCATTCCACCCTCATGGTTGCACTGTTATCCTAGGTTGTGACTCCCAAACAGGTCCTTCGGAGAGGTACTCAGGAAATAGCCTGAGCCCCCTAAGGTATCACAATATCATCCTTGGGATAACATCATCGTGTCATAAGTAATCACATCATGTTCATTGATTAAGTTAAAGCAGTAGCATAAGCTAACCATGATTAACCTAGAAAGGTAAACAAGGATAAGGTAAATACAGACTAGTTAATCCTTAAGTTTTCAATAATGTAATGCGGGACAGTGAATTATAAGGTAAAATAGGACATGATAGGTCTAAGGACACTTGCCTTCACCAGGTTGTTGCTCAGGAAGATCTTCGGCAACACACTCAGGAACCACGGGCTGCTCGTTGTCTAAATAAAGCGATCATATATTCAATACATTTGGAAAGTACAAATGAACAGCACACCAAACATATACAAACATTGGAACACATGTCAAAAGGTATAATATTAATTAAAGAAAAAGGAGACCAAATTATAAAATGAACTAGTCTTAATTAGGAGTTGATTACTCTTTAAGTGTTGTCCATGATTACATAATCTAATACTATTTATTTTATTGAGACCTAAAGGTTAAACCAGAGATTAATTCTTATCTTACACATTATTAAACTCACAATATTAAACATCCAATTACCCCTAGGGTTTTCCTTTTTATTTATTTTATTAGAGGAATAAATAAATATATACATTAATATCTTATTCTAGGTATAAAATTAAAGTGTGCAGGCTATAGATGAACATAATTTATTTGGACAGAGAATAATCTTATGAACATTTTGCAATTTGAACCACTATATTTGGAGTTCATATGAAAAAGATATGAAATAAACAAGTTTTAAAGTTTAAAATATGAAATTAGGTCCAATTCTGTAATTATTTAAAAGCACAGGGGGTTGTTTAAAAGAACACAGGGTCCTACACGCGAAAACCAAGGACGATGGGTTCATTTCCTAAAACCTGAGGGTCTCTTAAGCAAAAATACACGGGAAGGGGTATCGGGCGATCTCAACCATTAGATCTCAGATCAACAGACAGGATTAGATCCCGCGGACGTGCGCACGGGCGCGACTGACAAGCGGGGACGGGGTGTCAGCGAACCCGGGCGGGGCTGACCGGCCGGGCCCAGCGGCAGGGGCGCGGGTGAGGGGATGAGAGGAGAACAGTCGGATCTGGATTAGAGGGCTAAGGTTAGATCTGCTCTGATTAAGTCTAAACCACCCGATCTCGGACGGACGCCCGAGATCCAACGGCTAGCGACCGGACGCTGGTGCGGTGGCATCGCTCGATCCTGCGGCGAAGTTTTGCCGGAGACTAGGGAACTGGCCACGGCAAGGCTCTAGGGGCTTAGGGAATAGCTCGAGTGCACTCAGGGCGATCTGGCGTACTCGACCATGGGCACAAAACTAGCACGGGGGCACCCAAGGGCGCAGAACATGGCGGGATGGGCTAACGGCGGTGAGGATGAATTCTGGCGAGGAATTGCGCGGGCACTAGGGCGATACTTGGCGAAATCAAGGCATGGGAATGTTGCTCACCTCGAGTGCGAATTCTGGGACGCTTAGGGAACGGCTGTCACACCCGGTTCTGGGGGCAAAACCGAATGCATAGCATATGTGTGCCAAGATTCATTTCCACACAAATATTGACGTCACAAGTGTAATATATCAAAAGACAATGCAATAAAGGCATAAAGAGAGTAGAGTACTTTATTACATCATCTGAATCATTGTATCTTTAACATGTATCAACATCAAAGTAAGGTGGAATTAAATATGGGTAATCTCCCACAGGAAGATGATCGGCGCATCGTTAGACTCAGTATACATCGAAATCTCCATCAATATCTTCTTCATCACCCTCTGATCAAAATATTAGCAAGGGTGAGCTCACTTATGGTTGGGGCTCAGCAAGTGGCGGAAAAATTAATGCAAGTTTAACAAGGTGAGGCTAAGGTTGAGCAGTAAGCATTTTAGTTGGTCAATATTTCATTAACAACACCTGTCTTACTAATAAGTGTGAATCCCAAGTATCCCATTTCAACAAAGGTATAAGAGTATATCAAAAACACTTAAGTGAAACCACTTAAGCAAACCATTGGCAGATCATCAGATCTCGATTTATCGTCCATCTTTAAGTTCAATTATCATGTGAGGTCTAGGTTGCTCTTAACCGTGAGAACGACTGACATATCAGTTTTACACTCTACAGAGGTGGTACAACTTTACCCACAAGCCATGTATCCTATCTAGCTTGGGTTGATCGGACCCGTAAACACTACTGAGGTGAACGGCTAGGGATCCAATATGAGGTTTTCACAAAATTCACTTAATACAAAGCAACCCGCTAAGGTTTCCAAGTTGGTGTGGAGGCCCTCTGGGCGAGGTACCTTAGCCAAGAATACGTCCCCATGTTAACGTGAACTGCCACCACTGCCGCTCCCCCTCTTGCCCATATTTTAGGTAAGGTTGCTAGGTACTAAGTGTAATGCCCAAAAATGTATACAAAGAGAATATAGTTGATCTCCTATTTTTGTGTGTCATATATTTATCACAATAAGAGCATACATATTAAGAGTGATTAATTAAAACAAATGATACTAAAATAAAAGAATATGCATCATGTTGGAGTTTATTTGTTGTGCATTTAGAATTAATAAGTAGTAATGTCCAAATTGAAATGTATCCTAATGCACAAATGAGCTAAGGGAATAATATAGAAAGAGAATGAAAGAAATACTATATAAATATAAGGAAAAGATATATAAAAAATAATAATAAATGCACCTTTTTATACTGGTGCTTGAATATGAACAATTCACTTAAGCATGAACTTCACACCAACATTTGAATTCAAATTTGGATTTAAAAATAAAAGGAAAAAGAAACATAAAAGAAAAAGAGAAAGAAAAGTCAGATGGACACTACTCTCCATTTCGGCCCACTAGAGGAAACTAGCACTGAGCGCGGCCCATTCCACAACCTGGCGCCGGCCCACTTCTACCTCACCGCGCACGTCTCCACTGAACAAAACCCTATCCGCCACTTCTACCTCACCGCGCGCATCTGGGCTCACTGCAGCGTCCGTGGGTCCTAGCTATAAGTCTCTCGTCCCCTTAGCACACACCTAATGAACCACTGGCGTGTGGGGACACCCTGTCATCCCTTCCGCGATCGCCTCGCGCAACAGACTCGCGCTCGTTGTCGGGGGAGGCCTCGATTTTCACGCAGATCCAAGGATTCCGTTGCCACCATCTTTGACCGACTCGCTAGGGTCCTTAAAACCGAAAGTCGGGTTTTCCCCTCCTCCATTTGTTCGCTGTGTGCAAGTTTCCCTCGACACCGAGAAAGAGAGAGTTCGCTGCCGGGCAGTGACGACGATGGAGCTTGTCCGTGTCGCGTCACAAAACCTCGGCGCGCCCCCGCACTGCTGGTGTTCTGCGTTGGCGGGCAGTGCGTTATAGCGGGCATCGACGACATGAGTGTTGTCGTCGGGAGAGTGTTCGACACAACCGTGCTCTGGACATCCCGGTACTTGCCTATGCGCGCGGCATGAAGCGGACTAGGCCACCTCGCCGATCATCGAAGACTGTGTGGGGCTGCCACGGTGTGGGCTAGTCGATGCGGCGCTTGAGCTTCTGGTGAGTCCCATCAATCCCTAAACCCCTTCTAATTTACCCAGTCATGTCGGTAGAGCTTCGTAGACTAAGATGTTGGGGGCGTGTCATCCTCACCGGCGTGTCGGAGGTGGAAGAGAACCTACGGCCGTAGGATAGTATATTGGCGGGTGAGATTAGGGCTTGGATGGCGAGCTCGGGACGGCTTGCTACCGCAGATATGTCATTCGGCCGTGGAAGATCAGCCGAGGATGAAGACGGCGTGCAGGCCCTAGATTTGGATTTCGACGGCTAGGATTAGAAGTGACTTACCCCTTCGCCGCGCTAGATCCGAGCCGTCGATCCTGCATCGTATGCATCAGATTAGATATAGGTTCTTTAAATCATGACCGTTTGATGTTGATCGGGCGGTCACGGGGGTGAGAGGTTGGGCCATGCACGGGATCTAATCGTGGCCCTCGGATCTGATCTGAATGGCCCTCAGCTGAGAATACCCCTTCGGCCGAGAGCATTTGCTAAAGAGACCCTGACTAAAATAGGAATCAACCCACGGTCCGGGGGAACAGTACACTGTGTCTAGGGAATTCTTGAAGATCAGTCCTTGCACTTTCCAGAAAACAGAGCGCAGTCCAGAATTCAAAGGAAATTGATAATTAATAACATGAAATGATTTTTAATATATAAATATGTGCTAGAACTTGTAAAATTCATAGAAAATTCATTTTTAGTCCAAATAGACCCATTCCAGTTTCCAAAATTTTGTAATATTATTGTCTATCACTTAGAGTCTCTGTTTTGACATGAAAATAGTAGGAAAATTTATTCCTCACTTAATCATATTTTAAACACATAAAACCTTTGGAAATTCATATCTTAAAATCTATAACTCCAAAAATTATGATTCATGTTCCAAGGATTTTATTTTAATGTCTAGATTATTATTGTGTATTTTGTTTACATGTTTGGTGTGATGTTAATTTTTGCTATACTATGTATGTATTGTGTTGATGCGAGTAGACGAGCAAGCTACAGAAGATCCTAAGGTTCAGCTGGTAGAGACTGCTGAGCAGGAGCTCGTTGAAGGCAAGTTGTGCCCTTGATCACTTTTTTTACCCAGTCATGTTCTTATTAATCATAATGATCTGCATAGGTTAATTCTGATGGGACCCAATAGGTTACCCTAGATTTTGACTATCTTTATACCTTGTTTCACCACTGGTTTTACTACTAAATTTTTGGGTAGTACATGCTATTGCTTTATGTGGCTTTGGGTATAGAGATATTCATCACTCATTGTTATACTTTTTATTAGTATCTGTTTATTATTTACTGTTCATGATAAGATCATTATGTTAATGGGAACATGGAGAACCACCCGGGAAAACAGTGCTACCACAAGGGTTTAATGGGACACCCTTGGCTGATTAACTAGGAAAGCTAGTGGATGACTACCTTACTCGAAAGGGGCAAGGGCAGTAGGGGAGTGGTCAGTGTAGGGAGGTCCTTGGGTTGATTTTGCTGCGATGGCATCATGCGAGGGATTCCTACACTGGAGCTTCCTAGAAACTGTAGCGGGTTTTCTGAAGCTAGTGAAACTTTGTAAAGGCCTCGTAGTGGTACCCTGCCTCGCTTCCTTGGTAGAGGTGTATGGGGTCTGATCAACTCCATGGCAAATGGGTAACACGACTTGTGGATTAAGATGTGCAACCTCTGCAGAGTGTAAAACTGGTATACTAGTCGTGCTCACGGTCATGAGCGGCTCGGACACTCACATGATTAATTTATTGAACTTAAACTTAATTTGTCATTTCATTGCATCTGAGATTATTTTATTATTACTTTTATTTATTATTTCTATGGTTTGGTATTTACTTACACTTAATAACTGCTAATAAAATTTTGACCAACTTAAAAAAGCAATGCTCAGCTTTAGCCTTTATTACATTGAATTGCCTTACACTTCACATGAACTCCCACCTTTGGTGAGTTCATGCACATTATTCCCCATGACTTGTTGAGCTATGATCGTATGTGAGCTCACCCTTGCTGTTTCACACCCCCCACAGGAGAAGAACAGGTGGTCGAAGAGGAGTCGCCAAACACTGAGGCTTTCGACTTGATCTAGGTGGCGTCTGTCAGTCAACTTTATGACGCCAGGGATTATTATTTAGTTCGCTTTATTTTATCATTTATTTTTGTAAGACTTCCGCTATGTAATAAGTATATTTATGATATTTATGACATTTATCTCTATGCACTCTATTATTATATGTGTTGTCTTCTCTGGCGCATATATGAGATGCACCTGGCTTTGTTCCTTAAAGCCCAGGTGTGACAGAAGTGGTATCAGAGGAAATGTTGACTGTAGGACGAAACCTAGATAGAAATGGACAAACCCTTACCTACTTATCTTACTCTGGTTCATTCTATACTTACCTTACTCTAATTCTTTCTATACTTATCTTGATCATGTCTCACCTTCTACTGTTCTACTCTGATCATTCTTACCTTTTCTATTCTAAGACAAGATGGATTTCACACTTTGGAATCCTACAATTATGATCTCTTAAGAGATAGGGAACCTAAGACAAAAGTAAAACTATTTTCTCTATTTTAAAAATGTTGTTTGATTGTTCTGATGATAAATGTCTGATTTGCTTCTTTGATTGATTGAAATATTATATATGGACATCTTAGCATGTACCACCATAAGGTAATGAATTAGCTTTAGTAGGTAAATCACGAATCCGCTTAGCTAATAAATCCCCCAAAGTAACATGATTCGTAATTACCTGCCTTGTCTACTATTCTCTCTTACCATATGTTTCTAACTCAGATGGTCAATACCAGGAAGGGTCGTGGAATTGATTTACCTCCCAGACGACACATTCGGAGGATATTTAGACAACCCCAGCCACAACCAGCAGAGATGGATCCTCCACCACCGCCTCCACCAGCAGGAGTTGACCCACTGGTTGCAGCTCAGATGAGGATGATGCAACAGATGGCGGACACCATGGCGGATATGCGTGCGCATATGCAGCAGGAACGCCAAGAGATGCGCTAGGAGAGAGAGAGGAGATACGCCGAGAGCTGCACCAAGAATGAGAAGAGATACGCTAGGAGAGAAGGGCGCAGCTACAACAGCAACAGCAACAGCAACAAGCACCACTGCCTTCTCGACCACCACCAGTTCCACCTCATGATAAGCACCAGGAGTTTATGAGCCATAAGCCATCGACCTTCGTCAGTTCTCCAGATCCACTAGATGTAGATGATTGGTTAAAGTCAATTGAGAAGATGCTCAACATCGCCCAATGCTCAGACCGGGAGAAAGTCCTTTATGCTTCTGGTCGTCTGACAGGTCCTGCTGCTGACTGGTGGGATTCATATATTGCTGCCCATGATGCTGCTGACACTATTACTTGGGCGGAATTCAGTACACAGTTCAGAAACTACCACATTCCTGCTGGATTGATGAAGATCAAGAAGAAGGAGTTTCTGTCATTAAAGCAAGGCAGCATGTCTGTCAGTGAGTACCGTGACAAATTTATTCAGCTATCAAGATATGCTCCAGATGAGGTTGCTGAGGATGAGAGAAAGAAGGAGCACTTTATTGAAGGACTTAATGGACCCCTACAGTATGCACTAGTGGCACACACATTTCCATCATTTCAGAGGCTGCTGGATAAGGCTCTTGCTATTAAACACAAGCATATTCGACTAGGAGACTTGAAGAGGAAGGCTATTTCACAAGGACAGGGTAGCAGCAGTGTTCGTCTTTGCTACGTTCCACCACAGGGTACACCAACTCGTCTAGGAGGAGGACCACGCCTATCTTAGTATGCTCCACAGGGGTCTCCACGGACGCCTCCCACTCGTCAGGTTGCTCCCACTCGCACCCCGACGAGGCCTACAGGACAGAAGACCGGCCCTACATGCTTCAAGTGCAGTCAGATTGGTCACTATGCTAATGCTTGTCCGGTGGGGAATTCTGGTACACCAGCTAAGAATAAGCAACAGACTCCTGGCAAGGGATACTCTATTGCCAGGGTTAATCAAGTCAGCGTTGATGCTACTCCTGATGGTGCTGACATCGTACTTGGTATGTTTTACATTAATGTCATTCCTGCAACCATATTATTTGATTCTGGTGCTACACATTCATTCATGTCTGCTCGATATGCCAACACAAATGAGATACCACTGTTGAATATGAGAAAATCAATGATAGTAATTACACCTAAAGGGTCTGTTGAGGCAAAACACATGACACATAGATTGACATTAACAATTATGGGAAGAGAATTTGGGGCTACTGCTATAATATTAGAAGCAAGCAGTATAGATCTACTCCTTGGTATGTCATGGTTAAGAAAGGCAAAGGTCATTATAGCATGTGGTAGGTGTACTGTAGAACTCACCAGCCCTAAAGGAGAAAGATTTCAAGTTCAAATTGCAGTAACCACCTCTTCCAGACGTGCGATGTACTTTATAGCTGAGGAGTTTGTTGGTGACAACATATAAGTAGTTAGAGATTTTTCGGATGTCTTTCCAGAGGAGTTGCCAAGGATGCCACCAGATAGGGAAGTGGAGTTTGTCATTGATCTCTTACCTAGAACTGCTCCTATTTCTAAACAACCATACAGGATGTCCGTAGAAGAGTTAAAGGAACTAAAGAAATAGTTAACTGAGTTACAAGAGGCTGGGTACATTCGTCCGAGTTCCTCACCTTGGGGAGCGCCGGTTCTGTTTGTACAGAAGAAGGATGGTTCGCAACGGATGTGTGTGGACTATAGATCACTTAATGATGTTACTATGAAGAACAAGTATCCGTTACCCCGCATTGAGGG
The DNA here is from genome assembly GCA_029449295.1 of Zea luxurians. Taxonomy (NCBI): domain Eukaryota; kingdom Viridiplantae; phylum Streptophyta; class Magnoliopsida; order Poales; family Poaceae; genus Zea; species Zea luxurians. Next base: position 40,537,988 of record JAOPSE010000001.1, on the reverse strand, counting down.
TTTATTTGATCAGATGAGAGGTGCCAAGGTGTTCTCTAAGATTGACCTCCGATCGGGTTACCATCAAATGAAGATTAGACCATCGGATATCCCCAATATGGCTTTCTCAACCCGATATGGATTATATGAGTTCACTGTTATGTCGTTTGGATTAACTAATGCACCAGCTTATTTTATGAATTTGATGAATAAGGTGTTTATGGAGTATTTGTACAGATTTGTCGTGGTGTTTATCAACGATATTCTTATCTATTCTAAGAGTGATAGTGATCATGAGGAACATCTGAGATTGGTGCTATAGAAGCTATGAGATAATCAACTCTACGCCAAGTTTAGCAAATGCGAGTTTTGGATTGACAAGGTGCCATTTCTTGGACATATCATTTCTAATGGAGGAATTTCAGTGGATCCTGCTAAAGTTAAGGAGATAATGGCGTGGAGCGTACCCACTACAGTTACGGAGATCCGGAGTTTCTTGGGACTTGCAGGATATTATCGGAGATTTATTGAAGGATTTTCTAAGATTGCTAAGCCTATGACCTCGCTTCTGTAGAAAGAAAGAGAATTTAAGTGGGATGAGAAATGCCAAGATAGCTTCGATCAATTAAAGACGAGGTTGATGTCGCCACCAGTGTTGGTTATGCCAAATCTACAGAAGGGATTTGACATTTATTGTGATGCATGTGGCCAAGGCTTGGGATGTGTGCTTATGCAAGAAGGACATATGATTGCCTACGCGTCTCGTCAGTTGCGGAAACATGAGTTGAACTACCCCACTCATGATTTAGAACTGGTAGCCGTTGTGCACGCACTTAAGATATGGAGACATTACATTATGGGAACCAAGTGCCAAGTGTACACGGATCATAAGAGTTTGAAGTATATATTCACTCAGAAGGATCTCAACCTTAGGCAACGCCGTTGGTTGGAGCTTATTAAGGATTATGATTTGGAGATTCACTATCACCCGAGCAAGGCGAATTTGGTTGCAGATGCCTTGAGTCGGAAGGAGCATGTTCATTCCGCTATTGTTGCCCCACTACCCGATGAGATTGTTGAGGATTTCAGGAGACTCAACTTGAGAATTGTTACACACACTGAAGGAGTTACCATTAAATTGGAACCTGCCTTGGAGCAAGAAATTCGTAAAGGTCAAGTGGGTGATGCAAAAATTCAAGAGATTAAGGATCTAATTACTGAAGGTCGAGGTCCGGAATTCACAGAGGATGAGCAAGGTACTGTATGGTTCAAGAATCAGATATGTGTTCTGGAGATTGATAGCCTTCGTGAGACTATATTGAAGGAAGCCCATGATTCTGATTACTCTATCCACCCTGGTAGCACTAAGATGTATCAGGATTTGAAGCAGAAATACTGGTGGTATGGACTGAAAAGAGATGTTGCTGCACATGTGGCTAAGTGTGATGTGTGTCAAAGGGTCAAAGTCGAACATCAAAGACCAGCTGGACTATTACACCCGCTTAAGATACCGAAGTGGAAATGGGAAGAAATTGGTATGGACTTCGTTGTTGGACTACCCCGCATCCCTACTGGGTATGACTCTATTTGGGTGATTGTGGACAGATTGACAAAAGTGGCTCATTTTATACCGGTGATGACTAATTACACAGGAGCCAAGCTAGCAGAATTGTATATGACTCGGATAGTTTGTCTACATGGAGTGCCTAAGAAGATCGTGTCTGATCGAGGATCGTAGTTTACTTCTCGGTTTTGGAAGAAGTTGCATGAGAGCTTGGATACACAGTTGAATTTTAGTTCGGCCTACCATCCTCAAACTGATGGATAGATAGAAAGGACTAACCAAGTACTGGAGGATATGTTAAGAGCTTATGCTCTTAAACATGGTGGAAGTTGGGATAAGAGCTTACCATATGCAGAGTTCTCTTATAATAATAGCTACCAGGCCAGTTTGAAGATGTCACCTTTTGAGGCTCTATATGGCAGAAAATGCAGGACTCCACTGTATTAGGATCAGACTGGAGAAATACAGTTCTTTGGGCCTGAACTCATTCAAGATGCAAAAGAACAAGTGTGAATCATAAGAGAGAATTTGAGATTGCACAATCAAGACAGAAGAGCTATGCTGATACCCGGAGAAGATTACTGGAGTTTAAGGAGGGTGATCACGTGTATCTGAAGGTGTCACCAATCCGGGGTATGAGGAGATTTGAAGTTAAAGGAAAGTTGTCCCCTCGCTTCATTGGACCTCTCTTGATCTTAAAGCGAGTGGGAGAAGTTGCATATCAACTAGAACTACCTAATCATCTGGTAGATGTACATGATGTATTCCTGAGAGCACCTAGAGGGGGGGTGAATAGGTGATCCTGTAAAACTTGAAACTTAAGCCACAAAAACTTGGTTAAGCGTTAGAACAATAATCGCCCAGTGGCTAGAGAGGAGTCTTCAACAAAACACAATAACCACAAAGATATCAATCACAGAGATGGCACGGTGGTTATCCCGTGGTTCGGCCAAGACCAACGCTTGCCTACTCCACGTTGTGGCGTCCCAACGGACGAGGGTTGCAATCAACCCCTCTCAAGCGGTCCAAAGACCCACTTGAATACCACGGTGTTTTGCTTGCTTTTCTTAATCCCGTTCGCGAGGAATCTCCACAACTTGGAGCCTCTCGCCCTTACACTTGAAGTTCACAAAGAAACACGGAGTAAGGGAGGGATTAGCAACTCACACAAGACACAAAGATTACAGCAAATACACACACACAAAACCCAGACTTAAGCTCAAAAGACTAGCACACTAGAACGGAGCTCAAATCACTAGAATGTTGAACATGTGTGCAAGAATGGAGTGTGAGTGATCAAGAGTGCTCAAGGAATGCTTGGTGTACTCCTCCATGCGCCTAGGGGTCCCTTTTATAGCCCCAAGGCAGCTAGGAGCCGTTGAGAGCAATCCTGGAAGGCAGATCTTGCCTTCTGTCGACTGGCGCACCGGACAGTCCGGTGCACCACCAGACACTGTCCGGTGCAGATATCCTTCCTTATTTGGCGAAGCCGACCGTTGGAGTCTGAGAGCCGTTGGCGCACCGGACACTGTCCGGTGCCCACCGGACAGTCCGGTGCACCAATGTGACCGTTGGCTCGGCCACGCGTCACGCGCGAAATCCTCGGCCGACCGTTGCCCCGGCTGACTGTTGACTCACCGAACAGTCTGGTGCTCCACCGGACAGACCGGTGAATTTTAGCCGTACGCCGTTAATCATCTCCCGAGAGCGACGAGTTCGCCTGTGAACGGCTCACCGGACAGTCTGGTGCACCACCGGACAGACCGGTGAATTATAGCCGTACACCGCCGTCGAAGTCCCGAGAGCAGCCTGTTCGCCAGAGCCAGCTTGGCACACCAGACACTGTCCGGTGAGCCACCGGACACTGTCCGGTGCGCCACCGGACACTGTCCGGTGCACCCAGACTGAGCTGACTTTGGCTGAACAGAGCCATCTCATTTCTAATTCAACTTTTCCTGTTTCCAGCACTTAGACACAATACATTAGTCCATAAAACAATGTACTAATTCTAGAAACATACCTTTTGACATGATTTGCACTTTGTCCACCACTTTGCATAGATTAGCACAAAAGCACTTGTGTTGGCACTCAATCACCAAAATACTTAGAAATGGCCCAAGGGCACATTTCCCTTACAATTCCACGTGTCACAACTGAAGAAGTACCTTAGCCAAGAATAAGTCCCCATGTTAACTTGAGCTGCCACCACTGTTGCTCCCCCTCTTGCCCATATTTCAGGTAAGGTTGGTAGGTACTAAGTGTAATACCCAAAAATGTATACAAAGAGAATATAGTTGATCTCCTATTTTTGTTTGTCATATATTTATCACAATAAGAGCATACATATTAAGAGTGATTAATTAAAACAAATGATACTAAAATAAAAGAATATGCATCACGTTGGAGTTTATTTGTTGTGCATTTAGAATTAATAAGTAGTAATGTCCAAATTGAAATGTATCCTAATACACAAATGAGCTAAGGGAATAATATAGAAAGAGAATGAAAAAAAAATACTATACAAATATAAGGAAAAGATATATAAAAAATAATAATAAATGCACCTTTTTATACTGGTGCTTGAATATGAACAATTCACTTAAGCATGAACTTCACACAAACATTTGAATTCAAATTTGGATTTAAAAATAAAAGGAAAAAGAAACATAAAAGAAAAAGAGAAAGAAAAGCCAGATGGGCCACTACTCTCCATTTCGGCCCACTAGAGGAAACTAGCACTGCGCGCGGCCCATTCCACAACCTGGCGCCGGCCCACTTCTACATCACCGCGCGCGTCTCCACTGAACAAAACCCTAGCCGCCACTTCTACCTCACAGCGCGCGTCTGGGCTCGTTGCAGCTTCCATGGGTCCCAGCTGTAAGTCTCTCATCCTCTTAGCACACACCTAATGAACCACTGGCGTGTGGGGACACCCTGTCATCCCTTCCCCGATCGCCTCGTGCAACAGACTCGCGCACGTTGTCGGGGGAGGCCTCGATTTTTGCGCAGATCCAAGGATTCCGTTGCCACCATCTTTGACCGACTCGCTAGGGTCCATAAAACCGAAAGTCGGGTTTTTCCCTCCTCCATTTGTTCGCTGTGTGCAAGTTTCCCTCGACACCGAGAAAGAGAGAGTTCGCTGCAGGGCAGTGACGGCAAGGGAGCTTGTCCGTGTCGCGTCACCAAACCTCGGCGTGCCCCCGCACTGCTGGTGTTCTGCGTTGGCAGGCAGTGGGTTACAGCGGGCGTCGACGATGTGAGTGATGTCACCAGGAGAGTGTTCGACACAGCCACGCTCTGGACATCCTGATACTTGCCTGTGCGTGCAGCGTGAAGCGGACCAGGCCACCTCGCCGATCGTCGAAGACTGTGCGGGGCTGCCACGGTGTGGGTTGGTCGATCCGGCGCTTGAGCTTCTAGTGAGTCCCATCAATCCCTAAACCCCTTCTAATTTACCCAGTCATGTTGGTAGAGCTTCATAGACTAAGATGTTGGGGGGTGTGTCATCCTCACTGATGTGTCGGAGGTGGAAGAGAACCTACGGCCGTAGGATAGTACATTGGCGGGTGAGATTAGGGCTCGGATGGCGAGCTCGAGATGGCTCGCTATCGCAGATATGTCGTTCGGCCGTGGAAGATCAGCCGAGGAAGGAGAAAAAGAAGAGAGAGGGAGCCAGGGGTTGAAGACGGCGTGCAGGCCGTAGATTTGGATTTTGACGGCCAGGATTAGAAGTGACTTACTCCTTCGCCGCGTTAGATCCGAGCCATCGATCCTGCATCGTATGCATCAGATTAGATCTAGGTTCTTTAAATCATGACCGTTTGATGTTGATCGAGAGGTCACGGGGGTGAGAGGTTGGGCCATGCACGGGATCTACTCTGGCCCTCGGATCTGATCTGAATGGCCCTCAGCTGAGAATACCCCTTCAACCGAGAGCATTTGCTAAAGAGACCCTGACTAAAATAGCAATCAACCCGCGATCCGGGAGAACAGTACACTGTGTGTAGGGAATTCTTGTAGATCAGTCCCTGCACTTTCCAGAAAATAGAGCGCAGTCCATAATTCAAAGGAAATTGATAATTAATAACAGGAAATGATTTTTAATATATAAATAGGTGCTAGAACTTGTAAAATTCATAGAAAATTCATTTTTAGTCCAAATTGACCCATTCCAGTTTCTAAAATTTCATAATATTATTGTCTATCACTTAGAGTCTCTGTTTTGACATGAAAACAGTAGGAAAATTTATTTCTCACTTAATCCTATTTTAAACACATAAAACCTTTGGAAATACATATCTTAAAATCTATAACTCCAAAAATTATGATTCCTGTTCCTAGGATTTTATTTTAATGTCTAGATTATTACTGTGTATTTTGTTTATATGTTTGGTATGATGTTAATTTTTTCTATACTATGTATGTATTGTGTTGATACGAGTAGAAAAGCAAGCTAAAGAGGATCCTGAGGTTCAGCTGGTAGAGACTGCTGAGCAGGAGCTCGTTGAAGGCAAGTTGTGCCCTTGATCACTTCTTTGACCCAGTCATGTTCTTATTAATCATAATGATCTACATAGGTTAATTCTGATGGGACACAATAGGTTACCCTAGATTTTGACTATCTTTATACCTTGTTTCACCACGGTTTTATTACTAAATTTTTGGGTAGTACATGCTATTTCTTTATGTGGCTTTAGGTATAGAGATATTTATCACTCATTGTTATACTTTTTATTATTATCTGTTTATTATTTACTGTTCATGATAAGATCATTATGTTAATGGGAACATGGAGAACCACCCGGGAAAACAGTGCTACCACAAGGGTTTAATGGGACGCCCTTGGCTGATTAACTAGGAAAGCTAGTGGATGACTACCTTACCCGAAACGGGCAAGGGCAGTAGGGGAGTGGTCAGTGTAGGGAGGTCCTTGGGTTGATTTTGCTGCGATGGCGTCAGGCGAGGGATTCCTACACTAGAGCTTCCTATAAACTGTAGCGAGTTTTCTGAAACTAGTGGAACTTTGTAAAGGCCTCGTAGTGGTACCCTGCCTCACTTCCTTGGTAGAGGTGTATGGGGTCTAATCAACTCCTTGGCAAATGGGTAACACGACTTGTGGGTAAAGATGCGCAACCTCTACAGAGTGTAAAACTGGTATACTAGCCATGCTCACGGTCATGAGCGGCTCGAACACTCACATGATTAATATATGAAACTTAAACTTAATTTGTCATTTCATTGCATCTGGGATTATTTTATTATTACTTTTATTTATTATTTCTATGGTTTGGTATTTACTTACACTTAGTAACTGCTAATAAAATTTTGACCATCTTATAAAAGCAATGCTCAGCTTTAGCCTTTATTACATTGAATGGCCTTACACTTCACATGAACACTCACCTTTGGTGAGTTCATGCACATTATTCCCCACGACTTGTTGAGCTATGATCGTATGTGAGCTCACCCTTGCTGTCTCACACCCCCACAGGAGAAGAACAGGTGGTCGAAGAGGAGCTGCCTAACACTGAGGCTTTCGACTTGATATAGGTGGCGTCTCCCAGTCAGCTTTGTGGCGCCAGGGATTGTTATTTAGTTCACTTTATTTTATCATTTATTTTTGTAAGACTTTCGCTATGTAATAAGTACATTTATGATATTTATGACATTTATCTCTATGCACTCTATTATTATATGTGTTGTCTTCTCTAGCACATATATGAGATGCACCCGCCTTTGTTCCTTAAAGCCCGGGTGTGACACTAAGCATATAAAGCTAATTACCAAAGCCAGAGCCATGATAGCACTCGTGGTTGCACTGTTATCCTAGGTGGTCACTCCATGTTCCAATTAATATGAAATAATCTTGTTTAACTATCGGGTTAACACCATAATGCCAATTTCATTTTCGGAACATTTATATCACATAATGAGTGACATCAAAATTATCAAGTTGAGCAGTAGCACAAATTTGCTAAGCATAGTATTTTCCCAGTGTAATCAAGGAATACAGTTGGTAAATCTAGGAAATCCTTAATTAGGCAAATCCCATCAAATTATGCAATATATCCAAAAAGTAAATATTATTATATGCATTAATTGGGTACAAATAGATATGCAGAGATAGAATCCACTTGCCTTGCTCGAACGTATCCTACGGGTCGTCCTCGAACGTGTTAGGCTCGTCTAACTCACAGTCCACTTCTAGCATCGATTTGCGTATCGCACATACAAAAGAATACGTACACCAAATAAATAAACATACACTAGTACAGGGGTAATCATTCACCATTACATTCACATTCACACATCACACTCATAAATACGTCTTAAAGCGTAAATACTTATTAATGCATTATGACTATTACTGCGAGTCATTATTGATGAAATTATGAGTAGGTGTCTATAAAATTAGTTTTAACTAGTATTAATATGTATTAACATTCTTTATGAAAATAAAGGCTAATTATTTTCTTTAATACTAATAAATAGACTAATAGATTTTATTCCTTTTATTTCTAACTAGAATTTATGCGTATAGCTAAAAATGGTTTATTCATGATTCTTCTAACATTAATATTCTACGAATCAATATAAATCATCAATTGGGCTTTTTATAACTTAAACAGGGTTATTTTGATATAAACAAGTATTTTACTAATTCTAAAAAGTTAAGTGCTATACTTATGGACACCTTTATTTTGGCTAGTAAAAACCTATTTTTGTTACGACTAGTAATATTCTTTTAGTTTTCTCTTTTCTTTCTAAAAGAAAGTATTATTAATAATAATCGGAGATAAATCATCTATTAACCTAGAACATTTATATTGCCATGAATTCTATACCATTTACTAATTCCATATTAAGAAAAGCTTCTATTATCTATTAAAATGAACTTATGATTATAATCTTCCAAATAATTTCCAACATTCCTTGTGAACAAAATTAACTATAAACTTACCTATCTAGTGTTTTTATCACAAACATGTGTCTACTAATTTACGTCATACTTCTGTCTAATTTAACATTCTAAAAGTCATCGTAAACAAATAACATGAATAATCACGGTGCACTAATATATCTTGTATATCTACCAAAAATCCATAGCGCACATACACATGAATTCCAAATCACAACATGCTCATATTACAACACAATAATTATAAAATTCACAAACTGAATCAAAAAGTGATTTCAAAAATACACAAAATTATTTTGGGTCGTCTTCAACCTCGTGACGAACGGCAGATGGGCTTGGGCACGCGTCTAGGTGAAGGCTTGGTACGTCGGGTGGCGTAGCTCCAGTGATAGGGCACGAGCGCGGTCCATGAAGCTCCGACGATGGCGTGGCAAACTCCGGCGACGACGGCGGTGGCTCAAACGTTGGGGAGAGTGAGAGAGAGAAGGGGGCGAGCTCGGGTAGCGAGGAGGGAGAGAGGAGGTCGGCCGGTATTTATAGAGAGAGGGAGGGGAGGGGAGGGGAGAGGAGTGGTCGTCGAGGAGAGAGGAAGGGGTGGCCGGGGTCTTCAAGGCGCCATTGATGGCGTCGGTTTCCTTCCATGGTGTCAATGGAGAGAGAGTAATGGGGGATGTTGGGGGCCTTCGTCCTCCGAAGGTCCTCAAAAACATGATTTGACAATGTTTTCCAAGTGGATTATGTGAACAGGTATTTTCGGACTCAGAACTATGAATATGAAGCACGGCCAGGACGAAGCCTGAACCAGACGAAGGACGAGCGCAGCCGAAGCTGTACGTAGGGAAGCTTCGTCGCGATAGCAGAGGAGGGAACCGACTTAAAGATGAAAGGACTGCGTAGGCCTTGACAAATTTCCATAAGCCATTGACAAATGTAATGGACATGGATGTAATTTTACGTGGGCTGCGTCCCGCGCCTATAAATAGGTGAACAGTACTCCCGTACTGTTCACGCGGACTAAACATTGGCATTTACGTCACGCTTGTACTTTTTACCTTCTTTCAAGACCGAAGGTACATTTGTAATTTGTAATCATTTCTATTTCTCTGTGTTAATAAAATAGAAATGATTATACGATTTACATTTCACGTTTTATATGAATCCTTCGTTATTACTTGTTGAGTTTACGAAGGTATGTCTATTGTGACCTTCGTCCGGAACTCATTATTCCCGAAGGAGAATAATGTTTGGTAGGACGAAGGGCCTTAATATTTAACACTTTTTATGTTGCCTTGTTCTTAATCCGAAGCATTTGAGAACAAGTCCTCAACATTGGCGCCCACCTCCGGTGAACTCACTTCCACTTCGAGTTTTTTTGAACACCTTCGGAAGCTATAGACCTTCGCTATGGCGCCGAAGAAAGCTTCAGCGATTGGGGCTTCAGCACTGCAACCGCTGGACCACAACCAGGAGACCGTCTCTCTTCGGGAGGCCCGAAGCCAGAAGAGAAAGGCCGTCAGCCCGACGCTCGAGGAAGAAGAACTAGACCAAGAAATCAGGGATATGGAGATGCTACATCAACAAGTGCAGAGGAAGAAGGAGAAGATGGCCCGCCTAGCTGAGTTGCAGAGGCAAATAGACGAAGCCTCTGAGGAAGTTCGCCATCTTACTCACGATGAGCAGAACAGAAGGCCTCATCAGAAAGACCTTCATCAGGAGGGCTTCGTCAACGAAGATGACTGGTATGACAATTTCCATCAGGGAAATTTTGTTTTTGATGATGCTTCTCCTCTGTCTGCTGAGCTACAGGCTACACCTTGGCCTCCATCCTATAAGCCACCTCAGCTTCCCATGTTTGACGGCCACTCCGACCCGAAGCAATTCTTGATGAGCTACGAAGCAACAGTGTCTTCGTACGGGGGCAATGCTGCAGTCATGGCGAAGTCTTTCGTTATGGCCGTCAGGAATGTTGCTCAGACCTGGTATTCCTCCCTTCGGCCAGGAACGATCACTTCTTGGCAGAAGCTGAAGGATATGTTACTGACCAGCTTTCAAGGATTTCAGACGAAGCCGGTCACAGCTCAAGCCCTGTTCTAGTGTATTCAGGATCATGAAGAATACCTTCAGGCGTATGTCCGAAGGTTCTTACGATTGAGGGCGCAGGCACCAACGGTGCCCAATGAAATTGTTATCGAAGCCATGATTAAGGGGCTTCGTCCTGGACCTGCAGCTCAATACTTTGCTCGGAAGCCTCCTCAGACCTTGGAGAAACTGCTCCAAAAGATGGATGAGTACATTCGTGCTGACAATGACTTTCGCCAAAGAAGGGAGGAGGCCTTCAGATTCTCTGAAATGACCAGGGGCTTCGGAGGGAGATACTACCCGAGGCATGTCCGGTCCATCCACAACACTCAGAATGATGATAAGGGGAGTCAGCAGAACAGACCGCAGTGCTCCTCACAGGCTTCGGGGCAGCAACAAACTTCCTTCCGGCCACCAGCTCCAAGAGGCAGAGGCGCCAGGGGCTTCGGCGGAAGATTCGGAGATCAGCCAAGGAGACTGTTTTGCTTGTTCTGTGGAGAGGGCAAGGGCCATACCACTAGGATGTGCCATATTACAATCCAGAAGCAAAAGGAAATTGCCGAAGCTGCATCTCAACAAGCTCAGCCGAAGCAGGTCATGCATACTGCTTCGTATCATCCGCCTTACATCCCACAATACATAGACAACCACCCTGCAGCTTCTGTAGCTTCGGCAAGTCAACCTCAAGCTTCCTGGCAACAGCCTCCGCCCCCACCTCCATTGCAACAGGGTCAACAGCCAGAAGGGAGTCAATACGCTCCACATCAAAGGGACTTCAGAGAACAGTCTGAAGCTCGCACAGTCAACAGCACTGTGCCAGAGTCCAAGCACATTTATTGACACATATCCTACCTTTGATAGCAGTCTTTTCTATTCAGTTTTATTTTCTGTGAAGCAAAAAACATTGATACTTTTCATGTAATAATTTCACGAGGAAAATCTATTTGCTCCACAAGCTTAAGTTGCTGAAGCTTAAACCTTTTTCCGTTAACAAGGAGGACCTTCGAATTAAGAATCCTCCGGAGTAACAGAAAGTCGTTCTAAGGAACGCAGAGTAAGTTCATGGAGTCACAAAAAGTCGTTCCTAAGGGAGCGCAGTGTAAGTTTTCTGCTCAAAAGTCGTTCCTAAAGGAATGCAGAGCCTACAGCGAAAAGTCAACGCTGATACCGCCTAAGTAAAAGGCGAAGAAGCTCCTAAGGGAGGCTTACAGCGAAAAGTCAACGCTGAAACCGTCTAAGTAAAAGACGAAGAAGCTCCAAAGACGTTCCTAAGGGAATGCAGAGCTTACGAATAAATTTTATGTGTATCTTCGGAACAAATGTCACATGCATAACATAACATCATCACATCATTTTGCATAGCATAAGCATCATACATCATATTGCATTTGGCAAGAGAAGGGGATACTCTCAACCTTCGAAAGGATGCTTTGAGAAAGTGACATCGAAATTGTATAGCTTCGGAATACAGCTTCGGAGAATATTTTTACGAAACATGGGCGAGCTTTATCAGATCAATATCGAAATTGTATAGCTTCGGAGTATAGCTTCGGATAATGTTTTCATGAAGCATGGATGTGATTCATCAGAATAATTTTAACGAAGAATGTCTTCTTCACGAAGCATGAAAAGAAGGGAAGGTGTTTTTTCGCCGAAGGCTCAAAAATGGTATGTATTTAAAGTTTCATGCATCGTAAAGAATTCAATAATGAAAAGAGACTTGTATATTACATTCAAATGTACAAAGTGTTACATACATTACACTTTAAATGTTTTTTCCAAATGGCATCTAATCTTCTCTCAATACTGCTTCGGCAGCCTCATTTAGCAGTTGATCAACAACTTTATTCATGATAGCTTCGGCCATTTGCTTAATCTCGTCATCCCCTGTTGTACGAAGGTCAGCGAGCGATCCAGCAAGTTCTGAGGGAAGAGAACATTTCTTCTTTACTTTTACCTTCAGCAAAGTTTGAAATAAAAATTACAGCACAATAAGAACGACTAATTGGTACCTAATTGCCTTTCGGGCTCTGTACTTTTTTCGGCAGCTTCTGCCACTTTCCTGGCGTCATGGATGCCTTTTTCGCTCCTTTGGATGATTTCTTGCGCCATTCCTCGGCCGCCGTCGTTCCAGATATCAGTAAAAAATTTGCCACCAACCACGCTTGCTTTGGCCGAGGGGTCCTTGATGTCTTCGGAAGATAAGGCAGCTTCGGATTGAGCCAAAAGTTTTACATGCTCGCAACCTTTCTTCTCTAAGACAGAAGCAATTCCTCTGGCACCCGAAAAAGCGCAGATGTCGCCACGGCTGCTCAGGATCTCTTCGAAGGCCTCTGCTTCGTGGCTAATCCATTCCAGTGGACCTTCGGGATTCCCTCGAGAGAAATTCTCTTCGCTGGAGAAGGCGCCCACGCTAGCGAAGCTGGTTTTAATTTTATTCACGCATTCTACAGATTTGATATAACATTTCCCCTGAGATGCGCGAAGCTCTTTAACTCTTAATTCCAATTTATTAACCATATGATCACTAAGTTCTCGTTTTGTTTCCTCAAGCACGCGCTCCTCTTTAGCTCTAGCCAGCTGTTTCTGAAGATCTTTAATCTCGCGTTTTTGAGCTTCGGCCTGAGCCTTTGAAGCAACTTCGTCTTTCTTCACTTTATCTACCAGTGTAAGCAGAATTTTATCTTTTTCCAAAGCTTCGTTTCTCAGTTTGATAACTTCGGAGCGTAAATTATTAAACGCAATTTCATAGCTTTCATCTTCGGCGCTCTTTTGGGCTCTTAGTGCGTTGCTTAGGATCAGGCCCTGTACGAAAAAAGAATCCGTATAAGAAAAAAGGAATGAGTTGCGTATTTTAAAAAAAAAGGGGGGGTTTTTTCAAGCGTTTAACTCTCATACCTTCAGGCTGTTGTACGCAAGACTGTCTGCGAGATCTTCTTTCGTCATGGCGCTCAATCCAGATTCAAGCTTCGGGAAACCAATACTCCTGGCCATCTCTCGGCAGACAGATAGCTCTTTGTTGTCAGGCAGGCAGTATAAGAAGTCATCTTCATTCGTCCCATTGAATATTACTGCCCCCTTCGGATATTTTAGCTCCTTCGCATAATGGTTAGCTTCATGAGTTTCTTCTTCAGATAGTTTTTTCCCCGAAGCATGTCGTATGATGTAGTCGCACATGCTGGCAGGCGCTTCGGGGATGGCAGTGTCAGTTTCTTCAACTAAAACTGATTCTGGTATTTTTATTGCTTCGGCTTCCAAAGTTTGCTCCTTGAAGGGCTCTGAAGGCCCAGCTTCAGCTTCAGCCTGTCGCGTCGAAGTTTCAGTAGAAGCTTCAACAACTTCAACACTCTTTTTCGGAGTTGTGCTTGAAGACTTAATTGTCTCCAAGACATCTAGTACGTTTACCATTCTTTTCCTTTTTGGGGTCACCATTGGACCCTTTTGGTTTTTTGCTGTTTCGACATTTGCTGCAGGACTCAAAACTTCTGATGATTTTTCCTTAGTCGGTTTTGTCGCTTCTTTCATTTTTTCTGTGGATGGCGCTTCGGCCATCTCTGCAATTTCTGGCAGCACGGTTGGCTGTTCAGCTTCGGCGGCCGAAGAAGTCTCTCCGGTGAACTCAGGCACCGAAGCTGGTTCAATATGGCGTGGCCGGTGTGCAAGGACCTTTACCCTCTTTCCTTTCGGTTCTGGCTCGCTAGGAGCAGTTGCAGCTTCTTCTTTTGCAGAGGTTGTGTTTTTCCTTTTTTGCCCTCGAATGGGATAACGATAATCAGGGTAGAAGAACCCAACTGCATCAAACACCCGGTTGAGTCTCTTCTTTTTTCGGCCTCCGAAGGCTGCTGATAACGCAGTGTTCTCAGCCTTCGAATATGCCCCAAGCAGTTCGTCACTTAATGTTTCAATGCTTTTCAACCAGTCGTCATCAGGTTCAATAAATTTATCTGCATATTTGAATGTGTACTTCAATCTGACCAGTCCGCCTTCGTCGGACTCTTTGATAGTATCCTTCGGCATTTCCCATTTTTCTGCAAGTGGCCATACCCTGAAGGCAATGTGCTCTTGGACTAAGTCCCTTGTCCCAATGAAAGAGCAGACTATGCCGAAGGCTCTTTGGCATTCCTCGGCTGCTTCGTCCATTTCAACCTTCGGCCTTCGAAGTCCGAAGCGTTGCCAGATGGGGCGCATAATGATACTCTTGACATTTTCTTGCGCTGTTAAGTCAATTTTTGCATAGAACCATTCAGTCATCCAGGCTCCAGGCCATCTTTTCCGAAAGGTTGGCACAGGGCGGCTTGACCCGGAGCGGGCACCGAAGCTATAACACCCAAAATTATTGTGATATTGTTCTTTTCCCCACGGCTTCGTCTCATATAACAGTTCATGAATGTTGCAAAAACTTTTAGCATTTGGTTCTAAACCTTGGCTTCTTGCAGCCCAGACAAACATCCCCATTCTTATAATAGCTTCAGGAGTAAGTTGATGAAGGTAGACTTGAAATGTTTTCAGTACCTCAATAACAAAGTTGCTCAGGGGGAATCGAAGTCCAGCTTTGAGAAAGCTTCGGAAGACTACAACTTCATCTTCTTCCGGGGTGGGAGAAGTCTTTTCTCCAGCGTCAGCCCTCACAATAGATATATCTCGAAAATACCGCCCCCTCATGTTATCAATATGGTTCTGCTTGATGGTGGTTTTCCCGAAAACCGTGTGACTTGGCCGCCATGGACGATCTTCGGCCTCTTCCCCACCACTCTCTACATCATAGCTGTCGCTGTCACCAGTATCTTCGGACAAACCTTCGAGAATCTCCTTGGTGATTTTCTCTGTATTGGTCTCTGCCATCGCTATCAGGAACCCCAGATTCTTCTCCTCCTCGAGACTCAGCTTCGTCTCGGCAGGGATCTTCTTGCCTTCAGACATCTTCGGAAACGCTAAAAAATTGTTCCCGAGGCCGAAGCTCCAAAATCAAAAAGACTAGCAAATCTTAGTGCAAGAGCTAAAAATTTTAGTGGGTCGAAGCAGATGGCAAGTGTGCGTACCAAATGAGTTGGCGGTATGATCATATTTATACGCCAGGGGCGTTGAAAATTGAAAGACCCCGCATGTCAGTGAATGTTGCTATTCTAGCAAAGGGAAGGTGTTTTTTCGGACCTTCGGCTCAAGGCCTTCGTCCATATCGCAATCTGAATTTATTATTAACAAATTAATATTGCGAGGGGCTACTGTTGGGGGCCTTCGTCCTCCGAAGGTCCTCAAAAACATGATTTGACAATGTTTTCCAAGTGGATTATGTGAACAGGTATTTTCGGACTTAGAACTATGAATATGAAGCACGGCCAGGACGAAGCCTGAACCAGACGAAGGACGAGCGCAGCCGAAGCTGTACGTAGGGAAGCTTCGTCGCGATAGCAGAGGAGGGAACCGACTTAAAGATGAAAGGACTGCGTAGGCCTTGACAAATTTCCATAAGCCATTGACAAATGTAATGGACATGGATGTAATTTTACGTGGGCTGCGTCCCGCGCCTATAAATAGGTGAACAGTACTCTCGTACTGTTCACGCGGACTAAACATTGGCATTTACGTCACGCTTGTACTTTTTACCTTCTTTCAAGACCGAAGGTACATTTGTAATTTGTAATCATTTCTATTTCTCTGTGTTAATAAAATAGAAATGATTATACGATTTACATTTCACGTTTTATATGAATCCTTCGTTATTACTTGTTGAGTTTACGAAGGTATGTCTATTGTGACCTTCGTCCGGAACTCATTATTCCCGAAGGAGAATAATGTTTGGTAGGACGAAGGGCCTTAATATTTAACACTTTTTATGTTGCCTTGTTCTTAATCCGAAGCATTTGAGAACAAGTCCTCAACAGGGGAGGAAGAAACGGTAGAGTTGAAACTGCATAACTCACGAGGAGAAGAACGGTTGTGGGCGGCGCGCGGTCGGCTCGATGCTGGGCGGTGGTCGGTCGTGGCTCCTGGCGTGGTCGGGCGTTGGGGCATTGGTGTCGCGTCCTAGCGCTTGGCGGCTGTGCAGTCGGGGCGCGGGCGTTGCTCCTGGCGACGCGCGGGGAAGGGGACGCGAGGGGGAGGAGAGAGTGGGCCGGGTGGGGCCCGCGCGCAAGAGAGGAAGGGGAGGAGAAGAAAGTGGCGGCGGCTAGGAGCCAGGGAGAAGGCGCACGATGCTTCTGAAAGTCGCCTAGAGGGGAGGGGGTGAATAGACAGAATCTAAAAATTACAAACTTAAGCACACACTAAAAGCCAGGGTTAGTGTTAGAAATAAAATCGAGTCCGAAAGAGAGGGCGAAAAACAAATCAAAGTCAAATGAAGCGGATGACATGGTGATTTGTTTTACCGAGGTTCGGTTCTTGCAAACCTACTCCCCATTGAGGTGGTCACAAAGACCAGGTCTCTTTCAACCCTTTCCCTCTCTCAAACGGTCACCTAGACCGAGTGAGCTTTTCTCCTTAATCAAACGGGTCACTTAGACCCCTACAAGGACCACCACAACTTGGTGTCTCTTGCTTTGATTACAAGTGTCTTGAGAACAAGAAAGGGAAAGAAGAAAAGCGATCCAAGCGCAAGAGCTCAAAGAACACGAGCAAAATTCTCTCTTCTAGTCACTAATTGCTTTGAGTGGAATTGGGACTTGGAGAGGCTTTGATTCAATCTAATTGTGTCTTGTATTGAATGCACTAGCTCTTGAATTGAGTGAGATGTCTGAAAAACTTGGATACATTGAAGTGTGGTGGTTGGGGTGTATTTATAGCCCCAACGACCAAAACAACCGTTGGGGAAGTCTGCTGTCGAAGGGCGCACCGGAAAGTCCGGTGCACCACCGGACATTGTCCGGTGCGCTAGCCACATCACCCAACCGTTAGGGTTCTGACGGTTTCGACCGTTGGAGCTTTGACTTCATGGGGCACCGGACAGACTGTTGCCGCACCGGACAGGTGTTGTTCACTGTCCGGTGCGCCTTCTGGCGCTGCTCTGACTCTGCGCGCGCAGACGCGCACTATTCACTGTTCACTGTTGCTTTTGCAGACGACCGTTGGCGCAGTAGCCGTTGCTCCGTATGGCACACCAGACAGTCCGGTGCTACACCGGACAGTCCGGTGAATTATAGCGGAGTGGCATTTCCAGAAACCCGAAGGTGGCAAGTTTGAGTTGATCCACCCTAGTGCACCGGACACTATCCAGTGGAGCACCCACTACACCATGACACAATATTGCCAACGGATTGTCTGATGGTAAAACACCTAAATAGCATCGCACAGTTTGTTAGTAAAGAGCTTTGCCGACAGATAATGTGTGTCGGCAAAAGTCCTGTCGGCAATAACCTTTACCGACAGACATAGATCTGCCGACAGACTATGTGTCGGTAATGTTCATGTTATTGCCGACAGACATATCTTTGCCGTCGGACAAATTTTTGCCGACATATTCTTGTGCCAACGGCTTGTGTGTCGCTAAAAATCTATATACCGACAGATTGTCTGATGTTATCCCTATGTGCAGTTTACAAAAAATCATGTATACAAATATATGCTAATGAAACAAATAATAAACTGATTATGATGCACATTGCAGGACAACTTGAATAATATGTAGCTCAAAATATATGAAATTTGATTACTAAAAAAAAGATATCAATCTTTGACTTTGAATTCCAACATATATTGTTTTGGAACACAATTTGTGTGATGAACAAATAAAAATAATAGCATACATGTTTTCTAAATTCTGAAGTGATCTTTCAGTTCTATTACATGCAAAGTCTAAAGATTCATCTAGCAAACTAAAATCTCTCCATCAGCTTGGTGTTACGCCAACGGCTAGCATGCATGCGAGTAATCATTTTTCACACACTTCAAGCACTCTGATCCTTGCTTCCAGCACCTCTTCCCTACAACATATTTTGATAATTTGTCAATTACTATATCAATAGGTATATAAACTCCCAACAGAAAAAAACAAACTGAAAGTTTAATAAAAGTATTAAATGGAAGTCTATAAGAACTAAGTCTATATTGTTATAGTGCTGATTATGATTATGATAGGAAAATGGAAGTCATGACAACAGTAAACCAAAGATATACACTAAAGGCAATAGTTCAAATCCATTATAAATAATTAAATTGGCACTGTCATGAATGAAATTGGCAACAGTTCAAATCTAGGTGGGCACATACTATACCTTGACAACAGCAGCATGTGTACTATGTCGGTATCAGCAAAGATGGGCCAAAAGATCACCGAATAAGTTCTGAAGAGGACAAAACAGAGACATGAATTTGGACATTAAAAATTAAGACATAATAGAGTATTGTGTGATTGTTGCACTGCTACAGGTATCTTGAATGAAGATAATTAAACAGGGATTAATTAAACAGGGATATGAACCCATACTATTCTATCTTATACTAACCTACTACGCTCCAGACTTTTGGTTAATGGCCACTACATGTTTATAAACAGGTTTGTTTCAAAGTATATTGCTTTTTTTTATGGAAGCAAAGAATGTTCTAGCCCCTAGAGAGCCTGGTCAGGCTTGCATTGCCATTGATGCGGGCAATCAATCAGGCCCCTTATATCATGATTGTCGCCAACAGCCTGATGCAAGAGAACTGTCGAGTGAATGAGGAAAGGCTTCACAGTCATGGGTGGCCGCTGATGAACCTCGACAAGCAACAAAACTTCACTGATAGTACCTCCTACTATTCTTTTTCTTTTTGCTCATTGTATGCTGCGACTTCCACCTCGAGAAGCGGTTGGGTGCTGAAAATGATGTGGGTGAGCTCCAGAATGACAATGGAAGGGACACAGAGCTGCAGATTATTGTTAGGGAAAACAAGCTTCCAATTGAAGTGATGGCTGAAAATAATGGTTTATTGTGGGCCGAGGAACCAGAACATGGCCTCACAGCAGCTGGTCCTAAAAGAGCAGAGGAGGAAGAGGTGGAGCACTATATGGATCTTGGTTTTGATGCAGAAGGAGATGATCCAACTGGAGCTGACGAAGAATGGAGGTATTTCAAGAATGCAGATTTCGATCATCCAACTGACGCAAGAGCTGCAGATTTGGATCATCCAATTGAGGCAAGACTTGATGCTGTACCAAATGATGAAGCTGCAATGATTGGTGATGCAATTGCGGCACAAACTACATATGATCGGGAGAATCCAAAAATAGTAGTGGGATGAGCTTCACTGCTTGAAAAAGTGGAAGCAGAACGAAGTGAAGCAGTGAAGCAGAACGAAAACAGAACTAAAAAAATGAAGCAGAGGAGATTGTTGATCTGTGCCTTGCTGACAAATGCACCGGCCTCCAGGGCTTCCTGGTCTTCAATGCCGTTGGTGGTGGCACTGGCTCTGGCCTTGGTTCTCTCCTCCTTGAGCGCCTGTCTGTGGAGTATGGCAACAAATCCAAGCTGGGCTTCACTGTGTACCCATCTCCCCAGGTGTCAACCTCTGTTGTGCACACTTCATACAGGAAGCATGCACACATACATGTTATCAGTCTTTGTCACCTGATAATGATCATCGACCTCAAATAATACGAGACAGTTATCGAGATCTGACAACGTCTTCAAAGACTCCAAGAGTAGATCCATGAAATTGTGCTCTGTGAAATCTTTGATGCACATGGGCTTGAGCTGTGCCTTTGAAACGACCAGCTTGCAGGTAAGCTTCACTGTCCGCAGGCATTCGACCGTGGTTGTGTTGTTGTTAGCCTGTATTATGTCCTTAAGCTTTCTCACCAGCGACATTTGTGGAGTTTTAAAATGTTGTGGAGTTTTAAAGCTCAACTTTACCATCAAACGAATCTAGATCAAATCTATATGGATGGTTTGGGCCCAAGAATCTACGGTGTCCCATATAACAATTTTTTGTACCTTGTTTCAATCGTAGAGAACATGTATATGAGTGGCATTCAATACATGCTACGTCACCTGATGTACTACATGCTGCAATGTACCCTAGGCCTGGATAATTAGATATGGTCCATATTATTGCAGCACGCAATTGAAAATACTCATGCTTTGAAGAATCATATGTTCTTACCCCTTCAACAAACATATCTAGCAGATCATCAATTAGTGGCTGAAAATAAATATCTATATCACTACCAGGAGATCTACGGCTTGGAATCAGCAATGAGATAATGAAATTTGTTTGCTTCATACACAACCATGGTGCAAAGTTATATGGGATGAGAATAACAGGCCAAATGCTATAGCTAACATTCATGGACCTAAACGGATTAAAACCATCTGTAGCTAAAGCAAGTCTAATGTTGCGACTATCAGAAGCAAACACTGGGTGCTTTTGGTCAAAATCCTTCCAGAGAGGTGAATCTGCAGGATGCCTTAGTAATCCATCTTGTATACGCTCCTCGTCATGCCACCTCATGTCACTTGCTATCTTAGATGACAGAAATAACCTCTAAAGCCTTCTTTTTATTGGAAAATAACGAAGAACTTTGCATGGAACCTTGTGTACACGTTTTCCATTTAAACTTATCCTTTTTGATTTCCAGCGTGACCTTTCACATGTGGGACATGCATCATACTTAGCATACTCCTACCTAAACAAAATACAATCATTTTCACATGCATCAATTTTTATATACCCGAGTCCTAGACACTTAATTACTTTCTTTGCTTCATTGAAATTTTTTGGCAATGCCAAGCCATCAGGGAAAGCCTCCATTAGTAGATCTAGTAGCATATCAAAACTTTTATCTGTCCACCCTCCAAGCAATTTCAAGTGAAGAATTCTTATTAAGAAATGCAACTTGGAGAACTTCTTACACCCTGGGTATAGCTCTTGGGTATTATCTATCGCTAACTGATTGATGGCTTCTAAATCTACATCAGTTTCATCTAAACCATCAGATACTTCAAAATCCCCTTTATCATCTAGACCACCAGCTAAGTCTTGAACCAAATTGGCTATGTCATCTTCATCTGAATTGTTTACAGCCTCTGTATCAGTGTAGTCATGACTATTAATAGGCATAGAGTCTATTTCTCCATGATAAGTCCACCTTTTGTATCCCTCTTGAAAGCCATCACATATCAAGTGTGCACGAACTTCATTTTCATCTTTCCATAGAGAATTAACACATTTTCTACAAGGACATAGAATTTTGTTTCCACCTATAGAATTGCTAAACGCAAACTCAATAAATCCAACCACCCCATCTATGTAGACCTTCGTGTGCCTATGAAGATTAGGTACAAATACGATATGTTGGTACAAGGTGATTACCAAAAAATAATGGTTTATAGTGGATTGTCAGAAATATACCTAGGTTCATTCATCCACCTTTTATCCATGTTGTACCTTAATAAATAATAAGATGGATTGTACCCTTCCCAGCTTCATAATATAGGTGAAAAAATGGTGGAAAAGGGGGGATCATTACAAGTATCAAAGATAAAAACCGAATTAAGTAGATTTCCTAGTGAAGATAGTTCTAATCAATAGAATATGGAAAAGTTAAGGCTGGAGATTACCACTTACCAATGGATGTGATCCAAGAATCTGTAGCAGCCCGCCCGCACTCGTCCTCGCGGTAGTCGCGCACACTTGCCCTCGCCGGCAGCCTGCCCACACTACTCCTCGATGGTGGCAGTCGGCCGCTTGCGACTCGCCACCGTCCCCTTCTCCTGTGATTAAAAGCATATCGATTTAATTTTGTTTTAAAAATAAAATGTATATAAAATTTTAAATAAAATAATGATAGTAAGACACAAGTGGATGGCTAAAACAATAGAACACACAATAATAATAACACTAAGGTGCGGATATCTTGGTTCAATAGTTCTTTTTTATCTGAATTTGCTAAATCCTTCGACAGTTGCATTGTCTACGGGCAGATCGAAGGGTTTATGACCTTTGCAGCACTAATGAGAACAATTACTATATTAATTTAAGGGACTAGCTAAAGTTCAAAAAATACTGTACCCTGACCACAGTAAAATCATCACAAAATGCCATGCATTCAGAGCAAATATCAGTATCAACTATCAAGTAACTCCATATCATTTTTGTAATCATTTCACTAGAAGAATCCATCAACACTGAAGTAACATCTTACTGAAATTCTTCGTACTTGGACATTTGTGGTTCACTGATCTTCAATATTCGATACAGTACCCTAGAAAGTTGAACTGATGGCTAAACCTACGTGCTCTGTCATCCTTCAGTAAATTGCTAATGAAGCATTTTGGGTGTGTTGATTTCAAATCATAGTAACCATGAACCAAAAAAATACCGATATGCTTTTAGGAATTAGGACTAACCGAGAGATAAGAGTCAAGTTACACACTAAATCCACTTAACATTAATTACCAGAAGCCATGTGAGGCCCCGATTGGCTGGACCCTGGCTCCATGACGGTGTTCGAGCCCGAGATCGAGTCCCTACGGGTACCCAATCTTCCAGGGCGGCGTGCACGTCTGCTCAGCAGAGAGCTCGTCATCATGGAGATGAAGTCCGTCATCGTCTCCGTCGTGCAGAGCTTCGACATCGAAACGCTCGTGCCAACGAATACTACTTCAGGTAATTATGTATAGATCACGGCTTAACGTGTTGGGCTACACCATCAGCAACCACAGACGAGAGAAATGGAGGCAGGGGCAAGAAGGGAAACCAACCTTGGCCGTGCTCGACGAAGGGGATCAGCAGCAGGAGGGGACGAAGTGGATTATTGGTCGTGCTCGACGAAGGGCGTGAGGCAGTGGTGGACTGGCAGCTGCTGCTCGACGGAGGGCAACGGAGGCCGGGCGCGACCGCGTGCGGGTGAGGGAGCGCAGGCCGGACGTCGGCGGCGGCGGCGTCTAGGGTATAAGGCGCGGCGGCGGCTCCTGCGCAGGCACACGCGATGGGAATTTTTCTTACGAGTACCCGACCGCGCAGGAGAGGATGACATGCATGTTGGTCTTTTTTTAATTAAGTCCTAGCAGTTTGTTTCCGACAGATGTTGTGTCACGAATAATTATTTATACTGACAGATAGTCTATCACAATAGCTACAAATTTTTGCCGACAGTTTGTTTGACACCAAAATACTATATGCCGACGGATGCTGTGATGGTATTATGTTGCGACAGACTGGCTGTCGCCAAAAGCCTATTTTTACCGACAAATGTTTGTCACTAATTTTATGTCATGGTATAGTGACCGGACACTGTCTAGTGGCACACCGGACAGTCCGGTGCGTCAGACCAGGGCACACTTTGGTTTTCTTTTGCTCCTTTTATTTGAACCCTAACATGTTCTTTTATTGGTTTGAGTTGAACCTTTGGCACCTGCAGAACATATAATCTAGAGCAAACTAGTTAGTCCAATTGTTTGTGTTGGGCAATTCAACCACCAAAATCATATAGGAAAAGGTTTGACCCTATTTCCCTTTCAATCTCCCCCTTTTTGGTGATTGATGCCAACACAAACCAAAGCAAATATATGAGTGCAAAATTGAACTAGTTTGCATAAGGTAAGTGCAAAGGTTGCTTGGAATTAAACCAATATAATCATTTCAATATATATGCATGGATTGCTTTCTTCTATTTTAACATTTTGGACCACGCTTGCACCACGAGTTTTGTTTTTGCAAATTCTTTGGAAAATTCTTTTCAAAATCCTTTTGCAAATAGTCAAAGATATATGAATAAAATTGAAGAAGCATTTTCAAGATTTGAAATTTTCTCCCCCTATTTCAAATGCTTTTCCTTTGACTTAAACAAAACTCCCCCTAAATGAAATTCTACTCTTAGTTGTCAAGAGGGTTTTGAGATATGCCAGATTGAGATACTTTCATTAGAGGAACACCAATTTGAAATACACCAATAAAAGTTTCAAAACACAAGTAAAAATTAGGTGGTGGTGCTGTCCTTTTGCTTTGGGCTAATACTCTCTCTCCCTTTGGCATGAATCGCCAAAAACGAAGACTTTTGGAGCCCTTTGTAAATTCTCTCCCCCTTTGGCAAACAATATATGAGTGAAAGATTATACCAATGTGGAGAGATGGCGGAATACCAGCAAAGAGTAAATAATACCGATGGAATTGAGTGGAAGCGTCGTCTTTGCCGAATACTCCATTTCCCTTTCAATTCTATGACTAAGCATAAGAATACACTTGAAAATACATTCATAGATATAAAAGAGATATGATCAAAGGTATATAAATGAGCTATGTGTGCAAAGTATCAATCAAAGTTCTGAGAGTCAAGAATGTTTAGCTCATTCCTAAGTTTGGTAAAGGTTTTCTCATTGTTGACACCTTTTTCGGGCGCCAAACACTCAACAAGAACCGGCGGCGGTGCTCTCTGCACAGGCGTGGACGGTCCACGGCCAGGGGCTAGATAGTACGCGACCTGGTACAGGAGCTGTCGTTCCCTGCCTGACGGCCGGACGGTCCGTGGCCTGGGGCCGGACGGTCCTCGCGTGCACAGGGGCGGCGACTGGATCTCGCTCCCGGGAGGGACCCCGTCGGGGAGGAGAGATCCTAGGAGTTGTCTAGGCTCGGCAGGCCGACCTAGACTCCTCTAATCGACATAGAGTTGAAGAGAAGCAGAGAATTTGGGGATTGAGAGGCTAACCTAGAACTAGACTAGAACTACTCCTAATGCATAGGGTAAAAACGAGAAATAGACTTGATTTGATCGATTATTGGGGGGTTCAATCGGCTGTAGCTCTTCATCTATATAAAGGGGGAGGTCTGGATCCACTTCAAACTGATTTTCGAGTTAATCCCATGGTTTTAGGTAACAAATCCCGTGAGAAACTAGGAACCCTAACTGACTCTGCGCAGGCGCGGACCGTCCGCGCCTCCATCGTGGACCGTCCGGACCGCGGATCGTCCGACCTCAGGACCGGACCGTCCGCGCGTCACTTTTTGGTTTCCAACATATGCCCCTCTGCCTTTTGGTGAAGGTTGACGAACCAAAAGCATATGAACTAAACCTGATGTAAGTCACCTGCTTTTCAATATAGAGATCATTCAATAAAGCACCAATGTATAAAGGCCGTTTCAGATTGTATCTCTCTCGGCCATGACCGTTTGATCAATGGATCAAAAGGAATAGAATGGAGGTGCCCCCCCAGCTTGGATAGGCAAAGGGACTATGCATATACCATGGATTCATCATCGTACCATTCCATGTTTGAACAGGATAATATACCGACGATGAGTAAACGGGTGGAAAGTACCCTGGTCTCATAGGATGAATAGGCGATGCTTGTTGTGTCGCCTTTCAAGCCATTTTGTTTACCCGTTTTGTTTTAGCAGGTGACCGAGGTTTCTTCGTTGACCGATCACGTAGAATGGTATTCTTGTTAGTATTCTTGGAGAGCAACTGATCAAAAGTAGAGTCAGTTTTGATCATCCGACCATATGTGCTTTGCTGTTGCATCTCTTTCCCTTTTAAGGATTTGTGTGGAGGCTGACGCCTTTGGCCATAGGCGGAATGTCCGGCAGAGTTAGTTGAACCGTCTGTTTGAGCATTGGACCATCCGCACGTAGGTGCCATACCATCTGTGATGCTCAGGCTAGGCTGTCGTGCTTGGCTCATTAATTGTGCCTGCCCCCCGGTGCCTCCGGACCTTTTAGCCTTATCGTCCGGAGCCTTTCGAGCAATCTCCTTTTGCGATATATTTGACGTGTGAGGATCGTCAATGATGATGTCTTTGCTTTTGCTTTTATCGGCCATTTCGGGCCAAACTAAGACCTTTTCGCATGCGACATCTATTGTATTAACAGGAAATGGCTGTGTGTCCACTTGCATTTCCTGAAAAGCCAACCGACCCTCATTTATGGCCGATTGTACCTGTCGACGAAAAACATTACAGTCATTGGTGGCATGAGAAAAAGAATTATGCCACTTATAATAAGCACGTCTCTTTAATTCATCTATAGGAGGGATATTATGAGTTAATTTAATGTTGCCATTTTTAAGTAGCTCATCAAATATCTTATCGCATTTGGCAACATTAAAGGTAAATTTAATCTCTTCTTGCCGATTCTTTTGAACCGGCTGTAAGGAAGAACATGCTGAAGATTTGGCCTTGGTTGGCCAAATAAACTCAGCGGTATATACATCTTCGGATTCATCATCTGAACTATCATGCTCTATCAGATGTATAGTATGGGCGACTGATTTTGATGTCTCTTTAAATCGGCTTTCACAGGCTAAAGCCCGCTGATGTAGCTGGGCTATCGAAAAGAACTGGGTCCCATCTTAAGTAGGATAGCAACCCATTAAAAGCTAACCCTGCTAGCTCTTTGTCTACGACATGGATCCGAAAGCATCGGTTTCTAGTGTCCCGGAACCTCCGGATATAGTCATTAACCGATTCTTTGCGTCCTTGGCGGACTAAAGCTAAGTCAGCTAGCCCTAATTCATATTCCCCAGCAAAGAAATGTTCATGAAATTTACTTTCTAACTCATTCCAGGAATTAATGGAATTAGGAGGCAGGGCGGCGTACCATGCAAAAGCGGTACCAGTAAGGGATAAAGAAAATAACCGAACACGAAATGCTTCTCCATCGGCCAATTCGCCTAGGTGTGCTAGGAACTGGCCTATGTGTTCGTGTGTGCTTCTCCCATTCTCACCAGAAAACTTAGAAAATTCCAGTATCCTTGCCCTTGTGGATATGGGACAGTGTCAAATCGGTGATTATACGGCTTTTGGTATGATTGTCCTACTCTGGCTACACTAACTCCAAACTTATCTCGAAATAGTTCAGTCATCTTTTCCCTAATTTTTTCCATTGCACCCGATGGCAGACCACCGGATCCTAGGCTGTGGGGCTCATTTGGTCGGGCATTAGTATACCGACCTTCTTGCCGTGACCGATCGATAGTGTTGATCGGTCTGTAATTGCATGGTGCATTATGGTTTAAATATGTAGAGGGTGAAACATACTGCTGTTGTGGTGTGTAATAATTTGGCGCATGGTGTGCAACAGCAGGTTCTGCATATGTGTATCTGGTTTGTAAGGCGGTACATCCGAACTGGCCGATCGTGTTCGCCATTATTGGCCTATTTTCCCTTTCAGCTTCATGGGCCTATTTTCCTTTCAGCTTCATGGGCCCCTAGTGGGCCTTAGGGTTAGGGTTAGGTTAGGGTTTTTCTTTTTCTTTTTTTCTATTTCTTTTCTAATTTCAAAAAATATTTTTAAATAACCCTAAAATTCATAATAATTATACTAAAATTATTTATAAACAAAATATTTATTTTTGGACTAATATTATTATATTTTTGGATTTCCATTTAATAAGAAATGTTATTAAATATCCAAAATCAATCATGAGTAATAAAAAATTATTCAAAATGGAAATAAATAACAAACACTTGAATGAAAAAAATATTACCATAATTACCATTAATAACTAAATGCAGTATTTTTAGTTGATGGTTTTTATAGTGTTACAAACCTACCCCTCTTAAAAGAATCTCGTCCTCAAGATTAAGGAACTTCTTAGAATAATTGGGGAAATTCTGCCCTGAGTTCATCTTCTCTTTCCCAAGTGGCCTCGTCTTCTGAATGATGACTCCACTGAACTTTGTACATGTTAATAACTTTACTCCGTGTAGTTCTGCGAGACGTTTCTAGAATTAACATTCAGTTCTTCCATGGGTAACTATTCGTCCGGTACTCTCAAGCACTTCTTGAGTTGTGACACGTGAAATACGTCATGCACATCCGACAAACTATCGGGTAGCTCTAACTGGTAGGCTACTTCACCTTTTCTTTCCAAAATCTTGAATGGGACAATATAGCGAGGAGATAATTTTCCCTTAACCTTAAATCTTTTCATTCCTCTCATTGGTGAAACTTTAGGGTATACGAAGTCTCCTACTTCGAATATCAACTCTCTTCTTCTATTATCAACATAGCTTTTCTGTCTTGACTGTGCTGTCTTCAAATTCTCTCTAATAATATGCACTTGCTTTTTTGCTTCTTGGAGAATTTCTGGACCAAATACTTGACTTTCTCCAGTTTGATTCCAATAAAGCGGTGTTCTACACTTTGATCCGTAAAGTGCTTTAAATGGTGCCATTTTTAGACTTGCTTGATAACTATTGTTATATGAGAATTCTGCATAAGGCAAACTTTTATCCCAGCTTCTACCATGCTTTAGAGCGCAAGCTCTTAGCATATCTTCCAACACTTGGTTTGTTCTTTCCGTTTGCGGATGATAAGCTGAACTAAAGTTTAGCTTGGTATCCATGGACTCATGTAGCCTTTTCCAAAAGCGCGAGGTAAATTGAGTTCCTCAATCTGATACAATCTTCTTCGGTACTCCATGCAGACAAACAATCCTTGACATGTATAACTCTGCTAACTGGGCTCCCGAGTAAGTTGTCTTCACAGGTATAAAGTGTGCTACATTAGTCAACCTATCTACTATGACCCATATTGAATCATAGCCATCCCGAGTACGGGGTAGTCCAACTATGAAATCCATACCGATTTCTTCCCATTTCCATTTTGGTACCTTGAGAGGTTGTAGTAATCCTGCTAGTCTTTGGTGTTCAGCTTTAACTCACTGACACATGTCACACAATGCAACATGAGTAGCAACATCTCTTTTCAAACCGTACCACCAATACTTTTCCTTAAGATCCTGGTACATCTTTGTACTTCTAGGGTGAATAAAATAAGCCGAATCATGAGCTTCTCTCAAAATAAGTTGGCATAGATGTTCGATTTCCGGTACATAGATTCTCTTTTTAAACCATACTGTGCCTTGATCATCTTCCATGAAATCTGGGACTTTTCCAAAACTAATTTGTGTCTTAATTTCTTTGATTTTCTCATCAGACTCTTGTCCTTTACGAATCTCTTCTTCCAAAGTAGATTCAACTTCCATAACCGTTGCTTCCATGTTATTGAGCATACCAAGGTTGAGTTGTTCCATTTCCTAGCACAATTCATGTGACATCAAATGAGTAGTTCACTTGACCCTTTCGGCTCAAAGCATTAGCCACTACATTTGCTTTTCTTGGGTGATATTGTATTTCCAAATCATAGTCTTTGATCAACTCAAGCCATCTTCTCTATCTTAGGTTAAGTTCTTTCTGAGTGAATATATATTTCAAGCTTTTGTGATCCGTGAAGATTTTACACTTGTTTCCGATCATATAGTGCCTCCAAATCTTCAAAGCATGTACTACGACAGCTAGTTCCAAATCATGCGTAGGATAATTCTTCTCATGCTTCCTCAACTGTCTTGAGGCATAGGCTATTACTTTTCCTTCTTGCATTAGCACACATCCATGTACAATGTGTGATGCATCGCAATACACATCAAATCCTTTGTGAATGTCTGGCATTACCAATATTGGTGCAGTGGTTAACCTTTTCTTGAGTTCTTCAAAACATTTCTAGCATGCTTTATCCACTTAAACTCTTTACCTTTCTCCAGTAGTGAGGTAAGAGATTTCACTAACTTGGAAAAACCTTCAATAAATCTTCTGTAGTATCCTGCCAATACAAGAAAACTTCTGATCTTGGACGCTTCCTTTGGTTGCTTCCAATTTAGTATTTTGCTTATCTTTCCTGGATCCACTTTAATTCCACCATTAGTAACAATATGTCCTAAGAAAGCAACTTCCTTCAGCCAAAAATCACACTTTGAGAACTTTGCATACAATTGGTTGTCACGAAGCTTTTATAGGACTAGCCTTAGATGATCTTCATGTGTTTGTTCATTCGGAGAGTATATCAGTATGTCGTCAATGAATACGACCACAAATTGATTCAGATATTCCATGAATACTTCATTCATCAAGTTCATAAAATATGTCGGTGCATTAGTCAGTCCAAACGACATGACCAAAAACTCATATAATCCATATCTCGTGGTGAAGGCTGTCTTGGGTACATCTTCTGCTCGAATCTTTAACTGATGATATCCCGAATTAGATCTATCTTCGAGAATATCTTAGCTCCCTTCATCTGATCAAATAAATCTTCAATCCGAGGTAATGGGTATTTATTCTTAATTGTTACTTCATTCAAACTTCTATAATCAACAAACATTCTCCTCGAACCATCTTTCTTGCTCACAAATAGAACTAGGGCTCCCCAAGGGGATGAACTTGGGCGAATGAAACCTTTTTGTAGTAATTCTTCTATTTGTTTCTTTAGTTCAACTAAATCTTTGACATCCATTCTATAAGGTCTTTTTGAGATAGGTGCAGTTCCGGGTAATAATTCAATAGAAAACTCTATATCACGGTCAAGTGGC
Organism: Zea luxurians; assembly: GCA_029449295.1. NCBI lineage: Eukaryota > Viridiplantae > Streptophyta > Magnoliopsida > Poales > Poaceae > Zea > Zea luxurians. The sequence continues at coordinate 40,507,172 of JAOPSE010000001.1, read as the reverse complement.
ATACCTGGTAATTCCTGTGGAAATACGTCTGGGTATTCACACACTACCTTGATATTTTCTAGGGGCTTTTCTTCCAAGTGATTCATCAATGTCTTTCCTTTTGTATCTATTAACATATTTGTGCTAACTTGGATTATTTCACCCTAAGGACTTGTCAGCATAATTGTTCCTTTGGCACATTGTATCACTCCATCAAAACTTCTCAACCAGTCACATCCAAGAATCACATCAATACCGTTGGATCCTAAGACCACTTGGTTGACTAAAAAGTCTATTCCTTGAATATTGAGATTAACATGGAGGCATGAATGTGTGGCCGTCATGTCACCTCTTGGTGAACTAATGTGTAACATCTTCTTAAGAGGGTGCTTTGGTATGTTATGTTTTTCCATGAGTGACTCAGTTATAAATGAATGTGATGCTCCAGAGTCAAATAAAACTAATGCAGGTATGGAGTTGATGAGAAACATACCATACACCACATCAGCATCCTCAGGCACTGATTCAGCTGTGACATGATTAACTCTTCCCCTACTCTGATTCTGCGACGTTTTGTTCTGCGCGGATCCACGAGCGGGGGTGTTCTAGTCATTCCTCTGGTTGTTGCTCTTCTGAGGTGTCTTTTGGTTGCGCCTTGGGTAGTTGTTAGCATAATGGCCAAGCTCACCGCACTTGAAATAGCAATTAGGTTGGACTGGTGCGTTGTTGCTTTTGGCCTGCATGTTCACGACGCCACCTTGATGAGTCTGTGAATTCCCACCAGACCTTTGGTTGGTCTGAGAGTTGTTCCTCTGCTGGTTCTGACTTTGATTGTTCCTCTGGCCTTGTTGTCCAGAGCGTTGCATTTGAAAACTGTTTCCACCCTGATTTCCAGAGCAGAACTGAGAACCCTACGAGTTGTTCGGGCGTGTGTTCCTGCTAGACTGACCTTGGAACTTCCTTTTGTGGTCAGATAGTTCCCTTCTTTTGCTTTCAAGGCCAATTGCCTTGTTTAGCAGAGTCTAGAAGTTGAGCAAGGTATGACTCTACAGTTGATAGTTCAGTGGTCTAATCAATACTTCCAAGAAATGCTATTGGCGCTTCTCATCCATATCCACCTCTTCTGGTGCGTAGCGTGAAAGCTGGGTGAAGCGATCACGGTACTCACTGACAGTCATATTCCCTTGAGTAAGGGAAAGGAACTCCTTCTTCTTCAGTTTCATAATTCCCGAGGGAATATGATGAGTGTGGGAGTTCACTTGGAACTCCTGCTAGCTTATATTATCCGTATTGGGGTGTGACGCTGTGAAGGCATCCCACCAATCGGACGCGGAACCCTCGAGTCTTCCCGAGGCGTACAAGACCTTCTCCTGGTCATTGCACTAGGTGATATCCAACTTCTTTCTGATAACCTTGAGCCAGTCATCGGCATCCAAAGGATGAACCGCATGAGAGAAAGTAGGCGGGTGAAGGCTCATAAAGTCCTGATGCTTATCTCTAGCCGGGGGCGCATTCTGCTGTTGTTGCTGGTGCTGTTGATTCTGCTGGTTTTGCTGAATATGTTGTACAGATGCAGTGAGTCCCTGCAGAAGCTGCATCTGAGCGGCGATAAACTGTTCCATGTTAGGGTTCGGTGGTGGTGGTGGTATCTGTTGACCACGCTGGTTCCTGTTGTTGTTGGGTCCTGAACGAGCGTTCACCATCTGATTGGTTAAAAAGTGAACTACTTAGAGGAGTGAGGAGTAATAAAGATTCTAGAGGGGGAATAGCTTAAGTTTAATTTTTTTATATGTTCTTATGGCCATCATTCCATAAGACCATTGCACTCAAACAAAAATCCAACTCAAACATAGCAACCAACACCATCACATGGTTGTTATTATTATAAAGATAACTTAAAAAGAGAGTATTCATCGTCTGACCCGAGAACTAACTTATTACAACATAACTTAAAATTTTTAGAGCAGCCTGGTGATGGATCCGTGTTCCCCATAGCGAATCCTCTTGCGGGGAGGGGACAACGCCATGGCGGGGACCTGGGCTTCAGGCGGATCCCGTCCTCGAAGTAGGGCTTCTAGGGCTACAATCCTGGCGTGGGCATCCTCTAGCTCCAAGTGCACCCTAGAGAGATCCAGGGTGGCACTGTCCAGGTCGGTGTTGAGACCGGCCACTACACCAGCTAGGGTGTTGAGGCGAACCTCACTTGCTCCACCTAGAACGATACTGGTCTAGCTTCATCCACTCAGATGCAGAGGAAGATGCCTGAACCTCGTGTCATGCAGCTGCTGCCGGTAGGTGTGGCTGAGAGACCATAGAGTCTGTCTGGCAGCATCATTGACTGAAGCAGCGTAGGTGGATAGCGGTGTCAGGGACATGAGTTGATAGAGTCCTGAACCCCTATCCCCTGCATCCATCACCCTAACATGGATACGAGTGATGTAGTAGCAAGCCCGAGGAGGCTCGCTCACTCGCCTTGTCTCGTACAAGGGTCGGACGTAGGTTCCTAACGGGTGCAACATGTCTTGCAGCAGGTTGGGGAAGTGCCCTGTCTCGAACATGGATGTGTAATGTTCGGTGACAGGCCCAAACCCCATGAAGTAGTCCTGCTGGGCATAGTTGGCCTCCTCGTTGATGTTTTCCTCGTCATCCTCGTCGTCGTCATCATCCTCATCCTCATCCCCAAAGTCATTTGGGTCGTCGCCTCCGGGTGCAGGAGCTTGAACGGCTGGTGCAAGCGGTGCCGAGGTTGATGACCAAGCTACGAAGGCCAATGATTCTGCCAACGGGGTGGGCATCAGCAGAAGTTGCTCCGAGCTATCTTCTAGGATGACTCCATGCTCCACTCGAATGTGAGGGAGATCCACTAGAACTTCCTCAACTACCACTGGCTAGATAGGAGCTTGCCGTGGCGGAGGGGTGTAGCTAGTGTTAACTCGGGTGGTTTGGAGAGTACGAACCATCTACAAGAAAAATGTCAACTCAGTTGAATTTTAAAGAGGTAAGGCTGACAAAATAATTTTATAAGAATGAAATTAGCAAGTTTTGAACAAACTAGGCTTTCCATTTCTAACTAGTCTAACGACCTAGGGTCAGCATAGCTTTGATACCACTTTTGTCACACCCGGTTCTGGGGGCAAAACCGAATGCATAGCATATGTGTGCCAAGATCCATTTCCACATATATGTTGACATCACAAGTGTAATATATCAAAAGACAATGCAATAAAGGCATAAAGAAAGTAGAGTACTTTATTACATCATCTGAATCATTGTATCTTAACAAGTATCAACATCAAAGTAAGGCAGAATTAAATATGGGTAATCTCCCACAGGAAGATGACCGGTGCATCGTTAGACTCAGTATTCATCAAAATCTCCACCAATATCTTCTTCATCACCCTTTGATCATACCACTTCTATCACACCCAGTTCTGGGGGCAAAACCGAATGCATAGCATATGTGTGCCAAGATCCATTTCCACATATATGTTGACATCACAAGTGTAATATATCAAAAGACAATGCAATAAAGGCGTAAAGAGAGTAGAGTACTTTATTACATCATCTAAATCATTGTATCTTTAACAAGTATCAACATCGAAGTAAGGAGGAATTAAATATGGGTAATCTCCCACAGGAAGATGATCGGCGCATCGTTAGACTTAGTATTCATCGAAATCTCCATCAATATCTTCTTCATCACCCTCTGATCAAAATATTAGCAAGGGTGAGCTCAGTTATGGTCGGGCTCAGCAAGTGTGGGAAAAATTAATGCAAGTTTAACAAGGTGAGGCTAAAGTTGAGCAGTAAGCATTTTGACTAGTCAATATTTCATTAACAACACATGTCTTACTAATAAGTGTGAATCCCAAGTCCCATTTAAACAAAGGTATAAGAGTATATCAAAAACACTTAAGTGAAACCACTTAAGCAAACCATTGGAAGATCATCAGATCTCGATTTATTGTCCATCTTTAAGTTCAATTATCATGTGAGGTCCAGGTTGCTCTTAACCGTGAGCACGGCTGATGTTGGGGGCCTTCGGCTTCCGAAGGTCCTAAAAAACGAGATTTGACAATATTTCTGGAGTATAATACATGAACAGGTACCTTCGGACATGGACTCTTCGGACAATTGCTGTACGAAGAAACACAAAGAGAACAAAGGATGGAGTAGAGCCGAAGCTGTGCGCAAGGAAGCTTCGGCATGATAGCGGAGAAGAGGAAACCGACTTAAAAAGGAAAAGACTATCTAGACCTTAATAGATTATTATAGAGTTGTTACCAAAAGCAAAGGACCTGGATGTAATTTTACATGGGCTGCGACCCGTGCCTATAAATAGGTGAACAGTACTCCCGTACTGTTCACGCTGACTTGGCATTAGCTTTTGCGTCACGCTTGTACTTTCCTTCAAGCCGAAGGTACAAATGTAACTCAATATTGTTCTTATTCATTCATGATTATATAATAAACAATATATGAACGATGTCATATGATTATTCGTGTTATTTCTCATGTTTGATATGCTTCATCTTCCATGAATTTACGCTGTTGTGATGAAGGTATGTCCTTCATGACCTTCGTCTGAAGATCGTTATATCCTTAGGGAAATAACGCTTCGAAGGACGAAGGGCGTTAACCATTAACCTATTTTTGTGTTGCCTTGTTCTTAACTTATAGCATTTGAGAACAAGTCCCCAACATTGGCGCCCACCTTCGGTGAACTCTCTTCCACTTTTTGAGCTTCGACCACCTTCGGCAAGCGTCGACCTTCGTCATGCCACCAAATAAAGCTTCAGCGACAGGGCACAAGTCCAACACCCCAAGAGGATGACTTGGACCCGAACTAAGATACCCTTTCTCTTCGAGAGGCCCGAAGCCAGAAGAGGAAGGCCACTAGTCCAACACCCCAAGAGGATGACTTGGACCAAGAAATCAGGAATATGAAAATGTTGCATCAACAGGTGCAAAGGAAGAAATAAAAGATGGCCCGGCTAGCTGACCTACAAAGGCAGATAGACGAAGCCTCTGAAGAGGTTCGTCATCTCACTCAAGATGAACAGCACCGAAGGCCCCAGCACAGAGAATTGCACCAAGAAGGCTTCTTCAACGAGGACGACTGGTATGAGGATTTTCATCATGGGAATTTTGCTTTTGATGATGCTTCTCCTCTGTCAGCAGAGCTGCAGGCTACACCTTGGCCCCCATCTTACAAGCCACCCCAGCTCCCCATGTATGACGGACACTCAGATCCGAAGCAATTTCTGATGAGTTACGAAGCAACAATATCTTCGTATGGTGGCAATACCGCGGTCATGGCGAAATCCTTCGTCATGGCAGTCAAAAATGTTGCACAAACCTGGTACTCCTCTCTTCGGCCAGGAACAATCACGTCATGGCAGAAGCTGAAGGACATGCTAATTACCAGTTTCCAAGGATTTCAGACGAAGCCGGTCACTGCTCAGGCTTTGTTCCAATGCACGCAAGATCAAGAAGAATACCTCCAGGCGTATGTCCGAAGGTTCTTGTGATTGAGGGCACAAGCACCAACAATGCCCAATGAAATTGTCATTGAGGCCATGATCAAGGGGCTTCGACCAAGACCTTCGGCCCAATACTTCGCCAGGAAACCCCCTCAGACCCTGGAGAAACTGCTTCAGAAGATGGATGAGTACATCCGCGCTGACAATGACTTTCGGCAGAGAAGGGAGGAAGCCTACAGGTTCTCCGAGATGACCAAGGGCTTCGGAGGGAGAATTCACCCCAGACATGTCAGATCAATTCATTCTACTCAGAATGACGACAGGGGAACCCAGCAATAGAAGCCACAATATTCTTCTTAGGCTTCGGAGCAACAACAGAGTTACCCTCGGCCCCCAGCTCCAAGGGGCAGAGGCGCTAGGGCTTCGGAGAAAGGTTTGGGGATCAGCCCAGGAAAATTTACTGCCTATTCTGCGGAGAAGACAAGGGCCACACCACCAGGATGTGCCATGTCACCATTCAGAAACTGAAAGAGATAGCAGAGGCTGCAGCCCAACAGAGTCAGCCGAAGCAAGTCATGCATACTGCTTCGTACCACTCACCATACATTCTAGAATATGTGGGCAACCATCCTGCAGCTTCTATTGCTTCGGCAAGCCAACCTCAGGCATCTTGGCAACAGCCCCCACCTCCACCACCAATGCAACCCGCTTATCCCCAAGGCCAGCAGCCAGAAGGGAGCCAGCACAGTCACCAGCAGAGAGACTTTAGGGAGCAGTCTAAAGCTCGCATAGTCAATAGTATTGTGCCAGAATCAAAACACATCTACTAAGATATATCCTACCTCAGAAACAGCCGTTACATTTGTCATCATTTACCTTTTCAATAAAGAACAATCATCAAAAATTCAGTTCTTTTGTTGTTTTCAATTTCTTGTAATAGCTTTGTCATTATCATAATGAATATATCCTCTTCAAATATTGACGAAGTTCTAAAGGTTTTGACGAAGGAATGCATTACAAGTTATCGTCGAAGCAACAAAAGTCGTTCTTAAGGGGACGCGGCGTAAGTTTTCTGCTCAAAAGTCGTTCCAAAGGGAATGCAGAGCTTATAGCGAAAAATAAACGCTGATACCGCCGAAGTAAAAGGCGAAGAAGCTCCTAAGTGAGGCTTACAGCGAAAAATAAACGCTGATACTGCCGAAGTAAAAGGCGAAGAAGCTCCTAAGGGAGGCTTACAGCGAAAAATAAACGCTGATACCGCCGAAGTAAAAGGCGAAGAAGCTCCTAAGGGAGGTTTACAGCAAAAAGTCAGCGCTGATGAACTGAAAAATGACCAAAAGATTGACTGGGTAATGTGTATAGGCCTTCGGCGCAAATATCACTTTGCATATCATTACATCATTACATCATGTGCATAGCATAGCATCATACATCATATTGCATCAATGGCACAAGAAGGGGGTGCAATATGAATCTACAAAAAGGCACACAATGTTGGCCTACATTACTGAGCTTCAAAGATCGGTTCGACGATGTGTCAAGGCACAAAATAAGTTTTCAAGAAATACAGCTCCGTCATTGTGATATGAAAAGGAGATCTATTGTTCACAAGGCATAGATGTTTTTTCGGAAACCGTAATATTTTTATGGAATATGGATATTCTTTACGAAGCATGAAAAGAAGGGAAGGTGTTTTTTCGCCGAAGGCTCAAAAACGGTATGTACGTAAAATTCCATGCATCGTAAAGAGTTGCATCATAAACAGCTTATATATTATATTCAAAATTACAAAATATTTTACATATTGTCCAGCAAATGTTACACTCCAAATGGCTTTACAATAACAGCTAATCTTCTCGTAAAACTACTTCTGCAGCTTCGTTTAGCAGCTGATCAACAACTTTATCCATAATAGCTTCGGCCATTTTTCTAATCTCGTCATCCCCCTTTGCTTTGGGATCCGCCAATGGATCGGCGGGCTCTAGGGGAGGAGCTTGTACGGCTTTGTTACAAAGTGTAAATAAGTCCGAAGTCATAAAATTACAACATAAAGTCAAAAGTTACTAGTCAATACCTATTTGCCTCTCGAGACCCGCACTTTTCTCAGTGGCCTCTGCCACTTTTCTAGCATCGTGAATACCTTTTTCACTTCTCCTTATGATTTCCTAAGCCATCTCTCGACTACCATTTTCCCAGATGTCAGTGAAAAATTTTCCACCAACCAAGCTTGCTTCGGCCGAGGGGTCTTTTATATCTTCAGTAGTTAAGGCGGCCTCGGTTTGCGCCAAAGATTTCACATGATCGCAGCCTCTTTTCTCCAAAATAGTAGCAATCCCCCTAGCACCCAAGAAGGCACATATGTCCCCACAGCCACTCAAAATTTCTTCAAAAGCTTCGGCCTTGCCGTTGATCCAGTCGATTGGACCTTCGGGATCTCCCAGTACGAAGTTGCTTTCATTTGAAAATGCGCCGGCGCTGGTGAAACTACTCTTAATTGTTTCCACACATTTCATGGATTTTTCATAACATTTTTCTTTTGAAAGCCGAAGTGCTACAGCTGTTTTCTCCCAATGATTCTTCCAGTAGTCACTGACTTCAAGGTTAGCTTCGGCAGCTGCACATTTTAGGTTCGCCTCAGCCAGCTGTTTCTGAAGATTTTCAATTTTGCACTTCTAGGCTTCAGCTTGAGCCATGGAAACAGCTTCATCCTCTTTTATTTTGTTAAGCAATGAATGTAAAATCTTGTCTTTCTCAAGACCTTCGTTCCTTAGTTCAATCACTTCGGAACGAAGGTTATTCAATGCCATCGTACATCCCTCGTCTTCAGCGCTTTTCTGCGCTCTGAGGGCATTGATGAGAATAAGGCCCTGCAAAAGGAATGTGATGATAAGAAATAAACACACGAATTTCTAACCACGCAAAAAGTTTATTTTCTCACCTTTAAGTTGTTATATGCTAAGCTGTCGGCTATTTCATCTTTTGACAAAACTGAAAGCCCATCGTCCAGAGTTGGGAATCCGAAGCTTCTTGCCATCTCCCGGCAGACAGAGATCTCCTTGTTGTCTAGGAGACAATACAAGAAGTCTTCTTCTCCGCTGCCATTGAATATCGACGCCCCTTTCGGATATTTTAATTTCTGAGGCATAATGATGAGCTTCTCGTTTTTCTTCTTCAGATAGTATTTTGCCCGAAGCATGTTGCACAATATAATCAGGCAATTTGAAAGATGCTTCGGGAGTGGAAGAAAGAGTTTTTTCAGATAGAATTTGCTTTAAAGTTTCCTTTTTATTTTCTCCTTCAGTCTCCAAGGATTTTTCTTTGGCGCACTCTGAAGGTCCAGTTTTGATTTCAGCCTGGTGCTTTGTAGCTTCACCTCCAGAAGCTTTTGTTTCAATTTGTGCTTTTTGAGCTTCGGCAACCTTTTTCGGCGTGGAGCTTGAAGACTTTATTGTCTCCAGTACATCCAAAACATTAACCATCCTTTTCCTTTTGGGGGTCACAGCTGGACCCTTCTGAGTCTGTGGCACTCCAACTTCTGCTGAAGGGCTTAAAACTTCTGATATTTTTGTCCCTTCAGTTTTCGACTCTTCAGCTCTTTCAGCCTTCGGTGTTGCAGTCAGCTCTTCAGCTTTCTGCGCAGATATAGATTTTTTGGCTTCGGTAGCCGAAGGAGCCTCGTCAACAAACTCGGGCAATGTGGCCGGCTCTATGTAGCGTGGCCGGTGCGTAAGAACCTTCACCTTTTTTCTCTTCGGCGCCGGCTCACTAAGAGCTGCCGAAGCAACTTCCTTCACAGAAGTTGTACCTTTTCTTTTTTCACCCCGTATCGGGTAACGGTAATCAGGATAGTCGAATCCAATAGCATCAAAAACTCTATTCAGTCTCTTCTTTTTCCGACCACCGAAGGTCGCTGATAGTGCATTATCTTCCGTCTTGGAGTATGGCCCAAGCAGATCATCGCTTGTGGCTTCAATACATTTCAGCCAATCATCATCTGGCTCAATAAATTTATCATCATATCTGAAGGTGAATTTCATCCTAATCAGCCCACCTTTGTCAGGCTTGGTAATAGTTTCTTTTGGCATTTCCCACTTTTCTACAAGAGGCCATACTCTGAAAGCTATGTGCTCCTGGACCAAGTCTCTTGTCCCAACGAAGGAGCAAACCACGCCGAAGGCCCTCTGGCATTCTTCGACTGCTTCATCCATTTCCACCTTCGGTTTCTGAAGTCTGAAACGCTGCCAGATAGGGCGCATGATGATATCTTTAATGTCTTCTCATGACTTCAAATCGTTTTTCACATAGAACCATTCCTTCATCAGTCCCCGGGCCATCTCTTCCGAAAAGTTGGCATGGGACAGCTTGACCCAGAGCGGGCACCGAAGCTGTAACAGCCAAAATTATTATGATATTGCTCTTTACCCCAGGGTTTCGTCTCATATATTAGCTCATGTATATTACAAAAGCTTTTTGCATTTGGTTCCAAGCCCTGACTCTTCATAGCCCAGACAAAGATTCCCATTCTTATAATTGCTTTGGGTGTAATTTGATGAAGGTAGATTTGATAAATCTTCAAAACCTCAACCACAAATTTGCTCAATGGAAACTGAAGCCTAGCCTTAAAAAAGCTTCGGAAGATCACAACTTCATTTTCTTCGGGAGTAGGCACAGTCCTCTCTCCATCATCAGCCCTTACAATAGACATGTCCCGAAAGTATCTTCCCCTCATATTATCAAGATGGCTTTGCTTAATAGTCGATTTTCCAAAAATCGCAAGGCTTGGCCGCCAGGGTCGATCTTCGGAGTCTTCTCCGCCGCTCTCCACATCATAGCTGTCACTATCACTGGTACCTTCAGACAAACCCTCCAAAGTTTCCCTAGCAATCTTCTCCGCATTTGTCCTTGCTATCGATTCAATAAAGCCAAGATTCATCTCCTCAGAAAGGCTCAGCTTCGTTTCAGCGGTAGCCTTCTTATCCTCAGACATCTTCGAAAGAGCTAAAAAAAGTGCTCTCAAAGTCGAAGCTTTAATATCTAAAAAATCTGGTCAAGTGTGTGTAAGCAAAGAGTTGTTTGAGCAGGCAAGCCAGATGGCAGGAAAGCGTGCTAAATGAGCTAGTGGTGCGCTCTTATTTATACGCCTGGCGTATTGTGTACTGGAGGGCCCGCTTGTCAGTGGCAGTTGCTATTCTAGCAAAGGGAAGGTGTTTTTTCGGACCTTCGGCTTAGGGCCTCCGTCAATATCGCAATTTGAATTCATTATCTTAACAAATTAATATTGCGAGGGGCTACTGTTGGGGGCCTTCAGCTTCCAATGGTCCTCAAAAACGAGATTTGACAATATTTCTGGAGTATAATACATGAACAGGTACCTTCAGACATGGACTCTTCGGACAATTGCTGTACGAAGAAACACAAAGAGAACGAAGGATGGAGCATAGCCGAAGTTGTACGCAAGGAAGCTTCGGCATGATAGCGGAGAAGAGGAAACCGACTTAAAAAGGAAAAGACTATCTAGACCTCAATAGATTATTATAGAGTTGTTATCAAAAGCAAAGGACCTGGATGTAATTTTACATGGGCTGCGACCCGTGCCTATAAATAGGTGAACAGTACTCCCATACTGTTCACGCTGACTTGGCATTCGCTTTTGTGTCACGCTTGTACTTTCCTTCAAGCCGAAGGTACAAATGTAACTCAATATTGTTCTTATTCATTCATGATTATATAATAAACAATATATGAACGATGTCATATGATTATTCGTGTTATTTCTCATGTTTCGTATGCTTCGTCTTCCATGAATTTACGCTGTTGTGATGAAGGTATGTCCTTCATGACCTTCGTCTGAAGATCGTTATATCCTTAGGGATATAACGCTTCGAAGGACGAAGGGTGTTAACCATTAACCTATTTTTGTATTGCCTTGTTCTTAACTTATAGCATTTGAGAACAAGTCCCCAACAGCTGACATATCAGTTTTACACTCTGCAGAGGTGGTACAACTTTACCCACAAGCCATGTATCCCATCTAGCCTGGGTTGATAGGACCTGTAAACACAATCGAGGTGAATGGCTAGGGATCCATTATAAGGTTTTCACAAAATACACTTAATACAAAGCAACCCGCTAAGGTTTCCAAGTCGTTGTGGAGGCCCTCTGGGCGAGGTACCTTAGCCAAGAATACGTCCCCTTGTTAATGTGAGCTGCCACCACTGCCGCTCCCTCTCTTGCCCATATTTCAGGTAAGGTTGCTAGGTACTAAGCATATAAAGCTAATTACCAAAGCCAGAGCCATGATAGCACTCGTGGTTGCACTGTTATCCTGGGTGGTCACTCCATGTTCCAATTAATATGAAATAATATTGTTTAACCATCGGGTTAACACCATAATGCCAATTTCATTTCCGGAACATTTATATCACATAATAAGTGACATCAAAATTATCAAGTTGAGTTGTAGCACAAATTTGCTAAGCATAGTATTTTCCCAGGGTAATCAAGGAATACAATTGGTAAATCTAGGAAATCCTTAATTAGGCAAATCCCATCAGAAAAGTAAACATTATTATATGCATTAATTGGGTACAAATAGAATATGCAGAGAGAGAATCCACTTGCCTTGCTCGAACGTGTCCTGCGGGTCGTCCTCGAATGTGTTAGGCTTGTCTAACTCACAGTCCACTTCTAGCATCGATTTGTGTATCGCACATACAAAAGAATACGTACGCCATATAGATAAACATACACCAGTACAAGGGTAATCATTCACCATTACATTCACATTCATACATCACACTCATAAATACATCTTAAAGCGTAAATACTTATTAATTCATTATGACTATTATTGTGAGTCATTATTGATGAAATTATAAGTATGTGTCTATAATAATAGTTTTAACTAGTATTAATATGTATTAACATTCTTTATGAAAATAAAGGCTAATAAATAGACTAATAGATTTTATTCCTTTTATTTCTAACTAGAATTTATGCATATAGCTAAAAATGGTTTATTCATGATTCTTCTAACATTAATATTCTAAGAATCAATATAAATCACTAGTTGGGCTTTTTATAACATAAACATGGTTATTTTGACATAAACAAGTATTTTACTAATTCTAAAAAGTTAAGTGCTATACTTATGGACACCTTTATTTTGGCTAGTAAAAACCTATTTTTGTTATGACTAGTAATATTCTTTTAGTTTTTTCTTTTCTTTCTAAAAGAAAGTATTATTAATAATAATCGGAGATAAATCATCTATTAACCTATAACATTTATATTGCTATGAATTCTATACCATTTACTAATTCCATGTTAAGAAAAGCTTCTATTATCTATTAAAATGAACTTATGATTATAACCTTCCAAATAATTTCCAACATTTCTTGTGAACAAAATTAACTATAAACTTACCTATCTAGTGTTTTTATCACCGACATGTGTCTACTAATTTTCGTCATACTTCTCTACCAAATATCCAACATTCTAAAAGTCATCGTAAACAAATAACATGAATAATCACGGTGCACTAATTTATCACGTATATCTACCAAATATCCATAGCGCACATACACATGAATTCCAAATCACAACATGCTCATATTACAATACAATAATTATAAAATTCACAAACTAAATCAAAAAGTGATTTCAAAAATACACAAAATTATTTTGGGTCATCTTCAACCTCGCGACGAACGGCGGACGGGCTTGGGCGCGCGTCTAGGCGAAGGCTTGGTACAGTGGGTGGCGTAGCTCCGGCGAGTAGGGCACGAGCGCGGTCCATGAAGCTCCAGCGATGGCGTGGCAAACTCCGGCGACGGTAGCGGTGGCTCAAACGGTGAGGAGAGTGAGAGAGAAGGGGGCGAGCTCGGGTAGGGAGGAGGGAGAGAGGAGCTTGGCCAGTATTTATAGAGAGAGGGAGGGGAGAGGAGATGTCGTCGGGGAGAGAGGAAGGGGCGGCCAGGGTCTTCAAGGCGCCATTGATGGCGTCGATTTCCTTCCATTGCGTCAATTGAGAGAGAGAGAAATGGGGAGGAAGAAACGGTAGAGTTGAAGCTACATAACTCGCGAGGAGAAGAACGGTCATGGGCGGCGTGCGCTCGGCTCAGGGCTGGGCGGTGGTCGGGCGCGGCTCCTGGCACGATCGGACGTTGGGGCGTCGGTGTCGCGTCCTGGCGCTTGGCGGCTATGTAGTCGGGGCGCGGGCGTTGCTCGTGGCGGCGCGTGGGAAAGGGGACACAAGGGGGAGGAGAGAGATGGCTAGGTGGGGCCCGCGCGCAAGAGAGGCAAGGGGAGGAGAAGAAAGTGGCGGCGGTGGCTGGGAGCCAAGGAGAAGGCGTGTGGTGCTTCATGGGCCCCTAGTGGGCCTTAGGGTTAGGTTTAGGTTAGGGTTTTTCTTTTTCTTTTTTTCTATTTATTTTCTAATTTCAAAATATATTTTTAAATAAACCTAAAATTTATAATAATTAGACTAAAATTATTTATAAATAAAATATTTATTTTTGGACTAATAATTATTATATTTTTGGATTTCCATTTAAGAAGAAATGCTATTAAATATCCAAAATCAATCATGAGTAATAAAAAATTATTCAAAATGCAAATAAATAACAAACACTTGAATGAAAAAAATTATTAACATTAATAACTAAATTTAGTATTTTTAGTTGATGGTTTTTATAGTGTTACAACGGCGGGGGTGCGGTGGAGCCTCGGGTCGACGGCAGTGGGCTCCAGCTACGCAAGAAACGCTCTGGTGAGCGCGGACCGGGCAAATCAGAGAGGGGAAGGGCAAACCAAAGTGCGTCCCGAGTAGCTGACGGCGAGGCAGAACTCACCGTTGCAACGGACGGGGCGCGGGCTCGACAGCGGTCGCAGAACGGACAGCAGTCTACGGTGCGCGGCGGCGGAGCTTCCTTGTTGCGTGTGCAGAGCTAGAGAGGGGGCGAGAGGGTTCGGCTGAGGGCGCAAGTGAGCGGGGGGAAGTGGACAAGCGGGGCGCGGGCCTCAAAAGGGGCGAGGACGTGCGGAGGTGGCCGGAGAACGCGCGGTCGTGGGCACGTCCACGGCGAGGGACGTGGGCGGGAGGGTGGGGAAAGACTGACTGGTGGTCTCGGCGGAACAGAGAGAGAAGCAGTCACGCGTGCGAGAGGAACAACACCGACAGATCGGCCCCACAAAGCAGCGAGAGAGAGAGAGGGAGAGAGGGCGCGTGGATTGGCTCCGATAGGCGGGACATGCCTGTCAGGCACCGAGGGCGCGCGGGCGCGGGCGCGCGCGGGGGACTGGGCTTAATGGGCCGACTTGGGCTGAAATGGGTTTTTCTTTTTCCATGGAATTTCTAATGCCTTTTCTATTTATTTTCTCAGGGTTTTCAATTCAAATTCAAACCAAGCTTCAAATTCGAACCAAATCAAACATGTGCAACAATTCAAAGAATCTTTGAAACTCAGCATGATGCAACTTTTCATGACTCATATGTTTTGTCAAAAAATAAAATAAATAATCCCTCACTAATTAAACTAACCCTAACCAAAAGAGAAAGAGAGAGAGGAACTAGAGAGAGATAGAAACTAGAGTGAGAGAGAGAAGAGTAAGACCTGAATTTGGATGATAATAAGAAAGAAATTTTAGACCCCCAAATTCAGGGTGTTACAAAAACCATGCTTACTTATATTCTCATGTCAAGAATGTTTCTCATTATACTCATCATGATACTTGTATTGGTTGTTTTGCTTTTACAAAGTATCATAGTAGTATCTCTACTCCTCGCACTGTGCATGCTTCATCTAGTGATTCTAATAGGACTAGAACTAGGTGTCATGCTTCTCATGTTGTTTCCCATACGCCTAAGGATTGGAATGCATCTCATGGACCTTCCATTTTATTCCGCACTTTTGATGCATCCTATGTGATTCATTGTAAAAATGAAAAAAATGTTGCTACAAATGTGGGACCAAAATGCAAGAAAGGTAAGACTTGCATTTGGGTTCCAAAATCTTATGTAACTAACCTGACATGACCCAACATAAGTTGGGGACCTAAATCCCAAGCCTAAATACCTTACAGGTTTATGCATCTAGGACTCAAGTTGTATCACCTCCTACGTCAAGAACAAGGATTCTCATGACATGATCATCTTTGGAGATGGAAATCAAGGCAAGGTAAAGGGGATATGTAAAATAGCAATTACTATCGAGCATTCAATTTCTAATGCCTTTTTGGTAGAATCTCTTGGATATAATTTGCTTTTTGTTAGTCCATTATGTCACATGGGTTACAATTGTTTATTTACAAATGTTGATGTAACTGCCTTTAGAAGAAGTGAAGGTTCATTAGCATTTAAAGGTGTATCTGATGGCAAGCTTTACTTAGTAGATTTTAATAAAGAAAATGTCGATCTAGATGCATGTTGACTTGCTAAGAACAATATGGTCTGGCTTTGGCATCGCCATCTAGCACATGTTGGAATGAAGAACCTTCATAAACCTCTAAAGGGAGAACATGTGTTAGGACTAACCATTGTCTGTTTTGAGAAAGACAAACCTTGTGCGGAGTGTCAAGCAGGTAAACAGGTGGGAACAAGTCATCCAAGCAAGAATGTGATGATGACATCAAGACCATTGGAGCTTCTCCACATGGATCTCTTTAGGCCCATTGCTTACCTTAGCATCAGTGGAAGTAAGTATGATCTAGTAATTATTGATGACTATTCCCGCTTCACTTGGGTATTCTTTTTATAAGATAAATCTGAAACCCAAGAAACTCTCAAGTGCTTCCTAAGACAGCCCAAAATGAGTTTGAGTTAAAAGTAAAGAAGATAAGAAGCGATAATGGATCTGAGTTCAAAAATCTTCAAGTGGAGGAATATCTTGAGGAGGAGGTCATTAAAGCATGTGTTCTCCACTCCCTACACACCACGACAAAATGATGTAGTGGAGAGAAAGAATAGGACGCTCATTGACACGGCAAGGACGATGGTGGGAGAATATAAGACGCCAGAACGGTTTTGACCGGAAGCCGTAAATATGGCTTCCCAGGCCATAAACCGTCTCTATCTTCATCGCCTCCTCAAGAAGATGGCAAATGAACTACTCGCCAGTGACAAATCCAATGTTTCTTACTTTCATGTATTTGGGAGCAAATACTACATCTTGGTAAAGAAAGGTAGGCATTCAAAGTTTGCTCACAAATCCGTTGAAGGGTTTTTACTTGGTTATGGCTCAAATACAAAGGCATATAGAGTTTTGAACAAATCATCGAGTTTAGTTGAAGTCCCTAGTGACGTTGTATTTGATGAGACTAATGGCTCTCCAAGAGAGCAAGTTGATCTTGATGACATAGATGAACATGAGGTTCCGACGGCCACAATAAGGACTATGGCGATGTGCGACCACAGGAACAACAAGTGCAAGATCAACATTCTTCCTCAACATTGGTGCAACCCCCAATTTAATATGATGAATAGGCACCTCAAGATGATAGCATGCATCAAGGGGGGCACAAGAACAAGAAGGAAGGGAGGAGGAAGGAGTACCACATGCACCTCCAACCCAAGTCCGCACCAACATACAAAGAGATCATCAGGTGGATCAAATTCTTAGTGAAATTAGTAAGGGAGTTACAACTCATTCACGTATTGCAAATTTTTGTGAGCACTACTCTTTAGTTTCTTCTGTTGAGCCTTTCAGGGTAGAAGAAGCCTTGCAGGATTCAGACTGGGTGTTGGCCATGCAAGAGGAGCTCAACAACTTCAAAAGAAATGAAGTATATAATCTAGTGCCACGTCCAAAGCAAAACGTTGTGGGGATGTTTCGCAACAAACAAAATGAATACGGAGTGGTGACAAGAAACAAGGCAAGACTTGTGGCAAAAGGTTATGCCCAAGTCGTAGGTTTGGATTTAGAGGAGACTTTTGCTACTACAGCTAGGCTTGAGTCTATTCGTATATTATTAGCCTATGATGCTCATCATTCTTTTAAGCTCTATCAAATGGATGTGAAGAGCGCTTTCCTCAATGGGCCAAACAAGGAGGTGTACGTGGATCATTCCCCTGGCTTCGAGGATGACAGGTACCCCGACCATGTATACAAGCTCTCTAAGGCGCTCTATGGACTTAAGCAAGCCCCAAGAGCATGGTATGAATGCCTTAGAGGTTTCCTTATTTCTAATGCTTTCAAGGTCAGGAAAGCTGATCCTACTCTTTTCACTAAGACTTGCAATGGTGATTTGTTTACATGCCAAATATATGTCGATGACATAATATTTGGTTCTACTAATCAAAAGTCATGTTAGGAGTTTAGCAGGGTAATGACACATAAATTCGAGATGTCCATGATGGGAAAGTTGACATACTTCCTCAAATTTCAAGTGAAACAACTCAAGGAAGGGACATTCCTCTCTCAAACAAAGTACACTCAAGATATACTCAAGAAGATTGGGATGAAGGATGCAAAGCCTGCTAAGACACCAATAGGAACTGACGGACACTTGGACCTCAACGCAGGAGCTAAGTCCGTAGATCAAAAGGTATATCAATCTATGATAGGATCCTTGCTTTATCTTTGTGCAAGTAGACCGGACATTATGGTTTCTGTTTGCATGTGTGCTAGATTCCAATTCGATCCTAAGTAATGTCACCTTGTGGCTATGAAGCGTATTCTTAGATATTAAGTTCATACGCCTTACATTGGGCTCTAGTATCCTAAAGGGTCTACCTTGACTTGATTGGATATTCAGACTCCGACTATGCTAGGTGCAAGGTTGATAGGAAGAGCACATCAGGGACTTGTCATTTTCTAGGAAGGTCCCTCGTGTCTTGGAGTTCAAAGAAACAAACTGTCAGTGTTTTGGGTCCGACCGTGCACTTGGGGTTGCCCCTCGAGGGGCTTTTTGGAGTAGGACGGTGTAACCGACTGTAGCTCGATGGTTCGTGCCAGATGCACGAGAGACAGTAGACAATCTTGTACAGGTTCGGGCCACTTTGAGATGCGTAACACCCTACGTTCTGGTGTGGATCTTTTTTGTGGTGGGTTACAGGGGAGTTCTCCAGTACGAGACGCTAAAGAGCTGAGTAGGTGGCTAATGAATGAGGTTGATGCTTTTGATGGGGTGCCCCCTAGGCCTTATATACTTGACCGTGGGGCGATACATGCGGATATGATAACAACATGTGCCTAAGTAATAGTGAACCGACTGAACTTATTTTCCTACGATCCCACCGACTTATCATCGTTCAGTTCCGATGCCTGAGGCCACAGCGCTGGAGAATCGGATCACTGCTGTGGATAATGCTTGAATTCATTGGGCCACCCGAGCTAGAGTTGATCCAATCTTGCACCGATCCATTCTGCCAGACATTCCTCCCCTGGCCCACGAAGGGATGGCCTCCCGAAATAATGGCCCTAAGGCCTTTCACGAGGCCTTCTAGCCTTCTAATGGACCCTGGGGATATCTGTCCCCCACAAGCCCCCAATCTTTGAGTTGATTTTGAATAATCGGCCCAAAGATTCTAGGTCCAGCTTGTAGCTTTTGATTTCGGTAAGGAATGCTTTGAAAATATGTCTATCGATTTGTTGCTTCTGAACTCTGAGTAACTTGGTAAAAACAATCTTCTGATATCCTCTCCTGTCATTATTCATCAGTCTTCGCTTTATTCTTAAGAAATCGGTGCTCTGTCCAGGGCTCATGCTTTGGAGATCAGCATTCTGCTCTCTGGGGTTCAGGAATCATTGGGTGCACCGGAGGTGCACCCAATGGGTGTAGCCCCCGAGCTTTGAGTGGATTATTGGGAACAATCCACTCAAAGGTCTTCATTTCATGCTTTAGAAATCAGCATTTTCCCGTTAGTTTGTGCTTTGGAGATCAGCATTCTATTATCAGCTTCATGCTTTAGAGGTCGGCATTCTGTCTTCTGGGGTTAGTAAATCATTGGGTGCACCGGAGGTGCACCCATGGGTGTAGCCCCCGAGCTTTGAGTGGATTATTGAGAATAATCCACTCGAAGGTCTTCATTTCATGCTTTAGAAATTAGCACTATATCTTCGTCGAATGCCTTAGAATTCAGCATTATATCATCAGCTTTTATGCTTTAGAGATCAGCATATGGTTTTGCCTTTGAGATCAGCAATGCGATCTACCCATGCTCTGTTAGGTTTGAAATTTATTTGATCGGTGATAGATTGGACGTCCAGTAGATCGCTCTTTGGCTAGTCTTCATTTCGCTTCATGCTTCAATGCTTCTGTTGATTAGACTTGTACTCCAGTAGCTATTTTTGGCTTTTCTCTGATCTCTATCGATATCTTCCTTCTGTCTTGATACATTCATTGCGTATACTGTATAGATGCGACTGCTTGGGAAAATCTATTGAAAGTTCCTGGACGTCCCCCAATGGGTGTAGCCAAGGGACAGATTGGTGCACTGAGCATTTAGTGGACTGCCTCTGAGTAGTAACTTGATGTGACCGCGGGGTGTAATCATATCGTCCAAGCGGTTGACTTCAGACCCAATGAGTGTCATATTACGTGAAGCGGTGTCTGCTGCCTGACTTGTTTCCAGACGATTTGAATTGCATATTGAATATTTGTGACTATTCAGTGACCGTGGTAGGAGACGAGCGGTTGCCTTCTGCCCCTATAAATAGAGTGCTTGCTTCACTGGTGTCTTCACACATCTCTTGGCCATTTGCTGCTTATTCTTCTCTCTTCTCTTCTATTCCACCATGGGCAAGAGCAAGAAGAGCGGAAGTTCCTCGCACCACTCCGGCGACAAGAGGAAACGCGAGCTGAGTCCTCCCTCTGAGGACTTTGGTGACTCCGAGTACTCGGAGGAGGAGTTCTCCTCCGAGTCCAAGGGGTCACCGGCCTACGCCTCTCCCCCGGTGTCGTCCGATGATTTGGACGACTCCCAAGGGCTCGCCGCCGAGGTGTGGACGTACATCCGAGCCGTCGAGCGCTCTGGGCTCGAGGGCTCGGATGAGTCAGAGATCTCCTCGGACGAGGAGGACTCCTCCGACTCGTCCGAGGAAGGGAGCGGTGGCGATGGCGATGACGAGGGCAACGGCAGCAGCGGCAAGGGCGACAGCGACAGCGGCAAGGGCGACGACGACGGCGGCAAGGGCGGCAGCGGCTGCGGCAGGGCCAGTGGCAAAGCGCCACTGGCTTAAATATTAGTATAGATAAATAGTAGTAGAAGTAGTATTAGTGGAATAATGTAGTAGTAGTTAGTAGTATAGTGTAGTGTAGGTAGTAACGTAATGTAGTAATGTAATGTATTGAAAAAAATGGGAAGAAGGCCGGCTCATAATGAGTCGGCCTTTAAGTTTGTCGAAGCACTTCCCCTATAATGAAGTAAACTTCAGCTTGTTCTATGCATATCTTTTGCCTTTCCATCGTTCCTTTATAGTCGATCGACATCTTGTATTTGTGCCCAACGCAGTCGTTGTTCTCAGAGGTAACGCTCAAGTAACGACTTGTAATTGCTACATCGTATTTAATTCTGCTTGCGTTTATGTAGAGAAAAACGACCGAGTTATTTCTGGTGTCTCCAGAGGTAACAGTAGAATTATGCTGAATTGCGTTGGCGTTTTAGAGGTAACAGCCGAGTTGTGTCGGGCCATGCCGGCGTTTTAGAAGTAACAGCCGAGTGGTACTTGACGACGTCAGCGCTTTGAAAATGACAGTCGATTCATGCTAGGCCACATCGACATTTTAGAAGTAACGACCGAGTGGTACTTGACGACGTCAGCGTTTTAGAAGTAACAGCTGAGTCATGCTGAGCCACGTCGGCGTTTTAGAAGTAACAGCCGAGTGGTACTTGACGACGTCAGCGTTTTATAAGTAACAGCCGAGTCATGCCATGAAGTCTTGTTTTTCCCGAGTGATGACTTAGCGCTTTTTAGAAACGGTGTCTGACTCGGAAAAACCCCATTTATCTCACGTCGTCACACGCCTCTGTGCTCTGAGCCCTAGCCTCACTTTTTTGCCTCCAAACATCCTTTGTTTCCCTTTGATTTCACCTCCGTTCATTCCGCCGACGAGATTTCGATGGTGCCCAAGCGGAAGAACCAAAATTCTGCTGCTGTGGTCATCCTGCCTATCAACCCTAATAGCTAGTTGCCT
Source organism: Zea luxurians (assembly GCA_029449295.1). Taxonomy (NCBI): domain Eukaryota; kingdom Viridiplantae; phylum Streptophyta; class Magnoliopsida; order Poales; family Poaceae; genus Zea; species Zea luxurians. The sequence goes on along the minus strand of JAOPSE010000001.1, from coordinate 40,485,576 downwards.
TTTGCAGGTAACCATATGTCTATTGTTTCGGAGTCGGATCTCTTCCACCTTGTTGATGTTGGAATTCTTAGGATACCCATGAGTCCATTGTTTACATCCCTTTTCTCATCTGCGGCCTTGCTCTTCCCATTTCTCCCTTCTTTCGTGGCCTCCTTGACTTTTACAATCTGAATCTGACTCACCTGAATCCCAACTCTATTCTGCAAATTTCTGTCTTTGTTCATCTGTGCGAGGCCTACCTTGGAATTCTTCCTTACTTCGGTTTGTGGAAGTATTTGTATCACTGTCGCCCTGGGATGGCTGGGGGGCAGCACCAGCTCGTGGGTGGCGCGAGTTTGGAGATGCACCGTGGGAGAAAAACGGAATACCTTGATATCCCACTTAAGGATACCATTAAAGGATGGCGTTTAGAGTGGTTTATTGTGGAAAACCATGGCAAGTCCCTTCCCCCTCAGTCAGGAAGACAGTCGGATGTTCGCACTCCAAGTTGGATTGAGTCTCCTACAGCCTTGGAGATAACAGAAGCCAAGATTCTACTTGCTGAAATTTGTTTATTGAAGGAGAAGGGTCTGACAGCTGAAGCTGTGGTTGCAGACATTGTTTTTAAGAATATTCAGCCACTGAAGGACAGAGCGTATCCGGCTTATTTGTACAGTGGTGTTACCGACTCAACCTGGGTTACCAACAAGAGGATTCCTGCTGTGGATTTAGTGAGCCAACTGGAGATGATCTTGAGGGGCAAAGTATCAAATATTGGTGCTCCTGTTGCATATTCTGCTTGGAATCTACCACCTTATAAGTCCTTTTTTGATTTTGTGTCCAATCCTCCTACTGGTGATAGTGGTTTGGGTCTTAGAATGCGACCCTCTCCTGAAGATATTGAGGTCCTGGTTGCTTCGCTTGGTGATCTTCCCAATGATGAGAGGCAAGTTCACTTTGAAATGCCTACGAGTCCGGGTGATGCAGAGATGAGTGCTATGCTGGACATGTTGGCTGGGGATTCTTCTGATTCGGTCCCTGCTGAAACAATGGCTGTTGCAACTATCCTAGAGCTTGAAGAAACTGTGGACACCCGAAAGCCTAAGAGTACTCGCCCGAAACATCTTCGCCAAGTCAGTCATCCAATGACACCTGCCAAGGGGAAGAAGAAGAAAAAGAGACAGCTTCAGCGAGTGTCGTGCTTGGACCAGGATGCTGGCCCTTCTGCTCCTGCTGCTGAAGAAGTACCGATGGAAATCTTTATAGGAGCTGAATCCAATGGGTGTGACCCTGCTGATGCTGAACCCAACGGGTGTGACCTTGCGCTGTTTATGTTCCGTATTGTTGACGAGGACGAAGAAGAAGAGGAAGTCCCATTGATTCAGAAGAACAGTCTGCGTTACAGAGTCAGTGGGGGGAGTAGCGATATTCCTTCTCCGACTCTGTCTACTCTTGTTAGCCTACAAGAATTATCCATAACAGATTTTGATCGGGCTCTTGAGGATGTTGTCCCTGAAGATATGCTGTCAGAGCCAACTGACGGTGATATGATGGACGTCTGCTCTGACACTCCAGATTTGGGATTAGAGGTCTCCCGGGCAGCATCTCGTGCATCGTCGACCTTGGAAGGCGGTCTTCGGAGCCAAGAGGTTGGTCACGATCGCTCAATTCCCATGGAGGTGACCGAGAATCCTTCAGCCTTAGAGGTGGTTGTTGCAGAGAACCCAGTCCTCAAGGGTAGTGCCGACAGTTGCCCAGCCCTCGAGGGTGTTGCCAGTAATGATCTGGCTCGGGTGGGTAGCGCAAGCTGCGACCCAGCCCTCGAGGGTGTTGCCGGTGATGATCCGACTCTGATGGGCAGTGCGAGCTGCAACCTAGCCCCCGAGGGTGTCTGAGCGGGCTCCCCTTCTCATACCTCCATGGATGTCCACGTCGGGTCTTCTTCGCCACACTCTAGTGGCATAATAGCAACGCATGCTTCGGATGAGGGAGTTGCCTTAGAGGTCGGTGTACTAGATGCTGGGGTTTTGATGCCTGCTAGTGGTGTTGAATTAATCCCCTGTGATGTTCTTTAGACTGTCCAAGTTGATATTCCTTCGTCGAGCCACCACATAGCTTCTCATGACTTGGGATTTCCTTCGTTCTTTTCCAACCTTCAGGTAATTTGGCAATACTCATGGCAAATTACTGTCTTTGTACTCATTTGTTTTTAATACTAGGCTTTGATCGATGGGATGGCTGGTCAATTGAGATCACAAGGTGCCTCTGTCCCCGAAGGAGCTCTGTCTCTGACGCAATGGAATCCGTTGCTGCTTCAGAAGCAGATATCTGATTTGAAAATGTCAAATGCTGGTTAGTGTTTTTGTTTTTTCTCTGGCTCACTGATTAGTCTGCTTTTAATTGTGTGTCCTTCTTTGACTGTTTTTTGTTAGATATGGCTTGGCGATGCCCTGAACTTGAGGGGAAGTATTCCCAAGGTTAGATGGACCTGGCTCGGGTTTCTGCCTCTTTAGACGACGCCAATTCTTTAAATTCCTCTCTTAGTGCTTAGCTTGACTCTAAAAGGGCAGCTAACGAGGTAAGCTTGCTTGATAGAATCTGTTGTGACTTTACTGCTTACTGGGTATTTGAGAGCTGATTCTTGTTTGTAGGAGGAGAAACGGGCGCTCACGGCTTCTCGTGATAATCTTGATAGATTGTATCGTGACGCTAGCAATTCTATGGCCATCTTGGAGAGGAGCCACCGCTTCACCATGGGGGATCTGGATTATCATCGTCACGAGTTGCAAGTACACCAGGATAAGATCCTGCATCTTAGGTAGTTGGTGTCAAGCAAAGACTCCATCATCAAGGATCTGCGTGCCTCTAAGAGATCAGTCGCCCAGGAGCTAGAAATCGCTCAACTGGCCACCAAGGTTGCCAAAGACAATTCCACCATTCTGAAGGCTCAGCGCGACAAGGCTATGGACAAAGCCATTCCTGCGGGGCGGATCTTGATGAGGAGACCGGACGTAGTTGTTCCTGATGATATAATTGCCGATGTCAAAGCTGCTCCTAATTCCTTGAGTCGTCCTTCTTCATCGGTTGCTCCTGAGAAAAACATTGCCAAGTAGAAATACTAAAAACATTCATGAACTATATGTGTATGTGATCAATGTGCCCGAATACTCTGTTAGAACGAGTTCTTGGTACTGAATGCTATTTTTGTTTTTCTGTTGTTGGAATTCAATAGTTGTTATGATTGCAGAAGTAAATGTAGTGTGCTAGTTTCAAAGTTTTTTCCTAATTGATTAGCTAGTGAGGCATAGAAATCGTCCTAAGATGAGTGATTGTAAGCATGTTATACTAGGTCGAGTGGGCGTGAGCATGTTGCACTGTCTTAAGTCACTCTCGACTTAAGCCGATTGCTCCGTTAGTAGGGTATAGTGGTCACCCTAAGTTGAGTAAGCGTGAGCATGTTGCACCGTCTTAAGTCACTCCCGACTTAAGTCGATTGCTCCGTTAGTAGGGTATAGTGGTCACCCTAAGTCGAGTAAGCGTGAACATGTTGCATCGTCTTAAGTCGCTCCCGACTAAAGCTGATTGCTCCGTTAGTAGGGTATAGTGGTCACCCTAAGTCGAGTAAGCATGAGCATGTTGTACCGTCTTAAGTCACTCCCGACTTAAGCTGATTGCTCCGTTAGTAGGGTATAGTGGTCACCCTAAGTCGAGTAAGCGTGAGTATGTTGTACCGTCTTAAGTCACTCCTGACTTAAGCCGATTGCTCTGTTAGTAGGGTATAGTGGTCACCCTAAGTCGAGTAAGCGCGAGCATGTTGTACCATCTTAAGTCACTCCCGACTTTAGTCGATTGCTCCGTTAGTAGGGTATAGTGGTCACCCTAAGTCGAGTAAGCGTGCTTGATAATAAACAGTTGAAGTGCTCTTGGGAATGAAGTCTTTTTATTGATGATGTATTTTTCAATTACAGAGTACAGTGCTGCCCTGATAGCTTTTGAGATCTTGCTAAGGGTAAAACTTCCTGAGATGCTCTATATTCCATGAATTCCCTACTTTCGTGCCATCCATTTGAGTAAGCCGATATGATCTTGGTCGAGTGACTTCTGCTACCACAAACAGCCCTTCCCATAGTGGTGACAATTTGTGTCGTCCCTCCCCCGTTAGAATTCGGCGAAGGACCAAGTCTAAAACTGCGAAAGATCGATGTCGTATAGCTTTATGATGATAGCGCCTCAGGGTTTGCTGGTATCTAGCTGACTGAATTACTGTATTCAATCGCTCTTCTTCCAATACGTCAATATCCTCTAGTCTGGTAGCACTGCCTCCGAACCATAGACCATGAAGAAAGCAGTATTTCCATGCAGAGCTCGACCAGGTTGAGTTCTTAAGCTCCAAACCACATACGGCAACTCTCTGATCCATTTTCCCGCAAACTTTTCGTTCTTATCAAAGACTTTCTTCATAAGTGCCTCTAGTATCATCCCATTAGCCCTTTCCACCTGACCGTTGGCCCTTGGGTGTGCTACTGATGCATATTTGATCTGGATGCTCCGTTGTTTGCAGAAGTCAAAGAATTCAGAGCTAGTGAAATTGGATCCCAAGTCGGTTATGATGATATTCGGTATCCCAAACCTAAATATTATATCTTGTATGAATTCCACCGCCTTGGCTGAAGTTAGAGAAGCAATAGGTTTGTATTCTATCCATTTGGTAAATTTTTCAATGGCGACCAGCATGTGAGTATATCCTCCCTGAGCTTTCTTGAAAGGTCCAATCATGTCCAGCCCCCAGCACGCAAATGGCCATGTTACGGGTATGGTCTGCAGTTGTTGTGCTGGTAAATGTTGCTGCTTTGATAAGAACTGGCAACCTTCACACCTCTGGACTAACTCGGCTGCGTCACTCTTTGCTGTCGGCCAATAGAAACCAGACCTGAAGACCTTTCCGACTAGAGTCCTGGATGCTGCGTGTATCCCGCATTGCTCGGCATGGATCTCATCTAGCAGTTGCTTCCCAGTAACCGAAAGAATGCACTTCATGAGGACTCCTGTGGCACCCCTTCTATACAGTGCATCCCCAATGAGGGTGTAATGAGCTAACTGCCTTGCGATGCGTTCTGCCTTGGCTTTGTCATCTGGTTCCTCTTCGTTCTTTATATATTTAATGATGGGCTCCCTCTAGTCATTAGAGTCTGACTCGGGTTGGCCCAAAACATTGCACTCTTCTGCTTGATCTGAGGAAACACTTGGGCGTGGCACCTCTTGGACGAAAACTCTAGGTGGGAACTGAGTCCGATTGGATCCTAGTTTCGACAATGCGTCTGCTGCCGCGTTGCGATCTCTTTCCACATGATGAAATTCTAGCCCTTCAAATTTGTCTTCTAGCTTCCGAACGGCTGAGCAGTACCTGCCCATAGAGTCATTCGAGCAATCCCATTTTTTATTTATCTGACTTATGACCACTAGTGAATCTCTGTATACCATCAACCTCTTAATGTCCAGTGATATGGCAATGTTCAATCCGTGGATCAAAGCTTCATATTCTGCTACATTGTTGGACGCCGAGAATAACAACTGAAGAGCATACTTGAGTTGCTCACCTCCGGGTGCAATGAAGAGGATCCCTGCGCCTGCCCCTGCAGCTTCAGTGAGCCATCGAAATACATCTGCCATACTTCTGTAGTCTCCGGGTTATCTGGTACTTGTTGCTCGGTCTATTCTGATACGAAGTCAACTAGTGCCTGAGTCTTTATTGCAGTTCGAGGTCAAAACTCAATGTCGTGAGCTCCCAGCTCGCAAGCCCACTTGGCTATTCTTCCGATGGCTTCTTTGTTGTGGAGAATATCCCCTATCGGAAATCCAGTGACTACTATGACTTTGTGGTCGTCAAAGTAGTGACGGAGCTTGCGTGCAGTTAGAAGTACTACTTACAATAGTTTTTGAACTTGAGGATATTTCTTCTTTGTGGGTCCCAGAACTTCACTGATGAAATAAACCGGGTGCTGTACTGGATACGCGTGCCCTTCCTCTGCTCGCTCGACTACCAACAAGGTGCTCACCACGTGAGTCGTGCAAGAGATGTATAATAGCAGATCTTTGGCTGGCTGATTCGGCATAGCTCGGCGCGGCGGCTTTAGTACTGGCGGCGTGGTCAAGAACTTTTTTAGTGCATCAAGAGCTTCCTGTGCTTCTGTGGTCCACTGGAATTTGTCCACCTTCTTAAGCAATTTATAGAATGGTAAACCTTTTTCTCCTAGTCTTCATATGAACCTGCTCAGGGCTACCATGCATCCAGTAAGCCTTTGTACTTTCTTCTGCGATCGTGGTGCTTCCATTCTCATGATAGCTTCGATTTTCTCTGGGTTGGCTTCAATTCCTCGGTGGCTGACAATGAATCCGAGCAATTTCCCTGCCGGTACTCCAAAGACACATTTTTCTGGATTGAGTTTCCACCGATATCGTCGCAGACTGTTGAAGACCAGCTACAAATCTTCAATGAAGTTTTCTGTCTTGATCACCACATCATCCACATAAGCTTCTACATGCTTGCCCAGTGATCGGCTAAGCATGTCTGAATGACTCTCTGGTAAGTCGCTCCAGCGTTTTTGAGCCCAAACGGCATGGAGGTATAGCAGAAAGCTCCAAACGGGGTGATGAATGCAGTTTTTTCCTCGTCTTCTTTTGCCAAGCTAATCTAGTGATACTCGGAGTAGCAATCCAAGAAAGACAACATAGAACACCCGGCAGTTGAGTCTACCACTTGGTCTATTCTAGGAAGTCCGAAGGGATCTTTCGGACAGTGTTTGTTGAGATCCGTATAGTCGATGCACATGCACCAATCCACTTTATTCTTTTTGAGTACAAGAACATGATTTTCTAGCCACTCAGGATGCAGTACTTCTCTAATGAACCCTGCTGCGACTAAGCGAGCCAACTCGGCATGAATAGCTTCTCTCTTGTCAGGCGTGAAACGATGCAACTTTTGTTGTATCGGCCTCGCCTGGGGATAGACCTTCAGTTTGTGCTCGGCCAGTTCTCTCGGGACTCCCGGCATATCCGCAGGTTGCCATGTGAATACGTCTCAGTTGTCTTATAGAAACTGGACGAGCGCGCTTTCCTATTTGTCATCCAGGCTGGAGCTGATGATGGCAGTCTTGCGTTCATCAGCGAACCCAAGGTTGATTCTCTTTGTTTCCTCGGTCGGCCACATAGAGGTAATGGCTTGAGCTTCATTTGTAGGTACTGTGAGGTCCTCCTCAGGCTTTGAGTTCGCCTATGCGGAAGAGGTTGTTGAGTGCTTGGTGGTGAGGCCGCCTGAATGGCCACTCAGAAGCATTCTGTGGCGCCTTGGAAGTCAGCGCGCACGGTGATGATTCCTTGTGGTCCTGGCATCTTCAATATCATGTACGTGTAGTGCGGAATGGCCATGAATTTCGCCAATCCCGGCCTACCGATGATAGCATTGTACCCGCAGTCGAAGCTCGCCACCTCGAACCTCAGGTACTCGGTTCTGTAGTTATCCGGAGTTCCGAAGGTGACCGGCATGTAGATGTGTTCGAACGGGTACTCTCCTTCAGTCGGCACGATGCCGAAGAAAGGAGTGTCTGACTCGTGGAGCTCTTTGAGTGCGACTCCCAAGCCTAGGAGTGTCTGGGGGAAGGTGACGTTGATACTGCTCCCCCCATCCACTAACACCTTCTTCACCCTGCTCTCTCAGATCACCGGATCGATGAGGAGCGGATACTTGCTCGGATGATCGAAGTTTAGCCACTGATCCGCTCGGGTGAAAGTGATCGGGTGTTCGCATCATCGGTACGGGGCGGGAGGACCGGTGGTCGCCACCAGTATCTGACGGTCGTTGAGCTTTCGTTGCCTCTTGCTCTCTTGAGACCCATGTCCGCCGAAGATGACGTTGACTTCTCCGTCGACACGGGGGAATGCTCCACCTCCTGCCCTTCCTACTGTTGAGGTTGTCGTGGTCCTTCGGGTCCTCTTCATGGTGGGGGAAGTGGCAGAGGTTGGAAGGGTCGACCGTTCCCGATGGAGTGCTTGAAGTCTCTGCAGTTCCGAAGGGTGTGGCGCATGTCCTTGTGGTACGGACATTGGGCATCGAGGATGTCGTCCAATGTTCGTTTGCCTCCATGGGGTGCCCCTCGGGCATGAGAGACGAGTGGTCCAGCAGCGTGAACCTCGTCGCGAGGCCTCTTCTCCCAACGCTTGTCGGGTTGTTGGTTCGCGTCGCGTCGTGGTGCCGGTGGTGCAGGCTTCGTTCCTCCGATGAGGTCCTGAGCTCATTCGTCGGCGGTGATGTAGAGGTTCACCTCCCTGAACAGCTGCTCGGAGGTAGTTGGTGCCTTTTGAAGTATGGCTCGGACGAAGGCCGAGTCATTGGATCCCCGATAGAAGTCCTCGATCATTGCTGCTTCTGCAACCTCGGGGATACGATTTCTCATGGTCTGAAACCTCTTGAGGTATGACCAGAGAGTTTCATCCCCTCGGCGCCTGATGGATTTGAGGTCCCATGGATGCGCCGGTTTGTTGGAGAAAGATTGGAAGTTGGCGATGAAACATCGACTGAAGTCACTCCAGTCGTCGATGCAGTGTCAGGGTAGGTGTCATAGTCATTGCAGCGCGTCTTGCCCAAGGACGATGGGCAAGTACGTAGTCATCACATCTTCAGTCGCCCCAGCGGCTCGAGCAGCGGTGGTGTAGACGACCAACCAGCCTCCCGGGTCCTACTTAGGTTCGTACTTGTCGATGTTGGAGACTTTGAAGTTAGGGGGGCACTGAATGGCCCTAAGACGTGGAGTGAGTGCCGACACTCCGCACGTGTCCTCGTGTCGTCGGTGAGGATGTCGGTCCCGGGGAGGGGAGTTGTTGACGTGTTGCCTCAACCACCCCCGGGTCGTGCCGCCAGTTGAAGCTGTTGCCGACTCAACTTCAGCGGTTTGACTCCGTGTGGGGACACTGTGATCCTGATCATACTCTTCTCAGCATCGAATCTCGTTCTCATGTCGTCGTTCGCGCGAGGCGTTGATGGAGCTTCGCGCATCTCGTCGACTATTGATGGCGTGTCGTAGATCGCTCGGAGGATGAGCGAGAGGCAAAAGATGGTTAGCTGCCTGAGTGAGCAGCCGCCAATAGCCCTCGACGTCTGGAGTCCGGGGGAGGCTGTCAGCTATCCGAGCCAACACTCCACCGACCTCGCTTGGTGTGTTCATGGCTCGGGCGAAGTTGGGGTTCAGGTTCCGTCTGAGAAGAGGGTTCTCTCGACGTTGTCTCGCCTCCTGTTCGGCCTGCTCTTGAGCTTACTGACGATCACGTCATCGGGAATTCCTTTTTTCCCTGAAGACCCGTTCTTCTAGAGTTTCTCCCATCTCCGAGATCTCATCTCGTGATACAGGCTGCACTAGGTCCCGCTCTCTGGCTTCATGATGTCGCCGGATATTTCGACGTCGGTTCCTTCGTTGGTGAGATTCCCGCTGAAGAGGTTCCTCCCCCGGCACGGTTGGTTCGTCGTCGGAGATAGGGGACGATTCCACTCTTCCCCCTGAAGAGGACGTCGGGGTAGAATGGAACTGTCATAGTGATAAGCTTCTTTCTGTTCTCCTTTGAGGGCGGAGATACCAGAGCAGCTTGACGGGCTTTCACCTTGTTTGTTTCCTTTTTCCTTGTGACCCGCGTCCATTGTTCCATAGGGGAGGTGGACAGCGGGGTTCTCCGGGTAGACGGATCTTCTACTCTTGGCTTGCAGGAGGTAGTCTTCCCTTGGAGTGCTGGAGGTTGCGCTTTTTCCTGCTTTGCTCCGGCTTTCCCGAAGATCGCCAAGGAAGGTTTTCTCTCTGGGGGATCCACAATGCGATGTGGAGTTCCTTCTTCGTCTGCCACGGATGAAATGATCCCAAAGCAGAACACGGATCTAGGGCGGAGGACGATCTTGTGCTAGAAAGTGATGGCCATTGAGCTAGCTTGGATCGGTGACACACCCCCTACCTGGCGCGCCAGCTCTCAGTGTTTTGGGTCCGACCGTGCACCTAGGGTTGCCCCTCAAGGTGGGTTTTGGAGTAGGACGGTGTAACCGACTCTAGCTCGATGGTTCGTGCCAGATGCACGAGAGACAGTAGACAATCTTGTACAGGTTTGGGCCGCTTTGAGATGCGTAACACCCTACGTCCTGGTGTGGATCTTTTTTGTGGTGGGTTACAAGGGAGTTCTCTAGTACGAGGGACGCTAGAGAGCTAAGTAGGTGGCTAATGAATGAGGTCGATGCTTTTGATGGGGTGCCCCCTAGGCCTTATATACTCGACCATGGGGCGATACATGTGGATATGATAACAACGTGTGCCTAAGTAATAGTGAACCGACTGAACTTATCTTTCTACGATCCTGCGACTGATCATTGTTCAGTTCTGACGCATGAGGACGCAGCGCTGGAGAATCGGATCACTGCTGTGGATAATGCTTGAATTCATTGGGCCACCCGGGCTAGAGTTGATCCAATCTTGCGTCGATCCATTTTGCCAGACATTCCTCCCCTAGCCCAGAAGGGATGGCCTCGCGAAATAATGGCCCTAAGGCCTTTCGCGAAGCCTTCTTGCCTTCTAGTGGACCCGGGGGATATCTGTCCCCCACACAAACATCTGTTGCCCTATCCACCGCTGAGGCTGAGTATGTTGCTGTAGGCCAGTGTTGCGCGCAACTACTTTGGATGAGGCAAACTCTCCGGGACTTTGGCTACAATCTAAGCAAAGTCCCACTCCTATGTGATAATGAGAGTGCAATCCTCTTGACTGATAATCTTGTTGAACAGATCCACAATAAGCACATAGACATCCGACATTACTTTTTGAGAGAACACCAGTAAAAGGGAGATATCGATGTTTGCCACATTAGCATCGATCACAAGCTAGCTGATATCTTTACCAAGCCTTTAGATGAGAAAATGTTTTGTAAGCTGCGTAGTGAGCTAAATGTCTTAGATTGTGGAACTTGGATTGATCTAGAGCATATATGTCTTTTTATGTATTGATTATGTCATTATATGTTTAATTATGTATTTGTGGTGTTCAAGTTGTAAAACATCATCCCCAGACCTCACAAGTCCTTGTGCAAATGATGCATATGTTTAGGGGGAGCATATGCTACAACTTGGCCCTTTGACTAACATGGTTGCTTGAGTGGTTTTGGTGTAGTCTCACAGGTCAATGGAAAGGGAAATGATGAACTTAAATAATGAACAAGGCTTGCACTGCATAACGGTATCTAGTTCAAGTTGCCCTTGGTATTCATTGCCTTCTTGCTTTTAATTCGCAATTTTTGGTGAGGCAATGAGGTTTAAAGGCCACTAGTTTCTCTATTTGGGTGCTTAATGCCAAAGGGGGAGAAATAAAGGCCGAAGCAACTGGATCAACTACCACTTGTGAATTTCAAAACTATTATGTTTAGTACTTGTTGTTTGATCAAAACCCTCTTATTGTAAAAATATTTTTCTTGTGTGGGAGAAATCTCTATTATGGGAAAAGGGGGGAGTTTTTTATGGTTGATCAAAACTAGTCTTGAAAAATGTTTTGATTTGCTAAAACATAGTGTTTTTTACATAGAAGTAAGAAAATGAATTTGTATTGCGAAAACAAACCAATTGGTGGCAAAATGATCCAAATATGACAAATCTTATACTTATTCTATTGGTGTTTTGTTTGACTTCAATTTGCAAAAGTTGGCTCATAATTGGGTATGTTAGTCTTTTGTTGCTTTTAAGTGTGTTGGCATAAATCACCAAAAAGAGGGAGATTGAAAGGGAAATGTGCCCTTGGGCCATTTCTAGTTTGTTTTGGTGTAAATGCTCAACACATTATCTTGTACTAACATCTTGACGTATGAGCATAAGAACAAATATTTGAAAGGCAAATTGAGAAACATGGGAGAAGTGCATGTTTGTGTATATTGCAAATTCTATTGCATGGAAGGAACAAAGATATGATTCTAGCACTTAGTGAATTGTTTGAGTTACCAACTAGGTTTATCTAAGTGCTAGAAAACTTCGCAAGTTGAACCATTTTTGGATAAATGGTGTTTGGCTAAGTATGGACAAACTTGTGCCAGTCTGGGAGCACCGGACTGTCCGATGTGTACCGAACAGTGTATGGTGCCTAGGCAAGTTAGCCACAAACAAGCCATTTTCGGGTATCCGTCAGGACGCCACGGCTATAAATCACCGGACTGTCCGGTGTGCTAGCCGTGCACCTGGCCAACAGTCGTCCACTCAATCTGCGCAGGACACGTCAGCCTAGCCAATGATCACTAGGTCGAATCAGACTATCCGGTGCGCCACTGGACTGTTTGATGTGCCAAGTGATCAACGTTCGGCAACGGTCGGCTCGGCTGAATAATGAAGGAGATCATCTACTGTGCACAGTCCGGTGTGCACCGAACAATCTAGTGCACCCGTGGATAGAAGGCAACCAGGGCCATCCAAATGAAAATCAAATGGCTCCTTGGTCCCTTGGGGCTATAAAAGGACCCCTAGGTGCATGGAGGAGTGACATAAGCACACTTTGAGCAATCTACAACTCCTAGACTCTGTGATCACGCTGTCGATTCATTAGATAGAGATTTGAGCGCGTTCTTGAGTTGTGACTCTGCTGTTTTGATTCTTGCGCTCTCTTCTTAATTTGTGTGCGTGCTATTGCGGTGATTGTGTTCTTGTGTGTGTTTCTACTCCCATCCTTACTCTGTTTTGATAGTCAACATTTGTGTAAGGCGTGGAGACTCCAATTTGTGGAGATTCCACACAACTGGGAATTGATATAAGGAAGACAACCGTGGTACTCAAGTTTGATCTTTGGATCACTTGAGAGGGGTTGATGAAGTGTCCTGATCCTTTGGGACTCAAACTTGATACAATTACTAGTCTCAGGAGGCTAGTAACCACATTCCTTACTTCAAATAGTACAGAGTTCGAATAAAAGTTATCACAATACCAGAGTACAAGCTCGAGAGAGAGAGACAGAATTACAAAGCGCAGTAGAAGATAAACTAGCCCAAGCCATAGGCAGAACTGGGTGCAGACACAGCCCCCTTAATCAAGCATAGCAGAAAAGAAGTCTTTAGCTGCTGAAAAACATAAATAAATCTGGGTGAATACACTAGGTATTCTGCAAGCCCATCCCACCTGTAAAGAGAAAGGGGCCTATATAATACATGCTTTATATGGTGGAGTTGAAGTCACTCTTCTTTTTCTAGAGAAAGGCAATACTTTAATGGTTTCTCCCAAAGAAGGAAATAGCACATTTTCACACTCAACCGCCACTGAGCTTCCCACTCCTGTGGCATCGTTTTCATTTCCGAAAACCACCCACTCACACATTTCCCTGTTCCCAGAGGTTGTGAAACACTAATTGTCATACCACACCAGACTCGTCCATTCCAGTGGACACGGACTATTCGAATAGGTTTGAACTCTGCGCAGAGGGGTACACTTTACCCACTAGTCCGGTTTCTGCGATCTCACCATCGTGAGATCCGAATGCCGAATCTCTTTCTTACCTTAACGGTTATACCGAAAGGAGTCAGGCCACCGCCATGTCCAAACCGGACAAAACATTCCCCCTCCTTATCCTCCCGGTGCTCCCCAGCTTTCATAACCCTGGGGTTTGGACCATACGAGTTCAGATTGAGTGACTGCCCATACAGTCTCGAGTGGTTGTACTTATCATGAGTACAGGTAGTGAAGGATGACAAACCGGTCCTTATATGAGGGGACAATCCTTCTGCTCACACCTAACCCGGCTAAGCCATCACCTTAGGCCTTCCCCTAAACCAGGGAGTCCCTGATCATCCCACTCACAAGGTGATGAGGGTGAATACCCTTCATCATACACTTTTCGAAAACATTGCTTAGTAAAAACAATGCCCTTTGCTCATCCCACATTTTTTACTCAAAAGATGTTTGTTAATGCGGGCTATCTCTCTGCTCACAATGCAAAAGATCCATCCCTTAATCCTAGCTTAGGTAGTGGTAGAAGGAAAAGGTAATTTATGCATCAAGGGAAGAATGGACTTGCCTTCATCGAAGTTTTCCTAGCACAAAAGATCTATTTCGGAGGGGTCGGGTTCCTGCCCTTCTTTCGGAGCCACAAATTCCGAAGGATCGGATCCCTCTTCTTCTAGCAAAAATAGGTAATGAACAGTACATCAATCATGGTGACTTGGTGGGGTGTGCCAATTGTTAGACATTATTATTTTGTGCCCTATAATTTATTTAGACTATTTTTGGTGCATAAAATATCAATATATATACATATATATAAAAATAGAAAAGAAAAGGAAAAAGAAAAGGGAAAGGGATTTCCTCAGCTAGCTGGGTCGGGGGGAATTCAGCCCAGCCGAGCGCGGGCGCGCGCGGCCGCGCGGGCAGGCGGCCCACTTGGCCTGCCAGTGGGGGAATGGCGCGGGGACCGCACTATGGGTGTGGGCCCATGTGCCAGAGGGAGGGGGAGGGGATGGCATTAGGAGGGCGGTGACGGGGGGCGAACTGGTCGGAGCCCGACCACCGGTGAGGTCCGCGGCGGTTCTCCGCCACGGTCCCAGTTCTGTGACGACGGAGTGGTGGCAAGACACAGGCGAGGGTAGGGGATTACGGTGGTGGGGCCAATTTGGCCGGAGGGCGTTTGGTACGGTCGGTCCACGGCGAGGTGGTGGGTGCCCGCGGCGTTGGGATCGCCGGTGAGGCTGCCGGGCGTAATAGGGAAAGGGGATGGGTGTGTTGTGGTACAAGGACCCTTCATCAAATCCAAGTGGTCTCACATCCCAATCACCTTCTCCCAGGAAGACCTTTAGCTCAAAGATTATCCTCACAATGATGTTATGGTTATATCATGTGTCATCAAGGGGTTTTTGGTCCATAATGTTCTGGTTGACACATGCAGTGCAACGGACATCATATTTGCAAAGGCCTTCAGACAGATGCAAGAACCAGAGGACAAGATTCATGATGCTACACATCCTCTTTTTGGCTTCGGGGGAAGGCAGATTGTCGCACTTGGTAAAATCACAATGTCAGTTACCTTCGGCTATCTCCACAACATAAGGTCTGAGCAGGTTATCTTTGACATTGTTGACATGGAGTACCCATATTGTTTGCAATCATTGGTTGAGGGATGCTCAATGCTTTTGAAGCTATACTCCATCCAACATACTTATGCATGAAGATACCTTTGGAGCAAGGGCCCATTGCTGTACATGGAAGTCAAGAAGCTGCTAGAAGGGCTAAAGGAAGTTGGATAGACTCAAAGGCGATTCATAACATAGATGGAACCGAAGCTTGTCAACAATATAAGCACAAAAGAGAGAAGGCTGCTTCAGCAGATCAGCCGAAGCCTATGCTATTATGTGAAGATATAGCAGATCAAAGGGTGCTGTTGGGATCTCAGCTATCTGATGAGCAAAAAAAGACTCTGTTAAGATTTTTGTTCAATAACAAAGATGTCTTTGCTTGGACAGCTAATGATCTTTGTGGTGTCAGCAGAGATGTTATTGAACATTCACTTAATGTAGATCTGTCTTTTAGACCAAGGAAGCAAAGGCTTCGGAAGATGTCTGAGGATAAAGCTGAAGGTGCTCGGAATGAAGTAAAAAGACTTCTCAGTGCTGGTGTTATCAAAGAAGTAACATATCCAGAATGGCTAGCCAACACTGTTATGGTGAAGAAAGCTAATGGAAAATGGAGAATGTGTATTGATTTCATAAATCTCAACAAGGCATGTCCAAAGGACAAGTTCTCATTACCAAGAATAGACTCCCTTGTAGATGCGGTAGCTTCTTCGAAACTCATGAGTCTATTGGACTGCTACTCAGGCTATCATCAGATATGGATGAAGAAAGAATATGAGCCAAATACTAGCTTCATAACTTCCAGTGGCACCTATTGCTACCTTCGGATGCCCGAGGGGCTCAAAAATGCTGGAGGAAGCTTCAGCAGAATGACAGCCAAAGTCCTTCACTCTCAAATAGGCAGGAACGTGCTAACTTATGTTAATGACATCATAGTAAAAAGCACGAAGCAAGAAAATCATATTGCTGACTTGCAAGAGACGTTTGCCAATTTCAGGCAAGTTGGCGTTAAGTTAAATCTAGAAAAGTGTGTTTTTGGAGTGAAGAAGGGCAAGATCCTTAGTTGTCCGGTATCAACAAAGGGAATCGAAGCTAACTATTGGGGGCCTTCAGCTTCCGAAGGTCCTCAAAAACATGATTTGATAATGTTTTCCAAGTGAAATATGTGGGCAGGTATCTTCGGAATCGGATCATGAGCATACAAGAGCACAGTCAGGACGAAACCTGAACGAGATTATGACGAAGGTCTAGATGATCACGAAGCTGTGCGCAGGAAAGCTTCGGCATGATAGCAGAAAAGGGGAACCGACTTAAAGATGAAAAGGCAAATTAGACCTCGAAGAATTACTATAGAGTTATTAGCAAATGTAAAGGGCATGGATGTAATTATACATGGGCTGTGTCCCTTGCCTATAAATAGATGAACAGTACTCCCGTATTGTTCACGCTGACTTGGCATTCGCTTTTTGCATCACGCCTGTACCTTTACTTTCCGTCAAACCGAAGGTATATTTATAATTTATTATTCTGGATATGGTAATGCAAATAAAAATAAGTTGATGATAATATTTATATTATTTTTCGTATTTCGTATATGAATTCTTCCTTATCATCCATTGTGCTTACGAAGGTTTTTTCCCTCATAACCTTCATCCGGAATTCATTATATCCGAAGGGACATAATGTCTTGAAGGACGAAGGACTTTAATATTTAACACTTTTTATGTTGCCTTGTTCTTAACTCTTAGCATTTGAGAACAAGTCCCCAACATTGGCGCCCACCTCCGGTGAACTCACTTCCATTTTTTGAGTTTTGAACACCTTCGTCAAGCATCACCTTCGTCATGCCGCCGAAGAAAGCTTCAGCAACAGGGGCTGCCGCTCTGTAGCCGCTGGATCCCAATCAGGATGTCCTTTCTCTTAGGGAGGCCCAAAGCCAGAAGAGGAAGGCCACCAGTCCAACGCCTCCGGAGGACGACTTGGATCAAGAAATCCAAAACTTGGAGATGCTCCATCAACAGGTCCAACGGAAGAAGGAAAAGATGGCTCGTTTAGCTAACCTGCAAAGGCAGATAGACGAAGCCTCTGAAGAAGTTCGTCATCTTGCTCAAGATGACCAGAACCGAAGGCCTCCGCACAGAGAGCTTCATCAGGAGGGCTTCTACAACGAGGACAACTGGTATGAAGATTTCCATCATGGAAATTTTGCTTTTGATGATACCTCTCCTCTATCAACAGAACTGCAGGCTACACCTTGGCCCCAGTCTTACAAGCCACCCCACCTCCCCATGTACGACGGTCATTCAGACCCGAAGCAATTCTTGATGAGTTATGAAGCAACCATATCTTACTATGGTGGCAATACTGCAGTCATGGCAAAGTCTTTCGTCATGGCTGTCAAGAGTGTTGCACAAACCTGGTACTCCTCTCTTCGGCCAGGAACAATCACCTCATGGCAAAAGCTGAAGGACATGCTGATAACCAGCTTCCAAGGGTTTCAAACGAAGCCGGTCACTGCTCAAGCTTTATTCCAGTGCACCCAGGACCACGAAGAATACCTTTAGGCGTATGTCCGAAGATTCCTGCGTCTGAGGGCACAGGCACCAACAGTGCCCAATGAAATTGTCATTGATGCCATGATTAAGGGGCTTCGGCCGGGACCTTCAGCTCAATACTTTGCCAGGAAGCCTCCTCAAACTTTGGAGAAGCTGCTCCAGAAGATGGACGAGTATATTCGAGCTGACAATGACTTCCGCCAAAGAAGGCAGGAAGCATACAGGTTCTCTGAAATGACCAGGGGCTTCGGAGGAAGATTCCATCTGAGGCACGTCAGGTCAATTCACAACTCTACTTAGAGTGATGATAGAGGGAGTCAACAGCAAAGGCCATAGTACTCCTCGCAAGCTTCGGGGCAGCAGCAAAGCTCTTTCCGGCCTCCAGCTCCAAGGGGCAGAGGCGCCAGGGGCTTCGGAGGAAGATTTGGGGATCAGCCAAGGAAAATTTATTGTCTATTCTGTGGTGAGGACAAGGGCCATACCACCAGGATGTGCCATGCTACCATCCAGAAGCAAAAGGAGATAGCAGAAGCTGCAGCGCAACAGAGTCAGCCGAAGCAAGTCATGCATACTACTTCGTACCATTCGCCTTACATTCCAGAATATGTAGGCAATCACCCTGCAGCTTCTGTTGCTTCGGCAAGCTAACCCCAAGCATCTTGGCAACAGCCTCCACCTCCACCACCAATGCAACGAGGCCAGCAGCCAGAAGGGAGTCAGCACACTCACCTTCAACGGGACTTCAGAGAAGAGTCCGAAGCTCGCACAGTCAATAGCATTGTGCCAGAGTCGAAGCATATTTACTGACAAATATCCTACCCCGACAGTAGCTTTTCGCATTCAGTATTATTTTCTTTTTAATAAGGAACAATTATGGGAGACTTAAGTGCTTTTTGTCGTTTTTAATCTCTTGTAACAGTTTCGCTTTTTACCATAATGAAAATATATCTTCTTCATAGGCTTAAGTTGTCGAAGCATAAGAATTTATGGTGGCAAGGAGGACCTTCGAATTATCAAAAATTTTGTTCTAAGGAACGCAGCGTAATTTCTTCGAAGCAGCAAAAAGTCGTTCCTAAGGGAGCGCAGTGTAAGTTTTCTGCTCAAAAGTCGTTCCGAAGGGAATGCAGAGCTTACAGCGAAAAATAAACGCTGATTCCGCTGAAAGTAAAAGGCAAAGAAGCTCCTAAGGGAGGCTTACAGCGAAAAATAAACGCTGATTCCGCTGAAAGTAAAAGGCGAAGAAGCTCCTAAGGGAGGCTTACAGCGAAAAATAAACGTTGATTCCGCTGAAAGTAAAAGGCAAAGAAGCTCCTAAGGGAGGCTTACAGCGAAAAATAAACGCTGATTCCGCTGAAGTAAAAGGCGAAGAAGCTCCTAAGGGAGGCTTGCAATGAAAAAACGTCGACCTTTGGCAAATATCATTTTGCATAACATCACATCATTACATCATTCGCATAGCATAACATCATACATCATATTGCATCAACAACGCAAGAAGGGGGTCTCAATATTGATATTCAAAAATTGTTTCGAAGAAATAGTGACAAGGCACAAAAAATAGCTATTGAAGAGTTATACCTTCGTCAAACTCTGAAATGGAAAGATCTATTGGTTATTGATTTTACGAAGATTGGTTACTGATCTTATGAGAACACGGATATTGTTTACGAAGCATGAAAAGAAGGGAAGGTGTTTTTTCGCCGAAGGCTCAAAAACGGTATGTATAAGAAGTTTCATGCATCATAAAGAATAGAACCATAAACAGCTAACATATTACATTCAAAGTTACAAAATATTACACATGTTTCTCAACAAACGTTACATTCTAAATGTTTTTACAATAACATCTAATCTTCCCTTAGAACTATTTCTGCAGCTTCGTTTAGTAGCTGATCAACAACTTTATCCATGATGGCTTCGGCCATTTTTCTAATTTCGTCGTCCCCCTTCGTGGGGGGGTCCGCCGATGGCTCGGTAGGCTCTGAGGGAGGAGAAAGCACGACTTTATTACAAAATGTAAACAAGTCTAAAATCAAAAATTACAACAAAGAGCCGAAAACCACTAGTCAATACCTAATTGCTCTTCGGGATGCGCACTTTTTTCATTGGCCTCTGCTACTTTCCTAGCATCATGAATGTCTTTCTTGCTTTTTCGTATAATTTCATGGGCCATTTCCCGACCACCATTGTCCCAGATGTCGGTGAAAAATTTTCCACCGACCAAGCTCGCTTCGGCGGAGGGGTCTTTTATATCTTCAGAGGATAAGGCGGCTTCGGATTGTGCTAAGAATTTTACATGGTCACAACCTTTCCTCTCCAAAATGGTAGCAATCCCCCTGGCACCCGAAAAGGCGCATATGTCTCCTCGACTATCTAAAATTTCTTCAAAAGTTTCAGCTTCGTGGCTGATCCATCCAATTGGGCCTTCGGGGTCACCCCTTGTGAAGTTCTCCTCACTTGAGAATGCGCCAATGCTGGCGAAGCTGGTTTTTATTGTCTTAACACATTCCATAGATTTTTCATAGCATCTTTTCTTAGATGCACGAAGCTCTTCAACATTTTTCTCCAAATGATTTGCCCATTGTTCACTGATTTCTCGTTTTGTTTCTTCAAGTGTGTGCTCCTCTTTAGCTCTAGCTAGTTGTTTTTGAAGATCTTCAATTTCACGCTTCTGAGCCTTAGCTTGAGCATTAAAAGTAGCTTTGTCTTCTTTTATTCTATTTATCAATGAATATAATATTTTATCTTTTTCGAGACCTTCGTTCCTTAGTTCAATAACTTCGGAACGAAGGTTGCTCAGGGCCATAACACACCCTTCGTCTTCAGCATCTTTTTGAGCACTGAGGGCATTGCTAAGTATAAGACCCTGCAAAAGGTTTGGTTTCAATAAGTTAAATAAATGAAAATTTTTGATTTCAAGAAATAATACAAAGACCTCATTTTCGCACCTTTAAGCTATTGTACGCCAAGCTATCGGCTAGCTCGTCTTTTGATAACACCGAGAGCCCGTTTTCTAATGTTGGGAATCCGAAGCTCTTGCTCATCTCCTGACAGACAGAAATCTCCTTGCTATCAGGGAGACAATACAAGAAGTCTTCTTCTCCGCTACCGTTGAATATCAATGCCCCCTTTGGATATTTCAAATTTTGGGCATAAAACTGGGCCTCTTGTTTTTCTTTTTCAGTCAACTTTTTCCCCGAAGCATGTCAAAAAATATAATCGAAGGCTTCGGAAGATGCTTCGGGGGCGGCAGTGCCAGTTTCTTCAGCCAAAATTTGTTCTGCTATTTCTGTTTCTTTGGCTTCTAAGGATTTCACCTTGGTGGGCTCTGAAGGCCCAGCTTCAGTCTCAGATTGGTACTTTGAAGCTTCGGCACCAAAGGCTTCAATATGCACTGCGGAAGTTTCAACAATTTTCTTCGGAGTCGTGCTTGAAGACTTTATTGTCTCTAGAACGTCCAGCACATTAACCATCCTTTTTCTTTTGGGGGTCAGTGCTGGACCCTTTTGGCTCTTTGGTGCTTCAATTTTTGCTGAAGGACATAAAATTTCATATGTCCTTGTTTCTATAGCCTTTGGTTCTTCTATCTTCTTCATTTCCGGCATTATGATTGGCTCTTCAACATTCGATAAGGGGCTCGGTTCCTTAGCTTCGGTGGCCGAAGAGGTTTCACCGACATATTCAGGCACTGTGGCCGGTTCAATATATCGTGGCCGGTGAGTAAGAACCTTTATCTTTTTCCTCTCCGGCGCTGGCTCACTGGGAGCGGCTGAAGCAACTTCCTTTGCTGAAGCAGTATTTTTTCTTTTCTGACCCCGTGTTGGATAATGGTAGTCGAGGTAGATAAACCCAATTGCATCAAATACTCGGTTGAGTCTCTTCTTCTTTCGGCCTCTGAAGGCCGCTGATAGTGCAGTATCTTCGGCCTTTGAGTATGATCCAAGCAATTCATCGCTTATGGCCTCAATACTTTTTAGCCAGTCATCATCTGGCTCGATGAACTTATCTCCGTATTTGAATGTGTATTTTAGTCTAACTAGTCCACCTTCGTCAGGTTCCCTGACGGTTTCCTTTGGCATTTCCCATTTATCTGCAAGTGGCCATACTCTGAAGGCAATGTGTTCTTGCATCAAATCCCTTGTCCCAATAAAAGAGCAAACCACGCCGAAGGCTCTCTGACATTCTTCAGCTGCTTCATCCATTTCCACCTTCGGCCTTCGGAGGCCGAAGCGTTGCCAGATAGGGCACATAACGATATCTTTAATATCTTCCCGTGTTTTCAAATCATTCTTCACATAAAACCATTCCGTCATCCAGTCACCGGGCCATCTTTTTCGAAAGGTTGGCACGGGACAGCTTGACCCAGACCGGGCCCCGAAGCTATAGCAGCCAAAATTGTTGTGATAATGCTCTTTACCCCAGGGTTTTGTCTCATACAATAGCTCATGTATGTTGCAGAAACTTTTTGCATTTGGTTCTAAACCTTGGCTCCTCACGGCCCAGATGAAGATGCCCATCCTTATGATTGCTTCGGGGGTAATTTGATGAAGGCAGATTTCAAATATCTTCAGTATTTCCACAACAAAACTGCTCAAAGGAAACCGCAGTCCGGCCTTTAAGAAGCTTCGGAATATCATGACTTCATTCTCCTTGGGAGTCGGACAAGTTTTCTCTCCTTCGTCAGCCCTCACAATAGACAAGTCCCGAAAATATCTACCCCTCATATTGACAAGATGGCTTTGTTTAATACTTGATTTACCAAAAACCGCATGTCTTGGTCGCCAAGGTCGATCTTCGGAATCTTCACCACCACTATCCACATCATAGCTGTCACTGTCGCCAGTGTCTTTAGATAAACCCTCTAAAATCTCCCTGGTAATCTTCTCTGTATTTGTCTTTGCCATTGATTGAAGAAAGCCAAGATGCATCTCCTCAGAAAGGCTTAGCTTCGATTCAGCAACAGCCTTTTTATCTTCAGACATCTTCGAAAAGGATGAGAAAGTGCTCTCGAAACCGAAACTTAAAAATTTAAAAAGCCAAGCAAAAGTTGTTGCGCAAGGGCTAAAAGTCGAGTGAGTAAGAGCAGATGACAAGGAAGCGTGCCAAATAAACTCATGGTGAGCTCTTATTTATACACCTAGTGCGTTGAAAACTGGAGGGTCCCGCTTGTCAATGACTGTTGCTATTCTAGCAAAGGGAAGGTGTTTTTTCGGACCTTCGGCTTAAGGCCTTCGTCCATGTCGCAATATGAATTTATCATCCTAGCAAATTAATATTGCGAGGGGCTACTGTTGGGGGCCTTCGGCTTCCGAAGGTCCTCAAAAACATGATTTGACAATGTTTTCCAAGTGAAATATGTGGGCAGGTATCTTTGGAATCGGATCATGAGCATACAAGAGCACAGTCAGGACGAAACCTGAACGAGATTATGACGAAGGTCTAGATGATCACGAAGCTGTGCGCAGGAAAGCTTCGGCATGATAGCAGAAAAGGGGAACCGACTTAAAGATGAAAAGGCAAATTAGACCTCGAAGAATTACTATAGAGTTATTAGCAAATGTAAAGGGCATGGATGTTATTATACATGGGCTGTGTCCCTTGCCTATAAATAGATGAACAGTACTCCCGTACTATTCACGCTGACTTGGCATTCGCTTTTTGCATCACGCCTGTACCTTTACTTTCCGTCAAACCGAAGGTATATTTATAATTTATTATTCTGGATATGATATGCAAATAAAAATAAGTTGATGATAATATTTATATTATTTTTCGTATTTCGTATATGAATTCTTCCTTATCATCCATTGTGCTTACGAAGGTTTTTTCCCTCATAACCTTCGTCCGGAATTCATTATATCCGAAGGGACATAATGTCTTGAAGGACGAAGGACTTTAATATTTAACACTTTTTATGTTTCCTTGTTCTTAACTCTTAGCATTTGAGAACAAGTCCCCAACACTGACCCAAACAAGATCGAAGCTATCTTTCGGATGGAGCCACCAAATTCAAAGAAAGGGGCTCAACGATTGGCAGGAAGGCTGGCATCGCTGAATAGATTCATATCAAGATCAGCAGAGAGGAACCTACCATTCTTTGAAATTCTAAAGTCAGCCGAAGTTTTTCAGTGGGGTCCGGTTCAGCAAAAGGCTTTTGAAGAGTTAAAGCAGTATTTGATAGACCTAACAACTCTAACTCCACCTTCGCCAGGGGCTCCATTACTCCTGTATGTAGCAGCTTCACGCTCTGCAGTCAGTGCGCCGCTTGTACAAGAGAAGCAAGATGGCCAAGTCAAAAGGCAAGCCCCAGTATACTTCGTCTCCGAAGTTCTAAGTTTATCAAAGAAAAACTATATAGAATTGGAGGTGTTGTATGCTGTGTTAATGGCCTCTAGGAAGCTTTGGCATTATTTTCAAGCATATCATATAATTGTTCCTTCATCATAGCCTTTGAAGGATATAATGAGGAATAGAGAAGCTACTGGAAGGATTGGAAAATGGGCTGCAGAGCTCAATGAATTCACTATTGACTGTGTACATAGATCCTCAATTCAGTCCTAGGCGTTAGCTAGGGATGTTCCTAAAACATCCGAATTGTATCACAAATTTAATATTTTAGCATAGGTATACATATAATTTAAAACTAATTTTTGGCAATGTTATGAAGAATATTATGAAGTATTTAAATAAATTTTTGTATAATTTTTTATGTACATTATTTTCTCCATACAACAAAAAAGATGAAAAAACATCCGAATCCGTATTCGGATAGACATCCGAATTTTATATCAATTATTTAAAAATATCTAGAACGAATTTAATGTTTATTTTTTGTGAAGATTAATAGCTTCAATGTTAAAAACAAGAATATAAATTTACATATCAAATTATATATGTTATTTGTTCACAATCGAAGAAAGAAGACCAAAAAATTGACATCAGAATAAATATCCGGATCCATCCCTAGCGTTAGCAGACTTCATTGCTGATTGGACGCCAGGGCTTCGGAAGAAGAAACAAATAAAGACGTCGAAGCCTGGACGGTATTCTGTGACGGATCTTGGGGAACCTTCGGCGTAGGAGCGGCTGCTGTTTTAGTAGTGTCCTCTAAAGTCAGAACATGCTACGCAGCAAGGCTTGACTTCAATTGTACGAACAATATTGCTGAGTACAAAGCCCTTCTGTTAGGGCTTCAGACGTTAAAGGCAATGGGAATAAGAAGGGCAATCCTTAAAACTGACTCCCAAGTCATTTCTGGTCATGTAGAGAAAAGTAGCAAGGCAAGAGATCCGAAGCTTGAAAAATATCTGGATACAGTTCAAAGGCTGGAGGCTTCTTTCGAAGAATTTTCTGTCAAGAATATTCCAAGAGGGGAAAATGAGCATGCAGACCTGTTAGCCAAGTCAGCGGCACAGGGGCTCCCTCTACCTTCGGACATATTTTTTGAGATAATAAAAGCACCTTCGGTTGAACTTACGGAGAGAGCAGTGCTCACAATATCTCATGTACATAGTGAAGATTGGAGGACTGAAATTATATCTTTCCTCCAAGGTAATTGTCTTTCGGATGATGAAGCTTATAATAAGAGAATGGAAGCAAGAACAAGACCATATGTGATAATAGAAGGGGAATTATATAAGCATGGAGTCTGTTCTCCGCTCCTCAAATGTTTATCCAGAACCGAAGGTATAGAGTTAATGAAGGAGATACATGCAGGTCTATGTGGCTCTCATATTGGATCTAGGCCTTTGCTGGGGAAGGTTTCTAGACAAGGATTTTATTGGCCAAAGGCAGCTTTGGATGCAGCAGAGTTGGTTCAGAAATGCGAAAATTGTCAAAAATGTGCAAGAGACCAGAAGCAACCTTCATCTCTCACCTAGCTAAAATAGCCTACATGGCCATTGCAAAGATGGGGCCTAGATTTGTTACGTCGACTCCCACCAGCACAAGATAACTTGAGATATGTTGTGGTGGCAGTAGAATATTTCTCTAAATGGATTGAAGCAAAGCCCTTGGCTACAATATCTTCGACCACAGTCCAAAAATTCTTCTGGCAGAATATTGTTTGTCGCTTCGGTGTGCCGAAGGCAATAACTGTGGATAATGGAACACAATTTGATGCCAAAACATTCAAAGATTTTTGTGACCGAATTGGAACAAAGATTCATTTTGCATCAGTAAGGCACCCAGAATCAAATGGGCTAGTAGAAAGAGCAAATGGCATTATAATGACAGGAATAATGAAGCTAATCTTTAACCAGCCTAGAGGAAAATGGCCAGATGAGTTGATTAATGTGGTGTGGAGCCACAACACAACTATGTCAATGTCGACAGGATTCACACCCTTCAAGCTTCTATTCGGTGACGAAGCAATAACACCAGAGGATGCAAAGGCAGGGTCAATAAGAACAACAACTTCGGCAGAAGACGAAGCTGATTATCAAGTAACGAAAGATACTATAGAAGGGATCAGACTTCAAGCCATAGAGCACATCAATAAATATCAGGCTGAAACAATAAGGTGGCGGGATAGAAAAGTTCGATTGAAGAACATTAAGCCAGGGCATCTCGTACTTCGGAAAGTGGCCAATCCAGACACAGTGGGAAAATTACAACTAAAGTGGGAAGGTCCTTTTTTAGTAGTATCTTCGTCAAGACCCGATTCTTATAGATTGAAGGATATGGGCGGCTACGACATACACAGATCTTAGAACACGGACGAGCTTTGGTGATACTATGTGTAATTTGATGTAATCTTTCTTTTCATTTTTCTGTGGCACCCTTTTCCTTTCAAGAGGGGAGAAAGGTTTTTAATGGGGCCATAGCTTGTAATTTTTCATTCTTATTTAGCCCTACGAGGGCCAAATCCCCCAAATATGTAATATGTAAAATCTGAGCCTGCACCATCGAGTGCAAAAAGAAAACAGGGAGAAGCTCAAAAGTCGTTCCTAAGGGAATGCAGACATGCCAAAGCTGCAAAAAAAGTCACCCCTAAGGGAGCGCAGCATAAGTTTTCTGTTCAAAAGTCGTTCCTAAGGGAATGTAGAGCCAAAAGTTGATGAAGCTACAAAAAGTCATTCCTAAGGGAGCGCACCGTAAGTTTTCTGCTCAAAAGTCGTTCCAAATGGAATGTAGAGCCAAATACCGCCGAAATATAAGGCGAAGAAGTTCAAAAGTCGTTCCCAAGGGGATGCAGAACTTATGCCACCGAAATAGAAGGTGAAGAAGCTCAAAAGTCGTTCCTAAGGGGATGTAGAGCTTAAAGACTCAAAAGTCGTTCCTAAGGGGATGCAGAGTCTAGGTTTGGCTTCGTGTGTGTGTTCGGGACATTCATTTGCACATTACATTATATCATTCATTGCATTCATACACATTCATTTAGACATTTGTAGGATCATCATCATCATAACATAAAGCACAAACAGAAATACTTCAGTTTTGACAAAAATGCTTCGATGAGCACGAAGAAGCAAAAGATATGCTTCGTTGTGAACGAAAAGAAGGGAAGGTATTTTTCGCCTTCTGCTCAAAAGATACAAGTTTCGTCCACAGCAAAGCAATTTACACATGAATGAAAAGGTAAAAATATATTACAAGGTATGGATAAGAGTACAAAAATTGTTCAATTCTCGATTACAATTTCTTTTACAAACATAATGCAAAGTGCTTCTAAGTTCTATACAGACAAGTCTAAGAAGTAGCTTCGGCGATCATCAGAATATGCTTCAGACTATTGATCTTCGGCACCATCATTCTACACACAACAAAAGTTGTATAAGGTAAAAAGTAATTACAAGAAAAGGTAAACAACAGGTATAAGTTTCATACCGGCTTAAGCAAGCTTCGTGCCTCATCACCAGCCAATTCCCAACCACCCTTGTCACACCCGGATTTCGGGGCACCAAGACCCGGGCGCGAACATAATCACCAGGTGTGCTGGGACCAAGTCTCACACATATGATGAATCATGGCACAGGATCGAATGTCATATCTTTACTACATAACAGGAATTCTGTACAAAATAAATAATTACATTATAAGGAGACAACGGTCCAGCAACCCAAAGTTGACTGGGAGACGACGGCCTAGACCTCTCTCGAATACACCACGACATCCTCCAAGCGCCTCATCTTGCGGTACCTGTTCTTGACCTGTGGGGGGGTGTGAGACAGCAAGAGTGAGCTCACATACGTTCATCGCTCAACAAGTTGTGGGGAATAATGTGCATGAACTCGCCAAAGGTGGGAGCTCACGTGAAGTGTAAGGCTTACCAAAGAGGATGGTTAGAGCTGAGCATTGCTTTTAAAGTTAGTCAAAATTTTATTAGCAGTTACTAAGTATAAGTAAATACCAAACCCAATTAAGTAGTAGAACAAAAGTAACAACATCACCTGCGATGCAATGCATATGACAAATTGAATTTAGTTCCATAATTTAATCATGTGAGTGTCCGAGCTGCTCATGACCGTGAGCACGGCTAGTATACCAGTTTTACACTCTGCAGAGGTTGCGCATCTTTACCCACAAGTCATGTTACCCATCTGCCAAGGGATCGCGACTTCCCATACACCTCTACCGAGGAGGCGAGGCAGGGTAACACTACGAGGCCTTTACAAAGTTCCACTAGCTTCAGAAAACCTGCCACAGTTTATAGGAAGTTCCAATGCATGAATCCCTTGCAGGACCGCCATCGCAGCAAAATCCTCCTGAGGGCCTCCCTACACTAACCACTCCCCTACTGCCCTTGCCCCTTTCGGGTAAGGTAGTCTTCCACTAGCTTTCCTAATTAATCAGCCAAGGGGTCCCATTCCTCCCTTGTGGTAGCACTATTTTCCCGGGTGGTCGCTCCATGTTCCAATTAACATAATGATCTTATCATGAACAGTAATAATAAACATATAATAAAAGTGTGATCATGAATAATGTACCTTCATACCCAAAACCACATAAAGCACTAGCAAGTACTACCCAAAAGGTTCAGTGGTAAACAAGGTATAAAGATAGACAAACTAGGGTAACCTATTGGGTCCCATCAAAATTAACCTATGCAGATCATTATGATTAATTAGAACATGAGTGGGTAAAAAGAAGTGATCAAGGGCACAACTTGCCTGGGACTTGAGATTCCAGGTACCAGGATGATCTTCAGATGACACGTGTCCTCCCCGCTATTCGTAGCAATACAAACAAACATGGTATATGCAAAATTAACATTACACCAAACATATATGCAAAATACATATTAATAATCTACATGTTGAAATATGATCACAGGAATAAGAATTATTAATTTTGGAGTTATAGATTTTAAGTTATGAATTTCTGAAGTTATCAAGTACTTGGAATAGCATAACTCATGTGAATAATTTTAGTTCAAGTTTCATGACTAGACAAATTTACTAAGTGATAAAAAAATATTAAAACAAAATTAATGCCACTGGAATTAATTAATTTGGAGTTAAAATGAATTTAATATCAATTATACAAGTTTCTAGTATTGTTTTTGTATTAAAAATCATTTTCTATACCTAATTTTCTATTTTTATTGTTCTCTGGACTTGGCGCATTATTATCAGAAACACTAGGGGCTATAGCGCAAAAGGATCCAAGACTCAGTAGTATTCCGCAGGGGACGGCGGGTTGATTCACCTATTCACCGGGGGTTCTTTAGCAAATAGGCCAGGGCGAAGGGGTATCGGGCTATTTGGGCCGTCAGATCGACTACGGAGCGTCCTGATTAGATCGGCCAAGAAACGAATCGGTATGCCCTCGCGGCCGTTAGATCGGTAACCAATGGGCCAGAATTAAAACCCAACAACTGAATTCCACGCGTATGATCCAGATCGGACGGTCCCGGTTACCCGAACCGAATCGGTACGCCCAGGGAGATCCCAGCCGTCCATCACGATCCTACGGTACTGACCGTCATATGGACTCTTCTAATCTCAGCCTTCCATCACAAAATCAATGCCCAGAACGTGCCTCTACCGCGCTACCCCCACGGCGGCGGCGCCGCCACCAACCACGGCGGGGGATGGCCGGAGTTTGGCGATTTGGCACCGCGGTGCAGCTATTCTATCGTGGTTCGGGGTCATATTGAGAACATGGTACGACAAACACAGTGGTATGCTCCTTACCGCGGATGGGCGCTTGGGTGGTGCTGGCCGCGGTCGACGACACACAAGGGATTCCGGTGAGCAATCCAGTCGAGTTCGGCCAATGATTGACGCCCCCAAGTGGATAAGCACGAGCGGCAAGCTCCAAGGATTGCCCCAGCGAAGTCCGGGCCGTGGACAAGCGCAGTTCGGGCGGCGGCGGCGCACTTTCCTCTCCCCTGGTTCTTCCTTCGCGGCGGCCCTTGGTTCGATTCGGATGGAGGAGCAGGAAGGGTGGCATTGGGTTTTATAGTATCGCAGCTGAGCCCGATCCGTAGCTAATCTCCGGTAAACGCGCCCGAAGTCTGCGCGGATCTACGATGGCCACGCCAGCTCCTGCGCGGAGTTCGTTCATGGTGGCTAAAGCGGAATTCAGTTTCTGTTGGCGTATTCCGTGGAGGAAGCGTGCCAGATGCGGAGTCCCGGGCTCCCGGTCGGTCGCCTAGGTTGTTACGGGTCCGGGAAAAAATGCAGCCGCGAGCACCGAGCATGGCGGCATCGGAATCGGATTTCGGTTGAAGGGGAAGAAGACGGCGCCGCACAGGAGAGTTCTGACGAGTGGGCCCACGTTGCAGTGACCAAAAGAAAAGGAAAAAGAAAGGGGAAGAGGCTGGTTTGGGCCGCGCGGGACTCAGTAGAAGTGGGCTGGGGCGTGGAGAAAGTGGGCCGGCGGTGGAGTGAGGTTTTGGGCTGGCCGTGGGATTTGGCCCAAGGTGAGTTTTTCCTCCCTTTTTTTTCTTTTCTTTATTGTTTCTATTTTCCTTTCTTATTTCAATTTCAAATCAAACCAAGTTTTAATTTCTAATTTTCAAATTTATGCACAGGAAAAACTCCACATGATGCACAATTTCTACATAGTATTTCTTTATTTATTTTATTATTAGGTAATGTCTTCAACATGAAGTACACACACCACATTATAGCAATATATTATTATTTGAGTGTGTAGTCAAATTAAAGGTATATTCAGAATTCTCCATTTGTTTTGATAGGAACATTTTTCCAATGTCTAATCTCTATTATGATTTACTTTAACCATTGTTATTTTATTATGATCATTTACCTTTAAAAGGGGTGAATTATAAAGTTTAATTATTTATCAAGGGTACTTTGCTCGGATTTCTTCTACCAATCCCAAATTCAGAATTTGGGTGTTACAAATCCTACCCCCCTTAACAGAAATCTCGTCCTCGAGATTTGTAAGAAAAAGGTACAACTATGTTATCTCAACACATATGTACAAACAAAATCTCATCATGATGCATACTTTATTAGCAAGACATGGGGTCGATTAGACCTTATTATTCCTTCTTAAAATAATATCATATCATCCACTTAAAGTAACATCTAGATCTTACGAATAGTAGTAATTTATATATATGTTTATGTAGCTTGGTGGAGCTGGTGGTGGTGGTGGAGGTTGTTGTTGTTGTTCTCTCTCCAACCGCGCTTGCCTTATTTCTTGGCGGACCTGACGTATTTCCTCGCGTTCTTGTCTTATCTGATTTTGCATCTCGGTCACCAGGTCTGTTAATTGTTGTATTACCTGTCTTTGGGCAGCAACCACTTGTTCGGTTTCAATAGGTGGAGGATTTGGAGAATTCATTTCTGTTTGCTGTTGCGTGATAATCTTTCCTTTCCTGGTATTGACCATGAAAGTTAGAAGCATATGGTAATAGTTTTGCAAAGGAAATTATTCAATAAGCGGAATAAATAAGCTAGTAGCTGGTTATAATCTGAAGATTCTTTAGTAGGGCTTAATCTTTGTTTTATGTTCAGATTGAGGTAACCAGTCGTATAAGGTGAATATCTAAGGGTAAGATAGAATCTGTCAGGATGAGGGATATGTATGGGTGAGATAGACTACAAAATGTAGGTTACAAGTTTGTTTGTTGTTAGGTGGGAATAGAAAGGTTATACCATTCATCATGGTTCTAGGTTAGGTTAATACATGGCTAGTAGGGTTTAATCACTTCTACCAGTATCACTAATATGTTTAAGTAGACCACATTAGATTAGATCATATTAGATTAGATGGGATCTAGATTAGACCGGTATGACTAGTTTGACTAGATAAGATATAATTAATTTGCATTAGATCATGGTTGTTTAAACTAGGGTGAATAAGTATGCTTATTAGGATAAGATGGATCCATAAAGATAAGATAGAATCTTTTGAGATCAGTTAGATCTATTAGGATGAGATACAATCTTTTCAAGATAGGATGAGTATCTTTTAAGATGAGATGGATCTATTAAGATAAGGGAGAATCTTTAAGATAAGATGGGTATTGTTAGGCTAGATACTTTATTGAAGGATAATTTAGTTTGTCTAGTTATTTTATAAATATATTTTTATACCTATGTGTATATGCAGATGCAATTGTGGACATTACTCCACAACTCATCACACTCAAACAAAGATCCAAATCAGACAAGTATCATAAGAACAAACATTCAAGCATATAAATATTTACAAAATTAGTTTTGTTTTTGTTCCTAAGAGTAGGTCTCCTATTCCTAAAGTCACTTTAGGCACAGGATTTCAAAGTGTGAAATCCACATTTGTCTTTAGAATAAAAAGGTAAGAATAATCAGAGTAAAGCGGAAATAGATGAGAAGAAGATTAAGATAAGTTTAGAAAAGAATCAGAGTAAGGTAAGTAAAGAATGGTTGTCCAGTTCTATCTAGGTTTCGTCCTACAGTCAACATTCCTCTGATACCACTTCTGTCACACCCGGATTTCGGGGCACCAAGACCCGGGCGCGAACATAATCACCAGGTGTGCTGGGACCAAGTCTCACACATATGATGAATCATGGCACAGGATCGAATGTCATATCTTTACTACATAACAGGAATTCTGTACAAAATAAATAATTACATTATAAGGAGACAACGGTCCAGCAACCCAAAGTTGATTGGGAGACGACGGCCTAGACCTCTCTCGAATACACCACGGCATCCTCCAAGCGCCTCATCTTGCGGTACCTGTTCTTGACCTGTGGGGGGGGTGTGAGACAGCAAGAGTGAGCTCACATACGTTCATCGCTCAACAAGTTGTGGGGAATAATGTGCATGAACTCGCCAAAGGTGGGAGCTCACGTGAAGTGTAAGGCTTACCAAAGAGGATGGTTAGAGCTGAGCATTGCTTTTAAAGTTAGTCAAAATTTTATTAGCAGTTACTAAGTATAAGTAAATACCAAACCCAATTAAGTAGTAGAACAAAAGTAACAACATCACCTGCGATGCAATGCATATGACAAATTGAATTTAGTTCCATAATTTAATCATGTGAGTGTCCGAGCTGCTCATGACCGTGAGCACGGCTAGTATACCAGTTTTACACTCTGCAGAGGTTGCGCATCTTTACCCACAAGTCATGTTACCCATCTGCCAAGGGATCGCGACTTCCCATACACCTCTACCGAGGAGGCGAGGCAGGGTAACACTACGAGACCTTTACAAAGTTCCACTAGCTTCAGAAAACCCGCCACAGTTTATAGGAAGTTCCAATGCAGGAATCCCTTGCAGGACCGCCATCGCAGCAAAATCCTCCCGAGGGCCTCCCTACACTGACCACTCCCCTACTGCCCTTGCCCCTTTCGGGTAAGGTAGTCTTCCACTAGCTTTCCTAATTAATCAGCCAAGGGGTCCCATTCCTCCCTTGTGGTAGCACTGTTTTCCCGGGTGGTCGCTCCATGTTCCAATTAACATAATGATCTTATCATGAACAGTAATAATAAACATATAATAAAAGTGTGATCATGAATAATGTACCTTCATACCCAAAACCACATAAAGCACTAGCAAGTACTACCCAAAAGGTTCAGTGGTAAACAAGGTATAAAGATAGACAAACTAGGGTAACCTATTGGGTCCCATCAAAATTAACCTATGCAGATCATTATGATTAATTAGAACATGAGTGAGTAAAAAGAAGTGATCAAGGGCACAACTTGCCTGGGACTTGAGATTCCAGGTACGAGGATGATCTTCAGATGACACGTGTTCTCCCCGCTATTCGTAGCAATACAAACAAACATGGTATATGCAAAATTAACATTACACCAAACATATATGCAAAATACATATTAATAATCTACATGTTGAAATATGATCACAGGAATAAGAATTATTAATTTTGGAGTTATAGATTTTAAGTTATGAATTTCTGAAGTTATCAAGTACTTGGAATAGCATAACTCATGTGAATAATTTTAGTTCAAGTTTCATGACTAGACAAATTTACTAAGTGATAAAAAATATTAAAACAAAATTAATGCCACTGGAATTAATTAATTTGGAGTTAAAATGAATTTAATATCAATTATACAAGTTTCTAGTATTGTTTTTGTATTAAAAATCATTTTCTATACCTAATTTTCTATTTTTATTGTTCTCTGGACTTGGCGCATTATTATCAGAAACACTAGGGGCTATAGCGCAAAAGGATCCAAGACTCAGTAGTATTCCGCAGGGGACGGCGGGTTGATTCACCTATTCACCGGGGGTTCTTTAGCAAATAGGCCAGGGCGAAGGGGTATCGGGCTATTTGGGCCGTCAGATCGACTACGGAGCGTCCTGATTAGATCGGCCAAGAAACGAATCGGTATGCCCTCGCGGCCGTTAGATCGGTAACCAATGGGCCAGAATTAAAACCCAACAACTGAATTCCACGCGTATGATCCAGATCGGACGGTCCCGGTTACCCGAACCGAATCGGTACGCCCAGGGAGATCCCAGCCGTCCATCACGATCCTACGGTACTGACCGTCATATGGACTCTTCTAATCTCAGCCTTCCATCACAAAATCAATGCCCAGAACGTGCCTCTACCGCGCTACCCCCACGGCGGCGGCGCCGCCACCAACCACGGCGGGGGATGGCCGGAGTTTGGCGATTTGGCACTGCGGTGCAGCTATTCTATCGTGGTTCGGGGTCATATTGAGAACATGGTACGACAAACACAGTGGTATGCTCCTTACCGCGGATGGGCGCTTGGGTGGTGCTGGCCGCGGTCGACGACACACAAGGGATTCCGGTGAGCAATCCAGTCGAGTTCGGCCAATGATTGACACCCCCAAGTGGATAAGCACGAGCGGCAAGCTCCAAGGATTGCCCCAGCGAAGTCCGGGCCGTGGACAAGCGCAGTTCGGCCGGCGGCGGCGCACTTTCCTCTCCCCTGGTTCTTCCTTCGCGGCGGCCCTTGGTTCGATTCGGATGGAGGAGCAGGAAGGGTGGCATTGGGTTTTATAGTATCGCAGCTGAGCCCGATCCGTAGCTAATCTCCGGTAAACGCGCCCGAAGTCTGCACGGATCTACGATGGCCACGCCAGCTCCTGCGCGGAGTTCGTTCATGGCGGCTAAAGCGGAATTCAGTTTCTGTTGGCGTATTCCGTGGAGGAAGCGTGCCAGATGCGGAGTCCCGGGCTCCCGGTCGGTCGCCTAGGTTGTTACAGGTCCGGGAAAAAATGCAGCCGCGAGCACCGAGCATGGCGGCATCGGAATCGGATTTCGGTTGAAGGGGAAGAAGACGGCGCCGCACAGGAGAGTTCTGACGAGTGGGCCCACGTTGCAGTGACCAAAACAAAAGGAAAAAGAAAGGGGAAGAGGCTGGTTTGGGCCGCGCGGGACTCAGTAGAAGTGGGCTGGGGCGTGGAGAAAGTGGGCCGGCGGTGGAGTGAGGTTTTGGGCTGGCCGTGGGATTTGGCCCAAGGTGAGTTTTTCCTCCCTTTTTTTTTCTTTTCTTTATTGTTTCTATTTTCCTTTCTTATTTCAATTTCAAATCAAACCAAGTTTTAATTTCTAATTTTCAAATTTATGCACAGGAAAAACTCCACATGATGCACAATTTCTACATAGTATTTCTTTATTTATTTTATTATTAGGTAATGTCTTCAACATGAAGTACACACACCACATTATAGCAATATATTATTATTTGAGTGTGTAGTCAAATTAAAGGTATATTCAGAATTCTCCATTTGTTTTGATAGGAACATTTTTCCAATGTCTAATCTCTATTATGATTTACTTTAACCATTGTTATTTTATTATGATCATTTACCTTTAAAAGGGGTGAATTATAAAGTTTAACTATTTATCAAGGGTACTTTGCTCGGATTTCTTCTACCAATCCCAAATTCAGAATTTGGGTGTTACAACCCTTCGCCCAAATTTGTGTTATAAATCTGCTCCCTATGCTTCGAGCTTCGCCGGGAATATCAACCAAATCTATTGAAGATAGGTTGAAGGTTGGTCTATTCACAATCTTCGCGTGCGTACAGCCAGCTTTCAGAAATGTTGCAGCTGTGCCACGAGAAGCTAGCAGAGCACAAAAGTCACCATGCCCCGCTATTACTTCATCAAGCGCTTCGACTTCACCTTCAATGTGTTCGAAGGTGCTTGATATATTTTCGGCCGAAGGAGTAAACTTTTCAGCGCTGGCTCCAACTGAGTTAAAAACCTTTTTCAGTCGCTATACGCAGCGGCTGCCAAAACCTAAACACATGTCCCGAAGCTCTTTCAAAGATTTCCGTGGCTTCGTGTTTTTGACAGTTTCAGCTTTGTACTTTGTCTGCAAGTTCTTCTTCTCTTGTTCAAAGCCTTCTAATTTTTGGAGAAGCTCCCCGTTTAATCTAGTATTTTCGGCTTGGGCTTCTGCAAGGGAACCCTCCATAGCCTGAAGTAGGAAATCTTTCTTCTCAAGAGAAGCTTCATACTCTTTGATTTTGTTTTCTAAACCCTCGATTATGATTTCGTTCTTTTTATCCTCGAGGTCTTGTTGCATTTGCAGTGCTTTGCTTAGCAGCATGCTCTGTACAAATAAACCTTCGTCAGCAAACTTGCTCCATTAAAAATAAAAAAGTAAAATTTTGCTTCATCATAAGAATTTTACCTTGAAGTTGGAATAAAACAAACTGTCGACGACATGTTGTCGTCGGTAGGGCTGGATATCGAGTTGGCTCGACTCGGCTCGGTTCGACTCGAGTTGGCTCATTATGATAACGAGTTAGCTCGACTCAACTTGTTATGATAACGAGCTGGAGAAGCTACTTGTCTCGGCTCGTTTGGTAACTCGGTCTGACTCGATTAACTCGTGAGCCAGCTCGTTATCAAAGTTGCCATAAGCCATAAAGCCAACAACCATACATACAATCATACATAATATCAGATATAACTATTTACAAAATAGCAGCCATCTCATTCACTTAAACAAACAAAAAATAATTGTATATTGAAATACATGCAGCCACCAATTATAGACTTATAGTTCATAATAGTTCCATTCCATTCCATAATCCATAATTCCATACTTTCATAGTTTTAGTTCTAGAACCAAAATACATGCAGTGATGCAGCCAACAATTATAGATCAAAACTTCAGGTTCAGGAGTTCAGGACAAAGTTGTAGGGAGCCAACAAAATATGCCAGGTTAGCAACAGTTGCAACTTACAAGTTGCAACCAACAATTACAGGCTTACAATTACAGCTTTACAGGCTTACAGCCAACAAAATGTAATGACCATGTGCCTCTCATGTCTCCTCTCTCGGGTCCTATCTCTCCCTCTCCTCCATCTACTCCATGTGAGTATGTGACCATGTGCCTCTACAAGTCATCAGAAAATCAGCAACACATAAATCAGAACCACTTATAAATCAGGGACAGCACCATGTTTTTCTACAAACATGACTACATCTACATGTCATATAATGATATAACTCATAAACGACAACACATTCATATAATGATATAAGTATATAACTCATACAATACAAGTCAGCAACACTTACAATTACTTGCCACCACACACTTTGGAAATTCCACGGACTCGATGTCACCATCATCACCTTCTCCCTACAAAATATGTACAAAGTGAGTGTCACATATTCAGATACTAAAATGCCAAGTAAACACTTAGAAGTTACAAGTATTGCCACCATACACTTACAGTTACAAGAATAGGTGAACTTCGAGACCTGCGTATCCAACTAGAAGCACACACCAAAGCCTGAACTATTGCTGGCTTTAATGAACTCCTGTAGTCATCAAGGATCCTACCCCTAGTGCTAAAAGTGGATTCTAATGACACACTGCTAGCTGGAACAGCCAAGAACCTCTTTGCCATAGAAGATACCACAGGAAATCTATGATTATTCACCTTCCAATAGTTAAGCCGATCAAAGTGTTTCTCATCTATGGACACATTTGATTCATCTAGATAAATGAGCAACTCAGATTTGGAGCTTTCTGTAGCACTTGACTCTAAGAAAGTTTGGAATCCACTAGGAACAACAGAAGCTAAGGAGTTGCTTGTATCCTTTGAGGAAGAGGCTGATTGGGCATTACTTGGGCTATGTTCACTAAGCTTGTGTCGGTATATGACCTCATACTTCTTGTACAACCTTTCCAATTCTTTATCAATGGCATATATTTCTTTTTGAGCTCTTAAGGAGTCATAAATCTGACCAAAACACCATCTAATGTATCTCATTTTGAACCTAGGGTCAAGGATTGTAGCAATAACCATGACATTGTTTCTCACTTCCCAATATTTATCAAACTTGTTCAACATTGCATCAGCCATACTCATCATATATGCATCACCTGACTGTTGTGCCAGTTTCAATGCAATCTTTACTTTAATTATATAGGGGTAAAATACATTGGCAGTGGGATAAGTTGATGCTGAAAAGGCAGTAGTTGCTTTTGCCATTGTTCCCAATATTGGTTTGATTTTGTCATACAAAAGCCATTGGGAGTCTGAAGGTTTCCATTCGTAGCTGTTGTCTATTTCAGAATAGTCACCAAAGGCCTCCTTATAGTCAAGGCAAGAATCTAGCATTTTGTATGTTGAACCCCACCTTGTTTTAACATCAAGGCACAACCCTTGTCCTACTTTAACAGAATATTGGTTGCAAACTTCTACAAACTTGTACATACGGGTTAGAGACCTCTTAAAGTACTTCACTGTGTTTCTAAGATCACTTATCAATGAATCAATTGGTTGCAACCCATCATTCACAACCAAATTGACTATGTGGGCAGCACAACGAACATGAAAATACATAGGGTCAAAGCTCGAGTTCTTTCTAGCAAGAAACTTGGACTTCAGATTTGTAATAGCAGAATCATTACTAGAAGCATTATCAAGAGTGATTGTCAAGATCTTATCCTCAATTTTCCATTCAACCAAACATTCAAAAATAGCCTGAGCTATGACAATACCAGTGTGTGGAGGATCCAATTCAATAAAGTTCAGAACACGGCATTGCAAGATCCAATCAACATCAACATAATGTGCCACTAAACACATATACTGAATATTTTGATTTGATGTCCATAAATCAGTAGTTAAACTTATTGATTCAGCCTCTCTAAGACTCTTACTGAGTAGTTCTTTCTCAGATTCATAGATCTTCATGCATTCATTTTTAATAGTCTTCCTACCAATAGATTCATAATTGTTATTCATCCATTTCATCAAGATATTGAACCATTTATGCTCTACCATTCTAAATGCATATTCATGGACAATTATCATCTTAGCAATTAACACTCTAGTGTGCTCATGATCATATTCAGTGGGATTAACAACAACAGGTCCACCATCTGAAGTAAAGGAGAGACTACCTTGAGCAAGATTTTTCTTAGCTTGTGCCAGCTTGTTCAAATACTGTGTGCACTTGTCTAGATGTCGGTTTAGTGTTGTAGTGCTGCCCCCTTGATGGTACAAATAAGATCTATGACAGAACTTGCACTTGGCTTTTGTCTCCATAACCCCAAGTTCCTTTCTAGAAGCAACAGTGACCACCTTAAAATACTTCCAACAACCAGCCCTCTTTACTCTATTCGCCTTGCACTTGGAGGGGGACAACTGAATACCAGCTCTTGACCTCTTTCCTCCTCTCTTTGTCTTTTCAGTTTTTGACAATTCATCTCCATTAGTGGAAGGTGGAAACTCATCATCATTATCAAACTCACTGTCATCTGATTCCGACAACATAACCTCCAATTCCTCCATCACAGCATCAAGTTGCTGCGGAAAAAACAGTACAAACATTATTTATCATAAATCAAAGCTATTCATGTATGAAATATTGAAATTTATCATATGTTAATACCTTTTCTATAGAGACAGAGACAGCATCACAACGAGATGTGGATGATGAAGGTGCAGTGCTAGCAGCCGCTAAAATCTTCTTAGCTGCTGGCACAAGCTTCCTCGTGCTCGTGCGCTTGATCATTGATCCGGAACTTCGTGGTATTGGCGGACGTGAATGACCTTCGTGCCCATCCGGTTCTTGGGCTTCCATGGAGGCGAGCCGCCAACCGGCGATGGGTGAGTGTGCGCCGGATAGCCGCCGAACAGGGCGAGGGCCGAGGGCGCCGTTGGGGTCTCGGGGAAGACGGGAAGACAGTGGCGCTGCAGCCTGCTCTACTCCACGGACCGCGACGGCCGACGGCTCTAGGGTTTAGGTTTTGGGGAGAGAGAGGGAGAGACCGAGAGGGCAGGGTCGCAGTCGCAGGGAGAAGCCAAGCGCACAAGCGCCGTTGGCGGAAGAACGACTGGGCACACGGGCTCATGAGTCGTAAGTCGTAACTTGTGTTTGTGTGGGCCGTTTGTGTGGCTGCCTGGCTGGGCTGAATGCCGTGTGTGTGGCTGTGTGGGCCGTGTGGCTGGGCTGCTCCATATGGGACTGGATTAGGACCTTGCAGATTTGCACAACTCATTTGGCTCACGAGTAACTCACAAGCCAGCTCGAGTTTGGCTCGTTAAGAACCGAGTTAAATTGTTAGCTCAACTCGTGACTTGTTTTAAACAAACTGAGTCGAGTCGAGTCACTAATGAGTCGAGTCGAGCGAGTTACCGAGCCACGAGTTTTTTGTCCAGCCCTAGTCATCGGTGGCTGCTAATATCAGCTTCAAGCTTCGGAAAACTGACACTCTTTGATAGAGTGCCGATCACCTTTGCCCTGGTATGGTCGCGAACGCATCCCAAGGCCTCTTCATCAATCCCACCAAAGAGCATGGCTCCTGGCTGGTAGCCACAGGAAATGCCATATTCCTGTAGCTCCTTCTTTTCGGCCTCAGATAGTTCTTGTCCGACCAGGTTCCGAAGGTCGAAGTCTTTTTCATCTGAAGCAGCTTCGACATTCTACTTTCCTTTGTCAGGCACTATGGCCATGACCTCCATTGTAGCCACAGCTGCCTCTTCTGCATCCATATCCAATAGTAATTTATCAATTCCAGATAGTGTGCTCTCCAAGTTGGTAGCTTCGACGGCAGCTGCAGCTTCGGCGGATATGTTTGCTTCAGCAGCGGCCTCGGCGCTTGCAGTAGATGTCGAGGCCGATGGTAGCGTCTGTTCAATAGCTTCCATTACAGTACCAATTCTTCGCTTTTTCTGCCCATCCACCTTTTTGTAGCCGAGGGCTCATCTTTCTTCTGTAAAATCTTTGTCAGTTCCGGTCCCAGAGGACTTAGCAGCTTGATAGGTAGAGATTCGGTCATTACCTTTAAATTTTCTGCCACTTCGGTAGCAGGAGGTGTCGAGGGAGTCTCCTCTTCTACCTTAGTCACCTTCAGCTCTGGAGCTACAGCTTTTCTTTTCTTCAAAGCAGCTACCTTTGGCTCAGGAATGGATTTTTTCTTTTTTAGAGTCTTTTCATCCTCTTTCACCATTCGAGCAGCTTGCCTATTCAGAACGCTAACAATCCTTTTCCTTTTTGTCCCTTTGGCACCCTTGTTGAGTTGCTCATATTCAGGGTATTCAAATTTTAAAGCGTCCATTACCCGGTTTAACCTTCGTTTTGGCCGGGTGCCGAAGGCTGCTATGATTAGCTGGTCTTCTTTTTTGGTGTAATTTCCCAAAATTCCATTACACATAGTTTCAATCATTTCCAGCCACTCCTGGCAAGGCTGCTTGAATTGTTTTTCAAATTTGAAGCGATAAGGTAATTGAACAAGTTCATATTTCTTCTTTGTTCCCTTCATCTTTGGCATCACCCAGTCACTTGATGTTGGATATGTTCAGTTGGCCAGGTATTCTTGC
The DNA here is from genome assembly GCA_029449295.1 of Zea luxurians. Classification (NCBI taxonomy): domain Eukaryota; kingdom Viridiplantae; phylum Streptophyta; class Magnoliopsida; order Poales; family Poaceae; genus Zea; species Zea luxurians. The sequence continues at coordinate 40,443,719 of JAOPSE010000001.1, read as the reverse complement.
ACTAAGTCCCTGGTGCTAATTTGCTCAGCTACCACCCTGAATTCTACTTTGGCCAGCTGGCATGCTGACCCTAGCTGCATGTTGCATAGGGGCCTGGCCATTTGGTGTGGTAACTGAGAACCGGAGCCTTCGTATCCTTGCGATATGCAAAATTGTAGCAACCAAAATTTCAGTGAAGACCGTCTGCCCTGGCCTTCATCTGGTAGTGCAACTCGTGCACTCAGCAGAATGCTTCAGCATCTGGGCTCATCCCTTGGCTTCCGAGGACCCAGATGAAGACGCTAAGCCTAACAATGGCATTAGAAGTCAGATGATGAAGATATATCTCGAAATTTTTCAAAACTTCCCCTATCATCTTATTTAGAGGAAGTCGTAATCCTTCTCTGAAAAAACTCTTGAAAACTACTACTTCATCATCCTTCGGCGCTAGGGTGGTTTCTTCTCCGGCAAATCGGACAAGTTTCCTTTTAGCCTCCCCAAAGTAGCCCATCTTCATCATCATGGGCATATCAGCTTTGGATACAGTAGATTTCCCAAAATCTAGATGGTTGGGTTTGGTTGGGATCAAAATACTATAATCTTCTTCATCCTCTTCAATATCTTCTTCTTCAGCAACGGTCTGTTCAGCTTCGGTAGCACGGGTGCCTTCCTCAGCAGTTCCCTCGGTTACAACTAGACCTAATTGTTTCATGACTTCAGAAATTGGTGTTGTCTCAGTGACCTCGGTTTCTTCTCCCTCACGAGTCACCCTTGTAGTCGAACGCACTCTAGCCATTTTTGATGAATTCTCCACTGTTTGACAAAGCTAACGTATTTTTGCAGTTTGACGAAGTTAGTCCGTTTGACGAAGCTAATCTCAGATGACGAAGCACTCACTCGAGAGAGCAATGAAAAGCTTCGGCTGTGGTTAATTTTTTTAACAGCACAACAGTGCGATGGCAATGAATGCTGTGATAACTCCTCACCAACCCGTCTATTTATATAGTGCTGCAGGGCGGGAAGGTGAATCGATAGGCCGCTCACGCTCACTGAATGGTGGACCACCTGGCGCCTGGAATACTATAATCGTTTCTCGGCAATGAGCTCAGGGAAGGTGTTTTTCGGACCTTCGGCATTCCGAAGCCTTTGAGATTTATTGCGGATCGAGCTCGTTACGAAAAACGATCTAGCACCACGAAGGGGCTACTGTTGGGGGCCTTCTTCTTTGCCGAAGGTCCTTCAAGCAAAAACACCTTCGGCAGGATGATATGCAAGAAGACATAACACGAAGGTATATGCCGAAGCTACAATCCAGGAAGCTTCAGCATGACGACACGCCTTGAGACGAAGGGTACCACCGACTTAAAGAGGAAAAGACCATTTAGTCCATGATAACTTGTTTCGTGTTTGCAATTAGTTATTAAGGACATAAATGTAATTTTAGCCGGGTTGCATCTCGTGCCTATAAATAGGTGAACAGTACCCCCATACTGTTCACGCTTACTTGTAATCACTTGCACATCACTCTCGGATTTTCACCTTTTGTCAAGACGAAGGTACAAATGTAATTCAATATCATTGATGTCTTTTCATGAGTATGAAAATATAAATAAGATTTAACATGATTATCCATGTTTTCTTCCATGTTTCATATGTTTAGATTTCATTATTATATGTTGAGATGATGAAGGTGTGCCCTTCATAACCTTCGTCCGAAGATCATTATCTCAAAGGAGATAATGCTTCGAAGGACGAAGGTCCTTAATTATTAACATTTATGCCGCCTTGTTCTTAATTCATAGCATTTGAGAACAAGTGACCAACAGGTAAGTACCAAATTATTATAAAAACTCAATTTACATTGATTGTTTTATCTATATTCTATTAAAGGATGGTGAAGATGAATTGACCCTTGGGTCTCACCTCACTCGGTTAGTCCTATAACGATACTATTTGCTGGCTCTGTTGCTAGATGTACCTAGATGCTGACTAAGGGACATTCTAAGGTCCCTTTCGGGAGGGCGACAATATTACTTCTATAGCTCTATTATCGCCCACATAACATATGTCATAAATTGACAACTCAATAAATATTTAGTCCTTACTCTTACCTCACTCAGTTGTCACTGCAAGGGACTCGAGGGGACACTATAGGAAAACAGGATACAAACGATGGCTAATGTAAATATGTTGGGCCCGACAGCCTTACAGGGCTTAAGTCCGTCGGTTTTTTTCGGACCGACGTACTTAAGTTTAAGTATGTCAGCTAAGTCATACAAAAACATACCTAAATTTAAGTATGTCGGTTGTATCAAGAACTGGCGTTCTTAAGTTTTAAGTTCGTCAGCTTGGGGAACCGACATTCTTAATTAATGTACTAAGGCTTATGCAAGACCCTTCCTCTCCTCTCTTCTCTATTAATTCTCAACACGGTGCTGTCGTCGTACCACCACGTCCACCATCACCGTGTTCCATTGCGTGCTTTTCCCCATGCCTTATCTATCATGCTTCTCCCCCATGCCACCTCCATGGTGCTCCTTCGCTGCTTCAGCCCTAACAACGACAAGGTAGGAGTTCTCTATGATGTCTACCGTTGCACTGGCATTCTATGCACCTGAACAACCACCGCACCCCCTTCCCCATGAAGCCGATGCCAGCGGCCGGCCACCAAGCCCCCTCGCTGTGAAGCCCATGCCCCTAGTCAGCTCAACTCTGACCACCATGCCTCCCAGCTGTGACGGAACCTCCCATGGTATTAGGCCCACCTACAGTTGTCCTTGTCCTGAGGACCTTGGACAACCCAGTAGATGCACATAATCACTCGACAAGTTCGGTAACTGTATTCTTATCATTTCGCCCAAGAGCGCTTCACCCATCACGTAGATATTACATCACATCGGAGGAAAGAATAAGCGGAAGCAAATTACAATAACTTAATTTACATTCATCAAATATAGAGAGAGTATTATTATTATTACAATACCAGGGTATTATGAGTGCATAGAGTATTATTACAGACCAGGGAGGCAAAACATCCTCCCACACAAAAGTTTATTGTTTTCAAAGTGGGAGGCCAACATCCTCCCGCGACCAACTTCACTACTAGGGCTCTTCCTTGGGTACCAACTTTGAACAGAAACAGCAAAAGTCTGCTGTTTCCTTACCTACAACAACATGGGTTTGAAAACCCTGAGTACGGAGTGTACTTTTGCAAGTCTTACCCGACAAAAGAAAAGACTCTCAAGGATATGCTGGCTTGAGGGAGTCACGGTAAGGCTATTCAAGAATCAAAGACTCTGTTTGCATAAATGCTTACTAACAGTGGATCCTTAAAAATCCTGTTTTATTTTCTAGTTAAGTCATTACTTGTAGCTAGAGTTCTTTCTACCCTAGTTCAAGTACTTGGCCTACACTAGTTGTCTTTTATCAACCCTTTAGTTCACTGGGATGCTACGTGTAAGTCAGTGACCAAGTCTTCATGTCCGAGAAGTAACGGCGATCTGAATCGATTAATACCCAGCTAGGGATCTCAAATCACATGACATATGTAGCACTTAACCCTTGCATATATCAACTCGCCATCAGGGTTCTCAAGACCAGATCGGGTTCACGCCAACCGAGAGTACAGATACACCACCGTCCAGCCTCTTGCCACGGAGGGTACACGTTACTCTCTCCATCTCTCCACTCCCATTGCATGTTGGCCTTTTTGGTATTGGTCTGCCCAACGCAAAGCTTACCCATGACAAGGCATGTTACCAGTTAAAGGGTCCTCGGTCAATAGGCCCACATCGGTACGGTCCTTAAGCGACTCTGACGGAGACACTACACCGAGACTACCTTCTCGTGCAAGTCACCCACCCGGTCTTGTCTTTATCATTTTCAATCCCAAAATTTGGTACCTGTCATAGGTACATCTTGTCTGATGTTGAACCCATCACGGCCATGATGGATCCATCATCAAGTTTTATTTTTGAAAACATCCCATTCCATCTGAAGCATCATCTTTTGTTAAAACCAAACATTTTTGTTATCTAAAGCAAGACTAAGCATCAGAAAACCTTTTATTAAAATAGGTAATCAAGGAATGGTAGTCAACTTCAAGGAAGGAAATGCAGCAATTGTGTAGCACTCAACTCCTATCACCTAATGCATCATTCAAGTGATAAAGAGTTTAAAATCACAAGGAAAGGTAAATGCACCGGGGCTTGCCTTGTGTTGTAGGCAATTCGGGATCTGTTCCACAGATATCAAAATAAAAATTATTCCTGACAGGTGGAATCTCAGCTGGTAGTGCAGTCTCTTCTTCTTCAACACTTACTTCTTCTTCGTTTTCTATACATAACCATACATATACATGAATGCTTATGTGATGCTATGAATATGCAGCTATAATAGAGATACATCAAGTTGTATCTTGAATTCAACTTTCCTTCATGGTACACCTGGGTAACTAGGGTTTTCTAAGTGAATACCCTAGTAGGGTTAAGCATTTTCATTCTAAGAGGCTAGGGTTTTGGGGTTTTGGGATCAAACAATGTCCAAAGCATACCAAACTTTGCCCAAAGGCTCTAATTACCAAATTAAGCTTATACAAAAAGTTTATGATTTTTGGAGTTATCAAATAATTTTTAAAATTCCAAAAGACTAAGTTTAAGCATCTATAATTGCTAAATAATTCCTGGTTGGGACTTAAAATCTTGGAACTATTTTTATTAAAAACTAGGGGATCTTAGGAGTCTAGTAAAATTAGTCTCATATTTTTACCATTTTTCTAGAATTTCTTATGAATTCTTTAAGTCTGGCAAAAAAGAAAAGGGAAATGATGAATAGTGATGGGCTGAAACCAGCCCGAACCGACCCCCTACCGGGCGAAACGCGCCCGCGCTGGCGATTTTGTGCAAAGGTCCTGGGGAATTTTAAAAACCAGTAAAGAACCCACACACTATTTCTATGTGTCGCTGACAATTGCGTATAAACCCCCATACTTCAATTTCTTCACGGTCCCAGGTCCACGACGGAACCGCGCTGAATACCTGGCCGGAGTTGTGATTTCACGGCAATGGTGACCCGGACAGGAGGCGACAAGCTTACAGACATCAAGCACAAGTCTATCCAAGCAAAAGCCCTCACTCAATTCGAAGGATTTAACCCTAATTGAAGCTTGTTCATGGTCACAGCGGCACAAAGGCTCCGGTGAGCGCGTTCTAGACAGCTAAGGGCAGTGGCGCTAAAATTGAAGCAAGGGTGAGCTTCACGGGTTCACCAGATACTGTGTACATGCCCTAATTTGGACTAAACGGGGACGAAAGAGTAGGTCGATAGAGAGGGTGTTTGCGGTGGCATTCTACAAGGCGACATGGTGTTTCGGGGTTTAGGCTACAATACAGTACAATTGGCTGACATCGTAAGCAACTTGAGGCTAAAGGTATGCCAAAACAAGAGGTAGACGGGTAGGTACTGACCTGAGGAGGGCTGACCACGAATGGATCCTTCACGGCGACGGAGGTGACCAAATTCAAAGAAATCCGATGATCTCAGTCGATGGTGGATGAAACGGAATGGCTAGTGAACTGTTAGCTCCGCAACTAAGAGGCGAAGAAATTTGGACGACGGGGGTAAGGGCACGGTGAATTTATAGGACCGGTGACCCACGGCGGCGGTCTTGGTGATAACCTTCACCGGCCCCCATTAGCAATCAACGGCGATGTCGGGCGCGGTCCTTTTCTAGGAGTTAGACACGTCTTGACACGACAGTAACACGGTCAAATCAACGATGTCATGGATGAACGGAAGGAAGTGGTGCCAGCGACCAGGTATGGCTACCAGGGCCAGTGGCCGCGTGGCGGCCGGGATATTTGCGCTCCACCGCGACGATCTTACCCAGTCCATGGATATCGTTGCGAAGAGATGCCCGTCGAGCACCTAACCGGAACATGGCATGAATCACAGCGCCGTTCGGTGCCGGCGGCGAGGTGCTCAGCACCTGAGATGTTTCTGTCACTGTAGCATCACAATTGTTCTTCAGAGCACCTGACAGAGCACAATTAGGGGTAATTTACTCCAAAATCTGTGTAGCAACTTGATCATCCATCTGCATCAAAGTTGTTGATCTATAATCCATATTTAATTTTGTTACAGTAACCATACCCAATCAATCACTGGATCCTACTCCAATTCGATCTCAAAGTCCTACCAAGGTCACTGGTAGCCATAATTCAGTCATCAGTGTTGACTGACAGCTCATCTTCAGGCCAGTTTATCTCCAATTTTTATATGTCACCAATGCTCAGTCACTTAAGCAAAGTTGTACTCCTATCATAACTCTACAAATTTGATGTGTTGACCTAGGGCAAAATCCTTATGAATTTAGAGATACAGAGCTCCAAAGTTGACCCCATTCCACTGATTTTCAGATTTAATCACCTAGTGCTCATGTGACCCTTTTGCAAATAAGTCCAAATCTCATCACCCAACTTGAAAATTCTCAAATATGAAAGTTACTTGGTTTGTGGTGTTCCATCACTTTGAGTGCCTAGAATTTTTATTTACCCCATAGGGTTCCAAGTAGGGTTTTCTAGGGTTTCTTTTAGGGTTTTGAGTACTTTAGGGTTTTTGTGCCACTAAAGTTCATCAACTTTGATATCTTGTGAACATTCCTAATAACTTTTGAGATTTTTACTTATTTGGGCTTCACTTTCATCCATAGGCCCTAATTCTAGGGTTAAGTACCCTAGGGTTAATCACACATCAAGTCCAATCATCACAACTTGTTTGAAAATTTTACCTAGTGAATGCACTCTAGGTGTAACAAACACATGAAATGTTAATGCACATGATGTTATGCTCAATTTTTAGTGCTAGTAACACCATGGGTGTTGCACCAGCAGTCTAGCCCACCCCCTCCCCACGGCCTCGCCTAGACCACACCCGGCTCGACTCTAGCCACCACGCCACCTCTGGCCGAGAAGCCCACCCCCTCGGTGTCACCTCCGGCCACTACGCCACCACCGAAGTTGTCCCTGCTGTTGGGGGCTTGTTCTCAAATGCTAAGAGTTAAGAACAAGGCAACATAGAAAATGTTAAGTGTTAAAGTCCTTCGTCCTCCAAAACATTATATCCCTTCAGGATATAAAGAATTTCGGACGAAGGTTACGAAGGACGTACCTTCGTGAGTATAATAATGAGCAACGAAGTGTTCATACAAATCATGAGGTATAAAATAAACATTTAAATATTATCATAGAATCATCTCCATTTTTATTATCATGAATGAATATAAATGACTTCAAATTACAAATGTACCTTCGGTCCCGAGGAAGGCAAAAGTACAGGTGTGATGCGAAAGCAAATGTCAAGTTCGCGTGAACAGTACGGGGGTACTGTTCATCTATTTATAGACACAGGACACAGCCTGTGACGAATTACAATTATCCCCCTTACAAAAGTTTACAACATTGACTCAGACCTTTATGGATAAAAAGGTCATTCTATCTCTATGTCGGTTTGTAATGCCGAAGCTCCATGAAAAGGAACCTTCGGCCATCTCCTGGGGACAACTTCAGCCGAAGCTGCTTCTTCGTGTAAGACCTTCGGCGCAACGAAGCATGGCCCCAACAGTAGCCCCTTTCGCGGCGCTAGATCGTTTTTCGTAACGAGCTTGATCCGTGAAAAAAGCCTCTTAAGCTTCGGGAAGCCGAAGGTCCAAAAAACACCTTCCCTGAGCTCATTGCCGAGAAACGATTCAATTTCCGAGCTCGTGTCGGACCCACCTTGCAGAGTTACTGTTTGATTTTTGCGGTCCACTGCGCAGCGAGTACAAGTGACTGCCCGCCTGGTGTAAAAATCCTGCCGCTTCGCCTTCTTACCTGCAGCACTATATAAACAGATGAGTAGGTGTGAAGTTACCACAGCATTCATTGCTATTTGCACTGTTCTGCTGCCAAAATTTTTAACTATAGCCGAAGCTTGATTCTCAGAATCGAACGAAGGTCCATCTCGAAGTTTGCTTCGTCAGAAAGAAAGGCTTCGGGAGAAAAGGAAAAAGAAAAAAGTGTCTTTCCCCAAACTCAGAATCAAATGGCCAGAGTGCGATCTACTGCCAGAGTTGAACGTGAAGGAGACGAAGCTGAAGGTTCGGGGACTGTGCCCATCTCCGAAGCAATGCAGCGTTCCGGACTGGTGACTGCGGAAGAAATGCCCGCTGCTGAAGCAGACCCGACAACCGCCGAAGGAGAAGAAGAGAACATTGAAGAAACTGACTCCGAAGATGACTATCGCATTGCCATGCCCAGCAAGCCCAGCCACCTAGATTTCGGAAAGTCGACTGTTTCAAAGGCTGATCTCGCCAAGATGGTGAAGGCAGGTTATTTCAGTGAAAATCAGAAGAAGCTACTTCGCTTCGGGGGAGAAGAAACTACCCCGAAGCCAGAGAAGGACGAGATTGTCATTTTCAAGAGCTTTTTAAAGGCTGGGCTGAGATTCCCTCTTCATGGAATTATTGCAGATGTATTGAAAAAGTTTGGTATTTATTTTCATCAATTGACTCCTAACGCTATCGTTAGGCTTAATGTTTATATCTGGGCCCTCCGAAGCCAAGCAGTGGAGCCGTTTGCCGACAGTTTCTGTCGAGTTCATGAGTTACATTACCAAACGAAGGCCAGAAAAGATGGATTACATGATAACTTCGGTTGCTACAATTTTGCCTACCGGAAAACAACAAAGTTCCCTGTTATTAGCTACCGAAGCAAATGGCCGGCGGGCTGGAAATCTGAGTGGTTTTATGTGAAGGTTGATGAAGATGAAGAGAAATTGGTACAAAGCCCATTTGAGTTGATCTTCGGAGAAACAAGGCCACGGTGCCACATGACATTGGAGGGTCCCACCTGGGCTGCACTAGGTGAGTTTGAAATTATTTCAGAGCATATCGGTACCAGGGATCTGGTTCAAGAATTCTTGGCGTTCAGAGTCTTCCCTACTCTGAAAGAATGGGAAATGCCAAAGCTAGAAGGGGAGAAGAAGAAGGGGGAACTTGTCCGGCTTCCTTATCACTTCAAATTCAAGAAATACTTTAAAAAGCCATGCCAAGAGTGGCTGGACACAGTTGAGGTGATGTGTAATGAAATTCTTGGGAATTATTCCAAAAAAGAAGATCAACTGATGACCGCGGCCTTCGGCACCCGTCCGAAGCGAAGGCTGAACCGAGTGCTTGATGCCCTGGGCTTCGAGTACCCCGACTATGAACGGCTGAACAAGGGTGCTGAGGGCCAAAAGAGAAAAAGAGTGGCCGAAACTTTGAACAAGGATGAAGAAAAACCACCAAAAGAGAAGAAAATTCCCAAGAAGAGAAAAATATCAACTCCAAAGCGAAAATTATCTGATGAAGAGGGGACCCCCGCACCACCTTCTACCAGCGACGTGGAGGAAATCTTAATGGTAATGACTGAACCCATGCCCACGAAGCTAAGTCCATTAGGGCCTCAACTGACGAAGCTTTTTCGAAAGGTGGAGGAGCCGGAAAAAACGAAGATAACCAAAGCAAAAAGGCAAAGAATTATTGCAGTAACCGAAGTTATTGACAAGACGCCACCGAGGGCGTCAATTCAGAAAACACCAGCTGTTGAGGGCACAACAAACGTCGAAGTCGCACCTTCGGAGGTCGCGGCTACCGAAGCCGCTACAGCCGAAGATGTGAACTTAGAAACTACCATTGAAGATATCGACAGAATTTTGATAGACATGGCTGCAGAAGAAGCTGCCACCGCTGGCGAAGAAACCATGGCCACAGTGCCTGGGAAGGGAAAAGAAATAGCCGAAGACACTTCGGAAGACGAAGCCTACATATTTCAAAATTTAGTTGGACAAGAACTGTCGAAGGCTGAAATAGAAGAGCTTAAGGAATATGCCAAATCTTGCGGATACAAGCCAGGAGCTCTTCTATTTGGAGGCATTGATGATGAGAAATTGGGCTGCATCCGTGATCCAACTGGGGCTAAGGTCATCGGTACTCTATCAAAGAGTATCGGTTTTCCGAAGCTAGAAACAGATATCAGCCGCTACCGACGACAACATATCGTCGGCAGCTTATTTTATTCCAATTTCAAGGTAAACAACTTTTCTCTGACTTCTATTGTTTTTTAATAACGGAAATATTCCTAACGAAGGTTGTTTATTTGCAGAGCATGCTACTAAGTAAAGCTTTGAGGATGCAGCAAGATCTAGAGGATAAGAAACACGAAGCTATAATCGAAAATCTAGAGAGCAAGATAAAAGAGCAATCAGCTATTCTTGAAAAGAAAGACTTTGAACTCCAAACGACTGAAGGCTTGCTGGCAGAGACTGAAGCTAAAGTATCAGAATTGAATTCGAAGCTTATCTGCCAATCAAAACAATTTGAACAAGAGAAGCTAGAGCTTAATTCAAAACTTGAAGCCGAAGTCCAAGCCAACTCAGATTTGAAGAAATCATTAACAAGCCTTCAGGATAAATGTTTGAAATTTAGTACCAGCTGCATTCAACAATTAAAAAAGATCTTTTACTCAGTTGGAGCCAGCAGCGGAAAGTTTACCCCTTCAGTTGAAAATTTACCAAAAGCCTTTGATCACATTGAAGCTGAAATTGATGAGCTTGACGAAGTTATAGCCGGGCACGGTGACTTCTGTGCCTGGGTAGCTTCTCGGGGTACCGCTGCAGCGTTCCTGAAGGCCGGCTGCGAGCATGGAGAAATCGTCAACAGGCCTAATTTCGCTCTGTCTCCATCTATTCTAGACGATATTCCTGACCTCGCCCGAAGCATCTCAAATAGATTTATAAAAATGATATGGACAAAAGGCGGGCGAGAGAAGGCTGGAGACGAAGCTCGAAGTCATCTTGAACCAGTAAGAAATGATACCTTGTGCTTACCTTCTCCTTCACACTTGATTTACTCGCGATACCTTGATTCATGTAGGATGACGAAGCTGAAGATGATGCTTAATATATGTCGCCGAAGCTGAAGCTCAGTGAAGATCAGTAGGAGTATACTATAGAAAAAACTCAGGAGACTTTTGTAACAACTTTTGTAAATACAATTAAACTGTTCTCAATGAACTTTGTACATACCTTGTAATATATTCTTACCCTTCTATTGAGGCGCTTTGATGTGGACGAAATTAGTATTTTGAGCCGAAGGCGAAAAAACACCTTCCCTTCTTTTTGTACACAACGAAGCATAAAAGACCGCTTCTTCTTTTTGCCGAAGCTTTTCTTTTTTGTACATAACGAAGCATAAAAGACCACTTCTTCTTTTTGCCGAAGCTTTTCTTTTTTGTACACAACGAAGCATAAAAGACCACTTCTTCTTTTTGCCGAAGCTTTTCTTTTTTGTACACAACGAAGCATAAAAGACCACTTCTTCTTTTTGCTGAAACAACCACTTAGGAACGCAAATGCTATGAATGAATGCTTATGAATGCAAATGCTATGATGTAATGTAATGTGCGAATGAATGTCCAAAACATATGTCCGAAGCCACACTCTCAGCCATTATTTCCTTAGAAACAACCACACATCAGCTCTGCATTCCCTTAGGAACGTCTTTGGAGCTTCTTCGCCTTTTACTTTCGGCGGTATCAGCGTTGACTTTTCGCTGTAAGCTCTGCATTCCCTTAGGAACGTCTTTGGAGCTTCTTCGCCTTTTACTTTCGGCGGTATCAGCGTTGACTTTTCGCTGTAAGCTCTGCATTCCCTTAGGAACGTCTTTGGAGCTTCTTCACTTTTTCAGTTTCGGCACTCGATGGTGCGTTCTCAGCTTTTACATTTACATTTTTTGGGGGATTTTGCTCTTATAAAACTAAAAAGGAAATTACACGTGATGGCCCCATTAAAAACCTTTCTCCCCCTTTAGAAAGGAAAAGGGTGCCATGAAAAAGAAAAAGAAAAAACATAAAAAGTTACATCAAGTTATACATAATATCGCCGAAGCTCATCCGCATTCTAAGATCTTGGAACTTCATTGCCATTCATGTCCTTCAATCTGTACGAACCAGGCCTTGACGAAGATACTACTAAGAAAGGTCCTTCCCACTTCAACTGTAGCTTGCCCACTGTATCTGGGTTGGCTACTCTCCGAAGCACCAAGTGTCCCGGCTCAATATTTTTTAACCGGACCTTTCTATCTCGCCACTTGATTGTTTCAGCTTGGTATTTATTGATATTCTCCACGGCCTGAAGCCTGATCCCCTCTAAGGCATCTTTTTCCACAAGGCAAGCATCTTCAGGACCTGATTCTGCCGAAGCTACTACTCTTATTGATCCAGCTTTTGCTTCTTCCGGAGTTACTGCTTCGTCGCCGAATAATAATTTGAATGGAGTAAAGCCTGTAGACCTTGATGTTGTTGTATTGTGGCTCCACACCACTTTGGTTAACTGATCTGGCCACTTTCCCCTGGGTTGATTGAAGATTAACTTCATTATTCCTGTCATTATAATGCCGTTGGCCCTTTCAACGAGCCCATTTGACTCAGGATGCCTGACTGATGCAAAATGGATCTTCGTACCAATTTGATCACAGAAATTTCTGAAAGCTTCGGAGTCGAATTGTGTTCCATTATCTACAGTGATGGCCTTCGGTACCCCGAAGTGACAGACAATATTCTGCCAGAAAAACTTTTGGACAGTGGCCGAAGTTATTGTGGCTAATGGCTTCGCCTCAATCCATTTAGAAAAATACTCCACAGCCACTATGACATATTTTAGATTCCCTTGGGCCGGTGGTAATGGACCCAACAAGTCAAGGCCCCACCTTTGCAATGGCCAGATGGGTTGTATCAGCTGTGTCAAAGACGAAGGTTGCTTTTGATCTCTTGCACATTTCTGACAACCTTCGCACTTTTGAACTAACTCCGCTGCATCCGAAGCTGCCTTCGGCCAATAAAACCCTTGACGGAAGACTTTTCCAAGTAACGGCCTAGATCCAATGTGGGATCCACACAGGCCTGCATGTATTTCTTTCATCAACTCTATACCTTCGGTTCTAGATAGACACTTGAGCAACGGAGCGCAAACTCCATGCTTGTATAACTCCCCTTCTATCATGACATACGGACGAGCTCTTGCCTCTATCCTTTTATTGTAAGCTTCGTCATCTGAAAGGAACTTACCCTGAAGGTAAGAGATGATTTCAGTTCTCCAATCTTCGCTGTAAACAGGAGATATGTTAAGGATTGCTCTTTCAAGGAGCTCCACTGAAGGTGCCTTTATTGTTTCGAAGAACACATCCGAAGGTAACGGCAGCCCCTGCGCTGCAGACTTGGCTAGCAAATCAGCATGCTCATTCTGTCCTCGAGGGATATTCTTGACAGAAAATCCTTCGAAGGAGGCTTCGATCCTTCGGACCGTGTCTAGATATTTTTCAAGCTTCGGATCTTTAGCCTTGCAACTTTTGTCAATATGACCCGAAACAACCTGGGAATCAGTTTTAAGAATCGCCCTTCTGATTCCCATTGCCTTTAATTTCCGAAGGCCCAGGAGCAGGGCTTCGTACTCAGTAATATTGTTTGTACAGCTGAAATCAAGTCTTGCTGCATAACAAGTTTTAACCTTGGATGGTGAGACCAACACAGCGGCTGCACCTGCTCCGAAGGTTCCCCAAGAGCCATCACAAAACACTGTCCACACTTCGGCATCTTTATTTGCTTCTTCATCCTGAGCCCCTGGCGTCCAGTCGGCAATGAAATCTGCCAATGCTTGAGACTGGATCGAGGATCTATGCACATAATCAATGTAAAATTCATTGAGCTCTGCAGCCCATTTTCCAATCCGTCCAGTAGCTTCTCTATTTCTCATGATATCCTTCAACGGCTGCGAAGAAGGAACAATAATATTGTATGCCTGAAAATAATGCCGAAGCTTCCTGGATGCCATTAAAACGGCATATAATACCTTCTCCAGCTCTGTATAATTTTTCTTTGATATACTAAGGACTTCAGATACAAAATATACTGGGACCTGCTTCTTGTCTTGGCCATCAAACTTCTCCTGGACAAGTGCCGCACTTACTGCTGAGTGCGAAGCCGCCACATATAACAACAGAGGAGCCCCTGGCGTTGGTGGAGTTAATGTTGTTAAATCTATCAAATATTGCTTCAGCTCTTCGAAAGCTTTTTGTTGACTTGGTCCCCATTGAAAGACTTCAGCTGACTTCAGCACCTCGAAGAAGGGTAAATTTCTTTCTGCTGATCTGGATATGAATCTGTTGAGAGATGCCAGCCTTCCTGTCAATCTTTGGGCCCCCTTTCTTGTAGTTGGTGGCTCCATTCGAAGTATAGCTTCGATTTTATTTGGATTAGCTTCGATTCCCTTTGTTGAAACCAAGCATCCAAGAAATTTCCCCTTCTTTACTCCGAAGACACATTTTTCTGGATTCAGCTTCAAACCAGCTTGTCTGAAACTGGCGAAGGTCTCCTGCAAATCAGCAATATGATTTTCCTGCTTCGTGCTTTTCACAATGATGTCATCGACATAAGTCAACACATTTCTGCCTATCTGAGACTGGAGGACCTTCGCAGTCATTCTGCTGAAACTTCCTCCAGCATTTTTGAGCCCCTCAGGCATCCGAAGATAGCAATATGTGCCACTTGGGGTTATGAAGCTAGTCTTCGGCTCATCTTCCTTCTTCATCCAGATTTGATGATAGCCTGAGTAGCAGTCCAGGAGACTCATGAGCTCCGAAGAAGCTGCTGCATCGACTAAAGAATCTATCCTTGGCAGCGGGAATTCGTCCTTCGGACAAGCCTTGTTGAGATCTGTGAAATCGATACACATTCTCCACTTGCCATTAGCCTTCTTCACCATAACAGTGTTAGCTAGCCACTCTGGATACTTTACTTCTCTGATAACTCCTGCACTGAGGAGTCTTTTTACTTCATTGCGAGCCCCTTCGGCCTTGTCATCCGACATCTTCCGAAGCCTCTGCTTTCGGGGTCTGAAGGATGGGTCAATATTGAGCGAATGTTCAATAACATCCCGATTTACTCCACAGAGATCATTAGCTGACCATGCAAAAACATCTTTGTTGTTGAATAAAAACCTTATCAAGGTTTTCTCCTGGTCTTCAGATAATTGCGAGCCCAACAGCACCTTCTGCTCTGCTATGTCCTCACACAATAGCATGGGCTTCGGCTGATCTGCTGAAGCTGCTTTCTCCCTTCTGAATTTGTACTGTTCACAAGCTTCAGCTCCATCTATGTTATGGATTGCTTTGGAGTCAGTCCAGCTTCCTTCGGCCCTTCTAGCAGCTTCCTGGCTTCCATGAATAGCAATAGGCCCTTGGTCCGAAGGTATCTTCATGCAGAGATAAGCTGGGTGAAGAATTGCTTCGAATGCATTAAGAGTACCACGGCCAATGATAGCATTGTAAGGATACTCCATGTCAACAATATCAAATACAATTTGCTCAGTCCTTGTGTTGTTAACAAATCCGAAGGTTACCGGCATGGTAATCTTCCCAAGTGCTACAATCTGTCGCCCTCCGAAACCACAAAGAGGGTGCGTAGCATCATGGATCTTGTCTTCGGGCTCTTGCATTTGTCTGAAGGCCTTAGCGAATATAATATCAGCTGCACTGCCTGTATCAACTAAGACATTGTGGACCAGAAATCCTTTGATCACGCAAGAGATAACCATGGCATCATTGTGAGGATAATCCTTAAGCTGAAGGTCTTCCTGAGAGAAAGTAATTGGAATGTGGGACCATTTTGACTTGATGAAGGGTCCCTGCACTCCAACATGCTGCACCCTTCTCTGAGCCTCCTTCTTCTGCTTCTTGTTAGCCGGCTCTGAGCAAGAACCGCCTGTTATCGGGAGCACCAGCTTCGAAGCCGAAGCAGCTCCAGCTTGATTGTTTAACGAAGCCATCAGCTCAGAAAATGTTAAGAGTTAAGAACAAGGCAACATAGAAAATGTTAAGTGTTAAAGTCCTTCGTCCTCCAAAACATTATATCCCTTCAGGATATAAAGAATTTCGGACGAAGGTTACAAAGGACGTACCTTCGTGAGTATAATAATGAGCAACGAAGTGTTCATACAAATCATGAGGTATAAAATAAACATTTAAATATTATCATAGAATCATCTCCATTTTTATTATCATGAATGAATATAAATGACTTCAAATTACAAATGTACCTTCGGTCCCGAGGAAGGCAAAAGTACAGGTGTGATGCGAAAGCAAATGTCAAGTTCGCGTGAACAGTACGGGGGTACTGTTCATCTATTTATAGACACAGGACACAGCCTGTGATGAATTACAATTATCCCCCTTACAAAAGTTTACAACATTGACTCAGACCTTTATGGATAAAAAGGTCATTCTATCTCTATGTCGGTTTGTAATGCCGAAGCTCCATGAAAAGGAACCTTCGGCCATCTCCTGGGGACAACTTCAGCCGAAGCTGCTTCTTCGTGTAAGACCTTCGGCGCAACGAAGCATGGCCCCAACACCTGCCAACAGAGGCCGTGCCACCACCTGAGCCCCTCTGTTACATCACAGCTGATAGACTCATGTTCTTGTGAATGTCTTGTATGTTTCTTACATTATTGAATATATCAAATTTACTTAGGGGATCGGAATAACAAATACTTTATGTGTGATTGTTTGGTTAGCTAAAAATGTGGTACAAATTTGAGTGTATGAGACCGCAGAGCCAAGAAACAACATCTTTTCCTTAAAAATAGTGTAATCTATGAATAAAATTATCTATATTATATGTACTCTTGTGTTAGGGTTGCATGATTGGCCTTTGATGGTAATTCTCTTATACCTTATGCGCATAATGGGCCTAATTTCAGATGATATATACAAGGTTTGTAGATATTCGAAAGAAATAATGTCAGTACAAAATTTCCTTTTGCCTTCAATTTTAAGACATCAAGCGAATAATTCTAAGACATCATATGTATTACCCACATTCTTTCCATTAATTATGTTATTTCATATTTAGTTCTATTTTGTTTGTTGTGTATATGTGTCCTGGCTTATGAATTTGTAGGTGTCAGGTGAGCCAAAAAGGTTGAAGGTAATGAGTTTTGTTGTTTAAAGCATGTTTTGTGTTAATGACACATACTCATTCATATACAATGTTTCTTTGTTTATACAGCAAACGTAACTCTAGTGAGCGATTTTGGAACAAAAGAAGTTGCAACTAAGTTTGAATAGGATAAGCATCTATGTGTATCATTTCTATATTTAATATATCTATTTGGTCCCTTGTGATGTGAGGTACTGCCTTGTGCTTGAGGTAAATGATAATACCTACATTTTTTTCATGCACACACTTAGGAAAACTTATGTGTCACCTATTCGGGAACGATGCATCTCACATTTACTGGTGAGGTGCGTAGTCCGAATAGTCCCCCATATTTTGGATAGCCTGAGAATAGTGGCTACCATGTGTTATTTGGTCTGCGACCCATGTACATTTTGTTCGTGGTTTCGATAGTGTAACTCCATTGTTCTATGGCACACAAAGATAAGGCGTGTTTTCAGAGAACGACGGGGTTATGCTGCCAAAATCATGAGCAGAACATACATGAGTCAAATACCAAATAACATGCAACGACTACCATTCTTGGGTGGGTTTAGGACATATCCTCTTCCTAATAGGGTTTGTATTTGTGAATTGGTTACTAAAACTACACACTTCACATGGTTGTCACGCATGATGGTGATCTATGCCTCTTCATTAGCTTTTAAAATAGGCGACGATCGAAGAAGGGATTTGTACAGTGGATTCAACAGTGACACTTTAGGACACTCTAATGCATGGGTGAAGGTTGCTGACAAATTTGTGGTGCGCGCATTTGCTGGCAAGCCTCATGTTGTGAAATGCCCATGTAGCAGATGTTGAAACCTGATCCAATTGAACAAGTATGATCTCTCAATTCATATTTGTGTATATGGCTTTAAGCCAGACTATCTGGTGTGGCACAAGCATGGAGAGGTGGATGCTCCTGTGGAGTAGGACATAGACAAGGACGTAGACCAAATGGAGGACATGCTAGATGGCATTACACATGAGTATCCATCACTAGAGACCGACCAACCCCTATTGGAGGAAGTGCAACTGTTTTTCAAGCTCCTAGAAGCCTCGAAAAAAAAGTGCATGATGCACTAATGTGACTATACTTTAAGTGGTAACACATCTTATGGTGATGAAGTCAAAGTACAATTTCTCAAATAACTACTACAACGATATCGTGAAGCTGATTATTGATCTACTCCTGCCGATCGATAAGATGTTAGAGAACTTATATCAGTCTAAAAAGATCGTCTCAAGTCTCGCTGTGAACTATGAAAAGGTTGATGTGTGCGAAAATAATGGCATGTTCTTGAAAGCTCTCTTGTGGTTTTTGGTGGTTTGGATGACAACCCAATTAAAAGACTAACAAGTGTGCTAAGTGTTGAACAGGTGCTTAATGCAAAGCTAACAGGGTTCAACACAAGTGAACAAGTATGATGGTCCAAAGACTGGAATATCTATAGATCATGGACATCACAAGTAAGATGGACATTGCTTAAGTGAGACTCGGTGTGCGTAACTCAGAGACAACCGATCAAGCCAAGGATGGAGGTAAGAAGAGCTTCGAGTTGCCGAGTGCACGAGAGAGGGTCAAGGATACCAGGAACCCAAAGCCAGGTCGGGTGAAGAAGAAGACTTGCAAAGTTAAGGTTGTTCGAGTTAAGAAGAGTTATGGTGCATCAAGGATCACTACATAAGGATATGACTTACAACCAATGAGGTAACATCTATAGTTATATGGTGTAAGTCATAAGGCTCAAGATCAAGCTCGAGAAGTGAACAAGGTCACTAGAAGGAGGAGCAGTGTCAAAACCAGAACTAGAAGCAGCCCAAAAGAGCTAAGTTTTCTTTGATCTTTAGTTTGGGTTGTTACTATGTTTGGATATATTCTATGTGACCTTTGTAGGGTGTTGGAGCTCTGATATGTCAATCTAGATCAAGTCAAGTTGACTTGATGGTTTAGAGTCCAACATCGACCTCAAATAGGCCAAATTGGGTAAAACGATGAAAAAGAGAAAGTGCCATTCTGAGCTCTACTTGAGGAGAAACAGAAAAGCTAGGAGAAGAATGAGAAAGAGGTAAGTTTCTAGGACTAAGTCAATTGGATTATACTCTAAATGTGTTTGTGTAAGTCTTAGGAAAATCCTCCCAAAAGTTGAAGTCAAATGGAGAAAGACTGGAGGAAAAGCACTTAGTGTGTTGTTGGCTGGGGCACAGGACAGTGAATAGTAACTGTCCGGTGCACAAGACAGTGAATAGCAACATGTCTGTTGCATAGGACAGTGAATAGTTACCTGTCTGGTGCACAGGACAGTGAATATTTACCTGTCCAGTGCACAGGATAGTGAATAGTTACTTGTCCAGTGCACAGGACAGTGAATAGTAACTTGTCCGGTGCACCAACAGCTAGCTCTTCCAGAGAAGCAAACTGTAAATCAGATCCATTACTGTGCACTGTCCGGTGGCGCACCGGACAGTCCGGTCACCTGCAGACAAGGAAGGCTAGGAGCTTCCAAATGAAGCTCCAACGACTCCTAGGCCCCTTGGGACTATAAAAGGGACCCCTAGGCGCCTCCAACAAGAGCACAAGAGCAGCCAACAAGTCCATACATCATTTGGATCAATTCTTTCTATCCCTCTCTTGTGTATCTCTCTAGTTTATGTAGAGGTGAAGTTATAAGCCTTTAGAGAGAGGGGAAGTGCTGCTGAGAGCTAGAGCAAAATCTTGGGCGCATTATTACTCTGTCGGAGTGCTGTCGAGAAGATTGTAAGCAGCCACAGCATCGTTATAACTGATATCAACATAGTGGAAGGCTCTATCTGTCGCACTGACATATCTGAGCAAATGGAGGAAGGAGTTAAAATAGACTCTGTCGGTACCCTCTTCTACAGCATGAAGGCGTCGCTCCCATGAAACACCTCAAGGCCACGCGGAGAATGGCACCCAACCCCACCACATGGGCAGATCCAAGGGCGCCACGTAGCAAGGAAAGGAAGAGCATTCCATGTATTCAGCGTTGGGTCCAGACCTCCACAGAAGGACACCGGACCCCTATGCGTACAAGTCCGGAGCCCCCCAAGAAGGCACGTCGAGCCCCTTGGGAGGATCCCAGTCCCCCTCCGAGTGAGGTCCGAGCCTTGGCAAGGTCCCGGGACAAGAAGGACCCTGGCATGAGTAAGGGTCCGGTGCTGGCACGTGTCCAGACCTTCCCCTGCGCTCCCCACTATTACCGCATGGCTTGTGGCCCGTGAAGCTAGCGGGCCAAGCCTGACATAAGGCCCACGATGCCGTGCAGCCTCTGCATTTATTGCGGAGAGGACGCGCTGCCTGCCACCACGCTAACGGGTGACATGCCCTCCCAGCATTTAATGCGTCCTGTGCAATCCACTGGCAGACGACGTCAAGGTCACCCAGCAGGCGGCGTGTCAGACCAGTCTGTTGGCAAACAGTACGCCTGTGCCAGGCAGCGCACCGTGCTCATCATCCCTTCTATAAGAAGCTTCCCTTGCACGCCGAGGATATGGAGATCTCGGGTGTCAGGGCACCAGAGGACCGCCTCAGCAGCAAACATTGGAGGTTCCAAGAGCTACCTTTGTTGTGTCCCTGGGCCCACATGTCGGGGCTCAGTACCTTTGTGCATGCCCCCCTTCAGCTATAAAAGGTGAGGCATGCCGCGTTACTAGAGAGATGGAACCCTAGGCTCCCTTAGACACTCACAAGTTCATACAAGCTCTCAAGCAATACATCACATATTGGAGTAGGGTATTACGCTCTGGCGGCCCGAACCACTCTAAACCCTCGCGTGCTCTCGTGTGTTCATCCACCAATCTCGCAACAAGCAAAACGCTTAGGCCCCTCCTCTTCTTAGGATTTAGGGCGGGTGCAATCCGCCACCCGGCCGGAGAGATCTCCTCTCCGACATTTGGCACGCCAGGTAGGGGCTAGGCTTCAAGTTTTTGCTTGTTTTCTCGCTCAGCGTGATGGTGCGAATCATCGAGCACCGTGCTGAAACTTTGGAGGATTTCGCGATGGAGCAAGAGGTTGCATCCTCCGCGCCACGAGTGCCCGACCACCCTGACTCCGGGACTGCTGTCGTACACGCCGCGCAGCAGCACATGCCAGCACGTGCGTCCCGGACTCCGTCGAGGGCAGCGCCTACGGTGCTGTCTGCGGCCAGGGAGTTGCTACGCCACCCCCCTAGCTCCACGGCTTCACTGGGGGCCATGAAGCAGTGGCGTGATGATGTTGACCGGCTGCTCGGCATGGCACATTCTACTTCGACCAGGTCGAGGCCTCGGTCATCCCGGCGCCAACGCGAGGCGACGACGTCTGTGCGCTCGCCCTCCGTAAGGGGTGCGCAGACTGACGACCTCCGGGCAGAGCTCAACCGCAGGCGTACGGGATAGGACGCTCGGATCTCTTTGGAAAGGGCGCGTGAGCACCGATAGAACATCGAGGGTCACAACCTCGACCGAGATTTTGCTGCAGAAGCACCGCAGACACCGATAGGCGCCCAGTCCCAAATGGGTGTCCCCTTGGCCGGCGTGGGCTGCGCCGCCCTCGCAGACCATCTCCGCACGGTGTCATGGCCGCCCAAGTTCCGGCCGCACCTGCCGGAAAAATACGATGGGACATCGAACCCATCGGAGTTCCTGCAGGTGTACGTCACCGCCATCACGGCAGCAGGTGGAAACACCGCTGTGATGGCAACATATTTTCATGTCGCCCTGTTTGGACCTGCCCAGACTTGGCTCATGAACCTCGCCCGAGGATCAATCTACACCTGGGAAGAGCTCTGCGCACAGTTCGTTGCAAACTTCGCCAGCGCTTACCAACAGCATGGTGTGGAGGCCCACCTTCATGTTGTAAGGCAGGAACCCGAGGAGACCCTCCGGACATTTATTTCCCGCTTCACCAAGGTACGAGGTACTATACCTCGTATTTCTGATGCCTCCATCATCACGGCCTTCCGACAGGGGGTACGTGATATGAAAATGTTGGAGAAGCTGGCCACACATGACGTGGATACTGTCCCGACGCTCTTCGCCCTGGCAGACAAGTGCGCCAGAGCCGCCGAAGGCCGAGCATGGCACTCGGCCCCACAAACTGGGACCACCCAGATGGGTGGTTCGGGTGCCATCCTACGGGACGGCAAAAAGAAAAAGAAGGGCCGCGGCTACGAGAGGCCGCAGTCTACCGCGCTGGTGGTCGCAGCTGCGACCGGAGGCCGGGGCGACCGCAACAAATGCCCATGGCCACAAAGGGGTAACAGCGGCTCGTGCCCTGTACACCCCAACGGTCGCCACAGCGCCGCGGAGTGTCGCGAGATCATTGATCTCGCGAAACGCGTCAGCGAACGTGTCAGCGAGCGACGTGAGCATTCTTCCAAGGACGGCTCCCCACCTCGCCGCCGTCCTGGCAAGGAAAAGGTTGACAACGGCGAGGTGGCTGCGGCTGAACAAGACCTCGGGTATCAGTCACCTGAAGGGTACCTAAAGGACGTCTTCACAAAAGACTCCCACTCCGATGGCGACGACTAGACGGACTGCCGGCGGGACCCCATGTCCCTCGGCCTATGGAGCTGAAGCCCGCCTTCCTCCGGAAACCCATCTGGATTCCCCATGGGTCCAGACTTCTGACAGGTTCATCAGGAATGACCTCAGCCAAAGGCGGAGCCTCCTTCGTCAAACGCAGATGGAAACCCAGGGTCGAGACCTAATCTTACGGAAGTACCAAGCCAAATTAGGGCTCCGCAACACTCCCCAAGTTGGGAAGGACCCTTCAAGGTAATGGGAATACCTTGACCCAAGGGCAACTTCCTAGCTACGACTGAAGGAGTGCCTCCCCCGTGCCGGAATATCTCTGTAAGTTTTGTCTAAAGGGCAAGTCTGGGGGGTCGAAGTTTTTCCCTTTTGTAACTAGGTAGCGCATACGTGTATGCCAACCCAGTGGGGTCTGTCCTCATAAACCCGGTCTGTTGGTCCACACCCATGCATGATTAGCTATAAAGGAAAACTACCCTCTCAGATGTGCCCCTATGATAGCAATATCCTACTGTTCCATGGTCTTACCCAGCAGTTTCCGGATTGTGTTTTATCTAACCCACCCGACCAGCTCCCGTCCTATCAGGCATAATGACATCTGGATTGAACAGCCAGGCTTGAAGTTTAGGACCTCTATGCGAAAGCAGGAGGGCCCGACAACCTGGGGGCCGGCTCTGAAGAACGAGTGCCCATTCCATGGGGTGGTTCGGAGCCTGTGCGGCCGGTTAGCCTAGTTCCGTACCCAAAATCCTGCACACTCTACCACTCCGTGACGAGGGCCCTAGTACTTGGAGCTATAAGTTCTGTGGGTCCGACAACCTAGGGTCCGAAACTAGAGAAGAGACGCTTGACTCCTGGGGTGGTCTGGAACCGTGTAGCCGCTCAGCCTGGTCCCGTACCGTGGGCCTGCATGTTCCACCACTCTGTGACAAGCGTCCTAGTACCTAGAACCACCATCCAGGGGGTCCGGACACACAACTTGGTTCCTCCAGCCAAAACACTGCAAATCTCGAGCATGTATCAAAGGATGAATAATGCTAGATGACGGGGCCTACGGGTGTATCGCTAACGCTTTTTAGCTAAAAGTTGTGTACAGATCCAGGTCTCGACGAGGCTACCTCCCGAAGGCCGTTGACAACTCTTTCATATACGCTGGTGCCCAACCTCGACACATCGAGCCTGCACCCCAGGCAGGGGGGCCAGGTACCAAGGGAAGTCAACAACAGGAACGAGCGATGCACAGATAAGTGTTAAAATGCTTTATAAATAATACTCAGAAGTACCTTACAAAAATAGGAAAAAGCCTGGGGGGTGGTTCTAAAGAACAGATGCCCGTTCCATGGGGTGGTCCGGAGCCTGTGTGGCCGATTAGCCTGGTTCCGTACCCGAAATCATGCACACTCCATCACTCCGTGATGGGTGCCCTAGTATTTGGAACTATAAGTTCTGTGCATCCGATAGCTTGGGGTCCGGAACTAGAGAAACGATGCTTGTCTCCTGGGGTAGTCCGGAGCCGTGTAGCCGCTCAGCCTGGTCCCGTACCGTGGGCCTGCACACTCCACCACCCTGCGGCAGGTGTCCTAGTACCTAGAACCACCATCCAGGGAGTCCGGACGCACAACTTGGCTTCCCAGACTAAGATCTTGTATACATATGTTATTACATTTTGCTTCCGAGCAAGCATATGTTATTACATTCCCTTACAAGCGGGGCCCTAGCTCCATTTTTGCAGGAATGAACTGCGCTGCACCAGCAGGAGTCGCGCTGGAAGTTGGCTCTGAGCAACCTCACCAGCGGCGGCGGCCACCTCTGCATCAGCGGATCGCCAGCGACAGTGACCACCTCTGCACCAGCAGCGACAACGACCCTCGCTCCGAGCGGCTTACCAGTGATGGCGATCACCCTAGGGTGTGCGCCATTGCAAGGAGGTCCTCGCCCCCGTCCTCCTACGGGGGGCGACAACGAGGCCATTAAAGCCAAAGAGTCAGGGACTCAGCGGTAGGTGGCTTTGATGGTCTCACCAGCGGAGGCAACCACCTCTGCTACGGGTAGCCTCACCAGCGGTGGCGACCACCTCAGCACCGACGACAGCGACCACCTCTGCGCCAGTCGGTGGCGGCTGCCTCAGCACGCACGAAGGGGTCCTCGCTCTCGTCCTCTCATAGGAGTGAGGACAAGACCATCCAAGAATGCGGCGCCACCACCCATGGCGTACGACGTCTTGTACAACCACCCAGTGCGGCTGGTGGGCAGGAGAAGTCGTGGATGTGGCAGACCCGCGCACGGCGTGACCGTCGCTCGTACGGTGGACGGACAGCCACGCCCTGGCCAAAGCGACAGGAGGCAGCGTCGGAGGTGGTGCCAAAGCCATCCAGCCCAAAGGGCTAAACACGCTGCAGCTGACGGCCTGCAACCAGCCGGCCCCACGTAGCCGAGGTTCGCCTCCTCCGCAAGGCTGGTGAACACCCTTCTCCTCCGAATGCTGGAGGAAGAAGCGGGTCACCAGCCCACGTGGAGGGCGGACCCCTAGCTTGGCTCGCCCTCCACTCCAGCGAGGATGATGGACATCCTTGAAGCTGAAGCTAGGGGGAAGCCGCAGCCCGGCTTGCTTCTCCCCACTGCGAGGTTGGTGGTCATCCTTCTGGATGGCCACTGGTGGGGGACTGTAGTCGGGCTGCATGATGAAAATCCTTGAAGCCGAGCAATGGCGGAAGAGCGCCAACCCCCACGGGGTTGCGCCCCCCTAACAGCAGTAAGAGGAAAACAAGACCACCAGCACCACCACGAGCGCAAGCTCTCCGACGGTGAGATCGCTGGAAGGGACGGTCCTGACACGGATCTCTCCAGAAGACACAGGCGCACCCCATCTGGGGGCCTAGAAGGCGGAAGGGCGCAAAGGATGCAAAAGGGCCAAGGCATGGCTACTACCCGAGGGGTCAGCCCCTTTTTAAAGGGGAGGTTTCCCCTTCGCGCCTCGAAGCATCACGAGTAAAGTCTCCCTCGGCGTGCACCGAGGATCCCGCCCTATGACACGGGGGCTAGGCCCCACACGTCATATAGGCTGGCCCAAAGCACGAAGAAGGCAAACCACCACACAAGGAGCGCGCAACCACCCCATGGTTATACGTCCCTTCAACTTCAGAGCAACCAGCGGTTAGGAAGGCGAACCGCCGCACAAGGAGCATGCAACCGCCCCGCGGTTAAGCGCTCCCTCGTCTTCGCCGAAATCAGCGATCGAAAGGGGGAACCATCATGCAGGAAGCGTACAACCGCCCCACGGTTATGCACCCCCTTAGCTTCGCTGCAACTGGTGGTCCAACGTGGGGGCCCAGACCCACACATCATACAGCCGGCGCACCGATTACCAGGTGCGGAAAAATCGCACTGCCGCTTGCGCCAATACCACGTCTTCTCGGGACCGTCACAGCAGACTGAAAAGATAAGTTTTCAGAGCCAGTGCAACGACTCTAGGAATCCCGCACGGCTCAGTAGTAGCATTAAGTGCGAAGGTCACAGGCTAGTCAACCGTGGGAATAGGCACGACAGTCGGCATGACCATAAGAGGGCCGGTAGTAATTACGTCAACAGGCACGTAGGAGCGCTAATCAGACTCTAGCCCCGCCTACAGGTTCACATCCTCCCCTGAGGCGGGCCCAGGGGCCACTGTCGGTACCCTGGATCAGGGGTACCCTCTTCTACAACATGAAGGCGCCGCTCCCATGCAACACCTCAAGGCCACGCGGAGAATGGCACCCAACCCCACCACATGGGCAGATCCAAGGGCGCCACGTAGCAAGGAAAGGAAGAGCATTCCATGTATTTAGCGTTGGGTCCAGACCTCCATAGAAGGACGCCGGACCCCTATGCGTACAAGTCCGGAGCCCCCCAGAAGGCACATCGGGCCCCTTGGGAGGATCCCAGTCCCCCTCCGAGTGAGGTCCGAGCCTTGGCAAGGTCCCGGGACAAGAAGGACCCTGGCATGAGTAAGGGTCTGGTGCTGGCAAATGTCCAGACCTTCCCCTGCGCTCCCCACTATTACCGCACGGCTTGTGGCCCATGAAGCTGGCGGGCCAAGCCTGACATAAGGCCCACGAAGCCATGCAGCCTCTGCATTTATTGCAGAGAGGACGCGCCGCCTGCCACCACGCTAACGGGTGACGTGCCCTCCCAGCATTTAATGCGTCCTGTGCAATCCACTGGCAGACGACGTCAAGGTCACCCAGCAGGCGGCGCGTCAGATCAGTCTGTTGGCAAACAGTACGCCTGTGCCAGGCGGCGCACCGTGCTCATCATCCCTTCTATAAGAAGCTTCCCTTGCACGCCGAGGATATGGAGATCTCGGGTGTCAGGGCACCAGAGGACCGCCTCAGCGGCAAACATTGGAGGTTCCAAGAGCTACCTTTGTTGTGTCCCTGGGCCCACATGTCGGGGCTCAGTACCTTTGTGCATGCCCCCCTTCAGCTATAAAAGGTGAGGCATGCCGCGTTACTAGAGAGATGGAACCCTAGGCTCCCTTAGACACTCACAAGTTCATACAAGCTCTCAAGCAATACATCACATATTGGAGTAGGGTATTACGCTCTGGCAGCCCGAACCACTCTAAACCCTCGCGTGCTCTCGTGTGTTCATCCACCAATCTCGCAACAAGCAAAATGCTTAGGCCCCTCCTCTTCTTAGGATTTAGGGAGGGTGCAATCCGCCACCCGGCTGGAGAGATCTCCTCTCCGACAAACTCCAAGCCAAGGTGTGGCTAACTCCAACGAGGACTAGGCAAGCATTTCGGACTTGGCCAAACCTCGGGATAAATCCCTGTGTCTTTGTGCTCTGCTCTGTGTTGTGTGTTTTTTCTCTATCTTATTTGCTTTTTATACTTGCACTTCAATACTTATATGTGGTACAAGTTGTCTTCGAAGTGTAGGGTATTTTAAGATAGGAACTTCAATTCTGCTACAACCTACTCGAAGGGTCTTTAATTCCACTGCGATCCAGCCTTCGAGTAGAGTAAGAATTTCCAGTTTTTACAGTGATAATTATTATTCGCCTATTCACCCCCCTCTAGGCGACATCCAGATCATGTTCCCGGGCATAGGGAACTTTCAGTTCTTCTAGAAGGACCATGAGAATGACATCCATTGCATACACTAAAGTAAGCCAAGGTATGTAGTGGTGGTGGACGAGGATGGGACTGAGGTTACTACAAATGTCCTGATCAAGTAGCTCTAATACATGCATATTAATCCTCAACTTAAATGGTTGTTTCTAAATCAGGAGACAGTGAAGCAAATGAGGTGGCTTAAGGAAGGGGATCATTAGGACCAAGATCCTGATATCATAGTGCATCCATTAGATAACGAGGCATGGCAGGCACTAGACCTTTTTTATCTAGAATTTGCAAGCGACCCTAGAAGTGTTCATCTTGGTTTTTCAATGGACGGATTCACTCCTTTCAGCAGAAGTTTCACTCCATACTCATTGGCCATTTTTTATGATGCCCTACAATCTACCTCCTAGCAAATGCATGAAATAAGGGGTCACATTTCTTACTCTAGTTCTTTTGGACCATAAGGATCTATTAACAAAAATCAATGTATTTATGCAACCATTGATCGAAGAGCTAAAAGTGTTGTGGCAGAAGTAGAGGCTTATTATAGATATATAAATTGTCAATTTAAACTATGAGCCACATATCTATGGTCAATTCATGACCTGTTGGCATATGGCATTTGGTCCGGCTGAAGTGTCCACGTAGGCTACATTGCTCGATATGTACTATATCTATTTTGAGTACTTAGAGCTTTACATATGGAAAATAGAGTAATTCATGTATTATATCTCTTGTAGGGTTCGGGTACGCATCCTAGTTTGGACGATGCTATGAACTTCGTCGACTGGATCCTTAACCCAAGTGGTATGCCTCCCCACGAGCCACCTCAAAAGTGATGTTTGGACTTATATGATTCATATGTGTGTGGCCTTGTGGACTTGTGGATTTGTGGATACGTGGTGTTTGGACTTGTGGACTTGTGCCATGTGAATTTGTGGAATTTGTTTGGATTGTATGTGATGATGTTTGTGATGTTTGTACTATTTTGTTGTTTGAGATATTGTATGTATCTGATGATGCAGGTTTGAAAAATATAAAACCTTTTCTAGAGGTTTCCCATCCGGGGAGGGAGTTAGAACATGTTTTATATATTTTTAAAATCATATAAGAACATCGGTTAAACTGACATACTTACTGCCACATCATCTAAGAACGGCGGCGGGTTAACATTCTTAGTTCCACGTGGTGTGGTCAATAGAATTGCTGGAAACGCCATATGGCCTGATTAAGAACATCGATCAACATGGACGATGTACTTAACACGTAAGAATGACTGGTTCAGTGATGTATTTAAAACCACATGGCTAACCAAGGAAGCCCATGGTAGGTGCCACGTGGCATGCTCTTAAGTACGTCGATTGGTTAAAACGACGTACTTAATGCCTTTAAGTACATCGGATACCCTAGATCGACATACTTAGTTGCTTCAGTACATCAGCTAAGTATGTCGGTTAACGGTCATACATAAGGTAAGTATGTTGGCCTATTATAGCAAGAACGTTGGTTCCTAGCTGACGTCCTTTAAATGTTTTTCCTATAGTGGGGACTGATCACCCTACTAAAATGTTTCCAGAACACAAAGGGGTATACTTAAGGTCCCTACGGGGAGGGTGGAAGTATCACCTATATGGCTCTACAGTTCCCTGCACATTGAAAGCCCATTATTAGGTCAATAAAAGTCATGTCTACAAGATCCTAAACAACAATCCCTCTAGGAGGACACCAGTATCACCTACACGCTCTACTGATGTCTTAACATTGTAAGTCCTATTGAAAGGGAAACAGGGTTAACCTTATCCTATAATTAATTTTGGTGGTTGAATGTCCAACACAAACATATGGACTAACTAGTTTGCTCTAGAACTCATGTATTACAGGTGCATAAGGTTCAACACAAACCAATAAAAGATTTAAGTTAGGGACTAAATTGAACCGGAGCAAAGAACTGGGTGTGCTGGGGTCTGGAGCACCGGACTGTCTGGTGTGCCACCGGATAGTGTCCGGTGCACCAGGACCGTACAGGGGCCAACCAGCCACTCTCGGGAAAATGCATGCGCGCTCGCTATAATTCACCGGACTGTTCGGTGAGCCAGCGGGCAATGGCTATCCAGCGCACAACGGTCGACTCTGATAGCGGGAACAGTGCAGCACAGTACACAGCAGAAGTCAGAGCAGCGAGTCAGAGAGGCACCGGACTGTCTAGTGCACCACCAGACTGTCCGGTGCCACAATCAGACAAAGGCGCCAATGGTCAACTGCTCCAGAACCATAACGGTTGGGTGACGTTGCAGCGCACCGGACACTGAACAGTGAGTGTCCGGTGGCACATCGGACTGTCCGGTACGCCCATCGACAGTAGCCTCCCAACGGCTACCTTGGTGGTTGGGGCTATAAATACCCCCCAACCACCACAACTCCAAGCATCCAAGTTTTCTGCACATCTCATTCAATACAAGAGCTCTAGCATTCACTCCTAGACACAACTCAAAAAAGATCAAATCCTCTCCAAGACCCAAATTCATCTCAAACACTTAGTGACTTGTGAGGGAGAGATTTTGTGTTCATTTGCGCTCTTGTTGCTTGGATCGCTTTCTTCCTTTCTCATTCTTTTCTCAAGTGACATGTAATCAAAGGAAGAGACACCTAAGCGTGTGGTGGTCCTTGCAAGGTCTTAGTGACCCAATTGATTAAGGAGAAGGCTCACTCGGTCTAAGTGACCATTTGAGAGAGAGAAAGGGTTGAAATAGACCCGGTCTTTGTGACCTCCTCAACGGGGACTAGGTTCTTTGGAACCGAACCTCGGTAAAACAAATCACCGTGTTCACTCGCCTTATTTCTTGGTTGATTTGTTTTCCCTCTCTTTGGACTTGAATTTAATTCTAACGCTAACCCCAGCTTGTAGTGTGTGTTTAAAGTTATAAATTTTAGGTTTCGCCTATTCACCTCCCCCCTCTAGGCAACTTTCAATTGGTATCGGAGCTCGGTGCTTCATTAGAGTCTAACAACTCGAAGTGATGTCGGGAGATCACGCCAAGAGGGAGATCGAGACCGGCAACAAGCCCGCGAGCTCGAGGAGGACTCTCTCAAGGGAGTCCGGCAATAAACACAAGGAGGAATCCTCTTCCTCCATCAAGTCCCATCGAAAGGGTGACAAGAAGCTGAAGAAGGTGGTCTACTAAGAGACCGACTCTTCGTCATCCTCCACATCAAGCTCTGACTCGTCCATCGCTTCTAAGCGCCATGAACGCAAGAAGTATAGTAAGATGCCCCTACACTATCCTTGTATTTCAAAATGTGCTCCTCTACTTTCTGTTCCCTTAGGCAAACCACCATATTTTGATGGTGAAGATTATTCTATATGGAGTGATAAAATGAGGCATCATCTAACCTCACTCCACGAAAGTATTTGGGAAATTTTTGAGTTTGGAGCGCAGGTACCAAAGGTACGGGATAAAGACTATGACTCAGACAAGGCCGCCCAAATTAGGCACTTCAACTCCAAAGCCACGTCTATACTCCTCGCCTCCTTGTGTCGAGAGGAGTATAACAAGGTGCAAGGGTTGAAGAATGCCAAAGAGATTTGGGATTTCCTCAAAACCGCGCACGAAGGGGACGAGGTGACCAAAATTACCAAGCGCGAAATGATCGAGGGAGAACTCGGTCGATTCGTCCTCAACAAAGGGGAAGAGCCGTAAGATATGTACAACCAGCTCAAGACGATGGTCAATCAAGTGCGCAACCTCGGGAGCACAAAATGGGATGACCATGAAATGGTCAAGGTTATTCTTAGATCCCTCGTATTTCGTAATCCTACTCAAGTTCAATTAATACGTGGGGATCCTATATACAAGCTAATGTCTCCCGAGGAAGTGATTG
The DNA here is from genome assembly GCA_029449295.1 of Zea luxurians. Classification (NCBI taxonomy): domain Eukaryota; kingdom Viridiplantae; phylum Streptophyta; class Magnoliopsida; order Poales; family Poaceae; genus Zea; species Zea luxurians. The sequence continues at coordinate 40,412,159 of JAOPSE010000001.1, read as the reverse complement.
GCAAGTTTGTGAGCTTTGAGCTAATGATCAAAGACTCCAAACACATTATCAACTTGGAGCAAGGCACCACCTCAACACCCAAGGTGCAACCCGTCGCATTCAAAGTGACGGAAGAAGAGAAGAGGGAGTCTACACCAAGTAGGCTTCCAATCGACGCCTCCACGCTCGACAATGAGGAGATGGCGCTCATCATCAAGAGCTTCCGCCAATCCTCAAGCAAAGGAGGGGGAAGGACTACAAACCCAGCTCCAAGAGGGTGTGCTACAAATGTGGTAAGCCCAGTCATTTCATTGCTAAATGTCCAATGTCAAGTGAAAGTGACAAGGAAGACGACAAGAAGGGGAAGAAGAAGAAGGAGAAGAAGAGGTACTATAAGAAGAAGGGCGACGATGCCCACATATGTCGGGAATGGGACTTCGACGAGAGCTCCACCGACTCCTCCTCCGACGAGGACGCCGCCAACATCGCTGTCAACAAAGGTCTTCTCTTCCCCAACGTCGGCCACAAGTGTCTCATGGCCAAGGACGGCAAGAAGAAGGTACATTCTAGAAGTACCCCCAAATATACTACATCTAGTGACGAGGGTAGTTCTAGTGATGATGAAGATAATTTAATGTCTCTTTTTGCCAACCTTAACATGGAACAAAAGGAAAAATTAAATGAACTAATTGAGGCCATTAATGAGAAGGATGATCTTTTGGAAAGCCAAGAGGACTTTCTGTTGGGGACTTGTTCTCAAATACTAAGAGTTAAGAACAAGGCAACACAGAAAATGTTAAGTGTTAAAGTCCTTCGTCCTCCACAACATTATATCCCTTCAGGATATAAAGAATTTCGGACAAAGGTTACGAAGGACGTACCTTCGTGAGCATAATAACGAGGGACGAAGTATTCATATAAATCATGAGGTATAAAATAAACATTTAAATGTTATCATAGAATCATTTCCATTTTTATTATCATGAACGAATATAAGTGACTTCAAATTATAAATGTACCTTCGGTCCTGAAGAAGGCGAAAATACAAGTGTGATGCGAAGGTAAATGACAGGTTCGCGTGAACAGTACAGGGGTACTGTTCATCTATTTATAGACACAGGACGCAGCCTGTGACGAATTACAATTATGCCCCTTACAAAAGTTTACAACATTAACTTAGACCTCTATGGATAAAAAGGTCATTCTATCTCTATGTCGGTTTGTAACGCCGAAGCTCCATAAAAAGGAACCTTCGGCCATCCCCTGGGGACAACTTCGGCCGAAGCTGCTTCTTCGTGTAAGACCTTCGGCGCAACGAAGCATGGCCCCAACAGTAGCCCCTTTCGCGGCGCTAGATCGTTTTTCGTAACGAGCTTGATCCGTGAAAAAAGCCTCTTAAGCTTCGGGAAGCCGAAGGTCCAAAAAAAACACCTTCCCTGAGCTCGTTGCCGAGAAACGATTCAATTCCCGAGCTCGTGTCGGTCCCACCTTGCAGAGTTACTGTTTGATCTTTGCGGTCCACTGCGCAGCGAGTACAAGTGACTGCCCGCCTGGTGTAAAAATCCTGCCGCTTCGCCTTCTTACCTGCAGCACTATATAAACAGACGAGTAGGTGTGAAGTTACCACAGCATTCATTGCTATTTGCACTGTTTTGCTGCCAAAATTTTTAACTATAGCCGAAGCTTGATCCTCAGAATCGAACGAAGGTCCATCTTGAAGTCTGCTTCGTCAGAAAGGAAAGCTTCGGGAAAAAAGGAAAAAGAAAAAAGTGTTTTAACTTCCCCAAACTCAGAATCAAATGGCCAGAGTGCGATCTACTGCCAGAGTTGAACGTGAAGGAGACGAAGCCGAAGGTTTGAATACTGTGCCCATCTCCGAAGCAATGCAGCGTTCCGGACTGGTGACTGCGGAAGAAATGCCCGCTGCCGAAGCAAACCCGACAACTGCCGAAGGAGAAGAGAACATTGAAGAAACTGACTCCGAAGATGACTATCGCATTGCCATGCCCAGCAAGCCCAGCCACCTAGACTTCGGAAAGTCGACTGTTTCAAAGGCTGATCTCGCCAAGATGGTGAAGGCAGGTTATTTCAGTGAAAATCAGAAGAAGCTACTTCGCTTCGGGGGAGAAGAAACTACCCCGAAGCCAGAGAAGGACGAGATTGTTATTTTCAAGAGCTTTTTAAAGGCTGGGCTCAGATTCCCTCTTCATGGAATTATTGCAGATGTATTGAAAAAATTTGGTATTTACTTTCATCAATTGACTCCTAACGCTATCGTTAGGCTTAATGTTTATATCTGGGCCCTCCGAAGCCAAGCAGTGGAGCCATTTGCTGACAGTTTCTGTCGAGTTCATGAGTTACATTATCAAACAAAGGCCAGAAAAGATGGGTTACATGACAACTTCGGCTGCTACAATTTTGCCTACCGGAAAACAACAAAGTGTCCTGTTATCAGCTACCGAAGCAAATGGCCAGCAGGCTGGAAATCTGAGTGGTTTTATGTGAAGGTTGACGAAGATGAAGAGAAATTGGTACAAAGTCCACTTGATTTAATCTTCGGAGAGACAAGGCCACAGTGCCACATGACATTGGAGGGTGCCACCTGGGCGGCACTAGGTGAGTTTGAAATTATTTCAGAGCATATCGGTACCAGGGATCTGGTTCAAGAATTCTTGGCATTCAGAGTCTTCCCTACTCTGAAAGAATGGGAAATGCCCAAGCTAGAAGGGGAGAAGAAGAAGGGGGAACTTGTCCGGCTGCCTTATCACTTCAAATTCAAGAAATACTTTAAAAAGCCCTGCCAAGAGTGGCTGGACACAGTTGAGGTGATGTGCAATGAAATTCTTGGGAATTATTCCAAAAAAGAAGATCAACTGATGACCGCGGCCTTCGGCACCCGTCCGAAGCGAAGGCTGAACCGAGTGCTTGATGCCCTGGGCTTCGAGTACCCTGACTATGAACGGCTGAACAAGGGTGCTGAGGGCCAAAAGAGGAAAAGAGTGGCCGAAAATTTGAACAAGGATGAAGAAAAATCAGCGAAAGAGAAGAAAATTCCCAAGAAGAGAAAAATATCAACTCCAAAGCGAAAATTATCCGATGAAGAGGGGACCCCCACACCACCTTCTACCAGCGACGTGGAGGAAATTCTAAAGGTAATGACTGAACCCATGCCCACGAAGCTAAGTCCATTAGGGCCTCAACTGACGAAGCTTTTTCGAAAGGTGGAGGAGCCGGAAAAAACGAAGATAACCAAAGCAAAAAGGCAAAGAATTATTGCAGTAACCGAAGTTATTGACAAGACGCCACCGAGGGCGTCAATTCAGAAAACGCCAGCTGTTGAGGGCACAGCAAATGTCGAAGTTGCACCTTCGGAGGTCGCGGCTACCGAAGCCGCTACAGCCGAAGATATGAACTTAGAAACTACCATTGAAGACATCAACAAAATTTTGACAGACATGGCTGCAGAAGAAGCTGCCACCGCTGCTGAAGAAACCATGACCACAGTGGCTGGGAAAGGGAAAGAAATAGCCAAAGACACTTCGGACGACGAAGCCTACACATTTCAAAATTTAATTGGGCAAAAACTGTCGAAGGCCGAAATAGAAGAGCTTAAGGAGTATGCCAAATCTTGCGGATACAAGCCAGGAGCTCTTCTATTTGGAGGCATTGATGATGAAAAACTGGGCTGCATCCGGGATCCAACTGGGGCTAAGGTCATCGGTACTCTATCAAAGAGTATCGGTTTTCCGAAGCTAGAAACAGACATCAGCCGCTACCGACGACAACATATCGTCGGCAGCTTATTTTATTCCAATTTCAAGGTAAACAACTTTTCTCTGACTTCTATTGTTTTTTAATAATGGAAATATTCCTAACGAAGGTTGTTTATTTGCAGAGCATGCTTCTAAGCAAAGCTTTGAGGATGCAGCAAGATCTAGAGGATAAAAAACACGAAGCTATAATCGAAAATCTAGAGAGCAAGATAAAAGAGCAGTCAGCTATTCTTGAAAAGAAAGACTTTGAACTCCAATCGACTGAAGGCTTGCTGGCAGAGACCGAAGCTAAAGTATCAGAATTGAATTCGAAGCTTATCTGCCAATCAAAACAATTTGAACAAGAGAAGCTAGAGCTTAATTCAAAACTTGAAGCCGAAGTCCAAGCCAACTCAGATTTGAAGAAATCATTAACAAGCCTTCAGGAGAAATGTTTGAAATTTAGTACCAGCTGCATTCAACAATTAAAAAAGATCTTTTACTCAGTTGGAGCCAGCAGCGGGAAGTTTACCCCTTCAGCTGAAAATTTACCAAAAGCCTTCGATCACATTGAAGCTGAAATTGATGAGCTAGACGAAGTTATAGCCGGGCACGGTGACTTCTGTGCCTGGGTAGCTTCTCGGGGTACCGCTGCAGCGTTCCTGAAGGCCGGCTGCGAGCATGGAAAAATCGTCAACAGGCCCAACTTCACCCTGTCTCCATCAATTCTAGATGACATTCCTGACCTCGCCCGAAGCATCTCAAATAGATTTATAAAAATGATATGGACAAAAGGCGGGCGAGAGAAGGCTGGGGACGAAGCTCGAAGTCATCTTGAACCAGTAAGAAATCATACTTTGTACTTACCTTCTCCTTCACACTTGATTTTTACTCGCGATACCTTGATTCATGTAGGATGACGAAGCTGAAGGTGATACTTAAAGAATATGCCGCCGAAGCGGAAGCCTGACGAAGATTAGTAGGAGTAGACTAGAAAAAACTTAGGAGAATTTGTAACAACTTTTTGTAAATACAATTAAACTGTTCTCAAGGAACTTTGTACATACCTTGCAATATATTCTTACCCTTCTATTGAGGGCTTTGATGTGGACGAAATTAGTATTTTGAGCCGAAGGCGAAAAAACACCTTCCCTTCTTTTCGTACACAACGAAGCATAAAAGACCAGTTCTTCTTTTTGCCGAAGCTTTTCTTTTTTGTACACAACGAAGCATAAAAGACCACTTCTTCTTTTTGCTGAAGCTTTTCTTTTTTGTACACAACGAAGCATAAAAGACCACCTCTTCTTTTTGCCGAAGCAACCACTTAGGAACACAAATGCTATGAATGAATGCTTATGAATGCAAATGCTATGATGTAATGTAATGTGCGAATGAATGTCCAAAGCATATGTCCGAAGCCACACTCTCAGCCATTATTTCCTTAGAAACAACCACACATCAGCTCTGCATTCCCTTAGGAACGACTTTGGAGCTTCTTCGCCTTTTACTTAGACGGTATAAGCTCTGCATCCCCTTAGGAACGTCTTTGGAGCTTCCTCGCCTTTTACTTAGGCGGTATAAGCTCTGCATTCCCTTAGGAACGTCTTTGGAGCTTCTTCGCCTTTTACTTTCGGCGGAATCAGCGTTGACTTTTCGCTGTGAGCTCTGCATCCCCTTAGGGACGTCTTTGGAGCTTCTTCACCTTTTCAGTTTCGGCACTCGATGGTGCGTTCTCAGTTTTTACATTTACATTTTTTGGGGGATTTTGCTCTTATAAAACTAAAAAGGAAATTACACATGATGGCCCCATTAAAAACCTTTCTCCCCCTTTAGAAAGGAAAAGGGTGCCATGAAAAAAGAAAAGAAAAACATAAAAAGTTACATCAAGTTATACATAATATTGCCGAAGCTCATCCGCATTCCAAGATCTTGGAATTTCGTTGCCATCCATGTCCTTCAATTTGTACGATCCAAGCCTTGACGAAGATACTACTAAGAAAGGTCCTTCCCATTTCAACTGTAGCTTGCCCACTGTGTCTGGGTTGGCTACTCTCCGAAGCACCAAGTGACCCGGCTCAATATTTTTTAACCGGACCTTTCTATCTCGCCACTTGACTGTTTCAGCTTGATATTTATTGATATTCTCTACGGCCTGAAGCCTGATCCCCTCTAAAGCATCTTTTTCCACAAGGCAAGCTTCTTCGGGACCTGATTCTGCCGAAGCTACTACTCTTATTGATCCAGCTTTAGCTTCTTCCGGAGTTATTGCTTCGTCACCGAATAATAATTTGAATGGGGTAAATCCTGTAGACCTTGATGTTGTTGTATTGTGGCTCCACACCACTTTGATTAACTGATCTGGCCACTTCCCCTGGGTTGATTGAAGATTAACTTCATTATTCCTGTCATTATAATGCTGTTGGCCCTTTCAACGAGCCCATTTGACTCCGGATGCCTGACTGATGCAAAATGGATCTTCGTTCCAATTTGGTCACAGAAATTTCTGAAAGCTTCGGAGTCGAACTGCGTTCCATTATCTACAGTGATGGCCTTCGGTACCCCGAAGCGACAGACAATATTCTGCCAGAAAAACTTTTGGACAGTAGCCGAAGTTATTGTGGCTAATGGCTTCGCCTCAATCCATTTAGAAAAATACTCCACAGCTACTATAACATATTTTAGATTCCCTTGGGCCGGTGGTAATGGACCCAACAAGTCAAGGCCCCACCTTTGCAATGGCCAGATGGGTTGTATCAACTGTGTCAAAGACGAAGGTTGCTTTTGATCTCTTGCACATTTCTGACAACCTTCGCACTTTTGAACTAACTCCGCTGCATCTGAAGCTGCCTTCGGCCAATAAAACCCTTGACGGAAGACTTTTCCAAGCAACGGCCTAGATCCAATATGGGACCCACACAGGCCTGCATGTATTTCTTTCATCAACTCTATACCTTCGGTTCTAGATAAGCACTTGAGCAGCGGAGCGCAAACTCCATGCTTGTATAACTCCCCTTCTATCATGACATACGGACGAGCTCTTGCCTCTATCCTTTTATTATAAGCTTCGTCATGTGATAGGAAGTTACCCTGAAGGTAAGAGATGATTTCAGTTCTCCAATCTTCGCTGTAAACAGGAGATATGTTGAGGACTGCTCTTTCAAGAAGCTCCACTGAAGGTGCCTTTATTGTTTCGAAGAACACATCCGAAGGTAACGGCAGCCCCTGTGCTGCAGACTTGGCTAACAAATCAGCATGCTCATTTTGTCCTCGAGGGATATTCTTGACAGAAAACCCTTCGAAGGAGGCTTCGATCCTTCGGACCGTGTCTAGATATTTTTCAAGCTTCGGATCTTTAGCCTTGCAACTTTTGTCAACATGACCCGAAACAACCTGGGAATCAGTTTTAAGAATCGCCCTTCTGATTCCCATTGCCTTTAATTTCCGAAGGCCCAGAAGCAGGGCTTCGTACTCAGTAATATTGTTTGTACAGCTGAAATCAAGTCTTGCTGCATAACAAGTTTTGACCTTGGATGGTGAGACCAACACAGCAGCTGCACCTGCTCCGAAGGTTCCCCAAGAGCCATCACAGAAGACTGTCCACACTTCGGCATCTTTATTTGCTTCTTCATCCTGAGCCCCTGGCGTCCAGTCGGCAATGAAATCTGCCAATGCTTGAGACTGGATCGAGGATCTATGCACATAATCAATGTAAAATTCATTGAGCTCTGCAGCCCATTTTCCAATCCGTCCAGTAGCTTCTCTATTTCTCATTATGTCCTTCAACGGCTGCGAAGAAGGAACAATAATATTGTATGCCTGAAAATAATGCCGAAGCTTCCTGGATGCCATTAAAACGGCATATAATACCTTCTCCAGCTCTGTATAATTTTTCTTTGATATGCTAAGGACTTCAGATACAAAATATACCGGGACCTGCTTTTTGACTTGGCCATCAAACTTCTCCTAGACAAGCGCCGCACTTACTGCTGAGTGCGAAGCTGCCACATATAACAACAAAGGAGCCCCTGGCGTTGGTGGAGTTAATGTTGTTAGATCTATCAAGTATTGCTTCAGCTCTTCGAAGGCTTTTTGTTGACTTGGACCCCATTGAAAGACTTCAGCTGACTTCAGCACCTCGAAGAAGGGTAAATTTCTTTCTGCTGATCTGGATATGAATCTGTTGAGAGATGCCAGCCTTCCTGTCAATCTTTGGGCCCCCTTTCTTGTGGTTGGTGGCTCCATTCGAAGTATAGCTTCGATTTTATTTGGATTAGCTTCAATTCCCTTTGTTGAAACCAAGCATCCAAGAAATTTCCCCTTCTTTACCCCGAAGACACATTTTTCTGGATTCAGCTTCAAACCAGCTTGCCTGAAACTGGCGAAGGTCTCCTGCAAATCAGCAATATGATTTTCCTGCTTCGTGCTTTTTACAATAATGTCATCGACATAAGTCAACACATTTCTGCCAATCTGAGGCTGGAGGACCTTCGCAGTCATTCTGCTGAAACTTCCTCCAGCATTTTTGAGCCCCTCAGGCATCCGAAGATAGCAATATGTGCCACTTGGAGTTATGAAGCTAGTCTTCGGCTCATCTTCCTTCTTCATCCAAATTTGATGATATCCTGAGTAGCAGTCCAGGAGACTCATGAGCTCTGAAGAAGCTGCTGCATCGACTAAAGAGTCTATCCTTGGCAGCGGAAATTCATCCTTCGGACAAGCCTTGTTGAGATCTGTGAAATCGATACACATTCTCCACTTGCCATTGGCCTTCTTCACCATAACAGTGTTAGCTAGCCACTCTGGATACTTTACTTCTCTGATAACTCCTGCACTGAGGAGTCTTTTCACTTCATTGCGAGCCCCTTCGGCCTTGTCATCCGACATCTTCCGAAGCCTCTGCTTTCGGGGTCTGAAGGATGGGTCAACATTGAGCGAATGTTCAATAACATCGCGATTTACTCCACAGAGATCATTAGCTGACCATGCAAAAACATCTTTGTTGTTGAATAAAAACCTTATCAAGGTTTTCTCCTGGTCTTCAGATAATTGCGAGCCCAACAGCACCTTCTGCTCTGCTATGTCCTCACACAATAACATGGGCTTCGGCTGATCCGCTGAAGCTGCCTTCTCCCTCCTGAATTTGTACTGTTCACAAGCTTCAGCTCCATCTATGTTATGGATTGCTTTGGAGTCAGTCCAGCTTCCTTCGGCCCTTCTAGCAGCTTCTTGGCTTCCATGAATAGCAATAGGCCCTTGGTCCGAAGGTATCTTCATGCAGAGATAAGCTGGGTGAAGAATTGCTTCGAAGGCATTAAGAGTACCACGACCAATGATAGCATTGTAAGGATACTCCATGTTAACAACATCAAACACAATTTGCTCAGTCCTTGTGTTGTTAACAAATCCGAAGGTTACCGGCATGGTAATCTTCCCAAGTGCTACAATCTGCCGCCCTCCGAAGCCACAAAGAGGGTGCGTAGCATCATGAATCTTGTCTTCGGGCTCTTGCATTTGTCTGAAGGCTTTAGCAAATATAATGTCAGCTGCACTGCCTGTATCAACTAGGACATTGTGGACCAGAAATCCTTTGATCACACAAGAGATAACCATGGCATCACTATGAGGATAATCCTTAAGCTGAAGGTCTTCCTGAGAGAAAGTAATTGGAATGTGGGACCATTTTGACTTGATGAAGGGTCCCTGCACTCCAACATGTTGCACCCTTCTCTGAGCCTCCTTCTTCTGCTTCTTGTTAGCCGGCTCTGAGCAAGAACCGCCTGTTATCGGGAGCACCAGCTTCGAAGCCGAAGCAGCTCCAGCTTGATTGTTGAACGAAGCCATCAGCTCAGAAAAGTGGAAGTGAGTTCACCGGAGGTGGGCGCCAATGTTGGGGACTTGTTCTCAAATACTAAGAGTTAAGAACAAGGCAACACAGAAAATGTTAAGTGTTAAAGTCCTTCGTCCTCCACAACATTATATCCCTTCAGGATATAAAGAATTTCGGACGAAGGTTACGAAGGACGTACCTTCGTGAGCATAATAACGAGGGACGAAGTATTCATATAAATCATGAGGTATAAAATAAACATTTAAATGTTATCATAGAATCATTTCCATTTTTATTATCATGAACGAATATAAGTGACTTCAAATTATAAATGTACCTTCGGTCCTGAAGAAGGCGAAAATACAAGTGTGATGCGAAGGTAAATGACAGGTTCGCGTGAACAGTACAGGGGTACTGTTCATCAATTTATAGACACAGGACGCAGCCTGTGACGAATTACAATTATGCCCCTTACAAAAGTTTACAACATTAACTTAGACCTCTATGGATAAAAAGGTCATTCTATCTCTATGTCGGTTTGTAACGCCAAAGCTCCATAAAAAGGAACCTTCGGCCATCCCCTGGGGACAACTTCGGCCGAAGCTGCTTCTTCGTGTAAGACCTTCGGCGCAACGAAGCATGGCCCCAACACTTTCTCATTAAAGAGAACAAAAAATATGTTAAATTGAAAAATGCTTATGCTCAGGAAGTAGAAAAGTGTGAAAATTTGACTAAGGAGCTTAGCATTTGTCATGATTCAATCTCTAGTCTTAGAACTAAAAATGCTAGTTTAATTTCTAAGGCTAAAGAATTGAATGTTTGCAATGATTCTATTTCCTGTCTTAGAGATGAGAACATCAAATTAAATCCTAAGATTAAGGAATTAAATGCATGCAAACCATCTACATCTACTGTTGATCATGTTACTATTTGTACTAGATGTAAAGATGTTAATGTTGATGCTATTGATGATCACATTGCTATGATTAAGAAACAAAATGATCATATAGCTAAATTAGATGCTAAAATTGCCGAGCATGAGCTCGAAAATGAAAAATTTAAATTTGCTCGTAGCATGCTCTATAATGGGAGACGCCCTGGCATTAAGGATGGCATTGGTTTCCAACAAGGAGGCAATGTCAAGCTTAATGCCCATAAAAGATTGTCTAATTTTGTTAAGGGTAAGGCTCCCATGGTTTAGGATAATGAAGGCTATATTTTATATCTTGCTAATTATCCTGAGCACAAAATTAGGAAGATTCATGCTAGAAAACCTCATACTGTTTCTCACCATGCATACATGTATAAAAATGAGGCATCTAGTTCTAGGCATACCACTCATATTAAATTACCTAGAAAGAAAATTCCTGCTGCATCAAATGAACATAATGTCTCATTTAAGACTTATGATGCATCCTATGTTTAACTAACAAATCAGCAAAATAGTTGCCAAATATGTTGGGGGCAAACACAAGAGTCCAAAGACTTGTGTTTGGATACCCAAGGTGCTTGTTTCTAATGTGAAAGGACCCAAAACCGTTTGGGTACCTAAGAACAAGGCCTAAAATTGTTTTGTAGGTTTATGCATCCGATGGTTCAAGTTGGATAATCGATAGCGAGTGCACAAACCACATGACAGGGGAGAAAAGAATGTTCTCTTCCTATGAGAAAACGAAGATCCCCAAAGAGCTATCACATTTGGGGATGGAAATCAAGGTTTGGTCAAAGGTTTGGGTAAAATTGCTATATCTCCTAACCATTCTATTTCCAATGTTTTTCTTGTAGATTCATTAGATTACAACTTGCTTTCTGTTTCTCAATTATGCAAAATGGGCTACAACTGTCTATTTACAGATGTAGGTGTTACTGTCTTTAGAAGAAGTGATGATTCAATAACATTTAAGGGAGTGTTAGAGGGTCAGCTATATTTAGTTGATTTTAATGATAACAAAGCTGAACTTGACACTTGCTTAATTGCTAAGACTAATATGGGCTGGCTCTGGCATCGCTGACTTTCCCATGTTGGAATGAAGAATCTCCACAAACTTCTAAAGGGAGAGCACATTTTAGGACTAACAAATGTTCATTTTGAGAAAGATAGGGTTTGTAGCGCATGCCAAGCAGGAAAGCAAGTTGGCACTCATCATCCACACAAAAACATAATGGCAACGGACAGGCCGCTCGAGCTACTCCACATGGACCTATTCGGCCCGATAGCTTACATAAGCATCGGCGGGAGTAAGTACTTTCTAGTAATTGTGGATGATTATTCTCGCTTCACTTGGGTATTCTTTTTACAGGAAAAATCACAAACCCAAGATACACTCAAAGGATTCTTGAGACAGGCTCAAAATGAGTTCGGATTGAGAATCAAAAAGATAAGAAGCAACAATGGGACAAAGTTCAAGAATTCACAAATAGAAGGATTTCTTGAGGATGAGGGCATCAAGCAGGAGTTCTCTTCTCCCTACACTCCTCAACAAAATGGTGTAGTGGAGAGGATGAATAGAACTCTACTGGACATTGCAAGAACCATGCTTGATGAGTACAAGACACCGGACCGGTTTAGGGTGGAAGCAATCAACACTGCTTGCTACTCCATCAACCGGCTCTACCTTCACCGAATCCTCAAGAAGACATCATACGAACTCCTCACTAGTAAAAAGCCCAATGTTTCATATTTTAGAGTCTTTGGGAGAAAATGCTTTATTCTTATCAAAAGAGGTAGAAAATCTAAATTTGCTCCTAAGGCTATAGAAGGCTTTTTACTAGGTTATGACTCAAACACAAGGGCATATAGAGTCTTTAACAAGACCATTGGACTAGTTGAAGTTTCTTGTGACATTGTGTTTGATGAAACTAATGGCTCCCAAGTGGAGCAAGTTGATCTTGATGAGCTAGATGATGAAGAGGCTCCATGCGTCGCATTAAGGAACATGTCCATTGTGGATGTGTGTCCTAAGGAATCCGAAGAGCCTCCACAAGCACAAGATCAACCATCATCTTCCAACCAAGCATCTCCACCAACTCAAGATGAGGATCAGGATCAAGATGAAGATCAAGAGGATGAGCCACCTCAAGAAGAGGTCAATGATAAAGGGGGAGATAAAGACAATGAAGACAAGGAAGATGAGCTAGAAGTTCAAGGTCAATGACCGCCACACCCAAGAGTCCACCAAGCAATTCAACGAGATCACCCCGTGAACTTCATCCTTGGTGACATTCATAAGGGGGTAACTACTAGATCTCGGGTTGCACATTTCTGAGCATTACTCTTTTGTTTCCCCTATTGAGCCATACAGGGTAGAGGATGCATTAAGAGATTCAGATTGGGTGGTGGCTATGCAAGAGGAGCTCAACAACTTCACGAGGAATGAGGTATGGCATTTGGTTCCACGTCCTAATCAAAATGTTGTAGGTACCAAATGGGTAGCGTGGTGATAAGAAACAAAGCCCAACTTGTGGCCAAAGGATATTCACAAGTCAAAGGTTTGGATTTCGATGAAACTTATGCACCCGTAGCTAGGCTTGAATCAATTCGCATATTACTTTCCTATGCTACTTACCATGGCTTTAAGCTTTATCAAATGGACGTGAAAAGTGCCTTCCTCAATGGACCAATCAAGGAAGAGGTCTATATTGAGCAACCTCCCGGCTTTGAAGATAGTAAGTATCCTAACCATGTTTATAAACTCTCAAAGGCACTTTATGGGCTCAAGCAAGCCCCAAGAGCACGGTATGAATGCTTGCGAGATTTCCTTATCACTAATGGATTCAAAGTCAGAAAAGCTGATCCTACCCTCTTCACCAAAATTGTTGAAAAAGACTTGTTTATATGCCAAATTTATGTTGATGATATCATATTTGGGTCTACTAACAAGTCTACTTGTGAAGAGTTTAGTAGGATCATGATTCAAAAATTTGAGATGTCTATGATGGGGGAGTTGAGATATTTCCTAGGATTTCAAATCAAGCAACTCCAAGAGGGCACCTCCATCAGCCAAATAAAGTATATTCAAGACAGACTTAAGAACTTTGGAATGAAGGATGGCAAACCCATCAAGACACCCATGGGAACCAATGGGCATCTTGACCTCGACACGGGAGGTAAATTCGTACATCAAAAGGTATACCGGTCGATGATAGGATCTTTACTCTATTTATGTGTATCTCGATCGGATATTATGCTTTCTGTATGCATGTGTGCAAGGTTCCAGACCGATCCTAAGAAAGTTCACCTTAGGGCCGTGAAGAGAATCATGAGGTATTTAGTTTACACTCCTAAGTTTGGGCTTTGGTATCCCAAGGGATCCACTTTTAATTTAATAGGATATTCCGATGCCGATTGGGTAGGGTGTAAAATTGATAGAAAGAGCACATCAGGGACTTGTCAGTTTCTGGGGAGATCCCTAGTGTTTTGGGCTTCAAAGAAACAAAACTTCGTAGCTCTTTCTATCGCCAAAGCCGAGTACATTGCCGTAGGCCATTGTTGTGCGCAATTACTTTGGATGAGGCAAACCCTTAGGGACTATGGCTACAAATTGAGCAAAGTCCCTCTCCTATGTGATAATGTGAGTTCAATCTGCATGGCGGATAATCCCGTTGAACACAGCCGCACTAAGCACATAGACATTCGGTATCACTTTCTAAGGGATCACCAGCAAAAGGGATATATCGAAATTGCTTATGTTATTACCCAAAATCAATTAGCCGCTATCTTTACCAAGCCACTAGATGAGAAAACCTTTAGCAAACATAGGAATGAGCTAAATATACTTGATTCTCGAAATTTTGATTGAAACATTGCACACATAGCTCATTTATATACCTTTGATCATATCTCTTTCATTTGGTACAAATGCCTATTTCTTATTTTTCTTGTGCCAAGACTACGACTAATGTGTTTTTCAAGTGTATTTCTATACTATGTCGTAGATTGAAAGGGAAATGGAGTTTTCGGCAAAGACAATGCTTCCACTCAACTCTAACGGTATCACTTAACCTTTGCCGCTACTCCACAAACTCTCAATGGTATGATCCTCACTCACATTTATTTTACCATTTGGGAGGTAATGTTAGGCTCCAAAGGGGGAGAAAATGCAAGAGGGCTCCAAAGTTCTCTGTTTTTGGCGGTTAATGCCAAAGGGGGAGAAAATATTAAGCCCAAAGCAAAAAGACCGCACCACCATTTCAAAAAAAAATCGAAATAAAGATTTAACTGGTATTCACAAATGTTTGTTTTTCAATTGGTATTCAAGGCAATTTCAAATTAGTATCTATTTCAAAACCCTCTTGAAAGCTAAGGGGAGAATTTCATTCAGGGGGAGCTTTTGTTTAGTCAAAGGAAAAACATTTGAAACAGGGGGAGAAATTTCAAATCTTGAAAAAATGCTTCTCGCAATCTTATATCTTTGACTATTTGCAAAAGAATTTTGAAAAGACTTTGAAAAGATTTGCAAAAACAAAACATGTGGTGCAAAAGTGGTCCAAAATGTTAAATAAAGAAAAGAAATCCATTCATATCTAGTTAGATTATCAATTGGTTTAATTCCAAGTAACCTATGCACATTCCAAAATGCAAACTAGTTCATTTCTGCACTTTATATATTTGCTTTGGTTTGTGTTGGCATCAATCACCAAAAAGGGGGAGATTGAAAGGGAAATAGGGTTAACCTTATCCTACAATTAATTTTGGTGGTTGAATGTCCAACACAAACATATGGACTAATTAGTTTGCTCTAGAACTCATGTATTACAGGTGCATAAGGTTCAACACAAACCAATAAAAGATTCAAGTTAAGGACTAAATTGAACTGGAGCAAAGAATTGAGTGAGCCAGCGGGTAACGGCTATCCAGCGCGCAACGGTCGACTCTGACAGCAAAAACAGTGCAGCACAGTACACAGCAGAAGTCAGAGCAGCGAGTCAGAGGGGCACCGGACTGTCCGGTGCCACGAGCAGACAAAGGCGCCAACAGTCAACTGCTCTAGAACCCTAACGGTTGGATGACGTGGCGGCGGACCGGACACTAAATAGTGAGTGTCCGGTGGCGCACCGGAATGTCTGGTGCACCCATCGACAGCAGCCTCCCCAACGGCTACCTTGGTGGTTGGGGGCTATAAATACCCCCCAACCACCACAACTCCAAGCATCCAAGTTTTCTATACATCTCATTCAATACAAGAGCTCTAGCATTCACTCCTAGACACAGCTCAAAAGATCAAATCCTCTCCAAGTCCCAAATTCATCTCAAACACTTAGTGACTTGCGAGGGAGAGATTTTGTGTTCATTTGCGGTCTTGTTTCTTGGATCGCTTTCTTCCTTTCTCATTCCTGTTCTCAAGTGACATGTAATCAAAGCAAGAGACACCTAAGTGTGTGGTGGTCTTTGCGGGGTCTTAGTGACCCAATTGATTAAGGAGAAGGCTCACTCAGTCTAAGTGACTGTTTAAAAGAGGGAAAGGGTTGAAATAGACCCGATCTTTGTGACCTCCTCAATGGGGACTAGGTTCTTTGGAACCGAACCTCGGTAAAACAAATCACCGTGTTCACTCGCCTTATTTCTTGGTTGATTTATTTTCCCTCTCTTCAGACTTGAATTTAATTCTAACGCTAACCCCGGCTTGTAGTGTGTGTTTAAAGTTATAAATTTTAGGTTTCACCTATTCAACCCCCTCTAGGCAACTTTCACCTATCACCTACATGGCTTTGCTAACATCTTAACATTGTAAGTCCCTTCATGAATGCACACAAGTTGAGTCCCTAAGACTTGGTACTCTCTCTTATAACTTTTGCAGGTATTGGACGCTGAGTTTGTACAACTCGATCATTTGGAAACTAAGTCCATAGGACTCAACAACTTATTCAAAGCCTAAGGGCACAACGAGGTCAGGAGCACCATGGTCTGAGGTTTGGGAGCTAGTAGAGTTCACCCCAAGGCATGTGTGGACATCCCAAGCACCAGCGAAGCTTGTGGCACTAGATCCATGGTAGAAATGGCTCAGGTGAAAGTGGAACGTCTCTAGGGAACTTCAAGGGTGGCGACAATAGCACTGGTGGCACGGGCAGGGGCTCAAGTCACTGGGACCTTGAATTGAGGTGAGCATGGCATGTAGGGGCCCGAGTTTTATAACTTTGTACCATTGATGATGCAGAGGGATCGACAATAAGTGAAGTGCAGCCAAGGCCACCATTTGAATGATGGTGAAACCGCTCAAGGTTATGGAGCGAACATTAGGGGAGGAAATGGGGTGACTAGGGCCAGCGTGGAGGTGCGAGGTCTTTGGTACCAAATGATGGGCGCGAGAGTGGTGCTCTGATCTTGCAGGAGCAAGAATGGCGGCGGTCTATTCGTCAGTGAATAGAGGGAGAGCTAGAGGTCGGGGATGATAGGTGGAACCCGAGCATCTATGACTCGACTCGATGCATGTGGGTCGACGCTGACAAGCAGGGCCTAGTTGTCAGCGAGAGAGAGAGTGAGAATGTGGACGTGTGTGGCTTGTTGGGATGAATTCGGCTGGGCCGCCCGGTTTGCACTATTTTGTCCTTTTCATTATTAGAATTGGAATTTATGTTCACTTTTAAATTCAAACTAAATAAACTCCAAATTGCTTATTTTTTTCTAGAAGATCAAAATAACATACAGAAACACTTTAGCAAAGTTTGGACTCATTTTATTTTGAGGATTTTTATACAAAAATAATTTCCTATGTTTCTCTATTTAGGAAAAATATGGAAATACATGTTTAAAAAGAAGAAAATAAATTCATCTCCAAACTTGTGACATGAGTTCATATATTCATAGGGGTTTTGTGCAATACAAAAAGTACATTATTACATGATACATCTGTAAAAACGATATGTCAATGGAAGTTGATATATCTATGTACTTTAAACTTTTGTATTTACATTGTATTGCCTTGGTTATGTTCTTTACCTTTCTAGCTTAGTCATAAGCTAGTGGATAAGTTTGGAACCTAGGTTGAGTTAGCTCATTGTAGTTGTAGAGATATTAGCACTTATATTTGCTTATAGGATAGATTGGTTCTTTGTGTACGTTTTGACTAGGATAAAAGTAGAGGTCATAAATCAGAGATAAATTAGATTGCCTAATTCACTCCCCTCTTTGATGTCAATGCTCTCTACACTCAAGAACTCCTATTTTGCATTAATCTTAGTGGCATATTATATATATATATATATATATATATATATGTGTGTGTGTGTGTGTGTGTGTGTGTGTGTAAAATGAAGTGGTATGATAAATGGATCTTTTATCATGAAAGAATAAGGTAACTATTTCCACTCTCTATGCAACGACAAGAAACAACTTCAATTCCAACGGCCATATTCGTTTCCATGTAAGAATCGTAGGAAATAACGTAATTTCCAATGGGATCTGATAGTCGTTGGAAATAACAGTTATGTCTAACGGTTCCAACTCTAGCCATTGGAAATAAAGAAATCTAGAAAACTTCTCTTAGACACCGTGTGCATCTCATTATGCGCAAGGGAAGTTTGCTCGTTCAAGAGCCTCTACCGTCGCCTGCGCCTCACCACGCACCTCTATTGCCTGCCACCGCATGCCCCCGTCCATGCCAGCGCCTGCGCCAGCATGCCGTCGTCTATGCCCCTATGGTGCTCGCACCCACGCGGCGCCACTGAATGTCATTTAGTATACAACAGAGCACATACAATACAAGCTTTATTACAATTATAGCATAAAAGTAAAATTTTATTATGTAATACAGAATGATAGATCTAACATAAATGTATCATAGTGTTACAAAATAGAACATATGTGTTACCCATTTCGGATCGACATTCCTCACATGTGACACATGTGAGGTGTGTTGGACCGGAATTGTCGCTTTTATTGGACAACTTTGGAGTGACTGACAGAGCACGTATTTATGACAAGCCATGATTTCGAACAAAATTTTGGTAGCATAACCCTGTTGTTCACTATTGCACCATTTTTCAAGCGTGCAAATCGAGAATAGCGGGTTATTTTGCCAAAATTTGTTTAGTCTCATGGATTGTTATAAAACGTGCTCTGTTGGTTACTTTTGAGTGAGTTTAGAACCTATCCTTTTATATAGATGCTAGGGCATAATTTCTTCATAATAACGGTCTATTCGTGCATGACACATCTTATTCAATGTTTCACATCTTCTATGGCTAAGGACAGTTGATGGATGAATGAAGATTGGAAGAAGAAAGGTGCTCTATCTAGTGAATAGGTTGCCAAGATCGGCAAATTTCTCGGTCGTGCTTTTGGTAAGTCAGCAACTGATACCAACGTTAGGTGCCCATGTACCAAGTGTCAGAACATTTATTTCAATGACAGGAGGAATATGTCAATAGATCTTTGTAAGAATGACTTTATGCCTGCCTATGAGGTGTGGGTGCACCATGGTGAGGAACTAATAAGTCAGAATGTATCTCAAGTTCAGTTAGATGAAGAGGACTACAATAGGATAGGACTATAATAGGAACTAATAAGTCATAATGTATCTCAAGTTCAACACAAGATCAAGACACAAGACTAGAAGAGTCCAAGCAAAGAAGATTAAAGATCAAAAAGATGGGATGTCGGCTGGTGCACCAGACTGGTCCAGTGGCACATCGGACCGGGTACGTAGAGAGCATGTTCTTGGGCACATGAGCTAGGTGGTGCACCGGACTAGTCCAAAGGTGCACCGAACCTCGACTTAATGTTTAACAATGGCTACTTAGCAACAGTCATCTGATGTGGTGGTCATCGGATCTCTGCACTGTTGCATGGAATCCGTCAGACTGACCAACGGCTAGCTGATGTGGAGGGTATTTATTCTTTACTTAAGTTGCAATCTCTACTGTTGGGGGCCTTCGTCCTCCGAAGGTCCTCAAAAACATGAATTGACAATGTTTTCCAAGTGGACTATGTGAACAGGTACTTTCGGATTCAGAACTATGAATATGAAGTACGGTCAAGACGAAGCCTGAACCAGACGAAGGACAGGCTGATTACCAAACTCTGCGAAGGGAGGTGCATAGCCGAAGCTGTGCGCAGGGAAGCTTCGGCGCGATAGCAGAAGGGGGAACCGACTTAAAGATGAAAAGACTACGTGGACCTTAGCAGATTTCCATAAGTCGTTGAGAAATGTAATGGACATGGATGTAATTTTACGTGGGCTGTGTCCCTCGTCTATAAATAGGTGAACAGTACTCCTGTACTGTTCACGCTGACTTGGCATTTGCTTTTGCGTCACGCTTGTACTTTTACCTTCTCTCAAGACCGAAGGTACATTTGTAATTTGAAATCATTTCTATTTTCTCATGTTAATAAAATAGAAATGAATCCATGATGATGCTTGAATCATATTCCATGTTTTATATGAATCCTTCGTCGTTACTTGTTGTATTTACGAAGGTATGTCCCTTATAACCTTCGTCCGAAGCACATTATATCCTGAAGGGAAATAATGTTCCGAAGGACGAAGGATCTTATCTTTTAACACTTTTTATGTTGCCTTGTTCTCAATCCGAAGCATTTGAGGACAAGTCCCCAACATCTACTATTCCTAGTTTAGAATATAGGATTGGAACTTAGGTGATAAACTTTGTTTGCGTTAGATATATCAACACTTAGACAAAATCTAGTTTCCACTTGTTGCTTAGTTCTTTCCATAGGTTTTGTTTAGTAGAATTATTTGTAGCCTAGATTAGTGAGAAAAATAGAAGTCCTAATTCACCACCCCCTCTTAATAGTTCGTAGTCCTTTCAATAGGGAGGAATAAAACCTACAAGATTCCCAGATTCGCTGGTGTTTTTTCCTCTTCGGGTCCATAGGCGCCGGAGCAACTAAATAGCAACAACATGATGCGGGGAATTGAAATCTGAAACAATTGCGGAACAGAGATAGGGTTTGCGAAAAAACAGACAAGTAAAAGCAGAATCTTCCTTAGAGATTTGGTGACATCAACAACCAAAAGGTTGTACTTAGTCAGAGTTGACTCGGAACTTCAATCAAAAACGATTCAGTCGGATGAATGGTCGATTATAGTCAAATCCTTGCACATGTACCTATGACCTTTAGTGTGATCAAGAACAACAGGAGAAATAGAAATAAACACAACAAATGTGACTCAGAGAAAGTTGATAAGCATCCATGGGGTTTCATTGCATTCCTTTCACCAAAATACAAAAGATAGTTCATGATGAACTATTTTTTACAAGCTTTCTTCTGCTTCTACTACTACCACCCTACTAAAACTACTACTACTCTACAACTAATACTAATTAAGCTATTGGTGCCTCGCCATCAACGCAGTCATCGCTTCCCTTGCCATAATCATCGCTACTGTCGCCCTTACCCTTGTCATTACCACTGCCACTGCTCCCCAGACCTTCGCTACTATTGTCAGTGCCTTCCCCCTGCCACCAGCTTCATCGCCCTTGTCCTTGTCCTCCTTCTCGTTGTCCTCCTCATTCGAGCTAGTGAGCCTAGGCCGCTCAACAGTCCTAATGAACGCCCACTTGACCTAGGATAGACCCTTGGAGTCGAAGTCAAAGGTCGGTGGGGGAGTGGGAGGAGGAGCCCGATCAACATCAGAGTCAGAGAACTCCTCGTTGGAGTACTCTGTATCTCTAAACAATTCGGAGGGAGGTGTTGGCTCTTGCTTCCTCTTCCTTAGGACAACCATAGCGTCGAGGAAAGGGGTTCTCTTCATCAAAAGAAGGAAGAAGTTCTCAAGGAAAGAAGGAATGTGGGTGTGGGGATGGAAACCCCCCTATTTATTGAGAGGCGTCCCATCATATTCATTGTTCGTACACAATGTCATCTTTTCGATGACATTATCAAGGAGGTGTTTCGATTTCCAAGGAACAACACATTTTTAGCTAACACGGCATCAGGGTCAGTTTATGCCGCTCTGTCAATTCAAGGGAATTGTTTTTTTTTGTAAAAGACGGTCAACACACACATTGGATGCACATGATTCTTGGAAAAAACTCATTGATAAAAGTCGATAAAAATATTATTTGTTTTAAATAACTGCATGGAACCAAGTAACATACTTCATCTAGGTTTCAGTCATGCAAACTGAGGTCGATTAGATTTCAGTTGTTCATGTTTTGGTCGGGCAAACTTAGGTTGATCAGATTCCGGTTGTTCAAGTTTCAATTGGGTGAACTTGGGCCGATCATACCTTGGTCAGCCATAATTCAATCGAACAGATTTCAATCAGGCAAGCTTCGGTTAGATAGCAGCATCCACGAGAAAGGGACAGTTGAACAAGTCCAAGACTAGTTGAGAAATTCATTTGGAAAGATTTTTTGGATCTTTGAGTTGATTGTTTCTCAAGTCAGCTCGAAGCTCAGGGGCTACACCCATTGGGTACACCTAAAGAGGAATGGAACAAAGGCATTAGAAGAAGATGTGTGATTCAAGAGGAATAGCTAGTTGGCTCTGGCCTGGCAAGATACTTCGCTAAGTATGGTACTCATGAAGGAAAAGCAGTCTTATTTTTTTGGAGTCTCGAGTCAATAGTTCTCAAAATTGGCTTGAGCATCGAGGGCTTGTGGGGGATAGATATCCCCTAGGTCCCTAGGACTAGGATTCGTCCTATGGGCCGTTAAAAGAGCCTCCATGGGCTAGGCAAAATAAACCATGCAAGATGATTAAAAGAACATGGCAAGAGAGAGATGCGGGAATCCAAACGAGCGGACCTAAAACATCGCAACTGACCCCCATGCATATAGGGGATAAGATAAGCCTCATGGAGGATCACATTCCACCACATGAGTTAGGGTCAGCTCCATGTATCCAAGTATGGCAATAGTAGTCAGTCTGGCCTCTTGTAACCCTAACCTCATCGGATATATCAGGCAGGTTAGATATCCCTACAAAATGATTGGATCGTCTGATAGGCTAGCTAGGGCATAGACTTCAAACACTCTATAATCTTGAACTCGAGAGCAATTCCACCACAACAATGCATAGAACATAGGGTGCTACACAACTCTGTGGCCCAAACCTGTATAAATCTCTGTGTTTCGTTGTGCTCAGGCATGAACCATCGAGCTACTTGTCGACCTCGCCAACCAACAAACAAAAGCACTGCGTGGGATACCACATATGGAGTTGTCGGTGCTAAACACCGACACTCATCCAAAGAAATATGATGTGTTGTGCACTCAGACAGCCATGGACCATCTAGTGAGCTTTCTATACGTTAGCATACGTTTTTTCATCATCTTCATGATGTCTTCTCATGTGGTGTGCAAATGATTGAGCGCCATGGCTAGGAATATGACTAGAGGAGCCAACTAATTGATCCTAAGGTGGCATATGCTAGCATAGGAAGATGGCACACCCGATTATAGAAGGCAAACTGAATGCGGACCATGTACGTGCCAGGATCAGAAATTTACGTACACAACAATTACATAACAGGACATCATCACACAGTGCTCAAATAATAATGTAAAAAGGTATTAATTTGATTACAACATGATGCCCGAGACATCCACATAGTCTTAATCATAAATCAAAGTGCAAAAACGAAATGTAGTAAAATACGGCCCAGTCGACTGGGGGTTTGCCGCTAACCCACGCCTAGAACTCATTATAGTCTCGAATCTCCTGGAAATCCCCCGCCACAACTTCATCTTCTCCTGAGCAGGGGTTGCAATGCGGACAACCTGGTGTTTTGGTGTTTTAAGCAAGGGTGAGTACACATCAACGTACTCAACAAATGTCCCGTTTGGCTAAAGTGGACTAGTTGTATGTGGGGTGAATCTCAGAGCAGTTACTTTTAGTTGGTCAAGTAATTATTACTAGTAGAGAGCCAAGTTTAGCAATAATTCCAAGTTATTAACCCAAAGGTACTCCCTCCAAAAGGAAAGAATACTGGAATCTATAGTCATAATCATCACCATTAAAACCATTATTATCCTCATCATCATCTATAATCATAGTATCTATAATCAAAGGAGCTCCCAAGGTCGCTCATAATCGTGAACACAGCTGATATATCAGTTTCTAACCCTCTACAGAGGTCGCACACTTTACCCATGAGTCGTGATTCCTGCTCTAGCCTGGTTTGCAAGACCCTTGTTCACTACCGAGGTGAGTGGCTAGGGATTCACTACGAAGCCTTTGCAAAGATTCCTCGAGGATGTAGTCGCCAGTTAGGTTTCCTAAATGCACCGCACTCCTCCCCAAGGGGCAAACCACCCTCGACAGAGCGAGTCACGTACACCGAGCCCCATTTATGGCACAACAGCGAAGCAAACTACACCTCAGTTTGTCTAATTAATTAGCTAAGGGCGTCCCATTCCACCCTCATGGTTATCTGTTATCCTAGGTGGTCATCCAACGAACAAGTCCTTATGGAGAGGCACTCGAGAAATCGCTCGATCTCCCTTAAGTATCACAATGCCATCACCATGTCCAAAAGTAAACATCATATCATAAATAGTCTCATCATATTCATTGATTAGAATAGAGCGCTAGCATAAAGCTAATCCAGATATAATCCAACCCAAATAGGTGATCAAGGACCAGATGAATAAAAGACTAGTAAATGCTTAGGTATAAATTATGTAAATGCGGGGAGATGAATTATAAAATGAGTAGGACATAGATAGGTCAGAGGACACTTGTCTTCATGAACTAGCTGCTGCTCAGGGTCTTCTCCTGCAACTTCCTCGGACTCCACCAACGGACCGTTATCTATATGAGTGCAAACATACATTCCACATTCTTAACATAGAAAGAAACAATACACCACACAATGAAACAGATGAATTAAACAGACACGTGACGTAGAGCTTGCATTTACGACTATGCGAGAAAAGAAACAACGACGGTCAAAGCTACGGCCAAGAGATATAGCGATTACGTTAAGCAGCTATGCACTAAAATATTTATCTCAGCATAATTATATTAATTGATATTCATGCAACGTGTAAATAAAATTGGCACTTGGTCTTGATTAGTTCGGTACCCGATTAATCGTCATCACACTATGCGATTTAATTATCATATGTGATTCTAGGTGCATCAAAAGGTTGTCGCGCGACAAAGCGCACGACATGACGCATGACCCCAAGCGAAATTTAAAGCGTTACGGCGCGCGCAAAACGGCAAATGGCAGCACAAAGCGTGTCGAAGGCACACACGCGCTGGGCCACGCCGAGGCTGTGTCATGGCAGCGACGAGGCTGTGCGCTAGGCAGGACCACCACAGGCAGGGGCGCGTCGAGCGAGGACGCGCACGGTGCAGGGGCCGTGCCTGGGGACGCCGTGCTGAGGGTCCACACTGGAGGGGGCGCACGCCGGGGGCCGCGTCGGGGGGCTGCCGCGCCGAGGGGCCACGCCGGAGGGCCGTCGCCAGGGGGCACGCATGCTGGGGGTCGCATGCTGGGATCGGGGCCACGCCGGGGGGCAAGGCCGCACGGGGAGGGCGCCACACCGGGGGCAGGGCCGCGGGGGAGGGAGAAGGAGAGGGAGGGGGAGCTTACCACGAGCACGACGAACGACGGCAACCACAGCTCTCTGGTGATCCAAACGAGGGCAGGGAGAGAGTGGGAAAGGCGTGGTTTCTCCTCTCCTAGATCTTGGGTGCGCGGGAGAGGGAGGGGGAGGGCGGTTGGGCGCGCATGGGGGAGGGGCGGCTGGGCCACGCCGCGCCGGGGGCCGCGCGGGAGGGGGCGCGGAGCCGCACGACAGGCTGCTTCTCCTCTTCTTCCTCTAATTGATCTCGTTTCTTACTAATTAAATTCACTCACCGAATAGAATCCTAAATTAAATAGATGCACATCTAGGCACGACATCAAACAAAAACAAATATGCTCCAACATGATGCAACAATGATATCACCTTAGGGTTTTGCTTACACATGGCACAAACATAAATCTCTACATTACTTTGAAAATGGGAGGGAGGAGCGAAAAAGAAGAGAGAAAGAAGGTAACGTCTGAATTTGGTGAATATTGGAGAAGAAATTTTACACCCCCAAATTTAGGACGTTACAGAGGACAAGTCCATGGACGGTGAGAATAATTATTTTTACTTTTAAAGTTCTGCTCATGCTTACGATTGTACTATATGTGATTCACTCTTATAGGTTAGGTATATTTGAGTCATCAATTGACTCTAGATAGTTGAGGCATCGAGGGCAAGCATCTGTGTCATTGTTGTCGCAAATGTCTCGTTCTCTCACCTCCACATTCGACGTGGAGACTGCTAGGCCACAGGAAGCAACAAGGCAATAACAAGAGTATCAAAGGAAGGAAGCTGAGCACCAAATGGAGCAAAACTAGTATTATGCAGATCTATTCGCCCAACAGCGGGCTTTCCTCTTAGTAAGTTGAACTACTATCTTATTCATAACAAATAGAAATTTGTGTCATTTCGTATTTCCTAAATAGTGACGTACATCTCACTTGTAGCAAGAGGCTCAACAAATGGGCATCTATATGCCAACGTTCGGGATGCCGCCTCTAGCTTTTGCACCACCACATCCACCTCCTCCACAATTTAATTGGCTTCCTCCACAACAGGTATCTGTACATTCATGTATGTTATGTAGAGAGAACTTAGCCAATTGTAGTTATTAATGTAGCAAAACATAGCCAATTGTAGTAAAACTTGGACTATCAATGTAACAAAACTCTAGATCAATGTTGCAAACTAAGTGTTTAATATCTAAATTTGATTTCTAGAGTTTCCAAACCCCTCTTCTAAAGGTTGCAGGACCAAGATACGGATTTGGCCAAGATGAAACTACAACTTCATGGGCAAACAACCTCATCACCGGCCATAGTCCAGAAGGAAGTCGTTGGTGGAACTCTAATCAACTAAGTGGTGGATATTAGCGTGTGAGCATTGTGACTATTTGCACTCTATGTTTTTTAACTTTGTGAGTTGTATGTGGATATTTGGAGGAGTCATCAGACATGAAACTTTATTTGGCTGATGTTGAACTTTGTGAATTGAATGATTCTGAATCATATTTGATTGATATGTGAATGTGGCTTGTGAATGTGATGTATATATGATTGTTGCTTATATGTATTAAATTTGTAGTTGAGTCTGTTATGTATATATTTGTATTATGGTAATTATAAAAAAGGGAGAATTTTACCCCTACTATTATTATTTCCAACAACTTTGTAATTTTCGACGGACTGGACCGAAGTCATCGTATAAAGATGATTAATATTTGATAACTACCTGGCAGCCATCGGAATTAATACCATTATGTGCGACGGTCTGCCCTAGGCTGTTGGACATAAGTGGGGTGGGGGCTATTGAACGCCATCAGATCCGTTAGCCAATATTATTGTCATCAGCCATTAGTTGTTGTTGGAAATACGCTAATGCCTACGATATCCATAAGAAAAAGGCTATTTCCGATCGCTTAAGACCGACGGACGTGCTGTTTTCGACAGTTTATAGCTTATATCCAACATTTTAAGCTATCGGAATTTATGTAGTTTACTATTATGTAACCATCTAATACAATTATTAATTCTACTATAGTCTTGATAAGATCATTCTTAAAAAAGAAATCTATTTTAAAAACATCTCTTTAAAAGAAGTGACTATTCAAAGAAACCTCGGTTTCACAAGTCTATAATAATTTGACTTCGTCACGTGAGCGCCTACCTTGTGCCAGCAGTGTATACCTCCAATCGTTTGTACATGTTGAACTAAATTTTCTAGTGATGTGCACTGTACGGGTGTATGGTCCAGATGAAGAGAGCATAATATATCATCATCAACAATTCAGCATCAAACTCACCTCCAATAGGGTTCAAGGGCTGACAATCAATTAACTATTGCGAGGCGAACATTGCAGGTGCCTCAACAGCGCAGCGGCGCCCATATTTTCCAGGACATTCCTTTTCACTGATGCAAGATGGGTTAAGGTTGGTGCACGCACCACTATGCGGAATTAATCCCGTCGTCGCCCACATGGAAAGCTAACGTTGTCGGCTCACGAATCTATGTAGGAGCACTGTCGCCACGAGGCTACGCCATCTTGGACACACCTGGTGACCGCTGCCAGATATGATGCGAGTAGAAACCCGTAGAAATTAAAATTTGGAACTCAACATAACAAAACCTGGCTACGTTAGAGTGAGACGTTTGGTGGTGAGAGACTTCCATGAGTAGGGACCATCGATTCAGGTTGCCCAACCCGAGTCGATATAGATCGGTGTCGTGGTGGTTCGAGCGGCCGATAACGATCGCTTAGATGCCAACGTTCGTTGGTTAGATCAGACGGTTGATTGAGCTGACCGACCGGGAAGCACGGTCAGACTGACGGCATTGGAGCCATATCGGCCGGTATCGATCTGCGCGCTGAAGATCTAGTCAGTATCAATCCCGACAGTCGGTACCGATCTCATGTTGCCACACGACACTTTCTAACTGGTTCACGTTAATTTGAATTCCACGATTCAAAAAATTCCAAAATTAAAAAAAAAACTCTAGAAACTAGACTATTAATAGACGGTGTTTGAGTTCATTCATACCTATCTCTCTTCAAATTGTTGTTACCACGTCATAATTCACTCATCTCACTCTCGTTTCACTTCACTACACCATTGTCATGATGTCTTTTGTCGAGGTGCTTGATATGCAGTATCAAACTATGATGGATGCGACGATAAAGCTTGCCTCCGGATATTCAAATGAGTAGACAAAGGACACAACATCAAAGCTACATCGACTGGGATCGTGAAGCCTCCCACGACCTATTGATGCAAGACTATCTCAATGACTATTACGTCTATCCTTGAAGGTGCTACATGCGAAGCAGTCTTTTTCTTCAAATCTTGTAGAGGTTAGCTGAGCATTTCCCCTATTTCACTCTTAGAATCGATGCACACGACCACAATGGTTTCTCCTCCCACCAAAAATGCACTATTGTCCTATGTATCCTCGCCTACCGGAGTGTTACTGCTATTAATGAGTATACCAAAATAGGGAAAAGCCTGACTTTAGAGTGCCTCAAACATTTTTGTAGGGGTTATTTCATGTTTTGAAGAGTACAATTGTTGTCCCATTGCTAACGATCTTAGACGACTGTTAGCTAAGGGGGAGAGTATTCCCTGATATATGCGAAGTATAGATTACATGCATTGAAAGTGGAGGAACCATCCAATTGGATAGAGAGGATAGTTTACAATGAGAGACATTAGATCCCCAACCATCACGCTCAAGGCCGTTGCCTCATATGATTTATGGATTTGATATGTTTTTTGGGGGTAGCGGGGTCGAACAATGATGTCAACAGGTTTGACCAGTCAATATTGTTTACTGATGTGCTCAAGGGAGAAGCACCAAATGTGAATTTCATCGTGAATGAACATGAGTACAACCAAGGGTATTACCTCGCCGTTGGCACGTACTCTCGGTGATCGGTGTTTGTAACACCCAAAATCCTATTTTGGGGATTTATTAATATTTCTCCAAATCTTTGGTTTAAAATATCTTCTAATAAGAACCTTGTTACCTTTGAAGTTTACCTATCCCAAAAAAAATATACTTTCTCGTAAAAGATTAAACAAAAAGAGACTTATATAAACTAAATTAACTGTAGTTGAAGTGTATGGATATATTCTTAAAATAATCATGTTAAACTATTTTCTAAAATATAGTTTACATTGAAAATTATATTTTCTTTAAAATGAGATAATATGTATGCATGGCATATTTTGAGCATTTATAAAGGGAACAAAATAATTAATATAACTATAAATTATTGTTATTGCACTTCATGCTGGTGTTTTGTTGTGCATTTAGTTTGAGTTTGAAACTAGAAACCAAATTTGAAAGTGAGATTTGAAAACGGTATTGAAAATAAAATAGAAATAAAAATGTAAAATATAAAAGAAAAAGCAAAAAGAAATGTTATTTGTCGCTGGGCCAAATCCCCCCCCCAACCCAATAGCTCTCCTTCACCACGCGTCGCACCTTCCTTACTGCACAGCCCAACCACCGAATGGTCGTGCGATGTTCCCCGCGCGCCCACACCAACCAAGTCGCTAACATCATCGACCCACCCATGGGTAGTTCGCCACTGGTGCATATGCACATGAATCGCTGACGTGTGGGCCCATTTTCACAGCAAGCCTTTCCCTGGCGTGTGGGCCTTTTCGTCAGCCATCTTTGTCCACGCTGAGGGTGGATCCCACGCTCAAACTCCATCCTCTGCCGCCCTCAATCCCAACAAACTTCCATATCTACCGCGCAGGGCTCAGTTGTTGGGGGCAGGCACCGGGACCCCCTTCCTCCATATAAACCTGGCACCTCACATCTCATGCCGTGTATCACCACCACCGAGAAGCGCCATAGAGGGAGAAGCGGAGGTCTGTCGGGGCGGACTTTGCTCTAGGATATAAATGTGGGGCCTTGCCCCTTTCCATCGACTAAGGAATGTTGAGCCCCGAAGCAACCCAGGACGTGAAGTCGTCGTGGTAGAGGGGGACAAAAGAGAAGAGGAGAGGGTCCGATGCCATGGACCCGTGTCCCTGTTGCCGTTGGAAGCACGAGCTCGGGCCTGAGAGCTACAACTTGTCCCTAGGATGGTGCATGTGGCCTTGCCGAGCACAATTGGAGCACGGGGCACTAGAAATTGCTCATTGGAGTCAAAAGCTCGCAGGGAAGCCACCATTCGTCGACGGCGAGGCATCATACTGCATCGGCACCAGTAAGACCTTCCCCTTATTATTCACAGCCCTCTCCATTTCGTGTGGGGGCTATCCATGGTGAAAACCGCGTACCAGGGCACCATACTGACCTTGGTGACAATATCGTTGTCGCGGTTACGAAGAACGTCGTCGCGGTTACGAAGAACGCCGCCGCATCTAACCTACGAGGGAGGAGTGTGGTCCCTGACCGTGGATAGTGCGGGGAGCGGCTCAGATTAGAGCGTTGATACCCTTTTGATCAGGATTGGCTAGGGCGGTTGGATGTGTATCGGAAGGGAGTGATTGGATCGGGATGTTTTAAAATCATGACCGTCGATCTTCGATCCTATAGTCGCAATCGCGTGCCGATTCGGGATTGTTTGCATCTAATCTCAGTCGTGAGCTTTGAATCCAATGGCCCAGGCATAATGATGCCCCTTCGGCCACACAATCTTGCTAAAGAGTCCATGTAAATTATATTATTTAACCCGTCGTCCACCTCATTTCAAAAAACATAAGAATTAGGTCCATTTCATTTCAAATAGATCCATGTCCTTTTAAAAAATTGTATCCACAGTCTAAAGAAAATCTGATAATTATAAAGTAATTCTGAAATTGATTTTTAAGTATAAAATAAATCCAGGAATCTTAGAAAATTCATATCTTCCTCGTTTTAACTCCGTTTTAGTGGTTCTCGAACCTACGGTTTTGTTTTGACGTATAAAATATTCTTACGCAGTTTGTTTTTATGTTTGATGTAATGTTATATTTAAGTATGGTTTGCTAATCTATATGTTTTGCTACGAACAGAATCGAGGTTACGAGGCACCTGGATCTCAAGTACCTGGAATCACAAGAAAAAGGCAAGTTGTGTCCTTGATCACTTTCTTTAACCTAATAATGTTCTCGATAATCATCGTGACATGCTCAGTTAACTTGATGGGACCTAATAGATTACCCTAGTTTTGTTTATCCTACACCTTACAAACAAATGAACTATTAGGTAGTCTTGCTATTGCTCTACCTAGTTTTTGAGATTAATATTATATCTAAATTATGATCATGCTATATCATTATTGCTGGATTATTTATTATTTATGATAAGATTATTGTGTTAATTGAAACATGGAGCTTAACCTGAGATAATAGTGCTACCACAAGGGTAGAATGGGACACTCTTGGCTGACTAATTAGGAAAGCTAGTGGAGGACTACCTTACCTGAAAGGGGCAACCACGGTGTCAGGAGCTACCAGTATAGGGAGGTTTTCGGATCGATCATGTTGTGATGGCTTTTTAGACAAGGGATTCCTATATCGTCCCCTTCTCCAAGAAACCATAACGGGTTTTCTGAAACTAGTGGAACTTTGTAAAGGCCTCGTAGTAGGACCCTATCTCATCTCCTCGGTATGATGAATGAGAAGCCGCGATCCCTTGGCAATTGGGTAACATGACTTGTGGATAAAGGATACAACATCTGCAGAGTGTAAAACTAATATATGAGCCCTGCTTGCGGTCAAGAGCGACTCAAGACTCTCATATGATTAATTTATGGAATTAAATTTAATCTATCGTTTTTATTGCATTGTGGGATTTATTATTAATTGTGATCTCTTATTTAATGGGATGATATCTACTTATACTTAGTAACTACTAATAAAATTTCGACCAACTTTAAATATATGCTCAGTCTTAACCATTTTTCTTGATAAGCGTTATATATGAGCCCCACCATAAATGAGTTCATACATATTATTCCCCACAACTTGTTGAGCGATGAACGTATGTGAGCTCACTCTTGTTAAACTAACACCAGGTCAAGAACAGATACCACAAAATGAGAAGCATGATTTCTATACCATGAGCCATCATATGTGTGAGACTTAATCCTAACACACATTTAAGATGTGTCTGAGTTTGCCCTTAAATCTAGGTGTGACAGTGTTTTGAAAATCATTCCCTTGCCTCAAACTATGAAGATGCGGATGTTTGGTACATGCAAGAAGGGCGCACAGAAGGACGTGAAGAGAGCATTTGAGGTCCTCAAGGCTCGCTTCCATATCCTCCTTGCCCATATTTTTATTTTTCTTATAAATTACTTAGTGTGATCATTTGTGCATGTATCATTCTAGAGAATGATTATTAAGAATGAACATGGAGAATCATATGATGTGGATGACTATGATATAGTCAAATTCTTTGTTGCATCACCAACCATCACCCTAAGCAACAACTACAGTCATCCTTCAACGTGAGACAATAATCCCTTCAACGTGCGACAATAATCCATACTAGATTGATGCATGATCAGCTTTAAAATAATTTAATGGAACAGATCTAGAAGCTGCACAAAGAAATTATATTTTATTTTTATGAACTACATAGTTTTAAATTTTTTTCAAGTAATGTAACTTTTAATTGGTTTTATGACTAATGTATTTTTTCAAATAATATAATTTTTATTTGTTTTTATGTATTATGTAATTTTTTTTCTTAATTATTTATTTTTTTATGAATGTTTTCTAATAGAATATTCTGTTTTATTTCAGATACAAGTATGCAAAAGAAAAGTTGATATAACGTTAAAGTGACTGTGAATGTGATAGTAAGAATTAGGATGAGTAATCGATAATGGATCTGTCCTACGGTAACAGGCACCAGATCCAGCCTCATCGTCTTGGCGCGCCTAGTACAGTACAAACATATAACAAGAACCCATACGGGCGTGTGCGTGCTGCCACACGCGTACGGACAGCAGCTGGCAGGACGAGCAATGATGAGGGGCGGAAGAACGGAGCTCCCTCGCTGCCATCCGTCCCACCCCCGAGAGCCCAGCGACCCATCTTGCTGGCGGCGACAGCGACCGCCAGAAAACCCGATCCGTCCAGTCGCGCGGGTCACGGCGGGGGAATCACAAATACGAATCGTCCTGGCCCCGGCGCCCCGCGTCGCGCTCAGCACCAGGTCGGGAGAGCGACGGCGCCGACGCCCGCCCGCGCCAGCTCGCACTGCGCGTGCCACATCAGCCTTCCCCTCTTCACCCCTTCTGACGGGAGAGCGCCGGAGGAAGGACAAGCGCGCGCCGCCAGCCAGCGCTCGCAAGAGAAGAGAAAGGATGCATATGTGCGCTCCACCGGTGGTCGTCGGTCGTCCGGACGACGAGGCCGGCAGCACAGCGCCACAGGCACAGGCACAGGCACAGGCACGGGCACGGGCCGTGCGTCCATCCGGACGTCCGGATGCTTGATTGGCTGTGAGGGAGCGTACCTTCGCATCCAACAGTGACAGTGGATCCCATCCACGTGAGATCTTCATGGGCGCGAAGGGGGAGCCGCTTAATGGCGCGAGGTACAACAAGTCTCCATGATTGGCTGGTTATCAGTGCCCTGTCAAGTCCCACATCACCATTACTTCGCTGAGAGCAACGGGGGGGCGAGACCACCACATGGCAGGATGGACCGAACTGTAATGTAAGCACCAGCAGCAGATGTACTGTACTAGCTGACGGTACAGTGTAAACATGAGATTCTTCATTGACAACTACTACCAACAGGTTGTAGAAAAAAAAAAGAAATGAGAGACCCATCGCAAATTTAAACAGCAAACCGCGTACCTGATGATGCTGTGATGCGCATGTAACACTGGAGACCCATCTTGCCCGCTTCTGCTCCATTCTCAAGAGTTACCTGTTCAAGACGAGCAGATTCCGCAGCAGTCGACGTTAAGCGCGATCTTTGCCAGAACTGAAGCCGGAATGCACAACGCAGCAGCGAATGACACTGTGCGTCCTGGATGTGTACAGTTATGCGCGGTGCGGTTGGGCCTTTCCAATCATATATTGAATGGCTAATCATCCTGCTATTAACATGCCTGCCGCCACCTTTTAAATCGAGGGAACAGCCTACAAAGGAGATCTAGCAGACCCTACACTACACAAAACATGCTAAGGCCGGGGAGCAATTATGACGTAGCACCAAACAATGATCCCCCGACGAAAGGCTAGATCGCCTCAAGCCGTTCCAGTCAGGAGCTTGCTTAAATCTGAGATGACACTCTTCTGCACGCCTGTGATCGCGAGGACCGAACCAACAACATGGGAGCCCGCCGGGCGCGCAGTACTCGCAACCATGAACCATCACGAGATCTCAATCCGCGAGTCATGATATTCTGGAAAGGGTCACAGGAGCAAACCTGCTGTCACCTCTGAAAGCGAACGAGCCTGCTCATCCAATAAGGAAAGGGCTGATGGAACCAGATGGCGAGGCTGTTCATGGCCAGAACCAGAGCAAGATACCGACTGGAATAGATTCCCTCCAAACATAACATGGTGATCTGACTTGTTGTTTCCACTAACATGGTGATCTGACTTGTTGTTTCCACTTCCGTCATCTGTCTGTCCATTGAATCTCCCTGAAATTATAGCCAGACATGTCCGAGAGAACATTGTTATGGGAATCAAACATGCATCATGGCCAAAAGAAAATGTCAACCCATGATGCCATAGCATTGCAGGACACATAGTATTTGAAGGCTAGCAGCTCTAGCGTCAATAAAAAAAAGTAGGTGTTGCATTGTTTTCCTTCCTGGAGCAAACGGAATAAGGAAAGCTGGCAAAACAGAACCATGTTCTTCAAATGATTACTAATTGATGTCCTCTGAAAATGACACAGCTAAAGATTGTTGCAAAATGCTAAAATATACAGTTTTTACCTCTATACAACAACAACAACAACAATAGTCTTTTGGTCTCAAACAAATTAGGATAGGCCAGAGTTAAAACCTAACAAAAACCAAATCAAGAATCAGACACATAGAAGCTGTTTTCCATAAATTTCTATTAGAGACTAAATATTTGTGTATATTCAGCTTTTACTGTTTTTATATCAATTTCGGAATTTTACTATAGTGCCTTGGGATCTCACTAAGCATTGGTGCCTCTAGACATGCCTCTATATTATATGTCCAAATCATCTAAACTGGTGTTCGACAAAAATTTCTTCAATCGATGCTACTTTTAGCCTATCACGTATATCATTCTTTCATACTCGACCCGTTCTTGTACGGCCAAAAAATCCAATACAGTATATGCATTTCCACAACATTTTGCACCATACAACATAGCAAGTCTAATGATCATCCTATAAAACCTGTTTTTTTAGATATTATGGTACCCTCCAGTCACATAGAACACCAGATGTTTGACGCTACACATCCACCCTGCTTTGATTCTATTGCTAACATCATTATCAATATTCTCGTCTCTTTATCGCATTGATCCTAAACCTTGAAAGATAACCTTTCTTGACACTACTTAACCTTCCAAACTAACATATTTGTCCTCATGTGTAGTAGTAACCAAGTCATACCTTATATATCCGGATTTAGTTCTACTAAGCCTTAAACCTTTGAACTATAGTCTCCTGTTATAACTCTAGTTTCATATTTAACCATTCCTAACTTTCGTCAATTAGCACTAAATCATCCGCAAAAAGCATATGTCAAGGGATATCCCCTTGTATGTTTCTAGAGACCTCATATGTCACACCTAGTTTTAAGCATAAAACTAAATGTCCACTATGCATGTACTCAGATCGAGAAAAACATGTATAGCGACATTATATAGTGGATTATATCAAAACACGATGCTTTATTAATAACGAATAGAGTATTTATTACAACGCCGATACGGTGTATTAATCCACCAGCAAACCCTCCACAGTTGACTGGTTGATCGCAGACCTAAAACTCATCATAGTCATAGAACTCTTGGATCCAGAACACATGTTCCCCTCCATCTGAATTATATATATAGGATGAGGTGGAATTGCAAGAGTCGGTACTTATCAGCGGGCTATCCAGACGTGCTTAGCTGACCACTAAGGCAAACATGTGGAGGCCTATGTCGACGACGTTGTGATCAAGACGACGGACTCGAAGAACTTCATTGACGATCTACAGCAAGTCTTCAACAGCTTGAAGCGCTACCGCTGGTAGCTTAACTCGGACAAATATGTGTTCAGAGTACTAGCCGGGAAGCTGCTAGGTTTTATCGTCAGTCACTAGGGGATTGAGGCGAACCCTGAGAAGATTGACGCTATCCTATGGATGGAGCCTCCAACATCACAGAAGAAGGTCCAAAAGTTAACAGGCTGCATGGCAGCCCTGAGCCGTTTCATCTCACGACTCCGCGAAAGGGGCATGCCATTATATAAGCTACTCAAGAAGGTGGACAGATTTCAGTGGACTTTAGAGGCACAGTAAGCATTTGAAGCACTCAAGAACTTTCTGATGACTCTCCCAGTCCTCAAGCCATCCAACCAAACAACTGCAGATCAGTCGGCCGAGGATTTGTTGTTGTACATTTCGTGCACAACTCAAGTGGTGAGCATGGCCCTGGTGGTCGAGTGAAAAGAAGAGGGACATATGCAGGCAACTTAGTACCTATTCTACTTCATCAGCGAAGTCTTGGGGCCGTCCATGATCAGTTATTCTCAAGTTCAGAAGTTGCTCTACGCAATCCTCCTCAGTTCAAGCAAGTTGCGTGATTGCGCCACTACTTTGGCGACCACAAAGTCAAAGCGGTCACCGATTTCACGATCGGAGACATATTAATAACTGAGAGACATACTAATAACCGGAAGACGGGCAAATGGGCGTACGAGCTGGTGGCTCATGACATCGAGTTCCGGCCCCTCACAGCTATCAAAACATAGGCTTTAGTTGATTTCATCTCAGAGTGGACAGAAAATCAGGTCCCTAAGAACCCTGAGCCTATGGAGGTCTGGAAGATGTACTCTGATGGGTCATTGAAGTTGCAAGGGGCTAGAACCGGGATCCTCTTCATCGCCCCTAAAGGAGAACAACTCAAGTACGGGCTACAACTTCTTTTCCCTGTGTCGAATAACGCAGTCGAGTATGAGACCATGATGCATGGGTTGCACATCGTTGTATCCCTTGGGATCAAGCGGCTGATGGTATACGGGGATTCTCTAGTGGTGATAAGTCAGGTCAACAAAGATTGGGAATGTTCAATAGAGGTCATGACCAAGTATTGTGTCGCAGTTCGCCAGATTGAAGATAAGTTTGAAGGCCCGGAGTTCCACCACATGGAGAAGGACCGCAACGTGGCAGCGGATACACTATCAAAGCTTGGTTCCATAAGAGCCCCAACTCCTCCAAATGTTTTTGTGCAAGAAATACATCATCCCAGTATTCCACAAGACTCAGGAGAAGAGTGCAAAGCGACTAAGGACAACATAAACCTTATAGAATAAGACTCGATTGACTAGAGGATACCCATCATCAAGTATATCAAAAATGAAGAAGAATCGGATGACAAAGCAGTTGTCGAGCGCCACGCCCGGCAGTCTGCCAACTACACACTTATTGGCAATGTGCTGTACAGACGTGGAGCCGCATGTGTTTTTACGAGATGCATCGACACGTCTATGGGTGAACACTTGTTGGAAGAGATGAAGTTGAACGGTGTTGGGTTCATGCGGCCTCAAGAACGTCGGTCGGGAAGGCTTTCAGAGCAAGGTTCTTCTGGGCGACAGCCAAGAAAGACACAGCAGACTTAGTTCAGAAGTGTGAAGCTTGTCAGTTCCTAGCCAAATAGCAGCATTTGTGTGAAGCTTGTCAGTTCCTAGCCATGTAGCAGCATTTGCCAGCGCAACAATTGCAGACTATTCTGATTCCTGGCCCTTCTCATGCCGAGGGCTGGATATGATCAGGCCATTCAAAAAAGCTCAAGGAGGATACATAAATGTACTTGTGGTCATTAACAAGTTCATGAAGTGGATCGAGTACAAACCAATTGCATCGCTAACGGCAACGAAGACAGTATAGTTCATCCAGGAGATTATATTTAGGTTTGGACCAAATAGCATCATTACCGACCTGGGGTCCAACTTCACAGAGGCAGAGTCCTTTGATTTCTGCGAGCAAAACTGCATTCTCCTCAAGTATGCTTCAGTAGCCCATCCAAGGACCAATGGTCAAGTGGAACGAGCAAATGAAATAATTCTGTAGGCATTGAGAAAGAAAGACTTCGACAAGAATGAGAAACTTGTTGGGAAGTGGATCAGAAAGCTACTATATGTTGTCTGGAGTCTTAGGACTCAACCAAGCCGAGCACTCTAGGATAACACCCCATTCTTCATGGTATATGGCTGAAGCAATGCTACCTGCGGACTTAGCATTTGGGGCACCAAGACTAATGTTCAAAGATATGGCAAAAGAAGCAACTCGGCTTGAAGAAATCAATACGCTAAAAGAAAAGCGGGTTGAACACAGTGATTCAGTCGGTTCAATATCAGCAAACTATGCGGCGCTACCACAACATAGCAGTTTGTTTCAAAGCGTTTTTAATCGGAGACCTGGTACTTCGTAGGGTAGCATTAGGAGAGGGGCGGCACAAGTTGTCTCCCCCTTGAGAAGGGCCATACATTGTCACAGAAGTCACTCATCTAGGATCTTACAAATTGTCTCAGATGAATGGAACACCAATCGGGGACTCGTGGAACATCGAGCACCTCCATAAGTTCTACCCATAGAGCT
Source organism: Zea luxurians (assembly GCA_029449295.1). NCBI lineage: Eukaryota > Viridiplantae > Streptophyta > Magnoliopsida > Poales > Poaceae > Zea > Zea luxurians. The sequence continues at coordinate 40,373,354 of JAOPSE010000001.1, read as the reverse complement.
AGAAGAGTCATGATCTCAAAATGATGACCCTGAACTTGTACTTTAAAGCATCAAACTCAATAAAGAAATGTTCTCTACATGTTGTCTTTTTACATGCTTTATTTTTTTCTCCTTGTTTTCGCCTACGAATACTATCACAGAGCAATCGGTATGAGTTGCGGCCGACTCATACCGGTGTTACATGCTCACGCATACAGAAAAGGGTGTTTTCTAAACCTTACCAATAGAGCAATCGATACGAGTCATCGTCCAACTCATGTCGATGTTACATGCTCACGCATACAGAAAATGGTGTTTTCTAAACCGACCAACGGAGCAATCGGTACGAGTCATCATCCAACTCATACTGGTGTCACATGCTCACGCATACAGGAAGGGGGTGACCTCCAAACCCTACGAACGAAGCAATCAGCTTAAGTCGAAGACCGACTTAAACTGGCATTACATGCTCATGCATATAAGTCAAGGGTGACTTCTAAGCCCTATCAGTGAAGCAGCCGACCTAGATCACAAGTTGGTTTACGCAGGTAACACATGCTCGTACAAAAGGACAACAGATGTAATCACAACTGACTTAGGTCGACGTATAACACTGATGTTAATAAGAGAAATCATATGTGTTTGCCTCTCGGGTGACGTAAAGAGTAGTTGTAACCTGGCGGAGCTCAGACTGGCATCGGGTCAACTTCTACTCAAGATGAGTATCTCTTTGCAGCAACCACAAGGCATCATATGCAACAACATGGTGAACGAGTGATAAAAGTCAAGTGAACCAACAACAGATATCTTACCGGCATATCAAGAACAGCCTCTATCTTAGAACAGCCTCTATCTTAGAACTCCTAGCTGGTTGTCTGATCACTATGTGGGTCACTTTCTCTTCATCAGCCAAGCTCCGGTTGGTAGCAACGACTGCCTCTACCTCTTCCTCAGTCAATCATGCCCTTCTCCCGAGGGTACTGCTTTCTCCACGCGGAGGTGGGTCAGACACAAACTTGAAAATGTGGCTCTACACCAAAGGAACAACATCATCAACATAAACAGAGGAATGAATCAGCGACTAATAATTCAGGGCTAAGGAGAGTGAACTTACAACAGGAGGAAGATTCCATGCAAAATAAGCTTGAGGGGCACCCTCATTGAATATATCACCTCTCAGCATCATCCCAACTCGATGCAGAACATCTTCTTTAGTGAGTGCTTTGTCGGTTAAATGGGAAGGGTTCTTGACTCCAGTATACAAGTATGCAGGATAAACTAGATCCTTCAAGGGTTGAATGTTGCAGCACACAAAGTCGATCACCACAACTTGAGCCGTTAGACCTTTATCCTTCAGATTGGCAATCTCAGTCATCAAAGCAGTGATCTCAGTGGACTCTAAGTCGGTTGGTCCCCCTATCCAACTAGCTAATCTCACATCAGGTTGTCACCCTGAACGGCAAGGAGGGAATTGTTGTGATTTTTCAAAGTGAGACACTCATAGCTGAAAGCTCTCTTGTGGGTTTTGGTGTTTGGATGACAACTCAATTAAAGGACTAACAAGTGTGCCAAGTGTTGAACAGGTGCTTAATGTAAAGCTAACAGGGTTCAACACAAGTGAACAAGTGTGATGGTCCAAGGACTAGATGATGGATAGATAATGGGCATCACAAGTAAGATGGACATTGCATAAAGTGAGACTCAGGTGCGTAGCTCGGAGACAACTGATCAAGCCAAGGACGGAGGCAAGAAGAGCTTCGAGGTACCAAGTGCACGGGAGAAGGTCAAAGAGGCTGAGGAACCCAAAGCCAAGGGTGAAGAAGAAGGCTTGCAAAGTCAAGGGTGATCGAGTTGAGAACAGCTACGGCACATCAAGGATCACTACATAAGGACGTGACTTACAACCAATGAGGAAATGTCTATAGTTATGTGGTATAAGTCATAAGGCTCAAGACCAAGCTCTAAGAAGTGCACAAGGTCACTAGAAGAAGAAGCAGCGTCAAAACCAGAACTGGAAGCAGCCCAAAAGAGCTAAGTTCACCTTGATCTTTAGTTTGGGTTGTTCCTATGTTTGGATACTTTCTATATGACCTTTGCAGGGTGTTGGAACTCCGACATATCAATCTAGGTCAAGTCAAGCTGACTTGAGGTTTTGGAGTTCCACATTAATATCAAAACGTGCAAAATGCTAAAATTGGGTAAAGCGCAAATATAGGCACAAGGTATGCTTCCAAACCTAATACATTGTTTTTGTGTACTAACATGGTCTGTCTAAGTGCTGGAAACAGAAAGAAAAGAAGAAGAAAAGAAAAGGAATGGTGTTGGCTATGAGCAGTCAATTTCAGCTCAGTCTGGCACACCGGACAGTGTCCGGTGGTGCACCGGACAGTGCCCGGTGCACCAGGCTGAACTCTGGTGAACAGGCCACTCTCGGGAGAAGCCGGCGGCGTACGGCTATAATTCACCGGACTGTCCGGTGAGCCAACAGTCGGCCGCGCATTCCGCGCGTGACGCGTGGCCGAGCCAACGGTCAGATGGGGGCACCGGACTGTCCGGTGTGCACCGGACAGTGTCCGGTGCGCCAACGGCTTCAAGACTACAACGGTCGTCTGCGTCACTTATGGAAGGAAATCGGGCACCGGACAGTGTCTGGTGGTGCACCGGACTGTCCGGTGCGCCAATCGATAGAAGGCAAGATTTGCCTTCCTGGATTGCTTCCAACGGCTCCTAGGCCCCTTGTGCCTATAAAAGGGACCCCTAGGCGCCTCAAGCAATGAACAAGAGCAGCCAACAAGTGTAGACATCACTCGAATCAATTCTCACTCTCCCTCTTGTGTGTATCTCTCTAGTTTATGTAGAAGGCAAAGCTATAAGCCTTTAGAGAGTGGAGAAGTGCTGCTAAGAGCAAGAGCAAGGTCTTGAGTGTATCGTTACTCTGCCGGGGTGCTGTCAAGAAGTTTGTAAGCAGCCGCGGTTTTGTTGTAACCCAACTCAATATAGTGAAAGGCTCTATCTGTCATACTGACAGATCTGAGCAAACGGAGGAAGGAGTTGAAACAGACTCCAAGCCCAGGTGTGGCTAACTCCAACGAGGACTAGGTAGGCATTTCAGGCTTGGCCGAACCTCGGGATAAATCCTTGCGTCTGTGTGCTCTGTTCCGTATTGTATTCTGACTCTCTGTCTTACTCGCTTTTATATCTGCACTTCACTGCTTACTTGTGGTACTAGCTTTCCTTGAAGTTCAGGATATTCTTAAGACAGGAACTTCAATTCCACTGCAACCTACTCGAAGGGTTCTTCACTCCACTGCGATCCTGTCTTCGAGTAGAGTAAGATTTAAGTTTTAAAGTGATAATTTTTATTCGCCTATTCACCCCCCCCCCTCTAGGCGACATCCAGATCCTGTTCCCGGGCCAAAGGGAACTTTCAATTGGTATCAGAGCTAGGCCTCTCCAGTGTGGGCTTAGCCGTCCGGAGATGACGATGTCGTCACAAGAGGTAACTGTAGAACTTCTTTTAGGCGATGGTTCTAATTACAAGTCTTGGTCTGTCTCTATTTATAATGCTTTCATGAGTGTTGATCCTGATTTGAGACAGGTCTTTAGTAGAAGTATTTTTCCCTCTAATGTTAGTAAAAATCCTTCTGATGTTGAACTAAGATGTTTATCTCTAAATCACCATGCTTGCAACATCTTAGTTGATTCTCTTTCTAGAAGTGCCTATTTTGCCATCATGAGTAGTGATAGTGACTTATTTGTTGATGCTCATGATCTATGGACTAAACTTAAGTTGAAATTTTTTAAGTTCATATGCACTTCCTCTGCTCCCTTTATTGCTGGTAATACTAACTTGTCCAAGGGAGAAGAACAAGAACGATGGCAACGAAACGATGAATCCACCTCATCAACAGGTTTGTCTTCCACTAGTAATAAATGTCTTATTGCTAACAATTATGGTGGAGACAAAAGCAATGGTGAGGAGGAATATGAGGATGAGGAGTCTACATCATCACAAGGTACATTTTCCTGTTTTGCTTCCACTAATAGTAATGACAGGAAAAATGAGACCGACGATGTGGAAGAAGAAGAGATTCGTCGTCTCTACACCCATCTCAACAAAGAAGACAAAGCGCTCTTGATTAAGCTGTTGAGAACGAACAAGGAACAAGGCGAGACGCTTCTCAGGCTAGAGGAAACTCTCATCAAAACAAACAACAGCCTGGAGAAGATGACCAAAGAACATGAGGAGCTAAGGTGCTCTCATGATGTCTTGGTCCAACGTTATGATTCAATTGAGCATAGTAATGATGATGCTTTATCTTGTGTTGCTCAAATGAAAAATGCCATGCTTGAGAGGCAAGTAGAATTGCTAAGTCATGATAAACTAGCTTTCACTGAAAAATATGATTAATTGTCTTATTCTCATGATAATCTCTTGGATAGACATATCATGCTTAATGTTGCTCATGAGGTTATAATTGCGAACTTAAATTCATGTGAACCTCATTCTCGCACGTGTGCGCATTTGAATTGTATATCACCATGTGCTAACCCCTGTTGCTCAAAAGAAAGCCAATCATTGATTGAGCAACAAGTTTTAGGGTCACAAAAGAAATTGTGTGGGAACAAAAAGCAAAGACAACTAAGGAGGAGACACATTGCTCAACTTTCTCAAAATATCCACGGGCGCGTAGTGAAGAAGCTTGAGAAAGGAAAAACTGCAGCAAGTGTTAGGCTCCATAAGAAGGATGTTCCTAAAGATGAAGAAATCAACATGAGCTTTGAAAAAGGTAAAGACTTAATTAATCATGTTGTTTGCACTGACCATGTCTCTATGTCATCTAAAAGTAACAAGAGAAGAGGAAAACGGAGATGCTTCAAGTGCAAGGCATTAGGCCACCTCATCGCATCTTGTCCATACAAAGACAAGGACGAAGGGATAAGGAGATGTTTTGGATGCAACAACAAGGACCACATGATCACTTCATGTCCGCTAGTGATGAACCAAGCATGTGCACTCTCCAAGATGACTCTCACCAAGGAAAATGACAAACAGCAAGCATCATGTCAGATTGAGCGACGCTTCTGCTACAAGTGTGGTGAGCAGGGTCATCTATCCAAGGTATGTAATAAAGGTGAGGTTCCTAATCAAGTAAATTTGTCTCAATCTTACGCCTAGGAGACCCAAATCATACTCTTGTGCTAGATCAATCATGAGATCACCTAGGACTAGCACACATGCTATTTGGGTACCAAAGGCTTTTTTGGATGATCAATATGGACCCATCCCGAGATGGGTACCAAACTGTGCTAACTAGACCATGCAGGTGCCTTGAGATGAACTGGAGACCATGGGAGAGCTTAAGACGGTTATCTCAAACTCTATGCTTAAGCTGTTAATTGTTTGGTGTTTATTCATTGACCCAAGGTTGAATTATTGTGAGATGCTAATCCCATGTTCATCTCAAGTGAGAAGTTGAATAGGTCCTTAATCATTATTGGTGATTCAAGCAGAGGACCTTAATGAGATTCTGCAACAAGCGCTCCATAGGATGGTACCCTTGTATCTTAAGTACTTTGTTGATAATCAGTACTGCTCTTAAGTCTGATTTATGTGCTACCAGTCCTTGGAGCAGTTATGCTTTGTTGATTACCTGTGTTGAGTACCTTTCAATCAATGATTAATAATCACCAAGATCGTAACCATGCTTGCTTAATCATGATTGGATGCTTTAGAGGTTATGTCTCTTGAATCATTTAATGGGTAGTTTTTCATTAGATATATCCACCATAATTAACTCTTTTTGTGTTCGTGAATAAACCTGTATCCCGTTGTGGGTTATGCTATATGGTTTTAATGATTAACCTGTGTGCAAATATGACATATTGTTCAAGTTTATGTTCACATGATTACTCTAGTCTAGTATTATGTGAATACCAACTCCATGTTGTGCCTCTAATGCACCCTTTTGAGCTAAGGCGCATGAGCAAAAGGAGCCCTCAATTAGTGACAACTGTTGCTCTCATGGCAATTCAGGAAAAGGCAAAGTTATGGAGAATAGAACTATGCAATTTCATTGAATATCTTGAAGTTCCATTGATTGTGATCACAGCTATGGTCTTGCCTCTGAATTGGTAGTATCTTGGCTTAAATGCTCCTTACTTTAAAATGTTGTTTCTTCTGGTGTACCTAAAGAACCTTCTTAACTATGATGTGCTTAGACATTGCGCTTTATAAACATGATCGTGTTGTTTTTCAATTGGTATATGTGGTGCAATGATAGTCAAGTATGAAGCATGTCTAGGTTGCGTGTAAATGTTATACTTCTTGAGGCATGCATTGTTGTATTAAATCAACCCTTAATTTGGTATTCAACCGTTATCTCTTTGTGATGAAATTGAGAGTATTCCTTGACCAAGATATGTTGTGATCCCCTCTAGTTCTAAGAAAGCTAGAATGTGCAAAGTGCAAGTTATTCAAATACTTGATGCACAAGTGTGTAGGGGGATTACACATAACTTGCGTCTTTTGAGACTAATTGTATCTTGAACGATCTTGTGTAATCTCAAGGTGGAAAAGAGAAGATGAGCAAGAAATGGAGCAATCAGGACTGGGGTACCTCTGTAAGTCAAGGAATTGGTATCTTAAGTCATGAGTAATTGCATATTTTAGATTGCTCATGCTCTATAAAATTTGGTGATACTAGATGCTTATCCTTAAATGATCTTGCAATTGGTATCTTTCAATTGGTAGCTGTGATAGTTTGCTTCAATTGACATCTTTTGGTAATCACTAGAATAGAAGCTTCATCTTGTGCCACAATACTATAACTTACTCTAAGCTTGGTGTCTTAGCAACAAGAAAAGGTTAGGATAAAAGATCAGGCACAAGTGTGGAGAAGCTCCCAAGAGACTAATACTTTCAAGAGAGGAAGTACACCACATCCGGGCAAAGGTACAAAGGAAGTATTGATCTTTTGCGTATATGTACCTTAACTTTCCTCCAAATGCTTGTGGTGCATTTGTTGAATGAGTAAGGGGGAGTATTGTTAGTGTGTGTTTACCTACTCAATACACTGTTGTCCCTTGACATCATTCTATGTTCTTGCTTGAATATGGTTTTGGTGTTTGATGTCAAAGGGGGAGAATCCGTGCATTAAAGCTTATCTCAACCTGAGAGGAAAGCTTATCCTAAGGGATAATGTGTTAGTTGTGTTTTCCTATCATATGCCTTTTGTAGTATTATATGTGTTGCATCATATGGACTAGTGTTTCCGCTGCTATGAATTTATTGGCATCTATAGTGTTTATTCTGTAATAGATATTCATGTGGTAAATGGTGCTTTAAAGTTAACGGTGCTTTAAGATTGCTTTAAATTGGTATCTTAGTTTAAATTGGTATCTTAATGATGAATAGTGGTAGGTTGAAATTCCTGTGATATATCCACTCAAGTGAATGGTGTTTAACTCTGATTCTGTGCATTTGTGTGTTATACGCATCATGGTTTGATCCTTGACACAATGCATCCCACAGGTGCTAAGGTGTAGCAATGCTTCGATTTAGCCTAAGTATGTGCATTTTGGCATTTAAGACCAAAGCTAAGATTTTAATGTAAGCACATATTTAGGGGGAGCATTCTACAATCTTAGAACTCAAAATTTGTGCTTTAAGTTTCACTCTTATGTAAGCTTTAATTGTGTTGCCATCAATCACTAAAAAGGGGGAGATTGAAAGCTCTCTTGTGGGTTTTGGTGTTTGGATGACAACTCAATTAAAGGACTAACAAGTGTGCCAAGTGTTGAACAGGTGCTTAATGTAAAGCTAACAGGGTTCAACACAAGTGAACAAGTGTGATGGTCCAAGGACTAGATGATGGATAGATAATGGGCATCACAAATAAGATGGACATTGCATAAAGTGAGACTCAGGTGCGTAGCTCGGAGACAACTGATCAAGCCAAGGACGGAGGCAAGAAGAGCTTCGAGGTACCAAGTGCACGGGAGAAGGTCAAAGAGGCTGAGGAAACCAAAGCCAAGGGTGAAGAAGAAGGCTTGCAAAGTCAAGGGTGATCGAGTTGAGAACAGCTACGGCACATCAAGGATCACTACATAAGGACGTGACTTACAACCAATGAGGAAATGTCTATAGTTATGTGGTGTAAGTCATAAGGCTCAAGACCAAGCTCTAAGAAGTGCACAAGGTCACTAGAAGAAGAAGCAGCGTCAAAACCAGAACTGGAAGCAGCCCAAAAGAGCTAAGTTCACCTTGATTTTTAGTTTGGGTTGTTCCTATGTTTGGATACTTTCTATATGACCTTTGCAGGGTGTTGGAACTCCGACATATCAATCTAGGTCAAGTCAAGCTGACTTGAGGTTTTGGAGTTCCACATTAATATCAAAACGTGCAAAATGCTAAAATTGGGTAAAGCGCAAATATAGGCACAAGGTATGTTTCCAAACCTAATACATTGTTTTTGTGTACTAACATGGTCTGTCTAAGTGCTGGAAACAGAAAGAAAAGAAGAAGAAAAGAAAAGGAATGGTGTTGGCTATGAGCAGTCAATTTCAGCTCAGTCTGGCACACCGGACAGTGTCCGGTGGTGCACCGGACAGTGTCCGGTGCGCCAGGCTGAACTCTGGTGAACAGGCCGCTCTCGGGAGAAGCCGGCGGCGTACGGCTATAATTCACCGGACTGTCCGGTGGTGCACCGGACTGTCCGGTGAGCCAACGGTCGGCCGCGCATTCCGCGCGTGTCGCGTGGCCGAGCCAACGGTCAGATGGGGGCACCGGACAGTGTCCGGTGCGCCAACGGCTTCAAGACTACAACGGTCGTCTGCGTCAGTTATGGAAGGAAATCGGGCACCGGACAGTGTCCGATGGTGCACCGGACTGTCCGGTGCGCCAACCGACAGAAGGCAAGATTTGCCTTCCTGGATTGCTTCCAACGGCTCCTAGGTCCCTTGTGCCTATAAAAGGGACCCCTAGGCGCCTCAAGCAATGAACAAGAGCAGCCAACAAGTGTAGACATCACTCGAATCAATTCTCACTCTCCCTCTTGTGTGTATCTCTCTAGTTTATGTAGAAGGCAAAGCTATAAGCCTTTAGAGAGTGGAGAAGTGCTGCTAAGAGCAAGAGCAAGGTCTTAAGTGTATCGTTACTCTGCCGGGGTGCTGTCAAGAAGTTTGTAAGCAGTCGCGGTTTTGTTGTAACCCAACTCAATATAGTGAAAGGCTCTATCTGTCATACTGACAGATCTGAGCAAACGGAGGAAGGAGTTGAAACAGATTCCAAGCCCAGGTGTGGCTAACTCCAACGAGGACTAGGCAAGCATTTCAGGCTTGGCCGAACCTCGGGATAAATCCTTGCGTCTGTGTGCTCTGTTCTGTATTGTATTCTGGCTCTCTGTCTTACTCGCTTTTATATCTGCACTTCACTGCTTACTTGTGGTACTAGCTTTCCTTGAAGTGTAGGATATTCTTAAGACAGGAACTTCAATTCCACTGCAACCTACTCGAAGGGTTCTTCACTCCACTGCGATCCTGTCTTCGAGTAGAGTAAGATTTAAGTTTTAAAGTGATAATTTTTATTCGCCTATTCACCCCCACCCCTCTAGGCGACATCCAGATCATGTTCCTGGGCCAAAGGGAACTTTCAATAGCGCCACCCTTTATTGTTGTCCTTCAGAGGAACATCCAGATAATCAATTGTCCTGCCCCGACGAAGTTCCAAACTCACTCCTCCAACTACCTGATGCCTTTTGCCCTTCATGCCAGCTTGTAGTGGTATAGGTATTTCCACAGACCAAAATGGAGAGCAATTCTGAGGAAAGCTTCACAAAGGTGAACAAAATGGCAATTTTGAGCACCGAATTAGGATTCAGATGGGTCAGATCGATGGAATAGAAATCAAGCAGGCCCCAGAAGAAAGAGCATACTGGTAAACCTAGCCCGTGGACAAAAAAGGATGTAAAGGCAACAGATTCATTAGTATCTTTAGTGGGCACCGAAATCCTTTCCCAAGTTCTCCACTGGCTCAACTCTTTAGGGGGGAGCACATGCATATTGACAAGGCGCAACAGATCGAATTCGGTGACAGAAGACTCGAAAAAGGCGCAAAACGAAAGCTTATTGTTGGGATCAAAGGGGGATTGTAATTTACTAGGATTCCATGTTGTGGTCTTCGTCTTCTTCTTCGGAGCCATCAGGAGTTGTTGCAATCGGAAAGCGGCACTGAGAGATTAGGAATTAGAGGTTGGGGCAATGGAAGGGCAAGATTAGGGTTTCGGGCAGAAACAGACAACCAAGACAGATGTTCTCCCCTAAAATCAGGGTGACGTCAACACTTGTGAAACTGTCACTCGGTCGAGCACAGTATGTTTTCAGTCAGAGAAGGTTAGTCAGGGTGACGTCAACACTTGTGAAACACAATTATCTTCGTTTGATGATGGCCCGCTCCTCCGGGTGAGCCCTAGAGATTCCTTAGAGTCAATGGTCGACGAACATGGAGGAGGCAGAGAGCTCTCGCCGTCGGACTCGGAGTGCTCCTCATCAAAGTAATCTGAGACCCAAAGGACTCGGAGGACGCCGTGGGTGCTCTCTTGCACTTACTTGGGTTGGCCATGGCGGTGGGTGAGGGGGTTTCTCTCTTTGGCGGAAGGGGGGAAGCTTCAAGGAAATGAGAACGAAGCGAGTGATGAAGGCAACACCAGGGACTCCCATATTTATTGAAAGGAGGGGTTGCCCCTTCGTCTCCGGACGTACGTCGTATCGTCACAAGTAATCAAGGCGTCGCTTTGATTTCCAAGAAACGGCACATTTCTAGCAAACACGGCATCAAAGGTCAGTTATTCGCATCATGACGCCATTTGAACTCATGGAACTGTTTACTGAAAAAGACAAGCACACCCATTAGGCGCACCCATTAGGTGCACTTCGTTAGATTTTTGGAAAAAATTGCATATTAAGGCAAGAGATTTTTATCCAATTGGACCTCAGTCGGACAGATCGCAATCAGTCAGACTTCAGTCAGTCAGATTTCAGTTGGGAGAGCTTTTCAGACGTCAGTCGGATAGATTACAATCGGCCAGACTTCAGTCGGTCAGATTTCAGTCTGGAGTCTCGAACCAATTATTCTCAAAACATAGCTTGAGCCTCGGGGGCTTGTGGGGGATAGATATATCCCTGGGTCACCACGGCATAGCTATGCTCTGTGGATCGTCTGAAAGGCCCCCAATGGGTCGGCGCATGGCCCCCAAGGGATTTCGATTGGGCGTAACTGGGAGCGAGCAAGGAAGACGGTTGTGTGGGCGTGAAAACTCCTGGGCCGCGCTCCGCGCATGCAAAGGACGTGCAAATTTTATGAAGATTCGCTGACCACCGGGAAAGTCAGCATGACTCTAGCAAAGGCGCGTGGACGGAGATCGTGTACCGATCGTGCGTGTAACTCCTCTTCCGCCGGGAATAAGGCGGAAGACGGGCCCCTATGAAAAGGAGGCGCCACTCAGTAGCATAGCCATCTTCTACCTCAAGAACCATCTGTAACTAGGAACACAGTGCAATACATCTCCACAAACTCAAAGGACGTAGGGTATTACGCGGACGAGCGGCACGAACCTGTATAATCCTCTGTGTTCCATCGTGGATAATAAGAACCATCGACCTGTGTCGACCTCATCGTTCTCATGTGGTACACCCTGTAGTGTGTCGTCGGTACCAAATACCGACAGCCGTCACGACCTGTGCCTTGCGCGCCACCGTCGTCTCTGTCATCGCAGACCTGCGCCCTGCGCGCCGCTGAGGCGTCTTCAGGGCGACGCCTTACCTATGTTTGAGACGCCTTACTTGTGTTTGAGACGCCTTACCTGTGCTTGAAGCCTAAGGCGGACGCTTTACTCTAGATAGCAAGGTGAGGCGGACGCCTTAGCCTTAATCCTCGCCTTACCGCTTAACCGACGCCTTAACAACTATGGCACCCACACACAGTACATCTAAGCAGGCCATTCCAACGGCTCTTTGTGGGCTTGGGGATATAAATAGACCCACAAACCAGCCCCCTCAACACACCAATTCACTCAAGAGCAAGTGCTTTCATTCCTAACATTAGAGAAACACACCAACGGTGACAACGAAAACTACAATCCTGTGGAGGTGATGAAATCTTACACTGCAACTCCCAAGCCACCACGGTATTACTTGTTTCTCTCTGCAGAGAAGAATACAATAAGGTGAATGGCTTGGAAAGCGCCTAAGATATTTGGGACACTAAAAGCGCATGAAGGTGACAAAATTACAAAGATCATCAAAAGGGGGGCTCCTAGAATGGGATCTCGGGAGATTTGCCATCCTCAAGAGAGAAGGCATGCAAGAGATATACAATCGCCTTAAGAGCCTAGTGAATCAAATCTACAATCTCGGGAGCAAGAAGTGGTCTAATACTCTAATCATGAAGTGCTAAAACTTATGTTAAGATCATTTACTTCTCGCAATGCTACTCTTGTATCTTTGGTTCGTGAGAATCCCAGGTACAAGAAAATGGCTCCCGAAGAAGTATTTGGAAAGTTCCTTAGCCATGAGATGATGGTAAGGATACATCGGAGACTTGGTGCAAGGAAATGTCACCACCAACGAACCACAACTCTATTATTGGGTATATTTGCTATTGCTCTATTTGGTTATGGGATAATGTTACATGTACAACACTGATCATGATTTATTATTGTTGGTTTACTTATGCATGATATGGAGCGACCACTGATCATGATAATGTTACATGTACAACACTGATCCTTTGTTTAATTGAAATATGGAGCGACCACCCGAAAAAACGGTGCAACCACAAGGACTACTATGAGTTTCGTCTTGGCTAATTAATTAGGGAAGCTAGTGTGTGTGTGAGAATCTGCGAAAGGGCCTCTAGCCTAGCGGTTAAGGGCTTCCGAGTAGCACCTCCAAGTCCTGGGTTCGATTCCCCTCAAGAGCGAATTTTCAGGCTTGGTTAAAAAAATCCCCTCATTGTGCCCCATCCGCTCTCGGGTTGCGATGTCCTGTGTGTCACCCTCCGGTTCGGCCGTTGCAGAGTGGACAGTTGACGTCGGCCCGTTAGTGATGGGGGGCCAGGGTTCGGGGATTTTCTCAGCCGGGACCATTGTTTCGGTCTCTTCTTATATGGAATACCGGGAGGGGCGGTCTTTTCCATCCCCGGTCGAGTTTTTAGTGTGTGAGAATCTTACGTGAAAGGGACAAGCGGGGAGGAGTTGCTCAAGTATAGGGAGGTTTTCGAGCTTATCTGTTTGTGATAGCTTTTCGAACGAAAGATTCCTATACCACCTCTCTAAATTCGTAGCGGGCTTTCTCATGCTAGTGGAACTTTATAAAGGCCTTGTAGCGTTCATATGCAATCACACCTCAGAAGTGTAGTATTGTGCCTAATCAGCACAGCATGGTTGTGTTATGGTCACTAGATAGGTGAGGGATTGGAGAGGGGTATCGATGAGCAGGAACGTAGGCCCCCGGCCGAGCAAGAGGAAGGTTTCTCCCCTCTAATTCTTTTCTGCTTTATTTCTCATCCATTGATTACATAAATAGGCCGGCTGGCCGCCCCTATCTAGCTAGAGATCCTTATGTCCTTAAAACTTTCCTAAAAACTCTCAACAAACTACTAACTGATAACCTTACCAGATAATCTCAACTAATCTCCTAAATAATCTCAACTAATCTTCTAATCTTATCTCTAACTATCCTTATCTAATCCCCTTGGAGGGCCCATGGCTGCTGCTGCCGTAGCCCCTCCATGGGCCTCCTTAGGCCCTGACACTACACTCCTCCTAGACAAGCAGCTCGTCCTCGAGCTGCAGCATAACGGATGCTCAAAGACCGAGCCTACTTGACCCAAAACCAGACACCTAGAAGACAAGCCTTCTACATCTCGGCTTATCTTATTATTCCGAATCTGAAATTTTTTTGACCCCATAAGGCGGACACCCTCCGCACATTGGACTTGCACGTGTGCACATAAGGGTTTGCATCTTTGCGAAACCAGACCCAAAACCAGACACATAAGGGCTGATCTCGCAAAGATGCAAGCCACGCTCTAGAAGGTTGAGCAAGGGCTATTGCAAATCAAGGCAGCAGTGCAACATGAGCATCACCAGATGGCGTTGTCCACACGGCTCCGGACGTCGACGGCTGTGGGCATACAAGCTGCTTCTCGTGGCTTCCTTGCACGATGGAGAGTGCGGGAGATGCGCCGGCGGATGCTCGAGGAAGCCTTGGTGACGGTTGACCTCGGCACACGGGGCCGCGACCTCGCCTTGTCGGACGGCCATCAGCAACGGCACCGGGCCGCTATCTCCAAGTGCGAGCATGGTACGTGTCCCGCGGGCGACGAACTTCAACTCTATGACAGTGGCGGTCGGGAAGGCACTCACCTTGTCATCGGCAAGGGCGCACTATTTAGCGCCACCACATTCTGCTACCAGCCGCCACGAGGGCGCCTTCGCTGGTTATTGTTGCGACCTATTCCATGTGCATGCATGTTCGCTAGATTGGTGGCTGCACACGTGCAAGTCCAATGCGTGGAGGGTGTCCGCCTTATCTTATGGGGTTAAAAAATCAGATTCGAAATAATAAGATAAGCCGAGTTGTAAAAGGCTTGTCTTCTAGGTGTCTGGTTTTGGGTCAAGTAGACTCGGTCTTTGAGCACCCGTCATGCTGCAGCTCGAGGACGAGCTGCTTGTCCAGGAGGGGTGTAGTGTCAGGGCCTAAGGAGGCCCACGGAGGGGCTGCGGCAGCAGCAACCATGGGCCCTCCAAGGGGGATTAGATAAGGATAGTTAGAGATAAGATTAGAAGATTAGTTGAGATTATTTAGAAGATTAGTTGAGATTATCTAGGAAGGTTATCAGTTAGTAGTTTGTTGAGAGTTTTTAGGAGAGTTTTAAGGAGATAAGGATCTCTAGCTAGATAGAGGTGGCCAGCCGGCCTATTTATGTAATCAATGGATGAGAAATAAAGTAGTCAAGTAGACAAGAATTAGAAGGGAAAATCCTCCTCTTGCTCGGTCGTGGGCAGAGGCCCCCGATCGACGTTCCGGCCCATCGATACCCCTCTTCAATCCCTCACCGATCTAGCAACCATAACAGGTTGGGTGCAAAGTTCTTTGAACTTTTACGCGACTTATTGGTAAAGATATACAACCTCTATATAGTGTAAAATTGATATATCAACTGTGCTCACGGTCAAGAGCAGCCCAGACCTTCACATGAGTAAATTATGGAATTAAATTAAACCGAACATGCATTCATTTTGGGTATTTCATTTATGATCATTTATTTAATTGAGATGGTATTTACTTATACTTAGTAATTGCTAATAAAAGTTTGACCAACTTAATTAAAAGATATTACTCAGCTTTAGTCATATTCTCGGTAAGCCTTACACTACACTTTTACTCCACACTTGTTGAGCCCCCACCGTAGGTGAGCTCACCCTTGCAAAATTTGCTTAGAATCAGGTCAACAAGAGAAAGACTACTATGTAGACTTTGATGACGTCAAGGTTGTCATTGCTCCGGTCAACCAGCATGTGGCTTGTTAGCGAGAACGTCGTCGCCCCCGCCATTGTCGTCGTTGTCATTTGGTTTCTATTATTTAGTTATTTTTGTAAAGACACCATACTTATATAATAAATTTTGTGACACTGGTTTCTATATCCTGAGTTGTCATGTGTAAAAGTTAATCCTAGCACACATATGAGATGTATCTGGATGTTGTCCTTGATCTGGGTGCGGCAAATCATAATATATTTTTCTAGACTAAATTATGATATTAGCTACTAAGCAACAAAATTTGAACTGAACTCAAATTGTACTTAAACAAATGAAAACACAAATTTTGTTAAGAGGTAAACTAAACCAACTAAAAGGAGCGAAGGTGTAAAATGAACTAAAAATAATTTAGGGAGTTATGTGAACATTGTCCATAGGTGAGGGGAGTAATTTGGACTTTTGCCTTTTATAATCATGCCTCATGTACACCGGGGAGCTAAGTGCATGTATAAATTAAGAGTTAGGACTGACCCAAAATAAAATTTTAGTTTTGTAGTTTGCACAAACAAAGAAGCAAAAATCATGCACCTTTAAGTTTGAGGCAATGTTTCACATTCTTATAGTGCCACTTGTGCAGATGCAAGAAGTAAAATAACATGATAAATATTGGATTTTTGCCTTATTGCAGTTATTTTATTGTTTCATTCAACCTGGTCTGACTTCAATTGTCCTGCTTCATGTAAATCGTCTAACCTATATATGCAGATTCACAGCTAAGCAAATGTTGAACCAGGTTCATGCACCAGACAACTAATTGTTATCCAGGCGAAGTCAAAAGTTCTATGTAGTAGGTTGCAACTTGCAACTGACAAGGCCACACAAGCATTTATGATATGATAGATGTTTTTGAATCCATGACCAAGACCTCTTACAAGCATCATCCAACAGTTGTGGACCTCTTACAAGCATCATCCAACAGTTGTTAGTTCAGTTCAGCAACAAATTTCAGCCATATCTTGTGCTGACTTGTGAAAGAATGCAGCAAGTTATTTCAAACATATAAAACTGAAATATGGGCGCCAACAAGTGAGGACCCAGGAACAGGAGAAGGACTTTGATGCTAAGTTATCATGAGCCTTTGTATAAGATAAAACTGCTGAATATCAAGTTGGCTTCATGCATCCCCAAGTTGCAGCTTGATTGTACACAAAAATTGTTCAACTAGGCCAGTGTTATTAAAACTACGTTTAAACGATGTTTAAACTACGTTTAAACGTCAAAACTCTAATTAGAGATTGAAACCACGTTTTAGCGTTTTGGCGTTCTAAACTGTAAAACGCAATGTTTTATGCATTTTAGACTATTAGCTACTTTTAGACCCAGTCTATTAGTTACTTTTGGGGTCCAATCCAGCTCATGGGTGGAGTTTTGGTAAGCCACTAACATTTCTGTTTTGGTATTTAACTTCATATTATTGTCTGAAATTATGATGTATTGGTATTTTTCCTATGTTGTTTAAAACTACGTTTAAACAAAGTTTAAACGTTTAAAAGTCAAAATTTCACCCATGAACATTCCAACGTCTTATCGCTTTAATAACCTTGAACTAGGCACAGATCTTCATCATTTTCTACAACTATAACTCATTGGAAGACCTAACAAATATGTTAACACCAGTAACCTCATGGTCCCCCACATCCAAATTTAATAAGCCAGTCATATTGTGTGACTGTTACTTCAGCATACTTATATTTAGCAAATAACCAGCCAAACACTTTTTCCTGTTGCTCTTGTTTTGCGTATGAGTGCCCAAGAAAAAGAAGAATAGGACACACATTCAATGTATTGCAAGTTTGCAACAAACAAAGCAACTAAATTATGCTTCAGTTGTTAAAGGTAATCTTAATCTCAGAGGATGCTAACATAAACACTATCTCAACAGAAAAGGAACATACTTATAACATTGTTACAGATGTCTTAAAATTTAATCCTATTGTAAAACAGCCACCAGGTAGAAGATAAACTTGTCAGCTTAGGAAACCCTCTTCTAAGCTTAAGCTTCCTTATTCTACTATAAATGTACAATTTAGCCTCAGCCCTCATGGATGCAGAAAACATCAAATTCTGAAGAAATTAAAAAAAAATTCTATACCTCAAATATACTAGAAGCAAAATTTACCTGGAAAAGAGGAGATTGCAGAAAACCTTGACATCATCATATAAGGCACTTTTGTTGCTTAAAGACTCCAACAGTAGATGTGTCATAATCTACTCATCTAACAATATACAAGTACATGCAGATTTGTTGTTGTAGCTTCAGTACACCTTCCAGGAATTTGTGCAATCTAATGTGATTGCTCCCAGGCATAGGCATTGAATGGTACACTTGAGAATTGAGATCAGAAGCATCAAAAGCCTATCTGTAAGTCGCTCGAAGAAGCATTGTTAACCTATATTGGATTTACCCAACTACAACCAGTTTTTTTCTTCAATGATCCCTGGTTGATTGTATCCCTTACTTGTTTAACAATATTCCACCTTTCTGAAGAGGCATTTAGGTTTGATACTGCAACAAGATTAGATGGTTTCCCTTGTTCCAATCTAAGAAGAGACCTGGAAGCCAGATCTTGGATTTCTTTGTTGTCGTACTTAACAGAGGCATCCAGAAGTGCTCCCCAGACACTAGAGCCTGGCTCCACACTCATTGACTTCACAAAATCCAAGGCATGGTAAACATTCCCAGATCGACCCAGTAAATCAACCATACAGGCACACATCTCCTCAGTTGGATGAACCCCGTGATCATTTACCATGGAGCTGTATGTATTAAGGCCCTTCAACACCAAACCAGCATGGCAACAAGCTGAAAGAACACCAAGACCAATAATGCTGTCAGGTTTAACCCCAGATGAAAGCATCTGATCGAACAAAGCAACTGCTTCCACACCCATACCATGAATGCCATAACCCAAAATCATTGCACCCCATGAGATCACATCTTTGCACCAACTGGTATCATCAAAGATCCGCCTTGCATAATGCAAGGCCCCACACTTTGTGTATGTATCAATCAAAGCATTGTTCAGCGACATTTCTGTGTGCATCATCATTCTTACTGCAAAACCATGCACCTGTTTCCCCTCTGCTAAGCTCGAGAGGGCCTCAATGGCCGAGAGCACAGTGATCAACGTAATCCTGTTCGGTGGAATGGCATCAATAAGCCACATTGCCCGGAAACAATCCACGGCATCATCAAACATGCCATTCTCTATGTACCCTCCCACCATGGCTGTCCAGCAAACAACGTTCCTTCGTGCCATCCTATTGAAAACAGTTCTTGCAGAGTCCGGGTGGCCAACCCTGCAGTACATGGACACCAGGCCGCTGCTCACATGGAAATCATCGTCCCCGCACATCCAATCTCTGACGGCATAGCAATGAAGCTCCCTGCCCCAGCGCGCAGACGTGCACACCGGCAGCACGGCTGACATAGTGAACCGGTCTGGCGCGCACCCGTCGGCGACCATCCGCCGCACAAGGCCCCACACGTCGTCGTGCGAGTGCGAGATGAGGGTGTTGTAGGAGGACGCGGTGCGTGCGGGCATTTCCTCGAACAGGCGGCGCGCGAGGCCCTGACAGGGGATCGGTGGGCATATGTACAGACGGAGCAGAGAGTTGGCGAGGACGGGGTCCGCGTGGAGGAGGCCCAGTCGGAGGGCGAGGGCGTGGAGGGTGGCGGCGGCGGAGGGGAGGGCCGAGGTGAGGACGGAGAGAGTGAAGGCATCGGGGCGACGGAGCGGGAGTAGGCGGCGGCGGAAGAGGTAGAGCGGGAGGTGCCCGTGGGAAGGGTCCACGGAGGCGGCAAGCGCAGAGAGGAGGGAGTTGAAGACGGGCAGCGGGACGCCGACCGGATCCGCAAGCACGGCCGCCAGTCGGGACGCCACGGACGCCGGAAGCGGGCGCATGGTGTAAGACTGTAAGGCCCTGTTTGGGAACAAAGTTTTTGAAAACCACAGTTTTTGAAATACTATACTATACTTTAGTTATGACAATACCGTAGTTTATAATACCGCAGTTTTGAAAACTGAGGTCCAGAGCTAAGTTTAGAATGCCTTAAAACAACTATAGTATTTGCAATACTTCAGTTTTGAAAACAGAGATTTTACCAAGCTTGCCAAACACCATTATGTATATAATACTGCAGTATTTGAGAATACTGCAGTATTCTTCCAAAACTGCAGAAAAACTTTGTTCCCAAACACCCCCTAAGCTGTAAACGGCAGGCCGCAGGCGGCCGGGGCCGTACGAAGCAGTTGTGTTGTGTTGAGCGAAGACTCGGGCCACGTCGGGGGAATGGAAATGGAGCAGGCCGTTTTTTTTTTTTTTGAGCGTTATGGGTGGATCCAACTCTTATACAAATTTAAATAGAAGGAAATTTAATCCCTTCCAATCCCTTTTAAACCCCTTCAAATCGAATAAACCCTCAGACCTTGTTTGGATAAAGAGGGATTAAAGTGGATTGAGGTGTATTTTAGGGATTGGAAGGAAAATTAGTTCATATTACACTTTAATACACTTTATATCACCTCAATCCACTTCAATCCAAGATTACCCAAACAAGTCTTCAGGGGCAGGTTCAGGTTCGGTATGTCCTTTATTTAGAGGTATAGATTAAGATTCAGTTCCTAACTTTAAAAGAATCGAATAAACCGAATAATCCAAAATATAAAAAGCTCTTAATATGTAATTATATTATTATATAATTTATGAACTTATTAGCTAAAAATAATGATATCATCTTAACAATATTATATATCTCTGTATGATATTTGTATAGTCACATATTGTAATAATAGTACTTTCAATTAATTATCTATTGTATATATTTTAACAAAAGATACTAGTTCTCTACTATTCGGGTCTATTCGGTGGACCAAATAGACCGAATCGAAATTGGGAGTCTATTCGAGTTCGGTTCCTAAAATTATTTTGTAATTTCGGTTTTCATTTTTTAGAACCCGAAATTTCACAAACCTGAATGGACTAAACCGAATTACCCTAATAGATCGAATGCCCAGTCCCTATATACATGATCCTTTGAAGCAGTAATTTATACTACATGCGTTCTTAAATATATTTCGTTGTTAACTTTTTAAAAAACTTTGACTACTCGTGTTATTTAGAAAAAATTATAAATTAACATTTATTTTGTTATGATTTGTTTTATCATTTAAGATTGTTTGATCATTACTTAAAATTTTATTTATTTGAATACATATTTTTGAATAAGACGAGTGGTAAAAGTTTAAAAAAATTAATACTGTTATATATTTAAAAACAGAGTAAGTACAGGTTTTGACGAGCTGAAACGTGGATGAAATCGTGGACAACAGGACAACGAATAAAGCCTCAAGTTTCGTTCCCGTGTGTGGACGGTGTCACGGTGGGGCTCATAGAATCTCGGCGAGTTTCAACTCTTTATTTTGTTTTTCAGTAAAAAAAATCCTATACTTTAATAAAAGAGCTCTTTAAAAATAAAAATAAAAAAATCCAACATCCCTTGCAACTCGCAAGTTCCCACCGCCGAGAGTAACTCCGTTTCACGCTCAGTTCGTTTTTGTCATGAGACCAGAGTTCTTGGTTGGTTCCCTCACGACATCGGTCGAAGTAAATTAGACGTATGAATAAATCAGTGAAAAGAGACTATTAAGAAAGTTTGATGGTTAGAAATAGTTCAAGGTTTAATTAAAAATTATTTAAAAAGCTATTATATGAGACTATACAAAAAATGAGGTTGTTATTTTTCAGTTAACTTAGGGTTCGTTTCATTCGAGGCATTAAAGATTACATCCTTTATTTTAGTCTTATTTAGTCCCTAAATAGTTAAACGGTGAGACTAAAATAGGGACTAAACTGTTTTAGTCTCTAGTCCCTTAAAAATGACTAAAAGAGGCTAACTATATTAGTTGCACCTTTTGCTCCCTCGTTTATTCTAGTTGCACTAATGGTAGGAGAATGTTAAAGGGTATTCTAGTCTTTTTATAGTTATTTAATACGTTATGAATACTTTTAATCCCTGCAACCAGAATAGGTGGAGACTAAACTTTAGTCACTGAACTAAAAGAA
This sequence comes from Zea luxurians, assembly GCA_029449295.1. NCBI lineage: Eukaryota > Viridiplantae > Streptophyta > Magnoliopsida > Poales > Poaceae > Zea > Zea luxurians. The sequence goes on along the minus strand of JAOPSE010000001.1, from coordinate 40,351,706 downwards.
CCAAACAAGTCCTCTATAGATCTATTAAAAAGTAAACTATATAACTTTTTGGAGATGCTCTTTTTTCCGTGGTTGTTCTACCAGCTATAATAAAAAATAGTTCTAGATTCAAAGGTTCTATGTGACTTTAAATTTTGTATACATTGAACCTTTTTCTAAAAGATATTATAATGTGTACTTTGTTTTCTCTAGACTATCCACACTCATGCTACTGTAAATCCATACTCTAAAAAGGATATTATATCATCGTCATCAAATTCTTTACTCTATACTATAATACTCTGCAATCATGTTTACTTTATATCTCAACTCTATATCAACTATCACACACTATATTCTATCACACACTATATTACTTTATATCACACACTATATTCTATCTCAACTCTATATCAAATGCAAGAGCGCCCCAAGTGGCGACTCAGAATACTTGTGGCAGAACCTCCCAAGTTATTGGCCCACATGCACCTGTCCTTGTCTCAAAGACCTCAGACTGCTATGCATGTGCACCAGATAACTTAACAGGATCTGTCCGATTGCCCCAAGGACATCGGATAAACCACTTACAACCAGAACCGCGGGATTAAGTAACACAAATCACACACACCAATGTTTTTGCAGCGGAAATCTTATTACCAAATTTTACAAGTTACAAAAATTTTATATTATTTTATCGGAGTGATTACAAAAGTATAAGTTTGAAATATATGCTAGCTCAAATGACCATCCTCAATAAGAAGGTAAAGACGGGGTATACTTATATAAGAAGGCCGAGCCCACCGGCACTTAACACCATCACAGCAGCACAAAACTATAACCTGAAAAACAACAGGGAATAAAACCCTGAGTACGGAATTACTCAGCAAGACTTACCCGACTAAAGAAAAGACTCTCAAGGGTATGCTGGATTTGGGAATCAAGGAGAGGCTTTAGCAAGAATCAACTTAGATACTTTTGCAGAAATAGCTTACTAAAGTGAGTCCTTACTTTCAATATTTTAACGCCAGATTAAGTATTAATAGACTCTATTTGCATCTGGTCTAATTTCACCATCTCATCAATACAACATCATTTTTATTCATGAGGTTCACATCCTGACTTAGGTTGTAGGTCGGAGATCAAGTCTCCACTCTCCGGGGATATAACGGCGATCCGAATCGATTTACTCAGCTGAGGATTTCTAACCACACGACATATGTTTCTCGTAAACCTTGATGTCTACTATTCCCACGGATCCTCCACTGCATGAACAGGTCCGCGCCACCCGAGAGTACACCACCCCTTTTAGGCGATCCGTTGCCAGGAGGGTACGTGCCACTCTCGCCATCTCTCCACTCCCAGTGCGCGATTGTCTTTTCATGTATGGAATAGCCGGGTTCAAGCTTACCCTGTCCCATTCTCAAGGCATGTGGCTAGATAAGATAGTCCTTGATCAACAGGCCTACATACGCATCCAATCCTTAATTGACCCGGGCGGAGCATCACCTGTTCCTAGCCCAAGTCTCGATTTAAGTATTTCCATCCTTAGGATTGTGTCTGTTCCTTAGGATGAAAGAGCATCACAGGGAACTTTGCAGTAAGATCCCACCATTGCTCCAAATGAAATTACTCTTGCAAGTAGAAGTCATCCTTTCTCGAGTTAAATTAAGGACAACCTCTATCCACAAGATCTAAGCAAGGCTAAGCATTTTTGTAAATCATATTTTGATACTTCACAGAAGTATCTATAAAGGTATGGATATCAAGGAAAGCAATGCATCAAAGGGTTTCAAGTAATTCCTATGAACCTAATGCACATTTCACTAGACTTAAGTGTGCGAAAAGTATTTAAAAACACAAGGAAAGGGGTTGCATGCACCGGGGCTTGCCTGAGTAACACTATGTTAGTGTTTGTTAGGCGTCGATCACTTGACGATCAGCCTTTGTTCCGGCATTCATCAGATTATCCGTCTTCAGGTTCGTTCATCAACTTCATCTTGCGGATTAGCCCGCGCTTGGGGTCGACTTGGCTTGTCTTCCGCAACACGCGATTAATTAACGTACCTGAATGGAATGCATTATGCACATGAATGCATATCGACGGAAATATTATAAACCTAAATAGTGTTACGTGATAGCGGATTTAAACACCTAGCGGCGAGGCGTTGTACAAATTTTATACGATAATTCTGGTTATCGACCTACGACTAAGCGCAATATTTACGCTTCTCTAAATTAAACGAACCTAACGTAAGCATCACGAAATAACAAACTATACACATTAATACAACTAGCCTAAACACAACTTATCAATTAATTAATTAAGTTCTAAACTTATCCCTTGCTTTATAAATTACACTACACCTTTATAAGTGATTAAAATATTTCATCAATACACATGCCTACTAAAATTCTACTCGGTACACTAATTCAGCTAAGTGACTAGAATAGCGAAATAATTCGCCATAGCTGAATTTGGCTCGATAATCACAAGAACTGCGAAGTCGACGAGAGTTTCGTGACTCACGCAATTTACCGAGCACCTTAATGCGCCTCGCACTAGCACATTAATTTATTCAACGATCGAACTATTCTGAATAATTTATCAACTTACCGTTTCAGCAGCTGACTCGAAGCCGCAAGATCGGTAGTGATTTTCCGATCCAGTCAATTTGTCGAGCGCTTGGGAAATATCGCGCTGCTAGCTTCGTCTTGGGATTTCTTGACGATGGAATCAGGGGCTCGGCTGCCAGCAGGGGAGTAAACAGTGTGCGCAGCAGAGGAGCACGGCGACTAGAACTAAGACCGAGCGGAGGGGATTGGGAACTTGGGCGTCGAGCGAGCAGAGCAAGCACCCAGGGAGCTGGACACGGCACAGGAAGAGCTCAGGACGCGCAGAAGAAAACCCGACGGCGATGCGCGCCATGAAAACAGGCAGAGGGAGCTCAACACCGGCCAACTGAGGATCGAGCAGAGAGAGAAAGTTGCCGGCCTGCCGCGAGGGAGCTCGACAGAAAGGGGATTCCGACCATGGAAGAACACGCACGCATCACCTGAGCATGCAGCAGTGGGGCGTGGCGCAGGGACAAGGCACCGAGCGCCATGGCTAGGAAAAGCAAGGGGCAGAGCGAGCTCCAAGCTGGGGGTCAAGGATGCGGCTGGGGAGAGCTCAGCGCAGTGGAGCAAGGAGAGAAGGAGCGACCGGACGCCATAGGTGACAGAGGAGGAGCTCGGCTGCTAGCAAGGACCCAAGCACAGGGGCGCGCACCAGAGAAGAACAGAGGCGGCCAGCGTCCACGGCGAGCTGCAAGAAGAGCAGACCAGAGGGAGAGCCGCGACACAGCGAACGGCGGGGCGATCGAGCAGAGGATGGGGCCGAGTTGGGACCGAGCTGGAGCACCACGGTCCGCTGCGTAGCCATGGAGAAGCACCGCGCATCAAGCACAGGAAGATGGGCGCGAGCAAGGTACTCAGCGCAGTGGCCATGGCCGAGCAGAGGGAGCTCCGGCCAAGAAGAGGAGCTTGAGGAGCGCGCGCAGGGAGTTCGCAGGGAACCCGACGACGACATGGGAGCGTCGACCAGGGAGATGGTAGTACGGCAGCTGGGAGCTAGGCATCGGCATGGGCGTTGATGGAAAGGAGCTTGACCGGGAATGGGGTGCTAGCGTGTAGCGCAGAGGAGTGCGTGAGCTGAAAAAAAATGCCTGGGAAGAGGGCGGTGACTGCTGCTCCACGGAAGAGATAAAGGAAGGATTAGAACGGCGGGAGATAACCATGACCAGGACAAATATCCAAGGAAGCAGCGACTCAAAATAAAACAAAAGGAGGAAGCGGTGGGGAAAACAAATATCAGAGGAAGATATTTCATTTAGCAAAAAGGAATTTCAGAATATTAGAATTTAAGTCTAGATAAGATGTAAACAGATTGAATTAAAACCACACTTAGGTTACATATATTATTTATTTGACTTTGAAATAGGAAACATGATCGGCTAATAATTTGTTCTGATTTTGGTTTATTTAAACAGTCTGTTCCTAGTAGCGTATTTACCGAATTTATAGAGATTGCTCGAACCGAGCGAAATGCTTAAGTGACAATTTTAATTCGTCTTAATTAATTTTAAATTGGCACTAGGCTCGACACTTTTAGAATTGAATAAATTTTAAACTGTGCGAGCCGAATGCGGCATCGCAATCGGAATTCCTCCGAGGATGATGTCAGTATCGCCACGGGAGCTAGATGTAGACGGATTAAACCAGACGATATCCGATTCGATATTTAAGACAACACTGGTTTGGTCGAACTCAGACAAAAATTTATCCGTCACCAAAACACAGCTGAGTTGATTATTCTACAGTATGGGCTGAAGAACAAATGGGATCATAACCTCGCGCAAGGTTTTGCGCGGTTCGAATTATTTTACCCCGAACATTTTAGTCGTCGAGTTCAAATTAATTTGCCCAGGATAAAATCATCTGAGTGGGTCGGGCTTCCGAAGTCGTATTCGCGCGAGCGATGAATTTTAAATACTCACCGGACGCACCGATTTTCGGAACGACGATGTTCCGAACATCACGAAAATTTTGGAAGAGCCCGAATAAATAGAAGTAAAAATGATGTCGCACTCGCGACAAACGGAACAGATGCGATATTAAAATCGCGATAAGCGAGGATGATTAAAATTTAAAAATCCGTTTTATCCACTGATATTGCGTGCTTAAATCCGTACTCGTTGTCGAATGGAATATAAACACCTGGGGTGTTACAGTCCTCCCCCCTTAAAAGAATCTCGTCCCGAGATTCGGAGCGAAAGACTTCTAAGAGTAGAGAAACATGTAACCCATATCCATATCAGCGATAATCATAAAATAATCCTGAGCGAAGGCGAGTACCTCAGGATGTGGTTTCTCTAGTGGATATAGCATGTATTGCCACAAGCTAAATCGGATACATCCATCAGTAGAGGCAATGTCTGCCAGAGGAACACATAAGGTTCCATGTGTGCAGTTTGCTTTTTCTGATGACACTGTACTATCTGAGTCTGTTGAGCAAGCGGTGGATATGCGACTTTACCCAAACAGAATCAGATGCAACCTCTTGGGTAAAACACACAAAAAGGAGGTTTACCAACAAGTGGTCACGGTAAATTTACAACACACGAGATGAGTGCGGATGTCGAACAACATCACGGTTAACTCGTGTTAGCTAGAGAATCCAAGTCCATAAAATATGATAGAGATTCGAGAAAATATCAATGGAGAGATCCATTGATGTTGACTTCGCGACCAACCCATTTCATCAAATACTTAGCACGGCTCGACATGATCACACATGCTGGAAAAGCACACGTGAGGCGATCGAGGCGTGACTAGAATGATGATTAGGGGTTACTAGCCGACTTACTCTTGATTCTTATACACTCTTCCTTACGAGGGGTTGTATAAAAGTGAGTTTAGACAACTCGACAAAACGATCTCTAAACTCGACCTTTGATCACAAAGCAGTTACATGTTAGAAAAATCAACTTGTGGAACTACTTTTGACATTGAGCAAGTCCTCTCAGTACCACCGATAAGCCAAGGGTTGAGAGTTCCTTTTTGTTAGCAAAAGGTCATGCATTTGGGTAGAAATCCATTTGGTCAGGTTGTTCATCCGTTTCTTCATGTGAGATGAACCGACGTGGTTCAGAAATATAGGGATTAAATGAAAGAGCGAAGGAACAAACTCCTGCATCTCGACAGCAGGGGGAAACAGATCTCCAATTTGAGAGCTAATCAGCTGTTTTCCATCACTAAAAAGCTCCAAGGTTTCACCTTTACACAAAGGACGTAAAGGAACTTGTATAAGTAGTCACTATCAAGGTCAAGGAAAAGAGACCACACATGAAAGGGGTATTCCCTTTTGATCCAACGGAGATGATAGATGTTGCTTGATCACTTGACAAACAACATAGAGATTGTTTCAAGGAAGTAGTTTACGGAAGATAACACATTAGTGTAGTTCCACAGTGGATCATGACCAGAGACCTTGATACCAGCATCCGACGAGTAGCACAGTCCTGTGTGCGCATTCACAGGAGGCTCTCAGTTTCGCTGCGGCACCATAAGTCATTAACCATGACACCATTATCGAACTGGCACCAATAACAATCTCACGTAGCAAAAAAAAAACCTATTGTGCCAAGATAACGCATTGACATAACCTCATAATGGATTACAACTACTAACTGTGATACCAGCGCGTGCCGAGTAGCACAACCATGTGTGCGCACCCACAGAAGGCCCTCGGTTTCGTCACAGCACCATCAGTTTTAGTCATAGCACCATTACCAGACATAACCAATTAGAAATCTCGTGCGACACCAATAGATTAGGCAAGGGTGATAATATACAAAGAGACTCTACCTGTCAAAACGGTTACAAGTAGAGAGTCAAATAGAGCATGGCCCAATGAAATGAACAAGGCATGGCCATAACCTAAACTTGATGGAAGGAGTATGATGGGAGACTGTTAATTCAGCCCCAAACATATTTCTATGCCCATCATAGGGATTACAAAGTCAAGGATTAGTATCTGACTAGATGCGGAGTAAAAATAATCATGAGATTAAGTTGGTATGCCTTCGATAGAAATGAGGAAATCAAAGGCATCAAACTCAAGAAAATGATGAGACATGTCTTTCCTAGGTTGGGTCGATAAAGCAACGATGTGATTATCAAGAACAGGCAAGCTGGAATTAGGGATATCAGCTTGCGCCAATCGAATAAGGGCATGGTCTAAGATGAAAATATGAGTCGAGATTCTTATTTTAATCTTAAGTACCCTTTTTGTCCAACGAAGAAATTATCTAAGCATTTATTTGTATAAGTTTGGGTCAAGGAGGGGTAACGGAAAAAAAATCAACTTTGGTCATGGTTCACCAACTAAGAACATGGCCTAGATTTGGGTTTAGGCAAACAAGTCACTAACCTTCTATCGACACATTAAGCACAAGAGCACATATATAGCATCTAAACATAATACCTAAGGAACAGAGAACAACTATTTTATTGAAGTTCATAATTCAACATTACACCAGATTATCTACAATCACTGGTTTCTGGAATAAGGATGAGAGAAGCATTTTGGGTGTATAGGTGACAAACATGATGCAACAATCAGGATGCATGCTCGTCCTATTCGTCCTCACTAATTTTGCCAACATATTGTGGCAGTAACGTTCTATATCGGTGGCATACGTTCTCTCACGGTATTTTTCTAGTCGTCAGCTACACACACGTTTTCGAGGTTAGTGTACCTGCAGAAAATCCATTACAGCCCAATTCCCAATGATGCAAGTCACATATGACAGTGTATCACAGTTTATACTCCATATATTGCTATATGGAGGCCAGCTCATCATTAAGCGCCGAGCCACGCATAGGCGCCGTTGCCACACTTTAACCATAGGGCAACTCATTATGGTAACTCACCTTCTTACCTGAGCGTAGGTGCGTCGTTACGAGTACATTACACTTCTCAGTATTCCCATGTTTGTATACCCATACACATCCATGGGGTACAGAATCCCGGAAAAGTAAATACTCCACAGTGCAGCCTTCATATATACATATGTAGAACATGTATATAATCGGACGCCACATTTAAACACTCCCCTAGACCGACGGTTGTTCGGTCATGCTCTCACATCTCACCTTACCTTGAGCGTCGATCCATTCCAAACGGAATGGTTTTCAAAAATAACAATACACATGTATGCAATACCCACCCGGTTATGGGTTATGGTTTTTAAATAAGCCACCTAATAGTCCTTAATATAGGGCTTAACAGAGGATGTCGCTAGCATTATAGTTTTTCAAAACAGTTTTTCAAAACCAAACCATATGTTTAGTTGAAACTATGTTTTCTAAAACCAGAACTTTGTTTTTAAAATACGTATGTGACCGTATTATACTTAATCCTGCTCCGATACCAGCTGTGGCAGAACCTCCCAAGTTATTGGCCCACATGCACCTGTCCTTGTCTCAAAGACCTCAGACTGCTATGCATGTGCACCAGATAACTTAACAGGATCTGTCCGATTGCCCCAAGGACATCGGATAAACCACTTACAACCAGAACCGCGGGATTAAGTAACACAAATCACACACACCAATGTTTTTGCAGCGGAAATCTTATTACCAAATTTTACAAGTTACAAAAATTTTATATTATTTTATCGGAGTGATTACAAAAGTATAAGTTTGAAATATATGCTAGCTCAAATGACCATCCTCAATAAGAAGGTAAAGACGGGGTATACTTATATAAGAAGGCCGAGCCCACCGGCACTTAACACCATCACAGCAGCACAAAACTATAACCTGAAAAACAACAGGGAATAAAACCCTGAGTACGGAATTACTCAGCAAGACTTACCCGACTAAAGAAAAGACTCTCAAGGGTATGCTGGATTTGGGAATCAAGGAGAGGCTTTAGCAAGAATCAACTTAGATACTTTTGCAGAAATAGCTTACTAAAGTGAGTCCTTACTTTCAATATTTTAACGCCAGATTAAGTATTAATAGACTCTATTTGCATCTGGTCTAATTTCACCATCTCATCAATACAACATCATTTTTATTCATGAGGTTCACATCCTGACTTAGGTTGTAGGTCGGAGATCAAGTCTCCACTCTCCGGGGATATAACGGCGATCCGAATCGATTTACTCAGCTGAGGATTTCTAACCACACGACATATGTTTCTCGTAAACCTTGATGTCTACTATTCCCACGGATCCTCCACTGCATGAACAGGTCCGCGCCACCCGAGAGTACACCACCCCTTTTAGGCGATCCGTTGCCAGGAGGGTACGTGCCACTCTCGCCATCTCTCCACTCCCAGTGCGCGATTGTCTTTTCATGTATGGAATAGCCGGGTTCAAGCTTACCCTGTCCCATTCTCAGGGCATGTGGCTAGATAAGATAGTCCTTGATCAACAGGCCTACATACGCATCCAATCCTTAATTGACCCGGGCGGAGCATCACCTGTTCCTAGCCCAAGTCTCGATTTAAGTATTTCCATCCTTAGGATTGTGTCTGTTCCTTAGGATGAAAGAGCATCACAGGGAACTTTGCAGTAAGATCCCACCATTGCTCCAAATGAAATTACTCTTGCAAGTAGAAGTCATCCTTTCTCGAGTTAAATTAAGGACAACCTCTATCCACAAGATCTAAGCAAGGCTAAGCATTTTTGTAAATCATATTTTGATACTTCACAGAAGTATCTATAAAGGTATGGATATCAAGGAAAGCAATGCATCAAAGGGTTTCAAGTAATTCCTATGAACCTAATGCACATTTCACTAGACTTAAGTGTGCGAAAAGTATTTAAAAACACAAGGAAAGGGGTTGCATGCACCGGGGCTTGCCTGAGTAACACTATGTTAGTGTTTGTTAGGCGTCGATCACTTGACGATCAGCCTTTGTTCCGGCATTCATCAGATTATCCGTCTTCAGGTTCGTTCATCAACTTCATCTTGCGGATTAGCCCGCGCTTGGGGTCGACTTGGCTTGTCTTCCGCAACACGCGATTAATTAACGTACCTGAATGGAATGCATTATGCACATGAATGCATATCGACGGAAATATTATAAACCTAAATAGTGTTACGTGATAGCGGATTTAAACACCTAGCGGCGAGGCGTTGTACAAATTTTATACGATAATTCTGGTTATCGACCTACGACTAAGCGCAATATTTACGCTTCTCTAAATTAAACGAACCTAACGTAAGCATCACGAAATAACAAACTATACACATTAATACAACTAGCCTAAACACAACTTATCAATTAATTAATTAAGTTCTAAACTTATCCCTTGCTTTATAAATTACACTACACCTTTATAAGTGATTAAAATATTTCATCAACACACATGCCTACTAAAATTCTACTCGGTACACTAATTCAGCTAAGTGACTAGAATAGCGAAATAATTCGCCATAGCTGAATTTGGCTCGATAATCACAAGAACTGCGAAGTCGACGAGAGTTTCGTGACCCACGCAATTTACCGAGCACCTTAATGCGCCTCGCACTAGCACATTAATTTATTCAACGATCGAACTATTCTGAATAATTTATCAACTTACCGTTTCAGCAGCTGACTCGAAGCCGCAAGATCGGTAGTGATTTTCCGATCCAGGCAATTTGTCGAGCGCTTGGGAAATATCGCGCTGCTAGCTTCGTCTTGGGATTTCTTGACGATGGAATCAGGGGCTCGGCTGCCAGCAGGGGAGCAAACAGTGTGCGCAGCAGAGGATCACGGCGACTAGAACTAAGACCGAGCGGAGGGGATTGGGAACTTGGGCGTCGAGCGAGCAGAGCAAGCACCCAGGGAGCTGGACACGGCACAGGAAGAGCTCAGGACGCGCAGAAGAAAACCCGACGGCGATGCGCGCCATGAAAACAGGCAGAGGGAGCTCAACACCGGCCAACTGAGGATCGAGCAGAGAGAGAAAGTTGCCGGCCTGCCGCGAGGGAGCTCGACAGGAAGGGGATTCCGACCATGGAAGAACACGCACGCATCACCTGAGCATGCAGCCGTGGGGCGTGGCGCAGGGACAAGGCACCGAGCGCCATGGCTAGGAAAAGCAAGGGGCAGAGCGAGCTCCAAGCTGGGGGTCAAGGATGCGGCTGGGGAGAGCTCAGCGCAGTGGAGCAAGGAGAGAAGGAGCGACCGGACGCCATAGGTGACAGAGGAGGAGCTCGGCTGCTAGCAAGGACCCAAGCACAGGGGCGCGCACCAGAGAAGAACAGAGGCGGCCAGCGTCCACGGCGAGCTGCAAGAAGAGCAGACCAGAGGGAGAGCCGCGACACAGCGAACGGCGGGGCGATCGAGCAGAGGATGGGGCCGAGTTGGGACCGAGCTGGAGCACCACGGTCCGCTGCGTAGCCATGGAGAAGCACCGCGCATCAAGCACAGGAAGATGGGCGCGAGCAAGGTACTCAGCGCAGTGGCCATGGCCGAGCAGAGGGAGCTCCGGCCAAGAAGAGGAGCTTGAGGAGCGCGCGCAGGGAGTTCGCAGGGAACCCGACGACGACATGGGAGCGTCGACCAGGGAGATGGTAGTACGGCAGCTGGGAGCTAGGCATCGGCATGGGCGTTGATGGAAAGGAGCTTGACCGGGAATGGGGTGCTAGCGTGTAGCGCAGAGGAGTGCGTGAGCTGAAAAAAAATGCCTGGGAAGAGGGCGGTGACTGCTGCTCCACGGAAGAGATAAAGGAAGGATTAGAACGGCGGGAGATAACCATGACCAGGACAAATATAAGCAGCGACTCAAAATAAAACAAAAGGAGGAAGCGGTGGGGAAAACAAATATCAGAGGAAGATATTTCATTTAGCAAAAAGGAATTTCAGAATATTAGAATTTAAGTCTAGATAAGATGTAAACAGATTGAATTAAAACCACACTTAGGTTACATATATTATTTATTTGACTTTGAAATAGGAAACATGATCGGCTAATAATTTGTTCTGATTTTGGTTTATTTAAACAGTCTGTTCCTAGTAGCGTATTTACCGAATTTATAGAGATTGCTCGAACCGAGCGAAATGCTTAAGTGACAATTTTAATTCGTCTTAATTAATTTTAAATTGGCACTAGGCTCGACACTTTTAGAATTGAATAAATTTTAAACTGTGCGAGCTGAATGCGGCATCGCAATCGGAATTCCTCCGAGGATGATGTCAGTATCGCCACGGGAGCTAGATGTAGACGGATTAAACCAGACGATATCCGATTCGATATTTAAGACAACACTGGTTTGGTCGAACTCAGACAAAAATTTATCCGTCACCAAAACACAGCTGAGTTGATTATTCTACAGTATGGGCTGAAGAACAAATGGGATCATAACCTCGCGCAAGGTTTTGCGCGGTTCGAATTATTTTACCCCGAACATTTTAGTCGTCGAGTTCAAATTAATTTGCCCAGGATAAAATCATCTGAGTGGGTCGGGCTTCCGAAGTCGTATTCGCGCGAGCGATGAATTTTAAATACTCACCGGACGCACCGATTTTCGGAACGACGATGTTCCGAACATCACGAAAATTTTGGAAGAGCCCGAATAAATAGAAGTAAAAATGATGTCGCACTCGCGACAAACGGAACAGATGCGATATTAAAATCGCGATAAGCGAGGATGATTAAAATTTAAAAATCCGTTTTATCCACTGATATTGCGTGCTTAAATCCGTACTCGTTGTCGAATGGAATATAAACACCTGGGGTGTTACAATACTTAGAGGAGGCCTCCTCCGAGTATGACCGGTCGCCTGCTCCTACCTCTCCGGTGGTGTTGTCCGAGGATTCGGATGACTCCATGGGACTGTCCACCGTGGCCCGAGCATACTAGCGCTCCATCGAGCGTGCCGGGCTCGGTGGATTGGATGACTAGGAGGAGGTCTCCTCAGAAGAGGTGGACTCCTCCGACTCTTCCGAGGAGTGGAGCGGCGGTGACGGCGACGAGGACGGCGGCAGCAGCAGCGACGACGACGGCAAGGGTGGTGGTGGCGGCGAAGGAGATGGCGACGGCGATGGCAGCAAGGGCGGCGGCGACGGCGGCAAGGGCGACGGCGGCGGCGACAAGGCCAGTGGCATAATGCGGGTTTAAATATTAGTATAGATAGCAGTAGTAGTAGCAATAAGTAGTAGTAAGTAGTAGTGGATTAGAGTAGTATTAGTATAGCGTAGTGTAAGTAGTAGAGTAATGTAATATAATGTAATGACCAGGGGTGGAAGAGGCCGACTCATAATGAGTCGGCTTCAAGTTTGTGATGGACTCCCCTTGATGAATGAAGAACGTAGTTATTTCACTTAACCACTGTTGCATGCTTTTTGTTCATGTGCTTGAAGGCTTGTCGGCATTTTAGAGGTAATGCCCGAGTGATGATTGTGATTCTTGCTTTTTCCGAGTTATGATCTGGCATTTTATAGGTAATGCCCGACTTATGGAGCCAACTTATACTTATGTCGACGTGTCTTCTTGAGTTCCGAACCCTAAATCTCACTTTTCTCCTTCACCGCTTCTCTGCTTTCTGAGTTCTTGAGCCTGCCCACTCCACCCAAGAGATTGCGATGGCCCCCAAGAGGAAAAGATAGAGTGCTGCTGCTCCAATCATTCCGCCCATTGATCCTAATAGCCAGCTTCCATTTGCCAATAACCACATATCTGTCATTTCTGAGTCCGATCTTCTGCATCTTGTGGAAACTATGGTTTTGCCGCCGAAAGAGCTGTGTTCTTGGCGAATCTAGCGCGGGGTGACTGTTCTGACAAGGACACCCACAAAGCCGTTGTCTTCGTGCCTTTCCTCATCCGAGGGCTTGCCCTGCCTGTTTCTCCATTTTTCCACGGCCTCCTTGATTTCTACGATTTGAATCTTACACATCTGAATCCCAACTATATTCTTCAAATTGCCACTTTTGTGCACCTCTGCGAGGCATTCCTTGGAATTCTTCCCCACTTTGGGCTTTGGAAATATCGTTACCATTGTTGGCCCAGTATGGCCGGAGGATAGAATCAACTTGTCGGTGGTGCCAGTTTGGAGCTTCATCGGGGGAGGAAAGTAGAGTACCTTGACATCCCCCTTAAGGACAGTATTAAAGGATGGTGCCTCGAGTGGTTCACCATGGAGAACCACAACAAGTCCCTCCCTCCTCGATCAGGGAGGCAGCCCGACGTCCGCACGCCTAGCTGGACAGAGTCCCCCCACCAATTCAGATGTAGTCAAATCCAAGGTGCTGCTTGCTGAGATTTGCTCGTTGAAAGACAGAGGCCTAACTGCTGAAGCTGTGGTCGCTGACTTTGTTTTCAAGAACATCCAGCCTCTGAAAAACAGAGTCTACCCTGCTTATCTGTACACCAGGGTCAACGACCCTACCCGAATTACCGATAGACAAATTCCCAATGAGGACCTGCTGAGCCAACTTGATTTGATGCTAAGGGGCAGGGTTTCAAATGCTGGTGCCCCCTCGTCTTATTCTACTTGGAATCTGCCCCCACAGAGTCCCTTTTCTGATTTTGTTTCCAATCCTCCTGTTCGAGATGGCAGTCCGGACCATAGAGTGCAACCCTCCTTAGAGGACATTGAAGCCTTCATTGCTCCCTTCCGGAATCTTCCTGAGGCTGAGAGGCAGACCCACTGAGATGCCGACCAATACTGACGATGCTGAGATGAACGCTGTTCTTAGCATGCTAGCTGGGGAATCATTTGACTCTGCCCGCTCTGAGTCAATGGCGGTAGCAATTAAGCAGGACCTTGGTGAAGACGAGGAAATTCAGAAACCTGAAGGTGCTCGTCGCAAGCGATCCCGCCGAGTTAACCATCCCACCGTGCCTAACGAGGGGAAAAAGAAGAAAAGACGACTTCGACGGTTATCGTGCTTGGAGCAAGATGCTGGTCCCTCCACATTATTCCTCGGCGATGGCCCGGTGAGCACCATCCTCGAGGATAATGTCAGATGTTGTGACGATGCTCGGGTTATCAGTAGTGTGCTTGATGAGGATGAGGAGGAGGAAGAAGAAGAAGTTCTGTTAATTCGCAAGAACAGTCATCGCCATAGGGGCAGCGACATTCCGATGCAGGCCTTATCTGAACTTGTCAGCCTTCAGGGGTTGTCGATATCTGATTTTGACCAGGCATTGGAAGAGATCATCCCCGAGAACCTTTTATCGGAGCCTCCTGAGGTTGACAATCCCATCATCTATTCAGAGGTCCCAGATGATGCTCTTCTGCATGTGATACTGTTGGGCAAGAAGTAACTCGAACAGTTTCTCGTGCTTCGTCGACCTTGGAGGGCAGTCTAGCTCGCGAAGACGCACCGGCCCTCAATGCCGCTGATCCGAGTCGCTCCTCTAGATATGGCTGAGGGATCTCCAGCCTTGGAAGTGGCTGCTACGGAGGGCCCAGCCCCGAGGGTGGTGCTGGGAGCGACCCAGCCCCCAATGGTGTTAGGGTAGGTTCCTCTTCTGCTGCTTCCATGGACGTCCACATTGGATCATCGCTGGTCCAATGTGAGGAGCCTATAGTGACATACTTATCTACTGCTCTCACTGGTCTGATCACTTTAGAGGCTAGTGACCCAGACGCCAAGAGTCTGCCGCCTCCTGACGAGACTGAGGTTCCTCCAAGTCGTGCCTTCGATATCATTCCTATTGACATGCTCTCAACAAGTAATGCACTGATTCTTCCTGCTTTGGGTCTTCCCTTATTCCTCTCCAACCTTCAAGTGAATCAACTTTCTCCTTTTACCATTCATGCTGGCAAACTAGCTTTCTTGCTTATTTTTTCATAATCACAGGATGTTCTTGGTTTCGTATCTGCCCAACTAAAACCCTGTGGTGCTCCTGTCCCCGATCAAGTTTCATCCTTGATGCAGTGGAACCCTTTACTACTTCAAAAACAGATAGAAGATCTGAAGGCCTCAAACATTGGTTAGTGAGCTCATAGTTTCCTTTTTCGCTTTAATTGCCCAGCTTATCTTATGTCTTGTGCTTTTCTCTGCTGCTTTTTCATATTTGGCTCGATGATGCTCTGATACTGAAGAGAAGTATACCCAGACTCAGGCCGACTTGAGCCAAACCTCTGCTTTCTTGGATAGTGCTCGCGCCTTAAACTCTTCTCTGAATGCATAGCTTGACTTCGAGAAGATGGCTTATGAGGTAAACTCTCTTGGCTGCTTCTGTTTTGCTTCCCTTGCTTCGATGATCAATGTTGTTCTTGCTTGCAGGAGGAAAAGCGAGCACTCGTTACTTCTCGTGACAATCTGGACAGGCTATACCGTGACGCCAGCACTTCCTTGACCATTCTAGAGAGGAGTCACTGTTTTACCATGCCGGACTTGGACCATCATTGTGATGAACTGAGGGCATCCTAGGATGAAGTGTCATGACTTGGTAAGCTGCTGTCTACCAAAGATTATGTCATCAAGGAGCTGCGCGCTTCCAAGAAGCTTGTTACTCAGGAGCTAGAGGTCGCCCGCCTCCATATCAAGGCCTTGGAGGACGACCACGTCGTTATGAAGGCGATGTGCGACAAGGCTATGGATAAGGCTATTCGCGTCGGGCGGATCCTGATGAGGAGGCCTGGCGTCGTGGTGCCTCAAGACATTGTTGCTGATGTTGTTGCCACGCCTGATGCCGCGAGCCGACCATCTTCTTCTGCTACTTCTGCAGTTGAGGCTTCCTGCAAGAATGCTCTAGCGCAATGATTTGCTTGAAAAACACTTGTTCATTGAGTTAGTACTTTTTAGAGAAAAAGTGTGGTATGAGTTCTGTGTGTATGTATTGTACTATGTTTGGACTGACCATTCTGTTAGCAGGGTGCTAAAATCACCCTTGATAATGCGAGTAAGTTATTTTTCTTTGAAGCACTCCTGATTCGAGTTGGCTATTTTGTTACTAGGGTATAGTGATCACCCTAACTCGTGTACGCATAAGCAAGTCGCACCGACTTAAGGCGTTTCTGACTTAAACCGATTACTCTGTTAGAAGGGCATTGTGATCACCCTAAGTCATGTAAGCGTGAGCATGTCACACCGACTTAAGGCATTTCCGACTTAAGCCGATTGCTTCGTTAGTAGGGCATAGTGATCACCCTAAGTCATGTAAGCGTGAGCATGTCGCACCGACTTAAGGCGTTTCCGACTTGCTGATTGCTCCGTTAGTAGGGCATAGTGATCACCCTGAGTTGTGTTAGCGTGAGCATGTCACACTGACTTAAGGCATTTCCGACTTAAGCCGATTGCTCCGTTAGTGGGGCATAGTGATCACCCTGAGTTGTGTTATGCTGATTTCGAGTTGAGCCCAATCTAAGTCAGTTGTCAATCAAGAACTTGAATGCCTTGGAAGATGAAAGCTTCATTGATGACGAAATCTTCTGCTTACAAAGTACAACTCACCCTCAAGAGTTTTGAGGTATTGCTAGGGGTAGAATTTCCTGAGGTGCTCGATATTCCATGAATTCCCCACTTATGTGTTGTCCATCTGAGTGAGCCGGTAGGATCTCGGCCGTGTGACCTCTGCAATGACGAACGGTCCTTCCCACGGTGGTGACAGTTTGTGTCGTCCCTCCCCTATTAGTACTCGGCGGAGGACCAAGTCTCCCACTACGAAGGACCAATGCCGCACAGCTTTGTCGTGGTAGCACCTCAAGGTCTGCTGGTATCTGGCCGACTGAATTACCATATTTAACTGCTCCTCCTCCAGCACATCGATGTCCTCTAGCCTGGTTGCTTCTGCCTTAGCTATGTTTTCAAAGGTCAACCTGGGTGCCCCAAAGATCAGATCGGCGGGTAGCACTACCTCCGACCCATACACCATGAAGAATGGGGTGTTTCCATGCAGAGCTCGGCTTGACTGGATTCGTAGGCTCTAGACCACGTATGGTAGCTCCCTGATCCACTTCCCCGCAAGCTTATCGCTTTTATCGAGCACCTTTTTTGAGTGCATCAAGTATCATCCCGTTGGCTCTTTCCACCTGCCCATTAGCTCTTAGGTGTGCCACTGATGCGTACTTGATCTGAATGCTCCTCTACTCGCAGAAATCAAAGAACTTTGAGCTAGTGAAGTTAGATCCCAGGCCAGTGATGATGCTATTAGGTATTCCAAACCTGAACATTATCTCCTGAATGAACTCCACTGCCTTTGCTGAGGTCAAGGAAGCTATTAGCTTGTACTCTATCCACTTCGTAAATTTGTCGATGGCAACCAGTATGTGAGTATACCCTCCTTGAGCTTTCTTGAAAGGCCCGATCATGTCCAGCCCCCAACATGCAAACGGCCAGGTCATAGGAATGGTCTGCAGCTGTTGCGTGGGTAAGTGTCGTTGTTTTGACAAGAATTGGCACGCCTCGCATTTCTGGACTAACTCGGTAGCATCATTCTTCGCAGTCGGCTAGTAAAACCCGGATCTAAAAGCCTTTCCCACCAGAGTACTTGATGCAGCATGCACACCACACTGCCCATCATGAATCTCATCTAATAGCTGTCTCCCGGTAGTCGAGTGGATGCACTTCATGAGGGCTCCTCCTGCGCCTCTTCTATACAGCAGGCCCCCTATGATGGTATAGTGGGCCGATTGTCTTGCAATGCATTCTGTTGTGGCCTTGTCATCCGGTTCCTCTTCGTTCTTTATGTACCTGATGATGGGCTCTCTCCAGTCATTGGGATCTGCCTCTAGCTGACTCAGGGCGTTGCATTCTTCCATATGATCCGTGATAATGCTTGGTTGCTGTATTTCTTGGACGAAGATCCCAGGTGGAACTTGGGCCCGACTGGACCCCAGTTTCGACAATGCATCAGCCACTGCATTGCGATACCTTTCCACATGGTTGAACTCCAATCCTTCAAACTTGTCTTCTAGCTTCCGCACGGCTGCACAATATCTGCCCATCGAGTCAGTCGAGCAGTCCCAATCTTTGTTTATTTGACTTATGACTACCAGTGAATCGCCGTACACCATTAGCTTCTTGATGCCGAGTGAAACCACGATGCTCAGCCCGTGGACCAGTGCTTCATACTCTGCTGCATTATTGGATGCCGGAAACAAAAGCTGGAGTGCATACTTGAGTTGTTCACCTCCAGGAGCAGTAAAGAGAATCCCCGCCCCCACTCCTTGCAGCTTCAGCGAGCCATCAAAGTACATTCTCCATACTTCAGCAACCTCTAGGCTTTCTGGGACCTGGTGCTCAGTCTATTCTGATAAGAAGTCAACCAGTGCCTGAGTCTTTATCGCCATTGTAGGAAACGGGTGACGCCTAAGAGGGGGGGGGGTGAATTAGGACTTCTAAAACTTTTACTAAACTAGGCCACAATTAAATCCCTAGAGCAAAACCTATGCAAATAATCAAACTAGAAAGTGCAATCTAGGTTTTGTCTAAGTGTTGCTACCTCTACCGCAATGGCTAAGTTTCAATCTACACTAAATAAGTATGAATACAAGATTGAAACTTAAATGCTTAGTATAAATGCGGAAACTTAATGAGCAGAGTAGAGAAGCAAACTCTCGTGGATGACGCCGGTATTTTTACCGAGGTATCCGGAACCACGCAAGGTCCCGACTAATCCTCGTTGGTGCCCCTATGCAAAGGGAAGCCCACGCGAGGGCCAAGCACCACGGTCGAGTAACTCCGTAGAGAGCCGCGGGCCTTCTCCACGCGCAAGTGGTGCTCCGCTTCCGGCTCCTCTCGGACGCTCCCCGTCGTCTCCACTATCGAGCTTCTGGCCAAAATGCCGTGGGCCTCGTTCCCTCCGATACACGGTGGCGGCCGTGACACAGACGCGGTTGTCATGGTCTCGCAAGACTCTCGCCCCACACGGTACAATTACAACGACTCACGCAAGAGCCGAGGTGTTGTGTGGTTTTACAAAACTCACTCAACTAACTAGGGTTCACCTAGAGCAAGCGTTAAAGCAGTCTAACTAACCTAAGCACTTCGCAAAGCACCTACGCTAATCACCGAGTGATTCTATTAAGCACTTGGGTGTTTGAGCTCTTGGAAATGTGCACTATATGCCTTGGTATGTTGCTTGGGCTCCCACACCTTCAAATGCCCGGTTGGGTGAAGTATATATTGGCCCCAACTCCAAAATAGCCGTTGGAGAAAAGCTGCAGTTCTCTGCGGCACACCGGACAGTCCGGTGGTGCACCGGACAGCGCACTGTAGCCTGTCCGGTGCGCCTAGCCGTTGCTCTGTCAGAGCAGGTGACCGTTGGCGCCGCAGGCTTTTCCACACCGGACAGTCTGGTGCTCACACCGGACAGTCCAGTGGTCTTCTCTCCGGGTGCCACCTAGAACTAGCCGTTGGGCTGGAGTTCCTTGGTGCACTGGACAGTCCGGTGTGTGGGCACCGGACAGTTCGGTGTGCCACCGGACAGTCCGGTGCGCCTTCGCACAGACAGTCCGCAGCAGCACACTTGGACTTTTCTTGGATCTTCTTAATGTCTTCTTTTGAGGTGTTGCTTTCCTCAATTCCTTAGTCCAAGTAAATCTTGCATCCTGTGAACTACAAACACAAACACTAGAAAACTTATTAGTTCACGGATTGTGTCGTTCATCAAACACCAAAACTCGATTAGCCAAATGGCACGAGGTCCATTTTCCTTACAATCTCCCCTTTTTTGGTGATTGATGACAACACAACCAAAGCAAGCAAATAATACAAATATTTGAATGAAAATATGCAATCTACTTGCTAGGATGCATGTTTGTCCCCACAATGTGATATTATGGACTTAAGCCTCCCCCTAACTCCATAATTCACTTACTTCCTATTTTTGGACCAAATAACCAAAACCACTTGAAAAACCATTTGTAGATATAAAATTTTAAATTGGTGGTGTTTGGTGTTTGATATAGTTTTCATTGCTTTGGTCCCTAAACTTCTCCCCCTTTGGCATCAACCACCGAAAAGGAAGACATGAAAAGCATGTAGGAAGTAAATAAGAGCTTGTCCTCAAAGGATTACTCCCCCTAAGTGAGTGTTCTCCTTTAGAAAGAGTTTTTCTCCCCCTTTAAAGATGAAGAAAAGCTCCCCCTGATAGAGATCTTAGGAAAAAGCATGTGAAAATTAGAGGTGAAAGACATGATTTGAAAAGACTAACTTCCCTTATGCATAGGTAACAGAATATGAGTTAAGTACTTATGCATTTTTAGCAACATGGAAGTATATGATATGAAATATAGTCTAATCAAATATTGGAGAAGACATGTAAATGATACTAGATGTAGTCTCAAAAGATACCGATTGAAATTCAATGGTGAGCTTGAGAGACATGAAAGTTCTTGGAGATTTTGCAGTGGAAGATTTGTTGTCTTTCTCCGGGGACCTCATTTTCCTTACAATGAGACTATCACATGAAATAGACTTGAAAAGGTGTTAGTCTCAAAGTATTAGATTGTAGAGTAACCTCCCCCTGAAGGTGTGCATACAAGTTTTGCATACTTGTAGGAGACTTGCACTTTGATTTGATATCAAGAGGGGCAAATTATCTACAATCCAAACTTTGGCACATATAAGTTAAATGATACAACTTGTAGAAATCAAAATTTTTAATTGATGCAACATTTACTATGGAGTGATACAGAAGCTATGTGCCGTGCTTAAATAAACATTTTAAGCCATGTAGGTTTGCTTAAGTATATGAATTGAAGGCAAGCAATCCTACCATGTGATTTACCTAGTATGCATAATTTTAAAAGTAAATAACAAATGTAATACTAGGCAAGAAAAGTAAACTAGATAAAAAGGTAAATAGATACGCATATCTAAAAACAAGAAATACAATAAATCTAGTTACCTTAATCATGGGTGGGAAATTTGGGTCCAAAATTTTCACTAACCCACTTGGCAAGTAAACTTGATCCAATATGATGTATCCCATTGTCGGGGACCATAATTAGGGGTACCCTCAAGACGCCTAATTCTCAGCTGGTAACCCCCATCAGCATAAAGCTGCAGAGGCCTGATGGGTGCGATTAAGTCAGGGATCAGTCCATACGAGCGACTCGATCACGCCTCGCCCGAGCCTAGCCTCGGGCAAGGGCGGCCGACCCCGAGGTGTTTCCGTCTCGCCCGAGGCCCCCTTTTGACGGCGAACACATCTCCGGCTCGCCCGAGGCCTTGCCTTCGCTAAGAAGCAACCCTGACTAAATCGCCGCGCCGACCGACCGAGTCGCAGGAGCATTTAACGCAAAGGTAGTCTGACACCTTTATCCTGACGCGTGCCCCCCGGCAGAGCCGAAGTGACCGCCGTCACTTCGCCGCTCCACTGACCGGTCTGACAGAAGGACAGCGCCGCCTGCGCCATTCCGACTGCAGTGCCACCTGACAGAGTGAGACTGAAAGGCAGTCAGGCCCTGCCAAAGGCGCCATAGGAAGCTCCGCCCGACCCAGGGCTCGGACTCGGGCTAAGGCCCCGGAAGACGGCGAACTCCGCTCCGCCCGACCCAGGGCTCGGACTCGGGCTAAGGCCCCGGAAGACGGCGAACTCCGCTCCGCCCGACCCAGGGCTCGGACTCGGGCTAAGGCCCCGGAAGACGGCGAACTCCGCTCCGCCCGACCCAGGGCTCGGACTCGGGCTAAGGCCCCAGAAGACGACGAACTCCGCTTCGCCCGACCCCAGGGGTCGGACTCCGCCCTGGCCTCTGTCGAACGACCTCCGCCTCGCCCGACCCAGGAGCTCGGGCTCGGCCTCGGCCATGGAAGACAGACTCGACCTCGGCTTCGGAGGAGCCTCCACGTCGCCCGACCTAGGGCACAAGTCCGCCACGTCAACAGGGAACGCCATCATCACCCTACCCCGAGCCGACTCGGGTCGCAGAGAAAAAGACCGGCGTCCCATCTGGCTAGCCCCGCCAGATAGGCAATGATGGCGCCCCGCTAGCCCCGTGACGACGGCGGCTCTCAGCTCCCTTACGGAAGCAGGGGGACGTCAGCAAGGACCCAACCGCTCCGACAGCTGTCCCTCCGCCAGGCTCCGTTGCTCCTCCGACAGCCACGACACCACACCAGCTGGGTGCCAAGATCTCTCCGGCTGCCACATTGGCATGTACTTAGGGCGCTAGCTCACCCCCACTAGACACGTAGCACTTTGCTACACCCCCATTGTACACCTGGATCCTCTCCTTACGCCTATAAAAGGAAGGACCAGGGCCTTCTTAGAGAAGGTTGGCCGCGCGGGGACGAGGACGGGGCAGGCGCTCTCTTGGGGCCGCTGTCTTCCCTCACCCGCGTGGACGCTTGTAACCCCCTACTGCAAGCGCACCCGACCTGGGCGCGGGACGAACACGAAGGCCGCGAGATTTCCACCTCTCTCACGACTCGTCTTCGGCCACCTCGCCTTCCCCCCTTCGCGCTCGCCCACGCGCTTGACCCATCTGGGCTGGGGCACGCGGCACACTCACTCGTCGGCTTAGGGACCCCCTGGTCTCAAAACGCCGACAGTTGGCGCGCCAGGTAGGGGCCTGCTGCGTGTTGACGAGCAGCTTCCCGTCAAGCTCCAGATGGGCAGTCTCCAACGACCTCTCCAACCCGGGATGGTGCTCCGTTTCGGGAGTCTCGAGTTCGTGTCTCTCGACGGCAGCTACGACATGATACTCCTTCCACCGCCGCGCGACGACGACAATGGCGGCCGACAGCCCGCCCACCGGCGGTGGAATCGACGATGTCTTCCCCGCGTGGTGGAAGAACAACATTCGAGCTCGCCCCGTCCTCTCCCCCGCCATCGGAGGAGGAGGCGGGGCAACCAGGGCCGAGCGGGAGGCCGCGCTCCGTCGGCTGTCGAGCGAACCGACGTCCCCAGCGCCCCAACGGAGGGCGCGTCGGGCGTCGACCTCGCGTTTGAGACGAAGGCGAGCGTCGTCCCCCCGCGACACGCCAATCCCGAGCAAGTGGACGACGCCAGCACGCTCGCGGAGGGCCTGTAGGACGTCGCCCTCGTACCCAAGACGACGGCGCAATCAGTCCCCGACGTGACTATGTCGCTCCTCGTCGACCAAAAGGTACCAACTGATTCCCATCCTACGTCATTTCGACTCGGCCTCAACTCGCCTAGCGACCTCGCTTTGGCGGGCGCTCACGTTGAGGCGAGTGCAACCCCTCTGGGGTTTCGTATGCGGTCGCCTTGGGACCGATTGACAGACGTCTCGGCCTACGGGCCCTCTGGGTCCGAGGAAGATGACGATCCCAGCGTCTGTTGGGATTTCTCTGGATTTGGCAACCCCAGTTCCATGCGGGACTTTATGACCGCATGTGACTACTGCCTCTCCGACTATTCCGACGGCAGCCGCAGCCTTGACGACAAGGACTGCGGCCCAAGCCGCGAATGTTTCCACGTCGAGCTAGGGGATCCCTCCGAAGGCAACCATCTCGGCATGCCGGAGGACGGTGATCTCCCTAGGCCGGTGCCTCGCGCCGACATCCCGCGGGAGCTAGCTGTGGTCCCCGTTCCGGCGGGGGGTCACGACCCACAGCTCGAGCAAGTCCGCGGGGCGCAGGCCAGGCTCAACGAGGGAGCAGGAGCGCTCGAGTCGATCCGCCGGGACGTCGGGCAGGTATGGGCGGGCCAACCCCCGGCCGGAGAAATACGTCACCTGCCCTAGGGTTTCCAGCACCGCGTCGCCAACGATGTCAGGGACAGGCTGCCACCCGCATCCAGTGGGGTCGGTCAGAACCTGGCAGCCGCAGCGATGCTCCTTCGCGCGATGCCAGAACCATCAACCACCGAGGGTCGGCGAATCCAGGGAGAGCTCAAGAATCTCCTGGAAGGCGCTGCGGCCCGGCAGGCCGAGAGCTCTGCCTCCCGAAGGCAGGGGTACCCCTCGGAACCTCATGCCGCGACTTCCCGATTCATGCGGGAAGCCTCGGTCTACACCGGGCGCACGCGCAACACCGCGCCTGCGGCCCCGGGCCACCTCGGCAACGAGCACCATCGTCGCGACCGTCGGGCCCGCCTCGACGAAAGGGTGCGCCGAGGCTACCACCCCAGGCGTGGGGGACGCTACGACAGTGGGGAGGATCAGAGTCCCTCGCCCGAACCACCCGGTCCGCAGGCCTTCAGCCGGGCCATCCGGCGGGCGCCGTTTCCGGCCCGTTTCCGACCCCCGACTACTATCACAAAGTACTCGGGGGAGACGAGACCGGAATTGTGGCTCGCAGACTACCGCCTGGCCTGCCAACTGGGTGGAACGGACGACGACAACCTCATCATCCGCAACCTCCCCCTGTTCCTCTCCGACACTGCTCGCGCCTGGTTGGAGCACCTGCCTCTGGGGCAGATCTCCAACTGGGAGGATTTGGTCCAAGCCTTCGCCGGCAATTTCCAGGGCACGTACGTGCGCTTCGGGAATTCCTGGGACCTCCGAAGCTGCCGGCAACAGCCGGGAGAGTCTCTTCGGGACTACATCCGGCGATTCTCGAAGCAGCGCACCGAGCTGTCCAACATCACCGACTCCGATGTCATCGGCGCGTTCCTTGCCGGCACCACCTGTCGTGACCTGGTGAGCAAGTTGGGCCGCAAGACCCCCACCAGGGCGAGCGAGCTGATGGACATCGCCACCAAGTTCGCCTCTGGCCTGGAGGCGGTCGAGGCCATCTTCCGAAAGGACAAGTAGCCCCAGGGCCGCCCGTCGGAAGATGCTCCCGAGGCGTCTATTCCGCGCGGCGCCAAGAAGAAAGGCAAGAAGAAGTCGCAAGCGAAACGCGATGCCGCCGACACGGACCTTGTCGCCGCTGCCGAGTACAAGAACCCTCGGAAGCCCCCCGGAGGTGCTAACCTCTTCGACAAGATGCTCAAGGAGCCGTGCCCTTACCATCAGGGGCCCGTCAAGCACACCCTCGAGGAGTGCGCCATGCTTCGGCGCCACTTCCACAGGGCCGGGCCACCCGCAGAGGGTGGCAGGGCCCGCAACGACGACAAAAAGGAAGATCACCAAGCAGGAGAGTTCCCCGAGGTCCGCGACTGCTTCATGATCTACGGAGGGCATGCGGTGAATGCCTCGGCTCGGCATCGCAAGCGAGAGCGTCGGGAGGTCTGCTCGGTGAAGGTGGCGGCACCAGTCTACCTAGACTGGTCCGACAAGCCCATCACCTTCGACCAAGCTGACCACCCCGACCACGTGCCGAGCCCGGGGAAATACCCGCTTGTCGTCGATCCCATCATCGGCGACGTCAGGCTCACCAAGGTCCTGATGGATGGGGGCAGCTGCCTCAACATCATCTACGCCGAGACCCTCAGGCTCCTAGGCGTTGATCTGTCCTCCGTCCGAGCAGGCGTTGCGCCCTTCCACGGGATCATTCCTGGGATGCGCGTCCAGCCCCTCGGACGGCTCGACCTTCCTGTCTGCTTCGGAACGCCCTCAAACTTCCGAAGGGAGATTCTGACGTTCGAGGTGGTCGGGTTCCGAGGAACCTACCACGCGGTATTGGGGAGGCCATGCTACGCGAAGTTCATGGCCGTCCCCAACTACACCTACTTGAAGCTCAAGATGCCGGGCCCCAACGGGGTCATCACCGTCGGCCCCACGTACAAACACGTGTTCGAATGCGACGTGGAGTGCGTGGAGTACGCCGAGGCCCTCGCCGAGTCCGAGGCCCTCATCACCGACCTGGAAAACCTCTCCAGAGAGGTGCCAGACGTGAAGCGACACGCCGGCAATTTCGAGCCAGCGGAGACGGTTAAGGCCGTCCCTCTCGACCCCAGTGGCGACACCTCCAAGCAGATCCGGATCGGTTCCGGGCTCGACCCCAAATAGGAAGCAGTGCTCGTCGACTTTCTCCGCGCAAACGCCGACGTCTTTGCGTGGAGTCCCTCGGACATGCTTGGCATACCGAGGGATGTCGCCGAGCACTCGCTGGATATTCGGGCCGGAGCCCGACCGGTCAGGCAGCCTCTGCGCCGATTCGACGAGGAGAAGCGCAGAGTGATAGGCGAGGAGATCCACAAGCTAATGGCAGCAGGGTTCATCAAAGAGGTATTCCATCCCGAATGGCTTGCCAACCCTGTGCTTGTGAGAAAGAAAGGGGGGAAATGGCGGATGTGTGTAGACTACACTGGTCTCAACAAAGCATGTCTGAAGGTTCCCTACCCTCTACCTCGCATCGATCAAATCGTGGATTCCACTGCTAGGTGCGAAACCCTGTCTTTCCTCGATGCCTACTCAGGGTATCATCAAATCAAGATGAAAGAGTCCGACCAGCTCGCGACTTCTTTCATCACGCCCTTCGGCATGTACTGCTATGTCACCATGCCGTTCGGTTTGAGGAACGCGGGTGCGACGTACCAGCGGTGCATGACCCATGTGTTCGGCGAACACATCGGTCGTATGGTCGAGGCCTACGTCGATGACATCGTAGTCAAGACAAGGAAAGCCTCCGACCTCCTCTCCGACCTTGAAGTGACATTCCGGTGTCTCAAGGCAAAGGACGTCAAGCTCAATCCCAAGAAGTGTGTCTTCGGGGTGGCCCGAGGCATGCTCCTGGGGTTCATCGTCTCCGAGCGGGGCATCGAAGCCAACCCGGAGAAGATCGCAGCCGTCACCAACATGGGGCCCATCAAGGACTTAAAAGGTGTACAGAGGGTCATGGGATGTCTCGCGGCCCTGAGCCGTTTCATCTCACGCCTCGGCGAAAGAGGCCTGCCTCTGTATCGCCTCTTAAGGAAGGCCGAGTGCTTCACTTGGACCCCTGAGGCCAAGGAAGCTCTTGGGAACCTGAAGGCGCTCCTCACCAAGGCGCCTATCTTGGTACCCCCAGCTGATGGAGAAGCCCTCTTGGTCTACGTCGCCGCGACCACTCAGGTGGTTAGCGCCGCGATTGTGGTCGAAAGGCAAGAAGAGGGGCATGCATTGCCCGTTCAGAGGCCAGTTTACTTCGTCAGCGAGGTGCTGTCCGAAACCAAGATCCGCTACCCACAAGTTCAGAAGCTACTGTATGCAGTGATCCTGACGAGGCGAAAGTTGCGACATTACTTCGAGTCTCATCCGGTAACTGTGGTGTCATCCTTCCCCCTGGGGGAGATCATCCAGTGCCGAGAGGCCTCGGGTAGGATCGCAAAGTGGGCGGTGAAAATCATGGGCGAGACAATCTCGTTCGCCCCTCGGAAGGCCATCAAGTCCCAGGTATTGGCGGACTTCATAGCCGAATGGGTCGACACCCAGCTGCCGACGGCTCCGATCCAACCGGAGCTCTGGACCATGTTTTTCGACGGGTCGCTGATGAAGACGGGAGCCGGCGCGGGCCTGCTCTTCATCTCGCCCCTCGGGAAACACCTGCGCTACGTGCTGCGCCTTCATTTCCCGGCGTCCAACAATGTGGCTGAGTACAAAGCTCTGATCAACGGATTGCGAATCGCCATCGAGCTAGGGGTCCAACGCCTCGACGCTCGCGGCGACTCGCAGCTCGTCATCGACCGAGTCATGAAGAACTCCCACTACCGCGACCCGAAGATGGAGGCCTACTGCGATGAGGTTCGGCGCCTAGAAGACAAGTTCTACAGGCTCGAGCTTAACCACATCGCCCGGCGCTACAACGAGACTGCGGACGAGCTGGCAAAAATAGCCTCGGGGCGAACGACGGTTCCCCCGGACGTCTTCTCCCGGGATCTACACCAACCCTCCGTCAAGATCAACGACACGCCCGAGTCCGAGGTACCCTCGGCCTAGCCCGAGGCGTCCTCGGTTCAGCCCGAGGCGTCCTCGGCTCAGCCCGAGGTACCCTCGGCCCCCGAGGGCGAGGCGCTGCGCATCGAGGAGGAGCGGAGCGGGGTCACGCCTGATCGAGATTGGCAGACCCCGTACCTGCAATATCTCCGCTAAGGAGAGCTACCCCTCGACCAAGCCGAGGCTCGGCGGGTAGCGCGACGTGCCAAGTCGTTCGTCTTGCTGGGCGATGAAAAGGAGCTCTACCACCGCAGCCCCTCAGGCATCCTCCAGCGATGCATCTCCATCGCCGAAGGTCAGGAACTCCTGCAAGAGATACACTCGGGGGCTTGAGGCCATCATGCAGCGCCCCGAGCCCTCGTCGGGAACGCTTTCCGGCAAGGCTTCTACTGGCCGACGGCGGTGGCTGACGCCACTAGAATCGTCCGCACCTGCGAAGGGTGTCAATTCTATGCGAAGCAGACCCACCTGCCCGCTCAGGCTCTGCAGACGATACCCATCACCTGGCCCTTCGCTGTGTGGGGTCTGGACCTCGTCGGCCCTCTGCAGAAGGCGCCCGGGGGCTACACGCACCTGCTGGTCGCCGTCGACAAATTCTTCAAGTGGATCGAGGTCCGACCCCTGAACAGCATCAGGTCCGAGCAGGCGGTGGCGTTCTTCACCAACATCATCCATCGCTTCGGGGTCCCAAACTCCATCATCACCGACAACGGCACCCAGTTCACCGGTAGAAAATTCTTGGATTTTTGCGAGGATCACCACATCCGGGTGGACTGGGCTGCCGTAGCTCATCCCATGTCGAATGGGCAAGTAGAGTGTGCCAACGGCATGATTCTACAAGGGCTCAAGCCTCGGATTTACAACGACCTCAACAAGTTCGGCAAGCGATGGATGAAGGAACTCCCCTCTGTGGTCTGGAGCCTGAGGACAACGCCGAGCCGAGCCACGAGTTTTACGCCGTTCTTCCTGGTCTACGGGGCCGAGGCCGTCTTGCCCACTGACCTGGAATACGGCTCCCCGAGGACGAGGGCCTACAACGATCAAAGCAACCAAGCTAGCCGAGAAGACTCGCTGGACCAGCTGGAAGAGGCTCGAGACAGGGCCTTACTACACTCGGCGCGGTATCAGCAGTCCCTGCGACGCTACCACGCCCGAGGGGTCCGACCCCGAGACCTCCAGGTGGGCGACCTGGTGCTTCGGCTACGGCAAGACGCCCGAGGGAGGCACAAGCTCATGCCCCCCTGGGAGGGGCCATTCGTCATCGCCAAAGTTCTGAAGCCCGGAACGTACAAGCTGGCCAACAGTCAAGGCGAGGTCTACGGCAACGCTTGGAACATCCGACAGCTACGTCGCTTCTACCCTTAAGATGTTTCCAAGTTGTTCATATACCTCGCACCCACGCAAAGTTTAGTCAACAAGGAAGGGTCGGCCTCGTCTCGGCAAAGCCCGACCCTCCCTCGGGGGCTAAAAGGGGCGAAACCCCCTCTGCGTCAAAATTTTCCTCGAAAAAAAATCTCTTCTACCAGAATATCTTTCGTGCTTTTTGACTACTTCGAAAAGTGGGTCCTGGAAACGACGGAGTACACGTAAGCAGCCAAGGCTGACCGAGCCGAGGGACTCCTACGCCTCCGGGATACGGATACCTCACTCATCACCTTCTGCGATAAGTAACTCGCGTTCGGATAAAGTGACTCCGCGGATCGAACAAGTCTTTATGTTCGGAAGCCCTTCTGCCGAAGCGATCCTTCGAGCCTTCTCGACCAAGTCGGTGACAGGGCCTCATGGACGGGTGAAAGTACGCGTAAGCGGCAAGGCCGACCGAGCCGAGGGACTCCCACGCCTCCGGGATACGGATACCTCACTCGTCACCTTCCGCGAGAAGCAACTCTCGCTCGCACAAACATCCCTGTTACCGATAAAAAGTCCAGATACTCGAAACAAGAGGAAAAGAGACGCAACTTTACAACGCAGCGAGGGTGTGTGTTCTGGCCTCAACGGCCGCACAAGGCACACACTACAAGACAATCTGATCCTGCAGGCTCGAGTCTTGACGCTGGAAGGGGGCAGCAACACCCTCGACATCGACGGCATCTTCGACGAGGCCCGACCTAGCCTCGGACGGCGACGTGGTCCGAGGGTCTCCGCTCCGAAGGACGACGTCATCACCACGCCCGGGCAATCGCTGCCAGGGACTTCTCCGGGAATCCGGCCCGAGAAGGCGGCTCAGCCGGTCACCCCTGGGGCCTCGGCCAACCATCTTCCGAGGCGCCAGCCCGGTCCGAAGCCTCGGCTGGTCAACTCCGACGTCGATCCCGCCAACGGACAACCCGGTTAGGCTCCGGCCAACCAGGTTTCATTTTCGAGCCAACTCCGCCTCTGTTCATGCTGATATCGCTACCCCTGGCCTCGGCTCGTCGAAGAGCGGCCGAGGGGTCTCTTTAACTAAGCTAGAGGAACCTCGGACAGCAAGGCCGACCGAGCCGAGGGACTCCTACGCCTCCGGGATACGGATACCTCACTCGTCACCTTGACACGGGGCGACTCATGCTTGGTGAAGCGGTTCAGATAGTCAACAGACGAGTCTTAGTGCTCAAGAATGAGGAAAAAACACGGCTCCGTGCCGAAGTTACATACATGTTCAGGCCCCGAAAGCCGAAATGAACAAAAAACCCTGGCATTCGAAGTGCCATTACAAACGGAACTCCGGTTCCCCCTCCGCAGGTACGAACAACCCCACTCGATAGGGGTGGGCCTGCGGAGCAACAGAAGACCGACGAACGGCTTGTCATCGCCCACCCCAGCAGCGGCGATGATGAAGACTTCTGTCCCGGGGGGCCGAACAGCAGCAGTGATGACCTCAGGGCGGATGCTGCTGCTAGGAGGCCCCCGCCCATGCCCGAACTCGAGAGGCAAGGACGGGCAGAAGGCCGTAGAGTTGGAGGTCGGTCCGCGGCCAGCCTTGGCTATCACGTCGGCGGAAGAACCTCTTCCAGCTGCCGTGGCAGACGCCGGCGCCGCGAGCGGCTCCGAAGCCACTCGCGCCCGAAGGCTAGGCACGCTGCAGATGCCAGTGCCACGGACGACAACCGCTCCTCCCTCCGATCACTAAGTAAAGGAGCGGGCCGCCGCCCACGCGGGGGCCGACCTCAACTCGGCACACTCCCCTCCCCAGCCCTGGTGATGAAAATCCTTGAGGCTGAGGGAGGGGCAGAGGCCGCAGCCTGGCTCGCTTTCCCCCACCATCAAGCCGGAGGTCACCATCTTGGGTGACCGCCGGTGGAGGGGTGCAGCCGGGCTGCATGATGAAAATCCTTGAAGCCAAACGATGGCTGAAAGGTACCAACTCCCACAGAGTTGCGTTCCTCCAACGATGAGGTGAAAAGACGGCGGTTTCCCCCATCCGGGGGCTTGAAAGGTGGAAAGACACGGTGCATAAGGGAAGAAGAAGACATGGTCGCCTTACGAAAGGGGTCGCCCTACTTTTAAAGGCGACTCTCCCTGCTTGCACACCCAACCGTCACGGGCTAAGTCTTCTCCAACACGCTCCAAAGCCCTCCCCTGCAGCGCGGGGGCTGGGTCCCGCATGTCATGCAGACCGGCTCCGAGCAGAAGAAGCCAAACCGCCGCGCGTGGTGCACGCAACCGCCCAGCGGTTACAAGTGACCCTCCACTTTTGCCCAGACCAACGGGCGAAAGGGGCGGGCAGCCATGCAGGCGGCATGCAACCGCGCCAAGTGGACGCGCCTCTCCGACTCTCGACACGCCAGCATGGAGGCCCAGGCCCACGCGTCGCGCAACCGGCGCGCCGGATGCTGCATGCAAGCAACTGTACCACTTGCGCCACCACCGCGCCTCCTCGATTGTGGAACCAATACCGCGACTCGAGGCGACCCAGCGCGCGACCCAGCAGCGCCAGCCTGACGCAGCGGTCAACGCGGTCAAAAGTGGGCCGGCAGTAATGACGGTGGCAGGCGCGCGGGAGCAGCAGCCACGTCGTCAGCCAAGCTCACGTCCCATCCGGAGGTAGCGAGAGAACCCCCTCTCACGGCGTGAAGACAACGTGCCCATGATCCGTTCCTCGAACGGCTCGCGCACGCGCAACGGCAGCCCTGCCAACTACTCGCCCCGTCGCATTTAACTCCGCGGCTGGACAGGCGGCGCTTCTGGCAGGAGCAGCGGGCGACGCTTCGCCTTCGCCGAAACAACCGCGCCAAAAAAGGTACGCTGCGTCGTTCGGTTTCGTATCCTTTTTCCTTTTTTCCTCTTTCTCTATCTCTTGCGACAGGGAGTGGGAAAGGGGGATACCCCAAAAGGGATCCTTCCCCGTGAAGGAACTAGGCTCCGAGCCTCCTTACTGATCAGGGGTTCGAAGGCTGGCCCCCCCGGAGGGTTCAACAGCCGCCTCAGATCGCGTGGGCCCTACACCCACTACTGGTCAGAGGTTCGAAGGCCGGCCCCCCGAAGGGTTCCACGGCCGCCTCAGGCTACTCGGGCTCCGCGCCCATTACTGATCAGGGGTTCGAAGGCTGGCTCCCGAAGGGTTCACAGTCGCCTCAGACACCGAGCGAGGGATGACCAGGGGTACGTTCGATACATAACCAAGGCTCGGGCTACGCTCCCGAGGTACCCTAGGACATTTCCGAGACCAGAGGGAGCGATTTTGTAACGGAATCCCATCGGAGGGAGGCATCGAGCCCTCGGACCCCGTCGCCAGGGGACCGGGTCCGGCAGATCACCCGCAGGTACTTTTGGGCGTGCCTCTGGGCCCCTAGCCGACCCCCAACGAACGGGGCACGGACGTCCACTCGGATTACCCGCTTGCAGCTCACCGGAGACGCCATGTTCGGTGCCCATCGAGGGTAACATGGCGCTCTCCCCCCTCCTCCTTGCGGAAAGGCGACGTAGGGGCGTATGTAAAAAAGCCGAGTCTGTCCCTGATCGCCCTCTCGCCCTGTGCGGAGGCTCGGGGGCTGCTCTCGCAAACCCGGCTCCGGCCAAACCGTTGACAGCGTCAACATACCAGCCCGAGAACTTGGGCCCCGACCGTGCACCCGGGCTACGGCCAGTTCGCATGAGGGAACCACCAGACCAGCCGAAGCATTACGCAAGGCATTAAGACCTCGAAGGAGTGAAACCACTCCTCCGAGGCCTCTGGGGCTACACCCGGCGGGTGCGCTCGCGCGCACCCACCGGAACAAAATGCAACCGAGAAAGGCTGGTCCCCTTGCAAAAAAGTGTGACGAAAGCCTCCAAGTGAGTGCTAACACTCCCTTCGAGGCTCGGGGGCTACTGTCGGGGACCATAATTAGGGGTACCCTCAAGACGCCTAATTCTCAGCTGGTAACCCCCATCAGCATAAAGCTGCAGAGGCCTGATGGGTGCGATTAAGTCAGGGATCAGTCCATACGAGCGACTCGATCACGCCTCACCCGAGCCTAGCCTCGGGCAAGGGCGGCCGACCCCGAGGTGTTTCCGTCTCGCTCGAGGCCCCCTTTTGACGGCGAACACATCTTCGGCTCGCCCGAGGCCTTGCCTTCGCTAAGAAGCAACCCTGACTAAATCACCGCGCCGACCGACCGAGTCGCAGGAGCATTTAACGCAAAGGCAGCCTGACACCTTTATCCTGACGCGCGCCCCCCGGCAGAGCCGAAGTGACCGCCGTCACTTCGCCGCTCCACTGACCGGTCTGACAGAAGGACAGCGCCGCCTGCGCCATTCCGACTGCAGTGCCACCTGACAGAGTGAGACTGACAGGCAGTCAGGCCCTGCCAAAGGCGCCATAGGAAGCTCCGCCCGACCCAGGGCTCGGACTCGGGCTAAGGCCCCGGAAGACGGCGAACTCCGCTCCGCCCGACCTAGGGCTCGGACTCGGGCTAAGGCCCCAGAAGACGGCGAACTCCGCTCCGCCCGACCCAGGGCTCGGACTCGGGCTAAGGCCCCGGAAGACGGCGAACTCCGCTCCGCCCGACCCAGGGCTCGGACTCAGGCTAAGGCCCCGGAAGACGGCGAACTCCGCTCCGCCCGACCCAGGGCTCGGACTCGGGCTAAGGCCCCAGAAGACGACGAACTCCGCTTCGCCCGACCCCAGGGGTCGGACTCCGCCCTAGCCTCTGCCGAACGACCTCCGCCTCGCCCGACCCAGGAGCTCGGGCTCGGCCTCGGCCATGGAAGACAGACTCGACCTCGGCTTCGGAGGAGCCTCCACGTCGCCCGACCTAGGGCACAAGTCCGCCACGTCAACAGGGAACGCCATCATCACCCTACCCCGAGCCGACTCGGGCCGCAGAGAACAAGACCGGCGTCCCATCTGGCTAGCCCCGCCAGATAGGCAATGATGGCGCCCCGCTAGCCCCGTGACGACGGCGGCTCTCAGCTCCCTTACGGAAGCAGGGGGACGTCAGCAAGGACCCAACCGCTCCGACAGCTGTCCCTCCGCCAGGCTCCGTTGCTCCTCCGACAGCCACGACACCACACCAGCTGGGTGCCAAGATCTCTCCGGCTGCCACATTGGCATGTACTTAGGGCGCTAGCTCACCCCCGCTAGACACGTAGCACTTTGCTACACCCCCATTGTACACCTGGATCCTCTCCTTACGCCTATAAAAGGAAGGACCAGGGCCTTCTTAGAGAAGGTTGGCCGCGCGGGGACGAGGACGGGGCAGGCGCTCTCTTGGGGCCGCTCGCTTCCCTCACCCGCATGGACGCTTGTAACCCCCTACTGCAAGCGCACCCGACCTGGGCACGGGACGAACACGAAGGCCGCGGGATTTCCACCTCTCTCACGACTCGTCTCCGGCCACCTCGCCTTCCCCCCTTCGCGCTCGCCCACGCGCTCGACCCATCTGGGCTGGGGCACGCGGCACACTCACTCGTCGGCTTAGGGACCCCCCGGTCTCGAAACGCCGACACCCATGATATACATCCCAACTTTGCCAAGTCTCCAAATTTCCCATAGACCTTCGGTCCACTCACTTCCCTTTCGGGATCCAAACCTTCTTGGTGCTTTTCATGGTTGAAATAATTTCCTTTGGCACCCAGATGCGTTTGGCCCCCTTTCCTTTGTTGGCTTGCTTGTTGGCCTTGATTGCTATCACCTTTCCATTCTTTTTCTTCTTGATCAAATATGGTGTAACAGTCTTTTTGTCCACCTTTTTTATGTAGGTGTTGGAGATTTTGCTTGATGGCTTTTGTTTGAGCTTTTGCCTTTGTTTATCCCCGGTCATCGCCTTGCATTGGAAAGACTTATGACCTTCCTTGTGGCATAGCCTACAAATCACAGTTTCTCCCTCCACAGGCTTGTTCACTCCCGCAGTGGTGTTATCCTATGGAGGTCAGATTTGTTTGGCTTTGCCTTTCTTGTAATACAAAGCCTTGCCAAGGCGAGCCACTTCTTGCTTTAATTGTTCATTTTCCTTTGCAACCTCATCCGAACATGTCTCTACAACAATATTCTCAACAACAACTTGGTTGCAGGGGTTAGAATTGTCAATTAAATCAAAGCAGTAAGTAGAAGCATCTTTCTTAATAACTTCAGGTATTTCAACTAAAGATGCTGCTGGGGTGCTATCAATGTTTTCTAGCTTAGTAGTTAGCTCATTATTGTGTATGCTAAGAATTTCCATCTTCTCTAGCAAATTTTCAATAGCTTCTTGGGAGCTAGCTAACTTAGCCTTAAGTTTTTCATTCTTTTTAATGAGACTATCATCGGTAGCAGTGGATGGAGCACTAGATTCTAATAGCTCAATTTTAGTTGATAGCTCACTATTTAAGTTTGCAAAAGTTTCAAATTTTTCTAGCAAACCTTTGTAATCATTTTGAGAGCTAACCAACTTATTTTTCAAGGTTTTAAGTTGAGCTTTTTGTTTAGTGCAAACATCCTAAAAAAATTCAACGGCTTCCGCAAGCTCATCTATGGAGGGCTTTCCCTCACCTTCATCATCACTACTGCTATCATCACTAGAGGATGGAATGCTTTTGTTACCTCTTGCCATAAGGCATTTGTGTGATGACCGTGATGAGCGTGATGAGGACCGGTGGCTGCGCGTCTTTGGAGGTTCATCTTCACTTGAAGAATCATCCCAAGTTCTAACACTTGTTAGTGCCTTGCCTTTGCTCCTCTCCTTTTTGGGTTTGGACATATTTGGACAGTTGTCCCTGAAGTGGCCCTTCTCCCCACATGCGAAGCATCCTCTCTTCCTTTGCTTTTTACTATCAATGTTAAAGAGAAGATCTTCGACCTGCAGGGGCACACCCATTAGATTAATCTTGCGGATCATCCTCATTACCTTTCCGACGCGTCAGATTATTTCTTCGTCCTCGGAGGATGATGTGCATGGTTGATTATCTTCATCATCATCACTTTCTTCTTCTTCCTCTTCTCCACTTGAGGAACTTGGAGTAGGAGCCTTCTTTTTGCCCTTCCTTTCATCACATGCAAAAGCATATGGCCTTGAGGAAGTTGGCTCCTCTCCCCGACACATTTTTCGCGACATCTCAAAAGCCGCGATTTTCCCAATCACAATGGTCGGGGTCATGTTGCTCAAGTCCTCCATGTTGTGAAGGATGGTGATGATGGTCCCATATCTTTGTTGTGGTAGGAGGGAGATAATCTTCCTCATAATGTCCGCATCACCTAGCTTATTAGTGCCAATAGAATTGAGCTCATTGATAATTAGATTCAAACGAGAATACATGTCTCTAACAAGCTCATCATCTTTCATAGCAAAAGAATTATACTCATTTAAGACTAGGCAATGTTTTTGCTCACGGACATTGGATGTGCCGTCATGGAGCTTATGCAATTTTAGCCAAATCTCATTAGCAGTTTTCAAGGTAAATACTTGATTAAAAATATCCATGCTAAGAGATTCATACAAGTAATTTTTGGCTCTAGCATTTAAATGAATTTCTTTTTCCTCACTCGTGGTGGGTTTCTCGGGATTCTTGAGGGGTTTCATCCCATCACGAGTGACTCTCCAAACACCTAGATCAACGACCTCTAGGTAACAAGCCATTCTAGCACTATAATATGGGAAGTTAGTGCCATCAAAGTGTGGTGGCCTATGGGTATCCATCCCTTCCTCTAAAAAGTGTCGACTCTTTTGGCGGTGAAGCTAAAGCGTTTCAAATGAGCCAAACCAGGCTTTGATACCACTTGTAGGAAACGGGTGACGCCTAAGAGGGGGGGGGGTGAATTAGGACTTCTAAATTTTTACTAAACTAGGCCACAATTAAATCCCTAGAGCAAAACCTATGCAAATAATCAAACTAGAAAGTGCAATCTAGGTTTTGTCTAAGTGTTGCTATCTCTACCGCAATGGCTAAGTTTCAATCTACACTAAATAAGTATGAATACAAGATTGAAACTTAAATGCTTAGTATAAATGAGGAAACTTAAAGAGCAAAGTAGTGAAGCAAACTCTCGTGGTTGACGCCAGTATTTTTACCGAGGTATCCGGAACCACGCAAGGTCCTGACTAATCCTCGTTGGTGCCCCTACGCAAAGGGAAGCCCACGCGAGGGCCAAGCACCACGGTCGAGTAACTCCGTAGAGAGCCGCGGGCCTTCTCCACGCGCAAATGGTGCTCTGCTTCCGACTCCTCTCGGACACTCCCCACCGTCTCCACTATCGAGCTTCCAGCCAAAATGCCGTGGGCCTCGTTCCCTCCGATACACGGTGGCGGCCGTGACACAGACGCGGTTGTCATGGTCTCGCAAGACTCTCGCCCCACACGGTACAATTACAACGACTCACGCAAGAGCCGAGGGGTTGTGTGGTTTTACAAAACTCACTCAACTAACTAGGGTTCACCTAGAGCATGCGCTAAAGTGGTCTAACTAACCTAAGCACTTCGCAAAGCACCTACGCTAATCACCGAGTGATTCTATTAAGCACTTGGGTGTTTGAGCTCTTGGAAATGTGCACTATATGCCTTGGTATGTTGCTTGGGCTCCCACACCTTCAAATGCCCGGTTGGGTGAAGTATATATAGGCCCCAACTCCAAAATAGCCGTTGGAGAAAAGCTGCAGTTCTCTGCGGCACACCGGACAGTCCGGTGGTGCACCGGACAGCGCACTGTAGCCTGTCCGGTGCGCCTAGCCGTTGCTCTGTCAGAGCAGGTGACCGTTGGCGCCGCAGGCTTTTCCACACCGGACAGTCTGGTGCTCACACCGGACAGTCCAGTGGTCTTCTCTCCGGGTGCCACCTAGAACTAGCCGTTGGGCTGGAGTTCCTTGGTGCACTGGACAGTCCGGTGTGTGGGCATCGGACAGTCCGGTGCACCTTCGCACAGACAGTCCGCAACAGCACACTTGGACTTTTCTTGGATCTTCTTAATGTCTTCTTTTGAGGTGTTGCTTTCCTCAATTCCTTAGTCCAAGTAAATCTTGCATCCTGTGAACTACAACACAAACACTAGAAAACTTATTAGTTCACGGATTGTGTCGTTCATCAAACACCAAAACTCGATTAGCCAAATGGCCCGGGGTCCATTTTCCTTATAGCCATGCCGGGTCAGAACTCTATGCCGTGAGCCTCGAGCTCGCATGCCCACTTGGCTATTCTTCCAATAGCTTCTTTGTTATGGAGAATATAACCTATCGGAAATCCTGTGACTATTATGACTTTGTGGTCATCGAAGTAGTGCTGGAGCTTGAGGATACCTTATCTCTGAGAGCCCGAGGACTTCGCTGATGAAGTAAACTGGATGTTGTACTGGGTATGCGTGTCCTTCCACCCGCTCGACTACTAACGTGGTGCTTACCACGTGAGTCGTGCAGGAGATATACAGGAGCAGATCTTCTGCCGGCTGACCGGGCGTAGCTCGACGTGACGACTTGAGCACCGACAGAGTGGTCAAGAACTTCTTCAGTGCCTCTAGAGCCTCCTGTGCCTCTGTGGTCACTAAAACTTGTCCACCTTCTTGAGCAATTTATAGAATGGCATTCCTTTCTCGCCTAGCCTTGATATGAACCTGCTCAGCGCTGCCATGCACCCAGTGAGCCTTTGCACCTTTTTTAGCGACCGTGGCGCTTCCATTCTCATGATGGCCTCAATCTTTTCTGGATTTGCTTCTATTCCTTGATGACTGACAATGAATCCAAGTAGCTTTCCGGCTGGTACTCCGAAGACACACTTTTCCGTGTTCAGCTTCCATCGGTAGCGCCTCAAGCTGTTGAAGACCGGTTGCAAATCCTCGATGAAGTTTTCTAAATTTTCTATCTTGATAACCACATCATCAACGTAAGCTTCCACACGCTTGCCCTAGTGATCGGCTAAGCATGTTTGGATGTCTCTCTAGTACGTCGCTCCAGCATTCTTGAGGCCGAACGACATGGAGGTATAGCAGAAAGCTCCAAATGGTGTGATGAAAGCAGTCTTCTCCTCATTTTCTTTTGCCAAGCTGATCTGATGATACCCGGAGTAGCAGTCTAGGAAAGAGAGCATAGAGCAGCCAACGATCGAGTCAACTACTTGATCTATTCTAGGGAGTTCAAAGGGATCCTTCAGGCAATGCTTGTTGAGATCAGTATAGTCGACGCACATGCACCAATCAACTTTATTCTTTTTTAGTACAAGAACAGGATTTGCTAGCCACTCATGGTGTATTACTTTCCTAATGAATCCTGCTAACACTAAGCAAGCTAACTCGGCGCGAATAGCTTCCCTTTTATGAAGCGTGAAAGGACGTAGCTTCTGTCGAATTGGCCTTGCTTGTGGATACACCTTCAATTTGTGCTCAGTCAGTTCTCTCGGGACTCCCAGCATATCCGTAGGTTGCCATGCGAATACATCCCGGTTATCTTGCAGGAACCGGATGAGCGCGCTTTCCTATTTGTCATCAAGGTTGGAGCTGATGATGGCAGTCTTGCGTTCATCAGAGAATACCAGATTAATCCTCTTAGTTTCTTCAGTCGGCCGTATAGAGGTCACGGCCTGAGCTTTGTTAGTGGGTATTGTTAGATTTTCCTCCTCCAGTCTGGTGTTCTCCTGCGAGAAGAGCTATCGGGGGCCCGACGGTGAGAGCTGTTTGAATGGCTCCCCGGAAGCACTCTGCGGCGCCTTGGAAATCAGCACGCACGGTGATGACTCCCTAAGGTCCCAGCATCTTCAGTATCATGTACGAGTAATGTGGAATGGCCATGAACTTTGCTAGTCCTGGCCTTCCGATGATGGCATTGTACCTGTAGTCGAAACGCGCCACCTCGAACCTCAGGAACTCGGTCCTGTAGTTTTCTGGAGTTCCAAAGGTGACGGATAGGTAGATATGTCCGAGTGGGTACTCCCCTTCAGTTAGCACGATGCCGAAGAAAGGAGTGTCCTACTCAGTGAGGTATTTGATTGCGACCGCCAGGGCCTGGAGCGTCTGGGGGAAGGTGACATTGATGCTGCTTCCCCTGTCCACCAATACTTTCTTTACCCGGCTCTCTCGAGTCACCGGATCAACGAGGAGCGGGTACTTGTCGGGATGATCAAAGTTAAGCCATTGATCAGCTCGGCTGAAGGTTATCGTGTGCTCTGACCACCGATAAGGAGCTAGGGCACTGGTGGTAGCCACCAAGACCTATCGGTCGTTGAGCTTTCACTGTCTCATGTTTTCTTATGCTCCATGGCCTCTGAAGATGACGTTGACCTCCCTATCAACGCGTGGGAAAGCTCCACCCCTCCCCTTATGCTGCTGAGACAGCTTGGGCTCGCCAGGCTCTCCTCGTGGCGGGGGAGGCGGTAGAGGCTAGAATGGTCGGCCATGCCCGACGGAGTGCTTGAAGTCCCTGCAGTTTCATAGGGTGTGGCACATGTCCTTGTGGTACGGGCACTGAGCGCCAAGGATTTCATCCAGTGTCCATACCCCTCTGTGGGGTGCACCGCGGGCCCGAGCGACAGGTGGCCCGGCGGTGTGCACCTCCTCGTAGGGCCTCTTCTCCTAGCGCCTGTCCAGCTGCTGGTTCGCATCTCGCCGTGGCGCGGGTGGTGCGGATTTCGTGTCCCCAATGAGGTCCTGGGCCCACTCATCCACGGTGATGTAGATGTCTGCCTCCTGTAACAATTGTTCAGAGGTGGCTAGTGTTTTCTGGAGTATGGCTCGGACGAAGGCCGAGTCATTGGATCCCCAATAAAAGTCTTCAATTATCGCCGCTCGGCGACTTCGGGGATGCGGTTCCTCATTGTCTGAAACCTCTTAAGGAACAATCGGAGAGTTTCATCATTCTGGTGCCTGATGGATTTGAGTTCCCATGGCTGCGCCGACTTGTCGGAGAGGGACTGGAAATTGGCAATGAAGCACCGACGGAAGTCGCTCCAATCATCGATATAGTGTCGTGGTAGATGTCGGAGCCACTGCAGCATGTCTTGCCCCAGGACAATGGGCAAGTACACCCTCATCACATCCTCCATTGCCCCGGCGGCCTGAGTGGTAGTCGTGTAGACAGCCAACTAGCCGCCCAAATCCTGCTTGGGCTCGTACTTGTCGACGTTGGAGACCTTGAAGTTGGGAGGCCACTGGATGGCCCATAGACGTGGAGTAAGCACGAAAACTCCACACGTATCTTCCTGTCGATGTTCGTGTTGTCGGTCCTAGGGAGGGGAGTTGGTAGTAGGTCATCTCGACCGTCCCCGGAACGGCCCACTAGTTGAGGCTGTAGCCGAGTCAACTCGAGTGGTGCGACTCCGTGCCGGTACGCCGTGATCCGGTCGTACTCCTCCCGGCGCCTTATCTCATTTTCGTGCTGTCGGTCGCGCGAAGCGTTGATGGAGCTCTACGCGTCTTGTCGGTTGTTGATGGCGTGGCGCAGGTCGTTCGCAGGATGGGCGAGGGGTAGAAGGTGATTAGCTGCCTGAGTAAGCAGCCGCCAGTAGCCTTCCATGTCTAGAGTTCATGGGAGACCATCAGCTATCTGAGCCAGCACCCCTCTGACTTCACTCGGCATGTTCATTGCACGAGCAAAGTCGGGGTACAGGTTCTGAGTGAAGAGAGGATTCTCTCGCCGTAGCCTAGCACCCTGTTCGGCTTGCTCTCGCTCCCGGTCATGAGCTTGTCAGCGATCACGGCGGCGAGAGTTTCGGCTTTCTCGGTGCACTCGCTCATCGGGAGTCTCTCCCATCTTTGAGGCTTCGTCTTGGGACACGGGCTACGTCAGATCCCGTTCTCTAGCTTCATGATGTCGCCGTACGTTCCGGCGTCTGTTCCTCCATCGCCGCGCTTCACACTGGGGAGGTTCTTCCCCTTACTTGGTAGGTTCATCGTTAGAGATGGATGCTGACTCCACTCTTCCCTGGATTAAGAGGATGTCGGGGTAGAAGGGAGCCAGAGCGATGGTGTTCTTCTTTCCATCCTCCTTTGAGGGCGAAGGTATCGGAAAGGTGGCTCGGTGTGTTCTCATCCCCTGACTCGGGATGTTTATTTCTTTCTTTCGAGTGATCCGTGTCCACTCCTTTGTGGGCGAGGTGGACAGCAGGGTTCTTCGGGTAAGCAAGATCCCAACTGGTCTGTCTTTCTTTTCCTAAGGGTTTCCAACCCTCAGTTTGTGAGGGATCATCTTCCCTCGAGCTGGGGGTAATGGCACCTCGGGATCTCTGAGGAAAGCTTTTTCTCAGGCGGATCCGCTACCGGTGCAGAGTTCCCTCTTCATCTGTTATGCACGAGATGGTTCCAAAGAAAAACATAGTTCTGGGGCAAAGGACGATCTTGCACTTGATGGTGATGGCCATTGAGATAGTTCTGATCAACGACACACCCCCTACCTAGCGCGCCAGCTGTTAGTGTTTAGTGTCCGACCGCACACCTAGGGTTACCCTTGTGGTGCTTTTGGGTAGGACGGTGTTGTTGATTGTAGGTCAATGGTTCATGCTAGGAGCACGAGAGAGAGAGAGACAGGTGATTTTCTGCAGGTTTGGGCCGCTTTGAGAGGCGTAATACCCTACTTCCTGAGGGGGATCTGTATGTGGTGTGTTACAAGTGGTGTCTCCTGAATGGAGAGAGGCTAATGAGATAGATAGATCGATGATAATGATGGGGTTCCCCCTAGACCTTATATACACGATCGTGGGGCACTCCTTACATACATGATGATCACATATCTCCTAACTAATAGTGAACCAACTGAACCATTCTCCCGAAAATCCTGCCGACTCAACCCTGATCCATCCGACATT
Organism: Zea luxurians; assembly: GCA_029449295.1. NCBI lineage: Eukaryota > Viridiplantae > Streptophyta > Magnoliopsida > Poales > Poaceae > Zea > Zea luxurians. Next base: position 40,308,368 of record JAOPSE010000001.1, on the reverse strand, counting down.
CGAGGGTGTCAGGCGGTTTCTTGGGGTAGCGCACGATTCGACGGACCATCCGGGCTCAAGTCCATCGCCTTCTCAGACCGGCCCATTCCACCAGTAGTTTTTGCTCAGCCCATGAAGAGATGGCCTTGTGGGGTAACTGGCCCAAGGCCTCCTGTAAGGACCTTTCGCCTTCTAGTGGACCCGGGGGATATCTGTCCCCCACAACTACCCCATACCACCATGGCATGTGCATGTTGTACGGTCGACTACTAGAGTATGAGAGGAGACTCTGTAAATAACGTTTCATGTGCCTTCTCTAAACATGCAGTAGTAGATAAAGTATGTGGCTGTGGCTTCTTTTTACTACATATATAACTAGAAACTTATAGTGTTTTCTTTACCGCTCTTCGATGCGGCCAGCCTTACCAACCATAGTATGTATTATTTAAAACAAGTAGAAGATATCTCATGAGTTGGTGCAGTATTTTCGTAGAAATAAAGTAATGGTATGTATAGGTGTTTCGTACCTCGCCCCAACAAGTAAATTTATTATGTGTGTTCCGGGCTCTAGAGGGTGCGCGCGGAATGCACAATATTTATACTGGTTCGGGCAGAATGTCCCTACTTCTAGTCATTGGTGGCTTGCGCTACCAGCACCATTGATGATCAAACTTGTAGTAGGGTTACAAGCGACCGAGAGAGGAAAGAGAGGCTCCCAAGTCTCTTTATTGAAGTGGAAGTGGAGCTTAGAAGCTACTGGGTGGAGTCCTAGCTAAGTCTTGGCTTGGCGGAGCTCCGGCATCCTAGTGCTCGTCAGCACTCCTCCTACTCCTGTTTGTCTTTGTGGGTTCATGTCCATCTGAAGGCGTCTGGTTGCCTAAGAGCTCTCTCCTTTCGATCATGTCCGATCTCTCCTCTTTTTTTTCTTCCCTTTGCCCTGAGGCCAACCCCCCTTTTATAGGTTGGGAGAAGGGTTGACCAGTGGTGGCTTCCCTAGGAAGGAGCCGCAAGGTAAGGGTAAAATCGCGTTTTACCCAGGTGGAGCCACGCGTACTCGTGGGGCCCAAGGCTACTTGACTGTCTTGTTTTTACCGTGGCGAACGATATGGTGCGGTGATGGTCCCAGGTGTCATCAATATGGCTATGCCGACCCCTTGCCTCTGTAGCCTGGGGTTCGGTGCTACCCGTTGTGTAGTGCCCTGCGGGAGTTCTGCGTACTCAGGCCTAGTCTGATACGTCAGAAGTGTGTCGTAGGCAAGGCGTGCGTGGACCATTAATGCGCCATAGTCCGAGAGCTTTGTAGGTCATGAGTGCTATGTTGCCCGAGGTGCTCGTAGTTCATGAGTGGGAAGTGGACTGGCGCCGCGCTGTGGCTTGGTGCCAGGCGTGGTTAAATGCGGTTGGCTACTTATGGCGAGTCAGTCTATGGTCGAGCGCGGGATCCACTCGAGTGGTTCCCTTCCGACATGCCTAGCCTCCCTTGTCAGGTTCCGCCACGCCCGACCCTAGGCTCGGTGCCGTGGGGTTTGACCGAGGGCAGGTCCTTTCAGAGTTGATGTATCTGCCTCTCCCAATTAACCAACAAGCCCCAGCGATCATGGGCTCCTTTCCTCAGCGCACTCTCTGACTGGCGGGTCCCAGGGATTGGGGGTCATTCCCAGACAATATGTATGAATTAAATTTACATGTTCTTACTTCCATTTTCCTAAAAATGGACAAGGTAATGAAATAATCCAATAGAATCAAACAACATTAGATTAAATTATGAGATGATGGAACGACAAATAAATAGCAATACATGAATGCCTTCTAGTATTTATATATTGAAAGTAATATTTTCATTTAGTGCAGATGATGTGGATACCTTATATTAAAGGCTAGAAGTTAGTGAAATGGCATTACTATTAGTAGAGGATGATGTGAATACCTAGTAATAAATAATGTGGATAGATTGCATATTGAAATAGAACTTATAGTGGAGATTATTGGGAGAGGCCCCTTTCGTCATGCCCACCTTCGCCTCATGCCGTCCAACTATTTGCTTAACATTACATGTTGCAGGTCTTCGCTAGGTTTCATAGATGACAAGTTGTGAAGGGACCTTGTTGGACCTCTTGCCCATGTCACAAAAGAAGCAAAGACAATATTAACAAAGGGGAGGTTAAAATGGCATATCCCCCACCTAAGTGAAGCTGGCTTATGGCAGCATCAGCGAACCAGGTCTCTATGGCCCCCATGTCCTAGGGTGATTGAATGCCTTTTGGGCCATTGTAGTGATCTCACAAGCATGCCCCTAGGACAGAGAAATTTACTCAAGATTTAGGGTAGGCAGGGGGGCATGACATACTTTTGTGATGTAAGAGGAGGCCTACACATAATGCCCTAATCAATAGTCTCAAGGAGGAGGATGAATGGTGATTCCCATTGTTCTCTCAACAAGCTTTTCTATTCCCCTTTCATATCATATTCGGTTCACGATTCTTCCTACATTTAGCCATGGTTTTAGAAGTTCAGCGACTCCTTATGCACGAAGGCTTTGGTCTAGAACAATAGTTGGTGCCCACTCGTGGTTGTTGCTCAAACCTTTCAATGCCACTAAAAAGGATGTGAAGCCGAGGACAAAAGCCCTAGAGTCATCGAAAGCGGTCGAGACTGCAAAGAAAATTGCTGGTGAAGTCAAGACACATTGCCAGTGAGCTAAAACCCTTAAAGGAAAAGTGTAAGATCCACCACCTAGCAAAGTCAAAGATGAAGATATAGAAACTTATGTGCAAGCCAAGGTCCTCAAAAATTTAAGCATTTAACCAAGAAATAGAGAAGCTTGAACAAGAAAAACACTAGGTTTTGCAAAAAGATTACAACCCAGAAAAGAACAAAAGACCACAATTCGCTTGAAGATGCCAGAGACATGAGAAACAGTTTAAAAGAGAGATCTAGCAACTCTAGTGCACAAACAACCCTGAAGACCATAAACAAGATTATGATGGTTTCATCAAGATGCTACCCCAAAGACCACCAGGAAACTTTGGGATTCCAATGTATGACAGCACTTCACCACTTTTGCATTAGTTACAATAGTACCCCTGGCCACCCAACTACAAGCCATGAATTAATTCCACACTTCAATGACCAATGCGACCTAGAAAGTCATTGGCTAGATATGAAATAGTGGTGATCTCTAAATGCAGAGATACCACAGCTCTAGCAAAATCCTTCATCATGTTATTCGACATTGTGGCACATAATTTGTACAACTATTTGAAGTCATTATCTATATTATCATGGGATAGATTAAAGTTGAACTACTCACAACTTTCTAATAGTACTAGTTCTACTCCTTGAATAAGTTCTAAATACCCCTATTGTTGGGGGCCTTCGTCCTCCGAAGGTCCTCAAAAACATGATTTGACAATGTTTTCCAAGTGGATTATGTGAACAGGTATCTTCGGACTCAGAATTATGAACATGAAGCACGGTCAGGACGAAGTCTGAACCAGACGAAGGACGAACTGATTACCAGGCTCTACGAAGGATGGTGCACAGCCGAAGCTGTGCGCAGGGAAGCTTCGTCGCGATAGCAGAGGGGGGAACCGACTTAAAGATGAAAAGACTACGTGGACCTTAACAGATTTCCATAAGTCATTGAGAAATGTAATGGACATGGATGTAATTTTACGTGGGCTGCGTCCCGCGTCTATAAATAGGTGAACAGTACTCCCGTACTGTTCACGCTGACTTGGCATCTACTTTTGCGTCACGCTTGTTCTTTTTAACTTCTCTCAGGACCGAAGGTACATTTATAATTTGAAATCATTTCTATCTTTCCATGTTAATAAAATAGAAATGATTCTATGATGATGCTTATATTATATTTCATGCTTTATATGAATCCTTCGCCATTACTTGTTATGTTTACGAAGGTATGTTTCTTGTGACCTTCGCCCGGAACTCATTATTTCCCGAAGGGACATAATGCTTCGAAGGACGAAGGACTTTAACACTTAACACTTTTTATGTTGCCTTGTTCTTAACTCTTAGCATTTGAGAACAAGTCCCCAACATTGGCGCCCACCTCCGGTGAACTCACTTCCACTTCGAGTTTTTTGAACACCTTCGGAAGCTATAGACCTTCGCTATGGCGCCGAAGAAAGCTTCAGCGACTGGGGCTGCAGCACTGCAACCGCTGGACCACAACCAGGAGACCGTCTCTCTTCGGGAGGCCCGAAGCCAGAAGAGGAAGGCCGTCAGCCCGACGCTTCAGGAGGAAGAGCTAGACCAAGAAATCAGGGATATGGAGATACTACATCAACAGGTGCAGAGGAAGAAGGAGAAGATGGCCCGGCTAGCTGAGTTGCAAAGGCAGATAGACGAAGCCTCTGAGGAAGTTCGCCATCTTACTCACGATGAGCAGAACAGAAGGCCTCAGCAGAAAGACCTTCATCAGGAGGGCTTCGTCAACGAAGATGACTGGTATGATAATTTCCATCAAGGAAATTTTGTTTTCGATGATGCTTCTCCTCTCTCCGCTGAGCTGCAGGCTACACCTTGGCCTCCATCCTATAAGCCACCCCAGCTTCCCATGTTCGACGGCCACTCAGACTCGAAGCAGTTCTTGATGAGCTACGAAGCAACAGTGTCCTCGTATGGGGGCAATGCTGCAGTCATGGCGAAGTCTTTCGTTATGGCCGTCAGGAATGTTGCTCAGACCTGGTATTCCTCCCTTCGACCAGGAACGATCACTTCATGGCAGAAGCTGAAGGATATGTTGTTAACCAGCTTTCAAGGATTTCAGACAAAGCCGGTCACTGCTCAAGCCTTGTTCCAGTGCACTCAGGATCATGAAGAATACCTTCAGGCATATGTCAGAAGGTTCTTGCGTTTGAGGGCGCAGGCACCAACGGTGCCCAATGAAATTGTCATCGAAGCCATGATCAAGGGGCTTCGTCCTGGACCTGCAGCCCAATACTTTGCTAGGAAGCCTCCTCAGACTCTGGAGAAGCTGCTCCAAAAGATGGACGAGTACATTCGTGCTGATAATGACTTTCGCCAAAGAAGGGAGGAGGCCTTCAGATTTTCTGAGATGACCAGGGGCTTCGGAGGAAGATTCTATCCGAGGCATGTCAGGTCCATCCACAACTCCACTCAAAATGATGACAAGGGGAGTCAGCAGAACAGGCCGCAGTGCTCCTCACAGGCTTTGGGGCAACAGCAAACTTTCTTCCGGCCACCAGCTCCAAGAGGCAGAGGCGCCAGGGGCTTCGGCGGAAGATTTGGAGATCAACCAAGGAGGATATTTTGCTTATTCTGTGGTGAAAACAAGGGCCATACCACCAGGATGTGCCATATCACCATCCAGAAACAAAAGGAGCTAGCAGAAGCTGCAGCGCAACAGGGCCAGCCGAAGCAGGTCATGCATACTGCTTCGTACCATCAGCCTTATATCCCGGAGTACGTGGGCAACCACCCTGCAGTTTCCGTAGCTTCGGCGAGTCAGCCTCAACCTTCATGGCCACAGCCCCCGCCCCCACCTCCGCCGCAACAAGGCCAACAGCCAGAAGGGAGCCAATATGTTCCGCACCAAAGGGATCTCAGAGAGCAATCTGAAGCTCGCACAGTCAATAGTACTGTGCCAGAGTCGAAGCACATTTACTGACGAATATCCTACTTTGATAGCAGTTTTTTCCGTTTAAGTTCTATTTTCTGTGTAATAAAGGACATTTCAGTTTTCATATAATAGTTTCGTGGTTGGTTATGAGGAAAACCTATCTTCTCCGCAGGCTTAAGTTGCTGAAGCTTAAAAATTTGCGGTAACAAGGAGGACCTTCGAATTATTAAAAATCCTTCGAAGCAACAAAAAGTCGTTCTAAGGAACGCAGAGTAAGTTGCCAAAGTTACAAAAAGTCGTTCCAAAGGGAGCGCAGTGTAAGTTTTTCGCTCCAAAGACGTTCCTAAGGGAATGCAGAGCATACAGCGAAAAGTCAACGCTGATACCGCCTAAGTAAAGGGCGAAGAAGCTCCAAAGACGTTCCTAAGGGAATGCAGAGCTTATACCGCCTAAGTAAAAGGCGAAGAAGCTCCAAAGACGTTCCTAAGGGAATGCAGAGCTTATACCGCCTAAGTAAAAGGCGAAGAAGCTCCAAAGACGTTCCTAAGGGAATGCAGAGCTTACAAATATATTTTGTGTGTATCTTCGGAACAAATGTCATCTGCATAACATAACATCATCACATCATTTTGCATAGCATAAGCATCATACATCATGTTGCATATGGCAAAAGAAGGGGACACAGTATCAACCTTCGAAAGGATGCTTTGAGAAAGAGCAAATTGTGTAAAGTCACGAGGGAATACAATGATAACCTTCGGAAAATAGCTTCGGAGAATGTTTTTACGAAGCATGGATGAGCTTCATCAGAGTAATATCAAAATTGTATAGCTTCGGAGAATGTTTTCACGAAGCATGGATGTGATCTATCAGAACAGTTTTAACGGAGAATGTTTTCTTCACGAAGCATGAAAAGAAGGGAAGGTGTTTTTTCGCCGAAGGCTCAAAAATGGTATGTATGTAGAATTTCATGCATCGTAAAGAATTGAATAATGAAAAGAGACTTGTATATTACATTCAAATGTACAAAATATTACAAAGATCACACTTCGAATGTTTTTTCTAATAACATCTAGTCTTCTCTTAATACTGCTTCGGCGGCCTCATTTAGAAGTTGATCAACAACTTTATCCATGTGACGGAACCTCCCAAGTAAATAGGCCCACCTACAGTTGTCCTTGTCTAGCAGACATCAGACACCCTGTAGATGTTCCTAAGTTACTTGACAAGCTCGGTATCTTTCCTTACCTCACCAGGAACGTTTCACCCGTCTTGCAGACATTACAGATCATCGGAGATAAAGATATGCGGAAGCGAATTACATAAACTTACATTTATTTCCAAAAGTAAGCTCAAGTTAATATATTACAGACCAGTCTAAAAGTGAGTGCATAAAAGTAATAATTATACAAACCAGGGAGACACAAACTTCTCCCGAAAGACTATAACAAAAGATTCTAGATGGAGGACCGAGTCCTCCCGCACTTCAGTCTTGGTTTTCTCCCTTGGGAACCACCTTAGCACAGAAGCAGCAAAAGTCTGCTACTTCCCCACCTAAAAACAACAAAGGGATAAACCCTGAGTATGGAATTACTCAGCAAGTCTTACCCGACTAAGGAAAAGACTCTCAAGGGTATGCTGGTTATATGGGAGTCAAGGTAAGGCTTCTCAAGAATCAAGGACTCTATTTTGCAGAAATGCTTACTAAAGTGGATCCTCAAAAATCCAATTTTATTTGTCAAGTTAGGTAGAATTACCTGCACTAGAGTTCTTTCTACCCTAGTTCAATCACTGGTCCTGTACTAGCCAATTTCTTAACCAAAAACCCATCATCTTTAGTGGAATGCTACGTGTAGGGCAGTGACCAAGTCTTCATAACCGCGAAGGTACGGCGATCCGAATCGATTATACTCAGCTGAGGATCTCCAATCACACGACATATGTAGCACTTAACCCTTGCATATGTCAACCCTCCACCGGGGTTCTTAAGACCGGATCAGGTTCACGCAAACCGAGAGCACAGATACACCACCGTCCAGCCTCTTGCCACGGAGGGTACACGCTACTCTCGCCACCGCTCCACTCCCATTTCGTGTTATCTTATTCCGGCCTTAGTCTGCCCGAGGCAGGGCTTACCCTTGACGAGGCATGTGACCAGTTAAAGGGTCCTCGATCATCAAGCCTACATCGACAAGGTCCTTAATCGACTCAGACGGAGACACTACACCGAGACTCTCTTCTCGTGCAAGTCACCCGCCCGGTCTCAGCTTAATCATTTCAAACCCAAAGTTTGGTACCTGGCAGAGGTACATCTTTTCTGATGTTGAATCCATCACGGCCGTGATGGATCCACCATCAAGTTTTATTTTCGAAAACACCCCTCCCACTTTGCCAAACATCTTTTGTAAAACAAATCCTTTTGTTTTTCTAAAGCAATACTAAGCAAAGTAAAACCTTTTTGTAAAAACAGGATTTCAAGGAGGGTAGTCAAAATCAAGGAAGGCAATGCAGGAATTGTTTAATCAATCAACTCCTATCACCTAATGCAGCAAGTAAGTGAGAAAGATTTTAAAGACATCAAGGAAGGTGGCAAATGCACCGGGGCTTGCCTTTGTTATCAGAGGTGTCCTGCTCGGATCCACAGATATCAAAATAAAAGCAGTTATCCACTTGAGGATCAGAGGTGGGTGGTATCCCTTCTTCAAAAACTTCTTCTTCTTCTTCTTGCTCTAATATAACCATATACATGCATAAGAATGGATGTCATGGAATGCTCATGAGGATGCAAAGATAACATAAACTTATTATTTATGTCTTGAGTACAACTTTCCTTCACGGTACTCCGAGAACCTAGGATTTCCGGAGTCGGTAAAGGAGTTCATGGAGCAGGGGGGGGTGGTTTTGGGTTTAGTGATCAAATAAGGCTCAAATCAAATCAAACTCTACCCATGGCTTCTAAATAATGTGAAGAACTCACATAAAAAGTTTGGGGAATTTTGGACTTATTATTTATTTTCTAAAAATCCAGAACCATTGGTTTAGGCTGTTTTAAATATCCTAAAATTCCCTATTCAAACTAAAAATCATAAAACTATTTTTATTAAATACTATGGAAAATAACAAGTCTAGGAAAATTGGTCTCATATTTTTAGGATTTTTCTACTATTTTCTACAGTTTTTCAAAGCTCTGCTGAAAAGAAAAAGGAAAAAATAGCAACAGTACTGGGCCGATTCAGGTCCAGCCGGCCCAAGCCCGAGCGGATTCACGCGCGCGCCCGCGCCCGCGAGGCGACTTTGCGCAGAGGCCCTCGGGTTTTTGGTTAACTGGGAACGAGTTCTTTTACTATTTCACAGAGTCGCTGACAGTTCACGAAAAGGTCCCTGGGTTCTTGTCAATTCACAACTTGAAGTCCTCGACGGCGCTCAAGCGCGGCCGCGCTCCGGCGAGCAAGCAGACCGGCCGATTGGGGCAGTGACCAGCGCTCCCGAGCGACATACACGGCATTAAACCCCTAAGGAGCATTTCCCCTAACCTAATTACACTAATGGTGGACTAGGGAGCTCCGGCCACGGTGGCCGCAAGCACAACGGCAACACGATCGTGTTCCCGGCGATAGGCGCCGGTCTAGTTCAATTAAAGGGCTCGGCAAGCATCACGGAGACATGAGCATGCTCAAACGAAGGCGCAGAGGGCAGGAACTGACCGGAGTTGGGCTGGCGACGGTGAGTTCACTTCTACGGCGGCGGAGAACCGATTTGGGGGAAGTGCAAAATTCAGGCGAGCTGGTGGACAATCGAGTGTGGGAGCGGGTGCGATAGCTAGTGAAATACATGGCGAAGCCGGGGGGGCTCAATTTATAGGAAGCGACGGCGGCGCGATCAATTTGAGTAGGCTGCGCTGGCGGCCGGATGGGAGGAAGAAGCACTGGCTTCGTGAGTTCGTGGCCACGACGTGGCGGTAACTCCGGTGAGCCACGGAGGGTTTAGAGAAGGTCACGGCGACACGGTGAAAGTGTAGAGCCACGCGGCACCCGGCCGAGAGGCGGCGGTCGATGGCGAGTACTTACCGCGGGCGGTGAGCCAGGGGGGGAGAACGTGCCGTGGCCGAGCGGGGTGACTTCCAGCTCACCGGCGTTGAGGACACGTATCGGCAGTGCTTATCCAAAGACCACCGAGCACGAATCGTGACGAACGCCGATCAACGGCGGCGGCTACCGGCGGTGAAGACGAACCCGATCTTCTTCAGTTAAGTGGTCACTGTACCATGGGAATACCGGTTCAGAGTGACTGACAGTCCAGTTTCCAGAGCCCATAACTTCCAATTTTGTGCAGCAACTCGATTGCCTTTCTTAAACAAAATTGTAGAGCAATATACCATCTACAATTCGACTATAGGACTTGAACATATTTGAGCACTAGATCATGCTCGAATTTGAGCTAGAAGTTGATGTCAGTTCACTGCTAAACTGAATTTCAGATCAAACAGCCTGACAGCCAGTTTTGGACTGGGTTTTTCTCCAAATTTCTCATAACAACTATGCTTGCACCCTTTAGCAAAGTTGTTCTCCTATAATGGGTCTTCAACTTTGATGTGGTGACCTAGGGTAAAAACCCTATACTTTGTAAGTTACAAAGCCCCAAAGTTGAGCCCATTCACTGATTTTTCAGACTTAGAGTAAACTCCTATGAGGTCTATTTTACATTTAGGTCCAAAACCTTGGGTTTTGCTTTCAAGTCCACATTTTTGTGAACCCAAGGACTTAGAATACTTATTTGACTTGGTTTTTGCACTTTAGCCCAAAAGTGGACTAATTTTGCACTTAGGTCCCTAGGGTTTAGTTTTAGGGTTTCCCAGGGTTCTAATTAGGGTTTCTGGCATCCCAGGGGTATAAATGTGATTCAACTTAGTATTTGGGGATATTTTATGACTTTTCTCACAAGCCCTAAGGTTTTTCTCAACTTGGGTTAAGTTTTACCCCTTTAACCACTAGTTAGGGTTAAGTTCTTAAACCAGGGTCCTATTTGCAAAACAGTAAAACAATACAACTTGTTTGAAATTTTTGCCTAGTGAATGCACTCTAGGTGTATCAAACATATGCAATGCCCATACTCATGATGCCATGCTCAAGTTTTAGTTATAGTAACACCAGGGGTGTTACATCCTTCCCCCCATAAAAGAATCTCGTCCCGAGATTTAAAGTCCTAGGGTGAGTAATGGAAAAGGAAATGTGTCACATTTTTATTTCCTTATTTTTGGTACAAGGCAGGGGTGGTGTGGGGGTTCATTCCTTTATTACACAGCTATACAAATTTTACAACTTACAAGAGGCTAGAAAGCCTGGGAAATTCTTATCTAAGAAATCTTGGGTTTCCCATGTAGCCTCATCTTCCGAATGCTGGTTCCACTGTATCTTATAAAACTTGAGAGTCTTTCTCCGGGTAACCCTGTCCTTTTGATCCAGAACTCGAATGGGATGTTCCGAGTACGTTAAATCTGGTTCCAGGACAACATCAGTTACTTCAATGGTTCGATCAGGAACCCGAAGACACTTCTTCAATTGTGACACGTGGAACACATTATGCACAGCAGACAATGTTTCGGGGAGTTGGAGTCGGTATGCCACTGGTCCACATTGCTCAAGTACCAGGAATGGACCAATGTACCTGGGTGCAAGTTTTCCTTTAACCCCAAAACGCGATACGCCTTTCATTGGTGAGACTTTTAAGTAGACGTAGTCTCCCTCTAAGAAGTATAAGGGCATTCGCCGTTTGTCTGCATAACTTTTCTGACGAGCCTGTGCCTTCTTCATATTATGTACTATTTTCTGAACCTTTTCTTCGGTTTCTTTTACCATATCAGGCCTAAAGAAATACCTTTCACCAGGTTCAGACCAATTTAGCGGAGTTCAACACCGTCGCCCATACAAAGCTTCAAAAGGTGCCATCTTGATGCTTTCCTGGTAACTGTTATTATATGAAAACTCCGCCAAAGGTAAACATTCATCCCATTTCTGTGAGAAATCCAGGACACATGCCCGCAGCATATCTTCCAGTATTTGGTTCACTCTCTCCGTCTGCCCACTGGTTTGAGGATGATAGGCCGAACTGTGGAGTAACTTAGTACCCAAGGATTTATGAAGTTCTTCCCAAAATTTGGATACGAACTGAGGTCCACGATCCGACACTATGGTCTTTGGAACACCATGCAAACTGAGAATACGGGCAATGTATAACTCCGCATAGGTAATGACAGGATATTTTACTTTGACCGGGAGGAAGTGGGCGATCTTTGTGAGTCGATCAATGATAACCCAAATAGAGTCATACCCTTTTGCGGTCCTGGGTAATCCCACAATGAAGTCCATGCTTATGTCTTCCCATTTCCATGTTGAGGTTGGCAAAGATTGCAATGGACCAGCAGTTTTCATGTGTATGGCTTTGACACGTCTGCAAGTGTCGCACTTAGCCACATAGCGTGCAATTTCAATCTTCATCTTCGTCCACCAGTAATGTTGCTTTAAATCTTGGTACATCTTAGTGCTTCCCGGATGAATGGAATAGCGGCTAAGATGCGCTTCATCAAAGATTTGCTGGCGGAGTTCTTCATTCTTCGGCACTACTATGCGGTTTTTGAACCATAACACACCTTGATCATCTTCCTTGAAACATTGGGCTGTTCCAGCCCTTATCTTCTCTCGTATGTGCTTCATGCCCAGATTATCCTTTTGAGCATCAATTATCCTTTGTAAAATGGTTGACTCAAGCTTTAGTTGATTCAGAGTTCCTTGCTGGATTATCCCCAGGTTTAACTTCTCCATTTCTTGACATAAAGTGTTCTCGGAGGTTTTAACCATAAGACAGTGGCAGGAAGTCTTACGACTCAATGCATCTGCCACCACATTGGCCTTGCCTGGGTGATAATGGATCTCCAGTTCATAGTCTTTAATGAGCTCAAGCCATCGTCTTTGCCTCATATTTAACTCTGACTGGGTAAATATATACTTCAAACTCTTATGATCGGTGTATATGTGGCAGATATTTCCCAGCAGATAGTGACGCCATATTTTCAGGGCATGAACCACAGCAGCTAGCTCCAGATCATGAGTTGGATAGTGCTCCTCATGTCGGCGTAACTGCCTTGAAGCATACGCAATTACTCGGCCTTCTTGCATTAGCACACAGCCGAGTCCACTGCCTGACGCATCACAATATACATCAAAAGGTTTAGTGATGTCCGGTTGAGCCAATACCGGAGCAGTGGTCAATAGTGTCTTCAGTTGCTCAAAGGCTTCATTACATTTAGAAGACCAATTGAACTTAGTGTCATTCTTCAATAAACTTGTGATTGGCTTCACAAGCTTAGAAAAATCAGGTATGAATCTGCGATAGTATCCCGCTAGTCCAAGAAAACTCCGGACTTGGTGAACAGTCGTTGGAGGTTTCCACTCCAGAATATCCTTGACTTTGCTAGGATCTACCGCAATTCCCTTAGCTGACAACACGTGCCCCAGAAATTGAATTTCCTCCAGCCAGAACGCGCACTTACTGAACTTGGCATACAATTGATGTTCCCTCAGGCGCGTCAATACAATCCGTAGATGCTGAGCATGCTCCTCTTCATTTTTAGAGTATATCAAAATATCGTCGATGAAGACCACCACGAACTTGTCTAACTCGGGCATGAACACCGAGTTCATCAAATAGGTGAAGTGGGCAGGAGCATTTGTGAGCCCGAAAGACATTACTAGATATTCGAACAATCCATACCGCGTAGTAAATGCGGTCTTCGGTATATCCTCGGGCCGAATACGGATTTGATGATAGCCCGACCTGAGATCAATTTTGGAAAATACCCTCGCCCCAGTCAGTTGATCAAATAAGATGTCGATCCTTGGAAGAGGGTACTTATTCTTGATAGTGACCTCATTCAGGGGCCGATAGTCCACGCACATGCGCAAGGTTTGATCCTTCTTCTTCACAAAGATGGCGGGACAACCCCAAGGGGACGAGCTTGGCCAGATAAATCCCTTATTCAGTAAATCTTGTAATTGAATCTTCAATTCCGCCAATTCATTAGGGGGCATACGGTACGATCTTCGGGAGATGGGAGCCGTACCGGGCTTTAGCTCAATTACAAATTCTACATCTCTTTCAGGGGGTAGTCCAGGCAAATCTTCCGGAAACACATCTGGAAACTCACATACTACCGGAATGTTCTTGATCTCCGGTACAATGGCTTCAAAGATTCTACCAGAAGCTTTGACTGGATTGGTTTTGGGGAGAGACAAGAGAATTTCTTCTTGATTATAACTCAACCTGACGGTTCTGAGTTCAGTGTTGAGAATTGCCTTGTGTTGAGTTAACCAATTCATCCCCAGAATTACATCTATATCCTGGCCTTTTAGAACAATCATGTTAGCAGGAAAGTTCCGTTCGGCCATAGTTACTGGCACTCCATAGGCCACTTCTTTAGTAAAAATGTGTCCCCCAGGTGAATGAATTTTAAATCCCTCTTTTGATTCATGACATGTAATGTGATGTTGCTCCACAAATGTCTTGCTAATGAAGGTATGCGAAGCACCAGAATCAAAAAGAATTATTGCAGGGTGACTGGCCACAGGGAACGTACCCATCATCACCGGCTCTCCCTCCGGTGTGGTAGCCACTTGCGTATAATATACTCGCCCCGTTTTCTTGGTATTCTTGCCCGAAGTACTTCCCTTGCCTGGAGCTGAATTTCCCGATCCTTGCTGATTATTAGCCTGATTTTGCCGAGGATAGGGACAATCTTGAATAAAGTGCCCAGATTTGCCACAGTTAAAACATCCCGTTGAAGAACTTGGCAGAGCAGGGAATCGAGTGCCTGGGGCACCCGGCTGACTTGAGGCAGTAGGGGCTTTGTTGGGACGAATAATTATGGGCTGCTTGAAAGGGAAAAATAGTGCACTTGAACGGTTCTGGTTAGAGGGCCGGAGAATAAACCGTTGCCTCTTTACCGGGCCCTGATTAGGCCGATCACCACTGAATCCCTTACTTTTCCCAGAATTTGCATATTTGGCCTCCACAGATAAGGCTGTGCTGACAGCCTTCCCATAGGTAAGATCAATACATGCAGCCATTTTTCACTGCATCCGGTCGTTCAGACCTCTCATAAAACAATTCCTTTTCTTCAAGTCTGTGTTCACCTGATCAATTGCGTATTGTGACAGGTGATTGAATTTGTTGAGATACTGGTTAACAGTATCTCCCCCTTGCTTCAATTTCATAAACTCTTCCTGTTTCATGTGCAGCACTCCCTCAGGAATGTAATGCTCGCGGAATGCTGCTTTGAACTCGTTCCATGTAATTTGATGGTTGTCCGGCTGGATGGCCACAAAGTTCCCCCACCAAGTGCTGGCAGGGCCTCGGAGTTGCTGTGCCGCAAACAACGGCTTCTGGGTTTCCGAACAACGAAGAAGGCCAAATTTCTGTTCGATGACTCGTATCCATTCATCAGCCTCGAGTGGGTCTTCTGCTTTGATGAAGAGAGGCGGACGAGTCTCGGAGAAATCCAGATAAGTAGTCTCCCGGGGACCTTGTTGAAATCCTCTTCCTGCTTGTTGCTGAAGCTGTTGCTGACCCGCCATCTCCCTCAGGAAGCGGGTATTGTCGGCTGTAGCATTTACCAAGGCAGCGATTGCCTCGGCAAGCGTGGGTGGAACGGGAGGTGGATTCGGGGTAACGTCCCGACCTCCGGATGTTCCGGCTGCATCCTGTCCACGAGTCCGGATCGGCATCTGAGGCAAAAACATTTGAATAAACATAATGTGCCAAAGAAAACCTTCCGTTTTACATTACTATGAAGAGTAATGATACAGACTCGATATATACAACAGGATACATTACCCATTTTACAAACATTTAACCTATTATACAACAGTACACCCTACAATACACTACTCTACTTTTATTACACTATTAGTCCTGCTTCCCGTTGCTTTTGGCGGCTTCATTGTCAGGTGTGGGAGTCCAGATGTCCACCAACCTCAAAGAAGGAGGGGGTTCATACAAGTCTAATTCCCCACCCAACGCACGTCCCGCAACGTGAGAGGGTCCGGCTTCCGCCTCAGCAGAGTGTGCAGGCTCACGAGGGTGTAGTTGCGAGTAGAGCACATGGACTTCCTCATGCAATGTATTGCAGTAGACCTGTAGGTTGTCGACAGCTGTGCTAAGTTCTTTAATTCGGGCCTGAGCCCTTGCTTCCTTAGCACATGCCAACATGTGTGACTGTACTGCCCAGTCAAGTGCTAGGTCCCGATCAGCCAGCTGATCCTGCAAGTGACGGATATCTCTTCTTAGGTCATTTATTCTATCTCCGTCTGCAATCCACGCATTGGTCCTGTGTCGTAGCGTTGCTTGAAGTCGACTCACTTCGGCTTCCAAGTCTCCTATGGGATCGTTACTCCCACTGCTACTGCTTTCATGGCGAGGGGCCAGTTGGTGCCGGGGTACTCCAATCGGTCCCGTTGATTTGCGTGCCGTTAGCCTCGTGCGTGGCGGCATCTTTCTAAGGGGGAAAATGTTATTAGTATAATTCTTAGCATGATGCATGAATAAATACAGAATCAACCTTGGTTGATTCAACCTTCTATACGTTGCACTCTTCCTATCTGGTCTTTAAGATAAACTCTGCAGAATACTTAGGTAAGAAGAGAAAAGAATCTTTAGGTAAGACTTTTGAAAATCTTTTTGAAGATGCCTTAATATCTGCAAAGAAGGGCTATGCTCCGATACCAGCTGTGACGGAACCTCCCAAGTAAATAGGCCCACCTACAGTTGTCCTTGTCTAGCAGACATCAGACACCTTGTAGATGTTCCTAAGTTACTTGACAAGCTCGGTATCTTTCCTTACCTCACCAGGAACGTTTCACCCGTCTTGCAGACATTACAGATTATCGGAGATAAAGATATGCGGAAGCGAATTACATAAACTTACATTTATTTCCAAAAGTAAGCTCAAGTTAATATATTACAGACCAGTCTAAAAGTGAGTGCATAAAAGTAATAATTATACAAACCAGGGAGACACAAACTTCTCCCGAAAGACTATAACAAAAGATTCTAGATGGAGGACCGAGTCCTCCCGCACTTCAGTCTTGGTTTTCTCCCTTGGGAACCACCTTAGCACAGAAGCAGCAAAAGTCTGCTACTTCCCCACCTAAAAACAACAAAGGGATAAACCCTGAGTATGGAATTACTCAGCAAGTCTTACCCGACTAAGGAAAAGACTCTCAAGGGTATGCTGGTTATATGGGAGTCAAGGTAAGGCTTCTCAAGAATCAAGGACTCTATTTTGCAGAAATGCTTACTAAAGTGGATCCTCAAAAATCCAATTTTATTTGTCAAGTTAGGTAGAATTACCTGCACTAGAGTTCTTTCTACCCTAGTTCAATCACTGGTCCTATACTAGCCAATTTCTTAACCAAAAACCTATCATCTTTAGTGGAATGCTACGTGTAGGGCAGTGACCAAGTCTTCATAACCGCGAAGGTACGGAGATCCGAATCGATTATACTCAGCTGAGGATCTCCAATCACACGACATATGTAGCACTTAACCCTTGCATATGTCAACCCTCCACCGGGGTTCTTAAGACCGGATCAGGTTCACGCAAACCGAGAGCACAGATACACCACCGTCCAGCCTCTTGCCACGGAGGGTACACGCTACTCTCGCCACCGCTCCACTCCCATTTCGTGTTATCTTATTCCGGCCTTAGTCTGCCCGAGGCAGGGCTTACCCATGACGAGGCATGTGACCAGTTAAAGGGTCCTCGATCATCAAGCCTACATCGACAAGGTCCTTAATCGACTCAGACGGAGACACTACACCGAGACTCTCTTCTCGTGCAAGTCACCCGCCCGGTCTCAGCTTAATCATTTCAAACCCAAAGTTTGGTACCTGGCAGAGGTACATCTTTTCTGATGTTGAATCCATCACGGCCGTGATGGATCCACCATCAAGTTTTATTTTCGAAAACACCCCTCCCACTTTGCCAAACATCTTTTGTAAAACAAATCCTTTTGTTTTTCTAAAGCAATACTAAGCAAAGTAAAACCTTTTTGTAAAAACAGGATTTCAAGGAGGGTAGTCAAAATCAAGGAAGGCAATGCAGGAATTGTTTAATCAATCAACTCCTATCACCTAATGCAGCAAGTAAGTGAGAAAGATTTTAAAGACATCAAGGAAGGTGGCAAATGCACCGGGGCTTGCCTTTGTTATTAGAGGTGTCCTGCTCGGATCCACAGATATCAAAATAAAAGCAGTTATCCGCTTGAGGATCAGAGGTGGGTGGTATCCCTTCTTCAAAAACTTCTTCTTCTTCTTCTTGCTCTAATATAACCATATACATGCATAAGAATGGATGTCATGGAATGCTCATGAGGATGCAAAGATAACATAAACTTATTATTTATGTCTTGAGTACAACTTTCCTTCACGGTACTCCGAGAACCTAGGATTTCCGGAGTCGGTAAAGGAGTTCATGGAGCAGGGGGGGTGGTTTTGGGTTTAGTGATCAAATAAGGCTCAAATCAAATCAAACTCTACCCATGGCTTCTAAATAATGTGAAGAACTCACATAAAAAGTTTGGGGAATTTTGGACTTATTATTTATTTTCTAAAAATCCAGAACCATTGGTTTAGGCTGTTTTAAATATCCTAAAATTCCCTATTCAAACTAAAAATCATAAAACTATTTTTATTAAATACTATGGAAAATAACAAGTCTAGGAAAATTGGTCTCATATTTTTAGGATTTTTCTACTATTTTCTACAGTTTTTCAAAGCTCTGCTGAAAAGAAAAAGGAAAAAATAGCAACAGTACTGGGCCGATTCAGGTCCAGCCGGCCCAAGCCCGAGCGGATTCACGCGCGCGCCCGCGCCCGCGAGGCGACTTTGCGCAGAGGCCCTCGGGTTTTTGGTTAACTGGGAACGAGTTCTTTTACTATTTCACAGAGTCGCTGACAGTTCACGAAAAGGTCCCTGGGTTCTTGTCAATTCACAACTTGAAGTCCTCGACGGCGCTCAAGCGCGGCCGTGCTCCGGCGAGCAAGCAGACCGGCCGATTGGGGCAGTGACCAGCGCTCCCGAGCGACATACACGGCATTAAACCCCTAAGGAGCATTTCCCCTAACCTAATTACACTAATGGTGGACTAGGGAGCTCCGGCCACGGTGGCCGCAAGCACAACGGCAACACGATCGTGTTCCCGGCGATAGGCGCCGGTCTAGTTCAATTAAAGGGCTCGGCAAGCATCACGGAGACATGAGCATGCTCAAACGAAGGCGCAGAGGGCAGGAACTGACCGGAGTTGGGCTGGCGACGGTGAGTTCACTTCTACGGCGGCGGAGAACCGATTTGGGGGAAGTGCAAAATTCAGGCGAGCTGGTGGACAATCGAGTGTGGGAGCGGGTGCGATAGCTAGTGAAATACATGGCGAAGCCGGGGGGGGCTCAATTTATAGGAAGCGACGGCGGCGCGATCAATTTGAGTAGGCTGCGCTGGCGGCCGGATGGGAGGAAGAAGCACTGGCTTCGTGAGTTCGTGGCCACGACGTGGCGGTAACTCCGGTGAGCCACGGAGGGTTTAGAGAAGGTCACGGCGACACGGTGAAAGTGTAGAGCCACGCGGCACCCGGCCGAGAGGCGGCGGTCGACGGCGAGTACTTACCGCGGGCGGTGAGCCAGGGGGGGAGAACGTGCCATGGCCGAGCGGGGTGACTTCCAGCTCACCGGCGTTGAGGACACGTATCGGCAGTGCTTATCCAAAGACCACCGAGCACGAATCGTGACGAACGCCGATCAACGGCGGCGGCTACCGGCGGTGAAGACGAACCCGATCTTCTTCAGTTAAGTGGTCACTGTACCATGGGAATACCGGTTCAGAGTGACTGACAGTCCAGTTTCCAGAGCCCATAACTTCCAATTTTGTGCAGCAACTCGATTGCCTTTCTTAAACAAAATTGTAGAGCAATATACCATCTACAATTCGACTATAGGACTTGAACATATTTGAGCACTAGATCATGCTCGAATTTGAGCTAGAAGTTGATGTCAGTTCACTGCTAAACTGAATTTCAGATCAAACAGCCTGACAGCCAGTTTTGGACTGGGTTTTTCTCCAAATTTCTCATAACAACTATGCTTGCACCCTTTAGCAAAGTTGTTCTCCTATAATGGGTCTTCAACTTTGATGTGGTGACCTAGGGTAAAAACCCTATACTTTGTAAGTTACAAAGCCCCAAAGTTGAGCCCATTCACTGATTTTTCAGACTTAGAGTAAACTCCTATGAGGTCTATTTTACATTTAGGTCCAAAACCTTGGGTTTTGCTTTCAAGTCCACATTTTTGTGAACCCAAGGACTTAGAATACTTATTTGACTTGGTTTTTGCACTTTAGCCCAAAAGTGGACTAATTTTGCACTTAGGTCCCTAGGGTTTAGTTTTAGGGTTTCCCAGGGTTCTAATTAGGGTTTCTGGCATCCCAGGGGTATAAATGTGATTCAACTTAGTATTTGGGGATATTTTATGACTTTTCTCACAAGCCCTAAGGTTTTTCTCAACTTGGGTTAAGTTTTACCCCTTTAACCACTAGTTAGGGTTAAGTTCTTAAACCAGGGTCCTATTTGCAAAACAGTAAAACAATACAACTTGTTTGAAATTTTTGCCTAGTGAATGCACTCTAGGTGTATCAAACATATGCAATGCCCATACTCATGATGCCATGCTCAAGTTTTAGTTATAGTAACACCAGGGGTGTTACAATCCATGATAGCTTCGGCCATTTGTTTAATCTCGTCATCTCCTTTTGTGTGAGGGTCAGCAGTCGATCCAGCAGGTTCTGAGGGAAGAGAACATTTCTTTATTACTATTACAAATCGCGAACAAAGTTTGAAATAAAAATTGCAACACAATAAGAACGACTAATTAATACCTAATTGCCCTTCGGGCTCTGTACTTCTTTCGGCAGCTTCTGCCACTTTCCTAGCATCATGGATGCCTTTTTCACTTCTTTGAATTATTTCTTGCACCATTTCTCGGCCGCCATTGTCCCAGATATCAGTGAAGAATTTACCGCCAACCATGCTTGCTTCGGTCGAGGGATCTTTGATGTCTTCAGAGGACAGGGCAGCTTCGGACTGAGCTAAGGATTTTATATGTTCACAACCTTTTTTCTCCAAAACAGCAGCAACTCCTCTGGCGCCTGAAAAAGCGCAGATGTCACCGCGGCTGCTCAGGATTTCCTCGAAGGCTTCTACTTCGTGACTGATCCAGTCCAGTGGACCTTCGGGATTGCCTCTTGGAAAATTCTCTTCACTAGAAAAGGCGCCAACGCTGGCGAAGCTGGATTTTATCTTTTTGACGCATTCTACAGATTTAACATAGCATTTCCTCTGAGATGCACGAAGCTCTTTAACACTTAACTCTAAATTATTGACCAAATGATCACTAAGTTCTCGTTTTGTTTCCTCAAGCACACGTTCCTCTTTAGCTCTAGCTAGCTGTTTCTGAAGATCTTTAATTTCACGTTTTTGGGCTTCCGCCTGGGTTTTTGAAGCAGCTTCGTCCTTCTTTACCTTATCTACCAGTGTAAGCAGAATTTTATCCTTTTCCAGAGCTTCGTTCCTCAATTTAATAACTTCTGATCGAAGGTTGTTGAACGCAATTTCATAGCTTTCATCTTCGGCACTCTTTTGTGCTCTTAGTGCGTTGCTCAGGATCAAACCCTATACAAAAAAAGGAATTCATATAAGGATAAAGGAATGAATTACGTATTGTAAAATTTTTTTTCAAACGTCTAATTCCTATACCTTCAAGCTATTGTACGCAAGACTGTCCGCGAGATCTTCCTTCGTCATAGCACATAATCCAGCTTCGAGCTTCGGGAAACCCATACTTCTGGCCATCTCCCGGCAGACAGATAATTCTTTGTTATCGGGGAGGCAGTATAGGAAGTCGTCTTCATTTGTCCCATTGAACACTACTGCCCCCCTTCGGATATTTTAGCTCTCTGGCATAGTAGTTGGCTTCGTAAGTTTCTTCTTCAGATAATTTCTTCCCCGAAGCATGTCGTACAATGTAATCGCGTATGCTGGCAGGAGCTTCGGGGGTGGCAGTGTCAATTTCTTCAACCAAATTTGGTTCTGATATTTTTGTTTTCAAAGATTGTTCTTTGGTGGGCTCTGAAGGCCCAGCCTCGGCTTCAGGATGTTGCTTCGAAGCTTCAACAACTGCAGCTTCGGTAGACACTTCAGCAACTTCAATAGTCTTCTTTAGAGTTGTACTTGAAGACTTAATTGTCTCCAAAACATCTAGCACGTTCACCATTCTTTTTCTTTTCGGGGTCACCGACGGCCCCTTTTGATTTTTTATTGATTTGACATTTACCGAAGGACTTAAGATTTCCGATATTTTTGGCTCTTCAACCTTCGGTTTTTCTGCTTTTTCTGCTGAAGGCGCTTCAGTCTTTTCTTCCATCTTCAGCACTGGAGCTGGTTCGGTAGCTTCAGAGGCCAAAGAGACTTCACCAATAAATTCTGGCACTGTGGCCGGCTCAATAAAACGTGCTGGGTGGGTAAGCACCTTCATCTTCTTCCTTTGCGGCACTGACTCACTAGTAGCACTCGTCGTAGCTTCTGCCGCAGTAGAAGTATTTTTTCTTTTGCGACTCAATACCGGATAGTGGTAGTCAGGGTAGACAAATCCGACTGCGTCAAATACTCGGTTGAGCCTTTTCTTTTTTCGGCCCCCGAAGGCTGCTGATAACGCAGTGTTCTCGGCCTTCGAATATGCACCAAGCAGTTCGTCACTTAATGTTTCAATGCTTTTCAACCAGTCATCATCAGGTTCAACAAATTTATCTGCATATTTGAATGTGTATTTCAGTCTGACCAGTCCGCCTTCGTCGGACTCTTTGATGCTCTCCTTCGGCATTTCCCACTTTCCTGCAAGTGGCCACACCCTGAAGGCAATATGCTCTTGGACCAAGTCCCTGGTCCCAATGAAAGAGCAGATTACGCCGAAGGCCCTTTGACATTCCTCGGCCGCTTCATCCATTTCAACCTTCGGCCTTCGAAGTCCGAAGCGTTGCCAGATGGGGCGCATAATGATACTCCTGACATTTTCTTGCGCTGTTAAGTCATTCTTTACATAGAACCATTCAGTCATCCAGGCTCCGGGCCACCTCTTCCGAAAAGTTGGCACAGGGCGGCTTGACCCGGAGCGGGCACCGAAGCTGTAGCACCCAAAATTGTTGTGATATTGTTCTTTCCCCCAGGGCTTCGTCTCATATAATAACTCATGAATGTTGCAAAAGCTTTTAGCATTTGGTTAAAAACCTTGGCTTCTCGCAGCCCAGACAAACATCCCCATTCTTATGATAGCTTCGGGAGTAAGCTGATGAAGGTAGACTTGAAATATCTTCAGGACTTCGACGACAAAGTTGCTTAGGGGGAATCGAAGCCCTGCCTTGAGAAAGCTTCGGAAGATTACAACTTCATCTTCTTCGGGGGTGGGAGAAGTCTTTTCCCCAGCATCAACCCTCACAATAGATATATCTCGAAAATACCGCCCCCTCATATTATCAATATGGCCCTGCTTAATAGTAGTTTTCCCGAAAACCGTGTGACTTGGTCGCCATGGTCGATCTTCGGATTCTTCCCCACCACTTTCCACATCAAAACTGTCGCTGTCATCAGTATCTTCGGACAAACCTTCAAGAATTTCTTTGGTGATTTTCTCTGTGTTGGTCTTCGCCATCGCTATAAGGAACCCCAAGTTCTTCTCTTCGTCGAGGCTCAGCTTCGTCTCGGCAGCGATCTTCTTACTTTCAGACATCTTCGGAAACGCTAAAAAACTGTTTTTAAGGCCGAAGCTTCAAAATCAAAAAGACCAGCAAATCTTAGTGCACAAGAGCTAAAAATTTAGTGGGCCGAAGCAGATGGCAAGTGTGCGTACCAAATAAGTTTGCGGTATGATCTTATTTATACCCCCAGGGCGTTGAAAATTGAAAGACCCCACTTGTCAGTGAATGTTGCTATTCTAGCAAAGGGAAGGTGTTTTTTCGGACCTTCGGCTCAAGGCCTTCGTCCATATCGCAATCTGAATTTATTATTAACAAATTAATATTGCGAGGGGCTACTGTTGGGGGCCTTCGTCCTCCGAAGGTCCTCAAAAACATGATTTGACAATGTTTTCCAAGTGGATTATGTGAACAGGTATCTTCGGACTCAGAATTATGAACATGAAGCACGGTCAGGACGAAGTCTGAACCAGACGAAGGACGAACTGATTACCAGGCTCTACGAAGGATGGTGCACAGCCGAAGCTGTGCGCAGGGAAGCTTCGTCGCGATAGCAGAGGGGGGAACCGACTTAAAGATGAAAAGACTACGTGGACCTTAACAGATTTCCATAAGTCATTGAGAAATGTAATGGACATGGATGTAATTTTACGTGGGCTGCGTCCCGCGTCTATAAATAGGTGAACAGTACTCCCGTATTGTTCACGCTGACTTGGCATCTACTTTTGCGTCACGCTTGTTCTTTTTAACTTCTCTCAGGACCGAAGGTACATTTATAATTTGAAATCATTTCTATCTTTCCATGTTAATAAAATAGAAATGATTCTATGATGATGCTTATATTATATTTCATGCTTTATATGAATCCTTCGCCATTACTTGTTATGTTTACGAAGGTATGTTTCTTGTGACCTTCGTCCGGAACTCATTATTTCCCGAAGGGACATAATGCTTCGAAGGACGAAGGACTTTAACACTTAACACTTTTTATGTTGCCTTGTTCTTAACTCTTAGCATTTGAGAACAAGTCCCCAACACCTATGAGTTTATTCGATACATCTAGAGAGGCTATAAAGCTCGAAATCAACAAATCACTATTTTGGAGATTGTTTGAGCAAAAGAAGGGATATGAGTTAGAGAATTAAAATGACCAAGATCTATGACTTAGACTAGTCAGAAAGCCACTAGATATATTTGTCTGAGTCATAGGATCTCTCTCTAAGTTCATCCAAAGTGACTTGGAGAAGATAGTTCAAATATCAATAACAAGTCAGAAACTCAAGTTCTAAAAATCCCAAGCGCGGACCGTTTGACTGCAATTACGGACCGCCCGGACTACTGTGATCAGAAATAATGTAGGAACTTGTTGTTTCATTCATTTGACTGATAGATCGTTCAGAGTATAATTGAAGACAGTCAGGACCCCTGTGCGGATTGTCTAGCTACAATTTGTGAACCGTTCGCCTATATTGATTTGTTTCATCCCAAAGGTGACAAGTTGAGCAAAAGGATTTTTAGAAGCTGGCGTAGACCATCCACGTGTTGTCACCGAGGGGAGACATTTGTTGGATTGTCAAACATAACCATGGAGGTGTCAAATCCGACTGTTGGAGGGACGCAGACTATCCGGGCTCTTGTTGCGCACCGTTCGCAAGTACGCAGTTTTGGCAGATGCGCCATAACGGCTATATGGGTGGTTGAGGGATATAAAAGCCACCCCAACCAACCCATTCACATGATTCCTTGATCCGTATTCTACACAAGAGCTAGGTATTCACTTCTATCTACTAGAGCAACACTTCTATACACATCAAAGCCTCACAAGTGACACAAAAGAGAGATCAAGCAATAAATAGCTACTCGTGTGCATTGAGCGATAATGCTTTATGAGAATCAATGAGAAGAAAGTGTGTGCTACCTCTTGTGATCATTTGAGTGTGAAGTTTTGACTCCCATTCATTGTAAAAGCTAGGAAGAGCCCCTGATCTTTGTTGTTGGCCTTGTGGAGACTTCAGTATTTTGTTGACAAAGAACAAGGAACACTTGTCGATCTTGGTGACCGTTGGAGAGAGGGAAAGGGTTGAAAAAGACTTGTCCTTTTTGGACTCCTCAACAGGGACGTAGGTTCTTTGTGAAACCGAACCTTAGGAAACAAATCACCCATGTCTCATGTACTTATTGCTTTTGGTTTGTTTGTCTCCTCTCTTTATAAAGTTGTCTTGTGCTATTCTCCATTGTTACTATTTTGTGTTGCTTCAAGTTAAAGTATCATCCTAATAAGAAACTCTTTGCACCAATGAACTTGTGTTGTTCCTCTATTTTCTAAGCCCTCTTGCTCTATTGTCATTACATATTTAGTTGTGTTGCTTTGTGTTAATTCCACATTCTTTGAAAGCAACACTTTTGCAAGCAAAGGACTTAGTTCTATTCTCCGATAATTGTTCATCTTGTTCTAACTGCTAACCGAGACAAGTTTTATGTTAAAGTTGTAAATTTCAGGTTTTGCCTATTCACCCCCTCTAGGTGATTATTAATAAGAACTTCAGTGACCACAAATACATGCTTCTTGTTTCAGCATGGTTGATTGTTAGTACAGATTCTACACAAGGAACAAATCAAACAAGAACAAAATTATGGAAAAGAATCCTTCTATTTTGTTAGGCCAACAAATGAGCTTTTGGAGAACGTACTAAGAATCCACAGTTGCATCATTGGAGTTTAATTCAGGGCACTGTTAGAAAGTTTTCTGGATGTATAAGCAGTATTGAGAGTGTTGGGACAAAGGCTGACCCGACCCTCGGTCAGAAAGGCAAAGTCATCACCAACCATATTGACTAACGTTGTAGGCAACCAGAGACTCCGCCTTATGACTACTTCTCCAACATCGACCATCGACCAATGGAGATGAAGCATGAGAATCCTCGACCATCACGAGTGGGACGCCCAGAAATGAGAAGCCTTCTCCAAGGCACCACTAGTATGAGGACATACAGGAGTCATGAAGGCCCTCCTGGGCGAAGGCTACAAGGGCGAAGGACACACTCGCAAGTGTGGGCAAGTGGTCATGCCACACAGGGCCCACCTGTCAATGTAATTAGTGGATATAGTTGTGTGTGCGCGCAACTAGTGAGGGTTGTGGCACTATAATTACCCAATTGTACAATTTAGATTGTAAGAGGGCGACCAATGACCGGGGCAATAGTGTACATTAGGCCACCTACCCTCGAACGGCCCTATAAATACCCTTGTCCTGTAGCAGGACAACCACACATAACAAGAAGCTACAGTTCCCTATCGTTTGTCTTGTCGTGCACCTAAGCTCCCGTTCACCGTCTTTGAGTGTTTGGGTCCACCTGACAGTGTGTTAGTGTGTGTCAGTCATCGAAGACAATTTATACATGCAAGGAATTATCTACCTGCTCCTCAAATGCATCGCCAAGCGTGAAGGCAGAGAATTGCTAGCCAAAGTCCACCAAGGGTTCTTTAGATGGCACGTCGGTCCTAGGGCCCTAGCTTCCAAGATTTTGCAGCTTGGCTTCTTTTGGCCCAAAATTGTCAGGAATGCCCAAAATATCGCCCAAAATTGTGAAGCCTGCCAGATATTTGCCCCAAGCAAAGGGGGGCCAGAAATCCAAGTTGATTGCCCCCACATGGCCGCTACAACACTAGGGCATAGACATAGTTGGACCATACCAATAACTCAAGGGAATTTGGAGTATGCCTTCATCATAGTAGAGTACTTCACCAGATGGATAGAGGCGAAGGCAATATTCGTTATAACGTCAAACACAGCCCAAAAAATCTTCTGGTAGAACATCATATGCAGATTCGGAATCCCCTCTGAAATAACCATGGACAATGGCAAATAGTTCAATAGCCAGCAATTATGGGATTTCTGTGCATTAGTCGAGACCAAAGTCAACTTCGCCTCTGTGTATCATCCCTAGTCCAACGACGTAGTAGAAAGAGCAAACGGAAAAGTTTTCACGACAAATGGCCTGACCAGCTTCCCGAAGTCATATGGGGACTAAACACAACTGAGACCGAATGCGCAGGCTTCAGACCTTTCAAACTAATGTACGGTGCAGAGGCAATGATGCCACAAGAGCTAAAATTCAAGTCCCCAAGAGTGAAAAATAGTTCAACACCGGAGACTGACGAATCCGTGAACAAAGACTTGCTCGAAGACTATAGGGCTGAGGCCCACAATACAATTGCCAGATATCAAGAAGAAATCAAGACTTGGAGAGACAAGTACGTCAAAGCCAAAGAATTCGACAAAGGCGACCTAGTCCTCATCCGTACACCGATAGGGCACAACTACTAGGTCCACACCCTTCACAGAACAAACTACAAACAACACAGTACAATAGCAAAGGATACAACATCATTAAAGTCACTATTACATATCTATTATAAATAACAGTCAGGGCTAGGGGATCCTCTTTCGGAATAAGCCCAACCTCCCTATAATTACGCAATAAGATCTTAGTTCCCTACCCTCGTCAAAAAATTTAAACACAAACTCGTCAACACGATCCAAGGCGTAGTCATTAATTGGGCTCCTATCAAAATAAATCGACGAGGGCTGATGTCCACCTCTCCAAGGTTGCCAGCATCCACTCGTAATGTCCTACCTAAAATAGGATCAACCAAATCCAAAAGCCCTCGGCATCACACACCACCTCGCTCGCAAGTCGAGTGACAAGCTTCACCACCCACCATTGGCGAGTTCCCCCTCGGTTCCGTGCACTAGACCAAGAGGACCCTCAACCACGATAGACCTAGCATCTACACACTTGGAAGGACCACCGGTTACTCTTGAGTCATCTAACGCAGCGATATCCATTGCAACAAAGAAATCTAAGTCCTTTGAGGAAGACCTATTGTCCATCTCCACAAAAACTTTTAGGTCATCATAATCAATCAATGACTCCAACACAGATGGACTCCAACATTCTAAGGGAGTAACGCGTAAAATTTCTTCAAAAGTTTCCTCCTTTACCAGAGGAACAAAACCGCCCCGCGCAGGCCCCCAAAGAGGAACATGCGCAAAAGCATTTACAGTCACCAAACCCCCAACACCCATGTTAATTCTTTACAAATATAGAATGACACAAGCTAGACCCCCCCTCGGGCAGTATCAGCTTCAACCATCTTGTCGCCAGTAGCAACCTCCACAGTTGTTTGGTTCAAATTAGCCTACGCAGCTTCAGCCTCTGCCCTTGCCTGCACAAAATGGGCCTGTAAGAAACAACAAAAACAAGAAAGCAACATAGTAATGAAACTCATACCCACTCTTACTTAGGCATAGAGCGACGACATGCAACTTTGGCTCCAAATGGGCTCCACATACGATCCATCATTTCATCTACCGCATTGCTGGCGCCCACACTGACTTCAGAGTAGACGTTCTCACCAATATAGATGTCCATATGGGTCGGGTAGCCCGTTTACCCGAAACCCGGCACTATTTAAGCCCGGTACCGACCTAGCCCGGCCCGCTACGCACCGTGCTCGGGCCGGCTCGGCACGACGGTCTTGCCGTGCTTGGGCTCCAAGGCCGGCACGCCGTGCTCAGCCCGACCCGGCACGAAAATATGGATGGCACGACGTCGGCCCGTTGGCCAGCCACCTCGCCCACAAAATGCCGGCCCCGCAGCCCCGCGAGTCCGCGACCCCCTCACTCGCTCACTCGCTAGTCGGCAAAAACCCTAAACCTAATCCCCTCCTCTGATCCTCTCCGTGGCAGCATGGCGGACTGGCGTCTGGCGGTGGCGGCCGGCGATATCCCGCCCCTCCCGTCGACGACTACCGGCGATGGCTTGTTTGGACATCTATACTCTCCTCATCTCTTCGCTCATCTTCTTCCCTTCCTCACATCCTGAACCCTAATCGGGTAATCCCCATCCGGCCATCCTAGGCTCCTGGCATCCTCATAGCAGTGGTGTTCCTCCTCGTCCTCGGTCCTCGCGGTGGTGCTCTTAAGGCGACTAAGGTGCTCCGGCTACGCAGGTACTCCTCGTCCTCCGAACCCTAATCTCCATTCTCCACCCCCTAATCCCCTATCTTATGTATTACATCTTGATTTCATAGGTATCGCTTGTGTCGGTGCCGCGTAGCCATCGAGGGACCTCAGTCGCCGGTGAGGAGCCAGCCGTCTACGGCACGGCAGCATGGACGATGACCTTCATCCGTCTGCTGTGGAGGAGGAGCACCGGCTAGAAGATCATAACGAAGCAGAGGATGCCCGAGCCCTATTTAGCGGTAGTGCTGCCATCAACATTGACAACGATGCTGATGTCCCTGGTGCCGCCGCCGGTGGTCAGACAGGCACAGGCTCCACTAGCCCAACACCGACCGGCACAAGCACCAGTTCTAGTAAGCGTCCTCCCAGATCTAAAGTTTGGCAAGACTTTGATGAACTGACTCACCTCGTCAATGGTAAGAGGCTAAGGTATGGTGCCATTTGTAAGTACTGCAAGGTTACTTTAAGTGGTAAATCAAGTTCTGGAACTGGTCACTTGCTTCGTCATAATTGCTTAGCTAAGAGAGAACAACAACATGCTGGTATAGTTCAATCTGTGCTTAAGTATAATTCTGATGGTTCCTTGAAACATTGGGAGTATTCTCCTTCTGTTGCACGTACTGAACTCTGTCGGTTGATAGCTAAAGAGGACCTACCTCTATGGTTTGGAGAGTCTGATGCATTTCAAGAGTACATTAGTAATGCCCATAATCCTAAATTTGTTAAGTCTTCTAGACAAACCACTGCTAGAGACATGGTCAAGCTTTACAATGATCGAGTAGTTAAACTGATTGAAACTTTTAAAAATTCTGTTTCATCTGTTGCTCTTACATCTGACATCTGGAATGGTAAGGCTAAAGAGGACTATTTATCTGTTGTTGCTCATTTTGTGAATTCCAATTGGGAGTTAGAGAAGAGATTGATTGGTCTTAGGCTAATTGATGAGGCACATACTGGTAGAAATATTGCTGAACGTGTTGCAATAGTGGTTAATGAGTATGGCTTAACCAATAAAATTTTTGCTATTACTCTGGACAATGCTTCATCAAATATAACTGCTATATCTTTTCTTAAGCCATTGTTTTCTAGTTACCTTGGCCTTGATTTTCCTGAACCATCTGCTGATATAGCTTATGATTCTGATGATTCTGATGATTCTGATGATCCTGATGATTTATCTACAATTTTTTTGCATCAGCGTTGTGCTTGCCACATAATTAACTTGATTGTGAAGTCTTGTTTAACAATCCTAAAGCCATATCTGGATGATTTTAGAAAAGCTATCAATTTTTTAAACTCTTCAAACCAAAGAATTGGTGCCTACAAGAGCTATTGTCTGAGTATGGGAGTTACACCTAGAAAGTTTGGTGTTGATATTGATGTTAGATGGAATTCAACATTTTTGATGCTTAAGCACCTTCTTCCACACAGAAGTACATTTTCTGTCTTTATCCAAACCCAATATAATGTGGATCAAGGTAGCTCTCCTTTACTCACTATTAATCATTGGAATGTTGCAGAGAAAGTATTATCTTTTCTACAGTTATTCTATGATTGTACTATTGCACTTTCTGGTGTGTATTACCCTACTTCACCTTTAATGCTGCATCAAATTTTAAAAATTGCTAGACACCTGAACACTTATGAAAATGATGAACTATTAACACAAGCTGTAGTTCCTATGAAAGATAAATTTCTAAAGTACTGGAGAAAAATACCTTTGTTGTATGCCTTTGCTTTTATTCTAGATCCTAGGGCTAAAATGAGAGGTTTTCATAAAATACTTCTTCGTTTGTCTACTCTAACTGGCACAGATTACTCTAGGGTTCCACAAAAGGTAAGGTGTCAGTTAACAAATACATTTCAGCTGTATGAATCAAAGTTTGGTGATGTGCGCTTGCGGGCACAACACCAATTGTCCAATGCTAATGAGGGTAGAAACAAAATGGCTTGGGATGACATCTATGGTGATGACGATTTTGATCAGGTAATAGGAGGATCAGGATCAGGTAATATTGCTTCCTCTTCTGCTACCTTTGCAATTGCAGCCACTGTCTCAGAGTTATCTTCATATCTTGACAGTGATACTGTCTCACAGTTCAATGAAGACTTCAACATATTGAGTTCGTGGCATGAACATAAACTTACCTATCCTATTCTTTCTCTCCTTGCTAAAGATGTCATGACTGTCCCTGCTTCAACTATATCTTCTGAATCAACTTTTAGTCTTGTTGGCAGAGTGATTGAGGAGCGCCGTCGCCGACTCACAAGTGATATGGTGGAGATTTTATCATGTCTAAAGGACTGGGAATTGGCGGACTCACATATGCAGCACAATGTGGAGAAGGACACCAAAGAGATGGAACTTATACATGAAAGTATGATCCTTGAAGATGCAGCCTCTGTTTGAAATATTTGTAATGAACACTTATTTGTTTTCTGTACTGTGGACTGTAATGAACACTATTACTTAAATTTGGAGCTAGCTGTACTCTTTTTTCCTTTCTAGGGTTTTCTCACGAGGTGTGAGTTTTTACCTAGAAAGGTTTTTAACGAGACAACATTGCACATCAACTCCAAATGCAATTAAATATCTATTTTGCTGAATCTGGATTGTGATGTGGACTTCTAGTTGTATGGTGACCTGTATTGTATATGAATCTGGATTATGTAAACTGAATCTGGATTGTTTCCTGAAGTATTAATGTGATGCTTTTACATATCTGAATTGTGATTCTGGAATATCTATTTTCCTAAAGTATTAATGTGATTCTGGAATATATATTGTATTAATGTGATGCTTTGGATCCTGAAGTATTTCGGGCTATTGGGCGGCCCGGCCCAATCTAGCCCACCGGGCTCACGGCACGACACGACCCGATCTGGCAGCAATCGTGCCGGGCCTGGACCGAGAAGGCGGCACGGCGTGCTGGCCCGGCCCGACACGAGTAGTAACAGTGCCGTGCCCATAGTCGTTTTATCGGGCCGTGCCAATGACGGGCCCGTGCCGGGTCGTGCCGGGCGGCACGTTTGGACATCTATACTCACCAATAACAAAGTCATCCGAAGCCAAACTCCCCACATGGCTACATACCTCATGGGTTCAAGCCTCAAAGATACCTTCGTATGTCACAAGGGAGGATAAACTCATCAGCCCTCATATGACAATAGGCAACCCACACGTTTCTGTCTGCAACCAGTCGGCCCAATGGTCGAAAAGGCCTTTACCTTCAAGTTCAAGCGGGTGAACCACTGCCCCAAACCACTCATACACTTGGCGAAAATCTTTGAAGACCGCCCGCGCATGGACTTGCATACTTTGCGAGAAGCCCTCCGCATGAATTTGGTGCTCTAAAAGCTCCCTCACCATCTTCTCTTGCTCTGCCCTTGCACTCTCCTACTCCTTCTTAAAAAAGGATGCCTCCTCCAGGGTAGAGTCGGCCTTTTTAACCACATCAGTGGCCTCTTTTTTCTTGAGCTTCAACTCCTGCTCAGCCTTCGCTGCCCTTTTCTTTGACGCATCCGCTTCCTCTCGAGCCCTAGTCAAGGGGCTAGCGTAGCTGGTGCGACAGCCAGCTGACAAAACAAACCACAAGGTATTAACTTCTAATAAAAAATTATGATGGTAAAAAGAAGAAGAAGAAGGGTTGCCATATCCTCACCGAGCGAAGGTGGGCGGCGGCATCCTTCAGCGCATCCTCGGTAACGGTGGAGACCTCTACTTTTCCCTATGCCTAGACAATGACATGCAGAGCTCCCCAATCTCAGAGCTCGCACTAGGCACAAGATCACGGCGGACCAACTCTCCACCTATACAAAGACGACAACATAACTAAATAAACAAACATATATATATACACACACACAATGATAACAGTAAAAGTTATCACTAGAGGATAAACCTGGCGATGAAGGCACTCTCAGGGGTGACTTCATCACCAACTCCATTTTGGAGATATCAAAATCCTTCACACCAAGCGACGACACCACCTCTTTCGTCGTTGGCTATCCACCAACATCCACGCACTTCACCACCTTCTCAGGCTTCGTGCCCGCAATAGGATTAGTGAGACAAGCCCTCCATTTCCTCGATTGCCCTTCTAGGTTTACGACCCCATAGATTGGGGTCGGCGCTTTCCCCTTCGGGTCCATGGCAGCTGCAACAACAACCGGAATGTTATGTGCGCATGGGAATACAAGCAACTCCCTCGCCACTTCGCATCTTTGCAACAATAAGCTGGAGGCATATCCTACATGACCCATAGTTTAACGCTCCACGTACCGACTCTCATTGGAACCAGCTCTTTCCCCAATTACTCGAGTAACGTTCTCGGTGACGTCCTCGTCGGGCTCGCCCAAGTCATCTTCCGAGCCAACATCGCAAGTCTACATGAGTTCTTGCGTGAAGGCTGCCGAAGCAGCTCTGGTATCAGCTCCACCTGACCCAACTAATGGTGTCTCTGGCATAGTTTCTGACTGGGTCCGATCCCCCTTCGGTGTTTTCCTCCTTCGACTCGGCCGCACTTTATGATCATCATAACTAAGCCCCATCTGGCTGAACACACGATTTAAACAAACGTTGTCTCCGAGCAACTCTTTACTCCTCTCAATTTCATGCTCCGTCATAGGACCAACAAGCTCCTCTACCTCTTTCTCTATCTCTGCGGCAAAGGTATCCCTAGAGCGATCACCTAGCTGCACCATGAATGCATGACTTAGTATCTGCTTATTGTAACACCCTGAATTTGTGGGTATAAAATTTCTTTCTAATTATCAACCAAATTCAGGTGTTACTCTTTCTCTCTCTTTCTAGTTTCACTCTCTCCTTTTCTTTTTGTAGAATTAGTTTAATTAGGGAGGGATTATTTATTTTATTTTGTCCAAACAATATGAGTCATGAAATGTTGCATCATGTTGAACTCCAAATATTTTTTGAATTGTTGCACATGTTTGATTTGGTTTGAATTTGAAACTTGATTTGAATTTGAATTGAAAACCCTAGAGAAAATAAATAGAAAAGGCAGTTAGAAATTCCCTGGAAAATAGAAAAACCAATTTAGCCCAAGTCGGCCCAGCTCCGCGTGCGCGCGCCCGCGCCCGCGTGCCTTCGGTGCCTGAAAGGCGGGTCCCGCATGTCGGCGCCAACATGCGCGCCCTCTCTCTCTCGCTACTCTATGGGGCCAACCTGTCGGCGTCGTTTCTTTTCGCACAAGCGCTCTCTCTCTGCCTCGCGGACCCCACCCGTCAGCCCACTCCACGTCTCTAACCTCTCGCCCACGTCCCCGGCCATGGACGCGCCCACGACCGCACGTTCTCCGGCCACTTCCTCACGCCGGATATTGGCTAGCTAGCATTCAGTGAGCACTTGATATTGGCTGGCATGATTCACTATTCAATCTTAAAAAGATAACTAACAACATACATGTGTTGAGCAAATTGTGAAAGATAACTGACAACATACATGATTCACTTGATATTGGCTGAAAAATTGTGAAAGATGTTTGGAAGAACATACCAAATTTACTCAAATCATTTGTATAGGCCATGCATCACTGCCACTAGATCTAGGCATAAAACTTGACCCCGAAGCCCAAAATCCGAAATATCTGAATCTGTAAAAATTGTGAAAGATGTTTGGAAGAACATACCAAATTTACTCAAATCATTTGTACAGGCCATGCATCACTGCCACTAGATCTAGGCATAAAACCTGACCCCGAAGCCCAAAATCCGAAATATCTGAATCGGTACTCGTTTAACCCAAAGCCCGATGCCCGGATGGTTCCAACGGGTAACGAAACTAAATACCTGATTTTGGTTCGGACCTAATCGAGTAATGGCCTGAGCAACCCGAACTACCCATAAAGCCCAAACTACTTCCAGGTATAGCTAACACAATACACAAAGCAAGCAAACATCCCACCAAACCCGAGTGTACCTAAAATTTGAACCACCGGGTAGGTGCCAGGAAGGCACTGTAGTCGGCCATCGGGCCATGCGCCACACACTAAGAACTGAGAAGACTCCTGTGAAGAACCACCGGGCCATGGCGTCAAGCGAGTGTCGTTGTTGGCCTGTTGCTGCCTTGCTGATTGAAGCTTGGAACTGGCTGGACCTAGATGTATGAACAATAGAATGGAGGACTGTACCGCCAGTACGTGTGCAGTGTGTTGTTGGCTGCTGCGGTGATTTTTTGGTGCTCGCATGACTCTTGTGCTGCCTGCCGGCCTTGCACCCTTCTGTTGCTGAGGTGCTGTTGGTGTGGGACTTTGGGTGTGTCTAGTGTGTGATTTTGTGTGGAGACTAGAGATTGGATAAGTGGATTGTCAGTCTGTGGACATGTGCAGTGTGCTCGGCTGGTAGCTTTATTGTGGGTTTGTGCCTCTAATACTGAGTATGAGAGTCTAAGACTGAGACTATGAGATGTTTGGCCTTTAAAACACTAAATGCTTATTGTTCAGTTGTGATGCCTTTTTGTTGTATGTTTATATTAAATATTGTGTTATTTGCTGCCGGAATACACTGCATACTGTTTAGAAATCTGAATAACTGATATATTGCATGTTGTTTGCAATCGGGGCTACCCGTATCGAACCTGAATTTTCGAGTTTAGCTGAGATCGAGTACGTATTTGGGTATTGTTTTTGAAAGCCGAATTGTCAAAAGCCCAAAATACCTGACCCAAAAATTCGTGCTAACCCGAATGCCTAGAGCTAACCGCCACGAAGTAACCTACAATTATAAAAAATGACATTATATGCTTGTAGTGTACAATATTGCATGCTTAGTAGATTCAAGTTATAACATACCTAATTTTGCGCTTGAGCCTCATTTCACTAACATCATGCTCCGTTGTTGTTAAGAAAACCTCTCTATTTGTCACAGATTTGAAAAACTCCAAATCATATGATTTGTCCTCAACCGTTAATCCATCCATTACTTTCAATTCATTCTGACACTTGCTAATGGAAAATTGTTCCACATGTCTATTCTTTTCTTTAAGAGTTTCAAGTGTTTCTATAGCATGGATAATTTTAAACTCCACATAACTTTCAAGAGCTGATCCAACATGGCTTTGCTTACATTTTCTCCCACTGACACCTTCTCTCTAGCTTGATTCTTGATTCGACGGGACATATTGAGCTTCAGTGGGTTCATTAGTACATATTGGGACAAATTGAACATCAGTAGATAGATTGAGCACACTTGTGGTCTCTTGTCCATCCAAATCAAGTGAATTAGTACTAAAGGGATTGACACTTTGTCTAGACGCACTTCTAGATGGAGTAGAAGGTGGAGGAAGATCAGTAGCAGTTGATGTGAAATTTAACTCTCCGGTAGCCACACTACCTATACAAAATGCAACACAAGTATATTAAAGTGACATGATACGCTGCTGGATCTGTGGCTGAGCTAGGCTGGCAAGCACAATGAGAACAAGAAAGCACATAGACAGACACTAGCCATCAGTCCCCACAAGAGCATAGGTAAAGAAAGATGAAGGCACATGAATGTACTCTTATTTCAATGGATGCATAAAGTTGCTAACTATTTTGCTTTGCTCAACTCTGATGTTCAGAAAGCATATAGTTTATGTTTGAGAGACTAATAATTATGGTAGTTGCATTATGTAGCAAAAAGTGCTACATGCTATCAAAATATTGGCATCCATGAATCGTGAAGTACTTAGAATGCAACATTCACTAATTCACATTATTGAAAAGGTTGGCTACAATGCTGCCAAGAAAGCCGAACTGGATAAATATAGGTTGGAAAAATTGAGCAAAAGTATATTGAATCTGAACTAGCTCAAGATAGGGCAACATGATGCAAGTGGTGATCAATCTGTTTAACTGATGTTAAGCTGACATAAACATATTGAATGGTGACAAAAACATATTGAATGGTGACAAAAACAAATTACTTGGTGACAGAAATAGATTGAGCATCAGTTAACTGATGTTGAACAGCATGACAACAACTAGCTCATCATAAAAACAACCTAGAAGATCTTTTTGAACAAACAGAAGGCATAAATAAATAGAATGCTGAAGTATGCACACACGCACCTTCATATAGCCCTTCTAAACTATAAAAAGAGGGAATGACCTGTTGCGAAACTTTGATACCTTTGGGTGAGCCTATTAAATGCAACATGAAATGTAATTTGTTATTAGTACCAAAAGTGAACATATTGAACGCACAAATATAGAATCATACAAAGAAATTTTGCTTACACAAATCATCCTTGGCCAAACTTCTAGTTCAGCTAGTACCATGCATAGGGTGTCATTCCAACCAA
The DNA here is from genome assembly GCA_029449295.1 of Zea luxurians. Taxonomy (NCBI): domain Eukaryota; kingdom Viridiplantae; phylum Streptophyta; class Magnoliopsida; order Poales; family Poaceae; genus Zea; species Zea luxurians. The sequence goes on along the minus strand of JAOPSE010000001.1, from coordinate 40,270,613 downwards.
CCCAGCTTTCTTTCCTTGAATCCCTTGTTACCTTGTAGTATCCTTTAAGCTCTCTCTCCTTCTATTGCAGTTGTTGTTTAGAGAAATGAGATAGAGGGACTTTTCATGAACTTGGTAGTGATACTATTCCATCCATCACTATTCCAACCATTTTGACCTTTGAATTTTGGATTATCTTTGTGATCATGCATCACATCAACTAAGCCTTTCTTGTACACATTATTCCAAATCATCTTTTTTCAAAACTAAAATTGTGGAAATAATAGTACATAACTAGGCAACTTTAAGTTCATAAGTAATAATAGTACATAACCGATGAATGCATAGAACTAGGCAACTAGCTACATGACAAACTACAAAACATACATACTATAAGCTATTATAGGAACCCACATCTAGCTATTGTAGGTAGCCCACATCTGAAGTGTGATCTGATCTCTTAGAGTGCTTCGATCACTTGATTCTGTGTCATTGAGGTAGTTGTTATCTCCCTATAGGACATCAACATATTGACTTGGAGAGATGTAATCTAGTTGGTTGTCAAGCCATCTTTTGTCTCCATTTTACCCTCTAATTATGTTCTGAAATGCAACAGTTGCAGATGTGATCTTGATTTGGTTCTCTATGGGATGAAATGTGCCTACTTTTAGAATTGGGAACCATTTCTTTAGAACATCGATGGCTCTCTCTATATGGTTACGAAGAATTGCATGATGGTGGTTGAACAACTCTCTATAGTTCGCATAACCACTTTGTGATGAATGATGCCTCCTAAACTCATTGAGATGGTATACCCTCTATATGGTGCAATGAAGGATGATGTATTTGCATAACCACCATATACTAGATAAAACTTTCCTTCTGGCACACTAAATCCTTTGCTAATAGCAGATTGAAGCACCCCTGCATCTGAGGTTGACCCTTCCCATCCACATGAAACAAATGTGAAATTGAGTTCGAAGTCACAGACTACCATAACATTGTGTGAAAGAGTTCCTTTTCTATTTCTATACGGTGGGGCCCTATTTTCTACTATGGTGATGTGTATATGTGTGTCATTGATTGCACCAATGCAATTCTGCAAGGAAAAGAATATGGAAACAAATTGAGGCAATGTGGCAAACTGGCAATGAAAGGGAAAAACCTAAGCAAATTGTGTGTTTGGAACTGATTGCTCACCTAAAATGGCATGAACCTAGAATTTGTTGCAATTTTGGTATGAGTTTGGACAGAGCTAGGAAACTTCACAAAATGTTGAGTTAGTGTGGAAACAATATCAAATACTTCAAATATTTTTCTATGGATAGTCTCTCCACTATGTTGAAAAGCCTTATGTAGCATTTGGTTGGTAGCATTGTGGGAGATCATGTACATGAACATCCCAAGTTGCTCCTTAATAGTAACACCTCATGTGTCTCATAGTAAATTTGCTCTTCTAAGAAAATTTCCTATGGTTTTGAATATCACTAGCTCCATTCGGAACTCAGATTTGAACCAACTCTCATGTCCTTCAAGGATTTCTCTAACCTTTTTAGCACCAGCGAGTGATGAAGTGTGGATGGGCTCTTTCTCTTCTGAGAGGTATGGAATTATAGTAGGGAGAATAACAAAGAACAACTCATCGTCGTCTTCTTCCTCATCTAACAAAAATTGTCTAACTTGCTTCTCCCGAAAACCCATATCTAGAGAATTGGAGATAGCTCTTATAAGGAATTTAAGCATGCAAAACATGGAGATAGCTCTTATACACATAACATGTTGTAACAAGGATAGCAGTAAAGAAATCTAAAGCCACTCACTTTCTTTACAATCAATCATGTTAACATCAATGTAGTCCAAAAACAAATCTAAAGCCACTAACTTTCTTTATATATGGCCTGAGACAATTATTGTGACCGGTTCCCAGCAACCGTCCTAGGCAAACATACAACAGTATTAGAAGGCATATACACAAAGCAAGGACTCTGAAGTCCAGACTGACATCAAAGTCTCCCTCGTGACTCACAGCTCAACATTGTTGGGAGTTGGGACTGCCAATAACTTTATACTACTAGGAATCAACAATAACACAATCTAACTAATGACTAATGCTAAGAGAGGATGAAAACAGATGGTATTATTTTATTTTCAGGGATCGATGGCAGATGGTCCCTAGTTCTATGGTCCATCTGAATATCACAAATAAAATAAAACAACTTGCTGCAAAATAAGCAACTTGCTAGAATGAAAACAACAATGGAAGCCTAGGCTCGTCCGTCAGCTATGTGTAGATGGAGCAGGTACACTGCATTATCTACGTATCCAATTAGCAACAACAAGTGCTCGGCTGCCAACAACTACTAGTAAGAACCAAGGAGTACGAGCACACGAGACATGAATTGATGGATGCAACATACCACAATTGAGATCTGTGTTAGATTCTATGGTGCCTAGGATCGATTCCTAAGCCCATAGAATACCAATTCGTAACTGCATATCCTCGATGATGAGTAGATCTATTCTATTGACAGGAAAAGTGGCACATACCTTCATTGTTGTTCATCGCAATAGTGTCTTGTAGCGAAGACCCACCTCCTCCTCCTCCACCACCCTACGTGCGACAAGGAGACTGGTCCCATTGTTGATCGGCAGTGGATTGGCTCCTCCATTGGCACCTGCAGGGGGAGGTTCAGATCCCGTTCCCGTTGGGCAGATAGTGGGGATCAAAGCCATGAGCCGCAACTCTTCTAGTCACTCTGAGCGCCTAGGTGATGGGGACCTCTACAAATTGTTGATTAGGATTTTGTGGTCGAGTCATTAGCATTGGCTAAACATGTTGGCCCCCTTAATCTATTTATATGGCGTCGTGTGACTAGGGCTACAACCAATGGTTAGGTTAGCCCCCCTAATCAAGAGAGTGGTTAGGATTAATTCTACCCTGATTACTGTTAACCGGCTAGTGTAGAGGACACGTCCTAATAGTCTCCCTTGTTCTCTACATACCTCTCACTCAAACTTTTCGGAATTCCATCATTCGACAGGTTTACACATAGAGACCAATGCGTGACAATGATCTATTAGGTTTCACTGCACTCATTGACTACAACATGCTCCCCTGCTTCAGAATGAAAGACTTTACTAGGTTGCAAATTGTAGCCCCTATGATTCAAGATCATAGGCACTCCCTTAACCTCATGTCAGTTGCGTGCTTACTAAACATGCTGGGTGGAAGGCCTTTTGTGAGCGGATCTGCAAGCATCTGATGGTTCTTATATGCTCAACTTCAATGGTTTGATCATGAATCTTCTCCTTAACAATATAACACTTAATGTCAATATACTTGGCAGCGCCTTTTGACTTATTGTTATGGGATAAAAATACCATTGGATCATTATCGCAGTAAATTCTTAGTGGTCACTCTATGCTATCAACCACTCTTATTCGGGTACGAATTTCTTCATCCATATCGCCTATCCAGTTGCCTCATACGTCGCTACAAACTCAGCGTGCATTGTCGATGATGCTCTCGCTGTCTATTTGCAACTCTTCCAAGAAATAGCTCCCCCGGAGAGAGTAAATATATACCCTAAAGTGGACTTCAGTGTATCTCTACACCCTCCCTAGTCGGCATTTGCATAACCAACTATTTGTAGGAGACTAGATCTTTTGTACGTAAGCACGAGACCTTTAGTACCTTGCAGGTACATTAGAGCCTTCTTGACTGCTTTCTAGTGATCTATGCCTGGATTCTTCTGATAGCGTCCAAGCATCTCGGTGGTAAATGCTAAGTCAGGGCAAGTACATACTTGAGCATACATAATGCTTCCGATAGCTAAAGCATATGGTATTGACTTCGTCTTGTTTTTCTCATACTAATTCTTGAGACACTGATATTCCCTGAACTTATCACCCTTAACTATTGGACCAGGCGAGGCATTACACTTATGCATATTGTACCTCTTTAGTACGTTCTCTCTATGTGACTTCTGTGAGAATCCTAATACTCCCTTTTGTCTGTCTCGATGAATTTCTATTCCTAGAACATAAGAGGCTACTCCCATGTCTTTCATATCAGAGTTCGAGGAAAGAAACATTTTTGTTTCCGCCAGTAGATCCTTATCACAACTAGCTAAAACTATGTCATCGACATACAGAACAAGGAAGATATATTTTCCTTTCTTAAATTTTGCATAACCTCAATTGTCTTCCTTGTTTTCCTCAAAACCAAACTTCCTGATAGTCTGATCAAACTTGATATACCACTATTTGGAGGCTTGTTTTAGTCCATAAATGGACCTCCTTAAGTGAATCCCATGTGTTCTTTATCGCTCACGACAAAACCCTTTGGTTGTGCCATGAACACATTTCGCACTAACTCTCCATTCAGGAATGTTGTCTTCACATCCATTTGATGCAGCTCTAGATCAAAATGAGCCACTAGTGCCATAATGATCCTGAATGAATCTTTTGTTGAGATATGTGAGAAGGTTTCAAGGTAGTCAATGCCTTCTCATTGTGTGAACCCTTTGGCCACAAGTATAGCCTTGTATCTTTCTACATTCCCTTTGGAGTAACGCTTGGTCTTGTAGACCCACTTACAACTTACTGTTTTGGCTCCTTAGGGAATGACCTCTAAGTCCCAAACTTTGTTCATTCTCATGGATTCTAATTCATCTTCCATGGCTGAAAACAATTTAGATGAGTTTTTACTTCTCATAGCTTCTTCATATGTAGTGGGATCACCTTCTGTATCAATGTCCTTACTCATATAAATATCATCACTTTCTGTGTCTTCTGTTGCATAGACTTCATAGTCATCAAGAATTGCAGATCTTCTGGGCCTCTGCGACCTCCTGAGACTTGTTTCTTATTCTGGTTCGTTCTGGGGCTCCTGCAATGGTGTGTTACTTGGCGCAACACTACCACTGTCTTTTGAACGTTCCTGTGCAACCGTCCACAACTCATGTGGAAGTAGTTGAGCATGGGCTTTCTTCCAGTCCACAACTCATGTGGAGTTTTAACCACTGATTTACTAGGGATTCTGTTGAGTACATGCATAGCAATTTTAAAGCCTCCATCAACAGACCCAATGGTAAGTTAGAGTAACTAAGCATACTCCTTACCATATCCATTAACGTTTTGTTACGCCTTTCAGCAACCCCATTCTGTTGCGGTTCACCAGGTGTTGAATATTGAGAAACAATATCATTTTCTCTTAGGAACTTCACAAATGGCCCTAGGACCTATCCATACTCAGTATGGCACCCATAGTAACCCCCACGATCTGACCTGACAACCTTTATCTTCAAATCATGTTGATTTTCTACTTCAGCCTTAAACAGTTTAAACTTGTCTAAAGCTTCTAATCTTTCCATAATGGGATAAATATAATAGTAGCGAGAGTAGTCATCTATGAAGGTTATGAACAAGTTGAACTCATCTATTGTCCTAACTGGAAAAAGGAACACATATATATGTATGAATAGTTTCTAACACTCTCGTACTATGCTTAGCATTTTTATTAATCCACTTCACAAATTCACCCATAATGCAATCTTTGCATTGATCTAAGTATGTGAAGTCTAAGTGATGGAGAATCTGTTCCTTAACAAGGTGTTATATTCTCCCCTCGAAATATGGCCCAAACGAGAGTGCCATAATTTCGACGAGGTTTCTCCATCACTTCGTTTTTTCCTACCACTACTGGTTGGATTGTTTTCTGATGTATCTAAGACATTAACAACATGACTGTGCGAAAGTAAATAAAGCATATCTCATCGGATAGCGAGAGCAACATCTTTATTATCAAACTGAATAACACACTGCCTATCACCGAAATGACAATGAATGTGTTGATCATCTAATCTGGAAACTAAAATAAGGTTCCTTCGCAAGGAATGTACATAGAGTTCGCCTCTCAACAACATTACAAAACCATTAGGTAAGCTAAGATGTAGTTCTCAAATGGCCTTGACTCTATTTGCCACTCTAATTGTTCTTCAGCCCTTTGGGAGCCTTTGGCTTGAACAGAGTCACCGTAGAGAGTTGGCAACATGAACAGTTCCACCTAAGTCAATCCACCAAGAATAACTAGGATATTCTAAATATAAAGAATCATTTACAAAAGTCACTTGGTACTTACCACTCTCTAGAAGAAACTGCAGGAATTCAGGGCACTTTCTTTTGTAATGACCTATCTTCTTGCAGTAGAGGCAGGTATCAAGGGGAACTGAGAAGCTACCTCCTTACTTTGGCTGATTGTTGTTGCTAGTAGAAGCCTGGTTATTTTGGTTACCCTGCTTTTTGAACTTCTTCTTTGAGTTCTTATTCTGTTTAGGGATATTGCCTTTTACAAAGTTGAGAGAGTCTCATGTCTGCTTCAATCTCTCTTCCTCCTGGACACACTGTGCTAACAATTGGTCTATGTTCCACTTATCAGTGACACTGGTGTTATACTGGATATGAAAGGTCTCAAAATCCTTTGGTCGAGACTTCATACCATAGACACCACAAATTCCTCATGCAAGGGAGACCTGAGGTATTTGTTTATGTTAGCAATGATGGATATCATTTTCTATATGAATGCTCTGACACCATTTTCATCGTACTTTGCATTTACAAACTCAGTCATCAGAGAGCAAGCATATGCCTTAGAGGACCCCTTATGATGAGAAGCTACCCTCTCAAGGTACTCCTTGACAGTCTCACAATCTGGTATGGAACTCTTAAGAGATTCCTTGATGGTCCTCTTAAGAATAATCATACACTTATCATTTGACCTCTCCCACTTAACTTTTTCGATGTTGTACTGCATCCACTTGTGTTCATAGTTGGAAGTGCCAACTATGGGCTCTATTGGTATATCAAACCATAGTGAGTTATCTATTTCACCCACTATGGTTATCACATCAATATCCTATCGCCAAAAATGATAATTACTACCATCTAGCAATTTCATTTGAGCAATCTAGCTAATCAGCATAGCAGTATGTGGACCTTTGCAAAATTAAAACAGAAAAATATTTAGGACATCTTAAATAAATATTGAATCATAGAACTTGCATGAATCAAATATTCAACATTGGTCAAATAACAACCATGCCTGATCTATAAAATTTCTAGTCACAAAATTCTAAACCATCGTTGGATGATCTAGAAAACATAAACTTGTATAAAATGTGGTAACAATATCCAACGTTGGTTAAAATATTCAATTACCACAAATTTTCTGAATTCTATGCAATTTAAACAATAATTAATCCATGTTGATTTCATAATCAACTGAAAATTGCATAAAATATAAACAAAATGTACCAAAGTACACAATAGAATAAAATACTAATAGTCCATAAATATTCTCTTTAATTTTCAAAATATAGAAAAAATATTTCTATGAATTTTCTGGATTTTTTTACTGTTTTTCTATTCTAGAAAATATATAAAATAAAATAATTCACTAGAAAACTGAAGAGGCCATTACGACCTAGTCGGCCTCATGGCTCGGCCTGCCTGGCGGCCCGACTTCGGCCTTTAGGCCTGTGCAATGGAGGTAGGCTATAACCTGGGCCCAGGCCGCCATTTTGCCCCACTGGCTGACCGACGCGCCCCCGCCTCTAGTTTGCACTATTGGATCCAACGGACAGTCATGATTGAGCCAATACCTATTCACGTCTATAAAAGCAAAAAATTTGGCCAACCCTAACTCTATCCCTCCGGTTTTCTCGATTGAGCGTCGTAGGGCACCGCTCGCTGTCCAGCTCAGCCCGGCGGCGCTCATCCATCCCACTCTTCTCTCTGTTCTGTGCACTGGCTGGCCGAGCTCGACGGAACAGGGCCCTGCAGGTCGTGCCGCCAGCGTGCGCATCCCCTTGGGCGAGTGCGCCGCCTCCGGCATTGTAACACCCCTGGTGTTACTATTACTTAAACTTGAGCATGACATCATAAACATTAGCATTGCATAAAACATAACCCAAATTGAGAAAACCCAAAAGCTTTAGTGGAATAGTCATAAAATGCTCCCAAAAATGAATTTGAATCACATTTATACCCCTGAGATACCAAAAACCCTAATTGGAACCCTGGAAAACCCTAAATCCAAACCCTAGGGGCCTATGTGCAAAATTAGTCCACTTTTGGACTGAAGTGCAGAAACCATGATAAATGAGTATCCTAAGTCACATGGTTCACATTTATGAAGATCCACAAGCTAAACCCTAGGTTTTGGACTAAATTGCAAAAAGACCCTAATTGTGATTTCACTCTAAGTCTGAAATTTAGTGTTATGAGCTCAACTTTGGAGCTTATTAACTTTCAAATTATAGGGTTTTTGCCCTAGGTCACCACATCAAGTTTATAGACCTATCAAAGGAGAACAACTTTGCTTAAGGGTGTAAGCATAGTTGTTGAGAAGATATTGGAGATAATCATGTCTAAAGTCTGGCTGTCAGATTGATAAAGTCTGAATTTCAGACTGACAGAGCAATCGCAGAGACTTTGGACATGAATATTGGCATGATCAAGCCAGAATTTGCTTAGGATTGCTATGACAATATTGTAGCTGATATGTAGCTCCACAACTTTGCTGCAGAGATTTGGACATGTTGCTATGAAAATTTGAGAGAAAATTTAGCCCAAACATTGGCTGTCAGGTTCATCTGACTGAAAATCGCCATGGTACAGTGCTTTGTGAGGATCAGGATGCCAGCGCAGGGATCCCTCACCACCGACGACCGATCCTTCGCCGCGATTCGTGTCACCGGTGACTGGATTCGTGCCTAGAGTTGATGGATAGCATCGCGGGGTAAAAGATCATCACCCCGTGCGCTGGACGCCACTCCGGCTAGCCGCCGTACCTCCCCCTTGCACACTGATCCTTCGAATAAGGTTCTCACCGCCGTTAAGCCCTCACCACCGTCCGCCGCGTGTCTCTACCTGTCTACCGCATCACCGTGACTCACTCTAGCTCCCCATTGGTCGCCGGTGAAGTCGCCACGACGGTAGACACAAATCCACTGCGCCAAGGTCCTTCTTTATCTCTGGCTGCCTGCACTGCCCGACCAAATTACGCGCCACCGCCGAAGCCCCCTATTAATTGATGGCCGAGGCTGTTGCGCCGTATAATCCTAAAGCCATAGCACCCGCTCCCACCCTTAATCATTCACCTGAGCTCTTGAATTTCAAACTTTCCCCAAACTGGTCTCCGCCACCACGAAGAGCACCTCGCTGTGGCCAGCGTGATACAGGTTAGTTCATCTCTGCTGCTCTTGTGTTTGAGTGACCTTAGGTGCTCGTGATGCTCGTTGACCCATTTGATTGAACTAAATTGCCACCAATCACCGAGAACACGTTCTTCTGTCCGCAACACCCTCGGTCACTGCGGCCAGAGCGAATTAGATCACCAGTTCTGAAATTAAGTTAGGGGAAGTGATCGGGAATGGTTCAATCCTATGTCCGCTGCTCAGGAGCACCGGTCTTGGTCTCCTCCGGCCAGTCTGCGCGCTTGCCGGAGCTCGGCCACGCTCAACGCCGTCGAGGACTTAGCACGGTGAAGGAATAGAACATGGAGGTCTTTTCTGCAAACCGTCAGCGACTCAGTGCAATAGTAGATGAACCCATTTCGGGTTAGCTGTTAAGTCGAGGGCTTTTTCGCAAAGTCACTATCGCGCGCGGGCGCGGGCGGCTTTCACTCGTTGTTGGGCCGCCTGTTTTGGATTAGTCCCAGCACTATTCACTGTCTTTTCTTTTTCTTTTTCTACCAGAATTAAAACAATTCTAGAAAATTGTAGAAAAATGTTAAAAATACCAAACCAATTTTGTTAGATTCCTAATTTTCCATAGAATTTAATAAAAATAGTTTTATGCTTTTTAGGATAAGTAGGGAATTTTGGAGTATTTAAAAGAGTTTAAAATATTGATTCTGGATTTTTAGAAAATAGTTAATAATTCTAAAAATGCCCAAACTTTTTATATGAACTTTATACATTATTTAGAAGCCTGGGGTAGAGTTTGGTTTGATTTGGACCTTGTTTGAGAATTAGAACCCAAAACCCCCATCCCTGCTCTCTGAACTTCACTATTGACTCCGCAAACCCTAGTTTTCCGGTGAACCGTGAAGGAAAATTGTATTCAAGAACTTGAGATTATAAATTCTTATTATCCTTGCACTTTCATGAGCATTTCATGGCATACATTCTTATATACATATATACGGTTATCTCTAGAAAACGAAGAAGAAGTCGAAGTAACAGAAGAGAAGACACCACCACCTTCGGAACCTCAGGCAGGAAATTGTTTCTACTTTGACATCTGCCGATCCGTGCCTGACTCACCTATAAACGAAGGCAAGCCCCGGTGCATGTGCCACCTTCTTTGTGATTTAAAGATCTTTATCACTTGCTTAATGCATTAGGTGATAGGAGTTGATTGATAAAACAATTCCTGCATTACCTTCCTTGAGTTTGATTACCTTCCTTGATCACCTGTTTTACAAAAGATTTTGATGCTTAGCCTTGCTTTAGAAAAACAAATGTTTTGTTTTTACCAAAGGTGATATGGCAAAAGTGGGTGGGATATTTTTGAAACAAAACTTGATGGTGGATCCATCATGGCCGTGATGGGTTCAACATCGAAAAAGATGTACCTCTGTCAGGTACCAAGCTTTGGGTTTTGAAATGATTAAGCTGAGACTGGGCGGGTGACTTGCACGAGAAAGGAGTCTCGGTGTAGTGTCTCCGTCTAAGTCGATTAAGGACCGTGTCGATGTAGGCCTGCTGACCGAGGACCCTTTAACTAGTCACATGCCTCGTCATGGGTAAGCCTTGCCTCGGGCAGACTAAGGCTAGAATAAGATAACACAAAATGGGCATGGAGCGGTGGCGAGAGTAGTGTGTACCCTCCGTGGCAAGAGGCTGGACAGCGGTGTATCTGTGCTCTCGGTTGGCGTGAACCTGATCTGGTCTTAAGAACCCCGGTGGTGGGTTGACATATGCAAGGGTTAAGTGCTACATATGTCGTGTGATTAAAGATCCTCAGCTGAGTATAATCAATTCGGATCGCCGTACCTTCGCGGTTATGAAGACTTGGTCACTGACCTATACGTAGAACTCCAGTAAAGATGAAAGGATTGTTAAGAAATGGGCTAGTGCAGGTCAAGTGTGTGAACTAGGGTAGAAAGAACTCTAGATGCAGGTAATTTTACCTAACCTGAAAATAAAACTGGATTGTTAAGGATCCACTTTTAGTAAGCATTTCTGTAAACAGAGTCTTTTGATCTTTAAGAAACCTTACCTTGACTCCCGTATAACCAGCATACCCTTGAGAGTCTTTTCTTTAGTCGGGTAAGTCTTGCTGAGTAATTCCATACTCAGGGTTTATTCCCTATTGTTTTTAGGTGGGGAAACAACAAACTTTTGTTGTTTTTGTACCAAGGTGGTGTCCAATGAAGATAAACAAGAGTAGAGCTGCGGGAGGACCAGGTCCTCCATAAGAAACTTTTATGTAAGAAATTATCGGGAGGGGTTTTTGCCTCCCTTGGTATTGTAATAATACTTCGCACTCGTATGTTTTATATGCTGGTCTGTAATATTAAACTTTATCTTACTTTCGAATAAAAGTAAGTTTATGTAATTGCTTCCGCAACTCCGATGCTTATAATGTGTGCGTGACGGGTGAAATGCTCTTGGGAAAGGTAAGAAAAGCAGATACCGAGCTTGTCAAGTGATTCAGGGGCATCTACAGGGTTGTCTAAGGTCCGTTGGACAAGGACAACTGTAGGTGGGCCTAATAACTTGGGAGGTTTCATCATAGCTGGTATCGGAGTGAAGCCCTTCTCTGCAGATATTATGAGACATCTCCAAAAGGGATTTTCTAAAAGACTTATCTGGAAAATTTCTTTCCTTCTTATCTATTAATTCTGAAGAGTTTACCTTAAAAGACTAGATAGGAAGAGTGCAATGTATTGAAGGTGTGAATCAACTAAGGTTGGTTCTGTAATTATACATGCATCATGCTAAGAACTATGTTAATAAAATTTCCCCCCTTAGAAAAATACCGCCGCGCACAAGGAAAACTGCACTCAAGTCAACTGGCCCAATTAGTGTGCCACGTCATCAACTCGCTCCTAGACACGAGGATAGTAGTAGTGGGAGTAATGATTCGATCAGGGATCTTGAAGCGCAAGTAAATCAGCTTCAAATGAAACTTCAATGCAGGACTAGCATATGGGTCGTGGATGGCGACAGAATCAATGAATTGAGAAGCCACATCCGCCGCCTGCAAGATCAGCTCACTGATCGAGATTTGGTGCTCGACTGGGCGGTTCAGTCTCGTTCGCTTGCCTAGGCTAAGGAGGCAAAAGCTCGAGCCCGAGTCGAAGAACTTAGCTCAGCTATTGATAATCTGCAGGCTTACTGTAATACTCTATATGAAGAAGTTCATGTACTGTATTCACAACTACACCCCCAAGTACCTGCGAATCCTGTCGGGACAGAAGCCGGACGTTCTCATGAAGCGGGATAAGCTTTTAGTGGCGAATTGGACCTTTTTAGGCCCCCTCCCTCCATGAAGTTGGTCGATGAGTGGTCTCCTATGCCCGACAGTGAGGCTACTAAGAGTGATAGGAAGTAGGAATAGTATAGTTGTAGAAATAATAGTGTTATTGTATAATGGGTACTGTAATCCTGTTGTAAAAAATTCGAGTCTATAACATTACTCTTTTTAGTAATGTAAAATGGATGGTTTTCTTTGGCATATATTATATTGTTTCCAAATGTTTGTTGCCATAGATGCCTTCCCGGACTCGTGCTCAGGATGGTGCTAGTACCTCCCGTGGGAGGGAGGCAACACCGAACCCGCCTCCAGTCCCTCCCACACTTGCCGAGGCTATCGCCGCCTTGGTAAACATGACAACAGATAATACCCGTTTCCTACGGGAGATGGCGGGTCAACAGTTCCAACAACAAGGCGGGCGGGGCTATCCGCAAGGACCCCATGAGACCTCTTATTTGGACTTCTCCGAAACGCGTCCACCGCTGTTCGTTAAGGCAGAAGACCCTTTAGAGGCGGACGAATGGATCCGTGTCATCGAGCAGAAGTTTGGACTTCTTCGGTGTTCTGAAACCCAGAAGCCCCTGTTCGCAGCCCAGCAACTGCGTGGCCCTGCCAGCACCTGGTGGGGAAACTTTGTGGCCGTTCAGCCGGCCAATCATCAGATTACACGGGAAGAATTTAAACTGGCCTTCCGTGAACATTACATACCTGAAGGTGTACTTCACATGAAACAAGAAGAATTCATGAAGCTGAAGCAAGGAGGGGATACTGTTAATCAGTATATCAATAAATTTAATCACTTGTCTCAGTATGCAATCGACCAAGTTAACACCGATCTGAAGAAGAAGAATTGTTTCATGCGAGGACTGAATGATAGGATGCAAAGGAAAATGGCTACTTGCATCGACCTCACCTACGGAAGGGCTGTCAGCACGGCACTGGCAGTCAAATCTAAATATACAAGTTCTGGAAAGACCAAGGGGAGTGGAGAAAACAGGCCTACTCAGGGCCCCGAGAAAAGGCAACGGTTCGTTATCCGGCCTTTTAATCAGGGTCGTCCATCAGCACGCCCACCCTCCTTCCCATTTAAGCAACCAGTGTTCATTCGTCCCAATGTTGCCCCCATTGCAACAAGTCAGCCGGGTGTAACTGGCACTCGTTTCCTGGCCCATCCCAGTTCATCAACAGGATGTTTCAATTGCGGAAAATCTGGGCATTTTATTAAGGATTGCCCTTATCCGAAGCAGAACAAGTCAAACAATCCACAAGGATCTGGGAATTCATCTCAAGCCAAGGGAAATACTATGGGCAAAAATACAAAGAAGACGGGACACATATATTATACGCAAGTGGCCACCACACCGGACGGTGAACCAGTAATGATGGGTACGTTCCTTGTGGCCAATCATCCCGCAATTATTCTCTTTGATTCTGGTGCTTCACATACATTCATCAGCAAGAAATTTGTGGAGCAACATTGCATTTCATACCATGAATCAAAAGAAGGGTTTAAAATTCAGTCACCTGGGGGACAAATCTTTACTAGGGAAGTGGCTTTCCAAGTGCCCGTAACTTTGGTCGGACGAGACTTTCCTACTAATATGATTGTTCTGAAAAGCCAGGATATAGATGTGATTTTGGGCATGAGTTGGATGGCCAAACATAAAGCAACCCTCAACACTGATAAAAGAACCATCAGGTTGAGTCATAATCAAGAAGAAATTCTCTTGTCTATCCCCATTCCAACCAAAACTACTGGCAGAGTTTATGAAGCCATTATACCGGAGATCAAGGATATTCCGGTAGTATGCGAGTTCCCAGATGTCTTTCTAGAGGATTTGCCTGGATTGCCACCCGAAAGAGATGTAGAGTTTGTAATTGAGTTGAAGCCCGGTACGACTCCCATTTCTAGAAGATCGTACCGAATGCCTCCAAATGAGCTGGCAGAACTGAAGATTCAATTACAAGATCTACTAGAGAAAGGATTCATCCGGCCAAGCTCATCACCATGGGGTTGTCCGGCCATATTCGTCAAGAAGAAGGATCAAACTTTACGGATGTGCGTGGATTATCGACCCCTGAATGAGGTCACTATCAAGAACAAGTACCCTCTTCCACGGATTGACATTCTATTTGATCAACTGACTGGAGCGAGGGTATTCTCCAAGATTGATCTCAGATCGGGATACCATCAGATCCATATTCGACCCGAAGATATACCAAAGACCGCATTCACTACGCGGTACGGATTATTTGAATATCTAGTAATGTCTTTCGGACTGACAAATGCTCCTGCCCACTTCACTTATCTGATGAACTCGGTATTCGTGCCCGAGTTGGAAAAATTTGTGGTGGTCTTCATAGATGATATTTTGATATATTCAAAGAATGAAGAGGAGCATGCTCAACATTTACGGGTTGTATTAACGCGCTTAAGAGAACATCAATTATATGCCAAGTTCAGTAAATGCGCGTTTTGGCTGGAAGAAATTCAATTTCTAGGACATGTTCTATCTGCCAGGGGGATTGCGGTAGATCCCAGCAAAGTCAAGGACATTTTGGAGTGGAAACCCCCAACCACTGTTCATCAAGTCTGAAGTTTCCTTGGACTGGCTGGTTATTACCGTCGATTTATACCGGATTTTTATAAACTTGTGAAGCCAATCACAAGTCTATTGAAGAATGAGACTAAATTCAATTGGTCTTCAAAGTGTAATGAAGCTTTCGAGAAATTGAAGACATTATTAACCACTGCTCCGGTATTGGCTCAATCGGACATTAATAAGCCCTTTGATGTATATTGTGACGCATCAGACAGTGGGCTCTGCTGCATATTAATGCAAGAGGGCCGAGTATTGGCATATGCTTCAAGGCAGTTGCGCCGGCATGAGGAGCATTATCCCACTCATGATCTGGAGCTAGCTGCAGTGGTTCATGCCCTAAAGATCTAGCGTCATTATCTACTGGGGAATGTCTGTCATGTTTATACAGACCATAAGAGTTTGAAATACATCTTTACCTAGTCTGAACTCAATATGAGACAAAGGAGATGGCTCGAGCTGATCAAGGATTATGAATTAGAGATCCATTACCACCCAGGCAAAGCAAATGTAGTGGCAGATGCACTCAGTCGCAAGGCTTCTTGCCATTGTCTAACAATGAGGACTTTTGACATTACATTATGCCAGGAGATGGAGAATTTGAACCTAGGAATAATTCAGCATGAGACTTCAAATCACTTGAAGCTGGAGTCAGTCATTTTACAAAGGATAATTGACGCACAGAAAAATGATGAGGGTATGAAACATATGCGCGAAAAGATAAGGGCTGGAAAGCCAATTGTTTCCAAGAAGATGACCAAGGTGTTGTATGGTTCAATAACCGCATAGTGGTGCCGAAGAATGAAGAGATCCGCCAACAAATCCTGGATGAAGCTCATCTTAGTCGCTATTCCATTCATCCCGGAAGCACCAAGATGTATCAAGATCTGAAACAGCATTATTGGTGGACAAAAATGAAGATTGAAATTGCACGCTATGTGGCTAGATGTGACACTTGCAAGCGTGTCAAGGCCATACACCTAAAAGATGCCGGTCCATTACAATCTCTACCAATACCAACATGGAAATGGGAAGATATAAGTATGGACTTCATTGTGGGATTGCCCAAAACTGCAAAAGGGTATGACTCTATCTGGGTTATTGTTGATCGACTCACGAAAATTGCTCATTTCCTGCCCGTCAAGACAGTATACCCAGTTGCTGTTTATGCCCAATTGTACATTGCTCGCATTCTCAGTTTGCACGGGGTTCCGAAGACTATAGTGTTGGATCGTGGACCACAATTCATATCCAAATTCTGGGAAGAACTTCATAAATCCCTGGGTACTAAATTGCTCCACAGTTCGGCATATCATCCTCAAACAAGTGGGCAGACTAAGAGGGTCAATCAAATACTTGAAGATATTTTGCGAGCATGTGTTCTGGAGTTTCCACAAAAATGGGACGAATGTTTACCGTTAGCGGAGTTCTCATTTAATAATGGCTATCAAGAAAGCATCAAAATGGCACCCTTCGAAGCTTTATATGGACGACGATGTCGTACTCCGCTAAATTGGTCTGAACCTGGTGAAAGGTACTTCTTCAGGCCTGATTTGGTGAAAGAGACCGAAGAAAAGGTTCGGAAAATAATCCATAATTTGAAGAAAGCTCAAGCTCGTGAGAAAAGTTATGCAGACAAACAACGAATGCCCTTATATTTTTTGGTGGGGGATTATGTTTAACTCAAGGTCTCTCCGATGAAGGGTATATCGCGTTTCGGGTTTAAGGAAAGCTTGCACCCCGGTACATTGGTCCTTTCCCTATACTTGAGCAATGTGGACCAGTGGCATACCGACTTCAACTGCCCGAAACACTGTCTGCTGTACATAATGTGTTCCATGTGTCTCAATTGAAGAAATGCCTTCGGGTTCCAGATCAAACCATTGAAGTGACAGATGTTGTCCTTGAGCCAGACTTGACATATTCTGAACACCCTATCCGAGTCTTGGATCAAAAGGATAGGATTACCCGAAGAAAAACTCTCAAGTTTTACAAGATACAGTGGAACCAGCATTCTGAAGATGAGGCTACTTGGGAAACTCAAGACTTCTTAGATAAGAATTTCCCAGGCTTTTTAGCCTCTTGTAATCTATAAAGTGTAAAACATTGTTGAAATAAAGGAGTGATCCCTAAACCCACCCCTGCCTTGTACCAAAACTCAGGAAATAAAAATGTGAAGCATTTCCTTTTCCATTACTTACCCTAGGACTTTTAATCTCGGGATGAGATTCTTTTATGGGGGGAAGGATGTAACACCCCTGGTGTTACTATTACTAAAACTTGAGCATGACATCATAAACATTGGCATTGCATATGTTTGACACACCTAGAGTGCATTTACTAGGTAAAAATTTCAAACAAGTTGTATTGTTCTGGTGTTTTGCAAATAAGACCCTGGAATAGGATACTTAACCCTAAATAGGGTTTAAAGGGGTAAAACATAACCCAAATTGAGAAAACCCAAAAGATTTAGTGAAATAGTCATAAAATGCTCCAAAAAATGAATTTGAATCACATTTATACCCTGAGATACCAAAAACCCTAATTGGAACCATGGAAAACCCTAAATCCAAACCCTAGGGGCCTATGTGCAAAATTAGTCCACTTTTGGACTAAAGTGCAGAAACCATGATAAATGAGTATCCTACGTCACATGGTTCACATTTATGAAGATCCACAAGCTAAACCCTAGGTTTTGGACTAAATTGCAAAAAGACCCTAATTGTGATTTCACTCTAAGTCTGAAATTTAGTGTTATGAGCTCAACTTTGGAGCTTATTAACTTTCAAATTATAGGGTTTTTGCCCTAGGTCACCACATCAAGTTTATAGACCTATCAAAGGAGAACAACTTTGCTTAAGGGTGTAAGCATAGTTGTTCAGAAGATATTAGAGATAATCATGTCTAAAGTCTGGCTGTCAGATTGATAAAGTCTGAATTTCAGACTGATAGAGCAATCACAGAGACTTTGGGCATGAATATTGGCATGATCAAGCCAGAATTTGCTTAGGATTGCTATGATAATATTGTAGCTGATATGTAGCTCCACAATTTTGCTGCAGAGATTTGGACATGTTGCTATGAAAATTTGAGAGAAAATTTAGCCCAAACATTGACTGTCAGGTTCATCTGACTGAAAATCGCCATGGTACAGTGCTTTGTGAGGATCAGGACGCCAGCGCAGGGAGCCCTCACCGCCGACGACCGATCCTTCGCCACGATTCGTGTCACCGGCGACTGGATTCGTGCCTGGAGTTGATGGATAGCATCGCGGGGTAAAAGATCATCACCCCGTGCGCTGGACGCCACTCCGGCTAGCCGCCTTGCCTCCCCCTTGCGCACTGATCCTTCGGATAAGGTTCTCACCGCCGTTAAACCCTCACCGCTGTCCGCCGCATGTCTCTACCTGTCTACCGCATCACCGTGACTCACTCTAGCTCCCCGTTGGTCGCCGGTGAAGTCGCCACGACGGTAGACACAAATCCACTGCGCTAAGGTCCTTCTTTATCTCCGGCCGCCTGCACTGCCCGACCAAATTACGCGTCACCGCCGAAGCCCCCTATAAATTGATGGCTGGGGCTGTTACGCCGTATAATCCCGAAGCCATAGCACCCGCTCCCACCCTTAATCATTCACCTGAGCTCTTGAATTTCAAACTTTCCCCAAACTGGTCTCCGCCACCACGAAGAGCACCTCGCCGTGGCCAGCGTGATACAGGTTAGTTCATCCCTGCTGCTCTTGGGTTTGAGTGACCTTAGGTGCTCGTGATGCTCGTCGACCCATTTGATTGAACTAAATTGCCACCAATCACCGGGAACACGTTCTTCTGTCCGCAACACCCTCGGTCACTGCGGCTAGAGCGAATTGGATCACCAGTTCTGAAATTAAGTTAGGGGAAGTGATCGGGAATGGTTCAATCCTATGTCCGCTGCTCAGGAGCACCGGTCTTGGCCTCCTCCGGCCGGTCTGCGCGCTCGCCGGAGCTCGGCCACGCTCAACGCCGTCGAGGACTTAGCGCGGTGAAGGAATAGAACGTGGAGGTCTTTTCTGCAAACCGTCAGCGACTCAGTGCAATAGTAGATGAACCCATTTCGGGTTAGCCGTTAAGTCGAGGGCTTTTTCGCAAAGTCACTATCGCGCGCGGGTGCGGGCGCGCTTTCACCCGTTGTTGGGCCTCCTGTTTTGGATTAGGCCTAGCACTATTCACTGTTTTTCTTTTTCTACCAGAATTAAAACAATTCTAGAAAATTGTAGAAAAATGTTAAAAATGCCAAACCAATTTTGTTAGATTCCTAATTTTCCATAGAATTTAATAAAAATAGTTTTATGATTTTTAGGATAAGTAGGGAATTTTGGAGTATTTAAAATAGTTTAAAATATTAATTTTGGATTTTTAGAAAATAGTTAATAATTCTAAAAATGCCCAAACTTTTTATATGAACTTTATACATTATTTAGAAGCCTGGGGTAGAGTTTTGTTTGATTTGGACCTTGTTTGAGAATTAGAACCCAAAACCCCCACCCCTGCTCTTTGAACTTCACTGTTGACTCCGGAAACCCTAGTTTTCCGGTGAACCGTGAAGGAAAATTGTATTCAAGAACTTGAGATTATAAATTCTTATTATCCTTGCACTTTGATGAGCATTTCATTGCATATATTCTTATATACATATATATGGTTATCTCTAGAAAACGAAGAAGAAGTCGAAGTAATAGAAGAGAAGACACCACCACCTTCGGAACCTCAGGTAGGGAATTGTTTCTACTTTGACATCTGCGGATCCGTGCCTGACTCACCTATAAACGAAGGCAAGCCCCGGTGCATGTGCCACCTTCCTTGTGATTTAAAGATCTTTATCACTTGCTTAATGCCTTAGGTGATAGGAGTTGATTGATAAAACAATTCCTGCATTACCTTCCTTGAGTTTGATTACCTTCCTTGATCACCTGTTTTACAAAAGATTTTGATGCTTAGCCTTGCTTTAGAAAAACAAATGTTTTGTTTTTACCAAAGGTGATATGGCAAAAGTGGGTGGGATATTTTTGAAACAAAACTTGATGGTGGATCCATCATGGCCGTGATGGGTTCAACATCGGAAAAGATGTACCTCTGTCAGGTACCAAGCTTTGGGTTTTGAAATGATTAAGCTGAGACAGGGCGGGTGACTTGCACGAGAAAGAAGTCTCGGTGTAGTGTCTCTGTCTAAGTCGATTAAGGACCGTGTCGATGTAGGCCTGCTGACCGAGGACCCTTTAACTAGTCACATGCCTCGTCATGGGTAAGCCTTGCCTCGGGCAGACTAAGGTCAGAATAAGATAACACGGAATGGGTGTGGAGCGGTGGCGAGAGTAGCGTGTACCCTCTGTGGCAAGAGGCTGGACGGTGGTGTATCTGTGCTCTCGGTTGGCGTGAACCTGATCTGGTCTTAAGAACCCCGGTGGCGGGTTGACATATGCAAGGGTTAAGTGCTACATATGTCGTGTGATTGGAGATCCTCAGCTGAGTATAATCGATTCGGATCATCGTACCTTCGTGGTTATGAAGACTTGGTCACTGACCTATACGTAGAACTCCAGTAAATATGAAAGGATTGTTAAGAAATGGGCTAGTGCAGGTCAAGTGTGTGAACTAGGGTAGAAAGAACTCTAGATGCAGGTAATTTTACCTAAACTGAAAATAGAACTGGATTGTTAAGGATCCACTTTTAGTAAGCATTTCTGCAAACAGAGTCTTTTGATCATTAAGAAACCTTACCTTGACTCCCGTATAACCAGCATACCCTTGAGAGTCTTTTCTTTAGTCGGGTAAGTCTTGCTGAGTAATTCCATACTTAGGGTTTATTCCCTATTGTTTTTAGGTGGGGAAACAACAAACTTTTGTTGTTTTTGTACAAGGTGGTGTCCAATGAAGATAAACAAGAGTAGAGCTGCGGGAGGACCAGGTCCTCCATAAGAAACTTTTATGTAAGAAATTATCGGGAGGGGTTTTTGCCTCCCTTGGTATTGTAATAATACTTCGCACTCGTATGTTTTATATGCTGGTCTGTAATATTAAACTTTATCTTACTTTCGAATAAAAGTAAGTTTATGTAATTGCTTCCGCAACTCCGATGCTTATAATGTCTGTGTGACGGGTGAAACGCTCTTGGGAAAGGTAAGAAAAGCAGATACCAAACTTGTCAAGTGATTCAGGGGCATCTACAGGGTTGTCTGAGGTCCGTTGGACAAGGAAAACTGTAGGTGGGCCTATTAACTTGGGAGGTTCCGTCACAGGCATGGCACCGTCGGTGGTCCTCGATGGTGAGGTAAGTGACGGCCTCTATGGCCGTCTCCTCTGAACCTTCCCTCTCCCCTGGATCTAACCTCTATTACTCGATTCCACTCGTTTCTGTAATGAATGTTTGTAAGAAATGAAACCTGATGTAATAGGTGGAATCGAGTTGTTGAGGTGAAGCGCATAGATCTGGGCCCTATGCTATGATTTGTTGGCGGATTCAAACCAAATAACTCTTTAGTGCTTAGATGGTGCATATATGCACATGGACCCGTTCAATTTTGGATTCTATTAGGGTTTTCGAAACCCTAATGCATTCTGTGCAATTCTTTACTCATTCTTACTGTTGCCTTAGGCGTGGATTCAAAATCCCGAGCACTATTTATGATTTTGGGGAAAACTAGTTAGGATTTGGAAACCCTAACACGATTTGTGGGTTACTAATACTCTTGGTTCCATGAGGTTGAAGCCGAGACTCACTCCATGTGTTTGGTTGCCTTCCCTGTGGGTGCAACTGTATCTGCATATACAAAATGTAGTGTTTGTTTGGTTCGCTGTTTTGCAAGAGATAGGCTAGCATGAACCTTAAAGCGCCACGAGCCAGGCTTGGTGGGAACGCCCGGTGTGGTCGCACACGCGCGACCAGGATTGGGTGAGCCGGCTGTTTACTCAAGCACGCAAATCGAGAGGTTGGTTTTGTTTGTTTTTTGTTATATCTTGTAATTAAAAGATTTAATTACCGAACCAATTTCATAATGTGTTTCTGATATTTTTACGAACGAAACTAGACCACACATGCTATGTATATTTTAAATAAAAAAATTACGTGATTAAGATTAATATATAATTAGTGTTTATTAACATGTAGTTAGCATCTATTAAATAATTT
Source organism: Zea luxurians (assembly GCA_029449295.1). NCBI lineage: Eukaryota > Viridiplantae > Streptophyta > Magnoliopsida > Poales > Poaceae > Zea > Zea luxurians. Next base: position 40,248,325 of record JAOPSE010000001.1, on the reverse strand, counting down.
TAACATATAATTACTGTCTACTAATACAATTTTCATTTATTTAATAACATTTTTAACTCATACAACAAATATTTATACCGGCAACCAAACAACATCTCTCATAAACCAGACTGGTCGCATGCAGACAACCAAACATAAGAAGTTGCATGTGTCTAGTCAGACCGGTCAGAGCCAGACTCACTAGATACGAGACAGGCTCAGCCATGCAGGCAACCAAACAGGCCCACTGTGTCTCTAATGGCTTTGATATGCAAACTTAGGGTTTGTAAAACCCTAAACCGAGCATATTCTTTTCTGTCCTATTCTCGATCTAATCTTTCTTTCTATCTTCTCTATTCTCTGTTCTCTGTTCTCAGGTGATTACGCAATGAGGAAAAACTGAGCTTAATAACTTTGATTCGAGACTTTTTTGTGATCTCAAAATTGACGCGGGTTAGGAGATCTAGGGGTCTTAGGGTGTCTCTAATACCATTGTTAGATTCTATGGTGCCTAGGATCAATTCCTAAGACCCTAGAATACCAATCCATAACTCCAAATCCTCGATAATGAGTAGTTTTATTCTACTGAGAGGAATAGAGACACATACCTTTATTGTTGTTCATCACAGCATCCATCACGGTCGCTTCTTGCAGCGAAGACCCGCCTCCTCCTCTTCCTCCTCCACCTCCCTGCATGTGACAAGGAGACTGGTTCCTATCGTTGATCGGTGGTGGATCGGCTCCTCCATTGGCACATGCAGGGGGAGGCTCAGATCCCATTCCCGTTGGGGGGATAGTGGGGATCGAAGCCATGAGCCGCAACTCTTCTAGTCATTACGAGCGCCTAGCTTATGGGAACCTCTACAAAGTGTCAATTAGGGTTTTGTGGTTGAGTGATTAGCGTTGGCTAAACCTGTCCCCCCCTTAATCTATTTATATGGCATTGTGTGACCGGGGGCTGCAACCAACAGTTAGGATAGCGCCATGATCAGGGGCGCGGTTAGACGGTGAGGATTAACCCTACCCCGATTACTGTTAATCGGCTAGTGTAAAGGACACATCCTAACAACCTGAACCGAGGAGTAACAACACTGAATTGATGAATTGAGACGTGAACCAAGGAGTAACCTTGACGTATGTATTGTACGAGGAGGTTGATATGAGACGAAGTACCCGATCCAGATGGATGCAAGTAGCGTGATGCAGAATAAAAAGAGGATTTTAGGACCAGCAACAGGAGAGAATATCCAAACTGCATGCGGTGGTTAACTCAGATAGATAGGAAATCAATTTTTTTTTCAAGCAACAGTTAGGTGTTGTACAGTAAATTAAATTCCATCTAAGATACATGAGAGAAATTATGGTAAGCGAATGATCCGTTGAGGTCAAGATAACCTCTGAATAAACAGTAAGTAACTTACAGGCCGTCATCGCATGCGTATGTATTGTACCCCGTCACCGCATGCGATGGATCTTGCAGGCCGGCGAGGCATGAATGGCCGATGCCAACCACCCAAAAGTCAGAGCCAGAGCAGCAGGAGCAAGCGATAAGGGGGTGCAGCTGTCACACCCGGTTTTGGAAGGCAAACCGAATGCGAACCATGTACGTGCCAGGATCAGCAATTCACGTACACAACAGTTACATAACATGGACATCATCACACAGTGCTCAAATAGTATTAAAAAGGGAAATAATAGTCGATTACATCATATGTCTGGGACATCCACATAGTCTTTACAATAAATCAAAGTGCGAAAACGAAACGTAGATAAACGTGGCCTTCACAGGCAGTCGACTGGGGGTTGCCGCTAACCCACGCCTAGAACTCGTCGTAGTCTTGGAACTCCTGAAAGTCTCCTTCCACGGCTTCATCTTCTCCTGAGCAGTGGTTGTAATGCGGACAACCTGGGGAAGGGGGGATTTGGTGTGTAGAGCAAGGGTGAGTACACATCAACATACTCAGCAAGTGTCCTGTTTGGCTGTAGTGGACTAGCTTTATGTGGGGGGGTAAGTCAAGTAGTTGCTTTTAGTCGGTCAGATTATTATTACTAGTAGAGAAAGCCAAGTTTTAGATTTAACCCACGTTATTAACCCAAACGTACTCCTTTCCAAATGGAAAGAGTACCACTTACCATTACTAGAGTCAATTCCAAGAACCATCAATCTCATTGCCACCTGCAAATCTGAACATCTCTGATCAAGTACCACTAATCACTGGAGCTCCCTTGGCCGCTCATAACCGCGAGCATGGCTGATATATCAGTTTTCATACACTCTGCAGAGGTTGTGCACTTTACCCACAAGCTGTGATTCCCTTTCTGCCCAGAGAGAGCTACTCCCCATTGACCACTACCTAGGTGGTCCAGCAGGGCATCACTACGTAGCCTTTACAAAGATTCCCCGAGGCTGTAGCCGCCCGTTAGGTTTCCTAAATGTACCACATTCCTCCCCAAGGGACAAATCAACCTTGGCAGAGCGAGCCGCATACACCGAGCTCCATTGACGACACGACGACGAAGCGAACTACACCCCGGTTCCTCTAATTACTCAGCTAAGGGCGTCCCACTCCACCCTCATGGTTGCACTGTTTTCCCGGGCGGTCATCCAACGAACAGGTCCTTACGGAGAGGCACTCGAGAAACCGCTCGAGCCCCCTTGAAGGTCACAAGTATAACATCATAATAAAAGAGGGGAAAATAGCGTATCATTGATAATTCTCATCAGGTTCATTGATTAGAGTTGAGCAATAGCATAAGACTAAGCAATAATAATCCAATCCAAATAGGTAAACAAGGACATGGATAACAAAAGCTAGTCAATCCTTAGGTATAACTGTGTAATGCGGGAGGTGAATTAAAGAATGCATAGGATAGAGATAGGTCAAGGGACACTTGCCTCCACCAACCGACTGCTGCTCAGGGGCTTCACCTGCGAGTTCTTCGGGCTCTTCAACCGGATCGTTCTCTATGCAGACGCAAACATATATATATCCACACATTTAATACAAAAGAACAATACACCATACAATAGAATGCAGTAAATAAACAGACGTTCCACGCGGGCTCGCAATTAAGGTTAAGAGAGAAAGAGAAAAAAAAGACAGTCAAGAAACGATCACGTTACATTATTATAAATTAAACCACTCTCTTAATAGAAGGGAATTAATTTAGACACTACGTTTTAGCATAAAGTAAAGTCAAGTTCCACATTTAATCATTATAAACAATTGAAGATGAATGAAAGGGAGTGGTCGCACGACGAGACGTACGACATAACATTTAGATTGAATTAAGAATTAAACGACTCGCCGTGTGACAGAGTGCGCAACAAGACACTTGCATTACTTATAAAGAGGCGTTAAGCATCGTGCGACGAAACGCACGACGACATACGTCAACATGGCTGAGTTTAAAGTGGAACGTCGCGCGTCTGGACGCGCGATGTCGCACCTTAAACAACCTGAAATTAAAATAGATCGTCGCGCGACGAAGCGCGCGACATAGCACATTAATAGAATCCGAAATTAGACAAATTCGTCACGCGACGAAGCGCGCAACGCAACACTTTAATAAATATAAATTAAAAGAATCGTCGCGCGACGAAACGCGCAACGCAACACTTTAATAAATATAAATTAAAAGAATCGTCGCGCGACGAAGTGCACGACGCAGCACGTCGACTACACAAATTAACATCGATTAAAACAGGGTTAAGCACAGTGCGACTACGGTCGCACGCGCGAGGGCGCGCTACGCGTGCCGAAGGCACGCGAACTGTGCAGGCGCGCGGGACGCGAGTCGCCCGGGCATGGGCGCGGGCAGGGGCACGGCCGGGGGCATACGACCGAGGGTGCAGGGGCAGGCACGACCGCCAGGGCACGCGACGAGGGCACAGCCGCCGGGGCACGGCCGGGGAGCGGGGGCTCGCGACAGGGCGGGCTCGGGGCCGGGGAGGGCTCGCCGGGCGCGAGGAGGCCGCCGGGGGGGGCTCACCGGGCACGGGGGAGGGAGGGGCTCGCCGGGGCTGAGCGCGCGCGGGGGAGGGAGGGGCTCGCCGAGGCGGCGCGGGCGCGGCCGTGGGAGGGCGCGAGCGCATGGGTCGAGGGCGGCGCGGCGCTAGGGCGCGGGGCGTGCGCGAGCAGGGGAAGAAGAAGGGAGAGGGAGGGAGAGAGAGAAGGGAAGGGGAGGGGAAAACTCACGTCCGGGGATACAAATTCCGGTGATCTCGACTCCAAACCCTAGGGCACCACGGGGAGAGAGAGAGAGAGGTGGAAGAAGGAGAGGGAGGTTACTGCGCGGGAGAAATCAAATGAGCCAAACGGATTTGGGGGCGGGGGCGCAGGGGGTGGGCAGGGGCGCCATGGGCGCGCGGGCCGGATCGGGTCAGGCTGAGCCGGGCTAGGCTGGGTCACATCACGGATCGAAACCCACGGCATGCGCGACCATTAAATGGAATTAAATCGCGAACCAAAATCCAAAACGGAACGAGACGAACACGCGACATCAGACAAAGAAATGCGCTTCGGCATGATGCAACACCCATGACACTTAGGTTTTGTTTATACATGACACGGACACCTGTCACTATACTGTTTGAAATTGGGAAAAAGGAGGCGAAACGGGAAGAGAAAAGAGAGTAACGCCCGAATTTGGTGAGAGAAAAGAAGAAAAAATTCTACTCCCAAATTCAGGGCGTTACAGCAGCAAGGCGAGATCCAGAGCGGGATAGATCGAGATGATCTTATCGAGGAGAAGGGGATGGCGTCAGAGAAGACGATGGAGTGGCAGCAGAGGCACTACCGAGGACAAGGTTGGCATCGCGGGGATGGTGTTAGGGAGCCGCTCCCAAGGCTAGGCGTTGGCATCGCAAGGAGCCCGACTGTCGGCCGTTGGAGGAGACGGGTTGGTGGTATTGCAGGATGGTGCCCATTGGGGGAATCACCTGGCCTTGGGAGGCCAGGGTTGTTTCCTACCGAAAAAGGCTCCCTTGGGTGAAAATGCATCAGACGATGGGCTTCCAAATACACACATGAACAAACCCAAAGAAAATGTCCATGTCGGCTTTCTCCCCAGTGAAAAGGCCAAAAAACCTATGGGTTTTTGGGCTACTATATTTGATCCAAATGCAAAGTTTTAGTTTTCGACTTACGATTTAACACTTCAAGAAATATTGATATTTTTTCTTTGTGTTGTTATTTGTTTATCTCCTTCAAACAGCCAAGTCTTTTTTACAAAACAACTGATGGTTTTTTGAAGTGTGGCTTTACCAAAAATTGTAATATGTTTATTGTCAGCTTCTCAACCTGAGGTATGATGCCTCCACATTTTGTGTGCTCTTTATTTTGTGTACTTCACAACTAAACATTCTAGGAATAGCAACTTGCAAGATGGCAAGCCCAAGGTTATTAAAACGACGAAACATTGAAACATTCATGGGTGGAGTTTTGACTTTTAAACGTTTCAAACAAAATAGGCTGGGCCAAATTGTACAGGTGACTCTAGACTAAAACGCTAGGAACGCCATATTTAATTGTGTACAACGTTTAAACACAAAAACGTGAAATTTAAACGACATAGATAGATACTAAAACGTTTCAGCGTTTCACGCCCAGACAACCCTTTGTCGCTTAAACGATGTTTAAACTTCGTTTTAATAAACTTGGACAAGCCAAATTGCTAGATGGGATACAAGGCTTGAGTTGGGGACAATAGCAACTTTATTGATGCCATTTTCTTTGATTCTCGTCGCAGCTGATGAAAATTAGCAACTAAGGTGAAATTATTATTGCAATTAAAAATCATAATGCCTCATTGCCTAATATGCACTGCTACAATTGTGCTGAAGTTGTCTCTTGCTAGAGTGTGGAACTACGACGATGCACTATGATTTATGAGTGTATATGTTGATCATGGCTTTGAAATAAACTCTTGAACAAATCACTATAAGGTTACTAATCTAGAACATAAGATTCCTAAGATAAAAAATCCTGAACAAACATAAGACTATATTGATCTGCATGGTTTTGCCACAAGTGCTCCACAAGGTCTTTTCGAAGTTGATAGTGAGTTTCTTGGTTCCTGATATTCTTGTCATTTTGGAGAAATTCTTCAAAATCCGTTGTCCACTCATGGGAGGGTTCAACGTTATCTCATCCACTCTCAAAACGTTCATCTGCATCCACAATTCCCTCATCTTCAATAATCATGTTGTGCATGATTATATGAGTTGTCATTATGTCACTTAGTGCCTCTTCATCTCATAATCGAGCTAGTCCATGAACAATAGCGAAATGAGATTGTAGAACCCCAAAAGCTCGTTCCATTATAGCTTCTTGTGCTTTAGCAAAGTATATCCGCTTATTCTCACGTGGTGCGGATATGGTCTTAACCAATGCGGCCCAAGATGGGTATATGCCATCTGCAAGATAGTATCCCATTGTATAGTCTTGGGCATTTATGTTGTAGTTTACTTCTGGAGCTTCTTTGTGTGATAGATTTGTGAAAAGTGGAGATTGATGAAGAACATTGATGCCATTAAGAGATCTAGGTAAACAAAAAAGGCATGTCAAATCCATAGATCCTTAGAAGCAACAACTTCAAGAATAATTATAGGTGTATGATGATGGCCCAAAAACTAGCCCTTGCTAGGCGGAGGGGCAATTCTTCCATCTCCAATGCATATAGTAAAGTGAATCGAGCATACCAGAAAAACCTCTTTTCACCCCAAATACAAGTAATCGAGCTATATCATTCTCATTGGGTGATCTCAAATACTCACCTCCAAAAACTTCAATAACATCTTTGACAAACCTTCTTAGACTTTCTAGAGTTGTACTTTCTAATACATACATACTCAGCCATAGCATCTGCTGGTATTACATAAGTTAGCATACAGAATACTATAGTAACCTTCTGGAAGCAACTTAATCCTAGTTGGTGAGCTTTGTTTCTTTTTCTACTGAAAGTAATCGTCATGTTGTTCTACAACGTGAACAGTTCATTATAATCCTACGAGTAGGAAAATAATGAGACATCCATAATTTCAATAATGCACATTGGTAACCAGAAAAATCAAATAGACTAATACCTCCATCGGAACAAGCTTGAACCATACGTTGGATTATCATCCAAGTAATCTTTGTATATTGTTTCGTGCCCTGCTTCTATCATGGTGTATGTATGCACGTCCTAGGAGAGAACCACCTGTCTTTCTTTGAACATGCGAAGTCGTTTGTATAATTTGAGTGGCAGAAAGTATAAGCTCCTCATCATCGATTGAAGAAGATTCATCAAAACTCGTGAAGAAATCCCTATACTTAGACTCGTATCGCCTAGTAAATAAATTATTTGATAGCATGTCATGAGATTACATAAATGAGTATGTCGAGAGACTAAATTTATAGCATATCATCCAAAAACAAATTTGTAATGAAGAATGAATAAGCAATAATAATCCTTCCATCATAAAATATAGTTATTTCTAGTCCACTTTTTTTGTCCACATTCATTCAAATGATAATGAATATAGACATACATATAATCTATATTCATATGTTACTTAGTGAATGCGTGATTAGTGTAAAACGAATTATATTTTGGGATAGAGAGAAAATTAGATTAGTGTATACAACCTTGTCGCTGGTCGATTAAGCAGAGTCGTATACTGGCGTCGGCCGATTAATAAGGATATGTTTGTTTCTCTCCTAGATTATATAAGTTGGATTATGGTAGAAGGGTAGGAGAATAAAATATTACTTTGGAATCACAAATAAGTTGAAATAAGCTACTCAATGCTAACTTAATTTCAGCTTATTTATGGTCATAAAGTGATAGATATAATCTGCATTGATATAATTTAGTATGGAAACAAACATGACCTAAATAGAGTCGTGTACTGTCTCGACAGATTAAGGGTGTGTTTGGTTGGAGAGGAGAGTCAAATAGAATGGAGTGGTTTCATTTCAGTATTTAAGAATGGGGCCTTTCTATTCTGCGTTTGGCAAAAAAAACATAGCTGCTCCATTTTTTGTTTGGTTGAAGAGTAGAATACAACGGAGCCGCTCCAATCGTTGTTTGGTTGGAGAGCCGTATGAGTGTAGAGGGGAGGAGAGGCGGGAGAGCGCTTATATCCGGTTGTTTTTTTGGAGAGAGAGCGTTCTAACTATTTATAGTAAATTTTCATATGAAGATCTAGGAGCCACTCCGCTCTCATTTTGTTAGAAACCAAACATCCAAAAAATGGAATGGAGCAACTCTATTCTCCCACTCTACTCAACCAAATACAACCTACACTTGGAGTGTGTGTTTGGTTAGCGGATTAATGCAGGATGGAACGGGTTCAACCCACAACAACCCGCGTTTGGTTCAAAAGGCTCGCGGGTTAGGTTGGTTCTGAGTCGAAATACTTCTTGAAAATGTGGGTTCTAGGGATTCCTAAAAAACAAGCGAACCATTTCGACCCACTTCCTCTCCAGCCTCCCGTCTCTCATGCCTTGTACACTCGAGACCAGCACAGGAGCGCGCCGCCACTGTCGGCTTGCTGGGACGAGAGACCCCGCCGACCTACCCTCCGACGTTAATCTCCCGCCTGCCTCCTGTCGTCATTCCCCCACTGGCCTGCCCTCCAGCATGCTGGCCTCCATCAGTGGCGTCAGACTCCCCCATCGGCTTGCTACGCCTCCCACCATCAGTCCCTCGCTGGCCTACCCTCGATGCTGGCGTCGTGAGCCTTGCTAGTGCTGTCATCAAACAGGTAAAGGTCAGTGCTCATCATCGCCTGACAAACCTGCTAGTCATAGCAAATGTTACAAATTCACTGAAATGCATCTTAATGTTGTTAGGATGTTTCTTTAATTATGACTGAAATGTAACAGTGAGACCTTGTCATATGACTTGGTTACTAATGGCTTTAATTTATGTATATCTTGTGCTTATGAATTTCTCAAATATTAAAATAGTGTCGGTTTCATTTATTTTGAATGTTGTCATCTTATTGAATTAATATACCATCCTTAGTGTGGTAATATAACTAGAAAGTTGATCATATTAAATTCATTCCTCATCACAAAACAAACCAGAGATGGTGCAGATCTAACCCACTTTAACCCTGTAATCATACAAGAAACTAGATTAAATCTGTCACTGAAATAAAACAATGAACGAGTCTGACCCAACCTAGAAAAATAGGTCGGCTCCATGTCATTCCGAAACCAAATACACGTTAAATAAACCTGCAATGATTCAACCTTTGCGCATGCAGATGCGCGTTCCACCCGCAATGCACACAAATCTGCATTGATTAAACAATTGCGGATGTAAATGATTAAACAACCGCCGTCGATGCATACTATCTAAAGCTCGTCGCAACTTACCAGGTGAAGGTGTTGTCGCTGTGACGACGTCACAAATTTTAATTAGATCGGAGATAAAAACAGAAAGAAGGAGAAAAATTGGCTGGTCCCGCCTAAACCAAATTTTAACAGATCTATAAAGTAATTCTCTCATCCTCGAATATTTATCGCATATAAATTTATTTTTAAACTAAAACGTAGCAAATAAAAAAAAACGGAGCTAGTAATAAAAAAACGGAGCAGAGTAATCTATGGAGCAGTACTCTTACATGTTCATTCACTTGGTTATCAGTTAGCCTGAACAAGAGCAACTAATCATCAGTGCCCAGATCGTACCACGTAGATCTTTTTCTTTATAAACATGCCTGCACTGGTTTCTTATTGTCGGGGCAGTTGACATGAGCTAGGACGAAGAGGTGCTGCAGCAGCAAAATAAACACATACCGTTACATAGGCTCTCGTGGCGGAACAGACGTAGTGGTGCGTCACTGCGTGTGCCTGCCACCGTCGTCGAGATACTCCAGGTCCAGCGGAACACAGCAGCAAGGAAGGCCCTCCGGGGGCGACCTGAGAACACATGCAAGATCATCAACGCCGACGGCCCAGGCCAGCACGACCGCGCGAGCAATAATCTCGTCTCATTCCCATGTGTTCCCAGTCCGCCCCCGCCGGAACTGCCTTTGCATTGCGCTAGCTGCGGAGGCCGAGGAATGAAAGCGAAGGAGCGAGGCGAGGGGAGATAATTTGGCACTTATATGGCACCAGATGAGCACACTATGACACCAAATGAGCTCATATTTTATCGCCGTTCGTGAAGATGGATCTCGGTCGCGATCTGACGTGGCGGGATGAGCGCTGTGTGGTGTGCCATGTACCAGGGGTGGGTGGCGGACGGCCGGTAGTACGCTGTAGTACGCGCGCGGTACCGCAGACCACGCGCCCGGCGAGTACAGCTTGTACTGCGCGCGATGCTGCCCTTTTCTGTCTTCTCCAGTTCTCCTGATGCAGCCGACCTCAGCTAGCAGCCGCTACACCAGGCTGCACACAGCACCCCGAAACGTTTCAGGGGCAGCCGAATGAATAGTTAATAGTTTTGTTTTGACTTCTTTTATATGTACGTAGTTTTTTTTAATATAAAACATATAGTAGAACCTATACATCTAGAAAAGAATAGCAATGCCTCCGTCCTAAAATATTACTCGTTTTAGCACTTGAATTTTATATCTACTATATTCAAATAGATAAATATTACTCGTTTTAACAATTGAATTTTATATCTACTATATTCAAATAGATGACAGCCTTGACCTTTAAAATAAATGCCTTCTAAGTAAATGGCTTTTCAACTTAATTAATAAAGAGGGTACGTGGCAGTTGTTGGGGGTCTTATTCTCCGCCAAATGTATTCAAGGCAAAAACAACTTCGGCAAAGTGATACAGAGGTCCTCTTTTCCTCTGCCGAAGGTTACCAAGACGAATACCTTGCGTAGAAGCAATATTGCTAAATGCCGAAGCTACCATCAGCTTTGGTTCAAATCAAGCAGAAGAAGAAAAGACCAGATAGACCTTAGTATTTCAGGTTGACTGTAGATAAATGTTGAGGGTCACGAATATAATTTTACCCGGGCTGTGTCCCGTGCCTATAAATAGATGACAGTAACACTGTACTGTTCACGCTGACTTTTAATCACTCTCTCGCGTCCTCACCTTCGAGCAAGCCGAAGGTATCAATGTAATACGAATTCTGTTAATATTCATACATGTTTTATAGAATGCAAATATGAATGAGTCAATAAGATGCAGTTATTGTCTTCATTCTTATGTGTTCTTATTCAAATAATGAAGGTATGTCCTTCTTGACCTTCATCTAATGAGCATTAAATCCATGTGGAGATAATGCTTCGGAAGACGAATGTCCGTAATAATTAACAATTGTGTTGCCTTGTTCTTGACCTACAATATTTGAGAACAAGTGACCAATATTGGTGCCCACCTCCGGTAAACTCACTTCCACGACTGTGACAATGACTTCGCAAGGCAACCAAGCTGTGGCACCTTCGGCTACGAAGCTGGTGCTCCCAATCACAGGCGGCTCAAGTTCTGAACGGACCAACAAGAAGCAGAAGAAGGAAGCACATAGAAGGGTACATCATGTTAGAGTCCAAGGACCCTTCATCAAGTCCAAGTGGTCTCATATACCAATCACCTTCTCCCAGGAAGACCTTCAGCTCAACGATTATCCTCACAATGATGCAATGGTTATATCTTGTGTCATCAAGGGGTTTCGGTTCACAATGTCCTTGTAGACACAGGCAGTGCAGCAGATATTATCTTTGCAAAAGCTTTCAGGCAGATGTAGGAGCAGGATGACAAGATACATGATGCAACACACCCCCTTTGTGGTTTCGGAGGAAGGCAGATAGTGGCATTTGGCAAGATAACCATGCCGATTACCTTCGGCTATGTTCACAATACAAGGACAGAGCAAGTTGTCTTTGATATTGTTGATATGGAGTATTTGTCACACCCAGTTTTGGAAGGTAAACCGAATGCGAACCATGTACGTGTCAGGATCAGAAACTCACATACACAACGATTACATAATTGGACATCATCACACAATGCTCAAAGTAAATAGCGGAAAATTAATTTATTACAACAAGATGTCCAAGACATCCACTGAGTCTATAACATAGTCATTTAACATAAAAGTGCGGAAATACGAAACGTAGAAGATAAGGCCTTCACAGGCAGCTGACTGGGGGTTTGCCAATAAAATAAATTAGAACTCATCGTAGTCCTGAAACTCCTCAAAGTCCTCCATGTTGCCAGCATCTCCTCCTGAGCACTGAGTATAGTGGGGACAACATGGGGTGGGGTGGATTGTAAAGCAAGGGTGAGTACACATCAACGTACTCAGCAAATGTCCCATTTGGCTAAAGTGGACTAGTTGTATGTGGAGTTAAGACTAAGCAGTTGCTTTTAGTTGGTAAAGTATTTATTACTACTAGTAGAGCCAAGTTTTAGTAATAAACCCAGTTATTACCCAAATGTACTCCCTCTAAGAGGAAATACCAGAGATCATAATTATAACCATCATCATTAAACATCATCATAAGAGTATCCAAAGTTCTTCTAATCAAAGAGGATCCCAAGGCCGCTCTTAACCGTGAGCACGACTAATATATCAGTTTCTAACACTCTGTAGAGGTCGCACACTTTACCCACAAGTCGTGATTCTCCTTCTGCCCAGGGTTCTAGCCTCCCCATTGATCACTACCAAGGTGACCTAACAGGGTCTCACTACGTAGCCTTTACAAAGATTTCCTAGAGGTCATAGCCGCCGTTAGGTTTCTCCAGTTTGATAAACACAGTACCTCTCCCCAAAGGAAGGGTGACTAACAAAACCAAATCAAAGAACCTCTGCAACCAGCCTCATTAGAGCAAGTATTGTGCCTGGACCCCATTGACGGCCCTACGGTGAAGCCAACTACTCCTCTGGTTCCTCTAATTAATCAGCTAAGGGCGTCCCATTTCACCCTCATGGTTGCACTGTTATCCCGGGTTGTCACTCCCCAAACAGGTCCTTACGGAGAGGTACTCAAGAAAATGGTCTGAGACCCCTAAAGTATCACAAGAACATCATCAGGATAACAATGCAACCATGAGGGTGGAATGGGACACCCTTAGTTGATTAATTAGAGGAACTAGAGGAGTAGTTGGCTTCGTCGTAGGGCCGTCAATGGGGTCCAAGCACAGTACTTGCTCTGCCGAGGCTGGTTGCAGAGGTTCTTTGATTTGGTTTTGTTAGTCACCCTTCCTTTGGGGAGAGGTACTGTGTTTATCAAACTAGAGAAACCTAACGGGCGACTATGACCTCTGGAAAATCTTTGTAAAGGCTACGTAGTGAGACCCTGCTAGGTCACCTTGGTAGTGATCAATGGGGAGGCTAGAACCCTGGGCAGAACGGGAATCACGACTTGTGGGTAAAGTGTGCGACCTCTACAGAGTGTTAGAAACTGATATATTAGCCGTGCTCATGGTTAAGAGCGGCCTTGGGATCCTCTTTGATTAGAAGAACTTTGGATACTCTTATGATGATGTTTATAATTATGATCTCTGATATTTCCTCTTGGAGGGAGTACATTTGGGTAATAACTGGGTTTATTGCTAAAACTTGGCTCTACTAGTAGTAATAAATACTTGACCAACTAAAAGCAACTGCTTAGCTGTAATATCCCAAAAAAATATTGACCAAAAGTTGATCTTCAGTGCGTGGATGAGGGAAAGGGTTGTGGGCCATTGGATGCGAAGTTAGAAGTCATCTGAGGCGTCGTTTCTTTCTTCCACAAAAACCCTAGGTGGCCACCCCTTTTTCCCTTCCCCCCTCTCTTGGCTGCCACCCCCCCTTTTCCCCCTTGGATGGCCGCCCCTCTCCTCCTATGGCAGCCGCCCACTACGCAGCAAGGATTGAGAAGCGGAGGAGCACGTTGAATTGAAGAGGAAGAGAGAATCAAGGAGATGTTCTTCCCCATCTCTTCTTGTAGATTTTATTGGGGAAACCCTAGGTATGGATGGGATCCTTGTTCCTCCCTGTAATTATGTGCTTTTGGAGGTTGTGGATCATGGGGATTAAAGGATTAGAGGTTGGATTAGATGTGGGGTTAGGTTTTGATCTCGAATTTAGTTTTCTGCAGAATGGCAGATTTGATAATTTCTGTTCATGCTAGTTTTTAGTGGTCTTAGTGGAGTCAAAAAAATAAAAAGTCTGTATATGAGTCGTAGATAATTTGTAGATCTTTCCGTGGCCCCGAAGAACACCTCAATCGGACATTAGAACAGAAAGTTATTGAAGTTTGATTATAACAGTTTTTCAGTCTCATAATTCTGTGCAGAATATGTTATCTTAAGATTTAGGCAATTTTATCTACAGAATTAAACCTTGGGTTTGTAAGAAAAGATGTAGATAATTTCATAAGCTTTCCAGATTGATAAAGAGTGTATTCATATGTATTTTCAAACTCCAGTTATGTTTGTTTTACTGCGGCTGTTTCTGTTTCCTTGGCAAAAATGAGCGGGTCTGTTCACTGATGGGTTTCACCTAGTAAATTGCCGAATTGGCTATTCCAACTATGGAGACTTTTGTAGAGGGATAACATTTCTTACTTTCAGCATAATTTCATAATTTTGGGTTGTGTAGTTTGGGAGATATCAAATTTTGAAGTAACTATGCTGCTGTCTGAAACAGATTCAGTCAGTTATCTTGTCAGATGTTTTAGAACTTATAGATGGCAAAATTTAATTATCCATTGAATATCGAAGTTGTAAAGTATTTTTGTAGAAACTCCTAGAGTATTTGTTTGATATCATCACTATTATAATTTTAAAGATACAAAATTAACAAACAGCGCTGCTGCTGTTTGGCATGTGGTTCAGGGTGGGAGTCATTCCACCGGGTCTTGGTTTCAAGTGTAGCAGCGATTTGTTGATTGTTGGCAAATGTTTGTGAGATATTTGTACTAAGTTTTATGCCCTGCAGCAGGTGTCTAAACTCTGGATCATGCCTAGTACATTTTTCTTCTTCGATGAAGGCAAGTGAATGTAGCGGTGGTTGCTACCATTTTGACTTGTTTTATCGCCTACACTCTAATATTCAGAATCATCGAATTCTTTCATAATTGAACTCTATGTGGATGCTTTACTTGATTGTATTATATTGATGCTTAATCATATATTGATGATGATGATGATGATGATTCGAGTATGACCCATGAGATTAATTCACACCGCTGAAGGTAAATGAAATATTATTTGAGGTTTGTATTGTATCTGAAGGTAAACAAAGTATTGTTTGAGGTATGTATTGTATGTGAAGGAAGTGAAGTATATTGATAAAGGCAGTATGCCATATATATTGCATGATTCACTTGCATCTGAAGTTTTGTCGTGACCTAAGGTCCGACCGTACCGGTACAACTTAGCATCGTACGTTGCCCGAGGAGGGGTACAATGCGGCTTCATACTCTTAGAGGTATGAAGGCAGAGGACATATGCATTGTGTTCATATGCATTAATTGAAGTGATATTTGCAGATGATGTGGTTTTATACTCTCAGAGGTATGAAGGTAGAGGACCTACACATTGCATTCCTATGCATACATTGAAGTGACATTTGTAGGTATTGTTGACGCAGGGAAGTGGTATACAACCTATTGTGGTTGCTCGAGGAAATGAGATGGTATTGGTTACATTGGGACTATTGAGTTCTATATCTACATGTATTTCTGATCTTAATTGTGATTCCTTTAAAATGTTGATTAATTTAATTTGTGGTTTAAATATCTCGTCAAAACAATTTGCTTGCTGAGATGTTTCATCTCACTCTTGCATTACTCAATGCAGGTGCTTGATTCTTGTTAGGAATGAGGGAAGTAGCAGTACGTCTACCTTCACTCTCATAATAACACTGCCCAGGCGCAGCCATGATTTAATTAGAAACCTCTTGTCAAAGGATGTTTGTTTTTTAACTAGTCGTGCACACTGGTTAATTTAGTTCATGTCATTATGGTTATCTTCCCATTGCTAGCAGATTATTAATGTCTAGTATGTTTTCTTATCATGATATCTGTTTATACACTGTTGCTTCCATGTTTATGCAAATTTTCAAAAGAGATGCTGCCGAAATTTTATATATGAATGTTAGATGTGTAGTTTAGTAGCATTCCGGGGTGTCTGTGGATCCCGGGGTGTTACAGTTGGTATCAAAGCATAGGCTTTAGATTCTTGGCAATTTGAAGATAAATTTGACACACTTGCACATATAGGAAGGGTATGGGTTCAAATATCTCTGATATATATTAATGTCTTTGAAGTGCAGATGACAATAATTTCACCCCTCCCTATTCCTTTCTGGTGATGTGGTAAGTTGTTCATGACTTAATGCCTAATATAATTTATCTCTAAATCTTTATATTGTTTTATTAATGTGTTTGATATCGCTGGTCCTTTGTGAGATTGAAGTTGTTCTTATGCTTGTGATATACAAGTATTCCTATGTTGTTTTCACCATGTTTTTCATGGTTGAGTTTTATTACAATAATATTGCTATATATGCTTGATTGAGGATGTTTCTAAGAGGAGTGTGAATTGCGTGTTTTGGGTTACAAGGTAACCATCAATTTGAATTTAAGTTGTTGAGCGGTTGGTGGATAGTTCCAACTATCTTTGCAAAGAATGATTGTTTATGTCGAGAAACCAGTTCTGAAAGAAATGAATATTGGTACTTTATATGGATTTTTGGGGGAAGTCTTTACATAGCTAGAATGGCTTACATGTCTCTCTTCTATTGTGTGTTTTAGTTGCCACAAAGGCTAGATGTGGTTTAAAGTGGTTGCCTGTTAGTCATACTAATTGTAGAATAAATCTTTGATTTTCTTGATCCATTGATTATGTATTAATACGTTGAGGATCTGATGGTTCCCTTCCCGATGCATGCTTGTGGAGCCATTGTTGGACCACCTATCTATTGGTTTCAATGAAGTCATTGCCTAGCCTAGAGTTGGTTGTGTGTGGATAGTCACCTATCCCTAAATGATGTGGTTTTTACATCAGCTTGATATGTTCGTCAAATGTGTGAAGGATTATGGGGTTATTATTGACCTTGTATGTCTGGTACTTTGATTTGCATCGTATGATAGAATGAAATGTAAGTTTATGAACTACAGTAGATGAAGACTTATATTATATGTAGGTCAACCTTACTAGTTTGGATATTTTTCCTAGTTGAGTTGTTGGATGAAGTATAGTGACATTGGTTAACCAAGTATTGTGTTGTTGTGCTGTCAGTGCTCTTTGTGGAGCTTTTGGCATTTCTTCGATGACCTGTGCCGCGCAGAATGTTATTGGCTTCTTGTTGGCTTTATTGCTCCATTAGTTATGTAGACTTTCTGCCTTTAGTGGGGTGCAAAGAATGTTAGATTACATGATTATCTTTTCATGATGGCAAGAACAAGGTTTAGGAAGATTACGAGTTTTGGTTTCAATAGAACTACTTGTTTCGTGGTGCTTTGAGGTGAGGTGTTTGATCCTCTTATACATTCATCTAGTGTGGATGTTTCACCATTTAATTAAAATGAATTGTTTAAGTTGGTAAGGGTTGTGTTTAGTGCATATTACCCCTTCATAAAAGAGTGTTGTTTTAAGACATTGATGTTGATGTATAGCTGCATCCAAATTCGATGGTGTGAAATTGTAGTGTTGATTGCAACTATGACTTGCTTTGAGCTTCATTGCATGTTGTTTCATGCTTGATGTCAGGTCGTGCAGTTTCCTTAGACAATTAGTCCAAGGTAGAAGTTCTTTTGTTAATTAAGACCAATAATGGACCCATGTTTTAAATGGTGGTGCTATATGGGGTACCTTAGGTGTTTTGCTTGTAGGGGTGGGCACATTTTTACCATAAACCGAAAACCGAACCGAACCGTACCGAACCGAACCGAACCGAAATTTCGATTTTTTTGGTAGTTCGGTTCGGTTTCGGTTTTTGTATCTAAGAAGTTCGGTTTTCGGTATCGTAATCGGTTTTCACCATATACCGAACCGAAAAAACCGAATACCAAACTTTATCCATTCTCAAATTTGACTATTCAATTATGTGAACTAAATGTGTGATACAATTAAATTGTTATTCACTTATTTGTATTGATGTATGATGTATATCTAAATATTTGTACCTATATAATTTTTACTTTTTAAAATTATGTGTAATCTATCATGTAAACTTGTTGTATGTATTGTCTTGATTATAAGTTTGGTATTCGGTTTTTACCGAAAAACCAAAGTAAAAAACCGAAACCGAACTTCTCGATTTTTCATTTTCTAGAAAACCGATCGGTTTCTAATGTTTGAAAAACCGAAGTTTTTTAAAACCGAAAAACCGAACCGAAGTTTAGAAAAAAAAACCGAATGCCCAGCCCTATTTGCTTGGAGTGGCCGAATTCGAGGACGAATTCTTTTTAAGGGGGGTAGAGTGTAATATCCTAAAAAATGTTGACCAAAAGTTGATCTTCGGTGCGTGGATGAGGGAAAGGGTTGTGGGCCATTGGATGCAAAGTTAGAAGTCATCTGAGGCGTCGTTTCTTTCTCCCATAAAAACCCTTGGTGGCCACCCCTTTTTCCCTTCCCCCCCCTCTCTTGGCCGCCACCCCCCTTTTCCCCCTTGGCTGGCCGCCCCTCTCCTCCTATGGCAGCCGCCCTCTACGCAGTAAGGATCGAGAAGAGGAGGAGCACGTTGAATTAAAGAGGAAGAGAGGATCAAGGAGATGTTCTTCCCCATCTCTTCTTGCAGATTTTATTGGGGAAACCCTAGGTATGGATGGGATCCTTGTTCCTCCCTGTAATTATGTACTTTTGGAGGTTGTGGATCATGGGGATTAAAGGATTAGTGGTTGGATTAGATGTGGGGTTAGGTTTTGATCTCGAATTTAGTTTTCTGCAGAATGGCAAATTTGATAGTTTTTGTTCATGCCAGTTTTCCGTGGTCTTAGTAGCCTCAAAAAAATAAAAAGTCTATATATGAGTCGTGGATAATTTGTAGATATTTCTGTGGCCGCGAAGAGCACCTCAATCGGATATTAGATCAGAAAGTTATTGCAGTTTGATTATAGCAATTTTTCAGTCTCATAATTCTATGCAGAATATGTTCTCTGAAGATTTAGGCAATTTTATCAACAGAATTAAACCTTGAGTTTATAAGAAAATATGTAGTTAATTTCATAAGCTTTCCAGATTGATAAAGAGTGTATTCATATGAATTTGTAAACTCCAGTTATGTTTGTTTTACTGTGGCTGTTTCTGTTTCCCTAACAAAAATGAGCGGGTCTGTTCACTAGTGGGTTTCATCTAGTAAATGGCCGAATTGGCTATTCCAACTATGGAGACTTTTGTAGAGGGATAAAAGTTCTTACTTTCAGCAGAATTTCATAAATTTTGGTTGTGTAGTTTGGGAGATATCGAATTTTGAAGTAATTATGCTGCTGTCTAAAACAGATTCAGTCAGTTATCTTGTCAGATGTTTTAGAACTTATAGATGGCAAAATTTAATTATCCATTGAATATCGAAGTTGTAGAGTATTTTGTATAGAAACTCCTAGAGTATTTGTTTGATATCACTACTGTTATAATTTTAAAGATACAAAATTAACAAACAGCGCTGCTGCTGTTTGGCATGTGGTTCAGGGTGGGAGTCATTCCACCGGGTCTTGGTTTCAAGTGTAGGAGCGATTTGTTGATTGTTGGCAAATGTTTGTGAAATATTTGTACTAAGTTTTATGCCCTACAGTAGGTGTCTACAGTCCGGATCATGCCTAGTACATTTTTCTTCTTCGATGAAGGGAAGTGAATGTAGCGGTGGTTGCTAACGTTTTGACTTGTTTTATCGCCTACACTCTAATATTCAGAATCATCGAATTATTTCATAATTGAACTCTATGTGGATGCTTTACTTGATTGTATTATATTGGTGCTTAATCATATATTGATGATGATGATGATGATTCAAGTATGACCCATGAGATTAATTCACACCGCTGAAGGTAAATGAAATATTATTTGAGGTTTGTATTGTATCTGAAGGTAAACGATGTATTGTTTGAGGTGTGTATTGTATGTGAAGGAAGTGAAGTATATTGATAAATGCAGCATGCCATATACATTGCATGATTCACTTGCATCTGAAGTTTTGTCGTGACCTATGGTCCGACCGTACCGGTACAACTTAGCATCGTACGTTGCCCAAGGAGGGGTACGATGTGGCTTCATACCCTTAGAGTTATGAAGGCAGAGGACATATGCATTGCATTCATATGCATTCATTGAAGTGATATTTGCAGATGATGTGGTTTTATACTCTTCGAGGTATGAAGGTAGAGTACCTACACATTGCATTCCTATGCATACATTGAAGTGACATTTGCAGGTATTGTTGACGCAGGGAAGTGGTATACAACCTATTGTGGTTGCTGGAGGAAATGAGATGGTATTAGTTATATTGGGACTATTGAGTTGTATATCTACACGTATTTCTGATCTTAATTGTGATTCCTTTAAAATGTTGATTAATTCAATTTGTGGTTTAAATATCTCATCAAAATAATTTGCTTGCTGAGATGTTTCATCTCACTCTTGCATTACTCAATGTAGGTGCTTGATTCATGTTGGGAATGAGGGAAGTAGCAGCACGTCCACCTTCACTCTCATAATAATGCTACCTAGGCACAGTCATAATTTAATTAGAAACTTCTTGTCAAAGGATGTTTGTTTTTTAACTAGTCGTGCACACTGGTTAATTCAGTTCATGTCGTTATGGTTATCTTCCCATTGCTAGCAGATTATTAATGTCTAGTATGTTTTCTTATCATGATATCTGTTTATACACTGTTGCTTCCACGTTTGTGCAAATTTTCAAAAGAGATGCTGCCAAAATTATATATATGAATGTTAGATGTGTAGTTTAGTAGCATTCCGGGGTGTTTGTGGATCCCGGGGTGTTACATTAGCCTTAACTACACATACAATTAGTACACTTTAGCCAAACGAGACATTTGCTGAGTACATTGATGTGTACTCACCCTTGCTTTACAAACCACCGCACCCCAGGTTGTCCCCACTGTACTCAGTGCTCAGGAGAAGATGTTGGCAACATGGAGGACTTTGAGGAGTTTTAGGACTACGATGAGTTCTAGTTTATTTTAGTGGCAAACCCTGAGTCAGCTGCATGTGAAGGCCTTATCTTCTATGTTTCATATTTCTGCACTTTGATGATAAATGACTATGTTATAGACTCAGTGGATGTCTTGGACATCTTGTTGTAATAAATTACTTTTCCGCTATTTACTTTGAGCATTGTGTGTTGATGTCACACCCGGTTTTAGAAGGCAATCCAAAGGCGAACCATGTATGTGCCAGGATCAGCAATTCACGTACGTAGCAGTTACATAACTGGAAATCCTCACACAGTGCTCAAATAATAACATAAAAGGGTAATAATAGTCGATTACATCATATATCTGAGACATCCACATAGTCTTTACATTAATCAAAGTGCGTAAAAGAAACATAGATACACGCAGCCTTCACAGGCAGCCGACTGGGGGTTGTCGCTAACCCACACCTAGAACTCGTCGTAATCTTGGAACTCCTGGAAGTCTCCTTCCACGGCTTCGTCTTCTCCTGAGCAGTGGTTGCAATTAGAAATGGCAATGGGTACCCGAAACTCGAATACCCGACAAGTTTTACCCGATATGAAGGCGGGTATGGAATGATTTCTCTACCCGCGGGTATGTTAATGGGTAAAAATCTCTACCCGTTAGGTAGACGGGTACGGGTACAGGTTGGAACTACCCATACCCGTCTACCCATGGGTAAAATATACCCGCATCAATACAACTATAACCATCTAATAGAGCCCATCTTAGCTAAAATAAAACCCTTCTCTAGTTATCATTTGTCTAGATACCAAGTTATGTAATCATATGATTTGTTATATGTGAAGTTGAAGCTATTTTTATATGTTTATTTAATATTTTGAGTGATTTGTATATTGGAATTTAAGACTTTCCTAGCGGGTATGGGTTACTCGACGGGTAAAAATACCCGCGCGGGTACGGGTATGGGTAAGATTTTATACCCGCGAGTATATATGGGTAACCCGATGGGTAGAATTTTTTTTGATGGGTACCGGTATGGAATGGTACTACCCGACGGGTATGTACCCGTTGCCATCCCTAGTTGCAATGCTGA
This sequence comes from Zea luxurians, assembly GCA_029449295.1. Classification (NCBI taxonomy): domain Eukaryota; kingdom Viridiplantae; phylum Streptophyta; class Magnoliopsida; order Poales; family Poaceae; genus Zea; species Zea luxurians. Next base: position 40,226,198 of record JAOPSE010000001.1, on the reverse strand, counting down.
CAACCTGGGGATGGGGGGGGGGTTTGGTGTGTAGAGCAAGGGTGAGTACACATCAACATACTCAGCAAGTATCCTGTTTGGCTATAGTGGACTAGCTTTATGTGGGGATAAGTCAAGCAGTTGCCTTTAGTTGGTCAGATTAATATTACTAGTAGAGAAAGCCAAGTTTTAGAATTAACCCACGTTATTAACCCAAACGTACCCTTTCCAAACGGAAAGAATACCACTTACCATCATCAGAGTCAATGCCAAAGCCAACATTCTCATCACCACCTGTATTCCGAACATCTCTGATCAAGTATCACTAATCAATGGAGCTCCCTTGGCCGCTCATAACCGCGAGCAGGCTAATATATCAGTTTCAAACACTCTGCAGAGGTTGCGCACTTTACCCACAAGCCGTGATTCCCTTTCTGCCTAGAGATCATGACTCTCCATTGATCACTACCAAGGTGACCCAACAGGGTATCACTACGTAGCCTTTACAAAGATTCCCCGGGGCTGTAGCCGCCCGTTAGGTTTCCTAAATGCACCACACTCCTCCCCAAGGGCGAACCAAACTTGGCAGAGCGAGCCGCATACACCGAGCCACATTAACGGCATGATGGCTAAACGAACTACACCCCGGTTCCTCTAATTATTCAGCTAAGGGTGTCCCACTCCACCCTCATGGTTGCACTGTTTTCCTGGGCGGTCATCCAACGAACAGGTCCTTACGGAGAGGCACTCGAGAAACCGCTCGAGCCCCCTTAAATGCCACAAGTATAACATCGTAATAAAGAAGGGAAACAACATATCATTGATAAATCTCGTCATGTTCATTGATTAGTGTTGAGCAATAGCATAAAGCTAAACAATAATAATCCAACCCAAATAGGTAAACATGGACATAGATAACAAAAGCTAGTCAATCCTTAGGTATAACTGTGTAAATGCAGGAAGTGAATTATAGAATGTATAGGACAGAGATAGGTCAAGGGACACTTGCCTCCACCAACCAGCTGCTGCTCAGGGGCTTCTCCTGCGAGTTCTTGAGACTCCTCAACCAGACCGTTATCTATGCGAGCGCAAACATACATCCATATCTCAAATCAGAAAGTAAGCAGTACACCATACAAAGAGATGAATCCAATAATCATATACCCGACATATGGCTAGCGCTTACGACCGTTTAAGTAGTAAGAATAACATAACCATTATTACAATTGACAACTCATTATACTCATGCTAAGTGAAAGAATGAACTTAACCACTTAATTTCATGTAGTTATACTAACCGATAGTTAATGTAGGTGCAAATATAGTTATCATTTAATCATAATTAACTCCACGTTTAGTTAACATATCATTTCCTGATGCAGTTCAATTAGTACTAGCACTTTTTAAATAATGAGGAGCATCGCCGTGCGACAATCTGCACATAATTGAAAGTGAACGCGCGCGACGTTAAGCGTCGCACGGGTGAGCGAGCGAGTTGTCACGTTAGCCACGCGCCATAACTGCGCCGGGGTGCTGGCCACGAGCCACGTAGGGGCCAGAACGCGTCAGGCTAGGGCCACGTCGCGCGCCACGAGCAGGTCGCGCTGCGCCGAGCCACGCGCACGGACGCGCGCCGCGAGCAGCACGCCAGACCACGCCAGGTAGCGTGGGCTGCGGGGCACGCCACGCCGGGGGCCGCACCGCGGATGCGAGCAGGCCACGCGCGCAGGGGCCGAACTGGGGCAGAGCTCGTTGCGCCGGGTGCCGGGGCGAGCCAAGGCCGCGGGCCAAGCCATGGCCGCGCCAGCAGGGGAGGGAGGGAGCCGGGGCGGGCACGCACCGTGCCGGGGTGAGCACGCCGCACCGCGGCGAGGGGGGACTACGCGGGACGCCGGGGCCGCAGGCCGAGCGCCGTGGCCGAGCTCCGGCCGCGCCGAGCGCCATGGCCAAGCTCCAGCCGCACCAAGCCGCACGACGCCAGGCCGGGGCGGGTTCGCACGCGCAGGCCAGGGGAGAGAGGGGGCAACGCCGGGGCCGCTGTGCCGGGACGGGGCCGTGCGCCGGGACACCGTGGCCACGCCGCGCTGCCGCGGACGTGCCGCCAGGCCGCAGGGAGAGGTGGGGTGGGGACGGGCGCTCTAGGGCACCACGGGCCGGGGTGTAGGGGAAGGGTGCGAGGGGGGAGGCGCGCGGAGGAGCCGCGCTGAGCCACGCCAGCAGGGGAGGGGGAAGAAGGGGGCGAGGGAGGGGGGAAGAAGAGGAGCCGGGGCTCACCACGGAAGGGGTGAAGGCGATGCAGGCGGACGGCGTCGAGGGCGGCGATCGACGTGGGTGAGGTGGAAGAGGGAGGGGAAAGGAACGTGCGTCGGGGTAGAATGAAAGGGGGCGGTTGGGGCTTAGAGGTGGGGCCCACCAGGGGCGGCAGCGGCTACTGAAATCGCCCGCGCGCTGCGCGCGGGGAACGCGGGGAGGGGTGGGCGCTGGGGCGGTTGGGCCACGCGCCGCGAGGCCGGCCTAGGACGGGGGAGGTGGGCCGCGCGTGGGGGGGGGGGTGGGGGGGCTTGGCTGGGCTGCGCCATGACATCGAGCTGGGCCGCGAGCCGGCCAGCCAGCCCAGGAGAGGGGAAGGCGCGAGGGGGGCTGTGGGAGAAGGGGGGGGCAGGCCAGATGGGCTGCCAGAGGGGAGACGCCGGCCCAAGGGAGGGAGGGGAGAAAAAAAGGGAAAAGGAAAGGGTTTTTCCCATTTTAATCTATTTTCTAAAAGCATGTTTTCACAAATTCAATCCACAAACAAAAGATATGCATGGGCCGGCATGGTGCAACAACCAAAAGATTTAACTCTAGTGTTTACTTACACGAGATCTCGAGCTAAGTCTCACTAGAACTTTGAAAAAGAACAAGGCATAGCGAGAAGAGAAAGAAAGAGGAAAGGTATCGCTCGAATTTGGTGACGCTGGAGAAAGAAAAATTCAACTCTCAAATTCGGGGCGTTACAAACCTAGCCCCCTTAAAAGAATCTCGCCCTCGAGATTCAAGGTTGGCTAGCAAAGAGCTCAGGATATTTAGCCATCAGATTATCCTCACGCTCCCAAGTTGCCTCTTCTTCGGAGTGATGACCCCATCTGACTTTGCACATTCTGATAGTCTTCCTTCGGGTGACTCTATCTGCAGTCTCAATGATTTGCGTTGGCTTCTCAATATAGGTCAAGTCTTCTTGGACTTCAAGACCCTCCACCGACAACTGCTTCTCTGGCACACGCAGACATTTATTCAACTGAGATACATGAAAGACATCATGCATGGCAGACAAATTTTCTGGCAGGCTGAGCTGATAGGCCACTTCTCCATGCCTTGCAAGAATCTGATACGGACCAATGTAGCGGGGTGCTAGCTTGCCTTTGACTCCGAATCTTCTGACTCCTCTGATAGGCGACACTTTCAGATAGACAAAATCCCCAACTTCGAAACTCAGCTCTCTTCTTCTGGTGTCTGCATAGCTTCGCTGCCTTGATTGCGCTATCTTCAGATTCTCTTGAACCATCTTGATGTTCTCTTCAGCTTCGAGCAGAATGTCTGGCCCGAACACTTGCTTTTCTCTAGGCTGATCCCATTGCAATGGAGTTCTACAACTCCTCCCATAAAGCGCCTGAAATGGTGACATCTTCAAGTTGGCCTGGTAATTGTTATTATAGGAGAACTCTGCATAAGGTAATCTCTTGTCCCATCCAGACTGATCTTGCAACGCATAGGCTCTTAACATGTCTTTGAGGATTTGATTGGTTTTTTCGGTCTGGCCGTCTATCTGCGGATGATAAGCTGAACTGAAATTCAGATGCGTCATGTCTTTGAGGATTTGATTGGTTTTTTCGGTCTGACCGTCTATCTGCGGATGATAAGCTGAACTGAAATTCAGATGCGTACCCAAAGCTTCATGCAGCTGCTGCAAAAAATGAGAGGTAAACTGCGTTCCTCTGTCTGACACTATCTTCTTCGGCACACCATGAAGACAAACGATCCGAGACATGTACAACTCTGCCAATACTGCACTACTTTAGTTGGTCTTGACAGGTATGAAGTGGGCTGACTTGGTTAAGCGGTCCACTACTACCTAAATGGAATCGTAGCCGGCTCGAGTGCGAGGCAATCCGACTATGAAGTCCATACCGATTTCATCCAATTTCCAATGAGGAATTCACAACGGTTGCAACAACCCAGCTGGTCTCTGATGCTCTGCCTTGATCCATCGACAACTATCACACATAGCCACATGCTCTGCGATCTCCCTTTTCATTCCGTACCACTAGAACTTCTTCAGATCCTGATACATCTTCTCACTTCCAGGGTGTATAGAATAAGCTGTCTCATGAGCTTCCTTGAGGATCAACTCTCAAATGGATTAGACATTAGGAACACACAAGCGGTCTTTGAACCATATCACACCTTCTGCATCTTCCCGAAAGTCTTTGCCTCTGCCGTCTAGAATCAGTCGCTGGATTTCACTGATCTTCTCATCATTCTTCTGTGCTTCTTTGGTTTCTCGCTCTAGGGTAGGCTCCAACTCAATTGTTACTCCTCGCGTATTGTTCAAAAATCTGAGACTCAGCTTGTCAAACTCTTTGGCCAACTCATAAGGCATCGGATGAGCGACCATCATATTGACCTGACTCTTTCTGCTCAAAGCATCTGCCACCACGTTCGCTTTGCCTGGGTGGTAATGAATCTCCAATTCATAGTCTTTGATCAACTCTAACCATCTTCGTTGCCTCATACTCAGTTCTGACTGAGTGAATATGTACTTCAGACTCTTGTGGTCTGTGTAAACATCACACTTCTGCCCATACAGATAGTGCCTCCTTGTCTTCAGTGCGTGAACCACTGCTGCCAACTCTAGGTCATGGATTGGGTAATTCTTCTCATGAACCTTCAGCTGTTGGGACGAGTAAGCCACAACTCTTCCCTCTTGCATCAACACACATCCCAAACCAGTGTAACAAGCGTCGCAATACACTGAGAAGGACTTGTGCACATCCAGCAAGACTAGGACAGGCGCTGTAGTCAACTTCTCTTTCAGCGCTTCAAAGGCTTCTTAGCATTTCTGGGTCCACTTGAACTCAACCTTGTTGCCTAGCAAAGCTGTCATTGGTTTTGCAATCTTCGAAAACCCTTCAATGAATCACCGATAATATCCGGCTATTCCAATGAAGCTCTTGATTCCTCGGGCATCTGTTGGAGCTTTCCAGTTCAGAATGTCTGCCACTTCCTTTGGATCCATAGCCAATCCTTCTTTGTTGATTATGTGACCCAAGAATAGGACTTCATCAATCCAGAACTCGCACTTGCTCAACTTTGCATACAGCTGGTGCTCTCGCAATCTCTGCAAAACCATCCTCAAATGACCCGCATGCTCTTCTTCGCTTTTAGAATATATAAGAATCTCATCAATAAATACCACCACAAACTTGTCAAGATAATCCATGAATACACTGTTCATCAGATTCATGAAGAAGGCTAGTGCATTCGTTAGACCGAAAGACATCACAGTGAACTCATACAACCCATACTTGGTAATGAATGTCATCTTCGAAATGTCTGAAGGTCGAATCCTGAGCTAGTGATAACCCGACCTCAGATCTATCTTTGAAAACACACTGGCTCCTCTCAACTGGTCGAAAGATCTTCTATTCTGGGCAAGGGGTACTTGTTCTTGATTGTGACCTCATTCAGAGCTCGATAATCGATACACATCCTCCTGGTGCCATCTTTCTTCTCCACGAACAGGACAGGGGCGACCCAAGGCGAGGTGCTTGGCCGGATGTAACCTTTCTCTGATAGCTCGTCGATCTGCTTTTTAAGCTCAACCAACTCTGGTCCAGATACTCTGTAAGCTCTCTTAAAGATGGGGGCGGTGCCAGGAAGAAGCTCTATGGCAAACTCAACCTTTCGCTCAGGTGGCATGCCTAGTAAGTCCTTTAGAAACACATCTAGGAACTCGGGCACAACCTTGATGATCACTAGTGGATCTACCTCACTGCTATCAATAGCCATCTGATAACAACTTCCTTTCTTCGGCTCAGGCGGGACTAACTCGGTCACCACTCCCTCTCCTAGTGGAGACATCAATTTGATTGTCCTCTTATCACAACTGATAACTGCCTGATACTTATCTAGCCAATTCATCCCTAGGATGACATCTATTCCCTGAGTACCCATTACTATAAGATTAGCGGGAAACACTATCCCCCTTATTTCCACACTTACATTTAAGCAAATGCTATCGGCTCGAACTCTACCATCGGCTGAGTCAATTTGAATGGGGGTTGACATGGTAGTTATTAGAAGATTATGTGCTTCTACCCATGATGCAATAATGAATGAATGCGTTGCTCTAGTATCAAATAACCCTTCTGTAATATGGGAGTCGACTGGAAACATACCTACTATCATGCCAGGGGTTTCCTGTACTGCTTCAGCCTCCAAGTGGTTCAGTCTCCCATGGTTATAGTGTGGCTGAGAGCGGTTGCCTGTTCCAGGCTGAGACACATTCTGCCTTGCTGGGGCACTGGGGTCTGACTGCTGCTGGGCTGCCTTCTTCGAACATTGCATCACCCAATGGCCTTGCTCTCCACAGTGGAAACACGCCCTGCTTCCGCCTTGAACTGGTGTTGCTTGACTGTTCTGCTGGTTTGCTGGGGTAGGGAGACGAGGTGCCTGCTGATTCTACCACTGGAACTGACCTCCTCCTGACTGACTGTTCTGGCGATTCTGCTGCTGGTGCTGAGGATACTGCCTTTGAAACTGCTGCTGCTGAGGTGGACGCTGGTTCTATCTGAACTGCGGAGGTGAGTTGCCCGAGAAACGAGGGCGATTGTTGCTTCCAGGCTAAGGTCCACTGATCTTACGCTTGCGATCCTTCCTCTCTGTCATGATTGCTCTGTCAATCAGGTGCTGAAAAGTGGGGAAGGTATGATTCATCAGCTGATACTGCAGAGGGTTGACCAAGCCTCTCAGGAAATGATACTGTCTCTTGGCGTCGGTGTTGACATCTTCGGGAGCATAGCGAGACAGCTACAAAAACCTGTCTCGATACTCACTGACGGACATTGACCCTTGCTTGAGTGCCAGGAACTCCTCCTTCACTGTCATCAGACCTGCAGGAACATGGTACTGACGGAAGCTATCTCTAAATTCTTCCCAGGTGATGGCATCGGGGTTGGCATGGGTGGCGAGATAGGACTCCCACCAATCATGAGCTGCTCCTCTCAACAGACGGGGACCATACAGAACTTTCTCCCTGTCATCACATTGAGTGGTATGCAACTGCCGCTCCACAGTGCGCAGCCAGTCTTCCGCATCCATGGGGTCAGAAGAGTGAGCGAACACTTGGGGATGACCTCTCATGAATTCAGCACGCTTGTCCCTGGGCATCGGAGACATCTGATGTTGAGGTGGTGGCTGCTGCTGCTGCTGCTGAATGGCGGCTGGAGCCTGACCGATGGCTTGAACTGCCTGAGTCTGCATTAGGAACATCTGCTCGATGGACATCAGGGGCAGGGGTGGCAGCTGCTGTTGCTGGGGTGCCTCATCCTGTGGTGCTGCCTACTCCTGCTGAGCACGCCTTCCTCCTCTGCGCCTGTTTTTTGACATCTGCAGAATGCAACCACACATTAGAACTGATCTTGCAAATCTTGCAGCATAAGAAAAGAGTATAGAATTCTCCACAACACTGAACAGATGAACATCTTCACTGATCTCCAACACAGACCAACACAACTTCTCAGATAAAGAGGAAAGTAGAATAAAAAGGCTTCCCAACTAGACAGCTAACTTCATTAACATATAACAGATAAACCCAAAATGCAGGGGATACCCACACTCTGGTGACAGTCATTACAAAGATCCAACTCCAACATTGTTCATCATGACAAGCATAAAAGCACAGGATAAGCAAACTACACTGTCTAACTAAGACTAACTAAGAGTAAGACCAAGACTAAGACTAAGACTAAGACTAAAACTTCTATATTAAGCATTTATTACAGGACCCAACACTGATGATCTATGGTTCTAAATTTATCTTGGTCCTGCAGTCGGGGTTGCCATAAGACTGGTGTCCATGCCAAGGTGAGAGGTACGGGTGCTGAGTCCCGACGGGAGCGGGAGAGCCATCCTCTAGGGGACGATGCTCCGCGCGCTCAGCCCACAGCTGGGTGATCTCAGCACGAGCCCTACTCAGCTCGTCTAGTGCATGGTCTAGCTCCGTGTTTAACACGGCGGCTAGGTTGACTATGCTGCTCAACCTAGGATTGTCCTCACCAACATGTGAGACAACCACGCCTCCTGTGCTGCCAGATGGACGACGGGGGTACTACTTCAAGTTAAGACCGTCGGCTACCCCGCCGAGCACTGAGCAGTAGTGCGAAAGCGCACACCGTGCGACATCTTGCATGGCCGCCTCGGCTGAGTCCTGCTAAGAGATAGAATAATGCTCTGAGCAGACCTCCGCACCCCGGAGACCGTTCTCCAGACGGCGCACCAAGCAGGTCGCCTCCCAGCGGTCCGGGTAAACCCCACGACTATGCTGGAAGACCACACAGCGATACTCGATGGACCAAGTACGTCGGTCGAGTGCTCGACGTAGCAGGTTGTCGAGCGCATCATGGAAGTGACACCCGCGAGCATCGTCGTGAGTGATGGGTCGAGCAACCCATCCTTCTGGCTCCTGGTCGGCGGAAAGGTCGGTGTCGTGGCTTGGGCTACTGTCGCCACCTCCATCGTCTGGGTCTCCTCCAGCAGCTATTCTAGGGGCTGGGGCGCTCAGTGGTAGTGCAGGGGGCGCCTCCAGTGGGAGCACAGGGGAGCAACTCCTCACAGACTCTATCTCCTGCTAGAGCGAGAAAGAAGAGCCCTGCTGCTCCAGCTCCTGTCGTTGACGCTCCTACTCCTCGTGCAGGCGGTGGTGCAGCCTCTCCAAGTGACTAGACTGACCAGTCACTAGACGGCGAAGCGGACGCTCAGCGAGACGAGAGGGCAAGAAGGGGATGACGGACTTCCGTGCAGTGTGTCTAAGACGAGCCATCTAGAAAGACACCACAAGCATAAGAGTGAGAACAGAACTAATATGACTAGCAAGTAAACCATAAATAAATAAATAAGGAATGAGGATAAACAAAAATTTTAGCAAGGTATAATATATAAAGTAGAACATAAGTTTGGTTGATATGACCAACTTTTGAAGGGATGCCAAAGTCAAGGTGATGATAGGGGTCTATAATCCTTAGAACGACCATTCTACTCTAGGTTAGCGGTCCTATAGTTAACCTAGCTTTGATACCACCTATGTCACACACGGTTTTAGAAGGCAAACCGAATGTGAACCATGTACTTGCCAGGATCTGCAATTCACGTACACAACAGCTACATAACAGGACATCCTCACACAGTGCTCAAATAATAACATAAAATGGTAATAATAGTCGATTACATCATATGTCTGAGACATCCACATAGTCTTTACATTAATCAAAGTGCGGAAAAGAAACGTAGATACACGCGGCCTTCACAGGCAGCCGACTGGGGGTTGCCGCTAACCCACGCCTAGAACTCGTTGTAATCTTGGATCTCCTGGAAGTCTCCTTCCACGGCTTCGTCTTCTCCTGAGCAGTGGTTGCAATTCTGACAACTTGGGGATGGGGGGGTTTGGTGTGTAGAGCAAGGGTGAGTACACATCAACATACTCAGCAAGTATCCTATATGGCTGTAGTGGACTAGCTTTATGTGGGGATAAGTCAAGCAGTTTCCTTTAGTTGGTCAGATTATTATTACAAGTAGAGAAAGCCAAGTTTTAGAATTAACCCACGTTATTAACCCAAACGTACCCTTTCCAAATGGAAAGAATACCACTTACCATCATCAGAGTCAATGCCAAAGCCAACATTCTCATCACCACATGTAATCCGAACATCTCTGATCAAGTATCACTAATCAACAGAGCTCCCTTGGCCGCTCATAACCGCGAGCACGACTGATATATCAGTTTCAAACACTCTGCAGAGGTTGCGCACTTTACCCACAAGCCGTGATTCCCTTTCTGCCCGGAGATCATGACTCTCCATTGATCACTACCAAGGTGACCTAGCAGGGTATCACTATGTAGCCTTTACAAAGATTTCCCGAGGCTGTAGCCGCCCGTTGGGTTTCCTAAATGCACCGCACTCCTCCCCAAGGGGCAAACCAAACTTGGCAGAGCGAGCCGCATACACCGAGCCCCGTTAACGGCATGACGGCTAAGCGAACCACACCCCAGTTCCTCTAATTATTCAGCTAAGGGCGTCCCACTCCACCCTCATGGTTGCACTGTTTTCCCGGGCGGTCATCCAACGAACAGGTCCTTACGGAGAGGCACTCGAGAAACCGCTCGAGCCCCCTTAAATGCCACAAGTATAACATCATAATAAAGAAGGGAAATAATGTATCATTGATAAATCTCATCATGTTCATTGATTAGTGTTGAGCAATAGCATAAAGCTAAAAAATAATAATCCAACCCAAATAGGTAAACAAGGACATGGATAACAAAAGCTAGTCAATCCTTAGGTATAACTGTGTAAATGCGGGAAGTGAATTATAGAATGTATAGGACAGAGATAGGTCAAGGGACACTTGCCTCCACCAACCAGCTACTGCTCAGGGGCTTCTCCTGCGAGTTCTTCGGACTCCTCAACCAGACCGTTATCTATGCAAGCGCAAACATACATCCATATCTCAAATCAGAAAGTAAGAAATACACCATACAAAGAGATGAATCCAATAATCATATACCCGACATATGGCTAGCGCTTACGACCGTTTAAGTAGTAAGAATAACATAACCATTATTACAATTGACAACTCATTATACTCATGTTAAGTGAAAGAATGAACTTAACCACTTAATTTTATGTAGTTATACTAACCGATAGTTAATGTAGGTACAAATATAGTTATCATTTAATCATAATTAACTCCATGTTTAGTTAACATATCGCTTCCTGACGCAGTTCAATTAGTACTAGCACTTTTTAAATAATGAGGAGCATCGCCGCGCTACAATATGCACATAATTGAAAGTGAACGCGCGCGACGTTAAGCATCGCACGGGCGAGCAAGCGAGTTGTCACGTTAGCCGCGCGCCATAACTGCGTCGGGGCACTGGCCGCGAGCCACGCAGGGTCCGGAACACGTTGTCTAGGGCCACGCCACGCGCCACGAGCAGGTCGCGCTGCGCCGAGCCACACGCACGGACGCGCGCTGCGAGCAGCACGCCGGACCGCGCCAGGCAGCAGGGGCTGCGAGCGCGCCACGCCGGGGCCGTGCCGCGCCGCGGACGCGAGCAGTGAGCGCGCCACGCTAGGGGCCACGCCGCGCCGCGGACGCGAGCAGGCCGCACGCGCAGGGGCCGAACCGGGGCAGAGCGCGCCACGGCAGGCGCCGGGGCGAGCCAAGGCCGTGGGCTGCGGCACGACCGCGCTAGCAGGGGAGGGAGGGAGCTGGGGTCTGCGCGGGACGCCGGGCCGCGGGGAGGGGGGGGGACTGCGCGGGACGCCGGGGCCGCAGGCCGAGCACCATGGCCGAGCTCCGGCCGCGCCGAGCCGCACGACGCCGGGCCGGGGCGGGTTCGCGCGCGCAGGCCAGGGGAGGGAGGGGGCCGTGCCGTGGCCGCTACGCTGGGACAGGGCCGCGAGCCGGGACGGGGCCACGCGCCGGGATGCCGTGGCCACGCCGCGCCGCCGCGGACGCGCCGCCAGGCCGCAGGGAGAGGCGGGGTGGGGACGGCCACGCCAGGGCGCCGCGGGCTGGGGCGCAGGGGAAGGGCGTGAGGGGTGAGGCGCACAGAGGAGCCGCGCTGGGCCGAGCGAACGCGCCGGGGCCACCACGGCCGCGTGCCGGCGTGCTGAGCCACGCACCGCGTCGGGCCGCGCCAGTAGGGGAGGGGGAAGAAGGGGGCAAGGGAGGGATGAAGAAGAGGAGCTAGGGCTCACCACGGAAGGGGCGAAGGCGATGCAGGCGGACGACGTCGAGGGCGGCGCCGATCGATGTGGGCGAGGTGGAAGAGGGAGGGGAAAGGAACATGCGTCGGGATAGAACGAAAGGGGGTGGTTGGGGCTTACAGGTGGGGCCCACCAGGGGCGGCGGTGGCTGCTAAAACTGCCCACACGCTACGCGCGGGGAACGCGAGGAGGGGTGGGCGCTGGGGCGGCTGGGCCGCACGCCGCGAGGCCGGCCCAGGACAGGGGAGGTGGGCCGCGCAGGGGGGCGGCTTGGCTGTGCTGCGCCACGACGCTGAGCTGGGCTGCGAGCCGACCAGCCAGCCCAGGAGAGGGGAAGGCGCGAGGAGTCCGTGGAAGAAGGGGGGCGCGCCAGATGGGCTGCCAGAGGGGAGACGCCGGCCCAAGGGAGGGAGGGGAGAAGGAGAAGGGAAAAGGAAAGGGTTTTCCCATTTTAATATATTTTCTAAAAGCATGTTTTCACAAATTCAATCCACAAACAAAAGATATGCATGGGCCGGCATGGTGCAACAACCAAAAGATTTAACTCTAGGGTTTACTTACACGAGATCTCGAGCTAAGTCTCGCTAGAACTTTGAAAAAGAACAAGGCATAGCGAGAAGAGAAAGAAAGAGGAAAGGTAACGCCCGAATTTGGTGAGCGCTGGAGAAAGAAAAATTCAACTCTCAAATTCGGGCCGTTACAGATGATATCCAATTATGTAATCGACGTGTATGTGAGTTTCTGATCCTGGCACGTACATGGTTCGCATTCAGTTTACCTTCCAAAACCGAGTGTGACATAAGTGGTATCAAAGCCTTGCTGACTGTAGGACCTCTAACCTAGACTAGAATGGTTGCCCTATGGACTATAGACCCCTACCCTTACCTTGACCTTAGTGTCATTTCAAAAGTTGGTCATCTTGACCAACTCTATGTTATTTACTTATCTCACAAGATTTTGTCTCACTCTTCTTTCTGTTTATTTTCTAGTCTTATAGTTCTACTCTCACTCTTGTGCTTACGATGTCTTTTGTAGATGGCTCGTATTGGATGCACTGCATGTAAGTCAGTGATCCCCCTTTTGCCTTCTCGCCTGGCGGAGCGTCCACTACGTCGCACGGTGCCAGGTCAGTCCAGTCACTTGAAGAGACTGCATCGTCGCCTGTACGAGGAGCAAGAGCGCCGATGCCAGGAGCAGGAGCAGGACTAGGAGCAAGAGCAGCAGGACTCTTCCCCCTCGCCTCAGCAGGAGGTGGAGTCTGGGAGGCAGCCTTCCCCTACACCTTAGCCAGAGATGCCCCCTGCACCACCACAGGGCATCCTGCCTACTGGAGGAGACCCTTTCGAAGACGGAGACGACGACGACACTGATGGTAGTTCGAGCCACGACACGGAGCTCTCAGAGGAGCAGGAGTCAGAGGGATGGATCGCTAGACCTATCACTCGCGACGCCGCTCACGGGTGTCACTTCCACGACGCTCTCGACACCTTGTTGCGTCGGGCCTTCGACCGACACACTTGGTCCATCGAGTACCGTTTGTAGTCTACCAGCATCGTCGTGGGTTATACCCAGACCAGTGGGAGGCTACTTGCTTGGTGCGCTGTCCGGACAATGATCTCCGGGGTGTAGAGACCTTCTCAGAGCATTATTCTATCACTGAGAGGGATACTGCCGAGGCAGCCATGCAAGATGCAGCACGATGTGCACTTTCTCAGTATTGCTCATTGTTCAGCAGGGTAGCTGATGGCCTTGACCTGAAGTACTACCCTCGTTGTTCGACCGACAGTGCTGGAGGTGTGATTGTCTCGCCAGTTGGTGAAGGCAATCCTAGGCTGAACAGCATGGTCAACCTGATCGTCATGCTCAACACCGAGCTGGACCATGCCCTTGACGAGTTGGGCAAGATTCGAGCAGAGGTTGCAGAATTGCATGCTGAGTGCGTAGCACGCCACTCTTTGGATGGTGGTTCTCCCACCCCTATCGAGATTCAGCATCCTTACCGTTCATCGCCCCGTGGCCGCTTCGAGTATGGTACCCCAGACTGCGGGACCCAGATAGATTTGGATCCATAGATCGACAAAGTCAGAGTCTGTAATTATGCTTAATTCAGTGTCTTAGTCTTAGTCAGTCTTAGTTAGAGTTAGTTTGCTTATCATATGTTGGGATGCTTGTCGTGATGAACATGTAATGAAGTTGGCTCTTTGTAATGATTGTCACCAAGGTGTGGGTACCCACTGCAACTTGGTGTAGTTATTAATAAAGTCAGTTATTTAGTTGGGTAATCCCTTTATTTCCACTTTCCTCTTAATCTGAGAAGCTGTTAGTGAAGATGATCATTTGTTCAGTGCTATGAAGATTTATGTGTATCTTTTCTTATGCTGAAAGACTACAGAGTCAGATCTAATGTGTGTGTGCTTTCTACAGATGTTTGAGAAAAGGCGTAGAGGTGCAAGGCGTGCTCAACCGGAACAGCAGACACCCCAGGAGGAGGCAGCTCAGCAGCAGTAGTTGCCATCACCACCCCCGATGACAGTTGAGCAGATGTTCATGATGCAAACTCAGGCAGTCCAAGCAATTGGTCAGACCCTAGCAGCAATGCAGCAGGTGCAGCAGCAGCCTCCTCCACCTTAGCCTCAAGTGCAAGTTCAGATGCATCAGGTGCCCAGAGACAAGCGGGCAGAATTCATGAGGGGCCATCCCCCTGTCTTTTCCCATTCTGCTAATCCCATGGACGCTGAAGATTGGCTACATACTATGGAGCGCGAGTTGCACACTGCTCAGTGCAATGATCACGAAAAGGTTCTGTATGGTCCCCGTCTACTAAGGGGAGCAGCACAGTCTTGGTGGGAGTCTTACCTCGCCACCCATGCCAACCCTGAAGCCATCACTTGGGAGGAGTTCAGGGATAACTTCCGTCGCTACCACGTGCCTGAAGGACTGATGATAGTAAGGAAGGAGGAATTTCTGGCTTTGAAGCAAGGTCCCCTGTCTGTTAGTGAGTACAGGGACAAGTTTCTACAGTTGTCACGCTACGCCCCTAAAGATGTCAACACGGATGCTAAGAGGCAGTACCATTTTCTGAGAGGATTGGTTGACCCCCTTCACTACCAGCTAATGAACCACACTTTTCCCACTTTCTAGGACTTGATCGACAGAGCAATCATGACTGAAAGGAAGCGTCAGGAAATCGAGGACATGAAACGCAAGATTGGTGGATCCCAGGCTAGGAGTAGCAGCCGTCCCCACTATTCAGGCAACCCACCCCAGCACATCAAGCAAGGTCACCAGCACTAGCATCAGCGTCAGAACCACCAGCAGTAGTATCAGCGGTAGTTTCCTCGGCAGCAGCAGCAGTATCGTAAGAACAACCAACAAGGAGGAAATTAGTACCAGCGCCAGAACAACCAGGCAACTCGCCTTCCTGCCCTAGCAACCAACCAGAACAATCAAGCAGCTCTAGCACAAGTAGGAGGCCGCACATGTTTCTATTGTGGAGAACAAAACCACTGGGTGAAGAACTGTTCGAAGAAAGCAGCTCAGTAGCGCCAGCAGTCAATACCCTATCAAGACAAGGAGCACCACAACAAGCACCAAGAGGCTATGGTCAGGCCTACAACCGTGGAAAGGTGAACCACCTGGAGGCCGAAGCAATCCAGGATGCTCAAGACATGGCAGTAGGTATGTTTCCAGTCGAATCCCATCCAGCAAAAGTATTATTTGACACTGGTGCCATGCATTCTTTTGTTTCTGCATCTCGGGTAGATGCACATAACATCCCATAGAACCAATGATTCCACCTTTAAGAGTTAACTCAGTTGGGGGAAAAGTTCAGTCCGATAGGATTTGTCCAAATCTAAGGATTGAAATAAGGGGGATAGAGTTCCCCGCTAACCTACTAGTAATGGGTACTCAAGGGTTAGATGTCATCCTAGGGATGAATTGGCTACATAGAAACCAAGCCGGTGTCAGTTGTGACAAGAGAACAGTCTAGTTGGTGTCCCCATCTGGAAAGGAAGTAGTAACTAAGTTGTACTTGCCTGAACTAGAAGAAGGTGCATGTCACCATTTATCAGTAGATGACAAGGATGCCAACCCAAATGAGGATATCAGAATTATGTTGGAATTCCCCAATGTGTTTCCTGAAGAGTTACCAGGCATGCCACCTGAAAGGAAAGTTGAATTTGCCATAGAGCTTATCCTAGGCACCGCCCCTATTTCCAAGAGAGCTTATCGAGTGTCCGGACCAGAGTTGGTGGAACTCAAGAAGCAAATTGATGAGCTGTTAGAAAAAGGCTATATTAGACCAAGTACCTCACCTTAGGCAGCCCTAGTGCTATTTGTGGAGAAGAAGGATGGTACGAAGAGGATGTGCATTGATTACAGATCCTTGAACGAAGTCAATATCAAGAATAAGTACCCCTGCCCCGAATTGAAGATCTATTTGATCAGTTGAGAGAAGCCAGTGTGTTTTCAAAGATAGATATGAGATTAGGTTACCATCAGCTCAAAATCTGACCTTCAGATGTGCAGAAGACATCATTTATCACCAAGTATGGACTATATGAGTTCATGGTGATGTCATTTGGTTTGACGAATGCACCAGCTTACTTCATGAACTTGATGAATAGTGTGTTCATGGACTACCTCAACCAGTTCGTAGTAGTGTTCATAGATGATATTCTTGTATATTCCTAGAATGAGCAAGAGCATGAAGAACACTTCAGGAAAGTACTTTAGAGGCTACGGGATTGTCAGCTGTACGCCAAGCTTAGCAAGTGCGAGTTATGGATCAGCAAAGTTCTGTTCTTAGGTCATATTATAAACCGAGATGGACTAGCTGTGGATCCAAAGAAAGTAACCGTGATTCTGGACTAGAAAGCACCGAAAGATGTCTGAGGAATCAAGAGTTTCATTGGAATGGTCGGTTACTATCGGCGTTTCATTGAACGTTGCTCCAAGATTGCTAGGCCAATGACAGCCTTGCTAGCAAAGAATGTTGACCTCATGTGGACCCCAGTGTGCCAAGAATCATTTGAGGTGTTGAAGCAGAAGTTGGCAACAACACCGGTATTGGTTCTGCCAGATGTTCACAAGCCGTTCTCAGTATATTGTGATGCTTCGTACACTGGACTAGGATGTGTGTTAATGCAGGAAGGGAAAGTAGTGGCATACTCGTCCCGACAGTTGAAAGTTCATGAGAAGAGTTACCCCACTCATGATCTGGAGCTAGCAGTAGTGGTTCATGCACTGAAGACCTGGAGACATTATTTATATGGGCAGAAGTGTGATATCTACATGGATCACAAGAGCCTCAAGTACATATTTACTCAGTCAGAGCTAAACATGAGACAACGAAGATGGCTAGAGTTGATCAAAGATTATGAGCTGGAAATACAGCATCACCCAGGCAAAGCAAATGTGGTTGCAGATGCTTTGAGCAGAAAGAGTCAAGTCAATATGTTGGCCGCTCACCCGATGCCGTTCGAGCTAGCAAAGAAATTCGATAGGCTGAGTCTCGAATTTCTGAACAACACTCAAGGAGTGACAATTGAGCTGGAACCCACTCTAGAGCAAGACATCAGGAAGGGTCAGAAAGACGATGAGAAGATCGATGAGATCTGGCAGCTGATCATCGATGGGAAAGATCCAGATTTCCGTGAAGATGCTGAAGGAGTGGTATGGTTCAAGGATAGGTTGTGCGTTCCCGACATCAAATCGATCCGAGAACTGATTCTCAAGGAAGCTCATGAGACAACATATTCTATACGCCCTGGTAGCGAGAAGATGTACCAAGACCTGAAGAAAAGATTATGGTGGTATGGTATGAAAAGGGAGATAGCAGAGTATGTTGCCAGATGTGATAGTTATCAGAGGATCAAGGCAGAACATCAGAGGCCTGCAGGTTTGTTGCAGCTGTTGCAGATTCCTCAATGGAAATGGGATGAGATTGGGATGGACTTTATAGTCGGTTTGCCCCGCACTCGAGTTGGTTATGACTCCATCTGGGTACTAGTGGACCGTTTAACAAAGGTGGCCTATTTCATACCAGTTAAGATAACCTATAACAGTGCAGTGTTGGCAGAATTATACATGTCTCGGATTGTGTGTTTGCATGGTGTTCCAAAGAAGATAGTATCGGACAGAGGCACCCAATTTACTTCTCATTTTTTGCAGCAGCTACATGAAGCTTTGGGCACACATTTGAAGTTCAGTTCAGCTTATCACCCGTAGACAGATGGTCAGACTGAGAGAACCAACCAGATTCTTGAGGATATGTTGAGAGCTTGTGCTTTGCAAGACAAGTTAGGTTGGGATAAGAGGCTACCATATGCAGAATTCTCCTACAACAATAGCTATCAGGACAGTCTGAAGATGTCACCATTCTAAGCACTTTATAGGAGGAATTGCAGAACTCCGTTGCATTGGGACCAACCCGGCGAAAGGCAAGTGTTCGGTCCAGATATTTCGCTTGAAGCTGAAGAGAATATCAGAATGGTCCAAGAGAATCTGAAGACTGTAGTCAAGACAACGAAGCTATACCGACACCCGAAGAAGAGAACTAAGTTTTGAAGTGGGAGATTATGTCTACTTGGAAGTGTCACCCATCAGAGGAACCAAAAGGTTTGGAGTCTAAGGCAAGCTAGCACCCTGATATGTCGGGCCGTACCATATTCAAGCAAGACGTGGAGAAGTGGCATATCAACTCACCTTACTAGAAAATCTGTCTGCCATGCACGATGTGTTTCATGTGTCTCAGCTGAAGAAATTCTTGTGAGTACCAGAAGAGCAGTTGCCATTGGAGGACCTTGAAGTTCAAGAGGATTTGACGAATATTGAGAAGCCAACTCAAATTCTGGAGACAGCAGATCGGGTCACTTGGAGGAGCACTATCCGGATGTGCAAAATCAAGTGGGGCCATCACTCAGAAGAAGAAGCAACCTAGGAAAGAGAAGATGATCTAAGAGCCAAGTACCCTGAACTCTTTGCTAGCCAGCCCTGAATCTCAAGGGCAAGATTCTTTTAAGGGGGATAGGTCTGTAACACCCTGAATTTGGGGGTATAAAATTTCTTTCTAATTATCAACCAAATTCAGGTGTTACTCTTCTCTCTCTAGTTTCTCTCTCTCTTTTTCTTTTTGGTAGAATTAGCTTAATTAGTGAGGGATTATTTATTTTATTTTGTCCAAATAATATGAGTCATGAAATGTTGCATCATGTTGAGCTCCAAATATTCTTTGAATTATTGCACATATTTGATTTGGTTTGAATTTGAAGCTTGATTTGTATTTGAATTGAAAACCCTAGAGAAAATAAATAGAAAAGCAATTAGAAATTCCCTAGAAAATAGAAAAGCGAATTCAGCCCAAGTCGGCCCATTAGGCCCAGCCCCGCGCATGCGCCCTTGGTCCCTGACAGGCAGGTCCCGCCTGTCGATGCCAACCCGTGCGGCCTTTCTCTCCCTCTCTCCCTCTCGCTGCTCTGTGGGGCCAACCTGTCGGCGCCGTTTCTTTTCCGCACGCGTGCGCTCTCTCTGCCTTGTGGACCCCACCCATCAGCACGTCCCTAACCTCCCGCCCACGTCCCTCGCCGTGGACGCGCCCACATCCGCGCGTTCTCTGGCCACCTCTGCACGCCCTCGCCCCTTTAGACCCTGTGCCCCGCTCGCCCACTTTCCCCGACTCATTTGTGCCCTCAGCCGAGCTCTTTCGCCCCCTCTCTCGCCCTGCGTGCGACCATACAAGCTCCGTCACTGCTCACCTAAGACCATCGCCGTTCTGCGACCGTCGTTGAGCCTGCGTCGCGCCCGTTCCCTCGGTAAGCTTCGCCGCATCACCCTCAACTTGGGACACCACTCGGTTCGCCCCCAGCCCCTCTGGTTTGCTCGGTCCACGCTCACCGGAGTGTTTCCCGTGCAGATGGAGTCCGCCGCTGTCGACCCGAGATTTCACCGCCTCCCCGCTGTCCTCTAGGCGCTCCTGGGTTCGCACTTGTGGTAAGCAACCTCCCCGCGCCTCTATTTCTCCGTTTATTGTCCTAGTCGTTGCACAATTGCTCACCGGAGTAGGTTTGCGCCGCCGCGGGACCTTTCCACTGTGTTCTGTGCCCTTTGGTGCTCCCGCGTCGGCGGGATGCCCACGGTTGTGTTCGCTGTGTCGCCCTGAACGCGCCTAATCCTTTCCCTAAGCCCCTAGAGCCCCACCGCGGCTGTCCCCTCGTCTTCGGCGAGACCTCACCACGAGACCGAGCGGCGCCACTGCGCTCATGTCCGGCCACCGGCTGTTGGATCTCGGGCGTCTGTCCGAGATCTAGCGGTTTAGATTTAATCAAAGCAGATCTGATCTCAACCCTCCGATCCAGATCCGACCGTTCCCCACTCCCCCCTCACCCATGCCCCGGCCGCTAGGCCCGGCCTATCAGCCCTACCCTGGGTCGCTGACGCCCCAAGCCCACCTGTCAGCGCTCGCCCCACGCCCGCGCCCACGCACTCGCCCGTGGATCTAATCTTGGCCGTTGATTTTAGATCTAATGGCTGAGCAGACCCGATACCCCTTCGTGCGGTAATTTTGTTAAAGAGACCCTCGGTTTGTTTGGAATCAACCTGTCATCCCTGGTTTTCGCGCGCAGGCCCCTGTGTTCTTTTAAATAGCCCCCTGTGCTTTTAAATAATTATAGAATTAGACCTAATCTCATATTTTAAACTACAAAACTTGTTTATTTCATATATTTTTCATATGAACTCCAAATTTAGTGGTTCAAATTGCAAAATGCTCATAGGAATATTCTCTGTTCAAATAAATTATATTCATCTACAGTTTGTGTACTCTAAATTTTGGTCTAAGCTATAGGTTAGTTTATGAATGGATTTATATATTTAAGAAAATAAGTAAAAAAGGAAAACCTTAACTATAATGGATATTTAATCTTATGAGATTAATGATGTGTATTAGAAGAATTAATCACTGGTTTAACTTTTAGGTCTCAATAAAATGAATAGAATTAGATTATGTAATCATGGACAACACTTAAAGAATAATCAACTCCTAAATGAGATTAGTTCATCTTATAATTTAATCTCCTTTTTGCTTAATTAATACTTTACCTCTTGAGATGTGTTCTAATGTTTGTACATGATTGATGTGATGTTCATTTGTCATTTACCAAATGTATTGACTGCATGATCGCTTTATTTAGAAAGCAGCCCGTGGTTCCTGAGTGTGTTGCCGAAGACCTTCCTGAGCAACAACCTGGTGAAGGCAAGTGTCCTCAGACCTATCATGTCCTATTTACTTTATAATTCATTGTCCCACATCACATTATTGAAAACTTAAGAATTGATTAGTCTGTATTTACTTATCCTTGTTTACCTTTGGGTTATCATGGTTAGCTTTATGCTATTGCTTTACTTTAATCAATGGACATGATGTGAATATTTATGACACGATGATGTTATCCCGATTATGTTCTTGTGATACTTCAGGGGACACAGGTTGTTTCCTGAGTACCTCTCCGTAAGGACCTGTTTGGGGAGTGACAACCCGGGATAACAGTGCAACCATGAGGGTGCAATGGGACGCCCTTAGCTGATTAATTAGAGGAACCAGATGAGTAGTTGGCTTCGCCGTAGGGCCATCAATGGGGTTCGGGCACAATACTTGCTCTACCGAGGCTGGTTGCAGAGGTTCTCGATTTGGTTTTGTTAGTCACCCTTTCTTTGGGGAGATGTACTGTGTTTATCAAACTGAAGAAACCTAATGGGCAGCTACGACCTCTAGGGAATCTTTGTAAAGGCTACATAGTGAGACCCTGCTAGGTCACCTTGGTAGTGATCAATGGGGAGGCTAGAACCCCGGGCAGAAAGGGAATCATGACTTGTGAGTGAAGTGTGCGACCTCTGCAGAGTGTTAGAAACTGGTATATCAGCCATGCTCACGGTTAAGAGCGGCCTTGGGATCCTCTTTGATTAGAAGAACTTTGGTTACTTTTATCCTGATGGTTAATAATGATGGTTATAATTTTGATCTCTGGTATTTCCTCTTGGAGGGAGTGCTTTTGGGTAATAACTGGGTTTATTACTAAAACTTGGCTCTACTATTAAGTAATAAATACTTGACCAACTAAAAGCAACTGCTTACCCTTAACTCCATATACAGCTAGTCCACTTTAGCCAAACGGGACATTTGCTGAGTACGTTGATGTGTAGTCACCCTTGCTTTACAAACCACCCCACCCAGGTTGTCCCCACTATACTCAGTGCTCAGGAGGAGATGCTGGCAACATGGAGGACTTTGAAGAGTTTCAGGACTACGATGAGTTCTAGTTTATTTTAGTGGCAAACCCCCAGTCAGCTGCATGTGTAGGCCTTATCTACTACGTTACGCATTTCCACACTTTGATATGAATGTTAAAGACTATGGCTATGTATTAGACTCTATGGATGTCTTAGACATCTTGATGTAAATAAAGTACCTTTCCGCTATTTACTTTGAGCAATGTGTGATGATGTCCAATTATGTAATCGCTGTGTACATGAGTTTCTGATCCTGGCACGTACATGGTTCGCATTCGGTTTACCTTCTAAAACCGAGTGTGATAGTATCCTTACAATGCTATCATTGGGCGAGGAGCATTAAAGGCTTTTGAAGCAATATTTCATCCAGCATATCTATGCATGAAGATACCATCAGACCAAGGCCCCATAGCTGTGCATGGGAGTCAAGAGGCTGCTAGAAGAGCCGAAGGGAACTGGACAGATTCGAAGGCTATTCATAACATAGATGAAGCTGAAGCTCATCAGTAGTACAAGCACAAAAGAGATAAGGTTGTCTCAGCAGACCAATCGAAGCCTATGCTCCTATGTGAGGACATAACCGAGCAAAAGGTGTTTCTGGGATCGTAGCTATCTAATGATCTCTGTTGAGGTTTTTGTTCAACAATAAGGATGTCTTCGCCTGGTCAGCCAATGATCTCTGTGGTGTCAATAGAGATGTCATCAAGCATTCACTTAATGTAGACCTGACTATCAGGACAAGAAAGTAGAGGCTTCAGAAGATGTCTGATGACAAAGTTGAAGGTGCACGAAACAAAGTCAAAAGGCTTCTGAGTGCCAAAGTAATCAGAGAGGTAACATATCCAGAGTGGCTGGCCAATACTGTAATGGTTAAGAAGGCCAATGGAAAGTGGAGAATGTGCATTGACTTCACAGATCTTAATAAGGCATGTCCGAAGGATGAGTTTCCTTTACCAAGAATATACTCTCTGGTAGATGCAGCAGCTACTTCGGAGCTAAGGAGCCTATTAGACTATTATTCAGGCTACCACCAAATTTGGATGAAGAAAGAAGATGAGCCCAAGACAAGCTTCATAACCCCCAGTGGGACATACTGCTACCTTTGGATGCCTGAGGGGCTCAAGAATGCTGGAGGAAGCTTCAGCAGGATGACTGTCAAAGTTCTCCACTCCCAAATTGGCAAGAATGTGTTGACATATGTTGATGATATCATAGTCAAAAGCACGAAGCAAGAAAATCACATTGCTGATTTGCAAGAAACATGTGCTAATTTTAGAAGGGCTGGTCTCAAGTTGAATCTAGAAAAATGTGTCTTCGGAGTTAAGAAGGGAAAATTTCTTGGTTGTCTGGTATCAACAAAGGGCATCAAAGCTAACCCAAGCAAGATAGAAGCCATACTTCGGATGGAGCCACCAAAGTCACGAAAAGGTGCATAGAGGTTGACAGGAAGGCTAGCATCGTTGAATAGATTTATTTCAAGATCAGCAGAGAGGAACTTGCCATTCTTCGAAGTACTGAAGTCATCCGAAGTCTTCCAATGGGGACCAACTCAGCAAAAGGCCTTCAAAGAACTGAAGTAGTATTTGATAGAATTAACAACTCTAACTGCACCTTCCTCAGGAGCTCCATTGCTGCTGTATGTGGCTGCTTCCCACGCTGCGGTTAGTGCAGCGCTAGTACAAGAAAAGCAGGATGGCCAAGTAAAGAAGCAAGTGGTAGTGTACTTTGTCTCCTAAGTACTTAGCCCATCAAAGAAAAATTACACAAAGTTGGAGAAGGTACTATATGCTGTACTGATGGCATCCAGAAAGCTTCGACATTATTTCCAGACGTACCATATCATAGTACCTTCTTCGCAACCTCTCAAGGATATAATGAGAAACAGAGAAGCCACAGGAAGAGTTGGAAAGTGGACTACATAGCTGAATGAATTCGCTATTGATTACGTTCATAGATCTTCGATCGAATCCGAAGCGTTAGCAGACTTCACTGCTGATTGGACGCCAGAGGCTCAGGACGAAGAGAGAACAAATGATGCCAAAGCTTGGACAGTATTTTGTGATGGGTCATGGGAAACCTTCGGCGCAGGAGTAGCTGTTGTTCTAATTTCACCGTCTAAAATCAAAACATGCTATGCAACAAGGTTGAACTTCAACTGCACAAATAACATTACAGAGTACGAAGCCCTTCTCTTGGGGCTTCAAAAACATAAGGCAATGGGAATAAGAAGAGCAATCCTCAAATCTGACTCACAAGTCATTTTGGGTCACATGACAAAAGCAGTAAAGCAAGAGACCCAAAGCTCGAGAAGTATCTGGACATAGTCCGAAGGATGGAAGCCTCTTTCGAAGGTTTCTCTGTAAAGAATTTCCCAAGAGGTGCAAATGAACATGCAAACTTGCTAGCTAAGTCAGCGGCACATGGGCTTCCATTACCTTCGGAAGTATTTTTTGAAACAATAAAAGCACCTTCGATCGAGCTCATGGAGAGAGTAGTGCATGCAATCTCGCCAGTGCACAGCGAAGATTGGAGGACTGAGATTGTATCGTTCTTACAAGGCAACTGTCTTTCGAATGACGAAGCTTACAACAATAGAATGGAAGTAAGAACAAGAATCTATGTGATCATAGAGGGAGAATTGTACAATCAAGGAGTCTGCTCTCCATTACTAAAATGTTTGTCTAGAACCAAAGGTCAAGAGCTGATGAAGGAGATACATGCAGAACTGTGTGGAGCTCATATTGGAGCTAGACCTTTACTGGGAAAGGTTTTTAGACAAGGATTTTATTGGCCGAAGGCATCTTCGGATGCAACAGATTTGGTTCAACAATGTGAAAACTGCCAGAAGTGTGCCAGAGACCAGAAACAACCTTCGTCACTAACCCAACAAATTTAGCCCACTTGGCCACTGCAAAGATGGGGCCTAGATTTGCTAGGTCCGCTTCCATTAGCACAAGGAAACTTGAAATATGTTGTGGTAGCAGTGGAGTACTTCTCGAAGTGGATCGAGGCAAAGCCCCTAGCTACAATAACTTCGACCACAATCCAGAGGTTCTTTTGGCAGAATATTGTTTGCTGCTTCGGTGTGCCGAGGGCTATCACGGTTGATAACGAAACTCAATTTGATGCCGAAACGTTCAAAGTTTTTTGTGACCAGATCGATACAAAAATACACTTTGCATCAGTGAGACATCCTGAATCAAATGGACTAGTAGAAAGAGCAAATGGAATCATAATAATAGGGATAATGAAGTCAACCTTCAACCAGCCCAGAGGAAAGTGGCCAGACGAATTGATAAAGGTGGTATGGAACCACAACACTGTTGTCTCAAGATCAACATGATTTACCCCATTCAAGCTCCTATTTGGGAACGAAGCAATAACACTAGAAGAAGCAAGAATGGGTTCAATAAGGACCTTAGCTTCGACAGAAGATGAAGAGGATTGCAAAATAACAAAAGATACCATAGAAGGGACCAGACTGCAAGCAATCGAGCACATCAACAAATACCAAGCTGAAACAGTCAAATGGCAGGATCGAAAGGTAGGATTAAAGAATATCAAGCAAGGACACTTGGTGCTTCAAAGAGTGGCCAACCCAGATACAGTGGGGAAGCTTCAACTTAAGTGGGAAGGTCCTTTCTTAGTGGTATCTTCATCAAGACCTGGTTCATACAGGTTGAAAGACATGGGCGACAATGATATTCCATGATCTTGGAATGTAGATGAGCTTCAGAGATATTATGTGTAAACTATGTAATTTTCTATTTTTCCCTATGGCACCCTTTTCCTTTCAAGAGGGGAGAAAGGTTTTTAATGGACCATAGGTTGTAATTTTCATTTTTTCTTGTGCAGCCCTGTGTAATACAAGGACCAAATTCCCCCACATGTAAAATGTAAAATCTGGGATTACACCATCGAGTGTAAGAAAGTATAAAGAAGCTCCAAAGTCGTCCCTAAGGGGATGCAGAGCTAAAGTGCCACCTAAGTAAAAGGTGAAGAAGCTCCAAAGTCATTCCTAAGGGGATGCAGAGCTTAAATGTCACCTAAGTAAA
The DNA here is from genome assembly GCA_029449295.1 of Zea luxurians. NCBI lineage: Eukaryota > Viridiplantae > Streptophyta > Magnoliopsida > Poales > Poaceae > Zea > Zea luxurians. The sequence goes on along the minus strand of JAOPSE010000001.1, from coordinate 40,199,851 downwards.
AGGTGAAGAAGCTCCAAGGTCGTTCCTAAGGGGATGTAGAGCTTAGCTCCAAAGTCGTTCCTAAGGGAATGCAGAGCTGAAATACCACCTAAGTCAAAGGTGAAGAGACTCCAAAGTTGTTCCTAAGAGGATGCAGAGTCTGGGTCTGTATTCTTGTGAGATTTTTTACCTTCGGCATACATTTGCACACTTCATTACATCATCTTGTGCATTCATACAAACATACATTAGACATTTGTAGGTTCATCATCATCGCATAAAGCATAAAGCATTAACAGGAAAAGCGGTGATTCCTGTCTTCAAGAAAACACTTCGAAGATGCTTTGTCTCAAGTGAAACCCCGTTGTATACGAAGATGCTTCGCCTCAAATGAAATTTCGTTGTATACGAAAGATGCTTCGATGTGAACAAAAAGAAGGGAAGGTGTTTTTCGCCTTTGGCTCAAAAAGCTATGAGCATTGGTTCCGTCCACAGCAAAGCAGATGACATACAAACGGAAGGTAAAGTAGCATTACGAAGCATTTTACAAATATTTACAATAATTTGTTCACTTTCAATTACAACTCTTTGTCAAATGATACACTTTCTTGTACAAAGGATTTCCAAAAGTGTTTCTATAGATGTTAGCAAAAAGGAGTTTCTAAGGCCTTCAGCGCTTCAGAACTAGCTTCGGCTCATTGACCTTCGGCACCATCACACTAAAAAATGAAAAAAGCAAGGGTAATGAGGAACAGGGTAAGGGTAAATATAAAATAAAAGCCTAATGGTAAAGAGATTTTCTATACTTTATTGAGCAGGTTTTGAGCTTCGTCTCCAGCCAGCTCTCGATCGCCCTTCGCCCAGATTTGGGTGATAAATTTGTTTCCTATGCTCCGGGCTTTGGCCGGAATATCAACTAAATCAGATGGTGACAAGCCGAAGTTTGGCCTGTTGATAGCTCTCACATGGTTGCATCCGACCTTCATGAAAGTTGCAACTGTACCACCAGAGGCCACCAACGCACAGAAATCGTCGTGGCCGGTTATGACCTTGTCGAGGACAACAACTTCTTTTTCAATATGTTCGAGAGCCCTAGGAATATCTTCGGAAGAAGGGGTAACTTCTTTAGATGCGGCTCCGATAGAATCGAATATCCCCTTCAACCGAGCAATGCATTGAGTAGCAAAGCTAAAGCATCTATCCCAAAGATTTGTGATTGTCTCGCTCTGTTTAACGTTCTTTTCAACTTCTACTTCAACTCTTGCATTCAATGCCTTGGACTCGCGGTCGAAGCACTTCGATTTCTTTTCCAAAGTTGTTCGAGCTTCGTCTAGCTCTCTGTTCAATTTTTCATTCTGAGATCACGCTTCGGCGAGTGAGCCTTCGGTTGAGCGTAGCAGGCTGTCTTTTTCCTTCAAGGAATCTTCAAGTTTTTTAATTCTATCTTCAAAGCCTTTAACAATGATTTCGTTTTTTTGTCCTCAACATCCTGCTGCATCTTCAAGGCCTTGCTCGATTGCAGACTCTGCAAAACAAATCAAAGTTAGAATACCCAAATCACCATGAAAGTACCAATAGAGAGCTGTAGAGAAGTCTTACATTGAAATTTGAGTAGAACAAGCTGCCAATAATGTGTTGGCGCCTATAGCAACTGATGTTTGTTTCTAGCTTCGGAAATCCAACGTTGGATAAGGTGCTTATGATTTTCACCCCAATGCGGTCGCGAATGCATCCCAAAATCTTTTCATCGACCCCGTCAAAGAGTATGGATTCGAGCTGGTAATCGTAGGATATAGCAAACTCTTTCAATTCTGATTTGTCCTCTTCGGAAAGTACTTGGCCGCCCAAATGTCGAAGGTCAAAATCTTTATCTTTCGAAGTGGCATCTTCAATTCTTTTTCCCTTGTCAATCGTTGTGGCTATGTTTTCCTCGGCAATCACATCTGATATGAGTCTGTCGATTTCTGACATTGTGGTTGTGAGCTCATCAGCTTCGGCTTCGACGGTATCTTCGGCATCCACAGACATAGCTGCTTTTGCCACCGAAGCTGGGGGTGGCATCTGCTCAATAGCTTGCATCACATTTATCATCCACCATTTCTTCTGCCCTCTGGCCTTCTCCTCCGCAGATGGAGCGGTTTCTGTTGGGGGCCTTCATCTTCCGAAGGTCCTCAAAAACACGACTAACATGTTTTCCAAGTATAATATAGTCACAGGAACCTTCGACCTTGAAATGAAGGTGCGAACGGTATGAAAGGCGCGATCTGGGAGAAGGACGAACCAGTTCCGAAGCTACGGATGGAGAAGCTTCGGCTTAGCGGTGGAAAATAAAACCGACCTAAAGAGGAAAAGGTTGTCTAGTCCTCGATAGATTACCCTTAGTCAATAATAAATGTCAAGGGCATGGATGTAATTTTACACAGGCTACGTCCTGTGCCTATAAATAGTTGAACAGTAAAACCATACTGTTCACGCTGACTTGTAATCGCTCGCACGTCACTCTCAGATTTTTGCCTTCTGTCAAGCCGAAGGTACAAATGTAATTCAATATCATTAATGTTCATTCGTGGTTATTCAATAAGAATACAGATGATCTACTGATTTGAGATGACTATTCATATTCTTCATATGCAATTCATGCTTCTGCTTTCCATTATATATTAAGATGATGAAGGTATGCCCTTCATGACCTTCGTCTGAAGATTATTATATCCTAAGGGAGATAATGCTTCGAAGGACGAAGGCCTTTGACCATTAACATTTGTGTTGCCTTGTTCTTAATTCATAGCATTTGAGAACAAGTCGCCAACATTGGTGCCCACCTCCGGTGAACTCATTCGACCACCTTCGGCAAGCTGTGACCTTCGTCATGCCACCAAAGAAAGCTTCAACACTGGGGGGCTGCATTGCAGCCACTGGACATCAACCAAGAAACACTACGCGAAGCTAGAAGCCAAACGAGGAAGACTACAAGTCCAACCCCTCAGGAGGAGGAATTGGACCAAGAAATCAGGGACCTCGAAGTAATCCATCAGCAGGTCCAAAGGAAGAAGGAGAAGATGCTTCGTCTTGCTGATCTTCAGAAGAAGATCGATGAGGCCGCTGAGGAAATGCACCATCTCACCCAAGATGACCAGGACCGAAGACCTCAACGTAGAGAGATTCGTCAGGACAACTCCTACGATGATGATGAATGGTATGATGATTTCCATCATGGAAATTTTGCTTTTGATGATGCTTCTCCTCTGTCAGCAGAACTGCAGGCTACACCATGGCCCCCATCATACAAGCCACCCCAGCTCCTTATGTATGATGGGCATTCAGACCCAAAGCAGTTTCTAATGAGCTACGAAGCAACCATATCTTCATATGGGGGCAACACTGCAGTCATGGCAAAATCCTTCGTCATGGCAGTCAAGAATGTCGCACAAACTTGGTACTCTTCTCTTCGGCTAGGAATAATCACATCATGGCAGAAGTTGAAGGATATGCTGATCACCAGTTTCCAAGGATTTTAGATGAAGCCAGTCACTGCTCAGGCTCTGTTCCAATGCACGCAGGACCACGAAGAATACCTTCAGGCGTATGTCCGAAGATTCTTGCATCTGAGAGCACAAACACCCACAGTGCCAAATGAAATTGTCATTGAGGCCATGATCAAAGGGCTTCGACCAGGACCTACGGCTCAATACTTTGCCAGGAAACCCCCTCAGACCCTGGAGAAGCTTTTTTTGAAGATTGACGAGTACATCCGGGCTGATAATGATTTCCGCCAAAGAAGGGAAGAAGCTTATAGGTCTTCTGAGATGACTAGGGGCTTTGGAGGAATAATCCACCCTAGGCATGTCAGATCAATACACAACTCCAGTCAGAGTGATGACAGAGGAAGCTAGCTTCAAATGCCACAGCATAGCTCACAATCCTTAGGGCAACAACAAAGCTCTTTCAGGCCACCAGTCCCAAGGGGTAGAGGCGGCAGGGGCTTCAGAGGAAGGTATGCGGATCAGCCCAGAAAACTGTATTTCTTATTCTGTGGTGAGGATAAGGGCCACACTACAAGAACATGCCAAGTCACCATTCAGAAGCAAAAGGAGATTGCCAAAGCAGAGGCGCGACAGAATCAGCCAAAGCAGGTCTTACATACTACTTCGTGCTACTCTCCCTATATACCAGAATACGTGGGTAATCAACCTGCAGCCTCTGTTGCTTCGGCAAGTCATTCACAAGCTTCCTGACCCTAGCTCCCACTACCACCACCATTGCCACTTACTCATACCCGAAGCCAGCAGCCAGAAGGGCACCAACATGCCCAACAGCAGTGCGACTTCAGGGAGGAGTCTGAAGCTCGTACAGTCAATAGCACTATACCAGAGTCGAAGCATATATACTAAGGAATATCCTACTGTTCATGTACCTTTATCTTTTATGCCATTTTATTTTTTGTGCGAGAAACAAGTAATGAAGAACTTAATTTCAATTTCATGTAATAATTGTGCCTGCATCAAAGTAAAATATATCTTCCTCATGCACTTACGAAGCTCGAAAGGCGTTTCTAAGAAAATGGAGTAAATTCTGAAGCTCAAAAGTCGTTCCTAATGGAATGTAGAGCCAAAAATTATGATCCGAAGCTGCAAAAAATTCGTTCCTAAGGGAGCGCAACGTAAGTTTTCTGCTCAAAAGTCGTTCCTAAAGGAATGCAGAGCCAAAAATTATGATCCGAAGCAGCAAGAAAGTCGTTCCTAAGGGAGCGCAGCATAAGTGTTCTGCGCAAAAGTCATTCCTAAAGGAATGCAGAGCCAAATACCACCGAAATATAAGGTGAAGAAGCTCAAAAGTCGTTCCTAAGGGGATGCAGAGCTTAAATGCCACCGAAATAGAAGGTGAAGAAGCTCAAAAGTTGTTCCTATGGGGATGCAGAGCTTAGAGACTCAAAAGACGTTCCTAAGGAGATGCAGAGTCTTGTGTATTCCAGTGTGGGTGCGCGCGTGTGTGTCTTCGGCATCGCCATCATTTTGCATCATGTCATCATAATATTTCGCATAACATTACATCATACATCATATCGCATCAACGACACAAAGATTGGATATGAAGCAAAACTTTGGCAAATACTTTGTCAAAATGAAAATGTGCTGTGGCACAAAGTCAACTTCGGGAAATATAGTTTTATCAGACTTGCCATAGAAGGGGCTTCTTTCTTTATGAAGCATGAAAAGAAGGGAAGGTGTTTTTTCACCGAAGGCTCAAAAACGGTATGTGTGCAAATTTCACGCATCGTAAAGAAATATATTTACATGTCTCATTAATTGTTCCATACATCTAATATTACAAAGTATTATTACAATAAAGTCTACTCTTCTCTAAGGATTTTTTCTATGGCTTCGTTCAATAACTTGTCGACAACTTCGTCGATAATAGAGTTAGCAATGCTTATTGCATCCAATGCTTCCTTCATGTCCGGATCAGCCAGGGGGTTGTACGGCTCCGGCAGTGGCGACAGTTTGGCTATAGTAGGTAAACCATTAGTTTGAAGCAACAAAGTAAGTACCGAAGCTAAAATTCAAAAACAATACCTATGCGCCTTTCGCGCTCAGCAGCTTCTTCAGCTAGCCTAGCTTCTTTTCGGGCATCATGGGTGTCTTTTTCATTCTTCTTTATAATTTCATTGGCCAATTCTCGGCCACCATGCACCCAGACATCAGAATAAAACATTCCACCCACCAAAGTCGCTTCGGCTGAACGGTCTTTTGTGTCGTCAATGGAGAAGGCGGCTTCGGCCTAAGCTGTAGCTTTGACATGATCACATCCAGCCTTCTCTAGAATAGCTACGTGTCGGCGTTTTGACCCCGGGGGGTCCCTGGACCGACGAGTAAATTGTCGCCGCGTGTCCCAGCCCAGATGGGTCGGCACGAGATGGAGCACGAAGGGGGGTAGAAGAGAGGGAGAAAAGGGGAAACCCGCGGCCTCCGTGTTGTCCTGCGCCCCAGGTCGGGTGCGCTTGCAGTAGGGGGTTACAAGCGTCCGCGTGTGGGGGGGGGGGAGAGCGAGGGACCCTACGCGTCGTCCCGTCCTCCCGCGCGGCCAACCTTCTCGTACGAGAGCCCTGGACCTTCCTTTTATAGGCGTAAGGAGAGGGTCCAGGTGTACAATGGGGGGTGTAGCAGTGTGCTAACGTGTCTAGCAGAGAGGAGCTAGAGCCCTAAGTACATGCCGTCGTGGCAGTCGGAGATGTTTTGGCACCCTGTTCCTGTGATGTCGTGGCCGTCAGAGGAGCGTTGGAGCCTTGTGGAAGGACAGCTGTCGGGGCTGTCGAGTCCTTGCTGACGTCTCTTTACTTCCGTAAGGGGCTGAGAGCCGCCGTCGTCATGGAGCACGTGGGGCGCCATCATTATCTGTTTACCGAGGCGAGCCAGATGGGACGCCGGTCCTGTTACCCGTAGCCTGAGCTAGCTAGGGATAGGGTAATGATGGCCTGATCCCCTGTGACATGGTCGGTCCGAGCCCTGGGTCGAGCAAGGTGGAGGCTCCTTCGAGGTCGGGGTCGAGTCGGTCTTCCGAGGTCGAGGTCGTGTCCGAGCCCTGGGTCGGGCGAGGCGGACTTCGTCGTCTTCCAGGTCCGAGCCCGAGTCCGAGCCCTGGGTCGGGCGAGGCAGAGTTCGTCGTCTTCCTGGGCCAAGCCTGAGTCCGAGCCCTGGGGTCGGGCGAGGCGGAGTTCGTCATCTTCTGGGGCCGAGCCCGAGTCCGAGCCCTGGGGTCGGGCGAGGCGGAGTTCGTCGTCTTCCGGGGCCGAGCCCGAGTCCGAGCCCTGGGGTCGGGCGAAGCGGAGTTCGTCGTCTTCCGGGGCCGAGCCCGAGTCCGAGCCCTAGGGTCGGGCGAGGCAGAGTTTCCTATGGCGCCCGAGGCCGGACTTGGCTGCTGTCAGTCTCACTCTGTCGAGTGGCACAGCAGTCGGAGCGACGCAGGCGGCGCTGTCTTCTTGTCAGGCCGGTCAGTGGAGCGGCGAAGTGACTGTGGTCACTTTCGGCTCTGTCGACTGAAGGGCGCGTGACAGGATAAGGTGTCAGGCCATCCTTGCATTAAATGCTCCTGCGATTCGGTCGGTCGATGTGGCGATCTGGCCAAGGTTGCTTCTTGGCGAAGACTGGGTTTCGGGCGAGCCAAAGGTGTGTCCGTCGCTTGAGGGGGTCCTCGGGCGAGACGTGAATCTTCCGGGGTCGGCTGCCCTTGCCCGAGGCTAGGCTCGGGTGAGGCGAGGTCGTGTCCCTTGAGTGGACCGAGCCTTGGCTTAATCGCACCCATCAGGCCTTTGCAGCTTTGTGCTGATGGGGGTTACCAGCTGAGATTAGGAGTCTTGGGGGTACCCCTAATTATGGTCCCCGACACTACAATTCCCCGAGCACCGGAGAACGCACAAATATCTCCGCGATCATTCAGAATTTCCTCAAAAGCTTCGGCTTCCCCGCTTATCCACTCAATAACGCTTTCAGGGTTGTCTCGGATAAAATTTTCCTCAGAAGAATAAGCACCCACTTTGGCAAAGCTAGTTTTTAGTTTCTTCACGCAATCCAAGGATTTTTCAAAACATCTTTCCTTGGATTCGCGAAGCTCCTCAATATTTTTCTCTAGCCTGGCCTTCCACCATTCACTAATTTCTTAGCTAGCTTTTGTGACCTCACAATTTTCATTGGCTTTGGCAAGCTTTTTCCGAAGTTCTTTGATCTCGGCTTTTTGAGCTTTGGCCTGAGCATGGTATTTGGCTTCATCTTCTTTCACTTTACTTACCAATGAAATTAAAATCTTGTCTTTCTCCAAAGCTTCGTTTCTTAGGTCAATCACCTCTGAACGAAGGTTGCTGAGAGCTATTGTGCAGCTCTCGTCTTCGACGTTCTTTTGTGCCCTCAAGGCATTGCTAAGAATTAAGCCCTGCAAGAAAAAGAAAGAATTAAGCATGACAATCAAATACTTCATTTCCAACTTTAAAGTTAACAGCTTCTTTACCTTTATACTGTTGTATGCGAGGCTATCCGCAAGGTTATCCTTTGGCATGGCGGCGAGGCTAGTCTCGAGCTTCGGAAATCCCATACTTTTGGTTATCTCCTGGCAAACGGATATCTCTTTGTTATTCGGGAGACAGTACATGAAATCATCTTCGTCCGCACCATTGAATACTAAGGCCCCCTTCGGATATTTTAGTCTCTGGGCGTAGTGTTTGGCTTCTAAGATTTCTTCTTCGGACAATCTCTTCCCCGAAGCATGTCGAATAATGTAATAAACATCTTCGAATGGGGCTTCAGGAGCAAGATATTTAGCTTTTTCTGTCACGTCCTGCCCTGCTGCCATGCCGGTATCCAAAGTTTGTTGCTTAGCCTTATCCTCAGACACAACAGGCTTCGTCTCAATGGGCACTGAAGGCCCAACTTCGGCTTCGGCCTAGGCTGTGACAGCTTCGACAACTTTCTTCGTAGGGACATGAGTTAAAGCTTTTGTGGTCTCCATGACTGCGTCTAGCACGCTGGCCATTCTCCTCTTGGGAGTTGTGGCGGGAGCCTTTTCACATTCGGCAATTCTGTCTCTACCGGTGGGCTCAGAACTTCTGGCTCATCACTATTTTTTCCAATTCTGGCTCTCTGGTCGCATCATCTTTGGCTTCGGCTGGCCCGACTACAGGCACCTTCGGCACTACAATCGATCCTTCAGCGCTCAGAGCGGCGGGAACATCTTGTTTTGCTTCGGCCGTGGAGGAAGTCCCCTCACCAAATTCAGGCACTACGGCTGTTTCAATATATCGAGGCCGGTGAGTCAAAACCTTTATTTTCTTGCCCTTCGGCACAATAGTGGAGGTCAAAGCCGCAATTTTCCTCTTTTTTCCTTGCCTCTTCAAGGGGTAGCAGTAATCAGGATATATGAAGCCAATTGCATCAAAAACCCTATTCAATCTTTTCTTGCCCCGACCCCCGAAGGTTGAGGACAAGGCATCATCCTCGGCTCTGGTATATGCCCCAAGCAACTCGTCGCTAGTAGCCTCAATGCATTTCAACCAGTCATCATTTGGTTTGTCAAATTGGTCCCTAAATCTGAAGGTATATTTCAATCAAACTAGCCCATCTTCGCTAGATTCAGCAGTAGTCTCCTTCGGCATCTCTCAGCTGTCTACAAGTGGCCATCTCTATAGGCTATGTGCTCTTGAATTATGTCTCTTGTGCCAATGAAAGCACAGATATTGCTAAAAGCCTTCTGACATGCTTTGGCACCACTTTCAATAGCCACCTTCGGCCTTCGAAGGCTGAAGCGAGACCAGATGGGGCGCTGGATAATTTCCTTAATATTCTTCCTCTCAATCAGATTATTCTTAACATAAAACCACTCCTTCATCTAGGCCCCGGGCCATCTTTTCTGGTATGTTGGAACCAGGTAGCTTGCATTAGAGCGAGCAATGAATCTGTAACAAACGAAGTTGTTGTGATACTGCTCCTTGCCAGTGGCCTTCGTCTCGTACAAAAGTTCATGCATACTGCAAAAACACTTCACGCTCGGTTCCAGCCCCTGGCTTCTTACAGCCCAAACAAATAAACCCATTCTAATTAATTCAGGAGTAAGTTGATGAAGAAAGATCTGAAATATCTTTAGTACTTCAACCAAAAATCTGCTTAATGGGAACTGAAGACCCGCCTTCAAAAAGCTTTTGTAAATAACCACCTCATTCTCTTCAGGAGCAGGGGCGGTGCTGTCTCCTCCAACCCTTACAATAGACATGTCACGAAAGTATCTTCCCCTCATAGCATCAACATGGCTTTGCTTAATAGTAGATTTTCCGAAGATGGTATGCCTTGGTCGCCACGACCGGTCCTCAGAATCTTTATCTCCACTTTCCATATCTAAGTCATCACTGTCATCAGAATCTTCAGATAAGTCTGCCATTATCTCTTTTGTAATTTTCTCTGTATTGGTTTTTGCCATGGATTCATAAAATCCAGCAATAAAAGGGTTCGCAACCTTCTTCTTCTTCTCATACATCTCCTCCTCGGATATCTTCTTCTCCTCAGGAATCTTCTCTTCAGACGAGGAACAAACACTTGTCTTTAAGACGAAGCTCGAAAATCAGGCGAGGACTAATAAGCAAGAGTTAAAAATCTAAGAAAATAACGCAAGTAACGGAAATGGCGCATCAAATGCCGTCGTCGTGGGCTTCTATTTATACGCCTAGTGCATTGCAACTTGGCGGGCCCCATTTGTCATTGACTTTCGCTATTCTAGCGAAGGGAAGGTGTTTTTTCGGACCTTCGGCTTAAGGCCTTCGTTCACATCGCAGTCTAAATTTGTTGTTACAGGAACAAATTAATACTGCGAGGGGCTACTGTTAGGGGCCTTCATCTTCCGAAGGTCCTCAAAAACATGACTAACATGTTTTCCAAGTATAATATAGTCACAGGAACCTTCGGCCTTGAAATGAAGGTGCGGACGGTATGAAAGGCGCGATCTGGGAGAAGGACGAACTAGTTCCGAAGCTACGGATGGAGAAGCTTCGGCTTAGCGGTGGAAAATGAAACCGATCTAAAGAGGAAAATGCTGTCTAGTCCTCGATAGATTACCCTTAGTCAATAAGAAATGTTAAGGGCATGGATGTAATTTTACACAGGCTACGTCCTGTGCCTATAAATAGTTGATCAGTAACACCGTACTGTTAACGCTGACTTGTATTCGCTCGCACGTCACTCTCAGATTTTTGCCTTTTGTCAAGCCGAAGGTACAAATGTAATTCAATATCATTAATTTTCATTCATGGTTGATCTAATGATTTGAGATGACTATTCATATTCTTCATATGCAATCCATGCTTCTACTTTCCATTATATATTGAGATGATGAAGGTATGCCCTTCATGACTTTCGTCTAAAGATCATTATATCCTAAGGGAGATAACGCTTCGAAGGACGAAGGCCTTTAACCATTAACATTTGTGTTGCCTTGTTCTTAATTCATTGCATTTGAGAACAAGTCGCCAACAGTTTCCTTTGATCGTAAAAGGCTAGTCAGATCTAACCTTAGAGGACTTAGCAGTGCAAATGGTATGGATTCAGTCATTACCTTTAGAATTTCCAAAACTTCAGCAGCAAAGGATGAAGGAGGACGTATAGTCTTCTCTGGCACATCTTGTACCTTCGTATCTGCAGAAGATATCCTGACGAGTTTACGTTTCTTGGGAGCCAAAACCTTCGGCTTCGAAAGAGTCTTCTGTTTCTCCGAAGCATTCTGGTCCTCCTTGATAGATCGGGTAGCTTGCCTACCCAAAATACTGACAACCCTTTTTCTTTTCGCCCCTTCGTCAAGCCTTTCATAGTTAGGATACTCAAAGATAAGAGCATCCATAACACAGTTGAACCTTCGTTTCGGCCAGGAGCCAAAGGCGGCAGTCATCAACTGATCTTCCTTCTTCGTATAGTTCCCAAGAATCTCGTTGCACATTGTTTCTATCAATTCTAGCCATTCAGTGCATGGCTTTTTAAATGTCTTCTGAAATTTGTAGCGCTAAGGGAGTCGAACAAGTTCATACTTTTTCCCTTCTTCCTTCTTCTTTGGCATTCCCTATCCGCTAGAGGTTGGGAAAGTTCTGTTTGCCAAGTATTCCTGCACTAAATCCCTAGTGCCAATATGCCCAGCCACCACTCTGAATTCTACTTCGGCTAGTTGGCATGGGGAGCCGAGCTGCATGTTGCATAGTGGTCTCATCATGGCGAAACTTAATTCCAAAGGGCTCATCACCATACTCATAAGCTTCTCTCTTTTCTTCTCATCAGCTTTCACATAAAACCACTCATTTGTCCAGCCAGTAGGCTATTTGGTGCGGTATCCAATTACAGGGGCCTTTGTATCTTTTCGATATGCAAAATTATAGCACCCAAAGTTTTTGTGCAGACCATCGGCTCTGGCCTTCGTCTGATAGTGAAGTTCGTGCACTCGGTAGAACCCTTCGGCATTGGCACTTTTACCCTGGCTTCGGAGAGCCCATATGTAAATGCTAAGCCTAACAATAGCATTTGGGGTGCTATGGTGGAGATATATTTCAAATCTTTTCAGAACTTCCCCTATCATATTGTACAGGGGGAACCGAAGCCCCGCCCTGAAGAAGCTCTTGAATACAACAACCTCATCATCTTTTGGCTTCGGAATTACTTCTTCCCCAGCAAAGCGAATCAATCCATCTTCATTTTCTCCAAAGTACCCTAGCTTCTTCATCACAACCAAGTCCTCTGCTGTCATGGTGGACCTTTCAAATTCAATGTGACTAGGTTTGGTTGGGCTCAGAATGCCTCAGTCTGTTCAGCTTTGACATTGGGGGTATCTTTGGTAGTAGGTCCCTCTTGCACAATTAGACCTGAGTGCCTCATCATTTCTGATATGGGCGCTGTTTCTGTCATTTCAGTTTTGTCCCCCTCACGGGACACCCTGGCAGTAGATCTTACTCTGGCCATTTCAGTTTCCTTAAGACGAATCTGATCTTGAGTGACGAATCGCTTGTTCGAAAGTGCAATGCAGAAAGCTTTGGCTTCAGTTAAAATTTTTAACTGCACAACAGTGCAATGGCAATGAACGCTGTGGTAACTTCTCACCAGCCTGTCTGTTTATATAGTGCTGCAGGAGAAGAAGGCGAACCACCAGAGTGCGTATACTGGCTGAATGGTGGACCGACCAGCGCTTGAAATATTTTAATTGTTTTTATAACAAGCTCAGGGAAGGTATTTTTTGGACCTTCGACATTCTGAAGCCTTCGTATTTTCGCGGACTGTGCTCGTTACAAAAAACGATCTAGCACCACGAAGGGGCTACTGTTGGGGGTCTTCTTCTCCGCCGAAAGTCCTCAAGGCAAAAACACCTTCGGTAAAGTGATATAGAGGTCCTCTTTTCCTCTACCGAAGGTTCTCCAGACGAATACCTTGCGTAGAAGCAATATTGCTAAATGCCAAAGCTACCATCAGCTTTGGTTCAAATCAAGCAGAAGAAGAAAAGACTAGATAGACTTTAGTATTTTAGGTTGGCTGTAGATAAATGTTGAGGGTCATGAATGTAATTTTACCCGGGCTACGTCCCGTACCTATAAATAGATGAACAGTAACACTATACTGTTCAAGCTGACTTGTAATCACTCTCTCGCGTTCTCACCTTCAAGCAAGCCGAAGGTATCAATGTAATACAAATTATGATAGCATTCATACATGTTTTATAGAATCCAAATATGAATGAGTCAACAATATGCAGTCATTGTCTTCATTTTTATGCGTTCTTATTCGTATATTAAACAATGAAGGTATGTCCTTCTTGACCTTCGTCTGATGAGCATTATATCCATGTGGAGATAATGCTTCGGAAGACGAAGGTCTGTAATAATTAACAATTATGTTGCCTTGTTCTTGACCTACAACATTTGAGAACAAGTGACCAACAGCGGTCAATTCTTCGTAATAAGGACTTGAGAAATAAAACAATCACCCAAGTGGAACATATGCCTGGAGACTCACATTTTTGGGCAGGGCTGTTAGGTGTTAAGGACATCATTCTTTGCCTAGGCTCTTTCAAAATTGGGGATGGGACTCAAGTTCGTTTTTTGGGAGGATAAAAGGCATGGTAACGCAAAGTTTAAGAATTTTTTCCCTAGACTCTATGATATAGTCCGCAAAAAGAGAGCTTTTGTTGCTTCTATTTTAAGATCAAATGCAATAAATGTAGCCTTTCATCGATACTTGGTGGGTAATAATCTAATGGCTTGGCAGCAGCTCACATCCTCTCAACTAAACGATCAAAGTGATATTTTTATTTGGTCCTTACATCAACATGGGAAGTTCACATTGCGTTCTATGTATAGGGCTCTGGTTATGCCACAAGTTGTTCCAAGAAATCATCCCATTTGGAAAATCAAAATTCCTCTTAAGATTAAAATCTTTATGTGGTACCTTACAAATAATATAGCCCTCACACCTGATAATTTAGTGAAGAAACAATGGAAAGGTTGCCTACGATGTGTAGCATGTATGTTAAATGAGTCTATTCAACATCTTTTCTTTTCTTTGACTGCCATATTGCTAAATGTGTTTGGCGTTGTATTCAAGTTGAGTTTAATATTTCACCTCCTTGGAGCATTGGTCATTTATTTACACAGGGGCTTTATGGGGCTGATGTGAAACTTAGCAGCAAAATTTGGTTTGGAGTGAGTGCTATATGTTGAGCGATATGGCTTTGTCAAAAGGATGTGTTTTTAATAATGCACAAGTTCCTACTGCTATGCAGGTTCTTTTTAGGGGCACAGACGGGATGAGACAATGGATGTTGCTGCTAAAGGAACAAGATGGATTACAAGTAAAACAGGGATGCAAGCTGCTTGAAGTTGAAATGATGCAAATCTTTGCTATAAATGGCTCGAACATTAGTAATTGTTTGTGTTTGTAATCTGTCATGTGGTGGTGGCATATGTGTTTCAACTATGGCTATGTATCTGTTTGAACCCAGATTTTTCGGTGTGCATATATGCAAATCTTAACATTAAATATATTCATGTTGGTTGTGTCTTATGTTTTTCGGTGTGCAAAGCTTTCAAAACATCTTTATGCATTGATTAGAATGTTTTGAGATTCTTCTAGATGTTTTGTACATCTTTTCTATTTTTTCTATAACTAAATCTATTCTTGGAAGCTTCTAAAGCTATTTTCATGGGCTCAACATATCGATTAGAATGTTACGTTAGTTGACTAACTGCAATTGCTACTTGGTGTTGAATCTCATTGAGAATAGAAGATTTAGTTCTAGCTTGCTCATACTCAAGTTTTCACACCCACCCTATCCACCTCCTTGGCTTTGACTCTGTATTGGCTCTTGTAGGTGTCAATATCCTGAGCAAGTCCGAACTTCCACCTCAAACTTATGTATTCTCTTATATGGCCTAGGTGCTCAGGTTTGTTGAGGGAAGCGTTAGCTCATCTTTTTCTATGTCTGGGACAAATTACCCTTTCAACATCTTATCCACATCATCAATGATATTTTCTGTGATGTCTTTGATGTTGTTCATGAAAGAAAGGTTGCCATCTTCATAGATACTATGCTCGTGGCCATAGTACCAACGCTTAAGCATTCTGACCAATCATGGTTCTTAGGAATGACATCTCACTGTATGACATCATTATTCAACTTGCTCCACTTTCCAACAACCCTTTTGTAACCACCAAGCCTTACTTCATGAAAGTACTCCTACTTAGTACTGGTATTGATGTCCTAGAGTAGCCCTTTTTGGATGTCTTGTAGCATAGGAACTCATACCAGTAGATCCTATAATTTTTGAACTTCAGAAAATTAGATGATTTCCTTCCATCTTGAAGGCCTGATATAGTTGCAAGGAAAATGGACCTCGACCCATTTAACTATATGATTTTGGTCTTTGATGATCAATGTAACCTTGTGGACTAATGTGTTTGCTAGTGTTTATGCTTATATTTCACAGGCAACAAAAGTGACTTGGACTGAGGCATTTGTTAGAAATATGCCCTAGAGATAATCATAGAGATGAGCATATTTCTTTGTATCCATGATATATATTGCTTAATTGAATATCCATGAAAGGCACCTTTGTATTGATTAGCAATTATGTGAATTGTTTGTGAGATTCTTTACTTGTATGGTTATTCTAAATGATGTCCCTGGTTAGAGTCAATGACTAGCACATATATTAGTTGATGACTACATTTCACAAGTCATGGACATGGAGATGTCGAACTAATAATGTGGGCGCATGTATGACATGAGGCTGGACCGACCCAATGTGAGATATTGTAATATAGTTCTCTTTTTGCAACATGTATATTGTGTCCTTAGACCTGAGAGTGTCGCATGTTCTCAAGATGTGGATTGACCTACTTAGGGACTATCAAACGCTACTCCGTAACTGGGTAGTTATAAAGGTAGTTTTGGGTTTGTTAGGAAGCATGTTGTGAGGCATGGTCAGTCAAGATGGAATTTGTCCCTCTCTTCTTGAGAGAGATATCTCTAGGCCCCTCAAGTGATTGGATCAAGAAATGCATGGCCGTGCTAGGCTTAAGAGTTAATGTAACACCCTGATTTTGGGGGTATAAAATTTCTTTCTAATTATCCCCCAAAATCATGTGTTACTCTTCCTTTTCTCACTCTAGGCTTTCTCTCTCTCTCTAGATTCTTTCTCTCTTTTTCCTTTTGGTTAGAAATAGCTTAAACTAGTGGAGGTTAATTATTTATTTTTGCCAAAACCTTATGGGTCATGACATGTTGCATCATGCTGAGCTTAAAATATTCTTTGAAGTGTTGCACAAGTTTGAGCTTATTTGAATTTGAAACCTAGTTTGAATTTGGATTTGAAAACTCTATAGAAAAAGAAATGGAAAAGGAATTAGAAAATCCAGAGAAAAAAGGAAAAGAGAAAGCAGCCCAGTCGGCCCACTAAGCCCAGCCAGGTCGCACGCCCGCGCCGCCTGACAGGCGGACCTCGCCTGTCAGCGGCAGTTCTCCCTCGCGCGCACCCTCCCTCTCTCGCTCGCTGCCTAGTGGGGCCAATCTATCGGCGCCAGTTTCCTTCGCCCGCGTGCTCTCTCTCTGTCTCGTGGGCCCAGATCGCCAGTCGCCGAGCTGTTGCCCCGCGTGCCCCTTTCTTCTCTCTCTGCACCGTGGGCCTGCCCTGTCAGTTCCACCCCCTCTGCGCTCGCCGTGGACCGGCGCGTGCGCACTAGCGCATGTCGCCAGATTTCTCGGCCACGACGCCCGCCCACACGCCCAGCTCCCTTCTTAGAGCCCCGCCAGTGCCCCGCGCACACCCCTTACCTCATTTTGCGCAGCTTCACCCTCTCTCGCGCTCTGCCCACACCGCCAGCCGCCGCCGGAGACCCGCGCCCGCATTCCCAGCCATCCAGCTCGCTGGAGACCGCTCCAAGCCTCCCCGAGCTCCACCCCGAGGTGAGACACCTGTCCCCGTGCCCAATTTCCCCTATTGCGCCCTATGTTTAGCCAATTTCTCCTTCGCCGGTGCTCGGCCACGGCGGTCCGCCATGCTCGCGCGGTGGCCGACCGATTTAGCCCGGTCTAGTTCCTTGGAGTAGGTCCCTGTGACACCCCTGCCTCTGCTGAAGCTAGCCAAGGCCTTAGCGTGCCTTAAGTCCCCTCCCCATGGGCGGAATGGCTCACCGGAGTTACTCTGGCCTGCCCAAGACCTTCTCGCTGCCGTTCTCCCTTCTCTGTCCGTGGATTCATGGCCCCTTCCCCGCCATTGAGTTCGTCGTGGCGCCCTCTCCCTCTCTGCCCAACTCCGGCGACCCCATACCCCCTAGCTTGCGCCTGCCTCAACTCCGGCGACCTCACCGCCGTGGAGAGGAGCGGTGCCGCCCGCAGCCGTCTGTTTCTCCCTGGTCTGATCCCCTCCGTTTGATTCAGATCGAATTGCTCGGACCGCGGGATACCGCTTCGCGCACGTGCGCCTGATGCCCTGGCCCGCCTGTCAGCGCCGCCCGCAGCCGTCTGTTTCCCCTGGTATGATCCCCTCTGTCCGATCCTGATCGCACGGCCCGGACCGCAAGTACCGCTTCGCGCATTCAATCCCCCCCGGTCTGATCCCCTCCGTCCGATCCTAATCGCATGGCCCGGACTGCGGGTACCGCTTCACGCACGCGTGCCCTGACGCCCTAGCCCTTCTGTCAGCGCTCAAGTCCTCTGGCGCTGGGCTCGCTCGGTCAGTGCGCCCTCCCCCTCTGTCGCTGATGCCCCTGGCCCGCCTGTCAGCACTCGCCCACCCCCGCGCGCGCCCTCGGCCGTGGATCTAATCTCAGCCGTTGGTTTTAGATCTGACGGTTGAGGGAGCCCGATACCCCTTCGTGTGGTTGTTTTGCGTAAGAGACCCTCAGTTTGTTAGAAATCAACCCGCCATCCCTGGTTTTCGCGCACAGGCCCCTGTAATCTTACAGAGCCCTGGACTTTTAAATATTCACAGAATTAGCCCTAATTTCATATTTTGAATTCCCAAACTTGTTTATTTCATAACTTTTGCATATGAACTCCAAATTTAGTGATTCAAATTGCAAAATATTCATAGAATTATTCTCTGTTTAAATAAAATGGTTTCACTTACTGTCTGCACATTCTAATTTTTATGATTGAATATGAACTAATATAGATGTAGTTTTATTTATTTAATAAAATAAATAAAAGGAGAACCTTAGAGATTTAATCATGTTTAAACTTGTGAGATTAATGATAAGTATTGCATGAGTTCATCTCTGTTCTAAATTATAGGTCACAATAAAATAAATTGATCTATGATTATGTACTTGTAACTAACATTTAGGGAAATAACAATCTATTTTTTAATAAAGTTAATTTATGTTATAGTTCATGTTATACTTTGGGCTCATTATCCCTTATGTAGTATTGTGTCTTTTTAAGATGTGTTCCAATGTTTGGTGTGATGTTCATTTGCACTTTCCAAATGTATTGAATGCATGCTCGCTTTATTTAGACAACGAGCAGTTCGAGGTTCCTGAGTGTGTTGTTGGAGACCTCCCTGAGCAACCACCTGGTGAAGGCAAGTGTCCTCTGACCTATTATGTCCTACATACTTTATGATTCACTGTCCCGCATTACATTACTTAAAACTAAGGATTGACTAGCTTTCTATTTACTTTATCCTTGTTTACCTTTTGGGGTTATCATGGTTAGCATGTTGCTACTGCCTTAACTTAATCAATGAACATGATGTGAACATTTATGATACGATACTGTTATCTTGATTATGTGGATGATCTTGTGATACCTTAGGGGGTTCAGGCCTTTTTCCCAGGTACCTCTTCGTAAGGACCTGTTCGTGGAGTGACCACCCGGGATAACAGTACAACCATGAGGGTGGAATGGGATGCCCTTAGCTGATTAATTAGATGAACCTGGGGTGTAGTTGGCTTTGCCGGAGGGCCGTCAATGGGGGTCGGGGCATAGTGCTCGCTCTGCCAAGGTTGGGGTGCAGAGGTTCTTTCAATTTGGTTTTGTTAGTCACCCACCTTGGGGAGGTGTACTGCGTTTGTATGACTGGCGAAACCTAATGAGTAGCTATGCACCAGGGGAGTCTTTGTAAAGGCTACATAGTGTATCCCTAGCCATTCATCTTGGTAGTGAAGATCGGGTCTGTACAACCCAGGCTGAAAAGGGATCATGACTTATGGGTAAAGTGTACAACCTCTGCAGAGTGTTTAAAACTGGTATATCAGCCGAGCTCACGGTTAAGAGTAGCCTTGGGATCCTCTTTGATTAGAAGAACTTTGGATACTTTTATGATGATGATTAACAATGATGCTATAAAATCTGATCTTTGGTATTTCCTCGTTTGAGGAAGTACTTTTGGGTAATAACATGGTTTATTACTAAAACTTGGCTCTACTAATAATAATAAATATTTGACCAACTAAAAGCAACTGCTTGACCCCAACCCCATATACAGCTAGTCCACTTTAGCCAAATGGGACATTTACTGAGTACGTTGATGTGTACTCACCCTTGCTTTACACACCACCCCACCCCAGGTTGTCCCCACTGTACTCAGTACTCAGGAGGTGATGCTGGCAACATTGAAGATTTCGAGGAGTTTCAGGACTACGACGAGTTCTAGTTCTTTCTTAGTGGCAAACCCCCAGTCAGCTGCCTGTGTAGGCTTTGCTTCTACGTTTCGCATTTCCGCACTTTGATATTTATGTTGAACAATGGTTATGTATTTGACTCTGTGGATGTCTTGGACATCTCGATGTAATAAAGTACCTTTCCACTATTTATTTCGAGCATTGTGTGATGATGTCCAATTATGTAATCGCTGTGTACGTGAGTTTCTAATCCTGGAACGTACATGGTTCGCATTCGGTTTACCTTCCAAAACCAGGTGTGACAGTTATCCATTAGAAGGATTCCAATTCACAGTATCGAAAAAGAGAGGTCAACTTAGAGCTAGACCAAATATCGTGAGACAATGGGAACAACATATACGTAATGTTGCAATGGTTCGTCTGATATGATCTTAACGTGCGCATAGGAGTTGACATGTTTTGCTAGAGGCCACTGTCAATTATTGGGCCAAGTAAGAGTACTCGGGCCATGTCTATTTGTACGTGAACCTATAGGGTCACACACTTAAGGGGCAGGAAGCCTAACTCGGATTAGATCCGAAATTAGACTAGGCTTTAGGGTTACTGATGGGCCTCGGAGTCAGAAGCTCGCCATAACGCCTATATAATGAGGGCCGAGGGCGCGGTTAGGCTAACCCTAATTCGCCACCAGCAAACGAGCAGTCACTCGCCTCTCGCCCTTGCGTAGCCACCGTCGCGAATCTAGCAGTTCGGTACGCGGCGCTTCCTCCCTGTATGTGTGGATACCTCGGTGGTGCTACATCTGGAGCACTAGGACGAACCACGCGAGGACATGAAGGACGCCGGCGACTGCACGGCACTGCTCGATGCGTTCGTCTACATCGAGACATCTTCCGCTGCGCTGCGCATCTAGTGGTAATTCCATGACTTATAACCGCAGTAGTTCTTGGTTTTATGGGGTCGAAATTTTTGTTTTTCGCTAGCGTAGCCTCCCCATAATCCTATAGTGGTATCGGAGCCAGGTTCTGCGTAGTTTTAGGTCTAGATCTAGGTTCATGAGATGGATCTACTTGATGCACGGTGTGATTAGATCATTTGGTTCTAAGGGGTTGGAGTAGATTACATCTTATATGACTAAAGAGATTAGTTCGTTCTTCTCTGTTATGTGTGCGACTTGCCCCTACCGGCTGGAATCACCATCGGGGCTAACTGCATACACGACCAGCAGATTGACGTAACAGATTGACGTCATGAGTGTAATCTCCTTCAGGTCAAAAGTCTCGGATTTGGGTTGATTTGATCAATCGCATGAGATTTTCAGTGGAATTTTCATACATACGATGCATGGGACCGTCATGGCAATCTGCTATAGTGGCGAGCATATAGAAACGTGGTTGTGTAACCTATTTTTGCAGGACATCTTATGATCGGTATGGCTATTGTGTGTATATGATGCATGTTAATGGATTATTCATGACCTGCGTGTCATGACCAGGGCAATATGGCTGAAGCCATATGTATTGTCCAAATTTAATGTAATGACCTGCGTGTCAACATGTGATGATCCAAAGCGTATATGTAATTTGTTTACCAGCATATGTTAGATAGGTCTTGAAGGATTCATCACCTGAAGGATGGCATACCTATATTATGGAGATGGAGATCATCATGATGGACAGATTATTGGAGATGGGGATCACCATGTGACAACAAGCCATACTGAATCACAACTGTTGTGTGAATGCCATTCTTAATGTTCTACTTGTTCATGTTGCATATATGTCATTGCGTGCGATAAAATAAGTAGGATGATCCCTCATAAATGTTTAAGCTTAAATGCCTCTCCAAACCTTGCACTATCATAAGTCTTGTACAATTGGTGGTGGGTCTATGAAATTAGGGTGCCACCAGTTTTCCTTGACTAGATAGGTTTGTATCAGATACGAACTGCAGAAAGGGTTGGTTAACTTAAACAAAGTCAGCTTAATGGTTAAGGACTTTGGGGCATAAGGTTGGGAGCCGAGACATAGAGATGTCACCCAACAACAGAAGTCATATATATGATATGATTAGCAAGGAGTTGCTTACCGATCTACCTTGTCTTCTAGCGGTGATGCTAAAGCTCACTAGTAGACTTGTTAGTTGCGGGTTCTGAATCACTAAGTATCAATCGAGGGATATTGATTTTAGTGGGAGTAGACTCTATTAAATGTTTAATATGATTTACTCTGTCATGGATATTTTTGTCTTAGTATTTTGCATTATTTTGTTGTAGATAAATGGCACCTAGCACACCAACATTTACTTTGCGATCAATTCTTGAAAAGGATAAGTTAAATGGAACAAACTATATGGATTGGATCCGTAACCTGCGAATTGTTCTCAGGGCTAAAAAAGGAAGACGTTCTAGACACCCCAATGCCATAGGATCCTGGTGAAGATGCAACTGCTGTAGCTAAAACCTCTTACAAGAAAGCAATCGATGCTAATCTTGAAGTGAGTTGCCTAATGCTTGCTTGCATGGAGCCTGAGCTACAGGTGCAGTTTGAGACAAACCATGAGGCGCACGATATGATCGTGGCGCTCAAAGATATGTTCCAGACTCAGGCTAGGACTAAAGGTTCAATGTGTCCAAAGCCTTTCTGGAATGCGAGCTAGCAGAAGGCGCATCAGTTAGGCCACATGTAATCAAGATGGTTGGTTACAGTCAGAGGTTGGAGAAGCTAGGCTTCCCAATAGGCCAAGAGTTGGCCACTAACTTCATTTTGGCATCTCTTTCGCCCAGCTATGGAAACTTCATTACGAACTACCATATGCATGGGGTGGAGAAGGGCCTCAATGAACTATGTGGCATGCTGAAAACAGCAGAGGGTGACATAAAGAAAAGCGCTGGCAGCAGCGGCCATGTGATGGCGGTCCAAAACAAACCCAACTTTAGGAAGAAGGGTAAATCTCAAAAGAAGGGCAAGGCAAAGGATACAGTATCCAAGCCAAAGCAAAAGCCCAAGGCTGTACCAGCTGCTGATGCAAAGTGCTTTTATTGCAAAGAACTTGGTCACTAGAAGAGGAATTGCAAGCAGTACTTGGCCTCTATTAAGGATCGCGGCAGTAAGGGTACAGCCGCAGCAGGTACACTTGCTATTCACATTACAGAAATTTTTCTTGCTAATTCTTATATTAATTCTTGGGTATTTGATACCGGATCGGTTGCCCATATTTGCAATTCGATGCAGGGAATCATAAGAAGTAGAAGCGTGAAAAGAGGAGAAGTTGATTTCCGGGTAGGCAATAATGCAAGAGTTGTTGCGTTGACCGTCGGACAATGCAACTCCACCTCCCATCAGGATTTATTTTGGAGTTAAATAATTGTTATCTAGTTCCTAGTATGAGTCGAAACATTATGTCTCCTTCATGTTTGATGAAGGATGGTTATTCATTTGCGAGTGAAAACAATGGTTGTGTGATCTCTAAGAATGGCATGTTTGTGGCTTTTGCATCCATTATGAATGGGTTGTTCATTTTAAATCTTGATGATGCACCTATTTGTAATATTAGTGCTAAAAGGCCTCGGCCTAATGATTTAAGTCCTACATACATGTGGCACTGTCGTTTGGGTCATATAAGTGAGAATCGCATGAAGAAGCTTCATTTTGATGGGCTTTTAACTTCGTTTGATTTTGAATCATACGAGACATGTGAAGCATGCTTACTTGGCAAGATGACCAAGGCACCCTTCATGGGTTTACCTGAGAGGGCATTAGATTTGTTGGAACTCGTACATAGTGATGTGTGCGGACCAATGAGTACGACAGCTAGGGGAGGATTCCAATACTTCATAACCTTCACTGATGATTTTAGTAGATATGGGTATGTATACTTAATGAAACACAAGTCTGAATCTTTAGAAAAGTTCAAAGAGTTTCAGAATGAAGTGGAAAATTAGCGTGGCAAGAAAATTAAAGCACTGTGATTTGATCGTGGAGGTGAATATTTGAGCCATGAGTTTAGCAATGATCTAAAGAGTTGTGGAATTGTTCCGCAGCTTACGCCGCCTGGAACGCCTCAGAGGAATGGCGTGTCTGAGCGACGTAATCAAACCTTATTGGATATGGTTCGATCAATGATGAGCCAGTCGGACCTACCTTTGTCGTTTTGGGGATACGCTCTAGAAACAACAGCTTTCACACTAAATAGGGTACCATATAAGTCCATAGTTAAGACACCATATGAGATGTGGACTGGGAAGACTCCCAGTTTGTCTTTTCTGAAGATTTGGGGTTGTGAGGTTTATGTCAAGCAACATCAGTCGGATAAACTCACTCCAAAATCGGACAAGTGCATGTTCGTGGGATATCCAAAGGAAACTTTGGGATATTACTTTTACCACTGGTCAGAGGGCAAAGTGTTTGTTGCCCGGAATGGTGTGTTCTTAGAGAAAGAGTTTCTCAAAAGAGAGAAAAGTAAACAAAAGGTGTATCTTGAAGAAGTTCAGGATGAGCCAGTGTCACATGATCCAACAAGTGATGCTAATGTAGCAGAACAAGTTGAGACGTCTGTGGCAAGAGAAACACCACCACAACCACAAAGGTCAGCAAGGCTTCGCGAAGCACGTAGAGAAGTGCTATTGTTGGGCAATGGGGAAGTGTTGTTGTTAGACAACGACAAACCTGTAACATATGCAGAAGCGATGATGGACCCAGATTCCAAGAAATGGCAAGTCGCCATGAGATCCGAGATAGATTCCATGGGAGAAAATCAAGTTTTGAACTTGGTGGACCCGCCTGATGGTGTTAGACCCATACAGTGCAAATGGATCTATAAGAATAAGAAAGACATGGATGGAAATGTTAACATCTATAAGGCTCGACTTGTTGCAAAGGGTTTTCAACAACTTCAAGGAGTTGACTATGATGAGACATTCTTGCTAGTAGCGATGCTTAAATCTATTCGGATCATTCTAGCTATTGCCGCATATTTCGATTATGAGATTTGGCAAATGGATGTCAAAACATCTTTCCTTAATGGAAACCTTGATGAGGACGTGTATATGATATAGCCCGAGGGTTTTGTCAATCCGATCAATGCTTGAAAGATATGCAAACTTCAGAAATCCATTTATGGGTTGAAGCAAGCATCTCGAAGTTGGAACATTTGTTTTGATGAAGTGGTCAAAGGGTTTGGTTTTCATCAGAATGAAGAAGAAGCTTGTGTTTACAAGAAGGAAAGTGGGAGCGCTATTGTATTTCTGATCTTGTATGTGGATGACATATTATTGATTGGGAATGGCATTCCTATGCTGGAGTCTGTTAAGGCTTCACTGAAAAAGAGTTTTTCTATGAAGGACTTAGGGGAAGCAGCATATATTTTGGGCATAAGGATCTATAGAGATAGGTCAAAGAGGCTTATAGGATTAAGTCAAGATACTTACATTGACAAGGTGTTGAAACGGTTCAACATGGAACAGTCCAAGAAAGGGTTCTTACCTGTGTCACATGGTATACACCTTAGCCAGAAGCAATATCCTGCGACAACAAATGAGCGGGAGCGCATGAGTAAGGTACCATATGCCTCAGCAATTGGATCAATCATGTATGCCATGATAAGTACACGCCCAGATGTTTCATACGCTATAAGTGCTACGAGTAGGTACCAGGCTAATCCAGGTGAGGGTCACTGGACAGCGGTAAAAGGCATTCTTAAGTACTTGAGAAGGACTAAAGATATGTTCCTAGTATATGGGGGTAAGGAGGAGCTCGTTGTAACTGGTTACACCGATGCTAGCTTCCAAACTGACCTAGACGAGTTAAAATCGCAATCAGGTTTTGTGTTCACAATAAATGGTGGTGCTGTTAGTTGGTAGAGTTCCAAACAGGAGATTGTGATTGATTCTACAACAAAAGTCGAGTACATTGCAGCTTCTGAATCTGCGAAGGAAGGTGTTTAGATAAGGAAGTTCCTCATCAAGCTTGGTGTGTTTCCTAATGCCTCTAGTCCATTGAACCTCTACTGTGACAACAATGGGGCAATTGCGCAAGAAAAGGAGCCAAGGAACCACCAGAAAAGCAAACACGTACTGCGGAAATTTCACCTCATACGGGAATTTGTTAGACAGGGCGAGATAAAGATATGCAAGATACATACAGATTTGAATGTTGCTGATCCTTTGACAAAACCTCTTCCACAACCTAAGCATGAGACGCACATGAGATCTATGGGTATTAGATATCTTCTAGATTAACTCTAGTGCAAGTGGGAGACTATTAGAAATATGCCCTAGAGATAATCATAGAGATGAGCATATTTCATTGTATCCATGATATATATATTGCTTAATTGAATATCCATGAAAGGCACCTTGTATTGATTAGCAATTATGTGAATTGTTTGTGAGATTCTTTACTTGTATGGTTATTCTAAATGATGTCCCTGGTCAGAGTCGATGACTAGCACATATATTAGTTGATGACTACATTTCACAAGTCATGGACATGGAGATGTCGAACTAATAGTGTGGGTGCATGTATGACATGGGGCTGGACCAACCCAATGTGAGATATTGTAATATAGTTCTCTTTTTGCAACATGTATACTGTGTCCTTAGACCTGAGATTGTCGCATGTTCTCAAGATGTGGATTGACCTACTTAGGGACTATCAAACGCTACTCCGTAACTGGGTAGTTATAAAGGTAGTTTTGGGTTTGTCAGGAAGCATGCTGTGAGGCATGGTCAGTCAAGATGGAATTTGTCTCTCGTCTTGAGAGAGATATCTCTGGGCCCCTCGAGTTATTGGATCAAGAAATGCATGGCCATGCTAGGTTAAGAGTTAACCATTGAAAGGATTCCAATTCATAGTATCGAGAAAGACAGGTCAGCTTAGAGCCAGACCAGATATCGTGAGACAAAGGGAACAACATATACGTAATGTTGCAATGGTTCGTCTGATATGATCTTTACGTGCGCATAGGAGTTTACATGTTTTGCTAGAGGCCGCTGTCAATTATTGGGCCAAGTAAGAGTACTCGAGCCATGTCTATTTGTACGTGAACCTATAGGGTCACACACTTAAGGGGAAGGAAGCCTAACTCGGATTAGATCCGAAATTAGACTGGGATTTAGGGTTACTGATGAGCCTTGAAGTTAGAAGCCCACCATAACGCCTATATAATGAGGGCCGGGGCGCGGTTAGGCTAACCCTAATTGCCACTAGCAAACGAGCAGCCACTCGCCTCTCGCCCTCGCGCAGCCGCCGTCGCGAACCTAGCAATTCGGTACGCGACGCTTCCTCCTTTTACGTGTGGATACCTCGGAGGTGCTGCATCTGGAGCACTAGGACGAACCACGCGAGGACGTGAAGGACACCGGCGACTGCATGGCACTGCTCGACGCGTTCGTCTACATCGAGACTGTAGGATTACGGGGAGGCTACGCTAGCGCAAAACAAAATTTTCATCCCCATAATACCAAGAACTACTGCGGTTATAGGTCATGGAATTACCACTAGACGCGCAGAGCAGCGGAAGACGTCTCGATGTAGACGAACGCGTCGAGCAGTGCCGTGTAGTCGCCGGCGTTCTTCACGTCCTCGCACGGTTCGTCCAAGTGCTCCAGATGCAGCACCTCCGAGGTATCCACACGTACAGGGAGGAAGCGCCGCGTACCGAACTGCTAGGTTCGCGACGGCGGCTTGGCGAGGGCGAGAGGCGAGCGGCGGCTGCTGGTTTGCAGGTGGCGAATTAGGTTATCTCTTAACCGCGCCCCCGCCCCTCATTATATAGGCGTTATGGTGGGCTTCTGACGCCGAGGCCCATCATTAACCCTAAAGCCCAGTCTAATTTCGGATCTAATCCGAATTAGGCTTCCTTCCCCTTAAGTGTGTGACCCTATAGGTTCACGTACAAATAGACATAGCCCGAGTACTCTTACTTGGCCCAATAATTGACAGCGGCCTCTAGCAAGACATGTCAACTCCTATGTGTACGTAAAGATCATATCAGACGAACCATTGCGACATTAAGTACATGCTGTTCCCTTTGTCTCACGATATTTGGTCTGGCTCTAAGCTGACCTCTCTTTCTCGATACTGTGAATTGGAATCCTTTCAATGGTTAACTCTTAACCCTAGCACGACCATGCATTTCTTGATCCAATCACTCGAGGGGCCCAGAGATATCTCTCTCACAAAGAGAGGGACAAATTCCATCTTGACTGACCATGCCTCATAGCATGCTTCCTGACAAACCCAAAACTACCTTTATAACTACCCAGTTACGGGATAGCGTTTGATAGTCCCTAAGTAAGTCAATTCACATCTTGAGAACATGCGACAATCTCAGGTCTAAGGATACAGTATTCATGTTGCAAGAAGAGAACTATATTACAATATCTCACGTTGGGTCGGTCCAGCCTCATGTCATACATGCGCCCACATTATTAATTTAACATCTCCATGTTCATGACTTGTGAAATGTAGTCATCAACTAATACATGTGCTAGTCATCGACTCTGACTAGGGACATCATTTAGAATAACCATATAAGTAAAGAATCTCACAAACAATTCACATAATTGCTAATCAATACAAGGTGCCTACCATGGATATTCAATTAAGCAATATATATATCATGGATACAAAGAAATATGCTCATCTCTATGATTATCTCTAGGGCATATTTCTAACAGTCTCCCACTTGCACTAGAGTTAATCTAGAAGATATCTAATACCCATAGATCTCACGTGTGCCTCATGCTTAGGTTGTGGAAGAGGTTTTGTCAAAGGATCAGCAACATTCAAATCCGTATGTATTTTGCATATCTTTATCTCACCCCGCCTAATGAATTCCCGTATGAGGTGAAACTTCCGCAGTACGTGTTTGTTTTTCTGGTGGTTCCTTGGCTCCTTAGCTTGCGCAATAGCCCCATTGTTGTCACAGTAGAGGTTCAATGGGCTAGATGCATTAGGAAACACACCAAGCTCGATGAGGAACTTTCTTATCCAAACACCTTCCTTCGCAGATTCAGAAGCTGCAATGTACTCGGCTTCTGCTGTAGAATCAGTCACAGTCTCCTGTTTGGAACTCTTCCAACTAACAGCACCACCATTTATTGTGAACACAAAACCTGATTGCGATTTTAACTCGTCTGGGTCAGTTTGGAAGCTAGCATCGGTGTAACCAGTTACAACGAGCTCCTCCTTACCCCCATATACCAGGAACATATCTTTAGTCCTTCTTAAGTACTTAAGAATGCCTTTTACCGCTGTCCAGTGATCCTCACCTGGATCAGCCTGGTATCTACTCATAGCACTTATAGCGTATGAAACATCTGGGCGTGTACTTATCATGGCATACATGATTGAACCAATTGCTGAGGCGTATGGTACCTTACTCATGCGCTCCCGCTCATTAGCCGTTGCAGGACATTGCATCTAGCTAAGGTGTTTACCATGTGACATAGGTATGAACCCTTTCTTGGACTGTTCCATGTTGAACCGTTTCAAAACCTTGTCAATGTACGTATCTTGACTTAATCCTATAAGCCTCTTCGACCTATCTCTATAGATCCTTATGCCCAAAATATATGCTGCTTCCCCTAAGTCCTTCATAGAAAAACTCTTTTTCAGTGAAGCCTTGACGGACTCCAGCATAGGAATGTCATTCCCAATCAATAATATGTCATCCACATACAAGATTAGAAATACAACAGCGCTCCCACTTTCCTTCTTGTAAACACAAGCTTCTTCTTCATTCTGATGAAAACCAAGCCCTTTGATCACTTCATCAAAACGAATGTTCCAACTCCGAGATGCTTGCTTCAACCCATAAATGGATTTCTGAAGTTTGCATATCTTTCCAGCATTGATCGGATCGACAAAACCCTCGGGCTGTATCATATACACGTCCTCATCTAGGTTTCCATTAAGGAAAGCTGTTTTGACATCCATCTGCCAAATCTCATAATCGAAATATGCGGCAATAGCTAGAATGATCCGAATAGATTTAAGCATCGCTACTGGCGAGAATGTCTCGTCATAGTCAACTCCTTGAACTTGTCGAAAACCCTTTGCAACAAGTCGAGCCTTATAGATGTGAACATTTCCATCCATGTCTTTCTTCTTCTTATAGATCCATTTGCATTCTATAGGTCTAACACCATCAGGCGGGTCAACCAAGTTCCAAACTTGATTTTCTCCCATGGAATCTATCTCGGATCTCATGGCGACATGCCATTTCTCGGAATCTGGGTCCATCATCGCTTCTGAATATGTTGCAGGTTCGTCGTTGTCTAACAACAACACTTCCCCATTGCCCAACAATAGCACTTCTCCTCGTGCCTCGCGAAGCCTTGCTGACCTTCGTGGTTGTGGTGGTGATTCTCTTGCCATAGACGTCTCAACTTGTTCTGCTACATTAGCATCACTTGTTGAATCTTGTCCCACTGGCTCATCCTGAACTTCTTCAAGATACACCTTTTGTTTACTTTTCTCTCTTTTGAGAAACTCTTTCTCTAAGAACACACCGTTCCGGGCGACAAACACTTTGCCCTCTGACCGGTGGTAAAAGTAATATCCTAAAGTTTCCTTTGGATATCCCACGAACATGCACTTGTCCGATTTTGGAGTGAGTTTATCCGACTGTAGTCGCTTGACGTAAACCTCACAACCCCAAATCTTCAGAAAAGACAAGCTGGGAGTCTTCCCAGTCCACATCTCATATGGTGTCTTAACTACGGACTTAGACGGTACCCTATTTAGTGTGAAAGCTGCTGTTTCTAGAGCGTATCCCCAAAACGACAAAGGTAGGTCCGACTGGCTCATCATTGATCGAACCATATCCAATAAAGTCCGATTACGTCGCTCAGATACGCCATTCCTCTGAGGCGTTCCAGGCGGCGTAAGCTGTGGAACAATTCCACAACTCTTTAGATGATTGCTAAACTCATGACTCAAATATTCACCACCACGATCTGATCGCAGTGCTTTAATTTTCTTGCCACGCTGATTTTCTACTTCATTCTGAAACTCTTTGAACTTTTCTAAGGATTCAGACTTGTGTTTCATTAAGTAGACATACCCATATCTACTAAAATCATCAGTGAAGGTTATGAAGTATTGGAATCCTCCCCTAGCTGTCGTACTCATTGGTCCGCACACATCAGTATGTATGAGTTCCAATAAATCTAACGTCCTCTCCGGTAAACCCGTGAAGGGCGCCTTGGTCATCTTACCAAGTAAGCAAGCTTCACATGTCTCGTATGATTCAAAATCAAACGAAGTTAAAAGCCCATCAGAATGAGGCTTCTTCATGCGATTCTCACTTATATGACCCAAACGACAGTGCCACATGTAGGTAGGACTTAAATCATTAGGCCGAGGCCTTTTAGCACTAATATTACAGATAGGTGCATCATCAAGATTTAAAATGAATAACCCATTCATAATGGATGCAAAAGCCACAAACATGCCATTCTTAGAGATCACACAACCATTGTTTTCACTCGCAAATGAATAACCATCCTTCATCAAACATGAAGGAGACATAATGTTTCGACTCATACTAGGAAGTAGATAACAATTATTTAACTCCAAAATAAATCCTGATGGGAGGTGGAGTTGCATCGTCCCGACGGTCAACGCAGCAACTCTTGCATTATTGCCTACCCGGAAATCAACTTCTCCTCTTTTCACGCTTCTACTTCTTATCATTCCCTGCATCGAATTGCAAATATGGGCAACCGATCCGGTATCAAATACCCAAGAATTAATATAAGAATCAGCAAGAAAAATTTCTGTAATGTGAATAGCAAGTGTACCTGCTGCGGCTGTACCCTTACCGCCGCGATCCTTAATAGAGGCCAAGTACTGCTTGCAATTCCTTTTCCAGTGACCAAGTTCTTTGCAATAAAAGCACTCTGCATCTGCAGCTGGTCCAGCCTTGGGCTTTTGATTTGGCTTGGATACTGTATCCTTTGCCTTGCCCTTCTTCTTTTGAGTTTTACCCTTCTTCTTAAAGTTGGGTTTGTTTTGGACCGCCATCACATGGCCGCTGCTGCCAGCGCTTTTCTTTATGTCCCCTTCTGCAGTTTTCAGCATGCCACATAGTTCATTGAGGCCCCTCTCCGCCCCATGCATATGGTAGTTCGTGATGAAGTTTCCATAGCTGGGCGGAAGAGATGCCAAAATGAAGTCAGTGGCCAACTCTTGGCTTATTGGGAAGCCTAGCTTCTCCAACCTCTGACTGTAACCAACCATTTTGATTACGTGTGGCCCAACTGCCGCGCCTTCTGCTAGCTTGCATTCCAGAAAGGCTTTGGACACATTGAACCTTTCAGTCCTAGCCTGAGTCTGGAACATATCCTTGAGCGCCACGATCATATCGTGTACCTCATGGTTTGTCTCAAACTGCATCTGCAGCTCAGGCTCCATGCAAGCAAGCATTAGGCAACTCACTTCAAGATTAGTATCCATTGCTTTCTTGTAAGCGGTTTTAGCTGCAGCAGTTGCATTTTCACCAGGATCCTCTGGTAGTGGGGTGTCTAGAACGTCTTCCTTTTTTTCAGCCCTGAGAACAATTCTCAGGTTACGGATCCAATCCGTATAGTTTGTTCCATTTAACTTATCCTTTTCAAGAATTGATCGCAAAGTAAATGTTGGTGTGCTAGGTGCCATTTATCTACAACAAAATAATGCAAAATACTAAGACAAAAATATCCATGACAGAGTAAATCATATTAAACATTTAATAGTCTACTCCCACTAAAATCAATATCCCTCGATTGATACTTAGTGATTCAGAACCCACAACTAACAAGTCTACTAGTGAGCTTTAGCATCACCGCTAGAAGACAAGGTAGATCGGTAAGCAACTCCTTGCTAATCATATCATATATATGACTCCTGTTGTTGGGTGACATCTCTATGTCTCGGCTCCCAACCTTATGCCTCAAAGTCCTTAACCATTAAGCTGACTTTGTTTAAGTTAACCAACCCTTTCTGCAGTTCGTATCCGATACAAACCTATCTAGTCAAGGAAAACTGGTGGCACCCTAATTTCATAGACCCACCACCAATTGTACAAGACTTATGATAGTGCAAGGTTTGGAGAGGCATTAAAGCTTAAACATTTATGAGGGATCGTCCTACTTATAACATCGCACGCAAGGACATATATGCAATATAAACAAGTAGAACAATAAGAATGGCATTCACACAACAGTTGTGATTCGGTATGGCTTGCTGTCACATGGTGATCCCCATCTCCAATAATCTGTCCATCACGATGATCTCCATCTCCATGATATAGGTATGCCATCCTCCAGGTGATGAGTCCTTCAAGACCTATCTAACGTATGCTGGTAAACAAATTACATATACGCTTTGGATCATCACATGTTGACACGCAGGTCATTACATTAAATTTGGACAATACATGTGGCTCCAGCCGTATTGCCCTGGTCACGACACGCAGGTCATGAATAATTTATTAACATGCATCATATACACAATAGCCATACCGATCACAAGATGTCCTGCAAAAACAGGTTAGACAAACACGTTTCTATACGTTCGCCACTTCAGCAGATAGCCACGGCGGTCTCAGGGCAGCGCCCTGAAAACCTCACAGGATTCCATGCATCGTATGTATGGAAATTCCACTGGAAATCTCATGCGGTTGATCAAATCAACCCAAATCCGAGACTTTCGACCCGAAGAAGATTACACTCATGACGTTGATCTGTTATGTCAATCTGCTGGTTGTGTACGCAGTTAGCCCCGATGGTGATTCCAGCCGGTAGGGGCAAGTCGCGCATACAACAGAGAAGGACGAACTGATCTCTCCAGTCATATCCGATGTAATCTACTTCAACCCTTTATTACCAATTGATCTAATCAAACCGTGCATCAAGTAGATCCATCTCATGAACCTAGATCCAGACCTAAAACTACGCAGAACCTGCCTCTGATACCACTGTAGGATTACGGGGAGGCTACGCTAGCGCAAAACAAAATTTTCATCCCCATAATACCAAGAACTACTGCGGTTATAGGTCATGGAATTACCACTAGACGCGCAGAGCAGCGGAAGACGTCTCGATGTAGA
The DNA here is from genome assembly GCA_029449295.1 of Zea luxurians. Lineage (NCBI taxonomy): Eukaryota > Viridiplantae > Streptophyta > Magnoliopsida > Poales > Poaceae > Zea > Zea luxurians. Next base: position 40,166,153 of record JAOPSE010000001.1, on the reverse strand, counting down.
CGAACGCGTCGAGCAGTGCCGTGTAGTCGCCGGCGTTCTTCACGTCCTCGCACGGTTCGTCCAAGTGCTCCAGATGCAGCACCTCCGAGGTATCCACACGTACAGGGAGGAAGCGCCGCGTACCGAACTGCTAGGTTCGCGACGGCGGCTTGGCGAGGGCGAGAGGCGAGCGGCGGCTGCTGGTTTGCAGGTGGCGAATTAGGTTATCTCTTAACCGCGCCCCCGCCCCTCATTATATAGGCGTTATGGTGGGCTTCTAACGCCGAGGCCCATCATTAACCCTAAAGCCCAGTCTAATTTCGGATCTAATCCGAATTAGGCTTCCTTCCCCTTAAGTGTGTGACCCTATAGGTTCACGTACAAATAGACATAGCCCGAGTACTCTTACTTGGCCCAATAATTGACAGCGGCCTCTAGCAAGACATGTCAACTCCTATGTGTACGTAAAGATCATATCAGACGAACCATTGCGACATTAAGTACATGTTGTTCCCTTTGTCTCACGATATTTGGTCTGGCTCTAAGCTGACCTCTCTTTCTCGATACTGTGAATTGGAATCCTTTCAATGGTTAACTCTTAACCCTAGCACGGCCATGCATTTCTTGATCCAATCACTCGAGGGGCCCAGAGATATCTCTCTCACAAAGAGAGGGACAAATTCCATCTTGACTGACCATGCCTCATAGCATGCTTCCTGACAAACCCAAAACTACCTTTATAACTACCCAGTTACGGGATAGCGTTTGATAGTCCCTAAGTAAGTCAATTCACATCTTGAGAACATGCGACAATCTCAGGTCTAAGGATACAGTATTCATGTTGCAAGAAGAGAACTATATTACAATATCTCACGTTGGGTCGGTCCAGCCTCATGTCATACATGCGCCCACATTATTAATTTAACATCTCCATGTTCATGACTTGTGAAATGTAGTCATCAACTAATACATGTGCTAGTCATCGACTCTGACTAGGGACATCATTTAGAATAACCATATAAGTAAAGAATCTCACAAACAATTCACATAATTGCTAATCAATACAAGGTGCCTTCCATGGATATTCAATTAAGCAATATATATATCATGGATACAAAGAAATATGCTCATCTCTATGATTATCTCTAGGGCATATTTCTAACAGAGACGTCTTCCACTGCGCTGCGCGTCTAGTGGTAATTCCATGACCTATAACCGCGGTAGTTCTTGGTTGTATGGGGTCGAAATTTTTGTTTTTCGCTAGCGTAGCCTCCCCATAATCCTACAACATTAAGGAAAGAAGACCTCAAAGAATACATTTTAAGACTAAAATAAGATCTAAAAATATCCAACACTAGTCCATGGCATAAGCCAAGAAGAGCCCAAGCAAAGAAAACTGAAGAAAATGAAGATGTGATAATTCTAGTGCACCAGACGTTTCTCATGTGCACCGGACCGGGTCAATGGACCACTTGTGTAGATACCATATTTCAGGGCACTTTCCTAGCTAGCACACCGAACCATGATATTGATGCATTGGACTAGCGGGAAACGATCGACTAGTTCCAAGTGTCGTTTGATGTGGTAGGGTCAATGGACTGGTTCGGTGTGCATTGGACACCTCCAGGACTGCAGTAGATCTGATAGAAGACCAACGGCTAGCTGACGTGGAGGTCATTGGACCATGGTTCGGTGGTGCATCAAACAGGTCCGGTGCGATACAGAACAATCTCCTTTCCTCCAACGACTATATTTGTGTCACAACTAGATTTAAGGACAAATCTAGATGCACCTCAAATGTGTGTTAAGATCAAGTCTCACACATATGATGACTTAGTGTATAGGAAACAATGTCACATCTTTATTACATAATACAAGTTTTGTACAAATAAAATACATCATATGGTGACAATGATCCTCCACCATCATAATTGACGGGGAGACAACGACCTAGACCTCTCCGACCTCATCACATCATCCTTCATGCTCCTCCAGCAGTCTATTCTTAACTTGGTGTGATTATAGCAAGGGTGAGCTCCCATACGGTCATCGCTCGGCAAGTGTGGGAAAAGTGTGTATGAGCTCACTTACGGTTGGGGCTCATGAGTAGTGTAAGGCTTACAAAGGAAAATGATTAAGACTGAGCATAGCTTTTAATTTTGTAGGTCAAAATTTTATTAGCAATTACTAGGTACAAGTAAATATTATCCCAATTAAATAATAGATCATAGATAATAATAGTAACTCCATAATGCAATGCAAATGCATGACATGTTAAGTTTAGTTCCATCATTTAATAATGCGAGAGTCGTGAGCCGCTCATGACCGTGGGCACGGTTGATATACTAATTTTATACTCTATAGAGGTTGCACATCTTTACCCATAAGCCATGTTATCCATTTGCTAAGGGACCATGACTTGCCATTCATCTCTACCAAGGAGATGAGGCAAAGTATCACTACGAGGCCTTTCCAAAGTTCCACTAGCATGAGAGAACCCACTACGGTTTCGTACATAAGGGGGTGATATAGGAATCTCTTGTCCGAAAAGCTATCTCAAATAGATCGACCTGAAAGCCTCCCTATACCGGAAACTTCCACACCCCACTTGCCCCTTTTGGTAAAGGATTAACTCACACTAGCTTTCCTAATTAATTGGCCTAGGGCATCCCATTCCACCCTTGTGATAGCACTGTTGTCTCAGGTTAAGCTCCATGTTGGTGGAAGTTGTTGCTGACTCAGTCCTGGTGGCACGGTTGTGTGCTGGCACACCATGATCTCCGTCGTATTCTTCCCACCGCCTCATCTCTTCCTCATGTCGGCGATCACACGAAGCATTGATGTTGCTCCGTGCGTCTTGTCGACTGTTGATTGCGTGGCGTAGATCATTCAACGAGTGAGCGAGGGGGAGAAGGTGGTTCACCGCTTGGGTGAGTACCTGTCGATAGCCCTCCGAGTCTGGGGTGCGCGGTAGGCCATTGGCGATTTGAGCTAGGACCCCTCCGATCTCACTTGGCGTATTTAGTGCTCGAGCAAAGTCAGGGAGTAGGTTCTGAGGGAGAAATAGGTTCTCGCGTTAGAGCCTGGCGTCCTGTTCAGCTTGTTCCTGCTCGCATTTCTGGGCGCGACGACGATCACGGCGACGGGAGTTGCGGCATTTTTAGATCGCTCTTTCGTCGGGGGTTTCCCCTACTTAGAGGCCTCATCCCAGGAGACGGGTTGTGTTGGATCCCGTTCCCCATCTTCATGGTGATGCCACATGTTGTGGCGTTGACGTGCGTCGCGCTAGGGGGTTCCTCCCCCAGTACGGTGGGCTCGTCGTCGGAAATGAGTGTGTCCTCCACCCTAGACTTTATATCATTGTTGTCGAATTAATATGGTTTGTCCCAAATTATATTCAATAATAGGCAATGCTAAAGACCCACTTTAATGCTTCGGTATACTAGTACTTTAGTATCATACCCGAAGTTCAAAGGACAATTCAATCAACTTAAATAGGTAGACCGTTGGTGCATCTATTGAGAAGCTGAGAAAAATGATGAAGGACTACCACACACACGCGCGCCGCCAGTTGGGCCGAGCCGAGGCCGTGGCCTTGGCCTTGGTCCGAATATTCCTTCCTAACGGTTGCACATTTTGTCTGTAGTGATGACCGTCCATTACTGCCGACCGTTACTAGTCGTTTCCTCTGTTATGGCTAGTAATGGACGAGCTGTAATGGCTGTCAGCTTTTAACAGACGTCACTGATGGCGTCAGTTTCTAGCTAGCTGTAATGGTAGCTTTGATGGCGACCATTACTGTCTGTTCGCCTCCCTCTACGCGTGTACATATACGGAGGAGGTGAGGCTACTTCTGGTTACAACACAGTACGCACGTACAGTCTCACATGCATTGCACACAGCCATTCATGTCCCACCTTCTGCGAGCACAGAGAGTGTGGAAGAGCAGGCCTCCGAAATCGCTGTCCGCAGAGCGACACTTGCACGGGTGTACGAGCGATCAGGTTTTTGGGGAGCGTACTCGTGACTGCTCGCTCCGTCCGCTCGACCAATGCTGATCAAGTTCCTCGTCGCCGGTGCCATTCGAGGGACTGCACTGCGTACATCTGCCTGAATCGACTGCGTACGACTACATCAAACATACACATGAGATGTCTCGTGTGAATGGAGCCACTGATGCCTTGAGCATCGGTTCCTCCGAGGGTACACTCTGTTTTTAGTATTTGTGCATATTTTACTGTTGTTTACTGCTTATATAAATAGTGATACACATATGCACATACATGTCGTCGCATACATCACTGGGATTTTCTGGATTAAATTAAAACTAAAAATGCCTATTTCTCTAACAATTGTCATGTCATTTAGAGACAACAATAAAATATTTATATAATAGGGTGGGCTTTAAGGTTAACTCTTAGATTAAGATACGCTATCTTTCTCTTTTCTATTTTTCCTTACCCCATATAGGGTTAGCTCTTGTATGGGAGCCCACTCCTTACCTTTTTACCTGTTTCTCTCATTCACTTAAATAAAATTACCATGTAAGCAGGACTCTAATCCTCTTATTATACTTGCTCTTAGGCGAGCACCTTGTTGATGTGTCGTTCTTGGAAAAAGATATGTTTTTATTGATTATGGCACAATGTTTGTGGAAATGATTGAATAAAAATAGTGCATTGTTGCACTTACTAGCAGTTAGCATAATGACTCCTTATGCAAATATCTCGGTCGTAAAGGATCATTATTGGTGGCTGTCCTGGTTTCAGTGCAGTCTATTATGAAACTATTGACATTGAATATGTAAAGGGGTAGTCTAAGGGCATATATAACCTAGACACTGTTGCACGGTACTTCAAGTATAAGACATAACTAAAACACAACATAATACAGTGAGCATGTCTAAAACATGTGTCCTACCATATTCATTGTACCAATTAGAATATTTAATAAATTAAAGTGACCAATCAGCTAGTCTCATGTCTCGAACATAAAGCTAAGACACTGTGTCTTCGTCAAGATACATGTCTTGAGTTTATTTACATTCACCCCCTGTACACACTTGAAGACACAACTCAAGACACCCATTATACATGCCCTAATATATATATACTATTTCATAAAAGAAGATTATACACAAACAAAGAGTTATTAGTGGTGCAGCAACAAATATTTGACCGATTTGAATTTGATCATAATTTTTACGAACATGTTCTTTGCGGACGTCAGAACCTATCCAGACCTAACCTATATGCTTATTTAGTAATTGGTTAGTTTGAGTTGTCAACTTGCTTAATTAGTTATGCATGCGTGTCATTGATTTCTGGTGCTAGTTGTTTTGCATAACTTTTTTTAAATCATGTGTACGAGATTTAAAAGGCAACACTTGGATGTGGTTGAACAATTCAATATAATTTATAATTTGGGGTAAGTATTGCACCTATGATACCTTTGTATTTAATATGGATGAAAGAGAGTATTCCCTATAAATTTACGGATGAAAGAGAGTATTCCCTATAAACACCGGTTTTCACCGTGGTCCGTTCACCTCTCTTTGCCCCGATCTTTAAACGGTAAAAAAACTAAATAAATATATAGATTTAAACTGTGGTTGTTAACTTTAAACCTACATTCATACCATTTTAGCGAGCAAAACATATATGTCTATATGTTTTAAACTAAATGAAAACCATAGTAACGTACGGGCAACTGACTAGTATACTTATAAATACGAGGTAGGGGTTAGTGCGCAATGTCTACCACTGAATTATATTATATTTAGAAATAAAATATACCACTTGGCGTGGTTTACTATCATATGTCGTAGCTTGGCAAAAGATTTGGGCTATACCCGTAAAAATCATCACCTCTAATCTATATAGCACATAGGCATCGCCATTCAGTTTTTTTATTCAGGTTTTTTAGAATTCGGTTCTCAGAAAATTAGAATTAAGATATGTATTCAGGACAGGCAAAACCAAGAATTTTGGTTTTGCACTTTGGGTTCTGTTTCGGTTCAAACCGAATAGACTCGAATTTAACAAAAAAAAAGCAAACAACACAATTTCAGATTTCAGCAAAATTATGTAGATGATCGGATGGAGGATTAGGGTTGGAGATTGATTGTTTTTTTTAGGAATTGTGTGCTTATATACTTATGATTTGGGAAGGCTATACTGGTCCAAACCTAAAATTCTATTAGTCTATTAGGCTTCTATTATATTTTGATTTTTGGTTAGTTCAGTTTTCTCCGGTCCAGAACCGGATACTTCCGTTATTTTGTTTTCTGAAATATGAACCAAAATTAGTAATGGTTAATTTGGTTTCAGTTTCAATTAATTTGATTCAGTTATTTTGGTTTTTAAAATATGAAATCAAAATTACTAATGGTTAATACGGTTTCAGTTCCAATTAATTTGATTCGGATTCTCAGTTTTAGTTTAGTTTGCCAGACCTAAGTAGCACATAACTGCTTTAAATCTCTGAGACCCCTTTAGAATATAGGAATTTTAGAGAAATTATACAGAAACTTCACACAAATCAGTTCATTTTTCATAAGAAAAACACAAAAAATAAGAAAAATTCTCGCATTCAAGGAGGCCTGATCCATGTCCTAATCTCGATCCCTAGTATAATAATTGATCAATAACCGTAGCTAGTACTACTAATTAACGTCATCACGTGACAATAATGCTTAGCTCTGCCTGCCTACAATCACTAGCTGCTAGCCTGCTAGTGCTATACTACCTTCCTGGTTCTGACTTCTTCAGTCGTTGCCGTTGCCGCCTAATCTCCCTCATTTTTCTTAATCAAGATTTGACAAAAACTTGTCTAACCAGTTTTTCTCCCTTTTCTCTTTTCTTTTATCTTTTAGTAAAACAATAAACAGGGGACTTCCAATTCTACCAGCATCACTGTACTGTGCCATTTGGGCGCAGCTATAGAATGCTATTAATATTAATAGAAAAGAAACCGAGGGGGTGAAATGAAAAAGAGCCAGCGACTGACGCCTAGGGACCACCCTTGATCAAGGCATGTGACAATGTGACAGACCGATATGCGGATCCATCGCCTCTCGGGCAGCCCCAGCTAGATCCAAACCATTAATGCACACATCTGCTTCCAAATTTTTTATTTACATGTATACATACTTTCTAAATAAAAAATTCCATTTCTAATCACTGTTACGTACTGTGTATATATATACCAGACCAAAAAAAGATAAAAAAACATATAAATTACCTTGCCGTGTAGTAATCGTAACTCCATGAGCGGCAGCTGCTGCGCAACGACAACGGGTGGTGCCACTGAGTGGATGGCAATACTGAATAGAGGATGCATGACGAGAGCAAAGAAGGCAAGTAGCTTGGCCCGTGTCCCTTCTGTTTTGGGCTTCTGCCTCCAGCTCTGGCGCTCCGAGTTCATGGTCAAATAATTCAAAATCCTGCCTAAATTATTTGGTGGTGGAGGACACACACGTAGGTCCTCTGTAAATCATGCCGCTATGATCAGGGTAAACAATCAACCTTTTACGCCTTTTCATGTCGTCTACCATCCTGGTCTTTCTACTTTCTTTACCTAGGTGCTATGTGATCTCTACATGAAAGTACGGCTTTGTGTATGCAACATCAACAATGTCTAGAAAAGGGAAATTCCTGCAAATTCAGACAAGAAGCTGGATATGAAGGGAGATTTGAGGTTGTAGTCATGGAGAGGGAAAAGACAAGGTACAAAAAGGAGTGGCATATTAAGTTTAAATAGTGAAATTGCCACCGTCTTTTTTTCTTATCAATATAATTATGGTGAAGAAACAACAAAAAATTGACGGAGCAATAGTTTTTCTCTTCAATTTTGAAAATATAAAAATGATGGATGCCATCATATAGTTTTGTCATGTTCATCAATACCACACTAAGAATTTTCCTACGCCTATTAAATAAAAAAGAGTACCATCATTGTGTTTTTTAAACGGAGCACTCATTTTATTACCTTGTCTTAGGTTTATATTTGTTGGGGAGAAGTCTTTTAGTCGAAGGTCTATGGTTAATGAAAGCTGTGTTTTAGTGTGTTTTTAGGAAGTTATCTTTGAGCCATCTATCTAAATCGGAAGCTTTCGGTTGGTTTTCACCAACAAATGACAAGCAGAAGTAGGAGAAGAGTAGAAGACGAAGCTCGACCGGGATCAGACCACCTTTGGACGTAACGGCAAGGAAGCTATGAAGGAGAAGGAGAAGACGAACATGACACTTTTCCTTTGTAAAAAGACATAATTGCCCATCTTCAATTGTGTATAGCCTTTATATAGGGGCGAGGGCATTTTTGTAATTTTGAATATAGTGTATGTATAGGTGAACTCACTGGCCACCGGTATCATGCCTCTACGAAGAGATAAGGACAAGGCTAGCACTACCAGTTCTGTTGTCAACCTGAGAGCACCTAGAGGGGGTGAATAAGTGATCTTGCAAAAATATAACTCCAAACACAAACTTAATCTAAAATTAGGAGTTAGTGCAAAACTAAACCAAATCTGAGTGAGAAGAATAGTGAAAGTTCTCTTCACTTGATTGCTCTTTTAAGATATAAATTAGACTAAGAGTAATATTACAAGTGAATTTGGAGAACTTAGGAAGCAATAAAATCGCAAGAAAGTAAATGCACAAGTGAGACATGTGATTTTATCCCGTGGTTCGGCCAAGCCTAAAATGCTTGCCTACATCCACGTTGTGGTGTCCTCTTTGGACAAGCATTGCTTTCAACCCTCAGAAGTGATCCAAAGATCAAACTTGAGTGCCACAGTTTTCCTTATAACAATCGAATCCCTCTCACAAGGAATCTCCATAAATTGGAGTCTCTTGCAACTGTACACAAAATCATAGTTACAACCTAGCACAAGAGAGGGAAGAGAGTACACACAAGAGCCAATACTAGCAACAGAACATAAGAACAAGATCGCAAGAGCGAAAATACAAAGAATTACAAGAACAACTCCATCTTGCGCTCGCATCTCACTAGAATAGATGGAACGTGTTGTGGCAGAGTATCAAAGTGTGGAGTAGTGTTGGTCACTTATTCTCAAATACTGTGGATCAAGAACAAGGCAACACAATTGTTAATTATTACGGACCTTCATCTTCCGAAGCTTTATCTCCACATGGGGATAATGCTCATCAGACGAAGGTCAAGAAGGACATACCTTTCTCATTTAATATATGAATAAAAATGCAAAAGAACGAAGACTTTATCTGTATCTTATTAATTCATTCACATTTGCATTTTATAAAGTACGGATGAATATTAACAAAATTAATATTACATTAATACCTATTAATATCTTTGGCTTGCTCGAAGACGAGGATCTGAAAGGGAAATGGACTTAATCATTTCCTATAATCGATTTTGGTGGTTGACATCCAACACAAACCACGTGGACTAACTAGTTTGTCTAGATGTTATGTATCTTAGGTGCATAAGGTTCAACATAAACCAAGAAAGAAATTCAGTTAGGGACACAACCAAATTTGGAGCAAAGGACTTAGAGTGTGCTGAAAAATGGTGCACCGGACAGTGTCAGGTGTGCACCGGACAGTGTCTGGTACCAGGTCCATACACAACTCAACCAGCCACTCTCAGGAATTCACCAGGCGAGCTCCACTATAATTCACCGTATTGTCCAGTGAGCCAGCGGAGCAACGGCTATCTAGCGCCAACGGTCACCTGCCACGATGAATAGTGCAAGTCATAAGTTAGAACGCACCGGACATGTCCGGTGTGTCACCGGACTGTCCGATGCCGCTTGAAGACAGAAGACGCCAATGGTCAACTGCTCCAAACCTTAACGGATAGCTGACGTGGCGCGCACCGGACAATGAACAGTGCAGTGTCCGGTGCAACACCAGACTGTCCGATGCGCTCATCGACAGCAAATTCAGCTAACGGCTAGGAAGTGGTTGGGGGCTATAAATACCCCCCAACCACCTCATTCAAAGCTATCCAAGCATTCTGAAGTTTTCATTCATTGCAAGAGCAAAGTTCAACACTCCAAGACACAATCAAAGCAATCCATCCACTCCAAGTTCCCAAATTAAACTCTAGTGCTTAAGGGCTTGTGAGAGGATCATTTGTGTTCTTTTGTTGCTCTTGTCGCTTGGATTGCCTTTCTTCCTTTCTCATTCTTATTTCTAAGTGTTTGTAAAGCTAAGAAAGAAACAACTAAGTGTGTGGTGGTCCTTGCAGGGTCTTAGTGACCCGAATGATTAAGGAGAAGGCTCACTCGGTCTGAGAGACCGTTTGAGAGAGGGAAAGGGTTGAAATAGACCCGGCCTTTGTGGCCTCCTCAACAGGGACTAGGTTCTTTGGAACCGAACCTCGGTAAAAACAAATCACTATGTCCACTTGTGTTGATTTCCATTTGATTTGTTTTCCCCTTTCCTCTCTCTAAAGTTTCCTTGCGAATATTGATTTGAGTTTGCTCCCAAACGTCATCCGCATCATTTGAGCAACTCGTGGCAAGAGAAACAATCTTCTGCCTCAGATTTAATTCTAACGCTAACCCCGACCTTTAGTGTGTTTTTAAGTTTATAAATTTCAGGTTTCGCCTATTCACCCCCTCTAGGTGACTTTCAATTGGTATCAGAACCAGTGCTTCATTAAGAGTCTAACAAACTCGAAGTGATGTCTGGAGATCGCGCCAAGAGGGATATCGTGACCGGCAACAAGCCCGTGGGCTCGGGAAGGACTCTCTCAAGGGAGTCCGACAACAAGTATAAGGAGGAATCCTCTTCCTCCATCAAGTCACATAGGAAGGATGACAAGAAGAAGAAGATGAAGAAGGTGGTCTACTACGAGACTGACTCTTTTACATCCTCCACCTCCGGCAACGAGTCGTCCACTACTTCTAAGCGCCATGAGCGCAAGAAGTATAGTAAGATGCCCTTACGCTATCCTCATATTTCAAAGCGCGCTCCATTACTTTCCGTACCCTTAGGCAAACCACCATATTTTGATGGTGAATATTATTGTATGTGGAGTGATAAAATGAGGCACCACCTAACCTCACTCCACGAAAGTATTTGGGGTATTGTTGAGTTTGGAGCACATGCACCTCAAGTAGGGGATGAAGACTATGACTCGGATGAGGCCACCCAAATTAGGCACTTTAACTCCCAAGCAACTTCTATACTCGTCGCCTCTTTATGTCGAGAGGAGTATAACAAGGTGCAAGGGTTGAAGAATGCCAAAGAAATTTGGGATGACCTCAAAACGGTACACGAAGGGGATGAGGTGACCAAGATCACCAAGCGGGAGACGATCAAGGGCGAGCTCAGTCGATTCATCCTCAACAAAGGGAAAGAGCCACAAGCCATGTACAACTGGCTCAAGACGATGGTCAACCATGTGCGCAACCTCGGGAGCACCAAATGGGATGACCATGAAATGGTCAAGGTTATTCTAAAATCTCTTGTTTTTCATAACCCTACTCAAGTACAATTAATTCGTGGGGATCCTAGATATAAACAGATGTCTTCCGAGGAGGTTATTGGCAAGTTTGTGAGCTTTAAGCTAATGATCAAAGACTCCAAATATATTGTCAACTTGGAGTAAGGCACCACCTCCACACCCGAGGTGCAACCCGTTGCATTCAAAGCAATAGAAGAAAAGAAGGAGGAGTCTACACCAAGTAGGCTTCCAATCGACGCCTCCAAGCTCGACAATGAGGAAATGGCTCTTATCATTAAGAGCTTTCGTCAAATCCTCAAGCAAAGGAGGGGGAAGGACCACAAGCCCCGCTCCAAAAGAGTGTGCTACCGATGTGGTAAGTCCGGTCATTTCAATGCTAAATGTCCATATACAAGTGAAAGTGATAGGGACGACGACAAGAAGGGGAAGAAGAAAATGGAGAAGAAGAAGTATTACAAGAAGAAGGATGGCGAGGCGCACATGGTGCGGGAATGGGACTCCGACGAGAGCTCCACCGACTCCTCCGACGACGAGGATGCCGCCAACATCGCCATCAACAAAGGCCTCCTCTTCCCGAACGTCGGCCACAAGTGTCTCATGGCTAAGGACGGCAAGAAGAAGAAGGTATACCCTAGAGACACCTCTAAATATACTACATCCGATGATGAGGATAGCTCTAGCGATAATGAAGATGATTTAATTTCTCTCTTTGCCAACCTTACCATGGACCAAAAGAAAAAATTGAATGAATTAATTGAAACCATTAACGAGAAGGATGATCTCTTGGAATGCCAAGAGGACTTGCTCGTTAAGGAAAACAAAAAATTTGTTAAATTGAAAATGCCTATGCTCTAGAGGTAGAAAATGTGATAATCTGTCTAAGGAGCTTAGCATTTGTAATGATTCAATTTCTTGTCTTAGAATTGAGAATGAAAATTTAATTTCTATGATTGAAAATTTGAATGTTTGCAATGATTCAATTATCTGTCTTAAATATGAGAATGCTAAATTAAATTTTAAGTTAGAAGAATTAAATGTTTGCAAACTCTCTACATCCACTATTGAGCATGTTACCATTTGCACTAGATATAAAGGTGTAAATGTTGAAGCTATTGATGATCACCTTGCTATGATTAAATAACAAAATGATCACATAGCTAAATTAAGTGCTAAAATTGTCGAGCATGAACTTGAAAATGAAAATTCAAATTTGCTAGGAGCATGCTCTATAATGGGAGACACCCTGGCATTAAAGATGGCATTGGGTTCCAACAAGGGAACCAAAGCAATGTCAAGCTTAATGCCCCAAGAAATTGTCTAATTTTGTTAAGGGTAAGGCTCCCATGGTTCAAGATAGGGAGGGCTATATTTTATATCCTACAAACTATCCTAAGCACAAAATTATGAAAATTCATGCTAGGAAACCTCATACTATTTCCCATCATGCTTTTATGTATAAAAATGAGGCTTCTAGTTCTAGGCATTCAACTCAAATTAAAATGCCTAAAAAGAAAATTGTCACTGCATCAAATGAGCATAATATTTCATTTAAGACTTTTGATGCATCTTACGTGCTTACTAACAAATCAGGCAAGATAGTTGCCAAATATGTTGGGGGCAAACACAAGATTCCAAAGACTTGTGTTTGGGTACCCAAGGTGGTTGTTTCTAATGTCAAAGGACCCAAGACCGTTTGGGTACCTAAGAACAAGGCCTAAATTTGTTTTGTAGGTTTATGCATCCGGTGGATCAAGTTGGATAATCGATAGCGGATGCACAAACCACATGACAGGGGAGAAAAGAATGTTCTCCTCATACGAGAAAAATGAAGATCCCCAATGAGCTATCACATTCGGAGATGGAGATCAAGGTTTGGTCAAAGGTTTGGGTAAAATTGCTATATCTTCTGACCATTCCATTTCTAATGTTTTTCTTGTAGATTCCTTATATTACAATTTGCTTTCTGTTTCTCAATTATTTAAAATGGGCTACAACTGTTTTTTACTGACATAGGTGTTACTGTCTTTAGAAGAAGTGATGATTCAATAGCATTTAAGGGAGTGTTAGATGGTCAGCTATATTTAGTTGATTTTGATGATAAAAAGGCTGAGCTAGACACTTGCTTAATTGTTAAGACTAATATGGACTGGCTCTGGCATCGCCGGCTTGCCCATGTTGGAATGAAGAATCTTCACAAGCTTCTAAAGGGAGAACACATTTGAGGACTAACCAATGTTCATTTTGAGAAAGATAGGGTTTGTAGCGCATACCAAGCAGGGAAGCAAGTTGGAGTCCATCATCCACACAAGAACATCATGACAACTGACAGGCCGCTTGAGCTGCTCCACATGGACCTATTCGGCCCGATCGCTTATATAAGCATCTGCGGGAGTAAGTACTGTCTAGTTATTGTGGATGATTATTCTTGCTTCACTTGGGTGTTCTTTTTGTAGGAAAAACCTCAAACCCAAGAGACCCTAAAGAGATTCTTGAGATGGGCTCAAAATGAGTTTGGATTGAGAATCAAAAAGATTAGAAGCGATAATGGGACAAAGTTCAAGAATTCACAAATTGAATGATTTCTTGAGGAAGAGGGTATCAAGCATGAGTTCTCTTCTCCCTACACACCTCAACAAAATGGTGTAGTGGAGAGGAAGAATAGAACTCTTCTGGATATGGCAAGGACCATGCTTGATGAGTACAAGACACCGGACCAGTTTTGGGCGGAGGCGATTAACACCGCCTGCTACTCCATCAACCGGTTATATCTTCACCGAATCCTCAAGAAAACATCGTATGAACTCGTCACTGGTAAAAAGCCTAATGTTTCATATTTTAGAGTTTTTGGGAGCAAATGATTTATTCTTATTAAGAGAGGTAGAAGTTCTAAATTTGCTCCTAAAGCAGTAGAAGGCTTTTTACTTGGCTATGACTCAAACACAAGGGCATATAGAGTTTTCAACAAATCCACTGGATTGGTTGAAGTTTGTTTTGACATTGTATTTGATGAAACTAATGGCTCTCGAGTGGAGCAAGTTGATCTTGATGAATTAGATGATGAAGAGGCTCCATGCGTCGCACTAAGGAACATGTTCATTGGGGATGTGTGTCCTAAAGAATCCAAAGAGCCTCCACAAGCACAAGATCAACCGTCATCTTCCATTCAAGCATCTCCACCAACTCAAGATGAGGATCAGGCTCAAGAAGATGAAGATCAAGACGATGAGCCACCTCAAGAGGAGGACATTGATCAAGAGGGAGATGAAGATAATGATGACAAGGAAGATGATCAAGAGATTCGGGATCGAAGACCGCCACACCCAAGAGTCCACCAAGCAATTCAAAGAGATCACCCCTCAACTCCATTCTTGGTGACATTCACAAAGGGGTAACCACTAGGTCTCGTGTTGCTCATTTCTGTGAACATTACTCTTTGTGTCCTCTATTGAGCCATATAGGATAGAGGATGCACTAAGAGATCCGGATTGGGTGGTGGCAATGCAAGAGGAGCTCAACAACTTCATGAGAAATGAGGTATGGCATTTAGTTCCACGTCCTAATCAAAATGTTGTAGGTACCAAATGGGTATTCCGCAACAAGCAAGATGAGCATGGTGTGGTGACAAGGAACAAAGCCAGACTTGTCGCAAAAGGTTATTCACAAGTCGAAGGTTTGGATTTTGATGAAACCTATGCACCCGTAGCTAGGCTTGAGTCAATTCGAATATTACTTGCCTATGCTACTTACCATGGCTTTAAGCTTTATCAAATGGATGTGAAAAGTACCTTCCTCAATGGCCCTATCAAGAAAGAGGTCTATGTTGAGCAACCTCCTGGCTTTGAAGATAGTGAGTATCCTAACCATGTACATAAGCTCTCAAAGGCGCTTTATGGGCTTAAGCAAGCCCCAAGAGCATGGTATGAATGCCTAAGAGACTTCCTCATCACTAATGGCTTCAAAGTCAGAAAAGCCGATTCTACTTTCTTTACTAAAACAATTGCAAAAGACTTGTTTATATGCCAAATTTATGTTGATGATATTATATTTGGGTCTACTAACAAGTCATCTTGTGAAGAGTTTAGTAGGATTATGATACATAAATTGGAGATGTCTATGATGGGGAGTTGAAGTATTTCCTTGGATTTCAAATCAAGCAACTCCAAGATGGCACCTTCATCAGCCAAACTAAGTACATTCAAGATATACTCATGAAGTTTAGAATGAAGGATGGCAAACCCATCAAAACACCCATGGGAACTAATGGGCATCTCGACCTCGACACGGGAGGTAAATCTGTAGATCAAAAGGTATTCCGGTTGATGATAGGAACTTTACTCTATTTATGTACTTCACGACCGGACATTATACTTTCTGTATGCATGTGTGCAAGGTTCCACGCAAATCCTAAGGAAATTCACCTTAGGGCCATGAAAAGAATCATGAGATATTTAGTTTACACTCCTAAGTTTGGACTTTGGTACCCTAAGGGATCTACATTTGATTTAATTGGATATTCCGATGCCGATTATGCAAGGTGTAAAATTGATAGGAAGAGCACATCAGGGACTTGTCAGTTTCTGGGAAGATCCCTAGTGTCTTGGGCTTCAAAGAAACAAAACTCTGTAGCTCTTTCCACCGTCGAAGCCGAGTATATTGTTGCAGGCCATTGCTGTGCGCAATTACTTTGGATCAGGCAAACCCTTAGGGACTATGGCTACAAATTGAGCAAAATCCCTCTCCTATGTGATAATGAGAGTGCAATCCGCATGGAAAATAATCCCATTGAACACAGCCGTACTAAGCACATTGATATTCGGTATCACTTTCTGAGAGATCACCAACAAAAGGGGGATATCAAAATTGCTTATGTTAATACCCACAACCAATTAGCCGATATCTTTACCAAGCTACTAGATGAAAAGACCTTTAGCAAACATAGGAATGAGCTAAATATACTTGATTCTCGGAACTTTGATTGAAACATTTCACACATAGATAATTTATATACCTTTGATCATGTCTCTTTCATTTGGTACAAATAAATATTTCTTATTTTTCTTGTGCCAAGGCTAAGACTAATGTGTTTTCAAGTATATCTCTATGATTAGTCTTAGATTGAAAGGGAAATTGAGTTCCAGCAAAGACAAGGCTTCCACTTCAACTCTGACGGTATCATTTACCCTTTGTCGTTACTCATGTAACTCTCAATTGGTATAATCCTTCACTCATTAACCCTTTATTTTACCATTTGGGCGAAAATATTAGGCCCCAAAGGGGGAGAAAATGTAAAAGGGTTCTCAAAGTTCTTCGTTTTGGGCGATTAAATGAGAGCACCTAGAGGGGGGGGGGGGTGAATAGGTGATCCTGTAACACTTCAAAACTTAAGCCACAAAACTTGGTTAATTGTTAGCACAATAATTGCCAAGTGGCTATAGAGAAATCCTCAACAAAACACAATAACCAACAAAGATCAATCACAGAGATGGCACGGTGGTTATCCCGTGGTTCGCCAAGACCAACGCTTGCCTACTCCACGTTGTGGCGTCCCAACGGACGAGGGTTGCAATCAACCCCTCTCAAGCGGTCCAAAGACCCACTTGAATACCACGGTGTTTTGCTTGCTTTATCTCAATCCCGTTTGCGAGGAATCTCCACAACTTGGAGCCTCTCGCCCTTACACTTAAAATTCACAAAGAACACGGAGCAATGGAGGGATTAGCAACACACACAAGACACAAGAATCAGAGTGTCAACACGCACACAAGTCGCAACAAGAGCTCGCAACACAACTCAATGAGTTCACAACTCCACAAGAGCTCTATATGCTATCACAATGAAACGAATGCGCGAAATCGATGTCTTGGTGCTTAGAAATGATTAGGAGATGCTTGGTATACTCCTCCATGCGCCTAGGGGTCCCTTTTATAGCCCCAAGGCAGCTAGGAGCCGTTGGGAGCAATCTTGGAAGGCAGATCTTGCCTTCTGTCGACTGGCGCACCGGACAGTCCGGTGCACACCGGACACTGTCTGGTGCCCGATTTCCTTCCTTAAATAGCGAAGCCGACCGTGGCAGCCTGAGAGCCGTTGGCGCACCAGACATGTCCGGTGCACACCGGACAGTCCGGTGCCATCTTCTAGCCGTTGGCTCGGCCACGTGTCCCGCGCAGATTGCGCGGCCGACCGTTGGCCCGGCCGACCGTTGGCTCACCGGACAGTCCGGTGCACACTGGACAGTCCGGTGAATTATAGCCGTACGTCGCCGATGAATTCCCGAGAGCGACGAGTTCGCCTGTGAACGGCCCACCGGACAGTCCGGTGCACACCGGACAGTCCGGTGAATTATAGCCGTACACCGCCGTCGAAGTCCCGAGAGCAGCCACTTTGCTCAAGCCAGCCTGGCGCACCGGACACTGTCCGGTGCACCACTGGACAGTCCGGTGCTCCCAGACTGAGCAGATTCTTGGCTGCTCGAGCCAAGACCTTTCCAATCGGATTTTTCCTGTTTCCAGCACTTAGACACAATACATTAGTCACTAAAACAATGTACTAAGTCTGAGAAACATACCTTTAACCTTGATTTGCACTTTGTCCACCATTTTACACTCAGGCATTTGTGTTGGACACTAAATCACCAAAACACTTAGAAATGGCCCAAGGGCACATTTCCCTTTCAATCTCCCCCTTTTTGGTGATTTATGCCAACACAACATAAAGCAAGTAGAACAAGTACAACAACAATTCAAATTAGAACTCAAAATTGTTTTGATTCAATTTGACATATATGGATCACTCTATGCCACCACTTGGTTTGTTTTTGCAAATCAAACTCAAATTCCTATCTCTAAGTCAAAACCACTTGTAGAGACATAAAGAGAGGTTTTCCAAAGAAATTTGATTAAGGATTTCAAAAACTCCCCCTTTTTCCCATAATCAACAGTTTTCCCCACAAGAGACCAACTTTTGACATAAGAGACAATAAAAGAGTTTTGACAAACCAAAAGCTCTAATCTACTATTTTCAAAATTTCTCAAGTGGTAGCTGATCCATCTATTGCTTTGGCCTTTATTTTCTCCCCCTTTGGCATCAAGCACCAAAACGGGATCAATCTTGGCCCTTTAACCCCATTGCCTCACCAAAATCTTCAAATAAGAACACAAAGGCAATAAGAGTATAAAGATGAACTTGGAAAAGTTACTCTTTTCATCGGAGTGCAGTGGAAGTCTTGCATGGTCCAAGTCCACCTTTTCCCTTTTAATTCTTCGTGGAGACTAAAACAACCAAACTCAAGTACATGGTTAGTCTCAAAGGGTCAAGTTGTAGCACAACTCCCCCTAAATATGTGCATCTCTTGCAAACAGGACTTGTGAGGTCCAGGGAGTGTTTGTACAACTTGAGCACCACAATAAGCAACAATATGCAGAATGAACATGATCAAAGGCATAAACACATGTATGCTACAATTCAATCCAAGTTCCGCGAATCTAGGACATTTAGCTCACTACGCAGCCTGCAAAAGGTCTTTTCATCTAAAGGCTTAGTGAAGATATCGGCTAGCTGGTTCTCGGTGCTAACATGAAACACTTTGATATCTCCCTTTTGCTGGTGGTCTCTCAAAAAGTGATGCCGGATGTCAATGTGCTTTGTGCGGCTGTGATCAACAGGATTTTCCGCTATTCGGATAGCACTCTCATTATCACATAGGAGTGGGACTTTGCTCAGATTGTAGCCAAAGTCCCTGAGGGTTTGCCTCATCCAAAGTAGTTGCGCACAACACTGTCCTGCGGCAACGTACTCGGCCTCAGCGGTGGATAGGGCAACGGAGGTTTGTTTCTTAGAGTTCCATGACACCAGGGACCTTCCTAAGAATTGGCACGTCCCCGATGTACTCTTCCTATCGACCTTACATCCAGCATAGTCGGAATCTGAGTACCCAATCAAGTCAAAGTTAGACCCCTTTGGATACCAGATCCCGAAGCAAGGCGTAGCGACTAAATATCTAAGAATTCACTTCACAGCCACTAAGTGACACTCCTTAGGATCGGATTGAAATCTAGCACACATGCATACGCTAAGCATAATATCCGGTCTACTAGCACATAAATAAAGCAAAGAACCTATCATGGACCGGTATGCTTTTTGATCAACGGACTTACCTCCTTTGTTGAGGTCGGTGTGTCCGTCGGTTCCCATCGGCGTCTTCGCGGGCTTGGCGTCCTTCATCCCAAACCTCTTTAGCAAATCTTGCGTGTACTTCGTTTGGGAGATGAAAGTGCCGTCCTTGAGTTGCTTCACTTGGAACCCAAGGAAGTAGTTCAACTCGCCCATCATCGACATCTCGAATTTCTGCGTCATCACCCTGCTAAACTCTTCACAAGACTTTTGATTAGTAGAACCAAATATTATGTCATCGACATAAATTTGGCACACAAAAAGATCACCATCGCAAGTCTTAGTAAAAAGAGTTGGATCGGCTTTCCCGACCTTGAAAGCATTAGCAATTAAAAAGTCTCTAAGGCATTCATACCATGCTCTTGGGGCTTGCTTAAGTCCATAGAGCGCCTTAGAGAGCTTACACACGTGGTTGGGGTACCGTTCATCCTCAAAGCCAGGGGGTTGCTCCACGTACACCTCCTCCTTGATTGGCCCGTTGAGGAAAGCGCTCTTCACATCCATTTGGTACAACCTGAAAGAATGGTGAGCGGCATATGCTAGCAAGATACGAATTGATTCTAGCCTAGCCACGGGAGCAAAAGTCTCCTCAAAGTCCAAACCTGCGACTTGGGCATAACCTTTTGCCACAAGCCGAGCCTTGTTCCTTGTCACCACCCCGTGCTCGTCCTGTTTGTTGCGGAACACCCACTTGGTTCCCACAACATTTTGCTTGGGACGAGGCACCAGTGTCCAAACTTCATTGCGCTTGAAATTGTTGAGTTCCTCCTGCATGGCCAACACCCAGTCCGGATCTAGCAAGGCCTCTTCTACCCTGAAAGGCTCAATAGAAGAGACAAAAGAGTAATGCTCACAAAAATTAACTAATCTTGAACGAGTAGTTACTCCCTTGCTAATATCACCCAAAATTTGGTCGACGGGATGATCCCTTTGGATCGTCGCTCGAACTTGGGTTGGAGGTGCCTGAGGTGCTTCTTCCTCTTCAATTTGAACATCCTGTGGTCCCCCTTGATCATGCGCCTCCACTTGAGGTACCTGTTCATCATCCTGGGTTGGGGGATGCACCATAGTTGAGGAAGACGGTTGATCTTGCTCCAAATGTTCCTGAGGCCGTACATCTCCAATCGCCATGGTGCGTATCGCAGCCGTTGGAACGTCTTCTTCATCTACATCATCAAGATCAACAACTTGCTCTCTTGGAGAGCCATTAGTCTCATCAAATACAACGTCGCTAGAGACTTCAACCAAACCCGATGATTTGTTGAAGACCCTATACTCCTTTGTATTTGAATCATAACCTAATAAAAACCCTTCTACGGCTTTGGGAGCAAATTTGGAATTCCTACCCTTCTTCACTAGAATGTAGCATTTACTCCCAAATACACGAAAGTACGATACATTGGGTTTGTTACCAGTCAGCAGCTCATATGAAGTCTTCTTGAGGAGGCGGTGAAGGTAGACCCTGTTGATGGCGTGGCAAGCCGTGTTCACGGCTTCCGACCAAAAGCACTCGGGGGTCTTGAACTCTCCAAGCATAGTCCTCGCCATATCTATGAGCGTCCTGTTCTTCCTCTCTACCACACCATTTTGCTGAGGTGTGTAGGGAGCGGAGAACTCGTGCTTGATCCCCTCCTCCTCAAGGAACTCCTCCACTTGAAGATTCTTGAATTCGGACCCGTTGTCGCTTCTTATTTTCTTCACCTTGAGCTCAAACTCATTTTGAGCTCTCCTTAGGAAGCGCTTGAGGGTCCCTTGGGTTTCAGACTTATCCTGCAAAAAGAACACCCAAGTGAAGCGGGAAAAGTCATCAACAATAACTAAACCATACTTACTTCCTCCTATGCTCAGATAGGCGACGGGTCCGAAGAGGTCCATATGCAGCAGCTCCAGAGGTCTTGACGTGGTCATCACATTCTTGCTGTGATGTGCTCCTCCCACTTGTTTACCTGCTTGACAAGCTGCACAAGGTCTATCTTTTTCGAAATGAACATTGGTTAGACCTATCACGTGTTCTCCCTTTAGAAGCTTGTGGAGGTTCTTCATCCCCACATGTGCTAAGCGGCGATGCCACAACCAGCCCATGCAAGTCTTAGCCATTAAGCATGCATCTAGACCGGCCTCTTCCTTTGCAAAATCAACTAAGTAAAGTTTGTCGTCTAGTACACCCTTAAAAGCTAGTGAACCATCACATCTTCTAAAGATAGACACATCTACATTTGTAAATAGACAGTTATATCCCATATTGCATAGTTGACTAACAGATAGCAAATTATATCCAAGAGACTCTACTAAGAACACATTAGAGATAGAGTGCTCATTTGAAATTGCAATTTTACCTAACCCTTTTACCTTGCCTTGATTCCCATCACCGAATATTATTGAATCTTGGGAATCCTTATTCTTGACGTAGGAGGTGAACATCTTCTTCTCCCCCGTCATATGGTTTGTGCATCCGCTGTCAATAATCCAGCTTGAACCCCCGGATGCATAAACCTGCAAGGCAAATTTAGGCTAGGGTCTTAGGTACCCAACTCATGTTGGGTCCTACAAGGTTAGCACAAATATCCTTAGGGACCCAAATGCAAGTTTTGTCTCCCTTGCATCTTGCCCCTAATTTTCTAGCAACTATCTTCCTATCCTTTCTACAAATAGCAAAAGAAGCATTTAAAGCATGATATATTGTAGAAGGTTCATTTACTTTCCTAGGAACATTAACAACATTTCTCCTAGGCATATTATGAACAACATTTCTCCTACCAACATTTCAATCATGCACATAAGAAGAACTAGAAGCAAACATGGCATGAGAATCAAAGGCATTATATGCATTACAATTCCTATAAGCATTTCTAGAGTGTCTCCTATCATGGTACATAAAGGCATGGTTCTTTTGCACACTACTAGCCATAGGGGCCTTCCCTTTCTCCTTGGCGGAGATCGGAGCCTTATGGCTTGTCAAGTTCTTGGCTTCCCTCTTGTAGCCAAGTCCATCCTTAATTGAGGGGTGTCTACCAATCGTGTAGGCATCCCTTGCAAATTTTAGCTTGTCAAATTCATTCTTGCTAGTCTTAAGTTGGGCATTAAGACTAGCTAATTCCTCATTTAATTTGGAAATTGAGACTAAATGATCACTACAAGCATCAATGTCAAAATCTTTACACCTATTACAAGTTTCAACAATTTCTACACAAGAATCAGATTTACTAGCTACTTCTAGTTTAGCATTTAAATCATCATTAAAACTTTTTAACTTAGCAATAGTTTCATGACAAGAAGATAATTCACTAGAGAGCATTTCATTCCTTTTAATTTCTAGAGCAAGAGATTTCTGTGCTTCTACAAATTTATCATGCTCTTCATACAACAAATCCTCTTGCTTTTCTAAAAGCATATTCTTATCATTCAAGGCATCAATCAATTCATTAATTTTGTCTACCTTGGTTCTATCTAATCCCTTGAATAAGCATGAGTAATCTATCTCATCATCACTAGACTCATCCTCACTTGAAGAAGCATAAGTACTAGTATTATGAGTGCTTACTTTCTTCTCCCTTGCCATGAGGCAAGTGTGACGCTCGTTTGGGAAGAGGGATGACTTGTTGAAGGCGGTGGCGGCGAGTCCTTCATTGTCGGAGTCGAACGAGGAGCAGTCCGAATCCCACTCCTTGCCAAGATGAGCCTCGCCCTTTGCCTTCTTATAGTTCTTCTTTTTCTCCCTCTTGCTCCCTTGGTCCTGTTCACTATCATTGTCGGGACAGTTAGCAATAAAATGACCAAGCTTACCGCATTTGAAGCATGAGCGCTTCCCCTTGGCTTTGGTCTTGCTTGGTTGTCCCTTGCAACCTTTAAGCGCCGTCTTGAATCTTTTGATGATGAGGGCCATCTCTTCATCATTGAGTCCGGCCGCCTCAATCTGTGCCACCTTGCTAGGTAGCGCCTCCTTGCTTCTTGTTGCCTTGAGAGCAAGGGGTTGCGGCTCGTTGATCGGACCATTCAAGGCGTCGTCCACGTACCTCGCCTCCTTGATAATCATTCGCCCGCTGACGAATTTTCCTAGGACTTCCTCGGGCGACATTTTGGTGTACCTGGGATTCTCACGAATATTATTCACCAAATGAGGATCAAGAACGGTAAAGGACCTTAGCATCAGTCGGACGACGTCGTGGTCCGTCCATCACGTGCTTCCGTAGCTCCTTATTTTGTTGATAAGGGTCTTGAGCCGGTTGTATGTTTGAGTTGGCTCCTTGCCCCTTATCATCGCGAACCTTCCAAGCTTGCCCTCCACCAACTCCATTTTGGTGAGCAAGGTGACGTCGTTCCCCTCATGAGAGATCTTGAGGGTGTCCCAGATCTGCTTGGCATTGTCCAAGCCGCTCACCTTGTGATACTCGTCCCTGCACAAAGAAGCTAGAAGAACAGTAGTAGCTTGTGCATTCTTATGGATTTGCTCATTAATGAACATGGGACTATCCGAGCTATCAAATTTCATTCCACTTTCCACAATCTCCCAAATGCTTGGATGGAGAGAAAACAGGTGAGTACGCATTTTGTGGCTCCAAAATCCGTAGTCCTCTCCATCAAAGTGAGGGGGCTTGCCAAGTGGAATGGGGAGCAATTGGGCATTTGAGCTATGCGGAATGCGCGAATAATCGAAAGAAAAGTTTGAGTTAACCGTCTTTCGTCTGGGTTTGTTACCAGTCAGCAGCTCATATGAAGTCTTCTTGAGGAGGCGGTGAAGGTAGACCCTGTTGATGGCGTGGCAAGCCGTGTTCACGGCTTCCGACCAAAAGCACTCGGGGGTCTTGAACTCTCCAAGCATAGTCCTCGCCATATCTATGAGCGTCCTGTTCTTCCTCTCTACCACACCATTTTGCTGAGGTGTGTAGGGAGCGGAGAACTCGTGCTTGATCCCCTCCTCCTCAAGGAACTCCTCCACTTGAAGATTCTTGAATTCGGACCCGTTGTCGCTTCTTATTTTCTTCACCTTGAGCTCAAACTCATTTTGAGCTCTCCTTAGGAAGCGCTTGAGGGTCCCTTGGGTTTCAGACTTATCCTGCAAAAAGAACACCCAAGTGAAGCGGGAAAAGTCATCAACAATAACTAAACCATACTTACTTCCTCCTATGCTCAGATAGGCGACGGGTCCGAAGAGGTCCATATGCAGCAGCTCCAGAGGTCTTGACGTGGTCATCACATTCTTGCTGTGATGTGCTCCTCCCACTTGTTTACCTGCTTGACAAGCTGCACAAGGTCTATCAAAACTTAAGCCACAAAACTTGGTTAATTGTTAGCACAATAATTGCCAAGTGGCTATAGAGAAATCCTCAACAAAACATAATAACCAACAAAGATCAATCACAGAGATGGCACGGTGGTTATCCCGTGGTTCGCCAAGACCAACGCTTGCCTACTCCACGTTGTGGCGTCCCAACGGACGAGGGTTGCAATCAACCCCTCTCAAGCGGTCCAAAGACCCACTTGAATACCACGGTGTTTTGCTTGCTTTATCTCAATCCCGTTTGCGAGGAATCTCCACAACTTGGAGCCTCTCGCCCTTACACTTAAAATTCACAAAGAACACGGAGCAAGGGAGGGATTAGCAACACACACAAGACACAAGAATCAGAGTGTCAACACGCACACAAGTCGCAACAAGAGCTCGCAACACAACTCAATGAGTTCACAACTCCACAAGAGCTCTATATGCTATCACAATGAAACGAATGCGCGAAATCGATGTCTTGGTGCTTAGAAATGATTAGGAGATGCTTGGTATACTCCTCCATGCGCCTAGGGGTCCCTTTTATAGCCCCAAGGCAGCTAGGAGCCGTTGGGAGCAATCTTGGAAGGCAGATCTTGCCTTCTGTCGACTGGCGCACCGGACAGTCCGGTGCACACCGGACACTGTCCGGTGCCCGATTTCCTTCCTTAAATAGCGAAGCCGACCGTTGGCAGCCTGAGAGCCGTTGGCGCACCGGACATGTCCGGTGCACACCGGACAGTCCGGTGCCATCTTCTAGCCGTTGGCTCGGCCACGTGTCCCGCGCAGATTGCGCGGCCGACCGTTGGCCCGGCCGACCGTTGGCTCACCGGACAGTCCGGTGCACACCGGACAGTCCGGTGAATTATAGCCGTACGTCGCCGATGAATTCCCGAGAGCGACGAGTTCGCCTGTGAACGGCCCACCGGACAGTCCGGTGAATTATAGCCGTACACCGTCGTCGAAGTCCCGAGAGCAGCCACTTTGCTCAAGCCAGCCTGGCGCACCGGACACTGTCCGGTGCACCACTGGACAGTCCGGTGCTCCCAGACTGAGCAGATTCTTGGCTGCTCGAGCCAAGACCTTTCCAATCGGATTTTTCCTGTTTCCAGCACTTAGACACAATACATTAGTCACTAAAACAATGTACTAAGTCTGAGAAACATACCTTTAACCTTGATTTGCACTTTGTCCACCATTTTACACTCAGACATTTGTGTTGGACACTAAATCACCAAAACACTTAGAAATGGCCCAAGGGCACATTTCCCTTTCATTAATGCCAAAGGGTGAGAAAGTATTAAGCCCAAAGCAAAAGGACCGCACCACCATTTTTTAGTGTATATTTAAAATTGGTATCAATTTTTTTTTCAAAATTTCACAAATATATATTTCAATTGATATTTGACTTAGCCTCAGAATAAATCTGCAATTGGTATTTTAAGTCAATTTTCAATTGATATCTATTTTAAAAACCCTCTTGAAAGCTAAGGGGAGAATTCATTCAGTGGGAGCTTTTATTTAGTCAAAGGAAAATCATTTGAAACAGGGGGAGGAATTTCAAATCTTAAAAATGCTTCTTGCAATCATATTCTTATACCTTTGACTATTGAAAAAGAATTTGAAAAGATTTTTCCAAAAGATTTGCAAAATCAAACAAGTGGTGCAAATGTGGTCCAAAATGTTAAATAAGAGAAAAGCAATCCATTCATTCTTAATCATATGTATAAAGTCTTTCATTGGTTTAATTCTAAGTAACCTATGCACATCTATCTCAATTACAAACTAGTTACATTTCTACACTTCATATTTGCTTTGGTTAGTGTTGGTATCAATCACCAAAAGGGGGAGATTGAAAGGGAAATGGACTTAATCATTTCCTATAACTTGTGATCCTCAAAGCTAGGGGGTTGTTCCACGTATACCTCCTCCTTGATTGGTCCATTGAGGAAAGCGCTCTTCACATCCATTTGAAAAAGCTTAAAAGAGTGGTGAGCAGCATAGACCAATGAAATCCGAATTGATTCTAGCCTAGCCATCGGAGCAAAAGTCTCCTTAAAATCCAAACCTGCGACTTGGGCATAACCTTTTGCCACAAGTTGAGCCTTGTTTCTTGTCACCAAACCATGTTCATCTTGCTTGTTGAGGAACACCCACTTGGTTCCCACAACATTTTGCTTTGGATGTGGCACCAGGCTCCATACTTCATTTCTTTTGAAGTTGTTGAGCTCTTCCTACATGGCCAACACCTAGTCCGGATCCTGCAAGGCTTCTTCTACCCTAAAAGGCTCAATACAAGAAACAAACGAGTAATGCTCACAAAAATTAGCTTAACGTGAGCGAGTTGTTACTCCCTTGCTGATATCACTGAAAGTTCCCTTTGCCCGGGAACAGGATCTGGATGTCGCCTAGAGGGGGGTGAATAGGCGAATAAAAATTATCACTTTAAAACTTAAATTCTTACTCTACTCGAAGACTAGAATGCAGTGGAATGAGAAGACCCTTCGAGTAGGTTGCAGCGGAATAGAAAATCCTGTCTCAAAATGTCCTGCACTTCAAATATAACTTGTACCATAGATAAGTGTTGAATTGCAGATATAAAAGCGAGTAAGATAGAGAGTCAGAACATAATACAGAACAGAGCACACAGACGCCAGGATTTATCCCGAGGTTCGGCCAAGCCTGAAACGCTTGCCTAGTCCTCGTTGGAGTTAGCCACACCTGGGCTTGGAGTCCGTTTCAACTCCTTCCTCCGTTTGCTCAGATCTGTCAGTATGACAGATAGAGCCTTTCAATATTTGAGTTGGTTACAATGAAACTGCAGCTGCTTACAATCTTCTTGGCAGCACTCCGGCAGAGTAACGATATGCTCAAGACCTTGCTCTAGCTCTTAGCAGTACTTCTCCACTCTCTCAAGGCTTATAGATTTGCCTCTACACAAACTAGAGAGATATAAACGAGAAGGAGAGAGAGAATTGATCCGAGTGATGTCTACACTTGTTGGCTGCACTTCTCTCTTGTTTGAGGCGCCTAGGGGTCCCTTTTATAGGCCCAAGGGGCCTAGAAGCCGTTGGAAGCAATCTAGGATGGCAAATCTTGCCTTCTATTGGGTGGCGCACCGGACATCCACTGTTCACTGTCCGGTGCAGATCTCCTTCCTAAATTGGCGCAGTCGACCGTTGTAGACTTGGAGCCGTTGGCGCACCAGACACTGTCCGGTGCACACCGGACAGTCCGGTGCTCCCATCTGACCGTTGGCTCGGCCACACGTCACGTGCGGATTGCGCGGCCGACCATTGGTCCGACCGACCGTTGGCTCACCGGACAGTCCGGTGTACCACCGGACAGTCCGGTAAATTTTAGCCAAACGCCATCGATGAATTCCCGAGAGCGGCCAGTGGACCAGACGCCGGTCTCGCGCACCGGACGCTGTCCCGTGCACCACCGGACACTGTCCGGTGCACCACCGGACAGTCCAGTGTACCCAGGCTGCGCATAGTCATGGCTGCACCAGCCAAGTCTTTTCCTTTTTTGTATTTTCTCTTCTTTTCTTCTTCTCTCTGTTTCTAACACTTAGACAAATATGTTAGTACACAAAAACCAATGTACTAAGTCTAGAAACATACCTTCCCTTGGATTTTCACCTCTCTAGCATTTGACATGCTTAAGATTGATGTTGGACTCATAAATCATCAGGTCAGCTTAACTTGATCTAGATTGACATTTCTGAGCTCCAACATCCTGCAAAGGTCACATAGAATATCTCCAAACATAGGAACAACCCAAACTACGGATCAAGGTGCACTTAGCTCTTTTGGGATGCTTCTAGTTCTGGTTTTGATACTGGTTCTTCTTCTAGTGACCTTGTTCACTTCTTAGAGCTTGATCTTGAGCCTTATGACTTACACCACATAACTATAGATGTTTCCTCATTGGTTGTAAGTCACGTCCTTATGTAGTGATCCTTGATGTGCCATAGCTCTTCTCAACTCGATCACCTTTGACTTTGCAAGTCTTCTTCTTCACCCTTGGCTTTGGGTTCCTCAGCCTCTTTGACCTTCTCCTGTGCACTTGGTACCTCAAAGCTCTTCTTGCCTCCATCCTTGGTTTGATCAGTTGTCTCTGAGATACGCACCCGAGTCTCACTTTATGCAATGTCCATCTTACTTGTGATGTCCATTATCTATCCATAATCTAGTCCTTGGACCATCACACATGTTCACTTGTGTTGAACCCTGTTAGCTTTACATTAAGCACATGTTCAACACTTAGCACACTTATTAGTCCTTTAATTGAGTTGTCATCCAAACACCAAAACCCACAAGAGAGCTTTCAATCTCCCCCTTTTTGGTGATTGATGGCAACACAATTAAAGCTTACATAAGAGTGAAATTTGAAGCACAAATTTTGAGTTCTAAGTTTGTAGAATGCTCCCC
The DNA here is from genome assembly GCA_029449295.1 of Zea luxurians. Classification (NCBI taxonomy): domain Eukaryota; kingdom Viridiplantae; phylum Streptophyta; class Magnoliopsida; order Poales; family Poaceae; genus Zea; species Zea luxurians. Next base: position 40,136,852 of record JAOPSE010000001.1, on the reverse strand, counting down.
CTAAATATGTGCTTGCATTAAAATCTTAGCTTTGGCCTTAAATGCCAAAATGCACATACTTAGGCTAATTCAAAGCATTGCTACACCTTAACACCTGCGGGATGCATTGTATCAAGGATCAAACCATGATGCGTATAACACACACATGCACAGAATCAGAGTTAGACACCAATCAATTGAGTGGATATATCACAGGAATATAAACCTACCACTATTCACCATTAAGATACCAATTTAAATTAAGATACCAATTTAAAGCAATTTTAACACACTATTAACCACATGCACCATTACCCACATGAATATCTATTACATGATAAACACAATAGATGCCAATTAATTCATACCAGCAGAACCACTAGTTTTGCATTATCACATTTAATACAACAAGCACTAGTTATCACATTTAATACAACAAGCACTAGTTTTGCATTATCACCATTTAATACAACAAGAAGCATATGATAAGAATCATCTATAACAACAAACTAACACATTCTTCCTTAAGATCAAAGGAACTCAAACTAACACATCCATCCTTAAGATCAAAGGAACCTAAGCTTTAATGCACAAAATTCTCCCCCTTTGACATCAAACAGCAAAACCATATTCGAGCAAGAACATAGGATGATGTCAAGGGACAGCAGGGCATTAAGCAGGTAAAATACACTAACTATGCTCCCCCTTACTCATTAAACATATGCACCACAAGCATTAAGATACATATACGCAAAAGATCAATACTTCCTTTTGTACCTTTACCATGTTGTGGTGTATTTTCCATCTTGAGAGTTTAATCTCTAGGAGGCTCCTTCACACTTATGCCTGATCCTTTATCCTAACCTTTTCTTGTTGCTAAGACACCAAACTTAGAACAAGTTATAGTATTGCGGCACAAGATGAAGCTTCTATTCTAGTGATTACCAAAAGTTATCAATTGAAGCATACTACCAAGGCTACCAATTGAAAGATCATTACTGTCATAGTTCCATGATATTTGAAGATAAGCATCTAGTATCACCAAATATTATAGAGCACGAGCAATCTAAAAATATGCAATTATTCATAACTTAAGATACCAACTACTTGACTTACGGAGGTACCCAAGTCCTGATTGCTCCATTTCTTGCTCATCTCCCCTTCTCCACCTTGAGACTATACAAGATCACTCAAGAAACAATTAGTCTCAAAAGACACAAGTTATGTGTGCTCCCCCTAAAGTTGTGCATCAAGTATTTGAATGACTTGCACATTCTAGCTTCCTCAGAACTAGAGGGGATCACAACATATCTTGGTCAAGGCATACTCTATCAATTTCATCACAAAGAGATATCAATTGAATAGTTGACTTAATACAACAATGCATGCCTCAGGGAGTATAACATTTTACAAGCAACCTAGGCATGCTTCATACATGATAATCATTGCACCACATATACCAATTGAAAACGACAAAATCATGCATATAAATCACAATATCTACTCACATCAAGAATAAGAAAAAAATTTCTTAGGTACACCAAGGAAAACAATATTTTAAAGTAGAGAGCACATATGCCAAGAAACTATCAATTCAAAGGCAAGAACATAGTTGTGATCACAATCAATGGAACTCCAAGATATTTAATGAAATTGCATAGTTCCATTCTCCATACCTTTGCCTTTTACCTGAATGGCCATGAGAGCACCAGTTGTCACCAAATGAGGACTCCTTTTGCTCATGCACCTCATAGCTCAAGAGGGTGCATTGAAGGCGCATACCATTGTTATACATAGAGTGCCAATACCAAGTACTTATGTGAACATGGACTAAACAACAGCTATTATGCTTGCACTTAGGTTAATCATTAAACATCACATAGCATGACTTACAAAAAGATACATGTTTATCCATATACACCAAGAGAGTTAATCATGGTGGATATATCAAATGAAAAGCTACCCATTGAATGATTCAAAAGATATATCCTATAAAGCACCCAGTCATGATTAAGCAAACATGATTATGCTCTTGGAAATCATGGATCATTATTTGACAGAAATTCAACACAAGTAATCTAAAAAGCACAACTACTCCAAGGATAGATAGCACGACAATCCAACTTAAGAGCAATGCTGATAATGCACTTAAGAAACATAGGTACCGTCCTTTGTAGAGCTAGATGCAGATTCTCATCAAAGTCCTTTGCTTGATTCAATAGTAATGATTAAGGACTTCTACAACTTATTTAACTCGAGATGAACATGGGATTAATATTGCACAATAATCCAGCCTTGAGTTAATGAATAGACAATAAAGATTAACAGCTTAAGCATAGAGTTTGAAATAACCATCTTAAGCTCTCCTAGGGTCTCCATTCCATCTCGAGGCACCTACATGGTCTAGTTGACAAAGTTTGGTACCCATCTCGGGATGGGTCCATGACATTCAACTAAAAGTGCCTTTGGTACCCAAATAGCCTTTGTGCTAGTTCTAGGTGATCTCATTATAGATCTAGCACAAGTGTATGATTTGGGTCTCCTAAGCGAATGAGATTGAGACAAATTTACTTGCTCAGGAACCTTACCTTTATTACATACCTTGGATAGATGAACCTGCTCACCACACTTGTAGCAGAAGCGTCGCTCAACCTGACATGACGCTTGCTGTTTGTCATTTTCCTTGGTGAGAGTCATCTTCGAGAATGCACATCTTTGATTCTTCATGACCGGACATGAAGTGATCATGTGGTCCTTGTTGTTGCATCCAAAACATCTCATTGCCCCCTTCATCTTTATCGTTGTACGGACAAGACGCGATGAGGTGGCATAATGCTTTGCACTTGAAGCATCTCCTTTTTCCTCTTCTCTTTTTACTTTTGGATGACATAGAGAGATTATTAGTGTAAACAACATGACTAATTAAATCGTTACCTTTCTCTTGTCTCATGTTGATTTCTTTACTTATTGCTTTAGGAACATCTTTCTCAAGGAGGTTGACCCTTGCTGCGGTTTCTCCTTCCTCATGTTTCTTCACCACGTGTTCGTAGATATCTTGAGGAAGTCGAGCATGGCGTCTTCTCCTTAGTTGTCTTTGTTTCTTGTTCCCAAGTAATTTACTTTTAGACCCTACAACTTGTTGCTCAATCAAGGATTGGCTTTCTTTTGAGGAGCGAGGGTTAGAACATGGTGATATACAATTTGAATGCGTACACTTGCAAGAATGAGGTTCACATGAATTTGAGTTTGCAAAGACAACCTCGTGAGCAATATTGAGCATGATATGGTCATCAACCAATTCACTATGAGAATTTGACAACATATCATACTTTTCATTTAGAGCAAGTTTTTCTAGATTTATCATCTCTACTTGACTCCTAAGCATAGAATTTTCAGTTTTAAGTTGAGCAACACAAGATAAAGTATCATCATTATTTCTTTGCTCAATTAAAATTGAATCATACCGTTGGACCAAATCATTATGAGAGCACTTTAGCTCCTCATGTTCTTTGGTCATCTTCTCCAGGCTGTTGTTTGTTTTGATGAGTGTCTCCTCTAGCCTGAGAAGCGTCTCGCCTTGTTCCTTGTTCCTTCTCAACAGCTTAACCAAGAGTGCTTTGTCCTCTTTGTTGAGATGGATGTAGAAACGGCGAATTTCCTCTTCTTCCACATCGTCGGTCTCATTTTCCCTGTCATTAATGTTAGTGGAAGCAATACAGGAACATGTACCTTGTGGTGATGAAGATTCATCCTTGCTATCATCCTCATACTCCTCCTCATCATTGCTTTTGTCTCCACTATCATTGTTAGCAATAAGACATTTATAACTAGTGGAAGACGAACCCTTTGGTGAGGTAGATTCATCGTTTGGTTGCCATAGTTTTTGTTCTTCTCCCTTGGACATGTTAGTATCACAGTCAATAGAGGGTGTAGAAGCAGTGCATATAGACTTAAAAAATTTCAACTTAATTTTAGTCCATAGATCATGAGCATTAACAAATAAATCGCTATCACTACTCATGATGGCAAAATAGGCACTTCTATACAGTGAGTCAACTAAGATGTTGCAAGCATGGTGATTGAGAGACAGACATCTTAGTTCATCATCAGAAGGATTTTGACTAAAATTGGAGGGAAAAATACTTCTACTAAAGATTTGTCTCAAATCAGGATCAACATGCATGAAAGCATTATAAATAGAGACAGACCAGGATTTATAGTTAGAACCATCGCCTAGAAGAAGTTCTACAGTTACCTCTTGTGACGACATCGTCATCTCCAGATGGCTAAGCCCACACTGGAGAGGCCTAGCTCTAATACCAATTGAAAGTTCCCTTTGCCCGGGAACAGGATCTGGATGTCGCCTAGAGGGGGGGGTGAATAGGCGAAAAAAAATTATCACTTTAAAACTTAAATTCTTACTCTACTCGAAGACTAGAACACAGTGGAATGAGAAGACCCTTCGAGTAGGTTGCAGCGGAATAAAAAATCCTGTCTCAAAATGTCCTGCACTTCAAATATAACTTGTACCACAGATAAGTGTTGAATTGCAGATATAAAAGCGAGTAAGACAGAGAGTCAGAACACAATACAGAACAGAGCACACAGACGCAAGGATTTATCCCGAGGTTCGGCCAAGCCTGAAACACTTGCCTAGTCCTCGTTGGAGTTAGCCACACCTGGGCTTGGAGTCTATTTCAACTCCTTCCTACGTTTGCTCAGATCTATCAGTATGACAGATAGAGCCTTTCAATATGTTGAGTTGGATACAACGAAACTGCAGCTGCTTACAATCTTCTTGGCAGCACTCCGACAGAGTAACGATATGCTCAAGACCTTGCTCTAGCTCTTAGCAGTACTTCTCCACTCTCTCAAGGCTTATAGCTTTGCCTCTACACAAACTAGAGAGATATAAACGAGAAGGAGAGAGAGAATTGATCCGAGTGATGTCTACACTTGATGGCTGCACTTCTCTCTTGTTTGAGGCGCCTAGGGGTCCCTTTTATAGGCCCAAGGGGCCTAGAAGCCGTTGGAAGCAATCCAGGAAGGCAAATCTTGCCTTCTGTCGGGTGGCGCACCGGACAGTCCGGTGCACCACCGGACATCCACTGTTTACTGTCCGGTGCAGATCTCCTTCCTAAATTGGCGCAGTCGACCGTTGCAGACTTGGAGCCGTTGGCGCACCAGACACTGTCCGGTGCACACCGGACAGTCCGGTGCTCCCATCTGACCGTTGGCTCGGCCACGCGTCACGCGCGGATTGCGCAGCCGACCGTTGGTCCGACCGACCGTTGGCTCACCGGATAGTCCGGTGCACCACCGGACAGTCCGATGAATTTTAGCCAAACGCCATCGACGAATTCCCGAGAGCGGCCAGTTGACCAGACGCCGGACTGGCGCACCGGACGCCGTCCGGTGCACCACCGGACAGTCCGGTGTACCCAGGCTGCGCATAGTCATGGCTGCACCAGCCAAGTCCTTTTCTTTTTTGTATTTTGTCTTCTTTTCTTCTTCTCTCTGTTTCTAACACTTAGACAAATATGTTAGTACAAAAAAACCAATGTACTAAGTCTAGAAACATACCTTCCCTTGGATTTTCACCTCTCTAGCATTTGACATGCTTAAGATTGATGTTGGACTCATAAATCATCAGGTCAGCTTAACTTGATCTAGATTGACATTTCTGAGCTCCAACATCCTGCAAAGGTCACATAGAATATCTCCAAACATAGGAACAACCCAAACTACGGATCAAGGTGCACTTAGCTCTTTTGGGCTGCTTCCAGTTCTGGTTTTGATACTGGTTCTTCTTCTAGTGACCTTGTTCACTTCTTAGATCTTGATCTTGAGCCTTATGACTTACACCACATAACTATAGATGTTTCCTCATTGGTTGTAAGTCACGTCCTTATGTAGTGATCCTTGATGGGCCATAGCTCTTCTCAACTCGATCACCCTTGACTTTGCAAGTCTTCTTCTTCACCCTTGGCTTTGGGTTCCTCAGCCTCTTTGACCTTCTCCCGTGCACTTGGTACCTCGAAGCTCTTCTTGCCTCCATCCTTGGTTTGATCAGTTGTCTCTGAGCTACGCACCCGAGTCTCACTTTATGCAATGTCCATCTTACTTGTGATGTCCATTATCTATCCATAATCTAGTCCTTGGACCATCACACATGTTCACTTGTGTTGAACCCTGTTAGCTTTACATTAAGCACCTGTTCAACACTTAGCACACTTGTTAGTCCTTTAATTGAGTTGTCATCCAAACACCAAAACCCACAAGAGAGCTTTCAATCACCCAAAATCTGATCCACTGGATGATGCCTTTGAATTGTCGTCTAAACTTGAGTTGAAGGAAGTCGTGATGCTTCTTCCTCCTTATCCTGTTCTCCATGTGCTCCCCCTTGATCCTGCCCCTCTTATTTAGGTACCTATTCACCATTTTGGGTTGGGGGATGCACCAACGTAGAGAAAAAAGGTTGATCTTGTTCTAATGGTTCCTATGGTCGCACATCACCTATTGCCATTGTTCGCATTGCGGCCGTCTGAACTTCATCCTCATCTATATCAAGATCAACTTGCTCTCTTGGAGAGCCATTAGTCTCATCAAATACAATGTTGCTAGAGACTTTAACTAATCCTGATGATTTGTTGAAAACTCTATACGCTTTTGTATTTGAGTCATACCCTAGTAAAAACCCTTCTACAGCTTTGGGAGCAAACTTCGAATTCCTACCTTTCTTTACCAAAATGTAACATTTGCTCCCAAATACACAAAAATATGAAACATTGGGTTTGTTACCGGTTAGGAGTTCGTAAGATGTCTTCTTGAGGAGGCTATGTAGATAGAGCCGATTTATGGCATGGCAGACTGTATTCGCAGCTTCCGACCAAAACCGCTCAGGCGTCTTGTATTCTCCAAGCATAGTCCTTACCATATCAATTAGTGTCCTGTTCTTTCTCTCTACCACACCATTTTGTTGTGGTGTGTAGGGAGCGGAGAACTCATGCTTGATGCCTTCTTCCTCAAGATATTCTTCTACTTGAAGGTTCTTGAATTCTAATCCATTATCGCTCCTTATCTTTTTCACCTTTAGCTCAAATTTGTTTTGAGCACTCCTTAAGAAGCGCTTTAGGGTTCCTTGGGTTTCAGACTTATCATGCAAAAAGAACACTCAAGTGAAGCAAGAAAAATCATCAATTATAACAAGGCCATACTTACTTTCCCCGATGCTGAGATAGGCAACGGGCCCAAAGAGATCCATGTGTAGGAGTTCCAGTGGTCTTGACGTTGTCATCATGTTTTTGCTTTGATGAGTACTTCCCACCTGCTTCCCTGCTTGGCACGCTGCACAAGGTCTATCTTTCTCAAAACAGACATTGGTTAGTCCTAACACATGTTCTCCCTTTAGAAGCTTATGAAGGTTCTTCATTCCAATATGTGCTAGACGGCGGTGCCATAGCCAGCCCATGTTAGTCTTAGCAATTAAGCATGCATCTAGATCGGCATTCTCTTTTGAGAAATCAACTAAGTAGAGCTTGTCGTATAATACACCCTTAAAAGCTAATGAATCATCAATTCTTATAAAGACAGATACATCAATATTTGTAAATAAACAATTATAGCCCATATGACATAATTGGCTTACAGACAATAAATTGTACCCGAGCGAGTCTACTAAAAACACATTTGAGATCGAGTGCTCAGTTGTGATGGCAATTTTGCCTAAGCCTTTGACCTTGCCCTGGTTCCCATCTCCAAAGATGATAGTGTCTTGGGAATCCCTGTTCTTGACGTAGGAGGTGAACATTTTCTTCTCCCCCGTGATGTGGTTTGTGCATCTGCTATCGATAATCCAGCTTGAACCCCCGGATGCATAAACCTGCAAGGTAATTAAGCTTTGGTTTTAGGTACCCAACTCGTGTTGGGTCCTGCAAGGTTAGTTACAACAGATTTTGGAACCCAAATGCAAGTTTTGTCTCTCTTGCATTTAGATCCCAACTTTCTAGCAACTATTTTAGCATTTTTACATGATAGTACAAATGAAGCATCACATGTATGATAAATAGCAGTTGGACTAGTGGATATTTTCCTAGGCACATGAGAAACAACATGACTACGCCTAGGCCTATTTCTACCATGTGTATATGAAGAGCTAGATGCAAACATGGCATGAGAACTAAATACATCATCATGACATACAGAATGATTATGACACTTATCATGATAAGTAACATTAGTAACTTTCTTATAAAGATAGACATGGTTCTCTTGAAAACTAATAGCCATAGGAGCCTTCCCTTTCTCCTTGTTGAGATCGGAAGTTCGTTGGCTTGTTATGTTCTTGGTCTCCTTTTGGAAACCAAGTCCATCCTTAATTGAGAGGTGTCTACCAGTGGTGTAGGCATCCCTAGCAAATTTGAGTTTTTCATAATCACTTTTGCAAGTCTTAAGTTGAGCATTAAGACTTGCAACATCATTATTTAGCCTATGAATAGTAGAAACATGTTCTTTACAAGCATCAATGTTGAAATCTTTACACCTATTGCAGATTACGACATGCTCTACACATGAACTAGCCACATTAAAATTTTCTAGCTTAGTATTTAATTCAACATTCAAATTCTTTAGACTAGAAATAGAATCATGACAGGTAGACAGTTCAGAAGACAATATTTCATTTTTCTTAATTTCTAAAGCAAGAGATTTTTGAACATTAATAAATTTATCATATTCATCATACAGAATATCTTCTTGCTTTTCTAGCAACCTATCCTTTTCATTAAGAGCATCGATTAATTCATTTATTTTATCTACCTTAGATCTATCTAATCCTTTAAATAAATCACTATAATCTATCTCATCATCATTAGAAGATTCCTCATCACTAGAAGAAGTGTACTTAGGTGTATCTTTTGTACATACCTTCTTCTCCTTAGCCATGAGGCATGTATGTCGTTTGTTGGGGAAGAGGGAAGACTTGTCGAAGGCCGAGGCAGCTAGTCCTTCATCATCGGAGTTGGATGAAGAACAGTCGGAGTCCCATTCCTTTCCAATGTGCGCCTCGCCCTTTGCCTTCTTGTAGTTCTTCTTTCTTTCCTTCTTCCCTTTCTTTTCTTGTGCCTAGTCATTGTCATTATCGGAACATTGTGCTATAAAATGACTAGACTTACCACACATGAAGCAGGAGCGCTTTCCCCTTGATTTGTTCTTGTTGGGATACTCCTTGCGTCCCTTCAAGGCGGTCTTAAAACGCTTGATGATGAGCGCCATCTCGTCATCGTTTAGTCCGGCAGCCTCCACTTGTGCTACCTTGCTAGGTAGCACCTCCTTGCTACTGGTTGGTTTGAGAGCAACGGGCAGCGGCTCGTAGACAGGAAGTGGTCCGTTTAAGGCATCGTCCACATACCTTGCTTCCTTCACCACCATGTGCCCGCTTACGAATTTTCCAAGGATTTCCTCGGACGTCATCTTGGTGTACCTAGGGTTCTCACGAATAAGGTTTACAAGATGAGGGTCAATAACAGTAAATGACCTTAGCATGAGTTAGACAACGTCATGATCCGTCCATCTTGTGCTCTCGTAGCTTCGAATTTTGTTGACAAGGGTCTTGAGCCTGTTGTACGTTTGTGTTGGCTCCTCTCCCCTTATCATGGCAAACCTCCCCAGCTCGCCTTCCACCAGTTCCATCTTGGTGATCATGGTGGCATCATTACTCTCGTGAGAGATCTTAAGGGTATCACATATTTGCTTGGCATTGTCCAAGCCGCTAACCTTGTTATATTCATCCCTGTATAGTGATGCTAGCAAAACAGTAGTAGCTTGGACATTTTTATGTATTTGCTCATTAATAAATATGGGATTGTCAGTGTTATCGAAGTGCATTCCATTTTCAACAATTTCCCAAATACTAGGATGGAGGGAAAATAAATGACTATGCATTTTATGACTCCAAAATGAATAATCCTCTCCATCAAAGTGTGGGGGTTTTCCAAGTGGAATGGATAGTAAATGGGCATTTGAGTTATAAGGGATGCGAGAATAATCAAAAGAATAGTTTTGATTAACCGTTTTCTTTTTCGATGAAGAGTCTTCGTCGTCGTCATCCCTTGGTGAAGAAGAGGAGGCGTCGCTGTCGTAGTAGATGATCTTCTTAATGCACCTCTTCTTCTTTCCATCCCCCTTCTTGTGACTCGAGCCTGAGTCAGTGGGCTTGTCATCTTTTGGCTCGTAGAGGGTCTCCTTCTCCTTGTTGTTGATCACCATCCCCTTGCCTTTAGGATCCATCTCTTCGGGTGGTTAGTCCCTTAATGAAGAGTACGACTCTGATACCAATTGAGAGCACCTGAGGGGGGGGGGTGAATAGGTGATCCTATAAAATTCAACAATAAATAATGCAAACTTGGTTTATGAAATGTTAGTGAATTCAAACCAAGATATAATGACAAGAGAGAAGTGACTTCTTCACTTAATTGCTCTTCACAAAGTGAGTATTGAACTTAGAGCAATTATCAAGTGAAAAGAAGATCGCACAAGAAAGAAACGAGTGACACGGCGATTTTTATCCCATAATTTAGCCAAGTAGAACACTTGCCTACTTCCATGTTGTGGCGTCCCAATGAATGAGGGTTGCACTCAACCCCTTTCAAGTGATCCAATGATCAACTTGAATACCACAGTTTCTTTCTTATCGTAGATGTTCCCTTTTTGAGGAATCTCCACAAGTTGGAGTATCTCACCCTTACAAGATTGATCTCAATGAAAATACACAAGAGTAAGGGAGGGAAAGAAATGTAAGCAAGAGTCACAGCAATCACACACACACAAATCAAGACGTGAGCACACAAAAACACAGTGAAAGGGAAATGTGCCCTTGGGCCATTTCTAAAGTGTTTTGGTGATTAAGTGCCCAACACATTTTCTCTAAGTGCTAATTTGTGCCAAAGAGTGAAGAAGTGCAAATTATATTACAAGGTACATTTCTAGACTTAGTACATTGATTTGAGTACTAATGTATTGTGTCTAAGTGCTAGAAACAGGAGAAATTGGTTTGGAAAAGAGTTGGCTGTTTACAGCAAACTGCAGCTCGGTCTGGGTGCACCGGACTGTCTGGTGGTGCACCGGACAGTGAACAGGCCGCTCTCGGGACTCGATGGCGGCGTATGGCTATAATTCACCGGACTGTCCGGTGGTGCACCGGACTATCCGGTGAGTCATCCGCGGCGAAGTCATCGCTCTCGGGAAACGTTCAACGGCATACGGCTAAAAATCACCGGACTGTCCGGTGAGGCACCGGACTGTCCGGTGAGCCAACGGTCGACTGCGCCAACGATCAGCCGCGCAATCCGCGTGCGACGCGTGGGCGCGCCAACGGTCGGCAGGGGGCACCGGACTGTCCGGTGTGCCAACTGCCACAAATCTGCAACGGTAAGATGCGCCAGAAAAGGAAGGAGATCGCGCACCGGACAGCTACAGGGACTGTTTGGTGGCGCACCGGACTGTCTGATGCGCCACCCGACAGAAGGAAAGATTAGCCTTCCAAGATTGCCTCCAACGGCTCCTAGCTGCCTTGGGGCTATAAAAGGGACCCCTAGGCGCATGGAGGAGTCACCCAAGCATTCTTTGATCATTCCTAAGCATCCAGACTCCACTCCCACGCATTTGATTCTCTATGCTAGCAATATGAGCTCCTCTTGAGTTGAGAACTCCGTGTGTTGAACTTAGAGCTCAAGTTGTGACTTGTGTGCGTGATTGTGCTCTCGTTTTGAGTCTTGTGTGCGTTGCTCTCCCCTCCCTTACTTCCATGCTTCTTTGTGATCATCAATTGTAAGGGCGAGAGGCTCCAAGTTGTGGAGATTCCTCGCAAACAGGAGAAAGTATAAGAAATAAGAACACTGTGGTATTCAAGTTGATCATTGGATCACTTGAAAGGGGTTGAGTGCAACCCTCGTCCATTAGGACGCCACAACGTGGAAGTAGGCAAGTATTACTTGGCCGAACCACGGGATAACTCGCGTGTCTCTTGTGATTGCTTTTCTGTGTGATTATTGTAATTCGCAAAGAGCTGGCTCTATAGCCACTTGGTTTTATCATTCTAACACTTAAACCAAGTTTTGTGGCTATTAGTTGTTGAATTTTACAGGATCACCTATTTACCCTCCCCCCTTTAGGTGCTCTCAATTGGTATCGGAGCCGTTCTCTTCACGAAAGGGACTAATCGCCCGAAGAGATGGATCCTAAGGGAAAGGGGATGGTGGTCAATGATAAGGAGAAGGAGTCCATCTTCAACAAGCCAAGGGACGACAAGCCCACTGACTCTGGCTCGAGTCATAAGAAGAAGGACGGGAAGAAGAAGAGGCGCATCAAGAAGATCGTCTACTACGACAGCGATGAGTCTTCTTCTTCCCAAAGAGACGATGACTACGATGAGAAAAAGAAACCGGTTAACTCAAATTTTTCATTTGATTATTCTCGTATTCCGTATAATTCCAATGTCCACTTGCTTTCTATTCCTCTTGGTAAACCTCCACACTTTGATGGAGAGGACTACGCTTTTTAGAGTCACAAAATGCGTAGTCATCTTTTCTCTCTCCATCCTAGTATTTGAGAGATAGTTGAGAATGGAATGCAATTTGATATGACAGATAACCCTGTATTCATTAACGAACAAATTCATAAGAATGCACAAGCTACCATGGTTTTGTTAGCATCATTGTGCAGGGATGAATACAACAAGGTGAGCGGCTTGGACAACGCCAAGCAAATATGGGACACCCTCAAGATTTCACATGAGGGGAACGACGCCACCATGATCACTAAAATGGAGTTGGTGGAAGGCGAGCTAGGAAGGTTTGCCATGATCAGGGGAGAGGAGCCAACACAAACGTACAACAGGCTCAAGACCCTGGTCAACAAGATCAGGAGCTATGGAAGCACAAGATGGACGGACCATGACGTCGTCCGACTTATGCTCAAGTCTTTCACTGTTATTGACCCTTATCTTGTGAACCTCATACGTGAAAATCCCAGGTACACAAAGATGACGCCTGAGGAGATACTCGGAAAGTTTGTTAGCAAGCGTATGATGGTCAAGGAAGCAAGATATGTTGATGATGCATTGAACGGTCCAATGCCCATCTATGAGCCCCAGCCCGTTGCACCTAAGGCAACAAGCAGCAGCAGGGAGGCGCTACCTAGCAAGGTGGCACAAGTTGAGGCTGCTGGGCTAAATGAAGACGATATGGCCCTCATCATCAAGCGCTTCAAGACCGCGCTAAAAGGATGCAAGGAGCATCCCAACAAGAGCAAAGAAAAGGGAAAGCGCTCCTGTTTTAAGTGCGGTAAGACTGGTCATTTCATAGCAAATTGTCCTAATAATGCTAGTGGCCAGGAACAAGAAAAGAGCGGGAAAAGGGAGAAGAAGAAGGCCTATAAGATGGCGAAGGGTGAGGCACACCTCGGCAAAGAATGGGATTCAGATTGCTCTTCTTCCGACTCCGACGACGAAGGACTCACTGCCTCAGCCTTCGACAAGTCGTCTCTCTTCCCCAACGAGCGTCATACTTGCCTCATGGCAAAGGAGAAAAAGGTAAGCGCTCGAGATACCCCTAAGTATACTACTTCAAGTGATGATGACTCTAGTGATGATGAAGTAGATTATACAAGCTTATTCAAAGGTTTAGATAGAACTAAAATAGATAAAATCAATGAATTGATTGATGCTTTAAATGAAAAGAATAGATTGTTAGAGAAGCAAGAAGATATTTTATATGAAGAGCATGACAAGTTTATTAGTGTGCAAAAATCTCTTGCTTTAGAGGTTAAAAGGAATGAAATGCTTTCTTCTGAATTATCCGCTTGTCATGAAACTATGTCTAGCTTAAAGAGTATTAATGATGATTTAAATGCTAAGCTAGAAGTAGTTAATAAATCTAGTTCTTGTGTAGAGCATGTTGTCATTTGTAATAGGTGTAAGGATTTTGATGTTGATGCATGTGTTGAGCACCTTACTTCTATTACAAAATTAGATGGTGAAGTGGCAAGTCTTAATGCCCAACTTAAGACTTGCAAAAATGACTTTAATAAGTTAAAATTTGCTAGGGATGCCTACACCGTTGGTAGACATCCCTCAATTAAGGATGGACTTGGATTTCGAAAGGAAGCCAAGAACTTAACAAGTCAAAGGGCTCCAATTTCCAACAAGGAGAAAGGGAAGGCCCCTATGGCTAGTAGTACTCAAAGGAATCATGCTTTCATGTACAATGATAGAAAATTTTCTAGAAATTCTCATTATAATAGGAGTTATAATGCTTTTGACTCACATGCCAGGATTGCTTCAAGTTCCAATTCTAATGGTAGGCCTAGGAGAAATTTTGTGTCTCATGCTCCTAGAAAAGTGTGTAATAAACCTACAACTGTCTTTCATGCTTGCAACACTACATTTGTTCTTTTATGTAAAAATGAAAAAATGGTTGCTAGAAAGTTGGGGGTCAAATGCAAGGGAGACAAGACTTGCATTTGGGTCCCAAAGGCTATTGTAACTAACCTTGTAGGACCCAACAAGAGTTGGGTACCTAAAACCCAAGCCTAATTTGCCTTGCATGTTTATGCATCCGAGGGCTCAAGCTAGATTATCGACAGCGGATGCACAAACCACATGACGGGGAAGAAGAAGATGTTCACCTCCTATGTCAAGAACAAAGATTCCCAAGATTCGATCATCTTTGGAGATGGGAATCAAGGCAAGGTTAAAGGACTAGGGAAGATAGCTATTTCATCTGAGCATTCTATTTCAAATGTGTTCCGCTCGAGTACAATTTATTATCTGTTAGTCAACTATGTAATATGGGTTATAATTGTCTATTTACCAATGTAGATGTGTCTGTCTTTAGAAGGAGTGATGGTTCACTAGCTTTTAAGGGTGTATTAGATGGCAAACTCTACTTAGTTGATTTTTCGAAAGAGGAGGCCGTTCTAGATGCATGCTTAATTGCTAAGACTAGCATGGGCTGGCTGTGGCATCACCGTCTAGCACATGTTGGGATGAAGAACCTTCATAAACTTCTAAAGGGAGAACATGTGTTAGGTCTAACCAATGTATTTTTCGAAAAAGATAGACCTTGTGCAGCTTGTCAAGTAGGTAAACAGGTGGGAAGCACTAATCACAGCAAGAATGTGATGACCACATCAAGACCTCTGGAGCTACTTCATATGGACCTCTTTGGACCCGTCGCCTACCTCAGCATCGGGGGAAGTATGTATGGTCTTGTTATTGTTGATGATTTTTCCCGCTTCACTTGGGTATTATTTTTGCAGGATAAATTAGAAACCCAAGGGACCCTAAAGCGCTTTCTAAGGAGAGCCCAAAACGAATTTGAGCTCAAGGTGAAAAAGATAAGAAGCGACAATGGGTCCGAGTTCAAGAACTTACAAGTGGAGGAGTACCTTGAGGAGGAAGGAATCAAGCACGAGTTCTCCTCTCCCTACACACCACAGCAAAACGGTGCTTGGAGAATTCAAGACACCCAAACGGTTTTGGTCGGAAGCTGTGAATACAGCTTGCCACGCCATAAACCGGGTCTACCTTCATCGCCTCCTCAAGAAGACCTCGTATGAACTTCTAACCGGTAACAAACCCAATGTGTCATACTTTCGTGTTTTTGGGAGTAAATGTTATATTCTAGTAAAGAAAAGTAGAAATTCCAAATTTGCTCCCAAAGTTATAGAAGGGTTTTTGCTAGGCTATGACTCAAATACAAAGGCGTATAGAGTCTTCAACAAATCATCAGGTTTGGTTGAAGTCTCTAGCGATGTTGTATTTGATGAAACTAATGGTTCTCTAAGAGAGCAAGTTGATCTTGATGATGTAGATGGAGATGATGTTCCAACGGACGCAATTCGCACCATGGCGATTGGAGATGTGCGACCACAGGAACACCAAGAGCAAGATCAACCTTATTCCTCAACAATGGTGCACCCCCCGACTCAAGATGATGAACAGGTTCCTCAAGAGGAGGCGTGTGATCAAGGGGGAGCACAGGAAGACCAAGTTGTGGAGGAAGAAGCACCATGGGCCCCTCCAACTCAAGTCTGAGCGACGATTCAAAGGAATCATCCCGTCGACCAGATTTTGGGTAATATAAGCAAGGGAGTAACAACTCGCTCACGTCTAGCTAATTTTTGTGAGCATTACTCATTTGTCTCTTCTATTGAGCCTTTCAGGGTAGAAGAGGCCTTGCAAGATCCGGACTAGGTGTTGGCCATGCAGGAAGAGCTCAACAACTTCAAGCGAAATGAAGTTTGGACCCTGGTGCCATGTCCTAAGCAAAACGTTGTGGGAACCAAGTGGGTGTTCCGCAACAAACAGGACGAGCACGGGATGGTGACAAGGAACAAGGC
The DNA here is from genome assembly GCA_029449295.1 of Zea luxurians. Classification (NCBI taxonomy): domain Eukaryota; kingdom Viridiplantae; phylum Streptophyta; class Magnoliopsida; order Poales; family Poaceae; genus Zea; species Zea luxurians. The sequence goes on along the minus strand of JAOPSE010000001.1, from coordinate 40,120,475 downwards.
TCGACTTGTGGCAAAAGGTTATGCCCAAGTCGCAGGTTTGGACTTTGAGGAGACTTTTGCTCCTGTGGCTAGGCTAGAGTCTATTCGCATTTTGTTAGCCTATGCCGCTCACCATTCTTTCAGGTTGTTCCAAATGGATGTGAAGAGCGCTTTCCTCAACGGGCCAATCAAGGAGGAGGTGTACGTAGAGCAACCCCCTGGCTTTGAGGATGAACTGTACCCCGACCATGTGTGTAAGCTCTCTAAGGCGCTCTATGGACTTAAGCAAGCCACAAGAGTATGGTATGAATGCCATAGAGATTTCCTAATTGCTAATGCTTTCAAGGTTGGGAAAGCCGATCCAACTCTTTTCACTAAGACTTGTGATGGTGACCTATTTGTGTGCCAAATTTATGTCGATGCCATAATATTTGGTTCTACTAACCAAAAGTCTTGTGAGGGGTTTAGCAGGGTGATGACACAGAAATTTGAGATGTCGATGATGGGCGAGTTGAACTACTTCCTTGGGTTCCAAGTGAAGCAACTCAAGGACGTTACCTTCATCTCACAAACGAAGTACACGCAAGACTTGCTCATGCGGTTCGGGATGAAAGATGCCATGCCTGCAAAGACACCAATGGGAACCGACGGACATGTCGACCTCAACAGAGGAGGTAAGTCCGTTGATCAAAAGGCATACCGGTCTATGATAGGTTCTTTGCTTTATTTATGTGCTAGTAGACCGGATATTATGCTAAGCGTATGCATGTGTGCTAGATATCAATCTGACCCAAGGGAATGTCACCTTGTGGCCGTTAAGCGGATTCTTAGATATTTAGTTGCTACGCCTTGCTTCGAGATCTGGTATCCAAAGGGGTCTACCTTTGACTTGATTGGATATTCAGACTCCGATTATGCCGGGTGCAAGGTTGATAGGAAGAGTACATCAGGGACGTGCCAATTCCTAGGAAGGTCCCTGGTGTCTTGGAGTTCAAAGAAACAAACTTCCGTTGCCCTATCCACCGCTAAGGACAAGTATGTTGCCGCGGGACAGTGTTGCGCAACTACTTTGGATGAGGCAAACCCTCCGGGACTTTGGCTATAATCTGAGCAAAGTCCCACTCCTATGTGACAATGAGAGTGCAATCCGCATGGCAGATAATCCTATTGAACACAGCCGCACTAAGCACATAGACATCCGGCATCACTTCCTGAGAGACCACCAACAAAAGGGAGATATCGAGGTGTACCATATTAACATCGAGAACCAGCTAGCCGATATCTTCACCAAGCCTTTAGATGAGAAAAGGTTTTGCAGGTTGCGTAGTGAGCTAAATGTCTTAGATTCGCGTAACTTGGATCGATCTATAGCATACATGTGTTTTATGCCTTTGATCATGTAATTTATGCATTTCAATCTTGTTTTGTTCATTTATGGTGCTCAAGTTGTACACATGATCCCTGGACCTCACAAGTTCATTTGCAAGTGATGCACTTATTTAGGGGGAGGCATGCTACAACTTGACCCTTGAGACTAACCTTGTGTTCGAGTTTGCTTGTTTTAGTCTCAAAAGTGAATTGAAAGGGAAGGGTGGACTTGGACCATGCAAAGACTTCCACTGCACTCCGGTATTAACTCCAAGTTCATTTCTATGCTCTTATTGCCTTTTTGCTCTTAATTGACAATTTTGGTGAGGCAATGGGGTTAAAGGGCCAAGAATGATCCCATTTTGGTGCTTAATGCCAAAGGGGGAGAAATTAAGGCCAAAACAAATAGATCAATTACCACTTGTGAAATTTCGAAAAGAGTAGAGTTAGAACTTTTTGATTTGTCAAAATACTCTTATTGTCTCCTATTGTCAAAAGTTGGTCTCTTGTGGGGAGAATGTTTGATTATGGGAAAAAGGGGGAGTTTTTGGATCTTTGATCAATTTCTCTTGCAATACCTCTCTTTATGCCTCAACAAGTGTGTTTGACTTAGAGATAGGAAAATGAATTTGATTTGTAAAAACAAACCAAGTGGTGGCAAAGAATGATCCAAATATGCCAAATTTGAATAAAAAACAATTCTTGTTCTCAATTGCATTGGTGTTGCACTTCTCTTAGTTGCTTTTTGATGTGTTGGCATAAATCACCAAAAAGGGGGAGATTGAAAGGAAAATGTGCCCTTGGGCCATTTCTAAAGTGTTTTGGTGATTAAGTGCCCAACACATTTTCTCTAAGTGCTAATTTGTGCCAAAGATTGAAGAAGTGCAAATCATATTACAAGGTATGTTTCTAGACTTAGTACATTGATTTGAGTACTAATGTATTATGTTTAACTGCTAGAAACAGGAGAAATTGGTTTGGAAAAGAGTTGGCTGTTTACAGCCAACTACAGCTCGGTCTGGGTGCACCGGACTGTCTGGTGGTGCACCGGACAGTGTTCGGTGGTGCACCGAACAGTGTCCGGTGCTCCAGGCTAGTCTCCGGTGAACAGGCCGCTCTCGGGACTCGATGGCGGCGTACGGCTATAATTCACCGGACTGTCCGGTGGTGCACCGGACTGTCCGGTGTGTCGTCCGCGGTGAAGTCGTCGCTCTCGGGAAACGTTTAATGGCGTACGGCTAAAAATCACTGGACTGTCCGGTGAGGCACCGGACTGTCCGGTGAGCCAACGGTTGACTGTGCCAACGGTCGGCCGCGCAATCCGCGCGCGACGCGTGGGCGCGCCAACGGTCGGTAGGGGGCACCGGACTGTCCGGTGTGCACCGTACAGTGCCCGGTGTGCCAACTGCCGCAAATCTGCAACGATCGGATGCGCCAAAAAGGAAGGAGATCACGCACCAGACAGCTACAGGGACTGTCCGGTGGCACACCAGACTGTCCGGTGCGCCACCCGACAGAAGGCAAGATTAGCCTTCCAAGATTGCCTCCAACGGCTCCTAGCTGCCTTGGGGCTATAAAAGGGACCCCTAGGCGCATGGAGGAGTCATCCAAGCATTCTTTGATCATTCCTAAGCATCCAGACTCCACTCCCACGCATTTGATTCTCTATGCTAGCAATATGAGCTCCTCTTGAGGGTAGAACTCCGTGTGTTGAACTTAGAGCTCAAGTTGTGACTTGTGTGCATGATTGTGCTCTCGTTTTGAGTCTTGTGTGCATTGCTCTCCCCTCCCTTACTCCTGTGCTTCTTTGTGATCATCAATTGTAAGGGCGAGAGGCTCCAAGTTGTGGAGATTCCTCACAAACGGGAGAAAGTATAAGAAAGAAGAACACCGTGGTATTCAAGTTGATCATTGGATCACTTGAAAGGGGTTGAGTGCAACCCTCGTTTATTGGGACGCCACAACGTGGAAGTAGGCAAGTATTACTTGGCCGAACCACGGGATAACTCGCTTGTCTCTTGTGATTGCTTTTCTGTGTGATTATTGTAATTCGCAAAGAGCTCGCTCTATAGCCACTTGGTTTTATCATTCTAACACTTAACCAAGTTTTGTGGCTATTAGTTGTTGAATTTTACAGGATCACCTATTCACCCCCCTCTAGGTGCTCTCACACAGCGCAGGGAGTTTACAACTCGAGAAGTGCTCAAATCTCAAACACGAAGATCTGAATGCGTGCTTGCGGAGTCTAGGCGTCTTAGGATGTTCAATGGAGGCTTAGTGTGTTGCTCCATGCACCTAGGGGTCCCTTTTATAGCCCCAAGGTAGCTAGGAGCCCTTGGAACTCCATTTGATAGGCAATTCTTGCCTTCTGCCGGTTGGCGCACCAGACATGAACAGTGCCTGATCTCATTCCTTTTCTGGCATAGCCGACCATTGAGCCCTCAGTCCACTTGGCACACCGGACACTATCCGGTGCACACTGGACAGTCCAGTGCGACCAAGTGACCATTGGCCCTAGCCACGTGTCGTCTATTGATTGCACTGCTGACCGTTGGCTTGGGAGCTGTTGGCTCACCGGACAGTCCGGTGCGCCACTGGATAGTCCAGTGATTTTTGGCCACGGCGCCCTCACCAATTCCCGAGAGCAGCGAGTTCGCTGCTGGACCAGCCGGTGCACCGGACACTGTTCGGTGCACACCGGACAGTTCGATGCACCGAAGGCTGGTGCAAGTTTGGTTGGACTTAGCCAAAACTTCTCCAATCCAATTTCATTTGATTTAACAAGGTTCCTAGCACTTAGAGAAATATGTTAGTTCCAAAAACAATTCACTAAGGCCAGAGTCATACCTTGATTCTTTGATTTGCATCTCTCAACCACTTAGCATATATTAATCACAATAACATGTGTTGGACATCTAATCACCAAAACATTTATAGAAATGGCCCAAAGGCACATTTCCGTTTCACCAATGTAGACGGTCTGGCAATTCTCCTTCTTCACCTGCAGCACTATATAAGCAGACGGGTTGGTGAGAAGTTACCACAACATTTATTGCCATCGCACTGTTGTGTTGTTAAAAATTTTAACTAAAGCCGAAGCTTTCTAGATTACGCTTTCGAACAAGCTATTTGTCACTTGAAATCAGCTTCATCTTTAAGGAGTCTAAACACTAGAATGGCTCGAGTAAGATCCACTGCTAGGGTGTCCCGTGAGGGAGATGAGGCCAAAGTGACTGAAACATCACCAATATCAGAAGTGATGAGACGATCAGGTCTAGTTATGTCAGAAGAAGCTAATGCCGAAGCTGAGCAAACTGTGGCCGAAGGCGGAAGTGATAATGAAAGTGAGGAGGACAACAGCATTCTGAGCCCATCAAAACCTAGTCACATTGAATTCTAAAAATCGACCGTAACAGAAGAGGACTTAGTTGTGATAAAAAAGTTAGGCTATTTTTGGGAAGATGAAGATAAACTTATTCGATTTGCTGGCAAAGAAGTGATTCCAGAGCCGAAGGAAGATGAAGTTGTTGTTTTTAGGAGCTTCTTTAGGGCAGGGCTGCCGTTTCCCTATACGATATGATAGGGGAAGTCTTGAAAAGATTTGAAATATATCTTCATCAGCTAACACCGAATGTCATTGTTAGGCTTAGTGTCTACATATGGGCTCTCCGAAGCCAGGGTAAAAGTGCAAATGTCGAAGGGTTCTGCCGAGTGCATGAGCTGCATATTAGACGAAAGCCAGAGCCGACGGTCTACACAAAAACATAGGGTGCTATAATTTTGCCTACCGGAACGACACCAAGGCCCTGGTGATCGGCTACCGCACTAAATGGACGACCGGGTGGACTAGCGAATGGTTCTACGTGAAGGCTGACGAGAAGAGGAGAGAAAAGCTCATGACTATGGTAATGAGTCCTCTGAGATTAAGCTTCGGCATGATGAAGTCATTATGCAACATGCAACTTGGCTCCCCAAGCTAGCTGGCCGAAGTAGAATTTAGGGTGGTAGCTGGTCAAATTAGCACTAGGGACTTAGTGCAGGAATATCTGGCAAACAAAACTTTTCCAACCTCTAGCAGATGGGGATGCCTAAGAAGAAGGAAGGAGGGAAAAAATAAGAACTTGTTCGACTTCCCTACCGTTTCAAATTTCGAAAGCAATTCAAAGAACCATGTTTTGAATGGTTAGAAATGATAGAAACTATGTGCAATGAAATACTAGGAAATTATACAAAGAAAGAAGATCAGTTAATGACTGCTGCCTTTGGCACCCGGCCAAAACGAAGGTTGAATATGGTGATGGATGCTCTGAATTTTGAATACCCAGATTATGACAGGCTTGACGAAGGAGCCAGAGGGGGTAAAAGGAAAAGGATTGTAAGTATTCTAGGTAGGCAAGCTGCCCGATCTGTCAAGGAGGACCATAAAGCTTTGAAGAAACAGAAGACTCTTCTGGAGCCGAAGGATTCGGCTCCCGAGAAGCGAAAACTCGACAAGATATCTTCTGCTGATACGAAGGTACAAGATGTGCCAGAGAAGAATATGAGTCCTCCTTCACCCTCTGCTGCTGAAGTGTCGGAGATTTTGAAGGTAATGACTGAATCCATACCATTTGCACTGCTAAGTCCTCTAAGGTTAGATCTGACTAGCCTTTTATAATCAAAGGAAACTGCTCCGGCCGCGGAGGAGAAGGTCGGGGGGTAGAAAAAGCAACGGATGATGAACGTGATGCAAGCGATTGAGCAAACGCTGCCCTCAGCTTCGGCAGTAAAAGCAGTGATGTCTGTCAATACCAAAGATACCACCGGAGCCGATGCTGAGGAACTCGCAACCATAATGTCGGAAATTGACAAACTCATATCAGATGTGGTTGCCGAGGAAAACATAGCCACAACGCCTGATGAAGGGAAAGAATTGAAGGTGCCTCTTCGAAAGATAGAGATTTTGACCTTCGGCACCTGGGTGACCAAAAACTTTCTGAAGAGGATAAGTCAGAGTTAAAAGAGTTTGCTATATCCCGCGGTTATCAGCCCGGATCCATACTCTTTGGCGGGGTCGACGAGGAGATTTTGGGATGCATTCGTGACCGTGCCGGGGCAAAAATTGTAAGCACCTTATCCAAGAGTGTTGGATTTCTGAAGCTAGAAACGGACATAAGTTGCTATAGGCGGCAACATATCATCGACAACTTGTTCTACTAAAATTTCAAAGTGAGGCTTCTCTTCAGCTTGTTACAAGTACCTTCATGGTGTTTTGTGTATTCTAACTTTGGTTTGTTTCGCAGAGCCTGCTACTGAGCAAAGCGTTGAAAATGCAGCAGGATGTCGAAGATAGAAAAAATGAAATCATTATTGAAGGGTTTGAAGATAAAATCAAAAAACTTAAGGATTCCTTGAAGGAAAAAGACAACTTGCTGCATTCAGCCGAAAGCTCACTCGCCGAAGCGCGAATTCAAAGTGAAAAATTGAGCAGAGAACTGGACGAAGCTCGAGCGACTTTGGAAAAGAAATCAGAACACTTCGACCGTGAATCCAAGGCAATAAATGCAAGAATCGAAGCAGAAGTTAAAAAGAATGATAAATTGAGCGAAGCTATTACAAACCTTCGGAATAAATGATTCGGCTTTGCCACTCAATGCATTGCTCAGTTGAAGGGGAAATTCAATTCTATCAGAGCCGCATCTGAAGAAATTACCCCTTCTACCAAAGATATTCCCGGAGCCTTCGAGCATATTGAGAAAGAAGTTGAGGCTCTCGACGAAGTCATAACTGGGCACGACGATTTTTGTGCACTGGTGGCTTCTCGTGGCACGGCTGGAGTATTCAGGAAGGTTGGATGCAATCACGTGAGGGCCGTAAACAGGCCAAACTTTGGCCTGTCACTGTCTAATCTGATTGAAATTTCGACCAAAGCCCAGAGTATAGGTAACAGATTCATTACTCAAATCTGGGCGAGCTAGCTGGAGACGAAGCTCGAGATTTGCTTAGCAAAGTATAGAAAATCTCTTTACCATTAGGCCTTTATTTTATATTTTCCCTTGCCATGTTCCTTATTACCCTTGCTTTTGTCCTTTTTCAGGATGATGATGCCAAAGGTCAATAAGCCGCAGCTAGATCTGAAGCTTTAGAGTAGTCTTCTTAGAGTCGTCCTTGAATTCTAAAAAACACTTTGGAAATTCTTTTGCACAAGAAGTGTAATATTTGTAACTATAATGCGAGCAGAATTGTGAATATTTGTAAATGCTTTGTAATACTATTTACCTATTGTTTATATATCATCTTCTTTGCTATGGACGAAACTGACACTTGTAGCTTCTGAGCCGAAGGCGAAAAACACCTTTCCTTCTTTTCATTCACATCAAAGCACCTTTCATACATAATGAAGCTTCCTTTGAAACGAAGCACCTTCGTATAAAACGAATCATTTTCTCATTGAAAGCTGGAATTCCTGCTTTTCCTGTTAATATTTCATGCTTTATGTGATGATGATGAACCTATGAATGTCTAATGTATGATTGTATGAATGCAAAAGATGATGTGATGATGTGTGCAGATGTATGTCGAAGATAAAAAACTCACACGAATACACACCCAGACTCTGCATCCCCTTAGGAACGACTTTGGAGTCTCTTCACCTTTTTACTTAGGTGGTATTTTAGCTCTGCATTCCCTTAGGAATGACTTTGGAGCTAAGCTCTGCATCCCCTTAGAAACGACTTTGGAGCTTCTTCACCTTTTACTTAGGTGGCAATTTATCTCTGCATCCCCTTAGGAACGACTTTGGAGCTTCCTCACCTTTTACTTAGGTGGCATCTTAGCTCTACATTCCCTTAGGAATGACTTTTGAGCTTCTTCAAAGTTTTTTACACTCGATGGTGTAGTCCTAGATTTTACATTTTACATGTGGGAGAATTTGGCCCTTGTATTGCACAGGGCTGCACAAGAAAAATGAAAATTACAACCTATGGCCCCATTAAAAATCTTTCTCCCCTCCTGAAAGGAAAGGGTGCCATAGGTAAAAATAAGAAAATTACATAATTTACACATAGTATCTCCGAAGCTCATCCGCATTCAAAGACCTTGGAATGTCATTACCATCCAAGTCTTTCAACCTATATGATCCAGGCCTTGACGAAGATACCACCAAGAAGGGACCTTCCCACTTAAGCTGAAGCTTCCCCAAGGTATCCGGATTGGCCACCCTTCGAAGCACTAGGTGCCCTGGCCTGATGTTCTTCAGTTTTACCTTCTGATCACACCATTTGATTGTTTCGGCCTAATACTTATTGATGTGGTCTACTGCTTGGAACCTAGTCTCTTCTACGGTGTCTTTTGTTATTTTGCAATTCTCTTCATCTTCTGTCGAAGCCAAGGTCCTTATGGAACCCCTTCTTGCTTCTTCCGATGTTATTGCTTCGTCACCAAACAGGAGCTTGAATGGGGTAAAATCCGTTGATCTTGAAACAGCAGTGTCGTGGTTCCACACCACCTTTGTTAATTCGTTTGGACACTTTCTTCTGGGCTGGTTGAAGATTGACTTCATTTTTCCTGTTATTGTAATTTCATTTGCTCTTTCTACCAGTCCATTTGACTCCGGATGTCTCACTGATGCAAAGTGTATTTTCATGTCAATCTGATCACAAAAATCTTTGAATGTTTCAGCATCAAATTGAGTTCCATTATCAACCGTGATAGCCTTCGGCACACCAAAACGACAAACAATATTCTGCCAAAAGAACTTCTGAATTATGGCCGAAGTTATTGTAGCTATGGGCTTAGCTTCGATTCACTTTGAGAAGTACTCTACTGCTACCACCACATATTTCAAGTTACCTTGTGCTGGTGGAAGTGGGCCTAGCAGATCTAGGCCCCACCTTTGCAGTGGCCAGGTGGGCTATATTAGCTGGGTTAAAGACGAAGGTTATTTCTGGTCTCTGGCACACTTCTGGCAGTTTTCACATTTTTGAACCAAGTCCGCTGCATCCGAAGCTGCCTTCGGCCAATAAAATCCTTGTCTAAAAACCTTCCCCAGCAAAGGCCTTTACCCAATGTGAGCTCCACACAATCCTGCATGTATCTCCATCATCAGTTCTTGACCTTTGGTTCTAGACAAACATTTTAGTAATGGAGAGCAGACTCCTTGTTTGTACAACTCTCCCTCTATGATTACATAGGATCTTATTCTTGCTTCCATTCTTTTGTTGTAAACTTCATCATCCGAAAGACATTTGCCTTGAAGGAAAGATACAATCACAGTCCTCCAATCTTCGCTGTGCATTGGTGAGATTGTAAGCATTGTTGTCTCCACGAGCTCGACTGAAGGTGCTTTTATTGTTTCGAAAAATACCTCCGAAGGTAACAGAAGCCCCTGTGCCGCTGACTTAGCTAACAAATCTGCATGCTCATTTTCTCCTCTTGGGATGTTTTTTACAGAGAAACCTTCGAAAGAGGCTTCCATCCTTCGGACTATATCCAGATACTTCTCGAGCTTCGGGTCCCTTGTTTTACTACTCTTGTCAACGTGACCGGCAATGACTTGTGAATCGGATTTGAGTATTACCCTTCTTATTCCCATTGCCTTAAGTTTTCGAAGCCCCAAAAGAAGGGCTTCGTATTCTGCAATGTTATTTGTGCAGTTGAAATCCAACCTTGCTGCATAGCAGGTTTTGATTTTAGATGGTGAAATTAAAACGGCAGCTGCTCTCGCACTGAAGGTTCCCAATGACCCATCACAAAATATTGTCTAGGCTTTGGCATCGTTTGTTTTCTCTTCTTCCTGAGCACCTGGCGTCCAATCAGCAATGAAGCCTGCTAACGCTTGGGATTGGATCGAAGATCTATGAACATAATCAATAGTGAATTCATTCAATTCTGCAGCCCATTTTCCAACTCTTCCTGTGGCTTCTCTGTTTCTCATTATATCCTTGAGGAGTTGTGAAGAAGGTACTATGATATGTTATGTTTGAAAGTAATGTCGAAGCTTCCTGGAAGCCATCAGTACAGCATATAGTATCTTCTCTAACTTTGTGTAATTTTTCTTTGATGGACTAAGTACTTCAGAGACGAAGTACACAGGCACTTGCTTCTTTGCCTGGCCATCCTGCTTTTCTTGTATCAACGCTGCACTGACCGCAGTGTGGGAAGCAGCCACATACAACAGCAATGGAGTTCCTGATGAAGGTGGGGTTAAGGTTGTTAGTTCTATCAAATACTGCTTCAGTTCTTCGAAGGTTTTTTGTTGAGTTGGTCCCCATTTGAAGACTTCGGCTGACTTTAGCAGTTCAAAAAATGGCAAGTTCCTCTCTGCTGATCTTGAAATAAATCTATTTAAGGAAGCCAACCTTCCTGTTAACCTCTGGACATCTTTTCGTGACTTCGGTGGCTCCATCCGAAGTATGGCTTCTATCTTACTTGGATTGGCTTCGATCCCCTTTGTTGATACCAGATAACCAAGAAATTTTCCCTTCACTCCGAAAACACATTTTTCTGGGTTTAGCTTAACACCAGCTCATCTGAAATTAGCAAATGTTTCTTCTAAATCAGCAATGTGGTTTTCTTGCTTTGTGCTTTTGACTATGATATCATCAACATATGTCAGCACATTCTTGCCAATTTGGGAGTGGAGGACTTTGGTAGTCATCCTGCTGAAGCTTCCTCTAGCATTCTTGAACCTCTCTGGCATCCGAAGGTAGCAGTAGGTCCCGCTAGGGGTTATGAAGCTTGTCTTGGGCTCATCTTCTTTCTTCATCCAGATTTGGTGGTATCCTGAATAACAATCCAAAAGACTCATGAGCTCCGAAGTAGCTGCTGCATCCACAAGGGAGTCGATCCTTGGCAAAGGGAACTCATCCTTCGGACATGCCTTGTTAAGATCCGTAAAGTCAATGCACATTCTCCACTTTCCATTGGCCTTCTTCACCATCAGAGTATTAGCTAGCCACTCTGGATATGTCACCTCTCTAATCACTCCGGCACTCAAAAGCCTTTTGACTTCATTTTGTGCACCTTCGGCTTTGTCTTCAGACATCTTCCGAAGCTTTTGCCTTCTTGGCCTGATAGCCAGATCTACATTAAGTGAATGCTTGATGACGTCTCTGTTGACGCCATAGAGATCATTGGCTAACCAGGCAAAGACATCCTTGCAGTTGAATAAAAACTTCAATAGGGCCTTCTCTTGTTCCTCAGACAGTTGTGACCCCAACAACACCTTCTGCTTGGCTACATCCTCACATAAAAGCATAGGCTTCGGCTGATCTGCTGAGGCAGCCTTATCCCTCTTGTGTTTGTACTGCTGGTTAGCTTCAGCTTCATCTATGTTATGGATGGCCTTCGAATCTGTCCAATTCTCCTTGGCCCTTCTAGCAGCCTCTTGACTCCCATACGCAGCTATGGGGCCTTGGTCTGATGGTATCTTCATGCACAAATATGCTGGATAAAGTATTAATTCGAAGGCGTTTAATGTTCCTCGTCTAATGATTGCATTTAGGGATACTCCATATCAACAATGTCAAAGACAACCTGCTCTATCCTTGTGTTGTGAACATAGCCAAAGGTGATCGGCATAGTTATCTTGCCGAGTGCCACTATCTGCCTTCCTCCGAAGCCACAGAGAGGGTGTGTTGCATCATGTATTTTATCAATTTGTTCTTGCATTTGTCTAAAAGCTTTCGCAAAGATGATGTCTGTTGCACTGCCTATGCCTACAAGGACATTGTGAATCAGAAACCCTTTGATGACACAAGATATGACCATTGCATCATTGCGAGGATAATCCTTGAGCTGAAGGTCCTCCTAGAAGAAGGTGATTGGTAAGTGAGACCACTTGGACTTGATGAAGGGTCCTTGCACTCCAACATGTTGTACCCTTCTTTGTGCTTCCTTCTTCTACTTCTTATTAGCTAGTTCAGAACTTGAGCCACCTGTGATTGGGAACACCAGCTTCATAGCCGAAGGTGCCATAGCTTGGCTGCCTTGCGAAGCTATTGTCGCAGTCGTGGAAGTGAGTTCAACAGGGGTGGGCACCAATGTTGGTCACTTGTTCTCAAATGTTGTGGATCAAGAACAAGGCAACACAATTGTTAATTATTACAGACCTTCGTCTTCCGAAGCTTTATCTCTACATGGGGATAATGCTCATCAGACGAAGGTCAAGAAGGACATACCTTCCTTATTTAATATATGAATAAAAATGCAAAAGAATAAAGACTGTATCTGCATCTTATTAATTCATTCATATTTGCATTTTATAAAGTACGTATGAATATTAACAAAATTAATATTACATTAATACCTTCGGCTTGCTCGAATGCGAGGATGTGAGGGAGTGATTACAATTTTTTGTGAACAGTATGGTGCTATTATTCATGTATTTATAGGCACGGGACGCAGCCCGAGTAAAATTACATTCATGACCCTCTACATTTAATTGCAGACAATCTGACATATTTAGGTCTATCTGGTCTTTTCTTTTTCCGCTTCAGTGAGGTTGGTCGCAGCTTCGGCATTTAGTAGTATTGTTTCTTCTCAAGGTCTTCGTCTTGGAACCTTTAGCAGAAAAAGAAAGATGACCTCTGTATCGCTTTACTGAAGGTGTTTTTGCCTTAAGGACCTTCGGTGGAGAAGGAGATCCCCAACAAGTAGCTCTTGGTATACTTGTGTGTTGAAGAGGTGTGCCATGGGGGTCCTTTTATAGCCCCAAAATGCCACATACTAGTTGCCCCTTCCTTCTAAAAAGATGCTAAAACTGGCTATATGTGGGCGCATCGGACCAGTCTGCTGCACCACTAGACCGGGAACAATCACACTCCCACTAGGATATGACTAGCGCCCTTCCTTAACTAACCGACACCGAACCAATTCAGTGCATGTCGAGACCGGGTGCCATGTTAGCTAGCCGTTGGCCAGTGCACGCCCGCGGGAGAGAGTCGTTAGAGACGGTCTGGTGGACCATCGGACCTGTTCCTATAGACGGTCTAGTGAATTTTTATAATTACATTCCCTAGACTGCGAAGTTCAGTTGTACATGGACCTGGCCCGGTGCCCCAGGCCGCCCAACGGCTAAGTTCTAGGCCCGTGCGGACTAGGTCCGTTGAGGCCTAGAATAGCCCAACTTAGGCTCTTTTAAGCCTATCTGCTTCAAACCTTTTTGGTTGTTCTTGGGAGCTTCCCTATTACTTAGACAAACATACTTGTGGTGGGCCAGAAGGGAAAGTGGTCGTCGACCAAGGAGGCCACCAACCATTTCGAGAAACTGCTCGAGGCCCCATGTCCAAACCACCGCTACCCAGTCCGACACGCGCTACAAAGACTACGGGTTGCTTAGTAAGTTCCTGAGCAAATGAGCACCACCCGAGAAAGGGCCCGAGCCCCACCGGGATGGTGAGCAGGAGAAAGCGAGGGCCACTTTCACTGATGAAATTGAATGTTTGCTAATATTTAGTGGGCCCGACAATTACACATCAAGGAGGCATCAGAAGTTAGAACGATGTGAGGTACTCCAAGCTCAGCCAGTGTCCAAGACCTTCCTTGACTGGTCTAGACATGCCATTACCTACGATTGCTCTGACCACCTAGAGCACATCCCCCGACCCGGGCGATACTGGCAAAGGTGTTGATGGATGAGGGGAGCTGGCTCAATATCCTCTACTCTGCAATGCTCAACACCATGGGCCTCGAACGGGGATTCCTCCAACCAACAGGAGGGTTGTTCCATGGAGTCGTACTAGGAAAGAGGGCGACCACGCTCAAGCGAATTGATCTCCCCATCACCTTTGGGACATCGACCAACTTCAAGACCAAAACCCTTACCTTCGAGGTAGTTGGGTTCCAGGGGACTTACCATGCCATCCTCAGACAACCATGTTTCGTAAAGTTCATGGCTATCCCAAATTACACCTACTTGAAGCTTGCACAGGAGTCCGAAGCTCGCACATTCAACAGCACTGTGCCCGAGTCGGCATATCTACTAAAGGTGGCACAACGTTTCGGCTGAAGAATGCCTTGATCCAATGTATCTTTACTCCTTTTGCCTTTACACTTTCTTTTAAAAAGACAATACAAGAAGATTTAACCTTCAGTTTCTTGTAATAAGCATGTGGTTACACCATTGAGTGTAACAAAAATGGATCAAGAAGCTCCAAAGTCATTCATAAGGGAATGCATAGTAAGTTACTAAGCTCCAAAGTTGTTCCTAAGGGAATGCAGAGCAAACATACTAGCTAAGTAAAAGGTGAAGAAGCTCCAAAGTCATCCCCAATGGTATGCAGAGCTTAAATGCTACCTAAGTCAAAGGTGAAGAAGCTCCAAAGTCATCCCTAAGGGGATGTAGAGCTTAGCTACAAAGTCGTTCCTAACGAAATGCAGAGCTGAAAAACCACCTAAGACAAAGGTGAAGAGACTCCAAAGTTGTCCCTAAGGGGATGCAGAGTTTGGGTGTGTACTCGTGTGGGTTCTTATCTTCGGCATAAACATCATTTTGCATCATACCATCATATCATATCGCATAGCATCATATCATACATCATTTTGCATCAGCAAAAAAAGCCATGGAGAAGAAGGAAAATTGCTCCTTCGAAAATACCTGTCAGATCATGAAAGAATGTGTTGTAACACAAAATATGCCTTCGGCAGTGTTGGGGACTTATTCTCAAATGCTATGGATTAAGAACAAGGCAACACAAAATATCAATGGTTAAAGACCTTCGTCCTTCGAAGCATTATCTCCCTTAGGATATAATGATCTTTAGTCGAAGGTCATGAAGAATGTACCTTCATAATTTTAGTATATAGTAAAGCAGGTAAAAACATATGAAATATAGGAAATAACATGAATAATCATATCACATTACCAGAACATTTTTATTATTTTACTATAAGTAAACATGAACGGTATCGAATTAGATTTATACCTTCGGCTCGACAGAAGGCAAAAGTACAAGCGTGACGTGGGAATGAATGCCAATCAGCATGAACAGTATGATGTCACTGTTCATCTATTTATAGGAACAGGACGCAGCCTGTGTAGAATTACATTCATGCCCTTGACATTTGCTATTGACTTAAGAATAATCTATCGAGGACTAGACAGCCTTTTCCCCTTTAAGTCGGTTTCACTTTCCATCGCTGAGCCGAAGCTTTTTCACAGGTAGCTTTGGCACTAGTTCATCCTTCTCCCGAACCGCGTTCCTCATATCATGTATGATTTCATCCTATGTCCGAAGGTTCCTGTACATGTATTATACTTGGACAACATGTTAGTTGTGTTTTTGAGGACCTTCGGAAGACGAAGGCCCCCAACAGTAGTCCCTCGCAGTATTAATTCGTTATAATAACGAATTTAAACTGTGACAAGGACAAAGGCCTTAAGCCGAAGGTCCGAAAAAACACCTTCCCTTAGCTAGAATAGCAATAGTCAATAACAGACGGGGCCCGCCAAGTTGTAAAGCACTGGGCGTATAAATATGAACCCACAGCGGTAGCATTTTGTACGCTATTCGCGATATTTTCTCAAATTTCTAGCTCTTGCTCAATAGCTCTTGCCTGATTTTCGAGTTTTCAGAGCTTCAGTTTAAAGGCGTGCTTGCTCCAAATTTAAGGAGAAGAAGATGAGTGAAGAGAAGAAAATAACCGAAGAGAAGAAGCTATATGAAGAGAAGAAAGCTGCGGATCCTTTCATCGCTGGATTTTATGAGTCCATGGCAAAAACGAATATAGAGAAAATTATTAAGGAGATCATGGAGGGTTTGTCCAAAGATTCTGATGACAGTGACAGTTATGACGTGGAGAGTGGGGATGAAGATTCTGAGGATCGGCCCTGGCGGCCAAGCCATACAATCTTCGGGAAATCGAGCATCAAATAAACTCATATTGATGCCATGAGGGGGAGATATTTCCGCGATATGTCCATTGTGAGGGTTGGAGGAGACAACACTACCCCTACTCTTGAGGAAAACGAAGTTGTCGTTTACCGAAGCTTCCTAAAGGCAGGTCTCCGGTTCCCACTAAGCAAGTTTGTGGTTGAGGTACTAAAGATTTTTCAGATTTTTCTCCGTCAGATTACCCCTGAAGCTATAATTAGGATGGGGATGTTTGTCTGGGCTATAAGAAGCCAGGGGCTAGAGCCGAGCGCGAAGTGCTTCTGTAGTATGCACGAGCTTTTATACGAGACGAAGGCTGTTGGCGAAGAACAATACCACAACAACTTCGGCTGCTACGGGTTCATTGCCCACTCTAATGCAAGCTACCCAGTGCCGACATATCAGAAAAGATGGCCCGAAGCTTGGATGGAGGAGTGGTTTTATGTTAAAAATGATCTGATTAAAAGAGAAGACATTAAGGAGATTATCCAGCGCCCCATCTGGTCTCGCTTAGGCCTCAGAAGGCCGAAGGTGAATATTGATAGTGATGTAGAGGCATGTCAGAAGGCCTTTAGTACTGTTTGTGCCTTCATTGGCATGAGGGATTTAATTCAAGAACACATAGCCTTCAGGGTGTGGCCACTTGTGGAGAGCTGGGATATGCCAAAGGAGACTACTGTCGAATCCAGTGAAGGTGGTCTAGTCCGATTGAAGTATACCTTCAGATTTAGGGAGAAGTTTGATCAGCCAGATGATGACTGGTTGAAGTGTATTGAAGCTATTAGTGACGAGCTGCTTGGAACATATTCCAAGGCCAAAGATGATGCCTTGTCCGCAACCTTTGGGGGGCTAGGGGAAAAAAGATTGAATAGGGTATTCGATGCAATCGGCTTCGTATACCCTGATTATCACTACCCGCTGCGAAGGCAGGGCAAAAAGAGAAAAGTTGTCGCTTCGGCCACCACATGATGTGCCGAAGGGTAAAAAAGTGAAGGTTCTGACCCATCGGCCGCAGTATATTGAACCGGCCGTAGTGCCTAAATTTGGCGAAGGGGCCTCTTCAACTGCTGAAGCAAGACAAGCTGCTCCGATTGTGCAGAGCATTGAAGAGCCGACTGTAGTGCCGAAGGTACCTACGGTCGGGCTAGCTGAAGCTAAGAATGATAAGGCTGAAGAGCCATAGGTGGAAAAATAGAGAAAATGCCAGAAATTCTGAGCCCACCAGCTGAGGCAAAATTACCGAAGGTGCAAAAGGCTCCTGCCGCAACTCCCAAGAGGAGGAGAATGGCCAGCATGCTGGACGCTGTCTTGGAGACTACGAAGGCCTTGAGCCTTGGACTTATTAAGAAAAATGCTGAAGCTGCCAAAGTCCAAGACGAGGCCAAAGCTGGGCCTTCAGCGCCCGTTGGGATAAAGGCTGTCGTGCCTGAAGATAAAGCTGATCAACAAACTGCAGATACCGGCATGGCAGCAAGGCAAGACATGGCAGAAAAAGCAAAGCCTTCTGTCCTCGAAGCCCTAGTTGAAGATATTGATTACATTTTTCGACATGCTTCGGGGAAAAAGTTATCCAAAGAAGAAATCGTGGAAGGAAGACATTATGCTCAAAAACTAAAATATCCGAAAGGATCCTTAGTGTTTAACGGCAGTAATGAAGATGATTTCCTGTACTGTCTCCCGGATAACAAAGAAATGTTCGTTTGCCGAGAGATAGCTAAAAGTATGGGATTTCCGAAACTTGAAGAAGGCCTTTCGGTTATGTCGAAGGATGATCTTGCTGATAGCCTAGCGTACAACAATATAAAGGTATGGAAGTATTAACCTTGAAGTTGGGAATGAAGTATTTTATTTGTCATGCTCAATTCTTTCTTCTTTGCAGGGTATAATTCTTAGTAATGCCTTGAGGGCATAGAAAAGCGCCGAAGACGAAGGTTGTACAATAGCCCTTAACAACCTTCGCTCAGAGGTGATTGAGCTAAGAAATGAAGGTCTAGAGAAAGACAAGATTTTGGTTTCATTGGTAAATAAAATAAAAGAAGACGAAGATCAATATAAAGCTCAAGTCGAAGCCCAAAAAGCTGAGATTGAAGACCTTCGGAGACAACTGGCCGAAGCTAATGAGAGGTGCGCGCTTGCACAGGCTAACCAAGAGATCAGTGAATACTGGAAAATAAGCTAGAGAAAAATGTTGAAGAACTTCGCGAATCCAAGGAAAGGTGCTTCGAGAAATCCTTGGATTGTGTGAAAAAAATAAAAACTAGCCTCGCCAAAGTGGGCGCCTACTCTTCTGAAGAAAATTTCATATGAGGCAACCCCGAGGGCATTGTTGAATGGATAAGTGGAGAAGCTGAAGCCTTCGAGGAAATATTAAGTGATCGCAGGGATATTTGTGCCTTCTCCGGCGCCCGGGGAATCGCAACTATTCTGGAGAAGGCCGGATGTGATCATGTTAAGGCTATAGCCCAGACCGAAGCTGCCTTCTCCACAGACGATACAAAGGATCCTTCAGCCGAAGCGACCTTAATAGGCGAGAAGTTTTATTCTGATGTTTGGGTGAATGGTGGCCGAGAGCTGGCCAGCGAAATTATAAAGAAGAATGAAAAAGACACCCATGACGCCTGGGCAGAAGCAAAGCGAGTTGAAGAGGCTGCTAAACGTGAGAGACGTATAGGTAATATTTTTTGATATTTTGGCTTCGGTACTTGCTTTGTGGCTTCAGACTAATCAGTTTACCTACTTCAGCTGAACTATCCCCGCCATCGAAGCCATACAAT
Source organism: Zea luxurians (assembly GCA_029449295.1). Lineage (NCBI taxonomy): Eukaryota > Viridiplantae > Streptophyta > Magnoliopsida > Poales > Poaceae > Zea > Zea luxurians. The sequence continues at coordinate 40,101,502 of JAOPSE010000001.1, read as the reverse complement.
CCTCTAGCTGATCCTGAAATGAAGGAAGCGCTGGATATTATAAGGGTGGCGAACTCCATTATCGACGAAGTCATTGATAAACTTTTGAACGAAGTTGCAGAAAAAGTCCTTAGAGGAGAATAGATTCTACTGTAATAATATTTTGAAATGCTTGATGTATGGAACAATTGAAAGAAGATTAAGCTTCTATTGTAACAAAACTATGTAACATTTGATGTATGTAACATTGAATCGAATATGTAAATTGTTGTAATTTATTTCTTTGCGATGCATGAAACATACACACATACCGCTTTTTTAGCCTTCGGTGAAAAAACACCTTCCCTTCTTTTCATGCTTCGTAAAGGACACCCCTTCTAGGGCAGATCTGATAGAGTTGTCACCCGAAGCTTGCTTCGTGTCTTAACACATTTTCATTCAATCGAAGTATTTCCGAAGGTTTGCTTCGTATTTAATCTTTCTATTGATGTGATATGATGTATGATGTGATGCTATGCTAAATGATGCAATGGTATGATGCAATATGATGATGCTTTAACACCCACACATGCGGGGAAGACTGTATCCCCTTAGGAACTTCTTTTGAGTCTAAGCTTTGCACCATTAGGAACGTCTTTTGAGCTTCTTCACCTTCTATTTCGGTGATATAAGTTCTGCATCCCCTTAGGAATGACTTTTGAACTTCTTCGCCTTATATTTCGGCGGTATTTGGCTCTGCATTCCCTTGGGAATGACTTTTGAGCAGAAAACTTACGCTGCGCTCCCTTAGGAACGACTTTTTGTAGCTTCGTCAATTTTGGCTCTACATTCCCTTAGGAACGACTTTTGAGCAGAAAACTTACGCTGCACTCCCTTAGGAATGACTTTTTGTAGCTTCATCAATTTTGGCTCTGCATTCCATTAGGAATGACTTTTGAGCTTCGAGAATTATTTCGTTCCTTTAAGAGTCGTCTTTCAAGCTTCGTAAATCTATAAAGAAGATATATTTCATTCTGGTGTAGGCAGAGTTATTAAAAGAAATTGAAACTGAGTTTCTCATTACTTGTTTCTCGTACAAAAAATGGCATAAAAGATGAAAGTACTTCAGAAGTAGGATATTCCTCAGTATATGTGCTTCGATTCTGGTACAGTGCTGTTGACTGTACGAGCTTAGGACTCCTCCCTGAAGTGTTGTTGTTGGGGGTGCTGGCACCCTTCTGGCTGCTGGTTTTGGGTATGAGCAGGTGGCAATGGTGGTGGCAGTGGAAGCTGGGGCCAGGAAGCTTGTGAATGGCTTGCCGAAGCAACAGAAGCTGCAAGTTGATTGCCCACATATTCTGGTATGTAGGGAGAGTAGCGCGAAGCAGTATGTAAAACCTGCTTAGGCTGGTTCTACCGAGCTTCTGCTTCAGCAATCTCTTTTTGCTTCTAAATGGTAATCTAGCACGTTCTTGTAGTGTGGCCCTTGTCTTCACCATAGAATAAGCAATAGATTTTCCTAGGCTGATCCCCATACCTTCCTCCAAAGCCCCTGTCGCCTCTGCCCCTTGGAGCTGGTGGCCTGAAGGAGCTTTGCTGGTGTCCTGAAGAATGTGAGCTGTGTTGTGGCCTCTGAAACTGGCTTCCTTTATCATCACTCTGACTGGAGCTATAGATTGATCTAACATGCCTAGGGTGGATTCTTCCTCCGAAGCCCCTAGTCATCTCAGAAAACCTATAAGCTTCTTCCCTTCTTTGGTGGAAATCATTATCAGCCCAGATGTACTCATCCATTTTCTGAAGCAGCTTCTCCAGAGTCTGGGGGGATTTCCTAGAGAAGAATTTAGCCGTGGGTCTTGGCCGAAGACCCTTAATCACGGCCTCAATGACGATTTCATTGGGCTCTATAGGCACTTGTGCCCTCAGGCGCAAGAACCTTAGGACATACGCCTGAAGGTACTCCTCATGGTCTTGTGTGCACTAGAACAAGGCCTAAGCAGTAACTGGCTTCGTCTGAAACCCATGAAAACTGGTGACCAGCATGTCCTTAAACTTCTGCCATGACATGATTGTCCCTGGCCGGAGAGAAGAGTACCATGTCTGGGCCACATTTCGGACTGCCATGACGAAGGACTTTGCCATGACAGTGGCGTTGCCTCCATATGAGGATATTGTTGCCTCATAGCTCATCAAGAATTGCTTGGGGTCCGAGTGCCCATCATACATGGGAAGCTGGGGTCGCTTGTATGATGAAGGCCACAGTGTAGCCTACAGCTCTGCTAACAGAGGAGAAGCATTGTCAAAAGCAAAATTTCCATGGTGTAAATCATCATACCAAACGTCATCATCATAGGAATTGTCCTGGCAAAGCTCTGTGCGTTTAGGGCGCCGATCCTGGTCATCTTGGGTGAGATGACACATTTCCTCAGCGACTTCATCGATCTTCCTCTGAAGATCAGCAAGACAAAGCATCTTCTCCTTCTTCCTTTGGACCTGCTGATGAATGGCTTCAAGATCCCTGATCTCCTGGTCCAACTCTTCCTCCTGAGGTGTTAGACTTATAGCCTTCCTTTTTGGCTTCGGGCTTCATGCAATGTGTCTTGGTTGACGTCTAGTGGCTGCAGTGTAGCCCCTAGCCCTGAAGCTTTCTTCGGCGGCATGACGAAGGTCACAGCTTGCCGAAGGTGGTCGAATGAGCTCACCGGAGGTGGGCGCCAATGTTGGGGACTTGTTCTCAAATGCTATGGATTAAGAACAAGGCAACACAAAATGTCAATGGTTAAAGACCTTCATCCTTTGAAGCATTATCTCCCTTAGGATATAATGGTCTTTAGACGAAGGTCATGAAGAATGTACCTTCATAATTTTAGTATATAGTAAAGCAGGTAAAAACATATGAAATATAGGAAATAAAATGAATAATCATATCACATTACCAGAACATTTTTATTATTTTACTATAAGTAAACATGAACGGTATCGAATTACATTTATACCTTCGGCTCGACAGAAGGCAAAAGTACAAGCGTGACGTGGGAATGAATGCCAGTCAGCGTGAACAGTACGGTGTCACTGTTCATCTATTTATAGGCACAGGACACAGCCTGTATAGAATTACATTCATGCCCTTGACATTTGCTATTGACTTAAGAATAATCTATCGAGGACTAGACAACCTTTTCCCCTTTAAGTCGGTTTCACTTTCCATCGCTGAGCCGAAGCTTTTTCACAGGTAGCTTCGGCACTAGTTCATCCTTCTCCCGAACCGCGTTCTTCATATCATGTACGATTTCATCCTATGTCCGAATGTTCTTGTACATGTATTATACTTGGAAAACATGTTAGTCGTGTTTTTGAGGACCTTCGGAAGACGAAGGCCCCCAATAGGCAGATATATTTTTACACAAGGAATCTTCATCAGCAGTATTACTATGCAGCAATCGTGGCAAAATACACACTATCGAATCGATAGAAAGGGAATCTTTTTCTTTGTGAAGCATGAAAAGAAGGGAAGGTGTTTTTTCGCTAGAAGCTAAAAACGGTATGTACGGAAGTTTCATGCATCACAAAGAAATATATTACATCAATATACACAAATTGTTTACAAGTGTTTCTTGCAAGACTAGAGATCATGTTCAACGACATTAAACTAGCAAAAATAAAAGTTCTAGTCTTCCTTCAGGACCTTCTCGACAGCTTCGTTCAACAGCTTATCGACAGCTTCGTCAACAGCTTCATTGGCAATTTTGATAGTCTTGAGTGCCTCCTTCAGGAACGGGTCGGCCTCTGGATCATATGGCACCGAAGAGGGAGATAGTTGAGCTGCACCGAAGTAGGTTTGTTAGTTCCGAAGCTAAAATAGATTACAAGCTAAAACACAATAGTTGTACCTATAAGCCTAGCCCGCTCGGCAACTTCTTCAGCCCTTTTCGCCACTTCTGAAGCATCTTGTGATTCCTTTTCGTTCCTTTTAACGGCTTCATCAGCAACTTCTCGTCCGCCCTTTAGCCATATCTCGGAGTAAAATTTTTCACCGAGGGTAGTAGCTTCGGCTGAAACATTTTTGATCATCAACCGAGAATGCGAAGTTTGAATGAGCCATAGCCTTAGTATGTTCGCAACCAGCCTTCTCCAAGATGGATGTGGCCCCCGGGCACCAGCAAAGGCATAGAAATCTCCTTGATCACTAAGAATTTCTTCGAATGCTTTGGCTTCCCCGCTGATCCACTGAATAACTCCATCGAGATCACCACGGATACATTTTTGCTCAGAGGAATAGGCTCCAACCTTAGCGAAGCTATTCTTTAAGCTCTTAGCACATTCCAAGGATACTTCGTAACATTTTTCTTCGATAGCGCGAAGCTCATCGACATTCTTTTGTGCTCTTAACTTTTCGATCTCGCATATCTCATGTTTCACCACCTCAACTTCGAATTTTTTGGTTGCATCAACAATCTTCCCCTTTAATTCTTGTACTTCAATTTTATGAGCTTTGCTTTGGGTAGCAAGCTTAGCTTCGTTAGATTTCAATCTATCCACTAAGGAGAGTAATATTTTATCCTTTTCCGAAGCTTTGTTCCTTAGTGTGATAACTTCAGAGCGAAGATTACCAAGAGCTATTCGGCAGCTCTCATCCTCCGCATCTTTATGGGCCTTCAAAGCCTTGCTTAGAATTAAACCCTAAAAAACAAAGTGTGAGCACGTAACAACAGCAAGAAAAACCATTGTAGACAGGCCGAGCTCGAGCTTCGGATATCCTATGTTGTCCATTATTTCCCGGCAGACGTGTATTTCTTTACTATCTGGTAGATAGTAAAGGAAGTCATCTTCGTCATTTCCACCATATACCAAGGACCCTCGGGGGTATTTCAGATCCTTGGCATAGTGTTGCACCTTGGCAATCTGCTCTTCTGTTAGTTGCTTTCCCGAAGCATGTCGAATGATATAGTTCGGGTCATCCTGGGAAGGTGCTTCAGGAGCTGGCACCGAAGGTTTCTCTAGAAGGCGCTTTTCTCTGCGGTTCTCTGGTACGATTTCTGAAGGCCCCACTTAGGCATGGGTAGAAGCGCTGGCAGTAATCATCTTTGGAACTTCTTCAGTTTTACTCCCAAAGGCTTTGTCAGAAGAAGAAGGTGGCGTCTTCATAGATTCTAGAACAGCTTCCAAAATGCTCGGCATCCTCCGTTTCCTTGGAGTGCATGTGGTGATTGGCAGCTTCGGCAATATTGTCGCTTTCATCTTCGGCTGCTCCAATACTTTTTCTGTTACTGGCTCTGGCTCTCTGGCCAGGTTTGTAGCAACTCTAGTAGGCACAACAGGAATGGCCTCCATTGCCGAGGGGTTGTTTCCACCCTTTCACATAGCTTCGTCACATCGGCCGTCTCAATGCGCTTGGGCCGATGCCTCAAAACTTTAACCTTCTTTGACCTTGACACACTAGAAGATGTCAAGGTAGCGGCTTTCCTTTTCCTCCCTTGCTTTCGCGTGGGATACCAGTAGTCTGGGTACATAAACCCGATAACATCAAACACCATGTTCAATCTCTTCTAGCCGCGAGCACCGAAGTCAGTTGTCATAGCTTCGTCTTTGGCCTTCGAATGTGCTCCAAGCAGCTCATCGCTAGTTGCCTCTATAGTATCTAGCCAGTCATCGTTCGGTTCATCAAATTGGCTTCAGACAGACCAAGCTATTTGACTGGAGCCAGCTGAAAGGGAAATAGGGTCAAACCTTTTCCAATAAGAATTTTGGTGGTTGAATTGTCCAACACAAATTATTAGACTAACTAGTTTGCTCTAGAAAATATGTTCTACAGGTGCCAAAGGTTCACAACAAACCAATACAAGTCAAAAGAAAGGGTTCAAATAAAGGGAGCAAAGTTAAACCGAAGGCAGCCCTCGTCTGGCGCACCAGACTGTCCGGTGTGCCACTGGACAGTGTCCGGTGTACCAGGGAATCCAACTCCAAACTTGCTAGTCTCGGGAATTCTGGGAGGCGCTCCGCTATAATTCACCGGACTGTCCGGTGCACCACCGGACTGTCCGGTGTGCCAGCGGAGCAACGGCTACTTCGCGCCAACGGTCGTCTGCAAAACGCATTCAATGTGCTACAGTGCGTGCCTGCGCGCAAAGAAGTCAGAGCAGGCGCCAGAAGGCGCACCGGACAGTCTACAGGACCTGTCCGGTGCACCACCGGATTGTCCGGTGGCCCAGAAGACAGAAGCTCCAACGGTCGAACCCTAACGGTCGGGTGACGTGGTTGGCGCACCGGACAGTGTCCGGTGGCGCACCGGACTGTCCGGTGCGCCATACGACAGACAGCCTCCCAACGGCCACTTTTGGTGGGTGGGGCTATAAATACCCCAACCACCCCACCATTCATTGGATCCAAGTTTTCAGACTTCCTACACCTTACAAGACCTATAGCATTCAATACAAGACACACCAAAGAGATCAAATCCTCTCCCAAGTCCAAAGATCATTCCAAATCAATTAGTGACTAGTGTGAGAGTGACTTGTGGTCATTTGAGCTCTTGCACTTGGATTACTTCTTTTCTTTCTCATGCTTTCTTGTGATCAACTCAATTGTAACCGAGGCAAGAGACACCAATTGTGTGGTGATCCTTGCAGGGACTTAGTGTCCCGTTTGATTGAGAAGAGAAGCTCACTCGATCTAAGTGACCGTTTGAGAGAGGGAAAGGGTTGAAAGAGACCCGGTCTTTGTGACCACCTCAACGGGGAGTAGGTTTGCAAGAACCGAACCTCGGTAAAACAAATCATCGTGTCACACTCTTTATTTGCTTGTGATTTGTTTTCGCCCTCTCTCTCGGACTCGATTTTAATTCTAACGCTAACCCCGGCTTGTAGTTGTGCTTAAACTTCGTAAATTTCAGATTTGCCCTATTCACCCCCCTCTAGGCGACTTTCAATTGGTATCGGAGCCTGGTGCTTCATAAGAGCCTAACCGCTCGAAGTGATGTCGGGAGATCACGCCAAGAAGGAGATGGTGACTGGCGACAAGCCCGTTACAAGCCACGGGAAGGTCCCATCGGGAGAGTCCCGCAACAAGGGGAAGGAGAAGGAATCCCCTTCACACAAGTCGCATCAGAGTGGCAAAAAGAAGAAGAAGATGAGAAAGGTGGTCTACTACGAGACTGACTCTTCATCGCCATCGACCTCCGACTCCAACACGCCGTCCGTAACTTCTAAGCGCCATGAGCGCAAGAAGTTTAGTAAGATTCCCCTACACTACCCTTGAATTTCTAAACATACTCCATTACTTTCCGTTCCATTAGGCAAACCACCAGTTTTTGACGGTGAAGATTATAACATGTGGAGTGACAAAATGAGGCATCACCTAACCTCACTCCACACTAGTATTTGGAACGTTGTTGAGTTTGGTGTACAGGTACCATCCGTAGGGGATGAGGACTACGATTCGGACGAAGTTGCCCAAATCCGGCACTTCAACTCCCAAGCCACCACTATACTCCTCGCCTCTCTAAGTCGAGAGGAGTATAACAAGGTGCAAGGGTTGAAGAGCACCAAAGAGATTTGGGACGTACTCAAAACGGTGCACGAAGGAGATGAGGTGACCAAGATCACCAAAAGGGAGACGATCAAGGGGGAGCTCGATTGATTCATGCTTCACCAAGGGGAGGAGCCACAAGCAATGTACAACCGGCTCAAGACCTTGGTGAACCAAGTGCGCAACCTCGGGAGCACCAAATGGGATGACCATGAGATGGTCAAGGTTATTCTAAGATCACTAGTTTTTCTTAATCCTACTCAAGTACAATTAATTCGTGGTGATCCTAGATACAAAATAATGTCTCCCGAGGAAGTGATAGGTAAATTTGTGAGCTTTGAACTAATGATCAAAGGCTCCAAAAAGATCATCGAGCAAGGCGCATCCTTCTCCATACCCGAAGCACAACCCGTTGCATTCAAAGTAACGGAGGAGAAGAAAGAAGATTCCACTCCAAGTAGAATCCCCATTGACGCCTCCAAGCTCGACAATGAGGAGATGGCACTTATTATCAAAAGCTTCCGTCAAATCCTCAAACAAAGGAAGGGGAAGGATTACAAGCCCCGCTCCAAGAAAGTGTGCTACAAGTGTGGTAAGCCCGGTCATTTTATTGCAAAATGTCCATAATCTAGTGATAGTGACAGGGGCGACGACAAGAAGGGAAAGAGGAGAGAAAAAGAAGAGATACTACAAGAAGAAGGGCGGCGATGCCCATGTTTGCCGGGAGTGGGACTCCGACGAGAGCTCCACCGACTCCTCCGACGAGGACGCCGCCAACATCGCCGTCAACAAAGGGCTCCTCTTCCCCAACGTCGGCCACAAGTGCCTCATGGCAAAGGACAGCAAAAGGAAGAAGGTAAAATCAAAATCCTCAACTAAATATGCAACATCTAGCGATGAGGCTAATTATAGTGATGATGAGGATGATTTATTTATTCTCTTTGCCAACTTGAACATGCAACAAAAGGAAAAATTAAATGAATTGATTAGCACTATTCATGATAAGGATGAACTCTTGGATAGCCAAGAGGACTTCCTAATTAAAGAAAACAAAAAGCATGTTAAAGTTAAAAATGCTTATGCTCTAGAAGTAGAAAATGTGAAAAATTAACTAATGAGCTAAGCACTTGCCATGATATTATTTCCAACCTTAGAAATGAGAATGCCAATCTAGTTGCTAAGGTTGGGAAGCTTGATGTTTGTGATGATTCAATTGTTAGTCTTAGAAATGATAATGCCAACTTAATTGCTAAGATTGACAAATTGAATGCTTCTCTTTCTATCCTTAAAATTGAAAATGAAAAATTAATTGCTAAGGCTAAGGATTTGGATGTTTGCAATGTTTCCATTTCCAATCTTAGAGATGAGAATGATATATTGCATGCTAAGATTGTTGAATTAAATACTTGCAAACCCTCTACATCTTCCATTGAGCATGTTACTATTTGTACTAGATGTAGAGATATTAATGTAGATGTTATTCATGATCACCTTGCTTTAATTAAACAACAAAATGATCACATAGCTACATTAACTGCTAAAATTAATGAGCATGACTTAGAAAATGAGAAATTTAAATTTGCTAGAAGCATGCTCTATAGTGGGAGACACCCTGGTATTAAGGATGGCATTGGCTTCCAACAGGGAGACAATGTCAAGCTTAATGCCCCACCTAAAAAATTGTCAAATTTTGTTAAGGGCAAGGCTCCCATGGTTCAGGATAACGAGGGTTACATTTTATAACCTGCCGGTTATCCCGAACACAAAATTAGGAGAATTCATTCTAGGAAGTCTCACTCTGGCCCTAATCATGCTTTTATGTATAAGAGTGAGGCATCTAGCTCTAGGCAATCAACCCATGCTAAATTGCCTAAGAATAAAACTCCTAAAGCATCAAATGATCACAATGTTTCATTCAAAACTTTTGATGCTTCCTATGTGCTAACCAACAAATCAGGCAAGGTTGTTGCCAAGTATGTTGGGCGCAAACACAAGGGATCAAAGATTTGTGTTTGGGTACCCAAAGTTCTTGTATCTAATGTCAAAGGACCCAAAACTGTTTGGGTACCTAAAATCAAGAACTAAATTTGTTTTGTAGGTTTATGCATCCGGGGGCTCAAGTTGGATCATCGATAGCGGGTGCACAAACCATATGACTGGGGAGAAAAGAATGTTCTCCTCCTACGAGAAAAACCAAGATCCCCAACGAGCTATCACATTCGGGGATGGAAATCAAGGTTTGGTCAAAGGATTGGGTAAAATTGCTATATCACCTGACCATTCCATTTCCAATGTCTTTCTTGTAGATTCTTTAGATTACAACTTGCTTTCTGTTTCCCAATTATGTAAAATGGGTTACAACTGTCTTTTACGGATACAGGTGTTACTGTCTTTAGAAGAAGTGATGATTCAGTAGCTTTTAAGGGAGTATTAGAGGGTCAGCTATACTTAGTTGATTTCAATAGAGCTGAACTCGATACTTGCTTAATCGCTAAGACTAACATGGGTTGGCTCTGGCATCGCCGACTAGCCCATGTTGGGATGAAGAATCTTCACAAACTTCTAAAGGGAGAGCACATTTTGGGACTAACAAATGTGCATTTTGAGAAAGACAGGATTTGTAGCGCATGCCAGGCAGGGAAGCAAGTAGGCGTTCATCATCCACACAAGAACATCATGACGACTGACAGGCCACTGGAACTCCTCCACATGGACCTATTCGGCCTGATAGCTTACATAAGCATCGGCGGGAGTAAGTACTGTCTAGTTATTGTGGATGATTATTCTCGCTTCACTTGGGTATTCTTCTTACAGGAAAAATCTCAAACCCAAGAGACTTTGAAAGGATTCTTGAGACGGGCTCAAAATGAGTTCGGCTTGAAGATCAAGAAAATACGAAGCGACAATGGGACGGAGTTCAAGAACTCATAAATAGAAGGATTTCTTGAGGAGGAGGGCATCAAGCATGAGTTTTCTTCTCCCTACACGCCACAACAAAATGGTGTAGTGGAGAGGAAGAATATAACTCTATTGGACATGGCAAGGACCATGCTTGATGAGTACAAGACTTCGGATCGGTTTTGGGCCGAGGCGGTCAACACCGCATGCTACACCATCAACCGGTTGTATCTACACCGAATCCTCAAGAAGACATCATACGAACTCCTCACCGGTAAAAAGCCCAATGTTTCATATTTTAGAGTCTTTGGTAGCAAATGTTTTATTCTTGTTAAAAGAGGTAGAAAATCAAAATTTGCTCCTAAGGCTGTAGAAGGCTTTTTACTAGGATAGGATTCAAACGCAAGGGCATATAGAGTCTTTAACAAGTCCACTGGACTTGTTGAAGTTTCTTGTGACATTGTGTTTGATGAGACTAACGGCTCCCAAGTGGAGCAAGTTGATCCTGATGAATTAGATGATGAAGAGGCTCCATGCGTTGTGCTAAGGAACATGTCCATTGGGGATGTGTGTCCTCTGGAATCCGAAGAGCCCATTCAAGCACAAGATCAACCATCCTCCTCCATGCAAGCATCTCCACCAACTCAAGATGAGGATGAGGCTCAAGATGATGAAGGAGAAGATCAAGAAAATGAGCCACCTCAAGAGGAGGGCAAGGATCAAGGGGGAGATGCAAATGATCAAGACAAGGAGGATGAACAAAATCCAAGACCGCCACACCCAAGAGTCCACCAAGCAATCCAACGAGATCACCCCGTGAACACCATCCTAGGAGACATTAATAAGGGGGTAACTACTCGATCTCTGGTTGCTCATTTTTGTGAACATTACTCGTTTGTTTCCTCTATTGAGCCACACAGGGTAGAGGAAGCACTTCAAGATTCGGATTGGGTGATGGCAATGCAAGAGGAGCTCAACAATTTCAAAAGGAATGAGGTATGGCATTTAGTTCCACGTCCTAACCAAAATGTTGTAGGAACCAAGTGGGTCTTCCACAACAAACAAGATGAGCATGGTGTGGTGACAAGAAATAAGGCACGACTTGTGGCCAAAGGGTATTCACAAGTCGAAGGTTTGGATTTCGGTGAAACCTATGCACTCGTAGCTAGGCTTGAGTCAATTCGAATATTACTTGCCTATGCTACTCACCATGACTTTAGGCTCTACCAAATGGATGTGAAGAGTGCCTTCCTCAATGGACATATCAAAGAAGAGGTCTATGTTGAGCAACCTCCCGGCTTTGAAGATAGTAAGTATCCTAACCATGTTTACAAACTCTCTAAGGCGCTTTATGGGCTCAAGCAAGCCCCAAGAGCATGGTATGAATGCCTAAGAGATTTTCTTATCACTAATGGATTCGAAGTCGGTAAAGCCGATCCTACTCTATTCACTAAAACTATTGAAAATGATTTGTTTATATGCCAAATTTATGTTGATGATATTATATTTGGGTCTACTAACAAATCTATTTGTGAAGAATTTAGTAGGATCATGATTCAAAAATTCGAGATGTCTATGACGGGGGAGTTTAAGTATTTCTTAGGATTTCAAGTCAAGCAACTCCAAGAGGGCACCTTCATTAGCCAAACGAAGTATAATCAAGATATTCTCACCAAGTTTGGAATGAAGGATGCCAAGCCCATCAAGACACCCATGGGAACCAATGGGCATCTCGACCTCGACACGGAAGGTAAATCCGTAGATCAAAAGGTATACCGGTCGATGATAGGTTCTTTACTCTATTTATGTGCTTCTCGACCGGACATTATGGTTTCCATATGCATGTGTGCAAGGTTTCAAGCCGACCCTAAGGAAGTTCACCTTAGGGCCGTGAAGCAAATCTTGAGATATTTAGTTCAAACACCTAAGTTTGGTCTTTGGTACCCCAAGGGATCCTCATTTGATTTATTAGGATATTCCGATGCTGATTGGGCAGGGTGTAAGATTAATAGGAAGAGCACATCAGGGACTTGTCAGTTTCTGGGAAGATCCCTAGTGTCTTGGGCTTCAAAGAAACAAAACTCAGTAGCTCTTTCTACCGCCTAAGCCGAGTACATTGCCGCAGGCCATTGTTGCGCGCAATTGCTTTGGATGAGGCAAACCCTTAGGGACTATGGCTACAAGTTTAGCAAAGTCCCTCTCCTATGTGACAATGAGAGTGCAATCCGCATGGCGGATAATCCCGTTGAACACAGCCGCACTAAGCACATAGCCATTCGGTATCACTTTCTGAGAGATCACCAACAAAAGGGGGATATCGAGATAGCCTATATAAACACCAAAGATCAATTGGCCGATATCTTTACTAAGCCTTTAGATGAGCAATCCTTTACCAAACTTAGGAATGAGCTAAATATTCTTGATTCTAGAAATTTTGAATGATTCCTTGCACACATAGCTCATTTATATACCTTTGATCATATCTCTTTTTATGTCTATGACTAATGTGTTTTCAAGTATCATCTTATGCTTAGTCATAGGTATTGAAAGGGAAATGGAGTAGTCAACAAAGAAGGCGCTTCCACTCAACTCCAATTGTGTTTGCCGATACTCCGCTTCGTTCTCCACTTTGGTATAATCTTCACTCATATTTTTGTGTATGTCAAAGGGGGAGAAAGTTTGAACAAGGGCTTATATTTCACTCACAAGTATCCGTTTTTGGCGATTCATGCCAAAGGGGGAGAAAGTATGAGCCCAAAGCAAAAGGACCGCACCACCACCAAATTTAAAAATGAAGTTTTCAATTTGAGATCTTATTGTGTTCAAAAGGGGGAGAAAGTAGTATCTTCAAAAATTGCAAAACCCTCTTGAACACTAAGAGGAGAATTTTATTTAGGGGGAGTTTTGTTTTAGTCAAAGGAAAAGCATTTGAGACAGGGGGAGAAAATTTCAAATCTTGAAAATGCTTTCTTCAATCTTATTCATGTACCTTTGACTATTTGCAAAATGTTTTTGAAAAGAAGTTTACAAAGGATTTGCAAAAACAAAACTCGTGGTGCAAACGTGGTCCAAAATTTTAATAAAGAAGAAAATCATCCGTGCACATCTATTTGAGATAAGTATATTGGTTTATCCTCCAAGCAACCTTTGCACTTACATTATGCAAACTAGTTCAATTCTACACTTTTATATTTGCTTGGTTTGTGTTGGCATCAATCACCAAAAAGGGGGAGATTGAAAGGGAAATAGGGTCAAACCTTTTCCAATAAGAATTTTGGTGGTTGAATTGTCCAACACAAATTATTAGACTAACTAGTTTGCTCTAGAAAATATGTTCTACAGGTGCCAAAGGTTCACAACAAACCAATACAAGTCAAAAGAAAGGGTTCAAACAAAGGGAGCAAAGTTAAACCAAAGGCAGCCCTGGTCTGGCGCACCGGACTGTCTGGTGTGCCACCGGACAGTGTCCAGTGCACCACCGGACAGTGTCCGGTGCACCAGGGAATCCAACTCCAAACTTGCCAGTCTCGGGAATTCTGGGAGGCGCTCCGCTATAATTCACCGGATTGTCCGATGCACCACCGGACTGTCCGGTGTGCCAGCGGAGGAACGGCTACTTCGCGCCAATGGTTGTCTGCAAAACACATTCAATGCGCTACAATGTGCGCCTGCGCGTGCAAAAGTCAGAGCAGGCGCCAGAAGGCGCACCGGACAGTCTACAGGACCTGTCCGGTGGCCCAGAAGACAGAAGCTCCAACAGTCGAACCCTAACGGTCGGGTGACGTGGCTGGCGCACCGGACAGTGTCCGGTGGCACACCGGACTGTCCGGTGCGCCATGCGACAGACAGCCTCCTAACGGCCACTTTTGGTGGGTGGGGCTATAAATACCCCAACCACCCCACCATTCATTGGATCCAAGTTTTCAGACTTCCTACACCTTACAAGACCTATAGCATTCAATACAAGACACCAAAGAGATCAAATCCTCTCCCAAGTCCAAAGATCATTCCAAATCAATTAGTGACTAGTGTGAGAGTGACTTGTGGTCGTTTGAGCTCTTGCGCTTGGATTGCTTCTTTTCTTTCTCATTCTTTCTTGTGATCAACTCAATTGTAACCGAGGCAAGAGACGCCAATTGTGTGGTGATCCTTGCGGGGACTTAGTGTCCCATTTGATTGAGAAGAGAAGCTCACTCGGTCTAAGTGACCGTTTGAGAGAGGGAAAGGGTTGAAAGATACCCGGTCTTTGTGACCACCTCAACGGGGAGTAGGTTTGCAAGAACCGAACCTCGGTAAAACAAATCATCATGTCACACTCTTTATTTGCTTGTGATTTGTTTTCGCCCTCTCTCTCGGACTCGATTTTAATTCTAATGCTAACCCCGGCTTGTAGTTGTGCTTAAACTTCGTAAATTTTAGATTCGCCCTATTCACCGCCCCCCTCTAGGCGACTTTCACCAGCGGTAGCCTCCTTTGACATTTCCCAACCATTTGCAAGGGGCCACACTCTGTAAGCAATATACTCTTGGACCAAGCACTTGTGTCGATATAAGTGCACACTGTGTTGAAAGCTGCCTCGCATGCTTGCACGTCATTTCCAAGTGCAATGGGTGGCCTCCTAATGCCGAAGAGCCTAGCCACCTTTTTCGAAACGTCGGCACTAGATAACTGGCCTCAGAGCGGGGCACGAAGCTATAACAGCCAAAGTTGTTGTGGTATTGTTCTTTTCCAGTCGCTTTCGTCTGATAGGATAGTTCGTGAATATTACAGAAGCACCTGCGTCTGGCTCTAACCCTTGGCTCTTCATAGCCCATATAAAAACCCCTAATTTGATAAAAGCTTCGGGGGTAAGTTAATGAAGATAAATTTTAAAAAGATTTTAAGACTTCGACCAACATCTTATTTAGGGGAACCGAAGTCCAACTTCATGAAGCTTCTGAAATCACCACTTCATCAGCTTCGGGAAGAGGAACGGTACTATCCCCTCCGGCCCTCACGATAGAAATATCACGAAAATATCTGTCATTCATTGCTTCAATCTTCCCTTGCTTAACAGCTAACTTTCCAAAAACAACATGGCTCGGCCTCCATGACTAGTGTTCGGCATCTTCATTTCCACTTTCTATGTCAAAACGCTCACTATCGCTGGAGTTTTCAGATAGCCTAGCCAGCATCTCATTGGTGATTTTTTCCATGTTGGTTTTCTCCATAGCTTCGTAAAACCCGACCAGTGTGGGGTCAGTGATCTTCTTCTCCCCAACCATTCAGACGGTGGTTGCACAGATGTCGAAGCTCAAAAGTTAATCGAACTCGACAAAGCAAAGATGGTTAAAATGGCATGCACAGTACATGCAGCTAGATAGCACGAAAAATACTCACAACACAGGTCTCTATATATACACTCAGAACCCCGCAGCATGGTGGGTCCCACGGATCAGAATGATTCGCTATTCTAGCGAAGTGAAGGTGTTTTTTCGGACCTTCGACTAAAGGCCTTTGTTCAAGTCGTAGTCTAAATTTGTTACAAAGAAACAAATCAATACTGCAAGGGGCTACTGTTGGGGGTCTTCCCCTTCCGAAGGTCCTCAAAAACGTGACTGACCATATATTTTCAGTATGACATGGATCATTACAGGGGGCTTCGGCTTTGGGATGAAGGTTTTCTCTCATGACAGGGTAAAGATGTAGCCCGAAGGTAATAAGAATGGACAACGAAGCTATAGCCGAAGAGCTTCGGTTTGATGTGATGACGAAGACCAAGTATGATGATGACCGAAAAGGGACAAAGACTATTCAGTCCTTAATGATTCGTGTTATGCTTATAGATGAATATCAAGAGCATAAATGTATTTTTACTCAGGTTGTGTCTCATGCCTATAAATAGATGAAAAGTAGCACCGTACTGTTCACGCTGATTTGTAATCACTCTCGCATCTTCACATTCCAACAAACCGAATGTATCAATATAATATTTATACTGTTGATACTCATATATATTTTATGAGATGCAAATATAAATGATTTAATGAAATTTTCAGTAAATAATGAATCGAGGACAGACATTGATGAAATATGATTACAAAATTCACAATACCAGCAGAAGATGTTGTTGCAAGCTGAGGCCAGTGTTATAGGCATGATGAAACCTATCTATTTTTGTAACACCCCATGTGTTACCAAGGCCCTGACTCCCTACTTGCACTCATGACATGTTATCTCATGTGGTTAAGTGGAGGAGAGGGAGCCCCCAAAACCTTGGGAACCATGTATTGACCAAGAATTGTTAATGACCAAAAGCTTTACCCAAGCATTTATGCCATTATCACCTTGGGCAAGAGAAGAATAAACCCTAGACCCTTCTTAAGCTCTTAACTCCCAAAACCCTAGAAAAGGGGGGGGGGAAGGTTAAGCAAATGTGCAAATCATGAGTTAACCTTTAGCCAAAGATTAAGTAACATTTTAATCTACAAAATACAGAGAGGAAACATTGCAAAAAGACCCCTTAAAGAACCCCAAATCCATTCCTTAAGTGGAGAGAGAACTAGAGCTCTCTAATTCTTTCTAAGTCAAATTTTGAACCTAATCTAAAGATCCAACGTGTTCACTTAGTAAATGGCACCAAAACCACTTGAGTTGTATACCAAAAATGTGTCATACCATCTAAGGCACCCACTGCAAAAGGTTGAAACCGAGCCTAAGACGTTTGACATGATTTGGCATGGCTTTTGTTGCGAGGTGGGCAGAGGGACAAGCCAGATTTCGCGTCCGCATATCTCCCTACCTAGGGCATATCTGCCATGGGGACTCACATACAAGAGACAGCCCTAGGTGCTAGGAGGAGGCCTGCGCCGGATTTTTGCCAAGATTCGCACGCTTGCGATCTCAGCGAGCTGTTGAACACGAGCAGAAGAACACTTCCACGTGTTCGACACGCTCTGAGAGCGCCAGAGCACGCCCGCGCCCGACCCCGCGCGCCCCGCGCCGCGCTGAGCCGTGCCCGTGTCCCCTGCTAGCGCCCGCGCCTATAAAGCCCCCTCAGGCGTCGACCGTACTCCTCCGCACACGCTCGACCTCACCAGAGCCAGAAACCACCGACATTGCCCTGCAAACGGCGTGCCCGCGGCCACCCGATCCACCGCCATTGTAGACCAGCCAGCAGAGCCCTCCCCAGCCACGCTCGACCCTCGGAAGAGACCGTGCATGCCTCGGTGAAGCTCCCCGAGCAAGGAATCGGACTTTGCTTCGCCGGAGAAGCCAGTCCACGGTCGCCGGACTTCACCCGACCGCTGGTGATCGTAGACCGGGTAAATCTCTGCCCCATTCTTCGATTCCTTGCGCACATAGCCTCTATGTCACCCCGTGGAGCTCATCATGCCGTTTGATTGAACTAGATCGCCGTGGTTAGGCCGGAGTACTCGCCGCCGACGAGATCACCCGCCTGTGCACGTGGTCCAGCCGATTCCGGCCACCATCGCCGTCAAGCCGTACCTCGCTGTGATCGCCAGAACCTCCAGAAGCCAACCCCGCCCCTCGCCAGACCTCTCTCACCGCTGGTAAGCCGCGCCGCCCTTTTCTTTCTCGCGGGTATTGTTTGCATAAGGGGAGGGACCTCGAGGAAGAAGAAAGAAAGGCCAGGGGGTTTTGTGCGCTGTCAGTGACTCAGGGGAATAGTAGCACAGGGGTAGAAATGAATGGATTGATTTAGGAGGAACCCAGGGTCTTTGATGCAAAGTAGTTTTCCAGGAAACCTTTTAAAAATTCTGATTTAAATCCAAACAGAACTTGGAAAATTCATAACTTCAGTTTGGTTCACCCAAATCAAGTCAAACCAATTTTGCCAGATCCTAAATAAAGTAAACTACTTAGGAAAAATATAAAACCCCTAAGTGTTGCAGAAAACTTTAGAGTTTTGGTTTAAATGATTAACTGGTCAAAAGCTAAAAGAAATAAGGAAAAATAGTTACACTATTTGACTGGGGTTAAGAAAATTTAGATAAGTACTTGATCACTTCCTAACATGTACAAAAATAATAAACCCTTCTGTACACCAAGTTAAGGTAGAGTTCACCATTTAAATCATTTTTAGCATAAAGTTAGAGAAAATATTAAAGGTGATTTAAATAAAGAACCAGGGAACACCCACCTTTTTGTTAGTTTACTTATTTAGTATAGTTCACTAGAAAAATTTATTATACCCTTGTTTAGTACAGAATAAATGAGATACCTTTTATTTTAGGGAAACAAGGAAAACTTAGAAAAACCCTAGAAAAATAACCCCAAGGAGAAAACACCCCAAACCTTGGGATAACTAATGTTTTGTTATTATGAACATAGGAAAAATATGAAATCTGTTGTTTGATATTTTTCAAATAACAAGTTAGTTATAAGCACCTTTTTGACATAAAACTTTAGAAATTCACAACTAAATATCCAGTATGCCTTTTTCTGTGATTTTTAACACAAAGGCCTAATATCACCTATGTGTCTGGACAAAAATAAAATTTGGTACATAAACCTAAATTAAATCATAGCTATAGTGTAAAGTGCCCTTTTAGAACTTATCCTTGTTGATTTTGCACAAGTAGTATCTGAATCAATAACTACCTCAAATTTATAGGACAAATTACAGTAACAACTAGTAACCCACTGTAATTTTTATAGAATTTTTGGAAGAAGTTAAACCACTGTTGTAGTTCAACCCACACTAGAATTCATAAACAGAAAATGAAAAAGGAAAATCAATAATAGAGATTAATGTCACCCTAACCCAACCAGCAAAACCCCTTAATTGCCCACTAAAATATCTAAGGGAAATCCCATCCACTATGCTTAACCCTAACAAAACCCAAAACCTAAGTGGATAAGCATACACCACTAAGAGCCACGTATAACTGAAAAACCCTAAATTACTAACTAACATAGTTTTTCTTCACTTAGCATAATGATTATTAAATCCTGCATAATCATGGCATACATGTTCTTATTCATTGCATTTGATAGATTGCAACCTCGCCGACGGAGAGTACGTCCTCGTGCCGGAGCAAGGAGCTGCTCAGGAGGTAGCCCCGGATCCAGCACCAGAGCCTGCCCCAGAGGATCTGCCTGCCCCAGCTTTGGAAGGCAAGCCCCGGTTTTATGCATAACTTGTTTATTATGCTATTTTACTACACTTAATGATTGTAGAATTGAATGTGCACTTAAGTGTAGGAGTTGTTTGAAACCCTAGTTGCATGATCTCAGGAATCCTTTTATGATGGATACTAGTATGCTAGGTCGAGTAGCTGCTTTACTAATTAGGGATCTCGGTAGAAGTCGAGTGATTTTTCTAGCACTCGCGCGCGGTCAGGAATTGGTTGTATCCATTTTTTATATCATAATGATGTTGGTCTGTGGACAACAATCCATGGGGATGGGTTGTCTACGAGGCGGAAATTGGAATAAGGATTAAGGTGTGGTACCGTGAGTCAAGCGTTTGAACGTACTAAACATATGCCGAGAAATATGGTAAATCGGTAAGCCTAGTACCTGAATGAACCTGGTAGTGGACATATCCCCTCACGCGACCTGAGACGTGGTCTCCCATTCCGGTTATGGTGGGTACAAGTGCGGTCACTTCACGACGGCAGTCGGGGTCAGTGAGGCATTGTACGCCAAGGCGGTGAGCCCTGATCTGCTGACGGGGAATTGATGGGGACGGTTGATATGTGTGGGGACGGAGTGCCTCGCCATGTCGTGTGTTTAGGTTTACCTAGCAAGGTTTAACAACTCGATTCGAATCGTCTGCTTCTCGCAGCTAATGAGACTGCTTGATCCATGCTGCTACATTGAGTAACAAGTGGAAATGTGATGATGTGACAAAAGATGTTGATTGCTAAATTTGCTTGCTACCATGATTGAGTAGATAGTACACCTCTAGTCTTAAGAGAGTCACACTAAAACTTGACAAAGCTAAAACTTGATTTATAAACTCAGCTAGTGCTTTTGGCAACCAAACCCACAGCCAAACAGCTGCATGTCTAGAGGTAGAGGAGTAGACTCCTCACACCGGGTAAGTCTAGCTGAGTATTAGTATACTCAGCCTTGCTTGTGGCATAATTTTACAGGTTCTCTGGAGGACATGGTTGCTGGAGTGACTTGGTCGTCCACCTTGCCACCGGGTTGGACAGTCGAGTGATACCCTGCCTCGGCTGAGGAGGAGCATGAGGAGTGATGGAACAGGCTTCCCCATCTCTCTGTTTATTTATTGTTAGTTTTATTCCGCTGCACTTCGAACAAGGATGACTACTTTTGTTAAAACCCCGATGATGATGTAATAAGTTTAATACTCTTTAATGTATGGGTTTATGCTTTATTGTATTTGCTCTGTGACTCACCATCGAGTGAGACTGTGGTACTTGATCCTGTCAGTGGTCTCGTCGGACTAGATCCGAGGGATTGACGGGTTATTCCCATTTAAGTGTGGTCTAGCCTCTAAGGCGGGACTCAGGCACTTAAGTTGAAATAATTCGGGCAGTTCCACCATAATTTTTCCTTTATTTCATCCCTCCAAATATACTTCCTCTCATCAATAACAACCTGCTTGTCCACAATTTTCAAGCCACATTGATGTAATTATTGGCTTGCCAATAGTTATTGCTTCTAGCATATTCTTTGCGTGGCAAAATCTCTGCAACAAAGTGTGTTGCTTCGGCCATTAAAAATGGTTCACAACCTCCTAATCGTACCACATAGGTCATCAGGAATATATCTCATTCAAGTGATGATTACTAACAAGAACATATATAGAAATATTTAGTTACCTTCTTCTAACGCTTGACAACATCATCATACAAATGATGGCTTAATAAAATACTAACATGGGCCATATCCTTACTTCTTATGTAATATTTTCTTAGCTGATTTGGCAGTACATTTTCAGGATCTAGCTTCAACAATTCTCTCGCACCAGAAGTTTTTGACAAGCTTATACTTGAGCCTTTTGACGGATTTGCAGGAATAAAAGTGGGTGACAATTCATTAACCAGTTTTGACGGTGTTTTCACAGCACAATTCAGAACTTGAGGATTGTTTTCTAATGATTTGCTTGTATCCTCGATATGGAGAGGATTCCTTCAGTCTCTGTGCAGAGTTAACGACATCAGAAGAAGTTTTTATGTCACTGCATATACAGAAGAAGCAGAAGAGGGTCTTTGATGTCATAAAAACTTCTTCTGATATGGAGAGGATTCCTTCAGTCTCTGTGCAGAGTTAACGGGACGGTCACTTGAGTTCATAGATATTTGAAATAGCTACTTCTTAGTACCTAAATACACAAAATACACAATTCAAAGCCTGATCGGCTGCGCTTATTACACTGCAGCATAAGACAAGTATTCGATAGCTACAATGCTATATAGAGAAAATTTTACAGCCACCGCAGAAAACAGACAGCCAATCAGAGAAATAAAACCACCCAAAACAGTACACCGTCCCTTCATGAATCTATCCACCACTGTTATCCCAATAGACATTGAACCTTCACTTAAAAAAATAAAATAATTGTTTAGTTCAGAATCTAGGTGTTTCTTTAGTGTAGTGTGCCAAATTTAGTTATTTTACCCAAACCCAGTAGTTATATATGGATGTATACAAAAATTAATTGTTGGTGTCATATAAGTCTTTTTTTACTGTTAGTATGTATACTATCCAGATTGCTATCTTGTCTATGGCTCTATGTTCTATGTTTGGACCAGAAGAGGGTCTTTGATTATTTAGGCTCTCTTAAAATATTGCTTCTGCAGAGTTGCAAGGAGTAAGTTGATAAAGGTAGAGATGAAGCTGGTTGCTAAAGGAACGGGAGCCGCACAGGGCGGAGGGGCGCATGCGTACCTGAGTAGGTAGAGCGATCGACCGGCTGCAAGGTTCAATGGGAGATAAGGACGGGACGGTGGCGATGAAGGTAGGCGGAGCGCGAGGGATCCGGCAGTGCACCTGGGACCCATCCTTTTCGCTCTCCGTGTGTCGCTGGGGCTGGGGCTGGGGCCGCCAGCGAGGGGACCAGGAGGCATGCGGTGAGACCCTAGTACTCTGCCGTTGGCAGCGAGGCGGGCATAGGGTTTCGACGATGAGAGAGGGGCCAAAGAATCTCTGGTTCTCTTTTCTGTTCCGAGGGAAAGTCAGGGGCACTACTATGTTTGGGAGGACCAGTCATCGCACCCGAATTTTTTTGTATTTTAGTTCTTTCCTCAAAAAATATTCACGTTTAGATTTTTGGATGACTTAATTTCATTTTTAAACTCTTTGATCAGCGCTATATGCTGTACCGCCGAGATAACACGGCTCGACATCACAAATCTTAACGTTGAGATGTGTGCTCAGCTGGCGAGAGAGACTGACATGACGTTAACATGACCGAGCTCGGCACCATGAATTTGCGAGCGAGTCGTTCAGTGGAATGGGCTGCTCTGCTTGGCGCGAAGCCGTGAGCTGGTTCCCACGTAAAAGCCACAGCCCCCGATGCATGAATTCGCAGCTAGCAGACGAGCTGTTCCCGCGCAAAAGCCAAAGCCGTGCGCTGCTTGTGCTTCTGAATAAATTGAAGACGGTAGATGGCTAGCTATTAGCTAGCTCGTACAGTCGTACGTGTGTTAAAATAGCTTTTAACATTAGTTAGATCCATGCATATTACCTTTTGGCTCTCAATAAACTAATAAAAAAACAAATACCGATTAGTACGTACTAGTTTATCGTCCCGGCGTATGTACACATATATAATAGCATTAACGTCAACGTTTGGATGGGGCAGGTCAGAGGCTAGCTGGAGAGCAGCGCAGCACATCACTCATTCCGCGGTGGGAGATAGGAGCTCGGCGCCATGATACGTCAGCGCCATATCAGCCTCTCTCGCCAGCGAAGCACACATCTCGACGCCAAGATTTGTGGCGCCGAGCCGTGGTATCTCGACGCCATAGCCTATGGTACCAAGTAAAAGGTCCAAAAATAAGATTAAGTCATCCAAAAGTCTAAATTTAAATATTTTTCAAGAAAAAGACTAAAATATAAAAAATTTGGTCATTGCGCGGGGATAGGGGTGACTGATGTTTCAGTGACAATCTCGTGGGCGGGGCAGAGGGAGGAACGTATGGAAGATCGGATGGTGCTGATTTGATTGGTATAAATGGACGGTTGAGATCCACGCGAGGCAGATTCAGATATGGCAAGTAGTATAAATAATTATAGGAGTGCGGGCTGATTCTAAAAAAATGTAGAGATTTTTTAAAAAATATTAACATAGGACGACCGTCGAAAATGATACTTTAGTATCGTAGAGATAGAGATATGTGTATTGTCGTTTTCTCTAACATTTTCAAGCAACATTTCAAGCTAGAAATATAACGGTTAAGAAAGTATGCAGACTATTGTCGTTTTCTCAATGTCACGCGGATTAACACCGTTGAGAACACAAGTTTGTTCGTCAAAATTAGCATGGCAATCTATGCATCACTCATGGTTATAGAGTATATTTACACTAGTACATTTGATGTCTTATGACTCATAAATCTTAGAGAAGTGTCATCTAATATCCTTATATTGTTAAAACAAAGTAATTATCATACTGATGGATGTTGGGGGTTTTCTTCTCCGCCGAAGGTTCTCAAGACAAAGGTATCACTGATAAAGTGATGTTAAAGATCCTCTCTGTCGAAGGTCCTCGAGACGAAGATACCATCTGAGAGCTATAATAACGAATACTAGAGTTACCACCGAAGGACGACAGCTTGGGCTTAAGGTGGCGACGAAGGTCAAGCATGACGCTGAACCGAAGAGGAAAAGACCAGTTAACCCCTGATGACTTATGTTACAATTGTGTATACAAATTGAGGTCACAAATGTATTTTCACTCAAGCTGCGTTTCGCGCCTATAAATAGGTGAACAGTACCCCCGTACTGTTCACGCTGAATTGTAATTGCTCTCGCATCAACACCTTGAAACAAGCCGAAGATATTAATGTAATATAAGTTCTGTGTTCATTTGTATACCATGAAATATACATATGAATGAATGAACGAATTACATGTATTATCTCTATGGGTTCTTATTCTCATAAATGATGAAGGTATGCCCTTCTTGACCTTCGTCTAAAGATCATTATATCCAAAAGAAAATAAAGCTTTGGAGGACGAGTGTCCTTAATCCTTAACAATTGTGTTGCCTTGTTCTTGATCCACAGCATTTGAGAATAAGTGACCAACATTGGCTTCCACCTCCAGTGAACTCACTTCCACGACCACGACAATGGATTCGCAATGTGACCAAGTTATGACACCTTCAGCTATGAAGCTGGTGCTTCCAATCACAGGCGGATCAAGTTCTGAACTAGCCAATAAGAAGCAAAAGAAGGAAGCATATAGAAGGGTACAACATGTTGGAGTGCAAGGACCCTTCATCAAATCCAAGTGGTCTCATGTACCAATCCTAGGAAGACCTTCAGCTCAAGGACTACCCCCTTAATAATGCAATAGTCATATCTTGTGTTATCAAAGGGTTTCTGGTTCACAATGTCCTTATAGACACAGGTAGTGCAACAGATATCATCTTTGCAAAAGCTTTCAGGCAGATGCAAGAGTAGGATGACAAGATACATGATGCAACACACCCTTTATGACTTCGGAGGAAGGTAGATAGTGGCACTTGGAAAGATAACAATGCCAATCACCTTCGGTTACGTTCACAACACAAGAACAGAACAAGTTATATTTAACATTGTCAATATAGACTATCCTTACAATGCAATCATTGGTCGAGGGATACTGAATGCCTTCGAAGGAATACTCCATCCAGCATATGTGTGCATGAAGATACCATTTGACCAAGGTCCTATCATTGTGCATGGAAGTCAAGAGGCTGCTAGAAGGGCTGAAGGGAACTGGACAGATTCAGAAGCCATCCATAACATAGATGAAGATGAAGCTCATCAACAGTATAAACATAAAAGAGACAAGGCTGCTTCAGCAGATCAACCAAAGCTTATGCTTCTGTGCAAAGACAGCCGAGCAGAAGGTGTTGTTGGGGTCCCAATTGTCTGATGAACAAGAGAAAACTCTGTTAAAGTTTCTGTTCAACAACAAGGATGTTTTTGCTTGGTCAGCCAATGATCTTTGTGGTGTCAACAGAGATGTCATTGAACAATCACTCAATGTAGACCCGGCCATTAGACCAAGGAAGCAGAAGCTTTGGAAGATGTCCGATGACAAAGCCGAAGGTGCAAGAAACAAAGTCAAAAGACTCGTGAGTGCTAGAGTAATCAAAGAGGTGACATATCCATAATGGCTAGCCAATACTGTGATGGTAAATAAGACCAATGGAAAGTGGAGAATGTGTATTGATTTTACAGATCTCAACAAGGCATGCCCGAAGGATGAGTTCCCTTTGCCAAGAATAGACTCTCTTGTGGATGCAGCAGCCACTTCGGAGCTCATGAGTTTATTGGACTGCTATTCAGGCTATCATCAAATCTGGATGGAGAAGGAGGACAAGCCTAAAACAAGCTTCATAACCCCTAGTGGGACCTATTGCTACCTTCGGATGCCTAAGGGGCTCAAGAATGCCGGAGGAAGCTTCAGCAGAATGACCTCCACAGTCCTTAGCTCTTAGATTGGCAAGAATGTCCTAACATATGTCGATGATATTATTGTAAAAAGCACAAAGCAAGAAAATCACATTGGCGACCTGCAAGAAACATTTGCCAATTTTAGGAGGCTGGTCTCAAGCTAAATCTAGAGAAATGTGTCTTCGGGGTGAAAAGGGAAAATTTCTTGGGTGCCTTGTATCAACAAAAGGAATTGAAGCAAATCCAAGCAAAATAGAAGCTATACTTCGGATGGAGCCACCAAGGACAAAAAAGGTGCTCAGATATTAACAGGAAGGCTGGCATCTTTAAATAGGTTTATTTCAAGATCAATAGAAAGGAATTTGCCATTCTTCGAAGTGCTAAAATCAGTCGAAGTCTTTCAATGGGGACCAATTCAACAAAAGGCTTTCGAAGAGCTCAAGCAATATCTGATACAACTAACAACATTGACTCCACCTTCGTCAGGAGCCCCATTGCTACTGTATGTAGCTGCTTCCCACGCTGCAGTCAGTGCAGCGCTGGTGCAGGAGAGACAAGATGATCAAGCAAAGAACCAAATCCTAGTATACTTCGTCTCTGAAGTACTTAGTCCATCAAAAAGAAATTACACAAAGCTAGAGAAGGTACTATATGCTATACTGATGGCTTCCAGAAAGCTTCGGCATTATTTCCAGTCATACCACAATATAGTACCTTCATCCCAGCCTCTCAAGGACATTATAAGAAACAGACAAGTCACAGGAAGAGTTGGAAAATAGGCTATAGAACTGAATGAATTCACTATTGATTTTGTTTATAGATCTTCGATCCAATCCCAAGCATTAGCAGACTTCATTGCTGATTAGATGCCAGGGGCTCAGGATGAAGAAAGCATAATAGACAAGAAAGCATGGACAGTGTTCTGTGATGGGTCATGGGGGACCTTCGGTGCAGGTGCAGCTGCTATTCTAATTTCACCATCCAAGATCAAAACCTTCTACGCGGCCAGATTGGAGTTCAACTTCACAAATAACATTGCAGAGTACGAAGCTCTTCTTTTGAGGCTTCGAAGGCTTAAGGCGATGGGAATAAGAAGGGCAGTCCTCAAATCCGACTCACAGGTCATCACATGCCCCTTGATAAAAGTAGTAGAGCAAGAGATCCGAAGCTTGAGAAGTATCTTGATACAGTCCGAAGAATGGAAGCCTCTTTTGAAGGTTTCTCAGTAAAGAATATCCTAAGAGGAGACAATGAGCAGGCAGATTTACTAGCTAAATCAGCGGCACAAGGGCTCCCACTCCCTTCAGAAGTATTCTTTGAAACTCTAAAAGCACCTTTATCACACCCGGTTTTGGAAGGCAAACCGAATGCGAACCATGTACGTGCCAGGATCAGAAACTCACGTACACAGCGATTACATAATTAGAGATCATCACACATTGCTCAAAGTAAATAGCGGAAAGGTATTTTAATTACATCAAGATGTCCAAGACATCCATAGAGTTTAATACATAACCATTGTCTTTAACATTAATATCAAAGTGCGGAAAACAAAACGTAGAAGATAAGCCTACATAGGCAGCTGACTGGGGGTTTGCCACTAAGAAAAACTAGAACTCGTCATAGTCCTGGAACTCCTCAAAGTCCTCCATGTTGCCAGCATCACCTCCTGAGCACTGAGTATAGTGGGGACAACCTAGGGTGGGGGTGGTTTGTAAAGCAAGGGTGAGTACACATCAACGTACTCAGCAAATGTCCTGTTTGGCTAAAGTGGACTAGCTATATGTGGGGTTGAGGTTAAGCAGTTGCTTTTAGTTGGTCAAACATTTATTACTATTAGTAGAGCCAAGTTTTAGTAATAACCCCAGTTATTACCCAAAAACACTCCCTCCAAGAAGAAATACCAGAGATCAGAATTATAACCAACCTTCTTAACCATCATCATAAAGTAATCAAAGTTCTTCTAATCAAAGAGGATCCCAAGGCTGCTCTTAACCATGAGCTCGGCTAATATACTAGTTTCTAACACTCTGCAGAGGTTGCACACTTTACCCACGAGTCGTGATCCCTTTATGCCTCGGGTCGATCAAACCCTCAAACACTACCAAGGTGAGTCGGTAAGGTTTCACTACGTAGCCTTTACAAAGATTGCCCTAGTGCATAGCTGCTCGTTAGGTTTCGCCAGTCGTACAAACGCAGAACACCTCCCCAAGGTGGGTGACTAACAAAACCAAATCAAATGAACCTCTGCACCCCCCTTGGCAGAGCAAGCACTACGCCTCGGCCCCCATTGACGGCCCTATGGCAAAGCCAACTACACCCCAGGTTCATCTAATTATTCAGCTAAGGGTGTCCCATTCCACCCTCATGGTTGCACTATTATCCCGGGTGGTCACTCCACGAACAGGTCCTTACGGAGAGGTACTCAGGAAAAAATGGCCTGAGCCCGCTAGAGTATCACAATATCATCATCGGGATAACATCATCGTATCATAAGTAATCGCATCATGTTCATTGATTAAGTTAAAGCAATAGCATAAAGCTAACCATGATAACCCAAAAGGTAAACAAGGATAAGGTAAATACAGACTAGTCAATCCTTAGGTTTTAAATAATGTAATGCGGGACAGTGAATTAAAAATGAATGGGGCATAATGGGTTAGAGGACACTTGCCTTCACGAGGTTATTGCTCAGGAAGATCTTCAGCAACACACTCAGGAACCACGGGCTGCTCGTTGTCTAAATAAAGCGATCATGCATTCAATACATTTGGTAAATGACAAATAAACAACACATCAATCATGTACAAACATGGGAACAAATCTCAAAAGAAAAGCATGAACTCAAAAGGGAAGTCAAATTATAGGGTGAACTAATTCTCATTTAGTAGTTAATTATTCCCTAAGTATTGTCCAGGATTACATAATCTGATTTAATTACCTTCAATGAGACATAAAAAATTAAACCAGAGATAAATTCATGTAATACACACTATTAATCTTACAAGATTAAGTATACTTTAATCTCTAGGGTTTCCCTTTTATTTATTTTATTAAATGAATAGATCTACACATATACTAGTTCATAGTTAACCATAAAAATTAGAGTGTCCAGATAGTAAATGGAACTAATTTATTTAAACAGAGAATATTCCTATGAATATTTTGCAATTTGAATCACTAAGTTTGGAGTTCATATGCAAAAGATATGAAATAAACAAGTTTAGGAGTTTAAAATATGAAAATAGGTCTAATTCTGGAATTATTTAAAAGCCTAGGGTTCAATCTACAAGATTACAGGGGCCTGCGTGCGAAAACCAGGGACACCGGGTTGATTCCCAACAAACCGAGGGTCTCTTTAACAAAATCACCGCACGAAGGGGTATCGGGCTCTCTCGGCCGTCGGATCTGAGATCAACGATTGAAAATAGATCCGTGGGCGAGCGCGCGGGCGCACACTGACCAGTGGGCTAGGGCGGTCAGCGACCGAGGGCGGGGAGGCAGACTGACTGGTCGGGCTTAGTGCCAGGGGCACAGGCGACTGACCGATGGGTCCGGACGCAGGGCGCGCGTGCGCGAAGCGGTATCCCACGATCTCGGCCGTGCGATCGGGATCTGACGGTGGATATCAACACCGGGAGGGGTTAATGCCTACGACGGCGCCGCTCCTTCTCACAGCGGTGAGGTCGCCGAAGTTGGGGTGGGTGCGAGCTATGGCGGCTCTAGGGTCGCCGGAATCGGCCCAAAATGAAGGGGAAGGCGCGGCGAACTCACTGGTGGGGTTGTGGCTACGAGACCGGGGTCAGAGAGGGCACAATGGCTAAGGGTGGACTCCGGGCGAGTCGGGGTAACCCCGGTGAGGGATTCCGGCCACGGGGAGGGGGGCTGAGGCGTGCTAGGCCTGGACCAGCTTTAGCAGGGCGAGGGGAACGCCAGGGGCCGGCGCGGGGGCACTGGACCGGGCCAATTTGGTCGGCCGCCGCGCGGGTGCGGCGGACCGCCACGACCAACCTCCAGCGAAGCCGAAATTGGCCAACAGCGAAGCACAATTGGGAAAACTGAGCATGGGAACATGTGTCTCACCTCAGGGCGGAGCTCGGGGTGGCCTGGCGCAGCTTCCGGCGGGCTGGACCACTGACACAGTGGGCGCGGGTCACCAGCGAGGTCGAGCGGCGTGGGCAGAGCGCGATAGAGGGTGAGGCTGTGCGAAATGGAACGGGGAAGTGAGTGCGGGCGCGGGCGGTGCTCAAAAAGGAGCTGGGGTGCGTGGGCGGGCGACGTGGCCGGGAATCTCGGCGTGCGTGCGCGAGTGTGCGCGTGCTGGTCCACGGTGGGCGCGGGGAAGGCGGAGCTGATAGGGCGGACCCACGGCGCAGCGAGAGAGAGAGAGTGGGCGCGCGGGGGTAACGGTTCGGCGCACTGACGAGGTAGGCCCGCGAGGCAGAGGGGGAGAGGGGGCACGCGGGGGAAGGCAACTGGCACCGACAGCCTGGCCCCACTGGGCAGAGAGAGGGAGAGAGAGAGCGCGGGGGGAAGAGAACCGCCGCTGACAGGTGGAACCCACCTGTCAGGCGGCGCGGGCGCGCGGCCTGGCTGGGCCGAGCTGGGCCGGCTGGGCTGCTTTGGCTTTTTCATTTTTCCTGGAATTTCTAATTGCTTTTCCATTTCTTTTTCTCTAGGGTTTCAATTCAAATTCAAACCAAGTTTCAAATTCAAACTAATTCAAACATGTGCAATAATTCAAATAATATTTAAGCTCAGCATGATGCAACATGTCATGACTCATAATGTTTTGGCAAAAATAAATAATTAATCTCTCCTAATTAAGCTAACTCTACTCAAAAGGGAAAAGAGAGAGAGAATCTAGAGATAGATAGAAACTAGAGAGAGAGAAGAGTAACACCTGAATTTGGGTGATAATTAGAAAGAAATTTTATAACCCCAAATTCAGGGTGTTACAACCTTCAGTCGAGCTCATGGAGCGAGAGGTGCTTACAATCTCACCTGTATACAGCGAAGATTGGAGGACTGAGATTGTATCTTTCCTGTAAGGCAATTATCCTTCGGATGACGAAGCTTACATAAAAGAATGCAAGCCAGGATAAGACCTTACATGATCATAGAAGGAGAATTGTTCAAATAAGGAGTTTGTTCTCCACTGCTGAAGTGTTTGTCCAGAGCCGAAGGTCAAGAGCTAATGAAAGAGATACACACAGAGATATGTGGAGCTCATATTGGATCCAAGCCTTTGCTTGGAAAAGTTTTCAGATAAGAATTTTATTGGCTGAAGGCAGCTTCGGATGCAGCGGACCTAGTTAAAAAATGTGAAAACTGCCAGAAGTGTGCCAAAGATCAAAAAACAACCTTTGTCTCTAACTCAGCTAATTCAGCCCACTTGGCCACTGCAAAAGATGGGGCCTAGATTTACTAGGCCCACTTCCACTAGCGCAAGGAAACTTGAAATATGTTGTAGCAGTGGAGTACTTTTCAAAGTGGATCGAAGCTAAACCTGTAGCTACAATCACTTTGGCCACGGTCCAGAAGTTCTTCTAGCAAAATATTGTTTGCCGGTTCGGTGTGCCAAAGGCTATCACAGTTGATAACGGAACTCAATTTAATGCTAAAACATTTAAAACTTTTTGTGACCAAATTGGTACAAAAATACATTTTGCATCTGTGAGGCATCTAGAATCAAATGGATTGGTAGAGCGAGCTAACGAGATTTTTATAATAGGAATAATGAAGTCGATCTTCAATCTGCCAAAAGGAAAGTGGTCAGATGAGTTGGTAAAAGTGGTATGGAATCATGACAGTGTTGTCTCAAGATCAATAGGGTTTAACAGGTTCAATAAGGACTCTAGGTTCAGCAGAAGACAAAGAGGCTTGCAAAATAACAAAGGACACCATAGAAGTGACCTGGCTTCAGGCAATAGATCACATCAATAAATATTAGGCCAAAACAGTTAAATGGTGAGATAGAAAGGTAAGATTAAAGAATATCAAGTCAGGACACTTGGTGCTTCAAAGATTGGCCAACCTAGACACAGTGGGGAAGCTTCAGCTTAAGTGGGAAGGTCCCTTCTTAGTGGTGTCTTCATCAGGCCTGGATCATATATGTTGAAAGATATGGACGGTAATGACATCCCAAGATCTTGGAATGAAGATGAGCTATGGAGATATTATGTGTAAACTATATATTTTTCTTATTTTTCCCTATGGCACCTTTTTCCTTTCAAGAGGGTAGAAAGGTTTATAATGAGGCCATATGTTGTAATTTTTGTTTTTTCTTGCGCAGCCCTGTGAAATCCAAGGGCCAGCTTCCCCCACATGTAAAATGTAAAGATCTGGGATTACACCATCGAGTGTAAAAAAGTATGAAAAAGCTCCAAAGTCATCCCCAAGGGGATGCAGAGCTAAAATGTCACCTAAGTGAAAGGTGAACAAGCTCTAAAGTCGTTCCTAAAGAGATGCAGAGCTTAAATGCCACCTAAGTCAAAGGTGAAGAAGCTCCAAATTTGTTCCTAAAGGGAAGGCAGAGCTTAGCTCCAAAGTCGTTCCTAAGGGGATGCATAGCTGAAATACCACCTAAGTAAAAGGTGAAGAGACTCCAAAGTCGTTCCTAAGGGGATGTAGAGTCTGGGTGTGTATTCGTGTGAGTTTTTTACCTTCGGCATACATTTACATACTTCATCACATCATCTTTTGCATTCATACAAACATACATTAGACATCTATAGCTTCATCGCATCATGACATAATGCATAAGGCATTAACAGGAGAAGAAGCGAGGGTTTCTGCCTTCAACGAGAAAATGCTTCGTTGTGAACGAAGATGCTTTGTTTCAAATGAAGTTGTTTTTCAGAAAAAGAAGAAAAACACTTCGTTATATATGAGGGGGCCATTCTTTGATTCTGGTCCAAAGGTGCTTCAATGTGAACGAAAAGAAGGGAAGGTGTTTTTCGCCTTCGGCTCAAAAAGCTGCGAGCATCGGTTTTGTCCACAGCAAAATAGACAACAATCGAATAAAAGGTGTTGGGGACTTGTTCTTAAATGCTATAAGTTAAGAACAAGGCAACACAAAAAGGTTAATGGTTAATGTCCTTCGTCCTTCGAAGCATTATCTCGCTTAGGATATAATGATCTTCGAACGAAGGTCATGAAGGGCGTACCTTCATCATCACAGTATGTACTAATGAAAGAAGAAGAATATAATACATGAGAGATAACATAAATAATTATATGACATCATTAATATCTTTTAATTATATCATCATGAATGAATGTGAGCAATATTGAATTACATTTATACCTTCGGCTTGACAGAAGACAAAAGTCCAGGCGTGACGCACGAGCGAATACAAGTCAGCGTGAACAGTACGGGGGGTACTATTCATCTATTTATAGGCATAGGGCGCAGCCTGTGTAAAATTACATTCATGTTCTCTATATTTACTACTGAATTATGGTCAACTCATCGAGGACTGGATGGCCTTTTCCCGTTTAAGTCGGTTCCTTTTTGCGCTGTTGAGCCGAAGCTATTCCGCCCATAGCTTTGGAGCAGCATCATCTTTCGTCTTGACCATGCTTCTTACGTCGTGTATGACTTTGATCTATATCCGAAGATACCTGTTTACATGTTATACTTGGAAAACATTGTTAAACCACGTTTTTGAGGACCTTCGGAGGACGAAGGCCTCCAATAGTAGCCCCTCGTAGTATTAATTCGTTTAAGATAACAA
Source organism: Zea luxurians (assembly GCA_029449295.1). Lineage (NCBI taxonomy): Eukaryota > Viridiplantae > Streptophyta > Magnoliopsida > Poales > Poaceae > Zea > Zea luxurians. The sequence goes on along the minus strand of JAOPSE010000001.1, from coordinate 40,067,793 downwards.
ATTCAGACTGCGACCTGGACGAAGACCTTATGCCGAAGGTCCGAAAAACACCTTCCCTTTGCTAGAATAGCAACAGTCAATGACAGACGGGACCCTCCAACTCGGGGCGTGTCGAGCGTATAAATAAGAACTCTCCCTGACCACATTTGATACACTATTTGCGCCGCTTTCTTTATTTGCTCAATTTTATAGCTCTTGCTCACCAACGCTTGCTTAGTTTTTTGAGTTCTCTAAGCTTCGTCTTGAAGAGCACGTTTTCGTTATTTCCGAAGAGAAGATGTCTCAAGACAAGAAAGTTGTTGCTGAGACGAAGCTAACCGAGGAGGAGAAGCTCTTTGAACAGAAGAAGGCTGTGAATCCTTATATAGCTGGATTTCTAGAATCAATGGCAAAATCAAATATAGAGAAGATTACAAAAGAAATATTGGAGGGCCTATCTGAGGATACTGGTGATAGTGATAGTTATGATGTAGAGAGTGGGGGTGAAGATTCCGAAGATCGGCCATGGAGGCTAAGCCATACAATTTTCGGAAAGTCGACCATCAAGAAAAGTCACCTTGAGAGCATGAGGGGAAGGTACTTTCGGGATATACCTATTGTGAGGGCTGGCAGAAACAATACCACTCCTGCGCCTGAGAAGAATGAAGTTGTGATCTTCTAAAGCTTTTTTAAAGCTGGGCTTCGGTTCCCACTGAGCAGGTTTGTAGTGGAAGTGTTGAAAACCTTCCAAATTTTCCTTCATCAACTGACCCCCGAAGCCATATTGAGGATGGGAGTCTTCGTCTGGGCGGTAAGGAGCCAAGGGATAGAGCCAAGCGCAAAATGTTTCTGCATCATGCATGAACTTATGTATGAGACGAAGGCTACGGGAAAGGAACAATATCACAACAACTTTGGTTGTTACGGATTTACCGCTCGTCCCAACTCAAGCTACCCAGTACCAACATTTAGGAAAAGATGGTCGAGAAATTGGATGGAGGAATGGTTCTATGTGAAGAACGATTTAGTAGAGAGAGAGGATGTTAAGGAGGTTATTATGCGTCCCATATGGTCCCGCTTCGGCCTTCGAAGGCTGAAGGTTGAAATCGATGAAGCCGTCGAAGCATGCCAGAAGGCCTTTGGTACTGTATGCTTCTTCATTGGTACAAGAGACCTAATTCAAGAACATATAGCATTCAGGGTATGGCCTCTTGCAGAGAATTAGGAGATGCCGAAGGAAACTGTCACTGAGTCTAGCGAAGGTGACCTGGTTCGACTGAAATACACCTTCAGATATGGAGATAAATTTGATGAACCAAATGACGACTGGCTGAAATGTATCGAATCTATAAGTGATGAATTGCTTGGGTCATATTCCAAAGCAGAAGATGATGCATTATCCACATCCTTCGGAAGCCGAGGAAAAAAGAGATTGAATAGAGTTTTTGATGCCATTAGTTTTGTTTACCCCGACTACTGCTACCCGCTGCGGGGACGAGGAAGAAAGAGGAAAACCGCTGCTTCAGCCAAGACTGCTGCTTCAGCCACTCAAGATGAGCCCGCGCCGAAGAGCAAAAGGTTGAAAGTTCTCACCCACTGGCCACGCTATATCGAGCCGACCGTGGTACCCGAGTTTGGCGGGGAAACATCTTCAGCTGCTGAACCAAACGAGCCTATCCTCCTACACAGAAAGCTGAGGATCCGGCTACGATGCCGAAGGTACCTTCATCTAGGCTAGATGAGTCAAAAGCCGATGAAAATAAGGTGGAAGAACCAAAAATTGAAGGAACAAAAGTGTTAGGAATTTTAAGCCCTTCGACAGAAGTAACCATGTCAAAGGATGGAAAAAGTTTTGCGGCAACTCCCAAAAGAAGAAGGATGGCAAATGTACTAGATGTGTTAGAATCAGTAAAGGCTTTAAGCTCTACTCCTTCAGGGAAAATCACCAAGGTTTCGAAATTGCAAGCCGCATCTGAAACAAAACCGACTGAAATTGAAGTTGCAGTAAGCCAAGTTAGTGCCGAAGCTGGGCCTTAAGAGCTTGCCAAGAAAAAACCTTCAGAAATTGAAGACAAGGCAGCAGAAAAAATAACCTCAGAGCAAACTTCGCCTGAAAAGGTTGCTACTCTTGCTCCCAAAGCTTTAGAAGAGAGCATTGATTACATCATCCGCCATGCTTCGGGAAAGACACTTACTTCGGAAGAAAAACGAGAAGCCCAGCATTATGCCCAAAGACTGAAATACCCGAAAGGGGCACTGGTATTTAATGGCAGCGGAGAAGAAGATTTTTTATACTGTCTCCCGAATAACAAAGAGATATCCGTCAGCCAGGAGATAGGAAGAAGCTTCGGATTTCCGAAGCTAGAAGACGGCCTCTCTGTATTGTCAAAGGATGAATTAGCTGACAGTTTAGCATATAATAGGAAGAAGCTTTGGATTTTCAAAGCTAGAAAATCAATTCTTGTATTTGAAAACGAATTATTTTATTTATTTATACTTAATTCTGTACTCCTCTTGCAGGGCTTGATCCTTAGCAATGCCCTCAGGGCACAGAAAAATATCGAAGATGAAGGGTATACAATGGCTCTAAACAACCTTCACTCAGAGGTGATTGAACTAAGGAACGAAGGCCTTGAAAAAGATAAAATATTAATTTCATTGATAAACAAAATAAAAGAAGATGAAGCTAATTCCAAAGTTCAGGCTGAGGCCCAGAAGAGTGAAATTGAAGATCTTCGGAGATAATTGGCTGAGGCCAAATTAAAATGCGCTGTCGCTGAAGCTGATCGAGATGCCAGTGAGTACTGGAAAATTATTTTGAAAAGACAGTTGCAGAGCTTCGCGCATCGAAGGAGAGGTGTTTTGAAAAATCTGTGGAGTGCGTGAAAAAGATGAAGACTAGCTTCGCTAATGTGGGCGCCTATTCTAACGAAGACAATTTCATACGAGGCGACCCTGAGGGCGTTATTGAGTGGATCAGTTGTGAAGCCGAAGCTTTTGAGGAAATCTTAAGTGATCATGGGGACGTCTGCGCCTTCTCTGGCGCGAGAGGAGTTGCCGCTGTTCTGGAGAAAACAGATTGCGAACATGTTAAAACCTTGGCCTAGGCCGAAGGTGCCTTCTCTGTTGACGATACAAAAGACCCCTTAGCAGAAGCAAGTTTAATAGGCGGAAAATTTTCACTGATATCTGGGAAAATGGCGGCCGAAAGATGGCTCATGAAATAATGAAGAAGAGCGAAAAAGATATTCATGACGCTCGGGAAGCAACGAAAGAAGCTGAGAAAGCTGCGGAACTCGAAATACGGATAGGTATTTCTTAATGGCTTTTAGCTTTGTCGTTTATTTTCGTGACTTCGAGCTAATTGGTGTTTTCTACCGCAGCTGAACTACCTCCTCCTCCAGAGCCGTTCGACCCATTGGCTGACCCAGAAACGAGGAAAGCAATAGAAGTCATTAATGTGGCCAAAGCTATTGTCGACGAAGTTGTTACCAAACTGCTTAACGAAGTTGCAGAGAAAGTTCTGAAGGAAGAATAGGAGTTATTGTAAAAACATTTCTAGGGTGTTAATGCAACATTTGCTAAACTAAGTTTATAATATTTGATGTTTATATTTTTCAATGTAATATGTAAGTTATTTGTAAGTCAACTCTTTGCGATGCATGAAATTTTATGTACATACCGTTTTTGAGCCATTGGCGAAAAAACACCTTCCCTTCTTTCCATGCTTCGCAAAGAAGAATTTTTATCCTTCGTAAGAACATCCACGCTTTGTAAAAACGTCGATGCTTCGTAAACAATAGATCGCTTCTTCCATATCAGAACTGATGAAGCCGTGATTTTTAGCTTGCTTTTGTGTCTTAGCACCTTTTCACTTTTGTAAGGCATTCCCCGAAGGTCGGCTTCATTTCCAATTGATGTCATTGGTGTGGTATGATGTATGATGAGATGCTATGCGATATGATGTGATGATATGATGCAAAGAATGATGCTAATGCCGAAGACACATACCCCCACTGAAACACAATCTCTGCATCCCCTTAGGAACGATCAAAATCTCTTTGTCGTTTATTTTTCGGCTTCACCGCTTATTTCTCAGTGTAAGTTCTGCATCCCCTTAGGAACGTCTTTTGAACTTCTTCGCCTTCTATTTCGGCGGTATTCGCGTTGACTTTTCGCGCTTCGCCTTATATTTCGGCGGTATTTGGCTCTGCATTCCCTTTGGAACGACTTTTGAGCAGAAAACTTACACTGCGCTCCCTTGGGAACGACTTTTTGTAGCTTCGGCAAACTTACACTGCGTTCCTTAGGAACGACTTTCTGTAGCTTCGGTAAAAGTTGCAATGCTATTTTTAGCTCTGCATTCCCTTAGGAACGACTTTTGAGCTTCAACAATCTTTGAGCTTTGTAAATCTTTGAAAAGATATATTTCACAAGAATGAAGCTATTTAAAAATGATAAGAAGACTAGATTTACATTGATTGTTCTTTATTAAAAAAGAAAATGACAAAGAATATAAAAATGCTTCAGGGGTAGGATATTGATGTGTTTTGATTCTGGCACAGTACTGTTCACTGTGCGAGCTTCGGATTCCTCCCTGAGATCTCGCTGCTGATGGGAATGATGGCTCCCTTCTGGCTGCTGACCTCGTGAATAGGCAGGTTGTAGTGGCGGCGGAGGTGGAAGCTGTGGCTGACTAGCCGAAGCAACAGAGGCTGCAAGATGATTGCCCACATATTCTGGTATGTAGGGTGAGTGACACGAAGCAGTATGGAGGACCTGCTTCGGTTGACTTTGCCAAGCTTCGGCTTCTGCGATCTCCTTCTGCTTTTGGATGGTGATTTGGCACATTCTTGTGGTATGGCCTTTGTCTTCTCCACAAAATAAGCAGTAGATCTTTCTAGGCTGATCCCCATATCTTCCTCCGAAGCCCGTGGCGCCTCTGCCTCTTGGAGCTGGCAGCCGGGAAGAGCTTTGTTGGTGCCCCGAAGATTGTGAAGTATACTGTGGCCTCTGCAGCTGACTTCCTCTGTCATCAGTCTGAGTGGAGTTATGAATTGACCTGACATGCCTTGGGTGGATTCTTCCTCCGAAGCCCCTGGTCATCTCAGAGAACCTGTAAGCCTCCTCCCTTCTTTGGCAGAAGTCATTGTCAGCCCGGATGTATTCATCCATCTTTTGAAGCAGCTTCTCTAGAGTCTATGGAGGCTTTCTAGCGAAATACTGGGCAGTAGGTCCTGGACGAAGCCCCTTGATCATGGCCTCAATGACAATTTCATTGGGCACTGTAGGCGCTTGTGCTCTTAGACGCAAGAACCTTCGGACATATGCTTGGAGATACTCCTCATGGTCTTGCGTGCATTGAAACAGGGCCTGAGCTGTGACCGGGTTCGTTTGAAAACCTTGGAAACTTGTCAGTAGCATATCCTTGAGCTTCTGCCACGAAGTAATAGTCCCTGGCCGCAGAGAAGAATACCATGTCTGGGCCACATTGCGAACTGCCATGACAAAGGACTTGGCCATGACAGCTGCATTGCCTCCATATGAAGATATAGTTGCTTCATAACTCATCAAAAACTGCTTCAGATCCGAATGCCCATCATACATAGGGAGCTGAGGTGGCTTGTATGATGGAGGCCATGGGATAGCTTGTAGTTCTGCTGCCAAGGGAGAAGCAGCATCAAAGGTAAAGGTATCATGATTAAAATCATCATACCATCCATCCTCATTGAATAAGCCTTCTTGATGAAGCTCCATGTGTTGGGGCCTTCGATCTTGTTCGTCTTGAGCAAGATGGCGTACTTCTTCAGTGGCTTCGTCGATCTACCTTTGAAGATCAGCCAGTCTAGCCATCTTCTCCTTCTTCCTTTGTACTTGATGATGGATTATCTCCATGTTTCTGATTTCTTGGTCCAACTCTTCCTCCTGGAGTGTTGGACTAGTGGCCTTCCTCTTCTGGCTTCGGGCCTCTCGGAGAGAAAGGGTCTCCTGATTTGGGTCCAGTGGCTGTAGTGCAGCAACCCCTGGCGCTGAAGCTTTCTTCGGCGGCATGACGAAGGTCAGTGCTTGCCGAAGGTGGTCGAAAAAAGGGTTCACCGGAGGTGGGCGCCAATGTTGGGGACTTGTTCTTAAATGCTATAAGTTAAGAACAAGGCAACACAAAAAGTTTAATGGTTAATGCCCTTTGTCCTTCGAAGCATTATCTCCCTTAGGATATAATGATCTTTGGACGAAGGTCATGAAGGGCGTACCTTCATCATCACAGTATGTACTAATGAAAGAAGAAGAATATAAGACATGAGAGATAACATAAATAATTAGATGACATCATTAATATCTTTTAATTATATCATCATGAATGAATGTGAACAATATTGAATTACATTTATACCTTTGGCTTGACAGAAGACAAAAGTCCAAGCGTGACACACGAGCGAATGCAAGTCAGCGTGAACAGTACGGGGTACTGTTCATCTATTTATAGGCACAGGGCGCAGCCTGTGTAAAATTACATTCATGTCCTCTATATTTACTACTGAATTATGGTCAACTCATCGAGGACTGGATGGCCTTTTCCCGTTTAAGTCGGTTCCTTTTTCCGCTGTTGAGCCGAAGCTATTCCGCCCGTAGCTTTGGAGCAGCATCATCCTTCGTCTTGACCATGCTTCTTACGTCGTGTATGACTTTGATCTATATCCAAAGATACCTGTTTACATGTTACACCTGGAAAACATTGTTAAACCATGTTTTTGAGGACCTTCGGAGGATGAAGGCCCCCAACAAAAGGTAAAGCAGTATTACGAAGCATTCATAAATATTTCAAAATTTTGTTCACATTCAATTACAATTCTTCACCTAATGATACACTTTCTTGTACAAAGAACCTCCAAAAGTGTTTCTACAGATATTAACAAGAGAAGCTTACGAAGTCTCCTTCAGCGCTCCAGAACAAAGCTTCGGTTCGTTAGCTTTCGGCAGTATCACCCTAAAAAATGACAAAGGCAAGGGTATTGAGGAATATGGTAAGGAAAAATATAAAATAAAGGCATAAAGGTAAAGATATTTTATATACTTTGTTAAGTAGGTTTCGAGCTTTGTCTCTAGCCATCTCTCGACCGCCCTTTTCCTAGATTTGAGTGATGAATCTGTTGCCTATGCTTCGAGCTTCAGCTGGAATATCAATTAGGTCAGACAGCAAGAGGCTGAAGTTTGGCCTATTAACGACTCTTATATGATTACACCCAGCTTTGATGAAAGCAGCAGTCGTGCCACGAGAAGCCACTAGCGCACAGTAATCACCGTGGCCAGTTATAACTTTGTCGAGAATGTCAACCTCTTTCTCAACATATCAAGAGTCCCATGAATATCTTCAGCAGAAATGTTAACTTCTTCAGATATGACTCCAATTGAATTGAAGATACCCTTCAGCTGGGCGATGCATTGAGTAGCAAAGCTAAAGCATTTATTACGAAGAGTTTTGATTGTTTCGTTTAGTTTAAGATTCTTTTCAATTTCGGCCTTGATTGTCGCGTTTAGAGCTTTGGACTCGCGATTGAAGCGATCCAAGTTCCTTTCCAAAAATGTTCGAGCTTCTTCTAGCTCTTTGCTCAATTTTTCATTTTGAGATCGAGCTTCGGTGAGAGAATCTTCGGCCGAATGCAGCAGGCTGTCTTTTTCCTTGACCGATGTTTCAAGTTTATTAATCCTCTTTTCCAAGCCTTCGATAACAAACTCATTTTTCCTGTCTTCGTCGTCCTACTGCATTTTCAGGGCCTTGCTCAGCAACATACTCTAAAAGACGAATTAAAGTTAGATCCCCATTACTGAAATACTTAAATCGGCATGATGAAAGAAAAAAAAATAGTAAAGGAGTCTTATTTTAAAATTTGAGTAAAATAAGCTACCAATAATGTGTCGTCTTCTGTAGCAGCTAATGTCCTTCTCTAGTTTTGGGAATCCGATGCTCTTTGATAATGTGCTTATAATTTTAGCTCTGGCGCGGTCGCGATAAAATCTTTTCGTCGACACCACCAAAGAGCATGGAGCCGGGCTGATAGTCGCAAGATATGGCAAATTCTTTCAGTTCTAATATATCCACTTTGGAAAGTTGTTGGCCACCCAGGTGCCGAAGATCGAATTTTTTTTCTTCCAAAGAGGTGTCCTCAGTTCTCTTTCCCTTAACAGTAGATGTTTTGGCTACGTTTTTCTCAGGAACCACATCAGATATAAGTCTCTCAATTTCTGACATTGTGGTAGCGAGATTATCGATTTCAGGTGTAGCTTCATTAGCTTCGGCTTCACCAGCATCTTCAGCTTTAGCAGGCACAATAGTTTTTCCACTAAAGCCGGGGGCGGGGTCTGTTCAATGGCTTGCATCACGTTCATCATTCGCCGTTTCTTATGACCCCTAGCATTTCCCCCGGTAGCCGAAGCAGACTCCTTTGACTGCAATAGGCTAGTCAGGTCTGACCCTAGAGGACTTAACATTACGAACGGGAAAGGTTCGGTCATTACCATCAGAATTTCTAAAACATCAACAGAGGAAGGCGAAGAAGGACCTGCAGTCTTTTCTACCACATCTTGTACCTTTGTCTCTGCAGGAGATATTCTGACAAGCTTTCGTTTCTTGGGAGCCGAATCATTCGGCGCCACTAGAATTTTTTTGCTTCTTGACAGCCCTCTGATCTTCCTTGACGGACCGGATGGCCTGCCTGTTCAGAATACTAACAATCCTCTTTCTTTTTGTTCCTCCAGCCCTTCGTCAAGTCTGTCATAATCTGGATACTCAAAGTTGAGAGCATCCATCACCTGATTTAACCTTCGTTTTTCATGGGTGCCGAAGGCAGCTGTCATCAGTTGATCTTCTTTCTTCATATAGTTCTTGAGAATTTCGTTGCACATTGTTTCTATCAGCTCTAGCCATTTAGCATAGGGTTTGCTGAATCTTTTTTGGAACTTAAACCGATAAGGAAGTCAAACAAGTTCATACTTCTTTCCTTCCTCCTTTTTCTTCGGCATTCCCCACCCACAAAAGGTTGGAAACGTCCTATTTGCCAAGTATTCCTGCACCAAGTCCCTAGTGCTGATATGGTTTGCCACAACTCTAAATTCCACCTCGGCCAGTTGGCAGGGGACCCCAACTGCATTTTACATAGGGGTCGAGTCATGCCGAAGCTCAGCCTTAGGGGACTCATTACCATGCTCATGAGCTTCTCCCTCTTCTTTTTGTCGGCTTTCACATAAAACCACTCATTTGTCCACCCGGTCGGCCACTTAGTACGGTAACCAATCACGGGGGGCTTTGGTATCCTTTCGGTACGCAAAGTTGTAGCACCCGAAGTTCTTGTGTAGACCATCGGCTCTAGCCTTCGTTAATAATGTACTTCGTGCACTCGACAGAACCCTTCGACATTGGCACTTTTCCTTGTCTTTGAAGAGCCCAAATATACATGCTAAGTCTAACAATGTCATTGGGGGTCAGTTGATGTAGGTAAATTTCAAACTTCTTCAAAACTTCACCGATCATCTCATAAAGGGGAAACCGAAGTCCTGCCCTGAAGAAGCTTTTGAAGACTACAACTTCATCCTCTTTTGGCTCTGGAATCACCTCCTCTCCAGCATAACGAACCAATTTGTTATCATTCTCTCTAAAGTATCATAGTTTCTTCATTAAAACTAGATCCTCTACCTTAACTGTGTATCTCCCGAATTTGATATGGTTGGGATTGCTCGGGCTTAGGATGCTGTCATCATCCTCATCTTCATTTCCGCTATCAGCTTCGGCAACATTCTGTTCAGCTTCGGCGTCTGTCGAAACTATTTCTGTATCTTCTTGCACAACCAACCCAGAACGCTTCATCACCTCTGAAATCGGGTATGTCTCAGAAGTCCCAACTTCACCTTCTTCATGCGCCACCCTAGCAGTAGATCTTACTCTGGCCATTTCAGTGTTCAGTCTTTAGCAGACAAAGTTGCACTTAAGTGATAGAACAATTGTCTGAAGCGTAAAGCAGCAAGCTTCGGCTTCAGTAAAGATTTTCAGCAGCACAACGGTGCAATAGCAATGAATGCTGTGGTAACTTCTCACCAACTTGTCTGTTGGGGGCTTGTTCTCAAATGCTAAGAGTTAAGAACAAGGCAACACAGAAAATGTTAAGTGTTAAAAATCCTTCGTCCTTCACCACATTATATCCTTTCGGGATATAAAGAATTTCGGACGAAGGTTACGAAGGACGTACCTTCGTAAGCATAATAACAAGGGACGAAGTATTCATATAAATCATGAGGTATAAAATAAACATTTAAATGTCAACATAGAATCATTACGAATATAAATGATTTCAAATTTCAAATGTACCTTCGGTCCTGAGGAAGGTGAAAATACAAGTGCGATGCGAAGGCAAAATGACAGGTTCGCGTGAACAGTACAGAGGTACTGTTCATCTATTTATAGACACAGGTCACAGCCTGTGACAAATTACAATTATGCCCCTTACAAAAGTTTACAACATTGACTCAGACCTCTATGGATAAAAAGGTCATTCTATCTCTATGTCGGTTTGTAACGCCGAAGCTCCATGAAAAGGAACCTTCGGCCATCTCCTGGGGACGACTTCAGCCGAAGCTGCTTCTTCGTGTAAGACCTTCGGCGCACCGAAGCATGGCCCCAACAGTAGCCCCTTTCGCGGTGCTAGATCGTTTTTCGTAACGAGCTTGACCCGTGAAAAAGCCTCTTCAGCTTCGGGAAGCCGAAGGTCCAAAAAACACCTTCCCTGAGCTCGTTGCGGAGAAACGATCCGGCTTCCGAGCGCGTGCCAGGCCCACCTTGCAGAGTTACTGTTTGATCTTTGCGGTCCACTGCACAGCGAGTACAAGTGACTGCCCGCTTGGTGTAAAAATCCTGCCGCTTCGCCTTCTTACCTGCAGCACTATATAAACAGACGGGTAGGTGTGAAGTTACCACAGCATTCATTGCTATTTGCACTGTTTTGCTCCAAAATTTTTAACTATAGCCGAAGCTTGACTCTCAGAACCGAACGAAGGTCCATCTCGACGTCTGCTTCGTCAGAAAGAAGAGCTTCGGGAGAAAAAGAAAAAAGAAAAAAGTATCTAACTTCCCCAAATTCAGAATCAAATGGCTAGAGTGCGATCTACTGCCAGAGTTGCACGTGAGGGAGACGAAGCCGAAGGTTCGAATACTGTGCCCATCTCCGAAGCGATGCAGCGTTCCGGACTGGTGACTGCGGAAGACATGCCCACTGCTGAAGCAAACCCGACAGCTGCCGAAGGAGAAGAAGAGAATATTGAAGGGACTGATCCCGAAGATGACTATCGCATTGCCATGCCCAGCAAACCCAGCCACCTGGATTTTGGGAAATCAACTGTTTCAAAGGCTGATCTTTCGAAGATGGTGAAAGCAGGTTATTTTAATGAAAATCAGAAGAAGCTACTTCGCTTCGGGGGAGAAGAAACCACCCCGAAGCCAGAGAAGGACGAGATTGTTATCTTCAAGAGCTTTTTAAAGGCTGGGCTGAGATTCCCTCTTCACGAGATTATTGCGGAGATACTGAAGAGGTTTGGTATCTATCTTCACCAGTTAACTCCTAACGCTATCGTTAGGCTTAGCGTTTATATTTGGGCCCTCCGAAGCCAAGCAGTGGAGCCATTTGCCGACAGTTTCTATCGAGTTCATGAGTTACATTATCAAACAAAGGCCAGAAAAGATGGGCTACATGATAACTTTGGCTGCTACAATTTTGCCTACCGGAAAACCGCAAAGTTTCCTGTAATCAGCTACCGAAGCAAATGGCCAGCTGGCTGGAAATCAGAATGGTTCTATGTCAAGGTTGATGACGACAAAGAGAAGCTTGTACAAAGTCCACTCGAGCTGATCTTCGGAGAAACCCGACCCCGCTGCAACATGACACCAGAGGGTCAAACTCAACAGGCAATGGATGAATTCGGAATTATTGCAGAGCATATCGGTACCAGAGATCTGGTTCAAGAATTCTTGGCATTCAGAGTCTTCCCTACTCTAAAAGAATGGGAAATGCCAAAGTTAAAGGGGGAGAAGAAGGAGGGGGAACTTGTCCGGCTTCCATATCACTTCAAATTCAAGCAATACTTTAAGAAGCCCTGCCAAGAGTGGCTGGACACAGTCGAGGTGATGTGTAATGAAATTCTGGGGAATTATTCCAAAAAAGAAGATCAACTAATGACAGCAGCCTTCGGCGCCCGTCCGAAGCGAAGGCTGAACCGAGTGCTTGATGCCCTGGGCTTCGAGTACACTGACTATGAACGGCTGAACAAGGGTGCTGAGGGCCAAAAAAGAAAAAGAGTGGCCGAAGCTCTGGACAAGGGTGAAGAAAGGCCAGCAAAAGAGAAGAAAATTCCCAAGAAAAGAAAAATATCAACTCCGAAGCGAAAATTATCCGAAGAAGAGGGGACCCCCACACCACCTTCTACCAGCGACGTGGAGGAAATTTTAAAGGTAATGACTGAACCCGTGCCCACGAAGCTAAGTCCACTAGGGCCTGAACTGACGAAGCTTTTTCGAAAGGTGGAAGAGCCGGAACAAACGAAGATAACCAAACCAAAGCGGCAAAGAATTATTGCAGTGACCGAAGTTATCGATAAGACGCCGCCGAGGGCGTCAATTCAGAAAACGGCAGCTGCTGAAGACACAACAAACGTCAAAGTCGCACCTTCGGAGGTCGCGGCTACCGAAGCCGCTACAGCCGAAGATGTGAACTTAGAAACTACTATTGAGGACATTGACAAAATTTTGGAAGACATGGCTGCAGAAGAAGCTGCCATTGCTGCTGAAAAAATCATGGCCACAGTGCCTGGGAAGGGGAAAGAAATGGCCGAAGATACTTCGGACGACGAAGCTTACACATTTCAAAATTTAATTGGGCAAAAACTGTCGAAGGCCGAAATGGAAGAACTTAAGGACTATGCCAAATCTTGCGGCTACAAGCCAGGAGCCCTTCTATTTGGAGGCATTGATGACGAAAAATTGGGCTGCATTCGAGACCAAACTGGAGCTAAGGTCATCGGTACTCTATCAAAGAGTATCGGTTTTCCGAAGCTAGAGACAGATATCAGCCGCTACCGACGACAACATATCGTCGGCAGCTTATTTTATTCCAACTTCAAGGTAAACAACTTTTCTCTGACTTCTATTGTTTTTAATAATGGAAATATGCCTAACAAAGGTTGTTTATTTGCAGAGCATGCTTCTGAGCAAAGCTCTGAGGATGCAGCAAGACTTGGAGGACAAAAAACACGAAGCTATAATCGAAAATTTAGAGAGCAAGATAAAAGAACAATCAGCTATCATTGAAAAGAAAGACTTCGAGCTCCAATCAACCGAAGGCTTGCTGGCAGAGGCTGAAGCTAAAGTATCAGAGTTGAATTCAAAGCTTATCGGCCAATCAAAACAATTTGAACAAGAGAAGCTAGAGCTTAATTCGAAGCTTGAAGCCGAAGTCCAGGCCAACTCAGACTTGAAGAAATCATTAACAAGCCTTCAAGACAAATGCTTGAAATTTAGCAATAATTGTATTGAACGATTAAAAAAGATATTTTACTCTGTTGGAGCCAGCAGCGGGAAATTTAAGCCTTCAGCGGAAAATTTACCACAAGCCTTCGATCATATTGAAGCTGAAATCGAAGAACTTGACGAAGTTATAGCCGGGCACGGCGACTTCTGTGCCTGGGTAGCTTCTCGGGGTACCGCTGCTGCGTTCCTGAAGGCCGGCTACGAGCATGGGAAAATCGTCAACAGGCCCAACTTCACCCTGTCTCCATCAATCCTGGACGATATACCTGACCTCGCCCGAAGCATCTCAAATAGATTCATAAAAATGATATGGACAAAAGGCGGGCGGGAGAAGGCTGGAGACGAAGCTCGAAGTCATCTTGAACCAGTAAGAAATGACACTTCGTACTTACCTTCCCCTTTGCACTTGATTTTTACTCACGATGGGATTTATGTAGGATGACGAAGGTGAAGATGATGCTTAAGATGTGTCGCCGAAGCTGTCGCCGAAGCTGAAGCTTAATGAAGATCAGTAGAAGTATACTATAGGAAAAAACTCAGGATACTTTTGTAACAACTTTTGTAAATACAATTAAACTATTCTCAAGGAACTTTGTACATACCTTGTAATATATTCTTACCCTTCTACTGAGGCGCTTTGATGTGGACGAAATCAGTATTTTGAGCCGAGGGCGAAAAAACACCTTCCCTTCTTTTCGTACACAACGAAGCATAAGAGACCAATTCTTCTTTTTGCCGAAGCTTTTCTTTTACATAACGAATCATAAAAAACCACTTCTCCTTTTTGCCGAAGCTTTTCTTAGACATAACGAATCATAAAAAACCACTTCTCCTTTTTGCCGAAGCTTTTCTTTTACATAACGAATCATAAAAAACCACTTTGGTATATAAATGCTATGAATGAATGCTTATGCATGCAAATGCCATGATGTAATGTAATGTGCGAATGAATGTCCAAAACATATGTCCGAAGCCACACTCTCAGCCATTATTTCTTTAGAACCAACCACACATTAGCTCTGCATTCCCTTAGGAACGACTTTGGAGCTTCTTCGCCTTTTACTTAGGCGGTATAAGCTCTGCATTCCCTTAGGAACGTCTTTGGAGCTTCTTCGCCTTTTACTTAGGCGGTATCAGCGTTGACTTTTCGCTGTAAGCTCTGCATCCCCTTAGGGACGTCTTTGGAGCTTCTTCGCCTTTTACTTTCGGCGGAATCAGAGCTCTGCATCCCCTTAGGGACGTCTTTGGAGCTTCTTCTCTTTTTTTTCAGTTTCGGCACTCGATGGTGCGTTCTCAGCTTTTACATTTACATTCTTTGGGGGATTTTGCTCTTATAAAACTAAAAAGGAAATTACAGATGATGGCCCCATTAAAAACCTTTCTCCCCCTTTAGAAAGGAAAAGGGTGCCATGAAAAAGAAAAGAAAAAACATAAAAAGTTACATCAAGTTATACATAAAATCGCCGAAGCTCATCCGCATTCCAAGATCTTGGAATTTCGTTGCCATCCATGTCCTTCAATCTGTACGAACCAGGCCTTGACGAGGATGCTACTAAGAAAGGCCCTTCCCATTTCAATTGTAACTTGCCCACTGTATCTGGGTTGGCCACTCTCCGAAGCACCAAGTGTCCCGGCTCAATATTTTTTAGCCGGACCTTTCTATCTCGCCATTTGACTGTTTCAGCCTGGTACTTATTGATATTCTCCACGGCTTGAAGCCTGATCCCTTCTAAGGCATCTTTTTCCACAAGACAAGCATCTTCGGTACCTGATTCTGCCGAAGCTACCACTCTTATTGATCCAGCTTTAGCTTCTTCCGGAGTTATTGCTTCGTCACCGAATAATAACTTGAATGGGGTAAAGCCTGTAGACCTTGATGTTGTTGTATTGTGGCTCCACACCACTTTGGTCAACTGATCTGGCCACTTTCCCCTTGGTTGATTGAAGATTAACTTCATTATTCCTGTCATTATGATGCCGTTGGCCCTTTCAACAAGCCCATTCGACTCCGGATGCCTGACTGATGCAAAATGGATCTTCGTTCCAATTTGATCACAGAAATTTCTGAAAGCTTCGGAGTCGAACTGCGTTCCGTTATCTACAGTGATGGCCTTCGGTACCCCAAAGCGACAGACAATATTCTGCCAGAAAAACTTTTGGACAGTGGCCGAAGTTATTGTGGCTAATGGCTTCGCCTCAATCCACTTGGAAAAATACTCCACAGCTACTATAACATATTTTAGATTCCCTTGGGCCGGTGGTAATGGACCCAACAAGTCAAGGCCCCACCTTTGCAATGGCCAGATGGGTTGTATCAGCTGTGTCAAAGACGAAGGTTGCTTTTGATCTCTTGCACATTTTTGACAACCTTCGCACTTTTGAACTAACTCCGCTGCATCCGAAGCTGCCTTCGGCCAATAAAATCCTTGGCGGAACACTTTTCCAAGTAACGGCCTGGATCCGATGTGGGATCCACACAGGCCTGCATGTATCTCTTTCATCAACTCTATACCTTCGGCTCTAGATAAGCACTTGAGCAGCGGAGCGCAAACTCCATGTTTGTATAATTCCCCTTCTATCATGATATACGGACGAGCTCTTGCTTCTATTCTTTTATTGTAGGCTTCGTCATCTGAAAAGAACTTACCCTGAAGGTAAGAGATTATTTCAGTTCTCCAATCTTCGCTGTAAACAGGAGAAATGTTGAGGACTGCTCTTTCAAGGAGCTCTACTGAAGGTGCCTTTATTGTTTCGAAGAACACATCCGAAGGTAACGGTAGCCCCTGTGCTGCAGACTTGGCTAGTAAATCAGCATGCTCATTTTGCCCTCGAGGGATATTCTTGACAGAAAATCCTTCGAAGGAAGCTTCGATCCTTCGGACCGTGTCTAGGTATTTTTCAAGCTTCGGGTCTTTAGCCTTGCAACTTTTGTCAATATGACCCGAAACAACCTGGGAATCAGTTTTAAGAATCGCCCTTCTGATTCCCATTGCCTTTAGTTTCCGAAGACCCAGGAGCAGGGCTTCGTACTCAGTTATATTATTTGTGCAGCTGAAGTCAAGTCTTGCTGCATAGCAAGTTTTAACCTTGGATGGTGAGACCAACACAGCAGCTGCACCTGCTCCGAAGGTTCCCCAAGAGCCATCACAAAACACTGTCCATACTTCGGCATCTTTATTTGATTCTTCGTCCTGAGCCCCTGGCGTCCAGTCGGCAATGAAATCTGCCAATGCTTGAGACTGGATTGAGGATCTATGCACATAATCAATGTAAAATTCATTGAGCTCCGCAGCCCATTTTCCAATACGCCCAGTAGCTTCTCTATTTCTCATGATATCCTTCAACGGCTGCGAAGAAGGAACAATAATGTTGTATGCCTGAAAATAATGCCGAAGCTTCCTGGATGCCATTAAAACGGCATACAATACCTTCTCCAGCTCTGTATAATTTTTCTTTGAGACACTAAGGACCTCAGATACAAAATATACTGGGACCTGCTTCTTGACTTGTCCATCAAACTTCTCCTGGACAAGTGCCGCACTTACTGCTGAGTGCGAAGCTGCCACATATAACAACAGAGGAGCCCCTGGCGTTGGTGGAGTTAATGTTGTTAGATCTATTAAGTATTGCTTCAGCTCTTCGAAGGCTTTTTGTTGACTTGGGCCCCATTGAAAGACTTCAGCTGACTTCAGCACCTCGAAGAATGGTAAGTTTCTTTCTGCTGATCTGGATATAAATCTGTTGAGAGATGCAAGCCTTCCTGTCAATCTTTGAGCCCCCTTTCTTGTGGTTGGTGGCTCCATTCGAAGTATAGCTTCGATTTTATTTGGATTAGCTTCGATTCCCTTTGTTGAAACCAAGCATCCAAGAAATTTACCCTTCTTCACTCCGAAGACACATTTTTCTGGATTCAGCTTCAGACCAGCTTGTCTGAAGCTGGCGAAGGTCTCCTGCAGATCAGCAATATGATTTTCCTGCTTCGTGCTTTTTACAATAATGTCATCGACATAAGTCAACACATTTCTGCCTATCTGAGACTGGAGAACCTTCGCTGTCATTCGGCTGAAACTCCCTCCGGCATTTTTGAGCCCCTCAGGCATCCGAAGATAGCAATATGTACCACTTGGGGTTATGAAGCTAGTTTTTGGCTCATCTTCCTTCTTCATCCAAATTTGATGATAGCCTGAGTAGCAGTCTAGGAGACTCATGAGCTCTGAAGAAGCTGCTGCATCGACTAAAGAGTCTATCCTTGGCAGCGGAAATTCATCCTTCGGACAAGCCTTGTTGAGATCTGTGAAATCAATACACATTCTCCACTTGCCATTGGCCTTCTTCACCATAACAGTGTTAGCTAGCCACTCTGGATACTTCACTTCTCTGATAACTCCTGCACTGAGGAGTCTTTTTACTTCATTGCGAGCCCCTTCGGCCTTGTCATCAGACATTTTCCGAAGCCTCTGCTTTCGGGGTCTGAAGGATGGGTCAACATTGAGCGAATGTTCAATAATATCCCGATTTACTCCACAGAGATCATTAGCTGACCATGCAAAAACATCTTTGTTGTTGAATAAAAACCTTATCAAGGTTTTCTCCTGGTCTTCAGATAATTGCGAGCCCAACAACACCTTTTGCTCTGCTATGTCTTCACACAATAACATGGGCTTCGGCTGATCCGCTGAAGCTGCCTTCTCCCTCCTGAATTTGTACTGTTCACAAGCTTCAGCTCCATCTATGTTATGGATTGCCTTGGAGTCAGTCCAGCTTCCTTCGGCCCTTCTAGCAGCTTCCTGGCTTCCATGAATAGCAATAGGCCCTTGGTCCGAAGGTATCTTCATGCAGAGATAAGCTGGGTGAAGAATTGCTTCGAAGGCATTAAGAGTACCACGGCCAATGATAGCATTGTAAGGATACTCCATGTCAACAATATCAAACACAATTTGCTCAGTCCTTGTGTTGTTAACAAATCCGAAGGTTACCGACATGGTAATCTTCCCAAGTGCTACAAACTGTCGCCCTCCGAAGCCACAAAGAGGGTGCGTAGCATCATGAATCTTGTCTTCAGGCTCTTGCATTTGTCTGAAGGCTTTAGCAAATATAATATCAGCTGCACTGCCTGTATCAACTAGGACATTGTGGACCAGAAATCCTTTGATCACGCAAGAGATAACCATGGCATCATTGTGAGGATAATCCTTAAGCTGAAGGTCTTCCTGAGAGAAAGTAATTGGAATGTGGGACCATTTTGACTTGATGAAGGGTCCCTGCACTCCAACATGCTGCACCCTTCTCTGAGCCTCCTTCTTCTGCTTCTTGTTAGCCGGCTCTGAGCAAGAACCGCCTGTTATCGGGAGCACCAGCTTCGAAGCCGAAGCAGCTCCAGCTTGATTGTTGAACGAAGCCATCAGCTCAGAAAAGTGGAAGTGAGTTCACCGGAGGTGGGCGCCAATGTTGGGGGCTTGTTCTCAAATGCTAAGAGTTAAGAACAAGGCAACACAGAAAATGTTAAGTGTTAAAAATCCTTCGTCCTTCACCACATTATATCCTTTCGGGATATAAAGAATTTCGGACGAAGGTTACGAAGGACGTACCTTCGTAAGCATAATAACAAGGGACGAAGTATTCATATAAATCATGAGGTATAAAATAAACATTTAAATGTCAACATAGAATCATTACGAATATAAATGATTTCAAATTTCAAATGTACCTTTGGTCCTGAGGAAGGTGAAAATACAAGTGCGATGCGAAGGCAAAATGACAGGTTCGCGTGAACAGTACAGAGGTACTGTTCATCTATTTATAGACACAGGTCACAGCCTGTGACAAATTACAATTATGCCCCTTACAAAAGTTTACAACATTGACTCAGACCTATATGGATAAAAAGGTCATTCTATCTCTATGTCGGTTTGTAACGCCGAAGCTCCATGAAAAGGAACCTTCGGCCATCTCCTGGGGACGACTTCAGCCGAAGCTGCTTCTTCGTGTAAGACCTTCGGCGCACCGAAGCATGGCCCCAACATTGTCTATTTATATAGCCCCGCAGGAGAAGAAGGCGAAACGCCAAGATGCGTATTCTGGCTGATCGGTGGACCGGTAAGGGCTGTGAATTTTATATTCGTTTTTTAATAACAAGCTCAGGGAAGGTGTTTCTCGGACCTTCGGCATTCCGAAGCCTTCGTACTTTTTGCGGATCGACCTCGTTATGAAAAAACGATCAAGCACCGCGAAGGGGCTACTGTTGGAGGTCTACTTCTTCGCCGAAGGTCCTCAAGACAAAGGTATCAATGGCAAAGTGTCACAACCGGGTTTAAAGGATAAAGTCGGGTGCGTCTCATATGTGCGCCAAGGAATAACAACACATATAATAACAGAGTGCATAGAGATAAATGTCATAAATATCATAAATGTACTTATTACATAGCGGAAGTCTTACAAAATAAATGATAATAATAGAACGAGCTAAATATTATTTCCCTAGCGCCACAAAGCTGACTGGGAGACGCCACCTAGTTCAAGTCGAACTCCTCGTTATGCGACTCCTCTTCGACCACCTGTTCTTCTCCTGTGGGAGGTGTGAGGCAGCAAGGGTGAGCTCACATATGTTCATCGCTCAACAATTTGTAGGGAATCATGTGCATGAACTCACCAAAGGTGGGAGCTCATATGATGTGTAAGGCTGATCAACAAAATAAAGGTTGAAGCTGAGCATTGCTTTTATAAGTTGGTCAAAATTTTATTAGCAGTTACTAAGTGTAAGTAAATACCAAACCTTAGTAATAATAAATAAAAGTAATAATGAAATAATCCCAATGCGATGCAAATGATAAATTGAATTTAATTCTATAAATTAATCATGTGAGTGTCCGAGCTGCTCATGACCGTGAGCACGGCTAGTATACCAGTTTTACACTCTGTAGAGGTTGCGCATCTTTACCCACAAGTCGTGTTACCCATTTGCCACGGAGTTGATCAGACCCCATACACCTCTACCAAGGAAGCGAGGTAGGGTTCTACTACGAGGCCTTTACAAAGTTCCACTAGCTTCAGAAAACCCGCTACAGTTTATAGGAAGCTCCAATGCAGGGATCCCTCGCCTGACCACCATTCTAGCAAAATCAACCCAAGGACCTCCCTACACTGACCACTCCCCTACTGCCCTTGCCCCTATCGGGTAAGGTAGTCCTCCACTAGCTTTCCTAGTTAGTCAGCCAAGGGGTCCCATTCCACTCTTGTGGTAGCACTGTTTTCCTAGGTGTTTCTCTATGTTCCAATTAACATAATGATCTTATCATGAATAGTAAATAATAAAATAATAACAAAAGTATGAACATGAGTAATGTATATCTCCATACCCAAAACCACATAAAGCAATAGTAGGTACTACCCAAAAATTCAGTGGTGACACAAGGTATAAAGATAGCCAAACTAGGGTAACCTATTGGGTCCCATCAAAATTAACCTATGTAGATCATTATGATTAATAAGAACATGATTGGGTAAAAAGAGGTGATCAAGGGCACAACTTGCCTTCAATGAGCTCCTGCTCAGCAGTCTCCACCTGCTTAACCCCCTGGATCCACTGTGGCTGACTCGTCTACTCGCAACAATACAAACAAACATGGTATAGCATAAATTAACATTACACCAAACAATAGAACAGAATGCATGATAATATTCTACGCTTCGTAACGAGATCGTAGGAACAAGAATCACTAAATTTGGACTTATAGTTATTTAGTTATAAATTTCTGAGGTGATTTAATATCTAGAATGGCACAATTCATGTGAATAATTTTAGTTCAAGTTTCATGGCTAAACAGAGGTACTAGATGATGAACAGTATTAAAACAAAATTATTGCCACTGGAATGGGTATATTTAGAGTTAAAATAAATCTAATATGAATTATACAAGTTTCTGGAATTATTTTTGTATTAAAAATCAATTTCCAGAATTAATTCTCTAATTTTACTACTCTTTGGACTGCGCACCAAAATTAGGGAAGTGCAAGGGCTAAACTATAAAGATTCCCGAGACTCAGACTACTGGAGCATGGACTGCGGGTTGATTATAGCTAAGGTCAGGGTTTCTTTAGCAAAATGGTCACCACGAAGGGGTATCGAATTATTTCAGCCACCCGGTCCAGAATCGAGGGCCCTAAATAGACTTAGGCCTTGACTGAATCGGTACGCAGCACAGGCCGTTGGTTCATAGATCTACGATGTAGATGTAAATAACCTCAGATCATATCAGGGCCATCCGATCGGAAATCTACGGCTAACGTGGATTCTAACCGAACCGTTATACGCGTTCTAATCACAATCGCACATTCCAAGATCTATGGTCCGCGTTCACCCACAACAACACCACGACGGACAGCCCCCTCCCCCCCGAGCGACGCCGCCACGACTCCACGGCGGCGCACCCACCGGACTTGTCCAATTCAGCGCGCCAGCACCTAATTTCCAAATCCCTGAGTCCTACGGCAAGCTCATGCAAGAAGGGATCAACCGAGGGTGTTCTCATCGTGGATTTCAAGGCGCAAGTCACCAGCAACGACGTGAGGGAGATCCGACGCACCGCACCGTTGTCGGTGAGGAATTGTTTGCCACAGGGACCTCTGGATTGCCCAACGACGCCGCGAACTCGTCACCAGCCACCCCACCGAGCTCCCAGACTCGACTAGAACTCTGTGGCCGTCAGTCGCAGGCGAATTCGGCAATGCCGACGCTCCCTACTCTCCACTCACCTCGGCACGGCCCTAGAGGTTGGGATTGTCTCTAGCGTAATGAAACAAGAAGGTAGGGGGAGCTGCGGAGGGTAGATAAGGACAGGAGGAAAGCTTCGAAGTCCGCACGATCCTAGGGAAGTCAGCGTCGTTTGTTGCGCAAGCGCGGGTCGTGCAGAGAGAAGAACAGAAGCGGCGAGACGATCGGCGA
Source organism: Zea luxurians (assembly GCA_029449295.1). Taxonomy (NCBI): domain Eukaryota; kingdom Viridiplantae; phylum Streptophyta; class Magnoliopsida; order Poales; family Poaceae; genus Zea; species Zea luxurians. The sequence continues at coordinate 40,045,309 of JAOPSE010000001.1, read as the reverse complement.
CTGCCCGGTGGGACCGTGGTGTTGGCGCGAGCGTGAGGTGGATGTCAAGTGGGCCCAACACATCAGGGTGGTCGCGTGCGTAGGCCAAATAAATGGAAAATGGGCCGGCGCATGGTAAAAGGACTCTAGTCTGCGCGGTGTTATGCGAAATTGGGCTGGAAGTGAATCTAATCGGCCCATGTAGCGTCTTCCTCTTTTCTTTTTCTGTTATTCTCTTTTCTTTCTTATTTTTCAAATCTAGAATTAAAATTCAACTCTTGTGCCAACTTTTATCGTCAGATTATATTGTGAAATTAAAAAGTACCAATTTGGAGATATATTTATATATATTATTTATGTTTTTATATCCTTTCTCTTTTCTCTTCTTCTTCTCAATTTCTATTTTCAACACCTAAATTCCAATTTAGTGTTCAACCCAAATTTCAAAGCATTGTTATATTCCTATTAGTGTTATTATTATTACTATTAAATGCACAAACAAAACTCCAATATGATGCATGGTTTATTTGTGTTTTAGTAAAGATTTATTCACTTTTAAACATGATTAGTCACATGTCTCAAAGGTAGATGGCAAATCACATAAGGAGATCAACTCTCTTTTTTAAGCTTTATAATTTGGGTATTACAAATCCTACCCTCCTTACAAAGAATCTCGTCCTCGAGATTTTAGGAAGGACTAGGAAAGAGGTGGGGAAAATCTACGCGTAGCTCTTCTTCTCTCTCCCAAGTAGCCTCATCTTCCCCATGGTGACTCCATTGTACTTTGCACATTTTAATCACTTTGCTCCTTGTGACATGAGTCAGTGTATCAATAATCTTGATAGGGTATTCCGTATAAGTCAGATCATCTTGAACACTAAGATCCTCCATTGGTAGCTGCTCTTCAGGTACCCTGAGACACTTCTTCAATTGTGATACATGCAAGACATCATGTACATCCGCAAGATGATCGGGTAACTCTAGTTGATATGCAACTTCTCCCACTCGCTTTAAGATCAAGAAGGGTCCAATAAAACGAGGGGATAACTTTCCTTTAACTTTAAATCTTCGCATACCCCGGATTGGTGACACCATCAAATACACGTGATCACCCTCCTTAAACTCTAGTAGTCTTCTCCGGGTATCCGCATAACTTTTCTACCTTGACTGTGCAGTTCTCAAATTCTCCCTTATCATTCGCACTTGTTCTTCTACCTCTTGTATAATTTTAGGCCCAAAGAACTACCTTTCACCAGTTTGATCCCAATACAGAGGAGTCCTGCATTTTCTGCCATATAGAGCCTCAAACGGTGACATCTTCAAACTGGCCTGGAAGCTATTATTGTAAGAGAACTCCGCAAATGGTAAGCTCTTATCCCAACTACCACCATGTTTAAGAGCACAAACTCTTAACATATCCTCCAATACATGGTTGGTTCTCTCGGTCTGCCCATCAGTTTGAGGATGGTAGGCCGAACTGAAATTCAACTATGTGTCCAAGTACTCATGCAACTTCTGCCAAAACGGAGAAGTAAATTGTGATCCCCAGTCTGACATGATCTTCTTAGGCACTCCATGTAGATAAACTATCCGAGCCATATACAACTCTGCTAGTTTGGCTCCCGTGTATTAGTTCTCACGGGTATGAAGTGAGCCACTTTTGTCAGTCTGTCCACGATCACCCAAATAGAGTCATACCCTACAGAAGTGCGGGGTAGTCTAATGATGAAGTCCGTTCCAATTTCTTCCCATATCCATTCGGGTATCTTAAGCGGATGAAATAATCTAGCAGGTTTCTGATGCTCGGCTTTTACCCTTTGGCAAACATCACATTCTGCCACATGTGCAGCAACATCCCTTTTTAGTCCATACCACCACTACTTCTGTTTCAAGTCTTGGTACATCTTGGTACTACCCGGATGGATGGAATAAGCTGAATCATGTACCTCCTTCAATATGGTTTCACGAATACTGTCAATATCAGGGACACAAATCCGGTTCTAGAACCATATCGTACCCTGCTCATCCTCCATGAATTCTGGACCTTTACCTTCAGTTATCAGATCTTTGATCTCCTAAATTTTAGCATCACCGATCTGACCCTTTCGTATTTCTTGCTCTAAGTTAGGCTCTACCTTAATAGTGACTCCTTTAGTGTGTGGAACAATTCCTAGGTTGAGTCTCCTGAAATCCTCAACAATCTCATTGGGTAGCTGGGCAACAATAGCGGAATGAATGTGCTCCTTTCGACTCAAAGCATCTGCCACCAGATTCGCCTTGCCCGGGTGATAGTGAATCTCCAAGTCATAATCCTTTATGAGTTCCAACCATCGACATTACCTAAGGTTGAGATCCTTTTGAGTGAATATGTACTTCAAACTCTTGTGATCGGTGTACACTTGGCACTTGGTTCCCATAACATAATGTCTCCATATTTTGAGCGCATGCACTACGGCTGCCAGTTCTAAGTCATGAGTGGGGTAGTTCAACTCATGTTTCCGCAACTGACGAGACGCATAGGCAATCACGTGGCCTTCTTGTATAAGTACACATCCCAATCCCTGGCGACTTGCATCACAATATATATCAAAATTCTTCTGTAGATCTGGCATCACCAACACTAGAGCAGCCATCAATTTAGACCTCAATTGATTGAAGCTTTCTTGGCATTCCTCAGTCCACTTAAAGCAATCTTGGAGAACCCTTCAATGAATCGCCGGTAATAGCCTATGAGTCCCAGGAAACTCCGGACCTCCGAGACTGTACTTGGTACCTTTCAATCAACTATCGTTGTTACTTTAGCCGGATCCACAGAAATTCCTCCTTTGGAGATGATATGCCCGAGGAAATGTTCTTCATCAAGCCAGAACTCACACTTGGTAAATTTGGCATAAAGCCGAGTATCCCGTAACTTCTATAGCACCATTCGCAGATGTTCCTCATGATCTCTATCATTCTTGGAGTAAATAATAATGTCGTCGATGAATACCATGACAAATTTATCGAGATACTCCATGAACACCTTGTTCATTAAATTCATGAAGTAGGCTGGTGCATTGGTTAAGCCAAACGACATGACTGTGAATTCATATAGACCATATCGGGTAGAGAAAGTCGTCTTGGGAATATCAGATGGCCTAATCTTCATTTGATGGTAGCTTGCGACCTGAGGTCAATCTTAGAAAACACCCTAGCACATCTCATCTAATCAAATAAGTCATCAATACGGGGTAATGGATACTTGTTCTTCACAGTAACATCATTAAGGGATCTATAATCCACACACATCCTTTGTGATCCATCTTTCTTCTGTACAAACAAAACAGGTGCTCCCCAATGTGAGGAACTCAGACGAATGTACCCAGCCTCTTGTAACTCTGTTAACTGCTTCTTAAGTTCCTTTAGTTCTTCTACGGACATCCGGTATGGCCATTTAGAAATAGGAGTAGTCATAGGTAAGAGATCAATGACAAACTCAACTTTCCTATCTAGTGGCATCCCTGGTAACTCCTCTGGAAAGACATCTGGAAAATCCCTAACCACACGGATGTTGTCACCAACAAACTTCTCATCTATTAAGAATGTCGCACGTCTGGTAGAGGTAGTTACTGCAATTTCAACTTGAAATCTTTCTCCTTTAGGGATGGTGAGTTCTACAGTACCCCTACCACATTGTATAATGACCTTTGCCTTTCTTAACCATGAAATACCAAGGATCAGATCTATACTGCTTTCCTCTAATACTGTAGGGGTAGCCTAGAATTCTCTTCTCATAATTGTCAATGTCAATCTATGTGTCATATTATTTGCCTCAACAGGTCCTTTAGGTGTAATTACTTTCATTGGTGTTTTCATATTTTACAGTGATAACTCATTTGTGTTGGCATATCGAGCAGACATAAATGAATGTGTAGCACCAGAATCAAATAATATTGTTGCAGGAATTGCATTAATATAAAACATACCAGGTGTGATGTCAGTCCCTTCAGGAGTAGCATCAGCGCTGACTTGATTAACCCTGACAATAGAGAATCCCTTGCCAGGAGTCTGTTGCTTGTTTGCAGCTGATGCACTGGAATTCCCCGCCGGACAAGCATTTGCATAATGCCTAACCTGACTGCACTTGAAGCATGTGGGGCCTGTCTTCTGTCCTGTAGGCCTCGCCGGGGTGCCAATGGGGGCAGCCTAACGAGTGTGGGCGTCTGTGGAGTCCCCTATGGAGCATACTGAGCTGAGTGTGGTCCTCCTCTAGGACGAGCTGGTGTACCCTGGGGCGGAATGTAGCGGGGGCAAACACTGCTGCTACCTTGCCCCTGGGCAATGGCCTTCCTTTTCAGGTCTCCCAATTGAACACGCTTGTGCTCAATAGCTAGAGCTTTATCAAGCAGCCTCTAAAATGATGGGAATGTATGAGCAACCAGTGCATAATGTAGTGGCCCATTGAGTCCTTCTGTGAAGTGATCTTGCTTTCTTTCATCATCAGCCATCTCATCAGGAGCATATCTTGACAGCTGAATGAATTTGTCACGGTACTCGCTGATAGACATGTTGCCTTGCTTCAATGACATAAACTCCTTCTTTTTTATTTTCATCAGCCCAGCAGGAATGTGGTAGTTTTTAAATTGAGTGGTGAATTTAGCCCAAGTAATAGTGTCAGCAGCATCATGGGCAGCAACATAAGAATCCCACCAGTCAGCAACAGGACCAGTCAGACGACCAGAAGCATAGAGAACATTCTCCCGATCGGAGCATTGAGCAATATTTAGCATTTTCTCCACTGACTTCAACCAGTCATCAGCATGCAGAGGATCTAGAGAACTGGCGAAGGTAGGCGGCTTGTGGCTCATAAATTTCTGGTGCTTGTCCCGGGGTGGAAGTGGTGGTGGCAGTGGTGGCAATGGGACTTGCTGTTGTTGCACCCTTCGCTCCTGGCGCATCTCTTCCCTCTCTTGGAACATCTCTTGGCGTTCCTGCCGCATCAGCGCGTGCATATCCGCCATCCGTTGCATTATCCGCATCTAGGCTGCAACTGCTGGATCAGCTCCGGCTGGTGGAGGATTTGGAGGATTCAGAGGATTCATCTTAGCTTGTTGTTGTTATCTAAGTACCCTCCGATTGTGTCGATTGGGGGTAGATCAATTCCTCCTCCCTTCCTGGTATTGGCCATTTGAGTTAGAAGTGCATGGTATGAAAGAAAGAATTGTAGGCAAGGTGAGTAATTACGAGGCATGTTACTTTGGGGGATTTATTAGCTAAGTGTGTCACCTACTAAAGCTAATACATTACCTTATGGTGGTACATGCTAAAATGCCCTGCTATACCGAACCAATCAATCAAAGAAGCAAATCAAACATTTACCATAAGAACAAACATTCAATATTTTAAATAGAGAAAATAAATTTTAAATTTTTGTCTTGGGTCTCCTATCTCTTTAGAGGGTCATGGAAGTAGGATTCCAAAGTGTGAAATCCTCATTGTCTTAGAATAGAAAAGGTAAGAATAATCAGTGTAGAACAGTAGAAGGTGAGACAGGATCAAGAAAACTATAGAAAGAAACAGAGTAAGGTAAGTAGGTAAGGGGTTTTTGTCCATTTCTATCTAGGTTTCGTCCCACAGTCAACATTTCCTCTGATACCACTTCTGTCACACCCGGGTTTAAAGGATAAAGCCAGGTGTGTCTCATATGTGCGCCAAGGAATAACAACACATATAATAACAAAGTGCATAGAGATAAATATCATAAATATCATAAATGTACTTATTACATAGTGGAAGTCTTACAAAATAAATGATAATAACAGAACGAGCTAAATATTATTTCCCTGGCGCCACAAAGCTGACTGGGAGACGCCACCTAGATCAAGTCGAACTCCTCGTTATGCGACTCCTCTTCGACAACCTGTTCTTCTCCTATGGGGGTGTGAGGCAGCAAGGGTGAGCTCACATATGTTCATTGCTCAACAAGTTGTGGAGAATCATGTGCATGAACTCACCAGAGGTGGGAGCTCATGTGATGTGTAAGGCTGATCAATAAAATAAAGGTTAAAGTTGAGCATTGCTTTTATAAGTTGGTCAAAATTTTATTAGCAGTTACTAAGTGTAAGTAAATACCAAACCTTGGTAATAATAAATAAAAGTAATAATGAAATAATACCAATGCGATGCAAATGATAAATTGAATTTAATTCCATAAATTAATCATGTGAGTGTCCGAGCTGCTCATGACCATGAGCACGGCTAGTATACCAGTTTTACACTCTGCAGAGGCTTTGCATCTTTACCCACAAGTCGTGTTACCTATTTGCCACGGAGTTGATCAGACCCCATACACCTCTACCAAGGAAGCGAGGCAGGGTTCCACTACGAGGCCTTTACAAAGTTCTACTAGCTTCAGAAAACCCGCTACAGTTTATAGGAAGCTCCAATGCAGGGATCCCTCGCCTGACCGCCATCGCAACAAAATCAACCCAAGGACCTCCCTACACTGACCGCTCCCCTACTGCCCTTGCCCATATCGGGTAAGGTAGTCCTCCACTAGCTTTCCTAGTTAGTTAGCTAAGGGGTCCCATCCACCCTTGTGGTAGCACTGTTTTCCCGGGTGGTTCTCCATGTTCCAATTAACATAATGATCTTATCATGAACAATAAATAATAAACTGGTAACAAAAGTGTGAACATGAGTAATGTATATCTCCATACCCAAAACCACATAAAGCAATAGCAGGTACTACTCAAAAATTCAGTGGTGAAACAAGGTATAAAGATAGCCAAACTAGGGTAACCTATTGGGTCCCATCAAAATTAACCTATGCAGATCATTATGATTAATAAGAACATGACTCGGTAAAAAGAGGTGATCAAGGGCACAATTTGCCTTCAACGAGCTCCTTCTCAACAGTCTCCACCTGCTGAACCCCTAGATCCACTGTGGCTGGCTCGTCTACTCGCAACAATACAAACAAACATGGTATAGCATAAATTAACATTACACCAAACAATAGAACAGAATGCATGATAATATTCTACGCTGCGTAACGAGATCGTAGGAACAAGAATCACTAAATTTGGAGTTATAGTTATTTAGTTATGAATTTCTGAGGTGATTTAATACCTAGAATGGCACAATTCATGTGAATAATTTTAGTTTAAGTTTCATGGCTAAATAGAGGTACTAGATGATGAACAATATTATAACAAAAGTATTGCCACTGGAATGGGTCAATTTGGAGTTAAAATAAATTTAATATGAATTATACAAGTTTCTGGAATTATTTTTGTATTAAAAATCAAATTCCAGAATTAATTCTCTAATTTTACTACTCTCTGGACTACGCACCAAAATTAGGGAAGTGCAAGGGCTAAACTATAAAGATTCTCGAGACTCAGACTACTGGCGCATGGACTGCAGGTTGATTATAGCTAAGGTCAGGGTTTCTTTAGCAAAATGGTCACCGCGAAGGGGTATCAGATTATTTCAGCCAATCCAGAATCGAGGGCCCAGATTACACTTAGGCCTTGACTGAATCGGTACGCGGCACAGGCCGTTGGTTCATAGATCTACGACGTAGATGTAAATAACCTCAGATCCTATCAGGGCCATCCGATCGGAAATCAACGGCTAACGTGGATTCTGACCGAACCGTTATACGCGTTCTAATCACAATTGCACGTTCCAAGATCTACGGTCCGCGTTCACCCAAAACAACACAACGACGGACAGCCCCCCCCCCGAGCGACGCCGCCATGACTCCACGGCGGCGCACCCACCGGACTTCTCCAATTCAGCGCGCCAGCACCTAATTTCCAAATCCCTAAGTCCTACGGCAAGCTCATGCAAGAAGGGATCAACCAATGGGGTTCTCACCGTGGAATTCAAGGCGCAAGTCACCCGAGACGACGTGAGGGAGATCCGCTGAAAGGGAAATAGGGTTTAACCTTTTCCTAAATATAATTTTGGTGGTTGAATGCCCAACACAAACATTTGGACTAACTAGTTTGCTCTAGATTATGTGTTCTACAGGTGCTAAAGGTTTAATACAAACCAATAAAAAGTTCAAGTTAGGGTTCAAAAGAAAGGAGCAAAAAGAAACCGAAGAGCTCCCTGGTCTGGCGCACCGGACTGTACGATGTGCCACCGGATAGTGTCCTGTGCACCAGGGGCGAGCGACTCCAAACTCTTCACCTTCAGGTTTCTGAGGCCGATTCACCGGACTGTCCGGTGTGCCAGCGGAGCAACGGCAAGCGAGCGCAACGGTCGACTCCAACGGTCGCCTGCAATGTGAACAGTGCGCGGACAGTTCACGCAGAGTCAGAGCAGCGCCAGAAGGCGCACCGGACAGTGAACAGTGTATGTCTGGTGCGGCACCGGACTGTCCGGTGCCCCATGAAGACAGAGCTCCAACGGTCAAAACCATTAGAACCCTAATGGTTGGGTGACGTGGCTGGCGCACCGGACACTGTCCGGTGGCACACCAGACTGTCCGGTGCGCCCATCGACAGACAACCTCCCCAACGGTTGAATTGGTGGTTGGGGGCTATAAATACCCCACAACCACCTCCACTCCAACCATCCAAGCATTCACTACTCCTCATTCAATACAAGAGCAATACACAACACTCCAAGACACAAATCAAAGCCTCTGATCAAATCAAAGTCCACAATTGAACTCTAGTTCTTAGGACTTGTGAGAAGATCGACTTGTGTTCTTTTGTTGCTCTTGTTGCTTGATTGGCTTTCTTCTTTCTCTCATTCTTACTCTCAAAGCCTTGTAAGCAAAGCAAGAGGAACCAATTGTGTGGTGGTCCTTGCGGGGTCAAAGTGACCTAGGAAATCAAGGAAGAAAGCTCACTCGGTCTAGTGACCGTTTGAGAGAGGGAAAGGGTTGAAAGAGACTCGGTCTTTGTGACCACCTCAACGGGGAGTAGGTTCTCAAGAACAGAATCTCGGTAAAACAAATCACCGTGTCATCTGCTTCATTTGTTTTTGATTTGTTTTTCACCCTCTCTTTCGGACTCGGATTTAATTCTAACGCTAACCCCGGCTTGTAGTTTGTGCTTAAGTTTATAATTTTTAGATTCCGCCTATTCACCCCCTCTAGGTGATTTTCAATTGGTATCAGAGCCTGGTACTTCATTAGAGTCTAACCACTTGAAGTGATATCGGGAGATCATGCCAAGAGGGAGATTGTGACCGGTGAGAAGGCCACAAGCCACAGGAAGGCTCCATCGAGGGAGTCCGGCAACAAGCTAAAGGAGGGATCACCTCCTCACAAGTTGCATCGGAGTGGCGACAAGAAAAAGAAGATGAAGAAGGTGGTCTACTACGAGACCGACTCTTCGTCGCCATCCACCTCTGGCTCCGACGCGTCGTCCGTCACTTCTAAGCGCCATGAGCGCAAGAAGTATAGTAAGATGCCACTTCGTTATCCCCGTATTTCTAGACGCACTCCTTTACTTTCCATCCCACTAGGCAAACCACCGGTTTTTTATGGTGAAGATTATTGTATGTGGAGTGATAAAATGAGGCATCACCTAACCTCACTCCACGCAAGCATATGGGACATTGTTGAATTTGGAGCGCAGGTACCATCGCCGGGGGACGAGGGCTACGACTCGGACGAGGTCACCCAAATCAAGCACTTTGACTCCCAAGCAACTACTATACTCCTCGCCTCTCTATGTTGAGAGGAGTATAATAAGGTGCAAGGGTTGAAGAGTGCCAAAGAGATTTGGGACGTGCTCAAAACCGCACACGAAGGAGATGAAGTGACCAAGATCACCAAGCGGGAGATGATCGAGGGGGAGCTTGGTCGGTTCGTCCTCAACCAAGGAGAGGAGCCACAAGCGATGTACAACCGGCTCAAGACCTTGGTCAACCAAGTGCGCAACCTCGGGAGCACCAAGTGGGATGACCATGAAATGGTCAAGGTTATTCTTAGATCACTTGTCTTTCGTAATCCCACTCAAGTTCAATTAATTTGTGGTGATCCTCGATATAAGTTAATGTCTCCCAAGGAAGCTATAGGAAAGTTTGTGAGCTTTGAATTGATGATTAAAGGCTCCAAACAAATTATCAACTTGGAGCAAGGCGGCACCTCCACACCCGAGGTGCAACCCAACACATTCAAGGCGACGGAAGAGAAGAAAGAGGAGTCTACGTCAAGTAGGCTCCCCATCGACGCCTCCAAGCTTGACAATGAGGAGATGGCGCTCATCATCAAGAGCTTTCGCCAAATCCTCAAGCAAAGGAAGGGGAAGTACTACAAACCCCGTTCCAAAAGGGTGTGCTACAAATGTGGTAAGTCCGGTCATTTCATTGCTAAATGTCCATTATCTAATTGTCGGCGTCTCGGACCCGGGGGGTCCCTTGGACCGACTAGTGAAATCGCTGTGTGTCCCTGCCCAGATGGGTTGGCGCGGGATGGAACACAAGAGGTGGGAACAAGCCTTGTATTATCCTGCACCAGGGGTGCCGCTCGCAGTAGGGGTTACAAGCGCGTCGCGTGAGAGAGAGGGAGACACAGAGTTTGTCCGCCGTTTCCCTCGCGCGAACCTCCCTCAGGGTGGCCCTGGACCTCCCTTTTATAGAGGCAAGGAGAGAGTCCAGTCGTACAGTGGGGGCGTAGCTATGCGCTAATGTGTCCGGCAGTGGAGTGCCTAAGCCCTGTGTACATGCCAACGTGGCCGTTGGGGGAGAGCTTGGGCCCTGTACATGTGATGGCGTGGCCGTCGGAGGAGCGCCTGAGTCTTGTAGGAGCACAGCTGGCAGCGTGGTGAGGATCTTGCTGACGTCTCCTTGCTGTCGTAAGGGGCTGAGAGCCTCCGGCGTCATGGTGCACGCGGGGCACCATCATTACCCGTCGCCGGGGTAAGCCAGATGGGACGCTGGTCTTATTCCTTGTAGCCTGAGCAGGCTAGGAATAGGGAAATGATGTATCCCCTGTCAGCGCGGTCGGTCCGAGCCTAGGGTCGGTCGAGGCGGAGACTTCTCTTGAGGCCGAGGCCGGGGTCGGGCGAGGACGCGATTCCTCCCGAGACCGGGGTCGAGGCCGAGTCCGGGGGTCGGGTGAGGCGGAGACCTCCTCCCGAGGCCGGAGCCTGAGGTCAGGTGAGGCGGAGACCTCCTCCGAGGCTGGAGCATGAGGTCAGGCGAGGCAGAGCTTCCTGTTGCGCTCGAGGCTGAACTCGGTGGTTGATCGTGACTTGTCGTTAGTCGTTGCCGGGGTGGCTGACACGGCAGTCGGAGCGGAGCGAGCGGCGCTGTTTTCCTGTCATGTCAGACAGTAAAGAAGAGGGGCGAAGTGACTGCGGTCACTTCGGCCTGGCCAACTGAGGCGCGTGTATCAGGATACGGCATCAGGCATCCCCTGCATTTAATGCGCCTGCGAAGCGGTCGGTTGGTGAGGCAGTCTGGCCAAGGTTGCTTCACAACGAAGCCTGCCCGAGCCGGGCCTCGGGAGAGCCGAGGGGGCGCCCGCTGCCTAAGGAGGCCCTCGGGCGAGGCGTGAACTCGTCTGGGACTACCATTCCAACCCGAGGCTGGCTCGGGGAGATCGCGTCCCTTGGGTAGACGAAGTCTTGGCTTGAACCGCACCCATCAGTTGGTCTGAGGGTGTGTAGGAAACGGGTGACGCCTAAGAGGGGGGGTGAATTAGGACTTCTAAAACTTTTACTAAACTAGGCCACAATTAAATCCCTAGAGCAAAACCTATGCAAATAATCAAAACTAGAATGTGCAAACTAGGTTTTGTCTAAGTGTTGCTATCTCTACCGCAAAGACTAAGTTTCAATCTACACTAAATAAGTATGACAACAAGATTGAAACTTAAATGCTTAATATAAATGCGGAATATAAAGAGCTAAGTAGAGAAGCAAACTCTCGTGGATGACGCCGGTATTTTTACCGAGGTATCCGGAACCACGCAAGGTCCCGACTAATCCTCGTTGGTGCCCCTACGCAAAGGGAAGCCCACGCGAGGGCCAAGCACCACGGTCGAGTAACTCCGTAGAGAGCCGCGGGCCTTCTCCACGCGCAAGTGGTGCTCCGCTTCCGGCTCCTCTCGGACGCTCCCCGCCGTCTCCACTATCGAGCTTCCGGCCGAAACGCCGTGGGCCTCGTTCCCTCCGGTACACGGTGGCGGCCGTGACACAAACGCGGTTGTCACGGTCTCGCAAGACTCTCGCCCCACTCAGTACAATTACAACGACTCACGCAAGAGCCGAGGGGTTGTGTGGTTTTACAAAACTCACTCAACTAACTAGGATTCACCTAGAGCAAGCGCTAAAGCGGTCTAACTAACCTAAGCACTTCGCAAAGCACCTACGCTAATCACCGAGTGATTCTATTAAGCACTTGGGTGTTTGAGCTCTTTGAAATATGCACTATGCGTATTGGTATGTTGCTTGGGCTCTCACACTTGAGAATGGCTGGTTGGGGTGGTATTTATAGCCTCCACACCCTCAACTAGCCGTTGGACAGAAAGCAGCAGCTTTCTGTCGTCGGGTGCACCGGACAGTCCGGTGCACCACCGGACACTGCACAGTAGATGTCCGGTGCACGCCACGTCAGCCGACCGTTGGCGCCTGTAGCAGTCGACCGTTGGATCCGACCGTTGCCGTCTGCCCGTTGGCACACCGGACAGTCCGGTGCACACCGGACAGTCCGGTGCTACAGCCAGAGAGCGCCTGTCTGTGGCCTCTCTGCGCAGACTGTCCGGTGCCTCACCGGACAGTCCGGTGCACACCGGACACCGATGTCCGGTGCGCCACCAGGCGCTGGCTGACAGCCCTCGTCTTGGATTTCTTCGCTGATTTCTTCGGGCTTCTTTGTTCTTGAGTATTGGACTCCTACGCATCTTTTTATGTCTTCTTTTGAGGTGTTGCATCCTCATTGCCTTGGTCCAATTCTCTTCGCATCCTGTGAACTACAAACACAAACACTAGAAAACTTATTAGTTCACGGATTGTGTTGTTCATCAAACACCAAAACTCAATTAGCCAAATGGCTCGGGGTCCATTTTCCTTACAATCTCCCCCTTTTTGGTGATTGATGACAACACAACCAAAGCAAGCAAATAATACAAGTATTTGAATGAAAATATGCAATTTACTTGCTAAGATGCATGATTGTCCCCACAATGTGAAGTTATGGACTTAAGCCTCCCCCTAACTCCATAATTCACTTACTTCCTATTTTCGGACCAAATAACCAAAACCACTTGAAAAGCCATTTGTAGATATAAAATTTTAAATTGGTGGTGTTTGGTGTTTGATATAGATTTCATTGCTTTGGTCCCTAAACTTCTCCCCCTTTGGCATCAACCACCGAAAAGGAAGACATTAAAAGCATGTAGAAAGTAAATAAAAGCTTGCCCTCAACAAGAATTGTATCAAATGATATCACTAGAAGGATATTAAATTAAGCCATGTGAATGATACCACTTGTAGGAGTCCTCAAAAGATTACTCCCCCTAAATGAGTATTCTCCTTTAGAAAGAGTTTTTCTCCCCCTTTAGAGATGAAGAAATACTCCCCCTGACAGAGATCCTCTTCTTAGGAGAAAGCATGTGAAGAATTAGAGGTGCAAGACATGATTTGAAAAGACTAACTTCCCTTATGCATAGGTAACAGAATATGAGTTAACTACTTATGCATTTTTGCAACATGGAAGCATATGATATGAAATATAGTCTAATCAAATATTGGAGAAGACATGTAAATGATACTGAATGTAGTCTCAAAAGATACCAATTGAAAGTCAATGGTGAGCTTGAGAGACATAAGAGTTCTTGGAGATTTTGCAGTGGAAGATTGTTGTCTTTCTCCGGGGACTTCATTTTCCTTACAATGAGACTATCACATGAAGTAGACTTGAAAAGGTGTTAGTCTCAAAGTGTTAGATTATAGAGTAACCTCCCCCTAAAGGTGTGCATACAAGTTTTGAATACTTGTAGGAGACATGCACTTTGATTTGATATCAAGAGGGGCAAATTATCCATAATCCTAACTTTGGCACATATAAGTTAAATGATACAACTTGTAGAAATCAAAATTTTCAATTGATGCATCATTTACTATGGAGTGATATAAAAGCTATGTGCCGTGCTTAAATAAACATTTTAAGCCATGTAGGTTTGCTTAAGTATATGAATTGAAAGCAAGCAATCCTACCATGTGATTTACCTAGTATGCATGATTTTAAACAAAAGTACATAACAATTGTAATACTAGGCAAGAAAGGTAAACTAGATAGAAGGTAAATAGATACGCATATCTAAAAATGAAGAATACAATAAAACTAGTTACCTAAGTCATGGGTGGGAAATTTGGGTCCAAAGTTTTCACTAACCCACTTGGCAATAAACTTGATCCAATATGATGTACCCCATGATATACATCCCAATTTTGCCAAGTCTCCAAATTTCCCGTAGCCTTTGGTCCACTCACTTCCCTTTCGGGATCCAAACTTTCTTGGTGCTTTTCATGGTTGAAATTATCTCCTTTGGCACCCAGATGCGTTTGGCCCCCTTTCCTTTGTTGGCTTGCTTGTTGGCCTTGATTGCTATCACCTTTCCGTTCTTTTTCTTCTTGATCAAATATGGTGTAGCATCCTTTTTGTTCACCTTTATGATGTAGGTGTTGGAGATTTTGCTTGATGGCTTTTGCTTGAGCTTTTGTCTTTGTTTATCCCCGGTCATCGCCTTGCATTGGAAAGACTTGTGGCCTTCCTTGTGGCATAGCCTACAAATCACAGTTTCTCCCTCCATAGGCTTGTTCACTCCCGCAGTGGTGTTATCCTGTGGAGGTTGGATTTGTTTGGCTTTGCCTTTCTTGTCATACAAAGCCTTGCCAAGGCGAGCCACTTCTTGCTTTAATTGTTCATTTTCCTTTGCAACCTCATCTGTACATGTCTCTACAATAATATTCTCAACAGCGACTTGGTTGCAGGGGTTAGAATCATCAATTAAATCAAAGCAGGAAGTAGAAGCATCTTTCTTAATTATTTCAGATATTTCAACTAAAGATGCTGCTGGGGTGCTACCAATGTTTTCTAGCTTAGTAGTTAGCTCATTGTTGTGTATGCTAAGAATTTCCATTTTCTCTAGCAAATTTTCAATAGCTTCTTGGGAGCTAGCTAACTTAGCCTTAAGTTTTTCATTCTTCTTAATAAGGTTGTCATCGGTAGCAGTGGATGGAGCACTAGATTCTAATAGCTCAATTTTAGTTGATAGCTCACTATTTAAGTTTGCAAAAGTTTCAAATTTTTCTAGCAAACCTTTGTAATCATTTTGAGAGCTAACCAACTTATTTTTCAAAGTTTTAAGTTGAGCTTTTTGCTTAGTGCAAACATCCTGGAAAAATTTTACGGCTCCCGCAAGCTCTTCTAGAGAGGCCTTTCCCTCACCTTCATCATCACTACTACTTTCATCACTAGAGGATGGAATGATTTTGTTACCTCTTGCCATAAGGCATTTGTGTAATGACCGTGATGATCGTGACGAGGACCGGTGGCTGCACGTCCTTGGAGGTTCATCTTCACTTGAAGAATCATCCCAAGTTCTAACACTTGTGAGCGCCTTGCCTTTGCTCTTCTCCTTTTTGGGTTTGGCCATATTTGGACAGTTGTCCCTGAAGTGGCCCTTCTCCCCACATGCGAAGCATCCTCTCTTCCTTTGCTTTTTCCTGTCAATGTTAAAGAGAAGATCCTCAACCTGCAGGGGCACACCCATTAGATTAATCTTGCGGATCATCCTCATTACCTTTCCGACGCGTCGGATTGTTTCTTCGTCCTCGGAGGATGATGTGCACGGTTGATTATCTTCATCATCATCACTTTCTTCTTCTTCCTCCTCTTCTTTGCTTGAGGAACTTGGAGTGGGATCCTTCTTTTTGCCCTTCCTTTCATCACATGCAAAAGCATATGGTCTTGAGGAAGTTGGCTCCTCTCCCGCCGACTCATTTTTCGCGACATCTCAAAGGCCGCGATTTTCCCAATCACGATGGTCGGGGTCATGTTGCTCAAGTCCTCCATGTTGTGAAGGATGGTGATGATGCACCCATATCTTTGTTGTGGTAGCAGGGAGATAATCTTCCTCACAATGTCCGCATCACCTAGCTTATTAATGCCAATAGAATTGAGCTCATTGATTATTAGATTCAAACGAGAATACATGTCTCTAACAAGCTCATCATCTTTCATGGCAAAAGAACTATACTCATTTAAGACTAGGCAATGTTTTTGCTCACGGACATTGGATGTGCCGTCATGGAGCTCATGCAATTTTAGCCAAATCTCATTAGCAGTTTTCAAGGTAAATACTTGATTAAAAATATCCATGCTAAGAGATTCATACAAGCAATTTTTGGCTCTAGCATTTAAATGAATTTCTTTTTCCTCACTCGTGGTGGGTTTCTCGGGATTCTTGAGGGATTTCATCCCGTCACGAGTGACTCTCCAAACACCTAGATCAACGGCCTCTAGGTAACAAGCCATTCTAGCACTATAATATGGGAAGTTAGTGCCGTCGAAGAGTGGTGGCCTATGGGTATCCATCCCTTCCTCTAAAAAGCGTCGGCTCTTTTAGTGGTGAAGCTAAAGCGTTTCAAATGAGCCAAACCGGGCTTTGATACCACTTGTAGGAAACGGGTGACGCCTAAGAGGGGGGTGAATTAGGACTTCTAAAACTTTTACTAAACTAGGCCACAATTAAATCCCTAGAGCAAAACCTATGCAAATAATCAAAACTAGAATGTGCAAACTAGGTTTTGTCTAAGTGTTGCTATCTCTACCGCAAAGACTAAGTTTCAATCTACACTAAATAAGTATGACAACAAGATTGAAACTTAAATGCTTAATATAAATGCGGAATATAAAGAGCTAAGTAGAGAAGCAAACTCTCGTGGATGACGCCGGTATTTTTACCGAGGTATCCGGAACCACGCAAGGTCCCGACTAATCCTCGTTGGTGCCCCTACGCAAAGGGAAGCCCACGCGAGGGCCAAGCACCACGGTCGAGTAACTCCGTACAGAGCCGCGGGCCTTCTCCACGCGCAAGTGGTGCTCCGCTTCCAGCTCCTCTCGGACGCTCCCCGCCGTCTCCAGTATCGAGCTTCCGGCCGAAACGCCGCGGGCCTCGTTCCCTCCGGTACACGGTGGCGGCCGTGACACAAACGCGGTTGTCACGGTCTCGCAAGACTCTCGCCCCACTCGGTACAATTACAACGACTCACGCAAGAGCCGAGGGGTTGTGTGGTTTTACAAAACTCACTCAACTAACTAGGATTCACCTAGAGCAAGCGCTAAAGCGGTCCAACTAACCTAAGCACTTCGCAAAGCACCTACGCTAATCACCGAGTGATTCTATTAAGCACTTGGGTGTTTGAGCTCTTGGAAATATGCACTATGTGTATTGGTATGTTGCTTGGGCTCTCACACTTGAGAATGGCCGGTTGGGGTGGTATTTATAGCCTCCACACCCTCAACTAGCCGTTGGACAGAAAGCAGCAGCTTTCTGTCGTCGGGTGCACCGGACAGTCCAGTGCACCACCGGACACTGCACAGTAGATGTCCGGTGCACGCCACGTCAGCCGACCGTTGGCGCCTGTAGCAGTCGACCGTTGGATCCGACCGTTGCCGTCTGCCCGTTGGCACACCGGACAGTCCGGTGCACACCGCACAGTCCGGTGCTACAGCCAGAGAGCGCCTGTCTGTGGCCTCTCTGCGCAGACTGTCCGGTGCCTCACCGGACAGTCCGATGCACACCGGACACCGATGTCCGGTGCGCCACCAGGCGCTGGCTGACAGCCCTCGTCTTGGATTTCTTCGCTGATTTCTTCGGGCTTCTTTGTTCTTGAGTATTGGACTCCTACGCATCTTTTTATGTCTTCTTTTGAGGTGTTGCATCCTCATTGCCTTGGTCCAATTCTCTTCGCATCCTGTGAACTACAAACACAAACACTAGAAAACTTATTAGTTCACGGATTGTGTTGTTCATCAAACACCAAAACTCAATTAGCCAAATGGCCCGGGGTCCATTTTCCTTACAGGGTGTTTACCAGCCATGATTAGGAGCTTTGGGGGTACCCCTAATTATGGTACCCGACAGTAGCCCCCGAGCCTCGAAGGGAGTGTTGGTACTCGCTTGGAGGCTTTTGCCGCGTTTTCGGTGAGGGGACCAGCCTTTCTTGGTTTTTGCCTTGTTCTAGTGGGTGCGCGCGAGCGCACCCGCCGGGTGTAGCCCCCGAGGCCTCGGAGGAGTGGTTTGACTCCTCTGAGGTCTGAATGCTTTTCGTGGTGCTTCGGCCGGTCTGAACGTTCCCTCATGCGGCCCGGCCGTAGCCCGGGTGCGTGGTAAGGTTCCAAGTTATCAAGCTGGTTTGTTGACGCTGTCAACAGTTTTGGCCGTAGCCGGGTGCGAGAGCAGCCCTCGAGCCTCTGCACGGAGCAAGAGGACGATCAAGGACTTTCCCGACTTT
The DNA here is from genome assembly GCA_029449295.1 of Zea luxurians. Lineage (NCBI taxonomy): Eukaryota > Viridiplantae > Streptophyta > Magnoliopsida > Poales > Poaceae > Zea > Zea luxurians. The sequence goes on along the minus strand of JAOPSE010000001.1, from coordinate 40,026,857 downwards.
TATTATACACCCCTGCGTCACCTTTCCGCGAGGAGGGGGGGAAAGCGCCATGTTGCCCTCGGAGGGTGCCGAACATGGTGTTTCCAGTGAGCTGCTAACGGGTGATCCGAGTGGACGCCAGTGCCCCGTTCGTTAGGGTTTGGCTAGTGGCCCAGAGGCGCGCTCCAAAAGTACCTGCGGGTTATTCGCCGGACCCAGACCCCTTTGACATGGTCCGAGGGCTCGATGCCTCCCTCCGGTGGGATTCCATTACAAATCGTTCCCGCCGGTCTCGGAAATGTCCTAGGGTACCTCGGGAGCGTAGCCCGTGCCTTGGCTATGTATCGAACGTACCCAAAGTCATCCCTCACTCTGCGTGCTCTGGGGCGACTGTCGAACCCTTCCGAGGGGCCAGCCTACGAACCCCTGATCAGTAGTGGGCACGGAGCCCGGGTGCTCTGGGGCGGCTGTCGAACCCTTCCGAGGGGCTAGCCTTCGAACCCCTAATCAGTAATGGGCTTGAAGTCCGAGTGCTCTGGGGCGGCTGTCGAAACCCTTCCGAGGGGCCAGCCTCCGAACCCCTGATCAGTAGGAGGGCTCGGGGCCCGCTTCCTCGGCCGAGAAGGATCCTTTCCACAACGTCCCCTTTCCTGGTCCCTATTGCAAGAGAGAGAGAGGAGGAGGAGGGGAAGGATATGAATTTAAATAAGGTGGCGCACCTTTTTTGACACGGTCATTATGGCAAAGGTGAAGCGACGCTCGCCTTGCCTGCCAGAGGTGTCGTCGGCTCCATAGGGGAGTTAATGCGACGGGACGGGTGGTTCGCGGGGTAGCCGTTGTGCATGCGCGAGTCGTTCGGTCTTTGAGTTTGAACTTCGCGGCGGGTTCGGGCGAAGTGTTGAACGGGTCTTGCCCGGGCCTTTATATACCTAGAAGAGGGACCGGTTGTGGTTCTTTACTCTGCTGCTCGCCTCCTGCTTTGGTTTTCGCAACCTAAGGGAATAGCCAGAGAAAGAAAACCGCGTACCTTGTCCGCTCCGCCACCACCCACTTCGTTTGGCGATGGCCGACCGGGTGACCGTCGTTCCGCCGCGCAACCTGTGGCCTTTTTCCATCGTCACAGTGGACGATCTGGAGGCCCTTGTCGCTGACGGTTTGCTTCGTCCCCTCTCCGGTGACCCGCAGCCGGAGTGGATGGCCCCTCTGAGCGGGGCTGACCCGACCCCGCCGCTGGGGTATGTGCTGAGCTTCGTCTCCTTCCATGAGCGGGGGTTCAGAGTGCCAGCAAGCCGTTTCATGCGGGCGCTCCTGCATTACTACGGGGTGGAGCTGCTCAACCTCAACCCCAACTCCATTGCACAAGCGGCCATCTTCGCGGCAGTTTGCGAAGGCTTTTTGGGGATTGACCCCCACTGGGATCTGTGGACCCATCTCTTCTCCGCAGAGCTTTTCGCCTTGACGACGGGGGAGAAGAAGGTTCGTATGGCGGTGCGGGCCGGCGGCTGCACCCTCCAGTTGAGGCAGGCGCGCGCGTAGCAGTACATCCCCGCCATCCTTGTGTCTTCGAACAAGGGGTGGTAGCGCCGGTGGTTTTACCTCCGGAATGACGATGGATGGCTCCCGTCGTTTTCTCAACGAGTGGTGACTGCTCCCGGCAGCAATTGGCGCTATGGGGCCACGTGCGAGAAACAGGAGAAACTCCAGCCCCTTCTGGAGGCCTTGCAGGAGTTACGAGATGGGGGGCTCACCGCCGCGGGGGTGGTTGCCGCCATCCATCGCCGGAGGGTGCTTCCCTTGGCAGAGCGGTGGTTGCCGCTTTCGGAGATGATGCAGGGAGTCGACTTGGAGGGTTCGCAGATGTCCTCGGTCCCCCTCTCTGCCGATGACCTTCGCAGGCGGGTAGCGGGCACGGTGGGGAGGCTGGACGCCGGCGCCCTTACCCAGCCCATGATGCGTCCCGAGCGTGGGTGCGTGTCCTTGGTGAGTGTCCGCTCCTTCTCCTATCTTGTGTCAGGTTGCCTTTGATTCTCTCAGTCGGGATTTCCGCTCGTCTCCAGGAGTTGGGGTGTTACAAGCCTTCCTTGCCACTGGTCCCGGAGGACGCGGTGGACCGAGCCGCGCGGAGGGTCGCTGTGGAGAAGAAGAAGGAGAAGAAGGACGCGAAAAAGGCTCAGGCTCGCGAGCAGATGCGGGCTCGGGACGCCTTGGAGAGGCATCGTCGGAGCCAGGAGAGGGACGAGCTCCTGAGGGAGCCGTCGCCGGAGACGCCTGACGACGACGATGACGACGATGATGACGAAGACAACGACATGGCGGCCCGCCTTGGCCTCAGCCCGGATTTGAAGCTGGGCCAGGGGTCGTCGAGCCAGCCCCCAAGTGGGCTGGCGCCGTCGGTATCTGGGGCCGGGACATCAGGGTCCTGGTCCGAAGAGCAGGGCAGGCTGAGGGGGTACTTGACCCCTTGGCCGAGGTAGTTGAGGTGACCCCAGGGAGTGAGGTCGTCCCGCCTGTCCCCCGTGAGCAGTCGCCCGTGCCGGCCGTACAGGAGGTTGATCCTCGGGCCTTCGTGACGTCGCATGGGCAGGCCGTCCCTTCGGCGCCCTGGGCGCTCGAAGTGGGAATGGCGCTGAAGCCGGCAGCGGGGCGAGCCTCGGCGGCGCCTGCGGGGACCGAGGCCTGAGGGGCCTCCCCGCAGGCACGACTGGCCTTGGTCTGGAGCGGGTAAGTATCGGAGGATACCTATGTCCTGGCTCCTTCCTCGTGTGTCCTGATCCTGCTTTACCTTTTCCTCCCAGCAAACAGAGGCACGGTTCGGCCGGTCTGGCTCCCAGGAAGGCCCTTAAGACGGTGCCGACTTCTGCAGCCAGTGCCGCACCGCGCCACGCCGGTCGGCCGGCCTTCGCACAAGATGCCCCCAAGCAGGGGGCCCAGGCGGCGCGAGTTGCCATGGGGCAAGCTCCCTAGGCTGACCCCTCCGTCGAGGTGGTCGTCGTGCCGGGGGAGACTGCTGGCACGGCCGCGGCCTTGAGCCCACCTGACGTGTTGTCGGTGCCGGCACCAGCTTCTGCCGAGGCTGTTGCCATTCTGCCCGTGGAGCCACCCGTCGCCGCTGATGCTGAGATGGTTGAGGTGCCGCTGCTCAAGGTCGGTGATCAGAAGCTCGCCTCCTTAGCCGAGGGGGTACCCGATGCGTCGACTGCAGGCGGTCCCGATGCCTTGGAGAAGGGGGGGTGCAGAATCGCGGCCCGTCTTGGGGAGCGGCGACCTCATCCCCGCGCGGTGCGATCCCAATGAGCGGCGCGCGCAGGCGCTCCGGTTCTGGACCCGCGGCGCCCCGAAACCCCTCTTCGTCCTTGACGATGAGCGGGAGGAGCAGTCTTGGGATGAGCTCTATGAGTATGCCGAGGCAGCGATGGGGTTGCTTTGGTCGACCATGGAGATCCTTTCCAGGGACGTTCCCAGGATCCTCCAGGTAAGGATTTCAGGCATACCTTTTGCATGACCAGGGCATTCTTTGTGACGCCCTGCTTCCCTTCCTCAGGATCTGATGGATCTGAGCACCACCAAGTCATCGTTCATCCGCCGCGAGGCCGACGTCTGGGGTTCGCTGCGGTTCCTGAGGGCCGCGCTTACTGAGGCTACCGAACGCCTCGCCCAACGGAGTGCCGAGGCGGCGGACCTTCGGTTGCTCTGTGATGAGCTGGGGGTGGAGGCAGCGGCGGCACGCGCAGAGGCGCAGCAGCGACAGCTGGAGCTTGGCTAGGTCATCGGCGAGCAGGACCAATCTCGGAACCAGGCCGCCGAGGCCGAAAGCCGTGCTGAGGCCCTTGGGGGCCAGCTAGCCGAGGTGTTTGCTCGGGCCGGAGCCCTTGCGGAGGACCTAGCCGTGGCCGTCGGGTCTGCCCAGTCCGCCCAAGCCACAGCCTCGAAGCAGCGTGCCCGGGCTGAAGGTATGTTTTGGCCGCTTTGTGACTTCGATCTTCATTCTTCAACTCATGTCTGAAGAAATCTGTTTGGCTATTTGCAGAGTTCGAGTCAGCCCTCAACGAGTCCGCCAAGGCACTTGCCCGGGCGGCTGAGCGGAAGGAGGCCGACCGCGTGGCCATGTCTGAAGCTATCTCGGCCTTCTGCCAGGTCTTTGGTCTTGACGACGTCCCCTCGGGAAGCTCCCTCCAGAGTCGCCTGCAGGCCTTGGGCGGCCATGTGCGCAGCAGACTCCGCGAGGCGCTGCATCACGGCGTTAGGCGGGCCTTCGCCGTGCTCGCTTCCCACTATGATGTGGATCTGGAACAGGTCAGCGAGGGGTACTGTCTACCCGACGAAGATGAAGCTGCCCTGGCCAAAGTTCAGAGGCTTGACGTGGTCGTCGCGGGCCCAAGCGCGGTGCTGGCGTCCTCCTTTGAGGTGGAGATCCTTCCACTTGCATCGCCGTCCAAGGCCGGGGCGGATCTCGCCGAGGGTGGATACGGCGCTGAGGGTGGAGACGAAGCCGAGGGTGCCGCTCCTCCCCCAGGCGATGCCTGATTCTGCTGGAGCAGTTTGTTTGGAACATGCATGTGTCTTTCGCGGCCACCGAGGCCTAAACACTTTGTCGTCGTGTTCTAAAGCTGCGTTTCTTTTCCTCTTGTTTCGAGTATCCGGACTCGTTCGTCAGTAGCAGAATTGCTTATCCGAGTAAGAGTTATTTTTCGCGGAAGGTGACGAGTGAGGTATCCGTATCCCAAAGGAGTAGGAGTCCCTCGGCTCGGTCGGCCTTGCCGCTTACATGCGCTCTTATTCGTTTTGCGGGGTTCTATTACCGATATAGTCAGGAAACACGAAAGTCATTTTGGTGGAAAACTTTTCCGAGGAAAATTTTGACGCAGAGGGGGTTCCCCCTTCTAGCCCCCGAGGGAGGGTCGGGCTTTGCCGAGGCAAGGCTGAACCTTCCTTGACGGTTAGACTCTATTTGTGTATGTAAACGAGGTACAAGAACGACTTAAAACATCTTAAGGGTAGAAGCGACATAGCTGTTGGATGTTCCAAGCGTTGCTGTAGACCTCGCCTTGGTCGTTGGCTAGCTTGTATGTTCCGGGCTTCAAGATCTCGGCGATGATGAAGGGCCCTTCCCAGGGAGGGGTGAGCTTATGGTGCCCTCGGGCGTCCTGTCGCAGGCGAAGCACCATGTCTCCCTCTTGGAAGCCTTGGGACCAAACGCTTCGGGCGTGGTAGCGCCGCAGCGACTACTGGTACCGTGCCGAATGTAGTAAGGCAACGTCCCGAGCCTCTTCGAGTTGGTCCAGCGAGTCTTCTCGGCTGGTCTGGTTGCTTCGGTCGTCATACGCCTTGGTCCTCGGGGACCCGTATTCTATGTCCGTGGGGAGGATGGCCTCGGCCCCATAGACTAGAAAGAATGGCGTAAAACCCATGGCGTGGCTCAGCGTCGTCCTCAGACTCCAGACTACCGAGGGTAGCTCTTTCATCCACCGCCTACCGAACTTGTTGAGGTCGTTGTAGATCCTTGGTTTGAGCCCCTGCAAAATCATACCGTTGGCACGCTCCACCTGCTCATTCGTCATGGGATGAGCTACGGCGGCCCAGTCCACACGGATGTGGGGGTCGTCGCAGAAGTCCAGGAACTTTTTTCTGGTGAACTGCGTGCCATTGTCGGTGATGATTGAGTTTGGGACCCCGAAGCGATGGATGATGTTGGTGAAGAATGCCACCGCCTGCTCGGACCTGATGCTGTTTAGGGGTCGGACCTCGATCCACTTGGAGAATTTGTCGATAGCGACCAGCAGGTGCGTGAAGCCCCTGGGTGCCTTCTGCAAGGGACCGACGAGGTCTAGACCCCACACAGCAAATGGCCAGGTGATGGGTATCGTCTGCAAGGCCTGAGCGGGCAGATGCGTCTGCTTTGCATAGAATTGACACCCCCGGCAGGAGCGCACAATCCTAGTGGCGTCGGCCACCGCGGTTGGCCAGTAGAAACCTTGTCGGAAGGCATTCCCCACGAGGGCTCGAGGCGCTGCATGGTGGCCACAAGCCCCCGAGTGTATTTCTTGCAATAGTTCTTGTCCTTGGGCGATAGATATGCATCGTTGGAGGATGCCCGAGGGGCTGTGGTGATAGAGCTCTTTTTCATCACCCAGCAAGACGAATGACTTGGCACGCCGAGCCAGCCGCCGAGCTTTGATCTTGTCGATGGGAAGCTCTCCTCGGAGGAGACATTCTAGGTACGGGGTCTGCCAGTTCGGATCTGGCGTGACCCCATTCTGTTCCTCCTCGACGGGCAAGGCCTCTTCCTCGATGGCCGAGGGTGCCTCGGGTTCGGCCGAGGGTGCCTCGGGTCCGGCCGAGGGTACCTCGGGCTCGGCCGAGGGTACCTCGGGGTGGGCCGAGGCTTCCTCAGGCTCAGGCGCGTCGTCGATCTTGACGGATGGTTGATGTAGGTCTCTGGAGAAGACGTCGAGGGGAACCGTCGTTCGCCCCGAGGCTATTTTCGCCAGCTCGTCCGCAGTCTCGTTGTACCGTCGGGCGATGTGGTTGAGCTCCAGCTCGTAGAACTTGTTTTCCAGGCGCCGGACTTTGTCGCAGTAGGCTTCCATCCTCCGGTCACGGTAGTGGGAGTTCTTCATGACTTGGTCGATGACAAGCTGTGAGTCACCTCGAGCGTCGAGGCGTCGAACCCCTAGCTCGATGGCGACACGCAGCCCGTTAACCAGAGCCTCGTACTCGGCCACGTTGTTTGATGCCGGAAAATGGAGGCGAATGATGTAGTGGAGATGCTTTCCGAGGGGTGAAACGAAGAGCAGGCCAGCACCTGCTCCTGTTTTCATGAGTGACCCATCGAAGTACATGGTCTAGAGCTCGGGCTAGATTGGAGTTGTTGGTAACTGGGTGTCAGTCCACTCAGCCAGGAAGTCTGCTAAGACCTGGGATTTTATGGCCTTCCGAGGAGCGAATGATAGTGTTTCGCCCATAAGCTCCACCGCCCACTTTACTATCCTACCCGAGGCCTCTCGGCACTGGATGATCTCCCCCAGGGGGAAGGATGACACCACAGTCATCGGATGAGACTCGAAGTAGTGTCGCAACTTTTGCCGTGTCAGAATCACTGCATAGAGTAGCTTCTGGATCTGTGGGTAGCAGGCTTTGGTCTCGGAAAGCACTTCGCTGATGAAGTAGACTGGCCTCTAGACGGGCAGTGCATGCCCTTCCTCTCGTCTCTCGACTACGATCGCGGCGCTGACCACCTGAGTGGTCGCGGCTATGTAAATCAAGAGGGCTTCTCCTGCAGCGAGGGGCACCAGGATGGGTGTGTTCGTAAGGAGCGCCTTAAGGTTTCTGAGGGCTTCCTCGGCCTCGGGGGTCCAAGTGAAGCACTCGGCCTTCCTTAAGAGGCGATACAGAGGCAAGCCTTTCTCGCCAAGGTGTGAGATGAAGCGGCTCAGAGCCGCAAGGCATCCCATGACCCTCTGTACTCCTTTCAAATCTTTGATCGGTCCCATGTTGGTGATGGCCGTGATTTTCTTCGGGTTGGCCTCGATGCCTCGATCGGAGACGATGAATCCAAGGAGCATGCCTCGGGGGACTCCGAAGACACACTTCTCGGGATTGAGTTTCACGCCTTTCGCTCTCAGACATTTGAATGTCGTTTCAAGGTTAGAGAGGAGGTCGGAGGCTCTCTTTATCTTGACAACGATGTCGTCGACGTAAGCCTCGACCGTTCTGCCGATGTGTTCTCCGAACACGTGGTTCATGCACCTCTGGTAAGTGGCGCCTGCATTCCTCAACCCAAATGGCGTGTAACAGTACATGCCAAAAGGTGTGATGAAAGAAGTCGCGAGCTGGTCGGACTCTTTCATCTTGATTTGGTGATAGCCTGAGTAGGCATCGAGGAATGACAGGGTTTCGTACCCAGCAGTGGAGTCCACGATTTGATCGATGTGAGGTAGAGGGTAGGGAACTTTCGGACATGCTTTGTTTAGACCAGTGTAGTCTACACACATCCTCCATTTCCCATCCTTCTTCCTCATAAGAACAGGGTTAGCTAACCATTCGGGATGGAATACCTCTTTGATAAACCCTGCTGTGAGTAGCTTGTGGATCTCCTCGCCTATGGCCCTGCACTTCTCTTCGTCAAAACGGCGTAGGGTTTGCTTCACGGGTCGGGCTCCAGCTCTGATGTCCAGTGAGTGCTCGGCGACATCCCTCGGTATGCCGGGCATGTCCGAGGGACTCCACGCAAAGACTTCGGCGTTTGCACGGAGAAAGTCGACGAGCACTGCTTCCTATTTGGGGTCGAGCTTGGAGCCGATCCAAACTTTCTTGCTGGCGTCGTTGCTGGGGTCGAGAGAGACGGACTTGACCGCCTCAACTGGTTCGAAGTTGCCGGCGTGCCGCTTCGCGTCTGGCGCCTCCATGGAGAGGCGTTCTAGGTCGGCGATGAGGGCCTCGGACTCGGCGAGAGCCTCGGCGTACTCCACGCACTCCACGTCTCATTCGTACGTGTGGCGGTACGTGGGTCCGACGGTGATGATCCCATTCGGGCCCGGCATCTTGAGCTTGAGGTAGGTGTAGTTGGGGATGGCCTTGAACTTGGCGTAGCATGGTCTTCCCAATACCGCATGGTAGGTTCCTCGGAACCCGACGACCTCAAAGGTGAGAGCTTCCTTTCGGAAGTTAGAGGGAGTCCCGAAGCAAACGGGTAAGTCGATCCATCCGAGGGGTAGGATTCGCTTCCCGGGCGCGATCCCATGGAAGGGTGCCGCACCGGCCCGGACCTCGGACCGATCAACCCCTAAGAGTTCCAGGGTCTCGGCGTAGATGATGTTGAGGCCGCTGCCTCCGTCCATGAGGACCTTAGAGAGCCTGACGTTGCCGATGATCGGATCAACGACGAGCGGGTACCTTCCCGGGCTTGGCACGAAGTCGGGGTGGTCGCCTTGGTCGAAGGTGATAGGCTTGTTGGACCAGTCTAGGTAGATTGGCGCCACCACCTTCACCAAGCAGACTTCCCGGCGCTCCTACTTGCGGTGCCGAGCCGAGGCGTTCGCCGCCTGCCTGCCGTAGATCATGAAGCAGTTATGGACTCCCGGGAATCCCTCTTCCTTGCCGCCCTCCTTCTTGTCGTTGTCATGGCCGTTGCCATCCTCCGCTGGGGGCCCGGTCTTATGGAAGTAGCGCCGGAGCATGACACATTCTTCGAGGGTGTGCTTGACGGGCCCCTGGTGATAGGGGCACGGCTCTTTGAGCATCTTGTCGAACACGCCGGCCCCTCCAGGAGGTTTCCGAGGGTTCCTGTGCTCGGCCGCAGCGATGAGATTCGCATCTGCGGCGTCGCGCTTCGCTCGCGACTTGTTTTTAGCCTTCTTCTTCATGCCCCGCTGGGCGGATGCCTCAGGGGCGTCTGTCTTCGGCTCTGCGTGAGGCTGCTTGTCCTTTCGGAAGATGGCTTCGACCGCCCCTTGACTCGAGGCGAACTTGGTGGCGACGTCCATCAGTTCGCTCGCACGGGTGGGGGTCTTGCGCCCCAGTTTGCTCACCAGGTCTCGGCAAGTGGTGCCGGCAAGGAAAGCCCCGATGACATTTGAGTCGGTAACGTTGGGCAGCTCGGTGCGCTGCTTTGAAAACCGTCAGATGTATTATCGGAGGGACTCCCCTGGCTGCTGGCGGTAGCTTCGGAGGTCCCACGAGTTCCCAGGGCGCACATACGTGCCTTGGAAGTTTCCCGCGAAAGCTTTGACCAGATCGTCCCAGTCGGAGATCTGCGCAGGGGGCAGATGCTCCAGCCAGGCTCGGGCGGCGTCGGAGAGGAAAAGGGGTAGATTACGGATGATGAGATTGTCATCATCCGCCCCTCCCAACTGGCATGCCAGTCGGTAGTCCGCGAGCCACAGCTCCGGCCTCGTCTCCCCCGAGTACTTGGTGATGGTAGTCGGGGCTCAGAAACGGGAAAGGAACGGCGCTCGTCGTATGGCCCGGCTGAAGACTCACGGACCGGGTGGTTCGGGTGAAGGACTGCGATCCTCCTCACTATTGCAGCGTCCCCCATGCCTGGGATGGTAGCCTCGGTGCACCTTCTCGTCGAGGCGGGCTCGATGGTCGAGATGGTGGTGCTCGTTGCCGAGGCATTCCCGGGCGGCGGGCGCCTCGTCCCATGTACGCTCGGGATGGACCGAGGCTTCCCGAATGCGCCGGGAGGACACCGCGTGATGCTCCGAGGGGTCAGCTCACCTGCGGGAGGCGGAGCTCTCGGCTCGTCGAACCGTGGTGCCTTCTAGGAGATTCTTGAGTTCGCCCTGGATACGTCGTCCCTCGGTGGTGGATGGCTCCGGCATGGCTCGAAGCAACATCGCTGCTGCAGCTAGGTCCTGGCCGGACCCGCTGACGCCCGGGGGCAGCGCTGCCCTAGCATTGTCGACGATGCGGCGCCGGATGTCTTGGGCTCGGTGACAGGCTTCTCCAGCGAGTGATCGGCCTGCCCACTCCTGTTCGATGTTTTGTCGGAGCTGTACAAGCCGGCCTGCTTCCCCATCGACCCGGGCCTGCATCTCACGGATTTGCTCGAGCTGTATGTCCTGACCCCCACAGGGACTGGGACCACATCTAGCTCCCGCGGGATGTCAACACGAGATGCGGGCTTAGGGGGATCGTCAACCTCTGGCATATTGAGGTGGTTACCTTTGTTGTGATCTCCTAGATCGACGTGGAAACATTCACGACTTGGGTCATAACCTTCGTTGTCAAGGTCATGGCCATCGTCAGAACAACCGAAGAGGCAGTGGTCACATGCGGACATGAAGCCCTGCATGGCACCAGGGTCATTGAGGGCAGAGAAGTCCCAACCGGAGTCGGGGTCGTCCTCTTCCTCAGAACCCGCCGGTCCGAAGGTTGAGACGGCTGTCAGTCGGTCCCAGGTCGACCACATGTGGTACCCCGGAAGGTTTGAATACGCCTTTATGAAGGCGCTCACCATAGCAGGGTCGCTAGGTGGATCGAAGCTAAACCGAAAAGGTATGGGATGGAAAACGGACGGTACCTCTTGGTCGATGGACGGTGGTGAAGTCGCGTCGGGGGCGGAGCTCACCGTCATCTCAGGTACGAGGGTAACGCCCAGCAGGTCCTTTGCGAGGGCGCTGGCATCATCAGTCTGCTTGGGGCTGACACGTCGCGGGGAAGTGACACCCGCCGTCGCCTCAGGTGCGAGGACAATGTCCGACATGTCCCCCGGGGGAGTGCCGGCGTTGTCGACTCGCTCTGGTGCGACAGCCGACAAGGTGCCGCCTCCTGCATGGCCATGGTTGCCTCGCCTCTGCCTCCAGTGACGAGGAGGGTGGCGGGGACGTCCGGAGTGCTCCTCTTCTGCCGCGGGGAGATGCTGTCGTAGAGCTCGCCGCCACCGGGCGAGTCGGAGACCGTCGTTGTCATCACGCCGCGGGGGGAGGAGTATCATGTCGTAGCTGCCGTCGAGGGACATGAACTCGAGACTCCCGAAGCGGAGCACCGTCCCGGGATGGAGAGGTTGCTGAAGACTCCCCATCTAGAACTCAACGGGAAGGTGTTCGTTAACACGCAGCAGGCCCCTACCTGGCGCGCCAACTGTCGGCGTCTCGGACCCGGGGGGTCCCTTGGACCGACTAGTGAAATCGCTGTGTGTCCCTGCCCAGATGGGTTGGCGCGGGATGGAACACAAGAGGTGGGAACAAGCCTTGTATTATCCTGCACCAGGGGTGCCGCTCGCAGTAGGGGTTACAAGCGCGTCGCGTGAGAGAGAGGGAGACACAGAGTTCGTCCGCCGTTTCCCTCGCGCGAACCCCCCTCAGGGTGGCCCTGGACCTCCCTTTTATAGAGGCAAGGAGAGAGTCCAGTCATACAGCGGGGGCATAGCTATGCGCTAACGTGTCCGGCAGTGGAGTGCCTAAGCCCTGTGTACATGCCAACATGGCCGTTGGGGGAGAGCCTGGGCCCTGTACATGTGATGGCGTGGCCATCGGAGGAGCGCCTGAGTCTTGTAGGAGCACAGCTGGCAGCGCGGTGAGGATCCTGCTGACGTCTCCTTGTTGTCGTAAGGGGCTGAGAGCCTCCGGCGTCATGGTGCACGCGGGGCACCATCATTACCCGTCGCCGGGGTAAGCCAGATGGGACGCCGGTCTTATTCCTTGTAGCCTGAGTAGGCTAGGAATAGGGAAATGATGTATCCCCTGTCAGCGCGGTCGGTCCGAGCCCAGGGTCGGTCGAGGCGGAGACTTCTCTTGAGGCCGAGGCCGGGGTCGGGCGAGGACGCGATTCCTCCCGAGACCGGGGTCGAGGCCGAGTCCAGGGGTCGGGCGAGGCGGAGACCTCCTCCCGAGGCCGGAGCCTGAGGTCGGGCGAGGCGGAGACCTCCTCCGAGGCCGGAGCATGAGGTCGGGCGAGGCGGAGCTTCCTGTTGCGCCCGAGGCTGAACTCGGTGGTTGATCGTGACTTGTCGTCAGTCGTTGCCGGGGTGGCTGACACGACAGTCGGAGCGGAGCGAGCGGCGCTGTTTTCCTGTCATGTCAGACAGTAAAGAAGAGGGGCGAAGTGACTGCGGTCACTTCGGCCTGGCCAACTGAGGCGTGTGTGTCAGGATACGGCGTCAGGCATCCCCTGCATTTAATGCGCCTGTGAAGCGGTCAGTTGGTGAGGCGGTCTGGCCAAGGTTGCTTCACAACGAAGCCTGCCCGAGCCAGGCCTCGGGAGAGCCGAGGGGGTGCCCGTTGCCTAAGGAGGCCCTCGGGCGAGGCGTGAACTCGTCTGGGACTACCGTTCCAACCCGAGGCTGGGCTCGGGTGAGATCGCGTCCCTCGGGTAGACGAAGTCTTGGCTTGAACCGCACCCGTCAGTTGGTCTGAGGGTGTTTACCAGCCATGATTAGGAGCTTTGGGGGTACCCCTAATTATGGTACCCGACACTAGTGATAGTGATAGGGGCAACGACAAGAAGGGAAAGGGGAAGGAAAAGAAGAGATGCTACAAGAAGAAGGGCGGCGATGCCCACGTGTGTCGGGAATGGGACTCTGATGAGAGCTCCACCGACTCCTTCGACGAGGACGCCGTCAACATCGCCGTCAACAAAGGCCTCCTCTTCCCCAACATCGGCCACAAATGCTTCATGGCAAAAGATGGCAAAAAGAAGAAGGTAAAATCTAGAGCCTCCACTAAGTATACAACATCTAGTGATGAGGATAGCTCTAGTGATGATGAAGAAAATTTGCTTACTCTTTTTGCCAACTTAAACATGCAACAAAAGGAAAAACTTAATGAATTTATAGGTGCCATTCATGAGAAGGATGAATTCTTGGACAACCAAGAGGAATTCCTTATTAAGGAAAATAAGAAGCATGTTAAGGTGAAGAATGCCTATGCTCAGGAAGTAGAAAAATGTAAAAATTTGTCTAATGAGCTTAGGATTTGTCATGATTCAATTTCCAACCTTAAAACTGAGAATGCCAATTTATTTGCTAAGATTGAGAAGTTAAATGCTTGTGATGATTCAATTGCCAATCTTAGAAATGATAATGCTAGTTTAATTGCTAAGATTGATAAATTGAATGTTACACTTTCTATCCTTAGAGATGAAAATGCTAGATTAATTTCTGAGGCTAAAGATTTGAATATTTGCAATGATGTTATTTCCAATCTTAGAAATGAAAATGCCATGTTACATGCTAAGATTGATGAATTAAATGTTTGCAAACCATCTACATCTAAGGTTGATCATGTTTCTATTTGTACTAGATGTAGAGATGTTAATGTTGATGCTATAATTGATCACCTTGCTTTAATTAAACAACAAAATGATCACATAGCTACATTAACTGCTAAAATTAATGAGCATGAAATAGAAAATGAAAAATTTAAATTTGCTAGGAGCATGCTCTATAATGGGAGACGCCCTGGAATTAAGGATGACATTGGTTTCCAACAGGGAAGCAATATCAAGCTTAATGCCCCTAAGAAATTGTCTAACTTTGTTAAGGGCAAAGCTCCCATGGTTTAGGATAGCGAGGGTAACATTTTATATCCTGTTGGTTATCCTGAACACAAGATTAGGAGAATTCATGCTAGGAAACCTCATAATGTTACTCGCCATGCTTTTATGTACAAGAATGAGGCATCTAGTTCTAAGCAATCAACCCATGTTAAATTGCCTAAAAAGAAATCTCCTGCTGCATCAAATGAGCCAATTATTTCATTCAAGACTTTTGATGCATCTTATGTGCTTACTAACAAATCAGGCAAAATAGTTGCCAAATATGTTGGGGGCAAACACAAGAGCTCCAAGACTTGTGTTTGGGTACCCAAGGTACTTGTTTCTAATGTGAAAGGACCCAAGACCATTTGGGTACCTAAGAACAAGGCCTAAAACTGTTTTGCAGGTTTATGCATCCGGGGCTCAAGTTGGATCATTGATAGCGGATGCACAAACCACATGACAGGGGAGAAAAGGATGTTCTCCTCCTATGAGAAAAACGAAGATCCCCAACGAGCTATTACATTCGGGGATGGAAATCAAGGTTTGGTCAAAGGACTTGGTAAAATTGCTATATCACCTGCCCATTCTATTTTCAATGTTTTTCTTGTAGATTCCTTAGATTACAATTTTCTTTCTGTTTCTCAATTATGCAATATGGGCTACAACTGTCTTTTTACAGATGTATGTGTTACTATCTTTAGAAGAAGTGATGATTCAGTAGAATTTAAGGGAGTGTTAGAGGGTCAGCTATACTTAGTTGATTTTAATAGAGCTGAACTCAACACTTGCTTAATCGCTAAGACTAATATCGGTTGGCTCTGGCATCGCCGACTAGCCCATGTTGGGATGAATAATCTTTACAAGCTTCTAAAGGGAGAAAACATTTTGGGACTAACAAATGTTCATTTTGAGAAAGACAGAGTTTGTAGCGCATGTCAAGCAGGAAAGCAAGTTGGTGCCCATCATCCACACAAAAACATCATGACAACGGACAGACCGCTTGAGCTACTCCACATGGATCTATTCGACCCGATCGCTTACATAAGCATCGGCGGGAGTAAGTACTGTCTAGTAATTGTGGATGACTATTCTCGCTTCACTTGGGTGTTCTTTTTGCAGGATAAATCACAAACCCAAGAGACTTTAAAGGGATTCTTGAGACGAACTCAAAATGAGTTCATCTTAAGGATCAAAAAGATAAGAAGCGACAACGGGATGGAGTTCAAGAATTCACAAATTGAAGGCTTTCTTGAGGAGGAAGGCATCAAGCATGAGTTCTCTTCTCCCTACACACCTCAACAAAATGGTGTAGTGGAAAGGAAGAATAGAACTCTACTGGACATGGCGAGGACCATGCTTGATGAGTACAAAACACCAGATCGGTTTTGGGCCGAGGCGATTAACACCGCCTGCTACTCCATCAATCGGTTATATCTACACCGAATCCTTAAGAAGACATCCTATGAACTCCTCACCGGTAAAAAGCCCATTATTTCATATTTTAGAGTCTTTGGTAGCAAATGTTTTATTCTTGTTAAAAGAGGTAGAAAATCTAAATTTGCTCCCAAGGCTGTAGAAGGCTTTTTACTAGGATATGATTCAAACACAAGGGCATATAGAGTCTTTAACAAGTCCACTGGACTAGCTGAAGTTTCTTGTGACATTGTGTTTGATGAGACTAATGGCTCCCAAGTGGAGCAAGTTGATCTTGATGAACTAGGTGACGAAGAGGCTCCATGCGTTGTGCTAAGGAACATGTCCATTGGGGATGTGTGTCCTAAGGAATCCGAAGAGACTCCACAAGCACAAGATCAACCATCATCTTCAAATCAAGCATCTCCACCAACTCAAGATGAGGAATAGGCTCAAGATGATGATGAAGAAGATCAAGAGAATGAGCCACCTCAAAAGGAGGACAAGGATCAAGGGGGAGATGAAATTGATCAAGACAAGGAAGATGATCAAGAAGTACAGGGTCAAAGACCGCCACACCCAAGAGTCCACCAAACAATCCAACAAGATCACCCCGTGAACTCCATCCTTGGCGACATTCATAAGGGGGTAACCACTAGATCTCGTGTTGCACATTTTTGTGAGCATTACTCTTTTGTTTCCTCTATTGAGCCTTACAGGATTGAGGATGCACTAAGAGATTCTGATTGGGTGCTGGCAATGCAAGAGGAACTCAACAACTTCACGAGGAATGAGGTATGGCATTTGGTTCCACGTCGTAATCAAAATGTTGTAGGTACCAAGTGGGTATTCCGCAACAAGCAAGATGAGCATAGTGTGGTGATAAGGAACAATGCCCGACTTGTGGCCAAGGGTTATTCACAAGTCGAAGGTTTGGATTTCGATGAAACTTATGCACTCGTAGCTAGGCTTGAGTCAATTCGCATATTACTTGCCTATGCTACTTACCATGGCTTCAAACTTTATCAAATGGACGTGAAGAGTGCCTTCCTCAATGGACCAATCAAGGAAGAGGTCTATGTTGAGCAACCTCCCGGCTTTGAAGATAGTGAGTATCCTAACCATGTGTATAAACTCTCAAAGGCGCTTTATGGGCTCAAGCAAGCCCCAAGAGCATGGTATGAATGTCTACGAGATTTTCTTATCACTAATGGCTTCAAAGTCGGCAAAGCTGATCCTACTCTCTTTACTAAAACTATTGCAAATGATTTGTTTGTATGCCAAATTTATGTTGATGATATCATATTTGGGTCTACTAACAAATCTACTTGTGAAGAGTTTAGTAGGATCATGGTTCAGAAATTCGAGATGTCAATGATGGGGGAGTTGAGATATTTCTTAGGATTCCAAATCAAGCAACTCCAAGAGGGCACCTTCATCAGCCAAACCAAGTATATTCAAGACATTCTTAAGAAGTTCGGAATGAAGGATGCCAAGCCCATCAAGACACCCATGGGAACTAATGGACATCTCGACCTCGACACGGGAGGTAAATCCGTAGATCAAAAGGTATACCGGCCTATGATAGGATCTTTACTCTATTTATGTGCATCACGATCGGATATTATGCTTTCCGTATGCATGTGTGCAAGGTTCCAAGCCGATCCTAAAGAAGTTCACCTTAGGGTCGTGAAGAGAATCATGAGATATTTAGTTTACACTCCTAAGTTTGGACTTTGGTACCCCAGGGGATCAACCTTTGATTTGATAGGATATTCCGATGCCGATTGGGCAGGGTGTAAAATTGATAGAAAGAGCACATCAGGGACTTGTCAGTTTCTGGGGAGATCCCTAGTGTTTTGGGCTTCAAAGAAACAAAATTCAGTAGCCCTATCAACCGCCGAAGCGGAGTATATTGCCACAGGCCATTGTTGTGCACAATTGCTTTGGATGAGGCAAACCCTCAGGGACTATGGCTACAAATTGAGCAAAGTCCCTCTCCTATGTGACAATGAGAGTGCTATCCGCATGGCGGAGAATCCCGTTGAACACAGCTGCACTAAGCACATAGATATTCGGTATCACTTTTTGAGGGATCACCAACAAAGGGGGGATATCAAGATAGCCTATATTAACACCAAAGATCAATTAGCCGATATCTTTACCAAGCCTTTAGATGAGAAAACCTTTAGCAAACTTAGAAATGAGCTAAATATTCTTGATTCTCGGAATTTTGATTGATACATTGCACATATTGCTCATTTATATACCTTTGATCCTATCTCTGTCATTTGCTATGACTAATGTGTTTCCAAGTGTATTTTTATGCTAAGTCGTAGATTGAAAGGGAAATGGAGAACTCGACGAAGACAAGGCTTCCACTCCACTCTACCGTATTATTTACCCTTCATCGTTATTCCACCAAACTTCACATTGGTATAATCTTTCCACTCATATTTACTTGTACCAATGGGGGAGAAAGCCCAAGGGCTCACAAAGTCTTCGTTTTTGGCGATTAATGCCAAAGGGGGAGAAATATTAAGCCCAAAGCAAAAGGACCACACCACCACCTAATTTTTAAATTGTGTTTCAAAAATTTTTATTGGTATATTTCAAATTGGTACGTGTTATTTTCAATTGATATCTATCAAAACCTTCTTGAAAACTAAGAGGAGAATTCCAATTAAGGGGGAGTTTTGTTTAAAGTCAAAGGAAAAGCATTTGAAACAGGGGGAGAAATTTCAAATCTTGAAAATGCTTCTTGCAATCTTACTCATATGCCTTTGACTATTTGCAAAAAGACTTTCAAAAAGAATTTCTAAAAGAATTTGCAAAAACAAAACCGTGGTGCAAGCGTGGTCCAAAATGTTAAATAAAAGAAAGCAATCCATGCATATCTATTGAAATGATAAAATGGTTTAATTCTAAGTAACTTTTGCACTCACCTTATGAAAACTAGTTTAATTCTGCACTTATATATTTGCTTTGGTTTGTGTTGGCATCAATCACCAAAAAGGGGGAGATTGAAAGGGAAATAGGGTTTAACCTTTTCCTAAATATAATTTTGATGGTTGAATGCCCAACACAAACATTTGGACTAACTAGTTTGCTCTAGATTATATGTTCTATAGGTGCTAAAGGTTCAATACAAACTAATAAAAAGTTCAAGTTAGGGTCCAAAAGAGAGGAGCAAAAAGAAACTGAAGAGCTCCCTAGTCTGGCGCACTGGACTGTCCGGTGCACCAGGGGCGAGCGACTCCAAACTCTTCACCTTCGGGTTTCTGAGGTCACGCTCCGCTATAATTCACTGGACTGTCTGGTGTGCCACCAGACTGTCTGGTGTGCCAACGGAGCAACGGCTAGCGAGCGCAACGGTCAACTCCAATGGTCGCTTGCAACGTGAACAGTGCGCGGACAGTTCGCGTAGAGTCAGAGCAGCGCTAGAAGGCGCACCAGACAGTGAACAGTGCCTGTCCGGTGCGACACCAGACTGTCCATGCCCCATGAAGATAGAGCTCCAATGGACGAAACCGTCAGAACCCTAATGGTTGGGTGACATGGCTGGCGCACCGGACACTGTCCGGTGGCGCACCGGACTGTCCGGTGCGCCCATCGACAGACAGCCTCTCCAACGGTTGAATTGGCGGTTGGGGACTATAAATACCCCACAACCACCTCCACTCCAACCATCCAAGCATTCACTACTCCTCATTCAATACAAGAGCAATACACAACACTCCAAGACACAAATCAAAGCCTCCGATCAAATCAAAGTTTGCAATTCAACTCTAGTTCTTAGGACTTGTGAGAAGATCGACTTGTGTTCTTTTGTTGCTTGGTTGGCTTTCTTCTTTCTCCCATTATTACTCTCAAAGCCTTGTAAGCAAAGCAAGAGACACCAATTGTGTGGTGGTCCTTGCGGGGCCTAGATGACCCGGGAAATCAAGGAAGAAAGCTCACTCGGTCTAGATGACCGTTTGAGAGAGGGAAAGGGTTGAAAGAGACCCGGTATTTGTGACCACCTCAACGGGGAGTAGGTTCTCAAGAACCAAACCTTGGTAAAACAAATCACCGTGTCATCTGCTTCATTTGTTTTTGATTTGTTTTTCACCCTCTCTTTTGGACTCGGATTTAATTCTAACGCTAACCCCGGCTTGTAGTTTGTGCTTAAGTTTATAATTTTCAGATTCTGCCTATTCACCCCCCTCTAGGCGACTTTCATCCGCTGCACCGCACCGTCGTCGATGAGGAATTGTTTGCCATAGGGACCTCCGGATTGCCCAACGGTGCCGCGAACTCGTCACCAACCACCCACCGAGCTCCTGGACTCGACTAGAACTCCCTGGCCGTCAGTCGCGGGCGAATTCGGCAATGCCGGTGCTCCCTACTCTCCGCTCACCTTGGCACGACCCTAGAGGTTGGGGTTGTCTCTGGCGTAATGGAATAAGAAGGCAGGGGGAGCTGTGGAGGGTAGATAAGGACAAGAGGAAAGCTTCAAAGTCCGCACAATCCCAGGGAAGTCGGCGCCGTTTGTTGCGCAAGCGCAGGTCGTGCGAAGAGAAGAACAGAAGAGGCGAGACGATCGGCGACTGCCCGGTGGGACCGCGGTGTTGGCGCGAGCGTGAGGTGGTTGTCAAGTGGGCCCCACACATCAGGGTGGTCGCGCGCGCAGGTCAAAGAAATGGAAAACGGGTCGGCACGCGGTAAAAGGACTCTGGCCGCGCGGTGTTATGCGGAATTGGGCCGAAAGTGAATCTAGTCGGCCCGTGTAGCGTCTTCCTCTTTTCTTTTTCTGTTATTCTCTTTTCTTTCTTATTTTTCAAATCTAGAATTTAAATTCAACTCTTGTGCCAACTTTTATTCTCAGATTATATTGTGAAATTAAAAAGTACCAATTTGGAGATATATTTATATATATTATTTATATTTTTATATCCTTTCTCTTTTTCTTTTCTCTTCTTTTTCTCAATTTCTATTTTCAACTCATAAATTTCAATTTAGTGTTCAACCCAAATTTCAAAGCATTGTTATATTCCTATTAGTGTTATTATTATTACTATTAAATGCACAAACAAAACTCCAATATGATGCATGGCTTATTTGTGTTTTAGTAAAGAATTATTCACTTTTAAACATGATTAGTCACATGTCTCAAAGGTAGATGGCAAATCACATAAGGAGATCAACTCTCTTTTTTTAAGCTTTATAATTTGGGTATTACACAAAATGATGTTAAAGATCTTCTCTATCGAAGGTCC
Organism: Zea luxurians; assembly: GCA_029449295.1. NCBI lineage: Eukaryota > Viridiplantae > Streptophyta > Magnoliopsida > Poales > Poaceae > Zea > Zea luxurians. Next base: position 40,006,227 of record JAOPSE010000001.1, on the reverse strand, counting down.
TCGAGACGAAGATACAAACTGAGAGCTATAATGACGAATACCAAAGTTACCACCAAAGGACGACAACTTTGGCTTAAGGTGGCAACGAAAGGTCAAGCATGACGCTGAACCGAAGAGGAAAAGACCAGTTAACCCCTGATGACTTATGTTACGATTGTGTATACAAATTGAGGTCACACATGTATTTTCACCCGGGCTGCGTCCCGCGCCTATAAATAGGTGAACAATACCCCCGTACTGTTCACGCTGAATTGTAATTGCTCTCGCATCAACACCTTGAAACAAGACTAAGATATTAATATAATATAAGTTCTGTAAATGTTCATTTGTATACCATGAAATATGTATATGAATGAATGAATTACATGTATTATCTCTATGGGTTCTTATTCTCATAAATGATGAAGGTATGTCCTTCTTGACCTTCGTCTAAAGATCATTATATCTAAAAGAAAATAATGCTTCGGAGGATGAAGATACTTAATCCTTAACAATTATGTTGCCTTGTCCTTGATCCACACCATTTGAGAACAAGTGACCTATAATGGAGATATAACCTCATTCACCTTTTAAAGCCCTCTCCGGCTCCTTTGAAAACAGTTCTGGCTTTGGCTCCTCTGGTGCCTTGGCTTCTCTAGAGGAGCTATAACCGTTTTACAATTTGTTTGGCGAAACAACTTCTCTTGTATTTATTTCGAATAATGTATAAGAAAAATATAGGAGTCAGTAGAAGTCACGTTTTTTATGCTCTAGCTCCTAATGATAAAATGACTCCACATCTTAGATGGCTTTTGCTGAGAAGCTATTTTTTAACCATTTGATAGAGCTTCACGTTTTATCTGAGATATAGCATGTCTGGAGCCGTCTAAAGAGCTTTACCAAAGGAGCCTAAATATTGAGCATGTAGGTGAAACAGACTACGACAATGAAGCAATAGTGTGGTCTGTGGATGGATTTCGCCCCGTATTGCAGGGCTAGGCACACGCATGACGTATCATAAAATCCAAAACGCTCAAAAGAATCATAAAACGCCAATTGATTAGTGATCAATCAGCGGCGTAATTTTAATTTGTAGATAGAGACAGAAAATCGCATAACAAAACGGTTCTCCTCCCTTTTGCACAAAGGACCCGAAGAAATGTGTGCATAGAGAGATAAATAAGAGAGGGGGCAGAGGGGAGAGAAGAAAGTTCTCCCCCCTTCCGTCTTGCTCACTTTTCAATCTCCCACGTCGCCCCATGGCAAGGCTGCTTCGGGTGTCCTCGCTCTCTCTCTCGCTTTCCCTCTCTAAACTTCAATACTTTTCCCCTGTCCGTGGGCAAGCCCATCATGACGTGAGGGAGGGGGAGGCGATGCCCAGTCTAGTCTAGAGCCTGGGTCTTGAGTCTTGACTCTTGAGAGAGAGGGGAGACGAGGGTGGGAGTAATACAACAGAGCCAAGCCGAGGGAGGAGAGAGGGAGAGGGAGAGGGAGAGGGGGAGCAGCCGAGCAGGGAACCCAAAGAGACAAGGCAAGGAAGCAGAGATAAACTCCAAGATTGGGGGCGACTGGTAAGCAAGTAAGCTCCTTTCCGACTTTCTTAATATCACCGAGCGATTGATTTCCGCTGCCATACGTTCCGCTCAATTCTTACCTTCCACTGCTGCCGCAAATAAGGGGGAGGAGTAGAGGCGGCGTTTGTTATCCTTCGATTCCCTAGTCTTCCTGGGGGGCGACGAAGGGAGATTTCGCCGGGCGCGGACGGACGCCGCGATGGCCGGCGTCGACGCCGCCAGGTACGCGCACAGCCCAGCACACCACGCCGTGGCGGCCCGGGACCACGCCGCGCTGCGCCGCGTGCTGGACGCGCTCCCGCGGGCGCGCCGGCCCGAGGAGATCCGTACGGAAGCGGACTCCGTCGCCGAGGAGGCCCGCGCCGAGGCCGTCTCGGCGGTCATCGACCGCCGCGACGTACCCGGGCGGGAGACGCCGCTCCACCTCGCCGTGCGCCTCTGTGACCCCACGGCGGCCGAGATGCTCATGGCGGCCGGCGCCGACTGGAGCCTGCAGAACGAGCAGGGTTGGAGCGCCCTCCAGGAGGCCATCTGCACGCGCGAGGAGGCCCTGGCGCGCGTCATCGTGCGCCACTACCAGCCCCTCGCCTGGGCCAAGTGGTGCCGCCGACTGCCCCGCGTCGTCGCCGCCATGCGCCGGATGCGGGACTTCTACATGGAGATCACCTTCCATTTTGAGAGCTCCGTCATCCCATTCATTTCCCGCATCGCGCCCTCCGACACCTACAGGGTCTGGAAGCGTGGCTCCAACCTCCGCGCCGACATGACCCTCGCTGGTTTCGATGGCTTCAAGATCCAACGCTCCGACCAGACCATACTCTTCCTCGGGGAAGGGTCGGAGGATGGCAAGGTGCCGCCGGGTTCACTGTGCATGATCAACCACAAGGACAAGGAGATTATGAACGCGCTGGAGGGGGCAGGCACCCCAGCCTCAGATGCAGAAGTCCAGCAGGAGGTCGCTGCAATGTCACAGACCAACATCTTCCGTCCAGGGATTGACGTCACCCAAGCGCTGTTGCTCCCACAGCTCACTTGGCGGCGGCAGGAACGGACAGAGGCGGTTGGCCCGTGGAAGGCCAAGGTGTATGAAATGAATCATGTGGTGGTCAGTGTCAAGTCAAGGAGGGTCCCGGGGGCGATGACGGATGAAGAATTCTTTTCATCTTGCAATGACAATGATATAGAGAGTGAGGGGTTTGATGATGTTCTGACAGAGGAGGAGAAGAAGCAGTTGGAGGCTGCGCTAAAAATGGATTCTCCGGATGCCGGTGGGGAAGACCAATCTGACTCATTTGCTGGCCCTCGACATAGTTGCTTTGAGCCAAGGGAGAGGGAGGTACCCATTGAGGACATGAGTGTTTCTGGAAATGGGGAGGGTAAGCATGACAAGAAAGGTTGGTTCAGTAATTGGGGAAAGAGAAGTCAGGTTAGCAAGTCAGAGGGGGTGAAGAAGATGGCATCTCCAAGGAACTCGCTCTGTGTAGATGACAAGGTGAGTGACCTTGTCGTTGAATCGCCCTCAAATGTACAAACAAGACCGGGAAGGCATTCGGTAGATGTAGTCAGAGCAGATGACAACAGAAGGATTAGGGAAAGGGATAATAGGAGACATGTTGCTTCTGCAGAGAATGGGCATAGGCGCAAAGAAGGTTCCAAAGAAAGTGAGTACAAAAAAGGCCTAAGGCCTGTTCTCTGGCTCTCTCCAAATTTCCCTCTTCGGACTGAGGAGCTGCTGCCATTGCTTGATATTCTTGCAAACAAGGTGAAGGCAATTCGTCGTTTGAGGGATCTACTTACAACAAAACTCCCTCCAGGCACATTTCCTGTCAAGGTATGTTCTGATACACGTTTCAAGATGCAGCAAAACCTTCTCTATAGAGCTTGTCCCACCATTATGTGTTCTGTTAATTCACCTTGATTGTTTCATATCTAGTTTAACACTCAACTTTGTGTCAGTTTTTGTTGTTATAAAAACATCACTGTATATATTAATTACCCTGCATGCTTGAATACATGAGCTTATTCAGAACTATCTTGCAGTAGTCAACATATTTATACATTCATAGTTATCTAAATAGCTGTGCTGCAGTTTGTAGATAATTGTTGACCTTTTTCTTCTCTTTCATAAATCTGATAATTTTCTGTCCCATGTGGGCACATTGAAATCGTCCTGTTGATAACATTTCATAATTCATAGCACAGACAGTGTTCTTTTGGGTGTTTGATTGGTTGCACAACTTGTATGAAACATGTGTTCTTAGTCTAAAATTGATTCTGGCTGGTGACAAACTAACATTTTTATCAATATTTATTGGAAAATTGCTGCAAATCGGTATGTATATTGCTGATTTTATCAAATCTTAGCTCCAATATTGGCTGTTTCAGGGAAAAAATGTTAATTGGACTTAGTATCAATTTAAATTACTGTAGGCTGGGTTTATTAGGTGACTGACTATTGATATTGCAGACCTTTAGACATCATATTCATTTGTAATACAGCTGTTTAAAGTTGCATTTGTCTTGAAAGATTATATTTTCAGTTTGAGGTAGGATATTATATGTGCCGAACTTTTCAATACAAGGCATGAAGTTCTATGCTTATCATTCAAATGGCTCGTTCTATACAATTTTAGTTAGGTATTGGAGTTGGTATCAAGACGACCTTACAGTTTACAATTTGCAACAATGTATCTATTTCTCAAGATTGCTGATATTGATGTTACATTTTTCCTGTTTTTGTTATCATTGGTGTGGTTCTACATTTCTGTTAGCTATTTAGCATGATATTTGACTTTTATTGGATTGGTTGAAGGAATCCCATAGAGGCAACATTAAAATGAATCTAGGGGATCCGAGGAGTGAAATAGGATATAAATTTTTATAGGAAAATAGTACCATCTAGTGTCATCCATGTTTTACATACTAATTTGTGATAATGCATACTACATCTAGTGTTATCCGCTCATTTGTTAACAGGAAGTTTGCTCTTAGATTCCTGTATTTTATATAATTTTTTCCTAAATACTATAGGTGTATGTACAGCCTACCCCAATTTGCTTAGTACTAAATGGCTTTGTTGTTGTACACTTGTACTATATAGATGTACGTATGCTTGATAAAAAAAACTTGTTGCACTTTTATACAGAAATCATGCTCTTGAAACAGGCAGTAGGCTTAGTAGGCACTGTTCAAATACAAGAGGAAATACATAAAGCATAGAGAGTTTGCCTGACTCATTTGTTTGTCTTTGATATATGCAATCTGCGGTGAAGTACTCCCATTCAACAGATGCTGGTATATCATTTCGGACAAACCAATGCAACTAAGAACTATGCATGCTTTTAGATTGAGAAAATTAATTTGTACTGTTTGTTGCCTACTGCAGAAATAATCTTCTATCTAATCTTGCTCTTTGTTGATTAAACAATTTCTTCCCTGCAAGTTATGATCCTTTCGGTGCCATTGTAATAGTGAATTATAGCTCAGTAAAGATTTTCCCTCCCAGGTCGCTATTCCAGTCGTGCCTACAATCCGAGTGCTTGTGACATTCACAAAATTTGAAGAGCTACAGCCGCTAGAGGAGTTCACCACACCACCCTCAAGTCCTGACAACAGCAAGAGCCCAGCAGTGCAGCCTTCTTCAAGTTCCTGGATTCAGTGGATCAAGGCGCCCTACCTCCAGAACTTGTCGACGGCACCTGGCCCAAGCAGCCGCGTGGAGGACATCCAGGACCCATTCGCCATTCCTTCCGATTACGTGTGGACAACACCTGAAGAGAAGAAAAAGAAGACACAGGAAAACAAGAACAAGTCGAAGAAAGGCAGGAGCGGCGCATAGATAGTACGTAGGTGATAGCATTGGTGAGGGGGGAGTTAAAGTTATGCTGTGGGTGGGTGAAAAGGGCTATACTCTTCAGGATCTAACAGGAGGGATGAGTGGAAGATTTGGAGATTTCGGCTGCTCTGACGTCGAATATTGAGAAGCGACCGCTTGTCTTCTTTCATTGTGATAACAGATCTGCTGTCAACATTCTTTCGTTTAACCCCAAATCGCTTCGGTCCTGATTAACATTGCAATCTACTATATTGGTAGATTTTGAGGTGTGGCGCCTTCTGATATGATTGTTTTAAGTTACTGCCCTCTTTACCGTGCCAATTTTCCAACAACAATCGATGCCCTTTTGCTGTAGTATGTTTGTCGAATGGTAGTAGGAACTGTAGCTGATCATGTTCCTGTGGATCCATTTCCCAGTGATGTACAGCCCTATGTCCTCCGTACTGCGTAGGTACGGTGCGTCTTCTTTATTCTCCTTTTCCAACCATAGCTACGCCTACGCTACGCATGCTCAAATACTTATATTCTGTGCATACACTCAATATGCATCCTTCGCCCAATCATCTTCGATTGACGTTTTTCTTAAAAACACCTTTCACACTCTCCTCATACGTAGCTAGTCCTGAAAGTCTGGGCCGTGCCCAATGGGCCGGTCCGAGCACGGCCCGTGAAAAATGGAACAAAGCACAGCCCGACACGGCTGATTTAGAATCGGGCTAGCACGGCATGAATCGCGGACTGGGCCGTGCTCTAAATGTCAGCCCGTCGTGCTACAAGGCCCGTCACGTCGCTGTGGGCCGGGTTCGTGCCGGCCCGGCACGGAAACCGCACGGTGCGTGGCGCACGGCCGCACGCGATTAGGTTGTATCCACCGCAGACCCAGTCACGTAGGCCGACTCACTCAGTCATTCATCTATCGCACACGATTAGGGTTTCCTCCCACTTCCCTCTGCCGGCCGCCGCCATCCATTCATCTACACCACGCCCAGCCACCCAGCTTCCTGGCTTCATGCTCCTGCACTCCGCAACGTTCGCAACGTCCATGAGTCTACCTCGGCAACATCACTATTTATCTACCCCCTCAGGCTCTCAGTAATCTATCTCGGCACTAACCAAGCCACCAGTGAGTAGTGACCACTGACCAGCCGCCATGGGGAGGAAGAGGGCAGCAGTTAAGAAGTCTTTTGTTAGTAGGAACGATGGTTGTAGAAATCCTCCCCAATTCTCCCCAATCGTAGGAAATGCTGCTTTGGATAGTACTGGCACCGAATCTGCTGATAGGGTTCATGTTGAAGTTGAATCCTTTGTGGTCAATGCATCCTCCCCAACAGATGTTGGTGGGGATCCGGATGATGGTGATCATGTGCCAGTGCCACTACCCCGAAAATCTAAAGCCTCTGTTTCTAGGGCAGAGTGTTGGAATCATATGGATAAGCGGGAAATTATTGAGAATGGTATAAAGAGTTTTATTGCTATATGTCATTATTGTAAAACTGAGTTGAGTGTAGATTCTGCTGGTGGAACTGGACATTTGAATCGTCACTTCAAAGCATGTTTGAAGAAGGTAGGGCAAACTGTTGGTGGAGGTGTGCAAACCCAATTGAACTTCGCTGTCGATGGCACTGTAAGTACATGGGTTTACAACCCACAGGTAGCACATGAAGAAATTATCAATTACATCGTCTCTGAAGACTTACCTATTATGATTGGTGAAAGCCAAAATTTTAAGAATTTGATTTAGCGTGCTTTGTGTCCACAGTACCAATCTGTTAGTAGAACTACTACAAAATATGATTTGATGTCGTTGTACCAAAAAAACTTGCTGCACTTAAAGAAAATTTTAAGAATGTTCAGTTTTCATTTGCTTTAACTTCTGATAAATGGACATCATCACACAAAAGACTAGTTATATTTCTGTTGTTGCCCACTATTTGGATAATTCATATTGTCTGAACAAGCGTGTTATTAGTTTTAGAGTAATGAATGATTCACATACTAGTACTGCCATTGCTAATCATATTCTAGAGGTGGTAAATGATTTTGAGAAAAAGAATAAAATTCTCTCTACCACTTTTGATAATGCTTCCTCAAATACAAATGCAAATGAATTTCTTACCCCTCAACTGCAGTCATACATTGCTGGTTATGTTTTTCACCAAAGGTGTGTGTGCCATATCATAAACTTGGTTGTTCAGGATGGCATAACAGTTGTAAGTAAATTTTTGGAGAATATTCGTGCTGCTATTCGATTCATAACTAGTACCCCTCAAATGGTTACAAAGTTTTCTGAGTACTGCGAAGCAAATAGTATGAAACCTAGGAAATTTGGCCTTGATATGAAGATTTGATGGAATTCAACCTACTTAATGCTTAAGAAACTAGAAGGCTATGAAAAAATTATTACTGTTTTTGTGAATGCTAATTCTCAGGATCTTGATTTGGTGCTAACTGAGGCTGATTGGTATATTGAGAGACATTTTAGAGAGTTTCTAATGCCCTTTTATGCAGCAACAAATGTTCTATCAGGTGTTTATTATCCAACTTCTTGTTTAGTGATTGATTACATCTGGTTAATTGTTGAATCATTTTCTAAACATAAATCTGATTCCCTCCTTAGAACTATTGTTGCCCCAATGGAGGTAAAATTTATGAAATACTTTGATAGAATATCTCATATATATTGCTTTGCAACTATTTTGGATCCTCGTAAGAAACTTGATGGTTTACAAACTGCCTTGGAAGGAATTGGTGACTTGCTAGATATAGATTACTCAGATGCCTTTAATCATGTAAAAGATGAATTATTTCATGTGTTTGGCTTTTACTATAACAAATATGGTGAAAATGAGGTTTCAGGTACTTTGCATGAGCCTGACACAGAAACTTCATTGACAACCCACTTATGGAAGAGGTCCAAAGGAAAAGAAACTGCTACCTCATCAATAAGTCAAAGGTGGAATCCTAATGCTGAATTAAATCATTATCTGTCTACTAACTTTGCAGCCACTGATCGCACCTTAAAGGGTGATAAGGTAAAGTTACTTGAATGGTGGAGGGAACATAAGTACAGTTTTCTAGTATTGTCTCATTTTGCTAGAGATATTCTTCTTGTTCCTGGTTCCACTGTTTCGTCTGAAGCAACATTCAGCACGGTCGGAGAATAATTGAAGAAAGGAGGTCTTCTCTTGCACATGAGACAGTGGAGGCAATAAATTGCCTTAAAGTTTGGAAGAGAGAAGATGATCGAAAGCAACATCAACTGGAAGATCCTGAGACTGAACAAGCTTTTGCTGATTTTAGCAATGATTAGTCATTAGTGTTACCTTCTCTTTTATCTAGTTCATGGTTAACTGTTATTGTAATATGGACTGGACATTAAGACTTGTGAGATGTGAACATTAATACTTATGTCGATATGTACTCTTTTCCTTAAAGAGGGATCCCCTCACTGGGGTGTAAGGTTTTTAACGAGGCAGATCGAGGAATAAAATTTAGTTTCCCTCAAATCTTGTTGTGTTCACTGATTTAGGGAATGGTGATGATTTGTAGTGATCCCTAGTGCTTAAATTTTGTTGTGTTTGTTTTAGTGAATGATGATAACTTTTAGTGATCTCTAGTGCTCAAATCTTGTTGTGTTCACTTATTATGTGCCGTGCCTGGACCAGCACGGCCCGACGAAAGCCCGTCGTGCTTTAGGGTCGTGCTGGGCCTTACTTCTACTCACCAGGCCCAGTAAGGCACGACCCGATTCTATTTCGTGCTAGCCAGACCCGACTAATTGAGGCCCGAAACATGGCGGGCTCGTGCTGGGCCGGCACGACACGACCCAAGTTGCAGCACTATACGTAGCTACATATTTATAAAAAAAAACTCACGTCAGCCGAATGTTATTGAATGAAGAAGATATGTTTCCCAGAATCAAGCGGTGTTTGTTGACTACCTTTTCTAAATAGAAATGTTCTTACTATGCACCTAAAATATACAGTAAATTTAAATACGTAGTAAAAGCTATGTATCTCGAAAAGTCAAAATATTTTATAATTTGGAAAGGGGATGATAATTTATCTTATTTTCTTGTGACATGCAATGATTTGCTTAGTTTGTATTCATGAGATCTCTATTGTTTTTCAATTCTATAGCGTTTGAAAGAAGCATTATTGACAGTCTTTGCTCCTATTATACTTTTGTTGCAGATTATAATGACTCTGGCATGTTAGCAAACGTAGCTAACAAGCAGTTCGAGGAGCTATGATAGGTGGCATCAAAATCAAATAGCTCCTTGAAATCTATACTACTTATTAAGAAGGTAAGAGTAGTCTACCGTTCTGCCCCCCGTGTTCTGCCGTTCTGCTCTCTCCCGTTCCGCGCGTAGAAAAAAAATCAAACTGTGGCTGCTCAGGAATCAAACCTTGGATCTATTGAGTAGAATGCTAGCCTTCCACCTTCTAGCCAACGTGACTCATGTTGAATTGTATACAACTTCAACTAAGACTTCTTTTGTGTTTAACCCGCCGTCCACTCTGTATGCTCACTGAGTCTAGAAAAACATTTATAGCTTGGCCCCTGATCTTTCTGGAATTTGGGACGCAGTCCAGGAAGTAAAGAAAATAGGGAAAAGGAGTTTAGAAATTGATTTTTAGTTTAAAAATAATTGCAGAAATCCATTTAATTTATGGAAATTTCATATTAAATCCAAATGAGTTCATTCCAATTTCTATAATTCTATAATATTATTTTTTATCACATATGTCGGCGTTCCGAGACCGGGGGGTCCCTGAGCCGACGAGTAAATGTCGCCGCGTGCCCCAGCCCAGATGGGTCGAGCGCGAGGGCGAGCGCGAAGGGGGGAGAGCGAGGCGGCCGGAGACCGGCGTGAGAGAGGTGGGAGTCCCGCGGCCTTCGTGTTCGTCCCGCGCCCAGGTCGGGTGCGCTTGCAGTAGGGGGTTACAAGCGTCCACGCGGGAGAGGGAGCGAGCGGCTCCGAGCGAGCGCGTGTCTCGTCCTCGTCCCCGCGCGGCCAACCCTCTCTAAGAGGGCCCTGGTCCTCCCTTTTATAGGCGCAAGGAGAGGATCCAGGTGTACAATGGGGGGTGTAGCAGAGTGCTACGTGTCTAGCGGAGGAGAGCTAGCGCCCTAAGTACATGCCGTTGTGGCAGCCGGAGAGATTTTGGCACCCAGCTGGTGTGATGTCGTGGCCGTCGGAGGAGCGATGGAGCCTGGCGGAGGGACAGCTGTCGGAGCGGTTGAATCCTTGCTGACGTCCTCTTGCTTCCGTAAGGGGGCTGAGAGCCGCCGTCGTCACGGAGTATGCAGGGCGCCATCATTGCCTATCTGGCGGAGCGAGCCAGATGGGACGCCGGTCTTGTTCCCTGCGGCCCGAGTCAGCTCGGGGTAGGGTGATGATGGTGCCTCCTGTGGACGTGGCTGGCCTGCGCCCTAGGTTGGGCGATGTGGAAGCTCCTCCGAAGCCGAGGTCGAGTCTGTCTTCCGTAGCCGAGGTCGGGTCCGAGCCCCAGGTTCGGGCGAGGCGGAGATTGCCGGCTGGTGCCGGGGTGGAGTCTGAGCCCTGGAGTCGGGCGAAGCGGAGTTCGTCGTCTTCCGGGACTTAGCCCGTGTCCGAGCCCTGGGTCGGGCGGAGCGGAGTTCGCCGTCTTCCGGGTCTTAGCCTGTGTCCGAGCCCTGGGTCGGGCGGAGCGGAGTTCGCCGTCTTCTGGGTCTTAGCCCGTGTCCGAGCCCTGGGTCGGGCGAAGCGGAGTTCGGCGTCTTCCGGGTCTTAGCCCGTGTCCGAGCCCTGGGTCGGGCGGAGCGGAGTTCGCTGTCTTCCGGGTCTTAGCCCGTGTCCGAGCCCTGGGTCAGGCGGAGCGGAGTTCGCCGTCTTCCGGGTCTTAGCCCCTGTCCGAGCCCTGGGTCGGGCGGAGCGGAGTTCGCCGTCCTCCGGGACTTAGCCCGTGTCCGAGCCCTGGGTCGGGCGGAGCGGAGTTTCCTATGGAGCCTTCGGCCGGGCCTGACTGCCTGTCAGTCTCACTCTGTCAAGTGGCACCGCAGCCGGAGTGGCGCAGGCGGCGCTGTCCTTCTGTCAGGCCGGTTAGTGGAGCGGCAAAGTGACGGCGGTCACTTCGGCTCTGCCGGCTGGGGGGCGCGCGTCAGGATAAAGGTGTCAGGCCACCTTTGCATTAAATGCTCCTGCGATTTGGTCGGTCGGTGCGGCGATTTGGTCAGGGTTGCTTCTTGGCGAAGGCAGGGCCTCGGGCGAGCCGGGAATATGTTCGCCGCTGAAGGGGGGCCTCGGGCGAGACGGAAATCCTCCGGGCTCGGCTGCCCTTGTCCGAGGCTAGGCTCGGGCGAGGCGTGATCGAGTCCCTCGAATGAACTGATCCCTGACTTAATCGCACCCATCAGGCCTTTGCAACTTTATGCTGATGGGGGTTACCAGCTGAGAATTAGGAGCCTTGAGGGTACCCCTAATTATGGTCCCCGACAGTAGCCCCCGAGCCTCGAAGGGAGTGTTAGCACTCGCTTGGAGGCTTTCGTCGCACTTTTTTGCAAGGGGGACCAGCCTTTCTCGGTTGCGTTTTGTTCCGGTGGGTGCGCGCGAGCGCACCCGCCGGGTGAAGCCCCCAAGGCCTCGGAGGAGTGGTTTCACTCCTTCGAGGTCTTAATGCCTCGCGTAACGCTTCGGCTGGTCTGGTCGTTCCCTCATGCGAGCTGGCCGTAGCCCGGGTGTACGATCGGGTCCCAAGTTCTCGGGCTGGTATGTTGACGCTGTCAACGGTTCAGCCGGAGCCAGGTTTGCGAGAGCAGCCCTCGAGCCTCTGCACAGGGCGAGAGGGCGATCAGGGACAGACTCGGCTTTTTTACATACGCCCCTGCGTCGCCTTTCCGCAAGGAGGAGGGGGGGAAAGCGCCATGTTGCCCTCGATGGGCGCCGAACATGGTGTCTCCGGTGAGCTGCAAGCGGGTGATCCGAGTGGACGTCCGTGCCCCGTTCGTTAGGGGTCGGCTAGGGGCCCAGAGGCACGCCCAAAAGTACCTGCGGGTGATCTGCCGGACCCGGTCCCCTGGCGACGGGGTCCGAGGGCTCGATGCCTCCCTCTGATGGGATTCCGTTACAAGATCGTTCCCGCCGGTCTCGGAAATGTCCTAGGGTACCTCGGGAGCGCAGCCCGAGCCTTGGTTATGTATCGAACGTACCCATGGTCATACCTCGCTCGGCGTCTGAGGCGGCTGTGAACCCTTCAGGGGCCAGCCTTCGAACCCCTGATCAGTAGTGGGCGTGGAGCCCGAGTAGCCTGAGGCGGTCGTTGAACCCTTCCGAGGGGCCAGCCTTCGAACCTCTGACCAGTAGTGGGTGTAGGGCCCACGCGATCTGAGGCGGCTGTCGAACCCTTCCGGGGGGCCAGCCTTCGAACCTCTGATCAGTAGGGGGGGCTCGGAGCCTGGTTCCTTCTCGGGGAAGGATCCTTTTCGGGGTATCCCCCTTTCCCGGTCCCTGTTGCAAGAGAGAGAAAGAGGAAAAAAGGAAAAGGATACGAAATCGAACGACGCGGCGTACCTCTTTTGACGCGGTCATTATGGCGGAGGCGAAGCGTCGCCCGCTTCTCCTGCCAGAGGCGCCGCCTGTCCCGCCGCGGAGTTAATGCGACGGGGCGAGTGGTTGGCGGGGCGGCCGTTGTGCGTGCGCGAGCTGTTCGAGGAACGGATCACGGGCGCGTTGTCTTCACGCCGTGAGAGAGGGTTCTCTCGCTGCCCCCGGACGGGACGTGAGCTTGGTTGACGACGTGACCGCTGCTCCTGCCTTCCTGCCACCGCCATTACTGCCGGCCCATTCTTGGCCGCATTGACCGTCGTGCCAGGCTGGCACCGCTGGGTCGTGCACTGGGCCGCCTCGAGTCGCGGCATTGGTTCCGCAGTCGAGGAGGCGCGGTGGTGGCGCAAGTGGCGGTGCAGTTGCATGCACGAAGCATTCGGCGTGCCGGTTGCATGACGCGTGGGCCTGGGCCTCCATGCCGTGCGTGTTAGGAGTCGGAGAAGTGCGCCCACTTGGCGCGGTTGCATGCCGCCTGCATGGCTGCCCACCCTTTCGCCCGCTGGTCTGGGCAAAAGTGGAGGGTCGCTTGTAACCGTTGGGCGGTTGTACGCACCGCGCGCGGCGGTTTGGCTTCTTCTGCTCTGAGTCTGCTTGCATGACGTGTGGGACCCAGCCCCCGCGCCGTAGGGGAGGACCTTGGAGTGTGTTGGAGAAGACTCAGCCCATGACGGCTGGGGACGCAAGTAGGGAGAGCCGCCTTTAAAAGGAGGGTGACCCCCTTGGAAGGTGACCATGTCTTCGCGCTCCCTTATGCATCGCATCTTTCCGCCTTCCAAGCCCCCGGATGGGGGATATCCGCCGTCTTTCCGCCTCGTCGTTGGAGGAACGCAACTCTGGTTGGCCGGAGCCTGGCCGGGTCGTCCGTTAGCGGGACCGACGCCGGAGTTGACCAGCCGAGGCCTCAGGTCGGGCTGACGTCCTTGGAGGGCAACTGGCCGAGGCCCCGGGGTGATCGGCCGAGCCGCCTGCTCGGGCCGGATTCCCAGAGAAGACCCTGGCAGCGATGGCCCGGGCGTGGCGATGACGTCGTCCTTCGGAGTGGAGATCTTCAGATCGCGTCGCCGTCCGAGGCTAGGTCAGACCTCGCCGAAGGTGTTGTCGATGCCGAGGGTGCTGCTGCTCCCTTCCAGCGTCAAGACCCAAGCCTGCGGGATCGGATTGTCTTGTAGCATGTGTTTCCTGCGGCCGCCGAGGCCAAAACACACCCTCGCCGTGTTGTAAAGCTGCGTCTCTTTTCCTCTTGTTTCGAGTATCTGGACTTTTTTTGTCGGTAACAGAAATGTTCGTGCGAGCGAGAGTTGCTTCTCGCGGAAGGTGATGAGTGAGGTATCCGTATCCCGGAGGCGTAGGAGTCCCTCGGCTCGATCGGCCTTGCCGCTTACGCGCACCCTTACCCGTCCATGGGGCTCTGTCACCGACGCAGTCGAGAAGGCTCGAAGGATCGCTTCGGCAGAAGAGCTTTCGAACGTGAAGACTTGTTCGGTCCGCAGAATCACTTATCCGAACGTGAGTTACTTATCGCAGAAGGTGATGAGTGAGGTATCCGTATCCCGGAGGCGTAGGAGTCCCTCGGCTCGGTCAGCCTTGGCTGCTTACGTGTACTCCATCGTTTTCAGGATCCACTTTCGAAGTAGCCAAAAAGCGCGAAAGACTTCCTGGCAGAAAAGATCTTTTTTCGAGGAAAATTTCGACGCAGAGGGGGTTCCCCCCCTTTTAGCCCCCGAGGGAGGGTTGGGCTTTGCCGAGGCGAGGCCGACCCTTCCTTGATGACTAAACTTTGCGTGGGTGCGAGGTATATGATCAACTTGAAAACATCTTAAGGGTAGAAGCGACGTAGCTGTTGGATGTTCCAGGCGTTGTCGTAGACCTCGCCTTGACTGTTGGCCAGCTTGTACGTTCCGGGCTTCAGAACTTTGGCGATGACGAATGGCCCCTCCCAGGGGGGCGTGAGCTTGTGCCGCCCACGGGCGTCTTGTCGCAGCCGAAGCACTAGGTCGCCCACCTGGAGGTCTCGGGACCGGACCCCTCGGGCGTGGTAGCGTCGCAGGGACTGCTGGTACCTCGCCGAGTGTAGCAAGGCCTTGTCCCGAGCCTCCTCCAGCTGGTCCAGCGAGTCTTCTCGGCTAACTTGGTTGCTTTGGTCGGTGTAGGCCCTCGTCCTCGGGGAACCGTATTCTAAGTCTGTGGGCAAGATGGCTTCGGCCCCATAGACTAGAAAGAACGGCGTGAAGCCCGTGGCTCAGCTCGGCGTTGTCCTCAGACTCCAGACCACCGAGGGGAGTTCCTTCATCCACCGCTTGCCGAACTTGTTGAGGTCGTTGTAGATCCGAGGCTTGAGCCCTTGTAGAATCATGCCGTTGGCACGCTCCACCTGCCCATTCGTCATGGGATGAGCCACGGCGGCCCAGTCCACCCGGATGTGGTGATCCTCGCAGAAGTCCAGGAACTTTCTGCCGGTGAACTGGGTGCCGTTGTCGGTGATGATGGAGTTTGGGACCCCGAAGCGATGGATGATGTTGGTGAAGAACGCCACCGCCTGCTCGGACCTGATGCTGTTCAGGGGTCGGACCTCGATCCACTTGGAGAATTTGTCGATGGCGACCAGCAGGTGCGTGTAGCCCCCGGGCGCCTTCTGCAAGGGGCCGACGAGATCCAGACCCCACACAGCAAAAGGCCAGGTGATGGGTATCGTCTGTAGAGCCTGAGCGGGCAGGTGGGTCTGCCTCGCGTAGAACTGACACCCTTCGCAGGTGCGGACAATTCTAGTGGCGTCGGCCACCGCCGTCGGCCAGTAGAAGCCTTGCCGGAAAGCATTCCCGACAAGGGCTTGAGGCACTACGTGATGGCCGCAAGCCCCCGAGTGTATCTCTCGCAGGAGTTCCTGACCTTCGGCGATGGAGATGCATCGCTGGAGGATGCCTGAGGGGCTGCGGTGGTAGAGCTCCTTTCCATCTCCCAGCAAGACGAACGACTTGGCGCGCCGCGCCAACCGCCGAGCCTCGGCTCGGTCGAGGGGTAGCTCTCCTCGGTGGAGATATTGCAGGTACGGGGTCTGCCAGTTTTGATTAGGCGTGACCCCGCTTCGCTCCTCCTTGACGCGCAGTGCCTCACCCTCGGGGGCCGAGGGTACCTCGGACTGAACCGAGGGCGCCTCGGGCCGAGCTGAGGTTGCCTCGGGTTGAGCGAGGGTGCCTCGGACTGAGCCGAGGGTGCCTCGGGTTGAGCCGAGGGTGCCTCGGACTGAGCCGAGGGTGCCTCGGACTGAGCCGAGGGTACCTCGGACTGAGCCAAGGGTACCTCGGGCTCGGACGTGTCGTCGATCTTGACGGAGGGTTGATGCAGGCCTCGGGAGAAGACGTCCGGGGGAACCGTTGTTCGCCCCGAGGCTATTTTAGCCAGCTCGTCCGCAGTCTCGTTGTAGCGCCGGGCGATGTGGTTGAGCTCGAGCCCGTAGAACTTGTCTTCCAGGCGCCGAACCTCATCGCAGTAGGCCTCCATCTTCGGGTCGCGGCAATGGGAGTTCTTCATGACTTGGTCGATGACGAGCTGCGAGTCACCGTGAGCGTCGAGGCGTCGGACCCCTAGCTCGATGGCGATCCGCAACCCGTTGACCAGAGCTTCGTACTCAGCCACATTGTTGGATGCCGGGAAATGGAGGCGTAGCACGTAGCGTAGGTGCTTCGCGAGGGGCGAGATGAAGAGTAGGCCTGCGCCGGCTCCTGTCTTCATCAGCGACCCGTCGAAGAACATAGTCCAAAGTTCTGGCTGGATCGGAACTGTTGGGAGCTGAGTGTCGACCGATTCAGCCACGAAGTCCGCCAAGACCTGGGACTTGATGGCCTTCCGGGGAGCGAACGAGATTGTCTCGCCCATGATTTCCACCGCCCACTTTGCAATCCTGCTCGAGGCCTCTCGGCACTGGATGATCTCCCCCAGGGGGAAGGATGACACCACAGTTACCGGATGAGACTCGAAGTAGTGTCGCAACTTCTGCCGCGTCAGGATCACTGCATACAGCAGCTTCTGAACTTGTGGGTAGCGGATTTTGGTCTCGGACAGTACCTTGCTGACGAAGTAGACTGGCCTCTGAACGGGCAATGCATGCCCCTCTTCTTGCCTCTCGACCACAATCGCGGCGCTAACCACCTGAGTGGTCGCGGCGACATAGACCAAGAGGGCTTCTCCGGCAGCTGGGGGCACCAAGATAGGCGCCTTCGTGAGGAGCGCCTTCAGGTTCCCGAGGGCTTCCTCGGCCTCAGGGGTCCAAGTGAAGCACTCGGCCTTCCTCAAGAGGTGGTACAGAGGTAGACCTCTTTTGCCGAGGCGTGAGATGAAGCGGCTCAGAGCCGCGAGACATCCCATGACTCTCTATACGCCTTTCAAGTCCTTGATGGGCCCCATGCTGGTGATGGCTGTGATCTTCTCCAGGTTGGCTTCGATGCCCCGCTCGGAGACGATGAACCCCAAGAGCATGCCTCGGGGCACCCCGAAGACACACTTCTCGGGATTGAGCTTGACACCTTTCGCCTAGAGACATCGGAATGTCGCTTCAAGGTCCGAAAGGAGGTCGGAGGCTTTCCTCGTCTTGACTACGATGTCATCGACGTAGGCCTCGACTGTGCGACCAATGTGTTCGCCGAACACATGGTTCATGCACCGCTGGTACGTCGCGCCCGCATTCCTCAAGCCGAACGGCATGGTGACATAGCAGTACATGCCGAAGGGTGTGATGAAAGAAGTCGCGAGCTGGTCGGACTCTTTCATCCTGATTTGATGATACCCTGAGTAGGCATCGAGGAAAGACAGGGTTTCGCATCCAGCAGTGGAATCCACGATTTGATCGATGCGAGGCAGAGGGTAGGGAACCTTCGGACATGCTTTGTTGAGACCAGTGTAGTCTACACACATCCGCCATTTCCCCCCTTTCTTTCTCACAAGCACAGGGTTGGCAAGCCATTCAGGATGGAATACCTCTTTGATGAACCCTGCCGCCATTAGCTTGTGGATCTCCTCGCCTATGGCTCTGCGCTTCTCCTCATTGAATCGGCGCAGAGGCTGCTTGACGGGTCGGGCTCCAGCTCGGATGTCCAGCGAGTGCTCGGCGACATCCCTCGGTATACCGGGCATGTCCGAGGGACTCCACGCGAAGACGTCAGCGTTCGCGCGGAGAAAGTCGATGAGCACTGCTTCCTATTTGGGACCGAGCTCGGAGCCGATCCGGACTTGCTTGGAGGCGTCACTGCTGGGGTCGAGGGGGACGGACATAACCGTCTCCGCTGGCTCAAAGTTGCCAGCGTGACGCTTCACGTCTGGCACCTCCTTAGAGAGGCTCTCCAGGTCGGCGATGAGGGCCTCGGACTCGGCGAGGGCCTCGGCGTACTCCACACACTCCACGTCGCATTTGAACGCGTGTTTGTATGTGGGGCCGACGGTGATGACCCCGTTGGGGCCCGGCATCTTGAGCTTCAGGTAGGTGTAGTTGGGGACGGCCATGAACTTCGCGTAGCATGGTCTTCCCAGTACCGCTTGGTAGGTTCCTCGGAACCGGACCACCTCGAACGTCAGGGTCTCCCTTCGGAAGTTGGAGGGTGTTCCGAAGCAGACGGGAAGGTCGAGTTGTCCGAGGGGCTGGACGCGCTTCCCGGGAATGATCCCATGGAAGGGCACAGCGCCTGCTCGGACGGAGGACAGATCGACACACAGGAGTCCGAGGGTCTCGGCGTAGATGATGTTGAGGCTGCTGCCTCCGTCCATGAGGACCTTGGTGAGCATGACGTCGCCGATGACGGGGTCGACGACGAGCGGGTATTTCCCCGGGCTTGGCACATGGTCGGGGTGATCGTCTCGGTCGAAGGTGATGGGCTTGTCGGACCAGTCTAGATAGACTGGCGCCGCCACCTTCACCGAGCAGACCTCCCGGCGCTCTTGCTTGCAGTGCTGAGCCGAGGCGTTCGCCGCTAGCCCACCATAGATCATGAAGCAGTCGCGGACCTCGGCGAACTCTCCTGCCTGGTGATCTTCCTTCTTGTCGTCGTCGCGGGCCTTGCCATCCTCCGTGGGTGGCCCGGCCCTGTGGAAGTGGCGCCGAAGCATGACGCACTCCTCAAGGGTGTGCTTGACGGGCCCCTGGTGATAGGGGCACGGCTCCTCGAGCATCTTGTCGAAGAGGTTGGCACCTCCGGGGGGCTTCCGAGGGTTCTTGTACTCGGCGGCGGCGACAAGGTCCGCGTCGGCGGCGTCGCGTTTCGCTTGCGACTTCTTCTTGCCCTTCTTCTTCGCGCCACGCTGAGTTGACGCCTCGGGAGTATCTTCCGATGGGCGGCCCTGGGGCTGCTTGTCCTTTCGGAAGATAGCCTCGACCGCCTCCTGGCCGGAGGCGAACTTGGTGGCGATGTCCATCAGCTCGCTCGCCCTGGTGGGGGTCTTGCGACCCAGCTTGCTCACCAGGTCGTGGCAGGTGGTGCCGGCGAGGAACACGCCGATGACATCCGAGTCGGTGATGTTGGGCAGCTCGGTGCGCTGCTTCGAGAATCGCCGGATGTAGTCCCGGAGAGACTCTCCCGGCTGCTGCCGGCAGCTTCGGAGGTCCCAGGAATTCCCGGGGCGCACGTACGTGCCCTGTAAATTGCCGGCGAAAGCTTGGACTAGGTCGTCCCAGTTGGAGATCTGCCCCGGAGGCAGGTGCTCCAACCAGGCGCGAGCAGTGTCGGAGAGGAACAGGGGGAGGTTGCGGATGATGAGGTTGTCATCGTCCGTTCCACCCAGTTGGCAGGCCAGACGGTAGTCCGCGAGCCACAGTTCCGGTCTCGTCTCCCCCGAGTACTTCGTGATAGTAGTCAGGGGTCGGAACCGGGTCGGGAACGGCGCCCGTCGTATGGCCCGGCAGAAGGCCTGCGGACCGGGTGGTTCGGACGAAGGACTCCGATCCTCCCCGCTGTCGTAGCGTCCCCCACGCCTGGGGTGGTAGCCTCGGCGCACCCTCTCGTCGAGGTGGGCCCAACGGTCGCGGTGATGGTGCTCGTTGCCGAGGCAACCCGGGGCCACAGGTGCTGTGTTGCGCGTGCGCCCGGTGTAGACCGAGGCTTCCCGCATGAATCGGGAAGTCGCGGCATGAGGTTCCGAGGGGTACCCCTGCCTTCGGGAGGCAGAGCTCTCGGCCCGTCGGACCGCGGCGCCTTCCAGGAGATTCTTGAGCTCCCCCTGGATTCGCCGCCCCTCGGTGGTTGATGGCTCCGGCATCGCGCGAAGAAGCATTGCTGCTGCCGCTAGGTTCTGGCCGACCCCACTGGATGCGGGTGGTGGCATCTACCCCAGGCCACCACCCGCATCTACCCCAGGGCTCCCAGCACCGCAACAGATGCTGGGTTCGCCGTCTTCCTTGGACCCAGAGGGCCCGTAGGTCGAGACGTCCGTCAGCCGGTCCCAAGGTGACCGCGTACGAAACCCCAGAGGGTTTGGACTTGCCTCTACGAGAGCACCCGCCAAAGCGAAGCCGCTAGGCGGGTCGAGGCTGAATCCGAAAGGCGTGGGATGGGAATCGGTCGGTACCTTTTGGTCGACGAGCGGCGATAATGTCACGTCGGGGGCTGACTGCACCGTCGTCTTAGGTACGAGGGTGATGTCCAGCAAGCTTTTCGCGAGCGTGCTGGCGTCGTTCGCTTGCTCGGGATTGGCGTGTCGCGGGGAGACGGCGCTCGCCTTCGTCTCAAACGCGAGGTCGACGCCCGGTGCGCCCCCTGTTGGGGTGCTGGGGCCGTCGACTCGCTCGACAGCCGACGAGGCGCTATCTCCTGCTTGGCCTTGGTTGCCCCGCCTCCTCCTCCGTCGGCGCGGAAGAGGGCAGGGTGAGCTTGAAGGTTGTTCTTCCACCATGCAGGGAAGACGTCGCCGATTCCGCCGCCGGCGGGCGGGCTATCGGCCGCCACTGTCGTTGTCGCGCGGCGGTGGAAGGAGTATCATGTCGTAGCTGCCGTCGAGGGACATGAACTCAAGACTCCCGAAACGGAGCACCGTCCCGGGTTGGAGAGGTTGCTGGAGACTGCCCATCTGGAGCTTGACGGGAAGCTGTTCGTCAACACGCAGCAGGCACCTACCTGGCGCGCCAACTGTCGGCGTTCCGAGACCGGGGGGTCCCTGAGCCGATGAGTTAATGTCGCCGCGTGCCCCAGCCCAGATGGGTCGAGCGCGAGGTAGAGCGCGAAGGGGGGAGAGCGAGGCGGCCGGAGACCGGCGTGAGAGAGGTGGGAGTCCCGCGGCCTTCGTGTTCGTCCCGCGCCCAGGTCGGGTGCGCTTGCAGTAGGGGGTTACAAGCGTCCACGCGGGAGAGGGAGCGAGCGGCTCCAAGCGAGCGCGTGTCTTGTCCTCGTCCCCGCGTGGCCAACCCTCTCTAAGAGGGCCCTGGTCCTCCCTTTTATAGGCGCAAGGAGAGGATCCAGGTGTACAATGGGGGGTGTAGCAGAGTGCTACGTGTCTAGCGGAGGAGAGCTAGCGCCCTAAGTACATGCCGTTGTGGCAGCCGGAGAGATTTTGGCACCCAGCTGGTGTGATGTCGTGGCCATCGGAGGAGTGGAGCCTGGCGGAGGGACAACTGTCGGAGCGGTTGAATCCTTGCTGACGTCCTCTTGCTTCCGTAAGGGGGCTGAGAGCGGCCGTCGTCACGAAGTATGCAGGGCGCCATCATTGCCTATCTGGCGGAGCGAGCCAGATGGGACGCCGGTCTTGTTCCCTGCGGCCCGAGTCAGCTCGGGGTAGGGTGATGATGGCGCCTCCTGTTGACGAGGCTGGCCTGCACCCTAGGTTGGGCGATGTGGAAGCTCCTCCGAAGCCGAGGTCGAGTCTGTCTTCCGTAGCCGAGGTCGGGTCCGAGCCCCAGGTTCGGGCGAGGCGGAGATTGTCGGCTGGTGCCGGGGTGGAGTCCGAGCCCTGGGGTCGGGCGAAGCGGAGTTCGTCGTCTTCCGGGACTTAGCCCGTGTCCGAGCCCTGGGTCGGGCGGAGCGGAGTTCGCCGTCTTCCGGGTCTTAGCCTGTGTCCGAGCCCTGGGTCGAGCGGAGCGGAGTTCGCCGTCTTCCGGGTCTTAGCCCGTGTCCGAGCCCTGGGTCGGGCGGAGCGGAGTTCGCCGACTTCCAGGTCTTAGCCTGTGTCCGAGCCCTGGGTCGAGCGGAGCGGAGTTCGCCGTCTTCCGGGTCTTAGCCCGTGTCCGAGCCATGGGTCGGGCGGAGCGGAGTTCGCCGTCTTCCGCGTCTTAGCCCGTGTCCGAGCCCTGGGTCGGGCGGAGCGGAGTTCGCCGTCCTCCGGGACTTAGCCCGTGTCCGAGCCCTTGGTCGGGTGGAGCAGAGTTTCTATGGAGCCTTCGGCCGGGCCTGACTGCCTGTCAGTCTCACTCTGTCAAGTGGCACCGCAGCCGGAGTGGCACAGGCGGCGCTGTCCTTCTGTCAGGCCGGTCAGTGGAGCGGCGAAGTGACGGCGGTCACTTCGGCTCTGCCGGCTGGGGGGCGCGCGTCAGGATAAAGGTGTCAGGCCACCTTTGCATTAAATGCTCCTGCGATTTGGTCGGTCGGTGCGGCGATTTGGTCAGGGTTGCTTCTTGGCGAAGGCAGGGCCTCGGGCGAGCCGGGAATATGTTCGCCGCTGAAGGGGGGCCTCGGGCGAGACCGAAATCCTCTGGGGTCAGCTGCCCTTGTCCGAGGCTAGGCTCGGGCGAGGCGTGATCGAGTCCCTCGAATGGACTGATCCCTGACTTAATCGCACCCATCAGGCCTTTGCAGCTTTATGCTGATGGGGGTTACCAGCTGAGAATTAGGAGCCTTGAGGGTACCCCTAATTATGGTCCCCGACAACATAGTATCTCTGTTTTGTCATGAAAACAACAATAAAATTGATTTCCTAATTAATTCTATATCAAATACATAGAAACTTTGGAAATTCGTAACTTCCCCATTTTAATTCTAAATTGAACCGTTCTAGTTGTGTTAGTCTCGTATGAATATTTACTACGCAGTAACAACATTGATTATACCATGTTTCATACTTTTATAATTAGATATTTCTTTATCCTATGTTAATTGGGTTAATCTATGTCTATTTGATTAATTTATTTAATATATTAATATAGTATTCTAACTTTATGGTTATACGATGTTTGACCATTAGTATTGCAAACACACACACTTACCTTTTTGTTTAAGCAAAAGCGTATGGTGGTACGTGTCCGATGACTAACGATGTACGAGGGAATTTCTTCCGGTATGTGTGAAACGTGCTCTCCAATAATGAGACCATGCAAATCGTGACATATATCGAAGTCTGCATGATACTGATGGATGCAATGTAGTGGTGAAACAGATAGATTATAAATAACAAAATTTATGTATGGCCAGAATCACAAATTGATTATGAAACATTTCTCATAACGGTATAACACATTTTGTATATAAGTTATCGTAGTATACTGGTATTATATATTCCCGTTGCAACGCACGGGCATTCAGCTAGTGGATCAAAGAAGAGACTAATAACATAAAAACATGTTTAGCGGAGACGTTAGCAAATGTTGCGGTCGTTGTAGGGGCAATGGGCTAAGGTTAGGGATCGCAGTTGGACTCATGGGTATGGATACCCGCGGGTTTCATACCCGGCGGATGTGGATACGGGTAGAAAAACTCACCAGTCGGTCCTATCGGGTCGGATACCCAAAATACATCGGGTCAGGTATGGGTAAAATACTTTACTCACGGGTATCCAGTGGATACCCAAAATATCAATATACCTCTTTAAATGTGCTACATCCTCTAAAAATGTGCTACATTCACTAGAAAACTCACCCGCATGTGTTGTTGATTAATGAATATTAATTTGTGTTGTGTTAACAGTCAACTGTAATGTAATCGAGACCAATGAGACATTGACAATGTTATGACTATCAACTATCATGAACTCATTAAGCTTTTATTCTCTGTACTCAAATTTAAATTTATTGGATGTGATAATTATGAGTTGAGATATTGTATCGACGTGTAGCCATATATAGTCATTCTCATGTTGCATTGATGCTTAGATGGAAACTAAAATATTTTATGCATTTATTATAACACTGACTGAATGTTATTTAGTCTACAATAACATATCCACTGGATACCCGATACCCGGTGGATACCCGATGGGCACGGGTACGGGTACAGTTTCTCGCCGATTGGCTTGGTGGGTATGGATATTTGTAGAAGTCTCGGGTACAATTTCGGGTCGGGTATTATTATACCCAAACGAAATCCAAACCGCTGCCATCCTAGCTAAGGTGAGCGCTGTGGCGACGTACACACATGCTTGGCGTGCTGCAGCAGCCTGTAGGCCTGCCGCGGTGCAAGCTAACTGCTAGAGGTGTGTTGGTCATGCACGGTGGCTCGTGGCTGTTCCGTGTGGCTACGTAGGTACACAGTGCACCGAACACAGGCCCTACGCAGTGGTGCTGGCACTGCTGCGGTGTTGTGATGATGCATGTGTTAGATGTTGTGGTCAGGAAGAATGATGTTGTCTATTTTAGTTGAGCTTTATAGGCTATATTGTTGGCTCAAAATCAACATTTACACTTACATAGCCAATAAAACGCACATGTCTTTGTATTTTATACTAAGCATAGTTGGAAACAGTGGCAGCATATATGTACTTTGCTAGTATGGTATAATACAAGTATTATTAGGACGCGATATAATATAGATTTTATTGGAGTGTGACCGGAGCTGCAGTCCTCTCCTAGATCCACACTAGTAAGGCCTTGTTTGGTTAAATGGATTAATCTTTAGTCTCTAGTTTTTAGTCCTGTTTATGTCACACCCGGTTTTAGAAGGCAAACCGAATGCGAACCATGAACGTGCCAGGATTAGCAATTCACGTACACAGTAGTTACATAACTGGACATCATCACACAGTGCTCAAATAATAACATAAAAGATAGTAATAGTCGGTTACATCATGATGTTCGAGACATCCACATAGTCATTAACAGTTATCAAAGTGCGGAAAAGAAACGTAGATACACATGACCTTCACAGGCAGCCGACTGGGGGTTTGCCGCTAACCCACGCCTAGAACTCATCGTACTCTTAGAACTCGTGGAGATCCTCCTCCATGACTTCATCTTCTCCTGAGCAGTGGTTGCAACGTGGACAACTTGGGTGGGGGGGGGCTGGTGTGTAAAGAAAGGGTGAGTACACATCAACATACTCAACAATTGTCCCGTTTGGCTGTAGTGGACTAGCTTTGTGTGGAGTTAAAGTTCAGCGGTTATTTTTAGTTGGTCAGGTTATTATTACTAGCAGAGAGCCAGGTTTTAGTATTAACCCAAGTTGTTAACCCAAAAGTACCCTTTCCAAACAGAAACATTACCATAAGCATAATCAAACCATCATCCTCGTCACCACCTGTAAACCAAACATCTCTGATCAAAGTATCTCTAATCATGGAGCTCCCTTGGCCGCTCATAACCGCGAGCACGGCTGATATATCAGTTTTATAACACTCTGCAAAGGTTGCACACTTTACCCACAAGCCGTGATTCCCTCTTTGCCTCGGGCCGATCAAACCCTTAAACACTACCAAGGTGAACAAGCAGGGTTTCACTACGTAGCCTTTACAAAGATTTCCTGAGGTTGTAGCCGCCCGTTAGGTTTCCTAAATGTATTGCACTCCTCCCCAAGGGGCAATCCACCCTCAGTGGAGCAAGTCGCATACACCGAGCCCCATTGACGGCATGACGGCGAAGCAAACTACACCTCAGTTCCTCTAATTACTCAGCTAAGGGCGTCCCATTCCACCCTCATGGTTGCACTGTTTTCCCGGAAGGTCATCCAATGAACCAGTCCTTACGGAGAGGCACTCGAGAAACCGCTCGAGTCCCCTTAAATGCCACAAGTATCATCATCATAATCAAAAGGGAAAACAACGTATAATAAATAATCTCATCATGTTCATTGATTAATGTGAAGCACTAGCATAAAGCTAAACCATAATAACCCAACTCAAATAGGTAAACAAGGACAAGATAAACGAAAGCTAGTCAATCCATAGGTATAAACTGTGTAAATGCGGGGAGTGAATTATAAAATGTATAGGACATAGATGGGTCAAGGGACACTTGCCTTCACGAACCAACTGCTGCTAAGGGTCTTCACCTGCAACTCCTTCGGAGTCCATCAACTGACCGTTATCTATACGAGTTCAAACATACATTCCACATATTTAATATAAAAAGAATAGTATACCATGCAATAAAATATAATAAATAAGCAGACACTCGGTGTAGGGCTCGCACCTACGACTAAGCGAGAAAGAGAAAGCAACGGTCGAGGCTACGGTCGAAGGGCGATCACGTTAAGCGATTATAGATTAAAGTACTCATCTAAGCATAATAGTATTAATTTGGCAATCGCGTTATGCATAGGATAAAGTCACGCTACGTGTTTAATTATTATAAACAATTCAAAGTAAATTTTAAAGGATTATCGAGTAAATTTTAAAGGATTATCGCGCGACGAAACGCACGACGGCACATATGAACTAAACTAAGAATAAAATGAGTCGTCGTGCGGCGAAGCGCACGATCCAACACTTAGACTGAACTGAAATAAAACGAATCGTCACACGACGAAGCGCGCAACGAGACATTTGAATTAATTCTAGAAAATAACGTCAAGCGTCGCGCGACGAAGCGCCCGACAGCATCCATCACTTTAACTGAATCTAAAACAAAACGTCGCGCGACTAAATGCGTGGCATCACACATTAAATAACCTAAGATTAAATTGAATCGTCGCGCGACGAAGCACGCGACAGCACATTAATAAATCCGGATTTAAATCGTCGTGAGATGAAGCGCGCGACTCAACACGTTAATTGAACTAAATTCAAAACTAATTAAACTGAAATTTGATCGCCGCGCGCGGGAACGCGCTGGGCAAGCCACAAGAGGCCGCGCGCCAGGGGGCCACGCGCACCGGGGCCGGGAGCCGCGCCGCGGGGGCTAGGGACCGCGCGCGCTGGGGGGGGGGGGGGGCTGGGAGCCGCGCGCGCCGGGTGCCGAGGCCGTGCCACGAGGGGGCCGAGGCCGCGCCTCTGGGGAGGACCGGGGCCACGCCACCGGGGAGGCTGGGGCCGCGCCATGAGGGGGCCAGGGGCCGCGCCACCTGTAACGCCCTAAATTTGGGGGTAGAATTTTTTCTTCTTTTTACTCACCAAATTCAGGCGTTACTCTCTTTTCTTTTCCCATTTCACTCCTTCTTCCCAATTTCAAAGCAATATAGCGACTGGTGTCCGTGTCATGTGTAAACAAAACCTAAGTTGACAAGAGTGTCACATCATGCCGAATCATATTTCCTTGTCTGATTTCGTGCTTAATCGCGTGCGTTGCTTAGTTTCGTTTCAGTTTCTGTTTCACGAATTGATCTTGCGATCGGTGGTTGTGCGTGCCACGGGGTTTTGACCCGCGGTGCAGCCCAGCCCAGCCCGACCTAGCCCGGCCTGGCCTAGCCCAGCTCGGCCCGGCCTCAGTCCGCGCGCCCCTGGCGCCCGTGCCCTCCCCAAGTGCGCGCCCCCTCCCCTGGTCTCTTTCTCTCATTTGATTTCTCCCGCACAGCAACCTCTCTCCCACCTCTCTCTCTCTCTCTCCCCGTGGTGCCCTAGGTCTTGGAGACGGTGATCACTGGAGTTTGGATCCCCGAGGTGAGCTCCCCTCTCCCTCTCCCTCTCTTTGTTCCCCTCCCCCTCCCCTTCTTCCCCGCGCGGCCTCCCTGCCCATGCCCCTGGCCGCGCCCACACGTCGTCCCCGGCCGCGCCCCTCGCGCGCCTCCCTCGGCCACGTCCCGCGCCCGCCCCTTGGCCGCGCCCCCTCGGCCGCGCCCGGCGGCTTGCCCTCCCCGGTGGCTCGCCCCCCCGGCAGTTCGCCCCTCCCCGGCGGCCGTGCCCCCCTGGCCGCGCCCCCGCGCGCTCCTCGGCCGCGCCCTCGCGCGTCCCTGCCCGTGCCCCGGCGGCCCTTGCGCCCCGCGCGCCTGCACGGCTCGCGTGCCCCCGATGCGCACAGCGTGCTCTCGCGTGCACGACCATAGTTGCGCGGCGTTCGACTCTCAGTTTAATCCATTTTAATTTTAGTTTAGTCGATGTGCTGTGTCGCGCGCTTCGTCGCACGACGATTCATTTTAAATTCATCCTTATTAATGTGCTGTGTCGCGCGCTTCATCGCGCGACGATTCATTTTAAATTCATCCTTATTAGTGTGCTGTGTCGCGCGCTTCGTCGCACGGTGATTCAATTTAAGTTCATCTTTGTTAATGATCTGTGTCGCGCGCTTCGCCACGCGACATTTCGTTTTAAACTCAGTTCAGTTGACGTATGCCGTCGTGCGTTTCATCGTGCGACGCCTAACGTCTCTTTATAATTATTGCAAGTGTCTTGTTGTGTGCTCTGTCGCGCGACAAGTCGTTTATTTCTTAATTCAAGTTAAACGTTGTGTCGCGCGTCTCGCCGCGTGACCATTTCCTTTAATTCGCCTTTATCTGCTATAATAACTTAATATGCAACATGACTTCACCCTATGCTTAACGCAATGGCCAAATTAATACCATTCTGTTTACACGAGTAGTTTAACTTATAATTGGGTAACGTGATCGCTCTTCGACCATAGCCTCGACCGTTACTTTCTCTTTCTTGCATAGTCGTAAGTGTGAGCCCTGCATTGATCGTCCGTTTATTTATTGCCTTCCATTGTATGGTGTACTATTCTTTCGTATTAAATGTGTGGAATATATGTTTGAACTCGTATAGATAACGGTCAGTTGGTGGAGTCCGAAGGAGTTGCAGGTGAAGACCCTGAGCCGCAGTCGGTTGGTGAAGGCAAGTGTCCCTTGACCCATCTATGTCCTACTAATTCTTATAATTCACTTCCCACATTTACACATTTATACCTAAGGATTGACTAGCTTTTGTCTATCTTGTCCTTGTTTACCTATTCTGGTTGGGTTATTTCAGTTTAGCTTTATGCTAGTGCTTCACATTAATCAATGAACATGATGAGATATCTATGATACGCTGTTTTCCCTTTTGATTATGATGATGGTACTTGTGGCCCTTAAGGGGACTCGAGTTGTTTCTCGAGTGCCTCTCTGTAAGGACCTGTTCGTTGGATGACCGCCCGGTAAAACAGAGCAACCATGAGGGTGGAGTGGGATGCCCTTAGCTGAGTAATTAAAGGAACTGGGGTGTAGTTCGCTTCACCGTCGTGCCATTAATGGGGCTCGGTGTATGCGGCTCGCTCTAGCAAGGTTGGTTCGCCCCTTGGGGAGGAGTTCGATGCATTTAGGAAACCTAACGGGCAGCTACAGCCCCAGGGAATCTTTGTAAAGGCTACGTAGTGAGACGCTGCCTATTCACCTTGGTAGTGTTTAAGGGTTTGATCGGCCCGAGGCAAGAGGGAATCACGGCTTGTGGGTAAAGTGCGCAACCTCTGCATAGTGTTATGAAACTGATATATCAGTCGTGCTCGTGGTTATGAGCGGCCAACGGAGCTCCATTGATTAGAGATACTTGATCAGAGATGTATGGTTTACAGGTGGTGATGAGGATGATGGTTTTGGTTATGACTATGGTACTGGTAAGTGGTATTCTTTCCATTTGGAAAGGGTACATCGGGTTAATAACTTGGGTTAATGCTAAAACCTGGCTTTCTACTAGTAAATAATAACTTGACCAACTAAAAGCAACTGCTTGACTTAACTCCATATAAAGCTAGTCCACTACAGCCAAACGGGACATTTTGCTGAGTATGTTGATTGTGTACTCACCCTTGCTTTACACACCAAACACCCCCAGGTTGTCCACATTGCAACCACTGCTCAGGTGAAGATGAAGTCGTGGAGGAGGACTTCCAGGAGTTCAAGAGTACGATGAGTTCTAGGCGTGGGTTAGCGGTAAACCCCCAATCGGCTGCGTGTGTAGGCCATGTGTATCTACGTTTCTTTTCTACACTTTGATTATTGTTAAAGACTATGTGGATGTCTCGGACATCATGATGTAATCGACTATTATACCTTTTTATGTTATTATTTGAGCATTGTGTGATGATGTCCAGTTATGTAACTGCTGTGTACGTGAATTGCTGATCCTGGCACGTACATGGTTCACATTCGGTTTGCCTTCTAAAACCGGGTGTGACATAGGTGGTATCAAAGCCGTGTTGACTATAGGACCGCTAACCTAGAGTAGAATGGTCGTTCTAAGGATCATAGACCCCTATTCTCACCTTGACTTTGGTATCCCTTCAAAAGTTGGTCATATCGACCAAACCTATGTTCTACTATATATTATTATACCTTGCTGAAAATTTTGTTTTATTCTAAATTCCTCATTTATTTATGGTCTACTTGCTAGTCAAATTAGTTCTGTTCTCACTCTTATGCTTATGGTGTCTTTTGTAGATGGCTCGTCTTAGACACACCACACGAAAGTCTGTCATCCCCTTCTTACCCTCTCGTCTCACGGAGCGTCCGCTTTGCCGTCCAGTGACTGGTCAGTCCAGCCACTTGGAGAGGCTGCACCACCACCTGCACGAGGAGCAGGAGCGTCGACGATAGGAGCTAGAGCAGTAGGGCTCTTCTTTCTGGCTTCATCAGGAGATAGAGTCTGTGAGGAGCTATTCCCCTATGCTCCTGCTGGAGGTGCCCCTGCACCATCACTTAGCGCCCCAGCCGCTGGAGTAGCTGCTGGAGGAGACCCAGACGACGGAGGTGGCGACAGCAGCTCGAGAACCTTTCTAAGGAGCATGAGTTGGAAGGATGGGTTGCTCAACCCATCACTCACGACACTGCTCATGGGTGTCACTTCCACGATGCGCTCGACACCCTGCTACGTCGACAACAACTACCACCCCACCCTCGATGACGATCGAGCAGATATTCTTGATGCAGACTCAGGCGGTTCAAGCCATCGGTCAGACTCTGGCCGCCATTCAGCAGTAGCAACAGCAGCCACCACCTCAGCTTCAAATGCCTCAGATGCCCAGGGACAAGCGTGCTGAATTCATGAGAGGTCATCCCCCAATGTTCGCTCATTCTTCTAACCCCATGGATGCTGAAGATTGGCTACGCACTATGGAGCAGGAATTGCACACCGCCCAGTGTGACGACAGGGAGAAAGTTCTGTATGGTCCCCGTCTGTTGAGAGGAGCAGCCCAGTCTTGGTGGGAGTCCTACCTTACCACCCATGCCAACCCCGACACCATCACCTGGGAAGAATTTAGAGATAGCTTCCGTCAGTACCATGTTCCTGCAGGTCTAATGACAGTGAAGAAGGAGGAGTTTCTGGCACTCAAGCAAGGGTCAATGTCTGTCAGTGAGTACCGAGACAGGTTTCTGCAGCTGTCTCGCTATGCTCCTGAAGATGTCAACATAGATGCCAAGCGGCAGTATCGCTTCCTGAGAGGCTTGGTTGACCCTCTTCAGTATCAACTGATGAATCATACCTTCCCCACTTTTCAGCACCTGATTGACAGAGCAATCATGACAGAGAGGAAGCGCAAAGAGATGGAGGATCGCAAGTGCAAGATCAGTGGACCCCAGCCTAGAAGCAGCAATCGCCCTCGTTTCTTGGGCAATCCACCTCCGCAGTTCAGACAGAACCAGCGTCCACCTCAGCGGCAGCAGTTTCAAACACAGTATCCTCAGCACCACCAGCAGAATCGCCAGAACAATCAGTCAGGAGGAGGTCAGTTCCAGAGGCAGAATCAGCAGACACCTCGTCTTCCTACCCCAGCAACCCAACAGAACAGTCAAGCAGCACCAGTTCAGGGTGGAAGCAGAGCATGTTTCCATTGTGGAGAGCAAGGCCATTGGGTGATGCAATGTCTGAAGAAGGCAGCCCAGCAGCAGTCAGGCCCTGGCGCCCCAGCAAAGCAGAATGTGTCTCAGCCTAGAGCAGGCAACCGCTCTCAGTCATGCTACAACCATGGGAGACTGAACCACTTGGAGGCTGAAGCAGTTCAGGAAACCCCCGACATGACAGTAGGTATGTTTCCAGTCAACTCCCACATTGCAAAAGTGTTATTTGATACTGCAGCAACGCATTCATTTATTACTGCATCATGGGTATTAGCACATAATCTTCCAATCACTACCATGTCAACCCCCATTCAAATTGACTCAGCCAGTGGTAGAATTCGAGCCGATAGCATTTGCCTGAATGTAAGTGTGGAAATAAGGGGGATAGCGTTTCCCGCTAACCTCATAGTAATGGGTATGCAGGGAATAGATGTCATCCTAGGAATAAACTGGCTAGATAAGTATCAGGCCATTATAAGTTGTGATAAGAGGACAATCAAGTTGATGTCTCCACTAGGAGAGGAAGTGGTGACCGAGTTAGTCTCGCCTGAGCCAAAGAAAGGAAGTTGTTATCAGATGGCTGTTGATAGCAGTGAAGCAGATCCACTTGAGATTATCAAAGTTGTGTCCGAGTTCCTAGATGTGGTCCCAAAGGACCTACCAGGTATGCCACCAGAGCGGAAAGTTGAGTTTGCTATAGAGCTTCTTCCTGTCACCGCCCCCATTTCTAAAAGAGCCTACAGAGTATCTGGACCGGAGTTGGTGGAACTCAAGAAGCAGATCGATGAGTTGTTAGAGAAAGGTTATATAAGGCCAAGCACCTCGCCTTGGGCTGCCCCTGTCCTGTTTGTGGAGAAGAAAGATGGCACTAGGAGGATGTGTATCGATTATCGAGCTCTGAATGAGGTCACGATCAAGAACAAGTACCCCTTGCCCAGAATAGAAGATCTGTTCGACCAGTTGAGAGGAGCTAGTGTGTTTTCAAAGATAGATCTGAGGTCAGGTCATAATCAGCTCAGGATCCGACCTTCAGACATTCTGAAGACGGCATTCATTACCAAGTATGGGTTGTAAGAGTTCACTGTGATGTCTTTTGGTCTAATAAATGCACCAGCCTTCTTCATGAATCTGATGAACAGTGTATTCATGGATTATCTTGACAAGTTTGTGGTGGTATTTATTGATGATATTCTCATATATTCTCAAAGTGAAGAAGAGCATGCATATCATTTGAAGATGGTATTACAGAGATTGCGAGAGCACCAACTGTATGCAAAGTTGAGCAAGTGCGAGTTCTGGATTGATGAAGTCCTGTTCCTCGGTCACATAATTAACAAAGAAGGATTAGCTGTGGATCCGAAGAAAGTGGCAGACATTCTGAACTAGAAAGTGCCAACAGATGCTCGAGGAATCAAGAGCTTCATTGGAATGGCTGTATATTATCGGCGATTCATTGAAAGATTCTCAAAGATTGTGAAACCAATGACAGCCTTGCTAGGCAACAAGGTGGAGTTCAAGTGGACCCAGAAATGCCAAGAAGCCTTCGAAGCGCTGAAAGAGAAGTTGACTACAATGCTGGTCTTAGTCTTACCTGATGTGCACAAGCCCTTCTCAATGTATTGCGACGCTTGTTACACTGGTTTGGGATGCGTGTTGATGCAGGAGGGGAGAGTTGTGGCTTACTCGTCCCAACAACTGAAGGTTCATGAGAAGAATTACCCAATCCATGACCTAGAGTTGGCAGCAGTGGTTCACGCACTGAAGACATGGAGGCACTATCTGTATGGGCAGAAATGCGATGTTTACACAAACCACAAGAGTCTGAAGTACATATTCACTCAGTTAGAGTTGAATATGAGGCAACGAAGATGGTTAGAGTTGATCAAGGACTATGAATTGTTGATTCATTACCATCTAGGCAAAGCAAACATAGTGGCAGATGCGTTGAGCAGGAAGAGTCAAGTCAACCTAATGGTCGCTCATCCGATGCCTTATGAGTTGGCCAAAGAGTTTGATAGGTTGAGCCTCAGATTTTTGAACAATATGCGAGGAGTAACAGTTGAGTTAGAACCCACTTTGGAGCGGGAAATCAAAGAAGCACAAAAGAATGATGAGAAGATCAGTGAGATCCGGCAGCTGATTCTAGAAGGCAGAGGCAAAGATTTTCGGGAAGATGTGTTGGGGCGAAGGCGAAGACGCTACCCTTCGCTCCAGCCTTCGTCTATCTCGCTGCGCCAACAGAAGCAGAAGAACCGGCAAGGTCCACCCTTCGCCTTGTACACTACGAGACGAAGGCCTACGACGATGTTGCCCCATCCCATGTCCTCACTCGACCTGGAGGCCCACGTGGGATTCGGCCCATTGTAACAGGCACCGCACGGAGAAGTGTGTTACGGGCCCGATTTGTAATAGCTTTTCTGTAATGACAGTCTGTAACCCTCCTTTATAGGAATATTCTGGGGATAGTCCAGGTGCCTGAGGGTACATGCGTCCTTACATTGAGACGTTGGGCACTCAGGCACCTATAAATACCCTCGTAAAGTGCCCTTGAGAGGCTGGATTACCAGAGCTATTGCCATCTCAAGTTGAAACCTTGTTTACGTTGCTTTCATTCCCCCGTTGGATCAACTTGCCCAGGAGAGCAAGTTCCAACATTTGGCGTCCACCGTTCGTGCTACAAAAAACCACCCGCGATGGCACCCAAGAGAGCTAGCTCGAAGGCAGCCCCCTCCGTTGACAAAGCAGCGAAGGCAGCGCTGCTGGCCGAGAAAAAGGGCAAGGCCCTTGTCGACACCACCCACCAAGAAGCGTGCGAAGACGATGCACTCAGCAAGAGACAACGCAATGAACAACCTACACCTGAAGGCACCCTCCGCACCTGCAGCTCCGGAGGACAACCGCAACCTCCCCTAGGCTTCGCTCCACTAGAGGGCGAGGACGCCACTGAGGATGGCGAAGTCATCGGCGTTTCAGCAGAGGAACAGCTACAGCTGCGGGCCTTGCGCATCAAGAACTGCAACCTCCAAAAGCAGAAAGAGATCCTCGAGGCCAAGCGCCAACGTGTCTCTACGTAGGCCAAGGTGCGCCAGATGATACGTGACGAGGAGCAGAGGGCTCAGGAGCTTGAGCAAGAGATTGCGCTCATGCAACGCGAAGGCCAACTTGATCTGCAACACAGCCCACCCCTCCAACAGCCCTCGCCAATCGAAGACCTATTCATTCCTCAACGTGGACCCGCCATCCCGCACGCCACAACATTCCAAGGTGTCAACTACCTTGACAAGCGGAGTCCTCTGGCGCCGCACCTGCAAGTGTCACCATGGCCCGCCAACTTCAGGGTAGGGACCTACCCCAAGTACAACGGCAGCACTGATCCAGCACAGTATATCATGAGCTATCAAGTCGCCGTTGCATCATCCGGAGGGGACGACGCCACGATGGCCAAGTCATTCATCATCGCCCTCGAAGGCCCAGCTCTCACCTGGTACACTAGGTTGCTCCCGCTGTCTATCGACTCCTGGAGAAGTCTCCGGGACAAATTCCTGCTCAACTTCGAAGGGTACCGCCCAGACACCGATGCCTTGGCCGAATTGTCACTCTACAAGCAGCTGGAGAGAGAAACTCTGCGGGAGTACTACCGCAAGTTTCTGACCCTCAAGTCACAACTGCCTTTGGTTGATGACCAAATCGCCATTCACTACGCCATCAGTGGCCTTTGGGCTGGCGTCCTTTACAACCACTGCATCAGGGATCCACCCAAGAACCTCCAGGAGCTGTATCAGCTGTTCGAAAAATATGCCAGATCCGAAGAGCTCCACCAGCGCAAGGTCGAGTCCCAAAGGAAACCCAAGGACCCTCCGCAGTCCAGCCGAACGTGGACGAGACCTTCGCAGTCAGACTCCGGTCGGGACGGCCGTAGTCAACAGCAGGTGCATAACATCACCAACTGCACCCCGCTGGTGAGGCCCCTCGCTGCCAAGATTATCCCCCCAGGGCCGAGGCAATGGAACTCATGGTCGGGGTCGAGGATGGGCACAACAGCCGCACAGATTTTACTGCTTGTTTCACGGCGAAGATTGTGCGCACCCAACAAGGGACTGCCCAGAAACGAAGGCCACTAGGGACAGGATGTCTCGGCACAACCAGCAGACAACCCAAGAGTTGTCGCGCACACATATCAACAACTCCCACAACCATACAACCACGGCCCCGCTCAACATCCACCTAACCACGCATACCAACACCACCAGGAGGTACAAATCGTACCTCCCCCACTCCCACCCCCACACCCGCAACAGCCAAACATCCACCACCCAAACCACCCCCAAGCGCCAAAACAAGAAGACTTCACTGGTCAGCCGTATCGTGGAGTCATTCACATGATCACTGGGGGGTCCAGCGTCGACTTCGACACGAAGCGACAGAAGAGGGACCACTACCGCAGCATCAACCACATCGCCGTCACAGGTCCAGTCGTGTAGACAAAGTGGTCCCATGTACCATTGACCTTCGATGCCAGAGACGTCGACCTGCATAGCGCACCCCACATCGACGCCATGGTCATCAACTGCAGCGTGGCAGGCTGGGACCTACACAAAGTCTTAGTTGACAACGGCAGTCAAGCGGACATCATTTTCCTCGACGCCTTCGACCGCATGGGCATCAGCCACAGCTTGCTGAAACCTCCGGACAACCCCCTATATGGCTTCGGCGGCAAGGGCACCTTTTCTGTGGGCAAGATAGAGCTACCCCTGTCCTTCGGTGTAGCACCCAATGCACGAAGTGAGCAGGTCACTTTCGACATAGTCGACATGGTATACCCGTACAACGCCATAATGGTTCGGGGCTCCATCAACAAGTTTGAGGCAACCATTCACGGACTTTACCTATGCATGAAAATCCCGGGTCCGCAAGGCGCGATAACAGTCTATGGCAACCAGCAGGCCACGCGCAACATAGAAAGAGACTTCGTTCCAGGGCAATGGAACGTACACTGCCTCACGGCGCAGCGCGAGGTCCCCGAGGCTACCCGCCCAACCGCCAACGAGCATGAAAAAGCACAGCTGCGGAGCAACGATGGGACGAAGACAGTTCCCCTTGACCAGGCAACACCCAAGCAAACGGTCATCATAAGCGAAGTCCTTACTTCGCATGACAAGGAGAGACTCATCTCTTGTCTTTCCAAAAATAAGGACGTCTTCGCCTGGTCCGCCCTCG
Source organism: Zea luxurians (assembly GCA_029449295.1). NCBI lineage: Eukaryota > Viridiplantae > Streptophyta > Magnoliopsida > Poales > Poaceae > Zea > Zea luxurians. The sequence goes on along the minus strand of JAOPSE010000001.1, from coordinate 39,969,180 downwards.
ACCTGGTCGGAGTCAGTCGCACTATTATAGATCACACCTTGGGCATCGACCCTTCGGTGAAGCCGAAGAAGAAGAGGCTTCGCAAAATGTCTGATGAGAAGACAGAACCTGCCAAGGCTGAGGTACACCGCCTGCTTGAGGCCAATTTCATCGAACCAGTCGCCTACCCTACGTGGCTTGCTAACGTAGTCATGGTGCAAAAGAAGAGCGGCAAGTGGCGGATGTGCATTGATTTCACCAACCTCAACAAGGCCTGCCCCAAGGATAATTTCCCACCGCCTCGAATCGACAAGATCGACGATAGCGCGGCCGGGTGCGAAGTCATGTCACTCCTTGACTGCTTCTCCGGATATCACCAGATATATATGAAGGAGGAAGACAAGGCCAACACCAGTTTCATAACACCCTTCGGCACATATTGCTTCATCAGAATGCCGAAGGGACTAAAGAACGCTGGGTCCACATTCTCTCGCCTCACCAAAACAGTGCTCAAGAGCCAAGTCGGCAGAAACATATTTACGTATGTGGACGACATCGTCGTCGCCAGCAAAAGCAAAGAGGACCATCTGGCTGACCTCGCTGAAACGTTCGCGAACATGCGGGACGCACGACTTCGCCTAAACCCTGAAAAATGCGTCTTCGGCGTTCGCGAGGGGAAGATACTAGGCTACCTGGTGTAGCACCACGGGATCTGTGATACCCAATTTTCAAAAAAGAAGAGAAATTGAAGTTTACTCTTTTTTTTCTCTTGTGGGTCCCGTGCTATGGGGGGTTTGGAATTTTAGGAGGTAAACATCTGTAAAACAGTAAAATTTATGTTTGATGTGTGCGGGAGTCAAGAGCTCTGGCGTAGGAATGGTTTTGGGCCGTTGATCGTGATCCGGCGGTGGGAAGCCCACTTTTCCCCCAAAAACCCTAGCCGCCCCTCTCTTAAGGCCCCTTGTGGGCAGCCGCCCCCCCTTCCCTCCTTTGGCCGTCACCCTCCCCCCTCTTCCCTCTTCTCTCTTCCCCAAGTGCTGCAGCCGCCCCCTCTCCATTCTCAAGTTTTTTGCAGCAGCCATCTCCTCAACCCTAGCCACCACCCCCCATCTCCTCTTCTCCAAGTGTCGTTCTTCCTCGTCGGATCTTCTTCGTGTGGGTGCAAGTTTCAATTGGAGAATTGGTGGGAGGAAGGAAGGAGGAAAAAAGTGGAACTCAAGGTGATCTTGAAGTTATCTATGTTTTTGCGCTAAAATTCAATTGATTATATGTTTATCTATGCGAATCGGTAGAGGTGCTGTCCAGAATTTTTGTGGGAGGGCGAACATCAGTAGTTCTAGGGATTTCTGGGAATTTTTTGTAACACCTCAGGTGTTACTATGGCTAGAGCACACCTGGCACTAAGGACTGTGATCACATGTGGTAGAGGCTTAGGGAAACACATAAGAACTTGGAGATCATGTGTTAATCAAAGTTTGTTAATGACCTGAGAAGCATTACTCAAATCTTTGTACCCTTACTATCTTGGAAGGGAGAGGGGGGAAGAACCCTAGACCTCTCTTAAACCCTATCTCCTAAAACCATGGTTAAGAGGGGAAAGAGAGTGAGCAAATGGGCAAAACATGGGTAATTTTTAACCAAACCTTAAGTAACCTTATAACCAGCAGTTAGGGGAGGGAAATATTGCAAAAAGACCCCTGGAGAAACCTCAAATCCAATCTCCAAGTGGAGAGAGAGCTAGAGCTCTCTATTTCTCTCTAAGTTAAAAACTACACCTACACTAAAGATCAGTCGTGTTCACCTCGAAGCTGGCACCAAATCCACCTGTGTTCTATACCAAAAATGTGGCATACCACCTAGGGCACCCACTGGAAAAAGCTGAGCCCGAGACTTGGATGTTTGACATGCCTTGGCATGGTTTTTGTCGCGAGGTGGGCAGTGTGACACACCCGATTTGGCGACCGGAGATCTCCCTCCCTAGGCCATATCTGCCATGGCGTCTCACAGGTAAGTGATAGCCCTAGGTGCCAGGAGTAGACCCGCGCCGGATTTATGCCAAGATTCGCACGTTTGCGACTTGGGTGAGCTGTGGAACAAGGACAGAAGAAAAGCTCCACGTGTTCGACGCGCTCTGCCGCGCCAGAGCACGCCCGCGCCCGACCCCGCGCCGCGCCGAGCCGCGCCCATGTCCCCTGTGTGCGCCCGCGCCTATAAAACCCACTGAGGCCTCAAACACACTCCTCCGCGCACCCTCAAACCTCACCGGACCATAGCTCGCCGCCGTTTGCCCGTGCGCGATGTGTTCGCGGCCGCCCGACCCACTGCCGCCGTAGACCGGCCAGCCCAGCGTTTCCCAGCCCCATCCAACCCTCGGAGACGAGTGTGCACGACTCAGTGAAGCTCCCCGAGCGAGGAATCGAAGCCAGCTTCGCTGGAGAGGCCAGTCCACGGTCGCCGGAGCTCACACCCTCGACGGAGTACGTGAACCGGGTAATCCGCTCAATCTTTTTCCAATTCCTGGTGCACACAGCCACTACGTGACCCCATGAAGCTCACCTTGCCCTCGGATTGAACCAGCTCGCCGTGGTTTGGCCGGTACACTCGCCGCCGACGAGAACACCCGCCTGCGCACGTGGACCGAGCGATTCCGGCCATCCCCGCCGTCGAGCCGCACCTCGCCGTGACCGCCAGAGCCTCCCCGAGCCAACCCTACCCTTCGCCGGACCTATCTTGCCGCCGGTAAGCCGCGCCACCCTTTTCTTTCCCGCGGGTACTGTTTACATTGGGGGAAGGACTGCGGGTGAGAGGAAGAAAAGGTCAGGGGGCTTTTTGAACTGTCAGCGACTCAGGGGAATAGTGGCTCACGGGTAGATTTGAGTGGGTTGATTCAGTTTAAACCCAGGGACCTCGGTGTAAATTGTTTTTCCAGGAAACTCTTATTTAAATCTGTTTTTAAATTGAACAGAGACTTTAAAAATTCATAACTTCTGTTTAGTTCATCCAAATTTGGTCAAACCAATTTTGTCAGACCCTAAATAATGTAGCCTACTTAAGAAAAATATAAAACCCCCTATGTACTATAGGAAACCTTAAAGCTCTGATTTAATTATAGTATTAGCCAAAAGCTCAATAATAGAAAGAAAAATAGTTATATTATTTGACAAGGGTTAGGAAAAATTGGAGAAGTTTGTATCTACCTACTAACCTGTTTAAAAATGTTAAACCTCTCTGTCCACTCCATTAAGTTAGTTTTTACTATTTATTTTACAATATACTTAAGGTTAAGAAAAATAGAAAATATAATTTGAATAATGAAACAGAGGGCACCTCTATTTTTATTAGGGTACTTATTCAATGAAGTTCACTGGAAAAATCTATCATACCCTGGTTTAGTATAAAATAAGTAGGATCCCTTTTATTTTTAGAAAACAAGGGAAACTTAGAAAAACCCTACAAAAATAACCCTAAGACAAAGACACCCCAAACCTTGGGATAACTAATGTTTGGTTATTATGAACAGAGGAAAAATACAAAATCTGTTGTTTGATATTTTAAAAAATGACAAGTTAGTTATAAGCACCTTTTTGGCATAAAACTTTAGAAAATCACCACTAAATAATCACCAATTAACTTTATGTGAATTTTGGCACAGAGGTTTGGTATTACTATTAGATCCCAACAAAAATAACCCTTAGGAAGGAACTCAACTCTAAGGGAGAGGTATAGTGTAAAGTGGCCCATTTTACACCACCCTTATTATTTTTGTCTAAAGATTAGCCTTTTCATTTTGAACCTCAATTTCCTAGAATGGGCTATAGTGACCAATGGAAATCCACTGTAATTTTTACAGAATTTTTGGAAAATGTTAACCCACTGTCGTAGTTCAAACCTACACTAGAAGCCATGAAATGAGAATAAAGAAAGGGAGATATGAATAATGGAAAATTAGTGTCATCCTAAAACTCTTTCTAACTTGTCCACTGAGATACATGAAGGCAATACCAATTACCTATGCCTACCCCTAGCAAGACCTGGACCTAGAAATGATAAGCATAAACCATTAAAAGCCACATATGACCCGAAAACCCTAAGTTACTCATCAACTTAGTTTTTCTTCGCTTAGCATAATGTTGTTAAATCTTGCATAATCATGACATACATGTTCATTGCATTTCGATAGACTGTAACCTTGCTGACGGAGAGTACATCCTCGTGCCGGAGCAAGGAGCTGCTCAGGAGGTAGCCCCAGATCCCGCACCCGAGTCTGCACCAGAGGATCTGCCTGCCACAACCTTGGAAGGCAAGCCCCGGTTTTATGCATAACCTGTTATTTATGCTATTTTATTATACTTAATGATTGTAGGATTGTTTGTGCACTTAAGTGTAGGAGTTGTTTGGAACCCTAGTTGCATGATCTCAGGAATCCTTGTTGAGATGGATACTAGTATGCTAGGTCGAGTAGCTGCTTTAATTAATTAGGATCTCGGTAGAAGACGAGTGATTTTTCTAGCACTCGCGCGAGATCAGGAATTGATTGTATCCACTTTTCCTATCATATTGATGGTTGGTCGATGGACACGGATCCATGGGGATGCGTGGCCTACGGGAGGAAAATGAAATAAGGATTAACATGCGGATACCTGTGTCAAGCGTTTGAATGTACTAAGCACATGCCGAGAAATATGGTAAATCGGTAAGCCTAGTACCTGATTGAACCTGGCAGTGGACTTTACCCCTCACGCGACCTGAGACGTGGTCTCCCATTCCGGTTATGGTGGGTACAAGTGCGGTCACTGCACGACGGCAGTCGGGGTCAGTGAGGCATTGTACGCCAAGGCGGTGAGCCCTGATCTGCTGACGGGGAATCGATGGGGACGGTTGATGTGTGTGGGGACGGAGTGCCTCGCCATGTCGTGTGTTTAGGTTTACCTTGCAAGGATAAAACTCGATTCGAATCGTCTGCTTCTCGCAGTGTTGGGGCCATGCTCCGTCACGCCGAAGGTCCCGTAGAAAGAAGCAGCTTCGGCGGAAGCTGTCCGCAGGAGATAACCGAAGGTTCCTCTTCATGAAGCTTCGGTATAACAAACCGACTTAAAGATAGAATGACCTTTCAATCCATAAAGGTCTGAGTCAATGTTGTAAACTTTTATGAGGGGCATAATTGTAATTCTTCACAGGCTATGTCCTGTGTCTATAAATAGATGAACAGTACCCCCGTACTGTTCAGGCTGACTGGTATTCGCTCGTGCGTCACGTTTGTATTTTTGCCTTCCACCAAATCGAAGGTACAAATGTAATTCAATATTGTTCTTATTCTTCCATAATCATATAATGAGGACACTTAATAATGTTATATGATTATTCATGTATTCTTTCATGTTTCATATGCTTTTCCTTTTATCAATATAAACTATGATGATGAAGGTATGTCTTTCATAACCTTCGTCCAAAATCGTTATATCTTAAGGGAAATAACGCTTCGGAGGACGAAGGACATTAACCATTAACTTCTTTCTGTGTTGCCTTGTTCTTGATTCATAGCATTTGAGAACAAGTCCCCAACATTGGCGCCCACCTCCGGTGAACTTACTTCCACTTTTTTGAGCTGATGGCTTCATTCAACGATCAAGCTGGAGCTACTTCGGCTCCGAAGCTGCTGTTTCCGATAAGAGGCGGTTCATGTTCAGAGCCAGCCAACAAGAAGCAGAAGAAGGAAGCACAGAGAAGGGTACAGCATGTTGGGGTGCAAGGACCCTTCATCAAATCAAGATGGTCTCACATTCCTATTACCTTCTCCCAAGAGGACCTTCAACTCAAGGATTACCCACACAACGATGCCATGGTTATCTCTTGTGTTATCAAAGGATTTCTGGTACACAATGTCTTGGTTGATACAGGCAGTGCAGCTGATATCATATTTGCTAAGGCCTTCAGGCAAATGCAAAAGCCAGAAGATAAGATTCATGATGCTACGCACCCTCTCTGTGGCTTCGGAGGAAGACAGATTATAGCGCTGGGCAAGATCACCATGTCAGTGACCTTCGGGTTCATCAACAACACTAGAACTGAGCAAGTTGTGTTTGACATTGTTGACATGGAATACCCTTACAATGCAATTATTGGTCGTGGCACCCTCAATGCTTTCGAAGCAATCCTTCATCCTGCCTATCTTTGCATGAAGATACCTTCGGATCAAGGACCCATCGCTATTCATGGAAGTCAGGAAGCTGCCAGAAGGGCCGAAGGAAGCTGGACTGACTCAAAAGCAATCCATAACATAGATGGAGCTGAAGCTTGTGAACAGTACAAATTCAGAAGGGAGAAAGCAGCTTCAGCAGATCAGCCGAAGCCCATGCTCTTATGTGAGGACATAGCAGAGCAGAAGGTGCTGTTGGGCTCTCAATTATCCGAAGACCAGGAGAAAACCTTGATAAGGTTTTTGTTCAACAACAAAGATGTTTTTGCATGGTCAGCTAATGACCTCTGCGGAGTAAATCGGGATGTTATTGAACACTCGCTCAATGTTGACCCATCCTTCAGACCCAAAAAGCAGAGGCTTCGGAAAATGTCTGATGATAAGGCCGAAGGTGCTCGTAATGAAGTAAAAAGACTCCTCAGTGCAGGAGTTATCAGAGAAGTAAAGTACCCAGAATGGCTGGCTAACACTGTTATGGTAAAGAAGGCCAATGGCAAGTGGAGAATGTGTATCGATTTTACAGATCTCAACAAGGCTTGTCCGAAGGATGAATTCCCATTGCCAAGGATAGACTCTTTAGTTGATGCAGCAGCTTCTTCAGAGCTCATGAGTCTGCTAGACTGTTACTTAGGCTATCACCAAATCTGGATGAAGAAGGAAGATGAGCCGAAGACTAGCTTCATAACCCCAAGTGGCACATATTGCTATCTTCGGATGCCTGAGGGGCTCAAAAACGCTGGAGGAAGTTTCAGCAGAATGACTGCGAAGGTCCTCCAGTCTCAGATAGGCAGAAATGTGCTAACTTATGTTGATGACATCATTGTAAAAAGCATGAAACAGGAAAATCATATTGCTGATTTGCAGGAGACCTTCGCTAGTTTCAGACAAGCTGGCTTAAAGCTGAATCCAGAAAAATGTGTCTTCGGAGTAAAGAAGGGGAAATTTCTTGGATGCTTGGTTTCAACAAAGGGAATTGAAGCTAATCCAAGTAAAATTGAAGCTATACTTCGAATGGAGCCACCAACTACAAGAAAGGGGGCCCAAAGATTGACAGGGAGGCTGGCATCTCTCAATAGGTTCATATCCAGATCAGCAGAAAGAAATTTACCATTCTTCGAAGTGCTGAAATCAGCCGAAGTCTTTCATTGGGGACCAAGCCAACAAAAAGCCTTTGAAGAGCTGAAGCAATATTTGATAGATTTAACAACATTAACTCCACCAACGCCAGGGGCTCCTTTGTTGTTATACGTGGCAGCTTCACACTCAGCAGTAAGTGCAGCACTTGTCCAGGAGAAGCTCGATGGCCCAGTCAAGAAGCAAGTTCCAGTGTATTTTGTATCTGAAGTCCTTAGTGTATCAAAGAAAAACTATACAGAACTGGAGAAGGTATTATATGCCGTTTTGATGGCATCCAGGAAGCTTCGGCATTATTTTCAAGCATACAATATTGTTGTTCCTTCTTCGCAGCCGTTGAAGGATATTATGAGAAATAGAGAAGCTACTGGACGGATTGGAAAATGGGCTGCAGAGCTCAATTAATTTCGCATTGATTATGTGCATAGATCCTCGATCCAGTCTCAAGCGTTGGCAGATTTCATTGCCGATTGGACGCCAGGGGCTCAGGATGAAGAAACAAATAAAGATGCCGAAGTGTGGACAGTGTTTTGCGATGGGTCTTGGGGAACCTTCGGAGCAGGAGCAGCCGCTGTGTTGGTCTCACCATCCAAAGTTAAAACTTGTTATGCGGCAAGACTTGATTTCAGCTGTACAAACAATATTACTAAGTACGAAGCCCTGCTCCTGGGCCTTCGGAAATTAAAGGCAATGGGAATCAGAAGGGCGATTCTTAAAACTGATTCCCAGGTTGTTTCGGGTCATATCGACAAGAGTTGCAAGGCTAAAGATCCGAAGCTTGAAAAATATCTAGACACGGTCCGAAGAATCGAAGCTTCCTTCGAAGGATTTTCTGTCAAAAATATCCCTCGAGGACAAAATGAGCATGCTGATTTGCTAGCTAAGTCAGCAGCACAGGGGCTGCCGTTACCTTCGGATGTGTTCTTCGAAACAATAAAGGCACCTTCAGTGGAACTCCTTGAAAGAGCAGTCCTCAACATATCTCCTGTTTATAGCGAAGATTGGAGAACTGAGATCATCTCTTACCTTCAGGGTAAGTTCCTTTCAGATGACGAAGCTTATAACAGGAGGATAGAGGCAAGAGCTCGTCCATATGTCATGATAGAAGGGGAGTTGTACAAGCATGGAGTTTGCGCTCCGCTACTCAAGTGTTTATCTAGAACCGAAGGTATAGAGTTGATGAAAGAAATACATGCAGGCCTGTGTGGATCTCACATTGGGTCTAGGCCGTTACTTGGAAAAGTTTTCCGCCAAGGGTTTTATTGGCCGAAGGCAGCTTCGGATGCAGCGGAATTAGTTCAAAAGTGCGAAGGTTGTCAGAAATGTGCAAGAGATCAAAAACAACCTTCGTCTTTAACACAGCTCATACAACCCATCTGGCCATTGCAAAGGTGGGGCCTTGACTTGTTAGGTCCATTACCACCGGCTCAAGGGAATTTAAGATATGTTATAGTGGCTGTGGAGTATTTTCTAAATGGATTGAGGCAAAGCCATTAGCCACAATAACTTCGGCCACTGTCCAAAAGTTTTTCTGGCAGAATATTGTTTGTCGTTTTGGGGTACCGAAGGCCATCACTGTAGATAATGGAACACAATTCGACTCCGAAGCTTTCAGAAATTTCTGTGATCAAATTGGTACGAAGATCCATTTTGCATCAGTCAGGCATCCAGAGTCAAATGAGCTCGTTGAAAGAGCCAACGGCATTATAATGACAGGAATAATGAAGTTAATCTTCAATCAACCTAGGGGAAAGTGGCCAGATCAGTTAACCAAAGTGGTGTGGAGCCACAATACAACAACATCAAGGTCTACAGGCTTTACTCCATTCAAGTTATTATTCGGTGACGAAGCAATAACTCCGGAAGAAGCTAAAACTGGATCAATAAGAGTAGTAGCTTCGACAGAATCAGGTCCTGAAGATGCTTGTTTTGTGGAAAAAGATGCTTTAGAAGGGATCAGGCTTCAAGCTGTGGAGAATATCAATAAATACCAAGCCAAAACAGTCAAATGGCGAGATAGAAAAGTTCGGCTAAAGAATATTGAGCCGGGACACTTGGTGCTTCGGAGAGTGGCCAACCCAGACACAGTGGGCAAGTTACAGTTGAAATGGGAGGGACCTTTCTTAGTAGCATCTTCGTCAAGACCTGGTTCATACAGATTGAAGGACATGGACGGCAACGACATTCCAAGATCTTGGAATGCGGATGAGCTTCGGCGATATTATGTGTAACTTGATGTAACTTTTTTATGTTTTTTCTTTTTCATGGCACCCTTTTCCTTTCTAAAGGGGGAGAAAGGTTTTTAATGGGGCCATCATATGTAATTTCCTTTTTAGTTCTATAAGAGCAAAATCCCCCAAGGAATGTAAATGTAAAAGCTGAGAACGCACCATCGAGTGCCGAAAGTAAAAGGCGAAGAAGCTCCAAAGTCGTTCCTAAGGGAATGCAGAGCTTACAGCGAAAAGTCAACGCTGATTCCGCCGAAAGTAAAAGGCAAAGAAGCTCCAAAGTCGTTCCTAAGGGAATGCAGAGCTTACAGCGAAAAGTCAACGCTGATTCCGCCGAAAGTAAAAGGCGAAGAAGCTCCAAAGTCATTCCTAAGGGAATGCAGAGCTTACAGTGAAAAGTCAACGCTGATTCCGCCGAAAGTAAAAGGCGAAGAAGCTCCAAAGTCGTTCCTAAGGGAATGCAGAGCTGATGTGTGATTGTTTCTAAGGAAATAATGGCTAAGGGTATGGCTTCGGATATGTGTTTGGACATTCATTCGCACATCACATTACATCATAGCATTTGCATTCATAAACATTCATTCAGGCATATATAGGATAATCATCATCATGGCATAAGTGGTTGTTTCGGCATAAGAGAAGAGCTTCTTCGCGTACAAAAAAGAAAGGCTTCGGCAAAAAGAAGAAGCGGTCTTTTATGCTTCGTTGTGTACAAAAAAGAAAGGTTTCGGAAAAAAGAAGAAGCGGTCTTTTATGCTTCGTTGTGTACGAAAAGAAGGGAAGGTGTTTTTTCGCCTTTGGCTCAAAATACTAATTTCGTCCACATCAAAGCACCTCCATGGAAGGGTAAGAATATATTACAAGGTATGAACAAAGTTCATTAAGAACAGTTTAGCTGTATTTACAAAAGTTATTACAAAAGTCTCTTGAGTTTTTTCTACAGTCTACTCCTACTGATCTTCACCGGGTTTCAGCTTCGGCGGCATATTCTTTAAGCATCAGTTTCAGCTTCGTCATCCTACATGAATCAATGTATTGTGAGTAAAAATCAAGTTTGAAGGAGAAGGTAAGCACAAGGTATGATTTCTTACTGGTTCAAGATGACTTCGAGCTTCGTCTCCAGCCTTTTCTCGCCCGTCTTTTGTCCATATCATTTTTATAAATCTGTTTGAAATGCTTCGGGCGAGGTCAGGAATATCGTCTAGAATTGATGGAGATAGAGTGAAATTGGGCCTGTTGACGATTTTTCCATGATCACAGCCAGCCTTCAGAAATGCTGCAGCAGTGCCCCGAGAAGCTACCCAGGCACAGAAGTCACCGTGCCCGGCTATAACTTCGTCAAGCTCATCAATTTCAGCTTCAATATGTTCGAAGGTTCTTGGCAAATTTTCAGCTGAAGGGGTGAACTTTCCACTGCTGGCTCCAACTGAATAAAAGATCTTTTTTAATTGTTGAATACAGTTGTTACTAAATTCCAAACATTTGTTTTGAAGGCTTGTCAACGATTTTTTCAAATCTGAGTTTTTTTGGACTTCGGCCTCAAATTTTGAATTAAGCTCTTGCTTCTCTTGTTCAAATTGTTTTGATTGGCAGAGAAGCTTTGTATTCAATTCTGCTACTTTAGCTTCAGTTTCTGCCAATAAGCCTTCAGTTGTTTGGAGTTCGAAGTCTTTCTTTTCAATAGTAGCTGATTGCTCTTTTATTTTGCTCTCTAAATTTTCAATTATAACTTCGTGTTTCTTATCCTCTAAATCTTGCTGCATTTTCAAAGCTTTGCTCAGTAGCATGCTCTGCACATAAACAACCTTCGTTAGAAACATTTTCATTATTAAAAACAATAAAAGTCAGAGAAAAGTTGTTTACCTTGAAATTGGAATAAAATAAGCTACCAACGATATGTTGTCGTCGGTAGCGGCTGATATCCGTTTCCAGCTTCGGAAAACCGATACTCTTTGATAGAGTACCGATGACTTTAGCTCCAGTTTGATCCCGGATGCAGTCTAATTTTTCATCGGCAATACCCCCGAAGAGGAGTGCTCCTGGTTTGTATCCGCAGGATTTGGCATACTCTTTAAGCTCCTCTATCTCGGTTTTTGACAATTTTTCTCCAACCAAGTTTTGGAACATGAAGGCTTCGTCCTCTGAAGCTTCGTCAACAATTTCCTTTTCTTTCCCAGACACTGCGGCCATGGCCTCTTCAGCGGCAGCAGTAGCTTCTTCTGTGGCCATGTCTAGCAGTATTTTGTCGATATGTTCAATTGTGCTTTCCAAGTTCAAACCTTCAGGCGAGGTAGCTTCGGCAGCCGCGACCTCCGAAGGTGGGATTTCAATATTTGTTATTTCTTCAGCCGCTGGTATCTTTTGAGCTGAAGCTCTCGGTGGTGTCTTGTCAATGACTTCTGTCACTGCGATGATTCTTTGTCTCTTTGTTTTAGTTGTTTTCTTCGTTTTTTCGGGCTCCTTTTCCTTCTGAAAAAACTTTGTCAGTTGAGGCCCCAATGGACTTAGCTTCGCAGGCAGGGATTCAGTCATTACCTTTAAAATCTCTTCCACGTCAGTGGCAGAGCGTGATGCGGGAGTCTCCTCTTCGTCAGATACTTTTCGCTTCGGAGATGATATTTTCTTCTTCGGAATATTCTTCTTTTTTGGTGGTTCTTCCTCATCTTCATTTAAAGCTTCGGCTCCCCTTTTCCTTTTTTGGCCCCCGGCACCTTTGTTCAGATTTTCATAGTCAGGGTATTCAAAACCCAGGGCGTCCAGCACTCGATTCAGCCTTCGCTTCGGACGGGTGCCGAAGGCCGCAGTCATCAATTGATCTTCTTTTTTCGAGTAATTCCCAAGAATTTCATTGCACATTATTTCAACTGTGTCCAGCCATTCTTGGCAAGGTTTTTTAAAGTATTTCTTAAACTTGTAATAGTAAGGTAACCGCACAAGTTCCCCTTCTTTCTTCTCCCCCTCTAGCTTCGGCATTTCCCATTCTTTTAAAGTAGGAAAAACCCTGAAGGCCAAGAACTCTTGAACCAGGTCCCTAGTACTGATATGCTCTGAAATAATTTTAAACTCAGCCAGTGCAGCCCAAGTGGGACCTTCTAATGACATTTGGCATCGTGGTCTTGTTTCTCCGAAGATCAATTCAAGAGGGCTTTGTACCAGCTTCTCTTGGTCTTCGTCAACTTTCACATAAAACCATTCTGATTTCCAGCCTGCCGGCCATTTGCTTCGGTAACTGATTACAGGAAACTTTGTGGTTTTCCGATAGGCAAAATTGTAGCAACCAAAGTTATCATGTAATCCATCTTTTCTAGCCTTCGTCTGGTAATGCAGCTCATGAACTCGACAAAAGCTATCGGCAAACGGCTCCACCGCCTGGCTTCGGAGGGCCCAGATATAAACACTAAGCCTGACGATAGCGTTAGGAGTCAACTGATGAAAGTAGATACCAAACCTCTTCAATACATCTGCAATAATCCTATGAAGGGGGAATCTCAACCCAGCCTTTAGAAAGCTCTTGAAAATGACTATTTCATCCTTCTCTGGCTTCGGGGTAGTTTCTTCCCCCCCGAAGCGAAGTAGCTTCTTCTGACTTTCACTGAAATAACCTGATTTTACCATCTTGGAGAGATCAGCCTTCGAAACGGTCGACCTTCCGAAGTCCAAGTGGCTGGGCTTGCTGGGCATGGCAATGCGATAATCATCTTCGGGATCAGTTTCTTCAATGTTCTCTTCTTCTGCTTCGGCAGTTGCTTGTTCTGCTTCAACAGTGGGGGTTTCTTCCGAAGTTACCAGTCCGGATCGTTGCATTGCTTCGGAGATGGGAACAGTCTCCGAACCTTTAGCTTCGCCTCCTTCACGCTCAACCCTGGCGGTAGATCGCACTCTGGCCATTTAATTCTGAGTTTGAGGAAATTAAATACTCTTTTCTTCCGAAGTTTTTCCCTCTGACGAAGCAGGCTTCAAGTTGGAGCTTCGTTCGATTCCGAGAATCAAGCTTCGGCGATGGTTAAAAATTTTGGCAGCAAAACAGTGCAAATAGCAATAAATGCTGTGGTAACTTCACACCTACTCGTCTGTTTATATAGTGCTGCAGGTAAGAAGGCGAAACGCCAGGATTTTTACACCAGGCGGACAGTCGCCTGCACTCGCTGCGCGGTGGACCGCAGAGACCAAACAGTAACTCTGCAAAGTGGGACTGCTACGCGCTCGGAAACTGAATCGTTTCTCGACAACGAGCTCAGGGAAGGTGTTTTTTGGACCTTCGGCTTCCCGAAGCTTAAGAAACTTTTTTCACGGATCAAGCTCGTTACGAAAAACGATCTAGCGCCGCGAAAGGGGCTACTGTTGGGGCCATGCTCCGTCACGCCAAAGGTCCCGTAGAAAGAAGCAGCTTCGGCGGAAGCTGTCCGCAGGAGATAACCGAAGGTTCCTCTTCATGAAGCTTTGGTATAACAAACCGACTTAAAGATAGAATGACCTTTCAATCCATAAAGGTCTGAGTCAATGTTGTAAACTTTTATGAGGGGCATAATTGTAATTCTTCACAGGCTGTGTCCTGTGTCTATAAATAGATGAACAGTACCCCCGTACTGTTCAGGCTGACTGGTATTCGCTCGTGCGTCACGTTTGTATTTTTGCCTTCCACCAAATCGAAGGTACAAATGTAATTCAATATTGTTCTTATTCTTCCATAATCATATAATGAGGACACTTAATAATGTTATATGATTATTCATGTATTCTTTCATGTTTCATATGCTTTTCCTTTTATCAATATAAACTATGATGATGAAGGTATGTCTTTCATAACCTTCGTCCAAAATCGTTATATTCTAAGGGAAATAACGCTTCGGAGGACGAAGGACATTAACCATTAACTTCTTTCTGTGTTGCCTTGTTCTTGATTCATAGCATTTGAGAACAAGTCCCCAACACGCAGCTAATGAGACTACTTGATCCATTGTACTGCATTGAGTAACAAGTGGAAATATGATGAGTTGATATAAGATGTTGATTGCCAAAAATATTTGCTACTATGTATGAGTAGATAGTACACGTTTAGCCTTAAGAGAGTCACACTTGAATTTGACAAAGTTAAAACTTGAATTAGAAACTCATCTAGTGCTTTTGGCAAACCAAACCCCACAGCCAAACAGCTGCATGTCTAAAGGTAGAGGAGCAGACTCCTCACACCGGGTAATTCTAGCTGAGTATTAGTATACTCAGCCTTGCTTGTGGCATAATTTTACAGGTTCTCTGGAGGACATGGTTGCTGGAGTGACTTGGCCGTCCACCTTACCACCGGGTTGGACTGTTGAGTGGGACCCCGCCTCGGCTGAGGAGGAGCATGAGGAGTGATGGGACAGGCTTCCCCATCTCTCTGTTTATTTACCGTAGTTTATTTCCGCTGCACTTTGAACAATGATAGTTACTTTTGCAAAAACTCCGATGATGATGATGTAATAATTTAATACTCTCACATGCATGGTTTTATGCTTTATTGTATTTGCTCTGTGACTCACCATCGAGTGAGATTGTGGTACTTGATCCTGTCAGTGGCTGTGTCGGACTAGATCCGAGGGATTGACGGGTTATTCCCATTTAAGTGTGGTCCAGCCTTTAAGGCAGGGCTTAGGCACTTAAGCTGGAATAATTCAGGCAGTTCCGCCACAGCTGGTATCGGAGCTTGTACCACCGCAGAGGAATCAATAAAATATGAATACCATCCCTTTTCAAAATAAAACTTGATAGAAACAATGTTGGATAGATCGTAGGACGAGCAGGATAGACCTAGGACGTGAAGCCTTAGGATGATAGAAGGGTAACTAGGTGGCTAAATAATTAGGCCCTACAGGCCACTTTAAGGGATGGGAGTCTTTCCCTATCCCCTTATTTTGGTGAGGTCATTCAGGACGAGCATGCATGCATTGCTAAATTAAACAATTGAGTAAAGACTTAAAAACAAGGTGATAACCAACTAAGTCTCCAGTACCTTTTTATTTATCCAAGAGAAAGGTTAAATTTTGTTTCTCTTGTTCTTTTTATAATTCTTTTTCTTTTGCTTACGCTTAACCATACACAGATGACCTCCCACGGATCCTCAGAGGACAGAAATGCACTAACCCACACTGACGGGCTTGCACGAGAGGGCTTCCCCCGTATTTTGTGGGAGGTACTCCAGGGAGCCGGGTACTTGACACCCCCTCAGTATACGGTGCAGCAGTTTGAGAAGCACCGGGTGCCCCGCTGTAGGGTGAGGATGATCTTGGAGCCTCATCCCCTATAGCCAGGCTGGCGTTCCCTGGACTCCGAGTCTTTCGGATACCGGGCGGAGGACACGATCGAGGCGATCGCTCTGCACGGGTTGACGACTTTTTGTGGATTCCATCCCTTGGAGCTCTCTACCCACCCCATTGGTTTGTTCCCCGCGGAAAAGGAGGACGACCCAATGTGGAAAGATCGGGTGGAGCATGCCAAGGACATCTGGGCTCTCTACCTAGGTCACACGGCTCACTTGTCGGTACGGTGCATGAACGCCCTGTACCGTCTGCAAGTGATGCATGGGGAGGCAATGACTCATTTGATGGCACTATTGGAGGCAACCAAGATCACCCTGGACAACAGGGAGGAGCTCGTGGTTGACTTGTCCCAGGAGCTGGTAGAAAAAGATTTACAAGTGGAGCATCTGTCTGATGAGATCCATGAGCTAGATGAATTGGTGGGGACGAGGGAGAACACCATCAAAGTTCTCGAAGATCAGCTCCTCAACACCCAGCAACAGCTCGCAGAGGCTAATGAGCACCTAGATATGCATCATCAGGAGATCCATGATGGGGAGGCTGACGAGGACGTCGACATTGAGGGAGGGGAGGAGCCTGCTTCCAGCGTAGACACTGCTGGCTCAGGGAGGCCACCTTCCCCCGAGTCGAGTGTCGCCTCTTTCGCTCATTAGTTGCCAGAGTAGGAATATAGATCGGTAATGTAGGACTCCTTGCAGCTAGCTTAGCTTTTGCACCTTTGGGGTACTAGGCTAGATAGAGTTGAGTCTTTTTGGGGCAAATGATGTAATCGTGTTAAACTCTTTTGGAAGCATGTTGGATGGATGCTGTTATCAGTTTAAATTTGGAAGGAAAAAGTTACGCCTTTATAAATCCTTTTGTTAAAGTTGGAGTCTATCATTTGGCTGTTAACTCTTTTCGCCGCGATTAAATCTTGAACTGGAGATATGGTGTTAAGTATTTATGTGGTTTTTCAGATGGCCGGGAGGCAGCGTCGTGGTCAGAATGAGCGCGTTCCTCCACCGCCGCCACCGCCTCCCACTCTGCAGGAGCTCTTGGCTCAGCAGAATGAGACCTTGAGGCAACTAGCTCAGCATCAGCCACCACCTCAGCACTATGGTGGTGGAGACCATCAGCGTCACCCCGCGGCAGCTACCTACCAGGAGTTCCTCAGTACCTAGCCCCCATTGTTCACAAGGGCAGAGGATCCACTTGATGCAGATGTGTGGTTGCGGGTAGTGGAATCCAAATTCCCGCTACTCCATGGAGCTTGCTCAGAAGTCACTAGGGTCCGATTCGCTACTCAGCAGCTTCGCGGACCCGCGCGGACATGGTGGGACCACTATCTTGCTATGCAACCGGCTGACCATGAAGTGGAATGGAGGGAGTTTAAGGCAGCTTTCAGGGGGCATCACATACCCGCAGGCATCATGGACCGAAAGCTCAATGAGTTTCTGGCACTCACTCAGGGCAACAGGACAGTGTTGCAGTATGCCCAGGCTTTTAATGACTTGTGCCAATATGCTGGATATCACGCAGACATGGATGAGAAGAAGAGAGACAGGTTCAGGAGGGGGCTCAACACTAAGCTCCGTGATCGTCTCAACACCGTCAGGGCCAACAGTTACAATGAGTTGGTCAACATGGCTATCTCCCAGGAGGACTGCATTACAGCTCGACAGGCAGAAAAGAAGAGGAAGACCCCTGTGGCAGGACCCTCAGCTCAGCCACAGCGCTTCAGGATAGTGTCCGACACACAGAATAGGGGACCCCAGCAGCAGCAAGGGAGATGGGTGATCCGACCACCGTAGCAGCAGCAGCAGGCACCCAACCGCACCCAGTTTCCAGCTCAGAGGAGCAATCAGCAGCAGCAGTACCGCCAGGCAAATGACAACAGGTGTTTCACATGCGGCAACACCGGACATTATGCCAAGAATTGCCCCCGGAACCAGCAGAGGCAGGGGCAGAATGTCAATCCGAACCAGGGCAAGAGGCAGAAGGTGCAAGTGAGGCAGGGCAGGCTAAACTTCACCACCATGGCTGATATTCCAGAGGGAGCACCCGTCATGACTGGTATCTTTACAGTTTTAAATTATCCTGCTATTATTCTTTTTGATTCTGGTGCTTCACATAGTTTTATCAGTGCCAAATTTAGTGCCAAGTGCCAGTTGCCTTTTCACCACACCAATGGGGGTATCACAATTTCAACACCAGGAGGCAGGATTGCCACTAATCAAATCAGCAGGCATGTGCCCATAAAGTTTGGTAGTCTAATAATTAAAATCACCCTCCTCATTTTGGGTTTGGACAGCGTGGATATCATATTGGGGACTGACTGGTTAACAAGGCATCGGGCAGTTATTGACATTGCAGCTAGGGCCATTGAAGTGCACTCACCAACCTGTGGTGAAACCACATTATATTTGCCCGATCAGGGTTGCACCCGTTCTTGTGCCTTTGTTATGATAGAATCCCCAGTGGAAAAGATCCCCGTCATCTGTGACTACCCAGATGTTTTTCCGGATGAATTGCCAGGAATGCCACCTGACAGAGACATCGAGTTTGCAATTGAATTGCAACCCGGGACTGCTCCTATCTCTAAGAGACCCTATAGGATGCCTCCCGCAGAACTAGCAGAACTGAAAAAGCAACTGCAAGAACTGTTGGACAAGGGGTTTATTCGCCCAAGTACTTCACCTTGGGGATGTCCCGCTTTATTTGTGAAGAAAAAGGATGAGAGTTTGAGAATGTGTGTTGATTACCGCCCTCTCAATGCGTGACTATCAAGAACAAATACCCACTGCCCCGCATTGATGTCTTGTTCGATCAACTAGTAGGAGCCAAGGTATTCTCCAAGATAGACCTTCGCTCATGTTACCATCAGATCAAGATCCGTGCCAGTGATATTCCCAAGACGGCTTTCTCCACCAGATATGGGCTGTATGAGTTTTTGGTGATGTCTTTTGGGCTGACCAATGCCCCGGCTTATTTCATGTACTTGATGAACTCAGTATTCATGCCAGAGCTGGACAAGTTCGTGGTTGTTTTCATTGATGATATTCTGGTCTATTCCAAGAATGAAGACGAGCATGCTGAGCATCTGCATATCGTGCTTCAGCGACTGCGCGATCATCGTCTATATGCGAAGTTGTCTAAATGTGAATTCTGGCTGAAGGAAATAAAATTCTTGGGTCACACAATTTCTCAGGATGGGATATCAGTTGATCCTGAGAAAGTACAAGAAGTGATGGACTGGAAACCTCTAACTACAGTGAGGCAGATTAGGAGTTTTCTAGGATTGGCAGGGTATTACCGATGATTTATTCCGGATTTCTCCAGAATTGCCAAGCCAATGACTGAGTTATTGAAGAAGGGAGCCAAGTTTACTTGGAGCCAAAAGTGCGAAGATGCTTTTCATACACTGAGGCAACATTTGACAACAGCCCCAGTGCTGGCTCAACCCGATAGCACCAAGCCCTTTGAAGTTTATTGTGATGCCTCTGGTACGGGATTGGGATGTGTCTTGATGCAAGAAAACAGAGTGATTGCTTATGCTTCCCGAGCACTTAGACCTCATGAGCAGAACTACCCTACACATGACCTGGAATTGGCAGCCTTGGTTCATGCTCTTAAGATATGGAGGCAGTACTTGATGGGAGCTCACTGTAACATTTACACTGATCACAAGAGTCTCAAGTATATTTTCACTCAGGCAGACCTTAACATGAGGCAGAGGAGATGGTTAGAGCTAATCAAGGATTACGATTTGGAGGTGCATTACCATCCTGGCAAGGCGAATGTTGTGGCAGATGCCTTGAGTAGAAAGGCCCAGTGTAACTGTATGGGCATGGATGCAAGAGTTACCACCCTGTGTGATGAGTTGTGCAAGCTGAGCCTGGAAGTTGTTCCTTCCGGTGAATTAAGTTATATCTCAGTGGAGCCCACATTGCAAGAGCAAATAGTCCAGGCACAGATTGGGGATAAAGGTGTCCAGGTTATCAAAGACATGCTCAAGCAGAAGGCAGAAAAATACAAGTGCTTCCGTCAGGACAGCAAGGGAATTTTGTGGTTTGAAGATCGATTGGTTGTTCCCAAGGACCCTGAACTTAGAAAGAAGATACTGGATGAAGCTCACCTTTCCAAGTTCTCCATGCACCCTGGTAGCAACAAGATGTACCATGATATCAGATCTTTATATTGGTGGACCAGAATGAAGAGGGAAATTGCCAAGTATATATCCGAGTGTGACACCTGCCAGAGAATCAAAGCCAGTCATTTGAAGGCAGCAGGCCCTTTGCAACCTCTTCCCATACCATCTTGGAAATGGGAGGACATTTGCATGGACTTTATCGTAGGATTGCCCAATACCTCTAGGCACCATGATTCCATTTGGTTTATTGTGGACAGGCTGACCAAGACTGCCCATTTCTTGCCAGTACATACCACCCACAAGACAGAGAAGTATGCGGAAATTTATGTTGATCAAATAGTGCGGTTGCATGGTATTCCAAAGACCATTGTATCTGACAGAGGAGCCTTGTTTGTGGCACGCTTTTGGGAGCAACTCCAAGAATCACTTGGGACCCATGTCATACGAAGCTCAGCGTACCATCCCCAAACAGATGGCCAGACAGAAAGGGTAAACCAAATTTTGGAAGATATGTTGAGAGCATGTGCACTACATTACGGGAAGGATTGGGATAAGTGTCTTTCTTTGGCAGAGTTTTCTTACAATAACAGCTATCAGTCCAGTCTGAAGATGGCACCTTTTGAAGCCTTGTATGGGAGAAGGTGTAGGACCCCACTAAATTGGTCTCAAGCAGGAGAAAGGGAAATATTTGGGCCAGATTTGGTACTTGATGCAGAAGAAAAAGTCAGAGTCATCAAGAAGAACTTAGAAGCTGCTCAGGCTAGGCAAAAGAGCTATCATGATAAGAGGCGGAAGCCTCTCCAGTTTGTAGTGGGAGACCATGTCTATCTTAAGGTGTCACCCACCAAGGGTGTCCAGAGATTCGGAATTAAGGGCAAGTTAACTCCTCGATACATTGGACCCTATGAGATAAAAGCAAGTTGTGGACCTATGGCTTACCAATTGGAATTGCCACCCCACATGTCAGCAGTTCACAATGTGTTCCATGTATCTCAGCTGCGGAAATGTGTTCGCCTACCCACTGAAGTACTGTCGGAACCAGACATTGAGATAGAACCAGACTTGTCCTATCAAGAGTACCCCATCAAGATACTGGATCGGAAGGAGAGATCAACACGGGCAAGATCAATTAGAATGTATAAAGTTCAGTGGAGTCACCATTCAGCAGAGGAAGCTACGTGGGAGACGGAGGATTTTCTACGCTCTCGCTTCTAAACCCAAAACCCCACCCCCACCTGCCCTTTGAAAATAATTTTAAGAAAAACTTAGATAGCAAGGATAGTCTAAGTTGTGGTTTTAGCTTAAAAAGGACTTCCTTCTGAAGTTGCAAAAAAGATGACATTCGAAGAACAGTTAACCAAAGAAAACTTAAAGGAAAGCAGAAACCACACACCAGCACATCTTCTTGGCACCCTCCTAAGGACTCTACCTAAAATCTCGGGACGAGATTCCTTTAAGGGGGGAGGGCTGTAACACCTCAGGTGTTACTATGGCTAGAGCACACCTGGCACTAAGGACTGTGATCACATGTGGTAGAGGCTTAGGGAAACACATAAGAACTTGGAGATCATGTGTTAATCAAAGTTTGTTAATGACCTGAGAAGCATTACTCAAATCTTTGTACCCTTACTATCTTGGAAGGGAGAGGGGGGAAGAACCCTAGACCTCTCTTAAACCCTATCTCCCAAAACCATGGTTAAGAGGGGAAAGAGAGTGAGCAAATGGGCAAAACATGGGTAATTTTTAACCAAACCTTAAGTAACCTTATAACCAGCAGTTAGGGGAGGGAAATATTGCAAAAAGACCCCTGGAGAAACCTCAAATCTAATCTCCAAGTGGAGAGAGAGCTAGAGCTCTCTGTTTCTCTCTAAGTTAAAAACTACACCTACACTAAAGATCAGTCGTGTTCACCTCGAAGCTGGCACCAAATCCACTTGTGTTCTATACCAAAAATGTGGCATACCACCTAGGGCACCCACTGAAAAAAGCTGAGCCCGAGACTTGGACGTTTGACATGCCTTGGCTTGGTTTTTGTCGCGAGGTGGGCAGTGTGACACACCCGATTTGGCGACCGGAGATCTCCCTCCCTAGGCCATATCTGCAATGGCGTCTCACAGGTAAGTGATAGCCCTAGGTGCCAGGAGTAGACCCGTGCTGGATTTATGCCAAGATTCGCACGTTTGCGACTTGGGTGAGCTGTGGAACAAGGGCAGAAGAAAAGCTCCACGTGTTCGACGCGCTCTGCCACGCCAGAGCACGCCCACGCCCGACCCCGCGCCGCGCCGAGCCGCGCCCGTGTCCCCTGTGTGCGCCCGCGCCTATAAAACCCACTGAGGCCTCAAACACACTCCTCCGCGCACCCTCAAACCTCACCGGAGCATAGCTCGCCGCTGTTTGCCCGTGCGCGACGTGTTCGCGGCCGCCCGACCCACTGCCGCCGTAGACCGGCCAGCCCAGCGTTTCCCAGCCCCGTCCAACCCTCAGAGACGAGTGTGCACAACTCAGTGAAGCTCCCCGAGCGAGGAATCGAAGCCTGCTTCACCGGAGAGGCCAGTCCACGGTCGCCGGAGCTCACACCCTCGCCGGAGTACGTGGACCGGGTAATCCGCTCAATCTTTTTCCAATTCCTGGTGCACACAGCCACTACGTGACCCCATGAAGCTCACCTTGCCCTCGGATTGAACCAGCTCGCCGTGGTTTGGCCGGTACACTCGTCGCCGACGAGAACACCCGCCTGCGCACGTGGACCGAGCGATTCCGGCCATCCCCGCCGTCGAGCCGCACCTCGCCGTGACCGCCAGAGCCTCCCCGAGCCAACCCTGCCCTTCGTCGGACCTATCTCGCCGCCGGTAAGCCGTGCCACCCTTTTCTTTCCCGCGGGTACTGTTTACGTTGGGGGAAGGACTGCGGGTGAGAGGAAGAAAAGGTCAGGGGGCTTTTTGAACTGTCAGCGACTCAGGAGAATAGTGGCTCAGGGGTAGATTTGAGTGGGTTGATTCAGTTTAAACCCAGGGACCTCAGTGTAAATTGTTTTTCCAGGAAACTCTTATTTAAATCTGTTTTTAAATTGAACAGAGACTTTAAAAATTCATAACTTCTGTTTAGTTCATCCAAATTTGGTCAAACCAATTTTGTCAGACCCTAAATAATTTAGCCTACTTAAGAAAAATATAAAACCCCCTATGTACTATAGAAAACTTTAAAGCTCTGATTTAATTATAGTATTGGCCAAAAGCTCAATAATAGAAAGAAAAATAGTTATATTATTTGTCTAGGGTTAGGAAAAATTGGAGAAGTTTGTATCTACCTACTAACCTGTTTAAAAATGTTAAACCTCTCTGTCCACTCCATTAAGTTAGTTTTTACTACTTATTTTACAATATACTTAAGGTTAAGAAAAATAGAAAATGTAATTTAAATAATGAAACAGAG
Organism: Zea luxurians; assembly: GCA_029449295.1. NCBI lineage: Eukaryota > Viridiplantae > Streptophyta > Magnoliopsida > Poales > Poaceae > Zea > Zea luxurians. The sequence goes on along the minus strand of JAOPSE010000001.1, from coordinate 39,945,786 downwards.
GGCACCTCTATTTTTATTAGGGTACTTATTCAATGAAGTTCACTGGAAAAATCTATCATACCCTGGTTTAGTATAAAATAAGTAGGATCCCTTTTATTTTTAGAAAACAAGGGAAACTTAGAAAAACCCTACAAAAATAACCCTAAGACAAAGACACCCCAAACCTTGGGATAACTAATGTTTGGTTATTATGAACAGAGGAAAAATACAAAATCTGTTGTTTGATATTTTAAAAAATGACAAGTTAGTTATAAGCACCTTTTTGGCATAAAACTTTAGAAAATCACCACTAAATAATCACCAATTAACTTTATGTGAATTTTGGCACAGAGGTTTGGTATTACTATTAGATCCCAACAAAAATAACCCTTAGGAAGGAACTCAACTCTAAGGGAGAGGTATAGTGTAAAGTGGCCCATTTTACACCACCCTTATTATTTTTGTCTAAAGATTAGCCTTTTCATTTTGAACCTCAATTTCCTAGAATGGGCTATAGTGACCAATGGAAATCCACTGTAATTTTTACAGAATTTTTGGAAAATGTTAACCCACTGTCGTAGTTCAAACCTACACTAGAAGCCATGAAATGAGAATAAAGAAAGGGAGATATGAATAATGGAAAATTAGTGTCATCCTAAAACTCTTTCTAACTTGTCCACTGAGATACATGAAGGCAATACCAATTACCTATGCCTACCCCTAGCAAGACCTGGACCTAGAAATGATAAGCATAAACCATTAAAAGCCACATATGACCCGAAAACCCTAAGTTACTCATCAACTTAGTTTTTCTTCGCTTAGCATAATGTTGTTAAATCTTGCATAATCATGACATACATGTTCATTGCATTTCGATAGACTGTAACCTTGCTGACGGAGAGTACATCCTCGTGCCGGAGCAAGGAGCTGCTCAGGAGGTAGCCCCAGATCCCGCACCCGAGTCTGCACCAGAGGATCTGCCTGCCACAACCTTGGAAGGCAAGCCCCGGTTTTATGCATAACCTGTTATTTATGCTATTTTATTATACTTAATGATTGTAGGATTGTTTGTGCACTTAAGTGTAGGAGTTGTTTGGAACCCTAGTTGCATGATCTCAGGAATCCTTGTTGAGATGGATACTAGTATGCTAGGTCGAGTAGCTGCTTTAATTAATTAGGATTTCGGTAGAAGACGAGTGATTTTTCTAGCACTCGCGCGAGATCAGGAATTGATTGTATCCACTTTTCCTATCATATTGATGGTTGGTCGATGGACACGGATCCATGGGGATGCGTGGCCTACGGGAGGAAAATGAAATAAGGATTAACATGCGGATACCTGTGTCAAGCGTTTGAATGTACTAAGCACATGCCGAGAAATATGGTAAATCGGTAAGCCTAGTACTTGATTGAACCTGGCAGTGGACTTTACCCCTCACGCGACCTGAGACGTGGTCTCCCATTCCGGTTATGGTGGGTACAAGTGCGGTCACTGCACGACGGCAGTCGGGGTCAGTGAGGCATTGTACGCCAAGGCGGTGAGCCCTGATCTGCTGACGGGGAATCGATGGGGACGGTTGATGTGTGTGGGGACGGAGTGCCTCGCCACGTCGTGTGTTTAGGTTTACCTTGCAAGGATAAAACTCGATTCGAATCGTCTGCTTCTCGCAGCTAATGAGACTGCTTGATCCATTGTACTGCATTGAGTAACAAGTGGAAATATGATGAGTTGATATAAGATGTTGATTGCCAAAAATGTTTGCTACTATGTATGAGTAGATAGTACACGTTTAGCCTTAAGAGAGTCACACTTGAATTTGACAAAGTTAAAACTTGAATTAGAAACTCAGCTAGTGCTTTTGGCAAACCAAACCCCACAGCCAAACAGCTGCATGTCTAGAGGTAGAGGAGTAGACTCCTCACACCGGGTAAGTCTAGCTGAGTATTAGTATACTCAGCCTTGCTTGTGGCATAATTTTACAGGTTCTCTGGAGGACATGATTGCCGGAGTGACTTGGCCGTCCACCTTACCACCGGGTTGGACTATTGAGTGGGACCCCGCCTCGGCTGAGGAGGAGCATGAGGAGTGATGGGACAGGCTTCCCCATCTCTCTGTTTATTTACCGTAGTTTATTTCCGCTGCACTTTGAACAATGATGGTTACTTTTGTAAAAACTCCGATGATGATGATGAAATAATTTAATACTCTCACATGCATGGTTTTATGCTTTATTGTATGTGCTCTGTGACTCACCATCGAGTGAGATTGTGGTACTTGATCCTGTCAGTGGCCGTGTCGGACTAGATCCGAGGGATTGACGGGTTATTCCCATTTAAGTGTGGTCCAGCCTCTAAGGCAGGGCTTAGGCACTTAAGTTGGAATAATTCGGGCAGTTCCGCCACATTTTTCGTGGGCAATTAGTGGGGATCAGTGGGAGAATCATGTAGAGCTTTGTCATACCTTTCCAACGAGTACTTATGCGCTCGATTCGGAGTTATAATTTAGGAGATATCGTTGTTTGAATCCGGTTATGTTGCTGTCCAAAAAAACAGATTTTTTAGGTGGGTGAACAGCAGTAGTATTAGCAGTTTCTGGGAATTTTTCGTGGGTAATTAGTGTTAATCAGTATTATAATCATGTAGGGCTTTGTCTTATCTTTCCAATGAGTACTTATGCGCTTGATTTGGAATTATATTTTAAAAGATATCGCTGTTTGAATCCGGGTATGTCGCTATCCAAAAGACAAAAAAACAGATTACAGGGTTCATCTTGTGGACTGTTTTGGGCTAATTAGATGTTGGAATTTAATTATAAATTGTATACAAAACTTGTGGGGAATTTTATGTAGATGACTCTGGAGTTTTTGTTTGTTACCACTGCTGTCATAATTTTAAAGTTATGAAATTATTAAGCAGCACCGCTGCAGTTTGGTGGGTGTGGGGAGAGATGTAACCCACGGTGGGGTTTGAGTTTGTGCGTAGGTGCGACATCGTTTATGAGCCTGATTGTGTGAAATTGGTGCACTAAGTTGTGTGTCAAAAACAGGTGATGGACTTCTGGATCGTACTTAGGGATTTGCCCGAACTTCCGGTAAAGGCAAGTAAATATAGTGGTGGTTGCTACCGTTTGGTTTGCATCCTATTCCCTGTCATTGAGTATGCATAAGTTTTAATTATGTTAATCATTGAATTCTATGATGAAGTTTATTTGTTTGGAAGTATTAATTCTCAATTGTCTAATATTGTGGATGATCATAATTTGGTTATGATATATGTGGTTGATTCCCATCTTGGATGAAGTTGAAGTATCTTTTTGAATCACGTTATATGAAGTGTTGTAGGCATGACATGCACATCGCATCATCCATCTTGCATTTTGAAGTTATGTCGTGATCTTATGGTCCGACCGTACTGGTACATTTTTAGCATCGTACGTTGCCCGAGGAGGGGTACGATGCGGCTTCATATCCTTAGAGGTATGAAGGCAGAAGTCATTCTTGCATTTGCACTCATGAGGTATATATGAACTGTGACATTACTATGTTACTATTGTGGTTTCTACCTGCGAGGTGTGGTGACTAGGTGTGTTGTACGTTGTATACGTGCTGCACCGTCGTAATAAGAAAGTTGTGGAATCAAGTGGTGGTAAAACAATGTTCTTATGTGGTTAAACAGTTTGATATTATTTTACTTGCTGAGATGTGTCATCTCACTCTTGCATTACTCAATGCAGGTACTTGATACATGTTGGGAATGAGGGGAGTAGCAGCACGTCCACTTTCACTCTCAGAATAACGCTGCCCAGGTGCAGCCATGATTTAATTAGAAACTTGTTGTCAAAGGAAGTTTGTTTCTTTTAACTAGTCGTGCGCACTAGTTAATTCAGTTCATGTCGTATGTTTAACTTCTCTTTGCTAGCCGATTAATAATACTTAGTATGTTTTTGTCATGATATATGTTTATACACTGTTGCCCCCCTCATTTATGCAATTTTGCAAAGGGGATGCTGCCGAAATTTTATATATAGATGTCAGAAGTGTTGTTCAGTAGCATTCCGGGGTGTTTGTGGACCCCGGGGTGTTACAGTTGGTATCAGAGGATAGGCTTTAGATTCTACGCAATTTGAAGATAAATTTGACACACTTGCACATATAGGAAGGGTATGGGTTCGTATATCTTTCATATTAGTATTTTATTGTATAGATGACTAGAATTCCCTTACTCCAAATCCCTTTATGGTTTGATGGGGTATGTCGTTAACGACTTAACGTTTGATATGATATGTTACTTCTAATTAATATTGATTTCTTGATGTGGTTGTTATTGAAGTTATTATGCAAGTGAAGCTACTAATGTACTTGTTTTGTGTACATATCGTCATGATGTTTTTTATGCGATGTTTTTCAAATCTTTGAGCTATTACTATCATATATTTCTATATGCTTGATTATGGTTGTTTTTTTAAATGGATTTTTTGGGGTTCTAGTACTTTTAGGACCGATTGTTTATTGAGTCTGTGTAAAGTGGGTCTAATCCGGCTTGGTGTGGTGTGAAAACACTATATAATGTAGTTTTATCATGTTGTTGGGTCTGATTGAATGTTGGGCTACAACCCAACTTATCAATGTAATATTTCCAAGGAGGCAATGCTTTGCGCCTCACTTTTTTTTAGGCTAGTGTGGCTACTTGCTAACTTGATCTTAGTATAAAATTGGTTTGTCTCTCTAGAGCAGAGGCAACGTTGTAATGTCTATGAAATCTTTAGACTGGTAGAACTCGAGTGAATTTGTGAGATGACATAGATTGATAAGTCCAACCATGTCTACCTGATAGGTTTTCTTATTATGTGCAACCTTATTTTTAACAATAAATAGGATGGTTTCAAGTGGATTTTATGTCATGCATGTTTTCCTTCTATGGCTTGTTTCAATAGCCATAAAGGCTATGCATAATTTTTAGTTGTTGCAGGCTAGTCATGTGGGCGATTTTGACAACCCATTTTATATTTTTTTTATTTGCCAACATTGTACTACTTTGAATGCATCCTATGATATCACGAGGTACAAATTGTTCAAGTGCAGTAATAGTAGGTTTTGTCGTATGTGAGGTTAATCAAGGTAGTTTGGTTATGTGGATTGTCTTATTGACGTCCAATTACTCCTGTTGAGCATAGTATCGTGTTATTATTTTAGTATTGAAAGTAATATTTATGAAGCTTTTGCATGAGTTTATGTCAAGAAGTACATTAGTTTTCTTGTTGTTATCCCTCCATTGCTTTATGAGTGTTGCAAATTTTATCTCTTTTGAGAGGAGAAAAAGACGTTATATGACATGAGCACCATTTGCTTCACGTCAACAGAATAGTTGTGGAGATCTCTAGTAGTTGAATTCTAGTGTAATAACAACCATGTTTTATAGTGCCAGAGATGGGTATGTCTGGTGTTTCATACATTGTCGCTACATGGATGTTTGACCTTAGTGGTATTAACAAACGAGGTTGTTGAATTCGTTGATTGTTATGCTTAGTGTTCTAACCTATTAGGTACGCTACGTAATAATGGGAGCACATGATGGCCACGAGGAGCCCTGGGTGGTCTTCGACTGAGCCTTCAGAAACATAAAACCAGAAATCCCACCAGTTGCCCCACTTATTGCGGGCGTAGGGAACCAATTCCACAACCTCCATCGAAGTCTTGCCGGTCCTCGGCGTAAATGTGCACGATCCAAATTATGCAATCTCATGTCCAAATTTCCTCTTTTGCCAATGCAAACAGTAATGGTTTGTGAAGACCTCCATAGAGGGCTGACCGCCGTACGAAGTCGTCGCCCAGACATACTTCGCCAGGGCCACCATGGCATTCGGCGTCAGCTGGTGGACCTGGACCTCGAACTTCCGCAGGACCTCCGCCACGAATCGATGTCCAGGCAGACGAAGACCAGCGGCGAAAAACGCCTCAAACACGACCAGCTCGCCCTCCGGCTCGGGGACCTCCTCCGCCCCCGGGACACGCCCCACTTCGCTGCCAAAATATCCAAGTTGCTGCATATCTTGAACACGGACCAAGGAAATCCGCGACACGCCAAACTCCACTGTATCACCAGGATGTAACTCCTCCGCCGCCAAGTTGCTCAAAGTGTCCTCGGACGATGCGCCGGCCGGCGGTGTACTTGCAGCAGATGAGGAAGAGGACGGCATGGCTACGTACTGTCACACCCGGCTTTAAGGAACGAAGCCAGGTGCATCTCATACATGCGCCAAGAAGACAACATATATAATAACAGAGTGTATAGAGATAAATGTCAATAACATCAGAGTATTTATTACATAGAGGAAGACTTATTACAAAATAAAATAATAAAGATAAAACGAACTAAGGATCGTCGGCGCCAATGTCAACTGAGAAACACCACCTAGATCAGATCATACTCCTCGCCTTGTGGCTCCTCCTGAACCACCTGCTCTTCTCCTGTGGGGGGGTGTGAGACAGCAAGGGTGTTGGGGGCCTTCGGCTCCCGAAGGTCCTCAAGAAACATAATTTGATAATATTTTCCAAGTGTAATATGTGAACAGGCACCTTCGGAACAGGCACCTTCGGAGTGAGGTTGCGAGTATACAAGAGCGTGGTTAAGACGAAGCTTGACTGGAATGAAAAACGATCATGACGAAGGATAAGGCGATCACGAAGCTATGTGCAGAAAGGCTTCGGCACAACAACAGAAAAGAAGAACCGACTTAAAGATGAAAAGCCAAATTGGACCTCGAAGAATTACTGTAGTTATTGATAAATGTAAAGGGCATCTATGTAATTTTACACGGGCTGCGACCCGAGTCTATAAATAGGTGAACAGTACTCCCGTACTGTTCACGCTGACTTGGCATACGCTTTTTTGCATCACCTTTGTACCTTTACTTTTCATCAATCTGAAGGTACATTTGCAATTCATTTTTATAAATTTAATAATGGAAATATATCGATGATAATACTGGTATTATTACTCGCACATTATATATAGTTGCTCTGTTTTAATCATTTGTCAACTTAACGAAGGTCCTTTCTTTCGTAACCTTCGTCCGAGATTCGTTATACCCGAAGGGATATAACATTTCTAAGGGCGAAGGAGTTTGACATTTAACACTTTTATGTTGTCTTGTTCTTGATTCATAGCAGTTGAGAACAAGTCCCCAACATTGGCGCCCACCTCCGGTCAACTCACTTCCACTTTTTGGGTTTTGAAAACCTTTGGCAAACGTCACCTTCGTCATGCCGCCGAAAAAAGCTTCAACGACAGGGGCTGCCACTCTGCAGCTGCTGGACCCCAATCAGGATGTCGTCTCTCTTAGGGAGGCCCGAAGCCAGAAGAGGAAGGCCATCAGCCCAACGCCTCCGGAAGATGACTTGGACCAAGAAATACAAAAGATGGAGATGCTCCATCAACAGGTTCAACGGAAGAAGGAGAAGATGGCTCGTCTAGCTGATCTTCAAAAGCAGATAGATGAAGCCTCTGAAGAGCTTCGACATCTCGCTCAAGATGACCAGAATCAAAGGCCTCCGCGCAGAGAGCTTCATCAAGAGGGTTTCTACAATGAGGATGACTGGTATGAAGATTTCCATCACGGAAATTTTGCTTTTGATGACGCTTCTCCCTTGTCAACAGAACTGCAGGCTGTTCCTTGGCCACAGTCTTACAAGCCGCCTCAGCTCCCCATGTACGATGGTCATTCAGACCCGAAACAGTTCTTGATGAGCTATGAGGGAACTATATCTTCGTACGGTGGCAACACGGCGGTCATGGCAAAGTCCTTCGTCATGGCTGTCAGGAGCGTTGCACAAACTTGGTACTCTTCCCTTAGGCCAGGGACAATCACCTCATGGCAAAAGTTGAAGGATATGCTGATAACCAGCTTCCAAGGGTTTCAGACGAAGCCAGTCACTGCTCAAGCTTTATTCCAGTGCACCCAGGATCATGAAGAATACCTTCAGGCATATGTCCGAAGGTTCCTACGTCTGAGGGCGCAGGCACCAACAGTGCCCAATGAAATTGTCATTGAGGCCATGATCAAGGGGCTTTGGCCAGGACCTGCAGCTCAGTACTTTGCCAGGAAGCATCCTCAAACACTGGAGAAGCTGCTCCAGAAGATGGACGAGTACATTCGAGCTGACAATGATTTTCGCCAAAGAAGGGAGGAGGCTCTCAGGTTCTCTGAAATGACTAGGGGCTTCGGAGGAAGATTTTATCCAAGGCACGTCAGGTCAATTCACAATTCTACTCAAAATGATGACAAAGAGAGTCAACAGCAAAGGCCACAGTGCTCCTCGCAAGCTTCGGGGCAACAACAAAGTTCCTTCCGACCGCCAGCGCCAAGGGGCAGAGGCGCCAGGGGCTTTGGGGGAAGATTTGGGGATCAACCAAGAAAAATATACTGCCTATTCTGTGGTGAAGGTAAGGGCCACACCACCAGGATGTGTCACATTACCATCCAGAAGCAAAAGGAGTTAGCAGAAGCTGCTGCACAACAGAATCAGCCGAAGCAGGTCATGCATACTGCTTCGTACCATTCGCCTTACATTCCAGAATATGTAGGCAATCACCCTGCAGCCTCTGTTGCTTCGGCAAGCCAACCCCAAGCTTCCTGGCAATAGCTTCTTCCGCCACCACCAATACAACGAGCTTCGCAGCCAGAAGGGAGCCAGTATTCTCACCCCCAGAGGGACTTCAGAGAAGAATCCGAAGCTCGCACAGTCAATAGCACTATGCCAGAGTCGAAGCACATTTATTGATAAATATCCTACCAAAACAGCAGTTTTTTTCGCATTTTTACATTCAGTATTACTTTTTTGTTAATAAGGAACCATTATGGGAAGTTTAAGTGTCTTTTATCGTTTTTCAATTTCTTATAACACTTCCTCCATAGGCTTGAGTTGCCGAAGCATACTAATTTATGGTGGCATGAAGGACCGTTGTATTATCAAAAGTTTTTTATAGCGGACACAGTGCAAATTCTTTGAAACAGTGAAAAGTCGTTCCTAAAGGAGCGCAGAGTAAGTTTTCTGAGATTACAGCGAAAAGTCAGCGCTGATTCCGCCGAAAGTAAAAGGCGAAGAAGCTCCTAAGGGAGGCTTACAGCGAAAAATAAACGCTGATTCCGCTGAAAGTAAAAGGCGAAGAAGCTCCTAAGGGAGGCTTACAGCGAAAAATAAACGCTGATTCCGCTGAAAGTAAAAGGCGAAGAAGCTCCTAAGGGAGGCTTACAGTGAAAAGTCAACGCTGATATAAAAAGTGTGTGTGCTCTATTACAGGGATATGTATCTGTGCCACAAATGTCATTTTGCATAACATAACATCATCACATCATTCTGCATAACATAAGCATCATACAGCATATTGCATGTGGAACAAGAAGGGAGTACAGTATTGATCTTTGGAGAGTATTTTGGAAAAGAGAAAATCGTACTAAAGCACAAGACAAGTCGAGAAGAAGTGTAGGTTCATTAGAGAGGCAACAAAAAAAACTTTTCTATAGCGTCGGAGAATATTTCACGAAGCCTGGATAATCTTCACTAGCGAAGTATGCAATTTCTTGTGGTATTGGATAATCTTCACTAGCGAAGTATGAAAAGAAGGGAAGGTGTTTTTTCACCGAAGGCTCAAAAAATGGTATGTATGCAAGATTTCATGCATCGTAAAGAATTAAAACTCTACATGGATTATATATTACATTCAAAGTTACAATATATTACATACGTTACGTTCCAAATGTTTTTACAGTAGCATTTAATCCTCTTTAAGAACTATTTCTACAGCTTCGTTCAGTAGCTGGTCGACAACCTTGTCCATAATGGCTTTGGCCATTTTTCTAATTTCATCGTCCCCCTTCAGGTGGGGGCCCGGAGATGCCTCAGCAGGTTCTGAGCGAAGAGAAGATACGGCTATATTACTATTACAAACCGTGAACAAAGTCTGGAATAAAAAATTACAACATAATAAAAATCACTAATTAATACCTATTTGCCCTTCGGGCTCTGTACTTTTTTCGGCAGCCGCCGCTACTTTTCTAGCATCATGGATGCCTTTTTCGCTCTTTTGAATAATTTCTTGCGCCATTTCTCGGCCGCCGTTGTCCCAAATATCGGTGAAAAATTTTCCGCCGATCATGCTTGCTTCGGCTGAGGGGTCTTTAATGTCTTCGGAGGACAAAGTAGCTTCGGACTGCGCCAAAGATTTTACATGCTTGCACCCTTTCTTCTCTAAAATAGTGGCAATTCCTCTAGCACCCGAAAAAGCACATATGTCTCCGCGGCTATTCAGGATCTCTTCGAAGGCCTCAGCTTCGTTACTGATCCATTCCATCGGACCTTCGGGATTGCCCCTTGAGAAATTTTCTTCGCTAGAGAATGCGCCAACGTTGGCAAAGCTGGATTTTATCTTCTTAACGCATTCTATGGATTTAACATAGCATCTTCTCTGAGAAGCACGAAGCTCTTTAACATTAACTTCCAAATGATCTGCCCATTGATCACTTAACTCTCGTTTTGTTTCTTCAAGAATGCGTTCTTCTTTGGCTCGGGCTAGTTGTTTATGAAGATCTTTGATTTCACGCTTCTGAGCTTCGGCTTGAGTTTTAGAGTTAGCTTCGTCTTCCTTCATTTTTTCCACTAGTGTAAGCAGAACTCTGTCCTTCTCCAAGGCTTCGTTTCTTAGCCTGATAACCTCTGTTCGAAGGTTGTTGAGAGCAATGGTGCAGCTCTCGTCTTCAGCATTCTTTTGTGCCCTTAAGGCATTGCTGAGAATTAAGCCCTATTCAAAAAGAAATAATAGATTAACACAACAGTAAAGGACATTCAAAATCCACAAAATTCAAAATTTACAATCTTCGTACCTTCAGACTGTTATATGCAAGACTATCCGCAAGATCCTCCTTCGTCATGGCGCAAAGGCCAGCTTCAAGCTTCGGGAATCCCATGCTTCTGGCCATTTCCCGGCAGACAGATAGTTCTTTATTGTCTGGGAGGCAATACAAGAAGTCATCTTCATCTGTCCCATTGAACACTACGGCCCCCTTCGGATACTTCAGTTCTCGGGCATAGTGATTGGCTTCAAAAATCTCTTCTTCAGATAGTTTCTTCCCCGAAGCATGTCGCACAATATAATCATGTATTTTGGAAGATGCTTCGGGGGTGGCAGTGCCAATTTCCTCAATCAGAATCGGTTCTGTTATTTTTGTTTTTTCAGTTTCTAAACTTGCCTTCGATATTTTTTCGACCTCCAAAGGTTGTATCTTGGTGGATTCCGAAGGCCCAGCTTCAGTTTCAAATTGCTGCCTCGAAGCTTCAGCAGCAAAGGCTTTAGTAGACACTTCAACAGTTTTCTTTGGAGTTATGCTTGAAGATTTAATTGTCTCCAAAACATCCAGCACATTGACCATCCTTTTTCTTTCGGGGTTGCTGCTGGCCCTTTCTGGCTTTTAGCTGCCTCAACTTTTGACGAAGGACTTAAAACATCTAGTGTTTTTCTTTCTTCAGATCTCTCTTTTCCTGTTTTTTCTATTGCTGGTGCTTCGGCCATTTCTTCAGATTTTGGCACTGTAGTTAGTTCTCTGGCTTCAGTGGCCGAAGAGGCCTCGCCAATAAACTCGGGCACTACGGTTGGCTCAATACAGCGTGGAGGGTGTGTCAACACTTTTACCTTCTTCCTCTTCGGCACTGGCTCCCCGGAAGCAGCCGAAGCAGTGTCCTTTGCAGAAGAAGTATTTTTTCTCTTTTGACCTCGCATTGGATAATAGTAGTCGGGATAGATAAACCCAATTGCATCAAATACTCGGTTGAGTCTCTTCTTTTTTTGGCCTCCGAAAGCCGCTGATAATGCAGTGTTTTCGGCCTTTGTGTATGCCCCAAGCAATTCATCACTTACATTCTCAATGCTTTTCAACCAATCATCATCCGGTTCAACAAACTTATCTCCATATTTGAATGTATATTTCAGTCTGATTAGTCCACCCTCGTCAGTTTCTTTAACGGCCTCCTTCGGCATTTCCCAGTTATCTACAAGTGGCCACACTCTGAAGGCAATGTGCTCTTGCATCAAATCCCTGGTCCCAATAAAAGAGCAGACCACCCCGAAGGCCCTCTGACATTCTTCAGCTGCTTCGTCCATTTCCACCTTTGGTTTCCGAAGTCCGAAGCGCTGCCAAATAGGGTGCATGATGATATCCTTGATATCTTCCTGAACCTTCAAATCGTTCTTCACATAGAACCATTCCTTCATCCATTCCCCGGGCCATCTCTTCCGAAAGGTTGGCACGGGGCAGCTTGACCCAGAGCGGGCACCGAAGCTATAGCAACCAAAATTATTATGATATTGCTCCTTACCCTAGGGTTTCGTCTCATATACCAGCTCGTGTATATTGCAAAAGCTTTTTGCACTTGGCTCCAGGCCCTGGCTTCTCACGGCCTAGACGAAGATTCCCAATCTTATCACTGCTTCGGGGGTAAGTTGGTGAAGATAAATTTGATATATTTTCAGAACTTCTACCATAAACCTGCTTAGAGGGAATCGTAGTCCAGCCTTTAAAAAGCTTCGGAAGATCATGACCTCATTATCTTCGGGGGTCGGCGTGGTCTTTTCTCCGTCATCTGCCCTCACCATGGATATATCTCGGAAATATCTCCCCTCATATTTTCAAGGTGACTCTGCTTTATAGTTGATTTTCTGAAGTTTGAGTGACTAGGCCGCCACAGGCGATCTTCGGAGTCCTCCCCACCACTATCCACATCATAGCTATCACTGTCGCCAGTATCTTTAGATAAACCCTCCAAAGTTTCCTTGACAATATTTTCCGTATTGGTCTTCGACATTGACTCAAGAAAACCCAGGTGCATTTCCTCCGAAAGGCTTAGCTTCGAAGCACCAGCAACTGTCTTATCCTCAGACATTTTCGCGAATGCTGGCAAACCAGACTTGAAGCCGAAGCTTAAAAATTTAAGACCGAGCAAATGCTGTCGTGCGCAGGCTGAAAGCTGGGTGCGTAGGCTAGAAGCTGGGTGAGTAAAAAGCAGGTGGCAAAAGCGCGTGCCAAATAAACCCGCGGTGAGCTTGTATTTATACACCCAGTATGTCGAAAACTGGAGGGCCCCGCTTGTCAATGACTGTTGCTATTCTAGCAAAAGGAAGGTGTTTTTTCGGACCTTCGGCTTAAAGCCTTCGTCCATGTCGCAATATGAATTTATCTTGACAATAAATTGATATTGCGAGGGGCTACTGTTGGGGGCCTTCGGCTCCCGAAGGTCCTCAAGAAACATAATTTGATAATATTTTCCAAGTGTAATATGTGAACAGGCACCTTCGGAACAGGCACCTTCGGAGTCAGGTTGCGAGTATACAAGAGCGTGGTTAAGACGAAGCTTGACTGGAATGAAAAACGATCATGACGAAGGATAAGGCGATTACGAAGCTATGTGCAGAAAGGCTTCGGCACAACAACAGAAAAGAAGAACCGACTTAAAGATGAAAAGCCAAATTGGACCTCGAAGAATTACTGTAGTTATTGATAAATGTAAAGGGCATCTATGTAATTTTACACGGGCTGCGACCCGAGTCTATAAATAGGTGAACAGTACTCTCGTACTGTTCACGCTGACTTGGCATACGCTTTTTTGCATCACCTTTATACCTTTACTTTTCATCAATCTGAAGGTACATTTGTAATTCATTTTTATAAATTTAATAATGGAAATATATCGATGATAATACTGGTATTATTACTCGCACATTATATATAGTTGCTCTGTTTTAATCATTTGTCAACTTAACGAAGGTCCTTTCTTTCGTAACCTTCGTCCGAGATTCGTTATACCTGAAGGGATAAAAAGTTTCTAAGGGCGAAGGAGTTTGACATTTAACACTTTTATGTTGTCTTGTTCTTGATTCATAGCAGTTGAGAACAAGTCCCCAACAAAGGGTGAGCTCACACATGATCATAGCTCAACAAGTTGTGGGGAACCAGTGGACATAAACTCACAAAGATGTGAGTTCATGTGATGTGTAAGGCTAATCAATGACAGGGGTTAAAGCTGAGCATTGCTTTTAAATAGTTGGTCAAAATTTTATTAGCAGTTATAAGTGTAAGTAAATACCAAACCATAAGTAAAGTAATTGAACAAAATTAATAATAAACCCATGCAATGCAAATGACAAAATTGAATTTAAGTTCCATAATTTAAACATCAGAGAGTCCTGAGCTGCTCATGACCATGAGCTCGGCTAGTATACCAGTTTTACACTCTGCAGAGGTTGTACCCTTTACCCACAAGTCATGTTACCCATCTGCCAAGGGATCGCGACTCCCCATACACCTCTACCTAGGAAGCGCGGCAGGGCAACACTACGAGGCCTTTACAAAGTTCCACTAGCTTCCGAAAACCCGCTACAGTTTATAGGAAGTTCCAATGCAGGGTTCTTGTCTGACCGCCATCGCAGCAAAATCAACCAAGGACCTCCCTACACTGACCACTCCCCTACTGCCCTTGCCCCTTTCGGGTAAGGTAGTCTTCCACTAGCTTTCCTAATTAGTCAGCCAAGGGCGTCCCATTAAACCCTTGTGGTGGCACGTGGTTCTCAAGTTAAGCTCTATGTTCCAATTAACATTAATGATCATAACATGAACATAAATAGAATAACAAGAATAATTGGAACATAGATATAATAAATGATTATCCCAAAACCATGTAAAGCAATAGCAAACTACCCAAGTGATTCAGGGGTAAACAAGGTACTGAGATAAACAATCTAGGGTGACCTATTGGGTCCCATCAAAATTAACCTATGCATGGATAAATGATATTAAAGAACATTATTGGGTAAAAAGTGGTCAAGGGCACAACTTGCCTTCAATGAGCTCCTGCTCAGCTACTTCAACCTGCTGCTCACCAGGATCTTCGGTCACAGGCTCTTCTACTCGCCACAATACAAACAAGCACAGTGCATATAGAGAAATTAACATTACACCAAACATATAAATAAAATACACAGTAATAATCTACACATTAAAATAAAATTCTAGGAACAGGAATCATAATTTTTGGAGTTATAGAATTTAAGTTATGGATTTTCAAAGGTTTTATGTGTTTAAAGTAGGATTAAGTGTGGGATTAATTTTCTTACTGTTGTCATGATAAAACAGAGACACTAAGTGGTAGAGAATAAAATTACAAAATTTTAGGAACAGGAATGGATTAATTTGGAGTTAGTATGAATTTTCTATGAATTTATTAAGTTCTAGTAATTATTTTCATATTAAAAATCCATTTTCTATTTCATTTATTCAAATTAAATGGGTTCTGGACTAGGCCTCATTTTCTGCAAAGTACAGGGGTCTCGGGGTAATAATCCGCAGACACAGAGAACAGTGGAAGTAGGACGACATGTTCATTATAAAATACCCTAGGGTTTCTTTAGCAAAATGTACCCGCGAAGGGGTATGGTGCAATCTGAGCCTTTGGATCATAAGCCGAGCGCTCAGATTAGATTCACGTGTTAACGAACCGGTATAGCCCGCCATACGTTGGATTAGAAATCAACGGTGCCGATTTAAAGTGCCCCAGTCCCATCCTCGACCGCCCGATCGCGATCCGATGGACAAGACTGAATCCCACGAAGGGGATTCTCTAACCTAATCTCAGCCGCTCAACTTAGATCGAACCGCTGTAACACCCGGCTTTAAGGAACCAAGCAAGGTGCATCTCATACATGCGCCAAGAAGACAACATATATAATAACAGAGTGTATAGAGATAAATGTCATAAAACATCAGAGTATTTATTACATAGTGGAAGACTTATTACAAAATGAAATAATAAAGATAAAACGAACTAAGGATCGTCGGCGCCAATGTCAACTGGGAAACGCCACCTAGATCAGATCGAACTCCTCAGTGTTAGGCGGCTCCTCTTGAACCACCTGATCATCTCCTGTGGGGGGGTGTGAGACAGCAAGGGTGAGCTCACACATGATCATAGCTCAACAAGTTGTGGGGAACCAGTGGACACAAACTCACAAAGGTGTGAGTTCATGTGATGTGTAAGGCTTAATCAATGACAGGGGTTAAAGCTGAGCATTGCTTTTAAGTAGTTGGTCAAAATTTTATTAGCAGTTACTAAGTGTAAGTAAATACCAAACCATAAGTAAAGTAATAGAACAAAATTAATAATAAACCCATGCAATGCAAATGACAAAATTGAATTTAAGTTCCATAATTTAAACATCAGAGAGTCCTGAGCTGCTCATGACCGTGAGCTCGGCTAGTATACCAGTTTTACACTCTGCAGAGGTTGTACCCTTTACCCACAAGTCATGTTACCCATCTGCCAAGGGGTCATGAATCCCATACACCTCTACCTAGGAAGCGCGGCAGGGCAACACTACGAGGCCTTTACAAAGTTCCACTAGCTTCCGAAAACCCGCTACAGTTTATAGGAAGTTCCAATGCAGGGTTCCTGGCTGACCGCCATCGCAGCAAAATCAACCAGGGACCTCCCTACACTGACCACTCCCCTACTGCCCTTGCCCCTTCCGGGTAAGGTAGTCTTCCACTAGCTTTCCTAATTAGTCAGCCAAGGGGTCCCATTCCTCCCTTGTGGTGGCACGTGTTACTCAAGTTAAGCTCTATGTTCCAATTAACATTAATGATCTCAACATGAACATAAACAGAATAACAAGAATAATTGGAACATAGATATAATAAATGATTATCCCAAAACCATGTAAAGCAATAGCAAACTACCCAAGTGATTCAGGGGTAAACAAGGTAATGAGATAAACAAATCTAGGGTGACCTATTGGGTCCCATCAAAATTTAACCTATGCATGGATAAGTGATATTAAAGAACATTATTGGGTAAAAAGTGGTCAAGGGCACAACTTGCCTTCAATGAGCTCCTGCTCAGCTACTTCAACCTGCTGCTCACCAGGCTCCTCAGCAACGGGCTCTTCTACTCGCCACAATACAAACAAGCACAGTGCATATAGAGAAATTAACATTACACCAAACATATAAATAAAATACACAGTAATATTCTACATATTAAAATAAAAACTTAGGAACTGGAATCATAATTTTCTGAGTTATAGATTTTAAGTTATGCATTTTCAAAGGTTTTATGTGCTTTAAATAAGATTAAGTGATAAATAAATTTCTTACTGTTCTCATGACATAACAGAGACTCTAGGTGAAAGAGAACAATATTACAAAATTTTAGCAACTGGAATGAAGTAATTTGGACTAAAGATGGATTTTCTATGAATTTATCAAGTTATAGTAATTGTTTTCATATTAAAAATATATTTTCTAATTCATTTAATCAATTTCAAACCGCACTGGACTGGGCCTCAATTACCAGAAACGTCAGGGGCTTCGGCGTAAGTTTTCTAAGACACAGGGAACAGGACCCCAGGACGGCGGGTTGATTTCTATAAACTACGGGGACTCTTTAACAAAAATTACCCGCGAAGGGGTATGGTGAGTCCTAGGCCGTCCGATCTGAAACGCACGAACCAGATTAGATCTTACTATCTTCGAATGGGTATTCCACCGGCGCCCTTGGATCGAGATCCAACGGTACGAATGTTATGAACCCGAGATCTCGCTGCAGCCCTCCGATTTGATCCTACGGCCCGGATCGGTCTAGCGAAGGGGTATCTTCCTGTTCTAATCACAGCCGCCCATTCACGGATCCATGGCCACGGCACCATCTCCTTCCCTCAGCCTATACTCAAGACGACGGCGAATAGCCCGCGGCGGCACCGCCCCGCCGTGACCAAACCTAGTGCTCGGTGGCCCAAATCCTAATCCTAACGTAAGGTACACGAACTAGAAATGAAAGCGAGTCGGGGGAAAGAGTCCTTACCGTGAATCACGCCGAGTTGCGCCCTGCCCACGAAGGTGTGCGGATCCGCGGCGGAGCTTGCTACGCCGATGAGCAATTGCGTGGTCACGGCGGCGTCGATGACGAAATTGGTGACGGTCGAAGCTCCTAGGGTGCGCGGTGCAGCGGCCGGATGCCCCACGGTGCCCGATTTGAAGTCTTCACGCCGGTCCACGGCGGCGGCTCAAACCTCCCTCGCTGGCAAATCCGTGGCTCGCTAGGTAGTCTCAGCGAAAGGCGAGAGGGAAGTGTTCGGCGAAGAACGGTCGCGGCTCCGTTTTATCCCCATAGTCTGGGTCAAAGGAGAGGAACGGGTTGGACCATGATTCCCGAATCCAGCGGCATCGGCGACGTCTGCCATGCACGGGCGGGTTCGTTGCGAAGGGATAGAGCTGGCTTCCCTGGTCCACATGCCAGATAGAGACGGCTCGGGCAGGCTCACCACCGAGTCGATGGCAGGCGGGCCCGGGGTCGCAGCGACGCAAGGGACGCAGCGCAGTCGGCTTGCAGAGCTGACATGTGGTCCCGCGCATAAGCGAGCGTCGATAGGAGTAAGCGACTGCCCCGTGGGGGTCAGGATGTCAGCGCCTGCCCGTTAGCTGGGCCGCGCGCGCCAGTGAGGGAAATAGAAGGTGGGCCGAATTGGTGTTCTGAGCCCAGTTAGAGTTTTATTCTTTTCCCTTTTTCTTTTCTTTTCATTTCTTTTCAAATTCAAACTTCAATTCAAATTCAAACTTTGTGGCACTTTGTATACTGGCTAATTATTTATTTTGATCATATCAACTGTGATGAAGTTATTTTAATGACCATTTTATTTGTATTGAATAATATTCCTTTCTCTTCTCTATTCTCAAGAATTTCTTTTAGGTTTTAAATTCCCTTTTTGGTCTTTAATATTTTTCTTGTCACAAAATGCACACAAAAATAAAATATTCAGCATGATGCAACAATTTAGTAGCATATCTTTTTATTAATTGTTCTTGGACATGGTGTTCTCATATGATGATGCATAAAGATCAAACTCACATAAAGAGAAATTGTTTCTCTATTGGTATTATTTCTGGCAATTTACAAAGTGGGTGTTACAAATCCTACCCCCCTTAAAAATAATCTCGTCCTCGAGATTTAAGAAGATCTAGGGAAAAGGTGGGGAAAATCTATGCGAAGCTCTTCTTCTCTTTCCCAAGTTGCTTCATCTTCACCGTGGTGACTCCATTGCACTTTGCACATCTTTATCACCTTATTTCTCGTAACTCGAGTCGACGTATCCAAAATCTTGATCGGGTACTCCGTGTAAGTCAAATCACCTTGAACACTGAGCTCTTCCATGGGTAACTGTTCCTCAGGGACACGGAGACACTTCTTAAGTTGAGACACGTGGAACACATTATGCACATCTGATAGACTAGCAGGTAACTCGAGTTGGTATGCCATCTCCCCAACTCTTCTAAAGATCAAGAATGGTCCAATATAGCGAGGGGACAATTTGCCCTTGACTTTAAATCTCCTCATTCCACGTAGTGGTGACACCTTGAGATACACATAATCTCCTTCTTCAAATTCCAGTGGCCTCCTTCTATTATCAGCATAGCTCTTTTGCCTGGTTTGAGCCACTCTCAAATTTTCTCGAATTATACGAACTTGTTCTTCTGCTTCTTGAATCAGTTCAGGCCCAAAGAACTGTCTCTCTCCAGTCTGATCCCAATATAGAGGAGTTCTACACTTCCTCCCATATAAAGCTTCAAAAGGTGACATCTTCAGACTGGCCTGGTAACTATTGTTATATGAGAACTCAGCATAAGGTAGACTTTTATCCCAACTTCCTCCATGCTGAAGGGCACATGCTCTCAACATATCTTCCAATACTTGATTAGTCCTTTCAGTCTGTCCATCCGTCTGAGGGTGATAAGCTGTACTGAAATTCAACTTCGTGCTCATGTTCTCATGAAAGCTTCTCCAAAATCTTGAGGTAAACTGCGAACCTCGATCAGACACGATCTTCTTTGGTACTCCATGTAAACACACAATCCGAGCCATATATAACTCTGCTAGCTGAGAACCTTTATAAGTAGTCTTGACAGGAATAAAGTGAGCCACTTTAGTCAATCTATCCACAATCACCCATATAGCATCATATCCTTTCTGGGTGCGAGGCAATCCAGTAATGAAATCCATACCAATCTCTTCCCACTTCCACTCGGGTATCTTCAGTGGGTGCAATAGTCCAGCTGGCCTCTGGTGTTCAGCCTTAACTCTTTGACATACATCGCACATAGCCACATGTGCAGCTACATCTCTTTTCAATCCATACCACCAATACTTCCGCTTCAAATCCTGGTACATCTTGGTACTACCGGGATGAATAGAATAATCCGACTCATGGGCCTCCTTTAAAATAGTCTCTCGAAGGCTTTTAATATCAGGAACACATATTCTGTCCTTGAACCATACAGTGCCCTGCTCATCTTCCGTAAATTCCGGAACTCGACCTTCAGTAATCAAATCCTTAATCTCTTTTATCTTAGCATCACCAATTTGTTCCTTGCGGATCTCTTGCTCCAAAGTAGGTTCCACATCAATAGTAACTCCTTCAGTATGAGCAACTATCCCCAGGTTAAGTCTCCTGAAGTCCTCAACAATCTCATCGGGTAGCTGGGCAACAATAGCTGAATGAACATGCTCTTTGCGACTCAAGGCATCTGCAACCAAATTTGCCTTGCCCGGGTGATAGTGAATCTCCAAATCATAATCCTTAATAAGCTCCAACCAACGGCGTTGCCTAAGGTTGAGATCCTTCTGAGTAAATATATACTTCAGACTCTTATGATCCGTATATACTTGACACTTGGTTCCCATGATATAATGTCTCCAAATCTTAAGCGCATGCACAACGGCTGCCAATTCCAAGTCATGAGTGGGGTAGTTCAATTCATGTTTGCGTAACTGTCGAGAAGCATAAGCAATCACATGTCCTTCTTGCATGAGCACACATCCAAGTCCTTGGCCACATGCATCACAATAAATGTCAAATCCCTTCTGTAGGTCTGGCATAATCAACACTGGGGGCGACATCAATCTTTTCTTCAATAGATCAAAGCTGTCTTGACACTTCTCGTCCCACTTAAATTCTTTTCCTTTCTCCAAAAGCGAAGTCATAGGCTTGGCAATCTTAGAAAATCCTTCGATAAATCTTCGATAATATCCTGCTAATCCCAAGAAACTCCGAATCTCAGTAACTGTAGTGGGTACTCTCCACTCCATTATCTCCTTAACTTTAGCAGGATCCACTGAAATTCCTCCATTAGAAATAATATGACCAAGAAATGGCACCTCGCCAATCCAAAACTCGCACTTGCTGAACTTGGCATATAGTTGATTATCTCGTAGCTTCTGTAGCACCATTCTCAGATGTTCCTCGTGATCACTATCACTCTTGGAATAGATAAGAATATCGTCGATGAATACCACGACGAATCTGTCCAAATACTCCATAAACACCTTATTCATCAAGTTCATAAAATAAGCTGGTGCATTGGTTAATCCAAACGACATAACAGTAAACTCATATAATCCATATCTAGTCGAGAAAGCCGTCTTGGGAATATCCGATGGTCTAATCCTCATCTGATGGTAACCGGATCGGAGATCAATCTTCGAAAATACTCTTGCTCCTCTCATTTGATCAAACAAATCCTCAATGCGGGGCAACGGATACTTGTTCTTCACCGTAACATCATTAAGAGACCTATAATCCACACACATCCGTTGCGATCCATCCTTCTTCTGTACAAACAAGACCGGTGCTCCCCATGGTGAGGAACTCGGACGAATGTACCCAGCTTCTTGTAACTCAGTTAACTGCTTTTTAAGCTCCTTCAACTCCTCTACGGACATCCTATATGGCCGTTTAGAAATAGGGGCGGTTCCAGGTAAGAGATCAATAACAAACTCAACTTCTCTATCAGGTGGCATCCCTGGTAACTCCTCTAGAAAGACATTTGGAAAATCTCTAACCACCCGGATATTGTCACCAACAAACTCCTCGGGCATAAAGAACATTGCACGCATGGATGAGGAGGTTACTGCAATATTAACTTGAAATCTTTCTCCTTTAGTGGTAGTGAGTTCTACGGTACCTCTACCACATGCTATAACGACCTTTGCCTTCCTTAGCCATGACATACCAAGGATCAAATCTATACTGCTTGACTCCAATATTATAGCAGTAGCTCCAAATTCTCTACCCATAATGGTTAATGTCAATCTACGTGTCATTTGATTCGCCTCAACAGGCCCTTTAGGTGTAATTACTATCATGGGTTTTCTCATATTTAGCAGTGGTATTTCATTTGTGTTGGCATATCTAGCAGACATGAATGAATGTGTAGCACCAGAATCAAATAATATGGTTGCAGGAATTGCATTAACATAAAACATACCAATTACGAGGTCCCCTCCATCCGGAGTAGCATCAACGCTGACTTGATTAACCTTGGCAATAGAATATCCCTTGCCAGGGGTCTGTTGCTTGTTCTGAACTGGAGTAGTAGCAATCCTCTGTGGGCAGACATTTGCATAATGACCAATCTTCCCACACTTGAAACATTGAGTGCCCGGACTCTGTCCTGAAAACTTTGTCGGGGTGCCAGTAGGGGTTGCCTGTCGAGGAGGTGGAGTCCTCAGTGGTGATTGCTGAACTGGGCGTGGTCCTCCTGGTCGAGTCGGTGTACCCTGTGGTGAACTGTAGCGAGGACGAACACTGCTGCTTCCTTGTCCTTGAGATATTGCCTTCCTCTTCAAATCTCCCAACTGAACACGCTTGTGTTCAATAGCCAGTGCCTTATCAAGCAACCTCTGAAATGATGGAAATGTGTGTGCCACTAGAGCATACTGCAGTGGTCCATTAAGTCCTTCAATAAAATGCTCCTGCTTCCTCTCGTCTTCAGCAACTTCTTCAGGGGCATATCTGGATAACTGAATAAACTTGTCGCGGTACTCGCTGACTGACATACTTCCTTGCTTCAGCAACAGAAACTCCTTCTTCTTGATCTTTATCATACCAGCTGGAATATGGTAGTTCCTGAACTGTGTACTGAACTCTGCCCAAGTAATAGTATCCGCAGCATCATGGGCAGCAGTATAAGAATCCCACCAGTCAGCAGCAGGACCAGTCAGACGTCCAGAAGCATATAAAACCTTCTCTCGGTCCGTGCACTGTGCAATACCCAGCATCTTCTCAACGGACTTCAGCCAATCATCCGCGTCCAGTGGATCAGGTGAGCTAGCGAATGTAGGTGGCTTATGACTCATGAACTCCCTATGCTTGTCTCGGGGTGGAACTGGTGGTGGTGGTGGTGGAGGCAGTGGTACTTGTTGCTGTTGTTGTTGCATTTGCTGTTGCAGCTGCTGTTGTTGCGCCCTCCTTTCCTGGCGTATCTCATCTCTCTCCTGGCGCAACTCCTGGCGTATGTCTTCTCTTTCCTGACGCATCTCCTGGCGTTCTTGCTGCATCTGGGCACGCATATCAGCCATGGTGTCCGCCATTTGCTGCATCACCGCCATCTGAGCAGCAACCAGTGGGTCAACTCCGCCTGGTGGAGGATTAGGAGGATTCATCTCTGCAGGCTGTGGCTGAGGTTGTCTATAAATTCTTCGAGTGTGTCGGTTAGGAGGCAAATCAATTCCACCACCCCTCCTGGTATTGACCATCTGAGTTAGATACATATGGTAAGAAAGAGCAGTAGACAAGGCAGTAATTACAATCATGTTACTTTGGGGGATTTATTAGCTAAGCAGATTAATATTTCACCTACTATAGCTAATTCAATACCTTATGTTGGTACATGCTAAGATGTCCATCTATAATAATTCAATCAATCAAAGAAGCAAATCAGACATTTAGCATCAGCACAATCAACCAACATTTTTTTAAGAAAATAGTTTTAACTTTTGTTTTGGGTTCCCTAACTCTTAAGAATGTCATAGGGGTAGGGATTCCAAGGTTTGAGATCCATCTTGTCTCAGAGTAGCAAAGGTAAGAATGATCAGAGTAGAACAATAGAAGGTGAGACAGGATCAAGATAAGTGTAGAAAGAATCAGAGTAAGGTGAGTGTAGAATGAATCAGAATGAGATAAGTAGGTAAGGGTTTGTCCAGTCTATCTAGGTTTCGTCCTACAGTCAACATTTCCTCTGATACCACTTCTGTAACACCCGGCTTTAAGGAACCAAGCCAGGTGCATCTCATACATGCGTCAAGAAGACAACATATATAATAACAGAGTGTATAGAGATAAATGTCATAAAACATCAGAGTATTTATTACATAGCGGAAGACTTATTACAAAATGAAATAATAAAGATAAAACGAACTAAGGATCGTCGGCGCCAATGTCAACTGGGAAACGCCACCTAGATCAGATCGAACTCCTCAGTGTTAGGCGACTCCTCTTGAACCACCTGATCATCTCCTGTGGGGGGGTGTGAGACAGCAAGGGTGAGCTCACACATGATCATAGCTCAACAAGTTGTGGGGAACCAGTGGACACAAACTCACAAAGGTGTGAGTTCATGTGATGTGTAAGGCTTAATCAATGACAGGGGTTAAAGCTGAGCATTGCTTTTAAGTAGTTGGTCAAAATTTTATTGGCAGTTACTAAGTGTAAGTAAATACCAAACCATAAGTAAAGTAATAGAACAAAATTAATAATAAACCCATGCAATGCAAATGACAAAATTGAATTTAAGTTCCATAATTTAAACATCAGAGAGTCCTGAGCTGCTCATGACCGTGAGCTCGGCTAGTATACCAGTTTTACACTCTGCAGAGGTTGTACCCTTTACCCACAAGTCATGTTACCCATCTGCTAAGGGGTCATGAATCCCATACACCTCTACCTAGGAAGCGCGGCAGGGCAACACTACGAGGCCTTTACAAAGTTCCACTAGCTTCCGAAAACCCGCTACAGATTATAGGAAGTTCCAATGCAGGGTTCCTGGCTGACCGCCATCGCAGCAAAATCAACCAGGGACCTCCCTACACTGACCACTCCCCTACTGCCCTTGCCCCTTTCGGGTAAGGTAGTCTTCCACTAGCTTTCCTAATTAGTCAGCCAAGGGGTCCCATTCCTCCCTTGTGGTGGCACGTGTTACTCAAGTTAAGCTCTATGTTCCAATTAACATTAATGATCTCAACATGAACATAAACAGAATAACAAGAATAATTGGAACATAGATATAATAAATGATTATCCCAAAACCATGTAAAGCAATAGCAAACTACCCAAGTGATTCAGGGGTAAACAAGGTAATGAGATAAACAAATCTAGGGTGACCTATTGGGTCCCATCAAAATTTAACCTATGCATGGATAAGTGATATTAAAGAACATTATTGGGTAAAAAGTGGTCAAGGGCACAACTTGCCTTCAATGAGCTCCTGCTCAGCTACTTCAACCTGCTGCTCACCAGGCTCCTCAGCAACGGGCTCTTCTACTCGCCACAATACAAACAAGCACAGTGCATATAGAGAAATTAACATTACACCAAACATATAAATAAAATACACAGTAATATTCTACATATTAAAATAAAAACTTAGGAACTGGAATCATAATTTTCTGAGTTATAGATTTTAAGTTATGCATTTTCAAAGGTTTTATGTGCTTTAAATAAGATTAAGTGATAAATAAATTTCTTACTGTTCTCATGACATAACAGAGACTCTAGGTGAAAGAGAACAATATTACAAAATTTTAGCAACTGGAATGAAGTAATTTGGACTAAAGATGGATTTTCTATGAATTTATCAAGTTATAGTAATTGTTTTCATATTAATAATCTATTTTCTAATTCATTTAATCAATTTCAAACCGCACTGGACTGGGCCTCAATTACCAGAAACGTCAGGGGCTTCGGCGTAAGTTTTCTAAGACACAGGGAACAGGACCCCAGGACGGCGAGTTGATTTCTATAAACTACAGGGACTCTTTAACAAAAATTACCCGCGAAGGGGTATGGTGAGTCCTGGGCCGTCCGATCCGAAACGCACGAACCAGATTAGATCTTACTATCTTCGAATGGGTATTCCACCGGCGCCCTTGGATCGAGATCCAACGGTACGAATGTTATGAACCCGAGATCTCGCTGCAGCCCTCCGATTTGATCCTACGGCCCGGATCGGTCTAGCGAAGGGGTATCTTCCTGTTCTAATCACAGCCGCCCATTCACGGATCCATGGCCACGGCACCATCTCCTTCCCTCAGCCTATACTCAAGACGACGGCGAATAGCCCGCGGCGGCGCCGCCCCGCCGTGACCAAACCCAGTGCTCGGTGGCCCAAATCCTAATCCTAACGTAAGGTACACGAACTAGAGATGAAAGCGAGTCGGGGGAAAGAGTCCTTACCGTGAATCACGCCGAGTTGCGCCCTGCCCACGAAGGTGTGCGGATCCGCGGCGGAGCTTGCTACGCCGATGAGCAATTGCGTGGTCACGGCGGCGTCGATGACGAAATTGGTGACGGTCGAAGCTCCTAGGGTGCGCGGTGCAGCGGCCGGATGCCCCACGGTGCCCGATTTGAAGTCTTCACGCCGGTCCACGGCGGCGGCTCAAACCTCCCTCGCTGGCAAATCCGTGGCTCGCTAGGTAGTCTCAGCGAAAGGCGAGAGGGAAGTGTTCGGCGAAGAACGGTCGCGGCTCCGTTTTATCCCCATAGTCTGGGTCAAAGGAGAGGAACGGGTTGGACCATGATTCCCGAATCCAGCTGCATCGGCGACGTCCGCCATGCACGGGCGGGTTCGTTGCGAAGGGATAGAGCTGGCTTCCCTGGTCCACATGCCAGATAGAGACGGCTCGGGCAGGCTCACCACCGAGTCGATGGCAGGCGGGCCCGGGGTCGCAGCGACGCAAGGGACGCAGCGCAGTCGGCTTGCAGAGCTGACATGTGGTCCCGCGCGTAAGCGAGCGTCGATAGGAGTAAGCGACTGCCCCGTGGGGGTCAGGATGTCAGCGCCTGCCCGTTAGCTGGACCGCGCGCGCCAGTGAGGGAAATAGAAGGTGGGCCGAATTGGTGTTCTGAGCCCAGTTAGAGTTTTATTCTTTTCCCTTTTTCTTTTCTTTTCATTTCTTTTCAAATTCAAACTTCAATTCAAATTCAAACTTTGTGGCACTTTGTATACTGGCTAATTATTTATTTTGATCATATCAACTGTGATGAAGTTATTTTAATGACCATTTTATTTGTATTGAATAATATTCCTTTCTCTTCTCTATTCTCAAGAATTTCTTTTAGGTTTTAAATTCCCTTTTTGGTCTTTAATATTTTTCTTGTCACAAAATGCACACAAAAATAAAATATTCAGCATGATGCAACAATTTAGTAGCATATCTTTTTATTAATTGTTCTTGGACATGGTGTTCTCATATGATGATGCATAAAGATCAAACTCACATAAAGAGAAATTGTTTCTCTATTGGTATTATTTCTGGCAATTTACAAAGTGGGTGTTACAACCGCGCAGACGCATCCGGCCGACCTCCATCCCTGCCGACGACGGAAACACCCCGCACGGTGGCGCGCTCGCCGGAGACCGGCCAACCGGCGCTACGGAGGTCCATTTCCTACCCCGACTAGTGCTACGCGAATAGGAGTACATAGCGAACTGATTGAGGTACATCATACCGACGTTGAAGTAGGCGGTGACCACTGGCCACGGTACTAGCGGATCCGCAGCGAGGTTATAGCTCCGACGAGGAATTCGGTTGATCCTCCCTGCCCTCCAGACTCCAATCAGCTACTGACACGCTTCCCGCAACAAGGCACGTCGCCAAGACTCCCTGCCTTCTCTAGAACGACGGCGAAGCATCAACGAAGGCGGACCACCAACTCACGCGGCACGGCAATGGCAGCGCCAGTTCGCTCTGGTGAACGAGCAAGAGGGGAGTGGAGGTAGGGAAGGAGTAGAGGGGAGGGGATATTCCTACTTATCTCCTGGAGACCCGGCTCGGGATAGGGACGGGTCGCATTAGCTCCGATATCCCCGGCCACCCTCCGCCATGGTCGGATTCCGTTGAGGCGAACACGTGGAGCGGATGAGGCTGCTGACACAGCGGACCCACGGATCAGTGGAGGCGAGCGCGAGAGGACGATTCAACGTGGACGCCATCCAGCGATTGACGCGTGGGGCCTATTTGTCAGTATCCCGCGCGAGTGGGCGTGGACGAGTTGGGCTGCACGCGGGAGTAAAATGAGAGTGGGCTGAATTGCACCCGCGCGGCCCATAACCGATTTTCTCCTTTTCTTTTGTTTCTATTTTCTGTTTTTTTTCTTTCCTTTTTAATTTCTAGAATTCAAATTTGAATTCAAGTTTAACTGTGGATTTATATCCATTTTAAATGTACCATTTGGACCCAATTAAGGAGATCTAACTATTTTCTTTATAATTATTTTCTTTTATCCTTAGTGTTCTTTCTTCTCTTTCTCAAATTCATGAATTTTCCTTTCTTTTATATTATTTTATGTTGTCACACAATGCACACCCCAAAATTAATATCCAGCATGATGCATAATTTTAATGGCATATATTCTTTTATTAACTATCTGCTTTTGCATATGGTGTTCACATGGAATGATGTATAAAGGTCAAACTCACATAAAGAGAAATTGTTTCTCTATTGGTGTTATTCCTAGCAAATTACAAAGTGGGTGTTACAAATCCTACCCCCCTTAAAAATAATCTCGTCCTCGAGATTTAAGAAAAACTAGAGAAAAGGTGGGGAAAATCTATGCGAAGCTCTTCTTCTCTTTCCCAAGTTGCTTCATCTTCACCGTGGTGACTCCATTGGACTTTGCACATCTTTATCACCTTATTTCTTGTAACTCGAGTCAAAGTATCCAAAATCTTGATCGGGTACTCCGTGTAAGTCAAATCACCTTGAACACTGAGCTCTTCCATGGGTAACTGTTCCTCAGGGATACGGAGACACTTCTTTAGTTGAGATACGTGGAACACGTTATGCACATCCGATAGACTATCCGGTAACTCGAGTTGGTATGCCATCTCCCCAACTCGCCTAAAGATCAAGAATGGTCCAATATAGCGAGGGGACAATTTGCCCTTAACTTTAAATCTCCTCATTCCACGAAGTGGTGACACCTTGAGGTACACATAATCTCCTTCTTCAAATTCCAGTGGCCTCCTTCTATTATCAGCGTAACTCTTTTGTCTGGTTTGAGCCACCCTCAAATTCTCTCGAATTATACGGACTTGTTCTTCTGCTTCTTGAATCAGTTCAGGCCCAAAGAACTGTCTTTCTCTAGTCTTATCCCAATACAAGGGAGTCCTGCACTTCCTGCCATATAGAGCTTCAAAAGGTGACATCTTCAGACTAGCCTGATAACTATTGTTATATGAGAACTCAGCATACGGTAGACTTTTATCCCAACTTCCTCCATGCTGAAGTGCACAAGCTCTCAACATATCTTCCAATACTTGATTAGTCCTTTCAGTCTGTCCATCAGTCTGAGGGTGATAAGCTGTACTAAAATTCAACTTCGTACTCATATTCTCATGAAAGCTTCTCCAAAATCTTGAGGTAAACTGTGAACCTCGATCAGACACGATCTTCTTTGGTACTCCATGTAAACACACAATCCGAGCCATATATAACTCTGCTAGCTGAGAGCCTTTATAAGTAGTCTTTACAGGAATAAAGTGAGCCACTTTAGTCAATCTATCCACAATCACCCATATAGCATCGTATCCTTTCTAGGTGCGAGGCAATCCAGTAATGAAATCCATACCAATCTCTTCCCATTTCCACTCGGGTATCTTCAGTGGATGCAATAGTCCAGCTGGCCTCTGGTGTTCAGCCTTAACTCTTTGACATACATCGCACATAGCCATATGTGCAGCCACATCTCTTTTCAATCCATACCACCAATATTTCCGCTTCAAAACCTAATACATCTTAGTACTACCAGGATGAATAGAATAGTCCGAGTCATGGGCCTCCTTTAAAATAGTCTCTCGAAGGCTTTCAATATCAGGAACACACATCCTGTCCTTGAACCATACGGTGCCCTGCTCATCTTCCGTGAATTCTGGAACTCGACCTTCAGTAATCAGATCCTTAATCTCTTTTATTTTAGCATCACCAATTTGTCCTTTGTGGATCTCTTGCTCCAAAGTAGGTTCCACATCAATAGTAACTCCTTCAGTATGAGCAACTATCCCCAGGTTAAGTCTTCTGAAATCCTCAACAATCTCATCGGGTAGCTAGGCAACAATAGCTGAATGAACATGCTCCTTGCGACTCAAGGCATCTGCAACCAAATTTGCCTTGCCCGGGTGATAGTGAATTTCCAAATCATAATCCTTAATAAGCTCCAACCAACGGCGTTGCCTAAGGTTGAGATCCTTCTGAGTGAATATATACTTCAGACTCTTATGATCCGTATATATTTGACACTTGGTCCCCATGATATAATGTCTCCAAATCTTAAGCGCATGCACAACGGCTGCCAATTCCAAGTCATGAGTGGGGTAGTTCAATTCATGTTTTCGTAACTGACGCGACGCATAGGCAATCACATGTCCTTCTTGCATGAGCACGCATCCTAAGCCTTGGCCACATGCATCACAATAGATATCAAATCCTTTCTGTAGGTCTGGCATAACCAATACTGGTGGCGACATCAATCTTTTCTTCAATTGATCAAAGTTGTCTTGGCACTTCTCGTCCCATTTAAATTCTCTTCCTTTCTCCAAAAGTGAAGTCATAGGCTTAGCAATCTTAGAAAATCCTTCAATAAATCTCCGATAATAGCCAGCAAGTCCCAAGAAACTCCGAATCTCAGTAACTGTAGTGGGTACTCTCCACTCCATTATCTCCTTAACTTTAGCAGGATCCATTGATATTCCTCCATTAGATATAATATGACCAAGAAATGGCACCTCGCCAATCCAAAACTCGCACTTGCTGAACTTGGCATATAGCTGGTTATCTCGTAGCTTCTGTAGCACCAATCTCAGATGTTCCTCATGATCGCTATCACTCTAAGAATAGATAAGGATATCGTCGATGAATACCACGACGAATCTGTCCAAATACTCCATAAACACCATGTTCATCAAGTTCATGAAATAAGCTGGGGCATTGGTCAAGCCAAATGACATAACTATGAACTCATATAATCCATATCGAGTCGAGAAGGCCGTCTTGGGAATATCCGATGGTCTAATCCGCATCTGATGGTAACCGGATCGGAGATCAATCTTCGAGAATACTCTAGCACCTCTCATCTGATCAAATAAATCCTCAATACGGGGTAACGGATACTTGTTCTTCACAGTAACATCATTGAGAGATCTATAATCCATACACATTCTTTGTGATCCATCCTTCTTCTGTACAAACAGAACCGGCGCTCCCCATGGTGAGGAACTCGGACGAATGTACCCAGCCTCTTGTAACTCAGTTAACTGCTTCTTAAGTTCCTTCAACTCCTCTACGGACATCCTATATGGCCGTTTAGAAATAGGGGCGGTTCCAGGTAAGAGATCAATAACAAACTCAACTTCTCTATCAGGTGGCATCCCTGGTAACTCCTCTGGAAAGACATCCAGAAAATCTCTAACCACCCGGATGTTGTCACCAACAAACTCCTCAGGTATAAAGAACATTACACGCATGGATGAGGAGGTTACTGCAATATTAACTTGAAATCTTTCTCCTTTGGTGGTACTGAGTTCTACGGTACCTCTACCACATGCTATAACGGCCTTTGCCTTTCTTAGCCATGATGTTGGGGGCCTTCGTCCTCCGAAGGTCCTCAAAAACATGATTTGACAATGTTTTCCAAGTGGATTATGTGAACAGGTATCTTCGGACTCAGAATTATGAACATAAAGCACGGTCAGGACGAAGCCTGAGCTAGACGAAGGACGAGCTGATTACCAAGTTCTACGAAGGACGGTGCACAGCCGAAGCTGTGTGCATGGAAGCTTCGTCGCGATAGCGGAAGGGGGAACCGACTTAAAGATGAAAAGACTACGTGGGCCTCGACAGATTTCCATAAGCCGTTAACAAATGTAATGGACATGGATGTAATTTTACGTGGGCTGCGTCCCGCGTCTATAAATAGATGAACAGTACTCCCGTACTGTTCACGCTGACTTGGCATTTGCTTTTGCGTCACGCTTGTACTTTTTACCTTCTCTCAGGACCGAAGGTACATTTGTAATTTGGAATCATTTCTATTTTTCCATGTTAATAAAATAGAAATGATTCTATGATGGTGTTCATATTATATTTCATGCCCTATATGAATCCTTCGTCATTACTTGTTATGTTTACGAAGGTATGTCTCTTGTGACCTTCGTCCGAAATACATTATCTCCCGAAGGGACATAATGTTCCGAAGGACGAAGGACTTTAACACTTAACATTTTTTATGTTGCCTTGTTCTTAACTCTTAGCCTTTGAGAACAAGTCCCCAACATTGGCGCCCACCTCCGGTGAACTCACTTCCACTTCGAGTTTTTTGAACACCTTCGGAAGCTGTAGACCTTCGCTATGGCACCGAAGAAAGCTTCAGCGGCTGGGGCTGCAGCACTGCAACCGCTGGACCACAACCAGGAGACTGTCTCTCTTCGGGAGGCCCGAAACCAGAAGAGAAAGGCCGTCAGCCCAACGCTTCAGGAGGAAGAGCTAGACCAAGAAATCAGGGATATGGAGATGCTACATCAACAGGTGCAGAGAAAGAAGGAGAAGATGGCCCGGCTAGCTGAGTTGCAACGGCAGATAGACGAAGCCTCTGAGGAAGTTCGCCATCTTACTCATGATGAGCAAAACAGAAGGCCTCAGCAGAAAGACCTTCATCAGGAGGGCTTCGTCAACGAAGATGACTGGTATGACAATTTCCATCAGGGAAATTTTGTTTTCGATGATGCTTCTCCTTTGTCCGCTGAGCTGCAGGCTACACCTTGGCCTCCATCCTATAAGCCACCCCAGCTTCCCATGTTCGACGGCCACTCAGACCCGAAGCAGTTCTTAATGAGCTACGAAGCAACAGTGTCTTCGTATGGGGGCAATGCTGCAGTCATGGCGAAGTCTTTCGTTATGGCCGTCAGGAATGTTGCCCAGACCTGGTATTCCTCCCTTCGACCAGGAACGATCACCTCATGGCAGAAGCTGAAGGATATGTTGTTAACCAGCTTTCAAGGATTTCAGACGAAGCCGGTTACTGCTCAAGCCTTGTTTCAGTGCACTCAGGATCATGAAGAATACCTTCAGGCGTATGTCCGAAGGTTCTTGCGTTTGAGGGCACAGGCACCAACGGTGCCCAATGAAATTGTTATCGAAGCCATGATCAAGGGGCTTCGTCCTGGACCTGCAGCCCAATACTTTGCTAGGAAGCCTCCTCAGACTCTGGAGAAGCTACTCCAAAAGATGGACGAGTACATTCGTGCAGATAACGACTTTCGCCAAAGAAGGGAGGAGGCCTTCAGATTTTCTGAGATGACCAGGGGCTTCGGGGGACGATTCTATCCGAGGCATGTCAGGTCCATCCACAACACTCAAAATGATGATAAGGGGAGTCAACAGAACAGGCCGCAGTGCTCCTCACAGGCTTCGGGGCAGCAGCAAACTTTCTTTCGGCCACCAGCTCCAAGAGGCAGAGGCGCCAGGGGCTTCGGCGGGAGATTTGGAGATCAACCAAGGAGGACATTTTGCTTATTCTGCGGTGAGAACAAGGGCCATACCACCAAGATGTGCCATGTTACCATCCAGAAACAAAAGGAGCTAGCAGAAGCTGCAGCGCAACAGGGACAGCCGAAGCAGGTCATGCATACTGCTTCGTACCATCAGCCTTACATCCCGGAGTACGTGGGCAACCACCCTGCAGTTTCCGTAGCTTCGGCAAGTCAACCTCAAGCTTCATGGCAACAGCCCCCGCCTCCACCTCCGCTGCAACAAGGCCAGCAGCCAGAAGGGAGCCAATATGTTCCGCACCAAAGGGATATCAGAGAGCAATCTGAAGCCCGTACAGTCAATAGTACTGTGCCAGAGTCGAAGCACATTTATTGACAAATATCCTACTTTGATAGCAGTCTTTTCCGTTTAAGTTCTGTTTTCTGTGTAATAAAGAACACTTCAGATTTCATATAATAGTTTCGTGGTTGGTTATCAGAAAAACCTATCTTCTCTACAGGTTTAAGTTGCTGAAGCTTAAAAATTTGCGGTAACAAGGAGGATCTTCGGATTATTAAAAACCCTTCGAAGCAACAAAAAGTCGTTCTAAGGAGCGCAGAGTAAGTCGCCGAAGTTACAAAAAGCCGTTCCAAAGGGAGCGCAGTGTAAGTTTTTTGCTCCAAAGACGTTCCTAAGGGAATGCAGAGCATACAGCGAAAAGTCAACGCTGATACCGTCTAAGTAAAAGGCGAAGAAGCTCCAAAGACGTTCCTAAGGGAATACAGAGCTTATACCATCTAAGTAAAAGGCGAAGAAGCTCCAAAGACGTTCCTAAGGGAATGCAGAGCTTATACCGTCTAAGTAAAAGGCGAAGAAGCTCCAAAGACGTTCCTAAGGGAATGCAGAGCTTACGAATATATTTTGTGTGTATCTTCGGAACAAATGTCATTTGCATAACATAACATCATCACATCATTTTGCATAACATAAGCATCATACATCATGTTGCATTTGGCAAAAGAAGGGGACACAGTATCAACCTTCGAAAGGACGCTTTGAGAAAGTGAAAATTGTGTAAAGTCACGAGGGAATACAATGATAATCTTCGGAATACAGCTTCGGAGAATATTTTTACGAAGCATGGACGAGCTTTATCAGAGCAATATCGAAATTGTATAGCTTCAGAGAATGTTTTCATGAAGCATGAACGTGTTTCATCAGAATAATTTTAACGGAGAATGTCTTCTTCACGAAGCATGAAAAGAAGGGAAGGTGTTTTTTCGCCGAAGGCTCAAAAATGGTATGTATGTAGAGTTTCATGCATCATAAAGAATTGAACAATGAAAAGAAACTTGTATATTACATTCAAATGTACAAAATGTTACATAGATCACACTTTAAATGTTTTTTCTAAATAGCATCTAGCCTTCTCTTAATGCTGCTTCGGCGGCTTCATTTAGAAGTTGATCAACAACTTTGTCCATGATAGCTTCGGCCATTTGTTTAATTTCATCATCCCCTTTTGTGTGGGGGTCGGTAGTCGATCCAGCAGCTTCTGAGGGAAGAGAACATTTCTTCATTACTATTACAAACCGTGAGCAAAGTTTGAAATAAAAATTACAACACAATAAGAACGACTAATTAATACCTAATTGCCTTTCGGGCTCTGTACTTCTTTCGGCAGCTTCTGCCACCTTTCTAGCATCATGGATGCCTTTTTCGCTTCTTTGAATTATTTCTTGCGCCATTTCTCGGCCGCCATTGTCCCAGATATCAGTGAAGAATTTACCGCCAACCATGCTGGCTTCGGTCGAGGGATCTTTGATATCTTCCGAGGATAGGGCAGCTTCGGATTGAGCTAAGGATTTTATATGTTCGCAACCTTTTTTCTCCAAAACAGCAGCAATTCCCCTGGCGCCTGAAAAAGCGCAGATGTCACCGCGGCTGCTCAGGATTTCCTCGAAGGCTTCTGCTTCGTGACTAATCCAGTCCAGTGGACCTTCGGGATTGCCTCTTGAAAAGTCCTCTTCACTAGAAAAGGCGCCAACGCTGGCGAAGCTGGATTTTATCTTTTTCACGCATTCTACAGATTTAACATAACATTTCCTCTGAGATGCACGAAGCTCTTTAACACTTAACTCCAATTTATTGACCATATGATCACTGAGTTCTCGTTTTGTTTCCTCCAGCACACGTTCCTCTTTAGCTCTAGCCAGCTGTTTCTGAAGATCTTTAATTTCACGTTTTTGGGCTTCGGCCTGGGTTTTTGAAGCAGCTTCGTCTTTCTTTACTTTATCTACCGGTGTAAGCAGAATCTTATCCTTTTCCAGAGCTTTGTTTCTCAGTTTGATAACTTCGGAGCGTAAATTGTTAAACGCAATGTCGTAGCTTTCATCTTCAGCGCTTTTTTGGGCTCTTAATGCGTTGCTCAGAATCAAGCCCTATATGAAAAAGAATCCATATAAGAATAAAGGAATGAATTACGCATTAAAAAGTTTTTTCAAACGCTTAGTTTCCATACCTTTAGGCTATTATATGCAAGACTGTCTGCGAGATCCTCTTTCGTCATGGCGCATAATCCAGCTTCGAGTTTCGGGAACCCCATGCTTCTAGCCATTTCCCGGCATACGGATAGTTCCTTATTGTCTGGGAGACAGTACAGGAAATCATCTTCGTTTGTCCCATTGAATACTACTGCCCCCTTCGGATACTTCAACTCTCTAGCATAGTGATTCGCTTCATAGATTTCTTCTTCAGATAGTTTCTTCCCCGAAGCATGTCGCACGATGTAATCGCGTATGCTGGAGGGAGCTTCGGGGGCGGCAGTATCAATTTCTTTAACCAAGACTGGTTCTGATATTTTCTCGGATTGTTCCTTGGTGGGCTCTGAAGGCCCAGCTTCAGCTTCAGCTTGTTGTTTCGAAGCTTCAGTAGATGCTTCAGCGAGTTCAACAGACTCCTTTGTGGTTGAAGACTTAATCGTTTCCAAGACATCCAATACGTTCACCATTCTTTTTCTTCTTGGGGTCACCGATGGGCCCTTTTGATTTTTTGTTGTGTCGACATTTGCTGAAGGACTTAAAATTTCTGATGTTTTTGGCCCTTCAGTCTTCGGTTTTTCTACTGCTGAAGGCGCTTCAGTTTTCTCTACTGTCTTCGGCACTGGAGCTGGTTCTGTAGCTTCAGAGGCCAAAGAAATTTCACCAATAAATTCTGGCACTGTGGCCGGCTCAATAAAGCGTGTCCGATGGGTGAGCACCTTCATCTTTTTCCTTTGAGGCGCTGGCTCACTAGTGGCACTTGTGGTAGCTTCTGTCGCAGGAGAAGCACTTTTCCTTTTGCGACCCAATACCGGATAATGATAGTCAGGGTAGATAAACCCGACTGCGTCAAACACACGGTTGAGCCTTTTCTTCTTTCGGCCTCCGAAGGCTGCTGATAGCGCAGTATTTTCAGCCTTCGAGTATGCCCCAAGCAGTTCGTCACTTAATGTTTCAATGCTTTTTAACGAGTCATCATCAGGTTCAACAATTTTATCTGCATATTTGAATGTGTATTTCAGTCTGACCAATCCGCCTTCGTCGGATTCTTTAATGGTCTCCTTCGGCATTTCCCACTTTTCTGTAAGTGGCCATACCCTGAAGGCAATGTGCTCTTGGACCAAGTCCCTTGTCCCAATGAAAGAGCAGATTACGCCGAAGGCTCTTTGGCATTCCTCGGCTGCTTCGTCCATTTCAACCTTCGGCCTTCGAAGTCCGAAGCGTTGCCAGATGGGGCGCATAATGATACTTTTAACATTTTCTTGCGCTGTTAAGTCATTCTTCACATAGAACCACTCTATCATCCAGGCTCCGGGCCACCTCTTCCGAAAGGTCGGCACAGGGCAGCTTGACCCGGAGCGGGCACCGAAGCTATAACACCCAAAATTGTTGTGGTATTGTTCTTTTCCCCAGGGCTTCGTCTCGTATAATAACTCATGAATATTGCAGAAACTTTTAGCGTTTGGTTCCAAACCTTGGCTTCTCACAGCCCAGACAAACACCCCCATTCTTATGATGGCTTCGGGGGTAATTTGATGAAGGTAGACTTGAAATGTCTTTAGGACTTCAACAACAAAGTTGCTTAGGGGGAACCGAAGCCCAGCCTTGAGAAAGCTTCGGAAGACTACGACTTCATCTTCTTCTGGGGTGGGAGAAGTCTTCTCTCCAGCGTCAGCCCTCACAACAGATATATCTCGAAAATACCTCCCCCTCATATTATCAATATGACTCTGCTTGATAGTGGTCTTACCGAAAACCGTGTGACTTGGCCGCCATGGTCGATCTTCGGCCTCTTCCCCACCACTTTCTACATCATAGCTGTCGCTGTCACCAGTATCTTCGGACAAACCTTCAAGAATCTCCTTGGTGATTTTCTCTGTATTGGTCTCCGCCATCGCTATCAGGAACCCCAAATTCTTCTCTTCTTCGAGACTCAGCTTCGTCTCAGCAGGGATCTTCTTACCTTCAGACATCTTCGGACACGCTAAAAAACTGTTTTCAGGGCCGAAGCTTCGAAATCAAAAAGGTCACCAATCTTAATGCACAAGAGCTAAAAATTTAGTGGACCGAAGCAGATGGCAAGTGTGCGTACCAAATGAGTTGGCGGTGTGATCTTATTTATATGCCCAGGGCGCTGAAAATTGAAAGACCCCGCTTGTCAGTGAATGTTGCTATTCTAGCAAAGGGAAGGTGTTTTTTCGGACCTTCGGCTCAAGGCCTTCGTCCATATCGCAATCTGAATTTATTATTAACAAATTAATATTGCGAGGGGCTACTGTTGGGGGCCTTCGTCCTCCGAAGGTCCTCAAAAACATGATTTGACAATGTTTTCCAAGTGAATTATGTGAACAGGTATCTTCGGACTCAGAATTATGAACATAAAGCACGGTCAGGACGAAGCCTGAGCCAGACGAAGGACGAGCTGATTACCAAGTTCTACGAAGGACGGTGCACAGCCGAAGCTGTGTGCAGGGAAGCTTCGTCGCGATAGCGGAAGGGGGAACCGACTTAAAGATGAAAAGACTACGTGGGCCTCGACAGATTTCCATAAGCCGTTAACAAATGTAATGGACATGGATGTAATTTTACGTGGGCTGCGTCCCGCGTCTATAAATAGATGAACAGTACTCCCGTACTGTTCACGCTGACTTGGCATTTGCTTTTGCGTCACGCTTGTACTTTTTACCTTCTCTCAGGACCGAAGGTACATTTGTAATTTGGAATCATTTCTATTTTTCCATGTTAATAAAATAGAAATGATTCTATGATGGTGTTCATATTATATTTCATGCCCTATATGAATCCTTCGTCATTACTTGTTATGTTTACGAAGGTATGTCTCTTGTGACCTTCGTCCGAAATACATTATCTCCCGAAGGGACATAATGTTCCGAAGGACGAAGGACTTTAACACTTAACATTTTTTATGTTGCCTTGTTCTTAACTCTTAGCCTTTGAGAACAAGTCCCCAACACATGACATACCAAGGATCAGATCTATACTGCTTGACTCTAAGATTATAGCAGTAACTCCAAATTCTCTACCCATAATGGTCAATGTCAATCTACGTGTCATTTGATTCGCCTCAACAGGCCCTTTAGGTGTAATTACTATCATGGGTTTTCTCATATTTAGCAGTGGTATTTCATTTGCGTTGGCATATCTAGCAGACATGAATTAATGTGTAGCACCAGAATCAAATAATATGGTTGCAGGAATTGCATTAACATAAAACATACCAAGTACGATGTCCCCACCATCCGGAGTAGCATCAACGCTGACTTGATTAACCTTGGCAATAGAATATCCCTTGCCAGATCCTGGAGTTTGCTGCCTGTTCTGAACTGGAGTAGTAGCAATCCTCTATGGGCAGACATTTGCATAATGACCAGTCTTCCCACACTTGAAACAAGTAGTGCCTGGACTCTGTCCTGAAAACTTCGTCGGGGTGCCAGTAGGGGTAGCCTGTCGAGGAGGTGGAGTCCTCAGTGGTGATTGCTGAACTGGGCGCTGGCCTCCGCCAGTGCGAACTGGTGTACCCTGAGGTGAACTGTAGCGAGGACGAACACTGCTGCTTCCTTGTCCTTGAGATATAGCCTTTTCTTCAAATCTCCCAGCTGAACACGCTTGTGTTCAATAGCTAGCGCCTTATCAAGCAGCCTCTGAAATGATGGAAATGTGTGTGCCACTAGAGCATACTGCAGTGGTCCATTAAGTCCTTCAATAAAATGCTCCTGCTTCCTCTCATCTTCAGCAACTTCATCAGGGGCATATATGGATAACTGAATAAACTTGTCGCGGTACTCACTAACTGACATACTTCCTTGCTTCAGCGACAAAAAATCCTTCTTCTTAATCTTCATTAATCCAGCTGGTATATGATAATTCCTGAACTGTGTACTGAACTCTACCCAAGTAATAGTATCCGCAGCATCATGGGCAGCAGTATATGAATCCCACCAGTCAGCAGCAGGACCTGTCAGACGTCCAGAAGCATATAAAACCTTCTCCCGGTCAGTGCATTGTGCAATATTCAACATCTTCTCAACGGACTTCAGCCAATCATCCGCGTCCAGTGGATCAGGTGAGCTTGCAAATGTAGGTGGCTTATGGCTCATGAACTCCCAGTGCTTATCTCGGGGTGGAACTGGTGGTGGTGGTGGCGGCAGTGGTACTTGTTGCTGCTGTTGCTGCTGTTGTTGTTGTTGCATTTGTTGTTGCAGCTGCTGTTGTTGCGCCCTCCTTTCCTGGCGTATCTCCTCTCGCTCCTGGCGCAACTCCTGTCGTATATCTTTTCTTTCCTGACGCATCTCCTGGTGTTCTTGCTGCATCTGGGCACGCATATCAGCCATAGTGTCTGCCATTTGCTGCATCACCGCCATCTGAACAGCAACCAGTGGGTCAACTCCGCCTGGTGGAGGATTAGGAGGATTCATCTCTGCAGGTT
The DNA here is from genome assembly GCA_029449295.1 of Zea luxurians. NCBI lineage: Eukaryota > Viridiplantae > Streptophyta > Magnoliopsida > Poales > Poaceae > Zea > Zea luxurians. Next base: position 39,905,209 of record JAOPSE010000001.1, on the reverse strand, counting down.
GTGGCTGGGGTTGTCTGTATATTCTCCGAGTGTGTCGATTAGGAGGCAAATCTATTCCACCACCCCGCCTGGTATTGACCATCTGAGTTAGATACATATGGTAAGAAAATAGTAGACAAGGCAGGTATTTACAAATCATGTTACTTTGGGGGACTTTTTAGCTAAGCAGATTAATATTTTACCTACCATAGCTAATTTATTACCTTATGGTGGTACATACTAAGATGTCCATCTATAATAATTCAATCAATCAAAAAAGCAAATCAGGCATTTAGCATCAGCACAATCAAACAATTTTTTTTAAAGAAAATAGTTTTAAATTTTGTCTTGGGTTCCCTATCTCTAAAAAAATCATAGTGGTAGGATTCCAAGGTGTGAAATCCATCTTGTCTTAGAGTAGAAAAGATAAGATTAACCAGAGTAGAGTAGCAGAAGGTGAGACAAGATCAAGATGAGATAAGTATAGAATGAGTCAGAGTAAGGTAAGTAGGAAAGGTTTGTCCATTTCTATCTAGGTCTCGTCCTACAGTCAACATTTCCTCTGATACCACTTCTGTCACACCCGGCTTTAAGGAACGAAGCCAGGTGCATCTCATACATGCGCCAAGAAGACAACATATATAATAACAGAGTGTATAGAGATAAATGTCAATAACATCAGAGTATTTATTACATAGCGGAAGACTTATTACAAAATAAAATAATAAAGATAAAACGAACTAAGGATCGTCGGCGCCAATGTCAACTGAGAAACGCCACCTAGATCAGATCATACTCCTCGCCTTGTGGCTCCTCCTGAACCACCTGCTCTTCTCCTATGGGGGGTGTGAGACAGCAAGGGTGAGCTCACACATGATCATAGCTCAACAAGTTGTGGGGAACCAGTGGACATAAACTCACAAAGATGTGAGTTCATGTGATGTGTAAGGCTAATCAATGACAGGGGTTAAAGCTGAGCATTGCTTTTAAATAGTTGGTCAAAATTTTATTAGCAGTTACTAAGTGTAAGTAAATACCAAACCATAAGTAAAGTAATTGAACAAAATTAATAATAAACCCATGCAATGCAAATGACAAAATTGAATTTAAGTTCCATAATTTAAACATCAGAGAGTCCTGAGCTGCTCATGACCGTGAGCTCGGCTAGTATACCAGTTTTACACTCTGCAGAGGTTGTACCCTTTACCCACAAGTCATGTTACCCATCTGCCAAGGGATCGCGACTCCCCATACACCTCTACCTAGGAAGCGCGGCAGGGCAACACTACGAGGCCTTTACAAAGTTCCACTAGCTTCCGAAAACCCGCTACAGTTTATAGGAAGTTCCAATGCAGGGTTCTTGTCTGACCGCCATCGCAGCAAAATCAACCAAGGACCTCCCTACACTGACCACTCCCCTACTGCCCTTGCCCCTTTCGGGTAAGGTAGTCTTCCACTAGCTTTCCTAATTAGTCAGCCAAGGGCGTCCCATTAAACCCTTGTGGTGGCACGTGGTTCTCAAGTTAAGCTCTATGTTCCAATTAACATTAATGATCATAACATGAACATAAATAGAATAACAAGAATAATTGGAACATAGATATAATAAATGATTATCCCAAAACCATGTAAAGCAATAGCAAACTACCCAAGTGATTCAGGGGTAAACAAGGTACTAAGATAAACAATCTAGGGTGACCTATTGGGTCCCATCAAAATTAACCTATGCATGGATAAATGATATTAAAGAACATTATTGGGTAAAAAGTGGTCAAGGGCACAACTTGCCTTCAATGAGCTCCTGCTCAGCTACTTCAACCTGCTGCTCACCAGGATCCTCGATCACGGACTCTTCTACTCGCCACAATACAAACAAGCACAATGCATATAGAGAAATTAACATTACACCAAACATATAAATAAAATACACAATAATAATCTACACATTAAAATAAAATTCTAGGAACAAGAATCATAATTTTTGGAGTTATAGAATTTAAGTTATGGATTTTCAAAGGTTTTATGTGTTTAAAGTAGGATTAAGTGTGGGATTAATTTTCTTACTGTTGTCATGATAAAACAGAGACACTAAGTGGTAGAGAATAAAATTACAAAATTTTAGGAACTGGAATGGATTAATTTGGAGTTAGTATGAATTTTCTATGAATTTATTAAGTTCTAGTAATTATTTTCATATTAAAAATCCATTTTCTATTTCATTTATTCAAATTAAATGGGTTCTGGACTGGGCCTCATTTTCTGCAAAGTACAGGGGTCTCGGGGTAATAATCCGCAGACACAGAGAACAGTGGAAGTAGGACGGCGGGTTCATTATAAAATACCCTAGGGTTTCTTTAGCAAAATGTACTCGCGAAGGGGTATGGTGCAATCTGAGCCTTTGGATCATAAGCCGAGCGCTCAGATTAGATTCACGTGTTAACGAACCGGTATAGCCCGCCATACGTTGGATTAGAAATCAACGGTGCCGATTTAAAGTGCCCCAGTCCCATCCTCGACCGCCCGATCGCGATCCGATGGACAAGACCGAATCCCACGAAGGGGATTCTCTAACCTAATCTCAGCCGCTCAACTTAGATCGAACCGCGCAGACGCATCCGGCCGACCTCTATCCCTACCGACGACGGAAACACCCCGCACGGCGGCGCGCTCGCCGGAGACCGGCCAACCAGCGCTACGGAGGTCCATTTCTTACCCCGACTAGTGCTACGCGAACAGGAGTACATAGCGAACTGATTGAGGTACATCATACCGGCGTTGAAGTACGCGGTGACCACAGGCCACGGTACGGGCAGATCCACGGCGAGGTTATAGCTCCGACGAGGAATTCGGTTGATCCTCCCTGCCCTCCAGACTCCAATCAGCTACTGACACGCTTCCCGCAACAAGGCGCGTCGCCAAGACTCCCTGCCTTCTCTAGAACGACAGCGAAGCGTCAACGAAGGTGGACCACAACTCACGCGGCACGGCAATGGCAGCGCCAGTTCGCTCTGGTGAACGCGCAAGAGGGGAGTGGAGGTAGGGAAGGAGCAGAGGGGAGGGGATATTCCTACTTATCTCCTGGAGACCCGGCTCGGGATAGGGACGGGTCGCATTAGCTCCGATATCCCCGGCCACCCTCCGCCATGGTCGGATTCCGTTGAGGCGAACACGTGGAGCGGATGAGGCGGCTGACACAGCGGACCCACGGATCAGTGGAGGCAAGCGCGAGAGGATGATTCAACGTGGACGCCATCCAGCGAAAGACGCATGGGGCCTATTTGTCAGTATCCCGCGCGAGTGGGCGTGGACGAGTTGGGCTGCGCGCGGGAGTAAAATGAGAGTGGGCTGAATTGCACCCGCGCGGCCCATAACCGATTTTCTCCTTTTCTTTTGTTTCTATTTTCTATTTTTTTTCTTTCCTTTTTAATTTCTAGAATTCAAATTTGAATTCAAGTTTAACTGTGGATTTATATCCATTTTAAATGTACCATTTGGACCCAATTAAGGAGATCTAACTATTTTCTTTATAATTATTTTCTTTTATCCTTAGTGTTCTTTCTTCTCTTTCTCAAATTCTTGAATTTTCCTTTCTTTTATATTATTTTATGTTGTCACAGAATGCACACCACAAAATTAATATCCAGCATGATGCATAATTTTAATGGCATATATTCTTTTATTAACTATCTGCTTTTGCATATGGTGTTCACATGGAATGATGTATAAAGGTCAAACTCACATAAAGAGAAATTGTTTCTCTATTGGTGTTATTCCTAGCAAATTACAAAGTGGGTGTTACACGTACCGTCGGTGGTGGCGGGCGGTCTGCTTGACGAGGGCCAGATCTCCGACGAGCAGGAGCAAGGAGGGCAGGCGAGAGGACGAGCGGTTTCAACAGAAGGCTAAGGTTTTGCGGCATGCAGAAAGTGAACCTGAACCGTGCCGCCCTGCCCTCCTTTTTATACACGGGACGCAACGCTTCGGGAAACCCGCAGTCCAATAGTACCGCGTCCGTCAACGGTCACATCAAAAACCCCCGCAGAACCATTTCGAGCGAGGGCAGCGTCTCCACCATCTAGCGACGTCTTCGGCACCAGATGACTCAGTCGAACTGGTCCCTCGAAGGGCAAATGTTGGGGTGAAGGCAAAGACGCTACCCTTCGCTCCAGCCTTCGTCTATCTCGCTGCGCCAACGGAAGCAGAAGAACCAGCGAGGTCCACCCTTCGCCTTGTACACTACGAGATGAAGGCCTATGACGACGTCGCCCCGTCCCATGTCCTCACTCGACCTAGAGGCCCACGTGGGATTCGGCCCATTGTAACAGGCACCGCATGGAGAAGTGTGTTACGGGCCCGATTTGTAATAGCTTTTCTGTAATGACAGTCTGTAACCCTCCTTTATAGGAATATTCCAGGGATAGTCCAGGTGCCTGAGGGTACATGTGTCCTTACATTGAGACGTTGGGCACTCAGACACCTATAAATACCCCCGTACAGTGCCCTTGAGAGGCTGGATTGATAGAGCTATTGCCATCTCGAGTTGAAACCTTGTTTACGTTGCTTTCATTCTCCCGTTGGATCAACTTGCCCAGGAGAGCAAGTTCCAACAAGATGCAGAAGGTGTGATATGGTTCAAGGACCGCTTGTGTGTTCCCAATGTCCAGTCTATTCGGGAGTTGATCCTCAAGGAAGATCATGAGTCAGCTTATTCTATACACCCTGGAAGTGAGAAGATGTATCAAGATCTGAAGAAGAAAATCTGGTGGTACAGAATGAAAAGGGAGATCGCAGAGCATGTGGCTATATGTGACAGTTGTCAAAGGATCAAGGCAGAGCATCAGAGGCCAGATGGATTGTTGCAACTGTTGCGAATTCCTCAATGGAAATGGGATGAAATCAGTATGGATTTCATAGTCAGATTGCCTCGCACTCGAGCCGGCTACGATTCCATTTGGGTAGTGGTGGACTGCTTAACCAATTCAGCCCACTTCATACCCGTCAAGACCAACTACAGTAGCGCAGTATTGGCAGAGTTGTACATGTCCCAGATCGTTTGTCTTCATGGTGTGCCAAAAAAGATAGTGTCAGACAGAGGAACGCAGTTTACCTCACATTTCTGGCAGCAATTGCATGAAGCTTTGGGTACACATCTGAATTTCAATTCATCTTATCATCCACAGATAGATGGTCAGACCAAAAGAACTAATCAAATCCTCGAAGACATGTTGAGAGCTTGTGCGTTGCAAGATCAGTCCGGATGGGACAAGAGGTTACCTTATGCAGAGTTCTCCTATAACAACAGTTACCAAGCTAGCTTGAAGATGTCACCATTTCAGGCACTTTATGGGAGGAGTTGTAGAACTCCGTTGCAATGGGATCAGCCTAGAGAGAAGCAAGTGTTCGGGCCAGACATTCTGCTCGAAGCTGAAGAGAACATCAAGATGGTTCGAGAGAACCTGAAGATAGCACAATCAAGGCAGCGAAGCTATGCAGACACATGAAGGAGAGAGCTGAGTTTCGAAGTTGGAGATTTTGTCTATTTGAAAGTATCACCGATCAGAGGAGTCAGAAGATTCGGAGTCAAAGGCAAGCTAGCACCCCGTTATGTTGGTCCGTACCAGATTCTCGCAAGGCATGGAGAAGTGGCCTATCAGCTCAGTTTGCCAGAAGGCTTGTCTGCAGTGCATGATGTCTTTCATGTGTCTCAGTTGAAGAAATGTCTGCGTGTGCCAGAGGAGCAGTTGCCAGTGGAAGGTCTGGAGGTCCAGGAGGACTTGACCTACATTGAGAAGCCAGCGCAGATTCTTGAGACTGCAAACAATCACTCGGAGGAAGACTATCAGAATGTGCAAAGTCAGATGGAGTTACCACTCTGAGGAAGAAGCAACCTGGAAGCGTGAAGATGATCTGATTGCCAAATACCCTGAACTCTTTGTTGGCCAACCTTGAATCTCGAGGACGAGATTCTTTTAAGGGGGATAGGTTTGTAACGCCCTAAATTTGGGGGTAGAATTTTTTCTTCTTTTTACTCACCAAATTCAGGCGTTACTCCCTTTTCTTTTCCCATTTATTTCGCTCCTTCTTCCCAATTTCAAAGCAATATAGTGACTGGTGTCCGTGTCATGTGTAAACAAAACCTAAGTTGACAAGAGTGTCGCATCATGCCGAATCATATTTCCTTGTCTGATTTCGTGCTTAATCGCGTGTGTTGCTTAGTTTCGTTTCGGTTTCTGTTTCACGAATTGATCTTCCGATCTGTGGTTGTGCATGCCATGGGGTTTTGACCCGCGGTGCAGCCCAGCCCAGACCGACCCAGCCCGGCCCGGCCCGGCCCAGCTCGGCCCGGCCTCGACCCGCGCGCCCCTGGTGCCCGTGCCCTCCCCATGTGCGCGCCCCCCTCCCCTGGTCTCTTTCTCTCATTTGATTTCTCCCACGCAGCAACCTCTCTCCCACCTCTCTCTCTCTCTCTCCACGTGGTGCCCTAGGTCTTGGAGACGGTGATCGCTGGAGTTTGGATCCCCGAGGTGAGCTCCCCTCCGCTCTCCCTCTCCCTCTCTCTCTTCCCCTCCCCCTCCCCTTCTTCCCCGCACGGCCTCCCTGCCCGTGCCCCTAGCGCCCCCGTGCCGCCCCTAGCTGTGCCCCTGCGTGCCCCCTTGGTCGTGCGCGCGCGCCGTCCCTAGCCGCCCCCCACCGCGTGCCTCCCTCGGTCGCGTCCCACGCCCGCCCCTTGGCCGCGCCCGCGCCGCCCCTGGCCGCGCCCCCTCGGCCGCGCCCGCGCGCGCCCCATGGCCGTGCCCAACGGCTCGCCCTCCCCGATAGGCCATGCCCCCTGGTCGTGCCCCCGCGCGCCTCCCTGGCCGCGCCCGTGCCCATGCCCCGGCGGCCCTTGCGCCCCGCGCGCCTGCATGGCTCGCGTGCCCCGGCGCATGCAGCGTGCTCTTGCGCGCACGACCGTAGTTGCATGGCGTTCGACTCTCAGTTTAATCTATTTTAATTTTAGTTTAGTCGATGTGCTGCGTCGCGCGCTTCGTCGCGCGACGATTCATTTTAAATTCATCCTTATTAATGTGCTGTGTCGCGCGCTTCATCGCGCGATGATTCAATTTAAGTTCATCTTTGTTAATGATCTATGTCGCGCGCTTCGCCGCGCGACATTTCGTTTTAAACTCAGTTCAGTTGACGTATGCTGTCGTGTGTTTCATCGTGCGACGCCTAACATCTCTTTATAATTATTGCAAGTGTCTTGTTGCGCGCTCTGTCGCACGACGAGTCGTTTATTTCTTAATTCAAGTTAAACGCTGTGTCGCGTGTCTCGCCGCGTGACCATTTCCTTTAATTCACCTTTATCTGCTATAATAATTTAATATGGAACATGACTTCACCCTATGCTTAACGCAATGGCCAAATTAATACCATTCTGTTTACACGAGTAGTTTAACTTATAATTGGGTAACGTGATCGCTCTTCGACCGTAGCCTCGACCGTTACTTTCTCTTTCTCACTTAGTCGTAAGTGTGAGCCCTGCATCGATCGTCTGTTTATTTATTGCATTCCATTGTATGGTGTACTGTTCTTTCATATTAAATGTGTGGAATGTATGTTTGAACTCGTATAGATAACGGTCAGTTGGTGGAGTCCGAAGGAGTTGCAGGTGAAGACCCTGAGCCGCAGTCGGTTGGTGAAGGCAAGTGTCCCTTGACCCATCTATGTCCTACTAATTCTTATAATTCACTTCCCGCATTTATACATTTATACCTAAGGATTGACTAGCTTTTGTCTATCTTGTCCTTGTTTACCTATTTTGGTTGGGTTATTTCAGTTTAGCTTTATGCTAGTGCTTCACATTAATCAATGAACATGATGAGATATCTATGATACGCTGTTTTCCCTTTTGATTATGATGATGGTACTTGTGGCCCTTAAGGGGACTCGCGCTGTTTCCCGAGTGCCTCTCCGTAAGGACCTTTTCGTTGGATGACCGCTCGGGAAAACAGTGCAACCATGAGGGTGGAGTGGGACGCCCTTAACTGAGTAATTAGAGGAACTGGGGTGTAGTTCGCTTCGCCGTCGTGCCGTTAATGGGGCTCGGTGTATGTGGCTCGCTCTACCAAGGTTGGTTCGCCCCTTGGGGAGGAGTTCGGTGCATTTAGGAAACCTAACGGGCGGCTACAGCCCTAGGGAATCTTTGTAAATGCTACGTAGTGAGACCCTGCCTATTCACCTTGGTAGTGTTTAAGGGTTTGATCGGCCCGAGGCAAGAGGGAATCACGGATTGTGGGTAAAGTGCGCAATCTCTGCAGAGTGTTATGAAACTGATATATCAGCCGTGCTCACGATTATGAGCGGCCAAGGGAGCTCCATTGATTAGAGATACTTGATCAGAGATGTATGTTTTACAGGTGGTGATGAGGATGATGGTTTTGGTTATGACTATGGTACTGGTAAGTGGTATTCTTTCCGTTTGGAAAGGATACATCGGGTTAATAACTTGGGTTAATGCTAAAACCTGGCTTTCTACTAGTAAATAATAACCTGACCAACTAAAAGCAACTGCTTGGCTTAACTCCACATAAAGCTGGTCCACTACAACCAAATGGGACATTTTGCTGAGTATGTTGATTGTGTACTCACCCTTGCTTTACACACCAAACCCCCCAGGTTGTCCGCATTGCAACCACTGCTCAGGTGAAGATAAAGTCGTGGAGGAGGACTTCCAGGAGTTCCAAGAGTACGATGAGTTCTAGGCGTGGGTTAGCGGCAAACCCCCAGTCGGCTGCCTGTGTAGGCCGTGTGTATCTACGTTTCTTTTCTGAACTTTGATTATTGTTAAAGACTATGTGGATGTCTCAGACATCATGAAGTAATCGACTATTATACCTTTTTATGTTATTATTTGAGCACTGTGTGATGATGTCCAGTTATGTAACTGCTATGTACGTGAATTGCTAATCCTGGCACGTACATGGTTCGCATTCGGTTTGCCTTCTAAAACCGGGTGTGACACCACTGGGGAGCCGAGGCCGCGTAGGGACGCGCACAGAGGGGGAAAAAGGGAGGGAGAGGGGGGAGAGAGGGGGAGGGGAGCTCACATTGGGATCCAAAAACCGGCAATAACCGTCACCGGATCACCTAGGGCACGAGGTGGGAGAGAGAGGTGGAAGAAAGGGAGAGGGAGTTACTGCGCGAGAAAATCAAATGAGAGGGAGATAGAGAGGGGGCACGCAGGGGCGAGCCAGGCTGGGCTGGGTTGGGTCAGGCTGGGTCGCGGGCCAGGACAGAAGCCCACAACACACTCGACCACTGATTGGAATCCAATTGCGAATCGAAATCTGAAGCGAGGTGAGATGAATGCGCGATTAAATAGAACATCAGACAAAAGAAAGATGCTTTGGCATGATGCAACACTCATGTCAACTTAGGTTTTGTTTACACGCGATACGGACTCCATTCGTTATACTGCTTTGAAACTGGGAAGAAGGAGTGAAACGGGAAGAGAAAAGAGAGTAACGCCTGAATTTGGTGAGTATTAAAGAAGAAAAAAATTCTACCCCCGAATTCAGGGCGTTACAAACCTATCCCCCTTAAAAGAATCTCGCCCTCAAGATTCAAGGTTGGCCAGCAAAGAGTTCGGGATACTTGGCCATCTGATCATCTTCACGCTCCCAGGTTGCTTCTTCCTCAGAGTGATAACTCCATCTGACTTTGCACATTCTGATAGTTTTCCTCCGAGTGACCCTGTCTGCAGTCTCAAGAATCTGCGCTGGCTTCTCTATGTAGGTCAAGTCTTCTTGGACTTCTAGACCTTCCACTGGCAACTGCTCTTCTGGCACACGTAGACACTTCTTCGACTGAGACACATGAAAGACATCATGCACGACCACTTCTCCACGCTTTGCAAGAATCTGATACGGACCAACATATCGGGGTGCTAGCTTGCCTTTAACTCTGAATCTTCTGACTCCTCTGATTGGCAATACCTTCAGGTAGACAAAATCTCCAACTTCAAAACTCAGCTCTCTCCTTCTTGTGTCTTCATAACTTTGCTGCCTTGATTGCGCTATCTTTAGATTCTCTCGAACCATCTTGATGTTCTCCTCAGCTTCGAGCAAAATATTTGGCCCAAACACTTGGTTTTCTCCAGGCTGATCCCATTGCAATGGAGTTCTACAACTCCTTCCATAAAGCAACCGAAATGGTGACATCTTCAAACTGTCCTGGTAACTGTTGTTATAGGAGAATTCTGCATAAGGTAATCTCTTGTCCCATCTAGACTGATCTTGCAGCGCAGAGGCTCTCAACATATCTTCAAGGATTTGATTAGTTCTTTCAGTCTAACCGTCTGTCTACAGATGATAAGCTAAACTGAAATCAGATGTGTACCCAAGGCTTCATGCAACTACTGCCAGAAATGAGAGGTGAACTGCGTTGCTCTATCTGACACTATCTTCTTTGGTACACCATGAAGACAAACGATCCGGGACATGTATAGCTCCGCTAGTACTGCACTGTTGTAGCTAGTCTTGACAGGTATAAAGTGGGCTGAGTTGGTTAAGCGGTCCACCACTACCCAAATGGAATCGTAGCCGGCTCGAGTGCGAGGCAATCCGACTATGAAGTCCATCCCAATTTCATGCCATTTCCACTGAGGAATTCGCAATGGTTGCAACAATCCAGCTGGCTTCTGATGCTCTGCCTTGATCCTCTGACAACTGTCACATCTTCTTGAACCATACCACAAAAACTTCTTCAGATCCTGATACATCTTCTCACTTCCGAGGTGTATGGGATAAGCTGCCTCATGAGCTTCCTTGAGGATCAACTCCCGGATGGACTAGACATTGGGAATACACAAGCGGTCCTTGAACCATACCACACCTTCTTCATCTTCCCGAAAATCTTTGCCTCTTCCTTCTAGAATCAGCTACCGAATTTCATTGATCTTCTCATCATTCTTCTGTGCCTCTTTGATTTCCCGCTCTAAGGTGGGTTCTAACTCAACTGTTACTCCTCGCATGGTATTCAGGAATCCAAGACTCAACCTGTCAAATTCTTTGGCCAACTCATAAGGCATCAGATGAGTGACCATCATATTGACTTGACTTTTTCTGCTTAACGCATCTGCTACTACGTTCGCTTTGCCTGGATGGTAGTGAATCTCCAATTCATAGTCTTTGATCAATTCTAACCACCTTCGTTGCCCCATATTCAGCTCTGACTGAGTGAATATGTACTTCAGACTCTTGTGGTTTGTGTAAACATCACATTTCTGTCCGTACAGATAGTGCCTCCATGTCTTCAGTGCATGAACCACTGCTGCTAACTCTAGATCATGGATTGGATAATTCTTCTCATGAACCTTCAGCTGTCAGGACAAGTAAGACACAACTCTTTCCTCTTGCATCAATACACATCCGAAGCCAGTGTAACAAGCATCACAATACACCGAGAAGGGCTTGTGCACATCAGGCAAGACTAAGACAGGCGTTGTAGTCAACTTCTCTTTCAGCGCTTCAAAGGCCTCTTGGCACTTCTGGGTCCACTTGAACTCCACTTTGTTGGCTAGCAAAGCTATCATCAGTTTTGCAATCTTCGAAAATCCTTCAATGAATCGCCAATAATATCTGGCCATTCAAATGAAGCTCTTGATTCCTCGGGCATTTGTTGGCACTTTCGAGTTTAGAATGTCTGCCACTTTCTTCGGATCCACAACCAATCCATCTTTGTTTATTATGTGACCCAAGAACATGACTTCATTGATCCAGAACTCACACTTGCTCAACTTTGCATACAGCTTGTGCTCTCGCAATCTCTGCAATACCATCTTCAAATGATCCACATGCTCCTCCTCACTTTGAGAATATATAAGAATATCATCAATAAATACCACCACAAACTTGTCGAGATAGTCCATGAATAAACTATTCATCAGATTCATGAGAAGGCTGGTGCATTTGTTAGGCCAAAAGATTCATGAAGAAGGCTGGTTCATCAAATGTCGTCTTCAGAATGTCTGAAGGTCGAATCTGAGATGGGATAACGTGTCCTCAGATCTATCTTTGAAAACACGCTGGCTCCTCTCAGCTGGTCGAATAGATCTTCTATTCTGGGCAAGGGGTACTTGTTCTTGATTGTGACCTCATTCAGAGCTCGATAATCGATGCACATCCTCCTAGTGCCATTTTTCTTCTCCACGAATAGGACAGGAGTGGACCAAGGTGAGGTGCTTGGCCTGATGTAACCTTTCTCTGACAGCTCATCTATTTTCTTTTTGAGCTCAACCAACTCGGGTCCAGATACCCTGTAGGCTCTTTTAGAAATGGGGGCGGTGCCAGGAAGAAGCTCTATGGCAAACTCAACTTTCCGCTCAGGTGGCATACCTGGTAAATCTTTTGGGGACACATCCAGAAACTCTGACACAACCTTGATAGTCTCGAGTGAATCTGTCTCCTTGCTATCAATAGTCATCTAATGACAACCTCCTGTCCTTGGCTCAGGTGAGACTAACTCATCCACCATTTCTTCTCCTAGTGGGGACACCAACTTAATTGTCCTCTTATCACAACTGATAATTGCTTGGTACTTATCTAGACAATTCATCCCTAGGATGACATCTATCCCCTTAGTACCCATTACTATGAGGTTAGCGGGAAACTCTATCCCCCTTATTTCCACACTTACATTCAAGCAAACACTATCGGCTCGAACTTTACCACCGGCTAAATCAATTTGAATGGGTGTTGACATGGTAGTTATTGGAAGATTATGTGCTTCTACCCATGATGCAGTAATAAAAGAATGTGTTGCTCTAGTATCAAATAATACTTCTGCAATATGGGAATCTACTGGAAACATACCTACTATCATGCACGGTGTTTCCAGGACTACTTTAGCCTCCAAATGGTTCAATCTCCCATGGTTGTAGCGTGTCTGCACGCGGTTGCATGCTCCTGGTTGAGACACATTCTGCTTCGCTGGGGCACTAGAGCCTGACTACTGCTAGGCTGCCTTCTTTGGACAATGCATCACCCACTGGCCTTGCTCTCCACAATGGAAACATGCTCTGCTTCCGCCTTGCACTGGGGCTGCTTGACTGCTCTGGTTGGTTGCTGGGGCGGGGAGGCGAGGTGCCTGCTGATTCTGCCTCTGGAACTGACTTCCTCCTGACTGACTATTCTGTTGAATCTGCTGCTGATGCTGGGGGTACTACCTCTGAAACTGCTGCTAGGGCGGACGCTGATTCTGCTTTAACTGCTGAGGCGGGTTGCCCAAGAAACAGCGGCGATTGCTGCTTCCAGGCTGAGGCCCACCAATCTTGCGCTTGCAATCCTCCATCTCCTTGTACTTCCTCTTTGTCATGATTGCTCTGTCAATCAGGTGCTGAAAGGTGGGGAAGGTATGGTTCATCAGCTGATAGTGCAGGGGATCGACTAAGCCTCTCAAGAAACGATACTGACTCTTGGCATCTGTGCTGACATCTTCAGGAGCATAGCGGGACAACTGCAGAAACCTGTCTCGGTACTCACTGACAGGCATGGGCCCTTGCTTGAGCGCCAGAAATTCCTCTTTCTTCACTATCATCAGACCTGCTGGAAAATGATACCGACGGAAATTATCTCTGAATTCCTCCTAGGTGATGGTGTCGGGGTTAGCGTGGGTGGTGAGGTAGGACTCCCACCAAGACTGAGCTGCTCCCCTCAATAGACGGGGACCATATAGAACTTTATCCCTGTCATCACACTGAGCGGTGTGCAACTCCCGCTCCACGGCACGCAACCAATCTTCAGCATCCATGGGGTCAGCAGAGTGAGCGAACACTGAGGGATGACCTCCCATGAATTCAGCACACTTGTCTTTGGGCATCTGAGTCATCTGAGCTTGAGGTGGGGGCTGATGCTGCTGCTGCATAGCAGCCAGAGTCTGACCAATGGCTAGGACTGCCTGAGTCTGCATCATGAACATCTGCTCTATCGTCATCGGGGGCGGTGGTGGCAACTGCTGCCGGGGTGCCTCATCTTGCGGTGCTGGCTGCTCCTGCTGAGCAAGCCTTCCTCCTCTGCGCCTGTTGTCTGTCATCTGTAGAATGCAATCACACATCAAAACTGATCTTGCAAAACTTGCAGCATAGGAAAAGAGTATTGAATTCTTCCACAATACTGAATAGATGAACATCTTCACTAACTCCCAACACAGGCAAACATAGCTTCCCAGATAAAGAGATAAGTAGAATAAAAGGGCTTCCCAACTAGATAACTAATTTTATTAACATTAACAGGTAAACCAAAGTGCAGGGGGTACCCACACTTTGGCAACAGTCATTACAAAGATCCAAATCCATCATAGCCCATCATGACAAACATAAAAAAACACAGGATAAGCAAACTACCCTGTCTAACTAAAACTAACTAAGAGTAAGACTAAGGCTAAGACTAAGACTTCTATTTTAAACATTAATTAAAAGATCCGACGCCGATGATCTATGGTTCTAAATTTATCCTGGTCCTGCAGTCGGGGTTGCCGTAGGCATGGTGTCCACACTGAGGTGAGCGGTACGGGTGCTGAGTCCCGACGGGGGCGGGAGAGCCATCCTCTAGGTGATGACGCTCCGCGCGCTCAGCCCGTAGCTAGGCGATCTCAGCACAAGCCCTACTCAGCTCATTTAAAGCATGGTCCAGCTCAATGTTTAGCACGATGGCTAGGTTGACTGTGCTGCTCAACCTAGGATTGTCCTCACCAGCAGGTGAGACAACCACGCCTCCAGTGCTGCTAGATGGACGGCGGGGGTAATACCTCAGGTTGAGGCCATCGGCTACCCCACCGAGCACTGAGCAGTAGTGTGAAAGCGCACACCATGCGACATCTTGTATGGCCGCCTCAGCCGAGTCCCGCTCAGAGATAGAGTAATGCTTCGAGCAGGCCTCCGCACCCCGGAGACTGTTCTCCGGACGGTGCACCAAACAAGTCGCCTCCCAGCTGTCCGGGTAAACCCCGCGACTGTGCTGGAAGACAACACAACGATACTCGATAGACCAGGTACGCCGATCAAGTGCCTGGCATAGCAAGGTGTCAAGCGCATCGTAGAAGTGACACCCACGAGCGGCGTCACGAGTGATGGGTCGGGCAACCAATCCCTCCGGCTCCTATTCCTCTGAAAGGTCGGTGCTGTGGCTCGAGCTGCTGTCATCACCTCCATCGTCGGGGTCTCCTCCAATAGCTACTCTAGCGGACGGGACACTTAGTGGTGGCGCAGGGGGTGCCTCCAGCAGGGGCACAGGAGAGCAGCTCCTCACAGACTCTACCTCCTACTGAAGCGAGGAAGGAGAGCCCTGCTGCTCCAACTCCTGTCACCGACGCTCTTGCTCCTCTTGCAGGCGATGGTGCAGCCTCTCCAAATGGCTAGACTAACCAGTCACCGGACTACGAAGCGGACGCTCCGCGAGACGATAAGGCAAGAAAGGAATGTCTGACTTCCGTGCGGTGTGTCTAAGACGAGCCATCTACAAAAGACACCGTAAGCATAAGAGTGAGAACAGAACTAGTATGACCAGCAAGTAGACCATAAAAAATTAGGAAGCAGAAATAAACAAAATTTTCAGCAAGGTATAATATATATAATAAAACATAGATTTGGTCGATATGACCAACTTTTGAAGGGATACCAAAGTCAAGGTGATAATAGGGGTCTATAGTCCTTAAAACGACCATTGTACTCTAGGTTAGCGGTCCTACAGTCAGCATGACTTTGATACCACCTATGTCACACCCGGTTTTAGAAGGCAAACCGAATGCAAATCATGTACGTGCCAGGATTAGCAATTCACGTACACAACAGTTACATAACTGGACATCATCACACAATGCTCAAAAAATAACACAAAAGATAGTAATAGTCAGTTACATCATGATGTCTGAGACATCCACATAGTCATTAACAGTTATCAAAGTGCGGAAAAGAAACGTAGATACACATGGCTTTCACAGGCAGCTGACTGGGAGTTTGCCGCTAACCCACGCCTAGAACTCATCGTACTCTTCAAACTCCTGGAGATCCTCCTCCATGACTTCATCTTCTCCTGAGTAGTGGTTGCAACGTGGACAACTTGGGGGGGGGGGGGGTTGGTGTGTAAAGCAAGGGTGAGTACACATCTACATACTCAACAATTGTCCATGAGGCTATACTAGACTAGCTTTATGTGGGGTTAAAGTCCAGCAGTTACTTTTAGTTGGTCAGGTTATTATTACAAGCAGAGAGCCAGGTTTTAGTATTAACCCAAGTTGTTAACCCAAAAGTACCGTTTCCAAACGGAAACATTACCATAAGCATAATCAAACCATCATCCTCGTCACCACCTGTAAACCAAACATCTCTGATCAAAGTATCTCTAATCATGGCGCTCCCTTGGCCGCTCATAACCGTGAGCACGACTGATATATCAATTTCATAACACTCTGCAGAGGTTGCGCACTTTACCCACAAGCCGTGATTCCCTCTTGCCTCGGGCCGATCAAACCCTTAAACACTACCAAGGTGAATAGGCAGGGTTTTCCCGGGCGGTCATCCAATGAACCAGTCCTTACGGAGAGGCACTCGAGAAACCGCTCGAGTCCCCTTAAATGCCACAAGTATCATCATCATAATCAAAAGGGAAAACAACGTATCATGAATAATCTCATCATGTTCATTGATTAATGTGAAGCACTAGCATAAAGCTAAACCATAATAACCCAACCCAAATAGGTAAACAAGGACAAGATAAACGAAAGCTAGTCAATCCTTAGGTATAAACTGTGTAAATGCGGGGAGTAAATTATAACATGTATAGGACATAGATGGGTCAAGGGACACTTGCCTTCACCATCCAGCTGTTGCTCAGGGTCTTCACCTGTAACTCCTTCGGACTCCGCCAACTGACCGTTATCTATACGAGTTCAAACATATATTCCACATATTTAATATAAAAAGAACAGTACACCATGCAGTAAAATATAATAAATAAGCAGACGCTCGGTGTAGGGCTCGCACTTACGACTAAGCGAGAAAGAGAAAGCAACGGTCGAGGCTACGGTCGAAGGGCGATCACGTTAAGCGATTATAGATTAAAGTACTCGTCTAAGCATAATAGTATTAATTTGGCAATCGCGTTATGCATAGGATAAAGTCATACTACGTGTTTAATTACTATAAACAATTCAAAGTAAATTTAAAAGGATTGTCGCGCGGCGAAACGAACGATGGCACATACGAACTAAACTGAGAATAAAATGAGTCGTCGCGTGTCGAAGCGCACGACCCAACACTTAAACTGAATTGAAATAAAATGAATCGTCACGCGACGAAGCGCGCAACGAGACACTAGTATTAATTATAGAAAATAACGTCAAGCGTCGCGCGACGAAGCGCACGACCACATCCATCACTTTAACTGAATCTAAAACAAAACGTCGCGCGACTAAACGTGCGACGTCACACATTAAATAACCTAAACTTAAATTGAATCATCGCGCGACAAAGCACACGACAACACATTAATAAATCTGGATTTAAACTAACTCGTCGTGCGACGAAGCGTGTGACGCAACACGTTAATTAAACTAAATTCAAAACTAATTAAACTAAAATTTGATCACCAAACGCGCTGGGGCTGCGCGCGCGTGCGCTGGGCAAGCTGCAAGGGGCCGTGCTGCCGAGCGGCCGCGCTAGGGGGCCGCGCTACCGAGTGAAAGTCTCCTAGAGGGGGCGGATAGGCGGAATCTGAAAATTATAAACTTAAACACACACTACAAGCCGGGGTTAATGTTAGAACGAATATCAAGTCCGGGAGAGAGGAAAACAAATCAACCAAGAAGTAAAGCGGATGAACATGGTGATTTGTTTTACCGAGGTTCGGTTCTAAAGAACCTAGTCCTTGTTGCGGTGGTCACAATGACCGGGTCTCTTTCAACTCTTTCCCTCTCTCAAACAGTCACTTAGACCGAGTGAGCTTTCTTCCTTGATTTCTCGGATCACTTAGACCCCGCAAGGACCACCACACGATTGGTGTCTCTTGCTTCGCTTACAAGGCTTTCAGAATAAGAATGAGAGAAAGAAGAAATCCAACCAAGCAACAAGAGCAACAAAGAAACACAAGAACCATCCTCTCACAAGTCCTAAAGCACTAGAATTGAATTGGGGACTTTGATTGGATCGGTGGCTTTAATTTGTGTCTGGGAGTGTTGCACTTTGCTCTTGTATTGAGTGAAGAGTGATGAACGCTTGGATGGTTGGAGTGGAGGTGGTTGAGAGGTATTTATAGCCCTCAACCACCAAACAACCGTTGGGGTTGGGCTGCTGTCGATAGGCGCACCGGACAGTCCGGTGCGCCACCGGACACTGTCCGGTGCACCAGCCACATCACGCAATCGTTAGGGTTCGGACGCAGTCGACCGTTGGAGCTTTGTCTTCTAGTGGCACCGGACAGTCCGGTGCCGCACCGGACAGGCACTATTTATAGTCTGGTGCGCCTCTGGCGACTGCTCTGACTTCTGCGCGCACTGTTCTTCACTGTTCACAGAGTCAGCGGCTTTTGCAGTCGACCGTTGCGCGAAGGAGTCGTTGCTCCGCTGGTGCACCGGACAGTCCGGTGCCACACCGGACAATCCGGTGAATTATAGCGGAGCACGCCCAGAGAAACTCGAGGGTGACGAGTTTGGAGTTGTACGGTCCTGGTGCACTGGACACTGTACGGTGCGCCAGACTAGGGCACCCTTGGTTTCTTTGCTCCTTTATTTTTGAACCCTTTCTCCAATCTTTTATTGGTTTATATTGAACCTTTATGCACCTGTAGAATATATAATCTAGAGCAAACTAGTTAGTCCAATATTTGTGTTGGGCATTCAACCACCAAAATTATTTATAGGAAAAGGTTAAACCCTATTTCCCTTTCAATCTCCCCCTTTTTGGTGATTGATGCCAACACAAACCAAAGCAAATATATAGGTGCAGAATTGAACTAGTTTGCATAAGGTAAGTGCATAGGTTACTTAGAATTAAACCAGTTTATACCTTCACTAGATATGCATGGATTGCTTTCTTTTATTTAATATTTTGGACCACGCTTCCACTTCATGTTTTGTTTTAGCAAATTCTTTTGGAAAGTCTTTTCAAAGTCTTTTTGCAAATAGTCAAAGGTATATGAATAAGATTTCGAAAAGCATTTTCAAGATTTAAAATTTTATCCCCCTGTTTCAAATGCTTTTCCTTTGACTAAACAAAACTCCCCCTGAATGAAATTCTCCTCTTAGTTTTCAAGAGGGTTTTAATGGATACCCATTGGAAATATATTGAGATGCTAGTTTTGAAAATATACCAATTGAAGATAAACATACCAATTTGAAATATATCACTTAAAATTTTTGAAATATATCACTTAAAAATTTAGAAAAGGTGGTGGTGCGGTCCTTTTGCTTTGGGCTAATACTTTCTCTCCCTTTGGCATTAATCACCAAAAACGGAGACTTTGTGAGCCCTTTTATTTTCGCCCCGATTGGTACAAGTAAATATGGGTGAAGGATTATACCAATCGACGAGTGGTGTGGAGTGACGATGAGGGTAAATGATACCGTTAGAGTGGAGTGGAAGCCTTGTCTTCGCCGAAGACTCCATTTCCCTTTCAATCTATGACTTAGCATAGAAATACACTTGAAAAATACATTCGTTGTAGTTATGAAAGAGATATGATCAAAGATATATAAATGAGCTATGTGTGCAATGTTTCAATCAAAATTCCGAGAATCAAGAATGTTTAGCTCATTCCTAAGTTTGGTAAAGGTTTTCTCATCTAATCGTTTGGTAAAGACATCCGCTAATTGTTCTTTAGTGCTAACATAAGCAATCTCGATATCCCCCCTTTGTTGGTGATCCCTCAAAAAGTGATACCGAATGTCTATGTGCCTAGTGCGGCTGTGTTCAACGGGATTATCCGCTATGCGGATTGCACTCTCATTGTCACATAGGAGAGGGACTTTACTCAATTTCTAGCCATAGTCCCTGAGGGTTTGCCTCATCCAAAGTAATTGTGCACAACAATGTCATGCGGCAATGTACTCGGCTTCGGCGGTGGAAAGAGCTACTAAGTTTTGTTTCTTTGAAGCCCAAGACACCAGGGATCTCCCCAGAAACTGACAAGTCCCTGATGTGCTCTTTCTATCAATTTAACACCCTACCCAATCGGCATCGGAATATCCTATTAAATCAAAAGTGGATCCCTTGGGGTACCAAAGTCCAAATTTAGGAGTATAAACTAAATATCTCATGATTCTTTTCACGGCCCTAAGGTGAACTTCCTTAGGATCGGCTTGGAACCATGCACACATGCATACGGAAAGCATAATATCCGATCGAGATGCACATAAATAGAATAGAGATCCTATCATCGACCGGTATACCTTTTGATCTACGGATTTACCTTTCGTGTCAAGGTCGAGATGCCCATTTGTTCCCATGGATGTCTTGATGGGCTTGGCATCCTTCATTCCAAACTTGTTGAGTATGTATTGAATGTACTTTGTTTGGCTGATGAAGGTGCCGTCTTGGAGTTGCTTGACTTGAAATCCTAGAAAATACTTCAACTCCCCCATCATCGACATCTCAAATTTCTATATCATGATCCTACTAAACTCTTCACAAGTGGATTTGTTAGTAGAACAAAATATGATATCATCAACATAAATTTGGCATACAAACAAATCTTTTGCAATTGTTTTAGTAAAGAGTGTAGGATCAGCTTTTCCAACTTTGAAGCCATTAGTGATAAGGAAATCTCTTAGACATTCATACCATGCTCTTGGGGCTTGCTTGAGCCCATAAAGCGCCTTTGAGAGTTTATACACATGGTTAGAGTACTCACTATCTTCAAAGCCGGGAGGTTGCTCAACATAGACCTCTTCTTTGATTGGTCCATTGAGGAAGGAACTATTCACGTCCATCTGGGAAAGCTTAAAGCCATAATAAGTAGCATAGGCAAGTAATATGTGAATTGACTCAAGCCTAGCTACGGGTGCATAGTTTTCACCGAAATCCAAACCTTCGACTTGTGAATGACCCATGGCCACAAGTCGGGCTTTGTTCCTTGTCACCACACCATGCTTATCTTGCTTGTTGCGGAATACCCATTTGGTACCTACAATATTTTGGTTCGGACGTGGAACTAAATGCCATACCTCATTCCTCGTTAAGTCGTTGAGTTCCTCTTGCATAGCCAACACCCAATCCGAATCTCTTAGTGCATCCTCTACCCTGTATGGCTCAATAGAGGATACAAAAGAGTAATGTTCACAAAAATGTGCAACTCAAGATCTAGTAGTTACCCCCTTATGAATGTCACCGAGAATGGAGTACACGGGATGATCTCTTTGAATTGCTTGGTGGACTCTTGGGTGTGGCGGTCTTTGACCCTGATCATCTTCCTTGTTTTTATTAGCTTCATCTCCCCCTTAATCATTGTTCTCCTCTTGAGGTGTCTCATCCTCTTGATCCTCATCATCTTGAGCCTGTTCCTCATCTTGAGTTGGTGGAGATGCTTGCATGGAAGATGACAATTGATCTTGTACTTGTGGAGGCTCTTCGGATTCCTTAGGACACACATCCCCAATGGACATGTTCCTTAGCGCGATGCACAGAGCCTCTTCATCATCTAGCTCATCAATATCAACTTGCTCCACTTGGGAGCCATTAGTCTCATCAAACACAATGTCACAAGAAACCTCAACTAATCTAGCGGATTTGTTGAAGACTCTATATGCCCTTGTGTTTGAGTCATATCCTAGTAAAAAGCCTTCTACAGCTTTAGGAGCAAATTTAGATTTTCTACCTGTTGGGGACTTGTTCTCAAATGCTATGAATCAAGAACAAGGCAACACGATGATGTTAAACATTGAATACCCTTCGTCCGCTGAAACATTATCCCCTCAAGGGTTTAATGAACTTCGGACGAAGGGTGTAAACATAATATTACGAAGGTGGCAAAAGTAACACAAAACGATGTAAAATATAAAACATTAAAGATAGATATGTTAGAGATAAATGATATCATTCACACATTTATTTTTAATACAATGTTTAAGGTATGATTATACCTTCGCCTTGACAAGCAATAATTCCTGAATGATGCTTTCGCAATTACAGGAATGCGTGAACAGTAAAGGAATACTATTCGCTATTTATAGACACAGGACACAGCCTGTGAACAATTACAATCATACCCCTCATAAAAGTTTATAACACCGACTCAAACTCTTATGGACTAAAAGGTCATTCTATCTTTAAGTCGG
This sequence comes from Zea luxurians, assembly GCA_029449295.1. NCBI lineage: Eukaryota > Viridiplantae > Streptophyta > Magnoliopsida > Poales > Poaceae > Zea > Zea luxurians. The sequence continues at coordinate 39,882,925 of JAOPSE010000001.1, read as the reverse complement.
TTTGTAACTCCGAAGCTTCATGGGCGACACCTTTCGGCATTACGTACAGACAGCTTCAATCGAAACTGTTTCTTCCTTCAGGACCTTCGGCGACGAAGCATGGTCCCAACAGTAGCCCCTTCGCGGTGCTAGATCGTTTTTCGTAACGAGCTTGATCCGTGAAAAAAGTCTCTCAAGCTTCAGGAAGCCGAAGGTCCGAAAAAACACCTTCCCTGAGCTCGTTGTCGAGAAACGATACAGCTTTCGAGCGCGTAGCGGTTCCACCATGCGTGTTCACTGTTCTGGTTTTTGCGGTCCACCGTTCAGCGGGTGCGAGCAACCGCCTGCCTGGTGTAAAAATTCCCGACGATTCACCTTCCTTCCTGCAACACTATATAAACAGACTGGTAGGTGTAAAGTTACCACAGCATTCATTGCTATTACACTGTTTTGCTGCCAAAATTTTTAACCATAGCCGAAGCTCGACTCTCGAATTCAGACGAAGCTCTGATTTGGTGTCTGCTTCATCAGAAGAGAAGCTTCGCCAGAGGTTATTTAGTTCGCGAGAAACTTTTCAAGAAATTTAGAATTGGATGGCCAGATTACGCTCTACTGCTAGGGTTGAGCGTGAGGGAGGCAAAGTAGAAGGTGCAGAGACTGTTCCTACCTCCGAAGCCATGCAACGATCCGGATTGGTGACTTCTGAAAGAATGCCTACTGCCGAAACAGAACAAGCTGCTGCCGAAGCAGAACGAGGAGATATTGAGGAAGCTGGTTCTGACGATGATTACCATATCGCAGTGCCGAGCAAGCCTAGTCATTTGGACTTCGGGAAGTCGACTATTTCCAAGGCAGATTTCTCCAAGATGGTGAAGGCGGGCTATTTCAGAGAAGATGAGAAGAAGCTACTTAGGTTCGAGGGAGAGGAGACTACCCCGAAGCCAGAAAAGGATGAAATAGTTATTTTCAAGAGTTTTCTAAAGGCTGGGTTAAGGTTTCCTTTGAATAGGATGATTTCTGATGTGCTGCAAAGGTTTGGGATCTATTTTCACCAGTTGACCCCCAACGCCATCGTTAGGCTTAGCGTTTATATCTGGGCTCTCCGAAGCCAGGCGGTGGAGCCGTTTGCCAACAGCTTCTGTCGAGTACACGAGCTGCATTATCAGACGAAGGCCAGAAAGGATGGGTTGCACGAAAATTTTGGTTGTTACAATTTTGCTTATCGGAAGACCACAAAATTTCCTGTGATTAGCTACCGAAGCAAATGGCCGGCAGGCTGGAAGTCAGAATGGTTTTATGTTAAAGTTGCCGAAGATAAGGAGAAGCTAGTATAGTGCCCTCTTGAACTGATCTTCGGAGAAACAATACCCCGCTGCAAAATGACAACCGATGGTCTAACTTGGGCCGCACTGGCTGAATTCAAAATTATTGCAGAACACATTGGCACTAGAGATCTAGTGCAGGAATTTCTGGCCTTCAGAGTATTTCCGACCATGAAGGAGTGGACTATGCCGAAGCTTAAAGGAGAAAAGAAAGAAGGGGAGCTTGTCCGACTACCCTATCATTATAAGTTTAAGAAATACTTTAAAACGCCCTGTCAAGAATGGCTTGATACAATTGAAGTAATGAGTAATGAAATCCTTGGAAATTACTCCAAAAAAGAGGACCAGCTAATGACAGCAGCCTTCGGCACTCGGCCGAAGCGAAGGCTGAACAGGGTGCTCGATGCCATAGGTTTTGAATATGCTGATTATGATCGCCTGGGCGGAGATGCTGGAGGCCCAAAGCGAAAAAGAATTTCCAGTGCTGCTGACGAAGAGGTCGCCAAGGTGACCAAAAAGAAAAGGGGAGATTCTGAAAAACTTATCCCTGAAGAATTGAATCCCGAGCCGAAGATGGCCACTGGAAGAAAGAGGAAAACTGCATCTCCAGAACCAAGATCGTTGGTTCGAGAAGAAGATACTCCTGCAACGCCTTCTGCTGTTGAAGTAGAAGAGATTATGAAGGTAATGACTGAACCCTTGCCTGTGAAGCTAAGTCCACTGACGTTAAAACTGACGGAGTTTTTTCAGAAGGACAAGGCAGCTTCGGCAGAAGAAGGTCCTGTACTGCCAAAAAAATGAAGGATTATTCAAATAGCAGATGTAATTCATGGGACACCATTGCCGACACCGGCATCAAGAATTGCTATTAACCAGACTGCCGAAGCTAAGGGCGCCACAGCTAAAACCACCACCAGAGCGGAAACCTCCGAAGCTAAAACTGGCACAGCCGAAGCTGCCGGAGTTGAAACTAAAGTCGCAGAAGATTTGAACCTGGACGAAACACTTGAAGTTATTGATAACATACTCTTAAAGATGACTGAGGAAGAATCTGCTGTGGCCGCGGCGAGCACAGGCACTGAAAAAGGGAAAAAACAAGCTGAAGACATTTTGGAAGAGGAAGATTTTGAATTTCAAGATTTACTTGGGCAAGAGCTGACAGATGCTGAAAAAGCATAGCTTAAAAGATGTGCCATGGCCTGCGGATATAAGGCAGGGGCTACACTGTTTGGTGGGGTTAACGAAGGAAAGCTGATGTTCCTTCGAAACCGTGTCGAAGCTAAAATTGTTAGAACTCTCTGTAAAAACATTGGCTTGCCGAAGCTAGAGGTAGACCTCTGTCGCTACCAACGGCACCATATCGCCGGAAGTTTGCTTTATGCTAACTTCAAGGTAACAAATATTTTTGTTATTTTATTATTATTATTATTTTTAGGTTGTTTCCTAACGAAGATCGTTTCGACAGAGCATACTGTTAAGTAAAGTTCTAAAAATGCAACAAAATCTCGAAGAAGAGAAGAATAAAGCCGTCATCCAAAGTTTGGCTGAAAAGGTTGAAAACTACGAAGCTGATTTGAAGAAGAAGGATTTTACCATCCAAGATCTTGAAATCATGGTCAAAGAGCACGAAGGTGCATTAGAAAAGAAAGATTTTGTTATTCAGACTATGGAGGGTTGTTTGGCTGAAGTTCAAACTGAGAATGATAACTTGAAGAATGAACTGCTCCAACAGTCAGAAAAATTTGAGCAAGAAAAGAAATATCTCGAAACAAGGCTGAAAACTGAGGTGGATAAAAATTCGATTTTGCAGAAATCCTTTAAAGAACTTCAAGAGAAATGCCTTAGCTTCGGCAGCCGATGCGTGCAACGGCTGAAGGATGTGTTCGATTCTGTCGGAGCTAGCTCTGCAAAATTTACACCTTCGGCTGATAATCTGCCCAGCACGTTAGAATATATTGAAGGCGAGGTTGATGCCCTTGATGAAGTTATTGGTGGGCACGCCGACTTCTGCGCCCTGGTAGCTTCTCAGGGCACAGCCACCACTTTTCTGAAGGCTGGCTGCACGCATGGAAATATTGTGAACAGACCAAACTTCAGCTTGTCAGCATCAGATCTGATAAATATCCCAAGCCTAGCCCGAAGCATCGGGAATAGATTCATGACCCAAATCTGGGTAAGTGGCGGGCGAAAGATGGCGGGTGACGAAGCTCGAAGTCATCTTAAGCCAGTAAGAAACTTATTTTTGTTACTTTTACCTTCTCCTTAAAATTTGCACCTTTCTTATTTTGCTGTTTGATGTACGCAGGATGACGAAGCTGAAGTTTGACAAAGTTGAAGTTTGACGAAGCCTAGCTTGAAGCTTGATAATTGTTTGTAATATACTGTCCTGCAAAAATTCTGGAGAAACTTTTGTAATATAGTTATGGAACAACTTATGTAAATTTGTACATACCTTGTAATATATTTTGTTTCTGCTGTCTGCGTACAATCTGCTTTGCTGTGGACGAAACTTCCCTTTTGAGCCGAAGGCGAAAAAACACCTTCCCTTCTTTTCATACACAACGAAGCATAAAAATTTTCCTTCGAGTTTTTCCTCATCGCCGAAGCATCTATGTTTTTATGCGGTACAATGATGATTCTATGTATGTCTAAATGCATGTTTATGAATGCAAATGACATGATGAGATGCATTGTGCAAATGAATATCAAAATACATAATCATAGTCCTTCAGCGTTGACTTTTCGCTGTAAGCCTCCCTTAGGAGCTTCTTCTCCTTTTACTTTCAGCGGAATCAGCGTTGACTTTTCGCTGTAAGCCTCCCTTAGGAGCTTCTTCGCCTTTTACTTTCGGCGGAATCAGCGTTTATTTTTCGCTGTAAGCTCTGCATTCCCTTAGGAACGACTTTTGAGCTTCTCCTTGTTTCCTTTTCTTTTTCCTTTTGCATTTACATTTACATTTTTTGGGGGATATCACTCTCATAAAATTGAAATAAGGAAAATTACATGTCGTGGCCCCATTAAAAACCTTTCTCCCGCTTTAGAAAGGAAAAGGGTGCCACGAAAAAGAATACAAAAAATTACATCAAGCTAAACATAATATCATCGAAGCTCATCCGCATTCCATGATCTGGGAATGTCGTTGCCGTCCATATCCTTCAATCTGTAGGAACCGGGTCTTGACGAAGATGCTACCAAAAAGGGGCCTTCCCACTTTAGCTGTAATTTGCCTGCTGTCTCAGGGTTGGCTACTCTTCGAAGTACCAAGTGTCCTGGTTCAATGTTCTTCAACTTGACTTTTCTGTCACGCCATTTTATTGTTTCAGCTTGATATTTATTGATGTTTTCCACAGCTTGAAGTCTGATCCCTTCAATAGCATCTTTTTCTACAGAACAATCAGCTTCGTCTTTGCCTTCTGCCGAAGCTACTGTCCTTATTGATCCTGCTTTGGCCTCTTCTGGGGTTATTGCTTCGTCACCGAACAATAGTTTAAAGGGCGTAAAACCTGTTGACCTTGACATGGTTGTATTATGGTTCCATACCACTTTGATTAGCTTGTCAGGCCATTTTCCCCTAGGCTGGTTGAAGATTGACTTCATTATTCCTGTCATTATGATCCCATTAGCTCTTTCGACAAGTCCATTTGACTCTGGATGTCGAACTGATGCAAAATGGATCTTTGTGCCAATTCGATCACAAAATTATCTGAAGGCTTCAGAATCAAACTTTGTCCCATTGTCCACAGTAATGGCCTTCGGCACTCCGAAACGACAAACAATGTTCTGCCAGAAAAACTTTTGAATAGTGAATGAAGTTATTGTGGCTAAAGGCTTTGCCTCAATCCATTTGGAAAAATACTCCACTGCCACTACCACATATCTTAAGTTCCCCTGTGCTGTTGGTAATGGGCCTAGCAAATCAAGGCCCCACCTCTGCAATGGCCAAGTGGGTTGTATTAATTGAGTTAAAGACGAAGGTTGTTTTTGATCTCTTGCACATTTCTAACAACCTTCGCACTTTTGGACTATATCCGCTGCATCCGAAGCTGCCTTTGGCCAATAAAATCCTTGGCGAAAAACTTTCCCAAGCAAGGGCCTAGATCCAATGTGAGATCCACACAGGCCTGCATGTATTTCCTTCATTAATTCTATACCTTCGGATCTGGATAAGCACTTGAGCAATGGGGAACAGACCCCACGCTTGTATAACTCCCCTTCTATTATGACATATGGTCGAGCTCTTGCCTCTATTCTCCTGTTATAAGCTTCGTCGTCTGAAAGAAAATTACCCTGAAGGAAAGAGACGATCTCGGTTCTCCAATCCTCGCTATAAACAGGGGATATATTAAGGATTGCTCTTTCAAGAAGCTCGACCGAAGGTGCTTTTATTGTTTCGAAAAATACTTCCGAAGGTATGGGCAGCCCCTGGGCTGCTGACTTGGCCAATAGATCAGCGTATTCATTTTCCCCACGAGGAATATTTTTGACAGAGAAACCTTCGAAGGAAGCCTCAATCCTTCGGGCTGTATCTAGATACTTTTCAAGTTTCGGGTCTCTTGCTTTATAGCTCTTGTCAACATGACCAGAAATAACTTGAGAGTCAGTTTTAAGGATGGCCCTTCTGATTCCCATTGCCTTCAACTTCCGAAGACCCAAGAGCAGAGCTTCATACTCAGCGATATTATTTGTGCAACTAAAATCAAGTCGTGTCGCATAACAAGTTTTAACTTTGGAAGGTGAAACCAACACAGCAGCCGCTCCTGCTCCGAAGGTTCCCCAAGACCCATCGCAAAACACTATCCATGCTTCGACATCTTTATTTGTTTCTTCCTCCTGAGCCCCTAGCGTCCAGTCAGCAATGAAGTCTGCTAACGCCTGGGACTGAATCGAGGATCTATGAACATAATCAATACAAAATTCATTGAGCTCTGCAGCCCATTTTCCAATCCTTCCAGTAGCTTCTCGGTTTCTCATAATATCCTTCAGAGGTTGTGAAGAAGGAACAATTATGTTGTAAGCTTGAAAATAATGCCGAAGCTTCCTGGAGGCCATCAAAACAGCATACAGTACCTTCTCCAGTTCTGTATAATTTTTCTTTGATAAACTAAGAACCTCGGATACGAAATATATCGGGGCCTGCCTCTTAACTTGGCCTTCAAGCTTCTCCTGGACATGTGCCGCACTTACCGCTGAGTGCGAAGCTGCCACATATAATAACAAAGGAGCCCCCGGCGTTGGTGGAGTTAATGTTGTTAGATCTATCAAATATTGCTTTAGCTCTTCGAAAGCTTTCTGATGGATTGGTCCCCATTGAAAGACTTCGGCTGACTTCAGCACTTCGAAGAATGGTAAGTTTCTCTCTGCCGATCTAGATATGAATCTGTTGAGAGATGCCAGCCTTCCTGTCAATCTTTGAGCCCCCTTTTTTGTGCTTGGTGGTTCCATTCGAAGTATAGCTTCGATTTTACTTGGATTAGCCTCAATTCCCTTTGTTGAAACTAGGCAACCAAGAAATTTCCCCTTTTTTACTCCGAAGACACATTTTTCTGGATTCAGCTTTAAACCAGCCTGTCTAAAACTAGCGAAGGTCTCCTGTAAATCAGCAATGTGGTTATCTTGCTTCGTGCTTTTTACAATAATGTCATCAACATAATTTAGTACATTCCTGCCTATCTGAGAATGGAGAACCTTCGCTGTCATTTTGCTGAAGCTTCCTCCAGCATTTTTAAGCCCCTCAGGCATCCGAAGGTAGCAATATGTCCTGCTAGGAGTTATGAAGCTGGTTTTCGGTTCATCCTCCTTCTTCATCTAGATTTGATGATAGCCTGAATAGCAATCCAGCAAACTCATAAGCTCTGATGAAGCTGCTGCATCGACTAAGGAATCTATCCTTGGCAATGGAAACTCGTCCTTCGGACAAGCCTTATTGAGGTCAGTAAAATCAATACACATTCTCCATTTGCCATTGGCCTTCTTCACCATAACAGTGTTAGCCAACCATTCTGGGTATTTCACCTCTCTAATAACTCCAGCACTAAGGAGTCTTTTCACTTCATTCCGAGCACCTTCAGCCTTGTCATCAGACATCTTCCGAAGCCTCTGCTTTCTGGGTCTGAAGGATGGATCGACATTGAGCGAATGCTCAATAACATCCCTGTTAACTCCACAAAGATCATTAGCTGACCAGGCAAAAACATCTTTATTGTTGAACAGAAACTTATCAAAGTTTTTTCCTGCTCTTCAGACAATTGAGATCCCAATAGCACCTTCTGATCTGCTATATCCTCACATAAGAGCATGGGCTTCGGCTGGTCAGCTGAAGCAGCTTTTTCCCTTCTGAACTTGTATTGCTCACAGGCCTCAGCTCCATCTATGTTATGGATTGCTCTTGAATCTGTCCAATTTCCTTCGGCCCTTCTGGCGGCTTCCTGACTTCCATGAATAGCAATAGGCCCTTGGTCCGAAGGTATCTTCATGCAGAGGTAAGCTGGGTGAAGGATTGCTTCAAAGGCATTGAGAGTACCGCGACCAATGATAGCATTGTAAGGATACTCTATGTCAACAATATCAAACACAATTTGCTCAGTCCTTGTGTTGTTAACAAATCCGAAGGTTACTGGCATGGTGATCTTCCCAAGTGCTACAATTTGCCGTCCTCCGAAGCCACAAAGAGGGTGCGTAGCATCATGGATTTTGTCTTCGGGCTCTTGCATTTGTCTGAAAGCTTTAGAAAATATGATATCAGCTGCGCTTCTTGTGTCAACCAAGACATTATGGACCAGAAATCCTTTGTTCACACAAGAGATAACCATAGCATCATTGTGTGGGTAATCCTTGAGTTGAAGATCCTCTTGGGAGAAGGTAATTGGAATGTGAGACCATCTTGACTTGATGAAGGGTCCTTGCACCCCAACATGCTGTACCCTTCTCTGTGCTTCTTTCTTCTGCTTTTTGTTGGCTGGCTCTGAGCATGAACCACCTATTATCGGGAGCACCAGCTTCGGGGCCGAAGCAGCTCCAGCTTGATCGTTGAACGAAGCCATCAGCTCAAAAAAGTGGAAGTGTGTTGACCGGAGGTGGGCGCCAATGTTGGGGACTTGTTCTCAAATGCTATGAATCAAGAACAAGGCAACACGATGATGTTAAACATTAAATACCCTTCGTCCGCTGAAACATTATCCCCTCAAGGGTTTAATGAACTTCGGACGAAGGGTGTAAACATAATATTACGAAGGTGGCAAAAGTAACACAAAACGATGTAAAATATAAAACATTAAAGATAGATATGTTAGAGATAAATGATATCATTCACACATTTATTTTTAATACAATGTTTAAGGTATGATTATACCTTCGCCTTGACAAGCAATAATTCCCGAATGATGCTTTCGCAATTACAGGAATGTGTGAACAGTAAAGGAATACTGTTCACTATTTATAGACACAGGACACAGCCTGTGAACAATTACAATCATACCCCTCATAAAAGTTTATAACACCGACTCAAACTCTTATGGACTAAAAGGTCATTCTATCTTTAAGTCAGTTTGTAACTCCGAAGCTTCATGGGCGACATCTTTCGGCATTACGTACAGACAGCTTCAATCGAAACTGTTTCTTCCTTCAGGACCTTCGGCGATGAAGCATGGTCCCAACACTACCTCTCTTAACAAGAATAAAGCATTTGCTACCAAAGACTCTAAAATATGAAACATTGGGCTTTTTACCGGCAAGGAGTTCATCTGAGGTCTTCTTGAGGATTCGGTGAAGGTAGAGCCGGTTGATGGAGTAGCAGGCGGTGTTAATTGCCTCAGCCCAAAACCGGGCCGGAGTCTTGTATTCATCAAGCATGGTCCTTGCCATGTCCAGTAGAGTTCTATTCTTCCTCTCCACTACACCATTTTGTTGAGGTGTGTAGGGAGAAGAGAACTCATGCTTGATGCCCTCATTCTCAAGGAAGCCTTCAATTTGTGAGTTCTTGAACTCCGTCCCATTATCACTTCTTATTTTCTTGATTCATAATCCGAACTCATTTTGAGCCCATCTCAAGTATCCCTTTAATATCTCTTGGGTTTGAGTTTTTTCCTGCAAAAAGAATACCCAAGTGAAGTGAGAATAATCATCCACAATTACAAGACAATACTTACTCCCACCGATGCTTATGTAAGCGATCGGGCCGAATAAATCCATGTGGAGTAGCTCAAGCGGCCTGTCGGTAGTCATGATGTTCTTGTGTGGATGATGGGAGCCAACTTGCTTTCCTGCTTGACATACGCTACAAACCCTGTCTTTCTCAAAATGAACATTGGTTAGTCCCAAAATGTGCTCTCCCTTTAGAAGTTTGTGAAGATTCTTCATCCCAACATGGGCTAGTCAGCGATGCCAGAGCCAACCCATATTAGTCTTAGCAATTAAGCAAGTATCGAGTTCAGCTTTGTTAAACTCAACTAAGTATAGCTAACCCTCTAATACTCCCTTAAATGCTACTGAATCATCACTTCTTCTAAAGACAGTAACACCTATATCCGTAAAAATACAGTTGTAGCCCATTTTACATAATTGAGAAACAGAAAGCAAATTATAATCTAAAGAATCTACAAGAAAAACATTGGAAATAGAATGGTCAGGTGATATAGCAATTTTACCAAGCCCTTTGACCAAACCTTGATTTCCATTCCCGAATGTGATAGCTCTTTGGGGATCTTCGTTTTTCTCATAGGAGGAGAACATCCTCTTCTCCCCTGTCATGTGGTTTGTGCATCCGCTATCAATAATCCAACTTGAGCCCCCAGATGCATAAACCTGCAAAACAATTTAGGCCTTGTTCTTAGGTACCCAAACAGTCTTGGGTCCTTTCACATTAGAAACAAGCACCTTGAGTACCCAAACACAAGCCTTGGAGCCCTTGTGTTTGCCCCCAACATATTTGGCAACTACTTTGCCTGATTTGTTAATTAAAACATAAGATGCATCAAAAGTCTTAAATGAAATGTTAGGTTCGTTTGATGCAGTAAGAGTTTTCTTTTTAGGCAATTTAACATGGGTTGATTGCCTAGAGCTAGAAGCCTCATTCTTATACATAAATGCATGGTGAGAAACAGAATGAGTTTTCTTAGCATGAATTCTCCTAATTTTGTGCTCAGGATAATTAGCAGGATATAAATTGTAACCCTCATTATCCTGAACCATGGGAGCCTTGCCCTTAACAAAATTAGACAATCTTTTTGGGGCATTAAGTTTGACATTGCTTCCCTATTAGAAACCAATGCCATCCTTGATGCCAGGACGTCTCCCATTATAGAGCATGCTTCTAGCAAATTTAAACTTTTCATTTTCAATTTCATGCTCATTTATCTTAGCAGTTAATTGAGCTATATGATCATTTTGTTGTTTAATTAAAGCAAGGTGATCATGAATAGCATCAATATTAACATGTTTACATCTAGTACAAATAGTAACATGATCAACACTAGATGTAGAGGGTTTGCAAGCATTTAATTCTTCTATCTTAGCATGTAATATGGCATTCTCATCTCTAAGACAGGAAATAGAATCATTGCAAACATTTAAATCTTTAGCCTTGGAAATTAAACTAGCATTTTCAGTTTAAGGCTAGAAATTGATTCATTCAATTTATCAATCTTAGCAATTAAACTAGCATTCTCATTTCTAAGATTGGTAATTGAATCATGGCACATGCTAAGCTTCTTAGTCAAATTTTCACATTTTTCAACCTCTTGAGCATAAGCATTTTTTACTTTAACATGCTTTTTGTTTTCCTTAATAAGGAATTCCTCTTGGTTGTCCAAGAGTTCATCCTTCTCATGAATGACTCCTATCAATTCATTCAATTTTTCTTTTTGTTGCATGTTAAGGTTGGCAAAAAGTGTAAGCAAATCATTTTCATCATCACTAGAACTACCCTCATCACTAGATGTAGTATACTTGGGGGCAGTTCTAGCTTGTACCTTCTTCCTTTTGCCGTCTTTTGCCATGAAGCACTTATGGCTGATGTTGGGGAAGAGGAGGCCCTTGTTGACGGCGATGTTGGTGGCTTCCTCGTCGGAGGAGGAGTCGGTGGAGCTCTCGTTGGAGTCCCATTCCCGACACATGTGGCATCGCCGCCTGTTGGGGGCCTTCGTCTTTCGAAGGTCCTCAAAAACATAATTTGACAATGTTTTCCGAGTGTAATATGTGAACAGGCGCCTTCTGTCTCGGATCAGAATCACACGGTGTGAAGAGCATGAACAATACGAAGGTTAACGCAGCGCCGAAGCTACATGCAAGGAAGCTTCGGCATAACGGCAGAAAAGGGGAACCAACATAAAAGGGAAAAGGCTATTTAGACCTCGATGGATTACCTTAAAGTTATTAGCAAATGTAAAGGGCCTGGATGTAATTTTACACGGGCTGTGTCCCGTGCCTATAAATAGATGAACAGTACCCCCGTACTGTTCACGCTGACTTGTACTTGCTCGTGCATCACGCTTGTACTTTTACCTTCTATCAAGCCGAAGGTACATTTGTAATTCAATATTGTTTATATTTTTTCATGATAATATAATAAAGTTATATCAATGATGTTATATGATTATTAATGTCATCTTTCATGTTTCATATGCTTCGTTTTTCATTAATGTATACTGTGATGATGAAGGTACGTCCTTCATGACCTTCGCCTGAAGATCGTTATATCCTAAGGGAAATAATGCTTCGAAGGACGAAGAACATTAACATTTAACATTTTGTGTTGCCTTGTTCTTAACTCATAGCATTTGAGAACAAGTCCCCAACATTGGCACCCACCTCCGGTGAACCCTCTTTTCGACCACCTTCGGTAAGCATTGACCTTCGTCATGCCACCGAAAAAAGCTTCAGTGACAGGGGCTGCCGCACTGCAGCCACTGGACCCGAACCAGGAGACCCTTTCTCTTCAAGAGGCCCGAAGCCAGAAGAGGAAGGCCACCAGTCCAACACTCCAGGAGGAGGATTTGGACCAAGAAATCAGAAACATGGAGATAATCCATCAGCAAGTGCAAAGGAAGAAGGAGAAGATGGCCCAACTGGCTGATCTTCAGAGGCAGATCGATGAAGCCATCAAAGAAGTACGCCATCTTGTTCAAGACGAACAAGATCGAAGGCCCCAACACAGGGAGCTTCATCAAGAAGGCTTGTTCAACAACGATGAATGGTATGATGATTTTAATCATGATACCTTTACTTTTGATGATGCTTCTCTCTTAGCAGCAGAACTGCAGGCTATCCCATGGCCCCCATCATACAAGCCACCTTAGCTTCCCATGTATGATGGGCATTCAGACCCGAAGCAGTTTTTGATGAGTTATGAAGCAACTATATCTTCATATGGAGGCAATGCAGCTGTCATGGCCAAGTCCTTCGTCATGGCAGTTCGGAATGTGGCCCAAACATGGTATTCTTCTCTCTAGTAGGGACCATTACTTCATGGCAGAAGCTCAAGGATATGCTGGTGACAAGTTTCCAAGGCTTCCAGATGAAGCCAGTCATAGCTCAGGCCTTGTTTCAGTGCACACAAGATCATGAGGAGTACCTCCAGGCATATGTCCGAAGGTTCTTGCGTCTCAGAGCACAAGCGCCTACAGTTCCTAATGAAATTGTCGTTGAAGCCATGATTAAGGGGCTTCGTCCAGGACCTACTGCTCAGTATTTCGCTAGAAAGCCCCACAGACTCTGGAGAAGCTGCTTCAGAAGATGGATGAGTACATTCGGGCTGACAATGACTTCCGCCAAAGAAGGGAGGAAGCATATAGGTTCTCTAAAATGACCAGGGCCTTCGGAGGAAGAATCCACCCGAGGCACGTTAGGTCAATTCACAACTCCATCCAGAGTGATGACAGAGGAAGTCAACAGCAGAGACCACAGTATTCTTCGCAAGCTTCGGGACAGCAACAAAGCTCTTTCCGGCCACCAGCTCCAAGAGGCAGAGGTGCCAGGGGCTTCGGAGGAAGATATGGGGACCAGCCCGGGAAGATCTACTGTCTATTTTGTGGTGAGGACAAGGGCCACAATACAAGAACGTGTCAAATCACCATCCAAAAGCAAAAAGAAATTGTAGAAGCCGAAGCCCAGAAAAATCAGTCGAAGCAGGTCCTGCACACTGCTTCGTGTCATTCACCCTACATACCAGAATATGTGGGTAATCATCCCACAGCTTCTGTTGCTTCGGCTAGTCAGCCGCAAGTTTCTTGGCCACAACTTCCACCTCCGCCGCCACTACATCTTGTCTACTCACGAGGTCAGCAGCTAGAAGGGAGCCAACAGACCCATCAGCAGCGAGATTTCAGGGAGGGGTCCGAAGCTCGCACAGTTAACAGCACTGTGCCAGAATCAAAACACATATGTTGAGAGATATCCTACCTTTGGCACAGTTTTACATTCACTGTCGTTTTCTTTTTAATAAGGAACAATCAATGTAAACCTAGTTTTCTTGCTATTTTTTAATTCTCTGTATTAGCTTCGTTTATGTGAAAATGAAATATACCTTCATCATAGACTGACGAAAATGCCGAAGCTACAAAGAGATATTCCTTCGGGAATGCAGTGCTAAAAATCATAGTAAAAGTTTCATCGAAGCTACAAATAGTCGTTCTTAAAGAATGCATCGTAAGTTTGCCGATGCTTCAAAAAGCCGTTCCTAAGGGAGCGCATTGTAAGTTTTCTGCTCAAAAGTCGTTCCTTAGGGAATGCAGAGCCAAATACCGCCGAAATATAAGGCGAAGCGCGAAAAGTCAACGCGAATACCACCGAAGTAGAAGGCGAAGAAGTTCAAAAGACGTTCCTTAGGGAATGCAGAACTTACACCGAAAAATAAACGGTGCAGCCGAAAAGTAAACGGCAAAGAGATTTCAGTCATTCCTTAGGGAATGAAGGTTGTGGAAGAAGCTTCGGATGTGTGTGTTTGGGCATTCATTTGCACGATACATTAGCATCATTCATTGCATCATATCGCATAGCATCACATCATACATCATATCACAACAATGATATCAATTGAAAACAAGGCCGATCTTCGGACAATGCTTTACAAAAAATGAAAAGAGGCCAAGGCACTAAGTAAGCTGAAAATTACAGCTTCATCGGTTCTGATGTGGAGAAAGCTTTTCTTTATGAAGCATTGATGTTTTACAAAGTATGGATGATTTTTACAAAGCATAAAGGCTCTTCTTTACGAAGCATGAAAAGAAGGGAAGGTGTTTTTCCGCCGAAGGCTCAAAAACAGTATGTACATAAAGTTTCATGCATCGCAAAGAACTGAATTACAAATAATTCATATATTACATTCAAGCACCAAATATTACAAGCATAGTTCAGCAAATGTTACAATAATATTCTAGAAATGTTTTTACAATAGCTACTCTTCTTCCTTCAAAACTTTATCTGCAGGTTCGGTCAGCAATTTGGTAACGACTTCGTCTACAATAGCTTCGGCCATATTAATAATTTCTATTGTTTTCTTGGTCTCTGGGTCGGCCAGTGGGTCGAATGGCTCTGGGGGAGGAGATAGTTCAGCTGCGGTAGAAGACATGAATTAGTTCGAAGTCACAAAAAATAAACAACAACAAAGTTAAAAGACGTTAAGTAATACCTATCCGTCTTTCAAGTTTTGCAGCTTTTTCAGCTGCTTTCGCTGCTTCTCGAGTATCATGAATATCTTTTTCGCACTTTTTCATTATTTCATGGGCCATCCCTCGCCCGCCATTTTCCTAGATATCAGTGAAAAATTTTCCACCTATTGAGCTTGCTTCGGCCGAGGGGGTCCTTCGTATCGTCGATAGAGAAGGCAGCTTCGGCCTGGGCCATAGTTTTAACATGTTCGCACCCTGCCTTCTCCAAAATAGCTGCAACTCCTCTCACGCCAGAGAAGGCACATACGTCCTCGCGATCACTCAAAATCTCTTCGAAGGCTTCGGCCTCACAGCGATCCACTCGATCACGCCCTCAGGATCGCCCCTTATGAAGTTCTCTTCGCTTGAGTACGCGCCCATGTTGGCGAAGCTAGTCTTTATCTTTTTTACGTGTTCTATAGATTTTTCAAAACATCTTTCTTTTGATAAGCTAAGTTCTGCAACTGTTTTTTCACAATAATTTTTCCAGTAATCACTGGCATCTCGTTCAGCTTCGGCAACAACGCATTTTAATTTGGCTTCAGCCAGTTGTTTTTGAAGGTTTTCAATCTCATTCCTTTGGATTACAGATTGAGCCTTGAAGTTAGCTTCATCCCCCTTTACTTTGTCCACCAATGTAAGTAGAATTTTGTCTTTTTCCAAGGCTTCGTTTCTCAGCTTGATAACCTCTGTTCGAAGGTTGTTGAGAGCAATAGTGCAGCTCTCATCTTCAACATTCTTTTGTGCCCTTGAGGCGTTGCTAAGTATTAAGCCCTATACAAAAGAATGAATGGACTAACATAAGAACAAAAGACTAATTCAAAATTCACAAACTTCAAAATCCACAATTTTTGTACCTTTAGGCTGTTGTATGCAAGGCTATCCGCAAGATCGTCCTTCGTCATGGCACACAGGCCAGCCTCGAGCTTCGGAAACCCCATACTTCTGGCCATTTCTTGCTAGACAGATAATTCTTTGTTGTCTGGGAGGCAATACAAGAAATCATCTTCATCTGTACCATTAAACACTAAGGCCCCTTTCGGGTACCTTAGTTCTCGGGCATAGTGTTTAGCTTCGAAAATTTCTTCTTCAGATAATCTTTTTCCCGAAGCATGTCGAATAATATAACCAAGGTCTTCGGAAGGTGCTTCGGGAGTGGGAGCGGCAGCTTTTTCAGGCAAAATCTGTTTTATAGCTTCTTCCTCCGCTGCCTTTTCTCCAATTTCCGAGGGTTTCTCCTTGGCAGGCTCTGAAGGCCCAGCTTCGGCGCTAGCCTGGCTCATTGTAGCTTTGGCTTCGGTCAGTTTTGTTTCGGTTCCAATTGGCACTTTCGAAGCCTTGGCAATTTTCCCTGGAGTAGAGCTTGAAGCATTTACCGTCTCCAGCACATCTAGTACGCTGGCCAGCCTTTTTCTCTTGGGGGTCGCCGCAAGACCTTTTTGTACCTTCGGCATTGTCACTTCTGCCGAAGGGCTTAAAACTTCTAATTTTTTTGTTCCCTCGATTCTTGGCTCCTCAGCTTTATCAGTCTTTGGCTCAGCTAACTTGGCTGAGGATGCCTTCGACAAGGTGGCCGGTTCCTCAGCTTTCTGTGTAGAAGGAATTGGTTCCTTTGGAGTAGCAGCTGAAGAAGTTTCCTCGCCAAACTCGGGCACCACGGCCGGCTCAATGCAGCGCGATCGGTGGGTAAGGACCTTCAACTTTTTCCATTTCGGCGCAGGCTCGCTTGGAGCAGCTGAAGCAGCAACCTTTCCAGAAGTTGCACCCTTTCTTTTCTGCCCCCATGGCGGTAGCGATAGTCAGGGTACACAAATCCAATAGCATCAAAAACCCTATTTAATCTTTTCTTTTTTCGGCTCCCAAAGGCCGCAGATAGTGCATTATCTTCAGACTTGGAGTATGCTCCAAGTAGCTCATCACTAGTATTTTCAACACACTTTAGCCAGTCATCATCTGGTTCAACAAACTGGTCTCCAAACCTGAAGGCATATTTTAATCGAACCAAACCACCTTCACTAGGGTTAGTGATGGTTTCTTTTGGCATTTCCCAGTTGTCTATCAGTGGCCATATCATGTAGGCTACATGTTCTTGAACTAAGTCTCTTGTCCCAACAAAAGAGCAAACTGTGCTGAAGGCCCTTCGGCATGCTTCGGCTGCCTCATCAATTTCTACCTTCGGCTTTCGGAGACCGAAGCGGGACCAGATGGGTCGCATGATGATTTCTTTAATATCTTCTCTCGCCTTCAAATCATTCTTCACATAAAACCACTCTTCCATCCAGGCCCCGGGCCACCTCTTCCGAAACGTTGGCACCGGTAGCTTGCGCCAGAGCGAGCAACGAAGCTATAACACCCAAAATTGTTATGATATTGTTCTTTACCCCAGGGCTTCGTCTCATATGAAAGTTCATGCATGCTGCAAAAACATCTTGCACTTGGCTCTAGACCTTGACTCCTCACAGCCCAGACGAAGATCCTCATTCTAATAACTGCTTCGGGAGTGATCTGATGAAGGAAAATCTGGTACGTCTTTAAAACTTCAACAACAAATCTGCTCAATGGGAACCGAAGTCCAGCTTTGAAGAAGCTTCGGTAGATTACAACTTCGTTTTCTTCGGGAGCAGGAACGACTCTGTCTACGTCAGCCCTCACAATAGACATATCTCGAAAATACCTTCCTCTCATATTATCAAGATGACTCTGTTTGATAGTTGATTTCCCAAAGACTGCATGACTTGGTCGCCAGGGCCGATCTTCAGAGTCTTCGCCCCCACTCTCCACATCCTAGCTGTCACTATCATCAGTATCTTCAGACAAGCCTTCCAGAATTTCTTTAGTTATCTTCTTTGTATTCGTTTTCGCTATTGACTCAACAAATTCAGCAGTCTTCTTCTCAAGAACCTTCTCCTCTTCGGTTAGCTTCGTCTCAGCAGCTGTCTTCTTGTCTTGAGACATCTTATCTTCGGAAATGACGAAAACGTCTCCTTCAAACCGAAGCTAAAAAACTTGAGAGCTACCAACCGTCAGTAAGCAGCAAGTTAACAAATTGAGAAAATAAGGCAAATGGCACAACCAGTGTATCAAATGCAGTCAGTGTGAGATCCTATTTATACGCCCAGCGCACTCCAAGTTGGAGGGCCCCGCTTGTCATTGACTGTTGCTATTCTAGCAAAGGGAAGGTGTTTTTTCGGACCTTCGGCTTAGGGCCTTCGTCCATGTCGCAATCTGAATTCGTTATTTTAACAAATTAATATTGCGAGGGGCTACTGTTGGGGGCCTTCGTCTTCCGAAGGTCCTCAAAAACATAATTTAACAATGTTTTTCGAGTGTAATATGTGAACATGCACCTTCTGTCTCGGATCAGAATCACACGGTGTGAAGAGCATGAACAATACGAAGGTTAACGCAGCGCCGAAGCTACATGCAAGGAAGCTTCGGCATAACGGCAGAAAAGGGGAACCGACTTAAAAGGGAAAAGGCTATTTAGACCTCGGTGGATTACGTTAAAGTTATTAGCAAATGTAAAGGGCTTGGATGTAATTTTACACGGGTTGTGTCCCGTGCCTATAAATAGATGAACAGTACCCCCGTACTGTTCACGCTGACTTGTACTTGCCCGTGCGTCACGCTTGTACTGTTACCTTCTGTCAAGCCGAAGGTACATTTGTAATTCAATATTGTTACTATTTTTCCATGATAATATAATAAAGTTATATCAATGATGTTATATGATTATTCATGTCATCTTTCATGTTTCATATGCTTCGTTTTTCATTAATGTATACTGTGATGATGAAGGTACGTCCTTCATGACCTTCGTCCGAAGATCGTTATATCCTAAGGGAAATAATGTTTCGAAGGACGAAGGATATTAACATTTAACATTTTGTGTTGCCTTGTTCTTAACTCATAGCATTTGAGAATAAGTCCCCAACACTGCCCTTCCTCTTGTAGTATTTCTTCTTCTCCTTCTTCTTTCCCCCCTTATCGTCACCCGTGTCACTATCACTAGACATAGGACATTTAGCGATAAAATGACCGGGTGTGGCAGAACCTCCCAAGGTACCGGGCCCACATGCACCTACCCTTGTCTCAAAGACCTCAGACGGCTATGCATATGCACCAGATAACTTAACAGGATCCGTCCGATTGCCCAAGGACATCGGATAAACCACTTACAGCTAGAACCGCGGGATTAAGTAACACAAATCACACACACCAATATTTTTGCAGCGGAGATCTTATTACCAAATTTTACAAGTTACAAAAATTTTACATTATTTTATCGGGGTGATTACAAAAGTATAAGTTTGAAATATATGCTAGCTCAAGTGATCATCCTCAATAAGAAGATAAAGACGGGGTATACTTATATAAGAAGGCCGAGCCCACTGGCACTTAACACCATTGTCAGCAGCACAAGACTATAACCTGAAAAACAATAGGGAATAAAACCCTGAGTATGGAATTACTCAGCAAGACTTATCCGACTAAAGAAAAGACTCTCAAGGGTATGCTGGATTTAGGAATCAAGGAGAGGCTTTTAGCGAGAATCAACTTAAATACTTTTGCAGAAATAGCTTACTAAAGTGAGTCCTTACTTTCAATATTTTAACGCCAGATTAAATATTAATAGACTCAGTTTGCATCTAGTCTAATTTCACCATCTCATCAATACAACATCATTTTTATTCATGAGGTTCACATCCTGACTTAGGTTGTGGGGCAGTGACCAAGTCTTCATAACCGCGAAGGTACGGCGATCCGAATCGATTATACTCATCTGTGGATCTCCGATCACATGACATATGTAGCACTTAACCCTTGCATATGTCAACCTGCCACCGGGGTTCTTAAGACCAGATCAGGTTCACGCGAACTGAGAGCACAGATACACCACCGTCCAGCCTCTTGCCACGGAGGGTACATGCTACTCTCGCCACCGCTCCACGCCCATTCCGTGTTATCTTATTCTGGCCTTAGTTTGCCCGAGGCAAAGCTTACCCATGACGAGGCATGTGACCAGTTAAAGGTCCTCGATCATCAAGCCTACATACGCATCCAATCCTTAATCAACCTGGGTAGAACATCACCTGTTCCTAGCCCAAGTTCCGATTTATGTACTTCCATCCTTAGGATTGTTTGTGTTCCTTAGGATGAAAAGAGCATCACAGGGAACTTTGCAGTAAGATCCCACCATGCTCCCAATGAAAATATATTCTTGCAGGTAGAAGCCATCTTTCCTCAGGAT
This sequence comes from Zea luxurians, assembly GCA_029449295.1. Lineage (NCBI taxonomy): Eukaryota > Viridiplantae > Streptophyta > Magnoliopsida > Poales > Poaceae > Zea > Zea luxurians. The sequence goes on along the minus strand of JAOPSE010000001.1, from coordinate 39,862,733 downwards.
AACCCTTGAGCAAGGCCTTAACGCAAAAGACAACCTCTATCCACAAGATCTGAGCAGGGCTAAGCATTTTTGTAAATCATATTTTGATACTTCACAAAAAGTATCTATAAAGGTATGGATATCAAGGAAGGCAATGCATCAAAGGGTTTCAAGCAACTCCTATAAACCTAATGCACATTTCACTAGACTTAAAGTGTGCGAAAATTATTTTAAAACACAAGGAAGGGGTTGCATGCACGGGGCTTGCCTAGAATAAACACTATGTTAGTGTTTGTTAGACAACGATCACTTGACGACCATCCTTGGTCTTGGCACTCGTTCAGTTTATTCATCTTCAGGTTCGTCCATCAGCATCATCTTTTGGGAGTAGCCCGCGCTTGGGGTCGACTTGGTTCGTCTTCCGCATCGTGCGATTCATTAACGTACCTGAATGAAATGCATTATGCACATGAATGCATATAGACAGGAATATTTTAAACCTAAAAAGTATTACGCGATAGCGAATTAAACGCCTAGCGGCGTGGCGTTGTATAATTTTATACGGAAACACTAGTTACCGACGTACGACTAAGCGCAATAATTACGCTTCTCGAGCCTAACGCAAACATCACGAAATAATAATTTATCACAAGATCTATGCTTTACTTAGCTAAAGCGTCACACTGAAGACAAACAATACTTAGACACATCAACCACGGATACCTATAGTTTAAGGTAACGAATAGAAATACTTTAATTAGCTTTTAGAACTACTAATCTAGATTATCATGTATAGCACATCAACTAAATCAAGCATCACGCCACTTATTCTAACAAGTAGAGCCTTATCAAACCACATAGAGTTTTCACAAGTCCATAATTTAAAATCTAAAGACCTAAAACACTAATGGATGATGACCACTAAGTAGCTTTTGGATTTTAACTAAAGCGGACCAATCGATGCTGCTTACCTCCAACTGATTTGGACCACGATAAATAGTTATTCAAGATTATTAATTTAAACGATCAATATTCCTCTATGTGATTTAACCGATCACCCAACATAGAAACATACTCTTCACATCATCCGAAACCTAAACTTTACTAGCAAAACAAATACGATGCCACAAGCGAAGAGTTATTTTCACAAACATCTAACACCACCACAATGCACCAGTGCTATCGACAAGAGAAACGACGTAACTAACGTGTCTAACCAAATCCATCCGACCAATATCGAAAGTAACGAATCGACTTACCACATCACAATTTGTCTCGATATCAGCAAGAACGATGACGACGATCACCGATTCACCTAGTTCACCGGACACCTACCAAGTGACGCACACGACCTCACTTCATTTCTCTCTTCATCGCCCAAACACGGGGATTTCGGCGTGCACCCAGAACGCAGACGGCGTGCAGTGGCTGGCGGGGTCGCGGATGAGGAACGACGACGAACTCTGGTTCAGGCATTTTGTTGAGCACCTGGCGAGCCATTTCGGGCTTCATTTTCTTCTATACTCCACACCCATTCCTTAGTGCGTCGGCTACAACGCATAGGGCGACGACCATGGTGTCGATGGCAGCGTGCACGCAGGTTCCACCCACACGGCGAGCTAGGCGATCTGGACAGGACTGGGAGGGAGCTCGACATGGCGGGGAACGACTATAGAGAGCACGACCAGAGCTCCTGCGACCCAGCTGCTCACTCCGGGTCTGCCCGCCGTGACTGCGCCCTTCGGCGAGGTGCTCCTGCGCCACGAGGGTCTTGCCGCCATGGCCCAGCTGCCGAACACCACCAGCACGCGGTAGTGGAAGGCAGACCAGGGCGAGGTCACGCTCGGCGAGCAGGGCTTCGTGCGCGCAGAGAGGAGGAATAGAGGCCGGCCGGCCGAGCGCCATGGGGAACTGGCGCAGAGAGCTAGAGCTCTGGACACCGAGCTGGAATTCCAGTGAGCTAGATCCGCGGATGAGTAGGGGAAACGTTGGCGGCCGATGTAGGCAAGTGCATGAGGGAGCTCGCGTGCAGAGGAGACTCGTCTGCGGTGCGTGCTGAGAAGGGGAGGGCGGTACCGAGGAAAGGGATGAGGGCAGGGAGAGACGCCGGCTTGGAGGAGCAAAGGGAAGGGCAGCTCGATGGCGAGCAGGGTGGAGGGAGCGCATGCTGGGGAAAAATGGGACGCCGTGAGAGCTCCACGTCGAGGGAGAGGGAGCTCCGGCGGCCATGGGAAGGGAGAGAAGAAAAATTGCTGAGCGCGGCTAGAAGAGGAGCAGCGCGCACTGGAGATAATGACGGCCGGTGGTGGGATTTTTCTTCCCGAGCGGCCGAGCGTATGAAGGCGAGCGAACAGCGGCAGCCAGATTTTTATCACCGCGCGAGTAGACGAGGATGACGGCCGGGAAGTTAAAGCAGAGGAGGAAGAAGGAGATAAGCACAGGGGCGCGCGGTGAGATTTTTTTTGGCTCGAGCTAATCGGCGCAGGAATAAGCTCCACCGGGAAGAAAAGATTAGGATGCAGAGAGCTGCTGGGAGTAAAATATTTTCCGGAACCAAGAAAGTCGACTCATGTTGAAAAGAATTTGAAATAGATAGATATGTAGAGGATAGAAGAAATGTCTTTTTCTCTACCACATTTCCAAAAACCTATGAATATGTATTAGACGCCCGGATTAAGGTTTAACAGAGGCATAAATGGATTGGACCAAAACGAGAGCGATTTTACCTTTTTTTAAACGAGACTTGATGTGATAAATATTCGGGAGTTAGATGAATTTGTACCGTTAATTTACCTTTTAGATCGAAGCGAGAAGCAATGGACCAAATTAAACATATTTCGGCTTTGTAAATTTTTGCTCTGCGTGATTTGATTCAGTTGACTTCAGATGATTTTCGTTCGTTACTCGAACACTCGATTAGCTACATTTCGATTAAAATTCTGTAGACACGATGTCTCGGATGACAAAAAGGGAATTAAATTATTTTACACTGCAAGCTTAGTCGTCGAGTTCTTCTTGATCTGTTCGGGATAAAATCAACCGAGTTAGTCGGACTTCCGAATTCGTATCCGTGCGAACGATGAATTTTAAATACTCACCGGACGCACCGATTTTCGGAATGACTATGTTCCGAACATCACGAAAATTTCGGAAGAGCCCGAATAGATAAAAATAAAAACGATGTCGCGCTCGCGACAAATGAAACAGATGCGATATAAAAATCGCGATAGGCGGAGATGATTGAAATTTAGCATATCTTTTATCCACTGATATTACGTACTTAAATCCATACTCATCGTCGAGCGGAATATAAACACCTGGGGTGTTACACTGGGCTTACCACATTTGTAGCACACCCTCTTGGAGCGGGGTTTGTAGTCCTTCCCCCTCCTTTGCTTGAGGATTTGGTGAAAGCTCTTGATGATGAGTGCCATTTCCTCATTGTCGAGCTTGGAGGCGTTGATGGGGAGCCTATTTGATGTAGACTCTTCTTTCTTTTCTTCCGTCTCTTTGAATACGACGGGTTGCACCTCGGGTGTGGAGGTGCCTCCTTGCTCCAAGTCGACGATGTGTTTGGAGCCTTTGATCATTAGTTCAAAGCTCACAAACTTCCCAATTACCTCCTCGGGAGACATTAGCTTATATCTGGGATCACCACGTATTAATTGAACTTGAGTAGGATTACAAAATACAAGGGATCTAAGAATAACCTTGACCATTTCATGGTCATCCCATTTTGTGCTCCCGAGGTTGCGCACTTGGTTGACCAAGGTCTTGAGCCGGTTGTACATCGCTTGTGGCTCCTCTCCTTGGTTGAGGACGAATCGACCGAGCTCCCCCTCGATCGTCTCCCGCTTGGTGATCTTGGTCACCTCATCTCCTTTGTCCGCAATCTTTAGGACATCCCAAATCTCCTTGGCGCTCTTTAACCCTTGCACTTTATTATACTCCTCTCGACATAGAGAGGCAAGGAGTATAGTAGTGGCTTGGGAGTTAAAGTGCCGGATTAGGGCGACCTCGTCCGAGTCGTAGCCCTCGTCCCCTACAGTAGGTACCTGCGCTCCAAACTCAACAATGTCCCATATGCCTGCGTGGAGTGAGGTTAGGTGATGCCTCATTTTGTCACTCCACATACAATAATCCTCACCATCAAAGAATGGTGGTTTTCCTAATGGAACGGAAAGTAAAGGAGCGTGTTTTGAAATGCGGGGATAGCGTAGGGGATCTTACTAAACTTCTTGCGCTCATGGCGCTTATAAGTGATGGACGCGGCGTCGGAGCCAGAAGTCGAGGGCGATGAAGAGTCGGTCTCGTAGTAGCCCACTTTCATCTTTTTCTTCTTGTCGCCACTCCGATGCGACTTGACGCGGGGAGGTGATTCCTCCCTTCCTTTGGCATCGGACTCCCTTGATGGAGCCTTCCCGTGGCTTGTGACCTTCTCGCCGGTTTCCATCTCCCTCTTGGCAGATCCTCCCGACATCACTTCGAGTGGTTAGACTCTAAATGAAGTACTGGGCTCTGATACCAATTGAAAGTCGCCTAGAGGGGGGTGGATAGGCGAAATCTGAAAATTACAAACTTAAACACACACTACAAGTCGAGGTTAGCGTTAGAACGAATATCAAGTCTAGGAGAGAGGAAAAACAAATCAACCAAGAAGTAAAGCGGATGAACACGGTGATTTGTTTTACCGAGGTTCGGTTCTAAAGAACCTAGTCCCCGTTGACGTGGTCACAAAGACCGGGTCTCTTTCAACCCTTTCCCTCTCTCAAACGGTCACTTAGACCGAGTGATCTTTCTTCCTTGATTTCTCGGGTCACTTAGACCCCGCAAGGACCACCACACGATTGGTGTCTCTTGCTTCGCTTACAAGGCTTTGAGAATAAGAACGAGACAAAGAAGAAATCCAACCAAGCAACAAGAGCAACAAAGAAACAAAAGAACGATCCTCTCACAAGTCCTAAAGCACTAGAATTGAATTGGGGACTTTGATTGGATCGGTGGCTTTGATTTGTGTCTTGGAGTGTTGCACTTTGCTCTTGTATTGAGTGAAGAGTGATGAATGCTTGGATGGTTGGAGTGGAGGTGGTTGAGGGGTATTTATAGCCCTCAACCACCAAACAACTGTTGGGGTTGGGCTGCTATCGATGGGCGCACCGGACAGTCCGGTGTGCCACCGGACACTGTCTGGTGCGACAGCCATGTCACCCAACCGTTAGGGTTCGGGCGCAGTCGACCATTGGAGCTTTGTCTTCTCGTAGCACCGGACAGTCCGGTGCCGCACAGGACAGGCACTATTTATAGTCCGGTGCGCCTCTGGTGACTGCTCTGACTTATGCGCGCACTGTTCTTCATGTTCACGGAGTCAGCGGCTTTTGCAGTCGACTGTTGCACGAAGGAGCCGTTGCTCCGCTGGTGCACCGGACAGCCCGGTGGCACACCGGACAGTTCAGTGAATTATAGCGGAGCATGCCCAGAGAAACCTGAGGGTGGCGAGTTTGGAGTTGTACGGTCTTGGGGCACCGGACACTGTCCGGTGGCACACCGAACAGTCCGGTGCGCCAGACCAGGGCACCCTTGGTTTCTTTGCTCCTTCCTTTTTGAACCCTTTCTTCAATCTTTTATTGGTTTATGTTGAACCTTTATGCACCTATAGAATATATAATCTAGAGCAAACTAGTTAGTCCAATATTTGTGTTGGCATTCAACCACCAAAATTATTTATAGGAAAAGGTTAAACCCTATTTCCCTTTCACCGAGGACAGGGGCCACGTGCCGGGGCTGCGCGCACCGGGGTCAGGAGCCGCGCCGCGGGGGGGGGGGGGGGCTAGGAGCTGCCCGCGCCAGGGGCCGAGGCCACGCCGCGAGGGGGCCAGGAGCCGCCCGCGCCGGGGCCAAGGTCGTGCCACCGGGAGCAGAGGCCGCACCGTCGGGGGCCGATGCCACATAGGGAGGGGGAAGAGGGAGGGAGAGGGGGAGGGGGAGGGGAGCTCATCTTGGGATCCAAAAACTGGTGATAACCGTCACCGGATCACCTAGAGCACGAGGTGGGAGAGAGAGGTGGAAGAAAGGGAGAGGGAGTTACTGCATGGGAAAATCAAATGAGAGGGAGATAGAGACGGGGGCGTGCAAGGGGGGTTTGGGTGCCAGGGGCGCGCGGGGGCGCGCCGGGTCGGGACGGGCTGGGTCGGGTCGGGCTGGGCTGGTTCGTGGGCCGGGACAGAAGCCCACAACACACGCGAACAATGATCGGAATCCAATTGCGAATCAAAATTCGAAGCGAGGCGAGACGAACACACGATTAAACACAACATCAGACACAAGAAAGATGCTTCGGCATGATGCAACACTCATGTCAACTTAGGTTTTGTTTACACGCGATACGGACACTAGGCATTATACTGCTTTGAAACTGGGAAGAAGGAGCGAAACGGGAAGAGAAAAGAGAGTAACGCCTGAATTTGTGAGTATTAAAGAAGAAAAAATTATACCCCCGAATTCAGCGTGTTACAGTTTAGCCCCTATTTTACCAAACGAAAGACTAAAGTAAGGACTAATTGGCTTTAATCTCTAGTCGCAACATTTACCCCAATTGCCCTTGCCTAGAAAACTGGTGTCATACACATGAAACAAGATAAGAGGTAATTCGGTCTTTATATGTTGAATTTAATGTATTTAGAATCTATATAGTCCCTAGAACCAAACAGGGTAGGGACTAAACTTTAGTCCTAGAACTAATAGAACCAAACAGGGCCTAAGATGCGTGGAAACTCATTTCACCTGCTATTGTCAATAGTCAATAGCATTTCAAAACCTGAAAATGTGGGGATTGACGCTGAAACATGTACTCTCCATTCTAAATTATACTATGCTCTAGATATACACTCTGTCTACGTACATAGTTTTATTATGTATGTAAAAACTAAAATAAGCTACAATCTATAATTTACAACGGAGTAAGTATACTGTAATATTGTAATTTGGCTTCTAACGGTTACCATCATAGCTCATGGGTGCACTCACTATCCTAAAATAAATGTATCTTTGCAATTAAAATCATTTGATTGATCATATAATATATTTTTATAATAAAATGGTTTGGAGATACAAATATTAATATTATTTTGTATCTATTTAGTCAAACTTAAAATTATAGATTATGGGAAAGCTAAGCGGACAAAACACAATTTTCGACCCTATAAAACAAATATCTACTGTTGTTATAGGTCACGGGATTACCACTAGACGCGCAGGGCCACATAAACCGTCTCGATGTAGACGAATACGTCGAGCAGTGTCGTGCAGTCGCTGACGTCCTTTACTTCCTCACACGATTCGTCCTAGTGCTCCAAATGCAGCACCTCTGAGGGATCCATAGGTGCATGGAGGAAGCGTCGCGTACCGGTCTGCTAGGTCCGCGACGACAGCATGGCGAGGGTGAGAGGGGCGCAGCGGCTAGTGGGCGAATTAGGTTAGCCTAACCACGCCTCCACCCCTCATTATATAAGTGTCCTGAAGGACTTCTGACTCTGAGGCCCATAAGCAGCCATAAACCTTAGTATAATTCGGATCCTATCCGAACTAGACTTCCTTCCCCTTAAGTATGTGATCCAATAGATTCACGTATACATAGGCATGGCCTAAGTACTCTTACTTAGCCCAATAATTGACAACGGCCTCTAGGAAGACATGTCAACTCCTATGTATATGTAAAGATCATATCAGACGAACCATCCCAACATTACGCACATGATGTTCCCTTTGTATCACGATATTTGGTCTGCCTCTAAGCTGACCTCTCTTTCTCGACACTGTTATTTAGAATCGTTTTATAGGTTAGCACTTAACCCTAGCATGACCATACATTTCTTGATCAATCACTCAGGGGTCTAGAGATATATCTCTCAAGTAGAGACGGACAAATTCCATCTTGACTGACCTTGACTCATAGCATGCTTCCTAACAAACCCAAAACTACCTTTATAACTACTCATTTACGGAGTAGCATTTGATAGTCCCTATATAGGTCAATTCACATCTTGAGAACATATGACAATCTTAGGTTTAAGGACACAATGTATATGTTGTAAAAAGAGAAATATATTACAAAACTCATGTTGGGTCGGTTCAGCCTCATGTTATACATGTGCTCACATTGTTAGTTTTACAACTCTATATCAATAACTTATGAAACATAGTCATTAACTAATACATGTGCTAATCATCGAATCTAACCAAGGACATATTTTAGAATAACCATACAAGTAAAGAATCTCACAAACAAACATAATGCTAATCAATACAAAGTGCCTTCCATGGATATTCATTTAAGCAATATATCATGGATACAAAGAAACATGCCCATCTCAATGATTATCTCTAGGGCATATTTCTAATAGTCTCCCACTTGCACTAGAGTTAATTTAGAAGATATCTAAAACCCATAGATCTCATGTGTGCCTCATGCTTCAGTTTTAGAAGAGGTTTCGTTAAAGGATCAGCAACATTTAAATCCATATGTATCTTGCATAACTTGATCTCACCTTGCCTAACGAACTCTTGTATGAGGTGAAACTTATGAAGTACGCGTTTGCTTTTTCTGATAGTTCTTTGGCTCCTTAGCTTGTGCAATAGCCCCATTGTTGTCACAGTAGAGGTTCCATGGGCTAGACAAATTAGGAAACACACCAAGCTCGATGAGGAACTTCCTTATCCAAACACATTCCTTCACAGATTCAGAAGCTGCAATGTACTCGGCTTCTGTTGTAAAATCAGTCATGCTCTCCTGCTTGGAACTTTTCCAACTAACACCACCACCATTTGTTATGAACACAAAACCATATTGCGATTTTAACTTGTCTAGATCAGTTTGGAAGCCAGCATTGATGTAACCAGTTACAACGAGCTCCTCCATACCTCCGTAGACTAGGAACTTATCTTTAGTCCTTCTCAAGTACTTAAGAATGCCTTTTATTGTTGTCCAATGACCTTCACCTAGATCAGTGTGGTGCCTACTCATAGCAGTTATAGCGTATGAAACATCTGGGCACATACTTATCATGCACTCCCGCTCATTACCAGTCATAGGACACTGCTTCTAGCTAAGGTGCGCACCATGTGACATAGGTAAGAACCTTTTCTTGGACTGTTCCATGTTGAATTGTTTCAACACCTTGTCAATGTACGTATCTTGGCTTAATCCTATAAACCTCTTCGACCTATCTCTATAGATCCTTATGCCCAGAATATATGATGTTTCCCCTAAGTCATTCATAGAAAAACAATTTTCCAGTGAATTCTTGATGGATTCCAGCATAAGAATGTCATTTCTAATCAATAATATGTCATCTACATACAAGATCAAAATACAATAACGTTCTCACTTTCCATCTTGTAAACACAAGCTTCTTCTTCATTCTGATGAAGACCAAACCCTTTGATCACTCTATCAAAATGAATGTTCCAACTTCGAGATGTTTGCTTCAACCTATAAACGGATTTTTAAAGTTTGCATATCTTTCTAGCATTGATCGGATCTACAAAACCCTCGGGTTGTATCACATACATGTGCTCATCTATATTCCCGTTTAGGAAACCTATTTTGACATCCATATGCAAATTAATTGAAATATGTGGCAATACCTAGAATGATCCAAATAGATTTAAGCGTCGCTACTGGAGAGAATGTCTCGTTGTAGTCAACCCATTAAACTTGTCAAAAAATCCTTTGCAACAAGTCAAGCCTTATATATGTGAACATTTCCATCCATGTCTTTCTTCTTCTTATAAATCCATTTGCACGCTATGGGTCTAACACCATCAGGTAGGTCAAACAAGTTCCAAACTTGATTGTCCCTAACTCCCCATGGAATATATCTTGGTTCTCATGGAGACTTGCCATTTCTTGGAATCTGGGCCCATAACCGCTTCTGCATATGTTGCAAGTTCATTGTTGTCTAACAACAATACTTCCCCATTGTCTGGCAATAGCACTTCCGCTCGTGCCTCGTGAAGCCTTGCTGACCTTCGTTGTTGTGGTGGTGCTTCTCTTTCCACAGATGTCTCAACTTGTTCTGCTACATTAGCATCACTTGTTGAATCTTGTCCCATTGGCTCATCCTGAACTTTTCAAGGTACACCTTTTGTTTACTTTTCTCTCTTTTGAGAAACTCTTTCTCTAAGAAAACATCGTTCGGGCTGATAAACACTTTGCCCTCTGACCAGTGGTAAAAGTAACATCCCAAAGTTTCCTTTGGATATCCCACAAACATGCACTTGTCTGATTTTGGAGTGAGATTATCCGACTGAAGTCGCTTGACGTAAGCCTCACAACCCCAAATTTTTAGAAAAGACAAACTAGGAGTCGTGCCAGTCCACATCTCATATGGTGTCTTAACTATAGACTTAGATGATATCCTATTTAGTGTGAAAGCTGGTGTTTCTAGAGCATATCCCCGAAACAATAAAGGTAGGTCTGACTAGCTCATCATTGATCGAACCATATCCAATAAAGTTCGATTATATTACCTCGCTCAGACACACCATTCCTCTAATGTGTTCCAAGCGGCGTATGCTGTATAACAATTCCACAACTCTTCAAATGATTGCTAAACTCATGGCTCAAATATTCACTTCCACAATCAAATCACAACACTTCAATTTTTGTGCCACACTGATTTTCTACTGCATTCTAAACTCTTTGAACTTTTCTAAAGATCCATACTTATGTTTCATTAAGTAGACATAACCATATCTACTAAAATCATTAGTGAGGGTTATAAAGTATTGTAATCCTCTCCTAGCTACCATACTCATTGGTCTGCACACATCAGTATGTTTGAGTTTCAACAAATCTAATGCCCTCTCTGGTAAACCCGTGAAGGGCACCTTGCTCATCTTGCCAAGTAAGCATGATTCACATGCCTCATATGATTCAAAATCAAATGAAGTTAAAAGCCCATTAGACTGAAGCTTCTTCATGTGCTTCTCACTTATACGACCCAAGTGAAAGTGTCACATGTAGGTAGGATTTAAATAATTAGGTCAGGGCCTTTTAGCACTTATATTACATGTAGGTGCATCATCAAGATTTGAAATGAATAACCCGTTCAAAATGAATGCAAAAGCCACAAACATGCTATTCTTATGTCACACCCGGTTTTAAGGAACAAAGCCGGGTGCATCTCATATATGCGCCAAAGAAGACAACACATATAATAACAGTGCATAGAGATAAATGTCACAATATAATCAGAGTACTTATTACATAGCGGAAGTCTTAAAAAATAAATATAGATCGAACTAAAATCCATCCTTGGTGCCAGAAAGTCAACTGGGGGACACCACCTAGATCGAATCGAACTCCTCGTTGTGTGGCTCCTCTTGAACCACCTGTTCTTCTCCTGTGGGGGTGTGAGACAGCAAGGGTGAGCTCACACATGTTCATCGCTCGACAAGTTGTGGGGAATAATGTGGTATGAACTCACCAAAGGTGGGAGTTCATGTGATGTGTAAGGCTGATCAACAATAGGGGTTAAAGCTCAGCATTGCTTTTAATAAGTTGGTCAAATTTTATTAGCAGTTACTAAATGTAAGTAAATACTAAACCATAACAAATAATAATAGAACAAAATTAATACATAATCCCATGCAAATGCATATGACAAATTGAGTTTAGGTTGCATAATTTAATCATGCGAGAGTCAAGGCTGCTCATGACCGTGAGCTCGGTTAGTATACCAGTTTTACACTCTACAGAGGTTGTACCCTGTTCCCACAAGTCATGTTACCCATCTGCCAAGGGATCGCGACTCCCATAGACCTCTACCAAGGAAGCGAGGCAGGGAAACATTACGAGGCCTTTACAAAGTTCCACTAGCTTCCGAAAACCGCTACAGTTTATGAGAAGAGCACTTGCAAGAATCCCCCATCTGACCACCATCGCAGCAAAATCAACCCAAGAACCTCCTTGCATGCAACTCCCCTACTGCCCTTGCCCCTTTCGGGTAAGGTAGTCTTCCACTAGCTTTCCTAATTAGTCAGCCAAGGGCGTCCCATTCCACCCTTGTGGTGGCACGTGTTTCTCAAGTTAAGCTCCATGTTCCAATTAAAGATAATGATCTTGACATGAACATAAATAGAATAACAAAATAATTGGAACATGGATATAATGAAATGTTAACCCAAAAGCATGTAAAGCAATAGCAAAACTACCCAAGTGATTTGGGATAACAAGGTAAAGAGATAAACAGTCTAGGGTGACCTATTGGGTCCCATCAAAATTAAGCCTATGCATGGTACATGAATATAAAGAATATTATTGGGTAACAAAAGTGGTCAAGGGAACAACTTGCCTGGCACATGAGATTCCAGTTACCAGGACGATTCTTCAGATCCTCGTAACCTCGCACTAGTCGTAGCAATACAAACAGACATGGTATAGACAAAATTAACATCACACCAAACATAAGAACATACTGCATAATAATGATCTACGCGACGCTACGAGATCGTGGGATTGAGAACTACTAAGATCAGAGTTACGGTTACTGAGTTGTGATTTACGGGCGATCTATGTGATGGAGCAATTAAAACTAGGTCTTGAGTTGATTTTATAAAGATAATCTAATGAAATAATCAATTCAACTTTAACCTTAATTATAGCTTTACTAAAGATTATATTTTAATCAAATTATAATTATAATATCAGAATATTATATTAATATTAGAAAAGTTAATCCAATAAACATAGATTGATCCAACTAGTTACTTAATTATAAATATATGGGATATCATATAATCAATGATACTACTACGTAGTAGATATTTATATGAGGCTAACGCAATTTGAATGAATCAAATCGGAGTTAAAACGGAGGAGTTATGAATTTTCTAAGGTTTCATGTATTTGATATAAGATTAATTATGACATAAACTTTAAAGTGGCTTTCATGTCAAATCAATAGCACTATTTGATAAATAATAATATTATAAAATTATAGGAACTGAAATGGGTCAATTTGGACCATATATGAATTTTTACATGAATTATACAAGTTTTTGGGATTATGTTTGTATTAAAAATCAATTTCCAATATTATTTCTCTAGTTTGTGGACTGAGCGTCAAATACTAGAAAGATCAGGGGCTATACTATAAAACTTCAGCAGACTCAAACTACCACCGAGTTGGACGACGGGTTTATTCCTGAAATCCCCAGGGTCTGTTTAGAAAAATGGCGCCGCGAAGGGGTATGGCGCGATATTGGCCGTCAGATCTAGGGCTTGCGACAGAGATTAGAGCTTGTTGCGCATACGTCGGCAGATAACCAGAACCGCCAGATCGAAATCCAACGACGGAGGTTCATTTTTGCCCTAAACCCGATCCTAATCGCCCGATCTAGACCAACGGACCAGATTGCACGCGGTGAAGGGGTATGCGGCTAGCTAATCCCGACCGCACAACAAGATCGAACGGTAAGGAGCCGTTCTCCCCATTACTCGACATGACCCACGGCGGCATCGCCCCTTCCCCCGACGGACCATCGTCGAAGCGAAGGTGAACAAAGCCCAGGTGCCTTAAACCTCGGTACAAACGGTCTAAGCGTGGAGGGGAGGTCACAGCGAATAACATGAACGACATCATACCAGCGATAATGTAGGGGAAGCAACCTGGCCGCGATACCCGCACGACCCGCGGCGGAGCGCAACACCGGCGTGAAATCACCACGCCCGTCGTACACCACTTCATTTGCAGACGTGACGGCCAGACTCCGTGAGTATTGCTGAACCCGCAGACCCAACCAATGGCGGTGCCCCAGCCCCGTAATGGTGGTTCACACAACACGACGGTGGCGGAATGCCCTCTCGGCTATGGGGGGTCGGCAATGGGTTTGAGCTGGGGTCAGGTCACGATGCGCACGGCTGCAGGTCTTATGCTCCCCCAATCGGCGGTAACACACTCCCCGAAGCCCAGAAAGTCCTGGTTGGTCCACCACGTGTCGCCGTTGGCGTAGCCCGCCATACTCGCGAGCACGACGCCCCCGACCGGTGGGTCCCACGGACAGAGGGAAACGCTCTGCACCGGACGTTACAGTGACTGACGAGCGGACCCCACTAGACAGTCAGAGAATCGGCCATAACACGCGTGCGCGCGGAGCTGAGGACGGCCGCTTGCGAGTGGGCCCACTGCGCCAGACACACCACCGTGCGGGTGAAAAGGTAGGAGAACGGGCCACGAGAGAGGGATTGGGGAAATGGGCCGACCTGATTGGGCCAAGACGCTAGAGTGCTCTCTCTTTTCTTTTATTCTTTTTATTTTATGTTTCCCTTTTCCTCCTTTTCTAATTCAAAGTCATTTAAAATTTAAATTCCATTATTGTGGCAATTTTATCCTTAGGTTTATATTGTGCCAGTAAAGTACTGACTTTGAAGATACATATTATATATATTTTTTCTATAAATTTCTATTCTTTCTCTTTCTTTTCCTTTTCTATGTTATGTTCCAAATTCCTAAATAGTAACTTAGGTTAAATTCAAATTTGGATAATAATATATTTTTATTAATATTGCTGGTATTAAATGCACAAACAAATAAATCCAATATGATGCATAGGTTATTTAGGTGTCTTTTGTTAATTGCTTATTTGTTTAAGTGAGGTTTTCACATGTGATGGTAAATAGAGGTACACATACATACAAAGGAAAATAATTTCTCTTTTTATTATTTTTTTTGTATTACAAATCCTACCCCCTTACAAAGAATCTCGTCCTCGAGATTTAGGAAAGACTAGGGTAAAGATGAGGAAAATATATCCGAAGCTCTTCTTCTCTCTCCCAAGTAGCTTCATCTTCTTCATGGTGACTCCATTGCACTTTGCACATCTTTATCACCTTATTTCTTGTAACTCGAGTCAATGTATCAAGTATCTTGATAGGATATTCTGTGTAGGTCAAATCACCCTGAACACTGAGCTCTTTCATTGGTAACTGCTCCTCAGGGACACGGAAACAATTCTTAAGTTGAGACACATGGAATACATTATGCACATCAGATAGATTATCAGGTAGCTCGAGTTGATATGCCATCTCCCCAACTCACCTAAAAACTCTGAAGGGTCCAATAAAGCAAGGGGACAATTTGCCCTTAACTTTAAATCTTCTCATTCTACGAAGTGGTGACACCTTGAGGTACACATGATCATCTTCCTCAAACTCCAGTGGTCTTCTTCTATTGTCAGCATAGCTTTTTTGCCTAGTTTGAGCTACCCTCAGGTTCTCCCTGATTATATGGACTTGTTCTTCTGCCTCTTGAATAAGTTCAGGTCCAAAGAACTGTCTTCCTCCAGTCTAGTCCCAATATAGAGGAGTCCTGCACTTCTTGCCATATAGAGCCTCGAACGGTGACATTTTCAGACTGGCCTGGTAACAATTATTATATGAGAACTCAGCATAAGTTAGACTCTTGTCCCAACTACTACCATGCTGAAGGGCACAAGCTCTCAAGATGTCCTCCAATACTTGATTAGTCCTTTCAGTCTGTCCATCAGTCTGAGGATGGTAGGCCGAACTAAATTTCAACTTCATATCCATATTCTCAAGAAAACTTTTCCAAAATCTGAAGGTAAACTATGATCCTCTATCCGAAATGATCTTCTTCGGTACACCGTGTAGAGACACAATCCGAGCCATATATAACTCTGCCAATTAAGATCCCTTATAAGTAGTCTTGACCGGAATGAAATGGGCCACTTTGGTCAGTCTATCCACAATAACCCATATAGAATCATATCCTTTCGAGGTGCGAGGCAATCCAGTAATGAAGTCCATACCAATCCCTTCTCACTTCCATTCGGGTATCTTTAATGGGTATAATAGTCCAGCTGGTCTTTGGTGTTCGGCCTTAACTCTTTGACACACATCGCACATAGCCACATGTGCAGCCACATCTCTCTTCAGTCCATACCACCAGTACTTCTGCTTCAAATCCTAATACATCTTGGTACTCCTAGGATGAATAGAATAATCTGAGTCATGGGCTTCCTTCAGTATAGTCTCACAAAGGCTATCAATCTCAGGAACACATATCCGATCCTTGACCATATTGTGCCTTGCTCATCTTCCATGAATTCCGGACCTCGACCTTCAGTAATTAGATCCTTCATCTCTTGTATTTTAGCATCACCAATCTGTCCTTTGCGGATTTCTTGCTCCAAGGTAGGTTCCACATCAATTGTGAATCCTTCAGTGTGTGCAACTATTCCCAGGTTAAGTCTTCTAAAATCCTCAACAATCTCATCAGGTATCTGGGCAACAATAGCTGCATGAATGTGTTCTTTCCGACTCAAGGCATCTGCGACCAAATTTGCCTTGCCTGGGTGATAGTGAATTTCCAAATCATAATCCTTAATAAGCTCCAACCATCGGCGTTGCCTAAGGTTGAGATCCTTCTAAGTGAATATATACTTCAAACTCTTGTGATCGGTGTAAACTTGACACTCGGTTCCCATAATATAATGTCTCCATATTTTGAGCGCATGCACTACGGTTGTCAGTTCTAAGTCATGAGTGGGTAGTTTAACTCATGTTTCCGCAACTGACGAGACACGTAGGCAATCACGTGTCCTTCTTGCATAAGTACACATCCCAAGCCTTGGCCACATGCATCACAATAAATGTTAATTCCCTTCTGTAGATCTGGCATAACCAACACTAGGGGTGACATCAATCTCAACTTCAGTTGGTTAAAACTATCTTGGCACTTCTCGTCCCACTTAAACTCTCTTCCCTTCTCCAGAAGTGAGGTCATAGGCTTAGCAATCTTAGAAAATCCTTCAATAAATCTCCGATAATATCCTGCAAGTCCCAAGAAACTCCAGACCTCAGTAACTGTAGTGGGTATGCTTCACGCCACTATCTCCTTGACTTTAGCAGGATCCACTGATATCCCTCCATTAGAAATGATATGTCCAAGGAATGGCACCCCGTCAATCCAGAACTCGCATTTGCTATACTTGGCATAGAGTTGGTTATCCCATAGCTTCTGTAGCACCAATCTCAGATGTTCCTCATGATCGCTATCGCTCTTGGAATAAATAAGAATATTATCGATGAATACTACAATGAATCTATCCAGATACTCCATAAACACCTTATTTATCTGATTCATAAAATAGGCCAGTGCATTAGTTAGTCCAAATGACATAATCGTGAACTCATATAAACCATATCGGGTTGAGAAAGCCGTCTTGGGAATATCCGATGGTCTAATCTTCATTTGGTGATAACCTGATCAGAGATCAATCTTCGAGAATACCCTTGCACCTCTCATTTGATCAAATAAATCTTCAATGTGGGGTAATGGATACTTGTTCTTCATAGTGACATCATTAAGTGATCTGTAGTCCACACACATCCATTGCGAACCATCCTTCTTCTATACAAACAGTACTGGTGCTCCCCAAGGTGAGGAACTCGATCGAATGTATCCAGCCTCTTGTAACTCCGTTAGCTACTTCTTAAGTTCCTTTAGTTCTTCTACGGACATCATGTATGGCCGTTTAGAAATAGGAGCAGTCCCAGGTAAGAGATCAATGACAAACTCAACTTACCTATCTGGTGGCAACCCTGATAACTCCTCTAGAAAGACATCCGGAAAATCCCTAACCGCACAGATGTTGTCACCCACAAACTTATCATCTACTAAGAATGCCGCTAGTCTGATGGTGGTTGTTACTGCAATTTCAACTTCAAATCTTTCTCCTTTGGAACTGATGAGTTCTACGGTTCACTTAGCACAGTGTATATATTGCCTTTGCCTTTCTTAACCATGACATACCAAGGATCAAGTCTATACTGCTCTCTTCTAACACTATGGGGGTAGCCCATCTGGGTTAGAAACATAGGGTAAGAAAGGAAGAATTGTAGACAAGGCGAGTAATTACGAGGAATGTTACTGCGGGGGATTTATTAGCTAAGTAGATTAGTGTGTCACCTACTAAAGCTAATACATTACCTTATGGTGGTACATGCTAAGATGCCCAACTATAATGTTTCAATCAATCAAAGAAGCAAATCAAGCATTTATCATCAGAACAATCAACCAACATTTTTTTAAATAGACAAAATAGTTTTAATTTTGTCTTAGGTCTCCTATCTCTGAAAAAGTTCATAATTGTAGGATTCCAATGTGTGAAATCCATCTTGTCTTAGAGTAGAAAAGATAAGAGTAATCAGAGTACGACAGCAAAAGTTGAGGCAGGATCAAGATAAGATAAGTATAGAATGAATCAGAGTAAGGTAAGTAGGTAAGGGTTGTCCATTTCTATCTAGGTTTCGTCCTACAGTCAACATTTCCTCTGATACCACTTCTGTCACACCTGGTTTTAAGGAACAAAGTCGGGTGCATCTCATATATGCGGCAAAGAAGACAACACATATAATAACAGAGTGTATAGAGATAAATGTCACAATATAATTAGATTACTTATTACATACCCGAAGTCTTACAAAATAAATATAGATCGAACTAAAATCCATCCTTGGCGCCAGAAAGTCAACTGGGAGACGCCACCTAGATCGAATCGAACTCCTTGTTGTGTGGCTACTCTTGAACCACCTGTTCTTCTCCCGTGGGGGGTGTGAGACAGCAAGGGTGAGCTCACACATGTTCATCGCTCGACAAGTTGTGGGGAATAATGTGGCATGAACTCACCAAAGGTAGGAGTTCATGTGACGTGTAAGGCTGACCAACAATAGGGGTTAAAGCTGAGCATTGCTTTTAATAAGTTGGTCAAATTTTATTAGCAGTTACTAAATGTAAGTAAATACTAAACCATAACAAATAATAATAGAACAAAATTAATACATAATCCCATGCAAATGCATATGAAAAATTGAGTTTAGGTTCCATAATTTAATCATGCGAGAGTCCTGAGCTGCTCATGACCGTGAGCTCGGCTAGTATACCAGTTTTACACTCTGTAGAGGTTGTACCTGTTGGGTACTTGTTCTCAAATGCTTCGAATTAAGAACAAGGCAACATAAAATATTAAATGTTAATGCCCTTCATCCATTGAAGAATTATCTCCCCAAGGGTATAATGAACTTCGGACGAAGGTCATGAGCAAGAGTCACGAAGGTCATACCTTCGTGACTAGAGTTATGAAATAATGAAAGATGAAATATAAAATATAAAACATGAAAGAATAATATATCAAAACACATAAACTTATTCATATATTTCATCATACAAATTTAAATATTATAGCATAACATTTGATCACATTTATACCTTCATCTTGACAGAAGGCTACAATCCGGGTGTCGCATGCAAGCGATTACAAGATTGCGTGAACAGTACGGGGGTACTGTTCACCTATTTATAGGCACAGGATGCAGCCTGTGAGAAATTACATTCATGCCCTGTTGGGGACTTGTTCTCAAATGCTATAAATCAAGAACAAGACAACACGAAGATGTTAAATATTAAATACCCTTCGTCCGCTGAAGCATTATCTCCTCGAGGGTTTAATGAACTTCGGACGAAGGATATAAACATAATATAACAAAGGTTATGAAGGAAAAGACCTTCGTTAAGTTGGTAAATGAGTAAACAGAATAAACATATATATATAAAGTGCGAAAATAATAATACCAGCATTACCATCAATATATTTCCATTATTAAATTCATGAAAACGAATTACAAATGTACCTTCAGACTGATGTAAGGCAAAGGTACAAGTCGTGATGCAAAAAGACGTGCGCCCAGTCAGCGTGAACAGTACGAGAGTACTGTTCACCTATTTATAGGCACGGGACGCAGCCCGTGTAAAATTACATTGATGCCCTTTACATTTATCAATAACTCTATAGTAATTCTTCGAGGTCCAATTTGGCTTTTCATCTTTAAGTCGGTTCCTCTTTTCTGCCGTTATGCCGAAGCTTTTCTGCATATGGCTTCATGATCGTCTTATCCTTCGTCATGACCGCTTTTCATTCCAGCTTCGTCTTAAACATGCCCTTATATATTCGCGACCTGACTCCGAAGGTGCCTGTTCTGAAGGTGCCTGTTCACATTTTACACTTGGAAAACATTGTCAAACTGTGTTTTTGAGGACCTTCGGGAGCCGAAGGCCCCCAACAGTAGCCCCTCGCAATATCAATTTATTGTAAAGATAAATTTATATTGCGACATGGACGAAGGCTTTAAGCCGAAGGTCCGAAAAAACACCTTCCTTTTGCTAGAATAGCAACAGTCATTGACAAGCGGGGCCCTCCAGTTTTTGACATACTGGGTGTATAAATACAAGCTCTCCGCGAGTTTATTTGACACGCCCTTTTGCCACCTGCTTTTTACTCACCAACTTTCAACCTGCGCACCCTGCCCTTAGCCTGCGCGCGACAGCATTTGCTCGGTCTTAAATTTTTAAGCTTCGGCTTCAAGTCTAGTTTGCCAGCATTCGCGAAAATGTCTGAAGATAAGACAGCTGCTGGTGCTTCAAAGCTAAGCCTTTCAGAGGAGATGCATCTAGGTTTTCTTGAGTCAATGTCGAAGACCAATACTGAAAAGATTGTCAAGGAAACTTTGGAGGGTTTATCTGAAGATACTGGCGACAGTGATAGCTATGATGTGGATAGTGGCGGAGAGGATTCCGAAGATCGCCCGTGGCGGCCTAGTCACTCAAACTTCGGAAAATCAACTATAAAGCAGAGTCACCTTGAAAATATGAGGGGGAGGTACTTCCGAGATATATCCATCGTGAGGGCGGATGACGGAGAAAAAACTATGCCGACCCCCGAAGATAATGAGGTTGTGATCTTCCGAAGCTTTTTAAAGGCTGGGCTACGATTCCCCCTAAGCAAGTTTGTAGTAGAAGTTCTGAAAATATATCAAATTTACCTTCATCAACTTACCCCTGAAGCAGTGACAAGATTGGGAATCTTCGTCTGGGCCGTGAGGAGCCAGGGTTTGGAGCCAAGTGCTAAAAGCTTTTGCAATATACACAAGCTAGTATATGAGACGAAACCATGGGGCAAGGAACAATATCATAATAATTTTGGTTGTTATAGCTTCGGTGCCCGCTCTGGGTCGAGCTGTCCCGTGCCAACCTTTCGGAAGAGATGGCCCGGGGAATGGATGAAGGAATGGTTCTATGTGAAAAACGATTTGACGGTTCGGGAAGATATCAAGGATATCATCATGCGCCCTATCTGGCAGCGCTTCGGACTTCGGAAACCAAAGGTAGAAATGGACGAAGCAGCTAGAGAATGTCAGAGGGCCTTCGGCGTATCTTGTTCCTTTATTGGGACCAGGGATTTAATGCAAGAGCACATTGCCTTCAGAGTGTGGCCACTTGTAGATGACTGAGAAATGCCGAAGGAGACCATCAAAGAAGCTGACGAGGGTGGACTAATTAGACTGAAATATACATTCAAGTACGGAGATAAATTTGTTGAACCGGATGATGATTGGCTGAAAAGTATTGAGAATGTAAGTGATGAATTGCTTGGGACCTATTCAAAGGCTGAAAACACTGCATTATCAGTGGCTTTCGGAGGCCGAAAGAAGAAGAGGCTCAACCGAGTATTTGATGCTATTGGGTTTATCTATCCCGACTATTGTTATCCAATGCGAGGTCAAAAGAGAAAAAATACTGCTCCTGCAAAGGACACTACTTCGGCTGCTCCCGGGAAGCCAGCACCGAAGAGGAAGAAAGTAAAAGTGTCCACACACCCTCCACGTTGTATTGAGCCGGCCATAGTGCCCGAGTTTATTGGCGAGGCCTCTTCGGCCACCGAAGCCAGAGAACCAACTGCAGTGCTAAAATCCGAAGAAATGGCCGAGGCACCAGCAATAAGAAAGGAGAAATCTGAAGAAAGAGAAACACCAGATGTTATAAGTCCTTCAACAAAAGATGAGACAGCTAAAAGCCAGAAGGGGCCAGCAGCAACCCCGAAAAGAAAAAGAATGGTTAATGTGCTGGATGTCCTGGAGACGATTAAATCTTCAAGCACAACTCCAAAGAAAATTATCGAGGCGCCTATTGAAGCCTTTGCTGCTGAAACTTCGAAGCAGCGATCTGAAACTGAAGCTGGGCCTTCGGAATCCACCAAGATACAGCCTTTGGAGGTCGAAAAAATGTCAAAGGCAAGATTAGAAACTGAAAAAGCAACATTTACAGAACCGATTCTGATTGGGGAAATTGGTACTGCCACCCCCGAAGCATCTTCCAAAATACATGATTATATTGTGTGACATGCTTCGGGGAAGAAACTGTCTGAAGAAGAAATTTTTGAAGCCAATCACTATGCCCGAGAACTGAAATATCCGAAGGGGGCCGTAGTATTCAACGGTACAAACGAAGATGACTTCTTATATTGCCTCCCAGACAATAAAGAATTATTCGTGTGCCGGGAAATGGCTAGAAGCATGGGATTCCCGAAGCTTGAAGCTGGCCTTTGCGCCATGACGAAGGAGGATCTTGCGGATAGTCTTGCATATAACAGTCTAAATGTACGAAGATTGTAAACTTTGAATTTTGTGGATTTTTAATGAATCCTTTACTGTTGTGTTAATCCATTCATTCTTTTTGAATAGGGCTTAATTCTCAGCAATGCCTTAAGGGCACAAAAGAATGCTGAAGACGAGAGCTGCACCATTGCTCTCAACAACCTTCGAACAGAGGTTATTAGGCTACGAAACAAAGCCTTGGAGAAAGACAGAATTCTGCTTACATTAGTGGAAAAAATGAAGGAGGACGAAGCTAACTCTAAAACTCAAGCCGAAGCACAGAGGCGTGAGATTGAAGATCTTCGTAAACAACTACCCCGAGCCAAAGAAGAATGTATTCTTGAAGAAACAAAACGAGAGTTAAGTGAACAATGGGCAGATCATTTGGAAGTTAATGTTAAAGAGCTCCGTGCTTCTCAAAGAAAATGCTATGTTAAATCCATAGAGTGCGTTAAGAAGATAAAATCCAGCTTTGCCAATGTTGGCGCATTCTCTAGCGAGGAGAATTTCTCAAGGGGCAATCCCGAAGGTCCGATGGAATGGATTAGTAACGAAGCTGAGGCCTTCGAAGAAATCCTGAATAGCCGCGGAGACATATGTGCTTTTTCGGGTGCTAGAGGAATTGCTACTGTTTTGGAGAAGAAAGGTTGTGAGCATGTAAAATCTTTAGCACAATCCGAAGCTACTTTGTCTTCCGAAGACATTAAAGACCCCTCAGCCAAAGCAAGCATGATTGGCGGAAAATTTTTCACTGATATCTGGGACAACGGCGGCCGAGAAATGGCACAAGAAATTATTCAAAAAAGCGAAAAAGGCATCTATGATGCCAGAAAAGTAGCGGCGGCTGCCGAAAAAAGTACCGAGCCCGAAGGGCAAATAGGTATTAATTAGTGATTTTTATTATGTTGTAATTTTTTATTCCAGACTTTGCTCACGGTTTGTAATAGTAATATAGCCGTATCTTCTCTTCGCTCAGAACCTGCTGAGGCATCTCCGGGCCCCCACCCGAAGGGGGACGATGAAATTAGAAAAATGGCCAAAGCCATTATGGACAAGGTTGTTGACCAGCTACTGAACGAAGCTGCAGAAATAGTTCTAAAAGAGGATTAAATGCTACTGTAAAAACATTTGGAACGTAACGTATGTAATATATTGTAACTTTGAATGTAATATATAATCCATGTACAGTTTTAATTTTTTACGATGCATCAAATCTTGCGTACATACCATTTGTTGAGCCTTCGGCGAAAAAACACCTTCCCTTCTTTTCATGCTTCGTGAAGAAAATTTTATATCACCAGAAGTTGCATTCGTTTGTGGTGAAGATTATCCAAGCTTCGTGAAATATTCTCCGAAGCTATAGAAAAGCTTTTGTTGCCTCTCTAATGAAGCTACACTTCTTCTCGGCTTGTCTTGTGCTTTAGCACGATTTTCTCTTTTCCGAATTATTCTCCAAAGATCAATACTGTATCCCCTTCTTGTTCCATATGCAATATGCTGTATGATGCTTATGTTATGCAGAATGATGTGATGATGTTAAGTTATGCAAGATGACGTTTGTGCCACAGATACATATCCCTGTAATAGAGCATACACACTTTTTATATCAGCGTTGACTTTTCGCTGTAAGCCTCCCTTAGGAGCTTCTTCGCCTTTTACTTTCAGCGGAATCAGCGTTTATTTTTCGCTGTAAGCCTCCCTTAGGAGCTTCTTCGCCTTTTACTTTCAGCGGAATCAGCGTTTATTTTTCGCTGTAAGCCTCCCTTAGGAGCTTCTTCGCCTTTTACTTTCGGCGGAATCAGCGCTGACTTTTCGCTGTAGGCTCAGAAAACTTACACTGCGCTCGCTTAGGAACGACTTTTTACTATTTCGAACAGCTTGCTCTGTGTCTATTAAAACAAAATTTTGATAATACAAAGGTCCTTCATGCCACCATAAATTTGTATGCTTCAACGATTCAAGCCTATGAAAAAGACACATTTTTATTAAAGTGTTACAAGGAATTAAAAAATGATAAAGGGCACTTGATCTTCCCATAATTGTTCCTTATTAACAAAAAAGTAATACCGAATGTAAAAATGCGAAAAAACTGCTGTTGAGGTAGGATATTTATCAGTAAATGTGCTTCGACTCTGGCACAGTGCTATTGACTGTGCGAGCTTCGGAGTCCTCTCTGAAATCCCTCTGATTGTGGTGACTCCCTTCTGGCTGGAGCCCTGGCTGCGTCGGTGGCGGCGGTGGAGGCTGTTGCCAGGATGCTTGGGGCTGACTTGCCGAAGCAACAGAAGCTGCACGGTGATTGCCTACATATTCTGGAATGTAAGGCGAATGGTACGAAGCAGTAAGCAGGACCTGCTTCGGCTGATTCTGTTGTGCAGCAGCTTCTGCTAGCTCCTTTTGCTTCTGGATGGTAATGTGACACATCTTGGTGGTGTGGCCCTTACCTTCACCACAGAATAGGCAGTATATTTTCTTGGTTGATCCTCAAATCTTCCCCCGAAGCCCCTGGCGCCTTTGCCCCTTGGCACTGGCGGCCAGAAGGAGCTTTGCTGCTGCCCCGAAGCTTGGGAGGAGCACTGTGGCCTTTGCTGTTGACTCGCTTTGTCGTCATTTTGAGTAGAATTGTGAATTGACCTGACGTGCCTTGGATAAAATCTTCCTCCGAAGACCCTAGTCATTTCAGAGAACCTGAGGGCTTCCTCCCTTCTTTGGCGAAAATCATTGTCAGCTCGAATGTACTCGTCCATCTTCTGGAGCAGCTTCTCCAGAGTTTGGGGAGGCTTCCTGGCAAAGTACTGAGCTGCAGGTCCTGGCCGAAGCCCCTTGATCATGGCCTCAATGACAATTTCATTGGGCACTGTTGGTGCCTGCGCCCTCAGACGTAGGAACCTTCAGACATATGCTTGAAGATATTCTTCATGATCCTGAGTGCACTGGAATAAAGCTTGAGCAGTGACTAGCTTCGTCTGAAAGCCCTGGAAGCTGGTTATCAGCATGTCCTTCAACTTTTGCCATGAGGTGATTGTCCCTGGCCTAAGAGAAGAGTACCAAGTTTGTGCGACGCTTCTGACAGCCATGACGAAGGACTTTGCCATGACCGCCGTGTTGCCACCGTACGAAGATATAGTTGCTTCGTAGCTCATCAAGAATTGTTTTGGGTCTGAATGACCGTCGTACATGGGGAGCTGAGGTGGCTTGTAAGACTGTGGCCAAGGAACAGCCTGCAGTTCTGTTGACAAGGGAGAAGCATCATCAAAAGCAAAATTTCCATGATGGAAATCTTCATACCAGTCATCCTCGTTGTAGAAACCCTCTTGATGAAGCTCTCTGCGCGGGGGCCTTTGGTTCTGGTCATCTTGAGTGAGATGTCGAAGGTCTTCAGAGGCTTCGTCTATCTGCCTTTGAAGATCAGCTAGACGAGCCATCTTCTCCTTCTTGCGTTGGACCTGTTGATTGAGCATTTCCAAATTTTGGATTTCTTGATCCAATTCGTCCTCCAGGGGCGCTGGACTGGTGGCCTTTCTCTTCTGGCTTCGGGCCTCCCTAAGAGAAACGACATCTTGATTGTGGTCTAGCGGCTACAGAGCAGCAGCCCCTGTTGCTGAAGCTTTTTTCGACGGCATGACGAAGGTGATGCTTGCCGAAGATTTTCAAAACTCAAAAAGTGGAAGTGAGTTCACCGGAGGTGGGCGCCAATGTTGGGGACTTGTTCTCAAATGCTATAAATCAAGAACAAGACAACACGAAGATGTTAAATATTAAATACCCTTCGTCCGCT
Source organism: Zea luxurians (assembly GCA_029449295.1). Classification (NCBI taxonomy): domain Eukaryota; kingdom Viridiplantae; phylum Streptophyta; class Magnoliopsida; order Poales; family Poaceae; genus Zea; species Zea luxurians. Next base: position 39,836,466 of record JAOPSE010000001.1, on the reverse strand, counting down.
GAAGCATTATCTCCTCGAGGGTTTAATGAACTTCGGACGAAGGATATAAACATAATATAACAAAGGTTACGAAGGAAAAGACCTTCGTTAAGTTGGTAAATGAGTAAACAGAATAAACATATATATATAAAGTGCGAAAATAATAATACCAGCATTACCATCAATATATTTCCATTATTAAATTCATGAAAACGAATTACAAATGTACCTTCAGACTGATGTAAGGCAAAGGTACAAGTCGTGATGCAAAAAGACGTGCGCCCAGTCAGCGTGAACAGTACGAGAGTACTGTTCACCTATTTATAGGCACGGGACGCAGCCCATGTAAAATTACATTGATGCCCTTTACATTTATCAATAACTCTATAGTAATTCTTCGAGGTCCAATTTGGCTTTTCATCTTTAAGTCGGTTCCTCTTTTCTGCCGTTATGCCAAAGCTTTTCTGCATATGGCTTCATGATCATCTTATCCTTCGTCATGACCGCTTTTCATTCCAGCTTCGTCTTAAACATGCCCTTATATATTCGTGACCTGACTCCGAAGGTGCCTGTTCCGAAGGTGCCTGTTCACATTTTACACTTGGAAAACATTGTCAAACTGTGTTTTTGAGGACCTTCGGGAGCCGAAGGCCCCCAACATGCCCTTTACAAATGCTTATAATCATAATACAAGCTATCACGGGTTAATTGGTCATTTCATCTTTAAGTCAGTTCACTCCTTCGTCTTGAGACATGTGGCTATGTCGAAGCTTAATGGGTGATAACTTTGGCACTGCTTTTGAGAGGATCTGTCGAAGGTGTTTCTTCTTAGAGAATCTTCGGCGACGAAGCATACCCCCAACAGTAGCCCCTTCGTGGTGCTAGATCGTTTTTTTGTAACGAGCTTGATCCGTGAAAAAGTCTCCTAGGCTTCGGAGAGCCGAAGATCCGAAAAACACCTTCCCTGAGCCTGTTGCCGAAAAACGATTAAAATATTTGGAGCGCAAGGTGGCCCACCTCGCAGCGGGTACGAACGATCTGGTAATTCACTTGCTAGGCGCCGAGTGGTCCACCGTTCAGCGGGTGCGGGCGACTGCTCAGCGGGTGCAGGCGACTTGGCGATTCACCTTCCCACCTGCAGCACTATATAAACAGACGGGTAGGTGTGGAGTTACCACAGCATTCATTGCCATTGCACTGTTGTGATGTCAAAAATTTTGACCACAGCCGAAGCTTGCTCACTGTATTCTGAACCGAAAGATCATCTTGCTCTAGCTTTTTGACAAGAAAGAGCTTCGGCAAAGATAAAAATTTTCTACTTCGTCAAAACGCAAAAAATTCAACATCAAATGGCCAGGGTACGCTCGACAGCTAGAGTTACTCGTGACGGAGACGAAGCCGAAGCTGTTGAAACTGCTCCGATCTCCGAAGTTATGAGGCGGTCGGGATTGGTTGTGACTGAAGGCGCTGCTGATGAAGAATCACCCGCTGCTAAAACCGAGCAGGCAGAGAAGGCAGATATTGAAGAGGGTGATGCTAATGAAGGAGAGATTGATTATGATATTATTATGCCATCGAAGCCCAGCCATCTAGATTTTAAGAAATCAACTGTGTCTGAAGCTGATATGACTATGATGACGAAGCTAGGCTACTTCAAGGAAGCCGATAAGGGGTTGATTCGCTTTGGCGGGGAAGAGACTATCCCGAAGCCGAAAAATGATAAAGTTGTAGTTTTTAAGAGCTTCTTCAAAGCAGGGTTGAGATTTCCTCTGCATGGAATGATTGCAGAAGTCTTGGAAAAATTCGGGATTTATCTTCATCAGCTGACCCCCAACGCCATTGTTAGGCTCAGCGTGTACATCTGGGCTCTTCGAAGTCAAGGGGTAGAGCCGCTCGCCGATGCATTCTGCCGAGTACATGAACTTCATTATCAGACGAAGGCTAGAGAAGACGGATTGCATGAGAACTTCGGTTATTATAATTTTGCTTATCGGAAGGATATGAAGACACCGGTGGTCAGCTATCGCACTAAATGACCGACCGGTTGGAAATCTGAATGGTTTTATGTTAAAATTGATGAAGAAAAGGAGAAGCTAGTTCAAAGCCCGCTGAAGCTAATCTTCGGGCTGACTAGACCTCAATGCAACATGACACCAGGGGATCCATGCCAAGATGTTGTGTATGAGTTTAGAATTGTGTCTGAACACATTGGGTCTAGGGACTTAGCTCAGGAATACCTAGCCAACAGAGTGTTTCCAACGCTAAGGAAGTGGGGTATGCTGAAGCTTGAAGAAGAGAAGAAAGAGGGTGAAGTCATTCGGCTGCCTTATCAGTTTAAGTTCAAAAAACACTTCAAGGAACCCTGCCAAGAATGGCTGGACACGATCGAAGTTACGTGTAACGAGATTTTAGGGAACTACACGAAAAAAGAAGATCAGTTGATGACTGCAGCCTTCGGCTCCCGACCGAAGCAAAGATTGAATCGAGTAATGGATGCTCTACATTTTGAATATCCTGATTATGAGCGGTTGAACAAGGGCGCCGAAGGGCAGAAAAGAAAAAGAGTTGTCAGTGTTGTGGGCAGACAGGCCGCTAGAATGGTAAAAGAAGATGAAGAAAAACTGAAGAAGAGGAAATTGAGCCCTAAGCCGATGACAGTTGCTCCGAAGAAGAGAAAAACTGCAGCTCTGAAGCAGAAGGCGACTGATATTGAAGAAGAAACTCCCGCATCACCTTCTGCTACCGATGTGGCAGAAATTCTAAAGGTAATGACTGAATCCTTGCCTATCAAGCTAAGTCCTCTGGCGCCACATCTGACGAATCTTTTTCAGAAGAAGAAGGAGCCTTCGATAGCGAAGAAGACAGCTGGGCTAAAAAAACAAAGAATTATTACTGTGACAGAAGCTATCGAAGAGACACCACGACCAACTTCGACTTCAAAAGCACCAGTTGTTGAGAGCGCTACAGCTATCGAAGCTGCACCGGCCGAAGCTGCAACTGCCGAAGATGAACCTGTTGAAGATGCAAATCTAGAAAGCACACTTTCTAACATTGATAAGATACTTTTGGACATGGCCACAGAAGAAGCTGCTACAGCCACTGAAGAAACCATGGCTACAGTACCTGAGAAGGAGAAGGAAATAGCTGAAGATGCTTCGGAAGAAGAAAACTTTAACTTTCAAAACTTAATTGGGCAAGAATTGTCGAAGGCTGAGAAAGAAGAGTTGAGAGAATACGCCATATCCTGTGGGTATCAACCAGGAGCACTACTCTTCGGCGGTGTTGATGATGAAAGGTTAGGCTGCGTCCAAGATCAAACCGGAGTGAAGGTTATCAGTACTCTATCAAAGAGTATTGGTTTCCCGAAGCTTGAGACAGACATTAGCCGCTACCAACGACAGCACATCATCGGTAGTTTATTCTATTCCAATTTCAAGGTAAAAAACTTTTCTTCAACTTTTTATTGTCTTTAACAACGAAGATGTTTTCTAACAAAGGTTGCTTGTGCATAGAGTATGCTGTTGAGTAAAGCTTTGAGAATGCAACAAGATCTTGAAGATAAAAAACATGAAGTTATAATTGAGGGTTTAGAAAGCAAAATAAAAGATCAAGCAGCTGCTCTTCAAAAGAAGGATTTTGAGCTTCAGACAACAGAAGGTTTATTGGTAGAAGCTTAAGCTAAAATTGCAAAGTTAAATACGGAGCTTCTCTCAAAGTCAGAAAGCTTCGAACAGGAAAAGCAGAAGTTTAATGCAAAAATTGAGACTGAGGTCGAGGAAAGTTCAAATTTGCAAAAATCATTGACAGAGCTTCAAAACAAATGTATAGAGTTCAATAGCCAATGTGTAAAACGGCTGAAGCAGATCTTCAATTCGGTTGGAGCCAGCTGTGAAAAATTTAGTCCTTCGACTGAAGACCTGCCAGGGGCCTTCGAACATATCGAGGGTGAAGTTGATGCACTTGATGAAATTATAGCCAGACATGGTGATTTCTGTGCCCTGATAGCTTCTCGGGGCACAGCTGTCGCCTTCCTGAAATCTGGTTGCACACATGGAAAGATTGTCAATAGACCCAACTTTAGTTTATCACCAGCGATCTAGTTGATATTCCCAGTCTTGCCCGAAGCATAGGAAACAGATTTATAAAACTAGTATGGACGAAGGGTGGACGAAGCATAGCTGGTGACGAAGCCCGAAGTCATCTTAAGCCGGTAACAAAATCATACCTTGTGCTTACCTTTTCCTTTCAACTTGAATTTTTCTTTCAATACTTTAATATGTATAGGATGACGAAGCTAAGGAGCAAGATGACGGAGCTGAAGAGCACAAAGCCGAAGCTTAATAGATAATGATGAAGCTTGAATAGATAGATGTGGAAAAAACTCTAAGAACTCTTGTAATAACCTTTGTAAAGAATATTGTAATTTAAGAATTAGATTTTTACTCTATAAATTTTGTCCATACCTTGTAATATATTTTTACCTTTCCATCAATGTATGAAGTGCTTCGATGTGAACGAAACTAGCATTTTTTGAGCCGAAGGTGAAAAACACCTTCCCTTCTTTTCATACACAACGAAGCATGAAACTGCTTCTTTTTCTTTTTGCCGAAGCCTTATCTTTAGAGCCGAAGCATCCGCCTGTGTTATGATGATGATGATCCTATGTATGTCTAAATGAATGTTTATGAATGCAAATGTATGATATAATGTGTCGTGCAAATGAATGTCCAAACACACGCATACGAAGCCACAACCATAGCCTTCATTCCCTTGGGAATGACCGAAGTCTCTTTGCCATTTATTTTTTGGCTTCACCGCTTATTTTTCGGTGTATCAGCGCTGACTTTTCACTGTAAGTTCTGCATCCCCTTAGGAGCGTCTTTTAAACTTCTTCGCCTTCTATTTCGGCGGTATCGTGTTGACTTTTCGTGCTTCGCCTTATATTTCGGCGGTATCAGCGTTGACTTTTCGCTGTAACCTCTGCATTCCCTTGGGGACGACTTTTGAGCTTCTCCCTGTTTTTTCCTTTTTCCCTGCACTCGATGGTGCATGCTCAGTTTTTATATTTACATATTTGGGGGATTTTGCTCTCATAGAGCTGAATAAGAAAAAGAGAAATTACATGCTATGGCCCCATTAAAAACCTTTCTCCCCTTTGGAAAGGAAAAGGGTGCCATAGAAAAAATAAAAAGATTACAACAAGTTAGACATAATATCGCCGAAGCTCATCCGCATTCCAAGATCTAGGAATGTCGTTGTCGTCCATATCCTTCAGTCTGTAAGAACCGGGTCTTGACGAAGATACTACCTGAAAGTCGCCTAGAGGGGGGGTGAATAGGGCGAAACTGAAATTTACAAAGTTAATCACAACTACATGCCGGGATAGCGTTAGAAATATAATCCAGTCCGAGAGAGGGCGTAAAAACAAATCGCAAGCGAATAAAGAAGTGAGACACAAGGATTTGTTTTACCGAGGTTCGGTTCTCTCAAACCTACTCCCCGTTGAGGTGGTCACAAAGACCGGATCTCTTTCAACCCTTTCCCTCTCTCAAACGGTCCCTCGGACTGAGTGAGCTTCTCTTCTCAATCAACCGGGAACCAAACTTCCCCGCAAGGACCACCACACAATTGGTGTCTCTTGCCTCGATTACAATTGAGATGATCGCAAGAAAGAATGAGAAAAAGAAGCAATCCAAGCGCAAGAGCTCAAATGAACACAACAATCACTCTCTCTAATCACTAAAGCTTTGAGTGGAATTTGGAGAGGATTTGATCTCTTTGGTGTGTCTAGAATTGAATGCTAGAGCTCTTGTAAGTAGTTGTAGGTGGAAAACTTGGATGCCATGAATGTGGGGGTGGTTGGGGTATTTATAGCCCCAGCCACCAAACTTGACCGTTGGTGGAGGCTTCTGTCGCATGGCGCACCGGACTGTCCGGTGTGCCACCGGACACTGTCCGGTGCGCCAGCCACGTCACCTGGCCGTTGGAGCTCTGTCTTGTGGGCCCGCCTGGCTGTCTGGTGGTGCACCGGACAGGCCCTGTAGGATGTCCGGTGTGCCACCCGCGTGTGCTTCTGCTCCTCTGCGCGCTGGCGCGCATTTAATGCGTTGCAGACAACCGTTGCGCTCGAAGTAGTCGTTGCCCCGCTGTCACACCGGACAGTCCAGTGTGCACCGGACACTGTCCGGTGACTCACCGGATAGTCCGGTGAATTATAGCGGAGCGGATTCCCGAAGCTGGCGAGTTCAGAGTTGCTCTCCCTTGGGGCACCGGACACTGTCCGGTGGTGCACCGGACAGTCTGGTGAATTATAGCGGAGCTCCTCTGAAAGTTCTCAAAGGTGAAGAGTTGGGCATCGAGTTCCCTGGTGCACCGGACACTGTCCGGTGGCACACCGGACAGTCCGGTGCGCCAGACCAGGGTGCCTTCCGGGAAATCCTTTGCTCTCTTGATTGAACCCACTCTTGGTCTTTTTATTGACTTTTTGTGAACCTTTGGCACCTGTAGAACTTATAGACTAGAGCAAACTAGTTAGTCCAATTATTTGTGTTGGGCAATTCAACCACCAAAATCATTTAGGAAAGAGGTGGAAGCCTAATTCCCTTTCAATCTCCCCCTTTTTGGTGATTGATGCCAACACAAACCAAAGCAAGTATAGAAGTGGATAATTGAACTAGTTTGCAAAATGTAAGTGCAAAGGTTACTTAGAATTGAGCCAATATAAATTCTCATAAGATATGCATGGATTGTTTCTTTATATTCTCAACATTTTGGACCACGCTTGCACCACATGTTTTGTTTTTGCAAATACTTTTGTAAATTCTTTTCAAAGTTCTTTTGCAAATAGTCAAAGGTAAATGAGTAAGATTTTGAGAAGCATTTTCAAGATTTAAAATTTTCTCTCCCTGTTTCAAATGCTTTTTCCTTTGACTAAACAAAACTTCCCTTCAATAAAATTCTTCTCTTAGTGTTCAAGAGGGTTTTAAGATACCAATTTTTGAAGGTGCTACTTTCTCCCCCTTTATAACACAATGAGATACCAATTTTGAAAATCATAAGTTTTAAAAGTTGTGGTGGTGGTGCGGTCCTTTTGCTTTGGGCTTAATACTCTCCCCCTTTGGCATTAATCGCCAAAAACGGATGTTTGAGTGAAATATAAGCCCTTTCATGAACTACTTTCTCCCCCTTTGGCAAATAATATGAGTGAAGATTATACCAAAAGACAGAGAGATGCTCGGAGCGACGGCGAAGGAAGAGTGATGGAGTGGAGTGGAAGCCTTTGTCTTCGCCGAAGACTCCAATTCCCTTTCAATACACCTATGACTTGGTTTGAAATTCACTTGAAAACACATTAGTCATAGCATATATAAAAGAGACATGATCAAAGGTATATTTATGAGCTATGTGTACAAGACATCAAAAGAAATTTCTAGAATCAAGAATATTTAGCTCATGCCTAAGTTTGGTAAAAGTTTGTTCATCTAGTGGCTTGGTAAAGATATCGGCTAATTGATCTTTAGTATTAATGTATGCAATCTCGATATCCCCCTTTTGTTGGTGATCCCTAAGAAAATGATACCGAATGGCTATGTGTTTAGTGCGGCTATGCTCAACGGGATTATCCGCCATGCGGATTGCACTCTCATTATCACATAGAAGAGGAACTTTGGTTAATTTGTAACCATAGTCCCAAAGGGTTTGCCTCATCCAAAGCAATTGCGCGCAACAATGACCTGTGGCAATGTACTCGGCTTCGGCGGTAGAAAGAGCGACAGAATTTTGCTTCTTTGAAGCCCAAGACACCAAGGACCTTCCCAAGAACTGGCAAGTCCCCGATGTACTCTTTCTATTGATTTTGCACCCTGCCCAATCGGCATCAGAATAACCAATTAAATCAAATGTGGATCCCCGAGGGTACCAAAGCCCAAATTTAGGAATATAAGCCAAATATCTCAAGATTCGTTTTACGGCCGTAAGGTGAGATTCCTTAGGGTCAGCTTGGAATCTTGCGCACATGCATACAGAAAGCATAATATCCGGTCGAGATGCACATAAATAGAGTAATGAACCTATCATCGACCGATATACCTTTTGATCGACGGATTTACCTTCCGTGTCGAGGTCGAGATGCCCATTGGTTCCCATGGGAGTCTTGATGGGCTTGGCATCCTTCATTCCAAACTTGTTTAGAATGTCTTGAGTATACTTCGTTTGGCTAATGAAGGTGCCCTCTTGGAGTTGCTTCACTTGAAATCCTAAGAAATACTTCAACTCCCCCATCATTGACATCTCGAATTTCTGTGTCATGATCCTACTAAATTCTTCACATGTAGATTCGTTAGTAGACCCAAATATAATATCATCAACATAAATTTGGCATACAAACAAATCATTGTCAAGAGTTTTAGTGAATAGAGTAGGATCGGCCTTGCCGACTTTGAAGCCATTAGCAATAAGGAAATCTCTTAGGCATTCATACCATGCTCTTGGGGCTTGCTTGAGCCCATAAAGCGCCTTAGAGAGCCTATAGACATGGTTAGGGTACTCACTGTCTTCAAAACCGGGAGGTTGCTCAACATAGACCTCTTCCTTGATTGGTCCATTGAGGAAGGCACTCTTCATGTCCATTTGATAAAGCTTGAAGCCATGGTAAGTAGCATAGGCTAACAATATGCGAATTGACTCAAGCCTAGCTACGGGTGCATAGGTTTCACCAAAATCCAAACCCTCGACATGGGAGTATCCCTTGGCCACAAGTCGAGCTTTGTTCCTTGTCACCACACCATGCTCATCTTGCTTGTTGCGGAAGACCCATTTGGTTCCTACAACATTTTGATTAGGACATGGAACTAAATGCCATACCTCGTTTCTAGTGAAATTGTTGAGCTCCTCTTGCATCGCCATCACCCAATCCGAATCTTGGAGTGCTTCCACTACCCTGTGTGGCTCAATAGAGGAAACAAAAGAGTAATGCTCACAAAAATGTGCAACACGAGATCTAGTGGTTACCCCCTTATGAATGTCGCCAAGGATGGTGTCGACGGGGTGATCTCGTTGGATTGCTTGGTGGACTCTTGGGTGTGGCGGTCTTGGTTCTTCATCCTCCTCGTCTTGATCATTTGCATCTCCCCCTTGATCATTGCCTTCATCTTGAGGTGGCTCATCATTTTGATTTTCTCCTTCATCAACTTGAGCCTCGTCCTCATTTTGAGTTGGTGGAGATGCTTGTGTGGACGAGGATGGTTGATCTTGTGCTTGAGTGGGCTCTTCGGATTCCTTAGGACACACATCCCCAATGGACATGTTCCTTAGCGCGATGCATGGAGCCTCTTCATTACATATCTCATCAAGATCAACTTGCTCTACTTGGGAGCCGTTAGTTTCATCAAACACAACGTCACAAGAAACTTCAACTAGTCCTGAGGACTTGTTAAAGACTCTATATGCCCTTGTGTTTGAATCATATCCTAGTAAAAAGCCTTCTACTGTCTTAGGAGCAAATTTAGATTTTCTACCTCTTTTAACAAGAATAAAGCATTTGCTACCAAAGACTCTAAAATATGAAATGTTGGGCTTTTTACCGGTTAGGAGTTCGTATGATGTCTTCTTGAGGATTCGGTGTAGATACAACCGGTTGATGGTGTAGCAGGCGGTGTTGACCGCCTCGGCCCAAAACCGATCTGGTGTCTTGTACTCATCAAGCATGGTTCTTGCCATGTCCAATAGAGTTCTATTCTTTCTCTCCACTACACCATTTTGTTGTGGCGTGTAGGGAGAGGAGAACTCATGCTTGATGCCCTCCTCCTCAAGGAAGCCTTCAATTTGAGAGTTCTTGAACTCCGTTCCGTTGTCGCTTCTTATTTTCTTGATCCTTAAGCCGAACTCATTTTGAGCTCGTCTCAAGAATCCCTTTAAGGTCTCTTGGGTTTGAGATTTTTCCTGCAAAAAGAACACCCAAGTGAAGCGAGAATAATCATCCACAATAACTAGACAGTACTTACTCCCGCCGATGCTTATGTAAGCTATCGGGCCGAATAGGTCCATGTGTAGGAGCTCCAATGGCCTGTCAGTCGTCATGATGTTCTTGTGTGGATGATGAGTGCCAACTTGCTTCCCTGCTTGACATGCGCTACAGATCCTGTCTTTCTCAAAATGAACATTTGTTAATCCTAAAATGTGCTCTCCCTTTAGAAGTTTATGAAGATTTTTCATCCCAACATGGGCTAGTCGGCGGTGCTAGAGCCAACCCATGTTAGTCTTAGCTATTAAGCAAGTGTTGAGTTCAGCTCTATCAAAATCTACCAAGTATAGCTGACCCTCTAACACTCCCTTAAATGCTATTGAATCATCACTTCTTCTAAAGACAGTGACACCTACATCAGTAAAAAGACAGTTGTAGCCCATTTGACATAATTGAGATACGGAAAGCAAATTGTAATCTAATGAATCAACAAGAAAAACATTGGAAATGGAATGGTCAGGTGAAATAGCAATTTTACCCAAATCTTTGACCAAACCTTGATTTCCATCCCCGAATGTAATAGCTCGTTGGGGATCTTGATTTTTCTCATAGGAGGAGAACATCTTCTTCTCCCCTGTCATGTGATTTGTGCACCCGCTGTCGATTATCCAACTTGAGCCCCCGGATGCATAAACCTACAAAACAATTTTAGTTATTGACTTTAGGTACCCAAACGGTCTTGGGTCCTTTAGCATTAGAAACAAGAACTTTGGGTACCCAAACACAAGTCTTGGAGCCCTTGTGTTTGCCCCCAACAAACTTGGCAACTACCTTGCCGGATTTGTTAGTTAAAACATAAGATGCATCAAAAGTTTTAAATGAAATGTCATGATCATTTGATGCACTAGGAGTTTTATTCTTAGGCAACTTAGCACGGGTTGGTTGCCTAGAGCTAGATGTCTCACCCTTATACATAAAAGCATGATTAGGGCCAGAGTGAGACTTCCTAGAGTGAATTCTCCTAATTTTACTCTCAGGATAACCGGCAGGGTATAAAATGTAACCCTCGTTATCCTGAGGCATAGGAGCCTTGCCCTTAACAAAGTTGGATAATTTCTTAGGAGGGGCATTAAGTTTGACATTGTCCCCCTTTTGGAAGCCAATGCCATCCTTGATGCCAGGGCGTCTCCCACTATAGAGCATGCTTCTAGCAAATTTAAACTTTTCATTTTCTAAGTCATGCTCGGCAATTTTAGCATCTAATTTTGCTATATGATCATTTTGTTGTTTGATTAAAGCCATATGATCATGAATAGCATCAATATCAACATCTCTACATCTAGTGCAAATAGAAACATGCTCAATGGTAGATGTAGAGGGTTTGCAAGATTTTAATTCTACAACCTTAGCATGTAATATATCATTTTCACTTCTAAGGTTAGAAATAGTAATATTGCAAACATCAATATCTTTAGCCTTAGCAATTAATTTTTCATTTTCATTTCTAAGGCTAGCAAGAGAATCATTCAATTTTTCAATCTTAGCAAGTAAATCAACATTATCATCTCTAAGGTTGGGAATTGAAACATTACAAACATGAGAATCAACCTTAGCATTTAAACTAGCATTTTCATTTCTAAGGTTGGCAATTCAATCATGGCATGTGCTTAGCTCACTAGTTAATTTCTCACATTTTTCAACTTCTAGAGCATAAGCATTTTTAACCTTAACATGCTTTTTGTTTTCCTTGATTAGGAAGTCCTCTTAAGAGTCCAAGAGATCATCCTTCTCATGAATAGCACTAATTAATTCATTTAATTTTTCTTTTTGTTGCATGTTTATGTTGGCAAAAAGGGTACGCAAATTATCCTCCTCATCACTAGCATTATCATCACTAGAGGACTCATATTTAGTGGAGGATTTGGATTTAACCTTCTTCTTTTTGCCGTCCTTTGCCATGAGGCAATTGTGGCCGAAGTTGGGGAAGAGAAGTCCCTTGGTGACGGCGATGTTGGCGGCGTCCTCGTCGGAGGAGGAGTCGGAGGAGCTCTCCTCGGAGTCCCACTCGCGGCACACATGGGCATCGCCGCCCTTCTTCTTGTAGTGCCTCTTCTTCTCCTTTCTTCTCCCCTTCTTGTCGTCGCCCCTGTCACTATCACTAGATAATGGACATTTAGCAATGAAGTGACCGGGCTTACCACATTTGTAGCACACTTTCTTAGAGCGGGGCTTGTAATCTTTCCCCCTCCTTTGCTTGAGGATTTGGCGAAAGCTTTTGATGATAAGCGCCATTTCCTCATTGTCGAGCTTGGAGGCATCGATTGGTTGTCTACTTGATGTAGACTCCTCCTTCTTCTCCTGCGTCGCCTTGAATGCCACCGGTTGTGCTTCAGGCGTGGAGGAGGTGCCTTGCTCGACGATTTTCTTTGAGCCTTTAATCATTAGCTCAAAGCTCACAAATTTTCCTATAACCTCCTCGGGAGACATTAGCTTATATCTAGGATCACCTCGAATTAATTGAACTTGCGTAGGGTTAAGAAAGACGAGGGATCTAAGAATAACCTTGACCATCTCATGGTCATCCCATTTTTCGCTCCTGAGGTTGCGCACTTGGTTCACCAAGGTCTTCAAGCGGTTGTACATAGCTTGTGGATCCTCCCCTTGGTGAAGCATGAAGCGACCGAGCTCCCCCTCGATCGTCTCCTGCTTGGTGATCTTTGTCACCTCGTCTCCTTCGTGCGCGGTCTTGAGTACGTCCCAAATTTCCTTCACACTCTTTAACCCTTGCACCTTATTATACTCCTCTCGATTTAGAGAGGCGAGGAGTATAGTGGTGGCTTGGGAGTTAAAGTGGTGAATTTGGGCTACTTCGTCCGAGTCATAGTCTTCATCCCTTATGGATGGTACCTATACACCAAACTCAACAACATTCCATATGCTTGTGTGGAGTGAGGTTAGATGATGCCTCATTTTGTCACTACACATATTATAATCTTCACCGTCAAAAACCGGTGGTTTGCCTAATGGAACGGAGAGTAAAGGAGTATGTTTTGAAATACGAGGATAGCATAGGGGAATCTTACTATACTTCTTGCGCTTATGGCGCTTAGAAGTTACGGACGGCGCATCAGAGCCGGAGGTCGATGGTGATGAAGAGTCGGTCTCGTAGTAGACCACTTTCCTCATCTTCTTGTGCTTGTCGCCTCTCCGATGCGACTTGTGGGAAGAGGATTTCTTCTCCTTCCCCTTCCCCTTGTTGCGGGACTCTTTCGATGAAGTCTTCCCGTGGCTTGTAGTGGGCTTGTCGCCGGTCTCCATCTCCCTATTGGCGTGATCTCCCGACATCACTTCGAGCGGTTAGGCTCTAATGAAGCACCAGGCTCTGATACCAATTGAAAGTCACCTAGAGGGGGGTGAATAGGGCGAAACTGAAATTTACAAAGTTAATCACAACTACAAGCCGGGTTAGCGTTAGAAATATAATCGAGTCCGAGAGAGGGCGTAAAAACAAATCGCAAGCGAATAAAGAAGTGAGACACAAGGATTTGTTTTACCGAGGTTCGGTTCTCTCAAACCTACTCCCCGTTGAGGTGGTCACAAAGACCGGGTCTCTTTCAACCCTTTCCCTCTCTCAAACGGTCCCTCAGACCGAGTGAGCTTCTCTTCTCAATCAACCGGGAACCAAACTTCCCCGCAAGGACCACCACACAATTGGTGTCTCTTGCCTAGATTACAATTGAGATGATCGCAAGAAAGAATGAGAAAAAGAAGCAATCCAAGCACAAGAGCTCAAATGAACACAACAATCACTCTCTCTAATCACTAATGCTTTGAGTGGAATTTGGAGAGGATTTGATCTCTTTGGTGTGTCTAGAATTGAATGCTAGAGCTCTTGTAAGTAGTTGGAAGTGGAAAACTTGTATGCCATGAATGTGGGGGTGGTTGGGGTATTTATAGCCCCAACCACCAAACTTGACCGTTGGTGGAGGCTTCTGTCGCATGGCGCACCGGACACTGTCCGGTGCGCCAGCCACGTCACCTGCCCGAAGGGTTCCGACCGTTGGAGCTCTGTCTTGTTGGCCCGCCTGGCTGTCCGGTGGTGCATCGGACAGGCCCTTTAGGCTGTCCGGTGTGCCACCCGCGCGTGCTCTGCTCCTCTGCGCGCGCTGGCGCGCATTTAATGCGTTGCAGACGACCGTTGCACTCGAAGTAGCCATTGCCCCGCAGTCACACCGGACAGTCCGGTGTGCACCGGACACTGTCCGGTGACTTACCGGATAGTCCGGTGAATTATAGCGGAGCGGATTCCCGAAGCTGGAGAGTTTAGAGTTGCTCTCCCTTGGGGCACCGGACACTGTCCGGTGGAGCACCGGACAGTCCGGTGAATTATAGCGGAGCTCCTCTGAAAGTTCCCGAAGGTGAAGAGTTGGGTGTCGAGTTCCCTGGTGCACCGGACAGTCCGGTGCGCTAGACCAGGGTGCCTTCCGGGAAATCCTTTGCTCTCTTGATTGAACCCACTCTTGGTCTTTTTATTGACTTTTTGTGAACCTTTGGCACTTGTAGAACTTATAGACTAGAGCAAACTACTTAGTCCAATTATTTGAGTTGGGCAATTCAACCACCAAAATCATTTAGGAAAGAGGTGGAAGCCTAATTCCCTTTCACTACCAAAAAAGGTCCTTCCCACTTCAGCTGTAGCTTGCCTACCATATCTGGGTTGGCCACTCTCCGAAGTACCAAATGCCCTGGCTTAATGTTCTTTAGCCAAACTTTTCTGTCACGCCATTTTATCTTTTCGACTTGGTATTTGTTGATATTCTCCACGGCCTGAAGCCTGATCCCTTGTATAGCATCTTTTGCCACAGAATAATCAGCTTCGTCTTCTGCCGAAGCCACTGTTCTTATTGATCCTGCCTTAGCTTCTTCTGGGGTGATTGCTTCGTCACCAAACAATAGTTTGAATGGTGTAAAACCTATTGACCTTGATATTGTTGTATTGTGGCTCCACACCACTTTGATCAATTCATCAGGCCACTTTCCTCTGGGATGATTGAAGATTAGCTTCATTATTCCCGTCATTATAATACCATTGGCTCTTTCAACAAGTCCATTTGACTCCGGATGTCTGACCAATGCAAAATGAATCTTCGTGCCAATTTGTTCACAGAATTCCTTGAAAGCTTCAGCATCAAACTGTGTTCCGTTGTCTACAGTAATAGCCTTCAGTACTCCGAAGCGACAAACAATGTTTTTCTAGAAGAACTTCTGGACAGTGACCGAAGTTATCATGGCTAAAGGCTTCGCCTCAATCCACTTGGAAAAATACTCTACCGCCACCACAACATATTTTAGATTTCCTTGTGCTGGTGGAAGTGACCCTAACAAATTGAGCCCCCACCTTTGTAACGGCCAAGTGGGCTGTATTAATTGAGTGAGAGATGAAGGTTGCTTCTGGTCTCTTGCACATTTTTTACAGCCTTCGCATTTTTGGACTAATTCTGCTGCGTCCGAAGCTGCTTTCGGCCAATAAAATCCTTGTCGAAAAACTTTTCCCAACAAGGGCCTAGATCCAATGTGAGATCCACACAGACCTGCTTGTATCTCTTTCATTAATTCCATACCTTCAGTTCTTGATAAACACTTAAGGAGTGGTGAACAAACTCCATGTTTATACAATTCCCCTTCTATTATCACATATGGTCTTGTTCTTGCCTCCATTCTCTTGTTATAAGCTTCGTCACTTGAAAGACAATTGCCTTGGAGGAAAGATATTATTCCAGTTCTCAAGTCTTCACTGTGTACTGGAGAAATAGTAAGCACTGCTCTCTCCATGAGCTCAACTGAAGGTGATTTTATTGTTTCAAAAAATACTTCGGAGGGTAGGGGGAGCCCCTGAACCGCTGATTTGGCTAGCAAATCTGCATGCTCATTTTCACCTCTTGGAATATTCTTGACGGAAAAACCTTCGAAGGAAGCTTCCAACCTTCGAACTGCATCCAGATATTTTTCAAGCTTCGGATCTCATGCCTTACTGCTTTTATCCACATGGCCAGCAATAACTTGAGAATCAGTCCTTAGGATGGCCCTTCTTATTCCCATTGCCCTTAGTTTCCGAAGCCCCAATAGAAGTGCTTCGTACTCAACAATATTATTTGTGCAACTGAAATTCAGTTTGGCTGCATAACATGTTTTGACTTTTGAAGGTGCCACTAGGACCGCAGCTGCTCCTGCACCGAAGGCTCCCCAAGAACCATCGCAAAACACTGTTCAAGCTTCGGCATCTTTGCTTGTCCCCTCTTCGTGAGCCCCTGGCCGGCGTCCAATCAGCGATGAAGTCTACTAGGGCTTGAGATTGAATTGAAGATATGTGCACGTAGTCAATAGTGAATTCATTAAGCTCAGCGGCCCATTTTCCAATCCTTCCAGTAGCTTCTCTTTTCCTCATGATATCCTTCAGGGGTTGTGATGAAGGAACAATTATGTGATATGCTTGGAAATAATGCCGAAGCTTCCTAGACGCCATTAACACAGCATACAATACCTTCTCCAATTCTGTATAGTTTTTCTTTGATAAACTCAACACTTCGGAGACAAAGTATACTGGGACTTGCTTTTTAGCTTGTTCTTCGAGCTTCTCTTGTACAAGTGCTGCATTCACTGCAGAGTGCGAAGCTGCCATATACAATAGCAATGGAGCCCCTAGCACGGGTGGAGTTAATGTTGTTAAATCGATCAAATATTGCTTCAGCTCTTCGAAAGCTTTCTGTTGAGTTGGGCCCCATTGAAAAACTTCAGCTGACTTTAGTACTTCAAAGAATGGTAAATTTCTTTCTGCTGATCTAGATATAAATTGATTCAAAGATGCCAGTCTTCCTGTTAGCCGTTGGGCCCCCTTCTTTGTGCTTGGCGGCTCCATTCGAAGGATAGCTTCGATCTTGCTCGGGTTGGCTTTGATCCCCTTCGTTGAAACTAGACAGCCAAGGAACTTGCCCTTCTTCACTCCGAATACACATTTTTCTGGATTTAATTTCAGGCCAGCTTGCCTAAAATTAGCAAATGTTTCCTGTAGATCAGTAATGTGGTTTTCTTGCTTCGTGCTCTTCACTATAATGTCATCAACATAAGTTAGCACATTTCTGTCTATCTGAGAGTGAAGGACCTTGGCTGTCATCCTGCTGAAGCTTCCTCCAGCATTCTTGAGCCCCTCAGGCATCCGAAGATAACAATATGTACCACTGGGGGTTATGAAGCTGGTTTTTGGCTCATCTTCTTTCTTCATCTAGATTTGGTGGTAGCCTGAATAACAATCTAGCAGACTCATGAGCTCTGACGAAGCTGCTACATCTACTAGAGAATCTATTCTTGGTAATGGGAACTCATGCTTTGGACAAGCCTTGTTCAGATCAGTAAAATCAATGCACATTCTCCATTTACCATTGGCCTTCTTCACCATAACAGTGTTGGCTAGCCATTTTGGGTATTTCACTTCTCTGATGACACCAGCACTGAGAAGTCTTTTTACTTCGTTCTGAGCACCTTTGGCTTTATCATCAGACATTTTCCGAAGCTTTTATTTCCTGGGTTGGAAGGATGGATCGACATTGAGGGAATGTTCAATGACGTCCCTGTTGACACCACAGAGATCGTTGGCTGACCATACAAAAACATCTTTGTTGTTGAATAAAAACCTTATCAAGGTTTTATCTTGCTCTTCAGATAATTGAGACCCCAGCAATACCTTCTGCTCTGCAATGTCTTCACATAGAAGCATGGGTTTCGGCTGATCAGCCGAAGCAGCCTTCTCTCTTCTGTACTTATATTGTTCACAAGCTTCAGTTCCATCTATATTGTGGATTTCTTTTGAGTCTGTCCAATTTCCTTCAGCCTTTCTGGCAGCTTCCTGACTTCCATGAATAGCAATAGGCCCTTGGTCCGAAGGTATCTTCATGCACAGATATGCTGGATGAAGAATTGCTTCGAATGCATTGAGTGTTCCACGACCAATAATTGCATTGTAGGGGTATTCCATGTCAACAATATCAAACACAACCTGTTCAGTTCTTGTATTGTGGACAAATCCAAAGGTCACTGGCATTGTGATCTTACCAAGTGCTACAATCTGCCTTCCTCCGAAACCACAAAGAGGGTGTGTAGCATCATGGATCTTATCCTCTGGCTCCTGCATCTGTCTGAAGGCCTTAGCAAATATGATATCCGTTGCACTGCCTGTATCAACCAGAACATTGTGGACTAGAAATCCCTTAATGACACAAGATATGACCATAGCATCATTGTGGGGGTAATCCTTGAGCCGAAGGTCCTCTTGAGAGAAGGTAATTGGGATGTGAGACCATTTTGACTTGATGAAGGGTCCCTGCACCCCAACATTTTGTACCCTTCTCTAGGCCTCCTTCTTCTGCTTCTTGTTGGTCGGCTCTGAGCATGAACCGCCTGTTATCGGGAGCACCAACTTTGTAGCCGAAATAGCTTCAGCTTGGTTGTTGAACGAAGCCATCAGCTCAAAAAGTGGAAGTGAGTTCACCGGAGGTGGGCGCCAATGTTGGGGACTTGTTCTCAAATGCTTTCAATTAAGAACAAGGCAACATAAAATGTTAAATGTTAATGCCCTTTGTCCATTGAAGCATTATCTCCCCAAGGGTATAATGAACTTCGGACGAAGGTCATGAGCAAGAGTCACGAAGGTCGTACCTTCGTGACTAGAGTTATGAAATAATGAAAGATGAAATATAAAATATAAAACATGAAAGAACAATATATCAAAGCACATAAACTTATTCATATATTTCATCATACAAATTTAAATATTATAGCATAACATTTGATCACATTTATACCTTCGTCTTGACAGAAGGCTACAATCAGAGTGTCGCGTGCAAGCGATTACAAGATTGCGTGAACAATACGGGGTACTGTTCACCTATTTATAGGCACAGGACGTAGCCTGTGAGAAATTACATTCATGCCCTTTACAAATGCTTATTATCATAATACAAGCTATCACGGGTTAATTGGTCATTTCATCTTTAAGTTGCTTCACTCCTTTGTCTTGAGACATGTGGCTATGTCGAAGCTTTATGGGTGATAACTTTGGCACTGCTTTTGAGAGGATCTACCAAAGGTGTTTCTTCTTACAGAATCTTCGGCGACGAAGCATACCCCCAACAATACCCTGTACCCACAAGTCATGTTACCCATCTGCCAAGGGATCGCGACTCCCATAGACCTCTACCAAGGAAGTGAGGCAGGGCAACACTACGAGGCCTTTACAAAGTTCCACTAGCTTCCGAAAACCGCTACAGTTTATGGGAAGAGCACTTGCAAGAATCCCCCGTCTGACTGCCATCGCAGCAAAATCAACCCGAGAACCTCCTTGCATGCAACTCCCCTACTGCCCTTGCCCCTTTCGGGTAAGTTAGTCTTCCACTAGCTTTCCTAATTAGTCAGCCAAGGGCGTCCCATTCCACCCTTGTGGTGGCACATGTTTCTCAAGTTAAGCTCCATGTTCCAATTAAAGATAATGATCTTGACATGAACATAAATTGAATAACAAAATAATTGGAACATGGATATAATGAAATGTTAACCCAAAAGCATGTAAAGCAAGAGCAAAACTACCCAAGTGATTCAGGGATAACAAGGTAAAGAGATAAACAGTCTAGGGTGACCTATTGGGTCCCATCAAAATTAAGCCGATGCATGGTACATGAATATAAAGAACATTATTGGGTAACAAAAGTGGTCAAGGGCACAACTTGCCTGGCACTTGAGATTCCAGTTACCAGGACGATTCTTCAGATCCTCGTAACCTCGCGCTAGTCGTAGCAATACAAACAGACATGGTATAGAGAAAATTAACATCACACCAAACATAAGAACACACTGCATAATAATGATCTACGCGATGCTACGAGATCGTGGGATCGAGAACTACTAAGATCGGAGTTACGGTTACTGAGTTGTGATTTACGGGCGATCTATGTGATGGAGCAATTAAAACTAGGTATTGAGTTGATTTTATAAAGATAATCTAATGAAATAATCAATTCAACTTTAATCTTAATTATAACTTTACTAAAGATTATATTTGAATCAAATTATAATTATAATATCAGAATATTATATTAATATTAGAAAAGTTAATCAAATAAACATAGATTGATCCAACTAGTTACTTAATTATAAAAGTATGGGATATCATATAATCAATTATATATTATAATCAATTATAATATATATTTATACGAGACTAATACAATTTGAACGGATCAAATCGGAGTTAAAATGGAGGAGTTATGAATTTCCTAAGGTTTCGTGTATTTGATATAAGATTATTTAGGAAATAAACTTTAAAGTGGCTTTCATGTCAAATCAGTGATAAATAATAATATTATAAAATTATAGGAACTGAAATGGGTCAATTTGGACCATATATGAATTTTTACATGAATTATACAAGTTTTTGGGATTATGTTTGTATTAAAAATCAATTTCCAATATTATTTCTATGGTTTGTGGACTGAGCGTCAAATACTAGAAAGATCAGGGGCTATACTATAAAACTTCAGCAGACTCAGACTACCACCGAGTTGGACGGTGGGTTTATTCCTGAAATCCCTAGGGTCTCTTTAGAAAAATGGTGACGCGAAGGGGTATGGCACGATATCGACCATCACATCTAGGGCTTGCGGTAGAGATTAGATCTTGCTGTGCATACGTCGGCAGATAACCAGAACCGCCTGATCGAAATCCAACGACGGAGGTTCATTTTTGCCCTAAACCCGATCCTAATTGCCCGATCTAGACCAACGGACCAGATTGCACGCGGCGAAGGGGTATGCGCCTAACTAATCCCGACCGCACAACGAGATCGAACAGTAAGGAGCCGTTCTCCCCATTACTCGACATGACCCACGGCGGCGGCGCCCCTTCCTCTGATGGACCATCGTTGGAGCGAAGGTGAACAAAGCCCAGGTGCCCTAAACCTCGATACAAACGGTCTAAGCGTGGAGGGGAGGTCACGGCGAATAACATGAACGACATCATACCAGTGATAATGTAGGGGAAGCAACCTAGCCGCGATACCCGCACGACCCGCGACGGAGCGCAACACCGGCGTGAAATCACCACGCCCGTCATACACCACTTCGTTCGTAGACGCGACGGCCAGACTCCATGAGTATTGTTGAACCCACAGACCCAACCAATGGCGGTGCCCTAGCCCCACAATGGTGGTCCACACAACACGGCGACGCCGGAATGCCCTCTTGGCTATGGTGGGGGGCCGGCACTGGGTATGCGCTGGGGTTGGGTCACCATGCGCACGACTGTGGGTCTTATGCTCCCCCAATCGGCGGTGACAAACTCCCCGAAGCCCCGAAAGTCCTGGCTGGTCCACCGCGTGTCGCCGTTGGCGCAGCCCGCCATACTCGCGAGCACGACGCCCCCGACCGGTGGGTCCCACGGGTAGAGGGAAACGCTCTGCACCGGATGTTACAGTGACTGACGAGCGGACCCCACTAGACAGTCAGAGAATCAGCCATAACGCGCGCGCGGAGCCGAGGACGGCCGCTTGCGAGCAGGCCCGCTGCACCAGAGACACCACCGTGCGGGTGAAAAGGTAGGAGAACGGGCTGCGGGAGAGGGATTGGGGAAATGGGCCGACCTGATTGGGCCCAGACGCTAGAGTGCTCTCTCTTTTCTTTTATTCTTTTTATTTTATGTTTCCCTTTTCCTCCTTTTCTAATTCTAAGTCATTTAAAATTTAAATTCCATTCTTGTGGCAATTTTATCCTTAGGTTTATATTGTGCCATTAAAGTACTGACTTTGAAGATACATATTATATATATTTTTTCTATAAATTTCTATATTCTTTCTCTTTCTTTTCCTTTTCTATGTTATGTTCCAAATTCCTAAATGGTAACTTAGGTTAAATTCAAACTTGGATAATAATATATTTTTATTAATATTGCTGGTATTAAATGCACAAACAAATAAATATGATGCATAGGTTATTTAGGTGTCTTTTGTTAATTGCTTATTTGTTTAAGTGAGGTTTTCACATGTGATGGTAAATAGAGGTACACACACATACAAAGGAAAATAATTTCTCTTTTTATTTTTTAATTTATGGTATTACATCTTAGACATCACACAACAATTGTTTTCACTCGCAAAGGAATAACCATCCTTCATCAAGCATGAAGGAGATAAAATGTTTCTACTTTACTAGGAACCACATAACAATTATTTAACTCCAAAATAAATCCTGATGGGAGGTTGAGGTTCATCGTCCCGACGGTCAACGTAGCAACTCTTGCATTATTGCCTACATGGAAATCAACTTCTCCTCTTTTCACACTTTTACTTCTTATCGTTCCCTGCATCGAATTGCAAATATGGGTAACGAATCCGGTATCAAATAACCAAGAATATAAGAACGAACAAGGAGAATGTTTGTAATGTGAATAGTAAGTGTACCTGCTGCGGGTGTACCCTTACCACCACGATCTTTAATAGAGGCTAAGTACTGCATGCAATTCCTCTTCTAGTGACCAAGTTCATTGCAATAAGAACACTCAACATCTGCACTGGTTTAGCCTTGGGAAATTGGTTTGGTTTGGAGATCGTATCTTTAGCCTTACCATTTTTCTACTGAGATTTACCCTTCTTTTTAAAGTTGGATTTGTTTTGGACTGCCATCACATGGCCGCTTTTGCCAGCTCTTTTCTTTATATCACTCTCTATTGTTTTTAGCATGCCACATAACTCATTGAGGCCCTTCTCTGCCCCATGCATATGGTAGTTCGAGATGAAGTTTCCATAGTTGGGCAGAAGAGATGCCAAAATAAAATTGAAAGGGAAATGTGCCCTTGAGCCATTTCTATATTGTTTTGGTGATTAGATGCACAACACACTATGTGAGAACTAAAATAATGTTAAGCAAAGGTATATGAAGCAAATCTAGATGGATCAAGTATGAAGGTAAGTTCTAGACACTTAGTCATTTGTTTTATGTGCTAAACAAGCTTGTCTAAGTGACCAGGAACTCAATTACGTCAAATCCAAAGGGAACAAAAGAAGTCTAGCTAAAAAGCCAAACTTGTACCAGCTATGGGTGCACCGGACACTGTCCGGTGCCCAGGCTGGCACGTCGATTAACTCGCTGCTCTCGAGAATTGCTAAGGATGCCGCGGCTAAAATTCACTGGACTGTCCGGTATGCATCAGACTGTCCGGTGAGCCAACAGCGCCCGCACCAATGGTCGGCAGCGAAATCAGCGCGCAATCAACGGGCGACGCGTGGCGAGAGCCAACGGTCACCAGGTCACTGGACTGTCTGGTGCGCCACCAAGGGGACCTCGGTTGCAATGGTCAGCTTTGCCAAATAAGGAAGGAGATCGTGCACTGTTCATGTCCGGTGGTGCACCGGACTGTCCGGTGCGCCCACGGACAGAAGGCAAGAATTGCCTACCAAATGAGCTCAAACGGCTCCTAGCTGCCTTAGGGCTATAAAAGGGACCCCTAGGTGCATGAAGCAGTACACCAAGCCTCCATTGAACATCCTAAGATGCCTAGACGCCGCAAGCACGCATCTAATTCGTTGTGTTTGAGATTTGAGCACTTGTTGTGCTGTGAACTCGCTGCGCTGTGTTTATGTGCTCGTTTCTTGACTTGTCTGCGTGTCGTTGTTGCGACTCTAGCTCTTGCGTGTGTTTCTATTCCCTCCCTTACTCTTGTGGTTTTATTGTAATCAATATTGTAAGGGTGAAAGGCTCCAACTTGTGGAGATTTCTCACAAAGGGAAACATCTGCTATAAGGAAGAAAATTGTGGTATTCAAGTTGATCTTTGGATCACTTGAAAGGGGTTGAGTGCAACCCTCATCCATTGGGACGCCACAACGTGGAAGTAGGAAAGTATTCTACTTGGCCGAACCATGGGATAAAATTGTTGTGTCACTTGTGCTATTTTCCACTGCGATTGCTTTCTACCTTAGAGTTCTCATTTAATCACTTGCGCTTTTGTTCCTATGTTTAATACACATTCTAAAGGAACAATCAAGTGAAGAGTTCTCTATTCATAGTACATTGGTTTTGACTTCACTAACATCATATAAACCAAGTTTTGTTCTTTAGTCTTGATTTTCACAGGATCACCTATTCACCCCCCCCCCCCTGATAGTAGACGCGGCCCGATCTTCCGTGAGATACGATAACTTGATTGAGTGGAGATCTCGACGTTGATGATCCAAGGCTACGAGCGAATGGTTCCTCGCAATCACTACACCACGACTCCGCTGGTTATCACCCGTGACACACAAATGACCTCGCCACGAAGACTTATCCCTGCAACACAATTGACTAGGGTAGAACGTACCTGGAGATTTAGCTGTCGTGCACGAGATCGTGTTATCGGTCCATTCATTGTATGTATAGAAGTGATGTCCTCATCATCATCCTCCTCTTGAATTGGAGTCGTCCTCGACTCGATCTCATCTTTGTCACCCATATATGGCTTCAAATCTGAAATGTTAAAGGTGAAACTAACCCAAAAATCTGGAGGCAACTCAGGTGGTAATCCAGGGGGTATCTCAGAGGGAAACACATCCATATACTCTTGCAAAAGGTTAGCAATAGCTGGTGGCAAAGCAATAGACGTATCATCAATGGAATAGAAAACATTTTTGCACACTAAGGCACAGCAATGTCCAACAGAGGCATGTAACTCATCAAGATCAGATTTAGTGGCTAGCAAAGTAGGAGTTTTTAACTTAATAGGTTGCTGATTTTCAGAGTTCAAAACACCTTTTTTCTTAGCATTAATCTTTTTCTCATGTTCTAAGTGGACCATTTCAGTGGGAGTCATAGGAAGCAACACAATTTTATTTCCCTTATGCATAAAAGTATATTTATTAGATCTACCATGGTGAATAGCATCAGTATCAAACTCCCAAGGACGTCCCAGTAAAAGAGAGAAAGCATCCATAGTCACCACATCGAAATCAGCAAAGTCATGGTAAGAGCCAATAGAAAAATGCACCCTTGCTGTTTTTGTTACCTTGAACTTACCGCTGTTGTTAAACCATTGAATGTGATAAGGGTGGGGATGCTCTCGTGTGGTCAAGCCAAGCTTCTTGATCACCTCAACGTTCACCAAGTTGTTGCAGCTACCACCATCAATGATGGTATGTACACGATAGTCCTTGACGATGAGGAACATATTGAAAAGGTTGTGGCACTGTCTGTTGGCGTCGTCATTAGCCGTGGTACTCAAAGCTCGTTGCACAATCAAGGCCTTATAGGTCTCGGTCGCTGTTGTACCAAGAACCTCTTCATCACCATCATAAGTCTCTGCAATGTTAGCTCCAATAGTATCTTCATCTTCAACATCAGAAGCACTAACATACCCACCATCACAAGTAGCAATGTATGCCCGTTTGCTGGGGCAATCTCGCTGAATATGACCAAGTCCCTGGCAGCGGTGGCACTTGATGTCGGAGGAGCGGCCTGTGGAAGAGGTGGTCGTAGCAGGTTTTGCTGCAACACTCGAAGGCACCAAGGACTTGATGTTGTCGTGTCCCTGTGATGCCGAAGGTGCGGTGCTGCATGTGCCGCTGGTGGAGGAAGATGTGGATGTCCGTATGCCCGAAGAGGATGACACCTTGGCTGGCACCGGTGGCTGGTGTGGCGCGAAAGTGCTGCTCCTCCGCTGTTGACGACCCTGCAATTCTTTTTCTGCCAACACAGAAAGATGGAACAAGCGTTGTATAGAATGATATTCTTTATAATCAACAATATCCTGAATCTCCCGCCTCAATCCCCCATAAAACCTAACCATTTGATCCTCCAGATCCTCAACTACCCCACATCGTAGCATACCTTTCTGAAGCTCTTGGTAGTATTCCTGTACCGACATGTCTCCCTGATCTAAGCGTTGCAATTTTTTTCGAAGATCACGTCTATAAGAAGGGGGAACAAAGCGAGCTCGCATCTCCTCTTTTAACGCATTCCATGTTTGTGGTGCAGCACGTGTGTTAACTAGTTCATTCCACCAAATGATAGCAAAATCTCTAAATTCACTAGTGGCTTGTCTAACCCTATGCCGCTCAGGAACAAGATGGGAATTAAATTTTTGTTCTACCGTCATCTCCCAATCTAAGTAAGCTTCAGCATCATAAGAACCCATGAACGGTGGAATAGAAAACTTAATCTTAGCAAATGGATCATGGTCTAGTTGAGGATTATGATGACGACGTCTACTATTACCTCCCATACCTTGTCGATTACGTGCGAAGCGTTGTGGCAACGGTGCATAAACATCGTCGTCATCGTCGTCGTTGTCCACAGGAGAGTGAGATGGGGCTGGAGTTGGTGGTGGGGGACGAGCCTCTAGTATGTCCATGCGTGTAACAAGTTCATCAACTCGTCGATCAAGCTGCTCATAGGATGTCGAGGCAGAGTCCTGGTATTTTTTAAAAGCTTCAGTCATCGCGCGCATCATTTCCTTCAATTCTATCTGAGAGACACACTCATCGTCGTTAAGTTTAGGCCCCTTGTCCTTGTCCATTTGATTCTTTGGTCCTGTCATTGTTAGCACAAAACAGAGACAAAAAGGAAACAAACAATGTGAACCCTACAACTATCTCTCAGGGTGGTGGTGGAGGTGGTGGAATACAAATTATGAAGCGTCTTACCCCGCTCTTACAACGTTCTTACCAGCACTGCAGGTGGCAAATGGTGACCGGTGTGACTGTCCAACGAGCGTGGGTGTGATTGCAAAGGAGTACCTGTTCTGCTCGAGAGAAAACTGGAGTTCTGGAAGGCTGACTAAATATATATATATATATATATGTGGCACACAAGTTAGTAACAGATAGCAATGCTGAATAAGTGTTCCAAGTACTCGTCCTAGTTGCTGGCCTAGAAAATGTAATAGAACAGTTGGACCAAGGCACAAGTATCTAGGTGCAGCAAGAAACAGGCTTGAGGCAAAATAATCACAGAGGTACACAGAACACTGGCGTTTCTGTTTATGTGCTACTCTTTTCTTTTTTTTGCGATTTTTTTCAAATATTTTTTTTATATTTTTCTCATTTGCAGCAGCACATAAGAAGAAAACACACCAAGTTTCAGATTTTTTTGTGCAATGACGTGTCCTCTGGAATTTCTGCAAGTTTGCCCTAAAATCGGAATAAATGTTTGAAAAATGAAAAGTCCTATTTCCAAGCCGAATTTGAGAATTTAAAAACAGCGAATCCGGCAAAGCCAGAAAGAATTGGATGCGAAATTTAATTCTGTGCGATTTGAAAAAAATGGGCCCGATTCGAGTTCCGAGGCGAAAGTTACGGCTGTTTTAAGTTTGGACCTCGAATCAGGGTTTCTGGCGAGGTGTTGGAAGGGTGGGAGTTCGGTTTTGTGGATATGGTCGGTTTTAGATATAAGATCTATTTTATGGATAGGGTCAGTTGTAGAGATAGGATCTATTTTTGGATAGGGTCAGTTTTAGAGATAGGATTTGTTTTGTGGATATGGTCGGTTTTAGAGATAGGATCTGTTTTGTGGATAGGGTCGGTTTTAGAGATAAGATCTGTTTTGTGGATAGGGTCGGTTTTAGAGATAGGATCTGTTTTGTAGATAGGGTCGGTTTTATAGGATGGAAGTGGATGGACAGAATCAAACTGAACCAAAACAAATCTAATCCAGCAACCAAACTCAACTAGAACACGAACTCAGAACTGCGGACTCTAAAACTGAATTGTGCAAAGGCTAAGGCGATGGTTTTAGGTCAGAATAAACTGATCGTAATTAACTTTTTTTTGGCTTTTTGTGGACTATGGGACGAAACAAAACTAATCTAAAGGTAGAATTATACCTCACGGGCAACCTGGAAATTTGATACCAATTGATAGTAGACGCGGCCCGATCTTCCGTGAGATACGATAACTTGATTGAGTGGAGATCTCGACGTTGATGATCCAAGGCTCCGAGTGAACGGTTCCTCGCAATCACTACACCATGGCTCCGCTGGTTATCACCCGTGACACACGAATGACCTCGCCACGAAGGCTTATCCCTGCAAGCGCAATCAAGAACACATGCAAGAACAGGAAAGAAACGCAACCAAAATTGTATTGATTACGGGATGGGGTCTCACAAACCGATGACGGCGACACTGTTCGATGACAGAATTGATCTAAGCAAAACCCATACCTAAATGTGGCGGCGGCTGCTGAATAAGTAGAGTATTAGGGCGTGCGTGACCCCTGGACTCGCCCCTAATGGGCTCCGACGCGATACACGGCCCAACAGACGGTGTCGCAGCACCAAAATAGAATCTGAATGCTGACTTGTTTCGACGATTCCCGTTGACTACGGATGAATTTTGGGGTGGAACCAGTTGGGTTGGTTAGATAATCTCATTATCTTTCCAACCATATCTAGTCCGTTGCAATCAGAGTCCGGATGCATCTTAGGCATCCATTTTAGTGTAGACTGGTCCTGGAACCCGAGATGGAGTCGCAGTCGACTCGGACTTGATCTCCTTCCTGTTGTGGACGCCCTTGCTGCTCCTCCTCAACACCTTGGCCTTTCCCAAGTCCTTGCTGGTCCTCTCCAAGGTACCTAATCATCAAAACATCCATGGCCCCAAGTGTAAGCTCTGAAACACAATTGACTAGGGTAGAACGTACCTGGAGATTTAGCCGTCGTGCACGAGATCGTGTTATCGGTCCATTCATTGTATGTATAGAAGTGATGTCCTCATCATCCCCCCTCTAGGTGCTCTCAATTGGTATTAGAGTCATACTCTTCATTAAGGGACTAACCGCCCGAAGAGATAGATCCTAAAGGTAAGGGGATGGTGATCAACAACAAGGAAAAGGAGACCATCTACGTCGATGAGCCAAAAGGTGATAAGCCCACTGACTCAGGCTCGAGTCACAAGAAGAGGGATGGGAAGAAGAAGAGGCACATAAAGAAGATCATCTACTACGACAGCGACGCCTCCTCCTCTTGACCAAGGGATGACAACAACGAAGACTCTTCGTCAAAAAAGAAAACGGTTAATTAAAACTATTCTTTTGATTATTCTTGCATCCCTTATAATTTGAATGCCCATCTATTATCTATTCCGCTTGGAAAACCCCCACACTTCGATGGAGAGGACTATTCATTCTGGAGTCATAAAATGCGCAGTCACTTATTTTCTCTCCATCCTAGTATTTGGGAAATTGTTGAAAATGGAATGCATTTCGATAGCACTGACAATCCTATATTTATTAATGAGAAAATACATAAAAATGCCCAAACTACTAATGTTTTGTTAGCATCTCTATGCAGGGATGAATACAACAAAGTCAGCGGCTTGGACAATGCCAAGCAAATATGGGATACCCTCAAGATCTCTCACAAGGGAAATGACGCCACCATGATTACCAAGATGGAACTGGTGGAAGGCGAGCTGGGGAGGTTTGCCATGATAAGAGGAGAGGAGCCAACTCAAACGTATAATAGGCTCAAGACCCTGGTGAACAAAATTCGAAGGTATGGAAGTACAAGATGGACGGATCACGTTGTCGTCCGACTAATGCTAAGGTCATTTACCGTCATTGATCCTCATCTTGTAAATCTTATCCGTGAGAATCCCAGGTACACCAAGATGACGTCCGAGGAGATTCTCAGAAAATTTGTGAGCGGGCGCATGATGGTGAAGGAAGTGAGATACGTGGACGATGCTGCAAACGGACCACTTCCTCTCTACGAGCCACAGCCCGTTGCTCTCAAAGGAACGAGCAGCAAGGAGGCGCCACCTAGCAAAGTAGCACAAGTGGAGGTTGTCGGGCTCAACGAAGACGAAATGACGCTTATAATCAAGTGCTTCAAGACTGCCTTGAAGGGACGCAAGGAGTATCCCAACAAGAACAAATCAAGGGAAAAGTGCTCCTTCTTCAAGTGCGGTAAATCTGGTCATTTTATAGCACAATGTCCCGATAATGACAATGACCGGGCACAATAAAAGAAAGGGAAGAAGTAAAGGAAGAAGAACTATAGGACGACAAAGGGTGAGGCGCACATTGGAAAAGAATGTGACTCCGACTGTTCTTCATCCGACTCCGACGATGAAGGACTAGTTGCCTCGGCCTTCAACAAGTCCTCCCTATTCCCCAATGAATGCCACACGTGCCTCATGGCTAAGGAGAAGAAGGTACGTACACGAGATACACCTAAGTACACTTCTTCTAGTGATGAGGAATCTTCTGATGATGAGTTAGATTATAGTGATTTATTTAAGGGTCTAGATAGATCTAAAGTTGATAAGATAAATGAATTAATTGATGCTCTTAATGAAAAGGATAGGCTGCTAGAGAAACAAGAAGATATTTTGTATGAAGAACATGATAAATTTATTAATGTTCAAAAGTCTATTGCTCTAGAAATTAGGAAAATGAACTTTTGTCTTCTGAACTGTCTACTTGCCATGATTCTATTTCTAGTCTTAAAAGTTTAAATGCTGAT
The DNA here is from genome assembly GCA_029449295.1 of Zea luxurians. Lineage (NCBI taxonomy): Eukaryota > Viridiplantae > Streptophyta > Magnoliopsida > Poales > Poaceae > Zea > Zea luxurians. The sequence continues at coordinate 39,805,993 of JAOPSE010000001.1, read as the reverse complement.
TCAAATGTTAAGCTAGAAAAAGTTAATGTGACTAGTTCATGTGTAGAACATGTTGTTATCTGCAATAGGTGTAAATATTTCGATGTTGATGCTTGCAATAAACATGTCTCTACCATTCTCAATTTTAATAATGATGTTGCAAGTCTTAATGCTCAACTTAACACTTGCAAGGATAATTATGAGAAATTAAAATTTGTCAGGGATGCCTACACCATTGGTAGACACCCCTCTATTAAGGATGGACTTGGTTTCCAAAAGGAAACCAAGAACTTAACAAGCCAAAGGACTTCCAATCTCAAAAAGGAGAAAGGGAAGGCTCCTATGGCTAGTAGCTCTCAAAAGAACCATGCTTATCTTTATGCTTATTGGGGCCTTTTTCTCCGCTGAAGGTCCTCTAAGTAAAAACACCTTCGGCAGGTGTAACATGAAGATATAAGCCGAAGCTACGATCGAAAGAGCTTCGGCTTAGAGTCATGCTAAAGACGAAGGACGATATCGACTTAAAGAGGAAAAGACTGTAAAGTCCCTGATAGTCTATATTATGATTATAATTAGTTATCAGGGACACGGATGTAATTTTGTCCGGCCTGCGTCCCGTGCCTATAAATAGATGAACAGTACCCCTGTACTGTTCACGCTAGATTGCAATCACTCTCGCGTCACTCTCGCTTTTCCATCTTCTGTCAATCCGAAGGTATAAATGTAATATAAATATCATTGATGTTTATCCATGTTTATAAAATGAGAATATAAATAATCTAATGATTTGTATTGATTGTTTATATTCTTTTGTGTTTCATATATCTCTATTTACATTTTGTTCACTGAAATGATGAAGGTATGCCCTTCATGACCTTCGTCTTAATATCATTATCCCAGGGGAGATAATGCTTCGAAGGACGAAGGTCTCTAATCATTAACAATTGTGTTGCCTTGCTCTTGGTGTATAGCATTCGAAAGCAAGGACCAACATTGGCGCCCACCTCCAGTGAACTCACTTCCACAGTTGTGACGATGGCTTCGCACAACAACCATGTTGTAGCACCTTCGGCCACGAAGCTGGTGCTCCCAATCACAGGTGGTTCAAGTTCTGAACCAGCCAACAAGAAGCAGAAGAAGGAAGCACAAAGAAGGGTACAACATGTCGGGGTGCAAGGACCCTTCATCAAATCCAAGTGGTCTCACATTCTAATTACCTTCTCTCACGAGAATCTTCAGCTTAAAGATTATCCTCACAACGATGCAATGGTTATATCTTGTGTCATCAAGGTATTTCTGGTCCACAATGTCCTGGTTGACACAGGCAGTGCAGTGGACATTATCTTTGCAAAGGCTTTTAGGCAAATGCAAGAGCCAGAAGATAAGATACATGATGCAACACACCCTCTTTGTGGCTTTGGAGGAAGACAGATTGTGGCACTTGGCAAGATAACAATGCCAGTTACCTTCGACTATGTCCATAACACAAGAACTGAACAGGTCATCTTTGGCATTGTTGATATGGAGTATCCATACAATGCAATCATTGGTCGAGGGACGCTTAATGCCTTCGAAGCAATACTTCATCCAGCATATCTATGCATGAAGATACCCTTAGAAAAAGGGCCCATTGTTGTTCACGGGAGTTAAGAAGCTGCCAGAAGGGCTGAAGGGAGTTGGACGGATTCAAAGGCTATTCATAATATATATGAAGCCGAAGCTTATCAGCAGTATAAGCACAAAAGAGAGAAGGCTGCTTCAGCAGATCAGCCGAAGCCTATGCTCTTGTGTGAAGACATAGCAGACCAAAAGGTATTGCTGGGATCTCAGCTATCTGGTGAACAGGAAAAGACTCTGTTAAGATTCTTGTTCAACAACAAAGATGTCTTCGCTTGGACAGCTAATGATCTATGTATTGTCAATAGAGACGTCATTGAGCATTCACTAAATGTGGACCCATCCCTCAGACCAAGAAAGCAGAGGCTTCGGAAAATGTCTGATGAAAAAGCCGAAGGTGCACAAAATGAAGTAAACAGACTTCTCAGTGCCGGTGTTATCAGAGAAGTAACATATCCAGAGTGGCTGGCTAACACCATTATGGTGAAAAAAGCTAATGGGAAATAGAGAATATGTATTGATTTCACAGATCTCAACAAGGCATGTCCGAAAGATGAGTTCCCTTTACCAAGAATAGATTCCCTAGTAGATGCAGCAGCTTCTTCAGAACTCATGATCCTATTGGACTGCTACTCGGGTTATCACCCAATTTGGATGAAGAAAGAGGATGGGCCAAAGACAAGCTTCATAACTCCTAGTGGTACCTATTGTTACCTTCGGATGCCTGAGGGGCTAGAAAATGCTTGAGGAAGCTTCAGCAGAATGACTGCCAAGGTTTTTCACTCTCAAATAGGCAGGAATGTGCTGACTTATGTCAATGACATCATAGTGAAAAGCACAAAACAAGAAAATCATGTTGCCGATTTGCAAGAGACGTTTTCCAATTTCAGACAAGCTGGTCTCAAGTTGAACCCAGAAAAATGTGTTTTCGGAGTGAAGAAGGACAAGTTTCTTGGTTGCCTGGTATCAACAAAGGGCATCGAAGCCAATCCAAGTAAGATCGAAGCTATCCTTCGAATGGAGCCACCAAATTCAAAGAAAGGGGCTCAATGGTTGGCAGGAAGGCTGGCATCATTGAATAGATTTATATCAAGATCAGCTGAGAGGAATTTACCATTCTTTGAAATACTGAAGTCAACCGAAGTCTTTCTGGGGTCCGGCTCAACAGAAAGCCTTCGAAGAGTTAAAGCAATATCTGATAGATTTGACAACTCTAACTCCACCTTCATCAGGAACTCCGCTACTTCTGTATGTGGCTGCTTCCCATGCTGCAGTTAGTGCGGCACTCGTACAGGAGAAGCAAGATGGCCAAGTAAAAAGACAAGCACCGGTATATTTTGTCTCCAAAGTACTCAGCCTATCAAAGAAAAACTACACAGAATTGGAGAAGGTACTGTATGCTGTATTGATGGCCTCCAGGAAGCTTCGACACTACTTTCAAGCATATCATATAATAGTGCCTTCATCACAACCCCTTAAAGACATAATGAGGAACATAGAAGCTACATGAAGGATCGGAAAATGGGCCACGGAACTTAATGAATTCACCATTGATTATGTACACAGATCCTCAATTCAATCCTAGGCGTTATTAGCAGACTTCATTGCTGATTGGACGCCAGAGGCTCAGGGTGAAGAAGCAACAAAAGATGCCGAAGCTTGGACGGTATTCTGCGATGGATCTTAGGGAACCTTCGGTGCAGGAGCAGCTGCTGTTCTAGTGGCACCCTCTAAAGTCAGAACATGTTATGCAATAAAGTTATATTTCAGTTATACAAATATTATTGCCAAGTACGAAGCTCTTCTTTTAGGGCTTCAAAAACTAAAGGCAATGGGAATAAGAAGGACAATCCTCAAAACTGATTCGCAAGTTATTTCTGGCCATGTGGATAAGAGTAGTAAGGCAAGAGACCCGAAGCTTGAAAAGTATTTAGGTACAGTCTGAAGATTGGAAGCTTCTTTTGAGGGATCTTCTGTAAAAAATATCCCAAGGGGAGAAAATGAGCATGCAGATTTGCTAGCTAAGTCAGTGGCACAAGGGCTCCCTTTGCCTTCAAAAGTATTTTTTGAAACAATAAAAGCACCCTCAGTCGAGCTCATGGAGAGAGCAGTGCTCACAATCTCACCTGTACATAGTGAAGACTAGAGGACCGAAATAATATCCTTCCTCCAAGGCAACCGCCTCTCAGACGACGAAGCTTACAATAAGAGAATGGAGGCAACAACAAGACCGTATGTAATAATTGAGGGGGAGTTATACAAGCATGGAGTTTGTTCCCCATTACTTAAATGCCTTTTGTAACGCCCCGAATTTGAGAGTTGAATATTTCTTTCTCCAGCACTCACCAAATTCGGGTGTTACCTTTCCTCTTTCTTTTTCTTCTCGCTATGCCTTGTTCTTCTTCAAATATTCTAGCGAGATTTAGCTCGAGATCTCGTGTAAGTAAAACCCTAGAGTTAAATCTTTTGGTTGTTGCACCATGCCGGTCCATGCATCTATTTTGTTCGTTGAGTGAATTTGTGAAAGCATGCATTTGAAAATAGATTAAAATGGGAAAATTAGGAGAAGAATAAAAAAGGAGGAATTTCTCTCTCTCCCCCCCCCCTTTTTTTGGGCCGGCTTCCAGCCGGCGCCCCACCCCTCCCCTCCTCGCTGTGGGCCCCGCGCGGCCCATTCTCCCTCCTCCATTCCTCCCCCCGCGTGGCCCACCCCCGCCCTGGGTCGGCTTCGCACCGTGGCGGCCCAACCGCCCCAACCCCCTCCCTGCATCCTGCGCGCGTCGCGCGCATGGGCGGAACCGCCGCCGCCGCCACTCCCTGGTGGGGCCCACCCGTCAGCCCCACCCCCTCCCCAAACCGCCCTCTCCCTCTCTCTCGCCCCCCTCTACCCCCTCGCGCACGTCTCCCTCTCCCTCGTGCAGCTCGTCTCCCTCCTCCGCCCGCCCGCCGCTCGGAACCCCGCCCCGGTGCCGCCCTCGCCTCCGCGCGGTGAGCCCCCTCCCTCCTCTTCCCCTCGCCCCCCCCTCCTTCCCTTCCCCGGCATGGCCATGGCGCGGCGCGCTCGCCTCGCCCGGCCATGGCGCGCGGCTCGGCCCCCGTCTTGGCACGGCGCGCCCGTCTCGCCCGGCCTCGATGCGGCCGGCATTGGCGTGGCCCGGCCCTGGAGCCCCTCGGCGCGGCGCGCTCACCCATCCCGGCGTGGCAGCCCGGCCTCGGTGCCTCTGCACGCGGCTCGGCCCCAACCCCGCCCGGCGTGGCCCCCTCGCCCCAGCGCGCGCCCTCACCCGGCGCAACTCCTTGCCCCGGCACGGCCTTGTCGTGGCGCAGCCCAGCCCCTACCCCTATGCAGCGCGACCTAGGTGCGGCCGTGGCACCCCTGCACAGCGCGGCTTCGGCTATCGCGGCCGCGGTGCCCCTGCGTGGTGCGGCCCCCTGCCCATGGCTCGGCCCCGACGTGTGCACGACTTGTTCGCGGCGCGTCAGCGCGGCCTTGCGCGCGCGCGTGCTTGCGTGGTGCGTGCGGTGTCTTGGCACGGCTCGCCATGCTCTCGGCGCGACGCGTAGCGCCCTGCCACGTTCGTGACGTGCCCGTCTACCCCCCCCCCCCCGTGTATTTTATGTGCGTTGATCATGTTATTTATATTAATGAAATTGAACTCTACACAGAAATTGATCACGTTAGTTATCTCATGTAGTTAGTCATTGACTTTGTTTAATGTCGACCAATTGGAAATAGTTGTAACTCTATTAGTTCATGTGATTAATACTTGTTAGTACGGCTAGGTAGAACTAGATGAAGTAATGATTAATTATACACCTACCCGTAATACGCTTCGACTATAGCTTTAACAACTGCGAGACCTTCCTTCTTCCCTTTCTAGCAGTTGCGAACGCAAAATCGTATGTCATATTTTATACATATTTGACTTATCTGCTCTCTTATATGGTGTACTGTTTATTTCCTAATTCAAATGGACGGATGTATGTTTGCGCTCGCATAGATAACGGTCTGGTTGAGGAGTCTGAAGAACTCGCAGGAGAAGCCCCTGAGCAGCAGCTGGTTGGTGGAGGCAAGTGTCGCTTGACCCACTTATGTCCTATACATTCCCTAATTCACATTCCGCATTTACACAGTTTATACCTAAGGATTGACTAGCTTTTGTTATCCATGTCCTTGCTTACCTATTTGGGTTAGATTATTATGGTTTAGCTTTATGCTAGTGCTTAATATTAATTAATGAACATGGTGAGATTTATTTATGATACGTTGTTTTCCCTCTTATTTATGATGATATACTTGTGGCATTTAAGGGGACTTGAGTGGTTTCTCGAGTGCCTCTCCGTAAGGACCTGTTCGTTGGATGACCGCCCGGGAAAATAGTGCAACCATGAGGGTGGAATGGGACGCCCTTAGCTGAATAATTAGATGAACCGGGGTGTAGTTCGCTTAGCCGTCGTGCCGTTAATGGGGCTCGGTGTATGCGGCTCGCTCTACCAAGGTTGGTTCGCCCCTTGGGGAGGAGTGCGGTGCAATTAGGAAACCTAACGGTTGGCTACAGCCCCAGGGAATCTTTGTAAAGGCTACATAGTGATACCCTGCTGGGTCACCTTGGTAGTGATCAATGGAGAGTCATGATCTCCGGGCGAAAAGGGAATCACGACTTGTGGGTAAAGTGCACAACCTCTATAGAGTGTTATGAAACTGATATATCAGCCGTGCTCGCAGTTATGAGCGGCCAAGGGAGCTCCATTGATTAGAGATACTTGATCAGAGATGTTTGGATTACAGATGGTGATGAGAATGATGGTTTTGGTATTGACTATGGTAATGGTAAGTGGTATTCTTTCCGTTTGGAAAGGGTACTTTTGGGTTAACAACTTGGGTTAATACTAAAATCTGGCTCTCTCTACTAGTAATAATAATCTGACCAACTAAAAGTAACTTCTTGACTTACCCCCACATAAAGCTAGTCCACTACAGTCAAACAGGACATTTGCTGAGTATGTTGATGTGTACTCACCCTTGCTCTACACACCAAACCCCCCCTTTCCCAGGTTGTCCGCATTGCAACCACTGCTCAGGAGAAGATGAAGCTGTGGAGGAAGACTTCCAGGAGTTCCAAGATTATGACGAGTTTTAGGCGTGGGTTAGCGGCAACCCCTAGTCGGCTGCCTGTGAAGGCCGCGTGTATCTACGTTTTGTTTTTGCACTTTAATTATTGTTAAAGACTATGTGGATGTCTTATACATATGATGTAATCGACAATTATTACCCTTTTATGTTATTATTTGAGCACTGTGTGATGATGTCCAGTTATGTAACTGCTGTGTACGTGAATTGCTGATCCTGGCACGTACATGGTTCGCATTCGGTTTGCCTTCTAAAACCGGGTGTGACATAGGTGGTATCAAAGTCGTGCTGACTATAGGACCGCTAACCTAGAGTAGAATGGTCGTTCTAAGTATTATAGACCCCTATTATCACCTTGACTTTGATATCCCTTCAAAAGTTGGTCATATCGACCAAACCTATGTTCTACTATATATATTATACCTTGCTAAAATTTTTGTTTATTCTCATTCCTTATTTATTTATTTATGGTTTAATTGCTGGTCATATTAGTTCTGTTCTCACCCTTATGCTTACGGTGTCTTTTGTAGATGGCTCGTCTTAGACACACCGCACGAAAGTCTGTCATCCCCTTCTTACCCTCTCATCTCGCTGAGCGTTCGCTTCGCCGTCCGGTGACTGGTCAGTCTAGCCACTTGGAGAGGCTGCACCACCGCCTGCACGAGGAGCAGGAGCGTCGACGACAGGAGCTGGAGCAGCAGGGCTCTTCTTTCTCGCTTCGGCAAGAGATAGAGTCCCTGAGGAGCTGCTCCCCTGTGCTCCCACTGGAGGCGCCCCCAGCACCACCACTGAGCGCCCCAGCCGCTAGAGTAGCTGCTGGAGGAGACCCAGACGATGGAGGCGGCAACGACAGCTCGAGCTTCATCACCGACCTTTCCGCCGACCAGGAGCCGGAAGGATGGGTCGCTCGACCCATCACTCGTGACGCCGCTCACGGGTGTCACTTCCACGACGCGCTCGACACCCTGCTACACCAGGCACTCGATCGACTTACTTAGTTCATCGAGTATTGCTGTGTGGTCTTCCAGCACAGTCGCGGGGTTTACCTGGACCGCTGGGAGGCGACCTGCTTGGTGCGCCATCCAGAGAATAGTCTCCGGGGTGCGGAGATCTGCTCAGAGCACTATTCCATCTCTAAGCGGGACTCAGCCGAGGTGGCCATGCAAGATGTCACATGGCGTGCGCTTTTGCACTACTGCTCAGTGCTCGGTGGGGTAGCCGACGGTCTTAACTTGAAGTATCACCCCCGCCGTCCATCTAGCAGCACAGGAGGCGTGATTGTCTCACCTGTTGGTGAGGACAATCCTAGGTTGAGCAGCACAGTCAACCTAGCCGCTGTGCTAAACACGGAGCTGGACCATGCATTAGACGAGCTGAGTAGGGCTCGTGTTGAGATCGCCCAGCTACGGGCTGAGCGCGCGGAGCATCGTCACCTGGAGGATGGCTCCCCCGCTCCTGTCGGGACTCAGCACCCGTACTGCTCACCTCGGCGTGGACACCATGCTTATGGCAACCCTGAGTGCAGGACCAAGATAAATTTAGAACCATAGATCGTCAGTGTTGGGTCCTGTAATAGATGCTTAACATAGAAGTCTTAGTCTTAGTCTCAGTCTTACTTTTAGTTAGTCTTAGTTAGACAGGGTAGTTTGCTTATCCTGTGCTTTTATGTTTGTCATGATGAACTATGTTGGATTTGGATCTTTGTAATGACTGTCACTAGAGAGTGGGCATCCCCTACACCTTGGTTTACCTGTTAAATGTTAATGAAGTTAGCTATCTAGTTGGGAAGCCTTTTTATTCCACTTTCCTCTTTATCTGAGAAGCCGTGTTGGTCTATGTTGGAGATCAGTGAAGATGTTCATATGTTCAGTATTGTGGAAGAACTCTATACTCTTTTCTTATGCTGCAAGTTGCAAGATCAGTTCTGATGTGTGATTGCATTCTGCAGATGTCAGAAAACAGGCGCAGAGGAGGAAGGCGTGCTCAGCAGGAGCAGGCAGCCCCGCAGGATGAGCCACCCCGTCAGCAGCTGCCACCACCGCCCCCGATGACCATCGAGCAGATGTTCCTAATGCAGACTCAGGTAGTTCAAGCCATTGGTCAGACTCTGGCTGCCATTCAGCAGCAGCAACAGCAGCCACCACCTCATCCTCAAATGCCTCAGATGCCTAGGGACAAGCGTGCTGAATTCATGAGTGGTCATCCTCCAGTGTTCGCTCACTCTTCTGACCCCATGGATGCTGAAGACTGGCTGCACACTGTGGAGCAGGAGTTGCACACCTCTCAGTGTGATGACAGGGAGAAAGTTCTGTATGGTCCTCGTCTGTTGAGAGGAGCAGCCCAGTCTTGGTGGGAGTCTTACCTCGCCACCCATGCCAACCCCGACGCCATCACCTGGGAAGAATTCAGAGATAGCTTCCGTCAGTACCATGTTCCTGCAGGTCTGATGACAGTGAAGAAGGAGGAGTTCCTAGTACTCAAGCAAGGGTCAATGTCTGTTAGTGAGTACCGAGATAGGTTTCTGCAGCTGTCCCGCTATGCTCCTGAAGATGTCAACACCGACGCCAATAGGTTGTATCGTTTCCTGAGAGGCTTGGTCGACCCTCTGTAGAATCAGCTGAAGAATCATACCTTCCCCACTTTTCTGCACCTGATTGACAGAGCAATCATGACAGAGAGGAAGCGCAAAGAGATGGAGGATTGCAAGCGCAAGATCAGTGGACCTCAGCCTGGAAGCAGCAATCGCCCTCGTTTCTCAGGCAACCCACCTCAGTAGTTCAGACAGAACTAGCGCCCACCTCAACAGCAGCAGTTTCAAAGGCAGTATCCTCAGGACTAGCATCAGAATCGCTAGAACAATCAGTCAGGAGGAGGTCAGTTCCAGAGGCAGAATCAGCAGGCACCTCGTCTTCCTGCCCCAGCAACCCAACAGAACAGTCAAGCAGCACCAGTTCAAGGCAGAAGCAGAGCATGTTTCCACTGTGGGGAGCAAGGCCATTGGGTGATGTAATGTCCAAAGAAGGCAGCCCAACAGCAGTCAGGCCCTAGTGCCCCAGCAAAGCACAATGTGTCTCAGCCTGGAGCAGGCAACCGCTCTTAGCCACGCTACAATCATGGGAGACTGAACCACTTGGAGGCTGAAGCAGTTCAGGAAACCCCCAGCATGATAGTAGGTATGTTTCTAGTCGACTCTCATATTGCAGAAGTGCTATTTGATACTAGAGCAACGCATTCTTTTATAACTGCATCATGGGTAGAAGCACATAATCTTTCAATAACTACCATGTCAACACCCATTCAAATTGACTCAGCTGGTGGTAGAATTCGAGCCGATAACATTTGCTTGATTGTAAGTGTGGAAATAAGGGGGATAATGTTTCCCGCTAATCTCATAGTAATGGGTACTCAGGGAATAGATGTCATCCTAGGGATGAATTGGCTAGATAAGTATCAGGCAGTTATCAGTTGTGATAAGAGGACAATCAAGTTGATGTCCCCACTAGGAGAGGAAGTGGTGACCGAGTTAGTCCCGCCTGAGCCAAGGAAAGGAAGTTGTTATCAGATGGCTATTGATAGCAGTGAAGCAGATCCACTTGAGATTATCAAGGTTGTTTCAGAATTCCCAGATGTATTCCCAAAAGACTTACCAGGCATGCCACCCGAGCGAAAGGTTGAGTTTGCCATAGAGCTTCTTCCTAGAACCACCCTCATCTTTAAGAGAGCTTACAGAGTATCTGGACCAGAGTTAGTTGAACTCAAGAAGCAGATCGATGAGCTGTCAGAGAAAGGTTACATCCGACCAAGCACCTCGCCTTGGGCCGCCCCTGTCCTATTTGTGGAGAAGAAAGATGGCACTAGAAGGATGTGCATCGATTATCGAGCTTTGAATGAGGTCACGATCAAGAACATGTACCCCTTGCCTAGAATAGAAGATCTGTTCGACCATTTGAGAGGAGCCAGCGTGTTCTCAAAGATAGATCTAAGGTCAGGTTATCATCAGCTCAGGTTTCGACCTTCAGACATTCCGAAGACGACATTCATTACCAAGTATGGGTTGTATGAGTTCACTGTGATGTCTTTTGGCCTAACAAATGCACCAGCCTTCTTTATGAATCTGATGAACAGTGTATTCATGGATTATCTTGACAAGTTTGTGGTGGTATTTATTGATGACATTCTTATATACTCTCAAAGTGAAGAAGAGCATGCGGATCATTTGAGGATGGTATTGCAGAGATTGCGAGAGCACCAGCTGTATACAAAGTTGAGCAAGTGTGAGTTCTGGATTGATGAAGTCCTATTCTTGGGTCACATAATAAATAAAGAATGATTGGCTGTGGAACCGAAGAAAGTAGCAGACATTCTGAATTGGAAATCACCAACAGATGCCCGAGGAATCAAGAGCTTCATTGGAATGGTGTGGCAGAACCACCCGAATTATTCCAGCTTAAGTGCCTAAGTCACGCCTCAGGGGCTGCAACACACTTAAATCGGAATAACCCGTCAGTCCCTCAGATCTAGTCTGATAGAGCCACTTAACCAGGATCAAATTCCACAATCTCACTCGAAGGTGAGTCACAGAAGAAATACAATAAAACAGATAACCTCAAATTAAGTGCTGAATTATTACATAGATCGGAGTTTTTGAGTAGCAAATAAGAGTTCACAAAATAAAATGCAGCGGATAATCGATGTCGTCGGTATCGAGGAAATGGGCAAGGCCTAGCCCACTACTCCTCGTGCTCCTCTCCTGCCGGAGCAGCATCCCACTCGACCATCCAACCCGGTGGCAGGGTGGTAGGCCAAGTTACACCATCAACCATTTCCTGAATGGTACCTGCAAAAATTATGCCACAAGCAAGGCTGAGTATACTAATACTTAGCTAGACTTACCCGGTGTGAGGAGTCTACTCCTCTACCTCTAGACTATGCAGTTGTTTGGCTGAGGGGTTTGGTTTGCCAAAAGCACTAGCTGTTTCTAAAATCAATTTTTAGCCTTTCAAATTCTATCATCATTATCTTAGCTAGGTTTGCTCCTTCTAAGCATACATGGTGACAAGCATTTAGTTCAATCAACAAATTGTCTCATGTAACCTCATTTCACTTCTTACTCGATGCAGTACAAGGGGTCAAGCAGTCTCATTAGCTGCGAGAAGCAGACGATTCGAATCAAGTTTTATCCTTGCAAGGTAAACCTAAACACACGGCATGTCAGGGCACTCCGACCCCACACATGACAACCGTCCCCATCGTTTCCCCATTCGCGGCTAGGCCTCACCGCCTTGGCATACAATGCTCCACTGACCCCGGCTACCGCTGTGTAGTGACCGCAGTTGTACCCACCATAGCTAGCATGGGAGACCCAGTCTCAGGTCGCATGAGGGATAAAGTCCGCACCAGGCTTCACTCAGGTACAAGGTTTACCGGTTACCATTTTTCTCGGCATGTGCTTAGTACGTTCAAACGCTTGACTCAGGTATCCACACATTAATCCTTAATTCCTTTTTTCCCGTCTCATGGACAAGGCATCCTCCCTAGATCCAAGTCCATAAACTAACATAGATCTCGTTATCAAGATGAATACAATCAATTCCTGACCTCGCGCGAGTGCTAGAAAAATCACTCGACTTCTACCGAGATCCTGATTAGCAAGCAGCTACTCGACCTAGCATACTAGTATTCATCTCAAAAAGGAATCCTAAGTTCATGCAACTAGAGGTTTCAAGCAACTCCTACACTTAAGTGCACATTACAATCCTACAAGCATTAAGTGTAGTAAAGTAGCATATAATAATATGGTTATGCATATAAACCGGGGCTTGCCTTCAATAACTGGGGCTGCAGGGAGATCCTCGATAGCAACCTCGGAAGCTTGCTCCTGGTCCTCCTCTTGCACAGTTCCTTGCTCGGGGATGAGCACGTACTCTCCGTCGGCGAGATTACAATCTAATGAATGCAATGTGTAAGATATATGCATGATATGAAATGTGCTTTAGTAATTTCAGCTTTTGATGGTGTAAGGTCTACTTAAGTTAGATAGAGTTAAACCTTACTTATGTGAGACCTTTGGGTGGTATACTTGGTAAATTGGATCAAACTTAGCTAAGGTAAGTGGTAGGTTTATTTTTGGGGTTCCACTGAATTCCTTTTAAAGCCTTAGTGAGAATTGACAAGAATTCAAGTTGGACTTGATGGAGTGAGATTTATTTCTCCCTTCTTTTTCTTTATTCTCTTTAAGTTTTTGGAGTGGGTTTGAACTACAAGTTGTCTTAATAAATTTCCAAAAATTCTGTAAAAATTACAGTGGCTTATTACTGGTGTATAATTCTCTGTCTCAAAATTTGGGGATCAGAAAGTGAATAGTTTTCTCTAGACAAAATTACCAAATTTTAGGGCAGAAGGGGTGCTTTGAACTACAACTATTATTTAACAGTAGGTAATTCTCTAAAACTTATTTTTGCTGGCTTTTAGGTGCTATAACATGACTTGGCACAAATTTCTAGCCATTAATTTTTATTAGTTATTTTACTAGGATTTTGTAAAGTTTCTAGCCAAAGGGGTGCTTTCTACTACCACTATATTTGAAACATATCAAACAACAGATTTCTGATTTTTCTTAGCTTTTATTTTGCGCAAGAGCAATCATTCTGAAGTTTGGCATCTTTTTGCTTAAGGGAAGGGGTGGTATGCATTAATTGGATTAAATGACCTTTCTTATAAAATATTAGCCATAGGTATTATTTTGCATCTTTTTAATGGGTTTACATTTTTCTCTGGTGGCCTATCTCATTATTGACCTAGCAAAATTTTATTTGCCCATTATTGCATTATTATGGGTTATTCATGATTTATTTGGAAAATGACTCATTATCATATTATATTTATTTACCCTACTTAAAATGATGGGTTGGGGTGTTCATTATTTTTGCAGTGGGGTTCTAGTGGTTACAAGTCCACTGAATTTTTATTATCAATTTTGGGTCTGGTTTTGTAATTCTAATAATTGATTTCTTGTTGGAATAATGCTAAATAACACATTTTACTTTAAAACTGATCTGGACTAGAGGTCCCTTTATTTTTCTTAGGTTCTCTGTTACTTAAGTAAACTAGGAAAAATAATTTCACTCACTGTTCATTAATTTCTAATGCCTTTCTGATTTTCCTCAGTTTTGGGCAGAAATGGCTTTTAATGGATATCTACACTATATTTTTTAATACTGGGGTTCTTACTATTTTTAAACAGTGCTTAAATGGGGTTTGAACATCTACAAATTTTCTTAGGTTCAGCACAGAAGCAAAACTAATTTTCCTTAATTAAACAAGGTTTGGTCAGTTTCTGTTTTTAATTTTAAACTCTAAAAATTAAAACAGTAAGCATAGGGTTCATTATTTTTAAATGATAGCTCATATTATTTAGGATCTAGCAAAATTAGTTTGACAACTTTTGGTTAAAAATTCATCAAGTTATGAATTTTCTAAGTTCTCTGTTTATTAAAAAGAGTAAACAGAATTGATTAAATGGAAAACTACTTTGCAACGGGGTCCCTGGCGGGTGTTTTGAGTTTTCCTCACAGATTAGTCCTGGGCTACTATTCAAATGAGTCACTGACATCTCAGAAAACCCCCTAGGTTCTTCTAATCCTAACCCGAGGTCCTTTCCCCAAATTAAACAGTATCCGCGGCGAAAGAAAGGGCGGAGGGGCTTACCGGCGGCGAGATTGCTCCGGTGAGGTGGCCGAGGGTGTAGGGGAGGTCCTGACGGTCACGACGTTGTGCGGGTCGCCGTCGGGGATTGTCGGAGTTGGCCGGTCCACGTGTGCAGGCGGGGGAGCTCGTCGGCGGCGAGGAGTCCGGCCTATCCAGGGCGAAATTGACCAAACAAACGGGTCAGAGAGCTTCACCAGGGATCAAGGAAGGTGTGCACGCGAGGAATTGAAGAATGGCTCACCGGAGAGCTTGGTCCACGCGTGCAGGCGGGCGACCGAAGTCCGGTGAGGGTGATCTCGGGCTTCCGGTGAAGTTCTACCGGGTCCAAGGGCTTGGAAAGCTTCACGGGCCACTGGCGGAGCTAATCGAAGCACTGGCGCGACTTGGGGGTGACTGGAGTGGGCTGGCCACGGTGACCGAAGCTCTGGTGGTAATGGCGGGCGGAAAAGAGCTCGCCGGAGCTAAGGAGGGGTGGCTGGCCGTTGATGGTGAGCGCGGGGTGAAGTGAGGCACGCCCGGGGAGGCTTTATAGGCGCGGGCGGGCACGGCCGAGGGCAAGGGTGCGCGGCGGACTTGACCGAATGCCGGGGCGAGCGCGCGCGCGGGTTGGGCGAGCGCCGGCATGCCGACCAGGGTCGAACACGTGTGCCCGTGCGTTCTGCCCAAGTTCTGGCGCGTGTGGTCACTCATCCGAGCCTGCTCTCGCCTTGGTCAGTGCACAAAACCTCTTCTCCTCCCTGCAAGCTACCGATCTTGTGTGGGGGCCATAGGATTTTGCCTACTGGTTGCAGAGATATGGAGCCCGGAAATCCGGTCTGTCTCCCTGCTCAAACCCAAGGCAAATCCAAGGTTTTGTCATGTCTAGGGCTCGCGTCCCAATGCCATCTTCTGGCATGTGACAGAGGGGTTAGTTAGGCACGTTTTTGTTAATGGGGCCATTAGGATATGAGTTAGGGATCAAGGTGAACACGCTTGATCTTTGGCTCAAGGTCTGAAATTCAGAATTCTGAAATTTAGAATTTCCTATTGAGTCCCCACATGAGAAGCTTGTTTGGGGTTTTATTTGAATTATTTTGGCCAAGCTTCCTCAATCTTTATTGTTGCTTATTAAATATACTTCAATGTTTATAATTGGCCCAAGCCATGATTCTAAATTTTTCATACCCTTTTCCCCATTCTCTTGAATTTTGCTTATAGGGCTCAATTAGGGTTTTGGTTGGGGTTGCACATTTTTGCCTTTTTGAAAAACCCATTTGTTTTAAACATGATACTTTTAAGTATAGGCTTGGTGGATCCTTTATTCTTAAGTCAATTTGATGTTCATGCTCAACTTTGGTTCACATAAAATGATGGTTCATGGGTTAGCACTTTGAGAGAAACCCTAGGTGACACTGGGGTGTCACAGCCTTCCCCCCTTAAAGGAATCTCGTCCCGAGATTCGGGCCAGAGTCCTCTCGGGGTGACGCGAAGGGTGAGACTTACAAGAAGTGGGTGATTATTGTTATTATTAGAGCAAACTGCTCTTCGAATGTCATTCTCTTTGCAACTTCAGAAGGAAGTCCTTCTTAAATTTGTTTCATGATTACTTCATTC
Source organism: Zea luxurians (assembly GCA_029449295.1). Lineage (NCBI taxonomy): Eukaryota > Viridiplantae > Streptophyta > Magnoliopsida > Poales > Poaceae > Zea > Zea luxurians. The sequence goes on along the minus strand of JAOPSE010000001.1, from coordinate 39,789,966 downwards.
TGATTTAAGATTATATCTTTGAAATTTAGATTCGAAGGGCAGGAGGAGGGGTTGGGCGTGATTACGTACCAGCATCCTTAGGTAGGCAATCAGGGAAGTTGGATCTCAAGAATTCCTCAGTTTCCCAAGTAGCTTCTTCCTCTGAGTGATTACTCCACTGGACCTTGTACATCTTGATTGACTTAGCCCGAGTTGATCTTTCCTTGCAATCCAGAATCTTGGAAGGGTACTCTTGGTACGATAGATCTAGTTCTATCTCCAATTCTGGCTCTGCTATGATCTCGGTCGGCAATCGAACACACTTCTTCAGCTGAGATACATGGAACACACTGTGAATGGTAGACATTTTTGAAGGTAACTTCAACTTATATGCCACGGGTCCACATGCTTCGATGATCTCATAAGGTCCAATGTAACAAGGGGCTAGCTTGCCTTTGATCCCAAACCTCTGCACTCCCTTGGTGGGTGATACCTTGAGGTACATGAAATCTCCCACCTTGAACTAGAGAGGTTTCCTTCTTCTATCATGGTAACTCTTCTGCCTGGCCTGAGCAGCTTCTAGATTCTTCCTGATTAGTTTGACCTTCCTTTTGGCTTCAGTCACTAAGTCAGGTCCAAAAACTCCTCTTTCTCCAGGTTGAGACCAATTGAGTGGTGTCCTACACCTTCTTCCATAGAGAGCTTCGAAAGGTGCCATCCTTAGGCTGGATTGATAACTGTTGTTATAAGCAAACTCTGCCAAGGAGAGGTGCTTATCCCAGTTCTTGCCACAATCGATTGCACAAGCTCTCAGCATATCCTCCAGAATTTGGTTTACCCTTTCCGTCTGACCATCAGTCTGTGGGTGGTAAGCTGAACTTCTGATTAGCTTGGTTCCCAAAGACTCCTACAGTTGTTCCCAAAATCTGGCAACAAATTGGGCTCCTCGGTCAGAAACAATGGTCCGAGGTAATCTGTGCAAACACACGATCCGATCAATGTACAACTCTGCATACTTTTGAGCCTTATCAGTGGTGTGCACAGGAAGAAAATGTGCCACTTTCGTCAGTCGGTCCACAATAACCCAAATCGAATCATGATGATGAGAGGTGTTGGGCAGACCCACAATGAAATCCATACTGATGTCATCCCATTTCCATGAAGGTATGAATAGGGGTTGCAAAGCTCTAGCTGATTTCAAGTGGCTTGCCTTTACCCTCTGACAGGTGTCACATTCCGATACATACTGGGCTATCTCCCTCTTCATTTTGGTCCACCGATACAAAGGCTTCAGATCATGGTACATTTTGGTGCTTCCCGGATGCATAGAGAATTTGGAGAGATGAGCCTCATCCAAGATTTTTCTCTTGAGGTCCTGGTTTTTAGGAATCACCAATCTGCTTTTGAACCATAACACACCCTTTTCATCTTGGCGGAAACAATTATACTTCTCAACCTTCTGATGGAGATTCTTCTTGATAATATGTACTCCCTTGTCACTGAGCTGGGCCATGATGATCTGGTCTTGCAAAGCTAGCTCGACAGAAAGGTGAGACAAAGCACCAGAAGGAATCACTTCGATTTGCATCTTGCTCAACTCATCACACAAGGTGTTGATGCGAGAATCCATCAGAACACAATTGCATTGCAACTTCCGACTCAAGGCATCTGCTACCACATTGGCTTTTCCTGGGTGATAATGTACCTCTAGGTCATAATCCTTGATCAGCTCTAGCCATCTTCTCTGCCTCATGTTGAGATCAGCCTGAGTAAAGATGTACTTAAGGCTCTTATGATCAGTGAAGATGTTGCAGTGGGTTCCCATTAAATAGTGCCTCCACATTTTTAATGCATGAACCACTGCTGCCAACTCGAGGTCATGAGTGGGATAATTTTGCTCATGAGGCCTGAGTGCTCTTGAGGCATAAGCAATGACTCGGTTGTCTTGCATCAAGACACAACCTAGTCCAGTGCCAGAGGCATCACAATATACATCAAACGGCTTGCTTTTGTCGGGTTGCGCTAACACTGGTGCTGTGGTCAGATGCTGCCTTAATGCATGGAAGGCATCTTCGCACTTCTGACTCCAAACAAACTTGGCTTCTTTCTTCAGCAACTCAGTTATAGGCTTCGCAATTCAAGAGAAATCCGGAATAAATCTTCGGTAATAACCAGCTAATCCCAGAAAACTCCGAATCTGACGGACAGTCATTGGTGGCTTCCAGTTCATCAACTCTTGCACTTTATCAGGATCAACAGCTATTCCTGCCTGAGAGATAGTGTGACCCAAGAATTTGATTTCCTTTAGCCAAAAATCACACTTGGACAACTTGGCATAAAGGTGGTGCTCTCGCAGACGTTGAACACTACATGCAAATGCCCGGCATGTTCTTCTTCGTTCTTCGAGTACACCAAAATATCATCGATGAACACCACTACGAATTTATCCAATTCAGGCATGAAAACAGAATTCATCAGATACATGAAATATGCTGGTGGATTTGTCAGCCCGAATGACATCACCAAAAATTCATATAGCCCATATCTGGTTGAGAATGTCGTCTTCGGAATATCGCTTGCTCGTATCTTGATCTGATGGTAGCCAGAGCGAAGGTCTATTTTGGAAAACACCTTAGCCCCGACCAACTGGTCAAAAAGAACATCAATACGAGGCAAAGGATACTTGTTCTTGATAGTTAACGCATTAAGAGGGCGGTAATCTATACATAGCCTCAAGCTTTCATCCTTCTTCTTCACAAACAGTGCTGGACATACCCAAGGCGAAGTACTTGGGCGAATAAATCCCTTATCCAGCAACTCCTGCAATTGCTTCTTTAATTCTGCCAACTCAGCGGGTGGCATTCGGTAGGGCCTCTTAGAAATTGGTGTCATTCCCGGTTGCAACTCGATGGCAAATTCAATATCTCGGTCCGGTGGCATTCCTGGCAATTCATCAAGAAAGACATCTGCATATTCGCAGACCACTGGGATCTTCTTCAGAGGTAACTTCGTCATAGAGAAAGCACATGACTGAGTAGAACCCTGACTGGGCAGAATTAAGGTGAAGTTCCCGTAGAACGGAGAATTAACTTCCACTGTACGGCTGGCTACATCAAGCACAACTTGATGCAAGGTCATCCAATTAGCTCCTAGAATAATGTCCACCTTTTCCAAACCCAAAACAAGAAGGGTGGTTTTGACAATGTGGCTTCCTAGTTGAATAGGCACACTTTGGTTTAATTGATTTGTTGGAATTTTACCCCCAGGTGTGACTATCATAAATGACCCTTTTGAGTGAGAGAATGGCAGTTCACATTTAGCACTGAACTTTTGGCTAATGAAACTATGAGGTGCACCAGAATCAAACAGAATTAAAGCAGGTTGATTATAAACTGAAAAGATACCAGTCATGATAGGAGCTCCCTCAGGTACTTCCTCCAGAGAAGTGAAGTTGAGCTTCCCTTGCCTGACTTGTACCTTCTGCTTTCTTCCCTTGTCTTGATTTGGTGCTGGCATCTGCCTCTGCTGGTTCCTAAGACAATTCTTGGCATAGTGGCCCACATTGCCACAAGTGAAACACTTGTTCCCATTGCCCTGGTGGAACTGCTGCAGCTACGGAGGCTGATTGTTCCTTGGAGCGGGAGCTGGAAAGCGGTTGGGTGCCGGCTACTGCTGCTGAGATGGCCTGATCACCCATCTGCCTGCCTGCTGCTGGAAACCCCTGCTCTGATTGTGAGAAACAATCCGGAACCTCTAGGCCTGAGCGGATGGTGCTGCCATTGGTTCCTTTCTCTTCTTCTCTACCCGGTGAGCTACAATGCAATCCTCCTGGGAGATGACCAGGTTGACCAACTCATTGAAGCTATCAGCCCGGACAGTGTTGAGTCATTCCCGCAGCTTGGTGTTAAGACCCCTGTGGAAGCGGTCTCTCTTCTTCTCATCAGAATCAGCATGGTACCCTGCATACTGGCACAGGTCGTTGAAGGCTTGCGTATACTGCAGTACCGTGCGGGTTCCTTGATTAAGCGCTAGAAACTCATTCAGCTTGCGATCAAGAATGCCAGCTGGGATGTGGTGTCCTCTGAAGGCAGTCTTGAATTCCTCCCAAGACACTTCACGATCAGCGGGGAGCATAGCACGGAAGTGGTCCCACCAAGTCCGAGCAGGGCCGCGAAGCTGCTGCGCGGTGAAGCGAGCCTTGGCTTCATCAGGGCAGTCTCCCATGAGGAGGGGAAACTTGGACTCAACGACGCGAAGCCACACTTTGGCGTTCAACGGATCCTCTGCCTTGGTGAACAAGGGCGGCTGCGTACTCAGAAACTTCTGGTAGGTTGCCGCTGCCAGAGGTCGCTGATGCTGGCCTCCACCATGCTGCTGAGGGTGGGGCTGGTGCTGCAAGAGATGTCGCAGAATCTCGTTCTGCTGGGCCATCAGCTCCTGCACTGTGGGAGCTAGAGGAGGTGGCGGGGGAACCTGCTTGTTATGCCCGCGACGCTGCCTAACTGCCATCTGAAAACAGAGATTGCCGCCATTGTTATCCCAGCTCACAGTTTCGAACGACAAGATATCATCTCATATGGAAGGAAAAATGCCATAATCATAATATTAGGATCGAAATGAAGGTAACATGGTGACAAACATCCCACAGATTTTAAAAGTTCATAGGGTTACATCAATCAGGGGAAGGTACCCGTAAGCCTAGTCCAAAATCTGACATTAACTAAGCTCGCATAGGTTTCTATCCGCCTAAAAGTGTCGAAGTGACTGCTTAACCCTGAGCGGTGGAAGCGACACTGGATATGGGTGAAGGAGGCATCACGGAGGTAGTCCCATTGGCACCAGGGGCTGGTCCTAGCTCCTCGAGAGCCTCTTCTCCCTCACTTCTGGCTTCGTTGGCCTCCATCTCCAAGTGGTGCATGTCCAGGTGGTCATTCGCTTCTTTGAGTTCCCTTTGCACATCGTGAAGCTGGTTCTCCAAGACATCAATAGTGTTGTCTCGGATCTCCACCTGCTGCTCCAAGGTGGTAATGCACTGGCTCAGCCTTCCCACCTGCAGATCCTTCTCTACCAGCTCGGTGGATAAATCGACCACAAAATCTTCCCGATTGTCGAGAGTGAGCTTGGTGGTTTGAGCGATGTTAGCAAGGTGTGCCATAGCGTCGCTCTGAAGGGCCTGAAGGCGATACAGCGCACTCATGCACTGAACAGTGACCCTCCCAACCAAGTCAGGATACATCGCCCACACATCCTTCACATGGCTCACGCGGTTACACCACATGGGGTCGTCCTTCTTCTCAGCGGGGAAGAGTCCCAAGGGGTGCATCACCATCTCCAGGGGATGGTAGCCACAGAAAGTCGTCAGAGTCTTCATGGCTGCCGCTTCAACGGTGTCATCCGTCCTGAGTCCAATTGTCTCGAAATCAAGAGAACGCCAACCCGGCTGAAGGGGATGAGCCTCCAAAGTCAGCCAGACCCGACAACGAGGTACCCGATGCTCCTCATACAACTGCACCGTGTACAAGGGAGGCATAGGGTAACCGGTGGAGTTAAGCACTTCCCACAAGATGGAAGGAAAGCCATCGCGAGAAAGGAAGTCAGAACTGAAACGAGTGTCTCCTCCACTGGCGGGGGTGGGTGAATTCATCTGCGGAAGGGAATCAAGGGTAAAGATTATGGTGGAAGGAAAAAGAAAAAGAGAGCCCGGATGGTTTTAAAGAAAGTGGGTTAGCTTAAGTTTTAATTCCCTTTTGTGTTTATAATGCATGCATGCTGAAAGTAACGTCTCCTCTCCAAACAATAGGGTGCTCTTAGGGCATCCTTAAAAAGTCTAAGTACTGGCCCACGAGGCCTAACCAATTAGCCACCTATCCCTCCCTCTATGCCTAAGGCCTTTCGTCCTAGGTCTAGCGGTCTAGTCCTGACGATCCGTAGCAGTTTCTAGGCAAGTTTTAATTTTTGAAAATGGTATTCATGGTTTATTGTCCTTCTCTGTGGTGGAATTTGCTCTGATACCAGCTGTGGCAGAACCACCCGAATTATTCTAGCTTAAGTGCCTAAGTCACGCCTCAGGGGCCGCAACACACTTAAATCGGAATAACCCGTCAGTCCCTCAGATCTAGTCTGATAGAGCCACTTAACCAGGATCAAATTCCACAGTCTCACTCGAAGGTGAGTCACAGAAGAAATACAATAAAACAGAAAACCTCAAATTAAGTGCTGAATTATTACATAGATCGGAGTTTTTGAGTAGCAAATAAGAGTTCACAAAATAAAATGCAGCGGATAATCGATGTCGTCGGTATCGAGGAAATGGGCAAGGCCTAGCCCACTACTCCTCGTGCTCCTCTCCTACCGGAGCAGCATCCCACTCGACCATCCAACCCGGTGGCAGGGTGGTAGGCCAAGTTACACCATCAACCATTTCCTAAATGATACCTGCAAAAATTATGCCACAAGCAAGGCTGAGTATACTAATACTCAGCTAGACTTACCCGGTGTGAGGAGTCTACTCCTCTACCTCTAGACTATGCAGCTGTTTGGCTGAGGGGTTTGGTTTGCCAAAAGCACTAGCTGTTTCTAAAATCAATTTTTAGCCTTTAAAATTCTATCATCATTATCTTAGCTAGGTTTGCTCCTTCTAAGCATACATGGTGACAAGCATTTAGTTCAATCAATAAATTGTCTCATGTAACCTCATTTCACTTCTTACTCGATGCAGTACAAGGGTCAAGCAGTCTCATTAGCTGCGAGAAGCAGACGATTCGAATCGAGTTTTATCCTTGCAAGGTAAACCTAAACACACGGCATGTTAGGGCACTCCCGGCACATGACAACCGTCCCCATCGATTCCCCGTTCGCGGCCAGGCCTCACCGCCTTGTCTTACAATGCTCCACTGACTCCAGCTGCCGCCGTGCAGTGACCGCACTTGTACCCACCATAGCTAGCATGGGAGACTCAGTCTCAGGTCGCATGAGGGATAAAGTCCACGCCCGGCTTCACTCAGGTACTAGATTTACCGGTTACCATTTTTCCCGGCACGTGCTTAGTACGTTCAAACGCTTGACTCAGGTATCCACACATTAATCCTTAATTCCTTTTTCCCGTCACATGGACAAGGCATCCTCCCTGGATCTAAGTCCATAGACTAACATAGATCCCGTTATCAAGATGAATACAATCAATTCCTGACCTCGCGCGAGTGCTAGAAAAATCACTCGACTTCTACCGAGATCCTGATTAGCAAGCAGCTACTCGACCTAGCATACTAGTATTCATCTCAAAAAGGAATCCTAAGTTCATGCAACTAGAGGTTTCAAGCAACTCCTACACTTAAGTGCACATTACAATCCTAGAAGCATTAAGTGTAGTCAAGTAGCATATAATAATACGGTTATGCATATAAACCGGGGCTTGTCTTCAATAGCTGGGGCTGCAGGGAGATCCTCGATAGCAGCCTCGGAAGCTTGCTCGGGGATGAGCACGTACTCTCCGTCGGCAAGATTACAATTTAATGAATGCAATGCGTAAGATATATGCATGATATGAAATGTGCTTTAGTAATTTCAGCTTTTGATGGTGTAAGGTCTGCTTAAGTTAGATAGAGTTAAACCTTACTTATGTGAGACCTTTGGGTGGTATACTTGGTAAATTGGATCAAACTTAGCTAAGGTAAGTGGTAGGTTTATTTTTGGGGTTCCACTGAATTCCTTTTAAAGCCTTAGTGAGAATTGACAAGAATTCAAGTTGGACTTGATGGAGTGAGATTTATTTCTCCCTTCTTTTTCTTTATTCTCTTTAAGTTTTTGGAGTGGGTTTGAACTACAAGTTGTCTTAATAAATTTCCAAAAATTCTGTAAAAATTACAGTGGCTTATTACTGGTGTATAATTCTCTGTCTCAAAATTTGGGGATCAAAAAGTGAATAGTTTTCTCTGGACAAAATTACCAAATTTTAGGGCAGAAGGGGTGCTTTGAACTACAACTATTATTTAACAGTAGGTAATTCTCTAAAACTTATTTTTGCTGGCTTTTAGGTGCTATAACATGACTTGGCACAAAATTCTAGCCATTAATTCTTATTAGTTATTTTACTAGGATTTTCTAAATTTTCTAGCCAAAGGGGTGCTTTCTACTACCACTATATTTGAAACATATCAAACAACAGATTTCTGATTTTTCTTAGCTTCTATTTTGCGCAAGAGCAATCATTTTGAAGTTTGGCATCTTTTTACTTAAGGGAAGAGGTGGTATGCATTAATTGGATTCAATGGCCTTTCTTATAAAATATTAGCCATAGGTATTATTTTGCATCTTTTTAATGGGTTTGCATTTTTCTCTGGTGGCCTATCTCATTATTGACCTAGAAAAATTTTATTTGCCCATTATTGCATTATTATGGGTTATTCATGATTTATTTGGAAAATGACTCATTATAATATTATATTTATTTACCCTACTTAAAATGATGGGCTGGGGTGTTCATTATTTTTGCAGTAGAGTTCTGGTTGTTATAAGTCCACTGGATTTTTATTATCAATTTTGGGTCTGGTTTTATAATTCTAATAATTGATTTCTAGTTCAATAATGCTAAATAACACATTTTACTTTAAAACTGATCTGGACTAGAGGTCCCTTTATTTTTCTTAGGTTCTCTGTTACTTAAGTAAACTAGGAAAAATAATTTCACTCACTGTTCATTAATTTCTAATGCCTTTCTGATTTTCCTAAGTTTTGGGCAGAAATGGCTTTTATTGGATATCTACACTATATTTTTCAATACTGGGTTCTTACTATTTTTAAACAGTGCTTAAATGGGGTTTGGACATCTACAATTTTTTTAGGTTCAGCATAGAAGCAAAACTAATTTTCCTTAATTAAACAAGGTTTGGTCAGTTTCTGTTTTTAATTTTAAACTCTAAAAATTAAAACAGGAAGCATAGGGTTCATTATTTTTAAATGATAGCTCATATTATTTAGGATCTAGCAAAATTAGTTTGACAACTTTTGGTTAAGAATTCATCAAGTTATGAATTTTCTAAGTTCTCTGTTTATTAAAAAGAGTAAACATAATTGATTAAATGGAAAACTACTTTGCAACGGGGTCCCTGGCGGGTGTTTTGATTTTTCCTCACAGATTAGTCCCTGGGCTACTATTCAAATGAGTCACTGACATCTCAGAAAACCCCCTAGGTTCTTCTAATCCTAACCCGAGGTCCTTTCCCCAAATTAAACAGTACCCGCGGCGGAAGAAAGGGCAGAGGGGCTTACCGGCGGCGAGATTGCTCCGGTGAGGTGGCCGAGGGTGTAGGGGAGGTCCTGACGGTCACGACGATGTGCGGGTCGCCGTCGGGGATTGTCGGAGTTGGCGGGTCCGCGTGCGTAGGCGGGGGAGCTCGTCGGCGGCGAGGAGTCTGGCCTATCTAGGGCGAAATTGACCAAACAAACGGGTCAGAGAGCTTCACCAGGGATCAAGGAAGGTGTGCATGCGAGGAATTGAAGAATGGCTCACCTGAGAGCTTGGTCCACGCGTGCAGGCGGGCGACCGAAGTCCGGCGAGGGTGATCTCGGGCTTCCGGTGAAGTTCTGTCGGGTCCGAGGGCTTGGAAAGCTTCATGGGCCACTGGAAGCGCTAACCGAAGCGCTGGCGCGACTTGGGGGTGACTGGAGTGGCTGACCATGGTGGCCGAAGCTCTAGCGGCAATGGCGGGCGGAAAAGAGCTCGTTGGAGCGAAGGAGGGGTGGCTGGTCGGTGATGGTGAGCGCGGGGTGAAGTGAGGCGCGTCCGGGGAGGCTTTATAGGCGCGGGCGGGCAAGGCCGAGGGCAAGGGCACGCGGCGGACTTGATCGAACGCCAAAGCAAGCGCGCGCGGGGGTTGGGCGAGCGCCGGCGTGCCGACCAGGGTCGAACACGTGTGCCCGTGCGTTCTGCCCAAGTTTTGGCGCGTGTGGTCACTCATCCGAGCCTGCTCTCGCCTTGGTCAGTGCACAAAACCTCTTCTCCTCCCTACAAGCTACCGATCTTGTGTGGGGGTCATAGGATTTTGCCTACTGGTTGCAGAGATATGGAGCCCGGAAATCCAGTCTGTCTCCCTGCTCAAACCCAAGGCAAATCCAGGGTTTTGTCGTGTCTAGGGCTCGCGTCCCAATGCCATCTTCTGGCATGCGACATAGGGGTTAGTTAGGCACGTTTTTGTTAATGGGGCCATTAGGATTTGAGTTAGGGATCAAGGTGAACACGCTTGATCTTTGGCTCAAGGTCTGAAATTCAGAATTCTGAAATTCAGAATTTCGTATTGAGTCCCCACATGAGAAGCTTGTTTGGGGTTTTATTTGAATTATTTTGGCCAAGCTTCCTCAATCTTTATTGTTTCTTATTAAATATACTTCAATGTTTATAATTGGCTCAAGCCATGATTCTAAATTTTTCATACCCTTTTCCCCATTCTCTTGAATTTTGCTCATAGGGCTCAATTAGGGTTTTTGTTGGGGTTGCACATTTTTGCCTTTTTGAAAAACCCATTTGTTTTGAACATGATACTTTTAAGTATAGGCTTGGTGGATCCTTTATTCTTAAGTCAATTTGATGTTCATGCTCAAATTTGGTTCACATAAAATGATGGTTCATGGGTTAGCACTTTGAGAGAAACCCTAGGTGACACTGGGGTGTCACAAATGGCCGGATATTATTGGCGATTCATTGAAGGGTTTTTGAAGATTGCAAAACCAATGACAGCTTTGCTAGGCAACAAAGTTGAGTTCCAGTGGACCCAGAAATGCCAAGAAGCCTTTGAAGCGCTGAAAGAGAAGTTGACTACAACACCTGTTTTAGTCTTGCCTGATGTGCACAAACCCTTCTCGGTGTATTGAGATGCTTGTTACACTAGTTTGGGATGCGTGTTGATGCAAGAGGGAAGAGTTGTGGCTTACTCGTCCCGATAGCTGAAGGTTCATGAGAAGAATTATGCAATCCATGACCTAGAGTTGGCAGCAGTGGTTCACACATTAAAGACATGGAGGCACTATCTGTATGGGCAGAAATGTGATGTTTACACAGACCACAAGAGTCTGAAGTACATATTCACTCAGTCGGAGCTAAATATGAGGCAGCGAAGATGGTTAGAGTTGATCAAGGACTATGAATTGGAGATCCATTACCATCCAGGCAAAGCAAACGTAGTGGCAGATGCTTTGAGCAGGAAGAGTCAAGTCAATACGATGGTCGCTCATCTGATGCCTTATGAGTTGGCCAAAGAGTTTGACAGGTTGAGTCTTGGATTTCTGAACAATATGTGAGGAGTAACAGTTGAGTTAGAGCCCACCCTAGAGCGGGAAATCAAAGAAGCACAGAAGAATGATGAGAAGATCAATGAAGTCTGGCAACTGATTCTAGAAGGCAGAGGTAAAGATTTTCGGGAAGATGCAGAAGGTGTGATATGGTTCAAGGACCGCTTGTGTGTTCCCAATGTCCAGTCTATTCGAGAGTTGATCCTCAAAGAAGCTCATGAGACAGCTTATTCTATACGCCCTGGAAGTGAGAAGATGTATCAGGATCTGAAGAAGAAATTCTGGTGGTACGGAATGAAGAGGGAAATTGCAGAGCATGTGGCTATGTGTGATAGCTGTCGACGGATCAAGGCAGAGCATCAGAGGCCAGCTGGGTTGTTGCAACTGTTGTGAATTCCTCAGTGGAAATGAGTTGAAATCGGTATGGATTTTATAGTCGGATTGCCTCGCACTCGAGCCAGCTATGATTCCATCTGGGTAGTAGTAGACCGCTTGACCAAGTCAGCCCACTTCATACCTGTCAAGACCAACTACAGCAGTGCAGTATTGGCAGAGTTGTACATGTCCCGGATCGTTTGTCTTCATGGTGTGCCAAAGAAGATAGTGTCAGACAGAGGAACGCAGTTCACCTCTCATTTCTGGCAGCAGTTGCATGAAGCCTTGGGTACACATCTAAATTTCAGTTCAGCCTACCATCCGCAGACAGACGGTCAGACTGAAAGAACTAATCAAATCCTCGAAGACATGTTGAGAGCTTGCGCGTTGCAAGATTAGTCCGGATGGGACAAGAGATTTCCTTATGCAGAGTTCTCCTATAACAATAGTTACCAGGCTAGCTTGAAGATGTCACAATTTCAGGCGCTTTATGGAAGGAGTTGTAGAACTCCGTTGCAATGGGATCAGCCTGGAGAAAAGCAAGTGTTTGGGCCAGACATTTTGCTTGAAGCTGAAGAGAACATCAAGATGGTTCGAGAGAATGTGAAGATAGCGCAATCAAGGCAGCGAAGTTATGCAGACACAAGAAGAAGAGAGCTGAGTTTCGAGGTTGTAGATTTTATCTATTTGAAAGTATCGCCTATCAGAGGAGTCAGAAGATTCGGAGTCAAAGGCAAGCTAGCACCCCGCTACATCGGTCCGTATCAGATTCTCGCAAGGCGTGGAGAAGTGGCCTATCAGCTCAGCCTACCAGAAAATTTGTCTGCCGTGCATGATGTCTTTCATGTGTCTCAGTTGAAGAAATGTCTGCGTGTGCCAGAAGAGCAGCTACCACTGGAGGGTCTTGAAGTCCAAGAAGACTTGACCTACATTGAGAAGCCAACGCAAATTATTGAGACTGCAGACAGAGTCACCCGAAGGAAGACTATGAGAATGTGCAATGTCAGATGGGTCATCACTCCGAAGAAATTGCAACTTGGGAGCGTGAAGATGATCTGATGGCTAAATATCCTGAGCTCTTTGCTAGCCAACCTTGAATCTCGAGGGCAAGATTCTTTTAAGGGGGATAGGTTTGTAATGCCCCGAATTTGAGAGTTGATTCTTTTTCTTTCTCCCGCACTCACCTAATTTGGGCGTTACCTATCCTCTTTCTTTTTCTTCTCGCTATGCCTTGTTCTTCTTCAAATATTCTAGCGAGATTTAGCTCGAGATCTCGTGTAAGTAAAACCCTAGAGTTAAATCTTTTGGTTGTTGCACCATGCTGGTCCATGCATCTATTTTGTTCGTTGAGTGAATTTGTGAAAGCATGCATTTGAAAATAGATTAAAATGGGAAAATTAGGAGAAGAATAAAAAAGGGGGAATTTCTCTCTCTCTCCCTTTTTTTGGGCCGGCTTCCAGCCACGGCCCAGCCGGCGCCCCTCCCCTCCCCACCGTGGGCTTCCCCCTCCTCCTTTCCTCCCCCCATGTGGCCCACCCCCGCCTTGGGCCGGCTTGGCGCCATGGCGGCCCAACCGCCCCAACCCCCTCCCCGCATCCTGCGCGCGCCGCGCTCGTGGGCGGAACCGCCGCCACACCCTAGTGGGGCCCGCCCGTTAGCCCCACCCCCTCCCCAAACCGACCTCTCCCTCTCTCTCTCTCCCCTCTACCCCCTCGCGCACGTCTCCCTCTCCCTCGTGCAGCTCGTCTCCCTCCTCCGCCCGCCCGCCGCTCGGAACCCCGCCCCGGTGCCGCCCTTGCCCCCGCGCGGTGAGCCCCCTCCCTCCTCTTCCCCTCACCCCCCCACTCCTTCCCTTCCTCGGCGCGGCCATGGTGCGGCCCAGCCCCAGCGCGGCGTGCTCGCCCGTCCGGCGCGGTGGCCCGGCCTCGGCGCCCCTGCGCGCGGCTCAGCCCCGTCCTCGCCCAGTGCAGCCCCCTCGCCCCGGCGCAGCTTACCCCGCCCGACGCAGCCCCCGGCGCGGCTTCCCCGGTGCGGCTTACCCCACCCGGCACAGCTCCCCGCCCCGGCCCTGTTCCCCGGTGCGGTCTCACCGTGGCACGGCCCGGCCCCTACGCGCCCGCCCCTGCGCAGCGCGACCCTGGCGCGGCCGTGGCGCCCCTGCACGGCGTGGCCCCTGCGCAGTGTGGCCCCGGCACGGCGTGGCTTCGGCTCGCGCGGCCGCGGTGCCTCTGCGTGGTGTGGCCCCCTGCCCACGGTTCGGGCCCGGCGTGTGCGCGACTCGTTCGCGGCGCGTCAGCGCGGCCTTGCACGTGCACGTGCTCGCGTGGTGCGCGCGGTGTCTTGGCGCGGCTTGCCATGCTCTCGGCGCGACGCGTAGCGCCCTACCATGTTCGTGACATGCCTGTCTACCCCTAGACGTGCCCGTCTACCCCCCCCCCCCCCCCCCCCCCCCGTGTATTTTATGCGCGTTGATCATGTTATTTATATTAATGAAATTGAACTCTACTCAGAATTTGATCACATTAGTTATCTCTTGTAGTTAATCATTGACTTTGTTTCATGTCGACCAATTAGAAATAGTTGTAACTCTATTAGTGCATGTGATTAATACTTGTTAGTACGGCTAGGTAGAACTAGATGAAGTAATGATTAATTATACACCTACCCGTAATACGCTTCGACTATAGCTTTAACCACTGCGAGACCTTCCTTCTTCCCTTTCTAGCAGTTGCGAATGCAAAATCGTATGTCATATTTTATGCATATTTGACTTATCTACTCTCTTGTATGGTGTACTTTTTATTTTTTAATTCAAATGGATGGATGTATGTTTGCGCTCGCATAGATAACGGTCTGGTTGAGGAGTCCGAAGAACTCGCAGGAGAAGCCCCTGAGTAGCAGCTGGTTGGTGGAGGCAAGTGTCCCTTGACCCACTTATGTCCTATACATTCCCTAATTCACTTTCTGTATTTACACTGTTTATACCTAAGGATTGACTAGCTTTTGTTATCCATGTCCTTGCTTACCTATTTGGTTTAGATTATTATGGTTTAGCTTTATGCTAGAGCTTAATATTAATTAATGAACATGATGAGATTTATTTATGATACGTTGTTTTACCTCTCATTTATGATGATATACTTGTGGCATTTAAGGGGACTCGAGCGGTTTCTCGAGTGCCTCTCCATAAGGACCTGTTCGTTGGATGACCGCCCGAGAAAACAGTGCAACCATGAGGGTGGAATGGGACGCCCTTAGCTGAATAATTAGAGGAACCGGGGTGTAGTTCACTTAGCCGTCGTGCTGTTAATGGGGCTCGGTGTATGCGGCTCGCTCTGCCAAGGTTGGTTCGCCCCTTGGGGAGGAGTGCGGTGCATTTAGGAAACCTAACGCGTGGCTACAGCCCCAGGGAATCTTTGTAAAGGCTACGTAGTGATACCCTGCTGGGTCACCTTGGTAGTGATCAATGGAGAGTCACGACTTGTGGGTAAAGTGTGCAACCTCTGCAGAGTGTTATGAAACTAATATATCAGTCGTGCTCGCGGTTATGAGTGGCTAAGGGAGCTCCATTGATTAGAGATACTTGATCAGAGATGTTTGGATTACAGGTGGTGATGAGAATGATGGTTTTGGTATTGACTATGGTAATGGTAAGTGGTATTCTTTCCGTTTGGAAAGGGTACTTTTGGGTTAACAACTTGGGTTAATACTAAAATCTGGCTCTCTCTACTAGTAATAATAATCTGACCAACTAAAAGCAACTGCTTGACTTACCCCCACATAAAGCTAGTCCACTACAGCCAAACAGGACATTTGCTGAGTATGTTGATGTGTACTCACCCTTGCTCTACACACCAAACCCCCCCTTCCCCAGGTTGTCCACGTTGCAACCACTGCTCAGGAGAAGATGAAGCTGTGGAGGAAGACTTCCAGGAGTTCCAAGATTATGACGAGTTTTAGGCGTGGGTTAGCGGCAACCCCCAGTCGGCTGCCTGTGAAGGCCGCGTGTATCTACGTTTTGTTTTCTCACTTTGATTATTGTTAAAGACTATGTGGATGTCTCAGACATACGATGTAATCGACTATTATTACCCTTTTATGTTATTATTTGAGCACTGTGTGATGATGTCCAGTTATGTAACTGCTGTGTACGTGAATTGCTGATCCTGGCACGTACATGGTTCGCATTCGGTTTGCCTTCTAAAACCGGGTGTGACACCTTTCCAGGAATGAAGGACAGGAAGTAATGAAGGAAATACATGCAGGACTATGTGGAGCCCACATCGGATCCAGGCCTCTACTGGGAAAGGTTTTTATTGGCTGAAGGCAGCTTCGGATGCAGCGGACTTGGTCCAGAAATGTGAAAATTGTCAGAAGTGTGCCAGAGACCAGAAACAACCTTCGTCTTTAACACAATTGATCCAACCTACTTGGCCATTGCAAAGATGGGGCCTAGATTTGTTACGACCGCTCCCACTAGCACAGGGAAATTTAAAATATGTTGTGGTAGCGGTGGAATATTTCTTGAAGTGGATCGAAGCTAAACCTCTAGCTACCATAAATTCGGCCACAGTCTAGAAGTTCTTCTGACAAAATATTGTTTGTCGCTTCGGTGTGCCGAAGGCTATTACAGTTGACAATGGAACTCAATTCGATGCTGAAACGTTCAAGTTTTTTGTGACCGAATCGGTACAAGAATACATTTTGCATCAGTAAGGCATCCAGAATCAAATGGGTTAGTAGAGAGAGAAAATGTAATTATAATGACAGGAATAATGAAGTTAATCTTGAATCAACCTAGAGAAAAGTGGCCAGATGAGTTTATCAAACTCCTGTTCGGTGGCCAGATGTGGAGACACAACACTGTTGTCCCAAGGTCAATAGGTTTTACTCCCTTCAAACTCCTATTCGATGACGAAGCAATAACACCAGAAGAAGCAAGAACAGGATCAATAAGAACCATAGCTTTAGCGGAGGATGAAACTAATTCTCAAATAACAAAAGACACCATAGAAGGGACCAGACTTCAGGCCATAGAGCACATCAATAAGTATCAGGGCGAAACAATAAAATGGCGTGATAGGAAAGTTCGATTGAAAAATATCAGGCTAGGCCATTTGGTGCTTCGAAGGTGTGACACTATGAAAATCATTAAATAAAAATAATACATTTAGTTAATAATGATATTTACGGTAATTAATTTTTCTTAAGTGTTCGTTATTTATTTGCCTTTGGAATGATTTTTGAATGCTCGTGATTGATTTTGAATATTGAATATCATTTCTTCTTAAATGAAAATTCACATAAATAATATAATAAATATTAGTCCAAGATTTAACATTTTATTTATAAATAATTTTAGTTTGATTATTATGAATTTTATGATTATTTGAATAGGTATTTTGAAATTAGAAATTAAAAAAAAAAGAAAAAAACCTAAACCCTAATCCTACCGGCCCATTTGGCCCAACAGCCAACGCCCTGCTCCCTAGTTCCTCCATGCCGCGGCGCCCTGCATCCCTGGCAGCCGCCATTTCTCCTCCCTACTCTCTCCTCTCTCCTTCCCTTCCCTCTCTCGGCCTTCCCTGCTCGGGTGACCCAGGCGCCAGGCCGTGACACTGAGCCAGCCGGCGCCCAGCTGCGACACCGCGCCGTGCGACACCGAGCCAGCCCGGCCGCCCTACGCCCGACGCGCACCCGCCAAGACCCGCGTGTCTGGAACACCGCGCGCCAGGAACCGCCAGAAGCCGACACCCGCCGGTTCGCGCGCCGCCAGTTGAACAGCCGCGACTAAAACCGACCGATCCAGCGCCAGCACATTCTTCTCAATCGTTTCAACTGCGTTGATGCCCCATTGTCCATTGATGGTAGCAAACGCCGAATCAAATGCTTTCAAGTCTCGACTGTTTCCTCTGCATTCAAGAAACTTCAACGGAGCCGTTACTCTCTCTCTCCCATCACTCCCTCTCATTCATGGCCGCTATGAAACACCCCCGACGACCTCTGCTCTCCCTCCATCTCTCTATAAAACCCCAGCCGAGCTCTCTCCTTCTCCCTGCCCAAGCTTGCTCTCTCTTCTCGCGCCTCACTCGCTCTCGCAGTGTAGTCCGCTGGAGTTCGCCGCCGTGAAGTTCGTCGCCAGACTGTCCACACCCGTTTGTCCCTCGCCGGAGTTCGTGCCCCACCGTCTGAACACATCGCCGGAATTACGCCGTCTGTCGTCGACGCGACCGCGCAGCGCACTAACTGGACCATCCGCGCATCACCGTCCAAACGCCTTGCCTCACCGCGACCGAATCCCTCCATGCACCACAAGGTTGAAAACAACCCCAAAAGTTGATTTATGTTCTAAAACACATTTCGAATCAATTTATGAATTATTGTTTTTGAGATTATGCGATTTGACGATTTACGTGTATGACTTTAGAGATTCGATATATACGTGTAACCAAAATCGAACCCCACGATACTACTTTGAATATGCGTATGATTTTATAATTCTAAAAAACAAACACGATCACTTCACTAACTTAGTGATTTTCATACTAGAAAATGTTTATATATTTGATTTCACTTTAGTGTGTAGAGCGATAGTTGATTAGTATTGATACAAGTATAATTTTGAAATAGGAATTAAGCCACGCATTTCTATAAATTTTACTAGTCATAAATAAATGTATTCATAAGGATAGCATTTAATTACTTAGAATTAGTAAGATATTTATCTAGGTCATAATAACCATGAATATGTTATTAAAAGTCTCATTTAGTAATTTACAATTAATTCTAGTATATTAATGTTAAAGGAATTAAATAAACAATTTTTAGTATACGTATAAATTCTATTTAAGGAGAAAATCGAAAGAATAGAATTTTATTAGGCATCCATGCTTTCTTAATAAAGAAATTGATAGTTATATCGGTAAAAATAGGTTTCTTACTAAAGAATTAGAGAATTTTTTTCTAACTATAAAATGACTTTTTTTATAGACATCATGATTTTGATTTAATAGGATTTGTTATAGATGTTTAAGTGTAGCCGTACTAAATAGTAATATGTCTAATAATGATATAATGGCTTAAATAAGTGCTCACACTGTCATAACTAAAATGATAGTTAATAATATACTAATAAATATAGTATTCATTTTAATTATCTGGATCATTTGTTCCTACAATAGAATTAAAGATAATTAATATATTAATTATTCTTTATCATAATTTATTAGTCAAACCTATAGTCAATTTGTTCTTAACTAGGTTTATGGCATGATTAATGATTTCATAGAATTTAGTACACATTATATACGAATCACTTAGCTTTTCCTAAAGGATAAAATACAGTAATAAGAGTTTAAGTTCTTTTATAACTTAAAATGTTACTTTATATATATTGACTTCAAGTATAATAATATAGGCTATGTGCTTTTTAATGAAATTAAATGATGGTTATGCGTTCATTATCTTTTGCATGAAAATCTATTTAAGGCACATAACCTAACTCGTCTTAAATAGGTGATTAATAATATAATTATGATCTTTTCACATAAAAAGTTGTTTATGAGCTTGTTATAAAAGTAATGTTTAATAATGTGCTTTATAACTCATTAACCTTAGATATATAACACATATTTTTTCTAAAAGGTTAAAAAAAGGTTTAATATCGTTATAACGTGTTTATCATCTTAATCTTAGACATATCACGTATGACGTTTTATAAAAGATTAATTTGGTGAACCTAATATTTGTATATTTTAATTAAGATATTTTTAAGCTCATGTCTTGTTTTATAAATTATAGATCACACATTTTTTTTGAAATGAATACCCTCTTATTATAATCATTGCTTGCGATGTTTTTGAAAAACGAACGCTCTTTTCGTTAGGCTCTCTTTTAGCTTTACGTATGATGAATGTGGTATGTTATTGAGTGGTGTTTGTTCTTCTTGTTTGTTTGTGTGATATTCAGTGGTCGATCTAGTAGTTAAGAATCAAGATCTATTCAGATCCGTGGAAGAGTCTCAAGTTTTCAATAGACAAGGCAAGTGGACTTCTCCCTCTGCATACTCTATTTGATCCCAAACAATACATTTAATAAAGTTTATTCTTGGATATATATGCATAATTTGATGGGTTACCTATTCAGTTTCTCCTAACCTTTCCAACCTTATTCCTTGTTAACCTGGGTTATGATCTAATCAAGTAGCTATGCTATTGCTACAACTTTAACTTTATGCTGGTACTCCTACTGATGATATTAATGTTTCAAAATGGTAAGTTTACACTATTGTTGTTAACCCGATGGTTAAACAAGGTTATTGCATATTAATTGGAACATGGAGTCACCACCCAGTAAAACAGTACAACCACGAGTGCTATCATGGCTCAGGCTTTGGTAATTAGCTCTATATGCTTAGTGCCCGGCAACCTTACCTGAAATATGGGCAAGAGGGGGAGCAGTGGTGTTGGTAGCCCACGTTAACATGGGGACGTATTCTTGGCTAAGGTACCTCACCCAGGGGGCCTCCACCATCGTCTTTAGAAACCTTAGCGGGTTGCTTCGTATTAAGCGTATTTTGTGAAAACCTCATAGTGGATCCCTAGCCACTCACCTCGGAAGTGTTTACGGGTTTTGGCCGACCCAGGCTAGAGGGGATACACGGCTTGTGGGTAAAGTTGTACCACTTCTGCAGAGTGTAAAACTGATATATCAGCCGTGCTCACGGTTATGAGCACCCTAGACTCCTCACATGATAATTGAACTTGAAGATGGAAATAAATCGAGATCCGATGATCTGCCAACGGTTTGCTTAAGTGGTTTCACTTAAGTGTTTTTTATATACTCTTATACCTTTGTTTAAGGGGAATACTTGGGATTCACACTTATTAGTAAGACAGGTGTTGTTAATAAAATGTTGACCAACTAAAATGCTTACTGCTCAACCTTAGTCTCGCCTTGTTAAACCTGCATTAGCTTTTCCCCCACTTGCTGAGCCTCGACCATAAGTGAGCTCACCCTTGCTTAATTTTGATCAGAAGTTTGCAGATGAAGATATGATGCTGAACTCCATGGATGCTAGTCTAGTGATACCCCGGTCATCTTCCTGTGGATGGATGTCCATGTTTCGCTGTACTTTGATGAATAAAGGTTAAGACATTATGTCTATTCAAAGTGTAATATGTTAATACAATCGTTATTTACACTTTTATGCATTGTTCTTTTGATATATTACACTTGTGACGTCAACATATGTGTGGAAATAGATCCTGACACACATATGCTATGCACCCGGCTCTGCCCCTTTGGAAACGGGTGTGACAGAAGTGGTATCAAAGCAATGTGACCATAGGTCGCTAGATTAGTTAGAAATGGAAAGCCTAGTCAGTCGTTCAAAACTTGACTTAATTGTCTTCATAAAAACTTACTTTATATCAAAACTCATCTCTTTTATCTTCAACCCTTCTTGTCTAATTCTTTGTCTAGCAGAAGGTTCTAATGAGAAGCATTGCAAGATGATCAAGCTAGGATTGCGGAACTTGAAGCGAAGATTGCCAGAAGAAACCCTTTCAAAGCTATCGACGATGCCCTATTCTCTGTCTTATCCCCACTCCGCAAGAAGTTTTGTTATGGATCCTTTGGATCTATTACCAGACTTCTTGGTTAGGTTGATAGGATTGTTCTTTACTACTAAGATTTTCGACTAGATCAGTAATGGCGATATTACATTATATTATATTATATTATATTATATTATATTATATTATATTATATTATAAGTGGTTTTCTAATCCCTAATATTGCTATATAACCCTTGACTTCTTATACTTTTGTTTTCTTGCCATTGTATTGTCATCCTTGGACAATATCTACCTTGATATATTACTTTTGCCTCTCTACTTTTCTCCTTGATAATGCTTTCTCCCTATTGAATTCTTATACTTTTGCTTTCGTACCATTGTATTGCCACCCTTGCGCAATATCTACCTTGATGTATTAAACCTTTGCCTCTCTACTCCTTGATAATGCTTTCTCCCTATTGAATTCTTATACTTTTGTTTTCTTGCCGTTGTATTGTCATCCTTGGACAATATCTACCTCGAGATATTGAACCCTTTGTCTCTCTACTTGATAATGCCCTTGTATTTTGTATCCTAAAAAAAGGAAAAAAAACTTTCTCATATCCTTGGTTGTATAATTTATCCTCGCTTAATCAGTTAGTGGTTATCTTATTTCACTCTTAATCATTAACAATAATGTTTTGAATCTTGTCTATCTCCTTGTTTTTTATGATCTGATTCCTATATTTTATAATCTCTTTCTTATTCCTAACCTTGCCCCGCCATTCAAAAAAACTATAAGAAATTGTTTTCCTTAAGAAAGATTGCCTTTTTATTGAACAAATAACATCGAGTTATGTTGTGCCGATATGTTTGAGTTCGTGTTAGTTATCTTGGTGACTATGTTTGATTTGCTTCTTTGTAATGATTGTTGTTGTATTGTGTGACTTTTGTCCACAATGACGACAGTTAGTGTCGGCGTTTCGAGACCGGGGGGTCCCTCGGGCCGACGAGTGAGTGTCGCTGCGTGCCCCAGCCCAGATGGGTCGAGCGCGTGGGCGAGCGCGAAGGGGGGAAAGGAGCGAGGTGGCCGGAGACCGGCGTGAGAGAGGTGGGAATCCCGCGGCCTTCGTGTTCGTCCCGCGCCCAGGTCGGGTGCGCTTGCAGTAGGGGGTTACAAGCGTCCACGCGGGAGAGGGAAGCGAGCGGCCCCAAGAGAGCGCCTGTCCCGTCCTCGTCCCCGCGTGGCCAACCCTCTCTAAGAGGGCCCTGGTCCTTCCTTTTATAGGCGTAAGGAGAGGATCCAGGTGTACAATGGGGGTGCAGCAGAGTGCTACGTGTCTAGCGGGGGAGAGCTAGCGCCCTAAGTACATGCTGATGTGGCAGCCGGAGAGATTTTGGCACCCAGCTGGTGTGAAGTCGTGGCCGTCGGAGGAGCGACGGAGCCTGGCGGAGGGACAGCTGTCGGAGCGGTTGAGTCCTTGGTGACGTCCTCCTGCTTCCGTAAGAGAGCTGAGAGCCGCCGTCGTCACAGAGCATGCGGGGCGCCATCATTGCCTATCTGGCGGAGCTAGCCAGATGGGACACCGGTCTTGTCCTCTGCGGCCCGAGTCAGCTCGAGGTAGGGTGATGATGGCGCTTCCTGTTGACGTGGCTGGCCTGCGCCCTAGGTTGGGCGACGTGGAGGCTCCTCCGAAGCCGAGGTCGAGTCTGTCTTCCATGGCCGAGGCTGAGTCCGAGCCCCTGGGTCGGGCGAGGCGGAGGTCGTTCGGCAGAGGCCAGGGCGGAGTCCGAGCCCTGGGTTGGGCGGAGCGGAGTTCGCCGTCTTCCGGGACTTAGCCCGAGTCCGAGCCCTGGGGTCGGGCGAAGCGGAGTTCGTCGTCTTCCGGGACTTAGCCCGAGTCCGAGCCCTGGGTCGGGCGGAGCGGAGTTCGCCGTCTTCCGGGACTTAGCCCGAGTCCGAGCCCTAGGTCGGGCGGAGCGGAGTTCGCCGTCTTCCGGGACTTAGCCCGAGTCCGAGCCCTGGGTCGGGCGGAGCTTCCTATGGTGCCTTTGGCAGGGCCTGACTGCCTGTCAGTCTCACTCTGTCAAGTGGCACTATAGTCGGAGTGGTGCAGGCGGCGCTGTCCTTCTGTCAGGCCGGTCAGTGGAGCGGTGAAGTGACGGCGGTCACTTCGGCTCTGCCGGGGGGCGTGCGTCAGGATAAAGGTGTCAGGTCACCTTTGCGTTAAATGCTCCTGCGACTTGGTCGGTCGGTGCGGCGATTTGGTCAGGGTTGCTTCTTAGCGAAGGCAGGGCCTCGGGCGAGCCGGAGATGTGTCCGCCTTTGGAGGGGGGCCTCGGGCGAGACGGAAATCCTCCGGGGTCAGCTGCCCTTGTTCGAGGCTAGGCTCGGGCGAGGCACGATCGAGTCGCTCGAATGGACTGATCCCTGACTTAATCGCACCCATCAGGCCTTTGCAGCTTTATGCTGATGGGGGTTACCAGCTGAGAATTAGGAGTCTTGAGGGTACCCCTAATTATGGTCCCCGACAGTAGCCCCCGAGCCTCGAAGGGAGTGTTAGCACTCGCTTGGAGGCTTTAGTCGCACTTTTTTGCAAGGGGACCAGCCTTTCTCGGTTGCATTTTGTTCCGGTGGGTGCGCGCGAGCGCACCCGCCGGGTCTAGCCCCCGTGGCCTCGGATGAGTGGTTTCACTCCTTCGAGGTCTTAATGCCTTGCGTAATGCTTCGGCTGGTCTGGTTGTTCCCTCATGCGAACTGGCCGTAGCCCGGGTGTATGGTCGGGGCCCAAGTTCTCGGGCTGGTATGTTGACGCTGTCAACGGTTCGGCCGGAGCCGGGTTTGCGAGAGCAGCCCCCGAGCCTCCGCACAGGGCGAGAGGGCGATCAGGGATAGACTCGGCTTTTTTACATACGCCCCTGCGTCGCCTTTCCGCAAGGAGGAGGGGGGGAAGCGCCATGTTACCCTCGATGGGCGCCGAACATGGTGTCTCCGGTGAGCTGCAAGCGGGTAATCCGAGTGGACGTCCGTGCCCCGTTCGTTAGGGGTCGGCTAGGGGCCCAGAGGCACGCCCAAAAGTACCTGTGGGTGATCTGCCGGACCCGGTCCCCTGGCAACGGGGTCCGAGGGCTCGATGCCTCCCTCTGAAGGGATTCCGTTACAAGATCGCTCCCGCTGGTCTCGGAAATGTCCTAGGG
Organism: Zea luxurians; assembly: GCA_029449295.1. Lineage (NCBI taxonomy): Eukaryota > Viridiplantae > Streptophyta > Magnoliopsida > Poales > Poaceae > Zea > Zea luxurians. The sequence goes on along the minus strand of JAOPSE010000001.1, from coordinate 39,765,574 downwards.
TACCTCGGGAGCGCAGCCCGAGCCTTGGTTATGTATCGAACGTACCCCTGGTCATCCCTCACTCGGCGTCTGAGGCGGCTGTGAACCCTTCGGGGGCCAGCCTTCGAACCCCTGATCAGTAATGGGCGCGGAGCCTGAGTAGCCTAAGGCGGCCGTGGAACCCTTCGGGGGGCCGACCTTCGAACCTCTGACCAGTAGTGGGTGTAGGGCCCACGCGATCTGAGGCGGCTGTCGAACCCTTCAGGGGGCTAGCCTTCGAACCTCTGATCAGTAGGGAGGCTCGGAGCCTGGTTCCTTCACGGGGAAGGATCCTTTTCGGGGTATCCCCCTTTCCCGGTCCCTGCTGCAAGAGATAGAGAAAGAGGAAAAAAAGGAAAAGGATACGAAATCGAACGACGCGGCGTACCTTTTTCGTCGCAGTTATTACGGCGAAGGCGAAGCGTCGCCCACTGCTCCCGCCAGAAGCGTCGCCTGTCCTGCCGCGGAGTTAATGCGACGGGGCGAGCGGTTGGTGGGGCGGCCGTTGCGCGTGCGCGAGCCGTTCGAGGAACGGATCATGGGCGCGTTGTCTTCACGCCGTGAGAGGGGGTTCTCTTGCTGCCCCCGGATGGGACGTGAGCTTGGCTGACGACGTGACCGCTGCTCCCGCCCGCCTGCCACCGTCATTACTGCCGGCCCACTTTTGGCCGCATTGACCGCCGCGTCAGGCTGGCGCTGCTGGGTCGTGCGCTGGGTCGCCTCGAGTCGCGGTATTGGTTCCGCAATCGAGGAGGCGCGGTGGTGGCGCAAGTGGCGGTGAAGTTGCTTGCATGCAGCATCCGGCGCACCAGTTGCGTGACGCGTGGGCCTGGGCCTCCATGCTGGCGTGTCGGGAGTCGGAGAAGCGCGTCCACTTGGCGCGGTTGCATGCCGCCTGCATGGCTGCCCGCCTCTTTCGCCCGTTGGTCTGAGCAAAAGTGGAGGGTCACTTGTAACTGCTGGGCGGTCGTGTGCACCATGCGCGGCGGTTTGGCTTCTTGTGCTCTGAGTCGGTTTGCATGACATGCGGGACCCAGCCCCCGTGCCGCAGGGGAGGGCCTTGGAGCGTGTTGGAGAAGACTCAGCCAGTGACGGTTGGGGGCGCAAGTAGGGAGAGTTGCCTTTAAAAGGAGGGCGACCCCTTTCGGAAGGCGACCATGTCTTCTCGCTCCCTTATGCATCGCGTCTTTCCACCTTCCAAGCCCCCGGATGGGGGATACCCGCCGTCTTTTCGCTTCATCGTTGGAGGAACGCGACTCCGTGGGAGTTGGTACCTTTCAGCCATCGTTCGGCTTCAAGGATTTTCATCACACAGCCCGGTTGCTCCCCTCCGCTGGTGGTCACCCAAGACGGTGACCTCCAGCTCCTGGATGGGGAGAGGCAAACCGGGCTGTGATCCCGATCCCGCCCTCAGCATCGAGGGTGTTCGTCATCCTCGCTGGGGCGGGGAGCGAGGCGAGCCGGGGCTCTACCTCCTGCGCGGGTCGGCGGGCCACCTCTTCTTCCAGCTTCTGGTGGTGGCAATCGCCTTCCAGCCCTGCGGCGGAGACGTCCTCCAGCCATGCCGGGGAAGGCGAACTGTTGCTGCCCAGCTAGGATGCAACATTCCGCCCTCTCCCTCGCATTCGCGGCGAGGATGGCAGCGAGGACCTGCCGGTGCGCTTGGGGGCGACCCGCGTTTGCTGGTGATTCGCCCGGAGCTTGTCGCTCCGCAGGCTCCCCGGTGTGGAGGTTGTCCGTACCCGCGGGGACGGAACCGGAGTTCCGTTTGTAATGGCACTTCGAATGCCAGGGTTTTTTGTTCATCGCGGCTGTCGAGGCCTGAACATGTATGTAATTTTGGCACGGAGCCATGTTTTTTCCTCATTTTCGAGCACTAAGACTCGCCTGTTGGTTGTCTGAACCGCTTCACCAAGCATGTGTCGCCCCGTGTCAAGGTGACGAGTGAGGTATCCGTATCCCGGAGGCGTAGGAGTCCCTCGGCTCAGTCGGCCTTGTTGTCTGAGGCTTCTCTAGCTTAGTTAAAGGGACCCCTTGGTCGCTCTTCGACGAGCCGAGCCAGGGGTAGCGATATCAGCATGAACAGAGGCGGAGTTGGCTCGAAAATGAAACCTGGTTGGCCGGAGCCTAGCCAGGTTGTCCGTTAGCGGGACCGACGCCGGAGTCGATCAGCCGAGGCCTCGGGTCGGGCTGGCGCCCTTGGAAGATGGTTGGCCGAGGCCCCAGGGGTAACCGGCCGAGCCGCCTGCTCGGGCCGGATTCCCAGAGAAGTCCCTGGCAGCGATTGTCCGGGCGTGACGATGACATCGTCCTCCAGAGTGGGGATCCTTGGACCGCGTCGCCGTCCGAGGCTAGGTCGGACCTTGCTGAAGGTGTCGTCGATGCCGAGGGTGTTACTGCCCCCTTCCAGCGTCAAGACCCAAGCCTGCAGGATCAGAGTGTCTTGTAGCGTGTGCCTTCTGTGGCCGCCGAGGCCAGAATACACACCCTCGCTGTGTTGTAAAGCTGCGTCTCCTTTCCTCTTGTTTCGAGTATCTGGGCTTTTTTGTCGGTAGCAGGGATGTTTGTGCGAGCGAGAGTTGCTTCTCGCGGAAGGTGACGAGTGAGGTATCCGTATCCCGGAGGCGTGGGAGTCCCTTGGCTCGGTCGGCCTTGCCACTTACACGCACTTTCACCCGTCCATGAGGCCCTGTCACCGACTCAGTCGAGAAGGCTCGAAGGATCGCTTCGGCAGAAGAGCTTCCGAACGTGAAGACTTGTTCGGTCCGCGGAATCACTTTATCCGAACGCGAGTTACTTATCACAGAAGGTGATGAGTGAGGTATCCGTATCCCGGAGGCGTAGGAGTCCCTCGGCTCGGTCAGCCTTGGCTGCTTACGTGTACTCCGTTGTTTTCAGGATCCACTTTTCGAAGTAGTCAGAAAGCACGAAAGATATTCTGGCAGAAGAGATCTTTTTTCGAGGAAAATTTCAACGCAGAGGGGGTTCCCCCCCCTTTAGCCCCCAAGGGAGGGTCGGGCTTTGTCGAGGCGAGGCCGACCCTTCCTTGATGACTAAACTTTGCGCGGGTGCGAGGTATATGAACAACTTGAAAACATCTTAAGGGTAGAAGCGACGTAGCTGTTGGATGTTCCAAGCGTTGCCGTAGACCTCGCCTTGACTGTTGGCCAGCTTGTACGTTCCGGACTTCAGAACTTTGGCGATGACGAATGGCCCCTCCCAGGGGGGCGTGAGCTTGTGCCTCCCTCGGGCGTCTTGCCGCAGCCGAAGCACTAGGTCGCCCACCTGGAGGTCTCGGGGCCGGACCCCTCGGGCGTGGTAGCGTCGCAGGGTCTGCTGGTACCGCGCCGAGTGTAGCAAGGCCTTGTCCCGAGCCTCTTCCAGCTGGTCCAGCGAGTCTTCTCGGCTAGCTTGGTTGCTTTGATCGCTGTAGGCCCTCGTCCTCGGGGAGCTGTATTCCAGGTCAGTGGGCAAGACGGCCTCGGCCCCGTAGACCAGGAAGAACGGCGTGAAACCCGTGGCCCGGCTCGGCGTTGTCCTTAGGCTCCAGACCACCGAGGGGAGTTCCTTCATCCATCGCTTGCCGAACTTGTTGAGGTCGTTGTAAATCCGAGGCTTGAGCCCTTGTAGAATCATGTCGTTGGCACGCTCTACTTGCCCATTCGACATGGGATGAGCTACGGCGGCCCAGTCCACCCGGATGTGGTGATCCTCGCAGAAGTCCAAGAATTTTATGCCGGTGAACTGGGTACCGTTGTCGGTGATGATGGAGTTCGGGACCCCGAAGCGATGGATGATGTTGGTGAAGAACGTCACCGCCTGCTCGGACCTGATGCAGTTCAGAGGTCGGACCTCGACCCACTTGGAGAATTTGTCGATGGCGACCAGCAGGTGCGTGTAGCCCCCGGGCGCCTTCTGCAAGGGGCCGACGAGGTCCAGCCCCCACACAGCAAAGGGCCAGGTGATGGGTATCGTCTGCAGAGCCTGAGCGGGCAGGTGGGTTTGCTTCGCATAGAATTAACACCCTTCACAGGTGCGGACAATTCTAGTGGCGTCAGCCACCGCCGTTGGCCAGTAGAAGCCTTGCCGGAAAGCATTCCCGATAAGGGCTCGAGGCGCGGCGTGATGGCCGCAAGCCCCCGAGTGTATCTCTTGCAGGAGTTCCTGGCCTTCGGCGATTGAGATGCATCGCTGGAGGATGCCCGAGGGGCTGTGGTGGTAGAGCTCCTTCTCATCGCCCAGCAAGACGAACGACTTGGCGCGTCGCGCTACCCACCGGGCCTCGGCTCGGTCGAGGGGTAGCTCTCCTTGGCGGAGATATTGCAGGTACGGGGTCTACCAATCTCGATCAGGCGTGGCCCCACTCCGCTCCTCCTCGATGCGCAGTGCCTCACCCTCGGAGGCTGAGGGTACCTCGGGTCGAACCGAGGCCGCCTCGGGCCGAGCTGAGGGTGCCTCGGGCTGTGCCGAGGGCACCTCGGGCTGGACCGAGGGCGCCTCAGGCTCGGGCGAGTCGTCGATCTTGACGGAGGGTTGATGCAGATCCTAGGAGAAGACGTCCGGGGGAACCGTTGTTCGCCCCGAGGCTATTTTTGCTAGCTCGTCTGCAGTCTCGTTGTAGCGCCGAGCGATGTGGTTAAGCTCGAGCCCGTAGAACTTGTCTTCCAGGCGCCGAACCTCATCGCAGTAGGCCTCCATCTTCGGGTCGCGGCAGTGGGAGTTCTTCATGACTTGGTCGATGACGAGCTGCGAGTCACCGCGAGCGTCGAGGCGCCTGACCCCTAGCTCGATGGCGATCCGCAACCCGTTGACCAGAGCCTCGTACTCAGCCACATTGTTGGACGCCGGGAAGTGGAGGCGTAGCACATAGCGTAGGTGTTTCCCGAGGGGCGAGATGAAGAGTAGGCCCGCGCCGGCTCCCGTCTTCATCAGCGACCCGTCGAAAAACATGGTCCAGAGCTCTGGTTGGATCGAAGCCGTCGGTAGCTGGGTGTCGACCCATTCGGCTACGAAGTCCGCCAAGACCTGGGACTTGATGGCCTTCCGAGGGGCGAACGAGATTGTCTCGCCCATGATTTCCACCGCCCACTTTGCAATCCTGCCCGAGGCCTCTCGGCACTGGATGATCTCCCCCAGGGGGAAGGATGACACCACAGTTACCGGATGAGACTCGAAGTAGTGTCGCAACTTCTGCCGCGTCAGGATCACTGCATACAACAGCTTCTGAACTTGTGGGTAGCGGATCTTGGTTTCGGATAGTACCTCGCTGACGAAGTAAACTGGCCTCTGAACGGGCAATGCATGCCCCTCTTCTTGCCTCTCGACCACAATCGCGGCGCTAACCACCTGAGTGGTCGCGGCGACGTAGACCAAGAGGGGTTCTCCGTCAGCTGGAGGCACCAAGATAGGCGCCTTTGTGAGGAGCGCCTTCAGGTTCCCGAGAGCTTCCTCGGCCTCAGGGGTCCAAGTGAAGTGCCCGGCCTTCCTTAAGAGGCGGTACAGAGGCAGGCCTCTTTCGCCGAGGCGTGAGATGAAGCGGCTCAGAGCCGCGAGACATCCCTTGACCCTCTGTACGCCCTTTAAGTCCTTGATGGGACTCATGCTAGTGATGGCTGCGATCTTCTCCGGGTTGGCTTCGATGCCCCGCTCGGAGACGATGAACCCCAAGAGCATGCCCCGGGGCACCCCGAAGACACACTTCTCGGGATTGAGCTTGACGCCTTTCGCCTTGAGACATCGGAATGTCACTTCAAGGTCGGAGAGGAGGTCGGAAGCTTTCCTCGTCTTGACTACGATGTCGTCGACGTAGGCCTCGACCGTGCGACCGATGTGTTCGCCGAACACATGGTTCATGCACCGCTGGTACGTCGCGCCCGCATTCCTCAAACTGAACGGCATGGTGACATAGCAGTACATGCCGAAGGGTGTGATGAAAGAAGTCGCGAGCTGGTCGGACTCTTTCATCCTGATTTGGTGGTACCCCGAGTAGGCGTCGAGGAAAGACAGGGTTTCGCACCCAGCAGTGGAATCCACGATTTGATCGATGCGAGGCAGAGGGTAGGGAACCTTCGGACATGCTTTGTTGAGACCAGTGTAGTCTACACACATCCGCCATTTCCCCCCTTTCTTTCTCACAAGCACAGGGTTGGCAAGCCATTCGGGATGGAATACCTCTTTGATGAACCTGACTGCCATTAGCTTGTGGATCTCCTCGCCTATCGCTCTGCGCTTCTCCTCGTCGAATCGACGCAGAGGCTGCTTGACGGGTCGGGCTCCGGCCCGAATATCCAGCGAGTGCTCGGCGACATCCCTCGGTATGCCGGGCATGTCCGAGGGACTCCACGCAAAGACGTCGGCGTTCGCGCGGAGAAAGTCGACGAGCACTGTTTCCTATTTGGGGTCGAGCCCGGAACCGATCCAGATCTGCTTGGAGGCGTCGCCACTGGGGTCGAGGGGGACAGCCTTAACCGTCTCCACTGGCTCGAAGTTGCCGGCATGACGCTTCACGTCTGGCACCTCTTTGGAGAGGCTTTCCAGGTCGGCGATGAGGGCCTCGGACTCGGCGAGGGCCTCGGCGTACTCCACGCACTCCACATCGCATTCGAACGCGTGTTTGTACGTGGGGCCGACGGTGATGACCCCGTTGGGGCCCGGCATCTTGAGCTTCAGGTAGGTGTAGTTGGGGACGGCCATGAACTTCGCGTAGCATGGCCTCCCCAGTACCGCGTGGTAGGTTCCTCGGAACCCGACCACCTCGAACGTCAGAGTCTCCCTTCGGAAGTTGGAGGGCGTTCCGAAGCAGACGGGAAGGTCGAGTCGTCCGAGGGGCTGGACGCGCTTCCCGAGAATGATCCCGTGGAAGGGCGCAGCGCCTGCTCGGACGGAGGACAGATCGACGCGCAGGAGCCTGAGGGTCTCGGCGTAGATGATGTTGAGGCTGCTGCCCCCGTCCATAAGGACCTTGGTGAGCCTGACGCCGCCGATGATGGGGTCGACGACGAGCGGGTATTTCCCCAGGCTCGGCACGTGGTCGGGGTGGTCGTCTTGGTCGAAGGTGATGGGCTTGTCGGATCAGTCTAGATAGACCGACGCCGCCACCTTGACCGAGCAGACCTCCCGGCGCTCTTGCTTGCGGTGCCGTGCCGAGGCATTCGCCGCATGCCCACCGTAGATCATGAAGCAGTCGCGGACCTCAGGGAACTCTCCTGCTTGGTGATCTTCCTTCTTGTCGTCGTCGCGGGCCCTGCCACCCTCCGCGGGTGGCCCGGCCCTGTGGAAGTGGCGCCGAAGCATGACGCACTCCTCAAGGGTGTGCTTGACGGGCCCCTGATGATAGGGGCACGGCTCCTTGAGCATCTTGTCGAAGAGGTTGGCACCTCCGGGGGGCTTCCGAGGGTTCTTGTACTCGGCGGCGGCGACAAGGTTCGCGTCGGCGGCGTCGCATTTCGCTTGCGACTTCTTCTTGCCTTTCTTCTTGGCGCCGCGCGGAGTAGACGCCTCGGGAGCATCTTCCGATGGGTGGCCCTGGGGCTGCTTGTCCTTTCGGAAGATAGCCTCGACCGCCTCCTGGCCAGAGGCAAACTTGGTGGTGATGTCCATCAGCTCGCTCGCCCTGGTGGGGGTCTTGCGACCCAACTTGCTCACCAGGTCACGGCAGGTGGTGCCGGCAAGGAACGCGCCGATGACATCCGAGTCGGTGATGTTGGGCAGCTCGGTGCGCTGCTTCGAGAATCGCCGGATGTAGTCCCGGAGAGACTCTCCTGGCTGCTGCAGGCAGCTTCGGAGGTCCCAGGAATTCCCGGGGCGCACATACGTGCCCTGGAAATTGTCGGCGAGGGCTTGGACCAGGTCATCCCAGTTGGAGACCTGCCCCGGAGGCAGGTGCTCCAACCAGGCGCGAGCGGTGTCGGAGAGGAACAGGGGGAGGTTGCGGATGATGAGGTTGTCGTCATCCATTCCACCCAGCTGGCAGGCCGGGCGGTAGTCCGCGAGCCACAATTCCGGTCTCGTTTCCCCCGAGTACTTTGTGATAGTAGTCGGGGGTCGGAACCGGGTCGGGAACGGTGCCCGCCGGATGGCCCGGCTGAAGGCCTGCGGACCGGGTGGTTCGGGCGAAGGACTCCGATCCTCCCCGCTGTCATAGCGTCCCCCACGCCTGGGGTGATAGCCTCGGCGCACCCTCTCGTCGAGGTGGGCCCGACGGTCGCGATGATGGTGCTCATTGCCGAGGTGGCCCGGGGCCGCAGGCACGGTGTTGCGCGTGCGCCCGGTGTAGACTGAGGCTTCCCGCATGAATCGGGAAGTCGCGGCATGAGGTTCCGAGGGGTATCCCTGCCTTCGAGAGGCAGAGCTCTCGGCCCGTCGGACCGCAGCGCCTTCCAGGAGATTCTTGAGCTCTCCCTGGATTCGCCGACTCTCGGTGGTTGATGGCTCCGGCATCGCGCGGAGAAGCATCGCTGCTGCAGCCAGGTTCTGACCGACCCCACTGGATGCGGGTGGCGGCCTGACCCTGACGTCGTTGGCGACGCGAAGCTGGAGACCCTGGGGCAGGTGACGTATTTCTCCGGCTGGGGGTTGGCCCGCCCATGCCTGCCCGACGTCCCGGCGGATCGGCTCAAGCGCTCCTGCTCCCTCGTCGAGCCTGGCCTGCGCCCCGCGGACTTGCTCGAGCTGTGGATCGTGACCCCCCGCCGGAACGGGGACCACAGCTAGCTCCCGCGGGATGTCAGCGCGAGGCACTGGCCTAGGGAGATCACCGTCCTCCGGCATGCCGAGATGATTTCCTTCGGAGGGACCCCCTAGATCGACGTGGAAACATTCGCGGCTTGGGCCGCAGTCCTCGTCGTCGAGGCTACGGCTACCGTCGGAACAGTCGGAGAGGCAATAGTCACATGCAGTCATGAAGTCCCGCATGGCACTAGGGTTGCCAAGTCCAGAGAAATCCCAACAGATGCTGGGGTCGTCGTCTTCCTCGGACCCGGAGGGCCCATAGGTCGAGACGTCCGTCAGCCAGTCCCAAGGCGACCGCATGCGAAACCCCGGAGGTTTGAACTCGCCTCTACGAGAGTGCCCGCCAAAGCAAGATCGCTAGGTGGGTTGAGGCTGAATCCAAATGACGTAGGATGGGAATCGGTCGGTACCTTTTGGTCGACGAACGGCGATGAAGTCACGTCGGGGACTGACTGCACCGTCATCTCAGGTACGAGGGTGACGCCCAGCAAGCCTTCCGCGAGCGTGCTGGCGTCGTCCGCTTGCTCGGGATTGGCGTGTCGCGGGGAGACGGCGCTCGCCTTCGTCTCAAACGCGAGGTCGACGCCCGACGCGCCCCCCATTGGGGCGCTAGGGACGTCGACTCGCTCGACAGCCGACGAGGCGCGGCCTCCTGCTTGGCCTTGGTTGCCCCGCCTCCTCCTCCGTTGGCGGGGGAGAGGACGGGGCGAGCTCGAATGTTGTTCTTCCACCACGCGGGGAAGACGTCGTCGATTCCGCCGCCGGCGGGTGGGCTGTCGGCCGTCATTGTCGATGTCGCGCGGCGGTGGAAGGAGTATCATGTCGTAGCTACCGTCGAAGGACATGAACCCAAGACTCCCGAAACGGAGCACCGTCCCGGGTCGGAGAGGTTGCTGGAGACTGCCCATCTGGAGCTTGACGGGAAGCTATTCGTCAACACGCAGCAGGCCCCTACCTGGCGCGCCAACTGTCGGCGTTTAGAGACCGGGGGGTCCCTCGGGCCGACGAGTGAGTGTCGCCGCGTGCCCCAGCCCAGATGGGTCGAACGCATGGGCGAGCGCAAAGGGGGGAAAGGAGCGAGGCGGCCGGAGACCGGCGTGAGAGAGGTGGGAATCCCGTGGCCTTCGTGTTCGTCCCGCGCCCAGGTCGGGTGCGCTTGCAGTAGGGGGTTACAAGCGTCCACGCGGGAGAGGGAAGCGAGCGGCCCCAAGAGAGCGCATGTCCCGTCCTCGTCCCCGCGTGGCCAACCCTCTCTAAGAGGGCCCTGGTCCTTCCTTTTATAGGCGTAAGGAGAGGATCCAGGTGTACAATGGGGGTGTAGCAGAGTGCTACGTGTCTAGCGGGGGAGAGCTAGCGCCCTAAGTACATGCCGATGTGGCAGCCGGAGAGATTTTGGCACCCAGCTGGTGTGAAGTCGTGGCCGTCGGAGGAGCGACGGAGCCTGGCGGAGGGACAGCTGTCGGAGCGGTTGAGTCCTTGCTGACGTCCTCCTGCTTCCGTAAGAGAGCTGAGAGCCGCCGTCGTCACAGAGCATGCGGGGCGCCATCATTGCCTATCTGGCGGAGCTAGCCAGATGGGACACCGGTCTTGTCCTCTACGGCCCGAGTCAGCTCAGGGTAGGGTGATGATGGCGCTTCCTGTTGACGTGGCTGGCCTGCGCCCTAGGTTGGGCGACGTGGAGGCTCCTCCGAAGCCGAGGTCGAGTCTGTCTTCCATGGACGAGGCCGAGGCCGAGCCCCTGGGTCGGGCGAGGCGGAGGTCATTCGGCAGAGGCCAGGGCGGAGTCCGAGCCCTGGGTCGGGCGGAGCGGAGTTCGCCGTCTTCTGGGACTTAGCCCGAGTCCGAGCCCTGGGGTCGGGCGAAGCGGAGTTCGTCGTCTTCCGGGACTTAGCCCGAGTCCGAGCCCTGGGTCGGGCGGAGCGGAGTTCGCCGTCTTCCAGGACTTAGCCCGAGTCCGAGCCCTAGGTCGGGCGGAGCGGAGTTCGCCGTCTTCTGGGACTTAGCCCGAGTCCGAGCCCTGGGTCGGGCGGAGCTTCCTATGGTGCCTTTGGCAGGGCCTGACTGCCTGTCAGTCTCACTCTATCAAGTGGCACTGCAGTCGGAGTGGTGCAGGCGGCGCTGTCCTTCTGTCAGGCCGGTCAGTGGAGCGGTGAAGTGACGGCGGTCACTTCGGCTCTGCCGGGGGGCGTGCGTCAGGATAAAGGTGTTAGGTCACCTTTGCGTTAAATGCTCCTGCGACTTGGTCGGTCGGTGCGGCGATTTGGTCAGGGTTGCTTCTTAGCGAAGGCAGGGCCTCGAGCGAGCCGGAGATGTGTCCGCCGTTGGAGGGGGGCCTCAGGTGAGATGGAAATCCTCCGGGGTCGGCTGCCCTTGTTCGAGGCTAGGCTCGGGCGAGGCACGATCGAGTCGCTCGAATGGACTGATCCCTGACTTAATCGCACCCATCAGGCCTTTGCAGCTTTATGCTGATGGGGGTTACCAGCTGAGAATTAGGAGTCTTGAGGGTACCCCTAATTATGGTCCCCGACAGTTAGCTAGGTTAAACCTTAGATAGTTGGGTTCTCTCTACTCTTTATAATTTGTCTTAGCTCAATATTTCCGTCCCTTCTTTCCTTACTATATCCATACAGATGTCGGACCTTGGAATGTCAAGTACAAGTGATGTCACTAAGTGCAAAGAATACATTGTGTTGGCAACTCCTCCAGCTAAGTCTCAGATGGAACAGTTCAAGAAGGTGCATGCTCAGTTTCTGCAAGCAACATCTCAAGTGGTAGCTAGACTCCAACAAGTTGATTTAGCAGAATTTATAGCACCTGAGCAGACTACCGATAACCATATGACATCAACCACAACATCACCCTCGATGGTTGACTTAGAGAAGCTATTACATGCACAAGCTCCGATAATACAGAAAGCATCTCAACTCACCTCCTCATACCAACAAGTGTTGGTAAGTCGAAACGTCACTAGAAATGAAACAACTGATGAACAGACACAAAAGGATGCACACCAACAGACAAATGATCTTGGAACATGTTGTTGTTGCGAGTACTATGGAATTCCTTGTCGCCAGATCAGTACAAACAAAAGTGAAACTACAAAACAGAAAAACCGAATTTTGTTTTCGGGCATAAAAAGTCAATGGTCTCCCCAAGAACAACTAATAGCAGATGCACTGTCAGACGATGAATTGCCAGGTTTTCCAAAAAGGAAACATCACAAGGATGCTCAGCTCCAAAAAGAAGCAAATGAGTGTTGCATTGATGGATGGACTATCACCTGCACATAGTTTCAGCCTCGTCGTCGCATCAGTTCCAAGAAACAAAAATGGAAACATGGAAAAAGTCAAGAAATAACTTCAAGAAAGTCTTGTTATCAATGTGAACTGAGAACCTACAAATAACCATGTATCTCCTTTGCTTTCGTGCTAGCATTTCCTAATCTCGAGGACGAGATTCTTTTTAAGAGGGGTAGATTTGTGACACTATGAAAATCATTAAATAAAAATAATACATTTAGTTAATAATGATATTTACGGTAATTAATTTTCTCTTAAGTGTTCGTTATTTATTTGCCTTTGGAATGATTTTTGAATGCTCGTGATTGATTTTGAATATTGAATATCATTTCTTCTTAAATGAAAATTCACATAAATAGTATAATAAATATTAGTCCAAGATTTAACATTTTATTTATAAATAATTTTAGTTTGATTATTATGAATTTTATGATTATTTGAATAGGTATTTCGAAATTAGAAATAAAAAAAAGAAAAAAACCTAAACCCTAATCCTACCAGCCCATTTGGCCCAACAGCCAACGCCCTGCTCCCTGGTTCCTCCAAGCCACCGCGCCCTGCATCCCTGGCAGCCGCCATTTCTCCTCTCTCCTCTCTCCTCTCTCCTTCCATTCCCTCTCTCGGCCTTCCCTACCCGAGCGACCCAGACGCCAGGCCACGACACCGAGCCAGCCGGTGCCCAGCTGCGACACCGCGTCGTGCGACACCGAGCCAGCCCGGCCGCCCTGCGCCCGACGCGCACCCGCCAAGACCCGCGCATCTGGAACATCGCGCGCCAGGAACCGCCAAAAGCCGACGCCCACCGGTTCGCGCGCCGCCAGTTGAACAGCCACGACTCCAACCGACCGATCTAGCGCCAGCGCATTCTTCTCAACCGTTTCGACTGCGTTGATGCCCCATTGTCCATTGATGGTAGTAAACGCCGAATCAAATGCTTTCAAGTCTCGACCGTTTCCTCTGCATTCAAGAAACTTCAACGGAGCCGTTACTCTCTCTCCCATCACTCCCTCTCATTCATGGCCGCCATGAAACACCCCCGACGACCTCTGCTCTCCCTCCCTCTCTCTATAAAACCCCAGCCGAGCTCTCTCCTTCTCCCTGCCCAAGCTCGCTCTCTCTTCTCGCGCCTCACTCGCTCTCGCAGTGTAGTCCGCTGGAGTTCGCCGCTGTGAAGTTCGTCGATGGACCATCCACGCCCGTTTGTCCCTCGCCGGAGTTCGAGCCCCACCGTCTGAACACGTCGCTGGAATTACGTCGTCCGTCATCGACGCGACCGCGCAGCACACCAACTGGACCATCCGCGCATCACCGTCCGAACGCCTTGCCTCACCGCGATCGAATCCCTCCATGCACCACAAGGATAAAAACAACCCCAAATGTTGATTTATGTTCTAAAACACGTTTTGAATCAATTTATGAATTATTGTTTTTGAGATTATGCGATTTGGCGATTTACATGTATGACTTTAGAGATTCGATATATACGTGTAACCAAAATCGAACCCCGCGATACTACTTTGAATATGCGTATGATTTTATAATTCTAAAAAACAAACACGATCACTATTCACTAACTTAGCGATTTTCATACTAGAAAACGTTTATATATTTGATTTCACTTTAGTGTGTAGAGCGCTAGTTGATTAGTATTGATATAAGTATAATTTTGAAATAGGAATTAAGCCACGCATTTCTATAAATTTTACTAGTCATAAATAAATGTATTCATAAGGATAGCATTTAATTACTTAGAATTAGTAAGATATTTATCTAGGTTATAATAACCATGAATATGTTATTAAAAGTCTCATTTAGTAATTTATAATTAATTCTAGTATATTAATGTTAAAGGAATTAAATAAACAATTTTTAGTATACGTATAAATTCTATTTAAGGAGAAAATCGAAAGAATAGAATTTTATTAGGCATCCATGCTTTCCTAATAAAGAAATTGATAGTTATTTTGGTAAAAATAGGTTTCTTACTAAACAATTAGAGAATTTGTTTCTAACTATAAAATGACTTTTTTTTATAGACATCATGATTTTGATTTAATAGGATTTGTTGTAGATGTTTAAGTGTAACCGTACTAAATAGTAATATGTCTAATAATGATATAATGGCTTAAATAAGTGCTCACACTGTCATAGCTAAAATGATAGTTAATAATATACTAATAAATATAGTATTCATTTTAATTATCTGGATCATTTGTTCCTAGAATAGAATTAAAGATAATTAATATATTAATTATCCGTTATCATAATTTATTAATCAAACCTATAGTCAATTTGTTCTTAACTAGGTTTATGGCATGATTAATGATTACATAGAATTTAGTACACATTATATACGAATCACTTAGCTTTTCCTAAAGGATAAAATACAGTAATAAGAGTTTAAGTTCTTTTATAACTTAAAATGTTACTTTATATATATTGACTTCAAGTATAATAATATAGGCTATGTGCTTTTTAATGAAATTAAATGATGGTTATGCTTTCATTATCTTTTACATAAAAATCCATTTAAGGCACATAACCTAACTCGTCTTAAATAGGTGATTAATAATATAATTATGATCTTTTCACATAAAAAGTTGTTTATGAGCTTGTTATAAAAGTAATGTTTAATAATGTGCTTTATAACTCATTAACCTTAGATATATAACATATATCTTTTCTAAAAGGTTAAAAAAAGGTTTAATATCGTTATAACGTGTTTATCATCTTAATCTTAGACATATCACGTATGACGTTTTATAAAAGATTAATTTGGTGATCCTAATATTTGTATATTTTAATTAAGATATTTTTAAGCTCATGTCTTGTTTTATAAATTATAGATCACACATTTTTTTGAAATGAATACCCTCTTATTATAATCATTGCTTGCGATGTTTTTGAAAAACGAACGCTCTTTTCGTTAGGCTCTCTTTTAGCTTTACGTATGGTGAATGTGGTATGTTATTGAGTGGTGTTTGTTCTTCTTGTTTGTTTGTGTGATATTCAGTGGTCGATCTAGTAGTTAAGAATCAAGATCTATTCAGATCCGTGGAAGAGTCTCAAGTTTTCAATAAACAAGGCAAGTGGACTTCTCCCTCTGCATACTCTATTTGATCCCAAACAATACATTTAATAAAGTTTATTCTTGGATATATATGCATAATTTGATGGGTTACCTATTCAGTTTCTCCTAACCTTTCCAACCTTATTCCTTGTTAACCTGGGTTATGATCTAATCAAGTAGCTATGCTATTGCTACAACTTTAACTTTATGCTGGTACTCCTTCTGATGATATTAATGTTTCAAAATGGTAAGTTTACATTATTGTTGTTAACCCGATGGTTAAACAAGGTTATTGCATATTAATTGGAACATGGAGTCACCACCCGGGAAAACAGTACAACCACGAGTGCTATCATGGCTCTGGCTTTGGTAATTAGCTCTATATGCTTAGTGCCCGGCAACCTTACCTGAAATATGGGCAAGAGGGGGAGCGGTGGTGTTGGCAGCCCACGTTAACATGGGGACGTATTCTTGGCTAAGGTACCTCACCCAGGGGGCCTCCACCATCGTCTTTAGAAACCTTAGCGGGTTGCTTCGTATTAAGCGTATTTTGTGAAAACCTCATAGTGGATCCCTAGCCACTCACCTCGGAAGTGTTTACGGGTTTTGGCCGACCCAGGCTAGAGGGGATACACGGCTTGTGGGTAAAGTTGTACCACTTCTGCAGAGTGTAAAACTGATATATCAGCCGTGCTCACGGTTATGAGCAGCCTAGACTCCTCACATGATAATTGAACTTGAAGATGGAAATAAATCGAGATCCGATGATCTGCCAACGGTTTGCTTAAGTGGTTTCACTTAAGGTCTTGTTCGGTTATTCCAATTACATGTGTATTGGAGGGTATTGGAATGGATTGGGATGGATTTTGACTTGTTATGGATTTAAACCGACTCAATACCACCCAATCCACATGGATTAACGGTGAAACGAACAAGCCCTAAGTGTTTTTGATATACTCTTATACCTTTGTTTAAGGGGAATACTTGGGATTCACACTTATTAGTAAGATGGGTGTTGTTAATAAAATGTTGACCAACTAAAATGCTTATTGCTCAACCTTAGCCTCGCCTTGTTAAACCTGCATTAGCTTTTCCCCCACTTGCTGAGCCCCGACCATAAGTGAGCTCACCCTTGCTTAATTTTGATCAGAAGTTTGCAGATGAAGATATGATGCTGAACTCCATGGATGCTAGTCTAGTGATACCCCCGGTCATCTTCCTGTGGATGGATGTCCATGTTTCGCTGTACTTTGATGAATAAAGGTTAAGACATTATGTCTGTTCGAAGTGTAATATGTTAATACAATCGTTATTTACGCTTTTATGCATTGTTCTTTTGATATATTACACTTGTAACGTCAACATATGTGTGGAAATAGATCCTAGCACACATATGCTATGCACCCGGCTCTGCCCCTTTGGAAACGGGTGTGACAGAAGGATAGCCAATCCAGATACAGTAGGGAAGCTACAGCTGAAATGAGAAGGTCCTTTTTTGGTAGTATCTTCGTCAAGACCCGGTTCTTACAGATTGAAGGATATGGACGGAACAACATACCCAGATCTTGGAATGCGGATGAGCTTTGGCGATATTATGTGTAATTGATGTAACCTTTTTTATTTTTCCTATGACCCTTTTCTTTTCAGGAGGGGAGAAAGGTTTTTAACGGGGCCATAGTTTGTAATTTTCATTCTTGTTTAGCCCTATACAATACAAGGGCCAAGATCCCCCAAAAATGTAACATGTAATATCAGAATCCGCACCATCGAGTGCAAAGAGAACAGGGAAAGCTCAAAAGACGTCCCTAAGGGGATGCAGAGCTGTAATCACTCCGAGGGTGACGAAGCTACAAAAGTCGTTCCTGACGGTGCAAAGAGAACAGGGAAAAGCTCAAAAGACATCCCTAAGGGGATGCAGAGATGTAATCACTCCGAGGGTGACAAAGCTACAAAAGTCGTTCCTAAAGAAGCGCAGAGTAAGTTCTGAAGCTACAAAAGTCGTTCCTAAGGGAGCGCAGAGTAAGTCCTGAAGCTCAAAAGTCGTTCCTAAGGGAATGCAGAGCCAAATACCACCGAAATAGAAGGTGAAGAAGCTCCAAAGTCGTTCCTAAGGGGATGCAGAGCTTAAATGCCACCGAAATAGAAGGTGAAGAAGCTCCAAAGTCGTTCTTAAGGGAATGCAGAGCTTAAATGCCACCGAAATAGAAGGTGAAGAGACTCCAAAGTCGTTCCTAAGGGGATGTAGAGTCTGGGTATGGCTTCGTGTGCGTTTGGGTCATACATTTGCATATTACATCACATCATTCTTTGCATTCATACAAACATTCATTAGACATTCGTAGGATCATCATTATCATGACATGAAGCACAAATGATAATATGAACAGAAATTGTCTGGCTTTAGTGACAAAGTGCTTTGTTGAATACGAAGAAGCTTCGTTTCAAACATGAACACAGGCATTTTATGCAAAGAAATGCTTCGATGTGTACGAAAAGAAGGAAAGGTGTTTTTCACCTTCGGCTCAAAAGTTACACATGGGTTTCATCCACAGCAAAGCAATTCACACATGAATGGAAAGGTAAAATTATATTACAAGGTATGGACCAATATATACAGTATTGAGTTCAACTCTCGATTACATTTTTTTGCAAAAATAATGCAAATAGATCCTAAGCTCTATATAGGAAGTCATAAGAGGAAGCTTTAGCTCAGCAACCTTCGAAATGCGCTTCGGATTACTAACCTTCGGCACCGCCATCCTGCAGACAAACAACCGTATAAGGTAAAAGCGATGGTCATAAAGAAAAGTCAAAGAAAACAGCAGATACAAGTTTTGTACCGATTTAAGATAATTCCGAGCTTCGTCTCCAGCCAACTCTCGTCCGCCCTTAGCCCAAATTTGAGTAATAAATCTATTTCTGATACTTCGGGCCTCACCAGAAATATTAACCAAGTCTATTGGCGATAGGCTGAAGTTTGGATTGTTTACTGTTGTGCCATGCATGCATCCGGCCTGCCACGAGAAGCTAACAGAGCACAGAAATCACCATGCCTAGTTATTACTTCGTCAAGTGCATAAACTTCATTCTCGATGTGCTTGAAGGTTTCTGATATATCTTCAGCCGAAGGGGCAATTTCTTCAGAGCTGGCCCCAAACGAGCTAAAGATTCCTTTTAACCGTTGCACGCAGCGAGTAGCAAACTCTGAGCATTTGTTCTGAAGGTCCCTCAGCGATTCCTGTAGCTTCGTGTTCTTATCAGCTTCGGCTTTGTATTTTGCTTTAAGTTCCTTTTTCTCTTGTTCAAAGCACTCTGATTTTTCCTTTAAGGTTGTTTGAGCTTTGAGAAGCTCCTCATTTAATCTAGCATTTTTAGCTTGAAATTCCACTAAGGAACCTTCGGTTGCTTGAAGCAAGAAGTCTTTCTTTTCAAGAGAAGCTTCGCAATCTTTGATCTTGCTTTCCAAGCCTTCAATTATTATTTCATTTTTCTTATCTTCGAGGTCTTGTTGCATTCTTAATGATTTGCTTAGCAGCATGCTCTATAAAAAGTTAGACTTTAGAATATTTTAATCCATCACAAAGATAACAAAAATTTAGGCAAAAGATTTACCTTGAAATTAGAGTAAAATAAGTTGTCGACGATATGTTGTCGTCGATACCCACTAATATCAGACTCTAGCTTTGGGAAACCAACACTCATTGACAGAGTACCGATTATTTTTGCCCCAGCACGGTTGCGGATACATCCCAAAATTTCCTCATCAACTCCGCCAAAGAGCATGGATCCCAGCTGGTAGCCACAAGATTTTCCATATTCTTCTAGCTCCTCTTTCTCTGCCTCAGACAATTCTTGACCTCCTAGGTGCCGAAGGTCAAATTCTTTTTCTTTTGATGAAGTATCAACAACTTCTTTCCCCTTGCCAGGCACCGCGACCACGTTTTCCTTTGCGGTCGCAACTGTCTCCTCTGCGATCATATATGATATTAGCTTGTCAATTCCTGATAGTGTGCTCACAAGATTAGCAGCTTCGGCAGCAGTTTCAGCTTCGGCAGCGGCTTCAGCCTCGGCACTTGCAACAGGCACCATTCTGGGCGCCGAGGCTGGAGGTGGCGTCCGCTCAATAGCTTGCATAACATTGACAATTCTTCATCTCTTCTGACCTCCAGTCTTCTCTTTTATGGCCGAAGGTTGATCCTTCTTCTATAAAAGTTTTGTTAGTTCTGGTCCTAGAGGACTTAGCAGCTTGATGGGCAAGGATTCAGTCATTACCTTTAGAATTTCTGCTATTTTAGCAGCAGGGGCGTTGAAGGAGCTTCTTCTCTTGCCTCAGATACCTTTGGCTCAGCTACTTCAGGCTTCCTCTTTTTGGAGACTGCCACCTTCGGCTCAGGAGCAGATTTTGCCTTCTTCGAAATCTTCTCATCCTCCTTTACCAGTCTGGCAGCCTGTCTGTTTAAAATACTAACAATCCTTTTCCTTTTCAAACCTTCAGCACCTTTGTCAAATCTTTCATAGTCCGGATATTCAAAATTTAGTGTGTCCATCACGCGATTCAGCCTTCGTTTTGGCGGGGTGCCAAAGGCAGCAGTCATTAGCTGGTCCTCCTTCTTGGTGTAGTTGCCAAGGATTTCATTGCACATAGTTTCAATCATTTCTAGCCACTCTTGGCATGGATTTTTGAACTCTTTCTCAAACTTGAAATGGTAAGGGAGCCGAACAAGTTCGTGCTTTTTGCTCCCATCCTTCTTCTTGGGCATCCCCTAGCCACTAGAGGTCGGGAATACTCTGTTTGCCAAGAATTCTTGCACCAGATCTCTAGTGCTGACTTCAGCCGCTACCACTCTAAACTCCACTTCGGCTACTTGGCATGGGGAGCCAAGCTGCATATGGCACAAGGGCCTTGTCATTCCGAAGCTCAAAGTCAGCGGACTCATAACCATAGTCATTAGCTTCTCCCTCCTTTTCTCGTCTGCTTTCATATAAAACCATTCACTCTTTCAACCAGTTGGCCACTTTGTACGGTAGCTAAGAACTGGTGCCTTCGTATCCTTTCGATACGCAAAATTGTAGCAACCAAAATTCTCATGAAGGCCATCTGCCCTGGCCTTCGTCTGGTAATGTAGCTCGTGCACTCGACAGAAAGCTTCGGCATTAGGACTCATCCCCTGGCTTCGGATGGCCTAGATGTAGACACTAAGTCTAACAATTGCATTGGGTGTCAATTGATGAAGATATATTTCAAAATGCTTCAAAACCTCTCTTATTATATCATAAAGAGGAAACCGAAGCCTCGCTCTGAAGAAGCTTTTAAACACAACAACTTCATCATCCTTTGGCTCTGGAACCACTTCCTCGCCAACAAAATGAACAAGTTTACTCTCAGCTTCACCAAAGTAACCCAATTTCTTCATTATAACCATATCATCTACCGTCACAGTGGATCTACCAAAGTCAAGGTGACTAGGTTTTTTTGGGCTCAGGATGGTGTATCCTCTTCATCTTTGTTACCACTTCCCTCTTCAACTGCGATTTGGTCAGCTTCAGCAGTCAAAGTACCTTCGGCAACAGGCTTTTCTGGCACAACAAGACCCGACTGCCTCATCACCTCTGATATTGGTGCCGTCTCAGTTACTTCGGCCTCGTCTCCCTCATGAGACACTCTAGCAGTTGATCGCACTCTGGCCATTTCAACGTTTTAACTTTTTGAAGAAGCTAATCTCAAATGATGAAGCGTTCACTCGAAAGTGCAATGCAGAAAGCTTCGGCTATGGTTAAATTTTTTAACAGCACGATAATGCAATGGCAATGAATGTTGTGGTAACTCCTCACTAACCCGTCTGTTTATACAGTGCTGTAGGGGGAAGGTGAACCGCCAGGCCGTTCGCACTCGCTGAACGGTGGACCGTCCGGCGCCTGGAATATTATAATCGTTTCTCGGCAACGAGCTCAGGGAAGGTGCTTTTCGGACCTTCGGCATTCCGAAGCCTTCGTGTTTTTCACGGATCGAGCTCATTACGAAAAACGATCTAGCACCGTGAAGGGGCTACTGTTGGGGGCCTTCTTCTCTGCCGAAGGTCCTCTAAGCAAAAACACCTTCGGCAGGTGTAACATGAAGATATAAGTCGAAGCTACGATTGAAAGAGCTTCGGCTTAGAGTCATGCTAAAGACGAAGGACGATACCGACTTAAAGAGGAAAAGACTGTAAAGTCCCTGATAGTCTGTATTATGATTATAATTAGTTATCAGGGACATGGATGTAATTTTGTCCGGGCTGCGTCCCGTGCCTATAAATAGATGAACAATACCCCTGTACTGTTCACGCTGGATTGCAATCACTCTCGCGTCACTCTCGCTTTTCCATCTTCTGTCAAGCTAAAGGTATAAATGTAGTATAAATATCATTGATGTTTATCCATGTTTATAAAATGAGAATATAAATAATCTAATGATTTGTAATGATTGTTTATATTCTTTTGTGTTTCATATATCTCTATTTACATTTTGTTCACTGAAATGATGAAGGTATGCCCTTCATGACCTTCGTCTCAAGATCATTATCCCAGGGGAGATAATGCTTCAAAGGACGAAGGTCTCTAATCATTAACAATTGTGTTGCCTTGCTCTTGGTGTATAGCATTCGAAAGCAAGGACCAACATTGCTCATGATAAGAAAGTTACTAGTTATAATCATGATGTTTTACCTATATGTCATGATGATACTTTTAATTCCCATGCCATGTTTGCATCTAGTTCTTCATATGCTCATGGTAGGAATAGATCTAAGCGCCATCATATTGTCTCCAATGTGCCTAGGAAGGCATCAAGTGGACCAGCTATGATTTATCAAACATGTAATGCTTCATTTGTTCTCTTATGCAAGAATGATGAAGTAGTTGCTTGAAGTTTGGGACCTAAGTGCAAGAGAGACAAAACTTGCATATGGGTTCCAAAGTATGTTGTGACTAACCTTGTTGGACCCAACAAGAGTTGGGTACCTAAAACCCAAGCTTAATTACCTTGCAGGTTTATGCATCCGGGGGCTCAAGCTGGATCATTGATAGCGGATGCACAAACCACATGATGGGGGAGAAGAAAATGTTCACCTCCTACATCAAGAACAAGGATTCCCAAGACACTATCATATTTGGAGATGGGAACCAAGGCAAGGTCAAGGGTTTGGGCAAAATAGCCATCACTGCCGAGCATTTGATTTCAAATGTGTTTTTAGTAGAATCACTCGAGTACAATTTGTTGTGTGTAAGCCAATTATGTCATATGGGTTATAATTGCTTATTTACAAATATTGATGTATCTGTCTTTAGAAGAAGTGATGGTTCATTAGCTTTTAAGGGTGTATTAGATGGCAAGCTCTATTTAGTTGATTTCTCAAAAGAGAATGTCGATCTAGATGCATGCTTAATTGCTAAGACTAATATGGGCTGTCTCTGTCACCGCCGTCTAGCACATGTTGGGATGAAGAACCTTCATAAACTTCTAAAGGGAGAACATGTGTTAGGACTGGCCGATGTCTGTTTTGAGAAAGATAGACCTTGTGTAGCGTGCTAGGCAGGGAAGCAGGTGGGAAGTACTCATCAAAGCAAGAACGTGATGTCGACATCAAGACCACTAGAACTTCTACATATGGATCTCTTCGGGCCCGTTGTTTATCTTAGCATCGGGGGAAGTAAGTATGATCTTGTTATTGTTGATGATATTTCCCGCTTCTCTTGGGTTTTCTTTTTGCAGGATAAATCTGAAACCCAAAAAACTCTAAAGCGCTTCCTATGGAGAGCTCAAAATGAGTTTGGTCTAAAGGTGAAAAAGATAAGGAGCGATAATGGATCTGAGTTCAAGAACCTTCGAGTAGAAGAATATCTTGAGGAGGAAGGCATTAAGCATGAGTTCTCCGCTCCCTACACACCATAGCAAAATGGTGTAGTAGAGAGGAAGAACAGGACGCTAATTGACATGGCAAGGACAATTTTTGGAGAGTACAAGAAGCCTGAGTGGTTTTGGTTGGAAGTTGTGAATACAGCATGCCATGCCATAAACCGGCTCTATCTGCATTGCCTCCTCAAGAAAACATCATATGAACTCGTAACCGAGAGCAAGTTGATCTTGATGATGTAATTTGGAGCCTGGTGCCACGTCCGAGAAATGAAGTAGGAAGAGCTCAATAACTTCAAGAGAAATGAAGTTTGGAGCCTGGTGCCACGTCCGAAGCAAAATGTTATGGGAACCAAGTGGGTGTTCCGCAACAAGCAATATGAACACGGTGTGGTGACAAGAAACAAGGCTCGACTTGTGGCAAAAGGTTATGCCTAAGTCACAAGTTTGGATTTCGATGAGACTTTTGCTCCTGTAGCTAGGCTAGAATCAATTCGCATATTATTGGCCTATGTTGCTCACCATTCTTTTCAGTTGTTTCAAATGGACGTGAAGAGCGCCTTCCTTAATGGACCAATCAAGGAGGAAGTGTATGTGGAACAATCCCCTGGCTTCGAGGATGACAGGTATCCCGACCACGTCTACAAGCTCTCTAAGGCGCTCTATGGACTTAAGCAAGCCCCAAGAGCATGGTATGAATGCCTTAGAGATTTCCTTATTTCTAATGTTTTCAAAGTTGGGAAAGTCGGTCCTACTCTCTTTACTAAGACTTGTAATGGTGATCTTTTTATATGCCAAATATATGTTGATGACATAATATTTGGTTCTACTAATCAAAAGTCTTGTGAGGAGTTTAGCAGGGTGATGATGCAAAAATTTGAGATGTCTATGATGGGCGAGTTGAACTACTTCCTTGGATTTAAAGTGAAGCAACTCAAGGAAGGGACCTTCATCTCCCAAACGAAGTATACTCAAGATTTGTTCAAGAGGTTTGAGATGAAAGATGCCAAGCCCACAAAGACACCGATGGGAACGGTGGACATCTGGATCTCAACAAAGGAGGTAAGTCTGTTGATCAAAAGGCATAACGGTCTATGATAGGATCTTTGCTTTATCTTTGTGCTAGTAGACCGGATATTATGCTAAGTATATGCATGTGTGCTAGATTTTAATCCGACCCCAAGGAATGTCACCTTGTGGCCGTTAAGCGAATTCTTAGATGTTTGGTTTCTACGCCTTGCTTCAGGATCTGGTATCCAAAGGGGTCTACCTTTGACTTAATCGGATACTCAGATTCCAACTATGTCGGGTGCAAGGTTGATAGGAAGAGCACATCAGGGACTTGTTAGTTCCTAGGAAGGTCCCTGGTGTCTTAGAGCTCTAAGAAACAAACTTCTGTTGCCCTATCCACTGCTGAGGCCGAGTATGTTGTCGCATGACAGTGTTGCGCACAACTACTTTAGATGAGGCAAACCCTCCGAGACTTTGGCTACAATCTGAGCAAAGTCCCACTCCTAGGTGATAATGAGAGTGCAATCAGCTTGGCAGATAATCCTGTTGAACACAGTCGCACTAAGCACATAGACATCCGGCATCACTTTTTGAGAGACCACCAGCAAAGGGGAGATATCGATATTTACCATATTAGCACCGAGAACCAGCTAGTCGATATCTTCACCAAGCCTTTAGATGAGAAAAGGTTTTGTAGATTGTGTAGTGAGCTTAATGTCTTAGATTCACGTAACTTGGATTGATCTATAGCGTACAGGTGTCTTGTGCCTTTGATCATATTACTTTAAGCATTAATGTATTTAACTAATTTTTTGTGCTCAAGTTGTACAAGTCATCCCCGGACCTCACAAGTCCTTATGAAAATGATCCACATGTTTAGGGGGAGGATGTCCTACAACTTGACTCCTTTGAAACTGACTTGTTTGTTGAGTACTTTTGATATAGTCTCAAAGTTGCATTGAAAGAGAAAAGGTGAACTTGGAAAAAGAAAGGGCTTCCATTGCATTCCGGTATCAATGAATATTGTCTCAAGTTCTTACTTGTGTTCTCATTGCCTTTTGCTCTTATTCGATATTTTGGTGAGGCAATGAGGCTAAAGGGCCAAGTTTTGGTGCTTAATGCCAAAGGGAGAGAAATTAAGGTCAAAGCAAATGAATCGGTCAACTACTTGTGAATTTCAAAAATTATAGAAATAGATTCTTTGTGTTTGATCAAAACCCTCTTATTGCAAAAACTGTTCTCTTGTGGGGGAGAAATTTGAGTATGGGAAAAAGGGGAGTTTTTGGCATTCGATCAAATTTACTCTTGAAAGATCTCTTAGTTTACCAAAATAAGTGTGTTTGACATAGAGATAGGAAAAATAATTTGTTTTGTGAAAATAAACCAAGTGATGGCAAAAGTGATCCAAATATGCCAAATTCCTGAAAAATTACATTCGTCTTCAATTTGACATAAATCTGCACTTTGAGCTCTTTTAGTTATGTTAGCTCAAAATGGGTTGCTTTTTAATGGGTTGGCATAAATCACCAAAAAAGAGGAGATTGAAAGGAAAATGTGCCCTTAGGCCATTTTTATAATGTTTTGGTGATTAGATGCACAACACATTATATGAAAACTAACATAATGTTAAGCAAAGATATATGAAGCAAATCTAGATGGATCAAGTATAAAGGTAAGTTCTAGACACTTAGTAATTTGTTTTTAGGCTGTTTGGTTTGAGGAATGAACTAGTCCATCATCTTCTCACTCCTCATTTTTTTGTTTGGTTTGTGAAATAGAATAAGTTGATCCATCATCACATCATTCCTTATAGTTAGTTAGTACTAATATGAGGAATGTGGTCATCCCACCAAATTTGAGGAATAGACCCATGATGCACCACCATATTTTGGATGGAGTGATTCCTCAAACCAAACCCCCCCTTTATGTGCTAATCAAGCCCACTAGACCAAATAGAACTTTAGACCCAGCACAATATAGCCTTCCTAAATCTTATACCCACACAATCCCTTCAAATAAATTCATCCCTAACCCTCTATATGATCATCTTTTTTGCTAAGCTTCGGTCTATTCAGTTAAAACCAAAACCAAACCAAAAGAACCAAAACCGAAATTCTCCATTCCGTCTACATAATTTGGTTCTAGTTTTCTAGAAACGGAATTTTCTAAAAAAAAACGACGACCGAATCGAACCAAACGTCCAGACCTATGCACAAGGCTAAAAGGGTAGACTCACATGATCAGGGTCTATTAAGAGATAAATAAGGCAAGCCTTCACCACAAATAATTTCACAAAATCATTAATGCAATGACCTACGGACAAGCCTGGCTCCGCGGAATCTTCAATTCCACAAGGTATTCAAATAACTTTGCCACATATGGACCAACATTTCCCAACAGAAGCGGGCACATTTCCAGCTAGATAATTTACAGATATATGTACAGAAAAGGAGTTCCAACAGCGACAACTCATAACACGAAGGTTAAGGCTGAAACTCAGCGCCAGCCACGCCAAACAAGCTTCCTAAAGCAGCACACATTATACTTCAAAAGCGAGATCATCTAGAAAATTGGCTAAGGCACCTAGGTTATCAGGCAACATATACAATGAACGGCTGATGTTCTGTTGATGATAGCTTGGTCACCTTATGCAAGCCTCTTTCAACGCCAGAGGAACATTATGCTAGATGGAAACCTCCACTGCTGGACTGAAACAAGGATACCATAAATTTAGGACTTCTAAAAGACTAGTAATTAAACAACCAAGATCAACCACATTTGTGTAGTTAGCTAAAACTTAGGAAACTGGGGAAAACTGTTGCTCAAGTAAATTATGCAAGCATGGAAAAAACACTTAACGATGCACAGGGTTTCATTCTAAAAACATAAATCATATGCATCACGCAATCAGCATATTCCGGACCAACACGAGTTGGGGTGGGATCAAGCATGCAAAAAGAGACAAGAGGATCTGAATCTAAAGTGGATCAAATGACTTAAGAAAAAAATAAATAGTACAATATTACGCTAAGAACCGATATGTAAGTGCAAAAATACAGGAAAAGCACAAAGTAATAATGTGCACAGCTAATTAGATTTATGCATAAATCATCATGGCTTGGACAATTGTAAGTTCACGTCAGGTACACTCAACTGAATAAAAGAAAACCAAAAGAGGCACATGTGTGACTGCAAACTAGAATAAAAGCCAAAGAACACAAATCAATAATAAATTCACAGTAAACTCACGTGTGCTAACTCATCCTATTTGCTACCCAAAATTTACAAAAAATATTTCTACAGGCTATGAAGCAGTCTCCTGCATGCTTATGTTAATTATCAGTTTTCATGCATAGATGTACAAGATGTCTCTTCCATATGATAAAAACAAATAAAAGTTTTAGCTATCAGATAAATCTGACAAAAAATTGAGTTATAACTATCCAAAACTTTTGTATGCACTAAATTTGAAACCATAACACATTTAGGCAAATATGAAAGTAGGTAAACAGTTAATAACTGACTATCACTGCATAGCATATGAACCACAAGAATTTTTTGTGAAAACCACATGCAAAATCCTTGCACAAATATAATAGAGCAATGAGCAAAATGTCTGTTTCAAAAATGTACAAGTGACAATGGCATACACAGGGAACAACTGATCATTTGTGATAATGAGTGGAGGAACAAAGAGCAGTTGGACATAGAATAGCTAGACAGAGACTTCAGATCAGTGAAAGATATTGGTTTGGGTCTAAACCAACAAAACAGGAAAAAGGGTCACTCTATTCAATAGTTTGCCACAGAAATATCTGAAGCTTTGTCAACATGATTTTAATGCCCGCTGACCACATACAACAGATGTTTTGTTTATGAAATATGAAGTATTCTATTATAGCATGCAAACATAACTGGAACCACTAAACCAGCGATGTCTAGACATATCAAAGGTTTTGCACAGCCAGCAGCACAAGGCACCTACTTATTCGAGGAGAATAGAATAATTGCATTAACCAATACATGTGGGATACATGTAGTAGCACCCCTAATGGACTGTATACAAGGACTAGGCCCAAAAGCGAAAAACATACTCTAACACCCCCAGAGTCGAAACTCTAGCAACAACGGATGTTGAGACTGGAGTGAAACTCTGAGAACACCGACATAGGTAGGCCCTTAGTGAAGATGTTAACGAACTGAGTAGTCGTCGGAACATGAAGGACGCAAACATCACCTATGGTGACGCGCTCATAGACAAAATGGAGGTCGATCTCGACATGATTTGTCCGCTGGTACTAGACGAGATTGGTGGAGAGAAAAACTACACTGACATTGTCGCTGTAGATGAGGGTGCTACTGTAGACAGGGCTGTGAAGCTCCAAAAGGAGCTGTCGAAACTAGCATGTCTCAGCCACACCATTAGCCACGACACGATACTCGGCCTCGACACTCGAGCAGGAGACAACATGTTGCCGCTTTAACGACCAGGAGACACGAACATCATCATCCATCAATGGTGACGTGTTCGCAGACGAAATGGAGGTCGATCTCGACATGCTTTGTCTGGTGGTGCTAGACGAGGTAGGTGCCCGAGCCGGTGGCCGACAGACCCACGCAAGGGCTCGTTGAGCCACCACCGACGAAGACAAGGGCCAGGGTAGCCACCCAAGGCCCGATGATGTTGGACGGGTCGAGGGCGGGAGGGGAGGCTGTGATGGCCAACAAACCCACGCCAGGGTTGGCCGAGTCGCCGACATCGAGGACGATGGCCGAGACAGCCACCCAGGACCCGACGGCGGCTGGACAGGCTGCGGCTAGTAGAGAAGGGGAGAGAGGGGGAAAGGCCGCACCGGGGTGGGGGAGACCACACCAGGGCGATGAGGTGGCAGTCAACCAGCCATGGCTAGCGGTGGCCGAGAAGAGAGGTGGGAGAGAGAGAGAGAGAGTCGGCAGCTAGGGTTGTAGCTAGCGGCTAGGGCAGGAACAGACTCCAATACAATATTGGAGGAGAATAGAATAATTGCATTAACAAGTACATGTGGGGTACATATAGTAGCACCCCTTGTATACAAGGCCTAGGCCCAACAGGAAAAAACATACTCTTAACACTACTCCATTAGTGACAGCTCACCATTTAGATGTTTTGGTGGGCTGGTGGCCAAAGCTGCAATTTTAAGGAGCCGGGCATCCAGCATTCATACAATTAAGACTGCCAAACTTCATAAGCCTCATTGAATCTTTTAATGATCAGGACTACAAACTTAGTGTAATAGGATTCTAAGTTTCTAACACATGAGTTTGCTACAGTATTCTTGTATAGTGCACCAGACATCAATCTTTGCTACCACACATAATCTTGATGAAACCTTGTCCCATAGGATCTGGTAGTTCAAACTAAACAGCTACAATGGTATCCTCTGTAAGCAACGGGACTCTTACTCTCATCGAGAGGATGACACTATGAGTTGGAGCGATTTTCTGATTATTTTCTCAAATACTACACAATGCCATACCCTTAGAAGGGTTGGGGACACATATTTATAACTCTAGGGGCTGCACTACACACTACACTACACACTGCAGCACACAAGTGTTGTCCTCTAGATACTAAAGTGCAGTCAAAAGAATGCTATTGCTGCTGTCCTACAGCAGTCAAAAGACTGTTGCTACTGCTGCTGTCCTACAGCAGTCAAAAGACTGCTGCTGTTGTCCACTGCTGCTGCTGTCCTACAGACTGTTGCTGCTGTCCACTGTTACTGCTGTCCTATTCACCACAAAACAGAGATGTTGTCCTCCACACGAAGACCACATGACTTATTCCATCATTCTCCCCCTAAGTCTTATCTGTCGTCTTGTGGGAAAGTTCAACCATCCCGAATCTGGAACAAAGCTCAAGGAACTTGATCCTCCCAAGGGGCTTGGTGAGCAAGTCCGCAAGCTGATCCTTGGTGTTGATGTAGCGCGTCTTGATGCTCCCTTCTGCCAAACAGTCACGGATGAAGTGGTACATCACCCGAATGTGCTTGCTCCGTTCATGGAACACGGGGTTCTTGGCCACGCCAATGCAGACTAGCTGTCCACCCTGAGTTCCACCGCTGTCGTGTCTCTCCCGAGGAGATCACCGAGCAGTCTAGCCAGCCAGAGTGCTTGAGTTGAAGCGGTGGAGGCCGCTATGTACTCAGCCTCGCAGCTGGACATGGCCACCACCTGCTGCTTGACCGACTTGCCAGCTAATGGGGCACTTGCCGAGGAAGAAGAGGATCCCGCTTGTGCTTTTGCTGGTGTCGATGTCGCCAGCGTGGTCGTTGTACCCGACAAGGTGTGCCTCCCCAGGGCACCTCAGGTAGTAGAGACCGTGATCAAGAGTCCTCGCAACATAGCGGACGATCCTCTTCACAGCCTGCTCGTGCTCCGTCGTCGGTCGCTGCAGGAACCGACTAACGTAGCCGACGGAACATTGCTTGATCCGGTCGTGCGTGGACAAGGTAGCGAAGGCTCCCCACAAGACGTCGGTACTAAGTAGCGTCCACCTCCTCTGTCATGCTATCACGGATCAGCTTCAGCCTCTCCTCCATCGGAGTGAGAGTTGGATTGCAATTGATGAGACCAGCCAACTCAACAATGCGCTTGGCGTAGGCGGTCTGGCGAAGTGTGATCCCAGAGTCACTCTGGTGCACCTCAATCCCCAGGTAGAAGGAGAGATGCCCCAAGTCACTCATCAGGAAGGTGGCCTTCATCTCTTCCTTAAACGCCACCACCTCTGCATCCTTGGCGCTGATGATCACCAAATCGTCGACGTAGACACCCACCAGCAGGGCATTTTCTCCATTGCACCGCCGATAGATGGCCGCCTCGTGCAGGCTTGGCATGAAGCCCATCCTCTTGAGCGTGGAATCCAGCTTGGCATTCCACGCCCTCGGGGCCTGTCGCAAGCCGTAGAGGGTCTTGCGCAGGCACAACACCTTGCCCCCCTTGCCAGGGATCGTAAATCCTGGCGGCTGGTGTACGTAGACCTCCTCCTTTAAGTTGTCGTTAAGAAACACCGACTTCATGTCCATGTGATGAACGTGCCAGCCCTCCAAGGATGACAGCGCAAGGAGTCGCACGGATTCCATCTGTGCCACGGGAGCAAAAGCATCGTCGAAGTCGATCCCCTCCTGTTGTAAGAAATCACGTGCCACCAAGCGAGCCTTATGCTTGACGATGGCGTCGGCTTCATCCCTCTTCAGTTTGAACACCCACTTAAGGGTGATCGCACGATGACCATGAGGGAGATCAGCGAGCTCCTAGGTGCGGTTCGTCTCAACCGCGTCCATCTCCGACTGCATCGCGACACGCCCAGTCGCGTGTTTCTCAGCCTCCACGAAAGACCAAGGCTCACCATCATCGCATGCAAGATGCAACTCTCCCGCCAGAATGCGAGACACCGGGCCCGGCACTAACGGGTCGATGAGAAGGCCCTCCACCTTTCGATACCGCAACGGTTCGTCGTAGTAGCATGCGTCGACGCGCTCCTCGTCGTGGGAGAGCGGGGTCACGAGCTCCACTGGGTCGTGCTCGACACAAGCTGGCGTCGGAGAGGACGTTCCCGAAGAGGGAACCGTCGGTGCCGGAGTACGTGGTGACGAAGAGCTCGTTGTAGCAGGAGCTGGAGAGCGTGGCGCTGGAGTTGGTGGAGACTTGGGTGCTGGGGTAGGCCTACTCGAAGAAGGGTCGCCTACTCCCCCAGCTCCCTCAAAGTGGACGTACTCGATGGTGAAGTCGCTGTATGTCGGAGTCGTGCCATCGTCCACCGCCTTGTCCTAGGCCCATCCTCGCCCTTCGTCGAACACTACGTCGCGCGCCGTGCGCACACGCAGTATTCCTGGGTCAAGGATGCTCCTAGGGTAGCCAATGAACACCCCTAGGGTGATCCTGTCATCGAGCTTGCCGATGTGGCCAAGCTCCTTGGTGAACGCGAGGCAGCCGAAGACCCGCAGGTGAAAGCCCGCCGGCTTGCGCCCATGCCAAGCCTCATACGGTGTCATCCCGTTGAGTGCCTTGGTGGGCGAGCGGTTGAGGATGTATACTGCTGTCACCAGCGCCTGTCCCCAGAAGACAGCCGGCATTCCCCTCTGATTGAGGAGAGCCCAAGCCATCCCCACAACCGTCTGGTTGCGCCGCTCGACGACACCGTTCTGCTGCGAGCTGTATGGCGCGGAGTAGTGGCGTTGAACGCCCTCATCCGCGCAGTACGACGCGAAC
This sequence comes from Zea luxurians, assembly GCA_029449295.1. Lineage (NCBI taxonomy): Eukaryota > Viridiplantae > Streptophyta > Magnoliopsida > Poales > Poaceae > Zea > Zea luxurians. The sequence continues at coordinate 39,733,308 of JAOPSE010000001.1, read as the reverse complement.
TCAGCCGCCATGAATTCACCGCCATTGTCGGAGCGCAGCACGCGCAGCTTGTGGCCGCACTCCGCCTCCGCAGCGACCTGCACACGCTTGATGGCGTTCGCAGCCTCTCCCTTGCTGCCAAGGACCATCACCCACATGTAGCGGGAGAGGTCATCGACCAGCAGCAAGAAGTAGTGTCGTCGTCCTGTTGTGGTTGGTGTCACCGGGCCACACAAGTACCCATGCACGAGCTCGAGCCTCTCCTTGGCTCGGAAGCTCGACTGCTGGGAAAGGGGAGTCGACTCTGCTTTGTCAACACGCGGACATCGCAGAATTGCTCCACATGGTCAAGGCACGGCAGGCCTCGTACCATCTCTTTGGCACTAAGCCGCTTCAGAACCTCAAAGTTAAGATGCGTGAAGCGCTCGTGCCACTGCCATGCACCGTCGTCCCGACGAGCAGCAAGGCAGCAAGGTTATGCCACTTCACGTTGAGGATGTAAAGCCGATTTGGACTCCTGCGTACCTTGGCAAGAAGGCGACGAGGGGGTCCCAGATCCTCATGACTCCTTGCTCGACTTCCACGCGCGAACCGTTCTCATCCAGCTGTCCCAAGCTGATGATAGAGTTCCTCAACAGGGATGTAGTAGACTCCAGTGAGCAGCCTGTGCTCATCAGACGCAGCGGTGAATACGACTGAGCCAGCACCCTTGATCTCTACGCCGAAGGTGTCCCCAAACTTGACGGAGCCTCGGACGCTAGAGTCGAGCTCGGTGAAGAACTCTCGCCGGCCGGTCATGTGATGAGTAGCGCCGGTGTCGAGGCTCCATCATTCGATGTCGTTGTTGGAGCCGTCACCGAGGAAAGTGCGTGCTTTCGACTCATCAAGGTGGAGGAGTGTCGCTGCGGCCGGTGCCGCTGAAGGTAGCTCGATGCTTGTGTGTGCTAGGAACAGAGCTTCCTCCTCCGCCTCCTCCTGTGTGACGTTGGCCTAGCCGCGTCGTGGTTGCCGACATTCCCTGGCCCAGTGGCCAAGCTTGCCACAGTTGTGACAGCCATCATATCGTGTCGGTTTCTTGTTGCCGACGGCGTCGCCTTGGGCGCCTCCACGGGTACCACCCTCAGCTTGTCCTCGTGCCCTGGCCTGGGTGCCTCCGCACGCCTTGCGCGACTTGCCGCATTTGCGGCCCCGTGTCGAGGACTCCCCCTTCTTGTCACCCTGGCAGGCCTTCAACTGCTCCCAAGTGAGATGTAGCTTCCCGCCGATGGTGATAGGCCCAGAGAGAGCATGTGGTTCGTCGCCGTCGACAACCTTGAGACGACCAATCGCTTCTTTAATCGTCATCGTGGAGAGGTCTAGCAGAGACTCGATTGAGCGAGCGATCTGCTTGTACTTCTCGGGGTTGCAACGGAAGAGCTTCTCGATGGCTCTCTCCTCATCGTAGGTGTCGTCACCGAACTGCACCATCTTCTGCAACAGAGTGTTGAGGCGAAGAGCTCCCACTCCTTGCAAAGTGACTGCAGTGTGGTCTTGCGGGCACGGTCACTGCCAATGCGGATCGCGGCGATGGCGTCCCAGGCTTCCTTGGAAGTCCGCTTCTGGGAAAGCAAAAAATGCATCTCAGGCGGGACTGCAGTAATGAGGGCATCTAGCGCCCGTCGATCCTCGTAGTAGTCGACGTCGCCGTACCGAACTGCTTCCCACATGTGGCGAACCTGGAGTCGTACCCTCATCACCGCGGCCCACTCGACGTAGTTGGTCTTGGTGAGGGTAGGCCACCCACCGCCGGGACCGATATCCCTGACAACGGCCTGGATCCCACGGTGACCATGGTATCAATCCGGGGAGGGAGAGTCGCGTCGCCTGTAGAGGCCGCGATCTCCGTCGACCTAGCCGCCACCGGGAGCACCATCGGCGCGTCCGCGCCCATCTGGGCTGCCGCCGCGTGCGTTCTCGCCCGGAGCGCCGTCGGCGCGTCTGCGCCTATCTAGGCTGCCGCCGCGCGCGCCCCCATGGGGGTGCGTGGCTGCCCATTGAGCCGTCTGCTCTTGCGCTACCTCCCTTGCCAGCCTGAGCTCGTCGTTGGTGTTGCCGTCGCCGGAAACAGAGTTGTCGGCGCTACTGCCGCGCAGAGCCTCGAGCTCTGTCACCGCCTCTGCTGCTTCTACTTCCGCTCTCGCTGCTGCCAGTTGCGCAACCGCTAGTCGTGCCGCCCTCGCCGCTGTCGCTGCTGCTCGCTCGCGTTCTTGTGCTGCGGCGACCTCGGCCTCCTGCTGGCGCCACGCACTCAAAGTGATCGAGTGTAGAGACATAGTGTACTAGCGAGGGGTCGTTGCGTGTGGAAGAGGCTCTCTCAGATGAAAAGTTGCTCGTCCGAGCAGGAGAGGAAAGAACAGTTAGAGCTCTTGCTGTCGACTGAGTATAGAGAGGCGCGGCAAGGAGATGAGCAAGAGATGTTTAGGCTGCAAGACAACCTCTCTCTAATACCAATTATAAGCAACGGGACTCTTACTCTCATCGAGAGGATGACACTATGAGTTGGGGCAATTTTCTGTTTATTTTATCAAATACTACACAATGTCATACCCTTAGAAGGGTTGGGGACACATATTTATAGCCTTAGGGGCTGCACTACACTGCACTACACACTACACTACACACTGCAGCACACAGGTGTTGTCCTCTAGATACTAAAGTGCAGTCAAAAGACTGCTGCTGCTGTCCTACAGCAGTCAAAAGACTGCTGCTGTTGTCCACTGCTGCTGCTGCTGTCCACTGCTACTGCTGTCCTATTCACCACAAAACAGAGATATTGTCCTCCACACGAAAACCACATGACTTATTCCATCATCCTCATCTATAGGCAGAATAGGCATGTCCAGGTCAATAAAACTGTAAAACCAACATGGAAATGGACTAGAGATGGTCACCTAATGGTTATGCAATAAAATCATCATCTTCCTTACTGGAAAAAGAATAAAGTGACTTTTTAAATTTTCCTAGGATGCAGTGTATAGACATAACTAGTAAGGGCCATGGGCCACAGCTGAGGATCATGTGCACTATACAGTTTACCAAATGGGTGACATACAACCTCTTCTGCAACTACAGTATAGATTTATTTAACCAAAGCACTGAATCAGCAATGAGGTAGAGAAATTAGGAGAATAGCTAGATAGTATAATTAGTCTAGATCTGCGCACAAGTATACAGTATAGCAAAATATAAAATTTAAAGTACACATGAAACTCAGTGACATACACAAAGCAACCTTTAAGGAAAATTATGAACACCTACTGCCAAGAAAGTCCTATGAAGTACCCAAAAAATAGCATATGAAGAATAAGGAGAATTACCAGCTGAGGAATTTTAGCCAGCAATTGGCTTGATGATCCCAAAGTGAAGCATAATGAAAACTTCAAAAATAAAGGTAAAAGAAGGAGATCACTGCCTTCTAAATAGATACTCCAGCTACATAGTTAACTGTCCAATCCATTCGTCAACCATCCCATAGTCAATGCTTAGCTCCCTCAACGGTGGAATGTTTTCCATGGCAAAGATCATGAGGTGGGGGTAAGACACATTGTAATGATCAAACAGCACAAACTGGACAAACACGTTTGGACTGCAACTGTGGCTGAAATAGCATGCCACATTCCTTGCCCTTGACACATCAATTGCAAATTTTAACTCAGGAATAGAAGGATGGTCTGGCGCCACATAATCAGGGTAGACATCAGATATATCACCCCAGTCCAACCACCTTGGAGGAAACCTACTTGGACGCACCAAGCAATCGCCATTTGCTGCCACAACCTCTGACTGCTGGTGAGTAAGGACAATCCCGCTGAACTCACAAATGAATGTGCCAGCCTTAATGAGATCCAAAGACCGAACTCCCCACCCAGTCTCCCTTGACCGGAATACCTCAAGCCTATGTTGAAGCCCCTTCTGACTAACCCTGTTGGGGCAACTAGGTGGGCATCTGCAGTATGGCCCACACTCATATATCAGTGGCTTGCCTCGTAGCAGGGTTCCAGTCCTATCATATGCAAACTCGCCACCATTCCTCCCTGCACAGTTACATCCAATTGAGCAAATCTCAGCACAATCACAACCACCACCACCACCACCTTCAGCAAACTTCCCCTGGACAGCAGAGGTAGGAAATATTGGACGTGCCAGATATTCGAATAAGAGTGGGTCCTGATCATCATCAACATCATTGAAGAGTGCAACTGACACGGTATCACGGCCCATGGAGATATCAAAGCTCAAATACCCTGTTGGCCTTATAGCAAACACATCCACCTTAAGCTGTTCAGCTACTCGATAATTCACACTACCCATGGGTTCTTGGCCCTCAATCCGCAGCAGTCTATACTTATAAACACCAAACCCAGATTTCCCACGGTCGAGCCAGTAGTCAACAACCTTGTAGAGGCCATCGTAGAAGTAAACCTTACCAACAGGGCTTCGTCTTGACTTGACAGCACGGATTACACGAATCTCAATACCATAAGCCATGCTGCGCTCGAGGGCAAGATTGCCGCCCTCCAGCTTCTGATCGACGCAATGCTTGTGGAGGTTGGGATCACGGCCGCCATGCCCAGTGTACACAAGTACATCGCCGTGATCATCATCATCCTCATACCCACCAGATACAATTATAGATGTGGCTATAGGCTCCCCAGATGCAGACCTCCCTGCACTGACATAATCAATTCCGGCCTGCACCTGGCCATGGAGTCCAAGCACGCAGAGCTCCATGCGGAAGAAGAAAGCGTCACCCACCGAGATCCCGGGCATCGGCCCGACGATGCGGCGGTCGCGATTGAGCCAGAGGTCGTGGTCCCCCATGAGCGCTGCGGCACGCAGGTCCGCGCGGACGCGGCGCCGGTCCCTGGCAACGCCGAACCCGGCGACGCCCGCAAGGCCGAGGGACTCGGCGCGCTCGTCGTCCCTGAGTAGAAGCCCGCGGAGGCATTCGAAAGTGATGCGCGCCCTGCGCACGAGGTCGCGGAAGTAGATCTGGTCCTGCACGCCGAGCGAGGAGACCCGCACGAGGTCCGACGAACGCGGCCGGCGCTTCTTCACGACAGACCCGGACCCCGACTGCACCACCGCCGGTGCGGCCGCCTCCGGAGCTAGCGCTGGGACGATCGCCCCGGACCTCGCAGACGAGAGGTAGAGGCCCGCGAGGCGGTAGTACTCCCGAAGGAGCGCGTCCTCGTCCAGGTTAGGCGGCAGCGACTGCAGCGGCGCCATCACCGGAGCGGACGAGAGGTCAGGAGTCGCTGGCGACAGAGGCGCCGTGGCCTCAGGAGCCGGAGCCGGAGCCGCTGCATGCTGCTGCTGGGGCGTCTGGGTTGGGGGCGCAGGCAGCGGCAGGGGCCCGAGCTCTGGTGACGCGGGCTCCGACTTGGGCTCCCTCTTGAGGAACGGCAGGAAGTTGAGGTCTATGGACTCCGAAGACCCGGCCGGAGACGATATCGGCGACGACGACGGCGAGGATTCCACCACATCCATTTCCACAACCAAACTTCCCTGTCCGTCCTCCCTTGCCTCCTCCGCTCCAAAACTCCCCAAACGCTCGCAGGTTCGCGGCGCGTAACGGAGACGGCAAGGTGAAGGCTGACGTTGGTTAGATAACGGAAACGGTCTGCAGGGGAGTGGAGGATTTCACCAACTAATGACTGGTTAGATGACGTTGGTGCAGGCAAGAAAAAAATGGCAGAACGAGGCAGAGTTTGCGAAATCTCCAAAATGGAGCGCCCTTCACCGGAGCGGAGCTCGAAGGAATTGCGAAAATGGAGCGGAGAGGAGGCCGAGAACAGTAGTCTAAAAAAGTAGATGCCACTTTCTCGTGCTCTCCACAGTTACTGACAATCAGGCCCTCGGACAACTGGTCTGGGGTTCCGTATAAAAACGGCATTTATTATGATTAGTAGTAGCTCGGGACCCGTGCAGGGTTAATCTGATATGAATATTATCATCGGCGGTGCGTTGAATGCGCTACAGCTAATATCTGGCTTAAAAATTGCTAGCACGGTAATCCACTGACAATTGTTTGTCTATATATATTAAAAATATATAGAAAATATAAATAAACAAGTCATACAATGAATTCTCTATAATATGTTTAATTTATTTGACAGTCTTTAAGAGATCTAATATATAAGCCATGTGATAGTTATATACAACATATGGGTGTAAACGGATACTTATTTGAATATCGGTTTTTTATCTTTTTTCTTTGATTGTGAATTAATAGAATATAGAATCTGCTATGCAAATTTATATTCATGTTTTTAGTATTGAGCTTGTAAAGATTCATAAAAGATAAACCTCAAATCTATCATATCTTCTCAAATAATAATATAAATTTCAGATAAAAATCGAATATGGACACGGATTTTTTTCACCTTTTTGTTGTATGGAACAAATAATGTATAGAATAATTTATACAAAATTTTATTCTTATTTATAATAATGTGCTTCATAACTTAAGAAGAGATTAGCATCAAATTTTATACATATCTATTTTAAAATATTAAGGGTCTGTTTGGTTCACTACCTCAGTTGCCACACTTTGCCTAACTTTTCTGCCTAAGGTTAGTTATTCAATTCGAACGACTAACCTTAGGCAAAGTGTGGCACATTTAGCCACAAACCAAACATGCCCTAAATTTGTCCTAACAATTCAGATATCCGTTTACACCTCTAATACTGCGTGATTGGTTGGCCGGACGCCCGCGTCCTGGTCCTTTGTATATATTGACCACCCTTGTGCGTATGTTTGGTTAACTGCATGGCAGCATCTGGACCTGTACGCATAGATGCAAAATAGGCTTTTTTATCTTTGTTGGTCTGTATACGCCTGCGCGAGTTAGGCGCTGACGATACAGGTAACCAAACAGGACAATAGTGATTGTCTTACTGACTCTTGAGTTAAGACACGCCGAAGCCGTCGCCTCACGAGACCAATGCCTCTCTTCTAATTGTCGCTTATGCGTTAGATTTTTCCTTTTAATTGTTGCTTATGTGGCTGTTTAGAGATGACATATCCAATGTCATTGTACAGTACATGACCTAAGTATTTGACAACTATTACATGATTTTAGTAAGTTGAATTAGCTAATAAATTAATGAATAGTTGAACCATTAGTTGTACTGTTTAAATGTCTCTAGCTAATTTTAACATTTAACTATTAATTTTAATGCATTCAAATATTGCCTAAGAGTCAATTTTTTAATTTATATATACTAAATATAGATCTTTTGGAAACTAGAAATAAATTATTAATTACTAATAGAGTCATGTATTCAAAACAGACATTAAATTCACTATTAAACGTCACAGAAGAAAATAAGAATTAATTTATGATTTGGTGAACGGAATATATGATACATTAAAAACTAGTCAAGCTGTCTCAGGCCTCGTTGGGGCTAGAATCTGACCGTGCCAGCTCACGATGTGGACAGATATCTACTGGTGTTTAGTTTATATGATTTAGAATAAGTATAGTAATAGGCTATAAGTCTATATAGGATCTGGCCGTGCCAGCTCACGGTGTGGGCAGACAGCTACTGGTGTTTAGTTTATATGGTTTAGAATAAGTATAGTAATAGGCTATAAGTCTATTTATATGACACTTTCGTTTATATAGACGAAAGAGACATTAAAAAGTAATTGAGGTGGACTTTCATGCAAGATAAAAAAGAAAGAGACAAGATGATAATCTAAGTGACTGGTTCACGTTTTGGAGGATCTGTTGGAATGGTTGACATATGCAAGGGTTAAGTGTTACATATATCGTGTGGTTAGAGATTCCCAGTGTTGGGGGCCTTCGTCCTCCGAAGGTCCTCAAAAACATGATTTGACAATGTTTTCCAAGTGGATTATGTGAACAGGTATTTTCGGACTCAGGATTATGAATACGAAGCACAGCCGGGACGAAGCCTGAACCAGACGAAGCACGAGCGCAGCCGAAGCTGTGTGCGGGGAAGCTTCGTCACGATAGCAGAAAGGGGAACCGACTTAAAGATGAAAAGACTACGTGGGCCTCGACAGATTTCCATAAGTCATTAACAAATGTAGTGGACATGGATGTAATTTTACGTGGGCTGCGTCCTGCGTCTATAAATAGATGAACAGTACTCCCGTACTGTTCACGCTGACTGAGCATTCGCTTTTGCGTCACGCTTGTACTTTCTACCTTCTCTCAGGACCGAAGGTACATTTGTAATTTGTAATCATTTCTATTTTCTCATGTTAATAAAATAGAAATGATTCTATGATGATGTCTAAATTATATTTCATGCTTTATATGAACCCTTCGTCGTTACTTGTTATATTTACGAAGGTATGTTTTTCATGACCTTCGTCCGAAACTCATTATTCCCAAAGGGGCATAATGTCTCGAAGGACGAAGGATTTTTACACCTAACACTTTTTATGTTGCCTTGTTCTTAACCCGAAGCATTTAAGAACAAGTCCCCAACACCCAGCTAGGTATAATCGGTTCGAATCGTCGTTGCTCCTCGGTCATGGAGACTCTACCCTTTGACCACTCATTGTAAGTCATGGATGGAATCACAATGAGTAAAAATATGGTTGTATTCATTAATGGGATGATGAATTTAGACTAGATGCAAACAAGGTCAATTAATACCTAATCTGGCAATAAAATGTTGAAAGTAAGGACTCACTTTTAGAAAGCTTTTCTGCAAAATGTCTAAGTTGATTCTTTCTAAAAGCCTATACTTTATTCCTAAATCCAGCATATCCTTGAGAGTCTTTTTCCTTAATCGGGTAAGACTTGCGAAAGTACACTTTGTACTCAGGGTTTTCGAACCCATGTTGTTGTAGGTACTAGATTTGTGCTGTTGTGGATGGTGCTAAGTGCCGGTGGGCTCAGTCTTTTTATAGGTCTAAGTAGCTCTTCTATACTTCTTATTGAGGATTGTCACTGAGCTAGCATTTATTTCAAACTCATAAATATTTTATAACGTCTCAAAGTATATTTTTTGAATCACTTTTATAATCACTCCGATAAATATAATGTAAACTTGTTGTAACTTGTAACATGTTGTAATAAAGAATTTACCCTACAAATGTGTTTATGTGATTTGTGTTTACTTAGTCTTGTGATCTTGGTTATAAGTGGTTTATTCGGGGTCCTTGGGACACTCGGACGGGTCCTGTTAAGTTATTCGGTCCACATGCATAGCCGTCTGAGGTCTTTAAGACGAGGACAGGTGCATGTGGGCCCAATAACTTGGAAGGTTCTACCACAGCTGGTATCGGAGCAGGATTAAGTCTAATATGGTCACATACGTATTTTTTAAAATAAAGTTTTGGTTTTGAAAAAACCTACTTTCAAGTAAACACATTGTTTGGTTTTAAAAAACATGTTTAAAAAAATTATAATGCTAGCGACATCCTCTGTTAAGCCCTAAAATTAAGGACTATCAGGTGGCTTAAATCAAAATACTATCCCACAACATGGGAGAAATTGCATACATGTGTAATGTTATTTTTGAGGTCATTCAGTTTTGAATGGATCGATGCTTAGGTAAGGTGAGATGTGAGAGCATGACCGAACAAACGTCGGTCTAGGGGAGAGAATAAAAAAGCGCTTGATTATATACTTGTTACACATATGTATATATGAAGGCTGCAATGTGGAGTATTTACTTTTCTGAGATTTGGTACCCCATGTGTATGTATGGGTATACATGCATGGGAATACTGAGAAGTGTAATATACTTGCAACGACACACCTACCTCAGGTAAGAAGGTGAGTTACCATAATGGGCAGCCCTATGGGTAAAGTGTGGCAGCGGTGCCTATGCGTGGCTCGGCGCTTAATGAGGAGCCAACCTCCATATAGCAATATATGGAGTATAAACTGTGATAAACTGTCATGTGTGAACTGCATCATGGGAAACTGGACTATGATGGATTTTTCTACAGGTACACTAACCTCGAAAATGTATGTGTAGTTGACGACTAGCAAAATATCGAGAGAGAACGTAGGTATGCCACCAATATAGAACGTTACTACCACATTATGTTGGCAAAACTTGTGAGGACGAACAGAACGGGCATGCATCCTGATTGTTGCATCGTGTTTGTCACCTGTGCACCAAAATGTTTCTCTCATCTTTATTCCAATACTTGATGATTATAAATAATGTGGTGCCTTAGAGATACGTGTTTAGATGGCTTCCAGCTTTTCTTAATTTGACCATTGGTGCAAGTTGTGTTTGCTCTTGTGATTGATGTGCCGATAGAATGTTGGTGACTTGTTTGCCTAAACCCAAAGCTAGGTCATGTGCTCATTTAGTGAACCTTGACCTAAACCCGTATTAATCTCAACTATTTATCATAGGTTTCATCTTGTGTGAGGGTTATTATTTTCATAAGATACTTGGAAACTTCTTAGTTAGACCATATTGTATCTTCATCACCTCCATCCTTGAAATAGTGTGGGATCTAATTCATAGTTTTATCATTTCTTCCAAAATTCCTTCATGCCTCCAAGCATGAATGGTTTTGAATTTTCCATTACTACTCCATGACCAAGCTCATGCAAATGGATGCTTAGGAATCTGTTTGTTGGACATAAGATGCACTCATATTTGAAACAAGGATCTTGAGTCCACGACCTTGACATTAACTTGTATCTCTTTTGTGGTCATATCTTTATCCTAAACTATGACCTTGTTCGATTTGTGCAAAGTGATATCTCTCTTCTACTTTGTATCTTCTTGGGGATCATGTCATTATTTTATCAACCTAACCCAGGAAAGACAGGTCCGATCATTTTCTTGAGTTTGATGCCTTTGGTTTCCTCATATCTATCGAAGGCATACTAACTTAATCTTATGATTGTTTTCCCTTCGTATCTAATTAGATACTAATCCTTGACCTTGTAATCTCTATGATGGGCATAGAAATATGCTTGGGGCTAAATTACAGTCTTTCATCGTACTTCCTTCATCAACCAATTTAGGCTTTGGCCATGTATTGTTAATATCATCGGACCATGATCTATTTGGCTCTCCACTTCGTAATCATCCTTATAGGTGGAGTCTCTTTTATATATGGTCATCCTTGCTCGGTCCATGTGTACCATGTAAGATTACCTATTGGTTCAGTTTGGTAATGGCGTTATCACTAAAACCAATGGTGCCGCGATGAAACCGAGGGCCTCCTGTGGGTGCACACACACGGTTTTGTTGTTTGTCACACGCTGGTATCGCGGTTTGTAGTTGTAATCCATTATAAAACTATATCAAAGTGTTACCTTGGCCCAATCTAGTTTTGCTACATGGAATTCATTATTGGTGATGTTTGGTAATGGTGTCACGAGTAAGGACTTATGGTGCCGCAGCGGGACTGATAGCCTCCTGTGAATGCGCACACGGGATTTTGCTGCTTGGCGCATGCTGGTACCGAGGTATCTAGTCATGATACATTATGGAACTACCCTAATATGTTATCTTTCGTAGATCTCTTCCTTGAAACGATTTTGGTGTTGTTTGTCGAAGTGATCAAGCAACATCTGTCATCTCTGTTGAATCAAAAGAGTATACCACCTTGATGAGTTCTTTAACGATTTCACTACCAATTTAGAAATCTCCATAAAAAATCAGAACTCATCTATGTCTAATTGTGTGATAAAAAATTACCTCTTTCATGTGTGGCCTCATGACTCCTAACCTTGGTAGTGACTGCACATCCTTTCACAATCCTTGTTGTAAAAGTGAAGCTTTGGAGCTTTATAGTGTTGAAAGACAACTCATTAGTTCTTAAAATGGAGATTTATCTCCCCTGCTGCTGAACTGTAGGAATTTGTTCATTCACTCTCTTGTTTCATTCTTACGTCATCTAGGTGAGTAGTTTGTCTCACATGGAAGAGATGGATGAACAATCTGAATAAATGAATCTTTATCCAAATACTTGGCCTCCTGCTCGCAAATGAGAACTCTCAAACCCTGGTTTGCCAATGGGTAATGAGAAGGCCTACTCGATGTAAAAAGTAATTCAACAAGTTGGTTTTTACTAACTTGTAACTGCCTTATAAACAAAAAGTTGAGTTTGGAGATCATTCTCTCGAGTTGTCTAAACTCCCTTTTTAGTTCAACCCACCTTGAGAGAGTGTTTATAAGAATCAAGTTAAATCGACTGGCAACCACCTAATCATCGCTCTAGTCGTGTCTCGATCGCCTCACATGTGATTCTCTAACATGTGTGATTAAGTCAAGCCATGTTTAGTGCTTAAGAAAATGGATTGGTCGCAAAGTTAACATCTATGGATTCCTTCATTAATGTTTTCTCAGGCTTCTATCATCTTCCTTGGAATTGGAATCTCTACCAAACCATGAGTTAATCATGATGTTGTTCGACATACACACCTGTCTCATGTGCTACGAACTCTCCATGACGACTTGTTAACAAACTTCTTCCTATGTGCTTTACCCAAAAGGTTGCATCTAATTTGGTTTGAATACTGTTGGCCTTTGTTCTCAAATGCTATACATCAAGAACAAAGCAACACAATTGTTAATGATTAAAGACCTTCGTCCTTCGAAGCATTATTTCCTTAGGATATAATGATCTTCAGACGAAGGTCACGAAGGGCATACCTTCATCATCACAGTGAATAAATATATAAATTGGAGCAGGTTAAACATAAAGAAAACATAAATAATCATTCCAAATCATTAGACTATTTATATTCATATTCTTATGCTATAAGTATGAATAATCATCAATGATATTCATATTACATTTGTACCTTTGTCTTGACAGAAGGCGAAAAGGCAAGAATGATGCAAGAGTGATTCCAAGTCAGCGTGAACAGTACGGTCTTACTATTCATCTATTTATAGGCACAGGACGTAGCCTAAATAAAATTACATTCATGTCCCTGACATTTGATGTTAACATAAGGCAAGCTATCTAGGACTGAGCAGTCTTTTCCCCTTTAGGTCGGTTTCTCATTTCGCCATTGTCAACATGCTGAGCCGAAGCTCCTACAGCCATTGCTTCAGAGCTAGTTTTGTTCTTCGTCCGAACCAGACCTTCGTACCGTGCGCATCTTCATCTCAAAGCCGAAGCCTCCTGTAGCATTTTGATATACTGAAAAGCATGTTAGTTAAGTTTTTGAGAACCTTTGGAAGAGGAAGGCCCCCAATAGTAGCCTCTCGTAGTATTAATTTGTTTTTGCATATAACAAATTTAGACTGCGACGTGAACAAAGGCCTTTAGCCGAAGGTCCGAAAAAACACCTTCCCTTTGCTAGAATAGCGAAAGTCAATGACATGTGGGGCCTGCCAAGTTGCAATGCACTGGGCATATAAATAGGACCTGTATTGACAACATTTGTTGCACCAACTCAATTGTTGGTGCTATTGTTTCAAGATTTAATTTTCTTGCCCTGAGATTTTGCTTGTTTTGTGAGCTTCGCGGTTTGTTCAAGTGCCCTTCAAATGGCTGACGATAAGAAGGTTGTTGATTTTGCCTTAGCTGGCTTTTTCGAGGGTATGGAGAAGACGAACACAGAAAAGATTATAAAGGAAATACTAGCTGATTTGTCTGAAGATTCCGATGATAGCGGGAGCTTTGATGTGGAAAGTGAAGATGAAGATGCTGAAAATCGGCCCTAGCGACCAAGTCACACCATCTTCGGAAAATCATCTATTAAGCATAGTCAAATTGATGCTATGAAAGGGAAGTATTTCCGAGATATTTCCATTGTGAGGGATGGAGGGGATAACACTGCCCCTGCACCCGAAGCTGATGAAGTGGTTGTGTTCAGAAGCTTCATGAAGGCGGGTCTTCGGTTTCCATTGAGCAGATTTTGGTTGAAGTGCTGAAGACATTTGAGATCTTTCTTCATCAGATTACTCTCGAAGCTATAATCAGGATGGGGGTTTTTGTTTGGGACATGAGAAGCCAAGGGTTAGAACCAAGTGCAAAGTGCTTCTATAACATGCACGAGCTATTGTACGAGACAAAGGCTACTGGCAAGGAGCAGTATCACAACAACTTTGGTTGTTATTGCTTCATGCCTCGCTCCAATGTAAGTTACCCAGTTCCAACATTCCGAAAAAGGTGGCCCGGGGCCTGGATGGAGGAATGGTTTTATGTTAAGAATAATTTAGTTGAGAGGGAAGATATAAAAGGAATTATTCAACGCCCCATTTGGTCTCGCTTCAGCATCAGGAGGCTAGCCACCGCTCATGGGAACGATATAGAGGCATGCCAGAGAAGCTTCAACATTATGTGTACTTTTATTGGCATAAGAGACCTAGTTCAAGAATACATCGCCTACAGAGTATGGCCTCTTGTGAGTGAATGGGAGATGCCAAAGGAGGCTGATGCCGGGTCTAGTCAGGGCGGCCTAGTCTATTTGTCGGCGTTTCGAGACCGGGGGGGTCCCCGAGCCGACGAGTGAGTGTGCCGCGTGCCCCAGCCCAGATGGGTCGAGTGCGTGGGCGAGCGCGAAGGGGGGAAGAGCGAGGTGGCCGGAGCCGGGTCGTGAGGGAGGCGGAGATCCCGCGGCCTTCGTGTTCGTCCCGCGCCCAGGTCGGGTGCGCTTGCAGTAGGGGGTTACAAGCGTCCGCGCGGGTGACGGGAGCGAGCGGCCCCAAGAGAGCGCCTGCCCCTGCCCTCGTTCCCGCGAGGCCAACCTTCTCTAAGAAGGCCCTGGTCCTTCCTTTTATAGGCGCAAGGAGAGGATCCAGGTGTACAATGGGGGTGTAGCAGAGTGCTACGTGTCTAGCGGGGGAGAGCTAGCGCCCTAGGTACATGCCAAGGTGGCAGCCGGAGAGATCTTGGCACCCAGCCGGTGTGGTGTCGTGGCTGTTGGTGGAGCAACGGAGCCTGGCGGAGGGACAGCTGTCGGAGCTGTTGGGTCCTTGCTGACGTCCCCCTGCTTCCGTAAGGGAGCTGAGAGCCGCCGTCGTCATAGGGCTAGCGGGGCGCCATCATTGCCTATCTGGCGGAGCTAGCCAGATGGGACGCCGGTCTTGTTCTCTGCGGCCCGAGTCGGCTCGGGGTAGGGTGATGATGGCGCTTCCTGTTGACGTGGCGGACTTGTGCCCTAGGTCGGGCGACGTGGAGGCTCCTCCGAAGCCGAAGTCGAGTCTATCCTGCATGGCCGAGGCCGAGCCCGAGCCCCTGGGTCGGGCGAGGCGGAGGTTGTTCGACAGAGGCCAGGGCGGAGTCCGACCCCTGGGGTCGGGCGAAGCGGAGTTCGTCGTCTTCTGGAGCCTAGCCCGAGTCCGAGCCCTGGGTCGGGCGGAGCGGAGTTCGCCGTCTTCCGGGGCCTAGCCCGAGTCCGAGCCCTGGGTCGGGCGGAGCGGAGTTCGCCGTCTTCCCGGGCCTTAGCCCAAGTCCGAGCCCTGGGTCGGGCGGAGCGGAGTTCGCCGTCTTCCGGGGCCTTAGCCCGAGTCCGAGCCCTGGGTCGGGCGGAGCGGAGTTCGCCGTCTTCCGGGGCCTTAGCCCGAGTCCGAGCCCTGGGTCGGGCGGAGCGGAGTTCGCCGTCTTCCGGGGCCTTAGCCCGAGTCCGAGCCCTGGGTCGGGCGGAGCGGAGTTCGCCGTCTTCCGGGGCCTTAGCCCGAGTCCGAGCCCTAGGTCGGGCGGAGCTTCCTATGGCGCCCTCGGCAAGGCCTGGCTGCCCGTCAGTCTCACTCTTTGCGTTAAATGCCCCTGTGACTTGGTCGGTCGGCGCGGCGATTTAGTCAGGGTTGCTTCTTATCGAAGACAAGGCCTTGGGCGAGCCGGAGATGCGTTTGCCGTGAAAAGGGGGCCTCGGGCGAGACGGAAACACCTCAGGGTCGGCTGCCCTTGCCCGAGGCTAGGCTCGGGCGAGGCGTGATCGAGTCGCTCGTATGGACTGATCCCTGACTTAATCGCACCCATCAGGCCTCTGCAGCTTTATGCTGATGGGGGTTACCAGCTGAGAATTAGGCGTCTTGAGGGTACCCCTAATTATGGTCCCCGACAGTAGCCCCCGAGCCTCGAAGGGAGTGTTAGCACTCGCTTGGAGGCTTTCGTCGCACTTTTTTGCAAGGGGACCAGCCTTTCTCGGTTGCACTTTGTTCTGGTGGGTGCACGCGAGCGCACCCGCCGGGTGTAGCCCCCGAGGCCTCGGAGGAGTGGTTTCACTCCTTCGAGGTCTTAATGCCTTGCGTAATGCTTCGGCTGGTCTGGTGGTTCCCTCATGCGAACTGGCCGTAGCCCGGGTGCACTGTCGGGGCCCAAGTTCTCGGGCTGGTATGTTGACGCTGTCAACGGTTTGGCCGGAGCCGGGTTTGCGAGAGCAGCCCCCGAGCCTCCGCACAGGGCGAGAGGGCGATCAGGGACAGACTCGGCTTTTTTACTTACGCCCCTACGTCGCCTTTTCGCAAGGAGGAGGGGGGAGAGCGCCATGTTACCGTCGATGGGCACCGAACATGGTGTCTCCGGTGAGCTGCAATCGGGTAATCCGAGTGGACGTCCGTGCCCCGTTCGTTGGGGGTCGGCTAGGGGCCCGGAGGCACGCCCAAAAGTACCTGCGGGTGATCTGCCGGACCCGGTCCCCTGGCGACGGGGTCCGAGGGCTCGTTGCCTCCCTCCGATGGGATTCCGTTACAGGATCGTTCCCGCTGGTCTCGGAAATGTCCTAGGGTACCTCGGGAGCGTAGCCCGAGCCTCGGTTATGTATCGAACGTACCCCTGGTCATCCCTCGCTCGGTGTCTGAGGCGACTGTGAACCCTTCGGGGGGCCAGCCTTCGAACCCCTGATCAGTAATGGGCGCGGAGCCCGAGTAGCCTGAGGCGGCCGTGGAACCTTTCGGGAGGCCGACCTTCGAACCTCTGACCAGTAGTGGGTGTCGGGCCCACGCGATCTGAGGCGGCTGTTGAACCCTTCGGGGGGCCAGCCTTCGAACCCCTTATCAGTAAGGAGGCTCGGAGCCTAGTTCCTTCATGGGGAAGGATCCCTTTGGGGGTATCCCCTTTCCCGGTCCCTGTTGCAAGAGATAGAGAAAGAGAAAAAAGGGAAAAAAGGATACGAAATTGAACGACGTGGCGTACCTTTTTTTGGTGTGGTCGTTTTGGCGAAGGCGAAGCGTCGCCAGCTGCTTCTGCCAGAAGCGCCGCCTGTCCAGCCGCGGAGTTAATGCGCCGGGGCGAGTAGTTGGCGAGGCTGCCGTTGCGCGTGCGCGAGCCGTTCGAGGAACGGCTGTTTTGCTTCGCGTTTTTTGAACCCCGCGTCCGGTCCGGGTGGAAAGTTGGAACCGTCTTCGCTTTGGTCTTTATATACCCCGGAGAGGGTCCGGTGACGGTTCTCGACTCCGCTTCTTGTCTCCCTCTTAGGTTTTTTGCAGCCTGAGAGATCTAGCCAGGGAAAAGAAAACCGCCCTCCCTGTCCTTCGCGCCGCCACCCTTTCCGCTCGGCGATGGCTGACCGGGTGACCATCATCTCGCCGCGCGACCCATGGCCCTTCTCCACGGTGATGGCGAGTGATCTGGAAGACCTCGTCGGCGAGGGTTTGCTCCGCCCTCTCACCGATGAGCAGCGACCGGAATGGATTCCACCCACGGGCGGAGTCACTCCATCCCCACCGCCGGGGTACGTCGTGAGCTTCGTCTCCTTCCATGAGCGGGGATTTGGTGTGCCGGCGAGCCGCTTCATGCGGGCCATCCTGTTCCATTATGGGGTGGAGTTGCACAACCTCACCCCCAACTCCATCTCGCAGGCCGCTATCTTCGTAGCGGTGTGCGAAGGGTATTTGGGGATCGCCCCCCATTGGGATTTGTGGACCCATCTCTTCTTCGCCGAGCTTTTTGCCTTGCCGACGGGGGAGAGGAAGGTCCGCGCAGCGGTGCGGGCCGGCGGCTGCACCCTTTTGTTGAGGCAGTCGCGGTCATCGCAGTATATCCCTGCCGTCCTCGCATCCTCGAACAAGGGGTGGCAGCGCCGGTGGTTCTACCTCCGGAATGACGAAGAGTTGCTCCCGCCGTTTTCTCAGCGGGTCGTCACCGCCGCCACCGACGCCTGGCGCCACGGGACTCCACACGAGAGGCAGAAGAACCTCGAACCTCTTCTCCGGGCCCTGAAGGCGTTGCGGGAGGGAGGACTTACCGCCGCGGGAGTGGTTGCCGCCATCCACCGGCGGAGAGTGCTCCCCTTGGCGGAGCGGCGGCTGCCGCTTTGGGAGATGACCCTGGAGGCCGACTGGGAGGGGTCGCGAATGTCCCCTGATTCTCTTCCCCTCGACGCCCTCCAATGGCGGGTGTCGGCCGCGATGGGGAAGCCGGACCCCCACGCCTTCTCCCAGCCTCGGATGCGCCCCGACCAGGGGTGCGTCACTCTGGTGAGTGTTCGCTCCTTCCTTCTTCATATATCGGGTTGCTCCTGGTTCTCACGATTGGGTTTCTTCCCCCCCCTTTAGGAGGTGGGGTGGCACAAACCCTCCCTGCCGTGGGTCCCGGAGGACGCGGTGGGTCGGGCAGCGCGGCGGGTCGCCGCGGAGGAGGAGAAGAAGCAGAAGGATGCGGAGAAGGCCCGGGTCCGCAAGCGGAGGCGGGCTCGGGACGCCTTGGAGAAACGCCGTCGCCAGCAGGAGAGGGAAGGACTCCCAAGGGAGCTGTCGCCGGAGACATCCGACGACGATGACGACGATGGTGAAGAGGAGGAGGACAACATGGCCGCCCGGCTCGGCCTCAGCCCCAGCTTGGGGTGTGGCCAGGGGCCGTCGAGTCAGCCCCCGAGCGGGCCGATGCCGTCGGTTCCCGGAGCCGGGATGCCGGATCCCCAACCCGAGGGGCGGGGGCAACCCGAGAGGGTACTTGACCCCTCGGCTGGAGGAGCTGACGCGACTTCAGGGAGCCGGGCCGAGGTACCCATCCTTCGAGAGCCGCCACCCGCGCCGGCAGCGCGGGGGAGCGGTCCTCAGGTCGCCATGGCGGCGCCCGGGCAGTCCGCCTCCTCGGCGTCAGGGGCGCCCAAAGCGAGGGTGGTGCCGAGGCCGTCGGCGAAGCGGACCTCGGCGGCGGTTCCAGGGAGCGGGAGCCAAGAGACCTCCCCCCAGGCACAGTGGATCATGGCCCGGAGTGGGTAAGTATCTTGGAATGTCTTCATCCCGGCGCTTTATTCATACGTCCCGGCCGTGACTTTCTCTTTCTTCTTTTTTCCAGCAAGCGGAGCCATGGCCATACCGACCTGGCGCCTCGGAAAGCCCTTAAGACGGCGACGGCGCGGGCGGCTGGCGCTACCCCAGGCCCTGCCGCTCAGCCGACCCTTTCGCAGGGCGTTTCACCGCATGGGGCTCGGGCGTCGCATGTCTCGGGGGAGCAGGTCCCCGAGGCGGGCTCTTCCGCCGAGGCGGCCATCGTGATCGGGGAGGCGGCCGGCGCCGACGCGGTCCCGAGCCCGTCTGCCGTGCCGGCCGTGCCGGTGCCTGCCGCCACCGCAGTTGCCACCGTCCCAGTCGGAGAGCATCTGGTTGCTGCCAGCGTCGAGATGGCCGCAGCGTCGGTGCCCAGGGCCTCGGAAGAGGTGGGCGTGGACGCGCAGTTCATCCAGGCGGGCGGCAGCCTCGTCGCCGTGCGGCGGAGCCCCGAGGCCCGGGGCCAGTTGCTCCGATTCCGGACCCGCGAGGCCTCGGACCCTATCTTCGTTCTTGACGACGAACAGGAGGACCAGTCCTGGGACGAGCTCCGCAAGCGTGCGGAAGCAACGGTGGGGTCGCTCCGATCGTCGCTGGAGGTTCTCTGCGGGGACGTCCCCAAAATCCTCCAGGTAACGGTTTCAGGCATACCTTCTTCCTTCTGTGAGCGAGGCGTTCGTCGTGACGCCTTGTTTTCCTTTCCAGGATCTGACGGACCGGAGCGCCGCCAAGTCGTCGTTCATCCGCCGCGAGGCCGACGTCTGGGGCTCGCTGCGATCCCTGAGGACTTCGCTTGCCGGGGCTACCGCGCGCCTTTCTCAGCAGGACGCTAAGATAGCGGACCTTCAGTTGCTCTGCGCTGACCTGAGGGCCGAGGCGGCGGCGGCGCGCGCGGAGGTGCTACGGCAGCGGTCGGAGTTCGTCCAGGTTGCCAAGGAGCGGGACCAATCTCGGGGCCAGGCTGCCGAGGCCGAAAGCCGGGCTAAGACCCTCACGGCCGATCTGGCCGCAGCCCAAGTCACGGCCTCGGAGCAGTGCGTCCGAGCCGGAGGTATGCCTCGACCGTCCTCGGTTCTCGTTCTTGTCCGTTCCTTCCGCTTGTGCTTGAGGTCTTTCTTCTGGTTGTTCGCAGAGCTCGAGTCTGCCCTTGACGAGTCTGCCAAAGCGCTCGCCGAGGCGCTTGCTGGGGCTGCCGCGCAGAGGGAGGCCAACCTCGCGGCCATGTCCGAGGCCGTCTCGGATGTCTATCGGATCCTTGGCCCCGGCGACGTCCCTTCAGGAAGCTCCCCCCAAAGCCGTCTTCAAGCCCTAGGTGATTACGCGCGCGGTAAAGTCCGCGGGGCGCTACACCACGGCGTCAGGCGGGCCTTCGCCGTGCTCGCTTCCCATTACGTCGTGGATCTGGAGCGGGTCAGTGAGGGGTATTGCCTTCCTGACGAAGACGAAGCCGCCCTGGCAGAAGTTCAGCGGCTCGACGCGGTCGCCGCGGGTCCGAGCGCGATGCTGGCGACCACCTTTGAGGCGGAGATTCTTCCTCCTGCGCCGCCGCCGGAAGCGGAGGTGGACCTTACCGACGGCGGGGGCGGAACTGAGGGCGCGGCGCCTTCCCAAGGCGACGCCTGACTTTTGTTGGGGGCAATTTCTGTTGGATGTGCGCTTTGCTGCGGCCGCCGAGGCCTGGACATTTTACCTTTCTTGCGTGAAGTCGTACTCTCTTCTCTTTCAATTTGCGCGCCTGGCCTGACTTGTCAACAATAGGGTGATTTCCCGAGCTGGGTCCTTTTTCGTGGCAGGCGATGAGTGAGGTGTCCCTAGCCCGGAGGCATAGGTGTTCCTCGGCTCAGTCAGTCTCGCCACTTACTTGTACCCACGTTCGCTCCTCGGGACCCTGCTTCTGACGCATCCGGGAGAACGCAAAAGCCCCTTCTTGATCGAAAGATTTTTTGACGCGAAAAAGTGCATCCAACTTCGACGAGAGGGGTTCCCCCTTTTTAGCCCCCGAGGAAGGGTCGGGCTCCACCACGGCGAGGCCGACCCTTCCTTGATGACCGATACTCGTGTGTGAGCGGGGGAAGGGCGCAGCCCCCGGGCATCATCCGTGCGGAGGCCATTTGACGAGTCGGGCTCCTGCCCGAACATTCGGCGAGTGCTCGGTGACATCCCTCGGTATGCCGGGCGTGTCCGAGGTACCCCACGCAAAAATGTCGGAGTTTGCGTGGAGAAAGTCGACGAGCACTGTTTCCTATTTGGGGTCGAGCCTGGAACCGATTCGGATCTGCTTGGAGGTGTCGTCACTGGGGTCGAGAGGGACGGCCTTAACCGTCTCCGCTGGCTCGAAGTTGCCGGCGTGTCGCTTCACGTCCGGCACCTCTCGGGAGAGGTTTTCCAGGTCGGCGATGAGGGCCTCGGACTCGGCGAGGGCCTCGGCGTACTCCACGCACTCCACATCGCATTCGAACGCGTGTTTGTACGTGGGGCCGACGGTGATGACCCCGTTGGGGCCCGGCATCTTGAGCTTCAGGTAGGTGTAGTTGGGGATGGCCATGAACTTCGCGTAGCATGGCCTCCCTAATACTGCGTGGTAGGTTCCTCGGAACCCGACCACCTCGAACGTTAAAGTCTCCCTTCGGAAGTTGGAGGGTGTTCTGAAGCAGACAGGAAGGTCGAGCTGTCCAAGGGGCTGGACGCGCTTCCCAGGAATGATCCCGTGGAAGGGCGCAGCGCCTGCTCGGACAGAGGACAGATCGACGCGCAGGAGCCTAAGGGTCTCGGCGTAGATGATATTGAGGCAGCTGCCCCCATCCATCAGGACCTTGGTGAGCCTGACGTCGCCGATGATGGGATCGACGACGAGCGGGTACTTCCCCGGGCTCGGCACGTGGTCGGGGTGGTCATCTTGGTCGAAGGTGATGGGCTTGTCGGACCAGTCTAGGTAGACTGGTGCCGCCACCTTCACCGAGCAGACCTCCCGACGCTCTCGCTTGCGATGCCGAGCCGAGGCATTCGCCACCTGCCCTCCGCAGATCATGAAGCAGTCGCGGACCTCGGGGAACCCTCCTGCTTGGTGATCTTCCTTTTTGTCGTCGTCGCGGGCCCTGCCACCCTCTGCGGGTGGCCCGGCCTTGTGGAAGTGGCGCCGAAGCATGACGCACTCCTCGAGGGTGTGCTTGACGGGCCCCTGATGGTAAGGGCACGTCTCCTTGAGCATCTTGTCGAAGAGGTTGGCACCTCCGGGGGGCTTCCGAGGGTTCTTGTACTCGGCGGCGGCGACAAGGTCTGCATCGGCGGCGTCGCGTTTCGCTTGCGACTTCCGCCTGCCTTTCTTCTTGGCGCCGCGCGGAGTAGACGCCTCGGGAGCATCTTCCGGCGAGCGGCCCTGGGGCTGCTTGTCTTTTCGGAAGATGGCCTCGACCGCCTCCTGGCCAGAGGCGAACTTGGTGGCGATGTCCATCAGCTCGCTCGCCCTGGTGGGGGTCTTGCGACCCAACTTGCTCACCAGGTCACGGCAAGTGGTGCCGGCAAGGAACGCGCCGATGACATCGGAGTCGGTGATGTTGGGCAGCTCGGTGCGCTGCTTCGAGAACCGCCGGATGTAGTCCCGAAGAGACTCTCCCGGCTATTGCCGGCAGCTCCGGAGGTCCCAGGAATTCCCGGGGCGCACGTACGTGCCCTGGAAGTTGCCGGCGAAAGCTTGGACCAAATCCTCCCAGTTGGAAATCTGCCCCGGAGGCAGGTGCTCCAACCAAGCGTGAGCAGTGTCAGAGAGGAACAGGGGGAGGTTGAGGATGATGAGGTTGTCGTCGTCCGTTCCACCCAGTTGACAGGCCAGGCGGTAGTCCGTGAGCCACAATTCCGGTCTTGTTTCCCCCGAGTACTTTGTGATAGTAGTCGGGGGTCGGAATCGGGTCGGAAACGGCGCCCGCCGAATGGCTCAGTTGAAGACCTGCGGACCGGGTGGTTCGGGCGAGGGACTCCGGTCCTCCCCGCTGTCGTAGCGTCCCCCACGCCTGGGGTGATAGCCTCGGCGCACCCTTTCGTCGAGGCGGGCCCGACGGTCGCGATGAGGGTGCTCGTCGCCGAGGTGGCCCGGGGCCGCAGGCGCGGTGTTGAGCGTGCGTCCGGTATAGACCGAGGCTTCCCGCGTGAGTCGGGAAGTCGCGGCACGAGGTTCCGAGGGGTACCCCTGCCTTCGGGAGGCAGAGCTCTCGGCCCGCCGGGCCGCAGCGCCTTCCAGGAGATGCTTGAGCTCTCCCTGGATTCGCCGACCCTCGGTGTTTGATGACTCCGGCATCGCGCGGAGGAGCATCGCTGCGGCTGCCAGGTCCTGACCGGTCCCGCCGGATGCGGGTGGCGGCCTGTCCCTGGCATCGTTGGCGATGCGATGCTGGAGGCCTTGGGGCAGGTGACGTATTTCTCCGGCCGGGGGCTGGCCCGCCCATACCTGCCCGACGTCCCAGCGGATCGACTCGAGCGCTCCTGCCCCCTCGTCGAGCCCGGCCTGCGCCCCGCGGGCTTGCTTGAGCTGTGGGTCGTAACCCCCCGCCGGAACGGGGACCACAGCTAGCTCCCGCGGGATGTCGGCGCGAGGCACTGGCCTGGGGAGACCACCATCCTCCGGCATGCTGAGACGGCTGCCTCTGGAGGGATCCCCTAGCTCGACGTGGAAACATTCGCGGCTCGGGCCGCAGTCCTTGTCGTCAAGGCTGCGGCTGCCGTCGGAACAGTCGGAGAGGCAGTAGCTGCATGCGGTCATAAAGTCCCGCATGGCACTGGGGTTGCCAGATCCAGAGAAATCCCAGCAGATGCTGGGGTCGTCATCTTCCTCGGACCCAGAGGGCCCGTAGGTCGAGACACCCGTCAATCGGTCCCAAGGCGACCGCACACGAAACCCAAGAGGGGTTGCATTCACCTCAACGCGAGCGCCCGCCAAAGCGAGGTCGCTAGGCGGGTTGAGGTCGAGTCGAAATGACGAAGGATGGGAAGCAGTCGGTACCTTTTGGTCGACGAGGGGCGACGAAGTCACCTCGGGGGCTGATCGCGCCGTCGTCCTGGGTACGAGGGCGACGTCCTGTAGGCCCTCCGTGAGCGTGCTGGCATCGTCCACTTGCTCGATAGCCGACGGAGCGCAGCCTCCCGCTCGGCCCTAGTTGCCCCGTCTCCTCCTCCGATGGCGAGGGAGGGGATGGGGCGAGCTCGAAAGTTGTCCTTCCCCCACGCGGGAAAGACGTCGTCGATTCCGCCACCGGCGGGCGGGCTATCGGCCACCATTGTCGCCGCCGCGCGGCGGTGGAAGGAGTATCATGTCGTAGCCGCCATCGAAAGACATGAACTCGAGGCTCCCGAAACGGAGCACTGTCCCGGGTTGGAGAGGTCGTTGGAGACTGCCCATCTGGAGCTTGACAGGAAACTGCTCGTCAACACGCAGCAGGCCCCTACCTGGCGCGCCAACTGTCGGCGTTTCGAGACCGGGGGGTCCCCGAGCCGACGAGTGAGTGTGCCGCGTGCCCCAGCCCAGATGGGTCGAGCGCGTGGGCGAGCGTGAAGGGGGGAAGAGCGAGGTGGCCGGAGCCGGGTCGTGAGGGAGGCGGAGATCCCGCGGCCTTCGTGTTCGTCCCGCGCCCAGGTCGGGTGCGCTTGCAGTAGGGGGTTACAAGCATCCGCGCGGGTGAGGGGAGCAAGCGGCCCCAAGAGAGCGCCTGCCCCTGCCCTCGTTCCCGCGAGGCCAACCTTCTCTAAGAAGGCCCTGGTCCTTCCTTTTATAGGCGCAAGGAGAGGATCCAGGTGTACAATGGGGGTGTAGCAGAGTGCTACGTGTCTAGCGGGGGAGAGCTAGCGCCCTAGGTACATGCCAAGGTGGCAGCCGGAGAGATCTTGGCACCCAGCCGGTGTGGTGTCGTGGCTGTTGGTGGAGCAACGGAGCCTGGCGGAGGGACAGCTGTCGGAGCTGTTGGGTCCTTGCTGACGTCCCCCTGCTTCCGTAAGGGAGCTGAGAGCCGCCGTCGTCATAGGGCTAGCGGGGCGCCATCATTGCCTATCTGGCGGAGCTAGCCAGATGGGACGCCGGTCTTGTTCTCTGCGGCCCGAGTCGGCTCGGGGTAGGGTGATGATGGCGCTTCCTGTTGACGTGGCGGACTTGTGCCCTAGGTCGGGCGACGTGGAGGCTCCTCCGAAGCCGAAGTCGAGTCTGTCCTGCATGGCCGAGGCCGAGCCCGAGCCCCTGGGTCGGGCGAGGCGGAGGTCGTTCGACAGAGGCCAGGGCGGAGTCCGACCCCTGGGGTCGGGCGAAGCGGAGTCCGTCGTCTTCTGGAGCCTAGCCCGAGTCCGAGCCCTGGGTCGGGCGGAGCGGAGTTCGCCGTCTTCCGGGGCCTAGCCCGAGTCCGAGCCCTGGGTCGGGCGGAGCGGAGTTCGCCGTCTTCCGGGGCCTTAGCCCGAGTCCGAGCCCTGGGTCGGGCGGAGCGGAGTTCGCCGTCTTCCGGGGCCTTAGCCCGAGTCCGAGCCCTGGGTCGGGCGGAGCGGAGTTCGCCGTCTTCCGGGGCCTTAGCCCGAGTCCGAGCCCTGGGTCGGGCGGAGCTTCCTATGGCGCCCTCGGCAAGGCCTGGCTGCCCGTCAGTCTCACTCTTTGCGTTAAATGCCCCTGTGACTTGGTCGGTCGGCGCTGCGATTTAGTCAGGGTTGCTTCTTATCGAAGACAAGGCCTTGGGCGAGCCGGAGATGCGTCTGCCGTGAAAAGGGGGCCTCGGGCGAGACGGAAACACCTCAGGGTCGGCTGCCCTTGCCCGAGGCTAGGCTCGGGCGAGGCATGATCGAGTCGCTCGTATGGACTGATCCCTGACTTAATCGCACCCATCAGGCCTCTGCAGCTTTATGCTGATGGGGGTTACCAGCTGAGAATTAGGCGTCTTGAGGGTACCCCTAATTATGGTCCCCGACACTATTTAAAATATACCTTCAGATATAGAGGCGAGTTTGATGAGCCAAACGATGAGTGGTTGAGCAGTATTGAGGCAACTAGTAACGAATTGCTTAGGGCCTACACAAGGGCCGAAGATGATGCAATGACCTTGGCCTTTGAAGGCCGAGGCAAGAAAAGATTGAATAGAGTTTTTGACGTCATTGGTTTCGTATATCCTGATTATTGCTATCCCTCGCGAAAGCAGGGAAAGAAAAGGAAAACTGTCGCTTCGGCCATCTCTGTTGTGCCGAAGGGCAAAAAGATCAAGGTTTTAACACACCGGTCGAGATACATTGAAACGACCATAGTGCCGAAGCTTGGTGAAGGGACATCTTCCACTGCCGAAGCAGAACGACCTGCTCCTGCCATCCCCACGGAAGACCTAACTAAATTGCTGAAGGTTCCTGTAGCCGGTCCAACCGAAACACCAAAACACGATGCCAAAACCAAAGAGAAGGTGGCCAAAGAGCCAAAGCTAGAGCTGCCAAAAATCTTGAGCCCATCAGCAGAGCCAGGATTGCCGAAGTTATCCAGAGCTCCTGCAATAACTCCCAAGAGGAGGAGGATGGCAACCGTGCTGGACGCTGTCATGGAGTCGACAAGGGCGTTGACTCCTGCCCTTGTAAAAAAGGTTGCTGAAACTATTATGGCTCGTGCTGAAACCAAAGCTAGGCCCTCAATGCCCGCCGAGGCAGAGCCTGCTGCAACTGAGCAGAGAGCTGAGCAAGAATCTCCAGATACTGGCATGGCTCTAGAGAAGAAGGATGCGCCCGAAAAATCTAAATCTCCTATTACCAAAGCACCGTCCGAAGATTTTGACTTTATTATTCGACATGCTTTGGGGAAAAAGCTATCTGAAGAAGAAATCGTGGCCAAACACTACGCCCGGGAACTGAAATACCCAAAGGGGGGCCTTGGTGTACAATGGCACGGACGAAGATGATTTCCTATACTGTCTCTTAGACAACAAGAAAATATCCGTCTACCGGGAGATGGCCAAAAATATGGAATTTCCGAAGCTTGAAGCTGGCCTCTCCGCCATGTCAAAGGATGACCTTGCAAACAGCCTTGCATACAACAGTCTGAAGGTACGGAAGTGATGAACTTAAAAATAGATTATCTTGTCTTGTATTCTCGTGCTAATCCTATCTTTTTGCAGGGCTTGATTCTTAGCAATGCTTTGAGGGCGCAGAAGAATGCTGAAGATGAAAGCTGCCAGATAGCCCTCGGCAACCTTCGGTCAGAAGTTACCAGACTGAGGAACGAAGCTGTAGAAAAGACAAAATTCTGTTTTCCTTAGTGGACAGAGCGAAGAAAGATGAGGCAAGATTCAATGCTAATCCAAAGCGCACGAGGCCGAAATCGAAAACCTTTGGAAACAAATTGCCGAAGCTAATGAGAATTTTGAAGTTGCGAAAGTGAGTCAAGAAATAAGTGAATGGAAGAACACAAGATTTGAATGCGCTATAGCTAATATCTGGCTTAAAAATTGCTAGCACGGCAATCCACTGACAATTGTTTGTCTATATATGTATTAAAAAATATATAGAAAATACAAATAAACAAGTCATACAAAAAATTCTCTATAATATGTTTAATTTATTTGACAGTCTTTAAGAGATCTAATATATAAGCCATGTGATAGTTATATACTGCGTACGGTGTGAACGGATACTTATTCGGATATCAGTTTTTTGGTCTTTTTTATTGTGAATTAATAGAATATAGAATCTGCTATGCAAATTTATATTCATGTTTTTAGTATTGAGCTTGTAAAGATTCATAAAAGGTAAACCTCAAATCTATCATATCTTATCAAATAATAAATATAAATTTCGGATACAAATCGAATATGGATACATATTTTTTTCACCTTTTTATTGTATGGAGCAAATAATATATGGAATAATTTATACAAAATTTTATTCTTATTTATAATAATGTGCTTCATAACTTAAGAAGAGATTAGCATCAAATTTTATACATATCTATTTTAAAATATTAAATTTGTCCTAACAATTAGAATATCCGTTTACACCTCTAATACTGCATGATTGGTTGGCCGGACGCCCGCGTCCTGGTCCTTTGTATGTATTGACCACCCTTGTGCATATGTTTGGTTAACTGCACGACAGCATCTGGACCTGTACGCATAGATGCAAAATAGGCTTTTTTTATCTTCGTTGGTCTGTACACGTAGAGAAGTAAAATTCGTCAGTTTCCACAGATACAAGCCTCCGCGAG
Source organism: Zea luxurians (assembly GCA_029449295.1). Taxonomy (NCBI): domain Eukaryota; kingdom Viridiplantae; phylum Streptophyta; class Magnoliopsida; order Poales; family Poaceae; genus Zea; species Zea luxurians. Next base: position 39,704,960 of record JAOPSE010000001.1, on the reverse strand, counting down.
TTAGGCGCTGACGATACAGGTAACCAAACAGGACAATAGTAATTGTCTTACTGACTCTTGCGTTAAGACACGTCGAAGCCCGACCCTCACGAGACTAATGCCTCTCTTCTAATTGTCGCTTACGCGTTAGATTTTTCCTTTTAATTGTTGCTTATGTGGCCGTTTAGAGATGACATATCCAATGCCATTGTACTGTACGTGACCTAAGTATTTGACAACTATTACATGACTTTAGTAAGTTGAATTAGCTAATAAATTAATGAACAGTTGAACCATTAGTTGTACTGTTTAAATGTCTCTAGCTAATTTTAACATTTAACTATTAATTTTAATGCATTCAAATATTGCCTAAGAGTCAAATTTTTAATTTCTATATATACGAAATATAGATCTTTTGGAAACTAGAAATAAATTATTAATTACTAATAGAGTCATGTATTCAAAACAGACATTAAATTCGCTATTAAACATCACAGAAGAGAATAAGAATTAATTTATGATTTGGTGAACGGAATATATGATACATTAAAAACTAGTCAAGCTGTCTCAGGCCTCGTTGGGGCTAGAATCTGACCGTGCCAGCTCACTATAAGTCTATATAGGATCTGGCTGTGCCAGCTCACGGTGTGGGCAGACAGCTACTGGTGTTTAGTTTATATGGTTTAGAATAAGTATAGTAATAGGCTATAAGTCTATTTATATGACACTTTCGTTTATATAGACGAAAGAGACATTAAAAAGTAATTGAGGTGGACTTTCATGCAAGATAAAAAAGAAAGAGACAAGATGATAATCTAAGTGACTGGTTCACGTTTTGGAGGATCTGTTGGAATGGTTGACATATGCAAGGGTTAAGTGTTACATATATCGTGTGGTTAGAGATTCCCAGCTAGGTATAATCGGTTCGAATCGTCGTTGCTCCTCGGTCATGGAGACTCTACCCTTTGACCACTCATCGTAAGTCATGGATGGAATCACAATGAGTAAAAATATGGTTGTATTCATTAATGGGATGATGAATTTAGACTAGATGCAAACAAGGTCAATTAATACCTAATCTGGCAATAAAATGTTGAAAGTAAGGACTCACTTTTAGAAAGCTTTTCTGCAAAATGTCTAAGTTGATTCTTCCTAAAAGCCTATACTTTATTCCTAAATCCAGCATATCCTTGAGAGTCTTTTTCCTTAATCGGGTAAGACTTGCGAAAGTACACTTTGTACTCAGGGTTTTCGAACCCATGTTGTTGTAGGTACTAGATTTGTGCTGTTGTGGATGGTGCTAAGTGCCGGTGGGCTCGGTCTTCTTATAGGTCTAAGTAGCTCTTCTATACTTCTTATTGAGGATTGTCACTGAGCTAGCATTTATTTCAAACTCATAAATATTTTATAACGTCTCAAAGTATATTTTTTGAATCACTTTTGTAATCACTCCGATAAATATAATATAAACTTGTTGTAACTTGTAACATGTTGTAATAAATAATTTACCCTACAAATGTGTTTATGTGATTTGTGTTTACTTAATCTTGTGATCTTGGTTATAAGTGGTTTATTCGGGGTCCTTGGGACACTCGAACGGATCCTGTTAAGTTATTCGGTGCACATGCATAGCCGTCTGAGGTCTTCAAGACGAGGACAGGTGCATGTTGGCCCAATAACTTGGAAGGTTCTACCACAGCTGGTATCAGAGCAGGATTAAGTCTAATATGGTCACATACATATTTTTTAAAATAAAGTTTTGGTTTTGAAAAAACCTACTTTCAAGTAAACACATTGTTTAGTTTTAAAAAACATGTTTAAAAAATTATAATGCTAGCAACATCCTCTGTTAAGCCCTAAAATTAAGGACTATCAGGTGGCTTAAATCAAAATACTAACCCACAACATGGGGGAAATTGCATACATGTGTAATGTTATTTTTGAGGTCATTCAGTTTTGAATGGATCGATGCTTAGGTAAGTTTAGATATGAGAGCATGACCGAACAAACGTCGTTATAGGGGAGAGAATAAAAAAGCGCTTGATTATATACTTGTTACACATATGTATATATGAAGGCTGCAATGTGGAGTATTTACTTTTCTGAGATTCGGTACCCCATGTGTGTGTATGGGAATACATGCATGGGACTACTGAGAAGTGTAATATACTTGCAACGACACACCTACCTCAGGTAAGAAGGTGAGTTACCATAATGGGCTGCCCTATGGGTAAAGTGTGGCAGCGGTGCCTATGCGTGGCTCGACGCTTAATGAGGAGCCAACCTCCATATAGCAATATATGGAGTATAAACTGTGATAAACTGTCATGTGTGAACTGCATCATGGGAAACTAGACTATGATGGATTTTTCTACATGTACACTAACCTCGAAAATGTATGTGTAGTTGATGACTAGCAAAATATCGAGAGAGAACGTAGGTATGCCACCGATATAGAACATTACTGCCACATTATGTTGGCAAAACTTGTGAGGACGAACAGAACGAGCATGCATCCTGATTGTTGCATCGTGTTTGTCACCTGTGCACCAAAATGTTTCTCTCATCTTTATTCCAATACTTGGTGATTGTAAATAATGTGGTGCCTTAGAGATACATGTTTAGATGGCTTCCAGTTTTTCTTAATTTGACCATTAGTGCAAGTTGTGTTTGCTCTTGTGATTGATGTGCCGATAGAATGTTGGTGACTTGTTTGCCTAAACCCAAAGCTAGGTCATGTGCTCATTTAGTGAACCTTGACCTAAACCCATATTAATCTCAACTATTTATCATAGGTTTCATCTTGTGTGAGGGTTATTATTTTCATAAGATACTTGGAAACTTCTTAGTTAGACCATATTGTATCCTCATCACCTCCATCCTTGAAATAGTGTGGGATCTAATTCATAGTTTTATCATTTCTTCCAAAATTCCTTCAAGTCTCTAAGCATGAATGGTTTTGAATTTTCCATTACTACTCCATGACCAAGCTCATGCAAATGGATGCTTTGGAATCTGTTTGTTGGACATAAGATACACTCATATTTGAAACAAGGATCTCGAGTCCACGACCTTGACATTAACTTGTATCTCTTTTGTGGTCATATCTTTATCCTAAACTATGACCTTGTTCGATTTGTGCAAACTGATATCTCTCTTCTACTTTGCATCTTCTTGGGGATCATGTTATTATTTTATCAACCTAACCCAGGAAAGACAGGTCCGATCATTTTCTTGAGTTTGATGCCTTTGGTTTCCTCATATCTATCGAAGGTATACTAACTTAATCTTATGATTGTTTTCCCTTCGTATATAATTAGATACTAATCCTTGACCTTGTAATTTCTATGATGGGCATAGAAATATGCTTGGGGCTAAATTACAGTCTCCCATCGTACTTCCTTCATCAACCAATTTAGGCTTTGGCCATGTCTTGTTAATATCATCGGGCCATGATCTATTTGGCTCTCCACTTCGTAATCATCCTTATAGGTGGAGTCTCTTTTATATATGGTCATCCTTGCTCGGTCCATGTGTGCCATGTAAGATTCCCTATTGGTTCAGTTTGGTAATGGCATTATGACTAAAACCGATGGTGCCGTGATGAAACCGAGGGCCTCCTGTGGGTGCACACACACGGTTTTGTTGTTCGTCACACGCTGGTATCGCGGTTTGTAGTTGTAATCCATTATAAAACTATATCAATGTGTTACCTTGGCCCAATCTAGTTTTGCTACATGGAATTCATTATTGGTGTTGTTTGGTAATGGTGTCACGAGTAAGGACTTATGGTGCCGCAGCGGGACTGATAGCCTCCTGTGAATGCGCACACGGGATTTTGCTGCTTGGCGCATGCTGGTATCGAGGTATCTAGTCATGATACATTATGGAACTACCGTAATATGTTATCTTTCGTAGATCTCTTCCTTGAAACGATTTTGGTGTTGTTTGTCGAAGTGATCAAGCAACATCTGTCATCTCTGTTGGATCAAAAGAGTATACCACCTTGATGTGTTCTTTAACGATTTCACTACCAATTTAGAAATCTCCATAAAAAATCAGAACTCATCTATGTCTAATTGTGTGATAAAAAATCACCTCTTTCATGTGTGGCCTCATGACTCCTAACCTTGGTAGTGACTGCACATCTTTTCACAATTCTTGTTGTAAAAGTGAAGCTTTGGAGCTTTATAGTGTTGAAAGCAACTGATTAGTTCTTAAAATGGAGATTTATCTCCCCTGCTGCTGAACTGTAGGAATTTGTTCATTCACTCTCTTGTTTCATTCTTACGTCATCTAGGTGAGTAGTTTGTCTCACATGGAAGAGATGGATGAACAATCTGAACAAATGAATCTTTATCCAAATACTTGGCCTCCTGCTCGCAAATGAGAACTCTCAAACCCTGGTTTGCCAATGGGCAATGAGAAGGCCTACTCGATGTAAAAAGTAATTCAACAAGTTGGTTTTTACTAACTTGTAACTGCCTTATAAACAAAAAGTTGAGTTTGGAGATCATTCTCTCGAGTTGTCTAAACTCCCTTTTTAGTTCAACCCACCTTGAGAGAGTGTTTATAAGAATCAAGTTAAATCGACTGGCAACCACCTAATCATCGCTCTAGTCGTGTCTCGATCGCCTCACATGTGATTCTCTAACATGTGTGATTAAGTCAAGCCATGTTTAGTGCTTAAGAAAATGGATTGGTCGCAAAGTCAACATCTATGGATTCCTTCATTGATGTTTTCTCAGGCTTCTATCATCTTCCTTGGAATTGGAATCTCTACCAAACCACGAGTTAATCATGATGTTGTTCGACATACACACCTGTCTCATGTGCTACGAACTCTCCATGACGACTTGTTAACAAACTTCTTCCTATGTGCTTTACCCAAAAGGTTGCATCTAATTTGGTTTGAATACTGTTGGCCTTTGTTCTCAAATGCTATACATCAAGAACAAAGCAACACAATTGTTAATGATTAAAGACCTTCGTCCTTCGAAGCATTATTTCCTTAGGATATAATGATCTTCAGACGAAGGTCACGAAGGGCATACCTTCATCATCACAGTGAATAAATATATAAATTGGAGCAGGTTAAACATAAAGAAAACATAAATAATCATTCCAAATCATTAGACTATTTATATTCATATTCTTATGCAATAAGTATGAATAATCATCAATGATATTCATATTACATTTGTACCTTCGTCTTGACAGAAGGCGAAAAGGCAAGAATGATGCAAGAGTGATTCCATGTCAGCGTGAACAGTACGGTCTTACTATTCATCTATTTATAGGCACAGGACGTAGCCTAGATAAAATTACATTCATGTCCCTGACATTTGATGTTAACATAAGGCAAGCTATCTAGGACTGAGCAGTCTTTTCCCCTTTAGGTCGGTTTCTCATTTCGCCATTGTCAACATGTTGAGCCGAAGCTCCTACAGCCATTGCTTCAGAGCTAGTTTTGTTCTTCGTCCGAACCAGACCTTCGTACCGTGCGCATCTTCATCTCAAAGTCGAAGCCTCCTGTAGCATTTTGATATACTGAAAAGCATGTTAGTTAAGTTTTTGAGAACCTTTGGAAGAGGAAGGCCCCCAATAGTAGCCTCTCGCAGTATTAATTTGTTTTTGCATATAACAAATTTAGACTGCGACATGAACAAAGGCCTTTAGCCGAAGGTCCGAAAAAACACCTTCCCTTTGCTAGAATAGCGAAAGTCAATGACATGTGGGGCCTGCCAAGTTGCAATGCACTGGGCATATAAATAGGACCTGTATCGACAACATTTGTTGCGCCAACTCAATTGTTGGTGCTATTGTTTCAAGATTTAATTTTCTTGCCCTGAGATTTTGCTTGTTTTGTGAGCTTTGCGGTTTGTTCAAGTGCCCTTCAAATGGCTGACGATAAGAAGGTTGTTGATTTTGCCTTAGCTGGCTTTTTCGAGGGTATGGAGAAGATGAACACAGAAAAGATTATAAAGGAAATACTAGCTGATTTGTTTGAAGATTCCGACGATAGCGGGAGCTTTGATGTGGATAGTGAAGACGAAGATGCTAAAAATCGGCCCTGGCGACCAAGTCACACCATCTTTGGAAAATCATCTATTAAGCAGAGTCAAATTGATGCTATGAAAGGGAAGTATTTCCGAGATATTTCCATTGTGAGGGATGGAGGGGATAACACTGCCCCTGCACCCGAAGCTGATGAAGTGGTTGTGTTCAGAAGCTTCATGAAGGCGGGTCTTTGGTTTCCATTGAGCAGATTTTTGGTTGAAGTGCTGAAGACATTTGAGATCTTTCTTCATCAGATTACTCCCGAAGCTATAATTAGGATGGGGGTTTTTGTTTGGGATATGAGAAGCCAAGGGTTAGAACCATGTGCAAAGTGCTTTTGTAACATGCACGAGCTATTGTACGAGACGAAGGCTACTGGCAAGGAGCAGTATCACAACAACTTTGGTTGTTATGGCTTCGTGCCTCGCTCCAATGTAAGTTACCCAGTTCCAACATTCCGAAAAAGGTGGCCCAGGGCTGGATGGAGGAATGGTTTTATGTTAAGAATAATTTAGTTGAGAGGGAAGATATAAAAGGAATTATTCAATGTCCCATTTGGTCTCGCTTCGGCATCAGGAGGCCAGCCACCGCTCATGGGAATGATATAGAGGCATGCCAGAGAAGCTTCAACATTGTGTGTACTTTTATTGGCACAAGAGACCTAGTTCAAGAACACATCGCCTACAGAGTATGGCCTCTTGTGAGTGAATGGGAGATGCCAAAGGAGGCTGCTGCCTGGTCTAGTCAGGGCGGCCTAGTATATTTAAAATATACCTTCAGATATAGAGGCGAGTTTGATGAGCCAAACGATGAGTGGTTGAGTAGTATTGAGGCAACTAGTAACGAATTTCTTAGGGCCTACACAAGGGCCAAAGATGATGCAATGACCTTTGCCTTCGAAGGCCAAGGCAAGAAAAGATTGAATAGAGTTTTTGACGTCATTGGTTTCGTATATCCTGATTATTGCTATCCCTCGCGAAAGCAGGGAAAGAAAAGGAAAACTGCCGCTTCGGCCATCTCTGTTGTGCCGAAGGGCAAAAAGATCAAGGTTTTAACACACCGGTCGAGATACATTGAAACGACCATAGTGCCGAAGCTTGGTGAAGGGACATCTTCCACTGCTGAAGCAGAACGACCTGCTCCTGCCATCCCCACGGAAGACCTAACTAAATTGCTGAAGGTTCCTGTAGCCGGTCCAACCGAAACACCAAAACACGATGCCAAAACCAAAGAGAAGGTGGCCAAAGAGCCAAAGCTAGAGCTGCCAAAAATCTTGAGCCCATCAGCAGAGCCAGGATTGCCGAAGTTATCCAGAGCTCCTGCAATAACTCCCAAGAGGAGGAGGATGGCAAGCGTGCTGGACGCTGTCATGGAGTCGACAAGGGCGTTGACTCCTGCCCTTGTAAAAAAGGTTGCTGAAACTATTATGGCTCGTGCTGAAACCAAAGCTAGGCCCTCAATGCCCGCCGAGGCAGAGCCTGCTGCAACTGAGCAGAGAGCTGAGCAAGAATCTCCAGATACTGGCATGGCTCTAGAGAAGAAGGATGCGCCCGAAAAATCTAAATCTCCTATTCCCGAAGCACCGTCCGAAGATCTTGACTTTATTATTCGACATGCTTCAGGAAAAAAGCTATCTGAAGAAGAAATCATGGCCAAACACTACGCCCGGGAACTGAAATACCCAAAGGGGGCCTTGGTGTACAATGGCACGGATGAAGATGATTTCCTATACTGTCTCTCAGACAACAAGAAAATATCCGTCTGCCAGGAGATGGCCAAAAATATGGGATTTCCGAAGCTTGAAGCTGGCCTCTCCGCCATGTCAAAGGATGACCTTGCAGACAGCCTTGCGTACAACAGTCTGAAGGTACGGAAGTGATGAACTTAAAAATAGATTATCTTGTCTTGTATTCTCGTGCTAATCCTATCTTTTTTGCAGGGCTTGATTCTTAGCAATGCTTTGAGGGCGCAGAAGAATGCTGAAGATGAAAGCTGCCAGATAGCCCTCGGCAACCTTCGGTCAGAAGTTACCAGACTGAGGAACGAAGCTGTAGAAAAAGACAAAATTCTGTTTTCCTTAGTGGACAGGGAGAAGAAAGATGAGGCAAGATTCAATGCTCAATCCAAAGCACACGAGGCCGAAATCAAAAACCTTTGGAAACAACTTGCCGAAGCTAATGAGAATTTTGAAGTTGCGAAAGTGAGTCAAGAAATAAGTGAATGGAAGAACACAAGATTAGAAAAGAATGTTAAGGAGCTTCGTGATTCCAAGGAGGGATGCTTTGAAAAATCCTTGGATTGCGTAAGAAAACTGAAAACTAGCTTTGCCAAGGTAGGTGCGTACTCTTCCAAAGAGAAGTTCATTCGAGGTGACCCTGAGGGGGTCATTGATTGGATAAGTGAAGAAGCCGAAGGCTTTGAAGAGATTCTTAGCGATCGTGGTGATATTTGTGCCTTTACCGGCGCTCGAGGGATTGCAGCTATTCCGGAGAAGGCTGGTTGCGACCATGTTAAAGCTACGGCTCAGACCGAAGCCGCCTTCTCCACAGGCGACACGAAGGACCCTTCGGCCGAAGCCACGTTGGTGGGCGGGAAATTTTATTCCGACGTCTGGTTGAATGGTGGTCGAGAAATGGCCAACGAAATTATATAGAAAATTGAAAAGGATACCCATGACGCTCAGGAAGAAGCTAAGTGAGCCGAAGAAGCCACCGAGCGCGCAAGGCATATAGGTATTATTTTTGAATTTTAGCTTTGGTGTTTATTTTTTGGCTTCGGACTAACAGTTTGTCTACTATAGCTGAACTCTTACCGCTGCCCGAGCCATATGGCCCCTAGGCCAATCCCGTCATGAAAGAAGCGCTGGGTGTAATGAGTGTCGCTAATTCCATCGTCGACGAAGTCATCGATAGGCTGCTGAATGAGGCCGCGGAGAAAATTCTTAAAGAAGATTAGGCTTTATTGTAATGATACAATGTAACATTCTGTGTATGAGACAATTAACAGATATGTAAATTAATGTAGAATATTTCTTTGCGATGTATGAAATTTACGCACATACCGTTTTTGAGCCTTCGGCGAAAAAACACCTTCCCTTCTTTTTATGCTTCGTAAAGAAAGAAGCCTCATTTTATAGCGAATCTGTTGTGATACTGTTAATAGATTTTCCTGATAAAATTGGATTGGTCGAAGGTTTGGTTCATGCCTTAGCACATTTCCATTCAACAAATTGTTGTCGAAGGTCTGCTTCATGCTCAACCTTTGCTGTTGGTGCGATATGATGTAATGCTATGCAAAATGATGCGATGATATGATGCAACATGATGTTTATGCCGAAGACACACGCCCACACTAAAACACTCAAGACTCTGCATCCCCTTGGGGACATCTTTGGAGTCTTTAAGCTCTGCATCCCCTTGGGAACGACTTTGGAGCTTCTTCACCTTATATTTCGGTGGTATTTAAGCTCTGCATCCCCGTAGGAACGACTTTGGAGCTTCTTCACCTTCTATTTCGGTGGTATTTAAGCTCTGCATCCCCTTAGGAACGACTTTAGAGCTTCTTCACCTTTGATTTCGGTGGTATATTGGCTCTGCATTCCCTTAGGAACGACTTTTGAGCTTCGGAACTTACTCTGCGCTCCCTTAGGAACGACTTTTGTAGTTTCGAAACTTACTCTGTGCTCCCTTAGGAACGACTTTTGTAGCTTCGGAAGTTTGTTAGGAGGAAGCATTTTACTCAATGATACGAGCACAATTATTATAAGAAATCAGAATTCAGTCCTTTGTGACTTATTTTTCATACAAGAAAAATAAAATGATAGAAAAGATAAAGATACACCAAGGGTAGGATATTCTTTAGTAGATGTGCTTGGATTCAGGCACAGTGCTATTGACTGTGCGAGCTTCGGACTCCTCCAGAAAATCGTGCTGCTGTTGAACATGTTGATGCCCTTCTGGCTGCTGGCTTTGGGCCATGGTAGGTGGGAGCGGTGGTGGTGGTGGCAACTAAGCCCATGAAGCTTGAGAATGGCTTGTCGAAGCGATAGAGGTCGTATGCTGTTGATTGCCTACGTACTCTGGTACGTAGGGAGAATAGCATGAAGCAGTGTGTAAAACCTGCTTCGGCTGATTCTACCGTGCTTCAGCTTTGGCAATCTCTTTCTGCTTTTGAATTGTGACCTAGCACATTCTTGTGGTGTGGCCTTTATCTTTGCCACAGAAAAGGCAGTATAGTTTCCTAAGTTGATTTGCGAACCTTCCTCCACTGAAGCTTCTTCCTCCTCTGCCCCTCGGAGCTGGTGGTCTGAATGGAGTCATACTTGATGACTGAGAATTTTGGTGACTATGCTGAGCATTGCTGGCCCTTTCATCATTGGAATTGGAGTTATGAATTGAATGGACATGCCTAGGATGAAGCCTCCCTCCGAAGCGCCTGGTCATCTCAGAAAACCTGTAGGCCTCCTCCCTTCTTTGGCGAAAATCATTGTCAGCCTGGATGTACTCATCCATCTTTTGAAGCAGCTTCTCCAAAGTCTATGGAGGCTTCCTAGCAAAATATTGAGCCGTAGGTCCCGGGCGAAGCCCCTTGATCATGGCCTCAATGACAATTTCATTGGGCATTGTAGGCGCTTGTGCTCTTAGACGCAGGAACCTTTGAACATACGCCTAAAGGTACTCCTCATGGTCTTGCGTGCACTGAAACAACGCCTGAGCAGAGACTGGCTTCGTCTAAAAGCCTTGGAAGCTAGTGATTAGCATATCTTTAAGCTTCTGCCATGATGTGATTGTCCCTGGCCGGAGAGAAGAGTACCAGGTTTGTGCTACGCTTCTGACTGCCATGACGAAGGATTTCGCCATGACTGCAATATTGCCCCCATATGAAGATATGGTTGCTTCATAACTCATCAGAAACTGCTTGGGGTCTGAATGTCCATCATACATAGGAAGCTGAGGTGGCTTGTATGATGGGGGCCATGGAGTAGCCTTCAACTCTGTTGCCAAAGGAGAAGCATCATCAAAAGCAAAATTGCCATGATGAAAATCACCATACCATTCATCATCATTGTATGAATTCTCTTGCCGAAGCTCCCTGTGATGGGGCCTTTGGTCTTGGTCCTCCTCGGTGAGATGGCACATCTCTTTGGTGGCTTCATCAATCTTTCTCTGGAGATTGGCGAGCCGAAGCATTTTCTCTTTCTTTTTTTGAACCTGTTGGTGGATAGCTTCAAGGTCCCTGATCTCTTGGTCTAGTTGCTCCTCCTGAGGTGTTGGGCTTGTAGCCTTCCTCTTCTGGCTCCTAGCTTCGCATAGCGTCTCCTGATTAACATCCAGTGGCTGCAGTGCAGCCCCTGGCCCGGTTGTTTTCTTTGGAGGCATGACGAAGGTCGATGCTTGCCGAAGGTGGTCGAAGGTGGGCACCAATGTTGGCCTTTGTTCTCAAATGCTATACATCAAGAACAAAGCAACATAATTGTTAATGATTAAAGACCTCCATCCTTCGAAGCATTATTTCCTTAGGATATAATGATCTTCAGACGAAGGTCACGAAGGGCATACCTTCATCATCACAGTGAATAAAGATATAAATTGGTGCACATTAAACATAAAGAGAACATAAATAATCATTCCAAATCATTAGACTATTTATATTCATATTCTTATGTTATAAGTACGAATAATCATCAATGATATTCATATTACATTTGTACCTTCGTCTTAACAGAAGGCGAAATGATAAGAATAACGCAAGAGTGATTCCAAGTCAGCGTGAATAGTACGGTGTTACTGTTCATCTATTTATAGGCACAGGACACAGCCTGGATAAAATTACATTCACGTCCCTGACATTTGTTGTTAACATAAGGCAAGCTATCTAGGACTGAGCAGTCCTTTCCCCTTTAGGTCGGTTTCTCATTTCGCCATTGTCAACATGCTGAGCTGAAGCTCCTACAGCCATAGCTTCGGAGCTAGTTTTGTTCTTCGTCCGAACCAGACCTTCGTACCATGCGCACCTTCGTCTCAAAGCTGAAGCCTCATGTAGCATTTTGATATATACTGAAAAGCATGTTAGTTAAGTTTTTGAGGACCTTCGGAAGAGGAAGGCCCCCAACAAATACTTACTATCCATATGTTCACTACTCGCACAACAAAATCATGTGATCTGAAAAAGAAAACTGCACACATGGAACCATGTGTGTTCTTCTAGCATGTATCATCTCTGTTGTTGAAATCTCTAATTAATTTAGAGTGATACATGCTATATCCATTAAAGAAACAAACATCTTGAAGTACTCACCTCTGTTTGGAGCTGCCTTATGCTATCACTGATATGGACAGGAGTTACACGCTTCTCTACCCTTAGAAATTTTTTGCTCTGAATCTCGAGACGAGATTCTTTTAAGGGGGAGGGCTGTAACACCCATGTGTTACTATGCATTTATCAACGGCTATGGACTTAAGCGTAGGTTGCCGATGAGAATATCAGTCTTTGTATCCTAATTGTCTTTACCTACAGGTTTTGATATTGCCTGCATTTCTATCTATCAGTGTTCCTGAAATGATTTCGTGAATTCTAGAATACAATAATATCGTCTGATGTCGAGTCCTGAGCCGTTTGGATCGCACAAGTAAGTGAATATCGCTTTACAGGGTGTCTAGATTTTTGTAATTTGTACCGCGCTCGTTAACTAAGAAATCAGGTTTGAGGATTTATAAAGGAATCTTATTGTCCAGCAAATTATTAATGGCAAAGAAACCAAATGTTTGATAGTAGGTGAAGTTCGTCAAAATTTGACTGGATTAAATACAGTCTAAATTACCAAAGTCAATCTCGTCTGGTTCTGTCCATATGTTTCTCGCTAGCTCTAAATCTTTAGATATAAATAACTGGTAAAAGTTCGTTTGACTTCGAGAGTATTCACCACATCAAGTCATGTCTAAATATTATTGTCGATCTCTTCTTTGGCTCAACCCTTTTATACATCTTTTAGACCCCTCAAATCTTAGTCCTAAAATCAAAATATCATTTAATTCGATCCATTTTAGCCCTATTTAACTCCTAAACTCTATTAGTGGTGTATTCTCTGATTAAAAGAAAGGAAACAAAATTCTTCTCTTCATTATCTTATCGTCGCTCATCTGTTGGCCTTACCTCTCTCATGTATTTGCTTCCCTAAGGTTCTTATCCTGGTACGGATCTTTTGCTAGAGATATTCCCCACCATCGTTCGCTCTTGGCTTTATCATCTACTAGCCACGTACGACATAGGTCACGTATTCTATCTCCCATGCACCTCCCTCGACGTGAGTTCCTCTTCGATAAATATCCCAGCTCGCCTCTCCCACCCCTCTTGGTTGTGCTTGGCTCGGCCTTTGGCAGCCACGCCGCTAGCCCTATGCCGAAGCACGCCGGCCACTACCTCCATCCACCATGCCACCATCCCCAGCACTCGCCTCTAGCCATGGCACCCAGGCTCCGCTCGGCCTTGTCTACACCTTAGCCCAGCGTCGCATGGACCGCGCCCCTGCGAGCTTCCTCCATCGGGCATGTTCGAACGCCACCAACATCAAGCGCTCATCCATGGTACGCTGACCACGTGTCTCCTGGCCTCACTGGGCCTCTGGCCACCGCAGCGTCCCCACCTCGTCCACGCCGCCAGTAGCTCAGCCTATACCTATGTGTCTCCCTCTGCTACCTCGCCGGCTAGCTTGCTCTTAGCATCGCCGTTCGCCCTGCACGCTCGTCGTCGACCAGGCTCGGCGGGACGTGTTCTCCCTCGCCCTCTGACGCTCGCCTGGCTGCTTGTCCTTGTCATCAAGTTCTTCGTCAACCTCGCGTCGTCCTCACGTTTGTGGTCGGCTAGTGTCGTCCCCTGCCCCACAGTGGTGCTCGACAAAACACTGAACCCGAGTTTCGTCGCCGTCCGTGCGAATATCATGTCAGTTCGTCTTGGTAAGCGGAGTAGTTATTCATGTTACTTAAATATATGAATGGATTGGTTGTTTGTGTTAATCGCGATGTGTGATGAAGTTTAGGCTTGGGATACTATTCATGAGAAAAATATTGGTAGACATATATGTGATGTTTGGGCGAGTTGTTGACATTGAAAGGGAAATGGGCTTAATCATTTCCTATAATCGATTTTAGTGGTTGACGTCCATCACAAACCACATGGACTAATTAGTTTGCTTAGATGTCATTTTTCTTAGGTGCATAAGGTTCAATACAAACCAAGAAAGAAATTCAGTTGGGGACTCAAATAAATTTGGAGCAAAGACTTGAGAGTGTGCTGCAAGTGGCGCACCGGACAGTGTCCGGTGCCCTAGGCCGAGCTCCACTCGAAATAGCCACTCTTGGGTTTTCCCAGGGCGCGCTCCGCTATAATTCACTGGACTATCCGGTGTGCACCGGACATGTCCGATGAGCCAACGGAGCAACGGTAACCTGGCACCAGCGATCGACTGCCAAAGTGAATAGTGCGCGTAAGAAATCAGAGCACACCGGATATGTCCGGTGTTGCACCGGACTGTCCGGTGCAGCTACAGGACAAAGGGTTCCAACGGTCAAGCCGCTCCAAACCCCAACGGCATGCTGACGTGACTCGCACCGGACAGTGAATGGTACCTGTCCGGTGCACCACCGGACTGTCCGGTGTGCCCATCGACAGCAAAAATAGCCAACGGCTAGAAAGTGGTTGGAGGCTATAAATACCCCCAACCACCTCCTTGAATGGCATCCAAGTTTTCTGAAGTTCACATTCAATACAAGAGCAATAGCATTCACTCCAAGACACATTCCAAAGATCAAAACCTCTCCAAGCCTCCAAATCAACTCAATTCATTAGTGACTTGAGAGAGTGTGTTTTGTGTTCTTTTATTGCTCTTGTTGCTTGGATTGCTTTCTCCTTCTCATTCTTATTTCTCTAAGTACTTTGTAAAGCTAGCAAGAGACACCTAAGTGTGTGGTGATCCTTGCGGGGTCTGAGTGATCCAAGTGATTAAGGAGAAGCCTCGGCTAGTCTAAGTGACCGATTGAGAGAGGGAAAGGGTTGGAATAGACCCAGCCTTTATGGCCTCCTCAATGGGGATTAGGTTCTTTGAAACTGAACCTCGATAAAACAAATCACCGTGTTCATGTTGGTACTCCAACGGGTGTGAGGAAAGAATGCTTGCAAGGTTCAACAGGGAGTGGTAATAGCTCCGTTAATCTGCCCCCTCTAGGGTACTGTACGGGGGTATTTATAGGCACCTGAGTGCCTATCGTCCTCGGGCAAGGACGTTTATGCCCTCAGGTGCCCAGAGCATCCTCCGAATATTCCCTCCAAAGGGAGGTTATAGACCGTCATTACAGAAAAGGCTATTACAGATGAGGCTCGTAACATGCTCATCCCTGCGGGGCCCATTACAGTAAGCCGAATCCCACTTGGGCTTCTGGGCATGATGAGGACGTGAGGCCAGCAGTCGTAGAGCGGAGTGATGCCTTTGTCTTGCAATGGAGAGGAGCGAAGCTGCGGAGTCTAGTCGTGAAGTCCTCATCGAACCAGCGTCCTTGGTGTCGTTGGTGAAGCGAGGCGACGAAGGCATGGAGCGAAGGATAGCGTCTTCGCCTTCGCCCCAACATTTGCCCTCCGAGGGACCAGTTCGACTGAGTCATCTAGTGCCGAAGACGTCGCTAGATGGTGGAGACGCTGCCCTCGCTCGAAGTGGTCCCGCGGGGGTTTTTGAGGTGACCTTTGATGGACGTGGCACTGTTGGACTACGCGTTTCCCGAAGCGCCGTGCCCTGCCTATAAAAGGGGGCGATGCGGCTTGGGCTGTCGCTTACCTTTGCGTGCGCCGAAAAACCCTAACTTTTTGAAACCGCTCGCCCACTCGCCTGCGTCCCTTATTCTTCTGCTCCGGAGATTTGGCCCGCGTCAAGCAAACTGCGCACCGCTGTCAACGGTACGTAGCAATGTCGTCTTCTTCCTCATCTGCTGCAAATGCGCCGTCGGCCGATTCATCGTTCGGGGATACTCGAAGCGATGTGGCGGCGATGGAGTTACAGCAAGGCCACACAGTGGAGTTCGGCGTCTCGAGGATTTCCTCGGGTCACGTGCAGGACATGCAACAGTTGGGGTACTTTGGTAACGATGTTGGGCGTGTCCTGGGGGCGGAAGAGATTCCTGAGCCTGAGGGCGAATTAGTTGTGTTCGAGGCATTCTTCATCGTCGGCCTTCGACTGCCTGCACATCATTTCGTGGCGGAGGTCTTACAGAGGTTCGACGTCCAAGTCCACCAGTTGACGCCTAACGCCGTGGTGGCCCTGGCGAAGTATGTCTGGGCGGTAACTTCGTACGGTGGTCAGCCCTCCATGGAGGTCTTCGGCAAGATCTATTGTCTGCACTGGCAGAAGAGAAAAATTGGAGGTGATATTGCACAGTTTGGATCGTGCACCTTCATGCCGAGGACCGGAAAGACCTCGGCGGAAGTCGTGGAACTAGTCCCCTACGCACGCAATAAGTGGGGCAACTGGTGGAACTATTGGTTTTATGTTTCGGGAGAGGAAGTCGAAGGCCTCCCAGGGCTCCCCACAGCCGTGACATGCTCCCGTTGTTATGTGGCATTTCCACCGTTCGAGGTGGCAGAGGATGATGAGGACGAAGGGGCCCTCCGGTGCGCTGCCTGCATGAGTAGCGGGCGTGATTTGGTTGAGGAATTCATCGGTTATGGAGTGTGGCCCTTGGCGCATGGCTGGGCGCTTGGCGAAGTGTGCCCTCGCCAGATGCCTACCCTTGGCGGGCAGCTGGTGCGAAGTCCTACCTTCGCCTTAGATTTGCGCGGCCGGAGCCCAGCCGCGTTCGTGCGTGAAGTAGATGATGGGGCTGTAAGGATTGTGGGGCGGTATGTGCCTAGGACGGAGGCTCTACAGAGTTGGGATATTCGTGGATCCAATGTTCGCTTGAACCGTGTCTTTGACTTAAACCATTTTCCATATGGCGGTTACCCTGGAGACGCTGCTGCTGCTATTGATCGCCATGGAAAAGAGCCAGCGGCTGCGGCTGAGGAAGGCCCTTCATGGGAGGCGGCGCCGACTGTTAAGAAGAGAAAACTAGGTACTGCAGCTGAAGGGTTGGGGGTCTCCGATCGTTTTGTCGTGGAGTTAATGGGGACTTGTGTGGCCCTCGAGGGAAGGATGTCTTCGCCCGAGCTCCGGGAGTCTTCTACGCGAATGCTGGAGGTTACCGAGGGTCGATGGCCAAGGAACGTTCCAATCCCCCAGGTGGTCGGCGAGGACATATGTACATCTCGTTTGGCCCGTGAGATGAAGATTTTTCCTTACGGACGGAATATTGCTGTTGTTGTATCGGCAGTGATGGACAAGGATCGTCAAGATGCGGCGTGGAAGCGCCGGGTGTTCACTAGGGTCGGGGACCCTAGTCGCGAGGTGAAGAGGGTGTGGGGGGAGGGGCACGAAGTCCACCGCCCCCGCCGACAGCAAACCACCGCCGACTGCGAAGCCGGTCGTCCCCGGGCCCAGCAAGTCTTTGTCGGGTGTGAGGGCTGTCGCTTTCGGGTCGGGCAAGCCGCCCTCGGCTGAGCCCACGAAGGAGCGAAGGCCACCGTCTTTGGTGCACACCGACGAGGTGGTGGCAGGTGGTGCCGACCTCGACATGGACATCTACGTGGATGATTATCGCGTAGGTCGTGTCATGATGTTCGATGCACACACGGGTCGAGGACTCGTTGGTGAGTTTTTTACATGGCGACTGGGTCTTGAACAAGATTGTGGTGTAGGGTCGGATGTTGGGCAACTAGCTGTTGTCCCGGCTATGGCTGTGGCGGCTGCCGAGGCGAAGGGTACTTCGCAGGACCCATGGTCCAAATTTTGTGCCAGTGACGAGATTTCGTCGGCCGCCGCCGCTAAAGACGTGGCGGGCTCTGTTTCCCAACAGCTGAAGCATGCGACGTAGCAGCTGAAGCATGTAAGTCATCTTGGACTTCGTTAGTACGTTGTGTTTATGCGGTTGCGAATCTGATGGATTTTTTGTGGTAGGCAGCCGCCTTCACCGACCATGTTGCGTCGGGCGCTCTGACTTCGGAGTTCGCTACCGAGAGGCAACGGCTCGAGGGCAGGATTGAGCGCCTCCGGGCACAGCATACAAAAGCTGTTCGGGACAAGTCAGCTGCGGAAAACAAGAGCCGTAGGCTGACGGAGAAGTTGGCGACTGCGAAGGCCGAGAAGGAGGATCTCAGGCGCCAGTTGGCGGCGGAGAGGAAGGACGCGAACAGAGCCTGTGCTGAGGCGCAGGCTGCATAAGCCGAGGCCAAACTTGCCCGTGCGGAGGCTAGTCTCACCCACCAACACGCCGAGGAGATGGAAGCGAGCCTCAGTGGCCTGCGCAACCGCGTGGACAAGGCGGAGGCCTCTACTCGCGTAGAGGTCGACCGGACGCATGGGCAGCTCGTGGAGGCGTATCGGGAGCTTGGTGCACGGACCGCTCCCTTTGAAGCGTCTGGGACGGAGGTGGGCCTTTGCTTCCTTGGGTGGCTGCAGGAGGAGCTGGAGATGCTACCGATGATCGTGACTGGCCTCATGTCCTTCGCCTCCCTCATCACCTGCGAGGGGGCCGTGAATGCCCTGTCCCACGAGGGATGTGGGCACTTCGAGGTCTTCGACCGATTGGACGAATACTTCGAGCGCGGAATCTTCCAGGTTGAGGACCCAGTGCTGAAGCGGTCGGCCGAGGCGCTTTACGATAGGATGTGGGGCCCTCACGGCCATGAGACTGTCTGAGAGAGGTCCGACCGGGTGATGGAGCAAGTAAGAGTATATGTGGGTGTGTGTATATTTGTGTGATTGTTTAATGATTTTTTCTATAGATGGCGCATGATGAAGAGGTCGAGGACCTCGGGGATCTAGATAGCACACTGCCTGAGGCGTCGGGGGTGGAGTTGGCGCCGCCATCTGATGCTAGTGATGGCCCCCTAGTGACCCTCGCGCCGACTGGTGTCGACGAGGACCCCGTGCCGGCTGCTGCGCCAACTGGTGGGGACACTTCGATGGTGGCGGGCGAACCAGCAGCCGAAGACCCTGCAGTGTCGGCCGGCCCTTCGTAGGTGGCAGGATAGGATTTAGGGATATCAGGTGTAATTTTTGTTTTTGTGATACTGAAACTCGGTTGCTGCGCAGGTTCCGACGTGTGGGCCTGCGCACGCAACCGCTGCTGACAATACTAATTTTGTGGCAGCCGCAACCGCAGTGCCTGCCAATGATAATTTGTCTGGCTCTGGATCTGAATGTTTTGAGTCTGATGGTGAGTCTGGGGGTTCGTTTTCCTAGACCGAGGAGTCCTCGGATGAAGGCTTGGATTATTTTGCTGCATTAGATGTGGCCACAGCGGAGTCCCTGCCGTGGGTGGAGGTTGGCGAGGTGGTTGACCTGTCTAATGCAAGGACCGAGTGTCGGAGGCGAAGGGTGGCTTCGAAGCATAGCGTGGGCAAGGTTTCGCGAAGCGGTAGACACCGTCGTATGGGGTTGGAGCGGGATCGTCTTCGAGTAGACCGGTTTGGTAAACGAGAACTATTGTCCTCGCCGGTTGGGACGAGCATTGGTGAGGGGGATCTGCGGAATCTTTTTGAGGGTGAGGAATTGAGAATAATTTTGTTCAATTATAGGGAGTTGGGCATCATCCCAAAGGTTGAACCGATGTGATATGTGGTGCCCTCGCTGAGTGTGTGAAAATACAACTTGTATGTAACTGCAACTTGTGTTGTAATGTGGCATGTTGGCCGTTTTCGCGCGCTTGTGCTGATCCGGCTGCACCCTTAGGCGACTTTTGCGCGGAGTGTCTTTTCGGTAAAAGACTTCGATGGTGTGCGTATTGTGCTTGTTCGGCTGCACCCTTAGGCGTCTTTTGCATGAAATGTCTTTTTCGGTAAGAGACTTCGATTATGCACTTGTTGTGCTATTCCGGCTGCACCCTTAGGCGTCTTTTGCACGGAGTGTATTTTTGGTAAAAGACTTCGATTAGTGCACTTGTTGTGCTATTTCGGCTGCACCCTTAGGCGACTTTTGCTCGGAGTGTCTTTTTGGTAAAAGACTTCGATTAATGCACTTGTTGTGCTATTCCGGCTGCACCCTTAGGTGACTTTTGCTCGGAGTGTCTTTCTAGTAAAAGACTTCGATTAATGCACTTGTTGTGCTATTCCGGCTGCACCCTTAGATGATTTTTGCTTGGATTGTCGCACGCGAGGGTAGTCTACGCTACCTGTCGCGGTGACTTCGGAGTGGTCGAATACCGAAGACCATCGAAATGGTCTTTTTCGACACGTTGCATCTGAGTTTTGTTTTGCGGGGGCTTTTGCTGGTATATTACATGGCTCCACATCATTAAAAACCTTACCCCCCGGGAGGAAAAGAGTGCGGGTCGGAATAACATTGTTTGCTGGATTACAAGGGCGCATGGGCCCTGATGATCAAACAAAAAATTTGCGAAGGTTGTCAATGTTCCAGAAGTGCTCTAAGTCTTCGCCGGAAGGCGTTGCTAGCTTGTACACGCTGGGGGATGCCTTCGACTTGACGATGAATGGACCTTCCAATTTCGGCTCCAGCTTGCCCCGTGATTCTGTCTGGGTGGTCCAGATGAGTATGAGGTCTCCTTTGTCGAACTCTCTTGGGACGACCGCGTGGTCGCGCCAGGCCTTAGTTTGAGCCTGATATTTGTTGAGGGACTGTACGGCGAGGACGCAGTCTCCGTCGATGAGATCTTTGGACGTTGGTTCGTCGACATTGGGGACCGCTAATGTGCTTGTTCGGGGTGACCCATGCTTTATTTCCTGCGGTGTCATGGCCTCGGATCCGTACAATAGACGAAAAGGTGTGAATCCAGTTGCCCGACATTCTATCATGTTTAGGGACCATACCACTTTAGGTAGTTGGTCGGCCCATTTGCCCTTCTTGTCATCGAGAAGTCGTTCCTTGATGGCGGTGAAGATCTTGCCGTTGGCGCGCTCGACGACACCGTCGGATTGCGGGTGGTATACCGAGGCAAAGACAGGCTTGGTGTCGATGGAGAAATAGAAATCCCTGAAGTCCTGGCTGTCAAACTATTTGCCGTTGTCGACTGTGAGTTTGGACGGGACTCCGAATTGGTAGATAATGTTTTGCCAGAAGAACTTTTGGGCGGTCTTCGATGTTATTGTGGATACTGCTCTGGTCTTGATCCACTTGGTGAAGTACTCGATGGCAACGAAGGTGAATTTGAGATTCCCTTAGGCCGTAGGCAGTGGTCCGACAATATCCAGCCCCCAGCGTTGAAGTGGCCATGTGTGGGCGATCAGCTTGGTGAACTGCGAGGGGTTGCTCGAGCGGGGAGAAAACTTCTGGCATGCTTCGCAAGACCTTGTGACTCAATTCACAGTACAGATTATCACGGGCCAGTAAAATCCTTAACAGATTACCTTGGCAGCGAGGGCCCTGGGTCCTGAGTGGGAGCCGCAAGTTCCGCTGTGGACTTCGTGAAGGATTTGAATGCCTTCGGTTTTGGTCACGCACTTTAGCATGGGCTAACTGATCCCCTTTTTATACAGCTGGCCCTCGACTAGTGCGAAGTCCCGGCTTTGATGCTTGAGGCGTTTGGCCTCATTGATGTCACTTGGGTGGTAATGTCCTTGCAGATACAAAGTTATAGGGGCCCGCCAGTCTTCAGTCATGATGAGGTTGACGATGCGATGGCCTTCGGCGTCATTAGTTATTTGTAAGCCCTCCGGGTTGCGGACAGCTGGTGTTCCGATGACGTGGTAGAACACGTCGGAGGGCAAGGTATCGCCTTTGGCCGCTGCCTTAGCCAACGCGTCGGCCTCTTCGTTCTAGCACGGTCCACATGCTGTAGGGTGAAGCCCTTGAACTGTTTCTCGAGACTGCGAACAGCCGTAAGGTACTGCATGAGCGTGGGGTCTTTCGCTGAATATTCTTTTTGACTTGGCCGGCAACTACCTTGGAATCTATCTTGACTATGCATGCGGTGACGCTGAGTGCTTGCAGTTTGCGAAGGCCCATGATGACGGCTTCATATTCTGCTATATTGTTGGTGTATCTGTCAGACTCCAAGGCGAAGCTAAGGCGTGCCGCGTATCTGTACTTGACACCTGTGGGTGACGTGATAA
Organism: Zea luxurians; assembly: GCA_029449295.1. Taxonomy (NCBI): domain Eukaryota; kingdom Viridiplantae; phylum Streptophyta; class Magnoliopsida; order Poales; family Poaceae; genus Zea; species Zea luxurians. The sequence goes on along the minus strand of JAOPSE010000001.1, from coordinate 39,682,775 downwards.
TTGCCGCTGCGCCTACCCCCGCATGGCACCATGCGCTGTCGCAGTTGATGGTCCACACCTTCTCTAGAGACCATTCTTGTTGCCATGCTGGCCCTGTCCAGTCAACGATGAAGTCTGTCAGGACCTGCGACTTGATTGATGTCCTGGGCTCGAAGGTGATGTGGTACTCGGATAGTTGGGTTGCCCATTTGGTGATTCGGACGGACGCCTCCAGGTGTAACGCCCTGAATTTGGGGGTAGAATTTTTTCTTCTTTTCTCTCACCAAATTCAGGCGTTACTCTTTTCTTTTCTCGTTCTCTCGCTAAACCTTGACCTTTTCCAAAGTTTTAGCGGGGTTCAGCTTGGAATTCCCGCATAAAGCAAAACCTTAAAATACTTTATGTTGTTTGATGCATCATGCCGAACCATGCATTCTTTCGATTGCTTAAAAATGTAAGTGCATTCATCCAGGAAAAACGGATTTCGAAAAGGAGAAAACCTTTTTTTTCTTTTTCTTTTTTTTCCTTCCTTCTCTCTCTCCTCCCTTTTTCTCTCTCCCGCGCCGTGGGCCGCCCCGGCCGACCCAGCCGCCCCTGGCCGGCCCAGCCCCCCCCACGCCCCCCCTTTGGGCCTAGCTGGCCCAGCCGCCCCTCCCTCTTTCCCCCAAATCCCTCTCTCTCCCTCCCTTTCTCCCATTTTCTCTCTAGCCGCCGCCCCCTGCCCTAGCCGCCGCCCCCTGCAGCTCGGCCGCCCCTGCAGCTCGGCCGCACCGCCGCCCGGCCGCCCCGTCCCCGTCCCCGGTGAGCCCTCCCCTCTCCCTTCCCTCTCCCCTCCCCTCCCTCTCCCCGGTCAGGCCGCCGCCCGGCCCAACCGCCCCTGTGCCCGCCCGGCTCGGCCGCCCTCACCACCGCTCGGCCGCCCCGCGCCCGCGCCCTGCCCAGCCGCCCCAGCTCGGCCGCCCCGCGCCCGCGCCCTGCCCAGCCGCCCCTGCCCCTGGCCGGTTCAACCGCCCCCCGGCCGGTTCAACCGCCCCCCTTTTTTATTTATTTTATTTTATTTTATTTTATTTTATTTTCTTTCATCATTGTTATTTATTTTGTTTTGGACAAGCTAATCATCGTTCATGTTAATGAAATAAGAAAACTTAATTTAGAATTCCGTTACGCTAGTTAATTCATATAATCAATTGTTTATCCAGTTCAATGTTGATCAACTAAAAATGACTAGGTTTCCATTAGTGCATATAACTAAATTCTTTTGTTAGAACCAATTGTAACTAATCATTCGTGCATAAGCTTTAACCCCTGCGAGACCTTTCCCCGTTTCTTTCTAACCTTAACGAATGCGATACCGAATGTCATACTTGATGCATATTTACTTTATTTTTCCCCTTGTGTGGTGTACTGTTTGTTTCCTAATTTGAATGGATGTATGTATGTATGCTTGCAATCGCATAGAGAACGATCCGGTCGAAGAGCCCGAAGAACTCGCAGGAGAAGCCCCTGAGCAGCAGTCGGTTGGTGGAGGCAAGTGTCCTTTGACCTATCTCTGTCCTATTCATTCTTTAATTCACCTCCCGCATTACACATTTATACCTAAGGATTGACTAGCTTTTGTTATCCATGTCCTTGTTTACCTATTTGGGTCGGATTATTATTGTTTAGCTTCATGCTATTGCTCAAACTCTAATCAATGAACATGATGAGATTATATATGATACGCTGTTTTCCCTTCTCTTATTATGATGTTGTACTTGTGGTCTTCAAGGGGGCTCGAGCGGTTTCTCGAGTGCCTCTCCGTAAGGACCTGTTCTATGGATGACCGCCCGGGAAAACAGTGCAACCATGAGGGTGGAGTGGGACGCCCTTAGCTGAATAATTAGAGGAACCAGGGTGTAGTTCGCTTAGCCGTTGTGCCGTCAATGGGGCTCGGTGTATGCGGCTCGCTCTGCCAAGGTTGATTTGTCCCTTGGGGAGGAGTGCGGTACATTTAGGAAACCTAACGGGCGGCTACAGCCCCGGGGAAATCTTTGTAAAGGCTACGTAGTGACACCCTGCCTATTCACCTTGGTAGTGTTTAAGGGTTTGATCGGCCCGAGGCAAGAGGGAATCACGGCTTGTGGGTAAAGTGCACAACCTCTGCAGAGTGTTTGAAAACTGATATATCAGCCGTGCTCGCGGTTATGAGCGGCCAAGGGAGCTCCAGTGATTAGTGGTACTTGATCAGAGACATTTTGGTTTACAGATGACAATGAGGATGGTTATGATTATGCTTATGGTAATGGTAAGTGGTATTCTTTCCGTTTGGAAAGGGTACTTTGGGTTAATAACTTGGGTTAATGCTAAAACCTGGCTTTCTACTAGTAAATAATAAACTGACCAACTAAAAGCAACTGCTTGACTTACCCCCACATAAAGCTAGTCCACTACAGCCAAACAGGATACTTGCTGAGTATGTTGATGTGTACTCACTCTTGCTCTACACACCAAACCCCCCCAGGTTGTCAGCATTGCAACCACGGCTCAGGCGAAGATGAAGCTGTGGAAGGAGACTTCCAGGAGTTCCAAGACTACGACGAGTTCTAGGTGTGGGTTAGCGGCAACCCCCAGTCGGCTGCCTGTGAAGGCCGCGGTTATCTACGTTTCGTTTTTGCACTTTGATTTACTGTAAAGACTATATGGACGTCTCAGACGTATGATGTAATCGACTATTATTTCCCCTTTTAATACTATTTTGAGCACTGTGTGATGATGTCCATGTTATGTAACTGCTGTGTACGTGAATAACTGATCCTAGCACGTACATGGTTCGCATTCGGTTTACCTTCTAAAACCGGGTGTGACATAAGCTGGTATCAAAGCCGTGCTGACTGTAGGACCGCTAACCTAGAGTAGAATGGTCGTTCTAAGGATTATAGACCTCTGTCACTGCCTTGACTTTGGTACCCCTTCAAAAGTTGGTCATACTGAGCAAACCTATGTTCTACTATATATTATACCTTGCTGAAAATTATGTTTTATTCTAATCCTTCATTTATTTATGATTCATTATTTGCTGGTCATATTAATTCTGTTCTCACTCTTTTGCTTGCGGTGTCTTTTGTAGATGGCTCGTCTTAGACACACTGCACGAAAGTCCGTCATCCCCTTCTTACCCTCCCGCCTTGCTGAGCGTCCGCTTCGCCGCCCCGTGGCCGGACAGTCCAGCCACTTGGAGAGACTGCACCACCGCCTGCATGAGGAGCAGGAACGTCGACGACAGGAGCAGCAGGGCTCTTCTTTCTCGCTCCAGCAGGAGATAGAGTCTGTGAGGAGCTGCTCCCCTGTGCTTCCCCTGGACGCGCCCCCTGCACCACCATTGGGCGCCCCAGCCCCTGGAGTAGCTGCTGGAGGAGACCCAGACGACGGAGGTGGCGACGACAGTCCGAGCCACGACACCGACTTCCCTGCTGACCATGAGCCGGAAGGATGGGTTGCTCGACCCATCACTCGCGACGCTGCTCGCGGGTGTCACTTCCACGACGCGCTCGACACCCTGCTACGTCAGGCACTTGACCGGTGTACTTGGTCCATCGAGTATCGCTGTGTGGTCTACCAGCATAGTCGCGGGGTCTACCCGGACCGCTGGGAGGCGACCTGTTTGGTGCGCCGTCCGGAGAACAGTCTCCAGGGTGCGGAGGCTTGCTCAGAGCACTATTCTATCTCTGAGCGGGACTCAGCTGAGGCAGCCATGCAGGATGCTGCACGGCGTGCGCTTTCGCACTACTGCTCGGTTCTCGATGGGGTAGCTGACGGTCTCGACCTGAAGTATTACCCCCGCCGTCCATCTGGCAGCACAGGAGGCGTGATTGTTTCACCTGCTGGTGAGGACAATCCTAGGTTGAGCAGCACAGTCAACCTAGCCGCCGTGCTAAACACGGAGCTGGACCATGCATTAGACGAGCTGAGTAGGGCTCGTGCTGAGATCGCCCTGCTGCGGGCTGAGCGCACGGAACGTCGTCACCTGGATGATGGTTCCCCCGCTCCCGTTGGGACTCAGCACCCGTACCGCTCACCTCGGCGTGGACTCCAGTCTTATGGCAATCCCGACTGCAAGACCAAGATAAATCTAGGACCATAGATCGTTAGAGTTGGATCTTGTAATTAATACAAAATATATACGTAGAAGCTACAGTCTTAGCGTTAGTCCCGCTTTTAGTTAGTCTTAGTTAGACAAGATAGTTTGCTATGTCCTGTGCATCTATGTTTGTCATGATGAACTATGTTTGGTTTGGATTTTTGTAATGACTGTCACCAGAGTGTGGGTATCCCCTGCATTTTGGTTTACATATTATGTTAATGGAGTTAGTTATATAGTTGGGAAACCTTTTATTCCACTTTCCTCTTTATTTGAGAAGCTGTGTGGTCTGTGTTGGAGATCAGTGAAGATGCTCATCTGTTCAGTGCTGTTGAAGAATTCTATACTCTTTTCTTATGCTGCAAGATTTGCCAGATCAGTTCTGATGTGTGGTTGCATTCTGCAGATGTCAGAGAACAGGCGCAGAGGAGGAAGGCGTGCTCAGCAGGAGCGAGCCGCTCTGCAGGATGAGGTGCCCCAGCAGCAGCACCTGCCACCCCCGCCCCCGATGTCGATCGAGCAGATGTTTCTGATGCAGACTCAAGTGGTTCAAGCCATCGGTCAGACTCTGGCCGCCATTCAGCAGCAGCAGCAGCAGCAACAGCAGCAAGCACCACCCTAGCCTCAGATGCCTCAGATGCCCAGAGACAAGCGTGCTGAATTCATGAGAGGTCATCCCCCAACGTTCGCTCACTCTTCTAACCCCATGGATGCTGAAGATTGGCTGCGCACTGTGGAGCGGGAGTTGCATACCGCTCAGTGTGATGACAGGGAGAAAGTCTTGTATGGTCCCCGTCTGTTGAGAGGAGCAGCCCAATCATGGTGGGAGTCTTATCTCGCCACCCATGCCAACCCTGATGCCATCACCTGGGAAGAGTTCAGAGGTAGCTTTCGTCAGTACCATGTGCCTGCAGGTCTGATGACAGTGAAGAAGGAGGAGTTCCTGGCCCTTAAGCAAGGGTCATCATCTGTCAGTGAGTATCGAGACAGGTTTCTGCAGTTGTCTCGCTATGCTCCTGAGGATGTCAACACCAACGCCAAGCGACAGTACCGTTTCTTGAGAGGCTTGGTTGACCCTCTTCAGTACCAACTGATGAATCATACCTTCCCGACATTCCAGCACTTGATTGACAGAGCAATCATGACAGAAAGGAAGCGTAAGGAGATGGAGGATCGTAAGCGCAAGATCAGTGGACCCCAGCCTGGAAGCAGCAGTCGTCCTCGTTTCTCAGGCAATCAACCTCAGCAGTTCAGGCAGAACCAGCGTCCACCTCAGCAGCAGCAGTTCCAAAGGCAGTATCCTCAGCACCAATACCAGAACCGTCAGAGCAATCAGTCAGGAGGTCAGTTTCAGAGGCAGAATCAGCAGACACCTCGTCTTCCTGCCCCAGCAAACCAGCAGAACAGTCAGGCAACACCAGCTCAGGTTGGAAACAGAGCATGTTTCCACTGTGGAGAGCAAGGCCACTGGGTGATGCAATGCCCGAAGAAGGCAGCCCAGCAGCAGTCAGGCCCCAATGCCCCAGCAAAGCAGAATGTGTCTCAGCCTGGAGCAGGCAACCGCTCTCAACCGCGCTATAATCATGGGAGACTGAACCACTTGGAGGCTGAAGCAGTTCAGGAGACCCCCGGCATGATAGTAGGTATGTTCCCAGTCGACTCCCATATTGCAGAAGTGTTATTTGATACTGGAGCAACGCATTCTTTCATTACTGCATCGTGGGTAGAAGCACATAATCTTCCAATTACTACCATGTCAACCCCCATTCAAATTGACTCAGCCGGTGGTAGAATTCGAGCCGATAGCATTTGTTTGAATATAAGTGTGGAAATAAGGGGGATAGCGTTTCCCGCTAACCTTATAGTAATGGGTACTCAGGGAATAGATGTCATCCTAGGGATGAATTGGCTAGATAAGTATCAGGCAGTTATCAGTTGTGATAAAAGGACAATCAAGTTGGTGTCCCCACTAGGAGAGGAAGTGGTGACCGAGTTAGTCCCGCCTGAGCTGAAGAAAGGAAGTTGTTATCAGATGGCTGTCGATAGCAGTGAAGCAGACCCAATTGAGAGTATCAAGGTTGTGTCTGAATTTCCAGATGTGTTTCCAAAGGATTTACCGGGTATGCCACCAGAGCGGAAAGTTGAGTTTGCCATAGAGCTTCTTCCTGGAACCGCCCCTGTCTTGTTCGTGGAAAAGAAAGATGGCACCAAAAGGATGTGTATCGATTATCGAGCTTTGAATGAAGTCACGATCAAGAACAAGTACCCTTTGCCCAGAATAGAAGATCTGTTCGACCAGTTGAGAGGAGCCAGTGTGTTCTCCAAGATCGATCTGAGGTCAGGTTATCATCAGCTCAGGATCCGACCTTCGGACATTCCGAAGACGGCATTCACTACCAAGTATGGGTTATATGAGTTCACAGTGATGTCTTTTGGTTTGACCAATGCACCAGCGTTTTTCATGAACTTGATGAACAACGTATTCATGGATTATCTTGATAAGTTTGTGGTGGTATTCATTGATGACATTCTGGTTTATTCTCAAAGCGAAGAGGAGCATGCAGATCATTTGAGGATGGTATTGCAGAGATTGCGAGAGCACCAGTTGTATGCAAAGTTGAGCAAGTGTGAGTTCTGGATCAATGAGGTCCTGTTCTTGGGTCACATAATCAACAAAGAAGGATTGGCTGTGGATCCGAAGAAAGTGGCAGACATTCTGAACTGGAAAGCGCCAACGGATGCTCGAGGAATCAAGAGCTTCATTGGAATGGCCGGATATTATCGGCGATTCATTGAAGGGTTTTCGAAGATTGCGAAACCAATGACAGCGTTGCTAGGCAACAAGGTTGAGTTCAAGTGGACCCAGAAATGTCAAGAGGCCTTCGAAGCGCTGAAAGGGAAGTTGACTACAGCGCCTGTCCTAGTCTTGCCTGATGTGCACAAGCCCTTCTCTGTGTACTGTGATGCTTGTTACACAGGTTTGGGATGCGTATTGATGCAAGAGGGAAGAGTTGTGGCTTACTCGTCCCGACAGCTAAAGGTTCATGAGAAGAATTACCCAATCCATGACCTAGAGTTGGCAGCAGTGGTTCACACACTGAAGACTTGGAGGCACTATCTGTATGGACAGAAATGCGATGTTTACACAGACCACAAGAGTCTGAAGTACATATTCACTCAGTCAGAATTGAATATGAGGCAGCGAAGATGGTTAGAGCTGATCAAAGACTATGAGTTGGAGATCCATTACCATCCAGGCAAAGCGAACGTAGTGGCAGATGCTTTGAGCAGGAAGAGTCAAGTCAATCTGATGGTCGCTCGTCCGATGCCTTATGAGTTGGCCAAGGAGTTTGACAGGTTGAGTCTCGGGTTTCTGAACAATTCGCGAGGAGTCACAGTTGAGTTGGAACCTACCTTGGAGCGAGAAATCAAAGAAGCGCAGAAGAATGATGAAAAGATCAGTGTGGTTCGGCGACTGATCCTAGATGGCAAAGGCAAAGATTTTCGTAAAGATGCAGAAGGTGTGATATGGTTCAAAGACCGATTGTGCGTTCCTAATGTCCAATCCATTCGGGAGTTGATCCTTAAGGAAGCTCATGAGACAGCCTATTCGATTCACCCTGGCAGTGAGAAGATGTATCAGGATCTGAAAAAGAAATTCTAGTGGTACGGAATGAAGAGGAAATCGCAGAACATGTGGCTATGTGCGATAGTTGCCGAAGAATTAAGGCAGAGCACCAGAGACCAGCTGGATTGTTGCAACCGTTGCAGATCCCTCATTGGAAATGGGATGAAATCGGTATGGATTTCATAGTCGGATTGCCTTGCACTCGAGCCGGCTACGATTCCATTTGGGTAGTAGTGGACCGCTTGACCAAGTCAGCCCACTTCATACCTGTCAAGACCAACTATAGCAGTGCAGTACTGGTAGAGTTGTATATGTCTCGGATTGTTTGTCTTCATGGTGTGCCAAAGAAGATAGTGTCAGACAGAGGAACGCAGTTCACCTCTCATTTCTGGCAGCAGTTGCATGAAGCTTTGGGCACACATCTGAATTTCACTTCAGCTTATCACCCATAGACAGATGGCCAGACCGAAAGGACCAATCAAATTCTTGAAGACATGTTGAGAGCCTGTGCGTTACAAGATTAGTCCGGATGGGATAAGCGATTGCCTTATGCAGAGTTTTCCTATAACAACAGTTACCAGGCCAGTTTGAAGATGTCACCGTTTTAGGCGCTCTATGGAAGGAGTTGCAGAACTCCGTTGCAATGGGATCAGCCTGGAGAAAAGCAGGTGTTTGGGCCAGACATTCTACTTGAAGCCGAAGAGAACATCAAGATGGTCCGGGAGAATCTGAAGATAGCGCAATCGAGGCAGCGAAGCTATGCAGACACAAGAAGAAGAGAGCTGAGTTTTGAAGTCGGAGACTATGTCTATCTGAAAGTGTCACCGATCAGGGGAGTCAGAAGGTTCGGAATCAAAGGCAAGCTAGCACCCCGCTACATTGGTCCGTACCAAATCCTCTCAAGGCATGGAGAAGTGGCCTATCAGCTCAGTCTGCCAGAGAATTTGTCCGCTGTGCATGATGTCTTTCATGTGTCTCAGTTGAAGAAGTGCTTGCGTGTGCCAGAAGAGCAGTTGCCAGTGGAAGGTCATGAAGTCCAGGAGGACTTGACCTACGTTGAGAAGCCAGTGCAGATCCTTGAGGTTGCAGACAGAGTCACCCGAAGGAAGACCACCAGAATGTGCAAAGTCAGATGGAATCACCACTCTGAGGAAGAAGCAACCTGGGAGCGTGAAGATGATCTGATGGCTAAATACCCTGAGCTCTTTGCTAGCCAACCCTGAATCTTGAGGGCGAGATTCTTTTAAGGGGGATAGGTTTGTAACGCCCTGAATTTGGGGGTAGAATTTTTTCTTCTTTTCTCTCACCAAATTCAGGCGTTACTCTTTTCTTTTCTCGATCTCTCGCTAAACCTTGACCTTTTCCAAAGTTTTAGCGGGGTTTGGCTTGGAATTCCCGCATAAAGCAAAACCTTAAAATACTTTATGTTGTTTGATGCATCATGTCGAACCATGCATTCTTTCGATTGCTTAAAAATGTAAGTGCATTCATCCAGGAAAAACGGATTTCGAAAAGGAGAAAACCTTTTTTTTCTTTTTCTTTTTTCCTTCCTTCTCTCTCTCCTCCCTTTTTCTCTCTCCCGTGCCGTGGGCCGCCCCGGCCGACCCAGCCGCCCCTGGCCGGCCCAGCCCCCCCTGCGCCCCCTTTGGGCCCAGCTGGCCCAGCCGCACCTCCCTCCTTCCCCCAAATCCCTCTCTCTCCCTCCCTTTCTCCCATTTTCTCTCTAGCCGCCGCCCCCTGCCCTAGCCACCGCCCCCTGCAGCTCGGCCGCCCCTGCAGCTCGGCCGCATCGCCGCCCGGCCGCCCCGTCCCTGTCCCCGGTGAGCCCTCCCCTCTCCCTTCCCTCTCCCCTCCCCTCCCTCTCCCCGGTCAGGCCGCCGCCCGGCCCAACCGCCCCTGCCCGCGCACCGCCGCCCGGCTCGGCCGCCCCTGTGCCCGCCCGGCTCGGCTGCCCCTGTGCCCGCCCGGCTCAGCCGCCCGCACCGCCGCTCGGCCGCCCCACGCCCGCGCCCTGCCCAGCTGCCCCAGCTCGGCCGCCACGCGCCCGCGCCCTGCCCAGCCGCCCCTGCCCCTGGCCGGTTCAACCGCCCCCGGCCGGTTCAACCGCCCCCCTTTTTTTTATTTATTTTATTTTATTTTATTTTATTTTCTTTCATCATTGTTATTTATTTTGTTTTGGACAAGCTAATCATCGTTCATGTTAATGAAATAAGAAAACTTAATTTAGAATTCCGTTACGCTAGTTAATTCATATAATCAATTGTTTATCCAGTTCAATGTTGATCAACTAAAAATGACTAGGTTTCCATTAGTGCATATAACTAAATTCTTTTGTTAGAACCAATTGTAACTAATCATTCGTGCATAAGCTTTAACCCCTGCGAGACCTTTCCCCGTTTCTTTCTAACCTTAACGAATGCGATACCGAATGTCATACTTGATGCATATTTACTTTATTTTTCCCCTTGTGTGGTGTACTGTTTGTTTCCTAATTTGAATGGATGTATGTATGTATGCTTGCAATCGCATAGAGAACGATCCGGTCGAAGAGCCCGAAGAACTCGCAGGAGAAGCCCCTGAGCAGCAGTCGGTTGGTGGAGGCAAGTGTCCTTTGACCTATCTCTGTCCTATTCATTCTTTAATTCACCTCCCGCATTACACATTTATACCTAAGGATTGACTAGCTTTTGTTATCCATGTCCTTGTTTACCTATTTGGGTCGGATTATTATTGTTTAGCTTCATGCTATTGCTCAAACTCTAATCAATGAACATGATGAGATTATATATGATACGCTGTTTTCCCTTCTCTTATTATGATGTTGTACTTGTGGTCTTCAAGGGGGATCGAGCGGTTTCTCGAGTGCCTCTCCGTAAGGACCTATTCTATGGATGACTGCCCGAGAAAACAGTGCAACCATGAGGGTGGAGTGGGACGCCCTTAGCTGAATAATTAGAGGAACCGGGGTGTAATTCGCTTAGCCGTTGTGCCGTCAATGGGGCTCGGTGTATGCGGCTCGCTCTGCCAAGGTTGATTTGTCCCTTGGGGAGGAGTGCGGTACATTTAGGAAACCTAACGGGCGGCTACAGCCCCGGGGAAATCTTTGTAAAGGCTACGTAGTGAGACCCTGCCTATTCACCTTGGTAGTGTTTAAGGGTTTGATCGACCCGAGGCAAGAGGGAATCACGGCTTGTGGGTAAAGTGCACAACCTCTGCAGAGTGTTTGAAAACTGATATATCAGCCATGCTCGCGGTTATGAGCGGCCAAGGGAGCTCCAGTGATTAGTGGTACTTGATCAGAGACATTTTGGTTTACAGATGACAATGAGGATGGTTATGATTATGCTTATGGTAATGGTAAGTGGTATTCTTTCCGTTTGGAAAGGGTACTTTGGGTTAATAACTTGGGTTAATGCTAAAACCTGGCTTTCTACTAGTAAATAATAAACTGACCAACTAAAAGCAACTGCTTGACTTACCCCCACATAAAGCTAGTCCACTACAGCCAAATAGGATACTTGCTGAGTATGTTGATGTGTACTCACTCTTGCTCTACACACCAAACCCCCCCCCAGGTTGTCAGCATTGCAACCACGGCTCAGGCGAAGATGAAGCTGTGGAAGGAGACTTCCAGGAGTTCCAAGACTACGACGAGTTCTAGGTGTGTGTTAGCGGCAACCCCCAGTCGGCTGCCTGTGAAGGCCGCGGTTATCTACGTTTCGTTTTCGCACTTTGATTTACTGTAAAGACTATATGGACGTCTCAGACGTATGATGTAATCGACTATTATTTCCCCTTTTAATACTATTTTGAGCACTGTGTGATGATGTCCATGTTATGTAACTGTTGTGTACGTGAATAACTGATCCTGGCACGTACATGGTTCGCATTCGGTTTACCTTCTAAAACCGGGTGTGACACTAGGTTTCTGAACAGTTCTCCCAGGCCCCTGTCCGAGGTGACCCGCACCTTGAATGCCTCGAAATAGTGGCGCAGCTTGCGCGATGCCATGACAACTGCGTATGAGATTTTTTCTAGTTCAGTCATGTTACACTTGGAGGTCGTGAGGACTTCGGAGACGTAGTAGACTGGGCACTACCGGGTCGTGCCCTCTCTGTCTTGCTCTTGGACTAGCGCTACGCTGACTGCACATGGCGAAGCTACAATGTATAGTAGCAGAGGCAGCGAGGGGTCGGGACTGGTAAGAATTGCCAAGTCTAACAGGTGTTGCTTGAGTGACTCGAAGGTTGTCGCCTGCTCTGGTCCCCATGCGAAGTCTTTTGCGTTGCGTAGTGTCTTGAGAAAGGGTAGACTCTGCTTTGCGGACTTGGAAATGAATCTGTTTAAGGCAGCCAATCTGCCTGTCAGTCGCTGGACGTCCCTGGTTGACTGCGGAGGTGTCATGTTGATGATTGCTTGAATCTTGGTTGGGTCGGCCTCGATCCCGTGGTGTGACACTAGGTAGCCAAGTATCTTCCCCCGACGAACTCCGAAAACACACTTCTCGGGGTTGAGGCGAGATGCCGATGACTTCGCCGTCCTCTGCTGCGTCTTCGCCCTCTGGTGGAGCGAAGCCTGGGGGTGGCGCTTGTGGTAGTCCCCCAGAGCTGCATGTGCACACGGTGCCTTCGGGAGTGGGGTGTTCTTGGCACTGTCTCTTGATGAGAGCTTCGTCTTCGGAGGCTTCTTGGGGGGTGTTGTCTGCGAGGGCCTTGCCTTTTTTCTTAGCCAGGAGCACCGCCTTCGCTGCTTTGTCGATGGACGGGGCCGCCTTCGAACTAGCTTGCTTGGGTGCCATCGCGGGTGATTTGTTCGTAGCACGAACGGTGGGCGCCAAATGTTGGTACTCCAACGGGTGTGAGGAAAGAATGCTTGCAAGGTTCAACGGGGAGTGGTAACAGCTCTGGTAATCTGCCCCCTCTAGGGTACTGTATGGGGGTATTTATAAGCACCCGAGTGCCTATCGTCCTCGGGTAAGGACGTTTATGCCCTCGGGTGCCTAGAGCATCCTCAGAATATTCCCCCCAAAGGGAGGTTATAGACCGTCATTACAGAAAAGGCTATTACAGGTGAGGCCCATAACATGCTCATCCCTGCGGGGCCCATTATAGTGGGCCAAATCCCACTTGGGCTTCCGGGCACGATGAGGACGTGAGGCCAGCAGTCGTAGAGTGGAGTGATGCCTTCGTCTTGTAATGGAGAGGAGCGAAGCTGCGGAGTCCAGTCACGAAGTCCTCATCGAACCGACATCCTTGGTGTCGTTGGTGAAGCGAGGCGACGAAGGCATGGAGCGAAGGGTAGCGTCTTCGCCTTCGCCCCAACAGTTCACTTACATTGATCTTCACTTTATTTGTTTCCCCTCTTTCCTCTCTCTAAAGTTTCCTTGCTGATATTGATTTGAGGTTGCTCCCAAAGTTATCCGCATCAAGTTGAGCAACTCATTGCAAGAGAAACAATTTTCCGCACTCTGATTTGATTCTAACGCTAACCCCGGCCTTAGTGCGAATTTAAGTTTGTAAATTTTAGGTTTCGCCTATTCGCCCCCCTCTAGGCGACTTTCAATTGGTATCAAAGCCAGTGCTTCATTAAAAGTCTAACAAAGTCGAAGTGATGTCTGGAGATCACGCCAAGAGGGAGATTGTCACCGGCGACAAGGCCATGGGCTCGGAAAGAACTCTATCAAGGGAGTCCGGCAACAAATACAAGGAGGAATCCTCTTCCTCCATCAAGTCACATAGGAAGGGTGACAAGAAGAAAAAGAAAATGAAGAAGGTGGTCTACTAGGAGACCGACTCTTCATCACCTTCCACATCTGGCGCCGAGTCTACAACTTCGAAGCGCCACGAGCATAAGAAATATAGTAAGATGCCTCTTCACTATCCTCGCATTCCTAAACACGCTCCTCTACTTTCGGTAACCCTAGCCAAACCATCATATTTTGAAGGTGAAGATTATTGTATGTGGAGTGATAAAATGAGGCATCATCTAACCTCACTCCACGAAAGCATATGGGATATGTTGAGTTTGGAGCGCAGGCACCACAGGTGCGCGATGAGGATTATGACTCCGATGAGGCCACCTAAATTAGGCCTTTTAACTCCCAAGCAACTTCTATACTCCTCGCCTCCTTGTGTAGAGAGGAGTATAATAAGGTGCAAGGGTTGAAAAATGTCAAAGAAATTTGGGACATCCTCAAAACGGTGCACGAAGGGGACGAGGTGACCAATATCACCAAGCGCGAGACTATCGAGGGAGAGCTTGGTCGATTCATCCTCAACAAAGGAGAGGAGCCACAAGCAATGTACGACCGACTCAAGACTATGGTCAACCAAGTGCGCAACCTCGGGAGCACCAAATGGGATGACCATGAAATGGTCAAGGTTATTCTAAGATCTCTCGTTTTTTGTAATCCCACTCAAGTTTAATTAATCCGTGGAGATCCTATATATAAACAGATGTCTCCTAAGGAGGTTATTAGCAAGTTTGTGAGCTTTGAACTAATGATCAAAGACTCCAAACACATTGTCAATTTGGAGCAAGGCGCCACCTCCACACCCGAGGTGCGACCCATTGCATTCAAAGCAACGGAAGAGAAGAAGGATGAGTCTACACCAAATAGACTCCCAATTGATGCCTCCAAGCTCGACAACGAGGAGATGGCTCTTATCGTTAAGAGCTTTCGGCAAATCCTCAAACAAAGGAAGAAGAAGGACTACAAGCCCCGTTCCAAAAGGGTGTGCTACAGGTGTGGTAAGTCCAGTCACTTTATTGCTAAATGTCCACACATAAGTGATAGTGACAGGGACGACGATAAGAAGGGGAAGAAAAAGATGGAGAAGAAAAGGTACTACAAGAAGAAGGGTGGCGAGGCACACATGGGGCGGGAATGGGACTCCAATGAGAGCTCCACCGACTCCTCCTCTGATGAGGACGCCACCAACATCACCATCAACAAGGGACTTCTCTTCCCCAACGTCGGCCACAAATGCCTCATGGCTAAGGACGGCAAGAAGAAGAAGGTACATTCTAGAGATACCCCTAAATACACTACATCCGATGATGAGGGTAGCTCTAGTGATGATAATGATGATTTAACTTATCTTTTTGCTAACCTTACTAAGGACCAAAAGAAAAAGATAAATGAACTAATAGAATCCATTAACGAGAAGGATGATCTCTTGGATGCCAAGAGGACTTGCTCGTTAAGGAAAATAAGAAATTTGTTAAATTAAAAAATGCTTATGCTCTAGAAGTAGAAAAATGTGAAAATTTATCTAAAGAGCTTAACATTTGCAGTGATTCAATTTCCTGTCTTAGAGATGAGAATGCTAGTTTAAATGCTAAGATTGATGAATTGAATGTTTGTAAACCATCTACATCTACTGTCGATCATGTCACTATTTGCACTAGATGTAGAGATATAAATGTTGAAGCTATTGATGATCACCTTGCCATGATTAAAGAACAAAATGATCACATAGCTAACTTAACTGCTAAAATTGCCGAGCATGAATTAGAAAATGAAAATTTTAAATTTGCTCGAAGCATGCTTTATAATGGGAGACGCCATGGTATTAAGGATGGCATTGGCTTCCAACAAGGGAGCCAAAGCAACATCAAGCTTAATGCCCCCAAGAACAGGCTGTCTAATTTTGTTAAGGGTAAGGCTTCCATGGTTCAGGATAGAGAGGGTTACATTTTATATCCTGAAAACTATCCTGAGCATAAGCTTAGGAAGATTCATGCTAGAAAACCTCATAATATTTCTCATCATGCTTTTATGTATAGAAATGAGGCTTCTAGTTCTAGGCATTCAACTCATATCAAAATGCCTAAAAAGAAAATTGTAAATGCATCAAGTGAGCATGACATTTCATTTAAAACTTTTGATGCTTCTTATGTGCTTACTAACAAATCAGGCAAAGTAGTTGCCAAATATATTGGGGGCAAACACAAGAGCCCCAAAACTTGTGTTTGGGTACCCAAGGTGCTTGTTTCTAATGTCAAAGGACCCTAGACTGTTTGGGTACCTAAGAACAAGTCCTAAATTTGTTTTGTAGGTTTATGCATCCGGTGGATCAAGTTGGATAATCGATAGAGGGTGCACAAACCACAAGAAAGGGGAGAAAAGGATGTTTTCCTCATACGAGAAAAATAAAGATCCCAAAGAACGATCACATTCGGTAATGGAAATCAAGGTTTGGTCAAAGGTTTGGGTAAAATTGCTATATCTCCTAATGTTTTTCTTATAGATTCCTTAGATTACAATTTGCTTTCTGTTTCTCAATTATGCAAAATGGAATACAACTGTCTTTTTACTGATATTGGTGTTACTGTCTTTAGAAGAAGTGATGATTCAATAGCATTTAAGGGAGTGTTAAATGGTCAGCTATATTTAGTTGATTTTAATGATAACAATGCTGAACTAAACACTTGCTTAATTGCTAAGACTAACATGGGTTGGCTGTGGCATCGCCGACTTGCCCATGTTGGAATGAAGAATCTTCACAAACTTCTAAAGGGAGAGCACATTTTAGGACTAACAAATGTTCATTTTGAGAAAGACAAGATTTGTAGCGCATGTCAAGCAGGAAAGCAAGTTGGAGTTCATCATCCACACAAGAACATCATGACAACCAACAGGTCGCTTCAGCTACTCCACATGGATCTATTCGGCACGATCGCTTATATAAGCATCGACAGGAGTAAGTACTGTCTTGTTATTGTGGATGATTATTCTCGCTTCACTTGGGTATTCTTTTTACAGGAAAAATCTCAAACCCAAGAAACCTTAAAGAGATTCTTGAGATGAGCTCAAAATGAGTTCGGATTAAGAATCAAGAAAATTAGAAGCGATAATGGAACAAAGTTCAAAAATTAACAAATAGAAGGATTTCTTGAGGAGGAGGGCATCAAGCATGAGTTCTCTTCTCCCTACACACCTCAACAAAATGGTGTAGTAGAGAGGAATAATAGAACTCTTTTGGATATGGCAAGGACCATGCTTGATGAGTATAAGATTCTAGATCGGTTTTGGGTGGAGGCGATTAACACCGCCTGCTACTCCAACAGGTTGTATCTTCACCCAATTATCAAGAAAACATCATATGAACTTCTCACTGGTAAAAAGCCCAATGTTTCTTATTTTAGAGTTTTTGGGAGCAAATGTTTTATTCTCATTGTGACGGAACCTCCCAAGTTATTAGGCCCACCTACAGTTGTCCTTGTCCAACGGACCTCAGACAACCCTGTAGATGCCCCTGAATTACTTGAAAAGTTCGGTATCTGCTTTTCTTACCTTTTTTCCCAAGAGCGTTTCACCCGTCACGCAGACATTACAGACCTTCGGAGATACAGAAATGCGGAAGCAATTACATAAACTTACATTTATTTGAAAGTAAGATCAAGTTAGTTATTACAGACCAGCGTATAAACACGAGTGTAGAGTACTTATTATTACAATACCAAGGGAGGCAAAAACTCCACCCGATGGGTTTTTACATAAAAGTTTTTATGGAGGACTAGGTCCTCCTGCAGCTTCATTCTTGCTTTTCTTCATTTGACACCACCCTGGTACAAAAGCAACAAAAATTTGCTGCTTCCTCACCTAAAAACAATAAGGAATAAAACCCTGAGTATGGGATTACTCAGCAAGTCTTACCCGACTAAAGAAAAGACTCTCAAGGGTATGCTGGTTATACGAAGTCAAGGTAAGGTTTCTCAATGATCAAGACTCTATTTTGCATAAATGCTTACTAAAAGTGGATCCTTAAAAATCCAATTTTATTTTCAGGTTAGGTAAAATTACCTGCATCTAGAGTTCTTTCTACCCTAGTTCAACACTTGTCCTGTACTAGCCAATTTCTTAACAAACCTTTCATCTTTACTGGAGTTCTACGTATAGGGCAGTGACCAAGTCTTCATGACCGCGAAGGTACGGCGATCCGAATCGATTATACTCAGCTGAGGATCTCCAATCACACGACATATGAAGCACTTAACCCTTGCATATGTCAACCCGCCACCGGGGTTCTTAAGACCAGATCAGGTTCACGCAAACCGAGAGCACAGATACACCACCGTCCAGCGTCTTGCCAGAGAGGGTACACACTACTCTCACCACCGCTCCATGCCCATTCCGTGTTATCTTATTCTGGCCTTAGTCTGCCAACCCGAGGCAAGGCTTACCCATGACGAGGCATGTGACCAGTTAAAGGGTCCTCGGTCAGCAAGCCTACATCGACACGGTCCTTAATCGACTCAGA
The DNA here is from genome assembly GCA_029449295.1 of Zea luxurians. Lineage (NCBI taxonomy): Eukaryota > Viridiplantae > Streptophyta > Magnoliopsida > Poales > Poaceae > Zea > Zea luxurians. The sequence goes on along the minus strand of JAOPSE010000001.1, from coordinate 39,664,786 downwards.
CGGAGACACTACACCGAGAATCTCTTCTCATGCAAGTCACCAGCCCGGTCTCAGCTTAATCATTTAAAACCCAAAGTTTGGTACCTGGCAGAGGTACATCTTTTCTGATGTTGAACCCATCACGACCATGATGGATCCACCATCAAGTTTTATTTTCAAAACATCCTTCCCACTTTGCCAATCATCTTTTGTAAAACAAAACATTTTGTTTTGCTAGAGCAATACTAAGCATAGTAAAAACCTTTTGTAAAAGCAGGGTTTCAAGGTAGGTAATCAAGTTCAAGGAAGGAAATGCAGGAATTGTTTTAAGCATTCAACTCCTATTACCTAATGCATCAATCAAGTGAGAAAGATTTTAAAAATATCAAGGAAGGTGGCAAATGCACCGGGGCTTGCCTTCGTTGATAGGTGAGTCAGGCTCGGACCCACAGATATCAAGGTAGAAACAGTTTCCTGCCTGAGATTTCGAAGGTGGTGGTGGTGTCTTCTCTTCAGTTACTTCGACTTCTTCTTCATTTTCTAAAGATAACCATATATATAGATATAAGAATGTATGCCATGAAATGCTCATGAGAGTGCAAAGATAATAAGAATTTATTATCTAAGGTTCTTGAATACAGTTTTCCTTCACGGTTCTCCGGGAAACAAGGTTTTTGGAGTCGGTAAAGGAATTCAAAGGGCAGGGGTGGGGGTTGTGGGTTCTAATTAGCAAACAGGTCCAAATCAAACCAAACTCTACCCAAGGCTTCTAAATAATGTGTAGAGCTTATATAAAAAGTTTGGGGATTTTTGGAATGATTACCTATTTTCTAAAAATCTAGAACTAATGTTTTAAGCTATTTTAAATACTCCAAAATTCTTTATTTAATCCAAAAATCATGAAACTATTTTTATTAAATACTATGGAAAATTAGGAATCTAAAAAAATTGGTTTGACATTTTTAGGATTTTTCTACCATTTTCTAAAATTGTTTTAGCTCTAGAATAAAAAGAAAAAAGAGAAACTTGTGAATAGTACTGGGCTACATCTGGCCCAGCAATAGCAGAAGCGCGTGCGTGCCCGCGCCCGTGGGGCAGGTTTGCGCAGAGGCCCTCGACGTTTTGGATAACTTGAAGTGGGCTCTGTTACTGTTTTCCTAAGTCGCTGACAGTTTGCACTAAGGTCCTTCGGTTTCTATTCCCTTCCACATCGAAGTCACTGACGACGACGAGCGCGGCCGAGCTCCGGTGAGCTCCTGGACCGGCCGAATGGGGCAATGACTGGGGTCCCCAAGCGGCTAACACCGAATTGGACCTTCCCCGAACCTAATTTCATCAATGACCACATGGTTTACTCTAGCCACGGTGACCGAGGGTGTTGCGGGCAGATGAGTGCATTCCCGGTGATCTAAGGCTACCCAGTGCAATTGAGTGGGTAGATGGGCATCACGGGTATATGAGAGCACTCAAACGAGAAAGAGAGGAGGATGAACTGACCGGAGTTGCACTGGCCGCGGTGAGGTTGGTTTTATGGTGGTGGAAACCCGAATTGGGGGAAATTCGGAATTAGAGCTCACTGGTGGAGGGTTTGTGGTGCAAGGAGGTGCAGAAGCTGCTTGATTACATGGCGGAGCTGAGGGTGCGGTCAATTTATAGAGTCCGCGAGCGGTGGCCGCGAATTTGGGCGACGACGCGCAGCGGTCGGAGAGACAGGGAGTTACTGGCACGCGTGAACCCATGTCTACCGTCGTGGCGACTTCATCGGCGATGATTAGATGGCTATAGAGAGTCACGACGACGCGACGGAGGCACCAGAGCACGTGGCGCAAGATTGGAAGACGGCTGTCGCCTGCGAGCTTATCTGCTCAAGCCGCAAAGCACGGGGATACGACGGTGAGTCACCGGAGTTATCCCCAGGCGAGGGGCTTTTAGCTGGCAGGCTTATCAGGTCACTGGTAATGTAAATTGCAATGACGGCAGCGTGCATTGCGGCGGAGATCGGTCGTCGGCGGCGAGGTTATCACGCTGGCGGTCTGATCTGGTTCAGGCACTGTACCATGGCACTGCTTCTTCAGTAAGCCTGACAGCCATAGTTTAGGGCCAGATTTCTTCCAAATTTCTGAGGCAACACATCCAGATCTCTGCAGCAATATTGTAGTGCTATAAACCAACTACAACTTTGCTATTTTGTGCTCCCACAAAAAGTCAATGGATCTTGCTTGAAATTGAGCTTGAAGTTCATGACATTTCACTGTTAGTCTGATTTCAGACTTTAAGTAGTCTGACAGTCCAACTTTGGGCTTAATTATCTCCCAATTTTTCATAACAACAATGCTTAACCTCTTAAGCAAAGTTCTTCCCCTTTAATGGCTCTACAATTTTGATGTGGTGACCTAGGGCAAAAACCCTAGAATTTGAAAGATACAAGGGCTCAAAGTTGAAGCAATTACACTGAAATTCAGACTTGGAGTGAAATCACAACTTGGGGTCTTTTTGCAAATTAGTCCAAAACCTAGGGTTTAGCTTGTAAATCTTCATAAATGTGAACCATGTGACTTTATATGCTTTAATATTGTAGTTTTTACACTTTAGTCCAAATGTGCACTGTTTTTGCACATAGGCCCCTAAGGTTTGAATTAAGGGTTTTCCAGGGTTTCAATTAGGGTTTCTGGTTTCTCAGGGGTATGAATGTAATGTAGATCCATCTTTAGTAGCATTTTATGATTGTTTTACTTAAACCTTAGGGTTTTCTCAATTTGGGTCAGGTTTTACCCCTTTAAACCCCATTTAGGGTTAAGTCCCCTATTCCAGGGTTCTATTTGCAAAACACTAGAACAATACAACTTGTTTGAAATTTTTACCTAGTGAATGCACTCTAGGTGTGTCAAACATACGCAATGCCAATGTTTATGATGTCATGCTCAAGTTTTAGTAGCAGAAACACCAGGGGTGTTACATCCTTCCCCCCATAAAAGAATCTCGTCCCGAGATTAAAAGTCCTAGGGTAGGTAATGGAAAAGGAAATGCTTCACATTTTTATTTCCTTATTTTTGGTACAAGGCAGGGGTGGGTTTGGGACTCACTCCATTATTACAACAATGTTGTACCTTTTACAAATTACAAGAGGCCAAAAAGCCTGGGAAATTCTTATCTAAAAAGTCTTGAGTTTCCCATGTAGCCTCATCTTTGGAATGTTGGTTCCACTGTATCTTATAAAACTTGAGAGTTTTTCTCCGGGTAATCCTATCCTTTTGATCCAAGACTCGAATGGGATGTTCGGAGTATGTTAAGTATGGTTCAAGGACAACATCTGTCACTTCAACGGTTTGATCTGGTACCCGAAGACACTTCTTCAATTGGGACACGTGGAACACATTATGTACAGCAGACAAAGTTTCGGGTAATTGGAGTCGGTATGCCACTGGTCCACATTGCTCAAGTATAGGGAATGGACCAATGTACCGGGGTGCAAGCTTTCCTTTAACCCCGAAACGCGATACGCCCTTCATTGGAGAAACCTTCAAGTAGACATAATCTCCTATTAGAAAATATAAGGGTTGTCATCGCCGGCCTGCATAATTCTTTTGACGGGTTTGAGCTTTCTTCAAGTTATGTATTATTCTCTGAACTTTCTCTTCAGTTTCCTTTACCAGGTCAGGCCTGAAGAAGTACCTTTCACCTGGTTCAGACCAATTTAGCGGAGTACGACATCGTCGTCCATATAAAGCTTCGAAGGGTGCCATCTTGATGCTTTCTTGATAGCTATTATTATATGAGAATTCCGCTAACGGCAAACATTCATCCCATTTCTATGAGAAATCCAACACACATGCTCACAGCATATCTTCAAGTATTTGATTAACCCTCTCAGTCTGCCCACTTGTTTGAGGATGATAGGCCGAACTGTGGAGCAATTTAGTACCCAGGGATTTATGAAGTTCTTCCCAAAACTTGGACACGAATTGCGATCCACGATCTGACACTATCGTCTTCGGAATACCATGCAAGCTGAGAATACGGTCAATGTATAATGCTGCATAAGTGGCCACTGTGTATTTTGCCCTGACGGGTAGGAAGTGGGCGATCTTTGTGAGTCGATCAACGATAACCCAGATAGAATCATACCCTTTTGCAGTTTTGGGCAATCCCACAATGAAGTCCATACTTATATCTTCCCATTATACAATAACACTACTAATTTTACAACTATACTATTCCTACTTCCTATCACTCTTAGTAGCTTCACTGTCGGGTGTGGGAGACCATTCGTCGACCAACTTCATGGAGGGAGGGGCCTGAAAAGGTCCAGTTCACCACCAAAAGCTTCTCCCGCTTCGTGAGAAGGTCCGGCTTCTGTCCCGACAGGGTTTGCAGGTACGCTGGGGTGCAATTGCGAATACAGTACATGAACTTCTTCATGTAGGGTATTGCAATATGCCTGCAGATTATCAATAGCTGAGCTAAGTTCTTTGACTCGGGCTCGTGCCTTTGCTTCCTTAGCCCAGGCAAGCGAACGAGACTGAACTGCCCAGTCAAGCGCTAAGTCTCGATCAGCGAGCTGATCCTGCAGGCGGCGGATATGGCTTCTTAATTCATTTATTCTGTCGCCATCCACGACCCATATGTTAGTCCTGCGTTGAAGTTCCGCTTGAAGCTGATTTACTCAGGCTTCAAGATCCCCAATTGGATCGTTACTCCCACTACTACTATCGTCATGTCTGGGAGCGAGTTGATGACGGGGTACACCAATTGGGCCAGTTGACTTGCGCGCGGTTTTCCTCGTGCGCGGCGACATTTCTCTAAGGGGGGAAATTTTATTAGTATGGTTCTTAGCATGATGCATGTATAATTACAGAACCAACCTTAGTTGATTCATACCTTCTATACATTGCACTCTTCCTATCTGGTCTTTCATATAGATTCTTCAAATATAAGGGGTAAGAATGGAAGAAATTTTTCTAGATAAGTCTGTAGAAAATCCTTTTGAAGATGCCTCATAATATCTGCAGAGAAGGGCTTCGCTCCGATACCAGCTGTGATGGAACCTCCCAAGTTATTAGGCCCACCTACAGTTGTCCTTGTCCAATGGACCTCAGACAACCCTGTAGATGCCCCTGAATTACTTGAAAAGTTCGGTATCTACTTTTCTTACCTTTTTTTCCCAAGAGTGTTTCACCCGTCACGCAGACATTACAGACCTTCGGAGATACAGAAATGCGGAAGCAATTACATAAACTTACATTTATTTGAAAGTAAGATCAAGTTAGTTATTACAGACCAGCGTATAAACACGAGTGCAGAGTACTTATTATTACAATACCAAGGGAGGCAAAAACTCCTCCCAATGGGTTTTTACATAAAAGTTTTTATGGAGGACTAGGTCCTCCAGCAGCTTCATTCTTGCTTTTCTTCATTTGACACCACCCTTGTACAAAAGCAACAAAAATTTGCTGCTTCCTCACCTAAAAACAATAGGGAATAAAACCCTGAGTATGGGATTACTCAGCAAGTCTTACCCGACTAAAGAAAAGACTCTCAAGGGTATGCTAGTTATACGGGAGTCAAGGTAAGGTTTCTCAATGATCAAGACTCTGTTTTGCATAAATGCTTACTAAAAGTGGATCCTTAAAAATCCAATTTTATTTTCAGGTTAGGTAAAATTACCTACATCTAGAGTTCTTTCTACCCTAGTTCAACACTTGTCCTGTACTAGCCAATTTCTTAACAAACCTTTCATCTTTACTGGAGTTCTACGTATAGGGCAGTGACCAAGTCTTCATGACTGCGAAGGTACGGCGATCCGAATCGATTATACTCAGCTGAGGATCTCCAATCACACGACATATGTAGCACTTAACCCTTGCATATGTCAACCCGCCACCGGGGTTCTTAAGACCAGATCAGGTTCACGCGAACCGAGAGCACAGATACACCACCGTCCAGCCTCTTGCCACGGAGGGTACACGCTACTCTCGCCACCGCTCCACGCCCATTCCGTGTTATCTTATTCTGGCCTTAGTCTGCCCGAGGTAAGGCTTACCCATGATGAGGCATGTGACCAGTTAAAGGGTCCTCGGTCAGCAAGCCTACATCGACACGGTCCTTAATCGACTCAGACGGAGACACTACACCGAGAATCTCTTCTCGTGCAAGTCACCAGCCCGGTCTCAGCTTAATCATTTAAAACCCAAAGTTTGGTACCTGACAGAGGTACATCTTTTCTGATGTTGAACCCATCACGGCCATGATGGATCCACCATCAAGTTTTATTTTCAAAAACATCTTTCCCACTTTGCCTATCATCTTTTGTAAAACAAAACATTTTGTTTTGCTAGAGCAATACTAAGCATAGTAAAAACCTTTTGTAAAAGCAGGGTTTCAAGGAAGGTAATCAAGTTCAAGGAAGGAAATGCAGGAATTGTTTTAAGCATTCAACTCCTATTACCTAATGCATCAATCAAGTGAGAAAGATTTTAAAAATATCAAGGAAGGTGGCAAATGCACCGGGGCTTGCCTTCGTTGATAGGTGAGTCAGGCTTGGACCCGTAGATATCAAGGTAGAAACAGTTTCCTGCCTGAGATTCCGAAGGTGGTGGTGGTGTCTTCTCTTCAATTATTTCGACTTCTTCTTCGTTTTCTAAAGATAACCATATATATAGATATAAGAATGTATGCCATGAAATGCTCATGAGAGTGCAAAGATAATAAGAATTTATTATCTAAGGTTCTTGAATACAGTTTTCCTTCACGGTTCTCCGGGAAACAAGGGTTTCTGGAGTCGGTAAAGGAATTCAAAGGGCAGGGGTGGGGGTTGTGGGTTCTAATTAGCAAACAGGTCCAAATCAAACCAAACTCTACCCAAGGCTTCTAAATAATGTGTAGAGCTTATATAGAAAGTTTGGGGATTTTTGGAATGATTACCTATTTTCTAAAAATCTAGAACTAATGTTTTAATCTATTTTAAATACTCCAAAATTCTTTATTTAATCCAAAAATCATGAAACTATTTTTATTAAATACTATGGAAAATTAGGAATCTAACAAAATTGGTTTGACATTTTTAGGATTTTTCTACCATTTTCTAAAATTGTTTTAGCTCTGGAATAAAAAGAAAAAGAGAAACTTGTGAATAGTACTGGGCTACATCTGGCCCAGATCGGCCCAGCAATAGCAGAAGCGCGTGTGCGCCCGCGCCCGTGTGGCAGGTTTGCGTAGAGGCCCTCGACGTTTTGGATAACTTGAAGTGGGCTCTGTTACTGTTTTCCTAAGTCGCTGACAGTTTGCACTAAGGTCCTTCGGTTTCTATTCCCTTCCACATCGAAGTCCCCGACGACGACGAGCGCGGCCGAGCTCCGGTGAGCTCCTGGACCGGCCGAATGGGGCAACGACTAGGGTCCCCGAGCGGCTAACACCGAATTGGACCTTCCCCGAACCATTCCCCTGACCTAATTTCATCAATGACCACATGGTTTACTCTAGCCACGGTGACCGAGGCTGCGTGCAGATGAGTGCATTCCCGGTGATCTAAGGCTACCCTGTGCAATTGAGTGGGTCGATGGGCATCACGGGTATATGAGAGCACTCAAACGAGAAAGAGAGGAGGATGAACTGACCGGAGTTGCACTGGCCGCGGTGAGGTTGGTTTTACGGTTGTGGAAACCCGAATTGGGGGAAATTCGGGATTAGAGCTCACTGGTGGAGGGTTTATGGTGCAAGGAGGTGCAGAAGCTGCTTGATTACATGGCGGAGCTAAGGGTGCGGTCAATTTATAGAGTTCGCGAGCGGTGGCCGCGAATTTGGGCGACGACGCGCAGCGGTCGGAGAGACATGGAGTTACTGGCGCGCGTGAACCCATGTCTACCGTCATGGCGACTTCACCGGCGATGATTAGATGGCTATAGAGAGTCACGGCGACGCGACGGAGGCACCAGAGCATGTGGCGCAAGATCGGAAGACGGCTGTCGCCGGTGAGCTTATCTGCTCAAGCCGCAAAGCACGGGGATACGACGGTGAGTCACCGGAGTTATCCCCAGGTGAGGGGCTTTTAGCTGGCAGGCTTATCAGGTCACTGGTAATGTAAATTGCAATGACGGCAACGCGAATCACGGCGGAGATCGGTCGTCGGCGGCGAGGTTATCGTGCTGGCGGTCTGATCTGGTTCAGGCACTGTACCATGGCACTGCTTCTTCAGTAAGCCTGACAGCCATAGTTTAGGGCCAGATTTCTTCCAAATTTCTGTAGCAACACATCCAGATCTCTGCAGCAATATTGTAGTGCTATAAACCAACTACAACTTTGCTATATTGTGCTCCCACAAAAAGTCAATGGATCTTGCTTGAAATTGAGCTTGAAGTTCATGACATTTCACTGTTAGTCTGATTTCAGACTTTAAGTAGTCTGACAGTCCAACTTTGGGCTTAATTATCTCCCAATTTTTCATAACAACAATGCTTAACCTCTTAAGCAAAGTTGTTCCCCTTTAATGGCTCTACAATTTTGATGTGGTGACCTAGGGCAAAAACCCTAGAATTTGAAAGATACAAGGGCTCAAAGTTGAAGCAATTACACTGAAATTCAGACTTGGAGTGAAATCACAACTTGGGGTCTTTTTGCAAATTAGTCCAAAACCTAGGGTTTAGCTTGTAAATCTTCATAAATGTGAACCATGTGACTTTATATGCTTTAATATTGTAGTTTTTACACTTTAGTCCAAATGTGCACTGTTTTTGCACATAGGCCCCTAAGGTTTGAATTTAGGGTTTTCCAGGGTTTCAATTAGGGTTTCTAGTTTCTCAGGGGTATGAATGTAATGTAGATCCATCTTTAGTAGCATTTTATGATTGTTTTACTTAAACCTTAGGGTTTTCTCAATTTGGGTCAGGTTTTACCCCTTTAAACCCCATTTAGGGTTAAGTCCCCTATTCCAGGGTTCTATTTGCAAAACACTAGAACAATACAACTTGTTTAAAATTTTTACCTAGTGAATGCACTCTAGGTGTGTCAAACATATGCAATGCCAATGTTTATGATGTCATGCTCAAGTTTTAGTAGCAGTAACACCAGGTGTGTTACATCCTTCCCGCCATAAAAGAATCTCGTCCCGAGATTAAAAGTCCTAGGGTAGGTAATGGAAAAGGAAATGCTTCACATTTTTATTTCCTTATTTTTGGTACAAGGCAGGGGTGGGTTTGGGACTCACTCCATTATTACAACAATGTTGTACCTTTTACAAATTACAAGAGGCCAAAAAGCCTGGGAAATTCTTATCTAAAAAGTCTTGAGTTTCCCATGTAGCCTCATCTTTGGAATGTTGGTTCCACTGTATCTTATAAAACTTGAGAGTTTTTCTCCGGGTAATCCTGTCCTTTTGATCCAAGACTCGAATGGGATGTTCGGAGTATGTTAAGTCTGGTTCAAGGACAACATCTGTCACTTCGACGGTTTGATCTGGTACCCGAAGACACTTCTTCAATTGGGACACGTGGAACACATTATGTACAGCAGACAAAGTTTTGGGTAATTGGAGTCGGTATGCCACTGGTCCACATTGCTCAAGTATAGGGAATGGACCAATGTACCGGGGTGCAAGCTTTCCTTTAACCCCGAAACGCGATACGCCCTTCATTGGAGAAACCTTCAAGTAGACATAATCTCCTATTAGAAAATATAAGGGTTGTCATTGTGGCGGAACTGCCCGAATTATTCCAACTTAAGTGCCTAAGCCCTGCCTTAGAGGCTAGACCACACTTAAATGGGAATAACCCGTCAATCCCTCGGATCTAGTCCGACACGGCCACTGACAGGATCAAGTACCACAGTCTCACTCGATGGTGAGTCACAGAGCAAATACAATAAGGCATAAAACCATGCATGGAAACGTGTTAAATTATTACATCACCATTGTCACCATCGGAGTTTTCGCAAAAGTAACCATCATTGTTTTGAAGTGCAGCGGAATTAAACTAACGATAAATAAATGGAGAGATGGGGAAGCCTGTCCCATCACTCCTCATGCTCCTCCTCAGCCGAGGCAGGGTCCCACTCGACGGTCCAACCCGGTGGCAGGGTGGATGGCCAAGTCACTCCAGCAACCATGTCCTCCAGAGAACCTGTAAAATTATGCCACAAGCAAGGCTGAGTATACTAATACTCAGCGAGACTTACCCGGTGTGAGGAGTCTACTCCTCTACCTCTAGACATGCAGCTTTTTGGCTGTGGGGTGGGGTTGCCAAAAGCACTAGCTGAGTTTCTAAATCAAGATTTTAACTTTGTCAAAATTAAGTGTGACTCTCTTAAGGCTAAAAGTGTACTATCTACTCATACATAGTAGCAAGCATTTTTAGCAATCAACATCTTGTCTCATCTCATCACAGTTCCACTTATTACTCAATGCAGTACAATGGATCAAGCAGTCTCATTAGCTGCGAGAAGCAGACAATTCGAATCGAGTTTTTATCCTTGCAAGGTAAACCTAAACACACGACATGTAGGGGCACTCCGTCCCCGCACATATCAACCGTCCCCATCGATTCCCTGGCAGCAGAACAGGGCTCACCGCCTTGGCGTACAATGCCTCACTGACCCCGACTGGCCGTCGTGCAATGACCGCACTTGTACCCACCATAACCGGAATGGGAGACTACGTCTTAGGTCGCGTGAGGGGTAAAGTCCACTGGCAGGTTCAATCAGGTACTAGGTTTACCGATTTACCATATTTCTCGGTATGTGCTTAGTACATTCAAACGCTTGACACAGGTATCCACACGTTAATCCTTATTCCAATTCCATCTCGTAGACCACGTATCCCCATGGATCCGTGTCCACAGACCAACACTGATATGATATGAAAGTGGGTACAACCAATTCCTGACCTCGCACGAGTGCTAGAAAAATCACTCGACTTCTACCGAGATCCCTAATTAGCAAAGCAGCTATTCGACCTAGCATACTAGTATCCATCTCAAAAAGGAATCCTGAGTTTATGCAACTAGGGTTTCAATCAACTCCTACACCTAAGTGCACAGTCAATCCTACAATCATTAAGTGAAGTAAAATAGCATAAATAACAGGTTATGCATAAAACCGGGGCTTGCCTTCCAAAGCAGTGGCAGGCAGGTCCTCTGGTGCAGGCTCTGGTGCTGGGTCTGGGGCAACCTCCTGGGCAGCTCCTTGCTCCGGCACGAGGATGTACTCTCCGTCAGCAAGATTACAGTCTATCGAAATGCAATGAACATGTATGTCATGATTATGCAGGATTTAAGAACATTAAGCTACAGAAATTAAGTCAAGAATTGACTTAGGGTTCCCTGGCTATGGGAGTTTTCCAGTGGTATATATATATATATATATATATATATATATATATATATACATAGACTTGTTCCCTTTTAGGTTTAGGTTTTCTTTTAGGATAACATAGTGGATTTGTATTGTCTTTATAGGTTTTAGTGGACAATTTACAAAGGTCTTAGGAGGATATTAGTTTCCATTACCTCTTTTCCTTTCTTAATTTTCCATTAGGGTTTCTAGTGAAGGTTTGAACTACAACAGTATTTTAAAATTTTTCAAAAATTCTACAAAAATTACAGTGGGTTGCCACTTGCTATTCTAGCTGGCTTTTAAGAATTTGAGGCTCAAGGTACCAAAGCTAGGCTTTAAAAAAAAATAACAATAGTTAGGCAAAAGGGGCTACTTACACTACACCTCTTAGTTAGGGGTAGGTTCTGTCCTAAAGGTTATTTTTGTTGGCCTCTATTAGTGATACTAAGCTCTTGTACCAAAAATGGCAGGGAGCAACATGATGGTTAATTAGTGATGGATTTCTAAAGTTTGGTGCAAAAAGGGTGCTTAGAACTAACTTGTCATTTGAAAAATATCAAACAACAGATTTCAGATTTTTCTTCAGTTCTTATTATCAAAACATTAGTTATCTTAAGGTTTGGGGAGGTTTCACCTTAGGGTTATTTTTGTAGGGTTTTTCTAAGTTATCCTTGTTTAATTAATTTAAAAGGTAGCTTTCTCATTTTACACTACAACAGGGTATGATATATTTTTCCAGTGAACTATATTGACTAAGTATCTCATTAAAAATAGGGGTGCCCTCTGGTTCATTATTTATGTCACCTTTTCTATTTTTCTTAATCTTAAACATATTATGGAATAAGGGGTGAAAACTATCTTAATGTAGTGGACAGAGGGTTTTAACATTTTTAACTAGGTCAGTAGGTAGATATAAACTTCTCTAAATTTTTCTAACCTTAGTTAAATTGCACAACCATTTTTCTTGCTATTATTAAGCTTTTGGTCAAAACAAAAATTAAATCAGAACCTTATATTTTCCTCTAGTACTTATGGGGTTTTATATTTTTCTTAGACAGGTTACATTATTTAGAGTCTGGCAAAATTAGTTTGACCAAATTTGGATAAACCAAACAGAAGTTATGGGTTTTTAAAGTTTCTGTTTGAATTTAAATCAGGTTTTAATAAAGTTTTTCTGAAAAAGCAGTTTGCGCCGAGGTCCCTGGGTTTAAACTGAATCAAACCTCGCAGATCTACCCTCGGGCCACTATTCACTCGGGTCATTGACATTTCACTTAACCCCCTGACTTTCTCTCCCTCTCACCCGCAGTCCTTCCCCCAACTGGAACAGTAGCCGCGGGGAAGAAAAGGATGGCGCGGCTTACCGGCGGCGAGGGAGGTCCGGCGAAGGGCAGGGTTTGCTCGGGGAGGTTCTGGCGATCACGCCGAGGTATGGCTCGTCGTCGGGGATGGCCGGAATCGCCCGGTCCACGTGCGCAGGCGGGCGAGCTCGTCGGCGGCGTGTGCTCCGGCCTATCCACGGCGGTACAGTTCAATCCAAGGGCATGGGGAGATTCATGGAGGTCTAAGGAGTCTAACCGTGCAAGGAATCGAAGAGAGACTCACCGTGTATCTCGGTCCACGGTTGCCGGCGGTCGGGTGAAGTCCGGTGACCGTGTTCCGGCGTCTCCGGCGAATCAGAGCCCGATTCCTTGCCCGGGGAGCTTCACTGGTGGGTGCACACTCGTGTCCGAGGGTTGGATGGGACTGTGGAAGGCTGGGCTGGCCGGTCTACGGCGGCAGTGGCTCAGGTGGCCGCGGGCACGTCGCGCACAGGCAAACGGCGGTGAACCGAGCTCCGGCGAGACTTGAGCGTGTGCGGAGGGGTACGGCCAAGGCTCTTGGGCGTTTTATAGGCGCGGACGTGGACCAGGGCGCTGGCTTGGCTCGGGCGCGGCGCGGGGCTCGCGGGGGCGCGCGCGGGCGTGCTCTGGCGCGGCAGAACGCGTCGAACACGTGGCGGTTTGTTTCTTCCATTGTTCAAACGTCGGCAGAGGTCGCAAACGTGCGAATCTTTGCAAAGGTTCGGCGCAGACCTCTTCCTGGCACCTAGGGCTGTCACTCAACTGTGAGACGTCGGGGCAGATATGGCCTAGGGAGGGAGATCTTTGGATGCCAAAACAGGTGTGTCACACTGGGCACTTCGCACCAAAAGCCATGCCATGGCATGTCAAACGTCCGAGTCTCGGGCTCAACTTTTTCCAGTGGGTGCCCTAGGTGGTATGCCACGTTTTTGGTATAGATCACAAGTGGATTTGATGCCATCTTCAAGGTGAACACGGTTGATCCTTAAACTAGGGTTAAAAATGGACTTAGAGAGGAATAGAGAGCTCTAGCTCTCTCTCCACTTAGTGATTTGATTTGGGGTTTCTCCAGGGGCCTTTTTGCAATATTTCCTTCCACTAATTGCTGGTTATAAGGTTGCTTAAGGTTGGGTCAAAGATCACTCATGTTTTGCACATTTGCTTACTTCCCTTTTTCTTCTTATCCATGGCTTTGAAAAGGAGGGCTCCAGAGGGGTCTAGGGTTTCCCCCTTTCTTGTTCCAGGTAGCAATTGCACAACAGCTTACATGGTGCTCTTAGGTCCTTAGAATTCTTGGTTAACACATAATCTCCAAGTCTCTTTGTTCCCCTCAAGTTATTTCCATAAGGGATCACCATCCTTAGCATTCAAGGTATGCTCTAGCCAAGGTAACACCTGAGGTGTTACAGCCCTCCCCCCTTAAAGGAATCTCGTCCCGAGATTTTTAGGTAGAGTCCCTTGGAGGGATGCTTGAAGGTGTGTTGGCGCTACTTTCCCCTTAAACTCAAGTTTTACCCTTCTAACTGTTCTTCGAATGTCATCCTCTTTGCAACTTCAGAAGGAAGCCCTTCTTAAGTTAAATCCACAACTTAGACTATCCTTGTTATCTAAGTTTTTCTTATAATTGACTTCAAAGGGCAGGTGGGGGTGGGGTTTTGGGGTTACATACCGACTCCTTTGGGCAGAAAGTCGGGGAAGCGAGAGCGTAGAAAATCCTCCGTCTCCCATGTAGCCTCTTCTTCTGAATGGTGACTCCACTGAACCTTATACATTCTGATTGATCTTGCCCGAGTTGATCTTTCCTTTTGATCCAATACCTTGACGGGGTACTCTTGGTAGGACAAGTCTGGTTCTAACTCAATGTCCGGTTCCGGTAGCACTTCAGTGGGTAGACGAACACATTTCCGCAGCTGAGATACATGGAACACATTGTGAACTGCTGCCATGCAGGGTGGCAATTCCAATTGGTAAGCTACAGGTCCACAACTTGCCTTGATCTTATATGGTCCAATGTAACGAGGGGCAAACTTGCCCTTGATCCCGAATCTCTGGACACCCTTGGTTGGCGATATCTTAAGATAGACATGATCTCCCACCTCAAACTGTAGTGGCTTCCGCCTCTCGTCATGATAACTCTTTTGTCTGGCCTGAGCAGCTTCTAGGTTCTTCTTGATAATTCTAACCTTTGCCTCTGCTTCAAGCACCAAATCTGGCCCAAAAATTTCCCTTTCTCCTGCTTGAAGACCAATTCAGCGGGGTTCTGCATCTTCTCCCATATAAGGCCTCAAAAGGTGCCATCTTCAGACTAGACTGATAGCTATTATTGTAAGAAAACTCGGCCAAGGAAAGACACTTGTCCCAGTCCTTTCCATAGTGTAGTGCACATGCTCGCAACATGTCTTCCAAAATCTGATTTACCCTTTCTGTCTGACCATCTGTTTGAGGGTGATATGCCGAGCTTCGGATTACATGGGTCCCGAGGGCTTCTTGCAGTTTCTCCCAAAAGCGTGCCACAAACAGTGCTCCTCTATCAGATATAATGGTCTTTGGGATACCATGCAATCTTACTATCTGGTCAACATATATTTCTGCGTACTTCTCTGTCTTATGGGTGGTGTGCACTGGCAAGAAATGAGCAGTCTTGGTCAATCTGTCCACAATGACCCAAATAGAATCATGGTGCCTGGAGGTATTGGGTAATCCTACTATGAAGTCCATGCAAATGTCCTCCCATTTCCAAGATGGTATGGGAAGGGGTTGCAAGGGACCTGCTGTCTTCAAGTGACTGGCCTTGATTCTCTGGCAAGTGTCACACTCTGATACGTACTTGGCAATTTCCCTCTTCATCCTGGTCCACCAATATAAAGATCTGAGATCATGGTACATCTTGTTACTGCCCGGGTGCATGGAGAACTTGGAGAGGTGAGCTTCATCCAATATCTTCTTTCTGAGCTCAGGGTCCTTGGGAACAACCAATCGATCTTCAAACCATAAAATTCCCTTGCTGTCCTGACGGAAACACTTGTATTTTTCTGCCTTCTGCTTAATCATTTCTTTGATAACCTGAACACCCTTATCCCCAATCTGTGCCTGATCTATTTGCTCTTGCAATGTGGGCTCCACCGCGATATATCTCAATTCACCGGCAAGGACAACTTCCAGGTTCAGCCTACACAGCTCATCACACAGGGTGGTGACTCTTGCATCTATGTTCATACAATTGCACTGGGCCTTTCTGCTCAAAGCATCTGCCACAACATTGGCTTTGCCAGGATGGTAATGCACCTCCAAATCATAGTCCTTGATCAATTCCAACCATCTTCTCTGCCTCATGTTCAGATCAGCCTGAGTGAAAATATATTTGAGGCTCTTATGGTCAGTGTAAATGTTGCAGTGAGCTCCCATCAAGTAGTGTCTCCATATCTTGAGGGCATGAACTACTGCTGCCAACTCCAGATCATGTGTCGGATAGTTCTGCTCATGGGGTCTGAGGGCTCTGGAAGCATAAGCAATAACTCGGTTATCTTGCATCAAGACACAACCCAATCCTGTACCAGAAGCATCACAATAAACTTCAAATGGCTTGGTATTATCTGGCTGAGCTAGCACTGGAGCTGTTGTCAAATGCTGCCTCAAGGTATGAAAAGCATCTTCACACTTTTGGCTCCACTCAAATCTGACTCCCTTCTTCAACAATTCAGTCATTGGTTTGGCAATTCTGGAGAAATCCGGAATAAATCGTCGATAATACCCTGCCAATCCCAGAAAACTCCGAATCTGCCTCACTGTAGCCGGGGGTTTCCAATCCATCACCTCCTGTACCTTCTCAGGATCAACTGATATCCCATCCTGGGAAATTGTGTGACCCAAGAATTTTATTTCCTTCAGCCAGAATTCACATTTAGACAACTTTGCATAAAGACGATGATCGCGCAGTCGCTGAAGCACAATATGCAGATGCTTAGCATGCTCTTCTTCATTTTTGGAATAGACCAGAATATCATCAATGAAAACAACCACGAACTTGTCCAGCTCTGGCATGAATACTGAGTTCATCAAGTACATGAAATAAGCCGGGGCATTGGTCAGCCCAAAAGACATCACCAAAAACTCATATAGCCCATATCTGGTGGAGAAAGCCGTCTTGGGAATATCACTGGCACGGATCTTGATCTGATGGTAACCTGAGCGAAGGTCTATCTTGGAGAATACCTTGGCTCCCATCAACTGATCGAACAGAACATCAATGCGGGGTAACGGTTATTTGTTCTTGATAGTCACCGCATTGAGAGGGCGGTAGTCAACACACATCCTCAAACTCTCATCCTTTTTCTTTACAAATAATGCTGGACATCCCCAAGGTGAAGTGCTTGGACGAATAAACCCCTTGTCCAACAATTCTTGCAATTGTTTCTTCAATTCTGCCAGTTCCGCGGGAGGCATCCTATAGGGTCTCTTGGAGATAGGAGCAGTCCCGGGTTGCAATTCAATTGCAAACTCAAGGTCTCTGTCAGGTGGCATTCCTGGCAATTCATCCGGAAAAACGTCGGGGTAGTCACAGACTACTGGGATCTTTCTTACTGGGGATTCCGTCATGATATAGGCACAAGAACGGGTACAACCCTGATCGGGCAAAAATAATGTGGTTTCACCACAGGTTGGTGAGTGCACTTCAATGGCCCTAGCTGCAATGTCAAGAACTGCCCGATGCCTTGTTAACCAGTCAGTTCCTAATATGATATCCACGCTGTCCAAACCCAAAATGAGGAGGGTGGTTTTAATTATTAGACTACCAAACTTTATGGGCACATGCCTGCTGATTTGATTAGTGGCAATCCTGCCTCCTGGTGTTGAAATTGTTATACCCCCATTGGTGTGGTGAAAAGGCAACTGACACTTGACACTAAATTTGGCACTGACAAAACTATGCGAAGCACCAGAATCAAAAAGAATAATAGCAGGATAATTTAAAACTGTAAAGATACCAGTCATGACGGGTGCTCCCTCTGGAATATCAGCCATAGTGGTGAAGTTCAGCTTGCCCTGCCTCACTTGCACCTTCTGCCTCTTGCCCTGGTTCGGATTGACATTCTGCCCCTGCCTCTGCTAGTTCCGGGGGCAATTCTTGGCATAATGCCCAGTGCTGCCACAAGTGAAACACCTGTTATCATTGGCCTGGCGGTACTGCTGCTGCTGATTGTTCCTCTGAGCTGGAAACTGGGTGCGGCTGGGTGCCTGCTGCTGCTGCTGCGGTGGTCTGATCACCCATCTCCCTTGCTGCTGCTGAGGTCCCTTGTTCTGCGCGTCAGACACAATCCTGAAGCGCTGTGGCTGAGATGAGGGTCCTGCCACAGGGGTCTTCCTCTTCTTCTCCGCCTGTCGAGCCAAGATGCAGTCCTCCTGGGAGATAGCCATGTTGACCAACTCATTGTAGCTATTGGCCCTGACGGTGTTGAGACGGTCACGGAGCTTAGTGCTGAGCCCCCTCCTGAACCTGTCTCGCTTCTTCTCATCCGTATCTGCATGGTATCCAGCATACTGGCACAAATCATTGAAGGCCTGGGCATACTGCAACACTGTCCTGCTGCCCTGCGTGAGTGCCAGAAACTCATTGAGCTTCCGGTCCATGATGCCAGCAGGGATATGGTGCCCTCTGAAAGCTGCCTTGAATTCCCTCCATTCCACTTCTCTATCTTCTGGCTGCATGGCAAGAAAATGGTCCCACCAAGTCCTTGCGGGTCCGCGAAGCTGCTGGGTGGCGAACCTGACCTTGGTGACCTCTGAGCAAGCTCCATGGAGCAGTGGGAATTTGGATTCCACCACCCGCAACCAGACATCTGCATCAAGCGGGTCCTCGGCCCTTGTGAACAGTGGAGGCTGGGTGCTGAGGAACTCCTGATAGGTAGCCGCCGCGGGGTGACGCTGATGGTCTCCACCACCATAATGCTGTGGTGGTGGCTGACGCTGAGCCAGCTGCCTCAAGATCTCATTCTGCTGAGCCATGAGCTCCTGCAGAGTGGGAGGCGGTGGCGGAGGAGGAATGTGCTCATTCTGACCACGGCGCGCTCTCCCAGCCATCTGAAAAATCACATGGTTGCTTAATAACACATCTCCAAGCTTAGGGTTCAAACACGGTAGGGGAGTTAAAGCAATTGATAGATTCCACATAAAACTAAAAGAAACATAAACCTTTCGTCCAAATTTAAACTGCCATTAATCATCCCCAAACCTCCAAAAGAGTTTAACACGGTTACATCAAGGATCCAAAAGACTCAACTCTACCTAGCCTAGTACCCTAAGGGTGCAAAAGCTAAGCTAGTGGCGAGGAGTCCGACTATCATCAACCTCCAGGATCAGCCTGACATCTAATGAGCGAACGAGGCAACGCTGGACTCGGGGGAAGGTGGTCTCCCTGAGCCAGCGGTGTCTACACTGGAGGCAGGCTCATCTCCTCCCTCGATGTCAACGTCCTCGTCAGCCTCCTCATCATGGATCTCTTGGTGATGCATGTCCAGGTGCTCATTAGCCTCAGCTAGCTGCTGCTGGGTGTTGAGGAGCTGATCCTCGAGAACCTCGATGGTGTTCTCCCTGGTGCCCACAAGTTCCTCCAACTCTTGGACATCAGTGGATAACTGCTCCACTTGCAAATCTTTTTCCACCAGCTCCTAGGACAAATCCACCACGAGCTCCTCCCTGTTGTCCAGGGTGATCTTGGTGGCCTCCAGCAGTGCCATCAAATGAGACATGGCCTCCCCGCGCATCACTTGCAGGCGATACAGAGCGTTCATGCATCGTACCGACAAGTGAGCGGTGTGGCCTGGGTAGAGAGCCCAGATGTCCTTGGCATGCTCCACCCGATCCTTCCACATCGGGTCGTCCTCCTTTTCCGCGGGGAACAACCCAATGGGGTGGGTAGCCAGCTCCAAGGGATGGAATCCGCAGAAGGTAGTCAGTCCATGCAGAGCGATTGCCTCGATTGTGTCCTCCGCTCGGTACCCGAAAGACTCAGAGTCCAAGGAGCGCCAGCCTGGCTGCAGGGGGTGAGGCTCCAAAGTCATCCTCACCCTACAGCGAGGCACCCGGTGCTTCTCGAACTGCTGCACCGCGTACTGAGGGGGTGTCAAATACCCTGCCCCCTGAAGTACCTCCCACAAGATGCGGGGAAATCCCTCTCGTGCAAGTCCGTCAGTGTGGGTCAGTGCATTTCCGTCATCGGAGGATCCGTGGGAAGTCATCTGTGCACGGTTAAGCGTAAGTAAAAGAAAAAGAATTATAAAAAGAATAAGGAAAATAAAACTCAGCCTGTCTCTAGCAAGAAAAAGGCATTGAAGACCTAGTTGGCGGTTATCTCATTTTTAAGCCCTTTTTACTTAGTTATCCATTTGCTTAATTAAGAATGCATGCATGCGCGTCCTGAACGACCTCTCCAGGAAATAAAAAGGGTTAGGGAAGAACTCCCATCCTAAACAAAAAAGTGGCCTGTAGGGCCTAGTCACATAGCCACCTAGCTACCCTTCTATTATCCTAAGGCTTCACGTCCTAGGTCTATCCTGCTCGCCCTACAGTCTATCCAACATTGTTTCTATCAAATTTTACTTTAGAAAAGGGATGGCATTTATGGTTTATTGATTCCTCTATGGTGGTACAAGCTCCGATACCAGCTGTGGCGGAACTGCCCGAATTATTCCAACTTAAGTGCCTAAGCCCTGCCTTAGAGGCTAGACCACACTTAAATGGGAATAACCCGTCAATCCCTCGGATCTAGTCCGACACGGCCACTGACAGGATCAAGTACCACAGTCTCACTCGATGGTGAGTCACAGAGCAAATACAATAAGGCATAAAACCATGCATGGAAACGTGTTAAATTATTACATCACCATTGTCACCATCGGAGTTTTCGCAAAAGTAACCATCATTGTTTTGAAGTGCAGCGGAATTAAACTAATGATAAATAAATGGAGAGATGGGGAAGCCTGTCCCATCACTCCTCATGCTCCTCCTCAGCCGAGGCAGGGTCCCACTCGACGGTCCAACCCGGTGGCAGGGTGGATGGCCAAGTCACTCCAGCAACCATGTCCTCCAGAGAACCTGTAAAATTATGCCACAAGCAAGGCTGAGTATACTAATACTCAGCTAGACTTACCCGGTGTGAGGAGTCTACTCCTCTACCTCTAGACATGCAGCTTTTTGGCTGTGGGGTGGGGTTGCCAAAAGCACTAGCTGAGTTTCTAAATCAATATTTTAACTTTGTCAAAATTAAGTGTGACTCTCTTAAGGCTAAAAGTGTACTATCTACTCATACATAGTAGCAAGCATTTTTAGCAATCAACATCTTGTCTCATCTCATCACAGTTCCACTTATTACTCAATGCAGTACAATGGATCAAGCAGTCTCATTAGCTGCGAGAAGCAGACGATTCGAATCGAGTTTTTATCCTTGCAAGGTAAACCTAAACACACGACATGTAGGGGCACTCCGTCCCCGCACATATCAACCGTCCTCATCGATTCCCTGGCAGCAGAACAGGGCTCACCGCCTTGGCGTACAATGCCTCACTGACCCCGACTGGCCGTCGTGCAATGACCGCACTTGTACCCACCATAACCGGAATGGGAGACTACGTCTCAGGTCGCGTGAGGGGTAAAGTCCACTGGCAGGTTCAATCAGGTACTAGGTTTACCGATTTACCATATTTCTCGGTATGTGCTTAGTACATTCAAACGCTTGACACAGGTATCCGCACGTTAATCCTTATTCCAATTCCATCTCGTAGACCACGTATCCCCATGGATCCGTGTCCACAGACCAACACTGATATGATATGAAAGTGGGTACAACCAATTCCTGACCTCGCGCGAGTGCTAGAAAAATCACTCGACTTCTACCGAGATCCCTAATTAGCAAAGCAGCTATTCGACCTAGCATACTAGTATCCATCTCAAAAAGGAATCCTGAGTTTATGCAACTAGGGTTTCAATCAACTCCTACACCTAAGTGCACAGTCAATCCTACAATCATTAAGTGAAGTAAAATAGCATAAATAACAGGTTATGCATAAAACCGGGGCTTGCCTTCCAAAGCAGTGGCAGGCAGGTCCTCTGGTGCAGGCTCTGGTGCTGGGTCTGGGGCAACCTCCTGGGCAGCTCCTTGCTCCGGCACGAGGATGTACTCTCCGTCAGCAAGATTACAGTCTATCGAAATGCAATGAACATGTATGTCATGATTATGCAGGATTTAAGAACATTAAGCTACAGAAATTAAGTCAAGAATTGACTTAGGGTTCCCTGGCTATGGGGGTTTTCCAGTGGTATATATATATATATACATAGACTTGTTCCCTTTTAGGTTTAGGTTTTCTTTTAGGATAACATAGTGGATTTGTATTGTCTTTATAGGTTTTAGTGGACAATTTACAAAGGTCTTAGGAGGATATTAGTTTCCATTACCTCTTTTCCTTTCTTAATTTTCCATTAGGGTTTCTAGTGAAGGTTTGAACTACAACAGTATTTTAAAATTTTTCAAAAATTCTACAAAAATTACAGTGGGTTGCCACTTGCTATTCTAGCTGGCTTTTAAGAATTTGAGGCTCAAGGTACCAAAGCTAGGCTTTAAAAAAAATAACAATAGTTAGGCAAAAGGGGCTACTTACACTACACCTCTTAGTTAGGGGTAGGTTCTGTCCTAAAGGTTATTTTTGTTGGCCTCTATTAGTGATACTAAGCTCTTGTACCAAAAATGGCAGGGAGCAACATGATGGTTAATTAGTGATGGATTTCTAAAGTTTGGTGCAAAAAGGGTGCTTAGAACTAACTTGTCATTTGAAAAATATCAAACAACAGATTTCAGATTTTTCTTCAGTTCTTATTATCAAAACATTAGTTATCTTAAGGTTTGGGGAGGTTTCACCTTAGGGTTATTTTTGTAGGGTTTTTCTAAGTTATCCTTGTTTAATTAATTTAAAAGGTAGCTTTCTCATTTTACACTACAACAGGGTATGATATATTTTTCCAGTGAACTATATTGACTAAGTATCTCATTAAAAATAGGGGTGCCCTCTGGTTCATTATTTATGTCACCTTTTCTATTTTTCTTAATCTTAAACATATTATGGAATAAGGGGTGAAAACTATCTTAATGTAGTGGACAGAGGGTTTTAACATTTTTAACTAGGTCAGTAGGTAGATATAAACTTCTCTAAATTTTTCTAACCTTAGTTAAATTGCACAACCATTTTTCTTGCTATTATTAAGCTTTTGGTCAAAACAAAAATTAAATCAGAACCTTATATTTTCCTCTAGTACTTATGGGGTTTTATATTTTTCTTAGACAGGTTACATTATTTAGAGTCTGGCAAAATTAGTTTGACCAAATTTGGATAAACCAAACAGAAGTTATGGGTTTTTAAAGTTTCTGTTTGAATTTAAATCAGGTTTTAATAAAGTTTTTCTGAAAAAGCAGTTTGCGCCGAGGTCCCTGGGTTTAAATTGAATCAAACCTCGCAGATCTACCCTCGGGCCACTATTCACTCGGGTCACTGACATTTCACTTAACCCCCTGACTTTCTCTCCCTCTCACCCGCAGTCCTTCCCCCAACTGGAACAGTAGCCGCGGGGAAGAAAAGGATGGCGCGGCTTACCGGCGGCGAGGGAGGTCCGGCGAAGGGCAGGGTTTGCTCGGGGAGTTTCTGGCGATCACGCCGAGGTACGGCTCGTCGTCGGGGATGGCCGGAATCGCCCGGTCCACGTGCGCAGGCGGGCGAGCTCGTCGGCGGCGTGTGCTCCGGCCTATCCACGGTGGTACAGTTCAATCCAAGGGCATGGGGAGATTCATGGAGGTCTAAGGAGTCTAACCGTGCAAGGAATCGAAGAGAGACTCACCGTGTATCTCGGTCCACGGTTGCCGGCGTTCGGGTGAAGTCCGGTGACCGTGTTCCGGTGTCTCCGGCGAATCAGAGCCCGATTCCTTGCCCGGGGAGCTTCACTGGTGGGTGCACACTCGTGTCCGAGGGTTGGATGGGACTGTGGAAGGCTGGGCTGGCCGGTCTACGGCGGCAGTGGCTCAGGTGGCCGCGGGCACGTCGCGCACAGGCAAACGGCGGTGAACCGAGCTCCGGCGAGACTTGAGCGTGTGCGGAGGGGTACGGCCAAGGCTCTTGGGTGTTTTATAGGCGCGGACGCGGACCAGGGCGCTGGCTTGGCTCGGGCGCGGCGCGGGGCTCGCGGGGGCGCACGCGGGCGTGCTCTGGCGCGGCAGAACGCGTCGAACATGTGGCGGTTTGTTTCTTCCATTGTTCAAACGTCGGCAGAGGTCGCAAACGTGCGAATCTTTGCAAAGGTTCGGCGCAGACCTCTTCCTGGCACCTAGGGCTGTCACTCAACTGTGAGACGTCGGGGCAGATATGGCCTAGGGAGGGAGATCTTTGGATGCCAAAACAGGTGTGTCACACTGGGCACTTCGCACCAAAAGCCATGCCATGGCATGTCAAACGTCCGAGTCTCGGGCTCAACTTTTTCCAGTGGGTGCCCTAGGTGGTATGCCACGTTTTTGGTATAGATCACAAGTGGATTTGATGCCATCTTCAAGGTGAACACGGTTGATCCTTAAACTAGGGTTAAAAATGGACTTAGAGAGGAATAGAGAGCTCTAGCTCTCTCTCCACTTAGTGATTTGATTTGGGGTTTCTCCAGGGGCCTTTTTGCAATATTTCCTTCCACTAATTGCTGGTTATAAGGTTGCTTAAGGTTGGGTCAAAGATCACTCATGTTTTGCACATTTGCTTACTTCCCTTTTTCTTCTTATCCATGGCTTTGAAAAGGAGGGCTCCAGAGGGGTCTAGGGTTTCCCCCTTTCTTGTTCCAGGTAGAAATTGCACAACAGCTTACATGGTGCTCCTAGGTCCTTAGAATTCTTGGTTAACACATAATCTCCAAGTCTCTTTGTTCCCCTCAAGTTATTTCCATAAGGGATCACCATCCTTAGCATTCAAGGTATGCTCTAGCCAAGATAACACCTGAGGTGTTACAGTCATCGCCGACCTTCATAATTCTTTTGACGGGTTTGAGCTTTCTTCAAGTTATGTATTATTCTTTGAACTTTCTCTTCAGTTTCCTTTACCAGGTCAGGCCTGAAGAAGTACCTTTCACCTGGTTCAGACCAATTTAGCGGAGTACGACATCGTCGTCCATATAAAGCTTCGAAGGGTGCCATCTTGATGCTTTCTTGATAGCTATTATTATATGAGAATTCCGCTAACGGCAAACATTCATCCCATTTCTGTGAGAAATCCAACACACATGCTCGCAACATATCTTCAAGTATTTGATTAACCCTCTCAGTCTGCCCACTTGTTTGAGGATGATAGGCCGAACTGTGGAGCAATTTAGTACCCAGGGATTTATGAAGTTCTTCCCAAAACTTGGACACGAATTGCGATCCACGATCTGACAGCATCGTCTTCGGAATACCATGCAAGCTGAGAATACGGTCAATGTATAATGCTGCATAAGTGGCCACTGTGTATTTTGCCCTGACGGGTAGGAAGTGGGCGATCTTTGTGAGTCGATCAACGATAACCAGATAGAATCATACCCTTTTGCAGTTTTGGGCAATCCCATAATGAAGTCCATACTTATATCTTCCCATTATACAATAACACTACTAATTTTACAACTATACTATTCCTACTTCCTATCACTCTTAGTAGCTTCACTGTCGGGTGTGGGAGACCATTCGTCGACCAACTTCATGGAGGGAGGGGCCTGAAAAGGTCCAGTTCACCACCAAAAGCTTCTCCCGCTTCGTGAGAAGGTCCGGCTTCTGTCCCGACAGGGTTTGCAGGTACGCTGGGGTGCAATTGCGAATACAGTACATGAACTTCTTCATGTAGGGTATTGCAATATGCCTGCAGATTATCAATAGCTGAGCTAAGTTCTTTGACTCGGGCTCGCGCCTTTGCTTCCTTAGCCCAGGCAAGCGAACGAGACTGAACTGCCCAGTCAAGCGCTAAGTCTCGATCAGCGAGCTGATCCTGCAGGCGGCGGATATGGCTTCTTAATTCATTTATTCTGTCAACATCCGCGACCCATATGTTAGTCCTGCGTTGAAGTTTCGCTTGAAGCTGATTTACTCGGGCTTCAAGATCCCCAATCGGATCGTTACTCCCACTACTACTATCGTCATGTCTGGGAGCGAGTTCATGACGGGGTACACCAATTGGGCCAGTTGACTTGCGCGCGGTTTTCCTCGTGCGCGGCGGCATTTCTCTAAGGGGGGAAATTTTATTAGTATGGTTCTTAGCATGATGCATGTATAATTATAGAACCAACCTTAGTTGATTCATACCTTCTATACATTGCACTCTTCCTATCTGGTCTTTCATATAGATTCTTCAGATATAAGGGGTAAGAATGGAAGAAATTTTTCTAGATAAGTCTGTAGAAAATCCTTTTGAAGATGCCTCATAATATCTGCAGAGAAGGGCTTCGCTCCGATACCAGCTGTGACGGAACCTCCCAAGTTATTAGGCCCACCTACAGTTGTCCTTGTCCAACGGACCTCAGACAACCCTGTAGATGCCCCTGAATTACTTGAAAAGTTCGGTATCTGCTTTTCTTACCTTTTTTCCCAAGAGCGTTTCACCCGTCACGCAGACATTACAGACCTTCGGAGATACAGAAATGCGGAAGCAATTACATAAACTTACATTTATTTGAAAGTAAGATCAAGTTAGTTATTACAGACCAGCGTATAAACACGAGTGCAGAGTATTTATTATTACAATACCAAGGGAGGCAAAAACTCCTCCCGATGGGTTTTTACATAAAAGTTTTTATGGAGGACTAGGTCCTCCCGCAGCTTCATTCTTGCTTTTCTTCATTTGACACCACCCTGGTACAAAAGCAACAAAAATTTGCTGCTTCCTCACCTAAAAACAATAGGGAATAAAACCCTGAGTATGGGATTACTCAGCAAGTCTTACCCGACTAAAGAAAAGACTCTTAAGGGTATGCTAGTTATACGGGAGTCAAGGTAAGGTTTCTCAATGATCAATACTCTGTTTTGCATAAATGCTTACTAAAAGTGGATCCTTAAAAATCCAATTTTATTTTCAGGTTAGGTAAAATTACCTACATCTAGAGTTCTTTCTACCCTAGTTCAACACTTGTCCTGTACTAGCCAATTTCTTAACAAACCTTTCATCTTTACTGGAGTTCTACGTATAGGGTAGTGACCAAGTCTTCATGACCGCTAAGGTACGGCGATCCGAATCGATTATACTCAGCTGAGGATCTCCAATCACACGACATATGTAGCACTTAACCCTTGCATATGTCAACCCGCCACCGGGGTTCTTAAGACCTGATAAGGTTCACGCGAACCGAGAGCACAGATACACCACCGTCTAGCCTCTTGCCACGGAGGGTACACGCTACTCTCGCCACCGCTCCACGCCCATTCCGTGTTATCTTATTCTGGCCTTAGTCTGCTCGAGGCAAGGCTTACCCATGACGAGGCATGTGACCAGTTAAAGGGTCCTCGGTCAGCAAGCCTACATCGACACAGTCCTTAATCGACTCAGACGGAGACACTACACCGAGAATCTCTTCTCGTGCAAGTCACCAGCCCGGTCTCAGCTTAATCATTTAAAACCCAAAGTTTGGTACCTGGCAGAGGTACATCTTTTCTGATGTTGAACCCATCACGGCCATGATGGATCCACCATCAAGTTTTATTTTCAAAACATCCTTCCCACTTTGCCAATCATCTTTTGTAAAACAAAACATTTTGTTTTGCTAGAGCAATACTAAGCATAGTAAAAACCTTTTGTAAAAGCAGGGTTTCAAGGAAGGTAATCAAGTTCCAGGAAGGAAATGCAGGAATTGTTTTAAGCATTCAACTCCTATTACCTAATGCATCAATCAAGTGAGAAAGATTTTAAAAATATCAAGGAAGGTGGCAAATGCACCGGGGCTTGCCTTCGTTGATAGGTGAGTCAGGCTCGGACCCGCAGATATCAAGGTAGAAACAGTTTCCTGCCTGAGATTCCGAAGGTGGTGGTGGTGTCTTCTCTTCAGTTATTTCGACTTCTTCTTCGTTTTCTAAAGATAACCATATATATAGATATAAGAATGTATGCCATGCAATGCTCATGAGAGTGCAAAGATAATAAGAATTTATTATCTAAGGTTCTTGAATACAGTTTTCCTTCACGGTTCTCCGGGAAACAAGGGTTTCTGGAGTCGGTAAAGGAATTCAAAGGGCAGGGGTGGGGGTTGTGGGTTCTAATTAGCAAACACGTCCAAATCAAACCAAACTCTACCCAAGGCTTCTAAATAATGTGTAGAGCTTATATAAAAAGTTTGGGGATTTTTTGGAATGATTACCTATTTTCTAAAAATGTAGAACTAATGTTTTAATCTATTTTAAATACTCCAAAATTCTTTATTTTAATCCAAAAATCATGAAACTATTTTTATTAAATACTATGGAAAATTAGGAATCTAACAAAATTGGTTTGACATTTTTAGGATTTTTCTACCATTTTCTAAAATTGTTTTAGCTCTGGAATAAAAAGAAAAAGAGAAACTTGTGAATAGTACTGGGCTACATCTGGCCCAGATCGGCCCAGCAATAGCAGAAGCGCGTGCGCGCCCGCGCCCATGTGGCATGTTTGCACAGAGGCCCTCGACGTTTTGGATAACTTGAAGTGGGCTCTGTTACTGTTTTCCTAAGTCGCTGACAGTTTGCACTAAGGTCCTTCGATTTCTATTCCCTTCCACATCGAAGTCCCCGACGACGACGAGCGTGGCCGAGCTCCGGTGAGCTCCTGGACCGGCCGAATGGGGCAACGACTGGGGTCCCCGAGCGGCTAACAACGAATCGGACCTTCCTCGAACCATTCCCCTAACCTAATTTGATCAATGACCACATGGTTTACTCTGGCCACGGTGACCGAGGGTGTTGCGGGCAGATGAGTGCGTTCCCGGTGATCTAAGGCTACCCAGTGCAATTGAGTGGGTTGATGGGCATCACAGGTATATGAGAGCACTCAAACGAGAAAGAGAGGAGGATGAACTGACCGGAGTTGCACTGGCCGCAGTGAGGTTGGTTTTACGGTGGTGGAAACCCGAATTGGGGGAAATCCGGAATTAGAGCTCGCTGGTGGAGGGTTTGTGGTGCAAGGAGGTGCAGAAGCTACTTGATTACATGGCGGAGCTGAGGGTGCGGTCAATTTATAGAGTCCGCGAGCGGTGGTCGCGAATTTGGGCGACGACGCGCGGTGGTCGGAGAGATAGGGAGTTACTGGCGCGCGTGAACCCGTGTCTACCGTCGTGGCGACTTCACCGGCGATGAGTAGATGGCTATAGAGAGTCACGACGACGCGACGGAGGCACCAGAACACGTGGCGCAAGATCGGAAGACGGCTGTCGCCGGCGAGCTTATCTGCTCAAGCCGCAAAGTACGGGGATACGACGGTGAGTCACCGGAGTTATCCCCAGGCAAGGGGCTTTTAGCTAGCAGGCTTATCAGGTCATTGGTAATGTAAATTGCAATGGCGGCAGCGGAAATCATGGTGGAGATCGGTCGTCGGTTTGATCTGGTTCAGGCACTGTACCATGGCACTGCTTCTTCACTAAGCCTGATAGCCATAGTCTAGGGCCAGATTTCTTCCAAATTTCTATGGCAACACATCCAAATCTCTACAGCAATATTGTTGTGCTATAAACCAACTACAACTTTGCTATATTGTGCTCCCACAAAAAGTCAATGGATCTTGCTTGAAATTGAGCTTGAAGTTCATGACATTTCACTGTTAGTCTGATTTCAGACTTTAAGTAGTCTGACAGTCCAACTTTGGGCTTAATTATCTCCCAATTTTTCATAACAACAATGCTTAACCTCTTAAGCAAAGTTGTTCCCCTTTAATGGGTCTACAATTTTGATGTGGTGACCTAGGGCAAAAACCCTAGAATTTGAAAGATACAAGGGCTCAAAGTTGAAGCAATTACACTGAAATTCAGACTTGGAGTGAAATCACAACTTGGGGTCTTTTTGCAAATTAGTCCAAAACCTAGGGTTTAGCTTGTAAATCTTCATAAATGTGAACCATATGACTTTATATGCTTTAATATTGTAGTTTTTACACTTTAGTCCAAATGTGCACTGTTTTTGCACATAGGCCCCTAAGGTTTGAATTTAGGGTTTTCCAGGGTTTCAATTAGGGTTTCTGGTTTCTCAGGGGTATGAATGTAATGTAGA
Source organism: Zea luxurians (assembly GCA_029449295.1). NCBI lineage: Eukaryota > Viridiplantae > Streptophyta > Magnoliopsida > Poales > Poaceae > Zea > Zea luxurians. The sequence goes on along the minus strand of JAOPSE010000001.1, from coordinate 39,634,882 downwards.
TCCATCTTTAGTAGCATTTTAGGATTGTTTTACTTAAACCTTAGGGTTTTCTCAATTTGGGTCAGGTTTTACCCCTTTAAACCCCATTTAGGGTTAAGTCCCCTATTTCAGGGTTCTATTTGCAAAACACTAGAACAATACAACTTGTTTGAAATTTTTACCTAGTGAATGCACTCTAGGTGTGTCAAACATATGCAATGCCAATGTTTATGATGTCATGCTCAAGTTTTAGTAGCAGTAACACCAGGGGTGTTACATCCTTCCCCCCATAAAAGAATCTCGTCCCGAGATTAAAAGTCCTAGGGTAGGTAATGGAAAAGGAAATGCTTCACATTTTTATTTCCTTATTTTTGGTACAAGGCAGGGGTGGGTTTGGGACTCACTCCATTATTACAACAATGTTGTACCTTTTACAAATTACAAGAGGCCAAAAAGACTAGGAAATTCTTATCTAAAAAGTCTTGAGTTTCCCATGTAGCCTCATCTTTGGAATGTTGGTTCCACTGTATCTTATAAAACTTGAGAGTTTTTCTCCGGGTAATCCTGTCCTTTTGATCCAAGACTCGAATGGGATGTTCGGAGTATGTTAAGTCTGGTTCAAGGACAACATCTGTCACTTCGACGGTTTGATCTGGTACCCGAAGACACTTCGATGGGTGAATAGGTGATCCTGTAAAATTCAAATACTAATAGCCACAAACTTGGTTAAGTGTTAGTATGGCTAAGTAGCGAGCTCTGGCGAACACACAAGTATCACAGAGAAACAATCACAAGAGACACGCGAGTTTATCCCGTGGTTCAGTCAAGTATAACACTTGCCTACCTCCACGTTGTGGCGTCCCAATGGACGAGGGTTGCACTCAACCCCTTTCAAGTGATCCAATGATCAACTTGAATACCACGACTTTTCTTTGCTTATCTCTTTTTCCCGTTTGCGAGGAATCTCCACAAGTTGGAGTCTCTCGCCCTTACAACAAAGATCACAGTGAAAGCACAAGAGTAAGGGTGGGAAGCAACACACACAAATGCGCAGCAACACACACGCACACAAGCCAAGAATTGAGCTCAAAATGAAGCACAACGAGTTCACAACTAGAACGGAGCTCAAATCACTAACACAGTCGATCAAGTGCGCGGATACGGAGTGTGGAAGACTTAGAATGCTTAGAGTATGCTTGGGTGTCTCCTCCATGCGCCTAGGGGTCCCTTTTATAGCCCCAAGGCAGCTAGGAGCCGTTGGAGATCAACAAGGAAGGCTAATCTTGCCTTCTGTCGGGTGGCGCACCGGACAGTCAATGTAGACAGTCCGGTGTGGATCTCCTCCCTATTTTGGCGCAGTCGACTGTTGCAGATTCGTGGCAATTGGCACACCGGAAACTGTCTGGTGCGCACCGGACAGTTCGGTGCCCCCTGCCGACCGTTGGAGCGAGCCACGCGTCGCCTGCGGATTGCGTGGCCAACCATTGCGCAGTCGATCGTTGGCTCACCGGACAATCCGGTGCCCCACCAGACAGTCCGGTGAATTTTAGCCATACGCACCTATTATAGTTGTACGCCGCCGTCGAGTCCCTAGAGTGGCCTGTTCACCGAGACTGGTCCTGGCGCACCGGACACTGTCCGGTGCACCCAGACCGAGCAGCAGTTAGCCAACTGTTTTCCAATCCATTTTCTTCTGTTTCTAGCACTTAGACACAATACATTAGTACCCAAATCAATGTACTAAGTCTAGAAACATACCTTGTTACATGATTTGCACTTCTTCAATCTTTGGCACAATTTAACATTTAGAGAATATGTGTTGGGCACTTAATCACCAAAACACTTTAGAAATGGCCCAAGGGCACATTTCCCTTTCAATCTCCCCCTTTTTGGTGATTTATGCCAACACATCCAAAAGCAACCAAAAGAAGTGCAATATCAATGCAAACAAGAACCAAATTGTTTTTGTCTCTAATTTGGCATATTTGGATCATACTTTGCCACCACTTGGATTGTTTTTGAAAATCAAATTCATTTTCCTATCTCTACAACAAACTCACATGTTTGGGCACAAAGAGAGATAATCCACAAGTAAAATTGATTAAGATCCAAAAACTCCCCCTTATTCCCATAGTCATAAATTCTCTCCACACGAGACCAAATTTTGCAATAAGAGTGTTTTGGACAAATCAAAAAGTTCTAACTCTACTCTTTTCGAAATTTCACAAGTGGTAGCTGATCCATTTGCTTTGGCCTTAATTTCTCCCCCTTTGGCATTAAGCACCAAAACGGGATCATTCTTGGCTCTTTAACCCCATTGTCTCACCAAAATTGTCAATTAAGAGCAAAAAGGCAATAAGAGCATAGATATGAACTTGGAGTTAATACCAGAGTGCAGTGGAAGTCTTTGCATGGTCCAAGTTCACCTTTCCCTTTCAATTCACCTTTTGAGACTAAATCAAGCAAACTCAAACACAAAGGTTAGTCTCAAGGGGTCAAGTTGTAGCATGCCTCCCCCTAAATAAGTGCATCACATGCAAATGGACTTGTGAGGTTCGAGGATCATGTGTACAACTTGAGCACCACAAATGAACAAAAATAGATTGAAATGCATAAATTAACATGATCAAAGGCATAAAACACATGTATGCTTAGGGATGAAAACGGTCGGAAACGATCAGTAAACGCTAAAACCGTTTCCGTTTTCATATTTTTTATCGGAAACGAAATCGGAAATGGTAACTCCGGAAACAGAAATGATATCGGTATTTCGGAAACATCGAAAACGAAAGTTCGGCGTCGAAAAAACACCGGTAACGGTCGGAATTTAAAACTTGATCGGTAAACATACCAGTATAAAAATGTTCTAATATAAAAAGTCCACAATTATCACAAGCTAACAATATGACAATTTCATAAATTCACAAAGATCACTAGTTCAACATAAAAATGCGACATTGATTAATTAGTTACACCATCACTAATAGATACAACCAGGTATAAAATCTATCGTAGAAAACTTTTATTATGTTATCACCATACGCCCATACAAATTTATCTAAGTATAGATGCTGACGTCTACATACATGTAAGCACATTTAACTATATGAATACACTTACACACAATCTACCCTTCCTCTGAGCATCTTCACACGAAGCCATGAAACCAGTAAACGCATCCATATGACAGCCTGGTACTAGGACTAGCGGTAGCTGGGACTGGGACCGGCAGTGGCTGGGACATGCTCCTCCGAAGACCTGTATGGGTATCGGGCATGAGATATTGAGACATAAACACGGTTACATGGATGCGACAGCTAGGCCTATGCGCCATGCGGGCCTGCGGCCATGCGAGCACAGGGCAAGTGGGCTGGCACGACGACTGCTGGACTGGGCCGTTATGGCATTTGTGCATTTACGGGTTTATGACCTTTTTTATTTTCGGTAAATTCCGAGAAGATGTTCCGGTAAATTCCGATAAAATCCGGTAACCGAAGGAAACGGTCGGTAAAACGCTAAACCGTATCCGATACCGTTTTCGATAGAAAAAATTCCGATACCGATTCCGTTTCCGAAAAGTACCGTTACCGATAAATCCAACCGAGAAAAATCGAAAACGGTTTCCGAAATTCTGAAAAATTCCGAAACCGATTTCATCCCTATGTATGCTATAGATCAATCCAAGTTACGCGAATCTAAGACATTTAGCTCACTACGCAACCTGCAAAACATTTTCTCATCTAAAGGCTTGGTGAAGATATCTGCTAGCTGGTTCTCGGTGTTAATATGGTACACCTCGATATCCCCCTTTTGCTGGTGGTCTCTCAGGAAGTGATGTCGGATGTCTATGTGCTTAGTGCGGCTGTGTTCAATAGGATTATCCGCCATGCGGATTGCACTCTCATTGTCACATAGGAGTGGGACTTTGCTTAGATTGTAGCCAAAGTCCTGGAGGGTTTGCCTCATCCAAAGTAGTTGCGCGCAACACTGTCCTGCAGCAACATACTTAGCCTCAGCGGTGGATAGGGCAACGGAAGTTTGTTTCTTTGAGCTCCACGACACCAGGGACCTTCCTAGGAATTGACACGTCCCTGATGTACTCTTCCTATCAACCTTGCACCCGGCATAATCGGAGTCTGAATATCCAATTAAGTCAAAGGTAGACCCCTTTAGATACCAGATCCCGAAGCAAGGCGTAGCAACTAAATATCTAAGAATCTGCTTAACGGCCACAAGGTGACATTCCCTTGGGTCGGATTGATATCTAGCACACATGCATACGCTAAGCATAATATCCGGTCTACTAGCACATAAATAAAGCAAGGAACCTATCATAGACCGGTATGCCTTTTGATCAACGGACTTACCTCCTTTGTTGAGGTCGACATGTCCGTCGGTTCCCATTGGTGTCTTTGCGGGCTTAGTGTCCTTCATCTCGAACCACTTGAGCAGGTCTTGTGTGTACTTCATTTGGGAGATGAAGGTGCCGTCCTTGAGTTGCTTCACTTGGAACCCAAGGAAGTAGTTCAACTCGCCCATCATCGACATCTCAAATTTCTGTGTCATCACCCTACTAAACTCCTCACAAGACTTTTGGTTAATAGAACCAAATATTATGTCATCAACATAAATTTGGCACACAAATAGGTCACCATCACAAGTCTTAGTGAAAAGAGTTGGATCGGCTTTCCCAACCTTGAAAGCATTAGCAATTAAGAAATCTCTAAGGCATTCATACCATGCTCTTGGGGCTTGCTTAAGTCCATAGAGCGCCTTAGAGAGCTTACACACATGGTCGGGGTACCGTTCATCCTCAAAGCTAGGGGGTTGATCCACGTACACCTCCTCCTTGATTTGCCCGTTAAGGAAAGCGCTCTTCACATCCATTTGGAACAACCTGAAAGAGTGGTGAGCGGCATAGGCTAATAGAATGCGAATAGACTCTAGCCTAGCCACAGGAGCAAAAGTCTCCTCGAAATCCAAACCTGCAACTTGGGCATAACCTTTTGCCCCAAGTCGAGCCTTGTTTCGTGTCACCACCCCGTGCTCGTCTTGCTTGTTGCGGAACACCCACTTGGTTCCCACAACGTTTTGCTTGGGACGTGGCACCATGCTCCAAACTTCATTCCTCTTGAAGTTGTTGAGCTCTTCCTGCATGGCCAACACCCAGTCCAGATCTTGCAAGGCCTCTTCTACCCTTAAAGGCTCAATAGAAGAAGCCAAACGAGTAAAGCTCACAAAAGTTAGCTAGTCTTGAGCGAGTAGTTACTCCCTTGCTTATTTCACCCAGAATCTGGTCGACGGGATGATTCCTTTGAATCGTCGCTCGGACTTGAGTTGGAGGGGCCCGTGGTGCTTTTTCCTCCATAGCTAGGTCTTCTTGTGCTCCCCCTTGATTACACGCCTCCTCTTGAGGAACCTGTTCATCATCTTGAGTTGGGGGATGCACCATTGTTGAGAAAGAGGGTTGATCTTGCTCTTGGTGTTCCTGTGGTCGTATATCTCCAATTGCCATTGTGCGCATTTCGGCCGTTGGAACATCATCTTCATCTACATCATCAAGATCAACTTGCTCTCTTGGAGAGCCATTAGTTTCATCAAATACAACATTGCTAGAGACTTCAACCAAACCCGATGATTTGTTGAAGACTCTATACGCCTTTGTATTTGAGTCATAACCTAGCAAAAACCCTTCTACAGCTTTGGGAGCAAATTTGGAATTCCTACCTTTCTTTACTAGAATGTAACATTTACTCCCAAATACATGAAAGTATGAAACGTTGGGTTTGTTACCGGTTAGAAGTTCATACGAGGTCTTCTTGAGGAGGCGATAAAGGTAGACCCGGTTTATGGCGTGGCAAGCTGTGCTCACAGCTTCCGACCAAAACCGCTCGGGCGTCTTGAATTCTCCAAGCATCGTCCTCACCATGCCGATAAGCGTCCTGATCTTCCTCTCTACCACACCGTTTTGTTGTGGTGTGTAGGGAGCAGAGAACTCGTTCTTGATTCCTTCTTTCTCAAGGTACTCCGCCACTTGTAAGTTCTTGAACTCGAACCCGTTGTCGCTTCTTATCTTTTTCACCTTGAGCTCAAATTCGTTTTGAGCTCTCCTTAGAAAGCACTTTAGGGTCCCTTAGGTTTCTGATTTATCCTGCAAAAAGAATACCCAAGTGAAGCGGGAAAAATCATCAACAATAACAAGACCATACTTACTTCCCCTGATGCTGAGATAGGCGATGGGTCCGAAGAGGTCCATATGAAGTAGCTCCAGAGGTCTTGATGTGGTCATCACATTCTTGCTGTGATGAGTGCTTCCCACCTGTTTACCTGCTTAACAAGCTGCACAAGGTCTATCTTTTTTCGAAAAATACATTGGTTAGACCTAACACATGTTCTCCCTTTAGAAGTTTATGAAGGTTCTTCATCCCAACATGTGCTAGACGGCGATGCCACAGCCAACCCATGCTAGTCTTAGAAATTAAGCATGCATCTAGATCGGCCTCCTCTTTCGAAAAATCAACTAAATAGAGTTTGCCGTCTAGTACACCCTTAAAAGCTAATGAACCATCACTCCTTCTAAAGACAGACACATCTACATTGGTAAATAGACAATTATAACCCATATTACATAGTTGACTGATAGACAATAAGTTGTACCCGAGCGATTCAACTAAGAACACATTTGAGATAGAATGCTCGGATGAAATGGCTATTTTTTCCAGTCCTTTAACCTTGCCTTGGTTCCCATCTCCAAAGATGATCGAATCTTGGGAATCCTTGTTCTTGACATAGGAGGTGAACATCTTCTTCTCCCCCGTCATGTGGTTTGTGCATCCGCTGTCGATAATCCAGCTTGAGCCCCCGGATGCATAAACCTGCAAGGCAAATTAGGCTTGGGTTTTAGGTACCCAACTCTTGTTGGGTCCTACAAGGTTAGTTATAATAGCCTTTGGGACCCAAATGCAAGTCTTGTCTCCCTTGCATTTGAACCCCAACTTTCTAGCAACCACTTTTTCATTTTTACATGAAAGTACAAACGTAGTGTTGCAAGCATGAAAGACAGTGGTAGGTTTATTACACATTTTCCTAGGAGCATGAGACACAAAATTTCTCCTAGGCCTACCATTTGAACTTGAAGCAATCATAGCATGTGAATCAAAAGCATTATAACTCCTATTATAATGAGAATTTCTAAAAAAAATTCTATCATTATATATGAAAGCATGATTCTTTTGATTACTACTAGCCATAGGGGCCTTCCCTTTCTCCTTGTTGGGAATGGGAGCCCTTTGGCTTGTTAAGTTCTTGGCTTCCTTTCGAAAGCCAAGTCCATCCTTAATTGAGGGATGTCTACCAACGGTGTAGGCATCCCTAGCAAATTTTAACTTATCAAAATCTATCTTGCAAGTCTTAAGTTGAGCATTAAGACTTGCCACCTCATTATTCAATTTAGTAATTGATGTAAGGTGTTCAACACAAGCATCAACATCAAAATCCTTACACCTATTACAAATGGCAACATGTTCTATACAAGATCTAGTTTTATTGGCTACTTCTAGCTTAGCATTTAAATCATCATTAACACTCTTTAAGCTAGACACAGTTTCATGACAAGCAGATAATTCAGAAGAAAGCATTTCATTCCTTTTAACCTCTAAAGCAAGAGATTTTTAAACACTAACAAACTTGTCATGGTCTTCATACAAAATATCTTCCTGCTTCTCTAACAATCTATCTTTTTCGTTCAAGGCATCAATTAACTCATCAATTTTTATCTACTTTTGCTCTATCTAAACCCTTAAATAACTCGGTATAATCTACTTCATCATCACTAGAATCATCATCGCTTGAAGTAGTATACTTAGGGGTTTCTCGAACACTTACCTTTTTTCCTTGGCCATGAGGCAAGTGTGGCGCTCGTTGGGGAAGAGTATCGATTTGTTGAAGGCTGAGGCAGCGAGTCCTTCATCGTCGGAGTCTGAAGAAGAGCAGTCCAAATCCCATTCTTTGCCAAGGTGCGCCTCGCCCTTCACCTTCTTGTAGACCTTCTTCTTCTCCCTCTTCCCGCTCTTTTCTTGTTCCTAGTCATTAGTATTATCGGGACAATTTGCTATAAAATGACCAGTCTTACCACATTTAAAACAAGAGTGCTTTCCCTTTGCTTTGCTCTTGTTGGGATGCTCCTTGCGTCCTTTTAGCGTGGTCTTGAAGCGCTTGATGATGAGGGCCATCTCATCTTCGTTTAGCCCAGCAGCCTCAACTTGTGCCACCTTGCTAGGTAGCGCCTCCCTACTGCTGCTTGTTGCCCTGAGTGCAATGGGCTGGAGCTCATAGATGGGCATTGGGCCGTTCAATGCATCATCAACATATCTTGCTTCCTTGACCATCATACGCTCGCTCACAAACTTTCCAAGTATCTCCTCGGGCGTCATCTTTGTGTACCTGGGATTTTCACAGATGAGGTTCACAAGATGAGGGTCAATAACAGTGAAAGACCTAAGCATAAGTCGGACGACATCGTGGTCCGTCCATCTCGTGCTTCCATAGCTCCTGATCTTGTTGACTAGGGTCTTGAGCCTGTTGTACGTTTGTGTTGGCTCCTCTCCCCTGATCATTGCAAACCTCCCCAGCTCGCCTTCCACCAACTCCATTTTGGTGATCATGGTGGCGTCGTTTCCCTCATGTGATATTTTGAGGGTGTCCCAGATTTGCTTGGCGTTGTCCAAGCCGCTCACCTTATTGTACTCGTCCCTGCACAAGGATGCTAGCAAAACAGTGGTAGCTTGTGCATTCTTATGGATTTGCTCATTGATAAACACAGGGTTATCGGTACTGTCGAATTGTATTCCATTTTCTACTATCTCCCATATACTAGGATGGAGAGAAAATAAGTGACTATGCATTTTGTGACTCCAAAAAGCGTAGTCCTCTCCATCAAAGTGTGGAGGTTTACCAAGAGGAATGGAAAGCAAATGAGCATTGAAATTAAAAGGAATACGAGAATAATCAAATGAAAAATTCGAGTTAACCGGTTTCCTTTTCTTGTCGTTGTCGTCTCTTGGTGAAGAAGAAGATTCGTCTTTGTCGTAGTAGACAATCTTCTTGATACGTCTCTTCTTCTTCCCGTCCTTCTTCTTGTGACTCGAGCCAGAGTTAGTGGGCTTGTCATCCCTTGGCTCATTGAAGATGGACTCCTTTTCTTTATCGTTGACCACCATCCCCTTTCCCTTAGGATCCATCTCTTCGGGCGATTAGTCCCTTACGTGAAGAGAACGACTCTGATACCAATTGAGAGCACCTAGAGGGGGGTGAATAGGTGATCCTGTAAAATTCAAATACTAATAGTCACAAAACTTGGTAAGTGTTAGTATGGCTAAGTAGCGAGCTCTTGCGAACACACAAGTATCACAGAGAAACAATCACAAGAGACACACGAGTTTATCCCGTGGTTCAGTCAAGTATAACACTTGCCTACCTCCACGTTGTGGTGTCCCAATGGACGAGGGTTGCACTCAACCCCTTTCAAGTGATCCAATGATCAACTTGAATACCACGACTTTTCTTTGCTTATCTCTTTTTCCCGTTTGCGAGGAATCTCCACAAGTTGGAGTCTCTCGCCCTTACAACAAAGATCACAGTGAAAGCACAAGAGTAAGGGTGGGAAGCAACACACACAAATGCGCAGCAACACACACGCACACAAGCCAAGAATTGAGCTCAAAATGAAGCACAACGAGTTCACAACTAGAACGGAGCTCAAATCACTAACACAGTCGATCAAGTGCGCGGATACGGAGTGTGGAAGACTTAGAATGCTTAGAGTATGCTTGGGTGTCTCCTCCATGCGCCTAGGGGTCCCTTTTATAGCCCCAAGGCAGCTAGGAGCCGTTGGAGATCAACAAGGAAGGCTAATCTTGCCTTCTGTCGGGTGGCGCACCGGACAGTCCGGTGCGCCACCGGACAGTCACTGTAGACAGTCCGGTGCAGATCTCCTTCCTATTTTGGTGCAGTTGACTGTTGCAGATTCGTGGCAGTTGGCGCACCGGACAGTCCGGTGCCCCCTACCGACCGTTGGAGTGGGCCACGCGTCACCTGCGGATTGCGCAGCCGACCGTTGCGTAGTCGACCGTTGGCTCACCGGACAGTCCGGTGAATTTTAGCCGTACGCCGTTGAACTTTTCCCGAGAACGACGACTTCACCGCTGACGACTCACCGGACAGTCCGGTGCACCATCGGACAGTCTGGTGAATTAAAGTCATATGCCGCCGTCGAGTCCCGAGAGTGGCCTCTTCACCGAGACTGGTCCTGGCGCACCGGACACTGTCCGGTGCACCCAGACTGAGCAGCAGTTGGCTGTACACAGCCAACTTTTTTTCAATCCATTTTCTTCTGTTTCTAGCACTTAGACACAATACATTACTACCCAAATCAATGTACTAAGTCTAGAAACGTACCTTGTTACATGATTTGCACTTCTTCAATCTTTGGCACAATTTAACACTTAGAGAATATGTGTTGGGCACTTAATCACCAAAACACTTTAGAGATGGCCCAAGGGCACATTTCCCTTTCAGGAACATGTCCATTGGGGATGTGTGTCCAAAAGAATCTGGAGAGCTTCCACAAGCACAAGATCAACCATCATCTTCCGTGCAAGCATCTCCACCAACTCAAGATGAGTATAAGGCTCAAGAAGAAGAGGAAGAAGATCAAGATGATGAGCCACTTCAAGAGGAGGACATTGATCAAGGGGGAGATGAAGATGATCAAGACAAGGAAGATGATCAAGAAATTCGGGATCAAAGACCGCAACACCAAAGAGTCCATCAAGCAATTCAAATAGATCACCCCGTCAACTCCATACTTGGTGATATACACAAGGGGTAACCACTAGATCTCGAGTTTCTCATTTATGTGAACATTACTCTTTTGTGTCTTCTATTGAGCCATACAGGATAGAGGACGCACTTAGAGATCCGAATTGGATGGTGGCAATGTGTTGGGGGCCTTCGGCTCCCGAAGGTCCTCAAAAACATAGTTTGACAATGTTTTCCGAGTGTAATATGTGAACAGGCACCTTCGGAGTCAGGTCGCGGATATACAAGAGCAGGGTTAAGACGAAGCTTGACTAGAATGAAAAACGATCATGACGAAGGATAAGACGATCACGAAGCTATGTGCAGAAAAGCTTCGGCATAACGACAGAAAAGAGGAACCGACTTAAAGATGAAAAGCCAAATTGGACCTTGAAGAATTACTATAGAGTTATTGATAAATGTAAGGGGCATCAATGTAATTTTACAAGGGCTGCATCTCGTGCCTATAAATAGGTGAACAGTACTCCCATACTGTTCACGCTGACTTGGCATGCGCTTTTTCGCATCACGTCTGTACCTTTACTTTACATCAACCTGAAGGTACATTTGTAATTCGTTTTTATGAATTCAATATTTGAAATACATTGATGATAATACCGGTATTATTATTCGTGTATTATATATGATTGCTCTATTTTACCATTTATCAACCTTACGCAGGTCTTTTCTTTTGTAACCTTCGTCCGAGATTCACTATATCCAAAGGGGTATACTGTTTTTAAGGACGAAGGAGTTTTACATTTAACACTTTTATGTTGTCTTGTTCTTAATTCATAGCATTTGAGAACAAGCCCACAACATTGGCGCCCACCTCCGGTGAACTCATTTCCACTTTTTGAGTTTTGAAAACCTTCGGCAAGCATCACCTTCGTCATGCCGCCGAAAAAAGCTTCAGCGACAGGGGCTGCCACTCTGTAGCCGCTGGACCCCAATCAGGATGTCGTTTCTCTTAGGGAGGCCCGAAGCCAGAAGAGGAAGGCCACCAGTCCAATGCCTCCGGAAGACGACTTGGACCAAGAAATCCAAAAAATGGAGATGCTCCATCAACAGGTCCAACGGAAGAAGGAGAAGATGGCTCGTCTAGCTGATCTTCAAAAGCAGATAGATGAAGCCTCTGAAGAGCTTCGACACCTCGCTCAAGATGACCAGAATCAAAGGCCCCCGCGCAGAGAGCTTCATCAAGAGGGTTTCTGCAACGAGGACGACTGGTATGAAGATTTCCATCATGGAAATTTTGCTTTTGATGACACTTCTCCCCTGTCAACAGAACTGCAGGCTACACCTTGGCCACAGTCTTATAAGCCACCTCAGCTCCCCATGTACGACGGTCATTCAGACCCGAAGCAATTCTTGATGAGCTATGAGGCAACTATATCTTCGTATGGTGGCAACACAGCGGTCATGGCAAAGTCCTTCGTCATGGCTGTCAGGAGCATTGCACAAACCTGGTACTCCTCCCTTAGGCCAGGAACAATCACCTCATGGCAAAAGCTGAAGGATATGTTGATAACCAGCTTCCAAGGCTTTTAGACGAAGCCAGTCACTGCTCAAGCTTTATTCCAGTGCACCCAGGATCACGAAGAATACCTTCAGGCATATGTCCGAAGGTTTCTACGTCTGAGGGCACAGGCACCAACAGTGCCCAATGAAATTGTCATTGAGGCCATGATTAAGGGGCTTCGGCCAGGACCTTCAGCTTAGTACTTTGCCAAGAAGCCTCCTCAAACTTTGGAGAAGCTACTCCAGAAGATGGACGAGTATATTCGAGCTGACAATGATTTTCGCCAAAGAAGGGAGGAAGCTCTTAGGTTTTCAGAAATGACCAGGGGCTTCGGAGGAAGGTTTTATCCGAGGCATGTCAGGTCAATTCACAATTCTACTCAAAATGATGACAAAGGGAGTCAGCAGCAAAGGCCACAGTGTTCCTCGCAAGCTTCGGGGCAACAGCAAGCTTCGGGGCAACAGCAAAGCTCTTTTCGGCCGCCAGCGCCAAGAGGTAGAGGTACCAGGGGCTTCGGGGGAAGATTTGGAGATCAACCAAGAAAAATTTACTGCTTATTCTGCGGTGAAGGCAAGGGCCATACCACCAGAATGTGTCATGTTACCATTCAAAAGCAAAAGGAGCTAGCAGAGGCTACAGCACAACAGAGCCAGCCAAAGCAGGTTATGCATACTGCTTCGTACCATTCGCCTTACATTCCAGAATATGTAGGCAATCACCCTGCAGCCTCTGTTGCTTCGGCAAGCCAACCCCAAGCTTCCTGGCAACAGCTTCCACTACCACCACTAATACAACGAGCTCCGTAGCCAGAAGGGAGCCATCACTCTCACCCCCAGAGGGACTTCAGAGAAGAATCCGAAGCTCGCACAGTCAATAGCACTGTGCCAGAGTCGAAGCACATTTACTGACAAAATATCCTACCTCCACAGCAGCTTTTTGCACTTTCACGTTCAGTTTTACTTTCTTCGTAGTAAAGAACAATTATGGGAAGTTTAAGTGTTTTTTTATCGTTTTTCAAATTCTTGTAACAGTTTAGCTTATTATCATAATGAAAATATATCTCCTCCATAGGCTTGAGTTGCCGAAGCACAAGAATTTATGGAGGCACGAAGAACCTTCGTATTATCGAAAACTTGTCCTAAGGAACGAGTCGTAACTTTTTCGAAGTAATAAAAAGTCATTCCTAAGGGAGCGCAGTGTAAGTTTTCTGCTCGAAAGTCGTTCCAAAGGGAATGCAGAGCTTACAGCGAAAAATAAACGCTGATTCCGCTGAAAGTAAAAGGCGAAGAAGCTCCTAAGGGAGGCTTACAGCGAAAAATAAACGCTGATTCCGCTGAAAGTAAAAGGCGAAGAAGCTCCTAAGGGAGGCTTACAGTGAAAAATAAACGCTGATTCCGCTGAAAGTAAAAGGCGAAGAAGCTCCTAAGGGAGGCTTACAGCGAAAAGTCAGCACTGAGATAAAAAGATTGTGCGCTCTATTACAGGGATATTTGTATTTTCAGCATAAATGTCATTTTGCATAACATAACATCATTACATCATTTTGCATAACATAAGCATCGTCCATCATTTCGCATGTAGAACAGGAAGGGGACACAGCATTGATCTTCGAAGAATGTTTTAAAAAAGAGAAAATCGTGCTAAGGCACAAAGATAAATCGAGAAGAAGTCTAGCTTCATTTGAGAGGCAACATAAGACTTTTTTATGGATTCAAAGAATGTTTTCATGAAGTTTGGAGATTCTTCATCAAAGAAGTATGGCAATTCTTGTGATACATAAAAGATTTTCTTTATGAAGCATGAAAAGAAGGGAAGGTGTTTTTTCGCCGAAGGCTCAAAAAGCGGTATGTATGAAAAAATTTCATGCATCGTAAAGAATTGAACCATAAATAGAATATATATTACATTCAAAGTTACAAAGTTTTACACGTGTCATGTTCCAAGTGTTTTTACAATAGCATTTAATCTTCCCTAAGAACTACTTCTGCAACTTCGTTTAGTAGCTGATTGACAACTTCGTCCATGATGGCTTCGGCCATTTGTCTAATTTCGTCGTCCCCCTTCGGGGGAGGGTCCGCAGATGCCTCAGCGGGTTCTGAGGGAGGAGAGGACACGACTATATTACTATTACAAACTACGAATAAAGTTCAAAATCAAAAATTACAGCAAAATAAAAATCACTAATTAATACCTATTTGCCCTTCGGGCCCTGTGCTTTTTTCAGCAGCTCTCGCTACCTCCCTAGCATCATGGATGCATTTTTCGCTTCTCTGAATGATCTCTTGAGCCATTTCTCGGCCGCCATTGTCCCAAATGTCAGTGAAAAATTTTCCACCGACCTGGCTTGCTTCGGCTGAAGGATCTTTGATATCTTCAGAGGATAAAGTAGCTTCAGACTGTGCCAAAGATTTCACATGCTCGCACCCTTTCTTCTCTAAAATAGTAACAATTCTCCTGGCGCCCGAAAAAGCACAAATGTCCCCGCGACTATTCAAGATTTCGTCGAAAGCATCAGCTTCGTGACTAATCCATTCAATCGGGCCTTCTGGATTTCCCCTTGTGAAATTTTCTTCACTAGAGAACGCGCCAACGCTGGTGAAGCTGGATTTTATTTTCTTAACACACTCTATGGATTTATCATAGCACCTCTTCTTCGAAGCACGAAGCTCTTCAACATTTACTTCCAAATGATTTGCCCATTGATCACTTAATTCTCGTTTTGTTTCTTCAAGAATGCGTTCTTCTTTAGCTCGGGCTAGTTGTTTCCGAAGATCTTCGATTTCGCGCTTCTGAGCTTCGGCTTGAGTTTTAGAGTTAGCTTCGTCTTCCTTCATTTTTTCCAACAACGTAAGCAGAATTTTGTCCTTCTCCAAGGCTTCGTTTCTTAGCCTGATAACCTCTGTTTGAAGGTTGTTAAGAGCAATGGTGCAGCTCTCATCTTCGGCATTCTTCTGTGCCCTTAAGGCATTGCTGAGTATTAAGCCCTATTCAAAAGAATGAATGAGTTAACATAAGAACAAAAGACTAATTCAAAATTCATAAACTTCAAAATTCACAATTTTTGTACCTTCAGACTATTGTATGCCAGGCTATCCGCAAGATCGTCCTTTGTCATGGCGCAAAGGCCAGCTTCGAGTTTTGGGAACCCCATGCTTCTAGCCATCTCCCGGCAGACGGATAATTCTTTATTGTCTGGGAGACAGTATAGGAAGTCATCTTCGTTTGTCCCATTGAACACTACGGCCCCCCTCGGATACTTCAGTTCTCGGGCATAGTGATTGGCTTCAAAAATCTCTTCTTCGGATAGTTTCTTCCCCGAAGCATGTCGCACAATATAATCACGTATTTTGGAAGATGCTTCGGGGGTGGCAATGTCGATTTCCTCAATCAAAATCGGCTCTGTTGTTTTTGTTTTTTCAGCTTCTAAACTTGCCTCTGACATTTTTTCGGCTTCCAAAGGTTGTATCTTGGTGGGCTCTGAAGGCCCAGCTTTAGTTTCAAATTGTTGCTTCGAAGTTTCAGCAACAAAGGCTTCAGTAGGCACTTCAGAAGTTTCAACGGTTTTCTTTGGAGTTATGCTTGAAGATTTAATTGTCTCCAAAACATCCAGCACATTAACCATCCTTTTTCTTTTCGGGGTCGCTGCTGGCCCCTTTTGGCTTTTAGCTGCCTCAACTTTTGATGAAGGACTTAAAATGTCTAATGTTTTTCCTTCTTCAGTTCTCCGTTCTTCTGTTTTCTCTATTGCTGGTGCTTCGGCCATTTCTTCGGATTTTGGCGCTAGAGTTGGTTCTCTAGCTTCGGTGGCCGAAGAAGCCTCACCAATAAACTCAGACACTGTGGCCGGCTCAATACAGCGTGGAGGGTGGGTGAGCACTTTTACCTTCTTCCTCTTCGGCGCTGGCTCCCTAGGAGCAGCCGAAGCAATTTCCTTTGCAGGAGAAGTATTTTTCCTTTTTTGGCCTCGCATTGGATAATAGTAGTCGGGGTAGATAAACCCAATTGCATCAAATACTCGGTTGAGTCTCTTCTTCTTTCAGCCTCTGAAAGCCGCTGATAATGCAGTATTTTCGGCCTTTGAGTATGCCCCAAGCAATTCATCACTTACATTCTCAATGCTTTTTAGCCAATCATCATCTGGTTCAACGAACTTATCTCCATACTTGAATGTATATTTCAGCCTGATTAGCCCACCCTCATCAGTTTCTTTAACGGTCTCCTTCGGCATTTCCCAGTTATCTGCAAGTGGCCACACTCTGAAGGCAATGTGCTCTTGCATTAAATCCCTGGTCCCAATAAAAGAGCAGACTACGTCGAAGGCTCTCTGACATTCTTCAGCTGCTTCGTCCATTTCTACCTTTGGTTTCCGAAGTCCGAAGCGCTGCCAGATAGGGCGCATGATGATATCTTTAATATCTTCTCGAACCTTCAAATCGTTCTTCACATAGAACCATTCCTTCATCCATTCCCCGGGCCATCTCTTCCGAAAAGTTGGCACGTGACAGCTTGACCCAGAGCGGGCACCGAAGCTATAACAACCAAAATTATTATGATATTGCTTCTTACCCCAGGGCTTCGTCTCATATACTAGCTCGTGTATATTGCAAAAGCTTTTTGCACTTGGCTCCAGGCCCTGGCTCCTCACGGCCCAGACGAAGATTCCCAATCTTATCACTGCTTCAGGGGTAAGTTGATGAAGGTAAACCTGATATATTTTTAGAACTTCTACCACAAATCTGCTTAGAGGGAATCGTAGCCCAGCTTTGAAAAAGCTTCAGAAGATCATGACTTCATTATCTTCGGGAGTCGGCGTAGTTTTCTCTCCGTCATCTGCCCTCACAATGAATATATCTCGGAAATATCTCCCCCTCATATTTTCAAGGTGACTCTGCTTTATAGTTGATTTTCCGAAATTTGAGTGGCTAGGCCGCCACGGGCGATCTTCGGAATCCTCCCCACCACTATCCACATCATAACTATCACTGTCGCCAGTATCTTCAGATAAACCCTCTAAAGTCTCCCTGACAATCTTCTCCGTATTGGTCTTCGACATTGATTCAAGAAAACCCAGGTGCATTTCCTCAGAAAGACTTAGCTTCGAAGCACCAGCAACTTTCTTATCCTCATACATCTTCGCGAATGCTGACAAACCAGACTTGAAACCGAAGCTTAAAAATTTAAAACCGAGCAAATGCTGTCGCGTGCAGGCTGAAAAGCTGGGTGAGTAAAAAGCAGATGGGAAAAGAGCGTGCCAAATAAACACGTGGTGAGCTCGTATTTATACACCCAGTGTGTCGAAAACTGGAGGGCCTCGCTTGTCAATGACTGTTGCTATTTTAGCAAAAGGAAGGTGTTTTTTCGGACCTTCGGCATAAAGCCTTCGTCCATGTCGCAATACGAATTTATCATTACAGTAAATTAATATTGCGAGGGGCTACTGTTGGGGGCCTTCGGCTCCCGAAGGTCCTCAAAAACATAGTTTGATAATGTTTTCCGAGTGTAATATGTGAACAGGCACCTTCGGAGTCAGGTCGCGGATATACAGGAGCAGGGTTAAGACGAAGCTTGACTGGAATGAAAAACGATCATGACAAAGGATAAGACGATCATGAAGCTATGTGCAGAAAAGCTTCGGCATAACGACAGAAAAGAGGAACCGACTTAAAGATGAAAAGCCAAATTGGACCTTGAAGAATTACTATAGAGTTATTGATAAATGTAAGGGGCATCAATGTAATTTTACAAGGGCTATGTCCCGTGCCTATAAATAGGTGAACAGTACTCCCGTACTGTTCACGCTGACTTGGCATGCGCTTTTTCGCATCACGTCTGTACCTTTACTTTACATCAACCTGAATGTACATTTGTAATTCGTTTTTATGAATTCAATAATTGAAATACATTGATGATAATACCGGTATTATTATTCGTGTATTATATATGATTGCTCTGTTTTACCATTTATCAACCTTACGCAGGTCTTTCCTTTTGTAACCTTCGTCCGAGATTCATTATATCCAAAGGGGTATACTGTTTTTAAGGACAAAGGAGTTTTACATTTAACACTTTTATGTTGTCTTGTTCTTAATTCATAGCATTTGAGAACAAGCCCACAACACAATGCAAGAGGAGCTCAACAATTTCACGAGGAATGAGGTATGGCATTTAGTTCCACGTCCTAACCAAAATGTTTTAGGTACCAAGTGGGTATTCCGCAACAAACAGGATGAGCATGATGTGGTGGCTTGGAACAAAGACCAACTTGTAGCCAAAGGTTATTCACAAGTCGAAGGTTTGGATTTTGATGAAACCTATGCACTCATAGCTAGGCTTGAGTTAATTCATATATTACTTGCCTATGCTACTTACCATGGCTTTAAGCTTTATGAAATGGATGTGAAGAGTGCCTTCCTCAATGGTTCTATCAAGGAAGATGTATATGTTGAGCAACCTCCCGGCTTTGAAGACAGTGAGTATCCTAATCATGTTTATAAGCTCTCAAAGGTGCTTTATGGGCTCAAGCAAGCCCCAAGAGCATGGTATGAATGCCTGCGAGACTTTCTTATCACTAATGGCTTCAAAGTTGGAAAAGCTGACCCTACTCTCTTCACTAAAACAATTGCTAAAGACTTGTTTATATGCCAAATTTATGTTGATGATATTATATTTGGGTCTACTAACAAGTCAACTTGTGAAGAATTTAGTAGGATCATGATACAGAAATTCAAGATGTCTATGATGGGGGAGTTAAAGTATTTCCTTGGAATTCAAGTCAAGCAACTCCAAGAGGGCATCTTCATTAGCCAAACTAAATACATTCAAGACATACTTAAGAAGTTTGGAATAAAGAATGCAAAACCCATCAAAACACTCATGGGAACTAATGGACATCTTGACCTCAACACGGGAGGTAAGTTCGTAGATCAAAAGGTATACCGGTCGATGATAGGATCTTTACTCTATTTATGTGCTTCACGATCGGATATAATGCTTTCAGTATGCATGTGTGCAAGGTTCCAGGCAAATCCTAAGGAAGTTCACCTTAGGGCCATGAAAACAATCATGAGATATTTAGTTCATACTCCTAAGTTTGGGCTTTGGTACCCCAAGGGACCAACCTTTGATTTAATTGGGTATTCTGATGCTGATTATGCTGGATGTAAGATTGACAGGAAGAGCACATCAGGGACTTGTTAGTTTTTTGGGAAGATCCCTGGTGTCTTGGGCTTCAAAGAAACAAAACTCAGTAGCTCTTTCCACTGCCAAAGCCAAGTATATTGCCGCAGGACATTGTTGCATGCAATTACTTTGGATGAGGCAAACCTTAGGGACTATGGCTACAAGTTGAGCAAAGTCCCTCTCCTATGTGATAATGAGAGTGCAATTCACATGGCGGATAATCCCATTGAACACAGCCGCACTAAGCACATAGACATCCGGTATCACTTTCTGAGAGATCACCAACAAAAGGGGGATATCGAAATTTCTTATGTTAGCACCCACAACCAATTAGCCGATATCTTTACCAAGCCACTAGATGAAAAGACTTCTAGCAAACTTAGGAATGAGCTAAATGTACTTGTTTCTCGGAATTTTGATTGAAAAATTGCACACATAGCTAATTTATATACCTTTGATCATGTCTCTTTCATTTGATACAAATGCATATTTCTTATTCTTCTTGTGCCAAGGCTAAGACTAATGTGCTTTCAAGTATACTTCTGTGCTTATTCTTGAATTGAAAGGCAAATGAAGTATTTAGCAAAGGGAAGGCTTCCACTCCAACTTTGACATTATCATTTATCCTTTGCCTTTACTCAGGAAACTCTGAATTGGTATAAACCTTCACTCATATTTCTTTTACCAAAGGGGGAATTAAAAGGGCTCTCAAGTTCTCCGTTTTTGACAATTAATGCCAAAGGGGGAGAAAGTATTAATCCCAAAGCAAAAGGACGACACCACCATTTTAAATTTTTCAAAAACTAAAGGAAGAAATTATTTCAATTGGTATTTCAGTTAGTCTCAAAATTTTCAATTGGTATCTCGTTTGGTTTCAAAATTTCAATTAGTATAAAAATTTCAATTGGTACAATTTCATTTGGTATCTGGTTCAAAAAGGGAAAATCATTTCAAAACCCTCTTGAAAGCTAAGGGGAGAATTTCTTCAAGGGGAGCTTTCATTTAGCCAAAGGAAAAGCATTTGAAACAGGGGTAGGAATTTCAAATCTTAAAAATGCTTCTAGAAATCATATTCCTATACCTTTGGCTATTTGCAAAAGAATTTGAAAAGATTTTTCCAAAGATTTGCTAAAACAAGCAAGTGGTGCAAATGTGGTCCAAAATGTTAAATAGAAGAAAGCAATCACGTTTATTCTTAGACATATGTATAAAGTCTTTCAACTGGTTTAAATCTAAATAACCTATGCACATCAATCATAATTGCAAACTAGTTACATTTTTACACTCTATATTTGCTTTGGTTTGTGTTGGCATCAATCACTAAAAAGGGGAAGATTGAAAGGGAAATGGGCTTAATCATTTCCTATAATCGATTTTGGTGGTTGACGTCCATCAAAAACCACCTGGACTAATTAGTTTGCTTAGATGTCATTTATCTCAGGTGCATAAGGTTCAACACAAACAAAGAAATAAATTCAGTTGGGGACTCAAATAAATTTGGAGCAAAGACTTGAGAGTGTGCTACCAGTGGCGCACCGGACAGTGTCCGGTGCCCTAGGCTGAGCTCCACTCGAACTAGCCACTCTCGGGTTTTCCCAGGGCGCGCTCCGCTTTAATTCATTGGACTGTCCGGTGTGCACCGGACATGTCTGGTGAGCCAACTGAGTAATGGTAACCTAGCGCCAGCGGCCGACTGCCAAAGTGAACAGTGCGCATCAGAAGTCAAAGCAGAGAAGTTAGAGCACACCGGTTGCACCGGACCGTCCGGTGCAGCTACAGGACAAAGGGTTCCAACGGTCAGCCGCTCCAAACCCAAATGGCATGCTGACATGGCTCGCACCGGACAGTGAACAGTACCTGTCCGGTGCACCACCGGACTGTCCGGTGTGCCCATCAATAGCAAAAACAACCAAGGGCTAGGAAGTGGTTGAAGGCTATAAATACCCCCAACCACCTCCTTGAATGGCATCCAAGTTTTCTGAAGTTCACATTCAATACAAGAGTAATAGCATTCACTCCAAGACACATTCCAAAGATCAAAACCTATCCAAGCCTCCAAATCAACTCAATTCATTAGTGACTTGAGAGAGGGTGTTTTGTGTTCTTTTGTTGCTCTTGTTGCTCTTGTTGCTTGGATTGCTTTCTCCTTCTCATTCTTATTTCTATAAGTACTTTGTAAAGTTAGCAAGAGACACCTAAGTGTGTGGTGATCCTTGCGGGGTCTTAGTGACCCAAGTGATTAAGGAGAAGCCTCGACCGGTCTAAATGACCGATTGAGAAAGGGAAAGGGTTGGAATAGACCCGGCCTTTGTGGCCTCCTCAACGGGGATTAGGTTCTTTGGAACTGAACCTAGGTAAAACAAATCACCGTGTTCACTTACATTGATCTTCACTTGATTTGTTTCCCCTCTTTCCTCTCTCTAAAGTTTCCTTGCTAATATTGATTTGAGGTTGCTCCAAAAGTTATCCGCATCAAGTTGAGCAACTCATTGCAAGAGAAACAATCTTACGCACTCTGATTTAATTCTAACGCTAACCCCGGCCTTAGTTCGAATTTAAGTTTGTAAGTTTCAGGTTTCGCCTATTCACCCCTCCTCTAGGCGACTTTCAGACATGTAAAATAGGCTTAGTAATTTATTCGACTAGTCGACAAGTTCTATCGGCATTGTTGTGTCAATTTAGTATAATTAAAAAATTGATGCCTTGATAGAGGTCGTTATATTCTATGATTGGTGGTCGATCAAATGTCGTGATTGAATGTTACTAGCTACCCTAAGTACTTAGAAGTGAGTAGCATCGCCATGTCGATCTTAAGTGAAACCCGATAATTTTGTAGTGGCCAGTGTACATAAGTAATCTAGATATTTAAGTTGTTGGGAAATTGGTTTTACCGAACGCTATGTTATTTGTTAATGTTGTATATGTTAGAGTAAATATTGTGATGTTTGATTTAGTTAAGTGTGTAATTCAAGTTAATTAAGACACACGGCTTAAAGAGTTAATTAGATTGTTCCTATACTTATTTTAAGTCGTTGGTATTCAATAATAGCGAGTCTAGGTTTTATTAGACTTCCGATGATATATTTTACTAAGGATGATAGTGCGGGTTAAATAATTTATTCTTGTTTGATTTCAGGATTAGATCCAATTAGAATGGAGGAACGTGAGTGTTGTGCTTGGTATGTATAGTTTGCTGTTTCGTGATATTTGCGTTAGATTCGGTTAATGTAGAGAAGCGTGATTATTGCGCTTGGTCGTATGTCAATAACTAGTGTTTGCTGATGAAGTGTTATAATGCCTCATCATTAAGTACTTAATTTTATATTGCGGAGCATCATAATATCTTATGTTATTCTTCCTTGTTCTCATTCATGTGCATTACGCATATCATTTAGGTACGTTAAGTGATCACGTGACGTGGAGGACCAAAGCTGAGTCGACCACAAGATGTTGTTAAGCGTGGGCTTCTTCGCAAGGTGACACTGATGGATAAACTTAAGTATGGATGGCCTGAACAAGTGCCAAGACAAATGATGGTCGTCAAGTGATTGTCATCTAACAAACACTAACATAGTGTTATTCCAGGCAAGCCCCGGTGCATGCAACCCCTTCCTTGTGTTTTTAAATGATTTTTACACACTTTAAGTCTAGTGAAATGTGCATTAGGTTTATAGAAGTTTCTTGAAAACCCTTTGATGCATTGGCTACCTTGAAATCCATTCCTTTTATAGATACTTCTGGTGAAGTATCAAATATGATTTACAAAATTGCTTAGCCCTGCTTAGATCTTGCGGATAGAGGTTGTCCTTTGCAATAATGCCTAGCTTAGGGGTTATCCTGAGGAAGGATGGCTCTACCTACAAGACTATTTTCATGGTGGGATCTTACTGCAAGATTCCCTTGAAATTCTATTCATCGTAAGGTACACAAATAAGTCCTAAGGATGGAAGTACTTAAATCGAGACTTGGGCTAGGAACAGGTGATGTTCCGTCCAGGTTGATTAAGGATTATTTCAATGTAGGCCTGTTGTGGTGGAAACTTTGCAACTAACCACATACCCTAGTATGGGACAGGGTAAGCTTGAACCCGGCTATTCCATACGTGAAAAGACAATCGCGCACTGGGCGTGGGAGATGGTAGGAGTAGCGTGTACCCCCCTAGCAAGAGGCTGGATGAGGGAGTACTGTGCTCCCGGGTAGCGCGGACCGGTTCACGTTTTGGAGGATCTATGGGAATGGTTGACATATGCAAGGGTTAAGTGCTACACATGTCGTGTGGCTAGGGATCCCTAGTTGGGTATAATCGGTTCGAATCATCGTAGCTCCTCGGTCATGGAGACTCTACCCTCCGACCACTCATCGTAAGTCATGGATGGAATCACAATGAGTAAGAATATGATTGTATTGATTAATGGGATGATGAATTTAGACTAGATGCAAACAAGGTCAATTAATACCTAATCTGGTAATAAATTGTTGAAAGTAAGGACTCACTTTTAGAAAGCTTTTCTGCAAAATGTATAAGTTGATTCTTGCTAAAAGCCTCTCCTTGATTCCTAAATCTAGCATATCCTTGAGAGTCTTTTTCCTTAGTTAGGTAAGACTTGTGAAAGTACACTTCATACTCAGGGTTTTCGACCCATGTTGTTGCAGGTACTAGATTTGTGCTGTTGTGGATAGTGCTAAGTGCCGGTGGGCTCAGCCTTCTTATAGGTCTAAGTAGCTCTTCTATACTTCTTATTGAGGATTGTCACTGAGCTAGCATTTATTTCAAACTCACAAATATTTTATAACATCTCAAAGTAATTTTTTTGAATCACTTTTGTAATCACTCCGATAAATATAATATAAACTTGTTGTAACTTGTAACATGTTGTTATAAAGAATTTCCACTACAAATGTGTGTATGTGATTTTTGTTTACTTAATCTTATGATCTTGGTTATAAGTGGTTTATCTGGGGTCGTTGGGACACTCAAACGGATCCTGTTAAGTTATTCGTTGCACATGCATAGCCGTCTGAGGTCTTTAAGACGAGGACAGGTGCATGTGGGCCCAATAACTTGGGAGGTTCTACCACAGCAGCACCGCCGTCGGGATAGCCTCGGGTAGGGAGTTAACTGTGAACCGTCGATTGAATGCTCGATGACTCCGATTAGAGGTAGAAAATGTTTCGGGGTCGGCCATTCAGAAGCTTGCGATCTGAACCGAGGGCTGTGATTGAAACCCACCTTCATTAAACCCTGACCACAAATCTTGGATCCGAGGGTAGTCAGCACGTACCGCTTCGTCGTGGGTTGATCTAATCCGATCTGTCCAAATTTGATTAAATGGTTCACAATAAACATAGTCCCTCGGTCGAAGCAAATTAGCATATGAGTCCCTAGAGAACCTGAGAATTAACTCGCCGTCCAACCTAAATGTAAAGTAATTAAAGAGGGGTCCTGAACTTTACAAGTTAGCCCCTGTACTTATCAAGAATATTGTGCGTAGTCCAGGGAGCTAGAAAAATTAGAGGAAATCATATAGAAAATGATTTTTAGTGTAAAAACAATTCCAGAATCTTGATTAAATCCTAGAAAATTCATTTTAACTCTTTTTTTAACCCATTCCAGTTGCAATAATTTTGTTTTAATATTGTCTATCATTTAATAACTCTGTTCATTCATAAAACATAGATTAGAATTATTTACCTAGTTTATTTTGTATCAAACACATAAAACCTTTGGAAAATCATAACTTGATATCCGTAACTCCGAATTTAGTGATTCTTGAACCTACAATCTCGTTATGATGTGTAAATTATTATCATGTATTATGTTCTCATGTTTGGTGTGATGTTAATTTCTCCTATACCATGTTTGTTTGTATTGCTTCGAGTAGATGACCAAGTAACCGAGGACCCAAGTGTTCAGCAGGTGGAAATTACTGAGCAGGAGCTCTTTGAAGGCAAGTTGTGCCCTTTACCACTTCTATTTACCCAATAATGTTCTCTATAATCATTTTGGCATGCATAGGCTTAGTTTTGATGGGACCCAATAGGTCACCCTAGTTTGGTCATCTTTACACCTTGTTTACCCCTGAACTTTTGGGTAGTCTTTGCTATTGCTATATATGGTTTAGGTGTTGAGATAACTATTACACATGGTCATTCTTTATTATTATTATTATTTTATTATATTCATGATAAGACTATTATGTTAATTGGAACATGGAGGTTAACTTGAGAAACATGTGCCACCACAAGGGTGGAATGGGACGCCCTTGGCTGACTAATTAGGAAAGCTAGTGGAGGACTACCTTACCTGAAAGGGGCAAGAGCTGTAGGGGAGTTGTCAGTGTAGGGAGGTTCTCGGGTTGATTTTGCTGTGATGGCGGTTAGACGGGGGATTCCTGCATTGCACTCCCTAAAAATTGTAGCGGGTTTTCTGAAGCTAGTGGAACTTTGTAAAGGCCTCGTACTGTTACCATGCCTCGTCTCCTCGGTAGAGATGAATGGGACTTCTAGATCCCTTGGCAACCGGGTAACATGACTTGTGGGTAAAGGGTACAACCTCCGCGGAGTGTAAAACTGGTATACTAGTCGTGCTCGCGGTGATGAGCAGCTCAGGACTCTTGCATGATTAATTTATGGAATTAAACTCAATTTTTTATTTGCATCGCATTGTGGTTTTACTATTAATTTTGATATATCACTACTCTAGTTTGGTATCTACTTATATTTAGTAACTGCTAATAAAATTTGACCAACTTATTAAAAGCAATGCTCAGCTTTAACCCTTATTTGTTGATCAACCTTACACTTCACATGAACTCCCACCTTTGGTGATTTCATGCACATTATTCCCCACAACTTGTTGAGCTTTGATCTTTGTGGCAGAACCACCCGAATTATTCCAGCTTAAGTGCCCAAGTCGTACCTTAAAGCCAACAACACACTTAAACTAGAATAAATTGTTTAGTTCTTCGGATCTCGTCCGATAGAGACACTTACCAAGGATCGAGTACCATTAGCTTACATGATGGTGAGACTCAGAGAGAATACAATAAACATGAAACCACAAATTAAAGTACTTGAGTTATTACATAAATCGGAGTTCGATAAAAGATAACAAGTTCTTGATAATGCAGCGCTGGTAGTAGATAGCGACGGTACTAAGGAATAGGGCAAGGCCTAGCCCACTACTCCTCCTGGTCCTCTCCTGCCGAGGCGGCATCCCACTCGACCGTCCAACCTGGTGGTAGGGTGGAAGGCCAAGTCACACCATCAACCATGTCCTATAGTGTACCTGTAAAAATGATGCCACAAGCAAGGCTGAGTATACTAATACTCATCTAGACTTACCCAGTGTGAGGAGTCTACTCCTCTACCTCTAGACCATGAAGCTGTTTGGCTGAGGGTTTTGGTTTGCCAAAAGCACTAGCTGAGTCTAAAAACAGTTTTAGCTTTTCCAGTTTTAGCATATTTAATTAAGCTAGGTTTGCTCCTCTCTAAGCATACATGGTAACAAACATTTAGTGCAATCAACATGTTATCTCAAGAAACCTCATTTCACTTTTTACTCGATGCAGTACAAGGGGTCAAGCAGTCTCATTAGCCACGAGAAGCAGACGATTCTAACCGAGTTTTAACCTTGCAAGGTAAACCTAAACACACGGCATGTAGGGGCACTCTGTCCCCACACATGTCAACCGTCCCCATCGATTCCATTGCAACAGAACAGGGCTCACGACCTTGGCGTATAATGCTCCAATTGTCCCCGGCTGCCACCGTGCAACGGCCGCACTTGTACCCACCATAGCTAGCATGGGAGACTCCATCTTAGGTCTAGTGAGGAGTAAAGTCTGCGGGTAGGTTCAATCAGGTACTAGGCTTATCGGTTACCATATTTCCCGACATGTGTCTAGTATGTTCAAACGCTTGACTCAGGTATCCGCACATTAATCCTTAATTCCATTCCCGTCTCATGGACAAGGCATCAAACCTGGATCCAAGTCCATAGACCATCATAGATCCCATTATCAAGATGAATACAATCAATTCCTAACCTCACACGAGTGCTAGAAAAATCACTCAACTTCTACCGAGATCTCTAAATTAGCAAAGCAGCTACTCGACCTAGCATACTAGTATCCATCTCAAAAAGGAATCCTGAGTTCATGCAACTAGGGTTTCAACCAACTCCTACACTTAAGTGCACATTACAACCCTACAAACATTAAGTGTAGTAATATAGCATATATAAACGGTTATGCATAAAACCGGGGCTAGCCTTTAATTGCGGGTGCAGCGGGAGATTCTTCGGCGACGAGTTCGGGAGCTTGTTCCCGAGCTTCTCCTTGCGGTGCCTCTGGCTCTTGGATAAAGACGTACTCTTTGTCCACGAGATTGCAATCTAATGAATGCAAATGCGTGAGTATGAATGCAACATAATTATCCATTTGTACATGTCTAAAGTGCATACTAGGTTTCAAGGATTTCTTCCTCTTTTTTAACTTTTAAGGTCTTTTATAGGGTAGGTTGAACTACGCCACTGTTTAGAAATTCCCAAAAATCCTATAAAAATTACAGTGGCTTCCTATTGGCTTACACAAGTCTTTCTCAAAAATTAAGGCCTAAAAAGGAAGTGGCTTTCTCTGTAAAAAAATATTAAAATCTAGGCAGAGGGGGTACTTTGAACTACAACCCTTGAGTAGAAATGGCTTCTGCCCTAATACTTATTTTTTGCTGGTGTTTGTGGGTGATAATATGCTTCTATGCTAAATTTTAGCCAAAATACCTAATGGTTAATTAATGATGATTTTCTAAAGTTTGGGGGCTAAGTGGGTGCTTTCTACTACCACTCCATTTGAAAAATGTCAAACAACAGATTTCCCAAGTTTTCTAGTTTCTTCTTTATGCAAGAGCAATCATTGCTAAAGTTGGTTATTTTTACTTAAAGGGGATGGGTTGTATGATTTCTTAGAATATATAATCTTTCTGATGGGGCAGGGGGTGGGGTGTATTCCACTGTACAACTACCTTGGTTTTATATTTTTCCCTTATAGTACACATCATAAGCACTTAGGGAAAAATAGGGTTGCTTACTGTTTTCCACTATTAGTCTTTATTTTTAATTTTTTGAAGTATTGTCAATTTCCTAGTTTTATTTGTTTAACCCATTTACTATGTTATTCTAGGGTGGTTACTATTTTTACAGTGGTATAGTAGTGGTCAGTGGTCTACTAAATTTTCCTCATCATTGTTGCATAAGTTCTATTATTTTTAATCATTATCCTTCTTAAGTACTCTGTTGGGGGCCTGCTTCTTTGTCGAAGGTCCTTTAAGAAGAAGTACCTTCGAAAGATCAGTGTATAATCAAGCACAGCGCGAAGGTACACACGAAGCTGCTGTCCGAGGAGCTTCGGCATAATGGTACGCCTTGAGACGAAGGGCTGCACTGACTTAAAGAAGAAAATACCGATCAGTCCATGATAATTTGTGTCATGATTGTAACTAGTTATCAAGGTCATAAATGTAATTTTGACCGGGCTACGTCCCGTGCCTATAAATAGGTGAACAGTACCCCTGTACTGTTCACGCTGACTTGTATTCGCTCGTGCGTCACGCTTGGACTTTTACCTTCTGTCAAGCCGAAGGTACTAATGTAATTTAATACTGTTTCTGTTTATCCATGATAATAAAAAAGAAGAGATAATAATAATATCATATGATTATTCATGTTGCCTATTATATTTCATATGCTCCTTCTTTCATTATCAAATACTACGATGATGAAGATATGTCCTTCATGACCTTCGTCTGAAGATCATTATATCCTAAGGGAGATAATGCTTCGACGGACGAAGGGTATTAACCTTTAACATTTTGTGTTGCCTTGTTCTTAACTCATAGTATTTGAGAACAAGTCCCCAACATTGGCGCCCACCTCCGGTGAACTCACTTCCACTTTTGAGATGATGGCTTCGTTCAACAACCAAGTCATAGCACCTTCGGCTACAAAGCTGGTGCTCCCAATAACAGGCGGTTCAAGTTCAGAGCTGGCTAGCAAGAAGCAGAAGAAAGAAGCACAGAGAAGGGTGCAGCATGTTGGGGTGCAGGGACCCTTCATCAAGTCCAAATGGTCTCACATCCCAATCACCTTCTCCCAAGAGAACCTTCAGCTCAAGGATTACCCTCACAATGATGCTATGGTCATATCTTGTGTCATTAAGGGATTTCTGGTCCATAATGTTCTGGTTGACATAGGCAGTGCAGCGGATATCATATTTGCTAAGGCCTTCAGACAGATGCAAGAGCCAGAAGACAAGATTCATGATGCTGCACACCCTCTTTGTGGCTTCGGAAGAAGGCAGATTGTCGCACTTGGTAAAATCACAATGCCAGTGACCTTCGGCTTTGTCCACAACACAAGGATCGAATAGGTTATCTTTGATATTATTGACATGGAGTACCCCTATAATGCAATCATTGGCCAAGGGACACTTAATGCCTTTGAAGCAATACTTCATCCAGCATATTTATGCATGAAGATACCTTCAGAACAAGGGCCCATTGCTGTTCATGGGAGTCAAGAAGCTGCTAGAAGGGCCAAAGGAAACTAGACAGATTCAAAGGCAATCCATAACATAGATGGAGACGAAGTGTCACACCCGGCTTTAAGGAACAAAGCCAGGTGCATCTCATACATGCGCCAAGAAGACAACATATATAATAACAGAGTGTATAGAGATAAATGTCATAAAACATCAGAGTATTTATTACATAGTGGAAGACTTATTACAAAATAAAGTAATGAAGATAAAACGAACTAAGGATCGTCGGCGCCAATGTCGACTGGGAAACGCCACCTAGATCAGATCGAACTCCTCAGTGTTAGGCGGCTCCTCCTGAACCACCTGATCTCCTCCTGTGGGGGGGTGTGAGACAGCAAGGGTGAGCTCACACATGATCATAGCTCAACAAGTTGTGGGGAACCAGTGGACATAAACTCACAAAGGTGTGAGTTCATGTGATATGTAAGGCTAATCAATGATAGGGGTTTAAAGCTGAGCATTGCTTTTAAGTAGTTGGTCAAAATTTTATTAGCAGTTACTAAGTGTAAGTAAATACCAAACCATAGATAAAGTAATAGAACAAAATTAATAATAAACCCATGCAATGCAAATGACAAAATTGAATTTAAGTTCCATAATTTAAACATCAGAGAGTCCTGAGCTGCTCATGACAGCGAGCACGGCTAGTATACCAGTTTTACACTCTGCAGAGGTTGTACCCTTTACCCACAAGTCATGCTACCCATCTGCCAAGGGGTCGCGAGTCCCATACACCTCTACCTAGGAAGCGCGGCAGGGCAACACTACGAGGCCTTTACAAAGTTCCACTAGCTTTTGAAAACCCGCTACAGTTTATAGGAAGTTCCAATGCAGGGTTCTTGCCTGACCGCCATCGCAGCAAAATCAAGCAAGGACCTCCCTACACTGACCACTCCCCTACTGCCCTTGCCCCTTTCGGGTAAGGTAGTCTTCCACTAGCTTTCCTAATTAGTTAGCCAAGGGCGTCCCATTAAACCCTTGTGGTGGCACGTGGTTCTCAAGTTAAGCTCTATGTTCCAATTAACATTAATGAACTGGACATGAACATAAATAGAATAACAACAGAATTGGAACATAGAGGTAATAAATGATTATTCCAAAACCCGGTAAAGCAATAGCAAACTACCCAAGTGATTCAGGGGTAAACAAGGTAATGAGATAAACAATCTAGAGTAACCTATTGGGTCCCATCAAAATTAACCTATGCATGGATAAGTGATATTAAGGAACATTATTGGGTAAAAAGTGGTCAAGGCCACAACTTGCCTTCAATGAGCTCCTGCTCAGCTACTTCAACCTGCTGCTCACCAGGATCCTCGGCAACGGGCTCTTCTACTCGCCACAATACAAACAAGCACAGTACATATAGAGAAATTAACATTACACCAAACATATATACAAAATACACAGTAATAATCTACACCTTAAAATAAAATTCTAGGAACAGGAATCATAATTTTTTGGAGTTATAGAATTTAAGTTATGAATTTTCAAAGGTTTCATGTGTTTTAAATAGGATTAAGTGTGGGATTAATTTTCTTACTGTTGTCATGATAAAACAGAGGCTCTAGATGATAAAGAATAAAATTACAAAAATTTAGAAAGTGGAATGGATTATTTTGGAGCCCATATAAATATTCTATGAATTATACAAGTTCTAGGGTTTATTTTTATATTAAAAATCCAATTTCCTATTCATTTAATCAATTTTAAACAGCACTGGACCGGGCCTCAATTTCTGTGAAGCGCAGGGGGCTCTGCGCAAGATATCCTAGACTCAGTGCATAGTAAAAATGGACGGCGGGTTGATTCTCTGGTTTCCAGGGGGTTCTTTAACAAAAGTGCCCACGAAGGGGTATCCACCAACTTCGGCCGCAAGATTAGATCTGGACGCCCCAGATTAGATCGATTATCCCTGAACCGGTATGCAATACTAGCCGCTGGATCGGGATCCAAAGGCCCAGAGTTTATGAAACCTAATCTAACCACCAAAGTCAGATTCCAGATCAATGGTACCCGAGCCAAATACGCCCACTTCTAATCCTGCCCCTCCGTTCCTCCATCCACGATTCATATTCAATAACATCTAGAGCGCCTGCGGATCAAATCAGATCCACCCGTTTGGAATCCGACCATGTGCAGTCATCGTTCCCAACCCCGCTGGCCAACCTAGTGTTCACCCACTAGTATGCGACGGCGCGCCCGCCAGTGAAGGCCATCCATGGCGAACGACCCCATCTTCCACCCCCAGCTTGGCGACAATGGCGCCGCGCCGACCCGATCCCGTGACTAGCCCGAGCCCTGGAGTTCCCCGCTCAAGGAGTTCCGTAGCCAGGGAATAGGGACATGGAAGAGAGAAAGTGGTTCTCACCGGAGATCCCGCACACCGGCCACCGTTTGGAGTGGAAGCTCGAGCCTAGTGAGGAAGCGACGATGTCTGAACACTCCCCACTCGCGCCGATGGGACTTGAATCACCACTGACGTGAATCCCCGGCGGCAGGCCTCCCTGACTCTCACTCTCTCACTTCACGTTCTCTTTTGTGTCGATTTGCAAGCGAGGGCGAAGACTCCCCTATCGAGCCCCCCGCCCCATTTTATTCTGCACGCGAGGCATACGCGGCGCGGAATACTGCTGCGAGGTTGTTGGGATCCGCAGAATTTTCTGGAGAGGAGGAAGGCGCGCACGCTCCAAGCTGCGGCGGCGTTTTCGCGTGGCCGTTACAGCGGGGAAGAAGGTGCTGACAAACGGGCCCCACCCGCCAGCGAGTAGGGCATCGCACGGAAGGCTGAGCAGGCTGGTCCACCCGACGGAGTGACATCGCGTGTGGGACTTGGTGGGCCGTGAGGATGGAAAGCTGACTGGGCCGCGCGGTGTATAAATGAAGGTGGGCCAAAATTCATTTCCCAGGCCCATCCGAATTAAGGATTCTTTTCCTTTATTTCTCCATTTTTCCCTATTTCCAAATTCTTGGATTTCATATTTGAATTCAAACTAGTTGTGATATTCATAATTTGGTCAGCTGTTCAAATTAATATACCAGTATTAATAGATTTGCCTTTATTTATATATTTATTCCTTTATTTTGTATAGCATTTCTCTTTCTCTTCTCTAAATTCTAGCATTCTCTTTTAGATCTTAAATTCCATTTTGGACTTTAATATGTTTTTCATTGTTCTTATATTGTCACAAAATGCACATCAAAAATAAAAATCCAGCATGATGCACAATTTAATGACATATATTTATTTATTTTTAATTAATTATTTGTTTCTAGATATGGTGTTCACATGAAATGATAAACATGAGTAACGCATATAGATATCGAGCCATATACTTTCTCATTTTAGACTCTGCTTACAAAGTGGGTGCTACAAATCCTACCCCCCTTAAAAATAATCTCGTCCTCGAGATTAAGAAGATCTAGGGAAGAGGTGGGGAAAATCTATACGAAGCTCTTCTTCTCTTTCCCAAGTCGCTTCATCTTCACCGTGGTGACTCCATTGGACTTTGCACATCTTTATCACCTTATTTCTCGTAACTCGAGTCAATGTATCCAAAATCTTGATCGGGTACTCGGTGTAAGTCAAATCACCCTGAACACTGAGCTCTTCCATTGGTAACTGTTCCTCAGGGACACGGAGACATTTCTTCAGTTGAGATACGTGGAACACATTATGCACATCCGATAGACTAGCAGGTAACTCGAGTTGGTATGCCATCTCCCCAACTCTCCTAAAGATCAAGAATGGTCCAATGTAGCGAGGGGACAATTTGCCCTTAACTTTGAATCTCCTCATTCCCCGAAGTGGTGACACCTTGAGATACACATAATCTCCTTCTTCAAATTCCAGTGGCCTTCTTCTATTATCAGCATAACTCTTTTGCCTGGTTTGAGCTACCCTCAAATTCTCTCGAATTATACGAACTTGTTCTTCTGCTTCTTGAATCAGTTCAGGCCCAAAGAACTATCTTTCTCCAGTCTGATCCCAATACAAAGGAGTCCTGCACTTTCTCCCATATAAAGCTTCAAAAGGTGACATCTTCAGACTGGCCTGATAACTATTATTATATGAGAATTCAGCATAAGGTAGACTTTTATCCCAACTTCCTCCATGCTGAAGGGCACAAGCTCTCAACATATCTTCCAAAACTTGGTTTGTCCTTTCAGTCTGTCCATCAGTCTGAGGGTGATAAGCTGTACTAAAATTCAACTTTGTACTCATATTCTCATGAAAGCTTCTCCAAAATCTTGAGGTAAACTGTGAACCTCGATCAGACACGATCTTCTTTGGTACTCCATGTAAACACACAATCTGAGCCATATATAACTCTGCTAGCTGAGAGCCTTTATAAGTAGTCTTCACCGGAATAAAGTGAGCCACTTTAGTCAATCTATCCACAATCACCCATATAGCATCATATCCTTTCTGGGTGCGAGGCAATCCAGTAATGAAATCCGTACCAATCTCTTTCCATTTCCACTCGGGTATCTTCAGTGGATGCAATAGCCCAGCTGGCCTCTGGTGTTCAGCCTTAACTCTTTGACATACATCGCACATAGCCACATGTGCAGCCACATCTCTTTTCAATCCATACCACCAATACTTCCGCTTTAAATCCTGGTACATCTTAGAACTTCCAGGATGGATAGAATAAATTGAGTCATGTGCTTCCTTCAATATAGTTTCCCGAAGACTATCAATGTCGGGAACACAGATCCGATTCTTGAACCATATCGTGCCTTGCTCATCCTCTGTGAACTCCGGGCCTCTACCCTCTGTTATCAGATCCTTGATCTCCTGGATTTTAGCGTCACCA
Source organism: Zea luxurians (assembly GCA_029449295.1). NCBI lineage: Eukaryota > Viridiplantae > Streptophyta > Magnoliopsida > Poales > Poaceae > Zea > Zea luxurians. The sequence continues at coordinate 39,599,930 of JAOPSE010000001.1, read as the reverse complement.
ACCTGACCTTTACGAATTTCTTGTTCCAAGGTAGGTTCCAATTCAATGGTAATTCCTTCCATATGTGTAACAATTCCCAGGTTGAGCCTCTCAAAATCTTTTGCTAATTCATCAGGTAGCTGGACAACGAAAGCGGAGTGAACATGCTCCTTCCGACTCAAGGCGTCTGCAACCAAATTCGCCTTGCCCGGGTGATAATGAATCTCCAAATCATAATCCTTAATAAGCTCCAACCAACGGCGTTGCCTAAGGTTGAGATCCTTCTGAGTGAATATATACTTCAAACTCTTATGATCCGTATATACTTGGCACTTGGTCCCCATGATATAATGTCTCCAAATCTTAAGCTCATGCACAACGGCTGCCAATTCCAAGTCATGAGTGGGGTAGTTCAATTCATGTTTGCGTAACTGACGAGAAGCGTAGGCAATCACATGTCCTTCCTGCATGAGCACACATCCTAAGCCTTGGCCACATGCATCGCAATAGATATCAAATCCTTTCTGTAGGTCTGGCATAATCAATACTGGTGGCGACATCAACCTCTTCTTCAATAGATCAAAGCTGTCTTGACACTTCTCGTCCCACTTAAATTCTCTTCCTTTCTCCAAAAGCGAAGTCATAGGTTTAGCAATCTTAGAAAATCCTTCAATAAATCTCCGATAATAGCCAGCAAGTCCCAAGAAACTCCGAATCTCCGTAACTGTAATGGCTACTCTCCACTCCATTATCTCCTTAACTTTAGCAGGATCCACTGAAATTCCTCCATTAGAAATAATATGACCAATAAATGGCACCTCGCCAATCCAAAACTCGCATTTACTGTACTTGGCGGAGAGTTGATTATCTCGTAGCTTCTTGTAGCACCAATCTCAGATGTTCCTCATGATCACTATCACTCTTGGAATAAATAAAAATATCGTCGATGAAAACCACGACGAATCTGTCCAGTTCATGAACAACTTATTCTTCAAGTTCATAAAATAAGCTGGTGCATTGGTTAATCCAAACGACATAACAGTAAACTCATATAATCCATATCGAGTCGAGAAAGCCATCTTGGGAATATCCGATGGCCTAATCTTAATTTAGTGATAACCTGGTCGGAGTTCAATCTTCAAAAATACCCTTGCACATCCCTTCGATCCTTCTTTCTTCTGTATAAATAGAACCGACGCTCCACAAGGTGAAGAATCCAAACGAATGTACCTAGCCTCTTGTAACTCAGTTAACTGCTTCTTAAGTTCCTTCAACTCCTCTACGGACATTCTATATGGCCGTTTAGAAATAGGGGCGGTTCCAGGTAAGAGATCAATAACAAACTCAACTTCTCTATCAGGTGGCATCCCTGGCAACTCCTCTGGAAAGACATCCGGAAAATCTCTAACCACCCGGATGTTGGCACCAACAAACTCCTCATCTATGAAGAATGCCACACGTCTGGTAGTGGTAGTTACTGCAACTTCAACTTCAAATCTTTGTCCTTTGGAACTGGCGAGTTCTACGGTTCCCTTAGCACCATGTATATACTGCCTTTGCCTTTCTTAACCATAACATACCAAGGATCACATCTATAGTGCCCTCTTCTAACACTATAGGGGTAGCCCATCTGGGTTAGAAACACAGGGTAAGAAAGGAAGAATTGTAGACAAGGCGAGTAATTACGAGAAATGTTACTGCGGGGGATTTATTAACTAAGTAGATTAGTGTGTCACCTACTAAAGTTAATTCATTACCTTATGGTGGTACATACTAAGATGCCCGTCTATACTATTTCAATCAATCAAAGAAGCAAATCAGACATTTATCATCAGAACAATCAAACAACATTTTTAAATATAGAAAATAGTTTTGGTTTGGTCTTAGGCCTCCTATCTCTTAAAAATGTCATAGGGGTAGGTTTTCCAAGATGTGAAATCCATCTTGTCTCAGAATAGAAAAGATAAGAATGATCAAAGTAGAACAGTAGAAGGTGAGACAGGTCAAGATAAGTGTAGAAAGAATTAGAGTAAGGTAAGTTTAGAAGGACTCAGAATAAGGTAAGTAGGTAAGGGTTTTGTCCATTTCTATCTAGGTTTCGTCCTACAGTCAACATTTCCTCTGATACCACTTCTGTCACACCCGGCTTTAAGGAACAAAGCCAGGTGCATCTCATACATGCGCCAAGAAGACAACATATATAATAATAGAGTGTATAGAGATAAATGTCATAAAACATCAGAGTATTTATTACATAGCGGAAGACTTATTACAAAATAAAGTAATGAAGATAAAACAAACTAAGGATCGTCGGCGCCAATGTCGACTGGGAAACGCCACCTAGATCAGATTGAACTCCTCAGTGTTAGGCGGCTCCTCCTGAACCACCTGATCTCCTCCTGTGGGGGGGGTGTGAGACAGCAAGGGTGAGCTCACACATGATCATAGCTCAACAAGTTGTGGGGAACCAGTGGACATAAACTCACAAAGGTGTGAGTTCATGTGATGTGTAAGGCTAATCAATGATAGGGGTTTAAAGCTGAGCATTGCTTTTAAGTAGTTGGTCAAAATTTTATTAGCAGTTACTAAGTGTAAGTAAATACCAAACCATAGATAAAGTAATAGAACAAAATTAATAATAAACCCATGCAATGCAAATGACAAAATTGAATTTAAGTTCCATAATTTAAACATCAGAAAGTCCTGAGCTGCTCATGACCGCGAGCATGGCTAGTATACCAGTTTTAAACTCTGCAGAGGTTGTACCCTTTACCCACAAGTCATGCTACCCATCTGCCAAGGGGTCGCGAGTCCCATACACCTCTACCTAGGAAGCGTGGTAGGGCAACACTACGAGGCCTTTACAAAGTTCCACTAGCTTCCGAAAACCCGCTACAGTTTATAGGAAGTTCCAATGCAGGGTTCTTGCCTGACCGCCATCGCAGCAAAATCAAGCAAGGACCTCCCTACACTGACCACTCCCCTACTGCCCTTGCCCCTTTCGGGTAAGGTAGTCTTCCACTAGCTTTCCTAATTAGTCAGCCAAGGGCGTCCCATTAAACCCTTGTGGTGGCACGTGGTTCTCAAGTTAAGCTCTATGTTCCAATTAACATTAATGAACTGGACATGAACATAAATAGAATAACAACAGAATTGGAACATAGAGGTAATAAATGATTATTCCAAAACCCGGTAAAGCAATAGCAAACTACCCAAGTGATTTAGGGGTAAACAAGGTAATGAGATAAACAATCTAGAGTAACCTATTGGGTCCCATCAAAATTAACCTATGCATGGATAAGTGATATTAAAGAACATTATTGGGTAAAAAGTGGTTAAGGGCACAACTTGCCTTCAATGAGCTCCTGCTCAGCTACTTCAACCTGCTGCTCACCAGGATCCTCGGCAACGGGCTCTTCTACTCGCCACAATACAAACAAGCACATTACATATAGAGAAATTAACATTACACCAAACATATATACAAAATATACAGTAATAATCTACACCTTAAAATAAAATTCTAGGAACAGGAGTCATAATTTTTTGGAGTTATAGAATTTGAGTTATGAATTTTCAATGGTTTCATGTGTTTTAAATAGGATTAAGTGTGGGATTAATTTTCTTACTGTTGTCATGATAAAACAGAGGCTCTAGATGATAAAGAATAAAATTACAAAAATTTAGAAAGTGGAATGGATTATTTTGGAGCCCATATGAATATTCTATGAATTATACAAGTTCTAGGGTTTATTTTTATATTAAAAATCCAATTTCCTATTCATTTAATCAATTTTAAACAGCACTGGACCGGGCCTCAATTTCTGTGAAGCACAGGGGGCTCTGCGCAAGATATCCTAGACTCAGTGCATAGTAAAAATGGACGGCGGGTTGATTCTCTTGTTTCCAGGGGGTTCTTTAACAAAAGTGCCCACGAAGGGGTATCCACCAACTTCGGCCGCAAGATTAGATCTGGACGCCCCAGATTAGATCGATTATCCCTGAACCGGTATGCAATACTAGCCGCTGGATCGGGATCCAAAGGCCCAGAGTTTATGAAACCTGATCTAACCACCAACATCAGATTCCAGATCAATGGTACTCGAGCCAAATACGCCCACTTCTAATCCTGCCCCTCCGTTCCTCCATCCACGATTCATATTCAATAACACCTAGAGCGCCTGCGGATCAAATCAGATCCACCCGTTTGGAATCCGACCGTGTGCAGTCATCGTTCCCAACCCCGCTGGCCAACCTAGTGTTCACCCACTAGTATGCGACGGCGCGCCCGCCAGTGAAGGCCATCCATGGCGAACGACCCCGTCTTCCACCCCCAGCTTGGCGACAATGGCGCCGCGCCGACCCGATCCCGTGACTAGCCCGAGCCCTGGAGTTCCCCGCTCAAGGAGTTCCGTAGCCAGGGAATAGGGACATGGAAGAGAGAAAGTGGTTCTCACCGGAGATCCCACACACCGGCCACCGTTTGGAGTGGAAGCTCGAGCCTAGTGAGGAAGCGGCGATGTCTGAACACTCCCCACTCGCGCCGATGGGACTTGAATCACCACTGACGTGAATCCCCAGCGGCAGGCCTCCCTGACTCTCACTCTCTCACTTCACGTTCTCTTTTGTGTCGATTTGCAAGCGAGGGCGAAGACTCCCCTATCCAGCCCCCCGCCCCATTTTATTCTGCACGCGAGGCATACGCGGCGTGGAATACTGCTGCGAGGTTGTTGGGATCCGCGGAATTTTCTGGAGAGGAGGAAGGCGCGCACGCTCCAAGCTGCGGCGGCGTTTTCTCGTGGCCGTTACAGAGGGGAAGAAGGTGCTGACAAACGGGCCCCACCCGCCAGCGAGTAAGGCATCGCACGGAAGGCTGAGCAGGCTGGTCCACCCGACGGAGTGACATCGCGCGTGGGACTTGGTGGGCCGTGAGGATGGAAAGCTGACTGGGCCGCGCGGTGTATAAATGAAGGTGGGCCAAAATTCATTTCCCAGGCCCATCCGAATTAAGGATTCTTTTCCTTTATTTCTTCATTTTTCCCTATTTCCAAATTCTTGGATTTCATATTTGAATTCAAACTAGTTGTGATATTCATAATTTGGTCAGCTGTTCAAATTAATATACCAGTATTAATAGATTTGCCTTTATTTATATATTTATTCCTTTATTTTGTATAGCATTTCTCTTTCTCTTCTCTAAATTCTAGCATTCTCTTTTAGATCTTAAATTCCATTTTGGACTTTAATATGTTTTTCATTGTTCTTATATTGTCACAAAATGCACATCAAAAATAAAAATCCAGCATGATGCACAATTTAATGACATATATTTATTTATTTTTAATTAATTATTTGTTTCTAGATATGGTGTTCACATGAAATGATAAACATGAGTAACGCATATAGATATCGAGCCATATACTTTCTCATTTTAGACTCTGCTTACAAAGTGGGTGCTACACGAAGCCTACCAGCAGTATAAATACAAAAGAGAGAAGGCTGCTTCGACGGATCAGCCGAAACCTATGTTCTATGTGAAGACATAGCAGAGCAAAGGGTACTGCTGGGGTCTCAATTATTTGATGAGCAAGAGAAGACTTTGCTAAGATTTTTATTCAACAACAAAGATGTTTTTGCTTGGTCAGCTAATGATCTCTGTGGTGTCAATAGAGATGTTATTGAACATTCACTCAATGTGGACCCATCCTTCTGGCCAAGAAAACAAAGGCTTCGGAAGATGTCTGAAGACAAAGCTGAAGGTGCTCGGAATGAAGTAAAGAGACTTCTTAGTGCCGGTGTCATCAGAGAGGTGAAATACCTAGAATGGCTAGCCAACACTTTTATGGTGAAGAAGGCCAATGGCAAATGGAGAATGTGTATTGATTTCACAGATCTCAACAAGGCATGTCCAAAGGATAAGTTCCCATTGCCAAGAATAGACTCTCTAGTAGATGCAGTAGCTTCTTCAGAGCTCATGAGTCTACTGGATTGTTACTCAGGCTATCATCAAATTTGGATGAAGAAGAAAGACGAGCCGAAATCTAGCTTCATAACTCACAGTGGCACCTATTGCTACCTTCGGATGCCTGAGGGGCTCAAGAATGCTGGAGGAAGCTTCAGCAGAATGATAGCCAAGGTCCTTCATTCTCAAATAGGCAGGAATGTACTGACCTATGTTGATGATATCATAGTGAAAAGCACGAAGCAAGAAAATCACATTGCTGATTTGCAAGAGACATTTGCCAATTTCAGGCAAGCTGGCCTGAAGTTAAATCCAGAAAAGTGTGTTTTTGGGGTGAAGAAGGGCAAGTTCCTTGGCTGTTTGGTATCAACGAAGGGAATTGAAGCCAACCCGAGCAAGATTGAAGCTATCCTTCGGATGGAGCCGCCAAGCATAAAGAAGGGGGCCCAACGGCTGGCAGGAAGATTAGCATCATTAAACAGATTCATATCCAGATCAGCAGAAAGAAATCTACAATTCTTTGAAATACTGAAGTCAGCCGAAGTTTTTCAATGGGGTCCAACCCAGCAAAAAGCTTTTGAAGAGCTGAAGCAATACTTGATCGATCTAACAACACTAACTCCACCTTTGCCAGGGGCTCCATTACTCTTATATGTGGCAACTTCGCACTCTGCAGTTAGTGCGGCTCTTGTACAGGAGAAGCTAGATGGCCAAATCAAAAAGCAGGCTCTAGTGTACTTCGTCTTTGAAGTTTTAAGTTTATCAAATAAAAATTATATAGAATTGTAGAAGGTGTTGTATGCTGTGTTAATGGCCTCCAGGAAGCTTCGACATTATTTTCAAGCATATCACATAATTGTTCCTTCATCACAGCCTCTGAAGGACATAATGAGGAACAGAGAAGCTACTGGAAGGATTGGAAAATGGGCTGCAGAGCTAAACGAGTTCAGTATTGATTATGTACATAGATCATCAATTCAGTCCCAGGTATTAGTAGACTTCATTGCTGATTGGATGCCAGGGGCTTAGGAAGAAGAAACCAATAAAGAGGCCGAAGCTTGGACTGTATTCTGCGATGGTTCTTGGGGAACCTTCGGCGCAGGAGTAGCTGTGGTCCTAGTTGCGCCTTCCAAAATCAAAACATGTTATGCAGCAAAGCTTGACTTCAGTTGTACAAATAATATTGCTGAATATGAAGCACTTCTGTTGGGCCTTCGGAAGTTAAAGGCAATGGGTATAAGAAGGGCCATCCTTAAAACTGACTCTCAAGTCATTTCTGGTCATGTAGACAAAAGTAGTAAGGCGAGAGAGCCGAAGCTCGAAAAATATCTGGATACAGTTCGAAGGTTGGAGGCTTCTTTTGAAGGTTTTTCTGTCAAGAATATTCCAAGAGGAGAAAATGAACATGTAGATCTGTTGGCCAAATTAGCGGCACTGGGGCTTCCTCTACCTTCGGAAGTATTCTTCGAAACGATGAAAGCACCTTCGGTTGAACTTATGGAGAGAGCAGTGCTTACAATTTCTCCTGTACATAGTGAAGATTGGAGAACTGAAATTATATCTTTTCTCCAAGGTATTTGTCTTTCGGATGACGAAGCTTATAATAAGAGAATGCAGGCAAGGACAAGACCGTATGTGATGATAGAAGGGGAATTATATAAGCATGGAGTCTATTCTCCCCTCCTCAAGTGTTTATCCAGAACCGAAGGTATACAATTAATGAAGGAGATACATGCAGGTATATGTGGATCTCACATTGGGACCAGGCCCTTGTTGGGAAAAGTGTTTAGACAAGGATTTTATTGGCCGAAGGCAGCTTCGGATGCAGCAGAGTTAGTTCAAAAGTGCGAGAATTGTCAAAAATGTGCAAGAGATCAGAAGCAACCTTCGTCTCTCACACAGCTGATACAACCTACTTGGCCGTTGCAAAGATGGGGCCTAGATCTGTTAGGCCCACTTCCACCAGCGCAAGGTAATTTGAAATATGTTATGGTGGCTGTAGAGTATTTTTCTAAGTGGATTGAAGGTAAGCCTTTGGCTACAATAACTTCGGTTACAGTCCAAAAATTCTTCTGGCAAAATATTGTTTGTCGCTTCGGTGTGTCGAAGGCTATAACTGTGGACAATGGAACAGAGTTTGATGCTGAAACGTTCAAAGATTTCTGTGACCAAATTGGCACGAAGATTTATTTTGCATCAGTAAGGCACCCAGAATCAAATGGACTGGTAGAAAGAGCAAATGGCATTATAATGACAGGAATAATGAAGCTCATCTTCAATCATCCCAGAGGAAAGTGGCCAGATGAGTTGATCAAAGTGGTATGGAGCCACAACACAACCATGTCAAGATCAATAGGTTTTACACCTTTCAAACTATTATTTGGTGACGAAGCTATAACTCCAGAAGAAGCCAAAGCAGGATCAATAAGAACAGTAGCTTCGGCAAAAGACGAAGCTGATTATCATGTAGTAAAAGATACTATAGAGGGGACCAGACTTCAGGTTGTAGAAAACATCAACAAATATCAAGCCAAAACAATAAAATGGCGTGATAGAAAGGTTCAGTTGAAAAATATTAAGCCAGGGCATTTGGTGCTTCGGAGAGTGGCCAATCCAGACACAGTAGGCAAATTGCAGCTGAGGTGGGAAGGACCTTTTCTGGTGATATCTTCGTCGAGGCCCGGTTCTTACAGATTGAAGGATATGGATAGCAACGACATACCTAGATCTTGGAATGCGGATGAGCTTCGGCGATATTATGTGTAATTTGATGTAATCTTTTATTATTTTTCTATGGCACCCTTTTCCTTTCCAAAGGGGGAGAAAGGTTTTTAATGGGACCATAACTTGTAATTTTTCCTTTCTTATTTAGCCCCACGAGAGCCAAATCCCCCAAAAGGATGTAAAATGTAAAATCTGAGCATGCACCATCGAGTGCAGAGAGAAAAAAAGAAGAAAAGTAGGGAGAAGTTCAAAAGTCGTCCCCAAGGGGATGCAGAGCATGACGAAGCTACAAAAAGTTGTTCCTAAGGGAGCGCAGCGTAAGTTTTCTGCTCAAAAGTCGTTCCTAAGGGAATGCAGAGCCAAATACTGCCGAAATATAAGGCGAAGAAGTTCAAAAGTCATTCCTAAGGGGATGCAGAACTTATACCGCCGAAATAGAAGGCGAAGAAGTTCAAAAGACGTTCCTAAGGGGATGCAGAACTTATACCACCGAAATAGAAGGTGAAGAAGCTCAAAAGACGTTCCTAAGGGGATGCAGAGCTTAAGACTCAAAAGACGTTCCTAAGGGGATGTAGAGTCTGGGTGTGGCTTTGTGTGCGTGTGTTTGGACATTCATTTGCACATTACATCACATCATTCATTGCATTCATACATATTCATGTAGACATTCGTAGGATCATCATCATCATAACATAGAGTACAAACAGATTCTTCGGCTTTGATGACAAGGCTTCGATGAGTATAAAGAAGAAAAGATATGCTTCATTGTGTACGAAAAGAAGGGAAGGTGTTTTTCACCTTCAGATCAAAAGATATAAGTTTCGTTCACATCAAAGCAATTTACACACAGATGAAAAGGTAAAAATATATTACAAGGTGTGGACAAATTTACAGAGCAATGTTTCATTCCTGAATTATAATATCCTTTACAAAGATAATTCAAATGTCTCTAGAGCTTTATGCAGCAGCTTCATCAGTCTTCGTCAAGCTTCGGATTATTGACCTTCGGCGTCGTCATCCTGTACACAACAAAGCAGTACAAGGTAAAAAAGTAATCTCAGGAAAAGGTAAGCAATAGGTACAAGTTTAATACCGGCTTAAGATGACTATGAGCTTCGTCACCAGCTAAATCCTGCCCACCCTTTGTCCAAATTTGTGTTATAAATCTATTTCCAATGCTTCGGGCAAGGCTGGGGATATCAGTTAAGTCCACTGGTGATAAGATGAAGTTCGGTCTGTTGACAATCTTTCCTTGCGTGCAACCAGCCTTCATAAAAGCTACAGCTGTGCCGCGAGAAGCTAGCTGTTGGGGGCCTGCTTCGTTGCCTATGGTCCTTTAAGAAGAAGCACCTTCGAAAGATCAGCGTATAATCAAACACAGCACGAAGGTACGTGCCGAAGCTACGATCCAGGGAGCTTCGGCAAAGCGATATGCCTTGAGACGAAGGGCTGCACCAACTTAAAGAGAAAAGAACCGTTCAGTCTGTGATGATCTGTTTCATGATTGTAGGTAGTCATCAGGGGCATAAATGTAATTTTGACCAGGTTGCGTCCCGTGCCTATAAACCCCGTACTGTTCACGCTGACTTGTATTTGCTCATGCGTCACGCTTGGACTTTTACCTTCTATCAAGCCGAAGGTATAAATGTAATTTAATATTGTTTCTGTTTATCCATAATAATATGAAGAAGAAATAATAAATAATATCATACGATTATTCATGTTGTTTTTTATGTTTCATATGCTTTTTCTTTTATTAACATATGCTACGATGATGAAGGTTAGACCTTCATGCCCTTCGTATGAGGATCATTATATCCTAAGGGAGATAATGCTTCGAAGGACGAAGGGTATTAACACTTAACATTTTATGTTGCCTTGTTCTTAACTCATAGCATTTGAGAACAAGTCCCCAACATTGGCGCCCACCTCTGGTGAACTCACTTCCACTTTTGAGCTGATGGCTTCGTTCAGCAACCAAGTTGTAGCACCTTTCGGCTATAAAGCTGGTGCTCCCGATAACAGGCGGTTCAAGCTCAGAGCCAGCTAACAAGAAGCAGAAAAAGGAAGCACAAAGAAGGGTGCAGCATGTTGGGGTGCAGGGACCCTTCATCAAGTCCAAATGGTCCCACATCCCAATCACCTTCTCCCAGGAGGACCTTCAGCTCAAGGATTACCCTCACAATGATGCTATGGTCATATCTTGTGTCATCAAGGGGTTTCTAGTCCATAATGTTCTGGTTGACACATGTAGTGTAGCGGATATCATATTTGCTAAGGCCTTCAGACAGATGCAAGAGCCAGAAGACAAGATTCATGATGCTACACACCCTCTTTGTGACTTCGGAGGAAGGCAGATTGTGGCACTTGGCAAAATCACAATGACAGTTACCTTCGTCTATGTCCACAATACAAGAACTGAGCAAGTTGTTTTTGACATTGTTGACATAGAGTACCCATACAATGCAATCATTGGTCGAGGAACACTTAATGCTTTCGAAGCTATACTCCATCCAGCATACTTATGCATGAAGATACCTTCGGAGCAAGGGCCCATCACTATCCGTGGAAGTCAAGAAGCTGCCAGAAAGGCTGAAGGAAATTGGACAGATTCAAAAGCAATCCATAACATAGACGAAGCCGAAGCTTGTCAACAGTTTAAGCATAAAAGAGAGAAGGCTGCTTCGGCAGATTAGCCGAAGCCTATGCTACTATGCGAAGACATAGCAGAACAAAGGGTGCTGCTGGGATCTCAGCTATCTGATAAGCAAGAGAAGACTTTGATAAGATTTTTATTCAACAACAAAGATGTCTTTGCTTGGTCAGCCAATGATCTCTATGGTGTCAACAGAGATGTTATCGAGCATTCACTCAATGTAGATCCATCCTTCAGGCCAAGAAAACAAAGGCTTCGGAAGATGTCTGAAGACAAAGCTGAAGGTGCTCGGAACAAAGTAAAGAGACTTCTTAGCGCTGGGGTCATCAGAGAGGTGAAATATCTAGAATGGCTAGCTAACACTGTTATGGTGAAGAAGGCCAATGGTAAATGGAGAATGTGCATTGATTTCACAGACCTTAATAAGGCCTGTCCAAAGGATGAGTTCCCATTACCAAGAATAGACTCTCTTGTATATGCAGCAGCTTCTTCAGAGCTCATGAGTCTATTGGATTGTTACTCAGGCTATCATCAAATTTGGATGAAGAAGGAAGATGAGCCAAAGACTAGCTTCATAACTCCTAGTGGCACATATTGCTACCTTCGAATGCCTGAGGGGCTCAAGAATGCTGGAGGAAGCTTCAGTAGAATGACAGCCAAGGTCCTTCATTCTCAAATAGGCAGGAATGTACTGACCTATGTTAATGATATCATAGTGAAAAGCACGAAGCAAGAAAATCACATTGTTGACTTGCAAGAGACATTTGCCAATTTCAGGCAAGCTGGCCTAAAGTTGAATCCAGAAAAGTGTGTTTTTGGGGTGAAGAAGGGCAAGTTCCTAGGCTATTTGGTATCAACGATGGGAATTGAAGCCAACCCGAGCAAGATTGAAGCTATCCTTCAGATGGAGCCACCAAGCACAAAGAAGGGGGCTCAACGGCTGGCAGGAAGACTAGCATCATTAAACAGATTCATATCCAGACCAGCAGAAAGAAATCTGCCATTTTTTGAAATACTGAAGTCAGCCGAAGTTTTTCAATGGGGTCCGACCCAGCAAAAACCTTTTGAAGAGCTGAAGCAACACTTGATCGATCTAACAACACTAACTCCACCTTCACCAGGGGCTCCACTACTCTTATATGTGGCAGCTTCGCACTCTGCAGTTAGTGCGACTCTTGTACAGGAGAAGCTAGATGGCCAAGTGAAAAAGCAGGCTCTAGTGTACTTCATCTCCGAAGTCTTAAGTTTATCAAAGAAAAATTATACAGAATTGGAGAAGGTGTTGTATGCTGTGTTAATGGCCTCTAGGAAGCTTCGGCATTATTTTCAAGCATATCACATAATTATTCCTTCGTCACAGCCTCTGAAGGACATAATGAGGAATAGAGAAGCTACTGGAAGGATTGGAAAATGGGCTGCGGAGCTTAACGAGTTCAGTATTGATTATGTACATAGATTCTCAATTCAGTCCCAGGCATTAGCAGACTTCTTTCGAAGGTCCGAAGCTTGAAAAATATCTGGATACAGTTCGAAGGTTAGAGGCTTTTTTTCGAAGGATTTTCTGTCAAAAATATTCCAAGAGGAGAAAATGAACGTGCAGATCTTTTAGCCAAATCAGTGGCACAAGGGCTCCCTCTACCTTTCGAAGTATTCTTCGAAACAATAAAAGCATCTTCGGTTGAACTTATGGAGAGAGCAGTGCTTACAATTTCTCCTGTACATAGTGAAGATTGGAGAACTGAAATTATATCTTTTCTCCAAGGTAATTGTCTTTCGGATGACGAAGCTTATAATAAAAGAATGGAGGCAAGGACAAGACCATATGTGATGATAGAAGGGGAATTATATAAGCATGGAGTTTGCTCTCCACTCCTCAAGTGTCTATCCAGAACCGAAGGTATAGAATTAATGAAGGAGATACATGCAGGTATGTGTGGATCTCACATTGGGTCCAGGCCCTTGTTGGGAAAAGTGTTTAGACAAGGATTTTATTGGCAGAAGGTAGCTTCGGATGCAGCAGAGTTAGTTCAAAAGTGCGAGAATTGTCAAAAAAATGCAAGAGATCAGAAGCAACCTTCGTCTCTCACACAGCTGATACAACCTACTTGGCCATTACAAAGATGGGGCCTGGATTTGTTAGGCCCACTTCCACCAGCGCAAGGTAATTTGAAATATGTTGTGGTGGCTGTAGAATATTTTTCTAAGTGGATTGAAGCAAAGCCTTTGGCTACAATAATTTCGGTTACAGTCTAGAAATTCTACTGGCAAAATATTATTTGTCGCTTTGGCGTGCTGAAGGCCATAACTGTGGACAATGGAACACAGTTTGATGCTGAAATATTCAAGGATTTCTGTGACCAAATTGGCACGAAAATTCATTTTGCATCAGTTAGGCATCCAGAGTCAAACAGGCTGGTAGAAAGAGCAAATGGCATTATAATGGCAGGAATAATGAAGCTAATCTTCAATCAGCCCAAAGGAAAGTGGCCAGATGAGTTGATTAAAGTGGTCTGGAGTCAAAATACAACCACATCAAGATCAACATGTTTTACACCTTTCAAGCTACTATTTGGTGACGAAGCTATAACTCCAGAAGAAGCTAAAGCAGGATCAATAAGAACAGCAGCTTCGACAGAAGACGAAGCTGATTACCATGTAGCAAAAGATACTATAGAGGGGACCAGACTTCAGGCTGTGGAAAACATCAATAAATATCAAGCCGAAACAATAAAATGGCATGACAGAAAAGTTTGGTTGAAAAATATCAAGCCAGGGCATTTGGTACTTCAGAGAGTGGCCAATCTGGACACAGTAGGCAAATTGCAGCTGAAGTGGGAAGGACCTTTTCTGGTGGTATCTTCGTCGAGGCCTAGTTCTTACAGATAGAAGGATATGGACGGCAATGACATACCTAGATCTTGGAATGCGGATGAGCTTCGGCGATATTATGTATAATTTGATGTTATCTTTTTCATTTTTTCTATGGCACCCTTTTCCTTTCTAAAGGGGGAGAAAGGTTTTTAATGGGGCCATAGCTTATAATTTTTTCCTTTCTTATTTAGCTCCACAAGGGCCAAATCCCCCAAAAAAATGTAAAATGTAAAATCTGGGCATGCACCATCGAGTGCAAGAGAAAAAAAGAGAGAAAAAGCAGGGAGAAGCTCAAAAGTCATCCCCAAGGGGATGCAGAGCATGACGAAGCTACAAAAAGTCGTTCCTAAGGGAGCGCAGCGTAAGTTTTCTGCTCAAAAGTCGTTCCTATGGGAATGCAGAGCCAAGTACCACCGAAATAGAAGGTGAAGAAGTTCAAATGTTGTTCCTAAGGAGATGCAGAACTTATATCACCGAAATAGAAGGCGAAGAAGTTCAAAAGTCATTCCTAAGGGGATGCAGAACTTATACCACCGAAATAGAAGGTGAAGAAGCTCAAAAGACGTTCCTAAGGGGATGCAGAGCTTAACAATCAAAAGACGTTCCTAAGGGGATGCAAAGTCTGGGTGTAACTTCGTGTGTATGTTTGGACATTAATTTGCACATTACATCACATCATTCATTGTATTCATATACATTCATGTAGACATTCGTAGGATCATCATCATAACATATAGTACAAATAGATGCTTCGGCTTTAATGAAAAGGCTTCGATGAGTATAAAGAAGCAAAGATATGCTTTGTTGCGTACGAAAAGAAGGGAAGTTGTTTTTCGCCTTCGGCTCAAAAGATACAAGTTTCGTCCACATCAAAGCAACTCACACATGGATAAAAAGGTAAAAGTATATTACAAGGTATGAACAAATTTAAAGAGTAATATTTCGTTCCTAAATTACAAAATCTTTTACAAGGATAATTTGAATGTCTCTAAAGATTTGTGCAGCAGCTTCATCAGTCTCCGTCAAGCTTCGGTTTATTGACCTTCGGCATCGTCATCCTGTACACAATAAAGCGGTATAAGGTAAAAAAGGTAATCTCAGAGGAAGGTAAGAAATAGGTACAAGTTTAATACTGGCTTAAGATGACTTCGAGGTTCATCACCAACTAAGTCTCGCCCACCTTTCATCCAAATTTGTGTTATAAATCTATTTCCAATGCTTCGGGCTAGACTGGGGATATCAGTCAAGTCCGCTGGTGACAAGCTGAAGTTTGGTCTGTTGACAATCTTTTCGTGCGTGCAACCAGTCTTCATAAAAGCTACAGCTGTGCCGTGAGAAGCCAGCAGGGCATAGAAGTCACCATGCCCAGCTATTACTTCGTCAAGCGCCTCAACTTCGCTCTCAATATGTTTGAAGGTGGTTGGCAGGTCTTCAACCGAAGGTTCAAATTTGTCAGAGCTAGCTCCCACTGAGTTGAAGACCTATTTCAGCCGTTGCACGCATGGGATGGCGAAGTTCAAGCATCTGTCCTGAAGCTCTTTTAATGATTTTTGCAGATTCAAACTTTTTTCGATTTCGGCTTCAAGCTTCGCATCAAAATTCTTCTTTTCTTGCTCATAGCTTTCTGATTTTTTGAGGAGTTCATCATTTAATTTAGTAACTTTGGCTTGGGCTTCCGCCAATGAACCCTCTATTGTCTAAAGGAGAAAGTCTTTCTTCTCTAGAGAAGCTTCTTGATCTTTAATTTTATTCTCCAAGCCCTCAATTATAATCTCATTCTTTTTATCTTCAATATCTTGCTGCATTCTCAGCGCTATGCTTAATAACATACTCTGCACAAAATAACCTTCATTAGAAATCTTTGCTTCATCGCAAAACAATAAGAAGTTGAGGAAAAATTTTACCTTAAAATTAGAGTAGAATAAGCTGCCGACGATATGCTGTCGTCGGTAGCTGCTGATGTCAGCTTCAAGTTTTGGAAAACCAACACTCTTCGACAGAGTGCTAATAATCTTCGCCCTAGTTCGATCTCGAATACATCCCAAGGCTTCTTCGTTAATTCCGCCAAAGAGCATGGCTCCTGGCTGGTAGCCACAGGATATAGCATACTCCTGCAGCTCCTCTTTTTCAGCCTTGGATAATTCTTGACCAATTAAATTTTGAAAGCAGAAGCCTTGATCTTCCAAAGTATCTTCGGCAATTTCTTTTCCTTTTCCAGGCACTGCAGCAATGGCTTCTTCTATAACTGCAGCAGTCTCCTCTGCAGCCAGGACTCCCTCTGTAGCCGCGGCAGCCTCCTCCACGGCTAAATCCAAGAGCACTTTATCGATATCAGATAATGTACTCTCAAGATTGGTAGCTTCGACAGTCACGACTTTGGCAGAAGTAGCAGCTTCAGCAGTGGGTGTCATTTTCAATGCTGAGGCCGACGGTGGTGTTTCCTCAATAGCTTGCATGACAGTAACTATTCTTCACTTTTTTGGCCCAACCACCTTTCTCGCTACCGAAGGCTCGTCCTTCTTCTGTAAAAGCTTCATCAGATCTGGCCCCAGAGGACTTAGCAGCTTCATAGGTAAGGATTCGGTCATTACCTTTAAAATTTCTTCTACTTCGGTAGCAGAAGGCATCGACGGAGCTTCCTCTTCTATTTCAGCCATCTTCGGCTCTGGAGTTGCACTTTTTCTTTTCTTCAAGGTCGTCACCTTCGGCTCAGGACTGGATTTCCTCTTTTTCAAGGCTTTTTCGTCCTCTTTTATCATCCTAGCAGCCTGTTTGCTCATAATACTAACAACCCTTTTTCTCTTTGACCCTTCGGCACCCTTGTTTAATTGTTCATAGTCAGGGTATTCAAAGTTTATAGCATCCATTACTCGATTCAACCTTCTTTTTGGTCGAGTGCCGAAGGCTACAGTCATCAGTTGATCTTCCTTTTTGGTATAATTGCCCAAAATCTCGTTGCACATAGTCTCAATCATCTCTAGCCATTCTTGGCAGGGCTCTTTGAATTGTTTCTCAAACTTGAAACGATAGGGCAATCGAACAAGTTCACCCTTCTTCTTTGTTCCTTTCAGCTTCGGCATACTCCATTCACTCAATGTTGGACATACCCTATTCGCCAAGTATTCTTGCACTAGATCCCTGGTGCTGACATGTTCAGCCACTACTCTGAATTCTGCTACAGCTAGCTGGCATGATAACCCTAGCTTCATGTTGCACAAGGTCTCGTCATCCCGAAGCTTAGGCTCAATGGGTTCATGACCAGCGTTTTCAGCTGCTCCCTCTTCTTGTCAGCCTTGATATAAAACCACTCACTTTTCCAGCCAGTTGGCCATTTGGTCCGATAGCTGAGGACCGGGGCCTTCGTATCCTTGCGATACGCGAAGTTATAACAGCCAAAATTTTCATGTAGCCCGTCTTCTCTAGCCTTTGTTTGGTAATGTAGCTCATGCACTCGGCAAAAAGCTTTAGCATTTGGGTCCATTCCTTGGCTCCGAAGGGCCCAGATAAAGATGCTGAGCCTGACGATAGCATTAGGGGTCAGCTGATGAAGATAGATTTCATAATTATCCAAAACTTCTCCAATCATCTCATTCAGTGGGAACCGTAATCCTGCTCTGAAAAAGCTTTTAAAAACTACTACTTTGTCATCCTTCAGTGTTGGAGTGGTTTCTTCCCCGGCAAAGCGAATAAGCTTCTTCTCAGCTTCTTTGAAGTAGCCCAGTTTTATCATCATGGGCATATCAGCTTCAGACACAGTAGACTTTTCAAAATCCAAGTGGCTGGGTTTTGATGGGATCAGAATGCTATAATCCTCTTCTTCATCAGTGATTTCTTCTTCAACATCTTGTTCAGCTTCGGTAGCAGGTGCACTTTCTTCAATGGCTCCCTCTGTCACCACTAACCCCGATTGTCTCATGACTTCGGAGATCGAGGCAGTGTCGGTGGCTTCGGCCTCCTCTCCATCACGGGTCACCCTCGCGGTAGAGCGCACTCTGGCCATTTGATTATGAATCTCTTGCAGTTTTTACGAAGCTGATGATTTTTTGCAGTTTTTGACGAAGCTTGCTATTTTCACGAAGCTAATTCAAAGTGACGATTCACTCGAGAATGCGGTGAAAGAGCTTCGGCTATGGTCAAATTTTTCAACAGCACAACAGTGCAATTGCAATGAATGTCGTGGTAACTTCACACATACCTGTCTGTTTATATAGTGCTGTAGGTGGGAAGGTGAATCGCCGAGTTGCCCGCACCCGCCGAACAGTCACCCGCACCCGCTGAATGGTGGACCACTACCCGCTGTGTGGTGGGCCACCTTGAGCCCGGAATACTTTAATCGTTTCTCAGCAACGAGCTCAGGGAAGGTGTTTTTCAGACCTTCGGCATTCCGAAGCCTTGAAGATTTTTCACGGATCAAGCTCGTTACGAAAAACGATCTAGCACCACAAAGGGGCTACTGTTGGGGGCCTGCTTCGTTGCTGAAGGTCCTTTAAGAAGAAGCACCTTCAAAAGATCAGCGTATAATCAAACACAACACGAAGGTACACGCCAAAGCTACGATCTAGGGAGCTTCGGCAAAGCGACATGCCTTGAGATGAAGGGCTGCACCGACTTAAAGAGGAAAAGACCATTCAGTCCGTGATGATCTGTTTCATGATTGTAGCTAGTCATCAAGGGCATAAATGTAATTTTGACTGGGCTACATCCCGTGCCTATAAATAGGTGAACAGTACCCCCGTACTGTTCACGCTGACTTGTATTTCCTCATGCGTCACGCTTGGACTTTTACCTTCTGTCAAGCCAAAGGTATAAATGTAATTTAATATTGTTTCTGTTTATCCATAATAATATGAAGAAGAAATAGTAAATAATATCATATGATTATTCATGTTGTTTTTTATGTTTCCTATGCGTTTTCTTTTATTAACATATGCTACGATGATGAAGGTTAGACCTTCATGCCCTTCGTCTGAGGATCATCATATCCTAAGGGAGATAATGCTTCGAAGGACGAAGGGTATTAACACTTAACATTTTATCTTGCCTTCTTCTTAACTCATAGCATTTGAGAATAAGTCCCCAACACTAGCAGAGCACAAAAGTCGTCGTGCCTAGCTATTACTTCGTCAAGCGCCTCATCTTCGCTCTCAATATGTTTGAAGGTGCTTGGCAGGTCTTCAACCGAAGGTTCAAATTTTTCAGAGCTGGCTCCCACTGAGTTGAAGATCTGTTTCAGCCGCTGCACGCACCAGTTGCCGAAGTTCAAGCATATGTCCTAAAGCTCTTTTAAGGATTTTTGCAGATTCGAACTTTTCTCGACTTCGGCTTTGAGCTTCGTATCAAAATTCTTCTTTTCTTGCTCAAAGCTTTCTGATCCTCGGAGGAGTTCATCGTTTAACCTGACAACTTTGGCTTGGGCTTCAGCTAGTGAACCCTCCATTGTCTGAAGAAGGAAGTCTTTCTTTTCTACAGAAGCTTCACGATCTTTGATTTTATTTTCCAAGCCCTCGATTATAACCTCATTCTTCTTATCTTCGAGGTCTTGTTGCATTCTCAAGGCTTTGCTTAGCAGCATACACTGTGCAAAATAATCTTTGTCAGAAATCTTTGCTTCATCACAAAACAATAAAAACTAAGGAAAAAAGCTTTACCTTAAAGTTGGAGTAGAATAAGCTACCGACGATATGCTGTCGTCGGTAGCTGCTGATGTCAGCTTCAAGCTTTGGAAAACCAACAATCTTTGACAGAGTGCTGATAACCTTCGCACCGGTGTGGTCTCGAATGCATCCTAAGGCTTCTTCGTTGATTCCACCAAAGAGCACGACTCCTAGTTGGTAGCCACAGGATATAGCATACTCCTGCAGCTCCTCCTTCTCGGCCTTGGATAGTTCTTGACCAATTAGATTTTGAAAGTCGAAGCTTTTTTCTTCCGAAGTATCTTCGGAAATTTCTTTCCCTTTTCCAGGCACTGCGACTAGGGCTTTTTCTATAACCGCAGCAGTCTCCTCTGCAGCCAGGACTCCCTCTATAGCTGCGGCAGTCTCCTCCGTGGCCAAATCCAAGATCACTTTATCAATAGCAGATAATGTACTCTCCAGATTGGTAGCTTTGGCAGTCGCAGCTTCGGCAGCTGGTGTCATTTTTGATGCTGAGGCCGGCGGTGGAGTTTCCTCAATTGCTTGCATGCAGTAACAATTCTTCGCTTTTTTGGCCCAACCACCTTTTTCGCTGTCGAAGGTTCGTCTTTCTTCTGTAAAAGCTTCGTCAGATGTGGCCGTAGAGGACTTAGTAGCTTGATAGGTAAGGGTTCGGTCATTACCTTTAAAATTTCTTCTACTTCGCTACCAGAAGGCATCGAAGGAGCTTCCCCCTCTATCTCAGCCATCTTTGGCTCTGGAGTTGTAGTTTATCTCTTCTTCGAGGTCGCCACCTTCGGCTCAGAACTGGATTTTCTCTTTTTTAGAGCTTTTTTGTCCTCTTTCACCATCCTAGCAGCCTGTCTACTCATAACACTGACAACCTTTTTTCTCTTTGGTCCTTCGGCACCCTTGCTTAGTCGTTCATAGTCAGGGTATTCAAACTTTAAAGCGTCCATTACCCGATTCAACCTTCATTTTGGTTGGGTGCCGAAAGCTGCAATCATTAATTGATCTTCCTTTTTGGTATAATTGCCCAAAATTTCGTTGCACATAGTCTCAATCATCTCTAGCCATTCTTGGCAGGGTTCTTTGAACTGTTTCTCAAATTTAAACCTATAAGGCAATCGAACAAGTTCACCCTTCTTCTTTGTTCCTTTCAGCTTCGACATACTCCATTCACTCAATGTTGGAGAGACCCTATTCGCCAAGTATTCTTGTACTAGATCCCTGGTGCTGATATGTTCAACAACCACTCTAAATTCTGCTACGGCTAGCTGGCATGGTAATGCTGGCTTCATGTTGCACAAGGGTCTGGTCATCCCGAAGCTTAAACTTAGTGGGCTCATGACCATCGTCTTCAGCGTCTCCCTCTTCTTCTCATCGGCCTTGATATAAAACCACTCACTCTTCCAGCCAGTTGGCCACTTGGTGCGATAACTGAGGACCGGAGCCTTCGTATCCTTGCGATACGTGAAGTTATAACAACCAAAATTTTCATGCAGCCCGTCTTCTCTGGCCTTTGTTTGGTAATGCTGCTCATGCACTCGGCCGAAAGCTTCAGCATTTGGGTCCATTCCTTGGCTTCGAAGGGCCTAGATGAAGATGTTGAGCATAACGATAGCGTTAGGGGTCAGCTGATGAAGGTAAATTTTATAATTATCCAAAACTTCTACAATCATCTCGTTCAGCGGAAACCGTAATCCTGCTCTAAAAAAGCTTTTAAAAACTATTACTTCATCATCCTTCAGTGTTGGAGTGGTTTCTTCCCCGGCAAAGCGAATAAGCTTCTTCTCAGCTTCTCCGAAGTAGTCCAGTTTTATCATCATTGGCATATCGGTTTCATACACAGTAGATTTTTCAAAATCCAAGTGGCTAGGTTTTGATGGAATCAGAATGCTATAATCTTCTTCTTCTTCATCAGCATTTTCTTCCTCAACATCAGCTTGTTCAGTTTCGGTAGCAGGTGCACCTTCTTCAATGGCTTCCTCTGTCACAACTAACCCCGATTGTCTCATGACTTCAGAAATCAGAGCTGTCTCGGTAGCCTCAGTCTCTTCTCCTTCACGGGTCACCCTTGCAGTCGAGCGTACTCTGGCCATCTAATGGATCTTTTATAGTTTTTACAAAGCTGATGTTTTTTACAGTTTTGACGAAGCTCCCTCTTTTGATGAAGCTAATTCAAAGTGACGGTTCGCTCGAGAATGCGGTGAAAAAGCTTCGGTTATGGTCAAAATTTTCAACAGCACAACAGTGCAATGGCAATGAATGCTGTGGTAACTTCACACCTACCCGTCTGTTTATTATAGTGCTGCAGGTGGGAAGGTGAATCACCAAGTCGCCCGCACTCACCGAACAGTCACCCGCACCCGCTGAACGGTGGACCACTACCCACTGTGTGGTGGGCCACCTCGCGCCTGGAGTACTTTAATCGTTTCTTGGCAACAAGCTTAGGGAAGGTGTTTTTCGGACCTTTGGCATTCCAAAGCCTTGAAGATCTTTCATGGATCAAGCTCGTTACGAAAAACGATCTAACACCGCGAAGGGGCTACTGTTGGGGGCCTGCTTCGTCGCCGAAGGTCCTTTAAGAAGATGTACCTTCGAAAGATCAGCGTATAATCAAGCACAGCGCGAAGGTACACACGAAGCTGCTTTCCGAGGAGCTTCGGCATAATGGTACGCCTTGAGATGAAGGGTTGCACCGACTTAAAGAAGAAAAGACCGATCAGTCCATGATAATTTGTGTCATGATTGTAACTAGTTATCAAGGTCATAAATGTAATATTGACCGGGCTACGTCCCGTGCCTATAAATAGGTGAGCAGTACCCTCGTATTGTTCACGCTGACTTGTATTCGCTCGTGCGTCACGCTTGGACTTTTACCTTCTGTCAAGCCGAAGGTACAAATGTAATTTAATATTGTTTCTGTTTATCCATGATAATAAAAAGAAGAGATAATAATAATGTCATATGATTATTCATGTTGCCTATTATATTTCATATGCTTCTTCTTTCATTATCAAATACTGCGATGATGAAGATATGTCCTTCATGACCTTCGTCTGAAGATCATTATATCCTAAAGGAGATAATGCTTCGAAGGACGAAGGGTATTAACCTTTAACATTTTGTGTTGCCTTGTTCTTAACTCATAGCATTTGAGAACAAGTCCCCAACATACTCAATACCTAAATAAAATCATAACTTCCAGATTAGTACTGGACTAAGGTTCCATATATTTTTCTCATGAACTTTATCACTTAATCATGCTAGAAAAATAATATTGCTCTCTGGTTTCCATTTTTAGTGCCCTTTTCTATTTTTCCTAGGTTTGGGTAAAAACATATCCTAGAGGATAAAATTTATTTAATCTTGGGTACTCGGGTACTTAACATTTTTAAATAGTGTAACTACTAGTCAAGTATCTCCATAAATTTTCTCAAGCCTAGTCTAAAAGTTTTTTCTACCCTTTTCCTTATTTGCAAGGTTTAAGTGGTTTTTCTATTTAAATCAGAACTCTAAAAAGTAGTATAGGAAATAAAGGTTCTACTATTTTTACCTGGTAGATTACATTATGCAGAGCCTAGCAAAATTGGTTTGACAAATTTTGGATGAATAATACTCAATTTATGCTTTTTCTAAGTCTGTTATTGATTAAAGAGAATTTGAATTTTAAATGGAAAAGGAAATCCACTTTGTGCTTGGGTACCTGGCGTGTTTTTCCTGCGTTCCTTAGAGACGGGTCCCTAGGCTACTATTTATCTAAGTCACTAACATTGCAAAAACCCCCCAGGTTTGTGAACTATCTAACCCGCGCTCCTAACCTCACCAGAATAGAAACTGCGACGGAAGAAAGGGTGGTGGGGCTTACCAGCGGTGATCTAGCTCCATGAAGTGTCCATGGAGGTTGGGGAGGTCCTGGCGAACACGTCGATGGGCTGATGGCGGTCGGAGATGGTCGGAGTTGCTCTGGCCGTGCGAGGGTGGAAGAGCTCGGCAGCGGCGAGGAGTCCCGCCTAAATACGACTATAAAATTCAGTTGGTTGGCTCGAGAAGCTTTACTAGGTGACGTAGAGGCCGTGCGCACGAGGAATTTGAAAATGGTGTAGTGGCTTACCCGGTCAACACTCTCCGTTGAGCGGAGGAAGTCCGGCGAGGGTGGTCTGGCTTCTCCGGTGGGGTTGCTCGGTCTGAGGGTTTGGGAAGCTTCACGGTCTCTAGTGAAGCAAACCGAGCAGTTGGCGTGGGCGAGGGGTGGCTGGGGTGAGCTGGCTGGAGCTCGGGCGACTCGGCAGGCGGTGGAGCTCTCGGTTCACGGCCAAGGTTTCGGCGATTGAGTGCGGCGAGTGTGCGAGGCTAAGGCAATGATGTCCAAGGGCTATTAGCCTTTATAGGCGCGGGTGCGAGGAGGGCGTGCGGCGGACTTGACCGGGCGCAGGGGCGAGCGCGCGCGGGTTGGGCGAACGTCGGCGTGCCGACCAGGGTCGAACACGTGTGCGCGTTGTTTCTGCCTGTGTTCTAGCATGTGCAGTCATCGTCCATGCCTGCTCTTGCCTTGGTCAGTGCACAAAACCTCTTCCCCATCCCTCAAGCTACCGATCTCATGTGGTGGTCAAAGGATTTGGACTAATGGTTCCAGAGATATGGAGCACTCAAGTAGGATTTGTCTCACAGCATGAGCCCGAGGCAAATCCTAGATTTTGTCATGTCTAAGGCCCAAATCCCAATGCCATCTTCAGATATGTAGTAGAGGGGCTAGTTTAGCATATATTTGTCAATGGGAGCTCATGATTTTGAATTAGGGATCATGGTGAACGCGCTCGAGTTTGGGTGAGGGGCTGAATTTCAGAAATCTGAAATTCTGATTTCTATAGAAGGTCTCCACTTGAATGGCTTGTTTGGTGATTTTGAAAAATTGTTTTGGGCAAACTCTCTAACTATTTTTTGTAGCTTCTTTAGTGTATTACAACTTTTATAATTGGCCCAAGTCATGACAATGTGATTTTCTTGGTCTTTTACTGAGTTTCTTTTTAGTGCTCCATTGCTCTAAAGAAAGGGTTGTTAGGGTTTTGGCATTTCCTTTCTTCCTTAGGCTTCATATGGTCAGGGTATGATTCTTAGGGTGAAAAGACTTGATTAATTTTTAGCTTTTCAAGATTTGTGCCTTTTGCTCCAACTAAAGCACATGTGATAATGGTCACAATGTGGATACTGAGGAGAAACCCTGAGTAACACCTAGGGTGCTACAGCCCTCCCCCTTAAAAGATTCTCGCCCCGAGATTCGAGTTGAGGTCCTCCAGGGGTGAGGAGAGGGTTACAGCTTGCTTTCATGGTATTGGTTAGCCTTATAAGGTTCACGAGAAAACTTGCTCTTCGAATGTCATCCTCTTTGCAACTTCAGAAGGAAGCTCTATTTGTCGTAATTTCTTAGCTTAAATTGATTTTCATTAAGAGCATCTTTCTTATATCTGGAATTAGAGGGCACGGGGAGCTAGGGGTATGGTTACATACCGTCATCCTTAGGTAGACAGTCGGGGTAGTTCGTGCGCAGAAAATCCTCAGTCTCCCACGTAGCCTCTTCTTTTGTATGGTTGCTCCATTGGATTTTATACATCTTGACCATCCTTGCACGATTGGATCTTTCCTTGAATTCCAGAATCTTGGAGGGGTGTTCTTGGTAGGATAGATCTGGTTCTATCTCTACATCTGGCTCGGTTATGACCTCTGTTGGTAACCGAACACACTTCTTCAATTGGGATACATGGAACACACTGTGGATGGCAGACATCTTTGGAGGTAACTTCAATTTGTATGCCATGGGTCAACATGCTTCTATGATCTCATAGGGTCTAATGTAGTGAGGGGCTAGCTTGCCTTTGATCCCAAATCTTTGCACTCCTTTCATGGGTGATACTTTTAGATATATGTTTTCTCCCACTTTGAATTGTAGGGGTTTCCTCCTTTTGTCGTGGTAACTCTTTTGCCTGGCTTGAGCAGCCTCTAGGTTCTTCCTGATTATCTTGACTTCTCTTTTGGCTTCGGACACCAGGTCGGGTCCAAAAATTTCTCTCTCCCTAGGTTGTGACCAGTTGAGGGGTGTTCGACACCTTCTCCCGTACAGGGCCTCAAATGGTGCCATCTTCAGACTAGATTGATAACTGTTGTTATAAGCAAACTCTGCCAAGGAGAGGCACATGTCCCAGTTCTTGTCATAATCGATTGCACAAGCCCTCAGCATATCCTCAAGGATCTGATTTACCCTTTTTGTCTGGCCATCAGTTTGAGGGTGGTAAGCCAAACTTCTTACTAGCTTTATTCCCAAGGACTCTTGCAATTGTTCCCAAAATCTAGCTATGAATTGGGCTCCTCGGTCACAGACAATTGTCCGAGGTAATCCATGCAAACACACAATTTGGTCAATATACAATTTTGCATACTTTTGAGCCTTATCGGTGGTGTGCACTGGAAGAAAATGAGCCACTTTTGTTAATCAGTCCACAATGACCTAGATTGAATCATGATGTCAAGAGGTGTTGGGCAGACCCACAATGAAATCCATGCTGATGTCATCCCATTTTCACGAAGGTATCGACAGGGGTTGCAAGGCACTAGCTGACTTTAAGTGACTTGCCTTTATCCTCTAACATGTGTCACATTCCGAAACATACTTGGCTATTTCCCTTTTCATCCTGGTCCACCAATACAGGGGTTTTAGATCATGGTACATCTTGGTGCTTCCTAGGTGCATGGAGAATTTGGAGAGGTGAGCCTCGTCCAAAATTTTCTTCTAGAGGTCCCTATTTTTAGGAACCACCAGTCTGTCTTCGAACCATAGTGTCCCCTTGTTGTCTTGGCAAAAACACTTGTACTTCTCCACTTCCTGGTTAAGATTCTCCTTAATGATTTGCACTCCCTTGTCACTGAGTTGGGCCATAATAATCTGGTCTAACAAGGTTGGTTCGATAGAGATGTAAGTCAAGGTACCAGAAGGAATTACTTCAATCCTCATCTTACTCAACTCATCACATAGGGTATTGATGTGAGAATCCATCACCATACAATTGCATTGTGACTTCCGAATTAGGGCATCTGCTACCACATTAGCCTTCCCAGGGTGGTAATGCACTTCCAAGTCGTAGTCCTTGATCAATTCCAGCCATCTTCTTTGTCTCATGTTGAGATCAGCCTGAGTAAATATGTATTTGAGGCTCTTGTGATCTGTATAGATGTTGCAATGAGTTCCCATCAAGTAATGTCTCCACATTTTAGGGCATGAACCATGGCTGCCAACTCTAAGTCATGGGTAGGATAATTTTGCTCATGAGGTCTGAGTGCTCTTGACGCGTAGGCAATGACTCGGTTGTCTTGCATCAAAACACAACCCAGTCCAGTGCCAGAGGCATCACAATCCACATCAAACGACTTGTTGTTGTCAGGCCACGCCAAAATAGGTGTTTTGGTCAGATGTTGCCTCAAGGTGTGAAAAGCATCTTCACATTTCTGACCCCACTCAAACTTTGGTCCCTTCTTCAATAATAGGTGAGTGCCCGTGCGTTGCAACGGAAACATATAATACTACAATAACTTATGTATAAATGTGTGTTATATTGTTATGAGAAAAAATTCGTAATCCATTTATGAACCTAGCCATACATAAATTTTGTTATTTTAATCTAGCTATCAAACAAACAACACATCAAAAGAATCAGTAATAGATATCAAACTGGACATTCACTTGAGTTCACAGATATTTGAGATAGCTACATTTTAATACCTAAATACACAATTGAGAGTACGTCAATATCTTGCATCAGTCAGCATGCTATTTGTTTCATGTCAATATCCTTATAGCAGTTCATTTCCACAATCCATACCCACCTAGAATTCTTCGGGCCAGGAAATTGTAGTTTGTCACGCAACAAGGGGTTAGTTTCAATCAGCTTCTCTTCCCCGTCTGGTGAGAGCCGGCGCCCACCTAGTGCCATGACCTCTCTGTTGCCATAACCTCTGAAGTTGCTAGCTACTGAAAACATAACTGCAGATCAACTTGAAAGCAGCAAACAAACACAACACCATATCACAAGTTTATGTTGGGGCAGCCTGATAGCAATTAGTAAGGCGCCAGATTAAAAATGAATCTTTATACCATGTCCATATTTTATCATAAAATTACCATATCCATCAAATTACAGCAGCCCAGGTGGCAGGACAATCATATAAAACAGATATTTACAGCACATAATACACAATCAAATCCAACAAAATCGGTTCTTTGTTTACATCATGTCAATGTGCATGTGTGGTGGTTAGTGAAGAGCACGGCAGAAATTGCATGTTGAACTCAACTTCGTGTTCATTAACTCTACAAAGCTCCAGCCTGATGGGTGATGGCCCAAACTCTGTAAAACTGAATATGCCCCAAACTCTTCACCAGGCGAACAAGCATCAGCAAGGTCACGACACCAAACGGTAGTGCCAGCTCTCACCAGGCAGAGAAGATAAGCCACCAGTGGACGAATCGAGCTTCTGAAGATGGCAAAACAAAAAGACCCAGGTTCATTCTCTTTATAGAAAAAGTATTTGATAATATATTTTCTCACGAAATAGCATGTAAAAGAGCAAGATTGACACCAGATTCATGCACAAGAAATTTATGCACAATCCAAAGAAACACACATGCTGTCAACAAAAAATTGTTGTTTTATTCCAAGATGTACGAGTTCAGACACTTTCCAAAGGTGTAAGGTATGCAAATTCGATTCACTTTGTTAAAAGTCGCCTCACATCGCATAAATGATTTGAGCTTCTTAAAGAGCTTTGGTGCTACCTGCAGAGGCATGTTTCATAGAAAATTTGTTATTTCTAGCTTGACAATGACAAATGGTGAAGTGCAAGCTGGAATTAAGTACCTATACTTACACATTTGTCGATGCATGACCAGTAATCAAAATATTACCCAGTGCAGTTTTGGTGACCAGTATCATCATTCTCAACTCTCTTGACACATTTCTAAAAAAACAGATCCACCATTAAAGGTTGAACACAAATACTCATGTGCGTGGCAGAGTTGTCGATGTTCGCCGATGGAATATCATGACCACGCGACAACAAAACGATGGCGCTACGACCCCATTTGTCTCGTGCCTGTGCAACTTAAACAGCTAGCGCGTAAACAGGTAGCACAAAAGCAGTCAATGAAAAGCACTTCATAAAAAGAAGGTCGACCAGATGCACTTAAACAGCTAGCGCGTAAACAGGTAGCAAGAAACGAGAAGTAATCTAAAAATATATATTTAAGTCATGGAATGAGTCACTGAAAAGATTTAAGTGCTACTGCTATGAGTACATTGCATGAAAAAAGCAAGTGCGGATCTGAATATAACTCTCTACAATGTGATTTAAGTCTGTGATTCTTTTAAGTGCTGATCTGAGTATACCAATAATAAAAAAACTTAGCAATATAGCACTGATCTGAATATACCAATAATCAAGAAAAACTTGTGTGCTACTGCTATGTTTCCTCTCTCTTAGTAATGAAACAACGTGCATGTAGCCTTGTACAATAATCAAGACAAAATATAACTCACTACCTTGAGGTTTTACACAAGTTACAAGCTAGAGGGGAGCTCGTATAGAAGAATGCATCCACATCTACATAAACATCTACATACATATCTACATACACTTTTATAAGATTGTCGGTCAAATAAAGAATGCAGGTAGTTATGGAATGTCACATTTTAAAAAGATAGCCTATTCCATTACTTACATTTTGATTCTCAAAGTGAAGGGAAACAGACGGTCCCTAAGACATTATTCGATAATTAGTAGTTATAAAATTATAGAAAATATGACAACTTCTCAGTATGCATGTATACCAAAAGAGTTCTAATGGAGGACAATTTCAACCCTATATATGTGAAGGCACAATAATTAAATCATGAAGGAAAAAAGACCATTTTTTCCTCTTTTGTGCATGTGGCTACCCACCAGTGTTGTCCACTCATGCTGGTTCACGAAAGGGTTCCAGATGGTGTTGCCAGCAAGATAAATATTATAAAAATATGCCAAAATGAAATCTAATCCAATCAACATATTGCGATGAGGAGAGGAAGAACATGTCGTGTGCTTAAGTATAATCTACATACTTGACACTGAACCTAACCCAATTGTTGGAAGCAGGCACAGCGCACACCACACATAGCTTAGAATTTAGGGACATGGGAAAAAGACAGGTACTGAAGCAAAGCAGAGGTGAGAGACAATCTACGACATTTCATGGTGTCAAAAGAGAACATATCTTCCAGTAAAAAAAGAACAAGCTTTCAATTTTCAATGAAAAGGAAAACATGGGGTCCATGCACAAATACACTACTACTAACCTGTTATTGTAGATGCATGCATAGAACTACACTGACTGTTCGCGTAGTGACCTATTAAGTCTAACAACATCTCGAGGGCAGTAATTGGGTGCCATTTTCTGCACCTGTTGCGAGATCATGCGTATGCACCTCAGGGGCATCGTCAGGATCATCAAATTGATAATGTATGGATAGAAAGAAAAACAACATAAATAGCTAGAACAAAAGATATACAATAATCTTAAACTGGATCTAGTCATGTGTATCCAAATGGAACCTCAAAGCAAGTGATTGTTAAGGGACAAATCCAGAGATAGAAGAATGCTCAGATGGACAATGTGGAAGGTTTCAAGAATATGGTAGCACCATCAACAAGAGTATGCAAAAGATTACAATCAAAGAAGATGATATCTGAAGTATAATTGAACAGGTTGGTGCAATCGTAAGGTATCAAACATCCCATTAATTGAATGGAAAGGAAGAGAAAAAGGAACAGGGAAAACAAAATAAAAATGTGTGATGTGGGAATTCTTAAAATAAAACCTAAGTAATGATTAAACATGAAAAAAGACACTCTATGGAGTCATGGAGACATAATACAACAGAAAAAAACTTCATACAACTGCAAGCTTGACCCTAACATGAAAAACATTAACTTGTTACCAGGTACTTGTTGTCTTAAAATTTTAATTCTATGCATTCTGAAATAACTCATATTTGTACTTATTGTCTTAAAATTTTAATTCCATGTATTCTGAAATAGCTCATGTTTTGTCAATAAGTAATTAAATATAGTAGTCATCGAATCATACTATGAACAGCAAAACATCAATTACCATGGCGGCATACATTGTCTAAAGTATCGTTGCTCCACAGATAGAGCTAAAAGTTTAATTGTGTGATTGTATCTAAATATCTTGTCCGTATACATTAAATCAATCTTATCGTTGCACAAAACAGAAGACATGAATGATAAATTTATGGCATCCAACAATAGATTATAATAGCATTGGCATCCTGCAGGTATCAAGCTGGGCCAAATCTAGCTTTGATGAAAACAGGATAGTCTTTTGTACTGGCACAACCAAAAATAATAATATTGGTCAATGGAAACCTGGTCTGATATCCCTATTTTTTCAATTACATAGTGTAGCGGTCACCTCCTACTTATGTACAGTAGGGATAACTCAGACATATAAACCCACAAAGCTATATGGGAATAAATAAAGCATTCAGTTGTACTGGTGAATGGACACACCCACAATTGTTGAACCTGTCCAATTTGTCAAATTTCTTTTGTTGTATTAACAATGAATCATATTGTGAATAAGAAAAATGAAGTTTGTACGTGGAGCTCCCTACCACTTATGGGACGACGAGAGCAACCTCTGTCTTTGTTAGTTCATTTACTCTAATGCCATTCTCTAGTAGGAGCTACAAAATCCTGCAGAAAGATGAAAATACAGCTAAGAAGGAGAATTGTAAAGACCATGTACTCTGTAACTTAACCGTTAACACTAAACAAATTTAGATGAGATCACGTACTGGAGGACGTTGGCGTGGGGGAGCGGGTGGATGTAATACCTTGCTGAGGGTTCGGATCCAGACTGCCCCCTCTTCTCTACAGCTCGCAGGCATGCACAACACACCCTAGCTCCCCTCTGTAGGTGAGTGTGTCGTCCGTCTCGTCGAGCTCCCAGTAGGGCCATTGCATGACCTCTGCGGAGCAGCCAATAAGCCCTAGCTCCCAGTAACAAATATACATCAGTCATGGTAGGTGAAAGTGAAAGCATTCCAATTTATTGATGTGGAGGCAAGGCTAAAATAAACACATCATGTTAATACAAAATGTGAATGGAATTAAAGCATTCAAGGTAGCACCACCAAATTGGCCAATGGAAAGCAAACAAGCTAATTTTTTTGCTGGCAGTACATAAATGCATTTAAATTTCTCCCAAAAATGGGTGGACGGGTGGGGTGCAGTGAGGAATCTAACTGTATTGTACTTGTAGTGACAAAATACAGCTCGACATGTGCATGAATGAACAAATGAGACACTGAAAAGATAGGATACAGAAAGGAGCAAGTTTATGGAAGAAGTAAAACAAACTGCCAACCGATACAATTCTGCACAAGCATTTGCAAGTAACTCGACATTTTTGCAAATATTTCGTGAAGGGACTGGATCCACTTAGAAATAGCAAGTTGTGGTACCCTATTGTGGGAAAGTTTGTGAGGAAACATATAAAATACTCATCGTTACAACACAATCCCCGTGAGTTGCGACGACACACGAATTATTCGATAAAATATTAATGCACAACGCGCTAATACTGTGATGACAGCTAAAAAAGGCCCTCAGATCGGTACATAATACCTGAAACATAAACTGATAGGTGTGCTGCATGTGGATTTCCAGCACCTAGTTTATTGGACACTAATACTGCAAAGAAACAAGAAACATGGACCAAAATAAGTTAAGTGCAAGTTCCTTTTATCAAAAAAACACACAGAATGAGGAGGGGACACTATGAATTTATTACGCTGCTGAGACCAGGGCGTTGTTTAGGCTGCAAAAGAGTCAAAGTTGCTTCACATCAAGCACTTGAAAGCATTATTATTAATACATGATTGAAGCACGAGACAACTATCTCAAGACATGAGAAAGAAAACTAATGCAACCGCACAATGATCAGCCATGTTATAGAACAACATCAGATCTATAAGATCGATGAGTTTAATAGAATTTCCCATTAACGAAAAGGAGAAGGGAATTCAAATTTCACTTGCTTATTTGATTGATAAAATTGAAGTTTCAAGTTTTGGATCTAAAAGAAATCATGGTTTGTAAAGCTTGTACCATCATGGTGGTGGCAGCAGCAATAAAGTGTTATTGATAAACTCCGCCATGATGCATTTGAAACCATGGTTTGCAATAGACTCAATAGAGTTAATAAACTTCAATGAAAAAATATATCTATAAATTAAGGGATAGCTGCATTTTCACCTCGCTCATGTCTTTTGTCGTCTGATCTTCGTTGTAATTGCCATTTGGAACTCCCTCTTCTCTGGCATCGCTGCTCGTGGCGTGCTGCTGCTACGGCCAAGGCCACTGTGGCAAGCCCGCTGCAGTCAAGAATAGAAGATATGTAGCCGCGTCGGTCCCGAGGACAAGCTCTCGTTCAAAGGGTAGAGTGGATTGATACCTAATGCTTTATCTGATTGTATGGTGGGGCCTTCAGTCATAGCGGAGGGAATAGTAGGCTCCAATGAGAAAAAGCTTCGAGAGTCGTGATTCAGTTATCTACTATACATTCCTGTGTCGCAGCCTCAAGTTTGAAAATTGGCATATTCATGTAACACCTCTAAAATAGAAGAATAATACAAAGCATTATTTAGAACAAAAAGATGGATACATTTAACAGAAATGTATAGTAGTGGTTGTTGGAAAGCATGGTCATGTGATGACCAAGATGAAATCTAAACGATCGAACCAACCCAAAGAATCATATAAAATTGCAAATATAATACAGCCCAAAACCGCGAGCACATCCAGTATAGCTTATCAAGAAATAGTTTCTGATTGAATCAAGTAATAAAAGCATAGGCAAAATCAATAAAAGGAAGAAAACAGACTATGAGACAGTACCTTCGGGTGCAGGGAAATGATAGCAAATGAAAAAACAAGAATCGATGTGAAGACAATGTAAAATAGGTTGAGTCCACAGTCATGTTCAGATGGACCCGAGAAAGAGAATGTGGCATTGTAAAAGGCAACTGAGACAACCAACATAGCCATGTGCCTACAGCGACAAAAGGGTATAAATAATAGAAAAAATACACAAATGGAAGGCCAAGCAAATACGAGAATAACAGCAAGCAACCAACCAGAATTGCTCGTCCTTGGCGACCCAATTCTCATTCCATCCGTGCAAAAATTCAATAGCAGAACAACCTGTGTGGCCAACAGTAGCAGAGTAGTAGCTCAATGTTCCAGAAACTCAACAAATGGATCCTTTCTCTTCCCCACCCCAAAAACACAAGTTCTGAAATCTTAAAGCGCATCTTCCATTTCCACTAAAATAGGCCATGAGCATTAACAATTGGATTTATATATTGTAAAATCCAGAAATATCTCTAGATAGTGTATAAGACCCAAAACCAATTCATTGGTTTTTGCACATCACTATATTATTCTATAATCTAATTTTTTACTCAGCTATATCCCCACCAGAAAAGAATTCAGCTCCAAAACTTCTATAACAAATATGTTGTTTGGATTAAAACTTTGTCTTTCCTGATAGCATACCGATCACATTTCAGTCTCATGTCCATAGGCCAGCGCGCAGCGTCCCCGGCCTCCCACTATTTCTTTGCCTCCTCCGCCCACACATTAGATCTCGATTCAGCCTGTCGTCAAACAGCAACACAACATGGTAAAATCCAGAAATGTCTCTAGATAGTGTATAAGACCCAGAACCAATTCATTGATTTTTGCACATCACTATATTATTCTATAATCTAATTTTTTACTCAGCTATATCCCCACCAGAAAAGAATTCAGCTCCAAAACTTCTATACCAAATATGTTGTTTGGATTAAAACTTCGTCTTTCCTGATAGCATACCGATCACATTTCAGTCTCATGTCCATAGGCCAGAGCGCAGCGTCCCCGACCTCCCACTATTTATTTGCCTCCTCCGCCCAGACATTAGATCTCGATTCGGCCTGTCGTCAAACAGCAACACAACATGGTTCTAGCAGAAATATATTTAAATAAAGTACATATAAAATACAAAACTATCATAACTTTAGTACTTCCTCTTGAATTTTGAATTGAGCTTGCTGGGTTTTGTAAGGTCCTCCAATCCATATCTACAAGGAAATTGAAATACATAGTGCTTAAAACAAATAACTAATGTCAATAGTCATGATGATATTACTATGTTCCTTTCATCAAGACACACAATAATCATGAATGATGAAGGCACCCAACAGTTTTCTTACACGATTTTCATCATCTTGAGTAGCCATCTCTCCCAAGCACATGACTAAGAAGTAAAAACATCAGACATTGTTTTGTCTTGTTACCTCCCTTGATAATTTAATTTAGTATAACACTATGAAAGATAATTCAAATTTTTCAGTTTATCCAAATTTTCTGTAATCATAAACTTTAAGCACACAAATCAGCCATTTCATGACAGAGATTTCCTAGCCAATTTTCATTCATTAAAAAGCATATCACATTGCTTGTATTATACTATTATTCAGAGGTTAAAATCAGCCTATGGGTTGTCAGCCAATTCTACCTGATGGAGCTTGTCCCATCGCCACATCTTGGCGGTCTCCCTACTGACTTGCACCCGGTCTTCCAGTGCCTTCCTGAGCCGGTACTGCTGCTCCCTGAGCTCGGTGGTCATGCTCCTATTCTCGTTGCCCCACTCATCGGCGTTGATGTCGAGGACGTCACAGGACCTGTGGCAGACCTCCTTGCCCTTGGCCGACAGTGCCATCTACAATGGCTTCCTGGGGGGAGGAGACGAAGCATCACGCCTGGCGCGGTGGCGAGGGGAGATGGAGGATGAGTCCCTCCCCTTGTTTCGCATCAGACCAAAGAGGATTTAGTGAGCCCCAACCTTCCTCTAGCAGAGCAGTCTCCCAATGCAATAATTCCTAGTACTGCCGTAAAAAATATTACAATGGCAATGGCAATTGGCAAGGGTTGGAAATAGATTACCTGTGTGGCCAGCAATACATGGATTTCTGCTTAGTTTGAATTCTCTACAACTCGCACATAACAACAAGTGTGATAAGTTAGAAAACACAATGTGTCATATTAGGAACGTAAGTTATCATTGCAGCTTCCTTTTTATTAGAAACTGCTCACATGCTACTGATCATCCAATATATTGTACATCAAAAAAGGTAATGCTACTGATCATAAGTAAAGTTATTCCAATAAGTGATCTTGGTGTCAGCCAAAATTAGTACGTTCTGTTTTTTTGAAGACAAGGATAAACAAGAATGTTGTTAAACACATGATTATGCATTTGTTTTTTGGAGAAGAATCATGTAACATACCAATCAAAAGAGAGACAATATGAAGCCTAACCAATTCCTTACCTTTTAAAGATGGACACATTCTGGTCATTGGATTGAGGTCCTTACCTTTTAACATACCATGAGCTAACTAACAAGAAAAAATGTGCCTTGGTCATTGAGACGTTCCCCTCCATTTGCCAAGACTAATTTCTAAGTCCCCTTTCCTTTCCTCATTGAATTAATAGAGAGCAGATCTGCATATGGTGCGTTGGTGATGTCCTCCAAGCTTGTTAACATTGGATTGAGGTGAGGTGTTTTGAACCTAAACAAATCCACGACCGTCATGCACGACAGAGCATATCTACGCAGAAATGGAGAAAGAAACTAACCTCCGGGATCGGGCAGAGGAGCACCTAGATGACGCCAAAGGAGCTGGACGCGTCGAGCGTGGATGGCGGTGCGACATCACGTTGGTACTATGGAGCGCGCGCCCGGTGCGTTGAGCAAGCTTGTCGTCGGGCACGACCTTCTTGGCGTCGCGAACTCGACGAGAGGTCGTCGAAGAAGGCGACGTCGAGGGATGTGCGCCCCGCTCGGCACACTTGGCGACGGGGGCCTACGGCTGCGGCGTCGGATCGGCCTGTGGCGGAGCCGCTCCTCGGCGAGGTGGCCCTGTCCATGGAGTCGTGCGCCCCGCTCGGTGGACATGACAGCGGGGCCTGCGGCTGCAACATTGGCGAGTCGCCCTCGAACGGGGAGGTAGCCCTGTCCATGGAGTCGTGCGCCCTGCCCGCGCGGACTCGGCGGTGGGCCCTGTGGTTGCGGCGTTGGCCCTGTCCATGGACTCGATGTACTCGGCGGCGGGGAGGGGACCCCTAAACCACGACCTCGGGGGCGTCGGCGGCCTTGGCCTCGTGAAAGCAATGAACGAGCGTGGGTAGGACATGGGAGTTATCTGGTGGAAGTTATCGCGAGCCACGCGCGTCACGGTGAGACGGACGGGGGCGGAGGGCTCGGTGCGACGGCGGCGGCTCACGCGGGGTGGGGGATGGGGAGGCGGGGGACGAACGTGGGTGGGGTGGGGGAGGGGGAGGCGGGGGACGAACGTGGGCGCAGGCGGACGGACGGTGTAGATTTACCGAAGCGAGCGGACGGTGCAGATTCACCGAAGGCAGAACCAGGGGAGGCAGCCTACCCCTTACAGCCTTAATAGTAGTAAAGATTCTGTCATGGGCTTAGCAATTCGAGAGAAATCTAGAATGAATCACCGATAATACCCGACCAATCCTAGGAAACTCCGAATCTGACGGACAGTGGTGGGTGGCTTCCAATTCATCACCTCTTGCACTTTATCTGGATCAACTGCTATTCCTCCTTGAGAGATAGTGTGACCCAAGAATTTAATCTCCTTTAGCCAAAAATCACACTTAGACAATTTGGTATAAAGACAGTGCTCCCTCATATGTTGGAGTACTGTGTGCAAGTGTTTGGCGTGCTCTACTTCATTCTTCAAGTACACCAGAATATCGTCAATGAAGACCACTACAAACTTGTCCATCTCGGGCATAAAGACCGAATTCATCAGGTACATGAAGTAGGCCCGCACATTTGTTAGCCTGAATGACATCACCAGATATTCATACAGCCCATATCTGGTTGAGAAGGCTGTCTTTGGAATGTCACTTCTCGTATCTTGATTTGGTGATAACCGGAGCGAAGATCTATTTTGGAAAACACCTTAGCTCCAACCAATTGGTCGAAAAGAACATCAATACGAGGCAAAGGATACTTGTTTTTGATAGTCACCGCATTGAGTGGGCGGTAATCTATGCACAGTCTTAAGCTCTCATCCTTCTTTACAAACAAGGCTGGACATCCCCAAGGTGAAGTACTTGGGCGGATGAATCCCTTGTCCAACAATTCTCGCAACTGCTTCTTCAATTCTGCTAGCTCAGCGGGTGGCGTCCGGTAGGGCCTCTTAGAGATAGGTGTCGTTCCCGGTTGTAATTCAATGGCGAACTCGATATCCCGATCCGGCAGCATTCCTCGCAACTTGTTAGGAAAGACATCTACATACTCACAGACCACTGGAATCTTCTCTAAAGGTAGCTCCATCATGGAAAAGGCACACGACCGAGTGGTTTCTTGGCTAGGCAGATATAAGGTGAATTTTCCACAAGTCGGGGAATGGACCTCAACGATGCGGTTGGCGACGTGTAACACTACTTGGAGTCGGGTCATTCAATCAGTTCCCAAAATGATATCCACATTATCCATCCCCAAAATGTGGAGGGTGGTTTTGACGATTTTGCTCCCCAGTTGGATAGGCACATTTCGATTTAATTGATTGGTCGCAATCTTGCCTCTTGGTGTTGCGATCATAAAATCCCCTTGGGTATGGTAGAAAGGCAGTTGACATTTTAACACTGAATTTCTAGCTAATGAAGCTATGTGATGCAGGTTGATTAAAAACGGAAAAGGTACTAGTCATGATGGGCGCTCCCTTAGGTAGCTCCTCTAGAGCAGTGAAGTTGAGCTGCCCTTGCCTGACTTGCACTTTTTGCTTCCTCCCCTTTTCTTGGTTAGGTGCTAGCATCTGTCTTGGTTGATTCCATGGGCAATCCTTGGCATAGTGGCATGTGTTGCCACACGTGAAGCATTTGTTTCCGTTCCCTTGGCAGAATTGCTACTGCTGCGGTTGTCTCTGGGGCTGATTATTTCTTGGAGCGGGAGCGGGGAAACAGTTGGGTGCTTGCTGCTGCTGTGGCGGCCTGATGACCCATCTCCTTGCTTGCTAATGGAATCCCCTGCTTTGATTGTTGGAGACAATCCGGACCTCTGAGGTGGAGCTAAGGAACTTGACATTGGTGCTTTTCTCTTCTTCTCTGCCCAGTGGTCTATGATGTAGTCTTCCTGTGAAATGGCAAGGTTGACTAGTTCATTGTACCTGTCAGCACAAACAGTGTTGAGGCGCTCACGGAGCTTGGTGTTGAGTCCTCTTCAGAAACGGTCCCTCTTCTTCTCATTTGAATCTGCATGATAACCTGCATATTGGCATAGGTCGTTGAAGGCCTGGTCATATTGTAGCACGGTGCGGGTTCCCTGAGTCAGTGCTAAGAACTCATTAAGCTTGTGATCCAGTATCCCTGCAGGAATGTGGTGTCCTCTGAAAGCCATCTTGAATTCCTCCGACGTCACCATGTGGTCAGCGGGTAACATGGCATGGAAATGGTCCCACCACATCCTTGCAGGTCCATGGAGCTGCTGTGCGGTGAAGCGAGTCTTTGAGGCGTTAGGGCAAGCTCCTGTGAGGAGTGGGAACTTAGACTCCACAACCTTGAGCCACACATCAGCGTCCAGTGGGTCCTCCGCCTTGGTGAACAGCGGTGGTTGGGTGCTCAAGAACTCCTGATATGTAGTTGTAGCCGGTGGGCGTTGCTGTTGGCCTCCACCAAACTGTTGAGGGTAGGGCTGGCGCTGCACCAGCTACCGCAGGATCTCATTTTGCTGAGCCATAAGTTCCTGCGTTGTGGGAGCTAGGGGAGGTGGCGGGGGAACCTGCTCGTTCTGCCCACGATGAGGTCTAGCTGCCATCTGAGACAGAAATTCTGTCATTGTTACCTCGATTCATGGTTCCAAACAAATACTTTATATCATGGGAAGAAAAATGACATAAAATTACATCGAACCAAACAAGGATAACATTCATTCATTCATTGCATCGTTCATAAAGTTTTCTCGGGTTACAACACATTAGGGGATCCACCTTAAAGCCTAGTTCAAAAGTTGGTACCGAAAACTAAGCTTACATGGTTTTCCCACTCTCCTAACATGTTAAATCTAACTCGTCTAACCATAATTGGTAGAGGCAACACTGGATGCAGGCGAAAGGGAATCCAAAGGAAGCCGCGTTCGGACCAGAAGCTGGCTCTATTTCCTCGGGATCCTCCTCTCCCTCATTGCCTGCCTCATTAGGGTTCATGTCTTTGTGGTGCATTTCTAGGTGAGAGTTGGCCTCCGCAAGCTCTTCCTGCACATCGTGGAGCTGGATTTATAGGATATCGATGGTGTTATCCTGGATTTCCACCTGCTACTCTAGAGTTAGGATGTGCTGGTTCATTTGTTCCACCTATAGATCTTTTTCCACCAACTCCAAAGACAAGTCGACTATGAAGTCCTCCTGATTATCGAGGGTGACCTTTGTAGCCTAAGCGAGCCCAGTGAGGTGTGTCTTGGCGTCGCTTTGCAAAGCCTGTAGGTGGTACAGTACGCTCATGCACTGGACAATGATCCTCCCAACCTGGTCGGGATGCATGGCCCACACTGAAAGTTCCCTTTGCCCGGGAATAGGATCTGGATGTCGCCTAGAGGGGGGTGAATAGGTGAATAAAAAATTATTACTTTAAAACTTAAATTCTTACTCTACTCGAAGACTAGAACGCAGTGGAAAGAGAAGACCCTTCGAGTAGGTTGCAGCGGAGTAGAAGATCCTGTCTCAAAATGTCCTGCACTTCAAATATAACTTGTACCACAGATAAGTGTTGAAGTGCAGATATAAAAGCAAGTAAGACAGAAAGTCAGAACACAATACAGAACAGAGCACATAGATGCAAGGATTTATCCCGAGGTTCGGCCAAGCCTGAAACGCTTGCCTAGTCCTCGTTGGAGTTAGCCACACCTGGGCTTGGAGTCTGTTTCAACTCCTTCCTTCGTTTGCTCAGATCTGTCAGAATGACAGATAGAGCCTTTCACTATGTTGAGTTGGTTACAACGAAACCGCGGCTACTCACAATCTTCTTGGCAGCACTCCGGCAGAGTAACGATACGCTCAAGACCTTGCTCTAGCTCTTAACAGCCCTTCTCCACTCTCTCAAAGCTTATAGCGTTGCCTTTACACAAACTAGAGAGATATACACGAGAGGGAGAAAGAGAATTGATCCGAGTGATGTCTACACTTGTTGGCTGTGCTTGGTGTACTCCTTCATGCGTCTAGGGGTCCCTTTTATAGCCCTAAGGCAGCTAGGAGCCGTTGAGAGCAATCTAGGAAGGCAATTCTTGCCTTCTGTCGACTGGCGCACCGGATAGTCCGGTGCACCACCGGACACTGTCTGGTGCGGATTTCTTTCTTATTCTGGCGCAGCCGACCGTTGAGGATTTGAAGCCGTTGGCGCAACGGACACTGTCCGGTGCACACCGGACAGTCCGGTGCTCCCATCCAACCGTTGGCTTGGCCACGCGCGGATTGCGCGACCGACCGTTGGCCTGGTCGACCGTTGGCTCACCGGACAGTCCGGTGAATTTTAGCTAAACTCCTTCGATGAATTCCCGAGAGCGGCCAGTCAAACAGACACCAGCCTGGCGCACCGGACACTGTCCGGTGCACCACCGGACAGTCCGGTGCGCCCAGACTGCGCATAGTCATGGTTGTACCAGCCAAGTCTTTTTCTTTTTGTATTTTCTCTTCTTTTCTTCTTCTCTCTGTTTCTAACACTTAGACAAATATGTTAGTACACAAAAACCAATGTACTAAGTCTAGAAACATACCTTCTCTTAGATTTTCACCTCTCTAGCATTTGACATGCTTAAGATTGATGTTGGACTCATAAATCATCAAGTTAGCTTAACTTGATCTAGACTGACATTTCTGAGCTCCAACATCCTGCAAAGGTTACATAGAATATCTCCAAACTAGGAACAACCCAAACTAAGGATCAAGGTGCACTTAGCTCTTTTGGGCTGCTTCCAGTTCTGGCTTTAATACTGGTTCTTTCTTCTAGTGACCTTGTTCACTTCTTAGAGCTTGATCTTGAGCCTTATGACTTACACCACATAACTATAGATGTTTCCTCATGGGTTGTAAGTCACGTCCTTATGCAGTGATCCTTGATGTGCCATAGCTCTTCTCAACTTGATCACCCTTGACTTTGCAAGTCTTCTTCTTCACCCTTGGCTTTGGGTTCCCCAGCCTCTTTGACCTTCTCCCGTGCACTTGGTACCTCGAAGCTCTTCTTGCCTCCATCCTTGGCTTGATCAGTTGTCTCCGAGCTACGCACCCGAGTCTCACTTTATGCAATGTCCATCTTACTTGTGATGCCCATTATCTATCCATCATCTAGTCCTTGGACCATCACACTTGTTCACTTGTGTTGAACCCTGTTAGCTTTACATTAAGCACCTGTTCAACATTTAGCACACTTGTTAGTCCTTTAATTGTGTTGTCATCCAAACACCAAAACCCACAAGAGAGCTTTCAATCTCCCCCTTTTTGGTGATTGATGGCAACACAATTAAAGCTTACATAAGGGTGAAATTTAAAGCACAAATTTTGAGCTCTAAGATTGTAGAATGCTCCCCCTAAATATGTGCTTACATTAAAATCTTAGCTTTGGCCTTAAATGCCAAAATGCACATACTTAAGCTAAATCGAAGCATTTCTACACCTTAACACCTGTGGGATCATTGTCAAGGATCAAAGCATGATGCGTATAACACACAAATGCATAGAATCAGAGTTAAACACCAATCAATTGAGTGGATATATCACAGGAATATCAACCTACCACTGTTCACCATTAAGATACCAATTTAAACTAAGAAACCAATTTAAGCTAAGATACCAATTTAAAGCAATTTTAAAGCACCATTAACCCATTTGAATATCTAAACACAATAGATGCCAATTTAACCCATTTGAATATCTAAACACAATAGATGCCAATTAATTCATATCAGCGGAAGCACTAGTTTCGCATCATCACCATATACTACAACAAGAAGCATATGATAAGAATTATCTATAACAACAAACTAACACATCCTTCCTTAAGATCAAAGGAACTCAAACTAACACATCCTTCCTTAAGATCAAAGGAACTCAAACTAACACATCCTTCCTTAAGATCAAAGGAACTCAAAGAAACCTAAGCTTTAATGCACAAAATTCTCCCCCTTTGACATCAAACACCAAAACCACATTCGAGCAACAACATAGGATGATGTCAAGGGACAGCAGGGTATTAAGGAGGAAGAACTCACTAACAATACTCCCCCTTATTCATTAAACATATGCACCACAAGCATTAAGATACATTTACGCAAAAGATCAATACTTCCTTTTGTACCTTTACCATGTTGTGGTGTATTTTCCATCTTGAGAGTTTAATCTCTAGGAGGCTCCTTCACACTTGTGCCTGATCCTTTATCCTAACCTTTTCTTGTTGCTAAGACACCAAACTTAGAGCAAGTTATAGTATTGAGGCACAAGATGAAGCTTCTATTCTAGTGATTACCAAAAGATGTCAATTGAAGCAAACTATCATGGCTACCAATTGAAAGATCATTTATTATCATAGCTCCATGATATTTAAGGATAAGCATCTAGTATCACCAAACATTATAGA
The DNA here is from genome assembly GCA_029449295.1 of Zea luxurians. NCBI lineage: Eukaryota > Viridiplantae > Streptophyta > Magnoliopsida > Poales > Poaceae > Zea > Zea luxurians. The sequence goes on along the minus strand of JAOPSE010000001.1, from coordinate 39,556,299 downwards.
GCATGAGCAATCTAAAAATATGCAATTACTCACGACTTAAGATACCAATTACTTGACTTACGAAGGTACCCAAGTTCTGATTGCTCCATTTCTTGCTCATCTTCTCTTTTCCACCTTGAGACTATACAGGATCACTCAAGAAACAATTAGTCTCAAAAGACACAAGTTATGTGTACTCCCCCTAAAGTTGTGCATCAAGTATTTGAATGACTTGCACTTTGCACATTCTAGCTTCCTTAGAACTAGAGGGGATCACAACATATCTTGGTCAAGGCATATTCTATTAACTTCATCACGAAGAGATACCAAATGAATCGATGACATAATACAACTTATGACTAGAGAAAACAATGCATGCCTCAAGGAGTATAACAATTTACACGCAACCTAGACATGCTTCATACATGACAATCATTGCACCATATTTATCAATTGAAAAACAACATGAGCATGCATATAAAGCGTAGTGTCTAAGCACACCATGATTAAGAGGGTTTCTTAGGTACACCAAAAGAAACAACATTTTAAAGTAAGGAGCACATATGCCAAGAAACCACCAATTCAGATGCAAGAACCTAGTTGTGATCACAATCATTAGAACTTCAAGATATTTAATGAAATTGCATAGTTCCATATACCTTTTCCTTTTACCTGAATGGCCATGAGAGCACCAGTTGTCACCTAAATGAGTGCTCCTTTTGCTCATTCACCTCATAACTCAAGAAGGTGCATCAGTGACACAACATAGATTTGATATACACCCAGGTAATTGTGTGAACATGGACTAAACAAGATGTCATGCTTGCACACATAGGTTAATCATTAAACACCATTTAGCATGACTTAAAAACGATACAGGTTTATCCATGGACACATACAGAGAGTTAATCATGGTGAATATATCAAATGAAAAGCTACTCATTGAATAATTCAAAAGATATAACATCTAGAACGCACATTCATGATTAAGCAAGCATTATTATGATTTTGGAAATCATGAACCATTGATTGAAAGCTATTCAACACAGGCAATCTCAAAAACATAACTACTCCAAGGACAGGTAGCACAACAATCAAGCTTAGGAGTAATACTGATTTGCAATAATATACTTAAGATACAAGGTACCATCCTTTGGAGAGCCAGATGCAGATTCTCATCAAAGTCCTTTGCTTGATTCACCAATAATGATTAAGGACTTCTACAACTTATTTAACTCGAGATGAACATGGGATTAGTATTGCACAATAATCCACCCTTGAGTTAATAAATAGACAATAAAGATCAACAGCTTAAGCATAGAGTTTAAATTAACCATCTTAAGCTCTCCCAGGGTCTCCATTCCATCTCGAGGCACCTGCAGGGTCTAGTTGACAAAGTTTGGTACCCATCTCGGGATGGGTCCATGACGTTCAACTAAAAATGCCTTTGGTACCCAAATAGCCTTTGTGCTAGTTCTAGGTGATCTCGTTATAGATCTAGCACAAGTGTATGATTTGGGTCTCCTAAGCAAATGAGATTTAGACAAATTTACTTGCTTAGGAACCTTACCTTTATTACATACCTTTGATAGATGACCCTGCTCACCACACTTGTAGCAGATGTGTCGCTCAACCTGACATGACGCTTGCTGTTTGTCATTTTCCTTGGTGAGAGTCATCTTGGAGAATGCACATCTTTGATTCTTCATGACCGGACATGAAATGATCATGTGGTCCTTGTTGTTGCATCCAAAACATCTCATTGCCCCTTCATCCTTGTCGTTGTACGGACAAGACGCGATGAGGTGGCCTAATGCTTTGCACTTGAAGCATCTCCTTTTTCCTCTTATCTTTTGACCTTTGGATGACATAGAGATATTATTAGTGCAAACAGTATGACTAATTAAATTGTTACCATTCTCTTGTCTCATGTTGATTTCTTCACTTATTGCTTTAGGAACATCTTTCACAAGGAGGTTGACCCTTGCTGCGGTTTCTCCTTCCTCATGTTTCTTCACCACGTGTTTGTAGATATCTTGAGGAAGTCGAGCATGGCGTCTTCTCCTTAGTTGTATTTGTTTCTTGTTCCCAAGCAATTTTCTTTTAGACCCTACAACTTGTTGCTCAATCAAGGATTGGCTTTCTTTTGAGGAGCAGGGGTTAGAGCATGATGACATACAATTTAAATGCGTACACTTGCAAGAATGAGGTTCACATGAATTTAAGTTTTCAAAGACAACTCATGAGCAATATTGAGCATGATATGGTCATCAACTAATTCACTATGAGATTTTGACAACATATCATACTTTTCACTTAGGGCAAGTTTTTCTAGATTTATTATTTCTACTTGACTCCTAAGCATAGACTTTTCAGTTTTAAGTTGAGCAACACAAGATAAAGTATCATCATTATTTCTTTGCTCAATTAAAATTGAATGATACCGTTGGACCAAATCATCATGAGAGCACTTTAGCTCCTCATGTTCTTTGGTCATCTTCTCCAGGCTGTTGTTTGTTTTGATGACTGTCTCCTCTAGCCTGAGAAGCGTCTCGCCTTGTTCCTTGTTCCTTCTCAACAGCTTAACCAAGAGCGCTTTGTCCTCTTTGTTGAGATGGATGTAGAAACGGCGAATCTCCTCTTCTTCTACATCGTCGATCTCATTTTCCCTGTCACTATTGTCAGTGGAAGCAATATAGGGAAATGTACCTTGTGATGATGTAGACTCCTCATCCTCATATTCCTCCTCATCATTGCTTTCGTCTCCACTATCATCGTTAGCAATAAGACATTTATAACTAGTGGAAAACAAACCTTTCGGTGAGGTAGATTCATCATTTGGTGGCCAACGCTTTTCTTCTCCCTTTGAAGGATTAGTATCACAGGCAATATAGGGAGTAGGAGCATCACAATTTGCCACAGAATATTTCACTTTAATTCTATTCCATAAATCATGAGCATCAACAAATAAATCACTATCACTACTCATGATGGCAAAATAAGCACTTCTAGAAAGAGAGTCAACTAAGATGTTGCAAGCACGGTGATTGAGAGATAAACATCTTAGTTCAGCATTAGAAGGATTTTTACTAATATCAGAGGGAAAAATACTTCTACTAAAGATTTGTCTCAAATCAGGATCAACATGCATGAAATTATTATAAATAGAGACAGACCAAGATTTATAATTAGAACCATCGCCTAGTAGAAGTTCTACAGTTACCTCTTGTGACGACATCGTCATCTCCGGACGGCTAAGCCCACACTGGAGAGGCCTAGCTCTGATACCAATTGAAAGTTCCCTTTGCCCGGGAACAGGATCTGGATGTCGCCTAGAGGGGGGTGAATAGGCGAATAAAAAATTATTACTTTAAAACTTAAATTCTTACTCTACTCGAAGACTAGAACGCAGCGGAAAGAGAAGACCCTTCGAGTAGGTTGCAGCGGAGTAGAAGATCCTGTCTCAAAATGTCCTGCACTTCAAATATAACTTGTACCACAGATAAGTGTTGAAGTGCAGATATAAAAGCAAGTAAGACAGAAAGTCAGAACACAATACAGAACAGAGCACACAGACGCAAGGATTTATCCCGAGGTTCGGCCAAGCCTGAAACGCTTGCCTAGTCCTCATTGGAGTTAGCCACACCTGGGCTTGGAGTCTATTTCAACTTCTTCCTCCGTTTGCTCAGATCTGTCAGAATGACAGATAGAGCCTTTCACTATGTTGAGTTGGTTACAACGAAACCGCGGCTGCTCACAATCTTCTTGGCAGCACTCCGGCAGAGTAACGATACGCTCAAGACCTTGCTCTAGCTCTTAACAGCTCTTCTCCACTCTCTCAAGGCTTATAGCGTTGCCTTTACACAAACTAGAGAGATATACACGAGAGGGAGAGAGAGAATTGATCCGAGTGATGTCTACACTTGTTGGCTGTGCTTGGTGTACTCCTTCATGCGCCTAGGGGTCCCTTTTATAGCCCCAAGGCAGCTAGGAGCCGTTGAGAGCAATCCAGGAAGGCAATTCTTGCCTTCTGTCGATTGGCGCACCGGACAGTCCGGTGCACCACCGGACACTGTCCGGTGCGGATTTCTTTCTTATTCTGGCGCAGCCGACCGTTGAGGATTTGGAGCCGTTGGCGCACCAGACACTGTCCGGTGCACACCGGACAGTCCGGTGCTCCCATTCGACCGTTGGCTTGGCCACGCGTCACGCGCGGATTGCGCGGCCGACCGTTGGCCCGGCCGACCGTTCGCTCACCGGACAGTTCGGTGCCCCACCGGACAGTCCGGTGAATTTTAGCCAAACTCCTTCAACGAATTCCCGAGAGCGGCCAGTCGACTAGACGCCAGCCTGGCGCACCGGACACTATCTGGTGCACCACCGGACAGTCCGGTGCACCCAGACTGCACATAGTCATGGTTGTACTAGCCAAGTCTTTTTCTTTTTGTATTTTCTCTTCTTTTCTTCTTCTCTCTGTTTCTAACACTTAGACAAATATGTTAGTACACAAAAACCAATGTACTAAGTCTAGAAACATCCTTCTCTTGGATTTTCACCTCTCTAGCATTTGACATGCTTAAGATTCATGTTGGACTCATAAATCATCAAGTTAGCTTAACTTGATCTAGACTGACATTTCTGAGCTCCAACATCCTGCAAAGGTTACATAGAATATCTCCAAACTAGGAACAACCCAAACTAAGGATCAAGGTGCACTTAGCTCTTTTGGGCTGCTTCCAGTTCTGGCTTTGATACTGGTTCTTTCTTCTAGTGACCTTATTCACTTCTTAGAGCTTGATCTTGAGCCTTATGACTTACACCACATAACTATAGATGTTTCCTCATGGGTTGTAAGTCACGTCCTTATGCAGTGATCCTTGATGTGCCATAGCTCTTCTCAACTTGATCACCCTTGACTTTGCAAGTCTTCTTCTTCACCCTTGGCTTTGGGTTCCCCAGCCTCTTTGACCTTCTCCCGTGCACTTGGTACCTTGAAGCTCTTCTTGCCTCCATCCTTGGCTTGATCAGTTGTCTCCGAGCTACGCACCCGAGTCTCACTTTATGCAATGTCCATCTTACTTGTGATGCCCATTATCTATCCATCATCTAGTCCTTGGACCATCACACTTGTTCACTTGTGTTGAACCCTGTTAGCTTTACATTAAGCACCTATTCAACACTTAGCACACTTGTTAGTCCTTTAATTGTGTTGTCATCCAAACACCAAAACCCACAAGAGAGCTTTCACACACATCCTTCGCGTGACTCACTCTGTTGCACCACATTAGATCATCCCTCTTCTCGATGGGGAAGAGCCCAAGTGGGTGCATCATCATCTCTAGGAGGTGATATCTACAGAAGGTCGTCAAAGCTTTTAGCGCTGCGGCCTCAGTGGTGTCGTCCGCCCTGAACCCGACAGTCTTGGAATCTAGGGAACGCCACCCAGGCTGTAGAGGGTGAGACTCCAAGGTCAGCCAAACCCTACAATTTGGCACCCGATGCTCCTCATATAACTGCACCGTGTATAGATGGAGTGTGGGGTATCCAGCAGAGCAGAGCACCTCCCACAAGATAGAGGGAAAGCCCTCTCGAGAAAGGTAGTCAAAGCTGAAGCGGGTGTCTCCTCCATCAGCGGGGGTGGGTGAAGACATTAGTGAAAGAGGGTTAAGTGTAAGTGCTAGGGTAGCGCTAAGGAGATAAGTGTGCTTAAGTTTAAAGAAGGTGGATCAACTTAGATTTATATATTCCAACTCATTTTCTTGCTACCCATTTTTAACTAAGGTTGTTAGGGGTCATAATCCAGTGCATTTTCTTCAACTTTTAATTATTCATGTTTTATAATGCATGCATGCTTGAATGAACGTCCTCTCATCGATCATAGGGGTGCTCCTAGGGCATCCCTGCTATCCTAGTATCGGCCTTTATGGCCTATTTATATAGCCACCTATCTACCTCACCATTCTTAAGGCCTTTTGTCCTAGGTCTAGCGTTCTAGTCCTGATGATCCAACACTAGTTTCTAAGCATATTTGTACTTTTAAAAGTTTGGTATTCATGACTTATTGATTTCTCTATAATGGTATTCGCTCCGATACCAGCTGTGGCAGAACCACCCGAATTATTCCAGCTTAAGTGCCCAAGTCGCACCTTAAAGGCATCAACACACTTAAACCGAAATAAACCGTTTAGTTCTTTGGATCTTGTCCGATAGAGCCACTTACCAAGGATCGAGTACCATTAGCTCACACGATGGTGAGACTCAGAGAGAATACAATAAACATGAAACCACAAATTAAAGTACTTGAGTTATTACATAAATCGAAGTTTGATAAAATATAACAAGTTCTTGATAATGCAGCGGATAATCAATAGCAACGGTACTGAGGAATAGGGCAAGGCCTAGCCCACTACTCCTCCTGGTCCTCTCCTGCCGAAGAGGCATCCCACTCGACCGTCCAACCCGGTGGCAGGGTGGAAGGCCAGGTCACACCATCAACCATGTCCTGTAGTGTACCTGTAAAAATGATGCCACAAGCAAGGCTGAGTATACTAATACTCAGCTAGACTTACCTGGTGTGAGGAGTCTACTCCTCTACATCTAGACTATGAAGCTGTTTGGCTGAGGGCTTTAGTTTGCCAAAAGCACTAGCTGAGTCTAAAAACAGTTTTAGCTTTTCAAGTTTTAGCATATTTAATTAAGCTAGGTTTGCTCCTCTCTAAGCATACATGGTAACAAACATTTAGTTCAATCAACATGTTATCTCAAGAAACCTCATTTCACTTTTTACTCGATGCAGTACAAGGGGTCAAGCAGTCTCATTAGCCGCGAGAAGCAGACGATTCGAATCGAGTTTTAACCTTGCAAGGGAAACCTAAACACACGACATGTAAGGGCACTCCATCCCCACACACGTCAATCGTCCCTATTGATTCCCTGGCAATAGAACAGGGCTCACGGTCTTGGCGTACAATGCTCCAATTGTCCCCGGCTGCCGCCGTGCAACGGCCGTACTTGTACCCACCATAGCTAGCATGGGAGACTCCATCTCAGGTCTAGTGAGGAGTAAAGTCTGCGGGCAGGTTCAATCAGGTACAAGGCTTATCAGTTACCATATTTCCCGATATGTGTCTAGTACATTCAAACGCTTGACTCAGGTATTCACACATTAATCATTAATTCCATTCCCGTCTCATGGACAAGGCATCCACCTTGGATCCAAGTCCATAGACCATCATAGATCCCGTTATCAAGATGAATACAATCAATTCCTGACCTCACACGAGTGCTAGAAAAATCACTCGACTTCTACCGAGATCTCTAAATTAGCAAAGCAGCTACTCGACCTAGCATACTAGTATCCATCTCAAAAAGGAATCCTGAGTTCATGCAACTAGGGTTTCAACCAACTCCTACACTTAAGTGCACATTACAACCCTACAAACATTAAGTGTAGTAAAATAGCATATGTAAACGGCTATGCATAAAACTGGGGCTTGCCTTCAATTGCAGGTGCAGCGGGAGATTCTTTGGCGACGAGTTAGGGAGCTGGTTCCCGAGCTTCTCCTTGCGGTGTCTCTGGCTCATGGATCAAGACGTACTCTCTATCCATGAGATTGCAGTCTAATGAATGCAAATGCATGAGTATGAATGCAACATAATTATCCATTTGTACATGACTAAAGTGCATACTAGTTTTCAAGGATTTCTTCCTCTTCTTTTTAACTTTTAAGGTCTTCTATAGGGTAGGTTGAACTACGCCTCTATTTTAGAAATTCCCACAAATCCTATAAAAATTACAGTGGCTTCCTATTGGCTTACACAAGTCTACCTCAAAAATTAAGGCCTAAAAAGAAAGTGGCTTTCTCTGTACAAAAATATTAAAATCTAGGGCAGAGGGGGTACTTTGAACTACAACCCTTGAGTAAAAATGGCTTCTGCCCTAATACTTATTTTTGCTGGTGTTTGTCGGTGATAATATGCTTCTATGCTAAATTTTAGCCAAAAAATACCTAATGATTAATTAATGGTGATTTTCTAAAGTTTGGGGCCTTAGTGGGTGCTTTCTACTACCACTCTATTTGAAAAATCTCAAACAACAAATTTCCCAATTTTTCTAGTTTCTTATTTGTGCAAGAGCAATCATTCCTAAAATTGGTTATTTTTACTTAAAGAGGATGGGTTGTATGATTTCTTGGAATATATAATCTTTCTCATGGGGCAGGGGGTGGGGTGTATTCCACTGTACAACTACCTTGGTTTTATATTTTTTTTCCTTATAGTACACATCATAAGCACTTAGGGAAAAATAGAGTTGCTTACTGTTTCCCACTTTTCGTCTTTCTTTTTAATTTTTTGAAGTAATGGCAATTTCCTAGTTTTATTTGTTTAACCCACTTACCATGATATTCTGGGGTGGTTACTATTTTTACAGTGGTACAATAGTGGTAAAGGGTCTACTAAATTATCCTCATCACTGTTGCATAAGTCCTATTATTTCTAATCATTATCCTTTTTAAGTACTCAATATCTAAATAAAATCATAACTTCCAGATCAGTATTGGACTAGGGTTCCATATATTTTTCTCATGAACTTTCTCACTTAATCATGCTAGGAAAATAATATTGCTCTCTGGTCTCCATTTTTAGTGCCCTTTTCTATTTTTCCAAGGTTTGGGTAAAAACATATCCTAGGGGATAAAATTTATTTAATCTTGGGTACTGGGGTGCTTAACATTTTTAAATAGTGTAACTACCGGTCAAGTATCTCCATAAATTTTCTCAAGCCTAGTCTAGAAGTTTTTTCTACCCTTTTCCTTATTTCCAAGGTTTAAGTGGTTTTTCTATTTAAATCAGAACTCTAAAAAGTAGTATAGGAAATATAAGTTCTACAATTTTTACCTTGTAGATTAAATTATGCAGAGCCTAGCAAAATTTGTTTGACAAATTTTGGATGAATAATACTCAAGTTATGCTTTTATTAAGTCTGTTGTTGATTAAAGAGGATTTGAATTTTAAATGAAAAAGGAAATCCACTTTGCGCTTGGGTCCCTGGAGTGTTTTTCCTGCGTTTCTTACATACAGGTCCCTGGGCTACTATTTATCTGAGTCACTGACATTGCAAACCCCCCTAGGTTTGTGAACTATCTAACCCGCGCTCCTAACCTCACCGGAATAGTAACCGCGGCGGAAGAAAGGGCGACGGGGCTTACCGGCGGTGATAGCTCCGATGAAGTGTCCACGAAGGTTGGGGAGGTCCTGGCGAACACGTCGATGGGCTGATGGCTGTCGAAGATGGTCGGAGTCGCTCTGGCCGCGCACGAGGGCGAAAGAGCTCATCGACGGCGAGGAGTCTGGCCTAAATACGGCGGTAAAATTCAACTGGTTGGCTCGAGAAGCTTTACCAAGTGACGCAGAGGCCATGCACATGAGGAATTTGAAAATGGTGTAGTGGCTTACTCAGTCCACACTCTCCGGTGAGCGGAGGAAGTCCGGCGAGGGTGGTCTAGCTTCTTCGGTGGGGTTGCGCTCGGGCGAGGGGTGACTGGGATGAGCTGGCCGCGGTGGCCGGAGCTTGGGCGGCTCGGCGGGCGGTGGAGCTCTCAGTTCACGGCCAAGGTTCCGGCAATTGAGTGTGGCAAGTGTGCAAGGCTGAGGCAAGGATGTCCAAGGGCTATTGGCCTTTATAGGCACGGGCGCGAGGAGGGCGCGCGACGGACATGACCGTGCATGGGGGCCGAGCGCGCGCAGGGGTTGGGCGAACGCCGGCGTGCTGACCAGGGTCGAACACGTGTGCGCGTTGTTTCTGCCTAAGTTCTGGCACGTGCAGTCACTCGTCCATGCCTGCTCTTGCCTTGGTCAGTGCACAAAACCTCTTCCCCTTCCCTCAAGCTACCGATCTCGTGTGGTGGTCAAAGGATTTGGCCTACTGGTTCCAGAGATATGGAGCACTCAAGTAGGATCTGTCTCAAAACCCGAGCTCGAGCAAATCCTGGGTTTTGTCGTGTCTAAGGCCCGAATCCCAATGCCATCTTCAAATATGTGGTAGAGGGGTTAGTTTAGCATATATTTGTCAATGGGAGCTCACGGTTTTGAATTAGGGAACATGGTGAACGCGCTCGAGTTTGAGTGAGGGGCTGAATTTTAGAAATCTGAAATTCTGATTTCTATAGAAGGCCTCCACTTGAATGGCTTGTTTGGTGATTTTGAAAAATTCTTTTGGGCAAACTCTTTGACTATTTTTTAGCTTTTTTAGTGTATTACAACTTTTTATAATTGTCCCAAGTCATGACAATGTGATTTTCTTGGTCTTTAACTAAGTTTCTTTTTAGTGCTCCATTGCTCTAAAGAAAGGGTTGTTAGGGTTTTGGCATTTCCTTTCTTCCTTAGGCTTCATATGGTCAGGGTATGATTCTTAGGGTGAAAAGACTTGATTAAGTTTTAGCTTTTCAAGATTTGTGCCTTTTGCTCCAACTAAAGCACATGTGATAATGGTCACAAAGTGGATACTGAGGAGAAACCCTGAGTAACACCTGGGGTGTTACAATTTTTTGTGAGCTCACCTTGTGATATATAAACTCCCCATAAGAGAAGAATAGGTGGTCCAGGAGGAGCCTTAAAACAAACAGTACGAACTTATCTAGGCAACGTCTCCAAGTCAGCTTTATAGCGCCAAGGAATAATATTTAGTTTGCTTTATTGTTATCATCTATTTTTAAGATACTTCCGCTATGTAATAATGATATTTGTGACATTTATCTCTATACACTTTGTCATTATATGTGATGTTCTTCTTTGGCACACATATGAGACGCACCCGGCTTTATCCCTTAAATCCTGGTGTGACAGGTGAACTCACCAGTGCCAATGCTGTTGGCATCCCAGAGATGTCGCCCCTGGAGCATAACGCGCATCTCCACCGACCACTCGGTGTAGTTCGTCTTCGTCAAAATGGGCCACCCGGAATTTCCGATCTCCCTGACCGAGCGGTGAATCACCAGCCCTCGGTCGTGCCTGTCGCTGCCTCTTGTGCGGCTGTCGGTTGTGGACGGCGATCGCCAGCGCCGCGGCGGCATGCTGTTGTTGCGTTGGCGTTGTCGACAAAGCCAGCGACGAATCTCAGCTCCGATGCCACTTATTAGTTTCTGCTAAGGATCAATATGTCGCTAGTACACTCAGTCTCACTCTCACTTGCACACGTGATGAATGGATGAACACAGACAAGCACACTGGAAGGATTTTTTTGGCGCAGCAAAATCCACGCTGCATTTTCTGTTTTATCTCCCATTTATTGACTCACTCTCAGATGTTGCTTAGATCCCGGACGCACTCTCCCATGCCCCCGAACTTGCCGTGCCATCCCACAGCAGAGAACATGGTCACCGCGCCCGGAATTCCAGCTCCACCACTCGACGCTGCATGTAAGGAAAAGACCCGGTCTTTGACGCGGCATGTACGCACAGGAGCGCCACGTCTGACTAACCAGTAACCACTACCTCCTCAACTTAGGCACAAAGACTAAGCACAACGACTAAGTAAACAAGATTATATATCCTTGACATCCTAGAGCAAGAATAGCTGAAATTAGGCGTATGCCAAATTTGGTGGTGAATACACAGACAACGATTGTACTAGTTCAGGTTGTTGAATAGCACAACACCCTATGTCCAATTAGCTATATTGCATTGCGTTGGATTATTATGTGTTGCTTGCTTCAACTGTTATTACAAGGGGACTACCTTTCCTCTCACTAGTACAAAGGAGCGCTCTATAGTGGCGATTCTAAACCTATTTTTACTGGCGGGTAACTGAGGACCGCCTGTGGAAATCGATTTCCACTGGCGGTTGAGTTAAGAAAACCGCCAGTGGAAATCGATTTCCACTGGCGGTTGAGTTAAGAAAATCGATTTCCACTGGCGGTCGACGTAATAAATCCGCTAGCAAAAATTATTTTTAGAAACATTAAACGGGTTTTTAAAATAGCAAAAAAATTATTTAAGGAGAGGATTCAGCCTACTCCACCCCACCCGCCTGTCTCCGTCGAAGTCGCAAGTCGCGGCATTTTTCACGAGCTACGCGGTTGTTAGTAATCGAACCTTCGACCCTACCATCACGCGTACCCTCCACTACCACTCCATCTATGACATGCTTTGTGTCTAGTTAGTAGTTTTATTGTCCACATATTACAACCATTTGAGTGTAAATTGTTTGTTTGAGACCGTAAACGAATTCAAATAAAAAAGTTGTCAACTACAAAGTTGAATAACTTTTGAAGTTCTACAACTTTTATTTTGACACTTTTTCATCCGAGACAGTTTGCAAAATTTGAATTTTAAATTTGACATACTTAGATTCAATTTTTGAGAACCGAAATGAGTTCAAATAAAAAAGTTGTCAACTACAAAGATTTATAATTTTATAGATCTACAACTTTTATTTTGCTGGTTTTGTCATATGAGGTCGTTTGAAAACTCGAAAAATTAAGGATACAAATGATTTCTACAGGCGGTTTCTTAAGAAAACCGCCACTAGAAATCATGTATTTTTACATGTTGTTTTCTTAAAGAACCGCCTGTAGAAATATGATTTCTAGTGGCAGTTTTCTTAAGAAACCGCCACTAAAAATAGCACAGTCGGTTGATAACCGAATCCGTCTGTAAAAATATATCGTCCCGCACGCTTTGAGCCTTTTTCTACTAGTGTCTCTCTATGTATAGTCTAAAGGAAAGGTGTACGAGTCATAGTCTGTTAGGATAGAATAGTTCTATTCTTATTAGGAAAGCAACATTTTCTTTAGCTCAACTAGGTTGAGTCCTTGGTAGAGCGCAAACAGTGGTGGCAGAGAGCGATTTATGTGCATGAACAAAACCACGGATGACAATACAACAATTTTAGAGAGCAAGAGAGATTATTGAGTCCACGGTGAATGAAGCAAGCAATTACATGATATGATTATATATATGGATTATGCTATTACACATAGGATCGATGTTGTGACGCTAGCTAGCACAGCATGCAGCTTCACAGCCTCATTTCACAACTACTACAAATCAATCACACGGTAGCTAGCGCAGAGCCCTTGAGCTGCCCGGCCTCACTCATTTCACCTCCAGGATCTCGTCCAAGGCGTAGTTGTTGGTGGACACGCCGGCGTAGTTCACCTTGTTGAACCGCACCACCACCGGGTAGCGGGTGTTGGGATCCTGCATATAATAATAATGCTAATAGTGTGATTCTCTACCTATGGCATTGCCATTGTTCCAACTTAACAAAAAATAAATCCTTGATTTTCAGTATATGCTAGCTATATATATATATATATATATGTATGTATGACGAGGAGAGTGAGCTAGTAACCTGATCGACGGTGACGACGTTGCCGATCCCGTTGTACCAGTAGGACTCCCTCCTAAGGATCTTCACCTAGCCACCGATCAATATAATGGCACAAGAATCACCATATTAATTAGAGACCAAATCAATTGCATCAAATTGGTGGCGGTCGTCTGAGGAGCATAGACAACACGGCACGCATGCGGGGTGTTATATGCATGATGAGTGTATATGTTATGAACCTTGGCGCCCCTCTTGGGCCCGATCGGCGGCGGCTTCTCGGCCTTGGGCTTGGTGGCCACGGCACCCTCCCCTTCCGCCGCCTCAGCCGCGGCGGCCTCGTTGTCGGCCCGGGCCACGAGCCTCCTGCCAAGCCGGTTGGGCGCCGAGGCGAAGTTGACGCGGCCGCCGCCGCTGCCGGTGGGCACGCCCGCGGCCAGCATGAACCGCGAGGTGGCCGACGCCATGTTGGTGCTCGCCATGGGCGCGGACTCCTTGCAGCGGGTGCTCAGTTGGTCTGTCTGGCCTGGCGCGGGTGGGGAGAGAGTGAGTAAGTACGTACGAGCCAAGGGCGTAATGGCCTCAAATTGCATTGCGCGGATTATCCCCAGTCTGGAGCGCAGGGCGCCACGCGGTCCATTCCCCCCACTGGCCGGCTGCCACCTGGCATATCTTATCCGTGGGATGGATTTGGTTCTTCCTGCCACTGCTGTACGATGCTCACGGTGGGATACGGCCACCGCAAAGTATCTTTTGCTGCTCGGCTTATCACGGTGGGGAGGATATAGCTATGCATGACAGATACAGTTGCTTTTTGACATATATGGAATTATTATGTCTCTTCATTTTAAATAGACGATTCTATTATTTGGAAAATATACCATAAATGTGAAAGACTTGCCAATCAGAGATGGTTGGTTTGATAAATCACTCCATTCAAGATAAAATGATGCAGCATTATTCCATTCCTCAAATTTGGTGGGATGACCTCATTTCTCGTGTTAGTACTAACTAACTATGAGGAATGTGATGGTGATGTATCAACTAATTCCATTAAAGAAACCAAACAAAAAAGTGAGGAGTGAGAAAATGATGGATTAACTTATTCCTCAAACCAGACACCCTTTTAGTCTTTGCCTGTAGCTCTTAGGGGGTGTTTGGTTTGAGGAATCACTCCATGTAAAATAAGGTGGTGCATCATTGGTTCATTCCTCAAATTTGGTGGGATGCGACCTCATTCCTCATATTAGTACTAATTAATTATGAGGAATAAGGTGGTGATGCACTGATGCATCAACTCATTCCATTCCACAAACCAAACAAAGAAATGAGCCGAAGCTTCCTTGCGCATAGCTTCGGAATTGGCTCAACCTTCGTCCTGACCCTGCTTTTCATATTGTGTATAGCTTTATTCCGAGTCCAAAGGTACCTGTATATACATTACACTTGGGAAAAATTGTTAAATCATGTTTTTGAGGACCTTCGAAAGACGAAGGCCCCCAATAGTAGCCCCTCGCATTATTAATTTGCTATAACAACGAATTCAGACTGCGACATGAACGAAGGCCTTAAGCCGAAGGTCCGAAAAAACACCTTCCCTTTTGCTAGAATAGCAATAGCCAATGATAAATGGGACCCGCCAAGTTGCAATGCACTGGGCGTATAAATATAAACCACAGCGGCAGCATTTGATACTCCATTTCCACTATTTACATTATTTTCTCAAACTTTTTAGCTCTTGCTCACTAGCTCTCGCCTGATTTTCAAGCCTTTTCGAGCTTTGGTTTAAGGACGTGTTTTATCATGTTTGGGGAGAAGATGACTGAGGAAAAGAAAATGGTTGCAGTTCGAAGCTAACTGAGGAGACGAAGTTGTCTGAAGAAAGGAAAACTGTGGATCCTTTTATCGCCGGGTTTGTTGAGTCTATGTCAAAAACAAACACAGAGAAGATTACTAAAGAGATTCTAGAAGGTTTGTCTGAAGATACTGATGATAGTGATAGTTATGGTGTGGAGACTGGAGACGAAGATTCTAAAGACCGGCCCTGGCGACCAAGCCATACTGTCTTTGGAAAAATCAACTATTAAATAGAGTCATCTTGACAATATGAGAGGGAGGTACTTTCGTGATATGTCTATCGTGAGAGCTGGCGGAGACAACACTGCCCCTGCCCCTAAGGAAAATGAAGTTGTTATCTACCGAAGCTTTTTTAAGGCTGGTCTTCGGTTCCCTTTGAGCAAGTTTGTGGTTGAAGTGCTGAAGATATATCAGATCTTGCTTCATCAGATCACCCCCGAAGCTATTATTAGGATGGGGATTTTCGTCTGGGCTGTAAGAAGTCAAGGGCTGGAGCCAAGCGCAAAGTGCTTCTGTAGTATGCACGAACTTTTATATGAGACAAAGGCTACTGGCAAAGAACAGTACCACAACAACTTCAGTTGTTATGGATTCGTTGCTCGCCCCAACGCAAGCCACCGGTGCCAACATTTCGGAAGAGATGGCCTGGAGCCTGGATGGAGGAGTGGTTTTATGTTAAAAATGATTTAAAGGCAAGGGAAGACATCAAAGAAATCATCCAGCGCCCCATCTGGTCTTGCTTCGGCCTCCGAAGGCCAAAGGTAGAAATTGATGGCAATGTCGAATCATGTCAGAGGGCTTTTAGTACCATGTGTGCCTTCATTGGTACAAGGGATTTGATTCAAGAGCATATATCCTTTAGGGTATGGCCACTTGTGGAGAGTTGGGATATGCCAAAGGAGACCACCGCCGATTCTAGTGAGGGTGGTCTAGTCCGACTAAAGTATACCTTTAGATTTAGGGAGAAGTTTGATGAGCCAAACGACGATTGGCTGAAGTGTATAGAAGCTACCAATGATGATCTACTTGGAGCATACTCCAAAGCCAAAGATAATGCTCTGTCCGCAGCCTTTGGAGGTCGGGGTAAGAAAAGATTAAACAGGGTATTCGATGCTATTGGCTTCGTATACCCTAATTACCGCTACCTGCTGCGAGGGCAAGAGAAAAAGAGGAAGGCTGCCGTTTCGGCCACTACAGTTGTGCCGAAGAGCAAAAAGTTGAAGGTTTTGACCCACCCGCCGCGATACATTGAACCGGCTATGGTGCCTGAACTTGGCGAAGGGTCCTCTCCAGCTGCCGAAGCAAGGAAGAATGCTTCGATTGTGCAGAGCGTTGAAGAGCCTACTGTAGTGTTGAAGGTGCCTATAGTCGGGCCAGTCGAAGCAAAAGATGATAAGGCCGAAGAGCCACAGGTGGAGAAAGTAGTAAAAGAGCCAGAAATCCTGAGTCCACCAGCAGAGGCAAAACTGCCGAAGGTGCAAAAAGCTTTTGTCGCAACTCCCAAGAGGAGGAGGATGGCCAATGTGCTGGATGCTGTGCTGGAGACTACAAAGGCCTTGAGCCCTGCTCCTACAAAGAAAATTGTTGAGGCTACCAAAGCGCAAGCTGAAGCCGAAACTGGGCAAGCAGAAGCCGAAGCTACGAAAACTCAGGCTGAAGCCAAAGCAGGGCCTTCAGCGCCCTCCACGGTGAAGCCTGCCGCGCTAGAGGAAAAAACGACAGGGCGAATTGCACCTGAAAAAATCGAGACTCCTACTCCCAAAGCTCCGATCGAAAATGTTGACTACATCATTTGACACGCTTCGGGGAAGAAAATGTCCGAAGAAGAAATTCTGGAAGCCAGACACTATGCGCAAAAGTTGAAATATCCAAAGGGAGCTTTAGTGTTTAATGGCACTAATGATGACGACTTCTTATACTGTCTCCCAGACAACAAAGAAATATCCATTTGCCGGGAGATGGGTAAGAGCATGGGATTCCCGAAGCTAGAAGATGGTCTTTCGATTTTGTCAAAGGATGATCTTGCTGGCAACCTATCATACAATAGTATAAAGGTATAGAAGTTAGCTTTGAATCTGAGAATGACGTATTTTACTTGTTATGCTCAATTCTTTTTTCTCTTTTTTTTGCAGGGCTTGATTCTTAGCAATGCCCTAAGGGCACAGAAGAATATTGAAGACGAAGGCTATACAATAGCTCTGAATAACCTTCGTTCAGAGGTGATTGAATTGAGAAACGAAGGTCTTGAAAAAGAAAAAATCTTAATTTCATTGGTAAACAAAGTGAAGGAAGACGAAGCTAGTTTCAAAGCTCGGGCCGAAGCCCAAAAAACTGAAATTGAAGACCTTCAGAGGCAACTGGCCGAAGCTAAGGAAAACTACACACTCGCACAAGCTAACCAAGAAATTAGCGAGTATTGGAAAAATCACCTAGAGAAAAATGTTGAGGAACTTCACCAATCCAAGGAAAGGTGCTTCGAGAAATCCTTGGATTGTGTGAAGAAATTGAAGACTAGCTTCACCAAAGTGGGTGTGTACTCTGCCGAAGAAAACTTCGTGCGAGGCGACCCCAATGGCGTTATTGAATGGTTAAGTGGAGAAGCTGAAACCTTCGAAGAAATTTTGAGTGATCGCGGGGATGTCTGTGCGTTTTCCGGTGCGCGGGGGATTTCATCCATCTTGGAGAAGGCCGGATGCGATCATATTAAATCCATAGCCCGGGCCAAAGCCGCCTTTTTCGTGGACGATACGAAGGATCCTTCAGCTGAAGCAACCTTGATGGGCGGAAAATTCTACAATGATATCTGGGTGAATGGTGGCCGAAAGACAGCCCATGAAATTATAAAAAAGAGTGAAAAAGACACCCACGACGCCCAGGCAGAAGCAAAGCGAGCTGAAGAAGCTACAGAACGCAAAAGGCGTACAGGTATTATATCTTGATTTTCTAGCTTCGTTACTATTGGGGGTATGCTTTGTCGCCGAAGATCCTGAAAGAGGAGATACCTTCGGCAGATCCTCTCAAAAGCAGCGCCGAAGCCACCATCCATGAAGCTTCGGCACAGTAACATGTCTCAAGACGAAGGATCGCACCAACTTAAAGATAAAATGACCGATTAGTCCATGAGAGTCTATGTCATAGTTGTAATCTTTTGTAAAGGACATGAATGTAAAATCTCACAGGCTACGCCCTGTGCCTATAAATAGATGAACAGTACCCCCGTACTGTTCACGTTGATTGTATTTGCTCACACGTCACACTTGGATCTTTGCTTTTTGTCGAGCCTAAGGTATAAATGTAATTCGATATTGTTCACGTCTGTTCATAATAATATGATTTGAGGATATTAATGATGCCATATGATTATTTATGTTATTTCTCATGTTTTATATGCTTCTTCCTTCATTAATATATGTTAAAATGTCGAAGGTATGTCCTTCACGCCCTTCATCTGAAGATCTTTATATCCTAAGAGATATAATGCTTCGAAGGACGAAGGGTTCTAACTATTAACCCTTTTATGTTGCCTTGTTCTTAATTCATAGTATTTGAGAACAAGTCCCCAACATTGGTGCCCACCTCCGGTGAACTCACCTCCACTGATTGAGCTGATGGCTTCGTCCAACAAGCAAGCTGAAGCTGCTTCAGCTACAAAGCTAGTGCTCCCGATAACAGGCGGTTCATGCTCAGAGCCAGCTAATAAGAAACAGAAGAAGGAGGCTCAGAGAAGAGTACAACATGTTGGGGTGCAGGGACCCTTCATCAAGACAAAATGGTCTCACATCCCAATAACCTTCTCCCAGGAGGACCTTCAGCTCAAGGATTATCCTCATAATGATGCTATGGTCATATCTTGTGTCATCAAGGGATTTTTGGTCCACAATGTTTTGGTTGATACAGGTAGTGCAGCTGACATCATATTTACTAAGGCCTTCAGGCAGATGCAAGAGCCAGAGAACAAGATTCATGATGCTAAACACCCTCTTTGTGGCTTCGGAGGAAGGCAGATTGTAGCACTTGGGAAGATCACAATGCCAGTGACCTTCGGATTTGTCCACAATACAAGGACTGAGCAGTTTGTGTTTGATATTGTTGACATGGAATATCCCTACAATGCAATCATTGGTCAAGGGACACTTAATGCTTTCGAAGCAATTCTTCATCCAGCATATCTATGCATGAAGATACCTTTGGAGCAAGGGCCTATTGCTATTCATGGAAGTCAGGAAGCTACCAGAAAGGCTGAGGGAAATTGGACAAACTCAAAAGCCATCCACAATATAGATGGAGCTGAAGCTTGTGAGCAGTACAAATACAGAAGAGAGAAGGCTGCTTCGGCTGATCAGCTGAAGCCCATGCTTCTGTGTGAGGACATAGCTGAGCAGAAGGTATTGCTGGGGTCCCAATTATCTGAAGAGCAGGAGAAAACTCTGATAAGGTTTTTATTCAACAACAAAGATGTTTTTGCATGGTCAACTAACGATCTCTATGGTGTCAATAGAGATGTCATTGAACATTCACTCAATGTCGATCTATCCTTTAGGCCCAGAAAGCAAAGGCTTCGGAAGATGTTTGATGATAAAGCCGAAGGAGCTCGGAATGAAGTAAAAAGACTTCTTAGTGCTGGTGTCATCAGAGAAGTAAAATATCCAGAGTGGCTAGCCAATACTGTTATGGTGAAGAAGGCCAATGGAAAATGGAGAATGTGTATTGATTTCACGGATCTCAATAAGGCCTGTCCAAAGGACGAATTCCCATTACCAAGGATAGACTCTCTTGTGGATGCAGCAGCTTCGTCAGAACTTATGAGTCTTCTGGATTGCTACTCAGGATATCATCAAATATGGATGAAGAAGGAGGATTATTTTAAGACCAGCTTCATAACTCCCAGTGGAACCTATTGCTATCTTCGGATGCCTGAGGGGCTCAAAAATGCTGGAGGCAGTTTCAGAAGGATGACAGCCAAAGTCCTTCATTCCCAAATAGGCAGAAATGTGCTAACATATGTCGATGATATCATAGTAAAAAGCATGAAGCAAGAAAATCATATCACTGATCTGCAAGAAACATTTGCTAATTTCAGACAAGCTGGCCTGAAATTAAATCCTGAAAAGTGTGTCTTTGGAGTGAAGAAAGGCAAGTTCCTTGGTTGTCTGGTTTCAACGAAGGGGATTGAAGCTAACCCAAGCAAGATCGAAGCTATCCTTCGAATAGAACCACCAAGCACAAAGAAGGGGGATCAACGGTTGGCAGGAAGATTGGCTTCATTGAATAGATTTATATCTAGGTCAGCAGAAAGGAACTTGCCATTCTTTGAAATACTAAAGTCAGCCGAAGTCTTTTAGTGGGGCCCAGCTCAACAGAAAGCCTTTGAAGAGCTGAAGCAATACTTGATTGATATCACAACATTAACTCCACTTGCGCCAGGGGCTCCGTTACTATTGTATGTGGCAGCTTCGCACTCTGCAGTAAGTGCGGTGCTTGTGCAGGAAAAATTTGATGGATAAATCAAAAAGCAAGCCCCAGTATACTTTGTCTCCGAAGTTCTAAGCTTATAAAAGAAAAATTATATAGAATTGGAGAAGGTGTTGTATGCTGTCTTAATGGCCTCTAGGAAGCTTCAGCATTACTTTCAAGCATTCCATATAATTGTTCCTTCGTCACAGCCTCTGAAGGACATCATGAGGAATAGAGAAGCCACTGGAAGGATTGGGAAGTGGGCTGCGGAACTCAACGAATTCAGCATTGATTATGTGCATCGATCCTCGATTTAGTCCCAGGTGCTAGCAGACTTCATCGCTGACTAGACGCCAGGGGCTCAAGAAGAAGAAGCAAATAAAGATGTCGAAGCTTGGACGGTGTTCTGCGACGATTCTTGGGGAACCTTCGGGGCAGGTGCGGCTGCTGTTTTAGTTGCACCTTCCAAAGTCAGAACATGCTATGCAGTAAAGCTTGACTTTAACTGCACAGATAATATTGCTGAATACGAAGCTTTGCTTTTGGGGGCTTCGGAAGTTAAGGGCAATGGGGATAAGAAGGGCGGTCCTTAAAACCAACTCTCAAGTTATTTCTGGACATGTCGACAAGAGTTGCAAAGCAAGAGATCCGAAGCTTGAGAAATACCTGGATACAGTTCGAAGGCTTGAGGCTTCATTCGAAGGGTTTTCTGTTAAGAATATTCTGCGAGGAGAAAACGAGCACGCTGATCTGTTAGCCAAGTTAGCGGCACAGGGGCTGCCTCTACCTTCGGAAGTGTTTTTTGAAACAATAAGAGCACCTTCGGTGGAACTCCTCGAAAGAGCAGTGCTCACTATATCTCCTGTTCATAGTGAAGATTGGAAGACTGAGATTATATCTCCAAGGTAATTGCCTTTCAGACGACGAAGCTTATAATAATAGAATGGAGGCAAGAACAAGACCATATGTAATAATAGGAGGGGAGTTATACAAGCATGGAGTCTGCTCTCCACTTCTTAAGTGTTTATCCAGAGCCGAAGGTATAGAGCTGATGAAGGAGATACATGCAGGATTGTATGGATCTCACATTGGGTCTAGGCCTTTGCTGGGAAAAGTTTTCGACAAGGATTTTACTGGCCGAATGCAGCTTCAGATGCAACAGAGCTAGTCCAAAAGTGTGAAGGCTGTCAAAAATGCGCCAGAGACCAGAGGCAACCTTCATCTCTTACTCAATTAATACAGCCCACTTGGCCATTGCAAAGATGGGGTCTTGATTTGCTAGGCCTGCTTCCACCAGCACAAGGCAATTTAAAATATGTTGTGGTGGCGGTAGAATATTTTTCTAAGTGGATTGAGGCGAAACCGTTGGCCACAATAACTTCGGTCACGGTCCAAAAGTTTTTCTGGCAAAATATTGTCTGTCGTTTCGGTGTGCCGAGGGCTATCACAGTAGACAATGGAACACAGTTTGATGCCGAAGCTTTCAGGGAATTCTGTGATCGGATTGGCACCAAGATCCATTTTGCATCGGTCAGACATCCAGAGTCAAACGGACTTGTCGAAAGGGCAAATGGTATCATAATGATGGGAATAATGAACTTAATCTTCAATCAGCCTAGAGGAAAATGGCCAGATGAGCTGATTAAAGTGGTGTGGAGCCACAACACAACAATATCAAGGTCAACAGGTTTTACACCATTCAAGTTATTGTTTGGTGACGAAGCAATAACTCCGGAAGAAGCTAAGGCAGGGTCAATTAGAATAGTAGCTTCGACAGAGGACGAAGCTGATTACTCTGTGGCAAAAGATGCTATAGAAGGGACTAGGCTTCAGGCTGTGGAGAATATCAATAAATACCAAGCCGAAACAATAAAATGGCGTGACAGAAAGGTTCGGCTAAAAAACATTAAGCCAGGTCATCTAGTGCTTTGGAGAGTGGCCAATCCAGACACAGTAGGCAAGTTACAGCTGAAATGGGAAGGACCCTTTCTTGTGGTATCTTCGTCAAGACCCGGTTCTTACAGATTGAAGGATATGGACAGCAACGACATTCCTAGATCTTGGAATGCAGGCGAACTTCGGCGATACTATGTGTAACTTGATGTAATCTTTTTCATTTTTCCTATGGTACCCTTTTCCTTTCCAAAGGGGGAGAAAGGTTTTTAATGGGGCCATAATTTGTAATCTTTCTTTTCTTATTTAGCTCCATGAGAGCAAAATCCCCCAAATATGTAAATGTAAAATCTGAGCATGCACCTTCGAGTGCAGAGAAAAAGAAAAAATAGAGAGAAGCTCGAAAGTCGTCCCTAAGGGGATGTAGAGCATGACGAAGCTACAAAAAGCCGTTCCTAAGGGAGCGCAGCGTAAGTTTTCTGCTCAAAAGTCGTTCATAAGGGAATGCAGAGCCAAATACCACCGAAATATAAGGCGAAGCACGAAAAGTCAACGCGAATACCGCCGAAATATAAGGCGAAGCGCGAAAAGTCAACGCGAATACCGCCGAAATAGAAGGCGAAGAAGTTCAAAAGACGTTCCTAAGGGGATGCAGAACTTACACCGAAAAATAAGCGATGCAGCTGAAAAATAAACAGCAAAGAGATTTCAGTTATTCCTAAGGGAATGAAGGTTGTGGATGAAGCTTCGGATGTGTGTGCTTGGGCATTCATTTGCACGAAACATTACATCATACATTGCATTCATAAACATTCATTTAGACATACATAGGATCATCATCATCATATCATACAGATACAGACAGTTGCTTCGGGACTAAGCATACATCTTTAAGAAGCAGATTCGTGCTTTGTTGTGTACGAAAAGAAGGGAAGGTGTTTTTCGCCTTTAGCTCAAAAATACAGGTTTTGACCACATCAAAGCATTTCATACATTGATGGAAAGGTAAAAATATATTACAAGGTATGGACAGATTTACAGAGTACAATCTGATTCTTAAGTTACAATAATCTTTACAAGGGTTAATACAAAAGTTTCCTTAGAATTTTTCCATAGCTAGGAACTCTAGCTTCGTCTTCATTTGCTGAGCTTTAGATTACCAGCTAGGCTTTGGCTCTGCGTTCTTCGGCTTTGTCATCCTGTATATATCAAAGCATCATAAGGAAAATTCAAGTTTCAAGGAAAAGGTAAGCATAAGGTATGATTTTACCGGCTTGAGATGACTCCAGGCTTCGTCACCAGCTAGGCTCCGCCCATCCTTCGTCCATATTTGCTTTATAAATTTGTTTCCTATGCTTCGAGCTAGACCGGGGATATCAATCAGATCTGCTGGTGATAAGCTGAAGTTTGGTCTATCAACAATTTTTCCATGCATGCAACCAGACTTCATGAAGGCAACAGCTGTGCCCCGAGAAGCTAGCAGGGCACAGAAATCACTGTGACCTGCTATAACTTCATCAAGAGCATCAACTTCGCCCTCAATGTGTTCGAAGGTTCCCAGCAGGTCTTCAACTGAAGGATTAAATACTTCAGAGCTGGCTCCAACTGAGTTGAAGATCTGCCTTAGCCGCTGCACGCATCGGTTGCTGAACTCCAGACAATTATCTTGAAGCTCTTTCAATGATTTTTGCAAATTTGAACTTTTTTCGGCCTCAGCCGCAAACTTTGTATGAAATTTCTGTTTTTCTTGTTCGAAACTCTCTGATTTTGAGAGAACCTCTTTATCCAACTTTGCAATTTTGGCCTCAGCTTCTACTAGTAAACCTTCCATTGTCTGAAGTTCAAAATCTTTCTTTTCAAGAGCAGCTATTTGATCTTTTATTTTGCTCTCTAACCCTTCAATTATAACTTCGTGTTTTTTATCCTCAAGATCCTGTTGCATCCACAAAGCTTTGCTTAATAACATACTCTGTATAGAAGTAACCTTCGTTAGAAAAGACCTTTGATGTTGAAAACAATGCAAACTCAAAGAAAAGTTTTTACCTTGAAGTTAGAATAGAATAAACTACCGACGATATGCTATCGTCGGTAGCGGCTAATATCGATCTCAAGCTTCGGGAAGCCAATACTCTTCGATAGAGTACCGATAACTTTTGCTCCGGTTCAGTCTCGGAGGCAACCCAGGCTTTCGTCGTCAATACCGCCGAAGAGTAGTGCTCCTGGCTGATACCCGCAGGAGATGGCGTAGTCTTTCAATTCTTCTTTCTCGGCCTTTGTTAATTCTTGACCAATTAAGCTTTGAAAGTTGAAACTTTCTCCTTCTGAAGTATCTTCGGCTATTTCCCTCTCTTTCCTAGGCACTGTGGCCATGGTTTCTTCGGCGGCTATGGCAGCCTCTTCTACGGCTATGTCCAAAAGTATTTTATCAATATCAGAAAGTGTAGTTTCTAAGTTTGCACCTTCGGCAGTTGCAGCTTCGGCAGGTGCAGCTTCGGTAGCTGCAGCGCTCTCAACAGCTGGTGTTTTTGGCGCTGAAGCTGGTGGTGGTGTTTCTTCAATGGCCTCTGTCACAGTAATAATTCTTCGTTTTTTCGGCCCAGCAAACTTCTTTGTTGCCGAAGGCTCCTTCTTCTGTAAAAGCTTCGTCAGATGCGGCCCCAGTGGACTTAGCTTGATGGGCAAGGATTCAGTCATTACCTTTAGAATTTCTTCTATGTCGGCAGCAGAAGGTGTTGAGGCAGTCTCTTCTTCCTTATCAGCTGTTTTTTTTGCTTCGGGACCATAGCTTTCCTCTTATTCGGGGCGGTTGCCTTCGGCTCAGGGCTCAGTTTTCTCCTCTTTATTTTTTCTTCATCTTCTTTTACCATTCTAGCGGTCTGCCTGCCCACGATACTGACAACTCTTTTTCTTTTTTGCCCTTTGGCGCCCTTGCTCAATCGCTCGTAGTCTGGATATTCAAAATTCAGAGCATCCATTACCCGATTTAATCTTCGCTTCGGTCAGGTGCCGAAGGCTGTAGTCATCAACTGATCTTCTTTTCTCGTGTAATTGCCCAGAATCTTGTTGCACATAACCTCAATTGTCTCCAACCACTCATGGCAGGGTTCTTTGAAGTGTTTCTTGAACTTGAAATGATAGGGCAGCCAAACAAGTTCCTTCTTTTTTCTTTTCCCCTTTGAGCTTCGGCATGTCCCATTCTTTCAAAGTTGGGAATACTCTATAAGCTAAGAATTCTTGTACCAAATCCCTAGTACCAATATGCTCCGAAACAACTCGAAATTCGCCCAAAGCAATTTGGCATGGTCCCCTTTGTCACACCCGGTTTTGGAAGGCAAACCGAATGCGAACTATGTACGTGCCAGGATCAGAACTCACGTACACAGCGATTACATAAATGAACATCATCGCACAGTGCTCGAATAATAACATAAAAGAGTATTAACTTATTACATCACAGAGTCAGAGACATCCACATAGTCATCAACTTAACTGATAAATCAAAGTGCTAAGCGAAACGCAGTAAAGATAAGGCCTTCACAGGCAGCTGACTGGGGGTTGCCACCAACCCACACCTAAAACTCGTCGTAGTCTTGGAACTCCTGGAAGTCTTCTTCCACGACTTCATCTTCTCCTGAGCAGTGTTGCAATGTGGACAACCTGGTGTTTTGTGGTAAAGCAAGGATGAGTACACATCAACGTACTCAGCAAATGCCCCGTTTGGCTGAAGTGGACTAGCTTTTATGTGGGGTTAGGCTCAGCAGTTGCTTTTAGTTGGTCAGGTATTTATTATTTGTAGAAGCCAAGTTTTATCACATAACCATCCCATGAGCCATTTCCTCATCGAGAAAACATCATGATCATCATCGAACCAAAAACATTAGTAGAACCATTGTATCTCGAACCATCTGTACCTCTAATCAAAGAGGATCCCAAGGCTGCTCTTAACCGTGAGCACGACTGATATATCAGTTTCTAACCCTCTGCAGAGGTCGCACACTTTACCCACGAGTCGTGATTCCCTTTCTGCCCGGAGGGAGCTACTCTCCATTGACCACTACCTAGGTGGCCTGGCAGGGTATCACTATGTAGCCTTTACAAAGATTCCCTAGAGGTCATAGCCGCCCGTTAGGTTTCTCTAGTTTGATAAACACAGTACCTCTCCCCGCAGGAGGGTGACTAACAAAAGCAAAACGAAAGAACCTCGGCACCCAGCCTCGGCAGAGCAAGCACTGTGCCTGGACCCCATTGACGGCACGACGACGAAGCAACTACACCTCTAGTTCCTCTAATTAATTAGCTAAGGGCACCCCATTTCACCCTCATGGTTGCACTGTTATCCCGGGTGGTCTCTCAACGAACAGGTCCTTACGGAGAGGTACTCGGGAAACAACCCAAGTCCCCTAAATGCCACAAGTATATCATCGTAACCAAAATAAAATCATAGTATCATCATTTTATCTCATCATGTTCATTGATTAAAATAAAGCGCTAGCATGTAGCTAACCATAGTAACCCAAAAGGTAAATCAAGGACGAGGTAAAAAGAAAGCTAGTAGATCCTTAGGTTTCAATTAAGTAGTGCAGGACAGTGAATTATAAATAGATAGGACATAATGGGTCAGAGGACACTTGCCTTCACCAAGTTGTTGCTGCTCAGGGTCTTTCCTGCAATTCCCTCAGATTCCACGAACGGTCCGATATCTACGTGAGTGCAAACATACATCCACATTCTTAAAACGGAAGGAAACAATACACCATACAACAATGTAGATTAAATAAATATACACGCGACACAGAATTCGCATCTACGACTACGCAAGAACGGAACTGAGACGACTGACGCTACGGTCGAGGGATATCACGTTTACACTAAGCGAATATGAATTATAATATTTAATTCGGCTTAATTATAATTACATAAATTGACATTATCATACCAAATATAAATTAAAAGCACTACCTCGCTTTGACTATTTTACTATTTTTTTTAATAGTGGACGATTAAACAAATAGTTAATTAATTGCCATGAGTGATTATAATCGAACGGTGAAATATCGCGCGTTCACAGCGCGCGACACGCGAAATAGCACGTGCGACATGCGCGAACGACGCGTCGACACGCACCACCCGTGCGAACAACGCGTGACACACACACGAATGGCGCGCGGGCTCGCGCGACTTAGCGTGCGGACAACACACGACACACAGAAATGGCGCGCGACAACGCGTGCGAACAGCGCGCGACGATTTAATGCGCGATGCGCGGGCGATGGCGAACTACACGAACGCATATGGGGTTAGACGAGGGGTAGACGGGGGGTAGACGGGAGTCGTCTAGGGGTAGACGAGGTCCCGTCGACGCACTGCGCGCAAGCGAACGCGAGCGCGCGCACTAGTTGTGCGACGCACGACACATCGAATAGTTAACACACCGTGGCTAAATAATGACGTGACGAACGGACAACCTATATTACGCTTAAACGCGAAAACTATATTTTTCTAAATTCAACTTAGTTAACATAAATTATTTGGGTGGGATATTTTAGATAAAATGAATTATCAATTAATCGATGATTAATACGAGGATTAATTGACTAATGCGTACGGACGATTATAGCGAAGTGATTAACTAGCGCGCGCAGATTGCGCGCGCAACACGCGCGAAACAGCGCGAGGACTATGCAAACAACGACGACGGCGCGCGCGATACCCGTGATCACGTGCGAAACTGCGCGCGTGAGACTTGATGAGTACGCGACGCGCTAGGTAACCGTAGAGAGGCACGGGGACGAGCTGGGCATGCAGCGAGCGCAGCGACTCGACTGCGACGCACAGGGGCATCGATGCTACGTCGGCGCTAGGCGAAGGTGGCTCCTGCTGGCCAGACGAGAGCGCGCGGGGCTGCTGGGCGCGCGGCGGCTTGCTGACGAGCCCGGTCAGCCGCGCCAGCAGCGCTCCGGCGGCCAGAGGCCTGGGGACGGTGCTGGCTGGGCAGCAAGCGCGCAGCGACCCGGCCACGGCACACAGGGGCAAAGCTCGCCGGCGAGGGGACGCTGCTGCTACGTCGACGTTAGGCGACGGCGGCCCCTGCTCGCTGGACGAGAGAGCGCGGGGCTGCTGGACGCGCTAGCCAAGCGTTGCGCAGGGGCTGACCGGCGAGACGACGGCTGGGCTGGGGTGCTCGACCGACGGAACGACGGGACAGAGAGGAACGGGGGCGTCCGGGCCGGCTCAGCCGAGCTCTGGCCATGGCGAGCGAGTAGCACGTCGAGAGGAGAAGAGTAGGGAAGAGAGGAAGGAGGCGAGCTCACCTCGGCGACGGCGATAAGGGCAGGG
Source organism: Zea luxurians (assembly GCA_029449295.1). NCBI lineage: Eukaryota > Viridiplantae > Streptophyta > Magnoliopsida > Poales > Poaceae > Zea > Zea luxurians. Next base: position 39,527,451 of record JAOPSE010000001.1, on the reverse strand, counting down.
TGCAGCGAGGCCGGCGAACAGAGGCCGACGACGGCGGTTGCGCGGCGAGTGGAGCCCGACCACGGTGCTGCTCGGCGCGAAGAGGCGCTGCGCAGGGGCGTCGATGGCCGTGAGCACGGCGAGGTCGCTGGCGAGGGAACTAGCGAGGTCGCTGGCGAGGGAACTGGGCACTCAGGCAGAAAATTGTGCGTCTAGCAAAACAAACTGCGCATCGGGCGGTTCCGAGAAGACGAACAGCGGCATCCCGCGTCCTGGCGCGTGGGCCCCATTGGGTAGTGGCGGCGGCAGGCGTGGAACCGCCCCACGCGCGGTCGTGGGCGCGTTGAGCGCGCTGGGCGCTCGCGCTTGCGCGGGGCGGGGGCTGGGGCTGGGCTGGGCTGCGGCGCGGGCAAGCGAGCGCTGGGCCGCGACGCGCGCAGTCGCGCGGGGATGGGCTGCGGTGCTGGCTGGGCTGGCGCGGCGCGGCAGGCGCGCTGGGCCGCGGGCGCACGCTGGCGGAGCAGGCCACGGCGGGGAAGCTGGGCTGGCGCAGCGCAGGCCCACGAGAGGGGCGGAAGGATGGCGCAGTGGGCCGAGCGGGGGGGAAAGAGAGGGGAGAGGGGGGCGGTTGGGCCGGCCGAGATGGGCCAGGGAGGAGAGGTGGGCTGAATTCTATTTCTCTTTTTCTTTTCTTTTCTTTCTCTTTTCTATTTATTTCAGTTTGACATTATGTGCAAATAAATGATTAGATGAAAGATCAAGCAAACCATTCATCAAACAAAAAAATGCTTTCTAACCTGATGCAACAACCATTGTTCCCTTAGGGTTTAACCTACTAGATTATAATTACATTTACAATTAAAAATAACCACTCTTCTTCTATAAAAAAGAGAAAGAGGAGATTGGGAAAGATGTGAAGAGAGGAGTAACACCTGAATTTGTGAATATGTGCAAAGAAATTTTTATACCCCAAATTCAGGGTGTTACAAACCTATCCCCCTTAAAAGAATCTCGCCCCGAGATTCAAGGTAGGTCAGCAAAGAGTTCGGGGTATTTGGCTTTCAGATCATCTTCTCGTTCCCAGGTTGCTTCTTCCTCAGAGTGGTGGCCCCATCTGACTTTGCACATTCTGATGGTGTTCCTCCGGGTGACTCTGTCTACAAACTCTAGAATCTGCGTTGGCTTCTCTATGTATGTCAGATCCTCTTGGACTTCCAAATCCTCCACTGGCAACTGTTCTTCTGGTACTCGCAGACACTTCTTCAATTGCGACACGTGGAACACATTGTGCACCGCCGATAGACTTTCTGGTAGGTTGAGCTGGTAGGCCACTTCTCCATACTTTGCTTGAATCTGATATGGTCCAACGTACCAGGGTGCTAGCTTGCCCTTGACTCCGAACCTTGTGACTCCTCTGATAGGTGACACCTTCAGATAGACGTAATCTCCCACTTCAAAACTCAGTTCTCTTCTCCTTCTGTCAGCATAGCTTCGCTGCCTTGATTGTGCTATCTTCAGATTCTCCCGAACCATTTTGATATTCTCTTCGGCTTCAAGCAAAATGTCGGGGCCAAACACCTGTCTCTTTCCAGGCTGGTCCCAATGCAGCGGAGTCCTACAACTCCGTCCATAGAGCGCTTGAAACGGTGACATCTTCAAGGTGGCCTGGAAACTATTGTTGTAGGAGAATTCTGCATAAGGTAACCTTTTGTCCCATCCTGACTTGTCTTGCAACGCACAGGCTCTCAGCATATCTTCTAGGATCTGATTAGTTCTTTCAGTCTGACCGTCTGTCTGCGGGTGATAAGCCGAGCTGAAGTTCAGATGGGTGCCCAAGGCTTCTTGTAGCTGCTGCCAAAAATGAGAGGTGAATTGTGTTCCTCGATCTGACACTATCTTCTTCGGCACACCATGTAGGCAGACTATCCGGGACATGTACAACTCCGCTAATGTTGCTCCGGTGTATGTTGTCTTCACAGGTATGAAATGGGCCACCTTTGTTAAGCGGTCCACAACCACCCAGATGGAATCATAGCTGGCCCGGGTACGAGGCAGGCCAACTATAAAATCCATCCCGATCTCATCCCACTTCCACTAAGAAATCTGCAATGGCTGCAACAGTCCGGCGGGCCTCTAATGCTCTGCCTTAGTTCTTTGACAGCTATCACAGATGGCGACATATTCTGCGATTTCTCTTTTCATGCCATACCACCAAAACCTCCTTTTTAAATCTTGATACATCTTTTCACTTCCAGGGTGTATGGAGTAAGCTGTCTCATGAGCTTCCTTGAGGATCAGCTCCCGAATAGGTTTGATATCGGGAACACACAATCGGTCCTTGAACCATATTACTCTCTCTTCATCCTCTCGAAAGTCTTTGCCTCTTCCTTCTAGGATCAGCTGCCGGATCTTGTTGATAGTTTCATCATCCTCTTGCCCTTCTTTGATCTCCCGCTCTAGGGTGGGTTCTAATTCCACTGTTACTCCTTGTGTGCTGTTCAGAAAACCGAGACTCAGTCTGTCGAACTCCTTGGCTAGCTCATATGACATTGGGTACGTGGCCATCATATTGACTTGACTTTTCCTGCTCAGAGCATCTGCAACAACATTGGCTTTGCCTGGATGATAATGTATCTCCAACTCGTAATCCTTGATCAATTCTAACCATCTTCGCTGCCTCATGTTTAACTCTGTCTGGGTGAATATGTATTTCAGACTTTTGTGATCTGTGTAGATGTCGCACTTCTACCCATACAGGTAATGTCTCCATGTCTTTAAAGCATGAACCACTGCTGCCAACTCCAAGTCGTGGGTGGGATAATTTTTCTCATGGATCTTCAGTTGTCGAGATGAGTATGCTACAACTCTTCCTTCTTGCATTAGCACACATCCCAATCCGGTGTAGGAAGCATCGCAGTATACCGAGAATGGCTTGTGAACATCAGGCAGAACCAACACAGGTGCTGTAGTCAATCTATTCTTCAGTTCTTCAAATGCCTCTTGGCACTTTTGGGTCCACTTAAACTCAACTTTCTTCGCTAGCAACGCTGTCATTGGTCTAGCAATCTTTGAAAAGCCTTCAATGAAACGCCTATAGTATCCGGCCATTCTAATGAAGCTCTTGATTCCACGAACATCCTTCGGTGCTTTCCAGTTCAGAATGTCTGCTACTTTCTTTGGATCCACAGCTAACCCATCTTGGTTTATGATGTGACCCAGAAACAAGACTTCATGAATCCAGAACTCGCATTTACTCAGCTTGGCATACAACTGATGCTCTCGTAGTCTTTGCAATACCATCTTCAAATGCTCCACATGTTCTTCCTCACTTTGAGAATATATGAGAATATCATCGATGAACACTACCACAAACTTGTCTAGGTAGTCCATGAACACACTGTTCATCAGATACATAAAGAAGGCTGGCGCATTTGTCAAACAAAAGGACATAACTGTATACTCATATAACCCATACTTGGTGATGAATGCTGTCTTCGATATGTCTGAGGGTCGGATTCTGAGTTGATGGTAACCTGACCTTAGATCTATCTTCGAGAATACGCTGGCACCTCTGAGCTGGTCAAACAGATCTTCTATCCTTGGCAGGGGGTACTTATTCTTAACGGTGACTTCATTCAGGGCTTTGTAATCTATGCACATCCGTTTGGTACCATCTTTCTTCTCTACAAATAATACTGGAGCGGCTCAAGGCGAGGTACTTGGTCTGATGTAACCCTTCTCTAACAGCTCATCTATCTGCTTCTTGAGTTCCACCAATTCTGGTCCAGACACTCGATAGGCTCTTTTGGAAATGGGGGCGGTACCAGGGATAAGCTCTATGGCAAATTCGACTTTTCTCTCGGGTGGCATGCCCGTTAATTCCTCAGGAAACACATCTGGAAAGTCCGACACAACCTTGATAGCCTCAAGCGGGTTGGCCTCCTTGCTATCAACCAAAATCTGGTGACAATCACCTTTCACTGTTTTAGGCATCCTTAGCTCAGCCACTACCTTCTCTCCGAGTGGGGACTTCAATGTTATGGTCCTCTTGTCACAGCTAACATTCGCTTCATACTTCATTAACCAATTCATCCCTAGGATGACATCTACCCCAGGGGTGTCTATTACTATTAGGTCGCTGGGGAACCCTATCCCCCTTATTTCCACCCTTATATTTGAGCATATTTTATCTGCTTGCACTTTACCACCGACCGAATTAATCCTCATGGGCGGCATCATTGCCTCTACTGAGATGTTATGCATTTCTACCCATGTTGCAGTGACAAATGAATGAGTTGCACCAGTATCAAATAGCACTTTTGCGGGATGAGATTCGACTGAGAACATACCTACTTCCACATCTGGTGCATCCTGGATCGCTTCGGCCTCCAAGTGGTTCACCTTTCCACGGTTATACGCTTGGCCACGATTACATGATGCCTGTTGAGGTACACCTTGCCTTGCTGGAGCATTGGGGTTTGCCTGCTGCTGCGCCATCTTCTTTGGGCAATGCATCGCCCAGTGGCCTTGTTCTCCACAGTGGAAGCATCCTCTGCCTCCTCCTTGTGCTGGGGCTGCTTGGTTGTTCTGATTCGCTGCTGGGGCCGGAAGGCGAGGTGCCTGGTTGTTCTGCCTCTGATACTGGTTACCTCCCTGCTGGCTGTTCTGACGATACTGCTGCTGCTGTGGGTACTGCCTCTGAGACTGCTACTAATACGGGCGCTAACTCTGATGCTGATATCCCTGTGGGTGACCATGCTTGCCTTGCTAAGATGAACTGCCTGATAAGCGGGGGCGGCTGTTGCTCCCGGACTGCGGTCCACTCATCTTGCGCTTCCGATCTTCCATTTCCTTGCGCTTTCTCTCAGTCATGATTGCCCTATCGATCAGGTGCTAGAAGGTGGGGAAGGTGTGGTTCATCAGCTGGTAATGCAGGGGATCCACCAAACCCCTCATGAACCTGTATTGCCTTTTAGCATCAGTGTTGACGTCTTCAGGTGCATAACGGGATAGCTGCAGAAACCTGTCCCTGTATTCACTAACAGACAGGGGTCCCTGCTTCAGAGCCAGAAACTCCCCCTCTTCACGATCATCAGTCCCTCTGGAACATGGTACCTGCGGAAACTCTCGCTGAATTCCTCCCAAGTGATGGCTTCGGGGTCAGCATGGGTGGCGAGGTAAGACTCCCACCAGGACTGGGCTGCTCCCCTTAGCTGGCGAGGACCATACAGAACCTTCTCCCTGTCGTCACATTGGGCGGTGCGCAGTTCCCTTTCCACTGCACGCAGCCAGTCTTCTGCATCCATGGGGTCAGCAGAGTGCGCGAAGGTAGGAGGGTGCCCTCTCATGAACTCGCCACGTTTGTCCCGTGGCATCTGGGGTATCTGCACTTGCAACTGGGGTTGAGGTTGTTGTTGAGCCTGCTGCATGGCTGCCAGAGTCTGCCCAATAGCCTGCACTGCCTGAGTTTGCATCAAGAACATCTGCTCCGCTGTCATCGGGGGTGGCGGGGGAGGCTGCCTCCGATGTTCCTCCTGCTGGGCACGTTGCTCTTGCTGAACACGCCTGTTACATCGGCGCCTGTTGTCAGACATCTGTGGAAGACATTCACACATCAGCATTGATCTTACAATCCTTTGGCATAAGAAAAGGGAATACAGAATTCTTCATGACACTGAGTGAACAAAGAACTTCACTGATCCTCATTATGATCCAATACAGCTTCTCAGATGAAAAGGAAAGTAGAAGTAAATGGTTTCCCAACTAAATAACTGACTTCATTAACATCACTAGCTAAGCCAAACTGCAGGGGAAACCCACATGTTGGCAACAGTCATTACAAAGATTCAAATCCAGCACAAGTTCATCATAACAAGCATGTAAGCAACTGATAAGCAAACTAAACTGAATGGAAGCAACTAATAAGCAAACTAAATTGACTATCTAAGACTAAGACATATGACTTAAGAATTTATTACAAACTCCGACGCTAACGATCTAAGGACCCAGATCTATCCTGGTCCTACAGGCAGGGGAACCATAGGTGTGGTGACCACGTGGCGGCGAGCGATAAGGGTGCTGAGTCCCAACAGGAGCGGGAGAACCACCCTCCTGGTGGCGACGCTCTGCCAGCTCAGCGCGCAACTCAGCAATCTTGGTTCGAGCCCTACTCAGCTCGTCCAGAGAGTGATCCAGCTCGGTGTTGAGCACCGCGACTAGGTTGACTGTGCTGCTCAACCTAGGGTTATCCTCACCAATAGGCAAGACAACCACACTCTCTGTGTTACCAGTAGGGCGGCGGGGGTAGTACCTAAGGTTAAGACCATCGGCCACCCCACCAAATAAGGAACAGTACTGGGAGAGTGCACGCCGTGCTGCATCCTGCATAGCCGCCTCTGAAGTGTCCCTCTCGGAGATGGAATAATGCTCCGAAAAGGCCTCTGCACCCCGGAGGTCATCCTCCGGACGGCGAACTAGGCAGGTAGCCTCCCAGCGGTCCGGGTACCTCCCGCGACTGTGCTGGTAGACTACACAACGATACTCGATCGACCAGGTGTGCCGGTCAAAAGCCCGGCGCAACAAGGTGTCGAGTGCGTCGTGGAAGTGACAACCGCGAGCGGCGTCACGGGTGATGGGTCGGGCGACCCATCCCTCTGCCTCCTGCGGCTCAGAGGACTCCGTGCTAGGGTCTGAGCTGTCGTCGTCGTCGGGGTCTCCTCCAGGACCTCCTCCAGTAGCTCCTCCAACAGCCGGGGCGTCCCGCGGTGGTGCAGGGGGCGCCTCCAGCTGAGGAACAGGGGAACGGCGCCTCACGGACTCCACCTCCTGCTCAGGTGGAGAGGAAGAGCCCTGCTGCTCCCTGTGCTGACGCTGGCGCTCCTGCTCCTCACGCAGGCGGTGGTGCAGCCTCTCCAGGTGACTCGACTGACCGGACACGGTGCGGCGCAGAGGACGCTCCGCAAGGCGAGACGGCAGGAAGGGGATCACCGACTTACGAGCAGTGTGTCTAAGACGAGCCATCTACAAAAGACACCGTAAGCATAAGAGTAAGAACAGAACTAATATGACAAGTGAGTAAACCATAGACAGAACAAAATAAAATTTTAGCAAGGTATAATATAATATATATATATATGGTAAAACATAGGGTTGGTCGAGGTGACCGACTTTTGAAGTGACACCAGAGGTCAAGGTGAGAGTGAAGGTCAATAGTCCTTAGTACGACCAGTGCTACTCTAGGTCAGCGGTCCTACAGTCAGCACGGCTTTGATACCACTTATGTCACACCCGGTTTTGGAAGGCAAACCGAATGCGAACTATGTACGTGCCAGGATCAGAACTCACGTACATAGCGATTACATAAATGAACATCATCGCACAGTGCTCGAATAATAACATAAAAGAGTATTAACTTATTACATCATAGAGTCAGAGACATCCACATAGTCATCAACTTAACTGATAAATCAAAGTGCTAAGCGAAACGCAGTAAAGATAAGGCCTTCACAGGCAGCTGACTGGGGGTTGCCACCAACCCACACCTAAAACTCGTCGTAGTCTTGGAACTCCTGGAAGTCTCCTTCCACGACTTCATCTTCTCCTGAGCAGTGGTTGCAATGTGGACAACCTGGTGTTTTGTGGTAAATCAAGGATGAGTACACATCAACGTACTCAGCAAATGCCCCGTTTGGCTGAAGTGGACTAGCTTTTATGTGGGGTTAGGCTCAGCAGTTGCTTTTAGTTGGTCAGGTATTTATTATTTGTAGAAGCCAAGTTTTATCACATAACCATCCCATGAGCCATTTCCTCATCGAGAAAACATCATGATCATCATCGAACCAAAAACATTAGTAGAACCATTGTATCTCGAACCATATGTATCTCTAATCAAAGAGGATCCCAAGGCTGCTCTTAACCGTGAGCACGGCTGATATATCAGTTTCTAACCCTCTGCAGAGGTCGCACACTTTACCCACGAGTCGTGATTCCCTTTCTGCCCGGAGGGAGCTACTCTCCATTGACCACTACCTAGGTGGCCTGGCAGGGTATCACTACATAGCCTTTACAAAGATTCCCTAGAGGTCATAGCCGCCCGTTAGATTTCTCCAGTTTAATAAACACAGTACCTCTCCCCGCAGGAGGGTGACTAACAAAAGCAAAACGAAAGAACCTCGGCACCCAGCCTCGGCAGAGCAAGCACTGTGCCTGGACCCCATTGACGGCACGACGATGAAGCAACTACACCTCTAGTTCCTCTAATTAATTAGCTAAGGACGCCCCATTTCACCCTCATGGTTGCACTGTTATCCCGGGTGGTCTCTCAACGAACAGGTCCTTACGGAGAGGTACTCGGGAAACAGCCCGAGTCCCCTAAATGCCACAAGTATATCATCGTAACCAAAATAAAATCATAGTATCATCATTTTATCTCATCATGTTCATTGATTAAAATAAAGCGCTAGCATGTAGCTAACCATAGTAACCCAAAAGGTAAATCAAGGACGAGGTAAAAAGAAAGCTAGTAGATCCTTAGGTTTCAATTAAGTAGTGCAGGACAGTGAATTATAAATAGATAGGACATAATGGGTCAGAGGATACTTGCCTTCACCAAGTTGCTGCTGCTCAGGGTCTTTTCTGCAATTCCCTCAGACTCCACGAACGGTCCGATATCTACGCGAGTGCAAACATACATCCACATTCTTGAAACGGAAGGAAACAATACACCATACAACAATGTAGATTAAATAAATATACATGCGACATAGAATTCGCATCTACGACTACGCGAGAACGGAACTGAGACGACTGACGCTACGGTCGAGGGATATCACGTTTACACTAAGCGAATATGAATTATAATATTTAATTCGGCTTAATTATAATTACATAAATTGACATTATCATACCAAATATAAATTAAAAGCACTACCTCGCTTTGACTATTTTACTATTTTTTTAATAGTGAACGATTAAACAAATAGTTAATTAATTGCCATGAGTGATTATAATCGAACGGTTAAATATCGCGCGTTCACAGAGCGCGACACGAGAAATAGCACGTGCGACATGCGCGAACGACGCGTCGACACGCACCACCCGTGCGAACAACGTGTGACACACACACGAATGGCGCGCGGGCTCACGCGACTTAGCGCGCGGACAACACACGACACGCAGAAATGGCGTGCGACAACGCGTGCGAACATCACGCGACGATTTAATGCGTGATGCGCGGGCGATGGCGAACGACACGAACGCATACGGGGTTAGACGGGGGGTAGACGGGGGGGGGGTAGACGGGAGTCGTCTAGGGGTAGACGAGGTCCCGTCGATGCACTGCGCGCAAGCGAACGCGAGTGCGCGCACTAGTTGTGCGACGCACGACACATCGAATAGTTAACACACCGCGGCTAAATAATGACGTGACGAACGGACAACCTATATTACGCTTAAACGCGAAAACTATATTTTTCTAAATTCAACTTAGTTAACATAAATTATTTGGGTGGGATATTTTAGATAAAATGAATTATCAATTAATCGATGATTAATACGAGGATTAATTGACTAATACGTACGAACGATTATAGCGAAGTGATTAACTAGCGCACGCAGATTGCGCGCGCGACACGCGCGAAACAGCGCGAGGACTATGCAAACAACGACGACGGCGCGCGCGATACCCGTGATCACGTGCGAAACTGCGCGCGTGAGACTTGATGAGTACGCGACGCGCTAGGTAACCGTAGCGAGGCACGGGGACGAGCTGGGCATGCAGCGAGCGCAGCGACTCGGCTGCGACGCGCAGGGGCGTCGATGCTACGTCGGCGCTAGGCGAAGGTGGCTCCTGCTGGCCAGACGAGAGCGCGCGGGGCTGCTGGGCTTGCGGCGGCTTGCTGACGAGCCCGGTCGGTCGCGCCAGCAGCGCTCCGGCGGCCAGAGGCCTGGGGACGGTGCTGGCTGGGCAGCAAGCGCGCAGCGACCCGGCCATGGCACGCAGGGGCAAAGCTCGCCGGCGAGGGGACGCTGCTGCTACGTCGACGTTAGGCGACGGCGGCCCCTGCTCGCCAAACGAGAGCGCGCGGGGCTGCTGGACACGCGAGCCAAGCGTTGCGCAGGGGCTGACCGGCGAGACGACGGCTCGGCTGGGGTGCTCGACCGACGGAACGACGGGACGGAGAGGAACGGGGGCGCCCGGGCCGGCTCAGCCGAGCTCTGGCCATGGCGAGCGAGTAGCACGTCGAGAGGAGAAGAGTAGGGAAGAGAGGAAGGAGGCGAGATCACCTCGACGACGGCGATAAGGGCAGGGTGCAGCGAGGCCGGCGAACGGAGGCCGACGACGGCGGTTGCGCGGCGAGTGGAGCCCGACCACGGTGCTGCTTGGCGCGAAGAGGCGCTGCGCAGGGGCGTCGATGGCCGTGAGCACGGCGAGGTCGCTGGCGAGGGAACTGGGCACTCAGGCGGAAAACTGTGCGTCTAGCGAAACAAACTGCGCATCGGGCGGTTCCGAGAAGACGAACAGCGGCATCCCGCGTCCTGGCGCGTGGGCCCCATTGGGTAGTGGCGGCGGCAGGCGTGGGACCGCCCCACGCGCGGTCGTGGGCGCGTTGAGCACGCTGGGTGCTGGCGCTTGCGCGGGGCGGGGGCTGGGGCTGGGCTGTGGCGCTGGCGAGCGCGCGCTGGGCCGCGATGCGCGCAGTCGCGCGGGGATGGGCTGCGGTGCTGGTTGGGCAGGCGCGGCGCGGCAGGCGCGCTGGGCCACGGGCGCGCGCTGGCGGAGCAGGCCGCGGCGGGGAAGCTAGGCTGGCGCGGCGCGGGCCCACGAGAGGGGGGGAAGGATGGCGCAGTGGGCCGAGCGGGGGGGGGAAGAGATGGGAGAGGGGGGCGGTTGGGCCGGCCGAGATGGGCCAGGGAGGAGAGGTGGGCTGAATTCTATTTCTCTTTTTCTTTTCTTTTCTTTCTCTTTTCTATTTATTTCAGTTTGACATTATGTGCAAATAAATGATTAGATGAAAGATCAAGCAAACCATTCATCAAACAAAAAAAACAAATGCTTTCTAACCTGATGCAACAACCATTGTTCCCTTAGGGTTTAACCTACTAGATTATAATTACATTTACAATTAAAAATAACCACTCTTCTTCTATAAAAAAGAGAAAGAGGAGATTGGAAAGATGTGAAGAGAGGAGTAACACCTGAATTTGTGAATATGAGCAAAGAAATTTTTATACCCCAAATTCAGGGTGTTACACCCTTGGTGTCATGTCACACTGGGGCCTAGTTTCTCGGAAGATTAAGTCCAATGGGCTCTGAACCAGCTTATCCTTTTTCTCATCAACCTTAACATAAAACCACTTAGCTTTCCAGCCAGTTGGCCATTTGGTACGGTAGCTAATAACTGGAGATTTTGCATCTTTCTGATAAGCAAAGTTATAGCACCCGAAGTTTTCATGCAGCCCATCTTCTCTAGCTTTTGTCTGATAGTGAAGCTCATGTACCCGGCAGAAGCCTTCGGCATGTGGTTCCGCCCCCTGGCTTTGAAGAGCCCAAATATAGACGCTAAGCCTAACGATGGCGTTAGGAGTCAACTGATGAAGATAAATCCCGAAGTTCTCCAAAACATCAGCAATCATTTCATGCAAAGGAAATCTCAATCCTGCTTTAAAGAAGCTTTTAAAAACTACCACCTCATCCGTTTCAGGCTTCAGGGTGATCTCCTCTCCACCAAAATGAATCAGCTTCTTCTTGGCTTCACTGAAATAGCCTAGCTTTAACAATTTTGGCATATCATCCTCGGTAATAGTAGACTTTCCAAACTCCAGGTGGCTGGGTTTAGATGGCAGGGCACTGTATTCTTCCTCACTTTCACCTTCTTCAACATCAACTTGCTCAGCTTCGGCAGCAGGTGCACCTTCGTCAGAAACGTCCTCCGCCACTACCAGCCCTGACTGTCTCATTACTTCGAAAATCGGAGCAGTTTCAGCAGCTTCGGCTTCTTCTCCATCATGTGTAACCCTGGCGGTGGAACGCACTCTTGCCATTTGATGGTGAATTTCTTACAATTTTTGATGAAATCGTTAACCTTTTTTGATTTTGCCGAAGCTCCCTCTTGAGACGAAGCAAAAGCAAAAGTGGTGCTTCGATTGAGTGCGGTAAACAAGCTTCGGCTATGGTTAAATTTTTGGCAGCAAAACAGTGCAATAGCAATGAATGCTGTGGTAACTTCACACCTACCCGTCTGTTTATATAGTGTCGCAGGCGGGAAGGTGAATCGCCAAGTCTTCCGCACCGGATGAATAGTCGCCCGCACTCACTGAATGGTGGGCCGTAGAACTTGAGAAGGTGAATCGCTAGGACGCGTATGCTCGACGCATGGTGGGACCATTTCGCACTCGGAATATTTTAATCGTTTCTCGGCAACGAGCTCAGGGAAGGTGTTTTTCGGATCTTCGACTTTCCGAAGCCTAGGATACTTTTTCACGGATCAAGCTCGTTACGAAAAACGATCTAGCACCATGAAGGGGCTACTATTGGGGGTATGCTTCGTCGCCGAAGATCCTGAAAGAGGAGATACCTTCGGCAGATCCTCTCAAAAGCAGCGCCGAAGCCACCATCCATGAAACTTCGGCACAGTAACATGTCTTAAGACGAAGGATCGCAGCGACTTAAAGATAAAATGACCGATTAGTCCATGAGAGCCTGTGTCATAGTTGTAATCTTTTGTAAAGGACATGAATGTAAAATCTCACAGGCTGCGCCCTATGCCTATAAATAGATGAACAGTACCCCGTACTGTTCACGTTGATTGTATTTGCTCACACGTCACACTTGGATCTTTGCTTTTTGTCGAGCCGAAGGTATAAATGTAATTCGATATTGTTCATGTCTGTTCATAATAATATGATTTGAGGATATTAATGATGTCATATGATTATTTATGTTATTTCTCATGTTTTATATGCTTCTTCCTTCATTAATATATGTTAAAATGTCGAAGGTATGTCCTTCACGCCCTTCATTTGAAGATCTTTATATCCTAAGAGATATAATGCTTCGAAGGACGAAGGGTTCTAACTATTAACCCTTTTATGTTGCCTTGTTCTTAATTCATAGTATTTGAGAACAAGTCCCCAACAATTACTTTCTTTAAGGCTTCGAACTTACGTGTTTACCTAATTCAGCTGAACTATCCCCGCCACCGGAGCCATATGATCCCCTAGCTGATCCAGAGATGAAGAAATCATTGAATATCATAAGCACGGCTGAATCCATCGTTGATGAAGTCGTCAACAAATTACTAAACAAAATTGCCGAAAAAGTCCTTAAAGAGGATTAGATTTTATTGTAATAATCATTTTGAGAAGCCTGATGTGTAAAATAGTTGAAGGAAGATTAGATCTGTTTGGTAACAAAACTATGTAATGTCTGAAGGATGTAATATTGAAACAAATATGTAAATTATTGTAATTTATTTCTTTGCGATGCATGAAATTTACACACATACCATTTTTGAGCCTTCGGCGAAAAAACACCTTCCCTTCTTTTCATGCTTCGTAAAGAAAAAGATCCCTTCTTATGACAAGGCTCTTGAAACTGTATTTCCCGAAGCTTACTTCGTGCCTTAGCACATTTTCAATTTGACGAAGCGTTCACTGAAGATTGGCTTCGTATTCAATTCTTGTGTCGGTAATGCAATATGATGTATGATGTAATGCTATGCGAAATGATGTGATGATATGATGCAAAATGATGAGGATGCCGAAGATATACAGCCACACACTCACACTGGAACACACAAGCTCTGCATCCCCTTAGGAACGTCTTTTGAGCTTCATCACCTTCTATTTCGGTGATATAAGTTCTGCATCCCCTTAGGAACGTCTTTTGAACTTCTTCGCCTTCTATTTCGGCGGTATAAGTTTTGCATCCCCTTAGGAACGTATTTTGAACTTCTTCACCTTCAATTTCGGTGGTATAAGTTCTGCATCTCCTTAGGAACGTCTTTTGAACTTCTTCGCCTTATATTTCGGCGATATTTGGCTCTGCATTCCCTTTGGAACGACTTTTGAGCAGAAAACTCACGTTGCGTTCCCTTAGGAACGACTTTTGTAGCTTCGGCAATTTTGGCTCTGTATTCCCTTAGGAACGACTTTTGAGCACAAAACTTACACTGTGCTCCCTTAGGAACGTCTTTTGTAGTTTCATCAATTTCGGCTCTGCGTTCCCTTAGGAATGACTTTTTGTAGCTTCGTCAATTTTGGCTCTACGTTCCCTTAGGAATGACTTTTGTAGCTTCGTGAATCTGTGAAGAAGATATATTTCATTCTGATAGAAATAAAAATCGTTACAAGAAATTAAATCTAAGTTTTCATTGCTTGTTCCCTATTCAAAAAAGCAAAAATAAGCTAGAAGATAGAAGTATTTAGGAAGCAGGATATTGATCAGTATATGTGCTTCGATTCCGGTACAGTACTGTTGATTGTACGAGCTTCGGACTCCTCCTTGAAGTCACGTTGTTGTTATTGGCACCCTTTTGGCTGCTGGCTTCGGGAATAAGTAGGTTGTAGTGGAGGTGGTGGTGGAAGCTGAGGCCAAGAAGCCTATGATTGACTTGCCGAAGCGATAGAGGCCGCAGGTTGGTTGCCCACGTATTCTGGTATGTAAGAAAGTGGCACGAAGCAGTGTGTAAGACCTGCTTCGGCTGATTCTACCGAGCTTCTGCTTCGGCAATCTCTTTTTGCTTCAGAATGGTGATTTGGCACGTTCTTGTAGTATGGCCCTTGTTCTCACCACAAAATAAACAATAAATTTTCCTAGGTTGATCCCCATATCTTCCTCCGAAGCCCCTGCCGCCTCTGCCCCTTGGAGCTGGTGGCCTAAAGGAGCTTTGCTGCTGTCCCGAAGACTGTGGCCTATGAAGCTAGCTTCCTTTGTCATCATTCTGAGTGGAGCTATGGATTGATCTGACATGCCTAGGGTGGATTCTCCCTCCAAAGCCCCTAGTCATCTCTAAAAGTTGCCTAGAGGGGGGTGAATAGGCGGAATCTAAAAATTATAAACTTAAGCACAACTACAAGCCGGGGTTAGCGTTAGAAATATAATTGAGTCCGAAAGAGAGGGCGAAAACAAATCACAAGCAAATGAATAGTGGGACGCGGTGATTTGTTTTACCGAGGTTCGGTTTTTGCAAACCTACTCCCCGTTGAGGTGGTCACAAAGACCGGGTCTCTTTCAACCCTTTCCCTCTCTCAAACGGTCACCTAGACCGAGTGAGCTTCTCTTCTCAATCAATCAGGACACTAAGTCCCCACAAGGACCACCACACAATTGGTGTCTCTTGCCTTGATTACAATTGAGTTGGGAACAAGAAAGAAAGAAAGAAGAAGAAAAGTGATCCAAGCGCAAGAACTCAAATGAATACAAATGTCACTCTCTCTAGTCATTATTTGATTGGAATGAACTTTGGACTTGGGAGAGGATTTGATCTCTTGTTTGTGTCTTGGAATGAATTCTAGAGCTCTTGTATCGAATGCAATGGCTGAAAACTTGGATGCCTTGAAGTGTTGGTGGTTGGGGGTATTTATAGCCCCAACCACCAAAGTGGCCGTTGGGGAAGGCTACTGTCGTATGGCGCACCGGACAATCCGGTGCGCCACCGGACACTGTCCGGTGAGCCAGCCACGTCACCCAACCGTTAGGGTTCGACCGTTGGAGCTCTGATAGGTGGGGCCACCGGACAGTCCGATGGTGCACCGGATAGGTCCTGTTCACTGTCCGGTGCGCCTTCTGACGCCTGCTCTGACTTCTGCGTGCGCAGGCGCGCACTGTTTACTTTCACTGTTCATTTGCAGATGACCGTTGGCGCGAAGTAGCCGTTGCTCCGCTGGCACACCGGACAGTCCGGTGTCACACCGGACAGTCCGGTGAATTATAGCGGAGTGGCTCCCCAAATTCCCGAAGCTGGCAAGTTTGAGTTGATCCTCCCTGGTGCACCGGACACTGTCCGGTGGTGCACCGGATAGTCCGGTGCGCCAGACCAGAGCTGCCTTCGGTATACTTTGCTCCTTTGTTTTGAACCCTCTCTTTTATCTTTGTATTGATTTGTTGTGAACCTTTGGCACCTATAGAACATATATTCTAGAGCAAACTAGTTAGTCCAATAATTTGTGTTGGGCAATTCAACCACCAAAATTCATATAGGAAAAGGTGTGACCCTATTTCCCTTTCAATCTCCCCCTTTTTGGTGATTGATGCCAACACAAACCAAAGCAAATATAAAAGTGCAGAATTGAACTAGTTTACACAATGTAAGTGCAAAGGTTACTTGGAATTGAAACCAATATAATTATTTTGATAGATATGCATGGATTGTTTTCTTCTTATTTAAAATTTTGGACCATATTTGCACCACGGGTTTTGTTTTTGCAAATCCTTTGTAAAATTCTTTTCAAAACATTTTGCAAATAGACAAAGGTACATGAATAAGATTGAAAGAAGCATTTTCAAGGTTTTGAAATTTTCTCCTCCTGTTTCAAATGCTTTTCCTTTGACTTAAACAAAACTCCCCCGAATGAAATTCTCCTCTTAGTGTTCAAGAGGGTTTTACAAATTTTTGAAGATGCTAGAACTTTCTCCCCCTTTTGAACACAATAAGATTTCAATTTGAAAAACTTCATTTTTAAAATTCGGTGGTGGTGCGGTCCTTTGGCTTTGGGCTCATACTTTCTCCCCCTTTGGCATGAATCGCCAAAAATGGATACTTGTGAGTGAAATATAAGCCCTTTTACTTTCTCCCAATGGTAAACAATTAAATATGAGTGAAGATTAAACCAAAGTGGAGAATGATGCGGAATACCGGCAAATATGAATGGAGTTGAGTGGAAGCGCCTTCTTTGCCGAATACTCCATTTCCCTTTCAATTCTATGACTAAGCATGAGAATACACTTGAAAACACATTAGTCATAGTCATAAAAGAGATTTGATCAAAGGTATATAAATGAGCTATGTGTGCAAAGAATCAATCAAAATTCCTAGAATCAAGAATGTCTAGCTCATTCCTAAGTTTGGTAAAGGTTTTCTCATCTAAAGGCTTGGTAAAGATATCGGCCAATTGATCATTGGTGTTTATATAGGCTATCTCGATATCCCCCCGTTGTTGGTGATCTCTCAAAAAGTGATACCGAAAGGCTATGTGCTTAGTGCGGCTGTGCTCAACGGGATTATCTGCCATGCGGATTGCACTCTTATTATCACATAGGAGAGGGACTTTGCTAAATTTGTAGCCATAGTCCCTAAGGGTTTGCCTCATCCAAAGCAATTATGGCAACAATGGCCTGTGGCAATGTACTCGGCTTCGACGGTAGAAAGAGCTACTGAGTTTTGTTTCTTTGAAGCCCAAGACACCAGGGATCTCCCCAGAAACTGACAAGTCCCTGATGTGCTCTTCCTATCAATCTTACACCCTGCCCAATCAGCATCGGAATATCCTAATAAATCAAAAGAGGATCCCTTGGGGTACCAAAGACCAAATTTAGGTGTATGAACTAGATATCTCAAGATTCGCATTACGGCCCTAAGGTGAACTTCCTTAGGGTCGGCTTGGAACCTTGCACACATGCATACAGAAAGCATAATGTCCGGTCGAGATGCACATAAATAGAGTAAAGATCCTATCATCGACCGGTATACCTTTTAATCTATGGATTTACCTCCCGTGTCGAGGTCGAGATGCCCATTGGTTCCCATGGGTGTCTTGATGGGCTTGGAATCCTTCATTCCAAACTTGGTGAGTATATCTTGAATGTACTTCATTTGGCTGATGAAGGTGCCCTCTTGGAGTTGCTTGACTTGAAATCCTAAGAAATACTTCAACTCCCCCATCATAGACATCTCGAATTTTTGAATCATGATCCTACTAAACTCTTCACAAATAGATTTGTTAGTAGACCCAAATATAATATCATCAACATAAATTTGGCATACAAACAAATCATTTTCAATTGTTTTAGTAAAGAGAGTTGGATTGGCCTTTCCGACTTTGAAGCCATTAGTGATAAGAAAGTCTCTTAGGCATTCATATCATGCTCTTGGGGCTTGCTTGAGCCCATAAAGCGCCTTAGAGAATTTGTAGACATGGTTAGGATACTCACTATCTTCAAAGCCTGGAGGTTGCTCAACATAGACCTCTTCCTTGATAGGTCCATTGAGGAAGGCACTCTTCACGTCCATTTGATAAAGCTTAAAGCCATGGTAAGTAGCATAGGCAAGTAATATACGAATTGACTCAAGCCTAGCTACGTGTGCATAGGTTTCACCAAAATCCAAACCTTCGACTTGTGAATACCCTTTTGCCACAAGTCGTGCCTTGTTCCTTGTCACCACACCATGCTCATCTTGTTTGTTGCGGAAGACCCACTTGGTTCCTACAACATTTTGATTAGGACATGGAACTAAATGCCATACCTCATTCCTCGTGAAGTTGTTGAGCTCCTCTTGCATCGCCAGCACCCAATCCGAATCTTGAAGTGCTTCCTCTACCCTGTGTGGCTCAATAGAGGAAACAAAAGAGTAATGTTCACAAAAATGAGCAACACGAGATCGAGTGGTTACCCCCTTATGAATATCGTCGAGGATGGTGTTCATGGGGTGATCTCATTGGATTGCTTGGTGGACTCTTGGGTGTGGTGGCCTTTGATCTTGTTCATCTTCCTTGTCTTGATCATGGGCATCTCCCCCTTGATCATTGCCCTCCTCTTGAGGTTGCTCATCTTCTTGATCTTCTCCTTCATCATCTTGAGCCTCATCCTTGTCTTGAGTTGGTGAAGATGCTTGCATGGAGGAAGATGAAGGTTGTTGATCTTGTGCTTGTGGAGGCTCTTTGGATTCTTTAGGACACACATCCCCAATGGACATGTTCCTTAGCACGATGCACGGAGCCTCTTCATCATCTAGCTCATGAGCCATTAGTCTCATCAAACACAATGTCACAAGAAACTTCAACTAGTCCAGTGGACTTGTTAAAGACTCTATATGCCCTTGTGTTTGAATCATAACCAAGTAAAAAGCCTTCTACAGCCTTAGGAGCAAATTTTGATTTTCTACCTCTTTTAACAAGAATAAAGCATTTGCTACCAAAGACTCTAAAATATGAAACATTAGGCTTTTACCGGTGAGGAGTTCATATGATGTCTTCTTGAGGATTCGGTGTAGATATAACCGGTTGATGGCGTAGCAAGCGGTGTTGACCGCCTCGGCCCAAAACCGATCCGAAGTCTTGTACTCATAAAAAATGGTCCTTGCCATGTCCAAAAGAGTTCTATTCTTCCTCTCCACTACACCATTTTGTTGTGGCGTGTAGGGAGAAGAGAACTCATGCTTGATGCCCTCCTCCTCAAGAAAGCCTTCAATTTGAGAGTTCTTGAACTCCGTTCCATTGTCGCTTCTTATTTTCTTGATCCTCAAGCCAAACTCATTTTGAGCTCGTCTCAAGAATCCTTTTAAATTCTCTTGGGTTTGAGATTTTTCCTGCAAAAAGAATACCCAAGTGAAGCGAGAATAATCATCCACAATAACTAGACAGTACTTACTCCCACCGATGCTTATGTAAGCTATCGGGCCGAATAGGTCCATGTGGAGTAGTTCCAGTGGCCTATCAGTCGTCATGATGTTCTTGTGTGGATGATGAACGCCAACTTGCTTCCCTGCTTAGTATGCGCTACAAATCCTGTCTTTCTCAAAATGAACATTGGTTAGTCCCAAAATGTGCTCTCCCTTTAGAAGCTTGTGAAGATTCTTCATCCCAACGTGGGCTAGTCGGCGGTGCCAGAGCCAACCCATGTTAGTCTTAGCAATTAAGCAAGTATCGAGTTCAGCTCTATTGAAATCAACTAAGTATAGCTAACCCTCTAATACTCCCTTAAAAGCTACTGAATCATCACTTCTTCTAAAGACAGTAACACCTGTATCCGTAAAAAGACAGTTGTAACCCATTTTGCATAATTGAGAAACAGAAAGCAAATTGTAATCTAATGAATCTACAAGAAAAACATTGGAAATAGAATGGTCAGTTGATATAGCAATTTTACCCAATCCTTTGACCAAACCTTGATTTCCATCCCCGAATGTGATAGCTCTTTGGGGATCTTGATTTTTCTCGTAGGAGGAGAACATTCTTTTCTCCCCAGTCATGTGGTTTGTGCACCCGCTGTCGATGATCCAACTTGAGCCCCCAGATGCATAAACCTACAAAACAAATTTAGGCCTTGTTCTTAGGTACCCAAATGGTCTTGGGTCCTTTTACATTAGAAACAAGCACCTTGGGTACCCAAACACAAGTCTTTGATCCCTTGTGTTTGCCCCCAACATATTTGGCAACTACTTTGCCTGATTTGCTAGTGAGCACAAAGGAAGCATCAAAAGTTTTAAATGAAATGTTAGGTTCATTTGATGCAATAGGAGTTTTCTTCTTAGGCATTTTAACATGTGTAGAACGCCTAAAGCTAGAAGCCTCATTCTTATAAATAAAAGCATGATGAGAATGAGTCTTCTTTGCATGAATTCTCCTAATCTTATCCTCAGGATAACCAGCAGGATATAAAATATAGCCCTCGTTATCCTGAGGCATGGGAGCCTTGCCCTTAACAAAATTAGACAATCTTTTAGGAGGGGCATTAATCTTGACATTGTCTCCCTGTTGGAAGCCAATGTCATCCTTAATGCCAGGGCGTCTCCCACTATAAAGCATACTACGATCAAATTTAAATTTTTCATTCTCTAGTTCATGCTCGGCAATTTTAGCATCTAGTTTAGCTATATGATCATTTTGTTGTTTAATCATAGCAAGGTGATCATGAATAGCATCAATATTAATATCTCTACATCTAGTACAAATAGAAACATGCTCAACGGTAGATGTAGAGGGTTTGCAATCATTCAATTCAACAATCTTAGCATGTAAAATAGCATTCTCATCTCTAAGATTGGTAATAGCATCATTGCAAACATTCAAATCTTTAGCCTTAGCAATTAATTTTTCATTTTCAATCTTAAGGCTAGAAAGAGAGGCATTCAATTTTTCAATCTTAGCAACTAGACTAGCATTATCATTTCTAAGATTGGTAATTGAATCTTCACAAATGTTTGACTTCTCAACCTTAGCAATCAAATTAGCATTCTCAATTCTAAGGTTGGAAATAGTGTCATGGCAAGTGCTAAGCTCACTAGTTAATTTTTTCATTTTTCTCTACCTCCTGAGCATAAGCATTTTTAGCCTTAACATGCTTTTTGTTTTCCTTAATAAGGAAGTCCTCTTGGCTTTCCAAGAGTTCATCCTTCTTATGAATGGCACTAATCAATTCATTCAATTTCTCTTTTTGTTGCATGTTAAGATTGGCAAAAAGAGTAAGCCAGTTATCCTCATCATCACTAGAATTATCCTCATCACTAGAGGTTGCAAATTTAGTGGAGAATCTTGATTTTACCTTCTTCTTCTTGCCGTCCTTTGCCATGAGGCACTTGTGGCCGACGTTGGGGAAGAGAAGTCCCTTGTTGACGGTGATGTTGGCGGCGTCCTCGTTGTCGGAGGAGTTGATGGAGCTCTCGTCGGAGTCCCACTCCTGGCAAACATGGGCATCGCCGCCCTTCTTCTTGTAATATCTCTTCTTCTCCTTCTTCTTCCCCCTCTTGTCGTTATCCCTGTCACTATCACTAGACAAAGGACACTTAGCGATAAAATGACCGGGCTTACCACATTTGTAGCATACTTTTTTGGAGCGGGGCTTGTAGTCCTTCCCCCTCCTTTGCTTGAGGATTTGGCGGAAGCTCTTGATGATGAGCGTCATCTCCTCATTGTCGAGCTTGGAGGCGTCGATGGGGACCCTACTTGGTGTAGAGTCTTCTTTCTTCTCCTCCGTCGCCTTGAATGCAACGGGTTGTGCCTCGAGTATGGAGGAGGCGCCTTGCTCAATGATCTTCTTGGAGCCTTTGATCATCAATTCAAAGCTCACAAATTTTCCTATTACTTCCTCGGGAGACATTAGTTTATATCTTGGATCACCATGAATTAATTGAACTTGAGTGGGGTTAAGAAATACGAGTGATCTAAGAATAACCTTGACCATCTCATGGTCATCCCATTTGGTGCTCCTGAGGTTGCGCACTTGGTTCTCCAAGGTTTTTAGCCGGTTGTACATGGCTTGCGGGTCTTCACCTTGGTTAAGAATAAAACGACCGAGCTCCCCCTTGATCGTTTCCCTCTTGGTGATCTTGGTCACCTCGTCTCCTTCATGCGTGGTCTTGAGCACATCCCAAATCTCTTTGGCGCTCTTCAACCCTTGCACCTTGTTATACTCCTCTCGACTTAGAGAGGCGAGGAGTATAGTGGTGGCTTGGGAGTTGAAGTGCCGGATTTGGGCAACCTTGTCCGAATCATAATCTTCATCCCCCGGCGATTGTACCTGTACTCCAATCTCAACAACATCCCAAATGCTAGTGTGGAGTGAGGTTAGATGGTGCATCATTTTATCACTCCACATATTATAATCTTCACCATCAAACATAGGTGGTTTGCCTAATGGGACGGAAAGTAAAAGAGTACGTTTTGAAATATGAGGGTAGCGTAGGGCGATCTTACTAAACTTCTTGCGCTCATGGCACTTAGAAGTTACAGATGGCGCGTCGGAGCCGGAGGTGGATGGCGACGAAGAATCGGTCTCGTAGTAGACCACCTTCTTCATCTTCTTTTTCTTGTCGCCACTCCGATGCGACTTGTTGTGGGAGTGTGATTCTCCCTTTCCTGTGGAGCTGGACTCCCTTAATGGTGCCTTCTCGAGACTTGTAGCGGGCTTCTCGCCGGTCATGACCTCCTTCTTGGCGTGATATCCCGACATCACTTCGAGCGGTTAAGCTCTAATGAAGCACCAGCCTCTGATACCAATTGAAAGTCGCCTAGAGGGGGGTGAATAGGCGGAATCTGAAAATTATAAACTTAAGCACAACTACAAGCCAGGGTTAGCGTTAGAAATATAATTGAGTCCGAAAGAGAGGGCGAAAACAAATCACAATCAAATGAAGAGTGGGATGCGGTGATTTGTTTTACCGAGGTTCGTTTTTTGCAAACCTACTCCTTGTTGAGGTGGTCACAAAGATCGGGTCTCTTTCAACCCTTTCCTCCTCTCAAACGGTCACCTAGACCGAGTGAGCTTCTCTTCTCAATCAATCGGGACACTAAGTCCCCACAAGGACCACCACACAATTGGTGTCTCTTGCCTTGATTACAATTGAGTTGGGAACAAGAAAGAAAGAAGAAGAACTCAAATGAACACAAATGTCACTCTCTCTAGTCACTATTTGATTGGAATGAACTTTGGACATGGGAGAGGATTTGATCTCTTGTTTGTGTCTTGGAATGAAGTCTAGAGCTCTTGTATTGAATGCAATGGCTGAAAACTTGGATGCCTTGAAGTGTTGGTGGTTAGGGGTATTTATAGCCCCAACCACCAAAGTGGCCGTTGGGAAAGGCTGCTGTCGTATGGCGCACCGGACAGTCCGGTGAGCCACCGGACACTATCTGGTGCGCCAGCCACGTCACCCAACCGTTAGGGTTCGACCATTGGAGCTCTGACAGGTGGGGCCACCAGACAGTCCGGTGGTGCACCGGACATGTCCTGTTCACTGTCCGGTGCGCCTTCTGGCGCCTGCTCTAACTTCTGCGTGCGCAGGGGCGCGCACTGTTTACTTTCACTTTTCATTTGCAGATGACCGTTGGCGCGAAGTAGCCGTTGCTCCGCTGGCACACCGGACAGTCCGGTGAATTATAGCGGAGTGGCTCCCCAAATTCCCGAAGCTGGCAAGTTTGAGTTGATCCTCCCTGGTGCACCGGACACTGTCCGGTGGTGCACCGGACAGTCCGGTGCGCCAGACCAGAGCTGCCTTCGATATACTTTGCTCCTTTGTTTTGAACCCTTTCTTTTATCTTTGTTTTGGTTTGTTGTGAACCTTTGGCACCTGTAGAACATATATTCTAGAGCAAACTAGTTAGTCCAATAATTTGTGTTGGGCAATTCAACCACCAAAATTCATATAGGAAAAGGTTTGACCCTATTTCCCTTTCAATCTAAGAAAATCTGTAAGCTTCCCCCCTACTTTGTCGGAAGTCATTGTCAGCCCGGATATACTCATCCATTTTCTGAAGCAGCTTCTCCAGAGTTTGGGGAGGTTTCCTGGCGAAATATTGAGCTGTAGGTCCTAGCCGAAGACCCTTGATCATGGCCTCAATGACAATTTCATTGGGCACTGTGGGTGCTTGTGCTCTCAGTCGCAAGAACCTTCGGATATGCGCCTGAAGGAATTCCTCATGGTCTTGTGTGCACTGGAACAGGGCCTAAGCTGTGACTGGCTTCATTTGAAAGCCTTGAAAACTGGTAACCAGCATGTCCTTGAGATTCTACCATGACGTGATTGTCCCTGGCCGAAGAGAAGAATACCATGTCTGTGCCACATTTCGGACTGCCATGACGAAGGACTTTGCCATGACAGCTGTGTTGCCTCCGTATGAGGATGTTGTTGCCTTATAGCTCATCAAGAATTGCTTTGGGTCCGAGTGCCCATCATACATGGGTAGCTGGGGTGGCTTGTAGGATTGTGGCATGGGATAGCCTGCAATTCTGCTGCCAGAGCAGAAGCATCATCAAAAGTAAAGGTACCATGATTAAAATCATCGTACCATTCATCTTCGTTGAATGAGCTCTCTTGATGAAGCTCCCTGTGTTGGGGCCTTCGGTCATGATCATCTTGAGTAAGATGACGCACTTCCTCAGTAGCTTCATCGATCTTCCTTTGAAGATCGGTCAGCCGAGCCATCTTTTCCTTTTTCCTTTACACCTGCTGATGGATGATTTCATGTCCCTAATCTCTTGGTCCAACTCCTCCTCCCAAAGTGTTGGGTTGGTGGCCTTTCTCTTTTGGCTTCTGGCCTCTCGGAGAGAGAGAGTCTCCTAGTTTGTGTCCAGTGGCTGCAGTGCAGCCCCTGTCACTGTTATCTTCTTCGGCGGCATAACGAAGGTTGATGCTTTGCTGAAGATTGTGGAAGTGAGTACACCGGAGGTGGGCGCCAATGTTGGAGACTTGTCCTCAAATGCTATGAGTTAAGAACAAGGCAACACATAATGTTAAAGGTTAATGTCTTCGTCCTTCGAAGCATTATTTCCCTTAGGATATAATGATCTTCAGACGAAGGTCATGAAGGACATACCTTCATCATCGCAGTGTATATTAATGAAATAAGAAGCATATGAAATATGTAAGACAACATGAATAATCATATGACATCATTAATATATCTTCTTTTCATTATCATGGATAAACATAAACAATATTGAATTACATTTGTACCTTTGGCTTTACAGAAGGTAAAAGTCCAAGCGTGACGCATGAGCGAGTACAAGTCAGTGTGAACAATACGGGGGTACTGTTCATCTATTTATAGGCACAAGGTGCAGCCTGTGTAAAGTTATATCCATGCCCTTTATGTTTACTATTGGCTCAATGACAATCCAACGAGAACTAGATAGCCTTTTCTCCTTTAAGTCGGTGCCGTTGAGCCGAAGCTTCCTTGCGCATAGCTTCGGAATTGGTTCAACCTTCGTCCAGACCCTGCTTTTTCATATTGTGTACAGCTTTATTCCGAGTCTGAAGGTACCTGTATATACATTACACTTGGGAAACATTGTTAAATCATGTTTTTGCGGACCTTCGGAAGACGAAGGCCCCCAACAAGTAGGTCTTTGTAAAGGCCTCGTAGCATCCCTATGCAATCACACCTCAGAAGTGTGGTACTGTGCTTGGCCAGCACAACGTGACTGGGTGCAAAGTTCTTTGAACTTTTACATGACATGTGGGTAAATATGTACAACCTCTATAGAATGCAAAAATTGATATATCAGTTGTGCTCATGGTCAAGAGCATCTTAGACCCTCACATGATTAAATTATGGAATTAAAATCAACTGGACATGCATTTTATTGTTGGTATTTGCCTTTACGATCATTTATTTAACTGGGATGGTATATACTTATATTTAGCAATTGCTAATAAAAATTTTACCAATAAAAAATAAAAATGTGGAATGCTCAGCATCATCCATATTGATGAGGACATCTTCTACTATTACCCATTGGCAAAGACGCAATTGGACCAATTATAGTCGGACGACAACCGTGTGAGCCTCAGAATTATCCCACCTCGTTTAACCTGGGAGGAGGAAGCCACTTTAAAGGGAGAGCCACCCTCCCTGATCGAACTAGTATTTTGGGGTGATTGGGCCTTTCTCTGAGTTGGGTATGCTTAATGAACTATTGGAGCCCAAGCAACCCTAATTTGTTGGGCCTATACCAACCCCACCTGGGCTAGGTGTATCACATATTCCTTGGTAAGCCTTACACTGCACTTTTTTCTGTACACATGTTGAGTAACAACCATAAGTGTACTCATCCTTGTTGAATTTGCTACTCAGAATCATGTCAACCAGATGAAGACTACTAAAAAGAGTTTGATGAGTTCTCGGATGTCATCGCTCCAGTCAACATGCATGTGGCTTGTTATCAGGATCATCATCGTCGTTGTTTAGTTAAATTTATTAGTTATTTTTGTAAAGAAATTATACTTACATAATAAAGTTTGTGACACTAGTTTCTATACAATGAGTCATCATATGTGTGAAATTTGATCCTGGCACACATATGAAATGCATCTAGATTTGTCCTTAAATTCGGGTGTGACATCGAACCTTGATTCCACTAGAGTTGATTTTCATAGCTCTGATGAGGTAAGCATAATGCCTCTCACAACCACCAGTCCACCACTATGACTCCTTCATAATCTTTGTTGGAGAGCTTGATGGTGAACATCCAAGATGTCTAGGAGGCAACAACCTCCAAGAGTAAGAAGACAATGATGCTCGTTTGATGGACTCCTAGTGCCTAAAATCTCAAACACTTGACACAATGCACTAGGTGGCTCCCAATCTCACTAGAATGTAATCTCAGGCAATATGAATGAGAGAGAGAAAGAGGAGAAGGCTCAAGAATGCTCAACAAGTGATCCAAATGGCCAAGAGAGATACCCAACCCTGAGGCACACAATATTTATACACCCCATGTCCTTCACTAGATGTTATGAGAGAAACTCGCGAATTTAGAGGATTCACGGATGGTCCATAGTACAAACCTCAGACGGTCCACACTTAAAAACCAGCAGCTAGTTTTACACTAAATGTTGTGTCAAAGCTATCAAAAAGTGAATAGCAGACATTCTGCCTCATAAGGCCTAGAAGGTCTGCAATGCATAAGGTGAGGCACATAGTAGCTCTACAGACCTAGCTTTGGTTAAATAATTAGTATTGTGGACGGTCCACACCCAAGTGTTAGGTAGCCCACATTTTAAAGATAACCAAACATAAGTCCTCTAACCGCTGACGTTCCAGCACCAGGGTGTGGATGGTTTGTAGCACAAAGCGACACAATCACATAGATCCCTATATATACTCCAGAGGAGTACTGTAAACGGTCTGCCACTTGGGACCGGACTATCCATAGTGGCCATAAGAAAAACCAATAGGGGCTCAAAGCAACTACTAGAAAATTTATAGTCATGACTATGAACAGTCAAAGTACATATACAACACAGAAAATTTTAAGTTTCTGCCCACCATAGGAGTTAGACCTACGGGTGGTCCACCATATTAGCCCAGACAGTCTGTGGTAGAAAAGTTTAGCCCAATTTCAAAATGCTTTATGAATGCTTTTCTTCCACAAAACCAAGCATTGTTAGCCCTCATGCAAATGCACTAACTATGTGAGTAATGAGGCACTAAAAAGTCTGTCAAGAAAACAACGTTGACCCCACTTGATAGTATGACTATCTAGCCTATTAACCTGATTAATTCTCATCTATATTCACCTCTTAACCGAACAAATGAAAAACCTATCATATACCTTTGCCTTGAGTCATCTATCACCATGGTTCTTCGATAGCCATCCAAGCACTTGATTTTCTAGTCACTTGTTTTTAACTCTTAAATGAAATAAAAAACAAGGCAAGACAAATTAACTTCTCTTCATCTCCTAATTAATTCTCCACAAAAGTGTTAGTTAAGAAGAGAAGGCAGATGATGATTGGTAAGAGTTAAATTGCAGATGAAGAAATTAAAACACAATTTTTTTGAATTACCCATCTTGAAAGTGTTATTCTTCTTCATCCTCTTATTAGATAATGATTACAGTCGTACCTTTGGCTTTACAGAAAACAACATGAAGGAGAAAAGGAGCAAATACAAGCTCCGTAGGTGGAACAATTCGATTTCTCCCTCCTAGAAGACGTACCCATTTTCATGGTACTGTACCTCTATTTATATTGGTGGAGTACAACGTCATAAAAATTACATCCATGTCCTCAATCCTATACACAAGAACTAGAAATCAACTAAGGGTATTATCGTCATTTCCTTCATAGCCGTGTTGAGCAAGCCTTGAGGATTTCATCTTCTACCTCTGTTGATGCATTTGCAATACAAAGCCCAAGGTCGTGGCTTCGTCTGTGTTTATGTGTTAGTTGCACATCGTTCCCACCTGAAATAGACTTAGGAATTACTGAGAAATCAATGCTTTTAGGACCTTTGGTCAAGGAAGGGCCCCATTAGTAGCCCCTCACGAAATTAGTTCATTTTCTATAACAATCTCACACCGCACAAACAATGGAGGCCTTGTGCCGAAGGTCCAAAAACACCTTCCTAGAGCACATTATTGAAAACAAAACAATTGCAAATGGTCCACAAGGCAGCAGGTGGGAGCGGCGCGATTCCTTGGCTTCATTGCCCACCAACCTATGTCGGCCCCATATGATCGTCATGGCATTTACTTCTTGTTGGGGCGAAGGCGTAGACGCTACCCTCCGCTCGATGCCTTCGCTAGTCTCGCTGCACCAACGGAGACGACGACTAACGGACTGCACCCTTCGTCCGACGCGACTGAAGGACGAAGACCCATGGCGAGGCCGCTCCGTCCCGTGGGGTCGCCCAGCGTGAGAGCCCACGTACAATCCGGCCCGTCATAACGGGCCCCACGCTGTTGTTGCGCATTACGGGCCTAAATTGTAATGGTTTTTCTATTATTACAATCTGTAACCCTGCTTTAATGGGAATATTCCGAGAGAACCTAGGCTCCTGAGGGCACATGCGTCCTTAATCCTTGACGCTGGGTACTCAGGCACCTATAAATACCCCCGTACAGTGCCCTTGAGGGGCTAGGTTAACAGAGCTATTGCCATCTCGAGTTGTAGCCCCGTTTACACCACTTTTACTCCCCAGTTGGATCAACTTGCGCAGGAGAGCAAGTTCCAACATTTGGCGCCCACCGTTCGTGCTACGAAAACACCACCCGCGATGGCACCCAAGAGAACCTCGTCGAAGGCTGACGAAGCTGCGAAGGCGGCACTGCTGGCCGAGAAAAAGGGCAAGGCCCTCGTCGACAACACTCTCCAAGAGCCCTACAAAGACGACGCAAACAGCAAGAAGCAGCGCAATGAACAACCCACTACCGAAGGCAGCCTCCGCACCTGCAGCTCCGGGAGACCACAGCAGCCTCCCCCAGGCTTCGCTCCACCAGAGGGCGCGGACGCCACCGAGGACGGCGAAGTCATCGGCGTTTCGGCCGAAGAGCAGCTACAGCTGCGCGCCCTACGCATCAAGAACCACAACCTCCAAAAGCAAAAAGAGATCCTCGAGGCCAAGCGCCAACATGTGTCTGCACAAGCCAAGGTGCGACAGATGATATGCGACGAAGAATAGAAGGCACAGGAGCTCGAACAAGAGATCGCGCTTATGCAGAGCGAAGGCCAACTCGGCCTGCAACACGGCCCACCCCTCCAGCAGCGCGTGCAAATCGAAGACCTGTTCATCCCTCAGCACGGACACACCATCCCTCACGCCACGGCTTTCCAAGGCGTCAACTACCTTGACGAGCGAAGTCCCCTGGCACCTCACCTGCAAGTGACACCATGGCCCGCCAACTTCAGGGCAGGGACCTATCCGAAGTACAACGGCAGCACTGATCCAGCACAGTACATCATGAGCTATCAAGTCGCCGTTGCATCATCCGGAGGGGACGTCGCCACGATGGCCAAGTCATTCATCATTGCCCTCGAAGGCCCAGCCCTCACCTGGTACACCAGGTTGCCCCCATTGTCCATCGACTCCTGGAGAAGTCTCCGGGACAAATTCTTGCTCAACTTCCAAGGGTACCGCCCAGACACCGACGCCTTGGCTGAACTCTCACTCTGCAAGCAGCTGGAACGAGAGACTCTGCGGGAGTATTACCGCAAGTTCCTGACCCTCAAGTCACAACTGCCTTCGGTCGATGACCAGATCGCCATCCACTACGCCATCAGTGGCCTTCGGGCCGGCGTCCACTACAGCCACTGCATCAGGGACCCACCCAGGAACCTCCAGGAGCTGTATCAGCTGTTTGAGAAATATGCTAGATCCGAAGAGCTCCACCAGCGCAAAGTCAAGTCTCAGAGGAAGCCCAAAGACCCTCCGCAGTCCAGCCGCACTTGGACGAGGCCCTCACAGACAGACTCCGGCCGGGACGGCCGCAATCAGCAGCAGGTGCACAACATCGCCAACCAGCCCCCCGCTGGTGAGGCCCCTCGCCGCTAGGAGTATCCCCCCAGGGCCGAGGAAATGGAACTCGCGGTCGAGGACGGGGGCGTGCGCAGCAGCCACGCAGATTTTACTGCCTGTTCCACGGCGAAGACTGCGCGCATCCCACAAGGGACTGCCTAGAGACGAAGGCCACTAGAGACAGAATGGCACGGGCACAACTAGCCGACAACCCTAGAATTGTCGCGCACGCATATCAGCAACCCCCTCAGCTATACAACCACGGCCCCGCTCCGCCTCCACCGCACCACGCATACCAACATCACCAGGATATACAAATCGTACCTCCCCCACCCCCGCCCCCACACCATCAACCGCAAAACATCCACCACCCCAACCACCCCTAAGCCCCAAAGCAAGAGGAATTCGCCGATCAACCGTATCGCGGAGTCATCCATATGATTACCGGGGGGTCCAGCGCCGACTTCGACACAAAGCGGCAAAAGAGGGACCATTACCGCAGCATCAACCACGTCTCCGTCACCGGCCCGGTCGTGCAGACAAAGTGGTCCCACGTGCCATTGACCTTCGACGCCCGAGACGTCGATCTGCGCAGCGCCCCCCCACATCGATGCCATGGTCATCAACTACAGCGTGGCAGGCTGGGACTTGCACAAAGTCTTGGTCGACAATGGCAGCCAGGCGGACATCATTTTCCTTCATGCCTTTGATCGCATGGGCATAAGCCACATCCTGCTCAAGCCCTCGGACAACCCCCTGTACGGCTTCGACGGCAAGGGCACCTTTCCCGTCGGCAAAATAGAGTTGCCCCTCTCCTTCGGTGTAGCACCCAATGCCCGAAGTGAGCAAGTCACGTTCGACATCATCGACATGGTGTACCCGTACAACGCCATAATGGGCCGGGGCTCCATCAACAAGTTTGAGGCAGCTATCCACGGACTTTACCTGTGCATGAAGATCCCAGGCCCGCAAGGCGCCATCACAGTTTACGGCAACCAGCAGGTTGCGCGTAACATAGAAAGAGACTTCGTCCCCGGACAAAGAAACGTACACTGCCTCACGGCCCAACGCGAAGTCCCCGGGTCTGCCAATTCAACCGCCAAAGAGCATGAAAAAGCACAGCAGCAGAGCAATGATGGGACCAAGACTGTCCCCCTCGACCAGGCAACGCCCCAGCAGATGGTTACCATCAGCGAAGACCTCACTTCGCACGACGAAGAGAGGCTCCTCTGCTGTCTATCCAAGAATAAAGACATCTTCACCTGGTCCGCCCTCGACCTGGTCGGAGTCAGTCGCTCCATCATCGAGCACGGCTTAGGAATCGACCCTTCGGTGAGGCCGAAGAAACAACGGCTGCACAAGATGTCTGACGAGAAGACAGAAGCCGCCAAGGCCGAGGTGCATCGCCTGCTCGAAGCCAAGTTCATCGAGCCAATCTCCTACCCCACATGGCTCGCTAATGTAGTGATGGTGCAGAAGAAGAGCGGCAAATGGCGGATGTGCATAGACTTCACCAGTCTTAACAAGGCCTACCCCAAGGACAATTTCCCGCTGCCTCGAATCAACAAAATTGTCGATAGCGCGGCCGGGTGTGAAGTCATGTCACTCCTTGACTGCTTCTCTGGCTACCACCAAATATATATGAAGGAGGAGGACAAGGCAAGCACCAGCTTCATAACACCCTTCGACACGTATTGTTTCAACAGAATGCCGGAGGGACTCAAGAATGTCGGGTCCACTTTCTCTTGACTCACCAAAACGGTGCTCGAGAGCCAGGTCGGCAGAAATATATTCACATATGTGGACGACATCATCGTTGCCAGCAGAAGCAAGGAAGACCAACTGGCCGACCTCGCTGAAACGTTCGCGAACATGCGGACCGCACGACTTCGCCTCAACCCTGAAAAGTGCGTCTTCGGAGTCCGCCAGGGCAAAATCTTGGGCTACCTAGTATCACACCGCGGAATTGAGGCCAATCCAACCAAAATCCAGGCTATCATCAATATGACGCCCCCGCAGTCAGCCAGAGAAGTGCAACGACTGACAGGCAGGTTGGCCGCCCTCAACAGATTCATCTCCAAGTCCGCGGAGCGGAGTCTCCCCTTCCTCAAAACACTCCGCGACGCAAAAGACTTTGCATGGGGGCCAGAGCAGGCGGCGGCCTTCGCTTCACTAAAACAGTACTGTCGGAATTGGCGATTCTTACAAGCCCCGACCCTTCGCTACCCGTATTGCTCTATGTCGCGGCTTCGCGACATGCGGTCAGCGCAGCACTGGTTCAAGAGCAGACCAGAGAGGGCATGACCAAGCAATTTCCAGTTTATTACGTCTCTAAAGTACTCACAACATCAAAATGTAATATGACAGAACTGGAAAAGATCGCATATGCAGTCGTGATGGCCTCGCGCAAATTGCACCATTATTTCGAGGCATTCAAGGTCCGAGTTACCTCAGACAGAGGACTCGGCGAGCTGTTTAGAAACTCGGAAGCGTCAGTACGGATTGCCAAGTGGGCAGCCGAACTCTCCGGCTACCACATCACATTTGAACCCAGGACAGCCATCAAATCACAAGTCCTGGCAGACTTTGTCGTCGATTGGACTGGGCCAATGACACAGCCGGACCCGACCACAGAAAAAGTGTGGACAATCCATTGCGACGGCGCCTGGTGCCATGCGGGGGCAGGCGTCACTGCAGTCATTACTTCGCCCACCGGGATCAAACACAGATACGCAGCGCGCCTCAACTTTGCTTTGGAGTCTGATAGATGCACCAACAACATAGCAGAATACGAGGCTGTCATCCTCGGCCTTCGCAAGCTAAGGGCACTCGGTGTCACCACCTGCATCATCAGAACAGACTCCAAGGTAGTCGCCGGCCAGGTCGAGAAAGACTATGCAGCGAAGGACCCCGCACTCATGCAGTACCTCGTGGCCATCCGCAGCCTCGAAAGACAATTCAAGGGTTTCACGTTGCAGCACGTGGACCGAGCCAAGAATGAGGAGGCCGATGCGTTGGCCAAGGCAGCCGCCAGGGGCAAGGCCCTACCCTCCGACGTGTTCTACCACGTCATCGGCACGCCAGCCGTCCGCAGCCCTGAGGGGCTCCAAATAACCAACAACAGCGAGGGCCACCGCATAGTCAACCTCATCATGACCGAAGACTGGCGGGCACAAATAACCCTGTTCCTGCAGGGGTACTACCATCCAACCGACATCAATGAGGCCAAGCGCCTCAAACACCGAAGCCGGGACTTCGCTTGATTGAAGGCCAACTTTACAAGAAGGGGGTCAGCCAACCGATGCTTAAGTGTGTCACCGAGGCTGAAGGCGTCCAAATTCTACGCGAGGTCCACAGCGGGACTTGCGGCTCTCACGCAGGGCCTAGGGCCCTAGCGGCAAAGGTGATTCGTCAAGGTTTTTACTGGCCCGCCATGATTTGCGCCGCAAATCGGGTCACAAGGTCCTACGAAGCCTGTCAGAAATTTTCTCCACGCTCAGGACGCCCTTCGCAGTTCACGAAGCTAATCGCCCACACGTGGCCCCTTCAGCGCTGGGGCCTGGACATTGTCGGGCCCCTGCCCACGGCTCAGGGGAACCTCAAGTTCACCTTCATCGCCGTTGAGTATTTCACCAAATGGATTGAGGCGAGGGCAGTATCCACTATAACATCGAAGACAGCCCAGAAATTCTTCTGGCAAAACATTGTTTGCCGCTTCGGAGTCCCATCCGAACTCACAGTCGATAACGGCAAGCAATTCGACAACCAAGACTTCAAGGATTTCTGCTTCTCCATCGGCACCAAGCTTGCCTTCGCCTCAGTGTACCACCCCCAATCCAACGGAGTCGTGGAACGCGCCAACGGAAAAATTTTCACAGCCGTCAAGAAAATGCTCCTCGACGACAAAAAAGGCAAGTGGCCCGACCTATTACCAGAAGTGGTCTGGGCGCTGAACACAACTGAGTGCAGGGCGACTGGGTTCACCCCTTTCCGCCTTCTGTACGGATCGGAGGCTATGACTCCGCAAGAAATAAAGCACGGGTCACCTCGGACAGTTGCGTCGGCCGTCCCCGACGTAGACGAGCCTACTTCGAAGGACCTCATCGATGGAGACCGCGTCTTCGCCCTACAGGCTCTAAACAAATACCAAGCTCAGACAAAAGCATGGCGCGACCACACAGTCATCCCGAGGGAGTTCAACGAAGGAGACCTCGTACTCGTCCGGACAGCTCGGACAGAGTCCCGGGGCAAGTTGGAGCCAAAATGGGAGGGCCCTTTCATCTTCAAGACGAAGGCGTCCCCCAGCGCGTACAGGCTCACAATGCCATCCGGCGAAGACTTAGAACATTCTTGGAACATTGATAATCTTCGCAATTTTTTTGTTTAACTCTTCAGGGCCACTTCGCCCTTGTAATCCGCAGAACAAGTTTTAAGCCGGCCCGCACTCTTTTCCTCCAGGGGGGTGAGGTTTTTAACGAGGCGGAGCCATGTAATATACACGCGAAAAATCCCCCGCAAAAACTACGTCGAAAAATACCGCATCAACGGTCTTCGACATTCGACCGACACAAAAGTCACCGCGAGGGGCAGCGATGGCTACCCTCGCATGCGACAGTCCATGCAAAAGTCGCCTAAGGGTGCAGCCGGACTAGCACAACAAGTGCGTAAATTCGAAGTCTTCTCAAAAAGACTATCCGTGCAAAACTCGCCTAAGGGTGCAGCCGGACTAGCACAACAAGTGCGTAAATTCGAAGTCTTCTCAAAAAGACTATCCGTGCAAAAGTCACCTAAGGGTGCAGCCGGACTAGCACAACAAGTGCGTGAATCGAAGTCTTCTCCACAAGACAATCCGCGCAAAAGTCGCCTAAGGGTGCAGCCGGACTAGCACAGCAAGTACGCAAATTCCAAGTCTTCTCCAAAAGACTACCCGTGCAAAAAGTCGCCTAAGGGTGCAGCCGGACTAGCACAACGAGAGTGAAAATCGAAGGCGCATTACATCAGTCCGAAAGTCTACAGGCGTAGCCGGACCGACACAATAATATACCAGACCGGGTGCGCAACACCTTACGAACACACCCAGATGCGCGAAGGCAGTCAACCTTATCATACAAACTATAGTTACACGCGTACAGCGAGGGCATCACACCTTACATAGGCTCAACCTTCGGAATGATCCCCATCTCCCTATAGTTAAATAGCATTATCCTCAGCTCCTCACCCTCAAAAAGCCTTCGCAACTCCCCCTCACCCATACTTGCCCCAACCGGCGAGGACAACAATTCCTGCCTACCAGCCCTGCCCACACGAAGACGACCACCATCAAACCCGCCCACTCTACGCTTCGCCACCGCCCTTCGCCGCCTACGCCCAACACTCGGACCAGGCAAAATTTCAGCATCCGTAACACGCGGAGAAGCCTCCGCCTCAGCCACATCCAAGGCCACAAAATAATCTAAGCCTTCATCCGAAGACTCTTCCGTCCACAAAACCGAACTCCCAGAGTCGTCAAACTCAGAAAACTTAGACGTAGACCCATCCGATTCATTTCCTGCGACCACGGTCGAAGCCGCCACAAAATTAGCAGTACCGGTTGCGTGCGCAGGCCCAAAATCCTGAACCTGCGCAGCAACCAAGGTTCAGTAACACAGACAAAATTCCCTAACTACCCCATACACACTAAGCCACCTGCGAAGACCCAGCAGCCGCGACGGGATCTTCCGCCGCTGGCTCCGTCGCCGCCTTCGAGGGATCCTCCGCCATCGGTACGGTGGCGGCCGGCGAGCTTCCACTAGACACAGTAGACGCAGGGGCAGTGTGGGAGCCTTCACCGGTTTCCGAGGGCGGCGCTGGGTAGACCTCAGCCTCGGCCATCACCGGGTCGGCCTCCGCTTCGGGCAGCGCGCTGTTCAGACGCCCGAAGTCCTCCACCTCCTCAGCACGTGCCATTTGCAGCGCAGCACACCGATTCAGCACACCAGCGCACACCCACATTCCACAACACAAAACGAAACACAAACTTTACCTGATCCCTTGCCCGGTCAGCCTGTTCCCTAACCACCTCCCGACCGTGGGGGCCCCACATCCGGTCGAAGAGGGCCCCCCGGCATCCTTCACCACAAGGTCTTCGACCTTAAAAATATCGCGCCCAAAATCTTCATCGGATCGGTCGAAGACCTCATAGTGACTGCACCCTTCGCGGGACAGCGCGTTCATAGCCCCCTCGCAGGTGACGAGGGAGGCATACGACATGAAGCCCGCCACGATGGTCGGGAGCGCTTGCAACTCCTCTTGCATCCATTTGAGGCACCGAAGGCCCGCCTCTCGGTCGGGCACCTCGAAGTCAGCAGTCCGCGCACCTAGCTCGCGGTACGAGTCCACGAGCTGTTTGCGCGTCCGCTCAACCTCCACGCGAGTAGAAGCCTCGGCCCTATCCACGCGGGCCTGCAGAGCGTTGAACCGTGCCTCCCACTCCCCGGCGCGCTGGCTGGCGAGACTCTCCTCCGCCCTCGCCAATTTGGCCTCCGCCTGCGCCGTCTGCGCCTTGGTGATGGCCTGATTGACCTCCTTCCTTTCCTCCACCAGCTGGCGCCGGAGGTCAGTCCTCTCGCTCTCCAGGGCGGCCACCTTTTCCGCCAGCCTACGATTCTTGCTCTCCGCAGCCGATTTTTCCTGGACGGCGTCCGCGTGCTGCGCCCGAAGTCTCTCGACTTCGGCATCCACGCCCGCCGTAAGGGCGCCCGACGCCATGCGGTCGGTGAAGTCGGTCGCCTAACAGACGCGCATCAGTACACAATCACCATGAAAGCGACCCACAACGAAGCCTACCTCAACTTACTTGATTCAGCTACAGCGACGCTTCCCACAGCCGGCGGGACATAGTGCCCGCCTCATCTTTGACGGCAGTGGCCGCCGACACCTCGCCGCCAGCGCTGAAAGCGCCACCCTTCACCCCAAAAACCGCGGCAGACGCTGTGGCCGCCACCGCAGGCGAGACGGCAACAAGTTGCCCTTCGCCCGACCCTGCAACGTATCACCGGTCAAAAAAAAACTTACCGGCGAGATAGTCATCCACGCAATGCCGAAGTCGGCAAGACGCTTCCCCGGCGAAGGCAGCTCCCGGACCTTCGCAGCTCCCTCCGGGGCGGACTTGGTCCCGCCAGCGCCGGCCGCCTTCGCGCTCTCCGGCAACTTGCCAGATCCAGGCGCGGCCGCCTTCGCCGCCAGCGAAGGCGGGCTACCGTCGGGGACAGCAGCCTTCGCGCCCCCCCGCGCCCTCTTCGGCCTGGCCTCAGGGAGCCGGACGACCGCCCGGCGCTTCTGCGCAGCCTCCTGTCGATCCTTGTTCATCACTACCGACACAACAGCAGCAATATTCCATCCGTAAGGGAAAATCTTCAATCCACGAGCTATACGAGACGTAGACATGTCTTCGCCCTCTGCCCAGGGGATCGGAAGATTCTTTGGCCACCGACCCCCGGTAACCTCCAGCACTCGCGCCGAAGACTCTCGGAGCTCGTGCGAAGACATCCTCCCCCCGGGGGCCGCGCATGTCTCCATCAACTACACAACAAAATTATTAGACACCCTCTTTTTTCCCACCACGGTACCTAATTTTCTCTTCTTAGTGACCGGGGCGGCCTCCTGCGATGTCCCTTCCTCGGTACCGCCCATCGGTTTCTTCCCGCGGCGGTCGGCGGCGTCTTCCCCGGGGTAACCGCCGTAAGGCAAGCGGTTCAACTCGTAGACCCGATTCAGCCTGTCATTGGCCCCGTGGATATCCCAGCTCCGCAGACCCTCCGTCTTCGGCACGTACCTCCCCACGATCCTCGCTGCGTCGTCCTCCGCTTCACGCACGAATGCGGCGGAATCTCAGCCCTGCAGATCCAGTGCGAAGGCAGGACTCCGCTCCAATATCCCGCCACGAGAGGGCATCTGGCGAGGGCACACTTCGCCCAGCGCCTAGCCACGCGCCAAGGGCAATACCCCATACCCGACAAATTCCTCAACGAGGTCGCGCCCGCTACTCATGCGGGCCGCGCATCGAAGGGCCCCCTCGTTTTCATCCTCCTCCGCTACCTCAAACTGTGGATACGCCGCGTAATAATGCGAACACATAACGGCCACGGGAAGCCCTGGTTGGCCTTCGACTGTGCCTTCGGCAACGTAAAACCAAAATTCCCACCAGTTGCCCCACTTATTGCGGGCGCAGGGAACCAACTCCACGACTTCCATCGAAGTCTTGTCGGTCTTCGGCGTAAATGTGCAAGATCCAAATTGAGCAATCTTATTTCCAATTTTCCTTTTCTGCCAATGCAGACAATAGTGCTTCGCAAAGACTTCGACCGATGGCTGCCCGCCGTACGAAGTCGTCGCCCAGACATGCTTTGCCAAGGCCACCACGGCATTCGGTGTCAACTGGTGGACTTGGACTTCGAATCTGCGCAGAACTTCTCCCACAAATCGATGTGCGGGCAGACGAAGGCCAGTGGCGAAAAAGCCTCGAAGACGACCAGCTCGCCTTCTGGCTCGGGGACCTCCTCTGCCCCCGGCACACGCGCCACTCCGCCGCCAAAATACCCAAGCTGTTGCATGTCATGCACGCGGACCGAGGACATCCGCGACGCGCCGAATTCCACTGTGTCGCCGGGACGCAACTCCTCCGCCGCCACATTGCTCAGCGTCTCCTCGGACGATTCGCTGGCCGGCGGCGTATCAGCAGCAGAAGAGGAAGAGGACGGCATGGCTACGTATCGTCGGCGGCAGCGGGCGGTCTGCTTCACACGGGCCAGATCTCCGGCGAGCAGGAGCAAGGAGGGCAGACGAGCAAGCGGGCGGTTTGAAAAGGAGGTTAGGGTTTTCGCGGCGCGCGGAGAGATAAAGTTCAAAAGGCGCCGCCTCCCGCCCCCTTTTATACACAGGGCGCGGCGCTTCGGGAAACCCGCAATCCAACAGTGCGGCGTCAATCAACGGTCATGTCAAAAACCCCCGAGGAACCACTTCGAGCGAGGGCAGCGTCTCCACCATCTAGCGACGCCTTCGGCACCAGATGACTTGGTCGAACTGGTCCCTCGGAGGGCAAATGTTGGGGCGAAGGCGTAGACGCTACCCTCCGCTCGATGCCTTCGCCAATCTCGCTGCACCAACGGAGACGACGACTGACGGACTGCACCCTTTGTCCGACGCGACTGAAGGACGAAGACCCATGGCGAGGCCGCTCCGTCCCGCGGGGTCGCCCAGCGTGAGAGCCCACGTACAATCCGGCCTGTCATAACAGGCCCCCGCGCTGTTGTTGCGCATTACGGGCCTAAATTGTAATGGTTTTTCTATTATTACAGTCTGTAACCCTGCTTTAAAGGGAATATTCCGGGAGAACCTAGGCTCCTGAGGGCACCTGCGTCCTTAATCCTTGATGCTGGCCACTCAGGCACCTATAAATACCCCCGTACAGTGCCCTTGAGGGGCTAGGTTAACAGAGCTATTGCCATCTCGAGTTGTAGCCCCGTTTACACCACTTTTACTCCCCAGTTGGATCAACTTGCGCAGGAGAGCAAGTTCCAACACTTCTCATGCGCTGCCATAGAATTCTTTGCCTGCAAAGCTTTTTTCGCTCCTCTAACTCTTTGTGTAAGCTTTGGTTGCTCGGTGCTTCGGTAATTCATCAAATGGCCAGGATCCGTCTAGCCACTAAGATGACAACTCTGACCTCATCCGAAGCAATCCAGACGGACGGAGATGCTACTGATACCGTGGAAATGGGGGCTACAGTGTTGATTACTAAAGCCATGAAAGCAACGAATGAGACAAAGGTTGTCGAGGAGGAGGACATTCCCGAGGAGAATGCCTCAGAGGCCGAAGAAGAGGATAATGACCTTTAGCCCACAAAATCGAGTTACATTGATATTGGTAAATCTATTGTTAAGCCTAGCGATTTTGATGTTATGAAGAATCTTGGCTACATTGGTGATAACGATGGAATTCGTTTTGCTAGTAACAAAACCACCCCATAGCTTAAGGATGATGAAATTGTAGTTTCTAGGAGTTTCTTCTGAGTTGGGCTTCGGCTACCATTCAAGATGATTGTTGAAGTCCTGAAGAAATACGAGGTTTCTATGCACCAACTAACACCAAATGCTATAGTCAAACTTAGTGTCTTCATATGGGCAGTGCATAGTCAAGGTGTCTGTACCGATGTCGAAGCTTTCTGCATGATACATGAGTTGCACTATTAGACGAAGGCTAGGCCTTCATACAACCTTCATAACAACTTTGGGTGTTATAATTTTTCATATCAAAAGGATATGAGGGCTCCTATGTTAGCATACTGTGGCAGAACCTCCCAAGTTATCGAGCCCACATGCACCTGTCCTTGTCTCAAAGACCTCAGACGGCTATGCATGTACACTAGGTAACTTAAAAGGATCTATCCGAGTGCCCCAAGGACACCGGATAAACCACTTACAACCAAGATCACGAGATTAAGTAAACAAAAATCACACACCATCATTTTGCAGCAGAATTTCTTTATTACAAAAGTTACAGATTACAACAAATTTCCATTATAATTATCAGAGTGGTTACAAAAGTGATTCAAAGAATTAAACCTTGAAATGTTATAAATTATTTATAAGTTGGAAATATATGCTAGCGCAAGTGACCATCCTCAATAAGAAGTATAGAAGAGTTACTTAGACTTATAAGAAGGCCGAGCCCAATGACACTTAACACCATCAACAGCAGCACAAAATTATAACCTAAAAAACAATAGGGAATAAAACCCGGAGTACGCAATTACTCAGCAAGACTTACCGACTAAAGAAAAGACTCTCAAGGGTATGCTGGCTTGAGGGAGTCAAGGTAAAGCTTATCAAGAATCAAAGACTCTTTTGCAGAAAAGCTTACTATCAGTAGATCCTTAAGAATTCATTTTACTTGTCAGGTTAAGTAAAGTTACCTCCATTTAGAGTTCTTTCTATCCTAGTTTAAGCACTTGGCCTATACTAGCCGTCTTTTATCACCCTTTTACTTTACTGGATTGCTACGTGTAGGGCAGTGACCAAGTCTTCATATCCAAGAAGTAACAGCGATCTGAATCGATTATTACCCAGCTGGGGATTTCCAACCACACGACATATGTCGCACTTAACCCTTGCATGTGTCAACTCGCCATCGGGTTTCTTAGGACCAGATCGGGTTCACGCCAACCGAGAGCACAGATACACCACCGTCCAGCCTCTTGCCACGGAGGGTACACGCTACTCTCGCCATCTCTCCATTCCCATTGTGTGTTGGCCTTTCTGGTATTAGTCTGCCCGAGGCAAAGCTTACCCATGGCGAGGCATGTGGCCAGTTAAAAGGTCCTCAATCATCAAGCCTACATCGGCGCGATCCTTAATCGACTCAGACGGAGACACTACACCGAGACTCTCTTCTCGTGCAAGTCACCTGTCCAGTCTCAGCTTTATTATTTAAAACCCAAAGTTTGGTACCTAGCAAAGGTACATCTTTTTAGATGTTGAATGTGACGGAACCTCCCAAGTAATTAGGCCCACCTACAGTTGTCCTTGTCTAACAGACATCAGACACCCTTTAGATGTTCCTAAGTCACTTGACAAGCTCGGTATCTTTCCCGACCTCACCAGGAACGTTTCACCCGTCTTGCAGACATTACAGAACATCGGAGATAAAGAAATGCGGAAGCGAATTACATAAACTTACATTTATTTCAAAAGCAAGCTCGAGTTATTTTATTACAGACCAGACTAAAAGTGAGTGCAGAGTAGTAATATTATACAAACCAAGGGAGGCACAAACATCTCCCGATAAGCTATAAACGAAAGATCCTATGTGGAGGACCGAGTCCTCCCGCACTTCAGTCTTGTTTTTCTTCTTTGGGAACCACCTTGGCACAGAAGCAGCAAAAGTCTGCTACTTCCTCACCTAAAAACAACAAAGGGATAAACCCTGAGTATGGAATTACTCAGCAAGTCTTACCCGACTAAAAAAAGACTCTCAAGGATATGCTGGTTATATGGGAGTCAAGGTAAGGTTTTTCAATAATCAAAGACTCTGTTTTGCAGAAATGCTTACTACAGTAGATCCTTAAAAATCCAATTTTATTTGTCAGGTTAGGTTCAATTACCTGCAACTAGAGTTCTTTTCTACCCTAGTTCAATCACTGGTCCTGCACTAGCCAGTTTCTTAACAAAAACCCATCATCTTTAGTGGAATGCTACGTGTAGGTCAGTGACCAAGTCTTCATAACCGCGAAGGTACGGCGATCCAAATCGATTATACTCAGCTGAGGATCTCCAATCACACGACATATGTAGCACTTAACCCTTGCATATGTCAACCCGCCACCGGGGTTCTTAAGACCGGATCAGGTTCACGCAAACCGAGAGCACAGATACACCACCGTCCAGCCTCTTGCCACGGAGGGTACACGCTACTCTCGCCACCGCTCCACGCCCATTTCGTGTTATCTTATTCCGGCCTTAGTCTGCCCGAGGCAAGGCTTACCCATGACGAGGCATGTGACCAGTTAAAGGGTCCTCGATCA
The DNA here is from genome assembly GCA_029449295.1 of Zea luxurians. Lineage (NCBI taxonomy): Eukaryota > Viridiplantae > Streptophyta > Magnoliopsida > Poales > Poaceae > Zea > Zea luxurians. The sequence goes on along the minus strand of JAOPSE010000001.1, from coordinate 39,484,238 downwards.
TCAAGCCTACATCGAGACGGTCCTTAATCGACTCAGACGGAGACACTACACCGAGACTCTCTTTCTCATGCAAGTCACCCGCCCGGTCTCAGCTTAATCTTTTTAACCCAAAAACTTGGTACCTGACAGAGGTACATCTTTTCCGATGTTGAATCCATCATGGCCATGATGGATTCACCATCAAGTTTTATTTTCAAAAATATCCTTCCCGCTTTGCCAAACATCTTTTGTAAAACAAATCCTTTTGGTTTTTCTAAAGCAATACTAAGCATAGTAAAACCTTTTTGTAAAAACAGGGTTTCAAGGAGGGTAATCAAGATCAAGGAAGGTAATGCAGGAATTGTTTAATCAATCAACTCCTATTACCTAATGCAGCAAGCAAGTGAGAAAGATTTTAAAAACATCAAGGGAGGTGGCAAATGCACCGGGGCTTGCCTTTGTTATCAGGTGAGTCCTGCTCGGATGTAACACCCGGATTTTAGGGGTCCAAAACCCGGGGTTAACATAAACACCAGGTATGCTGGGACCAAGTCTCAAACATATGATGTAAAGTGGCACAGGATCGAATGTCACAACTTTATATATAACAGGAGTTCTATACAAAATAAGTAATTACATTATAAGGAGACAACGGTCCAGCAACCCAAAAGTTGACTGGGAGACGACGACCTAGAACTCTCACGAACTCATCGCAGCATCCTCCAAGAGCATCATCCTGCAGTACCAGGTCTTGACATGTGGTGTATGTGAGACAGCAAGAGTGAGCTCACATACGTTCATCGCTCAACAAGTTGTGGGGAATAATGTGCATGAACTCGCCAAAGGTGGGAGCTCATGTGAAGTGTAAGGCTTACCAAAGGAGATGGTTAGAGCTGAGCATTGCTTTTAAAGTTGGTCAAAATTTTATTAGCAATTACTAAGTATAAGTAAATACCAAACCCAATTAAGTAATAGAACAAAAGTAACAACTTCACCTGCAATGCAATGCATATGACAAATTGAGTTTAAGTTCCATAATTTAATCATGTGAGGGTCCGAGCTGCTCATGACCGTGAGCACGGCTAGTATACCAGTTTTACACTCTGCAGAGGTTGCGCATCTTTACCCACAAGCCGTGTTACCCATCTGCCAAGGGGTCATGAATCCCATACACCTCTACCAAGGAAGCGAGGCAGGGTAACACTACGAGGCCTTTACAAAGTTCCACTAGCTTCCGAAAACCCGCTACAGTTTATAGGAAGATCCAGTGCAGGAATCCCTTGCAGGACCGCCATCGCAGCAAAATCCTCCCGAGGGCCTCCCTACACTGACCTCTCCCCTACTGCCCTTGCCCCTTTCGGGTAAGGTAGTCTTCCACTAGCTTCCCTAATTAATCAGCCAAGGGCGTCCCATTCCACCCTTGTGGTAGCACTGTTTTCCCGGGTGGTCGCTCCATGTTCCAATTAACATAATGATCTTAACATGAACATTAAATAACAACTGATAACAAAAAGTGTAATCATGAATAGTGTATCTCCATACCCAAAACCACATATAGCACTAGCAAGTACTACCCAGAAAGATCAGTGGTAAACAAGGTATAAAGATAATCAAACTAGGTAACCTGTTGGGTCCCATCAAAATTAACCTATGCAGATCATTATGATTAATCAGAACATGGCTGGGTGAAAAGAAGTGATCAAGGGCACAACTTGCCTGGGCCTTGAGATTCCAGGTACCAGGATGATCTTCAGGTGGCACGTGACCTCACTGCTAGTCGTAGCAATACACACAAACATTGTATAGGCAAAATTAACATTACACCAAACATATATGCAAATCACATATTAATAATCTACATGTTGAAATATGATCACAGGAACAAGAATTATTAATTTTGGAGTTATATATTTTAAGTTATGAATTTCTAAAGGTTTAAGGTGATTATAATAGGATTAGATGATAAATTAATTTCCTAACAGAGTTCATGTCAAAACAGTGATTCTAAATGATAGAGAATATTATTACATAATTTTAGGAATTGGAATGACTCAATTTGGAGCTAAAATGAATTTTCTATGAATTATCTAAGTTCTAGCAATTATTTTTGTATTAAAAATCTAATTTCCAATTCATTTAATCACTTTAATTCTGCACTGGACTGGGCCTCAATAACAGAAAACCGCAGGGGGCTTGGCGCAAATAAACCTAAGACTCAGGCTACACCCGCACAGGATGGCGGGTTGATTTTAATAAAACAGGAGGTCTCTTTAGCAAAAAGCTCGGCCGAAGAGGTATCTTGCAATCTCAGCCGCACGATCGACCATCGACCGCTAGGATTAGATGTATCCCAGGCCGAATCGGTACGCGATCTAAGCCACAGGATCTAACATCGACGCCTACGATTTAATGAGACCTAGGTTGAATCAGAGTCGTAGGATCACAGATCTACGGCCGCAGCGTGCCCGGCCGAAACGGTATCCTCGATCTAATCCGAGCCGTCGCTTGGTCATCCAACGGGCCACGTTCTTCGCCCCAACAGAGCCAGCTCGCACGGCGGCGCCGCTTACCGGACAGCGACGAAGTTCGCCGGAGCTCGCGAAATCCGTCCCCCCCGAGTGCCAAACCCAAATTAAAAGGTGCCACGTGATCTAGAGGGCAACGCGAACAGCATGGAGGAGAACTCACCGTCGATAATGTTGTGGCGAAGGCTGTCCACGGTGAGGAGCGGCTTCACGGTGGCCCACGCACGACGGTGAGCAATTGGGGCCGCCTCGAGGCTCAATCCCGACGAATACTTGGCAGAGATGTTTCCCCGGTGACACAGCGAGGTCCCGCGACCCTTTCTAATGCTTTGACGATGACGAGGCCGGGAATTTGGTCGCGGCGGCGGAACTCCCACGGCGCGGTGTTGGTTAATCGCACAGCTCAATGAGAGGTGGGAGGTGAGCGGCACGATTTATACCCTTCCCAGTCCGAGTCCGAGCGCGCGCAGTGGGGCGGTGACCGGTAAGATTGGCCCGAGATCAACGCGGCGAAGATCCCCGGTCTGCTACGGAGTCCGCGCGGGGGAAGAAGATCCCGACAGCGCAGGCCCACCAGTCAGCGATAGAGTATGGCGCGAGCGTGAGAGGATGACAGGTGGGACCCGCGTGTCGGCGCCAGCTGAAGCGCGAGCGCGCGATGAGTGGGTCACTGACATCGCGGCCCCACCTGGCAGTTGCCGGGCGCGCGTAGTGAAGCGTAGGAGTGGGCCGCGCGGGCACCGTCCGGAGCTGGGCCGAAAACGGGTAAGTCGGCCCAGTAAGTTCCTTTTTCCTTTTCTTTTTATATTTTCTGTTTTCTTTTTCATTTCTCTTTTCAAATTCAAACTTAAATCCAAATTCAAACTTTGTGGCAAGTTTATCCTCAGTTTATATATTCAATTTGAACTTACCAATATAGGATCTATTCATTTATGAATTTATCTTGTATTTTATAATATTTCTTTCTCTTTTCTAATTTCTAGAATTTCATTTTAGATGTCAAATTCCACTTTGGACTTTAATATATTTCTTTTTTACATTATTTTTATATTGTCATAAAATGCACACAAAACAAAAATCCCAACATGATGCAATGAGTTAGTGGCATATATTTTATAATTATCTGTTCTAAAATATGGTGTTCACATATGATGATGCATAAAGATCAAACTCACATAAAGAGAGAAATTGTTTTTCTCTATTGGTATTTTATCTAGCAATTACAAAGTGGGTGTTACAAATCCTACCCCCCTTAAAAATAATCTCGTCCTCGAGATTTGTAAGAAAAGGGATGTATGCTCATATTGTTCTCGGAACATATGCACCAACAAAGAAATTTCAGCATGAGGTATAATTCTTTAACAAAACATAGGGTCAATAGACCTTATTGTTCCTTCTAGAATAATGCCATATCATTTACTAACTAAAGTAACACCTAGACCTTACAAATCATCATAATTTATATCTATGTAGCTTGGTGAAGCTGGTGGTGGTGGGGGTTGTTGTTGCTGTCTCTCTAATCGTGCTTGCCTTATTTCTTGGCGGGCCTGACGTATTTCCTCGCGTTGTTGTCTTATCTGATTTTGCATCTCGGTCACCAGGTCTGTTAACTGTTGTATTACCAGTCTTTGGGTAGCAACCACTTGATTGATGTCAACAGGTGGAGGATTTGGAGGATTCATTTCTGTTTGTTGTTACGTGATAATCTTTCCTTTCCTGGTATTGACCATGAAAGTTAGAAGCATATGGTAATAGTTTTGCAAAGGAAATTATTCAATAAGCGGAATGAATAAGCTAGTAGCTGGTTATAATCTAAAGATTCTTTGGTAGGGCTTAATCTTTGTTTTATGTCCAGATTGGGGTAATCAGTCATATAAGGTGAATATCTAAGGGTAGGATAGAATCTGTCAAGATGAGAGATATATATGAGTGAGATGGACCACAGGATGTAGGTTAAAAGTTTGTTTGTTATTAGGTGGGAATAGAAAGGTTATACCATTCATCATGGCTCTAGGTTAAGTTATTACATGGCTAGTAAAGTTTAATCTCTTCTACCAGTATCACCAATATGTTTAAGTAGACCACATTAGATTAGATCATATTAGATTGGATGGGATCTAGATTAGATTGGTATGACCAGTTTGACTAGATGAGATCTAATTAATTTGCTTTAGATCATGGTTGTTAAACTAGGGTGGATAAGTATGCTTATTAGGATAAGACAGATCCATAAAGATAAGATAGAATCTTCTGAGGTCAGTTAGATCTATTAGGATAAGGATAGAATCTTTTCAAGATAAGATGAGTATCTTTTAAGATGAGATGGATCTATTAAGATAAGGGAGAATCTTTTAAGATAAGATGAATTGGTTAGAATGAGATCTTTCAGGATAGGATAAATCTCTTAAGCTAGATATGTTCCATGGGGATAATCTAGGTTGTTTAGTTATTTTATAAATATATTTTTATACCTATGTGTATATGCAGATGCAATTGTGGACATTACTCCACAACCCATCACACTCAATCAAAGATCCAAATCAGACAAGTATCATAAGAACAAACACTCAAGCATACCAATATCTACAAAAATAGTTTTGCTTTTGTCCCTAAGATTAGGTCTCCTATTCCTAAAAGTCACTTTAAGCACAGGATTTCAAAGTGTGAAATCCAAGTTTGTCTTTAGATGGAAAAGGTAAGAATAATCAGAGTAAAGCGGAAATAGATAAGAATAGATTAAGAGAAGTTTAGCAAAGAATCAGAGTAGCAAAGGTAAGTAAAGAATGGTTGTCCAGTTCTATCTAGGTTTCGCCCTACAGTCAACATTCCTCTGATACCACTTCTGTAACACCCGGATTTTAGGGGTCCAAAACCCGGGGTTAACATAAACACCAGGTATGCTGGGACCAAGTCTCAAACATATGATGTAAAGTGGCACAGGATCGAATGTCACAACTTTATATATAACAGGAGTTCTATACAAAATAAGTAATTACATTATAAGGAGACAACGGTCCAGCAACCCAAAAGTTGACTGGGAGACGACGACCTAGAACTCTCACGAACTCATCGCAGCATCCTCCAAGAGCATCATCCTGCAATACCAGGTCTTGACCTGTGGTGTATGTGAGACAGCAAGAGTGAGCTCACATACGTTCATCGCTCAACAAGTTGTGGGGAATAATGTGCATGAACTCGCCAAAGGTGGGAGCTCATGTGAAGTGTAAGGCTTACCAAAGGAGATGGTTAGAGCTGAGCATTGCTTTTAAAGTTGGTCAAAATTTTATTAGCAATTACTAAGTATAAGTAAATACCAAACCCAATTAAGTAATAGAACAAAAGTAACAACTTCACCTGCAATGCAATGCATATGACAAATTGAGTTTAAGTTCCATAATTTAATCATGTGAGGGTCCGAGCTGCTCATGACCGTGAGCACGGCTAGTATACCAGTTTTACACTCTGCAGAGGTTGCGCATCTTTACCCACAAGCCGTGTTACCCATCTGCCAAGGGGTCATGAATCCCATACACCTCTACCAAGGAAGCGAGGCAGGGTAACACTACGAGGCCTTTACAAAGTTCCACTAGCTTCCGAAAACCCGCTACAGTTTATAGGAAGATCCAGTGCAGGAATCCCTTGCAGGACCGCCATCGCAGCAAAATCCTCCCGAGGGCCTCCCTACACTGACCTCTCCCCTACTGCCCTTGCCCCTTTCGGGTAAGGTAGTCTTCCACTAGCTTCCCTAATTAATCAGCCAAGGGCGTCCCATTCCACCCTTGTGGTAGCACTGTTTTCCCGGGTGGTCGCTCCATGTTCCAATTAACATAATGATCTTAACATGAACATTAAATAACAACTGATAACAAAAAGTGTAATCATGAATAGTGTATCTCCATACCCAAAACCACATATAGCACTAGCAAGTACTACCCAGAAAGATCAGTGGTAAACAAGGTATAAAGATAATCAAACTAGGTAACCTGTTGGGTCCCATCAAAATTAACCTATGCAGATCATTATGATTAATCAGAACATGGCTGGGTGAAAAGAAGTGATCAAGGGCACAACTTGCCTGGGCCTTGAGATTCCAGGTACCAGGATGATCTTCAGGTGGCACGTGACCTCACTGCTAGTCGTAGCAATACACACAAACATTGTATAGGCAAAATTAACATTACACCAAACATATATGCAAATCACATATTAATAATCTACATGTTGAAATATGATCACAGGAACAAGAATTATTAATTTTGGAGTTATATATTTTAAGTTATGAATTTCTAAAGGTTTAAGGTGATTATAATAGGATTAGATGATAAATTAATTTCCTAACAGAGTTCATGTCAAAACAGTGATTCTAAATGATAGAGAATATTATTACATAATTTTAGGAATTGGAATGACTCAATTTGGAGCTAAAATGAATTTTCTATGAATTATCTAAGTTCTAGCAATTATTTTTGTATTAAAAATCTAATTTCCAATTCATTTAATCACTTTAATTCTGCACTGGACTGGGCCTCAATAACAGAAAACCGCAGGGGGCTTGGCGCAAATAAACCTAAGACTCAGGCTACACCCGCACAGGATGGCGGGTTGATTTTAATAAAACAGGAGGTCTCTTTAGCAAAAAGCTCGGCCGAAGAGGTATCTTGCAATCTCAGCCGCACGATCGACCATCGACCGCTAGGATTAGATGTATCCCAGGCCGAATCGGTACGCGATCTAAGCCACAGGATCTAACATCGACGCCTACGATTTAATGAGACCTAGGTTGAATCAGAGTCGTAGGATCACAGATCTACGGCCGCAGCGTGCCCGGCCGAAACGGTATCCTCGATCTAATCCGAGCCGTCGCTTGGTCATCCAACGGGCCACGTTCTTCGCCCCAACAGAGCCAGCTCGCACGGCGGCGCCGCTTACCGGACAGCGACGAAGTTCGCCGGAGCTCGCGAAATCCGTCCCCCCCGAGTGCCAAACCCAAATTAAAAGGTGCCACGTGATCTAGAGGGCAACGCGAACAGCATGGAGGAGAACTCACCGTCGATAATGTTGTGGCGAAGGCTGTCCACGGTGAGGAGCGGCTTCACGGTGGCCCACGCACGACGGTGAGCAATTGGGGCCGCCTCGAGGCTCAATCCCGACGAATACTTGGCAGAGATGTTTCCCCGGTGACACGGCGAGGTCCCGCGACCCTTTCTAATGCTTTGACGATGACGAGGCCGGGAATTTGGTCGCGGCGGCGGAACTCCCACGGCGCGGTGTTGGTTAATCGCACAGCTCAATGAGAGGTGGGAGGTGAGCGGCACGATTTATACCCTTCCCAGTCCGAGTCCGAGCGCGCGCAGTGGGGCGGTGACCGGTAAGATTGGCCCGAGATCAACGCGGCGAAGATCCCCGGTCTGCTACGGAGTCCGCGCGGGGGAAGAAGATCCCGACAGCGCAGGCCCACCAGTCAGCGATAGAGTATGGCGCGAGCGTGAGAGGATGACAGGTGGGACCCGCGTGTCGGCGCCAGCTGAAGCGCGAGCGCGCGATGAGTGGGTCACTGACATCGCGGCCCCACCTGGCAGTTGCCGGGCGCGCGTAGTGAAGCGTAGGAGTGGGCCGCGCGGGCACCGTCCGGAGCTGGGCCGAAAACGGGTAAGTCGGCCCAGTAAGTTCCTTTTTCCTTTTCTTTTTATATTTTCTGTTTTCTTTTTCATTTCTCTTTTCAAATTCAAACTTAAATCCAAATTCAAACTTTGTGGCAAGTTTATCCTCAGTTTATATATTCAATTTGAACTTACCAATATAGGATCTATTCATTTATGAATTTATCTTGTATTTTATAATATTTCTTTCTCTTTTCTAATTTCTAGAATTTCATTTTAGATGTCAAATTCCACTTTGGACTTTAATATATTTCTTTTTTACATTATTTTTATATTGTCATAAAATGCACACAAAACAAAAATCCCAACATGATGCAATGAGTTAGTGGCATATATTTTATAATTATCTGTTCTAAAATATGGTGTTCACATATGATGATGCATAAAGATCAAACTCACATAAAGAGAGAAATTGTTTTTCTCTATTGGTATTTTATCTAGCAATTACAAAGTGGGTGTTACATCGGATCCACAAATATCGAAATAAAAGCAGTTGCCTGCTTGAGGATCTGAGGTTGGTGGAGTTCCCTCTTCAATGACTTCTTCTTCTTCGTGTTCTAACATAACCATATATATGCATAAGAATGGATGCCATGGGGTGCTCATGAGGATGCAAAGATAATATAAACTTATTATCTAAGTCTTGAGTACAACTTTCCTTCACGGTACTCCGAGAACCTAGGGTTTCCGGGGTCAGTAAAGGAGTTCATAAGGCAGGGGGGTTGGTTTTGGGTTTAGTGATCAAACAAGGTCCAAATCAACCCAAATTCTACCCAAGGCTTCTAAATATTGATTTAAGTGCCCATAAAAAGTTTGGACATTTTTGGACTTACCATTTATTTTCTAAAAATCTATAACTACTACTTTTAATTACTTTAAATACCCTAAAATTTCTTATTTCCATTAAAAATCACAAAACTATTTTTAATAAATACTAGAGAAAATAACAAGCCTAGGAAAATTAGTTTCACAATTTTAGCATTTTTCTACATTTTTCTATAATTATTTTGGCTCTGCTGGAAAAAGAAAAAGAAAAAGGATTAAATAGAACTGGGCCGATTCTGGCCCAAACGGCCCAAGTCCAGGGAGGAAAGGCGCCCGCGCGCGCCCGCGCCGGTGACTTTGCACGAAGGCCCTCACGGTTTTGGCTAACTTAAATCAGGTTTGTTTACTGTTCTTCTGTGTCACTGACCAAATGCAGAAAAGCCCCTGCGTTTCATCCTATTCACAATTGGAAGTCCACGACGTCGTTCATGCTTGGCCGCGCTCCGGCGAGCACCTACACCGGCCGAGCGGAGCAACGGCTGAGCTCTCCGAGCAACAGACACCGAATTGGATCGATCCTAAGCCTTTTCCCCAAACTAATTTGGCTATTAATCAACTAGGGAACCCTGGCCACGGTGGCCGTGAGCATCACGGCGAGACAGCCGTGTTCCCGGCGATGGGTGTCGGTCTAGTTCAATTAAAGGGGTCGGGGAGCTTCGCAGATGCATGAGAATGCTCAAACAAGGGAGCAGAGGGCGGGAACTGACCGGAGTTGAGCTGGCGACGGTGAGCTCGGTCTCACGGTGGCGGAAATCGGATTTGGGGGAAACTTGGAATTAGAGCTCACGGTGGCAGGACTGGGGTTGATACTGGACGATGAGGTACGTGATGAAGTTACGAAGCTAACGGTGGGCTCAATTTAAAGACTCCGAGAGCGGTGGCTCTCAATTTGACCGCGGCGAGCTGGCGGCCGGAGGTGAAGAAGAAGCCTGGCGCGCGCGGTTACGTGTCCTATGGCGTGGCAAACTCCCCAACGATGATGGGATGGCTCAAAGGAATCACGGCGACACGGTAGAAATACTAGGCCACGCGGCGGAGGACCGTCGACCGGAGTTGGAGAAGAAACGCGAGCTGCGGATGCGCTGGCAAGCCTTCCGCGCGGCGGTCTCCGGTGAGGGCACGGGTTGCCGCTTAACCTAAGCTCGCCACCTCGGTAACTTTTGCCACGATACACAGGAACTTTACCGCGACCACCGACGACCGATCACGCCACGGTGGCGTTCTTATCGCCGGCGGGGGTGATCCTGATCCACAGCGCGAGAGTTCTGATGACGATGAACAGTGCTCAGAATTCAGGGAAGAACTTGACTGGCAGAGCACATTGGAGCCCAGTTTTCTCAAATTTTCGTGTGAAACCTAAGCCAACTTTCTGTAGTAAAGTTGTAGAACTATAATCCCTCTACAACTTTGCTACAATGTGCATTCACAAAAAGTCACTGGATTAAGGTTTAATTCACCCACTAAGTCGACCCTGTTACACTGAAAGGCTGAATTTCAGAATGAACAAGCCTGACAGTCAAACTTTGATTGGGTTTTTCTCCAAATTTCTCATAACAACTAAGCTCACACTCTTTAGCAAAGTTGTTCTCCTATAATTGGTCTTCAACTTTGATGTGGTGACCTAGGGCAAAAACCCTATACTTTGTAAGTTACAAAGCCCCAAAGTTGAGCCCATTCTCTGATTTTCAGACTTAGAATAAAACTCAAATGAGGTCCATTTTGCATTTAAGTCCAAAACTTTGGGTTTGGCTTTCAAATCCACATATTTGTGAACCAATTGACTTAAAGTACTTATTTGGCTTGGTTTTTGCACTTTAGCCCAAAAGTGGGCTAATTTTGCACATAAGCCCCTAGGGTTTGGTTTTAGGGTTTTCCAGGGTTCCAATTAGGGTTTCTGGTATCCCAGGGGTATAAAAGGAATTCAAGTTTGTTCTTAGAGTCATTTTATGACTTTTACCCTAAAGTCTTTAGGTTTTCTTAACTTGGGTTAAGTTTTACCCCTTTAACCACTATTTAGGGTTAAGTCCTTTAACCAGGGTTCTATTTGCAAAAACATTAAAACAATACAACTTGTTTGAAATTTTTGCCTAGTGAATGCACTCTAGGTGTGTCAAACATATGCAATGCCAATGCTTATGATGCCATGCTCAAGTTTTAGTTATAGTAACACCAGGGGTGTTACATCCTTCCCCCCATAAAAGAATCTCGTCCCGAGATTTAAAGTCCTAGGGTGAGTAATGGAAAAGGAAATGTGTCATATTTTTATTTCCTTATTTCTGGTACAAGGCAGGGTGGTGTGGGGTTCATTCCTTTATTGCCATAACTATATACACTTTACAAGTTACATGAGGCTAGAAAGCCTGGGAAATTCTTATTCAAGAAGTCTTGAGTTTCCCATGTAGTCTCTTCTTCAGAATGCTGGTTCCATTGTACCTTGTAGAACTTGAGAGTTTTTCTCCGGGTAACCCTGTGCTTTTGGTCCAGAACTCGAATAGGATGTTCCGAGTATGTTAAGTCTGGTTCCAGGACAACATCTGTCACTTCAATGGTTCGATCGGGAACCCGTAGACACTTCTTCAATTGCGATACATGGAACACATTATGTACAGCAGACAATGTTTCGGGAAGTTGAAGTTGATACGCCACTAGCCCATATCTTTGAAGAATAGGAAATGGACCAATGTACCTGGGTGCAAGTTTTCCCTTTACCCCGAAACGCGATACTCCCTTCATTGGTGAAACCTTTAAGTAGACGTAGTCTCCTTCTAAGAAGTATAAGGGCATTCGCCGTTTGTCTGCATAACTCTTCTGACGAGCTTGTGCTTTCTTTAGATTATGAATAACTTTCTGAACCTTATCCTCGGTTTCTTTTACCATATCAGGCCTAAAGAAATACCTTTCACCAGGTTCAGACCAGTTTAGCGGAGTCCGACACCGTCGTCCATATAAAGCTTCAAAGGGTGCCATCTGGATACTGTCTTGATAGCTATTATTATATGAAAACTCCGCCAAAGGTAAACATTCATCCCATTTCTGTGAGAAATCCAGGACACATGCCCGCAACATATCTTCAAGTATTTGGTTCACTCTCTCAGTTTGTCCACTGGTTTGAGGATGATAGGCCGAACTGTGGAGTAACTTAGTACCCAGGGATTTATGAAGTTCTTCCCAGAATTTAGATACAAATTGTGGCCCACGATCCGACACTATAGTCTTTGGAACACCATGCAAACTGAGAATACGAGCAATATATAATTCCGCATAGGTAAGTACCGGGTAATATGTCTTGACCGGCAGAAAATGAGCAACCTTTGTAAGTCGATCAACAATCACCCAGATAGAGTCATACCCTTTTGCGGTCTTGGGCAATCCCACAATGAAGTCCATGCTTATGTCTTCCCATTTCCATGTTGGTATTGGTAATGACTGCAATGGACCGGCAGTTTTCATGTGTATGGCCTTGACACGTCTGCAAGTGTCACACTTAGCCACATAGCGTGCAATTTCAATTTTCATCTTCGTCCACCAGTAGTGCTGTTTTAGATCATGATACATCTTAGTGCTTCCCGGATGAATAGAATAGCGACTAAGATGCGCGTCATCTAAGATTTGCTGGCGGAGCTCTTCATTCTTTGGCACTACTATGCGGTTGTTAAACCATAACACACCTTGATCGTCTTCCTTGAAACATTTGGCTGTTCCAGCCCTTATCTTCTCTCGCATGTGCTTCATACCCAGATTATCCTTTTGAGCATTAATTATCTTCTGCAGAATGATTGACTCAAGCCTTAGCTGATTTAGAGTCCCATGCTGGATTATCCCCAGGTTTAGCTTCTCCATTTCTTGACATAAAGTGTTCTCGGAGGTTTTTGCCATAAGACAATGGCAGGAAGTCTTACGACTCAGTGCATCTGCCACCACATTGCCCTTGCCTAGGTGATAATGGATCTCCAGATCATAGTCTTTAATGAGCTCAAGCCATCGTCTTTGCCTCATATTTAACTCCGACTGGGTGAAGATGTACTTCAAACTTTTATGATCTGTATATATGTGACAGATATTTCCCAGCAGATAGTGACGCCATATTTTCAGGGCATGAACCACAGCAGCTAGCTCCAGATCATGAGTTGGATAATGCTCCTCATGTCGGCGCAACTGCCTTGAAGCATACGCAATTACTCGGCCTTCTTGCATCAGTACACAGCCGAGCCCACTGCCAGATGCATCACAATATACATCAAAAGGCTTAGTGATGTCCGGTTGGGCCAATACCGGAGCAGTGGTTAATAATGTCTTCAATTGCCCAAAGGCTTCATTACACTTAGAAGACCAATTGAATTTAATGTCATTCTTCAACAAACTTGTGATTGGCTTCACAAGCTTAGAAAAATCGGGTATGAATCTGCGATAATACCCAGCTAGTCCAAGAAAACTCCGGACTTGGTGAACAGTGGTTGGGGGTTTCCACTCCAGAATATCTTTGACCTTGCTAGGATCTACCGCAATTCCTTTAGCTGATAACACGTGCCCCAAAAATTGAATTTCCTCCAGCTAGAACGCGCACTTGCTGAACTTGGCATACAGCTGATGTTCCCTCAGGCGCGTCAATACAATCCGTAGATGCTGAGCATGCTCCTCTTCATTTTTAGAGTATATCAAAATATCGTCGATGAAGACCACCACGAACTTGTCTAACTCGGGCATGAACACCGAGTTCATCAAATAGGTGAAGTGGGCAGGAGCATTTGTGAGCCCGAAAGACATTACCAGGTATTCAAACAATCCATACCACGTAGTAAATGCGGTCTTCGGTATATCCTCGGGCCGAATACGGATTTGATGATAGCCCGACCTGAGATCAATTTTAGAAAATACCCTCGCCCCAGTCAGTTGATCAAATAAAATGTCGATCCTTGGAAGGGGGTACTTATTCTTGATGGTGACCTCATTCAGGGGCCGATAATCCACGCACATGCGCAAGGTTTGATCCTTCTTCTTGACAAAAATGGCGGGACAACCCCATGGGGACGAGCTTGGCCGGATGAATCCCTTATTCAGTAGATCTTGTAATTGAATCTTCAATTCCACCAACTCATTAGGGGGCATACGGTACGATCTTCGGGAGATGGGAGCCGTACCGGGCTTTAGCTCAATTACGAATTCTACATCTCTTTCAGGGGGTAGTCAGGCAAATCTTCCGGAAATACATCTGGAAACTCACATACTACCAGAATGTTCTTGATCTCCGGTACAATGGCTTCGAATATTCTACCAGAAGCTTTGGCTGGATTGGTTGTGGGGAGAGTCAAAAGAATCTCTTCTTGATTATAGCTCAACCTAACGGTTCTGAGTTCAGTGTTGAGAATTGCCTTGTGTTGAGTTAACCAATTCATACCCAAAATTACATCTATATCCTGGCCTTTCAGAACAATCATGTTAGCAGGAAAGTTCCGTCCGGCCATTGTTACTGGCACTTCATAGGCCACTTCTCTAGTAAAAATGTGTCCCCCAGGTGAATGAATTTTAAATCCCTCTTTTGATTCATGACATGCAATGTGATGTTGCTCCACAAATTTCTTGCTAATGAAGGTATGCGAAGCACCAGAATAAAAAAGAATTATTGCAGGGTGACTGGCCACGGGAAACGTACCCATCATCACCGGCTCTCCCTCCGGTGTAGTGGCCACTTGGGTGTAATATACACGCCCCGTCTTCTTGGTATTCCTCCCCACAGCATTTCCCTTGGGCTGAGTGGACTTCCCAGTTCCTTGCTGAGCATTGGATTGATTTTGCTTGGGGTACGGGCAGTCTTTGATAAAATGTCCCGACTTGCCGCAGTTGAAACACCCAGTTGAAGAGCTGGGCAAGGCAGGGAATCGAGTGCCTGGGGCACCCGGCTGATTTGGGGAAGTGGAGGTATTGTTGGGGCGGATAATAATGGGCTGTTTGAAAGGGAATGCTGGTGGACGAGAAAAAGTATGGTTTTGGCTAGAAGGCCGGATGACGAACCGTTGCCTCTTCGCCTGGCCCTGATTAGGCCTCTCACCACTGAATCCCTTATTTTTCCCAGAACTTGCGTATTTTGCCTCCACAGATAAGGCTGTACTGACAGCCTTTCCATATGTGAGATCAATACATGTGGCCATTTTTCGCTGCAATCGTTCATTTAGACCTCTCATAAAACAGTTCTTTTTCTTCAAATCAGTATTCACCTGATCAATGGCATACTGCGACAGGTGATTAAACTTGTTAAGATACTGATTGATGGTGTCTCCTCCTTGTTTCAGCTTCATAAATTCCTCTTGTTTCATATGCAGCACCCCTTCCGGTATGTAGTGCTCACGGAAGGCTGCTTTAAATTCTTCCCAAGTGATTTGATGGTTGTCAGGTTGGATAGCCACAAAGTTTCCCCACCAAGTACTGGCAGGGCCTCGTAGTTGCTGTGCCGCAAACAATGGCTTCTGCGTTTCAGAACAACGAAGAAGGCCAAACTTTTGTTCAATAACTCGTATCCACTCGTCGGCTTCTAGCGGGTCTTCTGCTTTGGTGAATAGAGGTGGACGAGTTTCGGAGAAGTCCAGATAAGTAGTTTCACGGGGACCTTGCTGAAAACCTCTTCCTGCCTGCTGCTGGAACTGCTGCTGACCCG
This sequence comes from Zea luxurians, assembly GCA_029449295.1. Taxonomy (NCBI): domain Eukaryota; kingdom Viridiplantae; phylum Streptophyta; class Magnoliopsida; order Poales; family Poaceae; genus Zea; species Zea luxurians. The sequence goes on along the minus strand of JAOPSE010000001.1, from coordinate 39,468,600 downwards.
CCATTTCCCTAAGGAAGCGGGTATTATCGGCGGTGGCATTCACCAAGGCGGCAATCGCCTCGGCAAGCGTGGGTGGAACCGGAGGTGGATTTGGGGTGACATCCCGACCCCCAGAAGTTTCGGCTGCGTCCTGTCCGCGAGTCCTGGTCGGCATCTGAGGCAAAAACATTTGAATAAACATAATGTGCCAAAGAAAACCTTCCATTTTACATTACTATAAAGAGTAATGATACAGACTCGACACTACATAACAGGATACATTACCCATTTTACAAAAGTTCAACCTATTAAACATCAGTACACCCTACAATACACTACTCTACTTTTATTACACCATTAGTCCTGCTTTCCGTTACTTTTGGCGGCCTCATAGTCAGGTGTGGGAGTCCAGACGTCAACCAACCTCAAAGAAGGAGGAGGTTCAAAAAGGTCTAACTCCCCACCCAGCGCGCGTCCCGCAACGTGAGAAGGTCCGGCTTCCGCCTCAGTAGAGTGTGCAGGCTCACTAGGGTGTAATTGTGAGTATAGTACATGGACTTCCTCATGCAACGTATTGCAGTAGACCTGCAGGTTGTCGACGGCTGAGCTAAGTTCTTTAATTCGGGCCTGAGCCCTCGCTTCCTTAGCACATGCCAACATATGAGACTGTACTGCCCAGTCAAGTGCTAAGTCCCGATCAGCCAGTTGATCCTGCAGGTGACGGATATCCCGTCTTAGTTCATTAATTCTATCTCCGTCTGCGATCCAAACATTGGTCCTGTGTTGCAGTGTTGCTTGAAGTCGATTCACTTGGGCTTCAAGGTCTCCTATAGGGTCATTACTTCCGCTGCTACTGCTTTCGTGTCGAGGGGCTAGTTGATGCCGGGGTACTCCAATTGGTCCCGTTGACTTACGTGCCATTAGCCTTGTGCGTGGCGGCATCTTTCTAAGGGGGAAATGTTATTAGTATAATTCTTAGAATGATGCATGAATAAGTACAGAATCAACCTTAGTCGATTCAACCTTCTATACATTGCACTCTTCCTATCTGGTCTTTAAGATAAACTCTTCAGAGTACTTAGGTAAGAAGAGAAAAGAATTTTTAGGTAAGACTTTCGGAAATCCTTTTGAAGATGCCTCATAATATCTGCAAAGAAGGGCTACGCTCCGATACCAGCTGTGACGGAACCTCCCAAGTAATTAGGCCCACCTACAGTTGTCCTTGTCTAACAGACATCAGACACCCTGTAGATGTTCCTAAGTCACTTGACAAGCTCGGTATCTTTCCCGACCTCACCAGGAACGTTTCACCCGTCTTGCAGACATTACAGAACATCGGAGATAAAGAAATGCGGAAGCGAATTACATAAACTTACATTTATTTCAAAAGCAAGCTCGAGTTATTTTATTACAGACCAGACTAAAAGTGAGTGCAGAGTAGTAATATTATACAAACCAAGGGAGGCACAAACATCTCCCGATAAGCTATAAACGAAAGATCCTATGTGGAGGACCGAGTCCTCCCGCACTTCAGTCTTGTTTTTCTTCTTTGGGAACCACCTTGGCACAGAAGCAGCAAAAGTCTGCTACTTCCTCACCTAAAAACAACGAAGGGATAAACCCTGAGTATGGAATTACTCAGCAAGTCTTACCCGACTAAAAAAAAGACTCTCAAGGATATGCTGGTTATATGGGAGTCAAGGTAAGGTTTTTCAATAATCAAAGACTCTGTTTTGCAGAAATGCTTACTACAGTAGATCCTTAAAAATCCAATTTTATTTGTCAGGTTAGGTTCAATTACCTGCAACTAGAGTTCTTTTCTACCCTAGTTCAATCACTGGTCCTGCACTAGCCAGTTTCTTAACAAAAACCCATCATCTTTAGTGGAATGCTACGTGTAGGTCAGTGACCAAGTCTTCATAACCGCGAAGGTACGGCGATCCGAATCGATTATACTCAGCTGAGGATCTCCAATCACACGACATATGTAGCACTTAACCCTTGCATATGTCAACCCGCCACCGGGGTTCTTAAGACCGGATCAGGTTCACGCAAACCGAGAGCACAGATACACCACCGTCCAGCCTCTTGCCACGGAGGGTACACGCTACTCTCGCCACCGCTCCACGCCCATTTCGTGTTATCTTATTCCGGCCTTAGTCTGCCCGAGGCAAGGCTTACCCATGACGAGGCATGTGACCAGTTAAAGGGTCCTCGATCATCAAGCCTACATCGAGACGGTCCTTAATCGACTCAGACGGAGACACTACACCGAGACTCTCTTTCTCGTGCAAGTCACCCGCCCGGTCTCAGCTTAATCTTTTTAACCCAAAAACTTGGTACCTGACAGAGGTACATCTTTTCCGATGTTGAATCCATCATGGCCATGATGGATTCACCATCAAGTTTTATTTTCAAAAATATCCTTCCCACTTTGCCAAACATCTTTTGTAAAACAAATCCTTTTGGTTTTTCTAAAGCAATACTAAGCATAGTAAAACCTTTTTGTAAAAACAGGGTTTCAAGGAGGGTAATCAAGATCAAGGAAGGTAATGCAGGAATTGTTTAATCAATCAACTCCTATTACCTAATGCAGCAAGCAAGTGAGAAAGATTTTAAAAACATCAAGGGAGGTGGCAAATGCACCGGGGCTTGCCTTTGTTATCAGGTGAGTCCTGCTCGGATCCACAAATATCGAAATAAAAGCAGTTGCCTGCTTGAGGATCTGAGGTTGGTGGAGTTCCCTCTTCAGTGACTTCTTCTTCTTCTTCGTGTTCTAACATAACCATATATATGCATAAGAATGGATGCCATGGGGTGCTCATGAGGATGCAAAGATAATATAAACTTATTATCTAAGTCTTGAGTACAACTTTCCTTCACGGTACTCCGAGAACCTAGGGTTTCCGGGGTCAGTAAAGGAGTTCATAAGGCAGGGGGGGTTGGTTTTGGGTTTAGTGATCAAACAAGGTCCAAATCAACCCAAATTCTACCCAAGGCTTCTAAATATTGATTTAAGTGCCCATAAAAAGTTTGGACATTTTTGGACTTACCATTTATTTTCTAAAAATCTATAACTACTACTTTTAATTACTTTAAATACCCTAAAATTTCTTATTTCCATTAAAAATCACAAAACTATTTTTACTAAATACTAGAGAAAATAACAAGCCTAGGAAAATTAGTTTCACAATTTTAGCATTTTTCTACATTTTTCTATAATTATTTTGGCTCTGCTGGAAAAAGAAAAAGAAAAAGGATTAAATAGAACTGGGCCGATTCTGGCCCAAACGGCCCAAGTCCAGGGAGGAAAGGCACCCGCGCGCGCCCGCGCCGGCGACTTTGCACGAAGGCCCTCACGGTTTTGGCTAACTTAAATCAGGTTTGTTTACTGTTCTTCTGTGTCACTGACCAAATGCAGAAAAGCCCCTGCGTTTCATCCTATTCACAATTGGAAGTCCACGACGCCGTTCATGCTTGGCCGCGCTCCGGCGAGCACCTACACCGGCCGAGCGGAGCAACGGCTGAGCTCTCCGAGCAACAGACACCGAATTGGATCGATCCTAAGCCTTTTCCCCAAACTAATTTGGCTATTAATCAACTAGGGAACCCTGGCCACGGTGGCCGTGAGCATCACGGCGAGACAGCCGTGTTCCCGGCGATGGGTGTCGGTCTAGTTCAATTAAAGGGGTCGGGGAGCTTCGCAGATGCATGAGAATGCTCAAACAAGGGAGCAGAGGGCGGGAACTGACCGGAGTTGAGCTGGCGACGGTGAGCTCGGTCTCACGGTGGCGGAAATCGGATTTGGGGGAAACTTGGAATTAGAGCTCACGGTGGCAGGACTGGGGTTGATACTGGACGATGAGGTACGTGATGAAGTTACGAAGCTAACGGTGGGCTCAATTTAAAGACTCCGAGAGCGGTGGCTCTCAATTTGACCGCGGCGAGCTGGCGGCCGGAGGTGAAGAAGAAGCCTGGCGCGCGCGGTTACGTGTCCTATGGCGTGGCAAACTCCCCAACGATGATGGGATGGCTCAAAGGAATCACGGCGACACGGTAGAAATACTAGGCCACGCGGCGGAGGACCGTCGACCGGAGTTGGAGAAGAAACGCGAGCTGCGGATGCGCTGGCAAGCCTTCCGCGCGGCGGTCTCCGGTGAGGGCACGGGTTGCCGCTTAACCTAAGCTCGCCACCTCGGTAACTTTTGCCATGATACACAGGAACTTTACCGCGACCACCGACGACCGATCACGCCGCGGTGGCGTTCTTATCGCCGGCGGGGGTGATCCTGATCCACAGCGCGAGAGTTCTGATGACGATGAACAGTGCTCAGAATTCAGGGAAGAACTTGACTGACAGAGCACATTGGAGCCCAGTTTTCTCAAATTTTCGTGTGAAACCTAAGCCAACTTTCTGTAGTAAAGTTGTAGAACTATAATCCCTCTACAACTTTGCTACAATGTGCATTCACAAAAAGTCACTGGATTAAGGTTTAATTCACCCACTAAGTCGACCCTGTTACACTGAAAGGCTGAATTTCAGAATGAACAAGCCTGACAGTCAAACTTTGATTGGGTTTTTCTCCAAATTTCTCATAACAACTAAGCTCACACTCTTTAGCAAAGTTGTTCTCCTATAATTGGTCTTCAACTTTGATGTGGTGACCTAGGGAAAAAACCCTATACTTTGTAAGTTACAAATCCCCAAAGTTGAGCCCATTCTCTGATTTTCAGACTTAGAATAAAACTCAAATGAGGTCCATTTTGCATTTAAGTCCAAAACTTTGGGTTTGGCTTTCAAATCCACATATTTGTGAACCAATTGACTTAAAGTACTTATTTGGCTTGGTTTTTGCACTTTAGCCCAAAAGTGGGCTAATTTTGCACATAAGCCCCTAGGGTTTGGTTTTAGGGTTTTCCAGGGTTCCAATTAGGGTTTCTGGTATCCCAGGGGTATAAAAGGAATTCAAGTTTGTTCTTAGAGTCATTTTATGACTTTTACCCTAAAGTCTTTAGGTTTTCTTAACTTGGGTTAAGTTTTACCCCTTTAACCACTATTTAGGGTTAAGTCCTTTAACCAGGGTTCTATTTGCAAAAACATTAAAACAATACAACTTGTTTGAAATTTTTGCCTAGTGAATGCACTCTAGGTGTGTCAAACATATGCAATGCCAATGCTTATGATGCCATGCTCAAGTTTTAGTTATAGTAACACCAGGGGTGTTACATTGAACCCATCAAGGCCCTGATGGATCCACCATCACAAGTTTTATTTTTGAAAACATCCCATTCCATTTGAAGCATCACTTTTTGTTTTAAAACAAAACATTTATTTTTCTAAAGCAGGGCTAAGCATCATAAAAATCCTTTTTATAAAAGGGTGTCAAGGAAGGGTAATCAATTTTCCAAGGAAGGAAATACATCAATTGTTTAGCACCCAACTCCTATCACCTAATGCATCATATAAGGTGATAAAGATTTTAAAACAGCAAGGAGGTGGCAAATGCACCGGGGCTTGCCTGGAATAAACACTACGTTAGTGTTTGTTAGATGACGTCCACTTGGCGACCAGTTTTTTTGTTCTGATACTTGCTTTGTCTGTCCATTTTCAGTTTCGTCCATTAGCATCATCTTGTGGAGAAGCTCACGCGCGGCGACATCTTGTGGCCGACTCAACTTTGGTCCTCCATTTTACGTAGTCAATAAACGTACCTAAATGATTTGCATAATGCACATGAATGCATATAAACAGGAATATCACAAGCCTGAATAATGCTACACGACAGCGAATTAAACAACTAGCGGTGAGGCGTTGTACCATTTCATACGGAAACACTAGTGATTGACATACGACTACGCCCAATTATCACATTTTTCTAGCGTAATCGCATCTACTTCAAACATCAAGAACAATATTCTAAACAAGTCCTATACCAACATTAGCTAACACATGACACCGAAGGACTAACAATACTTAGACTCTCCCTCTTAGGACACCAGAATCTTAGAACAATGAACAAAAGCATTTCAGTTAGCTTTTAAAATTACTATTTTAGATCATTATGCATAGCACATTTACTAAATAAAACACCTTGTTTAAACTTAAACTAACAGGTAGAATATTATTATATAGCCTAGAGTTCTACGAAACTCTTGCTTTAAAAAGAATACGAGAATCATCGCGATTAATATATATAATGAATACAACAAACCAGATAGCTAGGGCAATGAGTCCGTGCACCACAACTAATTAGAACTCGAATTAACGAGATCGACGATGATCTACAGTTCACCCATTTTACCGAACATTCGAGGAGTGCTGCGCTAGAGCTATTTTCACCACACAACAGCACAACAGCACATCGACACGACAATGGATCTAGCCATAATTATCAAGCACACATATACTAAATAAAAGGATCATCACACTAACCTATTAATTTATTCAATGATCTAATTATCACGAATAACCCATCTGCTCACCATGACCAAAACGATTTGATAATCGCAAATCGACGATGAATCATGGTTTGGGCATTTTTGCTGAACACTGAGCGAACGCTACATGAACCTTCACTGTCTACACCATCTAGCCTTCCATGCTAATCGCATATTGCGATTCAAACTCATGAACACAAGAAAGACGTAAATCACCACTGGAATACTAAAACGGTGTCGGTCACAACATATAATTCAAACACCCACCTGCTCACCTATCCGCGGACGCCGGGGACGCTTTTAACGGCAAGGGCAAGACTGACAGTCTGGACACATCAGCATGCGGAGACGCATGTCCATAGCGAGGACGAGTAGATGAGCAGGGACAAGCTATCGTCAAGACATGACGACGAGGGCAAAGTTGACGATGAGCACTATGGAGGGAACGATAATGCTGCTGCAGAAGTCGGAGATGACGACGATTATTGGTTTCGGCGTTTCGGCGAACATCTAGCGGACGCTGTACTAGGGCTGCTTCTCTTCATCAATCCTCATGAATTTCTCCTCTGAAATCTCACAGGTCAGAGCGAGCCAACGTTGTGGTAGGGACCGACGGAGAACTCCTGTGCTGAGTACAAGGAACAACGACATCGAGACAAAGGTTGGAGACGGCAGCTGGATGAGGCGAGCCCGCGGCGGCTCGCGTGCAGGGAAATGGGCATCGGCTTGTTGCAGAAAAAAAGGGTGGGCGCTGAGAAGCTGGGCGCCATGGCCGGTGGTTCACCGTGGCCGAGCAAAAACGGAGGCGTGCCAGCCCCGGTGTTGGTGCAAGGGCGACGATTTGGATGGAGGCAAGGCCGGCGCGGCGTCCAGGAGCCTGGTCAGGCAAAGCAAGACGGTGGTGTCGGGCTCATGGAGGAAGGGAAAAGCGAGCCCATCGGATGTACCAGACCAGGACGCTGGGAAGGGAGGGGTGACGCCGAGTGCTGCTGTTGCTCAGTGATGGGAGCTGAGATGAGCGTTGACCATGTGAGGGAGGTCACAGCTGTGTGTGTAATTATAGATGGCCAACCGGGCCGCACGGCACGGCACTGGCACTAGCACGACCAAGCACGGCACTACAGGGCACGACACGGCTAGGCACGATAAAGAATTCGTGCCATGCCTGGTAGTGCCCCCGTGCTGGGCTCTCGGCCCAGGCACGGCACTATCATCGCCTAGCCGTGCCGTGCCGTGCCACCAGGCACGGCGGCACGCCAGTGCTAGTGCCAGCACGGGCACTATACATAAAATACCAGCAAATACAACAGCCATCAAACAGACTTACAGACATAAGATAATTTTATTATGAGACATACTAGAACAGCAAGCAAACTGATATACCAGCAAAGAGAATGGTCACAAAGAGAGGAAGAGCCTAATCAAACAACAATTTTATTTTGAGCTGTAGTGCAATGGTTGCCTCGTTAAAAACCTGTCTAGGTAAAACTCACCCTTGTGAGAAACCCTAGACAGGAAAAAAGAGTACAGCCCAGCTCATTAAAATGTTTTTCAAATGTTTACAGTCCAGTCCAGTCCAGTCCAGTGTCCAGGTGCATAATATTACAGTCCCATTACAGAAATGGTCACAAAGAGAGTAAGACTAATCAAGATAAAGATCTTCAAATGTTTCTTCAAGCTCTTTGTCATCCACCATGTGTTGCATCCTTGCTTCAGCATCCTCCCAATCTTTAATGCATGTCAACATCTCAACCACATCAGACTTCAATCTCCTCCTCCGCTCGTCGATGATCCTGCTAGTTAAACTAAAAGTGGATTCTGAAGAGATGGTAGACACAGGAACAGTTAAAATATCTTTAGCCATAATTGACAGTACTGGATAAGTGAGTTTGTGCTGATGCCACCAGTGCAAGATATTGAAATCATCAGTTAATTGGTTGACAGTGTCACAATCTAAGTAAGAAATGAGTTCAGAAGCAGTAGAAGCTGAAGAGCTTGCAGCATGCAGTAGAGCAGTTGCAGAGGTATCTCTAGCAATGTTTAGAGTAGAAGCAAAAGAATGCATACCAACAGAAGTACCCACATCATCAGCATCATCATAAATTTCATCTCAAGCAGACCGTTTCTTACCAGACAAGTTAGGAGGGACAACCCTGTTCAATCTAACAGATCCATATTTCTCTTCATATTTATTATAAACATCAGTAAGCTTAGTTCTAGTGGTAACCTGATAAACAGCATAATCTGTACTTGTCAGGTTCATTAATCTTCTAAGCACTCTACTAAAACCTTTCATTTTAGCTCTAGGGTCCAAGATGAATGCAAAAGAGTAAAGTAAAGGGATGTTCCTCCAATATTTATTATATTTATCTATCATAGGTTGAACGACACCTCTGATGTGAGTGTCATTAGCATAGTTCTTTAGATGTATAGCAATCTTAACAAGAAAATGAAGCATAAGTGGAGATGTAGGATAATAAACACCAGACAATGCAACTGTAGAATCATAAAATAGCTCAAGAAATTTAAGTACTTTCTTTCCAACAACCCAATGTTCATCAGTTAAAATAAATTGATCACCTTCAGCCCTAGGATAGTTTGCATGCATGAAAGTAGTGAAAGGTATCTTATGAGGAAACAAATGCTTAAGCATGAGATATGTAGAGTTCCACCTAACCTCCATGTCCAACTGGAATTTTCTAGGCCTAATATTAGTAGCAATGCAATAACTTTTATATGCAGCAATTCTCTGATTAGAGGAGTTTAAAAAAGATATTGCAGTTCTAAATGTTTCAATCAAATTCTTAAGAGCATCTAGGGCCTCTTTAACTATCAAATTGATTATATGACATGCACAACGCTGATGCAAGAACATTTCAGATTCTACCCCATTATCAATACCAAGATATGGTGACATTATAGGTCTAAGCAACCTCATGGCAGCAGCATTAGATGATGCATTGTCTAGGGTAAAAGCAAACACCTTATTAGTCAAGCCATAATCAGCAAGCACACCAGCAACACGATCAGCAATGTTTTGTCCATTGTGTGACACATCAATAAGAACTAAAGCAAGCACCCTTTTCTCTAGTTGCCAATCAGGGTTTATGTAATGGGCAACAACACTAAGGTAGTCCTCTTTGGCATTACCAGACCAAATGTCAGAGGTCAAACACACACAATTAACATCAGAAGAAGAAAGTGTCTCAACAAGCTTAGCCTTTTTGTCAGTGAAGTATTTAACCATGTCTCTGGTGGTGGTTTGCCTAGAGACAGGCACAAATTTAGGATTATGTGCAGTTCTAATGTAGTGTTCAAATGCAGCATTTTCACCCAAACTAATAGGAATTTCTAGCCTAGCAAGCAATCGAACCAATTCATTACGTGCAACCATAGGACAGTACTCCCAATTACGCATACTACCATCAGGATTAAAAGATATCTGAGACTGAGACATGCGGGTTTTTTCACGCCTCCTGGGACATCTATCTCTATGTCGGGTCAGGTGGCCAGTGCCACCACTAGAGAGAGCAGAATATTGCTTAGAGCAATGTATGCACTTAGCTGCAAACCTTACCTTCTTACCATTCACGGTTTTGAAAATTTTCTTGAAATCTAACCACACTGCAGAAGTAGAAGGACGACAACGCTTGGAACTGTGTTCGTCCCCTTCACCTTCCTGATCCTGACCACCGACTTGTTGTTCATCACCGACATGGACAGGATGCTCACTGCTAAGGCCAAAGAGCGCTGCAGCATCCTCCCGGAGGTCATCCTCATCGTCGTCTCCGGCCAACCCACACAACCGTCGCTCCTCGTTGCAGTCGACCTCAACAGTTTCATCGTCGGAGACGGCCATCGACCCACCTCGGGCTCGGAGTCCCGGTTCCTCAACGGAGTAAGCCGGAGCACCAGAGCTAGGAGAGAGGAGGGGATGACCGGTCCGGCCAACCGGTTCCTCCACGGATTTGAATCCGGAGCACCAGACAGGTGAGGGAGAAGAAGATAGGTGAGGGAGACCAGAGCTAGGAGAGAGGAGAGTACAAGTGCCAGTGCCAGTGCCGGAGAGGCCGAGAGGGAGACCGGAGCTAGGAGAGAAGAGAGTACAAGTGCCAGTGCCAGTGCCGGACAGTGCCGGAGGGGGAGAAGAAGATAGGTGAGGGAGACCAGAGCTAGGAGAGAGGAGAGGCCGAGAGGGAGACCGGAGCTAGGAGAGAGGAGAGTACCAGTGCCAGTGCCAGTGCCGCCGTACCGGACCCCGGAGTCCCGGTTCCTCAACGGAGCAAGCCAGAGCACCGGGATCTCCACAGAAGCGCAGATCACACCGGAGGCCGGAGGGGGAGAAGAAGACAGGAGAGAGGAGAGAGATGAGGGAGAACGGAGCACCGGGATCTCCGCAGAAGCGCAGATCGCACCGGTTCACAAACCCTAATAAGCCGGAGCACCGGGATCTCCGCAGATCACACCGGAGGGGGAGAAGAAGACAAGAGATCCGAGCGGGGGTTATGGATCTGAGTTACCCGGTTCACAAATGCGCAGATCCGAGCGGGGGAGAGCCGGAGAGGATCTCCGACGAGCGACGATCGATCCGAGCAGAGGCGCCGAGGCGGAGAGCCGGAGACCGCAGACCGGAGGCGGAGATGGAGACCGGAGCGCTTAGCGGAGGCGGAGGGAACGAGGGAGAGGGGAGCTCGCCGGAAGCCGCCAAATCGCCCGCGGCTGAGCGAGAGCGAGTTAGGGTTTGAGCGAGAGCGAGAGCGAGTGAGCGACTGAGCGAGCGAGTGAGCGGCCGCGGCTTGGGGAAGTGGGGGGGCGGGTTAGACGCACGCGGCTCGCCGGCTCCTGGGTGGGCCGTGCCGGCGCCGTGCCAGCCCAATTTGCCGTGCCGTGCCTGAGCCGACCCTACGGGCCCAAGTGGTGGCCCAGGCACGGCACTATGTACGGGCCGTGCCCGGCACTGGCACTAAAAGGACCGTGTCGTGCCGTGCTAGTGCCGTGCTTTTTAGTGCCGTGCCAGTGCCGGCCCGTCGTGTTAGTGCCATTTGGCTAACTATATGTGTAATGATGGGAGAATAATGGACGAGGGCGTACATGAGAAGGGATAAGAATAGAGACTAGGCGGTGGGAGATTTTTTTTCAAAGAGTTAACGTACGGGAGAAATCTAGAGGGCGCTCGCAGATAAGGAATAGCAGGGTAGGGCGGTGGAAAATAAGGCAACAGTTATTTGTTCTTTTCTATCGAATTAATACACATCCTTCTCCTGTTAGAAATAATCTTGTCATTAGTTTTGCATGTTTATTTTAATTCCCATGTACATGTAAGCGCAGCGGCAGATTAAAAGATAGGACTAAAAAAATATGAGGCAAGTGAGCTGTTGTTTTTCTGAGTCAGTGTGTATGCACTGTGTGATACAAGCATATAACGTATGTGCAAGAAGTGCTTAAAAGATAGTCATCAGGAGAGATGGGACTGCATGCAAACTTGAGGTGCATGAGCTTCAGCTTGGTGGCGAAGGATCAGGCCAACGACTAGATCCCATGCATAGTCTGGTGGCGTGAGATTTTCCGGTCACATGCAGCCATTAGCCTATTGATTAGTGTGTGTATGGTCATTAGCATGGCGTGAGTTTGATCATGGGTTAGTACTAGCCCCTTTTTATTTTCTTTCTTTTTCTTATACAAAAGAATACATACATATCCGTCTTTTGGGATTCGGATTTAGGCAAGATGCAAACAGATTGGATCAAAATGTTGTTAGGATACGATATTATTTTTCTCGGATGCTAGAATAGGAAACTGAATCGGCTAGCCGTTCTGGTCTCATTTAGTTCAAGTTTGATTTATTCTAAACAGTCCACCCTTAATATTATCGCTACAGAGTTCGTAGAGATCGCTCGAACAAGAGCGAAATAATTAGGTGATGTTTCTAATTCGCCTTAATTGATTAATTTTAAACTGACACCAGACTCGACACTATATGAAATAAATAAATTTTTGAACTACGCGAGCCGAACGCGACATCGCAATCGGAATCCCTTCAGAGACGATGTCACGCATCGTCACGGGAGCGAGATGTAGACGGATTAAACCAGACGATATCGGATTTGATTTCAAGGATTAGAGTTTGGGCAAGACGTCGATGGCTCAACCCAAACGATATTGAATTCAATGTTTCGGAAGATTACTCAAGTCTGAATTTTACAAAATAAATTAGGATAATTTAGACAGATGGGGACAGACACGATATCCAAAATCGTGATAGACGAAGACGATTAAAATTTAGTGTCCATTCTATCCACCGCTATCATATGTTAAAGTCCGCACTCGTGATTGAGCAGACGATAAACACCTGGGGTGTTACATATACTAAACCAAATGACAAGTGACTGGACTAAAGAATGGTTTTATGTAAAAGCTTGTATAAAAAAACAGTGACGAATTTCAAGTGCATCGTAATAAGTCTAATGAAGGTGAGCTTCGGTTTTAAGATTACGCTTTCCAACATGGTCATAGGTTTACAATACCACACGACCCATGTTGCCTTCAACACCGTGGTGGACCAGATTGGCACCCGACACTTGGTGCAAATTCCTTGCCAACATAATGTTCCCCCACATAGTCTGGCTAGGGAATGCTGAAGCGGTGACGAGGAGGTTAAAAGTGGTGTGCTAAAGGCTTTTCCATATTGTTTAAATACATAAGTTGAATTCAAGCGCCCAAATGCTGAATTATTAGAGTATATTGAAATAACTTACAATCAAATTCTTGGTAATTATACAGTAAAAAAATCGACTAATGATAGCTACCTTCAGAGGTCAGGCAAAACAAATGTTAAATAGAGTTATGGATGCACTAGGATTTGAGTACCCCGACTATCCGAAGCTACCGAAAGAGGTCGCCGCTGGGGTGTAGAGGAAAAGAATAGTTAGCATTTTGAAAAGATAAGTTGCTAGATTGGTCAAAGCCAAGAAACAGACCACAAAACAAGCTGAGAAACAAAAGGTGTCCGAAGAGCCAAAGGTGACCAAGGTTGATCGTGAAGGGTCTTCACACGCAGAGTCAAAGACCCCACCTTCAAAGAGGAAGAAAACAAATACAATTGTTAGTAAAACCGAAGAGGAGCCCTCGATGGTGGCCAAAAAGGACATCAGAAGTGTATCGACTTCATCACTTGGGGCCACACAAATATTGGAGGTATGGTATGGGACGCCCTTGGCTGACTAATTAGGAAAGCTAGTGGAGGACTACCTTACCCGAAAGGGGCAAGGGCAGTAGGGGAGTAGTCGGTATAGGGAGGTTCTCGGGTTGATTTTGCTGCGATGGCTTTTCAGACGGGGATTCCTATACTGTGCTCCCTAAAAACTGTATCGGGTTTTCTGAAGCTAGTGAAACTTTGTAAAGGTCTCGTAGTGTTACCCTGCATCGCTTCCTTGGTAGAGATGTATGAGATTCATGACCCAGTGGCAGATGGGTAACACAACTTGTGGGTAAAGATGCACAACCTCTACAGAGTGTAAAACTGGTATATCAGCCGTACTCACGATCATAAGCGGCTCGGACCCTCACATGAGTAACTTATGGAATTAAATTTAATTGGTCATTTTGCATCTCATTGTGGTTTATTTATTAATTCTAATCTCTCATTATTCGGGTTGGTATTTACTTATACTTAGTAACTGCTAATAAAATTTGACCAACTTATTAAAAGCAATGCTCAGCTTTAACCATTATTTGTTGATCAGCCTTACACTTTACATGAGCTCCCACCTTTGGTGAGTTCATGCACATTATTCCCCACAACTTGTTGAGCTATGATCTTTTGTGAGCTCACCCTTGCGATATATAAACCCCCATAGGAGAAGAACAGGTAGTCCAGGAGAAGGTCTACTACGAGGAGTACGAACTTGTCTAGGTGGCGTCTCCCAGTCAGCTTAATGGCGCCAAGGAATAATTATTAGTTTATTTTATTGTTATCATTTATTTTTGTAAGACTCTTCCGCTATGTAATAAAGATTGTGACATTTATCTCTATACACTTGGTCATTATATATGTTGTTCTTTGATGCACATCTGAGACGCACCCGGCTTTATCCTTAAATCCGGGTGTGACAGGATGAGGGAGAGAAGGTCAGGAACCAGTCCATATAGATGCAACAATGGGCTATATAGGAGCTCGTCGAGGGTGGAACTGGGCATCAAAGATGGCCAGTGATGACGGCTCGGAGTGGAGGGCGCTGGTAGCCAGTGGAAGGGAGGAGGAAGGGACACAGGCGGCAGTTGATGAGATCCACTTGGCAGGAGGCACATAGTCGCGAGGTGGCATGGCTGCGAAAACCGAACCGGCGGCGGCGGCGGCCATCCAAGCACGTGCTAACGGGAGCAAGTTAGCAAGAAAAAGAAATGGGGATAGGAGAGAGAAGGCGGGCGTGGAGTGAGCAGAGAGATGAGGAGGGCTCACGGCGCTGCGATTATATAGCCGCGGAGAGGGTAGAACAAGGGGCGTCGAGCGCTACTGGTGCATGTCCATCAATGGTGCCGTTACAATGGAGAAAAAATGGCTGCTTGAATGGAGCGCTAGTGGGGAGAGGAGAAAATGGATGGACGTTGCAGCGTGGTGGCGTGCTGCATGGTGTCGAGCGTGGGCAAATAGATGCAGCAGGCGAGGAGGCATGTACGACGTGGCATAGGCTAAAACGACCGTGGTGAGAGAGCGATTCAGACTTTCAACGTAGGTGGAGGAAACAAATGACAAATGGGGCCCACATGACATAGGGCCTGTTGTTTCATCTTTTTCTGATCAGCTTTTCTGAAAAGCTGGTTGTGGGGAAAAGTTGGCTGTGGGGAGAAGTTGACTGAGAAAAATCTGAGTGTTTGGTTCGGCTGCTGTGGGGAAAAGCTGGTGATTAGAATCTGGATGTTCGGATACGCAGATTTTGAGATTGTAGATTCTGAGTGAAAAAAGTAAATAGACAAAGATACAATAATCAACACCTCATTACAATTAGACATGATATGCTCATTATAACATAACTATCGACTGGTTCAGATAACTAACTACGACACTAATACATTAGCAATTGTGTCTCTAAATGCACTCATGTCTAACTCATATAATGTGCGAGTACTACTCACGGATTTTCAAAGAATAGATCCTGACATTAGATCTAGTTAAAAATTCATTGTCATACTAATGGCATCTGAAATTAGATCCTACAATATAAATGTATGTTTACCGGACATTAATACAAACTCAAACATTGAGTATGAGGTCTGCTCTACTTCTTGGCGCGGGGAAGTGCGGTTCTGCTCGGCTTCTTGGCGAAGCAGTACCGAGGCAGCTTTTTTACTACCATTGCGAACGGGCTTCCTTTCGACGCGCTTACCAAGGCCGTGGCATGAGAAGCTGTCCGTTTGGATGCGGTGCGCGGCTTATTGAAAGGGAAATTTGCCCTTGAGCAATTTCTATAAGTATTTTGGCGATTAGATGCCCAACACATATTATTTGAGTCCTTATGTGTTGAATGTGATAAAAGTGCAAATCAAAGTACAAGGTATGTTTCTAGACTTAGTATATTATTTTGTATACTAATGTGTTTGTCCAAGTGCTAGAAACAAGGCCAAGAGAAGAAGAAATGCAATAAAAAGCTTGGCTGTGTGCAGCCAAACTCCAGCTCGGCCTGGCACATCGGACTGTCCGGTGGTGCACCGGACAGTGTCCGGTGCGCCAGGCTGGTCAACGGTGAAGTGGCCGCTCTCGGGAATCGACGGAGTCGTATGGCTATAATTCACCGGACTGCCCGGTGGTGCACCGGACTATCCGGTGAGTCATCCGCGATAAACTCGTCGCTCTCGAGAATAGGAAAAAGGGCAACGTGGCTAAAAGTCATCGGACTGTCCGATGGTGCACCGGACTGTCCGGTGAGCCAACGACGCTTGGGCCAACGGTCGACCGCGCAATCAACGCGCGACACGTGGCCATCTCCAACGGTCGGCTGATGCACCGGACTATCTAGCGTGCACCAGACAGTGTCCGGTGTGCCAACCGATCCCGAGAAGCAATGGTCGGATGCTCCCAATTTGGAAGGAGATCACGCACCGGACAAGCTACAGTGGCTATCCGGTGGCGCATCGGACTGTCCGGTGCGCCACTCGACAGAAGGCAAGGATAGCCTTCCATGTTGATCTCCAACGGCTCCTAGCTGCCTTGGGGCTATAAAAGGGACCCCTAGGCGCATGGAGGAGGACACCAAGCTTACAAGAAACATTCTAAGACTCCCAGACTCCGCCTCCACGCATTTGATTGATTGTGTTAGTGATTTGAGCTCTGTTTGAGTTGCATACTCCCTGTGCTTTGTTTTGAGCTCAAGTCTTGGCTTGCGTGCGTGAGTGTGCTGCGAATTTGAGTCTTGCGTGTGTTGCTCTCCCTCTCTCACTACTGTGATTCTCTTGTGACAAACTTGTAAGGGCGAGAGGCTCCAATCTGTGGAGATTCCTCGCAAACGGGAGAAAGACTATAAGGAAGAAAGTCGTGGTATTCAAGTTGATCATTGGATCGCTTGAAAGGGGTTGAGTGCAACCCTTGTCCATTGGGACGCCACAACGTGGAAGCAGGCAAGTGTTACTTGGCCGAACCACGGGATAAAAATCACGAGTCTCGTGTGTTGCTTCTTGTGATTGCTTTGTTCGCACGAGCGTGTTCCATAGCCACTTGATTTCACTAATTCCTTAACAATCAAGTTTGTGGCTATTTAGTGTTTAATTTTACAGGATCACCTATTCACCCCCTCTCTAGGTGCTCTCAATTGGTATCAGAGTCGTACTCTTCATTTAAGGGACTAACCGCCCGAAGAGATGGATCCTAAGGGTAAGGGGATGGTGATTAACGACAAGGAGAAGGAGTCCCTCCTCAACGAGCCAAGAGACGACAAGCCTACCGACTCTGGCTCGAGTCACAAGAAGAGGGACGGGAAGAAGAAGAGACGCATCAAGAAGATCATCTACTACGACAGCGATGCATCTTCTTCTTCACCAAGGGACAACGACGACGATGACTCCTCGTCAAAGAAGAAAATTGTCAATCAAAACTATTTTTTTGATTACTCTCGCATTCCCTATAATTCAAATGTGCATCTTCTTTCAATTCCCCTTGGAAAACCTCCACACTTTGATGGAGAGGACTATTCGTTTTGGAGCCATAAAATGCATAGTCATTTATTCTCTCTCCATCCTAGCATATGGGAAATTGTAGAAAATGGGATGCATTTTGATAGCACTGATAATCATGTTTTTATAAATGAGCATATCCATAAAAATGCCCAAGCTACTACTATTTTGCTAGCTTCACTTTGTAGGGATGAATATAATAAGGTGAGTGGCTTGGACAACGCTAAGCAAATCTGGGACACCCTCAAGATATCTCATGAGGGAAACGACGCCACTATAATCACAAAGATGGAACTAGTGGTAGGCGAGCTAGGGAGGTTCGCGATGATTAGGGGAGAGGAGCCAACTCAGACCTACAATAGGCTCAAGACCCTGGTCAACAAGATTCGAAGCTATGGAAGCACAAGATGGACGGATCATGATGTTGTCCGACTCATGCTAAGGTCATTTACTGTAATTGACCCCCGTCTTGTGAATCTTATTCGTGAAAACCCCAGGTACACAAAAATGATGCCCAAGGAGATCCTCGAAAAATTTGTAAGCGGGCGCATGATGGTTAAGGAGGCAAGATATGTAGATGACGCCTTGAACGGTCCACTACCCATCTACGAACCGCAGCCCATTGCTCTCAAAGCAACAAGTAGCAAGGAGGCGCTACCAAGCAAGGTAGCTCAAGTGGAGGCTGCCGGACTCGATGAGGACGAAATGACGCTTATCATCAAGCGCTTCAAGACCACGCTTAAAGGACGCAAGGAGTACCCCAACAAAAACAAAACAAGGGGAAAGTGTTCCTGCTTCAAATGCGGTAAGACTGGTCATTTCATTGCACAATGCCCCGATAATGATAATGACCAGGGACAAGAAAAGAGCGGGAAGAAGGAAAATAAGAAGAATTACAGGAAGGCAAAGGGCGAGGCGCATCTAGGAAAGGAATCGGATTCTGACTGCTCATCATCAGACTCTGACGATGAAGGACTTGCTGCCTCGGCCTTCGATAAGTCTTCACTCTTCCCCAATGAACGCCATACATGTCTTATGGCCAAGGAAAGGAAGGTACATGTTCGAGATACCCCTAAGTACACTTCTTCTAGCAATGAGGAATCATCTGATGAT
Organism: Zea luxurians; assembly: GCA_029449295.1. Taxonomy (NCBI): domain Eukaryota; kingdom Viridiplantae; phylum Streptophyta; class Magnoliopsida; order Poales; family Poaceae; genus Zea; species Zea luxurians. Next base: position 39,449,907 of record JAOPSE010000001.1, on the reverse strand, counting down.
GAAGTAGATTACTCTGATTTATTTAAGGGGTTAGATCGAGCTAAAGTAGAGAAAATTAATGAATTAATCGATGCTCTCAATAAAAAAGATAGATTTCTAGAAAAGCAAGAGGATATATTATATGAGGAACATGACAAATTTGTTAGTGTGCAAAAATCTCTTGCTTTAGAAATTAAGAGAAATGAAATGCTATCTTCTAAGTTATCTGCTTGCCATGAATCTGTCTCTAGTTTAAGGAGTTTAAATGATGAATTTAATGCTAAGCTAGAGGAAGTTAACAAAACTAGTTCATGTGTAGAGCATGTTGTTATTTGTAATAGATGTAAGGATTTTGATGTTGATGCCTGCGATGAACATCTTGCTTCTATTACTAAATTGAATAATGAGGTGGCAAGTCTTAATGCTCAACTTAAGACTTGCAAAGTTGAATTTGATAAATTAAAATTTGCTAGAGATGCCTACACTGTTGGTAGACACCCCACGATTAAGGATGGACTTGGTTTTCGAAAGGAAACCAAGAACTTAACAAGCCAAAGGGCTCCCGTTCTCAATAAGGAGAAAGGGAAGGCCCCTATGGCTAGTAGTTCCCAAAAGAATCATGCCTATATTTATGATAGGAAATATTCTAGGAATGCTTATAATGATAGATGTTATGATCGTGCTTTTACTGATTCACATGCTATGTTTGCATCTAGTTCCACTCTTGTTCATGGTAGAAGTAGGCCTAGGAGAAATCATGTTGTGCATCATGCGTCTAGGAAAATGTGCAATGGACCTTCTACCATTTACCATGCTTGCAATACTTCATTTGTGCTTTCATGTAAGAACACAAAAGTAGTTGCTAGGAAGTTGGGATCCAAATGCAAGGGAGACAAGACTTGTATTTGGGTTCCAAAAGTTATTGTGACTAACCTTGTAGGACCCAACAAGAGTTGGGTACCTAAAACCCAAGCTTAAATTGCCTTGCAGGTTTATGCATCCGGGGGCTCAAGCTGGATTATCGACAGCGGATGCACAAATCACATGACGGGGGAGAAAAAGATGTTCACCTCCTACGTCAAGAACAAGGATTCCTAGGACACAATCATATTTGGAGATGGGAATCAAGGCAAGGTCAAAGGTTTCAGAAAGATAGCCATCACAAGCGAGCACTTCATTTCAAATGTATTTTTAGTAGAGTCACTAGGATACAATCTTCTGTCTGTAAGTCAATTGTGCCACATGGGTTACAATTGTTTGTTTACAAATGTTGATGTATCTGTCTTTAGAAGGAGTGATGGTTCATTAGCGTTTAAGGGTGTATTAGACGGCAAGCTCTATTTAGTTGACTTTTCAAAAGAGAATGCCGGTCTAGATGCATGCTTAATCGCTAAGACTAATATGGGCTGGCTGTGGCATCGCCGTCTAGCACATGTTGGGATGAAGAACCTTAATAAACTTCTAAAGGGAGATCATGTGTTAGGACTAACCGATGTCTGTTTTGAGAAAGATAGACCTTGTGCAGCATGTCAGGCAGAAAAACAGGTGGGAAGCACTCATCACAGTAAGAACGTGATGACAACATCAAGACCATTGGAGCTTCTTCACATGGACCTCTTCAGACCCATTCCTACCTTAGCATCGGGAGAAGTAAGTATGGTCTTGTAATTGTTGATGACTTTTCTCGCTTCACTTGGGTGTTCTTTTTGCAGGACAAATCAGAAACCCAAGGGACCCTAAAGTGCTTCTTAAGGAGAGCTCAAAATGAGTTTGAACTCAAGGTGAAGAAGATAAGAAGCGACAATGGGTCCGAATTCAAGAATCTGCAAGTTGAGGAGTATCTTGAGGAGGAAGGCGTCAAGCACGAGTTCTCCGCTCCCTATACACCACAGCAAAATGGTGTAGTAGAGAGGAAGAACAGGACACTAATCGACATGGCGAGAACGATGCTTGGAGAGTTCAAGACGCCCGAGCGGTTTTGGTCGGAAGCTGTGAACACAGCCTGCCACGCCATAAACCGGCTCTATCTGCATCATCTCCTCAAGAAGACCTCCTACGAACTCCTAACTGGTAACAAACTCAATGTTTCTTACTTTCGTGTATTTGGGAGCAAATGCTACATTCTGGTGAAGAAAGGTAGACATTCTAAATTTGCTCCCAAGGCAGTAGAAGGGTTTTTACTAGGGTATGACTCAAATACAAAGGCGTATAGAGTCTTCAACAAATCATCGGGTTTCGTTGAAGTCTCTAGCGACGTTGTATTTGATGAGACTAATGGCTCTCCAAGAGAGCATGTTGATCTTGTTGATGACATAAATGAGGATGAAGTTCCGACGACCACAATGCACACGATGGCGATAGGCGATGTACGACCATAGGAACCACATGAAGAAGATCAACCATCTTCCTCAACAATAGTGCGTCCCCCAACTCAAGATGATGTACAGGTTCCTCAAGAAGAAGGGCAGGATCAAGGGGGAGCACAGAAAGATCAAGTGATGGAGGAAGAAGCACCACGGGTCCCTCCAACTCAAGTCCGAGCGACGATCCAAAGACATCACCCCGTTGATCAGATTCTAGGTGACATCAGCAAGGGAGTAACTACTCGCTCAAGATTAGCTAATTTCGGTGAGCATTACTCGTTTGTCTCTTCTATTAAGCCTTTCAGGGTAGAAGAGGCCTTGCAGGATCCGGACTAGGTGTTGGCCATGCAGGAAGAGCTCAACAACTTCAAGAGAAATGAAGTCTGGAGCCTGGTGCCACGTCCGAAGCAAAATGTTGTGGGAACCAAGTGGGTGTTCCGCAACAAGCAAGACGAGCACGGGGTGGTGACAAGAAACAAGGCTCGACTTGTGGCAAAAGGTTATGCCCAAGTCGCAAGTTTGGATTTTGAGGAGACTTTTGCTCCTGTGGCTAGGTTAGAGTCTATTCGAATATTATTAGCCTATGTCGCTCACCATTCCTTTAGGCTATTCCAAATGGACATGAAGAGCACTTTCCTCAACGGGCCAATCAAGGAGGAGGTATACGTGGAACAACCCCCTGGCTTTGAGGATGACAGGTATCCCAACCACGTGTATAAGCTCTCTAAGGCGCTCTATGGACTTAAGCAAGCCCCAAGAGTATGGTATGAATGCCTTAGAGATTTCTTAATTGCTAATGCTTTCAAGGTTGGTGTCGGGGGCCATAATTAGGGGTACCCTCAAGACTCCTAATCTCAGCTGGTAACCCCCATCAGCACAAAGCTGCAAAGGCCTGATGGGTGCGATTAAGTCAAGGATCGGTCCACTCAAGGGACACGATCTCGCCTCGCCCGAGCCTAGCCTCGGGCAAGGGCAGCCGACCTCGGAGGATTTAAGTCTCGCCCAAGGACCCCCCTCCAGCAACGGACACACCTTCGGCTCGCCCGAGGCCCAGGCTTCACCAAGAAGCAACCTTGGCCAAGCCGCCACGCCGACCGACCGTATCGCAGGAGCCTTTAATGCAAAGGTGGCCTGACACCTTATCCTGACGCGCGCCCTTTAGTCGACAGAGCCGAAGTGACCGCAGTCACTTTGCCGCTCCACTGACCGGCCTGACAAGAGGACAGTGCCGCCTGCGCTGCTCCGACAGTTGTGCCACTCGGTAGAGTGAGGCTGACAGCAGCCAAGTCTGGCCTCAAGCGCCATAGGAAACTCCGCTTCGCCCGACCCCAGGGCTCGGACTCGGGCTCAGCCCCGGAAGACGACGAACTCCGCTTCGCCCGACCCCAGGGCTCGGACTCGGGCTCAGCCCCGGAAGACGACAAACTCCGCTTCGCCCGACCCCAGGGCTCGGACTCGGGCTCAGCCCTGGAAGACGACAAACTCCGCTTCACCCGACCCTAGGGCTCGGACTCGGGCGTAGCCCCGGAAGACGACGAACTCCGCTTCGCCCGACCCCAGGGCTCGGACTCGGGCTCAGCCCTGGAAGACGATGAACTCCGCATCGCCCGACCCCAGGGCTCGGACTCGGGCTCGGCCCCGAAAGACGACGAACTCCGCCTCGCCCGACTCAGGGCTCGGACTCGGGCTCAGCCCCGGAAGACGACGAACTCCGCCTCGCCCGACCCCAGGGCTCGGACTCAGTCCTGGCCTCAGCCGACAATCTCCGCCTCGCCCGACCCAGGGGCTCGAACTCGACCTCGGCCTCGAAAGACAGACTCGACCTCGACCTCGGAGGAGCCTCCGCCTCGCCCAACCCAGGGCTCGGACCGACCACGTCACAGGAGGTGCCATCATTACCCTACCCCAAGCTAACTCAGGCTATGGGGAACAAGACCGGCGTCCCATCTGGCTCGCCCCGATAAACAAGTAATGATGGCGCCCCGCATGCTCCATGACGACGGCGGCTCTCAGCCCCCTTACGGAAGCAAGGAGACGTCAGCAAGGACTCGATAGCCCCAACAACTGTCCTTCCACCAGGCTCCAGCGCTCCTTCGATGGCCACGACACCACACGAACTGGGTGCCAAAACCTCTCCGGCTGCCACGACGGCATGTACTTAGGGCGCTAGCTCTTCTCCGCTAGACACGTTAGCACACTGCTATACCCCCCATTGTACACTTGGATCCTCTCCTTACGCCTATAAAAGGAAGGTCCAGGGCCCTCTTACAGAGGGTTGGCCGCGCGGGGAAGGACGGGACGGCGCTCGCGTAAGCCTCTCGCTCCCTCCCGCGTGGACGCTTGTAACCCCCTACTGCAAGCGCACCCGACCTGGGCGCGGGACAAACACGAAGGCCGCGGGTTTCCCCTTTTACGCCTGTCTCCCTCCGGCTTCTTCCCCCCTTCGCGCTCCGTCTCGCGCCGACCCATCTGGGCTGGGGCACGCGGCGACAATTTACTCGTCGGTCCAGGGACCCCTCGGAGTCAAAACGCCAACAGTTGGCGCGCCAGGTAGGGGCCTGCTGCGTGTTGACGGACAGCTTCCCGTCAAGCTCCAGATGGGTAGTCTCCAGCAACCTTTCTAGCCCGGGACGGTGCTCCATTTCGGGAGTCTTGAGTTCATGTCCCTCGACGGTAGCTACGACATGATACTCCTTCCCCCGCCGCGCGACAGGGACAATGGCGGCCGACAATCCGCCCGCCGACGGTGGAATCGACGACGTCTTCCCCATGTGGCGGAAGAACGACATTCGAGCTTGTCCCGTCCCCTCCCCCGCCGACGGAGGAGGAGGCAGGGCAACCAAGGCCAAGCAGGAGGCGGCATCTCGTCGGCTGTCGAGCGAGTCGACGGCGCCGGCACCCCAACGGGGGCACGTCGGGCATCGACCTCGCGTCTGAGACGAAGACGAGCGCCGTCTCCCCGCAACACGCCAACTCCAAGCAAACGGATGACGCCAGCACGCTCGCAAAGGACTTGCTGGGCGTCTCCCTCGTACCTGAGATGACGGTGCAGTCTGCCCCTGACGCGACTTCGTCACCGCCCGTCGACCAAGAGGTACCGACCTACTCCCATCTCGTGCCTTTTGGATTCAGCCTCGACCCACCAAGCGACTTCGCTTCGGTGGACGCTCTCATAGAGGCGAGTCCAAACCCTCTGGGGTATTGTATGCGGTCACCCTGGGACCGGCTGACGCCCGTCTCGACCTACGGGCCCTCGAGTTCCGAGGAAGATGACGAGCCCGACTTTTGTTGGGATTTCTCTGAACTTGGTAACCCCAGTGCCATGTGGGACTTCATGACCGCATGCGACTACTGCCTTTCCGATTGTTCCGACGGTAGCCGCAGCCTCAGCGACGAGGACTGCGGCCCAAGTCATGAATGTTTCCACGTTGGTCTAGGGGGTCCCGGCGAAGGCAACCATCTTGGTACGCCAGAAAACGGTGATCCCCCTAGGCCTACACCTCGCGTTGACATCCTTCGAGAGCTAGCTGTGGTCCCCGTCCCGGTGGGGGGTCATGACACACAGCTCGAGCAAATCCGCGAGATGCAGGCCAGGCTCGACGAGGGAGCACGAACACTTGAGCCGTTCCGCCGGGACATCGGGCAGGAATGGGCAGGCCAACCTCCGGCCGGAGAAGCGCGTCATCTACCCCAGAGCATCCAGCACCGCATCACCGACGATGTCAGGGCAAGGCCGACACCGGCTTCCAGTGGGGTCGGCCAGAACCTGGCTGCAGCGGCAATACTTCTCCGCGCGATGCCGGAGCCATCTACCACCGAGGGGCGGCGTATCCAGGGAGAGCTCAAGAATCTCCTGGAGGATGCCGCGGTCCGACGGGTCGAAAGCTCCGCCTCCCGAAGGCAGGGGTACCCCTCGGAACACCGCGCTGCGACTTCCCGATTCATGCGGGAAGCCTCGGTCCACACCGGGCGCACGCACAACACAGCGCCTGCGGCCCCGGATCGCCTCGGCAACGGACACCCTCACCGCAACCGTCGAACCCACCTCGACGAGAGGGTGCGCCGAGGCTACCACCCCAGGCGTGGGGGACGCTACGACAGCGGGGAGGATCGGAGTCCCTCGCCCGAACCACTCGGTCCGCAGGCTTTCAGCCAAGCCATACGACAGGTGCCGTTCCCGACCCGGTTCCGAACCCCGACTACTATCACAAAGTACTCGGGGGAGACGAGACCGGAACTGTGGCTCGTGGACTATCGGCTGGCCTACCAACTGGGTGGAACGGACGATGACAACCTCGTCATCCGTAACCTCCCCCTGTTCCTCTCCGACTCTGCTCGGGCCTGGCTGGAGCATCTGCCTCCAGGGCAGATCTCCAACTGGGACGACCTGGTCCAAACCTTCGTCGGCAACTTCCAGGGCACGTACGTGCGCCCTGGGAACTCCTGGGATCTTCGAAGCTGCTGCCAGCAGCTGGGGCAGTCTCTCTGGGACTACATCCGGCGATTCTCGAAGCAGCGCACCGAGCTGCCCAACATCACCGACTCGGATGTCATCGGCGCGTTCCTCGCCAGCACCACCTGTCGCGACCTAGTGAGCAAGCTGGGTCGCAAGACCCCCACCAGGGCGAGCGAGCTGATGGACATCGCCACCAAGTTCGCCTCTGGCCAGGAGGCGGTTGAGGCCATCTTCCAGAAGGATAAGCAGCCCCAGGGCCGCCCACCGGAAGATGTCCCCGAGGCGTCAACTCAGCGCAGCACCAAGAAGAAAGGCAGGAAGAAGTCGCAAGCGAAACGCGACGCCGCCGACGCGGACCTTGTCGCCGCTGCCGAGTACAAGAACCCTCGGAAACCTCTCGGAGGTGCCAATCTCTTCGACAAGATGCTCAAGGAGTCGTGCCCCTATCATCAGGGGCCCGTCAAGCACACCCTTGAGGAGTGCGCCATGCTTCGGCGCCACTTTCACAAGGTCGGGCCACCTGCGGAAGGTGGCAGGGCCCGCGACAACGATAAGAAGGAGGATCACAAGGCAGGAGAGTTCCTCGAGGTCCGCGACTGCTTCATGATCTACGGTGGACCAGTGGAGAACGCCTCGGCTCGGCACCACAAGCAAGAGCGTCGGGAGGTCTGCTCAGTAAAGGTGGCGGCGCCGGTCTACCTAGACTGGTCCGACAAGCCCATCACCTTCGACCAGGGTGATCACCCCGACCGCGTGCCGAGCCCGGGGAAATACCAGCTCGTTGTCGACCCCGCATCGGCAACGTCAGGCTCACCAAGGTCCTCATGGATGGAGGCAGCAGCCTCAACATCATCTACGCCGAGACCCTCGGGCTCCTGCGGATCGATCTGTCCTCGGTCCGGGCAGGCGCTACGCCTTTTCACGGGATCATCCAGGGAAACGCGTCCAGCCCCTCGGACAACTCGATCTACCTGTCTGCTTTGGGACACCCTCCAACTTCCGAAGGGAGACCCTCACGTTCGAGGTGGTCGGGTTTCGAGGAACCTACCACGCAGTGCTGGGGAGGCCATGCTACGCCAAGTTCATGGTCGTCCCCCGGGCCCCAACGGGGTCATCACGATCGGCCCCACGTATCGACACGCGTACGAATGCGACGTGGAGTGCGTGGAGTACGCCGAGGCCCTCGCCGAATCCGAGGCCCTCATCGCCGACCTAGAGAGCCTCTCTAAGGAGGTGCCAGACGTGAAGCGCCATGCCAGCAACTTCGAGCCGGCGGAGACGGTTAAGTCCGTCCCTCTCGACCCCAGCAACGACGCCTCCAAGCAGATCCGGATCGGCTCCGAGCTCGACCCCAAATAGGAAGCAGTGCTCATCGACTTTCTCCGTGCGAACGCCGACATTTTCGCGTGGAGTCCCTCGGACATGCCCGACATACCGAGGGATGTCGCCGAGCACTCGCTGGATATCCAAGCTGGGGCCCGACCCGTGAAGCATCCTCTGCGCCGATTCGACGAAGAAAAGCGCAGAGCCATAGGAGAGGAGATCCACAAGCTAATGGCAGCAGGGTTCATCAAAGAGGTATTCCATCCCAAATGGCTTGCCAACCCTGTGCTTGTGAGAAAGAAAGGAGGGAAATGGCGGATGTGTGTAGACTACACTGGTCTAAACAAAGCATGTCCGAAAGTTCCCTACCCTCTGCCTCGCATCGATCAAATCGTGGATTCCACTGCTGGGTGCGAAACCCTGTCTTTCCTCGATGCCTACTCAGGGTATCACCAAATCAGGATGAAAGAGTCCGACCAGCTCGCGACTTCTTTCATCACACCCTTCGACATGTACTGCTATGTTACCATGTCGTTCGGTTTGAGGAATGCGGGTGCGACATACCAAAAGGTGCATGAACCACGTGTTCGGCAAACACATTGGTCGAACGATCGAGGCCTACGTCGATGACATCGTAGTCAAGACGAGGAAAGCCTCCGACCTCCTTTCCGACCTTGAAGTGACATTCCGATGTCTCAAGGCGAAAGGCGTAAAGCTTAATCCCGAGAAGTGCGTTTTCGGGGTCCCCCGAGGCATGCTCTTGGGGTTCATCGTCTCCGAGCGGGGCATCGAGGCCAACCCGGAAAAAATCACGGCCATCACCAACATGGGGCCCATCAAGGACTTGAAAGGCGTACAGAGGGTCACGGGATGCCTTGCGGCTCTGAGCCGTTTCATCTCACGCCTCGACGAAAGAGGCCTGCCTCTGTACCGCCTCTTAAGGAAGGCTGAGTGCTTCACTTGGACCCCTGAGGCCGAGGAAGCCCTCGGGAACCTGAAGGCGCTCCTCACGAACGCGCCCATCTTGGTGCCTCCCGCCGCCGGAGAAGCCCTCTTGATCTACGTCGCCGCTACCACTCAGGTGGTTAGCGCCGCGATCGTGGTTGAGAGACAAGAAGAAGGGCATGCATTGCCCATCCAGAGGCCAGTCTACTTCATCAGTGAGGTACTGTCCGAGACCAAGATCCGCTACCCACAAATTTAGAAGCTGCTGTACGCGGTAATCCTGACGCGACGGAAGTTGCGACACTACTTCGAGTCTCATCCAGTGACTGTGGTGTCATCCTTCCCCCTGGGGGAGATTATCCAGTGCCGAGAGGCCTCGAGTAGAATTGCAAAGTGGGCGGTGGAAATCATGGGCGAGACGATCTCGTTCGCCCCTCGGAAGGCCATCAAGTCCGAGGTCTTGGCGGACTTTGTGGCTGAATGGGTCGACACCCAGCTCCCGACAGTTCTGATCCAACCGGAACTCTGGACCATGTTTTTCGACGTGTCGCTGATGAAGACAGGGGCAGGCGTGGGCCTGCTCTTCATCTCGCCCCTCGAAAAGCACCTACGCTACGTGCTACGCCTCCACTTCCCAGCGTCCAACAATGTGGCCGAGTATGAGGCTCTGGTCAATGGGTTGCGCATCGCCATCGAGCTAGGGGTCCGACGCCTCGACGCTCGCGGCGACTCATAGCTCGTCATCGACCAAGTCATGAAGAACTCCCACTGCCGCGACCCGAAGATGGAAGCCTACAGCGATGAGGTTCGGCGCCTGGAAGACAAGTTCTACGGGCTTGAGCTCAACCACATCGCTCGACGCTACAACGAGACTGCGGACGAGCTGGCTAAGATAGCCTCGGGGCGAACAACGGTTCCCCCGGACGTCTTCTCCCGAGACCTGCACCAACCCTCCGTCAAGACCGACGACACGCCCGAGCCCGAGAAGGCCTCGGCCCAGCCCGAGGCATCCTCGGCTCGGCCCGAGGCACCCTCGGCTCTGCCCGAGACACCCTCGGCTCAGCCTGAGGCAACCTCAGCCCCCGAAGATGAGGCACTGCGCGTCGAGGAAGAGCGAAGCGGGGTCACGCCTAACCGAAACTGGCAGACCCCGTACCTGCAATATCTCCACCAAGGAGAGCTACCCCTCGACCGAGCCGAAGCTCGGCGGTTGGCGCGACGCGCCAAGTCGTTCGTCTTGCTGGGGGACGGGAAGGAGCTCTACCACCGCAGCCCCTCAGGCATCCTCCAGCTATGCATATCCATCGCCGAAGGCCAGGAGCTCTTACAAGAAATACACTCGGGGGCTTGCGATCATCACGCAGCACCTCAAGCCCTTGTTGGAAACGCCTTCCGACAAGGCTTCTACTGGCCGACCGCAGTGGCCGACGCCACTAGAATTGTGCGCACCTGCAAAGGGTGTCAATTCTACGCAAGGCAGACCCACCTGCCCGCTCAGGCTCTGTAGACCATACCCATCACCTGGTCGTTTGCTGTGTGGGGTCTAGACCTCATCGGCCCCTTGCAGAAGGCACCCGGGGGCTACACGCACCTGCTGGTCGCCATCGACAAATTCTCCAAGTGGATCGAGGTCCGGCCCCTAAACAGCATCAGGTCCGAACAGGCGGTGGCGTTCTTCACCAACATCATCCATCGCTTTGGGGTCCCAAACTCCATCATCACCGACAATGGCACCCAGTTCACCGGCAGAAAGTTCCTGGACTTCTGCGAGGATCACCACATCTGGGTGGACTGGGCCGCCGTGGCCCACCCCATGACGAATGGGCAAGTAGAGCGTGCCAACGGCATGATCCTGCAAGGACTCAAGCCGCGGATCTACAACGACCTCAACAAGTTCGGCAAGCGATGGATGAAGGAGCTCCCCTCGGTGGTCTGGAGTCTGAGAACAACGCCGAGCCGAGCCACAGGCTTCACACCGTTCTTTCTAGTCTATGGGGCCGAGGCCATCTTGCCCATAGACTTAGAATACGGTTCCCCGAGGGCAAGGGCCTACGACGATCAAAGCAACCGAGCTAACCGAGAAGACTCATTGGACCAGCTGGAGGAGGCTCGGGACATGGCCTTGCTACACTCGGTGCGGTATCAGCAGTCCATGCGACGCTACCACGCCCGAGGGGTTCGGTCCCGAGACCTCCAGGTGGGCGACCTGGTGCTTCGGCTGCGACAAGACGCCCGAGGGCGGCACAAGCTCACGCCTCCCTAGGAAGGGCCGTTTGTCATCGCCAAAGTTCTGAAGCCTGGGACGTACAAGCTGGCCAACAATCAAGGCGAGGTCTACAGCAACGCTTGGAACATCCGACAGCTACGTCGCTTCTACCCTTAAGATGCTTTCAAGTCATTCATACACCTCGTTCACACACAAAGTCTAGTCATCAAGGAAGGGTCGGCCTTGCCTCGGCAAAGCCCGACCCTCCCTCGGGGGCTAGAAGGGGGGAACCCCCTCTGCGTCAAAATTTTCCTCGAAAAAAGTCTTCTATCAAAAAGGCTTCTACGTTCCCCGGCTACATCAGTAGCAGGGCCCCAAGAAGCGAACGAGGGCGCATGTAAGTGGCAAGGCCGACCGAGCCGAGGGACTCCTACACCTCTGGGATACGGATACCTCACTCGTCACCTACCACGAAAAATGACTCCTACTTGGGCAAGCCACCCTGCTACTGACGAACGGGGCCGGATACGCAAAATGGAAAGAAAAGAAGCACAACCTTATACTACGATAATAAAGTGTTCGGGCCTCAGCGGCCGCAAAAGACACATGTGCATTCAAAGAAAACTGCTCCGGCAGAGTCAGGCGTCGCCCGGAGAAGGAGCCGCGCCCTCGGCATCATCCCCACCCTCGGCAAAGTCCGCCCCGGCCTCGGACGACGGCGCAGGCGGGAGGATCTCTGCCTCAAAGGTGGTTGCCAGCACCGCGCTCGGGCCCGCGGCGGCCGCGTCGAGCCTCTGGACTTCAGCCAGGGCGGCTTCATCTTCGTTGGGGAGGCAATACCCCTCGCTGACCCGCTCTAGATCCACGACATAGTGGGAAGCAAGCACGGCGAAGGCCCGCCTGACGCCGTGATGTAGCGCCTCGCGGAGTCTGCCACGCACATGGTCACTCAAGGCCTCCAGGTGACTTTGAGGGGAGCTTCCCGAGGGGACGTCGTCGAAGCCAAAGACCCGACAGAAAGTCGAGATGGCCTCGGACATGGCCGCTTGGTCGGCCTCCCTCTGCTCGGCCGCCTGAGCAAGCGCCCTGGTGGACTTATCAAGGGCAGACTCGAGCTCTGCGAACAGCCAAAGCGCAAGACCTCAAACACAAGTTGAGGAACCAAGCTGAAACAAAAACTTAAGACAGCCAAGACATACCTCCGGCTCGGGCGCGCTGCTCCGAGGATGCGGCTCGGGCCACGGCTAGGTCTGCTGCAAGGGCTCCGGCCTGGCTTTCGGCCTCCGTGGCCTGGCCCCGAGATTGGTCCCGCTCGCTGGTGACTTGGTCAAGCTCCGACTGCCGCCGCTGCACCTCTGCGCGTGCCGCTGCTGCCTCTGCTCCCAGATCGGCACAGAGCAACCGAAGGTCCGCCACCTCGACGCTCTACTGGGAGAGGCGCGCGGTAGCCCTGGCAAGCGAGGTCCTCAAAGACCGCAGCGAACCCCAGACATCGACCTCGCGGCAGATGAACGACGACTTGGCGGCGCTCAGATCCGTCAAATCCTGAGGGAAGGAAGCGGGGCGTCACAAAGGACGCCTTGATCATGAGAAATGTATGCCTGAAATCATTACCTGGAGGATCTTGGGAACGTCCCTGCAGAAGACCTCCAAGGATGATCGGAGCGACCCCACCGTTGCCTCGGCACACTCACGGAGCTCGTCCCAAGACTGCTCCTCCCGCTCGTCGTCAAGAACGAAGAAGGGATCCAAGGCCTCACGGGTTCGGAACCGGAGCAACTGGCACCGCCCCTCGGAGCTCCGCCGCGTAGGGACAAGGCTGCCGCTCGGTGGGATGGGTCGCGGTCCCGCGCCCCCCTCCTCCGAGGCACCAAGTAGCGACGCCTCGGCCATCTCAGCGTCGGCGGCGATGGGTCGCTCCATGGCCATGACGGCAACGGTCTCGGGGGTAGCCGGCGCCAGCGCCGGCGGCATGTCTGGTGGGCCTGAGGCCACGGCCGCGCCAGCCGCCACCCCTAGCGTGACGGTCGCCTCGACAGAAGAGCTGGCCTCGGGAACTCGCTCCACGGCAACTGGTGCCGCCTGAGCCCCCCGCTGTGGGGCGTCTTGCGAGAAGGTCAGCTGGCCGGCGAGGCCCGGCGCGGCACCGGCTGTGGAAGCCGACGCCGTCTTGAGGACCTTCCGGGGAGCCAGATCGGTCGGACCATGACTCCGCTTGCTAAGGAAAAGAGAAAAGTCAGGGTCGGGACATACAAAGGAGTAGCCGGGACGAAGACATCCTAAGGTACTTACCCACTCCGGGCCATAATCAACCGTGCCTGTGGGGAGGTCTCTCGAACCTCGACCCCCGAAGGTACCACCGAGGTCTGCCTCGCTGCCAGCTTCGGTACCATCCTCACCTTGGGCGCCCTAGACGCTCGAGAGATGGACTGCCCAGGCGCAACCACGACGACCTGAGGATCGCCCTCCTCCGCAGCCGGCACGGGCGACGGTTCTCGGGGAACAGGCAGCTCAGCCTGACTCCCCGGGGTCACCTCAACCTCCCCAGCCAAGGGGTCAAGTACCCCCGCGGTCTGCCCCCGCTCTTCGGACCGGGACCCCCGCGTCCCGGCCCCGGAAACTGATGGCGCCAGCCCGCTCGGGGGCTGGCTTGACGACTCCTGTTCTAGCCTCAGACTCGGGCTGAGGCCAAGGCGGGCAGCCATATCGTCGTCTTCGTCATCGTCTTCGTCGTCGTCGTCGTCAGGCATTTCCGGCGATGGCTCCCTCGGGAGTCCATCCCTCTTTTGCCGACGATGGAGCCTTTCCAAGGCGTCTCGGGCCCGCGTCCGCTCGCGGGCCCGAGCCTTCTTCGCGTCCTTTTTCTCCTTCCTCTTCTCCGCGGCAACCCTCCGCGCAGCTCGGTCCACCGCGTCCTCCGGGACCGGTGGCCGGGAAGGCTTGTGACACCCGACCTCCTGGAGACAGACGAAAAGTCTCGGCTGTAAGAACCAAGGGCAATCCGACGCAAGGAGAAAGAAGGAGCGGACACTCACCAGGGACACACACCCGCGGTTGGGACGCATCAAGGGCTGGGACAGGGCACCAGTGTCCGGTTTCCCCAACGTGACGGCTACCTGCCTGTGGAGGTCGTCGACGGGAAGGGGATCCGAGGACATCCGTGAACCCTCCAAGTCGGCCTCCGGCGTCATCTCCCAAAGCGGCAACCGCCGCTCCGTCAAGGGGAGCACTCTCCAACGATGAATGGCGACAATCACTCCCGTAGCGGTGAGCCCTCCTTTCCGCAACCCCTCCAGGGCCTTCAGAAGGGGCTGGAGATTCTTCTGTCTGTCGTGCGGGGTCCCGTAACGCCAGGCGTCAGCGGCGGCAGTCACCACACGCTGAGAAAATGACGGGAGCCCCCCGTCGTCATTCCGGAGATAGAACCACCGGCGCTACCACCCTTTGTTCGAGGACGCAAGGATGGCGGGGATATACTGCGGCGCCCGCGCCTGCCTCAGCTGGAGGATGCAGCCATCGGCCCGCACTGCCGTGTAGACCCTTCTCTACCCCGTCGGCGAAGCAAAAAGTTCCGCGGAGAAGAAATGAGTCCACAGGTCCCAGTGAGGGTCAATCCCCAAGTATCCTTCGCAAACTATCGCGAAGATGGTGGCTTGCGAGATGGAGTTGGGGCTGAGGTTGTGCAGCTCCACCCCGTAGACATGCAGAATCGCCCGCATAAAACAGCTCGCCGGCACTCCGAACCCCCGCTCGTGAAAGGAGACGAAGCTCACGACATACCCCGGCGGCAGGGACGGGGTGGCTCCGCTCGGGGGGGCATCCACTCCGGCTGCCTCTCATCGGAGAGAGGGCAAAGCAAACCCTCAGCAACGAGGGCCTCCAGGTCATCCGCCGTGACGGT
Source organism: Zea luxurians (assembly GCA_029449295.1). NCBI lineage: Eukaryota > Viridiplantae > Streptophyta > Magnoliopsida > Poales > Poaceae > Zea > Zea luxurians. Next base: position 39,434,734 of record JAOPSE010000001.1, on the reverse strand, counting down.
GGAGAAAGGCCACGGATCGTGCGGCGGAACAATGGTCACCCGGTCGGCCATCACCAAGCAGAGGAGGTGGCGGCGGAAAGGACTGGGTGGGCGGTTTCCCTTTCTCTGGCTATTCCCTCGGGTTGCAAAAACCTAAGAAGGGGGCAAGTAGCAGAGCAAGGAACCGTCACCGGACCCTCTCCCGAATATATAAAGACCCAGGCGAGACCCGTTCAACACTTCGCCCGAACCCGCCGCGGGATTCAAAACTCAAAGCGAAACGCCCGTTCCCTGAACGGCTCGCGCACGCGCAACTGCCGCCCCGCGAACCACTCGTCCCATCGCATTAACTCTGCGCCGGGACAGGCAGCACCTTTGGCAGGAGAAGCGGGCGACGCTTCGCCTTCGCCATAATGACCGCGTCCAAAAAGGTACGCCACATCATTCGATTTCGCATCCTTTTCCTATTCCTCTTTCTCTCTCTTACAACGGGGACCGGGAAAGGGGATACCCCGAAAGGGATCCTTCCCCGCGAAGGAAAACAGGCCCCGAGCCCCCCTACTGATCAGAGGTTCGAAGGCTGGCCCCTCGGAGGGGTTCAACAGTCGCCTCAGAGCGCTTGGGCTCCGCGCCCACTACTGGTCAGAGGTTCAAAGGCCGGCCCCTCGGAAGGGTTCAACAACCACCTCAGGCCACTCGGGCTTCGCGCCCACTACTGATCAGGGGTTCGTAGGCTGGCCCTCGAAGGGTTCACAGCCGCCTCAGACGCAGAGCGAGGGATGACCCTAGGTACGTTCGATACATAACCAAGGCTCGGGCTACGCTCCCGAGGTACCCTAGGACATTTCCGAGACTAGCGGGAACGATCTTGTAACGGAATCCCATCAGAGGGAGGCATCGAGCCCTCGGACCCCGTCAAAAGGGGACCGAGTCCGGCAGATCACCCGCAGGTACTTTTGGAGCGCGCCTCCGGGCCTCTAGCCGACCCCTAACAAATGGGGCACGGGCGTCCACTCAGATTACCCGTTAGCAGCTCACTGGAGACACCATGTTCGACGCCCTCCAAGGGCAACATGGCGCTTTTTCCCCCCCTCCTCCTTGCGGAAAGGCGACGCAGGGGCGTATGTAAAGAAGTCGAGTCTGTCCTTGATCGTCCTGTTGCCCTGTGCGAAGGCTTGAGGGGCTGCTCTCGCAAACCCGGCTCCGGCCAAACCGTTGACAGCGTCAACGTACCAGCCCGAGAACTTGGGACCCGACCGTGCACCCGGGCTACGGCCAGCTCGCATGAGGGAACAACCAGACCGGCCGAAGCATTGCGAAACGCATTAAGACCTTGAAGGAGTCAAACCACTCCTCCGAGGCCTCGGGGGCTACACCCGGCGGGTGCGCTCGCGCGCACCCACCGGAACAAAATGCAACCGAGAAAGGCCGGTCCCCTTGCAAAAAAGTGCGACAAAAGCCTCCAAGCGAGTATTAACACTCCCTTCGAGGCTCGGGGGCTACTGTCGGGGACCATAATTAGGGGTACCCTCAAGACTCCTAATCTCAGCTGGTAACCCCCATCAGCACAAAGCTGCAAAGGCCTGATGGGTGCGATTAAGTCAAGGATCGGTCCACTCAAGGGACACGATCTCGCCTCGCCCGAGCCCAGCCTCGGTCAAGGGCAGCCGACCCCAGAGGATTTACGTCTCACCCGAGGACCCCCTCCAGCAACGGACACACCTTCGGCTCGCCCGAGGCCCAGACTTCACCAAGAAGCAACCTTGGCCAAGCCGCCACACCGACCGACCGTATCGCAGGAGCCTTTAATGCAAAGGTGGCCTGACACCTTATCCTGACGTGCGCCCTTTAGTCGACAGAGCCGAAGTGACCGCAGTCACTTCGCCGCTCCACTGACCGGCCTGACAAGAGGACAGCGCCACCTGCGCTGCTCCGACTGATGTGCCACTCGGCAGAGTGAGGCTGACAGCAGCCAAGTCCGGCCTCAAGCGCCATAGGAAACTCCGCTTCGCCCGACCCCAGGGCTCGGACTCGGGCTCAGCCCCAGAAGACGACGAACTCCGCTTCGCCCGACCCTAGGGCTCGGACTCAGGCTCAGCCCCGGAAGACGACGAACTCCGCTTCGCCCGACCCCAGGGCTCGGACTCGAGCTCAGCCCCGGAAGACGACGAACTCCGCTTCGCTCGACCCTAGGGCTCGGACTCAGGCTCAGCCCCGGAAGACGACGAACTCCGCATCGCCCGACCCTAGGGCTTGGGCTCGGCCCCGGAAGACGACGAACTCCACCTCGCCCGACCCAGGGCTCGGACTCGGGCTCAGCCCCAGAAGACGACGAACTCCGCCTCGCCCGACCCTAGGGCTCGGACTCAGCCCTGGCCTCAGCCGACAGTCTCTGCCTCGCCCGACCCAGGGGCTCGGACTCGACCTCGGCCTCGGAAGATAGACTCGACCTCGACCTCGGAGGAGCCTCCGCCTCGCCCAACCCAAGGCTCGGACCGACCACGTCATAGGAGGCACCATCATTACCCTACCCCAAGCTAACTCAGGCTACGGGGAACAAGACCGGCGTCCCATCTGGCTCGCCCTGATAAACAAGTAATGATGGCGCCCCGCATGCTCCATGACAACGGCGGCTCTCAGCCCCCTTACGGAAGCAAGGAGACATCAGCAAGGACTCGACAGCCCCAACAGCTGTCCTTCCACCAGGCTCCAGCGCTCCTCCGACGGCCACGACACCACACGAACCGGGTGCCAAAACCTCTCCGGCTGCCACGACGGCATGTACTTAGGGCGCTAGCTCTTCTCCGCTAGACACGTTAGCACACTGCTACACCCCCCATTGTACACCTGGATCCTCTCCTTATGCCTATAAAAGGAAGGTCCAGGGCCCTCTTACAGAGAGTTGGTCGCGCGGGGAAGGACGGGACGACGCTCGCGTAAGCCTCTCGCTCCCTCCCGCGTGGACGCTTGTAACCCCCTACTGCAAGCGCACCCGACCTGGGCGCGGGACAAACACGAAGGCCGCGGGTTTCCCCTTTTACGCCTGTCTCCCTTTGGCTTCTTCCCCCCTTCGCGCTCCGTCTCGCGCTGACCCATCTGGGCTGGGGCACGCGGCGACAATTTACTCGTCGGTCCAAGGACCCCCCAGGGTCAAAACGCCGACAGTTGGGAAAGCTGATCCCACTCTTTTTACCAAGACTTGTGATGGTGATCTTTTTGTGTGCCAAATTTATGTCGATGACATAATATTTGGTTCTACTAACCAAAAGTCTTATGAGGAATTTAGCATGGTAATGATGCAAAAGTTCGAGATGTCGATGATGGGCGAGTTGACCTACTTCCTTGGACTCCAAGTAAAGCAACTCAAGGACGGCACTTTCATCTCCCAAACGAAGTACACTCGGGATCTTCTCAAGAGGTTTGGGATGATGGACGCCAAGCTCGTGAAGACACCGATGGGAACTGACAGGCACATTGACCTCAACAAAGGAGGTAAGTCCGTTGATCAAAAGGCATACCGGTCTATGATAGGTTCATTACTTTATCTTTGTGCTAGTAGACTGAACATTATGCTTAGTGTATGTATGTGTGCTAGATATCAATTCGACCCTAAGGAATGTCACCTTGTGGCCGTTAAGCGAATCCTTAGATATTTAGTTTCTACGCCTTGCTTCGGGATCTGGTATCCAAAGGGGTCTACCTTTGACTTGATTGGATACTCAGACTCCAATTATGCCGAGTGCATGGTTGATAGGAAGAGTACATCAGGGACGTGCCAATTTCTAGGAAGATCCCTGGTGTCCTGGAGTTCCAAGAAACAAACATCCGTTGCCCTATCCACCGCTAAGGCCGAGTACATTGCCGCAGGACAGTGTTGCGCACAACTACTCTAGATGAGGCAAACCCTCCGGGACTTTGGCTACAATCTGAGCAAAGTCCCACTCCTATGTGACAATGAGAGTGCAAACCGCTTGGCAGATAATCCTGTTGAACACAGTCGCACTAAGCACATAGACATCCGGCATCACTTCCTGAGAGACTACTAGCAAAAGGGAGATATCGAGGTGTACCATATTAGCACCGAGAACCAGCTAGCCGATATCTTCACTAAGCCTTTAGATGAGAAAAGGTTTTGCAGGTTGCGAAGTGAGCTAAATGTCTTAGATTCGCGTAACTTGGATTGATCTATAGCATACATGTGTTCTATGCCTTTGATCATGTTAATTTGAGCATTTATATCAATTGTTGTTTATTTATGGTGCTCAAGTTGTACAAGTCACCCCCGGACCTCACAAGTCCGTATGCAAATGATGAAGTGTCTAGGGGGAGTGTGCTACAACTTGATCCCTTTGAGACTAATTTGTTTGGTTAAGTACACTTGTTGTAGTCTCGAAGGTACATTGAAAGGGAAACGGAACTTGGACGACGCAAAGACTTCCACTGCACTCCGGTATTAGTGTGTTTATTTCCAAGTTCATACTTATGATATCATTGCCTTTTTGCTCTTAATTGACATTTTTGGTGAGGCAATGGGGTTATAGGGCCAAAGATGATCCCGTTTTGGTGCTTAATGCCAAAGGGGGAGAAATTAAGGCCAAAGCAAATGGATCAGTCAACCACTTGTGAATTTTGAAAACAATAGAGTTAGAATTTGTGTTTTGTCCAAAATACTCTATTGCAAAATTTGGTCTCTTATGGGGAGAATTTTTTATTACGGGAAAAGGGGGATGTTGGTGACTTGTTCTCAAATGCTTCGGATTGAGAATAAGGCAACATAAAAAGTGTTAAATGATAAGGTCCTTCGTCCTTTGAAACATTATTTCCCTTCGGGATATAATGTGCTCCGGACGAAGGTCACAAACAATATATCTTCGTAAGCACAATAAGCTATGACGAAAAACTTACACGCAACATGAAAAGCAATATAAACATTTAAATTTCATCACAACGTCATTTCTATTTTATTATCACATAACAATAGAAATGACTTCAAATTACAAGTGTACCTTCGGATTGCAGGAAGACAAAAGTACAAGGATGACGCAAAAGCAAATGCCAGGTCCGACCGAACAGTACGGGAGTACTGTTCATCTATTTATAGGCGAGGGACACAGCCCATAAAATTACATTCATGCCCATTACATTTGCTAATGACTTATGGGAATCTATCAAGGCCTAAGTAGTCTTTTCATCTTTAGGTCGGTTCCCCGTTCTGCTACCGCGACGAAGCTTTCTTGCGCATAGCTTCGGCTGCGCACCATCCTTCGTACAGCATGGCAATCAGCCCGTCCTTCATTTCAATCCCCCTTCGTCTGGCTTGGACTTCGTCCTGACCGTACTCCATGTTCATAATCTGAGTCCGAAAATACCTGTTCATATAATTCACTTGGAAAACATTGTCAAATCTTGTTTTTGAGGACCTTCGGAGGACGAAGGCCCCCAACAGTAGCCCCTCGCAATATTAATTTGTTAGTGATAAATTCAGATTGCGATATGGACGAAGGCCTTAAGCCGAAGGTCCGAAAAAACACCTTCCCTTTGCTAGAATAGCAACATTCACTGACAAGCGGGGTCTTTCAATTTTCAACGCACTGGGCGTATAAATAAGATCATACCGCAAACTCATTTGGTACGCTCACTTGCCATCTGCTTCCGCTCACTAAATTTTTAGCTCTTGCGCACTAAGATTTGTTGATCTTTTGGTTTTGAAGCTTCGGCTTTGAAAACAGTTTTTTAGTGTTTCCGAAGATGTCTGAAGATAAGAAGGTCGCTGCTGAGATGAAGCTGAGCCTCGACGAAGAGAAGAACTTGGGGTTCCTTATAGCGATGGCGAAGACCAATACGGAAAAAATCACCAAGGAGATTCTGGAAGGTTTGTCTGAAGATACTGGTGACAGCGACAGTTATGATGTAGAAAGCGGTGGGGGAGAGTCCGAAGATCGACCATGGTGGCCAAGTCACTCAGTTTTCGGGAAAACCACTATTAAGCAGAGTCATATTGACAATATGAGAGGGAGATATTTTCAAGATATATCTATTGTGAGGGCTGATGCTGGAGAAAAAACTTCTCCCACCCCCGAAGAAGATGAGGTCGTGATCTTCCGAAGCTTTCTCAAGGCTGGGCTTCGATTCCCCCTAAGCAGCTTTGTTGTCGAAGTCCTGAAGACATTTCAAGTCTACCTTCATCAAATTACTCCCGAAGCTATCATAAGAATGGGGATCTTTGTCTGGGCTGTGCGAAGCCAAGGCTTAGAACCAAATGCTAAAAGCTTTTGCAAAATTCATGAGTTGTTATATGAGACGAAGCCCTGGGGGAAAGAACAATATCACAACAACTTTGGTTGCTACAGCTTCGGTGCCCGCTCCGGGTCAAGCTGCCCCGTGCCAACCTTTCGGAAGAGGTGGCCCGGTGCCTGGATGACAGAATGGTTCTATGTAAAGAATGACTTGACAGCGCAGGAAGATGTTAAAAGTATCATTATGCGTCCTATCTGGCAGTGCTTCGGACTCCGAAAACCGAAGGTTGAAATGGATGAAGCGGCCGAAGAATGCCAAAGAGCCTTCGGCGTAGTCTGCTCTTTTATCGGGACAAGGGACTTGGTCCAAGAGCATATTGCCTTCAGGGTGTGGCCACTTGCAGGAAAGTGGGAAATGCCGAAGGAGACCATCAAAGAGTCTGACGAAGGCGGACTGGTCAGACTGAAATACACATTCAAATACGGGGATAAGTTTGTTGAACCTGATGACGACTAGTTAAAAAGCATTGAAACATTAAGTGACGAACTGCTTGGGGTATATTCGAAGGCCGAGAACACTGCATTATCGGCAGCCTTCGGAGGCCGAAAGAAGAAAAGGCTCAACCGGGTATTTGATGCAATCGGGTTTGTCTACCCTGACTACCATTATCCGGTGCCGGGCCGCAAAAGAAAAAATACTTCTCCTGCAACAGAAGTTGCCACAAGTGCTTCTAGTGAGCCAGCGCCGCAAAGAAAAAAGATGAAGGTGCTCACCCACCGGGCACGTTTTATTGAGCCGGCCACAGTGCCTGAATTTATCGGTAAAATCTCCTTGGCCACTGAAAGTACAGAGCCAGCTCCAGTGCCGAAGATCGAAGAAAAAATTGAAGCGCCTTCAGCAGAGAAAGCAGAAAAACCGAAAATTGAAGGACCAAAAATATTAGAAATCTTGAGTCCTTCAGCAAGTGTTGAAACAATAAAAAACCAAAAGGGTCCATCGGTAACCCCGAAAAGAAAAAGAATGGTGAACGTGTTAGATGTTTTGGAGACAATTAAGTCTTCAAGCACAACTCCAAAGAAGACTGTTGAACTTTCTGAAGTGTCTACTGAAGCTTTAATTGCTGAAGCTTCGAAGCAACAACCTGAAGTTGAAGCTGGGACTTCAGAGCCCACCAAGGAACAACCTTTGGAAACCGAAGAAAAAATAAAAATGCCAGAGCCAATTTTGGTTGAAGAAATTGACACTGCTGCCCCCGAAGCTTCTTCCACCATATGCGATTACATTGTGCGACATGCTTCGGGGAAAAAATTATCTGAAGAAGAGATTTATGAAGCCAACCACTATGCCAAAGAATTAAAATATCCGAAGGGGGCACTAGTGTTCAATGGGACAAACGAAAATGACTTCCTATACTGTCTCCCTGACAACAAAGAATTATCTGTCTGCTGGGAGATGGCTAGGAGTATGGGGTTTCCGAAGCTTGAAGCTGGACTATGCGCTATGACGAAGGAGGATCTCGCGGATAGTCTTGCGTATAATAGCCTAAAGGTATGGGAATTGGGCGCTTGGAAATTTTATAATTCGTAACTCATTCTTTTATTCTTATACCAACTTTTTTTTTACATGTAGGGTTTAATCCTAAGCAACGCATTGAGAGCACAAAAGAATGCCGAAGATGAGAGCTATGAAATTGCGTTCAACAACCTACGGTCGGAAGTTATTAAACTGAGAAACGAAGCTCTGGAAAAGGATAAGTTTCTGCTTACATTGGTAGACAAGGTAAAAAAGGACGAAGCTGCCTCAAAGGTCCAGGCCGAAGCCCAAAAACGTGAGATTAAAGATCTTCAGAAACAGCTAGCTAGAGCTAAAGAGGAACGTATGCTTGAAGAAACAAAACGAGAGCTTAGCGATCAACTGGCCAATCATTTAGAGATAAGTGTTAAGGAGCTTCGTGCATCCCAGAGAAAATGCTATGTTAAATCTATAGAATGCGTCAAAAAGATAAAATCCAGCTTCGCCGGCGTTGGCGCATTCTCTAGTGAAGAGAATTTCTCAAGAGGCAATCCCGAAGGTCCACTGGAATGGATCAGTCACGAAGCAGAGGCCTTCGAGGAAATCCTGAGTAGCCGCGGTGACATCTGCGCTTTTTCGGGCGCTAGAGGAGTTGCTACTGTTTTGGAGAGGAAAGGTTGCGATCATATTAAGCTTCTTGCGCAATCCGAAGCCACTTTATCCGCTGAAGATATTAAAGACCCCTCGTCCGAAGCTAGCCAGGTTGGTGGAAAATTTTTCACCGATGTCTGGGACAATGGTGGCCGAGAAATGGCCCAGGAAATTATTCGAAGAAGCGAGCAAGGTATCCATGATGCTAGGGAAGTAGCCAAGGCCGCTGAAAAAAGCGCAGAGCCCAAAAACCAAATAGGTACCAACTAGTGGTTTTTAGGTCTGTTGTAATTTTTGATTTTCGAACTTGCTTATGGTTTGTAATAGTAACATAGACATATATTCTCTTCCCTCAGAACCTGCTGGATCGTCTGCTGACCCTCACACGAAAGGGGATGACGAAATTAAACAAATGGCCGAAGCTATCATGGATAAAGTTGTTGAACAACTTCTAAATGAGGCTGCCGAAGTAATACTAAGAGAAGACTAGATGTTATTAGAAAAAACATTTGAAGTGTGATCTATGTAATATTTTGTACACTTGAATGTAATATACAAGTCTCTTTTCATTATTCAATTCTTTACGATGCATGAAATTCTACATACATACCATTTTTGAGCCTTCGGCGAAAAAACACCTTCCCTTCTTTTCATGCTTCGTGAAGAAGACATTCTCCTTTAATACTATTCTGATGAAGCACATCCACGCTTCGTGAAAATATTCTCCGAAGCTGTACAATTTCGATATTACTCTGATGAAGCACGTCCATGCTTCGTGAAAACATTCTCCGAAGCTGTATTCCGAAGATCAACATTGTATTCCCTCGTGACTTTGCACGATTTTCACTTTCTCAAAGCGTCCTTTCGAAGGTTGATGCTGTGTCCCCTTCTTTTGCCATATGCAACATGATGTATGATGCTTATGCTATGCAAAATGATGTGATGATGCTATGTTATGTAGATGACATTTGTTCCGAAGATACACACATATCCCCGTAAAACACAAAATATCTTTGTATCAGCGCTGACTTTTTGCTGTAAGCTCTGCATTCCCTTAGGAACGTCTTTGGAGCTTCTTCGCCTTTTACTTAGGCGGTATCAGCATTGACTTTTCGCTGTAAGCTCTGCGTTCCCTTAGGAACGTCTTTGGAGCTTCTTCGCCTTTTACTTAGGCGGTATCAGCGTTGACTTTTCGCTGTATGCTCTGCATTCCCTTAGGAACGACTTTGGAGCAGAAAACTTACACTGCGCTCCCTTTGGAACGACTTTTTGTGACTTCAGCAACTTACTCTGCGTTCCTTAGAACGACTTTTTGTTGCTTCGAAGGATTTTTAATAATTCGAAGGTCCTCCTTGTTATCGCAAATTTTTAAGCTTCAGCAACTTAAGCCTGTGGAGAAAATAGGTTTTCCTCGTGACCAACAATGAAACTGTTACATGAAAACTGAAATGTTCTTTATTACACAGAAAATAGAACTAAATGGAAAAGACTGCTATCAAGGTAGGATATTTGTCAATAAATGTGCTTCGACTCTGGCACAGTGCTATTGACTGTGCGAGCTTCAGATTGTTCTCTGAGATCCCTTTGGTGTGGAACATATTGGCTCCCTTCCGGCTGTTGGCCTTGTTGCAGCGGTGGTGGAGGCGGGGGCTGTTGCCATGAAGCTTGAGGTTGACTCGCCGAAGCTACAGAAACTGCAGGGTGGTTGCCCACGTATTCTGGGACGTAAGGCTGATGGTACGAAGCAGTATGCATGACCTGCTTCAACTGAACTTGTTGCGCTGCAGCTTCGGCTATCTCCTTTTGCTTCTGGATGGTAACATGGCACATCCTGGTGGTATGGCCCTTGTTTTCACCACAGAATAAGCAAAATACTCTCCTTGGTTGATCTCCAAATCTTCCGCCGAAGCCCCTGGCGCCTCTGCCTCTTGGAGCTGGTGGCCGGAAGAAATTTTGCTGTTGCCCCGAAGCCTGTGAGGAGCACTGCGGCCTGTTCTGCTGACTCCCCTTATCATCATTTTGAGTAGAGTTGTGGATGGACCTGACATGCCTCGGATAGAATCTTCCTCTGAAGCCCCTGGTCATTTCAGAAAATCTGAAAGCCTCCTCCCTTCTTTGGCGAAAATCATTGTCGGCACGAATGTACTCGTCCATCTTCTGGAGCAGCTTCTCCAAAGTCTGAGGAGGCTTCCTAGCAAAGTATTGAGCTGAAGGTCTAGGACGAAGCCCCTTGATCATGGCTTCGATGACAATTTCATTGGGCACCGTTGGTGCCTGCGCCCTCAAACGCAAGAACCTTCTGACATACGCCTGAAGGTATTCTTCATGATCCTGAGTGCACTGGAACAAGGCTTGAGCAGTGACCGGCTTCGTCTGAAACCCTTGAAAGCTGGTTAACAACATGTCCTTCAGCTTTTGCCATGAAGTGATCGTTCCTGGTCGAAGGGAGGAATACCAGGTCTGAGCAACATTCCTGACAGCCATAACAAAAGACTTTGTCATGACTGCAGCATTGCCACCATACGAAGATACTGTTGCTTCGTAGCTCATCAAAAACTGCTTCGGGTCTGAATGGCCATCGAACATGGGAAGCTGGGGCGGCTTGTAGGACGGAGGCCAAGGTGTAGCCTGCAGCTCAGCGGACAGGGGAGAAGCATCATCGAAAACAAAATTTCCATGATGGAAATTGTCATACCAGTCATCTTCGTTGAAGAAGCCCTCCTGATGAAGGTCTTTTTGTTGAGGCCTTCTGTTCTGCTCATCGTGAGTAAGATGGCGAACTTCTTCAGAAGCTTCGTCTATCTGCCTTTGCAGCTCAGCTAGCCTGGCCATCTTTTCCTTCTTCCTCTGCACCTGTTGATGAAGCATCTCCATATCCCTGATCTCTTGGTCTAGCTCATCCTCCTGAAGCGTCGGGCTGACGGCCTTCCTCTTCTGGCTTCGGGCCTCCCGAAGAGAGACAGTCTCCTGGTTGGGGTCCAGCGGTTGCAGAGCTGCAGCCCCAGTCGCTGAAGCTTTCTTCGGCGCCATAGCGAGGGTCTATGGCTTCGGACTCAAAGTGGAAGTGAGTTCATCGGAGGTGGGCGCCAATGTTGGTGACTTGTTCTCAAATGCTTCGGATTGAGAATAAGGCAACATAAAAAGTGTTAAATGATAAGGTCCTTCGTCCTTTGAAACATTATTTCCCTTCGGGATATAATGTGCTCCGGACGAAGGTCACAAACAATATATCTTCGTAAGCACAATAAGCTATGATGAAGGACTTACACGCAACATGAAAAGCAATATAAACATTTAAATTTCATCACAACGTCATTTCTATTTTATTATCATATAACAATAGAAATGACTTCAAATTACAAGTGTACCTTCGGATTGCAGGAAGACAAAAGTACAAGGATGACGCAAAAGCAAATGCCAGGTCCGACCGAACAGTACGGGAGTACTGTTCATCTATTTATAGGCGAGGGACACAGCCCATAAAATTACATTCATGCCCATTACATTTGCTAATGACTTATGGGAATCTATCAAGGCCTAAGTAGTCTTTTCATCTTTAGGTCGGTTCCCCGTTCTGCTACCGCGACGAAGCTTTCTTGCGCATAGCTTCGGCTGCGCACCATCCTTCGTACAGCATGGCAATCAGCCCGTCCTTCATTTCAATCCCCCTTCGTCTGGCTTGGACTTCGTCCTGACCATACTCCATGTTCATAATCTGAGTCCGAAAATACCTGTTCATATAATTCACTTGGAAAACATTGTCAAATCTTGTTTTTGAGGACCTTCGGAGGACGAAGGCCCCCAACAGGGGAGTTTTTGACACTTGACAAATTTCACTCATAGAGTATCTCTCAATTTGCCCAAACAAGTGTGTTTGATGTAGAGATAGGACAATTAATTTGATTTGCAAAAACAAACCAAGTGGTGGTAAAGAGCGATCCAAATATGCCAAATCATAATAAAAAACAATTTGGTCTTAAATTGCATTGATGCTGCACTTCTTTAGTTGCTTTTTGATGTGTTGGCATAAATCACCAAAAAGGGGGAGATTGAAAGGGAAATTTGTCCTTGAGCAATTTCTATAAGTATTTTGGTGATTAGATGCCAAACACATATTAATTGAGTCCTTATGTGTTGAATGTGAGAAAAGTGCAAATCAAAGTACAAGGTATGTTTCTAGACTCAGTATATTATTTTGTATACTAATGTGTTTGTCCAAGTGCTAGAAATAGGGACAAGAGAAGAAGAAATGCAATAAAAAGCTTGGTTGTGTGCAGCCAAACTCCAGCTCAGCCTGGCACACCGGATTGTCCGGTGGTGCACCGGGCAGTGTCCGATGCGCCAGGCTGGTCAACGGTGAAGTGGCCGCTCTCGGGAATCGACAGAGTCGTACGGCTATAATTCACTGGACTGTCTGGTGGTGCATCGGATTGTCCGGTGAGTCATCCGCGATGAACTCGTCGCTCTCGGGAAAAGGAAAAAGGGCAACGTTGCTAAAATTCACCGGACTATCCGGTGGTGCACCGGACTGTCCGGTGAGCCAATGGCACTCGGGCCAACGGTCGACCGCGCGATCAACGCGTGACACGTGGCCAGCTCCAACGGTCGGCTGATGCACCGGACTGTCCGGCGTGCACCGGACAGTGTCTGGTGCGCCAACCGATCTCGAGAAGCAACGGTCCGATGCTTCCAATTTGGAAGGAGATCGCGCACCAGACAAGCTACAGTGGTTGTCCGATGGCGCACCGGACTGTCCGGTGCGCCACTTGACAAAAGGCAAGGATAGTGTTGGGAGCTTGCTCTCAAATGCTATGAATTAAGAACAAGGCAACACAGAGAACGTTAAACATTAAAGTCCTTCGTCCTTCGGAACATTATTTCCCTAGGAATATAATGATTCTCGGACGAAGGTTATGAAGGACATACCTTCGTAAGTCACAATATATAATACTGAAGAAAGAATCACATAAAAAACAAAAGATAATATGAACAGTCATATCTTATTATTAACTCATTTCTATTCTATTACTATGGCAAAATAGAAATGATATTAAGTTACAAATGTACCTTCGGCTTGGATGAAGGTAAAGATACAAGCGTGACGCAAAAGCAAATGCCAAGTCAGCCCGAACAGTACGGGAGCACTGTTCATCTCTTTATAGGCACGGGACGCAGCCCATGTAAAATTACACCCATGCCCTTTACATTTGCTAATAACTCTATAGTAATCCGTCGAAATCTAAATAGCCTTTTCATCTTTGAGTCGGTTTCCTTTTCTGCTATTATGTCGAAGCTCTTCTGCGCACAGCTTCGGCTCTGCGCCATCCTTCGTATTCCTTTTGTGCTTCTTCACACTGTGGTTTTAATTCAAGTCCGAAGATACCTGTTCATGCATCATACTCCAGAAACTTTGTTAAATCATGTTTTTGAGGACCTTCGGAAGCCGAAGGCCCCCAACAGATAGCCTTCCATGTTGATCTCCAACGGCTCCTAGCTGCCTTGGGGCTATAAAAGGGACCCCTAAACGCATGGAGGAGGACACCAAGCTTACAATAAACATTCTAAGACTCCCAGACTCCGCCTCCATGCATTTGATCGATTGTGTTAGTGATTTGAGCTCTGTTTGAGTTGTGTACTCCCTGTGCTTTGTTTTGATCTCATGTCTTGGCTTGCGTGCGTGAGTGTGCTACGAATTTGAGTCTTGCGTGTGTTGCTCTCCCTCTCTCACTAGTGTGATTCTCTTGTGACAAACTTGTAAGGGCGAGAGGCTCCAATCTGTGGAGATTCCTCACAAACGGGAGAAAGACTATAAGGAAGAAAGTTGTGGTATTCAAGTTGATCATTGGATCGCTTGAAAGGGGTTGAGTGCAACTGTAACGCCCTGAATTTGGGGGTAGAATTTTTTTCTTCTTTTTACTCACCAAATTCAGGCGTTACTCCCTTTTCTTTTCCCGTTTCGCTCCTTCTTCCCAATTTCAAAGCAATATAGCGACTTGTGTCCGTGTCGTGTAAACAAAAACCTAAGTTGACATGAGTGTTGCATCATGCCGAGGCATATTTCTTTGTTTGATGTCGTGTTTAATCACGTGTGTTGCTTAGTCTCGTTTCGGATTTTGTTTCGCGAATTGGATTCCGATCTGTGGTTGTGCGTGCCACGAGATTTTGACCCACGATCCGACCCAGCCCGACCCAGTCTAACCCAGCCCGGCCCAGCTCGGCCCGGCCTTGGCCCGCGCGCCCCTGGCGCCCTGCCCCTCCCTATGCTGCACCCCCCTCCGTTGATCTCTTTCCCCTCATTCAATTCTCCCGCGCACAACTCCCTCTCTCTCCCACCTCTCTCTCTCCCTCGTGGTGCCCTAGGTTTTGGAGACAGTGATCGCCGAATTTGGATCCCAAGGTGAGCTCCCTCTCCCTCTCTCTCTCTCCCTCCCCCTCCCCTTCCTTCTCCCCTGCGCGTGTTCCCTGCATGCCCCTGCGCCCCGGCGGCGGCTTGCCCCGCATCCCACGCGCCTGTGCGCCCCGTGACATCGCGCCCTCGTGCCCCAGCGCAGCTCACGTGCCCCCAGCGCGCAGCGTGTTCTCGCGCGCGCGACTATAGCTGTGCGACATTCAACTTTTAGTTTAATTTGTTTTTCTTTATTTTAGTTTAGTCGATGTGTTGCGTCGCGCGCTTCGTCGCGCGATGATTCATTTTAAAATTCGTCTTTATTAATGAGCTGTGTCGCGCGCTTCGTCGCACGATGTTTCATTTTAAATTCAGTTCTGATGACGTATGCCGTCGTGCGTTTCGTCGCGCGACGCTTAACGTTTCTTTATAATTAATGCAAGAGTCTCATTGCGCGCCCCGTCGCGCGACGGGTCGTTTATTTCTTAAATTCAATTTAAGTGTTGTGTCGCGCATCTCGCCACGCGACAATCCTTTTAATTTACCTTTATCTATTCATAATAGTTAAACATGGAACATGACTTAACCCTATGCTTAACACGATGGCTAAATTAATACCATCCTGTTTAGACGAGTATTTTAATTTATAAAAGTGTGACGTGATTGCTCGTCGGCCATAACTCTCGACTGTTACTTTCCCTTTCTCACTTAGTCGTAGGTATGAGCCCTGCGTCGAACGTCTGTTTATTTATTGCATTCTATTGTTTGGTATATTGTTCCGTTGTATTAAATTTGTGGAATGTATGTTTGAAACTCGTATAGATAACGGTCAGTTGGCGGAGTCTGAAGGAGTTGCAGGTGAAGACCCTGAGCAGCAGTCGGTTGGTGAAGGCAAGTGTCCCTTGACCCATCTATGTTCTATACATCTTATAATTCACTCTCTGCATTTACACAGTTTATACCTAAGCATTGACTAGCTTTTGTTTATCTTGTCCTTGTTTACCTATTCTAGTTGGGTTATTTTGGTTTAGCCATTTGCTAGTGCTTCACATTAATCAATGAATATGATGAGATTATCTATGATACGCTATTTTCTCTTTTGATTATGATGATGGTACTGTGACATTTAAGGGAACTCGAGCTGTTTCTCGAGTGTCTCTCCGTAAGGACTGGTTCGTTGGATGACCGCTCGGGAAAACAGTGCAACCATGGGGGTGGAATGGGACGCCCTTAGCTAAATAATTAGAGGAACTAAGGTGTGGTTCGCTTCGCCGTCGTGCTGTCAATGGGGCTCGGTGTATGCGGCTCGCTCTGCCAAGGTAGCTTTGCCCCTTGGGGAGGAGTGCGGTACATTTAGGAAACCTAACGGACGGCTACAGCCCTAGGGAATCTTTGTAAAGGCTACGTAGTGAAACCCTGCCTATTCACCTTGGTAGTGTTTAAGGGTTTGATCGGCCCGAGGCAAGAGGGAATCACGGCTTATGGGTAAAGTGCGCAACCTCTGCAGAGTGTTATGAAACTGATATATCAGCCGTGCTCGTGGTTATGAGCGGCCAAGGGAGCTCCATTGATTAGAGATACTTGATCAGAGATGTATGGTTTACAGGTGGTGATGAGGATGATGGTTCTGATTATGCTTATGGTAATGGTAGGTGGTATTCTTTCTGTTTGGAAAGGGTACATTGGGTTAATAACTTGGGTTAATACTAAAACCTAGCTTTCTACTAGTAAATAATAACCTGACCAACTAAAAGCAACTGCTTGACTTAACTCCACATAAAGCTAGTCCACTACAGCCAAACGGGACATTTTGCTGAGTATGTTGATGTGTACTCACTCTTGCTTTACACACCAAACCCCCCCCCCCCAGGTTGTCCGCTTTGCAACCACTGCTCATGTGAAGATGAAGTCATGGAGGAGGACTTCCAGGAGTTCCAAGAGTATGATGAGTTCTAGGCGTGGGTTAGCGGCAAACCCCCAGTCGGTTACCTGTGTAGGCCGTGTGTATCTACGTTTCTTTTCCGCACTTTGATAATTGTTAAAGACTATGTGGATGTCTCGGACATCATGATGTAATCGATTATTATACCCTATTTTATGTCATTATTTTAGCATTATGTGATGATGTCTAGTTATGTAACTGTTGTGTACGTGAATTGGTAATCCTGGCACGTACATGGTTCGCATTCGGTTTGCCTTCTAAAACCGGGTGTGACAGCAACCCTCGTCCATTGGGACGCCACAACGTGGAAGTAGGCAAGTGTTACTTGGCCGAACCACGGGATAAAAATCGTGTGTCTCGTGTGTTGCTTCTTGTGATTGCTTTGTTCGCACGAGCGTGTTCCATAGCCACTTGATTTCACTAACTCCTTAACAATCAAGTTTGTGGCTATTTAGTGTTTAATTTTACATGATCACCTATTCACCCCCCTCTAGGTGCTCTCACTTATGTCCACCAGAATCCAAAAGAATCGGAAACAAACGGGGCCATAGGGTAATGGGGATGGAAGGCAGTGTTGGATGGCCTAGGAGGGGAATTGGCTAGGCCTGTTCGGCCGAGTGGTTTCTGTTTTCTTTTTTCAAAACCTTTTTCTTTTCTCATTATAAATTCTGAATATATATATATATATTAGGCTAAATACAACAATATTATGAATTCAAATCAATACTTATTTTGCATAGAATATCATTTAAGGAAAATTTTATTATTTAAATAAAAAGGACTTGGGAATAAAACAAAATAAAATGGATATTTGCAATTACTTACAAACAAAATTATTATCATACAAAAATGCATATTTTACAATATTCACATTTTAACCATTCATTAAGATTTTATAAAATTAGACTTTCTCCACAAGGTTATTTTCAAAAATTGGATCTGAAATTCAAATCAAACATATTATATGCTTTGGCATGAATGCATCAAACACTTGGTAAAATTTTACTTATTCAAGAAAATGTTTAATTTATTCATATCACTATTTTCTTATTCTAAATATTTTCCTTTCTATTGAAAAATTAATAAATTAAACTAGATTACTTCAATTGATGAATTTAGGGTGTTACATACGGTATGAAAAGGGAGATCGCAGAGTATGTTGTCATATGTGACAGTTGTAAGAGAATCAAGACAGAGCAGCAGAGGCCTGCAGGTTTGTTGCAGCCGCTACAGATTCCTCAGTGGAATTGGGATGAGATTGGGATGGACTTTATAGTCGGTCTGCCTCGCACTCGAGCCGGTTACGACTCCTCTGGGTAGTAGTGGACCGCTTGACGAAGGTGGCTCATTTCATACCATTCAAGACCACATATAATAGTGTAGTGTTGGCAGAGCTATATATGTCTCGGATTGTATGCTTGCATGGTGTTCCAAAGAAGATAGTATCAGACCGAGGAACCCAATTCACTTCTCATTTCTGGCAGCAATTATATGAAGCTTTGGGCACACATTTGAAGTTCAGTTCAGCTTATCACCCGTAGAGACTGAGAGAACCAACCAGATCCTTGAAGATATGTTAAGAACTTGTGCTTTGCAAGACAAGTTAGGTTGGGATAAAAGGCTACCTTATGCAGAATTCTCCTACAACAACAGTTACCAAGCTAGTTTGAAGATGTCACCGTTCCAAGCACTCTATTGGAGAAATTGTTGAACTCCATTGCATTGGGACCAACCCGGCGAAAGCAAGGTGTTCGTGAGAGCACCTAGAGGGGGGTGAATAGGTGATCCTGTAAAAACTTAAAACTAATAGCCACAAAACTTGGTTAAGTGTTAGAGAGATAATACCATGTGACTATAAAGCGAGCTCTTGCGAATCACAACAATCACACAAAAAGCAATCACAAGAGACACGCGAGTTATCCCGTGGTTCGACAAGTACAACACTTGTCTACCTCCACGTTGTGGCGTCCCAATGGACGAGGGTTGCACTCAACCCCTTTCAAGTGATCCAATGATCAACTTGAATACCACGGTGTTTTTCTTTCTTTCACTATATCCCGTTTGCGAGGAATCTCCACAACTTGGAGCCTCTCGCCCTTACAATTGATGATCACAAAGAAGCACGGATGTAAGGGAGGGAAGAGCAACACACACAAGACTCAAAGCAAGAGCACAAACACGCACACTAGCCACAACTTGAGCTCACAACACAACCCGAGAAGTTCTCTACTCAAATAGAGCTCAAGTTACTATCACAAAGAATCAAATGCGCGAGAATGAAGTCTTAGTGCTTAGAGATGATCAAAGAATGCTTGGTATACTCCTCCATGCGCCTAGGGGTCCCTTTTATAGTCCCAAGGCAGCTAGGAGCCGTTGGAAGCAATCTGGGAAGGCAATTCTTGCCTTCTGTCGGGTGGCGCACCGGACAGTCCGGTGCACCACCAGACATCCACTGTTCACTGTTCGGTGCAGATTGCTTTCCTAAATTGGTGCAGCCGACCATTGAAGATTTGGAGCCGTTGGCGCACCGGACATTGTCTGGTGCACACCGGACAGTCCGGTGCCCCCTGCCGACCGTTGGCTCGGCCACGCGTCACGCGCGGATTGCGCGACCGACCGTTGGCGCGGCCGACCGTTGGCTCACCAGACAGTCCGGTGAATTTTAGCCGTACGCCGCCGACGAATTCCCGAGAGCGGCCAGTTGACCAGACGCCAGCCTGGCACACCGGACACTGTCCGGTGCACCACCGGACAGTCCGGTGCACCCAGACTACGCAGAGTCTTGGTTGCTCTAGCCAAGTTTTTTTTCCTTTTGTATTTTCTCTGATTCTAGCACTTAGACAAATATGTTAGTGCACAAAAACCAATGTACTAGGTCTAGAATCATACCTTTGTGTTGATTTGCACTTCATCCACCATATGGCACTTATTAAAACTTAAGGCAATTTTGTTGGACACTTAATCACCAAAATACTTTAGAAATGGCCCAAGGGCACATTTCCCTTTCAATCTCTCCCTTTTTGGTGATTTATGCCAACACATCAAAAAGCAACAAATAGAAGTGCAACATCAATGCAATTAAGAACAAGAATTGTTTTTTATTCAAATTTGGCATATTTGGATCATTCTTTGCCACCACTTGGTTTGTTTTCAAAATCAAACTCAATTTCCTATCTCTAAGTCAAACACACTTGTTTAGGCATAAAGAGAGGTACTTCGTGAGAAAATTTGATCAAGAGCCAAAAACTCCCCCTTTTCCCATAATCCTATATTCTCCCCACAAGAGGGCACATAAGAGTATTTTGACAAAACAAAAGTTCTAACTCTACTATTTTCAAAATTCTCAAGTGGTAGCTGATCCATTTGCTTTGGCCTTAATTTCTCCCCCTTTGGCATTAAGCACCAAAACGGGAATTATTGGCCCTTAAACCCCATTGCCTCACCAAAATCTTCAATTAAGAGTAAAAAAGGCAATAAGAGCACGGAGATGAACTTGGAGTAAATTACCCTCTCATCGAAGTGCAGTGGAAGTCTTGCATGGTCCAAGTTCACCTTTTCCCTTTCAATCACCTTTGAGACTAAATTAAGAACACTCAAGCACATGGTTAGTCTCAAAGGATCAAGTTGTAGCATTTCTCCCCCTAAATATGTGCATCATTCACACATGGACTTGTGAGGTCCGGGGATCCCTTGCACAACTTGAGCACCATAAATAAGCAACAATATGCATAAAGGAACATGATCAAAGGAATAAAACACATGTATGCTATAGATCAATCCAAGTTCCGCGAATCTAAGACATTTAGCTCAATACGCAGCCTGCAAAAGGTCTTCTCATCTAAAGGCTTGTTAAAGATATCGGCTAGCTGGTTCTCGGAGCTAACATAAAACACTTCGATATCTCCCTTTTGCTGGTGGTCTCTCAAAAAGTGATGCCGGATGTCTATGTGCTTTGTGCGGCTGTGTTCAACAGGATTGTCCGCCATGCGGATAGCACTCTCATTGTCACATAGGAGTGGGACTTTGCTCAGATTGTAGCCAAAGTCCCGGAGGGTTTGCCTCATCCAAAGTAGTTGCGCGCAACACTGGCCTACGGCAACATACTCGGCCTCAGCGGTGCATAGGGCAATGGAAGTTTGTTTCTTAGAACTCCACGACACCAGGGACCTTCCTAGGAATTGCCACGTCCCTGATGTACTCTTCCTATCGACCTTACATCCAGCATAGTCGGAGTCTGAGTATCCAATCAAGTCAAAGGTAGACCCCTTTGGATACTAGCTCCCGAAGTAAGGCGTAGCAACTAAATATCTAAGAATTCGCTTAACGGCCACAAGGTGACACTCCCTTGGGTCGGATTGAAATCTAGCACACATGCATACGCTAAGCATAATATCCGGTCTACTAGCACATAAATAAAGTAAAGACCCTATCATAGACCGGTATGCCTTTTGATCAACGGACTTACCTCCTTTGTTGAGGTCGACATGTCCGTCGGTTCCCATTGGAGTCTTTGCGGGCTTAGCGTCCTTCATCCCAAACCGCTTGAGCAAGTCTTGCGTGTACTTTGTTTGAGAGATGAAGGTGTCGTCCTTGAGTTGCTTCACTTGGAACCCAAGGAAGTAGTTCAACTCGCCCATCATCGACATCTCGAATTTCTGAGTCATCACCCTGCTAAACTCTTCACAAGACTTTTGGTTAGTAGAACCAAATATTATGTCATCGACATAAATTTGGCACACAAATAGATCACCATCACAAGTCTTAGTAAAGAGTTGGATCGGCTTTCCCAACCTTGAAAGCATTAGCAATTAGAAAATCTCTAAGGCATTCATACCATGCTCTTGGAGCTTGCTTAAGTCCATAGAGCGCCTTAGAGAGCTTACACACGTGGTCGGGGTACCGTTCATCCTCAAAGCCAGGGGGTTGCTCTACGTACACCTCCTCCTTGATTGGCCCGTTGAGGAAAGCGCTCTTCACGTCCATTTGGAACAACCTGAAAGAATGGTGAGCGGCATAGGC
Source organism: Zea luxurians (assembly GCA_029449295.1). Lineage (NCBI taxonomy): Eukaryota > Viridiplantae > Streptophyta > Magnoliopsida > Poales > Poaceae > Zea > Zea luxurians. Next base: position 39,413,009 of record JAOPSE010000001.1, on the reverse strand, counting down.
TAACAAAATGCGAATCGACTCTAGCCTAGCCACAGGAGCAAACGTCTCCTCAAAGTCCAAACCTGCGACTTGGGCATAACCTTTTGCCACAAGTCGAGCCTTGTTCCTTGTCACCACCCCGTGCTCGTCATGTTTGTTGTTGAACACCCACTTGGTTCCCACAACGTTTTGCTTGGGACGTGGCACCAGTGTCCAAACTTCATTTCGCTTGAAGTTGTTGAGCTCTTCCTGCATGGCCAACACCAAGTCCGGATCTAGCAAGGCCTCTTCTACCCTGAAAGGCTCAATATAAGAGACAAAAGAGTAATGCTCACAAAAATTAGCTAATCTAGAGCGAGTGGTTACTCCCTTGCTTATGTCACCCAAAATCTGGTCGACGGAATGATTCCTTTGAATCGTCGCTCGAACTTGAGTTGGAGGGGCCTGTGGTACTTCTTCCTCCTCATCTTGGACATCCTATGCTCCCCCTTGATCACATGCCTCTTCTTGAGGGACCTGTTCGTCATCTTGAATTGGGAAATGCACCATCGTTGAGGAAGAAGGTTGATCTTGCTCCTTGTGTTCCTATGGTCGCACATCTCCAATAGCCATGGTGCGTATTGCGTCCGTTGGAACATCATCCTCATCTACATCATCAAGATCAACTTGCTCTCTCGGAGAGCCATTAGTTTCATCAAATACAACGTCGCTAGAGACTTCAACCAAACCCGATGATTTGTTGAAGACTCTATACGCCTTTGTATTCGAGTCATAACCTAACAAAAACCCTTCTACAGCTTTGGGAGCAAATTTTGAATTCCTACCTTTCTTCACTAGAATGTAGCATTTACTCCCAAAAACTCGAAAATATGAAACGTTGGGTTTGTTGCCGGTTAGGAGTTCATACGACGTCTTCTTGAGGAGGCGATCAAGATAGACCCGGTTTATGGCGTGGCAAGCTGTGTTCACAGCTTCCGACCAAAACCGCTCGGGCGTCTTGAATTCTCCAAGCATCGTCCTCGCCATGTCTAAGAGCGTCCTGTTCTTCCTCTCTACCACACCATTTTGTTGTGGTGTGTAGGGAGCGGAGAACTCGTGCTTGATTCCTTCCTCCTCAAGGTACTCCTCCACCTGAAGATTCTTGAACTCGGACCCCTTGTCGCTCCTTATCTTTTTCACCTTGAGCTCAAATTCATTTTGAGCTCTCCTTAAGAAGCGCTTGAGGGTCCCTTGGGTTTCTGATTTGTCCTGCAAAAAGAATACCCAAGTGAAGCGAGAAAAATCATCAACAATAACAAGACCATACTTACTTCCCCCGATGCTGAGGTAGGCTACGGGTCCGAAGAGGTCCATGTGAAGTAGTTCCAAAGGTCTTGGTGTGGTCATCACATTCTTGCTATGATGAGAGCTTCCCACCTGTTTACCTGTTTGACAAGCTGCACAAGGTCTATCTTTTTCGAAAGTTACATTTGTTAGACCTAACACATGTTCTCCCTTTAGAAGTTTGTGAAGGTTCTTCATCCCCACATATGCTAGACGGCGATGCTAGAGCCAGCCCATGCTAGTCTTAGCGATTAAGCATGCATCTAGATCGGCCTCCTCCTTCGAAAAATCAACTAAATAGAGTTTGCCGTCTAGTACACCCTTAAAAGCTAATGAACCATCACTCCTTCTAAAGACAGACACATCTACATTTGTAAATAAGCAATTGTAACCCATATTATATAATTGACTAACGGACAACAAGTTATACCCGAGCGATTCAACTAAAAACACATTAGATATGGAATGCTCAGATGAAATAGCTATCTTTTCTAGTCCTTTAACCTTGCCTTGATTCCCGTCACCGAATATGATTGAATCTTGGGAATCTTTGTTCTTGACGTAGGAGGTGAACATCTTCTTCTCCCCTATCATGTGGTTTGTGCATCCGCTGTCGATAATCCAGCTTGAGCCCCCGGATGCATAAACCTGCAAGGCAAATTAGGCTTGGGTTTTAGGTACCCAACTCTTGTTGGGTCCTACAAGGTTAGTAACAATAGTCTTAGGGACCCAAATGCAAGTTTTATCTCCCTTGCATTTTGCCCCCAATTTCCTAGCAACCACTTTCTTATTTTTACACGAAAGTACAAAATCAGTGTTGCAGGCATGAAAAACAGTAGCAGATTTATTTTGCATTTTCTTAGGTACACGATAAACAACATTGTTTCTAGTCATATTTCTACTATGCACAAAGGAAGAACTTGAACCAATCATGGCATGTGAGTCAAAAGCATTATAATTCCTATTAGCATTTCTAGGAAATTTCCTATCACTATAGACAAAAGCATGATTCCTTTGAACATTGCTAGTCATAGGGGCCTTCCCTTTGTCCTTGGCGGAGATGGGAGCCCTTTGACTTGTTAAGTTCTTGGCTTCCCTTCGAAAGCCAAGCCCATCCTTAATAGAGGGATGTCTACCAACAGTGTAGGCATCCCTTGCAAATTTTAGTTTATCAAGGTCATTTTTGCTAGTCTTAAGTTGGGCATTAAGACTAGCCACTTCATCATTTAAACTAGTAATGGAAATTAAATGTTCACTACAAGCATCAACATTGAAATCCTTACACCTATTGCAAATCACAACATGCTCTACACAAGAACTAGATTTATTTGCTACTTCTAGCTTAGCATTTAAATCATCATTAATACTTCTTAAGCTAGCCACAGTCTCATGACAAGTACATAATTCACAAGAAAGTATTTCATTCCTTTTAACTTCTAAAGCAAGAGACTTTTGCACATTTACAAATTTATCATGCTCTTCATATAAAAGATCCTCTTGCTTTTCTAAAAGTCTATTCTTTTCATTTAGAGCATCAATCAATTCATTGATCTTTTCTACTTTTGCTCTATCTAATCCTTTGAACAGGCTAGTGTAATCAATTTCATCATCACTAGAGTCATCATCACTAGAAGTAGAGTACTTAGGAGTTTCTCTAGTGTTTACCTTCTTTTCCTTTGCCATTAGACAAGTATGGCGCTCGTTGGGGAAGAGCGACGACTTGTTGAAGGCTGAGGCGGCGAGTCCTTCGTCGTCGGAGTCAGACGACGAACAATCCGAGTCCCATTCTTTGCCGAGGTGCGCCTCGCCCTTCGCCTTCTTGTAGGCCTTCTTCTTTTTCCTCTTTCCGCTTTTCTCTTGTCCCTGGTCACTATCATTATCGGGACAGTTAGCAATAAAGTGACCAGTCTTACCACACTTGAAGCAGGAGCGCTTTCCCTTCGTCTTGCTTTTGTTGGGATGCTCCTTGTGACCCTTTAGCGCTGTCTTGAAGCGCTTGATGATGAGGGCCATTTCTTCCTCGTTAAGCCTGGCCGCCTCAACTTGCACCACCTTGCTAGGTAGCGCCTCCCTGCTACTTGTTGCTTTGAGAGCAACGGTTTGAGGCTCGTGGATCGGCATTGGGCCATTCAACGCCTCATCAACATATCTTGCCTCCTTGATCATCATTCGCCCACTTACAAACTTTCCGAGTATTTCCTCGGGCGTCATCTTGGTGTACCTAGGATTTTCACGAATAGAGTTCACAAGATGAGGATCAAGGACAGTGAAGGACCTTAGCATAAGCCAGACGACGTCGTGGTCCGTCCATCTCGTGCTTACATAGCTCCTGATTTTGTTGATCAGGGTCTTGAGCCTGTTGTATGTTTGGGTTGGCTCCTCCCCCTAATAATTGCGAACCTTCCCAGTTCGCCCTCCACCAACTCCATCTTGGTGATCATAGTGACGTCGTTCCCCTCATGCGAGATCTTGAGGGTGTCCCAAATCTGCTTGGCGTTATCCAAGCCGCTCACCTTATGGTATTCTTCCCTGCACAAGGATGCTAATAGAACAGTGGTATCTTGTGCATTTTTGTGAATTTGTTCAATGATAAACATGGGATTATCCGTACTATCAAAATTCATTCCATTTTCTACTATCTCCCATATACTTGGATGAAGAGAGAACAAATGGCTACGCATTTTGTGACTCCAAAATCCGTAGTCCTCTCCATCAAAGTGTGGAGGTTTCCCAAGTGGAATTGAAAGTAAATGAGCATTGGAGTTAGACGGACGAGAATAATCAAAAGAAAAGTTTGAGTTAATCGCTTTCTTTTTCTCGTAGTCGTCGTCTTTTTGGGAAGAGGAAGACTCGTCGCTGTCGTAGTAGACTATCTTCTTGATGCGCCTCTTCTTCTTCCCGTCCTTCTTCTTGTCACTCGAGCCAGAGTTAGTGGGCTTATCATCTCTTGGCTCGTTGAAGACGGATTCCTTCTCCTTATCGTTGACCACCATCCCCTTTCCCTTAGGATCCATCTCTTCGGGCGATTAGTCCCTTTTGTGAAGAGAACGGCTCTGATACCAATTGAGAGCACCTAGAGTGGGGTGAATAGGTGATCCTGTAAAAACTTAAAACTTATAGCCATAAAACTTGGTTAAGTGTTAGAGAGATAATACCAAGTGACTATAAAGCAAGCTCTTGCGAATCACAACAATCACACAAAAAGCAATCACAAGAGACACGCGAGTTATCCCATGGTTCGACAAGTACAACACTTGTCTACCTCCACGTTGTGGCATCCCAATGGACGAGGGTTGCACTCAACCCCTTTCAAGTGATCCAATGATCAACTTGAATACCACGGTGTTTTTCTTTCTTTCACTATATCCCGTTTGCGAGGAATCTCCACAACTTGGAGCCTCTCGCCCTTACAATTGATGATGACAAAGAAGCACAGATGTAAGGGAGGGAAGAGCAACACACACAAGACTCAAAGCAAGAGCACAAACACGCACACTAGCCACAACTTGAGCTCACAACACTACCCGAGAAGTTCTCTACTCAAATAGAGCTCAAGTTACTATCACAAAGAATCAAATGAGCGAGAATGAAGTCTTGGTGCTTAGAGATGATCAAAGAATGCTTGGTATACTCCTCCATGCGCCTAGGGGTCCCTTTTATAGCCCCAAGGCAGCTAGGAGCCGTTGGAAGCAATCTTGGAAGGCAATTCTTGCCTTCTGTCGGGTGGCGCACCGGACAGTCCGGTGCACCACCGGACATCCACTGTTCACTGTCCGGTGCAGATTGCTTTCCTAAATTGGCGCAGCCGACCGTTGAAGATTTGGAGCCGTTGGCGCACCGGACACTGTCCGGTGCACACCGGACAGTCCGGTGCCCCCTGCCGACCGTTGGCTCGGCCACGCGTCACGCGCGGATTGCGCGGCCGATCGTTAGCACGGCCGACCGTTGGCTCACCGGACAGTCCGGTGCACCACCGGACAGTCCGGTGAATTTTAGCCGTACGCCGCCGACGAATTCCTGAGAGCGGCCAGTTGACCAGACGCCAGCCTGGCACACTGGACACTGTCCGGTGCACCACCGGACAGTTCGATGCACCCAGACTGCGCAGAGTCTTGGCTGCTCTAGCCAAGTTTTTTTTCCTTTTGTATTTTCTCTGATTCTAGCACTTAGACAAATATGTTAGTGCAATGTACTAAGTCTAGAATCATACCTTTGTGTTGATTTGCACTTCATCCACCATATGGCACTTATTAAAACTTAAGGCAATTTTGTTGGACACTTAATCACCAAAATACTTTAGAAATGGCCCAAGGGCACATTTCCCTTTTAGTTCGGTCTAGACATTTTGCTTGAAGCCGAAGAGAATATCATAATGGTTCGAGAGAATCTAAAGACAGCACAGTCTAGGCAACAAAGCTATGCTGACACAAGAAGAAGATATCTGAGTTTCGAAGTGGGAGATTATGTTTATTTGAAAGTGTCACCCATCAGAAGAATCAAAAGGTTCAGAGTCAAGGGCAAGCTAGCACCTCGATACATCGGACCGTACCAGATTCATGCAAGATGTGGAGAAGTGGCAAAACAGTTCAGCCTACCAGAAAGTCTATCAGTCGTGCATGATGTGTTCCATGTGTCTCAACTGAAGAAGTTCTTATGAGTGCCAAAGGAGCAATTGCCAACCGAGGACCTTGAGGTTCAAGAAGACTTAACTTACATTGAGAAGCCAACCCAGATTCTGGAGACAGTAGACAGAGTCACCCGAAGAAGCGCCATCAGAATGTGCAAAGTCAAATGGGGCCACCAAGCCAACCCAGATTCTAGAGACAATAGACAGAGTCACCTGAAGAAGCGCCATCAGAATGTGCAAAGTCAAATGGGGCCACCACTCAGAGGAAGAAGCAACTTGGGAAAGAGAAGATGATCTGAAAGCCAAATATCCCAAACTCTTTGCTAGCCAACCCTGAATCTCGAGGGTGAGATTATTTTTAAGGGGGATAGGTTTGTAACACCCTAATTTTGGGGGGTATAAAGTTTCTTCTCTAATGCCTACCAACTTCAGGTGTTACCTCTTGTCTATCTCTCTCTCTAGACCTCCTCTCTCTTCATTTTGATTAAAGTTAAGTCAATTAGGTGAGGGGTTAACTATTTATTTTATCAAAACTTATTTGAGTCATGAAATGTTGCATCATGTTGAGCCTAAATTATTCTTTTGTTCGATGCACATGTTTGAATTAGTTTGAATTTGAATTTGGTTTGAATTTGATTTGAAATCCATAGAGAAAATAAAATAGAAAAGCCATTAGAAATTCTAGAAAAAGGAAAAAGGAGAAGTAACCCAAGCCCCTCCTCTGCTCGCCCTTTTGGCCCATGCGGCCCAGTCCCGCCCGCGCCCTCTCCCTCTCGCCCGGGCCCGTGCGTCAGCGGCGCTTCCACCTGATACCTCGGGCCCACTGGCCAGTCTCCCTCTCTTCCCCCTCATCTTGGGCTGCCTTCGGCACTCGGCCCATCTCGTTCCCCCCGTGCTGGCCATCAGTAGTGGGCGCCCCATTCTGTGGTCACTGCCGAGCGGGGTCCACTTGTCATCCCTCCCCTTCAACCGCTCGACCGCCTCGCGGGACTCCACGCTCACCCACGTCACCAAGAAAATCGGCTCCACTTTCTCCCCCCACTTCCCTGGTCCGAGGCACCTCACCCCTTTTTCTCCCTCTCCGCGCACTCCCTTGCCTCACTCGACTTCCCCCTCGCTCTCTCTCTCCCTGTCGCGCCCGTGCACCATCGCTGGAGATCCACCCCCCCCCCCCCCCCGAGCTCGACGTCGTCATGACCATGCACTCGCCTAGGCCCTTAGCTGCACTGTGCCTCGCCGTGTTACCTCGCGCTTGGAGCTCCGTCGCCGACCGTGCCTTGCCATTCGCCGCCCGTTCACCAGAATCGATCTCCGCCAAGCCAAGCTCCGTCCTCGTCGGCAATCCCGTGGGTGAGCACCCGTTTTCCCCTCTCCTTCCCTCACACCATTTTCCCCTCCTCTGTTCTTCTCGGTCGTAACCGCCTGGTCGTTCGCCTGAACCTCCCAAGCCCCATGTCGTGCTCGTGGCTGCGCTGGTGAGCTCGTGGGCCTGCGCCCGGGGCGCCACTGCGCATGCTCGGTCAAGGGAGCGGGAACCCTAACACCCAGGGTCCACCCATCAGCCCCAGCTCTGCTCCCTTCTTTCCCCTCACTAGGGCATCGACAGGAGGACCTCACCCGCTCGTGCGATCCCGTGTCTCACCGTGCCCCGCACCAGCTTCATCGCTGACCAGCGGGCCCCGTTCCGCTGGGGCCTCCCTATCAGCCCCCCCCCCCCCCCCGCCCAAGCCAACCAGCTCGTGGGCCCGTCCTGTCTCGCCCTAGGTCCACCTATCAGGCGTCCGCATCCCGCACGCTCACGCTCTCGCCTGCGGTTTCTTATTCGAGCTGTTGATCGGGATCGGACGACTGGTAGAACCTCGTACCCCTTTGCGCGGTACATTTGCTAAAGAGGCCCTCAGTTTTTCGAGAATCAACCCACCGTCCCTCAGTTTCGCGCGCAGACCCCTGAGAATTTGCAGAAAGAACCCTAGGCTATTATTTAATCACGGAATTAGGTCTAATTTAGGGTTTTAAATTCCAAAACTTGTTTATTTCATATCTTTTGCATATGAACTCCAAATTGAGTGATTCAAATTGCAAAATGTTCATAAGATTATTCTCTACCTGTTTAAATTATAAAATTTCACTGTATGCATGTGCTAATTTTATGCCTCGACTATATGTTAGTGTAAGTGATGGTCTTTTTATTAATAGGAAAATAAAATGGAAACCCTAATAGTAATTAGATGGTTAACTTTGTGAGTTTAATATCATTTGAACCCATCCCTGGTATATTTTTGGTAATCCATTAAGATAAATAAATTTAAGTTATGTGATCCCCGAGATAGATAGTACTTAGAGAATCACGAACCTCTAGGTGTATTAGTCCACCCTAGACCCTAGACTTCGCTTTTGAGTTTGTTACTTTCTTTTGAATTAGTGTTCACTTGATTGTACATGTTTGGTGTATTGTTTCTTTGTCATTATCCAAATGCGTTGAATGCATGATCGCTTTGCGTAGACAACGAACAACCTGTGGTTCCTAAGTGTGTTGCTGAAGATCTTCCTGAGCAACAATCTGGTGAAGGCAAGTGTCCTCTGGCCTATTATGTCCTACTTACTTTATAATTCACCATCCTGCATTACTTAATTGAAACCTAAGGATTGACTTGTCTGTATTTATCCTGTCCTTGAATTACCTTTTGGGTCATTATGGTTAGCTTCATGCTATTGCTTTACTTTAATCAACGAACATGATGAGAATGTTTATGATATGATTCTGTTATTATGATTATGATAATGTTCTTATGGCACTTTAGGGGACTCAGGTTGTTTTCCTGAGTACCTCTCCGTAAGGACCTGTTCATTGAGTGACCACCCAGGATAACAATACAACCACGAGGGTGAAATGGGATCCCTTAGCTGAATAATTAGATAAACCTGGGGGTGTAGTTGGCTTTGCCGAAGGGCCGTCAATGGGGGCCGGTGCATAGTGCCCGCTCTGCTAAGGGTGGGTACCTAGGTTCATTCGAGTTGGTTTTGTTAGTCACCCACCTTAGGGAGAAGTACTGTGTTTGTACGACAGGTGAAACCTAACGAGCAGTTATGCACCAGGGGAGTCTTTGTAAAGGCTACATAGTGTATACCTGGTCAATCACCTTGGTAGTGAAGATCAGGTCTGTACAACCTAGCTAGAAAGGGATCATGACTCGTGGGTAAAGTGTTGAAAGCTCTTTTGTGGGTTTTGGTGTTTGGATGACAACTCAAATAAAGGACTAACAAGTGTGCTAAGTGTTGAACAGGGCTTAATGCAAAGCTAACAGGGTTCAACACAAGTGAACAAGTGTGATGGTCCAAAGACTGGATTATAGATAGATAATGGACATCACAAGTAAGATGGACATTGCTTAAGTGAGACTCGGTGTGCATAACTCAGAGACAACCGATCAAACCAAGGATGGAGGCAAGAAAAGCTTCGAGGTACCGAGTGCACGAGAGAAGGTCAAGGGGACCAGGAACCCAAAGCCAGGGGTGAAGAAGAAGACTTGCAAAGTCAAGGTTGATCGAGTCAAGAAGAGTTATGGTGCATCAAGGATCACTACATAAGGACATGACTTACAACAAATGAGGAAACATCTACAATTATGTGGTGTAAGTCACAAGGCTCAAGGTCAAGCTTAAAGAAGTGCAAAACAAGAACAAGGTGTGTTTCTAGACTTAGTGAATTATTTTTGAGTACTAACATGCTTATCTAAGTGCTAGAAACAGAGCCAAGAAGAGAAGATTTGAATTGAAGAAGAGTTGACTGTGTACAGCCAACAACAGCTCTAGCCTGACACACCGGACTGTCCGGTGGCGCACCGGACAGTGTCTGGTGCCCCAGGCTGGCTCGGCGTCAACTAGACGCTCTCGGGAAAAGAGAAAGGCGACGTGGCTATAATTCACCGGACTGTCCGGTGAGCCAACGGTCGCCAGCGCCAACGGTCGGCCACGAAATCTGCGGGCGACGCTGTAAAGCCCTAAAATTTGTATAAGGTAAAAAATTAATAAAAACAATCATCAAAATAAGTGCTCATGATAAAATAATTGAAGTTTAGAGTTCACCCTCTCTAAAGTAAATTATTATAATAGAATAACATTAGCTAAATCATATCTTAATAAAGATTAGACACTTGAAAAATGTTTCCTATCAAACCAAAGGAAAATGACTTTTTGGTTATATCCTTTTAAATTGGTTACGCACTCAAAATAATATTTTATGTAATGAATATGGTGTGTGTATTTCATTACCCAAATAAAATGATAATAATAAATAAAGTAATTAAATAAATAGATTAATGTAATCAGTGTCTATCATAATGGATTTTTTATTTAAAAGAAATGAAGGTTTGAAATTTAAACTTGAGTATGATTTGAAATTGGAATAGAAAACTGAAATGAAAAAGAAAAGAAAAAAAGAAAGCTTACCTCAGTCTGGGCCGGATGTTGTCTGATCCACTCAACCTCTTCAGCCTGGCTCACCGCGCGCCCGCGCTTTACCAGGGTGAGTTGGGGCTGACCCTGCGGTCCCGCGTGTCGGTACCCGATGCGGTGGCACTCATTCCGACTTGAATCGCTAGCTCGTGGGGCCCATTGGTCAGGCCTATCTTCCCCCAAATCACGCACGCCAAGAACAAACACCACCGAACCCATCGGCCGAGATTTCCTTTGGCCGGATGTTGCGGCTTCAACGGCACGGCGAAAACGCTTGCTCGGATCTTGCGACAACCAAATCCCGCAAACCTCCTCCACACTCCCCATGCATCACTCGCCATCCCAACTCCTGGATATAAATACCACCGAGTCGTGCCGCCATTGAAGCATTGGATCGGAGCTGCGGGCCGCCACTTCACCATCCCCTAACCACGACAGAAATTGGTGTGCATCTTTTCTGGCGTTGCTTCAGCCGCGGAGCTTGTTCCCGGTGGCAGCAGCATACGCCGAACTCGGCCCAAATGCGCGACCGCGGGAGATGCCTCACAGGCTCGGCCATTGGCGCACGTTGTCGTAGAACTTCCTCGCCGATGAACTCACCTGTAGGTCTGGCCATGGCCCCTGCAGTGCCTTGACCGCGGACTCCTTCTTCCCCGCCCCACATCGACTCGCCTCCCCTCAGCACGACAGGGCACCAACCCCGACGAACTCCTCCGCGAGCTGGTTGTGGCCTGGGACGCTGTGCTCACCAAAATCGCATGTGTCCCTCTACGCCGTCCTCGGATCGGGAGGTAGGAGAAATAGCAGGCACCGTTGGATCTCCGGCCGACTTATGTGATTTAATCCCAGGGTGCCTCTTCGTCAAATGAATAAGGACCATAGGTCGACTGATGAACAGACCGGATCAAACCGGTGGTACCGATTCAGTTTGTGGAGCCACCACCTTTGATGCGTGGATCGATGGATGGGGATTGAATCCAGCTTGATTGAATCGAGACCAGAGATCTGGGATCCAATGGCCCACATGGCGTACCGGTTCATAAAGAGGTTAGTGTAATCTACGTCGCTGATCCTGCATCCAGCGGTGCTCGTTGGCCGATACCCCTTCGGCCGAGACACTTTCTAGTAAAGCCCCTCTGTTTTTAAGAAATGAACCCGCCATCCATTATAGTATTAAGATCCTTACACTGCGGTCCTAGAATTTATAGTTCGAACCCTGAACTTCTCCAGATTCGTGTGTGCAGTCCTGAGGTCTGAGAAAACAGGAAAAAGGATTTAGAAAATAGATTTTTAGTGCCAAAATAATTCCAGAACTTATATAATTCATAGAAAATTCATATTAAGTCCAAATTGATCCATTTCAGTTTCTATAATTTTGTAATATTATTTTTTATCAACCAGTGTCTCTGTTTTGACATGAAAATCATATTAAAATTAATCTCCTAATTAATCTTGTACTAGCACATAGAACCTTTAGAAATTCATAACTTAAAAATCCATAACTCCAAAATTAATTATTCTTGTTCCTTATATCTTATCTTAATATGTAGGTTATTAATATGTATTTTGTTTAGTGAGATGTTTATTTTGCATACACCATGTTTATTTGTATTGCTACGACTAGAGCGAGGTCACGAGTCATCTGAGAAGCAAGTTGGTACCTGGAATCTCAAATGCCAGGCAAGTTGTGCCCTTGATCACTTCTTTTTACTCACTCATGTTCTAATTAATCATAATGATCTGCATAGGTTAATTTTGATGGGACCCAATAGGTTACCCTAGTTTGTCTATCTTTATACCTTGTTTACCACTGAACTTTTTGGGTAGTACTTGCTAGTGCTTTATGTGGTTTTGGGTATGAAGATACATTATTCATGATCACACTTTTATTATCTGTTTATTATTACTATTCATGATAAGATCATTATGTTAATTGGAACATGGAGCGACCACCTGTGAAAACAGTGCTACCACAAGGGAGGAATGGGACCCCTTGGCTGATTAATTAGGAAAACTAGTGGATGACTACCTTACCCGAAATGGGCAAGGGCAGTAGGGGAGTGGTCAGTGTAGGGAGGTCCTTGGGTTGATTTTGCTGCGATGGTGGTCAGGCGAGGGATCCCTGCATTGGAGCTTCCTATAAACTATAGCGGGTTTTCTGAAGCTAGTGGAACTTTGTAAAGGCCTCGTAGTGTTACCCTGCCTCGCCTCCTCGGTAGAGGTGTATGGGAAGTCGCGATCCCTTGGCAGATTGGTAACATGACTTGTGGGTAAAGATGTGCAACCTCTACAGAGTGTAAAACTGGTATATCAGTCGTGCTCACAGTCATGAGCAGCTCGGACCCTCACATGATTAACTTATGGAACTAAATTCAAATTGTCATATGCATTGCATCACAGGTGATGTTGTTACTTTTGTTCTACTACTTAATTGGGTTGGTATTTACTTATACTTAGTAATTGCTAATAAAATTTTGACCAATTTTAAAAGCAATGCTCAGCTCTAACCATCCTCTTTGGTAAGCCTTACACTTCACGTGAGCTCCCACCTTTGGCGAGTTCATGTACATTATTCCCCACAACTTGTTGAGCTATGATCGTATGTGAGCTCACTCTTGCTGTCTCACACCCCTCCCCCACACAGGTCAAGAACAGGTACCACAGGATGAGGCGCTTGGAGGATGCTGTGACGAGTTCGTGAGAGGTCTAGGCCGTCGTCTCCCAGTAAACTTTGGGTTGCTGGACCGTTGTCTCCTTATAATGTAATTATTTATTTATTTTGTATAGAACTTCTGTTATGTAGTAAAGATGTGACATTTGATCCTGTGCCATGATTCATCATATGTGTGAGACTTGGTCCCAGCACACCTGGTGATTATGTTCGCGCCCGGGTCTTGGTGCCCCTAAAACCCGGGTGTGACAGACGTGTGGCAGCTCCAACGGTCAGAAGGAGGCACCGGACTGTCCGGTGTGCACCGGACAGTGTCTGGTGCACCAACGGGCCCAGAGGAGCAACGGTCGGATGCGCCCGATATGGAAGGAGATCACGCACTGGACAGCTACAGGACCTGTCCGGTGGTGCACCGGACTGTCCGGTGCACCACTCGACAGAAGGCAAGAATTGCCTTCCAAATGGAATTCCAACGGCTCCTAGGCCCCTTGGGACTATAAAAGGGACCCCTAGGCATCTCCAAGAAGGACACAAGTGCAGCCAACAAGTGCATACATCATTTGGATCAATTCTCTCTCTCCCTCTCTTGTGTATCTCTCTAGTTTGTGTAGAGGCGAAGTTATAAGCCTTTAGAGAGAGTGGAAGTGCTATTGAGAGCTAGAGCAATATCTTGAGCGTATTGTTACTCTGCTGGAGTGCTGTCGAGAAGATTGTAAGCATCCACGGCATCGTTGTAACTGATATCAACATAGTGGAAGGCTCTATCTGTCGCACTGATAGATCTGAGCAAACGGAGGAAGGAGTTGAAATAGACTCCAAGCCAAGGTGTGGCTAACTCCAACGAGGACTAGGCAAGCATTTCAGGCTTGGTGAACCTCAGGATAAATCGTTGTGTCTGTGTGCTGTTTCTCTGTCTTATTTGATGTTTATACTTGCACTTCAATATTTATATGTGGTTCAGGCTGTCATCGAAGTGCAGGGTATTTTAAGACAGGAACTTCTATTCCGCTGCAACCTACTCGAAGGGTCTTTCATTCCACTGCGATTCAGTCTTCGAGTAGAGTAAGAATTTCCAGTTTTAAAGCGATAATTATTATCCGCCTATTCACCCCCCCCCCCTCTAAGCGACATCTAGATCCTATTCCCGGGCATAGGGAACTTTCAATTGGTATTAGAGCTAGGCCTCTCCAGTGTGGGCTTAGCCGTCTAGAGATGATGATGTCGTCACAAGAGGTAACTCTAGAACTTCTTCTAGGCGATGGTTCTAATTATAAATCTTGGTCTGTCTCTATTTATAATGCTTTCATGCATATTGATCCTGATTTGAGACAGATCTTTAGTAGAAGTATTTTTCCCTCTGATATTAGTAAAAACCTTCTAATGTTGAACTAAGATGTCTATCTCTCAATCACCATGCTTGCAACATCTTAGTTGACTCTCTTTCTAGAGGTGCTTATTTTGCCATCATGAGTAGTGATAGTGATTTATTTGTTGATGCTCATGATCTATGGACTAAAATTAAAATAAAATATTCTGAGTCCAATTGTACTACTTCTACTCCCTATGTTGCTTGTGGTACTAACCTTTCAAAGGGAGAAGAAAAACGATGGCAACCAAACGATGAATCCACCTCATCGACAGGTTTGTCCTCCACTAGTTATAAATGTCTTATTGCTAACAATGATAGTGGAGACAAAAGCGATGATGAGGAGGAATATGAGGATGATAGCGAGGATGAGTCTTCATCACCACAAGGTACATTTTCCTATATTGCTTCCACTGATAATAATGACAGGGAAAATGAGACCGGCGATGTGGAAGAAGAGGAGATTCGCCGGTTCTACACCCATCTCAACAAAGAAGACAAAGTGCTCTGGGTTAAGTTGTTGAGGAGGAACAAGGCGAGACACTTCTCAGGCTAGAGGAGACTCTCATCAAAACCAACGACAACCTAGAGAAGATGACTAGAGAACATGAGGAGCTAAAGTGCTCTCATGATAATTTGGTCCAACGATATGAATCTGTTTTATTTGAGCAAAGAAATAATCATGATATATTATCTGATGTTGCTCAACTTAAAACTGAGAATTTTATGCTTAAGAGTCAAGTAGAAATGATAAATTTAGAAAAACTTGCTCTAAGTGAAAAATATGATATGCTATCTTATTCTCATAATGAATTAGTTGATGACCATATCATGCTCGATATTGCTCATGAGGTAGTAATTACTAGTTTAAACTCATGTGAACTACATTCTTGCATAAGTGATCAATTATTTAAAATATCATCATGTGCTGACCTCTACTACCCCAAGAAAGGCCAA
Organism: Zea luxurians; assembly: GCA_029449295.1. Classification (NCBI taxonomy): domain Eukaryota; kingdom Viridiplantae; phylum Streptophyta; class Magnoliopsida; order Poales; family Poaceae; genus Zea; species Zea luxurians. The sequence continues at coordinate 39,397,631 of JAOPSE010000001.1, read as the reverse complement.
TCTTTGATTGAGCAACAAGTTGTAGGGTCAAAAAGAAAATTGCTTGGGAACAAGAAACAAAGACAATTGAGGAGAAGACGCTATGCTCGACTTCCTCAAGATATCTACGAACGCGTGGTGAAGAAGCTTGAGGAAGGAGAAACCGCAGCAAGGGTCAAACTCTACGAGAAAGAAGTTCCTAAGGCAATAAGTGAAGCAATCAACATGAAACAAGAAAAATGTAAAGATTCAATTAGTCATGTTATTTGCACTGATCATCTCTCTATGTCATCCAAGAGCAAAAAGGGAAGAGGAAAAAGGAGGTGCTTCAAGTGCAAGGAATTAGGCCACTTCATTGCGTCTTGTCCACACAAAGACAAGAATGAAGGAATGAGGAGATGTTTTGGATGCAATAATAAGGACCATATGATCACTTCATGTCCGCTCATGAAGAATCAAAGATGTGCACCCTCCAAGATGACCCTCACTAAGAAAAAAGACAAACAACAAGTGTCATGTCAAGTTGAGCGATGCTTCTGCTACATGTGTGGTGAGCATGGTCATCTACCTATGGTATGTAGGAAGGGTAAGGTTCCTAAGCAAGTAAATTTATCTCAATCTTATTCGCTTAGGAGACCCAAATCATACACTTGTGCTAGATCAGTAATGAGATCACCTAGAACTAGCACAATTGCTATTTGGGTACCAAAGGCTCTTTTAGATGAACGTTATGGACCCATCTCGATATGGGTACCAAACTGTGCCAACTAGACCATGCAGGTGTCTCGAGATGGACTGGAGACCCTAGGAGAGCTTAAGATGGTTAATTCAAACTCTACACTTAAGTTATCAATTTTATTGTCTATTTATTGACCTAAGGTTGAATTATTGTGCAATACTAATCCCATGTTCATCTTGAGTTAAATAAGTTGTAGAGGTCCTTAATCATTATTGGTGAATCAAGCAAAGGACTTTGATGAGAATCTGCAACTTGCTCTCCAAAGGACGGTACCCGTGTATCTGAAGTGCATTATTCCTAATCAGTATTGCTTTTAAGTTGGATCGCTATACCTATCCTTGGAGTAGTTATGCTTTTGAGATTGCTTGTGTTTAATATCTTTCAATTAATGATCCATGATTTCCAAGTTCATAATCATGCTTGCTCAATCATGATTGTGTGCTTTATAGGTTATATCTCTTGAATCATTCAATGGGTAGCTTTTCATTTGATATATCCACCATGATTAACTCTCTTGGTGTATGTGGATAAACCTGTATCTTTCTGTAAGTCATGTTATGTGGTTTTTAATGATTAACTATGTGCAAGCATGATAGTTTTGTTTAGTCCATGTTCACATGATTACTTTGTCTTGGTACTCTGTGTATACCAAAACAAGAAATCCATGTTGTGTCTCTAATGCACCCTCTCGAGCTATGAGGTGCATGAGCAAAAGGAGCTCTAAATTGGTGACAGCAGGTGCTCTCACTCCACACTACCAAAAGAATGGATCTCATGGCATTCAAGTAAAAGGCAAAGGTATGGAGAATGGAACTATGCAATTTCATTAAATATCTTGAAGTTCCGTTGATTGCGATCATAGCTATGTTCTTGCCTTTCAATTGGTAGTATCTTGGCTTAGGTGCTCTATGCTTTAAAATGTTGTTTCCTTTGGTGTGCCTAAGAAAATACTTGTTAATCATGGTGTGCTTAGACATTGTGCTTTATATGCATGATCTTGTCGTTTTTTAATTGGTATATGTGTTGCAATGATCATCATGTGTGAAGCGTGCCTAGGTTGCTTTGAAAATGTTATATATCTTGAGGCATGCATTGTTTCCACTAGTCATAAGTTGTATTATGTCATCTATTCAATTGGTATCTTTTTGTGATGCAATTGATATATTATGCCTAGACCAAGGTATTTTGTGATCCCCTCTAGTTTTGAGGACGCTAGAATGTGCAAGGTGCAAGTCATTCAAATATTTGATGCACAAATTTAGGGGGAGCACACATAACTTGTGTCTTTTGAGACTAACTGTTTCTTGAGTGATCCTATATAGTCTCAAGGTGGAAAAGGGAAGATGAGCAAGAAATGGAGCAATCAGGACCTGGGTACCTCCACAAGTCGAGTAATTGGTATCTAAAGTTGTGAGTAATTGCATATTTAAAGATTGCTCGTGCTCTATAATAGTTGGTGATCCTAGATGCTTATCTTTAAATATCATGGAGCTATGACAGTGATGATCTTTCAATCGGTAGCCTTGGTAGTGTGCTTCAATTGGTATCTTTTGGTACTCACTAGAATAGAAGCTCCATCTTGTGCCACAATACTATAACTTGTCCTAAGTTTGGTGTCTTAGCAACAAGAAAAGGTCAGGATAAAGGATCAGGCACAAGTGTGAAGGAGCTCCCTAGAGATAAAGCTTTCAAGATGGAAATCTTAAATTGATGACAAAAGCAACTCCGCCTATTTAGATGGAAAGTACACCATAACAATGGTAAAGGTACAAAAGGAGGTATTGACCTTTTTGCGTATTTGTACCTTAATTTTTCTCCAATGCTTGTGTTGCATATGTTTAATGTGTAAGGGGGAGTAATGTTAGTGTGTTGCATTTTCCCTACTTAGTACCCTGTTGTCCCTTGACATCATCCTATGTTCTTGCTTGAATATGGTTTTGGTGTTTGATGTCAAAGGGGGAGAATTTGTGCATTAAAGCTTACCTCGACCTGAGAGGAAAGCTTATCTTAAGGGTGAAGATTAATTTTTTGTGTGCTAAAGGACTCAAATAGAGGAAACCTTATCTTAAGGGTGAAGATTAATTTTTTGTGTGCTAAAGGACTCAAAGGGGTTTCTTTAAGTTCCTTTGATCTTAAAGAAAAATGTGTTAGTTTGTTGAGAATACTTATCATATGCTTCTTGTTGTATTATATGGTGATAATGCAAAATTAGTGCTTCCGTTGATATGAATCAATTGGTATCTACTATGTTTATCCTATGATAGATATTCATGTGGTTCTGGCGCTTTAAATCAGTATCTTAATGGTGAATAGTGGTAGGTTGATATTCCTATGGTATATCCATTAAATTGGTGTTTAACTCTGATTCTGTGCATTTGTGTGTTATACGCATCACGGTTTGATTCTTGACACAATGCATCCCATAGGTGCTAAGGTGTAGTAATGCTTCGAATTAGCCTAAGTATGTGCATTTTGGCATTTAAGGCCAAAGTTAAGATATTAATGTAAGCACATATTTAGGGGGAGCATTCTACAGACTTAGAATTCAAAATTTGTGCTTTAAATCTTATTCTTGTGTAAGCTTTAATTGTGTTGCCATCAATCACCAAAAAGGGGGAGATTGAAAGCTCTTTTGTGGGTTTTGGTGTTTGGATGACAACTCAATTAAAGGACTAACAAGTGTGCTAAGTGTTGAATAGGGCTTAATGCAAAGCTAACAGGGTTCAACATAAGTGAACAAGTGTGATGGCCCAAAGACTGGATTATAGATAGATAATGGACATCACAAGTAAGATAGACATTGCTTAAGTGAGACTCGGTGTGCGTAACTCAGAGACAACCGATCAAACCAAGGATGGAGGCAAGAAAAGCTTCGAGGTACCGAGTGCACGAGAGAAGGTCAAGGAGACCAGGAACCCAAAGCCAGGGGTGAAGAAGAAGACTTGCAAAGTCAAGGTTGATCGAGTCAAGAAGAGTTATGGTGCATTAAGGATCACTACATAAGGACATGACTTACAACAAATGAGGAAACATCTACAATTATGTGGTGTAAGTCATAAGGCTCAAGATCAAGCTTAAAGAATTGCAAAACAAGAACAAGGTGTGTTTCTAGACTTAGTGAATTATTTTTGAGTACTAACATGCTTATCTAAGTGCTAGAAATAGAGCCAAGCAGAGAAGATTTGAATTGAAGAAGAGTTGACTGTGTACAGCCAACAACAGCTCTAGCCTGGCGCACCGGACTGTCCGGTGGTGCACCGGACAGTGTCTGGTGCCCTAGGCTGGCTCGGCGTCAACTAGGCGCTCTCGGGAAAAGAGAAAGGCGACGTGGCTATAATTCACCGGACTGTCCGGTGAGCCAACGGTCGCCAGCGCCAACGGTCGGCCACGAAATCTGCGGGCGACGCGTGGCAGCTCCAATGGTCAGAAGGAGGCACCGGACTGTCCGGTGCGCCAACGGGCCTAGAGGAGCAACGGTCGGATGCACCCGATATGGAAGGAGATCGCGCACCAGACAGCTACAGGACCTATCCGGTGGTGCACCGGACTGTCCGGTGCACCACTCGACAGAAGGCAAGAATTGCCTTCCAAATGGAATTCCAACGGCTCCTAGGCCCCTTGGGACTATAAAAGGGACCCTTAGGCATCTCCAAGAAGGACACAAGTGCAGCCAACAAGTGCATACATCATTTGGATCAATTCTCTCTCTTCCTCTCTTGTGTATCTCTCTAGTTTGTGTAGAGGTGAAGTTATAAGCCTTTAGAGAGAGGGGAAGTGCTGCTGAGAGCTAGAGCAATATCTTGAGCGCATTGTTACTCTGTCGGAGTGCTGTCAAGAAGATTGTAAGCATCCAAGGCATCGTTGTAACTGATATCAACATAGTGGAAGTCTCTATCTGTCGCATTGACAGATCTGAGCAAACAGAGGAAGGAGTTGAAATAGACTCCAAGCCAAGGTGTGGCTAACTCCAACGAGGACTAGGCAAGCATTTTAGGCTTGGCCGAACCTCGAGATAAATCGTTGTGTCTATGTGCTCTGCTCTGTGCTGTGTGCTGTTTCTCTGTCTTATTTGTTGTTTATACTTGCACTTCAATATTTGTATGTGGTTCAAGCTGTCTTCGAAGTGCAGGGTATTTTAAGACAGGAACTTCTATTCCGCTGCAACCTACTCGAAGGGTCTTTCATTCTACTGCGATTCAGCCTTCGAGTAGAGTAAGAATTTCCAGTTTTAAAGCAATAATTATTATCCGCCTATTCACCCCCTCTCTAGGCGACATCCAGATCCTGTTCTCAGGCATAGGGAACTTTCAAGTGTGCAACCTCTACAGAGTGTTAGAAACCGGTATATCAGCCGTGCTCATGGTTAAGAGTAGCCTTGGAATCCTCTTTGATTATAAGATCTTTGGATACTCTTATGATGATGGTAACTGATGATGATTATAATTGTGATCTCTGGTATTTCCTCTTGGAGGGAGTACTCTTGGGTAATACCTAGGTTTATTACGAAAACTTTGCTTTACTACTAATAATAAATATCTGACCAACTAAAAGCAACTGCTTTGAGCTTAGCTTCACATAAAGCTTGTCCACCTCAGCCAAACAGGACATTTGCTGAGTACGTTGATGTGTACTCACCCTTGCTTTAAAAACCACCCCACCCCAGTTTGTCCCCATTGCAATCAGTGCTCAAGAGGAGATGCAGGCAACATGGAGGACTTTGAAGAGTTTTAGGACTACGATTAGTTCTAGTTGTGTTAGTGGCAAACCCCCAGTCAGCTACCTGTGAAGGCATTATCTCTATGTTTCGTAATCTGCACTTTGATACGTTAAATGACTTTGTTATGTTAATGACTCTATGGATGTCTTGGACATCTTGATGTAATAAAGTACCTTTTTCGCTATTTATTTCGAGCAATGTGTGATGATGTCCAACTATGTAATCATTGTGTACGTGAGTTTCTGATCCTGACATGTACATGGTTCGCATTCGATTTGCCTTCCAAAACTAGGTGTGATAGTGTATATGTTATATTATGAACTTGTCATATTATGAACTTTTGATCTTTGTAAACTTGTTATATTATGAATTGTGGACTTGTGATCTTTGCAATCTTTATTGTATTATGAACTTGTTATATTGATAGATTACCGATTGTATTTTAGATTTTGACTGTTACCGGTGTATTTTCCATACCAAACTTTCGTTTCTGATGTTTGTGAAATTCTGACATTTTTTCTGTTTCTGGAGTTACCATTTTCGATTTCATTTCCGATAAAAAATATGAAAACTATAACAATTTTTGTGTTTTTTGACCGTTTCCGACCGTTTTTATCCCTAGATGTAGGGCTCTATGTTGCACTCTTATTTGAGCTTCCTTCTTCTGCCGTTTGTTGCTTGGTTCGAAGCTTGATCCTCTTGTAATGGGAAGAATAAGCTTCCTTAAGCTTGATGACTAATTGTCGAAGATTATCAAGTTCTCCGTCGAGGTCATGAATTCACCTAAGGTGGACGCCAATGTTTGTCACTTATTTTTGACTCATGAATAAAATAAAAACAAGGCAACATAAATGAACAAACCTTCTCTTCACCCCCTAATTAACTCTCCACAAAAGTGTTAATTAAGAGGAGAAGGCAGAAGATGATTGGATAAGAGTTAAATTGCAGATGAAGAAATTATAACACAAAATGTTCTAAATTACTCATATTGTGAGTGCTATTCTTCTTCATCATCTTATTAATAATAATTACAATTGTACGAGCTTTATAGAAAACAACATGAAGGTGAAAAGGAGCAAATACGAGCTTTATAGGTGCAGCAATTCGATTTTCTCCCTCTTGGAACATGTACCCATTTGTGTGGTAATGTACCTCTATTTATAGTGGCGGAATAGAACTTTGTAAATATTACAACCATGTCCTCAGTCCTATACACATGAACTATAAAATCAACTAAGGGTATTATCGTCATTTCCTTTGTAGCCGTGTTGAGCAAGCCTTGAGGATTTCTTCTTCTATCTTTGTTGACACATTCATACTATGGAGCCGAAGGTTGTTGCTTCGTCTTTGTGTTGTGTGTTAGTTGCACATCGTTTCCAAACGAAGGTAACCTTTGTCGACCGCTTTGTTACACCTAAAACAAACTTATAATCTATTGAAAAATCAATGCTTTGAGGACCTTAGGCCGAGAAGGGCCCCCAACATTGATGTAGTTCATATTTTCATGGACCAACATGCATTCATGTTACCTTAAAGAATTTGTTAGTCCGCGCATGTTGTCATTAATTACCAAAACACAGATTAGGGCCTATATGCTCATAGAGTGGATGGTTGGGGGGCACACGATGCTGGGGTCAGAGGCAACTGCGATGGGCATCGAGGCCGCCGTCGCTGCATGAGACCATCAAGGGGGAGGTGGGAAGAGAAGAGCGTGAGTGTCGAGGCGACACGGTGGCCTATGAAGAACGATGGCACATAGGGAGGCATGTACTATGGAAGAGAGAGAGAGAGCAGTAGCAGTTAGAAGAGGAAGCTGGTGGCAGCCATGAGAGAAGAGGGGACTTGAGGCGGTGGAGGAAGGACCCAACAATGTGAGAGCGCTGCTGAGTGACATAGAGGTAGGGGATGATGCCAACGTGTGACTGAGCGACGTGGTAGGGGAGGTGTAGCTTGGGTCATCGGCTGCCGGAGAGTGGAGGATGACCATCCGCATGATAGGGGAGTTGGTGCATGGGGCGTCGACCATCGACATGATTGGGCAAGGGAGTTGCACATCTGGAGAGAGGGTAACCGCGATAGTGGAGTGGGGGCATCGCTCGCTGACCGTCGACGTGGTTAGGCAGGGGAGGCACACACCGAGGGAGATGGGAAGCATGACAAGGGATTTGCCAGGTGGTCGTGTGAAGAGGGATGGGGGAGCCTGGCGTAGCCATGGGAGGCTCGCTAGCCATGTGTAACACCCTAAGTGTTACTTAGGATTTTTTCCTCCACACCCACATTTGTGAACATTATCACATGTAAATATAATTCAACAAAAGGCACCAAATTGAAAAACAAAAACTTAAACATGTATTTTCATCTCAAGAAACCTACCATAAACACATCATGCACCTCAAGTGAGAAAAATATTCAAAACCCTAGTACTACCCTAATTAAGTCATTTGAACACAAAAAGGGAATTTAGTGAAAATACTATGAAAAAACATAAAATAATAATTTGGACCAATTAACAAAGTTGTAGTACACTAAATAAGCTACAAAATATAGTAAGGAAGTTTAATCAAAAGGGTTTTGCAAAATTTCCAAAATAGCCACTTAAGTGAAGACTCAATTGGAAATTCAGAATTCTGAAAATTGGCCCTCTCTTCTTAATCAACCATGTTCACCTAGTTCCAAGGCTCAAACTTGCGAGGTCTAAATATCAAATTGACGCCAAATTACCTTAGGCACGTCTTGGAAAAATTTGGAGACAAATCTCAGCCGTTTGACATGATTTGGCATGGTTTTGCCTCGAGACGCAGTAGTTAGACACTAGCAACTTGATGACACAACAACTCACTGTACACGGCCAAAAACCCCTCGGCTCCCACACATAAACGACAAAGCATACACCAAGGAACATATCTTACACAGCGACCTTGCCCAAATTCGCAAAGATATGAAGCCTATCGGTGTTAGAACAGGAGCAGAAGCGATGTGCCACGTGCTCGACTGCGGCTGACGTGCCGGTGCATGTCAGCCCACGCGCCCGCGCCGAGCCGTGCGCGCCCGCACCGGTCTACGCTCGACCGTGCACCGTGCACTTGCCTATAAGAGCAGCACGGTCTCGACCGTACTCCCTCCGCACCGTGCCCAGCTCCCCAGAGCTAGCCCGTAGCTCCGGCGACCTCCCTGCGACCCGCTACCACCGCCAGAGCTCGGCCACCGTGGCTAGGTCTCTTCCCAGCCACCTCCCATCGATCCAGTGCATCGACTAGCTTCCCTAGAGCCCCATAAAGCTTCCCGAAGCAAGAAACCGAGCGCACCCTCACCGGAGACGTCGTTCCACCTCACCGGAGTTGTTTCTTCCGCTGGCGTGCGTGGCCACGACTCACCGGTAAGCCATAGTTCGATTACTCGCACCCATGTCTTCCCTGACACTCAGTGAAGCTCGCTGCACAGTTTAATTGAACTATACCACCGTGGTTAGGCCGGAACACTCGCCGCCGACGAGCTCCCCCGCCTGCGCACGAGGACCGACCGACTCCGACCACCGCCAGCGACGAGCCGACCATTGACATGATCGCCGTGACCTCCCCGACCTCCTTGGACACCTCACTGGAGCTAGATCGCCGCCGGTAAGCCTCGTCGCCCTTTTCTCCGCCATGGTTACTGTTCCAGTGAGGATAGGAGCGCGGGTTAGAATTAGGTTAACCTTAGGGGGTTCTCTGCATTGTTAGTGGACCAGCTGAATAGTAGCATGGGGACCTATCTGTAAGGAACGCAGGGCAAATACGCCAGGGACCCAAGACCAAAGTTGATTTCCTTTTCCATTTAAAATTCAATTCCTTTTTAATCAACAGCAGACTTAGAAAAGCATAACTTGAGTATTTTTCATCCAAATATTGTCAAACCAATTTTGTTAGGCTCTGCATAATGTAATCTGTCAAATAAAAATAGTAAACCCCATGTTTTCTGTGCTAATTTTTAGAGTTTTGAATTAAATTAAAAAACTTCCCAAACCTTGATAATACAGAGAAAAATAGAAATACTTCTATACTGGGCTTGAGAAAAATTATGGAGACACTCACCTAGTAGATACAATGTTTAAAAATAATAAACACCACAATATGCAAGACTAAGTTAGATATATTCATTAAAGTCTATTTCTGCCCAAACTTTAGGAAAATGAAAAGGAGGATAGAAAATAGAAACCAGAGAGTGACGATATTTTTCCTAGTATGCTTAAGTGATATAAATCATAGGAAAAATATATGGAACCCTGCTCTAGTGCTAATCTAAGGTTATAATTTTATTTAAGTATTAAGAAGTCAATAAAGGCCATAATTAAAAATATAAAGGCACATTCAATAATGACAAGAAAAATTCAGTAGACCCCTGACCACTAATATACCACTGCAAAAATGGTAAACACCCCAAACCATCACAATAACTAAGTTAAACAAATAGAACTTGGATTTGGCCAATATTTCAAATAAATCAAAAGAAAGACTAAAAATGGGAAACAGTGAGCAACCCAATTTTTACCTAAGTACTTATGATGTAAACTACTAGAGAAAAATATAAGAATAAGGTAAAAATATGATGTAATACACGTCACCCTCTGCCCCATGAAAAAGATCATATATTCCAAGAAATTTTACAACCCCTTCCCTATGAGCAAAGTTGACCAACTTAAAGAATGATTGCTCTTGCGCAAAGAAGAAGATAGGAAAATTGAGAAATCTGTTGTTTGACATTTTTCAAACATAGTAGTAGTAGAAAGCACCACTAAGCCCTAAAGCTTTGGAAAACCCCCATAAAATAACCAGTAGGTATCTTTGGCTAAAATTTGGCATGAGGTCATAAAATTATACCTAGATACCAACAAAAATAACCCTTAAGATAAAAATCACTCCTAGAAGAGAGTTGTAGTTCAAAACACCCCCTCTACCCTAACTTTTAATATTTTGTTGCAGAGAAAACCAGTCCCATTCTAGGCCTCAATTTTGATATTGAAATATATACACCAGTGAGAAGCCACTGTATTTTTTACAAAATTTTTGGAAAATTTTGAAACTATGTTGTAGTTCAAGCCTACTCTAAAAAGCATAAGTAGGAAAGGGAAAAAGAGGGAATTAACAGAAATGATAAATGTTAACCATAACAACTTCAGCAAAGACCTTGTTAAAATTTTCACTAAGACATTAAAGGTTAGTGGAGTACTGAATTAATACAACCTCCAGACCTTGACCACACCCAATTCTAAATGGCTAAGTATGCCACTAAAACCTCCAGTAGTGAGCTTAAGCTTTACCTTATTGACTTAATCATTTCACCATGCATCATAATTACTAAATTGCATATCATGACATACATGTATCTTATTCATTGCATTTATTTAGATTGCAACCTCGCTGACGGAGAGTACGTGCTCATCCCCGAGCAAGGAATTGCCCAAGAGGAAGTCTAGGAGCCAGCTCCAGAGCCTGCCACCGAGGATCTTCCCGCAGCCCCAGCTTTTGAAGGCAAACCCCGGTTTTATGCATAACCGTTTATATATGCTACTTTACTACACTTAATGTGTGTAGGTTTGTAATGTACACTTAAGTGTAGGAGTTGCTTGAAACCCTTAGTTGCATGAACTCAGGATTCCTTTTTGAGATGGATACTAGTATGCTAGGTCAAGTAGCTACTTTGCTAATTAGGGATCTCGGTAGAAGTCGAGTGATTTTTCTAGCACTCTCGCGAGGTCAGGAATTGATTGTATTCATCTTGATAACAGGATCTATGATGGTCTATGGACTTGGATCCAGGGTGGATGCCTTGTCTATGAGACGGAATTGGAATTAAGGATTAATGTGTGCATACCTGAGTCAAGCGTTTGAACGTACTAGGCACATGTCGGGAAATATGGTAACCGATAAACCTAGTACCTGATTGAACCTGCCCGCAGACTTTACTCCTCACTGGACCTGAGACGGGTTCTCCCATGCTAGCTATGGTGGGTACAAGTGCAGCCGTTGCACGGCGGCAGCCGGGGACAATTGGAGCATTGTATGTCAAGGCCGTGAGCCCTGTTCTGTTACTAGGGAATCGATGGAGACGGTTGATATGTGTGGGGACGGAGTACCCCTACATGTCGTGTGTTTAGGTTTACCTTGCAAGGTTAAAACTTGATTCGAATCATCTGCTTCTCGCAGCTAATGAGACTGCTTGACCCCTTGTACCGCATTCAGTAAAAAGTGAAATGAGGTTTTACTTGAGATAACATGTTGATTGTGATAAATGATTGTTACCATGTCTCTTAGAGAGGAGCAAACCTAACTTAATTAAATATGCTAGAACTGGAAAAGATAAAATTGTTTTTAGACTTAGCTAGTGCTTTTGGCAAACCAACCCCTCAGCCAAACAGCTTTATGGTCTAGAGGTAGAGGAGTAGACTCCTCACATCGGGTAAGTCTAGTTGAGTATTAGTATACTTAGCCTTGCTTGTGGCATTTTTTTCCAGGTACACTACAGGACATGGTTGATGGTGTGACTTGGCCTTCCACCCTGCCACCAGGTTGGACGGTCGAGTGGGATGCTGCATCGACAGAAGAGGACGAGGAGTAGTAGGCTAGGCCTTGCCCTATTCCTCAGTATCGACGTTATCGACTATCCGCTGCATTTTAATTACGAACTTGTTATCTTTCATTAAAACTCCGATTTATGTAATAACTCCAGTACCTTAATTTGTGGTTTCATGTTTATTGTATTCTCTCTGTGCCTCACCTTGGTGTGAGCTAGTGGTATTCGATCCTTGGTAAGTGGCTTTATCAGACTAGATCTGAGGGACTGACGAGTTATTCAGATTTAAGTGTGTTGCTGCCTCTAAGGCGTGACTCGGGTACTTAAGCTGGAATAATTCGAGCGGTTCTGCCACACCATAGAGCAGGCGACGCTTAGAGCTTAGAGATGGGAGAGAGGAGAAATAGTGCCCTGATACCATGTTGTAGGGTGAAACTTTTAACCCTAACTAGGGTTGGGATGATATATTAATGATGTGGGCTGATCTAAGCTTGTTACAACCAACACATCCAATCAAAGAAGAAGAAAATAAAAGAAAAAATGTCGTTGTGGTTAGCGATGAAAACGGATGGAAAAACCCTTCTCCCGTTCCACTCTCGCAGTTCATTGTCGGAAACGGGTTCGGGGGCGGAACAACCACGGACGGAAACAAGTCCGGGTTACATGGGTTTACGGAAACGAACCAATATGGTCAAAAATTAACCGAAATCGAACGAGAATTACCTCAATGGAAAAATTACCCGAAAACAAATAATCACAAGGTGTTGTTACCGTAGTCCAAATTCAAATTCAACAGTCCACTAAACAGTGAGAAAATAAGTCCACATGATTATATGACCACATGTCCACATAGTCATTAAACACGTCACATTCACACATTGACACATATACATACATAATAAAAGTTCTTCTAGGTCTTCATGACATCTAGCATTTGCAAATAATTCAAACACCAATTCACCATGACATCAGTCATTTGCAAGATTTCTTCACAGTTCGTCATCTTCAGCCGTGAATTGGGAGCAGATGCTTGAAATTTAGAAGCAGCAAGCGCTATGAAATTGAAGCAAGCAAATGCCTGAATTTTAGAAGCAAACATGAATGCATGTCGGATGCAACAACCAACAAGCATCATTGCGCCACGCAACAAGCGTCCTTGCACCAAGCAGCAAGCAATTGAAACGCAAATGCATGCTGGTGTTAGAACTTGCAAGCAATTGAAGCAAGCAAGATGTGAGGTTGATCCGCGACTAGACTGCGTGATTACTAATTCCTCGATGGACTGGAGGACTAGAGGTGTGGAGGAGGACGTTACCTGAAGACGATGGTCGATGGTGAGCTAGTTTCGGTGCCGTGCTGCATGTTGCATTGCTGCCCCGCCGTCTGGCATGGCCTAGCTGTCGAGATGGCAAAAGTGTGTGACAGCAGGCGCGAGCGGAGGTGAGTGGGAGTCCCGTGTCTGCGCTCGACGCTTGTCGACAATGGTGAGTTGGCGAGTCGCGGAGTCGATCGTTGGTGTGACAGTGCCTAGAGGTGTTTTATGTTCAGCCGCGTCACGACGTCCACGTGTCGAACTGACGAACATGGGAGTGGGCTTAGGGTTTCATGCGTGTACCGTTCCTTAGCCTATTGGGCTTGTCGCATTGGGCCTAAGAGTGAGTGGTGACTGGTGACAGCTTTACATTATACACCTTGTGGTTGTAGGCCTTAGGGTATGTTTGGTTTGTTGTCTAACTTGCCACACTTTATTTAACTTTTCTGTCTAAGATTAGTTTTTCAATTCGAAAATATTTTGATCAAACACGGGATCTCGACAATCCGAATAGAAAATAGTATTTGCCGTTTTTGTTCCATTGACTCTTAAACCGTAACCTACTCCGTACCCATATTTTTCCACAAATCCGAAGACGGATGGGTGATATATACAAAACGGAGCTAATCGGAACGAGATTTTGGCTGCGTTTGGGACGGCTCCTTAACAGCTCCGGCTCCGGCTCGCGGGCGGAGCTCTCCCAAACGTGCTCACGAAAACGGCTTCTAACAGAGAGCAGGAGCCAAAAGTGCCCCAGGAGCCGGAGCCCCAAATTTTTGGCTTCGACCTGCTCCCACAGGCAGCGCCTTCCTCTGCGATCCGCCGCCCTCTTCCTCTCCCGCAGTCCTCTTCCTCTCCGATCCGCCGCCGCCCTTCCTCAACACCTCGCTGCTCCTTCTCCAACGCAGCTGCGTCGACGACCATGGACCCCCGCGCTCGCTCCGACGCAGATCCACTCCCCCGCAGCCATGGATCCGTGGTGGCCGGGTCCGGATCTGGTGGGCACACGTCCATACGGGCGCCCCCCATCCACGGCGCGCTCGGGGCTGGCCGAGGCTATGTCGCCGGCCTGGCTGCCGCACACGGCGGCGTGCACGGGCTATCCTTCACCAACTCCACATTCTTGCCCACCGCCCCCTCCATGGCTGCGTTCTTCCACGGTGCAGCGCACGGGGGTGGACCAGGGCACGGCGCTGCTCTGGCCGCCGCCCAAGCTGCGGCGCTAGGCACACAGGTGGCTGGTGCAGGGCACGGCGCGGCCCTTGCTGCCGCCCAGGCTGCGGCACTAGGCACACCGATGGCTGTCGCAGGTCATGGCTCACCCATGGACAATGAATTGCCCGCGTGGTTTCAAGGTGAAGCAACATCGGCTTTTGGAGCAGATTGGATGTCCGAAGGCTCTAGCCATGTTGCAGCAACTCCATCGACCACAGTTGGCGAACAAAGAACATTTGAAGCTGCGTCAACTCGGCGCAAGGGTGGACGTGCTCCTCGTCCTCCACCAGTCGCAACCCGCTCGCTTGATGTCAACCTCACTGATAATAGGTAACAATCTTCAAACCATTCACTGATAATAGCTTGTCATACAAATGATAGTGCCACAATGAATATAGTTTAATGGTAATGTCACATGATGGTTTTACTAAACAGTACTGCTGATTGGAGTGAGGAGAACACTAAAATTGTCTGTGAATTTTTTGCCGATGAAGTTCAAGCGGGAAATCGTGACAGCACACATTTGAATAAATCTGGGTACAAAAATGTGATTGAAAGGTTTCATCAAAGAACCGGTATTTTGTATGACCGAAAAAAGTTCAAGAACAAGTGGGACAAGTTGAAAATAGATTATGGAATTTGGAAGCAACTATCAAACAGGGAAACTGGCATAGGATGGGATGCATCTCACACACATATTATCATGCCTGAGTCATGGTGGAAGAAGATGTCTAATGTAGGTCTCTCATTCATTTTCTTATTGTTCCATTAATTTGCAAATAATAGTCCTCACACATTATCATTGCCATACAATATATGCAGGTAGTGAAAGGTTCATCCAAGTTTAGGCATAGAGGCCTTTTAAATTTAGATAAACTAGAAATAATGTTTGAAGACATTCGCAACACTGGTGATGACCACTGGAATCCTTGTAGTGGTGTTGCACCTACCCAACATGAGCATACTCCAGTGTCATCGTCACAAATCAACATTGATGATGATGAGGAAGAAGTTAACTATAATGATGATAGTGAGCCAGAGGATGTGACACCCACAAGCTCTAGATCAGTGAGAGCAAGAGTGACCTCACAAGGCAAGGGGAAGAAGCGAAAAACCAGTGGTGGCCGATGGTTTCAGGATAAGATCGGAGAGCTTGTTGCTATGAATGAGAGGACCACTGCTTCTTGTGAATCAATGGCATTGTCTAGTAAGGAGCCAAAATCTGATTTTTCTATTAAAGAAGTCATGGCATTGGTGAAGGCATGTGGTGCCACCCCTGGGACAAATGAGCATTTCATTGCGACATGTCTCTTCACCAAGAAAGCTGATAGGGAGATGTTCATGACTTTAGACACTCCTGGAGAGAGGTTTGAATGGTTAAAAAGGAAGCATGAATGGATGTCTAGAAATGATGTGGCTAAGTAGAAGTTTTAGTTTCAGTTTAGAAAAACAGTTTCATTTTCTGTTTCAGTTTAGAAAATACAGTTTTAGTTTCAGTTTTAGTTTCAGTTTGGTTTCAGTTTCAGTTTAGAAAAACAGTTTCAGTTTAGAAAATACAGTTTCAATTTGGTTTCAGTTTCAGTTTTAGTTTAGAAAAACAGTTTCAGTTTCAGTTTTAGTTTAGAAAAATAGTTTCAGTTTAGTAAAATGCAGTTTTAGTTTCAGTTTAGTAAAATGCAGTTTAGTTTAGTTTAGTAAAATGCAGTTTAGTTTAGTAAAATTCAGAATTGTGGTTTTAGTTTCACAAGGCAAAATTCAGTGTTGCTGCCGCCCTATCCCCTGCCTTTTGTTTCTCCTGGAATGGGAATAGCTCCACTCAAAATTCAGAATTGTGAACCAGATGGTGCTGATGCAGTTTCATAGCTGATGCAGTTTCAGACAGATGGTGCTGCTAGCCTGCAGTGAGTCCATGGCCAGGATGATACTCCCCAACAAATTTTTATTTGATCCAACTGTCCTCATCTTACAGCTTTGTCATTAGGAGTGCAAGTGCAAGTGTACGCTCCTTGGAAGATACCCTGGTGTCCGCTTTCTAGTTCCAACAAGCTTGCACCCATCATATATTGGTGAATGGTTGGTTACACATGCCAATAAAACTGATCATGTGGGCAGGTTGTTCTGTGACAGGGGACAAATTAGTGTGCCATAGAAGCTTGTCATATTAGAAAGTACGTTTTTTTTCTTCAGGTACAATGTCAGGAGCCTATAATTGCCGTATGTCTTGTAGATCTTATGGATTTTTTTGTTCTTCCTGAAGTGTCATTCATATCCACGGATTCTCAACAGCTTCTCTGCCAGGACATGCAGAAAAACTGTTCATATCAACAGAAACCCCATTATTTACATAGTCAGATAGTCCGCTCTTCTTCTACTGTCTTGACTGCTGATGATGTTGTGCTTGTTTCAGACAGTTTCATTCATCACAAAAAGCTTTGAACTTTCTTACACTAGTTTCAGTTTCAGTTTAGTAAAAGCATGTTTCAGTTTCAGTTTTAGTGGGACAAAGTAGCAAGTAGCAGATTGGTTTTAGCAACAATTTTGTTTTAGTATGAATGAAGTCTGAACATGAACTCTTATGTGAATTATTTTTTACTAATTTGTGTAATGCTATGTGAACTCTATTTATTATCTGGTGATGACAGTGGCTCTGATGATAGAAGTGGAACTGATGATGCGAGTGCATCTGATGATGAGAGTGGACCTGATGATGAGGAATGGACAAGGAAGGCTATTGGACTAGCGCGGTCTGTTCAGAAAAATACATTATGCACAACTCTTGTTCTTGGAAAATATTATTTCACTTATATTGACAAGAATGAGGCAAGGACCACAAGACAAAGTGGATATGCTTGGGTGAGGGAAACGTTGAGTAATCCAGGAGGAAGCCACAAGATGTTCCGGATGGATGCATCTCTTTTCTATAGTTTGCATGACTTGCTAGTGAGTAACTATGGGCTCAAATCTTCTCTTCATATCAATTCAATGGAGTCTCTTGCCATTTTCTTGGTTACATGTGGTCATGGTTGGTCTAATAGTGGTGCACAACATGTTTTTAAGCATTCTGGAGAGACCATTAGCCGAAAATTTGAGGAGGTATTGCATTGTGTGGTGGGTATGTGTGAGGAATATATAAGGCCAATTGATCCAAACTTTTGTACTACACACCCTAGAATTACCAAGGATCGTAGGATGATGCCTTTTTTCAAAGATTGCATTGGTGCAATAGATGGCACTCACGTTGCAGCAGTACCACCCTCACATGACCAAATTAGATACATTGGTAGAAGTGGAAGGGCAACCCAAAATGTGCTTGCTGTTGTTGATTTTGACCTACGGTTCACATATTCATCTATTGGACAACCTGGATCAATGCATGACACAAGTGTATTGTTTAATGCATTGGAGCATGATGCAGACTTGTTTCCACACCCTCCATCAGGTATTTTTTTTATTGTCATATATATAAATTAGTAGAATAAGAAGTATCGTCTTTCTTTGTGCTAAAAAGTATATACTTTTGGACATTGTTCTAGGAAAATATTATACTGTAGATGCGGGCTATCCCAATCGTCCTGGGTACTTAGCTCCATACAAGGGTGAACGGTACCATGTTCCTGATTGGAGAAGGGGACCTCCACCGAATGGTGAGCAAGAACATTTTAACCATTTGCATTCAAGTATTCGGAACGTCGTAGAACGCACATTTGGTGTGTGGAAAATGAAGTGGCGTATACTTCTTAAGATGCCAAGCTACTCCATGGAAAAGCAAAAGATGATTGTTGCAGCTACCATGTGCCTTCATAATTATATTCGTGAGAACCATCGAGAAGACAAAGATTTTCATAAGTGCGACCGGAATCCAGATTATGTGCCCACTATACCTTCTAGATATAGAAATACAACTGATTCATCATGTCCATACTCTAATGATCGTACGATGGATAGGTTTCGTGATGACATCGCAAGAGCGATCTTTCTTTCTAGGTAATCATCCAAGTGATATATGACTTGTGTATGAATTGTGATGTGCAAAAGCTTTTCGAATATTGATTTATGAATTGTGATGTGCAAATGCTTTTCGAATATTGATTTATTAATTGTGATATGCAAATGCTTTTCGAATATTGATTTTCAAATATTCAAGTGATATATGAATTGTGATGTATAAATTCATTAACGTTAATGATGATGAGGACAACATATACAAGGAGCTGATTTCTACCAAACAATTTGCAAAAAGCACGGGCTCCTGCAGAGGAGCTACTCCTTCAGAGGAGCCGGAGCCGGAGCCATTTTCATAGGAGCCGGAGCCCTCCCAAACGGCCCCTTTTGGCTGCGTTTGGGACGGCTCCTTAACAGCTCCGGCTCCAGCTCGCGGGCGGAGCTCTCCCAAACGTGCTCACGAAAACGGTTTCTAACAGAGAGCAGGAGCCAAAAGTGCCCCAGGAGCTGGAGCCCCAAATTTTTGGCTTCGACCTGCTCCCACAGGCAGCGCCTTCCTCTGCGATCCGCCGCCCTCTTCCTCTCCCGCAGTCCTCTTCCTCTCCGATCCGCCGCCGCCCTTCCTCAACACCTCGCTGCTCCTTCTCCAACGCAGCTGCGTCGACGACCATGGACCCCCGCGCTCGCTCCGACGCAGATCCACTCCCCCGCAGCCATGGATCCGTGGTGGCCGGGTCCGGATCTGGTGGGCACACGTCCATACGGGCGCCCCCCATCCACGGCGCGCTCGGGGCTGGCCGAGGCTATGTCGCCGGCCTGGCTGCCGCACACGGCGGCGTGCACGGGCTATCCTTCACCAACTCCACATTCTTGCCCACCGCCCCCTCCATGGCTGCGTTCTTCCACGGTGCGGCGCACGGGGGTGGACCAGGGCACGGCGCTGCTCTGGCCGCCGCCCAAGCTGCGGCGCTAGGCACACAGGTGGCTGGTGCAGGGCACGGCGCGGCCCTTGCTGCCGCCCAGGCTACGGCACTAGGCACACCGATGGCTGTCGCAGGTCATGGCTCACCCATGGACAATGAATTGCCCGCGTGGTTTCAAGGTGAAGCAACATCGGTTTTTGGAGCAGATTGGATGTCCGAAGGCTCTAGCCATGTTGCAGCAACTCCATCGACCACAGTTGGCGAACAAAGAACATTTGAAGCTGCGTCAACTCGGCGCAAGGGTGGACGTGCTCCTCGTCCTCCACCAGTCGCAACCCGCTCGCTTGATGTCAACCTCACTGATAATAGGTAACAATCTTCAAACCATTCACTGATAATAGCTTGTCATACAAATGATAGTGCCACAATGAATATAGTTTAATGGTAATGTCACATGATGGTTTTACTAAACAGTACTGCTGATTGGAGTGAGGAGAACACTAAAATTGTCTGTGAATTTTTTGCCGATGAAGTTCAAGCGGGAAATCGTGACAGCACACATTTGAATAAATCTGGGTACAAAAATGTGATTGAAAGGTTTCATCAAAGAACCGGTATTTTGTATGACCGAAAAAAGTTCAAGAACAAGTGGGACAAGTTGAAAATAGATTATGGAATTTGGAAGCAACTATCAAACAGGGAAACTGGCATAGGATGGGATGCATCTCACACACATATTATCATGCCTGAGTCATGGTGGAAGAAGATGTCTAATGTAGGTCTCTCATTCATTTTCTTATTGTTCCATTAATTTGCAAATAATAGTCCTCACACATTATCATTGCCATACAATATATGCAGGTAGTGAAAGGTTCATCCAAGTTTAGGCATAGAGGCCTTTTAAATTTAGATAAACTAGAAATAATGTTTGAAGACATTCGCAACACTGGTGATGACCACTGGAATCCTTGTAGTGGTGTTGCACCTACCCAACATGAGCATACTCCAGTGTCATCGTCACAAATCAACATTGATGATGATGAGGAAGAAATTAACTATAATGATGATAGTGAGCCAGAGGATGTGACACCCACAAGCTCTAGATCAGTGAGAGCAAGAGTGACCTCACAAGGCAAGGGGAAGAAGCGAAAAACCAGTGGTGGCCGATGGTTTCAGGATAAGATCGGAGAGCTTGTTGCTATGAATGAGAGGACCACTGCTTCTTGTGAATCAATGGCATTGTCTAGTAAGGAGCCAAAATCTGATTTTTCTATTAAAGAAGTCATGGCATTGGTGAAGGCATGTGGTGCCACCCCTGGGACAAATGAGCATTTCATTGCGACATGTCTCTTCACCAAGAAAGCTGATAGGGAGATGTTCATGACTTTAGACACTCCTGGAGAGAGGTTTGAATGGTTAAAAAGGAAGCATGAATGGATGTCTAGAAATGATGTGGCTAAGTAGAAGTTTCAGTTTCAGTTTAGAAAAACAGTTTCATTTTCTGTTTCAGTTTAGAAAATACAGTTTTAGTTTCAGTTTTAGTTTCAGTTTGGTTTCAGTTTCAGTTTAGAAAAACAGTTTCAGTTTAGAAAATACAGTTTCAATTTGGTTTCAGTTTCAGTTTTAGTTTAGAAAAACAGTTTCAGTTTCAGTTTTAGTTTAGAAAAATAGTTTCAGTTTAGTAAAATGTAGTTTTAGTTTCAGTTTAGTAAAATGCAGTTTAGTTTAGTTTAGTAAAATGCAGTTTAGTTTAGTAAAATTCAGAATTGTGGTTTTAGTTTCACAAGGCAAAATTCAGTGCTGCTGCCGCCCTATCCCCTGCCTTTTGTTTCTCCTGGAATGGGAATAGCTCCACTCAAAATTCAGAATTGTGAACCAGATGGTGCTGATGCAGTTTCACAGCTGATGCAGTTTCAGACAGATGGTGCTGCTAGCCTGCAGTGAGTCCATGGCCAGGATGATACTCCCCAACAAATTTTTATTTGATCCAACTGTCCTCATCTTACAGCTTTGTCATTAGGAGTGCAAGTGCAAGTGTACGCTCCTTGGAAGATACCCTGGTGTCCGCTTTCTAGTTCCAACAAGCTTGCACCCATCATATATTGGTGAATGGTTGGTTACACATGCCAATAAAACTGATCATGTGGGCAGGTTGTTCTGTGACAGGGGACAAATTAGTGTGCCATAGAAGCTTGTCATATTAGAAAGTACGTTTTTTTTTCTTCAGGTACAATGTCAGGAGCCTATAATTGCCGTATGTCTTGTAGATCTTATGGATTTTTTTGTTCTTCCTGAAGTGTCATTCATATCCATGGATTCTCAACAGCTTCTCTGCCAGGACATGCAGAAAAACTGTTCATATCAACAGAAACCCCATTATTTACATAGTCAGATAGTCCGCTCTTCTTCTACTGCCTTGACTGCTGATGATGTTGTGCTTGTTTCAGACAGTTTCATTCATCACAAAAAGCTTTGAACTTTCTTACACTAGTTTCAGTTTCAGTTTAGTAAAAGCATGTTTCAGTTTCAGTTTTAGTGGGACAAAGTAGCAAGTAGCAGATTGGTTTTAGCAACAATTTTGTTTTAGTATGAATGAAGTCTGAACATGAACTCTTATGTGAATTATTTTTTACTAATTTGTGTAATGCTATGTGAACTCTATTTATTATCTGGTGATGACAGTGGCTCTGATGATAGAAGTGGAACTGATGATGCGAGTGCATCTGATGATGAGAGTGGACCTGATGATGAGGAATGGACAAGGAAGGCTATTGGACTAGCGCGGTCTGTTCAGAAAAATACATTATGCACAACTCTTGTTCTTGGAAAATATTATTTCACTTATATTGACAAGAATGAGGCAAGGACCACAAGACAAAGTGGATATGCTTGGGTGAGGGAAACATTGAGTAATCCAGGAGGAAGCCACAAGATGTTCCGGATGGATGCATCTCTTTTCTATAGTTTGCATGACTTGCTAGTGAGTAACTATGGGCTCAAATCTTCTCTTCATATCAATTCAATGGAGTCTCTTGCCATTTTCTTGGTTACATGTGGTCATGGTTGGTCTAATAGTGGTGCACAACATGTTTTTAAGCATTCTGGAGAGACCATTAGCCGAAAATTTGAGGAGGTATTGCATTGTGTGGTGGGTATGTGTGAGGAATATATAAGGCCAATTGATCCAAACTTTTGTACTACACACCCTAGAATTACCAAGGATCGTAGGATGATGCCTTTTTTCAAAGATTGCATTGGTGCAATAGATGGCACTCACGTTGCAGCAGTACCACCCTCACATGACCAAATTAGATACATTGGTAGAAGTGGAAGGGCAACCCAAAATGTGCTTGCTGTTGTTGATTTTGACCTACGGTTCACATATTCATCTATTGGACAACCTGGATCAATGCATGACACAAGTGTATTGTTTAATGCATTGGAGCGTGATGCAGACTTGTTTCCACACCCTCCATCAGGTATTTTTTTATTGTCATATATATAAATTAGTAGAATAAGAAGTATCGTCCTTCTTTGTGCTAAAAAGTATATACTTTTGGACATTGTTCTAGGAAAATATTATACTGTAGATGCGGGCTATCCCAATCGTCCTGGGTACTTAGCTCCATACAAGGGTGAACGGTACCATGTTCCTGATTGGAGAAGGAGACCTCCACCAAATGGTGAGCAAGAACATTTTAACCATTTGCATTCAAGTATTCGGAACGTCGTAGAACGCACATTTGGTGTGTGGAAAATGAAGTGGCGTATACTTCTTAAGATGCCAAGCTACTCCATGGAAAAGCAAAAGATGATTGTTGCAGCTACCATGTGCCTTCATAATTATATTCGTGAGAACCATCGAGAAGACAAAGATTTTCATAAGTGCGACCGGAATCCAGATTATGTGCCCACTATACCTTCTAGATATAGAAATACAACTGATTCATCATGTCCATACTCTAATGATCGTACGATGGATAGGTTTCGTGATGACATCGCAAGAGCGATCTTTCTTTCTAGGTAATCATCCAAGTGATATATGACTTGTGTATGAATTGTGATGTGCAAAAGCTTTTCGAATATTGATTTATGAATTGTGATGTGCAAATGCTTTTCGAATATTGATTTATTAATTGTGATGTGCAAATGCTTTTCGAATATTGATTTTCAAATATTCAAGTGATATATGAATTGTGATGTATAAATTCATTAACGTTAATGATGATGAGGACAACATATACAAGGAGCTGATTTCTACCAAACAATTTGCAAAAAGCACGGGCTCCTGCAGAGGAGCTACTCCTTCAGAGGAGCCGGAGCCGGAGCCATTTTCATAGGAGCCGGAGCCCTCCCAAACGGCCCCGAATTATATCCGTTTTCATACCTAGCTGTGGTCCCATTCTCCCCTCTTCTTCCGCCGAGACACACGCCCTGGCCCTGCACGGGGGCTCGCCGAGGCTTCAGTTTACTACTGGAGCACGCACCGCAGCGTCTCCACCTTCTGCTCAACCTCCGCCTCCGTAGGTCCCGCGCTAAGCGAGGATTCCTCCGTTCATCGGTCCCGACGGCACCTCGACTCGTTTCGTCGGTCGCTGGTAAGGAAGCCCTAACTATTTTCTTCCTCGGATTGACTGCTTCCTTTTTCGAGTTGAGATCAGTTCAGTTGGAGAGATTATCTATTTCTATGCTTGTGTGCCCTCGAATCCAAATCTTCCTTTCGTGGTGCGGATGCGTGAACGGTCCTCCAATCCAATCCCCTTCGAGGTTCATGGACTTGCTTGCTTGCTTGATGTGTGGTGGACCTGTACTGGTAGCAGCATGCAAATTATTAACTTTCTCTTGGGATTGGTGGAAACACCAAAGGTCGCCCCTGGTAATAGCGGAAGAACTTGATCTTATACGTCTTTTTTCTTCTTCTTGGGATCTCCTTACGGTTCCAAGATGTACTGGTCTCCACGCGCTTGTGGAAAAGGCTGGCTGAAAGCGACCCGCATTGCTGCATTCACTTGTTCACTCACCTGAATAGTGAATACTATCTGAAATGTATAACTCCAAACCCTCTGGAAAGAGAAATAAAATGGTACCTGCTAAGTTATTCTCAGACTTACGGCTATCAGCCTACTAATATGTGAACAAATTTGTTAGCTCGCACATTAAATAGGTCAAACATTCATGCTAACTGCTTTACTAAATTTGTTTGATGAGTATGGACGGATTGTACTAAATTTGTGTGATGAATACAGACAAGTTGTAAGCCGACACCTATTGAGCGTGTTTGGTTCAGCTTTTTTTTTCTGGCTCAGATTTTTTGAGAATCTAGCTGTGGAGAGAATCTGGCTGTGAGAAGAATTTGAGTATCCTGGGGATTACATGCGGAGAAATATGAAATGACCCAAAAGGTTCAGGATCTAGAAATCGATGGATTCCTACTATCGTGACGACTCGACCGATTCTGTGTTCATGTTGATTTTGGACGGTTTTTACCAAAACGATTCTTATAGAAGTGGACTGAAAAGTTGGGGCGTTTGGCAGTCCGCAATAGCTTTTGGTGGACAGAAACTAAAAAAAGCCCAAACAAACAGGGCCATTGACTGATCGATTGCATGTAGTCATGCTGCTTGTGTATGAGGAATGCCTTCTTTCTGAACTTTCCATTTATCTCTAATTGTTGTGTTTTTGTTGCATGTACCAAAGTGGCGACGGGTGATTGGCTGCGATATGAGGCAATGGTTATGTTGTAACTGCCACTTTGATGACGAGGAAGATGGCCATGACAAGGAACAGGCCAAAGCTCAGAGCAATAAGATAGACCGTACGATGCTTTCTTTCAATGCTTTTCTTTGTTTGGTCCTGTGAATTCTGGTATGACTGGGCCAGTTGAAGGTTATGTAGGAACCAACCTTTTGTTCTCTCTTGATGTTCATGGGAGTTAGGAAACTTCAGTGGTATTCATTCTGAAGAACAGCTCAGAGCAGTTTTCTGGCCATTCACAGAAAGTTTTCATGTTCTTTAATGTGAATCAGATTATTACTGGATTCACATGTACAGATAAGGCAGATGAAGAATTTCTGATATGATTTCCGGGACTGGCTAGAAACTTGATATATAAGTCAACCATCATAGTGTTTCTTAGTGTAATCTGATACTGGTGAATACAGGGATATGTCTTAGTCAAATGTGTAGACAGCATATACAAAGAGACCATCATATTGTTTTTTTATATAAAATGCTTGAACATCAGTCTTCCGAGGCAAAGATCTCATTACAGTGTTTCTCATATCACATATACACTTCTGTTTATACAGACAAAACTGTGTTAGAACCCTAATTGTTGTCTTTGGGTTGCACAGTTTTCCTCTATTCTTTTTTGGGACGTAATTCACTGTGCTGGAAGGTAGATAAAGAAGTGTTGGAACACCATTCCTAGTTTTTACTGTCAGACTCAGACCAATCACCCTTCTCTTTTTAAGGGACCCAAGTCACACGATGCTCATAATACATGTCTTTTATATCTTTCTTGTGTTGTTTCTAAGGTGTTATTTGTCTTATCACATGTATGCCACCTTTGCCCTCTCCATGAACAGAAGTTCCCAAGGTTTTCTGCTAGAATCTGTTAGAATGACTAATTGGAGACCTATGTATTAAGTCCTCTTGTATCATCTTTTAGTTACATCATTTATATCTTTAGTCTTTGCTGATTTAATTTTTATCTTTTCAGCCAAGCAGAAGTCTTCAAAACCTCCTGTTAGTCAACCTGAGCCAGAGTTCTCCCCTCCAACAATCGATGTTCCTGAATTGTCATTGGATGATTTGAAACAAAAGACTGATGATTTTGGATCAAGTGCTCTGATTGGTGAAGGTTCTTATGGACGAGTATATCATGCCACTTTAGATGATGGGAGGCAAGCCGCAGTTAAAAAACTTGATGCATCTGAAAATGAGCCTAATGATGAGTTCCTCAAACAGGTGACCACTGACAGGATTTAAGGTTTCTTGATTTTGTGTTCATATTCCTAATACATAGTTGATAATGTCGGAAGGGGAAAAATGAAAAAAATATGCACATTCTTTGTGTTGCAGGTCTCACTGGCATCAAAGCTAAAACATGAAAATCTTGTTGAGATGTTGGGTTATTGTGTGGATGGGAATTATCGTATACTTGCTTATGAATTTGCAACCATGGGTTCGCTTCATGATGTTTTACATGGTAAGACGTTAAGCATACAACACCCTTTTCATGTCCCGTGTGCACACATTATATTCTTTATAGGATGTCATGCTCATCTGTAATTGATCTGCATCATATTCCTTTATACAACAGGAAGAAAAGGCGTTCAAGGCGCACAGCCTGGCCCTGTGCTTGACTGGATGCAGAGGGTCAAAATTGTTATTGAGGCTGCAAAAGGTATAGAATATCTGCATGAAAAGGTTCAGCCTTCAATCATCCATCGGGACATCAGATCAAGCAATGTATTGCTGTTTGAGGATTTCAAGGCAAAAATTGCAGACTTCAATCTTTTGAACCAAGCACCAGATATGGCAGCTCGTCTCCATTCAACTCGTGTATTGGGAACTTTTGGATATCATGCACCTGAGTAATTGTTTAATACTCTTATAATCTTATTCATAATAATTATCTTCTGCCACATTCATTTTCATTTTTTTACTCTTGACTGCAACTTTCTCAGGTTAACTGTAGCTTTCATAGTTCGTACCTTGAACTTATTGTAGCTTTCATGTCAGTTTGGTTGAGCCCTGACTGCTTCCTTAGTGATTTTATATATTTTTTTTATAATGGTTTAACTGGCAGTTTGTGTAATTATGCCCATTTTATTAGCTACTATATTTTAGCATGCTTATCTGGTTGATTGCTAAGGCGACAGAAACTTTTATTTGTGAAATATGTAATTGGTAGTTTTGTTGCTTAAGTTATCATGGTTCAAGCTTTCACAAAGAAGGTTATCGTTGTTTGAAGTTATTATGTGGCAGTTGGGAAGCACACATGCATGCCAACAACTGAAGACACATTTTTTTGGAAGAAAACCATATTGTGAACCCATGATGTATAGGCAACCTATGTGAAAGGACAAATGGCTGCCCTACCCAGTACTCTTGATCGTTGAAAATTATTTATGTATGGGGATAGCTGTCTTCTCCGGCGAGGTTATACCCCTCTGCCGCAGGCTTGGTTCTAGGGTAGCAGCCCTAGGCGCTTGAGAGGGTCATTGCAAGAGAGAGAGAGATTGGTTTGATAATGATCTTGCTTGATTTATTCCCTGCTGCCATGCGGCTTATAAATAGCCCTATGGCTAACCAACTTCTCCTACAAACTCTCAACTAACTCCTACTTTCTTGGACTTATCTGATGCTAACCAACTCTCCACAATTCTCTCATCCCAATCTTATTCTCTAGCCTTATCCCAGCTCATCTCAATCTTATTCTCTAGCCTTATCCCAGCCTGGTTGTTGCGTCTCGCTCCCTATGATGCCCATGACAGAATATGGAACACATCAACACACCATCGCCATATAAATTTTCTGCCTAAATGTAGTATGGAACCCATACGTAGTACTGTGAATCAAGTCAAGGTCAGTTTATCTGGTAACTTTAGTACATGCTAGTGAACCTTTGGGTCACTTTTCTTCCTGCAGTCATTTATGCACATAACTACAAACAAAGACCTATGGCCATCTTTTGTTTTCCCTTGACATCATCATCATCAACAACAACATCAACATAGCCTTTTAGTCCTAAGTAAGTTGGGGTAGGCTAGAGTTGAAACCCAACAACATGTCACCAAAAGGGGAAAGAAAGAGAAAGGGGAGGGAAAAGCTTTTGAGAGCACTAAAAGGAAAAAAAAGGCCTAATCACAGTTCGGGCACGTCGTGGATAGGTTCTTTCAAGCACTTCTATCCAAACACAACTCCATTGGGATATTCCATTCCTTCAAGTCCCTTTTGATTGTCTCCTCTCATGACAAGTTTGGTTGACCTCTACCTCTCTTCACATAATTTATTACATATGAAAAATGATTTCTACTTTCTTATGAGGATAGATACAAGTACTTCTAAGTCTAACACTTGCACTAGCAAATATACTGATTTACATCACTATTTTTGAAATCATTAGTTAGAATGCCATATGTATCCGTGGGTTGCCTTATCTGCTAAGTCATATACTCTATATAAACCGCTTAACGACTTAATGCAATATATCCATCCAATTACACCAAGTCTATTATCCTTCTTGGTATCACGAGTTTAGGTTAGGCTTCCCCTTCCCTTGTCACCCTTGCGTTGTCCCCGGGGAGATCGGTCTCCACCTGGGGGCTGTGCTCTTGTAGTTAGGATGCGCGACCGACACTTCTGATCTGTCGCGCCCATCGTCATCGTGACGTCGTCGAGCTTCAACACTCATCGGTTTCTCCACATGTCATGGTGGTTGCTCAAGCTCTCATGGTGGCTAGATCATGCCTTGTCCCTTTTGCATGCCGTCGTGGTGACAGATGTAGGGGGCCAATCCACGCCTCCCCTCCACGCGTCGTCATGGTGACGACTGTGGAGAGGCTGCTCACGCCCATAGGCTCTCACCCTCTAACCCCTTGGCGATGAGGACGCCTGCATCGTTGAAGGACCTATGCATCGTCGTCCTTCGCCCAATGGGGCATGACCCCCTATGTCGTTGACCTCCACCCAATGGGGCGCGAGCCTCTTATCGTCGCTAGCCTCCATCCGATGGGGTGCGAGCTTCTGCGTCTTGACCGGACATCTATGCTATCGGCTCCTACCCACTTGGGGTGTAGCTTCATGCACTGCAATCAGGTCTTTCCTACCGTGGCGGCGGCTGTGCTAGGCCATGCGCCCCCTCCCTGTCAGCTAGGTCTAGCCTTTGAGCTCGCAGTGTCTCTCTTTGTCTTTTTGATCGAGGAGGGAGATGAGCTGAGTTGGGAGAATGGACTGGCTATGGGTACCCAGTGATGTACCCAAACCTGTTGTTGATGTGAGACCTTTTATTCTTTCTGATTGGTCATTGAATTTGTGTTACCCATCGCTTGTCGATCGCGTGCGTCTTCGGCATCGACATCACCAACCTCTTCATCTTCTTCAACCATGCGACATCGTGTGGCCTGCGGGCTGCGGCATACCCGGAACACATGTGTATGCCATGCCTCTTTGCCTGCACGTTGACCTACGCTAGCTCGTCCTCACCACCATCGACCGGGGCCTTTGACATTGCCTTCGCCATCATCGTCTCCGCCTCGCACGCTTTTGGCCTGATCAACCGATCGCGTGCGTCCATCCTCTCATGACATGTTGTCTATTCCACGCCTCTCCAAGTACAAGGGTTGTCGCTGTGTTGCCTCCTCGCGTAGCAGTGCCGACGCCACCTGTCGTCATCCTGATCATTGCCCTACATCGTCGTTGACTATGTCGTTGTGTGCCTCTCGCACATGGCCTACCCTGACAGTTTGTGCTCTTTGTCGCCTTCTTCGAGGGCCGCTATCACGACACTCTAGCACCATCAGGACTCTCGTGCTGTGCGGCTCTCTCGCCGCTACCACTCTAGGAGCCTCGATTCGACACCATCTACTTCGAATTCGTCCATCACAACCTCGTCGCTAGTGTCGCCACCTTGTCATTGTCTACTTCGTCCACTCCAACAACTGCTGGCTGCATCGACATCTACCTTACCGTTCTTCTGTGCATCGCAATTGTCGTGTAGGTCTTCTTTGCTAGTCCCTTCAGATGCTGATGCATGGTTGAGGCCCTCTACCTAGTGCGTCCGGTAATGGCAACACTGGTGCTTGCCTTCATTCCAGACGCGTTATTGGGGTGGGCAAACTTGGCGCTCACCTCGGCCATGATGGTTTGACAATGTCGACTTCAACATCAACCTTCTTCATCGACTGCGTTGTAAGCAACGAGACCCTTACTTTCATCGAGAGGATGACACTACGAGTTGGGGGCAATTTTTTCGTTTATTTCTCACACACTATTCAAATGCCATGCTCATTTTAGGGTTGGGGATACATATTTATATCCCAACGGGCTGCCGAGCATATGCTCCTAAGATGCTCCTAAGGTGCTGTTCTACACAGATGCTGTCCTACACCTAGACATGCAAAGGGACGCAGTCCTCTAAGAGGTGCTGTCCTCTAAAACAGAAAACTGCAGCAAGGACAAAACTGCAGCAAGGACAGCAAAGACAGATGCTCCCTGCTGTCCTCCAAAAGAGAAGCTGCTGTCCCTGCAGCAAAGACTAAGATGCTCCTTGCTGTACTGCAGTCAAAAGACTGAGACGCTGTCCCTGCAGCGAAGGACTGAGACGCTGTCCCTGCAGCAAAAGACTGGGATGCTCCCTTCAGTCCTCCACAGGACCACATGACTTATTCTGTCATGCGCCACCATCTGTCTCTGGCGCTTCCTCTTGTGTGCCACCATTACCACAACGCCCCTAGCGCGCCTGTGTCTTGTGTGGTTCCTACTTGACCTCGACAGCTTTTATTGACCATGACTATGGTTCGCACAACATATCGACAATGGTTGCCTGTCCTCATACTTGGCTACCTCGACATCAACACAACGGGCTATCATCCGCATGAGCTCCTTATTGGTTTTTACTCTAGTCGCAACTTCTGCGGGCAGGGGGGTGCTGTTGTTAGCTCCTCTTCCAGTCTGACCGTTTGCGACGCTCCTGCTACGATTGGGGGGGAATGTTAGAGTATATTTGGTAGTTTGGAATTTGGATATTGTGTCTCGTAGACTGCCATATGTGCTAGAGTATATTTGGTAGTCTAGATATTGTGTCTTGTAGACTGCCATAGTATCCATGGTTTGCCTTATCTTTTAAGTCATGTACTCTATATAAACCACCTAAGGGCTTAATGGAATAATATCCATCCAATTACACCAATTCAATGAAATACATTCTTATTATCCATGTGTTTGATTCCAAGGATGTAGTGGGATGGAATGGGATGATCCTTTTTTTTGATCTGTTTGGTTCCGAGTCATCAAAGGCAGGGTCATCCTCTTAGGGAATACAACAACAAGATAGCCTTTTAGTCCCAAGCAAGTTGGGGCAGGCTAGAGTTGAAACCCAACAAGATGTCACCAAAAGGAGAAAGAGATAAAGGGGAGGGGAAACACTTTTGAGAGCACTAAAAGGAAAAAGGCCTAATCACGGTTCAGACACGTGGATAACTTCTTTCCAAGCACTTCTATCCAAACACAACTCCATTGGGATATTCCATTCCTTCAAGTCCCTTTTGATTGCCTCCTCCCATGTCAAGTTTGATCGACCTCTACCTCTCTTCACATTATTGTCCCGTCTTATGATGCCTCTATGCACCGGTGCCTCTGGGGGTCTCCGGTGGACATGCCCAAATCATTTCAACCAGTGTTGAATAAGCTTTTCTTCAATTGACGCTACTCCTAGCCAATCGCGTATGTCATCGTTTCTCACTCGGTCCAATCTTGTGTGCCCACATATCCAACGCAACATACACATCTCTGCGACACTTAGTTGTTGGATATGTCGCCTCTTAGTAGGCCAACACTCAGCCCCATATAACATAGCAGGCCTAATCGCTGTCCTGTAGAACTTGCCTTTCAACTTCTGTGGCACTCCGGGTATCTATGTGTGCAGACGATGTGGCATTTTTCTTGCACCCATCGGCTGCGGATATAACTATCGCTCTAGATATCTTACATCTTTTTGGTGAAGCTTCAGGTCTCCGCAACAATGAACAGAAGTCTAGTGTTTATCCCATTCAGTGTGGGGATGTGGAGTTGGAAATGGTTTAGGATCTCCTCCCATGTGGCATCTCAACTTTTTCTTGTAAATACCTGGGGCTGCCTTTGTCCCTGAAAAACCTCACCAAGGATCAGGTGCAGCCTATTGTGGATAGAATTGCTGATCAACTCTCAGGTTGGAAAGCAGATCTGATGACAAGAGCAGGCAGAAAAGTGCAAGTTCAGTATGTGCTTACCGGAATGCTTATTTATCTTGCTATGGCGGTAAATATCCCCCCTTGGGCTATCAAGGCTATCGACAAGATTAGAAGAGGTTTCCTATGGAGGGGGCGCAAGGAGGCCAGAGGTGGCCACTGTCTGTTGCCTGGGGCAGTCTGTAGACCCCTCCAGCTGGGCGGTCTTGGTTGCCTGGGGCAGAGCCTGTAGACCCCTCCAACTGGGCGGTCGTGGCATTTCTAGTCTCAAGGAACTTATCTGGGCCCTGCGCATGAGATGGCTTTGGCTCCAAAAGACTGAGCCTAACCGACCTTGGTGCAGCCTACCTATCCAAGTACCAAACAAAGCAATGGCTTTCTTCTCGATGGTGTTGACTTCAAAGGTTGGTAATGGGGCTAATACTTTGTTCTGGGCTGATAAATGGATTCACGGGCAGAAAATTGCAGATCTGGTTCCTAGATTATTTGATGTCATTCCGAAAAGAATCACTAACAGAAGAACGGTTCAGGAGGTGTTGACAGATAGAAGATGGATCTCCGATATTACAGGATCTCTCTCTGTGGGAGTCTTAGTGGATTATCTTCATCTCTGGAATTTGATTTCAGATTTTGAGCTGCTGCCAGATATGGAAGATAAACATACATTCAGTATTGCTGCAAATGGGGCTTATTCTGCTAAGGCAGCATATGAAGGGCTGTTCACCGGGTCTGTTCATTTCGGTCACTATGAAAGAGTTTGGAAAACTTGGGCCCCCCTCTAAATGCCACTTCTTCCTTTGGCTAACAGTGGTAAATAGGTGCTGGACAGCAGATAGGTTGGCAAAGAGAGGACTCGACCATCTGGAGAGGTGTCCGTTATGCGACCAGGAGTTTGAAACTTTGGATCACATTTTGGTTTCTTTTGTTTTTGCGAGGGAATTTTGGTTCCTGCTGATGCGCCATTGCTGATGCGCCATTTCAGACTACAAAATCTTGCTCCTATTCCTGGTACTGAGTCTTTTATGGGATGGTGGGAGAAGATTGACAAAGGTTCTGGAGATATGGCTATGAGTGGTCTTAACTCTCTTATTGCCTTGAGAGCCTAGATTCTCTGGAATCATCGGAATCGAATTGTCTTTGATGGAATTTCCCCTAGTGTTTCCGCAGCTCTTTGTCAGGCAAGGGAGGAACAACAGTTGTGGGAAATGGCAGGAGCTAAGGGTCTCTCCTTTCTTGCCGCAACCAACAGTGGCCCCAAGCTGCCTGTTGTAGGGTTGTATTTGTTTATTATGGATTGTTTTTTTCTTTGTTTTAAACCTCCTTAGGGGAGTTTTTTGTACTGGGGTCTATTTTGGACCCTCTTTTCCTCCTAGTTAATATAATGATGCGCAGTTCTCCTGCGCTTTCGAGAAAAAAAACTTCTGTGGCACTCTCTTGTCGCATAAGACTCTTGATGCTTGACGCCATTTCATCCACCTGCTTTGATTCTATGCTAGCATCTTCATCCATATCATCCTCTTAGGGAATATTTTCCAAATATCCAGAGTGCCTTTGTCCACTAGAATTGAAGGAGTTGGAATGGAAAAACCCTAACCCTAATCAGGGTTGGGTGTGGTATTAATAGACTTAGGTATTGGGCCTGGCCCATTACAGAGGGGTGAGGCGGTAATTACATGGGGAAGACCCCAAACCCTAGACGGGTAATCTAACACCCCCCGCAGTCACAACTCTATCCTGTACAGACGTTGAGACTGGATCGAAAGTCTAAAAATACACTCGACGGTAACCCCTTGGTGAAGATGTCGGCGAACTGCAACGTGGTGGGGACGCTGAGAACCCGAACGTCGCCGGCAGCGACACGCTCGCGGACGAAGTGCAGGTCGATCTCCACATGCTTCGTGCGCTGATGCTGCACGGGGTTGGTGGAGAGGTAGACCGCGCTGTCGTTGTCGCAGTAGATGAGGGTGGCGCGCTGGAGGGGACTGTGGAGCTCGTGGAGGAGCTGGCGCAGCCAGGAGGCCTCTGCCACGCCGTTGGCCACGACACGGTACTCGGCCTCAGCGCTGGAGCGAGAGACGACGCGCTGACGCTTGGCAGCCCAAGAGGTTGGCGCCCAGGAACACGGCGTAACCGGAGGTGGACCGGCGCGTGTCGGGACAGCCAGCCCAGTCAGCGTTGGTGTAGACCACGAGCTCCGACGTCGGGGATGGTCAGAGAAGGAGGCCGTAGTCGAGGGAGCCGCGGAGGTAGCGCAGGATCCGCTTGAGCGCGGTGAGATGGGGCTCCCGCGGAGTGTGCATATGCAGGCACACTTGCTGGACGGCGTAGGTGATGTCGGGCCTGGAGAAGGTGAGGTACTGGAGCGCGCCGGTCAGGCTTCGGTAGGACGTTGCGTCGGCGACCGGAGGCCCGTCGTCCTCAGAGAGCTTCGCCTGAGTGTCGACAGGCGTGGAGCAGGGCTTGCAGTCAGACATGCCAGCCCGCTCCAGGATGTCGATGGCGTACTGGCGCTGGTGGAGGAAGAGACCCTGAGGCCGGCGCTCGGCGGTGATGCCGAGGAAGTGGTGTAGGGGCCCCAGGTCCATCGCGAACTCCCGCTGAAGGGCGACGATCGTGCGGTGTAGAAGGTCGGCGGTGGATGCCGTGAGCACAATGTCGTCGACGTAGAGCAGGAGGTAGACGGTGTCGTCGCCGCGCCGGTAGATGAACAGAGACGTGTCCGACTTGGCCTCGACGAAGCCGATGGAGGCCAGATAGGAGGCGAAGCGACTGTACCATGCCCGTGGCGCCTGCTTGAGGCCGTACAGGGACCGGTTCAGCCGGTAGACCAGATCCGGACGATCAGCGTCGACGAAGCCGGTGGGCTGGCTGCAGTAGACAGTCTCCGTTAGAGTGCCATGGAGGAAGGCATTCTTGACATCGAGCTGATGGATCGCCCAGGCGCGGGAGAGGGCGAGGGAGAGGACGGCGCGAACAGTGGCGAACTTGACGACAGGGCTGAAGGTTTCGTCGTAGTCCACTCCGGGGCGCTGTGTGAAGCCTCGAAGGACCCAACGGGCCTTGTAGCGGTCGAGGGAGCCATCCGAGGTCAGCTTGTGGCGAAATAGCCACTTGCCGGTGACCACGTTGGTGCCTGGTGGACACGGCACCATGTCCCAGGTGTGGTTGGCCAAGAGGGCCGCGTACTCCTCCATAGCACGACGCCAATGTGGGTCGGCGAGGGCAGTGCGAACGGAGGAGGGCACCGGGGAAGCGTCGGGTGGAGTGCTGGACGTATCAGATGCCAGGATCAGCCGGTCGACGGGGCGAAGAACGCCAGCGGCGCACCGAGTCACCATCGGGTGGACGTGTCCGGGGTCGCGGTGGATGGCGACCGGGTGGTAGACGGACGGCTCGGAGCGGACCGCCGGAACGTCGAGAGCGGCGGGTGTGGCCGGCTCGCGGCGGTGATAGACGACGGCTGGGTCGGCGAAGCGGGTCGCGCTCGTCGATGGGCTCGAGTCGGGGGGCGCTGAGGTAGTGGCGTGGCCGCGGCGGTGGTAGACGAGCGCGGGGTTGGCGAAGCGAGCCGGGGTCGACGGGGCCGTGCGTGGCGCAGGCAGGATCGATGGAGCCGTGCGTGGCGCAGGTGTGGTCGACGGGGCCGCGTGTGGCGCAGGCGGGGTCGACGGGGCCGCGCGTGGTGTAGGTGTCGACGGGGTCGCGCGTGGCACAAGCGGGGTCGACGGGGCCGCGCGTGGCGCAGGCGGGGTCGACGGGGCTGCGCGTGGCGCCGTGGCTGCACGAGGAGCAGGTAACGGCGCAAGACGGGGCGCCGGGGGTGATCGGGGAACCGGGTCGGACTCGAGGAGGGAGTCAAGATCGGTGGGTGGGGTGGAGCCAGCAAGGGGAAACACATCTTCGTCGAAGACGACGTGACGAGAGATGATGATGCGGTGGGAGGTGAGGTCCAGGCACCGATACCCCTTGTGGTCAGAGGAGTAGCCGAGGAAGAGACAACGAGTGGAGCGAGGAGAAAGCTTGTTAGGGGCGGTAGCAGAAATGTTAGGGTAGCAGGCACAGCTGAACACGCGCAGGTGGTCGTAGGAAGGGGCTGTGCCGTACAGGGCGAAGTGAGGTGTAGGGTGGCTCACCGCCTTCGAGGGAAGACGGTTGAGGAGATGCATGGCGGTATGAAGGGCCTCTGCCCAGTAAGTGGCAGGGAGAGAGGCCTGAAAGAGAAGGCAACAGATCATGTTGGTGGTGGTGCGAATCATGCGCTCGGCCCGGCCGTTCTGAGCAGAGGTGTAGGGACACGAGAGACGCAATTGTATGCCGTGAGTGAGGAAGAAAGAACGAGAGGCGTTGTTGTCGAACTCGCGGCCATTGTCGCACTGCAGGGCACGGACCGGGCGCCGGAACTGGGTGGATACCCAGGCGAAGAAGTGAGGGTGGTAAACGTGTCGGACTTCAGCAAAAGGGGGAAAGTCCAAAGGAAATGGGAGTAGTCATCCAGAATGACCCGGTAGTATTTGTAGTCGGAGAGGCTAAGGACAGGAGACGTCCAGAGATCACAGTGGACAAGATCAAAGGCCTGAACAGCCCTGGACGTGGAAGTGGAAAAAGGAAGACGGGAGTGACGGCCGAGCTGACAAGCATGACAGAGGCGCTCAGAAGAGCCCCGAGTGTATGATATGTCTGAGTGGCCGGAAAGCTGGGACATGACGTCAGGTCCAGGGTGCCCGAGGCGACGGTGCCAAATGGCGGAGGAGGTGGTGGTAGTAGCAAGAGCATGTGATGGGGTGGTAGTAGTAAGTGCAGGAGATGAGGCTACTCTGGTGTGGTGAGTGGAGGGCAAGTGAAGAGAATAGAGGGGGCCGGAGCTGTCACAGCGAGCGAGTACAGCATGTGTGGGAAGGTGGCGTATGGTGAGACCCCAGGGGTCGAACTCCATAGAGCACTGGTTGTCACTAGTGAAGCGACGAACCGAGAGGAGGGGATGAGTTAGCCCGGGAGCAACAAGGATGTCGTTAAGGCAGAATGGTCCTGGAAGAACCGATGTACCTACTGAGGTGACCGGGAGGGTGGAACCATTGCCGACGACGATGGAGGTAGGATGTGAGGGGTGGGGTGGATGGGAGTGGAGTAACGAACTAGTGGTGGGGGTAGTGTGGAAGGAGGCCCCGGAGTCAACCACCCAATCGGTGGTGGTGCGGGGAGGTGGAAGTGGCGAAGGTACGGTGTGAGCGGAGAGGGCTAAAGAAGGTGTCCCGACAGAGGCACTAGGAAGGGAGGGAGATGACACAGGCTCAACCGATAGGGAGGCGATCGCAGCACGTGGGACGATAAGCGGTCCAGGCACGTGACGGCCCGCCTGAGGGTGGACCTCGACGCAGTCCCGAAGAATAGGGTTCCAGACTGGATCGAAGGACACGAACATGCCCCGGATGAGCTGGCCGTCGTGGAGGAGGACACGCACAGTCACGAGAGCGGCGGGCGAGGTAAAGCTCATGTATGGCGGGGGGGACGCCATGGAACAACGCTGATAGGAGTAGTGCAGCTGCGCTGACTCCTGAAGGTTGTGCGCATCAGGCCCCGACGCGGCGCGGAAGAGGAACGGCAGCAGCTCGGGCCAGGCGTTCTCGGGCAGCAGCGAGGCCGCGAGCTCAGAGATAGCGTCGCAGACCTTCTTGGCGATGGGCTTGGGAGGATCGGACTGGAGAGCGGAGAGGAGGTGCGCCTTGAGCGCGGCCTGCCCCGCAGGGGAGAGCTGCGGCCAGAGCGGCGCCGGGGGCGTGACGTTGTTGGAGGACGGGGCCGGGGAGAGGACCTTGCGGAGGAGGACCCCCGCCATGGCGCGCAGGTCGGCGGGGGTGGTGGGCGCTGCCAGCGAGGTGGCGAGCCGCAGCGCGAGGGGCTCCGGGTGCGAGGCCCGGAGGCGGCCTCGGCGGCGGAGCGGTCGGCGTTGGAGGACAACATGAGCGTCGAGAGTAGCGCGTCGAACGCCGCCGGGTCACCCCCCAGCAGCGCGGCGGCCGCGGCCTGGTCCTCGGCGGACGCCATCGGATCGGAACTGAATCCGGAACGCCGGTGAGGATCAGCGCCTCAGCTGCGTGGGGCGGACCGGCAGGAAGGGGGCGCAGGTGGGGGCGCCTCTGCGCGGTGGATCCGGCGGCGCGCAGGACCGGCCGGGGCGCAGCCAGGTGGGAGGAGGGAGGCGGCCGGCGCAGGTAGGTGTGTTGCCGGCGGCTGGGAAGGGAGGAGAGGGTGCCGCGGTTGCTCCAGGGGCGGCGGTGGGGAGCTGTGCGCCGCCGGAGGAAGGGCCGGGCGGAGGCGGTTGCAGGGAGGCCGACGGCCAGAGCAGCCCGACGGCTGTGGGTGGGAGGGAAGAGAGAAAAATTTTGGCTCTGGTACCAAGTTGGAATGGAAAAACCCTAACCCTAATCAGGGTTGGGTGTGGTATTAATAGACTTAGGTATTGGGCCTGGCCCATTATAGAGGGGTGAGACGGTAATTACATGGTGTCGGCGTTTCGAGACCGGGGGGTCCCTAGGCCGACGAGTGAGTGTGCCGCGTGCCCCAGCCCAGATGGGTCGAGCGCGTGGGCGAGCGCGAAGGGGGGAAGAGCGAGGCGGCCGGAGCCGGGTCGTGAGAGGGAGGCGGAGATCCCGCGGCCTTCGTGTTCGCCCCGCGCCCAGGTCGGGTGCGCTTGCAGTAGGGGGTTACAAGCGTCCGCGCGGGTGAGGGGAGCGAGCGGCCCCGAGAGAGCGCCTGCCCCTGCCCTCGTTCCCGCGGGAACCAACCTTCTCTAAGAAGGCCCTGGTCCTTCCTTTTATAGGCGTAAGGAGAGGAGCCAGGTGTACAAATGGGGGTGTAGCAAGGTGCTACGTGTCTAGCAGGGGAGAGCTAGTGCCCTAAGTACATGCCAAGGTGGCAGCCGGAGAGATCTTGGCACCCAGCTGGTGTGGCGTCGTGGCTGTTGGAGGAGTAACGGAGCCTGGTGGAGTGACAGCTGCTGGAACAGCTGTGCTCTTGCTGACGTCTTCCTGCTTCCGTAAGGGAGCCGAGAGCCGCCGTCGTCATGGGTCTAGCGGGGCGCCATCATTGCCTATCTGGCGGAGCTGGCCAGATGGGACGCCGGTCTTGTTCTCTGCGACCCAAGTCGGCTCGGGGCAGGGTGATGATGACGCTTCCTGTTGACGTGGCGGACTTGTGCCCTAGGTCAGGCGACGTGGAGGCTCCTCCGAAGCCGAGGTCGAGTCTGTCCTGCATGGCCGAGGCCGAGCTCCTGGGTCGGGCGAGGCGGAGGTCGTTCGGCAGAGGCCAGGGCGGAGTCCGAGCCCTGGGTCGGGCGAAGCGGAGTTCGTCGTCTTCCGGGGCCTTAGCCCGAGTCCGAGCCCTGGGTCGGGCGGAGCGGAGTTCGCCGTCTTCCGGGGCCTTAGCCCGAGTCCGAGCCCTGGGTCGGGCGGAGCGGAGTTCGCCGTCTTCCGGGGCCTTAGCCCGAGTCCGAGCCCTGGGTCGGGCGGAGCGGAGTTCGCCGTCTTCCGGGGCCTTAGCCCGAGTCCGAGCCCTGGGTCGGGCGGAGCGGAGTTCGCCGTCTTCTGGGGCCTTAGCCCGAGTCCGAGCCCTGGGTCGGGCGGAGCGGAGTTCGTCGTCTTCTGGGGCCTTAGCCCGAGTCCGAGCCCTGGGTCGGGCGGAGCGGAGTTCGCCGTCTTCCGGGGCCTTTGGCAAAGCCTGGCCGCCCGTCGGTCTCACTCTTTGCGTTAAATGCCCCAGTGACTTGGTCGGTTGGTGCGGTGATTTAGTCAGGGTTGCTTCTTAACGAAGGCAAGGCCTCGGGCGAGCCGGAGATGCGTCTGCCGTAAAAAAGGGGGCCTCGGGCGAGACGGAAACACCTCAGGGTCGGCTGCCCTTGCCCGAGGCTAGGCTCGGGCGTGGCGTGATCGAGTCGCTCGTATGGACTGATCCCTGACTTAATCAAACCCATCAGGCCTCTGCAGCTTTATGCTGATGGGGGTTACCAGCTGAGAATTAGGCGTCTTGAGGGTACCCCTAATTATGGTCCCCGACAGTAGCCCCCGAGCCTCGAAGGGAGTGTTAGCACTCGCTTGTAGGCTTTCGTTGCACTTTTTTGCAAGGGGACCAGCCTTTCTCGTTTGCACTTTGTTCCGGTGGGTGCGCGCGAGCGCACCCGCCGGGTGTAGCCCCCGAGGCCTCGGAGGAGTGGTTTCACTCCTTCGAGGTCTTAATGCCTGGCGTAATGCTTCAGCTGGTCTGGCGGTTCCCTCATGCGAACAGGCCGTAGCCCGGGTGCACTGTCGGGGCCCAAGTTCTCGGGCTGGTATGTTGACGCTGTCAACGGTTTGGCCGGAGCCGGTTTTGCGAGAGCAGCCCCCGAGCCTCTGCTCAGGGCGAGAGGACGATCAGGGACAGACTCGGCTTTTTTATATACGCCCCTACGTTGCCTTTCCGCAAGGAGGAGGGGGGGAGAGCGCCATGTTACCCTCGATGGGCACCGAACATGGTGTCTCCGGTGAGCTGCAATCGGGTAATCCGAGTGGACGTCCGTGCCCCGTTCGTTGGGGGTCGGCTAGGGGCCCGGAGGCACGCCCAAAAGTACCTGCGGGTGATCTGCCGGACCCGGTCCCCTGGCGACGGGGTCCGAGGGCTCGTTGCCTCCCTCCGATGGGATTCCGTTACAGGATCGTTCCCGCTGGTCTCGGAAATGTCCTAGGGTACCTCGGGAGCGCAGCCCGAGCCTTGGTTATGTATCGAACGTACCCCTGGTCATCCCTCGCTCGGTGTCTGAGGCGACTGTGAACCCTTCGGAGGGCCAGCCTTCGAACCCCTGATCAGTAATGGGCGCGGAGCCCGAGTAGCCTGAGGCGGTCGTGGAACCTTTCGGGAGGCCGACCTTCGAACCCCTGACCAGTAGTGGGTGTCGGGCCCACGCGATCTGAGGCGGCTGTTGATCCCTTCGGGGGGCCAGCCTTCGAACCCCTGATCAGTAAGGAGGCTCGGAGCCTAGTTCCTTCACGGGGAAGGATCCCTTTGGGGGTATCCCCCTTCCCGGTCCCTGTTGCAAGAGATAGAGAAAGAGGAAAAAGGGAAAAAGGATACGAAATTGAGCGGCGTGGCGTACCTCTTTTGGTGTGGTCGTTTTGGCGAAGGCGAAGCGTCGCCAACTGCTCCTGCCAAAAACGTCGCCTGTCCAGCCGCGGAGTTAATGCGCCGGGGCGAGTAGTCGGCGTGGCTGCCGTTGCGCGTGCGCGAGCCGTTCGAGGAACGGCTGTTTTGCTTCGCGTTTTTTGAACCCCGCGTCCGGTCCGGGCGGAAAGTTGGAACCGTCTTCACCTTGGTCTTTATATACCCCGGAGAGGGTCCGGTGACGGTTCTCGACTCTGCTTCTTGTCTCCCTCTTAGGTTTTTTGCAGCCTGAGAGATCTAGCCAGGGAAAAGAAAACCGCCCTCCCCTGTCCTTCGCGCCGCCACCCTTTCTGCTTCGGCGATGGCTGACCGGGTGACTATCATCCCGCCGCGCGACCCGTGGCCCTTCTCCACGGTGACGGCGGGTGATCTGGAGGACCTCGTCGCCGAGGGTTTGCTCCGCCCCCTCACCGACGAGCAGCGGCC
Source organism: Zea luxurians (assembly GCA_029449295.1). Lineage (NCBI taxonomy): Eukaryota > Viridiplantae > Streptophyta > Magnoliopsida > Poales > Poaceae > Zea > Zea luxurians. The sequence continues at coordinate 39,355,690 of JAOPSE010000001.1, read as the reverse complement.
GGAATGGATTCCTCCCGCGGGCGGAGTCACTCCATCCCCTCCGCCGGGGTACGTCGTGAGCTTCGTCTCCTTCCATGAGCGGGGATTTGGTGTGCCGACGAGCCGCTTTATGCGGGCCATCCTGTTCCATTACGGGGTGGAGTTGCACAACCTCACCCCCAACTCAATCTCGCAGGCCGCTATCTTTGTAGCGGTGTGCGAGGGGTATTTGGGGATCGCCCCCCATTGGGATTTGTGGACCCATCTCTTCTTCGCCGAGCTTTTTGCCTTGCCGACGGGGGAGAGGAAGGTCCGCGCAGCGGTGCGGGCCGGCGGCTGCACCCTTTTGTTGAGGCAGTCGCGGTCGTCGCAGTATATCCCTGCCGTCCTCGCATCCTCAAACAAGGGTTGGCAGCGCCGGTGGTTCTACCTCCGGAACGACGGAGAGTTGCTCCCGCCATTCTCTCAGCGGGTCGTCACCGCCGCCACCGACGCCTGGCGCCACGGGACTCCACACGAGAGGCAGAAGAACCTCGAACCTCTTCTCCAGGCCCTGAAGGCGTTGCGGGAGGGAGGACTCACCGCCGCGGGAGTGGTTGCCGCCATCCACCGTCGGAGGGTGCTCCCCCTGGCGGAGCGGCGGCTGTCGCTTTGGGAGATGACCCTGGAGGCCGACTGGGAGGGGTCACGGATGTCCCCTGATTCTCTTCCCCATGACGCCCTCCAATGGCGGGTGTCGGCCGCGATGGGGAAGCCAGACCCCCACGCCTTCTCCCAGCCTCGGATGCGCCCCGACCAGGGGTGCGTCACTCTGGTGAGTGTTCGCTCCTTCCTTCCTCATATACCGGGTTGCTCTTGGTTCTCACGATTGGGTTTCTTTCCTCCTCCCCCCTTTTTAGGAGGTGGGGCGGCACAAACCCTCCTTGCCGCGGGTCCCGGAGGACGCGGTGGGTCGGGCAGCACGGCGGGTCGCCGCGGAGGAGGAGAAGAAAAAGAAGGATGCGGAGAAGGCCCGGGCCCGCAAGCGGAGGCGGGCTCGGGACGCCTTGGAGAAACGCCGTCGCCAGCAGGAGAGGGAGGGACTCCCCAGGGAGCTGTCGCCGGAGACATCCGACGACGACGACGACGATGGTGAAGAGGAGGAGGACGACATGGCCGCCCGTCTCGGCCTCAGCCCCAGCCTGGGGTGTGGCCGGGAGCTGTCGAGTCAGCCCCCGAGCGGGCCGATGTCGTCGGTTCCTGGAGCCGAGACGCCGGATCCCCGACCTGAGGGGCGGGGGCAACCTGAGAGGGTACTTGACCCCTCGGCTGGAGGAGCTGACGCGACTCCAGGGAGCCGGGCCGAGGGGTCCGTCCCTCGAGAGCCGTCCCCCGCGCCGACAGCGCGGGGGAGCGGTCCTCAGGTGGCCATGGCGGCGCCTGGGCAGTCCGCCTCCCGGGCGTCAGGGGCGCCCAAGGCGAGGGCGGTGCCGGGGCTGTCAGCGAGGCGGACCTCGGCGGTGGTTCCGGGGAGCGGGAGCCAAGAGACCTCCCCCCAGGCACAGTGGATCATGGCCCGGAGCGGGTAAGTACCTTGGAATGTCTTCGTCCCGGCGCTTCATTCATACGTCTTGGCCGTGATTTTCCCTTTCTTCTTTTTTCCAGCAAGCGGAGCCATGGCCCTACCGACCTGGCGCCCCGGAAGGCCCTTAAGACGGCGTCGGTCCAGGTGGCTGGCGCCATCCCGGGCCCCGCCGCTCAGCCGACCCTTTCGCAGGGCGCTTCGCCGCATGGGGCTCAGGCGTCGCATGTCCCGGGGGAGCAGGTCCCCGAGGCGGGCTCTTCTGTCGAGGCGGCCATCGTGATCGGGGAGGCGGCCGGCGCCGACGCGGTCCCGAGCCCGTCTGCCGTGTCGGCCATGCCGGCGCCTGCCGCCACCGCAGTTGGCACCGTCCCAGTCGGAGAGCATATGGTTGCTGCCGGCGTTGAGACGGCCGCAGCGTCGGCGCCCAGGGCCTCGGAAGAGGTGGGCGTGGACGCGCAGTTCATCCATGCGGGCGGCAGCCTTGTCGCTGTGCGGCGGAGCCCCGAGGCCCGGGGCCAGTTGCTCCGATTCCGGACCCGCGAGGCCTCGGACCCTATCTTCGTTCTTGACGACGAACAGGAGGACCAGTCCTGGGACGAGCTCCGCAAGCGTGCGGAAGCAACGGTGGGGTCGCTCCGATTGTCGCTGGAGGTTCTCTGCGGGGACGTCCCCAAAATCCTCCAGGTAACGGTTTCAGGCATACCTTCTCCCTTCTGTGAGCGAAGCGTTCGTCGTGATGCCTTGTTTTCCTTTCCAGGATCTGACGGACCGGAGCGCCGCCAAGTCGTCGTTCATCCGCCGCGAGGCCGACGTCTGGGGCTCGCTGCGGTTCCTGAGGACTTCGCTCGCCGGGGCTACCGCGCGCCTGTCTCAGCAGGACGCTAAGATGGCGGACCTCCAGTTGCTCTGCGCCGACCTGAGGGCCGAGGCGGCGGCGGCGCGCACGGAGGCGCTACGGCAGCGGTCGGAGTTCGTCCAGGTTGCCGAGGAGCGGGACCAATCTCGGGGCCGGGCTGCCGAGGCCGAAAGCCGGGCCGAGACCCTCGCGGCCGATCTGGCCGCAGCCCAAGTCGTGGCCTCGGAACAGCGCGTCCGAGCCGGAGGTATGCCTCGACCGTCCTCGGTTCTCGTTCTTGTCCGTTTCTTCCGCTTGTGCTTGAGGTCTTTCTTCTGGTTGTTCGCAGAGCTCGAGTCTGCCCTTGACGAATCTGCCAAAGCGCTCGCCGAGGCGCTCGCTGGGGCTGCTGAGCAGAGGGAGGCCGATCTCGCGGCCATGTCCGAGGCCGTCTCAGATGTCTATCGGACCCTTGGTCTCGGCGACGTCCCTTCAGGAAGCTCCCCCCAAGGCCGTCTTCAAGCCCTAGGTGATTACGCGCGCGGTAAAGTCCGCGGGGCGCTACACCACGGCGTCAGGCGGGCCTTCGCCGTGCTCGCTTCCCATTACGTCGTGGACCTGGAGCGGGTCAGTGAGGGGTATTGCCTTCCTGACGAAGACGAGGCCGCCCTGGCGGAAGTTCAGCGGCTCGACGCGGTCGCTGCGGGTCCGAGCGCGGCGCTGGCGACCATCTTCGAGGCGGAGATTCTTCCTCCTGTGCCGCCGCCGGAAGCAGAGGTGGACCTTGCCGACGGCGGGGGTGGAACTGAGGGCGCGGCGCCTTCCCAAGGCGACGCCTGACTTTGTTGGGGCAATTTCTGTTGGATGTGCGCTTTGCCGCGGCCGCCGGGGCCTGGACACTTTACTTTTCTTTCGTGAAGTCATACTCTTTTCTCTTTCAATTTGCGCGCCTGGCCCGACTTGTCAACAACAGGGTGATTTCCCGAGCTGGGTCCTTTTTCGTGGCAGGCGATGAGTGAGGCGTCCCTAGCCCGGAGGCGTAGGTGTTCCTCGGCTCAGTCGGTCCCGCCACTTATCCGTACCCACGTTCGCTCCTCGGGACCCTGCTTCTGACACATCCGGGAGAACGCAAAAACCCCTTCTTGATCGAACAATTTTTTGACGCGAAAAAGTGCATCCGATCTCAACGCGGAGGGGTTCCCCCTTTTTAGCCCCCGAGGGAGGGTCGGGCTCCGCCAAGGCGAGGCCGACCCTTCCTTGATGACTGATGCTCGTGTGTGAGCGGGGGAAGGGCGTAGCCCCCGGGCGTCATCCGTGCAGAGGCCATTTGGCGAGTCGGGCTCCTGCCCGAATATCCGGCGAGTGCTCGGTGACATCCCTCGGCATGCCGGGCATGTCCGAGGGATCTCACGCAAGAATGTCGGCGTTTGCGTGGAGAAAGTCGACGAGCACTGCTTCCTATTTGGGGTCGAGCTCGGAACTGATCCGGACCTGCTTGGAGGCGTCGCCACTGGGGTCGAGAGGGACAGCCTTGACCGTCTCCGCTGGCTCGAAGTTGCCGGCGTGTCGCTTCACGTCCGGCACCTCTCGGGAGAGGCTTTCCAGGTCGGCGATGAGGGCCTCGGACTCGGCGAGGGCCTCGGCGTACTCCACGCACTCCACATCGCATTCGAATGCGTGTTTGTACGTGGGGCCGACGGTGATGACCCCATTGGGGCCCGACATCTTGAGCTTCAGGTAGGTGTAGTTGGGGATGACCATGAACTTCGCGTAGCATGGCCTTCCCAATACTGCGTGGTAGGTTCCTCGGAACCCGACCACCTCGAACGTCAAAGTCTCCCTTCGGAAGTTGGAGGGTGTTCCGAAGCAGACAGGAAGGTCGAGCTGTCCGAGGGGCTGGACGCGCTTCCCAGGAATGATCCCGTGGAAGGGCGCAGCGCCTGCTCGGACGGATGACAGATCGACGCGCAGGAGCCTGAGGGTCTCGGCGTAGATGATATTGAGGCAGCTGCCCCCATCCATCAGGACCTTGGTGAGCCTGACGTCGCCGATGACGGGGTCGACGACGAGCGGGTACTTCCCCGGGCTCGGCACGTGGTCGGGGTGGTCATCTTGGTCGAAGGTGATGGGCTTGTCGGACCAGTCTAGGTAGACTGGCGCCGCCACCTTCACCGAGCAGACCTCCCGTCGCTCTTGCTCATGATGCCGAGCCGAGGCATTCGCCGCATGCCCCCCGTAGATCATGAAGTAGTCGCGGACGTCGGGGAACTCTCCTGCTTGGTGATCTTCCTTTTTGTCGTCGTCGCGGGCCCTGCCACCCTCTGCGGGTGGCCCGGCCCGGTGGAAGTGGCGCCGAAGCATGACGCACTCCTCGAGGGTGTGCTTGACGGGCCCCTGATGGTAAGGGCACGTCTCCTTGAGTGCCTTGTCGAAGAGGTTGGCGCCTCCGGGGGGCTTCCGAGGGTTATTGTGTTCGGCGGCGGCGACAAGGTCCGTGCTGGCGGCGTCGCGTTTCGCTTGCGACTTCCTCCTGCCTTTCTGCTTGGCGCCGAGCGGAGTAGACGCCTCGGGAGCATCTTCCGACGGGCGACCCTAGGGCTGCTTGTCCTTTCGGAAGATGGCCTCGACCGCCTCCTGACCAGAGGCGAACTTGGTGGCGATGTCCATCAGCTCGCTCGCCCTGGTTGGGGTCTTGCGACCCAACTTGCTCACCAGGTCACGGCAGGTGGTGCCGGCAAGGAACGCGCCGATGACATCGGAGTCGGTGATGTTGGGCAGCTCGGTGCGCTGCTTCGAGAATCGCCGGATGTAGTCCCGAAGAGACTCTCCCGGCTGTTGCCGGCAGCTCCGGAGGTCCCAGGAATTCCCGGGGCGCACGTACGTGCCCTGGAAGTTGCCGGCGAAAGCTTGGACCAAATCCTCCCAGTTGGAAATCTGCCCCGGAGGCAGGTGCTCCAACCAAGCGCGAGCGGTGTCGGAGAGGAACAGGGGGAGGTTACGGATGATGAGGTTATCGTCGTCTGTTCCACCCAGTTGACAGGCCAGGCGGTAGTCCGCGAGCCACAATTCCGGTCTCGTTTCCCCCGAGTACTTTGTGATAGTAGTCGGGGGTCGGAATCGGGTCGGAAACGGCGCCCGCCGAATGGCCCGGCTGAAGACCTGCGGACCAGGTGGTTCGGGCGAGGGACTCCGATCCTCCCCGCTGTCGTAGCGTCCCCCACGCCTGGGGTGATAACCTCGGCGCACCCTTTCGTCGAGGCGGGCCCGACGGTCGCGATGAGGGTGCTTGTCGCTGAGGTGGCCCGGGGCCGCAGGCGCGGTGTTGCGCGTGCGCCCGGTGTAGACCGAGGCTTCCCGCATGAGTCGGGAAGTCGCGGCACGAGGTTCCGAGGGGTACCCCTGCCTTCGGGAGGCAGAGCTCTCGGCCCGCCGGGCCGCAGCGCCTTCCAGGAGATGCTTGAGCTCTCCCTGGATTCGCCGACCCTCGGTGGTTGATGACTCCGGCATCGCGCGGAGGAGCATCGCTGCGGCTGCCAGGTCCTGACCGGTTCCGCCGGATGCGGGTGGCGGTCTGCCCCTGGCATCGTTGGCGATGCGGTGCTGGAGACCCTGGGGCAGGTGACGTATTTCTCCGGCCGGGGGCTGGCCCGCCCATACCTGTCCGACGTCCCGGCGGATTGCCTCGAGCGCTCCTGCTCCCTCATCGAGCCCGGCCTGCGCCCCGCGGACTTGCTCGAGCTGTGGGTCGTGACCCCCCGCCGGAACGGGGACCACAGCTAGCTCCCGCGGGATGTCGGCGCGAGGCGCTGGCCTAGGGAGATCACCATCCTCCGGCATGCCGAGACAGCTGCCTCCGGAGGGATCCCCTAGCTCGACGTGGAAACATTCGCGGCTCGGTCCGCAGTCCTTGTCGTCAAGGCTGCGGCTGCCGTCGGAACAGTCGGAGAGGCAGTAGTTGCATGCAGTCATGAAGTCCCGCATAGCACTGGGGTTGCCAGATCCGGAGAAATCCCAGCAGATGCTGGGGTCGTCATCTTCCTCGGACCCAGAGGGTCCGTAGGTCGAGACGCCCGTCAATCGGTCCCAGGGCGACCGCACACGAAACCCGAAAGGGGTTGCATTCACCTCAACGCGAGCGCCCGCCACAGCGAGGTCGCTAGGCGGGTTGAGGTCGAGTCGAAATGACGAAGGATGGGAAGCAGTCGGTACCTTTTGGTCGACGAAGAGCGACGAAGTCACATCGGGGGCTGATCGCGCCGTCGTCTTGGGTACGAGGGCGACGTCCTGCAGGCCCTCCGTCAGCGTGCTGGCGTCGTCCACTTGCTCGGAGTCGGCGTGTCGCGGGGGGACGGCGCTCGCCTTTGCCTCAAACGCGAGGTTGACGCCCGACGCGTCCTCCGTTGGGGCGCTGGGGATGTCGACTTGCTCGACAGCCGACTGAGCGCAGCCTCCCGCTCGGCCCTGGTTGCCCCGCCTTCTCCTCCGATGGCGAGGGAGAGGATGGGGCGAGCTCGAAAGTTGTCCTTCCCCCACGCGGGAAAGACGTCGTCGATTCCGCCGCCGGCGGGCGGGCTGTCCGCCGCCATTGTCGCTGTCGCGCGGCGGTGGAAGGAGTATCATGTCGTAGCTGCCGTCGAAAGACATGAACTCGAGGCTCCCGAAACGGAGCACCGTCCCGGGTTGAAGAGGTCGTTGGAGACTGCCCATCTGGAGCTTGACGGGAAACTGCTCGTCAACACGCAGCAGGCCCCTACCTGGCGCGCCAACTGTCGGCGTTTCGAGACCGGGGGGTCCCTAGGCCGACGAGTGAGTGTGCCGCGTGCCCCAGCCCAGATGGGTCGAGCGCGTGGGCGAGCGCGAAGGGGGGAAGAGCGAGGCGGCCGGAGCCGGGTCGTGAGAGGGAGGCGGAGATCCCGCGGCCTTCGTGTTCGCCCCGCGCCCAGGTCGGGTGCGCTTGCAGTAGGGGGTTACAAGCGTCCGCGCGGGTGAGGGGAGCGAGCGGCCCCGAGAGAGCGCCTGCCCCTGCCCTCGTTCCCGCGGGAACCAACCTTCTCTAAGAAGGCCCTGGTCCTTCCTTTTATAGGCGTAAGGAGAGGAGCCAGGTGTACAAATGGGGGTGTAGCAAGGTGCTACGTGTCTAGCAGGGGAGAGCTAGTGCCCTAAGTACATGCCAAGGTGGCAGCCGGAGAGATCTTGGCACCCAGCTGGTGTGGCGTCGTGGCTGTTGGAGGAGTAACGGAGCCTGGTGGAGGGACAGTTGTTGGAACAGCTGTGCTCTTGCTGACGTCTTCCTGCTTCCGTAAGGGAGCCGAGAGCCGCCGTCGTCATGGGTCTAGCGGGGCGCCATCATTGCCTATCTGGCGGAGCTGGCCAGATGGGACGCCGGTCTTGTTCTCTGCGACCCAAGTCGGCTCGGGGCAGGGTGATGATGACGCTTCCTGTTGACGTGGCGGACTTGTGCCCTAGGTCGGGCGACGTGGAGGCTCCTCCGAAGCCGAGGTCGAGTCTGTCCTGCATGGCCGAGGCCGAGCTCCTGGGTCGGGCGAGGCGGAGGTCGTTCGGCAGAGGCCAGGGCGGAGTCCGAGCCCTGGGTCGGGCGAAGCGGAGTTCGTCGTCTTCCGGGGCCTTAGCCCGAGTCCGAGCCCTGGGTCGGGCGGAGCGGAGTTCGCCGTCTTCCGGGGCCTTAGCCCGAGTCCGAGCCCTGGGTCGGGCGGAGCGGAGTTCGCCGTCTTCCGGGGCCTTAGCCCGAGTCCGAGCCCTGGGTCGGGCGGAGCGGAGTTCGCCGTCTTCCGGGGCCTTAGCCCGAGTCCGAGCCCTGGGTCGGGCGGAGCGGAGTTCGCCGTCTTCTGGGGCCTTAGCCCGAGCCCTGGGTCGGGCGGAGCGGAGTTCGCCGTCTTCTGGGGCCTTAGCCCGAGTCCGAGCCCTGGGTCGGGCGGAGCGGAGTTCGTCGTCTTCTGGGGCCTTAGCCCGAGTCCGAGCCCTGGGTCAGGCGGAGCGGAGTTCGCCGTCTTCCGGGGCCTTTGGCAAAGCCTGGCCGCCCGTCGGTCTCACTCTTTGCGTTAAATGCCCCAGTGACTTGGTCGGTTGGTGCGGTGATTTAGTCAGGGTTGCTTCTTAACGAAGGCAAGGCCTCGGGCGAGCCGGAGATGCGTCTGCCGTAAAAAAGGGGGCCTCGGGCGAGACGGAAACACCTCAGGGTCGGCTGCCCTTGCCCGAGGCTAGGCTCGGGCGTGGCGTGATCGAGTCGCTCGTATGGACTGATCCCTGACTTAATCAAACCCATCAGGCCTCTGCAGCTTTATGCTGATGGGGGTTACCAGCTGAGAATTAGGCGTCTTGAGGGTACCCCTAATTATGGTCCCCGACACATGGGGAAGACCCCAAACCCTAGACGGGTAATCTAACAGAAGGGGTGGGGTTATCCCCTTCACAAGATATGAGCACCCGTTCTTTCTCGTGTGTGCCTCTGATCTCCACTAGACCACTACTGTTGCGGCGATGGTGGTTGGGCTAGGGCGGCGGGACTCGCACAAGGGAGGCCTGCCACGAGGTAGAGGGCGACACATCTCGCAGGCTAGCCAAGGATGCACGTCTCATCTTCCTTGACCTCGATCTCACAACCAGAGCTCATGGGGCAGGGGGTTGAGCGGCGACGTCTTTGTCTTCCCTGTGGCGCGGCACACGGGGGAGGGCTGCAGCTGAGCTCCTCGCGGTGCTACACATGGGGAAGGGGATTAGGTGGTGGAGGCTCAATGGGGCCAAGCTCCTGTATGGTGGCAGGCTCGGAGAATTTTTTATATAAGGTTGTTCGCTGCGGCTGGATTAATGCTGTTCGGACTGCTGCATCTGTAATCCATAGAGACAAAATACTGCACAAAAAACAGAAGCTGGTGGATTAAAGCCGCAGCGAATAGGCGAAGAATGCTGCATAGAGATTGACATGGGGGTCCTCCTGCATCATGGGCTTACTCCCTCCGGTCTTCAAATACTTGAGGTTTAAGGAGTTTTCATTTTGGATGCAAATACTTGATGTCGAAGAATTTGAAGCTCATTTTGGACTAGTATACCCTTGATCTATGTAGTCTACATATTCTCTCATGCATAGCTAATTACTACTCACATACGAGGTCGATGGGCAGGAACGTCGGTCGGGGGCCATCTGCCCACGACCGAGCAAGAGGAGGGTTTCTCCCTTCTAATTCTTGCCTACTTTATTTCTCATCCATTGATTACATAAATAGGCCAGTTAGCCGCCCCTTTTTAGCTAGAGATCTTTATCTCCTTAAAACTCTCCTAAAAACTCTCAACAAACTAACTAATAACCTTTCTAGATAATCTCAACTAATTTTCTAAATACTCTCAACTAATCTTCGAATCTTATCTCTAACTATCAGTATCTAATCCCCCTTGGAGGGCCCATGGCTGCTGCTGCTGCCGTAGCCCCTCTGTGGGCCTCCTTAGGCCTTGACATTGCACCCCTCCTGGACATGTAGCTCGCCCTCGAGCTGCAGCATGATGGGTGCTCAAAGACCGAGTCTACTTGACCCAAAACCAGACACCTAGAAGACAAGCCTTTTACATCTCGGCTTATCTTATTATTCCGAATCTGAATTTTTTTGATCCCATAAGATAAGGCGGACACCCTCCGCGCATTGGACTTGCACGTGTGCAGCCACCTGTATCAAAGGACGCCATCTGGACGAAAGGGGAGCACATGGACGGGCATCTGGAATAGGTCGCAACAATAACCAGCGGAGGCGCCCTCGTGGCGGTCGGTAGCGGAATGTGGTGGCGCTAAACTATGCGCCCTTGCCGATGACGAGGGGAGTGCCTTCCCAACCGCCGCTGCCGTAGAGTTGAAGTTCGTTGCCCGTGGAACACATACCATGCTCGCGCTTGGAGATAGTGCCCCGGTGCCGTTGCTGATGGCCGACCGACATGGCGAGGTCGCCCCCCCCCCCGTGTGCTGAGGTCAATCGTCACCAAGGCTGCCTCGAGCATCTGAAGGCGCATCTCTCGCACTCTCCGTTGTGCAAGGAAGCCACGAGCAGCAGCCTGTATGCCCACAACCACCGACGTCTGGAGCCATGCGGACAACGCCAGCTGCTGCTGTTCATGTTGCACTGCTGCCTTGATTTGCAGTAGCCCCTGTTCAACCATCTGGAGCGAGGCTTGCATATTTGCGAGATCAGCCCTTATGTTGGTCCACAAGTACCCCATCGATGGAGCTGGTGATTGTTGAGCCGTGGCTGCCCCGAGTGGCGTCGCCCATGGGGTGAGACGCCGTCAACGAAGATGATGTGACGAAATTTGGCGTTGTCCCCGGAGATGGGCATGCCGGCGTCCAGGATGTGGTGACAAAATTGGCAGGCGATGCTGCCCAAGGAGATGGGGACGCCGGTTGCCAGGATGGCGTGACGAAGGTGGCATGCGACGCAGCACATGGAGATGGGGACGCCGGTTGCCAGGACGGCGTGACGAAGGTGACATGCGGCGCAGTCCATGGAGATGAGGACACCGGTTGCCAGGACGATGCCACGAAATTGGCAGCAGAAGCCATGGGATCGGATCGAAAACCAAGCTAGCCGATACCAGATGTTATGGTCGCTAGATCTGTGAGGGATTGGAGAGGGGTATCGATGGGCAGGAACGTCGGCCGGGGGCCTTTGCCCACGGTCGAGCAAGAAGAGGGTTTCTCTCTTCTAATTCTTGCCTATTTTATTTCTCATCCATTGATTACATTAATAGGCCGGCTGGCCGCCCCTGTCTAGCTAGAGATCCTTATCTCTTTAAAACTCTCAACAAACTAACTGATAACCTTCCTAGATAATCTCAACTAATGTCCTAAATACTCTCAACTAATCTTCTAATCTTATCTCTAACTATCATTATCTAATCCTCCTTAGAGGGCCTATGGCTGCTGCTGCCGCAGCTCCTCCGTGGGCCTCCTTAGGCTTTGACAGCACAATTGTCCTCTAAAGCACTAGTAACTTAATATTCTAAAGAGGCCACTCACAACTGCAATATATTGATGAAGCAATGACTATATATTTTGGTTATTTGTGTAAGCTTGTGCTTTTTGGTACTTATTTCCCATTGTATATAACATAATCGCTTGTAAAGTGGATATGTCATCATATAATGACATAGCTACGACATTACTTGATTTTCATATGTGTACAATGGTTGTTTCTGTGGAGGCACCATAGGGATTCTTCACACTAGGTTACCGAGTGCAGCATTGATAATATCTTACAGTGAGCAATCAGAGTAGGTTTTCTTGAACTGATGGCAAATTTTATATACCATCATTAGTGAACATGAACTTCTGCTAACCTTTGTTCCTTTAGTCCTTTTATATCATTGACATTTCAAAGGGTAGCTACCCTCAAAAGGTTACCCAGCTGCCTTCTTGGTGTTGACCAAAAAACTCTAGTGCATATGCTTGAATATTTCATTTTTAAGAAATTTTAAACAAAACTAATATGTCAATATAGTGTATTTTAACATCCTGGCAAAGCCACCTGAAAACGGTACTTTACCATATGCAAAACTTGTTTGAATGTAAAACTGTCAGTGGCAGGGCCTGCTGTTTATGAATTTAGTGCACATGCTGTAGCCTTTTGCAGAACTTATTTGAATGTAAACTGGCAGGACCTGTTGTTTACAACAACAATAACAACAACAACAACAAAGCCTTTTTGTCCCAAGCACGTTGGGGTAGGTTAGAGATGAAACCCCGTATGAAAACCTCAGAGCTCAACCCCCAAAGAAAAGAAAAGGGAGACAAAGGCAAAGGAGAAACGAAAAACGACGAAACGGGGAAACACATAAAAAGAGATAAAACCCACAAGAACCAGCAAGATCTAAAGGGGCATAAGAAAAGGTCAAACGATTAAGGAGGAAAAGCGAAACTACAAATCAGGGTTCTGGCACGTGAATTGCACACTTCCACCCCTTCCTATCCACGGCGAGCTCTTTATCAATATTCCACTCCTTCAGGTCTCTCTTCACAGCCTCTGTCCACGTCAAGGTTGGTCGACCTCTACCTCTTTTCACATTCTCGGGATGCCTAATTATTCCGATATGCACTGGTGCCTCTTCAGGTCTTCGTTGGATATGTTCAAACCATCTCAAACGATGTTGCATAAGCTTCTCCTCAATTGGCGCCACTCCTACTCTCTCGTATATCATCATTCTGGACTCGATCTCTCCTTGTGTGGCCACATCCAGCGCAACATACGCATCTCTGCCACACTTAGTTGTTGGACATGTCGTCTTTTAGTGGGCCAACATTCTGCTCCATACAACATAGCCGGTCGGATTGCTGTCCTGTAGAATTTGCCTTTTAGTTTGTGTGGCACCCGGGGGTCGCAAAAGACACCCGCAGCTTGCCGCCACTTCAACCATCCAGCTTTAATTCTATAACTGACATTCTCATCGATGTCTCCCTCCTTCTGAAGCATTGATCCTAAGTAACGAAAAGTGTCTTTCTTGGGTACCACTTGTCCATCGAGACTAACATCGCCATCCTCATACCCCATGGCACTGAAATCACACTTCATATACTCTGTTTTAGACCTACTAAGCCTAAAACTTTTTGCTTCCAGCGTCTGCCTCCACAATTCCAACTTTTGTGAAACACCACTCTTACTCTCCTCAATAACTACCACATCATCGGCAAAAAGCATACACCACGGTGTATCTCCTTGTATGTCCCTTGTGACCTCATCTATCACCACTCCTACCTGTTGTTTATTAGAAAAATATAGGGGAGACAGCCCAAGCCAAGAGGAAAGAAAGAAAACAAAATGTAAAGGAGAGCAACAAACTGGAAAGAAACACCACACTGGAAAAAGCCTTTTGGAGAACTTCACATTTCAAATTAAATCAGTACCATTTAATTAATCAACAACCTACATAACCTAGTAGACAACCTTTTATGGCCTCCCTACTTGATCATAAATTGATGTATTTGTTTTCCCCAAGTTCAAGCTAACATGCCAGGATACACTTACGTAATGTCTTGAAGAGCGAAAGGGCCTCTAGCCGAGTTGGTTAGGTGATCTCATTAGCACTCGTCCTGATTTCGAATCCCAATGGGAGCGAATTTCAGACTGAGGTTAAAAAATGTCACTCGTTGGTTCCTCTGGTCGCGTGTACACGAGATGGACTGACCTATGGGGGGCGGATCCTCGTGTAGGGCCTGAGAGGGCTCAAAGCACGAGTAAAGATCTGGCCCATAGGGGGCGGACCCTCATGTTGCACGGGGGACCAGCTTTCATGACCTTTCTCGGTCGGGGCTCTGATTGAGCTTCTTCTTAATATAATACCGTGGGGGCGGTCTTTCTCCTACCAGCCGAGTAATGTCTTGAAGAAATATAAGTTTGGGTGCAAGAGGCTCGCCTCCTTTTTCCCCGTTGATTTCATTACTGTGCCTAAGATAATGTGGGCCGCATACTTTGTTCATGTCTTATTGCATCTTTTGCTATCAAGGCATGCTGAGAGTTCTTTTGGAACTTTTGAATACCAAGCTTACATTTGTTTCTGCCCTTGATTGGTTGTTTGGCTTTGACTGCATTGGTAGTTCTGTATTAGTGTTGCTTCATATCGTAATTATTTAATCAACTAATGATATGTTACAGTAACATAAATATACCAAGGTCAATGATTTATGTTGCAACATTGTGGTGAAAATAGTATTTTATGCATGAACTATAGAAAATTTTAACGCTCTGATTTTCTTTTCGGCCTTTCTAAATTTGATGCTACTTGGTACAGGTATGCTATGACTGGCCAGCTGACACAAAAAAGCGATGTCTACAGCTTTGGCGTGGTCCTTTTGGAACTTTTGACTGGAAGGAAACCAGTAGATCACACAATGCCTCGAGGACAACAAAGTTTAGTCACATGGGTAAGTTATTTTGCTAACTTACATTGGAGAATGGTTGCTTATGTGCTGTACAGTAATACTGCTATTGGAATACTAACATGGCTTCGCAAATATAGCCTAGTTGTTACTGGATACTGCTATTTCCATACTGAGGGCTAGTTTGGGAACTACGTTTTCCCAAGGGATTCTTATTTTCGTAAGGGAAAATGAACTAATTTCCCTTGGGAAAATGAACTAATTTCCCTTGGGAAAATGAAAATCCTGTGGGAAAATATGGTTCCCAAACTAGTCCTGACTTGGTTTCTCAAAAATAGCCTTATTGTTTAGATGTTAGTTGAGGTAGAACGAAACATACACAAATCAATCCACTCTCAGGTTCTATTCATCAACCAATTAGTATCTAGGCACCAAGTCAGTCTTACTGAAAGTGAGAACTTATTCTTATCTCGTCAAGAAATTGGTGATGGTATTTTGTCAGAGAAACCCCAGAAGCTAGATCAGAAAAAGGTAGGGAAATATACATTTCTGACTTGTTTTATCTACATTTCTTTGTTTCTGTCAGGCTACTCCAAGGTTGAGTGAAGACAAGGTGAAGCAATGTGTAGATCCCAGGTTGAAGGGAGAATATCCTCCAAAGGGAGTCGCTAAGGTCGACATTTTACCCCCTCGTACACACGTCTCTGTGAATGATGTTTTTACATTAATTTGGCCATCTTTTATTGATGTAATCCCTTTCCCTTGGACTCTCCCTGCAGCTTGCTGCAGTGGCAGCACTGTGTGTGCAATACGAAGCAGAGTTCAGGCCCAACATGAGCATTGTTGTGAAGGCGCTTTCGCCTCTCCTTCAACAAAGACCTGCACCAGGCACCGCAGAGCCAGCCCCGCAACCTGTGAGCTGAATCCAGTCACGTGTGATGGGACCTCGCAGCATCAGGCATCTCCGCGATCATTCAATCAGCAAGTCATCGAGAGTATTTTGGATATTTGTTCTGTAGCATTCTGTTCCTGGCTTCATGTTGGCGCTGCACAATGACAATGGTATATGCAGTAGGTTCGATTTTTCTTTTTTTCTTTTACCTTCTCTATACCAGTACCAAGTTACCAACTGTTCGTAGATTTTCAGAATTCGCTGCTTGAAGAATAGATGCAGGATGATCTGGATTTTTTTTTGTCTGGCGTGGCGTTGCTGCCTTCTCTTCCATGCTGGTTATCATGATCGAAATCAAGTCACTTCTACTTTGTTTGAAGTCAAAATTCTCATACTTTGAAAAGGTTCGTAGAAATATATATGGACATCTAAAATACTAAGGGCTAGTTTGGGAACCCAATTTTTTCAAGAGATTTTTATTTTCTCTTGAAAAATTAGTTTATTTTCCCTTATGAAATTAGGAATCCCTTTAGAAAATATAGTTTCTAAACTAGTCCTAAGTTAAAGTTTAGTCCGTATCACATTAGATATTTGAATACTAGGTACAAGTATTAAATATAATTTAATTTTAAAACTTATTACATAGATGGATATTAAACGATAAGTGAATTTATTAAGCCTAGTTAATCTACAATTATCAAATGTTTACTGTAGTATCATATTAGCGAATCATGGACTAATTAGGTTTAATATACCCGGTTTAATATACCGTCTTTATATTTAGTTCTTATTTATTTAATTAGTTTTGTAATTAGATTATATTTTATATTTCTAACTAGTATTTAAATATTCGATATGGCGTGACAAATTAGTCCTCTGGACCTAAATGGACCTTTACAATAGGTATTGATATTGAAAACACCAAATAAGATATAGCGTCGTAGATTGAATGAAACTAATACGTAGTTTAAATATCAGTATATTTTTCGGTAGATTCAGTAAAAAGTAAAAAGAGTTTGATTTACGATAAAATCGAAGTGCCTTATAATTTAGAGCGGGTCGAGGACAGTAACTCGTGATATGAATCACATTCACTCCTGGCCAGCTTGTGTTTGGTCTTTCGAAAATGAGAACCGAAGTTGTGTGCGATAGCTTTGTCCTTTTCTAAAAAGGGTCTTGTGTTTGGTCTTTCGAAAATGAGAACCAAAGGTTTGTGCGGTAGCTTAGAGCATATGTAAATTTTAACTCTCTAAATTACAGGTTTAAAAAGTTACTAAATAACTTTGGAAGTAAAAAATTGTGAGTTCTTCAATAGTTCTCTAAATATAGGTTGTAGTTTGTTTTGTATCTATCGACATAAAAAAACATGCCACAAATATTCACAATCACCTTCATTACCTACATAATACACTCAACATTTTTATTTAGTGAGTTGCTAAATGGTTGCCAAATGTAGAAAGAAAATGGGGTTAGATGAGAAGTTGCTAAATTTAGGAAGTTCATTTAGAGAATTGTTGAAGGTGATTTTTTATATTAATTACCTAAATTATTGTTTTATAAAGTCGTTTATAAAACTATTGAAGTTGCTCTTAGAGGATGTTTGGTTTCTAGGGACTATAGTCCTATTTTATTCTATTTTAATTCTTAAATTGCCAAATACGGAAATTAAAATAAAGTTTTAGTTTTCATATTCGATAATTTAAATACTAAAATAGAATAAAATTGAGAGACTAAAATTAGTCCATAGAAACCCAACACCATCTTTTTTATAATAAAGGGAATGCATATTAGTATTTTAGCCTATGTATCGATTGATATGTGCAGTTTTTTATTATTACAACCACGACATTGTCTGAAAAGAAGCCAAAACAACGAAAACAATCGTTGGACATAACTATAGTACTTGATCAAATTTAAAAAAAGGGTCTATCAGAAACACGTTCTTCATCGAGTGCTCCGTGCGTAAAATCTCGAGCACTCGCGAACAACGGCACTTGGCAAAGACCGCATTTGCCGAGTGCAAAACACATGGCATACAGAGACGTTCGGCAAAGGTAGATTTGTCGAGTGTCTGGCTCTCGGCACAACGAGGCACTCAGCAAAGCGCCGTCAACAGCCGTCTACAGTTGACGACTGTTAACTATGCTAAGTGGTAGGAAAGGACACTCGATAATGTTATATCTTTGCCGAGTGTCACCTGTAGACACTCGGCAAAAAATGTCTTTACCGAGTGTTTTTCCGTGATACTCAACAAAATAATATATTTGTCTTTTTCTTTTTTGCCCAAACTTTTTCTAGTGTGTTCAAACAGTCTCTGGACTTATATGTTCAATTTTAGCACAATTATCAAAGTGTTTTCTATACCTATTAGATTTAGTTTATTTAATTGATTTTTTTCTAATAATTCAGATTTCAAATGGAATTCACTCAAAAAATGGAAAACGGTCAATGCAAAAATGATATTCATATTATTGAGCACAAGTTACGGCTTAATTCAAGAACAAACCAAAAATTTAGAACACCATGTTCACAAACATGACCGTCAACTTGAGATCCAGTTGTTTTAAAATTATATAAAACATAAAGAAAGTCAGAAAATCATGAAACTTGTCGAGATGTCATGATATCATATGTAGAGACTCTGATAAAAATTTGACCTTATTTCATAAAAGTTTTCATGCATTATGTGTACGAACCTAGCTGGCCTCTGTAGAAGTTTCATGATTTCATGTGAAGACCTGCTAGGTTGGTACACATAGTGCATGACAACTTTCATGAAACAGTGTCAAATTTTTATTAGAGCCCCTACATATGATATCATGACATCTCGACAAGTTTCATATTTTTCTGATTTTGTTTGTGTTTTATACAATTTTAAAACAATTTGATCGCAAGTTCACGATCATGTTTCGTGAATATAGTGTTCTAAATTTCTGGTCTGTTCCTGGATTAGGCTGCAAGTTGTGCTCAATAACATGAATATCATTTTCTCATTCGCTGCTTTCCATTTTTCGAGTGATATGCAGTTCAAATCTGAATTATCCATAGAAATTCAATTAAATGAACTAAATCTAATAGGTATAGCAAACACTTTGATAATTGTGCCAAAATTGAACATTTAGATCCAGAGACTGTAAGAACACACCACAGAAAATTTGGGGGGTAAAAAAGAGACAAATATACTTTGCCGAATGTCAATAAAAACACTTGGCAAAAGTATTCTTTGTCGAGTGTCGCTGAAAGACACTCGGTAAAGTAGTTTTTAAACCGAGTGCATGGACCTTATTTGCGGAGCATTTGTCGAATGTCACTCAGTAAAGTAGTTTTCAAAAAATAAAAAATGGTTTACCGAGATGCCAGGTCTAGGGCACTCGGCAAAGCAATTTTAAAAACTTAAAATAATATACTTTACCGAGTGTCCCAAATCTAGAGCACTCGGCAAAGTAATTTTTTAAAATTTAAAAACCTTTGCCGAGTGCCAGATCTAGAGCACTCGGCAAAGAATATTGACTTACCCTAACTATTCATGCTCGGTCTCACACACACACACACCCCATGCACGTTGCCGCTCGCGTCTGTGCCCCACACCACCGCTCACCTCCTTGCCGCCAACGCCTCCCCATCCCCATGCCAACGCCTCCCCATCCCCATGCCAGCGCCTCTCCGTCCCTTCACCGGCGGCTGCCCAACCCTGGGCCCCTTGGTGCCACCTCGTCGGCCCTCCCGACGCGTCCCCGGCTCTCAGCCCTCATCGTCGCCTCCCCAGCTCTCGTCGTCGCCTCCCTTGAGAGCACCTAGAGGGGGGGGGGGTGAATATGTGATCATGTAAAATTCAACACTAAATATCCCAACTTGGTTATGAATGTTAGAAAGATTGAAGCCAAGTTGTTAAAACAAGAACTCTTCACTTGATTGTTCCTTTAGAGTGAGTATTGAACTTTGGAACAATAGCACAAGTGATTAAGTGAGAACTCGAGAGAAGAAACCAATCACACAAAAGAGAGACACAAGAGACATGGTGATTTTATCCCGTGGTTCGGCCAAGTATAACACTTACCTACTTCCACGTTGTGACATCCCAATGGACAAGGGTTGCACTCAACCCCTTTCAAGTGATCCAATGATCCACTTGAATACCACGGTTTCTTCCATATAGTAGTTTTCCCATTTGTGAGGAATCTCCATAAGTTGGAGCCTCTCACCCTTACAAAGTTGATCACAACACAAAGCACAAGAGTAAGGGAGGGAAAGAAACACACGCAAGAATCGCAACAAACACACGCACACAAGTCAAGACGTGAGCACAAAGCATGGCGTAGGGAGTTTACAACTCAAACGGTGCTCAAATCTCAAACACGATGATCCGAGTGCGTGGTGGCGAAGTCTAGGCGTCTTAGAATGTTCAATGGATGCTCAATGTAGTGCTCCATGCACCTAGGGGTCCCTTTTATAGCCCCAAGGCAGCTAGGAGCCATTGGAGATCCATTTGGAAGGCAATTCTTGCCTTCTGTCGGGTGGCGCACTGGACAGTCCGGTGTACCACTGAACATGAACAGTTCTTGTCCGGTGTCCGATCTCCTTCCTTTTTTGGCGAAGCCGACCGTTGGACCTTCGATCCCCTTGGCGCACCGGACACTGTCTGGTGCGACCAAGTGACCGTTGGCTTGGGCCACGTGTCGCCCGTTGATCGCGCTGCCGACCGTTGGCCGCGGGCGCTGTTGGCTCACCGGACAGTTCGGTGCACACCGAACAGTCCGGTGAATTTTAGCCGCGGCATCCTCGGTGAATTCTCGAGAGCAACAAGTTCATCGCTGAGAGCTGAGCGCGGGTGCTGATGGCTCACCGGACAGTCCGGTGCACCACCGGACAGTCTGGTGAATTTTAGCCACGTCGCCCCTGCCGATTCCCGAGAGCAGTGACTTCACTGCTGAACCAGCCTGTGCACCGAACACTGTCCGGTGCGCCACTGGACAGTCCGGTGCACCGAAGGCTAGTGCAGATTTGGCTGGACTCAGCCACTTCTCTACTCCATTCTCATTTGCATTGATACTGTTCCTAGCACTTAGGTAAATATGTTAGTGTCAAAAACAATTCACTAAGGCTAGAAACATACCTTGATTTTTGATTTACACTTCTTTATCATTTGGCACATATCACCTCACAACAATATGTGTTGGACATCTAATCACCAAAACATTTATAGAAATGGTCCAAGGGCACATTTCCCTTTCAATATCCCCCTTTTTGGTGATTTATGCCAACACATTAAAAAGCAACTAAAAGTGCAACATCATTCTCAAAGAGTGCAAATTGAGGACCAAAATTTCTTACTTAGTATTTAGCATATTTGGATCACTTTTGCCACCACTTGGTTTATTTTCATAAAACAAATTCTTTTTCCTATCTCTAAGACAAACACACTTGATTGAGCAAATAGAGAGATAGTTCAAGAGTAAATTTGATCGAATGTCACAAACTCCCCCTTTTTCCCATAATCAAAATTCTCCCCCATAAGAGACCAAATTTTGCAATAAGAGGATTTTGGACGAAACACAAATTCTAACTCTACAATTTTTGAAATTTACAAGTGGTTGGCTGATCCATTCGCTTTGGCCTTAATTTCTCTCCCTTTGGCATTAAGCACCAAAACAGGATAACTTTTGGCCCTTGAACTCCATTGCCTCACCAGGATGTCAAATAAGAGCAAAAAGGCAATAAGAGTATAACAAAGAACTTAGGACAAGATACATTTTACCGAAATGTAGTGGAAGCTCTTTCGTTGTCCAAGTTCACATTTTCCTTTTGTTGTACACTTGTTCTCAAATGCTATAGATCAAGAACAAGGCAACACAATTGTTAATGATAAAAGACCTTCATTCCTTGAAGCATTATTTCCTTTCGAATATAATGATTTTCAGACGAAGGTCATGAAGGGCGTACCTTCATCATCTCAGCATATGTGTATAAATATGATCACAAATAAGAATATGAGAAAACATTAAAGGATATGAAGTAATGATCAGGTCTTCACAATTTATTTTTATTTGCATTTACACACAAGAACTGACATTAATGACATTTATAATACAATGGTACCTTCGGTTCGCCAGAAGGTGGGAATGCAAATGACGTAAGAAAGAGATTACAATCTAGCCTGAATAGTACGGTGTTACTGTTCATCTATTTATAGGCACAGGACATAGCCCGGATAAGATTACATCCATGCCCCTAGCATTTACTCTTAATTATAATGCGAGTTATCAAGTACTAAGTAGCCTTTTCCCCCTTAGGTCGGTTTCGTCCTTCGTCTTTGCTATCATACCAAGCCGAAGCTCCTTTAGCCATAGCTTCGGTGTCCATCCATGTTGCCTTCGGGTTGTATTCTTACACGCCTTTATCATGAGAGAACTTTCATCCCAAAGCCGAAGCTTCCTGTAACAGTCTATGTCATACTGAAAACATATGGTTAGTCACGTTTTTGAGGACCTTCGGAAGAGGAAGGCTCCTAACACCTTTCAATATCCCTTTGAGACTATTTCAAGAGCACTTAAACAAACATGTTAGTCTCAAAGGAGTCAAGTTGTAGTACATCTCCCTCTAAACATGTGCATCATTTGCAAAGGGACTTGTGAGGTCCGGGGATGACTTGTACAACTTGAGCACCAAAAATAAGCAACTAAAGACAATAAAGCTTAAAGTAAAATGATCAAAGGCATAGAACACATGTATGCTATAGATCAATCCAAATTACGCGAATCTAAGACATTTAGCTCACTACGCAACCTACAAAACCTTTTCTCATCTAAAGGCTTGGTGAAGATATCTGCTAGCTAGTTCTCGGTACTAATGTGATAAATATCGATATCTCCCCTTTGCTGGTGGTATCTCAGGAAGTGATGCCGGATGTCTATGTGCTTAGTGCAGCTGTGTTCAATAGGATTATCTGCCAAGCGGATTGCACTCTCATTGTCACATAGGAGTGGGACTTTGCTCAGATTGTACCCAAAGTCCTGGAGGGTTTGCCTCATCCAAAGTAGTTGCGTGCAACACTGTCCTGCGGCAACATACTCGGCCTCAGTGGTGGATAGGGCAATGGATGTTTGTTTCTTAGAGCTCCAAGAGACCAGGGACCTTCCTAGAAATTGGCACGTCCCTGATGTGCTCTTCCTATCAACCTTGCACCCGGCATAGTCAGAATCTGAGTATCCGATTAAGTCAAAGGTAGATCCCTTTGGATACCAGATCCCGAAGCAAGGCATAGAGACTAGATATCTAAGAATTCGCTTAACGGCCACAAGGTGACACTCCTTGGGGTCAGATTGAAATCTAGCACACATGCATACACTAAGCATTATGTCCGGTCTACTAGCATAAAGATAAAGTAATGATCCTATCATTGACCGGTATGCCTTTTGATCAACGGACTTACCTCCTTTGTTGAGGTCCAGATGTCCGTTAGTTCCCATCGATGTCTTTGCGGGCTTTGCATCCTTCATCCCAAACCTCTTGAGAAGATCTTGAGTGTACTTCGTTTGGGAGATGAAGGTGCCTTCCTTGAGTTGCTTCACTTGAAATCCAAGGAAGTAGTTCAACTCGCCTATCATCGACATCTCGAACTTTTGCATCATCACCCTGCTAAACTCCTCGCAAGACTTTTGATTAGTAGAACCAAATATAATGTCATCGACATATATTTGGCATACAAAAAGATCACCATTACAAGTCTTTGTGAATAGAGTAGGATCAACTTTCCCAACCTTGAAAGCATTAGCAATAAGAAAGTCTCTAAGGCATTCATACCATGCTCTTGGGGCTTGCTTAGGTCCATAGAGCGCCTTAGAGAGCTTGTAGACATGGTCGGGATACCTGTCATCCTCAAAGCCAGGGGGTTGTTCCACATATACCTCCTCCTTGATTGGTCCATTGAGGAAAACGCTCTTCACGTCCATTTGGAACAACTTAAAGGAATGATGAGCAGCATAGGCCAATAAAATCCAAATTGATTCTAACCTAGCCACAGGAGCAAAAGTCTCCTCAAAATCCAAACCTGTGACTTGGGCATAACCTTTTGCCACAATTCGAGCCTTGTTCCTTGTCACCACTCCATGTTCGTCTTACTTGTTGCGGAACACACATTTGTTTCCCACAACGTTTTGCTTTGGAAATGGCACCAGGCTTCAAACTTCATTTCCTTTGAAGTTGTGGAGCTCTTCCTGCATGGCCAACACCTAGTCCAGATCCTATAAGGCTTCTTCTACCCTGAAAGGCTCAATAGAAGAAACAAACGAGTAATGCTCACAAAAATTAGCTAATCATGAGCGAGTTGTTACTCCCTTGCTGATGTCACCCAGAATTTGATCCACTGGATGATTTCTTTGGATCGTCGTTCGGACTTAAGTTGGAGGGGCCCGTGATGCTTCTTCCTCTTTATCCTATTCTTCATGTGCTCCCCCTTGATCTTGCCCTTCTTCTTGAGGTACCTGTTCATCGTCTTGAGTTGGGGGATGCACCACCGTAGAGGAAGAAGGTTGATCTTGTTCTTGTAGTTCCTATGGTCGCACATCACCTATCGCCATTGTTCGCATTGCGGCCGTCGGAACCTCATCTTCATCTACATCATCAAGATCAACTTGCTCTCTTAGAGAGCCATTAGTCTCATCAAATATAACGTCGCTAGAGACTTCAACTAATCCTGATGATTTGTTGAAGACCCTATACGCCTTTGTATTTGAGTCATAACCTAGTAAAAACCCTTCTACAGCTTTGGGAGCAAACTTTGAATGCCTACCTTTCTTTACAAGAATGTAGCATTTGCTTCTAAATACACGAAAGTAGGAAACATTAGGTTTGTTACCAGTTAAGAGTTCATATGATGTCTTTTTGAGGAGGCGGTGTAGATAGAGCCGGTTTATGGCATGGCAGGTTGTATTCACAGCTTCCGACCAAAACCGCTCAGGCGTCTTGTATTCTCCAAGCATCGTCCTCGCCATATCAATTAGCGTCTTGTTCTTCCTCTCTACCACGCCGTTTTGCTTTGGTGTGTAGGGAGCGGAGAACTCGTGCTTGATGCCTTCCTCCTCAAGATATTCTTCAACTTGTAGATTCTTGAACTCAGACCCATTATCGCTTCTTATCTTGTTCACCTTTAGCTCAAATTCATTTTGAGCTCTCCTTAAGAAGCGCTTTAGGGTTCCTTGGGTTTCGGATTTGTCCTGCAAAAAGAACACCCAAGTGAAGCGGGAAAAATCATCAACTATAACAAGACCATACTTACTTCCCTTGATGCTGAGATAGGCAACGGGACCGAAGAGATCCATATGGAGGAATTCCAGTGGTCTTGTTGTCATCACGTTCTTGCTTTGATGAGTGCTTCCCACCTGTTTCCCTGCTTGGCATGCTGCGCAAGGTTTGTCTTTCTCAAACCAGACATCGGTTAGTCCTAACACATGATCTCCCTTTAGAAGTTTATGAAGGTTCTTCATCCCAACATGTGCTAGATGGCGGTGTCAGAGCCAACCCATATTAGTCTTAGCGATTAAGCATGCATCTAGATCGGCATTCTCTTTTGAGAAATCAACTAAATAGAGCTTGCTGTCTAATACACCCTTAAAGGATAATGAACCATCACTCCTTCTAAAGACAGATACATCAATATTTGTAAATAAAAAATTATAGCCCATATGACACAATTGACTTATAGACAATAAATTATACCTGAGCGATTCTACTAAAAACACATTTGATATTGAATGCTCGGTCGTGATGGCTATCTTGCCTAAGCCTTTACCCTTGCCTTGATTCCTATCTCCAAAGATGATGGTGTCTTGGGAATCCCTGTTCTTGACGTAGGAGGTGAACATTTTCTTCTCCCCCGTCATGTGGTTTGTGCATCCGCTATCAATTATCTAGCTTGAGCCCCTGGATGCATAAACCTGCAAGGTAATTAAGCTTGGGATTTAGGTACCCAACTCTTGTTGGGTCCTACAAGGTTAGTTACAACAGATTTTGGAACCCAAATGTAAGTTTTGTCTCTCTTGCATTTAGATCCCAACTTTCTAGCAACTACTTTAGCATTTTTGCACGACAGAACAAATGAAGCATCACATGTCTGGTAAATAGTGGTTGGACCAGTGCATACTTTCCTAGGCACATAAGAAACAACATGATTATGCCTAGGCCTATTTCTACCATGAGTAGAAGAGGAACTAGATGCAAACATAGCATGAGAATTAAATGCGGCATCATGATATACATGAGAAACAATCTTATTACAATATCTATCATTATGAGCACGACTAGTAAATTTCTTATCATAAAGATAGGCATGGTTCTTTTGAGAACTACTAGCCATAGGAGCCTTCCCTTTCTCCTTGTTGAGATTGGAAGTTCTATGGCTTGTCAAGTTCTTGGTCTCCTTTTGGAAACCAAGTCCATCCTTAATAGAGGGGTACCAATAGTGTAGGCATCTCCTAGCAAACTTTAGTTTCTCATAACTATTTTTACAAGTCTTAAGTTGAGCATTAAGACTTGCAACACATTATTTAACTTAACAATAGTAGAAGCATGTTCATTACAGGCATCAACATCAATATCTTTACATCTATTGCAGATTACAACATGCTCTACACATGAACTAGCTATATTAACTTTTTCTAGCTTAGCATTTAAATCATCATTCAATATTTTGAGACTGGAAATAGAATCATGACAGGTAGACAATGTAGAGGATAATATTTCATTTTTCTTAACTTCTAGAGCAAGAGATTTTTGAACACTAATGAACTTATCATGTTGCTCATACAAAATATCTTCTTGTTTTTCTAGCAGTCTATCATTTTCATTAAGAGCATCAATTAACTTATTTATTTTGTCTACCTTAGATCTATCTAATCCTTTAAATAAATCACTATAATCTATTTCATCATCAGAGGATTCCTCATCGCTAGAAGAAGAATACTTAGGAGTATCTCAAATGCGTACCTTCTTCTCCTTAGCCATAAGGCATGTGTGGCGTTCGTTGGGGAAGAGGGAAGACTTGTCAAAGGCCAAGGCAGCTAGTCCTTCATCATCGGAGTCGGATGAAGAGCAATCAGAGTCCCACTCCTTTCCAATGTGTGCCTCGCCCTTCACCTTCCTGTAGTTCTTTTTTCTTTCCTTCTTCCCTTTCTTCTCTTGTGCCTGATCATTGTCATTATCGGGGCATTGTGCAATAAAATGACTAGACTTACCGCACTTGAAGCAGGAGCGCTTTCCCCTTGATTTATTATTGTTGGGAAACTCCTTGCGTCCCTTCAAGATGGTCTTGAATCGCTTGATGATGAGCGCCATCTCATCCTCATTGAGCTCGGCAGCCTCCACATGTGCTACCTTGCTAGGTAGAGCCTCCTTGCTGCTGGTTGCTTTGAGAGCAACAGGATGCGACTCGTGGAGAGGAAGCGGTCCGTTTAGAGCGTCGTCCATATATCTTGCCTCCTTCACCATCATGCGCCCACTTACGAATTTTTTGAGGATTTCCTCGGGTGTCATCTTGGTGTACCTGGGGTTCTCACGAATAAGATTTACAAGATGGGGGTCAGTAACCGTAAATGACCTGAGCATGAGTCGAACGACATCATGATCCGTCCATCTTGTACTCCCGTAGCTTCGGATTTTGTTGACAAGAGTCTTGAGCCTGTTGTATGTCTGTTTTGGCTCTTCTCCCCTTATCATCGCGAATCTCCCTAGCTCTCCTTCCACCAGTTCCATTTTAGTGATCATGGTGGCATCATTAACCTCGTGAGAAATTTTGAGGGTGTCCCATATCTGTTTTGTGTTGTCCAAGCCGCTGACCTTGTTATATTCATCCCTACATAAAGATGCTAGCAAAACAGTAGTGGCTTGGGCATTTTTATGTATTTGTTCAGTGATAAACACAGGGTTATCAGTACTATCAAAATGCATTCCATTTTCTACAATTTCCCAAATGTTAGGATGGAGGGAAAATAAGTGACTACGCATTTTATGACTCTAAAAAGAATAACCCTCTCCATCAAAATGTGGGGGTTTTCCAAGCGGAATTGATAGTAAATGAGCATTCGAATTGTAAGGGATGCGAGAATAATCAAAAGAATAGTTTTGGTTAATCGTTTTCTTTTTTGACAGAGTCTTCGTCGTCGTCATCCCTTGGTGAAGAAGAGGAGGCGTCGCTATCGTAGTAGATGATCTTCTTAATGCGCCTCTTCTTCTTCCCATCTCTCTTCTTGTGACTCGAGCCTGAGTCAGTGGGCTTGTCGTCTCTTGGCTCGTTGAAGAGGGACTCCTCCTTTTCGTTGATCACCATCCCCTTACCCTTAGGATCCATCTCTTTGGGCGGTTAGTCCCTTAAATGAAGAGTACAGCTCTGATACCATTTGAGAGCACCTAGAGGGGGGGTGAATAGGTGATCCTGTAAAAATTCAACACTAAATATCCCAACTTGGTTATGAATGTTAGAAAGATTGAGGCTAAGTTGTTAAAGCGAGAACTCTTCACTTGATTGTTCCTTGAAGTGAGTATTGAACTTTGGAACAATAGCACAAGTGATTAAGCGAGAACTCGAGAGAAGAAACCAATCACACAAAAGAGAGATACAAGAGACATGGTGATTTTATCCCATGGTTCAGCCAAGTATAATACTTGCCTACTTCTACGTTGTGGCGTCCTAATGGATGAGGGTTGTACTCAACCCCTTTCAAGTGATCCAATGATCCACTTGAATACCATAGTTTATTCCTTATAGTAATTTTCCCTTTTTGAGGAATCTCCATAAGTTGGAGCCTCTCACCCTTACAAAGTTGATCACAACACAAAGCACAAGAGTAAGGGAGGGAAAGAAACACACACAAGAATCGTAGCAAACACACACACACAAGTCAAGACATGAGCACAAAACATGGCGCAAGGAGTTTATAACTCAAACGATGCTCAAATATCAAACACGATGATCCGAGTGCATGGTGGCGAAGTCTAGGCGTCTTAGAATGTTCAATGGATGCTCGGTGTAGTGCTCCATGCGCCTAGGGGTCCCTTTTATAGCCCCAAGGCAGCTAGGAGCCGTTGGAGATCCATTTGGAAGGCAATTCTTGCCTTCTGTCGGTGGCGCACCGGACAGTCCGGTGTACCACCAGACATGAACAGTTCTTATCCGGTGCCCGATCTCCTTCCTTTTCTGGCGAAGCCGATCGTTGGACCTTCGGTCCCCTTGGCGCACCAGACAGTCCGGTACGACCAAGTGACCGTTGGCTTGGGCCACGTGTCGCCCGTTGATCGCGTTGCCGACCGTTGGCCGCGGGCGTCGTTGGCTCACCGACAGTCCGGTGCACACCGGATAGTCTGGTGAATTTTAGCTGCGGCGTCCTCGATGAATTCCCGAGAGCAGCGAGTTCGTCGCCGAGAGCTAAGCGCGGGTGCTGATGTCTCACTGGATAGTCCGGTGCACCACCAGACAGTCCGGTGATGTAACACCCCCTTGCTCCCAAACACAATGGGTGTCACCAAATACTCTTCCCACAAATTAGAAAGTATAAAAGGATGGAGACAGAAAGAAAAAAAAATTCGGCAACACCTCCCTTGAAAGTTGCATAACGAGGAAAAACCACAGTGTTTATACATGATGCAAAAGAAAGGTAATCTACAGTGTATAATCATGATGCAAGAGAAGAAATAAACATTAAGGACAAAAGTAATTCATCTAACCAAAAATACGACCACCATAAAGACTAGAACATAGTAGACCACTGGCACTCACTACTTCAAAATAAGCAACATCCCTGACCCGAAATCCATGTTTAAAAGAAATCATTACTAAGTAGTGGTATAATTATTTAGAGGTGTGGTGACCGTGCTGCTACTTCCCTCCTTTTCCCAAGCAAAGTTCAAATGCCTGCATCAAAACAATGCAAGAGTGAGATGACACATTTCAGCAAGTAAAATGATCAAACAACAATTAGACAATGCAAACAAACCGTGATTTAACAACCACGAAGTTCACAACTCCCTTCGTGAATATTAAAATACAGCAAGTAAACAAGATACCAATTACCTAGTTCCAAAATGAAACACAAAGTGGAGATCCACAATATCCACACAACCATAACAGGTTCCACGTTTCACCCATGAATGCACATGGCTACAGATGCAGTAATGACTTCTGCTTTTATGCCTCTAAGGATACGAAGCTGCATCATACCCCTCCTCGGGCAACGTATGATGCTTATTGTACCGGTACGATCGAACCATATGATCACGACGAAACTTCCATGCAAAAGTTGATGGATGCACTATGAATGACACCAACATAAGACCACCCCAACTAACATGTGTTAAACATATACTTCCACTCCTTCAAATAATATCAACACATGTAACATGATCGAACAACATCCTCACCATATATAAATAATAAAACATGAATAACCTCAAACAACAATTCTCAAAATGGAATACGAGGATGAACACATTTGACATGGATATAATAAAGTATAGGACACATAAATCAACCAACGATATAAACCATCACTATTTTACTTGCCTTCATCGGGAATTTGGACAAAGCTCTAAGTACAACCGGGAGTCCACCACCTGTTTTGACACACATCTTAGTGCACAAATCCACATAACAAATGCTCATAAACAACGCCGCACCTACGCACAATTCCAAACCCATCGCGGGCGACGACTCTCCCCATCACCCCCAAAACTGCAGTGGCGCTGCTTAATAATTCCATATCTTTAAAATTATGACAGCAGTGAGAACAAACAAAAACTCCAGAAACATCTACATAAAATTCTCCACAAGTTTTGTATTCAAATGATAATTAAATTCCAACATCTAAATGGCTCTAAACAGCCCACAAGATACACCCTGCGTTTAGTTTTTGGACAGCAACCTAGCTGAGTTCAAAATGCGATATCTCCTAAAAAATATCTTCGAATCAAGCACATAAGTACTCTTTGGAAATGTATGACAAATCTCTACATGATTTTCACAATGATTACCACCAATTACCCCCGAAAAATCCCCAGAAACTAATACTACTACTACTACTGTTCTTCCACCAACAAAATTCTGGACAGCACCTCTACCGAATCGTATAGATGAATGGATGACCAAATGAATTGCTGCACAAATAAAAAGATAACCATAGGATCACCTTGAGTTCTCCCCTTTCCTCCTTCTTCCTCCCACCAAACTCCAATTGAAGGCTTGCACCAACGCGACGGAGATCCAAGCGGGGAGGGCTGCACCTTGGAGAGGAGGAGATGGGGAGGCTAGGGTTGTGATGGGCTGCAAGAACTTGAGGAAGGAGGAGATGGGGGGTGGCCAAAAGGGAGAAGAGGGAGGGGGGTGCGGTGGCCAAACAAAGGAACAAGAGGGGGCGGCTGCCAACATAGGGACAAGAGGGAGGGGGCGGCTAGGGTTTTGGGGGGGGGGAATGAGTGGGCTTCTCTCCGTCGGATCGAGATCAACGGTCCAAATCCTTTCTCACGTCTGTGCTCCAGACCCCAGCATACAAGTCAAACAAAATTCTACTGTTTTACTGATGTATGCCTCCTAAAACTCCAAACCCCAATAGCACTGGACCCGGAAGAAAAAAAGAAAAAAAGGATAAACTTCAACTTCTCTTTTTTTGAAAATTTGGGTATCACAGGTGAATTTTTGCCACGTCACCCTCGCCGATTCCTAAGAGCAGTGACTTCACCGCTGAACCAGCCTGTGCACCGGACACTGTCCAGTGTGTCAAAGGTTGGTGTAGATTTGGCTAGACTCAGCCACTTCTCTACTCCATTCTCATTTGCATTGATACTGTTCCTAGCACTTAGGTAAATATGTTAGTGTCAAAAACAATTCACTAAGGCTAGAAACATACCTTGATTCTTGATTTACACTTCTTTATCATTTGGCACATATCACCTCACAACAATATGTGTTGGACATATCACCAAAACATTTATCGAAATGGCCCAAGGGCACATTTCCCTTTCATCCCTAGCCCCCGTCCTCATCACCAGCGAGCTTCACGCCCACAACCATCTTCCCACCTCGGTTAGTTCTTGGTCTTTTTGTCGATCAAAGAGATGGATCAATCAAGCTTTCTTCCTGCCTCGCCAGCTGGCACTCAACAAAGATTTTTGCCGAGTGCCCAACATAAAGTTTTCGGCAAGGAGGCTTTTGCCAATGTATAGTTTACCGAGTCCTCTTTGTCGAGTGTCACACTCGGCAAAGCGTTTGCCGAGTGCCTGCGACACTCAGTAGAGAACTCTGTTCTGGTAGTGACACCACCTTCATTGTATTTGGGACCTTCTTTTATATCAACGCCTAAAAGTGAATCCAAGAAGAAGCTCGTGTCCTCGTCATTTGATTAACAAGCCCATCATTTCAGGTTAGTCAATTTATACATAAAATGGCACAAACTCCCACCAAGGCATGATACTTTAGTATCTTCTTTAGCCCATGAAGCCATATAGTCCACATTCTTGTATCTTCTGTAGCCTATGAAGACAATCATTAAACACGTGATCCACATTTAAGTGAGGAGATAAATTAAGAGAAGCATGTACAATCTCCAAATAAACCTAGCATTCTAGCAATCACAGAAAAGGTGTTCTATTGACTCATCTAAGTTGAAAAAACATGTAGCACTTCCTTCCCACCGCCTCTAGACTACATTGTCCTTAGTTAGAGTCACTCTTAATGATGTATTGTATAAAACCCTTAATTTTGAGAGGTAATTTCATCTTCTATATTCTAAGGAACATGGACTTTGGTCAATGGACTTCAGTGAATCTACAATTTAGTTTTGGTATTTCACGATCAACATGACCATTTAGATTAACATTATTTGCTAGTGTATTTTATGTAGTTCAACAAATTACAAAATGGACTTGGACTTGGGCAAAGGAGTGAACTATAAAATCAACACCTCAAGTAAGACTTTAGAAGATAAGTTAAAGACACACATGTACATGCAAAAGTCCAATATACAATATGGAAGAATCCCAAATGAAGACACATGAAGAAATGAAGTGGAACAGACTGATTGATAGCGCTAGATATGTTTGGCGCAACACCGGATATGCTATGGGACAAGAGCTCCAAAGACAATGTCACAAGGGCAACTGCAACTAGGGACATTAGACATCATGGTGCACACCAGACATGTTCATCAAAGACACAGATAAGGCACCAGAAGTGTCCACTGTTGCACCAGACCCTTACCAAATGAGGGACCCTGAGAGGGTTGCAACATGTGTTGGAGAAGGCCATACGGCATCAAGTGTTATACCACAGGCCAAATCTCCAACGGTCATTAAATGACTAGTAGACCAATGGCTATTTGACGTGGATGCACCAAACATGTCGAGTGCCTACACACAAAGCTGTTGTGAAGCCTAATAGCTACTAGCTACATTTGGAGTTTGGGGGCTATAACTACCATCCTAACCGGCCATTTAATATGGATAGAAGTCGAGTAACATACACAAGGAGTTGGCACAACATTCTAGTGCTCTCCATTTGTATAATGTTTAGTTATACATATGGTGGTTAGTGTAGGTGTTTTGCAAAGTACTTAGGCATGTTAGACCATCGCTCATGTGCTTGCTCTAGGTTTAGGTCTAGTATTTAGTGAGGTTTGCATACCTCTTACCACCTCGATGCTTGTAGTCTTGCACGATCATACCAACCGTGTTTGTAGTGTTGTCGCCACCGTGTACCAAAGGGAATGAGGCATGTAGTGGTTTGGTCAGAAGCTCGATAGTGAATATGATGGGAAGCAGTCTGAGAGAGGCTATCTTGGAGACCCACTTATGCGTGGGGAAGAACTAAAGGCTTTCCATAGAGTTACCTGACCGAGAGCTTGGCCCTTGTGAGGGCATCATTGCGAGAGGCTTTAACAAAAACGAGGGGAAGCGTGTGCTTCTCGTTGCCTCAGTAAAAATACTAGGGTCATTGATGGGAGTTTATGCATCTCTATCTCAATTAGGCTTCCACACTTTATTTATTGCTTACATAGGCTGTGTGCTTACTTTTATAGTTTGGCTTACACAGTAGCACTAGATCTATGCAAGGGTATTTGATTAGCATTTCCTATTTTCCCTTGGATGCCTATTATTTTCCATCTTCCACCTCAGGCTAGATATTATGTGGACGAAACCACCAGCGAGTGCATGACACTAGCGCAAAAACAACTGCTGCATCTCATAGGCTCCTACGCACACATGCCCCCATCATCTATGCACGCAAGTCAGCACAACCACAGTGAGCACGCATAAGCATATGGCTAGACGCATAGGCATGGCATGCGGGCTAGCATGGCCCCTGTAAGGAAAATGGACCTCAGCTCATTTGACTAATTGATTTTGGTGTTTGATGATCAACATAGCCCATGAACTAATGTGTTTGCTAGTGTTTGTGTTTGTAGTTCATAAGATGCGAAGAGGATTGGACTGAGGCTCTGAGGATGCAACACCTCAAAATAAGACCTAAAAGATGCATAGAGGTCCAAGACTCAAGACCAAAAGAAGCCCAAGGAAATAGTAAACAAATCCAAGAAGAGGGCAGTCAGCCAGCACTCTGGTGGCGCATCGGACATGTCCGATGTGCCCCAAACTGTTTGGTGTGCACCAGAAAGTCTGTGCGGAGAGGTCCATAACCGAGGACTCTCAAGCGCTATAGCATCGGACTATCCGGTGTGCACCAGATAGTCTAGCCAACGGTCGGCTATGGATTTACAACAGTCGACTGCTATAGACCTCAATGGTCGGCTGACATGGCCAGAGCACTGAATATGTCTAGTGTGCACCGTGAAGGATTATGGGGAGACTACGATAGCGAAAAACAAAATTTTCGACCCCATAACACCAAGAACTACTGCGGTTATAGGTCATGGAATTACCAGTAGACGCGTAGGGTAGCGAAAGACGTCTCGATGTAGACGAACGCGTCGAGCAGTGTCGTGCAGTCGCTAACGTCCTTACGTCCTCGCGTGGTTCGTCCTAGTGCTCCAGATGCAGCACCTCTGAGGTATCCACACGTACAGGGAGGAACCGCCGCGTACCAAACTGCTAGGTTCACGACGGCGGCTATGCGAGGGCGAGAGGCGAGCGGCTGCTCGTTTGCTGGTTGCA
The DNA here is from genome assembly GCA_029449295.1 of Zea luxurians. Taxonomy (NCBI): domain Eukaryota; kingdom Viridiplantae; phylum Streptophyta; class Magnoliopsida; order Poales; family Poaceae; genus Zea; species Zea luxurians. The sequence continues at coordinate 39,321,405 of JAOPSE010000001.1, read as the reverse complement.
AATTAGGGTTAACCTAACCGCGCGCCCGGCCCTCAATATATAGGCGTTATGGTGGGCTTCCGACTTCGAGGCCCATCAGTAACCCTAAAGCCCAGTCTAATTTCGGATCTAATCCAAATTATGCTTCCTTCTCCTTAAGTGTTTGACCCTATAGGTTCACGTACAAATAGACATGGCCCGAGTACTCTTACTTGGCCCAATAATTGACAGCGGCTTCTAGCAAAACATGTCAACTCCTATGCGCACGTAAAGATCATATCAGACGAACCATTGCAACATTACGTATATGTTATTCCCTTTGTCTCACGATATTTGGTCTGGCTCTAAGCTGACCTCTCTTTCTCGATACTGTGAATTGGAATCCTTTCAATGGTTAACTCTTAACCCTAGCACGACCATGCATTTCTTGATCCAATCACTCGAGGGGCCCAGAGATATCTCTCTCAAGAAGAGAGGGACAAATTCCATCTTGACTGACCATGCCTCACAACATGCTTCCTGACAAACCCAAAACTACCTTTATAACTACCTAGTTACAGAGTAGCGTTTGATAGACCCTAAGTAGGTCAATCCACATCTTGAGAACATGCGACAATCTCAGGTCGAAGGACACAGTATACATGTTGCAAAAAGAGAACTATATTACAATATTTCACATTGGGTCGGTCCAGCCTCATGTCATACATGTGCCCACATTATTAGTTCGACATCTCCATGTCCATGACTTGTGAAATGTAGTCATCAACTAATATATGTGCTGGTCATCGACTCTGACCAGGGACATCATTTAGAATAACCATACAAGTAAAGAATCTCACGAACAATTCACATAATTGTTAATCAATACAAGGTGCCTTTCATGGATATTCAATTAAGCAATATATATCATGGATACAAAGAAATATGCTCATCTCTATGATTATCTCTAGGGCATATTTCTAACACACCGGACTGTCTGGTGCGCCCGGCGATAGAAGCAACATTTTTTTTTCTGTCCAACTGCTATAATTGAGGGGGAGGCTATTTATACCCCTCCAACTAGCCATTTGAAGGCGTGGGAGCCCAAGAAACATACCAACACATAATATAGATATTTCCAAGTGCTCAAACACCCAAGTGCTTAATTGAATCACTCGGTGATTAGCGTAGGTGTTTTGTGAAGTGCTTAGGTTAGTTAGACCGCTTATGCGCTTGCTCTAGGTGAATCCTAGTTAGTTGAGTGAATTTAGAAAATCCCACAAAACCCCTCGACTCTTGTGTGAGCCGTAGTAATTGTACCGAGTGGGACGAAAGTCTTGCGAGACCGTGACAATGACAAACCCTTAAATATATGTGTATATAGGTGCATAGTGTCAATGTAGTAATTAACTCTTTGAGAAATAAAATGAGAATTTAGGGCAATCAATGTTTTAATTGCGAGGCATATTCTCTCCTAAATGCCTATTAAACAATATATGGAAATATGCATCATGCTATAATTTCTTTGTTTGTGCACTTAACATGTGTGAGGATATCACAAAACAAATTGAATATGGAAGTTGAGAACTTAAACTAGGAAAAGTAGGAAGGATAAAAGAAAAGAAAGAAATAAAAAGAAAATATAATAATAAAAAGAGCCAACCTACCCGCGTTCTGGGCCAAAATCAAAATTGCGGCCCAGCCACCCCTCCAAGCGACCGACCTTCGGACTCTGCCGTGCACGCTGGTGTGGGCCGGTTGAGGTTACCAAGCAGGCCCCACCTACCAGACTGTCATCATGCTTGTGTCGTGGGGGGCTCTCTGACATGTGGTCCTTTCGGTCAGATCATCTTATAGTTTTTGTAAGTGAAACCGCGATCATGTAGCCGTCCGCAGCTAGGGTTGTTCTTATCCATGTGGGGCTATTGAGATCTGATGATCCAGGTGTTGCAAACCGATACTTAGCGTCGTGCCTATAAATTACGCCACCACCTTGACCAAAGCTTCCCTGGTTTAGGCTCTCGACACCCTATCGTCAACACAGAGTGGGGGAGCGACTAGAGTGCTCATGGGACGGAGAGGAGCGGGGTGTTGCCGCTGTCCACGAAACGGGGAGCGTCGTCGGCCAACTTAGGGTCTATGGTAGCGGTTGTTGGTGCTGGTGCAGGTGGCTGCTGTGGAAACGTGAATTACTGATAGATGTTGGTCGCTGACACGGAGCCACTCCAAGTCACAGGACTGCTCCGGGTACCGTTAAGATTTTCCCTCCTGAGTTCATTAAGCCCTCCACGTCCGGTTTATCGTTTGTAGCACCAGGGTTTGGTCGTAGGGACCTTAAGGCCCTGTTTGGAAGTGTAGTATTTTTGCAGTTTTGAAATAATACTATGGTATTTGATGATACTATAGTATTGAAACTCAAAAGGTGTTTGGTTTGTATAGACAAAACATAGTTTTAAATACCATGGTTTACCCAAAACCGTGGTATTTTTGGAGTTTTTGAAACTCGAGTCAGGACCTCAGTTTTCTTCTCTTCTCTCTACATATACTTTGTTTTTCCAATGAAACCAAATAGATCTCGGTTTTGAGCAATACTGTGGTTTTACTGTGGTAAATTAATACCGTAGTATTTGTGTCATGTAATTGTAAACTGTGGTATCTCAAAATTACGGTATTTCAAAACTGCATTTCCAAACAGACCCTAAGTCATTAGGTTCCAGCATGGGCATTGCCCTAGGCACTCAGCGTCGTCGCCTAGCCGAGTTGGGAGGTAGAAGAGGAAGTCATGGCCATGGATCGAGAAATCAACGATCTAGATTAAATCAATGGGGTGTCGATTCGGCCGGGTGTATCTGGGGCCTTGGTTCGGAATCAGGCGGATCCAGGGGGACCTCTGTTGTTTAAAATCGTCATCGTCGATCCAACGAGGAACGACTGAGATTAGTGCGGAGGATACCCTTTCAGTTAGTAAAATCCATACCGCAGATCTAAGAATTGAGGGCCTTGGTGTGGGGAGGACGTGTGCCGCTGATCTGTGATCTAGCGGTCTGCGTTGTGTACCGGTTCAGGGGGTTGGTGATCTAATCTGGGCCGTCAAAGATAGATCATGTGGCCCAGATGCACGAATACCCCTTCACCGAGGGAAATTTATCTAAAGAGCTCCTGGGTTTATACGTATTTAATCCGCCATCCCAAGCAAGTCCTAGTTCATTTAATTTGGGACCCTGGTTCTTACGGTTTAGCCCCTGTATTCTATTTAAATACGAGCCCAAGTCCGTAAAGAGTGAAATACCTAAAATAAATAAGGAAAAACAATTTTTAGAGTAAAAATAAATCTAAGAACTTAGAAAATCCATAACTAATTCGTTTTAACTCTGTTTGCTTCCGTTCCAGTTGCGTTAACTTCATAAGAATATTGGCTACACAGTAACAACATAATTTATACCTTATCATATATCCTTATATTTACATATTGCGTGACCTATATCTATTAGATTTATTGCGCCTGAAAATATTGTTTTAATCTATAACTCTCACATTGTAACTTTGATTTAGTCGTTCTTGAATCTAAGATCTCGTAGCGACACGTAGAACATTATTACGTAGTTTGTTGTCATGTTTGGTGTGATGTTAGTTTCTCCTATGCACATTGCTTGTTTGTATTGTTGCGAGTAGACGAGCAAGTGACCGAGGAGCCTGGAGCACAGCAGGTGGAAAATACAGAGTAGGAGCTCGTTGAAGCCAAGTTGTGCCCTTGATCACTCTTCTTTATCCAATAATGTTCCTATTAATCACTATGATATTCTCAAGTTAAATTGATGGGACCCAGTAGGTTAGCCTAGTTTGATCTACTTTATACCTTGCTTACCACTAAACTTTTGGGTAGTATCTGCTATTGCTCTATGTGGTTTTTGGTGTTAAGATACATATGATCATGCTATTTATTGTAAATGGATTATTTTCTGTCCATGATAAGATTATTATGTTAATTGGAACATAGAGCGACCACCCTGAAAAACAGTGCTACCACAAGGGTGCAATGGGACACCCTTGGCTGATTAATTAGGAAAGCTAGTGTGAGTTAACCCTTTCCTGAAAGGGGCAAGCGGGGTAGAGGAGTGCTGGTGTAGGGAGGTCCTCAGGTCGGACTATCTTTTTAGCTTTTCGGACGAGGGATTCCTGTATCACTTTTGGCTCGAAAACCGTAGAGGGTTCTCTTGTCACACCCGAATTTAAGGGGCAAACCCGAGCGCGAATCAAATGTGTGCTGGGATCAAGTCTCACACATATGATGACTCATGGTACAGAAATGAATGTCACATCATTAATATATAATGGAGTTCTATACAAAATAGTTAAATAATTACATCATATGAAGACAACGATCCAACAACCAAAGTTGACTGGGAGACGATGACCTAGACCTCTCATGAACTCATCGTGACATCCTTCATGCTCCTTATCCTGCGGTACCTATTCTTGACATGGGGGGGGGGAATGTGAGTACAACAAGGGTGAGCTCACATACTGTCGGCGTTTCGAGACCGGGGGGTCCCTAAGCCGACGAGTGAGTGTGCCGCGTGCCCCAGCCCAGATGGGTCGAGTGCGTGGGCGAGCGCGAAGGGGGGAAAGCGAGGTGGTCGGAGACGAGTCGTGAGAGAGGTGGAAATCCCGCGGCCTTCGTGTTCGACCCGCGCCCAGGTCGGGTGCGCTTGCAGTAGGGGGTTACAAGCGTCCACACGGGTGAGGGAAGCGAGCGACCCCAAGAGAGCGCCTGCCCCGTCCTCGTCCCCGCGCGGCCAACCTTCCCTAAGAAGGCCCTGGTCCTTCCTTTTATAGGCGTAAGGAGAGGATCCAGGTGTACAATGGGGGTGTAGCAGAGTGTTACGTGTCTAGCGGGGGAGAGCTAGCGCCCTAAGTACATGCCAATGTGGCAGCCGGAGAGATCTTGGCACCCAACTGGTGTGGTGTCGTGGCTGTCGGAGGAGCAACGGAGCCTGGTGGAGGGACAGCTGTCGGAGCGGTTGGGTCCTTGCTGACGTCCCCCTGCTTCCGTAAGGGAGCTGAGAGCCGCCGTCGTCACGGGGCTAGCGGGGCGCCATCATTGCCTATCTGGCGGAGCTAGCCAGATGGGACACCGGTCTTGTTCTCTACGGCCCGAGTCGGCTCGGGGTAGGGTGATGATGGCGCTTCCTGTCGACGTGGTGGGCTTGTGCCCTAGGTCGGGCGACGTGGAGGCTCCTCCGAAGCTGAGGTCGAGTCTGTCCTTCATGGCCGAGGCCGAGCCCGAGCTCCTGGGTCGGGTGAGGCGGAGGTTGTTCGGCAGAGGCCAGGGCGGAGTCCGACCCCTGGGGTCGAGCGAAGCGGAGTTCGTCGTCTTCCAGGGCCTTAGCCCGAGTCCGAGCCCTGGGTCGGGCGGAGCGGAGTTCGCCGTCTTCCGGGGCCTTAGCCCGAGTCCGAGCCCTGGGTCGGGCGGAGCGGAGTTCGCCGTCTTCCGGGGCCTTAGCCCGAGTCCGAGCCCTGGGTCGGGCGGAGCGGAGTTCGCCGTCTTCCGGGGCCTTAGCCCGAGTCCGAGCCCTGGGTCGGGCGGAGCTTCCTATGGCGCCTTTGGCAAGGCCTGACTGCCTGTCAGTCTCACTCTGTCAAGTGGCACTGCAGTCGGAATGGTGCAGGCGGCGCTGTCCTTCTGTCAGACCGGTCAGTGGAGCGGCGAAGTGACGGCAGTCACTTCGGCTCTGCCGGGGGGCGCTCGTCAGGATAAAGGTGTCAGGCTACCTTTGCGTTAAATGCTCCTGCGACTCGGTCGGTCGGCGCGGCGATTTAGTCAGGGTTGCTTCTTAGCGAAGGCAAGGCCCCGGGCGAGCCGGAGATGTGTCTGCCGTTAAAAGGGGGCCTCGGGCGAGACGGAAACCCCTCGGGGTCGGCTGCCCTTGCCCGAGGCTAGGCTCGGGCGAGGCGTGATCGAGTCGCTCGTATGGACTGATCCCTGACTTAATCGCACCCATCAGGCCTCTGCAGCTTTATGCTGATGGGGGTTACCAGCTGAGAATTAGGCGTCTTGAGGGTACCCCTAATTATGGTCCCCGACAGTAGCCCCCGAGCCTCGAAGGGAGTGTTAGCACTCGCTTGGAGGCTTTCGTCGCACTTTTTTGCAAGGGGACCAGCCTTTCTCGGTTGCATTTTGTTCCGGTGGGTGCGCGCGAGCGCACCCGCCGGGTGTAGCCCCCGAGGCCTCGGAGGAGTGGTTTCACTCCTTCGAGGTCTTAATGCCTTGCGTAATGCTTCGGCTGGTCTGGTGGTTCCCTCATGTGAACTGGCCGTAGCCCGGGTGCACGGTCGGAGCCCAAGTTCTCGGGCTGGTATGTTGACGCTGTCAACGGTTCGGCCGGAGCCGGGTTTGCGAGAGCAGCCCCCGAGCCTCCGCACAGGGCGAGAGGGCGATCAGGGACAGACTCGGCTTTTTTACATACGCCCCTACATCGCCTTTCCGCAAGGAGGAGGGGGGAGAGCGCCATGTTACCCTCGATGGGCACCGAACATGGTGTCTCCGGTGAGCTGCAAGCGGGTAATCCGAGTGGACGTCCGTGCCCCGTTCGTTGGGGGTCGGCTAGGGGCCCAGAGGCACGCCCAAAAGTACCTGCGGGTGATCTGCCGGACCCGGTCCCCTGGCGACGGGGTCCGAGGGCTCGATGCCTCCCTCCGATGGGATTCCGTTACAAGATCGCTCTCGCTGGTCTCGGAAATGTCCTAGGGTACCTCGGGAGCGCAGCCCGAGCCTCGGTTATGTATCGAACATACCCCTGGTCATCCCTCGCTCGGTGTCTGAGGCGACTGTGAACCCTTCGGGGGCCAGCCTACGAACCCCTGATCAGTAATGGGCGTGGAGCCCGGGTAGCCTGAGGCGGCCGTGGAACCCTTCGGGGGGCCGGCCTTCGAACCTCTGACCAGTAGTGGGTGTAGGGCCCACGCGATCTGAGGTGGCTGTTGAACCCTTCGGGGGGCCAGCCTTCGAACCCCTGATCAGTAAGGAGGCTCGGAGCCTAGTTCCTTCACGGGGAAGGATCCCTTTCGGGGTATCCCCCTTTCCCGGTCCCTGTCGCAAGAGATAGAGAAAGAGGAAAAAAGGAAAAAGGATACGAAACCGAACGACGCGGCGTACCTTTTTTGGCGCGGTTGTTTCGGTGAAAAGCGAAGCGTTGCCCGCTGCGCCTGCCAGAAGCGCCGCCTGTCCAGCCGCGGAGTTGATGCGACGGGGCGAGTAGTTGGCGGGGCTGCAGTTGCGCGTGCGCGAGCCGTTCGAGGAACGGCCGTTTCGCTTCGCGTTTTTGAACCCCGCGTCCGGTCCGGGCGGAACGTTGGAAACGTCTTCGCCTTGGTCTTTATATACCCCGGAGAGGGTCCGGTGACGGTTCTTTGCTCCGCTTCCTGTCTCCCTCTTAGGTTTTTTGCAGCCTGAGAGACTTAGCCAGAGAAAAGGAAACCGCCCTCCCTGTCCTTTGCGCCGCCACCCCTTCCGCTCGGCGATGGCTGACCGGGTGACCATCATCTCGCCGCGCGACCCATGGCCCTTCTCCACGGTGACGGCGAGTGATCTGGAGGATCTCGTCGGCGAGGGTTTGCTTCGCCCTCTCACCGATGAGCAGCGGCCAGAATGGATTCCTCCCATGGGCGGAGTCGCTCCATCCCCACCGCCGGGGTACGTCGTGAGCTTCGTCTCCTTCCACGAGCGGGGATTCGGTGTGTCGACGAGCCGCTTTATGCGGGCCATCCTGTTCCACTATGGGGTGGAGTTGCATAACCTCACCCCCAACTCCATCTCGTAGGCCGCTATCTTCGTAGCGGTGTGCGAAGGGTATTTGGGGATCGCCCCCCATTGGGATTTGTGGACTCATCTCTTCTTCGCCGAGCTTTTTGCCTTGCCGACGGGGGAGAGGAAGGTCCGTGCAGCGGTGCGGGCCGGCGGCTGCACCCTCTTGTTGAGGCAGTCGCGGGCGTCGCAGTACATCCCTGCCGTCCTCGCGTCCTCGAACAAGGGGTGGCAGCGCCGGTGGTTCTACCTCCGGAATGATGGTGAGTTGCTCCCGCCGTTCTCCCAGCGGGTTGTCACCGCCGCCACTGACGCCTGGCGCCATGGGACTCCACACGAGAGACAGAAGAACCTCGAACCCCTTCTCCAGGCCCTGAAGGCGTTGCGGGAGGGAGGACTCACCGCTGCGGGAGTGGTTGCCGCCATCCATCGTCGGAGAGTGCTTCCCTTGGCGGAGCGACGGCTGCCGCTTTGGGAGATGACCCCGGAGGCTGACTGGGAGGGGTCACGAATGTCCCCTGATCCTCTTCCCTTCGACGCCCTCCAATGGCGGGTGTCGGCCGCGATGGGGAAGCCGGACCCCCACGCCTTCTCCCAGCTTCGGATGCGCCCCGACCAGGGGTGCGTAACTCTGGTGAGTGTTCGCTCCTTCCTTCTTCATACACCGGGTTGCTCCTGGTTCTTACGATTGGGTTTCTTTCCCCCCTTCTTTAGGAGGTGGGGTGGCACAAGCCCTCCCTGCCACGGGTCCCGGAGGACGCGGTGGACCGGGCAGCGCGGCGGGTCACCGCGGAGGAGGAGAAGAAGAAGAAGGACGCGGAGAAGGCCCGGGCCCGCGAGCGGAGGTGGGCTCGGGACGCTTTGGAGAAGCGTCGTCGCCAGCAGGAGAGGGAAGGACTCCCAAGGGAGCCGTCGCCGGAGACACCCGATGACGATGATGACGACGGTGATGAGGAGGAGGACGACATGGCCGCCCGTCTCGGCCTCAGCCCCGGCTTGGGGTGTGGCCAGGAGCCATCGAGCCAGCCCCCGAGCGGGCTGATGCCGTCAGTTCCCAGAGTCGGGACGCCGGGTTCCCGGCCCGAGGGGCGGGGGCAACCCGAGAGGGTACTTGACCCCTCGGCTGGAGGAGCTGAGGCGACCCTAGGGAGCCTGGCCGAGGCATCCGTTCCCCGAGAGCCGCCGCCCGCGCCGGCAGCGCGGGGGAGCGACCCTCAGGTCGCCGTGGCGGCGCCTGGGCAGTCCGCCTCCTGGGCGTCCGGGGCGCCCAAAGCGAGGGTGGTGCCGAAGCTGTCGGCGAAGCGGACCTCGGCGGCGGTTCCGGGGAGCGAGATCCAAGAGACCTCCCCCCAGGCACGGTTGATCATGGCCCGGAGCGGGTAAGTATCTTAGAATGTCTTCGTCCTGGCGCTTCATTCACATGTCCCGGCCGTGATTTTCCCTTTCTCTTTTTTTTTCTTTTTTATTCAGCAAGCGAAGCCATGGCTAGACCGACCTGGCACCCCGGAAGGCCCTTAAGACGGCGTCGGTCTGGGCGGCCAGCGCCGCCCCGGGCCTTGTCGTTCAGCCGACCCTTTCGCAGGGCGTTTCACCGCAGGGGGCTCGGGCGTTGCCTGTCTCTGGGGAGCAGGTTCCCGAGGCGGGCTCTTCTGCCGAGGCGGCCATCGTGATAAGGGAGGCGGCTGGCGCCTACGTGGTCCCGAGCCCGCCTGTCGTGCCGGCCATGCTGGCGCCTGCCGCCACTGAAGTCGCCGCTGTCCCAGTCGGAGAGCAACTGGTTGCTGCCAGCGTCGGGATGGCTGCTGCGTCGGTGCCCAGTGCCTCGGAAGAGGTGGGCGTGGACGCGCAATTCGTCCAGCCGGGCGGCAGCCTCGTCGCTGCGCGGCGGAGCCCCGAGGCCCAGCGCCAGTTGCTCCGATTCCGGACCCGCGAGGCCTTGGACCCTGTCTTTGTTCTCGACGATGAACAGGAGGACCAGTCCTGGGATGAGCTCCGCGAGCGTGCTGAAGCAACGGTGGGGTCGCTCCGGTCGTCGCTGGAGGTTCTCTGCAGGGACGTCCCCAAAATCCTCCAGGTAACGGTTTCAGGCATACCTTTTCCTTTCTGTGAGCGAGGCGTTTGTCGTGACGCCCTGTTTCCCTCCCCCAGGATCTGACGGATCGGAGCGCCGCCAAGTCGTCGTTCATCCGCCGCGAGGTCGATGTCTGGGGCTCGCTGCGATCCCTGAGGACCTCGCTCGCCGGGGCTATCGCGCGCCTTTCTCAGCAGGATGCTAAGATAGCGGACCTCCAGTTGCTCTGCGCTGACCTGAGAGCCGAGGCGGCGGCAGCGCGCGCGGAGGCGCAACGGCAGCGGTCGGAGTTCGTCCAGGTCGTCGAGGAGCGGGACCAATCTCGGGGCCGGGCTGCCGAGGCCGAAAGCCGGGCTGAGACCCTCGCGGCCGACCTGGCCGCAGCCCAAGTCGCGGCCTCGGAGCAGCGTGCCCGAGCCGGAGGTATGCCTTGGCCATTCCTGGTTCTTGTTCTTGTCTGTTTCTTCTGCTTGTGCTTGAGGTCTTTCTTCTGGTTGTTCGCAGAGCTCGAGTCCGCCCTTGACGAGTCCGCCAAGGCGCTCGCCGAGGCGCTTGCCGGAGTTGCCGAGCAGAGGGAGGCCGACCTCGCGGCCATGTCCGAGGCCGTCTCGGACGTTTATCGGATCCTTGGGCCCGGCGACGTCCCTTAAGGAAGCTCCCCTCAAAGCCGCCTTCAAGCCTTGGGTGATTACGCGCGCGGCAAAGTCCGCGAGGCGCTACACCACGGCGTCAGGCGGGCCTTCGCCGTGCTCGCTTCCCATTACGTTGTGGACCTGGAACGGGTCAGTGAGGGGTACTGTCTCCCTGACAAAGACGAAGCTGCCCTGGCAGAGGTTCAGCGGCTCGACGCGGTCGCCGCGGGTCCGAGCCGTCGCTGGCGACCATCTTTGAGGCGGAGATCCTTCCTCCTGCGCCGTCGCCGGAAGCTGAGGTGGACCTTACCGACGGCGGGGGCGGAACTGAGGGCGCGGCTCCTTCCCAAGGCGGCACCTGACTCTTGTTGGAACAGTTTCTGTTGGATGTGCGCCTTACCGCGGCCGCCGAGGCCTGAACACTTTATTTTTCTTGCATGAAGTCGTACTCTCCTTTCTTTTAATTTGCGCGTCCGGCCTAGCTCGTCAATAATAGGGTGACTTCCCGAGTTGGGTCATTTTTCGTGGCAGGTGATGAGTGAGGTGTCCCTACCCGGAGGTATAGGAGTTCCTCGGCTCAGTCGGCCTCGCCACTTACATGTACCCACGTTCGCTCCTCGGGACCCTGCTTCTGACATAGCCAGGAGAACGCCAAAGCCCCTTTTTGATCGAAAATTTTTGATGCGGAAAAGTACACCCAATCTCGACGCAGAGGGGCGCAGCCCCCGGGCGTCATCCGTGCAGAGGCCATTTGACGGGTCGGGCTCCGGCCCGAATATCCGGCGAGTGCTCGGCGACATCCCTCGGTATGCCGGGCATGTCCGAGGGACTCCACGCAAAGACGTCAGCGTTTGCGCGGAGAAAGTCGACGAGCACTGCTTCCTATTTGGGGTCGAGCCCGGAATCGGTCCGGATCTGCTTGGAGGTGTCGCCACTGGGGTCGAGAGGGACGGCCTTAACCGCCTCCGCTGGCTCGAAATTGCCGGCGTGCCGCTTCACGTCTGGCACCTCTCTGGAGAGGTTTTCCAGGTCGACGATGAGGGCCTCGGACTCGGCGAGGGCCTCGGCGTACTCCACGCACTCCATGTCGCATTCGAACGCGTGTTCGTACGTGGGGCCGACGGTGATGACCCCGTTGGGGCCCGACATCTTGAGCTTCAGGTAGGTGTAGTTGGGGACGGCCGTGAACTTCGCGTAGCATGGCCTCCCCAATACCGCGTGGTAGGTTCCTCGGAACCCGACCACCTCGAACGTCAGAATCTCCCTTCGGAAGTTGGAGGGCGTTCCGAAGCAGACAGGAAGGTCGAGCCGTCCGAGGGGCTGGACGCGCTTCCCAGGAATGATCCCGTGGAAGGGCGCAGCGCCTGCTCGGACGGAGGACAGATCGACGCGCAGGAGTCTGAGGGTCTCGGCGTAGATGATGTTGAGGCAGCTGCCCCCATCCATCAGGACCTTGGTGAGCCTGACGTTGCCGATGATGGGGTCGACGACGAGCGGGTATTTCCCCGGGCTCGGCACGTGGTCGGGGTGGTCAGCTTGGTTGAAGGTGATGGGCTTGTCGGACCAGTCTAGGTAGACTGGCGCCGCCACCTTCACCGAGCAGACCTCCCGACGCTCTCGCTTGCGATGCCGAGCCGAGGCATTCGCCGCATGCCCTCCGTAGATCATGAAGCAGTCGCGGACCTCGGGGAACTCTCCTGCTTGGTGATCTTCCTTTTGGTCGTCGTTGCGGGCCCTGCCACCCTCTGCGGGTGGCCCGGCCTTGTGGAAGTGGCGCCGAAGCATGACGCACTCCTCGAGGGTGTGCTTGACGGGCCCCTGATGGTAGGGGCACGGCTCCTTGAGCATCTTGTCGAAGAGGTTAGCACCTCCGGGGGGCTTCCGAGGGTTCTTGTACTCGGCGGCGGCGACAAGGTCCGTGTCGGCGGCGTCGCTTTTCGCTTGCGACTTCTTCTTGCCTTTCTTCCTGGCGCCGCGCGGAGTAGACGCCTCGGGAGCCTCTTCCATCGGGCGGCCCTGGGGCTGCTTGTCCTTTCGGAAGATGGCCTTGACCGCCTCCTGACCGGAGGCGAACTTAGTGGCGACGTCCATCAGCTCGCTCGCCCTGGTGGAGGTCTTGCGACCCAACTTGCTCACCAGGTCACGACAGGTGGTGCCAGCAAGGAACGCGCCGATGACATTGGAGTCGGTGATGTTGGGCAGCTCGGTGCGCTGCTTCGAGAATCGCCGGATGTAGTCCCGAAGAGACTCTCCCGGCTGTTGCCGGCAGCTCTGGAGGTCCCAGGAATTTCCGGGGCGCACGTACGTGCCCTGGAAATTGCCGGCGAAGGCTTGGACCAAATCATCCCAGTTGGAGATCTGCCCCGGAGGCAGGTGCTCCAACCAGGCGCGAGCAGTGTCGGAGAGGAACAGGGGGAGGTTGCGGATGATGAGGTTGTCGTCGTCCGTTCCACCCAGTTGACAGGCCAGGCGGTAGTCTGCGAGCCACAATTCCGGCCTCGTTTCCCCCGAGTACTTTGTGATAGTAGTCGGGGGTCGGAACCGGGCCGGAAACGGCGCCCGCCGGATGGCCCGGCTGAAGGCCTGCGGACCGGGTGGTTCGGGCGAGGGACTCCGATCCTCCCCGCTGTCGTAGCGTCCCCCACGCCTGGGGTGGTAGCCTCGGCGCACCCTTTCGTCGAGGTGGGCCCGACAGTCGCGACGATGGTGCTCGTTGCCGAGGTGGCCCGGGGCCGCAGGCGCGGTGTTGCGCGTGCGCCCGGTGTAGACCGAGGCTTCCCGCATGAATCGGGAAGTCGCGGCATGAGGTTCCGAGGGGTACCCCTGCCTTCGGGAGGCAGAGCTCTCGGCCCGCCGGGCCGCAGCGCCTTCCAGGAGATTCTTGAGCTCTCCCTGGATTCGCCGACTGTAACGCCCTGAATTTGGGGGTAGAATTTTTTCTTCTTTTCTCTCACCAAATTCAGGCGTTACCCTTTTCTTTTTTTCTCGTTCCCTCGCTGAACCTTGATCTTTTCCAAAGTTATGACGGGTTTTGGCTTTAGACCCCGTGTAAAGCAAAACCTTAAAATACTTTATTTTGGGTGTTGCATCATGCCGAAGCACATTTCTTTGTCTGATGTTGAGTGTTCGTCTCGTTCCGTTCCGGATTTCGATTCGCGATTTAATTCCATTTAGTGGTCCGCGCTCGTCGTGGGTTTTCGATCCGCGAAGTGGCCCGGCCCAGCCTAGCCCAGCCCAGCCCAGCCCTGCCCGGCCCGGTCTGGCCCAGCCCTGCGCGCCCCTGGCGCCCAACCCCCCCCCCCCATGCGCCCCCCTTCTCCCTCTCTCTCTCATTTGGATCTCCCGCGCAACAACCTCTCCTCTCCTTCTTCCACCTCTCTCTCCCCGTGGTGCCCTAGGATTTGGAGACGGCGATCACCGGATTTTGGCCCTCGAGGTGAGCTCCCCTTCCCTTCTCCCTCTCCCTCTCCCTCCTCTTCTTCCCTCCGCGCGCGCCCTCCCTCTCCCCCTGCCCGCGCGCGCCCTCGCCCTTCCCCCTGCGCGCGGCGGCGCGGCCCCCCACCCCGGCCCGCGGCGGCGCCCCTGCCCGCCCCTCCCCGGTCCCGCGCGGCGGCGCTCGGCCCCTCCCCCTCCCTCCCCGGCGGCGCTCGGCCCCGCCCCGGCCTCCCCGGCGGCGCTCGGCCCCCGCTCGCCCCCCCCCCCCGCTCGGCCCCTCCCCCTCCCTCCCCGGCGGCGCTCGGCCCCCGCCCGGCCTCCCCTTGCGGCGGCGCGGCCCCGCCCCCGCCCCCTGCCCCGGTCCCTGCGCGCGGCGGCGCCCGCCCCTGCCCTGGCCCCTGCGCGTGGCGCTCGCCCGCACCGCCCCTTGGCTCGGCCGGCCGTGGTGGCCCGGCGCCCTCCCGCGGCGCGGCGAGCCCCGCTCGCCCGCGCGCGCCCGCCCCCGGCTCGGCCGCCCGCCTCCCGGCGAGCTCGGCCGCCTCTGGCCGGTTCAACCGCCCCGGCCCCGGCCCGGTCGCCCCGCCCCCGTCCCGGCCTCGCCCGACCGTGTCCCCGCTCGTCCGCGCTCGCGGTGATTATTTTTAGTCGGTAGTTAACGTCAAACTCCGTTAGTTAGCGTGCTGCGTCGCGCGCTTCGCCGCGCGACGGATTTGTCTAATTTCAGATTCTATCTATGTGTTGCGTCGTGCGCTTCGTCGCGCGACGATCCATTTTAATTTCAGGTTGTTTAAGGTGTAACGCCGCGTGTGTATTCACGCGAAGTTCCACTTTGGACTCAGTTTAGTCGACGTATGCCGTCGTGCGTTTCGTCGCGCGACGCTTAACGTCTCCTCATAACTAAGGCGAAGTGTCTCGTTGCGTGCTCGGTCGCGCGACGAGTCGTTAACTTCTTAATTTGTTTTAGAGTGCTATGTCGCGTGTCTCGCCGCGCGACCATTCTTTTTATTTATCTCCACCTGCTTATAATGATTAGACATGAAACATGACTTTACTTTACGCTAAACATAGTGTCTACGTTAAATTTCCTTTCATTAAGCGAGTGGTTAAATTATAATCATGTAACGTGACCGTTTCCCGACTGTCTTGTTCTCTGTCTCTCTTAACTATAACTGCGAGCCCGCGTGGAACGTCTGTTTACTTACTGCATTCTATTGTATGGTGTACTGTTCTCTTGTATTAAATATGTGGATGTATGTATGTTTGCGCTCGTATAGAGAACGATCCGGTCGAAGAGCCCGAAGAACTCGCAGGAGAAGCCCCTGAGCAGCAGTCGGTTGGTGGAGGCAAGTGTCCTTTGACCTATCTCTGTCCTATTCATTCTTTAATTCACCTCCCGCATTACACATTTATACCTAAGGATTGACTAGCTTTTGTTATCCATGTCCTTGTTTACCTATTTGGGTCGGTTTATTATTGTTTAGCTTCATGCTATTGCTCAAACTCTAATCAATGAACATGATGAGATTATATAAGATACGTTGTTTTCCCCTCTCTTATTATGATATTATACTTGTGGCTTTTAAGGGGGCTCGAGCGGTTTCTCGAGTGCCTCTCCATAAGGACCTGTTCTATGGATGACCGCCCGGGAAAACAGTGCAACCATGAGGGTGGAATGGGACGCCCTTAGCTGAGTAATTAGAGGAACCGGGGTGTAGTTCGCTTCGCCGTCGTGCCGTCAATGGGGCTCGGTGTATGCGGCTCGCTCTGCCAAGGTTGATTTGTCCCTTGGGGAGGAGTGCGGTACATTTAGGAAACCTAACGGGCGGCTACAGCCTCGGGGAATCTTTGTAAAGGCTACGTAGTGATGCCCTGCTGGACCACCTAGGTAGTGGTCAATGGGGAGTAGCTCTCTCCGGGCAGAAAGGGAATCACGGCTTGTGGGTAAAGTGCACAACCTTTGCAGAGTGTTTGAAAACTGATATATCAGCCGTGCTCGCGGTTATGAGCGGCCAAGGGAGCTCCAGTGATTAGTGGTACTTGATCAGAGACATTTTGGTTTACAGGTGGCAATGAGGATGGTTACGATTATGCTTATGGTAATGGTAAGTGGTATTCTTTCCGCTTGGAAAGGGTACTTTGGGTTAATAACTTGGGTTAATGCTAAAACCTGGCTTTCTACTAGTAAATAACAAACTGACCAACTAAAAGCAACTGCTTGACTTACCCCCACATAAAGCTAGTCTACTACAGCCAAACAGGATACTTGCTGAGTATGTTGATGTGTACTCACTCTTGCTCTACACACCAAACCCCCCCCAGGTTGTCAGCATTGCAACCACTGCTCAGGAGAAGATGAAGCTGTGGAAGGAGACTTCCAGGAGTTCCAAGGCTACGACGAGTTCTAGGTGTGGGTTAGCGGCAACCCCCAGTCGGCTGCCTGTGAAGGCCGTGTTATCTACGTTTCTTTTCCGCACTTTGATTTATTGTAAGGACTATATGGACGTCTCAGACGTATGATGTAATCGACTATTATTTCCCCTTTTAATACTATTTTGAGCACTGTGTGATGATGTCCATGTTATGTAACTGCTGTGTACGTGAATAACTGATCCTGGCACGTACATGGTTCGCATTCGGTTTACCTTCTAAAAACCGGGT
Source organism: Zea luxurians (assembly GCA_029449295.1). Classification (NCBI taxonomy): domain Eukaryota; kingdom Viridiplantae; phylum Streptophyta; class Magnoliopsida; order Poales; family Poaceae; genus Zea; species Zea luxurians. The sequence goes on along the minus strand of JAOPSE010000001.1, from coordinate 39,304,847 downwards.
GTGACATAAGTGGTATCAGAACCGTGCTGACTGTAGGACCGCTAACCTAGAGTAGAATGGTCGTTCTAAGGATTATAGACCTCTGTCACTGCCTTGACTTTGGTATCCCTTCAAAAGTTGGTCATACCGACCAAACCTATGTTCTACTATATATTATACCTTGCTGAAAATTATGTTTTATTCTAATCCTTCATTTATTTATGATTCATTATTTGCTGGTCATATTAATTCTGTTCTCACCCTTTTGCTTGCGATGTCTTTTGTAGATGGCTCGACTTAGACACACTGCACGAAAGTCCGTCATCCCCTTCTTACCCTCCCGCCTTGCTGAGCGTCCGCTTCGCCGTCCCGTGGCCGGACAGTCCAGCCACTTGGAGAGACTGCACCATCGCCTGCATGAGGAGCAGGAACGTCGACGACAGGAGCAGCAGGGCTCTTCTTTCTCGCTCCAGCAGGAGATAGAGTCTGTGAGGAGCTGCTCCCCTGTGCTTCCTCTGGAGGCGCCCCCTGCACCACCACTGGGCGCCCTAGCTTCTGGAGTAGCTGCAGGAGGAGACCCAGACGACGGAGGTGGCGACGACAGCCCGAGCCACGACACCGACCTCCCTGCTGACCATGAGCCGGAAGGATGGGTTGCTCGACCCATCACTCGCGACACTGCTCGCGGGTGTCACTTCCACGACGCGCTCGACACCCTGCTACGTCGGGCACTTGACCGGCGTACTTGGTCCATCGAGTATCGCTGTGTGGTCTACCAGCATAGTCGTGGGGTCTACCCGGACCGCTGGGAGGCGACCTATTTGGTGCGCCGTCCGGAGAACAGTCTCCAGGGCACGAAGGCTTGCTCAGAGCACTATTCTATCTCTGAGCGGGACTCAGCTGAGGCAGCCATGCAGGATGCTGCACGGCGTGCGCTTTCGCACTACTGCTCGATTCTCGGTGGGGTAGCTGACGGTCTCGACCTGAAGTATTACCCCCGCCGTCCATCTGGCAGCACAGGAGGCGTGATTGTTTCACCTGCTGGTGAGGACAATCCTAGGTTGAGCAGCACAGTCAACCTAGCCGCCGTGCTAAACACGGAGCTGGACCATGCACTAGACGAGCTGAGTAGGGCTCGTGCTGAGATCGCCCTGCTGCGGGCTGAGCGCGCGGAACATCGTCACTTGGATGATGGTTCCCCCGCCCCCGTTGGGACTCAGCACCCGTACCGCTCACCTCGGCGTGGACACCAGTCTTATGGCAATCCCGACTGCAAGACCAAGATAAATCTAGAACCATAGCTCGTTAGAGTTGGATCTTGTAATTAATACGAAATATATATACATAGAAGCTTCAGTCTTAGCGTTAGTCTCGGTTTTAGTTAGTCTTAGTTAGACAGGGTAGTTTGCTATATCCTGTGCATTTATGTTTGTCATGATGAACTATGTTTGGTTTGGATCTTTGTAATGACTGTCACCAGAGTGTGGGTATCCCCTGCATTTTGGTTTACCTATTATGTTAATGGAGTTAGTTATATAGTTGGGAAACCCTTTATTCTACTCTCCTCTTTATCTGAGAAGTTGTGTGGTCTGCGATGGAGATCAGTGAAGATGCTCATCTGTTCAGTGCTGTTGGAGAATTCTATACTCTTTTCTTATGCTACAAGATTTGCCAGATCAGTTCTGATGTGTGGTTGCATTCTACAGATGTCAGAGAACAGGCGCAGAGGAGGAAGGCGTGCTCAGCAGGAGCGAGCCGCTCCGCAGGATGAGGTGCCCCAGCAGCAGCACCTGCCACCCCCGCCCCCGATGTCGACCGAGCAGATGTTTCTGATGCAGACTTAGGCAGTTCAGGCCATCGGTCAGACTCTGGCCGCCATTCAGCAGCAGCAGCAGCAGCAGCAACAGCAGCAGGCTCCACCCCAGCCTCAGATGCCTCAGATGCCCAGAGACAAGCGTGCTGAATTCATGAGAGGTCATCCCCTAACGTTCGCTCACTCTTCTGACCCCATGGATGCTGAAGATTGGCTGCGCACTGTGGAGCGGGAGTTGCATACCGCTCAGTGTGATGACAGGGAGAAAGTCTTGTATGGTCCCCGTCTGTTGAGAGGAGCAGCCCAATCATGGTGGGAGTCTTACCTCGCCACCCATGCCAACCCCGATACCATCACCTGGGAAGAGTTCAGAGGTAGCTTTCGTCAGTACCATGTGCCTGCAGGTCTGATGACAGTGAAGAAGGAGGAGTTCCTGGCCCTTAAGCAAGGGTCATCATCTGTCAGTGAGTATCGAGACAGGTTTCTGCAGTTGTCTCGCTATGCTCCTGAAGATGTCAACACCGACGCCAAGCGACAGTACCGTTTCTTGAGAGGCTTGGTTGACCCTCTTCAGTACCAACTGATGAATCATACCTTCCCGACATTCCAGCACCAGATTGACCGAGCAATCATGACAGAAAGGAAGCGTAAGGAGATGGAGGATCGTAAGCGCAAGATCAGTGGACCCCAGCCTGGAAGCAACAGCCGCCCTCGTTTCTCAGGCAATCAACCTCAGCAGTTTAGGCAGAACCAGCGTCCACCTCAGCAGCATCAGCAGTTCCAAAGGCAGTATCCTCAGCACCAGTATCAGAACCGTCAGAGTAATCAGTCAGGAGGTCAGTTTCAGAGGCAGAATCAGCAGACACCTCGTCTTTCTGCCCCAGCAAACCAGCAGAACAGTCAGGCAGCACCAGCTCAGGTTGGAAACAGAGCATGTTTCCACTGTGGAGAGCAAGGCCATTGGGTGATGCAATGTCCGAAGAAGGCAGCCCAGCAGCAGTCAGGCCCCAATGCCCCAGCAAAGCAGAATGTGTCTCAGCCTGGAGCAGGCAACCGCTCTCAACCGCGCTATAATCATGGGAGACTGAACCACTTGGAGGCTGAAGCAGTTCAGGAGACCCCCGACATGATAGTAGGTATGTTCCCAGTCGACTCCCATATTGCAGAAGTGTTATTTGATACTAGAGCAACACATTCTTTCATTACTACATCGTGGGTAGAAGCACATAATCTTCCAATTACTACCATGTCAACCCCCATTCAAATTGACTCAGCCGGTGGTAGAATTCGAGCTGATAGCATATGTTTGAATGTAAGTGTGGAAATAAGGGGGATAGCGTTTCCCGCTAACCTTATAGTAATGGGTACTCAGGGAATAGATGTCATCCTAGGGATGAATTGGCTAGATAAGTAGCAGGCAGTTATCAGTTGTGATAAAAGGACAATCAAGTTGGTGTCCCCACTAGGAGAGGAAGTGGTGACCGAGTTAGTCCCGCCTGAGCCGAAGAGAGAAAGTTGTTATCAGATGGCTGTCGATAGCAGTGAAGCAGACCCAATTGAGAGTATCAAGGTTGTGTCTGAATTCCCAGATGTGTTTCCAAAGGATTTACCGGGTATGCCACCAGAGCGGAAAGTTGAATTCGCTATAGAGCTTCCTCCTGGAACCGCCCCTATCTTTAAGAGAGCTTACAGAATATCCAGACCAGAGTTGGTTGAGCTTAAGAAGCAGATTGATGAGCTGTCAGAGAAAGGTTACATCCGGCCAAGCACCTCGCCTTAGGCCGCCCCTGTCCTGTTTGTGGAGAAGAAAGATGGCACCAAAAGGATGTGTATCAATTATCGAGCTTTGAATGAAGTCACGATCAAGAACAAGTATCCCTTGCCTAGAATAGAAGATCTGTTTGACCAGTTGAGAGGAGCCAGTGTGTTCTCCAAGATAGATCTGAGGTCAGGTTATCATCAGCTCAGGATCCGACCTTCGGACATTCCGAAGACGGCATTCATTACCAAGTATGGTTTGTATGAGTTCACAGTGATGTCTTTTGGTTTGACCAATGCACCAGCGTTCTTCATGAACTTGATGAACAGTGTATTCATGGATTATCTCGATAAGTTTGTGGTGGTATTCATTGATGACATTCTGGTTTATTCTCAAAGCAAAGAAGAACATGCAGATCATTTGAGGATGGTATTGCAGAGATTGCGAGAGCACCAGTTGTATGCAAAGTTGAGCAAGTGTGAGTTCTGGATCAGTGAAGTCCTGTTCTTGGGTCACATAATCAACAAAGAAGGATTGACTGTGGATCCGAAGAAAGTGGCAGACATTCTGAACTGGAAAGCGCCAACGGATGCTCGAGGAATCAAGAGCTTCATTGGAATGGCCGGATATTATCGGCGATTCATTGAAGGGTTTTCGAAGATTGCGAAACCAATGACAGCGTTGCTAGGCAACAAGGTTGAGTTCAAGTGGACCCAGAAATGTCAAGAGGCCTTCGAAGCGCTGAAAGAGAAGTTGACTACAGCGCCTGTCCTAGTCTTGCCTGATGTGCACAGGCCCTTCTCGGTGTACTGTGATGCTTGTTACACAGGTTTGGGATGCGTGTTGATGCAAGAGGGAAGAGTTGTGGCTTACTCGTCCCGACAGCTAAAGGTTCATGAGAAGAACTACCCAATCCATGATCTAGAGTTGGCAGCAGTGGTTCATGCGCTGAAGGCATGGAGGCACTATCTGTATGGACAGAAATGCGATGTTTACACAGACCACAAGAGTCTGAAGTACATATTCACTTAGTCAGAATTGAATATGAGACAGCAAAGATGGTTAGAGTTGATTAAAGACTATGAGTTGGAGATCCATTACCATCCAGGCAAAGCAAACGTAGTGGCAGATGCTTTGAGCAGAAAGAGTCAAGTCAATCTGATGGTCGCTCGTCCGATGCCTTATGAGTTGGCCAAGGAGTTCGACAGGTTGAGTCTCGGATTTCTGAACAATTCGCGAGGAGTCACAGTTGAATTGGAACCTACCTTGGAGCGCGAAATCAAAGAAGCGCAGAAGAATGATGAGAAGATCAGTGAGATTCGGCGACTGATTCTAGATGGCAGAGGCAAAGATTTTCGGGAAGATGCAGAAGGCGTGATATGGTTCAAAGACCACTTGTGTGTTCCCAATGTCCAGTCCATTCGGGAGTTGATTCTCAAGGAAGCTCATGAGACAGCCTATTCGATTCACCCTGGCAGTGAGAAGATGTATCAGGATCTGAAGAAGAAATTCTGGTGGTACGGAATGAAGAGGGAAACCGCAGAGCATGTGGCTATGTGCGATAGTTGTCGAAGAATTAAGGCAGAGCACCAGAGACCAGCTGGATTGTTACAACCGTTGCAGATCCCTCAGTGGAAATGGGATGAAATTGGTATGGATTTCATAGTCGGATTGCCTCGCACTCGGGCCGGCTACGATTCCATTTGGGTAGTGGTGGACCGTTTGACCAAGTCAGCCCACTTCATACCTGTCAAGACCAACTACAGCAGTGCAGTATTGGCAGAACTGTATATGTCTCGGATCGTTTGTCTTCATGGTGTGCCAAAGAAGATAGTGTCAGACAGAGGAACGCAGTTCACCTCTCATTTCTGGCAGCAGTTGCATGAAGCTTTGGGCACACATCTGAATTTCAGTTCAGCTTATCACCCGCAGACAGATGGCCAGACCGAAAGGACCAATCAAATTCTTGAAGACATGTTGAGAGTCTGTGCGTTGCAAGATCAGTCCGGATGGGATAAGCGATTGCCCTATGCAGAGTTTTCCTATAACAACAGTTACCAGGCCAGTTTGAAGATGTCACCATTTCAAGCGCTTTATGGAAGGAGTTGTAGAACTCCGTTGCAATGGGATCAGCCTAGAGAGAAGCAAGTGTTTAGGCTAGACATTCTGCTTGAAGCCGAGGAGAACATCAAGATGGTCCGAGAGAATCTGAAGATAGCGCAATCGAGGCAGCGAAGCTATGCAGACACAAGAAGAAGAGAGCTGAGTTTTGAAGTCGGAGACTTTGTCTATCTGAAAGTGTCACCGATCAGAGGAGTCAGAAGGTTCGGAGTGAAGGGCAAGCTAGCACCCCGCTACCTTGGTCCGTACCAGATCCTCTCAAAGCGTGGAGAAGTGGCCTATCAGCTCAGTCTGCCAGAGAATTTGTCAGCTGTGCATGATGTCTTTCATGTGTCTCAGTTGAAGAAGTGCTTGCGTGTGCCAGAAGAACAGTTGCCAGTGGAAGGTCTTGAAGTCCAAGAGCACTTGACCTACACAGAGAAGCCAGCGCAAATCCTTGAGGTTGCAGATAGAGTCACCCGAAGGAAGACCATCAGGATGTGCAAAGTTAGATGGAATCACCACTCTGAGGAAGAAGCAACCTGGGAGCGTGAAGATGATCTGATGGCTAAATACCCTGAGCTCTTTGCTAGCACCCCCTGAATCTCGAGGGCGAGATTCTTTTAAGGGGGATAGGTTTGTAACGCCCTGAATTTGGGGGTAGAATTTTTTCTTCTTTTCTCTCACCAAATTCAGGCGTTACCCTTTTCTTTTTTTCTCGTTCCCTCGCTGAACCTTGATCTTTTCCAAAGTTATGACGGGTTTTGGCTTTAGACCCCGTGTAAAGCAAAACCTTAAAATACTTTATTTTGGGTGTTGCATCATGCCGAAGCACATTTCTTTGTCTGATGTTGAGTGTTCGTCAAGTTCCGTTCCGGATTTCGATTCGCGATTTAATTCCATTTAGTGGTCCGCGCTCGTCGTGGGTTTTCGATCCGCGAAGTGGCCCGGCCCAGCCTAGCCCAGCCCAGCCCTGCCCGGCCCGGTCTGGCCCGGCCCTGCGCGCCCCTGGCACCCAAACCCCCCCCCCCATGCGCCCCCTTCTCCCTCTCTCTCTCATTTGGATCTCCCGCGCAACAACCTCTCCTCTCCTTCTTCCACCTCTCTCTCCCTGTGGTGCCCTAGGATTTGGAGACGGCGATCACCGGATTTTGGCCCCCGAGGTGAGCTCCCCTCCCCTTCCCTTCTCCCTCTCCCTCTCCCTCCTCTTCTTCCCTCCGCGCGCGCCCTCCCTCTCCCCCTGCCCACGCGCGCCCTCGCCCTTCCCCCTGCGCGCGGCGGCGCGGCCCCCCACCCCGGCCCGCGGCGGCGCCCCTGCCCGCCCCTCCCCGGTCCCGCGCGGTGGCGCTCGGCCCCTCCCCCTCCCTCCCCGGCGGCGCTCGGCCCCGCCCCGGCCTCCCCAGCGGCGCTCGGCCCCCGCTCGGCCCCCCCGCTCGGCCCCTCCCCCTCCCTCCCCGGCGGCGCTCGGCCCCGCCCCGGCCTCCCCGGCGGCGCTCGGCCCCCCCGCTCGCCCCCCCCCCCGCTCGGCCCCTCCCCCCTCCCTCCCCGGCGGCGCTCGGCCCCCGCCCGGTCTCCCCTTGCGGCGGGCGGCCCCGCCCCCCGCCCCCTGCCCCGGTCCCTGCGCGCGGCGGCGCCCGCCCCTGCCCCGGCCCCTGCGCGTGGCGCTCGCCCGCCCCGCCCCTCGGCTCGGCCAGCCGTGGTGGCCCGGCGCCCTCCCGCGGCGTGGCGAGCCCCGCTCGCCCGCGCGCGCCCGCCCCCGGCTCGGCCGCCCGCCTCCCGGCGAGCTCGGCCGCCTCTGGCCGGTTCAACCGCCCCCCTGGCCAGTTCAACCGCCCCGGCCCCGGCCCGGTCGCCCCGCCCCCGTCCCGGCCTCGCCCGACCGTGTCCCCGCTCGTCCGCGCTCGCGGTGATTATTTTTAGTCGGTAGTTAACGTCAAACTCTGTTAGTTAGCGTGCTGCGTCGCGCGCTTCGCCGCGCGACGGATTTGTCTAATTTCAGATTCTATCTATGTGTTGCGTCGTGCGCTTCGTCGCGCGACGATCCATTTTAATTTCAGGTTGTTTAAGGTGTAACGCCGCGTGTGTATTCACGCGACGTTCCACTTTGGACTCAGTTTAGTCGACGTATGACGTCGTGCGTTTCATCGCGCGACGCTTAACGTCTCCTCATAACTAAGGCGAAGTGTCTCGTTGCGTGCTCGGTGGCGCGACGAGTCGTTAACTTCTTAATTTGTTTTAGAGTGCTATGTCGCGTGTCTCGCCGCGCGACCATTCTTTTTATTTATCTCCACCTGCTTATAATGATTAGACATGAAACATGACTTTACTTTACGCTAAACATAGTGTCTACGTTAAATTTCCTTCCATTAAGCGAGTGGTTAAATTATAATCATGTAACGTGACTGTTTCCCGACTGTCTTGTTCTCTGTCTCTCTTAACTATAACTGCGAGCCCGCGTGGAACGTCTGTTTACTTACTGCATTCTATTGTATGGTGTACTGTTCTCTTGTATTAAATATGTGGATGTATGTAGGTTTGCGCTCGCATAGAGAACGATCCGGTCGAAGAGCCCGAAGAACTCGCAGGAGAAGCCCCTGAGCAGCAGTCGGTTGGTGGAGGCAAGTGTCCTTTGACCTATCTCTGTCCTATTCATTCTTTAATTCACCTCCCGCATTACACATTTATACCTAAGGATTGGCTAGCTTTTGTTATCCATGTCCTTGTTTACCTATTTGGGTCGGTTTATTATTGTTTAGCTTCATGCTATTGCTCAAACTCTAATCAATGAACATGATGAGATTATATATGATACGCTGTTTTCCCCTCTCTTATTATGATATTATACTTGTGGCTTTTAAGGGGGCTCGAGTGGTTTCTCGAGTGCCTCTCCGTAAGGACCTGTTCTATGGATGACCGCCTGGGAAAACAGTGCAACCATGAGGGTGGAATGGGACGCCCTTAGCTGAGTAATTAGAGGAACCGGGGTGTAGTTCGCTTCGCCGTCGTGCCGTCAATGGGGCTCGGTGTATGCGGCTCGCTCTGCCAAGGTTGATTTGTCCCTTGGGGAGGAGTGCGGTACATTTAGGAAACCTAACGGGCGGGTACAGCCTCGGGGAATCTTTGTAAAGGCTACGTAGTGATGCCCTGCTGGACCACCTAGGTAGTGGTCAATGGGGAGTAGCTCTCTCCGGGCAGAAAGGGAATCACGGCTTGTGGGTAAAGTGCACAACCTCTGCAGAGTGTTTGAAAACTGATATATTAGCCGTGCTCGCGGTTATGAGCGGCCAAGGGAGCTCCAGTGATTAGTGGTACTTGATCAGAGACATTTTGGTTTACAGGTGGCAATGAGGATGGTTACGATTATGCTTATGGTAATGGTAAGTGGTATTCTTTCCGCTTGGAAAGGGTACTTTGGGTTAATAACTTGGGTTAATGCAAAAACCTGGCTTTCTACTAGTAAATAACAAACTGACCAACTAAAAGCAACTGCTTGACTTACCCCCACATAAAGCTAGTCTACTACAGCCAAACAGGATACTTGCTGAGTATGTTGATGTGTACTCACTCTTGCTCTACACACCAAACCCCCCCAGGTTGTCAGCATTGCAACCACTGCTCAGGAGAAGATGAAGCTGTGGAAGGAGACTTCCAGGAGTTCCAAGGCTACGACGAGTTCTAGGTGTGGGTTAGCGGCAACCCCCAGTCGGCTGCCTGTGAAGGCCGTGTTATCTACATTTCTTTTCCGCACTTTGATTTATTGTAAGGACTATATGGACGTCTCAGACGTATGATGTAATCGACTATTATTTCCCCTTTTAATACTATTTTGAGCACTGTGTGATGATGTCCATGTTATGTAACTGCTGTGTACGTGAATAACTGATCCTGGCACGTACATGGTTCGCATTCGGTTTACCTTCTAAAAACCGGGTGTGACACCGACCCTCGGTGGTTGATGGTTCTGGCATCGCGCGGAGGAGCATCGCTGCGGCTGCCAGGTTCTGACCGACCCCGCTGGATGCGGGCGGCGGCCTGTCCCTGATGTCGTTGGCGACGCGGTGCTGGAAACCTTGGGGCAGGTGACGTATTTCTCCGGCCGGGGGTTGGCTCGCCCATACCTGCCCGACGTCCCGGCGGATCGACTCGAGCGCTCCTGCTCCCTCGTCGAGCCTGGCCTGCGCCCCGCGGACTTGCTCGAGCTGTGGGTCGTGACCCCCTGCCGGAACGGGGACCACAGCTAGCTCCCGCGGGATGTCGGCGCGAGGCATCGGCCTAGGGAGATCACCATCCTCCGGCATGCCGAGATGGTTGCCTTCGGAGGGATCCCCTAGCTCGACGTGGAAACATTCGCGGCTTGGGCCGCAGTCCTTGTCGTCAAGGCTGCGGCTGCCGTCGGAACAGTCGGAGAGGCAGTAGTCACATGCGGTCATAAAGTCCCGCATGGCACTGGGGTTGCCAAACCCAGAGAAATCCCAACAGACGCTGGGATCGTCATCTTCCTCGGACGCAGAGGGCCCGTAGGTCGAGACGTCTGTCAATCGGTCCCAAGGCGACCGCATACGAAACCCCAGAGGGGTTGCACTCGCCTCAACGTGAGCGCCCGCCAAAGCGAGGTCGCTAGGCGGGTTGAGGCCGAGTCGAAATGACGTAGGATGGGAATCAGTCGGTACCTTTTGGTCGACGAGGAGCGACATAGTCACGTCGGGGACTGATTGCGCCGTCATCTTGGGTACGAGGGCGACGTCCTGCAGGCCCTCCGCGAGCGTGCTGGCGTCGTCCACTTGCTCAGGATTGGCGTGTCGCGGGGGGACGGCGCTCGCCTTCGTCTCAAACACGAGGTCGACGCCCGACGCGCCCTCCGTTGGGGCGCTGGGGACGTCGATTCGCTCGACAGCCGACGGAGCGCGGCCTCCCGCTCGGCCTTGGTTGCCCCGCCTCTTCCTCCGATGGCGGGGGAGAGGACGGGGCGAGCTCGAATGTTGTTCTTCCACCACGCGGGGAAGACGTCGTCGATTCCACCGCCGGCGGGCGGGCTGTCGGCCGCCATTGTCGTCGTCACGCGGCGGGGGAAGGAGTATCATGTCGTAGCTGCCGTCGAGAGACATGAACTCGAGACTCCCGAAACGGAGCACCGTCCCGGGTTGGAGAGGTCGTTGGAGACTGCCCATCTGGAGCTTGACGGGAAGCTGCTCGTCAACACGCAGCAGGCCCCTACCTGGCGCGCCAACTGTCGGCGTTTCGAGACCGGGGGGTCCCTAAGCCGACGAGTGAGTGTGCCACGTGCCCCAGCCCAGATGGGTCGAGCGCGTGGGCGAGCGCGAAGGGTGGAAAGCGAGGTGGCCGGAGACGAGTCGTGAGAGAGGTGGAAATCCCGCGGCCTTCGTGTTCGACCCGCGCCCAGGTCGGGTGCGCTTGCAGTAGGGGGTTACAAGCGTCCACGCGGGTGAGGGAAGCGAGCGGCCCCAAGAGAGCGCCTGCCCCGTCCTCGTCCCCGCGCGGCCAACCTTCCCTAAGAAGGCCCTGGTCCTTCCTTTTATAGGCATAAGGAGAGGATCCAGGTGTACAATGGGGGTGTAGCAGAGTGCTACGTGTCTAGCGGGGGAGAGCTAGCGCCCTAAGTACATGCCAATGTGGCAGCCGGAGAGATCTTGGCACCCAGCTGGTGTGGTGTCGTGGCTGTCGGAGGAGCAACGGAGCCTGGTGGAGGGACAGCTGTCAGAGCGGTTGGGTCCTTGCTGACGTCCCCCTGCTTCCGTAAGGGAGCTGAGAGCCGCCGTCGTCACGGGGCTAGCGGGGCGCCATCATTGCCTATCTGGCGGAGCTAGCCAGATGGGACACCGGTCTTGTTCTCTGCGGCCCGAGTCGGCTCGGGGTAGGGTGATGATGGCGCTTCCTGTCGACGTGGTGGGCTTGTGCCCTAGGTCGGGCGACGTGGAGGCTCCTTCGAAGCCGAGGTCGAGTCTGTCCTTCATGGCCGAGGCCGAGCCCGAGCTCCTGGGTCGGGCGAGGCGGAGGTCGTTCGGCAGAGGCCAGGGCGGAGTCCGACCCCTGGGGTCGGGCGAAGCGGAGTTCGTCGTCTTCCGGGGCCTTAGCCCGAGTCCGAGCCCTGGGTCGGGCGGAGCGGAGTTCGCCGTCTTCCGGGGCCTTAGCCCGAGTCCGAGCCCTGGGTCGGGCGGAGCGGAGTTCGCCGTCTTCCGGGGCCTTAGCCCGAGTCCGAGCCCTGGGTCGGGCGGAGCGGAGTTCGCCGTCTTCCGGGGCCTTAGCCCAAGTCCGAGCCCTGGGTCGGGCGGAGCTTCCTATGGCGCCTTTGGCAAGGCCTGACTGCCTGTCAGTCTCACTCTGTCAAGTGGCACTGCAGTCGGAATGGCGCAGGCGGCGCTGTCCTTCTGTCAGACCGGTCAGTGGAGCGGCGAAGTGACGGCGGTCACTTCGGCTCTGCCGGGGGGCGCGCGTCAGGATAAAGGTGTCAGGCTACCTTTGCGTTAAATGCTCCTGCGACTCGGTCGGTCGGCGCGGCGATTTAGTCAGGGTTGCTTCTTAGCGAAGGCAAGGCCTCGGGCGAGCCGGAGATGTGTCTGCCGTTAAAAGGGGGCCTCGGGCGAGACGGAAACTGTTGGGGGCCTTCGGCATCCGAAGGTCCTCAAAAACAGGATTTAACAGTGTTTCTAGAGTATAATGTGTGAACAGGTATCTTCGGACTCGAGTCGATATCATAGTAGGAGAAGTCCAAGTAATACGAAGGTTGATACAACGCCGAAGATGTGAGCGGGAAAGCTTCGGCGTGATAGCGGAAAAAGAAACCGACTTAAAGATGAAAAGGCTATTCGGACCTCGGTGGATTACTATAATTCTACCAAGTGTAAAGGGCATGAATGTAATTTTATATGGGCTGTGTCCCGTGCCTATAAATAGGTGAACAGTACTCCCGTACTGGACACGCTGACTTGGCATTTGCTTTTGCGTCACATTTGTATTTTCATCTCCTTCCAAGCCGAAGGTACATTTGTGATTGAATGTCATTTCTATTTCTTCATAATAATAATGCAAAAATAAACTGTTAATAACATATAATTGCTTATGTTATTCTTTATATTTCATATGGTTCTTTCTTCATCCTCGTATGTTGTGTTTATGAAGGCATACCCTTCATAACCTTCGTCCGAAAGCTATTATACCCTAAGGGAAATAATGCTTCGAAGGACGAAGGACTTTACCATTTAACATTTTCTGTGTTGCCTTGTTCTTAAGACGAAGTATCTGAGAACAAGTCCCCAACATTGGCGCCCACCTCCGGTGAACTCACTACCACCCTTTGAGTTTTTTAACACCTTCGGCGATCATAAACCTTCGCTATGGCGCCGAAGAAACCTTCAGCAACTGGGGCTGCACCTCTGCAACCGCTGGACCCCAATCAGGAGACTCTCTCTCTTCGGGAGGCCCGAAGCCAGAAGAGGAAGGCTGTCAGCCCGACACCGCAAGAGGATGAGCTAGATCAAGAGATCAGAGACATGGAGATGCTTCATCAACAGGTGCAGAGGAAGAAGGAAAAGATGGCCAGGCTAGCTGAACTACAAAGGCAGATAGACGAAGCTTCTGAAGAAGTTCGCCATCTTACTCACGATGAGCAGAACCGAAGACCTCAGAACCAAAACCTTCATCAGGAGGGTTTCCTCAACGAAGATGACTGGTATAACAACTTCCATCATGGAAATTTTGTTTTTGATGATGCTTCTCCTCTGTCCGATGAGCTGCAGGCTACACCTTGGCCTCCGTCCTACAAGCCGCCCCAGATTCCCATATTCGATGGCCATTCAGACCCGAAGCAGTTTTTGATGAGCTACGAAGCAACAGTATCTTCGTATGGTGGCAATGCTGCAGTCATGGCAAAGTCTTTTGTTATGGCTGTCAGGAGTGTTGCTCAAACCTGGTATTCCTCCCTTCGACCAGGAACGATCACTTCATGGCAAAAACTGAAGGACATGTTGTTAACCAGCTTCCAAGGGTTTCAGACGAAGCCGGTCACTGCTCAGGCCCTGTTCCAGTGCACACAGGATCACGAAGAATACCTTCAGGCGTATGTCAGGAGGTTCTTGCGTTTGAGGGCGCAGGCGCCAACGGTGCCCAACGAAATTGTCATTGAGGCCATGATCAAGGGACTTCGGCCTGGACCTTCAGCTCAGTACTTTGCTAGGAAGCCTCCTCAAACTTTGGAGAAGCTGCTCCAGAAGATGGACGAGTATATTCGTGCCGACAATGATTTTCGCCAAAGAAGGGAGCAGGCTTTCAGGTTTTCCGAAATGACCAGGGGCTTCGGAGGAAGATTCTATCCGAGGCATGTCAGGTCAATCCACAACTCTACTCAAAATGATGATAAGGGGAGTCAGCAGCAAAGGCCACAGTGCTCCTCACAGGCTTCGGGGCAACAGCAAAGCTTCTTCCGGCCACCAGCTCCAAGAGGCAGAGGCGCCAGGGGCTTTGGCGGAAGATTTGGAGATCAACCAAGGAGAATATTTTGCTTGTTCTGTGGTGAAAACAAGGGCCATACCACCAGGACGTGCCATGTTACCATCCAGAAACAAAAGGAGATAGCCGAAGCTGCAGTACAACAAGCTCAGCCGAAGCAGGTCATGCATACTGCTTCGTACCATTCGCCTTACATCCCAGAATACGTAGGCAACCACCCTGCAGTTTCTGTTGCTTCGGCGAGTCAACCTCAAGCTTCTTGGCAACAGCCTCTGCCTCCACCACCGCTGCAACAAGGTCAACAGCCAGAAGGGAGCCAATATGCTCCACATCAAAGGGACTTCAGAGAACAATCCGAAGCTCGCACAGTCAATAGCACTGTGCCAGAGTCGAAGCACATCTATTGACAAATATCCTACCTTGACAGCAGTCTTTTCCATTCAGTTTTATTTTCTGTGTAATAAAGGACACTTTTTAAATTTCAAGTAATAGTTTTGTTGTTTGCCACAAGGAAAACATATCTTCTACACAGGCTTAAGTTGTCGGAGCTTGAAAATTTGCAATAGCAAGGAGGACCTTCGGGTTATTAAATTCATTTCAAAAAAGAAGACACGGTATGAATTCTTTGAAGCAACAAAAAGTCGTTCCAAAAGGAGCGCAGTGTAAGTTTTTTGCTCCAAAGTCGTTCCTAAGGGAATGCAGAGCTTACAGCGAGAAGTCAACGCTGATTCCACCGAAAGTAAAAGGCGAAGAAGCTCCAAAGTCGTTCCTAAGAGAATGCAGAGCTTACAGCGAGAAGTCAACGCTGATTCCGCTGAAAGTAAAAGGCGAAGAAGCTCCAAAGTCGTTCCTAAGGGAATGCAGAGCTTACAGCGAAAAGTCAACGCTGATTCCGCCGAAAGTAAAAGGCGAAGAAGCTCCAAAGTCGTTCCTAAGGGAATGCAGAGCTTACAGCGAAAAGTCAACGCTGATTCCGCTGAAGTAAAAGGCGAAGAAGCTCCTAAGGGAGGCTTACAGCGAAAAGTCAACGCTGATTCAAAAAAGTTTATGTATTTTATTGCAGGGATGTGTGTGTAATTTTGGAACGAATACCTGTAGCTTCGGAACGAATACCTTTTCTCATAGCATAACATCATCACATCATTTTGCATAGCATAAGCATCATACATCATTCCGCATATGGCACAAGAAGGGGATACAATATTGATCTTCGGAATGTAGCTTCGGAAAATATTTTCATGAAGTTTGGATGTTCTTCATCAGAACACTATGGGTATTGTTGTGATAAATGAAAATTCTTCTTCACGAAGCATGAAAAGAAGGGAAGGTGTTTTTTCGTCAAAGACTCAAAAACGGTACGTATGTAAAATTTCATGCATCGTAAAGAATTGAATCATAAAAAAAAGTTTATTACATTCAGGGTTACAAGATATTACACATAGTACACTTCAGAAGTTTTTACAGTAGCACTTAGTCTTCCCTAAGTACTACTTCTGCAGCTTCGTTCAGGAGTTGATTGACAACTTGATCCATGATAACTTCAGCCATCTTTTTAATTTCATCGTCATCTTTCGGGGGAGGACCCAGAGACGCTTTAGTAGGATCTGAGGGAGGACAGGATACAGCTACATTGCTATTACAAATTGCGAACGAAGTTTAAAATTAAAAATTACAACACAATAAAAACCACTAGTTAATACCTATTTGCCCTTCGGGCTCCACGCTCTTCTCAGCAGCCTCTACTACTTTTCTAGCATCGTGGATGCCCTTTTCGCTTTTTTGGATAATTTCTCGGGCCATTTCTCGGCCACCATTGTCCCAGACATCGGTAAAAAATTTTCCTCCAACCATGCTAGCTTCGGCTGAAGGATCCTTTGTATCTTCGAAGGGCAAGGTAGCTTCGGATTGCGCTAAAATCTTTACATGCTCACAGCCCTTTTTCTCCAAAATGGTGGCAATTCCCCTGGCACCCGAAAAAGCACATATATCTCCGCGGCTATTTAAAATTTCTTCGAAGGCCTCAGCTTCGTGGCTAATCCATTCAATGGGGCCTTCGGGGTTGCCTCTCGTAAAGTTTTCCTCACTCGAAAATGCGCCAACGCTGGCGAAGCTAGTTTTCATTTTCTTAACACATTCAATAGATTTGTTATAGCATCTCTTCTTGGACGCACGAAGCTCTTCAACAGTTCCTTCTAAATGATTTGCCCATTGGTCGCTAAGTTCTCGCTTTGTTTCTTCAAGTATGCGTTCTTCTCTAGCTCTGGCTAGTTGTTTTCGAAGATCTTCAATTTCACGTTTCTGAGCTTCAGCTTGACCTTTAAAAGTAGCTTCGTCTTCTTTTATTCTGCTTATCAATGAATGCAATATTTTGTCTTTTTCGAGACCTTCCTTCCGTAGTTCAATTACTTCGGAACGAAGATTGCTCAGGGCCATCACACATCCTTCATCTTCGGCATCTTTTTGGGCCCTGAGGGCATTGCTAAGTATAAGGCCCTGCAAAGAAGAATGTGTGTGTGTGTTAATAAATCTAAGCAAATGAAAATTTTTTGTTTTCAAGAAACAATGCGAAGGTCTCAAATTTTGTACCTTTAAACTATTATACGCCAAGCTGTCGGCCAACTCGTCTTTCGACAGCACCGAGAGTCCGTCTTCTAGTGTTGGGAATCCGAAGCTCTTGCTCATCTCCCGGCAGACAGAAATCTCCTTGCTGTCAGGGAGACAGTACAAGAAATCTTCTTCTCCGCTGCCGTTGAATATCAACGCCCCCTTTGGATATTTTAGTTTTTGGGCGTAAAACTGGGCCTCTTGCTTTTCTTTTTCAGACAACTTTTTCCCCGAAGCATGTCGAACAATATAATCAGGGACTTTGGGGGATGCTTCGGGGGCAGCAGCACTGATTTCTTCAACAAGAATTGGCTCTGTCACTTTTTCTTCCTCGGTTTCCAGGGATTTTACCTTCGTGGGCTCCGAAGGACCAGCTTCAGCTTCAGTTTCTTGCTCTGGAGCTTTAGTATCAAAAATCTCAGTTTTCGCTTCGGAGGTTTCAACAGTCTTCTTCGGAGTTGTGCTTGAGGACTTAATTGTTTCTAGAACATCTAGCACGTTGACCATTCTTTTTCTTTTCGGAGTCACCGCTAGCCCCTTTTTTATTTTTGTTGTGTCAACATTTGCTGAAGGACTTAAAACTTCTGATATTTTTGATCCCTCAGCTGATCCTTTTGTTTCTTCCATTTTTCTGTTAATGGCGCTTCGGCCATTTCTTTGGTTTCTGATAACGAAATCTTTGGTTCTTCCAATTCCGTTCTTGTTGGCGCTTCGGCTATTTCTGCGATTTCTGGCAGCAAGGTTGGCTGTTCAGCTTCGGTGGCCGAAGAAGTCTCTCCGGTGAATTCAGGCACCGAGGCTGGTTCAATGTAGTGTGGCCGATGTGTGAGGACCTTTATCCTTTTTCTTTTCGGTGCTGGCTCACTAGGAGCAGCTGCAGCTTCTTCTTTCGTAGAGGTCGCGCCTTTTCTTTTCTGCCCTTGAATGGGATAACGATAGTCAGGGTAGACGAATCCGATTGCGTCAAACACTCGGTTCAGTCTTTTCTTTTTTCGGCCTCCGAAGGCTGCTGACAATGCAGTATCTTCGGCCTTCGAGTAAGCCCCAAGTAGTTCGTCACTTAAATTTTCAATACCTTTCAGCCAGTCATCATCTGGCTCAACGAATTTATCTCCGAACTTGAAAGTATACTTCAGTCTGATAAGTCCACCTTCGTCAGCCTCCTTTATGGTCTCTTGTGGCATTTCCCATCTTTCCGCGAGCGGCCATACTCTGAAGGCAATATGCTCTTGGACCAAATCTCTTGTTCCAATAAAAGAACAAATAACTCCGAAGGCTCTCCGGCATTCTTCGGCAGCATCATTCATTTCAACCTTCGGCTTTCGCAGGCCGAAGCTTTGCCAAATAGGGCGCATAATTATACCTTTAATATCTTCCCGTGCTTTCAGGTCATTTTTCACATAAAACCATTCTGTCATCCAGTCGCCGGGCCATCTCTTCCGAAAGGTTGGTACGGGACAGCTTGACCCAGACCGAGAAACGAAACTGTAGCAGCCAAAATTATTGTGATACTGTTCCTTACCCCAGGGTTTTGTCTCGTATGATAATTCGTGTATGTTGCAGAAACTTTTCGCATCAGGTTCCAGACCTTGGCTTCTCACGGCCCACACGAAGATGATCAGCCTTATAATTGCTTCGGGGGTAAGTTGATGAAGATAGATTTCAAACATTTTCAGTACTTCTACGACAAAGCTGCTCAGGGGAAACCGTAGTCCAGCTTTCAAAAAGCTTCGGAACACTACGACTTCATTTTCCTCAGGGGTCGGGCAAGTTTTCTCTCCTTCGTCAACCCTCACAATGGATAAATCCCGAAAGTATCTTCCCCTCATGTTGACAAGATGATTTTCTTTGATACCTGATTTGCCAAAAACTGAATGGCTTGGTCGCCAGGGGCGATCTTCGGAGTCTTCACCACCACTATCCACGTCATAACTGTCGCTGTCATCAGTATCTTCAGACAAACCTTCTAAAATCTCTTTGGTGATTTTTTCTGTGTTGGTCTTCGACATTGCTATAAGAAACCCCAGGTTCTTCTCTTCAGAAAGACTCAGCTTCATCTTGGGAGCAGCCTTCTTATCTTCAGACATCTTCGGAACCACTAAAAAACTGTTTTCAACGCCGAAGCTTAAAAACTTAAAAAGCTAAGCAAATCTTGGTGCGCAAGAGCTAAAAATTGAGTGAGCGAGAACAAATGGCAAGAGAGCGTGCCAAATGAGCTCGCGGTATGCTCTTATTTATACGCCCAGTGCGTTAAAAATTGAAAGACCCCGCCTGTCAGTGAATGTTGCTATTCTAGCAAAGGGAAGGTGTTTTTTCGGACCTTCGGCTTAAAGCCTTCGTCCATGTCGCAATCTAAATTTATTATTTTAACAAATTAATATTGCGAGGGGCTACTGTTGGGGGCCTTCGGCATCCGAAGGTCCTCAAAAACAGGATTTAACAGTGTTTCTGGAGTATAATGTGTGAACAGGTATCTTCGGACTCGAGTCGATATCACAGTAGGAGAAGTCCAAGTAATACGAAGGTTGATACAATGCCGAAGATGTGAGCGGGAAAGCTTCGGCGTGATAGCGGAAAAAGAAACCGACTTAAAGATGAAAAGGCTATTCGGACCTCGGTAGATTACTATAGAATTACTACCAAGTGTAAAGGGCATGAATGTAATTTTATATGGGCTGTGTCCCGTGCCTATAAATAGGTGAACAGTACTCCCGTACTGGACACGCTGACTTGGCATTTGCTTTTGCGTCACATTTGTATTTTCATCTCCTTCCAAGCCGAAGGTACATTTGTGATTGAATGTCATTTCTATTTCTTCATAATAATAATGCAAAAATAAACTGTTAATAACATATAATTGCTTATGTTATTCTTTATATTTCATATGGTTCTTTCTTCATCCTCGTATGTTGTGTTTATGAAGGCATACCCTTCATAACCTTCGTCCGAAAGCTATTATATCCTAAGGGAAATAATGCTTCGAAGGACGAAGGACTTTACCATTTAACATTTTCTGTGTTGCCTTGTTCTTAAGACGAAGTATCTGAGAACAAGTCCCCAACAGAAACCCCTCGGGGTCGGCTACCCTTGCCCGAGGCTAGGCTCGGGCGAGGCGTGATCGAGTCGCTCGTATGGACTGATCCCTGACTTAATCGCACCCATCAGGCCTCTGCAGCTTTATGCTGATGGGGGTTACCAGCTGAGAATTAGGCGTCTTGAGGGTACCCCTAATTATGGTCCCCGACACATACGTTCATCGCTGAACAGGTTGTGGAGAATAATGTGTATGAGCTCACTTACAGTGGGGCTCATGTGAAGTGTAAGGCTTACCAAAGGAGATGGTTAAAGCTGAGCATTGCTTTTAAAGTTGGTCAAATTTTTATTAGCAGTTACTAAGTATAAGTAGATACCAAACCAAATAAATAAGAGATCACAATTAATAATAACACCCATAATGCAATGCATATGACAAATTAAGTTTAGTTCCATAAATTACTCATGTGAGGGTCTGAGCTGCTCATGACCGTGAGCACGGCTGATATATTAGTTTTACACTCCGTAGAGGTTGCACATCTTTACCCACAAGATGTGTTTCCCGATTAGCCAAGGTTAGCTAGACCCTTAAACACTTCCAAGGTGAATAGCTAGGGATCCACTGCGAGGCCTTTCTAAAGTTCCACTAGTTCGAGAAAACCCGCTACAGATTCAGGAAGAAGGAAGTATATGAATTCCTTGTCCGAAATGCCATCGCACCAGTTCGACATGAGGACCTCTCTATACTCTGCAGCAACGTTTCCCAACTTGCCCCTTTCGGGTAAGGTAATCTCTCTCTAGCTTTCCTAATTACTTAGCCAAGGGCGTCCCATTACACCCTTGTGGTAGCGCTGTTTTCCCGGTTGGTAGCTCCATGTTCTAATTAACATAATAATCTTGTCATGAATAATAAATAAACCAGCAGTATTAATAGAACATGATCTTATATAACATTAATTCCCAAAACTAGGTAGAGCAATAGCATATACTACCCAAAAGTTCATTTGTTTGCAAGGTGTGGGATAAACAATACTAGGGTAACCTATTAGGTCCCATCAAATTAACCTAAGCATGTCACAATGATTAACAAGAACATTATTAAGTAAAGAAAAGTGATCAAGGACACAACTTGCCTTAGACTTGAGATTCCAGGTACCTCACCAAATTGGTCTTCGGGTGACTCATAACCTCGCTGCTACTCATAGCAACACATATAAATAGACAAGAAGTACTTAAAAATAATAGTACACCAAACATGAGAACAAACAACGTAAGAATATTCTACGCGCTACTATAAGAGCGTAGGTTCGAGAATCACTAAAATCGAAGTTACAGTGAAAATAATATGATTTTCAGAAGACCTATGTGATTATATATGTGATTAACAAAAAGCATGTGATAAAAAGGTAACTAACTCCATCCAACTTTTAATTCAAGTGGCCAATAGTTCACATTCTAGTCAACTTATAGATGACCTAATTTCAATTATTAACTTAGATAAGTTAATCCAATAAACATGGGTTAAATATATTAGTTCTAAAAGTAGGTGTTATGCTATAAATAGGGTTGTTACTATGTAGACAATTTTATTATGAAGCTAACACAACTAGAACAGACCAAAATTGAGTTAAAACGAGAAAGATATGGATTTTACAAATTTCTAGAATTATTTTCATATTAGAAATCCAATTTCGGATTATATTATATAGATCCTATCCCCTAATGAACGATGACCACAATTCCCTAGAAAAGCAGGGGCTAATCTATTAAAAACAGAAGTCACATGTAAGGTTCTTTATGCATGAGTGGACTACGGGTTAGTTTTGGGAAACCAGAGGGTCTCTTTATTAAGATGGACATGGCGAAGGGGTATGTTGGATTACTAGCCGTGGGATCCAAATCTGACGGTAGGGATCAGAGACTTATCTCACCTAAATCAGTATTCTATCACAATGGTCAGATCTAAAATCAACGCTTGAGATTAAAGGATCCCACGATCTGATCTCGACCAATAGATCTGAGATCAATGGCTATGATTTTCGATCCCCGATGGGTATTTGAGATTCAATCGTGAGCGCTGATCACTGGATCGACGGCCAGGGCTGTTTCTCCCCCGCACGATCATGTTCACGCTGGAACGGGGCTATGGCATCCTGCCCACGGTGGTAGACCCACCGGCAAGCGGTGGCTGCTGCAAGGCTATGGATGAGATGAGTCTTTGATTGATGGCTTGAGGTGTTATGGTGGAATGTATTTATATAGGCTGGGAGGTGGGTGGTTACATGATATATCTAATTTGATACTTATATGTTACAACCATATCTTATATATTAGGAACTCTAACAAACTCGAAACCAAATCTGTTACATGATAGGTTTAATCTGCGACGTGTTTGGTTTGATGTAGTGTAAGGGTATAGGATTCCTTCAGTTATCTGATAACGTTACATGCGTTTGTTATGAGTTCTATTGGAATCGGATACATTGGAATCGAATACCACAGTATAGAAAACTCAAACCCTCCAACCCTAGCCGGAATCAACGACCCGATTCACTCGCTCGGCGCCGCTCGAGCCTTCCTCCTCGGACGCCAGCGCCGCGCCGCGCCGCCACCCAGCCTCCCTCCTCCTCGGACGCTAGCAGCCGGCGCCAAGGACGCCAGCGCCGCCACCCAGCCTCCCTCCTCCTTGGACGCTAGCAGCCGGCGCCAAGTATTCGCCGCCGTCCAGGTAACAAATCCTGTTCTCTCCAAATCTCAAGTTTGCCCAGAGTCCGTCTCACCGAATCCCCTAGAGTCCGTTTCTCCGTCTCTCCGGGTCTCTCCGGGTCTGGTGGCCACACCTCCGAAACCGGCTCCTTGTTCCTGTCGCCTGCCATCAGCGACAGATGCAACGAGACGCAGCGGGATGCTAGCTAGAGCATGCGCCACCACTGTTTCCGTCCCGCTTAGGGCCGTGACTTGACTGAGCCTCAATATTGCTGCTGCTGGAATCATTCACGGGCTTCGGTCTAGATGATGACCGATGAGCGACGACTGGGACTTGTGCGTGTTCGCCAGATCTAGCTAGCATCCCGTTGTCAGCCTGTTCCTAATCTAAACGGAGCAGCAATGGACAGCATTCTTGGACGACGACGTGGGGCACAGTGGGCAGCTCTGTCCATGTATTTATCTGACTGGAATAGCCAAAGCCAGCTCTGTCCATCAGCTCTGGATAGCTATGGATAGCTCTGCCATCAGCTCTGTCCATGTATTTATCCTCAAGAACTCATTTGATATTCAGATTTATCCTCAAATCTGAAACCGACTGCAGTGAGCAGCCATGTCGTCTGTTTAATTTATTTGATGTGCACAATGATATCCAGATTTATATGAAACTCATTTGTTGACCTCCAGATTTATTCTCAAGAACTCGACGAAGGAATATGGCATTTAGGGGTATCTTGAGTTCTCTCCTTGTCACGTACTATTATGTCTGGTTGCTCATGGGATTAGCATATAGAAGAAAATGTCTGAGAATAGAAAGAAGGTTAAGAAATAGAGAGCGTAGGATGGAGAATTTAAATGAACTCATTCGTGAGAGTGATAAAAAATGTATTAGTGAGCTTCGTATGGATAGAAGAACTTTCTTTATTTTGTGTGAGATGCTTAGAGATGTTGGTGGGCTAAAGGCCACACGCAATATGACCATAGAGGAGATAGTGGCTCATTTTTTGTATACATTGGCTCATCATTTGAAGAACCGAACAATTGGAAGGTTTTTCTTTCGAAGCGGCGAGACAGTTAGTAGACAATTCAACTTATGCCTTCTAGTTGTTCTAAAGTTGCAACATTTGCTTCTTAAGACCCCTGAGCCAATTCCAGAGAATAGCACTGATAATACTTGGAAAAACTTTAAGGTAAATACATAAGACCTATAAGGTTCTTTAGTTTTTCTTCAACTTTAAATAGACACATTGAAGTGATATTTCTTTTATGAAATGTCTGTAGAATTGTTTGGGTGCATTAGACGGAACCGCTATCAAGGTAACTGTGCCAACACATCTAAAAGGAAGATATAGGTCAAGGAAAGCGGACATTGTGACAAATGTATTGGGTGTTTGTGCACCCGATATGCAATTCATCTATATGCTACCTGGTTGGGAGGGTTCAGCGCATGATGGTCGTGTACTGCGTGATGCTATCTCGAGGCCAAATGGATTGCGTGTCCCTCAAGGCGAGTTTTATTTCAATAACTTCCATTTGGTTTGGTGGTATAGTGTTTTAAGTGTGTATATTAACTTGAAAATATCCTTTTAGGTTGTTATTATCTTGTTGATGCGGGTTATACAAACGCCAATGGATTTCTAGCACCTTATCGAGGTCAACGATACCATTTGGGTGGTTGGACAGCGCAGAATCCACCACATAGTGCTGAGGAGTATTTCAATATGTGTCATGCTCGAGCAAGAAATATTATAGAGAGGGCTTTTGGAAGGCTTAAAGGGCGATGGGCGATTCTTAGATCCCCTTCATATTTTCCTATAAAGACGCAGTGTCGTATAATAATGGCATGTGCCCTTTTGCACAATCTAATTTTGCAAAAAATGTCTAGAGACCCTATGGAAAGTGAGGAACAATCGGTGGTAGATTCTGAAATGCCTGAGGGAGAAGTTGGTGAACCAGAATTTATTATGGGTATCTCCACAACAAATGCGTGGAGTACTTTTCGTGACACTCTTGCGCAGGGGATGTATAATGCTTATAGGGCTTCTCATTGATTATTTCATGGTACTTTTGATGCTTAAGTACTTTTCATGGCTCGATTACTATTTTTTACTATATATGTGTTTATGACTTGTCATCGTTTGTATGCAGAATGGACATTTTGGAGGGCTCTATTGCTGTTCGTGGTAGGGGGAAAAACAAAAGGAAGTGGATTCCTATTGAAGATGATGAACTGATCAAAGCATTGGTTGATGTTTCTTTGGATCCGAGGTGGAGGAGTGATGGGAGTTTCAAGAATGGTTACACTTCAGTACTTGAAGCTCGCCTCACTGAAAAGCTACCTGATTCAAAAATTTCTGCAACTCCTCATATCGAGTCAAGGTTAAGATACTTCAAGACAAAGTATTCTGCTTTGGAGCAGATGTTGAACAAGAGTGGGTTCACATGGGATCCGACCAAGAAGATGATTCAGTGCGAGAAACAACAATATGAGACACATTGCAAGGTACTTTCATGAATAGCTTAACAAGATAATTACAAGGTAACTGAACCACCTAAAAGTTCAATCAGCATGACATTCTAACTAATCCGTGTCCTCATCTGTACCAAACATGCTACCTGAAATGCATTGCGTAAGCTCAAATTTACCTGGCTTTGCATTGAGAATATTATAGCTACATTTATATTTTTCTCTGTCTTTATTTCTCAGAATATTAAGTCATTCGAACGGCAAGAACAAAAGTTCAATCT
This sequence comes from Zea luxurians, assembly GCA_029449295.1. Lineage (NCBI taxonomy): Eukaryota > Viridiplantae > Streptophyta > Magnoliopsida > Poales > Poaceae > Zea > Zea luxurians. The sequence continues at coordinate 39,279,642 of JAOPSE010000001.1, read as the reverse complement.
AACTGTTAAATACTACTCTAGTCAATTCTACTTGGTTATCTCTTGATAGAAGCAAGGAGAGAGAGAGAGAGGCCAAAGTGAAGGTGCTGGTCTAGATGTTGAATGATGGAGCTTTGGAAGTTGCTGTTGGTTTAGTTGGTCTCAATCTGTTTACCTTTAGTGTTCTTCGTATGTTGTTGTTGAATGACGGTGAATGATGATAAAAACTGAATTTTTATGATGTTGAACGTTGTTGAATGTTCACGAATGGTGTTGAATATGGTATTGTATCTGTGGGTAGCTTTCAATGTGGTTTGTTGAATGTCGGTACCTTTCAATATGGTAAAAACTGAATTTTTATGAGTTTTGAATGTTGTTTAATGTTCACGAAGGGAATGATGTTGAATGATAGTAAATACTGAATTTTTATGTTCACGAATGATGTTGAATGGTTTCTTATATTAAAACGTATATTGGAATGAAAAAGTGTTACAAAACTCACACTTTTAATTTCATTACGTTACATTGGTTTCTAAAACAAACAGTGTATTGGAATCAAAAAGTGTTACAAAATTTAACCAAGCAAATCATGTAATGGCATTCATTGATTTGGAATCCACCGTTTTTTAATTTCCATTGCGATACCATTACCCATGGTGAACCAAACACTACCCTGGTACTTATCCGTTACAATCATATCCTATCTATTAGGAACTCTAACAAACTCGAAACCAAATTTGTTACATAATAGATCTAATATGGTACTTATTTGTTACAATCATAACCTATCTATTAGGAACTCTAACAAACTCGAAACCAAATCTGTTGCGCAGGTCAGAAGTTTGGTCGGGCAGTTACAATAACTTCTATGGTTAGTTTGTTACGAACAGCAAGGGATGGCTGATGTCATGGATGATGTAACAGTGATGCAAGATCTGGCAAGTGGAATAAAAAATAGGAGGAAAAACTCACGTGGGCTGTGCTCCTTAAGTGGCCGATTAGGTAAGCCTTTTATTTGCTATTCTTTTTTTGTTTTTTATTTCCAGATTTAATTATCCCAATTCAAATCTGATTTTAAAATTTGAAACCATATTTATATGCACAACCAAAACACCAACATGAATGCAAATATTTTACACTTATTTACTCCTTATTTACTTTGCTCAAATAAGTATTTGTATGCATGAAATTTAATAAGCATGGAATTCACATAGTTATATAACCCAATAGGAGTAATTTATATAGAATAACTCACTATCCTATTTATTATAGTTTAAGTATATAGCTAACATTTTATATTTATTATTTATTAAATTGTAGGGAAGATAATATCAATTCATAAATTTGCTATAGTATGCTTGAAATTTTAAATCTTTAGGGAATTTTCTTAATTCACCAAGATACAATTTTGGAGTGCTACATCTCTCCTTAAGTGGAACTTTGTAAAGGTCTCGCAGTGTACCCTCGCCTACTCACCTTGGCAGTGTTTAAGGGTCCAATCAACCCGATGCAACAAAGGGAACACATCATGTGGGTAAACCTGCGCAATCTCTGCAGAGTGTAAAACTGGTATATCAGCCGCGTTCACGGTCATGAGCGGCTCAGACCCTCACATGAATAACTTATGGAAGTAAACTTAATTTGTAATTTGCATTGCATTATTGTGAGTTTTATTATTAATTATGATCTCTTATTTTTATTAGGATGGTATTTACTTGTACTTAGTAACTACCGAGTTTGTGTCACGGCCACCACCGTGTACTAGAGGGAACGAGGCCCGCGACGTTTCTGCCACAAGCTCGATAGTGGAGATGGTGGGGAGCGTCCGAGAGGAGCCAAAAGCGAAGCACTACTTCACGTGGAGAAGGCCCGCGTCTCTCTATGGAGTTACTCGTCTGTGGTGCTTGACCCTCGCTTGGGCTATCGTTTGTGTAGGGGCACCAACGAGAATTAGTTGGGACCTTAGGTGGTTCCGGATACCTTGGTAAAAATACCAGTGTCATCCACGAGAGTTTGCACCTCTACCCTTGCTCTTTACCTTCCACATTTACATTAAGTGGTTAAGTTTCAATCTCTTCTTTCTAGTTAGAATATTTAGGTTTGGAACTTACGCGTTGCAGTAGAGATAACAATACTTAGACAAAACCTTAGTTTGCATATTCTAGACTGCTGATTGACATAGGTTTTGTTATAGAGATTTATTTGTGGCCTAGTTTAGAAAGAAGTTTTTAGAAGTCATAATTCACCCCCTCTTAGGTGTCACTGTTTCCTGCAGCCCCGACGAACATGTGCGGGCTAGTGTGGCCACACAAATGGAGAAGGATCATGGGACCAACGTGGCCCCGACGAGCACACTCGTGGCATGGCTGATGGACAGTTCCTAGGTGGACAGTTGGGTTCATTTGGATGCTAAAGACTAAATTTACTCCCACCATATCGAATGTTTGAATACTACTTGCAATCGTTAAATATAGTTTAATTACAAAACTAATTATGTATATAAGGACTAAATAGTAAGATGAGTCTACTAAGCCTAATTAGTTCATGATTTGATCATGTGATGCCACATTAAACATTTACTAAACATGGGTTAATTAGGCATAATAAATTGCCTCGTCGTTTAGTCTTTATCTATGTAACTAGTTTTGTAATTATACTATATTTAATACCAGTTATTCACATTCTAACATTCGATGTGATACAGACTAAACTTTAGCTAAGAGAACCAAACACCACATAGTGATGTAGGAGAGCCACGACAAATAAAATATACAATGGAGGAAGATGAAGAGAAAACAAACAAACCGATATTTGTGGAACGAGTGACAGTGGCGGATAATTTTCTTTATCTCCACGAAACTTGATTTGGTGGAGTATCTCTTGAGGAGCCCCATCACATTGGTGTATCTGACAGTTAGATCTAGCATTTTGGTAAATTTATATTTTGTTTATGTGAATTTTTGAGTAAATTTTTGTTAAATCTCATTATTTATGCGAACTTAGAGTTAATGGAGCACTATCTAAGACCCTTTGACCGAGTACTCACCATCTCTACTACTATAAAGCACGAGTTTCGTGTGTCGTGCATCATTGTGCGTCGCGCTTGAAGCACGTATGGTTATTCCCCTCCCCTGGATAAGGCTTATCACACTGGAGGCAAAACCAATCCCGCCATAAATCGCTTGCGTTCCTATCTCCTAGCGCATATGGTTATTCCCTCTCCGGCAAAACTAATTCTTACTATACAAAGCACCACTTTCCACGGCCTTCCACGATTTCCATCATCATCAACTTTTGGGAAAAAAATCTTTTATGTTTCTTTGTAACCTGTGTCCAAGCCAAGAACTGCTTTTGAACCCCACTTAATCCAGCCTGACCCATGACATGTCGTAGCCCGACGCCGATGCCATCCCCATCACCATCGCCATAGCTATGGATCTCTATGAGTAGCATGAGTGCAACGTTGAACTCAAAGTGGTAGAGGTGGTCGGTGGCGAGGATGGATGCGACGAGCGCGTCGCAGTGGCACCACTTGGGGTGCTTAGCGTCAGGGCGGGTGTGGATTGAGGCGGTCGAGATGAAGAGTGGGAGGAGAGCATGGAAGAGACAAATGAGGAAGGGCGACGGTGGGTAGGCCGGGTCTGAGTGGAGGGAAGCGAGAAGCGTGATGGCGTCGTGGAAGTGTTGGAGCTCTTTCAGGGAGAGGACATACAAAGCGGAGAGGATGAGGTGGTGGTGGTGCTGATGGGGCGCGTTGGTCAGATGTGAGAGGTAGGAGAAGATCGGGGATCGAGAGATAGGGGAGGCCTTTCGGTCGTCGAGAGGAGAAGATTTGTGAGGAGGCAGTAGCCATGGCCCCGCGGGCATCGAGGTTTAGAAGATGAAAAGTCTGGTCGACCCGCGATAGGTGGAGTGGGATGGAAATGAACTGTACTATGCGGGTATTGGGCTTCTGCATTTGTATGCTTATATGTTGGACTTTGGATCTCAAATAGATGTTTGATTGCTTTTGAAAATTTGCTGGCGAAAGCCATTATTAATCGATATGCACTCTTCGTCTCATAAAAGGTGTGGTTTATTATTTCCTTATCAGTCAAATAGTATTTCTCTATCTCTTCTCTTATATTTCTCTGAATATATAGTTATGATCCACTCAAGTAATTTGTGTGCTGTTACAACGCAGACAATGTATTAGTAGAATTTTAAAGTTCACATAAAGCTATATCCTCCTTCTTAAAATAGTTGACACTCTCATTTATTTAAAAACCAATTATTTTTTAACTTTAGCTAAATATCTAAAAATAATTAATATTTATAGTATATAATTAGTATTAATATTTGGATCTTTTTAGAACAACCTTTTATTTTAGAATTTAATTATTGCTTTTTAATAATTTTTTGTAAAATATAAGAAAGTCTCCACCACATAATACTATAGCCATAACGCGATCGAACGAGGTTCGTGTACTAGAAAACCTAGGGATGGCAAAGGGGATTTCCCTGTCGGGAAATTGCTCCTCGTCTCCGTCTCCGTGGGAAGAAAAATTCCCCGTCCCTGTCCCTGCGAACGCTCACGTGGGAGCTTTTTCTCCCATCTCCGTCCCTGTCGTAGAATTTATCCTCATGGGGATTAAAAATTGATAGTATCAAATTAATACAAATTTAACAAACAAGATTAAAAATTACTAAGTTTTTATAATATGTCATGTACTAAGTTTTTACTATAATTTTAACAAGTAAATTGACTAACTTGGATAAAAAAGTTTCGTGGGGCGGTTACACGGGGAACGGGGACGGGATGGTTCCCGTCCCCGCAAACCCGACGGGAATTAAATTACTCCATTTAGATTACCGTAGGGACTAAATTAGTTCTATACTCTAATAGAGAAATTTCCCACGGGAAATCAGGAATCGGGTCCATATTGCCATCTCTGGAAAACCTGATCTCATCTCGAACGACGTGTATACGCAGCAGGCAGCAGCCGAGCCGTCACCACTTCAATTAAGCGCCAGCTGTGCGCCACAGTACCCCAACCGACCCTGCCGGCGACGGCGTTCATAAATTTGGCTGGGGCAGAAGCTGATTCGCGTCGCCACCTCTAGAGAGAACTGTAGATCCCTGTCATCCAGTCACCCACCATGCAATACCTCACCGATGTTGCTCGCTCCAAGGACCTGCTCAAGGTTGTAGGCCATTCGGTGACCATGGCGATGTGCGACGGGGAGTTCCTCAAGTCGAGGAAATGGGCCGTCGGTGGCCACGATTGGGAGGTCCAGTTGCGTCCCAAGGATCGCTCGGAGGGCCACGAGCGCCCGGTGACGCTGAGACTCGTCTTGATCTCCGAAGCGCGCGGCGGCGACGTCAAGGCCAAGCTCAGCTGCCGCCTGGTTGATCCGACCGGGAGGCTGAAGCCGTCGAAGGAGAATAGCAAATCGCATAAGTTCTCCAAGTCCGGCGATTACTCCGGTGCAATCCAGGTGACGGCAAGAGAGGATCTGAAGAAGTCTGGCTACCTGGTGGACGATTCACCGTGGAGTGCAGCATCACGGTGCTCAAAAAAGCGCCGGCGCGGAATACTGCGGCTGCGGCGACGGCCATGGATCGCGATGCTGCGATGCTGCCGTCCCTCTAACTGCACCGGCACTTAGGCGAACTTCTGCAGAAGGGGACGGGCGCGGACGTCACGTTCCATGTGTCCGGCGAGAAGTTTGCCGCGCACAAGGCCATCCTTGCCTCGAGGTCGCCGGTGTTCATGGCGGAGCTGTTTGGGGGAATGAAGGAGGAGGCGTCCCGGCACATCGAGGTGAAGGACATAAAGCCCGCGGCGTTCAAGGCCGTGCTTCGCTTCATCTACACTGGCACGGCGCCGGAACTGGACAAGAAGGGCGACGGCGGGACGTCGTTGGCGCAGCATCTGCTTGCCGGCGCGGACAGGTACGGCCTGGACATGCTCAAACTTATCTGCGTGGGCAGGCTCGCGGACCGCATCACCGTCGACACGGTGGCGACCACACTGGCGCTAGCGGAGCAGCATGGCTGCTCGCAGCTCAAGGCTAGCTGCATCGAGTTCATCGCGGGATATCTTGACGCCGTCCTGGAGACAGAGGGGTACAAGCACCTGGAAGCAAGCTGCCCCTCGGTGCTCACTGATATCCTCAAGGCTACGCGGCGACCAACCAATTGAAGCGTCGAGCGGGATGTTTTTTCCTTTTCATCTTTATTTTTTAATGACTCCATCTTCATGTGAACGATCAGCTACACTAGTTGCTACATTCTTCATCTTTCATCCACTTCTGATGTTTTTTCCTTTTCATCTTTATTTTTTAATGACTCCATCTTCATGTGAACGATCAGCTACACTAGTTGCTACATTCTTCATCTTTCATCCACTTCTGATTCTGGAATCTTGATGCAGTAATTGTGGTCTTGGCAACATGTTCAGAATCATGGCTTCTCTATTTCAGATTTGTCACACCCGGCTTTAAGGAACAAAGCCAAGTACATCTCATACATGCACCAAGAGGATAACATATATAATAACAGAGTGCATAAAGATAAATGTCATAAAATATCAGAGTACTTATTACATAGCGAAAGACTTACAAAATAAAAGATAAATATAACACAAACTAAGGATCGTCCTTGGCGCAGAAGTCAACTGGGAAACGCCACCTAGATCGAATCGAACTCCTCGATACGCGACTCCTCTTGAACCACTTGTTCTTCTCCTATGGGGGTGTGAGACAGCAAGAGTGAGCTCACACATGATCATAGCTCAACAAGTTGTGGGGAACCAGTGGACATGAACTCACAAATGTGAAAGTTCATGTGATGTGTAAGGCTAATCAATGATAGAGGTTAAAGCTGAGCATTGCTTTTAAGTAGTTGGTCAAAATTTTATTAGCAGTTACTAAGTGTAAGTGAATACCACACCATAATAAAAATAATAGAACAAAATTAATAATAAACCCATGCAAATGCAAATGACAAATTGAGTTTAGCTTCCATAATTTAATCATCGGAGAGTCCTGAGCCGCTCATGACTGTGAGCTCGGCTAGTATACCAATTTTACACTCTGCAGAGGTTGTACCCTTTACCCACAAGTCGTATTTCCCATGTCGCCAGGGTTAGCTAGACTCTTAGACACTACCAAGGTAAATGATTATAACGAACATTATTGGGTAACAAAAGTGAATCAAGGGCACAACTTGCCTGACACTTGAGATTCCAAGAACCAACTTGCTTTTCAGATGACACATGTCCTCGCGCTAGTCGTAGCAATACAAACAAACATGGTATATATAAAATTAACATCACACCAAGCATAAGTACAAACTGAATAATAATGATCTACACGTTGCGACGAGACTCACGCAACTTGAACGGATCAAATCGGAGTTAAAACAAATTAGTTATGATTTTCCGAAGGTTTTATATATTCGATACATGAATAATTATGAGATCAATTTTAATGTGATTTTCATGTCAAAACAGAGATACTAGGTGATAAACAACATTATTATAAAATTATATAAACTGGAACGGATAAATTTGGACTAAATATGGATTTTCTATGGAATAAACAAGTTTCTATCAATTATTTATACACTAAAAATCTATTTCTACTTTATTTTATCTGATTTTACAATGCTCTGGACTGGGCCTCAATTTTCAGAGAAGGCAGGGGTCTATGCGCAAGATATTCCAGACACAGAGAACAGGGTCCCTGGATGGCGGGTTGATTCCTAAGTAGTCCAGAGGCTCTTTAGAAACTTTGCCACGGTGAAGGGGTATCGTGAAGCACTGGCCGTCCGAACAAGCACCCACGCGCCAGATTAGATCGAAGCGCAGTGAACCGATGTGTTATACGGACCGTCGGATCAAAGATCGACGTCCATTATTTTATAAAGGCGCAATGGTATGCGCGACTAATCCCAACCGTTGCTTCGCGGATCTACGGTCAATCTCCTACCTCCATCCAGATCTAATCCTGGACGCCTACGACCGATCCAACGACCATCGCTCTTCTCTTCAATCCCCAGCCGAACATCCCACAGAACGGGGCGTTCGCGGCGGCGCTAATACCCGACACGGCGGCGCCATTAACGGCAGAAGCAAACCACGCAACGAGACTACTAACCTCAAGGCTATTTGGTGCTATGCGATGAGCAGACGAAAATGAGCACATGAGAGGAGTTCTTACCGGAGTTCTTACTGCCGCAGAGGCTAGCCTCACCGAGGGCCGATCCGCAGCTTCCCAATTGCTCCGGTGAGCAATTCCTCACGGATGCCGTTGCGTGATCCCTATTCTCCACTCGCGCGAGTCCCACGACAGATGAGAATGACCCCAGTCCTCCTCCCGACCACCGGATGGCACCAACGGTGAGACGAGCACGCGACGGCGGTCTCACCAAACCTCGGTTCACTCGCTCATGGAGGTTGCGCTGGAGAAACAGTTCGCGAAGATGCAAAAGGGTACGCAGAGCACCAGAGCAGTCCCCATATAGTCGTGGCGAGGTCAGTCCGGGGCGGCGCCAACAGATTCCGAGGTTCGCGCACTGACTGAGCTCGGTTCTGTTGTGCGGCGCGATTTCACCGGGAAGGCAACGAACTGGTCAGACACCCACGGATTCCGCGCGCGCAGCGCACGGGCGCAGCAACGTGCGAGAGGAAGAACCGGGCGCGAGCGTGGACCAAGGGGGAAAGAGACTGGCAGCTGAGAAAATTGGAGTTCGTTGCTAGGATCGCCCCAGTTTCGCGCAGCAGGTAAACAGATTCTGTTGGGGACGACGAGCCTGCAGACCGGTCCCACCTGCGCGCCACACGGACCTGAGCTCAATGGGTAGTGGCTGACTGGTGGGGCTCAGGCGTCAGTGCCACCATGCGGAAGCGAGGTCATCGGCGCGCGCTAGTTGGGCCGAGCAGCCAAGAAGGAAAGGTGGGCCGAGGCTAGAGATTAGGCCCAGGCGCATAGTTTATTCTTTTCTTTTTTTTCTTTTTCCTTTTCTTTTCTTTCTTATTTTTGAGTCTCAATTTGAACTTCAAATTTATGGTGAACTTGTACTCAATTTCTGAGTATGTGATTTGAATAAATTATTTTGGAATAAATTTATCTACTTATAAATTTATTAATTTTTTTGTAGTGTATAGCATTTTCTCTTTTCCTTCTCTAATTCAAACCCTAATTCTCAATTTAGGATTAAAATTTCCTCTCATTATTATATTTCTTTTATTGTTGTTATTATTATTTTTATATTCTCACAAATAATGCACTCCAAAAAGTCCTAGCATGGTGCATATTTTAGTGGCATATATCTTATTAATTATGTTTTTTAGCAAGGTGTTCACATGTGATGATACATAAAGGTCAAACTCACATATAGATAAAGAGAATTTGTTTCTCCATTTATATTATCTCTAACAAATTACAAATTGGGTATTACAAATCCTACCCCCCTTAAAAAGAATCTCGTCCTCGAGATTTGTAAGGAAAGGGAAAAGATGGGAAAAAAATCTATGCGAAGTTTTTCTTCTCTTTCCCATGTAGCTTCATCTTCTCCATGATGACTCCATTGTTCTTTGTACATCTTTATCACTTTGCTCCTTGTGACTCGAGTCAATGTAACAAGAATCTTGATAGGATACTCCGTGTAAATCAAATCACCTTGAACACTGAGCTCTTCCATCGGTAACTGTTCCTCAGGGACACGGAGACACTTCTTAAGTTGAGACACATGAAATACATTATGCACATTAGATAGATTATCAGGTAGCTCGAGTTGATAGGCCATCTCTCCAACTCACCTAAAAACTCTGAATGGTCCAATAAAGCGAGGGGACAATTTGCCCTTGACTTTAAATCTCCTTATTCCACGAAGTGGTGACACCTTGAGGTACACATGATCACCTTCCTCAAACTCCAATGGTCTTCTATTATCAGCATAGCTCTTTTGCCTGGTTTGAGCTACCCTCAAATTCTCTCGAATTATACGAACTTGTTCTTCTGCCTCTTGAATAAGTTCAGGTCCAAAGAATTGTCTTTCTCCCGTCTGATCCAATATAGAGGAGTGCTGCATTTCCTGCCATACAGAGCCTCGAACGGTGACATCTTCAGACTGGCCTGGTAACTATTATTATATGAGAACTCAGCATAAGGTAGACTCTTGTCCCAACTACTACCATGCTGAAGGGTACAAGCTCTCAACATGTCTTCCAATACTTGATTAGTCCTTTCAGTCTGTCCATCAGTCTGAGGATGGTAGGCCAAACTAAACTTCAAATTCGTATCCAAATTCTCATGAAAACTTTTCCAAAGTCCGGAGGTGAACTGTGATCCTCTATCCAAATCGATCTTCTCCGGTACACCGTGTAGAGACACAATCCGAGCCATATATAGCTCTACCAATTGAGATCACTTATAAGTGGTCTTGACCGGAATTAAATGAGCCACTTTGGCCAGTCTATCCACAATAACCCATATAGAATCGTATCCTTTCAAGGTGCGAGGCAATCCATTAATAAAATCCATACCAATCTCTTCCCACTTCTACTCGGGTATCTTCAGTGGATGCAATAGTCCAGCTAGCCTCTGGTGTTTAGCCTTCACTCCTTGACACACATCGCACATAGCCACATGTGCAGCCACATCTCTCTTCAGTCCATACCACCATTATTTCTGCTTCAAATCCTGATACATCTTGGTACTACTAGGATGAATAGAATAATCCGAGTCATGGGCCTCCGTTAAAATAGTCTCACGAAGGCTTTCAATCTCCGGAACACATATCCGATCCTTGAACCATATTGTGCCTTGTTCATCTTCCGCGAACTCTGGACCTTGACCTTTAGTAATCAGATCCTTGATCTCTTGTATTTTAGCATCACCAATTTGTCCTTTGCGGATTTCTTGCTCCAAAGTAGGTTCCACATCAATAGTAACTCCTTCAGTGTGAGCAACTATCCCCAGGTTAAGTCTCCTGAAATCCTCAACAATCTCATCGGGTAGTTGGGCAACAATAGCTGAATGGACATGCTCCTTTCGACTCAAAGCATCTGCAACCAAATTTGCCTTGCCCTGGTGATAGTGAATCTCCAAATCGTAATCCTTAATAAGCTCCAACCAACGGTGTTGCCTAAGGTTGAGACCCTTCTGTGTGAATATATACTTCAAATTCTTATGATCCGTGTACACTTGGCACTTTGTTCCCATAATGTAATGTCTCCATATCTTAAGCGCATGCACAACGGCTGCCAATTCCAAGTCATGAGTGGGGTAGTTCAACTCGTGTTTCCGCAACTAACGAGACGCATAGGCGATCACATGTCCTTCTTGCATGAACACACATCCCAAGCCTTGGCCACATGCATCACAATAAATATCAAATTCCTTCTATAGATCCAGCATAACCAACACTGGTGGTGACATTAACCTCTTCTTTAATTGATCAAAGCTATCTTGACACTTCTCATCCCACTTAAACTCTCTTCCTTTCTCCAGAAGCGAGGTCATAGGCTTCGCAATCTTAGAAAATCCTTCAATAACTCTCCGATAGTATCCTGCAAGTCCCAAGAAACTCCGGACTTCAGTAACGGCAGTGGGTATGATCCACACCATTATCTCCTTGACTTTAGTAGGATCCACTGATAATCCTCCATTAGAAATGATATGTCCAAGAAATGGCACCTCGCCAATCCAGAACTCACATTTACCATACTTGGCATAGAGTTGATTATCTTGAAGCTTCTGTAGCACCAATCTCAGATGCTCCTCATGATCACTATCACTCTTGGAAATAATAAAAATGTCGTCGATGAAAACCACGACGAATCTGTCCAAATACTCCATAAACACCTTATTCATCAAATTCATAAAATAGGCTGGTGCATTAGTTAGTCCAAATGACATAACAGTGAACTCATATAAACCATATCGGGTCGATAAAATTGTCCTAGGAATATCCGATGGCCTAATCTTAATTTGGTGATAACCCGGTCAGAGATCAATCTTCGAGAATACTCTTGCACCTCTCATCCGATTAAATAAATCCTCAATGCGGGGTAATGGACACTTGTTCTTCACAGTGGCATTGTTAAGGGACCTATAATCCACGCACATCCCTTGCGATCCATCTTTCTTCTGTATAAGTAGAACTGGTGCTCCCGCAAGGTGAGCGACTTAGACGAATGTACCCAGCCTCTTGTAACTCCGTTAACTGCTTCTTAAGTCCTTTTAACTCTTCTACAGACATCATGTACGACCGTTTGGGAGTAGGAGTAATCTCAGGTAAGAGATCAATAGCGAACTCAGCTTCCCTATTTAGTGGCATCCCTGGTAACTCCTCTGGAAAGACATCCGGAAAATCCCTAACTGCACGGATGTTGTCACCAACAAACTTCCCATCTACTAAGAATGCCGCTAGTCTGGTGGCGGTAGTTACTGTAATTCCAACTTCAAATCTTTTTCCTTTGAAACTGGTGAGTTCTACGGTTCCCTTAGCACAGTGTATATACTGCCTTTACCTTTCATAACCATGACATATCAAGTATTACGTCTATAGTGCTCTCTTCTAACACTATAGGGGTAGTCCATCTAGGTTAGAAATACAGGTGTAAGGAAAATGGACCCCGGGCCATTTGGCAAATTGAGTTTTGGTGTTTGATGAACAACACAATCCGTGAACTAATAAGTTTTCTAGTGTTTGTGTTTGTAGTTCACAGGATGCGAAGAGAATTGGACCAAGGCAATGAGGATGCAACACCTCAAAAGAAGACATAAAAAGATGCATAGGAGTCCAATACTCAAGAACAAAGAAGCCCGAAGAAATCAGCGAAGAAATCCAAGATAAGGGCTGTCAGCCAGCGCCTGGTGGCGCACCGGACTGTCCGGTGTGCACCGGACTGTCCGGTGTGCACCGGACTGTCCGGTGTGCCAACGGGCAGAAGGCAACGGTCGGATCCAACGGTCGACTGCTACAGGCGCCAACGGTCGGCTGACGTGGCATGCACCGGACACTGAACAGTAGATGTCCGGTGTGCACCGGACTGTCCGGTGCACCCGACGACAGAAAGCTGCTGCTTTCTGTCCAACGGCTAGTTTGGGGTGTGGAGGCTATAAATACCACCCCAACCGGCCATTCTCAAGTGTGAGAGCCCAAGCAACATACCAAGACACATAGTGCATATTTCCAAGTGCTCAAACACCCAAGTGCTTAATAGAATCACTCGGTGATTAGCGTAGGTGCTTTGCGAAGTGCTTAGGTTAGTTAGACCGCTTTAGCGCTTGCTCTAGGTGAACCCTAGTTAGTTGAGTGAGTTTTGTAAAACCACACAACCCCTCGGCTCTTGCGCGAGCCGTTGTAATTGTACCGAGTGGGGCGAGAGTCTTGCGAGACCGTGACAACCGCGTTTGTGTCACGGCCGCCACCGTGTACCGGAGGGAACGAGGCCCGCGGCGTTTCGGCCGGAAGCTCGATAGTGGAGACGGCGGGGAGCGTCCGAGAGGAGCCGGAAGCGGAGCACCACTTGCACGTGGAGAAGGCCCGCGGCTCTCTACGGAGTTACTCGACCGTGGTGCTTGGCCCTCGCGTGGGCTTCCCTTTGCGTAGGGGCACCAACGAGGATTAGTCGGGACCTTGCGTGGTTCCGGATACCTCGGTAAAAATACCGACGTCATCCACGAGAGTTTGCTTCTCTACTTAGCTCTTTACATTCCGCATTTATATTAAGCATTTAAGTTTCAATCTTGTGGTCATACTTATTTAGTATAGATTGAAACTTAGCCTTTGCGGTAGAGATAGCAACACTTAGACAAAACCTAGTTTGCACATTCTAGTTTTGATTATTTGCATTGGTTTTGCTCTAGGGATTTAATTGTGGCCTAGTTTAGTAATAGTTTTAGAAGTCCTAATTCACCCCCCCCCCTCTTAGGCGTCACCCGTTTCCTACAAGTGGTATCAAAGCCGGTTTGGCTCATTTGAAACGCTTTAGCTTCACCGCTAAAAGAGCCGACGCTTTTTAGAGGAAGGGATGGATACCCATAGGCCACCACACTTCGACGGCACTAACTTCCCATATTATAGTACTAGAATGGCTTGTTACCTAGAGGCCGTTGATCTAGGTGTTTGGAGAGTCACTCGTGACGGGATGAAACCCCTCAAGAATCCCGAGAAACCCACCACGAGTGAGGAAAAAGAAATTCATTTAAATGCTAGAGCCAAAAATTGCTTGTATGAATCTCTTAGCATGGATATTTTTAATCAAGTATTTACCTTGAAAACTGCTAATGAGATTTGGCTAAAATTGCATGAGCTCCATGACGGCACATCCAATGTCCGTGAGCAAAAACATTGCCTAGTCTTAAATGAGTATAATTCTTTTGCCATGAAAGATGATGAGCTTGTTAGAGACATGTTTTCTCGTTTGAATCTAATAATCAATGAGCTCAACTCTATTGGCATTAATAAGCTAGGTGATGCGGACATTGTGAGGAAGATTATCTCCCTGCTACCACAACAAAGATATGGGAGCATCATCACCATCCTTCACAACATGGAGGATTTGAGCAACATGACCCCGACCATTGTGATTGGGAAAATCGCGGCCTTTGAGATGTCGCGAAAAATGAGTCGGGGAGAGGAGCCAACTTCCTCAAGACCATATGCTTTTGCATGTGATGAAAGGAAGGGCAAAAAGAAGGCTCCCACTCCAAGTTCCTCAAGCGAAGAAGAGGAAGAAGAAGAAGAAAGTGATGATGATGAAGATAATCAACCGTGCACATCATCCTCCGAGGACGAAGAAACAATCCGACGCGTCGGAAAGGTAATGAGGATGATCCGCAAGATTAATCTAATGGGTGTGCCCCTGCAGGCCGAGGATCTTCTCTTTAACATTGACAGGAAAAAGCAAAGGAAGAGAGGATGCTTCGCATGTGGGGAGAAGGGCCACTTCAGGGATAATTGTCCAAATATGGCCAAACCCAAAAAGGAGAGGAGCAAAGGCAAGGCGCTCACAAGTGTTAGAACTTGAGATGATTCTTCAAGTGAAGATGAACCTCCAAGGACGCGCAGCCACCGGTCCTCGTCACGATCATCACGGTCATCACACAAATGCCTTATGGCAAGAGGTAACAAAAGCATTCCATCCTCTAGTGATGAAAGTAGTAGTGATGATGAAGGTGAGGGAAAGCCCTCTCTAGATGAGCTTGCGGAAGCCGTAAAATTTTTCCAGGATGTTTGCACTAAGCAAAAAGCTCAACTTAAAACTTTGAAAAATAAGTTGGTTAGCTCTCAAAGTGATTACAAAGGTTTGCTAGAAAAATTTGAAACTTTTGCAAACTTAAATAGTGAGCTATCAACTAAAATTGAGCTATTAGAATCTAGTGCTCCATCCACTGCTACCGATGATAGCCTTATTAAAAAGAATGAAAAACTTAAGGCTAAGTTAGCTAGCTCCCAAGAAGCTATTGAAAATTTGCTAGAGAAAATGGAAATTCTTAGCATACACAACAATGAGCTAACTACTAAGCTAGAAAACATTGGTAGCACCCCAGCAGCATCTTTAGTTGAAATACCTGAAATAATTAAGAAAGATGCTTCTACTTCCTGCTTTGATTTAATTGATGATTCTAACCCCTGCAACCAAGTCGTTGTTGAGAATATTGTTGTAGAGACATGTATGGATGAGGTTGCAAAGGAAAATGAACAATTAAAGCAAGAAGTGGCTCGCCTTGGCAAGGCTTTGTATGACAAGAAAGGCAAAGCCAAACAAATCCAACCTCCACAGGATAACACCACTGCGGGAGTGAACAAGCCTATGGAGGGAGAAACTGTGATTTGTAGGCTATGCCACAAGGAAGGCCACAAGTCTTTCCAATGCAAGGCGATGACCGGGGATAAACAAAGACAAAAGCTCAAGCAAAAGCCATCAAGCAAAATCTCAAACACCTACATCAAAAAGGTGAACAAAAAGGATGCTACACCATATTTGATCAAGAAGAAAAAGAACGGAAAGGTGATAGCAATCAAGGCCAACAAGCAAGCCAACAAAGGAAAGGGGGCCAAACGCATCTGGGTGCCAAAGGAGATAATTTCAACCATGAAAAGCACCAAGAAGGTTTGGATCCCGAAAGGGAAGTGAGTGGACCGAAGGTCTTCGGGAAATTTGGAGACTTGGCTAAATTGGGATGTATATCATGGGATACATCATATTGGATCAAGTTTATTGCCAAGTGGGTTAGTGAAAATTTTGGACCCAAATTTCCCACCCATGACTAAGGTAACTAGTTTTATTGTATTTCTCGTCTTTAGATATGCGTATCTATTTATCTCTTATCTAGTTTGCCTTTCTTGCCTAGTATTACATTTGTTATGTACTTTTGTTCAAAATCATGCATACTAGGTAAATCATATGGTAGGATTGCTAGTTTTCAAATTCATATACTTAAGCAAACCTACATGGCTTAAATGTTTATTTAAGCACGGCACATAGCTTCTTATTCATTCCATAGTAAATGATGCATCAATTGAAAATTCTGATTTCTACAAAGTGTATCATTTAACTTATATGTGCCAAAGTTTGGATTATGGATAATCTGCCCCTCTTGATATCAAATCAAAGTGCATGTCTCCTACAAGTATTCAAAACTTGTATGCACACCTTTAGGGGGAGGTTACTCTATAATCTAACACTTTGAGACTAACATCTTTTCAAGTCTATTTCATGTGATAGTCTCATTGTAAGGAAAATGAAGTCCCCAGAGAAAGACAACAATCTTCCACTGCAAAATCTCCAAGAACTCTCATGTCTCTCAAGCTCACCATTGACTTTCAATTGGTATCTTTTGAGACTACTTTCAGTATTATTTACATGTCTTCTCCAAAATTTGATTAGACTATAATTCATATCATATGCTTCCATGTTGCTAAAAATGCATAAGTAGTTAACTCATATTCTGTTACCTATGCATAAGGGAAGTTAGTCTTTTCAAATCATGTCTTGCACCTCTAATTCTTCACATGCTTTCTCCTAAGAAGAGGATCTCTGTCAGGGGGAGTATTTCTTCATCTCTAAAGGGGGAGAAAAACTCTTTCTAAAGGAGAATACTCATTTAGGGGGAGTAATCTTTTGAGGACTCCTTCAAGTGGTATCATTCACATAATTTAATTTAATATCCTTCTAGTGATATCATTTGATACAATTCTTGATGAGGGCAAGCTTTTATTTACTTCCTACATGCTTTTAATGTCTTCCTTTTCGGTGGTTGATGCCAAAGGGGGAGAAGTTTAGGGACCAAAGCAATGAAAACTATATCAAACACCAAACACCACAAATTTAAAATTTCATATCTTCAAATAAGTTCTACAAGTGGTTTTGGTTATTTGGTCCAAAAATAGGAAGTAAGTGAATTATGGAGTTAGGGGGAGGCTTAAGTCCATAATATCACATTGTGGGGACAATCATGCATCTTAGCAAGTAGATTGCATATTTTCACTCAAATACTTGTATTATTTGCTTGCTTTGGTTGTGTTGTCATCAATCACCAAAAAGGGAGAGATTGTAAGGAAAATGGACCCCGGGCCATTTGGCAAATTGAGTTTTGGTGTTTGATGAACAACACAATCCGTGAACTAATAAGTTTTCTAGTGTTTGTGTTTGTAGTTCACAGGATGCGAAGAGAATTGGACCAAGGCAATGAGGATGCAACACCTCAAAAGAAGACATAAAAAGATGCATAGGAGTCCAATACTCAAGAACAAAGAAGCCCGAAGAAATCAGCGAAGAAATCCAAGATAAGGGCTGTCAGCCAGCGCCTGGTGGCGCACCGGACATTGGTGTCCGGTGTGCACCGGACTGTCCGGTGTGCCAACGGGCAGAAGGCAACGGTCGGATCCAACGGTCGACTGCTACAGGCGCCAACGGTCAGCTGACGTGGCATGCACCGGACACTGAACAGTAGATGTCCGGTGTGCACCGGACTGTCCGGTGCACCCGACGACAGAAAGCTGCTGCTTTCTGTCCAACGGCTAGTTTGGGGTGTGGAGGCTATAAATACCACCCCAACCGGCCATTCTCAAGTGTGAGAGCCCAAGCAACATACCAAGACACATAGTGCATATTTCCAAGTGCTCAAACACCCAAGTGCTTAATAGAATCACTCGGTGATTAGCGTAGGTGCTTTGCGAAGTGCTTAGGTTAGTTAGACCGCTTTAGCGCTTGCTCTAGGTGAACCCTAGTTAGTTGAGTGAGTTTTGTAAAACCACACAACCCCTCGGCTCTTGCGCGAGCCGTTGTAATTGTACCGAGTGGGGCGAGAGTCTTGCGAGACCGTGACAACCGCGTTTGTGTCACGGCCGCCACCGTGTACCGGAGGGAACGAGGCCCGCGGCGTTTCGGCCGGAAGCTCGATAGTGGAGACGGCGGGGAGCGTCCGAGAGGAGCCGGAAGCGGAGCACCACTTGCGCGTGGAGAAGGCCCGCGGCTCTCTACGGAGTTACTCGACCGTGGTGCTTGGCCCTCGCGTGGGCTTCCCTTTGCGTAGGGGCACCAACGAGGATTAGTCGGGACCTTGCGTGGTTCCGGATACCTCGGTAAAAATACCGGCGTCATCCACGAGAGTTTGCTTCTCTACTTAGCTCTTTACATTCCGCATTTATATTAAGCATTTAAGTTTCAATCTTGTGGTCATACTTATTTAGTATAGATTGAAACTTAGCCTTTGCGGTAGAGATAGCAACACTTAGACAAAACCTAGTTTGCACATTCTAGTTTTGATTATTTGCATTGGTTTTGCTCTAGGGATTTAATTGTGGCCTAGTTTAGTAATAGTTTTAGAAGTCCTAATTCACCCCCCCCCCTCTTAGGCGTCACCCGTTTCCTACAACAGGGTAAGAAAGGAAGAATTGTAGACAAGGCGAGTAATTACGAGAAATGTTACTGTGGGGGATTTATTAGCTAAGTAGATTAGTGTGTCACCCACTAATGCTAATACATTACCTTATAGTGGTACATGCTAAGATGCCCAACTAGAATGTTTCAATCAATCAAAGAAGCAAATCAAGCATTTTTTATCAGAACAATCAACCAATATATTTTTTTAATAGAGAAAATATTTTTAGTTTTGTCTTAGGTCTCTTATCTCTTAAAAAGTTCATAAATGTAGGATTCCAAGGCGTGAAATCCATCTTGTCTTAGAAGAAAAAAGATAAGAGTAATGAGAGTATGACAACAAAAGGTGAGACATGATCAAGACAAGGTGAGTATAGAAAGAATCAGAGTAAGGTAAGTAGGTAAGTGTTTTGTCCATTTGTATCTAGGTTTTGTCCTACAGTCAACATTTCCTCTGATACCACTTCTATCACACCCGGCTTTAAGGAACAAAGCCAGGTGCATCTCATACATGCGCCAAGAGGACAACATATATAATAACAGAGTGCATAGAGATAAATGTCATAAAACATCAGAGTACTTATTACATAGCGGAAGACTTACAAAATAAAAGATAAATATAACACAAACTAAGGATCGTCCTTGGCGCAGAAGTCAACTGGGAAACGCCACCTAGATCGAATCGAACTCCTCGATACGCGACTCCTCTTGAACCACCTGTTCTTCTCCTGTGGGGGGGTGTGAGACAGCAAGGGTGAGCTCACACATGGTCATAGCTCAACAAGTTGTGGGGAACCAGTGGACATGAACTCACAAAGGTGGAAGTTCATGTGATGTGTAAGGCTAATCAATGACAGGGGTTAAAGCTGAGCATTGCTTTTAAGTAGTTGGTCAAAATTTTATTAGCAGTTACTAAGTGTAAGTGAATACCACACCATAATAAAAATAATAGAACAAAATTAATAATAAACCCATGCAAATGCAAATGACAAATTGAGTTTAGGTTCCATAATTTAATCATCGGAGAGTCCTGAGCCGCTCATGACCGTGAGCTCGGCTAGTATACCAGTTTTACACTCTGCAGAGGTTGTACCCTTTACCCACAAGTCGTGTTTCCCATGTCGCCAGGGTTAGCTAGGCCCTTAGACACTACCAAGGTGAATGGCTAGGGATCCACTACAAGGCCTTTACAAAGTTCCACTAGCTTCCGAAAACCCGTTACAGTTTATGGGAAGAGCACTTGCAAGAATCCCTCGTCTGACCGCCATCGCAGCAAAATCAACCCGAGAACCTCCTTGCATGCAACTTCCCTACTGCCCTTGCCCCTTTCGGGTAAGGTAGTCGTCCACTAGCTTTCCTAATTAGTTGGCCAAGGGGTCCCATTCCTCCCTTGTGGTGGCACGTGTTTCTCAAGTTAAGCTCCATGTTCCAATTAACAATAATATAATGATCTTGACATGAACATAAATAGAATAACAAAATAACTGGAACATGGATATAATGAAATATTAACTCAAAACCATGTAAAGCAATAGCATAACTACCCATATGATTCAGGGGTAAACAAGGTAAAATGGATAAACAGACTAGGGTGACCTATTGGGTTCCATCAAAATTAAACCTATGCATGGTAAATGATTATAACGAATATTATTGGGTAACAAAAGTGAATCAAGGGCACAACTTGTCTGGCACTTGAGATTCCAGGAACCAACTTGCTTTTCAGATGACATGTGTCCTCGCGCTAGTCGTAGCAATACAAACAAACATGGTACATATAAAATTAAAATCACACCAAGCATAAGTACAAACTGAATAATAATGATCTACGCATTGCTACGAGACTCACGCAACTTGAACGGATCAAATCGGAGTTAAAACAAATTAGTTATGATTTTCCGAAGGTTTTATATATTCGATACATGATTAATTATGAGATCAATTTTAATTTGGTTTTCATGTCAAAACAGAGATACTAGGTGATAAACAACATTATTACAAAATTATAGAAACTGGAATGGATAAATTTGGACTAAATATGGATTTTCTATGGAATAAACAAGTTTCTATCAATTATTTATACACTAAAAATCTATTTCTACTTTATTTTCTCTGATTTTACAATGCTCTGGACTGGGCCTCAATTTTCAGAGAAGGCAGGGGTCTATGCGCAAGATATCCCAGACACAGAGAACAGGGTCCCTGGATGGCGGGTTGATTCCTAAGTAGTCCAGGGGCTCTTTAGAAACTTTGCCACGGTGAAGGGGTATCGTGAAGCACTGGCCATCCGATCAAGCACCCACGCGCCAGATTAGATCGAAGCGCAGTGAACCGATGTGTTATACAGACCGTCGGATCAAAGATCGACGTCCATTATTTTATGAAGGCGCGATGGTATGCGCGACTAATCCCAACCGTTGCTTCGCGGATCTACGGTCAATCTCCTACCTCCATCCAGATCTAATCCTGGACGCCTACGACCGATCCAACGGCCATCGCTCTTCTCTTCAATCCCCAGCCGAACATCCCACAGAACGGGGCGTTCGCGGCGGCGCTAATACCCGACACAGCGGCACCATTAACGGCAGAAGCAAACCACGCAACGAGACTACTAATGTCACACCCGGTTTTAGAAGGCAAACCGAATGCGAACCATGTACGTGCCAGGATCAGCAATTCACGTACACAGCAGTTACATAACATGGACATCATCACACAATGCTCAAATAGTATTAAAAAGGGAAAGAGTAGTCGATTACATCATACGTCTGAGACGTCCACATAGTCCTTACAGTAAATCAAAGTGCGAAAACGAAACGTAGATAACCGCGGCCTTCACAGGCAGCCGACTAGGGGTTGCCGCTAACCCACACCTAGAACTCGTCGTAGTCTTGGAACTCCTGGAAGTCTCCTTCCACAGCTTCATCTTCTCCCGAGCCGTGGTTGCAATGCTGACAACCTGGGGGGGTTGGTGTGTAGAGCAACAGTGAGTACACATCAACATACTCAGCAAGTATCCTGTTTGGCTGTAGTGGACTAGCTTTATGTGGGGATAAGTTAAGCAGTTACTTTTAGTTGGTCAGTTTATTATTTACTAGTAGAAAGCCAGGTTTTAGCATTAACCCAAGTTATTAACCCAAAGTACCCTTTCCAAACGGAAAGAATACCACTTACCATTACCATAAGCATAATCATAACCATCCTCATTGTCATCTGTAAACCAAAATGTCTCTGATCAAGTACCACTAATCACTGGAGCTCCCTTGGCCGCTCATAACCGCGAGCACGGCTGATATATCAGTTTTCAAACACTCTGCAGAGGTTGTGCACTTTACCCACAAGTCGTGATTCCCTCTTGCCTCGGGCCGATCAAACCCTTAAACACTACCAAGGTGAATAGGCAGGGTCTCACTACGTAGCCTTTACAAAGATTTCCCCGGGGCTGTAGCCGCCCGTTAGGTTTCCTAAATGTACCGCACTCCTCCCCAAGGGACAAATCAACCTTGGCAGAGCGAGCCGCATACACCGAGCCCCATTGACGGCACAACGGCTAAGCGAACTACACCCCGGTTCCTCTAATTATTCAGCTAAGGGCGTCCCACTCCACCCTCATGGTTGCACTGTTTTCCCGGGCGGTCATCCATAGAACAGGTCCTTACGGAGAGGCACTCGAGAAACCGCTCGAGCCCCCTTAAGGCCACAAGTACAACATCATATTAAGAGAAGGGAAAACAGCGTATCATATATAATCTCATCATGTTCATTGATTAGAGTTTGAGCAATAGCATGAAGCTAAACAATAATAATCCGACCCAAATAGGTAAACAAGGACATGGATAACAAAAGCTAGTCAATCCTTAGGTATAAATGTGTAATGCGAGAGGTGAATTAAAGAATGAATAGGACAGAGATAGGTCAAAGGACACTTGCCTCCACCAACCGATTGCTGCTCAGGGGCTTCTCCTGCGAGATCTTCGGGCTCTTCAACTGGATCGTTCTCTAAGCGGGTGCAAACATACATACATCCATTCATTGAAATTAGGAAACCAACAGTACACCATACAAGAGAACAAGTAAAGCAAATATGCATAGAATACCACATACGATAATGGATTTACCTTGGTTAGAAAGAAACGAGGGAAGGTCTCGCAGGGGTTAAGGCTTATGCTTGAGGGGCACTACGGGTAAACGAATGACTAGACGTCACGCGCTCTAGTTCCAGTTGGTTCTAACAAACGGATTAGCTACATGCACTAATGTAAACGCGATCACTTTTAGTAGATTAACATTGAATAAGATAGACGATTGACTATACAAATTAACTAACGTAACCAATTTCCAAATTGAGACTCCTACCTTATTAATATAAACAATGTGATTAGCGCATATAGGAGACGGGGGGGGTAGACGGGGGTTAGGGGGTAGACGATCGCGTCGCGGGCACGACGAGCTATGCCGGAACGCTACGCGAACACGCGCACGCGCAAAGCCACACTTAACGTGCTGCGAACGAGTCGCGCATGCGTCGGGGCCGTGCGCTGGCCGAGCTCGAGGCCACGCGCCGAAGGCACGCTGGGCCGAGCTCGAGGCCACGCCGAGGGCCGACACGACGCGAGCAAGGCACGGCGGGGCGAACGGGCAAGCACGCCGGGGAAAGCGAGCGCGGGCGAGCGAGGATACAGCCGAATGAGGCCGAGCGCGGGGACGGGCGGCCGAGCCGGGGCACGGGGCGGTTGAACCGACCGGGGGGCGGTTGAACCGGCCAGGGGCAGGGGCGGGGGCAGCCAAGCCGGCGGCGGGCGGGCGAGCACGAGGCGGGGCGGGACGGCTCGCCGGAGGGCGGCCGGGGGCAGGGCCGAGCGCGGCTCGCCGGGGGCGGCCGGGCACGGGGCGGCGCGGGGCGCCGGGGCGGCCAGGGAGCCAGGCCGAGCGGGCGAGGCTCGCCGAGCCGGACACGGGAGGGGACGGGGCGGCTCGCCGGCGGGGCGGCCGAGCGCAGGGCGGGCTGGTCGCCGGGGCCGAGGGGCGCGGCCAAGCCGGGACGGCCGGGGACGGGGAAGGGGCGGCGGAGCGGGGCCGGACGAGGGCGGCCGGGGCGCGGGACGGGGCGGGGCTCGTCGGGCGCGGCCGGGCGGGACGCCGGGGGCGCGGGCGGCCGAGCTCGCCGGGCGCGAGGGCGCGGGGTAGGGCGGGGCGCGGCCGGGCGGGCGGCGCGGGGTGGCCGGGCCGGGCGGGGTCGCCGAGCCGGGGCCGAGCCGGGCGGTGCGGGTGAGGGGAGGGCGCCGGAGGGAGGAGAGGGAGGGAGGAGAGGGAGGGGAGGAGGGGGAAGCCTCACCGGCGGGCGGGGAGGGGCGGCAGCGGCGGCTCGGGCGAGCAGGGGAGGGCGGCGGCGGCGGTTAGGGCAGGGGAGGGAGAGAGAGAGAGATGACGGGCGGGGCCCGCGGGAGGATTTTTGGAAAAAAGAAAAAGGGTGGGGGGCGGCTGGGCCGGTTGGGCCCAAAGTGGGGGAGGGAGGGGGCGCGCGGCTGGGCCGGCGCGGGGCCCACGCGGGAGAGGGGGGGAGGGGCGGCTGGGCCGCCAGCTGGGCCAGCCGAAGGGGGGGGGGGCGGCTGGGCCGAATAGGGGAGAAGGGGGGGAAAGAGAGGGAAGAAAAAGAAAGAAAGAAGAGAAAAAAAAGAAAAGGCTTTTTCTTTTTTCTAATTTCTAATTTTCTCTAGACGAAAGCATTCACATTTTTAATCAAACAAAAAGTATGCATGGTTCGGCATGGTGCATCAAACAACATAAAGTATTTTAAGGTTTTGCTTAACACGGGAATTCCAAGCCAAACCCCGCTAAAACTTTGGAAAAGGTCAAGGTTTAGCGAGAGAACGAGAAAAGGAAAGAGTAACGCCTGAATTTGGTGAGAGAAAAGAAGAAAAAATTCTACCCCCAAATTCAGGGTGTTACAACTAACCTCAAGGCTATTTGGTGCTATGCGATGAGCAGACGAAAACGAGCACATGAGAGGAGTTCTTACTGGAGTTCTTATTGCCGCAGAGGCTAGCCTCACCGAGGGCCGATCCGCAGCTTCCCAATTGCTCCGGTGAGCAATTCCTCATGGATGACGTTGCGTGATCCCTATTCTCCACTCGCGCGAGTCCCACGACAGATGAGAATGACCCCAGTCCTCCTCCCGACCACCGGATGGCACCAACGGTGAGACGAGCACGCGACGGCGGTCTCACCAAACCTCGGTTCACTCGCTCACGGAGGTTGCGCTGGAGAAACAGTTCGCGAAGATGCAAAAGGGTACGCAGAGCACCAGAGCAGTCCCCATATAGTCGTGGTGAGGTCAGTCCGGGGCGGCGCCAACAGATTCCGAGGATCGCGCACTGACTGAGCTCGGTTCTGTTGCGCAGCGCGATTTCATCGGGAAGGCGACGAACTGGTCAGACACCCACGGATTCCGCGCGCAGCGCACGGGCGCAGCAACGTGCGAGAGGAAGAACCGGGCGCGAGCGTGGACCAAGGGGGAAAGAGACTGGCAGCTGAGAAAATTGGAGTTCGTTGCTAGGATCGCCCCGGTTTCGCGCAGCAGGTAAACAGATTCTGTTGGGGACGACGAGCCTGCAGACCGGTCCCACCTGCGCGCCACACGGACCTGAGCTCAATGGGCAGTGGCTGACTGGTGGGGCCCAGGCGTCAGCGCCACCATGCGGAAGCGAGGTCATCGGCGCGCGCTAGTTGGGCCGAGCAGCCAAGAAGGAAAGGTGGGCCGAGGCCAGAGATTAGGCCCAGGCGCATAGTTTATTCTTTTCTTTTTTTTCTTTTTCCTTTTCTTTTCTTTCTTATTTTGAGTCTCAATTTGAACTTCAAATTTATGGTGAACTTATACTCAATTTCTGAGTATGTGATTTGAATAAATTATTTTGGAATAAATTTATCTACTTATAAATTTATTAATTTTTTTGTATTGTATAGCATTTTCTCTTTTCCTTCTCTAATTCAAACCCTAATTCTCAATTTAGGATTCAAATTTCCTCTCATTATTATATTTCCTTTATTGTTGTTATTATTATTTTTATATTCTCACAAATAATGCACTCAAAAAGTCCCAGCATGGTGTATATTTTAGTGGCATATATCTTATTAATTATGTTTTTTTAGCAAGGTGTTCACATGTGATGATACATAAAGGTCAAACTCACATATAGATAAAGAGAATTTATTTCTCCATTTATATTATCTCTAACAAATTATAAATTGTGTATTACAAGATTATATTTTCCAGTTTTGCTATACCGTGTCGGATGAAAACCTTCTCTCCAACAACTGTTTTCCCGGCTCTTTTTTCCCTAAATGGTATACATAGGAGGGAATAAAACTACAATTTAAATGAAATTTTGCATGAAAGAATTCAAATATTTCTTCATAATTTATTTGTGTTCTTAACTAATTTTAGTTTTAAAATAAATAGAAATAGAGCCCCACCAAGTCCTTCTTCGTGGACGTAGGGCTGGATATCGAGCCAGCTCGGCTCGGCTCGTTCGAGCTCGAGCTGGCTCGTTAAGCTAACGAGCTGGCTCGGCTCGGCTCGTTAAGGTAGCGAGCCACAGAGTCAGCTCGGCTCGGCTCGTTTACGAGCTCGAGCTGGCTCGTTTAGCTCGCGAGCCAGAGCAGAAAAAATAATATGTGTATAATAATCAATTTCTAGTTAATTTTAAGCTAATTTAACAACATAAAATAGTAATTATACTCATAGTTTCATAGACCGTATCAATATAACACCAAATTAACACCACTCATCACTCATCAATTCACTATTCACACACATGTTCAGCAGTTTAACTCACATTTATATTCGCATAGACTAATTTCATACATAGACATAATTCATCAATCATTAGTTTAACTTATAGGTTATATACACCACACATACATATAACATATTCATCAATTGTTACGTACATGATATGTATATAGTTTTGTTTTGCTAAAATGTGATAGCTCGTTTAGCTCGCGAGCTGGCTCGTTAACAAACCGAGCTGGCTCGTTAAGAAACCGAGCTAGGATGCCAGCTCAGCTCGTGAAAAAATTCAAACGAGCTGATCCGAGCCGAGCCAAGCTAGCCACGAACCGAGCGAGCCGACGAGCCGCGAGCATTTTGTCCAGCCCTACGTGGACGCAGCAGCCCCGTCGATGATAATTCTTGGATGTTAATTTATGGCTGTTAATTTCCGCATACCATGATAATCGGTGTGGATGTGGAGGGGGCAAAACAAAAACAATCTTCCGCGGGAAAAGAGGAGACGGGAGGGTGTAAATGCAAATTAGTTGGACGCTGTTGGATGAAAGATCATTGGCCTAGATTTAATACGTGCATTTGAGCACCATAATTCTTTAAGAAGCATGGGATACTTTGCCTAAATTTTACACCACCTTAGTTGCGCTTCAATTGTCTTTGTGACCAAGGTGCCGTTTGGTTCACATATTGGTAACGAAATAGGTATCCGAAAATGTTAAATTATATTTGTTTAAGTCCAACCTTAATCGATACCACATTATAAATGGATAACACCTTATTCAAATTTGTTACTGCCGGTATTCAAGTGTAAATCATTATCATTATCATTTATGTAATATTTCGTGTACCAAACGGCACCTTCAAGAGTCTATTCTATACAAAAAGGGATGATTGGGCACTTTCAAACATTGAGATAGCTCGGCTAATTGTTCAAAACCTGTCGGACGTTTTAGAGAATAGGCTGTTAGATTTGCTCTTTATGATGATTATTTTAGTGTCTTTTCAACGTAGGATTTGTATAAATAAAAATTCAGGTTTTAGAAAGGAATACTTGCGATCTTTAGACTAATTTCAATGGAAGACTCTAAACCCTCTGCAACTATAAATATAGAGAAGATTATCTCCTATACAGTTTATAATAGTATTGTCTAAAGCCTATCTAAATTATAGAGAACAATGTATTTTAGACACAAATTAAGAAAAATTAAAATATCTACACATTTGAGGGTAGTACAACACATACGTATAAAAATCTGAAGCAAAAAACTTCCTAAGGCTCCGTTTGTTTCGTTAGAATTGAATTTCATTTTAATAATTATAATTTAGACAAAATTAATTAAGTTCATATATATATAATATATTTATATATTATCTTAAATCATATGAGAGAGATAGTTATATACTACATTTATGTTATAGCGAAGCAAGTAGAAGAGTGTGCTATAAGTTGTACATCTGAAAAATAGCATGTAAATATATAGAATCAATTTTCATCTCTTATCCCATGAATTTGAGATAGGCTTATATGATAACTTTGGAAAGTGGTAGAATATCACATTCTAAAAAATAGTCTATTCCATTAGTAAAATTCCAATTCCTCAAAATGAAAGGAAACAAACGGCGCCTAATACAATTTTTTATGTATAGGGGATGTTGGAGAGAATGATATATAGAGGAAAAAATATATTTAGAGGAGTCTTGTAAAAGATAGATATAAAGAAGCAATATAGAGGATACTGAAGTAAACAGGTGACACCTAAAAGAGCGGGGTGAATTAGGACTTGTAAAACTTTCGCTAAACTAGGTCACAAATAAATCACTAGAGCAAAACCTATGCAAGTAATCAAACTAGAATATGCAAACTAGGTTTTGTCTAAGTGTTGCTATCTCTACCGTAATATCTAAGTTTCAATCCTAAACAATCTAAGTATAAAGACAAGATTGAAACTTAAATGCTTAATATAAATGCGGAAGCTAAAGAGTAAGGTAGAGATGCAAACTCTCATGAATGACACATGTATTTTTATCGAGGTATTCAGAACCACGCAAGGTCCCGACTAATCCTCGTTGGTGCCCCTACGTAAAGGGAAGCCCATGCGAGGGCCAAGCACCACGGTCGAGTAACTCCGTAGAGGGCCGCGGGTCTTCTCCACGCGCAAGTGGTGCTTCGCTTCTGGCTTCTCTCGGTTGCTCCCCGTCGTCTCAACTATCGAGCTTGCATCCTAAATGTCGCGGGCCTCGTTCCCTGCGGTACACGGTGGCGGTCGTGACACAAACGCTGTTGTCACGGTCTCGCAAGACTCTCGCCCCACTC
The DNA here is from genome assembly GCA_029449295.1 of Zea luxurians. Taxonomy (NCBI): domain Eukaryota; kingdom Viridiplantae; phylum Streptophyta; class Magnoliopsida; order Poales; family Poaceae; genus Zea; species Zea luxurians. The sequence continues at coordinate 39,250,679 of JAOPSE010000001.1, read as the reverse complement.
GGTACAATTACAACAGCTCGCGCAAGAGCCGAGGGGTTGTGTGGTTTTTCTAAACTCACTCAACTAACTAGGGTTTACCTAACTAAAGCGGTCTAACTAACCTAATCACTTTGCAAAGCACCTACGCTAATCATCGAGTGATTATATTAAGCACTTTGGTGTATGAGCACTTGGAAATGTCTGCTATATGCCTTGGTATGTTGCTTGGCGCACCGGACTGTCCGGTGCCCCAAGCTGGCCGACGGTGAACCGGCTGCTCTCGGGAAACGACGGAGTCGTACGACTATAATTCACTAGACTGTCTGGTGGTGCACCGGACTGTTCGGTGAGTCATCCGCGACGAACTCGTCGCTCTCGGGAAAAGAAAAAGGCGACGTGGCTAAAATTCACTGGACTGTCTGGTGGTGCACCGGACTGTCCGATGAGCCAACAGCGCCAGCGGCAACGGTTGTCCGCACAATCAACGCGCGACACGTGGCCAGCTCCAACGGTCGGCTAGGTGCACCAGACTGTCCGGTGCGCCATCTGGCCCCGAGGAGCAACGGTCGGCTGTGCCCGATATGGAAGGAGATCATGCACCGGACATGAACAGTGGTTGTCCGGTGGTGCACCGGACTGTCTAGTGCACCACTCGACAGAAGGCAAGAATGGCCTTCTAAATTGATCTTCAACGGCTCCTAGCTGCCTTGGGGCTATAAAAGGGACCCCTAGGCGCATGGAGCACACCATCAAGCTTTCAAGAAACATCCTAAGACTTCTAGACTCCGCCTCCACGCATTTGATTCGTTGTATTAGTGATTTGAGCTCCATTTGAGTTGTGAACTCCGTGTGTTGTGTTTCGAGCTTAAGTCTTGACTTGTGTGCGTGGATGTGCTGCGGATTTGAGTCTTGCGCGTGTTGCTCTCCCATCCTTACTCTTGTGCCTTCTTTGTGATTATAATTTTGTAAGGGCGAGAGGCTCCAAATTGTGGAGATTCCTCTCAAACGGGAAAATACTCTAAAGGAAAAGACTGTGGTATTCAAGTTGATCATCGGATCACTTGAAAGGGGTTGAGTGCAACCCTCATCCATTGGGATGCCACAACGTGGAAGTAGGCAAGTGTTACTTGGCCGAACCACGGGATAAAAATCGCGTGTCTCTTGTGTTGCTTTCTCTGTGATTGTTGTGTTCACAAGAACTCGCTTCAAAGCTACTTAGTCGCACTAACACTTTAATAACCAAGTTTGTGGCTATTTAGTGTTTGATTTTACAGGATCACCTATTCACCCCCCTCTAGGTGCTCTCACTTAGTCCAAGTCACTTTAGCATCCTGTGAACTACAAACATAAACACTAGCAAACACATTAGTCCATAGGTTATGTTGATAATCAAACACCAAAATCTATTGAGCCAAATGGCCCAGGGTCCATTTTCCTTACAATCTCCCCCTTTTTGGTGATTGATTACAACACGACCAAAGCAAGCAAATATAACAAACATTTGAATAAAAATATGCAATCTACTTGCTAGGATGCATGATTGTCCCCACAATGTGATATTATGGACTTAAGTCTCCCCCTAACTCCATAATTCACTTACTTCCTATTTTAGACCAAAGAGCCAAAACCACTTGAAGGAGCAAAATTTTAAATTGGTGGTGTTTGGTGTTTGATAACATTTTCTTTCTTTGGTCCCTATAACTTCTCTCCCTTTGGCATCAACCACCGAAAAGGAAGACATTAAAAGCATGTAGGAAGCAAATAAGTCTTGCCCTCATAAAGGATTTATCAATTAATACCAATTGAAGCACCAAATTATTACCCCCTAAATCAGTGTTCTCCTTTAGAAAGAATTTTCTCCCCCTTTAGAGATAAATAAATACTCCCCCTGACAAAGATCTTCTACTTAGGAAAAATATGTGAAAATTAGGTTTGCAAGACATGATTTGAATAGACTAACTTCCCTTATGCATAGGTAACAGAATATGATTTAACAATATATGCATTTATAGCAACATGGGAAGTATAAGATATGAAATATAGCCTAATCAAATTTTGGAGAAGACATGTAAATGATACCAAATATAGTCTCAAAGATACCAATTGAAAGTCAATTGCAGACCAATTGAAGACCAATGGCAGGCTTGTGAGACAAAAGAATTCTTGTGGATTTGCAGTGGAAGCTTGTTGTCTTTCTCTAGAGGCTCCATTTTCCTTTCAATGAGACTACTACAAATAATAGGCTTGAAAATAGGTATTAGTCTCAATGACTTAGATTATAGAGTAACCTCCCCTTGAAAGTGTGCATACAAGTTTTGAATACTTGTAGGAGACATGCACTTTGATTTGATATCAAGAGGGACAAATTATCTATAATCCGAGCTTTGGCACATATAAGTTAAATGATACCAATTTAGGCATAATTGAAGTATTATACCAATTGAAGTATATGTCATATGAAAAATATCAATTGATGTATCATTTTCTTAGGAATGTTAAATAAGCTATGTGTCGTGCTTAATTAGATATTTTAAACCATGTAGGTTTGCTCAAGAATATGAATTGAAAGTGAGCAATCCTACCATATGATTAACCTAGTATGCATGCATTTATAATCAAAAGTAAATACCAATTGCACCACTAGGTATGAAAGGTAAAAACTAGAAGCAAGAAAATAGATACACATATGTAAAAACAAGAAGTATAACAAATCTAGTTACCTTAGTCATGGGTGGGAAATTTGGGTCCAAAGTATTCACTAACGCACTTGGCAATAGACTTGATCCATTATGATGCATCCCATGATATACATGCCAAATTTGCCAAGTCTCCAAATTCCCCGAAGTCATTCGGACTCCTCACTTCCCTCTTGGGATCCAAACCTCCTTGGTGCTTTTCATGGTTGAAATAATCTCCTTTAACACCTAGATGCGTTTGGCCCCTTTTCCTTTGTTGGCTTGCTTGTTGGCCTTGATTGCTATCACCTTTCCATTCTTTTTCTTCTTGATCAAGTATGGTGTAGCATCCTTTTTGTCCACCTTATTGATGTAGGTGTTAGAGACTTTGCTTGTTGACTTTTGCTTGAGCTTTTGCTTTTGCTTATCCCCGGCCATCGCCTTGCATTGGAAAGACTTGTGGCCTTCCTTGTGACATAGCCTACAAATCACAGTTTCTCCCTCCACAGGCTTGTTCGCTCTCGCAGTGGTGTTATCCTGAGGAGGTTGGATTTGTTTGTCTTTGCCTTTCTTGTCATACAAAGTCTTTCCAAGGCGAGCCACTTCTTGCCTTAATTGTTCATTTTCCTTTGCAACCTCATACGAACATGTTTCTACAACAATATTCTTAACAAGAACTTGGTTGCATGGGTTAGAATCATCAATTAAATCAAAGCAAGAAGTAGAAGCATCTTTCTTAATAATTTTAGGAATTTCAACTAAAGATACTTCTGGGGTGCTACCAATGTTTGCTAGCTTCGTAGTTAGCTCATTATTGTGTATGCTAAGAATTTCCATTTTCCCTAGCAAATTTTCAATGGCTTCTTGGGAGCTAGCTAACTTAGCCTTAAGTTTTTCATTCTTTTTAATAAGGCCATCATCGGTAGCTGTGGATGGAGCACTAGAATCTATTTGCTCAATTTTAGTTGATCACTCACAATTTAAATTTGCAAATGTTTCAAATTTTTCTAGCAAACCTTTATAATCATTTTGAGAGCTAATCAACTTACTTTTCAAAGTTTTAAGTTGAGCCCTTTGTTTAGTGCAAACATCATGGAAAAATTTAACAGCTCCCGCATGCTCATCTACGGAGGGCTTTCCCTCACCTTCATCATCACTACTGCTTTCATCACTAGAGGATGGAATACTCATTTTACCTCTTGCCATAAGGCACTTGCGTGATGACCGTGATGAGCGTGATGAGGACCGGTGGCTGCGCGTCCCTGGAGGTTCATCTTCGCTTGAAGAATCATCCCAAGTTTTGACACTTGTTAGCGCCTTGCCTTTGCTCCTCCCCTTTTTGGGTTCGGCCATAGTTGGACAACTATCGCTGAAGTGGCCCTTCTCCCTGCATGAGAAGCATTGTCTATTTCTTTGCTTTTTCCTGTCAACGTTAAAGAGAAGATCCTCTACCTGCAGGGGCACACCCATTAGATTAATTTTGTGGATCATCCACATTACCTTTCCGACGTGTCGGATGGTTTCTTCGTCCTTGGAGGATGATGTTGATGGTTGATTATATTCATCATCATCACTTTCTTCTTCTTCCTCTTCTTCACTTGAGGAACTTGGAGTGGGAGCCTTCTTTTTCCCTTTCCTTTCAACACATGCAAAAGCATATGGTCTTGAAGAAATGGTCTCCTCTCCCCGACATATTTTCACGACATCTCAAAAGCCGCGATTTTCCTAATCACAATGGTTGGGGCCATTGTACTTAAGTCCTCCATATTGTGAAGAATAGTGATGATGCTCTCATATCTTTGTTGTGGCAGTAGGGAGATAATCTTCCTCACAATGTCTGCATCACCTAGCTTATTAATGACAATAGAATTGAGCTCATTGATGATTAGATTCAAACGAGAATACATATCTCTAACAAGCTCATTATCCTTCATAGCAAAAGAATTATATTTATTTAAGACTAGGCAATATTTTTGCTCACGGACATTGGATGTGCCGTAATGGAGCTCATGCAATTTTAGCCAAATCTCATTAGCAGTTTTAAAGTAAAAACTTGATTAAAAATATCCATGTTAAGAGATTCATACAAGTAGTTTTTTGGCTCTAGCATTTAAATGAATTTCTCTTTCCTCACTCGTGGTGGGTTTCTCGAGATTCTTGGGTGGTTTCATCCCATCACGAGTGACTCTCCAACCACCTAGATCAACGACCTCTAGGTAACAAGCCATTTTAGCACTATAATATGGGAAGTTAGTTCCGTCGTAGTGTGGTGGCCTATAGGTATCTATCCCCTTTCTCTAAAAAGCGTAGGATCTTTTAGCGGTGAAGCTAAAGCATTTCAAAGGAGCCAAACTAGGCTTTGGTACCAATTGAAGGAAACATGTGACGCCTAAGAGGGGGGTGAATTAGGACTTCTAAAACTTTCACTAAACTAGACCACAAATAAATCTCTAAAGAAAAACCTATGCAAGTAATCAAACTAGAATGTGCAAATTAGGTTTTGTCTAAGTGTTGCTATCTCTACCGCAATATCTAAGTTTCAATCCTAAACAACCTAAGTATAAATACAAGATTGAAACTTAAATGCTTAATGTAAATGCGGAAGCAAGCAAGGTAGATATGCAAACTCTCGTGGATGACGCCGGTATTTTTACCGAGGTATCCGAAACCACGCAAGGTCCCGACTAATCATCATTGGTGCACCTACGCAAAGGGAAGCCCACGCGAGGGCCAAGCACCACGGTCGAGTAACTCCGTAGAGAGCCGTAGGACCTCTCCACGCATAAGTGGTGCTCTGCTTCTGGCTCCTCTTGGAGGCTCCCCGCCGTCTCCACTATCGAGCTTCCGGCCAAAACGCCACGAGCCTCGTTCCCTGCGGTACACGGTGGCGACTGTGACACAAATGCGATTGTCATGGTCTCGCAAGACTCTCGCCCCACTCGATACAATTACAACGGCTCACGCAAGAGTCGAGGGGTTGTGTGGTTTTTCTAAACTCATTCCACTAACTAGGGTTTACCTAGAGCAAGCGCTAAAGCAGTCTAACTAACCTAAGCACTTTGCAACGCACCTACACTAATCACTAAGTGATTCTATTAAGCACTTCGGTGTATGAGCACTTGGAAATGTCTTATATATGCCTTGGTATGTTTCTTGGGCTCCCACACCTTGAAATGGCCGGTTGGGGTGTTTTTATAGCCCCCAACACAAATCTATCCGTTGGAGAAAAGTTGTTGCTCTCTGCGGCACACCGAACAGTCCGGTGCACCTAGGCGTTGGACTGACACCGCAGGTGACCGTTGGCGCTGTAGGCTTTTACACCAGATAGTCCGCGTGTCATACCGGACAGTCCGATGGCTTCTCTACACTAGTGCCACCTAGAACTAGCCGTTGGGCTACTGTTCCCTGGTGCACCGGACAGTCCGGTGTGTGGCACCGGACCCGGTGGCACTAGCCCGGACAGTCCGCCTGTGGCAACACTTCCTTTGTTTCTTGGACTTCAGTTGATCTTCATAATGTCTTCTTTTGAGCTGTTGCTTTCCTCAATGCCTTAGTCCAAGTCACTTTAGCATCCTATGAATTACAAACATAAACACTAGCAAACACATTAGTCCACATGTTATGTTGATCATCAAACACCAAAATCTATTGAGCCAAATGGCCTAGGTCCATTTTTCTTACAGACACCTACAACTGCAGATAGTCTTGCATGCTTGATAAAGATATTGGAGACTAGAAGTGAGAATTGGAACTATTCATGAATTATATTGTTTGGATGACCATGGAATTTTATTTTGTCCAATACCTTGGTATTCAACTTTCAACTAGGAGCCTTTCACACATAGCCTAATCCCTTTGTATCAGGTTCCTTAAAACCTGACACATTCTACTCTCACGGTCGCGCGTGTGGGCTTAGCGATGCTACCACAGTGTGACCCGTGGAGACATAGACCACTCGACGATTCTTAGATAGTGGTCAGATGGACCGCTTGGAAACACCAGTACTTCCTGTCTCGACCCCCACATGCAGTGATACTCTTTGCTTCGCTTGTGATCCTCGTCTGTACCACGGCGAGGGCACGGGTGTGCCCGCCCTTCAACGATAGAACCCACCTCTACACATCTCCAATCATGTCTGCGATGGGTAGGTGGATGTCTAGGACATGTCAATCTACACCCGCCATGGGTGTCATCCTCCCTGCGCGCTATCGTCCTCGTGGCGGGGCCCAGTTATCACTGGTCTGGTGGTCCTGCTTGCGTGACGCCCCACATTCAGTGGTGACAAGAAGAGAGGTAGATCACTAGTCATTACGTACCTGACTATTCTATCGTCGATGTGCCAATCCTTAGCGATCCCTTCGCCCACACCTCCACAGTTCATCCACGCCTCAATAGTGTCTAGGCATGGGTGAAGCCATGGTGTGCTCCTCGGTACGACCCATCATGTGGTACCTTCCTCCCTATTAATCCTTGCTACCCCCTCCTCCCTATCCCTGTATGCATTGTGGAACCATGGATCCCAACTTTCCCTAGCTCTGCCTTCCTCGATGCTGACCACTTTGCTTTTGCCTACCACCAACCACCATGTTCATGGGGGTACTTGATGTGCTACATATGCTTGATGTCCCTAGGGCTCATCAACGTCTCCATGTGTACATGTTTGTGATAGTGCCTTTTGAGGTACTAAGGACCTTGATTGTTGCCTAGAGGGAGGTGAATAGGCATTAATAAAAACTTTAACTCTATTTAACTTTCTTACTTCGTTTGAAGTTTTGATTACAGGGTAATAGTGTGAAGGACCAGTGAGGCGACCAGAGGGGGTGAATGGGAGCTCCTAAAAATTCTCTCTCGAGAACAACATCGTGACTTGATCCCAATTTCAAACACAATCTCGAAAGGACGACTGAAACTATGTAGCACAGTAATACTCAATCTAGTGTCAATTCAATATACCAAACTGCTACTCAGGAACCTGCACAATTGTTACAAAATTTAAGAGGCAAAACTGCAAAGCAAGTCACGCGGCAGTGCCGCTCGAAGGGAAGACAGTGCCGAGCAGCGACAGTGCCGCTTAGGGGCATGGCAGTGCCTCGGGCAAAAATGCTCAGACTCTGCTCAAACTTCACAGGGAGTTTGCGCAGAGGGAAATGATATGATTTCTGAAGTTTCACCTAGAGCGGATCAAGAACCCATGCATAGATCAGATTTCCCGAGAGTGATGGGGTTTTGCTGGGGTTTTCTCAAGCGAACTCAAAAGGAGATCAACTTGGATCATGACCAAGCATTGCACCAATAGGGTGTATACAGTGATCCAAGAAGTGTATCTCACCACCAAGCAATGCCCAACAGCATCCACAACACAAGAACTCAATGGTTCTTCCACAAATCCAAAGAGAGGAGAAAGGGAAGAATGCGAGAACAAAATCAAATCATCGCCTACATCCTTGTTGGAGTTAGCCAACTAGCTTGCAGTCTATTTCAACTCCTTCCTCCCTTTTTCCTCTAGTTTATCACCAAGGTGATAAATCGAGACTTCCATTATCTCTTTGTTGTGCTACAACAATCCTAAGGCTAGCCACAACTTGGTAGCTCTCTGGTAGAATTGTAACCCAGACACTTGCTCAAGATCACACACTAGCTCTTTTACACAACAGTTTCCTCTTCACACAAGCGCTCTAGCAACACACATCTCTCTATGTCTAGATCTAACACCAATCACTTGATCTTGCAAAGTAATGCAATAGAGAGGGGTATTCTATTGCTAGGAAGTGTATATGCTATCCTCAAAGCTGGTTGCCACTGGTGGGGGATGTGGAGGGGTCTATTTGTAGCCCCTAAGGCTCAAATAGCCATTGCACAAAATCTATGAAATCAACACTTTCTTTGGGGGCACCGGACCAGTCCCATGCACCACCAGACCGAGTCCTATAGAAGCTGCTCTAGGATTCTGATTGATACCTTCTAAACTAGGCTCGCACTAGACCGGTCCGATGCACCACTAGACTGTGCCAACTCAACCATCGTGTCAGCTAGCTTTTGGACTTTTATGTTGCGCCAAAGTAGCCATTGGACCCGAGGTCCGGTGCATACTAGACCCATGGTTCAATGTGCCAGGCCACCAAGTATTCAATGTTGACCTCTCTAGTAAAGTGGTCTAGTGTGCCACTGAACCAGTCTAGTGCGCCAGGCCACCGAACCCCTTCTGCAGTCATCTCTGTGCACTCGGTTCGGTGCTCCACCGAACTCCAATGCGCCACGGACTACATGACTATATCATCTTTTCCATAACGTCTTCCAGTCGATTTGTCTCACTTTGAGGACCTTCCGATGACTTAGATAAACTTAGTTAGAGAGTATTCAAATGGTCTAAGTCATAGAAAATCACCTTTAACTTGTTTCCAACTCTAATTCCTTCTTTTCTTCAACCTTTCATTCCAAATGTCACTTGGAATCTCAAACTCTAAATCTGTTTAATTCTACCACATCTTTGAGTTCCAATATGTTCGAATGGTCATCAAAATCATTTACAAACATTGGAATGGCCCATAGTATTGTTCTTTCTTGAATACTCACTTTTGACTCCTTAATCAAAGTATGAACACATGAAAGCCCTTCCTGGTTTTTGACTTTGATACTAAGCTTGATCTTATGACCATGACCTTTTCTTGAGCTAGTATTTCTTGAGCGTTATGGCTTGAACCATCCAAATGCATATGAATTACTTTGATGGCTTCAAGTCATGTCTTCTTATGTTGTGGTCTTCAATAGCACACAACTCTTCACAACTTGATTACCTTTGACTCTTGCAAGTAATTTCTTGTTCACCTTCACTTTTGGTACCTCGATCCTCTTGACCTTCTATATAGCTTAGTTCCTTGAAGTTCTTCCTTGCCTTAGTCCTTGGTCTACCAAATTAACTCTAAGTAATGTTCATTGATTACCATCCTAATCAATGTCCACTCTTCTTCTTAACCTTCTTCAACTTAGGATCACTCTACTCAGCATGACTTCTCTTGAGCTTGATTTGGTTCTTCCACTCAATGCAAGTACATGCCACACTTCTTCACTCTGCTTTGGTACCTCAGTACACTTGACCTTCTCCTTTGCTTTAGTTCCTCAAAGCCACATTTTCTTGCTATCTTCACCTTGTCAAGACTTCCTTAAGTCATACCATCTTGAGTGTATATTGACCATCCTTCTTGTGATACCCATAATTCATATTCTGACTCATATTTTATATGGAATATCCCATTGACCTCATGTGTTGAACCTTGCATTATTTTCACTAAGTTCATGTTCAACACTTAACACTTATTAGACCTTTAATTGTGTTGTCATTCAAACACTAAAACCGAAAAAGGCTAGATGCACTTTCAATATCCCCCATTTTGGTCATTGATGGCAACACAATTAAAGATTATGATGGATTAAAAATGTGTTTTGGATCATATGATATAGAATGCTCCCCTAAGTATGTGCTTTAACAGAAATATCAACTTTGGCATGAAATGCGAATTTCCACATAGCTAAAGTCTGAACCTGTTCTATATTATAACATCCATGGGGTGCATAGTGGCATAAATATATATGTGATGCTCATGTTTAGAATATGCACAACATTAACGCATTATAAACATCAAATGCATTTTCTCTTTGTGATTAAAGAAACTTAAGAAGCACCTCCCCATTTGTATAAAGGGAGCTTATCCTCGCTACAAGGACAAACTTTAAGATCTTTACAAACAAATCACTTCTCTCCTTAATCCCTAAAGGTAAGGTATGCTTTAATGCAGTACTTCTCCCCCTTTGACACCAAACTCCAAAAACTACTAAACAAATTCTCATAATTAGAGCAGGAGCAAAATCTCAACAAGGGTTCAACATGGAATGAAGTAGGGAAATGCATAAAGAAATTTTCTTTCTTCTCTTAATATTTAAGATATGCAATACATGTATAGGAGGAAAATTAGGTACAAATGTCAAGGAGCGATTTACCCTTTTTGTACCTTTACATGGATATTTTCTCATCCTGTGTTTTGTTACACTCGGTTTTAGGGGCAAAATCGAATGCATATCATTTGTGCCATGATCCATTTCCATACATAGGATGACGTTACAAGTGTAAAATATTAAGAGACAATGCTCAAAATGTAATTAAGAGTACAATACTTTATTACAACTCAGTGAGATAATTGTCTTAAACATTTTTCCATCACAACACAACAGATCTCATGGGTAATCTCCCACAGGAAGATGACTGACACATCGCTAGATCTAAACATCATTAATGTCCTCGACAAAGCCTTCTTTTTCACATCCTTCTAATCAAAATATTTGCATGCGGTGGGTACTCAGCAAGAGGGGGAAAGATGCAAAGCTTAGCAAGGATAGTGCCATGGACCTTCGGTCCATGGGGATAGTTGTCTTCTCCGGTGAGGTTATACCCCCTCTGCCGCAGGCTTGGTTCTAGGGTAGCAGCCCTAGGCGCTTGAGAGGGTCATTGCAAGAGAGAGAGAGAGAGATTGGTTGATTTGATAATGATCTTGCTTGATTTATTCACTGCTGCCATGCGGCTTATAAATAACCCTATGGCTAACCAACTTCTCCTACAAACTCTCAACTAACTCCTACTTTCTTGGACTTATCTGATGCTAACCAACTCTCCACAATTCTCTCATCTCAATCTTATTCTCTAGCCTTATCCCAGCTCATCTCAATCTTATTCTCTAGCCTTATCCCAGCCTGGCTGTTGCCTCTCGCTCCCTATGATGCCCATGACATCTCCCCCTCCCTTGAGGACCAGCTCGTCCTCGAGCTGCCATAGACTTACCTGACACGACTTAAGGTTAAGCCTTTTACATCTCGGCTTACCTTTATTATTTAAGACGAAAATACAAAATAATTGTGGAACTAAAATATAAATTTGAACTGCAGCTATGTCCTCCTGTCCTCTTGGATCCCAAGGAAAGAGCTGAACTGCGGACTTCACGTTGGATGAAAGGTGAAGGAGGAACCAGCCCGTTCTTATGTTGGGTCTGTCCAGCACCAAGGCAGTTGCCCGAATGAAGGAGACGACCCTCTTTGGCCATGCAGGAGGGCTGCATACCCAGATCTCGACTTCTGCAGGGGGTTCAAAAAGTATAGACGAGACCTGGTGGTTGGGCGCGCAGGGTGCGAGTTGGTGCAGCGATGAGCTGATCAGCAAGTGCAGCTTTCGCACCGCCCGCCTAACAAGGAAGCCGCGCACTGCGGCTTGCAGGCACACCACGGCCCGCTCATGTGATGACGGCCATGGGGTGGCCCTGGAGGCCATAGCAAGGTGCTTCTCCCCACGAAGGGACTGTACCTGGCGGCGTGCCAGGAACCCTCGCGCTGCCGCTTGAAGCCGCACCGCTGCTTGGAGTTTCTTCTCTGTCTTCTCCTTGTAGCGGTGGAACATCACAACGAACTGATCCCACTTCTCTTCGAGCCGAGTGAATGCATCTGGAGTTGGAGAGGGCGGGTGGGAGGGCGTTGCGGCGGCAGATGGCGCAGCGGCTGGTGGTGGTGAGGGATGGGCGGCTGGTGGTGGTGAGGATAACCTAGAGCTGATGCCCATGACAGATAGGATGAGGGTTTATGCGGTTAGCATTTTAGTTGATCAAACTTTTATTATCAACACCTATTTACTAAGTGTAAGTATATACCAAAACCTAATTAATCATTAGCATTATTCATCACTTCAAAACCACTTAAGCAAAATGCTTAAGAGAACCATTAGCATGGCTAAGCTAAAGTTTGAATCAAAAAAAGATCACGATTTAATCACCATCTTCAAGTTTGATTATCACATGAGGGTCCAGACCGCTCACAACCATTAGCATGGCTGATATATCAGTTTATACACTCTGCAGAGGTGGTACAACTTTACCCACAATCCATGTATCCCCTATAGCCTGGGTTCACGTGTCCCATATTTACTTCTAAGGTGAATGGCTATGGATCCACTTTGAGACTTTCACAAAACACACTTAGTATGAAGAAACCCATAAGGATTCCAAGTCGGTGTGGAGGCCCTCTAGGCAAGTTAGCTTAGCCAAGACTACATCCCCATGTTAACGTGAGCTACCACCATCGACTGCTCCCCCTTTTGCCCATATTTCATGTAAGGTTACTAGGAACTAAGTATATTAGGTTAGTTGCCAAAGCTAGAGCCATGATGGCACTCGTGGTTGCACTATTTTCCTAGATGGTCACTCCATGTTTCAATTTTAACACACATGATCTTATTAATTATCAAATTAACAACATTGATAGCAGAAGCTTCATCCTTGGATCATTAATAGCATAAAAGGAGTGACATCATTAAGCCAAGTTGAAGCATTAACAACTAATAAGAAAATCATAAGCCCAAGTTTAATCAAGTTATGGGTTGGTAAGACTAGTGATTGTTAAGTAGGTAATCACATCAAGATTTTGCATCTCATAAAGTGTAAACTTAGTTGTCATGATGATTTGGGATCAAATAGAAATGTAGGGGAAGATGTCCACTTGCCTTCCTCATAGAAGTCTTGAGGGTCTTCTTCAAACTGTTCCTGATCCTCTATAACTTAGTTGTCATGATGATTTGGGATCAAATAGAAATGTAGGGGAAGATGTCCACTTGCCTTCCTCATAGAAGTCTTGAGGGTCTTCTTCAAACTGTTCCTGATCCTCTATCATAGAAGCGTCTTCTAAAAGCACACATGCCAAATAAAGAAAACATACACCATTCAATGAACATGCACCAATCATTAAACAAAAGAAGGCATGCAAAATTAAGCTAACAGGAGAATGATAATTAGACTATTATTCCTCCCTATTTTTGGTTTTGAAAACAAATATTCTATTTTCCCTTTTAAAAACTTTAACCGAGAAACCTACTAATAAACTAGAATTACTCAAATTTTAGGAATTGTAAAACAACTATAAAAATCATCCTAAAATTTTTATCATAAATTTATGTAACTATCAAAACAAGAATCAATTCATTTGGATTTGAAATAAGCATTTTATGGCCAAAATATTATGGTAGGCTTGAAAAATAGACTCGAGGGACCTAACCGTAAAGACCAGGGACTCAACCGCAAGGCTTTTACTATCTGGAAGGACCTACCTGTGATTTTATAAAAAGACCGGGACCCTTTAACAAAAACGTGTGCGCGACTCAGATGAAGGGGTATCAGTCAGCGGTGACCGCTCGATCAACATCCGAGGGTTCGGATACAACGAGCGAGTCGGCTCGGTTTAAAAGAAAATGGATCGAGCGATCGAGATCCAATGGATAGCGGGCTCAGCTCGGCTATGAACGCGTTACTCTGAGAGCCGGGAGGGGTGACGCCCGAGGTGAGGGGTGGCGCACGACTGGACTCCTCGCCAGAGTTGGCCGGAACGACACTCCGGGCGGCCAAAACGACCAAGGAATGGCCCGAGGTAAATCTGGGAGAACGAAGATTACATTAGAGGCCTCACCGAGGGGGTAGAAGAGGCGAGAACGACTAGCGACGAAGAACAGCGTACAATAGAGTTTCGGTGAGGTCGGGGTAACGCGACGAGGTCGAACGACGGACGAAGTGAGCTCGGGGAAGGCCAAAGAAGCAGCAGCGAGCTCAAGGGATCATGTCCATGGCCTCATAACAAACAGGGAGGCTTTGGGGGTGCACATCCACGGCGGTGATGGCACTACAGCAATGACGAGACGTGGGCAAGGCACAGGAGAGCACGGGAGCGAGCACTGAGGCATGGAATCTGTGATGGGGCTCGGGGCAGTACTTATAGACCAGAATATGGGAAGGGAAGGGAAGGAATTAGCCATAATTGATCCGATTGGATCCTCTCGGGCACGGTGATACGACGGCGCTCATGAAAGGAAGGAGAGCAGGACGAAGATGGAAAGGGAGCGCGGGGAAAAGGAAAGGGAGCTTCGCCCGAGCGGGGAAGGAGATCTCGCGGCCGGTCGTCCACGCACATGTGGCAGCGTTGCACGACGGTGACGTCGGAGCGAGAAAGGAATGGGGAGAAGAAGAACAGTGAAAGGGGAGAAGAGACTGACAACCAGGCTCTACCTGTCACCGAGATGGGGCGTGGGTTCTACTTGTCAGCCAAAGCGAGGGAATAAGCGCGCAGGCGCGGGTTGAGTGGGCTGAATTCGACCACAGGCGGGAAGGGGAAGATATTTCCTTTTTCTTTTTCTATGAATTTTGAAATCCCCTTTTCTTTTATTTTTACCTACATATGACCAAATATACCTAAAATATGATTTGAATTCATATGGTTCTTGAGGTATTTATAAATAAGTTATCTTTAACAAAGACAAATAGTTGTAACATCCAAAATTAATCCTTGCAATTGTTTATCAAGCAAAAATCATGCTCCAAAAATGAACGCATCAAAATAATGTATTCAACTCTTTTTGTTTGAAAAAAGTAAAAAACTATACCTACTGTATTATTCTCAAGAGAAGGATTGAGGTGTTACATGCTTGATCCTCCAACTTGATCTCTTCTTGTCATACATGAGATGTCAATTCAAGATACTAATTGAAGGCATCTTCAAAGTGCATGATATCTCATAGGGATACCAATTGGAAACTATGTTCTTCATATCTGGATCCTTGATGTCACATGCTTAAGACAAGTTATAACATTAAATTGCACAAGAGAAAAATCTACAGCTAGTGATCACCTAAATAAATACCAATTCAGAGAGATGTCGATTGATACTAAAAGAACAACAAGCAACTCAAAAATTCCATGAACATTACATCTAAGTGAGCCATGAGAATATCAATTGAAAGCACAATGAATCACTTAATTGCAAAGCTTTAATTTTAAACTTCCTATTATTAGTTCATCTATATGAGATGAATACCAATTGATACAAATTCAAATCAAATGAAGGGAATGATCCATCTATACCAAATCATGATGCACTTTCTAGCATTTAATACATGAAGATTCAAAATTTCTTATGTGTATCGTTTAATCAATAGAATGGCATCCATGAGAATGAGATACAATTATACTAATTGAAAGTACCAAATTTTAGATTGCATAGGAGTAGCATACTTAATAACTTCCTTCCATAGTGAGATTAGACATATGATGCGCTCTCCCTAAAATTTGTCTATCAAGTATTTGAATGACTTGTTCTATGCACTTTCAATTGAATTAAGAGTTCTAGAGGGATACATCACATATCTTGGTAAGGCATACAAGTTTGCAAGAATAGATCTATGTCTAGTGAAATCAATTAAAGACATGCCTTATTTAAGATAAACCACATGGTACGAAATCAAGGATTTTAAATTTCAAGGTGATTCTTAAGATAAGATAGATAAGCAAATCATCATATATGAAGAACAAATTACATTCCTCAAAATTAGTGCACATATGAGGAATGAAAACATGGTTGTATGACCACATGCATAGGGAACGACCGCATCAAGCTTTACCAAACCATTTCAAAATAAAAATCGTCTCTAGATGGTTTCAAGTTTTCCCTGAAAAACCGCTAAAAATGACCGGTTCAGCTTTTCAAATTCAAAAAACAGCTGTTTTGTCCAGTTTTTGTTGTTTCACATCGGTTTTCAATGTTTTGACTCGTTTGTATTTTCAAATTCCAATAAAAAACGGGTTTCGAAGATTTCTCGGCGAGAAATTGTTGTTTTTTCCAGTTTCCATTGTTTTTAACAAAAAATGATTATTAATATTAAAACTAAAATTAAAATAAATATTAGATATACTAGAAAAATAATTAATATTTTATTATTTTTTGTTTTTTACAAGTTCTTTCAAAAAATTTAGATTTTAAACAAAATTTGAAAAAACAACCGGTGGGATATTGGTTCCGTTGGCCGCCGGTTTCGGTAAACTGTTCGAGAAATCATCGGTTTTACCGGTTTTGTAATCTTTGAGCTGCATGCAGGCCAGCATGGCCCTGACAAACATGTGCGAGCTAGTGTAGGCACATAGGTGGAGAAGGGGCATGGGACTAGTACCCTGACGAGCACACCGTGGCATGGGACCGACAGAAAGGAGTTCCTATGTGGCCAGGGGAGGCCTAAAAAAGTTCGAGCTCGACAAGCCAGCTCAAGCTTGCAGCGACTTGGCTCGCCTCGACTCGACGCTTAGAACGATCTCGAGCCGTTCCTGTTTTTGTGGCTTAAGAAAAGAGTGAGTCGACTCGGCTCGCTACGGCTCACGAGACGGCTCGTGGCTCGATGCAACAACAATTTGTTACATAAAACCCTAATTAGCATATAGTGTTAGTACCAAATATACAATTAGTTTATGTTATTTGAGATTATTATAAAAAATTAATCCATTTTCTAGATTATCTTAGTAATATATTTATTTTACTAATTTAAATATGTTACTTAAATTATTTTTGAGATTTTATATTATAATTTAGAGTGCGAGCTCACTCTTATGGCGAGGCTTGTTAGCTCGGCGAGCCGACAATGAGCCGAGCTCAACACACTACTTGATTGAGCCGTAGCGAGCCGAGCCTATCTCGACTCATTTCTACCCCTAGGCAGGTCTTAGAGCAAATATAAATAAGGTGAAGTAGGTGGGTTGCAAGAGATGCAACATTAGATTTATGGTGATGTGAAAGAAAGAGAAATGGAGAGAGAATGAAAGCGAGCTGCTCACTAGTAGCCAGCGTAAAGTGGGCTGCTCATGGCCTCCAAGGCAGATTATGAGAGAAAGAGATAGATAAGTATTGAATATATAGCTTGTACCATGATAGAATCATTATATGACTAGACTTTTAGTTGGCTATATGTGACATAACAATACCATAAAGCCCACTGTGGGCTATACTATTAGCCTTGCTCCTATTCATAGTGATGTAGGAGAGTCATGACGAAAAAATGATGCAGGAGGAAGAAGAGAAAACAAACAAACCGATATTTGTGTAATGAGTGAAAGTTGATGATATATTTCTTTATCTATACCAAACTTTATTTGGTGGAGCTTTCCATGAGAAGATCCACCAAATTGGTGCATTTGACACTTAGATCTAGAATTTCGATAAATTTAGATTTAGTTGATCTACTCCTTTTGAGTAACTTTTTTGATAAATCTTACTCCTTCTATTCTTTTTTATTTGTCATGTTTTAGCTCAAAATGAACTAGTCGGTGACAAATATTCAAGAACAGAGGTAGTATTATTTTTAGCGAATCTAGAGTTAATGGTGCCGTGACTGAGAGTCCTGAAAGGAACACGAACACCTAAGAGAGGGGGTGAATTAGGACTTCTAAAAACTTCTCTAATCTAGGTCACAAATAAATCCCAAGAAGAAAACCTATACAAATATGTAAACTAGAAAGTGCAAACTAAGTTTTGTCTAAGTGCTGCTTTCTATTGTGGTTTCTGGAACCGGGGGACAATAATATTTGTGTTCGACAGGGGTGCTAGCTCGGACTCACTCCGAATGGTGAGCTATGGGGGGTCGAAGGTGGATCTAGGATGAGTGGGTTATACTGGTTCAGGCCGAAGCCCTAGTCTAGTGTAGTGTTGATAGTAGTATTACTTGAAGCATGTTACAGTTGGGTGCTTGTATGAAGCTGTGAGATGATGTCCTGGATGATGGGGGTTGTCTTGCCATTTTATAGCTCAAGGGTAGACGTTACAATAAGAACTTGTATTCTACTGGGGTGGAGTTTGGCCTCCTGCTTCTGTGCCTTGTAGCCTCTATGGTGTCGTATGTTGGGTCGTGCTTCTAAGCCCTGTAGCCCCTATGGAGTCATCTAGTGGGTCGTGTGCCGCCGTACCTCTGGTATGGCGTCGCGTCTCGTCTGCTTTCCAATGGGTTCATGTAGCTACTCCGATTTAGACGTGGCAGTGTTTGGTGGGTCCTACCGAGTTAGCTCAAGGTGAGGTTAAGGGATGTCTTCAGTACAACTTCATCTTCCGTGATCCCCTTAGTGTTTCCTTTCATCACGCGTAGGCGTATGCCTAGTATGGCGTATTGTCTCATCCCTTCCGGTGTATGGGTCACATAGAGACCCCGATGCTGAGGTCCCTGCGGCTAGGGTTTTTTGGTCCCACTGGTCAGAAGGGATATGTATCTAACATCATGCTTAATAGAGACCCTTCGGTACCCCTTCCATAGTCTAGTTATAGCTCAGTGATGTCCCATCATGCTGACGTGGCTCGATAGTACTAGGTCGGATCTTCCTTTCAGTAGAGGTGTTCGCCTGAGAGCCTGCTGTCGTCTTACTGGGTTGCTCAGCGGACAGGTTAGTCGGCAGCCTCGCCTCGCTGGGTTGCTCGGCGTGCAAATTGGTCGGCAGCCCCGCTTCGCTGGGTTGCTCGGCGGACAGGATTTTTGGTAGCCTCGCCTCTCTAGGTTTCTCGGAAGGAAGGTTGATTGGCAGCCCCGCCTCGCTAGGTTGCTCGACAGTATTTGTTCAGCTGACGGGCCGATCGTCTTGGCGGGCCGTCACCAGGAGGCCTTTTGGACCTTCACGCCAAGCCACTTGGCAGTTAGGCCAGCCGGTTAGTGGGCCATCTTTGGGAGGCCTTTGGGCCTTATTTGGGTACCTTGTTCTCAGGTACCCGACACTATGTCTACCACAAAAAAGAGTTTTGCAACCTAAGTTTCAATCCTAACAAATCTAGACTAGGAATAGAGAGAAAGGAACTTAAGTACTCGAATGTAAATGTGGAAGCTAAAGAGCAAAGGTAGAGATGCAACTCCCGTGTATGACATCGGTATTTTGATTGAGATATCCGGAACCATGCAAGGTCCCGACTAATACTCATTGGTACCCCTATGCAAAGGGTAGCCCACACGAGGGCCAAGCACCACGGACAAGTAACTCCATAGAGAGTCGCATGCCTTCTCCACGTGCAAGTGGTGCTCCGCTTCCGGCTCATCTCGGACGCTTCCCGTCGTCTTCACTATCAAGCTTCTGGTCGAAACGTCGTAGGCCTCGTTTCCTCCGATACACGGTGGCGGCTGCACCACAAACGCGATTGATGTGTTCTTGCAAGACTATGCACCACTCAGTATGATTACTATGACTCGCACAAGAGCCGAGGGTTTGTGGGTTGTCTAATCTCACTCACACAACTAGGAACAAATCTAGAGCAAGCGCTAAATCGATCTAACTAATCTAGGCACTTCACAGAGCACCTACGCTAATCACCGAGTGATTCTACTAAGCACTTGTGTGATGGAGCTCTTGGAAATATGCCTTTATGCTTTGGATATGTTTTTTGCTCCAACATTTTCAAATGGCCAGCCAAGGAGGAATAAATAGGCTCCCCACTCAATTATAGTTGTTGGAGTAAAGCTGCAACATTATGTCTATGTGTGCACTGGACCGTCTGGTTTGTACTCCATGTCATCTAGCCGTTACATCCTTCTAGCACTGTAGATGGTCCGATGCACATGGACCCAGTCCGGTGCCTAGAGAGTCATTGGAAAGTAGCCATTGCCGGCCATTGGGCTTGGTCTGATGCGTCAGCTGATCGTGAGCCATTTGTAGAGTTCTCTGCATAACAGGTTTGGTGCACACCGGACCGGTCCGGTGAGCCACCGGTGTGCCACCAGTGCACCAATTGATGGCCCAATTCTTGGTTCTTCCATATTCTTTTCTTGGACTCCTTTGGTCTTGTGTCTTGGACTTGTGCTGAGTATTTGTGAGTCTTTGAAGTGTCTTTTAGGTCTTCTTTTGAGGTGTTGCATATTTAGCGCATAAGTCCAAACCACTTCGCATCCTGTGAACTTCAAAACACAAACACTTGGAAAACATTAGTCCAAAAGGTTATGTTGGCCATCAAACACCAAAATCTTTAATCAATTGGGTCGAGGCCCACTTTCCTTACAATCTCCCCTTTTGTGATTGATGACAATACAACCAAAGCAAGCAAATATTAAATACCAAATTGAAATATGCACTCTACTTGCTAAGGATGCATGTGCATAAGCAAGATGTATGAGATACCAAATTGAAATATATGTGGTCAATTTGAGATTAAGCACATTCTTGCATATGCAACTAGTCCCCGTGTGTGATTATGGACCTAAGCCTCCCCCTAACTCCATAATCCACATACTTCCTATTAAGGACCGAAACCAATATAGATAACCAAATGAAAGGATCAAAAATTTTAAATTGGTGGTTTTTGGTATTTGATATTCTTTGGTTGCTTTGGTCCAATAAATTCTCCCCCTTTGGAATCAAACACCAAAAAGGAAGACATGATGAAGCATATAGAAAGCAATTGAATACTTGCCCTCTAAAAAAGATTACTACCCCTAAAAGAAAGTTCTCCCCTTTCAAGGAAAAATGACATACTCCCCCTGTCAGAAAACCCTCTACTTAAGAAAAACACATGAATATAAGAGGAATCAAGACATGATTGAATAGACTAAATCCCCGTAAAGGTATGCATAGGTAAATGATAGAAGATATTCTAGTGATATCAAATGAACCGTTTAACAACATATGCATATATGGCAACAAGGGGGCATAAGACGAAAAAAACATAGCCTATTCAAATATTAGAGAAGACATGTAAAAGATACCAACCAAAAGATGATACCAATCAAACGCTTTGGATGATGGTATTCTTGAAGTGGAAACACGTGTCTTTCTTCGGAGACTCCATTTTCCTTCAATGAGACTACTACACACATAATAGACTTGAAAAGTGGTGTTAGTCTCAAAGACTTAGATTATAGAGTAACTTGTCCTTAAAAGTGTGCATACAAGTTTTGAATACTTGTAGGAGTCTTGCACTTTGATTTTGAGATCAAGAGGGGCAAATTATCTATAATCCGGACTTCGTCACATACTTCAAAACGACACAAATTGAAAGATATAACTTTAGAAACGAGCAATAGTGCCATCTCTCTAGGAATTTTAATTAAGCTATGTGCCTTGCTTTATTAAACCATTTAAACCATGTAGGTTTGCTCAAAAGGAAGAATTAAAAATTGAGCATTCCTACCATATGATATGCCTAGCATGTATGCAATGAGTAATACTAATTGAAAAATTAATATTAATTGAAAATAGTAATAAAATAAATACTAGGCATGAAAGTAAGCTAGATAACAAATGAAATTAGATACACATATCTAAAAACAAGAATTTGCAATAAAACTAGTTACTTTAGTCATGGGTGGGGAATTTGGGTCCAAAGTATTCACTAAACCACTTGGCAATAGTCTTGATCTGATGTGATGCATCCCATGATATACATCACATTGTGCCAAGTCTACAAATTCCCTAAAGTCCTTCGGATCTCTCACTTCCCTCTTGGGACCCAACCCTTCTAAGTGCTTTTTATGGTTGAGACAATTTCCTTTAGCACCTAGATGCGTTTGGCCCCCTTTCCCTTGCTGGCTTGCTTGTTGGCCTTGATCACTATCACCTTTCCATTCTTCTTCTTCTTGATTAAGTACGGTGTAGCAGTCTTTTTGTCCACCTTGTTTTCATTCATTTTAACAAGGCTATCATTGATAGTTAAGGATGAAGCTTTAGACTATAATTGCTCAATTTTAGTTGTTAGCTCACAATTTAAATTTGAAAATGTCTCGAAATTTTGTAGCAAATATTTATAATCATTTTGAGAGCTAAGCAACTTATTTTCAACATTTTTAATTAAGCCTTTTTATGCAAACATCCTCAAAAAACTTAACGACATGCACAAGTTCATAATTAGAAGGTTTATCCTCATCATCACTATCACTATCATCATCACTAGAGGATGGGTCATGTGATTTAGCTCTCACCATAAGGCATTTGTGAGAAGATAGCAATGAAGAGAAATTGCGGTCGCTTGTCAAAACTTCATCATCACTTGATAGATAATTATCACCATGGAGCTCATGAAGCTTTAGCCATATCTCATTAGCACTTCTCAAAGTGAATACTTGACTGAAATTATCTATGCTAAGAGATTCATACAAGCAATTTTTGGCTCTAGCATTCAAATGTATTTCTTTTTTGTCACTCGCTATGAGCTTCTCAGTATTCTTAGGTGGTTTCATCTCGTTGCATGTGACTCTCCAAATACCTAGATCAACTGCTTCTAGGAAACAAGTCATTCTAGCATTGTAATAAGGAAAGTTAGTGTCTTCGAAGTGTGGTGGCCTATGTGTATCCATCCCCTTACTCTAAAAAGCATCGACTCGATTGGCGGTGAAGCCAAACCGTTCTAAATGAGCCAAACCATGCTCCGATACCAATTGAAAGGAACACAGATGCCTAAGAGAGGGGGTGAATTAGGACTTTAAAAACTTCGCTAATCTAGGACACAAATAAACCCCTAGAACAAAACAAATGCAAATATGTAAAGTATAATATACAAACTAGCTTTTTTCTAAGTGTTGTTATCTCTACAGCAAAAAGGATTTTTGCAACTTAAGTTCTAATCCTAACAAATCTAGACAAGGTATAGAGAGAAATGAACTTAAGTACTCGAATGTAAATGCAGAAGGTAAAGAGCAAAGGTAGATATGCAAACTCCCGTGGACAATGCCAGTATTTTTAACAAGGTATCTGAAACCGTGCAAGGTCCCGACTAGTCCTCGTTGGTGCCCCTACACAAAGGTAGCCCACGTGAGGGCCAAGCATCACGGAAGAGTAACTCCGTAGAGAGCTGTGGGCCTTCTCCATGCGCTAGTGGTGCTTCGCTTTTGGTTTCTCTCGGACGCTCCTCGTTATCTTTACTATCGAGATTTCAGCTGAAACATCGTGGACCTCGTTCCCTCTGGTACACGGTGGCGTCCGCACCAAAAACGCGGTTGATGCGATGTTGCAAGACGATGCCCCACTCGGTACAATTACAACGGCTCACGTAAGAGCCAAGGGGGTTTGTGGGTTGTCTAACCTGACTCACACAACTAGGAACAAACCTAGAGCAAGTGCTAAAGCGGTCTAACTAACCTAAGCACTTCACAAAGCTCCTACGCTAATCTTGGAGTGATTCTACTAAGCACTTGTGTGATGGAACTCTTGGAAATATGCCTCTATGCTTTGGATATGTCTCTTGTGCTCCAACATTTTCAAATGGCCGACCAAGGAGGTATAAATAGTCTCCCCACTGAATTATATCTGTTCGAGTAAATCTGTAGCATTCTATCTACGTGCGCACTGGACCGGTCTGGTGCACCACCGTACCCTTCTGGCATTATAGACGGTCTGGTGTACACGAACCTGGTCTGGTACCTAGAGAGCCATTGGAAAGTAATCATTACCGACCATTGGACTCGGTCCGGTGCGTCAGCTGGCTGAGAGCCATTTGTAGAGTTCTCTGCATAAACGGTCAGGTGGACACCGAACCGGTTTGGTGAGCCACCGATGTGCCACCTGTGCACCAGCCGACAACCCATTTCTTGGATCTTCCATCTTCTTTTCTTGGGATCTTTTGGTCTTGTGTCTTGACTTGGGGTGAGTATTTGTGATTCTTCTAAGTGTATTTTAGGTCTTCTTTTGGGTGTTGCATCCTCAGGGCCTAAGTCCAATCCACTTTGCATCCTATGAACTTCAAAACACAAACACTTGGAAAAACATTAGTCCACAAGGTTATGTTGATTATCAAATACCAAAATATTTAATCAAATGGGTCGAGGTTCATTTTCCTTACAAGTCTCTTTGACCAAGTACTCACTATAAGGACATGTACAACCCATTAATTAGGGCCCTTGATGGACGACTTAGATAGGTCTGTAAAATACAATTTGTTTTGTTTAATTAGTGCCTTGATTGGTGATATAGCAGCTCAGGGTTTGTCCCCTTCCCTCGGCCATGCACCATTTTATTTATGAGCCCCTAGGTTCTGCCTTAATTAACCTGTGGTCCATGTCCGTGTTACAAGTATCATAAGCAGGTACAAAATTTTATAGAATGGACACTATATTCCTAATAAATAGAACTCGCTGTCCTTGTGTCAACGGTTTACACCAAAGTCCTTGAATTAACTTTAAAATTACAAATACATCCCCAAACTTTGCAAAACAGCCCTAGTAGGTGTTTTAGTATAAAATTAATATTTAAACAACCCAAAACTTGCTTTTTCATAACTTCCATGTTTAACTCTAATATTAATGGTTCTCAAACCTATAAATCTATCTTGACGTGCAAATTTATTTTACATAATTATTTTCCATGTTTAGTGCAATACTATTTTTCTCTATTGTCCTATGTGTATGTGTTGTTGCGAGTAGAAAAGCGAGGTTACAAGAAATCTGAAGCCCAACCTTGGGAAACATATGAGCAACTCGAGTTACACCGAAAAGGCAAGTTGCCTCCTTGACCACGTCTTTTTATGACCTAATAATATTTACTGTTTTGTTCTCACATATGCATGCACAATTAGGTTAAATTAATGGGAACCTAATTGGTTATCTAGATTTGTTTTACCTATACCTTATTTACACCTGAGTTACTTATTATTGGGTAGACTTGCTAGTGCTCTATACCTAGTTTTATGGGATAATGATACTTATGAATCATGATCATGTTCTGTTATGATTTATTATTGTTGGTTTATTATGCATGATAAGATCATTTTGTTTAACTGGAACATGGAGAACCAACCAAGAAAATAGTGCAATCAATGACTATTATGGCTCTGGCCTTGACTAATTAATTAGGGAAGCTAGTGTATGAGTACATACCCAAAAGGGGCATGTAAAACCCCAAAAATTTATTTTAGGTACTTACTAAGATAATACAGAGATCTTGAAGCAAAATATTTTTTAATAAGAATTTTCTCGCTTTGTAAGTCACATCTACTAAAATAAATATAGCTCATAGTAAAAGATTAAAATGAACAGATCTTATGTAAGTTAAATAATTCTTTTGGATAATATAATTAGAGATATCTAATTAGGTTAAGTTAAAACTTTATTTTAGTACAAAATTATGTAATAGGAGTTGTGTCCTTAAAACATATGATTTGGATATTTAATAACAACAAGGTTTTTTTTTCTTGTGTTGTTAAAACAAGTGAATTATTCCTTTCATGAACTATGTAGTCTAAAATATTAATGAATAAGTAAATATATTAATAATAAATGAAATATTTCTGCATGACATATTGGAGTCTTAGTTTGATGCATTTTTAAAATTAGAGGTTTAAACTTGAATCAAATTTAGATTTGAAATAGAAAAGGAAAAGAAAGAGAGAAAAAGGACCTGCTCTGGGCCAAATTCCTCATCCCCATCGGCCCAGCTAGCCTCGGCCAGCCCAACCTCCTGCTCTGCTCCCACCGTTGGTTCAATCCCACTCGCACTCACCGACAGGTCGGGCCTACGCCGCAGCTCCTCAACACCGCTCGCCAATATCACCGCCTGGTGGATCCGTGTCATCAGATCCGTCTTCACGCCGAGCTCATAAGCCGCCACGGATTTGAATAGAATTGCGTTCGCAGCCGAGATCATCGACGCCATAACCACCTCCTCGAAATCCCGACAAAATTCGTTGAAGACTGCTGCACCTCGCGTGGCCTGGGTGCAAGTATATATTCGGCCTTTAACCATTGTCACAAAAACGACGCCAAGGACGAGAGAGAAGCATAGAGAGAGAGAGAGAAAGAGGACCGCTAGAGTTCGGTCGCCGCCAAGGCTTCCAATCTTGGCTGGGGTGTTTGTCGTGCCCCGGGGGTCATGCTCAAGGGAGAGATTGGGCGAGGGAGGCTTCAACAACGCCTTAAGTGCTCATTGCTGTTCATCGTCGCCGCAAAGCCACCCTTCGCCGTGGGCAACCCTCTGGGCATCGTATCCAACGCTGGTGATTCCTCAAGCGCCTTCGCCGCATATGTAGCATCGTGTAGCACCAGTTAGTTCGGGGTTTGGGGCTTGGGCACGGTTGGGTCGTGTGTGCCAGTGAGCCTTTGCCGAGCGGGTCATTGCGCTACTGCTCTGCATGGTCAAAGGTAGGAGGCGAGCTCATGACCATCGGATCCTTGACTGACAGCTATGATTAGATCAAGCCATACCGATTCGGGGATGGGATCTGAGTCGTGCGTGCTTGATTGGACCGTTGAGATTGGATATCAACTTACCGGTTCGGTGGTTGGATGTGGGCCATTAATCTCGGATCAAGCGGTTGTGGTCAGATCGTGCGTGTGTGTCTCCTGGGTCATTGATCTTTAATCCAATGGTCCCTTGAGCGTGCCGGTTAGGGTTCAATTGGAATCTAATCGGTGCGGCTGATTTCGCATCCAATGACCAGAACTCAGGGATACCCCTTCGTCGTTGCCATTTTCTAACAGAGTCCCTGGAATTTTTCATAATGAACCCACCATCCTATCCCAGAGGAATACCCTTTTAAACCAGTCCCTGGACTTTTCAGTGAGGCCCCTGGAATAGAATATAAATTAATATAAAATGGTATAAACACCTAGATAAATCATAACTTTTATGTTTTAATCTTGATTCAATGTATTCTAGTTGTGTTAGTTTCATGATAAAATTTCATATGTTGTAACAAGTTAGTTGTAACATATCACATACTTTGGTAATTAGATATTTACTTAACCTATGTTTGGTAGATTAATCTCTCTAACAAAAGTTAATCTGTCCACGATTATAACTTGACTAAAACATGATGCCTAATCAAGTTATAACGTATATTAAAGTTTAATTAATTATTACTTTATAATATTATCTCATAGATCCACATAAAATATAATTTTTAATCACCTAAAACTTCAGGAAGCAATATCTTTTCAAACATTACTCCGGTTTTAGTGATTCTCGAACCTACGATCTCGTAGCAGCGTGTAGAATATTATTACGCAGTTTGTTCTCATGTTTGATGTAATGTTATTTTTATGTACTACTTGTCTATTTGTACGTATTGCTACGAGTAGTAGTGAGATCACGACAAACCCAAAGACCAATTTGGTGAAGTACCTGGAATCTCAAGTCACAGGCAAGTTGTGCCCTTGGTCACTCTTCTTTACCTAATAATGTTCTCTGTTAATCACTGTAACATGCTCAGGTTAATTTGATAGGACCCAATAGGTTTCCCTAGTTTTGTTTACCCCACACCTTGAAAACAAGTGAACTATTGGGTAGACTTGCTATTGTTCTACCTGGTTTTGAGATTAATGTTATATTGAATTATGATCATGTTCCAATAATATTATTGGTTTAACCATTGTTCATGATAGGATTATTATGTTCAATGGAACATGGAGCGACCACCCGGGAAAAAAATGCTACCACAAGGGTGGAGTGGGACGCCCTTGGCTGAATAATTAGGAACACTAGTATGAGTTAATCCTTTTCTGAAAGGGGCAAGTGGGGTGGAGTTGTGCAGGTGTAGGGAGGTCCTTGGGTCGGACTGTATTTTTAGCTTTCCGGACGAGGAGTTCCTACATCGCCTTTGGCCTAGAATCCTATCACACTCGGATTTAAGGGGCAAACCCGGGTGTGTCTCATATATGCGCCATAGAAGAACAACACATATAATGACCAAGTGTATATAGATAAATGTCACAAACTTTATTACATAGCGGAAGTGTCTTACAAAAATAACTGATAACAAATAAATCGAACTAATATTTCCTTGGTGCCATTAAGCTGGCTGGTAGACGCCACCTACACCTCGTCGAACTCCTCATAGTAGTCCTCCTCCTGGGCCACCTGCTCTTCACCTGTGGGGGGGGGGGGGGTTATCACAAGGGTGAGCTCGCAAAAGTTCATCGCTCAACAAGTGTGGGGAATAAAGTGCATGAGCTCACATACAGTGGGGGCTCATGTGAGGTGTAAGTGTGATCAACAAATAATGGTTAAAGCTGACCATTGCTTTTAATAAGTTGGTCAAATTTTAGTAGCAATTACTAAATGTAAGTATCTACCAACCCAAAGTAATAAGAGATCAGAATTAATAATAAAGCCCACAGTGCAGTGCATATGGCAAATTAAGTTTACTTCCATAAGTTAATCATGCGAGAGTCCTGAGTCGCTCTTAACCGTGAGCACGGCTGATATACCAGTTTTAGACTCTGCAGAGGTTACGCATCTTTACCCACAAGCCATGTTACCCATTTTCCAAGGAGTTCAGAAATCCCATTCATCTCTACCAAGGAGATGAGGC
Organism: Zea luxurians; assembly: GCA_029449295.1. Taxonomy (NCBI): domain Eukaryota; kingdom Viridiplantae; phylum Streptophyta; class Magnoliopsida; order Poales; family Poaceae; genus Zea; species Zea luxurians. The sequence goes on along the minus strand of JAOPSE010000001.1, from coordinate 39,221,931 downwards.
AGGGTAGCACTACGAGGCCTTTCCAAAGTTCCACTAGTTTGAGAAAACCCGCTACAGATTCAGGAAGAAGGAAGCATATGAATCCCTCGTTCGAAAAGATAAACATACAGTCCGACCCAAGAACCTCCCTATACTCTGTAGCGACACCTTCCTGCTTGCCTCTTTTAGGTAAGGTAGTCTCTCCCTAGCTTTCCTAATTACTAGGCCAAGGGCATCCCATTCCACCCTTGTGGTAGCACTGTTATCTCAGGTTAAGCTCCATGTTCCAACTAACACCATTATCTTAACATGAACATTAAAGAATAGAATCACAATAATAAAGCATGATCATGAATCATATTTATCTTAACACCCAAAACCACATAGAGCAATAACAAAGACTACTCAAAAGTTTAGTGGTGAACAAGACCTAAGTAAAGCAAACTAGGGTGACATATTGGGTCCCATCAAAATTAAGCCTAAACATGCCAAAGTGATTATAGAGAATATTATTGGGTAAAAAAACAGGTCAAGGGCACAACTTGCCTTCTACGAGCTCCTGCTCAGTAGTTTCCACCTGCTGAGTACTAGGGTCCTCGGTCACATGCTCGTCTACTCGCTACAATACAAACAAATATGGTATAGGAGAAACTAACATCACAACAAACATGAGCACAAACCACATAATAATGATCTACGCATTGCTACGAGTTCGTAGGTTTGAGAACCATTAAAATCGGAGTTACGATTAAAGAGTTATGGTTTTCTAAAGGTTTAGGTGTTAGACATAAAACAAATTAAGTGCATGATTTTAACCATATGTTTCATAATAAAATAAGGTTACTAGATGATGAACAATATTAATATGAGTTTAATGCAATTGGAATGAATCAATAAGGAGTTAAAATGAGTTACTTATGAATTAAACAAGATTCCGGAATTATTTCTATATTAGAAACCATTTTCCTAGATTTTTATTTCCTTAAATCAATGGCTATGGACTGTGGGTACCATTTATGAATTCGATAGGGTCTATTCTGCAAAATCTAGGGCCTCTCTGTAATGATTTTAACACTATCCTGGACTGTAGGTTAATTTATAAAGGTTTCGAGGTCTCTTTTAGAAACCTACCATAGTGAAAGGGTATCGCATGCTCTCATCCGTTCGATCCACACCAGCGGTCTAGATTAGATCATCCTCATTATACTTCAGAGCGTGATCACAACCACACGGCTGGTAATCAACGGCTCAGACTTACCCTACCGCATCCAATAGCTAGACCTAATCTGAACCGTCTATTATACGATCGACGATGGCATGACCATCGTCATCCTCCAGTCGTGACCCACGGTGGCGCACGGAGCCTGAGCGGCAGACACACGCCGGAGACCTGCCTAGGCGCAACACCGCACCGATACTCACCCTGAACGCCCCAACATGATCACAAGACTAATGCGAAACGGGTGGGGGATGACTCACCGGAGATTAGGCAAGGGGGATAGCTGCCACGCACCGTGCGGATCTGTGGCCAAGTTCGAGCGATGACGAGAATTTACGGGCACCACGGCGACCCTCGGTCTGGCTGCTACCACCAAAAGCGTGACCCGTGATGAGGATCCCGACCCCAACCCAGGCACAGAACTAGCACATAATCCAAGAATGGCGTGGCGGATCCCTCCCACTCCTCACGACACTTAGGCTTTGTTTGGGTACTCTATTATTGATCACAATCCACGTGTTTTGAGGTGGATTGAGGTGTAAATTAGTTTAAGTTACACTCCAATCCATCTTAATACAAGTGAATTGAGTTCAATACTAGAGTACCCAAACTAGACCTTAGGGGTTTTATTTATTTATTATTCCATTTTAGTTTTCAAATGTCCATTCAACCAAGTTCCAATCTTAAATTCAAACTAAGTCAGTGCCCGTGCGTTGCAACGAGGACCTATAATATCTCGATAACTTATATATACAAATGTGTTATGCAGTTATGAGATAAAGGATGACATTCGCGAGCTGTCCGGGATGACATCGAAGAGAAATTCGGGTCTGTGATGTACGGACACTCACCTAGTAGTGTATTATATAAGATAGGTCAATGCCCGTGCATTGCAGCTAGTTGTGAATGAACTGGAACTGAGTGAAAAAATAAAAAGAAAAATGATATCCAATTAAATTGTCTATACTGCATGTTTTAGTCATCGCCTGATTAAGCATCCACTTGAAGCCAATAGCAGTAGTGCACTCATTCTTGGAATCACCTCCTCTCCTCAGCAGCTGATATACACACAAAGAATTTGGCTAGGGCTAAATCACCCATCTACCAGTTAGCACGGTCGCTCATACTACGAGAGCAATGCCGAGGGGTATGCCAATGAAGTAGTAGCATCCGACGTTGATGTAGGCAACGATTGCTTGCCACCTGCGGCCAACGCCCACTCCATCAGCCGTTGTCAAGTGAGCAAAAAGCTCAGTACCAGTAGTAGTGGGAAGAACACAACAAATGCATTACTGAAGGCGGATAAATCTGTTCTCCGGTGAACTAACTTATGTAAAAACTATAGTGACACTTGGATTAGACCTATGACCTATGGTTTAATAGTATCATTTTAGTTAAATACATAGCGCTATTTCCCCAAGTTTATGAAAAGGAGATTAGTAGATTACTGGTTTACTGATCTTCCCATTTCTCTTAACCTCTTAATACCTTAGCATTAGCCGCACATCAGTTAGTGAAAATGTACATGAATTAAAGAAAAGAATTCCAACCTCAAATATCCCAACAGCAAGGCAAACACAATGATCGTCTTCGCCAAAAGCAGGAGCACAATGGACAACACTCGTTCGACCATCATCCGTGACATAGTTATCCGCAATAACTCTAAACGCACTCTCTTGAAGTTCAATGAAAAAAAATCAAATAGAGCAGTATATCTGTAACCAAAAAAGGTAGCAGCCCTAAGCAATTATAAGAACCAAAAGGCTACAGATACATGCTTCAGTAATTCTTTGCTTTAGATGATAAATCTGAGCCCCCAGCACCCCGCAGGGCTACCAACAACATATTATAAGTATAATTGCAGCTACAAAAAAATTTAAAAATAAACCAAATAGCAGTAGTCACATAACTAAATAAGCAACCAAGGTTTGCACCCCTGAAGTTAACAACTCAACACAAACACAATAACCAAATAACTAATGAAGCAGTACCAGGCAAGCGTTACACAAAGGAGCTCCAACCTAACAGCTCAACTAAAACCTACGGTACAACAAGGACTCGCTCAGGAGCGCACAAAAGTCCAGTTTAAACTAAAGATGCACATCCCCTAGTCTTCACTCCTTGGATGACTTGTTGATCAGGGACTTGTGAATGTGCGGTATGACACCTCCGCCTGCGATGGTGCCCTTGGTGAGAGTGTCTAGCTCCTCGTCTCCATGAATAGCTAGCTGCAAATGGCGAGGGGTGATACGCTTCACCTTCAGATCCTTGCTAGCATTCCCAGCCAGCTCCAGAACCTCGGCAGTCAAGTACTCCAGGATGGCAGCTGAGTAGACGGCTGCGGTGGCACCAACACGACCATTTGCCTGAGTCCTTTGCTTCAGCTGACGGTGGATACGTCCAACAGGAAACTGAAAGCACATCAGTGAATATTTGGCCCTCTCCACTTTGATGGACTCCAGCATGCTCCTCAGATCCTCGGATGCGAGGCTGTCCTCCAGGGCATGCTGTCCTGCTGGCTCTTCCCTGCCATCCCACTCCTGCAGCAGCCCTCCTACCTCCGTCAGTGAGATCCCGTCTTCCAGTAAGACTCTGGCAAATATTTGGTTCGACACTAAACGTATTAGGTGAAACCATTTGAGGACAACCAAATCTATAAGCAGGAAAGCAAGTAGAGAATAAAACATCCCAAATACGTACGTGAAACAAGAGCATGCACCATTGTTGATGACAAAATCCTTACCGACACCATTGGTTACCTGCAGGGCCATATGAGCAAAAATGAGAGTGCACATACTGAATATACTGAAACAAAAAAGAAAGAATAGGACAATAAAATACCAAGATAAGCGATATGTGCACCCGCGTTGTACATAGGAAGCATGAAAATGGAACCACAAGTGGCTACAATATGTAGGAAGGATCGGGAACAGAAGAAATAGCACACACCTAAAATAATTTTGATCTTCCAAACAGACATAGCTTCACGAAGAACAAAAACAATTGGAGCTAAAAGCTGAAGTGACACATGATAATTTGAGCATTAAAGCATTCAATAGACTCACAACCACGATGAAAAGGGCTTCAACATATGGCCGTTTTTTCTCAGTCCACTGAACCAAATTCTGCTCGTGGCGAAAGGAATCATGATTTTCTGACCACTCTTCCAAATCTTTTGCTGTGTACATGAAGTATCTACAAAATAATTGCAGCCTTCTAAGGTACTTGAAGGATAAAAAAATCTTAAATAAAAAGATAAATAAGATACAAATGAACAAAACATCATGTGTGTGGAACCGCAGATGTAATATGAAAACCAGGAAAATTACAAAATATTCAATGTCGCTTGTTCTACTGGTAAGACACAAATGGATTTATTAAGCATGGCATGGTTCATTAGACACCAAGCTGGACACAAGAAAACCGAGAAGGGACTATCACAGAACTTTTGCACGGGTTTGATCAGTCTCAACCAAGTTTACTATCTATGTTTATTGGTTAAATTGAACTAAAATTGCCACACATGTTATGTACAAATTCACGGATCAATCACATCGAAATTGACATTTCATTGTCGTCTCTAGTATAATGACACCGACACATACCTGTGGATCACCTATGTCACTGTCCGGTCGAGGTGCTGATGGCTTCTGTGGAGCAGATGATTTGGTCGAATTTACTGCTCACAACCATAGTATTTCAGCCCACCGTTACCAGGTGGAGGCAGCACTTGCCACAATTCGAAATTCCTCTCCGTTTGCTGCCCAAGAAACATGTAAAAACAACGGATATACATTACAATGAGACAACAACCAGACAAATCTGAAAAAAACAAATATTCATTACTTACAGATGGGTCAGTTGAGATCTAAACCTTTGTACCATCGACCTGTTCCCATCTTCTATTCTGTCTTTGCCATATGTAAGCAGTGATTAGTTGTTATAACTGAAAGATACCCGTGAAGAATATATAGTTGTTACAACACAAAAGAAGATGGTCCTGCACACAGTTTGCAACCTATCAAAAAATACAAACTGACAGTCTAATAAATACCTTAACACTTGAGTTCATTATGATAACTATAGTTGTTTGACATAGAAATGCTTTCTAGCGCAATATGAAATTGAATGAACAAAAAATTGATGTATACTTTAATTTGTTAAATACCTTTATTGAGGGAATTTCTATTGGATCTTCTGTAACTGGTACTTCTATCCTAAACACAAGATAATCTGACAAACTAATAGAGTTTCTTAAGGGAATGTACCTTTCAACAAGACCTTCGGCTCTAACCACTTTCATGTTTCATTTCATTAAGGTGGTCCTTCTGTTGCATGATAGAACTGCAACAGAACTTGATACGGTTTTATGCAAGGCATCCATCTGATGGGTCAGTTGAGATCTAAACCTTTGTACCATCGACCTGTTCCCATCTTCTATTCTGTCTTTGCCATCTGTAAGCAGTGAGGAATAGTACCCACTGAAGTTAGACCATATCTAGTAACAGTCACAGAAAAAGAGTGATCCAGTTAAGATCATTGATATTAAAAAATAGTTAAGATCCCTAACCTATTTTGGAGGATAAAGAAACATCTGCTGCTGCATTTTCTAAGACTTTAAAACCACATGACTCATACTGGAAGGATACTTGAGCCTTTCACCCAACTCTGCACTCAGCTGTTATTCACCATCATAAAGATCTTTTAGTTTAACAAATTGATGATAACAGGTTTCACAAAAAAACATCTTAGCTGTTAATAATAACATCATTTTTTCAATTACTTAAGACAAGTAACCTTATACCTAGCCTCCAGATCAACTCCCAGTTGTTCAATTTTTTGTGCCATAGCTTAAGTGACAGATAATTTGAACATGATGAGATAATGATACACAAAATAAAACATATTTGCTAAGACTGTAAAAGCACATGACTCAGACTGGAAGGATACCTGAGTGGCTGAGTCTTTCCAAGCTCTTCACCCAACTCTGCACTCAGAGGTTGTTCACCATCATAAAGCTCTTTTAATTTAATCAATCGTTGATCACAGGTTTGGCAAAAAAACATTTTAGCCATTAATGGCAGCATCATTTTTTTCAAATGCTTAAGACGACTAACCTTATCCCTTGCCAGTAGTGAGGTATGAGCATTGAACGAACTGGCACCGACCTAAGAATCTGAAAAGTCATGAATAGCACATTAAGTAGAATTGAGAGGATGAGTCCCAACTTTATAGATCATTACAGAAGCAAAATATACTAAGACACGCAAATTCTATTGAACCAAAATCTACTGAAGTAATCCTGCACAACGCAAAGGTGAATGGACCATAGGGTGTGTCACATAGAAAAAGGGCTGAAACGAGCAAGAAACTAAGATGAAGGGTGGGGCAAGAAATTGGGACAACAACAGTCTAGGGATGAAATGAAGCTGCACTTTGTAATCACGTAGAAGGGATTGGGCCACCACACCGGAATGAGAAATCTAGCAGAAGCGATAAAATGAAGCATTATGAGAAAGGATTTAAAGTGGGATTCAAGAGGAGCGAAGGATGTAGAGAGAAGAACCTTACCTTTCGCCTTGCACGAGATGAGACTGAGCAGCGTAAAGAGCAGATGCTTCTTTTGTAGGCGTAGCTTGCTTGCGCCTACAAAAGAAAAGGAATTGTCAGAAAAACGGAGGAAATATAAAATCTATGACGACACTCAGTGTACTTCAGTGACAAAGATAGAGCAAACTGGACAGAGATATGCTTACCTTGTGGGGGCATAAACTTGTGTTACAAGGGGTGGGTGAATATATAGGGAATTTTAGTCATAATCACTATTTTACAATTTTGAGCCCCTTATATATGTGCATAGTAGTGGCCTCGTTTCATAATAAAAAATGGGTGCACCTATATTGTTGAAACATTACCCTAATTCCCCCACGTTATACTGTTACCACTATTGTCAACTTACCAAAGAGCAACATTGTCAACTGAAACATCATACTATCATAAGTTTGTCTAGATCAGGAACTTAATAAGATGCAGAGCAAACATAATAAGCAACCGGCAACTTTATGCACAAAATGTGTTATTTTGTTTGTCAATGTTTAGTGATGAAAACTGCAAACTACTACATCCGTTCATAAATATGACACTGTTGACTTTTTTTTGAAACCTTTGACCACTCTTATTCAAAATATTTATTCAAAAATGTAAAATTTTAAGTCAACCATAGACTACCTTAAGTGATAAAACAAAATACAACAAAATAAATTATAACTCATTATTTTTTGAATAAGACGAGTGGACAAAGATTTCAAAAAAGTCAATGGTGTCATATATTTATTAACGGGAGTATCATACAAAGATACCAATGCGATAATTCTGTTGTCACAAGCTTGATTTCAGAAGGAAAATAGTACCAGCCACATCCCATTCAAGATCGAATACATAATTTATAAGCATTTAAACTCAAATAATACTGATAGTCAATTATGCCAAGACCTTCTACGGACAATGGAAAATCAAAATAGTATTATAAATAAAGAATTCTTCAATAATACCATTATGAATATGAACTAACCAGTTGTCTTCGGACCATTTACATCCTTCAGTATCCACTACATGTAAGCTGAATGCATGTCTTGACGCTGGAGAAAGGTTCTCAAAACTGTACACAAAAAGTCATAACACTATTAATTTGAAACAATACATCTCAAGTAGGAAGAATTAGCAATATAAAGGAGAATCACCTCTGATGTATAAGATCTCCATGTATAACCACCAAAGCACCAGATTTTACTTCCAGCGGTACAAATTCTTTCTGATCATAGACTGGGGAGGGCCGATCAAAATGTGTACCATTTTCATCTCTGACCATACGTCTCACCAAACCCTCTAATACAAAACACAAAAGTTAAAAATTAAACTTAGACAGTCCTGCCTTTCAAGACGTTCTTAGGCATAAAGTAATTGTGTTAAAAATACTTTTATGTGATCCTGGAATTGCCCACAGGCAACCATTGTTGATTGTTGCATCTTCAAGTGCAAGCCACAGCCCTGTGCATGTACGAGGTTCCGTGTAAAGGAATGTATTATCCTGGTGCGGCACGACCTCACCACCAATACCTGGTTGCTATCAAAAAGAAGAAGAAGAAACTAAGAATTTAAGAAATAACATATAATGTTAGCAAAAATAGAGTCCAAACAATCTACCTTAAATATGTACATAGATTGAATGACTGCAGGCCTCTTGTAGCCTAAAGAAGAGAACAAGCTTGCAACACTCTTTGAGAAAGAAAACTTTTTGAACACCGGATCAAGTTCATGTAATGCTGCATATCAGGAAAGATGGCGAAGGTAAGATACATCAAGCCCTGTTGTTCAGGACTTCAGGATATGCTGGACAGTGGACACCATTGTTTCTTAAACAGCTTACATAATACATTCACAACATGGAAGATAATATACACTGTAAAGCAGAAGCAAGCAAACAGGAGCGGTCTATCTAAAAAATGATGGGGGTTATAACATAACACCACTATAGAAAACAAATTGAATCATAAATATTTAAGATAAAACGTGAGAAGATTCGCGCTCGCGTGTCAAGGACCACGGGAGAAGAGGATCCAGCGTAGAAGGCGTTCCTGCCCACCTGCTGTCCATGGCGTGTTGTGGGCACGCATCGTCGCCGGTGAGCAGATTGGAGAAGGATGAAGGATGAGGGCAGGATCTCGGATCCGACGGCGGTGGGGGTTAGGCATTGAGGAGGAGGCAGAGGTACTCCGCTAAGGTGAGGCTGGCGATGCGGTGGAGGAGCTGTGTTAGGTTGAATCGAGGAGGATGAACTCGGCGTAGGTGCGGAAGGATGGTTGGGCGGCATCGTGCGCAGTTGGAATCGAGAGAAAATCGACAGACGTAGGAGGCTTCGAGCGGAGGGGTCAGATCGGATGGTGTAGATCGACGGAAGGCAGAACAAGGGAGAGGCAGGCTACCCCTTGTAGCCTTAATAAGTAGTAGAGATAGAGATACCCTAATAAATGCACATTTTAATAAGTTTACTGAATCTATATTGCACTAACTCTAATATATGGCATGCAGTTTGCCACCCTCTCTTTTCCCTTTTTATGCAAACATTTTCTTGTTATTTTATATTGTGCAGAAGAGAGAGGCTAGGCGATGCCTAGTGGTAGTACACAGATCAAACAGATGATACCTGGTACCTTCATCAAAAACAAAAAAAAGTGAAGATGCCTAGATAATCGCTTACCTTGTTGCCAATAGCGCGCCCCAAGCCACATGGCACTGCAGCAGCAGCATCAACATCACCAACATGTGGCCTAAGGTCATTCGTTGCCCTTCAGATAATCATGACACACAGAATGTGGAAGTATGGGATAAGTATGGAAGGGCAAACTGTAATAATCATGTGAACATAAATTTATAATATGTCATTAAGAAATGATTCATGATTAGTCAGTACCATGCAGCAATAAGTAGTCCTGCCACTGCCTTGAACCAACTCTGTGGAAGGATATCCCCTCATCAAGTGTTTTGCCAATACTGCCTATCCACCACTGCCCATTGGCACTGCCTTCAAGCCCTACCTAAGGCCATAAGAGAGCTATTTTGAATCAAATATTCACGTTAGAGAACAATAATCAAATGTATAGCTGATGATAGCCGGTGATGTTGACATTTCTCGATTAAACTGAAAGCAGCAGGAGAAAGATCAATATACAGTAATGGATGGGGGAAAATATAAAGTTATTAGTGTTCCAAGGATACACGGCCGACATGTGCACACCAGATGTTTGCGAATATGTACCTGCTATGCATCTCCATGAGTTTGGTTGTAATACAGGTCGGGAAGGAAATGTACCTTGGCATCGGCGGCGGCACGTGCGGAGGGGAGGAACTGGGCGTTGCCGCATTGGGCGAGCCGAGCTAAGGGGGGCGGGGCCAGGGCCGCCACGGACCCCACCCTGTCCGCGTCGAACAGGAACCAGTCGGCGGAGGCGGAGGCGTCCTGCAGCACCCGCGCAGCCGTGGCCGTGTGCGGTGGGTACTCCCGCATCTCGCTGGGGAAATTCCATGTCTATTCATATACCTCAAGGCCACAGAAACAAAAAAAAGTTTGCATTAAATAACCACTTTATCATTCTCCAAATAACCTCAGCTTATGTACAATAGTTTCTTTCAGTATTCGACAAAACATTTAGAGTTGCTGGTTTTATTAGGGGTAAAAACAGCCAGATATATACAGTAGTAAAATCGAACATAACCATCAACCATTTACCATCATCTGATATGTTAATGATGAACTAAAACAGGCAGGATCTCTTTAATAAGTAAAAGTGACTCTGTGTTGACAGAAAAGAGAAAAGAAAAGAAAAAAGAACCAACCCAAGATAGACCCCTTGCCCTCTGTCGCTGCATAGCACGCTCACCTACATGCATATTCCAGTGTCAGTCATCATAGCAGTTCAAGAATTCAAGTAATTGGCTAATTGCATCACTCACCACTTGACGAAGATGATGTATTACTCATTTTCAGTAGGCTTTTCTTCAACCACGTGGTTCTTCAAGTTTAATAGATGAGTGCCCGTGCGTTGCAACGGGAACATATATCACGATAATTGAACCATAACGTCGATGCTATATCATGAATTGCATATGATCCATGAGCCAATATACGAATAGGTGTGTGTACACTTGGTGTAGAAGCCCCTACATAGAGCTTCGAAACAAATACATGTACATGTCACTGCATTCAGTTCTAAGCATTGAAGAATCTCCTGCAGGAAAGTGATAGAGAAAAGAAACAGTTAGATAGTTTTCTGCATCAAAGATATGACAAACACCAAGCAAATGGGTGCCCAATTTTTGGATTGTTTGAGATATTGATCACAGACTTACAGGCCATTTAAAGGGTGAGGATCTTGCTAAACAGTATAATCACAGTAAGCACATGAACAAAACCTCATGTCTTCCACATAGGACAGCCAGGTGAGTGAAACAATTTAGGAGCAGAGAATTGGGGGGGGGCAAGATTTTCAGTTGTTCAAGCAGAGCAACAACAATATGTGTCCTGTGAAAAATACAAATATAGTAATTTAGAGCACACAGATACACCAATAGATGATCTACCCAAATAGTTTGTTTAATTTAAAGGCCAAAATGAAGCACATCAAAGAGCAAAATACAATTTCATCAACATATCACTAAGCTATTTGTAGTTGGCATCTGCGTTTTTAGTCTGCATCATTTGAAAATGACAAAACAAATTAAACAAAAAACTAACCACACCCTGCAGAGTATAGTAGTTGGTCTGTGAAGACTAATGAAATTAGTCATAGGACACTTGAAGGTTGAGGATTATTATTAAAATCACAGTAATCCCCCCTGCAGCTATTGATCACAGACTTACAATCCATTTAAACGGTGAGGATCTAGCTAAATAGTATAATCAAAGTAAGCACATGAACAGAACCTCATGTCTTCCATAGAGGACAGGCAGGTGAGGGAAACAATTTAGGATCAGAGAATTGGGGGGTAGGAGCAGACCAGACGTGGCGGTGCGTCTGAGTCCTCGCGTTCCTCCTCGCTCGCCGGCAAGGTTGTCCTCCACGCGCAGCAGAGACTAGGGTAGGGAGGAGCAGTGAGCAAGAGAAGCAAGCACATGGAAAGAAAAACAGTTAGAGCAGTATCCGATGACTCGCAAACGCAGTGCGACCAACCTGCTTGCGGTGGCGCCCACAGTCCCAGCTTGCGGTGGCGTGCACAGTCCGCAAGCGACAAGCACCCCTCACCGACGCCGATGGAGGAAGGGAGGAGGGGAGGTTGTGGATGGCGAGGTCCTCCGGCTCCTGCTCGCTCCGCTCGGCTGATGCCCGCTCACTTGCTCCTTCTCGGCTGATGCTCGACCGAGACAGGTCGCCGACGCCACGCTGATGGAGGAAGGGAGTAGGGGAGGTGGTGGACGGCGAGGTCCTCTGGCTCATGATGAAGGAAGGAGGAAGGGGCGCTTGCGGTTGCGGATGTCTCTGGCGTCGGCAAAGTGCGGGAGGGGAACTCCAGCGCATTCAAGGTGGAGAAGTGGAGATCGTGGAGAGGGAAGCCGCGGGAGTGGAGCTGTGCGAGCGGTTGGGCGCGACGTCGCGGAGGCGGAGGTTACCGAAGAATGAAGGGAGACAGCTGGCGTCCGTCGCTGGAGTATGGGCTGCTCCAAACATAGCTGGAGTATGGGCCGCACCAAACATTCAGCCCAGGACATCGGTACTGTTGTGTTGTTTTCTTTACAGATATGGTTAGTACCATACCGGCTAGTAAAGTAGGCATAGTGCGGCTTATAAGCGTTGGCCCTTGCCATATGAGCAAGAGATTGGTTGTTGCATTGTGTTGCGCGTGGTGGCTGAAATGGCCAGGGTTTGATCCTCGTGGCCCCGCTTATTTTTGCTGGGCGGGAATTTCGGAGATTTTCGCAGGGCGCTGGGCAGAGGCGCGTTGGGCAAGAATTTTGGAGATTTTCGCAGGGCGCTAGGCGGGAGTTCGGGTGGCAGAACCAAAAGTGGCAGGCTACCCTTACAGCCATATCACTAAGCTATTTGTAGTTGGCATCTGCGTTTTTAGTCTACATCATTTGAAAATGACAAAACAAATTAAACAAAAAACTAACCACACCCTGCAGAGTATAGTAGTTGGTCTGTGAAGACTAATGAAATTAGTCATAGGACACTTGAAGGTTGAGGATTATTATTAAAATCACAGTAATCCCCCCTGCAGCTATTGATCACAGACTTACAATCCATTTAAACAGTGAGGATCTAGCTAAACAGTATAATCAAAGTAAGCACATGAACAGAACCTCATGTCTTCCATAGAGGACAGGCAGGTGAGGGAAACAATTTAGGATCAGAGAATTGGGGGGTAGGAGCAGACCAGACGTGGCGGTGCGTCTGAGTCCTCGTGTTCCTCCTCGCTCGCCGGCAAGGTTGTCCTCCACGCGCAGCAGAGACTGGGGTAGGGAGGAGCAGTGAGCAAGAGAAGCAAGCACATGGAAAGAAAAACAGTTAGAGCAGTATCCGATGACTCGCAAACGCAGTGCGACCAACCTGCTTGCGGTGGCGCCCACAGTCCTGGCTTGCGGTGGCGTTCACAGTCCGCAAGCGACAAGCACCCCTCACCGACGCTAATGGAGGAAGGGAGGAGGGGAGGTTGTGGATGGCGAGGTCCTCCGGCTCCTGCTCGCTTCGCTCGGCTGATGCCCGCTCACCTGCTCCTTCTCGGCTGATGCTCGACCGAGACAGGTCGCCGACGCCACGCTGATGGAGGAAGGGAGTAGGGGAGGTGGTGGACGGCGAGGTCCTCTGGCTCCTGATGAAGGAAGGAGGAAGGGGCGCTTGCGGTTGCGGATGTCTCTGGCGTCGGCAAAGTGCGGGAGGGGAACTCCAGCGCATTCAAGGTGGAGAAGTGGAGATCGTGGAGAGGGAAGCCGCGGGAGTGGAGCTGTGCGAGCGGTTGGGCGCGACGTCGCGGAGGCGGAGGTTACCGAAGAATGAAGGGAGACAGCTGGCGTCCGTCGCTGGAGTATGGGCTGCTCCAAACATAGCTGGAGTATGGGCCGCACCAAACATTCAGCCCAGGACACCGGTACTGTTGTGTTGTTTTCTTTACAGATATGGTTAGTACCATACTGGCTAGTAAAGTAGGCATAATGCGGCTTATAAGCGTTGGCCCTTGCCATATGAGCAAGAGATTGGTTGTTGCATTGTGTTGCGCGTGGTGGCTGAAATGGCCAGGGTTTGATCCTCGCGGCCCCGCTTATTTTTGCTGGGCGGGAATTTCGGAGATTTTTGCAGGGCGCTGGGCGGAGGCGCATTGGGCGAGAATTTTGGAGATTTTCGCAGGGCGCTAGGCGGGAGTTCGGGTGGCAGAACCAAAAGTGGCAGGCTACCCTTACAGCCATAATAAGTAGTAGAGATTTAGATGCCACAACACAAAACTAAATTCAGCATGATGCATTACTTTAGATATCTCATTTAGTATTTGTTTTAATCAAAAAGAAAAATACCCCATTCATAAAACACATATTCACAAAATACACTATTATTATCTCTTGAATGACTCAAGTGTTAAGAATCCCAATTTAGGGTTTACAAATCCTACCCCCTTAAAAATAATTTCGACCACGAGATTATGACGGACTAAGGAATAGATGGGGAAATTCCACTCTTATTTCTTCCTCTCTCTCCTAGGTGGCTTCATCTTCTACGTGATGGCTCCATTGTACTTTGCACATTTTAATCACTTTATTCCTCGTAACACAAGTTAAGGTATCGATGATCTTGATAGGATACTCGGTGTTGGTCAGATCATCTTGTACACTGAGCTCTTCCATAGGTAATTGTTCCTCCAGGATTCTAAGGCACTTCTTCAACTTTGACACATGAAACACATCATGCACATTTGCAAGTGAAGTGGTAGCTCAAGTTGGTAGGCCATCGCCCTAACTCGCCTTAGGATTTGGAAGGGTCCAATAAAGCGAGGGGATAGCTTGCCTTTGACATTAAACCTTCTCATACCCTAGATTGGTGACACTTTTAGGTACACGTGATCACCTTCCTCAAACTCAAGTGGCCTCCTTCGGGTATCCACATAGCTTTTCTGTCTTGACTATGCTATCCTCAAGTTCTCCCTGATCATCGGAACTTGTTCTTCCGCTTCTTGAATAATTTCTGGTCCGAAGAACTGTCTCTCACCAGTCTGATCCCAATACAAAGGGGTTATACACTTTCTGCCATATAAATCTTCAAATGGGGACATCTTCAGACTAGCCTGCCAACTATTATTATATGAGAACTCTGCATATGGTAAAATCTTATCCCAACTACCACCATGCTTGAGAGCACAAGCTCTTAACATATCTTCTAACACTTGGTTGGTTCTCTCGGTCTGCCCATAGGTTTGGGGATGATAGGCTGAGCTAAAATTCAGCTTTGTGTCCATGCTCTCATGAAGACTATTCCAAAATCTTGAAGTGAATTGAGATCCCCGATTAGAAACAATCTTCTTAGGTACCCCATGTAGGCACACAATCTGAGACATATATAATTCTGCCAACTGAGAGCCCTTATAGGTAGTCTTGACCAAAATAAAGTGAGCCACTTTGGTTGATTTATCCACGATCACCCATATGTAATCATAACCTTTCGGGGTGCGAGGCACCCAACTATGAAATCCATACCGACCTCTTCCCACTTCCATTCTGGCACCTTTCACGGATGTAGCAGTTCAGCTGGCCTCTGATTTTTAGCCTTCACCCTTTGACAAACATCACATATGGCCACATGTGCAGCGACATCTCTTTTCAGACCATACCACCAATACTTCTGTTTCAGATCATGATACATCTAGGTACTACCAGGATGAATGGAGTAAGCGAAGTCATGGGCTTCCTTCAATATGGTTTCATGGAGACTGTTAATCTCAGGAACACATATCTTGTTCTTGAACTAGATCAAGCCTTGTTTATTCTCCATGAAGTCTGGTCCTCTTACTTCTGCCATCAGGTCTTTGATCTCTTGAATTTTAGCATCTCCGACCTGACCCTTTTGTATCTCTTGATCCAAGGTAGGTTCTACTTCTATAGTAATTCCCTCTACATGAGCAGCTATACCCAAGTTGAGCCTTTCAAAGTCTTCTACCAACTCATCCGGTAACTGGGTAGCCATAGCCACATGAATATGTTCCTTCCGACTCAAGGTATCTGCACCTAGATTCTCCTTACCAGGATGATAGTGGATCTCTAAATCATAATCCTTGATGAGCTCTAACCAACGACGTTGCCTAAGGTTAAGATCTTCCTGGGTAAAGATATACTTCAAGCTCTTATGATCAGTATAGATTTGACACTTGGTCCCCATTTTATAATGTCTCCATATCTTGAGAGCATGCACTACGACAGCCAGTTCTAAGTCATGAGTGGGGTAGTTCAGCTCATGTTTCCGCAACTGGCGAGCACGTAGGCAATGACATGTCCTTCTTGCATAAGAGCACATCCCAAGCCCAGGCGGCATGCATCACAATATATGTCAAATCCCTTCTATACATCAGGCATTACCAACACTGGAGGTGACATCAACTTAAACTTTGGCTGATTGAAACTTTCTTGGCAAGCGTGCGTCCACTTAAACTCCTTTCCCTTCTCCAATAGTGAGGTCATAGTCTTTGCTATCTTAGAGAATCTCTCAATAAAACACCAGTAATAACCCACGAGTCCTAGGAAACTCCGGATTTCAGTGATCGAACTTGGTATCTTCCATCCTACTATCTCCCTCACTTTAGCCAGATCCACTGATATCCCCCATTAGAGATGATGTGCCCAAGGAATGGTACTTCATCAAGCTAGAACTCACATTTACTAAACTTGGCATAGAGTTTGTTGTCCCTTAACTTCTACGATACCAGCCGCAGATGTTCCTCATGTTCTCCATCATTCTTGGAATAAATCAGAATGTCGTCGACGAATACCACGACGAACTAATCAAGATACTTGATAAACACCTTGTTCATC
The DNA here is from genome assembly GCA_029449295.1 of Zea luxurians. Taxonomy (NCBI): domain Eukaryota; kingdom Viridiplantae; phylum Streptophyta; class Magnoliopsida; order Poales; family Poaceae; genus Zea; species Zea luxurians. Next base: position 39,205,171 of record JAOPSE010000001.1, on the reverse strand, counting down.
AGATTCATGAAGTAGGCTGGAGCATTAGTCAAGCCAAACGATATGACAATGAACTCATATAGCCATATCGGGTAGAGAAAGCCATCTTGGGAATATCAGAAGGCCTAATCTTTATTTGATGATAACTCGACCTGAGATCAATTTGGAGAATACCCTGGCATCTCTCATTTGATCAAACAAATCTTCAATACGGGGTAAGGGGTACTTATTTTTAATGGTTACATCATTAAGTGATCTGTAATCAACACACATCCTTTGGGAACCACCCTTCTTCTGAATAAACAGAACTGGTGCTCCCCAAGGTGAGGAACTAGGACGAATATACCCTAATTCCTGCAACTCTGTTAGCTGTTTCTTAAGTTCTTTTAATTCTTCCACTAACATTCTGTATGGTCTTTTAGAAATAGGAGCGGTCCTAGGTAAGAGATCAATAACAAACTCCACTTCCCTGTCTGCTGGCCTTCTGGGTAACTCCTCTAGAAAAACATCTGGGAACTCTCTAACAACTTTGATATGATCACCCACAAATTTATCGTTAACCATGTATATAGCAGGTTTAGTAGATGGGGTGGTGCAACTGTGACTTCAAATCTATCTCCATCAGGACTAGAAAGCTCTACAGTTCCTCTAGCATAATGTATGACTTCCTTCCGTACTGTTTTAACCAGTTCATGCCAAGGATTAAGTCTATGGTACTCTCTTCTATCACTATATGCATAGCCCATAATTTTCTTCCCAAAATTGTTACTTCTATTTTATGGCTCATATATGTTTCCTCATAAAGCCCTTTAGGTGTAATGACTGTCATAGGTCTACGCATAGCGAGGTAAGGTAGACTATTTGCATTAACATAATGAGCAGATATGAATGAATGTGAATCTAGAATCAAAAAGTATAGAAGATGGCACGAAATTAATGAAGAACATACCAATGACGATGTTTGAACCATCAACAGTAGCTTTAGCACTGATTTGATTAACCCTGGCAATATTATATCCACGGTTGATGGTTGGAGTCTGAGTCTACTTGCCCTGATTACTGCCTCGAGCTAGAGTGTTGGGGTTCCTCTTAGGACAGACATTAGCGTAGTGCCCAACCTCGCCGCACTTGAAGCAGGTAGTGCCAGTAGTAGTGTTCTAGCCAGCAGGTCTCGCCAAGGTGCTAGTGGGGGTGGCTTGATGAGGACGCGGAGTCTGAGGCGTAGCCTGAGGTGTCTACTGAACCGGGTGCTGGTGAGACTACTGCCCTCCTCCAAGATGAGCTGGTGTACCCTAGGGTGGAGTGTAGCAAGGACGGATGCTGCAGCTCCCCAGGCCCTAGGCGATGGCCTTCCTCTTCATCTCGCCAAGCTGAACACATTTGTGTTCAAGTGCTATGGACATGTACAGAAGCTTCTGGAAAGATGGGAAGGTGTGAGACATCAGTTGGTACTGAAGTGGCCCAATAAGTCCCTCCAGGAACTATTCCTGCTTCCTCTCATCTTCAGTAACCTCCTCTGGAGCATAGCTTGATAGCTAAATGAATTTATATTGGTATTCACTCAATGTCATATTCCCCTACTTGAGGGAGAGGAATTCCTTCTTCTTGATCTTCACCAGCCCAGTAGAAATATGGTAATTCCTGAAGTTAGTGGAAAACTTTACCCATGTGATGGTGTCAGCAATGGTGTGAGCAGCACAATAAGAATCCCACCATTCTGCAGCGGGACCAGTGAGGTGACCTGATGCATAGAGGACCTTCTCCATGTCAATGAGCAATGTTAAGTATTTTGTCCACTGTCTTTAGCCAATCATCAGCCTGAAGTGGATCTAGAGAGCTGAAGAAGGTGGGTGGCTTATGATTCATGAACTCCCGGTGCTTATCCCTGGGTGGAGCTGGTGGTGGTGGAGGTGGTGGTTACTGTCGATCTTGGCAGATCTGAGCTTGCATCTCCGCCATGGTGTTAGCCGTCTGCTGCAGTAGTAGCATCTGAGTAGCAACCATGACATTTGTCCCAGCAGGCAGAGGATTCAGAGGAGGATTCATCTCCGGTTGTGGATTAACAACTACCCTCCTTCGACGAATACGAGCAGGTAGATCGATACTGCCTCCCTTCCTAGTATTGACCATCTGGGTTAGAAACACATGGTAAGATAGATTTGCAGATAAGATGAATAATTATGAGACACCCTATTTTTAGGTCATGATCTTTTGGGTCATAATAACTCAGTAGATTAGAGTATCACCTACTTAATACTAATACTGTAACCTATGGTGGTACATGCTAGGATGCCCTACTATACTATTTCACTCAATCAAAGAAGCAAATCAAGCAATTATCATCAGAACACACATACAAACACTTAAATATCGATAAAAAATAACTTTTTTGTCTTAGGTCTCCTATCTCTTTAGGGATTCGTAAATATAGGATCCCAAGGTGTGAAATCCTTTTGTCTGTCTAGAGTAGAAAAGATACGAGTAGTCACAGTAGAACAACCAAAAGGTGAGACATGATCAAGACAAGTATAGAAAGAATTAGAGTAAAGGTAAGTAGGTAAGAGTTTTGTCCAGTTCTATCTAGGTTTCGTCCTACAGTCAACATTCCTCTGATACCACTTCTGTCACACCCGGATTTAAGGGGTAAACCTAGGTGCGTCTCATATATGCGCCAAAGAAGAACAACACATATAATGACCAAGTGTATAGAGATAAATGTCACAAACTTTATTACATGGCGGAAGTGTCTTACAAAAATAACTGATAACAAATAAATCGAACTAATATTATTTACTTGGCGCCATTAAGCTGACTTGGAGATGCCACCTAGACCTCGTCGAACTCCTCATAGTAGTCCTCCTCCTAGGCCACCTGCTCTTCACCTGTGGGGGGTTTTATCACAAGGGTGAGCTCACAAAAGTTCATCGCTCAACAAGTGTGGGGAATAAAGTGCATGAGCTCACATACAGTGGGGGCTCATGTGAGGTGTAAGGCTGATCAACAAATAATGGTTAAAGCTAAGTATTGTGTCTAATAAGTTGGTCAAATTTTATTAGCAATTACTAAATTTAATTATATACCAACCCAAAGTAATAAGAGATCAAAATTAATAATAAAGCCCACAGTGCAGTGCATAAGACAAATTAAGTTTACTTCCATAAGTTAATCATGCGAGAGTCTTGAGTCTCTCTTAACCGTGAGCATGACTGATATACCAGTTTTACACTCTACAGAGGTTGCACAACTTTACCCACAAGCCATGTTACCCATTTGCCAAGAGGTCTAAAAATCCCATTCATCTCTATCGAGGAGATGAGATAGGGTAGCACTACAAGGCCTTTCTAAAGTTCTACTAGTTCGAGAAAACCCGCTACAGATTCAGGAAGAAGGAAGCATATGAATCACAATAAACCCACTATAGTTCTCCCCGCTTGCCCCTTTCAGGTAAGGTAGTCTCTCCCTAGATTTCCTAATTACTTGGCCAAGGGCATCCCATTCCACCCTTGTGGTAGCACTGTTATCTCAAGTTAAGCTCCATGTTCTAATTAACACCATAATCTTAACATGAACATTAAAGAATAAAATCAAAATAATAAAGCATGACCATGAATCATATTTATCTTAACACCTAAAACCACATAGAGCAATAGAAGAGGCTACCCAAAAGTTTAGTGGTGAACAAGGCATAAGTAAAGCAAACTAGGGTCACCTATTGGTTCCCATCAAAATTAAGCCTAAACATGCCAAAGTGATTATAGAGAACATTATTGGGTAAAGAAAAGAGTGGTCAAGGGCACAACTTGCCTTCAACGAGCTCCTGCTCAGTAGTTTCCACCTGCTAGGTACCGGGGTCCTCGGCCACTTGCTCGTCTACTCGCACCAATACAAACAAACATGGTATAGGAGAAATTAACATCCCAACAAACATGAGCACAAACCGCATAATAATGATCTACGCGTCACTACGAGTTCGTAGGTTCGAGAACCATTAAAATCGGAGTTACGGTTAAAGAGTCATGATTTTCTGAAGGTTTAGGTGTTAGACATAAAACAAATTAAGTGCATGATTTTAACCATACGTTTCATAATAAAATAAGGTTACTAGATGATGAACAATATTAATATGAGTTTAATGCAACTGTAATGGATCAAAAAGGAGTTAAAATGTGCTACTTATGAATTAAACAAGATTCCAAAATTATTTCTATACTAGAAACCATTTCCCTAGATTTTTATTTACTTAAATCAATGGCTATGGACTGCGGGTATCATTTATGAATTCGCTAGGGTCTATTCTGCAAAATCTAGGACCTCCCTGTAATGATTTTAACACTATCCTGGACTGTGCGTTAATTTATAAAGGTTTTAGGGTCTCTTTTAGAAACGTACCGCAGTGAAAGGGCATCACATGCTCTCAGCCGTTCGATCCACACCGGCAGTCTAGATTAGATCATCCTCACTATACTTGAGCGCGTGATCACAGCCACACGGTCCGCAATCGATGGCTCAGACTCACCCTACTGCATCTAATAGCTAGACCTAATATGAACCGTCATTTTACGATCGACGGTGGCGCGGCCATCGTCATCCTCTAGTCGTGACCCATGGCGACGCACGGAGCCTGAGCGGTGGACACACGCCGGATACCTGCCCAGGCGCAATACCGCACCAATACTCACCCTAAACGCCCCTACATGATCACAAGATTAAAGCGAAACGAGTGGGGGATGACCAGGGGCAGACCCACAGGGGGGTCCGGGTGGGCCCTAGCACACCCTAAGCCAGGCCCACCAGGGACCCCACCCGACCATCCCGTTCGCCGTACCGTTCCAACTTCCGTCAGAAGAGCACGCATGCACAGTCAAAAGGTGAGAGCACGTGGCGGCAGCGTCGCCATCTCATATAAAAAAATGGTAAACAAATACTACTAGAAATTTTCTCGAGCTCATCGATGGGGATTAGCATTTGCTTATATAAAACGTGGTAGTGGTGTCGAACAGTGATAGTTTAAAACCTCGTCTAAGTTGGCGTGTAGCCCGCAGCTTTAGATGGCCTATAAGCACGAGACCCATGAGTCCGGCAAACAGCTCGCTATTTGGGCCCCATTCGACTCTGGCACGGTCCTATTCTATGCGGGCTTGAGCCTAGCCCGGCACGGTTGAGAGTTTTTGGCACGCCGTGGTAACCCGAGCACGACCTGTTTCTAAACGGGCTAGAACTCGGTATGTTTAATAAGACAAACATTACAAAAATACTTCTATTTTTATTTAAAGTTTATCATTTTTATGAAATATGTATTATTTGTATATATGTTATTGTATTTAGTTATATCCTTCAATTCTCTACTACTTATTAAGTAAGCAATAGTAGTCTGCCTCTGACATGTTCTGCCAAGGCTGTGTTCTGCCCCGCTCTGGTTCTGCCATCTACGCGCGCCTTCTCCAGCAAAAAATATCACGTCCGCACAAGTTGAACCTGACCAATTCAGCCATCAAACACAATATAGTTCAACATTAGAGATCTTACTATTAAGTCCGAGCCAACGCTTATAAGCTGCTCTATGTCTCCTTTACTAGACAATATGGTACTAAGTTTTTTGCAAGACAATAAAACAACCGTGTAGGCGTTCTGGGCTGAATTTTTGGTGCGGCCCATACTCCAGCTAGATTTGGGGCGGCCCATACCCCCGTCGATCCATCGTCTGAACCCTTCCTCCCTCTCACCCTCTCTCAACCCGAAACCCTTGCGCTCTCCTCCCTCCTCCCCACGCCTCCATCTCTCTCACCCCTCTCCCTCAACCGCCCCGATCTGGTTACCCAAGCGCATGGTGGAGACGGGAACGCCAACGAGCGCGCTCGTGCTCACGCCTCTATCTCCCCCTTCTCTCTCCCTCAACCACCATGATCCAGATACACAAGTACATGCGAGGCAGAGAGACGGGAGCAATATCCGGGATGATCCGGGCGAGCGCCTCACGTCCGCGGTTGTTGGGAGCTTCGCTCACCATCTCGTGCTCGCCTTTTACTCCGCTCATTCACCGGTAATGGGGTCGACGGCGTGGATCAAAACCGCCTGGGTGCCTTGGCATCATTCAACCGCCGCCGAGCTCCATCCGCAACAAACTCGAGCGGCCCCACCTCAAGTCTCCGTCAGCGGACCCGGTCGTGCAGATCGTAGGGAACTTCGCCCCCATCGGTGAGCAGTCGCCGACTTCATCTCCAACGACTCCGGCGAAGACAGGCGACACCAGAGCGCGAGTCACAGAGATCACCATCATCACCGTGTCCGACAGCAGGGTCTCATGCCTCGTGTTTGGGACCAGAAAGGCATCGTTCCTCTTGGAGGTGCCGCTCGGCGTCGCTGTCTCGCTCTTCGACAAGGGCCATAGCGGGGGTCACACCGTTGATATCTGCGTCGTGATCCTGGAGCGCCTGAATCCTGTCGTACACACCCGATAGGATGAACTGGATCCTGTTGTGATTGAAGGGTACCAGGTGGGTGGTGTCCTTGGTGGGTAGCTGATGACCACCACCAAGAAGGTTGTCCCCTTCTCCTCTGTCTTACTGCCTCCGCATCTGCTTCTATAAAATTTTAGATGCAAGTACGTCGTTTAGACTTATCACTTCATTGATTAATTGATTGAATCAGAGCTCCAAACATCACAATCAAGGTTCACATTACATTCAGGTTTGATTGATCTATCATACATTTGTACATTAATAAAAAATTAGACTATTGTCTTCATGATAGCAGATCGGTTGGTTAGATCGACAGTGCGAGGGCGAGGTTGGCAATGGTGAACAAGGGCAAGGTCATCTCACTTCCTGGTCATGCAATCATCCATGTTGTCCATCCCCAAAGGCCACTACTCCGAAGTCGACATACAGACAAGGTAATATATTGAGTTGGACCAATAATCCTTCATATTTATTTATGTGAATTATGTTGTACTGGTGTCCTGTCCTTTTGTTTGTGCTTCATAATTTGTAATTCCTAGCTGCTGATATGGTCTGATGGATGGGAGGTGGCTGAAATCATTCAGATAAGTGTCAATTTGTTGTTTTCTATTTTTATGAATGGTTTTTTATTTCAGCATTAGTCAATCCTCCCATTGGAGTCTTGCTTAATGCCTTGATCTGATTTGGACTTTTAGGAGCAAAAGATTAGTCTTGATTGATGTGTTGCGATTAATTTCTACAAATTTCTTATTACTGACTAGAAAGGAGGGTTGACATGATGCCTTTCCCTGGGATAAATCTGTTAATTTAGTTTAGATGAGGAATTTATTTAGACAATTGAAACTAATGATTACAATAGTAAACTAAGGAAGTAGGACTCGGATGGGTTTATGCTGTTGGTAAGTATGAACCTGTAAGTCACTACTTACAGAGAGCAAAACATATGATCATCTTGGTCCGTTCACATCAATAGGCTGACCATGTAGCCACATGCTTTTTATATAAGCAGAACATCTTCCAACTGAGATAAGTTTTATCTTCTCGCCAACACCTATACTTCTTTGTTCATCTTCTAATTCTATGCAGGTAGCTTTGATGGCAAATGCACTATATGGTGTGTGGGTGAAATACCGTATGCAAATTACAGGTATATACTCTCTCGTTTTTAAATATATGACGTTATTGACTTTTTTTGAAAACTATGACCACTCGTCTTATTTAAAACATTTATTCAAAAATATAAAATTTCAACGCGTAACCTGCAAGGGAGAATGGTCGGACTCCTCATCGTCCCCTGCCTCCCACGGTGGTCCGAGGGGACATGACCACATGGGTATGGACATATGGCGCCACCTGGGACGAAATCTTGAGGAATACCATGGAGTTGTCGCTCTTCATTGATTGATTGAATATGTTGCGTCATCGTGGGAGAGGGAGGGCATTCAGTTTGTGGCAAGAATTGGATGCCAACATGTCTGTTGGCCTAGCGTCTGCGGCACTGCTTGCGTTGTTCGATCCTTGCTAGGCTTTGCACAACTCTCTTCTATTGCATTTGCTTGGTGTAGCCTCCACGCAGTTCTGGCGCAACACAGCACCGCTTGCCTGCTTCCCTTGGGATATGCCATCGTCAGGAAAATTGCGGTGTCTATGAGGATCCCATTGCCCTGCACATTTCATCAACTATTTGGCACTTTGGAGTTCCATAGTTCATGTTTAGCAGTGGCAGGATCTAGGCATAAGCTTTTCTAAATACGTTTAAACGCTAGATCTCACACTGATGTTCAGTAGCGAATTTAGCTCCTCCTTTTTAAAAACCTGAAAGTATATTAAATACATCAACCTTTGTATTGAATATTTTATTATAGTGTGCCATTATGCCATCTACAATAAGTCGTAGATCACTTTCACTTGCATGAGCATTCACTGCAGTCCTCGACAGTATAGACTCGAGAGCCCAACCCGACCTGAGCTGATCTGGAAGGAGGGTTGTCGTCTGGTGTCCCCTGGTTCCGATGCCCATGGTGGTGGCAGCACCTGTCCAGCTAAACCTCGACGAGGCCCATCATGGGACCACCGCAGCGTCTACTGCTTTGAGAAAGCAGATCGACGAGGGCACCTACGGGTAACACCCCCTCCTCCCTAATTGATCTGGTGATTATTCTACCTGTCTACTCTCCTAATCCACTGATTCGCTTCATTACTTGGCCACCGCCGGCAGTGAAGTGTACATGGCGAAGGAGACGGACTGGATCTGCATGATGTTACATGAGCATGAGGGTTGTGGACTTGAATTTCACAATTAATACACACATGAAAAAACTGCCAGGGATTAAGTCTGACTGCGTGATGATGTCTGACGCTCCTATTCAGCAGGTAAGGTAGCCATCATCCTTTTGTAGTTGTATATTTGGATTTTCTTTTGCAAAAAACTGTACCACCTATCAATATCACCCTAGAAGATGGTAGATTTCATATGAGCAGTGGTGGAAGAGCTGTCGATCAGCCATTGCATCAACACATCCTGGTGGATGCACGCCCCTTGGGTATGACCTGATCCTAGAAAATTAATAGTCGATTCATATTCAGTGGTGCTGCTTCGTCTTTCGATCAAGATGGGCAACCTATAGGTAGGGTTTAGTGTAGTCCATGCTGGGCCACAATGATCTGTCCGTGTCCATATGAATAATTTGTCTGTAATTAATGTTTTGATTTTTTTTTCTTTCTACTATAAATTTTCATTAGACTTTCACTCCCTTTTCTTTTGAAAAAGGAAGGATAAAAACTTACAAACAAGATGGATCATGGATGCCAGAAAAAGACGTGTTTTCAGTCTTTTTCAGTTTTAGAAATGAGGCCCAATATTCAGCACACAAATATTTCTTGTAGGTTATGAACCTCTCCCATTTTTTATGTTTTAGCCAACTTATGTGCAATACCAGTGGTACCTTGCAGGTTGTAGATTTTGGACTGACAAAACTTTTAGAAATTAGAACTACATCATAGTCACTCCCATCACTACAAGTTGTTGGTACATTTGGTTACATGCCTTCAGAGTAAGTACTCAAGGTATCAACGCCAACTATGTTGTTCCGTTATTGAGTTCACATGAATGTGCACACTCTCAAAATAATATCAGTATAGTTTGATAGACCAAACTGTTGCTTATACAATTAGTAATTTAGTACCAAAGAGTTGTCTGATTGATAAGTATGCTTGATATGGTGAGGCTTCTCCTAAGGTGGATGTCTATGCTTTTGGTATAGTCTTGTATGAACTTCTTTCAGCCAAAGAACATCATAATTCGTTAATGCACAAGGTCTGTTTTATTTGGTAATTTGTCCATCTGATCAGTTTTCAATTTTGTATCGCATTTCAAATTTTTCAGAACATATGTCTCTTGATGCTTTCTTTGTCTGTGTTCAATGTCTTGCTATGTTTCCTATATAGGTTATGTTCCTCAAGTTTGAGCCTCGACAATGCCTGCTTATTCTGGCATCTTGATTTCTTACTGCTACATTTCGCCCTCTTGTAGTCCGGTTACGAGCGCCTTTGCTGCCTCCGGTGCATACAGACGTGACCACAACTTCGCAACGGCTTGTGTCTACCGTGTCCCCAAGCATATGAGGGAGGATCAGGTGATAGAATGTGCCTAATGCAGCTGTAGGGGCTGTGCCAACGGTGACTATCAGACTCGGACGAATGTTGGGAGTGGGTTATAAATTAGCGTTGATACATATGTGCATTTTTTGATAGTATTTAATCCATATAAAAATACCATTATTCCTGAATTCTACTGCTCTAAAAATACAATGAAGATCATGAAAAGACACTTCAAAAGTTGTTAGTCGCTTTTGTTGCTTTCTAATTTGATTTTTTTTGTTAGTGTCGAGGTGATATCCGCAATCCTCCTGCCAGTATCTTCTTCCTTAATTGAACTCTTGGGGTACCAAATTTGAGTTAATTAAACTCCTTATATGTAATTGAATGTTTGAATCTGTAGTATGAAACAATGTCAAATTTATTTTGATTGGCTGGGATAAGGATCACCTCTATTTCATTTTTCTTTCCTCAACAATAGTGATTCATCTATTCTTTAGGCTCGTCGACCACTCCAAAAGTCTAGATTTCACCATCTGAAATCACTTGCTTCTTATTCTTCCTAAATTCATCTATTTTTTGGTTATGTGCCATCATAGATCTGCTTTTTTGTCTATTCTAACTAAATGTTCCTTTTTAAATTTATTTTATGTGTTCATGCAACCAAAGTTGTCTTAAACTTATTGAATTTTAGTTTGTTAGGAATTTTTATATAGTTACAAAGTTATTAAATTTTTTCATACTCTTGTGACGAGTGCCATTGTACAAGTCGATGTTGCTCCCTTCAAGCAGTGGTACATCACCCACTACAGAGTGGACATCGGTAGGAAGATGCATGTTGCCAACAAGGATGCAGCTAAGGTATATTCATGCAATTTAAGGTTTAATTGATGTTTGCCCTTAGAATGAGTTGACTTTATAGTTTATGGATTGTTGTATTTGGTGAATAGTTGCTTGCTAGATATCTTACTACTGCAGTGTTTTTAACATGTGCACTTATTTGTCTTGTGGTTTTTCAATGATCTCTTCCTTCTCAATGATCAACATGTTGTATTTCATTAGCTACTTTTGATTTTTGCAATCATTATCTCATGATGTTTTTTGTAGGGAAAACAATAGTTAAATTAAAATTTTCTTTCTATAGCTCAATTGATGTTTCCTATAACTGACCATTTATTGTTTGTGTAGGGATAAGAGGGTGAGGCTATATCCGAGGAAACAAAGAAGAGCAACCATGTGCAGAGGAAGATTGAGAAGCGCCAGCAGGGTCGTGCACTTGACACTCATATTGAAGAGCAATTTGGTAGTGGGAGATTGTTGGCTTGCGTTTCTTCCAACCCTGGACTGTGGCCGAGCTGATGGGTAAGGAATACTAGATTTCTTGTGTCATGTCTTAGACATTAATTCTCATTTTGTGTTTTGGTCCATGCCATATGGCATTAGCATATGGAATTAAGATATTTATGCCCGTCGATCTTATATTACGGATGAAAGAAAGCCAGAAGTGGACAGTAGGAGATATGTTGAGTTGCATCTATGCATTCTGTCACAAATAGGACCATTTCACCTCGCTTAAGTAGCTTACAGTTTACACATGAATTATCCTGACAGTTGTTGGGCATTCCCTTTTATTGGTGAGCTACATCCTTGAGGCTAACCTACAATGGCATTTTCTTTTATTGGTCAGCTACATCTTTGAGGGTAACATGGTCAAGTTCTACATGAATAAGCTCCAGAGGAAGAAGGGCAAGGGTGCTGCATCTTAGAGCATTCTTTTAGCTAGAACAACAGAATATCTTCTACTTGGGGTTAATGCACGACATGCTTCAAATGAGCGAAAGGCCATACTTATAGTTATTTGTTGTTTTTAATGCCACATGCTTCATGTAAGCAGATTTGCATATTTATCATTCGATCAACTCAACTTGGTCAATAATTGTGTCATCATCCATTATTAAGTGTATGCTCGTACGTTGTTATAGAGTAAACATGTTATGATAAGATACATTGAGGTGCAGAAGCATTAATTGTCGTTTAATGCTCTTGTTAGCATCCTTTAAGGGTTAAGATTATTTACATACCTTAAAAATATATACTCTGCCATGAAAAGCAAACTATCACAAAATATTTTTATGGATTTTATCTTTATTGATGAAGATAAAAATATAGTTATGTAAATAATCTTAACCTTTAAAAGGTGCTAACCATAGCATAGAACAATAACAAATGCTTCTGTATCTCAATGTATCTTATCAGAATATGTTTTACTCCGTAGCAACGCACGGACATACACCTAGTATAATTTATAAATGTGTATTATTTGTATTATAGTTTATTGCTTCTTCATTATCTCCGGATGTTACTCAAGCGTCGATACCTCAAGAACAAGAGGAAGAGAGGATAAATGAAGAAATTGTGAATTCAATGCCATCTGCACCGCCAACGTCAACACTTTATGATGTCAGTCGTCTTCCATATCGAGAGAGATATTTTCTTCGAAATGAATGAAGAAGATATAATTGAAACTTTTATGGCGTTGAGGAAGCGCAGGCCAGATAAGTAATATTATTACAATCTTTATGTTTAATGAATGCAATTTTCATGCTTATTTGTTAAGTGTCAAACTTTATATCTTTATATCTATATATCAAATTGTTTACCAAATTTACTATGAAATTATATGTACATTAGATAGAATTCTACATGAAAATTTTGTTGTGGTACACTCTATGTAAAAATTCTAGATCTGCCACTAGAGATGACTCACCGGAGATTAGGCAACGGGGGATAGCTGCCCATGCACCGTACGGATCTACGACCAAGTCCGAGCGACGACGAAAAATTACAGGCACCACGCCAGCCCCCGGTCTTCCTGGCTGCTACCACCGACAGCGCGATCCCACAATGAGGATCCTGACCCCAACCTAGGCGCCGAACTAGCACACAATCCAAGAATGGCGTGGTGGCTCACTCCCACTCCTCACGGCGCTTAGGGGTTTTCACACGTCAATGCTCACCGGTGGAAAAACTCGGGTGAAGCGCACAAATAGCCGCAAGGAGGCGGTTGCATGACCAGCTAGGGGCGTGTTTGGTGTGGCGCCTAAGCGGCCACACCGCGCCACACTTTTCAGCCACAAGTGTGGCGCGGTGTGGCGGCTTAGGCGCCACACCAAACACGCCCTAGATCTTGCATGCTTTGTGGCAAGGCGGGTACGCCGGCCAGCGCCTGAATTTTTTGCATTTTGACCCTTTCTTAGAAAAAAATTACGTTTGGACTCTAGAAAATTTTAATGTCATTTTTGGACCCTTTACTCGGCGCCGTAGCCTATGACACCAAGGTAACACAGCTCGGCGCCATAGGCTATGGTGCCGAGGTACGTGCTGCGCTGGCACAAATGGACGTCGTGGCGCCGACATGGCACCAAGCTCGGCGCCATAAATCTTGGCGCCGAGCTCAGTTTTATACACAAAGCCTGTCTAGCTTAGTTGATAAAACACAAGGCTCTTAACCATTGATTGTGGGTTCAAGCCCCATGGTGGATGTTTTTAATACTTTTTATCTTTGTCACTTATTTGTTTTTTTGTTGTCTAGATTTTTCGTTTATGTCGCTGATTTGTCCGTTCAGATTTATTTCTCATCCAGATTTTTTTTGTTTTTGTGACTGATTTGTTTATTCGTTCAATTTTTTTTATCCAGCGAGCACAGCGGCTGTGTGCTACAGTAGCCGCAAGCCATCAACTTCTCCCCTTGTTTGCTCAGCTAACCACAATAAAAATCAAATGAGAACACTCTTACTTTAATCATGACCAAATAAAAATATTATATTTTCATTGAGTTCTTTTGAACATAAATTCTAAATACATAATAACATATTCCCAGTAAAAAGAAGCACACATATTCATCTTTTTTTTCCTCTGCACTAAATAAAAGTATACTCCATTATATACTTGTCTCATGGATGATATATTTTAGAATTTACTGCATAAATTACTCCACTAGGTGATACTTAATTCCATTCCCTCCATTTACCATGACGTTTTTGAAACAAATTTAAGTTTTTCAAGTAGACAAAATACTTTGTGAGCTTGTGTCTATGTGTAGGGGGACTGTACAGTCCCTCACTTTTATATTTAATTTACATACTACTAAACTAAACAATATAGTTAATCCGTGGATTTAATTAACCTTTCCATTCAATATTGAGTTCCTATCAAGGGAACGATGCATAGATCTAATCATGCTATTATTTTGTAGGTAACTTTTTGATTGACAAAGAGAAACATAATTGTTATTCCTATGCTAATCTTCAAATTGCATTTCCAAAAGAAGTTTTAAAAATTATAGTCTATTTGCGGTTCAGTTTGATTTTCCTAGGTGTAGGTTAGCTGAGCAAACAAGGGGGAAGTTGACGGCTCGCAGCCACAGTGGCACACAACTACTGTAACACCCGGTTTTAAAAGACAAAGCCGGGTGCGTCTCATACATGCGCCAAGAAGACAACACATATAATAACAGAGTGTATAGAGATAAATGTCATAAAACATCAGAGTACTTATTACATAGCGGAAGTCTTATTACAAAATATAATAATAAAGATAAACGAACTAAGGATCGATGGCGCCAATGTCGACTGAGATACGCCACCTAGATCAGATCGAACTCCTCGGTGTTAGGCAGCTCCTCTTCAACAACCTGTTCTTCTCCTGTGGGGGGGGTGTGAGACAGCAAGGGTGAGCTCACATACGATCATAGCTCAACAAGTCGTGGGGAATAATGTGGCATGAACTCACCAAAGGTGGGAGTTCATGTAGTGTAAGGCTGATCAATGAAATAAAGGCTAAGGCTGAGCATTGCTTTTATAAGTTGGTCAAAATTTTATTAGCAATTACTAAGTGTAAGTAAATGCCAAACCTTAATAATAATAAAGAACAGTGATAATAAAATAATCCCAAATGCGATGCAAATGTCAAATTAAATTTAAGTTCCATATTTAATCATGTGAGGGTCCGAGCCGCTCATGACCGTGAGCACGGCTAGTATACTAGTTTTACACTCTGCAGAGGTTGCGCATCTTTACCCACAAGTCGTGTATCCCATGACGCCTGGGTTTGCAAGGCCCTTAGACACTACCGAGGTGAATGGCTAGGGATCCACTACGAGGCCTTTACAAAGTTCCACTAGCTTCCGAAAACCCGCTACAGTTTATGGGAAGATCCAGTAAAGGGTTCCTAGCTGATAGCCATCGCAGCAAAATCAACTAGGGACCTCCCCGCACTGACCTCTCCCCTACTGCCCTTGCCCCTTTCGGGTAAGGTAGTCTTCCACTAGCTTTCCTAGTTAATCAGCCAAGGGCATCCCATACTACCCTTGTGGTAGCACTGTTTTCCCGGGTGGTCGCTCCATGTTCCAATTAATTTAATGATCTTAACATGAACAATAACAATAACAAGATAATAACAGAATAATCATGAATAATGAATCTCCATACCCAATCCCATAAAGCAATAGCAAGTACTACCCAAAAATATTCCAGGGGTGAACAAGGTATAGAGGTAATCAAAACTGGGGTACATAAAGGTTCCCATCAAAATTAACCTATGCAGATCATTAAAATTAATAAGAACATGGCTGGGAAAAATAAGTGATCAAGGACACAACTTGCCTGTAATGAGCTCCTGCTCAGCTATCTCTACTTGCTGAACCTCAGTTTCCACAGTGG
Source organism: Zea luxurians (assembly GCA_029449295.1). Lineage (NCBI taxonomy): Eukaryota > Viridiplantae > Streptophyta > Magnoliopsida > Poales > Poaceae > Zea > Zea luxurians. The sequence continues at coordinate 39,189,417 of JAOPSE010000001.1, read as the reverse complement.
CTTGCTCGTCTACTCGCATCAATACAAAACATACATAGTATAGCCAAAATCAACATCACACCAAACAGATGAATGAAATATACAGTAAAAATCTACACATTAAAATGAAACCATAGGAACTGGAATCACTGAATTTGGAGTTATATAATTTAAGTTATGAATTTCCTAAGATTTAAGGTGATTATAATGGGATTAGATGATAAACAAATTTTCTAACAGAGTTCATGTCAAAACAGTGATACTAAATGATAGAGAATAATATTACAAAATTTTAGAAATTGGAATGACTCAATTTGGAGCTAAAATGAATTTTCTATGCATTTTACAAGTTTCTAGATTTGTTTTTGTATTAAAAATGAATTTCTAATATTATTTCTCTGTTTTTAAATGTCTCTGGACTGGGCGTCAAATTCCAGAAAGCTCAGGGGCTAGCGGGTAATTTAAACCAGACTCAGTGTACAGTGGCCAGTGGACTGCGGGTTGATAACTAAATTTTCCAGGGGCTCTTTAACAAAAAGTACCCGCGAAGGGGTATCCTTAGATGTGGGCCGTTGGATCACCAGTGCGCGGTCCAGATTAGATCCACCCACGGCCGAAACGGTACATAATCTACACCGTCGGATCTGAGTTCAACGGTCGCGATTTAATTATGCTAATTCTAACCCCATCCATTAGATCTGAGATCGACGGTACCCGATCAACGTGACGAAGGGGTACGCCTGCTTCTAATCTGAGCCGTCCACCGGGAGATCGACGGCCACCGCGTTTTTCCCCCAACCACCAGCTCGGGACGGCGGCGCCGCCCAAGCCACACGGCGGTCCCTCGCCGGAGGGAACCCAATCCGACGACCAGGCGCGCTATTCTAGCAATTAAACGGTGCGCTACGCAGCCGAGGGTATGGCGAACAAGGTAGAAGGGTTATTACCGACAATCACGGCGCGCAGAGGATCCGGCGACGACGAAGGCGGAATCGCGGCGGAGCACCGAAGTTCGACGAGGAATTCGACGCTCCCGGGACGAAGACGAGCCCGGGCAAACTCCGCACCGGCTTCAAGGGGTCCCGGAGATGGATCCCGCACACCAATTCGAGGATGAGTCGACGGCGAACGAGTCTTGGCGCGCGGCGGATGGTGTTATGCCGTGGCGGCGGCGTTCTCGGGTTCTACGGGGTGGAAGGCGGTCGAGGGTTCTGGTGAGGAGGTCTCGGTTTTGAATACCTGTAGGAGCGCGGTGGTTACGCGAGCTCCGAGATCGCCGGGGTGCTCCCCCGCGAGGTGGGCGCGAACGGCGCGGCGAAGCTCTCGCGATCGGTTGCGGAGGGGATGACATGCGGGTCCCGCGGCCCAGTGAAACCGAACACAAGCGAACCACGCCTGGACGGTGGGACCGTGCGGCAATGAGGGAGGGAGGCGCGGACGCGAGGGAGAGCTCGACTGACGAAAGGGTCCCGCGGGGCAGTGTAACGATCGCGGGCGCGCGGAATACGCAGCTGACGGGTTGGTCCCGCCGCGCAGCGAGAGGGGAAGACTGCGCGCAGCTGAAACAGAGGCTGACAGGTGGGGCCCGGGTGTCGGCGCCCACGCGATGGAGATGGGCCGCGCTGTGGAGATGTTTAACTGGGCCAAAATTGCTGCAGCGAGCCCAGGTAAGTTTTTCTTCTTTTCTTTTTAATTTTCTGTTTTCTTTCTTTCTATTTTCATACCCAAATTTGAATTCAAATTTTTAAATTCAAACCTTGTGCAGAGTTTGTCCTCGAATTTTATTGTGAACTTAGGAAGTACTAATTTGGAACATTTATGAAATTTGTTTTATATTTTATATACTTTCTCCTTCTCATTTTCAAAATCCTCATTTTTAATTTAGGATTTGTTTTAACTTCTAGCATTTATTATCTTATTATTCCTATTATTATTATTATTTTATTTAATGCACAAACATAAAACTCCACATGATGCATTTTCTTTTATTTTGGTATTATTGGTTTTATTTAGTCACTCTCAATTACATAGGTGCTCTTTTTATGATGCAAATGAAACACACAAAATGAGGAACTCTCTTTATTACTCTTGGTATACAACTTGAGTATTACAAATCCTACCCCCCTTAAAAATAATCTCGTCCTCGAGATTTAAGAAGATCTAGGGAAAAGGTGGGGAAAATCTATACGAAGCTCTTCTTCTCTTTCCCAAGTTGCTTCATCTTCACCGTGGTGACTCCATTGAACTTTGCACATCTTTATAACCTTATTCCTCGTAACTCGAGTCAAAGTATCCAAAATCTTGATGGGGTACTCAGCATAAGTCAAATCTTCTTGAACACTAAGGTCTTCCAGTGGTAACTGTTCTTCAGGCACCCTGAGACATTTCTTCAGTTGAGATACATGAAATACATCATGAACATCCGCGAGATGATCTGGTAACTCCAATTGATATGCAACCTCTCCCACTCGCTTTAAGATTAAGAAAGGTCCAATAAAGCGAGGGGACAACTTTCCTTTGACTTTGAATCTTCTCATGCCCCGGAGTGGTGACACCTTCAAATAGACATAATCACCCTCCTTAAACTCAAGTAGTCTTCTCCGGGTATCAGCATAACTTTTCTGCCTGGACTGTGCAGTTCTCAAATTCTCCCTGATCTGTTGGACTTGTTCCTCTGCTTCTTGTATAATCTCAGGCCCAAACAACTGCCTTTCACCAGTTTGATTCCAATACAAGGGAGTCCTGCACTTTCTGCCATACAAAGCCTCAAACGGTGACATCTTCAAGCTGGCCTGATAGCTATTATTATATGAGAACTCCGCATACGGTAGACTCTTATCCCAACTTCCACCATGCTTAAGAGCACAAGCTCTTAACATATCTTCAAGCACTTGGTTAGTCCTCTCAGTTTGCCCATCAGTCTGGGGATGGTAAGCCGAACTAAAATTCAATCTCGTATCCAATGACTCGTGCAACTGCTTCCAATATCGAGAGGTAAACTGTGATCCTCGATCTGACACAATCTTCTTTGGCACACCATGCAGGCATACAACCCGTGCCATGTACAACTCTGCCAACTTAGCTCCTGAATAAGTGGTCTTTACTGGAATAAAGTGGGCTACTTTAGTTAGCCTGTCCACAATCACCCATATAGAATCATATCCAGCAGACGTGCGGGGTAATCCAACGATGAAGTCCATGCCAATCTCTTCCCATTTCCACTCAGGTATCTTCAGTGGGTGCAATAGTCCGGCTGGCCTCTGGTGTTCAGCTTTAACTCTTTGGCATACATCGCACGTAGCCACATGTGCAGCCACATCTCTCTTTAGTCCATACCACCAATACTTTTGCTTCAAGTCTTGATACATCTTAGTGCTCCCAGGATGAATAGAATAAACTGAATCATGTGCTTCCTTCAATATGGTTTCCCGAAGACTATCAATATCGGGAACACAAATCCGATTCTTGAACCATATCGTGCCTTGTTCATCCTTCGTGAACTCCGGGCCTCTTCCTTCAGTAATAAGATCCTTAATCTCCTGAATTTTGGCATCACCAACCTGACCTTTACGAATTTCTTGCTCCAAGGTAGGTTCCAATTCAATAGTCACTCCTTCTGTATGTGTAACAATTCCCAGGTTGAGCCTCTCAAAGTCTTTTGCCAATTCATCAGGTAGCTGAACAACGAGAGCGGAGTGAACATGCTCCTTCCGACTCAAGGCATCTGCAACCAAATTTGCCTTGCCTGGGTGATAGTGAATCTCCAAGTCATAATCCTTAATAAGCTCCAACCAACGACGCTGTCTAAGGTTGAGATCCTTCTGAGTGAATATATACTTCAAACTCTTATGATCCGTGTATACTTGGCACTTAGTTCCCATAATATAGTGTCTCCAAATCTTAAGTGCATGCACAACTGCAGCCAATTCCAAATCATGAGTGGGGTAGTTCAGTTCATGCTTCCTCAACTGACGAGATGCATAGGCAATCACATGACCTTCTTGCATAAGCACACATCCAAGTCCTTGGCCACATGCATCACAGTAAATGTCAAATCCCTTCTGCAAGTCTGGCATAACCAACACTGGAGGTGACATCAATCTTTCCTTCAATTGATCAAAGCTTTCTTGACACTTCTCATCCCACTTGAATTCTCTTCCTTTCTCCAAAAGCGATGTCATGGGCTTAGCAATCTTGGAAAATCCTTCAATGAATCTCCGATAATATCCTGCGAGTCCCAAGAAACTCCGAATCTCCGTAACTGTAGTGGGCACTCTCCACTCCATAATCTCCTTGACTTTAGCAGGATCCACTGCTATTCCTCCATTAGAAATAATATGTCCAAGAAATGGCACCTTGTCAATCCAAAACTCACACTTGCTGAACTTAGCATAGAGTTGATTATCTCGTAGCTTCTGTAGCACCAACCTTAGATGTTCTTCATGGTCACTTTCATTCTTAGAATAGATAAGGATATCGTCGATGAACACCACGACGAATCTGTCCAAATACTCCATAAACACCTTGTTCATCAAATTCATGAAATATGCTGGTGCATTGGTCAATCCAAACGACATAACAGTAAACTCATATAATCCATATCGAGTCGAGAAGGCCGTCTTGGGAATGTCCGATGGTCTAATCCTCATCTGATGGTAACCAGATCGGAGGTCAATCTTCGAAAACACTCTTGCTCCACGCATCTGATCAAATAAATCCTCAATACGGGGCAACGGGTACTTGTTCTTCACCGTAACATCATTAAGAGATCTGTAATCCACACACATCCGTTGCGATCCATCCTTCTTCTGCACAAATAACACCGGTGCTCCCCAAGGTGATGAACTTGGACGAATATACCCCGCCTCTTGTAACTCCGTCAACTGCTTCTTCAGTTCCTTCAACTCCTCTACGGACATTCTATATGGCCGTTTAGAGATAGGGGCGGTTCCAGGTAAGAGATCAATAACAAACTCAACTTCTCTATCAGGTGGCATTCCTGGTAACTCCTCTGGAAAGACATCCGGAAAATCTCTAACCACCCGAATGTTGTCACCAACAAACTCCTCAGGCATAAAGAACATTGCACGCATGGATGAGGAGGTTACTGCAATATTGACTTGAAATCTTTCTCCTTTAGTGGTAGTGAGCTCTATAGTACCTCTACCACATGCTATAACGGCCTTTGCCTTCCTTAGCCATGACATACCAAGTATCAAATCTATACTGCTTGACTCCAATATTATAGCAGTAGCTCCAAATTCTCTACCCATAATAGTTAATGTCAACCTACGTGTCATTTGATTCGCCTCAACAGGCCCTTTAGGTGTAATTACTATCAGGGGTTTTCTCATATTTAGCAGTGGTATTTCATTTGTGTTGGCATATCTAGCAGACATGAATGAATGTGTTGCACCAGAATCAAACAATATTGTTGCAGGAATTGCATTAACATAAAACATACCAATTACGAGGTCCCCACCATCAGGAGTATCATCAACGCTGACTTGATTCACCCTGGCTATAGAATATCCCTTGCCAGGGGTCTGTTGCTTGTTCTGAGCTGGAGTAGTGGCAATCCTCTGTGGGCAGACATTTGCATAATGACCCATCTTCCCACACTTGAAGCATTGAGTGCCTGTACTCTGTCCTGCAAACTTCGTCGGGGTACCAGTAGGTGTAGCCTGTCGAGTAGGTGTCCTCAATGGTGATTGCTGAACTGGGCGCGGTCCTCCTGGTCGAGGCGGTGTACTCTGTGGTGAACTGTAGCGAGGACGAACACTGCTGCTACCCTGTCCCTGCGAGATAGCCTTCCTCTTCAAATCGCCCAGTTGAACACGCTTGTGTTCAATAGCCAGTGCCTTATCAAGCAGCCTCTGAAATGATGGAAATGTGTGTGCTACTAGAGCATACTGCAGGGGTCCATTAAGTCCTTCAATAAAATGCTCCTGCTTCCTCTCGTCTTCAGCCACTTCCTCCGGAGCATATCTGGATAGCTGAATAAACTTGTCGCGGTACTCGCTGACTGACATGCTTCCTTGCTTTAATGACAGAAATTCCTTCTTCTTGATCTTGATCATACCAGCTGGAATATGATAGTTCCTGAATTGTGTGCTGAACTCCGCCCAAGTAATATTATCCGCAGCATCATGGGCAGCAGTATACGAATCCCACCAGTCAGCAGCAGGACCAGTCAGACGTCCAGAAGCATATAAGACCTTCTCCCGATCAGTGCATTGTGCAATATTCAGCATCTTCTCAATTGACTTCAACCAATCGTCTGCATCAAGTGGATCTGGCGAGCTGGCGAAGGTCGGTGGCTTGTGACTCATAAACTCTCTATGCTTGTCTCGGGGTGGAGCTGGTGGTGGTGGTGGAGGCAGTGGCACTTGTTGCTGCTGTTGCTGTTGTTGAAGCTGTTGTTGCGCCCTCCTTTCTTGGCGTATCTCATCTCTCTCCTGGCGCAACTCTTGGCGTATATCCTCTCTTTCTTGGCGCATCTCCTGGCGTTCTTGCTGCATCTGAGCACGCATATCAGCCATGGTGTCTGCCATCTGCTGCATCACCGCCATCTGAGCAGCAACCAGTGGGTCAACTCCGCCTGGTGGAGGATTGGGAGGATTCATCCCAGCAGGTTGTGGCTGAGGTTGTTTTCGAGTGTGTTGGTTAGGAGGCAAGTCAATTCCACCACCCCTCCTGGTATTGACCATCTGAGTTAGATACATATGGTAAGAAAGAGCAGTAGACAAGGCAGTAATTACAATCATGTTACTTTGGGGGATTTATTAGCTAAGCAGTTTAATATTTCACCTACTATAGCTAACTCAATACCTTATGTTGGTACATGCTAAGATGTCCATCTATACTATTCAATCAATCAAAGAAGCAAATCAGGCATTGATCATCAGAACAATCAACCAATATTTTTAATAGAAAAATAGTTTTAACTTTTGTTTTGGGTTCCCTAACTCTTAAGAATGTCATAGGGGTAGGGATTCCAAGGTGTGAAATCCATCTTGTCTTAGAGTAGAAAAGGTAAGAATGATCAGAGTAGAACAGTAGAAGGTGAGACAGGATCAAGATAAGTATAGAAAGAATCAGAGTAAGGTGAGTGTAGAATGAATCAGAATGAGATAAGTAGGTAAGGGTTTGTCCATTTCTATCTAGGTTTCGTCCTACAGTCAACATTTCCTCTGATACCACTACTGTAACACCCGGTTTTAAAAGACAAAGCCGGGTGCGTCTCATACATGCGCCAAGAAGACAACACATATAATAACAGAGTGTATAGAGATAAATGTCATAAAACATCAGAGTACTTATTACATAGCGGAAGTCTTATTACAAAATATAATAATAAAGATAAACGAACTAAGGATCGATGGCGCCAATGTCGACTGAGATACGCCACCTAGATCAGATCGAACTCCTCGGTGTTAGGCAGCTCCTCTTCAACAACCTGTTCTTCTCCTGTGGGGGGGGGTGTGAGACAGCAAGGGTGAGCTCACATACGATCATAGCTCAACAAGTCGTGGGGAATAATGTGGCATGAACTCACCAAAGGTGGGAGTTCATGTAGTGTAAGGCTGATCAATGAAATAAAGGCTAAGGCTGAGCATTGCTTTTATAAGTTGGTCAAAATTTTATTAGCAATTACTAAGTGTAAGTAAATGCCAAACCTTAATAATAATAAAGAACAGTGATAATAAAATAATCCCAAATGCGATGCAAATGTCAAATTAAATTTAAGTTCCATATTTAATCATGTGAGGGTCCGAGCCGCTCATGACCGTGAGCACGGCTAGTATACTAGTTTTACACTCTGTAGAGGTTGCGCATCTTTACCCACAAGTCGTGTATCCCATGACGCCTGGGTTTGCAAGGCCCTTAGACACTACCGAGGTGAATGGCTAGGGATCCACTACGAGGCCTTTACAAAGTTCCACTAGCTTCCGAAAACCCGCTACAGTTTATGGGAAGATCCAGTAAAGGGTTCCTAGCTGATAGCCATCGCAGCAAAATCAACTAGGGACCTCCCCGCACTGACCTCTCCCCTACTGCCCTTGCCCCTTTCGGGTAAGGTAGTCTTCCACTAGCTTTCCTAGTTAATCAGCCAAGGGCATCCCATACTACCCTTGTGGTAGCACTGTTTTCCCGGGTGGTCGCTCCATGTTCCAATTAATTTAATGATCTTAACATGAACAATAACAATAACAAGATAATAACAGAATAATCATGAATAATGAATCTCCATACCCAATCCCATAAAGCAATAGCAAGTACTACCCAAAAATATTCCAGGGGTGAACAAGGTATAGAGGTAATCAAAACTGGGGTACATAAAGGTTCCCATCAAAATTAACCTATGCAGATCATTAAAATTAATAAGAACATGGCTGGGAAAAATAAGTGATCAAGGACACAACTTGCCTGTAATGAGCTCCTGCTCAGCTATCTCTACTTGCTGAACCTCAGTTTCCACAGTGGCTTGCTCGTCTACTCGCATCAATACAAAACATACATAGTATAGCCAAAATCAACATCACACCAAACAGATGAATGAAATATACAGTAAAAATCTACACATTAAAATGAAACCATAGGAACTGGAATCACTGAATTTGGAGTTATATAATTTAAGTTATGAATTTCCTAAGATTTAAGGTGATTATAATGGGATTAGATGATAAACAAATTTTCTAACAGAGTTCATGTCAAAACAGTGATACTAAATGATAGAGAATAATATTACAAAATTTTAGAAATTGGAATGACTCAATTTGGAGCTAAAATGAATTTTCTATGCATTTTACAAGTTTCTAGATTTGTTTTTGTATTAAAAATGAATTTCTAATATTATTTCTCTGTTTTTAAATGTCTCTGGACTGGGCGTCAAATTCCAGAAAGCTCAGGGGCTAGCGGGTAATTTAAACCAGACTCAGTGTACAGTGGCCAGTGGACTGCGGGTTGATAACTAAATTTTCCAGGGGCTCTTTAACAAAAAGTACCCGCGAAGGGGTATCCTTAGATGTGGGCCGTTGGATCACCAGTGCGCGGTCCAGATTAGATCCACCCACGGCCGAAACGGTACATAATCTACACCGTCGGATCTGAGTTCAACGGTCGCGATTTAATTATGCTAATTCTAACCCCATCCATTAGATCTGAGATCGACGGTACCCGATCAACGTGACGAAGGGGTACGCCTGCTTCTAATCTGAGCCGTCCACCGGGAGATCGACGGCCACCGCGTTTTTCCCCCAACCACCAGCTCGGGACGGCGGCGCCGCCCAAGCCACACGGCGGTCCCTCGCCGGAGGGAACCCAATCCGACGACCAGGCGCGCTATTCTAGCAATTAAACGGTGCGCTACGCAGCCGAGGGTATGGCGAACAAGGTAGAAGGGTTATTACCGACAATCACGGCGCGCAGAGGATCCGGCGACGACGAAGGCGGAATCGCGGCGGAGCACCGAAGTTCGACGAGGAATTCGACGCTCCCGGGACGAAGACGAGCCCGGGCAAACTCCGCACCGGCTTCAAGGGGTCCCGGAGATGGATCCCGCACACCAATTCGAGGATGAGTCGACGGCGAACGAGTCTTGGCGCGCGGCGGATGGTGTTATGCCGTGGCGGCGGCGTTCTCGGGTTCTACGGGGTGGAAGGCGGTCGAGGGTTCTGGTGAGGAGGTCTCGGTTTTGAATACCTGTAGGAGCGCGGTGGTTACGCGAGCTCCGAGATCGCCGGGGTGCTCCCCCGCGAGGTGGGCGCGAACGGCGCGGCGAAGCTCTCGCGATCGGTTGCGGAGGGGATGACATGCGGGTCCCGCGGCCCAGTGAAACCGAACACAAGCGAACCACGCCTGGACGGTGGGACCGTGCGGCAATGAGGGAGGGAGGCGCGGACGCGAGGGAGAGCTCGACTGACGAAAGGGTCCCGCGGGGCAGTGTAACGATCGCGGGCGCGCGGAATACGCAGCTGACGGGTTGGTCCCGCCGCGCAGCGAGAGGGGAAGACTGCGCGCAGCTGAAACAGAGGCTGACAGGTGGGGCCCGGGTGTCGGCGCCCACGCGATGGAGATGGGCCGCGCTGTGGAGATGTTTAACTGGGCCAAAATTGCTGCAGCGAGCCCAGGTAAGTTTTTCTTCTTTTCTTTTTAATTTTCTGTTTTCTTTCTTTCTATTTTCATACCCAAATTTGAATTCAAATTTTTAAATTCAAACCTTGTGCAGAGTTTGTCCTCGAATTTTATTGTGAACTTAGGAAGTACTAATTTGGAACATTTATGAAATTTGTTTTATATTTTATATACTTTCTCCTTCTCATTTTCAAAATCCTCATTTTTAATTTAGGATTTGTTTTAACTTCTAGCATTTATTATCTTATTATTCCTATTATTATTATTATTTTATTTAATGCACAAACATAAAACTCCACATGATGCATTTTCTTTTATTTTGGTATTATTGGTTTTATTTAGTCACTCTCAATTACATAGGTGCTCTTTTTATGATGCAAATGAAACACACAAAATGAGGAACTCTCTTTATTACTCTTGGTATACAACTTGAGTATTACAACTACTGTGCTCGTCGGATAAACAAAAAAATATCTGGACGAATAAACAAATCAGTCACAAAAACAAAAAAAATCTGGATGAGAAATAAATCTGGACGGACAAATCAGCGACATAAACAAAAAATTTGGACAACAAAAAAAACAAATTAGTGACAAAGACAAAAAAAGTATTAAAAAACACCCATCATGGGGCTTGAACCCACAACAACAAGGTTAAGAGCCTTGTGCTTTACCAACTAAGCTAGACAGGTTTTGTGTACATAATTGAGCTCTGCGCCAAGATCTATAGCACTAAGCTCGGTGCCACATCGGCGCCACGACGTCCGTTTGTGCCAACGTAGCACGTATCTCGGCGCCATAGGCTACGGCGTCGAGCAAAGGGTCCAAAAATGATATTAAAATTTTCTAGGGTCCAAACGTGAATTTTTTTCGAGAAAGGGCCAAAATGCAAAAAATTTGGGGCCAGCGCTCACTTTGGAACAAAGCAGAGCGGACTTGGGTCCACGACTCAGTGAGGGCTGGAGATACAGCGACTGACGCATGGGCCCAGCAGGCAGGGGACGGAGGGAAGAGCCAGAGCACGCGCGAGAGGGACAGTCAAGCCAGGCCCGGCTGCCAGCGCTGGCCCGCTTGTTTAGATAGCGCAGATGTGGTTAGGTGAGCCGAGGGCTGAGAGGAAAACTAACCCAAGAGCTGGTTTCTTTATTTCTTTCTTTTTTTATTCCATTTTAGTTTTCAAATGTCCATTCAACCAAGTTCTAATCTCAAATTCAAATTTAGATGCCACAACAAAAAACCAAATTCAGCATGATGCATTACTTTAGATATTTCATTTAGTATTTGTTATAATCAAAGAGAAAATGACCCATTCATAAAACACATATTCACAAACTACACTATTATTATCTCTTGAATGACTCAAGTGTTAAGAATCCCAATTTGGGGTTTACAAATCTATAGCGGGTTCTCTCCTTTAGTGGAACTTTGTAAAGGCATCGCAGTGGATCCCTAGCCATTCACCTTGGAAGTGTCTAAGGGTCTAGCTATCCCTGGATAATTAGGAAGCATGTCTTGTGGGTAAAGATGTACAACCTCTGTAGAGTGTAAAACTGGTATATCAGCCGTGCTCACGATCATCAGCAGCTCGGACCCTCACATGAGTAACTTATGGAATTAAACCTAATCTGTCATTTGCATTGCATTGTAGGATTTATTATTAAATTGTGATCTCTTATTTATTTGGGTTGGTATCTACTTATACCTAGTAACTGCTAATAAAACTTTGACCAACTTTAAAAGCAATGCTCAGCTTTAACCATCTTTCTTGGTAAGCCTTACACTTCTCATGAGCCCCACCGTAGGTGAGCTCATGCACATTATTCCCTACAACTTGTTTAGAAATGAATCTATGTGAGCTCACCCTTACTGTACTCATATCCCCCAAGGTCAAGAACAGGTACCACAAGATAAGAAGCATGAAGGAGGCCGCGATGAGTTCGTGAGAGATCTAGGCTGTCGTCTCCCAATCCACTATGGTTGCGGAGGACCTTTGTCTTCGTATGATGTAATTATTTAGTTATTTTGTATAGAACTCCTATTATATAGTAAAGTTGTGACATTCGTTTCTGTATCATGAGTCATCATATGTGTGAGACTTGATCCTAGCACACATTTGATTCGTGCTCGGGTTTGGTCCTTAAATCTAGGTGTGACAAGGCAAGTGGGAAGAAGTTGTGCAACTATAAGGAGGTTCTCAGGTTGGTCTATCTGTGGTAGCTTTTCCGATGAGGGATTTATGTCCCCTCTTCCTGAAACTATAACAAGTTTTCTCATGCTAATGGAACTTTATAAAGGTCTCGTAGCGTCCTTATGCAATCACACCTCAAAAGTGTGGTATTGTGCTTGGCCAGCACAACATGGTTGGGTGCAAAAGTTCTTTGAACTTTTACGCGAGTTTGGGTAAAGATGTGTGACCTTTGCAGATATATTAGTCGTGCTCACGGTTACGAGTGGCTCGGACCATCACATGACTTAATTATAAAATTAAATTAAACTAGACATGTATTGTATTATGGGATTTCATTTATGATCATTTATTTAATTGGGATGATGTTTACTTATACTTATTAATTGCTAATAAAATTTTTATCAACAAAATTAAAAGCTAATGATTAGCCCTAACCATATTCTTAGTAAGCCTTACACTACACTTGCTCCTACACACTTGATGAGCGAGACCGTAAGTGAGCTCACACTTGCTATAATTAATGCCCAGGTCAAGAACATGTACAACCATAGGAGGATTACTATGATGAGTTTAGAGAGGTCTAGACTGTCATCTTCTAATCAATTGTGCCTATGGAGGATCGTCGTCGTTGTATAATTACTTTTATTTAGTTATTTGTATAAAAATTTAAGATGTGACATGTTTAGTTATTTGTATATAAATTTCTATAATAAAGATATGACATTGGTTTCTGTATACTAAGTTATCATATGTATAAAACTTGATACTGCTATACATGTGACATGTATCTGGATTTGTCCTTAAATCAATGTATGATACTCTTCTATATGAACCTTTGACCTCAATTTTTAGGACCTATAAGGATATGTATACGTGTGGATTGTAAAGTTTGTCATATTTAGACTAACTGAAATTTGTCAACATCCTTTTCCGTTTAGATAAGGATAATTCAAGACTTTATAATATACATCTTTATCTATATTACTCTATTAAAAACCTAATGTGTGCACCTGGTGCTACCACGACTTCACCTTTCGTGCTAATACTCTTGATCCGCCCAGACTCGTTCGCCCGCCTCACACGCCCCTGTGGACCCAGCGCCTGTGTAGCTAGTTATTGTGCCTACCTAGCACACGACCCCGCCCACGTAGCTCTCACACCATAGAAAAAATAGTGCAGAGCGAGCACTCGAACCCTCACCCCTTCTGTAGAAATTTGGGGCTAACCACCAGACCACACATACCTTAGTGTTTAGTTATAAACAATAACTATATTTGAGTAAATATCTCAATACCTATTTATATGATATATAACAACCATAGCAAAGTATGGACAACTGGCTAGTAACTAATTATTAATCCTAATGCCTTTGGTTGTGCTCACTGACGGTCTAGAAAAATTGGGGCCCTTATTCTTATAATGTATACTAATAAATACTCTAACATGTATAAAATTATTCATCTCAATTTAAAACTTATGTGGTTACATCTAAATTTTCTTGTATCATGTCTCGACATGAAGTCATTGATGACAACATGAATATCAATTTTATCTAATAATATATTCTCGATACATAAAGTAGTCAAACTATTTAGTCTTTTTTGCAACATTTTAGACCTTAAATGATTCTTCAGAAACTTCAAATTTGAAAAGCTCCCTTCAGCTGATGCAACAGTCATAGGCACAATCACAGGTCGTGTGTCGTAAACTCATTTGAGCGATCTACTAATAGGTGGCGCCACGCGACTGCCATTAGATGATGGGAGACAAGACACATGAATTGTAGTGTGAGCCAAACGTGGAAGGATCTCGTGGGAGTTGAAACTAAATACGGAATATGTATAGTAATACACTGCTAACCTGACCTATTGGAGGTGGGCTCCCTGAAACCTGGGGCCAAGGCTAACATAACCTACGGTCAAAAAGCTGCTTTATGCTATCCTTTGTGCAAAAGTTGTTTTCTTCTATGAAAAAGAGAAATAACAGTTTGATACCCTTAACTGGTTGTAGATGAGTAATTTCTTTAAACTTGTTTCACTGGCACTGCTAGAAAAGGAGGGTATGTCTGTTGTTGAGCACCATATTTGGCACCTCGGCACGACCGGATAGTTTGGCGATGTCGCCTAGATGGTCCACGGGTGTAGCCCGAATGGTCTACGATTAGATTAACTCGAGAGTCCTTTGTCTTGCATGTGCTTATCCAACTAATCGCGTGGGAATTTGTTGGGAAGCAAGGAATGGGTCCAAATCTCCACCCTATAAATATAAAAGGGTAGTGACAATTAAGGCACCACCCAATAGATCAAATCAATCTATTATAATTATCTTTACATTCTTGCCTTAGGAGTAGCAGTAATTTAGCCAAGATTAGTCTTCCTTATCCTCAATCTTCACCTCTGCTCAACTCTACATCATTTAAAGGCGTCTTGAGTGGCCTACCAACCCTAGGACAACCCTAGGATCTTTCCTCCCTATAAGGGTCCCTTCTCATGGTGATATTTAGGTTCTGCAGAAGATCCACCAAGCCCTCTACATGCCTCGGGACGCTCCATCGTCCATACATGGACGGTCCGTGCGCCCATAGAGAAGACTAGAGCCCCTCTGTATAGTCACGGAAAATCCGTGCTCACATAGAGAGGACCCCAAGGCCTTACGCGCCATGCGTCGGCCCTAGGGTTTGTTTACTGATTGGCCCCACAATCAAGCCAACACACTTCTTGGCGACTCCGCTGGTGATAAGGGTATCAAGATCTACTAAACATTGGCCCAAATGGTCGGTTCCAAGGATCGCACCGAAGTTTCATCAAGCAACATCATGAAGCCGACTCTTGAGAGCCTATCAGCTGAAGATCAACAACAATTCAAAGATTACATGAGACAACAACAAGAAGAGATGTTGCAGAGGCAAGCCTAAGAAAGAGGCAAAAGAAAAATATCTAGCACATTTCAAGGTGGACCGATATGGAAGATCGTCCGTCAAGGGGAGTTCGAGATGTCAACTTTTCTACCTACTACGCATGCCCCCAATGTACAATCGACCGTAAATGAAGCCCGATTGAGCATCTAGGAAATACAGATTGACAAACAACCCTTCCCTGTCAATATGGTAGATCTGAATGACAAGAAAGTCTTAGTTCGGCTGGACATGGCCGATAAAGACAAAGGAAAGAGTGTTGTCATCGGCAACCCTCGAGTCCTTGATGAGGACAAGACAATCCTCTCTAGGGAGGTTGTGGTCGAGAAGACCCTCAATGGAGGCAAGACTTTAAAGATTACCATCAGGACTAAGGACCCTAGAGGCATATGCAAGGAGGCGGTCAAGCAAAGCCCCATGTTATGCGCATTGTGGGTGGTCCGACACACCAGCACGAACAGTCTAGCTCCACGATGAACGATCTGGCTAACTTAGGCAGACGGTTCGGTGGCGACTAGAGATAGCAGAGACCACACACATTCAAACCCCAATGACCTGAAATAGGTATGTGGAATCAAAATACAGTTAAGGCATCTAGTCAGGTGATTGAAGTCGGCCCTACTTTAGATCAATTGCTAGCTAAATATGTCAACAAAAAGGTCATTTCACGTGACCAGCAAGCAAAGCGACCTCATTTGTCTGCCCAAGAGAGACAGGCAGAAGAAAATGGTTCATCTCAAGAGGTAAGGCCGAATAAATCGACCTGTGATGATGTCCAGCTGAACCCAAATCCACAATCAACACCACCAACATGAGGGACACCTCCACTTAATTATGCACCCATGTATCCACCAGTCTATGCACCTCATTATGCATTTACTATCCACCACCATATGTGACCAACCAAATATGGGGAACACCTATGTTATAGACATAATATCCTTACAGGATGCCACAACACCCATCGTGGGGGCACCCCAAACTTCAGTGTTTGGCTATTGAGTGCTCCTCAATCTGGTCCTCAGACACAAGTGCACTATGAATACTGGAGTCCTCAGTCACAAAGGTCGACCAATCCGACAAGGGGCATTAGGGGAAAACTCCCACATGTGTAGTACCCAAGCCATCAGCTTACAGTTCCAAAAAATAGTAAGAGTGATAGCCAGTGATTGAGGGTTTTGGTGAATAATGGACAAAACAAATAAAAATGTACTAATAAGTTTTCTCCTAGTGTATGTCAGTTTTCAATCATAAAAGGATGCATAGGAATGAAATAAATGAATTAAGAGGAAACCAAGTGATGAAAAGTAAAGATCTGCATGTGGTTTCTAGCGAAGATTCCCAAGTGTTTTGATTGTCCTATCTTAGTAATAGGGATATTCGTACGCTTAGTTCTTTCATGAGGTAAGGATGGTATGCACCAACTATGTTTATCCGTTTCAAAGTTCTTGTTTTGAAAATTTGCAAAGTCACCATTTGATCTCTCCCCCTCTCCCTTCAAAATCTGAGTTTTTCTGTGCATACCGGTTCAACCGGGTTCAATGCCGGTTCAACCGGAACTCTATAGGTTCTTCTCTCGAAATTCTAGATTCAACCAGAATTTTAAATTCAGGTTCAACCAGGAATTTACAGAGAGTTCTCTGTTGAATATCAGTTCAACCGGGATCAGGGTCGGTTCAACCAAGATTTGTGCGGTCACCTAGAATCAGCTAGATCTAATTTGTGGGGCTATAAAAACCTTCCTCCCCCACTTCTAAACTATAGGGCTCTCAAACCAAAACCATGTGATGGCTGCTCTCCTCCGTTTCAAAGTACTTCAACTCTGTTCTCGCGCCCCAAATCCTTCCCCCTTCGATCGGTGGGAAGATTCTTAGGTGTGAGATAAGTTCTTGATCTAAAGCATGATTTTGACTCAAGTTCTTCAATCCCTCTCTTTCTAGTTGGTGCAAATCGTTCTTACTAGCGATCTCTTTATTCTTGGAATGTGTTGTTCCTTGTGCGCTTGTAACCATGTCTTAGGAGTCTCTAAATTTGTGGACGACCCCAAGAACATTGTGTCTCACTGGCTCTTTGTGGGCAAACTGAGTAAGGGATCACCTTGACTTGTGTGGTCGACATCGAGAAACAGGGTTGAGAAAGACCCTACCCTTTGTGGGCACCTCAATGAGGAGTAGGGCACCTTGGTGGTGTGACCGAACCTCGATAAAAATTGTATGTCTTGTGTGCTTTTCTTTGTGTGGTTTTGTCTCTCATCATCTCAGATATGTGATCTATCTAATTGGTCTTAATTCAACTTTTCCGCTGTGTTTATTGTTGGTAGATCTGAGTAGTTCCATTTAAGTTCGCAGTTGAACAAGTGAATTGCAGTTGAACTGGCCTCAAGACCGATTGAATCGGCCTCTCCTGTTGAACTGTCGTTTCTCACAAAAGTTCAAAGTTTGTGTTGAGAAATTGCAGGTGTAGCCTATTCACCCCCTTTTAGGCTACTTTCAATTGGTATCGACGCTTCATACCTTGTTTATAGCGCTTAACCGCATGAGGAAACAATAATGTCGGCTCTAAGAAAGAACGAGGATCCCCTGCTCGAGGAAGTGTTGACCACAGCAAGTGGTGAGGAGTTGGATCCTCAAATCCTTGACATCGCCATGAAGCTTGCTGAAAAGATATTCCTCAAGATAAAAGATGATGAGTCCAAGAAAAAGACCAAAGAAGAACAAGCAAGGAGAAAAGTTGAGGAAGAAGACAAAGGAAAGAAGAAGATCGACTACAACGACGACTTGGTTGAACTCCTGGTGTCTAAGTGAAAGTCGCCTAGAGGGGGGGTGAATAGGGCGAAACTGAAATTTGCAAAGTTAATCACAACTACAAGCCGAGTTAGCGTTAGAAATATAAACGAGTCCGAGAGAGGGCGCAAAAACAAATCGCAAGTGAGTGAAGAAGTGAGACGCAAGGATTTGTTTTACCGAGGTTCGGTTCTCGCAAACCTACTCCCCGTTGAGGAGGCCACAAAGGTCGGGTCTATTTCAACCCTTTCCCTCTCTCAAACGGTCCCTCGGACCGAGTGAGCTTCTCTTCTCAAATCAACCGGGAACAAAACTTCCCCGCAAGGACCACCACACAATTGGTGTCTCTTGCCTCGGTTACAATTGAGTTTTGATCACAAGAGCATATGAGAAAGAAAGAAGCAATCCAAGCGCAAGAGCTCAAAAGAACACAACAAATCTCTCTCACTAGTCACTAAGGCTTTGTGTGGAATTGGAGAGGATTTGATCACTTGGGTGTGTCTAGAATTGAATGCTAGAGCTCTTGTAAGGTGTAGAAGTGTGAAAACTTGGATGACTTGAATGTGGGGTGGTTGGGGGTATTTATAACCCCAACCACCAAACTAGTCGTTTGGTGAAGGCTGCTGTCGCATGGCGCATCGGACAGTGTCCGGTGCGCCAGCCACGTCACCCGGCCGTTAGGGTTCGACCGTTGGAGCTCTGACGGTGGGGTCGCCTGGCTGTCCGGTGGTGCACCGGACAGGTACTGTAGACTGTCCGGTGCGCCGACTCGCGCGTGCCTGACCTGTGCGCGCTCTGGCGCGCATTTAATGCCTCTGCAGGTGACCGTTGGCGCTGAAGTAGCCGTTGCTCCGCTGTCACACCGGATAGTCTGGTGTACACCGGACATGTCCGGTGAATTATAGCGGAGCGGATTCCCGAAGCTGGCGAGTTCAGAGTCGCTTCTCCTTGGAGCACCGGACACTGTCCGGTGTACACCGGACAGTCCGGTGAATTATAGTGGAGCGCCTCTGAGTTTTCCCGAAGGTGATGAGTTTAGCTTCAAGTCCCCTGGTGCACCGGACACTGTCCGGTGGCGCACCGGACAGTCCGGTGCGCCAGACCAGGGTGCCTTCGGTTATCCTCTGCTCTCTTTGTTGAACCCATTTATTGGTCTTTTCATTGGCTTTTTGTGAGGCTTTGGCACCTGTAGAACTTATAAACTAGAGCAAACTAGTTAGTCCAAATGTTTGTGTTTGGGCAATTCAACCACCAAAATCATTTAGGAAAAAGGTGGAAGCCTAATTCCCTTTCAATCTCCCCCCTTTTTGGTGATTGATGCCAACACAAACCAAAGCAAGTATAGAAGTGCATAATTGAACTAGTTTGCAAAATGTAAGTGCAAAGGTTACTTAGAATTGAGCCAATAAATATTATTTACTAAATATGCATGGATTGTTTCTTTATTTTTAACATTTTGGACCACGCTTGCACCACATGTTTTGTTTTTGCAAATTCTTTTTGTAAATCCTTTTCAAAGTTCTTTTGCAAATAGTCAAAGGTAAATGAGTAAGATTTTGAGAAGCATTTTCAAGATTTGAAATTTTCTCCCCCTGTTTCAAATGCTTTTCCTTTGACTAAACAAAACTTCCCTTCGATGAAATTCTCCTCTTAGTGTTCAAGAGGGTTTTGAAATACTAATTTTTGAAAGTGCTACTTTCTCCCCCTTTTTGAACACAATAAGATACCGATTTGAAACTTACCAATTGAGAATCGTTAGTTTTAAAAAATTAGGTGGTGGTGCGGTCCTTTTGCTTTGGGCCAATACTTTCTCCCCCTTTGGCATGAATCGCCAAAAATGGATACTTAGAATGAAATATAGGCCCTTTTCTAACTACTTTCTCCCCTTTGGCAAATAAAATATGAGTGAAGATTATACCAAAGTTGGAGAGTTGCTCGGAGCGACGGCGAAGGATGAGTTGTGGAGTGGAAGCCTTTAAATTTGTCGAAGACTCCAATTCCCTTTCAATATACCTATGACTTGGTTTGAAATACACTTGAAAACACATTAGTCATAGCATATAAAAGAGATATGATCAAAGGTATATTTATGAGCTATGTGTACAAGACATCAAAAGAAATTTCTAGAATCAAGAATATTTAGCTCATGCCTAAGTTTGGTAAAAGTTTGTTCATCTAGTGGCTTGGTAAAAATATCGGCTAATTGATCTTTAGTATTAATGTATGCAATCTCGATATCCCCCTTTTGTTGGTGATCCCTAAGAAAATGATACCGAATGGCTATGTGTTTAGTGCGGCTATGCTCAACGGGATTATCCGCCATGCGGATTGCACTCTCATTATCACATAGAAGAGGAACTTTGGTTAATTTGTAACCATAGTCCCGCAGGGTTTGCCTCACCCAAAGCAATTGCGCGCAACAATGGCCTACGGCAATATACTTGGCTTCGGCGGTAGAAAGAGCGACCGAATTTTGCTTCTTAGAAGCCCAAGACACCAAGGATCTTCCCAAGAACTGGCAAGTCCCCGATGTGCTCTTTCTATTAATTTTACACCCTGCCCAATCGGCATCCGAATAACCAATCAACTCAAAAGTGGATCCCCGAGGGTACCAAAGCCCAAACTTAGGAGTATAAGCCAAATATCTCAAGATTCGTTTTACGGTCGTAAGGTGACATTCCTTAGGATCAGCTTGGAATCTTGCACACATGCATACGGAAAGCATAATGTCCGGTCGAGATGCACATAGATAGAGTAATGAACCTATCATCAACTGGTATACCTTTTGATCGACGGATTTACCTTCCATGTCAAGGTCGAGATGCCCATTGGTTCCCATGGGAGTCTTGATGGGCTTGGCATCCTTCATCCCAAACTTGTTTAGAATGTCTTGAGTATACTTTGTTTGGCTAATGAAGGTACCCTCTTGGAGTTGCTTTACTTGAAATCCCAAGAAGTACTTCAACTCCCCCATCATTGACATCTTGAATTTCTGTGCCATGATCCTACTAAATTCCACACATGTAGATTCGTTAGTAGACCCAAATATAATATCATCAACATAAATTTGGCATACGAACAAATCATTGTCAAGAGTTTTAGTAAATAAAGTAGGATCGGCCTTGCCGACTTTGAAGCCATTAGCAATAAGGAAATCTCTTAGGCATTCATACCATGCTCTTGGGGCTTGCTTGAGCCCATAAAGCGCCTTAGAGAGCCTATAGACATGGTTAGGATACTCACTGTCTTCAAAGCCGGGAGGTTGCTCAACATAGACCTCTTCCTTGATTGGTCCATTGAGGAAAGCACTCTTCACGTCCATTTGGTAAAGCTTGAAGCCATGGTAAGTAGCATAGGCTAATAATATACGAATTGACTCAAGCCTAGCTACGAGTGCATAGGTTTTACCAAAATCCAAACCTTCGACTTGTGAATATCCTTTGGCCACAAGTCGGGCTTTGTTCCTTGTCACCACACCATGCTTATCTTGTTTGTTGCGGAAGACCCACTTGGTTCCTACAACATTTTGGTTAGGACGTGGAACTAAATGCCATACCTCATTCCTAGTGAAGTTGTTGAGCTCCTCTTGCATCGCCATCACCCAATCCGAATCTTGGAGTGCTTCCTCTACCCTGTGTGGCTCAATAGAGGAAACAAAAGAGTAATGCTCACAAAAATGTGCAACACGAGATCTTGTGGTCACCCCCTTATGAATGTCACCGAGGATGGTGTCGACGGGGTGATCTCGTTGGATTGCTTGGTGGACTCTTGGGTGTGGCGGCCTTGGTTGTTCATCCTCCTTGTCTTGATCATTTGCATCTCCCCCTTGATCATTGCCGTCATCTTGAGGTGGCTCATCTCTTTGATCTTCTCTTTCATCAACTTGAGCCTCATCCTCATTTTGAGTTGGTGGAGATGCTTGCGTAGAGGAGGATGGTTGATCTTGTGCATTTGGAGGCTCTTCGGATTCCTTAGGACACACATCCCCAATGGACATGTTCCTTAGCGTGATGCACGGAGCCTCTTCTTCACCTATCTCATCAAGATCAACTTGCTCTACTTGAGAGCCGTTAGTTTCATCAAACACAACGTCACAAGAAACTTCAACTAGTCCTGAGGACTTGTTAAAGACTCTATATGCCCTTGTGTTTGAATCATATCCTAGTAAAAAGCCTTCTACAATCTTAGGAGCAAATTTAGATTTTCTACCTCTTTTAACAAGAATAAAGCATTTGCTACCAAAGACTCTAAAATAAGAAATATTGGGCTTTTTACCGGTAAGGAGTTCGTATGATGTCTTCTTGAGGATTCGGTGTAGATATAACCGGTTGATGGCGTAGCAAGCGGTGTTGACCGCCTCGGCCCAAAACCGATCCGGCGTCTTGTACTCATCAAGCATGATTCTTGCCATGTCCAGTAGAGTTTGATTCTTCCTCTCCACTACACCATTTTGCTGTGGGGTGTAGGGAGAAGAGAACTCATGCTTGATGCCCTCCTCCTCAAGGAAGCCTTCAATTTGTGAATTCTTGAACTCCGTCCCGTTGTCGCTTCTTATCTTCTTGATCCTTAAGCCGAACTCATTTTGAGCCTGTCTCAAGAATCCCTTTAAGGTTTCTTGGGTTTGAGATTTTTCCTGTAAAAAGAACACCCAAGTGAAGCGAGAATAATCATCCACAATAACTAGACAGTACTTACTCCCGCCGATGCTTATGTAAGCTATCGGGCCGAATAGGTCCATGTGTAGGAGCTCCAGTGGCCTGTCAGTCGTCATGATGTT
Source organism: Zea luxurians (assembly GCA_029449295.1). Taxonomy (NCBI): domain Eukaryota; kingdom Viridiplantae; phylum Streptophyta; class Magnoliopsida; order Poales; family Poaceae; genus Zea; species Zea luxurians. The sequence goes on along the minus strand of JAOPSE010000001.1, from coordinate 39,166,640 downwards.
CTTATGTGGATGATGACCACCAACTTGCTTCCTGGCTTGGCATGCGCTACATATCCTGTTTTTCTCAAAATGAACATTTGTTAATCCTAAAATGTGCTCTCCCTTTAGAAGTTTATGAAGATTCTTCATTCCAACATGGGCTAGTCGGCGGTGCCAGAGCCAACCCATGTTAGTCTTAGCAACTAAGCAAGTGTCGAGTTCAGCTCTATCAAAATCTACCAAGTATAGCTGACCCTCTAATACTCCCTTAAATGCTATTGAATCATCACTTCTTCTAAAGACAGTGACACCTACATCAGTGAATAGACAGTTGTAGCCCATTTGACATAATTGAGATACGAAAAGCAAATTGTAATCTAATGAATCAACAAGAAAAACATTGGACATGGAATGGTCAGGAGATATAGCTATTTTACCCAAACCTTTGACCAAACCTTGGTTTCCATCCCCGAATGTGATAGCTCGTTGGGGATCTTGGTTTTTCTCGTAGGAGGAGAACATCTTCTTCTCCCCTGTCATGTGGTTTGTGCACCCGCTATCGATTATCCAACTTGAGCCCCCGGATGCATAAACCTACAAAACAAATTTAGTTCTTGACTTTAGGTACCCAAATGGTTTTGGGTCCTTTAGCATTAGACACAAGAACTTTGGGTACCCAAACACAAGTCTTGGAGCCCTTGTGTTTGCCCCCAACAAACTTGGCAACTACCTTGCCGGATTTGTTAGTCAAAACATAAGATGCATCAAAAGTTTTAAATGAAATGTCATGATCATTTCATGCACTAGGAGTTTTCTTCTTAGGCAACTTAGCACGGGTTGGTTGCCTAGAGCTAGATGTCTCACCCTTATACATAAAAGCATGATTAGGGCCAGAGTGAGACTTCCTATAGTGAATTCTCCTAATTTTACTCTCAGGATAACCGACAGGGTATAAAATGTAACCCTCGTTATCCTGAGGCATGGGAGCCTTGCCCTTAACAAAGTTGGATAATTTCTTAGGAGGGGCATTAAGTTTGACATTGTCCCCCTTTTGGAAGCCAATGCCATCCTTGATGCCAGGGCGTCTCCCACTATAGAGCATGCTTCTAGCAAATTTAAACTTTTCATTTTCTAAGTCATGCTCGGCAATTTTAGCATCTAATATTGCTATATGATCATTTTGTTGTTTAATTAAAGCCATATGATTATGAATAGCATCAATATCAACATCTCTACATCTAGTGCAAATAGAAACACACTCAACAGTAGATGTAGAGGGTTTGCAAGAATTAAGTTCAACAATCTTAGTACGCAAAATATCATTGTTATCTCTAAGATCGGAAATTGTAACATTGCAAACATCTAATTCTTTAGCCTTAGCAAGTAATTTTTCATTTTCAATCTTAAGGCTAGCAAGAGAATTATTCAATTCATCAGTCTTAGCAAGTAAGTCAACATTATCATCTCTAGGATTGGGAATTGAAACATTACAATCATGAGAATCAACCTTAGCAATTAATTTTGCATTTTCATTTCTAAGGTTGGCAATAGTATTATGGCATGTGCTTAGCTCACTAGATAATTTTTCACATTTTTCTACTTCTAGAGCATAAGCATTCTTAACCTTAACATGCTTTTTATTTTCCTTGATTAGGAAGTCCTCTTGGGAGTCCAAGAGATCATCCTTTTCATGGATAGCACTAATTAATTCATTTAATTTTTCTTTTTGTTGCATGTTTAGGTTGGCAAAAGGGTACGTAAATTATCCTCCTCATCACTAGCATTATCATCACTAGAAGACTCATATTTAGTGGAGGATTTGGATTTAACCTTCTTCTTTTTGCCGTCCTTTGCCATGAGGCATTTGTGGCTGACGTTGGGGAAGAGAAGACCCTTGGTGACGGCGATGTTGGCGGCGTCCTCGTCGGAGGAGGAGTCGGTGGAGCTCTCATCGGAGTCCCACTCCCGGCACACATGGGCATCGCCGCCCTTCCTCTTGTGATATCTCTTCTTCTCCTTTCTTCTCCCCTTATTGTCGTTGTCCCTGTCACTATCACTTGATAATGGACATTTAGCAATCAAGTGATCGGGCTTACCACACTTGTAGCAAACCTTCTTGGAACGGGATTTGTAATCCTTCCTCTTCCGTTGCTTGAGGATTTGGCGAAAGCTTTTGATGATTAAAGCCATTTCCTCATTGTCGAGCTTGGAGGCATCAATGGGTTGTCTACTTGATGTAGACTCTTCCTTCTTTTCCTCCGTCGCCTTGAATGCAACCGGTTGTGCTTCAGGCGTGGAGGGGCCATCTAGCTCGTTGATCTTCTTTGAGCCTTTGATCATCAACTCAAAGCTCACAAAATTACCTATAACTTCCTCGGGGGTCATTTGTGTATATCTAGGATTACCACGAATTAATTGAACTTGAGTAGGGTTAAGGAAAACAAGTGATCTAAGAATAACCTTAACCACTTCGTGGTCATCCCATTTTTTGCTCCCGAGGTTGCGCACTTGGTTTACCAAGGTTTTGAGCCGGTTGTACATGTCTTGTGGCTCCTCCCCTTGGCGAAGACGGAAGCGACCGAGCTCCCCCTCGATCGTCTCCCTCTTGGTGATCTTGGTCACCTCATCTCCTTCGTGCGCAGTTTTTAGCACGTCCCAAATCTCCTTGGCGCTCTTCAACCCTTGCACCTTGTTATACTCCTCTCGACTTAGAGAGGTGAGGAGTATAGTGGTGGCTTGGGAGTTGAAGTGCTCGATTTGGGCCACTTCGTGCTCATCATAATCTTCATCCCCTACAGATGGTACCTGTACACCAAACTCAACAACATCCCATATACTTTTGTGGAGTGAGGTTAGGTGATATCGCATCATATCACTCCACCTAGCATAATCTTCACCATCAAACGTTGGTGGTTTGCCTAATGGGACGGAAAGTAAAGGTGTATGTTTAGGAATGCGAGGGTAGCGTAGGGGGATCTTACTAAACTTCTTGCGCTCATGGCGCTTAGAAGTGACGGATGGCGCGTCGGAGCCGGAGGTCGATGGTGATGAAGAGTCGGTCTCGTAGTAGACCACTTTCCTCATCCTCTTGTGCTTGTCGCCTCTCCGATGCGACTTGTGGGAAGAGGATTTCTTCTCCTTCCTCTTGTTGCGGGACTCTTCCGATGAAGTCTCCCCGTGGCTTGTAGTGGGCTTGTCGCCGGTCTCCATCTCCTTCTTGGCGTGATCTCCCGACATCACTTCGAGCGGTTAGGCTCTAATGAAGCATCGGGCTTTGATACCAATTGAAAGTCGCCTAGAGGGGGGGGGGGTGAATAGGGGGAAACTGAAATTTGCAAAGTTAATCACAACTACAAGCCGGGTTAGCGTTAGAAATATAAACGAGTCCGAGAGAGGGCGCAAAAACAAATCACAAGTGAGTGAAGAAGTGAGACGCAAGGATTTGTTTTACCGAGGTTCGGTTCTCGCAAACCTACTCCCCATTGAGGAGGCTACAAAGGCCGGGTCTATTTCAACCCTTTCCCTCTCTCAAACGGTCCCTCGGACCGAGTGAGCTTCTCTTCTCAAATCAACCGGGAACAAAACTTCCTCGCAAGGACCACCACACAATTGGTGTCTCTTGCCTCGGTTACAATTGAGTTTTGATCACAAGAGCAAATGAGAAAGAAAGAAGCAATCCAAGCGCAAGAGCTCAAAAGAACACAACAAATCTCTCTCACTAGTCACTAAGGCTTTGTGTGGAATTTGAGAGGATTTGATCACTTGGGTGTGTCTAGAATTGAATGCTAGAGCTCTTGTAAGGTGTAGAAGTGTGAAAACTTGGATGACTTGAATGTGGGGTGGTTGGGGGTATTTATAACCCCAACCACCAAACTAGCCGTTTGGTGAAGGCTGCTGTCGCATGGCGCACCGGACAGTCCGGTGCGCAACCGGACAATGTCCGGTGCGCCAGCCACGTCACTTGGCCGTTAGGGTTCGACCGTTGGAGCTTTGACGGTGGGGTCGCCTGGCTGTCCGGTGGTGCACCAGACAGGTACTGTAGACTGTCCGGTGCGCCGTCTCGCGCGTGCCTGACCTCTGCGCGCTCTGGCGCACATTTAATGCCTCTGTAGGTGACCGTTGGCGCCGAAGTAGCCGTTGCTCCGCTGTCACACCGGACAGTCGGGTGTACACCGAACATGTCCGGTGAATTATAGCGGAGTGGATTCCCGAAGCTGGCGAGTTTAGAGTCGCTTCTCCTTGGAGCACCGGACACTGTCCGGTGTACACCGGACAGTCCGGTGAATTATAGTGGAGCGCCTCTGAGTTTTCTCGAAGGTGATGAGTTTAGCTTCAAGTCCCCTGGTGCACCGGACACTGTCCGGTGGCGCACCGGACAGTCCGGTGCGCCAGACCAGGGTGCCTTCGGTTATCCCCTGCTCTTTTTGTTGAACCCATTTCTTGGTCTTTTTCATTGGCTTTTTGTGAACCTTTGGCACCTGTAGAACTTATAAACTAGAGCAAACTAGTTAGTCCAAATGTTTGTGTTTGGGCAATTCAACCACCAAAATCATTTAGGAAAAAGGTGGAAGCCTAATTCCCTTTCACTAAGGTAATGAGGAAAATGAATGTCAACATCGAGGAGTCACCAAGTAAGAGTAAGAGTTATGAATTCAATAAAGTTCCATTTGATTATTCTAGATCATTTGTACCAAACTTCTCTTTAGCACCACTCAAAAAACTTCCAACTCTTAGTGAGTTGAATTATGATGAGTGGGCTGATAATATGAAGTCTCATCTTATTGGTGTGCATCCAAGTCTCTAGGAGATTGTGAATGTAGGTGTATGCAAGCCTAGGTTTGGTGAGGAGATGACCCCAGAAATGATGCAAGATCTTCACTGGAATGCTCATGTCGTGAGCAACATTAAAGCAAGTTTGAGTGTAGAGGAGTACAGGAAAGTGTAGGGACAGGAGGATGCTCATGAGTTCTAGAGTATTCTAAAGATGTCACATGAAGGTGATCCTAAAGCAAAAGACATCGAATTAAGTCCCTAGAAAGTGAACTAGCAAGGTATGACTGGATAAAAGGTGAGTCACTACAGTCACTCTTTGATCGGCTGATGATTCTTGACAACAAAATAAGGGTGCTTGGAAGCGAGGACTGGAATCACTCAAAGGTCACCAGATTCTTCATGAGAGCTTGCAAAAAAGAAGATATGGGTTTGGCAAAAATGATTAGAGCCCTGGATGATTTTGAAGAAATGACCCCTCATCAGTTGTTTGTCAAAATCCAACAACATGAGTCTGAAGAAGCTACAACAAAGGCACTAGAATCAAATGCCTTAGTTGCAAATGTATAGGTGTCAATGAAGAAGTCCTCTTCAAGCAAGGATCACAAACACAAGAAAGTCATTGAGATCTCAAGTGATGATGATAGCTTTAGTGATGATCTTCATGAAGAAGTAGTTATGTTCATCAAGACGTTCAAAAGGTTTGCCAAAGGAAGCAACAAGTTTCAAAGGAAAGACAAGAAGAGATCCTATTATGAGTGTGGCAAGACTTGCCACTTCATAGCAGACTGTCTCAACAAGAAAGATCAAGAAGGCAAGGAGTACAAGAAAGACAAGTACAACAAAGGTGAGAAGAGAAATGACCATTACAAGAAGAAGAAATATTGCCAAGTACACAATGGTGAAGAATGGGATTCTGATGAAGAAAGCTCAAGCTTAGATAAAGAGGGAGTGGCAACTATTGCCATTTAGCGGTCTAAATCGACACCATGACTCTTCACCAACCTCATCGATAACTTCGAGACTCCTACTTGTCTCATGGAAAAAGAAGAGAAGGTACATCTATTTAATGCAAGTAATTTTGGTGGTATTAGTGATGAGCATAGCATGAAAAATAAGATGATTAATGAATTTGGTTTAAATGGCTAAAATATAATTACTAAGTTAATGGAGAAGCTAGATAAAACAAAGGCAACTCTTGTGGCTCAAGAAGACTTGCTCATCCTTGAAAAGGAGAGAAACCTAGAGCTACAAAAGGTGATCATTAACAAGGATGAAATGTTGGAGACATTGACTAAAGAACTCCCTTTAGTCAAAGTCACCTTAGAGGAAAAAGATTGTGAACTCTCTTGTGCAAAAACCTCCATTGTGGTCTTGCGAATGCCAAAGAGGCACTTGAGACAAACTTATCATGTTTGGAAGTTCAAAGTCAAGAACTTCAAGTGCAACTTGACACTCTCAAGACCACCACTACTTCATCCTTAGTAATGAATTCTGATGCTTGATCAATACCTGACTGAAGAAGGTATCAAGCATGAGTTCTCTGTTCCCTACACTCCACAACAAAACGGTGTCGTGGAGAGAAAGAACCGAACTCTTATAGAGATAATAAGGACAATGCTTGATGAATACTAGACTCCAGACAACTATTGGGCTGAAGCCGTCAACACCGCGTGTCATGCAATCAACCGACTCTATCTTCACTAGATTTACAAGAAGACTTCTTATGAGCTACTCACTAGTATCAAACCAAAGGTTGATTATTTTTGAGTTTTTGGTTGTAAATGTTTTATTCTTAACAAGAAAGCAAAAAGCTCAAAGTTTGCTCCTAAAGTGGATGAGGGCTTCTTGCTTGGTTATGCATCAAATGCTCACGAATATCGTGTTTTCAATAAAACCGCTGGTGTTGTTGAAATTGAGGTAGATGTGACATTTAATGAATCTAATGGCTCGCAAGGGCATTGTCACACCCGGTTTTGGAAGGCAAACCTAATGTGAACCATGTACGTGCCAGGATCAGAAACTCATGTACACAACAATTACATAATTGGACATCATCACACAATGCTCAAAATAAATAGCAGAAAGGTACTTTATTACAACCAGATGTCCAAGACATCCATGGAGTCTAATACATAACCATTGTTCAACATAAATATCAAAGTGCGTAGAAACGAAACATAGATGCTAAGCCTTCACAGGCAGCTGACTGGGGGTTTGCAACTAAGAAAGATCTAGAACTCGTCGTAATCCTGGAACTCCTCGAAGTCCTCCATGTTGCCAGCATCACCTCCTGAGCACTGAGTACAGTGAGGACAACCTGAGATGGGGGTTGTTTGTAAAGCAAGGGTGAGTACACATCAACGTACTCAGCAAATGTCCCGTTTGGCTAAAGTGGACTAGCTGTATGAGGGGTTGAGGTCAAGTAGTTGCTTTTAGGTTAGTCAAGTATTTACTGTTATTACTAGAGCCAACTTTTAGGAATAAACCCAGTTATTACCCAAAAGTACTTCCTCAAATGAGGAAATACCACATATCAGATTTTATGGCATCATAGTTAATCATCATCATAAAAGTATCCAAAGTTCTTCTAATCAAAGAGGATCCCAAGGCTGCTCTTAACCGTGAGCTCGACTGATATAATAGTTTTTAACACTCTGCAGAGGTTGTACACTTTACCCACAAGTCATGATCCCTTTCCAGCCTGGGTTGTACAGACCCAATCTTCACTACCAAGGTGAATGACCAGGGATACACTACGTAGCCTTTACAAAGACTCCCCTGGTGCATAGCTGCTCGTTAGGTTTCGCCAGTCGTACAAACGTAGTACACCTCCCCAAGGTGGGTGACTAACAAAACCAAATCGAAAGAACCTCTGCACCCCAACCTTGGCAGAGCGAGCACTACGCCCTGGCCCCCATTGACGGCCCTCCAGCAAAGCCAACTACACCGTTAGGTTCATCTAATTAATCAGCTAAGGGCATCCCATTCAACCCTCATGGTTGTACTGTTATCCCGGGTGGTCACTCCACGAACAGGTCCTTACGGAGAGGTACTCAGGAAAAAGGCCTGAGCCCCCTAAGGTATCACAAGATCATCCACATAATCAGGATAACAATATCGTATCATAAATGTTCACATCATGTTCCTTGATTAGAGTTAAGGCAATAGCAAAATGCTAACCATGATAACCCAAAAGGTAAACAAGGATAAGTGAATACAGACTAGTCAATCTTTAGGTTTCATAAAGTAATGTGGGACAGTGAATCATAAAGTATGTAGGACATAATGGGTCAGGGGACACTTGCCATCACCAGGTTGCTGCTCAGGGAGGTCTCCAACAACACACTCAGGAACCTCGGACTACTCGTTGTCTAAATAAAGCGAGCATGCATTCAATAAATTTGGAAAGTACAAATGAACATCACACCACACATGTACAAACACTGTATCACATCTTAAAAGGACACAATACTACATAAGGGATGCTGAATTCAAAGTATAACATAAACTATAACATACATTAACTGTATTTGAAAATAGACTGTGCATAAACATAGTTCAACTTATTTTATTGTGACCTAAAATTTACAACAGAGGTAAACTCATGTAATACACATTATTAATCTCCCAAGCTTACACATGTTTAAATCTCTAAGGTTCTCCTTTTATTTATTTTATTAAATAAATAAAAAATACATCTACATTAGTTCATATTCAATCCTAAAAATTAGAGTGTGCAGACAGTAAGTAAAACCATTTTATTTAAACAGAGAATAATTCTATGAACAATTTGCAATTTGAATCACTAAATTTGGAGTTCATATGTAAAGGTTATGAAATAAACAAGTTTGGGAATTCAAATTATGAAATTAGGGCTAATTCTGTGAATATTTAAAAGTCCAGGGCTAAATTTGCAAGATTACAGGGGCCTACGCGCGAAAACCAGGGACGACGGGTTGATTTCCAATAAACCGAGGGTCTTTTTAAGAAAACTACCGCGTGAAGGGGTATCGGGTGAATCTAACCGTCAGATCTAAAACCAACGGCTGAGATTAGATCTGCGGCCGAGGGCATGCGCGCGAGCGGGCGAGCGCTGACAGGCGGGCCAGGGAGTGTCAGCGATAGAGGGGGAGAGCGCGCTGACCGAGCGGGCCCAGCGCCAGGGGGTTTGGGTGCTGACAGGCGGGCCAGGGCGTCAGGGCCCGCGTGCGCGAAGCGTTATCCGTGATCTAAGCCGTTCGATCTTATTCGGACGGAACGGATCAGACCAAGGGGAAATGGACGGCTACAGGCGGCGCTGCTCCTCTCCGCGGTGGTGAGGTCGCCGGAGTTGAGGCTGGCGCGAGCTAGGGTGGCTCCGGGGTCGCCGGAGTTGGGCAGAGAAGGAGAGGGCGCTACAGCGAACTCAATGGCAGGGAAGAGGCCATGAATCCACAGGCACAGAGGGTAGAACGGCGGTGAGAAGGCCTCGGGCGGGCCGGAGTAACTCCGGTGAGCCATTCTGGCCACGGGGAGGCGCGCTAAGGCCTGGGCTAGCTTTAGCAGGGGCAGGGGTGACACAGGGACCTACTCCAGGGAACTAGACCGGGCTAAATCAGCCAGCCACTGCACGTGCACGGTGGACCACCGCGGCCGAGCACCAGTGAAGGTGAAATTGGCCGAGCACAAGTCGCAATAGGGGGAATTGGGCACGGGGACGGGTGTCTCACCTTGGGGCGGAGCTTGGGGAGGCTTGGAGCGGTCTCCGGCGAGCTGGATGGCCAGGAACACGGGCGCGGGTCTCCAGCGGCGGCTAGCGGCGTGGGTAGAGTGCGAGAGAGGGTGAAGCTGTGCGAAATGAGGCGAGGGGTGTGCATGGGGCACTAGCGAGGCTCTAAGAAGGGAGCTGGGCACGTGGGCGGGCGTCGTGGCCGAGAAATCCGGCGACGTGCGCGAGTGCGCACGCGCCGGTCCACGGCAAGCGTGGAGGGGGCGAAACTGACAGGGTAGGCCCACGGCGCAGAGAGAGAAGAAAGGGGCGCGCGGGGCAACGACTCGGCGACTGGCGATCCAGGCCCGCGAGACAGAGAGAGAGAGAGAGAGCGAGTGGGTGAAGTAACTGGCACCGACAGGTCAGCCCCAGCGGGCAGAGAGCGGGAGAGAGAGCGTGCGCGGGAGAGGGCATCTACCGCTGACAGGCGGGGTCCGCCTGTCAGGCGGCGCGGGTGCGCGGCCTGGCTGGGCCGACTTGGGCCGGCTGGGCTGCTTTATCCTTTTCTTTTTCTCTAGATTTTCTAATTCCTTTTCCATTTCTTTTTCTATAGGGTTTTTAAATCCAAATTCAAACTAGGTTTCAAATTCAAATTAATTCAAACATGTGCAACACTCCAAAAAATATTTTAAGCTCAGCATGATGCAGCATGTCATGACCCATAAGGTTTTGGCAAAAATAAATAATTAACCTCCACTAGTTTAAGCTATTTCTAATCAAAAGGAGAAAGGGAGAAAGAATCTAGAGAGAGAAAGCCTAGAGTGAGAAAAAGAAGAGTAACACATGATTTTGGGTGATAATTAGAAAGAAATTTTATACCCCCAAAATCAGGGTGTTACAGACCTATCCCTCTTAAAAGAATCTCGTCCTCAAGATTCAGGGCTGGCTAGAAAAGAGCTTAGGGTACTTGGCTTTCAAATCATCTTCTCTTTCCCAGGTTGCTTCTTCTTCTGAGTGGTGACCCCATTTGACTATGCACATCCTGATGTTACTTCTCTGAGTGACCTAATCTGCTGTCTCCAGAATTTGAGGTGGCTTCTCAATATAAGTCAGACCTTCTTGAACTTCAAGACCCTCTGCTGGCAACTGCTCCTCTGGCACTCTCAAGCATTTCTTTAACTATGTCACATGGAACACATCGTGCACAGTGGACAGGTTCTCCGGTAAGCTGAGTTGATAAGCCACTTCTCCGCTTCTTGCATGGATCTGATACGGCCCAATATATCGAGGTGCTAGCTTGCCTTTGACTCCAAACCTTTTGGTTCCTCTGATGGGTGACACCTTCAAATAGACATAGTATTCCACTTCGAAACTGAGTTCCCTTCTTCTGGTGTCAGCATAGCTTCGCTGTCTGGACTGCGCTGCCTTTAAATTCTCTCGGACCATTCTGATGTTCTCTTCGTCTTCAAGCAAAATATCTGGACCGAACACCTGTCTTTCACCGGGTTGGTCCCAATGCAATGGAGTTCTGCAATTCCTCCCATAGAGCGCTTCGAATGGTGACATCTTCAAACTGGCCTGATAGCTGTTGTTGTAAGAGAATTCTGTGTATGGTAATCTCTTGTCCCAACCTATCTTGTCTTGCAAAGCACAAGCCCTAAACATATCCTCCAGAATCTGATTGGTTCTCTCTGTTTGACCATCTGTCTATGGGTGGTAAGCTGAGCTGAACTTTAAGTGTGTGCCCAAAGCTTCATGCAACTGCTGCCAAAAATGAGAGGTGAACTGGGTACCTCTATCTGATACTATCTTCTTTGGAACGCCATGCCAGCACACAATCCGAGCCATGTATAGTTCGGCTAACACCGCATTGTTGTAGGTGGTCTTGACTGGTATGAAATGGGCCGCCTTTGTCAAACGGTCCACTACTACCTAGATGGAATCATAACCAGTACGAGTGCGGGGCAAATCGATTATAAAGTCCATTCCAATCTCATCCCATTTCCACTAAGGAATCTACAATGGTTGCAACAAACCTGTAGGACTCTCATGTTCTGCTTTAATCCTCTAACAACTGTCACATACAGCCACATACTCTGCTATCTCCCTTTGCATACCGTACCACCGGAATCTTTCTTTAGGTCCTGGTACATCTTCTCACTACCAAGGTGTATAGAGTATGCTATCTCATGAGCTTCCTTGAGAATCAGTTCCTGGATCGATTTGATGTCGGGAACACACAATCTATCCTTGAACCACACCACTCCTTCTGCATCTTCACGGAAATCCTTGCCTTTTCCATCTATGATCAGCTACCGGATCTCGTTGATTTTCTCATCATCCTTCTAACCTTTCCTGATGTCTTGCTCTAGTGTGGGTTCCAACTTGACTGTCACTCCTTGAGTGTTGTTCAGAAATCCGAGGCTCAATCTGTCGAACTCCTTCGCTAGCTCATACGACATCGGGTAAGCGACCAACATATTGACTTGACTTTTTCTACTTAGAGCATCCACAACCATGTTTGCTTTGCCTGGGTGATTGTCACACCCGGTTTTGGAAGGTAAACCGAATGCGAACCATGTACGTGCCAGGATCAGAAATTCACATACACAGCGATTACATAAATGACTCATCATAGCACAATGCTTCGAATAACGATAAATAGTAATTAATAATATTAAAGACTAGAGTCATTTACATAATATAAATCAAAGCGCACATAATAGAAACGTAGCCAACGTAAATAAACCCACCACAGGCAGCTGACTGGGGGAGGTCGCTAGCCTAATCCTCGAACTCGTCGAAGTCCTAGAACTCCTGGAGATTCGCCTCGACGCTTTCTTCTTTACCTGAGCATAGATTGCACCAAAGGCAACCTGGTGTTTTGTGAAAGCAAGGGTGAGTACACATCAACGTACTCAGCAAATGTCCCGTTTGGCTGAAGTGGACTAGCTTTATGTGGGGTTAAGGTCAAAGCAGTTGCTTTTAGTTGGTGAGGTATTTATTATTAGTGGAAGCCAAGTTTTATCATATAACCAACCCATGAATCATTTCCTCATCGAGGAAACATCATTATCATCATCGAACCAAAACCATAAAAAGAACCATTGTATCTCGAACCAGCTGTATCTCTAATCAAAGAGGATCCCAAGGCTGCTCTTAACTGTGAGCACGGCTGATATATTAGTTTCATTCCCTCTACAGAGGTCGCACACTTTACCCATGAGCCATGATTCCCTTTCTGCCTGGGGAGAGCTAATCCCCATTGACCACTACCTAGGTGGCCTGGCAGGGTATCACTACGTAGCCTTTACAAAGACTCCCATGGTGCATAGCTGCTCGTTAGGTTTCGCCAGTCGTACAAACGCAATACACCTCCCCAAGGTGGGTGACTAACAAAACCAAATCGAATGAACCTCTGCACCCCCTTGGCAGAGCGAGCACTACGCCCCGGCCCCCATTGACGACCCTTCGGCAAAACCAACTATACCCCCAGGTTCATCTAATTAATCAGCTAAGGGCGTCCCATTCCACCCTCATGGCTGCACTGTTATCTCGGGTGGTCACTCCACGAACAGGTCCTTACGTAGAGGTACTCAGGAAAAATGGCCTAAGCCCCCTAGAGTATCACAATATCATCATTGGGATAACATCATCGTATCATAAATATTCACATCATGTTCATTGATTAAAGTAAAGCAATAGCATGAAGCTAACCATAATAACCAAAAGGTAATCAAGGATAAAGTAAATAGAAAGCTAGTCAATCCTTAGGTTTCAATTAAGTAATGCAAGACATTGAATTATAAGTAGATAGGACATAATGGGTCAGAGGACACTTGCCTTCACCAAATAGATGCTCAGGATGTTCAATCTCGTAGAACTCGAAGAGCTAGATCACTTGGTCGTCAACGCTTGATCTTCGATCCCTCGAAGCTCAGAAACAGATCGCAATCTATTCGCGACACGAAGCGAAGACAAACAGGCACAAGCAAACAAATATATATACAGATGCATAAGAACATTACACCATACAAGATAAAAAATAATAAAAACTAGCAATATAAAATAGAGAGCGCTTCTATGGTTATTCGAGGATAAGAGACACTACGGTCAAGCTACAGTCGAGGAGTCGTAACGTTTACGCTACGCAAGTAATAATCAGGACATTTAATTCGACATGACCAAATATAAATTATAACCGCTATTTAGTTTTAATTGAACCAGCTACACTAATAGCTGTCAAATAAATAAGTAATATATATAATTAGCACGAGAGATTCTAAGCGAGACGAATTTACGACGCACGAAACAATATGACAACATGCAGACGACGCGCGGGCACGCGCGACATAGCACGCGAACGACACACGAAACAGTGCGTGCGACTAGCGCGAACGACGCGTGAAACAGCACACAAACAACGCGCAACTCCTTGCGCGAACAGCACGCGCGATAGACGAGAAAACTAAATAGGTAACACATTTATACTAAACACCTATTAAATAAATAAAAATAAGTTAAGCTAATATTAGCCAGGTTAGTGTTTATTATAAAAATAAGTATCGAATGAATAACTAATTAAATAATATAGACTTGTGACATGATAAAATACATTATTAATATGAAATCGACGTGACTGAACAATTAATTTAGAACGAACACGACATGCCGCAGCGCTAATCGATATCATATCTACAATAAACCAAACATAAATGAAAACACTTCGGAATGACACAACTACCCTAATAGCTATTGACAAAGCGTATAATTAAAAATTACAAATTCGTTTTCGGTTGAATTTTTATTTTAATAGCCGACCACTAAACAAATATTTACCAATTAATTATTCAACACGCGCGAAATGGCGAAACGATTTTACTAAACGTGCAACTAGCGATTTACGCGAAAGACGACACGCGCAAAACAGCGCGCGACACGCACGAGTCGACACGACTACGCGAACGACGTCGTACGCGAATAACATGCACGACACCCGAGAATCACTAACTACATGTCTAACTTATACTAAATACCAAATAGATATTAGATACAACATTACATTAATTTGTGTTAACATCTATTTGTAAAAGCTTGGGTCGATAACTATAACTGTAATTTAGTTTTAACTAGTGCGACAACATGATAAGCATTGAATAAATAAGTAAATAACTAATTAAAATAGGTGACATGATGAAGTGGTACTATATTTCTAAGTTGATTTTAGTTAGTATAAATTATTTGCGTAAGATATTTTAGATAAATTGAATTATCAATTAGTCAACGATTAAACAAGAATTAATTACTAATCATGAATGATTATAGCGATGCGATTAACTAATGCGTGTAGATCGCGCGTGCGACACACAGACAGCACATGCGAACAGCAACAACGACACGGTTTGGGATGGGGTTCGGCGACTTGTGCAGGTTGCACGATGGCGGCGAGGCTGCTGTTGCGCACGCGGCTGGGCAGGCGAGCCTGGGTCAGCCAACCACGCATAGAGGTAACTGTGAGGCGGTAGAGCGAAAAGTACCATGGTCCAGGGAAGGAACTACATGCGGAGGAGAGACAAGATCTACAGGTCTTACCAGCCAAGGCATCTGTATCGGCGTGTTGTGCGGGTGCGGCGTCGAGGCTTCCAGGTGCGCAAGTGGTTCCTCGAGTAGGAAACATTGGCGAGGCGACGATGCACGCTGGGCTCCGCCATAGCCATCATGTCCGACCAGCCGACCAGCAGGGACGTACGCGAGTGGCTAGAGAGAGAGGCAGAGGCAAGCAGGGGCGTTGCGGGAGGGAGACGTGGTAGATTGTGGGCGGTTTTTTGGTTGTGGACGCGGGGTGCTTGGGCGCCCAGGCGTGCGGCGGGTCATGTTGTGTGGGCGAGTGCTTCCACTCGCGTGGGCTGGCTGCTGGGCCCCGCTACCAGGGAGCAACCGTGCGCGGGTGCGCCTGGGTGCAGATACGCCATGCGGGAGCATTGCTAGCACGACCCATGCGCGTGGAGCAATGGTCTGGGCCGCAGCGAAGCCAGGCCAGGCGCGAAGTGGGCCAGCACCAGCGGAGTGGGCCCAAGCCGCGCGGGGGGGGGGGGGGGGAAGAAGCACGCCCAAGATGCCGCGAGGGGAAAAAAGCCAGGCGGGCCGCGCGCGAGGGAAAAGGCTAGATGGGCTGCGGGGGCACGAGGTGGGCCGCAGGTGCCGAGTGTGAGATGGGCTGTGGGAGGGAGAAGGAGGGCTGGGCCGCCTAGGGGCGATATTGGACTTTTTCTATTTTTTTCTTTCAATTACCCTTTGCTTTTCTTTTATCTATTCCTATTCGAATTTAAATATAGTTTTTGAATTCAAAATTCAAATATACTTTATGAGTTTGAAAGGATGCACCACCACAACAATTCAACACAAAAAAAGATGCCTCGGCATGTTATGCAACAATCAAGGACTCTTTTAGGGTTTTATTTTACTAGGCTCATAGTTATGTAGAACAAAATACCTCTCCACTGTTTAGGAAAAGGAAAAGAAAATTACGAAAAAGAGAAGGTAACACCTGATTTTGGTGGATATTAGAAAAGAAATTTTATACCCCCAAATTCAGGGTGTTACAGATCTAACCCCCTTAACAGGAATCTCGCCCCCGAGATTCAAGAAGAGGCTAGCAAGAATGACTAGGTTCATTCATAGGTTGTCCACAACTTTCTTGAGCTGACTTTAACTCTGCAAGCTTAACTTGCGGACTGATTGCTTTGACCTTCAGATGTTTGAGACCAATTGATGCAATTCTTGAGGATCTCTTGGACTTATGGGTTAGGACCCACACACACTTTTGCTGCACCACTTTGATCTTGTCGGTTGACGTTGATCGCATTGTCTTCATTGGGGTTAGCGACTAACCCCCTTAACAGGAGCATTGATACGCACTTGGTGAAGATGCTACTGACTATGATCTTGACTGATTAAAAGAGGTTGTAGAATGTCAATTGGACAGGTGCAAGAGGAAAAAGTATAGATAGAAAAGGGTAAGCATAGACGGATTGAAGAGAGAAAGGGGGGATCACCCGGCTACCTAACTCTATGGCACTCAGCTAGTAAACTAATGTCATTGCGGACCGAGGGCACAACGCATCAACACTCATCACAAAGAAGCAAATCAGTCATCACACAAAGACAAACAACACAAGCATACAACAACAAACATCTCGTTGCTATATGTTACTTTTAATTTAATGGCGGTCTTTCCTTACCAAGGGGAAACTATTCTAAGGCCATCGAAAGGCAAGGGGAATGATAAGACATGCATGATAGGGGCATGAGCATAATAAAGGATGGAGCTAAAGTAGGGATTGTAACCGACAAGGGAGAGAATGCAACCAAGGTCAAGATAGGTAAAACATCATTCTCAAATTGAGATGGGAAAGATGATATTTCAAAAGGTAGGCAGAGGATAAGCATCATGGAAAGATCTAGTGATGACAAAGGTAAAGGAGGTAACAGGCAAAAGCACACCAAACGGTCGAGTTGAAACAAGATTTGCAACGCGATAGGGGAATAGGGAACGAACAAGAGCGGGGAGGGGTAGGACATCACTCTGGAAATGAAACAGGAGGGGCGGCTTTAAAATGCAAGTATAGGATAAGCATTAAGGTAAAGATCGAGGAATGACAAGGGTTAAGGTGATAACGGACAAACACACAATAAAGGATGTATTTTAAACCGGACTTGCAAGGTGTCAAAGAAGGGGGAGCAGTCAACGATGAAATAGATGAGGCATTATCCCCGAACAGGGATGGAAATGAGGAAGCTTCGAAGGGTAGGTTCAATGTAAGTAGGAAGGCAAGGGAATAGATATCACGAGGGTCTGAAGGTGATAACAGACAAGGATGTAGGAGATGAGGTAAATGGGCATAAGACAAAGGATATGAGTACCATAAAGAATGGAGTTCAGATAGGACCTGTAAATGGAAAAGGACAGAGTACGTCCAAGGGCTAGGTAAGCAAACTGCCACTCTCCAATTAAGGTGGAAGAGAGGAGATTTTTTAAAGAGCAAGAATAAAGATAAGTATCAAGGCAAGACCGATGGATGACAAGGTGATGGTGATAGCAAATAAAACACAACAAAGGATGGAATTAAGACAACACTTGTAAGGTGTTAAGGAGCGAAAAGAAATCAAGGGAGAGATAGGTAACTCATAGCTCTCAAACTTGGTCGAAAGAAAAGGGGAGGCTTTTAAAGGAAAAGTTCAAGGTAATAATTTAGGTAGAAGACATAGATACCGCAAGAGTCAGAGGCGATAACCGACAAAGGTATGAGAGAGAAGATGAAGGCATAGAAGAGCCAGTGATAAGAGTACAACAAATAATGGAGTCACGTCCTAGCTTACACGTGGTAAAGAAGACGATGTTGTCAAGGGTGGGATAAGTAAAACCACGCTACCAAATTAGGATAAGAGATTTGGAGATTTTAGATAACAGACATAATGTAATTACCAAGGTAGGATAGAGTGGTGAGAAGGGTACGGGCAATGAAGAGCAAAAGCACAACAAAGGATAGAGTTAAAAACTCGCAAGCGACTAGGAAGAGGATACAACCAAGGGAAAAGTAGGTAAAATACAATTCTCAGACAAAGATGGAAGAGAGGAGATTTTAAAGGGTAGGTATAAGATAAACATCGAGTAAGATATAGATGTGACTAATGTGAAGGTGATAATAACAAAAGGCATGACAAAGGATAGAATTAAGGCAAGACTCGCGTAGTGGCGAAGTGGAGAAAACAATCAAGGGTAACATAGGTGAGAGTGCAATAGAATAGTTGAAGTAAGAACTCATTATCGAGAGAAGTTATAAAGGAACAACGAGATCACCAAGGATGTGCAACATAAAATGATCGCTCATAGACCGTTAAGAAATAGGGGTGGTCAAGGACATGTTAACTGAATTGTCTTAAATAGACATTGGGGTATGAAGATAAGCATACATGAAAATATAAGAGTATGAAAGACTCCAAGGATACGGGCATACCAAGACAATGGAATAGAAAAAGCTAGGGATAACAACTTAACAGCAGAATAGGAAGGGATCCCAGAAGACCAGAAGTTCATGGACATATAAACTGGAGTGTTTTAAGTAGACAGGAGAAATTCAGATGTAAGTATTTGAAACAAGAGTATTTAATAATCTAGGGGTATGAGCATGTCAATACCAAAGGAATAAGGATTGCCAAATGGTAGAAATTTAATGATGGAAGAGGAATAAATCCCAAAAGGCAAGAAGGTTATGGTCAGGGGCATCTACAAAGATGTCACAAGCACAAGAGCGAGATCAGATCTAATTGAGTGAAGTATAGACCATACTAGAATAAAATACTTTTGGCAAGGGGGCATATAGGAGCACAACATAGAATTAGTCGAGGTGACTAATATTTTGAAGCAGAATCAAGGATGAGGTGAAGTAATAATTAATAAGTCCTTAAAACGGCCACTGCTACTCTAGGATAGCGGTCCTACAGTCAGCAAGGGCTTTGATACCACTTATGTCACACCCGGTTTTGGAAGGTAAACCGAATGCGAACCATGTACGTGCCAGGATCAGAAATTCACGTACACAACGATTACATAAAAGACTCATCATAGCACAATGCTTCGAATAACGATAAATAGTAATTAATAATATTAAAGACTAGAGTCATTTACATAATATAAATCAAAGCGCACATAATAGAAACGTAGCCAGCGTAAATAAACCCACCACAGGCAGCTGATTGGGGGAGGTCACTAGCCTAATCCTCGAACTCGTCGAAGTCCTAGAACACCTGGAGATCCGCCTCGATGCTTTCTTCTTTACCTCAGCATAGATTGCACCAAAGGCAACCTGGTGTTTTGTGAAAGCAAGGGTGAGTACACATCAACGTACTCAGCAAATATCCCGTTTGGCTGAAGTGGACTAGCTTTATGTGGGGTTAAGGTCAAAGCAGTTGCTTTTAGTTGGTGAGGTATTTATTATTAGTGAAAGCCAAGTTTTATCATATAACCAACCCATGAATCATTTCCTCATCGAGGAAACGTCATTATCATCATCGAACCAAAACCATAAATAGAACCATTATATCTCGAACCAGCTATATCTCTAATCAAAGAGGATCCCAAGGTCGCTCTTAACCGTGAGCACGGCTGATATATCAGTTTCATTCCCTCTGCAGAGGTCGCACACTTTAACCATGAGCCATAATTCCCTTTCTGCCTGGGCAGAGCTAATCCCCATTGACCACTACCTAGGTGGCCTAGCAGGGTATCACTATGTAGCCATTACAAAGACTCCCCTGGTGCATAGCTGCTCATTAGGTTTCGCCAGTCGTACAAACGCAGTACACCTCCCCAAGGTGGGTGACTAACAAAACCAAATCGAATGAACCTCTGCACCCCCCTTGGTAGAGCGAGCACTACGCCCTGGCCCCTATTGACGGCCCTCCGGCAAAGCCAACTATACCCCCAGGTTCATCTAATTAATCAGCTAAGGGCGTCCCATTCCACCCTCATGGCTGCACTGTTATCCCGGGTGGTCACTCTACGAACAGGTCCTTACGGAGACGTACTCAGGAAAAATGGCCTGAGCCCCCTAGAGTATCACAATATCATCATCGAGATAACATCATCGTATCATAAATATTCACATCATGTTCATTGATTAAAGTAAAGCAATAGCATGAAGCTAACCATAATAACCCAAAAGGTAATCAAGGATAAAGTAAATAGAAAGCTAGTCAATCCTTAGGTTTCAATTAAGTAATGCGGGATAGTGAATTATCAGTAGATAGGACATAATGGGTCAGAGGACACTTGCCTTCACCAAACAGATGCTCAGGATGTTCAATCTCGTAGAACTCGAAGAGCTAGATCACTTGGTCGTCAACGCTTGATCTTCGATCCCTCGAAGCTCGGAAACAGATCGCAATCTATTCGCGACGCGAAGCAAAGACAAACATGCACAAGCAAACATATATATATATATATATATATATATATATATATATGCATAAGAACATTACAACATACAAGATAAAACATCATAAAAACTAGCAATATAAAATAGAGCGCTTCTATGGTTATTTGAGGATAAGAAACACTACGGTCAAGCTACAGTCGAGGAGTCGTAACGTTTACGCTACGCAAGTAATAATCAAGACATTTAATTCGACATGACCAAATATAAATTATAACCGCTATTTAGTTTTAATTAAACCTGCTACACTAACAACTGTCAAATAAATAAGTAATATAATTAGCATGAGAGATTCTAAGCGAGGCTAATTTACGACGCGTGAAACAATATGACAACATGCAGACGACGCGCGGCCACGCGTGACATAGCACGCGAACGACGCACGGAACAGTGCGCGTGACCAGCGCGAACGACACGTGAAACAGCACGCAAACAACGAGCAACGACTTACGCGAACATCACGCGCGATAGACGAGAAAACTAAATGGGTAACACATTTATACTAAACACCTATTAAATAAATAAAAATAAGTTAAGCTAATATTAGCCAGGTTAATGTTTATTATAAAAGCGCAAGTTCAACCCTACACATTTAATCTAATTGAAATATTAGTCTAATAAATATTAGTCGAGCGGACCTTAAGTTAATTATCTAGCATATATGACTTGACGAACTAACGTCGCTAACATGAGTGTTTATAAGTGGCAAACTATTTATTATCACACGCAGACGCCGTGCGACACACGTGATTGACACGCGAGATACACACTAACGATGCGCGGCAAGGCAAGCGACACGTGTAAATGTCACACGTGACGCACGGACACGGCGTGTGACGACACATGACACTGTACGAAGTAGCACACGGACAGCACGCGAAACAACACGCACGACAGCGCATGAGTCAGCGCGACTACGCGCACGACCAAAACGAAATTGAAACGGGTTTATGGCGTGAACTCATAGACGCAACAGCGAGGCGATGACGTGGGCGAACAACAACAAACCAATAATTAATTAAAAGTATTTAAGCTGTTGTTGATCAAGTTAATTAATATCTATTTATAAAAGCGCGAGTTAAAACTATACAACAGTTTTAATTAGAAGGTCATTTTAATAAGTATCAAATAAATAACTAATTAAATAATATAGACTTGTGACATGATAAAATACATTACTAATACGAAATCGACGCGACTGAACAATTAATTTAGAACGAACACGACATGCCGTAGCGCTAATCGATATCATGTCTACAATAATCAAACATAAATGAAAACGCTTCGGATTGACATAACTACCCTAATAGCTATTGACGAAGCGTATAATTAAAAATTACAAGTTCGTTTTCGGTTGAATTGTTATTTTAATAGTCAACCACTAAACAACTATTTACCAATTAATTATTCAACATGCGCGAAATGGCGAAACGATTTTACTAAACGCGCAACTAGCGATTTGCGCGAAAGACGGCACACGCAAAATAGCGCGCGACACGCACGAGTCGACACGACTACGCGAACGACGTCGTGCACGAATAACATGCACGACACACGAGAATCACTAACTACATGTCGTGCTTATACTAAATACCAAATAGATATTAGATACAACATTACTTTAATTTGTGTTAACATCTATTTGTAAAAGCTCGGGTCGATAACTATAACTGTAATTTAGTTTTAACTAGTGCGACAACATGATAAGCATTGAATAAATAAGTAAATAACTAATTAAAATAGGTGACATGATGAAGTGGTACTATATTTCTAAGTTGATTTTAGTTAGTATAAATTATTTGCGTAAGATTTTTTAGATAAATTGAATTATCAATTAGTCAATGATTAAACAAGAATTAATTACTAATCATGAACGATTATAGCGATGCGATTGACTAATGCGTGTGGATCGCGCGCGCGACACGTGGACAGCACATGCGAACGGCAACAACGACACGGTTTGGGACGGGGTTCGGCGACTTGTGCAGGTTGCGCGATGGCGGCGAGGCTGCTGTTGCGCATGTGGCTGGGCAGGCGAGCCTGGGTCGGCCAACCACGCGCAGAGGTAACTATGAGGCGGTAGAGCGAAAAGTACCATGGTCTAGGGAAGGAACTACACGCGGAGGAGAGATGAGATCTACAGGTCTTACCAGCCAAGGCATCTGCATCGGCGTGCTGTGCGGGTGCGGCGTCGAGGCTTCCAGGTGCGCAGGTGGTTCCTCGAGAAGGAAACGGTGGCGAGGCGACGATGTGCGCTGGGCTCGGCCATAGCCGTCGTGTCCGGCCAGCCGACCAGCAGGGATGTACCCGAGTGGCTAGAGAGAGAGCGGCAGAGGCAAGCAGGGGCACTGCGGGTGGGAGATGTGGTAGATCATGGGCAGTTTTTTTGGTTGTGGACGTGGGGTGCTCGGGCGCCTAGGCATGCGGCGGGTCATGCTGTGTGGGCGAGCGCCTCCACTCGCGTGGGCTGGCTGCTGGGCCCCGCTGCCAGGGAGTAACCATGCGCAGGTGCGCCTAGGCACAGATACGCCACGCGGGAGCGTTGCTGGTGCGGCCCATGCGCGCGGAGCAATGGTCTGGGACGCAGCGAAGCCAGCGGGGAAGGGCGCCAGGCACGAAGTGGGCCAGTGCTAGTGGAGTGGGCCCAAGACGCACGGGGGGAAGAAGCACGCCCAAGATGTCGCAAGGGGCAAAAAAGCCAAGCGGGCCGCACGTGAGGGAAAAGGCTAGATGGGTCGTGGGGGCGCAAGGTGGCCGCAGGTGCCGAGTGTGAGATGGGCTGCGGGAGGGAGAAGGAGGGTTGGGCCGGCTGGGGGCGATATTGGACTTTTTCTATTTTTTTCTTTCAATCACCCTTTGCTTTTCTTTTATCTATTCCTATTGGAATTTAAATACAGTTTTTGAATTCAAAATTCAAATATACTTCATGAGTTTGAAAGGATGCACCACCACAACAATTCAACACAAAAAAGATGCCTCAGCATGTTATGCAACAATCAAGGACTCTTTTAGGGTTTTATTTTACTAGGCTCATAGTTATGTAGAACAAAATACCTCTCCACTGTTTAGGAAAAGGAAAAGAAAATTATGGAAAAGAGAAGGTAACACCTGAATTTGGTGGATATTAGAAAAGAAATTTTATACCCCCAAATTCAGGGTGTTACAGTGATAATGAATCTCTAGCTCATAATCTTTGATCAACTCTAGCCATCTTCGCTGCCTCATGTTTAACTCTGATTGAGTGAATATATACTTGAGGCTCTTGTGGTCCGTGTAGATATCACGCTTCTGCCCATAAAGATAATGCCTCCAGGTCTTTAATGCATGAACCACGACTGCTAATTCCAGATCATGAGTAGGATAATTTTTCTCATGAACCTTCAACTATCAAGACGAGTATGCCACTACTCTCCCTTCCTGCATCAACACACATCCCAGTCCGGTATACGAAGCATCGCAATACACTAAGAACGGCTTGTGAACATCTGGCAGAATCAGTACTGGTGCCGTTGTCAACTTCTCCTTCAATGTCTCAAAGGACTTCTGGCATGCTGGGGTCCACTTGAATTCAACCTTCTTTGCCAACAATGCTGTCATTAGCCTAACAATCTTGGAAAAACCTTCAATGAAACGTCGATAATAACCGGCCATTCCGATGAAACTCTTGATTCCTTGAACATCTTTTGGTGCTTTCTAGTCGAAGATAGTTGTTACCTTCTTCGGATCTACAGCCAATCCCTCTCGGTTTATAATGTGACCCAAGAATAGGACTTTACTGATCTAGAACTCGCACTTGCTAAGCTTGGCATACAGCTGACAATCTCGTAGCCTCTGAAGTACTTTCTTCAAATGCTCCTCATGCTCTTGCTCATTCTGGGAATATATAAGAATGTCATCAATGAACACTACTACGAACTTGTCGAGGTAGTCCATGAACACACTGTTCATCAAGTACATGAAGTAGGCTGGTGCATTCGTCAAACCGAATGACATAACCGTGAACTCATATAGTCAATGCACATCCTCAACTGATTGAATAAATCTTCAATTCTGGGTAGGGGTACTTGTTCTTGATAGTAACTTCATTCAAGGATCTATAGTCAATGCACATCCTCTTTGTGCCATCCTTCTTCTCCACAAACAATATTGGGGCTGCCCAAGGTGAGGTACTCAGTCTGATGTAGCCTTTCTCTAACAACTCAACAATATGCTTCTTGAGTTCCACCAACTCTGGGCCAGACACTCGATAAGCTCTCTTGGAAATAGGGGTGGTGCCTGGAATAAGCTCTATGACAAATTCAACCTTCCTTTCAGGTGGCATACCCGGTAACTCCTCGAGAAACACATCTGGGAATTCTGATACTACATTGATAACCTCTGATGGGTTAATCTCCTCAATATGGGCGGTGACTTGGTGACAACTCCCTTTCCTTGGTCCTAACAAGATCAACTGCACTAACACTTCTTCTCCTGATAGGGACACTAACTTCACCGTTCTCTTATCACAACTAAGACTAGCTTGATACTTGGTTAGCCAATTCATCCCTAGGATGACATCTATAGTTGTATCCTAGTTACCCATAACTATTAAATCAGCAGGGAACTCTATCCCCCTTATTTGAACCTTTGCACTAGGGCATAATCTATCAGTTTGGGTCCTTCCACCAACTCAACTAACTCTCATAGGTGGATACATGGGTGCTACTGGTATATTATGTGATTCTACCCATGATGCAGTCACAAAAGAATGCGTTGCTCCAGTATCAAATAAGACATTTGCGGAATGGTACTCGACTGAAAACATACCTAGTGCCACTCCTGGAGTCTCCTGGACTGTGTCGACCTCCAAATGGTTCGCCTTTCCATACTAGGCACGAAGTTGCCCATGGTTGTTGCCTCCTGGCTGCATTGCATTCTGCCTGACTGGGGCATTGGGAGCTGGCTGCTGCTGAGCTGCTTTCTTTGGGCAATGATTCGCCCAATGGCCTTATTCCCCATAGTGGAAACATGCACGACTTCCTCCTTGAGCTGGTGCTGCTTGGTTGCTCTGGTTGGCTGCTGGGGTAGGAAGACGGGCTGCCTGGTTGCTCTGACGCTGATATTGATTTCCTCCATGCTCGTTGTTCTGACGATACTGCTGCTGCTGCTGAGGAAACTACCTCTGGTACTGCTGCTGCTGGTTCTGACGTTGATGTTGGTGCTGATGCTGGTGACCTTGCTTGAATGGTTGAGGTGGGTTGCCTGAGTAGCGAGGATGGCTGCTACTCCCAACCTGAGGTCCACCAATCTTGCGTTTCCTGTCCTCCATCTCCCGACGCTTCCTTTCTGTCATAATTGCTCTATCTATCAGATGCTGGAAGGTATGGAAGGTGTGGTTCATCAGCTGGTAATGGAGGGGATCAACCAATCCTCTCAGAAAGCAGTACTGCCTCTTAGCATCCGTGTTGATATCTTCTGGGGCATAACACGACAGCTGCAGAAACTTGTCCCTATACTCACTGACGGACAGGGGACCCTGCTTCAACGCGAGAAACTCCTCCTTCCTCATTATCATCAGTCCCTCGGGCACACGGTAGCGATGGAAATTATCCCTAAACTCCTCCCAAGTGATAGCTTCAGGGTTGGCATGGGTGGCGAGATAGGACTCCCACCAAGATTGTGCTGCTCCCCTCAGCTGTCGGGGACCATACAACACCTTCTCACGATCGTTGCACTGGGTAGTGTGCAACTCACACTCCACGGTACGCAGCCAATCTTCAGCGTCCATGGGATCAGCAGAGTGGGCAAGGACTAAGGGATGGCTCCTCATGAACTATGCCCGCTTGTCTCTAGGCACTTGAGGCATCTGGACTTGCACCGGAGGCTGAGGCGGTGGTGGCTGCTGCTGCACCTGCTGCATGGCTGCTAAGGTCTAACCAATTACCTGGACTACTTGGGTCTGCATCAAGAACATTTGCTTAATGGTCATCGGTGGTGGTGGTGGCAAATGATGCTGCGGGGCTGCCTCCTCTTGGGGTGCTTGCTGCTCTGACTGAGCACGCCTCGCACCTCTGCGCCCGTTCTTAGTCATCTATAGAAATTACACATATATCAAGCCTGACTCTGTAGTCTTTCAGCATAAGAAAAGATGTATAGAAACTCTTCATAGCACTGAACAATTGACCATCTTCACTAATAGCTTCTCAGATAAAGAGGGAAGTGGAAATAAATGGATTACCCAACTAAATAACTGACTTTATTAATAACTACACCAAGTTGCTGGGGATACCCACAGCTTGGTGGCAATCATTACAAAGATCCAACTTCAGTACATGTCCATCATAACAAGCATCCAACATAAAATAAGCAAACTAACTCTAACTAGACTGACTAGACTGAGACACTAAACTAAGAATTATTACATACTCCGACTCTGTCGATCTAGGGATCCAAATCTATCCGGGTCCTGCAGTCTGGGGTACCATAGTCGAAGCGACCACGGGGCAGTGAACGATAAGGGTGCTGAATCCCGACAGGGGTAGGAGAACCACCATCCAGATAGTGGCGTGTTGCGCACTCAGCACGCAATTCCACAACCTCCGCCCGAACCTTGCCCAACTCGTCAAGGGTGTGGTCCAACTCTGTGTTGAGCACGGCAGCCAAGCTGACCATGCTATTCAGCTTGGGATTGCCCTCACCAACTGGCGAGGCAATCACACCTCCAGCACTGCCGGTCGAACGACGAGGGTAGTACTTCAGGTCGAGGCCATCAGCTGCCCCGCTGAACAACGAGCAATACTGAGAAAGTGCCCGTCGTGTTGCATCTTGCATGGCTGCCTCGGCAGTATCCCTCTCAGTAATAGAATAGTGCTCTGAGAAGGCTTCTACACCCTAGAGATCATCGTCCGAACGGCGCACCAAGCAAGTAGCCTCCCACTGGTCCGAGTATAGCCCGCGATGATGCTGGTAGACTACACAACGGTACTCTATGGACCAAGTGTGTCAGTCGAAGGTCTGACGCAGCAGGGTGTCGAGAGCGTCATGGAAGTGACACCCGCGAGCGGCGTCACGAGTGATGGGTCAAGCGATCCATCCCTCTGGCTCTGGCTCCTCCGAGAGCTTCATGTCGTGGCTCAAACTACCACCAGCATTGTCGTCATCTCCGTCTCCATCGGGGTCTTCTCCAGCAGCTGGGATGCCCTGTGGTGGTGCAGGGGGCATCTCTGGCTGAGGTGCAGGGGAAGGCGGCCTCTCAAACTCCATCTCCCGCTGAGGCAAGGGGGAAGAGTCCTGCTGCTCCTGCTCCTGCTCTTAGCGTTGGCGCTCCTGCTCCTCGTGCAGGCGATGATGCAGTCTCTCCAGGTGGCTAGACTGACCTGGCACCGTGCGGCGCAGTGGACGGTCCGCCAGGCGAGAAGGCAAAAAAGGGGATCACAGACTTACGTGCAGTGCACCTAAGACGAGCCATCTATAGAAGACATCGTAAGCACAAGAGTAAGAGTAGAACTATTAGACCAGAAAGTAAATAGAAAGAAAAGTGAGACAAAACTTTTGAGATAAGTAAATAACATAGAGTTGGTCAAGATGACCAACTTTTGAAAATACTCTAAGGTCAAGGTAAGAGTAAGGGTCTATAGTCCTTAAGTCGACCATTCTAGTCTAAGTTAGCGGTCCTACAGTCAGCAAGGCTTTGATACCACTTATGTCACACCCGGTTTTGGAAGGCAAACCGAATATGAACCATGTACGTGCCAGGATCAGAAACTCACGTACACATCGATTACATAATTGGACATCATCATACAATGCTCGAAATAAATAGCGGAAAGGTGCTTTATTACAACCAGATGTCCAAGACATCCACGGAGTCTAATAAATAACCATTGTTCAACATAAATATCAAAGTGCGGAGAAACGAAACGTAGATATTAAGCCTTCACAGGCAGCTGACTGGGGGTTTGCCACTAAGAAAGATCTAGAACTCGTCGTAATCCTAGAACTCCTCGAAGTCCTCCATGTTGCCAGCATCACCTCCTGAGCACTGAGTACAGTGGGGACAACCTGGGATGGGGGTGGTTTGTAAAGCAAGGGTGAGTACACATCAATGTACTCAGCAAATGTCCCGTTTGGCTAAAGTGGACTAGCTGTATGAGGGGTTGAGGTCAAGCAGTTGCTTTTAGGTTAGTCAAGTATTTATTGTTATTAGTAGAGCCAACTTTTAGTAATAAACCCAGTTATTACCCAAAAGTACTTCCTCAAACGAGGAAATACAACAGATCAGATTTTATGGCATCATGGTTAATCATCATCATAAAAGTATCCAAAGTTCTTCTAATCAAAGAGGATCCCAAGGCTGCTCTTAACCGTGAGCTCGGCTGATATACCAGTTTTTAACACTCTGCAGAGGTTGTACACTTTACCCACAAGTCGTGATCCTTTTCCAACCTAGGTTGTACAGACCCAATCTTCACTACCAAGGTGAATGGCCAGGGATACACTACATAGCCTTTACAAAGACTCCCCTGGTGCATAGCTGCTCATTAGGTTTCGCCAGTCGTACAAACGCAGTACACCTCCCCAAGGTGGGTGACTAACAAAACCAAATCGAAAGAACCTCTGCACCCCAACCTTGGCAGAGCGAGCACTACGCCCCGGCCCCCATTGATGGCCCTCCGGTAAAGCCAACTACACCCCTAGGTTCATCTAATTAATCAGCTAAGGGCGTCCCATTCCACCCTCATGGTTGTACTGTTATTCGGGTGGTCACTCCACGAATAGGTCCTCACGGAGAGGTACTCAGGAAAAAGGCCTGAGCCCCCTAAGGTATCACAAGATCATCCACATAATCAGGATAACAGTATCATATCATAAATGTTCATATCATGTTCCTTGATTAGAGTTAAGGCAATAGCAAAATGCTAACCATGATAACCCAAAAGGTAAACAAGGATAAGTGAATACAGACTAGTCAATCCTTAGGTTTCATAAAGTAATGCGGGACAGTGAATCATAAAGTATGTAGGACATAATGGGTCAGGGGACACTTGCCTTCACCAGGTTGCTGCTCAGGGAGGTCTCCAACAACACACTCAGGAACCTCAGACTGCTCGTTGTCTAAATAAAGCAAGCATGCATTCAATACATTTGGAAAGTACAAATGAACATCACACCACACATGTACAAACATTGGATCACATCTTAAAAGGACACAACACTACATAAGGGATGCTGAATTCAAAGTATAACATAAACCATAACATACATTAACTTTATTTGAAAATAGATTATTATTTCCCCTAAGTGTTACTTACAAGTACATAAACATAGTTCAACTTATTTTATTGTGACCTAAAATTTAGAACAGAGGTAAACTCATGTAATACACATTATTAATCTCCCAAGCTTACACATGTTTAAATCTCTAAGGTTCTCCTTTTATTTATTTTATTAAATAAATAAATAATACATCTACATTAGTTCATATTCAATCCTAAAACTTAGAGTGTGCAGACAGTAAGTGAAACCATTTTATTTAAACAGAAAATAATTCTATGAACATTTTGCAATTTGAATCACTAAATTTGGAGTTCATATGTAAAAGTTATGAAATAAACAAGTTTGGGAATTCAAATTATGAAATTAGGGCTAATTCTGTGAATATTTAAAAGTCCAGGGCTAAATCTGCAAGATTATAGGGGCCTGCGCGCGAAAACCAGGGACGACGGGTTGATTTCCAATAAACTGAGGGTCTCTTTAAGAAAACTACCGCACGAAGGGGTATCAGGTGAATCTAACCGTCAGATCTAAAACCAACGGCTGAGATTAGATTTGCAGCTGAGGGCACGCACGCGAGCGGGCGAGCGCTGACAGGCAGGCCAGGGAGTGTTAGCGATAGAGGGGGAGAGCGCGCTGACCGAGCAGGCCCAGCGCCAGGGGGTTTGGGCACCGACAGGCGGGCCAGGGCGTCAGGGCGCGCGTGCGCGAAGCGTTATCCGTGATCTGAGCCGTTCGATCTGAATCGGATGGAGGGGATCAGACCAGGGGAAACGGACGGCTGTGGGCGGCGTTGCTCCTCTCCGCGGCGGTGAGGTCGCTGCAGTTGAGGCTGGCGCGAGCTAGGGTGGCTCCGGGGTCGCTGGAGTTGGGCAGAGAGAGAGAGGGCGCCACGACGAACTCAATAGCGGGAAAGAGGCCATGAATCCATGACAGAGAGGGTAGAACGGCGGTGAGAAGGCCTCGGGCGGGCCGGAGTAACTCCGATGAGCCATTCCGGCCACAGGGAGGGGACTTAAGGCGCGCTAAGGCCTGGGCTAGCTTCAGCAGAGGCAGGGGTGACACAGGGACCTACTCCGGGGAACTAGACCAGGCTAAATCGGCTGGCCACCGCGCGAGCACGGCAGACCGCTGCGGTCGAGCATCGGCGAAGGTTAAATTGGCCGAGCACAAGGCGCAATAGGGTAAATTAGGCATGGGGAAGGGTGTTTCACCTCGGGGTGGAGCTCGGGGAGGCTTGGAGCGGTCTCTGGTGAGCTGGATGGCCGGGAACGCAGGCGCGGGTCTTCGGCGGCGGCTGGCGGCGTGGGCAGAGCGCGAGAGAGGGTGAGGCTGTGCGAAATGAGGCGAGGGGTGTGCGTGGAGCACTGGTGGGGCTCTAAGAAGGGAGCTGGGCGCGTGGGCGGGCGTCATGGCCGAGAAATCCGGCGACGTGCGCGAGTGCGCACGCGCTGGTCCATGGCGAGCGTGGAGGGGGCAAAACTGACAGGGCAGGCCCACGACATAGAGAGAAGAAAGGGGCGTGCGGGGCAATGGCTCGGCGACTGGCGATCCAGGCCCGCAAGACAGAGAGAGAGAGCAAGGGGGCGAAGTAACTGGCGCCAACAGGTCGGCCCCAGCGGGCAGAGAGCGGGAGAGAGAGCGCGCGCAGGAGAAGGGATTTGCTGCTGCTGACAGGTGGGGTTCGCCTGTCAGGCGGTGCGGGTGCGCGGCCTGGCTGGGCTGACTTGGGCCAGCTGGACAGCTTTATCCTTTTCTTTTTCTCTAGATTTTCTAATTCCTTTTCCATTTCTTTTTCTATAGGGTTTTCAAATCCAAATTCAAACTAGGTTTCAAATTCAAATTAATTCAAACATGTGCAACACTCCAAAGAATATTATAAGCTCGGCATGATGCGACATGTCATGACCCATAAGGTTTTGGCAAAAATAAATAATTAACCTCCACTAGTTTAAGCTATTTCTAATCAAAAGGAGAAAGAGAGAAAGAATCTAGAGAGAGGGAAAGACTAGAGTGAGAAAAAGAAGAGTAACACATGATTTTGGGTGATAATTAGAAAAAAATTTAAACCCCCAAAATCAGGGTGTTATAGGCATGTTGCTAACGAGTTGACAGGAAATGAAGTACCACCCTATGAAGCAATTAAGAAACTAGCCATTGGTGAAGTGAGGCCACAAGAAAAAGATGAAGATGAAGAATTGATTTGGATGACTAACGAAGTTGTACATGCAGATGCAAGGATGGAGGATGATCAAAACACCACACAAGCAAATCCTCCAACCTCAAGTCATCCAACTCAAGATGAAGTTAGCCAGCCACAAGAAATGCAAGAGGCACAAGTACTTGAAGACATAGTAGATGAAGAAGCTCCACAAGAACAAGAGGATGATGGACCCATTCAATGCCAATGTCAAGTACCACATCCTTGAGTTCATCAAAGCTTACAAACAATCTAGTGCAACACTCCATAACCAAACACATTGACATTAGACATCATTTTCTAAGAGACCACAAAGCCAAAGGAGATATCGAAATCAGCCATGTGAGCACAGAAAATCAACTAGCTGATATCTTCACAAAGCCTCTCGATGAGCCTAGGTTTTGCACTTTGAGGAGTGAACTAAATATCCTAAATTCTCGTAACGTTGTTTGAGAACTTGTAAACAAAATTGGATGTTAAATGCTCCAAATGTTTTCATTGTTAAATTCTCTGAATTTTATCTCTATATCATTTTTGGATTTTTTTTTTAGATTTTCTGGGTTAGGTCAGTTCAAACGGTCCAAGGGCCAGTTGAACCGGAAATTGAGTTATTCCTCTCTGCAGCGTTCCCGGTTGAACCGGAATTCAGATTACCGGTTGAACTGGGATTGCACAGACTAGATTACCGGTTGAACCGGAATTCAGATTCTCTTCTCATTTCTCTTCCCAGCCACCGCCTCCTCAACCCTAGCCCGCGCCCACCACCGTGTCACACCCGGTTTTTAAACGCAAACCGAATGCGAACCATGTATGTACTAGGATCAGAAATTCACATACACATCGATTACATAATTGGACATCATCACACAGTGCTCAAATAATAGCATTAAGAAGTATTACATTATTACATCATGATGTCCAAAACATCCACATAGTCATTAACTTAAACAGAAATCAAAGTGCTAAACGAAACGTAGTAATATAAGGCCTTCACAAGCAGCTGACTGGGGGTTTGCCCCTAATCTAGTTTAGAACTCCTCGAAGTCCTAAAACTCCTAAAAATCCTCTACGTTGCCTTCATCTTCTCCTGAGTAATGGTTGCATTGTGGACAACCTGGTGTTTGGTGCTTAAGCAAGGGTGAGTTCACATCAACGTACTCAGCAAATGTCCCGTTTGGCTGAAGTGGACTAGTTGTATGTGGGGTTAAGCTCAAAGCAGTTGATTATAGTTGGTCAGGTAATTATTATTAGTAGAAGCCAAGTTTTATCATAGAACCCAAGTTGGTATCCCAAAAAGCACCTCCTCGGAGAGGAAAGTACCCGAAATGATAAGTATAGCCATCATCATTAAACCATCAACATAAATGTATCTAGAGTATCTCTAATCAAAGAGGATCCCAAGGCTGCTCTTAACCATGAGCATAACTAATATACCAGTTTCTAACCCTCTGTAGAGGTTGCACACTTTACCCAAGAGTCGTGATCCCTTTCCAGCCTAGGTTTGCAAGACCTGATCTTCACTACCGAGGTGAATGGCTAGGGATTCACTACGTTAAGTAGCCTTTACAAAGATTCTCCTAGTGTGTAGCCGCCCATTAGGTTTCGCTAGTCGTATAAACACAATACTCCTCCCTAAGGTGGGTGACTAACAAAACCAAATCGAATGAACCTCGGTACCCACCCTTAGAAGAGCAAGCACTATGCCCTAGCCCCCATTGACGGCACAATGGCGAAGCAAACTATACCCCCAGATTCCTCCAATTAATCAACTAAGGGTGTTCCATACCACCATCATGGATGTACTGTTGTCCAGGGTGGTCTCTCAACGAACAGGTCCTTACGAAGAGGTAATCAGGAAACAGCCCGAGCCCCGTAAATTAAAATGCCACAAGTTCATAATCAGAATGAATCATCGTATCATAAAGTAATTTTCATCATCATATTCGTTGATTAGGGTAAAGCACTAGCATTAGTTGATCATAATAACCAAACCCAAAAAGGTAATTAAGGATAGGATAAATAGAAAGCTAGTCAATCCTTAGGTTAATTATAGTATGTGGGACAATGAATTATAAAGTAAATATGACATAATAGGTCAGAGGACACTTTCCGTCACCAAACTGCTGCTGCTCATGGGCTTCTCCTGCAACTTCTTCGGACTCCACAGATGGAACGTTATCTAGGCGAGTGCAAACATACATTCAACATTCTTGGAATAGAAAGGAATAGTACACCATACAAGGGAACACATTATAAAAGCGAGCAACACAAAATAGAGCTCGCTTCTATGGTCGCACGAGAAAAAGAAACGCCAAGGTCGAAGCTAAGATTGATATGTTATTGCGTTTATGTTATATAAATATAAAATAGAACATTTAATTTGACATACTTGCATTAATCGTCATTTATCAAATGCGGCTAGATTTATTACCAAGTTTTAATTAATCTGTTACACTAACAACTCTCAGTTAAATAAGCAATTTAAGTAATATTAGCGACTCTAAGCGAGGCGAATTAACCGCGCAAAATGAAGTGCGCGATGTGCGAAACAGGACGACAACACGCGCACGACGCGCGGACCAACGAGACACACGAGGAATATTAAATAGATAACACGTTTGTACTAAACAATTATTAATAAAGAATATTTTGGCAACTATTAACCATGTTGATGTTTATTTATAAACGCGCAAGTTGAAAACCCTAAATTAGATTTTATTGGAACGCTACTTTAATAATCATTGGCTAAACAAACATTTAATAAATTATTTAAAAATATGTAACAGCAGAGAATAATACTTCTACATGTAGACAACTTTAATACAAATCTAATGTGACTTGAATGGAGCGAATCAGATTTAAAACGCAAAAGATGTCGCATTTTTAAATTAGATTACTTCTTTGCGTGCAGTTTTAAAATATTCTAGGTGCTATTTCGTAAATTTACCATCTCCTACCTCCATCTCTTTCCTCTCACCATGGCAAGGGGGGTAGGGGGCCGGCCGCATAAGGGGGAGGGGCTGTTGGCCACGGCCGTGGGGAGCATCGGTGTGACAGCCGCCGCCGCGTCGGCCGAGGATGGTGCGGGGGGAGCGCCACGAGTGGGGGGTGGGTGCTGCCGCGGGGGCTGCTCAGGGGAAGGAAAAGGAGGAGTGGGGGAGGGGTGCGCCTAGGAAGAGAGGGGAGAGGGAGGAGAGAGGGGCTGCACATATGGGAAAAAACGGAGAAACCTCCATGGATAACAACGGGGAAAGCTCACCGGAGAAGGAGGCCCTCGCTGGAGCTAAGGAGAAAATCGTCGAATGGCGGCGAATCAGAGGTCGGGTCGACGAATCGAAAGCATCAAGACGAAGCCCTTGATGATACGAACGTAGTGGTACTCTTTAATTTCACCAACGATGCACGGATTGAATGTAATTGCTCGCCGGAGTTGGAGCCGCCCCGAACTTCGGCGAGCAATTCCGAGAATTCTGGATCGAATCTGGGGAAATGGTTTCGAAATTTGGAAAGGGCTCGACGAGAGGGTTCAGGCCATATATATATATATATATATTGCTAGGCTTTGAAGATATTTTATTTTTCATAATAAACCCATTTTAAAAATTAAAATAATTCTAGAAAAAGGTTGAAATCGTTTTTAATGTCCGAAAAATATCTAAAAGGCTCCAACAACTCTAGAAAAATTCCTAGACATGATTTGGCACCCAATGAACTCAAAAAACATATTTAGAATATTTGGAAATGTTTTTAAGTACCTCAAATAAATAGATTTTGGTTCTCAGAAAATAAAAAAATATTCAGAAAAATATGAAAATTTATCAAAAACTTCTACAAGATATATTAACATGTTTCAAACACTTCTTGCACTTAGAAACACTGTGCAACAGCATGAATGCAACAACCAAAGCACTTCTAGGGTTCACGCCAACATAGAACAAATTAACTCTATTATTTTAGTAAAGGGAAAAGAAAAGCGAAGAAAGGAAATAGTGGCACCTGAATTTTGCAAAAACAGGGTCGTGGTTCTGGCACCGTCGAGGCTGGGCCTGGTACCCAGCCTAGGGATCGACGTGCTCGGACTAGAGCTGGACGTGCTGCTCATCTAAATCCTTAAGGCTTGGCCCCTGCGAATGATGACAATGGCGGCATGGACTTCGTCATTGCGTTCACTCCTCCTGATGCACCTATTGTCCACGTGCTTCGTTTTCACCAAGTTCGTGCCATTTGCGATGGTGGTGAACCTGCCATGGATTACTGCTCCAAGGGTGGTTCCGCACTGCTGCAGGACAAGAGGTACGCCAATCCTCGTCTCTTCGCGAGGGATAATCGAATCAAGGGAAACCGCTTCTGGGTGCTCTTTCATGTAAACTTCTATAACTCTGTCATCATGTCGAAAAAGCATCTGCCCATTATTTTGCAACGTCCCATAAATTGGGAGGAATGTGAAAATATGGGGGATCCAAATCTATCAAGAGCTTTGCAGGCATCTGAAAGCAAAGGTATGAGGGATATCATGACGTTCACATATGATTGGAACAATGAAGTCATTGCATAGTTCTACTCCACCTTGTGGATCATGGCTGGTAATGAAGATGGTGATTATCCTCACCCCTATATGAATTTCAATATTGAGGGATCTTGGTATAGGGGCAGCTATGCCAGGTGTGCATGAGTTTAATCAGTCGCCTCATGAACAAGTTTTGGATATCCACATGTCTCCTGATCGTGAGTTTTGGAAAACTCCCAAATGCATCGATTTTACATATATCTTAATGCATTGTACAGGATGAATTTGTTGCCTAAAGGAGAGAATCAGGTCAATGTCCTTGGTGATAGTCAGACACTGCTCTTCTTTATGCAACCCAACAAGACCCATCGACTCAATGTTTTTGACTTGATTTGGCAGGAAATCATTTATGTTTCTTTATATCCATCTAAGTGTTGTGGTCATGCACCTTATATCATGAAGATGATAGAGGTTGTCTCTTAGACTTGGTTTGAGAAAGAGACCCATCCCATTGCTTACACTCCCTATTGGATAGATCCTACCAATCCTGCTAGAAGATCAAAGAGAGCGTCTGCAGGAGTTGTCAGGCAAGATTAGTCTTCTGATGAGCCTCCTCCTATGCCGCCTCATCATCCATCTTCTTCTCGTGCTACTTTAGCTTTGTGTCATATGGATCATAGTGGTCAAGGTAGAGGACGACTTAGAGGTCTTCGCTCGCGTCTTTCTCATTCCATTGATGCCCTGTTATTGATATGTCGTAATATCTCGGCATATGTGCATGAGTTGGCTCGCCGCCAGCATGAGACAGACGACAACATCCGTCGTCGGTCAGCTTCTCCTGGTGTGCCTTTGCCACCTTGCTCCTAGGACATTACTTTGCACCAACCCTTCGAAGATATTAAATAGTGATGCCAACATCATTATGGTGTCCCCTTCTCAACTCCTGAAGATGATGAAGACAATGTTGTTTGGGGACAGGGTCAGTCTGTTCCACCTCCTTCGTGCCAAGATTAGCCTAGGTCCTCCTAGGCTCCTCCGCTTCCTCCTCCAAATCATGCACCTTCAGATGAGCAGGACTTTGCCACAGCCGTCTACAAGCAGTTCTTCGCACCACCTCCATGTGGTGACCCCTATAGTGGGCTTTAAGATGTTTCTTCTACCTTTTCGGTGCTTGGTGCCAAAAAGGGGGAGATGTTTGGGGAGAGACTAGAGAGAGCTAGAGTTATCTTTCTTTTCATTTGTTTTATGTCTTTGAACATGTGGCTTGTAATAAGTATGTCATGAACTCTATGTGATGCGATGGATTTTTATGTAATGTACACATCTTTGATTTCATGTTATGATGTATATCACTTTGGTCTTTCTCGAGTATTTATTTATGATGTAATCTATGATATCTATGTTACCATAGTTATTGAGATATTTGTGTGGACAATATGTCATATGCATTCTATTCACGGATATTTTGTGACACATGTGTGCACCCCTCGAACATATGTGTAGGTGTGATTTTTTCAACATATGTGTATGTGTGACTTTTTCACTTCCCCTCCAAATGTGATGCAAACTGAAATATCAGGTCAATTCAAAAGTTTATTCAATGCACACATTTGGGGGGAGTCATGTTGGGTGCCTTCATCTTTTGAAGGTCCTCAAAAACACGACTAACTATTTTGTTTTCAGCATATTATTAAGTGTTATAGGAGCTTTGTCACCAGAAAAGATTTGACATAGATCAAGGGAAGTAGACAAAGCAAGATTCGTCGCGATG
Organism: Zea luxurians; assembly: GCA_029449295.1. Classification (NCBI taxonomy): domain Eukaryota; kingdom Viridiplantae; phylum Streptophyta; class Magnoliopsida; order Poales; family Poaceae; genus Zea; species Zea luxurians. The sequence goes on along the minus strand of JAOPSE010000001.1, from coordinate 39,128,474 downwards.
AAGCAGAAAGGCGACGTAGGGAGAAGGTATCGTGCAAGTTGTTGAGTACAAATGACAATGTTGTCCCTGTGACATTTGTAAACCTTGTATGTAATTGTTGAGGGTATTAATGTAATAACGTATGAAGCTGTACGATTGCCTATAAATAGATGAACAGTACCCCCATACTGTTCAAGGCTGGATTGTAATTGTACTGACGTCATTACCTTCAAACAAGCCAAAGGTATCAATGCAATACAAACTTTGATAGATCAATTCATTTGCTATGATATAAGTACATGGGATAATATTACATTTATAATTATGTTTTTATATCTGTGAATTATGAAGACTTGTTCTTCATGGCCTTCGTCTAAGACTTGTTATCTCCAAGGGGGAATAATGCTTCGAAGGACGAAGGTCTTTAACATATAACAAATGTGTTGCCTTGCTCTTGATTCACAACAATTGAGAACAAGTGACCAACATTGGTGCCCACCTCCAGTGAACTCAAATGACCACATTCGACAAGAAGAACTCGAACAACTACCTTCGTCAGGCCACCGAAGAAGGCAGCAGCGCCAGGGGCTGCCCTTGCGCCGCTGGACACCAATCAAGAGGGGCTCCTTCTAATGGAGGCCCGAAGCCAGAAAAGGAAAGCCATTAGCCCAACACCACAGGAAGAAGAGTTGGACCAAGAAATGAGAGATCTAGAAGCTATCCACCAACAAGTGGAGAGAAGGGAGAAGATGCTTTGACTAGCTGAACTCTAGAAGAAGATTGATGAAGCAGCCGAAGGGATGCGTCACATCACACAAGACAACGAGCAAGGGCGTAAGCCATAACACAGAGTGCTTCATCAGGGAGCCCCCACAAACCCTGGAGAAGCTTCTACAGAAGACGGATGCACTAGTACAATTTGGCTCTATACAAGCGGTACGCTTTTTACATCACAGGCGGTTCGGATAGAAAACCGTGTGGGATGTCCCAGGCTATTCGGACCGCCTGTGATGTATTAGTATCACAAGCGGTTTTTGTTTCGGACCGCTTGTGGTGCTCGATTCGTTTCACAAACGGTCCATAATGAAAAAACCGCCTGTGATTGTGATTTGATTACCATATTAATATTTTAATTTTTAACAAAAATATGTAAATACAATTTAAATGCATTTTAATAGCACACATAGATAACTAGTGAGATTTTAAATTAATTGGCACCCAAAATGCATAGATGATCATACATGCTAATAAATACAATTTGATTCATACAATTTTTCATGAACTACCATTTTTTCGCATGTATGGCTTTAAGTTCTTATCAATTTTCTTTTCCACACGCTTGATTCTCTCTGGACAGTTAATGATGAACATCTCTTCATACTTATTGTATTCCTCATGTCCGTCTCCCACATTCTCCACTCCAACAATTTTTTGCTTTCCAAAAATAACTACATGCATCTTCTCATCTGCTGGGTCGAGTACATAGAACACTTGTGCAACACATTCGACGAGAACCCACGTGTCATCTTTATATCCTACTTTCTTTAAGTCTACCAGTGTGAGTCCGTAGTTATCCACTGTCACCCCACAGGATGTTGTACCCATTGGCACTTAAATAAGGGTATTTTCATGCTTGGGCCATAATCAAGTTCCTATATTTCCTCTATGAATCCAAAATATGTGGTCTTCTGTCCCTGTAGGTCAAAAGCATCGATACGAACACCGCTATTTTGTGCAACACTTTTCATGTCTTTTGATTTAGTGTAGAATGTGTACCCATTGATGTCATATGCTTGCCATGATGTCACAAAACACGATGGCCCAGAAGCCAAATTCTTCATTGTTTTCAATTCTAAAGAGTCTCCGAATGGGATGTTTTTGTCCATTAACCATTCTCTGAAATGATGTTTGTGCTCCCTCATGATCTAGTCCTCTGTGTGGTTCTGATTTTCTTTACGAAGCTCATCCAGGTGTTCCTCTATGTAAGGCTTGGCTATCGTGAGATGTTGTAGTACACTACCATGAGCACAATGTACTAGCTTGTAATCCTCAACGCGAAAAGTTTTCCTGCCCATTCTCCCTCTCCCACATAGTTTACCCTCATGTTTAGGTACAGGCACATATATCGTTGTTCTGTCACTGATGTAATCTATACAGCTCTCAATCACTTCTTCTGTAGTGTATCCCTCCATGATTGAACCCTCTAGGTGAGCGCGATTTCGCACATAACCTTTTAATACTCCTAGGTATCGCTCCAACTGAAACATATGATGTAAATATAGTGGCCCTAATATTTTTATCCGATCCACGAGATGTATCATTAGGTGTACTTGCATATCAAAAAATGATGGAGGAAAACACATTTCAAGCTTGCACATAGTCTCGATGATGTATGCCTTTCGATAGTCCAAGTCTTCTAAAGCTATTACTTTTTGTGAAACCACATTGAAAATGTAACACAAGCGTGTGATGACAACTTTGACATGCTCTGTTTCGAGGGCTCTTACCGCAATTGGGAGGAACACCGTCATCATCACATGGCAGTCATGAGAGTTGTAGCCAAATAGAGACAAGTCCTTCATCCTGACTAGTTTGCTGATATTGGATGAGAAACCTGTGGGCACTTTGACCCCATGCAAACATTTGCAAATCTTTGTTCTCTCCTCAACTGACAAGTTGTAGCTAGCTGGGGGGAGGTAAGGCTTCCCTTTGCCACTATCCACTGGATGAAGTTCCGATCTGATTTGAAGATCTACTAGATCATTGCGTGATTTAAGTCCGCCCTTTGTCTTACTCGGCATGCCCAGCAAGGTTCCAATGATGCTGTCAAAAACATTCTTTGTTACATGCATCAAATCAATGCTGTGGCAAATTTCTATATCCTTCCAGTATGGGAGGTACTTGAAAAAAATTGATTGCTTCTTGAAAGTTGTGTAGGTTGAAGGGTCAGTTATCTTACTCTTTTCTCCTTTGTTTTTTCCCTTTTCGCATACAACATGAATGTTCTTTACAATTTCAAAAACAAGTTTCCCACTATAAGGCTTTGGTGCACCTTCACTTTCCAGTTCATTGTTAAATTCCTCTTTCATCTTTTGGTACTTATGCTGCTTCATCAAGAACCGTCTGTGTCCCATGAACACCAACTTCTTGGATGATTTAAGGTATAAGGAAGCAGTTCCATCGACACACACTACACAACCATTCTTTCCTTTAGTCTTTTGCCCTGATAATGTGGCGCCACCGGGAGAATCATGGATGGTAACAAATATAATTGCTCTTAAGTTGAAATACTCATGTCAATACTCATCCCATATTCGAACTCCTTCATTCCACAACTTTGTCATATCTTCCATAAGAGGCTCTAGGAACACATCAATGTCAACACCAGCTGCTTTCGGGCCTTGAATAAGAATAGTCAACATAATGTACTTTCTTTTGTGACACAGCCATGACGGAAGGTTGTACATCGTTAAAGTCACAGGCCAGGTGCTATGTACACTTCTTTTTTCACCAAATGGATTCATTCCGTCTGTACCCAAAGCAAATCTTACATTTCTGGTTTCTTTGGCAAACTCAGGATACATAAGATCGAAATTTTTCCATTGTGATGCATCAACAGGGTGTCGAATCTGTTTGTTATTCTGCTTGCGATTTTCAGCATGCCAACGCATAAGCTCAGCCTCCCTAGGATTTGAGAACAAACGTTTCAAGCGATCAATTACTGGAAGATACCACATCACCAAAGCTAGGATCTTTGACTTCTTTTTCTCATCCATGTCATCAAAAGTGTCATCGTCACTTTCAAGTCCAATAGTGGATTTCTTGTTTTTATTTTTCTTTGGAAATTTTTTTACACACTCTTGATTGTAGCTCTTCTTGTATCGACTGACATTGCAAACTGGGCATCTTGTTGCGTTCTCAAAATCGCCACGATACAGAATACAATGGTTCATACATGCATGAATTTTTTGCACACCCAGAGCTATGGGAGATATAAGCTTCTTCGCTTTATAAGTGCTTGTTGGTAGTTTGTTGGGTTTTGGTAGTAATTGGGGCAGAAAATTCAAAAGATCAGTGAAGCTAGTATCAGACCATTCGGCGCTAGCCTTCAACTTAAGAAGTTCTAGAACTGTACGCAGTGTAGTATACTCTTTGTCACAACCCTTTGATTCATCATATAAAGTTTCTTTTGAGGCACTTTCCAGTCCCTCCATTTTAGGTAGCCCTTTCTATGATCCCATAGAACTCAACATTTCTGGTTCCATATGCCGCAACATCTCTTTGCAACATTTGTATCATGATGTTTCCAAAGCATGGTAAAGTCGTGGTCTTCGACTCACTGAGAATGGAAAAGGATGCGTATAATGACTTCTTGAAGATTTTAGAGAAGTATGATTATTATTGCACACTTGTACTTATTACAACTTAACAAATGTATTCTTAATCTCACAATGCTATTCTTATATGCAGTGCATACCGTTTTTATTGGAAAGATCTTGGCGGCGAACATCCAGAGGACAAGCCTAATTTGTCAATATCATTATTTCCATATGGTGACAAACAACCTCCGGGTACTATCCTGTGCGGTTATTATGTATGCGAATGGTGTCGTGTCACCTTCCATTACATGGTCAATCGTGAGGATGTAAGTTCGCTATCATTGTCTATGTTGCAATTTTTATGTTATATTGTTGCTCATCACATTACTATTAGCACTGCTTGCTTTTTGCTTTCATTGCAGGTACCTAAATCCAAGAACAATGCTGAATGGTTAGAAAGAGATATGGTTTCCGTCGGCGTGGCTAAGTTTGTAAAAGACTTGCTTTACTTTATGCGCCGTGAAGTTCTTCATCAACAAGGGCTATTCTACAATACAAATGGAAATTTGCAACACTTCCCAGATCTAAGTTTGTACACGATATCACACAGTGTTTAGATCTTTAGTTTGGAACTTGAGATGTTCAGTTGTATATGGAACTTGAGATGTTGAGTTGTATATGGAACTTGATATGTGTATCATTGTGGTTTGGTGCTAATACTAGTACTGTTATCGTTCTGTGAATGTGTTTTGTGATGTGTATGAATCTAATATATGAATCTGGATTCTGTATATTGATTTGTTATGAATATCATTTGTATATTAATTATGTATATGAATCTGGAATCTGCATATGAATCTGGAATCAGTATATTGAAATACAGTCAGACCTATATTTAAAACCGCTTGTGGTATGTGTCTAACACAAGTGGCTAGGATTAGAAACCGCCTGTGATGTGTGTCTAACACAAGCGGCTAGGATTAGAAACCGCCTGTGATGTGTGTCTATCACAGGCGGTTCCTTTAGATAGAACCGCCTGTGATGTGTGTCTATAACAAGCGGTTTTTGATTGACCGCCTGTGATGTTGTTTTACATCACAGGCGGTGCACCACAAGCGGTTCCTGGAACCGCCTGTGTAGAGGCTAACTGGACCGCCTGTATAGAGGTTTACAGTAGTAGTGATGAGTACATCAGAGCCGACAATGATTTCCGACAAAGAAGGGAAGAAGCTTACAAATATTCTGAGATGACTAGGGGCTTCAAAGGAAGGCTCCACCCAAGGCATGTCAGGATGATACACAACCCCAGCGAAAGTGAAGATTGAGGCAATCACAACCAAGGGCATCAACACAGTTCCCAGTCAAATGGGACGTAGCAAAGCTCCTTTAGACCACCAGCCCCAAGAGGCAGAGGGGGACAAAGTTTTGAAGGAAGATTCAACTCACAACCAAGAAGGTTGTTCTGCTTATTCTGTGGAGAGGATAAGGAGCACACAACTAGGATATGCCAAGTTACAATATAGAAGCAAAAGGAGATAGCAAAGGTCGAAGCACGACAGAATCAGCCGAAGCAAGTCCTACATACTTCTTTGTGTTATTCCCTGTACATTCCTGAGTATGTGGATAATCAACGGCCATTTCACAACCCACAGTTTTAGTAGCTTCGGCAAGCCACTCTCCAACTGCATGGGCCTTGCCACAACCACCTATAACGCCCTGAATTTGGGGGTAGAAATTTTTCTTCTTCTTACTCACCAAATTCAGGCGTTCTTCCCAATTTCAAAGTAGTATAGCGACTGGCGTCCGTATCGTGTGTAAACAAAACCTAAGTTGACATTGGTGTTGCATCATGCCGAATCATATTTCTTTTGTCTCATGCCGTGCTTAATCGCGTGTTTGCCTAGTCTCGTTTCAGTTTTCATTTCGCGAATTGGATCCCGATCCATGGTTGTGCATGCCGCGGGATTTTGACTCGTGGTGCGGCCTAGCCAAGCCTGACCTAGCCCAGCCCAGCCCGGCCCACTATCTGACCCACGCACCCCCGGCGCCCTGCCCCTCCTGTAGGATTACGGGGAGGCTACACTAGCGCAAAACAAAATTTTCAACCCCATAATACCAAGAACTACTGCGGTTATAGGTCATGGAATTACCACTAGACGCGCAGAGCAGCGGAAGACGTCTCGATGTAGACGAACGCGTCGAGCAGTGCCGTGCAGTTGCTGGCGTCCTTCACGTCCTCGCACGGTTCGTCCAAGTGCTCCAGATGCAGCACCTCCGAGGTATCCACACGTACAGGGAGGAAGCGCCGCGTACCGAACTGCTAGGTTCGCGACGGCGGCTTGGCGAGGGCGAGAGGCGAGCGGCGGCTGCTGCGGCGGCTGCTGGTCTGCAGGTGGCGAATTAGGTTATATGTTAACCGCGCCCCCGCCCCTCATTATATAGGCGTTATGGTGGGCTTCTGACGCCGAGGCCCATCATTAACCCTAAAGCCCAGTCTAATTTCGGATCTAATCCGAATTAGGCTTCCTTCCCCTTAAGTGTGTGACCCTATAGGTTCACGTACAAATAGACATAGCCCGAGTACTCTTACTTGGCCCAATAATTGACAGCGGCCTCTAGCAAGACATGTCAACTCCTATGTGTACGTAAAGATCATATCAGACGAACCATTGCGACATTACGTACATGCTGTTCCCTTTGTCTCACGATATTTGGTCTGGCTCTAAGCTGACCTCTCTTTCTCGATACTGTGAATTGGAATCCTTTCAATGGTTAACTCTTAACCCTAGCACGGCCATGCATTTCTTGATCCAATCACTCGAGGGGCCCAGAGATATCTCTCTCACAAAGAGAGGGACAAATTCCATCTTGACTGACCATGCCTCACAGCATGCTTCCTGACAAACCCAAAACTACCTTTATAACTACCCAGTTACGAGATAGCGTTTGATAGTCCCTAAGTAAGTCAATTCACATCTTGAGAACATGCGACAATCTCAGGTCTAAGGATACAGTATTCATGTTGCAAGAAGAGAACTATATTACAATATCTCACGTTGGGTCGGTCCAACCTCATGTCATACATGCGCCCACATTATTAGTTTAACATCTCCATGTTCATGACTTGTGAAATGTAGTCATCAACTAATACATGTGCTAGTCATCGACTCTGACCAGGGACATCATTTAGAATAACCATATAAGTAAAGAATCTCACAAACAATTCACATAATTGCTAATCAATACAAGGTGCCTTCCATGGATATTCAATTAAGCAATATATATATCATGGATACAAAGAAATATGCTCATCTCTATGATTATCTCTAGGGCATATTTCTAACAGTCTCCCACTTGCACTAGAGTTAATCTAGAAGATATCTAATACCCATAGATCTCACGTGTGCCTCATGCTTAGGTTGTGGAAGAGGTTTTGTCAAAGGATCAGCAACATTCAAATCCGTATGTATTTTGCATATCTTTATCTCACCCCGCCTAATGAATTCCCGTATGAGGTGAAACTTCCGTAGTACGTGTTTGTTTTTCTGGTGGTTCCTTGGCTCCTTAGCTTGCGCAATAGCCCCATTGTTGTCACAGTAGAGGTTCAATGGGCTAGATGCATTAGGAAACACACCAAGCTCGATGAGGAACTTTCTTATCCAAACACCTTCCTTCGCAGATTCAGAAGCTGCAATGTACTCGGCTTCTGTTGTAGAATCAGTCACAGTCTCCTGTTTGGAACTCTTCCAACTAACAGCACCACCATTTATTGTGAACACAAAACCTGATTGCGATTTTAACTCGTCTGGGTCAGTTTGGAAGCTAGCATCGGTGTAACCAGTTACAACGAGCTCCTCCTTACCCCCATATACCAGGAACATATCTTTAGTCCTTCTTAAGTACTTAAGAATGCCTTTTACTGCTGTCCAGTGATCCTCACCTGGATCAGCCTGGTACCTACTCGTAGCACTTATAGCGTATGAAACATCTGGGCGTGTACTTATCATGGCATACATGATTGATCCAATCGCTGAGGCGTATGGTACCTTACTCATGCGCTCCCGCTCATTAGCCGTCGCAGGACATTGCATCTGGCTAAGGTGTTTACCATGTGACATAGGTATGAAACCTTTCTTGGACTGTTCCATGTTGAACCGTTTCAAAACCTTGTCAATGTACGTATCTTGACTTAATCCTATAAGCCTCTTCGACCTATCTCTATAGATCCTTATGCCCAAAATATATGCTGCTTCCCCTAAGTCCTTCATAGAAAAACTCTTTTTCAGTGAAGCCTTGACGGACTCCAGCATAGGAATGTCATTCCCAATCAATAATATGTCATCCACATACAAGATCAGAAATACAACAGCGCTCCCACTTTCCTTCTTGTAAACACAAGCTTCTTCTTCATTCTGATGAAAACCAAGCCCTTTGATCACTTCATCAAAACGAATGTTCCAACTCCGAGATGCTTGCTTCAACCCATAAATGGATTTCTGAAGTTTGCATATCTTTCCAGCATTGATTGGATCGACAAAACCCTCGGGCTGTATCATATACACGTCCTCATCTAGATTTCCATTAAGGAAAGCTGTTTTGACATCCATCTGCCAAATCTCATAATCGAAATATGCGGCAATAGCTAGAATGATCCGAATAGATTTAAGCATCGCTACTGGCGAGAATGTCTCGTCATAGTCAACTCCTTGAACTTGTCGAAAACCCTTTGCAACAAGTCGAGCCTTATAGATGTGAACATTTCCATCCATGTCTTTCTTCTTCTTATAGATCCATTTGCATTCTATAGGTCTAACACCATCAGGCGGGTCAACCAAGTTCCAAACTTGATTTTCTCCCATGGAATCTATCTCGGATCTCATGGCGACATGCCATTTCTCGGAATCTGGGTCCATCATCGCTTCTGAATATGTTGCAGGTTCGTCGTTGTCTAACAACAACACTTCCCCATTGCCCAACAATAGCACTTCTCCTCGTGCCTCGCGAAGCCTTGCTGACCTTCGTGGTTGTGGTGGTGATTCTCTTGCCATAGACATCTCAACTTGTTCTGCTACATTAGCATCACTTGTTGAATCTTGTCCCACTGGCTCATCCTGAACTTCTTCAAGATACACCTTTTGTTTACTTTTCTCTCTTTTGAGAAACTCTTTCTCTAAGAACACACCGTTCCGGGCGACAAACACTTTTCCCTCTGACCGGTGGTAAAAGTAATATCCTAAAGTTTCCTTTGGATATCCCACGAACATGCACTTGTCCGATTTTGGAGTGAGTTTATCCGACTGTAGTCGCTTGACGTAAACCTCACAACCCCAAATCTTCAGAAAAGACAAACTGGGAGTCTTCCCAGTCCACATCTCATATGGTGTCTTAACTACGGACTTAGATGGTACCCTATTTAGTGTGAAAGCTGCTGTTTCTAGAGCGTATCCCCAAAACGACAAAGGTAGGTCCGACTGGCTCATCATTGATCGAACCATATCCAATAAAGTCCGATTACGTCGCTCAGACACGCCATTCCTCTGAGGCGTTCCAGGCGGCGTAAGCTGTGGAACAATTCCACAACTCTTTAGATGATTGCTAAACTCATGACTCAAATATTCACCACCACGATCTGATCGCAGTGCTTTAATTTTCTTGCCACGCTGATTTTCTACTTCATTCTGAAACTCTTTGAACTTTTCTAAGGATTCAGACTTGTGTTTCATTAAGTAGACATACCCATATCTACTAAAATCATCAGTGAAGGTTATGAAGTATTGGAATCCTCCCCTAGCTGTCGTACTCATTGGTCCGCACACATCAGTATGTATGAGTTCCAATAAATCTAATGTCCTCTCCGGTAAACCCGTGAAAGGCGCCTTGGTCATCTTACCAAGTAAGCAAGCTTCACATGTCTCGTATGATTCAAAATCAAACGAAGTTAAAAGCCCATCAGAATGAAGCTTCTTCATGCGATTCTCACTTATATGACCCAAACGACAGTGCCACATGTAGGTAGGACTTAAATCATTAGGCCGAGGCCTTTTAGCATTAATATTACAGATAGGTGCATCATCAAGATTTAAAATGAATAACCCATTCATAATGGATGCAAAAGCCACAAACATGCCATTCTTAGAGATCACACAACCATTGTTTTCACTCGCAAATGAATAACCATCCTTCATCAAACATGAAGGAGACATAATGTTTCGACTCATACTAGGAACTAGATAACAATTATTTAACTCCAAAATAAATCCTGATGGGAGGTGGAGTTGCATCGTCCCGACGGTCAACGCAGCAACTCTTGCATTATTGCCTACCCGGAAATCAACTTCTCCTCTTTTCACGCTTCTACTTCTTATCATTCCCTGCATCGAATTGCAAATATGGGCAACCGATCCGGTATCAAATACCCAAGAATTAATATAAGAATCAGCAAGAAAAATTTCTGTAATGTGAATAGCAAGTGTACCTGCTGCGGCTGTACCCTTACCGCCGCGATCCTTAATAGAGGCCAAGTACTGCTTGCAATTCCTTTTCCAGTGACCAAGTTCTTTGCAATAAAAGCACTCTGCATCTGCAGCTGGTCCAGCCTTGGGCTTTTGATTTGGCTTGGATACTGTATCCTTTGCCTTGCCCTTCTTCTTTTGAGTTTTACCCTTCTTCTTAAAGTTGGGTTTGTTTTGGACCGCCATCACATGGCCGCTGCTGCCAGCGCTTTTCTTTATGTCCCCCTCTGCTGTTTTCAGCATGCCACATAGTTCATTGAGGCCCCTCTCCGCCCCATGCATATGGTAGTTCGTGATGAAGTTTCCATAGCTGGGCGGAAGAGATGCCAAAATGAAGTCAGTGGCCAACTCTTGGCTTATTGGGAAGCCTAGCTTCTCCAACCTCTGACTGTAACCAACCATTTTGATTACGTGTGGCCCAACTGCTGCGCCTTCTGCTAGCTTGCATTCCAGAAAGGCTTTGGACACATTGAACCTTTCTGTCCTAGCCTGAGTCTGGAACATATCCTTGAGCGCCACGATCATATCGTGCACCTCATGGTTTGTCTCAAACTGCATCTGCAGCTCAGGCTCCATGCAAGCAAGCATTAGGCAACTCACTTCAAGATTAGTATCCATTGCTTTCTTGTAAGCGGTTTTAGCTGCAGCAGTTGCATTTTCACCAGGATCCTCTGGTAGTGGGGTGTCTAGAACGTCTTCCTTTTTTTCAGCCCTGAGAACAATTCTCAGGTTACGGATCCAATCCGTATAGTTTGTTCCATTTAACTTATCCTTTTCAAGAATTGTTCGCAAAGTAAATGTTGGTGTGCTAGGTGCCATTTATCTACAACAAAATAATGCAAAATACTAAGACAAAAATATCCATGACAGAGTAAATCATATTAAACATTTAATAGTCTACTCCCACTAAAATCAATATCCCTCGATTGATACTTAGTGATTCAGAACCCACAACTAACAAGTCTACTAGTGAGCTTTAGCATCACCGCTAGAAGACAAGGTAGATCGGTAAGCAACTCCTTGCTAATCATATCATATATATGACTCCTGTTGTTGGGTGACATCTCTATGTCTCGGCTCCCAACCTTATGCCTCAAAGTCCTTAACCATTAAGCTGACTTTGTTTAAGTTAACCAACCCTTTCTGCAGTTCGTATCCGATACAAACCTATCTAGTCAAGGAAAACTGGTGGCACCCTAATTTCATAGACCCACCACCAATTGTACAAGACTTATGATAGTGCAAGGTTTGGAGAGGCATTAAAGCTTAAACGTTTATGAGGGATCGTCCTACTTATAACATCGCACGCAAGGAATTATATGCAATATAAACAAGTAGAACAATAAGAATGGCATTCACACAACAGTTGTGATTCGGTATGGCTTGCTTTCACATGGTGATCCCCATCTCCAATAATCTGTCCATCACGATGATCTCCATCTCCATGATATAGGTATGCCATCCTCCAGGTGATGAGTCCTTCAAGACCTATCTAACGTATGCTGGTAAACAAATTACATATACGCTTTGGATCATCACATGTTGACACGCAGGTCATTACATTAAATTTGGACAATACATGTGGCTCCAGCCGTATTGCCCTGGTCACGACACGCAGGTCATGAATAATTTATTAACATGCATCATATACACAATAGCCATACCGATCACAAGATGTCCTGCAAAAACAGGTTAGACAAACACGTTTCTACACGTTCGCCACTTCAGCAGATAGCCACGGCGGTCCCGCTGGCCGGTCAGCGGGCGGGGGGTCGAGGGGGGAGCCGCCCCCCGCGGGTCTCAGGGCAGCGCCCTGAAAACCTCACAGGATTCCATGCATCGTATGTATGGAAATTCCACTGGAAAACTCATGCGGTTGATCAAATCAACACAAATCCGAGACTTTCGACCCGAAGAAGATTACACTCATGACGTCGATCTGTTACGTCAATCTGCTGGTTGTGTGTGCAGTTAGCCCCGATGGTGATTCCAGCCGGTAGGGGCAAGTCGCGCATACAACAGAGAAGGACGAACTGATCTCTCTAGTCATATCCGATGTAATCTACTTCAACCCTCTATTACCAATTGATCTAATCAAACCGTGCATCAAGTAGATCCATCTCATGAACCTAGATCCAGACCTAAAACTACGCAGAACCTGGCTTTGATACCACTGTAGGATTACGGGGAGGCTACACTAGCGCAAAACAAAATTTTCAACCCCATAATACCAAGAACTACTGCGGTTATAGGTCATGGAATTACCACTAGACGCGCAGAGCAGCGGAAGACGTCTCGATGTAGACGAACGCGTCGAGCAGTGCCGTGCAGTTGCTGGCGTCCTTCACGTCCTCGCACGGTTCGTCCAAGTGCTCCAGATGCAGCACCTCCGAGGTATCCACACGTACAGGGAGGAAGCGCCGCGTACCGAACTGCTAGGTTCGCGACGGCGGCTTGGCGAGGGCGAGAGGCGAGCGGCGGCTGCTGCGGCGGCTGCTGGTCTGCAGGTGGCGAATTAGGTTATATGTTAACCGCGCCCCCGCCCCTCATTATATAGGCGTTATGGTGGGCTTCTGACGCCGAGGCCCATCATTAACCCTAAAGCCCAGTCTAATTTCGGATCTAATCCGAATTAGGCTTCCTTCCCCTTAAGTGTGTGACCCTATAGGTTCACGTACAAATAGACATAGCCCGAGTACTCTTACTTGGCCCAATAATTGACAGCGGCCTCTAGCAAGACATGTCAACTCCTATGTGTACGTAAAGATCATATCAGACGAACCATTGCGACATTACGTACATGCTGTTCCCTTTGTCTCACGATATTTGGTCTGGCTCTAAGCTGACCTCTCTTTCTCGATACTGTGAATTGGAATCCTTTCAATGGTTAACTCTTAACCCTAGCACGGCCATGCATTTCTTGATCCAATCACTCGAGGGGCCCAGAGATATCTCTCTCACAAAGAGAGGGACAAATTCCATCTTGACTGACCATGCCTCACAGCATGCTTCCTGACAAACCCAAAACTACCTTTATAACTACCCAGTTACGAGATAGCGTTTGATAGTCCCTAAGTAAGTCAATTCACATCTTGAGAACATGCGACAATCTCAGGTCTAAGGATACAGTATTCATGTTGCAAGAAGAGAACTATATTACAATATCTCACGTTGGGTCGGTCCAACCTCATGTCATACATGCGCCCACATTATTAGTTTAACATCTCCATGTTCATGACTTGTGAAATGTAGTCATCAACTAATACATGTGCTAGTCATCGACTCTGACCAGGGACATCATTTAGAATAACCATATAAGTAAAGAATCTCACAAACAATTCACATAATTGCTAATCAATACAAGGTGCCTTCCATGGATATTCAATTAAGCAATATATATATCATGGATACAAAGAAATATGCTCATCTCTATGATTATCTCTAGGGCATATTTCTAACACCTCCCCCATGCGCGTGCCCCCCTCCTTTCTCTCCCTTTCTTTCATTTTATTTTTCCCACGCATCAACTTCCTCTCCTCCACCTCTCTCTCTCTCTCCCCCGTGGTGCCCTAGGTTTTAGAGACGGTGATTGCCGGATTTGGACCCCGAGGTGAGCTCCCCTCCCCTCTCCCTCTCCCTCTCTCTCTTCTCCTCCCCTCCCCTTTCTTCTTCCCTAGGCGCCCCTTGTTTCCCCCCTGCGCGTGCACACCTGCGCGACCTCGGCCGTCCCTCGGCGGCGCGCCCCTGCTCCCCCCGCGGCGGCCCCTGCTCCCCCACGGTGCGGCCTCGGCCCTCCCCCGCGGCGTGGCCTTGGCCCCCCGGCGGCGCGCCCCTTCTCCCCCACGTGGCGCGCCCCTGCCCCCTCTCGCGGCGCGGCCCCTACTCCCCCCGCGGCGCGGCCCTCGGCCCCCAGTGGCGTGGCCCTCGGCTCCCCCGTAGCTCGCCCCTGCCTCCCCCGGCGGTGCGGCCCAGCCCCCCCTCCCCGGCGCATAGCCCCTGCCCCGGCAGCGCGGCCCCTCACGGCTTGCTTAGCGCTTTCCCGCGCGCGCAGTGTAACGCCCCGAATTTTGCAGTTGAATTTTTTTCTTTTCTTTACTCGCCAAAATTCGGGCGTTACCTTTTCTTTTTCTGTTTCCCTCGCTAAACCTTGATCTTTTCCAAAGTTTTAGCGGGATTCGGTTTGGAATTCCCGTGTAAGAAAAACTCTAAAAATACTTTATGTTGTTTGATGCACCATGCCGAACCTTGCATTTCCTTTGATTGCTTTGAAGGTGCAAATGCATTCATGTAGGAAGATCGGATTTCGAAAATAGGGAAATAATCTTTTCTTTTTCTTTCCCTCTCTTTCTCTCTCCTCTTTTTCTCTCTCTCCCGCGCTGTGGGCCGACCCCGGCCGGCCCAGCCGCCCCTGGCGCCCCCTCTTGGGCCTTGGCAAGGCCCAGCCGCCCCCCCATTTTCCCCTTTTTTTCCCAAGCCCTCTCCCTCTCCCTCTCATTTTCCCTCTCTCTCTCTCCCTAGCGCCGCCCCTACCCGCCCCTGCCCTAAGCCGCCGCCGCCCCCTGCCGCCGGCCGCCCCTCGCCGTCGTTCCCCGACGCCGGTGAGCCGCCCCCCCCTCCTCTCTCCTCCCTCCCTCTCCCCTTTCCCCTTCTCTCCCTCCCCGGCCCAACCGCCCCGCCGCTCGGCTGCCCTGGCCGCGCCGCCGGCCGCCTGGCCGCGCCCTGGCCCGCCCCCTGCTCGGCCCCAGCCGGCCGCTGGCCGCCCCAGCCGGCCGCTGGCCGCCCCAGCCGCGCCTTCGGCCGCCCGCTCGGCCGCCCAGCCCGACCCCCCCCCGCGCCCGCCTGGCCGGCCGGTTCAATCGGGCCAGCTCGGCCGCCCTCCCCCGCGCGCCCGCCCAGCTCAGCCGCCCAGCCCAGGGCCAGTTCAACCGCCCCTAGGGCCGGTTCAACCGCCCCCCCCCTCTGTTTTTTTTTATTTTTTTTATTTTATTTTATTTACTTTCTGTGATCATGATTACCTTATGTTAGGTAGACTAATCATTGTTTATGCTATGGAAAATAGGAAGTTTAATTTAAAATTCCGTTATGCTATTGATTCACGTAGTTAATTGTTTATCCCGTGCAATGTTGATCAACTTAAAATGATTAGGTTTTCATTAGCATATATAACAGAATTCTTTTGTTAAGAATCAATCGTAACTAATCATTAGTGCATAAATTTTAAACCCCTGCGAGACCCTTTCCCGTTTCTTTCTAACCATAACAAATGTGATATCGAATGTCATACTTGATGCATATTCGCTTTACTTGTTCCCTTGTATGGTGTACTGTTCTTTTATATTAAATATGTGGATGTATGTATGTTTGCGCTCGCATAGAGAACGATCCGGTCGAAGAGCCCGAGGAATTCGCAGGAGAAGCCCCTGAGCAGCAGTCGGTTGGTGGAGGCAAGTGTCCTTTGACCTATTTCTGTCCTATTCATTCTTTAATTCACCTCCCGCATTACACATTTATACTTAAGGATTGACTAGCTTTTGTTATCCATGTCCTTGTTTACCTATTTGGGTCAGATTATTACTGCTTAGTTTGATGCTATTGCTCGACTCTAATCAATGAACATGATGTGATTATCTATGATACGCTGTTTTCCCCTTCTTATTTATGATCATACTTGTGGCATTTAAGGGGACTCGAGCGGTTTCTCGAGTGCCTCTCCGTAAGGACTTGTTCAATGGATGACCGCCCGGGAAAACAGTGCAACCATGAGGGTGGAATGGGACGCCCTTAGCTGAATAATTAGAGGAACCGGGGTGTAGTTCGCTTAGCCGTTGTGCCGTCAATGGGGCTCGGTGTATGCGGCTCGCTCTGCCAAGGTTGATTTGTCCCTTGGGGAGGAGTGCGGTACATTTAGGAAACCTAACGGGTGGCTACAGCCCCGGGGAATCTTTGTAAAGGCTACGTAGTGAGACCCTGCCTATTCACCTTGGTAGTGTTTAAGGGTTTGATCGGCCCGAGGCAAGAGGGAATCACGGCTTGTGGGTAAAGTGCACAACCTCTGCAGAGTGTTATGAAAACTGATATATCAGCCGTGCTCATGGTTATGAGCGGCCAAGGGAGCTCCAGAGATTAGTGATACTTGATCAGAGATACTTTGGTACAGGTGGCAATGAGATTGATGGTTCTGATTATGATTATGGTATTGGTAAGTGGTATTCTTTCCGTTTGGAAAGGATACGTTGGGCTAATAACTTGGGTTAATGTTAAAACCTGGCTCTCTACTAGTAAGTAATAACCTGACCAACTAAAAGCAACTGCTTGACTTATCCCCACATAAAGCTAGTCCACTACAGCCAAACAGGATACTTGCTGAGTATGTTGATGTGTACTCACCCTTGCTCTACACACCAAACCCCCCCCCAGGTTGTCAGCATTGCAACCACTGCTCAGGAGAAGATGAAGCTGTGGAAGGAGACTTCCAGGAGTTCCAAGACTATGACGAGTTCTAGGCGTGGGTTAGCGGCAACCCCCAGTCGGCTGCCTGTGAAGGCCGCGTTATCTACGTTTCTTTTTCGCACTTTGATTTATTGTAAGAACTATATGGACGTCTCAGACGTATGATGTAATCGACTATTATTTCCCCTTTTAATACTATTTGAGCACTGTGTGATGATGTCCATGTTATGTAACTGCTGTGTACGTGAATAACTGATCCTGGCACGTACATGGTTCGCATTCGGTTTACCTTCTAAAAACCGGGTGTGACATAAGTGGTATCAAAGCCGTGCTGACTGTAGGACCGCTAACCTAGAGTAGAATGGTCGTTCTAAGGATTATAGACCTCTGTCCCTGCCTTGACTTTGATATCCCTTCAAAAGTTGGTCCTACTGACCAAACCTATGTTCTACTATATAATATGCCTTGCTGAAAATTTTGTTTATCCTGATCCTTCCTCTATTTATGATTCATTATTATTCTGATCCTTCATTTATTTACGATTCATTATTTGCTGGTCATATTAATTCTGTTCTCACCCTTTTGCTTGCGATGTCTTTTGTAGATGGCTCGACTTAGACACACTGCACGAAAGTCCATCATCCCCTTCTTACCCTCCCGCCTTGCTGAGCGTCCGCTTCGCCGTCCCGTGGCCGGACAGTCCAGCCACTTGGAGAGACTGCACCACCGCCTGCATGAGGAGCAGGAACGTCGACGACAGGAGCAGCAGGGCTCTTCCTTCTCACTCCAGCAGGAGATAGAGTCTGTGAGGAGCTGCTCTCCTGTGCTTCCTCTGGAGGCGCCCCCTGCACCACCACTGGGCGCCCCAGCTTCTGGAGTAGCTGTTGGAGGAGATCCAGACAACGGAGATGGCGACGACAGCTTGAGCCACGACATCGACTTCTCTGCTGACCATGAGCCGGAAGGATGGGTTGCTCGACCCATCACTCGCGACGCTGCTCGCGGGTGTCACTTCCACGACGCGCTCGACACCCTGCTACGTCGGGCACTTGACCGACGTACTTGGTCCATCGAGTATCGCTGTGTGGTCTACCAGCACAGTCGCGGGGTCTACCCGGACCGCTGGGAGGCGACCTGCTTGGTGCGCCGTCCGGAGAACAGTCTCCAGGGCGCGGAGGCTTGCTCAGAGCACTATTCTATCTCTGAGCGGGACTCAGCTGAGGCAGCCATGCAGGATGCTGCACGGCGTGCGCTTTCGCACTACTGCTCGGTTCTTGGTGGGGTAGCTGATGGTCTCGACCTGAAGTATTACCCCCGCCGTCCATCTGGCAGCACAGGAGGCGTGATTGTTTCACCTGCTGGTGAAGACAATCCTAGGTTGAGCAGCACAGTCAACCTAGCCGCCGTGCTAAACACGGAGCTGGACCATGCATTAGACGAGCTGAGTAGGGCTCGTGCTGAGATCGCCCTGCTGCGGGCTGAGCGCGCGGAACGTCGTCACTTGGATGATGGTTCCCCCGCTCCCGTCGGGACTCAGCACCCGTACCGCTCACCTCGGCGTGGACGCCAGTCTTATGGCAATCCCGACTGCAAGACCAAGATAAATCTAGAACCATAGATCGTTAGAGTTGGATCTTGTAATTAATACGAAATATATATACATAGAAGCTTCAGTCTTAGCGTTAGTCTCGGTCTTAGCTAGTCTTAGTTAGACAGGGTAGTTTGCTATATCCTGTGCATTTATGTTTGTCATGATGAACTATGTTTGGTTTGGATCTTTGTAATGACTGTCACCAGAGTGTGGGTATCCCCTGCATTTTGGCTTACATATTATGTTAATGGAGTTAGTTATATAGTTGGGAAAACCTTTATTCTACTTTCCTCTTTATCTGAGAAGCTGTGTGGTCTGTGTTGGAGATCAGTGAAGATGCTCATCTGTTCAGTGCTGTTGGAGAATTCCATACTCTTTTCTTATGCTGCAAGATTTGCCAGATCAGTTCTGATGTGTGGTTGCGTTCTGCAGATGTCAGAGAACAGGCGCAGAGGAGGAAGGCGTGCTCAGCAGGAGCAAGCCGCTCCGCAGGATGAGGTGCCTCAGCAGCAGCACCTGCCGCCCCCGCCCCCGATGTCGATCGAGCAGATGTTTCTGATGCAGACTCAGGCAGTTCAGGCCATCGGTCAGACTCTGGCCGCCATTCAGCAGCAGCAGCAGCAGCAACAGCAGCAAGCACCACCCCAGCCTCAGATGCCTCAGATGCCCAGAGACAAGCGTGCTGAATTCATGAGAGGTCATCCCCCAACGTTCGCTCACTCTTCTGACCCCATGGATGCTGAAGATTGGCTGCGCACTGTGGAGCGGGAGTTGCATACCGCTCAGTGCGATGACAGGGAGAAAGTCTTGTATGGTCCCCGTTTGTTGAGAGGAGCAGCCCAATCATGGTGGGAGTCTTACCTCGCCACTCATGCCAACCCCGATGCCATCACCTGGGAAGAATTCAGAGGTAGCTTTCGTCAGTACCATGTGCCTGCAGGTCTGATGACAGTGAAGAAGGAGGAGTTCCTGGCCCTTAAGCAAGGGTCATCATCTGTCAGTGAGTATCGAGACAGGTTTCTGCAGTTGTCCCGTTATGCTCCTGAGGATGTCAACACTGACGCCAAGCGACAGTACCGTTTCTTGAGAGGCTTGGTTGACCCTCTTCAGTACCAACTGATGAATCATACCTTCCCGACATTCCAGCACCTGATTAACAGAGCAATCATGACAGAAAGGAAGCGTAAGGAGATGGAGGATCGTAAGCGCAAGATCAGTGGACCCCAGCCTGGAAGCAGCAGTCGTCCTCGTTTTTCAGGCAATCAACCTCAGCAGTTCAGGCAGAACCAGCGTCCACCTCAGCAGCATCAGCAGCGTCAGTAGTATCAGCAGTTCCAAAGGCAGTATCCTCAGCACCAGTACCAGAACCGTCAGAGCAATCAATCAGGAGGTCAGTTTCAGAGGCAGAATCAGCAGACACCTCGTCTTCCTGCCCTAGCAAGCCAGCAGAGCAATCAGGCAGCACCAGCTCAGGTTGGAAACAGAGCATGTTTCCACTGTGGAGAGCAAGGCCACTGGGTGATGCAATGTCCGAAGAAGGCAGCCCAGCAGCAGTCAGGCCCCAATGCCCCAGCAAAGCAGAATGTGTCCCAGCCTGGAGCAGGCAACCGCCCTCAGCAGCGCTATAATCATGGAAGATTGAATCACTTGGAGGCTGAAGCAGTTCAGGAGACCCCCGGCATGACAGTAGGTATGTTTCCAGTCGACTCCCATATTGCAGAAGTGTTATTTGATACTGGAGCAACGCATTCTTTTATTACTGCATCATGGGTAGAAGCACATAATCTTCCAATTACTACCATGTCAACCCCCATTCAAATTGACTCAGCTGGTGGTAGAATTCGAGCTGATAGCATATGTTTGAATATAAGTGTGGAAATAAGGGGGATAGCGTTTCCCGCTAACCTTATAGTAATGGGTACTCAGGGAATAGATGTCATCCTAGGGATGAATTGGCTAGATAAGTATCAGGCAGTTATCAGTTGTGATAAAAGGACAATCAAGTTGGTGTCCCCACTAGGAGAGGAAGTGGTGACCGAGTTAGTCCCGCCTGAGCCAAAGAAAGGAAGTTGTTATCAGATGGCTGTCGATAGCAGTGAAGCAGACCCGATTGAGAGTATCAAGGTTGTGTCTAAATTCCCAGATGTGTTTCCAAAGGACTTACCGGGTATGCCACCAGAGCGGAAAGTTGAGTTTGCCATAGAGCTTCTTCCTGGAACCGCCCCTATCTTTAAGAGAGCTTACAGAATATCTGGACCAGAGTTGGTTGAGCTTAAGAAGCAGATTGATGAGCTGTCAGAGAAAGGTTACATCCGGCCAAGCACCTCGCCTTGGGCCGCCCCTGTCTTGTTTGTGGAAAAGAAAGATGGCACCAAAAGGATGTGTATCGATTATCGAGCTTTGAATGAAGTCACGATCAAGAACAAGTATCCCTTGCCCAGAATAGAAGATCTGTTCGACCAGTTGAGAGGAGCCAGTGTGTTCTCCAAGATAGATCTGAGGTCAGGTTATCATCAGCTCAGGATCCGACCTTCGGACATTCCGAAGACGACATTCATTACCAAGTATGGTTTGTATGAGTTCACAGTGATGTCTTTTGGTTTGACCAATGCACCAGCGTTCTTTATGAACTTGATGAACAGTGTATTCATGGATTATCTCGATAAGTTTGTGGTGGTATTCATTGATGACATTCTGGTTTATTCTCAAAGCGAAGAAGAACATGCAGATCATTTGAGGATGGTAATGCAGAGATTGCGAGAGCACCAGTTGTATGCAAAGTTGAGCAAGTGTGAGTTCTGGATCAGTGAAGTCCTGTTCTTGGGTCACATAATCAACAAAGAAGGATTGGCTGTGGATCCGAAGAAAGTGGCAGACATTCTGAACTGGAAAGCGCCAACGGATGCTCGAGGAATCAAGAGCTTCATTGGAATGGCCGGATATTATCGGCGATTCATTGAAGGGGTTTCGAAGATTGCGAAACCAATGACAGCGTTGCTAGGCAACAAGGTTGAGTTCAAGTGGACCCAGAAATGCCAAGAAGCCTTTGAAGCGCTGAAAGAGAAGTTGACAACAGCGCCTGTCCTAGTCTTGCCTGATGTGCACAAGCCCTTCTCTGTGTACTGTGATGCTTGCTACACAGGTTTGGGATGCGTGTTGATGCAAGAGGGAAGAGTTGTGGCTTACTCGTCCCGACAGCTGAAGGTTCATGAGAAGAATTACCCAATCCATGATCTAGAGTTGGCAGCAGTGGTTCACGCACTGAAGACATGGAGGCACTATCTGTATGGACAGAAATGCGATGTTTACACAGATCACAAGAGTCTGAAGTACATATTCACTCAGTCAGAGTTGAATATGAGGCAAAGAAGATGGTTAGAGCTGATCAAAGATTATGAGTTGGAGATTCATTACCATCCAGGCAAAGCAAACGTAGTGGCAGATGCTTTGAGCAGAAAGAGTCAAGTCAATCTGATGGTCGCTCGTCCGATGCCCTATGAGTTGGCCAAGGAGTTCGACAGGTTGAGTCTCGGATTTCTGAACAATTCGCGAGGAGTCACAGTTGAATTGGAACCTACCTTGGAGCGAGAAATCAAAGAAGCGCAGAAGAATGATGAGAAGATCAGTGAGATTCGGCGACTGATTTTAGACGGCAGAGGCAAAGATTTTCGAGAAGATGCAGAAGGCGTGATATGGTTCAAAGACCGCTTGTGTGTTCCCAATGTCCAGTCTATTCGGGAGTTGATTCTCAAGGAAGCTCATGAGACAGCTTATTCGATTCACCCTGGCAGTGAGAAGATGTATCAGGATCTGAAGAAGAAATTCTGGTGGTACGGAATGAAGAGGGAAATCGCAGAGCATGTGGCTATGTGCGATAGTTGTCGAAGAATTAAGGCAGAGCACCAGAGACCAGCTGGATTGTTGCAACCGTTGCAGATCCCTCAGTGGAAATGGGATGAAATTGGTATGGATTTCATAGTCGGATTGCCTCGCACTCGAGCCGGCTACGATTCCATTTGGGTAGTAGTGGACCGTTTGACCAAGTCAGCCCACTTTATACCTGTCAAGACCACCTACAGCAGTGCAGTATTGGCAGAGTTGTATATGTCTCGGATCGTTTGTCTTCATGGTGTGCCAAAGAAGATAGTGTCAGACAGAGGAACGCAGTTCACCTCTCATTTCTGGTAGCAGTTGCATGAAGCTTTGGGCACACATCTGAATTTCAGTTCAGCTTATCACCCGCAGACAGATGGCCAGACCGAAAGAACCAATCAGATTCTTGAAGATATGTTGAGAGCCTGTGCGTTGCAAGATCAGTCCGGATGGGATAAGCGATTGCCTTATGCAGAGTTTTCCTATAACAACAGTTACCAGGCCAGTTTGAAGATGTCACCATTTCAAGCGCTTTATGGAAGGAGTTGCAGAACTCCGTTGCAATGGGATCAGCCCGGAGAAAAGCAAGTGTTTGGGCCAGACATTCTGCTTGAAGCTGAAGAGAACATCAAGATGGTCCGAGAGAATCTGAAGATAGCGCAATCGAGGCAGCGAAGCTATGCAGACACAAGAAGAAGAGAGCTGAGTTTTGAAGTCGGAGACTTTGTCTATCTGAAAGTGTCACCGATCAGAGGAGTCAGAAGGTTCGGAATCAAAGGCAAGCTAGCACCCCGCTACATTGGTCCGTACCAGATCCTCTCAAAGCGTGGAGAAGTGGCCTATCAGCTCAGTCTGCCAGAGAATTTGTCAGCTGTGCATGATGTCTTTCATGTGTCTCAATTGAAGAAGTGCTTGCGTGTGCCAGAAGAGCAGTTGCCAGTGGAAGGTCTGGAAGTCCAGGAGGACTTGACCTATGTTGAGAAGCCAGCTCAGATCCTTGAGATTGCAGATAGAGTCACCCGAAGGAAGACCATCAGAATGTGCAAAGTCAGATGGAGTCATCACTCTGAGGAAGAAGCAACCTGGGAGCGTGAAGATGATTTGATGGCCAAGTACCCAGAGCTCTTTGCTAGCCAGCCCTGAATCTCGAGGGCGAGATTCTTTTAAGGGGGATAGGTTTGTAACGCCCCGAATTTTGCAGTTGAATTTTTTTCTTTTCTTTACTCGCCAAAATTCGGGCGTTACCTTTTCTTTTTCTGTTTCCCTCGCTAAACCTTGATCTTTTCCAAAGTTTTAGCGGGATTCGGTTTGGAATTCCCGTGTAAGAAAAACTCTAAAAATACTTTATGTTGTTTGATGCACCATGCCGAACCTTGCATTTCCTTTGATTGCTTTGAAGGTGCAAATGCATTCATGTAGGAAGATCGGATTTCGAAAACAGGGAAATAATCTTTTCTTTTTCTTTCCCTCTCTTTCTCTCTCCTCTTTTTCTCTCTCTCCCGCGCTGTGGGCCGACCCCGGCCGGCCCAGCCGCCCCTGGCGCCCCCTCTTGGGCCTTGGCAAGGCCCAGCCGCCCCCCCCCCCCATTTTCCCCTTTTTTTTCCCAAGCCCTCTCCCTCTCCCTCTCATTTTCCCTCTCTCTCTCTCCCTAGCGCCGCCCCTACCCGCCCCTGCCCTAAGCCGCCGCCGCACCCTGCCGCCGGCCGCCCCTCGCCGTCGTTCCCCGACGCCGGTGAGCCGCCCCCCCCCTCCTCTCTCCTCCCTCCCTCTCCCCTTTCCCCTTCTCTCCCTCCCCGGCCCAACCGCCCGGCCGCTCGGCTGCCCTGGCCGCGCCCGGCCGCCTGGCCGCGCCGCCGGCCGCCTGGCCGCGCCCTGGCCGGCCCCGGCCGCGCCCAGCCGCGCCCCGGCCCGACCCCTGCTCGGCCCCAGCCGGCCGCTGGCCGCCCCAGCCGCGCCTTCGGCCGCCCGCTCGGCCGCCCAGCCCGACCCCCCCCCCCCCCCCGCGCCCGCCTGGCCGGCCGGTTCAACCGGGCCAGCTCGGCCGCCCTCCCCCGCGCGCCCGCCCAGCTCAGCCGCCCAGCCCAGGGCCAGTTCAACCGCCCCTAGGGCCGGTTCAACCGCCCCCCCCCTCTGTTTTTTTTATTTTTTTTTATTTTATTTTATTTACTTTCTGTGATCATGATTACCTTATGTTAGGTAGACTAATCATTGTTTATGCTATGGAAAATAGGAAGTTTAATTTAAAATTCCGTTATGCTATTGATTCACGTAGTTAATTGTTTATCCCGTGCAATGTTGATCAACTTAAAATGATT
The DNA here is from genome assembly GCA_029449295.1 of Zea luxurians. Lineage (NCBI taxonomy): Eukaryota > Viridiplantae > Streptophyta > Magnoliopsida > Poales > Poaceae > Zea > Zea luxurians. The sequence continues at coordinate 39,103,435 of JAOPSE010000001.1, read as the reverse complement.
AGGTTTTCGTTAGCATATATAACAGAATTCTTTTGTTAAGAATCAATCGTAACTAATCATTAGTGCATAAATTTTAAACCCCTGCGAGACCCTTTCCCGTTTCTTTCTAACCATAACAAATGCGATATCGAATGTCATACTTGATGCATATTCGCTTTACTTGTTCCCTTGTATGGTGTACTGTTCTTTTATATTAAATATGTGGATGTATGTATGTTTGCGCTCGCATAGAGAACGATCCGGTCGAAGAGCCCGAGGAATTCGCAGGAGAAGCCCCTGAGCAGTAGTCGGTTGGTGGAGGCAAGTGTCCTTTGACCTATTTCTGTCCTATTCATTCTTTAATTCACCTCCCGCATTACACATTTATACTTAAGGATTGACTAGCTTTTGTTATCCATGTCCTTGTTTACCTATTTGGGTCAGATTATTACTGCTTAGTTTGATGCTATTGCTCGACTCTAATCAATGAACATGATGTGATTATCTATGATACGCTGTTTCCCCTTCTTATTTATGATCATACTTGTGGCATTTAAGGGGACTCGAGCGGTTTCTCGAGTGCCTCTCCGTAAGGACCTGTTCAATGGATGACCGCCCGGGAAAACAGTGCAACCATGAGGGTGGAATGGGACGCCCTTAGCTGAATAATTAGAGGAACCGGGGTGTAGTTCGCTTAGCCGTTGTGCCGTCAATGGGGCTCGGTGTATGCGGCTCGCTCTGCCAAGGTTGATTTGTCCCTTGGGGAGGAGTGCGGTACATTTAGGAAACCTAACGGGTGGCTACAGCCCCGGGGAATCTTTGTAAAGGCTACGTAGTGAGACCCTGCCTATTCACCTTGGTAGTGTTTAAGGGTTTGATCGGCCCGAGGCAAGAGGGAATCACGGCTTGTGGGTAAAGTGCACAACCTCTGTAGAGTGTTATGAAAACTGATATATCAGCCGTGCTCACGGTTATGAGCGGCCAAGGGAGCTCCAGAGATTAGTGATACTTGATCAGAGATACTTTGGTACAGGTGGCAATGAGATTGATGGTTCTGATTATGATTATGGTATTGGTAAGTGGTATTCTTTCCGTTTGGAAAGGATACGTTGGGCTAATAACTTGGGTTAATGTTAAAACCTGGCTCTCTACTAGTAAGTAATAACCTGACCAACTAAAAGCAACTGCTTGACTTATCCCCACATAAAGCTAGTCCACTACAGCCAAACAGGATACTTGCTGAGTATGTTGATGTGTACTCACCCTTGCTCTACACACCAAACCCCCCCCCCCCCCAGGTTGTCAGCATTGCAACCACTGCTCAGGAGAAGATGAAGCTGTGGAAGGAGACTTCCAGGAGTTCCAAGACTATGACGAGTTCTAGGCGTGGGTTAGCGACAACCCCCAGTCGGCTGCCTGTGAAGGCCGCGTTATCTACGTTTCTTTTTCGCACTTTGATTTATTGTAAGAACTATATGGACGTCTCAGACGTATGATGTAATCGACTATTATTTCCCCTTTTAATACTATTTGAGCACTGTGTGATGATGTCCATGTTATGTAACTGCTGTGTACGTGAATAACTGATCCTGGCACGTACATGGTTCGCATTCGGTTTACCTTCTAAAAACCGGGTGTGACACGCAGCCCTAGCGCGCGCGGCGATCAAATTTTAGTTTAATTAGTTTTGAATTTAGTTTAATGAATGTGCTGCATCGCGCGCTTCGTCGCGCGACGAATGAGTTTAATTTCAGATTTCTTAGTGTGGTGCGTCGCACGCTTCTTCGCGCGACGAGTTGGATTAATTTTGGTTATTTAGCGTGTTGTGTCGTGCGCTTCGTCGCGCAGCGATCGATTTAATTTCATACCTTGTTAATATGCTGTCGCGCGCTTCGCCGCGTGGCGAATTAGTTTGATTTCAGATTCTATTAATGTGTGGCGTCGCGCATCCAGTTGCGTGACATTTTTGTTTTAAATTCAGTTTAGATGACGTATGTCGTCGTGCGTTTCATCGCGTGACGCTCGACGTTATTTTTATAATTAATGCAAGTGTCTCGTTGCGCACCCTGTCGCGCGATGAGTCGTTTATTTCTTAATTTAATTTAAGTGTTGTGTCGCGCGTTTCGCTGCGCGACAATCCTCTTAATTTTACTTTGATCTACCTATGATAATTAAATACGGAACATGACTTTATCCTATGCCTAACGCGATGACCAAATTAATATTGTTCTGTTAGGCGAGTTCTCTGATTTATAATCATGTAACGTGATCACTCCTCGACCGTAGCCTCGACCGTAACTCTCTCTCTCTCTCTCTCTCTCTCTTTCTCGCTAAGTCGTAGGTGCGAGCCCTGCGCCGAGTGTCTGTTTATTTATAACATTCTATTGTATGGTATACTATTCTTTTGTATTAAATATGTGGAATGTATGTTTGAACTCGTATAGATAACTGTCAGTTGGTGGAGTCCGAAGGAATTGCAGGTGAAGACCCTGAGCAGCAGCTGGTTGGTGAAGGCAAGTGTCCCTTGACCCATCTATGTCCTACTCATTCTTATAATTCACTCCCCGCATTTACACAGTTTATACCTAAGGATTGACTAGCTTTTGTTTATCTTGTCCTTGATTACCTATTCTGGTTGGGTTATTTTGGTTTAGCCATATGCTAGTGCTTCACATTAATCAATGAACATGATGAGATTATCTATGATACACTGTTTTCCCTTTTGATCATGATGATATACTTGTGGCCCTTAAGGGGACTCGAGCTGTTTCTTGAGTGCCTCTCCGTAAGGACTGGTTCATTGGATGACCGCCCAGAAAAACAGTGCAACCATGAGGGTGGAATGGGACACTCTTAGCTGAATAATTAGAGGAACTGAGGTGTAGTTCGCTTCGTCGTCGTGCCGTTAATGGGGCTCGGTGTATGCGGCTAGCTCTGCCAAGGTTGGTTCGCCCCTTGGGGAGGAGTGCGATGCATTTAGAAAACCTAACGGGCGGCTACAGCCCCAGGAAATCTTTGTAAGGGCTACGTAGTGAAACCCTGCCTATTCACCTTGGTAGTGTTTAAGGGTTTGATCGGCCCGAGGCAAGAGGGAATCACGGCTTGTGGGTAAAGTGTGTAACCTCTGCAGAGTGTTATGAAACTAATATATCAACCGTGCTCGCGGTTATGAGCGGCCAAGGTGTAACACCCTGGTGTTACTACCACTAAAACTTGAGCATAACATCATGAGCATCAGCATATCATGTGATTGTTACACTTAGAATGCATTCACTAGGCAAAAATTTCAAACAAGTTGTATTGATGTGACTAGTCATGGGTAAAACCCTACAGTAGGGTACTTAACCATAAACTGGGCATAAAAGAGTAAACAAAGCCTAAATAAGAGAAAACTTCAAAACTTATTAGTAATGATCATAAAATGTCACCATTAATGGACTTAAGTGGCATCCAAACCCTAGAAGTATCAAAAACCCTAAATAGATTCCTGGAAAACCCTGGAGTGAAACTCTAGGGGGTTATATGTAAATTTTGCACACTTTTGGACCTAAGTGCAAAAACCATGGAATTAGGGTACCTTAAGTCATGTGGTTCACATATTCGAAGATTTACAAAAGAAACCATGAGATTTGGGCCTAAATGCAAAAAGGCCACTCTAATGATCATATGGTTAAGTCTGAAATACAGTTGATTGAGGTTGACTTTGGAGCCCTACATCATGGGAGAACAAGTTTGATTAAGTGACTGAGCACTGGTGCTGAATAGAAATTGGAGAGAAATAAGCACAAAGTTGGGCTGTCAGTCAATTTTGAAACTAAAACATGGCCACCAGTGCCACTGGCCGAACTTTGGGATCAAGTTTGGGTGGGATCTAGTGCTCAATTGAGGATAGTTGCTATAGTCGAATTAAAGATGGATTGTTGAGCTACAAATTTGTTATAGAGAGATCGACACATACTCCCGCAAAAATCCGAGATCTTAGCGTTGCAAGTTACTCTGTCAGGCGTTCTGAATCAGGTCTTCAGCGGTACAGTGCCACTGAAATATCCCAGGGTTCAGTCCCCCTTGCCGCCGGTGATCCACGCGTCTGGATTTGCGCCAGTCACTGGGATTCGTGCCAGGCACGCTGTGGATATTCACGGGGAGGTGAAAGATCTCGCGGGGAGGCAGATAGGGTCGCAGGGGAAGCTTATCACCGTGCCTGTAGTCGATGCGACGTGGCTGGACCGCCGGTGTCGTCGTGGACACTCCGGTGACCTCAATTATGCCACGCCGTGACCCTTCACTACGCGGTAGTAATCGTGGCACACTTAGGCTTACCCTCTCTGAACCACTGCACCGGTGAACGCCACGATTGCGCCACCAGTGATCTTCTTCCTCTCCGACCGCCAGCACACCATTCCAAAATTGGAGGACACCGCCCTTGAACACTATAAATTAAGCACGCCGCTAGCTCTGTTAGATGATCACGAAGCTAGACCACCTGCTCCTGCCTTCGATTAGCCACCATAGCTCTCTAATTTCTCTTTCTCCCCAAATCTATTTTCCGCCACCGTGAAAGAGCCCTCGCCATGGCTAGCTTGTTCCAAGTCTGTTCATGCTCCCTGCTCTCCTGTTTCAGCATCCTTAGGTTCTCCTGATGCTCCTCGACCAGTTTTATTGAGCTAGACTGCCCTAGGTCACCAGGAACACGTTTGTTCACTTGTTGTCTACTCTGTCTCCGTGGACTGGATGATTTAGAGCTCTGTTAGTGAAATTGATTGAGGGTAAACACTTGTTAAGGGTTGAATTAGGTCTCAGCCGAATTAGAGCACCGGTCGTTAAGTATCGTGGCCGGTATGAGTTGGCGGAGCTCGGTTCTCCGTCGCTCCCCATCGTGGACCTCAGAGTGTGAAGGAATAGAAGCGCGGGGGTTTATTTGCAAGTGTTAGTGACACATTAAAAACCAGCCGAGGACTTCTTCTTAGATGTTTGAACCAACAGGGGCTTTTGCGCAAAGTTCACAGCGCGGTCGCGGGTGCGCCCCCGTATTCCGCCAAGGGTTCGGCCGGTTGGGTCAGTTTTGGCCCAACATTATTAGAAATTTTCCATTTTCTTCTTCCGAGAAACTTTAGAAATCCAGAAGAAACTATAGAAAAATGCTAAAAGTACCAGACCAATTTTGCTAGAAAATAGTGTTATGATTTTTAGTTCAAATAAGGAATTATGGAGTATTTAAATTAGCCAAAACCTATACCCCTGGAATTTTAGAAATTAATTAATAATTCCAAAAATCACCAAACTTTTTAGATAAGCTTTAAATATTATTTAGAAGCCTTGGGTAAAGTTTGGCATGATTTGGACCATGTTTGGTACTTAGACCCCAAAACCCTAGTCTCCTACCCTATGAACTTCACTATAGACTCCAAAAACCCTAGTTTCTTGGAGATCCGTGAAGGAAAATTATATTCAAGACCTAAGATAATATACTTTTATTATCTTTGCATTTTCATGAGCATTACATGAGCATCCATGATTATATATGTCTATATATAGAAAACGAAGAAGAGATAGAAGTTGAAGAAGCAAGGACTACACCACCACCATCTGAAGAACCCCAGGCCGGGAACTGCTTTTATTTTGACATCTGTGGAGCAGAGCCTGACTCACCTATAACACAAGGCAAGCCTCGGTGCATTTGCCACCTCCTTGCTATTTTAAAATCTTTCTCGCTTGCTTGATGCATTAGGTGATAGGAGTTGCGTGCTAAACAAACTGCATTTCCTTCCTTGAGAATTTGATTACCTTTCCTTGATCCCCTGTTTTATAAAAAGGTTTTTCTTATGCTTAACTTTGCTCTAGAAAAACAAAATATTTTGTTTTGACAAAAGGATGATGCTTCAAGTTGGTGGGATGTTTTCAAAAATAAAACTTAATGGTGGATCCATCATGGCCGTGATGGGTTCAACATCGGAAAAGATGTACCTCTATCAGGTACCACTCTTTGGGTTAAAATGATAAAGCTGAGACCGGGCGGGTGACTTGCACGAGAAGAGAGTCTCGGTGTAGTGTCTCCTTCTAAGTCGATTAAGGACCTTGTTGATGTAAGCTTGATGATCGAGGACCCTTTAACTGGTCACATGCCTCGTCATGGGTAAGCTTTGCCTCGGGCAGACTAATACCAGAATAAGATAACACACAATGGGAGTGGAGAGATGGCGAGAGTAGCGTGTACCCTCCGTGGCAAGAGGCTGGACGGTGGTGTATCTGTGCTCTCGGTTGGCGTGAACCTAATCTGGTCTTAAGAACCCTGGTGGCGAGTTGACATATGCAAGGGTTAAGTGCTACATATGTCGTGTGATTGGAGATCCTCAGCTGAGTATTAATCGATTCAGATCGCTGTTACTTCTCGGACATGAAGACTTGGTCACTGACCTACACATAGAATTCCAGTGAATAAGAAGGGTTGATAAGAAATTGGCTAGTATAGGTCAAGTGCTTTAACTAGGGTAGAAAGAACTATAAATGCAGGTAACTTTACTCCACCTGACTAGTAAAACTGGATTTTTAAGGATCCACTATTAGTAAGCATTTCTGCAAACAGAGTCTTTGAACCTTGATAAGCCATACCTTGATTCCCAAAAGCCAGCATATCCTTGAGAGTCTTGTATTTTGATGGGTAAGACTTGCGAAAGTACATTCCATACTCAGGGTTTTTGAATCCATGTTGTTGTAGGTGAGGAAGCAGTAAATTTTTGTTGCTTTTGTTCCAAGGTGGTGCCTAAAGAAGAAAACCAAGACTGAAGCCTCGGGAGGAAGGGTCCTCCGTTAAAAACTTTTGTTTACTATTATTTGGGAGGGGTTTTTGCCTCCTAGGATTGTAATAATATTACTCAGCATTCTTATATTTTACTGGTTTGTAATACTACTACTCTTTCTCTACTTTAAAATAAAATAAATTTGTTGTAACAGCTTCCGCATACTCGTACCTCCGATGTGTTGTAATATCTGCAGGACGGGTGAAACACTCTTAGGCAAGTTAAAGAATACAGCTACCGAACTTGTCGAGTGATCAGGTGCACCTGCAGGGTTGTCTGAGGTCCGATGGACAAGGACAACTTTAGGTGGGCCTAATGACTTAGAAGGTTTTGCCACAGCTATAATTCCAAAATTCACCAAACTTTTTAGATAAGCTTTAAATATTATTTAGAAGCCTTAGGTAAAGTTTGGCATGATTTGGACCATGTTTGGTACTTAGAACCCAAAACCCTAGTCTCCTGCCCTATGAACTTCACTATAGACTCCAAAAACCCTAGTTTCCTAGAGATCCATGAAGGAAAATTATATTCAAGACCTAAGATAATATACTTTTATTATCTTTGCATTTTCATGAGCATTACATGAGCATCCATGATTATATATGGCTATATATAGAAAACAAAGAAGACATAGAAGTTGAAGAAGCAAGGACTACACCACCACCATCTGAAGAACCCCAGGCCGAGAACTGCTTTTATTTTGACATCTAAGGAGCAGAGCCTGACTCACCTATAACACAAGGCAAGCCCCGGTGCATTTGCCACCTTCTTGCTATTTTAAAATCTTTCTCACTTGCTTGATGCATTAGGTGATAGGAGTTGCGTGCTAAACGAACTGATGCATTTCCTTCCTTGAGAATTTGATTACCTTTCCTTGATCCCCTGTTTTATAAAAATGTTTTTCTTATGCTTAGCTTTGCTCTAGAAAAACAAAATATTTTGTTTTGACAAAAGGATGATGCTTCAAGTGGGTGGGATGTTTTCAAAAATAAAACTTAATGGTGGATCCATCATGGCTGTGATGGGTTCAACAACGGAAAAGATGTACCTCTGTTAGGTACCACTCTTTGGGTTAAAATTATAAAGCTGAGACTAGGCGGGTGACTTGCACGAAAAGAGAGTCTCGGTGTAGTGTCTCCGTCTGAGTCGATTAAGGACCTTGTCAATGTAGGCTTGATGTTCGAGGACCCTTTAACTGGTCACATGCCTCGTCATGGGTAAGCTTTGCCTCGGGCAGACTAATACCAGAATAAGATAACACGCAATGGGAGTGGAGAGATGGCGATAGTAGCGTGTACTCTCCGTGGCAAGAGGCTCGACGGTGGTGTATCTGTGCTCTCGATTGGTGTGAACCTGATCTGGTCTTAAGAACCCCGGTGGCGAGTTGACATATGCAAGGTTAAGTGCTACATATGTCGTGTGATTGGAGATCCTCAGCTGAGTATTAATTGATTCGGATCACCATTAATTCTCGGACATGAAGACTTGGTCACTGACCTACACGTAGCATTCCAGTGAATAAGAAGGGTTGATAAGAAATTTGGCTAGTATAGGTCAAGTGCTTGAACTAGGGTAGAAAGAACTCTAAATGCAGGTAACTTTACTCCACCTGACAAGTAAAACTGGATTTTTAAGGATCCACTATTAGTAAGCATTTCTGCAAACAGAGTCTTTAAACCTTGATAAGCCATACCTTGATTCCCAAAAGCCAGCATATCCTTGAGAGTCTTGTATTTTGACGGGTAAGACTTGCGAAAGTACATTCCGTACTTAGGGTTTTCGAACCCATGTTGTTGTAGGTGAGGAAGCAGCAAATTTTTGTTGCTTTTGTTCCAAGGTGGTGCCTAAAGAAGAAAACCAAGACTGAAGCCTCGGGAGGAAGGGTCCTCTGTTAAAAACTTTTGATTACTGTTATTTGGGAGGGGGTTTTGCCTCCCAGGGTTGTAATAATATTACTCAGCACTCTTATATTTTTCTGGTCTGTAATAATACTACTCTTTCTCTACTTTAAAATAAAATAAAGTTATTGTAACTGCTTCTGCATACTCATACCTCAGATATGTTGTAATATCTGCGTGACGGGTGAAACGCTCTTGGGCAAGGTAAAGAATACAGATACCGAACTTGTCGAGTGATCAGGTGCACCTACAGGGTTGTCTGAGGTCCGATGGACAAGGACAACTGTAGGTGGGCCTAATGACTTGGAAGGTTCTGCCACACAAGGGAGCTCCATTGATTAGAGATACTTGATCAGAGATGTTTGGTTTACAGGTGGTGATGAGGATGATGGTTTTGGTTATGGCCATGGTAATGGTAAGTGGTATTCTTTCCGCTTGGAAAGGATACATTGGGTTAATAACTTGGGTTAATGCTAAAACCTGGCTTTCTACTAGTAATAATAACCTGACCAACTAAAAGCAACTGCTTGACTAAACTCCACATAAAGCTAGTCCACTACAGCCAAACGGGACATATTGCTGAGTATGTTGATGTGTACTCACCCTTGCTTTACACACCCAACCCCCCAGGTTGTCCGCGTTGCAACTACTGCTCAGGTGAAGATGAAGTCATGGAGGAGGACTTCCAGGAGTTCCAAGAGTACAACGAGTTCTAGGCGTGGGTTAGCGGCGAACCCCCAGTCGGCTGCCTGTGTAGGCCGTGTGTATCTATGTTTCTTTTTCGCACTTTGATAATTATTAAAGACTATGTGGATGTCTCGGACATCATGATGTAATCGACTATTATACCTTCTTTTATGTTATTATTTGAGCACTGCGTGATGATGTCTAGTTATGTAACTGTTGTGTACGTGAGTTGCTGATCTTGGCACGTACATGGTTCGCATTCGGTTTGCCTTCTAAAACCAGGTGTGACATAGGTGGTATCAAAGCCATGCTGACTGTAGGACCGCTAGCCTAGAGTAGAATGGTCGCTCTAAGGATTATAGACCCATATTATCACCTTGACTCTGGTATCCCTTCAAAAGTTGGTCATATCGACCAAATCTATGTTCTACTATATATATATTATACCTTGCTGAAAAAAATTTGTTTCATTCTAATTCCGAATTTTTTATGGTTACTTGTTGGTCATATTAGCTCTGTTCTCACTCTTATGCTTACGGTGTATTTTGTAGATGGCTCATCTTAGACACACTGCACGGAAGTCAGTCATTCCTTTCTTGCCTTCTCGTCTCGCGGAGTGTCCGCTTCGTCGTCCAGTGACAGGTTAGTCTAGCCACTTGGAGAGGCTACACCACCGCCTGCACGAGGAGCAGGAACGTCGACGACAGGAGCTGGAGCAGTAGGGCTCTTCTTTCTCGCTTTAGCAGGAGATAGAGTCTATGAGGAGCTGCTCCCCTGTGCTCCCGCTAGAGGTGCCCCCTGCACCACCATTGAGTGCCCCAACCGCTGGAGTAGCTGTCGGAGGAGACCCCAGCGATGGAGGTGGCGACAGCAGCTTGAGCTACAGCACCGACCATTTAGCTGAGCAGGAGCCGGAAGGATGGGTCACTCGACCCATCACTCGTGACGTCGCTCGCAGGTGTCACTTCCACGACGCGCTCAACACCCTGCTGCGCCAGGCACTCGACCGACGCACTTGTTCCATTGAGTATCGCTGTGTTGTCTTCTAGCATAGTCGCGGGGTTTACCCGGACCGATGGGAGGCGACCTGCTTGGTGCGTCGTCCGGAGAACAGTCTCCGGGGTGCGGAGGTCTGCTCAGAGCACTACTCTATTTCTGAGCGGGACTCAGCTGAGGCGGCCATGCAAGATGCCGCACGGCATGCGCTTTCGCACTACTGCTCAGTGTTCGGTGGGGTAGCCGATGGTCTTAACCTGAGGTACTACCCCCGCCGTCCATCTGGCAGCACAGGAGGCGTGGTTGTCTCACCTGTCGGTGAAGACAATCCTAGGTTGAGTAGCACAGTCAAACTAGCCGCCGTGCTAAACACGGAGCTGGACCATGCATTAGATGAGCTGAGTAGGGCTCGTGCTGAGATCACCCAGCTGCGGGCTGAGCACGTGGAGCATCGTCACCTGGAGGATGGCTCCCCCGCTCCCATCGGGACTCAGCACCTGTACCGCTCACCTCAGCGTGGACACCATGCTTATGGCAACCCCGACTGCAGGACCAAGATAAATTTAGAACCATAGATCGTCAGCGTTGTACCTTGTAATTAATGGTAAAAAATATATAGAAGTTATAGTCTTAGTTTTAGTCTTACTCTTAGTTAGTCTTAGTTAGACAGGGTAGTTTGCTTATCCGGTGCTTTTTATGTTTGTCATGATGAACTATGATGGATTTGGATCTTTGTAATGACTGTCGCCAGGGTGTGGGTATCCCTTGCACTTTGGTTTACCTGTTAAATGTTAATAAAATTAGTTATCTAGTTGGGAAGCCCTTTTATTCTACTTTCCTCTTTATCCGAGAAGTTGTGTTTGCCTGTGTTGGGAATCAGTGAAGATGCTCATCTGTTCAGAATTGTGGAAGGATTTTATACTCTTTTCTTATGCTGCAAGTTTGCAAGATCGGTTCTGATGTGTGATTGTATTCTGCAGATGTCAGACAACAGACGCAGAGGAGGAAGGCGTGCTCAGCAGGTGCAGGCAGCACCGCAAGATGAGGCACCCTAGCATCAGTTGCCACCACCGCCCCCGATGACGATAGAGCAAATGTTCTTGATGCAGACTCAGGCAGTTCAAGCCATTGGTCAGACTGTGGCCGCCATTCAGTAGCAGCAGCAGCATCAGCCCCCACCTCAGCCTCAGATGCCTCAGATGCCCAGGGACAAGCGTGCTGAATTCATGAGAGGTCATCCCCCGGTGTTCGCTCACTCTTCTGACCCCATGGATGCTGAAGATTGGCTGCGTACCGTGGAGCAGGGATTGCACACCGCTCAGTGTGATGACAGGGAGAAAGTTCTGTATGGTCCCTGTTTGTTGAGAGGAGCAGCTCAGTCTTGGTGGGAGTCCTATCTCGCCACCCATGCCAACCCTAACACCATTACCTAGGAAGAATTCAGAGATAACTTCCGTCAGTATCATGTTCCAGCAGGTCTGATGACAGTGAAGAAGGAGGAGTTCCTAGCACTCAAGCAAGGGTTTATGTCAGTAGTGAGTATCGAGACAGGTTTCTGCAGCTGTCCCGCTATGCTCCTAAAGATGTCAACATAGATGCCAAGAGACAGTACCGTTTCTTGAGAGGCTTAGTCGATCCCTTGCACTATCAGTTGATGAATCATACCTTCCCCACATTTCAGCACCTGATCGACAGAGCGATCATGACGGAGAAGTAGCGCAAAGAGATGGAGGATCGCAAGAACAAGATCAGTGGACCTCAACATGGAAGCAGCAATCGCCCCCATTTCTCAGGCAACTCACCTCAGCAGTTCAAGCAGAATCAGCGTCCCCCTCAGCAGCAGTTTCAGAGGCAGTACCCCAGCACCAGCAGCAGAATCGCTAGAACAACCAGTCAGGAGGAGGTCAGTTCCAGAGGCAGAATCAGCAGGCACCTCGCCTTCCCGCCCCATGTCACACCCGGTTTTAAGGAACAAAGCCGGATGCATCTCATACATGCGCCAAAGAAGACAACATATGTAATAACAGAATGTATAGAGATAAATGTCATAAACATCAGAGTATTTATTACATAGCGGAAGACTTATTACAAAATAAAAGAATGAATATAAAACGAACTAAGGATCGTCGGCGCAAATGTCGACTGGGAAACGCCACCTAGATCAAGTCGAAAGCCTCGGTGTTAGGCGGCTCCTCTTCGACCACCTGTTCTTCTCCTGTGGGGGGGGTGTGAGACAGCAAGAGTGAGCTCACATACGTTCACAACTCAACAAGTCGTGGGGAATAATGTGGCATGAACTCACCAAAGGTGGGAGTTCATGAAGTGTAAGGCTGATCAATGAAATAAAGGCTGAAGCTGAGCATTGCTTTTAGGAGTTGGTCAAAATTTTATTAGCAGTTACTATGTGTAAGTAAATACCAAACCTTAGAAATAATAAGTAAAAGTAATAATAAAATAATCCCAAATGCAATGAGATGACAATTTAAGTTTAAGTTCCATAATTTAATCATGTGAGTGTCTGAGCTGCTCATGACCGTGAGCACGGCTAGTATACCAGTTTTACACTCTGCAGAGGTTGCGCATCTTTACCCACAAATCGTGTTACCCATTTGCCACGGAGTTGATCAGACTCCATACACCTCTACCAAGGAAGCGAGGCAGGGTACCACTACGAGGCCTTTACAAAGTTCCACTAGCTTCAGACTACCCGCTACAGTTTATAGGAAGCTCCAGTGCAGGGTTCTTGTCTGACCGCCATCGCAGCAAAATCAACCCAAGGACCTCCCTACACTGACCACTCCTCTACTGCCCTTGCCCCTTTCGGGTAAGGTAGCCCTCCACTAGCTTTCCTAGTTAATCAGCCAAGGGCGTCCCATTAAACCCTTGTGGTAGCACTGTTTTCCCGGGTGGTTCTCCATGTTCCCATTAACATAATGATCTTAACATGAAAATTGAAGAATAAAACAGATAATAAGAAGTATAACAATGAGTGATGAATATCTCTATACCCAATCCACATAAAGCAATAGCATGAACTACCCCAAAACTTTAGTAGTAAAACCAGTGGTGAAACAAGGTATAAAGATAGTCAAATCTAGGGTATCCTATTGGGTCCCAGCAAAATTATCCTATGCAGATCATTATGAATAATAAGAACATGAATGGGTAAAAGAAGTGATCAAGGGCACAACTTGCCTTCCACGAGCTCCTGCTCAGCAGTCTCTACTTGCTGAACCTCAGAATCTACTGTAGCTTGCTCGTCTACTCGCATCAACACAATACATACATAACATAGCATAAATTAACATCACATCAAACATGCAAATAGAATATACAGTAATAAACTAGACATTAAAATAAGATCACAGGAACTGGAATCATTAAATTTGGAGTTATATATTTTTAGTTATGAATTTCCAAAGATTTTAGGCATTTAATATAAGATTAAGTGGGAAATAAATTTAAGTGTGTATTTCATGTAAAAACAGTGGTACTATTTAATAGATAATAATATTACAAAATTATAGGAACTGGAATGGTCCAATTTGGAGTTTGTATGCATTTTCTATGAATTATACAAATTCTATGAATTGTTTTTATATTAAAAACTCATTTTCTAATTCATTTTCCTGATTTTATAATTATCTGGACGGGGCCTCATTTTCTGGAAAACGCAGGGGTCACAGCGTAAAAGAAACCGAGACATAGGGCACCACTATATGGGACGGCGGGTTCATAACACCAAACCCCAGGGACTCTTTAGTAAGATTACCGAGCCGAAGGGGTATCCTAGATTGCCAGCCATCCGATCAACAATCGAGGGCTCGGATTAAATCGTGGGTGGTCATGAAGTCGTCATCCCCCGACCCAATCCTAGCCGCTCGATCCGGAATCTACGGGTGAGATTTTAAGTGGGCGAGATTGACTAGGGACTGCTCGATCCAAACCCACGGCCCGGATCCATTCCTCGAAGCGGTACGTAGTCATCTAATCCTGGCCGTTAGTTACGCGATCGACGAACAGGGGTCATCTTCTTTCTCACGCACTGAAACACGGCGGCGCTCTACTCCCCAACGGCGGAGAGTTGGCCGGAGTTTGCCATCTCCGCGCACAAGCACCCAGACGCCAATTCCCTAGTGCTACACGTAAAGCGGAATAAGGCGATCTCGATTGAGGACTCCTTACCGGATTTCACAGTGTGAAGAGCTCCGCCCACGGTAAGCGGCGGATCCACGACGGCGGCGCGCGACGCAGAGAGTTTTCCCGGTGACCGGGCTGGTGAGTCCACCCCGAAACGCCACGAATTCACACGGTGAAGCAAGAACGACTTGTCACCGTTCTCCTGGATGGCCTAACGTGGAGGGAGTGGTGAAACCTACGCGGCGCGACGGCGATGCCCCTAATGGAGTTCTTCTTCCCGGTGGTGGGCACGCAGAGGATCAATTAGGGCGCGGCGCAGTTGGGATTGGCGATGGGTTGCTACGGGACACCGGCGCGAGCGCATATAGGGTCCCCTCCTCCAACGGCCCGAGTGAGCTTCGCGCCGAACGCGACGGCGTCCGCGCCTGATTTCGCGGAGACGGCGGATCCGACCTCCCGGTCCCACACGCCAGATACACACACCGAGAGAGGGAGCCTGCCCAGTGGGGCAGTGAGGCAGTGACTCCGTGCGCGTGAGAGATGCGCAATCAGGGCCCACCCGTCAGTCAACGTGTGAGCGCGTTTCAGAAGAAAAGCAGTGGGCCACTCGACAGCGAGAAAGGGAATCGCGTGCGCGCGTGGAGGACACTGACAGATGGACCCCAGGTGTCGGCGCCCACATGATGACTTGGGCCGTGCGGGTGTGTTAGGGTAAATGGGCCGAATTCAGTAGATTGAGCCCACACGACCCCCCTTCTTTATTCTTTTTATTTTTCCTTTCTCCTTTTTGAATTTCAAATTCAAATTTGAATCAAACTTTAAATGTGAACTCATATTCATTTTGAATGTACAAACTTAACCCAATAATATGGATGGTTTAACTATATTATATATATTTTTTTATATGTATATATATATTGTATAACCTTTTTCTTTTCTATCTTTCCAAATTCAATTTGAATTCAAATTTAAATTCAAACCTTGTGCAATTTTTTTTATGCTCAAATTATATTGTAAACTTAAAAGTACTAATTTTGGAAATTTATAAATTTCCTTTATAATTTATATACTTTCTCTTTTTCAGATTCTCAAATTAGGTATTAATCCTTAAATTTGACACTAATTTATTTCTATTAATGAGATTACTCTTTTCAATAAATGCACAAACAAACAAAAGCCAGCATGATGCACAATTTAGTAGTGTGTCATTTATTAATTGTTTTCTTTTGGATATGTTTGTTTAACATGTGCCAATAAATGGTGGTCACAAAAATAGGGAGATTACTCCATTCTCTTTATTTGAAATTTGGGTATTACAAATCCTACCCCCTTAAAAATAATCTCGTCCTCGAGATTTAAGAAGATCTAGGGAAAAGATGGGGGAAGTCTATGCGAAGCTCTTCTTCTCTTTCCCAAGTAGCTTCATCTTTAACATGGTGACTCCATTGTACCTTGCACATCTTGATCACCTTATTTCTTGTAACTCGAGTCAAAGTGTCCAGAATCTTGATAGGGTACTCAGCATAAGTCAGATCATCTTGCACACTAAGGTCCTCCATTGGTAACTGCTCCTCAGGTACCCTGAGGCACTTCTTTAGCTGGGACACATGAAACACATCATGTACATCTGACAGATGATTGGGTAACTCCAGTTGATATACAACTTCTCCCACTCGCTTTAAGATCAAGAAGGGTCCAATAAAGCGAGGGGACAACTTTCTTTTGACTTTGAATCTTCTCATACCCCGGAGAGGTGACACCTTCAAATAGACATGATCACCCTCCTTAAACTCCAGTAGTCTCCTTCTATTATCAGCATAGCTCTTTTGCCTGGACTGTGCAATTCTCAAATTTTCTCTTATCATTCGCACTTGTTCTTCCGCCTCTTGAATAAGTTCAGGCCCAAAGAACTGTCTTTCTCCAGTATGATCCCAATACAGTGGAGTCCTACATTTTCTACCATACAGAGCTTCAAATGGTGACATCTTCAAACTGGCCTGATAGCTATTATTATAAGAAAACTCAGCCTAGGGTAAGCTCTTCTCCCAACTGCCACCATGCTTGAGAGCACAAGCTCTTAACATATCTTCCAGCACTTGATTATTCCTCTCTGTCTGTCCATCAGTCTAGGGATGGTAGGGTGAGCTAAAATTCAACTTTGTATCCAAACTCTCATGCAACTTCTTCCAAAACCGAGAAGTAAACTGTGAACCTCGATCCGACACGATCTTTTTGGGCACACCATGTAGACAAACTATCCGAGTCATATACAATTCTGCTAGCTTGGCTCCCGTGTAATTAGTCCTCACAGGTATGAAATGAGCTACTTTTGTCAATCTGTCTACAATCACCCAAATAGAGTCATACCCAGCAGGGGTGCGGGGTAGTCCAACAATAAAATCCATACCAATTTCTTCCCATTTCCACTCGGGTATCTTCAATGGGTGCAATAGTCCAGCTGGTCTTTGATGTTCAGCCTTAACTCTTTGACACACATCACACTTAGCCACATGGGCAGCAACATCTCTTTTCAGTCCATACCACCAATACTTTTGCTTCAAATCTTGATACATCTTAGTGCTACCAGGGTGGATAGAGTAATCAGAATCATGAGCTTCTTTCAATATAGTCTCCCGGAGGCTATCAATCTCTGGAACACATATCCGATCTTTGAACCATATGGTACCTTGCTCATCCTCCGTGAACTCTGGAACTCGATCTTCCGTAATCAGACCCTTAATCTCTTGAATCTTAGCATCACCAACCTGACCTTTACGAATCTCTTGCTCCAAGGTAGGTTCCAACTCAATGGTAACTCCTTCAGTGTGAGTAACAATTCCCAAATTGAGTCTCTCAAAGTCTTTTGCTAATTCATCGGGTAGCTGGACAACAAAAGCGGAGTGAACATGTTCTTTCCGACTCAAGGCATCTGCGACCAAATTCGCCTTGCCCGGGTGATAGTGAATCTCCAAATCATAATCCTTAATGAGCTCCAACCAACGGCGTTGCCTAAGGTTGAGATCCTTCTGACTGAATATATACTTCAAACTTTTATGATCTGTGTACACTTGACACTTAGTTCCCATAATGTAGTGTCTCCAAATCTTCAGTGCATGCACAACTGCTGCCAGCTCTAAATCATGAGTGGGGTAGTTCAATTCATGTTTCCGCAACTGACGAGATGCATAGGCAATCACATGACCTTCTTGCATAAGCACACATCCCAATCCTTGGCCACATGCATCACAATAAATGTCAAATCCTTTCTGTAAGTCTGGCATAACCAACACCGGAGGTGACATCAATCTCTCCTTCAATTGATCAAAGCTCTCTTGACACTTCTCATCCCACTTGAATTCTCTTCCTTTCTCCAGAAGCGATGTCATATGCTTGGCAATCTTAGAGAACCCTTCAATAAATCTCCGATAATATCCTGCTAGTCCCAAGAAACTCCGAATCTCAGTAACTGTAGTGGGCACTCTCCATTCCATTATCTCCTTCACTTTAGCAGGATCCACTGGTATTCCTCCATTAGAAATAATATGACCAAGGAATGGCACCTTGTCAATCCAAAACTCGCACTTACTGAACTTAGCGTAGAGTTGATTATCTCGTAGCTTCTGTAGCACCAACCTCAGATGTTCCTCATGATCGCTATCACTCTGAGAATAAATAAGAATATCGTCGATGAACACCACGACGAATCTGTCCAAATACTCCATAAACACTTTGTTCATCAAATTCATGAAATAAGCTGGCGCATTGGTTAACCCAAATGACATAACAGTGAACTCGTATAATCCATATCGGGTTGAGAAAGCCGTCTTGGGAATATCCGATGGTCTAATCCTCATCTGATGGTATCCCTATCGAAGATCAATCTTCGAGAATACTCTAGCACCTCGCATCTGATCAAATAAATCCTCAATACGGGGTAACGGATACTTGTTCTTCACAGTAACATCATTAAGTGATCTATAGTCCACACACATCCTCTGGGATCCATCCTTCTTTTGTACAAATAGAACCGGTGCTCCCCAAGGTGAGGAACTCGGACGAATGTAACCAGCCTCTTGTAACTCCGTCAACTGCTTCTTCAGTTCCTTCAACTCCTCTACGGACATTCTATATGGCCGTTTAGAAATAGGGGCGGTTCCAGGTAAGAGATCAATAACAAACTCAACTTCTCTATCAGGTGGCATCCCTAGTAACTCCTCTGGAAAGACATTCGGAAAATCTCTAACCACCCGGATGTTGTTACCAACAAACTCCTCAGGCATAAAGAACATTGCACGCATGGATGAGGAGGTTACTGCAATATTAACTTGAAATCTTTCTCCTTTAGTGGTAGTGAGTTCTACGGTACCTCTACCACATGCTATAATGGCCTTTGCCTTTCTTAGCCATGACATACCAAGGATCAGATCTATACTGCTTGACTCTAATATTATAGCAGTAGCTCCAAATTCTCTACCCATAATGGTTAATGTCAATCTACGTGTCATTTGATTCGCCTCAACAGGCCCTTTAGGTGTAATTACTATCATGGGTTTTCTCATATTTAGCAGTGGTATTTCATTTGTGTTGGCATAACGAGCAGACATGAATGAATGTGTAGCACCAGAATCAAATAATATGGTTGCAGGAATTGCATTAACATAAAACATACCAAGTACGAGGTCACCACCATCAGGAGTATCATCAACGCTAACTTGATTCACCCTGGCTATAGAATATCCCTTGCCAGGAGTCTGTTGCTTGTTCTGAACTGAAGTAGTAGCAATCCTCTGTGGGCAGACATTTGCATAATGACCAGTCTTCCCACACTTGAAACAAGTAGTGCCTGAACTCTGTCCTGTAAACTTCGTCGGGGTGCCAGTGGGGGTAGCCTGTCGAGGAGGTGGAGTCCTCAGTGGTGATTGCTGAACTGGGCGCGGTCCTCCTGGTCGAGTCGGTGTACCCTGTGGTGAACTGTAGCGAGGACGAACACTGCTGCTACCCTGTCCTTGTGAGATAGCCTTCCTCTTCAAATCACCCAGTTGAACACGCTTGTGTTCAATAGCAAGAGCCTTATCCAGTAGCCTCTGAAATGATGGAAAGGTGTGTGCAACCAGTGCATACTGCAAGGGTCCATTAAGTCCTTCAATAAAGTGCTCCTGCTTCCTCTCATCCTCAGCAACTTCCTCCGGAGCATATCTCGACAGCTGAATAAATTTGTCTCTGTACTCGCTGACTGACATGTTGCCTTGCTTCAATGACAGAAACTCCTTCTTCTTGATCTTTATCATACCAGCTGGAATATGGTAGTTCCTGAATTGTGTACTGAACTCTGCCCAAGTGATAGTATCCGCAGCATCATGGGCAGCAGTATAGGAATCCCACCAGTCAGCAGCAGGACCAGTCAGACGACCCAAGGCATAAAGAACTTTCTCCCGGTCTGAGCATTGTGCAATGTTGAGCATCTTCTCAATTGACTTCAACCAATCATCTGCATCAAGGGGATCTGGCGAACTGGCGAAGGTCGGTGGTTTATGACTCATAAACTCCCGGTGCTTATCTCGAGGTGGAACTGGTGGTGGTGGTGGAGGCAGTGGTACTTGTTGCTGCTGTTGCATTTGTTGTTGCAGCTGCTGTTGTTGCGCCCTCCTTTCTTGGCGTATCTCCTCTCGCTCCTGGCGCAACTCCTGGTGTATATCTTCTCTTTCCTGACGCATCTCCTGGCGTTCTTGCTGCATCTGGGCACGCATATCAGCCATAGTGTTCACCATTTGCTGCATCACTGCCATCTGAGCAGCAACCAGTGGGTCAACTCCGCCTGGTGGAGGATTCATCTCTGCAGGCTGTGGCTGAGGTTGTCTATATATCCTTCGAGTGTGTCGGTTAGGAGGCAAATCAATTCCACCACCCCTCCTGGTATTGACCATCTGAGTTAGATACATAAGGTAAGAGAAAGCAGTAGACAAGGCAGTAATTACGAATCATGTTAAATTGGGGGATTTATTAGCTAAGCAGATTAATGTTTTACCTACCATAGCTAATTCACTACCTCATAGTGGTACATACTAAGATGTCCATATATAATACTTCAATCAGTCAAAGAAGCAAATCAGACATTTTTCATCAGAACAATCAAACAACATTTTTAAATATAGAAAATAGTTTTGATTTGGTCTTAGGCCTCCTATCTCTTAAAGTGTCATAGGGGTAGGGATTCCAAGGTGTGAAATCCATCTTGTCTCACAGTAGAAAAGGTAAGAATGATCAGAGTAGAACAGTAGAAGGTGAGACAGGATCAAGATAAGTGTAGAAAGAATCAGAGTAAGGTAAGTGGAGAATGAATCAAAATAAGGTAAGTAGGTAAGGGTTTCGTCCATTTCTATCTAGGTTTCGTCCTACAGTCAACATTTCCTCTGATACCACTTCTGTCACACCCGGTTTTAAGGAACAAAGCCGGGTGCATCTCATACATGCGCCAAAGAAGACAACATATATAATAACATAGTGTATAGAGATAAATGTCATAAACATCAGAGTATTTATTACATAGCGGAAGACTTATTACAAAATAAAAGAATGAATATAAAACGAACTAAGGATCGTCGGCGCAAATGTCGACTAGGAAACGCCACCTAGATCAAGTCGAAAGCCACGGTGTTAGGCGGCTCCTCTTCGACCACCTGTTCTTCTCCTGTGGGGGGGTGTGAGACAGCAAGAGTGAGCTCACATACGTTCACAGCTCAACAAGTCGTGGGGAATAATGTGGCATGAACTCACCAAAGGTGGGAGTTCATGAAGTGTAAGGCTGATCAATGAAATAAAGGCTGAAGCTGAGCATTGCTTTTAGGAGTTGGTCAAAATTTTATTAGCAGTTACTATGTGTAAGTAAATACCAAACCTTAGAAATAATAAGTAAAAGTAATAATAAAATAATCTCAAATGCAATGAGATGACAATTTAAGTTTAAGTTCCATAATTTAATCATGTGAGTGTCCGAGCTGCTCATGACCGTGAGCACGGCTAGTATACCAGTTTTACACTCTGCAGAGGTTGCGCATCTTTACCCACAAGTCGTGTTACCCATTTGCCACGGAGTTGATCAGACTCCATACACCTCTACCAAGGAAGCGAGGCAGGGTACCACTACGAGGCCTTTACAAAGTTCCACTAGCTTCAGACTACCCGCTACAGTTTATAGGAAGCTCCAGTGCAGGGTTCTTGTCTGACCGCCATCGCAGCAAAATCAACCCAAGGACCTCCCTACACTGACCACTCCCCTACTACGCTTGCCCCTTTCGGGTAAGGTAGCCCTCCACTAGCTTTCCTAGTTAATCAGCCAAGGGCGTCCCATTAAACCCTTGTGGTAGCACTGTTTTCCCGGGTGGTTCTCCATGTTCCCATTAACATAATGATCTTAACATGAACATTGAAGAATAAAACAGATAATAAGAAGTATAACAATGAGTGATGAATATCTCTATACCCAATCCACATAAAGCAATAGCATGAACTACCCCAAAACTTTAGTAGTAAAACCAGTGGTGAAACAAGGTATAAAGATAGTCAAATCTAGGGTATCCTATTGGGTCCCAGCAAAATTATCCTATGCAGATCATTATGAATAATAAGAACATGAATGGGTAAAAGAAGTGATCAAGGGCACAACTTGCCTTCCATGAGCTCCTGCTCAGCAGTCTCTACTTGCTGAACCTCAGAATCCACTGTAGCTTGCTCGTCTACTCGCATCAACACAATACATACATAACATAGCATAAATTAACATCACATCAAACATGCAAATAGAATATACAGTAATAAACTAGACATTAAAATAAGATCACAGGAACTGGAATCATTAAATTTGGAGTTATATATTTTAAGTTATGAATTTCCAAAGATTTTAGGCATTTAATATAAGATTAAGTGGGAAATAAATTTAAGTGTGTATTTCATGTAAAAACAGTGGTACTATTTAATAGATAATAATATTACAAAATTATAGGAACTGGAATGGTCCAATTTGGAGTTTGTATGCATTTTCTATGAATTATACAAATTCTATGAATTGTTTTTATATTAAAAACTCATTTTCTAATTCATTTTCCTGATTTTATAATTATCTGGACGGGGCCTCATTTTCTGGAAAACGCAGGGGTCACAGCGTAAAAGAAACCGAGACACAGGGCACCACTATATGGGACGGCGGGTTCATAACACCAAACCCAGGGACTCTTTCGTAAGATTACCGAGCCGAAGGGGTATCCTGGATTGCCAGCCATCCGATCAACAATCGAGGGCTCGGATTAAATCGTGGGTGGTCATGAAGTCGTCATCCCCCGACCCAATCCTAGCCGCTCGATCCAGAATCTACGGGTGAGATTTTAAGTGGGCGAGATTGACTAGGGACCGCTCGATCCAAATCCACGGCCTGGATCCATTCCTCGAAGCGGTACGTAGTCATCTAATCCTGGCCATTAGTTACGTGATCGACGAACAGGGGTCATCTTCTTTCTCACGCACTGAAACACGGCGGCGCTCTGCTCCCCAACGGCGGAGAGTTGGCCGGAGTTTGCCATCTCCGCGCACAAGCACCCAGACGCCAATTCCCTAGTGCTACACGTAAAGCGGAATAAGGCGATCTCGATTGAGGACTCCTTACCGGATTTCACAGTGTGAAGAGCTCCGCCCACGGTAAGCGGCGGATCCACGACGGCGGCGCGCGACGCAGAGAGTTTTCCCGGTGACCGGGCTGGTGAATCCACCCCGAAACGCCACGAATTCACACGGTGAAGCAAGAACGACTTGTCACCGTTCTCCTGGATGGCCGAACATGGAGGGAGTGGTGAAACCTACGCGGCGCGACGGCGATGCCCCTAATGGAGTTCTTCTTCCCGGTGGTGGGCACGCAGAGGATCAATTAGGGCGCGGCGCAGTTGGGATTGGCGATGGGTTGCTACGGGACACCGGCGCGAGCGCATATAGGGTCCCCTCCTCCAACGGCCCGAGCGAGCTTCGCGCCGAACGCGACGGCGTCCGCGCCTGATTTCGCGGAGACGGCGGATTCGACCTCCCGGTCCCACACGCCAGATACACACACCGAGAGAGGGAGCCTGCCCAGTGGGGCAGTGAGGCAGTGACTCCATGCGCGTGAGAGATGCGCGATCAGGGCCCACCCGTCAGTCAACGTGTGAGCGCGTTTCAGAAGAAGAGCAGTGGGCCACTCGACAGCGAGAAAGGGAATCGCGTGCGCGCGTGGAGGACACTGACAGATGGACCCCAGGTGTCGGCGCCCACCTGATGACTTGGGCCGTGCGGGTGTGTTAGGGTAAATGGGCCGAATTCAGTAGATTGAGCCCACACGACCCCCCTTCTTTATTCTTTTTATTTTTCCTTTCTCCTTTTTGAATTTCAAATTCAAATTTGAATCAAACTTTAAATGTGAACTCATATTCATTTTGAATGTACAAACTTAACCCAATAATATGGATGGTTTAACTATATTATATATATTTTTTTTATATGTATATATATATATTGTATAACCTTTTTCTTTTCTATCTTTCCAAATTCAATTTGAATTCAAATTTAAATTCAAACCTTGTGCAATTTTTTTTATGCTCAAATTATATTGTAAACTTAAAAGTACTAATTTTGGAAATTTATAAATTTCCTTTATAATTTATATACTTTCTCTTTTTCAGATTCTCAAATTAGGTATTAATCCTTAAATTTGACACTAATTTATTTCTATTAATGAGATTACTCTTTTCAATAATTGCACAAACAAACAAAAGCCAGCATGATGCACAATTTAGTAGTGTGTCATTTATTAATTGTTTTCTTTTGGATATGTTTGTTTAACATGTGACAATAAATGGTGGTCACAAAAATAGGGAGATTACTCCATTCTCTTTATTTGAAATTTGGGTATTACACCCCAGCAACCAACCAGAGCAGTCAAGCAGCCCCAGTTCAAGGCAGAAACAGAGCATGTTTCCACCGTGGAGAGCAAGGCCATTGGGTGATGCAATATCCGAAAAAGGCAGCCCAGCAGCAGTCAGGCCCTAGTGCCCCAGCAAAGCAAAATGTGTCTCAACCTAGAGTAGGCAACCACTCCCAGACAAGCTACAACCATGGGAGACTGAACCATTTGGAAGCTGAAGCAGTTCAGGAAACACCCGGTATGATAGTAGGTATGTTTCTAGTCGACTCCCATATTGCAGAAGTGTTATTTGATACTGGAGCAACGCATTCATTTATTACTGCATCATGGGTAGAAGCACATAATCTTCTAGTAACTACCATGTCAACCCCCATCCAAATTGACTCAACCGGTGGTAGAATTCGAGCCGATAGCATTTGCTTGAATGTAAGTGTGGAAATAAGGGGGATAGTTTTTCCCGCTAATCTCATAGTAATGGGTACTCAGGGAATAGATGTCATCCTAGGGATGAATTGGCTAGATAAATACCAAGCAATTATCAGTTGTGATAGGAGGATAATTACGTTGGTGTCCCCACTATGAATAGCAAGGAGCCAAATTCACTCGAGATTATCAAAGTGGTGTCCGAATTCCCAGATGTGTTCCTGGAAGACTTACTAGGCATGCCACCTGAGCGAAAAGTTGAGTTTGCCATAGAGCTTTTTCCTGGCACCACCCCCATTTCTAAAAGAGCCTACCGAGTATCTGGACCAGAGTTGATTGAACTTAAGAAGCAGATCAATGAGCTATCAAAGAAAGGTTATATAAGGCCAAGCACCTCGCCTTGGGCAGCCCCCTATCCTGTTTATGGAGAAGAATGATGGCACTAGAACGATGTGCATCGATTATCAAGCTCTGAATGAAGTCACAATCAAAAACAAGTACCCCTTGCCCAGAATAGAAGATTTGTTCGACCAATTGAGAGGAGCCAGCGTGTTTTCAAAGATAGATCTGAGGTCAGGTTATCACCAGCTCTGGATTCGACCCTTAGACATCCCGAAGACGGCATTCATTAACAAGTATGGGTTGTATGAGTTCACTGTTATGTCCTTTGGTCTAACGAACGCACCAGCCTTCTTCATGAATCTGATGAACAGTGTATTCATGGATTATCTTGACAAGTTTGTGGTGGTATTTATTGATGATATTCTTATATATTCTCAAAGTGAAGAAGAGCATGTGAATCATTTGAAGATGGTATTGCAGAGATTGCGAGAGCACCAGCTGTATGCAAAGTTGAGTAAGTGCGAGTTCTGGATCAATGAAGTCCTGTTCTTAGGTCACATAATTAACAAAGACAGATTAGCTGTGGATCCGAAGAAAGTGGCAGATATTCTAAACTGGAAAGCGCCAATAGATGCCCGAGGAATCAAGAGCTTCATTCGAATGGCCGGATATTATCAACGATTTATTGAAGGGTTTTCAAAGATTGTGAAACCGACGATAGCTTTGCTAAGAAACAAAGTGGAGTTCAAGTGGACCCAGAAATGCTAAGAAGCCTTTGAAATGCTGAAAGAAAAGTTGACTACAGCGCCTGTCTTAGTCTTGCCTGTTGTGCACAAGCCCTTCTCAGTGTATTGCGACGCTTGTTACACTGGTTTGGGATACGTGTTGATGCAAGAGGGAAGAGTTGTAGCTTACTCATCCCGACAGCTGAAGGTTAATGAGAAGAATTACCCAATCCATGACCTAGAGTTGGCAGTAGTGGTTCATGCACTGAAGACATGGAGACACTATCTGTATGGGTAGAAATGTGATGTTTACACAGACCATAAGACTGAAGTACA
Organism: Zea luxurians; assembly: GCA_029449295.1. Classification (NCBI taxonomy): domain Eukaryota; kingdom Viridiplantae; phylum Streptophyta; class Magnoliopsida; order Poales; family Poaceae; genus Zea; species Zea luxurians. Next base: position 39,077,172 of record JAOPSE010000001.1, on the reverse strand, counting down.
TATTCACTCAGTCGGAGCTGAATATGAGACAACGAAGCTGGTTAGAGTTGATCAAAGACTATGAATTGGAGATTCATTACCATCCAGGCAAAGCGAACGTAGTGGCAGATGCTTTGAGTAGGAAAAGTCAGGTCAATACGATGGTCGCTCAATCTATGCCTTAAGAGTTGGCCAAAGAGTTTGACAGGTTGAGCCTCGGATTTCTGAACAATATGCGAGGAGTGACAGTTGAGTTAGAGCCCACTTTAGAGCGGGAGATCAAAGAAGCACAGAAGAATGATGAGAAGATCAGTGAAATCCGACAACTGATTCTAGAAGGCAGAGGCAAAGATTTTCGAGAGGATGCAGAAGGTGTGATATGGTTCAAGGACCGTTTGTGTGTTCCCAATGTCCAGTCTATTCGGGAGTTGATCCTCAAGGAGGCTCATGAGACAGCTTATTCTATACACCCTAGAACTGAGAAGATGTATCAAGATCTGAAGAAAAAGTTCTGGTGGTACGGAATGAAAAGGGAGATCGCAGAGCATGTGGCAATATGTGACAATTGTCAAAGGATCAAGGCAGAGCATCAGAGGCTAGCTGGATTGTTACAACCGTTGCGAATTCCTTAGTGGAAATGGGATGAAATCGGGATGGACTTCATAGTCAGATTGCCTCGCACTCGAGCCGGCTACGATTCCATTTGGGTAGTGGTGGACCGCTTAACCAAGTCAGCTCACTTCATACCTATCAAGAATAACTACAGCAGTGCAGTGTTGGCGGAGTTGTACATGTCTCGGATCGTTTGTCTTCATGATGTACCAAAGAAGATAGTGTCAGACAGAGGAACACGTTCACCTCTCATTTCTAGCAGCAGTTGCATGAAGCCTTGGGTACACATCTGAATTTCAGTTCAACTTAGCATCCACAGACATACTGTCAGACTGAAAGAACCAATCAAATCCTCGAAGACATGTTGAGAGCCTGTGCATTGCAAGATCAGTCCGGATGGGATAAGAGATTACCATATGCAAAATTCTCCCATAACAACAGTTACCAGGCCAGCTTGAAGATGTCCCCATTTCAGGCTCTTTATGGAAGGAGTTGTAGAACTTCGTTGCAATGGGATCAGCCTAAAGAAAAGCAAGTGTTTGGGCCAGACATTTTGCTCGAAGCTGAAGAGAACCTCAAGATGGTTCGGGAGAACTTGAAGATAGCGCAGTCAAGGCAGCAAAGTTATGCAGACACAAGAAGGAGAGAGCTTAGTTTTGAAGTCAGAGATTTTGTCTACTTGAAAGTATCGCCTATCAGAGGAGTCAGAAGATTCGGAGTCAAAGGCAAGCTAGCACCCCGCTATGTTGGTCCATATCAGATTCTCGCAAAGCATGGGGAAGTGGCCTATCAGCTCAGTCTGCTAGAAGGTTTGTCAGCGATGCATGATGTCTTTCATGTGTCTCAGTTGAAGAAGTGTCTGCGTGTGCTAGAAGAGCAGTTGCTAGTGGAAGGTCTCGAAGTCTAAGAAGACTTGACCTACATAGAGAAGCTATCGCAGATTCTTGAGACTGCAGATAGAGTCACCTGGAGGAAAACTATCAGAATGTGCAAAGTCAGATGGAGTCACCACTCTGAGGAAGAAGCAACCTGGGAGCGTGAGGATGATCTAATGGCCAAATACCCTGAACTCTTTGCTGGCCAACCTTGAATCTCGAGGGCGAGATTCTTTTAAGGGGGATAGGTTTGTAACGCCCTGAATTTGGGGGTAGAAATTTTTCTTCTTCTTACTCACCAAATTCAGGCGTTACTCTCTTTTCTCTTCCCGTTTCGCTCCTTCCCAATTTCAAAGTAGTAAAGCGACTAGTGTCCGTATCGTGTGTAAACAAAACTTAAGTTGACATGGGTGTTGCATCATGCCGAATCATGTTTCTTTTGTCTGATGTCGTGCTTAATCGCGTGTTTGCCTAGTCTCGTTTCGGTTTTCATTTCGCGAATTGGATCCCGATCTGTGGTTGTGCGTGCCGTGGGATTTTGACCCACGGTGCGGCCCAGCCCAGCCCGACCCAGCCTAGCCTAGCCCGACCTAACCTGGCCCGCTCTGACCCGCACGCCCCCAATGCCCTGCCCCTCCCCCATGCGCGCCCCCTCCTTTCTCTCCCTTTCTTTCATTTGATTTTTCCCATGTAGCATCTTCCTCTCCTCCACCTCTCTCTCTCTCCCCGTGGTGTCCTAGGTTTTGGAGACGGTGATCGCCGGATTTGGACCCCGAGGTGAGCTCCCTTCCCCTCTCCCTCTCTCTCTCTCTCTCTCTCTCTCTCTCTCTCTCTCTCTCTCTCTCTTCTCCTCCCCCTCTCCTTTCTTCTTCCCTGCGCGCACCCTGTTTCCCCCTGCGCGCGCACCCCTGCGCGACCTCAGCCCTCCCCCAGCGGCGCACCCCTGCTCCCCCGTGGCGTGGCCTCGGCCCTCCCCCGCGGCGCGGCCTCGGCCCCCGGCAGCGGCCCCTGCTCCCCCGGCGGCGCGGCCCCTGCTTCCCCCGCGGCGGCCCCTGCTCCTCCGCGGCATGGCCTCGGCCCTCCGGCGGCGCGACCCTACTCCCCTGGCGGTGCGGCCCCTGCTCCCCCCCCCGCGCGGCGCGCCCCTGCCCCCTCCCACGGCGCGGCCCCTGCTGCCCCGGCGGCGCGGCCTAGTCCCCCCTCCTCGGCGCGCGGCATCGGCCCCAGCTCGCAGCCCCTGCCCCGGCAGCATGGCCCCTCTGGCTTGCCTAGCGCGTTCCCGCGCGCGCAGCCCCAGCGTGCGCGGCGATCAAATTTCAGTTTAGTTAGTTTTGAATTTAGTTTAATGAATGTGCTGCGTCACGCGCTTCGTCGCGCGACGAATGAGTTTAATTTCAGATTTATTAGTGTGGTGCATCGCGTGCTTCGTCGCGCGACGAGTTGGATTAATTTTGGTTATTTAGCGTGCTGTGTCGTGTGCTTCATCGTGCGGCGATCGATTTAATTTCATACCTTGTTAATATGCTATCACGTGCTTTGCCGCACGACGAATTAGTTTGATTTCAAATTCTATTAATATGTGGCGTCGCGCGTCTAGTTGCGCGACGTTTTCGTTTTAAATTCAGTTTAGATGACGTACGTCATCGTGTGTTTCGTCGTGCGATGCTCGATGTTATTTTTATAATTAATGCAAGTGTCTCGTTGCGCGTACCGTCGTGCGACGAGTCGTTTATTTCTTAATTTAATTTAAGTGTTGTGTCGCGCGTTTCGCCGCGCGACAATCCTCTTAATTTTACTTTGATCTGCCTATGATAATTAAATACGGAACATGACTTTATCCTATGCCTAACGCGATGACCAAATTAATATTGTTCTGTTAGGCGAGTTTTCTGATTTATAATTACGTAACGTGATCGCTCCTCGACCGTAGCCTCGACCGTTACTCTCTCTCTCTTTCTCGCTTAGTCATAGGTGCGAGCCCTGCGCCGAGTGTCTGTTTATTTATAACATTCTATTGTATGGTATACTGTTCTTTTGTATTAAATCCATGGAATGTATGTTTGAACTCGTATAGATAACGGTCAGTTGGTGGAGTCTGAAGGAATTGCAGGTGAAGACCCTGAGCAGCAGCTGGTTGGTGAAGGCAAGTGTCCCTTGACCCATCTATGTCCTACTCATTCTTATAATTCACTCCCCGCATTTACATAGTTTATACCTAAGGATTGACTAGCATTTGTTTATCTTGTCCTTGATTGCCTATTCCGGTTGGGTTATTTTGGTTTAGCCATATGCTAGTGCTTCACATTAATCAATGAACATGATGAGATTATATATGATACACTGTTTTCCCTTTTGATCATGATGATATACTTGTGGCCCTTAAAGGGACTCGAGCTGTTTCTCGAGTGCCTCTCCGTAAGGACTGGTTTGTTCGATGACCGCCCGGGAAAACAGTGCAACCATGAGGGTGGAATGGGACGCCCTTAGCTAAATAATTAGAGGAACTGGGGTGTAGTTCGCTTCGTCGTCGTGCCGTTAATGGGGCTCGGTGTATGCGGCTCGCTCTGCCAAGGTTGGTTCGCCCCTTGGGGAGGAGTGCAATGCATTTAGGAAACCTAACGGGTGGCTACAGCCCTAGGAAATCTTTGTAATGGCTACATAGTGAAACCCTGCCTATTCACCTTAGTAGTGTTTAAGGGTTTGATCGGCCCGAGGCAAGAGGGAATCACGGCTTGTGGGTAAAGTGCGTAACCTCTGCAGAGTTTCTGAAACTGAAATATCAGTCGTGCTCGCGGTTATGAGCGGCCAAGGGAGCTCCATTGATTAGAGATACTTGATCAGAGATGTTTGGTTTACAGGTGGTGATGAGGATGTTAGTTTTGGTTAAGGCCATGGTACTGGTAAGTGGTATTCTTTCCGTTTGGAAAGGATATATTGGGTTAATAACTTGGGTTAATGGTAAAACCTGGCTTTCTACTAGTAATAATAACCTGACCAACTAAAAGCAACTGCTTGACTAAACTCCACATAAAGCTAGTCCACTACAGCCAAACGAGACATATTGCTGAGTATGTTGATATTTACTCACCCTTGCTTTACTCACCCAACCCCCCAGGTTGTCCGCATTTGTAACACCCTGATTTTGGGGGTATAAAATTTATTTCTAATTATCACCCAAAATCAGGTGTTACTCTTCCTTTTCTCACTCTAGGTTTCTCTCTCTCTAGATTCTCTCTCCCTTTTAAGTAGAATTAGCTTAAGTTAGAGAGATTTAATTATTTATTTTGCTAAAACATTTTGGGCCATGACATGGTGCATCATGCTGAGCTTAAAATATTTTTTGGAGTGTTGCACATGTTTGAATTTATTTGAATTTGAAACCTAGTTTGAATTTGGATTTGAAAACCCTATAGAAAAAGAAATGGAAAAGGAATTAGAAAATCCAGAGAAAAAAAGAAAAGGAGAAAGCAGCCCATCCAGCCCAGTTAAGCCCAGCCAGGCCGCGCGCCCGCGTGCCTGCCACCCCTGACAGGTGCACCCCGCCTATCAGCGGTAGTTCTCCCTCGCGCGCACCCTCTCTCTCTCTCACTTGCTGCCCAGTGGGGCAGATCTGTCGGCGCTAGTGACTTCACCCGCTCGCTCTCTCTCTCTCTCGCGCGCGTGGGCCCGGTCCGCCAGTCGTCGAGCCGTTGCCCCGAGCGTCTCTCTTTTCTCTCTGCGCCGTGGGCCAGCCCTGTCAGCTCCGCCCTCTCCGCGTGTCGCCGTGGACCAGCGCAAGCGCTCTCACGCACGTCGCCGGGTTTCTCGGCCACGACGCCCGCCCACGCGCCCAGCTCCCTTCATAAAGCCCTGCTAGTGCCCCGCGCACACACCTCACCTCATTTCACACACCCTCACCCTCTCTCGTGCTCTGCCCTCGCCGCCAGCCGCCGCCGGAGACCCGCGCGCGCGTCCACGGCCATCCAGCTCACCGAAGACCGCCCCAAGCCTCCCCGAGCTCCGCCCCGAGGTGAGACACCCGTCCCCGTGCCCAATTTTCCTTATTCTGCCCTGTGCTCGGCCAATTTCACCCTCGCTGGTGTTCAGCCATGGCGGTCTGCCGTGCTCGTGCGGTGGTCGGCCGATTTGGCCCGGTTTAGTTCACCGGAGTAGGTCTCTGTGTCACCCATGTCTCTGCTGAAGCTAGCCCAAGCCTTAGCGTGCCTTAAGTCCCTTCCCCGTGGTCGGAATGGCTGACCAGAGTTTCTCCGGCCCGCTCGAGGTCACCTCACCACCGCTCTCCCCTCTCTGCCCATGGATTCATGGCCTCTTCCCCGCCATCGAGTTCGCCGTGGCGCCCTCTTCCCCTCTACCCAACTCCGGCGACCCTAGAGCCACCCTAGCTCGTGCCAGCCTCAACTCCGGCGACCTCACCACCGTAGAGAGGAGCGACACCGCCCGCAGCCATCTGTTTTCCCTCGGTCTGATTTTCCCCCTCCGATCTTGATCGCACGGCCTAGACCACGGGATACCACTTCGCGCACGCGCGCCTAATGCCTTGGCCCATCTGTCAGCACCGCCTGCAGCCTCTCATCCTTCCCGATATGATTTCCCCCATCTGATCTTGATCGAACGGCTCAGACCCGCTCGGACCCCCTCGAACCTGCTTGGACCCGCTCGGACCTGCTCGGACCCCCTCAGACTCGCTCGGACCCCCTCGGACCCCTGCAGCAGTCCGTTTCCCCCTGGCGCTGGGCTCGCTCGGTCAGCGTGATCTCCCCCTCTATCGTTGACACTCCCTGGCCCGCTTGTCAGTGCTCGCCCGCCCGCGCGCGCGTGCCCTCGGCCGCAGATCTAATCTCAGCTGTTGGTTTTAGATCTGACGGTTAGATTCACTCGATACCCCTTTGTGTGGTTGTTTTATTAAAGAGACCCCCTGGTTTTAGGAAATCAACCCGTCGTCCTCTATTTTAGCACATAGGTCCCTGGTTTATTTTAATTAGACCCCTGGACTTTATCTTATCACAGAATTAGACTTAAATTCATATTTTGAATTCCCAAACTTGTTTATTTCATAACTTTTGCGTATGAACAACAAATTTAGTGATTCAAATTGCAAAATGTTCATAGAATTATTCTCTGTTGAAATAAAATGGTTCCAGTTACTGTCTGCAGATTCTAATTTTTATGATGAAGTATGAACTAATGTAGATGTAGTTCTATTCATTTAATAAAACAAATAAAAGGAGAACCTTAGAGATTTAATCATGTTTAATCTTGTAAGATTAATAATGTGTATTACATGAATTCATCCCTGTTCTAATTTTTAGGTCACAATAAAATGAATTGAACTATGATTATATTCTTGTAAGTAACACTTAGGGAAATAGTAATCTATGTCCAAATGAAAGTAGTTTATGTTGTAGTTCATGTTATACTTTGATCTCAGTAATTCCTAATTGTGTTCTAAGATGCATGTTGGGGGCCTTCGTCCTCCGAAGGTCCTCAAAAACATAATTTAACAATGTCTTCCAAGTATGGTTTATATACAGGTACCATTGGATTCAGGATTAAAAACATATACGATTAGAAGGGCATGATCGTGACGAAGGTTGTTGTTGCTCCGAAGCTATGCGAAAGGAAGCTTCGGCTCAATCGCGGGAAGAGGAACCGACTTAAAAGGGAAAAGGCTATCTAGTCCTCGTAGATTTTCTATAAGTCAATAGTGAATGCAAAGGGCATAACTGTAATTTTTCACAGGCTGTGTCCTGTGCCTATAAATAGATGAACAGTACCCCCGTACTGTTCATGCTGACTTGTATTCATTCGTGTGTCACGCTTGGACTTTTACCTTCTGTCAAGCCGAAGGTACAAATGTAATATAATATTGTTTCTGTTTATTCACGATAATAATAAATATGTTAGCAATGTCGTATCATTATTCATGTTGTCTTTTATGTTTCATATACTTCTTTCATTATCATATGTTGTGATGATGAAGGTATGTCCTTCATTACCTTCATCTGAAGATCATTATATCCCGTGGGAAATAATGCTTTGGAAGACGAAGGGCATTAACCTTTAACATTTTATGTTGCCTTGTTCTTAATTCATAGCACATGAGAACAAGCCCCCAACATTGGCGCCCACCTCCAGTGAACCCTTTTCGACCACCTTCAGCAAGCACTAACCTGCATCATGCCGCCGAAGAAAGCTTCAGCGCTAGGGGCTGCTGCATTGCAGCCGCTGGATCTGAACCAGGAGACTCTCTCTCTCTTCGAGAGGCCCGAAGCCAGGAAAGGAAGGCCACCAGTCCAACACTCTAGGAGGAGGAGTTGGACCAAGAGATCAGGGATATGGAGATCATTCATCAGCAAGTACAAAGAAAGAAGGAGAAGATGGCGCGACTGGCTGACCTTCAAAGGCAGATTGACAAAGCTACTGAAGAAGTGCGCCATCTAGTTCAAGACGAACAAAACCGAAGGCCCCAGCATAGGGAGCTTTGCCAGGAAGGCCTATTTAACGAAGATGGATGGTGTCGGGGACCATAATTAGGGGTACCCTCAAGACGCCTAATTCTCGGCTGGTAACCCCCATCAGCATAAAGCTGCAGAGGCCTGATGGGTGCGATTAAGTCAGGGATCAGTCCATACGAGCGACTCGATCACGCCTCGCCTGAGCCTAGCCTCGGGCAAGGGCAGCCAACCCCGAGGGGTTTCCGTCTCGCCCGAGGCCCCCTTTTAACGGCAGACACATCTCCGGCTCGCCCGAGGCCTTGCCTTCGCTAAGAAGCAACCCTGACTAAATCGCCGCGCCGACAGACCGAGTCGCAGGAGCATTTAACGCAAAGGTAGCCTGACACCTTTATCCTGACGCACGCCCCCCGGCAGAGCCGAAGTGACCGCCGTCACCTCGCCGCTCCACTGACCGGTCTGACAGAAGGACAGCGCCGCCTGCGCCATTCCGACTGCAGTGCCACTTGACAGAGTGAGACTGACAGGCAGTCAGGCCTTGCCAAAGGCGCCATAGGAAGCTCCGCCCGACCCAGGGCTCGGACTCGAGCTGAGACCCCGGAAGACGGCGAACTCCGCTCCGCCCGACCCAGGGCTCGGACTCAGGCTAAGGCCCCGGAAGACGGTGAACTCCGCTTCGCCCGACCCAGGGCTCGGACTCGGGCTAAGGCCCCGAAAGACGATGAACTCCGCTCCGCCCGACCCAGGGCTCGGACTCGGGCTAGGCCCCAGAAGACGACGAACTCCGCTTCGCCCGACCCCAGGGGTCGGACTCCGCCCTGGCCTCTGCCGAACGACCTCCGCCTCGCCCAACCCAGGAGCTCGGGCTCGGCCTCGGCCATGAAAGACAGACTCGACCTCGGTTTCGGAGGAGCCTCCACGTCGCCCGATCTAGGGCACAAGCCCGCCACGTCAACAGGAAGCGCCATCATCACCCTACCCCGAGCCGACTCGGGCCACAGAGAACAAGACCGGTGTCCCATCTGGCCAGCTCCGCCAGATAGGCAATGATGGCGCCCCGCTAGCCTCGTGACGACGGCGGCTCTCAGCTCCCTTACGGAAGCAGGGGGACGTCAGCAAGGACCCAACCGCTCCGACAGCTGTCCCTCCGCCAGGCTCCGTTGCTCCTCCGACAGCCACGACACCACACCAGCTGGGTGCCAAGATCTCTCCGGCTGCCACATTGGCATGTACTTAGGGCGCTAGCTCTCCCCCGCTAGACACGTAGCACTCCGCTGCACCCCCATTGTACACCTGGGTCCTCTCCTTACGCCTATAAAAGGAAGGACCAGGGCCTTCTTAGAGAAGGTTGGCCGCGCGGGGACGAGGACGGGGCAGGCGCTCTCTTGGGGCCGCTCGCTTCCCTCACCCGCATGGACGCTTGTAACCCCCTACTGCAAGCGCACCCGACCTGGGCGCGGGACGAACACGAAGGCCGCGGGATTTCCACCTCTCTCACGCCCGTCTCCGGCCACCTCGCTTTCCCCCCTTCGCGCTCGCCCACGCGCTCGACCCATCTGGGCTGGGGCACGCGGCACACTCACTCGTCGGCTTAGGGACCCCCGGGTCTCGAAACGCCGACAGTTGGCGCGCCAGGTAGGGGCCTGCTGCGTGTTCACGAGCAGTTTCCCGTCAAGCTCCAGATGGGCAGTCTCCAACGACCTCTCCAACCCGGGACGGTGCTCCATCTCGGGAGTCTCGAGTTCATGTCTCTCGACGGCAGCTACGACATGATACTCCTTCCACCGCCGTGCGACGACGACAATGGCGGCCGACAGCCCGCCCGCCGGCGGCGGAATCGACGACGTCTTCCCCGCGTGGTGGAAGAACAACATTCGAGCACGCCCCGTCCTCTCCCCCGCCATCGGAGGAGGAGGCGGGGCAACCAAGGCCGAGCGGGAGGCCGCGCTCCGTCGGCTGTCGAGCGAATCGACGTCCCCAGCGCCCCAACGGAGGGCGCGTCGGGCGTCGACCTCGCGTTTGAGACGAAGGCGAGCGCCGTCCCCCCGCGACACGCCAATCCTGAGCAAGTGGACGATGCCAGCACGCTCGTGGAGGGCCTGCAGGACGTCGCCCTCGTACCCAAGACGACGGCGCAATCAGTCCCCGACGTGACTATGTCGCTCCTCGTCGACCAAAAGGTACCGACTGATTCCCATCCTACGTCATTTCGACTCAGCCTCAACCCGCCTAGTGAACTCGCTTTGGTGGGCGCTCACGTTGAGGCGAGTGCAACCCCTCTGGGGTTTCGTATGCGGTCGCCTTGGGACCGATTGACGGACGTCTCGACCTACGGGCCCTCTGGGTCCGAGGAAGATGACGATCCCAGCGTCTGTTGGGATTTCTCTGGATTTGGCAACCCCAGTGCCATGCGGGACTTTATGACCGCATGTGACTACTGCCTCTCCGACTGTTCCGACGGCAGCCGCAGCCCTGACGACAAGGACTGCGGCCCAAGCCGCGAATGTTTCCACGTCGAGCTAGGGGATCCCTCCGAAGGCAACCATCTCGGCATGCCGGAGGACGGTGATCTCCCTAGGCCGGTGCCTCGCGCTGACATCCCGCGGGAACTAGCTGTGGTCCCCGTTCCGGCGGGGGGTCACGACCCACAGCTCGAGCATGTCCGCGGGGCGCAGGCCAGGCTCGACGAGGGAGCAGGAGCGCTCGAGTCGATCCGCCGGGACGTCGGGCAGGTATGGGCGGGCCAACCCCCGGCCGGAGAAATACGTCACCTGCCCCAGGGTTTCCAGCACCGCGTCGCCAACGACGTCAGGGACAGGCCGCCACCCGCATCCAGCGGGGTCGGTCAGAACCTGGCAGCCGCGGCGATGCTCCTCCGCGCGATGCCAGAACCATCAACCACCGAGGGTCGGCGAATCCAGGGAGAGCCCAAGAATCTCCTGGAAGGCGCTGCGGCCCGGCGGGCCGAGAGCTCTGCCTCCCGAAGGCAAGGGTACCCCTCGGAACCTCATGCCGCGACTTCCCGATTCATGCGGGAAGCCTCGGTCTACACCGGGCGCACGCGCAACACCGCGCCTGCGGCCCCGGGCCACCTCGGCAACGAGCACCATCGTCGCGACCGTCGGGCCCGCCTCGACGAAAGGGTGCGCCGAGGCTACCACCCCAGGCGTGGGGGACGCTACGACAGCGGGGAGGATCGGAGTCCCTCGCCCGAACCACCCGGTCCGCAGGCCTTCAGCCGGGCCATCCGGCGGGCGCCGTTTCCGGCCCGGTTCCGACCCCCGACAACCATCACAAAGTACTCGGGGGAAACGAGGCCGGAATTGTGGCTCGCAGACTACCGTCTGGCCTGCCAACTGGGTGGAACGGACGACGACAACCTCATCATCCGCAACCTCCCCCTGTTCCTCTCCGACACTGCTCGCGCCTGGTTGGAGCACCTGCCTCCGGGGCAGATCTCCAACTGGGATGATTTGGTCCAAGCCTTCGCCGGCAATTTCCAGGGCACGCACGTGCGTCCCGGGAATTCCTGGGACCTCCGGAGCTGCCGGCAACAGCCGGGAGAGTCTCTTCGGGACTACATCCGGCGATTCTCGAAGCAGCGCACCGAGCTGCCCAACATCACCGACTCAGATGTCATCGGCGCGTTCCTTGCCGGCACCACCTGCCGCGACCTGGTGAGCAAGTTGGGTCGCAAGACCCCCACCAGGGCGAGCGAGCTGATGGACATCGCCACCAAGTTCGCCTCTGGCCAGGAGGCGGTCGAGGCCATCTTCCGAAAGGACAAGCAGCCCTAGGGCCGCCCGTTGGAAGAGGCTCCCGAGGCGTCTACTCCGCGCGGTGCCAAGAAGAAAGGCAAGAAGAAGTCGCAAGCGAAACGCGACGCCGCCGACGCGGACCTTGTCGCCGCCGCCGAGTACAAGAACCCTCGGAAGCCCCCCGGAGGTGCTAACCTCTTCGACAAGATGCTCAAGGAGCCGTGCCCCTACCATCAGGGGCTCATCAAGCACACCCTCGAGGAGTGCGTCATGCTTCGGCGCCACTTCCACAAGGCCGGGCCACCCGCAGAGGGTGGCAGGGCCCGCGACGACGACAAAAATGAAGATCACCAAGCAGGAGAGTTCCCCGAGGTCCGCGACTGCTTCATGATCTACGGAGGGCATGCGGCGAATGCCTCGGCTCGGCATCGCAAGCGAGAGCGTCGGGAGGTCTGCTCGGTGAAGGTGGCGGCGCCAGTCTACCTAGACTGGTCCGACAAGCCCATCACCTTCGACCAAGCTGACCACCCCGACCACGTGCCGAGCCCGGGGAAATACCCGCTCGTCGTCGACCCCATCATCGGTGACGTCAGGCTCACCATGGTCCTGATGGATGGGGGCAGCTGCCTCAACATCATCTACGCCGAGACCCTCAGGCTCCTACGCGTCGATCTGTCCTCCATCCGAGCAGGCGCTGCGCCCTTCCACGGGATCATTCCTGGGAAGCGCGTCCAGCCCCTCGGACGGCTCGACCTTCCTGTCTGCTTCGGAACGCCCTCCAACTTCTGAAGGGAGATTTTGACGTTCGAGGTGGTCGGGTTCCGAGGAACCTACCACGCGGTATTGGGGAGGCCATGCTACGCGAAGTTCATGGCCGTCCCCAACTACACCTACCTGAAGCTCAAGATGCCGGGCCCCAACGGGGTCATCACCGTTGGCCCCACGTACAAACACGCGTTCGAATGCGACGTGGAGTGCGTGGAGTACGCCGAGGCCCTCGCCGAGTCCGAGGCCCTCATCGCCGACCTGGAGAACCTCTCCAGAGAGGTGCCAGACGTGAAGCGACACGCCGGCAACTTCGAGCCAGCGGAGGCGGTTAAGGCCGTCCCTCTCGACCCCAGTGGCGACACCTCCAAACAGATCCGGACCGATTCCGGGCTCGACCCCAAATAGGAAGCAGTGCTCGTCGACTTTCTCCGCGCAAACGCTGACGTCTTTGCGTGGGGTCCCTCGGACATGCCCGGCATACCGAGGGATGTCGCCGAGCACTCGCCGGATATTCGGGCAGGAGCCCGACCCGTCAAATGGCCTCTGCGCGGATGACGCCCGGGGGCTGCGCCCCTCCGTGTCGAGAGTGGGTGTACTTTTCCGCATCAAAAATTTTCGATCAAAAAGGGGCTTTGGCGTTCTCCCGGCTATGTCAGAAGCAGGGTCCCGAGGGGCGAACGTGGGTACATGTAAGTGGCGAGGCCGACTGAGCCGAGGAACTCCTATACCTCCGGGTTAGGGACACCTCACTCATCACCTGCCACGAAAAATGACCCAACTCGGGAAGTCACCCTATTATTGACGAGCTAGGCCGAACGCGCGAATTGAAAGAAAGGAGAGTGCGACTTCATGCAAGAAAAACAAAGTGTTCAGGCCTCGGCGGCCGCGGTAAGGCGCACATCCAACAGAAACTGTTCCAACAAGAGTCAGGCGCCGCCTTGGGAAGGAGCCGCGCCCTCAGTTTCGCCCCCACCGTCGGTAAGGTCCACCTTGGCTTCCGGCGACGGCGCAGGAGGAAGGATCTCCGCCTCAAAGGTGGTCGCCAGCGCCGCGCTCGGACCCGCGGCGACCGCGTCGAGCCGCTGAACTTCTGCCAGGGCAGCTTCGTCTTCATCAGAAAGACAATACCCCTCACTGACCCGTTCCAGGTCCACAACATAATGGGAAGCAAGCACGGCGAAGGCCCGCCTGACGCCGTGGTGTAGCGCCTCGCGGACTTTGCCGCGCGCGTAATCACCCAAGGCTTGAAGGCGGCTTTGAGGGGAGCTTCCTAAAGGGACGTTGCCGGGGCCAAGGATCCGATAAACGTCCGAGACGGCCTCGGACATGGCCGCGAGGTCGGCCTCCCTCTGCTCGGCAGCTCCGGCAAGCGCCTCGGCGAGCGCCTTGGCGGACTCGTCAAGGGCGGACTCAAGCTCTGCGAACAACCAGAAGAAAGACCTCAAGCACAAGCAGAAGAAACAGACAAGAACCAGGGACGGCCAAGGCATACCTCCGGCTCGGGCACGCTGCTCCGAGGCCGCGACTTGGGCTGCGGCCAGGTCGGCCGCGAGGGTCTCAGCCCGGCTTTCGGCCTCGGCAGCCCGGCCCCAAGATTGGTCCCGCTCCTCGACGACCTGGACGAACTCCGACCGCTACCGTTGCGCCTCCGCGCGCGCTGCTGCTGCCTCGGCTCTCAGATCAGCGCAGAGCAACTGGAGGTCCGCTATCTTGGCATCCTGCTGAGAAAGGCGCGTGGTAGCCCCGGCGAGCGAGGTCCTCAGGGATCGCATCGAGCCCCAGACATCGACCTCGCGGCGGATGAACGACGACTTGGCGGCGCTCCGATCCGTCAGATCCTGGGGGAGGGAAACAGGGCGTTACGACGAACGCCTCGCTCACCGAAAGGAAAAGGTATGCCTGAAACCGTTACCTGGAGGATTTTGGGGACGTCCCTGCAGAGAACCTCCAGCGACGACCGGAGCGACCCCACCGTCGCTTCAGCACGCTCGCGGAGCTCATCCCAGGACTGGTCTTCCTGTTCATCGTCGAGAACGAAGACAGGGTCCGAGGCCTCGCGGGTCCGGAATCGGAGCAACTGGCGCCGGGCCTCGGGGCTTCGCCGCACAGCGACGAGGCTGCCGCCCGGCTGGACGGATTGCGCGTCGACGCCCACCTCTTCCAAGGCACTGGGCACCGACGCATCAGCCATCCCGACGCTGGCAGCAACCAGTCGCTCTCCGACTGGGACGGCGGCGACTTCGGTGGCGGCAGGCGCCAGCGTTGCCGGCACGGCAGGCGGGCTCGGGACCGCGTCGGCGCCAGCCGCCTCCCCTATCACGATGGCCGCCTCGGCAGAAGAGCCCGCCTCGGGAACCTGCTCCCCAGAGACAGGCGACGCCCGAGCCCCCTGCGGTGAAACACCCTGCGAAAGGATCGGCTGAACGACAAGGCCCGGGGCGGTGCTGGCCGCCCAGGCCGACGCCGTCTTAAGGGCCTTCCGGGGTGCCAGGACGGTCTGGCCATGGCTTCGCTTGCTGAAAAGAAAAAAAAAGAGAAAGGGAAAATCATGGCCGAGACCTATGAATGGGAAGCCAAGACGAAGATATTCCGAGGTACTTACCCACTTCGGGCCATGATCCACCGCGCCTGGGGGGAGGTTTCTTGGATCCCGGCTCCCGAAACAGCCGCCGAGGTCCGCTTCGCCGGCAACTTCGGCGCCACCCTTGCTTTGGACGCCCGGGGAGCAGATGGCCCGGGCACGGTCGTGATGACTTGAGGGTCACCCCCATGCGCTGCCGGTACGAGCGGCGGCCCCTGGGGAGCAGACGCCCTGACCTGGCCCTCCGCAGCCACCTCAGCTCCTCCAGCCGAGGGGTCAGGTGACCTCTTGGGTCGCCCCCGTGCCTCGGGCCGGGACCCCGACGCCCCAACTCCGGGGACTGACGGTGTCGGCCCGCTCGGGGGCTGGCTCAACGGCTCCTGGCCACACCCCAAGTCGGGGCTGAGGCCGAGACGGGCGGCCATGTCGTCCTCCTCCTCATCACCGTCATCATCATCGTCATCGGGTGTCTCCGGCGACGGCTCCCTTGGGAGTCCTTCCCTCTCCTGCTGGCGACGGCGCTTCTCCAAGGCGTCCCGAGCCTGCCTCCGCTCGCGGGCCCGGGCCTTCTCCGCGTCCTTCTTCTTCTTCTCCTCCTCCGCGGCGACCCGCCGCGCTGCCCGGTCCACCGCGTCCTCCGGGACCCGTGGCAGGGAGGGCTTGTGCCACCCCACCTCCTAAAGAAGGGGGGAAAGAAACCCAATCGTAAGAACTAGGAGCAACCCGGTGTATGAAGAAGGAAGGAGCGAACACTCACCAGAGTCACGCACCCCTGGTCGGGGCGCATCCGAAGCTAGGAGAAGGCGTGGGGGTCCGGCTTCCCCATCGCGGCCGACACCCGCCATTGGAGGGCGTCGAAGGGAAGAGGATCAGGGGACATTCGTGACCCCTCCCAGTCAGCCTCCTGGGTCATCTCCCAAAGCGGCAGCCGCCGCTCCGCCAAGGGAAGCACTCTCCGGCGGTGGATGGCGGCAACCACTCCCGCAGCGGTGAGTCCTCCCTCCCGCAACGCCTTCAGGGCCTGGAGAAGGGGTTCGAGGTTCTTCTGTCTCTCGTGTGGAGTCCCATGGCGCCAGGCGTCGGTGGCGGCGGTAACTACCCGCTGGGAGAACGGCGGAAGCAACTCACCGTCATTCCGGAGGTAGAACCACCGGTGCTGCCACCCCTTGTTCGAGGACGCGAGGACGGCAGGGATGTACTGCGACGCCCGTGACTGCCTCAACAAGAGGGTGCAGCCGCCGGCCCGCACCGCTGCACGGACCTTCCTCTCCCCCGTCGGCAAGGCAAAAAGCTCGGCGAAGAAGAGATGAGTCCACAAATCCCAATGGGGGGCGATCCCCAAATACCCTTCGCACACCGCTACGAAGATAGCGGCCTGCGAGATGGAGTTGGGGGTGAGGTTATGCAACTCCACCCCATAGTGGAACAGGATGGCCCGCATAAAGCGGCTCGTCGGCACGCCGAATCCCCGCTCGTGGAAGGAGACGAAGCTCACGACGTACCCCGGCGGTGGGGATGGAGCGACTCCGCCCATGGGAGGAATCCATTCTGGCCGCTGCTCATCGGTGAGAGGGCGAAGCAAACCCTCGCCGACCAGCTCCTCCAAATCTCTCGCCGTCACCGTGGAAAAGGGCCACGGGTCGCGCGGGGAGATTATGGTCACCCGATCAGCCATCACCAAAACGGAAGGGGTGGCAGCGCAAGGGGCAGGAAGGGCGTATTCCTCTTCTCTGGCTAAAGTTTCTCAGGTTGCGAAAGCCTAAAGGAAGGGGCAGGAAGCGGAGCAAAGAACCGTCACCGGGCCCTCTCCAGGGTATATAAAGACCAAGGCGAAGACGGTTCCAACGTTCCGCCCGGACCGGACGCGGGATTCAAAAACGCGAAGCGAAACGGCCGTTCCTCGAACGGCTCGCGCACGCGCAACGGCAGCCCCGCTAACTACTCGCCCCGTCGCATTAACTCCGCGGCTGGACAGGCGGCGCTTCTGGCAGGCGCAGCGGGCGACGCTTCGCCTTCGCCGAAACAACCGCGCCAAAAAAGGTACGCCGCGTCGTTCAGTTTCGTATCCTTTTTTCCTTTTTTCCTCTTTCTCTATCTCTTGCGACAGGGACCGGGAAAGGGGGATACCCCGAAAGGGGTCCTTCCCCGTGAAGGAACCAGGCTCCGAGCCTCCTTACTGATCAGGGGTTCGAAGGCTGGCCCCCCGAAGGGTTCAACAGCCGCCTCAGATCGCGTGGGCCCTACACCCACTACTGGTCAGAGGTTCGAAGGCCGGCCCCCCCGAAGGGTTCCACGGCCGCCTCAGGCTACTCGGGCTCCGCGCCCATTACTGATCAGGGGTTCGAAGGCTGGCCCCCGAAGGGTTCACAGTCGCCTCAGACACCGAGCGAGGGATGACCAGGGGTACGTTCGATACATAACCGAGGCTCGGGCTGCGCTCCCGAGGTACCCTAGGACATTTCCGAGACCAGCAGGAGCGATCTTGTAACGGAATCCCATCGGAGGGAGGCATCGAGCCCTCGGACCCCGTTGCCAGGGGACCGGGTCCGGCAGATCACCCGCAGGTACTTTTGGGCGTGCCTCTGGGCCCCTAGCCGACCCCCAACGAACGGGGCACGGACGTCCACTCGGATTACCCGCTTGCAGCTCACCGGAGACACCATGTTCGGTGCCCATCGAGGGTAACATGGCGCTCTCCCCCCCCCTCCTCCTTGCGGAAAGGCGACGTAGGGGCGTATGTAAAAAAGCCGAGTCTGTCCCTGATCGCCCTCTTGCCCTGTGTGGAGGCTCGGGGGCTGCTCTCGCAAACCCGGCTCCGGCCGAACCGTTGACAGCGTCAACATACCAGCCCGAGAACTTGGGCCCCGACCGTGCACCTGGGCTACGACCAGTTCGCATGAGGGAACCACCAGACCAGCCGAAGCATTACGCAAGGCATTAAGACCTCGAAGGAGTGAAACCACTCCTCCGAGGCCTCGAGGGCTACACCCGGTGGGTGCGCTCGCGCGCACCCACCGGAACAAAATGCAACCGAGAAGGGCTGGTCCCCTTGCAAAAAAGTGCGACGAAAGCCTCCAAGCGAGTGCTAACACTCCCTTCGAGGCTCGGGGGCTACTGTCGGGGACCATAATTAGGGGTACCCTCAAGACGCCTAATTCTCGGCTGGTAACCCCCATCAGCATAAAGCTGCAGAGGCCTGATGGGTGCGATTAAGTCAGGGATCAGTCCATACGAGCGACTCGATCACGCCTCGCCCGAGCCTAGCCTCGGGCAAGGGCAGCCGACCCCGAGGGGTTTCCGTCTCGCCCGAGGCCCCCTTTTAACGACAGACACATCTCCGGCTCGCCCGAGGCCTTGCCTTCGCTAAGAAGCAACCCTGACTAAATTGCCGCGCCAACCGACCGACGCAGGAGCATTTAACGCAAAGGTAGCCTGACACCTTTATCCTGACGCGCGCCCCCTGGCAGAGCCGAAGTGACCGCCGTCACCTCGCCGCTCCACTGACCGGTCTGACAGAAGGACAGCGCCGCCTGCGCCATTCCGACTGCAGTGCCACTTGACAGAGTGAGACTGACAGGCAGTCAGGCCTTGCCAAAGGCGCCATAGGAAGCTCCGCCCGACCCAGGGCTCGGACTCGGGCTGAGACCCCGGAAGACGGCTGTAACACCCCAGGTGTTACCTTGGTTGGAGCCCACCTTAATACTAAAGGCTTTGATCACATGTGGTAGAGGCTTAGGGCCACACCAAAGAACTTTGGAGATCATGTGCTAACCATGTTGCCAATGACCTAAGAAGCATTACTCTAATCCTTGCTCACTTACTACCTTGGATAAGAGGGGAGAAGAACCCTAGACCTCTTTTTAAAACTCTATCTTCCAAAACCCTAAGTAAAGGGGGGGGAAAGAGAGTGAGCAAATGTGCAAAGCATGGACAATCTTTACCCAAAACCTAAGCAACCTTGTAACCAGCAATTAGGGGAGGGAAATAATGCAAAAAGACCCCTGGAGAAACCCCAATTCAAATCTCCAAGTGGAGAGAGAGCTAGAGCTCTCTATTTCTCTCTAAGTCCATTTTTAACCCTAGTTTAAGGATCAACCGTGTTCACCTTGAAGATGGCACCAAAACCACTTGGGTTCTATACCAAAAATGTGGTATACCACCTAAGGCACCCCTTGGAAGAAGTGGAGACCGAGACTTGGACGTTTGACAGGGATTGGCATCAGTTTTGTCGCGTGGTGGGCAGTGAGACAAGCCAGATTTGGCGCCCGTCTATCTCCTGATCTAGGGCATATCTTCCTTTGGAACTCACACATGTGAGATAGCCCTAGGTGCCAGGAGGAGGTCTGCGCCGGATTCATGGCAAGATTCGCACGTTTGCGATCTCTGGAGACGTTTGAACAATGGAAGAAACTCACCTCCACGTGTTCGACGCCTTCTGCCCGCGCCAGAGCACGCCAGCGCGCGCTCCTGCGTGCCCAGCGCCGCGCCCGAGCCAAACCAGCGCCGTGGCCCGCGCCCGAGCCTATAAAACCCTCCCAGGTTTCGAATACACTCTTCCGCGCACCCTCAAAACCTCACCGTAGTTAGCTCGTCGCCGTTTGCCCGTACGCAGCGAGTCCGCGGCCGCCCAATCCCCCTGTCACTGTAGACCGGCCAGCAGAGCCATTCCCAACCCCGTCCAGCCCTCGGGGAAGGCTGTGCACGCCTCCGTGAAGCTCCCCGAGCGAGGAATCGGAGTTTGCTTCGCCGGAGAGGCCAGTCCACGCTCGCCGGAGCTCTCAACCCCGCCGGAGTACGTGGACCGGGTAAACCACTCAACCATCCTTCGATTCCTTGTGCACACAGTCGCTACGTTACACCGTGAAGCTCACCGTGCCCTTGGATTGAACCAGTTCGCTGTAGTTTGGCCGGTACACTCGCCGCCGACGAGCACACCCGCCTGCGCTCGTGGACCGGGCGATTCCGGCCATCCCCGACGTCAAGCCGTACCTCGACGTGACCACCAGAGTCTCCCCGAGCCAACCCCACCCTTCGCCGGACCTCCCTCGCCGCCGGTAAGCCGCGCCACCCTTTTCTTTCCCACGGTTACTGTTTCAGTTGGGGGAAGGACTGCGGGTGAGAGGGAGAGAAGGTCGGGGGGTTTTGTGAAATGTCAGAGACACAGGGGAACAGTGGCGCAAGGGTAGATCTGCGAGGGTTGATTTGTTTTAAACCCAGGGACCCCGGTGTAAACTGTTTTTCCAGGAAACTCTTTTAAAATCTATTTTAAAATTGAACAGAGACTTTAAAAATTCATAACTTATGTTTAGTTCATCCAAATTTGGTCAAACCAATTTTGTCAGACTCTAATTAATGTAACCTATTTAAGAAAAATATAAAAACCCCTTGGTATTAAGGAAGATTTTAAAACTCTGATTTAATGTTAGTTTTGGCCAAAAGCTCAATAATAGTAAGAAAAATAGTTGTGCTATTTGACTAGGGTTAGAAAAATTTGGAGATGTTTATATCTACCTACTGACCTGTTTAAAAATATTGAACCTCTCTGTCCACTCTATTAAGTTGGTTTTCACACCTTATTCCATAATATGCTTAAAGATAAGAAAAATAGAAAATGTAATTTAAACCATGAACCAGAGAGCACCCCTATTTTTGTTAGGATACTTATTTAATGTAGTTCACTGGAAAAATATATCATACCCTAGTTTAGTATAAAATAAGAAGGATACCTTTTAAATTAATAAAATAAGGATAACTTAGAAAAACTCTACAAAAATAACCCTAAGGCAAAGACACCCCAAACCTTGGGATAACTAATGTTTGGTTATTATGCACAGAGGAAAAATACAAAATCTGTTGTTTGATATTTTTCAAATGACAAGTTAGTTATAAGCACCTTTTTGGCATTAAACTTTAGAAAATCACAATTAAATAATCACCAATTAACTTTCTATGGATTTTGGCACAGAGGTTTAGTATTACTGTTAGAACCCAACAAAAATGACCCTTAGGAAGAAACTCAACTCTAATGGTGAGGTGTAGTGTAAAGTGGCCCATTTTACACCACCCTTGTTATTTTTGTCTAAAGCATAGCCCTTATAGTTTAAGCCTCAAATTCCTAAAACCAGCTAGGATAGCCAATGGCAACCCACTGCAATTTTTTACAGAATTTTTGGAAATTATTAACCCACTGTCATAGTTCAAACCTACACTAAAAACCATAAGTAGAAATTAAAGAAAGGAAAATAAATACTGGTCATTAGTGTCACCCTAAAACCCTTATAACATTTCCCATTGAAATGTGTAAGGACAATGCAAATCCACTATGTTATCCTCAACAAACATCTAAACCTAGGAGTAATAAGCCTAAACCACTAAAAGCCCCGTATGACCCAGAAACCCTAAGTTATTCCTTAACTTAGTTTTCTTTTTGCATAATGTTATTAATCCTGCATAATCATAACATACATGTTTATTTCATTCGATAGACTGCAATCTTGCTGACGGAGAGTACGTCCTCGTGCCGGAGCAAGGAGCTGCTCAGGAAGTAGCCCCAGACCCAGCACCAGAGCCTGCACCAGAGGACCTGCCTGCCACTGCTTTGGAAGGCAAGCCCCGGTTTTATGCATAACCGTTTATATATGCTATTTTACTGCACTTAATGTTTGTAGGCTTGTACCGTGCACTTAAGTGTAGGAGTTGAATGAAACCCTAGTTGCATGAACTCAGGATTCCCTTTGAGATGGATACTAGTATGCTAGGTCGAGTAGCTGCTTTGCTAATTAGGGATCTCGGTAGAAGTCGAGTGATTTTTCTAGCACTCGCGCGAGGTCAGGAATTGGTTGTATCCACTTTGATAACAGAATGGTGATGGTCTGTGGACACGGGTCCATGGGGACGCGTGGTCTACGAGATGAAATTGGAATAAGGATTAACATGCGGATACCTGTGTCAAGCGTTTGAACGTACTAAACACATACCGAGAAATATGGTAAATCGGTAAGCCTAGTACCTGAGTGAACCTGCCCGCAGATTGCCCTCCTCACGCGACCTGAGACGAGGTCTCCCATTCCGGTTATGGTGGGTACAAGTGCGGTCACTGCACGACGGCCAGTCGGGGTCAGTGAGGCATTGTACGCCAAGGCGGTGAGCCCCTTTCTTTTGCTAGGGAATCGATGGGGACGGTTGATATGTGTGGGGACGGAGTGCCCCTGCATGTCGTGTGTTTAGGTTTACCTTGCAAGGATAAAAACTCGATTCGAATCGTCTGCTTCTCGCAGCTAATGAGACTGCTTGATCCATTGTACTGCATTGAGTAACAAGTGGAACTGTGATGAGATGATACAAGATGTTGATTGCTAAAAATGCTTGCTACTATGCATGAGTAGATAGTACACTTTTAGCCTTAAGAGAGTCACACTTAATTTTGACAAAGTTAAAATCTTGATTTAGAAACTCAGCTAGTGCTTTTGGCAACCAAACCCCACAGCCAAACAGCTGCATGTCTAGAGGTAGAGGAGTAGACTCCTCACCCCGGGTAAGTCTAGCTGAGTATTAGTATACTCAGCCTTGCTTGTGGCATAATTTTTACAGGTTCTCTGGAGGAAATGGTTGCTGGAGTGACTTGGCCGTCCACCTTGCCACCGGGTTGGACTGTCGAGTGGGACCCTGCCTCGGTTGAGGAGGAGCATGAGGAGTGATGGGACAGGCTTCCCCATCTCTCTATTTATTACCGCTAGTTTGTTTCTGCTGCACTTCGAAACAATGATGGTCACTTTTGCAGAAACTCCGATGATGATGATGATGATGTAATAATTTAATACTCTGACATGTATGGTTTTATGCTTTATTGTATTTGCTCAGTGACTCACCATCGAGTGAGATTGTGGTACTTGATCCTGTCAGTGGCCGTGTCGGACTAGATCCGAGGGATTGACGGATTATTCCCATTTAAGTGTGGTCTAGCCTCTAAGGCAGGGCTTAGGCACTTAAGTTGGAATAACTCGGGCAGTTCCGCCACAGCTGGTATCGGAGCTTGTACCACCACAGAGGAATCAATAAAATGTAAACACCATCAATTTTCCAAGTAAAATTTGATAGAAACAATATTGGATAGATAGTAGGACGAGTAGGATAGACCTAGGACGTGAAGCCCTAGGGTAATAAAAGGGTAGCTAGGTGGCTAAGTAACTAGGCCCTACCAGCCACTTTTACAGGATGGGAGTTCCTCCCGATTCCTTTTATCTTGTGAGGTCGTTCAGGACGAGCATGCATGCATTCATAATTAAGCAAATGGATAACTGAGTAAAGGACTTACAAACAAGATAACAACCAACTAGGTCCACAGTGCCTTTTCATTTAACTAGAGAAGGGCTGAGTTTTATTTTTCCTTGTTCTTTTTATAATTCTTTTTCTTTTACTTACGCTTAACCATACACAGATGACTTCCCACGGATCCTCCGATGACGGAAATGCACTGACCCACACTGACGGACTTGCACGAGAGGGTTTTCCCCGCATCTTGTGGGAGGTGCTTCAGAGGGCCGGATACTTGACACCCCCTCAGTACACGGTGCAGCAATTTGAGAAGCACCGGGTGCCTCGCTGTAGGGTGAGGATGATCTTACAGCCTCATCCCCTGCAGCTAGGCTGGCGTTCTCTGGACTCCGAGTCTTTCGGATACCGGGTGGAGGACACGATCGAGGCGATCGCTCTGCACGGGTTGACGACTTTTTGTGGGTTCCATCCCTTGGAGCTCTCTACCCACCCCATTGGGTTGTTCCCCACGGAAAAGGAGGACGACCCGATGTGGAAGGATCGGGTGGAGCATGCCAAGGACATCTGGGCTCTCTACCCAGGCCACACGGCTCACTTGTCGGTGCGATGCATGAACGCCCTGTATCGTCTGCAAGTGATGCGTGGGGAGGCAATGTCTCATTTGATGGCACTGCTAGAGGCGACCAAGATCACCTTGGACAACAGGGAGGAGCTCGTGGTTGACTTGTCCCAGAAGCTGGTAGAAAAAGATTTGCAAGTGGAGCAGCTGTCTGATGAGGTTCATGAGTTGGAGGAGCTAGTGGGCACCAGGGAGAACACCATCGAGGTTTTAGAGGATCAGCTCATTAACACTCAGCAGCAGCTTGCTGAGGCTAACGAGCACCTGGACATGCATCACCAGGAGATCCAGGACCGGGAGGCCAACGAGGACGTCGACATTGAGGGAGGAGATGAGCCTGCCTCCAGTGTAGACACTGCTGGCTCGGGAAGACCACCTTCCCCCGAGTCGAGTGCGGCCTCATTCGCGCACTAGGTGACCAGAGTAGAGTTAGACGTTGGTAATGGTAGGACTCCTCGTGGCTAGCTTAGCTTTTGCGCCCTTGGGGGTACTAGGCTAGATAGAGTTGAGTCATTTTGGGACAAATCGATGTAATCGTGCTAAACTCTCCTGGAAGCCTGTTTGAGGGATGCTACTATCAGTTTAAATTTGGAAAGAGGAATTTATGACTTTTAAAAATCTTTATGTTGAAGTTGGAGTCTATCATGTTGTTTTAACTTTTTCTCCGTGATAAAATCTTGAACTTGGAGATGTGGTGTTAAGCATGTATGTGGCTTTTCAGATGGCCGGGAGGCAGCGTCGTGGCCAGAATGAGCACGTTCCTCCACCGCCACCGCCTCCCACTCTGCAGGAGCTCATGGCTCAGCAGAATGAGATCTTGAGGCAGCTGGCTCAGCGTCAGCCACCACCTCAGCACTATGGTGGTGGAGACCATCAGCGTCACCCCGCGGCGGCTACCTATCAGGAGTTCCTCAGCACCCAGCCTCCATTGTTCACAAGGGCAGAGGACCCACTTGATGCAGATGTATGGTTGCTGGTGATGGAATCCAAATTCCCACTGCTCCATGGAGCTTGCTCAGAGGTCACCAAAGTCAGGTTTGCCACCCAGCAGCTTCGCGGACCCGCAAGGACTTTGTGGGATCATTTTCTTGCTATGCAGCCAGAGGACCGAGAGGTGGAGTGGAGGGAGTTCAAGGCAGCTTTCAGAGGACATCATATACCAGCCGGGATCATGGACCGGAAGCTCAATGAGTTTTTGGCACTCACTCAAGGCAACAGGACAGTGTTGCAGTATGCCCAGGCCTTTAATGACTTGTGCCAGTATGCTGGATACCATGCAGACACGGACGAGAAGAAGAGGGACAGGTTCAGACGGGGGCTCAGCACCAAGCTCCGTGATCGTCTCAACACCGTCAGGGCCAACAGCTACAATGAGTTGGTCAACATGGCTATCTCCCAGGAGGACTGCATTACAGCTCGACAGGCAGAGAAGAAGAGGAAGACCCCTATGGCAGGACCCTCAGCTCAGCCGCAGCGCTTCAGGATTGTGTCCGACACGCAGAACAGGGGACCCCAGCAGCAGCAAGGGAGATGGGTGATCAGACCACCGCAGCAGCAGCAGGCACACAACCGCACCCAGTTTCCAGCTCGGAGGAACAATCAGCAGCAGCAGTACCGCCAGGCAAATGACAACAGGTGTTTCACCTGTGGTAACACTGGGCATTATGCCAAGAATTGCCCCAGGAATCAGCAGAGGCAGGGGCAGAATGTTAATCAGAACCAAGGGAAGAGGCAGAAGGTGCAAGTGCGGCAGGGCAGGCTAAACTTCACCACCATGGCTGATATTCCAGAGGGAGCACCCGTCATGACTGGTATCTTTACAGTTTTAAATTTTCCTGCTATTGTTCTTTTTGATTCCGGTGCTTCACATAGTTTTATCAGTGCCAAGTTTAGTGCCAAATGCCAGTTGCCCTTTCACCATACCGATGGGGGCATTACAATTTCAACGCCAGGAGGCAGAGTTGCCACTTATCAAATCAACAGGCAAGTGCCTATAAAATTTGGTAGACTGGTGATTAGAACCACCCTTCTCATCTTAGGATTGGATAGCGTGGATATTATTTTGGGAGCTGACTGGTTGACCAGGCATCAGGCAGTATTGGACATTGCAGCCAGAGCCATTGAAATCCATTCCCCTGCTTATGGCGAGACTGTTTTGCATTTACCCAACCAGGGTTGTACCCGATCTTGTGCCTTTGTTATGTTAGAATCCCCAGTGGAAAAGATCCCAGTGGTCCATGACTACCCAGATGTTTTTCCGGAGGAATTGCCAGGGATGCCACCTGACCGAGACATTGAGTTCGCAATTGAGTTGCAACCTGGGACTGCTCCTATATCCAAGAGACCCTATAGGATGCCTCCCGCGGAATTGGCAGAATTGAAAAAGCAATTGCAAGAATTGTTGGACAAGGGGTTTATTCGTCCAAGCACTTCACCATGGGGATGTCCAGCATTATTTGTGAAGAAAAAGGATGAGAGTTTGAGGATGTGTGTTGACTACCGCCCTCTCAATGCGGTGACTATCAAGAACAAATACCCGCTGCCCCGCATTGATGTTCTGTTCGATCAGTTGGTAGGAGCCAAGGTATTCTCCAAGATAGACCTTCGCTCAGGTTACCATCAGATTAAGATCTGTGCCAGTGACATTCCCAAGACGGCTTTCTCTACCAGATATGGGCTCTATGAGTTTTTGGTGATGTCTTTTGGGCTGACCAATGCCCCGGCTTATTTTATGTACTTGATGAACTCAGTATTCATGCCAGAGCTAGACAAGTTCGTGGTCGTTTTCATTGATGACATCCTGGTTTATTCCAAGAATGAAGCCGAGCACACCAAACACTTGCATATTGTACTTCAGAGACTGCGTGATCATCAGTTGTATGCTAAGTTGAGTAAGTGTGAGTTCTGGCTGAAGGAGATTAAATTCTTGGGTCACAAAATTTCTCAGAATGGGATATCAGTTGACCCTGAGAAAGTGCAAGAAGTGATGGACTGGAAACCTCCAACTACAGTGAGGCAGATTAGGAGTTTTCTGGGATTGGCAGGGTATTATCGACGATTTATTCCGGATTTCTCCAGAATTGCCAAACCAATGACTGAACTGTTAAAGAAGGGAGTCAAATTTGAGTGGAGCCAAAAGTGTGAAGATGCCTTTCGTACCTTGAGGCAGCATTTGACAACAGCCCCAGTGCTAGCTCAACCCGATAACACTAAGCCCTTCGAAGTTTATTGTGATGCTTCTGGTACAGGATTGGGATGTGTCTTGATGCAAGAGAACAGAGTGATTGCTTATGCTTCCCGAGCACTCAGGCCCCATGAGCAGAACTACCCTACACATGATCTGGAATTGGCAGCTGTGGTTCATGCTCTTAAGATATGGAGACACTACTTGATGGGGGCTCACTGTAACATCTACACTGATCATAAGAGCCTCAAATACATCTTCACTCAGGCAGATCTGAACATGAGGCAGAGAAGATGGTTGGAATTAATCAAGGACTATGATTTGGAGGTGCATTACCATCCTGGCAAAGCCAATGTTGTGGCAGATGCTTTGAGCAGAAAGGCCCAGTGCAATTGTATGAACATGGATGCAAGAGTCACCACCCTGTGTGATGAGCTGTGTAAGCTGAACCTAGAAGTTGTTCCTTCCGGTGAATTGAGATATATCTCGGTGGAGCCCACATTGCAAGAGCAAATAGTTCAGGCATAGATTGGGGATAAGGGTGTTCAGGTTATCAAAGATATGCTCAAGCAAAAGGCAGAAAAATACAAGTGTTTCCGTCAGGACAGCAAGGGAATTTTATGGTTTGGAGACCGATTGGTGGTTCCCAAGGACCCTGAACTTAGAAAGAAGATACTGGATGAAGCTCACCTTTCCAAATTCTCCATGCACCCTGGTGGCAACAAGATGTACCATGATCTTAGACCTTTTTACTGGTGGACCAGAATGAAGAGGGAAATTGCCAAGTACATCTCCGAGTGTGACACTTGCCAGAGAATAAAAGCTAGTCACTTGAAGGCAGCAGGCCCTCTGCAACCCCTTCCCATACCATCTTGGAAATGGGAGGACATTTGCATGGACTTCATAGTGGGATTACCCAATACCTCCAGACACCATGATTCTATTTGGGTTATCGTGGACAGATTGACCAAGACTGCTCATTTCTTGCCAGTGCACACCACCCACTAGACAGAGAAGTACGCCGAAATTTATGTTGATCAGATAGTAAGATTGCATGGTATTCCAAAGACCATTATATCTGACAGAGGAGCACTGTTTGTGGCACGCTTTTGGGAGAAACTGCAAGAATCACTTGGGACCCAAGTAATCCGAAGCTCAGCATATCACCCGCAAATAGATGGCCAGACAGAAAGGGTAAATCAGATTTTGGAAGACATGTTGCGGGCATGCGCACTACATTATGGAAAGGATTGGGACAAGTGTCTGTCTTTGGCAGAGTTTTCTTACAATAACAGCTATCAATCCAGTCTGAGGATGGCACCTTTTGAAGCCTTATATGGGAGAAGGTGTAGGACCCCACTAAATTGGTCTCAAGCAGGAGAAAGGGAAATTTTTGGGCCCGATTTGGTACTTGAAGCTGAAGCAAAAGTCAAGATTATCAAGAAGAACCTAGAAGCTGCTCAGGCCAGGCAAAAGAGTTATCATGACAAGAGGCGGAAGCCTCTACAGTTTGAGGTGGGAGATCATGTCTACCTTAAGATATCACCAACCAAGGGTGTCCAGAGATTCGGGATCAAGGGCAAGTTAGCCCCTCGTTACATTGGACCCTATGAGATCAAGGCAAGTTGTGGACCCGTAGCTTACCAATTGGAATTGCCACCCCGCATGTCAGCAGTTCACAATGTGTTCCATGTATCTCAGCTGCGGAAATGTGTTCGTCTACCCACTGAAGTGCTACTGGAA
This sequence comes from Zea luxurians, assembly GCA_029449295.1. NCBI lineage: Eukaryota > Viridiplantae > Streptophyta > Magnoliopsida > Poales > Poaceae > Zea > Zea luxurians. Next base: position 39,048,327 of record JAOPSE010000001.1, on the reverse strand, counting down.
CCAGACATTGAGATAGAACCAGACTTGTCCTACCAAGAGTACCCCGTCAAGGTATTGGATCAGAAGGAAAGATCAACTCGGGCAAGATCAATCAGAATGTATAAGGTTCAGTGGAGTCACCATTCAGCAGAAGAAGCTACATGGGAGACGGAGGATTTTCTACGCTCTCGCTTCCCCGACTTTCTGCCCAAAGGAGTCGGTATGTAACCCCAAAAACCCAACCCCCACCTGCCCTTTGAATTCAATTATAAGAAAAACTTAGATAACAAGGATAGTCTAAGTTGTGGATTTAACTTAAGAAGGGCTTCCTTCTGAAGTTGCAAAGAGGATGACATTCGAAGAGCAGTTAATAAGTGAAACTTGAGCATAAAGGAAGAGTAGCCCTAACACACCTTCAAGCACCCTCCAAGGGACTCTACCTAAAATCTCGGGACGAGATTCCTTTAAGGGGGGAGGGCTGTAACACCCCAGGTGTTACCTTGGTTGGAGCCCACCTTAATACTAAAGGCTTTGATCACATGTGGTAGAGGCTTAGGGCCACACCAAAGAACTTTGGAGATCATGTGCTAACCATGTTGCCAATGACCTAAGAAGCATTACTCTAATCCTTGCTCACTTACTACCTTGGATAAGAGGGGAGAAGAACCCTAGACCTCTTTTTAAAACTCTATCTTCAAAACCCTAAGTAAAGGGGGGGAAAGAGAGTGAGCAAATGTGCAAAGCATGGACAATCTTTACCCAAACCCTAAGCAACCTTGTAACCAGCAATTAGGGGAGGGAAATAATGTAAAAAGACCCCTGGAGAAACCCCAATTCAAATCTCCAAGTGGAGAGAGAGCTAGAGCTCTCTATTTCTCTCTAAGTCCATTTTTAACCCTAGTTTAAGGATCAACCGTGTTCACCTTGAAGATGGCACCAAAACCACTTGGGTTCTACACCAAAAATGTGGTATACCACCTAAGGCACCCCCTGGAAGAAGTGGAGACCGAGACTTGGACGTTTGACAGGGATTGGCATCAGTTTTATCGCGTGGTGGGCAGTGAGACAAGCCAGATTTGGCGCCCGTCTATCTCCTGATCTAGGGCATATCTTCCTTTGGAACTCACACAAGTGAGATAGCCCTAGGTGCCAGGAGGAGGTCTGCGCCGGATTCATGGCAAGATTCGCACGTTTGCGATCTCTGGAGACGTTTGAACAATGGAAGAAACTCACCTCCACGTGTTCGACGCCTTCTGCCCGCGCCAGAGCACGCCCGCGCGCGCTCCCGCGTGCCCAGCGCCGCGCCCGAGCCAAACCAGCGCCGTGGCCCGCGCCCGAGCCTATAAAACCCTCCCAGGCTTCGAATACACTCTTCCGCGCACCCTCAAAACCTCACCGGAGTTAGCTCGTCGCCGTTTGCCCGTACGCAGCGAGTCCGCGGCCGCCCAATCCCCCTGTCACCGTAGACCGGCCAGCAGAGCCATTCCCAACTCCGTCCAGCCCTCGGGGAAGGCTGTGCACGCCTCCGTGAAGCTCCCTGAGCGAGGAATCGGAGTTTGCTTCGCCGGAGAGGCCAGTCCACGCTCGCCGGAGCTCTCAACCCCGCCGGAGTACGTGGACCGGGTAAACCACTCAACCATCCTTCGATTCCTTGTGCATACAGTCGCTACGTTACACCGTGAAGCTCACCGTGCCCTTGGATTGAACCAGTTCGCCGTAGTTTGGCCGGTACACTCGCTGCCGACGAGCACACCCGCCTGCGCTCGTGGACCGGGCGATTCCGGCCATCCCCGACGTCAAGCCGTACCTCGACATGACCGCCAGAGTCTCCCCGAGCCAACCCCACCCTTCGCCGGACCTCCCTCGCCGCCGGTAAGCCGCGCCACCCTTTTCATTCCCACGGTTACTGTTTCAGTTGGGGGAAGGACTGCGGGTGAGAGGGAGAGAAGGTCGGGGGGTTTTGTGAAATGTCAGAGACACAGGGGAACAGTGGCGCAAGGGTAGATCTGCGAGGGTTGATTTGTTTTAAACCCAGGGACCCCGGTGTAAACTGTTTTTCCAGGAAACTCTTTTAAAATCTATTTTAAAATTGAACAGAGACTTTAAAAATTCATAACTTATGTTTAGTTCATCCAAATTTGGTCAAACCAATTTTGTCAGACTCTAATTAATGTAACCTATTTAAGAAAAATATAAAAACCCCTTGGTATTAAGGAAGATTTTAAAACTCTGATTTAATGTTAGTTTTGGCCAAAAGCTCAATAATAGTAAGAAAAATAGTTGTGCTATTTGACTAGGGTTAGAAAAATTTGGAGAAGTTTATATCTACCTACTGACCTATTTAAAAATATTGAACCTCTCTGTCCACTCTATTAAGTTGGTTTTCACCCCTTATTCCATAATATGCTTAAAGATAAGAAAAATAGAAAATGTAATTTAAACCATGAACCAGAGAGCACCCCTATTTTTGTTAGGATACTTATTTAATGTAGTTCACTGGAAAATATATCATACCCTGGTTTAGTATAAAATAAGAAGGATACCTTTTAAATTAATAAAATAAGGATAACTTAGAAAAACTCTACAAAAATAACCCTAAGGCAAAGACACCCCAAACCTTGGGATAACTAATGTTTGGTTATTATGCACAGAGGAAAAATACAAAATCTGTTGTTTGATATTTTTCAAATGACAAGTTAGTTATAAGCACCTTTTTGGCATTAAACTTTAGAAAATCACAATTAAATAATCACCAATTAACTTTCTATGGATTTTGGCACAGAGGTTTAGTATTACTGTTAGAACCCAACAAAAATGACCCTTAGGAAGAAACTCAACTCTAATGGTGAGGTGTAGTGTAAAGTGGCCCATTTTACACCACCCTTGTTATTTTTGTCTAAAGCATAGCCCTTATAGTTTAAGCCTCAAATTCCTAAAACCAGCTAGGATAGCCAATGGCAACCCACTGCAATTTTTTACAGAATTTTTGGAAATTATTAACCCACTGTCATAGTTCAAACCTACACTAAAAACCATAAGTAGAAATTAAAGAAAGGAAAATAAATACTGGTCATTAGTGTCACCCTAAAACCCTTATAACATTTCCCATTGAAATGTGTAAGGACAATGCAAATCCACTATGTTATCCTCAACAAACATCTAAACCTAGGAGTAATAAGCCTAAACCACTAAAAGCCCCGTATGACCCAGAAACCCTAAGTTATTCCTTAACTTAGTTTTCTTTTTGCATAATGTTATTAATCCTGCATAATCATAACATACATGTTTATTTCATTCGATAGACTGCAATCTTGCTGACGGAGAGTACGTCCTCGTGCCGGAGCAAGGAGCTGCTCAGGAAGTAGCCCCAGACCCAGCACCAGAGCCTGCACCAGAGGACCTGCCTGCCACTGCTTTGGAAGGCAAGCCCCGGTTTTATGCATAACCGTTTATATATGCTATTTTACTGCACTTAATGTTTGTAGGCTTGTACCGTGCACTTAAGTGTAGGAGTTGAATGAAACCCTAGTTGCATGAACTCAGGATTCCCTTTGAGATGGATACTAGTATGCTAGGTCGAGTAGCTGCTTTGCTAATTAGGGATCTCGGTAGAAGTCGAGTGATTTTTCTAGCACTCGCGCGAGGTCAGGAATTGGTTGTATCCACTTTGATAACAGAATGGTGATGGTCTGTGGACACGGGTCCATGGGGACGCGTGGTCTACGAGATGAAATTGGAATAAGGATTAACATGCGGATACCTGTGTCAAGCGTTTGAACGTACTAAACACATACCGAGAAATATGGTAAATCGGTAAGCCTAGTACCTGAGTGAACCTGCCCGCAGATTGCCCTCCTCACGCGACCTGAGACGAGGTCTCCCATTCCGGTTATGGTGGGTACAAGTGCGGTCACTGCACGACGGCCAGTCGGGGTCAGTGAGGCATTGTACGCCAAGGCGGTGAGCCCCTTTCTGTTGCCAGGGAATCGATGGGGACGGTTGATATGTGTGGGGACGGAGTGCCCCTACATGTCGTGTGTTTAGGTTTACCTTGCAAGGATAAAAACTCGATTCGAATCGTCTGCTTCTCGCAGCTAATGAGACTGCTTGATCCATTGTACTGCATTGAGTAACAAGTGGAACTGTGATGAGATGATACAAGATGTTGATTGCTAAAAATGCTTGCTACTATGTATGAGTAGATAGTACACTTTTAGCCTTAAGAGAGTCACACTTAATTTTGACAAAGTTAAAATCTTGATTTAGAAACTCAGCTAGTGCTTTTGGCAACCAAACCCCACAGCCAAATAGCTGCATGTCTAGAGGTAGAGGAGTAGACTCCTCACACCGGGTAAGTCTAGCTGAGTATTAGTATACTCAGCCTTGCTTGTGGCATAATTTTTATAGGTTCTCTGGAGGAAATGGTTGCTGGAGTGACTTGGCCGTCCACCTTGCCACCGGGTTGGACTGTTGAGTGGGACCCTGCCTCGGCTGAGGAGGAGCATGAGGAGTGATGGGACAGGCTTCCCCATCTCTCTATTTATTACCGCTTGTTTGTTTCCGCTGCACTTCGAAACAATGATGGTCACTTTTGCAGAAACTCCGATGATGATGATGATGATGTAATAATTTAATACTCTGACATGTATGGTTTTATGCTTTATTGTATTTGCTCTGTGACTCACCATCGAGTGAGATTGTGGTACTTGATCCTGTCAGTGGCCGTGTCGGACTAGATCCGAGGGATTGACGGATTATTCCCATTTAAGTGTGGTATAGCCTCTAAGGCAGGGCTTAGGCACTTAAGTTGGAATAACTCGGGCAGTTCCGCCACAGCGGCGAACTCCGCTCCGCCCGACCCAGGGCTCGGACTCGGGCTAAGGCCTCGGAAGACGGCGAACTCCGCTCCGCCCGACCCAGGGCTCGGACTCGGGCTAAGGCCCCGGAAGACGGCGAACTCCGCTCCGCCCGACCCAGGGCTCGGACTCGGGCTAGGCCCCAGAAGACGACGAACTCCACGTCGCCCGACCCTAGGGGTCGGACTCCGCCCTGGCCTCTGCCGAACGACCTCCGCCTCGCCCGACCCAGGAGCTCGGGCTCGGCCTCGGCCATGAAAGACAGACTCGACCTCGGCTTCGGAGGAGCCTCCACGTCGCCTGATCTAGGGCACAAGTCCGCCACGTCAACAGGAAGCGCCATCATCACCCTACCCCGAGCCGACTCGGGCCGCAGAGAACAAGACCGGTGTCCCATCTGGCCAGCTCCGCCAGATAGGCAATGATGGCGCCCCGCTAGCCCCGTGACGACGGCGGCTCTCAGCTCCCTTACGGAAGCAAGGGGACGTCAGCAAGGACCCAGCCGCTCCGACAGCTGTCCCTCCGCCAGGCTCCGTTGCTCCTCCGACAGCCACGACACCACACCAGCTGGGTGCCAAGATCTCTCCGGCTGCCACATTGGCATGTACTTAGGGCGCTAGCTCTCCCCCGCTAGACACGTAGCACTCCGCTGCACCCCCATTGTACACCTGGGTCCTCTCCTTACGCCTATAAAAGGAAGGACCAGGGCCTTCTTAGAGAAGGTTGGCCGCGCGGGGACGAGGACGGGGCAGGCGCTCTCTTGGGGCCGCTCGCTTCCCTCACCCGCATGGACGCTTGTAACCCCCTACTGCAAGCGCACCTGACCTGGGCGCGGGACGAACACGAAGGCCGCGGGATTTCCACCTCTCTCACGCCCGTCTCCGGCCACCTCGCTTTCCCCCCTTCGCGCTCGCCCACGCGCTCGACCCATCTGGGCTGGGGCACGCGGCACACTCACTCGTCGGCTTAGGGACCCCCCGGTCTCGAAACGCTGACAGATGGTATGATGATTTTAATCATGATACCTTTACCTTTGATGATGCTTCTCCCTTGGCAGCAGAACTGCAGGCTACTCCATGGCCCCCATCGTACAAGCCACCCTAGCTTCCCATGTATGATGGGCATTCAGATCCAAAGCAGTTCCTCATGAGCTACGAAGCAACTATATCTTCGTATGGAGGCAATACCGCAGTTATGGCGAAGTCCTTCGTCACGGCGGTCCAGAATGTAGCTCAAACATGGTATTCTTCTTTTCGGCCAGGGACAATCACATCGTGGCAGAAGCTTAAGGACATGTTGGTCACCAGCTTCCAAGGCTTCCAAACAAAGCCGGTCACAGCTCAAGCTTTGTTCCAATGTACGCAAGACCACGAAGAATACCTTCAAGCATACGTATGAAGGTTCTTGAGACTAAGGGCACAAGTGCCTACAGTGCCCAATGAGATTATCATTGAGGCCATGATTAAGGGCCTTCGGCCAGGACCTACGGCTCAGTACTTCGCTAAGAAGCCCCCGCAGACTAGAGAAGCTGCTTCAGAAAATGGATGAGTACATCCGAGCTGACAATGACTTCCACCAAAGAAGGGAGGAAGCTTACAGATTCTCCGAAATGACTAGGGGCTTCGGAGGAAGAATTCATCCGAGGCACGTCAGGTCAATTCACAACACTCAGAATGATGACAAAGGAGGTCAGCTGCAGAGGCCATAGTATACCTCACAATCTTCGGGGCAGCAACAAAGCTCTTTTCGGCCGCCAGCTCCAAGAGGCAGAGGTGCTAGGGGCTTCGGAGGAAGATATGGGGATCAACCTAGAAATATCTATTGCTTATTCTGTGGTGAGGACAAGGGCCATACCACAAGAATGTGCCAAATCACCATCCAAAAGCAGAAGGAGATTGCAGAAGCCGAAGCTCGGCAGAATCAGCCGAAGCAGGTCTTGCACACTGCTTCATGCCATTCACCCTACATACCAGAATATGTGGGTAATCACTCTGCAGCTTCAGTTGCTTCGGCTAGTCAGCCACAGGCTCCTAGGCCACAGCTTCCACCTCCGCCCCCTCTACAGCCCACCTATTCACGGGGTTAGCAGCCAGAAGGGAGCCAACACACTCAACAACAGAGGGATTTCAGGGAGGAATCCGAAGCTCGCATAGTTAATAGTACTGTGCCGGAGTCAAAGCACATCTATTGAGAGATATCCTATCCTCTGAACCACTTTTTTACTTTATGCCATTTTGTTTCTTAATAAAGGACAAGTAATGCATATCTAGTTTTAATTCTTTGTAATAGTTTCGTTTCTGTTAAAATGAGATGTATCTTCTACACAGATTTATGAAGCTCGAAAATTGCCGAAGCTTCAAAAAGTTGTTCCTAAGGGAGCGCAGCAAAAGTCTTGTCGAAGCTTCAAAAGTCATTCCCAAGGGAGCGCAGAGTAAGTTTTTTGCTCAAAAGTTGTTCCTAAGAGAATGTAGAGCCAAATACCGCCGAAATATAAGGCGAAGCGTGAAAAGTCAATACGAAAATACCGCCGAAATATAAGGCGAAGCGCGAAAAGTCAACGCGAAAATACCGACGAAATATAAGGCGAAGTGTGAAAAGTCAACGCAAAAATACCATCGAAAAATAAACAGCAAAGAGATTTTGATCGTTCCTGAGGGGACGCAGAGATTGTGTGTTTCAGCGAGGGCGTGTGTCTTTGGCATTAGCATCATTCTTCGCGTCATATCATCGCATCATCTCGCATATCATCACATCATACATCATATTGCATCAATGATACGAATTGGAAACGAAGTCGATCTTCGGAGAATGCTTTACAAAGGTGAAAAGGTGCTAAGGCACAAGGTAAACTGGGAATTATAGCTTCATCAGCTCTGATGTGGAAGAATAGGTCTATTGTTTTCGAAGCATTGATATTTTTACGAAGCTTGGATGCCCTTTACGAAGTATGGATATTCTCACGAAACATAAGTATTTTTCTTTGCGAAGCATGAAAAGAAGGGAAGGTGTTTTTTGCCGAAGGCTCAAAAACGGTATGTACGTAAAAAGTTTCATGCATCGCAAAGAAGTGAATTGCAAAATAGTTTACATATTAGATTCAAAACTATACGTATCAAATATTACAAACTTAGTTCAACAAATGTTACATTAACCACCTAAGAACGTTTTTACAAAAACTAGTCCTCTTCCTTCAGAACTTTTTCCGCAACTTCGATAAGTAACTTGTTGACGACTTCGTCAACAATAGATTCGGCTATGTTGATAATTTCTATTGCTTTCTTCGTCTCCGGGTCAGCCAGGGGGTCAAATGGCTCCGGTGGAGGAGATAATTCAGCTGCGAAAGAAAGAATCAATCAGTTCGAAGTTACGAAAGCAAACGATGAAGCTTAAACCAGTTAAACAATACCTATCCGTCTCTCGAGTTCTGCAGCTTTCTCAGATTCTTTTGCTGCTTCTCGAGCTTCATGAATGTCTTTTTCGCTCTTTTTCATTATCTCGTGGGCCATTTCTCGGCCACCATTCTCCCAGATGTCAGTAAAAAATTTTCCGCCAAGAAAACTTGATTCGGCCGAGGGGTCCTTTGTGTCATCTACGGAGAGGACAGCTTCGGCCTAGGCCAAGGTTTTAACATGATTACAACCCGCCTTCTCCAAGATAGCCGAAACTCCTCTCGCACCAGAGAATGCATAGACATCCCCACGATCCCCTAAGATTTCTTCAAAAGCTTCGGCTTCTCCGCTAATCCACTCAATGACACCTTCAGGGTCGCCTCGTATGAAGTTATCTTCGTTTGAATAGGCGCCCACGTTGGTGAAGCTGGTCTTTATCTTCTTCATGCAGTCTAAAGATTTTTCAAAACATCTCTCCTTAGATGCGTGAAGCTCTTTTACTGTTTTTTCAAAATAATTTTTCCAATACTCACTGGCCTCACGATCAGCTTCTGCAACAGCACATTTTTCCTTGGCTTCTGCTAGTTGTTTCCGAAGGTCTTTGATCTCATTCTTTTGGACCTCGGCTTGAGCTTTGAAATTAACTTCATCTTCTTTTACTTTGTTTACCAATGAAATCAATATCTTGTCTTTTTCAAGACCTTCATTCCTTAGTTCAATCACCTCTGAACGAAGGTTGTTCAAGGCCATTGCATGCCCTTCATCTTCAGCGTTTTTCTGTGCTCTAAGGGCATTGCTAAGGATTAGGCCCTACAAAAGGAGAATGAGATCAAGTATAAGCAAATGAAACAATTCATTTTAAAATACAAAATTAGCTTTTATACCTTTATGCTATTGTATGCTAAACTGTCAGCCAATTCATCCTTTGATAGCACTGAAAGACCTTCTTCTAGCTTTGGAAATCCGAAGCTTCTACCCATCTCCTGACAGACGGATAACTCCTTACTATCCGGAGATAGTATAAAAAGTCTTCCTCCCCACTACCATTAAACACTAATGCCCCCTTTGGGTATTTTAATCTTTGGGCATAATGTTGAGCTTCTCGTTCTTCTTCTTTAGAAAGTCTCTTTCCCGAAGCATGGCGAATAATGTAATCAATGCTCTCTTTTAAAGCTTCGGGAGCAGGAGTGGCAACATTTTCAGGCAAAATTTGCTCTGTGGCTTTTTCTTCTGTTGCTTTTTCTTTGGTACCAGCTTGAGCTACTGCAATTTCAATTTTGGCCTGCTCTGTTTCAACTTCAGTTTGCGCTTTCGAAGCTTCGGCAATTCTCCTCGAAGGAGTTGAGGTCAAAGTCTTCACTGTTTCTAGCACATCTAGTACGTTTGCCATCCTTCTCCTTTTGGGAGTTGTGGCAGAACTTTTTTGTGCCTTTGGCACTGTTACCTCGTTGAAGGGCTTAAAATTTTTAACACTTTTGTTTCTCCAATATTTGATTCTTCAGCTTTACCCTTATCAGTCTTCGTCTCAGCTAGTTCAGCTAAAGGTAGCTTCGGCATTGCAGTTGGTTCTTTAGTCCTTTGCGTAGGGGGAGCAGCTTTTCCTAATTCAGTAGCTGAAGAAGCCTCCCCATCAAACTCAGGCACCACGGCCGGCTCAATATAGCGTGGCCGGTGGGTAAGGACCTTCAATTTTTTGCCCTTCGGTGTAGGCACGTCTAGAGCGGCCGAAGCAGCAGGCTTCCTCTTTTTTCCCTGGCCTCGCAGTGGATAACGGTAGTTCGGGTAAACAAAGCCAATAGCATCAAAAACTCTGTTCAACCTCTTCTTTCCCTGGCCTCCGAAGGTTGTGGATAGTGCATTATCTTCCGCCTAGGAATACGATCCAAGCAGCTCATCACTAGTAACTTCAATGCATTTTAGCCAGTCATCATTCAGTTCATCGAATTTATCTCCATATCTGAATGTGTATTTCAGCCGGACCAAATCACCTTCACTAGATTTGGTGATGGTTTCCTTCGGCATTTCCCAGCTCTCTATAAGCGGCCATACTCTATACGCTATGTGCTCTTGAACCAAATCTCTCAAACCAATAAAGAAGCAGACAGTACCAAATGACTTTTGACATGCTTCGTCGGCTTCGTCAATTTTAACCTTTGGCCTTTGGAGGCCGAAGCGGGACCAAATAGGGCGCATAATAACTTCCTTAATATCTTCTCTTGCCTTCAAGTCATTTTTCACATAAAACCATTCCTCCATCCAGGCCCCGGGCCACCTTTTCTGGTATGTTGGCACCAGGTAGCTTGCATTGGGGCGGGCAGCAAATCCGTAGCAGCCAAAATTGTTATGATATTGTTCTTTGCCCATGGCCTTCATCTCGTACACAAGCTCATGCATACTGCAAAAGCATTTTGCGCTGGGCTCTAGTCCCTAGCTTCTCACCGCCCAAACAAAAATCCCCATTCTAATAACAGCTTCGGGGGTTATCTGATGAAGGTAAATCTGATAAATTTTCAGCACTTCTACTACAAACCTACTCAATGGAAACCGAGGCCCAGCCTTGAAGAAGCTTCGGTAAATCACTACTTCGTCTTCCACAGGGGCCGGGACTTTGTTGTCTCCACCAACTCTCACAATAGACATATCTCGAAAGTATCTTCCCCTCATGTTTTCGAGGTGACTTTGCTTAATGGAAGATTTTCTGAAAATTGTATGGTTAGGCCTCCAGGGTCGATCCTCAGAATCTTCGCCACCACTTTCTGCATCATAGCTATCACTGTCACTAGTATCCTCAGACAAGCCCTCCAATATTTCCTTAGTAATCTTTTTTGTGTTTGTTTTCGCCATTGACTCGATAAACCCAGCTATGTAAGGATTTGCAGCCTTCTTCTCTTCAAAAAGCTTCTCCTCTTCAGTCAGCTTCGTCTCCGCAACAGCCTTCTTGTCTTGAGACATTACTCTTCGGAAATGGCAAAAATGTATCTTTCAAACCGAAGCAGAGGAAGCTTGAAAAACTAGCAAGCGTTAATAAGCAGGAGCTATAAAATTGAGAAAGCAAAGCAAATCCCACGAGTAGCGTACCAAATGTGGTTGCTGCAAGTTCTTATTTATACGCTCGGAACACCCCAGACTAGAGGGTCCCGCCTGTCATTGACTGTTGCTATTCTAGCAAAGGGAAGGTGTTTTTTCGGACCTTCGGTTTAAGGCCTTCGTCCATGTCGTAGTCTGAATTTGTTGCCCTAAACAAATTAATACTGCGAGGGGCTACTGTTGGGGGCCTTCGTCCTCCGAAGGTCCTCAAAAACGTAATTTAACAATGTCTTCCAAGTATGGTTTATAGACAGGTACCATCGGATTCAGGATTAAAAGCATATACGATGAGAAGGGCATGATCGTGACGAAGGTTGCTGTTGCTCCGAAGCTATGCGAAAGGAAGCTTCGACTCAATCGCGGGAAGAGGAACCGACTTAAAAGGGAAAAGGCTATCTAGTCCTCATAGATTTTTCTATAAGTCAATAGTGAATGCAAAGGGCATAACTGTAATTTTTCACAGGCTGCGTCCTGTGCCTATAAATAGATGAACAGTACCCCCGTATTGTTCACGCTGACTTGTATTCATTCGTGCGTCATGCTTGGACTTTTACCTTCTGTCAAGCCAAAGGTACAAATGTAATATAATATTGTTTCCGTTTATTCATGATAATAATAAATATGTTAGCAATGTCGTATCATTATTCATGTTGTCTTTTATGTTTCATATACTTCTTCTTTCATTATCATATGTTGTGATGATGAAGGTATGTCCTTCATTACCTTCGTCTAAAGATCATTACATCCCGTGGGAAATAATGCTTCGGAAGACGAAGGGCATTAATCTTTAACATTTTATGTTGCCTTGTTCTTAATTTATAGCACTTAAGAACAAGCCCCCAACAATGCATTTCTATGTTTGTACATGTTTGGTATGTTGTTCTTTTGTACTTTCCAAATGTATTGAATGCATGCTCGCTTTATTTAGACAACGAGCAATCCGAGATTCCTGAGTGTGTAGTTGGAGACCTCCCTAAGCAGCAACCTGGTGAAGGCAAGTGTCCTCTGACCTATTATGTCCTACATACTTTATGATTCACTGTCCCGCATTACTTTATGAAACCTAAGGATTAACTAGTCTATATTCACTTATCCTTGATTACCTTTTGGGTTACCATGGTTAGCATGTTGCTATTGCTTTAACTTAATCAATGAACATGATGTGAACATTTATGATACGATATGGTTATCCTGTTTATGTGGATGATCTTGCGATACCTTAGGGGACTCAGGCCTTTTTCCTAAGTACCTCTCCATAAGGACCTATTCGTGGAGTGACCACCTGGGATAACAGTACAACCATGAGGGTAGAATGGGACGCCCTTAGTCGACTAATTAGATGAACCCGGGGGTGTAGTTGGCTTTGCCGGAGGGCCGTCAATGGGGGCCGGGGCGTAGTGCTCGCTCTGCCAAGGTTGGGGTGTAGAGGTTCATTCGTTTTGGTTTTTGTTAGTCACCCACCTTGGGGAGGTGTACTGCGTTTGTACGACTGGCGAAACCTAACGAGCAGCTATGCACTAGGGGAGTCTTTGTAAAGGCTACGTAGTGAGACCTTGCTAGGTCACCTTGGAAGTGATCAATGGGGAGTCATGATCTCCGGGCAGAATGGGAATCACGACTTGTGGGTAAAGTGTACAACCTCTGCAGAGTGTTTAAAACTGATATATCAGCAGAGCTCATGGTTAAGAGCAGCCTTGGGATCCTCTTTGATTAGAAGAACTTTGGATACTTTTATGATGATGATTAACAATGGTGTTATAAAATCTGATCTTTGGTATTTCCTCGTTTGAGGAAGAACTTTTGGGTAATAACTGGGTTTATTACTAAAATTTGGCTCTAATAATAATAATAAATACTTGACTTACTTAAAAGCAACTGCTTGCCCTCAACTTCATATACAGCTAGTCCACTTTAGCCAAATGGGACATTTGCTGAGTACGTTAATGTGTACTCACCCTTGCTTTACACAACACCCCACCCCAGGTTGTCCCCACTGTTCTCAGTGCTCAGGAGGTGAAGCTGGCAACATGGATGACTTCAAGGAGTTTCAGGATTACGACGAGTTCTAGTTCTTTCTTAGTGGTAAACTCCTATGCTTCGTAATTCCGCACTTTGATAACTATGTTGAACGATGGTTATGTATTAGACTCTATGGATGTCTTAGACATCTTGATGTAATAAAGTATCTTTCCGCTATTTATTTTAAGCATTGTGTGATGATGTCCAATTATGTAATAGCTGTGTACGTGAGTTTCTGATCCTGGCACGTACATGGTTCGCATTCGGTTTGCCTTCCAAAACTGGGTGTGACATAAGTGGTATCAAAACCTTGCTGACTATAGGACCGCTGACCTAGACTAGAATGGTTGACCTAAGGACTATAGACCCCTACTCTTACCTTGACCTTAGAGTTCTTTCAAAAGTTGGTCATCTTGACCAACTCTATGTTATTTACTCATCTCAAAAGTTTTGTCTCACTTTTCTATCTGTTTACTTCCTGGTCTCATAGTTCTACTCTTACTCTTGTGCTTATGATGTCTTTTGTAGATGGCTCATCTTAGGTGCACTGCACGTAAGTTTGTGATCCCCTTTTTGCCTTCACGCCTGGTGAAGCGTCCACTGCGTCGCACAGTGCAGGGTCAGTCCAGTCACCTCGAGAGACTGCATTGTCGCCTGCACGAGGAGCAGGAGCGCCGACGCTAGGAGCAGGAGCAGGACTAGGAGCAGAAGGACTCTTCCCCCTCGCCTTAGCAGGAGGTGGAGTCTGAGAGGCTGCCTTCCCCTGCACCTCAGCCAGAGATGCCCCCTGCACCACCTTAGGGCATCCCGGCTGCTGGAGGAGACCCTGACGGAGACGGAGATGACGACGACGCTGGTGGCAGTTCAAGCCACAACGTGGAGCTTTCGGAGGAGCTAGAGCCAGAGGGATGGATCGCTAGACCCATCACTCGTGACGCTGCTCGCGGGTGTCACTTCCACGACGCTCTCGATACCCTGCTGCGTCGGGCCTTCGACCGACACACATGGTCTATCGAGTACCGTTGTGTAGTCTACCAGCATTGTCGTGGGTTATACCCGGACCAGTGGGAGGCTACTTGCTTGGTGCGTCGTTCGGACGATGATCTCCGGGGTGTAGAGGCCTTCTCAGAGCAATATTCTATTACTGAGAGGGATACTGTCGAGGCAGCCATGCAAGATGCAGCACGACGGGCATTTTCTCAGTATTGCTCATTGTTCAGCGAGGTAGCTGATGGCCTTGACCTGAAGTACTACCCTTGCCGTTCGACTGGTAGTGCTGGAGGTGTGATTGTCTCGCCAGTTGGTGAAGGCAATCCCAAGCTGAACTGCATGGTCAATCTGGTCGTCGTGCTCAACACAGAGTTGGACCACACCCTTGATGAGTTGAGCAAGGTTCCGGTAGAGGTTGCAGAATTGCGTGCTGAGTGTGCTGCACGCCACTACCTTGATGGTGGTCCTCCCGCCCCTGCCGAGATTTAGCACCCTTACCATTCACCGCCCCGTGGTCGCTTCGACTATGGTACCCCAGACTGCAGGACCCAGATAGATTTGGATCCCTAGTAATAATTCTTAGTTCAATGTCTTAGTCTAGCCAGTCTTAGTCAGAGTTAGTTTGCTTATCTTTTGTTGGATGCTTGTTATGATGGACATGTACTGAAGTTAGATCTTTGTAATGATTGTCACCAAGGTGTGGGTATCCCCTACAACTTGGTGTAGTTATTAATAAAGTTAGTTATTTAGTTGGGTAAACCCTTTATTCCCCTTTCCTCTTTATCTGAGAAGCTATCAGTGAAGATGGTCACTTGTTCGGTGTTATGGAGATCTTCTATACATCTTTTCTTATGCTGAAAGACTGCAGAGTCAGATCTGATATGTGTGTGATTCCTACAGATGTCTGAGAACAGGCGCAGAGGTGCGAGGCGTGCTCAGCGTAAATAGCAGGCACCCCAAGAGGAAGCAGCCCAGCAGCAGCAGTTGCCACCGCCACCATCGATGACCATTGAGCAGATGTTCTTGATGCAGACTCAAGAAGTCCAGGCAATTGGTCAGACTTTAGCAGCAATGCAGCAAGCACAGCTACAGCCACCACCGCCTCAGCCTCCAGTGCAAGTCCAGATGCCACAAGTGCCCAGAGACAAGCGGGCAGAGTTCATGAGGGGCCATCCCCCAGTCTTTGCCCACTCTGCTGATCCCATGGACGCCAAAGATTGGCTGCGTACCGTGGAGCGTGAGTTGCACACTGCCCAGTGCAACGATCTTGAGAAGGTGTTGTATGGTCCCCAACAGTTGAGGGGAGCAGCACAGTCTTGGTGGGAGTCCTACCTCGCCACCCATGCCAACCCTGAAGCCATCACTTGGGAGGAGTTCAGGGATAACTTCCGTCGCTACCATGTGCCCGAGGGACTGATGATAGTGAAGAAGGAAGAGTTTCTCGCCCTGAAGCAAGGTCCCCTATCCGTCAGTGAGTACAGGGACAAGTTTCTGCAGCTGTCCTGTTATGCCCCAGAGGATGTCAACACGGATGCCAAGAGGCAGTACCGCTTCTTGAGAGGATTGGTTGATCCCCTACAGTACCAGATGATGAACCACACCTTCCCTACCTTCCAGCATCTGATAGACAGAGCAATCATAATAGAAAGGAAGCGTCGGGAGATAGAGGATAGGAAACAAAAGATTGGTGGACCTCAGGTTGGGAGTAGCAGTTGTCCTCGCTACTCAGGCAATGAACCTCAGCAATTCAAGCCAGGTCACCAGCACCAGCATCAGCGTCAGAACCAGCCGCAGCAATACCAGAGGCAGTTTCCTCAGCAGCAGCAGTACCGTCAGAATAACCAGTAGGGAGGAAATCAATACCAGCGTAAGAGCAACCAGGCAGCTCATCTTCCCGCCCCAGCAACCAACCAGAACAATCAAGCAGCGCTAGCCCAAGGAGGAAGTCATGCATGTTTCCACTGTGGTGAACAAGGCCATTGGGCGAATCATTGCCCAAGGAAAGCAGCTCAGCGGCAACCAGTTCCTAATGCCCCAGTCAGACAGAATGCAATGCAGCAAGGAGGCAACAACCGTGGGCAACCTCGTGCCTAGTTTGGAAAGGTGAACCACTTGGAAGCCGACACAGTCCAGGAGACTCTAGGAGTGGCACTAGGTACGTTTTCAGTTGAGTACCATTCTGCAAATGTCTTATTTGATACTAGAGCAATGCATTCTTTTGTGAGTGCATCATGGGTAGAATCACATAATATACCAGTAGCACCCATGTATCCACCTATGAGAGTTAGTTCAGTTGGTGGAAGGACCCAAACAGATAGATTTTGCCCTAGTGCAAGAGTCCAAATAAGAGGGATAGAGTTACCCGTCGATTTGATAGTTATGGGTAACCAGGATGCAACTATAGACATCATCCTAGGGATGAATTGGCTAACCAAGTATCAAGCCAGTCTTAGCTGTGATAAGAGAACAGTGAAGTTAGTGTCCCCATCAGGAGAAGAAACGTTAGTAGAGTTGGTCTTGCCAGAACCCAGAAAAGGGAGTTGTCACCAAGTCACTGCTCATATTGAGGAGATTAAACCATCAGAAGCTATCAGTGTAGTGTCAGAATTCCCAGATGTGTTTCCCGAGGAGTTACCAGGTATGCCACCTAAAAGGAAGGTTGAATTTGCCATAGAGCTTATACCAGGCACCACCCCTATTTCCAAGAGAGCCTATAGAGTGTCCGGACCAGAGTTGGTGGAACTCAAGAAGCAGATTGATGAGTTGTTAGAGAAAGGCTACATCAGACCAAGTACCTCGCCTTGGGCAGCCCTAGTGTTATTTGTGGAAAAGAAGGATGAAACGAAAAGGATGTGCATCGATTACAGATCCTTGAATGAAGTCACTATCAAGAACAAGTACCCCATGCCCAGAACTGAAGACATATTTGATCAGTTGAGAGGAGCCAGTGTGTTTTCAAAGATAGATCTGAGGTTAGGTTACCATTAGCTTAGAATCCGACCTTCGGATATACCGAAGGCAGCATTTATCACCATGTATGGACTGTATGAGTTCACGGTCATGTCATTTGGTTTGACGAATGCGCCAACTTACTTCATGTACTTGATGAATAGTGTGTTCATGGACTACCTTGACAAGTTCGTGGTGGTATTCATTGATGTCATTCTCATATATTCCTAGAATGAGCAAGAGCATGAGGAGCATTTGAGGAAAGTACTTCAGAGGCTACGAGATTGTCAGTTGTATGCCAAGCTTAGCAAGTGCGAGTTCTGGATCAGTGAAGTCCTATTCTTGGGTCATATTATAAACCGAGAAGGATTGACTGTAGATCCGAAGAAGGTAACAGCTATCTTGGATTGGAAAGCACCAAAAGATGTCCGAGAAATCAAGAGTTTCATCGGAATGGCCAGTTATTATCGGTGTTTCATTGAAGGTTTCTCCAAGATCGCCAGGCCAATGACAGCCTTGTTGGCAAAGAAGGTTGAGTTCAAGTGGACCCCAGCATGCCAGAAGTCCTTTCAAACATTGAAGGAGAAGTTGACAACGACACCCGTGCTGATTCTGCCAGATGTTCAAAAACCATTCTCAGTGTATTGCGATGCTTCATACACCGGACTAGGATGTGTGTTGATGCAGGAAGGGAGAGTAGTGGCATACTCATCCCAACAGTTGAAGATTCATGAGAAGAATTATCCTACTCATGATCTAGAATTAGCAGCCGTGGTTCATGCATTGAAGACCTGGAGGCATTATCTTTATGGGCAGAAGTGTGATATCTACACGGACCACAAGAGCCTCAAGTATATATTCACTCAGTCCGAGTTAAACATGAGGCAACGAAGATGGCTAGAATTGATCAAAGATTATGAGCTAGAGATCCATTATCACCCAGGCAAAGCAAATGTGGTTGCAGATGCTCTTAGTAGAAAGAGTCAAGTCAATATGTTGGTCGCTTACCCGATGCCAGATGAGCTAGCGAGGGAATTCGACAGATTGAGTCTCAGATTTTTGAACAACACTCAAGGAGTGACAATTGAGTTGGAACCCACTCTAGAGCAAGACAACAGGAAAGGTCAGAAGGATGATGAGAAGATCAACGAAATTTGGCAGCTGATCATAGATGGGAAAGGCAAGGATTTCCGTGAAGATGCAGAAGGAGTGGTATGGTTCAAGGACAGACTATGTGTTCCCGATATCAAGCCGATCCAAGAACTGATTCTCAAGGAAGCTCACGAGACAGCGTATTCTATACACCCTGGTAGCGAGAAGATATACCAAGACCTAAAGAAAAGATTCTGGTGGTTTGGTATGAAAAGAGAGATAGCAGAGTATGTGGTTGTGTGTGACAGTTGTCAGAGGATTAAAGCAGAACATCAAAGACCTGCAGGTTTGTTGCAACCGTTGCAGATTCCTCAGTGGAAATGGGATGAGATTGGAATGGATTTTATAGTCGGTTTGCCCCGCACTCGTACTGGTTATGACTCCATCTGGGTAGTAGGGGACCGTTTGACAAAGGCGACCCATTTCATACCAGTCAAGACCACCTACAACAGTGCAGTGTTGGCCTAACTATACATGTCTTGGATTGTGTGCTTGCATGGTATTCCGAAGAAGATAGCATCAGATAGAGGCACCCAGTTCACCTCTCATTTTTGGCAGCAATTACATGAAGCTTTGGGCACGCATTTGAAGTTCAGCTCAGCTTACCACCCACATACAGATGTAGAGAGAACCAATCAGATTCTGGAGGATATGTTGAGGGCCTGTGATAGGAACGGGGTGCCCGATCTTCCGTCAGGTGTAGGTAACTATCGATTTGGTGGAGATGTCACACAGACGATCCGGCTTCCAATCAACACGACTAGAACCTCGCAATCACAGCACCACTTCTCCTCTGGTTATCAACCATGTGCTGCATGATTGACCTCACCACGAGGGCTAATTCTTGCCTACGAATCAAAGACACAAGCAAGAACAAGAAAGAACACAATCTGGAATATTGCGGATGAATGATTAAGCTCACAAGTTGGGGTCTCACAAACCGATCTATGGCGGTTGTTCTCGACAGATCTAACTTAAGCAAAACCCCTGCCCTAATGTGGTGGCGGCTACTGATTATATAAGGGTTAGGAGTGGACTCCCTCCTTGGACGTGCCCTAATGGGCCCAACAAAGATACATGGCCCAAAGGCCCATTTATGGTGTCACAGCACCGAGACAGATTACGGACGTCGGTTTGGTCCTCCACCTTGATCCGAACATCCTTGCTGGCCTTCCACGCCTCCAAGTCCTTCACCATGTCCTTGCTGGTCCTTTCCTTCATTCCTAAGTACAATTAATTCATTAGGTAGCACACTATTCTCAAATGCACAAGAATAAGTACATAGGAACAAGCTCACCTGCAAATTCATTGTCTTGCGCGTGCGCGAGTAATCAGACCTTGAACATCAACTAGGGGAGTGTTGTTTGTATCCATGGTAGTGATGTCCTCATCATCCTCCCCCTCTTGAAGTGGAGTCGTCCTCGACTCAAGCTCATCTTCTTCCCCCAAATATGGTTTCAAATCTGCAATGTTAAATGTAGGAGTAACCCAGAACTCGGGAGGCAACTCAAGTTTATATGCATTATCATTTATTTTCTCCAAAATCTTATATGGACCAGCAGCACGTGGCATCAATTTAGACTTTCTTAACTCTGGAAATCTATCTTTTCTCAAGTGCAACCACACTAAATCACCCACTTCAAGCTTAACTTGTTTTCTACCTTGACTACCAGCAATTCTATATTTTCAGTCATCTTTTCAATGTTTGCTTTAGTTGAAGCATGAAGTTTCAAAATAAAGTTAGCACGCTCCTTAGCATCACTATGTACTTGCTCGGTAGTAGGTAGAGGCAAAAGATCAATAGGAGCACGAGGGTTAAAACCATACACTACCTGAAAAGGACTTACCTTGGTGGTTGAGTGTTCCGCCCGATTATATGCAAACTCCACATGAGGCAAACACTCTTCCCACATTTTCAAGTTTTTCTTCAATATTGCTCACAGCATTGCAGACAATGTTCTATTCACAACTTCTGTTTGTCCATCAGTTTGGGGATGACAAGTAGTAGAAAACAGCAATTTTGTCCCCAATTTGTTCCATAGAGTACGCCAAAAATGACTCAAGAATTTTACATCACGATCTGAAACAATAGTAGAAGGCATACCATGCAAACGAACAATCTCTTTGAAAAAGAGGTTAGCAATATGAATGGCATCATCCGTTTTATGACAAGGTATAAAATGTGTCATTTTAGAAAAACGATCAACCACAACAAAAACACTATCGCTCCCCCTCTTCGTCCTAGGCAATCCCAAAACAAAATCCATAGAAATATCCGCCCACGGAACTGAAGGAATAGGAAGAGGCATATACAAACCATGTGGGTTCAATCGTGACTTAGCTTTTTGACACGTCGTGCATCTTGCTACAAAGCGTTCAACATCACGCCGCATTCGAGGCCAAAAGAAGTGTGTGGACAGCACAACCTCTGTCTTCTTGGCACCGAAGTGACCCATCAAACCACCACCATGCGCTTCCTGCAACAACAAAAGACGAATCGAACCAACTAGAATGCATAGGCGGTTAGCTCTAAACAAGTATCCATCATTTAGCACAAATTTATTCCATGTATGGCCCTCTTTACAATTTAATGCAACCTCTTTAAAATCATCATCAAAAGCATATTGTCCCTTAATTGTTTCAAGTCCAAAAATACGACAATCAAGTTGAGACAACATAGCATGGCGTCTAGACAAAGCATCGGCAATCACATTATCATTCCCCTTTTATGTTTAATGATGTAAGGAAAGTTTCAATAAATTCTACCCACTTAGCATGTCTACGGTTCAGATTTGTTTGACTACGAAGATGCTTAAGTGACTCATGATCAGAATGAATAACAAATTCCTTAGACCACAAATAATGTTTCCATGTTTGCAAAGATCGTATGAGAGCATATAATTATTTATCATAAGTAGAATAATTAAGAACAGGGCCATTCAATTTCTCACTAAAATATGCAATGGGTTTACCTCCTTGCATCAAAACAGCACCAATGCCAACTCCACTTGCATCACATTCGAGTTCAAAAGTCTTACCAAAGTCAGGAAGTTGGAGTAGTGGTGCGTGAGTAAGCTTCTCTTTTAAAAGAGTAAAAGAATCCTCTTGTGACTGCCCCCAATTAAATAAAACACCCTTCTTGGTCAACTCATGTAATGGGGCAGCGATGGTGCTGAAATCCTTCATGAAACGACGATAAAATCCTACAAGTCCAAGAAAACTCCGCACTTGTGTCACCGTTGATGGTGTTGGCCAACTCTGAATAGCATGCACCTTGGCCTCATCAACCTCAATACCCTGTGGAGTGACAACATAGCCAAGAAACGATACACGTTTGGTGCAAAAGGTGCATTTCTCAAGGTTAGCAAATAAGCGCGCGACGCGCAAAGCATCAAAAACAGCACGTAGACGGTCAAGATGTTCAGATAAACAAGTGATGTAGATCAAGATATCATCAAAATAAACCACCACAAATTTTCCAATAAATGGACGCAAAACCTCGTTCATCAAACGCATAAAAGTACTAGGGGCATTAGTTAATTCAAAAGGCATCACTAACCACTCATACAAGCCAAACTTGGTTTTAAAAGCAGTTTTCCATTCATCGCCTAATTTCATTCTAATTTGGTGGTACCCACTTGTTGGGGGTCTGCTTCGTCGCCGAAGGTCCTGTGAGAGGAACACCTTCGGAAGGCCAAAACAGGAACAATGCCGAAGCTACCAGTCAGGGAGCTTCGTAGTATATTTCAAAATGCACCGACTTAAAGATGAGATGACCAATTGGCCCATGATAACCTGTGTAATAATTGTAATCATTTGTAGAGGACATGAATGTAAATTCACACAGGCTGCGCCCTGTGTCTATAAACAGGTGAACAGTACCCCCATACTGTTCACGCTTCCACATCTCATTTGTATCTTCGTCTTCTGTCAAGCTCAAGGTACAAATGTAATTTGATATTGCTTTCATGTATTCATAATTATTTAATAATAAATGTTCATACTTCGATACCATGTAATAATTTACGTTGTTGTCTTATGTTTCATAAGCTTCATCCTTTGATTATACATGTCGTGCTTATGAAGGTATGTCCTTCATAACCTTCATCCGAAGATCATTATATCTTAAGGGAAATAATGCTTCGAAGGATGAAGGACATTAACATTTAACATTTTTGTGTTGCCTTGTTTTTAATTCAAAGCATTTGAGAACAAGTCCCCAACATTGGCGCCCACCTCTGGTGAACTCACTTCCACTGTTGAGCTGATGGCTTCGTTCAACAACCAAGCTGAAGCACCTTCGGCTACGAAGATAGTGCTCCCGATAACAGGCGGCTCAAGTTCAGAGCCGGCTAACAAGAAGCAGAAGAAGGAAGCACAGAGAAGGGTGCATCATGTTGGGGTGCAGGGACCTTTCATCAAGTCAAAATGGTCTCACATCCCAATTACCTTCTCCCAGGAGGACCTTCAGCTCAAGGATTACCCTCACAATGATGCTATGGTCATATCTTGCGTCATCAAGGGATATCTGGTCCACAATGTTCTGGTTGATATAGGCAGTGCCGCGGATATCATATTTGCAAAGGCCTTTAGACAGATGCAAGAGCCAGAGGACAAGATTCATGATGCTACACACCCTCTTTGTGGCTTCGGAGGCAGGCAGATTGCAGCGCTCGGCAAAATCACGATGCTAGTGACCTTCGGCTTTGTCCACAATACAAGGACTGAACAGGTTGTGTTTGACATTGTTGATATGGAATACCCTACAATGCAATCATTGATCATGGGACGCTTAATGCTTTCGAAGCAATACTCCATCCAGCGTATCTATGCATGAAGATACCTTCGGAACAAGGGCCCATTGCTATTCATGGCAGTCAAGAAGCTGCCAGGAAGGCCGAAGGAAGCTGGACAGATTCAAAAGCAATTCACAATATAGATGAAGCCAAAACTTGTGAACAGTACAAGTACAGAATAGAGAAGGCTGCTTCGGCTGATCAGCCGAAGCCCATGCTTCTATGTGAAGACATAGCAGAGCAGAAGGTACTGCTGGGGTCTCAACTATCTGAAGAATAGGAGAAAACTTTGATAAGGTTTTTATTCAACAACAAAGATGTTTTTGCTTGGTCAGCCAATGACCTCTGTGGTGTCAACAGAGACGTCATTGAACATTCACACAATGTCGACCCATCCTTCAGGCCAAGAAAACAAAGGCTTCGGAAAATGCCTGATGATAAAGCCGAAGGTGCTTGGAATGAAGTAAAAAGGCTTCTCAGTGCTGGGTCATCAGAGAAGTAAAATATCCAGAGTGGCTAGCTAATACTGTTATGGTGAAGAAGTCCAACGGCAAATGGAGAATGTGTATTGACTTCACAGATCTTAACAAGGCCTGTCCAAAGGACGAATTTCCATTACCAAGAATAGACTCTCTTGTAGATGCAGCAGCTTCTTCAGAGCTTATGAGTCTGCTGGACTGCTACTCAGGATATCATCAAATATGGATGAAGAAGGAGGATGAGCCAAAGACTAGCTTCATAACTCCCAGTGGCACCTATTGCTATCTTCGGATGTCTAAGGGGCTCAAGAATGCTAGAGGAAGCTTCAGCAGAATGACAGCCAAGGTCCTTCATTCCCAGATAGGCAGAAATGTGCTAACATACGTTGATGACATCATAGTAAAAAGTACGAAGCAAGAAGACCACATTACTGATCTGCAAGAAACATTTGCTAATTTCAGGCAAGCTGGCCTGAAATTAAATCCAAAAAAATGTGTCTTTGGAGTGAAGAAGGGTAAGTTCCTTGGCTGTCTAGTTTCAACGAAGGGGATTGAAGCTAACCCAAGCAAGATCGAAGCTATCCTTCGGATGGAACCACCAAGCACAAAGAAGGGGCCCCAACGGCTGACAGGAAGACTGGCATCATTAAATAGATTTATATCTAGATCAGTAGAAAGAAATTTGCCATTCTTTGAAATACTAAAGTCAACCGAAGTTTTTCAATGGGGCCCAGCTCAACAGAAGGCCTTCGAAGAGCTGAAGCAATACTTGATTGATCTAACAACATTAACTCCACCTGCGCCAGGGGCTCCGTTACTATTGTATGTGGCAGCTTCGTACTCTGCAGTGAGTGCGGCGGTTGTACAGGAGAAGCTTGAAGGACAAATTAAAAAGCAAGCCCCAGTATACTTTGTCTCTGAAGTTCTAAGTTTATCAAAGAAAAACTATACAGAGTTGGAGAAGGTGTTGTATGCTGTGTTAATGGCCTCCAAGAACTTCGGCACTATTTTCAAGCATACCACATAATTGTTCCTTCATCACAGCCTCTGAAGGATATTATGAGGAACAGAGAAGCTACTGGAAGGATTGGAAAGTGGGCTGCGGAGCTTAACGAATTCACTATTGACTATGTCCATAGATCCTCAATTCAGTCCCAAGCGTTAGCAGACTTCATTGCTGATTGGACGCCAGGGGCACAGGAAGAAGAAGCAAATAAAGATGTCGAAGCCTAGACAGCGTTCTGCGATGGTTCCTGGGGAACCTTCGGTGCAGGTGTGGGTGCTGTCTTAGTTGCACCTTCCAAAGTTAGAACATGCTATGCAGCAAGGCTTCATTTCAGTTGTACAAATAATATTGCTGAATACGAAGCATTACTTTTGGGACTTCAAAAGTTAAAGGCAATGGGAATAAGAAGGGCAGTCCTCAAAACTGACTCTCAAGTTATTTTTGGTCAAGTTGACAAGAGTTGCAAGGCAAGAGATCCGAAGCTTGAGAGATACCTAGACATAGTTCGAAGGCTTGAAGCTTCTTTCGAAGGATTTTCTGTTAAGAATATTCTTAGTGGGGAAAATAAGCATGCTGATCTGCTAGCCAAGTCAGTGGCACAGGGGCTTCCTCTACCTTCGGAAGTATTTTTCGAGACAATAAGAGCACCTTCGGTGGAACTCCTCGAAAGAGCAGTGTGTGACGGAACCTCCCAAGTAATTAGGCCCACCTACAGTTGTCCTTGTCCAACGGACTTTAGACAACCCTGTAGGTGCCCCTGAACTACTTGATAAGTTCGGTATCTTTCCTTACCTTACCAGGAACGATTCACCCGTCTTGCAGACATTACAGGACATCGGAGATGAAGAATTGCGGAAGCGATTACATAATTCACATTTATTTTAAAAGCAAGCTCAAGTTGTTTTATTACAGACCAGAACTAAAAACGAGTGCAGAGTAGTAATATTATACAAACCAAGGGAGGCAAAAACCCCTCCCGAAAAGTTTTAAGCAAAGATCCTATGTGGAGGACCAAGTCCTCCCGCACTTCAGTCTTGTTTTTCTTCCTTGGGAACCACCTTGGCACAGAAGCAGCAGAAATCTGCTACTTCCTCACCTAAAAACAACGAAGGAATAAACCCTGAGTATGGAATTACTCAGCAAGTCTTACCCGACTAAAGAAAAGACTCTCAAGGGTATGCTGGTTATATGGGAGTCAAGGTAAGGCTTTTTCAATAATCAAAGACTCTGTTTTGCAGAAATGCTTACTAAAGTGGATCCTTAAAAATCCAATTTTATTTGTCAAGTTAGGTTCAATTACCTGCAACTAGAGTTCTTTCTACCCTAGTTCAATCACTAGTCCTGCACTAGCCAGTTTCTTAACAAAAACCCATCATCTTTAGTGGAATGCTACGTGTAGGGCAGTGACCAAGTCTTCATAACCGCGAAGGTACGGCGATCCGAATCGATTATACTCAGCTGAGGATCTCCAATCACACGACATATGTAGCACTTAACCCTTGCATATGTCAACCCGCCACCGGGGTTCTTAAGACCGGATCAGGTTCACGCAAACCGAGAGCACAGATACACCACCGTCCAGCCTCTTGCCACGGAGGGTACACGCTACTCTCGCCACCGCTCCACGCCCATTTCGTGTTATCTTATTCCGGCCTTAGTCTGCCCGAGGCAAGGCTTACCCATGACGAGGCATGTGACCAGTTAAAGGGTCCTCGATCATCAAGCCAACAACGAGACGGTCCTTAATCGACTCAGACGGAGACACTACACCGAGACTCTCTTCTCGTGCAAGTCACCCGCCCGGTCTCAGCTTAATCTTTTTAACCCAAAAACTTGGTACCTGATAGAGGTACATCTTTTCCGATGTTGAATCCATCAAGGCCTTTGATAGATTCACCATCAAGTTTTATTTTTGAAAACATCCCACCCACTTTTGCCACATCATATTTTGTAAAAACAAAACATTTTGTTTTTCTAAAGCAAGACTAAGCATCAAAAATCTTTTATAAAACGGGTGATCAAGGAAGGTAATCAAGTTCAAGGAAGGTAATGCAGGAATTGTTTTGGCAATCAACTCCTATCACCTAATGCAGCAATCAAGTGAGAAAGATTTTAAAAACATCAAGGAAGGTGGCAAATGCACCGGGGCTTGCCTTTGTTATCAGGTGAGTCCTGCTCGGATCCACAAATATCGAAATAAAAGCAGTTGCCTGCTTCAGGATCTGAGGATGGTGGTATCCCTTCTTCAGTGATTTCTTCTTCTTCTTCGTGTTCTAACATAACCATATACATGCATAAGAATGAGTGCCATGGGATGCTCATGAGGATGCAAAGATAATATAAACTTATTATTTAAGTCTTGAGTACAACTTTCCTTCACGGTACTCCGAGAACCTAGGGTTTCCGGAGTCGGTAAAGGAGTTCATAGGGCAGGGGGGTGGTTTTGGGTTCAGTGATCAAACAAGGTCCAAATCAACCCAAATTCTACCCAAGGCTTTTAAATATTGGTTTAAGTGCCCATAAAAAGTTTGGGCATTTTTGGGCTTATTACTTATTTTCTAAAAATCCATAACTATTACTTTTAACCACTTTAAATACGCTAAAAATTTCTTATTTCCACTAAAAATCACAAAACTATTTTTACTAAATACTAGGGAAAATAACAAGCCTAGGAAAATTGGTTTCACAATTTTACATTTTTCTACCATTTTTAACAGATTTCTAAAGCTCTGTGGAAAAAGAAAAAGGAAAAAGCGTCAATAGTAATGGGCTGAAATCAGCCCAGACGGCCCAGTCCAGAGGGGAAAACGCGCGCGCGCGCCCGCGCCCTGGCGGCTTTGCAGAAAGGGCCTCGGGTTTCTTGCTAAATGTGAACGAGTTCAGTTACTATTTGTATCAGTCACTGACAACTTGCACCGGGGTCCCTGAGGTTCTATTTCTCCACAGGTGAGGTCCCCGACGACGGCAGCGCGCGGAGGAGCTCCGGCGAGCGCGTAGACCGGCCGAGCGGGGCCATGACCGGTGCTCAGCTTCGGCCTAAACCAAATTCACAACCTAGCGAATGTTTCCCCTAGGTTAATTTAAAGAATGGTGCCCTATTTTGCCCTGACCACGGCAACCGTGAGCATGGCAGCTAGGCAGTCGCGTTCCCGGCGACCAGAGGATTCCTAATTCAATTGGATGGGTTGGCGAGTATCACAGACGTATGCAAAGGCGTAAACAAGGGAGCAGAGGGGAGGAGCTGACCCGAATTGAGCTGATCACGATGAACGGATTTTCACGATGGCGGAAGGTGGATTTGGGGCAAAACCAAAATTCAGGCTCTTGGAGGCACGATTGCTAGCGATTGTTGGTGGCCGAGGGGGTGATGATGTTATGCAGCTAGAGGAGGGCTCAATTTATAGGCGGAGCGAGCGGTGGCCGCGAATTTTGGACGAGCAACGCGGTGGCCGAAGGTGAGGAAGAATACTGGGCGTGGTGAATACGTGTCCACCGCCGTGGCAACCTCCCCGGCGATGATGGGACAGTCATAGGGCGTCACGGCGGTGCTGTGAAACGGCTAGGCCACGCGGCGCACGGTCGGGAAGCGGCGGTCGACGGTGAACTTATCGTGCCAGCCGCAAAGCAGAAAGGAAGACAGGGGGGTCGTCGGAGTGGTGGCCAGCTCACCGGCGGTAAGGATCTTTACCGAGCTATGCTTAACCGATGACCACGACGCACGAATCACGGCGAGCGGTGATCAACGGTGATGGACCACCGGCGGTGAGCAGGGAACGGGATCTTCTTCAGTTATCCTTTACTGTACCATGGGACATTCAGTTTATGGCGCCTGACAGTCAATGTTTGGGCCATTATTTCTCTGATTTTCAAATGGCAACACACCCAGTGATCTATAGCAAAGTTGTAGTGCTATAATCCATCTATGTCTTTTCTATAATGTGTACTCATAAAAAGTCACTGGATCCCTATCAAAATCGAGCTCAAAGTTGATCTCACAGCACTGTTAATCTGAATTTCTGACTGAATCAGTCTGACAGTCCATCTTTGCTTGGGTTTTTCTCCAATTTTCACATAAGATCATGGCTTGAATCCTTAAACAAAGTTGTTCTCCTAAGTTTAGTCTTCAACTTTGATGTGGTGACTTAGGAAAATTCTCAAAAATTTGGAAGATCCAATGCTCCAAAGTTGAGCTTACTAATCTAAAATTCAGACTTAGAGAAATCTCAATTAGGGTCCTTTTTGCATTTGAGTCCAAAACTCAACATTTGGCTTTCAAGTCCACACATTTGTGAACCAAGGAACTTATGATACCTATTTGGCTTGGTTTTTGCACTTTAGTCCAAAAGTGGACTAATTTTGCACATAGGTCCCTAGGGTTTAGTTTTAGGGTTTTCCAGGGTTCTATTTGAGATTTTTGGTACCCAGGGTATAAATGTGACTCAACTTTGTTGTTGGGGTCATTTTATGACTCTTTCCCTAAAGTCTTTAGGTTTTCTCATCTTAAGTGAAGTTTTACCCCTTTAACCTCTATTTAGGGTTAAGTTCCTAAACCAGGGTGCTATTTGCAAAAACACTTAAAACAATACAACTTGTTTGAAATTTTTGCCTAGTGAATGCACTCTAGGTGTATCAAACATATACAATGCCAATGTTATGATGTCATGCTCAAGTTTTAGTTATAGTAACACCAGGGGTGTTACATCCTTTCCCCCATAAAAGAATCTCGTCCCGAGATTTAAAGTCCTAGGGTGAGTAATGGAAAAGGAAATGTGTCACATTTTTATTTCCTTATTTCTGGTACAAGGCAAGGTGGTGTGGGGGTTTATTCCTTTATTGCAATAACTATATACACTTTACAAATTACATGAGGCTAGAAAGCCTGGGAAATTCTTATTCAAGAAGTCTTGAGTCTCCCACGTAGCCTCTTCCTCAGAATGCTGGTTCCATTGTACCTTGTAGAATTTGAGAATCTTTCTCCGGGTAACCCTGTCCTTTTGATCCAGAACTCGAATAGGATGTTCCGAGTACGTTAAGTCTGGTTCCAGGACAACATCTGTCACTTCAATGGTTCGATCGGGAACCCGTAGACACTTCTTCAATTGTGATACATGGAACACATTATGCACAGCAGACAATGTTTCGGGAAGTTGAAGTTGATACGCCACTGGCCCATATCTTTTGAGAATAGGAAATGGACCAATGTACCTGGGTGCAAGCTTCCCTTTAACCCCAAAACGTGATACCCCTTTCATTGGTGAGACTTTCAGATAAACATAGTCTCCTTCCAAGAAATATAAGGGCATTCGCCGTGTGTCTGCATAACTCTTCTAACGAGCTTGTGCTTTCTTCATATTATGAATAATTTTCTGAACCTTATTCTCGGCTTCTTTCACCAGATCAGGTCTAAAGAAGCACCTCTCACCAGGTTCAGACCAGTTTAGCGGAGTCCGACACCGTCGTCCATATAAAGCTTCAAAGGGTGCCATCTGGATACTGTCTTGATAGCTATTATTATATGAAAACTCCGCCAAAGGTAAACATTCATCCCATTTCTGTGAGAAATCCAGGACACATGCCCGCAGCATATCTTCAAGTATCTGATTCACTCTCTCAGTTTGTCCACTGGTTTGAGGATGATAGGCCGAACTGTCGAGCAGTTTAGTACCCAGAAATTTATGAAGTTCTTCCCAAAATTTAGATACAAATTGTGGTCCACGATCCGACACTATGGTCTTTGGAACACCATGCAAACTGAGAATACGGGCGATGTACAACTCCGCATAGGTAATGACGGGATATTTTACTTTGACAGGGAGGAAGTGGGCGATCTTGGTAAGTCGATCAATGATAACCCAAATAGAGTCATATCCTTTTGCGGTCCTGGGCAATCCCACGATGAAGTCCATGCTTATGTCTTCCCATTTCCATGTTGGTATTGGTAATGACTGCAATGGACCGGCAGTTTTCATGTGTATGGCCTTGACACATCTGCAAGTGTCACACTTAGCCACATAGCGTGCAATTTCAATTTTCATCTTCGTCCACCAGTAGTACTGCTTTAGATCATGGTACATCTTAGTGCTTCCCGGATGAATAGAATAGCGACTAAGATGCGCTTCATCTAAGATTTGCTGGCGGAGTTCTTCATTCTTTGGCACTACTATGCGGTTGTTAAACCATAACACACCTTGATCATCTTCCTTGAAACATTTGGCTGTTCCAGCCCTTATCTTCTCTCGTATGTGCTTCATACCCAAATTATCCTTTTGAGCATCAATTATCTTTTGCAGAATGATTGACTCAAGCTTTAGCTGATTTAGAGTCCCTTGCTGGATTATCCCTAGGTTTAGCTTCTCCATTTCTTGACATAAAGTGCTCTCGGAGGTCTTTGCCATAAGATAGTGGCAGGAAGTCTTATGACTCAATGCATCTGCCACCACATTGGCCTTGCCTGGGTGATAATGGATCTCTAGTTCATAGTCTTTAATGAGCTCAAGCCATCGTCTTTGCCTCATATTTAACTCTGACTGGGTAAAGATGTACTTCAAACTTTTATGATCTGTATATATGTGACAAATATTTCCCAGCAGATAGTGACGCCATATTTTCAGGGCATGAACCACAGCAGCTAGCTCCAGATCATGAGTTGGATAATGCTCCTCATGTCGGCGCAACTGCCTTGAAGCATACGCAATTACTCGGCCTTCTTGCATCAGCACACAGCCGAGCCCACTACCAGATGCATCACAATATACATCAAAAGGCTTAGTGATGTCCGGTTGAGCCAATACTGGAGCAGTGGTTAATAATGTCTTCAATTGCTCAAAGGCTTCATTACACTTAGAAGACCAATTGAACTTAATATCATTTTTCAATAAACTTGTGATTGGCTTCACAAGCTTAGAAAAATCGGGTATGAATCTGCGATAATATCCAGCTAGTCCAAGAAAACTCCGGACTTGGTGAACAGTGGTTGGGGGTTTCCACTCCAGAATATCTTTGACCTTGCTAGGATCTACCGCAATTCCTTTAGCTGATAACACGTGCCCCAAAAATTGAATTTCCTCCATCCAGAACGCGCACTTGCTGAACTTGGCATACAGCTGATGTTCCCTCAGGCGCGTCAATACAATCCGTAGATGCTGAGCATGCTCCTCTTCATTTTTAGAGTATATCAAAATATCGTCGATGAAGACCACCACGAACTTGTCCAACTCAGGCATGAACACCGAGTTCATCAAATAGGTGAAGTGGGCGGGAGCATTTGTGAGCCCGAAAGACATTACCAGGTATTCAAACAATCCATACCGCGTAGTAAACACGGTCTTTGGTATATCCTCGGGCCGAATACGGATTTGATGATAGCCCGACCTGAGATCAATTTTAGAAAATACCCTCGCCCCGGTCAGTTGATCAAATAAGATATCGATCCTTGGAAGGGGGTACTTATTCTTGATAGTGACCTCATTCAGGGGCCGATAATCCACGCACATGCGCAAGGTTTGATCCTTCTTCTTAACAAAAATGGCGGGGCAACCCCATGGGGACGAGCTTGGCCGGATAAATCCCTTATTCAGTAGATCTTGTAATTGAATCTTCAATTCTGCCAACTCATTAGGGGGCATACGGTACGATCTTCGGGAGATGGGAGCTGTACCGGGCTTTAGCTCAATTACGAATTCTACATCTCTTTCAGGGGGTAGTCCAGGCAAATCTTCCGGAAATACATCTGGAAACTCACATACTACCGGAATGTTCTTGATCTCCGGTACAATAGCTTCATATATCCTACCAGAAGCTTTGGCTGGATTGGTCACGGGGAGAGACAAAAGAATTTCTTCTTGATTATAGCTCAACCTGACGGTTCTGAGTTCAGTGTTGAGAATTGCCTTGTGTTGGGTTAACCAATTCATACCCAAAATTACATCTATATCCTGGCCTCTTAGAACAATCATGTTAGCAGGAAAGTTCCTTCCGGCCATTGTTACTGGCACTTCATAGGCCACTTCTCTAGTAAAAATATGTCCCCCAGGTGAA
The DNA here is from genome assembly GCA_029449295.1 of Zea luxurians. Taxonomy (NCBI): domain Eukaryota; kingdom Viridiplantae; phylum Streptophyta; class Magnoliopsida; order Poales; family Poaceae; genus Zea; species Zea luxurians. Next base: position 39,015,588 of record JAOPSE010000001.1, on the reverse strand, counting down.
TGAATTTTAAATCCCTCTTTTGATTCATGACATGCGATGTGATGTTGCTCCACAAATTTCTTGCTAATGAAGGTATGCGAAGCACCAGAATCAAAAAGAATAATTGCAGGGTGACTGGCCACGGGAAACGTACCCATCATCACCGGCTCTCCCTCCGGTGTAGTGGCCACCTGAGTGTAGTATACACGCCCCGTTTTCTTGGTATTTTTCCCCACAGCATTTCCCTTGGGCTGAGTAGACTTCCCAGTTCCTTGCTGAGCATTGGATTGATTTTGCTTGGGGTACGGGCAGTCCTTGATAAAATGTCCCGACTTGCCGCAGTTGAAACACCCAGTTGAAGAGCTGGGCAAGGCGGGGAATCGAGTGCCTGGGGCACCCGGCTGATTTGGGGAAGTGGAGGTATTGTTGGGGCGGATAATAATGGGCTGTTTGAAAGGGAATGCTGGTGGACGAGAAAAAGTACGGTTTTGGCTAGAAGGCCGGATGACGAACCGTTGCCTCTTTGCCTGGCCCTGATTAGGCCTCTCACCACTGAATCCCTTATTCTTCCCAGCACTTGCATATTTTGCTTCCACAGATAAGGCTGTACTAACAGCCTTTCCATATGTGAGATCAATACATGTGGCCATCTTTCGCTGTAACCGGTCATTTAGACCTCTCATAAAACAGTTCTTTTTCTTCAAATCAGTATTCACCTGGTCGATGGCATACTGCGACAGGTGATTAAACTTGTTAAGATACTGATTGATGGTGTCTCCTCCTTGTTGTAGCTTCATGAATTCCTCTTGTTTCATATGCAGCACCCCTTCCGGTATGTAATGCTCACGGAAGGCTGCTTTAAATTCTTCCCAAGTGATTTGATGGTTGTCAGGTTGGATAGCCACAAAATTTCCCCACCAAGTACTTGCAGGGCCACGGAGTTGCTGTGCCGCGAACAATGGCTTCTGCGTTTCAGAACAACGAAGAAGACCAAACTTCTGTTCAATGACCCGTATCCATTCGTCAGCTTCCAGTGGGTCTTCTACTTTGGTGAATAAAGGTGGACGAGTTTCCGAGAAATCCAAGTAAGTAGTTTCGCGGGGGCCTTGCTGAAAACCCCTTCCTGCCTGCTGCTGGAACTGCTGTTGACCCGCCATTTCCCTAAGGAAGCGGGTATTATCGGCGGTGGCATTCACCAAGGCGGCAATCGCCTCGGCTAGCGTGGGTGGAACCGGAGGTGGATTTGGGGTAACATCCCGACCCCTAGACGTTCCGGCTGCGTCCTGTCCGCGAGTCCTGGTCGGCATCTGAGGCAAAAACATTTGAATAAACATAATATGCCAAAGAGACCTTCCATTTTACATTACTATAAAAAGTAATGATACAGACTCGATATTACATAACAGGATACATTACCCATTATACAAAAGTTCAACCTATTATACAACCGTACATTCTACAATACACTACTCTACTTCTATTACACCATTAGTCCTGCCTTCCGTTACTTTTGGCGGCCTCATCGTCAGGTGTGGGAGTCCAGACGTCAACCAACCTCAAAGAAGGAGGGGGTTCAAAAAGGTCTAACTCCCCACCCAGCGCGCGTCCCGCAACGTGAGAGGGTCCGGCTTCCGTCTCAGCAGAGTGTGCAGGCACACTAGGGTGTAATTGTGAGTATAGTATATGGACTTCCTCATGCAATGTATTGTAGTAGACCTGCAGGTTGTCGACAGCTGAGCTAAGTTCTTTAATTCGGGCCTGAGCCCTCGCTTCCTTAGCACATGCCAGCATATGAGACTGTACTGCCCAGTCAAGTGCTAAGTCTCGATCAGCAAGCTGATCCTGCAGGTGACGGATGTCCCTTCTTAGTTCATTGATTCTATCTCCGTCTGCGATCCAAGCATTGGTCCTGTGTTGCAGCGTTGCTTGAAGTCGACTCACTTGGGCTTCAAGGTCTCCTATGGGGTCATTACTTCCGCTGCTGCTGCTTTCGTGTCGAGGGGCTAATTGATGCCGAGGTACTCCAATTGGTCCCATTGACTTACGTGCCGTTAGCCTTGTGCGTGGCGGCATCTTTCTAAGGGGGAAAATGTTATTAGTTTAATTCTTAGCATGATGCATGTGTAAGTACAGAATCAACCTTAGTCGATTCAACCTTCTATACATTGCACTCTTCCTATCTGGTCTTTAATATAGACTCTTCAGAGTACTTAGGTAAGAAGAGAAAAGAATTTTTAGATAAGACTTTCGAAAATCCTTTTGAAGATGCCTCATAATATCTGCAAAGAAAGGCTACGCTCCGATACCAGCTGTGACAGAACCTCCCAAGTAATTAGGCCCACCTACACTTGTCCTTGTCCAACGGACTTCAGACAACCCTGTAGGTGCCCCTGAACTACTTGATAAGTTCGGTATCTTTCCTTACCTTACCAGGAACGATTCACCCGTCTTGCAGACATTACAGAACATCGGAGATGAAGAATTGCGGAAGCGATTACATAATTCACATTTATTTTAAAAGCAAGCTCAAGTTGTTTTATTACAGACCAGAACTAAAAACGAGTGCAGAGTAGTAATATTATACAAACCAAGGGAGGCAAAAACCCCTCCCGAAAAGTTTTAAGCAAAGATCCTATGTGGAGGACCAAGTCCTCCCGCACTTCAGTCTTGTTTTTCTTCCTTGGGAACCACCTTGGCACAGAAGCAGCAGAAATCTGCTACTTCCTCACCTAAAAACAACGAAGGGATAAACCCTGAGTATGGAATTACTCAGCAAGTCTTACCTGACTAAAGAAAAGACTCTCAAGGGTATGCTGGTTATATGGGAGTCAAGGTAAGGCTTTTTCAATAATCAAAGACCCTGTTTTGCAGAAATGCTTACTAAAGTGGATCCTTAAAAATCCAATTTTATTTGTCAAGTTAGGTTCAATTACCTGCAACTAGAGTTCTTTCTACCCTAGTTCAATCACTGGTCCTGCACTAGCCAGTTTCTTAACAAAAACCCATCATCTTTAGTGGAATGCTACGTGTAGGGCAGTGACCAAGTCTTCATAACCGCGAAGGTACGGCGATCCGAATCGATTATACTCAGCTGAGGATCTCCAATCACACGACATATGTAGCACTTAACCCTTGCATATGTCAACCCGCCACCGGGGTTCTTAAGACCGGATCAGGTTCACGCAAACCGAGAGCACAGATACACCACCATCCAGCCTCTTGCCACGGAGGGTACACGCTACTCTCGCCACCGCTCCACGCCCATTTCGTGTTATCTTATTCCGGCCTTAGTCTGCCCGAGGCAAGGCTTACCCATGACGAGGCATGTGACCAGTTAAAGGGTCCTCGATCATCAAGCCTACATCGAGACGGTCCTTAATCGACTCAGACGGAGACACTACACCGAGACTCTCTTCTCGTGCAAGTCACCCGCCCGGTCTCAGCTTAATCTTTTTAACCCAAAAACTTGGTACCTGACAGAGGTACATCTTTTCCGATGTTGAATCCATCAAGGCCTTTGATAGATTCACCATCAAGTTTTATTTTTGAAAACATCCCACCCACTTTTGCCACATCATATTTTGTAAAAACAAAACATTTTGTTTTTCTAAAGCAAGACTAAGCATCAAAAATCTTTTATAAAACGGGTGATCAAGGAAGGTAATCAAGTTCAAGGAAGGTAATGCAGGAATTGTTTTGGCAATCAACTCCTATCACCTAATGCAGCAATCAAGTGAGAAAGATTTTAAAAACATCAAGGAAGGTGGCAAATGCACCGGGGCTTGCCTTTGTTATCAGGTGAGTCCTGCTCGGATCCACAAATATCGAAATAAAAGCAGTTGCCTGCTTCAGGATCTGAGGATGGTGGTATCCCTTCTTCAGTGATTTCTTCTTCTTCTTCGTGTTCTAACATAACCATATACATGCATAAGAATGAGTGCCATGGGATGCTCATGAGGATGCAAAGATAATATAAACTTATTATTTAAGTCTTGAGTACAACTTTCCTTCACGGTACTCCGAGAACCTAGGGTTTCCGGAGTCGGTAAAGGAGTTCATAGGGCAGGGGGGTGGTTTTGGGTTCAGTGATCAAACAAGGTCCAAATCAACCCAAATTCTACCCAAGGCTTTTAAATATTGGTTTAAGTGCCCATAAAAAGTTTGGGCATTTTTGGGCTTATTACTTATTTTCTAAAAATCCATAACTATTACTTTTAACCACTTTAAATACCCTAAAAATTTCTTATTTCCACTAAAAATCACAAAACTATTTTTACTAAAGACTAGGGAAAATAACAAGCCTAGGAAAATTGGTTTCACAATTTTACCATTTTTAACAGATTTCTAAAACTCTGTGGAAAAAGAAAAAGGAAAAAGCTTCAATAGTAATGGGCTGAAATCAGCCCAGACGGCCCAGTCCAGAGGGGAAAACGCGCGCGCGCGCCCGCACCCTGGCGGCTTTGCAGAAAGGGCCTCGGGTTTCTGGCTAAATGTGAACGAGTTCAGTTACTATTTGTATCAGTCACTGACAACTTGCACCGGGGTCCCTGAGGTTCTATTTCTCCACAGGTGAGGTCCCCGACGACGGCAGCGCGCGGAGGAGCTCCGGCGAGCGCGTAGACCGGCCGAGCGGGGCCATGACCGGTGCTCAGCTTCGGCCTAAACCAAATTCACAACCTAGCGAATGTTTCCCCTAGGTTAATTTAAAGAATGGTGCCCTATTTTGCCCTGACCACGGCAACCGTGAGCATGGCAGCTAGGCAGTCGCGTTCCCGGCGACCAGAGGATTCCTAATTCAATTGGATGGGTTGGCGAGTATCACAGACGTATGCAAAGGCGTAAACAAGGGAGCAGAGGGGAGGAGCTGACCCGAATTGAGCTGATCACGACGAACGGATTTTCACGATGGCGGAAGGTGGATTTGGGGCAAAACCAAAATTCAGGCTCTTGGAGGCACGATTGCTAGCGATTGTTGGTGGCCGAGGGGGTGATGATGTTATGCAGCTAAAGGAGGGCTCAATTTATAGGCGGAGCGAGCGGTGGCCGCGAATTTTGGACGAGCAACGCGGTGGCCGAAGGTGAGGAAGAATACTGGGCATGGTGAATACGTGTCCACCGCCGTGGCAACCTCCCCGGCGATGATGGGACAGTCATAGGGCGTCACGGCGGTGCTGTGAAACGGCTAGGCCACGCGGCGCACGATCGGGAAGCGGCGGTCGACGGTGAACTTATCGTGCCAGCCGCAAAGCAGAAAGGAAGACAGGGGGGGTCGTCGGAGTGGTGGCCAGCTCACCGGCGGTAAGGATCTTTACCGAGCTATGCTTAACCGATGACCACGACGCACGAATCACGGCGAGCAGTGATCAACGGTGATGGACCACCGGCGGTGAGCAGGGAACGGGATCTTCTTCAGTTATCCTTTACTGTACCATGGGACATTCAGTTTATGGCGCCTGACAGTCAATGTTTGGGCCATTATTTCTCTGATTTTCAAATGGCAACACGCCCAGTGATCTATAGCAAAGTTGTAGTGCTATAATCCATCTATGTCTTTTCTATAATGTGTACTCATAAAAAGTCACTGGATCCCTATCAAAATCGAGCTCAAAGTTGATCTCACAGCACTATTAATCTGAATTTCTGACTGAATCAGTCTGACAGTCCATCTTTGCTTGGGTTTTTCTCCAATTTTCACATAAGATCATGGCTTGAATCCTTAAACAAAGTTGTTCTCCTAAGTTTAGTCTTCAACTTTGATGTGGTGACTTAGGACAAATTCTCAAAAATTTGGAAGATCCAATGCTCCAAAGTTGAGCTTACTAATCTAAAATTCAGACTTAGAGAAATCTCAATTGGGGTCCTTTTTGCATTTGAGTCCAAAACTCAACATTTGGCTTTCAAGTCCACACATTTGTGAACCAAGGAACTTATGATACCTATTTGGCTTGGTTTTTGCACTTTAGTCCAAAAGTGGACTAATTTTGCACATAGGTCCCTAGGGTTTAGTTTTAGGGTTTTCCAGGGTTCTATTTGAGATTTTTGGTACCCAGGGTATAAATGTGACTCAACTTTGTTGTTGGGGTCATTTTATGACTCTTTCCCTAAAGTCTTTAGGTTTTCTCATCTTAAGTGAAGTTTTACCCTTTTAACCTCTATTTAGGGTTAAGTTCCTAAACCAGGGTGCTATTTGCAAAAACACTTAAAACAATACAACTTGTTTGAAATTTTTGCCTAGTGAATGCACTCTAGGTGTATCAAACATATACAATGCCAATGTTATGATGTCATGCTCAAGTTTTAGTTATAGTAACACCAGGTGTGTTACACAGTGCACACAATATCTCCTGTCCATAGTGAAGATTGGAGGACTGAGATTATATCTTTCCTCCAAGGTAACTATCTCTCGGATGATGAGGTTTATAACAAAAGAATGGAAGCAAGAACAAGACCATATGTCATAATAGAAGGGGAATTATATAAACATGGAGTTTGTTCCCCACTTCTCAAGTGCTTATCCAGAACTGAAGGTATAGAATTAATGAAGGAGATACATGCAGGATTGTGTGGATCTCATATTGGGTCCAGACCTCTTCTAGGAAAGGTTTTCCGACAAGGATTCTATTGGCCGAAGGCAGCTTCGGATGCAGGAGATTTGGTTCAAAAGTGTGAAAATTGCCAAAAATGTGCAAGAGATCAGAAACAACCTTCATCATTGACTCAACTAATACAACCAACCTGGCCGTTGCAAAGATGGGGCCTGGATCTACTAGGTCCACTTCCACTAGCATAGGGCAACTTGAGATATGTTGTGGTGGCGGTAGAATATTTTTCCAAGTGGATCAAAACGAAGCCTTTGGCTACAATAACATTGGCTACAGTCCAAAAATTTTTCTAGCATAATATAGTTTGTCGCTTCGGTGTGCCGAAGGCTATAATTGTGGACAATGGAACGCAGTTTGATGCTGAAACTTTCAAAGATTTCTGCGATCAGATCGGCACAAAAATTCATTTTGCATCAGTCAGGCACCCAGAATCAAACGGACTAGTTGAAAGGGCAAATGGTATTATAATGACAGGAATAATGAAGTTAATCTTCAACCAGCCTAGAGGAAAGTGGCCAGATGAGTTGGTTAAAGTGGTGTGGAGCCACAATACAACTATATCAAGGTCAACAAGTTTTACACTATTTAATTTATTGTTCGGTGACGAAGCCATAACCCCAGAAGAGGCTAAAGCGGGGTCAATAAGAACAGTAGCTTCGGCCGAAGACGAAGCTAATTATTCTGTGACAAAAGGTACTATAGAAGGGACCAGACTTCAGGTTGTGTAAAATATCAACAAATATCAGGCCGAAACAATAAAATGGCGCGATAGAAAAGTTCGATTGAAAGACATTAAGCCAGGACACTTGGTGCTTCGGAGAGTAGCCAACCCTGACACAGTAGGCAAGCTTCAGCTGAAGTGGGAAGGACCCTTTCTGGTAGTATCTTCGTCAAGACCCGGTTCTTGCAGGTTAAAGGACATGGACGGCAACGACATTCCTAGATCCTGGAATGCGGATGAGCTTCGACGATATTATGTATAAATTGATGTAATCTTTTTCATTTTTTCTTATGGCACCCTTTTCCTTTCCAAAGGGGGAGAAAGGTTTTTAATGGGGCCATAGTTTGTAATTTTTTCTTTCTTATTTAGCTCTACAAGAGCAAAATCCCCCAAAAATATGTAAAATGTAAAATCTAAGCATGCACCATTGAGTGCAGAGAGAAAAAAAGAACAAGGAGAAGCTCGAAAGTCGTCCGTAAGAGGATGCAGCACGACGAAGCTACAAGAAGTCGTTCCTAAGGGAGCGCAGCATAAGTTTTCTGCTCAAAAGTCGTTCCTAAGGGAATGCAGAGCCAAAAACCGCCGAAATATAAGGTGAAGCGCGAAAAGTCAATGCGAATACCGCCGAAATAGAAGGCGAAGAAGTTCAAAAGACGTTCCTAAGGGGATGCAGAACTTACACCGAAAAATAAGCGGTGCAGCCGAAAAATAAACGGCAATAATATTTCAGTCATTCCTAAGAGAATGAAGATTATGGATGTGGCTTCGTATGTGTGTGTCTGGGCGTTCATTTGCACGATACATTACATCATACATTGCATTCATAAACATTTATTTAGACATACATAGGATCATCATCATATCATACAGATACCGACAGTTGCTTCGGCTCTATGGATACGGCTTCGAAAGCAGTGTTATGCTTCGTTGTGTACGAAAAGAAGGGAAGGTGTTTTTCGCCTTCGGCTCAAAAATACAGGTTTCATCCACATCAAAACAATTCATACATGGACGAAAAGGTAAAAATATATTACAAGGTATGGACAAATTTATAGAGTAGTATCTGATTACAATATTTTTTACAAGGATAGTACAAGAGTTTTTCTAGAGTTTTTTCGCAGCAAGGTTTTCGGCTTCATCATCATCTGCTAAGCTTCAGACCATCTGCTAAGTTTCGGCTCATTGCTCCTCGGCTTTGTCATCCTGTACATATCAAAGCATTATAAGGTAAATTCAACTTTCAAGGAAAATGTAAGCACAAGGTATGAGTTCATTACCGGTTTAAGGTGACTTCGAGCTTCGTCACCAGCCAAGCTTCGCCCGCTCTTTGCCCAGATTTGAGTAATGAATCTATTGCCGATGCTTCGGGCTAGGCCGGGAATGTTATCCAAGTCTGCTAGTGACAGGCTGAAGTTTGGTCTATTTACAATATTTCCATGTGTACAGCCAGCCTTCATGAAAGCGACAGTCGTGCCTCGAGAAGCTAGCAGAGCACAAAAGTCACCATGTCCAGCTATAACTTCGTCGAGAGCATCAACTTCACCTTCAATATGATCAAACATGCCTGGCGGGTCTTCAACCAAAGGTTTAAACTTTTCAGAACTAGCTCCAACTGAGTTGAAGACCTGCTTCAGCCGTTGAATGCACCGGGTGCTGAAGCCTAAGCATTTTTCTTGAAGTTCTTTGAGCGATTTCTGTAGATTTGAACTTTTTTCAATTTCAGCTTCGATTTTTGTTTCGAAATCTTTCTTCTCTTGCTCAAAGTTTTTTGATTTCATGGAAAGTTCACTGTTCAATCTGGCGATCTCATCTTGAGCTTCTACCAGTGAACCTTCCATCATTTGAAGTACGAAGTCTTTCTTTTCTAGGGCAGCATCATGATCTTTAATCTTGCTTTCTAAGCCCTCGATTATAACTTCGTTTTTCTTGTCCTCGAGGTCTTGTTGCATCCTCAAGGCTTTGCTTAATAGTAGGCTCTGACAAAATAACCTTCATCAGAAAACATTCTCATATCAAAATAATAAAAAGTTAAAGGAAGAATTTTACCTTAAAGATAGAATAAAACAAGCTACTGGCAATATGTTGTCGCCGGTATCTGCTGAGTTCAGCCTCAAGCTTCGGAAAGCCAACACCCTTTGATAAAGTGCTGACTACTTTTGCCCTAGTCCGGTCTCGAAGGCAACCTAAACTCTCTTCATCTATACCGCCGAAAAGCAGCGCCCCTGGCTGGTATCCGCAAGATATAGCATAGTCCCTCAGCTCTTCTTTTTCAGCCTTAGACAATTCTTGCCCAATTATGTTTTGAAAGTTGAAATTTCCTTCTTCCGAAGCATCTTTGGCAAGCTCTTTCTCTTTTTCAGATACTGCATCCGGGGTTTCCTCAGCAGCCGCAGCAGTTTCTTCCTCAGCCATATTCAAAATCATTTCATCAATATCGATAAGTGTGTTTTCCAAATTTGTGGCTTCGGCTACTACTGCTTCGGAAGTAGAAGCTTCGGCAGGAGCAGCTTCGGCTGTTGATGCTGTTTTCGGTGCTGAGGCCGACGGCGGTGTTTCTTCAATAGTCTCAATGACAGTAATAATCCTCTGCTTTTTTGGTTTAGCGGGCTTCTCGGCAACCGAAGGCTCCTTCTTCTTCTGTAAAAGCTTCATTAGTTCTGGTCCCAGCGGACTTAGCTTATTAGGTAGAGATTCAGTCATTACCTTTAAAATTTCTTCTGTATCAGTGGCAGAAGGTGTTGAGGGGATTTCTTCTTCTAAATCAGCTTTTGGCTTCGGATCTGTAACTTTTCTCTTCTTCGAAACGGCCATCTTCAGCTAAGGGCTGGATTTTTTTCTTTTTTGCTAAATTTTCATCTTCTTTTATCATTCTGGCAGCTTGTCTTTGCATAACACTGACAGCTCTTTTTCGTTTTGGCCCTTCAGCACCTTTGTTCACCCGTTCAGTCTGGATATTCAAACTTCAGAGCGTCCATTACTCGGTTCAGCCTTTGTTTCGGCCGGGTGCCGAAGGCTGCTGTCATTAATTGATCTTCTTTCTTCGTATAATTGCCCAAGATTTCATTGCACATAACTTCAATTGTGTCCAACCATTCTTGGCAGGGTTCTTTGAAGTGCTTCTTGAACTTAAAATGATAAGGCAGTCGAACAAGTTCATTCTTTTTCTTCTCTCCTTTAAGCTTCGGCATACTCCATTCCTTTAACGTCGGGAATACTCTATTGGCCAAGTATTCCTGAACCAAATCCCTAGTACCAATATGCTCAGACACAATTCTAAATTCGCCCACAGCAACTGGGCATGGTGTCCCCGGCGTCATGCAGCACTGAGGCCTAGTTAACCCGAAAGTTAGCTCCAGCGGGCTCTGAACTAGCTTCTCCTTTTTTCATCAACCTTAACATAAAACCATTCAGTTTTCCAGCCGATTGGCCATTTGGTGCGGTAGCTAACCACTAGTGTCTTCATGTCTTTGCGGTAGGCAAAATTATAGTAGCCGAAATTCTCGTGCAGTCCATCTTTTCTAGCCTTCATCTGATAGTGAAGTTCATGCACCCGGCAGAAGGCTTCGGCAAGCGGCTCCACCCCTTGGCTTCGAAGAGCCCAAATAAAAACGCTGAGTCTAACGATAGCGTTAGGAGTCAGCTGATGAAGATAAACTTCAAAATTTTCCAAAACATCCGCAATCATTCCATGAAGAGGAAACCTCAACCCTGCTTTGAAGAAGCTCTTAAAAACCACCACCTCATCATTTTCTAGCCTCGAAGTGATCTCTTCTCCGCCAAAACGAATCAGCTTCTTCTCGACTTCACCGAAGTAACCTAGCTTTGTCATCATGGGCATATCGGCCTCGGAAATAGTAGACTTTTTAAACTCCAGGTGGTTTGGTTTAGAAGGCACGACGGAATAATCTACCTCTTCTTCTTCGTCAGCATCACCCTCTTCAATATCTGCTTCTTCAGTTTCGGCAGCAGGTGCACCTTTGTCAGAGGCGCCCTCTATCACAACCAGTCCCGACTGCCTCATTACTTCGGAGATCGGGGCAGTTTCAGCAGCTTCGGCCTCCTCTTCGTCGCGTGTAACCCTAGCTGTTGAACGGACCCTGGTCATTTGATGCTGAATTTCTTGCATGTTGACGAAGTTGAATACTTTTTATCTTTTCCGAAGCTCCCTCTTGTGACGAAGCTTTGATTTGGAACACGGTGAATAAGCTTCGGTTGTGGTCAAATTTTTCGGCAGCACAACAGTGCAATAGTAGTAAATGTTGTGGTAACTTCACACCTACTCGTCTGTATATATAGTGTTGCAGGTGGGAAGGTAAATCGACAAGACGATCGCACCCGCTGAACAGTCGCCCGCACCCACTAAACGGTGGACCATACTGCGCGAGGAGACAAATCACCAGATCGACTGTACCCGTCGTATGGTGGGACCGCCTTACACTCAGAATATTTAAATCGTTTCTCGGCAACGAGCTCAGGGAAGGTGTTTTTCGGACCTTCGGCATTCCGAAGCCTAAAATATTTTTTCACGGGTCGAGCTCATTACGAAAAACGATCTAGCACCGTGAAGGGGCTACTGTAGGGGGTCTGCTTCGTCGCCGAAGGTCCTGTAAGAAGAAACACCTTTGGAAGGCCAGAACAGGAACAATGTCGAAGCTACCAGTCAGGGAGCTTCATAGTATATTTCAAAATGCATCGACTTAAAGATGAGATGACCAATTGGCCCATGATAACCTGTGTAATAATTGTAATCATTTGTAGAGGACATGAATGTAAATTCACACAGGCTGCGCCCTGTGTCTATAAATAGGTGAACAGTACCCCAGTACTGTTCACGCTTCCGCATCTCATTTGTATCTTCGTCTTCTGTCAAGCTCAAGGTACAAATGTAATTTGATATTGCTTTCATGTATTCATGATTATTTAACAATAAATGTTCATATTTCGATACCATGTAATTATTTATGTTGTTGTCTTATGTTTCATAAGCTTCATCCTTTGATTATACATGTCGTGCTTATGAAGGTATGTCCTTCGCAACCTTCGTCCGAAGATCATTATATCTTAAGGGAAATAATGCTTCGAAGGACGAAGGACATTAACATTTAACATTTTTGTGTTGCCTTGTTCTTAATTCAAAGCATTTGAGAACAAGTCCCCAACACCACTACGCAAATCAATCTTAGAAAATATTTGAGAACCACTTAACTCATCAAGCATATCATCTAATCGAGGAATAGGATGACGGTACCGGATAGTGATGTTGTTAATGGCTCTACAATCTACACACATGCGCCAACTTCCATCTTTCTTTGGAACCAAAATGACAAGAATAGAACAAGGACTAAGGCTCTCACGTACATACCCAGGGTCCAAAAGGTCTTGGACTTGGCGCTGAATCTCCTTAGTCTCCTCAGGATTTGCTCGATATGCAGCACGGTTGGGCAAGCTCGCTCCAGGAATCAAATCAATCTGGTGCTCAATCCCACGAATGGGAGGAAGTCTTGGAGGTAACTCAGAAGGAAAAACATCTCGGAACTACTACAAAAGGTTAGTCACAGATGCAGGCAAAGTGCTAGCAATATCATTAATAGAAAAGAAAGCATCTTTGCAAACCAAGGCATAGCAACAAGCATCAGTAGCATGAGTTTCAAGAAGATCAGATTTAGTAGCAAGCATGACAGGAGCTTTCAATTTAATTTGTTGCTGAATTTCTGTCTCATTAGTTGGTTCCTTATGGGTACTTGCAGCTCTATCTTTATCAGCTTGTACAATTTCAGCAAGAGTCAAAGGTAGCAAAGTAAAGTTTTTATCTTTATGCCTAAAAGTGTATGTATTACTCCTACCATGGTGACGTGCATCAGTATCATATTCCCAAGGTCTACCCAACAAAAGAGAACAAGCTTCCATAGGTACTACATCGCAATCTGCATAATTAGAATACATACCAATGGAGAAATGCACTCGTACCATGTGTGTTACCTTAACCTTGCCTGAATCATTGATCCACTGAATGTGGTATGGATGTGGCCGTGGACGTGTGGTCAGGCCAAGCTTCTTGACCAAATCTAAACTCACCAAATTATTGCAGCTTCCACCATCAATAATAACACGTGCACGCCAATTCTCGATGGCGAAGAAAGTCTGGAACAAATTATGGCGTTGCTGCTTCTCTGATGATTCAGGCTGAGCACTAAGAACACGCTGCACCATGATGCTTCGAAGGTTCACCGTAGCATCAGCACCAAGCATAGCATCATCATTAGCAACAACATCACTGGAGTCATCATCGTCATCCTCACTGTCGGAAGCACTAATGTAACCATCATTCGTAGCAATGTATGTTCGCTGACTCGGGCAATCCTTCTTCACGTGACCAATCCCATGACAGCGGTGGCAAACAATACCCGAAGAACGACCACTGAAAGGTGCTGCAGGTGCTGGTGAATTTTGTTTCTTGGTGGGTACCTGCAAAGGAAGTTTACCAACATGTGCAGCAGGTGTCGAGGGAGGTCGCGTGGATGCTGGAGTGGTCGAAGGTGTATGACTCGAGGCAGGTGTGTGCATCCGCGATGTAGAGGAGGCGCCAAAGGTGTTATTGTTTGCTCCTTCAGGAGCTTGTTGTTTGCCTCAAGATCTTGGCGGCTAACACATTCATCGAAGTCAGTAGGGATTCTTGCTTCTTCTTCGTCACCTGCCATCGAAAACACAAAAACAGGAAACGAAACGTGACGGTTATCCCTAATAATTTCACTACACGCTCCTCTCAGGTGGAACACAGGAACACGCTCTAATGTATCTTAAGAAGCTCTTACAAGTGTCTGACGAAATACAAAGCAAAGGATGGTACAATTGGAGGCTGGTTCGTGATACTTACCAAGAGGTAGTGAAACCGCGATTGCAAGGTTAAATCTGTATTGATCAGAAGATATAGTATGTGGAGCTGTAGGACAGGCATAATATGTATCTGAATGTGGAACAAAATCGAGTGCAGAAGAGCGAAGTTCAATAAGTATCCAAAGCACAAGTCACAATTGCTGGATAAGAGATGTATCCGAGGTGTATCACAACAAGGTTGGAACAAAGAGCAATGGAACTAGCAGAATGGCGGTACCGTAAATATTGTACTAGCGAAGCCAAAAAGGCACTAGTAGGAATCACTGGTGATTTAGTTTTTCTTTTTTGTATGATTTTTTTGATATTTTTCTCAGCATAAGAAGCAACAAAATATGAGCTACACCAAGTTTCACCTAAAACAGAGATCAGATGTGGTCTACAGAAAATCAGCAAGTTCTCTGAAAAGCGTGCAAGAGCTTTCACAAATTTTTTTCTTTATTTTCCTGAATTTTTTTGACAATTTTATCGAAACCAAACAGGCCAAAGGCAGATTGGCTGGCCTCAGAATGTTGTCAACAAGCTTCTGTAAAAATTTCAGATTTTTTTGGACACTCGAGTGAAAAGTTATGCCCGGTTTAAGGAAGGTACCTCAAGTTAAGTTTTTGGAGGCATGACTAGAAAGCGGCAGTTAAGGCAAAAATTCCCTAACTGCAATCACAGCGATTAATGGGGTGGATCAACTTGTGATCTGGGTAATGGTGGATGGGATAGCGGCATATCTGCAATCTATCTGGGGCTGGCGCGGCGGCGGCTAGCGAGGGCAAGTCGATTAATGGGTGGATCGACATGTGATCTGGGTAATGGTGGATGGGATAGCGGCTAGCGAGGGCAGTTGATCTACGACGAAGATACACCCTAAACCAGCAACACGACTCGACCACGGACACGAACTGAACAAAGCCAAACTAAAAACGAAATTGCAAAGGCTAAATAAGGGTTCTAGGACAGCGGATTTTTTTTGTATGGCAATTATATGGAGTTATAGGATGAAAAACCTAAACTAAACTAGGGTAAGCCTGACGGTAATACCTGAGTCTTTGAATACCACTTGATAGGAACGGGGTGCCCGATCTTCCTTCAGGTGTAGGTAACTATCGATTTGGTGGAGATGTCACACAGACGATCCGGCTTCCAATCAACACGACTAGAACCCCGCAATCGCAGCACCACTTCTCCTCTGGTTATCAACCGTGCGCTACGCGATTGACCTTGCCATGAGGGCTAATCCTTGCCTGCGAATCGAAGACACAAGCAAGAACAAGAAAGAACACAATATGGAATATTGCAGATGAATGATTAAGCTCACAAGTTGGTGTCTCACAAACCGATCTACGGTGGCTGTTCTCGACAGATCTAACTTAAGCAAAACCCCCGCCCTAATGTGGTGGTGGCTACTGATTATATAAGGGTTAGGAGTGGACTCCCTCCCTGGACGCGCCTTAATGGGCCCAACAAAGATACACGGCCCAAAGGCCCATTTATGGTGTCGCAGCACCGAGACAGATTACGGACGTTGGTTTGGTCCTCCACCTTGATCCGAACGTCCTTGCTGGCCTTCCACACCTCCAAGTCCTTCACCATGTCCTTTCTGGTCCTTTCCTTCATTCCTAAGTACAATTAATTCATTAGGTAGCACACTATTCTCAAATGCACAAGAATAAGTACATAGGAACAAGCTCACCTGCAAATTCAATTGTCTTGCGCATGCGCGAGTAATCGGACCTTGAACATCAACTAGGGGAGTGTTGTTTGTATCTATGGTAGTGATGTCCTCATCAGCCTGTGCCCTACCAGACAAGATGGGTTGGGACAAGAGATTACCATATGCAGAATTCTCTTACAACAACATCTATCAAGCCAGTCTGAAGATGTCACCATTTGAAGTGCTCTATGGGAGGAATTGCAGAACTCCATTGCATTGGGACCAACCTGGTGAAAGACAGGTGTTCGGTCCAGATATTTTGCTTGAAGCCGAAGAAAACATCTGAATGGTCCGAGAGAATTTAAAGGCAGCGTAGTCCAGACAGCGAAGCTATGCTGACACCAGAAGAAGAGAACTCAGTTTTGAAGTGGGAGACTGTCTATTTGAAGGTGTCACCTATCAGAGGAACCAAAAGGTTTGGAGTCAAAGGCAAGCTAGCACCCGGATATATTGGGCCGTATCGGATTCAAGCAAGACGTGGAGAAGTGGCTTATCAACTCAGCTTACCAGAGAATCTGTCTGCTGTGCACGATGTGTTCCATGTGTCTCAGTTGAAGAAATGCTTGAGAGTGCCAGAAGAGCAGTTACCAGAAGAGGATATTGAAGTTCAAGAAGATCTGACTTATATCGAGAAGGCAACTCAAATTCTGGAGACAGCAGATCGGGTCACTCGGAGAAGTACCATCAGGATGTGCATAGTCAAATGGGGTCATCACTCAGAAGAAGAAGCAACCTGGGAACGAGAAGATGATTTAAAAGCCAAGTACCCCGAGCTCTTTTCTAGCCAGCCCTGAATCTCGAGGGCAAGATTCTTTTAAGAGGGATAGGTTTGTAACACCCTGATTTTAGGGGTATAAAATTTCTTTATAATTATCACCCAAAATCAGGTGTTACTCTTCCTTTTCTCACTCTAGGTTTTCTCTCTCCCTTTCTCCCTTTTAAGTAGAATTAGCTTAAGTTAGAGAGATTTAATTATTTATTTTGCTAAAACATTTTGGGTCATGACATGTTGCATCATGCTGAGCTTAAAATATTCTTTGGAGTGTTGCACATGTTTGAATTTATTTGAATTTGAAACCTAGTTTGAATTTGGATTTGAAAACCCTATAGAAAAAGAAATGGAAATAGAATTAGAAAATCTAGAGAAAAAAGAAAAGGAGAAAGCAGCCCATCCGGCCCAGTTAAGCCCAGCCAGGCTGCGCGCCCGCGCGCCTGTCGCCCCTGACAGGCGGACCCCGCCTGTCAGCGGCAGTTCTCCCTCGCGCGCGCCCTCTCTCTCTCTCGCTCGCTACCTAGTGGGGCCGATCTGTCGGCGCCAGTTATTTCACCCGCTCGCTCTCTCTCTGTCTGTCTCGCGGGCCCGGTCCGCCAGTCGTCGAGCCGTTGCCCCGAGCATCCCTCTTTTCTCTCTATACGCCGTGGGCCAGCCCTGTCAGCTCCGCCTTCTCCGCACGTCGTCGTGGACCGGCGCATGCGCGCTCGTGCACGTCGTCAGGTTTCTCGGCCACTACACCTGCCCACGTGCCCAGCTCCCTTCATAAAGCCCTGCCAGTGCCCCGTGCACACCCCTCACCTCATTTCGCACACCCTCACCCTCTCTCGCGCTTTGCCCTCGCCGCCAGCCGCCGCCGGAGACCCTCGCCCGTGTCCCCAGCCATCCAGCTCGCTGGAGACCGCCCTAAGCCTCCTCGAGCTCCGCCCCGAGGTGAGACACCCGTCCCCATGCCCAATTTCCCTTATTGTGCCCTATGCTCGGCCAATTTCACCCTCGCCAGTGTTCGGCCGTGGCGGTCCGCTATGCTCGCGCGGTGGCCGGCAGATTTGACCTGGTTTAGTTCACTAGAGTAGGTCTCTGTGTCACCCCTATCTCTACTGAAGCTAGCCCAAGCCTTAGCGTGCCTTAAGTCCCTTCCCCATGGTCAGAATGGCTCACTAGAGTTTCTCCGGCCCGCCCGAGGCCACCTCACCGCCGCTCTCCCCTCTCTACCCATGGATTCATGTCCTCTTCCCCGCCATCGAGTTCGCCGTGGTGCCCTCTTCCCCTCAACCCAACTCCGACGACCCCGGAGCCACCCTAGCTCGCGCCAGCCTCAACTCCGGCGACCTCACCTCCATGGAGAGGAGCGACGCCGCCCGCAGCCATCTGTTTTCCCTCGGTCTGATTTTCCTCGTCCGATCTTGATCGCATGGACCAGACCGCAGGATACCGCTTCGCGCACGTGCGCCAGACGCCCTGGCCCGTCTATCAGCGCCGCCCGCAGCCCCTCATCCTTCCCGGTCTGATTTCCCCCATCCGATCTTGCTTGAACGGCCCGGACCCGCTCGGACCCCCACGGACCCAACTCGGACCCCTGCAGCCGTCCGTTTCCCCCTAGCGCTGGGCCCGCTCGGTTAGCGCGCTCTCCCCCTCTGTCGCTGACACTCCCTGGCCCGCTTGTCAGTGCTCGCCCGCCCGCGCGCGCGCCCTCAGCCACAGATCTAATCTTAGCTATTGGTTTTAGATATGACGGTTAGATTCACTCGATACCCCTTCGCGTGGTTGTTTTATTAAAGAGACCCCCTGGTTTTAGGAAATCAACCCGCCGTCCTCTGTTTTAGCGCTTAGGTCCCTGGTTTGTTTTAATTAGACCCCTAGACTTTTATCTTATCACAGAATTAGACTTAAATTCATATTTTGAATTCCCAAACTCGTTTATTTCATAACTTTTGTGTATGAACTCCAAATTTAGTGATTCAAATTGCAAAATGTTCATAGAATTATTCTCTGTTGAAATAAAATGGTTCCAGTTACTGTCTGCACATTCTAATTTGTATGATTAAGTATGAACTAATGTAGATGTAGTTCTATTCATTTAATAAAACAAATAAAAGGAGAACCTTAGAGATTTAATCATGTTTAATCTTGTAAAATTAATAATGTGTATTACATGAATTCATCCCTGTTCTAATTTTTAGGTCACAATAAAATGAATTGAACTATGATTATTGTCGGGGACCATAATTAGGGGTACCCTCAAGACGCCTAATTCTTAGCTGGTAACCCCCATCAGCATAAAGCTGCAGAGGCCTGATGGGTTTGATTAAGTCAGGGATCAGTCCATACGAGCGACTCGATCACGCCTCGCCCGAGCCTAGCCTCGGGCAAGGGCAGCCGACCCCGAGGTGTTTCTGTCTCGCCCGAGGCCCCCTTTTTTACGGCAGACGCATCTCCGGCTCGCCCGAGGCCTTGCCTTCGTTAAGAAGCAACCCTGACTAAATCACCGCGCCGACCGACCAAGTCACAGGGGCATTTAACGCGAAGAGTGAGACTGACGGGCAGCCAGGCCTTGCTAAAGGCGCCATAGGAAGCTCCGCCCGACCCAGGGCTCGGACTCGGGCTAAGGCCCCGGAAGACGGCGAACTCCGCTCCGCCCGACCCAGGGCTCGGACTCGGGCTAAGGCCCCGGAAGACGGCGAACTCCGCTCCGCCCGACCCAGGGCTCGGACTCGGGCTAAGGCCCCGGAAGACGGCGAACTCCGCTCCGCCCGACCCAGGGCTCGGACTCGGGCTAAGGCCCCGGAAGACGGTGAACTCCGCTCCGCCCGACCCAGGGCTCGGACTCGGGCCAAGGCCCCGGAAGACGGCGAACTCCGCTCCGCCCGACCCAGGGCTCGGACTCGGGCTAAGGCCCCGGAAGACGGTGTACTCCGCTCCGCCGGACACAGGGCTCGGACTCCGCCCTGGCCTCTGCCGAACGACCTCCGCCTCGCCCGACCCAGGAGCTCGGGCTCGGCCTCGGCCATGGAAGACAGACTCGACCTCGGCCTTGGAGGAGCCTCCACGTCGCCCGACCTAGGGCACAAGTCCGCCACGTCAACAGGAAGCGCCATCATCACCCTGCCCCGAGCCGACTTGGGCCGCAGAGAACAAGACCGACGTCCCATCTGGCTAGCTCCGCCAGATAGGCAATGATGGCGCCCCGTTAGACCCATGACGACGGTGGCTCTCGGCTCCCTTACGGAAGCAGGGAGACGTCAGCAAGAGCCCAACTGTTCCAACAGCTGTCCCTCCACCAGGCTCCGTTACTCCTCCGACAGCCACGACATCCCACCGGCTGGGTGACAAGTTCTCTCCGACTGCCACATTGGCATGTACCAAGGGCGCTAGCTCTCCCCCGCTAGACACGTAGCACTCTGCTACACCCCCGTTGTACACCTGGATCCTCTCCTTGCGCCTATAAAAGGAAGGACCAGGGCCTTCTTAGAGAAGGTTGGCCTCGTGGGAACGAGGGCAGGGGCAGGCGCTCTCTTGGGGCCGCTCGCTCCCCTCACCCGCGCGGACGCTTGTAACCCCCTACTGCAAGCGCACCCGACCTGGGCACGGGACGAACACGAAGGCCGCGGGATCTCCGCCTCCCTCACGACCCGGCTCCGGCCACCTCGCTCTTCCCCCCTTCGCGCTCGCCCACGCGCTCGACCCATCTGGGCTGGGGCACGCGGCACACTCACTCGTCGGCTCGGGGACCCCCCGGTCTCGAAACGCCGACAGTTGGCGCGCCAGGTAGGGGCCTGCTGCGTGTTGACGAGCAGTTTCCCGTCAAGCTCCAGATGGGCAGTCTCCAACGACCTCTTCAACCCGGGACGGTGCTCCGTTTCGGGAGCCTCGAGTTCATGTCTTCCGACGGCAGCTACGACATGATACTCCTTCCACCGCCGCGCGACGGCGACAATGGTGGCCGACAGCCCGCCCGCCGGCGGCGGAATCGACGACGTCTTCCCCGTGTGGGGGAAGAACAACATTCGAGCTCGCCCCATCCTCTCCCTCGCCATCGGAGGAGGAGGCGGGGCAACCAGGGCCGAGCGGGAGGCTGCGCTCCGTCGGCTGTCGAGCGAAACGACATCCCCAGTGCCCCAACGGAGGACGCGTCGGGCGTCACCCTCGCGTTTGAGGCGAAGGCGAGCGCCGTCTCCCCGCAACACGCCAACCCCGAGCAAGTGGACGACGCCAGCGCGCTCACGGAGGGCCTGCAGGACGTCGCCCTCGTACCCAAGACGACGGCGCGATCAGTCCCCGACGTAACTTCGTCGCTCCTCGTCGACCAAAAGGTACCAACTGATTCCCATCTTTCGTCATTTCGACTCGACCTCAACCCGCCTAGCGACCTCGCTCTGGCGGCCGCTCACGTTGAGGCGAGTGCAACCTCTTTGGGGTTTCGTGTGCGGTCGCCTTGGGACCGATTGACGGGCGTCTCGACCTACGGGCCCTCTGGGTCCGAGGAAGATGACGACCCCATCATCTGCTGGGATTTCTCTGGATCTGGCAACCCCAGTGCCATGCGGGACTTCATGACCGCATGCAACTACTACCTCTCCGACTGTTCCGACGGCAGCCGCAGCCTTGACGACAAGGACTGCGGCCCGAGCCGCGAATGTTTCCACGTCGAGCTAGGGGATCCCTCCGGAGGCAGCCGTCTCGGCATGCCGGAGGATGGTGATCTCCCTAGGCCAGCGCCTCGCGCCGACATCCCGCGGGAGCTAGCTGTGGTCCCCGTTCCGGCGGGGGGTCACGACCCACAGCTCGAGCAAGTCCGCGGGGCGCAGGCCGGGCTCGACGAGGGGGCAGGAGCGCTCGAGTTGATCCGCCGGGATGTCGGGCAGGTATGGGCGGGCCAGCCCCCGGCCGGAGAAATACGTCACCTGCCCCAGGGTCTCCAGCACCGCATCGCCAACGATGCCAGGGACAGGCCGCCACCCGCATCCGGCGGGACCGGTCAGGACCTGGCAGCCGCAGCGATGCTCCTCCGCGCGATGCCAGAGTCATCGACCACCGAGGGTCGGCGAATTCAGGGAGAGCTCAAGAATCTCCTGGAAGGCGCTGCGGCCCGGCGGGCCGAGAGCTCTGCCTCCCGAAGGCAGGGGTACCCCTCGGAACCTCGTGCCGCGACTTCCCGACTCATGCGGGAAGCCTCGGTCTACACCGGGCGCACGCGCAACACTGCGCCTGCGGCCCCGGGCCACCTCGGCGACGAGCACCCTCATCGCGATCGTCGGGCCCGCCTCGACGAAAGGGTGCGCCGAGGCTATCACCCCAGGCGTGGGGGACGCTACGACAGCGGGGAGGACCGGAGTCCCTCGCCCGAACCACCCGGTCCGCAGGCCTTTAGCCGAGCCATTCGGCGGGCGCCGTTTCCGACCCGATTCCGACCCCCGACTACTATCACAAAGTACTCGGGGGAAACAAGACCGGAACTGTGCCTCGCGGACTACCGCCTGGCCTGTCAACTGGGTGGAACGGACGACGACAACCTCATCATCCGCAACCTCCCCCTGTTCCTCTCCGACACTGCTCGCGCTTGGTTGGAGCACCTGCCTCCGGGGCAGATTTCCAACTGGGAGGATTTGGTCCAAGCTTTCGCCGGCAACTTCCAGGGCACGTACGTGCGCCCCGGGAACTCCTGGGACCCCCGAAGCTGCCGGCAACAGCCGGGAGAGTCTCTTCGGGACTACATCCGGCGATTCTCGAAGCAGCGCACCGAGCTGCCCAACATCACCGACTCCGATGTCATCGGCGCGTTCCTTGCCGGCACCACCTGCCGTGACCTGGTGAGCAAGTTGGGTCGCAAGACCCCCACCAGGGCGAGCGAGCTGATGGACATCGCCACCAAGTTCGCCTCTGGCCAGGAGGCGGTCGAGGCCATCTTCCGAAAGGACAAGCAGCCCTAGGGCCGCCCATCGGAAGATGCTCCCGAGGCGTCTACTCCGCTCAGCGCCAAGAAGAAAGGCAGGAGGAAGTCGCAAGCGAAACGCGACGCCGCCAGCACGGACCTTGTCGCCGCCGCCGAGTACAAGAACCCTCGGAAGCCCCCCGGAGGTGCCAACCTCTTCGACAAGATGCTCAAGGAGACGTGCCCTTACCATCAGGGGCCCGTCAAGCACACCCTCGAGGAGTGCGTCATGCTTCGGCGCCACTTCCACAAGGCCGGGCCACCCGCAGAGGGTGGCAGGGCCCGCGACGACGACAAAAAGGAAGATCACCAAGCAGGAGGGTTCCCCGAGGTCCGCGACTGCTTCATGATCTGCGGAGGGCATGCGGCGAATGCCTCGGCTCGGCATCGCAAGCGAGAGCGTCGGGAGGTCTGCTCGGTGAAGGTGGCGGCACCAGTCTACCTAGACTGGTCCGACAAGCCCATCACCTTCGACCAAGATGACCATCCCGACCACGTGCCGAGCCCGGGGAAGTACCCGCTCGTCGTCGATCCCATCATCGGCGACGTCAGGCTCACCAAGGTCCTGATGGATGGGGGCAGCTGCCTCAATATCATCTACGCCGAGACCCTCAGGCTCCTGCGCGTCGATCTGTCCTCCGTCCGAGCAGGTGCTGCGCCTTTCCACGGGATCATTCCTGGGAAGCGCGTCCAGCCCCTCGGACGGCTCGACCTTCCTGTCTGCTTCGGAACACCCTCCAACTTCCGAAGGGAGACTTTGACGTTCGAGGTGGTCGGGTTCCGAGGAACCTACCACGCGGTACTGGGGAGGCCATGCTACGCGAAGTTCATGGCCATCCCCAACTACACCTACCTGAAGCTCAAGATGCCGGGCCCCAACGGGGTCATCACCGTCGGCCCCACGTACAAACACGCGTTCGAATGCGATGTGGAGTGCGTGGAGTACGCCGAGGCCCTCGTCGAGTCCGAGGCCCTCATCGCTGACCTGGAAAACCTCTCCCGAGAGGTGCCGGACGTGAAGCGACACGCCGGCAACTTCGAGCCAGCGGAGACGGTTAAGGCCGTCCCTCTCGACCCCAGTGGCGACACCTCCAAGCAGATCCGGATCGGTTCCGGGCTCGACCCCAAACAGGAAGCAGTGCTCGTCGACTTTCTCCGCGCAAATGCCGACGTCTTTGCGTGGAGTCCCTCGGACATGCCCGGCATACCGAGGGATGTCGCCGAGCACTCACTGGATATTCGGGCCGGAGCCCGACCGGTCAGACAGCCTCTGCGCCGATTCGACGAGGAAAGGCGCAGGGTGATAGGCGAGGAGATCCACAAGCTGATGGCAGCAGGGTTCATCAAAGAGGTATTCCATCCCGAATGGCTTGCCAACCCTATGCTTGTGAGGAAGAAAGGGGGGAAATGGCGGATGTGTGTAGACTACACTGGTCTCAACAAAGCATGTCCAAAGGTTCCCTACCCTCTACCTCGCATCGATCAAATCGTGGATTCCACTGCTGGGTGCGAATCCCTGTCTTTCCTCGATGCCTACTCAGGGTATCATCAAATCAAGATGAAAGAGTCCGACCAGCTCGCGACTTCTTTCATCACGCCCTTCGGCATGTACTGTTATGTCACCATGCCGTTCGGTTTGAGGAACGCGGGCGCAACGTACCAGCGGTGCATGAACCATGTGTTCGGCGAACACATCGGTCGCACGGTCGAGGCCTACGTCGATGACATCATAGTCAAGACAAGGAAAACCTCTGACCTTCTCTCCGACCTTGAAGTGACATTCCGGTGTCTCAAGGCGAAGGGCGTCAAGCTCAATCCCGAGAAGTGCGTCTTCGGGGTGCCCCGAGGCATGCTCCTGGGATTCATTGTCTCCGAGCGGGGCATCGAAGCCAACCCGGAGAAGATCGCAGCCATCACCAGCATGGGGCCCATCAAGGACTTAAAAGGCGTACAGAGGGTCATGGGATGTCTCGCGGCCTTGAGCCGTTTCATCTCGCGCCTCGGCGAAAGAGGCCTGCCCCTGTACCGTCTCTTAAGGAAGGCCGAGTGCTTCACTTGGACTCCCGAGGCCGAGGAAGCTCTCGGGAACCTGAAGGCGCTCCTCACCCAGGCGCCCGTCTTGGTACCCCCAGCTGATGGAGAAGCCCTCTTGGTCTACGTCGCCGCTACCACTCAGGTGGTTAGCGCCGCGATCGTGGTCGAAAGGCAAGAAGAGGGGCATGCATTGCCCGTTCAGAGGCCAGTCTACTTCGTCAGCGAGGTGCTGTCCGAAACCAAGATCCGCTACCCACAAGTCCAGAAGCTGCTGTATGCAGTGATCCTGACGAGGCGAAAGCTGCGACATTACTTCGAGTCTCATCCGGTGACTGTGGTGTCATCCTTCCCATGGGGAGATCATCCAGTGCCGAGAGGCCTCGGGACGGATCGCAAGGTGGGCGGTGGAAATCATGGGCGAGACAATCTCGTTCGCCCCTCGGAAGGCCATCAAGTCCCAGGTACTGGCGGACTTCGTAGCCGAATGGGTCGACACCCAGTTGCCGACGGCTCCGATCCAACCGGAGCTCTGGACCATGTTTTTCGACGGGTCGCTGATGAAGACGGGAGCCGGCGCGGGCTTGCTCTTCGTCTCACCCCTCGGGAAACACCTGCGCTACGTGCTACGCCTCCATTTCCCGGCGTCCAACAATGTGGCTGAGTACGAAGCTCTCATCAACGGATTGCGAATCGCCATCGAGCTAGGGGTCCGACGCCTCGACGCTCGCGGCGACTCGCAGCTCGTCATCGACCAAGTCATGAAGAACTCCCACTGCCGCGACCCGAAGATGGAGGCCTACTGTGAGGAGGTTCGACGCCTGGAAGACAAGTTCTACGGGCTCGAGCTTAACCACATCGCCCGGCGCTACAACGAGACTACGGACGAGCTGGCAAAGATAGCCTCGGGGCGAACGACGGTTCCCCCGGATGTCTTCTCCCGAGATCTGCACCAACCCTCTGTCAAGATCAGCGACACGCCCGAGCCCGAGGCGCCCTCGGCCCCGTCCGAGGCAACCTCGGCCCAGCCCGAACCATCCTCGGTTCAGCCCGAGGAACCCTCGGCTCCCGAGGGCGAGGCACTGCGCATCGAGGAGGAGCGGAGCGGGGTCACGCCTGATCAAGATTGGCAGACCCCGTACCTGCAATATCTCCGCCAAGGAGAACTGCCCCTCGACCGAGCCGAGGCTCGGCGGGTAGCGCGACGCGCCAAGTCGTTCGTCTTGCTGGGCGATGAGAAGGAGCTCTACCACCGCAGCCCCTCGGGCATCCTCCAGCGATGCATCTCCGTCGCCGAAGGTCAGGACATCCTGCAGGAGATACACTCGGGGGCTTGCGGCCATCATGCAGTGCCTCGAGCCCTCGTCGGGAACGCTTTCCGGCAAGGCTTCTACTGGCCGACGGCGGTGGCTGACGCCACTAGAATTGTCCGCACCTGCGAAGGGTGCCAATTCTATGCGAAGCAGACCCACTTGCCCGCTCAGGCTCTGCAGACGATACCCATCACCTGGCCCTTCGCTGTGTGGGGTCTGGACCTCGTCAGCCCTCTGCAGAAGGCGCCCGGGGGCTACACGCACCTGCTGGTCGCCGTCGACAAATTCTCCAAGTGGATCGAGGTCCGACCCCTGAACAGCATCAGGTCCGAGCAGGCGGTGGCGTTCTTCACCAACATCATCCATCGCTTCGGGGTCCCGAACTCCATCATCACCGACAACGGCACCCAGTTCACCGGCAAAAAATTCTTGGATTTTTGTGAGGATCACAACATCCGGGTGGACTGGGCTGCCGTAGCTCATCCCATGTCGAATGGGCAAGTAGAGCGTGCCAACGGCATGATTCTACAAGGGCTCAAGCCTCGGATTTACAATGACCTCAACAAGTTCGGCAAGCGATGGATGAAGGAACTCCCCTCGGTGGTCTGGAGCCTGAGGACGACGCCGAGCCGAGCCACGGGTTTCACACCGTTCTTCCTGGTCTACGGGGCCGAGGCCGTCTTGCCCACGGACCTGGAATACGGCTCCCCGAGGACGAGAGCCTACGACGATCAAAGCAACCAAGCTAGCCGAGAAGACTCGCTGGACCAGCTGGAAGAGGCTCGGGACAAGGCCTTACTACACTCGGCGCGGTATCAGCAGTCCCTGCGACGCTACCACGCCCGAGGGGTCCGACCCCGAGACCTCCAGGTGGGCGACCTGGTGCTTCGGCTGCGGCAAGACGCCCGAGGGAGGCACAAGCTCACGCCCCCCTAGGAGGGGCCATTCGTCATCGCCAAAGTTCTGAAGCCCGGAACGTACAAGCTGGCTAACAGTCAAGGCGAGGTCTACGGCAACGCTTGGAACATCCAACAGCTACGTCGCTTCTACCCTTAAGATGTTTCCAAGTTGTTCATATACCTCGCACCCACGCAAAGTTTAGTCAACAAGGAAGGGTCGGCCTCGCCTCGGCAAAGCCCGACCCTCCCTCGGGGGCTAAAAGGGGGGAAACCCCCTCTGCGTCAAAATTTTCCTCGAAAAAAAATCTCTTTTACCAGAATGTCTTTCGTGCTTTTTGACTACTTCGAAAAGTGGGTCCTGGAAACGACGGGGTACATGTAAGCAGTCAAGGCTGACCGAGCCGAGGGACTCCTACGCCTCCGGGATATGGATACCTCACTCATCACCTTCTACGATAAGTAACTCGCGTTCGGATAAAGCGGCTCCACGGATCGAACAAGTCTTTACGTTCGGAAGCCCTTCTGCCGAAGCAATCCTTCGAGCCTTCTCGACCAAGTCGGTGACAGGGCCTCATGGACGGGTGAAAGTACGCGTAAGCGGCAAGGCCGACCGAGCCGAGGGACTCCCACGCCTCCGGGATACGGATACCTCACTCATCACCTTCCGCGAGAAGCAACTCTCGCTCGCACTAACATCCCTGTTACCGACAAAAAGTCCAGATACTCGAAACAAGAGGAAAGGTGACGCAGCTTTACAAACGCAGCAAGGGTGTGTGTTCTAGCCTCGACGGCCGCACAAGGCACACGATACAAGACAATCTGATCCTGCAGGCTCGGGTCTAGACGCTGGAAAGGGGGCAGCAACACCCTCGGCATCGACGGCACCTTCGGCGAGGCCCGACCTAGCCTCGGACGGCGACGCGGTCCGAGGGTCTCCGCTCCGAAGGACGACGTCATCACCACGCCCGAGCAATCACTGTCAGGGACTTCTCCGGGAATCCGGCCCGAGCAGACGGCTCGGCCGGCCACCTCCGGGGCCTCGGCCAACCACCTTCCAAGGGCGCCGGCCCGGTCCGAAGCCTCGGCTGATCAACTCCGGCGTCGATCCTGCCGACGGACAACCCGGCTAGGCTCCGGCCAACCAGGTTTCATTTTCGAGCCAACTCCGCCTCTGTTCGTACTGATATCGCTACCCCTGGCCTCGGCTCGTCGAAGAGCGGCCGAGGGGTCTCTTTAACTAAGCTAGAGGAGCCTCGGACAGCAGGGCCGACCGAGCCGAGGGACTCCTACGCCTCCGGGATACGGATACCTCACTCGTCACCTTGACACGGGGCGACTCATGCTTGGTGAAGCGGTTCAGATAAATCAGCAGATGAGTCTTAGTGCTCAAAAATGAGGAAAAAATACGGCTCCGTGCCGACGTCACATACATGTTCAGGCCCCAAAAGCCGAAATGAACAAAAAACCCTGGCATTCGAAGTGCCATTACAAACGGAACTCTGGTTCCCCCTCCGCAGGTACGAACAACCCCACTCGATAGGGGTGGACCTGCGGGGCAACAGAAGACCGACGAACGGCATGTCATCGCCCGCCCCGACAGCGGCGACGATGAAGACTTCTGCCCCGGGGGGCCGAACAGCAGCAATGATGGCCTCAGGGCGGATGCTGCTGCTAGGAGGCCCCCGCCCTTGCCCAAACTCGAGAGGCAAGGACGGGCAGAAGGCCGTAGAGTTGGAGGTCGGTCCATGGCCAGCCTTGGCTGTCGCGCCGGCAGAAGAACCTCTTCCAGCTGCCGTGGTGGGAGGCGGCACCGGGAGCGGCTCCGAAACTGCTCGGCTCAGAGAGCCGGGCACGGTGCAGCTGTTGGCGCCACGGACGACTCCCGCCCTTCCCCCCGATCACTGAGGGAAGGAGCGGGCCACCGCCCGCGCAGGGGCCGACCCCAACTCGGCCCACTCCCCTCCTCAGCCCTGGTGATGAAAATCCTTGAGGCTGAGGAAGGGGCGGAGGCCGCAGCCCGGCTCGCTTTCCCCCACCATCAAGCCGGAGGTCACCATCTTGGGTGACCGCCGGTGGAGGGGTGCAGCCGGGCTGCATGATGAAAATCCTTGAAGCCGAACGATGGCTGAAAGGTACAAACTCCCACGGAGTTGCGTTCCTCCAACGATGGGGCAAAAAGACGGCGGTTTCCCCCATCCGGGGGCTTGAAAGGTGGAAAGACACGACGCATAAGGGAGGAAGAAGACATGGTCGCCTTACGAAAGGGGTCGCCCTCCTTTTAAAGGCGACTCTCCCTGCTTGCGCCCCCAACTGTCACGGGCTGAGTCTTCTCCAACACGCCTCCAAAGCCTTCCCCTGCGGCGTGGGGGCTGGGACCCGCATGTCATGCAGACTGGCTCCGAGCAGAAGAAGCCAAACCGCCGCGCGCGGCGCACGCAACCACCCAGCGGTTACAAGTGACCCTCCACTTTTGCCCAGACCAACGGGCGAAAGGGGCGGGCAGCCATGCAGGCGGCATGCAACCGCGCCAAGTGGACACGCCTCTCCGACTCCTGACCTGCCAGCACGGAGGCCCAAGCCCACGCGTCGCGCGACCGGCGCGCCGGATGCTGCATGCAAGCAACTGTACCACTTGCGCCACCACCGCACCTCCTCGATTGCGGAA
This sequence comes from Zea luxurians, assembly GCA_029449295.1. Classification (NCBI taxonomy): domain Eukaryota; kingdom Viridiplantae; phylum Streptophyta; class Magnoliopsida; order Poales; family Poaceae; genus Zea; species Zea luxurians. Next base: position 38,986,078 of record JAOPSE010000001.1, on the reverse strand, counting down.
CCAATACCGCGATCCGAGGCGACCCAGCGCGCGGCCCAGCAGCGCCAGCCTGACGCAGCGGTCAAACGCGGTCAAAAGTGGGCCGGCAGTAATGACGGTGGCAGGCGCGCGGGAGCAGCGGTCACGCCGTCAGCCAAGCTCACGTCCCATCCGGAAGCAGCGAGAGAACCCCCTCTCACGGCGTGAAGACGACGCGCCCGGGACCCGTCCCTCGAACGGCTCGCGCACGCGCAACGGCAGCCTCGCCAACTACTCGCCCCGGCGCATTAACTCCGCGGCTCGACAGGCGGCGCTTCTGGCAGAAGCAGCTGGCGACGCTTCGCCTTCGCCAAAACGACCACACCAAAAAAGGTACGCCACGTCGTTCAATTTCGTATCCTTTTTTTCCTTTTTCCTCTTTCTCTATCTCTTGCAACAGGGACCGGGAAAGGGGATACCCCCAAAGGGATCCTTCCCCGTGAAGGAACTAGGCTCCGAGCCTCCTTACTGATCAGGGGTTCGAAGGCTGGCCCCCCGAAGGGTTCAACAGCCGCCTCAGATCGCGTGGGCCCGACACCCACTACTGGTCAGGGGTTCGAAGGTCGGCCTCCCGAAAGGTTCCACGACCGCCTCAGGCTACTCGGGCTCCGCGCCCATTACTGATCAGGGGTTCGAAGGCTGGCCCCCCGAAGGGTTCATAGTCGCCTCAGACGCCGAGCGAGGGATGACCAGGGGTACGTTCGATACATAACCAAGGCTCGGGCTGCGCTCCCGAGGTACCCTAGGACATTTCCGAGACCAGCAGGAACGATCCTGTAACGGAATCCCATCGGAGGGAGGCAACGAGCCCTCGGACCCCGTCGCCAGGGGACCGGGTCCGGCAGATCACCCGCAGGTACTTTTGGGCGTGCCTCCGGGCCCCTAGCCGACCCCCAACGAACGGGGCACGGACGTCCACTCGGATTACCCGCTTGCAGCTCACCGGAGACACCATGTTCGGAGCCCATCGAGGGTAACATGGCGCTCTCCCCCCCTCCTCCTTGCGGAAAGGCGACGTAGGGGCGTATGTAAAAAAGCCGAGTCTGTCCCTGATCGCCCTCTCGCCCTGTGCGGAGGCTCGGGGGCTGCTCTCGCAAACCCGGCTCCGGCCAAACCGTTGACAGCGTCAACATACCAGCCCGAGAACTTGGGCCCCGACAGTGCACCCGGGCTACGGCCTGTTCGCATGAGGGAACCGCCAGACCAACCGAAGCATTACGCAAGGCATTAAGACCTCGAAGGAGTGAAACCACTCCTCCGAGGCCTCGGGGGCTACACCCGGCGGGTGCGCTCGCGCGCACCCACCGGAACAAAGTGCAACCGAGAAAGGCTGGTCCCCTTGCAAAAAAGTGCGACGAAAGCCTCCAAGCGAGTGCTAACACTCCCTTCGAGGCTCGGGGGCTACTGTCGGGGACCATAATTAGGGGTACCCTCAAGACGCCTAATTCTCAGCTGGTAACCCCCATCAGCATAAAGCTGCAGAGGCCTGATGGGTTTGATTAAGTCAGGGATCAGTCCGTACGAGCGACTCGATCATGCCTCGCCCGAGCCTAGCCTCGGGCAAGGGCAGCCGACCCCGAGGTGTTTCCGTCTCGCCCGAGGCCCCCTTTTTTACGGCAGACGCATCTCCGGCTCGCCCGAGGCCTTGCCTTCGTTAAGAAGCAACCCTGACTAAATCACCGCGCCGACCGACCAAGTCACAGGGGCATTTAACGCGAAGAGTGAGACTGACGGGCAGCCAGGCCTTGCCAAAGGCGCCATAGGAAGCTCCGCCCGACCCAGGGCTCGGACTCGGGCTAAGGCCCCGGAAGACGGCGAACTCCGCTCTGCCCGACCCAGGGCTCGGACTCGGGCTAAGGCCCCGGAAGACGGCGAACTCCGCTCCGCCCGACCCAGGGCTCGGACTCGGGCTAAGGCCCCGGAAGACGGCGAACTGTCACACCCGGTTTTGGAAGGCAAACCGAATGCGAACTATGTACGTGCCAGGATCAGAACTCACGTACACAGCGATTACATAAATGAACATCATCGCACAATGCTCGAATAATAACATAAAAGGGTATTAACTTGTTACATCACAGAGTCACAGACATCCACATAGTCATCAACTTGACAGATAAATCAAAGTGCTAGCGAAACGCAGTAAAGATAAGGCCTTCACAGGCAGCTGACTGGGGGTTGCCGCCAACCCACACCTAGAATTCATCGTAGTCTTGAAACTCCTGGAAGTCTCCTTCCTCGGCTTCGCCTTCTCCGGAACAGTGGTTACAATGCGGACAACCTGGTGTTTTGTGGTAAAGCAAGGATGAGTACACATCAACGTACTCAGCAAATGTCCCGTTTGGCTGAAGTGGACTAGCTTTATGTGGGGTTAGGCTCAAGCAGTTGCTTTTAGTTGGTCAGGTATTTATCATTAGTAGAAGCCAGATTTTATCATTAACCAGCCCATGAACCCTTTCCTCATCGAGGAACAACATCATCATATTCGAACCAAAATCATAACATAATCCTTGTATCTCGAACCATTTGTATCTCTAATCAAAGAGGATCCCAAGGTTGCTCTTAACCGTGAGCACGGCTGATATATCAGTTTCACTACCCTCTGCAGAGGTCGCACACTTTACCCATGAGTCATGATTCCCTTTCTGCCCGGGGAGAGCTAATCCCCATTGATCACTTCCTAGGTGGTCCGGCAGGGTATCACTACATAGCTTTTACAAAGATTCCCTAGAGGTCATAGCTGCCCGTTAGGTTTCTCCAGTTTGATAAACACAGTACTCCTCCCCGCAGGAGAGTGACTAACAAAAGCAAAACGAAAGAACCTCGGCACTCAGCCTCGGCAGAGCAAGCACTGTGCCTGGACCCCATTGACGGCACGACGGCGAAGCAACTACACCTCTAGTTCCTCTAATTATTTAGCTAAGGGCGCCCCATTTCACCCTCATGGTTGCACTGTTATCCCGGGTGGTCTCTCAACGAACAGGTCCTTACGGAGAGGTACTCAGGAAACAGCCTGAGCCCCCTAGAGTATCACAAGATCATCAACATAACCAGGATAACAGTATCATAAATATTCACATCATGTTCATTGATTAAGTTAAGGCAGTAGCAGAATGCTAACCATAGTAGCCCATAAGGTCAGCAAGGATAAAGTAAAGTGTAAAGCTAGTCAATCCTTAGGTTTCAAGTAAGTAATGCGGGACAGTGTATTATAAAGTAAATGGGACATAATGGGACTGAGGACACTTGCCTTCACCAAACTGCTGATCAGGGACTTCCTCTGCAACTGCCTCGGGAAACACAGACTGCTCGTTGTCTACGTAAAGCAATCATTCACACTATGCACTTGGGAAAATAACAAACAAAAACAATAAACCAAACATATGCAGCAGAGAGTGGTCACAAGATCATAACAGAAAAGGGATAGGCACTTTGGTGTTCCCTAGGTCTGGGGTAGAGGACTATACAAAATGAGTCATTATCCACTACTCAGGTTTAAGTCAGGGATGGAATTAAATAATTATCTGGTTTAAGTTCCTAAACTTAAGGGTTTGAGTCCATAAACTTAAGTGCTCCAACTTTTATTAAAGTCTACTACCTTTCATTTATCCCAAAATAGAGTTCCAATAACCTTAATCCTATCCTAAAGATTAACCATTAATTGGAACATGGAAACAGCAGGAAAACAGTGCATAATCAGATAGATAATAATTTTATGAACATTTTGCAATTTGAAGCACCTAATTTGGAGTTCATATGGCAAAGTTATGAATTTTACAAGTTTAGGGGTTAAAAATATGCCCTAGGGACCTATTTTGAATTAAGTAAAAGGGCTGAGGACTTAACTGCGAGAAACCAGGGACGGCGGGCGCAAAATCCAGAAAACCGAGGGGTTCTTTAAGAAAAAGCGCGGGCGAAGGGGTATCGGGCGCTTACAGCCGTTAGATCTCAGATCAACGGCTAGGATTAGATCCTGCGGCGGGCGCGCGGGCGCGCGGCGGCTGGAGCGGCTGACAGGCGGGGCCGGGCGAACAGCGCGGGCGCGGGCGACTGGCAAGCGGGACCGGGCGGGCAGAGCGCGCGGGCGGACTGACGGGCGGGGCCGGGCTGACAGCGCGGGCGAGCGGGCGAGCTGACAAGCGGGGTCGGGTGGCAGAGAGGCGGGGCTAATTAAATCAGGGCCGCCCGATCTCGGGTGAACGGCGGGGATTGGGTGGCCAGGCTGAGCCTCTCCTACGGCTAGCTGGGGCGGCGGCGCCCGTCCCCGCGGCGGAGGGCTCGCCGGAGACGAGGGGAGCGGGGGCCTGGCGGGGCTTTGGGGCAATCCGAGCGGTCAGGGAGGTCGGGAAGGGCACGGGGACTCCATTGGTGGGGTCTGGGTCGGGGCAGAGGCACCGGAGGGGGGCGATTCACGGCGGGGCGGCTCGGCGGCGGGGTTTCTCTACTCCGGCGAGCAATCACATGCAACAGAGAGCAAGACAAAGGGCAATAGGGGCGGGGGAGGTTCCTTACCACACGGCGAAACCCAGGGACCTCTCGGCAGCGACGGAGACGCGACGGTGGCCCGAGGCGACGGCGGCGGCTGCACGGCGGACGACGGGTGAGCGCGGGCAGAGAGAATTAGGGAGGGGAAGAGGGAATTGGGGCGCGTTCCGGGTTGCGGACGCCAGAGCGGAGCTCACCGGGGCTACGGGCGCGGCGGAGCTCCACCGGCGACGAGGAACCGAGCTCGGGACGGCGGGGGTTATGGCGGCGGTGCTCTGCGCGTGCGCGCAGCGAGGGAGAGGGCGAGAGAGGGGGCCGGTTGGTGCGCAAATGAGGGAGGGGGCGAGGGCGAGTGGGACTCGGGGCTCAAGTGGCCGAGGGCGAGGTGGGGCGAGCTCCCCACGCGCGACGTGGGCGCGGAGACCGCGGGCGCGCGCGACTCGGCGGCGGTTACGCGAGGAAGACGGGGCTGACACCCCGGGCCCGCGAGCAGAGAGAGAGCGAGGGAGCGAGCGCGCACGAGGAAAGCGGGCGCCGACAGGTGGGGCTGGCCGAGCAGAGAGAGGGAGAGCGGGCGCACGGGAGGCCGCTGCGCCGACAGGCGGGGCCCGCTGCGCAGAGAGAGAGAAGGAGCGGGTGCGCGGAGGGCGGGAGCGCCGACAGGTGGGGCCCACTGCGCAGAGAGAGGAGGGGAGGGAGGCGCGCGCGCGGGAGAGATGGGCCGGCTGGGCCGAAAGGCCGGGGGGGCGGCTGGGTTGGGCTGTTTTACCTTTTTCTTTTATTCTGAATTGTTTCTCCCTTTTCTTTTATTTATTCTATTTGATTCAAATTCAAATAAGCCCCAAATTCAAATTAGACCTTTTGAGAATTATGCACCAAACAAAAGTAAAATCTAGGGTTCAACATGATGCAACAATTCATACTCCACTAGGGTTTAACATAATAGACTATAATTACAAGTAAAACAAGCACTTAGCTCCTATAGAATTGAGAGAGAAAAGAAAGAGAAAGGATGAGAAAAGGAAGTAACACCTGAATTTGTGAATATGAGCAAAGAAATTTTATACCCCCAAATTCAGGGTGTTACAAACCTATCCCCCTTAAAAGAATCTCGCCCCCGAGATTCAAGGTTGGTCAGCAAAGAGTTCAGGGTATTTGGCCTTCAGGTCATCTTCTCGTTCCCAGGTTGCTTCTTCCTCCGAATGGTGACCCCATCTGACTTTGCACATTCTGATGGTACTCCTCCGGGTGACTCTGTCTGCAAACTCCAGAATCTGCGTTGGCTTCTCTATGTATGTCAGATCCTCCTGGACTTCCAAACCCTCCACTGGCAACTGTTCTTCTGGTACTCGTAGACACTTCTTCAGTTGCGACACGTGGAACACATTGTGTACTGCCGACAAACTTTCTGGTAGGTCGAGTTGATAAGCCACTTCTCCACGCTTTGCTTGAATCTGATATGGTCCAACGTACCGGGGTGCTAACTTGCCTTTAACTCCGAACCTTCTGACTCCCCTGATAGGTGACACCTTCAGATAGACGAAATCCCCTACTTCGAAACTCAGTTCTCTTCTCCTTCGGTCCGCATAGCTTCGCTGCCTTGATTGTGCTATCTTCAGATTCTCCCGAACCATTTTGATATTCTCTTCGGCTTCACGCAAGATGTCGGGGCCAAACACCTGTCTCTCACCAGGCTGGTCCCAATGCAGTGGAGTCCTACAACTCCGTCCATAGAGTGCCTGAAACGGCGACATCTTCAAGCTGGCTTGGTAACTATTGTTGTAGGAGAATTCTGCATAAGGTAACCTTTTATCCCATCCTGACTTGTCTTGCAACGCACAGGCTCTCAGCATATCCTCTAGGATCTGATTAGTTCTTTCAGTCTGACCGTCTGTCTGCGGATGATAAGCCGAGCTGAAGTTCAAATGGGTGCCCAAAGCTTCTTGTAGCTGCTGCCAAAAATGAGAGGTGAACTGCGTTCCTCGATCTGACACTATCTTCTTCGGCACACCATGAAGGCAAACTATCCGTGACATGTATAACTCAGCTAATGTTGCTCCGGTATATGTGGTCTTCACAGGTATGAAATGGGCCACCTTTGTCAATCGGTCCACAACCACCCAGATGGAATCATAACCGGCCCGGGTACGAGGTAGGCCAACTATAAAATCCATCCCGATCTCATCCCACTTCCACTGAGGAATCCGCAATGGCTGCAACAATCCGGCGGGCCTTTGATGCTCTGCTTTGGTTCTCTGACAGCTATCACAGATGGCAACATATTCTGCGATCTCTCTTTTCATGCCAAACCACCAAAACCTCCTCTTTAAATCCTGATACATCTTTTCACTTCCCGGGTGTACGGAGTAGGCTGTCTCATGAGCTTCCTTTAGGATCAGCTCCCGAATAGGTTTGAGGTCGGGGACACACAATCGATCCTTGAACCATATTACCCCCTCTTCATCCTCTCGAAAGTCTTTGCCTCTTCCTTCTAAGATTAGCTGCCGGATTTTGTTGATGCTTTCATCATCCTTCTGTCCTTCTTTGATCTCCCGCTCTAGGGTGGGCTCTAATTCCACTGTTACTCCTTGCGTGCTGTTCAGGAAACCGAGACTCAGTCTGTCGAACTCCTTGGCTAACTCATATGGCATTGGGTACATGGCCAACATATTGACTTGACTCTTCCTGCTCAAAGCATCTGCAACCACGTTGGCCTTGCCTGGATGGTAATGTATCTCCAACTCATAGTCTTTGATCAATTCCAACCATCTTCGCTGCCTCATGTTTAACTCTGACTGGGTAAATATGTACTTCAGACTTTTATGATCTGTATAAATGTCACACTTCTGCCCATACAGGTAATGTCTCCAGGTCTTCAAAGCATGAACTACTGCTGCCAACTCCAGGTCGTGTGTGGGATAATTTTTCTCATGGATCTTCAGCTGTCGAGATGAATATGCTACAACTCTTCCTTCTTGCATTAGCACGCATCCCAATCCGGTGTAAGAAGCATCACAATACACTGAGAATGGCTTGTGAACATCAGGCAGGACTAACACCGGAGCTGTGGTCAATCTATTTTTCAGTTCTTCAAATGCTTCCTGACACTTTTGGGTCCACTTGAACTCAACTTTCTTCGCTAGTAACGCTGTCATTGGTCTTGCAATCTTTGAGAAGCCTTCGATGAAACGCCGGTAATACCCAGCCATTCCAATGAAGCTCTTGATCCCACGAACATCCTTTGGTGCTTTCCAGTTCAGGATATCTGCCACTTTCTTTGGATCCACTGCCAACCCATCTTGATTTATGATGTGACCCAGAAACAAGACTTCATGAATCCAGAACTCGCATTTGCTTAGCTTGGCATACAGCTGTTGCTCTCGTAGCCTTTGCAATACCATCTTCAAATGCTCCACATGCTCTTCCTCACTTTTGGAATATATGAGAATGTCATCGATAAACACTACCACAAACTTGTCCAGATAATCCATGAACACACTGTTCATCAGGTACATAAAGAAAGCTGGCGCATTTGTCAAACCAAAGGACATAACTGTGAATTCATATAACCCATACTTGGTGATGAATGCTGTCTTCGGTATGTCCGAGGGTCGGATTCTGAGTTGATGGTAGCCTGACCTCAGATCTATCTTCGAGAATACGCTGGCACCTCTGAGCTGGTCGAACAAATCTTCTATCCTTGGCAGGGGGTACTTGTTCTTGACAGTGACTTCATTCAAGGCTCTGTAGTCTATGCACATCCTTTTGGTACCATCTTTCTTCTCTACAAACAACACCGGAGCGGCCCAAGGCGAGGTACTTGGTCTGATGTAACCCTTCTCTAACATCTCATCTATCTGCTTCTTGAGTTCCACCAATTCTGGTCCAGACACTCGGTAGGCCCTTTTGGAAATGGGGGCGGTACCAGGGATAAGCTCTATGGCAAACTCAACCTTTCTCTCGGGTGGCATGCCCGTTAGCTCCTCGGGAAATACGTCCGGAAAGTCCGACACTACCTTGATAGTCTCGAGCGGGTTGGGTTCCTTACTATCAACTGAGATCTGGTGACAGACACCCTCCGCTGATTTAGGCATCCTTAGCTCGGCCACTACCTCTTCTCCTGATGGGGACTTCAATGTTACGGTCCTCTTGTCACAGCTAATATTCGCTTCATACTTCATTAACCAATTCATCCCTAGGATGACATCTATCCCAGGGGTGTCTATTACTATTAAGTCGCTGGGGAACCCTATCCCCCTTATTTCCACCCTTATATTTGAGCATATTTTATCTGTTTGCACCTTGCCACCAACTGAATTAATCCTCATGGGCGGCATCATTGCCTCTACTGGGATGTTATGCAATTCTACCCAGGTTGCAGTGACAAATGAATGAGTCGCACCAGTATCAAATAGCACTTTCGTGGGATGAGATTCGACTGAAAACATACCTACTGCCACATCTGGTGCATCCTGGATCGCTTCGGCCTCCAAGTGGTTCACCTTTCCACGGTTGTACGCTTGGTTACGATTGCCTGCTACCGGCTGCAGCACACCTTGCCTTGTTGGAGCATTGGGGTTGGTCTGCTGCTGCGCCGCCTTCTTTGGGCATTGCATCGCCCAGTGGCCTTGTTCTCCACAGTGGAAACATCCTCTGCCTCCTCCTTGTGTTGGGGCTGCCTGGTTGCTCTGGTTTGCTGCTGAGGCAGGAAGGCGAGGTACCTGGTTGTTCTGCTTCTGATACTGATTACCTCCCTGCTGGCTGTTCTGACGATACTGCTGCTGCTGCTGCTGATACTGCCTCTGAAACTGCTGCTGATGCGGACGCTGGTTCTGATTCTGATATCCTTGTGGGTGACCAGGCCTGCCTTGCTGAGATGAACTGCCTGAGAAACGTGGACGGCTGATGCCTCCGGTCTGGGGTCCACTCATCTTGCGCTTCCGATCTTCCATATCCTTACGCTTCTTCTCAGTCATAATTGCCCTATCGATCAGGTGCTGGAAGGTGGGGAAGGTGTGATTCATCAGCTGGTAATGCAGGGGATCCACCAAACCCCTCATGAACCTGTACTGCCTTTTAGCATCAGTGTTGACATCCTCAGGTGCATAACGAGATAGCTGCAGAAACTTGTCTCTGTATTCACTAACAGACAGGGGTCCCTGCTTCAGAGCCAGAAACTCCTCCTTCTTCACGATCATCAGTCCCTCTGGCACATGGTATCTGCGGAAACTCTCACTGAATTCCTCCCAGGTGATGGCCTCGGGGTCAGCATGGGTGGCGAGGTAGGACTCCCACCAGGACTGGGCTGCTCCCCTTAGCTGACGGGGACCATACAGAATCCTTCTCCCTGTCGTCACATTGAGCGGTGCGCAGTTCTCTCTCCACTGCGCGCAGCCAGTCTTCTGCATCCATGGGGTCGGCAGAATGGGCGAAGGTAGGAGGGTGCCCTCTCATGAACTCACCACGCTTATCTCGTGGCATCTGGGGCATCTGCACTTGCAATTGGGGTTGAGGTTGCTGTTGAGCCTGCTGCATGGCCGCCAGAGTCTGCCCAATGGCCTGCACTGCCTGAGTCTGCATCAAGAACATCTGCTCCACTGTCATCGGGGGTGGTGGGGGAGGCTGCCTCTGGTGCTCCTCCTGCTGGTCATGCTGCTCTTGCTGAGCACGCCTGTTGCATCGGCGCCTGTTGTCAGACATCTGTGGAAGACATTCATACATCAGCATTGATCTTACAACCCTCCAGCATAAGAAAAGGGAATTCAGAATTCTTCATGACACTGAGTGAACAAAGAGCTTCACTGATCCTCATTACGATTCAACACAGCTTCTCAGATAAGAAGGAAAGTAGAAGTAAATGGCTTCCCAACTAAATAACTGACTTCATTAATATTACTAGCTAAGCCAAACTGCAGGGGAAACCCACAAGTTGGCAACAGTCATTACAAAGACCCAAATCCAGCACAAGTTCATCATAACAAGCATGCAAGCAACTGATAAGCAAACTAAACTGAATGGAAGCAACTGATAAGCAAACTAAACTGACTACCTAAGACTGAGACATCTGACTTAAGAATTATTACAAACTTCGACGCTAACGATCTAAGGATCCAAATCTATCCTGGTCTTACAGACAGGGGAACCATAAGTGTGGTGACCACGCGGCGGCGAGCGGTATGGGTGCTGAGTCCCAACGGGAGCGGGAGAACCACCCTCCTGGTGATGGCGCTCTGCCAGCTCAGCACGCAACTCCGCAATCTCCGTTCGAGCCCTGCTCAGCTCGTCCAGAGAGTGGTCCAGCTCAGTGTTAAGCACTGCGACTAGGTTGACTGTGCTGCTCAACCTAGGGTTAGCCTCACCAACAGGTGAGACAACCACACTCTCTGTGCTGCCAGTAGGGCGGCGGGGGTAGTACCGAAGGTTAAGACCGTCGGCCACCCCACCGAACAAAGAACAGTACTGAGAGAGTGCACGCCGTGCTGCATCCTGCATAGCCGCCTCTGCAGTGTCCCTCTCGGAGATGGAATAGTGCTCCGAAACGGCCTCCGCACCCCGGAGGTCATCCTCCGGACGGCGAACTAGGCAGGTAGCCTCCCAGCGGTCCGGGTACCTCCCGCGACTGTGCTGGTAGACTACACAACGATACTCGATCGACCAGGTGTGCCGGTCAAAAGCCTGGCGCAGCAAGGTGTCGAGTGCGTCGTGGAAGTGACAACCGCGAGCGGCGTCACGGGTGATGGGTCGGGCGACCCATCCTTCCGCCTCCTGCGGCTCAGAGGACTCCGTGCTGTGGTCTGAGTCGTCGTCGTCGGGGTCTCCTCCAGTAGCTCCTCCAACAGCCGGAGCGTCCCGCGGTGGTGCAAGGGGCGCCTCCAGCTGGGCAACAGAGGAACGGGGCCTCACGGACTCCACCTCATGCTGGGATGAGGAGGAAGAGCCCTGCTGCTCTCCGTGCTGGCGTCGGCGTTCCTGCTCCTCACGCAGGCGGTGGTGCAGCCTCTCCAGGTGACTCGACTGACCGGACACGGTGCGGTGCAGGGGACGCTCCGCAAGTCGAGACGGCAGGAAAGGAATCACCGACTTACGTGCAGTGTGTCTAAGACGAGCCATCTACAAAAGACACCGTAAGCATAAGAGTAAGAGCAGAACTAATATGACTAGTGAATAAACCATAGACGGAATAGGATAAAAATTTTAACAAGGCATAATATAGTACATATATATGTAGTAAAACATAGGGTTGGTCGAGGTGACCGACTTTTGAAGTAACATCAGAGGTCAAGGTGAGAGGGAAGGTCAATAGTCCTTAATACGACCAGTGCTACTCTAGGTCAGCGGTCCTACAGTCAGCACGGCTTTGATACCACTTATGTCACACCCGGTTTTGGAAGGCAAACCGAATGCGAACTATGTACGTGCCAGGATCAGAACTCACGTACACAGCGATTACATAAATGAACATCATCGCACAATGCTCGAATAATAACATAAAAGGGTATTAACTTGTTACATCACAGAGTCACAGACATCCACATAGTCATCAACTTGACAGATAAATCAAAGTGCTAGCGAAACGCAGTAAAGATAAGGCCTTCACAGGCAGCTGACTGGGGGTTGCCGCCAACCCACACCTAGAATTCATCGTAGTCTTGAAACTCCTGGAAGTCTCCTTCCTCGGCTTCGCCTTCTCCGGAACAGTGGTTACAATGCGGACAACCTGGTGTTTTGTGGTAAAGCAAGGATGAGTACACATCAACGTACTCAGCAAATGTCCCGTTTGGCTGAAGTGGACTAGCTTTATGTGGGGTTAGGCTCAAGCAGTTGCTTTTAGTTGGTCAGGTATTTATCATTAGTAGAAGCCAGATTTTATCATTAACCAGCCCATGAACCCTTTCCTCATCGAGGAACAACATCATCATATTCGAACCAAAATCATAACATAATCCTTGTATCTCGAACCATTTGTATCTCTAATCAAAGAGGATCCCAAGGTTGCTCTTAACCGTGAGCACGGCTGATATATCAGTTTCACTACCCTCTGCAGAGGTCGCACACTTTACCCATGAGTCATGATTCCCTTTCTGCCCGGGGAGAGCTAATCCCCATTGATCACTTCCTAGGTGGTCCGGCAGGGTATCACTACATAGCTTTTACAAAGATTCCCTAGAGGTCATAGCTGCCCGTTAGGTTTCTCCAGTTTGATAAACACAGTACTCCTCCCCGCAGGAGAGTGACTAACAAAAGCAAAACGAAAGAACCTCGGCACTCAGCCTCGGCAGAGCAAGCACTGTGCCTGGACCCCATTGACGGCACGACGGCGAAGCAACTACACCTCTAGTTCCTCTAATTATTTAGCTAAGGGCGCCCCATTTCACCCTCATGGTTGCACTGTTATCCCGGGTGGTCTCTCAACGAACAGGTCCTTACGGAGAGGTACTCAGGAAACAGCCTGAGCCCCCTAGAGTATCACAAGATCATCAACATAACCAGGATAACAGTATCATAAATATTCACATCATGTTCATTGATTAAGTTAAGGCAGTAGCAGAATGCTAACCATAGTAGCCCATAAGGTCAGCAAGGATAAAGTAAAGTGTAAAGCTAGTCAATCCTTAGGTTTCAAGTAAGTAATGCGGGACAGTGTATTATAAAGTAAATGGGACATAATGGGACTGAGGACACTTGCCTTCACCAAACTGCTGATCAGGGACTTCCTCTGCAACTGCCTCGGGAAACACAGACTGCTCGTTGTCTACGTAAAGCAATCATTCACACTATGCACTTGGGAAAATAACAAACAAAAACAATAAACCAAACATATGCAGCAGAGAGTGGTCACAAGATCATAACAGAAAAGGGATAGGCACTTTGGTGTTCCCTAGGTCTGGGGTAGAGGACTATACAAAATGAGTCATTATCCACTACTCAGGTTTAAGTCAGGGATGGAATTAAATAATTATCTGGTTTAAGTTCCTAAACTTAAGGGTTTGAGTCCATAAACTTAAGTGCTCCAACTTTTATTAAAGTCTACTACCTTTCATTTATCCCAAAATAGAGTTCCAATAACCTTAATCCTATCCTAAAGATTAACCATTAATTGGAACATGGAAACAGCAGGAAAACAGTGCATAATCAGATAGATAATAATTTTATGAACATTTTGCAATTTGAAGCACCTAATTTGGAGTTCATATGGCAAAGTTATGAATTTTACAAGTTTAGGGGTTAAAAATATGCCCTAGGGACCTATTTTGAATTAAGTAAAAGGGCTGAGGACTTAACTGCGAGAAACCAGGGACGGCGGGCGCAAAATCCAGAAAACCGAGGGGTTCTTTAAGAAAAAGCGCGGGCGAAGGGGTATCGGGCGCTTACAGCCGTTAGATCTCAGATCAACGGCTAGGATTAGATCCTGCGGCGGGCGCGCGGGCGCGCGGCGGCTGGAGCGGCTGACAGGCGGGGCCGGGCGAACAGCGCGGGCGCGGGCGACTGGCAAGCGGGACCGGGCGGGCAGAGCGCGCGGGCGGACTGACGGGCGGGGCCGGGCTGACAGCGCGGGCGAGCGGGCGAGCTGACAAGCGGGGTCGGGTGGCAGAGAGGCGGGGCTAATTAAATCAGGGCCGCCCGATCTCGGGTGAACGGCGGGGATTGGGTGGCCAGGCTGAGCCTCTCCTACGGCTAGCTGGGGCGGCGGCGCCCGTCCCCGCGGCGGAGGGCTCGCCGGAGACGAGGGGAGCGGGGGCCTGGCGGGGCTTTGGGGCAATCCGAGCGGTCAGGGAGGTCGGGAAGGGCACGGGGACTCCATTGGTGGGGTCTGGGTCGGGGCAGAGGCACCGGAGGGGGGCGATTCACGGCGGGGCGGCTCGGCGGCGGGGTTTCTCTACTCCGGCGAGCAATCACATGCAACAGAGAGCAAGACAAAGGGCAATAGGGGCGGGGGAGGTTCCTTACCACACGGCGAAACCCAGGGACCTCTCGGCAGCGACGGAGACGCGACGGTGGCCCGAGGCGACGGCGGCGGCTGCACGGCGGACGACGGGTGAGCGCGGGCAGAGAGAATTAGGGAGGGGAAGAGGGAATTGGGGCGCGTTCCGGGTTGCGGACGCCAGAGCGGAGCTCACCGGGGCTACGGGCGCGGCGGAGCTCCACCGGCGACGAGGAACCGAGCTCGGGACGGCGGGGGTTATGGCGGCGGTGCTCTGCGCGTGCGCGCAGCGAGGGAGAGGGCGAGAGAGGGGGCCGGTTGGTGCGCAAATGAGGGAGGGGGCGAGGGCGAGTGGGACTCGGGGCTCAAGTGGCCGAGGGCGAGGTGGGGCGAGCTCCCCACGCGCGACGTGGGCGCGGAGACCGCGGGCGCGCGCGACTCGGCGGCGGTTACGCGAGGAAGACGGGGCTGACACCCCGGGCCCGCGAGCAGAGAGAGAGCGAGGGAGCGAGCGCGCACGGGGAAAGCGGGCGCCGACAGGTGGGGCTGGCCGAGCAGAGAGAGGGAGAGCGGGCGCACGGGAGGCCGCTGCGCCGACAGGCGGGGCCCGCTGCGCAGAGAGAGAGAAGGAGCGGGTGCGCGGAGGGCGGGAGCGCCGACAGGTGGGGCCCACTGCGCAGAGAGAGGAGGGGAGGGAGGCGCGCGCGCGGGAGAGATGGGCCGGCTGGGCCGAAAGGCCGGGGGGGCGGCTGGGTTGGGCTGTTTTACCTTTTTCTTTTATTCTGAATTGTTTCTCCCTTTTCTTTTATTTATTCTATTTGATTCAAATTCAAATAAGCCCCAAATTCAAATTAGACCTTTTGAGAATTATGCACCAAACAAAAGTAAAATCTAGGGTTCAACATGATGCAACAATTCATACTCCACTAGGGTTTAACATAATAGACTATAATTACAAGTAAAACAAGCACTTAGCTCCTATAGAATTGAGAGAGAAAAGAAAGAGAAAGGATGAGAAAAGGAAGTAACACCTGAATTTGTGAATATGAGCAAAGAAATTTTATACCCCCAAATTCAGGGTGTTACACGAACTCCGCTCCGCCCGACCCAGGGCTCGGACTCGGGCCAAGGCCCCGGAAGACGGCGAACTCCGCTCCGCCCGACCCAGGGCTCGGACTCGGGCTAAGGCCCCGGAAGACGGTGTACTCCGCTCCGCCCGAGCCAGGGCTCGGACTCCGCCCTGGCCTCTGCCGAACGACCTCCGCCTCGCCCGACCCAGGAGCTCGGGCTCGGCCTCGGCCATGGAAGACAGACTCGACCTCGGCCTCGGAGGAGCCTCCACGTCGCCCGACCTAGGGCACAAGTCCGCCACGTCAACAGGAAGCGCCATCATCACCCTGCCCCGAGCCGACTTGGGCCGCAGAGAACAAGACCGACGTCCCATCTGGCTAGCTCCGCCAGATAGGCAATGATGGCGCCCCGTTAGACCCATGACGACGGCGGCTCTCGGCTCCCTTACGGAAGCAGGGAGACGTCAGCAAGAGCCCAACTATTCCAACAGCTGTCCCTCCACCAGGCTCCGTTACTCCTCCGACAGCCACGACACCCCACCGGCTGGATGACAAGTTCTCTCCGGCTGCCACATTGGCATGTACCCAGGGCGCTAGCTCTCCCCCGCTAGACACGTAGCACTCTGCTACACCCCCGTTGTACACCTGGATCCTCTCCTTGCGCCTATAAAAGGAAGGACCAGGGCCTTCTTAGAGAAGGTTGGCCTCGCGGGAACGAGGGCAGGGGCAGGCGCTCTCTTGGGGCCGCTCGCTCCCCTCACCCGCGCGGACGCTTGTAACCCCCTACTGCAAGCGCACCCGACCTGGGCGCGGGACGAACACGAAGGCCACGGGATCTCCGCCTCCCTCACGACCTGGCTCCGGCCACCTCGCTCTTCCCCCCTTCGCGCTCGCCCACGCGCTCGACCCATCTGGGCTGGGGCACGCGGCACACTCACTCGTCGGCTCGGGGACCCCCTGGTCTCGAAACGCCGACAATTATGTACTTGTAAGTAACACTTAGGGAAATAGTAATTTATGTCCAAATGAAAGTAGTTTATGTTATAGTTCATGTTATACTTTAATCTCAGTAATTCCTAATTGTGTTCTAAGATGCATTTCTATGTTTGTACATGTTTGGTGTGTTGTTCTTTTGTACTTTCCAAATGTATTGAATGCATGCTCGCTTTATTTAGACAACAAGCAATCTGAGATTCCTGAGTGTGTAGTTGGAGACCTCCCTAAGCAGCAACGTGGTGAAGGCAAGTGTCCTCTGACCTATTATGTCCTACATACTTTATTATTCACTGTCCCGCATTACTTTATGAAACCTAAGGATTGACTAGTCTGTATTCACTTATCCTTGATTACCTTTTGGGTTACCATGGTTAGCATGTTGCTATTGCTTTAACTTAATCAATGAACATGATGTGAACATTTATGATACGATACTGTTATCCTGTTTATGTGGATGATCTTGTGATACCGTAGGGGACTCAGGCCTTTTTCCTGAGTACCTCTCCGTAAGGACCTGTTCGTGGAGTGACCACCCGGGATAACAATACAACCATGAGGGTGGAATGGGACGCCCTTAGCCGACTAATTAGATGAACCTGGAGGTGTAGTTGGCTTTGCCGGAGGGCCGTCAATGGAGGCCGGGGCGTAGTGCTCGCTCTGCCAAGGTTGGGGTGCAGAGGTTCATTCGTTTTGGTTTTTGTTAGTCACCCACCTTGGGGAGGTGTACTACGTTTGTATGACTGGCTAAACCTAACAAGCAACTATGCACCACGGGAGTCTTTGTAAAGGCTACGTAGTGAGACCATGCTAGATCACCTTGGAAGTGATCAATGGGGAGTCATGATCTCTAGGCAGAATGGGAATCACGACTTGTGGGTAAAGTGTACAACCTCTGCAGAGTGTTTAAAATTGGTATATCAGCCGAGCTCACGGTTAAGAGCAGCCTTGGGATCCTCTTTGATTAGAAGAACTTTGGATACTTTTATGATGATGATTAACAATGATGCTATAAAATCTGATCTTTGGTATTTCCTCGTTTGAGGAAGTACTTTTGGGTAATAACTGGGTTTATTACTAAAAGTTGGCTCTACTAATAATAATAAATACTTGACTTACTTAAAAGCAACTGCTTGCCCCCAACTCCATATACAGCTAGTCCACTTTAGCCAAACGGGACAATTGCTGAGTACGTTGATGTGTACTCACCCTTGCTTTACACACCACCCCACCCTAGGTTGTCCCCACTGTTCTCAGTGCTTAGGAGGTGAAGCTGGCAACATGGATGACTTCGAGGAGTTTTAGGATTACGACGAGTTCTAGTTCTTTCTTAGTGGATAACCCCCAGTCAGCTGCCTGTGTAGGCTTAGCATCTACGCTTCATAATTCTGCACTTTGATAACTATGTTGAACGATGGTTATGTATTAGACTCTGTGGATGTCTTAGACATCTTGATGTAATAAAGTATCTTTCCGCTATTTATTTTAAGCATTGTGTGATGATGTCCAATTATGTAATCGCTATGTATGTGAGTTTCTGATCCTGGCACGTACATGGTTTGCATTCGGTTTGCCTTCCAAAACCGGGTGTGACAGCATTGCAACCACTGCTCAGGTGAAGATGAAGTCGTGGAGGAGGACTTCCAAGAGTTCCAAGAGTACGACGAGTTCTAGGCGTGGGTTAGCGGCAAACCCCCAGTCGGCTGCCTGTGTAGGCCGTGTGTATCTACGTTTCTTTTTTGCACTTTGATAATTGTTAAAGACTATGTGGATGTCTCGGACATCATGATGTAATGGACTATTATACCTTCTTTTATGTTATTATTTGAGCACTATGTGATGATGTCCAGTTATGTAACTGTTGTGTACGTGAGTTGCTGATCCTGGCACGTACATGGTTTGCATTCGGTTTGCCTTCTAAAACCGGGTGTGACACCACCGGTCATGGCTCCAACTTCGTCCCACAAACAACAGCAAGAGGGGCAGCGCCAAATTCAGCAACAACGCGATGCAAGGGAAGAGTCCGAAGCTCGGGCAGTTAATAGCACTGTTCCAGAATCAAGGCACATTTACTGAAGCCATAGAGGGGCTAGGTTAAAAACTTTCATATACACCTATTATAATTTTCATTTCTCTTGCTTTCATGTTCTTGCCTCAAAGACAATTTGAGAAGGTACAACCTTTGACATGTTGTAAAAAATATATGGTTACACCATCGAGTGTAATAGTGTCGAGGACCATAATTAGGGGTACCCTCAAGACTCCTAAATCTCAGCTGGTAACCCCCATCAGCACAAAGCTGCAAAGGCCTGATGGGTGCGATTAAGTCAAGGATCGGTCCATTCGAGGGACGCGATCACGCCTCGCCCGAGCCCAGCCTCGGGCAAGGGCAGCCGACCCCAGAGGATCTACGTCTCGCCCGAGGACCCCCTCCAGCAACGGGCACACCTTCGGCTCGCCCGAGGCCCAGTCTTCACCAAGAAGCAACCTTGGCCAAATCGCCACGCCAACCGACCAAATCGCAGGGGCATTTAATGCAAAGGTGGCCTGACACCTTTATCCTGACGCACGCCCTCCAGTCGACAGAGCTGAAGTGACCGCAGTCACTTCGCCGCTCCACTGACCGGTCTGACAAGAGGACAGCGTCGCCTGCGCCGCTCCGACTGCTGAGCCACTCGACAGAGTGAGGCTGACAGCAGCCAAGTCCGGCCTCAGGCGTCATAGGAAACTCCGCTTCGCCCGACCCCAAGGCTCGGAGTCGGGCTCAGCCCCGAAAGACGACGAACTCCGCTCCGCCCGACCCCAGGGCTCGGACTCGGGCTCAGCCCCGGAAGACGACAAACTCCGCTCCGCCCGACCCCAGGGCTCGGACTCGGGCTCAGCCTCGGAAGACGACGAACTCCGCTTCGCCCGACCCCAGGGCTCGGACTCGGGCTCAGCCCCGAAGGACGACGAACTCCGCTTCGCCCGACCCCAGGGCTCGGACTCAGCCCTGGCCTCAGCCGACGGTCTCCGCCTTGTCCGACCCGGGGGTTCGGACTCGACCTCGACCTTGGAAGACAGACTCGACCTCGACCTCAGAGGAGTCTCCACCTCGCCCAACCTAGGGCACGGACCGACCACGTCGACAGGAGGCGCCATCATTACCCTACCTCGAGCTAACTCAGGCTACAGGGAACCAGACCGGCGTCCCATCTGGCTCGCTCCACTATACGAGTAATGATGGCGCCCCGCATGCCCTGTGACGACGGTGGCTCTCAGCCCCCTTACGGAAGCAAGAGGACGTCAGCAAGGACTCGACAGCCCCGACAGCTGTCCTTCCGCCAGGCTCCAGCGCTCCTCCGACGGCCACGACACCACACGAACTGGGTGCCAAAACCTCTCCGGCTGCCATGATGGCATGTACTTAGGGCGCTAGCTCTCCTCCGCTAGACACGTTAGCACACTGCTACACCCCCATTGTACACCTGGATCCTCTCCTTACGCCTATAAAAGGAGGTCTAGGGCCCTCTTACAGAGGGTTGGCCGCGCGGGGAAGGACGGGACGGCGCTCGCGCAAGGCCGCTCGCTCCCTCCCGCGTGGACGCTTGTAACCCCCTACTGCAAGCGCACCCGACCTGGGCGCGGGGCTAACACGAAGGCCGCGGGTTCCACCTCCCACGCCTGTCTCCCTCCGGCTGCTCTCCCCCCTTCGCGTTCCGCCTCGCGCTGACCCATCTGGGCTGGGGCACGCGGCGACAATTTACTCATCGGTCCAGGGACCCCCCGGGGTCGAAACGCCGACAGTTGGCGCGCCAGGTAGGGGCCTGCTGCGTGTTGACGAGCAGCTTCCCGTCAAGCTCCAGATGGGCAGTCACCAGCAACCTCTCCAACCCGGGACGATGCTTCGTTTCGGGAGTCTTGAGTTCATGTCCCTCGACGGCAGCTACGACATGATACTCCTTCCCCCGCCGCGCGACAGCGATAATGGCGGTCGACAACCCGCCCGCCGGTAGGGAAATCGATGACGCCTTCCCCACGTGGTGGAAGGACGACATTCAGGCTTGTCCTGTCCCCTCCCTCGCCGACGGAGGAGGAGGCGGGGCAACCAAGGCCAAGCAGGAGGCGGCACCTTGTTGGTTGTCGAGCGAGTCAACGGCGCCGGCGCCCCAACGGAGACCACGTCGGGCATCGCCTCGCGTCTAAGACGAAGACGAGCACCGTCTCCCCGCAACATACCAACCTCAAGCAAACGGACGACGCCAGCACGCTCGCGAAGGACTTGTTGGGCGTCACCCTCGTACCTAAGACGACGGTGTAGTCAGTCCCTGACGCGACTTCGTCACCGCCCGTCGACCAAAAGGTACCGACCGATTCCCATCTTTGCGCCTTTTGGATTCGGCCTCGACCCGCCAAGCAACTCCGCTTCGGTGGACATTCTCGTACAGGCGAGTCCAAACCCTCTGGGGTATCGTGTGCGGTCACCCTGGGACCGGCTGACGGCCGTCTCGACCTACGGGCCCTCGGGGTCCGAGGAAGATGGCGAGCCCGACCTTTGTTGGGATTTCTCTGGACTTGGTAACCCCAGTGCCGTGCGGGACTTCATGACTGCATGCGACTACTGCCTTTTCGACTGTTCCGACAGTAGCCGCAGCCTCGGCGACGAGGACTGCGGCCCAAGTCGCGAATGTTTCCACGTCGATCTAGGGGGTCCCGGCGAAGGCAACCATCTTAGTATACCGGAGAACGGTGATCCCCCTAGGCCCGTGCCTCGCATTGACATCCTTCGGGAGCTAGCTGTGGTCCCCGTCCCAGCGGGGGGTCATGACCCACAGCTCGAGCAAATCCGCGAGATGCAGGCCAGGCTCGACGAGGGAGCAGGAACGCTTGAGCCGATCCGCCGGGACATCGGGCAGGAATGGGCGGGCCAACCTCCAGCCGGAGAAGCGCGTCATCTCTCCCAGGGCATCCAGCACCGCATCGCCGACGACGTCAGGGTAAGGCCGCCACCAGTTTCCAGTGGAGTCGGCCAAAACCTGGCCGCAGCGGCAATACTTCTCCGCGCGATGCCGGAGCCATCAACCATCGAGGGGCGGCGTATCCAGGGAGAGCTCAAGAATCTCCTAGAGGACGTCGTGGTCCGACGGGCCGAAAGCTCCGCCTCCCGAAGGCAGGGGTACCCCTCGGAACCTCGCGTCGCGACTTCCCGATTCATGCGGGAAGCCTCGGTCCACACCGGGCGCAC
This sequence comes from Zea luxurians, assembly GCA_029449295.1. Classification (NCBI taxonomy): domain Eukaryota; kingdom Viridiplantae; phylum Streptophyta; class Magnoliopsida; order Poales; family Poaceae; genus Zea; species Zea luxurians. The sequence goes on along the minus strand of JAOPSE010000001.1, from coordinate 38,964,366 downwards.
GCGCAACACAGCGCCTGCGGCCCCGGGTCGCCTCGGCAACGAGCACCATCACCACAGCCGTCGGGCCCACCTCGACGAGAGGGTGCGCCGAGGCTACCACCCCATGCGTGGGGGACGCTACGACAGCGGGGAGCATCGGAGTCCTTCGCCCGAACCACCCGGTCCGCAGGCTTTCAGCCGCGCCATACGACGGGCGCCGTTCCCGACCTGGTTCCGAACCCCGACTACTATCACAAAGTACTCGGGGGAGACGAGACCGGAATTGTGGCTCGTGGACTATCGGCTGGCCTGCCAACTGGGTGGAACGGACAATGATAATCTCATCATCCGCAACCTCCCCCTGTTCCTCTCCGACACCGCTCGAGCCTGGCTAGAGCACCTGCCCCCGGGGCAGATCTCCAACTGGGACGACCTGGTCCAAGCCTTCGCCGGCAATTTCCAAGGCGCGTACGTGTGCCCTGGAAACTCCTGGGATCTTCGAAGCTGCCGCCAGCAGCCGGGAGAGTCTCTCCGGGACTACATCTGGTGATTCTCGAAGCAGCGCACCGAGCTGCCCAACGTCACCGATTTGGATGTCATCGGCGCGTTCCTCGCCGACACCACCTGCCGCGACCTGGTGAGCAAGCTGGGTCACAAGACCACCACCAGGGCGAGCGAGCTGATGGACATCGCCACCAAGTTCGCCTCTGGCCAGGAGGCGGTTGAAGCCATCTTCCGGAAGGACAAGCAGCCCCAGGGCCGCCCACCGGAAGATGTCCCCGAGGCGTCAACTCAGCGCGGCACCAAGAAGAAAGGCAAGAAGAAGTCGCAAGCGAAACGTGACGCCGCCGACGCAGACCTTATCGCCGTCGCTGAGTACAAGAACCCTCGGAAACCTCCCGGAGGTGCCAACCTCTTCGACAAGATGCTCAAGGAGCCGTGCCCCTATCATTAGGGGCCCGTCAAGCACACCCTTGAGGAGTGTGCCATGCTTCGACGCCACTTTCACAAGGCCGGGCCACCCGCGGAGGGTGGCAAGGCTCTCGACGACGCTAAGAAGGAAGATCACAAGGCAGGAGAGTTCCCCGAGGTCCGCGACTGCTTCATGATCTACGGTGGGCAAGTGGCAAACGCCTCGGCTCGGCACTGCAAGCAAGAGCGTCGGGAGGTCTACTCGGTAAAGTTGGCGGCGCCAGTCTACCTAGACTGGTCCGACAAGCCCATCACCTTCGACCAGGCCGACCATCCCGACCATGTGCCGAGCCTAGGGAAATACCCGCTCGTTGTCGACCCCATCATCAGCAACGTTAGGCTCACCAAGGTCCTCATGGACGGAGGCAGCAGCCTCAACATCATCTACGCCGAGACCCTCGGGCTCCTGCGGATCGATCTGTCCTCGGTCCGGACGGGCGCTGCGCCTTTCCACGGGATCATCCCCGGGAAGCGCGTCCAACCCCTCGGACAACTCGATCTACCCGTCTGCTTTGGGACGCCCTCCAACTTTCGAAGGGAGACCCTCACGTTCGAAGTGGTCGGGTTTCGAGGAACCTACCACGTAGTGTTGGGGAGGCCATGCTACGCCAAGTTCATGGCCATCCCCAACTACACCTACCTCAAGCTCAAGATGTCGGGCCCCAACGGGGTCATCACCGTCGGGCCCACGTACCGACACGCGTACGAATGCGACGTGGAGTGCGTGGAGTACGCCGAGGCCCTCGCCGAGTCCGAGGCCCCAATCGCCGACCTGGAGAACCTCTCTAGGGAGGAGCCAGACGTGAAGCGCCACGCCGGCAACTTCGAGCCAGCGGAGACGGTTAAGTCCGTCCCTCTCGACCCCTGCAACAACACCTCCAAGCAGATCCGGATCGGCTCCGAGCTCGACCCCAAATAGGAAGCAGTGCTCGTCGACTTTCTCCATGCAAACACCGATGTTTTCGCGTGGAGTCCCTCGGACATGCCCGGCATACCGAGGGAAGTCACTGAGCACTCGCTGGATATCCGAGCTGGAGCCCGACCCGTGAAGCAGCCTCTGCGCCGATTCGACGAAGAAAAGCGCAGAGCCATAGGCGAGGATATCCACAAGCAAATGGTGGCAGGGTTCATCAAAGAGGTATTCCATCCCGAATGGCTTGCCAACCCTGTGCTTGTGAGAAAGAAAGGGGGGAAATGGTGGATGTGTGTAGACTACACTGGTCTAAACAAAGCATGTCCGAAAGTTCCCTACCCTCTGCCTCGCATCAATCAAATCGTGGATTCCACTGCTGGGTGCGAAACCCTGTCTTTCCTCGATGCCTACTCAGGGTATCACCAGATCAGGATAAAGAGTCCGACCAGCTCGCGACTTCTTTCATCACACCCTTCGGCATGTACTGCTATGTTACCATGCCGTTTGGTTTGAGGAATGCGGGTGCAACGTACCAGCGATGCATGAACCATGTGTTCGGCGAACACATCGGCCGAACGGTCGAGGCCTACGTCGATGACATCATAGTCAAGACGAGGAAAGCCTCCGACCTCCTTTCCGACCTTGAAGTGACATTCCGATGTCTCAAGGCGAAAGGCGTGAAGCTCAATCCCGAAAAGTGTGTCTTCGGGGTCCCCCGAGGCATGCTCTTGGGGTTCATCATCTCCGAGCGGGGCATCGAGGCCAACCCGGAGAAGATCGCGGCCATCACCAGCATGGGCCCATCAAGGACTTGAAAGGCGTACAGAGGGTCATGGGATGCCTCGCGGCTCTGAGCCATTTCATCTCGCGCCTCAGCGAAAGAGGCCTGCCTCTGTACCGCCTCTTAAGGAAGGCCAAGTGTTTCGCTTGGACCCCTGAGGCCAAGGAAGCCCTCGGGAACCTGAAGGCGCTCCTCACGAACGCACCCATCTTGGTGCCCCCCGCTGCCGGAGAAGCCCTCTTGATCTACGTCGCCGCTACCACTCAGGTGGTTAGCGCCGCGATTGTGGTTGAGAGACGAGAAGAGGGGCATGCATTGCCCGTCTAGAGGCCAGTCTACTTCATCAGTGAGGTACTATCCGAGACCAAGATCCGCTACCCACAAATTCAGAAGCTGTTGTACGCGGTGATCCTGACGCGGCGGAAGTTGTGACACTACTTCGAGTCTCATCCGGTAACTGTGGTGTCATCCTTCCCCCTGGGGGAGATCATCCAGTCCCGAGAGGCCTCGGGTAGAATTGCAAAGTGGGCGGTGGAGATCATGGGCGAGACGATCTCGTTCGCCCCTCGGAAGGCCATCAAGTCCCAGGTCTTGGCGGACTTCGTGGCTGAATGGGTCGACACCCAGCTCCCAACAGCTCCGATCCAACCGGAGCTCTGGACCATGTTTTTCGATGGGTCGCTGATGAAGACGAGGGCCGGCGCAGGCCTGCTCTTCATCTCGCTCCTCGGGAAGCACCTACGCTACGTGCTACGCCTCCACTTCCCGGCGTCCAACAACGTGGCTGAGTACGAGGCTCTGGTAAACGGACTGTGAATCGCCATCGAGCTAGGGGTCCGACGCCTCGACGCTCGCGGTGACTCGCAGCTCGTCATCGACCAAGTCATGAAGAACTCCCACTGCCGCGACCCGAAGATGGAAGCCTACTGCGATGAGGTTTGGCGCCTGGAAGACAAGTTCTACGGGCTCGAGCTCAACCACATCGCCCGACGCTACAACGAGACTGCGGACGAGCTGGCTAAAATAGCCTCAGGGCGAACAACAGTTCCCCCGGACGTATTCTCCTGAGGCCTGCATCAACCCTCCGTCAAGACCGACGACACGCCCGAGCCCGAGAAGGCCTCGGCCTAGCCCGAGGCACCCTCGGCACAGTCTGAGGTACCCTCGGCTCGGCCCGAGGCACCCTCGGCTCAACCTGAGGCACCCTCGGCTCGGCCCGAGGTACCCTCGGCCCCCGAGGGTGAGGCACTGCGCATCGAGGAGGAGCGGAGCGGGGTCACGCCTAATCAAAACTGGCAGACCCCGTACCTGCAATATCTCCACCGAGGAGAGCTACCCCTCGACCAAGCCGAAGCTCGGCGGTTGGCGCGGCGCGCCAAGTCGTTCGTCTTGCTGGGAGATGGGAAGGAGCTCTACCACCGCAGCCCCTCGGGCATCCTCCAGCGATGCATTTCCATCGCCGAAGGCCAGGAGCTCTTACAAGAGATACACTCGGGGGCTTGCGGCCATCACGCAGCACCTCGAGCCCTTGTTGGAAACGCCTTCCGACAAGGTTTCTACTGGCCGACGGCGGTGGCCGACGCCACTAGAATTGTCCGCACCTGCAAAGGGTGTCAGTTCTACGCGAGGCAGACCCACCTGCCCGCTCAGGCTCTGCAAACCATACCTCTCACCTGGCCGTTTGCTGTGTGGGGTCTGGACCTAGTCGGCCCCTTGCAGAAGGCACCCGGGGGCTACACGCACCTGCTGGTCGCCATCGACAAATTCTCCAAATGGATCGAGGTCCGACCCCTAAACAGCATCAGGTCCAAACAGGCAGTAGCGTTCTTCACCAACATCATCCATCGCTTCGGGGTCCCGAACTCCATCATCACTGACAACGGCACCCAGTTCACTGGCAGAAAGTTCCTGGACTTTTGCGAGGATCACCACATCCGGGTGGACTGGGCCGCCGTGGCTCACCCCGTGACAAATGGGCAGGTAGAACGTGCCAACGGCATGATTCTGCAAGGACTCAAGCCTCGGATCTACAACGACCTCAACAAGTTCGGTAAGCGGTGGATGAAGGAACTCCCCTCGGTGGTCTGGAGTCTGAGGACAACGCCGAGCCGAGCCACGGGCTTCACACCGTTCTTTCTAGTCTATGGGGCCGAGGCCATCTTGCCCACAGACTTAGAATACGGTTCCCCGAGGACGAGGGCCTACGCCAACCAAAGCAATCGAGCTAATCGAGAAGACTCACTGGACCAGCTAGAGGAGGCTCGGGACATGGCCTTACTACACTCGGCGCGGTACCAGCAGTCCCTGCGACGCTACCGCGCCCGAGGGGTTCGGTCCCGAGACCTCCAGGTGGGCGACCTGGTGCTTCGGCTAAGACAAGATGCCCGAGGGCGGCATAAGCACACGCCTCCATGGGAATGACCGTTCATCGTCGCCAAGGTTCTGAAGCCCAGAACATACAAGCTGGCCAACAGTCAAGGCGAGGTCTACAGCAACGCTTGGAACATCCAACAGCTACGTCGCTTCTACCCTTAAGATGCTTCCAAGTTATTCGTACACCCCGTTCACACACAAAGTCTGGTCGTCAAGGAAGGGTCAGCCTTGCCTCGGCAAAGCCCGACCCTCCCTCGGGGGCTAGAAGGGGGGAACCCCCTCTGCGTCGAATTTTTCCTCGAAAAAAAAATCTTTTCTGCCAGAATGCCTTTCGTGCTTTTCGACTACTTCGAAAGTGGATCCTGAAAACAACGGAGTACACGTAAGCAGCCAAGGCTGACCGAGCCGAGGGACTCCCACGCCTCCGGGATACGAATACCTCACTCATCACCTTCTGCGATAAGTAACTCGCGCTCGGATAAGTGATTCCGTGGACCGAACAAGTCTTCACGCTCGAAAGCTCCTCTGCCAGAACGATTTTTCGGGCCTTCTCGACTGCGTCGGTGACAGAACCTTATGGATGAGTAAGAATGCGCGTAAGCGGCAAGGCCGACCGAGCCGAGGGATTCCTACGCCTCCGGGATACGGATACCTCACTCATCACCTTCCGTGAAAAGCAACTCTCGCCCGCACAAACAATTCTGTTACCGACAAATAAGTCCGGATACTCGAAACAAGAGGAAAAGAAACGTAGCTTTACAACACGACGATGGTATGTTTGGGCCTCGGCGGCCGCAGAAAACATCCACACGCTACAAGACAACCCGATCCTGCAGGCTCGGACGTCGACAGTTGAAGGGGGCAGCAGCACCCTCGGCGTCAACTACACCTTCGGCGGGGTCCGACCTAGCCTCGAACGGCGACGCGGTTGGAGGATCTTCACCCCGAAGGACGACATCAGCACCACACCCGGGCCATCGCCGCCAGGGTCTTCTCCAGGAATCCGGCTCGAGCAGACGGCTCGGCCGGCCACCCTGAGGCCTCGGCCAGCTGTTCCCCGAGGACATCATCCCGGCTTGTGGCCTCGGCAGCTCAACTCCAGCGTCGGTCTCGCCAGTGGACGACCCGGCCAGGCTCCGGCCGACCAAATCTTCTTTTCGAGCCAACTCTGCCTCTGTCCGTGCTAACACTGCTACCTCCGGCTTCGGCTCATCAAAGAGCGGCCGAGGGTTCCTTTAACTGAGCAAGAGAAGCCTCGGACAGCAAGGCCGATCGAGCCGAGGGACTCCTACGCCTCCGGGATACGGATACCTCACTCGTCACCTTTGCACGAGGCGACTCACGCTCGGTGAAGCGGTTCAGATAGTCGACAGGCGAGTCTTGGTGCTCGAAATGAAGGAAAAACACGGCTCCATGCCGAAGATACATACATGTTCAGGCCCCGACAGCCACAATGAACAAAAGACCGACACACAAGTGCCAATACAAACGGAACCCCGGTTCCACCTCCGCAGGTACGAACAACCCCACACGATTGGGGGGCCTGCGGAGCAACAGAAGACCGACGAATGGCTCGCATTCGCCCGCCCCAGCAGCGGCGACGACGACGACTTCTGCTCCAGGGGGCCGAACAGCAGCAGCGATGACCTCAGGGCGGATGCTGCTGCCATGAGGCCCTCGCCCATGCCCTCACTCGAGAGGCAAGGATGGGCAGAAGGCCGTAGAGTTGGAGGTCAGTCCATGGGCGGCACCGGCTAGCTTGTCGGCGGAGAAACCTCTTCCGGCTGCAGTGGCGGAAGGCGGCGCCGGGAGCGGCTCCGAAGCCACTCGGCTAAGAGAGCCAGGCACGCGGCAGCTGCCAACGCCATGAACGGCGAACGCCCTTCCCCCCGATCACTGAGGGAAGGAGCGGGCCGCCGCCCGCGCAGGGACCGACCCCAACTCGGCACACTCCCCTCCCCAACACTGATGATGAACATCCTTGAAGCTGAGGGAGGGGCAGAGGCCGCAGCCCGGTTCGCTTCTCCCCGCCATCAAGCTGGAGGTCACCATCTTGGGTGACCACCGGTGAGGGGATGCGGCCGGGCTGCCTGATGAAAATCCTTGAAGCCGAACGATGGCTGAAAGGTACCAACTTCCTCGAAGTTGCGTCCCTCCGACGATAAGACGAAAGGATTGCAGGCGTCCCCCATCCGGGGGCTCGAAAGGTGGAAAGACACGACGCATAAGGGAACGCGAAGACATGGTCGTCTTTCAAGGGGGTCACCCTCCTTTTAAAGGCAACTCTCCCCACTTGCGTCCTCAGCCGTTGCGGGCTGAGTCTTCTCCAACACGCTCCAAGGTCCTCCCCCTACGACACGGGGGCTGGGCCCCACGCGTCATGCAAGCTGGTCCAGGGCAGAAGGAGCCAAACCGCTGCGCACGGTGCATGCAACCGCCCGGCGGTTACAAGCATTCCTCCACTTTCGCCTAGACCAGCGGGTGAAAGGGCGGACAGCCATGCAGGCAGCATGCAACCGTGCCAAGTGGGCGCGCCCCTCCGACTTCCAACACACCCAGCACTACAAGAAACGCCTAAATTTTCGTGGGCCAAAAACCCACGAAAATAAGCCTAAACCGACGAAAATAGATAATTTTCGTCGGCAGGCCGACGAAAATAGCCGCCGAAAATAAGTTCGACGAAAATATGCCGCTATTTTCGTCGGCACCGACGAAAATAAGTTATTTTCGTCGGCTTTCCCAAAGCCGACGAAAATAGGCAGTCGACCATCAATTTTCGTCGGCCGGTGGTGGCCGACGAAAATACGTGCAGGCTATTTTCGTCGGCCTAGGTGGTGGCCGACGAAAATAGCCTGGGAACATATTTTCGTCGGCCACCACCGAGGCCGACGAAAATTGATGGTTCCCCCCCCCCAAAACAGATTTTTCTGCACCTATTAATAATTCACAGCAATATACACAATATATCACAATTCACATATACAGATTCACAAGACTAATACATAATTCACAAAACACATTCACATATACATAGATAGTCCATAGTCCATTCAAATAAGTCTAGAGTCTATAAGTCCATTGTCCATTCAAATACACAATTCACAAAACTTTAGTCCATAAGTCTAGAGTCCATAAGTCCATAAGCTACTCACTACTCACTCCTCACTAATCACTCCGGCGGGCTGTGGGAGTTTTGGCCACTCCCTCCTCCGCCACCAGGAAGGTGGCCACTCCCTCCAGCACCATGGACGTTGACACCACCCTCCGATCCATGAGCATGTGACGCTGAACCCTGCAATTCATCAATCATTCAAATAAGGCTGTATTTTGCTATCACTATACAAATACATTGATGTGTTTGGTCAATATTTGCATAAAACTAAACATGGAACGTCACCTGTGATCCATGGTGAGTAGGAGGTTGTGCATGCATCCACGGATACTGTTGTGGTGGCCACCCCAGCGGTGGTGGCACCCACCCCGTCGGTGGCGGTGCCATCCACGCTTGAAATGGCTGAGAGCCCGCCGGTGGCTGGGAGACCGGTGGCACCCATCCCGGGACTGGCTGCGATCCTTGGGGTGGATGCGTCCAAGTGCCTGGAGGTGCCTGCGTCCACCCAACACCGGTCCACTGTGGCTGCGACGCTGGAGCTTGTCCTGGCCACTGTCCCCATTCTTGTGCCTGCGAGCCATTTTTGATAATAAAGAAAGAGTTGCTATGGAATTGAAGTGTTCAGATAGTGTTACCTGGGGAGGGCGAAAAGCGGGCAAGTTCATATCAGGGCCGAGTCGAGTAGTCATTTCCTGCAAATGGATGCAACGTTAGAATCACAACATTATACTTTGAATTCAGTGACGACACGTGATGAGATAGACGGATTACCTGAAAATAAGAAGCCATATATTGCGTCAGCTGTCCAACCTGCTCCTGCGCTGCTCGAGCCTGCTCCTGTGCTGCTCGAGCCTGCTCCTGTGCTGCCCGAGTCTCCTCCTCCAACTTAGCCTCTCGAGCAGACCTGGAGGAGCGAGAACTCCCTCCCGAAGACGATGCCTTCCCTTGACCTATTGTCCTGTTATATTCCACAACGCCGGTGCCAAAGGCAAACCTGCATGATACACATAGTTGAGCCATTAAGTGGACACATTCTTGTTAATGAAATCGTCGAATCAAACACAAACACCTCACCTGCCATGCTTTCTACCCCCACCACTATGGTACAACGCCGAGGCATCTAAGTCTGAATGCATCCAGTCGAAGTCAGGCCCATGGCGTTGAGTCATTTCCTCCCCATATGCATTCTGCAAAGAAAGTTGGAGTTAGACACAAAACATGCAATTTAATTCGTAAATACAAACTTGTTTACCATTTTCTCCCTTGCCGCCTCGCTGCATAGCACATCAGGGTTCGCCGGATCAGGGCCACGGTGACCACGGACGTAAACCTCCATAAAACTTGGAGCAACTCCACTTTCAGCTTCCTGCATGAAAAAGAAGAGTTAAACCATATAATTTTCATAGATGTAACATACAAGTTTGATTTATATACTTACCATGCGGCGTGCGGTACCAAGGTGTCCATCGGCGCCGTACCTGTGCCCCGGTCCTTCAGTGCCACGGTTGGCACGGTGCTTGTTGGACTCTGCAATCCACTCAGGCGACGCCCATCTCTTAGCCAACCACCTCCAGGCTTCCATGTCCTTCGACAGCCAATCCACAACGCTCTCCAGGTACTGCTCCTCTGTGAGGTAGATCTCATTGGCCCCTAATGCTTTGCTCATTTTCTGACCCTTTATCTTCTTGTAGTAGTAGTTGACGGCCGCGATGCGAGCATTGTACATGGCATCCTTGATTATCTTATCAGCGCACTTCCGAAAGTGCCTCTTCACACGTGTCCACTGAGCCTGATCCTCCTCGATGTCATCCGGCAATTGGAACCTCCCCTACATATCAATCGAGAAGTTAAGTTAAAGTAAGATTAGGAGAAGCAATAATTCAATGAATTGCTTATATACGAAAGTAAACTCACCCAGAACTCGTCCCACACAGCCACCTGACAAGTCCTTCGTTTTTTTCCGAACTTCCCCCTCCGCTACTGCTTTCCCCTGACTCCCCTGGCTCGACATAGTCCTTTAGACCCCAGTCAGCCCACTGCATAGCCGCGAACCTCTCGCCATTGAGCTCCACCATGCCAGGGTAGTAGAAGCGACAGAGGCTACCCAACACCGCGTTCACCTTGGGACGTCTGCCTGTACCGTCCCAAGTCAAGTCTTCCCATGACCTACAAAAATTAATAAAACAAGTAAACTAGTGCAATCACGTTCACATTAAAAAATTAACACAACATAAATAAGCCCCACCATTCTCCATGCGGCCGGATGAGCCTCCTCTCGGCAGGTCTCGGACCAAGCGCATTGCTCTTCTTATACCTAAGTATACAAGTAAATTCAATATGATGAAATGATTAGAAACTAATATCAATTAAACTAATATGCATAATAATACCTGAAGGACGTAGAACCATCTGACGCGTCGCCCGCGCTACCTGCCCCCATTGGGTCAACCTCCTCATCCTGCTCACCCTCCTCATCCTGCTCACCCTCCTCACCCTGCACATGAGCATCCTGCTGAGGAGTCTCCTGCTCACCCTCCTCACCCTGCACTTCGTCTAGACAGTCGAGAAGTTGCTGCTGCCTCTGTCGGCTCTGTGAGGTGCCCTGAAAAAGCCCACTGCCCGAGCTGTCCTCGCTGGCCGCGCTGCCCCCACTCCTCCTCGATCTCCTATGCTTGAACATGTTCAACTGTAGATAAATTAATGTCAAACCACAGTATATGAAACAAATAATATGAAAATTAATAATGTGGAAATTGGAATACATAGCTTAATTGATTAACTAAAAGAAACATACTAATCAAAAGTCATCCGCATCCGATGATGCTTCTTCGGCTCGTTGTTTATTCATACGCTCTTGATTTCGTTGGATCCTTACTGATCTTCTAACGACGACAGGTCGTTTGCGCTTTGACCTAGGTTCTTCAATTAAGTCGCTTGAATTGCAACAGAGATTTTCAAGTCCTTCTCCATTGGTCACATGGAATCGGTGAGCTATGTCTTGATTCGACGCCGCTTCTGGTTGAAAAACAGCATCATCGTTGTCCCTGCTTGTACTCACGTAGTCAGCACTCTCTGGAGCGACGACTTGTGGGTTGACTTTGATTGCAACCCACCAAGCCCTAATGCAGATGAGACCAAGGAGCAGAGTTACACCTCTAACGAAGTCCAAACTTTGCGACACACTGGGACAGCAGAAGAGGTAAACGAAGATGCCTCCGTTAAAACGGAGAGTGGCATTTATCTTTTAGTGCCCGGGGAACACCAGGTTGCTGATGCATTTGCAACCAAAACTGCAAAGTCATTGGATGATGCCATAAATATAGGCCAAGAGGAGGAGGGTCGTGAGGTGGCTGATGCTACTAAAAATGCAATGAAAGATATTGACAATGTTATAAAGTACAGGGATGGGGAAGGAGAATTAAAGGAGAGATTAGCTCAAAATCGAGATCACTATGATGCGCTCAATCAGGACAGTGACACTACTCTCTTGAGACTCGGTCTTGATCACTGGGAGGAGACGTCGGTCAGCTCGTCCAACCTTGCCATGAGTGAGGACTTGTCGTCTGTATTTGGGGCCCAAGACTCATTACTGCAGCAAGAAGCATGGGAGCCCGTACCTCACATGGACCTACTGATTGCAAAGGAGTTGTGTCCTATGGCAGACTCGACCTTAGATCTTGCAGTTGATGTTGGAGCAAGGTCAGGCGGGCCAACAGACAAAATGACTGTCTCTACGATCTTCGAGTCGGCTAGCAGCACATCTAGCAGGTCAGGAACGGGAACCACACCCATGCTGACTGCACTCTTGCAGATGGTTCGCATTGACAAGTTCCAGATAGCCCAGTTTGCATTGAGTGCGATGAATGAGCTGGTCCAAATGGCGCAGCGGAATGGACCATTGTGGGTTTCAACCGTTCCCTCACCTGGTTCGCTAATCATGGAGACTCTGAACTGTAAGGAGCATTTGGTGGCATTTTCACCATGTGTTGGAGTGAAGCCTACTGGGTTTATGTCTGAGGTTTCAAGGGAGTTGGGCATTGTTACCATTGGCAGTAGCGCTGCTCTTGTGAAGACCTTCCTGGATCAGAGACGGTGGTTGGACATATTCTGTTGCAGGGTTGCCACTATAGCAGCCATTGAGAAGATCTTACCTGTTGCTGGAAGCAGAAATGGTGCATTGCTGCTTATGCATGCAGAACTACAAGTGTTTTCACCTCTTGTCAAGTTACTCACCGATTTTTTTTGGATGGAGCTGAAGCACACGGAAGCATACCATTCTATGTGCCAATGGGATCCACGAGTTGATCAGTTTCATTGGAATGATGATGGCAGCAAGGAGACACAATTTCTCCTTTGGATAATTAGACCATGGGATCCAAGAATTGATCAGTCTCATTGGAATGATGATGACAGAAGTAAGACACAATTTCTCCTATGGATAATTAGGCCTTGGGATCCCGGACTGCATTACATGGCATGTGGTTGCTTGGGGACAAGCAACGTTTCGACGGGGCGGTAATGTAACATCCGGATTCTGTGATATGTGTGGTCTGCCTGAACTCTGAAGACGGTGTGCAAGTATAGGTAAATGAAGTCTGAACTTCTGAAGATTTTGATGAGCAGGCTGATTGGGCCATATTAGTTGTGGGCCGGAATACCAGTGTGTATTCATATAAGTACTAGGACCATGTACTCAAACAGAAAAAAGATTCTAGACTGTTGTTACGAAGCAAAGCATCTCACCAGAGTTGCTTCTCGGCGTCCTTCTCGCGAGCTCACGCCCGGCGACGCCGCGCCTGGGGCCAAGGGCCGTGACAAGAAGAGATGGCAGGTGATGAGCTGGAGCTTGGACTCATGCAGCAGATGGCAGTTTCATCCAGGGGCAAGCTTCTTGTAGCATTTGCATATGATGGTCGTCTTCTCGAGATTTCCAATGATTTCTCCAGTACCATATTCCAGTACGAGTACGATTCTGTATTGCCACCAGAGCAAATCGTTTGGGGTGGACTAGACAGTGTAATCATCTACTGGCATGAGGTGTTGTTGATGATTGGTCCAAATGGAGATTCTGTGGAATACAATTATAATGAACCCCCAAAACTGATTTCTAAGTGCGATGGTGTAAGAATCCTCTCCAACTCAAGTATGGAATTTCTACACCGAGTCTCAGATTTTACTACATCATTTGTTGGCATTGGAAGCATGTCCCTAGCAACATTACTGTACGATGTTTGTGATCACTATGACATTCAGAGCAAAGGCAGTGTTCGATATGGGATGACTGAACTGACACAATGGTGGCTCAATGCTTTTAGTTTAGGAAACAGTGGCATGGCAGTTAAGTCACAGCCAAACATTCAAAGGAACTCCATGAACAGATTAAGGGGATTATCGTTCATACTGGTGTACGATAAAGGCAAGGAGAATATAGTGGCTGATACATTTTCACAAGGGGGTTCACTTATGGCTATGTATGGTGACCTTGCTGTTCAAATAGATATACCTAACTCTGTTGTGACTAATTCCTATGCTCTGGATATGTTGCCAATAGTGACCACCCACAGTCCACATGGGGTGGTGTACTCAGTTCAGTGGGGCAAAGTTATAAGGCTCCATCAGTTTGGGAAGCAGTGTTTAGTTTCTGAGCAAGCGAAAGAAGAGCAGCAGGTTTGTTTGCCAATTGTCTCATACCTGTTTCGTTTGCCAAGTTCTGGCGGCGATCAGAGCTCACGTCCCGGCGTCTGCGCACACCGGTGGGCAGGGGCCATCACAAGGCTGAGTTGTGGTCTGTGGAGGGCAAGGAGGAGGCGGTCGGGAGCCCCTACCGTCCGTGGCCCCCTCTCGCGTGGCGCGGCTCCTTGGGACGGGAGCGACGGAAACGGAGCGGAGCGGGTGAAAGCGGTGGACCGGTGGAGGTGGACTGGAGAGCCCGAGCGAGGTGACGGCGAGGGAGGTGGACCGGGTGACGGCGAGGGAGGACGGCGGGCGGCGTTGCGGCGTTGCGGCAAGGGAGGACGGCGGGCGGCGTTGCGGCGAGGGAGGACCGGAGGCGGCGATGGCGGCGCGGAGACAGAGGGCGGGCGGGCGGCGGCGCAAAGAGGAATTGAAGTGCGAGACGAGCGAGAGAGAGAAAGTGGGGGCCGACTAACAGACCACTATGTTCGTCGGTCTGGCTATGACCGACGAAAATAGAGCTTATTTTCGTCGGCCTCGGGGCCCACGAAAATATCTTTCCTATTTTCGTGGGCAGGCCGACGAAAATATGTACTGGCCCACGAAAATAAGCCAAATTTTCGTCGGTCCCGAGGGCCGACGAAAATAACTACGTAATTTCGTGGGCCAACCGACGAAAATAGCTAGGCCCACGAAAATTTATGTGTTTCCTGTAGTGCAGCATGGAGGCCCAGGCCCACACGTCATGCAACCGGCGTGCCGGTTGCTACGTGCGAGCAACTGCACCGCCACTCGCACCACTACCGCGCCTCCTCGACTGCGGAACCAGTACCAAGACTCGAGGCAACCCTGCGTATGACCCAGTAGTGCCAGCCAGGCGCGACGGTCAATACGGCCAAAAATGGGCCGGCAGTAATGGAGGTGGCAGGCGGGCAGGAGCAGCGGTCACGTCGTCAGCCAAACTTACATCCCATCCAGGGGCAGCGAGAGAACCCTCTCTCACGGCGTGAAGACAGCGCGCCCGTGTTCCGTTCCTCGAACGGCTCGCGCACGCATGCAACAGCCGCCTCGCGAACCACTCGCCCTGTCGCATTAACTCCGCGGCGGGACAGGCGGCGCCTCAGGCAGGAGAAGCAAGCGACGCTTCGCCTTCGCCATAATGACCGCGTCGAAAAAGGTACGCCACGTCATTCGATTTCGTATCCTTTTCCTTTTCCTCTTTCTCTCTCTTACAACAGGGACCGGGAAAGGGGGATACCCCAAAAAGGATCCTTCTCCGCGAAGGAAACAGGCCCCAAGCCTCCCTACTGATCAGAGGTTCAAAGGCTGGCCCCTCGGAGGGGTTCAACGGCCGCCTCAAAGCGCTTGGGTTCTGCGCCCACTACTGGTCAGAGGTTCGATGGCCGGCCCCTCGGAAGGGTTCAACGGCCGCCTCAGGCCACTCAGGCTCCACGCCCACTACTGATCAGGGGTTCGTAGGCTGGCCCTCGAAGGGTTCACAGTCGCCTCAGACACAAAGCGAGGGATGACCTTGGGTACGTTCGATACATAACCAAGGCTCGGGCTACGCTCCCGAGGTACCCTAGGACATTTCCGAGACCAGCGGGAACGATCTTGTAATGGAATCCCATCAGAGGGAGGCATCGAGCCCTTGGACCCCGTCAAAAGGGGACCGGGTCCGACAGATCACCCGCAGGTACTTTTGTAGCGCGCCTCCGGGCCTCTAGCCGACCCCTAACAAATGGGGCACGGGCGTCCACTCGGATTACCTGCCAGCAGCTCACCGGAGACACCATGTTCGGCGCCCTCCGAGGGCAACATGGCGCTTTCCACCCCCCTCCTCCTTGCGGAAAGGCGACGCAGGGGTGTATGTAAAAAAGTCGAGTCTGTCCTTGACCGTCCTCTCGCCCTGTGCAGAGGCTCGGGGGCTGCTCTCGCAAACCCGGCTCTGGCCAAACCGTTGACAGTGTCAACATACCAGCCTGAGAACTTGGGACCCGACCGTGCACCCGGGCTACGGCCAGCTCGCATGAGGGAACAACCAGACCAACCGAAGTGTTGCGAAACGCACTAAGACCTCGAAGGAGTCAAACTACTCCTCCGAGGCCTCGGGGGCTACACCCGGTGGGTGCGCTCGCGCGCACCCACCGGAACAAAATGCAACCAAAAAAGGCTGGTCCCCTTGTAAAAACTGCGGCAAAAGCCTCCAAGCAAGTATTAACACTCCCTTCGAGGCTCGGGGGCTACTGTCGGGGACCATAATTAGGGGTACCCTCAAGACTCCTAAATCTCAGCTGGTAACCCCCATCAGCACAAAGCTGCAAAGGCCTGATGGGTGCGATTAAGTCAAGGATCGGTCCATTCGAGGGACGCGATCACGCCTCGCCCGAGCCCAGCCTCGGGCAAGGGCAGCCGACCCTGGAGGATCTACGTCTCGCTCGAGGACCCCCTCCAGCAACGGGCACACCTTCGGCTCGCTCGAGGCCCAGTCTTCACCAAGAAGCAACCTTGGCCAAATCGCCACGCCAACCGACCAAATCGCAGGGGCATCTAATGCAAAGGTGGCCTGACACCTTTATCCTGACGCACGCCCTCCAGTCGACAGAGCCGAAGTGACCGCAGTCACTTCGCCGCTCCACTGACCGGTTTGACAAGAGGACAGCGCCGCCTGCGCCGCTCCGACTGCTGAGCCACTCGACAGAGTGAGGCTGATAGCAGCCAAGTCCGGCCTCAGGCATCATAGGAAACTCTGCTTCGCCCGACCCCAGGGCTCGGACTCGGGCTCAGCCCCGGAAGACGACGAACTCCGCTTCGCCCGACCCCAGGGCTCGGACTCGGGCTCAGCCCCGGAAGACGACGAACTCCGCTCCGCCCGACCCTAGGGCTCAGACTCGGGCTCAGCCCCAGAAGACGACGAACTCCGCTTCGCCCGACCCCAGGGCTCGGACTCAGGCTCAGCCCCGAAGGACGACGAACTCCGCTTCGCCCGACCCCAGGGCTCGGACTCAGGCTCAGCCCCGAAGGACGACGAACTCCGCTTCGCCCGACCCCAGGGCTCGGACTCAGCCCTGGCCTCAGCCGACGGTCTCCGCCTTGTCCGACCCGGGGGCTCGTACTCGACCTCGACCTTGGAAGACAGACTCGACCTTGACCTCGGAGGAGCCTCCACCTCGCCCAACCTAGGGCACGGACCGACCACGTCGACAGGAGGCGCCATCATTACCCTATCCCGAGCTGACTCAGGCTATGGGGAACCAGACTGGCGTCCCATCTGGCTCGCTCCACTATACGAGTAATGATGGCGCCCCGCATGCCCTGTGACGACAGCGGCTCTCAGCCCCCTTACGGAAGCAAGAGGACGTCAGCAAGGACTCGACAGCCCCGACAGCTGTCCTTCCGCCAGGCTCCAGCGCTCCTCCGACGGCCACGACACCACACGAACTGGGTGCCAAAACCTCTCCGACTGCCACGACGGCATGTACTTAGGGCGCTAGCTCTCCTCCGCTAGACACGTTAGCACACTGCTACACCCCCCATTGTACACCTGGATCCTCTCCTTACGCCTATAAAAGGGAGGTCCAGGGCCCTCTTACAGAGGGTTGGCCGCGCGGGGAAGGACGGGACGACGCTCGCTCAAGGCCGCTCGCTCCCTCCCGCGTGGACGCTTGTAACCCCCTACTGCAAGCGCACCCGACCTGGGCGCGGGGCTAACACGAAGGCCGCGGGTTCCACCTCCCACACCTATCTCCCTCCGGCTGCTCTCCCCCTTTCGCGTTCCGCCTCGCGCCGACCCTTCTGGGATGGGGCACGCGGCGACAATTTACTCGTCGGTCCAGGGACCCCCCGGGGTCGAAACGCCGACAAATAGTAAGGGTGAAAAAGCTCCAAAGTCGTTCCTACGGGGATGCATAGCTAAAATACCACCTAAGTAAAAGATGAAGAAGCTCTAAAGTCGTTCCTAAGGGGATGCAGAGCTTAGCTCCAAAGTCGTTCCTACGGGGATGCAGAGCTAAAATACCACCTAAGTAAAAGGTGAAGAAGCTCCGCAATCGTTCCTAAGGGGATGCAGAGCTTAAATGCCACCTAAGTAAAAGGTGAAGGGACTCCAAAGTCGTTCCTAAGGTGATGCAGAGTCTTACTATTACGAAGTGTTTTTATTAACATTTGTTGCATCATATCATCGCATCATCCTACATCATAACATCGCATCATTCATCATCTTGCATCATTCAAAACAGTGGAAAAGAAGGGTAATTGCTCCTTAGTCCACAATGGTTAACCTACAAAGCTAAGCGTATCTTTGACAAGGAATTATGCAAAGATGTTGTAACTTTACCATTTGCTATTAAACGGTGAAGAATTCCTCATACAAGACCTACAACAAGGCCTTCGGGACTAATATTGTCACTTCGACAACAATATTCCTTATGCAAGACCTATGACAAGACCTTCGAGTTTGATAATGCCGCTTCGGCAAAAAAGGTATTTTTCTTTATGAAGCGTGAAAAGAACGGAATGTGTTTTTTCGCCTTTGGCTCAAAAATGGTATGTATGACAATTTCACGCTACACAAACAAATATATTACATGATGAGACACATAGTTTGTAATTGTTTTTTACATAAGAAAACAACATACAAAATACCGCAAATGTTTTTATACATAGTCTAATCATCCTCCTTTCGGACTATCTTAGCAGCTTCGTTTAGAAGTCTATTTACGGCTTCATCATTTGCTGCATTCGCTGTTCTGATTTCATCGAGAGTACCCTTCAGGGCTGGATCGCCGTCAGCGTTATATGGCTCTGGAGGAGGACATAGTTCAGCTACACCAAATTATAAGCTTTTGTCAGATACGAAGCTAATATACTTTCAAAGCTAAAATATGACAAACGTACTTGTACGTCTTTCGCGCCCAACGGCCTCTTCAACTTTTCTTGCTTCTTCTGAGGCAAGATGAGACTCTTCTTCATTTCGCCTAATGGCTTTGTCTGCTATTTCTCAGCTGTCGTTCATTCACACTTTAGAATAGTATTTCCCAATAAGGGCAGTAGCTTCAGATGAAGGCTCTTTGATGTCAGCCGCTGAAACTGAGAAGTCTGGCTGAATTATAGCCTTAGCATGTTCACAACCTGCTTTTTCTAGCAGTGATACAGCCCCCTAAGCCCGTACGCATGCACAAAAATCTCCCCTGCTAGTTAGAACTTCGTCAAATGCTTTGACTTCACTCTCAATCCATTTGATCACACCCTCGAGATCACCACGAATGAAATTTTGCTCAGCCGAGAATGCACCAACACTAATAAAAGCATTTTTCAACTTGTTTGAGAATTGCATAGCAACGTTATAGCACTCCTCCTTCGCTTGACGAAGCTCTTCAACATTCTTTTGAACCGTCAACCGTTCGGTGTCGGATATCTCACGTTTTGATTGCTCAACATTGAAGTTTTTAGTAACTTCATCAAGCTTCTTTTCCAGTCCTGCTACTTCAGATCTGTGTAATCCCACTTGAATAGATAAAGCATATTCTAGATTAGCTATACCTTTTGCATCTGCTTCTTTTTCTTTCTCAAATTTTAGAATCTTATCGTCCACTTCAGAGAGTTTGGCCAAATTAGCTTCGCTTGTCTTTAACCTTTCGGCCAGGGAAAGCAAGATCTTATCTTTCTCAAGTGCCTCATTCTGAAGAGTTATAACCTCTGAGCATAAATTCTCTAAGGCTATTTTTGTGCTCTCATCCTCACATTCTTTTTGAGCCTTCAGAGCATTACTTAAAATAAGTCCCTAAAAACAAAAGAAGTGTTTATTAAAACAAACAAATAATATACTTAAAATGATTACCAAAAGATCGAGAGGAATAGTAAGCACAAACCTTTAGACTATTGTATGCTAAGCTATCTGTCAGATGGTCCTTTAGCATTAATGATAGCCCAAGCTCAAGCTTCGGATAATCCATGTTGTCCATCATTTCTCGGCAGACATCAATTTATTTGTTGTCAGGAAGGCAGTATAGAAAGTCATTCTCTTCATCACCTTCGTACACTAGAGACCCTTGAGGATACTTCAGTTCCCTAGCGTAATGTTGGGCCTCGGCAATTTGCCACTGTGTCAGTTGCTTTCCCAAAGCGTGGCAGATAATAAAATCAAGATCCTTCGATCGACGCCGCTTCGGGTATCGGCAGTGATAACTTCTATGGCACGCTCTCCTTTACTTGCTCTGTTGACCTAATTTCCGAAGGTCCAGGAGCAGCGCCTACGTCGATAACTTTTTCCAACTCTCTAGTTTCATCTATGCCCATCTTAGCATGAGCAGTAGTAGCCATCTTCGAAGGCCCTAGAACAGCGTCTAGAACGCTGACCATCCTCCTCCCCTTCCTAGGAGTTGTCGCTGGAATGGTTGCTGTCCTTGACGACCCTAGCATTACTGGAGGACTCTGCAGCTTCGGCTGCTGTTCGGTCTTAGAACTCTCCGTTGTTGTCTTCTCCAGACGAATGGTGGGAACTTCGGCAGCTGCAGCGGGTATTTTCATCGTCTGTTACAAAGATTCCGAAAACAACATTAGATTAAATTCTCCTCAATTTAAATCAAGAAAAAAGAAAAAAAGTATTACCTCCAAAGCTGAGAAGGCATCTACAACAGACTCAACAATTTCTATCTTCAAAGTCCCTGCAGCAGGCAGTAAAGAAGCCCTCTCCAAAAATACTACTTTGGTTGGTGGGTTACAACTTTTATTTTCTTTGGTTTCGGCGCGGTAGAGGGGGTCATTGATGCAATTTCTTTTTGCCCCTTGCTTCCGAGCCGGAAAGCAGTAATCAGGATAGACAAAACCGATATCATCAAATACTCTATTCAGCCTTTTCTTTCCACGGGCGCCGAAGGCGACATTCATAACTTCATCTTCAACTTTCGTATAAGCTCCCAACAAATCATCACTAGTCGCCTCAATGGCCTTAAGCCATTCATCATCGGGCTCCCCGAACTGACTTCTATAGCGATAGCAATATTTCAGATAAACCAGGCACCCTTCGCTTGAACTGTCTGTAGTCTCCTTCAGCATTTCCCAGTTATTAACAAGGGGTCATATCTTGAAAGCTATGTGCTCTTGGACTAAGTCTCTGCTGCACACAGTGTTGAAGACTACCAGGCAGGCTTGAGCTTTATCACTATGCACGATCAAGGGCCTTCGAATGCCGAAGCGTGATTGTATCGGACGTTGAATTATACCTTTCACATCCTCCCTCTCAACCAAATCATTCTTAACATAAAACCACTGTCTCATCCAAGATCCTGGCCATTTCTTCCGAAACGTGGGGACAGGACGTCTCACATCAGAGCAGTATACGAAGGAATAACAACCAAAATTATTATGATATTGCTCCTTCCCCATCGCCTTCGTTTGGTAAGATAATTCATGTATATTACAAAAGCAGTCGACATTCAGTTCCAACCCTTGGCTCCTCATTGCCCAGATGAAAACCCCGATTTTAATCAAAGCTTCAGGGGTGAGTTGATGAAGATATATCTCAAATCTTTTAAGTACTTCGACCAACATCTTATGCAAAGGAAACCGAAGCCCAGCCTTCATAAAGCCCTTGAAAACTACCACTTCGTTAGGTTCAGGAAGAGGAACAATGTTCTCTCCTCTGGTCCAGTTGTATCGTGGAAATATTTGTCTTTCATTGCCTCAATCTATCCTCTCTTAACGATGGATTTTCTAAATACAACATGACTTGGCCTCCATGGCCGATCTTCGGCATCATCGTTGTCACTCTCAAAATCAAAATCATCACTTTCACTAGAATCTCTAGATAGCCCAGCCAAAATGTCATCAGATCTTATCAACATTGGTTCTTTCCATAGCTTCGTAAAAAACAGCCAGTGCAGGGTCTTCACTTCTCTTGTCTTTGGCCATCTCAGCGTTGATTGAAACAAAAAGCTGAAGCTCCAAAGCAATTACGGTTGCAGAATCAAAAAGCTAAAACGATAAATCCAATACAAGCTTGATAGCACGAAAAATATTTTTATGGCAACCCTCATATATATATGCAAAGCACCACTACATGATGGGCCCCACGATACAGAAGGTTTCGCTATTCTAGCGAAGGGAAGGTGTTTTTTCGGACCTTCGGCTAAAGGCCTTTGTTCATTTCGCAGTCTAAATTTGTTATAAAAGAACAAACTAATATTGTGAGGGGCTACTGTTGGGGCCTTTGTCTTCCGAAGGTCCTCAAAAATATGGCTAACTATTTGTTTTCTGCATATTATTAAGTGTTATAGGAGCTTCGTCACCGGAAAAGCTTCGACATAGATCAAGGGAAGTATGATAAAGCAAGCTTCGTCGCGATGAAGCAGGAAGGTGACGTAGGGAGAAGGTATCGTTCAAGTTGTTGAGTACAAATGACAATGTTGTCCATGTGACATTTGTAAACCTTGTATGTAATTATTGAGGGTATGAATGTAATAACGTATGAAGCTGTACAATTGCCTATAAATAGATGAATAGTACCCCCGTACTATTCAAGGTTGGATTGTAATTGTACTCACGTCATTACCTTCAAACAAGCCGAAGGTATCAATGAAATACAAACTTTGATAGTATCAATTCATTCCCTATGATATAAATATATGGGATAATATTGCATTTATAATTATGTTTTTATACCTGTGAATTATGAAGACTTGTTCTTCATGGCCTTCATCTAAGACTCGTTATCTCCAAGGGGGAATAATGCTTCGAAGGACGAAGGTCTTTAACATATAACAAATGTGTTGCCTTGCTCTTGATTCACAGCAATTGAGAACAATTGACCAAGTCATACAAACACAAATGTTCAAAAGGGTAGCATTAATTCTTCCTATTATTTCCTATCCTTTGATTTGTTTTGGCATCAATCACCAAAAGGGGGAGATTGTAAGTGCAATCAACCTCTTGAGGATTTTGGTGATTAATGGACAAAACAAATAAAAATGTACTAATGAGCTTGCTCCTAGTGTATGTCAGTTTTAAATCATAAAGTATGCATAGGAATGAAATAAATGAACTAACAGGAAACCAAGTGATGAAAAGTAAAGATCTACAGGTGGTTTCTGGCGTAGATTCTCAAGTGTTTTTATTGTCCTATCTTAGTAATAGGAATCTTCGTATGCTTAGTTATTTCACGAGTTAAGGATGGTATGCACCAACTAAGTTTATCCGCTTCAAGATTCTTGTTTCAAAAAGTTGCGAGGTCACCATTTGCTTTATCCCCCTCTCCCTTCAAAATCTGTGTTTTCCTGTGCATACCACTTCACCGAGTTCTATGCCGGTTCAACCGAATCTCTTTAGGTTCTTCTCTGGAAATTTTAGGTTCAACCAGAATTTTAAGTTCAGGTTCAACCAAAAATTTACAAAGAGTTCCCTATCGAATACCGGTTCAACCGGGATCAAGGCCGGTTCAACCGGGATCAAGGCCGGTTCAACCGGGATTTACATAGTCGCCCAGAATCAGCCAGATCTGAATTGTGGGGGCTATAAAAACCTTCCTCCCCTACTTCTAAACCCTAAGGCTCTCAACCCTAAACCGTGTGACGGTTGCTATCCTTCGTTTCAAAGCACTTCAACTCCATTCTCGTGCCCCAAGTGTTTCCCCCTTCGATCGATGGGAAGATTCTTTGGTGTGAGATAAGTTCTTGATCTAAAGCACGATTTTGGCTCAAGTTCTTCAATCTCTCGCTTTCTAGTTGGTGCAAATCATTCTAATTTGCGATCTCTTTGTTCTTGGAACATGTTGTTCCTTATGCGCTTGTAATCTTGTCTTGGGAGTCTCCAAATTTGTGGACGACCCCAAGAACGTTTTGTATCACCGACTCTGTTTGGGCAAATTGAGTATGGGATCGCCTTGACATGTGTGGTCGGCAACGAGGAACGGGGTTGAGAAAGACCTGGCCCTCTGTGGGCACCTCAGCGAGGAGTAGGGCACCTTGGTGGTGTGACCAAACCTCAGTAAAAATCGTGTGTCTTGTGTGCTTTTGTGGGTGTGTTTTGTGTCTCATCATCTCAGATCTATGGTCTATCTAGTTGGTTTTAATTCAACTCTTCCACTTCGTTTATTGTTGGTAGATCTGAGTAGTTTCATTTAAGTTCGTAGTTGAATAGGTGAATTGTGGTTGAACCGACATCTCCTGTTGAAATGTCATTTCTCACAAAAGTTCAAAGTTTGTGTTGAGAAATTGCAGGTGTAACCTATTCACCCCCTCTAGGCTACTTTCAGTGATGTTATTAAGATAGGCACTATAGATGTCATTATTAATACTAGCAATTAAGGGTCGATGATCTTTGGTGAATCGGCTAAGGGGAAAGAAATTGCTAAACTTAGTAACGAAAAACCCAATAGCAAAATACCTGACCCCAAGTTTTCTATGCCCCAATGGTAGGGCTGGATAACGAGGCAGCTCAGCTCGTCCGAGCTCGAGCTGGCTCATTAAGCTAACGAGCCACAGAGTCAGCTCGGCTCGGCTCGTTTAGCTCACGAGCCAGAGCTGAAAAAATAATATGTACATAATAATTACTTTTTAGTTAATTTCAAATTAATTTAACAATAGAAAATAGTAATTGTACTCATAGTTTCACAAATCACGTCAATGTAACACCAAATTAGCACAATTCACCACTCATCAATTCACAATTCACATACATGTTCATCAGTTTAACCCACAATTATATTTGCATAAACCAATTTAACACATAGACATAGTTCATTAATCATTAGTTTAACTCATAGGCCATAGACACCTCACATACATATAACATGTTCATCAATTATTTCGTAAATGATATGCATATAGTTTCGTTTTGCTGGAATGTGGTAACTCGTTTAGCTCGCGAGTTGGCTCATTAACGAACCGAGCTGGCTCGTTAACGAACCAAGCTAGGATGTCAGCTTAGCTCGTGAAAAAAATTCAAATGAGCCAATCTGAGCCGAGCCAAGTTTACCATGAACCAAGCGAGCCAACGAGCCATGAGCATTTCGTCCAGCCCTACCCAATGGTGCCCGTCAGATCTTTCACGATCTCAAAAGCCCAAGCTTCATCGCTTAAGAGCAAAAGAAAACCAAGAAAAGGAAGCTAGGTGGGTATTCAACGAGACACATCTAGAGAACCCATAAAAAATGGAGGCCAAAGGTTGCTGAAGCCAAGGGACAAGTTGCCATAATAGACAAGACACTTGTGGTACAGGCTCCTGCGCAACTTGTGGACTGTTTGGCACCTATGGCCTGATCGTCCGAACCCATCATGGATAGTCCAGCTACCGTGGTCGGACCATCCAGACTCGACAAGAGGGCACACAACAGGGACTATAACATATGTGTACAGGGGGATTCTACTACATGTCCATTAAGCCCATTTGGTGATCTTGATGACATAAATGATGAGGATATGATGGACTGAGGCATCCCCTGAACCCCCATGTATGGAAGTTAATATTATTACATTTTCAGCTGATTATGATATTAACGACGATGAAAAACCTGTGATGGCTTAGTTTGAGTTAGGTCATCAGGATGTGATCTTCTCAAAGCCTAAGGAATCAGTCAACCATCTAAAACCGCTCTTCATGCACAGCCACATAGATGGGACACCGATTTCACGCATGATGATTGACGTCGGTGTGACTGTAACCTAATGCTTTATTCCTTGTACCAGAAGTTGGGCAAGCAAGACAATGAG
This sequence comes from Zea luxurians, assembly GCA_029449295.1. Classification (NCBI taxonomy): domain Eukaryota; kingdom Viridiplantae; phylum Streptophyta; class Magnoliopsida; order Poales; family Poaceae; genus Zea; species Zea luxurians. The sequence continues at coordinate 38,938,858 of JAOPSE010000001.1, read as the reverse complement.
TTGATCAGGACAAACATGACTCTTAGTGGAGTTTGTACCATTAGTTTGATCGAGGTCAAGGGCATCACATCCGTTGAACTAACCATCAGGACTAAGACCATGGCCACTGCTTTCTTCGTCACCAAAGTAGAAGGAAATTATAGTGTTATATTATGCAAAGATTGGATACATGCCAATCAATGTGTGCCTTCTACTTTAAAACAGATGTTAAGACAATGGATAGGTGATGAAGTTGAAACTATACAAGCATATGCATCAGCTTGCATTGCTATGGCCGATGCTCTCGTACTATGGACCTATGAGTCTGCTAAGTGTTTGAGTGGGGTTAACTTCTTTGATTATCAATTCATTAGTGTGCATAATGGAGAGTTCACCACTGTTGTATTAGAGCTGATGGAAAATCGGCTAAACCGTAAATGAAATACAATGTAGTACAACAAAAGAAAAAGATGTCACAGCTGGTAGTGCAGACGGTCCAGTCCCTATGGCCGAACGGTTCGAAGTCCCACATAGAATTTTGCAAATCACAGCCGCCCTTCTGGACGGTCCGGCCCCTATGGATGGACGGTCCAAAGTTCCGTATAGGGGGCTGCAATTTGTAGTCTCCCTTCCGGATGGTCCGGTCTTTACGACCAAACGATCTGCGCCCCCACAGAGGGTAACATTCTCCTCTAGTGTGTATACAGTAGAGAAATTTAGGGATTTAGACAAGTTAGGACAAGGGTTTACTTCGGCTGATCCTTTGGAGGAAGTTGACATAGGAGATGGTAACACTCCAAGGCCGTCTTTTGTAAACAAAACCTAAAATCCGATTCTAGGAATAAAATGATTGAATTATTATTAGAGTATTCTGATTGTTTTGCTTGGAGTTATACTGAGATGACAGGCTTAATCCGAGAGCTAGTTGAGCATCAGTTACACATCAAACCCGATTTTAGGCCATTCAAACAAAGGTTAAGACCATTTCGTCCGGACTTGCACCCCTATCGAACACAAATCTTATTGTCCCCTGGTTTCCGAAACCACGACATGTATGGACAGAAAGCTATTTCAACTATAGAGATTAGCCTGCATGCTATCAGGTTTACTAGGCTAAATGATCAAGATGTTGGTGACTACCATGATCTAATGATGGATAGTATTGGTTTGGTAATCGACAAGAGGTTGATGACTCTAAGGGAGATTGAGAAAGACAAGATCGTAGTTACCAAGGCTTACAACAATAAGGTAAAGGCTAAGACTTTGTAGGTTGGAGATCTAGTTTAAAAGACAATCTTGCCATTAAGGAGTATGGACTAGAAGTTTGGCAAATGGTCCCCATGTTGGGAAGGGCCTTATAAAGTTACACAGGTGATCTCTGGTAACACATTACAAACGGTGCAAGGAGATAAGTTGCCTAGTGCATTGAATGGTCGCTTTCTAAAGTGATATCATCCTAGTATATGGTAAGATACTTAGACAACCGATAGATTCACATCGAGTTGTTTACAACTTGTACTAGGTGCTTTTGGTTCGCTTAAGCTTATCCAAAAGGCAGGGGCATGTGTTGAGTACCATATTTGGCACTTGGCACGGCTAAACGGGCTAGCCCCAGATGGTCAGCGATTAGATTAATTCGGGCGAGAGTCCTTTTCCCCGTGCGTGCTTATCCAACTCACCGCGTGGGAATCGATTGGGATGCACCTAGGAATGGGTCCAGATCTCCCCCTATAAATATAAAGAGGTACGACCAATTAAGGCACCACCCAATTAAATTAGTCTTTCTCATCTGCAGTCTTCACATCTCCTCGACTCTACGTCGTTTAGAGACGCCTTGGGTGACCCACCGACCATAGAACAACCCTATGATATTTCCTCCCTAATGGATCTCTTCCGGAGGGCGAGATTCAGGTGCAAAAGATCCAAGAAGCCCTTTGCACGCCTCGCGGACGGTCCGTCGCTCATACGCGAACGGTCCATGCGCAGAAGACCGAAACTCTCTGCGCAGTCACGAACAGTCCACACTCACACAAAGAGGACTCTAAGGCCCCCTGCGTCGTGTGCCGCCAACCCTAGAGTTTGTTTGTTGATTGGCCTAAAAAACGAGCCAACACCTGCTTCATAAGTGGAACGATGAAAAGCAGCTAGGATGCGAAAAGCAGGGGGCAAATGGAAGGTTTTTAGTTTATCTTTTTACTTCTTTTGAATCAGAAACACATCAAGATACTAAGAATGTACTCCTAGTATAAACACTCGGCATCGGAGGCATCCTGTGTAGGCTGGAAAATAAGCTCGAGGCTCACGAGCCGGCTCGAGATCAGAGCGGCTCGGCTCGGAGCGGCTTGCGAGTCTCGAGCGAGCCGAGCCGAGCCCGCCTTTTGGGCTTGTTCCCGTAGCGGCTCGCGAGCTGTGTCAAATTACTTAATATGTAGAATAATAATGGATATTGGCTAATTTTATAGATTATGGTTTGTTCCTTAGTGTTTCATGATAGATATATGATAATTAGTAATTTAGATTACTCATAATAGTCGCGAGTCGCCTTCGAGCCGAGTCAAGCCTATTCCCTCAGCTCGTGAAATAGATGAGTCGAGCCGATCTCCGTCAGTTACCAAGCTACACCAAACCAAACCGAGCCGAACGGCTCGTTTCCAGCCTAATCCTGTGGAAGTGAAACATCGAAACAATAGGCATCGGAGGCAAGAATGCTTCACGAGAGGCGGGGTGCGTCCCAGCGTCCCCACCAGGCCACTACAGTCCAGAGCCCACAAGGCATGGGCACCAAAAGACAGAAAAAAAAGAAGAAAAAAAACCCCCCCGAAGCTGCGCGCGGCCGTTCTCGTCTTCCAGAAGTCTCTCCGTATCTCCCTCCCCGAAGCCCCGCCGGACCACCTTAACCTCCCCACCACAAGCCCGCACACATCATCCCGCTCCGCTCAAGTCGCCTCCGCATTCCTGCCCCCTCTACCCGCCCGCCGCCGCGCGGACGACGGGAGACGCCGGCACCATGCTCTTCCACTCGCTGTGCGCACCGCACCTTCACCTCCACCTCCCCCGCAGCCCGACCGCACGACCCGCCGCCGCCACGTGCAGGAACGCGCGTTGCATCGGCGTCACGCTATGCCTCCGGATGCCGACGACGCCGGAGGAGCGGCGGCAGAGGCGCGGGCTGGCCCAGTTCCTGGACTTATCGGCCGCGCCGACCCTCACGCCGCCCGCGCCCACGCCCGTGCATCTCACGCCCGCGGCCAAACGGCGCGGGGCGCTGCGGGAGATGCGCCGGGTGTGGTGGGTGTGCGGGGTCGGGTACTGGGTGCAGGGGTTCCGCTGCTTCCCGTGGCTGGCACTCAACTTCCACCTCACGCGCGGCATGGGGCTCAGCCCCGCCGGCCTGCAGCTCCTGCAGAACGCTGGTAGCCTCCCGCTCGTCGCCAAGCCGCTCTTCGGGGTCCTCTCCGATGCCGTCTACATCGGCCGCGCCCACCGCATACCCTACATCTCCCTTGGAGGTACACAGCCGATCTCTTTTTCCTCCCCTACCCCCGCTTATTTCTCGTTTTATTTTATTATTATGTTCGTGCGACTCCAGTAATGTTGGAGTTGGGAGGAAAGGGAATTATGATGCGAATGATGCTCGTCGTGAAATTATGTGCATTTCACTCAGTATTTCCGAATAAGCTGCAATTGTCTGCATCTCCATCTGGGTGAATTATCTTCAATTCATAAGCAAACTTGTGATCATCAATGTTCCCAACAATGAAACATTTGCAGGAGGAAATCTGGCTGTATTTCTCTAGTTGTTGTCTGGTATCATATGTCACTGTTTCTTCAATTGTTTCTACAAAAGTAAGAATGAATTTTAACCTAAGAAAATATCTGAGCCGTTGAACACATTGAAAGCAACACCTAGCTACGAAAATTTCTGAGCCGCTGAACACATTGAAAGGGGCAGCTATTTCACGTCTCTTTCTGAAATTGGAAACACCCTGGACATTGCAGTTCAACAACTGCAGTCAATTTCTCATTACAATATGTGTGGCTGTAACCATCTGATTGTCAGATGAAAACATGAAAAAAAACACTTTCAAGCTACTTCTGTTTAAAGCACTAAAGTGTTAGCACATAGACGTAGGTGCCTTGTTCCCTTGGCAATGGTATCATGACCTACTCGTTGCATCTGTTCTGTGTAAAAGATGCATTTTGGGAAGTGGTATATGCAGCCTTGGGATGGAGCAATACACTTTCCTTCCTGATGTGTACTTTGATTTTGTTGCTAGTCACACATTTCAAGCCTTGCCCATTTGGTTAAACCGACAGGTTACCCTTATTCTGTGGTTTTTGATGCAATGACGTGTGATTTACTCATGCTGCTAGTCACACAATACGTGTGCTGGTAAGCTGGTATTCTCATAATGGTCCCTTATTTTGTGGTTCCTATAAGAATATGCTGGCCGGACTTATCTCGAGGACCACAAATCACTACTGACCTTTAGATTTACATAGGTTGTCTATCAAGACTACACAACTCTTTTTGTCTTTACTGCATCACGTATATTTTCCTTGCCGTACTATGATATGGACAGCTTCTTGAGAAGTTGAGATGCATCTCCTAGCACAAATAACCGCATTTTAATTGAAATACTGTTAAATTGTCTGCTCATTTTTTTATACTTTCTGCACTTTTCCTTCATTTGATTTATTATTTGTCGTGTATTAATCTTTTTTTTGTGCTCAAATGCTAATTTTAATGTTTGCACAGAATCCTTTTTTAATAAACTAATGAGTTGTACAATTGAATATATATGCAATCACCAACCAAAAATTGCAAACCAGCTGTTTTTGGTTTATTGAACAATAAATTTTTTGCTGTAAGATCAGGACTAGATGACTAGTCACTAAGCTCCAATAAAAATAAAAAGGTATCTAGAGAATTTTTTTTATGATGCTTTTGTTGATCCTGTGGTTTACTGTCAAACTGTTCAGTGTCATAACTATTTGTTACTCAGCTGTTAATCAGAAAGTACATAGCTGACTTCTGTTTTTTTGGAAACCATACAACTTGAACTTATGTTGGTATGTTCAGTGTGGCTGCAGCTCATTGCTTGGGGAGTACTTGCAACCATTCCAGTTACAGGGGATGCGTTTCCAACTCTAATGGCATGCATTCTCATTGGAAATCTAGGAGCATCTGTCACAGAAGTCGTAAGTGATGCTGTTGTCACGGAGTTCAGTAGGACACAGAAGGCTGGTGTACTACAGTCATACGCATTTGTAGCCCTGGCTGCAGGATCCTTGCTGGGGAACTTGTCTGGTGGTTACATTCTGCTTAAAACACAGGAACCAAAGATCATGTTCACAGCATTCTCAGTCCTTCTTGGCTTCCAGCTAGCACTGTCCCTAAGTACAAAAGAGACATTGCCAAGCTCTCGAGGAAACTCCAGAAATCGTCTTGTCAAAAGCTCTTTGGCAGCTAACTTCCGCAAGCAATTCTCAAACTTGATGACAGCGATCAGAGAGGAAAGGATCTTATACCCTCTTGCATGGATCATGACATCCTTTGCTGCTGTGCCTGTTCTTTCTGGAACCATGTTCTGCTTTCAAACACAGTATTTGAATCTCGATCCATCGGTTATTGGTCTATCGAAAGTTGTGGGACAGGTCATGGTCTTATCACTAACGGTACTCTACAATCGATATCTTAAAAGGATACCACTGAGGTGCCTTACCACAGGACTTCAGATACTATATGCTCTGGCAGTTTTGTCAGATTTGATCCTTGTGAAACAAGTAAACCTTGTGCTAGGGATACCGAACGAGATTCATGTTCTTTGCTTCTCAGCTCTAGCTGAAGCTCTAGCTCAGTTCAAGGTCTTGCCATTCTCGGTTTTGTTGTCAAGTCTCTGTCCACCAGGCTGTGAAGGTTCTTTGTTCGCCTTCTTCACATCTGGACTGGTGCTTTCAGCAATACTTAGTGGAGTATTCGGAGTTGGATTGTCCACCCTGATCGGTGTGTCTTCTGTGGACTACTCCAGCTTGCCTTTGGGTATTTTGCTGCAAAGTTTGGCTGCATTGCTACCGTTGGGATGGATATCCTTTGTGCCTGAGAAATGGACTGCCGATGACACGGTTGTAATAAAAAGATGAAGTGTTTTCACCATACAAATTTCTAGGCAAGATCCTGTTAGGCAATGACACAATGTAGATAAATGTAGCCCACCCAGTCAACACTGGTGAGGTTACATGTATAGTATCCAGATTCTCTTCAATTAGTATAGTTCTTCTGATTACTGTACTATATGCAATACAGGATAGCCCTTATGCTCCTGCTGAATATAGCACACAAATTGCATTGAATTTGTTGTCTCGTGAAACGAGATTGGACTACAAAATTTGCTTCACATGCATTTGTTCCCATACCATTAGATTCTAAACTGACGCTCAGATACATCTTCTCCATAAAGATTAAAAAAAAGTATGGTCGTTCCACTACGGAGCCAGCTCGCTCATCCCAATCTGAACTGATTACAACGCCAGTAATCCATATTCTGGATTCCGAAGATGTTTTTTATGTCTGTTCACCCAAACGGGTCAAGTGAATAGATCGAATTTGTATCTTATTCTTCTGACATCTGCATGAATTCCTTTGGCTTATTCTAAAAGGTTTTACCATGTCGGATTGAAATTGAATGGAAGTTCAACTCACAAATGATAAAATTCCCTCTAGAGAGTGGCACCTTCAAGTTCTGCAGTACAAAAACAGACAGCACAAGTAGAGGAATGGAAAAGTCATCCAGAAGTAGTAACACCATGAGTCTACAACATATCTTTCTGCTATTTCGTACTATCTTTGTCCTAAATTTGCCAAGTAATAAGTTGTTTTTAACTTTCTTAAAGAGTTAAAATATCTTAAATTTAATTAAATTCATATAATAAAATAATAATATTTATAGTGTCAAATAAGTAGTGCTAGAATCTTTATTAATTACATTTTTATAGTGTATTAATTTATGGTCATAAATCTTGTAATTTTTTTTTAATTTTAGTCAATCTTAAGCTTAGCAAAACATGTAGGGAACGGAAGTACCAGCACAAAACAGCAGCTTCATGCTACATGAAGCATGAACAAGGAAGAAAAATACATCTACCAAAATCTAGGATGGACGTGGAAATTGAATGTGTTTGGCTGTCCCTATATATGGTGGATGCACTTGAGCTTAGCAAACAGCCCACAAGCCCAATGCTTACGCACCTTCGATTTGGTGCCCAAATTTTTGATTGAGGTCGCTCTTTGGAAAGGATAAAAACAAAACCCTTAATCTCGTTTTGCTTTAGCTGCTTCTGCTGAGAGAGGTAGTGAGAGAAGAACACACACCACAACATGAGAAGAGACGAAGAAGGATAAAGGGAAATATTTACAGATTTGGTGGCTCTGAACCGGTCATCATCAAGCCGATGATTAAGGCTCAAACTTGGATGGATTGGCACCAAATTTGGTGAGCTCGCACCTCACTTAGATTATTCTGATCTTTTAACTAGGTTTAAGTATTGGTTGAGTGGGAAATCAGATTTGAGAGGGGTTTTATCAGTTCATGTCACTACAGTATAAGAAAATAGCAGTTTTAGTAGATGATTGACTTGTTCGATGAAACAAGATGAGAAGCCAAGGGTTTTATGAAAATGCCTACCAATTAAGATTCAGTGTAATGAAGAGATACATTACATTTTTCAACATTATATCTAATAAAGTAAAACCTAACATCAAAATGTTTATTTCTTAAAACTTGCACGAGGTTCTTTAGCAAAACTATTATCTATACTACTTATTAAGAAAGCAAGAGTAGTCTGCCACCGTGGTTCTGCCGTTCTGCCTACTCTCGACTGATAGATGGGCCCTCGTGTCAGCGTCCTCTCCCTGCCTGACTCCTCACAGCAACCGTCCTTCCCCTGGTCCTCTCTCTCGCCCACATCCCCCACGAATCCCACCTCGCGTTCTCGCGACCACGAATCCCCGCCCCGTCGTCGCTTCCATGGCAGCTCTCTCTATCCCCGCCGCCCCGTCGCTGTAGCTCCCTTCCCCTCCCTCACCGATATGGGGAGCTGGTATTGGAGACACCGCACATTGAGTAGACGGATCCCGCGGGGGCCGGATCGAAGCCGAACCCCACAGCAACGCCCTCCCTCGGCCCTCTGTCTTCAGGCATCCCTCTGTCTCATCCTCCCACTCATCAGAGTTTGCGGCCAAGAGGAGCACAGAGTGGCAGACGATAAGGCCTGAATGGTGCGTCCCGTTCACCCACGACGCCTGCGACGACATCGACCAGATCCCGGAGGACAGTCGTCAACATCAAGGCGTCGTCCCCTTCGTCGACTCGGCTAGCCATGATGGCCCCTTCGCTATCGAGGACTACCTCGTCGCCACATGCCACCTAATCGGCTAACCACGGTGCAGGCACTCAAGACCGAGGAGATCCAGGAGGGGGGGTTCACGGTTGCCTCCTCTGCCAAGCACAACAGCACCTCATCCCCGCGCGTGCAACCACCACGCCATCGATCCCGGCCATCGACCTCGGCAGCCGCCGCACGAAGGTCTGCCGTGGGCCTCCGCCCCCACCGACCAAGCTGTCGGAATGTGCTCTTCGCTATTTCACAAAAGAGGCAAAAACAAAAGCCAATAATGAAAACCTAATCCCCCAAATCCCCAATCCCTCTCGAGTTGCTATTTAATGTTCCTGTTCTTCCCCTCCGATTCGATGTCCCTAGCTCTACACCCCGCGGCAATCGGACCCCAGATTGCAGAACTCGCGGTCATTGAGGAGGTGTTCGATGTTGGTTCCAACGCCTTATCGTCGGCACCATGACCAACAAGCTGGACACACGCTTCCCCTCTGTAAGATTCAATCTCATATGGTGTGATCAGTTTGAATTCCCATATCTTGATTCCATTGTGTATTTGATGCTTGATACATGTGCCTTTGTTATGTGTGTAGCTGTTTGAATTTCTGATGGTGAAATTTGCTTACAATTTCTTTCTTTCTTTGTCAATAAAGGCTTCCCTATGAGTTTAATAGGTCGGTACATTCTACGCTTGTGTTTCAATAAACTTTTTGTGGTCCGATAATAAGTACATACATCAGGATACTTTAGGGCTTCGGTTGACGATTTGGTGAATTCACTGTAGATCTAAGTAGTACATCTGTACAAAGTCCTCGCACCACCAGCATTTATGAGATAGGTATTTGGCGTGGATCAGGTTACCCTAATGGCGTTAGCCCCAACGACGATAACAACGATTTGACCGCTGTCTTCAGTTGCATCACCATTTGAAACATCTTCATTTAAGGGTGTTGCCCAAAGATTACGCTGGCCAGCTCCTCAAGGATTTGTCTAGGCTCCTAGACATGGAACGCTGTTTGCGTGTCTTTTCTCAATATTTTGGTTGATGTAAACTATTCCTTATGTTTAGCGTTAGAATATTGTCTTGGTTTTCTACTTTGGGATCTTTAAAATCTTTTGGCTCTTTGTCTAACCTGAATGACTCAAGCACTCATGCTTCATTTTTCTACAGTGATGAAGACGAGAGAAGTTCATCAGATGTTCTTTTATGAAGATGCATAAAAAAGACTGCTTCAATAGTTTTCTGCTGTGTTTGGGATGCTACCAGATGTTCCATGCATGGTCTTCTATTAATACATTGATATGCATAGAGGGATTTAAAGTTTATGGTTTGCTCTCACTAGGTATAATAACATCTTTCTTCAGTATGTTCTATCTAGAAATTAACTATGAGTTGCAGTCTACCAAAAAAGGTAATCACAATGTTGTTTCCCCTTTTGTATTTAAGTGTAAATAAGTACATAAATATATAAGTGAGCTGCTACTATTGCCTATTTGGTTTGCTAATATATATATCTATCTACTTATTTAACAAATAGTCTGTAACATACTACCTACTACAGTGCTAATACTAACAAAAAAGAATGAAAGGCATCCCACATCCTTCATGATCTGGTTCAGCTATTTCTTTTACAAATAATTTGTACCTGCTACTACTACCGTGTAATATCTAATTTATGGTACATTAGATTCAGAATATGATATGATAACAGAGATATGCAGGGCTTGTTCCTTCGAGCGACAAAGTCCATGCGACGCAGCTCATGCTTCTTCCTCTTTCCTTCCCCATTTTCTACTCCTGGCGGTGGTTGCCTTCTCACCACCCGAAACTAAAATCCCCAAAAATCGTGAACCCCTCGCCCTAGGCCCTAAATCCTACCAGAAAACTCTGAGGTCGTTTGCCAATTTGATCTGCCTCACCGTCGCTCGCCCGTCCGTCGATCGACCCAGCCCACTCTTCAACTCCGCTGCCTCCCTGTCCACCTCACCATCTCCGCCTTCCCCCGAAGCTATTGGTGGTAGTGGTGCCTCCGCCCTTGGGGATACGACATGGTAGGAGAGAGGGTGTGTGCCACCGCTCAACGGTGCGGGGGCACGGTCGATCTCTGTCGCGCCGCCGCAGTGGTGACACACCGTGCTAGCGATGTTGGTAGGACCATAGGAGGAGGGCCTCGCCGCTCGCGAGCGGGGTCGGTGGCCAACGACGCACGCACGTGGCTCTAAGGTTCATGTCAATTGTCAACTCTCTGCTTCATGTTTCACTCATAACTTGCATCTTAAGAAAAGCTCTCCGTATTTTATATAATCTTAGGCCTACAAACTTTCCATGTTTTTCCCTTTTTATTTATGGTCAAAGCAATATCATGCGCCAACTTTAAAAAAATCTAGATTGATGATTTTGAAAAAAACAATGGTGTATGCGTTGTCTCAAGTAGTGTCTAAGTTCTTGGCAGCTATTGTTAATGATTCCTGAATAATATCAACTGATTGTTTTCCTTTTCTTTTTAAAGTTTTACAGGATCATGCGCCAACACAAAGATATGTCGGTTTTGGGTAGCAGTTACTCTGTTACTGGACAATGTAGTGAGGATGTATAAACCTTGATGGCTATTTACTTTGCAAAATAGTGTAGAATGATATCCCATTCCCTTTTGTTATCATTTATTCCATCAGCATTCCAGAAAAAAGAATTTGATGGCTCATTTTGAAAGTATGGCTTTACAGCTTTAACATGGTGTTTTTGGCTTTCTGCGTGCAATTTGGTGAGCCTCAAGCAATGCTTGTGTAGTCCTTTGTTTCTTGATTTTCACCGCTTACATTTATGTTTGTTTGTTCTTAGCATTTGTTTCAGGTAATCAGGCATGCACCGCTGCATCATGTATTCTTTTTGGGTGCATCATTTTCTGATTTTGCCCTTGATTAATCAAGATGTGTAGCTATGCCAGTGTTAATCACCTATAGTCCAAATTATGGTAGTCCTTTTAGAGGAAAAAGCTCAAGCAAACTTCCCTGAAATTTTGAACCTAAACAAGCCCTCAATGCCTCTGCAATCTGCATTTATTCTGGCTATAACACAAATTAGTTAATCGGGATTCAGTTCTTGAGCCCAGAGGTATCTGTGGACTTTTTTGTTCACCGCCTTCACTGTAGTACTATGCTATAGTAGTATTGTTGAGTCAACCATACTCTCCGAATCTTTGATTTTAGAGCACGACCAAGCAACCGCCGACCACGCCCAATCGGAAGCTCTATCTTGGTAAGCGTCTTGCCAGGCTCTTGAGTGAATCTCTCACGCGTGTCTGCGGGTTCCTATGCACTGTTGTTTTGTATTGCCTGACGTTTTGTGTTTGTTGCTGATGTCATGATGCGATCATGTTTCTTTTTTGTTGTAGGCATCAAAGTACATTGTGGCGAGGAGGTGGCTATCAAGTTGGTATGAGATAGTCTGATACTATCATTGGACCATTTTTCTCTCTTTATCATGGAGTATATGTCTGACATTCAACATTAGTTTGTTCCATATGCAAACATATATTTGGTTAGCTATTGCTTGAAACAGTTTCGTGAAGAATTGACATGGCATAATTATGAAAATGAGTGGTGTGTTGCATGTAATTGCTTTTAGAAAGATTGGGATGGTTCTAAGTTATATTGTTACATGACTAATAACAAGACTATCAAACCTTTTCTTGGTTGTCCATACGAATTGACATGTTGATACAGTTCCAATCATGGTTCTGTTACCTTTCATTAGTGTGGCTGTATAACAGCTCCACTTTTTTAAAAAAGGAAGTAATGAGTCATATTTTCATAGGGCCATTTTGAGCATATAAAAATACACTAGCAAAGAGTTGATTTCTGGTGGTTCATGACAAGAGAATTTAGAAATTTACATTTTATCCTGTATATATGACGTCGATTATGGATTGACTGAAGCAAAAAAGTGCTATGGGAAAATTTAGGTTGCATTGTTCTATATGTAATGGCTTTCTAGCTTGAACATATACTATTACCTTTTGAGACATAATGAAGTTAGTCACTTTCAAGCAATATGACCTTTTAGTCTTAGTCTTGGTAGTACCCCTTTCAACATCTACCTGACTATTTCCCTTCATTTCATGTTTACCAAGAATCTGTAAAATCAAGGCATCCTTAGCTTCATTATGAGTCAAAACTATACATGATTCTCCTAGGGGAATTAAGTAATAATACAAGGACATAGGCTGTTTGTTTCATATGTTGTCATTGATTTAATATATTTCTTTTCCAAACTTCAGCTGTTTAACCCATATTCAAAAAAGATCTATGATTACTTGGGAGGCATTGAAGATATTAAGAAATCCAAGGTTTGTGGTACTTATTTGTTTAATATTTGCACCTATTGAACATTCTTTTTTTGCGCTGATTTTGTAGTTTTCTCCCTTTAATAGGTTCGTACTATAATTCCGACTGGAACTTCATTTCAGGATGACTGTGGTCAATATATGAAGCTAACTATTTCTTTTATTATAGTTCTACTTTTGTGTGTGTTCATTGTTGTTAATGTGATCATGTAATTAATAGCCCGTATTCTACGTGCAATCAGAATTGTAGCTCATTTAGGGTTCAACATCCCCAAAGAAACAACTTATTCTGTGAGAACACTTGCTTGCTTAGTGGCAAGACTTGATAAGATCTGTTTCAGACATGGACAATGTGGTTTCATTATATCAATGGATTCTGCTTCTCTAAAGAACCACATGAAGTAGCTTGTATGTTTGCCTCTTTGATTTATTTACATGTAATCTTTACAGGGAAGGATACTCATGGAGATGAACTATATGCTTGCTTATGGTTCAACTGAAGCTTCTTTGAGGTTTTTGTGGAGGTTTGTCCACCTTGAACATTTGTTGCCCTTTCAGGTAAACCCATGTCCAGGAAAATAAACATATCTTGAAAATTAAGTATTTGCAAAGTTTTGCTGACTGAATATTTGATTGGTTTGTAGTCTGTACAGGCACCCATGCAACATATTTCTCTTCGACTCATTTTAAGAGGAAGGATAAAGGAACTAATATGCTACTTGTGGGTTTTATTTTGGCATTTGTTAACTACTGTTATGTAGATTGAAAGGAGCTTAAAATCGACCCATGGTTTTATTTTCAGTTTTAAGTTTTTTTAATAACATGAGTAATGTTATTTTGAATTTCAGGTTATTGCCTTAGACATTAATTTACCTGTGAAGCAATCATTCCATATTCTCCATGAACAGGTACTGAGTCTTACCTGATCTGTCGCTTCCATTATATCGTCTATTGACATTCATAAACTTGGAGGCAACCCCTGCTCCATACATGCATTTCAGCGTTAGACGTTGGATGTCTAATGCCTGGGAGAGCTGCCTGGTCCAGCAAGTTTTTTTGAAGGCAAACCAAATAGGCCCAAATGTTTAAACTGCATTTTAGATTTGTTCTTGCTTTATATATTGCTTTTATTTTCTCTTTGTAATGTTTGTTCCGGGGTCTTTCCCTTTTTCTTCTTATACAATGATACATGGCTCTTCTGTGTGTTCGACAAAAATATATTGCTTTTGACTAGAATATAGAGGTGCAGTAAATATAGCAATTTGTGATATATAGATGCACTATTTGGTTCCACAGAATCTGATTGTCCACTAGAATTGATTTAGAACTCAAAACTACACTCGTAAATGCATATAGATAAACATCTTTGCAATAGTAGGTACAAGTCAATACCATGAACATGGTTGTGCACCAAGTGATTTAAATATTGGTGTCTTTACAGCATTCTATTTTCCTAGGTGAGAATTTTGTTCTGGTCCCAATTGTAGGGCATACAGGACATCTGCTATTTCCTATGCATTCTGATTTCAATATTTGATTTATTTACATGCAATCTTTACAGGGAAGGATACTCATGGAGATGAACTATATGCTTGCTTATGGTTCAATTGAAGCTTCTTCTTTGAGGTTGTTGTGGAGGTTTGTCCACCTTGAACATTTGTTGCCCTTTCAGGTAAACCCATGTCTAGGAAAATAAACATATCTTGAAAATTAAGTATTTGCAAAGTTTTGCTGACTGAATATTTGATCGGTCTGTAGTATGTACAGGCACTCAGGCAACATATTTCTGTTTGACTCATTTTAAGAGGAAGGATAAAGGAACTAATATGCTACTTGTGGGTTTTATTTTGGCATTTGTTTACACTACTGTTATGTAGATTGAAAGGAGCTTAAAATCTTCAATTGACATGTTGTAAAGATGAAATAGAAACTTATATATTTATTCTCTTCTTGCTCTCTATCCCACTCTGCAGAGCAGAATGTTTCATCATTTTCACTAAAAACTATAATCAACTAAGCATTTGTTTTTTTTATGGAGTTAGTACTTTTCTCTATGTTATTCTTATGTACTTCATTTGCTCTTCTGGTCCTGTAGGGTTGTGTGTTATTTTATCTGATATGGAAACATGGTTGAGTTGTGTGTTATTTTATCTTACTTTTGATTATCTGAAAGTTTATGTAAAGGATAACCATCTCATTTATTAGGATTAATATATTATAGTTCAACGATAGCAATAATTCTTGAACACTATCCTGACTTAACTGTGTTGTACTTCTGTAGAGCAAATCCTATGCATGCATGATCTTAGGTTGAATTCTTGAGATTAATGGCAAGCTCTACCAGCATGCTATGAAATTAGAAGTGGAGTTCTTTTCTTCTTAGCTTGTAGACCAACCTGTTGTAGCTCCACTTTCAAGATATTGTGATCCAAAATATAAACTCTTGATCTTTTCTAATTTTGATTTGACGTGCACTATTATTGATTCATCTGCCAATTGCATCAAGTTTTGTTTCCTTGTAACAAACCTATTTGGTGTACTTACATGTGTTTGTACTCAGATGTAATGCATGATACCTTGTATTGTAATTTTCTGCTTGTTTCTTTTCTACCTTAGCACAAGGTGGTTGCTGATCATTGTCTTTCTTTTCTTTAGTGGTTGATGAGCATTGCATTTCCTTGTACCAAACCTATTTGTTTTGGTTGCTTTACGTTACCAACACAGATTACTTGAGTTGTCGATGAGCATTGCATTTTACTACACAAGATGAATTTGTTTGATGTGTAAGGCTTTTAATGTATATAAAAATTCTTAACTTTCAAAAGATGGTAACAAGAACATAAGGTATCAATTAGTATTTTTGAATTTTAATGTATCTTATTATAACATGTTCACTCCGTAGCAACGCACGGGCGCTCACCTAGTTATCACAAAAGAGTAGAAAAATACTCCAAAACAATCTTACACTAACACATGCAGAAGCAGAAAGCCCAAATTCTTTAGTATCATGGATATCCTTGAAAACCCGTTTGGCAACTTGGCATATGAAGCATGTGGAGAAGCTTGAAATCGAGCATATAAATACTCAACAAATTTTCTCATCATTATCAACAAAAATGCTCTCCCCCTAAACATATGCACGTGTATCTACATGCATATTATCATGTCTACTTAAAAGAAAGATGTCGAGGACTTCCTACTAGGGTTAGAAATACAATGCTTGGAGTCCAATACTGAGTCACACAACTGAAAGTATGAGGATGCACATCCTAGGTAATTTTATGTATAAATTCGTATTTATAAGTACTTATGCTTCTAATAATAAAAGGTGTTTTCTTCACTCCATATACCAAATCAGATGACACACCCTCATGAGGAACAAGGTATGCATTATAAAAATTAGAGCTAGCCTTAGCTCTTTTTTACTTTATTGTTTAGCTAGTCTAAAGCAAAATTCTACCTTATATCCATCTCTTCCATAATGAGTGCATGTATATTTAACTTTATATTTATGATAAAAAGTAGATTTAAGATAAAAAGTAGAAGCCAAATTTTCATTCATTGTGCTAGTAGATGACATTATTCTAGTAGATTTAAAAAGAATCTTTTTAGTCTCATTACAAGTTTTAAACATTCTATTATCAAGAGATTTAACAATTTTAGTTGCATGAGTCTTTGAATGTTCATAAGAGTCAAAGCATAAACCTGTTATAAATTTTATAGAACTTCTGCGGATTAGATTTCTCTTTCTTCTTTGATCTCACATTCTGTAAAGCTTTGATAAGAGAGTAGAGAAAATGCCCAAGGAGTCTTCTGGTTGTTGTTCTAGTTGTTCCTCGGTTAGTGAAGACAAAAAGGACAAGGCATTGTGTCGGGGATAAGATCCTGGGTCCATAGGACCCATCGATCAGCGAGCGCGCCCGAGGAAAGCCAGTGGCAACTAGGGCACGTCGATCAGCTGGAGGTGACAGGTAGTGTCTACCCTAGAGGCACCCACTCCTGGACGAGCCCTGCAGCACCGAGCCCAGGGTTGGGAATGGCGGAGTCTAACAGGGGGCAAGTGTACTGAAGGGAAACCACTCGAGTGGTCACTCTCCTGGCCCGAGACCGACCCGTCAGATGTGACCCGCATTAACTGTGAATGGTACCGAGCCACATTGGAGGCGTCGGCCTGCCTCCCACTCATATCCTACAAGCCCCTCAGACCATAGTGCAATCATGACCTACGAATCCCTCGAACTACGATGCATTTATGGCCCACGCACCCCTGACCTACGGTGCACTCATGGCCTACCGTGACTAGTCCTTAGTGCGCAAACCTCTGGCAGGGCACAACACAATGAACCGTGTCGAGCCCCAGGCTACGAGGGCCAGGGGTTGGCATAGCCTGAATGATGACACTCAGACCCCACGTTGCCCGCGCCATCCAACAGAAATAATACGAGATAGTCAGGCGACCTCGAGGCCCACGAGCACACGTGGCTTTACCCCATGGTAGAACGCTCAGTTTTACCATCACCCGATGGCACCTTCTTAAGGAAGCCACCGCTGGTTGACCCCCCTCTTTAGCCTATAAAAGGAGGAGGTCGGCCTGAGGCTGGGGGCTGGCAAACTCTTGGATCCCCAAAGACATGGACGGACGCAAGTGAAGGATTACGGGGAGGCTACGCTAGCGCAAAACAAAATTTTCAACCCCATAAAACCAAGAACTACTGCGGTTATAGGTCATGGAATTACCACTAGACGCGCAGAGTAGCGGAAGACGTCTCGATGTAGATGAACGTGTCGAGCAGTGCCGTGCAGTCGTCGGCGTCCTTCACGTCCTCGCACGGTTCGTCCTAGTGCTCCAGATGCAACACCTCCGAGGTATCCACACGTACAGGGAGGAAGCGCTGCGTACCGAACTGCTAGGTTCGCGACGGCGGCTTGGCGAGGGCGAGAGGCGAGCGGCTACTCGTTTGCTGGTGGCCAATTAGGGTTAGCCTAACCGTGCCCCCGCCCCTCATTATATAGGTGTTATGGTGGGCTTCTGACACCGAGGCCCATCAGTAACCCTAAAGCCCAGTCTAATTTCGGATCTAATCCTAGTTAGGCTTCCTTCCTCTTAAGTGTGTGACCCTACAGGTTCACGTACAAATAGACATAGCCCGAGTACTCTTACTTGGCCCAATAATTGACAGCGGCCTCTAGCAAGACATATCAACTCCTATGCGCACGTAAAGATCATATCAGACAAACCATTGCAACATTTCGTACATGATGTTCCCTTTGTCTCACGATATTTGGTCTGGCTCTAAGCTGACCTCTCTTTCTCGATACTGTGAATTGGAATCCTTTCAATGGTTAACTCTTAACCCTAGCATGGCCATGCATTTCTTGATCCAATCACTCGAGGGGCCCAGAGATATCTCTCTCACAAAGAGAGGGACAAATTCATCTTGACTGACCATGCCTCACATCATGCTTCCTGACAAACCCAAAACTACCTTTATAACTACCCAGTTACGGAATAGCGTTTGATAGTCCCTAAGTAAGTCAATTCACATCTTGAGAACATGTGACAATCTCAGGTCTAAGGATACAGTATTCATGTTGCAAAAAGAGAACTATATTACAATATCTCACGTTGGGTCGGTCCAGCCTCATGTCATACATGCGCCCACATTATTAGTTTAACATCTCCATGTTCATGACTTGTGAAATGTAGTCATCAACTAATACATGTGCTAGTCATCGACTCTGACTAGGGACATCATTTAGAATAACCATATAAGTAAAGAATCTCACAAACATTTCACATAATCGCTAATCAAGGCAAGGTGCCTTCCACGGATATTCAATTAAGCAATATATATCATGGATACAAAGAAATATGTTCATCTCTATGATTATCTCTAGGGCATATTTCTAACAGTCTCCCACTTGCACTAGAGTTAATCTAGAAGATATCTAATACCCATAGATCTCATGTGTGCCTCATGCTTAGGTTGTGGAAGAGGTTTTGTCAAAGGATCAGCAACATTCAAATCCGTATGTATTTTGCATATCTTTATCTCACCTCGCCTAACGAATTCCCGTATGAGGTGAAACTTCCGCAGTACGTGTTTGCTTTTCTGGTGGTTCCTTGGCTCCTTAGCTTGCGCAATAGCCCCATTGTTGTCACAGTGGAGGTTCAATGGACTAGATGCATTAGGAAACACACCAAGCTCGATGAGGAACTTTCTTATCCAAACACCTTCCTTCGCAGATTCAGAAGCTGCAATGTACTCGGCTTCTGTTGTAGAATCAGTCACAGTCTCCTGTTTGGAACTCTTTGAAAGGGAAATGTGCCCTTGGGCCATTTCTAAGTATTTTGGTGATTGAGTGCCAACACATGTGCTTAATTGTGAATTTGTGTACATGGATGAACAAGGTGCAAATCATGAAGTAAAGGTATGTTTCTAAGCCTTAGTACATTGGTTTTATGTACTAATATATTTGTCTAAGTGTTAGAAACAGAAAGAAGAAGAAAAGAGAAGAGGAGAATAGTCTTGGCTGTGTGGTGCCAAGACCCAGCTCGGTCTGGAGCACCGGACTGTCCGGTGTGCACCGGACAGTGTCCGGTGCGCCAGGCCGACTCGGCGCGAACTGGCCGCTCTCGGGAAATTGGCCGACGGCGTACGGCTAAAATTCACCGGACTGTCCGGTGTGCACCGGACTGTCCGGTGAGCCAACGGTCGGCCGGGCCAACGGTCGGCCGCGCAATCCGCGCGGGACACGTGGCGGAGCCAACGGTCGGAAGACGGCACCGGACTGTCCGGTGTGCACCGGACATGTCCGGTGCGCCAACGGCTCTCAGATCTCCAACGGTCTGCAACGGTCGGCAGCGCCAGATAAGGAAACAAATCGGGCACCGGACAGTGTCCGGTGTGCACCGGACTGTCCGGTGCCCCCGACGACAGAAGGCAAGGATGGCCTTCCGGATTTGTTCTCAACGGCTCCTAGCTGCCTTGGGGCTATAAAAGGAGCCCCTAGGCGCATGGAGGAGACACACAAGCAACCTTTGAGCATTCCTGATCACCCACAAGCAATCTTTGCGCATTCTGTTGTCATTCTAAGTGTTTCGAGCTCTGTTCTAGTGAGAACTGTGTGATACTCTTGTGAGCTCGATTCTTGGTCGTGTGTGTGCGAGTTTCGCTGTGGATTTGTGTGTGTTGCTTCCCTCCCTTACTCTGTGCTTCTTTGTGATCATATACTTGTAAGGGCAAGAGACTCCAATTTGTGGAGATTCCTTGCAAACGGGATAGTGAAAGGAAAACAAAACACCGTGGTATTCAAGTGGGTCTTTGGACCGCTTGAGAGGGGTTGATTGCAACCCTCGTCCGTTGGGACGCCACAACGTGGAGTAGGCAAGCGTTGGTCTTGGCCGAACCACGGGATAAACCACTGTGTCATCTCTGTGCTTGATCTTTTGTGGTATTGTGTTTTGTTAAGACTTCACCTTAGCCACTTGACAATAATCGTGCTAACACTTAACAAGTTTTTGTGGCTTAAGTTTGAAGTTTTTACAGGATCACCTATTCACCCCCCCTCTAGGTGCTCTCAATTGGTATCAGAGCCGTTCTCTTCACAAAGGGACTAACCGCCCAAAGAGATGGATCCTAAGGGGAAGGGTATTGTGATCAATGACAAAGAAAAGGAATCCTTCGTCAACGAGCCGAAGGACGATAAGCCTACCGACTCCGGCTCGGGCCAAAGACGGAAGGAAGGGAAGAAGAAAAAGACAAGGCGCATCAAGGAGATCGTCTACTACGACAGCGACGAGTCTACTTCTTCCCAAAAGGATGAGGACCACAACGACTACGAGAGGAGAAAACCGGTTAATTCGAACTTTTCTTTTGATTACTCTCGTATTCCGCAAAGTTCACATTCACATTTGCTCTCCATTCCACTCGGCAAGCCCCCACACTTTGATGGAGAGGACTACGGATTTTGGAGCCACAAAATGCGTAGTCACCTATTCTCTCTCCATCCTAGTATATGGGAGATTGTAGAGAGTGGGATGCACTTTGATAGTTCGGATAGTCCCATGTTCATTAATGAACAAATTCATAAGAATGCACAAGCTACTACTGTTCTTCTAGCTTCCTTGTGCAGGGATGAATACCATAAAGTGAGCGGCTTGGACAACGCCAAGCAAATCTGGGACACCCTCAAGATTTCTCATGAGGGGAACGACGTCACCTTGCTCACCAAGATGGAGTTGGTGGAGGGAGAGCTTGGACGGTTCGCGATGATAAGGGGCGAGGAGCCAACGCAAACGTACAACCGGCTCAAGACCCTTATCAACAAGATAAGAAGCTACGGGAGCACGCGATGGACGGACCACGACGTCGTCCGCCTAATGCTCAGGTCCTTTACCGTACTTGATCCTCATCTCGTGAACAATATTCGTGAGAATCCCAGGTACACGATGATGACGTCCGAGGAAGTGCTTGGAAAATTCGTAAGCGGGCGGATGATGATCAAGGAGGCAAGATACGTCGACGAAGCGTTGAACGGTCCGATCAACGAGCCGCAACCCCTTGCTCTCAAGGCAACACGAAGCAAGGAGGCGCTACCCAGCAAGGTGGCACAGATTGAGGCGGCCGGACTCAATGATGAAGAGATGGCTCTCATCATCAAGCGATTCAAGACGGCGCTAAATGGTCGCAAGGGGCAGCCAAGCAAGACCAAGACCAAGGGGAAGCGCTCATGCTTCAAATGCGGTAAGCTTGGTCATTTTATCGCTAACTGTCCCGATAATGAAAGTGACCAGGAAAAGGGGAACAAAAGAGAGAAGAAGAAGCAATACAAGAAGGCAAAGGGCGAGGCGCATCTAGGAAAGGAGTGGGACTCGGATTGCTCCTCCTCCGACTCCGACAACGAAGGACTCGCCGCCACTGCCTTCAACAAATCGGCTCTCTTCCCCAACGAGCGTCTCACTTGCCTTATGGCAAGGGAGAAGAAGGTGAGTACTCAAGACTCCACTTATGCTTCTTCTAGTGATAGTGAGTCTAGTGATGATGATGACATAGATTATTCTTGCTTGTTCAAAGGCTTAGATAGATCTAAAATTAATAAGATTAATGAGTTGATTGATGCTTTAAATGACAAGAATAGATTACTAGAAAAACAAGAGGATCTTTTATATGAGGAGCATGATAAATTTGTTAGTGCACAAAAATCATATGCTTTAGAAGTGAAAAGAAATGAGGTGCTTTCTAGTGAATTATCCTCTTGTCATGAAACCATTGCTTCTTTACGAAATGTTAATAATGATTTAAGTGCTAAACTAGAAGTAGCTAGTAAATCAAATTCCTGTGTTGAAAATGTTACAATTTGCACTAGGTGTAAGGATTTTGATGTTAATGCCTGTAGTGAACACTTAGCTTCAATTTCCAAACTAAGTGATGAATTGGCTAGTCTTAATGCACAACTTAAGACTAGCAAAAGTGAATTTGACAAGTTAAAATTTGCAAGGGATGCCTATACAATTGGAAGACATCCCTCAATTAAGGATGGGCTTGGCTTCAAGAGGGAAGCCAAGAACTTAACAAGCCATAAGGCTCCCATCTTCGTCAAGGAGAAGGGGAAGGCCCCTATGGCTAGTAGTGCGAAAAAGAACCATGCCTTTATGTATAATAATAGGAGAAATGCTAGAAAGGCTTATAATGACTTTGATTCACATGTTTATGATTCTCATGCCATGTTTGCTTCTAGTTCTTCTTATAAGCATGATAGGGATATGTGTAGAAGAAATGTTGTACATATGCCTAGGAGAAATATTGCTCATGTGCCTAGAAAGAATGTTATTCATGCTCCTAGGAAAGTAGTGAATGAACCTTCTATAATTTATTATGCTTTAAACACTTCCTTTGCTATTTGTAGAAAGGATAGGAAAATAATTGCTAGGAAATTAGGGGCAAAATGCAAGGGAGATAGGACTTGCATTTGGGTCCCTAAGGACATTTGTGCTAACCTTGCAGGACCCAACATGAGTTGGGTACCTAAGACCCAAGCCTAAATTTGCCTTGCAGGTTTATGCATCCGGGGGTTCAAGCTGGATTATCGACAGCGGATGCACAAACCATATGACGGGGGAGAAGAAGATGTTCACCTCCTACGTCAAGAATAAGGATTCCCAAGATTCAATTATATTCGGTGATGGGAATCAAGGCAAGGTAAAAGGGTTAGGTAAAATTGCAATTTCTAATGAGCATTCTATCTCAAATGTATTCTTAGTAGAGAGTCTTGGATATAATTTGCTATCTGTTAGTCAATTATGTCAAATGGGATATAATTGTTTATTTACAAATGTAGATGTGTCTGTCTTTAGAAGATGTGATGGTTCACTAGCTTTTAAGGGTGTACTAGACGGCAAGCTTTATTTAGTTGATTTTGCAAAAGAAGAGGCCGGTCTAGATGCATGCTTAATGGCTAAGACTTGCATGGGATGGCTGTGGCATCGCCGCTTAGCACATGTGGGGATGAAGAACCTCCACAAGCTTCTAAAGGGAGAACACGTGATAGGTCTAACAAATGTGCATTTCGAAAAAGATAGACCTTGTGCAGCTTGTCAGGCAGGTAAACAGGTGGGAGGAGCGCATCACAACAAGAATGTGATGACCACGTCAAGACCTCTGGAGCTGCTGCATATGGACCTCTTCGGACCCGTCGCCTATCTAAGCATAGGAGGAAGTAAGTATGGTTTAGTTATTGTTGATGACTTTTCCCGCTTCACTTGGGTGTTCTTTTTGCAGGATAAGTCTGAAACCCAAGGGACCCTCAAGCGCTTCCTCAGGAGAGCTCAAAATGAGTTTGAGCTCAAGGTGAAGAAGATAAGGAGCGACAACGGGTCCGAGTTCAAGAACCTTCAAGTGGAGGAGTTTCTTGAGGAGGAAGGGATCAAGCACGAGTTCTCCGCTCCCTACACACCACAGCAAAATGGTGTGGTAGAGAGGAAGAACAGGACGCTAATCGATATGGCGAGGACGATGCTTGGAGAGTTCAAGACCCCCGAGTGCTTTTGGTTGGAAGCCGTGAACATGGCTTACCACGCCATCAACAGGGTCTACCTTCACCGCCTCCTCAAGAAGACGTCATATGAGCTACTAACCGGTAACAAACCCAATGTATCTTACTTTCGTGTTTTTGGGAGCAAGTGCTACATTCTAGTGAAGAAGGGTAGAAATTCTAAGTTTGCTCCCAAAGCTGTAGAAGGGTTTTTATTAGGTTATGATTCAAATACAAAGGCGTATAGGGTCTTCAACAAATCATCGGGTTTGGTTGAAGTCTCTAGCGACATTGTATTTGATGAAACTAATGGCTCTCCAAGAGAGCAAGTTGTTGATTGTGATGATGTAGATGAAGAAGATGTTCCGACGGCCGCTATACGAACCATGGCGATTGGAGACGTTCGGCCACAGGAACAAGATGAACGAGATCAACCTTCTTCCTCAACCACGGTGCATCCCCCAACTCAAGACGATGAACAGGTTCATCAAAAGGAGGCGTGTGATCAAGGGGGAGCACAAGATGATCACGTGATGGAGGAAGAAGCACAACCGGTACCTCCAACCCAAGTTCGAGCGATGATTCAAAGGGATCATCCCGTCGACCAAATTTTGGGTGACATTAGCAAGGGAGTAACTACTCGATCTCGATTAGTTAATTTTTGTGAGCATTACTCTTTTGTCTCCTCTATTGAGCCTTTCAGGGTAGAGGAGGCCTTGCTAGATCCGGATTGGGTGTTGGCCATGCAGGAGGAACTCAACAACTTCAAGCGCAATGAAGTTTGGACGCTGGTGCCTCGTCCCAAGCAAAATGTTGTGGGAACCAAGTGGGTGTTCCGCAACAAACAGGACGAGCACGGGGTGGTGACGAGGAACAAGGCTCGACTTGTGGCAAAAGGTTATGCCCAAGTCGCAGGTTTGGACTTTGAGGAGACTTTTGCTCCTGTGGCTAGGCTAGAATCAATTCGTATCTTGCTAGCATATGCCGCTCACCATTCTTTCAGGTTGTACCAAATGGATGTGAAGAGCGCGTTCCTCAACGGGCCAATAAAGGAGGAGGTGTACGTAGAGCAACCCCCTGGCTTCGAGGATGAACGGTACCCCGACCACGTGTGTAAGCTCTCTAAGGCGCTCTATGGACTTAAACAAGCCCCAAGAGCATGGTATGAATGCCTTAGAGATTTCTTAATTGCTAATGCTTTCAAGGTTGGGAAAGCCGATCCAACTCTTTTCACTAAGACTTGTGATGGTGATTTGTTTGTGTGCCAAATTTATGTCGATGACATAATATTTGGTACTACTAATCAAAAGTCTTGTGAAGAGTTTAGCAGGGTGATGACGCAGAAATTCGAGATGTCGATGATGGGTGAGTTGAACTACTTCCTTGGGTTCCAAGTGAAGCAACTCAAGGACGGCACCTTCATCTCCCAAACGAAGTACACACAAGATCTGCTAAAGCGGTTTGGGATGAAGGACGCCAAGCCCGCAAAGACTTCGATGGGAACCGACGGACACACCGACCTCAACAAAGGAGGTAAGTCTGTTGATCAAAAAGCATACCGGTCAATGATAGGGTCTTTACTTTATTTATGTGCTAGTAGACCGGATATTATGCTTAGCGTATGCATGTGTGCTAGATTTCAATCCGATCCTAAGGAGTGTCACTTAGTGGCAGTGAAGCGAATTCTTAGATATTTAGTCGCTACGCCTTGCTTCGGGATCTGGTATCCAAAGGGGTCTAACTTTGACTTGATTGGGTACTCAGATTCCGACTATGCTGGATGTAAGGTCGATAGGAAGAGTACATCAGGGACGTGCCAATTCTTAGGAAGGTCCCTGGTGTCATGGAATTCTAAGAAACAAACCTCCGTTGCCCTATCCACCGCTGAGGCCGAGTACGTTGCCGCAGGTCAGTGTTGCGCGCAACTACTTTGGATGAGGCAAACCCTCAGGGACTTTGGCTACAATCTGAGCAAAGTCCCACTCCTATGTGATAATGAGAGTGCTATCCGAATAGCGGAAAATCCTGTTGAGCACAGCCGCACAAAGCACATTGACATCCGGCATCATTTTTTGAGAGACCACCAGCAAAAGGGAGATATCGAAGTGTTTTATGTTAGCACCGAGAACCAGCTAGCCGATATCTTTACCAAGCCTTTAGATGAGAAGACCTTTTGCAGGCTGCGTAGTGAGCTCAATATCTTAGATTCGCGGAACTTGGATTGAATTGTAGCATACATGTACTTATGCCCTTGATCATGTTCTTTCTGCATTTTGTTGCTTATTATGGTGCTCAAGTTGTACAAACACTCCCTGGACCTCACAAGTCCGTTGCAAAGTGATGCACATGTTTAGGGGGAGACGTGTTACAACTTGACCCTTTGAGACTAACCATATGCTTGAGTTTGCCTGTTTTAGTCTCAACGGAGAATTGAAAGGGAAAAGGTGGACTTGGACCATGAAAGACTTCCACTGCACTCCGATAAGGGGTAACTTATTCCAAGTCCATCTCATGAACTCTTATTGCCATTTGCTCTTAATTGAAGATTTTGGTGAGGCAATGGGGTTATAGGGCCAAGATTAATCCCGTTTTGGTGCTTGATGCCAAAGGGGGAGAAAATAAAGGCCAAAGCAATAAATGGATCAGCTACCACTTGAGAAATTTAAAAATAGTAGAGTAGAGTTTTTGGTTTGTCAAAACCCCTTTTGTCTCTTTTGGCTTCTTGTGGGGAGATTATGGGAAAAAGGGGGAGTTTTTGAAATCTTTGATCAATCTCTTTTGGAATGACTCTCTTTATGCCTCAACATGTGTGTTTAACTTAGAGATAGAGATTTGAGTTTGATTTGCAAAAACAAACCAAGTGGTGGCAAAGGATGATCCATATATGCCAAAACTGATTCAAAATAAATTTAAGTTTTATTTGAAGTGAGTTTGCACTTGTTCTAGTTGCTTTATGTTGTGTTGGCATAAATCACCAAAAAGGGGGAGATTGAAAGGGAAATGTGCCCTTGGGCCATTTCTAAGTATTTTGGTGATTGAGTGCCAACACATGTGCTTAATTGTGAATTTGTGTACATGGATGAACAAGGTGCAAATCATGAAGTAAAGGTATGTTTCTAAGCCTTAGTACATTGGTTTTATGTACTAATATATTTGTCTAAGTGTTAGAAACAGAAAGAAGAAGAAAAGAGAAGAGGAGAATAGTCTTGGCTGTGTGGTGCCAAGACCCAGCTCGGTCTGGAGCACCGGACTATCCGGTGTGCACCGGACAGTGTCCGGTGCGCCAGGCCGACTCGGCGCGAACTGGCCGCTCTCGGGAAATTGGCCGACGGCGTACGGCTAAAATTCACCGGACTGTCCGGTGTGCACCGGACTGTCCGGTGAGCCAACGGTCGGCCGGGCCAACGGTCGGCCGCGCAATCCGCGCGGGACACGTGGCGGAGCCAACGGTCGGAAGACGGCACCGGACTGTCCGGTGTGCACCGGACATGTCCGGTGCGCCAACGGCTCTCAGATCTCCAACGGTCTGCAACGGTCGGCAGCGCCAGATAAGGAAACAAATCGGGCACCGGACAGTGTCCGGTGTGCACCGGACTGTCCGGTGCCCCCGACGACAGAAGGCAAGGATGGCCTTCCGGATTTGTTCTCAACGGCTCCTAGCTGCCTTGGGGCTATAAAAGGAGCCCCTAGGCGCATGGAGGAGACACACAAGCAACCTTTGAGCATTCCTGATCACCCACAAGCAATCTTTGCGCATTCTGTTGTCATTCTAAGTGTTTCGAGCTCTGTTCTAGTGAGAACTGTGTGATACTCTTGTGAGCTCGATTCTTGGTCGTGTGTGTGCGAGTTTCGCTGTGGATTTGTGTGTGTTGCTTCCCTCCCTTACTCTGTGCTTCTTTGTGATCATATACTTGTAAGGGCAAGAGACTCCAATTTGTGGAGATTCCTTGCAAACGGGATAGTGAAAGGAAAACAAAACACCGTGGTATTCAAGTGGGTCTTTGGACCGCTTGAGAGGGGTTGATTGCAACCCTCGTCCGTTGGGACGCCACAACGTGGAGTAGGCAAGCGTTGGTCTTGGCCGAACCACGGGATAAACCACTGTGTCATCTCTGTGCTTGATCTTTTGTGGTATTGTGTTTTGTTAAGACTTCACCTTAGCCACTTGGCAATAATCGTGCTAACACTTAACAAGTTTTTGTGGCTTAAGTTTGAAGTTTTTACAGGATCACCTATTCACCCCCCCTCTAGGTGCTCTCACTCTTCCAACTAACAGCACCACCATTTATTATGAACACAAAACCTGATTGCGATTTTAACTCGTCTGGGTCAGTTTGGAAGCTAGCATCGGTGTAACCAGTTACAACGAGCTCCTCCTTACCCCCATATACCAGGAACATATCTTTAGTCCTTCTTAAGTACTTAAGAATGCCTTTTACCGCTGTCCAGTGACCCTCACCTGGATCAGCCTAGTACCTACTCGTAGCACTTATAGCGTATGAAACATCTGGGCGTGTACTTATCATGGCATACATGATTGATCCAATTGCTGAGGCGTATGGTACCTTACTCATGCGCTCCCGCTCATTAGCCGTCGCAGGACATTGCATCTGGCTAAGGTGTATACCATGTGACATAGGTAAGAACCCTTTCTTGGACTGTTCCATGTTGAACCATTTCAAAACCTTACCAATGTATGTATCTTGACTTAATCCTATAAGCCTCTTCGACCTATCTCTATAGATCCTTATGCCCAAAATATATGCTGCTTCCCCTAAGTCCTTCATAGAAAAAACTCTTTTTCAGTGAAGCCTTGACGGACTCCAGCATAGGAATGTCATTCCCAATCAATAATATGTCATCCACATACAAGACCAGAAATACAACAGCGCTCCCACTTTCCTTCTTGTAAACACAAGCTTCTTCTTCATTCTGATGAAAACCAAACCCTTTGACCACTTCATCAAAACGAATGTTCCAACTCTGAGATGCTTGCTTCAACCCATAAATGGATTTCTAAAGTTTGCATATCTTTCCAGCATTGATCGGATCGACAAAACCCTCGGGTTGTATCATATACACGTCCTCATCTAGGTTTCCATTAAGGAAAGCTGTTTTGACATCCATCTGCCAAATCTCATAATCGAAATATGCGGCAATAGCTAGAATGATCCGAATAGGTTTAAGCATCGCTACTGGCGAGAATGTCTCGTCATAGTCAACTCCTTGAACTTGTCAAAAACCCTTTGCAACAAGTCGAGCCTTATAGATGTGAACATTTCCATCCATGTCTTTCTTCTTCTTATAGATCCATTTGCATTCTATGGGTCTAACACCATCAGGCGGGTCAACCAAGTTCCAAACTTGATTTTCTCCCATGGAATCTATCTCGGATCTCATGGCGACTTGCCATTTCTCGGAATCTAGGTCCATCATCGCTTCTGCATATGTTGCAGGTTCGTCGTTGTCTAACAACAACACTTCCCCATTGCCCAACAATAGCACTTCTCCTCGTGCCTCGCGAAGCCTTGCTGATCTTCGTGGTTGTGGTGGTGATTCTCTTACCATAGACGTCTCAACTTGTTCTGCTACATTAGCATCACTTGTTGAATCTTGTCCCACTGGCTCATCCTGAACTTCTTCAAGATACACCTTTTGTTTACTTTTCTCTCTTTTGAGAAACTCTTTCTCTAAGAACACACTGTTCCGGGCGACAAACACTTTGCCCTCTGACCGGTGGTAAAAGTAATATCCTAAAGTTTCCTTTGGATATCCCACGAACATGCACTTGTCCGATTTTGGAGTGAGTTTATCCGACTGAAGTCGCTTGACGTAAACCTCACAACCCCAAATCTTCGGAAAAGACAAACTGGGAGTCTTCCTAGTCCACATCTCATATGATGTCTTAACTACGGATTTAGACGGTACCCTATTTAGTGTGAAAGCTGCTGTTTCTAGAGCGTATCCCCAAAACGACAAAGGTAGGTCCGACTGGCTCATCATTGATCGAACCATATCCAATAAAGTCCGATTACGTCGCTCAGACACGTCATTCCTCTGAGGCGTTCCAGGCGGCGTAAGCTGTGGAACAATTCCACAACTCCTTAGATGATTGCTAAACTCATGACTCAAATATTCACCTCCACGATCCGACCGCAGTGCTTTAATTTTTTTGCCACGCTGATTTTCTACTTCATTCTGAAACTCTTTGAACTTTTCTAAGGATTCAGACTTGTGTTTCATTAAGTAGACATACCCATATCTACTAAAATCATCAGTGAAGGTTATGAAGTATTGGAATCCTCCCCTAGCTGTCGTACTCATTGGTCCGCACACATCAGTATGTATGAGTTCCAATAAATCTAATGTCCTCTCCGGTAAACCCGTGAAGGGCGCCTTGGTCATCTTACCAAGTAAGCAAGCTTCACATGTCTCGTATGATTCAAAATCAAACGAAGTTAAAAGCCCATCAGAATGAAGCTTCTTCATGCGATTCTCACTTATATGACCCAAACGACAGTGCCACATGTAGGTAGGACTTAAATCATTAGACCGAGGCCTTTTAGCACTAATATTACAGATAGGTGCATCATCAAGATTTAAAATGAATAACCCATTCATAATGGATGCAAAAGCCACAAACATGCCATTCTTAGAGATCACACAACCATTGTTTTCACTCGCAAATGAATAACCATCCTTCATCAAACATGAAGGAGGCATAATGTTTCGACTCATACTAGGAACTAGATAACAATTATTTAACTCCAAAATAAATCCGGATGGGAGGTGGAGTTGCATCGTCCCGACGGTCAACGCAGCAACTCTTGCATTATTGCCTACCCGGAAATCAACTTATCCTCTTTTCACGCTTCTACTTCTTATCATTCCTTGCATCGAATTGCAAATATGGGCAACCGATCCGGTATCAAATACCCAAGAATTAATATAAGAATCAGCAAGAAAAATTTCTGTAATGTGAATAGCAAGTGTACCTTCTACAGTTGTACCCTTACCGCCGCGATCCTTAATAGAGGCCAAGTACTGCTTGCAATTCCTTTTTCAGTGACCAAGTTCTTTGCAATAAAAGCACTCTGCATCTGCAGCTGGTCCAGCCTTGGGCTTTTGATTTGGCTTGGATACTGTATCCTTTGCCTTGCCCTTCTTCTTTTGAGATTTACCCTTCTTCTTAAAGTTGGGTTTGTTTTGGACCGCCATCACATGGCTGCTGCTGCCAGCGCTTTTCTTTATGTCCCCCTCTGCTGTTTTCAGCATGCCACATAGTTCATTGAGGCCCCTCTCCGCCCCATGCATATGGTAGTTCGTAATGAAGTTTCCATAGCTGGGCGGAAGAGATGCCAAAATGAAGTCAGTGGCCAACTCTTGGCTTATTGGGAAGCCTAGCTTCTCCAACCTCTGACTGTAACCAACCATTTTGATTACGTGTGGCCCAACTGCTGCGCCTTCTGCTAGCTTGCATTCCAGAAAGGCTTTGGACACATTAAACCTTTCAGTCCTAGCCTGAGTCTGGAACATATCCTTGAGCGCCACGATCATATCGTGCGCCTCATGGTTTGTCTCAAACTGCATCTGTAGCTCAGGCTCCATGCAAGCAAGCATTAGGCAACTCACTTCAAGATTAGCATCCATTGCTTTCTTGTAAGCGGTTTTAGCTGCAGCAGTTGCATTTTCACCAGGATCCTCTGGCAGTGGGGTGTCTAGAACATCTTCCTTTTTTTCAGCCCTGAGAACAATTCTCAGGTTACGGATCCAATCCGTATAGTTTGTTCCATTTAACTTATCCTTTTGAAGAATTGATCGCAAGTTGGTGTGCTAGGTGCCATTTATCTACAACAAAATAATGCAAAATACTAAGACAAAAATATCCATGACAGAGTAAATCATATTAAACATTTAATAGTCTACTCCCACTAAAATCAATATCCCTCGATTGATACTTAGTGATTTAGAACCCACAACTAACAAGTCTACTAGTGAGCTTTAGCATCACCGCTAGAAGACAAGGTAGATCGGTAAGCATCTCCTTGCTAATCATATCATATATATGACTTCTGTTGTTGGGTGACATCTCTATGTCTCGGCTCCCAACCTTATGCCCCAAAGTCCTTAACCATTAAGCTGACTTTGTTTAAGTTAACCAACCCTTTCTGCAGTTCGTATCCGATACAAACCTATCTAGTCAAGGAAAACTGGTGGCACCCTAATTTCATAGACCCACCACCAATTGTACAAGACTTATGATAGTGCAAGGTTTGGAGAGGCATTTAAGCTTAAACATTTATGAGGGATCGTCCTACTTATATCATCGCACGCAAGGACATATATGCAATATGAACAAGTAGAACATTAAGAATGGCATTCACACAACAGTTGTGATTCAGTATGGCTTGCTGTCACATGGTGATCCCCATCTCCAATAATCTGTCCATCACGATGATCTCCATCTCCATGATATAGGTATGCCATCCTTCAGGTGATGAGTCCTTCAAGACCTATCTAACGTATGCTGGTAAACAAATTACATATACGCTTTGGATCATCACATGTTGACACGCAGGTCATTACATTAAATTTGGACAATACATGTGGCTCCAGCCGTATTGCCCTGGTCACGACACGCAGGTCATGAATAATTCATTAATATGCATCATATACACACAATAGCCATACCGATCACAAGATGTCCTGCAAAACCAGGTTAGACAAACACGTTTCTATATGTTCGCCACTACAGCAGATAGCCACGGCGGTCCATGCATCTTATGTATGGAAATTCCACTGAAAATCTCATGCGGTTGATCAAATCAACCCAAATCCGAGACTTTCGACCCGAAGAAGATTACACTCATGACATCGATCTGTTACGTCAATCTGCTGGTTGTGTACGCAGTTAGCCCCGATGGTGATTCCAGCCGGTAGGGGCAAGTCGTGCACATAACAGAGAAGGACGAACTAATCTCTTCAGTCATATCCGATGTAATCTACTTCAACCCTTTATAACCAATTGATCTAATCAAACCGTGCATCAAGTAGATCCATCTCATGAACCTAGATCTAGACCTAAAACTACACAGAACCTGGCTCCGATACCACTGAAGGATTACGGGGAGGCTACGCTAGCGCAAAACAAAATTTTCAACCCCATAAAACCAAGAACTACTGCGGTTATAGGTCATGGAATTACCACTAGACGCGCAGAGCAGCGGAAGACGTCTCGATGTAGACGAACGCGTCGAGCAGTGCCGTGCAGTCATCGGCGTCCTTCACGTCCTCGCACGGTTCGTCCTAGTGCTCCAGATGCAGCACCTCCGAGGTGTCCACACGTACAGGGAGGAAGCGCCGCTTACCGAACTGCTAGGTTCGCGACGGCGGCTTGGCGAGGGCGAGAGGCGAGCGGCTACTCGTTTGCTGGTGGCCAATTAGGGTTAGCCTAACCGCGCCCCCGCCCCTCATTATATAGGCGTTATGGTGGGCTTCTGACATCGAGGCCCATCAGTAACCCTAAAGCCCAGTCTAATTTCGGATCTAATCCGAGTTAGGCTTCCTTCCCCTTAAGTTTGTGACCCTATAGGTTCACGTACAAATAGACATAGCCCGAGTACTCTTACTTGGCCCAATAATTGACAGCGGCCTCTAGCAAGACATGTCAACTCCTATGCGCACGTAAAGATCATATCAGACGAACCATTGCAACATTTCGTACATGTTGTTCCCTTTGTCTCACGATATTTGGTCTGGCTCTAAGCTGACCTCTCTTTCTCGATATTGTGAATTGGAATCCTTTCAATGGTTAACTCTTAACCCTAGCACGGCCATGCATTTCTTGATCCAATCACTCGAGGGGCCCAGAGATATCTCTCTCACAAAGAGAGGGACAAATTCCATCTTGACTGACCATGCCTCATAGCATGCTTCCTGACAAACCCAAAACTACCTTTATAACTACCCAGTTACGGAATAGCGTTTGATAGTCCCTAAGTAAGTCAATTCACATCTTGAGAACATGTGACAATCTCAGGTCTAAGGATACAGTATTCATGTTGCAAAAAGAGAACTATATTACAATATCTCACATTGGGTCGGTCCAGCCTCATGTCATACATGCGCCCACATTATTAGTTTAACATCTCCATGTTCATGACTTGTGAAATGTAGTCATCAACTAATACATGTGCTAGTCATCGACTCTGACTAGGGACTTTATTTAGAATAACCATATAAGTAAAGAATCTCACAAACAATTCACATAATTGCTAATCAATACAAGGTGCCTTCCATGGATATTCAATTAAGCAATATATATATCATGGATACAAAGAAATATGTTCATCTCTATGATTATCTCTAGGGCATATTTCTAACAGCAAGGAAGGACCCCAAACGAGAAGACGCTCAGAAGGACCGACGAACAGGAGGAGGACGCACCGACAAGGACTTAGAGGCCAGAGCCCCACCACCAAGCCAAGACTTAGCTAGGACTCCATTCTATAACTACCTCCACCATATTAAGAGACTTGGGAGCCTCTCCTCCCTCTCTTGCCCGCTTGTAACCCTTACTACGAGCTTTGATCATCAATGGTGCAGGTAGTGCAAGCCACCGATGATTAGAAGTAGTATAAATCTTGCTCCAACCGTGTGCACCGTCCGGAGCCTGGAACATGCACAACAAATTTACTTGTCAGAATGAGGTTCGAAACACTGACAGTTGGTTGGCCAGGTAGGGGCCTGTGCATTCCCGACGAAGTTCTTCAAGCTTTGGATGGCTAACCGCGATGACAATCGATCTCTCGGAACGACGATCTAGGCCCTGAAAGCCTGACTCTCTCCATCAAGGAATCTCGGCACAACCGCGAGGGCCAGCAGTGGCCCCCACATCGACTGCACTCCAGGAGCGGCCATCCACTTCGGCAGCCTTGAATTCGTCATCAACCGAGAGGGCAGTATGGTCAGAGCGGCACTCGCCCAGCCTCCTCCAATCGAGACCAGTGACACAGTGTCGGAGGCCCTTGGTGACCTCAGACTTGCCCCATGCGAGCAGCGTGAGGGGGCACCAGACGGCCCCGCCTTCCGAGGCTGACGAAATAAGGCGACAGATCGTGATTCATATGGGGCCAAACCCCTCATATGATTATCTGTCGACTTTCTTCGCGTCCTACGTGGAGCTCTCTGCATTATACGATGCAAAAATGACATCCTATTATAGTGGCTCTAGTAGCAGCCCCAGCGCCTTCCCGCCTCAACTACGCTGCGCCCCGGCGATGATCGACGCCCTAGTGGCCCGTGACCTTTTCCTCACCTTCGATGACTTGGAGTTTGTAGGGAGGGCCGACGGTAGTGGGGACCTCATCTTCGACGCACTCTGCGCAGGATCGGACTTGGATTCGAGTCCATAGAGAGCAGCGAGCAAGAACCCCCAACGATGAGGAGAATGGCGTTCGCCCAGCTTCTGAGGCCCCATCAGCGATACCAGCAAAGTGGGGCACCACACATGGTAGGAGTCGGAGGGATCATCGTGTAACACCTCAGGTGTTACCATGGCTAGAGCACATCTATGCACTGATGACTGTGATCACATGTGGTGGAAACTGAGAAGAACATAAGAACCTTGGAGACCATGTGTTAATCAAGATTGTTAATGACCTAAGAGCATCACTCAAGCTTTTGTGCACTTACTACCTTGGGCATAAACCCTAGACCTCTCTTGAACCCTATCTCCCAACACCATGGTTGAGAGGGGGGAGAGAATAAGCCAATGTGCAAATCATGAGTTAATCTTTAACTAAACTCTAAGTAACTTTATAACCAGCAATTGTGGGAAGGAAATGTTGCAAAAAGACCCCTTGAGAAACCCCAAATCCATTCCCTAAGTAGAGAGAGAGCTAGAGCTCTCAAATTCTCTCTAAGTCAAAACTACACCTAATCTAAAGATCAACCGTGTTCACTTGGAGATGGCATCAAAACCACCTAAGTTCTATACCAAAAATGTGGCATACCACCTAGGGCACCCACTGGAAAAAGTTGAGCTCGAGACCTTGACGTTTGACATGCCTTGGCATTGTTTTTGTCGCGAGGTGGGCAGTGAGACATACCTGATTTGGCGTCCAAAGATCTCCCTACCTAGGGCATATCTGCCATGGCGACTCACGGATGAGAGACAGCCCTAGGTGCCAGGAAAAGACTCGTGCCGGATTTTTGCCAAGATTCGCACGCTTGCGACTTGGGCGAGCTGTGGAACACGGGCAGAAGAAAAGCTCCACGTGTTCGACGCGCTCTGTGCACGCTAGAGCACGCCCGCGCGCGCCCCGCGTCGTGCCAAAGGCCAGCCGACGCCATGGCCCGCGCCCGCACCTATAAAGCCCACTCAGGCGTCGACCACACCCCTCCGCACGCACTCAACCTCACCGGAGCTCAAACTCACCGTCGTTTGCCCGTGCACGGCGTGTCCGTGGCCACCCAAGCCCCTGCCGCCGTAGACCGGCCAACCCAGCCTTTCCCAGCCCCGTCCGACCCTCGGAGACGACTGAGCACACCTCGGTGAAGCTCCCCGAGCAAGGAATCGAAGTCTACTTCGCCGGAGAGGTCAGTCCACGGTCGCCGGAGTTCACAACCCCGCCGGAGTGCGTGGACAGGATAATCCATTGAACCATTTTCCGATTCCTTGTGCACACAGTCTCTACTTCACCCCGTGGAGCTCACCGTGCCATTGGATTGAACTAGGTCGCCGTGATTTGGCCGGCACACCCGCCGCCGACGAGGACCCCCGCCTGCGCACGTGGACCGAGCGATTCCGGCCACCCCCGCCATCGAACCGTACATCGCTGTGACCGCCAGAGCCTCCCCGAGCCAACCCTGCCTCTCGCCGGACCTCTCTCGCTGCCGGTAAGCCGCGCCACCCTTTTCTTTCTCACGGGTACTGTTTAAACCTAGGGAAGGACCGCGGTGGAGAAGGAAAGAAGCCTGGGGGGTTCTGTGAAATGTCAGTGACTCAAGTGAATAATAACGCGGGGGTATAACTGCGAGAGTTAGTTTAGGAATAACCCAGGGTCCTCGGCACAAAGTAGTTTTCCAGGAAATCTTTATTAAATCTGATTTAAATTTTGAACAGAACTTGAATAATTCATAACTTCTGTTTTATTCATCCAAATTTAGTCAAACCAATTTTGTTAGACCTTAAATAATGTAAACTGTTTAGGAAAAATATAAAACTCCTATGTACTACAGAAAACTTTAGGGTTCTGATTTAATTATTGTTTTGACCAAAAGCTAAATAATAAGATTAAAAAAAGGTTGCACTATTTGACTAAGGTTGGAAAAATTTGGAGAAGCTTATGTCCACCTACTGACCTGTTTAAAATGCTAAACTTCTCTGTCAAACCCATTAAGTTAGTTTTTGCCATTTATTTTACAATATGCTTAAGGTTAAGAAAAATAGAAAAGGTGATTTAAATAATGAACCAGAGGGCACTCCTATTTTTGTTAAGACACTTATTCAGTGTAGTACACTAGAAAAATCTATGATACCCTGGTTTAGTATAAAATAAATAGGATACCTTTTATTTTAAGAAAACAAGGAAAACTTAGAAAAACCCTACAAAAATAACCCTAATGTGAAAACACCTCAAACCTTAGGATAACAAATGTTTTGTTATTATGAACATAGGAAAAATACAAAATCTGTTGTTTGATATTTTTCAAATAACAAGTTAGTTACAAGCACCTTTTTGGCATAAAACTTTAGAAAATCACAACTAAATAACCACCAATAAACTTTCTGTGATTTTTGGCACATAAGCTTATTATTACTGTTAGATGCCAAAAAAAATAACCCTCAGGGCAGAACCTACCCCTAATTAAGAGATGTAGTGCAAAGTGGCCCATTTTACACAACTTTTGTTATTTTTGTCTAAAACATAGCCTTTTTATTTTAAACCTCAAATTCCTAGAATAGACTATAATGGCCAATGGCAACCCACTGTAATTTTTACAAAATTTTTGGAAAAGGTTAAACCAATGTTGTAGTTCCAACCTACACTAGAATTCATAAATAGAAAATAAAGAAAGGAAGATGAATAATGGAAAAATAGTGTCATCCTAAAACCCTTTATAACTTGTCCACTGAAATATATAAAGGCAATACCAATTCACTATGCCTATCCCTAACCAATCTAAACCTAGAGTGATAAGCACAAACTACTAAAAGCCACGTATAACCCAGAAACCCTAAGTTACTCATTTTAACTTAGTTTTTCTTCTCTTAGCATAATGTTATTAAATCCTGCATAATCATGACATACATGTTCATTGCATTTCGATAGACTGTAACCTTGTTGACGGAGAGTACATCCTCGTGCCGGAGCAAGGAGCTGCTCAGGAGGTAGCCCCGGATCCAGCACTAGAGCCTGCACCAGAGGATCTGCCTGCCACAGCCTTGGAGGGCAAGCCCCGATTTTATGCATAACCTGTTCTATATGATATTTTACTACACTTAAGGTTTGTAGGCTTGTATTGTGCACTTAAGTGTAGGAGTTGTTTGAAACCCTAGTTGCATGATCTCAGGAATCCCATTGAGATGACTACTAGTATGCTAAGCCGAGTAGCTGCTTTATTAATTAGGGATCTCGGTAGAAGTCGAGTGATTTTTCTAGCACTCGCGCGAGGTCAGGAATTGGTTGTATCCATTTTGATACCCTAATGATGGTGGTCTGTGGACAACGGTCCATGGGGATGCGTTGTCTACAAGATAAAAATTGGAATAAGGATTAAGGTGTGGTACCGTGAGTCAAGCGTTTGAACGTACTAAAACATGCCGAGAAATATGGTAAATCGGTAAGCTTAGTACCTGATTGAACCTGGCAGTAGACTTTGCCCCTCACGCGACCTGAGACGTGGTCTCCCATTCCGGTTATGGTGGGTACAAGTGCGGTCACTGCACGATGGCAATCGAGGTCAGTGAGGCATTGTACGCCAAGGTGGTGAGCCCTGATCTGCTGACGGGGAATCGATGGGGACGGTTGATGTGTGTGGGGACGGAGTGCCCCTGCATGTCGTGTGTTTAGGTTTACCTTGCAAGGATGAAAACTCGATTCGAATCGTCTGCTTCTCGCAGCTAATGAGACTGCTTGATCCATGCTGCTACATTGAGTAACAAGTGGAAATGTGATGAGATGATACAAGAGGTTGATTGCTAAATGTTGGGGGCCTTCGTCCTCCGAAGGTCCTCAAAAACATGATTTGACAATGTTTTCCAAGTGGATTATGTGAACAGGTATCTTCGGACTCAGAATTATGAATATGAAGCACGGCCAGGACGAAGCCTGAACCAGACGAAGGACGAGCGCAGCCGAAGCTGTGCGCAGGGAAGCTTCGACGCGATGGCAGAGGGGGGAACCGACTTAGAGATGAAAAGACTACGTGGGCCTTGACAGATTTCCATAAGTCATTAACAAATGTAATGGACATGGATGTAATTTTACGTGGGCTGTGTCCCGCGTCTATAAATAGATGAACAGTACTTCCGTACTGTTCACGCTGACTTGGCACTGGCATTTGCGTCACGCTTGTACTTTTTACCTTCTCTCAAGACCGAAGGTACATTTGTAATTTGTAATCATTTCTATTTCTCTGTGTTAATAGAATAAAAATGATTCTATGATTTACATTTCATGTTTTGTATGAATCCTTCGTTATTACTTGTTATATTTACGAAGGTATGTCTCTTGTGACCTTCGTCCGGAACTCATTACTCCCAAAGGGGAATAATGTTTGGTAGGACGAAGGGCCTTAACATTTAACACTTTTTATGTTGCCTTGTTCTTAATTCTAAGCATTTGAGAACAAGCCCCCAACATTGGCGCCCACCTCCGGTGAACTCACTTCCACTTCGAGCTTTTTTTGAACACCTTCGGAAGCTGTAGATCTTCGCTATGGCACCGAAGAAAGCTTCAGCGGCTGGGGCTGCAGCACTGCAACCGCTGGACCACAACCAGGAGACCGTCTCTCTTCGGGAGGCCCGAAGCCAGAAGAGAAAGGCCGTTAGCCCAACGCTTCAGGAGGAAGAGCTAGACCAAGAAATCAGGGATATGGAGATCCTACATCAACAGGTGCAAAGGAAGAAGGAGAAGATGGCCCGGCTAGCTGAGTTGCAACGGCAGATAGACGAAGCCTCTGAGGAAGTCCGCCATCTTACCCATGATGAGCAAAACAGAAGGCCTCAGCAGAAAGACCTTCATCAGGAGGGCTTCGTCAACGAAGATGACTGGTATGACAATTTCCATCAGGGAAATTTTGTTTTCGATGATGCTTCTCCTTTGTCCGCTGAGCTGCAGGCTACACCTTGGCCTCCATCCTATAAGCCACCCCAGCTTCCCATGTTCGACGGCCACTCAGACCCGAAGCAGTTCTTGATGAGCTACGAAGCAACAGTGTCTTCGTATGGGGGCAATGCTGCAGTCATGGCGAAGTCTTTCGTCATGGCCGTCAGGAATGTTGCTCAGACCTGGTACTCCTCCCTTCGACCAGGAACGATCACTTCATGGCAGAAGCTGAAGGATATGTTGTTAACCAGCTTTCAAGGATTTCAGACGAAGCCGGTCACTGCTCAAGCTTTGTTCCAGTGCACTCAGGACCATGAAGAATACCTTCAGGCGTATGTCAGAAGGTTCTTGCGTCTGAGGGCGCAGGCTCCAACGGTGCCTAATGAAATTGTCATCGAAGCCATGATCAAGGGGCTTCGTCCTGGACCTGCAGCCCAATACTTTGCTAGGAAGCCTCCTCAGACCTTGGAGAAGTTGCTCCAAAAGATGGACGAGTACATTCGTGCTGATAATGACTTTCGCCAAAGAAGGGAGGAGGCCTTCAGATTTTCTGAGATGACCAGGGGCTTCGGGGGAAGATTCTATCCGAGGCATGTCAGGTCCATTCACAACTCAGCTCAAAATGATGACAAGGAGAGTCAGCAGAACAGGCCGCAGTGCTCCTCACAGGCTTCGGGGCAGCAGCAAACTTTCTTTCGGCCACCGGCTCCGAGAGGCAGAGGCGCCAGGGGCTTCGGCGGGAGATTTGGAGATCAACCAAGGAGGACATTTTGCTTATTCTGCGGTGAGAACAAGGGCCATACCACCAGGATGTGCCATGTTACCATCCAGAAACAAAAGGAGCTAGCAGAAGCTGCAGCGCAACAGGGACAGCCGAAGCAGGTCATGCATACTGCTTCGTACCATCAGCCTTACATCCCGGAGTACGTGGGCAACCACCCTGCAGTCTCCGTAGCTTCGGCAAGTCAACCCCAAGCTTCATGGCAACAGCCCCCGCCTCCACCTCC
This sequence comes from Zea luxurians, assembly GCA_029449295.1. Taxonomy (NCBI): domain Eukaryota; kingdom Viridiplantae; phylum Streptophyta; class Magnoliopsida; order Poales; family Poaceae; genus Zea; species Zea luxurians. The sequence continues at coordinate 38,897,767 of JAOPSE010000001.1, read as the reverse complement.
GCTGCAACAAGGCCAGCAGCCAGAAGGGAGCCAATATGTTCCACACCAAAGGGACCTCAGAGAGCAATCTGAAGCCCGTACAGTCAACAGTACTGTGCCGGAGTCGAAGCACATTTATTGAAAAAATATCCTACTTTGATAACAGTCTTTTCTGTTTAAGTTCTGTTTTCGGTGTAATAAAGAACATTTTAGTTTTCATATAATAGTTTCGTGGTTGGTTATCAGAAAAACCTATCTTCTCTACAGGCTTAAGTTGCTGAAGCTTAAAAATTTGCGGTAACAAGGAGGACCTTCGGATTATTAAAAATCCTTCGAAGCAACAAAAAGTCGCTCTAAGGAGCACAGAGTAAGTTGCCGAAGTTACAAAAAGTCGTTCCAAAGGGAGCGCAGTGTAAGTTTTTTGCTCCAAAGACGTTCCTAAGGGAATGCAGAGCATACAGCGAAAAGTCAACGCTGATACCGCCTAAGTAAAAGGCGAAGAAGCTCCAAAGACGTTCCTAAGGGAATGCAGAGCTTATACCGCCTAAGTAAAAGGCGAAGAAGCTCCAAAGACGTTCCTAAGGGAATGCAGAGCTTACGAATGTATTTTGTGTGTATCTTCGGAACAGACGTCATTTGCATAACATAACATCATCACATCATTTCGCATAGCATAAGCATCATACATCATGTTGCATACGGCAAAAGAAGGGCACACAGTATTAACCTTCGAAAGAATGATTTGAGAAAGTGCAAATTGTGCAAAGTCACGAGGGAATACAATGATAATCTTCGGAAAATAGCTTCGGAGGCTGTTTTTACGAAGCATGTATGAGCTTCATCAGAGCAATATCAAAATTGTTTAGCTTTGGAGAATGCTTTCACGAAGCATGGATGTGGTTTATCAAAACAGTTTTAACGGAGAATGTTTTCTTCACGAAGCATGAAAAGAAGGGAAGGTGTTTTTTCGCCGAAGGCTCAAAAATGGTATGTATGTAGAGTTTCATGCATCGTAAAGAATTGAATAATGAAAAGAAACTTGTATATTACATTCAAATGTACAAAATATTACATAGATCACACTTTAAATGTTTTTTCTAAATAGCATCTAGTCTTCTCTTAATACTGCTTCGGCGGCTTCATTTAGAAGTTGATCAACAACTTTGTCCATGATAGCTTCGGCCATTTGTTTAATTTCATCATCTTTTGTGTGGGGGTCGGCAGTCGATCCAGCAGCTTCTGAGGGAAGAGAACATTTCTTCATTACTATTACAAATCGTGAGCAAAGTTTGAAATAAAAATTACAACACAATAAGAACGACTAATTAATACCTAATTGCCTTTCGGGCTCTGTACTTCTTTCGGCAGCTTCTGCCACTTTCCTAGCATCATGGATGCCTTTTTCGCTCCTTTGGATGATTTCTTGCACCATTCCTCGGCCGCCGTCGTTCCAGATATCAGTAAAAAATTTGCCACCAACCACGCTTGCTTCGGCCGAGGGGTCCTTGATGCCTTCGGAAGATAAGGCAGCTTCGGACTGAGCTAAAAATTTTACATGCCCGCAACCTTTCTTCTCTAAGACAGAAGCAATTCCTCTGGCGCCCAAAAAAGCGCAGATGTCGCCACGACTGCTCAGGATCTCCTCGAAGGCCTCTGCTTCGTGACTAATCCATTCCAGTGGACCTTCGGGATTGCCTCGAGAGAAATTCTCTTCGCTGGAAAAGGCGCCCACGCTGGCGAAGCTGGTTTTAATTTTATTCACGCATTCTACAGATTTAACATAACAGTTCCTCTGAGAAGCACGAAGCTCTTTAACACTTAACTCCAATTTGCTGACCATATAATCACTGAGTTCTCGTTTTGTTTCTTCAAGCACGCGTTCCTCTTTAGCTCTAGCCAGCTGTTTTTGAAGATCTTTAATTTCACGTCTTTGGGCTTCGGCCTGGGTTTTTGAAGCAGCTTCGTCTTTCTTTACTTTATCTACCAGTGTAAGCAGAATCTTATCCTTTTCCAGAGCTTCGTTTCTTAGCTTGATAACTTCGGAGCGTAAATTGTTAAGCGCAATGTCATAGCTTTCATCTTCGGCGCTTTTTTGGGCTCTTAATGAGTTGCTTAGAATCAAGCCCTATACGAAAGAGAATCCATATAAGAATAAAGGAATGAATTACGTATTAAAAAAGTTTTTTCAAACGCTTAATTTCCATACCTTTAGGCTATTATATGCAAGACTGTCTGCGAGATCCTCTTTCGTCATGGCGCATAATCCAGCTTCGAGTTTAGGGAACCCCATGCTTCTAGCCATTTCCCGGCACACGGATAGTTCCTTATTGTCTGGGAGACAGTACAGGAAATCATCTTCGTTTGTCCCATTGAATACTACTGCCCCCTTCGGATATTTCAACTCTCTAGCATAATGATTCGCTTCATAGATTTCTTCTTCAGACAGTTTCTTCCCCGAAGCATGTCGCACGATGTAATCGCGTATGCTGGAGGGAACTTCGGGGGCGGCAGTGTCAATTTCTTCAACTAAAGCTGGTTCTGATATTTTCTCGGATTGTTCTTTGGCGGGCTCTGAAGGCCCAGCTTCTGCTTCAGCTTCAGCTTGTTGTTTCGAAGCTTCCGTAGATGCTTCAGCGAGTTCAACAGACTCCTTTGCGGTTGTGCTTGAAGACTTAATTGTCTCCAAGACATCCAGTACGTTCACCATTCTTTTTCTTCTTGGGGTCACCAATGGGCCCTTTTGATTTTTTGTTGATTCAACGTTTGCTGAAGGACTTAAGATTTCTGATGTTTTTGGCCCTTCAGTCTTCGGTCTTTCTAATGCTGAAGGCGCTTCAGCTTTTTCTTCTGTCTTCGGCACTGGAGCTGGTTCCGTAGCTTCAGAGGCCAAAGAAGCTTCACCAATAAATTCTGGCACTGTGGCCGGCTCAATAAAGCGCGTTCGATGGGTGAGCACCTTCATCTTTTTCCTTTGAGGCGCTGGCTCACTAGTGACACTCGTGGTAGCTTCTGTCGCAGGAGAAGTATTTTTCCTTTTGCGACCCAGTACCGGATAGTGGTAGTCGGGATAGACAAACCCGACTGCGTCGAATACCCGGTTGAGCCTTTTCTTTTTTCGGCCTCCGAAGGCTGCTGATAATGCAGTGTTCTCGGCCTTCGAATATGTGCCAAGCAGCTCGTCACTCAATGTCTCAATACTTTTCAACCAATCATCATCAGGTTCAACAAATTTATCTGCATACTTGAATGTATATTTTAGTCTAACTAGTCCGCCTTCGTCGGACTCTTTAATGGTTTCCTTCGGCATTTCCCACTTTTCTGCAAGTGGCCATACCCTGAAGGCAATGTGCTCTTGGACCAAGTCCCTTGTTCCAATGAAGGAGCAGACTACGCCGAAGGCTCTTTGGCACTCCTCGGCTGCTTCGTCCATTTCAACCTTCGGCCTTCGAAGTCCGAAGCGTTGCCAGATGGGGCACATAATAATACTCTTCACATTTTCTTGCGCTGTTAAGTTATTCTTCACATAGAACCACTCTGTCATCCAGGCTCCGGGCCACCTCTTCCGAAAAGTCGGCACAGGGCAGCTTGACCCGGAGCGGGCGCCGAAGCTATAACACCCAAAATTATTGTGATATTGTTCTTTTCCCCACGGCTTCGTCTCATATAACAGTTCATGAATGTTGCAAAAACTTTTAGTATTTGGCTCTAAACCTTGGCTTCTTGCAGCCCAGACAAACATCCCCATTCTTATGATAGCTTCAGGAGTCAGTTGATGAAGGTAGACTTGAAATGTTTTCAGTACCTCAATAACAAAGTTGCTCAGGGGGAATCGAAGCCCAGCCTTGAGAAAGCTTCGGAAGATTACAACTTCATCTTCTTCGGGGGTGGGAGAAGTCTTTTCTCCAGCATCAGCCCTCACAATAGATATATCTCGAAAATACCGCCCCCTCATATTATCAATATGACTCTGCTTGATGGTGGTCTTCCCGAAAACCGTGTGACTTGGCCGCCATGGTCGATCTTCGGCCTCTTCCCCACCACTTTCTACATCATAGCTGTCGCTGTCATCAGTATCTTCGGACAAACCTTCGAGAATTTCCTTGGTGATTTTCTCTGTGTTGGTCTCTGCCATCGCAATCAGGAACCCCAGATTCTTCTCTTCCTCGAGACTCAGCTTCGTCTCCGCAGGAATCTTCTTGCCTTCAGACATCTTCGGAAATACTAAAAAACTGTTTTCAAGGCCGAAGCTTCGAAATCAAAAAGGTCACCAATCTTAATGCACAAGAGCTAAAAATTTAGTGGACCGAAGCAGATGGCAAGTGTCCGTACCAAATGAGTTGGCGGTGTGATCTTATTTATACCCCCAGGGCGTTGAAAATTGAAAGACCCACTTGTCAGTGAATGTTGCTATTCTAGCAAAGGGAAGGTGTTTTTTCGGACCTTCGGCTCAAGGCCTTCGTCCATATCGCAATCTGAATTTAATATTAACAAATTAATATTGCGAGGGGCTACTGTTGGGGGCCTTCGTCCTCCGAAGGTCCTCAAAAACATGATTTGACAATGTTTTCCAAGTGGATTATGTGAACAGGTATCTTCGGACTCAGAATTATGAATATGAAGCACGGCCAGGACGAAGCCTGAACCAGACGAAGGACGAGCGCAGCCGAAGCTGTGCGCAGGGAAGCTTCGGCGCGATGGCAGAGGGGGGAACCGACTTAGAGATGAAAAGACTACGTGGGCCTTGACAGATTTCCATAAGTCATTAACAAATGTAATGGACATGGATGTAATTTTACGTGGGCTGTGTCCCGCGTCTATAAATAGATGAACAGTACTTCCGTACTGTTCACGCTGACTTGGCACTGGCATTTGCGTCACGCTTGTACCTTTTACCTTCTCTCAAGACCGAAGGTACATTTGTAATTTGTAATCATTTCTATTTCTCTGTGTTAATAGAATAAAAATGATTCTATGATTTACATTTCATGTTTTGTATGAATCCTTCGTTATTACTTGTTATATTTACGAAGGTATGTCTCTTGTGACCTTCGTCCGGAACTCATTACTCCCGAAGGGGAATAATGTTTGGTAGGACGAAGGGCCTTAACATTTAACACTTTTTATGTTGCCTTGTTCTTAATTCTAAGCATTTGAGAACAAGCCCCCAACACTAAATATGTTTGATACCATGTATGAGTAGATAGTACACTTTTAGCCTTAAGAGAGTCACACTTACATTTGACAAAGTTAAAACTTGACTTAGAAACTCAGCTAGTGCTTTTGGCAACCAAACCCCACAGCCAAACAGCTGCATGTCTAGAGGTAGAGGAGTAGACTCCTCACACCGGGTAAGTCTAGCTGAGTATTAGTATACTTAGCCTTGCTTGTGGCATAATTTTACAGGTTCTCTGGAGGACATGGTTGCTGGAGTGACTTGTTCGTCCGCCTTGCCACCGGGTTGGACTGTCGAGTGGGACCCTGCCTCGCCTGAGGAGGAGCATGAGGAGTGATGGGACAGGCTTCCCCATCTCTCTGTTTATTTACCGTTAGTTTTATTCCGCTGCACTTCGAACAATGATGACTACTTTTGCAAAACTCCGATGATGATGATGTAATAATTCAATACTCTCCCATGCATGGTTTTATGCTTTATTGTATTTGCTCTGTGACTCACCATCGAGTGAGATTGTGGTACCTGATCCTGTTAGTGGCCTTGTCGGACTAGATCCGAGGGATTGACGAGTTATTCCCATTTAAGTGTGGTCTAGCCTCTAAGGCGGGACTTAGGCACTTAAGTTGGAATAATTCGGACAGTTCCGCCACACATCGAACATAATGCCTCCGACGAGAGCCCGTAGTATATGCCCGACCGAAGCAGATCCGCGCCCTACTTGTAAGCCCCTCAAACGGTCGTGAATAAAGCATATTTGTGAAGTTCTTCTTAGAACTGATCGTGGGACAACGACAAGACAGGCTCATTGTGCCAAAGCGACAATGGGTGCCTTGTGCATTTAGTCATCACATCAAACACACCCAATGGCAAATCGTTTTTAGTCCTAGGTCTCTTTGAAGACGAAATCACTCTCGAAGTGTTACACCTCGTCCACTCTCGAACCAACGGTACTTACTCCTAGCATCTCTCTAGGATCATATATTGTCCCCACAGACCAACACGAGACTTTTGTGTGCACTTTGTCCTCATGCGCACCTGAGAAAACTTCCTAGTCGGTCACCCATAACAAATTGCTCTAAGCCAAGCACGCTTAACTTTGAGGTTCTTTCGAGATAGGCTTCTGAAAAAGAAGATGTACCTTGTTGGTATGAGTACACTATTAATTCTATTAAGCCTTGGGCTAGGATATCACCATCCACCGGTGCCAGGATATCACAATCCACCCCCCTTAGAAGACCAACGTCCTCGTCGGTCAACCCCAATCCAGGAACCTCCCCTCTTAGCCACTTCTATGTGTCTAGTGTCATCATATGTCATGCCATGTGACCACTCTGGCCCCCATGCTCCATGCGCCATATACCCGAACCCCTAACCCACACACGCCCGTGAAACCACGTGGGTCGGCTCTGATACCACTTGTAACACCCCGTCCACTCCCAGACCGGCGGTACTTACTCTTGGCAGCTCTCTAGGATCATATATTGTCCCCACAGACCAACACAAGTCTTTTGTGCGCACTTTGTCCTCACTCATGCGCACTCGAGAAAACTTCCTGGTCGGTCACCCATCCCAAATTGCTCCAAGCCAAGCACGCTTAATTTGGAGGTTCTTTCGAGATAGGCTTCTAAAAAAGAAGATGCACATTGTTGGTATGAGTACACTATTAATTCTATTAAGCCTTAGGCTAGGATATCACCATCCACTGGGGCCAGGATATCACACGAAGTGTTGGAAGGCATGGGTGTTCATGGGAAGTTCAATAAGGTGCCAAGAGAAAGAAAGTCCTCCCAACTTTCCCCATAGCTGTTACAAAGGTACCGAACCACCTTGAATCCCCACATGTGGAGTGTTGCCGAGCAGGGCAACCCCTAGCTTCTGGGCGAAAGCCTCCATGGTTTCACCATGCCAGCGAGATTTGAATCACTCCAGGCAACGCAATAGTCCCCGCTTAGGTCCTCCAGCTTGATCCTCCCTTCATAGTGAGACATTGTGATGGCGAAGGCCAGACAGATCCCTTAGCAGAAGGATTCCTTTTCAAGCTCTCAGAGCCAGATTGTGAGGCTCTCAAGGCGAGAGACAAGCGATTCAGACCTGGATGAAGGAGGCACCTTGAAGTGCCCATGCATGGCACTCACCACCTCCAATAGGAGGAGCCTTTCCTTCTCCAGCTCCTCTAGGCTACTTTGCACTTCAACGAAGTTCTCTTCAACGGTGTTGAATTTCACTTGTATGGCTAACCCGGGAAGACATAGGCCATGAAAGGGAGAAAGCGGGCAACAGATGTATGGCTTTACAAGAGACTAGCTATAGATGTTACCTTGTAGAGAGGCTAGGAGCTTCTCCTCCTTGGTTCGACTGCCTAGCTCCACCTCTAGGACCAGGACTCGGGCCTTGGCAACTTCTTTTCCTCGCTCCAAGATACAGAGGTGGGAGCTCGCATTTGCTCTCTCAAGGCGTGCAAGGATCATCGACTATGCATCCCTCCTCGTTGTTACAACCAAGGCATCATAGACATTTTGGATCGACACAACATGAGCGCAGGCTTCGATGGCCTTGCTATTTGCTATCAGAAGATCACTGGTGGAATGCTCCCACACCTCCCTTTGGTCAAGAAGAAGGCGGGATCTACTCGCTAACATCCCTGCGAGCGACTGAGAACACGAAAACCAGTTAACGAGTCGTTAGCAAGAGGAGCATTTTCCTCACAAAGCCACCCGCATGCGGCTTACCATTAGCTTCTGGTGCACAGTCAAGAGCCAATCAAGGCTGTCCCGCAAAGCCTTCTCAGTCGTATAGCTCTCCTCGTTTAGCTCCCTACATAAGGCCAAGGGGTTGTCACCTTCGGCAAAGCGGTCCAGAGCGGGCTCCATGCTTTACTGGCCGCCGAGGCTCAACAACACGGTCTGAGGCTCCCCATGAGCAAGGACAGACGCTGTCCCCTTGAGGCTGTGATCCACGTAAAAACAGAACTCATGCCCCCTTCAACAAGGGGCACAGGGGGAAGAATCGTGGTTGCGCTCACGGAGAGGAGCGACCGAGGAGAGGTGGCCTACGCATTGACAAAGCCAACATCCGAGCCTACTGTAAAAAAGGGGGTGAATTGTAGCCACATCGGTGTTGTTTGAAGAAGCCAAGAGAAATGGACCTAAGATGTCGACCTCAATTGCGCTCGTAAAAAATGTCGGCAAGGAGGAACTTGACAGCGCGACTGCCCCACCACCCTCGCCAACGGTACACATCACCCTCCTCTTGGAAACCACTTTCCTTGGGTGTGGCATGAAGGCAACAGGATGAGGGGTGCTACTGGAGAAAAGAGAAAGGGGAAAGATCATGAGCTATGGCAAAAAAGGAGCTGGACGTCGGGGACCCGCAAGGCCCTCGCTCGATCTCCCGCGACAAACAATTGCCCCCCAAAAGGCTCCTCATCCCCGTGTCACCTAGGCGAAGCACCGGTCCCGCCACCCGCCTTGGAGGCGAGCGTAGGCAGCCCTAGAGGCATGTCAGTCAGGTCGTCTAACAAGACCGAGGCGGAAGGGCTTCCCCTGCAAGCTACCCTCGGTGGCCGACCGGATGAGGACTCGACACGCAGAGGGATGATTGCTACCAAGGCAATCGACCCAGAAAAAAGGGTTGGGAGCTCCAGGAAGTCAGCCTCCTCAATGATGGGAAATGCACTCGTTGCCTCACCCGGAAAAGTCTGGACGGAGTCAGTTGTTCACGTGTCGAGGGAGGCATCAGGAATTAATGGTTTAGAGCTCGGCGCCCGCGCTCATATCATCGTCATCTTCATCCTCAGTAGTTGTGTCGGTCTCTGCGCCATGGTCCTTGTGAAACTGGCGCTTGGCCCTTCGTTCACTACAGTAAACAGAAAAATGTCCGACGGCCAAAGCCGTCGGACATAAGGCTGAAACCGTCGGAGATAGGTAATGTCCGACGGCTTTACCTTATCTCCGACGGCGATAATTCGTCGGAAATAAGACTATATCCGACGGCAGCCGTCGGATATACACTATATCCGACGGCCGCCACTGCCCGTCGGACATAATACACAGCAACCGTTTTAACGGTCAGTCTGTGGGGCCCACAGGCTAATGTCCGACGGCCCGGCGCTAGGCCGTCGGACATAATGAAACCTTATATCCGACGGTCCGGCGCTAGGCCGTCGGACATAATCCTGTTTTATGTCCGACGGCCCACTAGGCCGTCGGACATAAGCCTGTTTTATGTCCGACGGCTACCACTAGGCCGTCGGACATAATAAATTACAGAATTTACACAAAATTCTGTTTTTTAAAAAATCTGACATTTACAAAACAAAAATAGATTTCATGCACATATACACATTCACATTCACAATCACAAGTATACACATTCAAATAAGTATTCACAATCACAAATATTCTCACAAATATTAACATTCACAAATTTAACATCAACATATAGGTCCGACGGTTGTTGCAAACTGACATTGTGTCTCACAAACAAGTGTTGCAAAGTGTTTCATAAATTAACATCACGACACATCAATCATATCCATAGCCACCTCCTCCGGCTGGACTCTGCGTGTTGAAAAGGTTGTTCACCCACGAATGTGTTGTGTCGTCTTGACCAGACCCATCACCAGGTGCGGCAACTGAAGCAGGTGGTGTCTGAAATCCCTATAACACAAGCACATAAAATAGTAACCACTCAGTTGTTCATTTAAACATATAAGACATCTATGATCATGTCATACACGCATATGTGTACATACCATAGGGAATTGTGACGGAGGCGGAGGCGGAGGTGGAGGCGCCAACATTGGCATTGGCAGTGCAAACTCCGGAGGCGGCATCCCATATGTCGGCATCGGGACGCCCGCTTGTTGGGCTAGTTGCTACAAATTATATACAAGTCATTGTTGAGCTAATAAGATACACATCAAGTGTTTTGCAAAATAAGCTACAAAATGTTACTTCAGCTTACCGAGAGAAGAGCTTGATTTTGGGCCTGGAGGTTTGCATAATACTCGTCCCTCTTCTTCTGGTACTCGGCTTGTTGCCTCTGGTACTCAGATTGTTGCCTCTGGTACTCCTTGTAACAGCTTGATTTTCACAGACATCGATTTTTTCGTAGTCCATACCGAGGCCAGATAACAGCTTTTTAGACTGATACATGTCCTTTGGCATCTTGTGATTCTCCGGAAGTACATCACTGATCAAGTTCAAAAGTTCCTTGTAACAGTTGTTTGAGAATGCAAACTTAGACTTAATAGCCATAAGTCGAGTCACAAATACAAGGACGGTCACTTTTGTGTGCTCATGCAATGGCTCTTCGGCAGCTTTAAGGAGCTCGAAGAACTTCTGAACCTCAGGTGTAGCTGGATCCTCAAACTCGGTGGGTTGACCGGGGTTCTCCGAATCGACGATTAGAAGCTCATGGCGTACATCGTCAAGCATCTCTTCCATCCTATCGTAGTCCTCCTCTTCATGTGACTGAACTTCCGATACAGTACGAGGAGGTGGGTCCTCACCGTGGTGCACCCACACCTCATAGCCTGGCATATAACCGTTCTTGCAAATATGTATAGACATAGTCCTCCTGTCAAGGAAATTAATGTTCCGACACTTGCTACAAGGGCACCTAACATCGGTTCCAGTCTCTGACCGAGCAAAAGCATGGTCGAGAAAAGCATCAGTCTTGGCAACCCACTCACTTGATAGAGCACCTCTTTTCTTCCAACCTTCATACATCCATCGACGATTCTCCTCCATACTAGATACGAGACGTTAACTTAATTAGATAAGTAATGCACGGACCATCCGTTTTTACGAAGAAATCACGCCCCTACATCTATAGGAAAGGATAGGTCCTAAACCCACCCAGGAGTGACCGACGAGGCCGTGTTTATGACAAGACATGTGGTCGTGCGAAATTTCGGCAGCATAACCCCGCTGTTCTCCAATCGCACGCCTAAAAATGGTGCAATTGGAGAACAGAGAGGTTATGCTGCCGAAACTAAGCAGGAGCACATGCTTTTGTCATAAACACGGACTCTGTCGGTCACCCCGAGGCTGTCCAATAAAGGGACAATTCCGGCCCAACATACCTCACATGCGTCGCTTGTAAGGTGTGTTGGGCCGAAACGGGTGACGCCTAGGTTTCGTTAACTTAATTAGTTATGATTACTAATTAACCACACTAATACAATAGTCACTAATTAACCAAACTAATACAATAGCACTACAAAAAATCATTTCACGGGACACTAAATCAAATAAAACAACCTTATTTCCGAGGGCTTAATAATTACCCTCGGAAATTAAAAGTTTAAATTATATAGCCACTAATAAATAAATTAAAACAAGATAATTTAATTGCATAATTAAATTAAGCCGTCGGACATAACAAAACTAAACATTGCTATCAAACAATATATGCATATACAAAATTATACTAAACATTATAAAATTCCTTACTTTGCCGGACGATTAGCGGACGCCGGCGGGGTCGGGGCGGGCGCCGGTGGCGTCGGGGACGGAGGCAGAGGCTGCGGCGGCCGCGGGCAGCGTCGGGGCGGCTCCGGTGTCGCTTGGGCGGCGGTGGAGTTGCCGGTCGACGCGGTGGTGTCGCTTGGGCGGCGGTGGAGTCGCCGGTCGGGTGCGGGCTGGGCGTCGGGACGGGGCTGGAGGTCCCCGGGAGAGGCTTGGCTAGGCGGTGGCGGCTCCTCGGCGACGGCGGCGGCTAGGCGGCGACGGCGGCGGCTAGGCATGCGACGGCGGCGAGCGGGAGAGACAGAGAGAAATGAAACCGACGCGGGCGCGGGCGGTCGGTTAAAATCCTTTACTTCCGACGGCCACCTAGGGGACCGTCGGACATAAGCTTATGTCCGACGGCTTATCTGACAGCCGTCGGACATAAGCTTATGTCCGACGGTCCGCCGCCCAGCCGTCGGATATTCACCCTTATATCCGACGGCTGCTAGCGGCCGTCGGACATAAGCTTATGTCCGACGGTTTCCTAGGAGACCGTCGGACATAATAGAGCCATCGGACTTATATCGTTTTACTGTAGTGGTTGTTTCTTCTCCACTCTGTAACCACCTCCACCATGATAAGGGACTTGGGAGCCTCTCCTCCATCTCTCGCCCGCTTGTAACCCCTACTATGAGCATTGACCATCAATGGTACCGATTGCGTAAGTCATCGATGACTGAAAGTAGTGACATTCTGCCTGAACTAGTATAAATCTTGTGCCCACCGCGCACACCGTCCAGAGCCCGGAACGCGCACAACAAATTTACTTGTCGGAGCGAGGTTCGAAACATCGACACATTGCTAGGAACTATCATCATGTGACTTTCTAGATTGTAAATCTAATGCAATTGACTTTGAACCATGCTTTCTAGCAAGAATATCTAGTTCATGAGTTTTTAAATTTATAACAAAGTACATCTAAAGTACGGTCACTAAATCTATGGTGGTACATGCTAGAATGTACCCACTATACTAAGTTTTATGGTGTATATAGCCTCACACTATTTCACTCAATAAAAGAATCAAATCAAGCAATTATCATCAGAACAAACATTCAAGTGCCTAAATACCGAGGAAATTTATATGTGTGTATATATATATATTGTCTTAGGTCTCCTATCTCTTTGGACATTCGTAGGTAAAAGTCGCCTAGAGGGAGGGTGAATAGGCGGAATCTGAAAATTATAAACTTAAGCACAACTAGAAGCCGAGGTTAGCGTTAGAAATATAAACGAGTCCGAAAGAGAGGGTGAAAACAAATCACAAGCAAATAAGAATGGATGACACGATGATTGGTTTTACTGAGGTTCGGTTCTTGCAAACCTACTCCCCGTTGAGGTTGTCACAAAGACCGGGTCTCTTTCAACCCTTTACCTCTCTCAAACGGTCACTTAGACCGAGTGAGCTTCCTTCCTTGATTTCCCGGGTCACTTAGACCCCGCAAGGACCACCACACAATTGGTGTATCTTGCTTCGCTTACAAGGTTTTGAGAGTAAGAATGAGAGAAAGAAGAAAGCCAACCAAGCGACAAGAGCAACAAAAGAACACAAGTTGATCTCCTCACAAGTCCTAAAAACTAGAGTTGAATTGGGGACTTTGATTCGATCGGAGGCTTTGATTTGTGTCTTGGAGTGTTGTGTATTGCTCTTGTATTGAATGAGATGTAGTGAATTCTTGGATGCCTTGAAGAGTGGTGGTTGGGGGGTATTTATAGCCCCAACCACCAATATGGCCGCTGGTGAAAGCTTCTGTCGTATGGCGCACCTGACAGTCCACTGCGCCAGTCACGTCACCAGGCCGTTGGGTTCCAACCGTTGGAGTTCTGACAATTGGGGCCACCGGATAGTCTGGTGGTGCACCGAACAGGTCCTATAGACTGTCTGGTGCGCCTTCTGGCGCCTGCTCTGACTTCTACGCGCGCAGGCACGCACTATAGCGCATTTAATGTTCTCTGCAGACGACCATTGGCGCGAAGTAGCCGTTGCTCCACTGGCAGACCAGACAGTCCGGTGAATTATAGCGGAGTGGCCTCCTAAATTCCCGAAGCTGGCAAGTTCAGAGTCGATCTCCCTGGTGCACCGGACACTGTCTGATGGCACACCGGACAGTCCGGTGCGCCAGACCAGGGCTGCCTTCGGTATACTTTGCTCCTTTGTTTTGAACCCTTTCTTTTGACTTTGTATTGGTTTGTTGTGAACCTTTGGCACCTGTAGAACTCATAATCTAGAATAAACTAGTTAGTCCAATTTGTTTGTGTTGGGCAATTCAACCACCAAAATTCATATTGGAAAAGGTTTGACCCTATTTCCCTTTCAATCTCCCCCTTTTTGGTGATTGATGCCAACACAAACCAAAGAAAATATAAAAGTGCAGAATTGAACTAGTTTGCATAATGTAAGTGCAAAGGTTGCTTGGAATTGAAACCAATATACTTATTTCAATAGATGTGCATGGATGGTTTTCTTCTTATTTAAAATTTTGGACCTCATTTGCACCACGAGTTTTGTTTTTGCAAATTCTTTGTAAAATTATTTTCAAAACATTTTGCAAGTAGTCAAAGGTATATGAATAAGATTGAAAGAAGCATTTTCAAGATTTTGAATTTTCTCCCCCTGTTTCAAATGCTTTTCCTTTGACTTAAACAAAACTCCCCCTAAATAAAATTCTCCTCTTAGTGTTCAAGAGGGTTTTACAAGTTTTGAAGATACTACTTTCTCCCCCTTTTGAACACAATAAGATATCAATTTGAAAAACTTCATTTTTAAAATTCGGTGGTGGTGCGGTCCTTTTGCTTTGGGCTCATACTTTATCCCCCTTTGGCATGAATCGCCAAAAACGGATACTTGAGTGAAATATAAGCCCTTTTACTTTCTCCCCAATGGCAAATAAATGAATATGAGTGAAGATTATACCAAAGTGGAGAGCGATGATCAAAGGTATATAAATGAGCTATGTGTGCAAAGAATCAATCAAAATTCCTAGAATCAAGAATATTTAGCTCATTCCTAAGTTTGGTAAAGGTTTTCTCATCTAAAGGCTTGGTAAAGATATCGGCCAATTTATCTTTGGTGTTTATATAGGCTATCTCGATATACCCCTTTTGTTGGTGATCTCTCAGAAAGTGATACCGAATGGCTATGTGCTTAGTGTGGCTGTGTTCAACGGGATTATCCGCCATGCGGATTGCACTCTCATTGTCACATAGGAGAGGGACTTTGCTAAACTTGTAGCCATAGTCCCTAAGGGTTTGCCTCATCCAAAGCAATTGCGCGCAACAATGGCCTGCGGCAATGTACTCGGCTTCGGCGGTAGAAAGAGCTACTGAGTTTTGTTTCTTTGAAGCCCAAGACACCAGAGATCTCCCCAGAAACTGACAAGTCCCTGATGTGCTCTTCCTATCAATCTTACACCCTGCCCAATCAGCATCGAAATATCCTAATAAATCAAAAGAGGATCCCTTGGGGTACCAAAGACCAAACTTAGGTGTTTGAACTAAATATCTCAAGATTCGCTTCACGGCCCTAAGGTGAACTTCCTTAGGGTCGGCTTGGAACCTTGCACACATGCATACAGAAAGCATAATGTTCGGTCGAGATGCACATAAATAGAATAAAGAGCCTAGCATCGACCGGTATACCTTTTGACCTACGGATTTACCTCCCGTGTCGAGGTCGAGATGCCCATTGGTTCCCATAGGTGTCTTGATGGGCTTGACATCCTTCATTCCAAACTTGGTGAGTATATCTTGAATGTACTTCATTTGGCTGATGAAGGTGCCTTCTTGGAGTTGCTTGACTCGGAATCCTAGAAAATACTTCAACTCCCCCATCATAGACATCTCGAATTTTTGAATCATGATCCTACTAAACTCTTCACATATAGATTTGTTAGTAGACCCAAATATGATATCCTCAACATAAATTTGGCATACAAACAAATCATTTGCAATAGTTTTAGTGAATAAAGTAGGATCGGCCTTGCCGACTTTGAATCCATTAGTGATAAGAAAATCTCTTAGGCATTCATACCATGCTCTTGGGGCTTGCTTGAGCCCATAAAGCGCCTTAGAGAGTTTATACACGTGGTTAGGATACTCACTATCTTCAAAGCCGGGAGGTTGCTCAACATAGACCTCTTCCTTGATTGGTCCATTTAGGAAGGCACTCTTCACGTCCATTTGATAGAGCTTAAAGTCATGGTAAGTAGCATAGGCAAGTAATATACGAATTGACTCAAGCCTAGCTACGGGTGCATAGGTTTCACCAAAATCCAAACCTTCGACTTGTGAATACCCTTTGGCCACAAGTCGTGCCTTGTTCCTTGTCACCACACCATGCTCATCTTGTTTGTTGCGGAAGACCCACTTGGTTCCTACAACATTTTGGTTAGGACGTGGAACTAAATGCCATACCTTATTCCTTGTGAAATTGTTGAGCTCCTCTTGCATCACCAACACCCAATCAGAATCTTGAAGTGCTTCCTCTACCTTGTGTGGCTCAATAGAGGAAACAAAAGAGTAGTGTTCACAAAAATGAGCAACACGAGATCGAGTAGTTACCCCCTTATGAATGTCTCCTAGGATGGTGTTCACGGGGTGGTCTCATTGGATTGCTTGGTGGACTCTTGGGTGTGGTGGCCTTGGATCTTGTTCATCCTCCTTGTCTTGATTATTTGCATCTCCCCCTTGATCATTGTCGTCTTCTTGAGGTGGCTCATCTTCTTGATCTTCTCCTTCATCATCTTGAGCCTCATCCTCATCTTGAGTTGGTGGAGATGCTTGCATGGAGGAAGATGGTTGATCTTGTGCTTGTGGAGGCTCTTCGGATTCCTTAGGACACACATCCCCAATGGACATGTTCCTTAGTGTGACGCACGGAGCCTCTTCATCATCTAGCTCATCAAGATCAACTTGCTCTACTTGAGAGCCGTTAGTCTCATCAAACACAATGTCACAAAAAACTTCAACTAGTCCAGTGGACTTGTTAAAGACTCTATATGCCCTTGTTTTTGAGTCATAACCTAGTAAAAAACCTTCTACAGCCTTAGGAGCAAATTTAGATTTTCTACCTCTTTTAACAAGAATAAAGCATTTGCTACCAAAGACGCTGAAATATGAAACATTGGGCTTTTTACCGGTGAGGAGTTCATATGATGTCTTCTTGAGGATTCGGTGTAGATATAACCAGTTGATGGCGTAGCAAGCGGTGTTGACCGCCTCGGCCCAAAACCGATCCGAAGTCTTGTACTCATCAAGCATGGTCCTTGCCATGTCCAATAGAGTTCTATTCTTCCTCTCCACTACACCATTTTGTTGTGGCGTGTAGGGAGAAGAGAACTCATGCTTGATGCCCTCCTCCTCAAGAAAGCCTTCAATTTGAGAGTTCTTGAACTCCGTTCCGTTGTCGCTTCTTATTTTCTTGATCCTTAAGCCGAACTCATTTTGAGCTCGTCTCAAGAATCCTTTAAATGTCTCCTGGGTTTGAGATTTATCCTGTAAAAAGAATACCCAAGTGAAGCGAGAATAGTGTAATACCCACTTTGTAAGAAAGATCTAAAAGGGAGAAATTATATTTCTTCATAGATATGTGTGTTATCCCTATTCATCATTTCATGTGGACACCTCACTTAAACAAATAAATAACTAACAAAGGACACCACTAAATTGTGCATCATGATGGAGTTTTGCTTGTTTGTGCAATTGATAATAAAATAATAATAATAGAAATACAATAATGAGATGGAGATTTGAATTTAACCCAAAGTTGCACTTTAGGGTTTTAGAAATAATATGTAAAAGAGAAAAGAGAAGGAAGAAATTACTATGTGAATAAAAATAATTATAATATATATATTATTCTTGTACAGATTTGAGTTTGTACATTTGACTCCAAGGTGAAGTTCATAACAGGATTCAAATTCAAATTAGAGATTCAAATGAAAAGAAAATAAATCAAAAAAGGAAAAGCAAAGTATAAAAGAATAAAAACAAACCCAACTAACTGGGCCGCAGGCCAACAATTCGGCCCAACCCCGAATCACACCCGCGCAGCCCAATAACTCCTCCCACGCCACGCACTGGATTGCTCTGCATGTGGGACCCACGCTCCAGCTCACACTCCGCATGCATCCGTGCACTGACTGGTGGGCCCGTGGTGCCAGGGGCTTCTCCCACCTTCCGCTGCGCAACAACCTTGGCCGATCCGTGGGGGAATCGATCCCCAGAAACTTGGATTTGTTGACCACGACCAGTACTCGCGGATTTAAGTATCGGGCGCCCGCTATCATCTCCTCATCTTGTTTAGCCTCGCCGAGGATCCGCCCCATCGACAAGCCCCACCGCCGCCACCTAGGGAGCGTGAGCCGGCCGCCACCAGTGTTTCTCATCGGCAACGGGTTTCGTGCTCCGGTGCGGGTACCCGGACGTCGGTCAGACTCTACGGAATCTTTGGGGAGAGTTAATCGGTGGGAACCTGACGGTAGCCCGGGGAATTTCTCGTCGGTCGCTTCTCATCGCCGCAGTGCGCCTGCTACTGTAGCCAAGCTGCGTCGCCATTCTACTGCAGGTAAAAATGATCCAACCTTATCTACCATACTGTGAGCTTCGCGTAGGACTCTACGGCGAGGGTTTGGGGCAGCGGACGGTCAACGGGGGCTCGCCGGAGTAGCCGCCGTCGATCGGTCGTGGGCGTGACCGCGCGGTGTGACGCCGAGTAGGGAAGAAAGACGTCTGGCCGTTGGATGCGTTTTGGACGGATTGGATTAGATCCTCATACCGTTTCGACTGCATCCAACCGTGACCGTAGATCGAGAATCCAATGGATGCGGGATGATCTCAGTTAGATGGAGTAGAGACCGTCGATCTCTGATCCAAGGATCAGGACTGCATACCGCTTCATTTAAACCTAAATCTAATCTGAACCGTAGGAAGTGGATCGGGCGGCTGGGATCCGTGGATACCCCTTCGCTGCGCGCATTTTGCATTTAGGCCCCTCGGGTATCAGGAAACCAACCCGCCGTCCTGGGGGCGCTATTTACTGAGTCTCTGGTTTCTTGCGCCAGAGCCCCTGCGCTTCCTAGTATTTGAGGCCCAGTCCAGAACATAATAAAATCAGGGAAAATGATTATTAAATAGATTTTTAATACAAAATAATTGCTAGAACTTTGATAATTCATAGAAAATACATATGAACTCCAAATTAATCCATTCCACTTTCTAAATTTTTGTAATTTTATTCTTTATCACCTAGAGCCTCTGTTATGTCATGAAAACAGTAAGAAATTTATTTATCACTTAATCTTATTTAAAGCACATAAAACCTTTGGAAATGCATAACTTGAAATCTATAACTCAGAAAATTATGATTCCAGTTCCTAGGTTTTTATTTTAATATGTAAAATATCTCTGTGTATTTTGTTTACATGCTTGGTGTAATGTTAATTTTCCCTATATCCTGTGCTTGTTTGTATTGTGGCGAGTAGAAGAGCCCGTTGCTGAGGATCCTGGTGAGCAGCAGGTTGAAGTAGCTGAGCAGGAGCTCATTGAAGGCAAGTTGTGCCCTTGACCACTTTTTACCCAATAATGTTCTTTAGTATCATCTATCCATGCATAGGTTAATTTTGATGGGACCCAATAGGTCACCCTAGATTGTTTATCTCATCACCTTGTTTACCCCTGAATCACTTGGGTAGTTTGCTATTGCTTTATATGGTTTTGGGATAAACATTTATTACCTCTATGTTCCAATTCTTTTTGTTATTCTATCTATGTTCATGTTGAGATCATTAATGTTAATTGGAACATAGAGCTTAACTTGAGAACCACGTGCCACCACAAGGGTTTAATGGGACGCCCTTGGCTGACTAATTAGGAAAGCTAGTGGAAGACTACCTTACCCGAAAGGGGCAAGGGCAGTAGGGGAGTGGTCAGTGTAGGGAGGTCCCTGGTTGATTTTGCTGCGATGGCGGTCAGCCAGGAACCCTGCATTGGAACTTCCTATAAACTGTAGCGGGTTTTCGGAAGCTAGTGGAACTTTGTAAAGGCCTCGTAGTGTTGCCCTGCCGCGCTTCCTAGGTAGAGGTGTATGGGATTCGCGACCCCTTGGCAGATGGGTAACATGACTTGTGGGTAAAGGGTACAACCTCTGCAGAGTGTAAAACTGGTATACTAGCCGTGCTCACGGTCATGAGCAGCTCAGGACTCTCTGATGTTTAAATTATGGAACTTAAATTCAATTTTGTCATTTGCATTGCATGGGTTTGTTATTAATTTTGTTCTATTACTTTACTTATGGTTTGGTATTTACTTACACTTAGTAACTGCTAATAAAATTTTGACCAACTACTTAAAAGCAACGCTCAGCTTTAACCCCTATCATTGATTAGCCTTACACATCACATGAACTCACACCTTTGTGAGTTTATGTCCACTGGTTCCCCACAACTTGTTGAGCTATGATCATGTGTGAGCTCACCCTTGCTGTCTCACACCCCCCCCACAGGAGAAGATCAGGTGGTCCAGGAGGAGCCGCCTAACACTGAGGAGTTCGATCTGATCTAGGTGGCGTTTCTCAGTCGACATTGGCGCCGACGATCCTTAGTTCGTTTTATCTTTATTATTTTATTTTGTAATAAGTCTTCCGCTATGTAATAAATACTCTGATGTTTTATGACATTTATCTCTATACACTCTGTTATTATATATGTTGTCTTCTTGGCGCATGTATGAGATGCACCGGGCTTTGTTCCTTAAAGCCGGGTGTGACAGAAGTGGTATCAGAGGAAATGTTGACTGTAGGGCGAAACCTAGATAGAAATGGACAAAACCATTACCTACTTACCTCACTCTGATTCTTCCTATACTTATCTTGATCCTGTCTCACCTTCTACTGTTCTACTCTGATCATTCTTACCTTTTCTACTCTGAGACAAGATGGATTTCAAACCTTGGAATCCCTACCCCTATGACATTCTTAAGAGTTAGGGAACCCAAAACAAAAGTTAAAACTATTTTCTTAAAAAAATGTTGGTTGATTGTGCTGATGCTAAATGTCTGATTTGCTTCTTTGATTGATTGAATTATTATAGATGGACATCTTAGCATGTACCAACATATGGTATTGACTTAGCTATAGTAGGTGAAATATTAATCTGCTTAGCTAATAAATCCCCCAAAGTACCATGATTGTAATTACTGCCTTGTCTACTGCTCTTTCTTACCATATGTATCTAACTCAGATGGTCAATACCAGGAGTGGTGGTGGAATTGACTTGCCTCCTAACCAACACACTCGAAGGATATATAGACAACCTCAGCCACAGCCTGCAGAGATGAATCCTCCCAATCCTCCACCAGGCGGAGTTGACCCACTGGTTGCTGCTCAGATGGCGGTGATGCAGCAAATGGCAGACACTATGGCTGATATGTGTGCCCAGATGCAGCAAGAACGCCAGGAGATGCGTCAGGAAAGAGAAGATATACGACAGGAGTTGCGCCAGGAGCGAGATGAGATACGTCAGGAAAGGAGGGCACAACAACAGCAGCTGCAACAACAACTGCAACAGCAACAACAGCAGCAACAGCAGCAACAGGTGCCACTGCCTCCACCACCACCACCAGTTCCACCTCGTGATAAGCACCGGGAGTTCATGAGTCATAAGCCACCTACATTCGCTAGCTCACCTGATCCACTAGACGCGGATGATTGGTTGGAGTCTGTTGAGAAGATGCTGAATATTGCACAGTGCACGGACCGGGAGAAGGTTTTATATGCTTCTGGACGTCTGACTGGTCCTGCTGCTGACTGGTGGGATTCTTATACTGCTGCCCATGATGCTGCGGATACTATTACTTGGGCAGAGTTCAGTACACAATTCAGGAACTACCATATTCCCGCTGGTATGATAAAGATCAAGAAGAAGGAATTTCTGTCGCTGAAGCAAGGAAGTATGTCAGTCAGCGAGTACCGCGACAAGTTTATTCAGTTATCCAGATATGCTCCTGAAGAAGTTGCTGAAGACGAGAGGAAAAAGCAGGAGCATTTCATTGAAGGACTTAATGGACCCCTGCAGTATGCTCTAGTGGCACACACATTTCCATCATTTTAGAGACTGTTGGATAAGGCTCTTGCTATTGAACACAAGCGTGTTCAGCTGGGAGATTTGAAGAGAAAGGCAATATCGCAAGGACAAGGAAGCAGCAGTGTTCGTCCTCGCTACAGTTCACCACAGGGTACACCGACTCGACCAGGAGGACCACGCCCAGTTCAGCAATCACCACTGAGGACTCCACCTCCTCGACAGGCTACCCCTACTGGCACCCTGACGAAGTTTTCAGGACAGAGTCCAGGCACCACATGTTTCAAGTGTGGGAAGGCTGGTCATTATGCAAATGTCTGCCCACAGAGGATTGCTGCTACTCCAGTTCAGAACAGGCAGCAAACACCAAGCTCTGGCAAGGGATATTCTATTGCCAAGGTTAATCAAGTCAGCGTTGATGCTACTCCGGATGGAGGGGACCTCGTAATTGGTATGTTTTATGTTAATGCAATTCCTGCAACCATATTATTTGATTCTGGTGCTACACATTCATTCATGTCTGCTAGATATGCCAACACAAATGAAATACCACTGCTAAATATGAGGAAACCCATGATAGTAATTACACCTAAAGGGCCTGTTGAGGCGAATCAAATGACACGTAGATTGACATTGACCATTATGGGTAGAGAATTTGGAGCTACTGCTATAATATTAGAGTCAAGCAGTATAGATTTGATCCTTGGTATGTCATGGCTAAGAAAGGCAAAGGCCGTTATAGCATGTGGTAGAGGTACCATAGAACTCACTACCACTAAAGGAGAAAGATTTCAAGTTAATATTGCAGTAACCTCCTCATCCATGCGTCCAATGTTTTTTATGCCTGAGGAGTTTGTTGGTGACAACATCCGGGTGGTTAGAGATTTTCCGGATGTCTTTCCAGAGGAGTTACCAGGGATGCCACCTGATAGAGAAGTTGAGTTTGTTATTGATCTCTTACCTGGAACCGCCCCTATTTCTAAACGGCCATATAGGATGTTCGTAGAGGAGTTGAAGGAACTTAAGAAGCAGTTAACTGAGTTACAAGAGGCTGGGTACATTCGTCCGAGTTCCTCACCTTGGGGAGCACCGGTCTTGTTTGTACAGAAGAAGGATGGATCGCAGCGGATGTGTGTGGATTATAGATCTCTTAATGATGTTACAGTGAAGAACAAGTATCCGTTGCCCCGTATTGAAGATTTATTTGATCAGATGAGAGGTGCAAGAGTATTTTCGAAGATTGATCTCCGATCGGGTTACCATCAGATGAGGATTAGACCATCGGATATTCCCAAGACGGCTTTCTCGACTCGATATGGATTATATGAGTTTACTGTTATGTCGTTTGGATTAACCAATGCACCGGCTTATTTTATGAACTTGATGAATAAGGTGTTTATGGAGTATTTGGACAGATTCGTCGTGGTGTTCATCGACGATATTCTCATTTATTCTCAGAGTGATAACGATCATGAGGAACATCTGAGGTTGGTGCTACAGAAGCTTCGAGATAACCAGCTATATGCCAAGTTCAGCAAGTGCTTCTAATGGAGGAATAGCAGTGGATCCTGCTAAAGTTAAGGAGATAATGGAGTGGAGAGTACCCACTACAGTTACTGAGATTCGGAGTTTCTTGGGATTAGCAGGATATTATCGGAGATTTATCGAAGGATTTTCTAAGATTGCTAAGCCTATGACTTCGCTTTTGGAGAAAGGAAGAGAATTTAAGTGGGATGAGAAGTGCCAAGACAGCTTTGATCAATTGAAGAAAAGATTGATGTCGCCACCAGTATTGGTTATGCCGGACTTACAGAAAGGATTTGATATCTATTGTGATGCATGTGGCCAAGGCTTAGGAGGTGTGCTCATGCAAGAAGGACATGTGATTGCTTATGCTTCTCGTCAGTTACGGAGGCATGAATTGAACTACCCCACTCATGACTTGGAATTAGCAGCCGTTGTGCATGCGCTTAAGATTTGGAGACATTATATCATGGGAACCAAGTGCCAAGTATACACGGATCATAAGAGTTTGAAGTATATATTCACTCAGAAGGATCTCAACCTTAGGCAACGCCGTTGGTTGGAGCTTATTAAGGATTATGACTTGGAGATTCACTATCACCCGGGCAAGGCAAATTTGGTTGCAGATGCCTTGAGTCGCAAAGAGCATGTTCATTCAGCTATTGTTGCCCAGCTACCCGATGAGATTGTTAAGGATTTCAGGAGACTTAACCTGGGGATAGTTGCTCATACTGAAGGAGTTACTATTGATGTGGAACCTACTTTGGAGCAAGAGATCCGCAAAGGACAAATTGGTGATGCTAAAATAAAAGAGATTAAGGATTTGATTACTGAAGGTCGAGTTCCGGAATTTACGGAAGATGAGCAAGGCACTATATGGTTCAAGGACAGGATGTGTGTTCCTGATATTAAAAGCCTTCGAGAGACTATTTTAAAGGAGGCCCATGATTCGGATTATTCTATTCATCCTGGTAGTACTAAGATGTATCAGGATTTGAAGCGGAAGTATTGGTGGTATGGATTGAAGAGAGATGTAGCTGCCCATGTGGCTATGTGCGATGTATGTCAAAGAGTTAAGGCTGAACATCAGAGGCCAGCTGGACTATTGCATCCACTAAAGATACCCGAGTGGAAATGGGAAGAGATTGGTATGGATTTTATTACTGGATTGCCTCGCACCCAGAAAGGATATGATGCTATATGGGTGATTGTGGATAGATTGACTAAAGTGGCCCACTTTATTCCTGTCAAGACTACTTATAAAGGTTCTCAGCTAGCAGAGTTATATATGGCTCGGATTGTGTGTTTACATGGAGTACCAAAGAAGATCGTGTCCGATCGAGGTTCACAGTTTACCTCAAGATTTTGGAGAAGCTTTCATGAGAACATGAGTACAAAGTTGAATTTTAGTACAACTTATCACCCTCAGACTGATGGACAGACTGAAAGGACTAATCAAGTATTGGAGGATATGTTGAGAGCATGTGCCCTTCAGCATGGAGGAAGTTGGGATAAGAGTCTACCTTATGCTGAATTCTCATATAATAATAGTTATCAGGCCAGTCTGAAGATGTCACCTTTTGAAGCTTTATATGGGAGAAAGTGCAGGACTCCTTTGTATTGGGATCAAACTGGAGAAAGACAGTTCTTTGGGCCTGAATTGATTCAAGAAGCAGAAGAACAAGTTCGTATAATTCGAGAGAATTTGAGAGTGGCTCAAACCAGGCAAAAGAGCTATGCTGATAATAGAAGAAGACCACTGGAATTTGAAGAAGGAGATTATGTGTACCTCAAGGTGTCACCACTTCGTGGAATGAGGAGATTCAAAGTTAAGGGCAAATTGTCTCCTCGCTACATTGGACCATTTTTGATCTTTAGGAGAGTTGGAGAGATGGCATACCAACTGGAGTTACCGGATAGTCTATCGGATGTGCATAACGTGTTCCACGTATCTCAACTTAAGAAGTGTCTCCGTGTCCCTGAGGAACAGTTACCAATGGAAGAGCTCAGTGTTCAAGGTGATTTGACTTACACGGAGTATCCGATCAAGATTCTTGACACATTGACTCGAGTTACAAGAAATAAGGTGATAAAGATGTGCAAAGTCCAATGGAGTCACCACGGTGAAGATGAAGCAACTTGGGAAAGAGAAGAAGAGCTTTGCATAGATTTTCCCCACCTTTTCCCTCGTTCTTCTTAAATCTCGAGGACGAGATTATTTTTAAGGGGGGTAGGATTTGTAATACCCACTTTGTAAGAAAGATCTAAAAGGGAGAAATTATATTTCTTCATAGATATGTGTGTTATCCCTATTCATCATTTCATGTGGACACCTCACTTAAACAAATAAATAACTAACAAAGGACACCACTAAATTGTGCATCATGATGGAGTTTTGCTTGTTTGTGCAATTGATAATAAAATAATAATAATAGAAATACAATAATGAGATGGAGATTTGAATTTAACCCAAAGTTGCACTTTAGGGTTTTAGAAATAATATGTAAAAGAGAAAAGAGAAGGAAGAAATTACTATGTGAATAAAAATAATTATAATATATATATTATTCTTGTACAGATTTGAGTTTGTACATTTGACTCAAAGGTGAAGTTCATAACAGGATTCAAATTCAAATTAGAGATTCAAATGAAAAGAAAATAAATCAAAAAAGGAAAAGCAAAGTATAAAAGAATAAAAACAAACCCAACTAACTGGGCCGCAGGCCAACAATTCGGCCCAACCCCGAATCACACCCGCGCAGCCCAATAACTCCTCCCACGCCGCGCACTGGATTGCTCTGCATGTGGGACCCACGCTCCAGCTCACACTTCGCATGCATCCGTGCACTGACTGGTGGGCCCGTGGTGCCAGGGGCTTCTCCCACCTTCCGCTGCGCAACAACCTTGGCCGATCCGTGGGGGAATCGATCCCCAGAAACTCGGATTTGTTGACCACGACCAGTACTCGCGGATTTAAGTATCGGGCGCCCGCTATCCCCTCCTCATCTTGTTTAGCCTCGCCGAGGATCCGCTCCATCGACAAGCCCCACCACCGCCACCTAGGGAGCGTGAGCCGGCCGCCACCAGTGTTTCTCATCGGCAACGGGTTTCGTGCTCCGGTGCGGGTACCCGGACGTCGGTCGGACTCTACGGAATCTTTGGGGAGAGTTAATCGGTGGGAACCTGACGGTAGCCCGGGGAATTTCTCGTCGGTCGCTTCTCATCGCCGCAGTGCGCCTGCTACCATAGCCAAGCTGCGTCGCCATTCTACTGCAGGTAAAAATGATCCAACCTTATCTACCATACTGTGAGCTTCGCGTAGGACTCTACGGCGAGGGTTTGGGGCAGCGGACGGTCAACGGGGGCTCGCCGGAGTAGCCGCCGTCGATCGGTCGTGGGCGTGACCGCGCGGTGTGACGCCGAGTAGGGAAGAAAGACGTTTGGCCGTTGGATGCGTTTTGGACGGATTGGATTAGATCCTCATACCGTTTCGACTGCATCCAACCGTGACCGTAGATCGAGAATCCAATGGATGCGGGACGATCTCAGTTAGATGGAGTAGAGACCGTCGATCTCTGATCCAAGGATCAGGACTGCATACCGCTTCATTTAAACCTAAATCTAATCTGAACCGTAGGAAGTGGATCGGGCGGCTGGGATCCGTGGATACCCCTTCGCTGCGCGCATTTTGCATTTAGGCCCCTCGGGTATCAGGAAACCAACCCGCTGTCCTGGGGGCGCTATTTACTGAGTCTCTGGTTTCTTGCGCCAGAGCCCCTGCGCTTCCTAGTATTTGAGGCCCAGTCCAGAACATAATAAAATCAGGGAAAATGATTATTAAATAGATTTTTAATACAAAATAATTGCTAGAACTTTGATAATTCATAGAAAATACATATGAACTCCAAATTAATCCATTCCACTTTCTAAATTTTTGTAATTTTATTCTTTATCACCTAGAGCCTCTGTTATGTCATGAAAACAGTAAGAAATTTATTTATCACTTAATCTTATTTAAAGCACATAAAACCTTTGAAAATGCATAACTTGAAATCTATAACTCAGAAAATTATGATTCCAGTTCCTAGGTTTTTATTTTAATATGTAAAATATCTCTGTGTATTTTGTTTACATGCTTGGTGTAATGTTAATTTTCCCTATATCCTGTGCTTGTTTGTATTGTGGCGAGTAGAAGAGCCCGTTGCTGAGGATCCTGGTGAGCAGCAGGTTGAAGTAGCTGAGCAGGAGCTCATTGAAGGCAAGTTGTGCCCTTGACCACTTTTTACCCAATAATGTTCTTTAATATCATCTATCCATGCATAGGTTAATTTTGATGGGACCCAATAGGTCACCCTAGATTGTTTATCTCATCACCTTGTTTACCCCTGAATCACTTGGGTAGTTTGCTATTGCTTTATATGGTTTTGGGATAAACATTTATTACCTCTATGTTCCAATTCTTTTTGTTATTCTATCTATGTTCATGTTGAGATCATTAATGTTAATTGGAACATAGAGCTTAACTTGAGAACCACGTGCCACCACAAGGGTTTAATGGGACGCCCTTGGCTGACTAATTAGGAAAGCTAGTGGAAGACTACCTTACCCGAAAGGGGCAAGGGCAGTAGGGGAGTGGTCAGTGTAGGGAGGTCCCTGGTTGATTTTGCTGCGATGGCGGTCAGCCAGGAACCCTGCATTGGAACTTCCTATAAACTGTAGCGGGTTTTCGGAAGCTAGTGGAACTTTGTAAAGGCCTCGTAGTGTTGCCCTGCCGCGCTTCCTAGGTAGAGGTGTATGGGATTCGCGACCCCTTGGCAGATGGGTAACATGACTTGTGGGTAAAGGGTACAACCTCTGCAGAGTGTAAAACTGGTATACTAGCCGTGCTCACGGTCATGAGCAGCTCAGGACTCTCTGATGTTTAAATTATGGAACTTAAATTCAATTTTGTCATTTGCATTGCATGGGTTTGTTATTAATTTTGTTCTATTACTTTACTTATGGTTTGGTATTTACTTACACTTAGTAACTGCTAATAAAATTTTGACCAACTACTTAAAAGCAACGCTCAGCTTTAACCCCTATCATTGATTAGCCTTACACATCACATGAACTCACACCTTTGTGAGTTTATGTCCACTGGTTCCCCACAACTTGTTGAGCTATGATCATGTGTGAGCTCACCCTTGCTGTCTCACACCCCCCCACAGGAGAAGATCAGGTGGTCCAGGAGGAGCCGCCTAACACTAAGGAGTTCGATCTGATCTAGGTGGCGTTTCTCAGTCGACATTGGCGCCGACGATCCTTAGTTCGTTTTATCTTTATTATTTTATTTTGTAATAAGTCTTCCGCTATGTAATAAATACTCTGATGTTTTATGACATTTATCTCTATACACTCTGTTATTATATATGTTGTCTTCTTGGCGCATGTATGAGATGCACCGGGCTTTGTTCCTTAAAGCCGGGTGTGACAATAGTCATCCACAATAACTAGATAGTACTTACTCCCATCGATGCTTATGTAAGCTATCGGGCCGAATAAATCCATGTGGAGTAGCTCCAGTGGCCTGTCAGTCGTCATGATGTTCTTATGTGGATGATGAACACCAACTTGCTTCCCTGCTTGGCATGCGCTACAAATCCTGTATTTCTAAAAATGAACATTTGTTAGTCCCAAAATGTGCTCTCCCTTTAGAAGCTTGTGGAGATTCTTCATCCCAACATGGGCTAGTCGGCGGTGCCAGAGCCAACCCATGTTAGTCTTAGCACTTAAGCAAGTATCGAGTTCAGCTCTATTAAAATCAACTAAGTATAGCTGACCCTCTAATACTCCCTTAAAAGCTACTGAATCATCACTTCTTCTAAAGACAGTAACACATGTATCCGTAAAAAGACAGTTGTAACCCATTTTGCATAATTGAGAAACAGAAAGCAAGTTATAGTCTAAAGAATCTACAAGAAAAACATTGGAAATAGAATGGTCAGGTGATATAGCAATTTTACCCAATCCTTTGACCAAACCTTGATTTCTATCCCCGAATGTGATAGCTCGTTGGGGATCTTGGTTTTTCTCGTAGGAGGAGAACATTCTTTTCTCCCCAGTCATGTGGTTTGTGCACCCGCTGTCGATGATCCAACTTGAGCCCCCGGATGCATAAACCTACAAAATAAATTTAGTTCTTGATTTTAGGTACCCAAACAGTTTTGGGTCCTTTGACATTAGATACAAGAACTTTGGGTACCCAAACACAAGTCTTTGACCCCTTGTGTTTGCCCCCAACATATTTGGCAACTACCTTGCCTGATTTGTTAGTTAGCACATAGGAAGCATCAAAGTTTTGAATGAAACATTATGATCATTTGATGCAGTAGGAGATTTCTTTTTAGGCATTTTAACATGTGTAGAATGCCTAGAGCTAGAAGCCTCATTCTTATAAATAAATGCATGGTGAGAATGAGTCTTCTTTGCATGAATTCTCCTAATCTTATCTTCAGGATAACCAGCAGGGTACAAAATGTAACCCTCATTATCCTGAGGCATGGGAGCCTTGCCCTTAACGAAATTAGACAATCTTTTAGGAGGGGCATTAAGCTTGACATTGTCTCCTGTTGGATGCCAATGCCATCCTTAATGTCAGGGCGTCTCCCACTATAAAGCATACTACGAGCAAATTTAAATTTCTCATTTTCTAGTTCATGCTCGGCAATTTTAGCATCTAATTTTGCTATATGATCATTTTGTTGTTTAATCATAGCAAGGTGATCATGGATAGCATCTATATTAACATCTCTACATCTAGTGCAAATAGAAACATGCTCAACAGTAGATGTAGAGGGTTTGCAATCATTTAATATTCAACAATCTTAACATGTAAAATGTCATTTTCATCTCTAAGATTGGAAATGGAAATATTGCAAACATCTAGTTCCTTAGCCTTAGCAATCAATTTTTCATTCTCATTCCTAAGGCTAGCAAGAGAGGCATTCAATTGATTAATCTTAGCATTTAAACTAGCATTATCTTTTCTAAGATTGATAATTGATTTATCACAAATATTTGACTTCTCAACCTTAGCAATCAAATTGGCATTCTCAATTCTAAGGTTGGAGATAGTGTCATGGCAACTACTTAGCTCACTAGTTAATTTTTCATTTTTCTCTACCTCCTGAGCATAAGCATTTTTAGTCTTAACATGCTTTTTATTTTCCTTAATAAGGAAGTCCTCTTAGCTATCCAAGAGTTCATCCTTCTCATGAATAGCACTAATTAACTCATTCAATTTCTCTTTTTGTTGCATGTTAAGATTGGCAAAAAGAGTAAACAAATCATCCTCATCATCACTAGAATTAGCCTCATCGCTAGATGTTGCATATTTAGTGGAGGATCTTGATTTTACCTTCTTCTTCTTGCCATCCTTTGCCATGAGGCACTTGTGGCCAACGTTGAGGAAGAGAAGTCCCTTGTTGACGGCGATGTTGGCGGCGTCCTCGTCGTCGGAGGAGTCGATGGAGCTCTCGTCGGAGTCCCACTCCCGGTAAACATGTGCATCGCCGCCCTTCTTCTTGTAATATCTCAGCTTCTCCTTCTTCCCCTTCTTGTCGTTATCCCTGTCACTATCACTAGACAATGGACACTTAGCGATAAAATGACCGGGCTTACCACATTTGTAGCAAACCTTCTTGGAACGGGGCTCGTAATCTTTCCCCTTCCTTTGCTTGAGGATTTGGCGGAAGCTCTTGATGATGAGCGCCATTTCCTCATTGTCGAGCTTGGAGGCGTCGATGGGGACCCTACTCGGTGTAGAGTCTTCTTTCTTCTCCTCCATTGCCTTGAATGCAACGGGTTGTGCTTCGGGTAAGGAGGAGGAGGCGCCTTGCTCGATAATCTTCTTGGAGCCTTTGATCATCAATTCAAAGCTCACAAATTTGTCTATCACTTCCTCGAGAGACATTAGTTTATATCTTAGATCACCACGAATCAATTGAACTTGAGTAGGGTTAAGAAATACGAGTGATCTAAGAATAACCTTCACCATCTCATGGTCATCCCATTTGGTGCTCTCGAGGTTGCGCACTTGATTTACCAAGGTCTTTAGCCGGTTGTACATGGCTTGCGGGTCTTCTCCTTGGTTGAGCATGAAACGACCGAGCTCCCCCTCGATCGTTTCCCTCTTGGTGATCTTGGTCACCTTGTCTCCTTCGTGCGCGGTCTTGAGCACATCCCAAATTTCTTTGGCGCTCTTCAATCCTTGCACCTTGTTATACTCCTCTCAACTTAGAGAGGCGAGGAGTATTGTGGTAGCTTGGGAGTTGAAGTGCCGGATTTGGGCAACTTCGTCCGAGTCATAGTCTTCATCCCCCGGCGATGGTACCTGTACTCCAATCTCAACAACATCCCAAATGCTAGTGTGGAGTGAGGTTAGATGGTGCCTCATTTTATCACTCCACATATTATAATCTTCACCATCAAACATAGGTGGTTTGCCTAATGGGACGGAAAGTAAAGAAGTATGCTTTGA
Organism: Zea luxurians; assembly: GCA_029449295.1. Lineage (NCBI taxonomy): Eukaryota > Viridiplantae > Streptophyta > Magnoliopsida > Poales > Poaceae > Zea > Zea luxurians. The sequence goes on along the minus strand of JAOPSE010000001.1, from coordinate 38,865,980 downwards.
AATGCGAGGATAGCGTAAGGGGATCTTACTAAACTTCTTGCGCTTATGGCGCTTAGAAGTTACGGACAGCGCGTCGGAGCCGGAGGTGGATGGCGACGAAGAATCGGTCTCGTAGTAGACCACCATCTTCATCTTCTTTTTCTTCTCGCCACTCCGATGCGACTTGTGAGGAGGTGATTCCTCCTTGTTGCGGGACTCTCCCGATGGAGCCTTCCCGTGGCTTGTAGCGGGCTTCTCGCCAGTCACCATCTCCTTCTTAGCGTGTTCTCCCGACATCACTTCGAGCGGTTAGGCTCTAATGAAGCACCGGGCTTTGATACCAATTAAAAGTCGCCTAGAGGGAGGGTGAATAGGCGGAATCTGAAAATTATAAACTTAAGCACAACTACAAGCCGGGGCTAGCGTTAGAAATATAAACGAGTCCGAAAGAGAGGGTGAAAACAAATCACAAGCAAATAAGGATGGATGACACGGTGATTTGTTTTACCAAGGTTCGGTTCTCGCCAACCTACTCCCCGTTGAGGTGGTCACAAAGACTGGGTCTCTTTCAACCCTTTCCCTCTCTCAAACGGTCACTTAGACCGAGTGAGTTTCCTTCCTTGATTTCCCGAGTCACTTAAACCCCGCAAGGACCACCACACAATTGGTGTATCTTGCTTCGCTTACAAGGTTTTGAGAGTAAGAATGAGAGAAAGAAGAAAGCCAACCAAGCGACAAGAGCAACAAAAGAACACAAGTTGATCTCCTCACAAGTCCTAAAAACTAGAGTTGAATTAGGGACTTTGATTCGATCGGAGGCTTTGATTTGTGTCTTGGAGTGTTGTGTATTGCTCTTGTATTGAATGAGATGTAGTGAATGCTTGGATGCCTTGAAGAGTGGTGGTTGGGGGTATTTATAGCCCCAACCACCAATATGGCTGTTGGTGAAAGCTTCTGTCGTATGGCGCACCGGGCAGTCCGATGCGCCACCGGACATTGTCCGGTGCGCCAGCCACGTCACTAGGCCGTTGGGTTTCGACTGTTGGAGTTCTGACAATTGGGGCCACCGGATAGTCCGGTGGTGCACCGGACAGTTCGGTGGTGCACCGGACAGTCCAGTGGTGCACCGGATAGGTCCTGTAGACTGTCAGGTGCGCCTTCTGGCGCCTACTCTGACTTCTGCGCGCACTGTAGCGTATTTAATGTTCTCTGCAGACGACCATTGGCACGAAGTAGCCGTTGCTCCGTTGGCACACCGGACAGTCTGGTGTTACACCGGACAGTCCGGTGAATTATAGCGGAGTGGCCTCCCAAATTCCCGAAGCTGGCAAGTTCAGAGTCGATCTCCCTGGTGCACCAGACAGTCCGGTGCGCCAGATCAGGGCTGCCTTCGTTATACTTTGCTCCTTTGTTTTGAACCCTTTCTTTTGACTTTGTATTGGTTTGTTATGAACCTTTGGCACCTGTAGAACTCATAATCTAGAATAAACTAGTTAGTCCAATTTGTTTGTGTTGGGCAATTCAACCACCAAAATTCATATTGGAAAAGGTTTGACCCTATTTCCCTTTCAGTAGGTATAGGATTCCAAGGTGTGAAATCCCTTTTTGTCTCTCATAGTAGAAAAGATAAGAGTAGTCAGATTAAAGCAGCAAAAGATGAGACATGATCAAGGGAAGTATAGAAAGAATCAGAGTAAAGGTCAGTAGGTAAGGGTTTTGTCCAGTTCTATCTATGTTACATCCTACAATCAACATTGCCTCTAATACCACTTTTGTCACACCCAGATTTAAGGGGTAAACCCGGGTGCGTCTCATATGTGCGCCAAAGAAGATAAACACATACAATGACTCAGTGTATAGAGACGAATGTCACAACCTTTATTACATAACAAAAATGTATTACAATATAACTGATAATAAATAAAACGAACTAATATTATTATCCCTTGGCGCCATCAAGCTAACTGGGAGACGACACCTAGACCTCGTCGAACTCATCGTAGTAGTTTTCCTCCGGGGGCACATGTTCTTTTCATCTGTGGGGGGTTTATTGCAAGAGTGAGCTCACATATGTTCATCACTCCGCAAGTGTGGGGGAATAATGTGCATGAGCTCACTTACGGTGGGGGCTCATGTATAGTGTAAGGCTAATCAACAAATAATGGTTAAAGTTTAGCATTGCTTTTAATAAGTTGGTCAAAAATTTATTAGCAGTTACTAAGTATAAGTATATACAATCCCAATAAAATAAGATATCACAATTGATAATAATTCTCACAATGCGAGGCATATGACAGATTAAGTTTAATTCCATAAGTTAATCATGCGAGAGTCCTGAGTCGCTCTTGACCACGAGCACGACTGATATACATGTTTTACACTCTACAGATGTTGCACATCTTTACCCACAAGACATGTTCCCTTTGTCGCCTCGGTTTGATAGAACCCTTAAACACTGCCAAGGTAAGTATGCGAAGGTACACTATGAGGCCTTTACAAAGTTCCACTAGAGGAGAGAACCCGCTACAGATTTTAGGCCGAAAGCGGTATAGGAATCCCTCGTCCGAAAAGCTGAAAAGGTAGTCCGACCTGAGGACCTCCCTACACCTGCACACTCCTCCACCCCGTTTACCCCTTTTGGGGAAAGGATTAACTTATACTAGCTTTCCTAATTAATCAGCCAAGGGCATCCCATTCCACCCTTATAGTAGCACAGTTATCTCAAGTTAAGCTCCATGTTCCAGTTAACACCATAATCTTATCATGAACATTAAATAATCCAATAGAAATAGTAAAGAATGATCATGAATCATATGTATCTTAACACCCAGAACCACATGGAGCAATAGCAGATACTACCCAAAAGTTTAGTGATAAGCAAGGTGTAAAGTGAACTAAACTAGGGTAACCTATTGGGTCTCATCAATTTAACCTCAGGATATCATAGTGATTAATAGGAACATTATTGGGTAAAGAGTGATCAAGGGCACAACTTGCCTTCAACGAGCTCTTGCTCAGAATCTTCAACCTCCTGTGCTCTGGGTTCCTTAGTTACTTGCTCATCTAGTCGCAATAATACAAACAAATATGGTATAGATAAAAGTTAACATTACACCAAACATGAGAACGAACTGCGTAATAATGTTCTACGTGTTGCTACGAGATCGTAGGTTCGAGAATCACTAAATCAGAATTACAGTTAGAAAGCTATGATTTTCTGAAGCTTTATGGGATTAAATAGTTGTAATATATATTCTATGTCATTTAATATAATTCATATGAGACAAGATTACAAAATAGATAACTCAACTTTAAACTTAGTTATAACTTAGTCGGAGGTCATCTTTTGGTCAAAGCCTAGTTATGGGTGAAAAGTATTATATTTACTTTTTAATTAGAAAAGCAAATCTAATGAGCATAGGCTAAACTATCATTTAATTATCCCTGGAAACATGACAAAGTAATGTTGTTTAATGTGTAAACAATTTTGATACGAAGCTAACGCAACTAGAATGGATTCACTCGGAGTTAAAATGAATTAGTTATGGATTTTACAAAATCTTAGATTCATTTTTATAGCAAAAATAATTTCTAGGCGTACTTTATAAAGATCAGGGGCTGTTTTGTAAGATCCGAGGACAAAATTGTTAGTTTATTTGAACTATAAGAGATGGCGGGTTAGTTTTATGTTTTCTAGGGTTTCTTATGCAAAAGAACCCAACGAAGGTGTATCTTTGACTCACGACCATCGGATCAAAAGTTATTGGTTTGGATTAGATCGACATAATAATGAAGCGGTATACACCCCGGGCATTGAATCACAGATCCATGGTCCAGATTAGACAATCGCGATCCCAACCGATATGCAAAAGTCATTGGTTTGGATTAGATCGACATAATAATGAAGCGGTATCACTACCGGAATCGCGTTCTTTGCCGAGTGTCTAAGACACTCGGCAAAGGCTATTTTACACTCGGCAAAGGCTTTGCCGAGTGTAACACTCGGCAAAGAACACTCGGCAAAGATTTTATCGGCAAAGGGTTCTTTGCCGAGTGCTTTTTTCGGACACTCGGCAAAGACTTTGCCGAGTGTCAAAAAGCACTCGGCAAAGAAAAACACTCGGCAAATTAAGAATCGAAAAAATTTAAAAAAAACAGCAAAACATTTTTTAAATTCTAGGAACAACTCTCCAACCCTACCCTATTACCTTACCTGTTGCCCTATCATTTTCACTATTATTTTGAATCAAACTTATATGTTTTGTAAATGGTGAGATTCGAACTCGCAACCTCTCTCTCGCGCATACCCTCCTATACCACTACACTACTACACCAATTATGTTTATATTACATTTCCATTCCCCATGTACTATAACAAATCGAGAGTAATTTGATTATTTAAGGCACTAAATGAGTTCATTTGAAAATGTGACCAACTATAAAGTTGCAAAACTTTTTGAGATCTAAAAGTTTTATTTTAATAGTTTCTACATCCGAGACCGTTTTTAAAATTTGAATTTTAAATTTAAAAACTTCACATGAAATTTTCAATGATAAGATGATTTCAAATCAAAAAATTGTCAACTACAAAGTTTCATTACATTTCAAGACCTACAACTTTTATTTTGGTGGTTTTTCCATCCGAGACAGTTTGAAAAATTCAAATTTCACAATTCAAATATAGTTTTGCATAACAAGATGATTTCAAACTAAAACATTGTCAACTACAAAGTTTCATAACTCTTCAATACCTACAACTTTCATGTTGGTGGTTTTTCCTTTCGAAGTCGTTTTCAAAATTCAAATTTTAAATTTTTTAAATTCAGACGTAGTTTTCGTTGACAATATGACTTCAAATGAAAAAGTTGTCAACTATAAACTTTTATAACTTCTCAAGATCTACAAAGTTTATTTTGGTTGTTTGATAATTTGTTTATCTCAGATGATGGTTCTAACAATATGCACAAATTCTATACGTCTCTCTCGTAGTTTCATAAACTACGAGAGAGATATAGGTTTTATGAACAAATTTATTTTTATTTTGTCATATGAAGAAATGTTCAATATATAAATTGTACATCATGATGAGTTATACAAATTTGTAGTTGAAAACTTTTTCATTTGAATTAATTTACTACTTTAAAATGTGAATTTTAAATTGTCTTTGCCTAGTGTTGGAGAAAAAACACTCGGCAAAGAGCTCTTTGCCGAGTGTTGTATTTGTGACACTCGGCAAAGAGCCCTTTGCCGAGTGTCAAAAAAAGACACTCGGCAAAGAAACTCTTTGCCGAGTGTCAAAAATAAAACACTCGGCAAAGAGCTTTTTCGCCGAGTGTTTTCTTTTACCGAGGGTTTTTTGTGTGGCACTCGGCAAAGAGCTCTTTGCCGAGTGCCCGAAATAAAACACTCGGCAAAGAATATGGCACTCGGCAAAGAGCCAAATTCCGGTAGTGTATATACCCTGGGCATCAAATCAGATTAGACAATCACGACCCCAACTGATATGCAACGCAAGCCGTTAGATATAGGATCCATAGCCCTCACGTGCCCATGCCTTCCTCTTCTCTTACCCCTCGGATAACTAATCAATGGCTCTAGTTTAAATGGGTCGAATTGTTACGCACGTGTAATCCCAACCGTCCATCGGAGATCGATGGCAACCAGGCCATCTCTCAGCTCCTGACTGCCAAGCACGGCGGCGGCGCCCGCGACTGCGGCGGAGGCCTCGCCGGAAGGTGGCCTTACTACAGTGCTGTGCCTCAAACTCTAATCCAGGGCGTGCAACGCTTAGAGAAGAACATGGCGAAAATAGGGAAGGGATCCTCACCGACGATCGGGCCATGAAGTGCTCTGACCATGGAGAATCACGGTCCGCGGTGGACTCCAATGCTCCGGTGAACGATTCCCGGTACTCGGGTGACTTATGTGTCTAAGGGGATGCTCCTACGCAACCCTCGCACGTAGGCGAACCTCCGCAACCATGCCCTGGGCGCCGTATGGTCGCGGATGCGATCTCCGAGTGCGGCGGTATTGCTCTCCTTCACTCCCTAGTGTCGGCTTCCTCACTCGTGGATGGTGGTTGTTCATGATCATGACGGTGGAAAGGGAGGCGAGGCCCCCGGCATATGGTTTTGTAGCTCCCCAACAAGTCGGCTCAAGGTGGTTGAATGGATTCCCCCTGGGATTCGGGTGGGTTGTTGCATCGGCTGCCGCGAGAGCGGCCGTTCTGTTGGGGGCAAGCAAATGAAGGGGATGACAGCGCGGGCCCGCTTTCTAGAGAGCGCGAGGAGGCGGGTGACTGCTTTGAGGGACCACAGGTCGGCCGTCGGCGCATATCTCCCTGTTGGGATGGTGGGGTAGGGGAAGCTAGCTGTTTTTTTATATTTCTCTTTTCTCTTTTTTCTTTTCTCTTTCCTTTTTCCTTTTTTCTTTATCCAATTTTCAGATTCCTACTTTGAATTAAATTCTAGTTTTGAGTTCAAAGTTCAACTTCAAAATGCACAACCAAAATGCCATCGTGAATGCAAATATATTTTATGATTTATTTACTCCTTTCTTTACTTCGCTTATAAGCCAGGAGTTTACATAATTGTGTAACTCAATAGGAATAATGTAGGTAAAGTAATTCCTCGTCTTATTTACTAAAAATGCTTCAATAAGAAATCACATGCTCAAAATAACTCTATTGTTATTTTCCGGGTGACTAGAGTGTTATAGACTATATTGTAGGGTTTACAGATGCCATTTACTAAACGAGAATTCAGGCTACAAATCTGTATTTTCAAAATTATCCAGAAAAAGCAGACCCCTTGAACAAAAGGAAGGGTCATCAATGAAATATTTAACTGAGAATCAATATCATGAGGTTAATATTCAATTTGTTTTACTCTTTTTGTTAATTGTTGTGATTGATATAATATGTAATCTTGTGTGTGTAGGTGATGGTTCCATTGATGGCGCCCGTGCCTGATGCGTACTATGCTTGGTGCCAACACTGGGCTTCCGAAGGCTTCCATAATGCGTCAGCGCATCAAAGGAAATGTCGAGAAACCAATCCTAACCACAAGTTTGGCGGCGACGATATGCTCCGAAAAGCTAAACTAATGGTAAGTTTGATCTAGCTATTTCGATCATCAGTTAGTATGATTTCTTATGAATGTTTTTTTGTTTATACAGGATGCTATGCGGTGGCCAAAAACCTAGTGACATTGAGGTGTATAAGGAGGGCCACAAAGAACCAGACCCAAACAACCCCGCCCCGACCAACTCTGCAGCTAGACGGGCATGGATCGACTGGTGAGTTTTGGCTCAAAATTATAAACATTCAAAGTATAGAAATTTCTACATTTGTAAGTTTATGATTGATGTATAGGCGGCATATGGGGAGGAGATGGTTCGACATCATGGCCCTAACTTCGACTGGCAACATGAACTAGTGGATTCCTTAGTGGTGTACACAAGTGGTGGGGGAAAATCGCATGGACGGTTAGCTCTAACATATAAAATTACATGGTTCATATTAAATTGATCATGCACTATTCACAATTTTTGAATCACTTGTAGATACACACACTTCGACGGATTCATTGACTCGTCGTCGGTGAGAGCTCAAAGGACGGGTCCGTCTTCCTGTAGCTCGTGCTCTCGTCGACCGAATGAGCAGGAGTTGGAGATTATGAGGTTGCGTGAGGAGATGAGACAACAACGGAAATTTATGTAGGCAATAACGCAGCATAACCAAGTGACGTATCAACTACGTATAGATGATTTTAACTCTAAATTCTTATATTTCAATACAATATCTTCAATAGTAACACATATGTTCAACAATCAATGCACAACAGGGCATGACACCAAACATTCCACCGTCGCCACAATAGAGCTCGTTTGCATCCACACCAGCTCTGGTATGTTAATCTTAGCAAATTCTCTTATAACATTCTCTAAACTAGCATTTCATCTAGTTAATGTAGTAGAAAAACATGAATTATATCTAAACTTAGTCAAAAATCCATTAAACAGGGACCAGGGACGCAACAGTTCAACACCCCCACACACACATATACCTACACCTGGAGATATGATACGTTTGATAACTCTTGGTGATTTTGTATATTTGTATACTTAACTTGTTGATATTTGCATTTAACTTGTTGATATTTCCATTCTTGCATATGCTACTCCTGAAGTGGGTGGGAGTGGGTCTGAACCCGTAGGAACTATATTTGTTGAATCGCTCTTCTCGTACCCTCCTCCTAGTGGCGGAAGTGGACAAAGTTCAAACCATCCAAGTGGTGGTTATCCTTGAGTATGGTGCTTTTGATCGCCTTAGTTTCTTAACTTGTGGACAATGATGTCCATGGAGTAGTTTATTTTAAACTTAGGATGGTATTTGTGTTGGTGAACAAAACAATTAACTTGTTTCTTAACTTGTGGTTTGAAATGGTTATGTGAACTAGTGCTCTGAAATGGTTATGTGTACTTGTGGTTTGAAACGGTTATGTGAGTTGTATTGGAGATTTGAGAAGTTTATGAGGTGTGTGATTGGTTATATGCTTGTAATGTGAAGTTTGTAAGCTATATGTGATGTTTTTGAGCTATATCTGATGTTTGTGAGCGGTGTTGGTGATATGAATTGTATATGTGTTGTTGTGTAAAAATTGGATGACAAGTTGATGCTAAAATGGTGTTGTTTGTAGTAGAAAAGATTAATTCCCGTCGGTTTGACTATAGCTGATGGGAGTTACTGGAGGTGGGCACCGAGCCATTAATTCCCGTTGGCCAAGGTGTCTAGCAGATGGGGATTATCTAATTAATGCCCGTCGGCCGGGATCCAAGCCGATGGGCACTAACTTATTAATTCTCATGGGCCGGGGTTCAAGCCATGGGAATTAACTAATTAATTCCCATAGGCCGGGGTTCAAGCCGACGAGGATTGCTGGTCGATGGGAATTATCCCATTAATTCCCATGGGCCGGTCCAAGTCGACGGGAATTATCAAACTGACAAGAATAAACTAAACCTGTCAAGGGATTGACGTCGGCCGAGAACCAATGGGAATTAACTATAAACCGATGGGAATTAGTTATTCCTGTTGGTATAAGGCTAATTCCCGTCGGTTCTTGGTCGACGGGAATTACCTGGATTCCTATTGTGTCTTATCCTTAAGTGTTGCTTTGAAGTCCATTCCGCACATCTATAAGAGCAACACTTTGCAAAATTGAAGTATAGAACTTGTCTCCTTACTTCGATTGATATACATCTGTTCTAACCATTAATTGTGATCAAAGTATGTTTTAAGTGATAAATTTCAGATTTCGTCTATTCACCCCTCTAGGCGACTTTCATTGTTACATATGAGGAATTGTCACAAGGGAACTAGCTAGCGTGGGGAGGTCAGACAAGGTATCGACAGTGTAAGGAAAATTGACCCCGACCCATTTGGCTAAGTGATTTAGGTGTTTGATGAGCAACATAACCTGTAGACTAATGTGTTTGCTAGTGTTTGTATTTATAGTTCACAGGATGCGAAGAGGATTGGACTAAGGCACTGAGGATGCAACACGTCAAAAGAAGATATAAAAGAAGCATAGAAGTCCAAGGCTCAAGAATAAAAGAAGCCCAAAGAAACAACAAAGAAATACATGAAGTGGGCAGTCAGCCAGCGCACTGGTGGCACACTGGACAGTCAACAGTACCTGTCCGATGTGCACCGGACTATCCAGTGGGACACCGGGCAGTCTGCGCAGAGAGACCTGCAAACAGGTGCTCTCGAGCTATAGCACCGGACTGTCTGTTGTGCACCAAACAGTCTGGCAATGGTCGGATCCAACGGTCGACTGTTACAAACCCCAACAGTCGGCTGATGTGGCTAGGGCACCAGACAGTGTATAATGCATGTCCGGTGTGCACCGAACTGTCCGGTTCGCTCGTCGACAGAAATAGCAGCATTCTGTCCAACGGCTATAATTGAGGGGTAAGGCTATAAATACCCCCCCCCAACTGGCCATTTGATGGTGTGGGAGCCCAATAAACATACCAAGGCATATTGTAGACATTTCCAGGTGCTCAAACACCGAAGTGCTTAATAGAATCACTCGATGATTAGCGCAGGTGCTTTGCAAAGTGCTTAGGTTAGTTATACCACATTAGCGCTTGCTCTAGGTGAATCCTAATTAGTTGAGTGAGTTTAGAAAAACCACACAACCACTTGGCTCTTGCGCGAGCCGTTGTAATTGTACCAAGTGGAGCAAGAGTCTTGCGAGACCGTGACAACCACGTTTGTGTCATGGCCGCCACCTTGTACCGAAAGGAACGAGGCCCGTGGCATTTCGGCCGGAAGCTCGATAGTGGAGACAGCGGGGAGCGCCCGAGAGGAGCCGGAAGCGGAGCACCACTTGCGCGTGGAGAAGGCTCGCGGCTCTCTACGAAGTTACTCGACCGAGGTGCTTGGCCCTCGCGTGGGCTTCCCTTTGCGTAGGGGCACCAACGAGGATTAGTTGGGACCTTGCGTGGTTCCGGATACCTCGGTAAAAATACCACTGTCATCCACGAGAGTTTGCATCTCTACCTTGCTCTTTACCTTCCGTGTTTATATTAAGTATTTAAGTTTCAATCTTGTCTTTTTAGTTAGATTATTTAGATCGAAACTTGGCCTTTGCGGTAGATATAGCAACACTTAGACAAAACCTAGCTTGCACATTCTAGATTATTTATTTGCATAGGTTTTTGCTCTAGTGATTTATTTGTGGCCTAGTTTAGAGAGAATTTTTAGAAGTCCTAATTCACCCCCATCTTAGGCGTCATTGTTTCCTTCAATTGGTATCAGAGCATAGTTTGGCTCATTTGAAACGTTTTAGCTTCACTGCTAATCGAGCCAATGCTTTTTTAGATGAAGGGGATGGATACCCATAGGCCACCACACTTCGACGGCACTAACTTCCCATATTATAGTGCTAGAATGGCTTGTTACCTAGAGACCGTTGATCTAGGTGTTTGGAGAGTCACTCGTCACGGGATGAAACCACTTAAAAATCCCGAGAAGCTCACCACGAGTGAAGAAAAGGAAATTCATTTGAATGCTAGAGCCAAAAATTGCTTGTATGAATCTCTTAGCATGGAAATTTTCAATCAATTTTTTACATTAAAAACTGCTAATGAGATTTGGCTAAAATTGCATGAGCTCCATGACAACACATCAAATGTTTGTGGGCAAAAACATTGCCTAGTTTTAAATGAGTACAATTCTTTTGCCATGAAAGAAAATGAGCTTGTTAGAGACATGTATTCTCGTTTAAATCTGATCATCAATGAGCTCAATTCTATTGGCATTAATAAGCTAGGTGATGCGGACATTGTGAGGAAGATTATCTCCCTTCTACCTCAACAAAAATATGGGAGCATCATCACTATTCTTCACAACATGGAGGACTTGGGTCAAATGACCCTGACCATTGTGATTGGAAAAATTGCGGCATTTGAGATGTCGCGAAAAATGGTTCGACAAGAGGATCCAACTTCTTCAAGACCATATGCTTTTGCATGTGATGAAAAGAACAAGGGAAAGAAGAAGGCTCCCACTCCAAGCTCCTCAAGTGAAGAAGAGGAAGAAGAAAGTGATGATGATGAATATAATCAACCATCAACAACATCCTCCAAGGACGAGGAAACAATCCGACGCGTCGGGAAGGTAATGGGGATGATTCACAAGATTAATCTAATGGGTGTGCCTCTGCAGGTCGAGGATCTTCTCTTTAACATTGACAGGAAAAAACAAAGAAAGAGAGGATGCTTCACATGCGGGGAGAAGGGCCACTTAAGGGACAGCTGTCCAAATATGGACGAACCCAAAAAGGGGAGGAGCAAAGGCAAGGCGCTTACAAGTGTCAAAACTTGGGATGACTCTTCAAGCGAAGATGAACCTCCAAGGACACGCAGCCACCGATCCTCATCACGCTCATCATGGTCGTCACGCAAGAGATAAAATGAGTACTCCATCCTCTAGTGATAATAGCAGTAGTGATGATAGTGAAGGTGAGGGAAAGCCCTCCTTAGATGAGCTTGCGGAAGCCATTAAATTTTTTGAGGATGTATGCACTAAACAAAAAGCTCAACTTAAAACCTTAAAAAATAAGTTGATTAGCTCTCAAAATGATTAAAAATGTTTGCTAGATAAATTTGAAACATTTCCAAATTTAAACTATGAGCTAACAACTAAAATTGAGCAACTAGAGTCTAATGCCCCATCCTCAGCTACTGATGATGACCTTATTAAAAAAATTGAAAAACTTAAGGCTCAGTTAGCTAGCTCTCAAGAAGCAATTGAAAACTTGCTAGAGAAATGGAAATTCTTAGCATACACAATAATGAGCTAACTACTAAGCTAGAAAACATCGGTAGCACCTCAGGAGCATCTTTAATTGAATTTACTGAAATCATTAACAAAGATGCTTCTACTTGTTGACTTGATTTAATTGATGATTCTAACCCCTGCAACCAAGTTCTTGTTGAGAATGTTGTTATAGAAACATGTTCGAATGAGGTTGCAAAGGAGAATGAGCAATTAAGGCAAGAAGTGGCTCGCCTTGGCAAGGCCTTGTATGACAAGTGTTGGTCCTTATTCTCGGATGCTATACATCAAGAACAAAGCAACACAACTGTTAACAATCAAAGACCTTCGTCCTTCGAAGCATTATCTCCCCTGGGATATAATGATCTTCAGACAAAGGTCATGAAGGGTATACCTTCATCATTTCAGTGAACAAAATGTAAATAGAGACATATGAAACACAATAGAATATAAACAATCATCACAAATCATTAGATTATTTATATTCTCCTTTTATAAACATGAATAAACATCAATGATATTTATATTGCATTTATACCTTCGACTTGATAGAAGGTGGAAAAGCGAGAGTGACGCGTGAGTGATTACAATTCAGCGTGAACAGTACGGTGTTACTGTTCATCTATTTATAGGCATAGGACGCAGCCTGGACAAAATTACATTCATGTCCCTGACATTTACTAATGATCATAAGGCAAGATGTCGAGGACTAAGCAGTCTTTTCTCCTTTAGGTCGGTTTCATCTTCCGCCACAGCTTCGGAGCTAGTTTATCCTTCTTTCAAACCGCACCTTCATACCATGCACACCTTCATCTCAAAGCCGAAGCCTCCTGTAACAGTCTATGTTATACTAAAAACCATGTTAGTTAAGTTTTTGAGGACCTTCGGAAGAGGAAGGCCCCCAACAGTAGCCCTCGCAGTATTAATTTGTTTTTGCATTTAACAAATTCAGACTGCGACGTGAACGAAGGTCTTTAGCCGAAGGTCCGAAAAACACCTTCCCTTTGCTAGAATAGCAAAAATCAATGACATGTAGGGCCCGCCAAGTTGCAATGCAATGGGCATATAAATAGGAACCCACAGTGATCGCATTTGATGCGCCATTTCAATCGCTTGTGCTATTTTTTCAAACTTGAATTTTCTTGCTTTGTCAGATCTCGCTTGATTTGTGAGCTTCAACATTTGCACAAGTGCTCACCAAATGGCTAAAGACAAGAAGGTTGTTGATCCTACTCTAGCTGGTTTTTACGAGGCTATGGAGAAGACAAACACAGAGAAGATTACAAATGAAATGCTAGCTAGTTTGTCTGAAGATTCTAGTGATTGCGAAAATTTTGATGTGGAAAGTGGGTACGAAGATGCCAAAGATCGACCCTAGCGGCCGAGCCACACTATCTTCGGAAAGTCATCCATCAAAAAGAGTCACATTGATGCGATGAAAGGAATATATTTCCATGATATGTCCATTGTGAGAGCTGGAGGGGACAGTGTCGCCCCTGCACCCGAGGTGGACAAAGTTGTTGTTTACAGGAGCTTTATGAAGGCAGGGCTTCGGTTTCCATTGAGTAAATTTCTAGTTGAACTGCTAAAGACCTTTAAGCTTTTTCTTCATCAGATTACCCCCGAAGCTATAATCAGGATGGGGATTTTCATTTGGGTCGTGAGGTGCCAAGGGCTAGAGCCAAGCGCAAAATGCTTCTGTAACATGCATGAGCTGTTGTATGAGACAAAGGCTACTTTCAAGGAGCAATATCATAATAATTTTGGTTGTTATGGCTTCGTGCCTCGTTCTGATGTAAGTTATCCAGTTCTAATGTTTCGAAAAAGGTGACCAGGGGCCTGGATGGAGGAATGGTTTTACGTAAAGAATAACTTAGCTGAAAGGGAAGATATAAAGGGGATTATCCAACGCCCTATTTGGTCTCGCTTCGGCATCAGAAGGCCAACTACTGCTCTTGGAAACGATATCGAAGCATGCTAGAAGGCTTTCAACAATGTATGCACCTTTATTGGCACAAGGGACCTAGTCCAGGAACACATAGCATATAGAGTGTGGCCTCTCGTGAATGACTGGGAAATGCCGAAGGAGACTGCTGTCGGGTCCAGTCGAGGTGGTTTGGTTTATTTGAAATACACCTTCACATATAGAGATTAGTTTGACGAGCCGAGTGATGACTGGCTGAACTGTGTTGAGGCGACTAACGATGAGTTGCTTGGGGCTTACACGAGAGCCGAAGATGATGCCATGACCTTAGCCTTCGGAAGGCGAGGCAAGAAAAGACTAAACAGAGTTTTCGATTTCATTGGTTTTGTATACCCAGATTATAGCTATCCCTCACGAAAGCGGGGAAAACAGAGAAAAACTACTACTTCGGCCATTTCTGCTGCGCCGAAGGGCAAAAAGATCAAGGTGTTGACACACCGGCCTAGATACATTGAAATGGCCAAGGTGCCGAAGCTTGTTGAAGGGACACCTTCCCCCGCTGAACCAGGATAGCCTGCTCCTGCCGGCTCCAAGGAAGAATCGGCTGAAATGCCGAAAATAATAAGGCAAGAGAAAATCGAATCGGCCGGAGCGCCGAAGCATTCTACCGAAGCCACATAAAAAGTGGCCGAAGTGCTAGAGCTAGGAGATTCGGCAGGATTGCAAAAAATCCTGAGCCCGCAACCAGAGCCAAAGTTGCCGAAGGTGCCCAGAGCTCCTGTAATAACTCCCAAGAGGAGGATTGTAACACCTCTATTGTTACTGTCACTAAAACTTGAGCATAACATCATGAGCATTGGCATATCATGTGTTGTTACACTTAGAGTGCATTCACTAGATAAAAATTTCAAATAAGTTGTAATGATGTTACTGATGGGTGATTAACCCTAGGGTAGAGTGCTTAACCCTAAATTAGGGCTTATAGATGTAATTGAAGCCCAAATAAGTTAAAACCCCAAAAGACATGAGAAATGACCATAAGGTATCACATTTGATGGACTTTGGTGGCACCAAAAACCTAATGTGCCCAAAACCCTAAAAACAAACCCTAGAAACCCTAATTAAAACCCTAGGGGGTAGATGCAAATTTTGGGCACTTTTGGGCCAAAGTGCAAATATCAAAGTACTAAAACATTACAAATCAAGTACTTTTCACTTTTGAGGATTTCCAAGTCAAATGATGAAGTTTGGACTTATTCGCAAAAAGTACCTCATAAACTCCATATATCTAAGTCAGAACTCTGTTGAATGGGATCAACTTTGGAGCTTTACATCTCAGAAGTCTTGAGGATTTTGCTCTTGGTCAATATAGCAAACTTGTAGAGCTATGTAAGGAGAACAAATTTGATTAAGTGACAAAGCAATAGTATTGCACAGAAATGGGAGATAAATAGGTTTGAAGTAGCGTTGTCAGTCGGTCTGGTAGACATGTGTTCACTGCATCTGATTGAAGTCTGGCTTCAGTGTTATTGAGCCAACTTGGGCGTCATGGCATACTCAATCGATGAGGATTTTCGGTATGGTCATTATACCAAAATTAAAGAACAATGATCAAAGTACAACTTCGATATGGACTAGTTTGCAAGCAACCATATAAAATCGGGCGCAATAGCTATCCGAATTCAGGCTGGCAGGCACACCGTCCACCATGGTTCAGTGAACCTCGCCAAGGATAAGAACGCCACCGCGGCTGAGGCACTGCTCAGACTTGTGTCCGTGGTAAAAAATCTTTCGCGACGTGGCACATGTAACCATGAGGTGGCGCCGTCCGACTAAAACGTTTCACCGGGCGCTCGTCATGGCCCTGCCCGCGCGTGCGAGCTCGCCAGCGCACTGGGAGATCTTTTGAATCCCGTCCAACTCCGGCCATCCCTCTATAAATTGAGCCCAAGTGCTACTTCCTCACTGCATCACACACCCGAGTGCTTGCGCAAACCACTCAATTTCGCAAAGGAACTCAGTTAAGCCATAAGCCCCTCCTCACCGTTCTTAGCTCCACCATGAAGGACCTCCTCGTGGTCAGGTCAAATTGAGCGAACCCTCCCTAAATTCTGTCTTGTCCGAGCTTCCTTAGATACTAAGGGTACTCCTTGATCTGTTTGATTTAACGCGGCTACTATTATCTCGCCAGAACAATCCCTTATCGCCAGAGTGCTCCATGATCCGCCACCTAACGCGGACCGCCTTCTCTGTCCTTCATTCTGCCCATTCCCTTGCCGTTCTGAGCTTTTGGTAAGTCCTTAAAGCTTGCCATGCCTTTTAATTGGTTATTAGTGCGCCGTGGTCTTGGGACCAAGCCCAGCGAACCTCGATGTCCGCCCTAAACCAAGCAACGTGGACCGTAGTCCATAACAGTCCGATTGGGGGTAGGGCGTGGGTCGGTTATGCTCAGGGAAGTAGCCGGGATGCTCGTCGTTTCGATAGAGGCTGCCAGCGGCGAGCTCTGACCACGGCAGTCAGGTGTTCAACGCGGCGTTGTCAAAGGACCGATGGGCATAAATAAAACCAAACAGAAGGGGTCAGATGTAAGTGCCAGTGACTCAGGTAAATAATATCAGCAGGTGCTTCATGATTGTTTGAACGTGCAGGGGCCTTTGTGTAAAACCTACCGCGCGGTCGCGTGCGCGCCCGGAATCCTATGAGGCCTGAGCTGGATGGGCCGGTTGCGGCCCAATACTGTTGATAGCTTTTTCCTTTTCTTTTTCTGAAGAAAGTTTAGAAATTCATAGGGAATTCGAGAAAAATGATAAAAATATGAGACCAATTTTATTGGACTCCTAAATTTCTGTAGTATTTAATTAAAATAGTTCCAAGATTTTTAGCCCAATCATGAATTATGTAGTATTTAAGAAGGCCAAAACCTAGTCTCTTGGAATTTTAGAAATTATTTAATAACTCCAAAAAATCACCAAACTTTCTGGATAAGCCTAATATGATGTTTAGATCCCATGAGTGAAGTTTGACTTGCTTTGGACATTGTTTGATTCCTAAACCCCAACACCCTAGCTCCTTAGGGTAAAACTGTCTAACCCTACTAGGGTATTGACCTAGAAGACCATAGTTTCCCTGGTGCACCGTGAAGGAAAGTTGTATTCAAGATACAACTTGATGTACCTCTACTATCTTTGCATATTCATAAGCATCACATGAGCATTCATGGTTATATATGGTTATGTATAGAGAACGAGGAAGAAATAACTGTTGAAGAAGAGGAGACTGCTCCATCAACAGAGAATCCACCTGCCGGGAAATATTTTTACTTTGACATCTGTGGAACAGAGCCCGACTCTCCAACAAAACAAGGCAAGCCCCGGTGCATTTGCCACCTCCTTGCTGTTTTTAAATCTTTATCACCTTGTATGATGCATTAGGTGATAGGAGTTAGGTGGTAAACCACTTGCTGCATTTCCTTCCTTGAAACTGTTTACCATTCCTTGATTACCTGTTTTATTAAAAGGTTTTCTGATGCTTAGTCCTGCTTTAGAAAAACAAATGTTTTGTTTTAAAACAGAAGGTGATGCTTCACAATGGATGGGATGTTTTTAAAAACAAAACTTGATGGTGGATCCATCATGGCCATGATGGGTTCAACATCGGAAAAAGATGTACCTCTGCCAGGTACCAAACTTTGGGTTTTAAATGATAAAGCTGAGAACAGGCGGGTGACTTGCACAAGAAGAGAGTCTCGGTGTAGTGTCTCCTCTGAGTCAATTAAGGACCGTCTCAATGTAGGCTTGCTGATCGAGGACCTTTTAACTGGTCACATGCCTCATCATGGGTAAGCTTTGCCTCGGGCAGACTAATACCAGAAAGGCCAACACGTAATGGGAGTAAAGAGATGGCGAGAGTAGCGTGTACCCTCCGTGGCAAGAGGCTGGACGGTGGTGTATCTGTGCTCTCGGTTGGCGTGAACCCGGTCTGGTCTTAAGAAACCTGGTGGCGAGTTGACATATGCAAGGGTTAAGTGCTACATATGTCATGTGATTGGAGATCCCCAGCTGGGTATTAATCAATTCGGATCGCCGTTACTTCTTTGATATGAAGACTTGGTCACTGCCCTACACGTAGCAATCCAATAAAGTAAAATGGTGATAAAATATATCTAGTATAGGCCAAGTGCTTTAACTAGGGTAAAAAGAACTCTAGATTCAGGTAATGACATAACTTGCTAATAAAACTAGATTTTTAAGGATCCACTATTAGTAAGCATTTTGCAAACAGAGTCATTGATATTTGATCAGCCTTACCTTGACTCCCTCAAACCAGCATATCCTTGAGAGTCTTTTCTTTTGACGGGTAAGACTTGCAAAAGTACACTCCGTACTCAGGGTTTTCGAACTCATATTGTTGTAGGTGAGGAAACAATAGACTTTTGCTGTTTTTGTTCTAAAGTGGTTCCCAAAGAAGAACCACAGCAGTGAAGTCGCGGGAGGATGTTGGCCTCCCTCATGAAAAATAATATACTTTTATGCTAGAGGGGTTTTTGCCTCCCAAGTTTGTAATATTAATACCCTATGCACTCATAGTACCCTTGTTTTGTAATAACTATAATACTCTTTCTCTATATTTGAATAAATGTACATTAAGTTATTGTAATTGCTTCCGCTATTCTTTCCTCCGATGTGATATAATATCTGCGTGACGGGTGAAACGCTCTTGGGCGAGGAATTGAGGATACAGATATCGAACTTGTCAAGTAATTACGGGCACCTATAGGGTTGTCCAAAGTCCGTTGGACAAGGACAACTGTAGGTGGGCCTGATAACTTGGGAGGTTCCGTCACAAGGATGGCTAGTGTGCTGGACGCTGTTTTAGAGTCGACAAGGGTGTCAACTTCTGCTCCTGCAAAGGAAACTGTCGAAGCTGCTACAGTTCGCGCTGAAACCAAAGTTAGGC
The DNA here is from genome assembly GCA_029449295.1 of Zea luxurians. Lineage (NCBI taxonomy): Eukaryota > Viridiplantae > Streptophyta > Magnoliopsida > Poales > Poaceae > Zea > Zea luxurians. The sequence continues at coordinate 38,846,772 of JAOPSE010000001.1, read as the reverse complement.
CCTCAGTGCCCACTGAAATAGAGCCTGTTGGAACTGAGCAGAGTATTGAACAAGGACCTTTAGACGCCAGTCTGGTTCTGGAGAAAGAAGACGCGCCCGAGAAGATTGAATCTCCAACTCCTGAAGCACCTGCTGAAGAGCTTGACTCTATTATTCGACATGCTTCGGGTAAAAGGTTGTCGGAAGAGGAAATTGTAGAAGCCAAACACTATGCCCGGGAACTAAAGTACCCGAAAGGGGCCTTGGTGTATAATGGCACCAACGAAGATGACTTTTTATACTACCTCCTGGACAACAAGGAAATATCCGTATGCCGCGAGATGGCAAAAAACATAGGATTTCCGAAGCTTGAAGTTGGACTTTCTGCTATGTCGAAGGATGACCTCACAGACAGCCTTGCGTACAATAGTCTGAAGGTACAGAAGTTATGGACTTATAAGTAGATTATTTTTTGTCTCTTATTCTTGTACTAATCCTTTGTCTCCCCTCTTTTTTGTAGGGCTTAATTCTGAGCAACGCTTTGAGAGCACAGAAGAATGCTGAGGATGAAAGCTGCTAGATAGCTCTTGATAACCTTCGATCATAGGTTATCAAATTAAGTAATGAAGCCATGGAAAAAGATAAGATTCTACTTTCCTTAGTAGATAGGCTGAAGAAACACGAAGCAAAACTAACTGCACAATCCGAAACACACAAGGCCGAAATCGAAGACCTTCGGAAACAACTTGTTGAAGCTAATGAGAATTTTGAACTTGCGAAAGTAAATCAAGAAATAAGTGAATGGAAAAGTACAAGACTGGAAAAGAATGTGGGAGAACTTCATGAATCCAAGGAGAGATGTTACGAGAAATCCTTGGATTGTGCAAGAAAACTAAAAAATAGTTTTGCAAAGGTGGGTGCATACTCATCTGAGCAATGGTTTATTTGAGGCGATCCCGAAGGAATTATTGAGTGGGTCGGCGAAGAGAGTGAAGCTTTTGAAGAAATCCTTAGCAACCGTGGGGATATTTGTGCCTTCACTGGTGCTCGAGGGGTTGCAGCAATTCTGGAGAAGGCTGGCTGTGAACATGTTAAAGTTGTAGCCCTGGTCGAAGCCGTCTTCTCCACAGACGACACGAGGGACCCATCGGGCGAAGCTTCTTTGATGGGCAGGAAATTCTATTCCGATGTCTGGATGAAAGGCGGCCGAGAAATGACCGATGAAATTATAAAGAGAAATGAAAAAGAATCCCATGATGTCTGAGAAGAAGCTAAGCGAGCCGAAGAGGCGGCTAAGCGCGCAAGGCGTATAGGTATTATTATTCAATTCTAGCTTTGGTGTTTGCTTTTTTGGCTTCGGACTAACAATTTGTTTACTATAGCTGAACTTTCACCGCTACCTGAGCCATATGATCCCAGGCCGATCCCATTATGAAAGAGGCTCTGGATGTGATGAGTGTTGCCAATACCATTGTCGACGAAGTCATCGACAGACTGCTGAATGAGGTCGCCGAGAAAATTCTCAAAGAAGACTAGGCTTTTGTTGTGGTGGTACAATGTAATATTTGTGTATAAAACAATTAACAAACATGTATATTAATGTAATATATTTCTTTGTGATGCATGAAAGATGTGTACATACCATTTTTTGAGCCTTCGGCGAAAAAACACCTTCCCTTCTTTTCATGCTTCACAAAGAAAAATCGCCCCTTCTTTATGTCGTCTGTTACATAATGCTATTGTCGACGAAGATTCTCTTGGTATGTAAAATTATGACTGTCGAAGGTTCTTTCATCAAATATTTCGGAAGAAGCATCTTTCCTTCTCCACAATTTATGTTGTTAAATGTAATATGATGTATGATGTGATGCTATGCGAAATGATGAGATGATATGATGCAGCATGATGTTTATGATGAAGCCACATACCCACACGAAAACACACCTAGACTCTGCATCCCCTTAGAAACGACTTTTGAGTCTCTTCACCTTCTATTTCGGTGGCATTTAAGCTCTACATCCACTTAGGAATGACTTTGGAGCTTCTTCACCTTCTATTTCGATGGCATTTAAGCTCTGCATCCCCTTAGGAACGACTTTGGAGCTTCTTCATCTTCTATTTCGGTGGTATTTTAGCTCTGCATTCCCTTAGGAACAACTTTTGAGCTTCGGAACTTACTCTGCGCTCCCTTAGGAACGACTTTTGTAGCTTTGGGATTTGCTCTGCGCTCCCTTAGGAACGGCTTTTGAGCTTCGGAACTTACTCTGCGCTCCCTTAGGAACGACTTTTGTAGCTTCAGGACTTGCTCTGCGCTCCCTTAGGAATGACTTTCGTAGCTTCAGCACTTACTCTATGTTCCCTTAGGAACGACTTTGGTAACTTCAGAATCTTGATAAGGGGATGAATTCTACTTGATGATGTGACCAATATTACATCAAATTGGAATTTGTGAATTGTTTTTGTACAAGAAAATAAAATGGCGGAAAAAACAAAGATGCACCAGAGTAGGATATTCTTTAGTAGATGTGCTTAGACTCGGGCACAATGCTATTGTTTGTGCGAGCTTCAGACTCTTCCCGAAAATCTCGCTGCTGCTGAGCGTGTTGATGCCCTTCTAGCTATTGGCTCCAGACCAGGGTAGGTGGGAGCAGCAGTGGTGGTGGTGGGAGCTGGGCCCAGGAAGCTTGAGAGTGGCTTGCCGAAGAAATAGAGGTCGTAGGTTGTTGATTACCTACGTACTCTAGGACGTAGGGAGAATAGCATGAAGCAGTATGTAGGACTTGCTTCGGGTGATTCTACCATGCTTCAGCTTTGGCAATCTCTTTCTACTTCTGAATAGTGACTTGGCATGTTCTTGTGGTGTGGCCTTTGTCTTTGCTATAGAACAAACAAAACAGTCTCTTGGGTTGATCTCCGTATCTTCCTCCGAAGCTTCTACCCCCTCTGCCTCTTGGAGCTGATGGCCTGAAGGAACTTTGTTGCGGCCCTGATGATAGGGAGTTGTGATGTTGCCTTTGGGGTTGGTTTCCCCTATCATCACTTGGGCTGTTATTATGGATTGACCTAACATGTCTGGGGTGGAATCTTCCTCCGAAGCCCCTGGCCATCTCAGAGTATTTGTAAGCTTCTTCCCTTCTTTGCCGGAAATCATTATCAGCTCTAATGTATTCATCCATTTTCTGGAGAAGCTTCTCCAGAGTTTGCGGCGACTTCCTTGCAAAATATTGTGCCATTGGTCCTGGTATGAGCCCCTTGATCATGGCCTCAATGGCAATCTCATTGGGCACTGTAGGCGCCTGGGCTCTCAGTCGCAGGAACCTTTGGACATATGCCTGGAGATACTCTTCCTGATCCTATGTGCACTGGAACAAAGCTTGAGCGGTGACTGGCTTCATTTGAAAGCCCTGGAAGCTAGTGACCAGCATGTCCTTTAGCTTCTGCCAAGACGTAATTGTCCCTGGCTGGAGAGAAGAGTACCAAGTTTGCGCTACGCTTTTGACTGCCATGACGAAGGATTTCGCCATGACTGTAGTATTGCCCCCATATGAAGATATGGTTGCTTCGTAGCTCATCAGGAACTGCTTCGGGTCTGAGTGCCCATCATACATAGGAAGCTAAGGTGGCTTGTATGATGGGGGCCATGGGGTAGCCTGCAATTCTGCTGCCAAGGGAGAAGCATCATCAAAAGCAAAATTGCCAGGATGAAAGTCATCGTACCATTCATCATCATTGTATGAATTTTCTTGTCGAAGTTCCCTGTGCTGGGGCCTTCGGTCTTGGTCATCCTGGGTGAGGTGACGCATTTCTTCGGCTGCTTCATCAATCTTCCTCTGGAGGTCGGCGAACCGAAGAATTTTCTCTCTCTTCTGTTGGACCTGTTGATGGATAGCTTCCAGATCCCTAATTTCTTGGTCCAGTTCCTCCTCCTGAGGTGTTGGGCTGGTAGCCTTCCTCTTCTGGCTCCTAGCTTCATGTAGCGTGTCCTGATTAACGTCCAGTGGCTGCAGTGCAGCCCCTGGCGCTGCTGTCTTCTTCGGCAGCATGACAAAGGTCGATGCTTGCCAAAGATGGTCGAATGAGTTCACCGGAGGTGGGCGCCAATGTTGGTCCTTGTTCTCGGATGCTATACATCAAGAACAAAGCAACACAATTGTTAACGATCAAAGACCTTCGTCCTTCGAAGCATTATCTCCCATAGGATATAATGATCTTCAGACGAAGGTCATGAAGGGTATACCTTCATCATTTCACTGAACAAAATATAAATAGAGACATATGAAACACAAAAGAATATAAACAATCATCACAAATCATTAGATTATTTATATTCTCCTTTTATAAACATGAATAAACATCAATGATATTTATATTACATTTATACCTTCGACTTGATAGAAGATGGAAAAGCGAGAGTGACGCGTGAGTGATTACAATTCAGTGTGAATAGTACGGTGTTACTGTTCATCTATTTATAAGCACAGGACACAGCCTGGACAAAATTACATTCATGTCCCTGACATTTACTGATGATCATAAGGCAAGCTGTTGAGGACTAAGCAGTCTTTTCTCCTTTAGGTCATTTTCATCTTTCACCATCGTCTTTGTGCTAAGCCGAAGCTCCTTCCGCCATAGCTTCGGAGCTAGTTTGTCCTTTCAGACCGCACCTTCATACCATGCACACCTTCATCTCAAAGCCGAAGCCTCCTGTAACAGTCTATGTTATACTGAAAACCATGTTAGTTAAGTTTTTGAGGACCTTCGGAAGAGGAAGGCCCCCAACAACAAGAAAGGCAAAGCCAAACAAATCCAACCTCCTCAGGGGAGTGAGCAAGCTTGTGGAGGGAGAAACTGTGATTTGTAGGCTATGCCACAAGGAAGGCCACAAGTCTTACCAATGCAAGGCGAAGACCCTGTGTGACCCTGTGCCGTGGACCGTCAGCGCCTCCGTAGAGAGCACCGCCATGTGGTTAGTTCCAGTGTTTGGCACCTAGATCGGCGCCAACACACTTTTTGGCAACTCCGCTGGGGAATTAGGTGTCTAGATCTACTAAAATCAGCCCCCCAAATGGCAGGTTCTAAAGATCACACCGATATCTTTCCAGACAATATCCTTAAGCCGGCTATTGGAAGCCTATCGGCCGACGAGCAACTGCTATATGAAGACTTGATGAGTCAAATGAGGGAGGATGCACATCGCCAAATCGCCAAGGCTGAGGAGGAGGCGATGGAGAAATTCTTATCATACTTCACAGTGGATCACCACAAGATTACCAAGCATGGAGAGATCGAGATTGCATCCCTGCTACCTTCGCTTCAAATCTCAAATGTAAGTAAATCTAAAGACATCCAATCTATTAAGCAACAACAAGATGAAATGAAACAACAGATTGGAGGGTTGAAAGAAACAATTAGAAAATTAACACATACATTTGAGAAATCTGTTGCTCCTAGTTTTCCGTCATACAAAACTAGCAATAGGATATCTGTGTCTAATACATCGGTAACAAATGAGTATTCACAGCCCCAGTCATTGTATGGTATGCCGATGAATTCATATCTATGGCAAATTCCACCGCCACTGTCCCTGCTTGACAGATCCGCGAATTTGGAAATGACCGGACCGTCCGCATCCAATCGTGGACCATCCAGCTCTAACGCCAACACCTTGACCGGACCGTCTGGATACACGTATGCAGAACCTATCGCGGTGCAAAACACACCAAATTATTATATACCGCGACAACAATATGTTCCTCACCCTACATATGAGAGCCATGGTGCGCCATGCGATCATAGGTCGAGCATCGTTCTCGATCGGCCATGGCAAGAAGGCCTGCATAACAATGCTCGGCCAAATGAGCCCTACCTCCCAAGGACCGGTGTCTTGCCACTAGGCGCTATGGAAAAAATTCGGGAAGAAATGGCTGAACTACTCCAAGAAAGGCTTGGTGTAAGTGTAGCCATATCGTGACAATCTTATCAGAAACCTTATAATCACCGATTCGACACCAAGCCATATCCGCAAGGGACAAGGATATCTGATTTCTCTAAATTTTCCGGTGAAAGCAGGAAAATATGCATGAGCACGTAAGCCAGTTCTTAACACACCTAGGAGATTTGGTTGATAGGGAAGCCTACCATGTTCGTTTATTTTCATTGTCCCTTACTGGTACCGCATTCACATGGTACACAACTCTGTCGCCTAACTCTATTGTTGGGGGTCTTTTTCTCCACCGAAGGTCCCCAAGGCAAAAACACCTTCGGCAAAAAAATACAGAGGCTCGCCAAAGCCATCTTCAACCTTGGTTTAACCCCTCAAGACGAAGACCCTACGTAGAAGCAATAATGTAGAATGCCGAAGCTTAGTAGCTTCAGCCCAGACCAAGCAGAGAAGGAAAAAAGACTAGATAGACCTTATTAGTTTGGATTGCTTGTAAACAAATGTTCAAGGGCATGGATGTAATTTTACCTGGGCTGCGTCCCGTGCCTATAAATAGATGAAAGTAACCCCGTAATGTTCACGCTGGATTGTATTTACTCTCTCGCATCCTCGCCTTCGAGAAAGCCGAAGGTGTCAATGTAATATTAACATTGTTGATATTCATATATGTTTTATGGAATGCAAGAATAAATGAATTATTAAGATATGATTATCATATTCAACCCTTCACATTTCCTTCCATATATTAATATGATGAAGGTATGTCCTTCACGACCTTCATATGATAAGCATTATACCCTTGAGTAAATAATGCTTCGAAGGACGAAGGTCCTTAATGATTAAAGATTGTGTTGCCTTGTTCTTGATTCACAGCATTTGAGAACAAGTAACCAACAGTAGCGCCCACCTCTGGTGAACTCACTTCCACGATTGCGACAATGACTTCTCAAGTCAACCAAGCCGTGACACCTTTGGCTACAAAGCTGGTGCTCCCAATCACAGGCGGCTCAAGTTCCAAACCAGCCAATAAGAAGCAGAAGAAAGAAGAACAGAGAAGGGTACAGCATGTTGGAGTGCAAGGACCCCTCATCAAGTCCAAATGGTCTCATATACCAGTCACCTTCTCCCAAGAAGACCTTCAGCTCAAGGATTATCCCCAAAACGATGCAATGGTCATATCTTGTGTCATCAAGGGGTTCCTGGTCCACAATGTCCTAGTGGACACAGGTAGTGCGGCAGACATCATCTTTGTGAAGGCTTTCAGGTAAATGCAAGAGCCGGACGACAAGATACATGATGCAACACACCCCCTCTATGGCTTCGGAGGAAGACAGATCGTGGCGCTCGGCAAGATAACTATGACGATCACCTTTGGCTATGTTCACAACACAAGGACAGAACAGGTTGTCTTCGACATTGTTGATATGGAGTATCCGTACAATGCAATCATTGGTCGAGGGACACTGAATGTCTTCGAAGCGATACTCCACCTAGCATATCCCTACTACTCTATAAGGCTACAGTGTGGGTGTCCACATTGTTGCACCACGCCCCCGCCCCGTTCATCCCACCCCCGTTCATGATCCCCTCCGCGACCCCACGCCACCCCATCTGCAACCCCGCTCATCCCGCCGCCCACCACGGCTATCGCCTAAACCCTAAACCCTCCATGACCCCACTCATCCCGCCGCCCACCTTGCACAGACTGCCTCCCTCCCTCCACCCCGGCTGCCGCCGACCGCGCGCTACCATCGCGACTCCGTTCATCCCGCCGCCGTCACGCACGGACTGCCTCTAGGATGCTCAACCTTAACCGCGCCCTACCTCCCTCACCCACCCCCGTTCATCTCGCCCCCGTTCATCCCGTGAACCCATCCCCGTGCTCCCCTCCGCTACCCCATCCATCTCACTATCGTCCTCGCCTACCCTGCCTCCCATGATGGGTAGCCCCATTCGTGACCTCCCTTAGTCCCCAGCCACGCCAGCAGCGCCTCCCAGATTCTCCCCCGTTCATCCCGCCCCCGCCCGTGATCCCCTCCCCATGCTCCCCTCCACGACCCCATCCATCTCGCCGTCGTCCACGACCTTAGTCTGCGCCCTTCCATCGGACTCCTTTCGATGGCGCGGCCCTTCCATCGACGCCGACCCGTACTGCTATTTAAAAATCCAAAGCGAGGATGCCACCCCACCCCAATCTCCTCGGATGTGTAGAAATCACTAAGGTGCGTCAACTCTATTCTTCATACTTCAGTTTCTGTTGTTCTCAAGGACTTGGATTCAACATAGTGCTAGCCTTGTTTAGTAGTGAAGACAGAAACAGTAGTGAATCATGTTATGTAAATTTTTTCTTTTAGATTATGTATAATATATATTTTTGCTTGAACGTCTCGGATTTAACTAATGTTGTTTCACTTGCAATCAACATGGTATCACTGTTTAGGGTTTAGGGTGCTCCTTACTGGCATTGGGCTTCACTTGAAACCCATTTAACATCCGAACTGTTCGGTATTACAATTCATTGTATAGTATCATGTGGTTGAAGCTCCTTACTGGCATTGGGCTTGTTTACAAATTCTTTTACTAAACAGTTGAATCCAATTTTAATTTGAACTCATAGTATGCATGATTCTATATAATTGGACTGAATCTTAGGGTTTACAGTTGGACTATGTTGTAGTACGAGTTTGGTTTTTTTTCAACACTCTAGGGGAGTGGAGCTTCTACATTGCGACTGGTTTGAATTTGTGTGGAGGGACTTGCTTCAGTGTGCTTCTGGTTTCTAATAGTTTTAGCATTCTCCTCCTGAAGCCTAAAGGCCTCAAGGATTCATGTAAAAGTGATATACGATGTTGTTCTAAATGTGCAAATTCAATTGGAATACCCATTGTCTCTTTTTTCAGTTTCCCTTAGAGAATATTTTAAACTTTAGGTTTTTGTTGCCTTTTCCCTTTGTTTATTTCTTGTTGGACTGTAGTGTAAATATGTATTTACAGATGTGTAGGTCCTACCCATTTTGTTCCTTAGTTGAGGTTTGATTCAATTGTATTGGACCTTTGCAGGCTGCTGCTTCGTGATCTGCCCATCAAGGGAGGAGGCTGATAAGGCTATGACTGCATACCACAACAAGCGCACACTACCTAGGGTATGTAACCCTGTTTGTATTTTTCCTGGAATATTTAGTAAAGTGTAGTAAGTATTAGGCAGTAACTGATTACATGATTGTCTTAGAATCCTAGACTAAATCCTATCATTCTCATGTATCGTTGTACCTGGCTAGAATCATGTATACTATGAGTTCAAATTAAAATTGGATTGAACCTTAGGGTTTATAGTTGAAGCTCCTTACTCACAAGCTTTCTGGTTCTTCATTTTAGAGCTCTGAAGCCAATTATGTACACATGTTCCTACCACACACTTTAATCTGCTTTCCGGTTCTCAACGTCTTGGACATCTCCGGCGAGCGCAGTCTCCTCGGCAACTTCTACTGCTAACTCGCGTGCAAGGCAAGGTACACATATATTTCATATATAGTAGTTGTATTCAACATGATGGTAGCTGCAAGGAGGATTCTATTCAGTATTTATTTGGAAATGTAGTTCTGAGGCAATCCCTTGGTGTTGGTTGATTTGTAAACCTACAAGTTAGACTTAACACGCATCCCACAGCTATAGGCTTTCCTTATTGCATTGGGCATGAACTGATTGCTGGTATGAGTTGATCTTTAGAGTGTTTTCTAAAAGGTTTAAGCACAATGGACATGGGTACGAACTGATTGGCCAAGGGTTTACACTATTTTTTCATGATAACACTTTAATTATGTTTGTTTTAATAGTTTAGAATGGTAATGATCTGTTGTTACTTATCCTCTAAACCTTCCTTGCGCCACTTTGTAGATAACAACAAAATGGTACTACAAATACACTCATTGCAGCAATAATCACGTCAAATTTCAGATAATTCCAATTGAAACAACACAATATTCTCTGACTAAAATCCACACATCACATAGAACCGTAGCTTCCGTACATGATGTAGTCCAAAGTTTTGAACTGCACGGAACAAAAATCAAATTGTCAACTTGAGGATTTGTACATTTGTGTACTCCTTTTTTTAACAGAAGCTACGATTGCCGATTCATTTCAGATGCATTAAACACCAGACAACAGGAATAGCACACAGACACACATACTTGCACAAATAAGAGTTGTACTTAAGTTTGCAAGCTATAAATTTAGTTTACCCTTCGCAAAATTATTTACCATGGGAGATCCACAAAACCAAAGAGCAATAGGCTCGATCGTATGACTACAAATACACTCATTGCATTAGGCTCATCCTTCCCAGGTAAACCTCAAATACACTCATGCTGCAGACTACTATTATACATGATTCTGTGACCTGTGTACTGTTATTTTTGAAACTGTGTATTATGTAGTGGTCATTCTCACAGTTGTCGTCAACATGTATGCATTTGTTTGTAATCACTTTCTAATACACAAGAGAATCTTAGGTTTTTTTCCAATTTATCATACTGTAACAAATTGAGAATGTCATACTTAATCATGTCGTAAGGCTATGTGCTATATATGACAGATTGATCTGAAGTGGTCACTCTTTTGTGAGTCACTATATCTCTAGGGGCACGATCCTCTCTCTTTTTTTGTTTCTGCCAGTCTAAAAAGAATGTAATTACTTGTAGCTATAATCCATGGCTAGGAGTACAAATCATGTCGAAGCAAAAGAGAATATATTAGCTGCAACTACTCTACTAGATGACTGTCACTACATTTTCTAGGACCAATGGTGTTCCCATCTTCCATATTGTTTTGTGCCTGCTATTTCCAAATTTTAGTTGAAGTATAAGATAAAAAAGATATATATAATATTGTATTATATTACGACATTTTAGAATGAGCGGTTCCATTTTAGTCGAATTTATTTATCTCTAAAATGAACAATCTTAATCTCGTTGTTTATTGATTGTGATGTGCTCTTTAATCCTTTTCATATATTTTGTGTATCTATACAATGTAACTATGATCAATACTAGAAGATCAATGGCACCGTCTACACTTAACCAACATAGGTCGGTTGCACTCCTACATCACGTCCCTACATAGTCTCCGTAAGTACACATTTCACTTGTCGCATCTATATATGCGTGGACAAAAGAATCTAAACTCACTTTTAATGTAGTTTCGTGTTATTTGACGACTTTGAGAACATTAGCTTACCAAAATTTAAGAGTATCGTAGCGAGAATAGTTGTTAAGTTCCCTAGACGTCATGACAGCCAACATTTCTTTCTACAAGACATCACTGTAAGTCACTTCATCAAACATTCAAACCAAAATAATTAACGTCAACATATTTCTCTTACTCATACGACATGCATTCTGAAATGACTAGGGGTCAAAAATAGAAGCAATTTCATTCCACGATAATGTCCAATGTTTTGACACCTTACTCCAACAAGAATCTACATATACATTATATGGAGTGGCATTCTGCGTAAACTGGGGGCATATCTATTTTGGAATTTTGGACATAGGCTAGAATTGACCTTGGCAACTCATACTGTTGTGGAGCCATTCCACTTGCCAATTCAGTTCCCGCCGTATCCAAAACATCTTATGCCATTTCATGAGGTCCTCCAACAACCTCATAAGAGGTTTATAGGTATGTGCCCGTCTTTCTATATGTATTATACTCCAAATTAACCCCTCACATATGAATGACTCATATGTAATAGGAATAGTTATTCATTTGGCGCCAATAGAGCACATCGGTGGAAGGTCATACAGAGAGGCCATACTAATGGATTCCAGGTCATTAATTTATAGCTACATTCTTTTTTAAACTGTAGATGTGTTAGGTTTTATTCAAACAATAAAAGCTTTATTTATAGGTGGGATGTAATCGTCGTGGGTATATGGCCTGAACTGTTGCAAAGAAATGCTCTACGGTGGGTGTTAGCTAGAGAAAACAAGAGCATAATTATCGAAACTATGCTACGTCGTAACAAGCTACACAGTAACTTCTCTTATACTTAAAAATCTTTTGGCATTAACTCAATGACCTTCTTTAGTAACTCTAAGTCTACTACTATAACAATAGGATGCTTGCAAACCTCGGACCATAGCACTGTTGAATTCGATCTAGATCATCACACCACACACCACACACCGGTTATTACATATCATTTACTAAATTGCAGCAATTCGGCGCTCCATGATCCAAAATCCGAGGAGTGCTTTAATCAAGAAATATCTAGAGAGGAGACGGGCTTATGTGGCAACAGTGATACTGGATGTGTAGTGTGATAGCTTGTTACCTTATAGGATTTTAAGTTATGTATCAAATAAAGATGGTCACAATTATATGTATTTTGTCATTTATGTATTAAAAACCGTATCTTTGCTCTTCATACATACGTATAATGTTATCAAACCCTCGCCCATCCATTCGAAATGCCACTGAAAAAGTGAGCCAAAGATACATAGGATAATAAAAACATTACATACAATGCAAAATACAGTGGTTTAGAATACAAATTGAAGAAATAAACTAACATACATCATTCTTAATCTACTGTTCAACATGAAAATTATTTGACCGTGTTTAGTAACGTCCAACAATGCAATGAGCAAAATGGTACCAATCATATATAACTCAAAAGGTGCATGTTGTTTTGGCTGTGTATGTTAATGGTTCTGTTTTATAAAGTGATTGCAGTTTGAATACATTACTGTCTTTATCTGTCTGTGGACATGTTTGTTTGAATAGTCTGTGAACCTTGACGTGCTTCAAAATTATGTAAATAGGGTACAACTATGTGACAACAATATATAGGTTTATGTTTGTACACACACAGATTCCTGTGTAAAATGTGTGCAGACTGATACAAGTAGACAATAGATAAACGACTATGTGTGAAAAGTAATACTGAACTAAGTAGTGGGTGTAGAATGAGGACTGTGTGTGAAAACTTAACTAAGCTAGTACATTGCCTCTATCAGGTTTTCTTTATGGAGAACAGAGAACAAACACAAACAAATCAGATGGGACATAATGTTGTTCGCACACCATGTGCAGACATCTCAAACACCATTAATAGAGGTACATGCTTAATACATGCGTGTAGATTAATGAATGCAACGTGGTATGTAGTAGAACACTAATATACAAAGTTACATTTTAGGTGATCAAAATGGATCAAACTCGTTACGACCAATTTTTGATGCTAAGGAACGTAAGAGGCAAAGAGATAAGGAAAGATATGCCGCAATGTCCGTTGAACAGAAAAACAAGAAAAATAAAAAGCATCGAGAAGCACGTCAATGAAATAAAGGACCACCGGTAAAGCCTGAGTCATCTGGAGGTAATGAAAAGTTAAATTCCTAATTGTTATACCTCCATGCCCATACTGATGTCTAGCATTTTTTATATGGGTAATATATGAAGAAGACATTAATACGAACCATACATGTGAGGCGATTAACTTTCAAATAAGTGGAGATGTGCATCTTGGTTCAGGTAGATGATCATTTTACCAATAATTTCAACAGATCCTCTTGTGGATTAATGAGTATATATATTAATCCTATTTTGGTTTTCACAGGGTTTCACGGTTAGCTTTTCAGATGGCTGTAGCACCATTGATTTCACAAACTTTGCAACACAAGATGTTGCAGGTAAAACAATCATAATTTTTTCCATTGTATTTTTATTGGACTGCTGCTACCTTTGTCTAACTATATTTCTAGCCATGAAAATCATTTTACCACTGTTGATTTGGCTAATGCCTAGGATGCTATCATGGCAGGTCCTAAAAATAACACGAAACCAGCTGATTGTTTGATTGAACGAAATAGGTAAAAGCATAGAGAAAGACGTGCAAAAATGTCGGTTGACCAAAGGAACGAGTTGAATAAGAAGCGTCGTGAAGCACGTCAATGAAACAAGGGCAAAAATATTATGCCCAATGCACCAAGAGGTGATGAAAATACGTCAAATTTACATTAATGTTTCTATGCATAAACCTACTGCTGGAAATTAATGTGTTCGTATTTTGTAGGTGGAGACGAAAAAGTAAACGTCCATCCAGATTATAGTGATTTGTTGCAGATCAATTATACATTCTAGGCAAACGACATTGTCGCAACGACACATGTTCTGACATCAGGTACATGACTGTTCAAGAAACTAAACATGCAAAAAAACATCATGTTTCATATAAATTAAACGTAGGCATGCCTTATTTCAGGCAGTGTGCATGAAACTGTTGGTCACACACCTAAGCATACTACGAAAAGGACCGGCTACTTTAGCGAGCGGTACAAAAACATAACTTCCGTCGAGAGGGAGTTTAGGCGTGAACGACTTAGGTTGTATAATAGAACACCAAGGCGAAAAGAGGCAAAGGTAGATGACAACAGGAAACGTAGAGGACTGCAAGACGACACTTTGAATCAGGGGACCGTTGCCATGGAGGACCCAACGTATACTCCCGAGGTTGTATACCCTACAACAGATGCAACAGAACCTGATGGATCGTCATTTATCGTCTGCGACTGGGTTATCCCTGAATTCGTCAGGACACCTTTCTTGCCACCTTCAACAGAGACTGAGGATGTCACTTCGCCCGATGTGTCTACTGAACCACTAAAACGTAAGCATCATGTTCAGTTTGGGGAAAGACAAGCATTATTAGCCCGTCGAAACTAGGAATTTGAAGCAGCCACTGCAAGGAAGGTGGGTACTTCAATTGAGGATACTAGCGGAGAGGCTGGTGAAGGGGACGATTGGACACAACACCGTACGACTGTGAAGATCACCAACAATGGTAATTACTATCCAATTTTAAATGGATCTTACAAGACATCGATCGTATGTAGTCCGACTAAACATGTGCTTACATCATATTGAAACGATCCAGGTGATGACGATGAGGGTGTCATATTTGAAGACGACGATGATGAGAACGAGGGATACCTATTCGCTACACAATGTACTATTTTCAATTTTTATTATCCTAGCAAGGCTTATATAAATACACATGTCTTACTCATTGTTTTCAAAAAAATCAAATGAGGATACCGATGAGGATATCGAGATCGATGCTACTCAAGATGAATCTACTGCCATTGATGTTCCTGACCCGTACAACAAGGTGTACAGAACATCCCTGAAGAAACACATATGCTCAAGCCTGTTCCCAACTATGGTTATTGCACCGCGAAGAAGTTTGAGTATGAGCCACCTGGGTTTTGCTGTCATGGTGGGAAGGTTGAGCTAGCCCCAGTGGAGACCCCTCCCCAACTCAAGAGGTTATGGGATAGTGCAAACTCTGATGCTAGGCACTTTCGTGATAACATTAGGTTTTTCAATGGACATTTCTCTTTCACTTCCCTATACTGTTGCCTCGATAGTATGACAACTAATGTAAGGGATTTTGGTATATACATGTTCTGAGCACAGGGCATGATGTACCATAATATCAAGTCATTTGGTACGGAAGTTGGGGCAGAGCATAAACACCTTGAGCTTTACTTTTATGATGATGATCCTAGTCTCGAGCATCGAAACCGTAAGTGTCGTGAAGAGCATCAATAGAAAGACAAAGAGGTTATTAAACAGATAGTCGACATACTATGTGGAAACCCGTACTCCGAACACCTTAGGACCATGAGCCACATTGAAAACCTTGATGACTATCATATCGCATTGAACATAGACCAGACGTTGAACCAAAAGACATATAACACACCTCTAACTTTGGAGGTGGGCGTTGTCTAGATTGAAGGGAGCGAAGGGCGAGGCCAGTTCAGCAAGAGTGTTATGCTCCATGGGAAGGACAGTTCAAGCCACTGCATCCGCTCATACCATGGATGCTACGATGCACTATCATATCCACTGTTCTTCCCTAGAGGTGAACTTGGATGGCATGCAAATATCCCAAAGTTTGGAGTATCCATGGACGAAGTGGATGCATACTGTGCGACGCATAGGGCAAGTAATGCAAATGATGAAGATGCGGGTTAGTTGTTTCTTTGTAATTTGATATTTGAGATATTTGCACATTATTAACTATGCTTTCGGCATCACTCACTTTCCAATCCTTGCGTATGCAGAAACTCCTTACAAGATTTCCAGTTCTTCATTTCAGAGCTCTGAAGCCGATTACGTACACATGTTCCTACCACACACTTTAATCTACTTTCCGGTTCTCAACGTCTTGGACATCGCCGGCGAGCGCAGACTCCTCGGCAACTTCTTCTACGCTAACTCGGGTGCAAGGCAAGGTACACATATATTTCATATATAGTAGTTGTATTCAACATGATGGTAGCTGCGAGGAGGATTCTATTCAGTATTTATTTGGAAATGTAGTTCTGAGGCAATCCCTTGGTGTTGGTTGATTTGTAAACCTACAAGTTAGACTTAACACGCATCCCACAGCTCTAGGTTTTCCTTATTTCATTGGGCATGAACTGATTACTGATATGAGTTGATCTTTGGAGTGTTTCCAAAAAGGTTTAAGCACAATGGGCATGGGTATGAACTGATTGGCCAAGGGTTTACACTGTTTTTTCATGATAACAATTCCTCGTTACATAAAAAATAGACATATGGTTTTTATGTTTGACCATATTTCGGTAAAAGCCTCATGATGGTAGCTACAAGCAGGATTCTATTCAGGATTTATTTGGAAATGTAGTTCTAAGGCAATCGCTTGGTGTTGTTTGATTTCTAAACCTACAAGTTAGACTTAACACGCATCTCACTGTTGGTTGATTTTGTAACGATGGATTTAAACTTAACGCTATGAGTAGTACTGATGGTGTCTCTCATTGTGGGAAAAAGCCCTTTCAGTATCAACTTTTGACAACAAAAAATGACATTTGGTTTACACATGATCTAATTAGATTTCATAATACAACACAACACATTACACATATTATAAACAGGACCCAAACTGATTGCAAAAATAAAAGAACAAAATATTCTAATTACAGAATCCTGAAAGATGAGCATACCTCGATGCACCAGCATCTGAATTATCAATGAGCTCAGCTATCGCTCCAAATATCCAGCTAGCATGTGTCTGACTAAGTGTTAGCAGATAACTAGGGTTTGCAACAATGAAATTTTTGGTAGGAGAAGCCATTCTATTTTTTACCACCGGATTCAAAACTCTTGGGCTATCTTCAACAGACAACGCTCAACTGCCATATAAATATTCACACTATTTTCCAAATAAAACTGACATAAATATCCACTGTTAGGAGATGAATCACTAAACACCATCTATGATCTGACCATACCTATGCTCTGTTTAGCCAATGATTGTCACTGCGGGCGAGGTTTTCATTATCATAAGAGAATTACATCTTCTTTTCATTATCATAAGCCTGTACCTCGGAAAACTTGTATTTTAAGAAACCCAAATCAACGTCGTCTACAAGGAGGTCCTAACATCGTCTACAAGGAGGTCCTAACAAACTAGACCTACGGTAAGTCAATCAAAACTCAAGTGTTTGTTTCAATTAAAAGACACCAACACGAGACTAACACTCAAATGTAATCCGAAAAATTACATGATGAGGAGATGTTAAGGAGCTTTATAAAATAATATTGATCTGTTTGTAATTGTTCTGTTTGATAGGTTGGGTTATTCATGCTTCACTTCTTGAGCTTGGTATATTGCTTCCACATGCTACGATCTCATGTGCTTGGTATGTCTTCTTTGCTTCATGATGCTACGATCTCTTGTGCTTGGTATATTCCTCTCCTCATTTGGGATCGCACCTGCCATGGCCTTCCATGGAGAGGAGATAATATGAATGCTTGTGTTTAGGGTGCAATTTTACAAATTATTTTACTACTTCAGTTGAAAACCATTGCTTTGGTACGTTTTCAACTGAAAATGACTAATTGTGAGCTTTTCAAATAGAACAGGAGTATAAATTTTCTCTAACGCCCCGTTTGGATCATTCGAATTGAATTCCATTCTAATAATAATAATCTAGGCATATATCAATTAAGCTATTTCCATTTTATGCAAAATGTTTTTTATACTATTATTAGCAAGATGCCGGAGATATTTATTTGCTACATTTTACTATAGAGGAGTGATACGAAGAGTGTCACGTAAGTTACAGAGTATAAACAAATTCTACTAATGTATAAAATCATTTCCCATCCTCCACCCCATGAATTTGATATAGGCTTATATCTGAACTTTGGAAAGTGGTGGAATGTCAAATTCCAAACTAAATAAGTTACTTTATTGAGTGAATTCTAATTCCTCTAAAATGAAGGGATCCAAACGCCCCGTAAGCCTAAATTTTCTGTAAGCGCACTAATGCAAAAAATGAACCATTGCTTTGGTACATTTCATTTGTAGTTTTAGTACATGCTCCCTCCGTTTCTAAGTATATGACATTTATGACAAGGTAATTAGTTAAATTCTTTTTTACTAATTACTTAGCTTGTCCTAAACGTCATATATTTTAAAAATTAGTAAATTAGTTCAATAGCTTATTAATTTTCTATTGTTTAAATTGTTATAACAGCTTTTCATGTGTATAATATAATATCAGTGATGTATAATATATCTTAAAACTTGATTATTGCAGGATCTATCTGAACTATTCACAACTCTAAGTGACAAAGACCAAAGAGAAGTCAATGCTCTGTTGTGTAGTAGTGATGAC
Organism: Zea luxurians; assembly: GCA_029449295.1. Classification (NCBI taxonomy): domain Eukaryota; kingdom Viridiplantae; phylum Streptophyta; class Magnoliopsida; order Poales; family Poaceae; genus Zea; species Zea luxurians. The sequence goes on along the minus strand of JAOPSE010000001.1, from coordinate 38,828,134 downwards.
AGGTATAATATATCTGCAGAGTTGTTCCTTCTTTATATTTTTGTTTTTAACAAAGTAAGTTTGATTAATTTTGTTAATGTAAACTTAATTCCCCTATGTCACCGTATAGGTGCATCCTGACAAAAAAATCCCTTCCTAAATGTTTCCTCCAACAGTTTCTCGACACCATATTTGGAGAAAGTGAGGGTGACTTAGGATACGATTAAATATAGGATGTTGGATAGAGATGCTACTGGGATTCGGACTGTATCCAATCTGATTATAGAAATAAGCTAACAAAGGCACAGCGGCACATCCCACCTCCCCCTGGGATCCAGCCATACAAAGTAGAACCGCAATAGAACCGCAATGACTAATGTAACTCGTTGTGAGTAGGAAAACTGTAGTCATATACTCATATTGATTAATCGAGTCAATTGGAACTGTGCCCAGTTGGTCATTTTTTGTAGACATGAGAATTGGATCAACTAAAACTATGACCCGTGCGTGGTTCGTTTGCTCTCAGAACATTCAACTAGCAAAAGACTCAGTGATCTATCAAAATATTTAATTGTTTTACTAAATCGTATGATCAATGACACTTACAAATACATCTGGCTGTGAATAATTTGTAGGTATCATTGGAATTTAGTCTTCAGTTTGACAAATAACGGCTTAGTAGCACCAGAAAAAGAGGGGGTCATGATTCCACAATCTGTGCAGTGTGCTGGTTCAGGGACATGGAATCACCAGGCGGTTGTTCTGGACAGTTTGAAGACTAAATATCTCTAGTCATGTATACAATAATCTTACAGTCAGTGAGAGGAAATTGCTTGTAAAATCTTGCATTGACTTATATCACTGGTTACTAGCAGCAATAAGTCTATATGTAAAACTTCTCGATTTGTATATCAGCTATGCTTCCTGCGGAGCAGGGAAGCGAACGCAAGTCAGCCTTTTGTATTAGTGCATTATGTCCAGTTCTTACTTGATCATCCCGTGTTCTCGTGTGTGCCATGGCCAAGTGGCAAACTCAACACTAGTATTGTTGTCTTGTCTCAAATGAAGTCTGGTTCCACAAGTTAACCAAAAATCTTCATGGGCCCGTGCATTGCGAAAATGTGATTATTTGACACCATGGGCCCGTGCATTGCGAACACCGAATCGGTTCCACAAGCAAAAATGTGATTATTTAAATATAAGTTTCCCCTTTTATGATGCACAAGCTCGTGTATCCAGGGGAAGAGGAGGGAACACGGAATCCCTCCGCCAGGTTTGTTTCCCCTTTTACGATCTCCTTCCCTTGTACGTGAATCTCCTTCTCTGATCTCCTTCCCTTGTACGTGAATTTCTTTCATCTTCCTCATATTTAATTTGTTTCCCCGATTGACATGAATTCCTTTCATCTTCCTCATATTTATTTCCCTGATTGACATGAATTCCTTTCATCTTCCTCATATTTGTTTCCCCGATTGATAGACTTGTTTCTTCTCTTGCACGCTATTAATGGCAGCAGCGATCTCTTTCCCCGATGATCTCGTCCCTCTCTGCTCTATAAATTGCGGGATCATGGCCTTCTTCCCCCACAACAACCGAGCCACATCCCTTGCTCACTTCTCCTTTTTGCATCGCTTGTTCCTTTCTGCCTGCTAGACATGCGCCCTCTATTCGCAATGCCGAAAGTCGTGCCCTCTGTTTGCGATCGTCCAAGTTCGTCGTTGCCATCGTCCAAGTTCGTCGTTGCCATCATCCAAGGTACAAACTTTATTCTATCCCCTAATATCTAGGTTTAATTAGGATCTAGCCCCTATGACAAATTTTATTTTATAAATTACTATTTTCGAATTTAAATAATTCAAAATATTGGTCGTTAAGTTCACAAGTCGATGCGAATTTAATATTGCAACCATCTATTTAGTGTGAGAGACTCAAATAAATCATCATTTTTTATCTGGATCTATTGTTGTTTTGTTACCCGGTGTGGTCTATTACACAATAAAGCTATAAATTATAGTCTAGCTGGTCACATTCAGCCACCTCTACTTAGTACGTCGTGTGAGTGCAGAGGAATCCCTTTAACAGATTATATGTGTGGGGCGTCGTATTAAAATGTGTGGGACGTAGAAACTAAGTTTATTGTAAATTTAAATGTAAGCTATTAAAATGAGTAGGGCTCAAACACTAGATCTAATTATATTATTTTGAGCATACCCCTTTTAAAGTACTAATTTATTAGCAACGGTTTATTAATTTATTACACATCTAACAATTTGTTATGCATGTTGGCTTACTCTTTTAAATCGACATTTATTTTTTCTACTAACATGGCAAAGCACGGACACTGACCTATCTTACCTTATGAAAGTAGGTTTTTGTCCCGCGATAATGGAATCTCTATTTGTAGGCTTGTGTCATAACAAGCCAAAAAATCGGTGGCAACCGCAATAGTTCCGGAAGGTATTATAATTTCCGTAGTGCTGTATGGATCAATTTGTATTTTTTATGGTAACTAATTTTAGTTTTATCTCATGACTATTTGCTCTAGGCTATATTTGCACGCAGGGTGATCTTGCCCTCATCGATTTTATTAAGGAAATTCCTTGTGAACCAAGGGTAGAACTCGTGCTTATTGATGATGACTTTGTTGAAAGGAAGTAGATGGAATGTTTATTTCAGCCGAATGCATATCTAGGTGATGAGGTAATCCATGCTTAGTTTTTAAATTTGGCGACCTTGTTATGTATAAGTTTTTTTACTCACCCTGGTATTTTAACCACAACTTACACACTTGCAGGTTATAGACTGTTATATAAATTTAATAAAAGCTCAAAAACATCTAAAGTGCCGATCTGGAGGTTGTGTCCACATAGAAAATACTTTCCAGTTCAATTTTTTGAAGCGAGATGGTGATGTTGAAATTAAAGCAGAGGATTTATATCCAATTAAAGATATGGTACAAATATGTAGCGCTGAACGAAGGGTTTTACTTTACCTAGACCATGACATGGTACATATGAGTTTGCAATCTAAACAAAACAGTTAGTGTTTACATGTATTTTATTCTTATGCAGTATTTATAATTGTTTTGTAGATGTTTATTCCGATAAACATCCGAGAGACGCACTGGTATCTTGTCGTGATCAATGCAAGAAATAAGGAGATACAAGTGCTCGATTCACTTGGTTCTACACAAGACCGCAAAGACCTCACTGACTCTGTGAGTATGCACAAACTAATTACTAATTCACTATTAACTTATCCCAATCTCTAATTTTGTTTTACAATATATAAAGATTAAAGGACTCCAAAGATAAATTGATATGATATCTCAACGTAAGGAGTTAAAAGACCACAGGTGGCCAAACCTCCAAGTTGCTTCTTGGCCACTCAGAGAAATAGAAATGGTATATGCAAAGCAGACAGATAGGTACGCCCTTAAATCTTCTTTACCAATTTCTTCAATCATACTAAACTTGTTGTTTTTATTAATGTATATTGTAGCTCTTCATGTGGCCTATTTCTTTTGAACTATATCGAATACTGGACAGGGGATGATTTGTCTGACAATTTTACCCAGGTATATTGTTACTACTACGACATATATGCACATCTACAGTTAGTGTTACATATATAATGCTAAATTAATTGTTTCTTATTATTTGTAGGATGACATGTCACACTTTAGGAAAAAAATGTCTGCTATATTACTATCTTTAGACCTGAACAAGAGAAGGGGGTGTCCGTTATACAATTATGAAAAAAAAGTTGACACTGGAAACCCCTCTAATGTTGAGATATTAGACAGCCCAACAAATCATAAGGGAAAACTACTCCACGTGCTTGATGACAGCGAAGTAGTGTTTGAAGATGAGGAAGGCCCTATTACACAAGCAGACTTACAAAGGTGGTTTGTTGATGATTGGGATAAAAGAACTCCTGTCAAAGTCTCAACCGATGGGTGCACCAATAACTTTTTAATGGCTGGTCTTTCCACAAAGGACATGCCAGTGACCAAAGCCGATCTAATAGATGTTCTATGTGATTATATCATGGCAATCCAAGACGATACGACACTAGAGTAAGTGCTCATTGATTTATCTATTTTATGTATACCAACTACTTAGATTATTGATATAAACTTTTGTCATGCTACATTACAGGATGACATGGGTGTGAAGTTTCAACCCTTTCAAGATAGAAATATCTATCAAAGACCTGCAAAACATATTAATGATAAATCAAGATATGACTCTAAGATGTTTTGACATGGCCGTTCGGCTGCTTGCCAATAAAGAGTCACGTAGGCCAAAGGAGAAATCATAAAGAATATAAAACATTATATGGAAATGTGTTTCTGGGTAAGTTTGTTTCCAATCAATAATGTATTAGTATATAGTATCTACATCTAATCCTCATGTGAAAATGTATATATACTTATCCAGAGAATGGTTGGTTTTGGTAAACTTCCAAAGTATCATCAGGACCCTACAGCAGAAGAGTTAGCAAAAACACTCGATTGTTGGCCATCAATGAATTATTATATCACGGGATGTAGATATGTAAGTATGTGTTCATTTTGAATGTATTTATAAAGGGCACTTCTTTGCATTCCTAATGACTGATATTTTGCAGGTTCTTATGCCATGGAAATTCAACGGATGTTACACCCTTTTCGTAATAGATCATGTTAAAAAGCACACGTGACTTTTATCAACTTTACACCGACTGAAGATTGGTATAAGCACATGCCATACAAGAGGTTCGCGGAAGCGATTATCATGGCCTCAAAGAAATATAAGATTGCCTACAGCAAGAAACGTTCTGGATGGGCAAAGGATATTTTTAAGTGGGAACATACAATTCGGACTGGTGTTCCAATTGACTTAAGAGGGTATTTTCTTTGTACCACCTTCTCAGCAGTTTAAATTTTTTCTATGATAATCAATGTATATAACACAGTTGGCCAAACATTGTTCTATAGGCTTAATACCAGCTACCTCGTTCTACAAGCTATGACCATGTGGGGGAATGACAGACAAATGGAATTTATTAGGGTGAGTGTAGTACATTCGTTTAATGTTCAAACATACATTCTGGTTACATAATACAAATTTGACATTTTGTTCTCTGTTGTCTTTGTGTGTAGGATGCAAAGATCCTTTGAAGGGACTTTGTGATTGATCTGTTAAGTTATGAGGACAATTCGTGTCGATATGTCATCCCTGCAAATATACAACAGCGACTTATTGATATCGCTAAAAAGGACTAGATTAGTGTATGGTTGTCGACATATTTGTCTGTCATTACAAAATTCTAAATTGACTCTTTAGAAATAATTTGTGTGATATTGATAATGTTTACCACACGGATTTTACATATCATAGTGATATTTGTCGTTCCGTTTATATATTTCATACAACTTTTTTACTCCCGTTGCAACGCACGGGCACTCACCATTGTATTCATGCCGCCCGTCGCCAGGTCTCTAAGTCCACTGGAGGCTCGCAATTTGTGTTACGTGGCATCGCACGGGCACCTACCTAGTATTTGCATGAAGATACCTTCTGACCAAGGGCCCATTGCTGTACATGGAAGTCAAGAGGCTGCCAGGAGAGCCAAAGGAAGCAGGACAGATTCGAAGGCCATCCATAACATAGATGAAGCCGAAGCTCATCAGCAATATAGGCATAAAATAGAAAAGGCTGCTTTAGCAGATCAACCAAAGCCCATGTTTTTATGTGAAGACATAGCCGAGCAGAAGGTATTATTGGGATCTCAATTATCTAATGAGCAAGAGAAGACTTTGTTGAAATTCTTGTTCAACAAAAAGGATGTTTTTGCTTGGTCAGCCAATGATCTCTATGGTGTCAATAGAGATGTCATTGAGCACTCACTCAATGTAGACCCGGCCTTCAGACCAAGAAAACAGAGGCTTCGAAAAATGTCCGGTGATAAAGCCGAAGGTGCACGAAATGAAGTGAAAAGGCTGCTGAGTGCCAATATTATCAGAGAAGTAACATACCCAAAGTGGCTGGCTAATACTGTGATGGTAAATAAAGCTAATGGAAAATGGAGAATGTGCATCGACTTTACAGATCTCAATAAGTCATGCCCGAAGGATGAATTTCCACTGCCAAGAATAGATTCCCTTGTGGATGCAGCAGCTACTTCGGAGCTCATGAGCTTATTGGACTGCTACTCAGGTTATCATCAAATCTGGATGAAGAAGGAGGATGAGCCGAAGACAAGCTTCATAACTCCTAGTAGGACCTATTGTTACCTTCAGATGCCTGAGGGGCTCAAGAATGCTGGAGGAAGCTTCATCAGGATGGTTGCCAAAGTCCTTCACTCCCAAATTGGCAAAAATGTGCTGACATATGTTGATGATATCATAGTAAAGAGCACAAAGCAAGAAAATTATGTTGTTGATTTGCAAGAAACATTTGCTAACTTCAGAAGGGTCGGTCTTAAACTAAATCCAGAGAAATGTGTCTTCAGAGTGAAGAAGGGCAAATTTCTTGGTTGCTTGGTATCAACAAAGGGTATCGAAGCTAATCCAAGTAAGATAGAAGCTATACTTCGGATGGAGCCACCAAAGTCAAGAAAGGGTGCCTAGAGGTTGACGGGGAGGCTGGCATCATTGAACAGATTTATTTCATGATCAGCAGAGAGGAACTTGCCATTCTTTGAAGTGTTGAAGTCAGCCGAAGTCTTTCAATGGGGACCAACTCAGCAGAAAGCCTTCGAAGAACTGAAGCAGTACTTGATAGAGCTGACAACCTTAACTCCACCTTCGTCAGGATCTCCATTGTTGCTGTACATAGCTGCTTCCCACGCTGTGGTTAGTGCAGCATTGGTGCAAGAGAAGAAGGATCGCCAGACAAGAAAACAAGTGCCAGTGTACTTCGTTTCCGAAGTACTTAGTGCACCAAATAAAAAATATACAGAGTTATAGAAGGTACTATATGTTGTATTAATGGCTTCCAGGAAGCTTCAGCATTACTTCCAAGCATACCACATCATAGTACCATCTTCACAACCCCTCAAGGACATAATGAGAAATAGACAAGCCACAGGAAGGGTTGGAAAATGGGCTGCAGAATTGAACAAATTTACTATCGATTTCATTCATAGATCTTCAATCCAATCCAAGCGTTAACAGACTTCATTGCTGATTGGACACCAGGGGCTCAGGACAAAGACAAACCAACTGATGCCAAAGCCTGGACAGTATTTTGTGATGGGTCCTGGGGATCTTTAACTGTTGTTTTAATTTCACCATCAAAAATCAAAACCTGCTATGTAGCTAGATTGGACTTCAACTGCACAAATAATATTGCAGAGTACGAAGCCCTTCTATTGGGGCTTCGAAAGCTTAAGGCAATGGGAATAAGAAGGGCAATACTCAAATCCGACTCGCAGGTCATCTTAGGTCACATTGACAAAAGTAGCAAGGCAAGGGACCCGAAGCTAGAAAAATATCTAGATGCAGTCTGAAGGATGAAAGCCTCTTTTGAAGGTTTTTCTGCAAAAAAACATTCCGAGAGGAGAAAACGAGCATGCAGATTTGCTAGCTAAATCAGCGGCACCAGGGCTTCCGTTACCTTCGGAGGTATTCTTCGAAACAATAAAAGCACCTTCGGTCCAACTCATGGAAAGAGCGGTGCTCACAATTTCACCAGTGCACAGTGAAGATTGGAGGACTGAGATTGTCTCTTTCCTCCAAGGCAATTGTTTTTCAGATGACGAAGTTTACAATAAAAGAATGGAAGCAAGAGCAAGACCATATGTAATCATAGAAGGGGAGTTGTACAAATAAGGAGTCTACTCTCCATTGCTCAAGTGCTTGTCAAGAGCCGAAGGTCAAGAATTGATGAAGTAAATACATGCAGGATTATGTGGAGCTCGTATTGGGTCTAGGCCTCTGTTGGGGAAAGTTTTTAGACAAGGATTTTACTAGCCGAACGGAGCTTTGGATGCAGCAGATTTGGTTCAAAAATGTGAAAATTGCCAAAAATGCGCCAGAGACCAGAAACAACCTTCGTCTTTTACCCAGCTAATACAGCCAACTTAGCCACTGCAAAGGTGGGGTCTGGATTTGTTAGAACCACTTCCACCAGCACAAGGCAACTTGAAATATGTTGTGGTGGCAGTGGAGTACTTCTCTAAGTGGATCGAAGCAAAGCCCTTAGCTACAATAACTTCGGCCACAGTATAGAAATTCTTTTGGCAAAATATTGTTTGTCACTTCGGCATATCGAAGGCTATCACCGTTGATAAAAGAACTCAGTTCGATGCTGAAACATTCAAAACCTTTTGTAACCAGATTGGTACAAAAATACGCTTTGCATCAGTGAGGCATCCGGAGTCAAATGGACTGGTATAAAGAGCAAACGGAATTATAACAACAGGAATAATGAAGTCAATCTTCAACCAACCCAAAGGAAGTGGTCAAACGAATTAATAAAGGTGGTGTGGAACCACAACACTGCTGTATCAAGGTCAACAGGATTTACCCCGTTCAAGCTTTTGTTTGGTGACGAAGCAATAACACCGGAAGAAACAAGAATGGGTTCAATAAGAACCTTAGCTTCGACAGAGGATGAGGGTGATTGCCAAATAACAAAATACACCATAGAAGGGACTAGACTGCAAGCAATAGAACACATCAATAAGTACTAGGCCGAAACAGTCAAATGGCGTGATCAAAAGGTAAAATTGGAGAATATCAAGCCAGGACATTTGGTGTTTCGTAGAGTGGCCAACCTAGATTCAGTGGGAAAGCTTCAGCTCAAATGGGAAGGTCCCTTTTTGGTGGTATCTTTGTCGAGACCTGGATCTTACAGGCTGAAAGACTTGGATGGCAATGACATACTAAGGTCTTGGAATGCGGATGAGCTTCGAAGATATTATGGGTAAACTATGTAATTTTCTTATTTTTTTTCCTATAGCACCCTTTTACTTTCAAGAGGGGAGAAAGGTTTTAATGGGGCCATAGGTTGTAATTTTCATTTTTTGTTTAGCCCTGTGCAATATAAGGGCCAAATTCCCCCACATGTAAAATGTAACATCAGGGACCACACCATCGAGTGCAAAAAGCCATGAAGAAGCTCAAAAGTCATCCCTAAGGGAATCCAGAGCTAATATGTCACCTAAAAGGTGAAGAAGCTACAAAGTCGTTCCTAAAGGGACGCAGAGTAAGTTACGAAGCTCCAAAGTCATTCCCAAGCGAATGCAGAGCTCAAATACCACCTAAATTAAAGGTGAAGAAGCTCTAAAGTCGTTCCTAAGGGGATGTAGAGCTTAAATGCCACCTAAGTAAAAGGTGAAGAGACTCAAAAGTCGTTCCTAAGGGGATGCAGAGTCTGGGTGTGTTTTTGGCATACATCTGCATATTTCATCACATCATCTTTTGCATTCATAAAGTCATACATTAGACATTCGTAGGATCATCATCATGACATAAAAGCCAAGACATTGATAAGAAAAACAGGGGATCCTGTTTTCGATGAGGAAATGTTTCGAAGGTGCTTCATATCAAATGAAACTTCGTCCTATATAAAGATGCTTCGTTTTCAAAGGGAACCTGGTTGCATAAGAAAATGCTTCGATGTGAACGAAAAGAAGGGAAGGTGTTTTTCGCCTTTGGCTCAAAAGGCTACCAGCATTTGTTTCGTCCACAGCAAAGCAGTTCATACACGAAGAAAAAGGTAAAATGGAATTACGGGATATTTACAAATGTTTACAATAATTTGTTCACTGTCAGTTACAGCTTTTTGTCATACGGTACAAAGGATTTCTAAGTGTTTCTACATATAACTACAAAAGGAGATTTCAAGGTCTTCTTCGGTATTTCAGAGTCAGCTTCGGCTTATCGACCCTCAGTGCCATCAATCTGCAGAGTAGCAAAAATATAAGGTAATCAGAAATTTGACGAGGGGAGATCAAGGTAAAAAACAAAGGTAAAATTCCATACTGTGTCAAGCAGCTTTCAGGCTTCGTCTCTAGTCAATTCACGCCCGCCCTTAGCCCAAATTTGAGTAATAAATCTATTTTCTATGCTTCAGGCTTCAGTTGGAATGTCAATCAGATCTGATGATGAAAGATTGAAATTCGGCCTATTGACAGCTTTCGCGTGATTACATCCAGCTTTTATGAAGGTGGCAGCTGTACCACGAGAAGCTACCAGCGCACAGAAGTCTCCGTGGCCGGTTATGACTTTGTCAAGGACATCAACCTCCGTTTCAATACATTCGAGTGTCCTAGGTATATCCTCGGCTGAGAGGCTGGTTTCTTCGGATGGAGCTCCAACTAAATTGAATATACTCCTCAATCGGGCGGTGCATCGCCTTGCAAACTTGAAGCATCTCTCTTTCAAAGCCTTCACCGCCTCACTAAGCATCGAATTTTTCTCAGATTCAACCTTAAGTCTTGCTTTCAGTGCTTCGTTTTCCTGTTTGAATTGGTTAAAGTTTTCCTTCAAAAGTGCTTGAGCGTCTGACAGGTCTTTGCTTAATTTCTTGTTCTGAGTTTGCACTTCGGTAAGGGACCCTTCAGCTGAACACAACATTTTGTCTTTCTCCTTCAAAGAGTCTTCGAGTTCTTTGACCTCATCCTCCAAGCCCTTGATAATGATTTCGTGTTTCCTGTCTTCGTCGTCTTGTTGCATCTTTAAAGCTTTGCTCAGTAGTAGACTCTGTAAAAGCAGGTCCAAACTTAGAATATTTAAGCTAATGCAAACACACAGGGGTAACTTAAAAGAAAGTACTTACTTTAAAGTTGGAATAAAACAGGCTCCCTATGATATGTTGGCGCCTGTAACAGCTGATATCCCTTTCAAGCTTCGAGAATCCGATGCTCTTTGACAGGGTGCCTATAATCTTCGCACCGGCACAATCACGGATGCATCCTATAACTTCTTCGTCCACCCCACCAAAGAGCATGGACCCTGGCTAGTAGCCACAGTTAATAACAAAGTCCTTCAACTCAGTTGCATCCTATTCGGAAAGCTGTTGGCCACCCAGGTGCCGTAGGTCGTAGTCTGCTTCTTCCAAAGAAATTTCTTTAGCTTTCTTTCCTTTGTCTGACACTTCTATGGCCACCTCCTTCTCCACAACCACGTCTGATATAATTTTTTCAATTACGGACATGGTGGTTGTGATATCTTCGCCTTCAGTTGCAACGGCAGCTTCGGCATCAGTAGTTTTCGCAGATTTGTCTGCCGAAGCTGGAGGCGAGGTTTGCTCAATTGCATGGAGTATGTTCATCATACGTCGCTTTTTCTGTCCCCCGTCTCTTCCGCCGGTAGCCGAAGGGATTTCCTTTTTCTGTAAAAGGTTTGTCAGTTCCAATCCTAGTGGACTTAGCAGCTTGAATGGTGGGGATTCAGTCATTACCTTCAAAACTTCTGACACTTCGGCAGCAGAAGGCGACGGAGGGCTCAAGGTTTTTCCGGCGCTTCATCTACCTTTGGTTCGGCAGAAGGTATCTTGTCAAGTTTCCGTTTCTTAGGAGCCAGTTCCTTTGGCTCTGGCGCTGCTCTCACTTTCTTTAGGGCCTCTTCGTCTTCTCTCACAGACCGGGCAGCTTGCCTACTCAGAATGCTGACAACTCTTTTTATTTTAATTTCGCTCCCCCGGCCCCTTCATCAAGTCTGTCGTAATCTGGGTACTCAAAGTTCAGGGCATCCATTACCCGGTTTAACCTTCATTTTGGCCGGGTGTCGAAGGCAGCAATCATTAATTGATCCTCTTTCTTCATGTAATTTCCAAGAATTTCATTACACATAGTTTCAATCATTTCTAGCCATTCAGTACATGGTTTATTGAATTGCTTTTCAAACATGAAGCGGAAGGGAAGGCGAACAAGTTCATATTTCTTTCCTCCTTCCTTCTTCTTCGGCATCCACCAGCCGCTAGAGGTTGGAAAGCTTCTATTTGCTAGGTATTCCTGCACTAATTCTCTAGTGCTAATTGCAGCAGCCACCACTCTGAATTCGACTTCGGCCACCTAGCATGGGGAGCCGAGTTGCATATTGGATAATGGCCTTGTCATCCCGAAGCTCAACCTCAGAGGACTCATAACCATAATCATGAGTTTTTCCCTCTTCTTCTCGTCAGCTTTTACATAGAACCATTCGTTTGTCCACCCGGACGGCCACTTGGTGTGGTAGCTGATTACCAGGGCCTTAGTGTCCTTTCAGTACGCAAAATTATAGCATCCAAAGTTTTTGTGAAGGCCATCTGCTCTGGCCTTCGTCTGATAATGCAACTCATGCACTTGGTAGAAACCTTCGGCATTGACACTTATGCCCTGGCTTCGGAGAGCCCATATGTAAACACTCAGCCTGACAATGGCATTTGGTATCAGCTGATGAAGATATATTCCAAACCTCTTCAATACCTCTCCTATTATATCATATAGGGGAAACTGAAGCCCTGCCCTGAAGAAGCTTTTAAAAACAACAATTTCAACCTCCTTCGGCTCTGGAACCACTTCCTCGCCAGCAAAGCGAATAAGTTTACTCTCATTTTCCCTAAAATAGCCTAGCTTCTTCATCATAACCAGATCCTCTGCTGACACGATAGATTTTCCAAATTCAATATGGCTCGGTTTTGATGGGCACAGAATACTGTTGTCTTCTTCGATTTCATCATCACTCATGTATTCAACTACAATATACTCAGCTTCAGTAGTTTCAACATCAGCAACGGCTTATTCCGGCACAACTAGACCCGATCGCCTCATCATTTCCAATATTGGCGCTATTTCTGCCATTTCAGCATCATCTCCCTCACGGGACACCCTAGTAGTGGATCTTACTCGGGCCATTTCAAGTGCTGTGGTTCCTTAAGACGAAGTTGACTTTGAAGGATGAAGAGCGTGTTTGGAAAGCGCAATCCAGAAAGCTTCGGCTTTGGTTAAAAATTTTAACAGCACAACAGTGCGATGGCAATGAATGTTGTGGTAACTCTTCACCAACCTATCTGCTTATATAGTGTTGTAGGGGAAGAAGGCGAACCGCCAGATGATCTACATTGGCTGAGCGGTGGACCGTTCGACGCTCGAAATATTTTAATCGTTTTTCAATAACAAACTCAGGGAAGGTGATTTTCAGATCGTCGACATTCCAAAGCCTTTGTGTTTTTCGTGGATCGAGCTCGTTACGAAAAAATGATCTAGCACCATGAAGAGGCTACTGTTGGGGGTTCTTCTTCTCCACCGAAGGTCCCCAAGGCAAAAACACCTTCGGCAAAATAATACAGAGGCTCGCCGAAGCCATCTTCAGCCTCAGTTTAGCCCCTCAAGACGAAGACCCTGCGTAGAAGCAACAATGCAGAATGCCGAAGCTCAGTAGCTTCGGCCCAGACCAAGTAGAGAAGGAAAAAAGACTAGATAGACCTTGTTGGGGGCCTTCATCTTCTGAAGGTCCTCAAAAACACAACTAACATGTTTTCCAAGTATAATACATACACAGGGACCTTCGGCCTCGGGATGAAGCTGTACACGATATGAAAAGTGTGGTCTGGGAGAAGGATGAACCAGTTCCAAAGCTACCTGTGGAGAAGCTTCAGCTTAGCAGTGGAAAATGAAACCGACTTAAAGAGGAAAAGGCCATCTAGTCCTCAATAGATTGTCCTTAAGTCAATAGTAAATATAAAGGGCATGTATGTAATTTTACACAGGCTGCGTCCTGTGCCTATAAATAGATGAACAGTAACATCATATTGTTCACGCTGACTTGTATTCATTCGCACGTCACACTTGGATTTTTACCTTCTGACAAGCCGAAGGTATAAATGTAATTTGATACTGTTCATGTTTATTCATGATAAGATAATAAAAATGTTCTGATGATGTCATATAACTATTCATGTTATTTTCCATGTTTCATATGCTTCTACTTTCTTTATTATATACTGAGATGATGAAGGTACATCCTTCATAACCTTCGTCTGAAGATCATTATATCCTAAGGGAGATAATGCTTCAAAGGACGAAGGTCTTTAACCATTAACATTTGTGTTGCCTTGTTCTTAACTCATAGCATTTGAGAACAAGTCCCCAACATTGGCGCCCACCTCCGGTGAACTCACTCGACCACCTTCGTCATGCCATCGAAGAAAGCTTCAGGGCTAGGGGCTGCACTGCAGCCACTGGATGTCAATCAGGAAACACTGTGTGAAGCCAGAAGTCAAAAAAGGAAGGCTACAAGTCCAACACCTCAGGAGGAGGAGTTGGACCAACAAATAAGGGACCTAGAAGCCATCCATCAGCAGGTCCAGAGGAGGAAGGAGAAGATGCTTCGTCTCTCCGATCTGTAGAAGAAGATCGATGAAACTCCTGTGGAAATGCATCATCTCACTCAAGATGACCAGGACCGAAGACCTCAACGCAGAGAGCTTCGTCAGGACAATCCTTATGATGATCATGATGAATGGTATGATGATTTCTATCATGCAAATTTTGCTTTTGATGATGCTTCTCCTCTGTCAGCAGAAGTGCAGGCTACCCCATGGCCGCCATCATACAAGCCACCCCAGCTCCCCATGTATGATGGGCACTCAGATCCGAAGCAGTTTTTAATGAGTTACGAAGCAACCATATCTTCATATGGGGGCAATACTACAGTCATGGCGAAATCCTTCGTCATGGCAGTCAAGAATGTTGCACAAACCTAGTACTCCTCTCTCCGGCTAGGAACAATCACATCATGGCAGAAGTTGAAGGACATGCTGATCACCAGTTTCCAAGGGTTTCAGACGAAGCCAGTTACTGCTCAAGCTTTGTTCCAATGCACGCAAGACCATGAAGAATGCCTCCAGGCGTATGTCCGAAGGTTCTTGCGTCTGAGAGCACAAGCACCCATAGTGCCCAATGAAATCGTCATTGAGGCCATGATCAAAGGGCTTCGGCTAGGACCTACGGCTCAATACTTCGCCAGGAAACCCCCTCAGACCCTGGAGAAGCTGCTTCAGAAGATGGATGAATATATCCGAGCCGATAATGATTTTCGCCAAAGAAGGGAAGAAGCTTATAGGTTTTCTGAGATGACTAGGGGCTTCGGAGGAAGAATCCACCCTAGGCATGTCAAATCAATCCACAACTCCAGTCAGAGTGATGACAGAGGAAGCCAGTTTTAGAGGACCCCAGCACAGTCTTCAGGGCAGCAGCAAAGCTCCTTTAGGCCACACTACAAGAACTTGCTAGGTCACCATTCAGAAACAGAAGGAGATTGCCGAAGCAGAGGTGCAGAAAAATCAGCCGAAGCAAGTTTTACATACTGCTTCGTGCTACTCTCCCTATATACCAGAATACGTGGGTAATCAACCTGCAGCTTCTGTTGCTTTGGCAAGTCATTCGCAAGCTTCCTGGCCCCAGCTTCCACTACCACCACCATTGCCACCTACTCATACCCGAAGCCAGCAGCCAGAAGGGCACAGCACGCCCAACAGCAGCGCGACTTCAGGGAGGAATCTGAAGCTCGTACAGTCAATAGCACTGTACTAGAATCAAAGCATATATACTCAGGAATATCCTACTTTTGATGAACTATATTCTATGTCACTTTATTCTTGTAATGTAGAACTTAATTTCAATTCCATGTAATAATTGTGCCTATATCTTCCTCATGGATTTACGAAGCTCGAAAGACGTTTTTGAGAAAGCAGAGCCAAAAATTGATGAAGCTACAAAAGTCGTTCCTAAGGGGGCGTAGAGTAAGTTTTCTGCTCAAAAGTCGTTCCAAAGAGAATGCAGAGCCAAAAATTGATGAAGCTACAAAAGTCGTTCCTAAGGGGGCACGGAGTAAGTTTTCTGCTCAAAAGTCGTTCCAAAGGGAATGTAGAGCCAAATACCGCCGAAATATAAGGCGAAGAAGTTCAAAAGTCGTTCGTAAGGGGATGCAAAACTTATACCACCGAAATAGAAGGTGAAGAAGCTCAAAAGTCGTTCCTAAGGGGTGTAGAGCTTAAAAACTCAAAAGACGTTTCTAAGGGGATGCAGAGTCTTCCGTGTTCCAGTGTGGGTGTATAAGTGGGTGTTCGAACATCATCGTCACATTACATCATATCATTGCATCATTTAGCACAGCATCACATCATACATCATATCGCATCAACAGGAGGATTGAATACGAAGCAAACCTTCGGTAACACTTCGTTGAATGAAAATATGCTAAGATACGAAGCAAATCTTCGACAACACTTCGTTGAATGAAAATATGCTAGGGCACGAAGCAAACTTCGTATGACAACTCTATATCTGTCCTAGAAGGGGTTTCTTTCTTTTCGAAGCATGAAAAGAAGGGAAGGTGTTTTTTCGCTGAAGGCTCAAAAAACGGTATGTGTGTAAATTTCATGCATCGCAAAGAAATAAATTACAACAGCTTATATATTCCATTCATTGTTTCATACATCAAATGATACATAGTTGTGTTACAATAGAAACTTAATCTTCCTTCAAATTGTTCCATACATCAAATATTACAAAATATTTTTACAATAAAGTCTACTCTTCTTTAAGGACTTTTTCTGCGACTTTGTTCAAAAGTTTATCAACGACTTCGTGCATAATGGAATTAGCAATGCCTATTATATACAATGCTTCCTTCATCTCTGGATCAGCCAGGGGATTGTACGGCTCCGGTGGCGGTGATAGCTCAGCTGTAATAGATAAACTATTAGTTTGAAGACCCAAAGTAAGTGCCGAAGCTGAAATTCAAAAACAATACCTATGCGTCTTTCGCGCTTAGCAGCCTCTTTAGCTCGCCTAGCTTCTTCTCGGACATCATGGGTGTCTTTTTCATTCTTTTTTATAATTCATGGGCCAATTCTCGGCCACCGTTCACCCATCCATCGGAATAGAATTTTCCGCCCATCAAAGTTGCTTCGGCTGAAGGATCTTTTGTATCGTCTATGGAGAAGGCAGCTTCAGCATTTGCTGCAGCTTTCACGTGTTCGCATCCTGCCTTCTCCAGAATAGCTGGGACTCCCCAGGCGCCAGAGAAAGCGCAAATATCCCCGCGACCATTCAAGATTTCCTCGAAAGCTTTGGCTTCTTCACTTATCCATTCAATAACGCCCTCGGGGTCGCCTTGGATAAAATTTTCTTCAGAAGAATAGGCGCCCACTTTGGAGAAGCTAGTTTTTAATTTCTTCACGCAATCCAAGGATTTTTCAAACACTTTTCCTTAGATTCGCGAAGTTCTTCAACATTTTTCTCTAGTTTATTCTTCCAATATTCACTAATCTCTTGGTTAGCCTGTGCAAGCGCGCAGTTCTCCTTAGCTTCGGCCAGTTGTCTCTGAAGGTCTTCAACCTCGGCTTTTTGGGCTTCGGCCTAAGCAATGTACTTAGTTTCATCTTCTTTTATTTTATTCATCAATGAAATCAAAATTTTGTCTTTCTCTAGACCTTCGTTTCTCAGTTCAATCGCCTCTGAGCGAAGGTTGCTAAGAGCTATTGTACAGCCTTCGTCTTCGGCGCTCTTTTGTGCCCTCAAGGCATTACTAAGAATCAAGCCCTACAAAGAAGAAGAAAGAATTGAGCATGACAATAAAATACTTCATTTCCAACTGCAAAGTTAACTTCTATACCTTTATACTGTTGTACGCGAGGCTATCAGCAAGATCATCCTTCGACATAACCGAAAGGCCTTCCCCAAGCTTCAGAAATCCCATATTTTTAGCTATCTCCTGGCAAACGGATATTTCTTTGTTGTCCGGGAGACAGTATAGGAAATCATCTTCGTTAGTGCAATTAAACACTAAGGCCCCTTTCGGATATTTTAGTTTTTGGGAATAGTGTCTGGCCTTCAGGATTTCTTCTTCGGATAATTTTTTCCCCGAAGCATGTCGAAAAATATAATCAACATCTTCGACTGAAGCTTCGGGGGCAGGGGATTTTGCTTTTTCTGCCATACCCTGCCCTGTTGCCATGCTGGTATCTGGAGTTTGTTGATCAGCTTTGCCTTCAGGCGCGACAGCCTTCGTCTCAATGGGCACTATAGTCTACAGGCCCAGCTTCGGCTTTGGCCTGGACCTTGGCAACTTCAGCAACTTTCTTAATAGGAGCAGGGGTCAAGGCCTTTGTGGTCTCCATAACACGTCCAGCACGCTGACCATCCTCCGCCTCTTGGGAGTTGCGGCAGGACCTTTTTGCATCTTTGACAAATTTACCTCTGCCTGTGGGCTCAGAATTTCTGGCATTTTTACTATTTCTTCCACCTTTGGCTCTTCGACCGTATCTTCCTTAGCTTCGGCTGGCCCAACTATAGGCACCTTCAGCATTGCAATAGACTCTTCAGCGCTCTGCACGATGGAAGCAGCTTGTTTTGCTTCGGCGGTTGAAGAGGTCCCTTCGCCAAATTCAGGCACTACGGCCGGTTCAATATATCGTGGCTGGTGGGTCAGAACCTTCATTTTCTTGCCCTTTGGCACAGCAGTGGCGGTCGAAGCGATAGTTTTTCTCTTCTTCCCTTGCCTTCGCAGCGGGTAGTGATAGTCAGGGTATACGAAGCCGATTGCATCAAATACCATGTTCAATCTTTTCTTCCCCCGGCCCCTGAAGGCTGCGGACAAGGCATCATCTTCGGCCTTCGAATATGTCCCGAGTAGCTCGTCGCTGGTAGCTTCAATGCATTTTAACCAGTCGTCATTTGGTTCATCAAACTTCTCTCTAAATCTGAAGGTATACTTCAATCGAACTAAGCCATTTTCGCTGGATTCGGCAGCAGTCTCCTTCGGCATATCCCAGCTCTCCACAAGTGGCCACACCCTATAGGTTATGTGCTCTTGGACTATATCTCTTGTGTCAATGAAGGCGCAAACATTGCTAAATGCCTTTTGGCATGCTTCGGCGTCACTTTCAATAGTGACCTTCAGCCTTCGAAGGCCGAAGCGAGACCAGATGGGGCGCTGGACAATTTCCTTGATGTCTTCCCTTTTAATCAGATCATTTTTAACATAAAACCACTCCTCCATCTAGGCCCCGGGCCACCTTTTCCGGTAGGTTGGCACCGGATAACTTGCATTAGAGCGGACAATGAATCCGTAACAACCGAAGTTGTTGTGGTATTATTCTTTGCCGGAAGCCTTCTTCTCGTATAGTAGCTCGTGCATATTACAAAAGCATTTCGCACTCGGCTCTAGCCCTTGGCTTCTTATAGCCCAGACAAACACCCCCATCCTAATTATAGCTTCGAGGGTAATCTGATGAAGAAAAATCTAGAATATCTTAACACTTCAACCACAAATTTGCTCAACGGGAACCGAAGGTTCACCTTCAAGAAGCTTCGATAAATAATAGCTTCATTCTCTTCGGGAGCAGGGGCAGTGTTGTCTCCTCCGACCCTTACAATAGACATATCATGAAAATATCTCCCTCTCATGGCATCAGCATGACTTTGTTTAATGGTCGATTTACCGAAGATGGTATGGCTTGGCCGCCAGGGCCGGTCCTCAGAATCTTCATCTCCACTTTCCATATCATAACTATCGCTGTCATCAGAATCTTCAGACAAACCCTCCATTATCTCCTTAGTAATTTTTCTGTATTCGTTTTTGCCATACTCTCAAAAAACCCAGCAATAAAAGGATCCGCAACTTTCTTCTCTTCATACAGCTTCTTCTCCTCAGATATCTTTTTCTCCTCAGTCAGCTTCTTCTCCGCAGTCAGCTTCTTCCCTGCAGTCATCTTCTTATCCTCAGACATGGAGCAAACACTTCTTTAAACCGAAGCTCGAAAATCAGGCGAGGGCTGTTAAGCGAGAATTAAGAATTTGAGAAAATAACGCATGCAGCAGAAATAGCGCATCAAATGCTGCCGCTGTGGGTTCCTATTTATACGCCTAGCACTTTGCAACTTGGCGGGCCCCGTTTGTCATTGACCTTCGCTATTCTTGAAAGCTCTCTTGTGGGTTTTGGTGTTTGGATGACAACTCAATTAAAGGACTAACAAGTGTACTAAGTGTTGAACAAGTGCTTAATGTAAAGCTAACAGGGTTCAACACAAGTGAACAAGTGTGATGGTCCAAGGACTAGATGATGGATAGATAATGGGCATCACAAGTAAGATGGACATTGCATAAAGTGAAACTCGGGTGCGTAGCTCGGAGACAACTGATCAAGCCAAGGATGGAGGTAAGAAGAGCTTCGAGGTACCAAGTACACGGGAGAAGGTCAAAGAGGCTGAGGAACCCAAAGCCAAGGGTGAAGAAGAAGACTTGCAAAGTCAAGGGTGATCGAGTTGAGAAGAGCTATGGTACATCAAGGATCACTAAATAAGGACGTGACTTACAACCAATGAGGAAACATCTATAGTTATGTGGTGTAAGTCATAAGGCTCAAGATCAAGCTCTAAGAAGGGAACAAAGTCACTAGAAGGAGAACAAATGTCAAAATAAGAACTGGAAGCAGCCTAAAAGAGCTAAGTGCACTCTGACCTTTAGTTTGGGTTGTTCCCATGTTTGGAGATATTCTATGTGATCTTTGCAGGATGTTGGAGCTCAGAAATGTTAGTCTAGATCAAGTTAAGCTGACTTGATGATTTATGAGTCCAACATCAATCTTAAGCATGTCAAATGATAGAGAGGTGAAAGTCCAAGAGAAGGTATATTTCTAGACTTAGTACATTGGTTTTTGTGTACTAACATATTTGTCTAAGTGTTAGAGACAGAGAAAAGAAGAAAATAAAAGAGATGCAAAAGGCTTGGCTATGTACAGCCAAGACTCAGCTCAGTCTGGCACACCGGACTGTCCGGTGGTGCACCGGACAGTGTCCGGTGCGCCAGGCTGAACTCTGGTGAACAGGTCGCTCTCGGGAGAAGTCTGGCAGCGTACGGCTATAAATCACCGGACTGTCCGGTGGTGCACCGGACTGTCCGGTGAGTCGGATGAGGCGAAGTCGCCACTCTCGGGAACCAAGTCAGCGGCGTACGGCTATAATTCACCGGACTGTCCGGTGATGCACCGGACTATCCAGTGAGCCAACGGTCGGGCGCACCAACGGTCGACCGCGCAATCCGCGCGTGACGCGTGGCCGAGCCAACGGTCAGATGGGGGCACCGGACTGTCCGGTGTGCACCGGACAGTGTCCGGTGCGCCAACGGCTCCTAGTCTACAACGGTCGACTGCGCCAAGTTTGGAAGGAGATGCGCACCGGACCATGAACAGTGGATGTCCGGTGGTGCACCGGACTGTCCGATGCGCCACCCGACAGAAAGCAAGTATTGCCTTCCAAATAGGATTCCAACGGCTCCTAGGCCCCTTGGGCCTATAAAAGGGACCCCTAGGCACCTCCAACAAGAAGAAGTGCAGCCAACAAGTGTAGACATCACTCTGATCAATTCTCACTCTCCCTCTTGTGTGTAACTCTCTAGTTTATGTAGAAGGCAAAGCTATAAGCCTTTAGAGAGTGGAGAAGAGCTGCTAAGAGCTAGAGCAAGGTCTTGAGCATATCGTTACTCTGTCGGAGAGCTGCCAAGAAGATTGTAAGCAGCCGTGGTTTCGTTGTAACCAACTCAACATAGTGGAAGGCTCTATCTGTCTGACTAACAGATCTGAGCAAACGGAGGAAGGAGTTGAAATAGACTCCAAGCCCAGGTGTGGCTAACTCCAACGAGGACTAGGCAAGCATTTCAGGCTTGGCCGAACCTCGGGATAAATTCTTGTGTCCACGTGCTCTGCTCTGTGTTGTGTGCTGATTCTGTCTTATTCAGTTCTTACATCTGCACTTCATTGCTTACTTGTGGTACTAGCTTTCTTTGAAGTGCAGGATATTCTTAAGACAGGAATTTCAAATCCGCTGCAACCTACTTGAAGGATTCTTCACTCCACTGCGTTCTAGTCTTCGAGTAGAGTAAGAATTTAAGTTTTAAAGTGATAACTTTTATTCGCCTATTCACCCCCCCCCCCCTCTCTAGGCGACATCCAGATCCTGTTTTTGGGCCAAAGGGAACTTTCAATTCTAGCGAAGGGAAGGTGTTTTTTCGGACCTTTGGCTTAGGGCCTTCGTTGACGTCGCAGTCTGAATTCGTTGTTATAACAAATTAATACTGCGAGGGGCTACTATTGGGGCCTTCATCTTCCGAAGGTCCTCAAAAACACAACTAACGTGTTTTCCAAGTATAATACATACACAGGGACCTTCGGCCTCGGGATGAAGCTGTACACGATATGAAAAGCGTGGTCTGGGAGAAGGATGAACCAGTTCTGAAGCTATGCATGGAGAAGCTTCAGCTTAGCGGTGGAAAATGAAACCGACTTAAAGAGGAAAAGGCCATCTAGTCCTCAATAGATTGTCCTCAAGTCAATAGTAAATATAAAGGGCATGGATGTAATTTTACACAGGCTGCGTCATGTGCCTATAAATAGATGAACAGTAACACCGTATTGTTCATGCTGACTTGTATTCATTCGCACGTCACACTTGGATTTTTACCTTCTGACAAGCCGAAGGTATAAATGTAATTCAATATTGTTCATGTTTATTCATGATAAGATAATAAAAATGTTCTGATGATGTCATATAACTATTCATGTTATTTTCCATGTTTCATATGCTTCTACTTTCTTTATTATATGCTGAGATGATGAAGGTACATCCTTCATAACCTTTGTCTGAAGATCATTATATCATAAGGGAGATAATGCTTCGAAGGACGAAGGTCTTTAACCATTAACATTTGTGTTACCTTGTTCTTAACTCATAGCATTTGAGAACAAGTCCCCAACAGAGCTTATTAGTTTGGATTGCTTGTAAACAAATGTTCAAGGGCATGGATGTAATTTTACCCGGACTTTGTCCCGTGCCTATAAATAGATGAACAGTAACCCCGTACTGTTCACTCTGGATTGTATTTACTCTCTCGCATCCTCACCTTCGAGCAAGCCAAAGGTATCAATGTAATATTAACATTGTTGATATTCATATATGTTTTATGGAATGCAAGAATAAATGAATTATTAAGATATGATTATCATATTCACCCCTTCACATTTCCTTCCATATATTAATATGATGAAGGTATGTCCTTCACGACCTTCGTCCGATAAGCATTATACCCTTGAGGAAATAATGCTTCAAAGGACGAAGGTCGTTAATGATTTACGATTGTGTTGCCTTGTTCTTGATTCACACCATTTGAGAATAAGTAACCAACGTCTATCAACTCTTAGGAAGAATTAGAGCAGAAATTCCATGAATACTTTTTCTCAAAAGAGCATGAGTTAGAACTAGCTGATCTGGCTTCAGTTTTACAAGGGAATGGGGAATCGGTTAATGACTATATCCGAATGTTCCGTGACACTAGAAACCGATGCATTCAAATCCATGTCACGAACAAACAGCTAGCAGGGCTGGCTTTTAATGGGTTGCTATCCAACTTAAAAGACAAATTGGATGGCCCTCAGTTCTTTTTAGTAGCTCAGCTACATCAGCAGGCTTTTGCCTCTAAAAGCCGATATAGAGAAATATCAAAATTGGCCAGTCGTACTATACATCTATTGGAGCGTGATAATTCGGATGACAAATCCACAGATATATGTACTGCTGAACTTGTTTGGTCAACAAAGGCCAAACCTTCACCTTGTTCTTCTTTACAACCGGTTCAAAAGAATTGGCAAGAAGAAGTTAAATTTACTTTAATGTCGCCAAGTGTGATAAAATATTTGACGAACTATTGAAAAATGGCAACATTAAAGTAACTCATACTCTTCCTCCTCTAGATGAGTTAAAGAGATGTGCTTACTGCAAGTGGCATAATTATTTTTTCCATACCACTAATGATTGTAACATTTTTCGTCGACAGATACAATTGGCCATAAATGAGGGCCAGATGATTTATTAGGAAATGCAAGTGGACACGCAACCATTTCCTATCAATATAATAGAGCTAGCAAGCAAAAGGGTCTTGGTTCATCCATAAGTGGCCAATAAAGGCAAAGGCAAAAATGTCGTCATTGGTGATCTCGCACGTCGAATATATAAGAAGGAGGGATTGCTCGGAAAGCTCCGGAAAGAAAGACTAACAAGTCTAGAGGCATCGGGGGCAGGCTCAATTAAGCAGCCGAGCGAAGCTCCCTAACTCGGGCATCGTGGACGGTCCGACACCTGCGCGTGGACAGTCCGGCGCTCAAGCAGATGGCCTGGCTAACTCAGCCGGACAGTCCGCCCATGGGCAAAGTCGTCGGCCTCCACACAAAGCAAGGAAGGGGATGCAAGGGCAAAGCACATGTAACACATATGGTTGGATGGTCAAAGTTGGTCCTACTTTTGATCAATTGCTCTCCAAATACGCTAGCAAGAAGGACGTTCTACGCGATTGGCCAACAAAGAAACCCCGGTCACTCGCTAAAACAAAACGGCCGAATAAAACGGCCCAAAAGGCGGCGCAGCAAGCATCGCCTATTCATCCATCTCCAGTGATGCCAGGATACTTTCCACCCATGTACTCATCGTCGATATGTTATCCTATTCAAATGTGGAATGGTACGACAATAAACCCATGGTACACACAAAGTCCCTTTGCCTATTCAGACTGGGGGCACCTCCATTCTATACCTTTTGATCAATTGATCAGATGGTCATGGCCGAGAAAGATGCAATCCAAAATGGCCATTATGCATTAGAGCTCTATTAAATGATCACCATATTGGATTGAAAAGCCGGTGACTTGCATCAGTCTTAGTTCTTACTTCGGGAACAAGATGACTTGTGAGATCTATTATTTTCCGAAGATTGCTGGCAGTACATATGCTTTTGGTTCATCAACCTCCACTAAAAGGCAGGGGCATATGTTGAGTCCCAAAATACGCATGCAAACGGTCCGGCCCTTAAGGCGGGACGATCCGTGGTGGCAGCACGGACGGTCTGCGCATGTGTAGAATCGGTTAGGGTTCTGGATTTCTAGTGAGATTTGTTACCAAAACCTGCGGGATTAACTCAGGAACTGACTTGTAACGGGTCCAGATCTCCTCCCTTTATATAGATGAAAAGTTACGATTGATTGAACCCCCACAATTGATACAATTAACTCTACTTATCGTTTTTACCTTTTGCATAAGGAGTAGCTCTAGTTTAGCCCTAGTTTAGCCTACCTCTACCTCAAATCTTCACCTCTCTTCGGCTCTACGTCGACTAGTGGCGTCTGGGTGGCCTGCTGACGCCAAAACACACCCTAGGATCTCTCCTCCCCGACGGGATCCCTCCTAGGAGGTGAGATCTAGGTCTGCTTCGAAGAAGACGACCCACTGCGCCATCGCGGACCGTCTGAGCCCCAAACGTGGACCGTCCGGACATACGCAAAGGAGGATCTGCTCCTGCGACCAGGTCGCGGACCCTCCGTGTCTTCTTAGAGAGTACCACCAGGTGGTCCGTTCAAGTGTTTGGTGTCCAGATCGGCGCCAACACCTACCCATGGCCTCCAAACGATCATTGATTGCTTATAGTCTCCTAGGATTAATTGCAATTAGACTATGTTAGGCGTGTACAAACTAGAGACCTTCGAACGATTTTTTAGGTATAAGAGACAATTAAAAGACTACATGATACAACCTTGAGCCACTAGATAATTAATACAGTCAACAGACAATCTGTATAGAGAGTCGTGAAGAGACAGAATCTATACGAAGAATCCATCTCTTGAATTTTTTTCACTTAACCTCTAAAGACCACTCAAGAGACCCCTCATTTAATTGGGTTGTACATGCACCTTAGCCTTTTTTATTTTAGGTGGTGTGACTCGATGTAAAGATGTTAAGTTACTAAAGCTCTTCCGTCATAAAGAAAAATAATAATAATCTCAGCTATCACGGGAAACAAAATGTGTAACAGCTCGACGCTACCGGAACAAGCCTATAGCTTTGGTTGGTGAAAATTAGTTGTTATTACTAAGAGTATATTTGTATAAACTCAGGTAAGTTCAGTGTGCCGACAGAATCTTCTCTTATCTTTCTTCACCCTAACATAAACAGTAGGATTGGGTGGCAGTACGTGCTTGTAGCTATTATTTGCGTTAATATAAATTAGAAACGCACGAGAGATTCTCTTTGCACACAAGCCGGCCACTCCGTCATCCGTGCATAATATTCCAAATCATTGGCGCCACTCACACTGCTAGCCGAGATTAAACAATCCCGTCCACTCTGCAAGATTATTATAGCGTTGTAACCACTGCCTGTCTGACAGCTGAAGTGAATGGAACCTTCTGAACTCAGAGCAATAGCCATGCCATCATCATCTGCTGCTGCTGTTTTTAGTCAGAAGAATATTGATGTACTCCAGTCACTAGAATTACATTAGATTAATCCCCGTTTGACGGCATAGGATCGGGAGAGAGTTTGATGTCTCCTCAGTCCTCACACATAGAAAAAAACACACACACACACATGTCCATCTGCACCGCACGCACATTCTTGGCCTCCGTCCTGTTGCATCATGCAATGCATCCTTGAGATCTGTCTATGCATGCCGGGGCATGCCTGAGATCTGCCTGTACTGTACATGTTTTGTTTGGAGCGGTGCGCCGCAAGCATGCATGTGGCAAACATGTGCGCGCCAGTCCTCTCCTCGCTCGGGGAGGGTCGCCTTGCTTCCAGTCCACCAGGCGTGCCTCAGGGTCCACTACTACACTAGAGGCAGTGCTACTGCCGCCACCAGCTTTTGTTCTGAAATCCAGATTATTCAGAACGAGCGCGCCGATGAACTGGACAAGTTTCTGGAGTTTGTTTAAGAATCCGGATCGGTACTGAACATTTAGGTTGGACTGTAATAAAACCGATGTTTTGTACAAAGAGAATAGGCTCTCTTTGTTGCTAGCGGTTGCCACGTACGCTAGGGGTAGGGGGTGGTAGTATAAGAAAAGAAAAAAGGTGCTTAGTTCATAGTGCAGGTTGAATGTCACCATCTTCCTTCCAAAGCAACACTGACGTCTACTCTGAGCAGTATAGTATTACAGGACTGACTGGCATTAACAGCAGCGTGTTATAGTAGCCCACACTCTGATGATTGAGGGTAGGAGGGCGTGCGAGAAGGCAAAGTGTCGGCGGGACGGTCCTTGTGAGGTTGTGGTGCCGTGGTGGGGGCGTGGCAGCCTGTGTGGCTGTAGAGACTGGATCTAGAGAGCGGCCACAGCTACATCTACATGCCATTGTTCTTCTATAAATCCTGTGAACTCGTGGGCAGCAGCGATGTCGTCATGCGCTGGTACTAGTGGTTCATTCCACGAGCGAAGCGAAGCGAAGCTAGCGGAGGGGGGAAAATGAAACCAGGGGGGTGGTTTGTTTGTTTGTTTGTTTGAACACCTGAACCTTGCATGATTCGCCGCAATGAATCCGGCGGCCAATCGCGCGCGCGTGCGGTAGTACGCGTACCAGTTGGGTTGGGTCCAGTCTACAGCCGGTTGGTCGGGGGATCACGTCGTGCGAACAATTTTTTTTTTAATTTTAAATCGCAACGGAAAACAGGGCGTTTTGCTTCCAATTATTATTATTAACTAGGAGTGTCTCCGAGCGAGACCCACTCAGTCAGGGACCCACCCAACACATGTTTCTGTCGCGGGACCGCAGCACGCGACTGCCGTGCCGTGCCGTGCCGTCCGTAATAATCCCGTTTCCCTTGCTACTGCTACCTCGCTCGCGTCTAGAGTGTCTGATAAGATTGCTTACCTGCTACTACGTACTAATTCACGTTATTATTATGGAGACGGAGACTTGCATTTCGGACGATGCTTCTGCCTTGTCAGGACTAGTTATTCATTTATTAGAGTCTTTCTTGAAACCGCTCCTCCGCCAAACAAACAAACAAAAGAAAGAAAGAAAGAAAGAAAGAAAGGCAAATCAATAAGGAGCTTTTATCGACCGTTAATTTCCTTGTCGAAAGGAGAAAAAGAAATCTCATTTAGTTTAATGAAGAACCCTAACGGCACGAAGCACCCATATCGTCGTCGTCGAATATTAACCTCCTCCCCCTCCGTAACCACACCTTAATTTTGGTAGATGGTTTGGGCCCACCATCCTAGCACGAGCGACTACCGATTAATGAAAATCGATTAGGAGTAGTTGTTAGGTGCCAATCGGCTATGCTCGGCTGCAGTTCATCAGTTAGCTCGGCCGGCCGGCCGGCGGTGCTGCCGCGCGCGTGCGCGGGCGTGGCGCTCGCTGCCCACGGAACGGAACCAAGAGAGACAGATAGATGAGAGCACCACGACGACGGCGGCGGCGGCGGACACCTCACCTACCTACCGCCCGTTTTGTCATGATACCGATCAGGATCAGCTCAGCTCCCCCGGCGCCCGTTGGTTGGTGCGTACCTCTCATCCCACTCCTCCCCCCGCCCCCGCGCGCGCCCGTCAACTCGTCATCATCAATGCATCATACACGCCTCTCTACCTGCCGACTCTCCTCCGCTCCGCTCGTGTCGTGAGGACATCCATCAGCGCGGCGGATACGTGGCTAATTATTCCGGGTAACGAACCACCGCAGTCTCTATAGTAGTGGGAGTGAGCTGCTGCTAGCCTTTCTTTCTCTTGTCTTGGCGTCCGCTCCTCGTCCTCGTCCTCGGCATCGGCGTCCATGTTCGCGTGTGCAGCTGGGTTGCGTGGTGGTTACATGACTCACTGACCGACCGACCGACGCTTTACGCTTCTTTCCGCTTCTGGTGACCCTGGCGCACGGTACTCCACTGTACATTCGGGCTGCCCAGCCCGGTTCGGTCCTGAAAGACTCGTATTGTTTGAATTTCGGACCGTGCCGGGTCGGCCCACGTGCCTAGCTCTCGGCCCACGGCCTGGCTTATAATTGCTTAAACGTGCCGGGCTCATTTCGGATGGTCCGAAATTATAAAAGCCCAAAATTCACATTAAGACCCGAAATTCAATTTTTGGCCCGAAATTCACATCAGAGTTAATAAAACAAATAAAAGATAAGACAAATAAATTTGACCAAAAGCAAACTTAATATTTGTATTAAGTTACCAGAGCTATGTGAAAGTCGCCTAGAGGGGGGTGAATAGGCGGAATCTGAAAATTATAAACTTAATCACAACTACAAGCCGGGGTTAGCGTTAGAAATATAATCGAGTCCGAAAGAGAGTGCGAAAATAAATCACAAGCAAATGAAGAGTGAGACACGATGATTTGTTTTACCGAGGTTCGGTTCTTACAAACCTACTTCCCGTTGAGGTGGTCATAAAGACCGGGTCTCTTTCAACCCTTTCCCTCTCTCAAACGGTCACCTAGACCGAGTGAGATTCTCTTCTCAATCACTTGGGACACCAAGTCCCCACAAGGACCACCACACAATTGGTGTCTCTTGTCTTGCTTACAATTGAGTTAGGATCAAGAAAGAAAGAAGAAGAAAAGCGATCCAAGCGCAAGAACTCAAATGAACACAAATGTCACTCTCTCTAGTCACTATTTGATTGGAATGAACTTTGGACATGGGAGAGGATTTGATCTCTTGTTTGTGTCTTGGAATGAAGTCTAGAGCTCTTGTATTGAATGCAAATGGCTGAAACTTGGATGCATTGAAGTGTGGTGGTTGGGGGGTATTTATAGCCCCAACCACCAAAAGAACCGTTGGTGGAGGCTGCTGTCGTATGCACACCGGACAGTCCGGTGCGCCACCGGACAATGTCCGGTGCGCCAGCCATGTCACTAGGCCATTGGGTTCCGACCGTTGGAGCTTTGACAATTAGGGCGAAGTAGCCGTTGCTCCGTTGGCGCAATTAATGTCCTCTACAGACGACCGTTGGCGCGAAGTAGCCGTTGCTCTGCTGGCACACCGGACAGTCTGGTGTTACACCGGACAGTCCGGTGAATTATAGCGGAGCGGCCTCCCAAATTCTCGAAGCTGGCAAGTTCAGAGTCGTTCCTCCCTGGTGCACCGGACACTATCCGGTGGTGCACCGGACAGTCCGGTGCGCTAGACCAGGGCTGCCTTTGGTTTAACTTTGCTCCTTTCATTTGAACCCTTTCTTGGACTTTATATTGGTTTGTGTTGAACCTTTGGCACCTGTAGAACTCATAATCTAGAGCAAATTAGTTAGTCCAATAATTTGTGTTGGGCGATTCAACCACCAAAATTCATATTGGAAAAGGTTTGACCCTATTTCCCTTTCACTATGCAATGACTACCTCGTTTACAAATCATTTTGTTAGAAAGAAATAGAGTATAATCAGCTCTATATAAAGTTTGTAAGTTCAGTTCATTATATAATGTTCATAACAAAAATAAAATTACATCATATACTCTAATTCAAAGCTATAAAAAACATCTAACTAACATTATCTCTAGCTTTGTGTTCTTTATCAAGTACATGAAAATATGGAATGAAGTGTGGTTTTAATAAATATATGGGCCATTTTGTGCCTGCCTTAAACGGGCCGTGCTCGTGCCCGCCCATGGGCCGCGACCTCGCCCCAAACCCGGCCCGATATATCGGGCCGTGCCGGCCCGGCACTAAAATATTTTAGGTCGTACCGTGCCTGGGCCGTGCTTTTTTCCGTGCTTTGGGCCGGCCCATCAGGCCCGTCCCAAATGTACACCTATACTCCAGTGTAACACACGGCTAATATAATACAGTGTACGTGTCTAAACTCTGTATCTTACTATATTCATTACATAGATAAGAGTATTCAATAAATTAAATTGACCAATCAACTAGTCTCATGTCTCGAAAATAGAGCCAAGACAAGGTGTCTTCATCAAAATACATGTCTTGAGTTTTATTTTACATTTAGCTCTTTAGACACACTCTTTGAGCACACTACAACTCCGGTTCCTTGCGACCACACCATTGTTTTGCTAGAGAAAGATTTGAGCACGTTCTTGAACTCTAACTCTGTCACTTGTCCACACCATTCTCTGATTTTGTTTGTAATCAATTGTGTAAGACGTGAGAGACTCCAATTTGTAAAGATTCCTCACAACGGGATTTTGATATAAGGAAGATATATGTGGCACTCTGTAACACCCGGATTTTAGGGGTCCAAAACCCGGGCGTAAACATAATCACCAGGTGTGCTGGGACCAAGTCTCACACATATGATGAATCATGGCACAGGATCGAATGTCACAACTTTATATATAACAGGAGTTCTATACAAAATAAATAATTACATAATAAGGAGACAATGGTCCAGCAACCCAAAGTTGACTGGGAGACGATGGCCTAGATCTCTCACGAACTCGTCACAGCATCCTTCAAGCGCCTCATCCTGTGGTACCTGTTCTTGACCTGTGGGGTGTGTGAGACAGCAAGAGTGAGCTCACATACGTTCATCGCTCAACAAGTTGTGGGGAATAATGTGCATGAACTCGCCAAAGGTGGGAGCTCACGTGAAGTGTAAGGCTTACCAAAGAAGATGGTTAGAGCTGAGCATTGCTTTTAAAGTTGGTCAAAATTTTATTAGCAGTTACTAAGTATAAGTAAATACCAACCCAGTTAATCAGTAGAGCAAAAGTAACAACCTCACCTGCAATGCAATGCATATGACAAATTGAATTTAGTTCCATAATTTAATCATGTGAGGGTCCGAGCTGCTCATGACCGTGAGCACGGCTAGTATACCAGTTTTACACTCTGCAGAGGTTGCGCATCTTTACCCACAAGTCGTGTATCCCATGTCGCCAGGGTTTGCAAGGCCCTTAGACACTACCGAGGTGAATGGCTAGGGATCCACTACGAGGCCTTTACAAAGTTCCACTAGCTTCCGAAAACATACAGTTTATAGGAAGTTCCAATGCAGGAATCCCTTGCAGGACCGCCATCGCAGCAAAATCCTCCCGAGGGCCTCCCTACACTGACCACTCCCCTACTGCCCTTGCCCCTTTCGGGTAAGGTAGTCTTCCACTAGCTTTCCTAATTAATCAGCCAAGGGGTCCCATTCCTCCCTTGTGGTAGCACTGTTTTCCCGGGTGGTTCTCCATGTTCCAATTACCATAATGATCTTATCATGAACAATAAATAACAACTGATAACAAGAGTATAATCATGAATAGTGAAATCTTCATACCCAAAACCACATATAGCACTAGCAAGTACTACCCAGAAAGTTCAGTGGTAAACAAGGTATAAAGATAGACAAACTAGGGTAACCTATTGGGTCCCATCAAAATTAACCTATGCAGATCATTATGATTAATTAGAACATGAGTAGGTGAAAAGAAGTGATCAAGGGCACAACTTGCCTGGGCCTTGAGAATCCAGGTACCAGGATGATTCTTCAGATGATTCGTGACCTCACTGCTAGTCGTAGCAATTCAAACAAACATGGTATAGGCAAAATTAACATTACACCAAACATAAGAACAAAATACACATCATTAATATACATATTAAATTAAGATCATAGGAACAGGAATCATTAATTTTTGAGTTATAGAATTCAAGTTATGAATTTCCTAAGATTTAAGGTGATTATAATAGGATTAGATGATAAATTAATTTCCTAACAGAGTTCATGTCAAAACAGTGATTCTAAATGATAGAGAATATTATTACAAAATTTTAGGAATTGGAATGGTTCAATTTGGAGCTAAAATGAGTTTTCTATGAATTATCTAAGTTCTAGCAATTATTTTCATATTAAAAATCTATTTTCTATTTTATTTATTCAATTTAAACGAGTTCTGGACTGGGCGCCAATTTCTGGAAAGTGCAGGGGGCTCGGGTAAAATTTTCTAAGACACAGCGCACAGTCACACTGGACGGCGGGTTGATTCAGTGAAACCCGAGGGGCTCTTTAATAAAAAGACCCGACCGAAGGGGTAAGCTCTATTCTGGGCCGCCCGATCAGAGATGGGCGCACGAGATTAGATCGCGATCCCAGTGAACCGGTACGCCATTAGGACCCTCGGATTCAAATCCTACGGTTACGGTTTTTAAGAAACGAGATCGCCTGGGAACCATCCGATCGAAGATCTGTGGTCCAAATCTACTGCCGCGAATGGGTATCCCCTCATCTAATCTCGTCCGTTCGTTAAGATCAGACGGCCCACCGGCCTCCTACCCCGAGCAACCGGGTCGCGGCGGCGCCGCCCACTCCCTACGGTGGAGCGCCATTGCCGGCTTGCCCCACAATCCCACTTCTATGTATAAATCCGAACGCGACAAGTGTTACACAACGTGGGAGGTACGACGGACACGATGGAGGGGCACTCACCTCGTTCCACGGCGACAACAGGTCTGGCCACGACGCCTTGCGGTCCACGGCGGAGCTGCACGACCACCGAGCAATTCCGAGCACCACCGCGGGTCAATCTTCAATTAACCTCACACACAACTCCGCTAAGGTACGGACCACCACCGTATAGCTCAATTGAAGCCCGACTCTCGCCGCTGACGGGAATCCGCAGAGGTGTCCTCTCTACCTCCCCGCTCTTTCTCTCTCTCTCCCTAAGCTCGACTTCTCGGCGTCGGTTGCTAAGAACGAGCCGTATGGAGGGTTGTAGGGCACGGGTTCGAGTTCTTATCCCCCCCCATCCGAGCCCCGGGTCCATCGGCGTGCATCCCGGACGGCGGCAAAAGCGGGCGCGGTGGGTTCGCTGGTTGTTGCGAGGTTGAAGCTGACAACCTCGGCCCACCAGTCAGTGACCGTCGAGGCGATGCGCGTAACAGGGAGACTTCCAGGTGGGGCCGGTCGGTCATGGCGCACGCGCAGTGGAAGATGTAGTGGGCCGCGCGCGGGAGGGCATGTTGCAAGTGGGCCGAAAACAAGATAGCAGGCCCAGCTAGGGTTTTTCTTTTTCTTTTCTTTTATTTTCCTTTTTCCTTTTTGATTTCTTTTCATTTGATTCTCTAATTTGAATTTGAATCATGTTATGAACTTCACTTTTGAGTCAAATGTACCAACTCAAATCTGTACAAGAATAATATATTATTTTATAATTATTTTTATTCACATAGTAATTTCTTCCTTCCCTTTTCTCTTTTACATATTATTTCTAAAACCCCAAAGTGAAATTTTGGGTTAAATTCAATTCTCCATATTATTGTACTTTCTATTATCATTATTTTATTATTTTATTAACTAAGTAATGTTTTCAAAAAAAATGAAGTACACACACCACATTATTATTTGAGTGTGTAGTTAGGTTAAAGGTATATTCAAAAGTTCTCCCATTGTTTTGATAGGAACATTTTCCAATGTCAAATCTTTATTATGATTTATTTTAACCATTGTTATTTTATTATGATCATTTACCTTTAAAGAGGGTGAATTATAAAGTTTAATTATTTATCAATGGTACTTTGCTCAGATTTCTTCTACCAATCCCAAATTCAGAATTTGGGTGTTACAAATCCTACCCCCCTTAAAAATAATCTCGTCCTCGAGATTTGCAAGAAAAAGGGATGTTTACTCATATTGTTCTCGGAACATATGCACAAACAAAGAAATCTCAGCATGAGGTATAATTCTTTAACAAAACATAGGGTCAATAGACCTTATTGTTCCTTCTAGAATAATATCATATCATCTACTAACTAAAGTAACATCTAGACCTTACAAATCATCATAATTTATATCTATGTAGCTTGGTGAAGCTGGTGGTGGTGGGGGTTGTTGTTGTTGTTGTCTCTCCAACCGTGCTTGCCTTATTTCTTGACGGGCCTGACGTATTTCCTCGCGTTGTTGTCTTATCTGATTTTGCATCCCGGTCACCAGGTCTGTTAATTGTTGTATTACCAGTCTTTGGGTAGCAACCACTTGATCGATCTCAACAGGTGGAGGATTTGGAGGATTCATTTCTGTTTGTTGTTACGTGATAATCTTTCCTTTCCTGGTATTGACCATGAAAGTTAGAAGCATATAGTTTTGCAAAGGAAATTATTCAATAAGCGGAATAAATAAGTTAGTAGCTAGTTATAATCTGAAGATTCTTTAGTAGGGCTTAATCTTTGTTTTATGTTCAGATGGAGGTAACCAGTCGTATAAGGTGAATATCTAAGGGTAGGATGGAATCTGTCAAGATGAGAGATATATATGGGTGAGATAGACTACAAGATGTAGGTTAAAAGTTTGTTTGTTGTTAGGTGGGAATAGAAAGGTTATACCATTCATCATGGTTCTATGGGTTGGGTTAGCTCATGGTTGAATTGATCCAATGTGCTAAGATAAGTTAATACATGGCTAGTGGGGTCTAATCTCTTCTACTAGTGTCATTAATCTGTTTAAGTGGACCACATTAAGTTAGATAACCTTAGACCACACTAGATCAGGTCACATTAGGTAAGATAAGATCTAGATTAAATTGGATATGACTAGATTAGACTAGTTTAGGTTAGATAGGTCCAACAGGGTAGAATATGTATTATTAAGATATGTTAGGATGTTTTAAGATTAATTAGATATGTTATGATAAGATAGAATCTCTTGCTAGGTTAAAATTGAGGGGTTATGCAACTATCAGATGGTTAAGGTAGTTGCATATAGCCAAGTCGATCTGTCATTCTTAATTTAGTGCAGGGTGAACTAAGTTAAGTCCTGTTCTATGGGGGTAGAGTCTAAACTATTTCATCAGTATTATCTAACATGTTTGATAAGTCACCTTAGATTTGATCAGATCCAGGTTAGATTGGTGTGACTAGTTTGACTAGATAAGATCTAATTAATTTGCATTAGATCATGGTTGTTAAACTAGGGTGGATAAGTATGCTTATTAGGATAAGACAGATCCATAAAGATAAGATAGAATCTTCTGAGGTCAGTTAGATCTATTAGGATAAGGATAAAATCTTTTCAAGATAAGATGAGTATCTTTTAAGATGAGATGGATCTATTAAGATAAGGGAGAATCCTTTTAAGATAAGATGAATTGGTTAGAATGAGAGCTTTTAGGATAAGATAAATCTCTTAAGCTAGATATGTTCCAATGGGGATAATCTAGGCTGTCTAGTTATTTTATAAATATATTTTTATACCTATGTGTATATGCAGATGCAATTGTGGACATTACTCCACAACTCATCACACTCAAACAAAGATCCAAATCAGACATGTATCATAAGAACAAACATTCAGGTACATAGACACTTATAAAAATAGTTTTGTTTTTGTTCCTAGGATTAGGTCTCCTATTCCTAAAGGTCACTTCAGTCATAGGATTTCAAAGTGTGAAATCCACATTTGTCTTTAGAAAGAAAAGATAAGAATAATCAGAGTGAAGCAGAAATAGATGAGAAAAGATTAAGATAAGTTTAGAAAAGAATCAGAGTAAGGTAAGTAAAGAATGGTTGTCCAGTTCTATCTAGGTTTCGTCCTACAGTCAACATTCCTCTGATACCACTTCTGTAACACCCGGATTTTAGGGGTCCAAAACCCGGGCGTAAACATAATCACCAGGTGTGCTGGGACCAAGTCTCACACATATGATGAATCATGGCACAGGATCGAATGTCACAACTTTATATATAACAGGAGTTCTATACAAAATAAATAATTACATAATAAGGAGACAATGGTCCAGCAACCCAAAGTTGACTGGGAGACGACGGCCTAGATCTCTCACGAACTCGTCACAGCATCCTTCAAGCGCCTCATCCTGTGGTACCTGTTCTTGACCTGTGGGGTGTGTGAGACAGCAAGAGTGAGCTCACATACGTTCATCGCTCAACAAGTTGTGGGGAATAATGTGCATGAACTCGCCAAAGGTGGGAGCTCACGTGAAGTGTAAGGCTTACCAAAGAAGATGGTTAGAGCTGAGCATTGCTTTTAAAGTTGGTCAAAATTTTATTAGCAGTTACTAAGTATAAGTAAATACCAACCCAGTTAATCAGTAGAGCAAAAGTAACAACCTCACCTGCAATGCAATGCATATGACAAATTGAATTTAGTTCCATAATTTAATCATGTGAGGGTCCGAGCTGCTCATGACCGTGAGCACGGCTAGTATACCAGTTTTACACTCTGCAGAGGTTGCGCATCTTTACCCACAAGTCGTGTATCCCATGTCGCCAGGGTTTGCAAGGCCCTTAGACACTACCGAGGTGAATGGCTAGGGATCCACTACGAGGCCTTTACAAAGTTCCACTAGCTTCCGAAAACCCGCTACAGTTTATAGGAAGTTCCAATGCAGGAATCCCTTGCAGGACCGCCATCGCAGCAAAATCCTCCCGAGGGCCTCCCTACACTGACCACTCCCCTACTGCCCTTGCCCCTTTCGGGTAAGGTAGTCTTCCACTAGCTTTCCTAATTAATCAGCCAAGGGGTCCCATTCCTCCCTTGTGGTAGCACTGTTTTCCCGGGTGGTTCTCCATGTTCCAATTACCATAATGATCTTATCATGAACAATAAATAACAACTGATAACAAGAGTATAATCATGAATAGTGAAATCTTCATACCCAAAACCACATATAGCACTAGCAAGTACTACCCAGAAAGTTCAGTGGTAAACAAGGTATAAAGATAGACAAACTAGGGTAACCTATTGGGTCCCATCAAAATTAACCTATGCAGATCATTATGATTAATTAGAACATGAGTAGGTGAAAAGAAGTGATCAAGGGCACAACTTGCCTGGGCCTTGAGAATCCAGGTACCAGGATGATTCTTCAGATGATTCGTGACCTCACTGCTAGTCGTAGCAATTCAAACAAACATGGTATAGGCAAAATTAACATTACACCAAACATAAGAACAAAATACACATCATTAATATACATATTAAATTAAGATCATAGGAACAGGAATCATTAATTTTTGAGTTATAGAATTCAAGTTATGAATTTCCTAAGATTTAAGGTGATTATAATAGGATTAGATGATAAATTAATTTCCTAACAGAGTTCATGTCAAAACAGTGATTCTAAATGATAGAGAATATTATTACAAAATTTTAGGAATTGGAATGGTTCAATTTGGAGCTAAAATGAGTTTTCTATGAATTATCTAAGTTCTAGCAATTATTTTCATATTAAAAATCTATTTTCTATTTTATTTATTCAATTTAAACGAGTTCTGGACTGGGCGACAATTTCTGGAAAGTGCAGGGGGCTCGGGTAAAATTTTCTAAGACACAGCGCACAGTCACACTGGACGGCGGGTTGATTCAGTGAAACCCGAGGGGCTCTTTAATAAAAAGACCCGACCGAAGGGGTAAGCTCTATTCTGGGCCGCCCGATCAGAGATGGGCGCACGAGATTAGATCGCGATCCCAGTGAACCGGTACGCCATTAGGACCCTCGGATTCAAATCCTACGGTTACGGTTTTTAAGAAACGAGATCGCCTGGGAACCATCCGATCGAAGATCTGTGGTCCAAATCTACTGCCGCGAATGGGTATCCCCTCATCTAATCTCGTCCGTTCGTTAAGATCAGACGGCCCACCGGCCTCCTACCCCGAGCAACCGGGTCGCGGCGGCGCCGCCCACTCCCTACGGCGGAGCGCCATTGCCGGCTTGCCCCACAATCCCACTTCTATGTATAAATCCGAACGTGACAAGTGTTACACAACGTGGGAGGTACGACGGACACGATGGAGGGGCACTCACCTCGTTCCACGGCGACAACAGGTCTGGCCACGACGCCTTGCGGTCCACGGCGGAGCTGCACGACCACCGAGCAATTCCGAGCACCACCGCGGGTCAATCTTCAATTAACCTCACACACAACTCCGCTAAGGTACGGACCACCACCGTATAGCTCAATTGAAGCCCGACTCTCGCCGCTGACGGGAATCCGTAGAGGTGTCCTCTCTACCTCCCGCTCTTTCTCTCTCTCTCCCTAAGCTCGACTTCTCGGCGTCGGTTGCTAAGAACGAGCCGTATGGAGGGTTGTAGGGCACGGGTTCGAGTTCTTATCCCCCCCCATCCGAGCCCCGGGTCCATCGGCGTGCATCCCGGACGGCGGCAAAAGCGGGCGCGGTGGGTTCGCTGGTTGTTGCGAGGTTGAAGCTGACAACCTCGGCCCACCAGTCAGTGACCGTCGAGGCGATGCGCGTAACAGGGAGACTTCCAGGTGGGGCCGGTCGGTCATGGCGCACGCGCAGTGGAAGATGTAGTGGGCCGCGCGCGGGAGGGCATGTTGCAAGTGGGCCGAAAACAAGATAGCAGGCCCAGCTAGGGTTTTTCTTTTTCTTTTCTTTTATTTTCCTTTTTCCTTTTTGATTTCTTTTCATTTGATTCTCTAATTTGAATTTGAATCATGTTATGAACTTCACTTTTGAGTCAAATGTACCAACTCAAATCTGTACAAGAATAATATATTATTTTATAATTATTTTTATTCACATAGTAATTTCTTCCTTCCCTTTTCTCTTTTACATATTATTTCTAAAACCCCAAAGTGAAATTTTGGGTTAAATTCAATTCTCCATATTATTGTACTTTCTATTATCATTATTTTATTATTTTATTAACTAAGTAATGTTTTCAAAAAAAATGAAGTACACACACCACATTATTATTTGAGTGTGTAGTTAGGTTAAAGGTATATTCAAAAGTTCTCCCATTGTTTTGATAGGAACATTTTCCAATGTCAAATCTTTATTATGATTTATTTTAACCATTGTTATTTTATTATGATCATTTAACTTTAAAGAGGGTGAATTATAAAGTTTAATTATTTATCAATGGTACTTTGCTCAGATTTCTTCTACCAATCCCAAATTCAGAATTTGGGTGTTACACACTCAAGTTTCATCTTTGGATCACTTGAGAGAGGGGTTGAGTGCAACCCTTGACCAAAGGAGGTCGCCACAACCTGGAGTAGGCATTGGTCGAACCACGGTAAAAATGATTATGTCACTTGTCCATTTACTTATTGCGATACTATCTTCTTGGGTTCTCCATTCTCTTGCAATATTGCTCCTAAGTTTAATACACATCTTAAGGTAGCAATCAAGAGAAGAGTTCTCTCTCCATCTATCTTCTCATCCTAACTTGGTTTTAGTTTTTACTAACACTTGATTGAAGGCTTTGCAGAAAGCTTTGACATCAAGTCCAACCCCTTGACTCCATACAGCCTAAATGAAAAATCCTAGATGCACTATAGCGTTTGGGGTGAGTTGATGAAGGTATATGTTAAACCCGTTCAAAATTGCAACTACCATCTTATGCAAAGGAAATGTAAGCCCAGCCTTCAGAAAACTTTGAAACGCAACAACTTCATCCTCTCTTGGCTCTGGCACTAAATCATCACCTCCTAGTCGCACCAATCAACATTGTCAATATATCCAAAGTGGTTAAGTACCTTAATATGTCCTCCTTTGATCTTAGATTTGCCGAAGTCCATATGGCTTGGCTTCGTAGGACGTATGTGAAAGGGAAATGTGCCCTTGGGCCATTTCTAAAGTATTTTGGTGATTAAGTGTCCAACACATATTCTCTAAGTGTTAATTTGTGCCAAAGATTGAAGAAGTGCAAATCATGTAACAAGGTACGTTTTTAGACTTAGTACATTGATTTGGGTACTAATGTATTATGTCTAAGTGCTAGAAACAGGAGAAAATGAAAGCCAACTCCTGCTCGGTCTGGGTGCACCGGACTGTCCGGTGGTGCACCGGACAGTGTCTGGTGCGCCAGGCCAGTCTCGGTGAACAGGCCGCTCTCGGGACTCGACGGCGGCGTACGGCTATAATTCACCGGACTATCCGATGATGCACCGGACTGTCCGTTGAGTCGTCCGCGGCGAAGTCATCGCTCTTGGGAAAAGTTCAACGGCGTACGGTTAAAATTCACCGGACTGACCGGTGGTGCACCGGACTGTCCGATGAGCCAACGGTCAACTGCGCCAACGGTCGGCAGGGGGCACCGAACTGTCCGGTGTGCACCGGACAGTGTCCGGTGAGCCAACAGCCACAAATATACAACGGTCGACTGCGCCAAAATAGGAAGGAGATCCGTACCGGACTGTCTACAGTGACTGTCCGGTGGCGCACCGGACTGTCCGGTGCGCCACCTGACAGAAGGCAAGATTAGCCTTCCAAGATTGCCTCCAACGGCTCCTAGCTGCCTTGGGGCTATAAAAGTGTCGGGGACCATAATTAGGGGTACCCTCAAGACGCCTAATTCTCAGCTGGTAACCCCCATCAGCATAAAGCTGCAGAGGCCTGATGGGTGCGATTAAGTCAGGGATCAGTCCATACGAGCGACTCGATCACGCCTCGCCCGAGCCTAGCCTCGGGCAAGGGCAGCCGACCCCGAGATGTTTCCGTCTCGCCCGAGGCCCCCTTTTAACGGCAGACACATCTCCGGCTCGCCCGAGGCCTTGCCTTCGCTAAGAAGCAACCCTGACTAAATCGCCGCGCCGACCGACCGAGTCGCAGGGGCATTTAACGCAAAGGTAGCCTGACACCTTTATCCTGACGTGCGCCCCCCGGCAGAGCCGAAGTGACCGTCGTC
This sequence comes from Zea luxurians, assembly GCA_029449295.1. NCBI lineage: Eukaryota > Viridiplantae > Streptophyta > Magnoliopsida > Poales > Poaceae > Zea > Zea luxurians. The sequence continues at coordinate 38,786,814 of JAOPSE010000001.1, read as the reverse complement.
ACTTCGCCGCTCCACTGACCGGTCTGACAGAAGGACAGCGCCGCCTGCGCCATTCCGGCTGCAGTGCCACTTGACAGAGTGAGACTAACAGGCAGTCAGGCCTTGCCAAAGGCGCCATAGGAAGCTCCGCCCGACCCAGGGCTCGGACTCGGGCTAAGGCCCCGGAAGACGGCGAACTCCGCTCCGCCCGACCCAGGGCTCGGACTCGGGCTAAGGCCCCGGAAGACGGCGAACTCCGCTCCGCCCGACCCAGGGCTCGGACTCGGGCTAAAGCCCCGGAAGACGGCGAACTCCGCTCCGCCCGACCCAGGGCTCGGACTCGGGCTAAGGCCCCAGAAGACGGCGAACTCCGCTCCGCCCGACCCAGGGCTCGGACTCGGGCTAAGGCCCCGGAAGACGGCGAACTCCGCTCCGCCCGACCCAGGGCTCGGACTCGGGCTAGGCCCCAGAAGACGACGAACTCCGCTTCGCCCGACCCCAGGGGTCGGACTCCGCCCTGGCCTCTGCCGAACGACCTCCGCCTCGCCCGACCCAGGAGCTCGGGCTCGGCCTCGGCCATGCAGGACAGACTCGACCTCGGCTTCGGAGGAGCCTCCACGTCGCCCGACCTAGGACACAAGTCCGCCACGTCAACAGGAAGCGCCATCATCCCCCTACCCCGAGCCGACTCGGGCCGCAGGGAACAAGACCGGCGTCCCATCTGGCTAGCTCCGCCAGATAGGCAATGATGGCGCCTCGCTAGACCCATGACGACGGCGGCTCTCAGCTCCCTTACGGAAGCAGGGGGACGTCAGCAAGGGCCCAACCGCTCCGACAGCTGTCCCTCCGCCAGGCTCCGTTGCTCCTCCGACAGCCACGACACCACACCAGCTGGGTGCCAAGATCTCTCCGGCTGCCACATTGGCATGTACTTAGGGCGCTAGCTCACCCCCGCTAGACACGTAGCACCTTGCTACACCCCCATTGTACACCTGGATCCTCTCCTTACGCCTATAAAAGGAAGGACCAGGGCCTTCTTAGAGAAGGTTGGCCGCGCGGGGACGAGGACGGGGCAGGCGCTCTCTTGGGGCCGCTCGCTTCCCTCACCCGCGTGGACGCTTGTAACCCCCTACTGCAAGCGCACCCGACCTGGGCGCGGGTCGAACACGAAGGCCGCGGGATTCCCCCTCTCTCATGACTCGTCTCCGGCCACCTCGCTTTTCCCCCCTTCGCGCTCGCCCACGCGCTCGACCCATCTGGGCTGGGGCACGCGGCACACTCACTCGTCGGCTTAGGGACCCCCCGGTCTCGAAACGCCGACAGTTGGCGCGCCAGGTAGAGGCCTGCTATGTGTTGACGAGCAGCTTCCCGTCAAGCTCCAGATGGGCAGTCTCCAACGACCTCTCCAACCCGGGACGGTGCTCCGTTTCGGGAGTCTCGAGTTCATGTCTCTCGACGGCAGCTACGACATGATACTCCTTCCACCGCCGCGCGACGACGACAATGGCGTCTGACAGCCCGCCCGCCGGCGGTGGAATCGACGACGTCTTCCCCGCGTGGTGGAAGAACAACATTCGAGCTCGCCCCGTCCTCTCCTCCGCCATCGGAGGAGGAGGCGGGGCAACCAGGGCCGAGTGGGAGGCCGCGCTCCGTCGGCTGTCGAGCGAACCGACGTCCCCAGCGCCCCAACGGAGGGCGCGTCGGGCGTCAACCTCGCGTTTGAGACGAAGGCGGGCGCCGTCCCCCCGCGACACGCCAATCCCGAGCAAGTGGACGACGCCAGCACGCTCGCGGAGGGCCTGCAGGACGTCGCCCTCGTACCCAAGACGATGGCTCAATCAGTCCCCGACGTGACTATGTCGCTCCTCGTCGACCAAAAGGTACCGACTGATTCCCATCCTACGTCATTTCGACTCGGCCTCAACCCGCCTAGCGACCTCGCTTTGGCGGGCGCTCACGTTGAGGCGAGTGCAACCCCTCTGGGGTTTCGTGTGCGGTCGCCTTGGGACCGATTGACGGACGTCTCGACCTACGGGCCCTCTGGGTCCGAGGAAGATGACGATCCCAGCATCTGCTGGGATTTCTCTGGATTTGGCAACCCCAGTGCCATGCGGGACTTTATGACCGCATGTGACTACTGCCTCTCCGACTGTTCCGACGGCAGCCGCAGCCTTGACGACAAGGACTGCGGCCCGAGCCGCGAATGTTTCCACGTCGAGCTAGGGGATCCCTCCGAAGGCAACCATCTCGGCATGCCGGAGGACGGTGATCTCCCTAGGCCGGTGCCTCGCGCCGACATCCCGTGGGAGCTAGCTGTGGTCCCCGTTCCGGCGGGGGGTCACGACCCACAGCTCGAGCAAGTCCGCGGGGCGCAGGCCAGGCTCGACGAGGGAGCAGGAGCGCTCGAGTCGATCCGCCGGGACGTCGGGCAGGTATGGGCGGGCCAACCCTCGGCTGGAGAAACACGTCATCTGCCCCAGGGTTTCCAGCACCGCGTCACCAACGATGTCAGGGACAGGCCGCCACCCGCATCCAGCGGGGTCGGTCAGAACCTGGCAGCCGCAGCGATGCTCCTCCGCGCGATGCCGGAGCCATCAACCACCGAGGGTCGGCGAATCCAGGGAGAGCTCAAGAATCTCCTGGAAGGCGCCGCGGCCCGGCGGGCCGAGAGCTCTGCCTCCCGAAGGCAGGGGTACCCCTCGGAACCTCATGCCGCGACTTCCCGATTCATGCGGGAAGCCTCGGTCTACACCGGGCGTACGCGCAACACCGCGCCTGCGGCCCCGGGCCACCTCGGCAACGAGCACCATCGTCGCGACCGTCGGGCCCGCCTCGACGAAAGGGTGCGCCGAGGCTACCACCCCAAGCGTGGGGGGCGCTACGACAGTGGGGAGGATCGGAGTCCCTCGCCCGAACCACCCGGTCCGCAGGCCTTCAGCCGGGCCATCCGGCGGGCGCCGTTTCCGGCCCGTTTCCGACCCCCAACTACTATCACCAAGTACTCGGGGGAAACGAGACCGGAATTGTGGCTCGCAGACTACCGCCTGGCCTGCCAACTGGGTGGAACGGACGACGACAACCTCATCATCCGCAACCTCCCCCTGTTCCTCTCCGACACTGCTCGCGCCTGGTTGGAGCACCTGCCTCTAGGGCAGATCTCCAACTGGGAGGATTTGGTCCAAGCCTTCGCCGGCAACTTCCAGGGCACGTACGTGCGCCCCGGGAATTCCTGGGACCTTCGAAGCTGTCGGCAACAGCCGGGAGAGTCTCTTCGGGACTACATCCGGCGATTCTCGAAGCAGCGCACCGAGCTGCCCAACATCACCGACTCCGATGTCATCGGCGCGTTCCTTGCTGGCACCACCTGCCGTGACCTGGTGAGCAAGTTGGGTCGCAAGACCCCCACCAGGGCGAGCGAGCTGATGGACATCGCCACCAAGTTCGCCTCTGGCCAGGAGGCGGTCGAGGCCATCTTCCGAAAGGACAAGCAGCCCCAGGGCCGCTCGTCGGAAGATGCTCCCGAGGCGTCTACTCCGCGCGGCGCCAAGAAGAAAGGCAAGAAGAAGTCGCAAGCGAAACGCGACGCCGCCGACGCAGACCTTGTCGCCGCCGCCGAGTACAAGAACCCTCGGAAGCCCCCCGGAGGTGCTAACCTCTTCGACAAGATGCTCAAGGAGACATGCCCTTACCATCAGGGGCCCGTCAAGCACACCCTCGAGGAGTGCGTCATGCTTCGGCGCCACTTCCACCAGGCCGGGCCACCCGCAGAGGGTGGCAGGGCCCGCGACGACGACAAAAAGGAAGATCACCAAGCAAGAGAGTTCCCCGAGGTCCACGACTGCTTCATGATCTACGGAGGGCATGCGGCGAATGCCCTGGCTCAGCATCGCAAGCAAGAGCGTCGGGAGATCTGCTCGGTGAAGGTGGCGGCGCCAGTCTACCTAGACTGGTCCGACAAGCCCATCACCTTCGACCAAGCTGACCACCCCGACCACGTGCCGAGCCCGGGGAAATACCCCCTCGTCGTCGATCCCATCATCGGCGACGTCAGGCTCACCAAGGTCCTGATGGATGGGGGCAGCTGCCTCAACATCATCTACGCCGAGACCCTCAGGCTCCTGCGCGTCGATCTGTCCTCCGTCCGAGCAGGTGCTGCGCCCTTCCACGGGATCATTCCTAGGAAGCGCGTCCAGCCCCTCGGACAGCTCGACCTTCCTGTCTGCTTCGGAACGCCCTCCAACTTCCGAAGGGAGATTCTGACGTTCGAGGTGGTCGGGTTCCGAGTGACCTACCACGCGGTATTGGGGAGGCCATGCTACGCGAAGTTCATGGCCGTCCCCAACTACACCTACCTGAAGCTCAAGATGCTGGGCCCCAACGGGGTCATCACCGTCGGCCCCACGTACAAACACGCGTTCGAATGCGACGTGGAGTGCGTGGAGTACGTCGAGGCCCTCGCCGAGTCCGAGGCCCTCATCGCCGACCTGGAAAACCTCTCCAGAGAGGTGCCAGACGTGAAGCGACATGCCGGCAATTTCGAGCCAGCAGAGACGGTTAAGGCCGTCCCTCTCGACCCCAGTGGCGACACCTCCAAGCAGATCCGGATCGGTTCCGGGCTCGACCCCAAATAGGAAGCAGTGCTCGTCGACTTTCTCCGCGCAAACGCCGACCTCTTTGTGTGGAGTCCCTCGGACATGCCCGGCATACCGAGGGATGTCGCCGAGCACTCGCTGGATATTCGGGCTGGAGCCCGACCGGTCAGGCAGCCTCTGCGCCGATTCGACGAGGAGAAGCGCAGAGTGATAGGCGAGGAGATCCACAAGCTAATGGCAGCAGGGTTCATCAAAGAGGTATTCCATCCCGAATGGCTTGCCAACCCTGTGCTTGTGAGAAAGAAAGGGGGGAAATGGCGGATGTGTGTAGACTACACTGGTCTCAACAAAGCATGTCCGAAGGTTCCCTACCCTCTACCTCGCATCGATCAAATCGTGGATTCCACTGCTGGGTGCGAAACCCTGTCTTTCCTCGATGCCTACTCAGGGTATCATCAAATCAAGATGAAAGAGTCCGACCAACTCGCGACTTCTTTCATCACGCCCTTCAGCATGTACTGCTATGTCACCATGCCGTTCGGTTTGAGGAACGCGGGTGCGACGTATCAGCGGTGCATGAACCATGTGTTCGGCGAACACATCGGTCGCACGGTCGAGGCCTACGTCGATGACATCGTAGTCAAGACAAGGAAAGCCTCCGACCTCCTCTCCGACCTTGAAGTGACATTACGGTGTCTCAAGGCAAAGGACGTCAAGCTCAATCCCGAGAAGTGTGTCTTCGGGGTGCCCCGAGGCATGCTCCTGGGGTTCGTCGTCTCCGAGCGGGGCATCGAAGCCAACCCGGAGAAGATCGCAGCCATCACCAGCATGGGGCCCATCAAGGACTTAAAAGGTGTACAGAGGGTCATGGGATGTCTCGTGGCCTTGAGCCGTTTCATCTCACGCCTCGGCGAAAGAGGTCTGCCTCTGTACCGCCTCTTAAGGAAGGCCGAGTGCTTCACTTGGACCCCTGAGGCCGAGGAAGCTCTCGGGAACCTGAAGGCGCTCCTCACCAAGGCGCCTATCTTGGTACCCCCAGCTGATGGAGAAGCCCTCTTGGTCTATGTCGCCGCGACCACTCAGGTGGTTAGCGCCGCGATTATGGTCGAAAGGCAAGAAGAGGGGCATGCATTGCCCGTTCAGAGGCCAGTTTACTTCGTCAGCGAGGTGCTGTCCGAAACCAAGATCCGCTACCCACAAGTTCAGAAGCTACTGTATGCAGTGGTCCTGACGAGGCGAAAGTTGCGACATTACTTCGAGTCTCATCCGGTAACTATGGTGTCATCCTTCCCCCTGGGGGAGATCATCCAGTGCCGAGAGGCCTCGGGCAGGATCGCAAAGTGGGCGGTGGAAATCATGGGCGAGACAATCTCGTTCGCCCCCCGAAAGGCCATTAAGTCCCAGGTACTGGCGGACTTCGTAGCCGAATGGGTCGACACCCAGCTGCCGACGGCTCCGATCCAACCAGAGCTCTGAACCATGTTTTTCGACGGGTCGCTGATGAAGACGGGAGCCGGCGCGGGCCTGCTCTTCGTCTCGCCCCTCGGGAAACACCTACGCTACGTGCTGCGTCTCCATTTCCTGGCGTCCAACAATGTGGCTGAGTACGAAGCTCTGATCAACGGATTGCGAATCGCCATCGAGCTAGGGGTCCGACGCCTCGACGCTCGCGACGACTCGCAGCTCGTCATCGACCAAGTCATGAAGAACTCCCACTGCCACGACCCGAAGATGGAGGCCTACTGCGATGAGGTTCGGCGCCTGGAAGACAAGTTCTACGGGCTCGAGCTTAACCACATCGCCCGGCGCTACAACGAGACTGCGGACGAGCTAGCAAAGATAGCCTCAGGGCGAACGACGGTTCCCCCGGACGTCTTCTCCCGGGATCTGCACCAACCCTCCATCAAGATCGACGACACGCCCGAGTCCGAGGTACCCTCGGCCCAGCCCGAGGCGTCCTCGGTTCAGTCCGAGGTACCCTCGGCCCATCCCGAGGCGTCCTCGGTTCAGCCTGAGGTACCCTCGGCTCCCGAGGGCGAGGCGCTGCGCATCGAGGAGGAGCGGAGCGAGGTCACGCCTGATCGAGATTGGCAGACCCCGTACCTGCACTATCTCCGCCAAGGAGAGCTACCTCTCGACCAAGCCGAGGCTCGGCGGGTAGCGCGACGCGCCAAGTCGTTCGTCCTGCTGGGCGATGAGAAGGAGCTTTACCACCGCGGCCCCTCGGGCATCCTCCAGCGATGCATCTCCATCACCGAAGGTCAGGAACTCCTGCAAGAGATACACTCGGGGGCTTGCGGCCATCATGCAGCGCCCCGAGCCCTCGTCGGGAACGCTTTCCGGCAAGGCTTCTACTGGCCGACGGCGGTGGCTGACGCCACTAGAATCGTCCGCACCTGCGAAGGGTGTCAATTCTATGCGAAGCAGACCCACCTGCCCGCTCAGGCCCTGCAGACAATACCCATCACCTGGCCCTTCGCTGTGTGGGGTCTGGACCTCGTCGGCCCTCTGCAGAAGGCGCCCGGGGGCTACACGCACCTGCTGGTCGCCGTCGACAAATTCTCCAAGTGGATCGTGGTCCGACCCCTGAACAGCATCAGGTCCGAGCAGGCGGTGGCGTTCTTCACCAACATCATCCATCGCTTCGGGGTCCCAAACTCCATCATCACCGACAACGGCACCCAGTTCACCGGCAGAAAATTCTTGGATTTTTGCGAGGATCACCACATCCGGGTGGACTGGGCTGCCGTAGCTCACCCCATGTCGAATGGGCAAGTAGAGCGTGCCAACGGCATGATTCTACAAGGGCTCAAGCCTCGGATTTACAACGACCTCAACAAGTTCGGCAAGCGATGGATGAAGGAACTCCCCTCGGTGGTCTAGAGCCTGAGGACAACGCCGAGCCGAGCCACGGGTTTCACGCCGTTCTTCCTGGTCTACGGGGCCGAGGCCGTCTTGCCCACTGACCTGGAATACGGCTCCCCGAGGACGAGGGCCTACGACGATCAAAGCAACCAAGCTAGCCGAGAAGACTCGCTGGACCAGCTGGAAGAGGCTCGGGACAGGGCCTTACTACACTCGGCGCGGTATCAGCAGTCCCTGGGACGCTACCACGCCCGAGGGGTCCGACCCCGAGACCTCCAGGTGGGCGACCTGGTGCTTCGGCTGCGGCAAGACGCCCGAGGGAGGCACAAGCTCACGCCCCCTTGGGAGGGGCCATTCGTCATCGCCAAAGTTCTGAAGCCCGAAACGTACAAGCTGGCCAACAGTCAAGGCGAGGTCTACGGCAACGCTTGGAACATCCAACAGCTACGTCGCTTCTACCCTTAAGATGTTTCCAAGTTGTTCATATACCCCGCACCCACACAAAGTTTAGTCAACAAGGAAGGGTCGGCCTCGCCTCGGCAAAGCCCGACCCTCCCTCGAGGGCTAAAAGGGGGGAAACCCCCTCTGCGTCAAAATTTTCCTCGAAAAAAAAATCTCTTCTACCAGAATATCTTTCGTGCTTTTTGACTACTTCGAAAAGTGGGTCCTGGAAACGACGGAGTACACGTAAGCAACCAAGGCTGACCGAGCCGAGGGACTCCTACGCCTCCGGGATACGGATACCTCACTCATCACCTTCTGCGATAAGTAACTCGCGTTCGGATAAAGTGACTCCACGGATCGAACAAGTCTTTACGTTCGGAAGCCCTTCTGCCGAAGCGATCCTTCGAGCCTTCTCGACCGAGTTGGTGACAGGGCCTCATGGATGGGTGAAAGTACGCGTAAGCGGCAAGGCCGACCGGGCCGAGGGACTCCTACGCCTCCGGGATACGGATACCTCACCCATCACCTTCCGCGAGAAGCAACTCTCGCTCGCACAAACATCCCTGTTACCGACAAAAAGTCCAGATACTCGAAACAAAAGGAAAAGAGATGCAGCTTTACAACGCAGCGAGGGTGTGTGTTCTGGCCTCGACGGCCGCACAAGGCACACGCTACAAGACAATCTGATCCTGCAGGCTCGGGTCTTGACGCTGGAAGGGGGCAGCCACACCCTCGGCATCGACGGCACCTTCGGCGAGGCCCGACCTAGCCTCGAACGGCGACGTGGTCCGAGGGTCTCCGCTCCGAAGGACGACGTCATCACCACGCCCAGGCAATCGCTGCCAGGGACTTCTCCGGGAATCCGGCCCGAGCAGGCGGCTCAGCCGGTCACCCCTGGGGCCTCGGCCAACCATCTTCTGAGGGCGCCAGCCCGGTCCGAAGCCTTGGCTGATCAACTCCGACGTCGATCCTGCCAACGGACAACCCGGCTAGGCTGCGGCCAACCAGGTTTCATTTTCGAGCCAACTCCGCCTCTGTTCATACTGATATCACTACCCCTGGCCTCGGCTCGTCGAAGAGCGGCTGAGGGGTCTCTTTAACTAAGCTAGAGGAACCTCGGACAGCAGGGCCGACCGAGCCGAGGGACTCCTACGCCTCCGGGATACGGATACCTCACTCGTCACCTTGACACGGGGCGACTCATGCTTGGTGAAGTGGTTCAGATAGTCAACAGACGAGTCTTAGTGCTCGGAAATGAGGAAAAAACATGGCTCCGTGCCGAAGTTACATACATGTTCAGGCCCCGAAAGCCGTAATGAACAAAAACCCTGGCATTCGAAGTGCCATTACAAACGGAACTCCGGTTCCGTCTCCACGGGTATGGACAACCTCCCCGCCAGGGAAGCCCGTGGAGCGACAAGCCCTGGGCGAATCACCAGCAAAACGCGGGACGCCCCCGAGCATCCCGGCAGATCCTCGCAGCCGTCCTCGCCGCGAATGCGAGGAAGAAGACGGAATGTTGCATCCTAGCTGGGCAGCAACAGTTCGCCTTCCCCGGCATGGCTGGAGGATGTCTCCGCCGTAGGGCTAAAGGGCGATTGCCACCACCAGAAGCTGGAAGAAGAGGTGGTCCGCCTACCCGCGCAGGAGGTGGAGCCCCGGCTCGCCTCGCCCCCCGCCCCAGCGAGGATGACGAACACCCTCAACACTGAGGGCGGGACCGGGATCACAGCCCGGTTTGCCTCTCCCCATCCAGGAGCTGGAGGTCACCGTCTTGGGTGACCACCAGCGGAGGGGAGCAACCAGGCTATGTGATGAAAATCCTTGAAGCCGAACGATGGCTGAAAGGTACCAACTCCCACGGAGTTGCGTTCCTCCAACGATGAGGCGAAAAGACGGCGGTTTCCCCCCATCCGGGGGCTTGGAAGGTGGAAAGACACGGTGCATCAGGGAGGAAGAAGACATGGTCGCCTTACGGAAGGGGCCGCCCTCCTTTTAAAGGCGACTCTCCCTGCTTGCGCCCCCAACCGTCACGGGCTGAGTCTTCTCCAACACGCTCCAAAGCCCTCCCCTGCGGCGCGGGGGCTGGGTCCCGCATGTCATGCAGACCGGCTCCGAGCAGAAGAAGCCAAACCGCCGCGCGTGGTGCACGCAACTGCCCAGCGGTTACAAGTGACCCTCCACTTTTGCCCAGACCAACGGGCGAAAGGGGCGGGCAGCCATGCAGGCGGCATGCAATCGCGTCAAGTGTACGCGCCTCTCCGACTCCCGACACGCCAGCACGGAGGCCCAGGCCCACGCGTCGCGCGACCGGCGCGCTGGATGCTGCATGCAAGCGACTGTACCGCCTGTGCCACCATCGCGCTTCCTCGATTGCGGAACCAATACCACGACTCGAGGCAACCCAGCGCGCGACCCAGCGGCACCGGCCTGGCACGGCGGCCAACGCGGCCAAAGGTGAGCCGGCAGTAATGACGGTGGCAGGCGCGCGGGAGCAGCGGACACGTCGTCAGCCAAGCTCACGTCCCATCCGGGGGCAGCAAGAGAACCCCCTCTCACGGCGTGAAGACAACGCGCCCGTGGTCCGTTCCTCGAACGGCTCGCGCACGCGCGACGGCAGCCCCGCCAACTACTCACCCCGTCGCATCAACTTCGCGGCTGGACAGGCGGCGCTTCTGGCAGGAGCAGCGGGCGACGCTTCGCCTTCGCCGAAACGATCGCGCCAAGAAAGGTACGCCGCGTCGTTCGGTTTCGTATCCTTTTTCCTTTTTTCCTCTTTCTCTATCTCTTGCGACAGGGACCGGGAAAGGGGGATACCCCGAAAGGGATCCTTCCCCGTGAAGGAACTAGGCTCCGAGCCTCCTTACTGATCAGGGGTTCGAAGGCTGGCCCCCCGGGGGGTTCAACAGCCGCCTCAGATCGCGTGGGCCCTACACCCACTACTGGTCAGAGGTTCGAAGGCCGGCCCCCCGAAGGGTTCCACGGCCGCCTCAGGCTACTCGGGCTCCGCGCCCATTACTGATCAGGGGTTCGAAGGCTGGCCCCCGAAGGGTTCACAGTCGCCTCAGACACCGAGCGAGGGATGACCAGGGGTACGTTCGATACATAACCGAGGCTCGGGCTGCGCTCCCGAGGTACCCTAGGACGTTTCCGAGACCAGCGGGAGCGATTTTGTAACAGAATCCCATCGGAGGGAGGCATCGAGCCCTCGGACCCCGTCGCCAGGGGACCGGGTCCGGCAGATCACCCGCAGGTACTTTTGGGCGTGCCTCTGAGCCCCTAGCCGACCCCCAACGAACGGGGCATGGACGTCCACTCGGATTACCCACTTGCAGCTCACCGGAGACACCATGTTCGGTGCCCATCGAGGGTAACATGGCGCTCTCCCCCCCCTCCTCCTTGCGGAAAGGCGACATAGGGGCGTATGTAAAAAAGCCGAGTCTGTCCCTGATCGCCCTCTCGCCCTGTGCGGAGGCTCAGGGGCTGCTCTCGCAAACCCGGCTCCGGCCAAACCGTTGACAGCGTCAACATACCAGCCCGAGAACTTGGGCCCCGACCGTGCACCCGGGCTATAGCCAGTTCGCATGAGGGAACCACCAGACCAGCCGAAGCATTACGCAAGGCATTAAGACCTCGAAGGAGTGAAACCACTCCTCCGAGGCCTCGGGGGCTACACCCGGCGGGTGCGCTCGCGCGCACCCACCGGAACAAAATGCAACCGAGAAAGGCTGGTCCCCTTGCAAAAAAGTGCGACGAAAGCCTCCAAGCGAGTGCTAACACTCCCTTCGAGGCTCGGGGGCTACTGTCGGGGACCATAATTAGGGGTACCCTCAAGACGCCTAATTCTCAGCTGGTAACCCCCATCAGCATAAAGCTGCAGAGGCCTGATGGGTGCGATTAAGTCAGGGATCAGTCCATACGAGCGACTCGATCACGCCTCGCCCGAGCCTAGCCTCGGGCAAGGGCAGCCGACCCCGAGATGTTTCCGTCTCGCCCGAGGCCCCCTTTTAACGGCAGACACATCTCCGGCTCGCCCGAGGCCTTGCCTTCGCTAAGAAGCAACCCTGACTAAATCGCCGCGCCGACCGACCGAGTCGCAGGGGCATTTAACGCAAAGGTAGCCTGACACCTTTATCCTGACGCGCGCCCCCCGGCAGAGCCGAAGTGACCGCCGTCACTTCGCCGCTCCACTGACCGGTCTGACAGAAGGACACCGCCGCCTGCGCCATTCCGACTGCAGTGCCACTTGACAGAGTGAGACTAACAGGCAGTCAGGCCTTGCCAAAGGCGCCATAGGAAGCTCCGCCCGACCCAGGGCTCGGACTCGGGCTAAGGCCCCGGAAGACGACGAACTCCGCTCCGCCCGACCCAGGGCTCGGACTCGGGCTAAGGCCCCGGAAGACGGCGAACTTCGCTCCGCCCGACCCAGGGCTCGGACTCGGGCTAAGGCCCCAGAAGACGGCGAACTCCGCTCCGCCCGACCTAGGGCTCAGACTTGGGCTAAGGCCCCGGAAGACGGCGAACTCCGCTCCGCCCGACCCAGGGCTCGGACTCGGGCTAGGCCCCGGAAGACGGCGAACTCCGCTTCGCCCGACCCCAGGGGTCGGACTCCGCCCTGGCCTCTGCCGAACGACCTCCGCCTCGCCCGACCCAGGAGCTCGGGCTCGGCCTCGGCCATGCAGGACAGACTCGACCTCGGCTTCGGAGGAGCCTCCACGTCGCCCGACCTAGGACACAAGTCCGCCACGTCAACAGGAAGCGCCATCATCACCCTACCCCGAGTCGACTCGGGCCGCAGGGAACAAGACCGGCGTCCCATCTGGCTAGCTCCGCCAGATAGGCAATGATGGCGCCCCGCTAGACCCATGACGACGGCGGCTCTCAGCTCCCTTACGGAAGCAGGGGGACGTCAGCAAGGGCCCAACCGCTCCGACAGCTGTCCCTCCGCCAGGCTCCGTTGCTCCTCCGACAGCCACGACACCACACCAGCTGGGTGTCAAGATCTCTCCGGCTGCCACATTGGCATGTACTTAGGGTGCTAGCTCACCCCCGCTAGACACGTAGCACCTTGCTACACCCCCATTGTACACCTGGATCCTCTCCTTACGCCTATAAAAGGAAGGACCAGGGCCTTCTTAGAGAAGGTTGGCCGCGCGGGGACGAGGATGGGGCAGGCGCTCTCTTGGGGTCGCTCGCTTCCCTCACCCGCGTGGACGCTTGTAACCCCCTACTGCAAGCGCACCCGACCTGGGCGCGGGTCGAACACGAAGGCCGCGGGATTCCCACCTCTCTCACTACTCGTCTCCGGCCACCTCGCTTTTCCCCCCTTCGCGCTCTCCCACACGCTCGACCCATCTGGGCTAGGGCACGCGGCACACTCACTCGTCGGCTTAGGGACCCCCCGGTCTCGAAACGCCGACAAAAAGGGACCCCTAGGCGCATGGAGGAGTCACCTAAGCTTACAAGAAAGATCCTAAGACTCCAAGACTCCATTCTCACGCATTCGATTCTTTGAGATAGTGACTTGAGCTCCATTTGAGTTGAGAACTCCTTATGTTGTGTTTTGAGCTCGAGTTGTGACTTGTGTGCGTGATTGTGCTCTCGTTTTGAGTCTTGTGTGTGTTGCTCTCCCCTCCCTTACTTCTGTGCTTCTTTGTGATCATCAATTGTATGGGCGAGAGGCTCCAAGTTGTGTAGATTCCTCGCAAACGGGAGAAAGTCTAAGAAAGAAGAACACCGTGGTGTTCAAGTTGATCATTGGATCACTTGAAAGGGGTTGATTGCAACCCTCGTCCATTGGGACGCCACAACGTGGAAGTAGGCAAGTGTTATACTTGGCCGAACCACGGGATAAACTCGCGTGTCTCTTGTGATTGCTTTTCTGTGATTACTTGTGTGTTCGCAAGAGCTCGCTACTTAGTCGTGCTAACACTTAACCAAGTTTTGTGGCTATTAGTTTTTTATTTATTCAGGATCACCTATTCACCCCCCTCTAGGTGCTCTCAATTGGTATCAGAGCCGTTCTCTTCACGTAAGGGACTAATCGCCCGAAGAGATGGATCCTAAGGGAAAGGGAATGGTGATCAACGACAAGGAGAAGGAGTCCATCTTCAACGAGCCAAGGGACGACAAGCCCACTGACTCTAGCTCGAGTCACAAGAAGAAGAACGGGAAGAAGAAGAGACGCATCAAGAATATCGTCTACTACGACAGCGACGAGTCTTCTTCTTCACCAAGAGATGACGACGACGAGAAAAAGAAACTGGTTAATTCAAAATTTTCATTTGATTATTCTCATATTCCTTTCAATTCCAATGCTCATTTGCTTTCAATTCCTCTTGGTAAACCTCCACACTTTGATGGAGAGGACTACTCTTTTTGGAGTCACAAAATGCGTAGTCACTTATTTTCTCTCCATCCTAGTATTTGGGAGATAGTTGAAAATGGAATGCAATTTGATAGTATGGATAACCCTGTATTTATTAATGAGCAAATTCACAAAAATGCACAAGCTACCACTGTTTTGCTAGCATCTTTGTGCAGGGATGAGTACAACAAGGTGAGCGGCTTGGACAACGCCAAGCAAATCTGGGACACCCTCAAAATATCACATGAGGGAAACGACGCCACCATGATCACTAAAATGGAGTTGGTGGAAGGCGAGCTGGGAAGGTTCGCGATGATCAGGGGAGAGGAGCCAACACAAACGTACAATAGGCTCAAGACCCTGGTCAACAAGATCAGGAGCTATGGAAGCACGAGATGGACGGACCACGACGTCGTCCGATTTATGCTCAGCTCTTTTACTGTTATTGACCCTCATCTTGTGAACCTCATTCGTGAGAATCCCAGGTACACAAAGATGATGCCCGAGGAGATACTCAGAAAATTTGTGAGCGGGCACATGATGGTCAAGGAGGCAAGGTATGTTGATGATGCATTAAACGGCCCAATGCCCATCTACGAGCCGTAGCCCGTTGTGCTCAAGGCAACAAGCAGCAAGGAGGTGCTACCTAGCAAGGTGGCACACGTTGAGGCTGCCGGGCTAAACGAAGACGAGATGGCCCTCATCATCAAACGCTTCAAGACCGCTCTTAAAGGACGCAAGGAGTACCCCCAACAAAAACAAAACAAGGGGAAAGCGCTCCTGCTTCAAGTGCGGTAAGACTGGTCATTTTATAGCAAATTGTCCCAATAATGCTAATGACCAGGAACAAGAAAAGAGCGGGAAGAGGGAAAAGAAGAAGACCTACAAAAAGGCAAAGGGCGAGGCACACCTCGGAAAGGAATGGGACTTGGATTGCTCTTCTTCCGACTCCGACGACGAAGGACTCGCTGCCTCGGCCTTCAACAAGTCCGCTCTCTTCCCCAACGAACGCCATACTTGCCTCATGGCAAAGGAGAAAAAGGTAAGCGTTCGAGAAACCCCTAAGTATACTACTTCAAGTGATGATGACTCTAGTGATGATGAAGTATATTATACCGATTTATTTAAGGGTTTAGATAGAGCAAAATTAGATAAAATTAATGAGTTAATTGATGCTTTAAATGAAAAGGATAGACTTTTAGAAAAGCAAGAGGATATATTGTATGAAGAGCATGATAAGTTTGTTAGTGTGCAAAAATCTCTTGCTTTAGAGGTTAAAAGGAATGAAATGTTATCTTTTGAATTATCTGCTTGTCATGAAACTGTTTCTAGTCTAAAGAGCTTAAATGTTGAATTAACTACTAAGCTAGAAGGAGTTAATAAATCTAGTTCTTGTATAGAGCATGTTATCATTTGTAATAGGTGTAAGGATTTTGATGTTGATGCGTGTGTTGAACACCTTACTTCTATTACCAAATTAAATGGTGAAGTGGCAAGTCTTAATGCCCAACTAAGACTTGCAAAAGTGACTTTAATAAATTAAAATTTGCTAGGGATGGCTACACTGTTGGTAGACACCCCTCAATTAAGGATGGGCTTGGCTTTCGAAAGGAAGCCAAGAACTTAACAAGCCAAAGGGCTCCCATTCCCAACAAGGAGAAAGGGAAGGCCCCTATGGCTAGTAGCATTCAAAGGAATCATGCTTTCATTTATGATAGAAAATTTTCTAGGAATGCTCATTATAATAGGAGTTATAATGCTTATGATTCACATGCTATGATTGCTTCAAGCTCTACTTTTGTGCATGGTAGAAATATGCCTAGGAAAAATCATGTCTTGCATCATGTACCTAGGAAAATGCGTAATGAATCTGCTACTGTTTTCCATGCATGCAACACTACTTTTGTACTCACATGTAAAAGTAAAAAGTGGTTGCTAGGAAGCTGGGGGCCAAATGCAAGGGAGACAAGACTTGCATTTGGGTCCCAAAGGCTATTGTAACTAACCTCGTAGGACCCAACAAAAGTTGGGTACCTAAAACCCAAGTGTAAATTGCTTTGCAGGTTTATGCATCCGGGGGCTCAAGCTGGATTATCGACAGCGGATGCACAAACCACATGACGGGGGAGAAGAAGATGTTCACCTCCTACGTCAAGAACAAGGATTCCCAAGACTCGATCATCTTTGGAGATGGGAACCAAGGCAAGGTTAAAGGACTAGGAAAGATAGCCATTTCATCCGAGCATTCCATATCCAATGTGTTCTTAGTTGAATCACTTGGGTATAACTTATTGTCTATCAGTAAACTATGTAATATGGGTTATAATTGTCTATTTACCAATGTAGATGTGTCTGTCTTTAGAAGGAGTGATGGTTCATTAGCTTTTAAGGGTGTACTAGACGACAAACTCTACTTAGTTGATTTTTCGAAAGAGGAGGCCGATCTAGATGCATGCTTAATTGCTAAGACTAGCATGGGCTAGCTGTGGCACCGCCGTCTAGCACATGTTGGGATGAAGAACCTTCATAAACTTCTAAAGGGAGAACATGTGTTAGGACTAACCAATGTATTTTTCGAAAAAGATAGACCTTGTGCAGCTTGTCAAGCAGGTAAACAGGTGGGAAGGACTCATCACAGCAAGAATATGATGACCACATCAAGACCTCTGGATCTACTTCATATGGACCTCTTCGGACCCGTCGCCTACCTCAGCATCGGGGGAAGTAAGTATGGTCTTGTAATTGATGATTTTTCTCGCTTCACTTGGGTATTCTTTTTGCAGGATAAATCAGAAACCCAAGGGACCCTAAAGCGCTTTCTAAGGAGAGCTCAAAACAAATTTGAGCTCAAGGTGAAAAAGATAAGAAGCAACAACGGGTCCGAGTTCAAGAACTTACAAGTGGAGGAGTACCTTGAGGAGGAAGGAATCAAGCACGAGTTCTCCGCTCCCTACACACCACAGCAAAACGGTGTGGTAGAGAGGAAGAACAGGACGCTTATCAACATGGCGAGGACGATTCTTGGAGAGTTCAAGACACCCGAGCGGTTTTGGTCGAAGGCTGTAAATACAGCTTGCCACGCCATAAACCGAGTCTACCTTCATCGCCTCCTCAAGAAGACCTCGTATGAACTTCTAACCGGTAACAAACCCAACGTTTCATACTTTCGTGTATTTGGGAGTAAATGTTACATTCTAGTGAAGAAAGGTAGAAATTCCAAATTTGCTCCCAAAGCTGTAGAAGGGTTTTTGCTAGGTTATGACTCAAATACAAAGGCGTATAGAGTCTTCAACAAATCATCGGGTTTGGATGAAGTCTCTAGCGACGTTGTATTTGATGAGACTAATGGCTCTCCAAGAGATCAAGTTGATCTTGATGATGTAGATGAAGATGACGTTCCAACGGCCGCAATACGCACCATGGCGATTGGAGATGTGTGACCACAGGAACAACAAGAGCAAGATCAACCTTCTTCCTCAACAATGGTGCATCCCCCAACTCAAGATGATGAACAGGTTCCTCAAGAAGAGGCGCGTGATCAAGGGGGGGGCACAAGAAGAACCAGCTATGGAGGAAGAAGCACCACGGGCTCCTCCAACTCAAGTCCGAGCGATGATTCAAAGAAATCATCCCGTCGACCAGATTCTAGGTGATATAATCAAGGGAGTAACTACTCGCTCAAGATTAGCTAACTTTTGTGAGCATTACTCGTTTGTCTCTTCTATTGAGCCTTTCAGGGTAGAAGAGGCCTTGCAAGATCTAGACTGGGTGTTGGCCATGCAGGAAGAGCTCAACAACTTCAAGAGGAATGAAGTTTGGAGCCTGGTGCCATGTCCCAAGCAAAATATTGTGGGAACCAAGTGGGTGTTCCGCAACAAACAGGACGAGCACGAGGTGGTGACAAGGAACAAGGCTCGACTTATGGCAAAAGGTTATGCCCAAGTCGCAGGTTTGGATTTCGAGGAGACTTTTGCTCCTGTAGCTAGGCTAGAGTCTATTCATATTCTATTAGCCTATGCTGCTCACCACTCTTTCAAGTTGTTCCAAATGGATGTGAAGAGCGCTTTCCTCAACGGGCCAATCAAGGAGGAGGTGTACGTGGAGCAACCCCCTGGCTTTGAGGATGAACGGTACCCCGACCATGTGTGTAAGCTCTCTAAGGCACTCTATGGACTTAAGCAAGCCCCAAGAGCATGGTATGAATGCCTTAGAGATTTCTTAATTGCTAATGCTTTCAAGGTTGGGAAAGCCAATCCCACTCTTTTCACTAAGACTTGTGACGGTGATCTTTTTGTGTGCCAAATTTATGTCGATGACATAATATTTGGTTCTACTAACCAAAAGTCTTGTGAGGAGTTTAGCAGGGTGATGACACGGAAATTTGAGATGTCAATGATGGGCGAGTTGAACCACTTTCTTGGGTTCCAAGTGAAGCAACTCAAGGACGACACCTTCATCTCCCAAACGAAGTACACGCAAGACCTTCTCAAGCGGTTTGGGATGAAGGACGCCAAGCCCGCAAAGACATCGATGGGAATCGACGGACATGTCGACCTCAACAAAGGAGGTAAGTCCGTTGATCAAAAGGCATACCGGTCTATGATAGGGTTATTACTTTATTTATGTGCTAGTAGACCGGATATTATGCTAAGTGTATGCATGTGTGCTAGATATCAATCCGACCCCAAGGAATGTCACCTTGTGGCCGTTAAGTGGATTCTTAGATATTTAGTTGCTACGCCTTGCTTCGGGATCTGGTATCTAAAGGGGTCTACCTTTGACTTGATTGGATATTCAGACTTCGATTATGCTAGATGCAAGGTTGATAGGAAGAGTACATTAGGGACGTGCCAATTCCTAGGAAGGTCCCTGGTGTCTTAGAGTTCAAAGAAACAGACATCCGTTGCCCTATCCACCGCTGAGGCCGAGTATGTTGCGCAGGACAGTGCTGTGCGCAACTACTTTGGATGAGGCAAACCCTCCGAGACTTTGGCTACAATCTGAGCAAAGTCCCACTCCTATGTGACAATGAGAGTGCAATCCGCATGGCGGATAATCCTGTTGAACACAGCCGCACTAAGCACATAGACATCCGGCATCACTTCCTGAGAGACCACTAGCAAAAGGGGGATATCGAGGTGTACCATATTAACATCAAGAACCAGCTAGCCGATATCTTCACCAAGCCTTTAGATGAGAAAAGGTTTTGCAGGTTGCGTAGTGAGCTAATTGTCTTAGATTCGCGTAACTTAGATTGATCTATAGCATACATGTGTTTTATGCCTTTGATCATGTTAATTTATGCATTTCAATCTATTTTTGTTCATTTGTGGTGCTCAAGTTGTACACATGATCCCCGGATCTCACAAGTCCATTTGCAAGTGATGCACTTATTTAGGGGGAGGCATGCTACAACTTGACCCTTTGAGACTAACCTTTGTGTTTGAGTTTACTTGATTTAGTCTCAAAAGTGAATTGAAAGGGAAAGGTGAACTTGGACCATGCAAAGACTTCCACTGCACTCCGGTATTAACTCCAAGTTCATATCTATGCTCTTATTGCCTTTTTGCTCTTAATTGACAATTTTGGTGAGGCAATGGGGTTAAAGGGCCAAGAATGATCATGTTTTGGTGCTTAATGCCAAAGGGGGAGAAATTAAGGCCAAAGCAAATAGATCAGCTACCACTTGTGAAATTTCGAAAAGAATAGAGTTAGACTTTTTGATTTGTCCAAAACACTCTTAATGCAAAATTTGGTCTCTTGTGGGGAGAATTTATGACTATGGGAAAAGGAGGGAGTTTTTGGCTCTTAATCAATTTTACTCTTGGATTATCTCTCTTTGTGCCCAAACAAGTGAGTTTGTTGTAGAAATAGGAAAATGAATTTGATTTGCAAAAACAAACCAAGTGGTGGCAAAGTATGATCCAAATATGCCAAATTAGAGTAAAAAACAATTTGGTTCTCTTTTGCATTGATATTGCACTTCTTTTGGTTGCTTTTGGATGTGTTGGCATAAACCACCAAAAAGGGGGAGATTGAAAGGGAAATGTGCCCTTGGGCCATTTCTAAAGTATTTTGGTGATTAAGTGTCCAACACATATTCTCTAAGTGTTAATTTGTGCCGAAGATTGAAGAAGTGCAAATCATATAACAAGGTACGTTTCTAGACTTAGTACATTGATTTGGGTACTAATGTATTATGTCTAAGTGCTAGAAATAGGAGAAAATGAATTGGAGAAGAGTTGGTTGTGTGCTCGGTCTGGGTGCACCGGACAATGTCCGGTGCGCCAAGCCAGTCTCGGTGAACAGGCCGCTCTCGGGACTCGACGGTGGCGTACGACTATAATTCACCGGACTGTCCGGTGAGTCGTCCGCGGCGAAGTCGTCGCTCTCGGAAAAAGTTCAACGGCGTACGGTTAAAATTCACCGGACTGACCGGTGGTGCACCGGACTGTCCGGTGAGCCAACGGTCGACTGCGCCAACGGTCGGCCGCGCAATCTTCGCGCGACGTGTGGGCGCGCCAATGGTCGGCAGGGGGCACCGGACTGTCCGATGTGCACCGGACAGTGTCCGGTGAGCCAACTGCCACGAATCTGCAACGGTCGACTGCGCCAAAATAGGAAGGAGATCCGCACCGGACTGTCTATAGTGACTGTCCGATGGCGCACCGGACTATCCGGTGCGCCACCCGACAGAAGGCAAGATTAGCCTTCCAAGATTGCCTCCAACGGCTCCTAGCTGCCTTAGGGCTATAAAAGGGACCCCTAGGCGCATGGAGGAGTCACCCAAGCTTACAAGAAAGATCCTAAGACTCCAAGACTCCATTCTCACGCATTCGATTCTTTGAGATAGTGACTTGAGCTCCATTTGAGTTGAGAACTCCTTGCGTTGTGTTTTGAGCTCGAGTTATGACTTATGTGCGTGATTGTGCTCTCGTTTTGAGTCTTGTGTGTGTTGCTCTCCCCTCCCTTACTTCCATGCTTCTTTGTGATCATCAATTGTAAGGGCGAGAGGCTCCAAGTTGTGGAGATTCCTCGCAAACGGGAGAAAGTCTAAGAAATAAGAACACCGTGGTATTCAAGTTGATCATTGAATCACTTGAAAGGGGTTGATTGCAACCCTCGTCCATTGGGACGCCACAACGTGGAAGTAGGCAAGTGTTATACTTGGCCGAACCATGGGATAAACTCGCGTGTCTTTTGTGATTGCTTTTCTGTGATTACTTGTGTGTTCGCAAGAGCTCGCTACTTAGCCGTGCTAACACTTAACCAAGTTTTGTGGCTATTAGTTTTTGATTTATTCAGGATCACCTATTCACCCCCCTCTAGGTGCTCTCAGTATGGTAGTGCTATCCTCTTCAATGTCAATGTTGTCACTATCCTCAAACGAAGGTGCCAAAGGCACATCAGCACCAAACTGCTCTCCTGCCATTTTCTATTGAAAAAGTGTACCTTTCAGCTAGCTAAGGCTGGTTTAGAGATGGAAAAGCAATCGAAGTAAGCTTGGAAGGTAGAGCAGGCTTGGGCAGCAGCATGCGCAAGAGCAACAAATATCATGTTAACACCGCTGGGTGTCGCTCCCTTTTATACCCGTGGACTTTTTGAACTTAACTGTTGTACTCACTGAGATATGGACCCTATCAGTTAGGGTGTTCATAACACGCTTCGGGAAGGTGTTTTCCGTACCTTCGGCACAAGGCCTCCCATTTATGATTTTTGTGATCTAAGCTCGTTATGAAGCAACGACTCATTCCGCAAGGGGCTACTGTTGGGGGCCTGCCTTGTCGAAGGTCCTCAGAACATATGTATTTTTGGTATAATAAAGTGTATTTTAGGTGAATAACAAAAGGCTAGACGAAGCTGGCTTTTGGCCGAAGCAACACATATGGAAGCTTCGTCTGTACGCAAAAACGGTGGAAGAACGAGCCGAAGCCACCAGCTTCGTCATGGAGAAAAGCTTCGAGCGCAAGCTGACGAAGGAAAAGAAGTCCAGGACTTGCACATATCCCTACATCATTTTGTAAACAATGAGTGTAAAGCCTTAAGAGGTACGATATTTTGTATAAACGCGGTTCATCTCCCCTATAAATAGATAAACAATGACTGCATAAAGTAAAGTACTTTTTGAAGGGCCATCACTTTGTCTTGTTTAGCCTACGAAGAACCTTCGTGCTATCCTGTGTGTAGGAGTCGAATGTATGCTTGTACATTCATTTACCAAGATAGATGGAATAAAATACTAAGACATATGAGATGAGTCAGATATAAAGTCTCACCTCGTCACTCTCGCATTATTTTTATTATGTTTTTCACTGAAAACCTCCGTTCCATCTTCTAACACTTCGACGAAGTGTAAAATCAGGAGGATGAATGTCTTTATATCTAACTTATGTTGCCTTAGTTTTGGATACCTTAAGGGAATTGGAACCAAGTACCAACAGGTTGTGGCCATTTTTTTTACAAATAAGTACAATAAGGTAATGCGTCTTCTATTTGATTCACGGTGGGATTGGATGGCAATTTTAGCCTGCAAACCTGAAATCTAATGGGTACTCGACCTGATGGGTGCGGGTGAAGATTTTGACTTGTGGGTGCAACCCGCACATGACCTGAATTTTTACGGGTGTGGGTGCATGTTTCTATTTCAACCCGCGGGCGACCCACAACCGACCCTAATTTTGGTTCATTCTTTATTTTACGCCAAAATAATTAAGATATAATAGTAATTATTTTAAATAAGTAACTTGGATAATGATTTATAAAATGTTTTGTTTCTGCTAACGTGAAAAGGCTTAAAATTCGTACATATAACTCACTATTGCTGTTACTTAATTGCTTATTTCTAAATTATTGTTTAAAAGTGTACACTGAATAAAACCCGTAGGTGACCCGAAACTCACTCAAAACCCGACGGATTCGGGGTGCGGGTTTAGAATTGCACCCGTTAGTGTGATCGTGTGTGGGTTTCGATAGTCTTCCCGGGTGCGATCGTGAGTGAGTTTCGATAGTCTTCCCGTGCAACCGCGAGCGGGTTTTTGCTCCACCAAATTCGAACCGAACCCATTGTCATCCCTGGAATGCAAAATATAGATGTTTTCCTGATAACTGGCGTATTTTATATCGCATTCGTCGCTACATTCTAATAGTAACATTTTAGATAATCTTAGATCAATAATGAATCCTAGATCAACATCTGTTTGTTCCCCTTGGTCATGGGGCTAGCGCAGACAAATATTTTGTTTGGCATTCGTGATTGCAACCTAGAATATCCCTCTAGATATAAGCCCTGTTTGGCTCAGCTGCTGCTTGTTAAAAAAGCAGCTTATTTGATAAGTTGGTAAAAAGCAGCTTTTGCTTGTTGACTGCTTTTAGTTCATTCTGAGAAGCAGCTAAACTGATAAGCTGCTGAAGAAGCTGTCTGTTTGGTAGAACTTCTGCTTAAATTTGCGTAGAAGCTGCAAATAAGCTGTGTCTAACAGGGCCATACCATCACGCATAGGCACAAATCAATGCAATTGAGTTAGCACATAGTAGTGAACAAACATTAAATTTTAGAGTAACAGCAATGAACATTCCAAAAAAAAAAACGAACCTCAGTGAACATAAGACGCCTTAATTTCCTGTCGCCATGGTATTTTTTCAGCCTATGTTGATACTGCTTTGTTCTACATTCACCATTGCAAACAAAAGTGATGTTTTTTTCTAGTAGCATGTCAATGATGTGGGCATAAATCATCAAGATTATATTACTAGTTTCTACTCCATATTACTGGTACAAAATTTCACATTTCTTCACAATATACTAATGTAACATCTATTTGGTGTTGCATTAGAAATAGTAAAATATTACATTAAATGTTGATCAATAATGAAAATGTCTCAAGGAAAATACTCCATCACAATTGGAATGCCCATGTGAGCCATGTCGTTATTTTCCAGTCGACTTTTGATTTTTATTTTCTAGCATATATTATTCTATCCCATGTTGCATGACAAAAGAGAATGGTCATGTATGTTTTCCTAGATATAAATTTTATATCAACAACGAATATTTCGTAAGCAACAGATATAGGATTCTTGCATCGCCGTTATGCTCGGTTGTCACCATATCTTGGCGTTATCACTGACTACCATTTTGTCGGGCATTCATCATCGCAGCAGCTGACTACCATATCTTGGCGTTATCACTGACTCCTACAAACTGGTTCAACTCAAGCGCCCAACCAGGCTGTCGGGTGCGCCACCTGCCCCACGTCTGTTAGCGCAAAAAAAGGAATGCATGTACGAGTCAAACATGATCCAATGCATGCGCGTAAATTTAGGAAAAAATGTGTAGCGGTTTCTATTTTTAAACGCTTTATTTCCTCCATAAATTTAGGATCGCTGCAACAGCCATGCAGCTAGACACGTAAGGACCATTTTATGATATATACTGAGACTAAATATGCTACACTGTGCAGATAATTATGCAATTCGATATACTGCGTAAAAATCTGTTACCAGCTGCATGTGCATGAATTTATGATGAAAATAATGTGCAATGAAAGGAAATGAATTGCATGCATAGAAAAAATCGTATTTAATGGTTAATTTGCTGCATAAATATAGTATCCCTCGAACAACCATGTAGCTAAACACATTAGAACTAGTTTATGATTTATACTTATACTAATTATACTACACGGTGTAGGTATTTATGCAATTCGATACACTGCGTAAAAAAATCTAGCATGTTGTTCACTGGTGGACGCATCTCCAGGTTGGAGCGTAAAAATCTTAAGTTTTAAGCATAAAATCTCTCAATTATAAGCGTAAATACCTGGCCAATGTGAGAGGTTGATAGCTCTGGTAGGTTGTTATTACGATCCTATTTTTATGGCAGATTCGAAAAATATGGCAGCCGCATGAATGCAGTTTATATTTTTATACAGATCCTAAAATTATGGCAAAATGCATGCACAATTCAAACACGTTGCCTTGCATGCGCGTAAATTTAGGAAAGATATGTGTGACGGTTTCTATTTTAAATGCTTTATTTCCTCCATAAATTTAGGATCACTGCAACAGACATGCAACTAAAACTCGTAATGACTATTTTATGCTATATACTGAAACTAAATATGCTACACTGTGTAGATAATTATGCAATTCGGTATACTGCATAAAAATCTGCTACCAGCTGCATGCACACGAATTTATGATGGAAAGAATATGCAATGAAAGGAAATGAATTGCATGCATAGAAACAAAAAATCGCATTTAATGTTTTATTTTCTTCATAAATATAGGATCCCTCCAACAACCATGCAGCTAAACGCATTAGAACTAGTTTATGATGTATACTGAAACAAATTATATTACACGGTGTAGGTATTTATGCAATTCCTTACACCGCGTAAAAAATCTGGCATGTTGTTCACTGGTGGACGCATCTCCATGTGGAGCGTAAAAACATTAAGTTTTGAGTATAAAATTACTCAATTATAAGCGTAAATACCGAGTCAATTAGAGGTTGATAGCTTTAGTAGGTTGTTATTACGATCCTATTTTTATGACAGATCCGAAAAACATGGCAGCCGCATGCATGCGGTTTCTATTTTTATACAGATCCAAAAATTATGGCAAAATCGTGGGAGTTTCCATTGCATGCGCGCAAATTACGAACAACATAAATCAAGGAATTGCCTTTCTAATGTGCATGCAGTAAACTGATATACGAACTCTGTGTTAAAGCATAAAATCATACAGTTTTTAGCGTAAATAATACATGTGGTAGGCATAAAACACAATAAACGAAAAGAAAAATGCGCCGGATCGGAGGATGTCACGCGCGATCATCGCTGCGCGCATCTCGCCCCTTCCGTGACGTCGCTCGCTCGAACATCGCGCCTCATGCGTCGCCGTCGCTACTCGCACGTCGACGGGCGTCGCTTGCTCGCCGGCCTTGGAAGTGCCGCCTCCTCGGGGCTTCGGGGACGCTGCCGCTTGCCCGCACAATGGGCCTCACTGCGGATCGAGGAACCTCCGCCACCGCGCGTCGAGGTAATGGAGTTGCGGCCACCGGCCTGGGATCCGCCGCTGCCGCACAAGGGCGCTGCCGCCGCTCGCCCTCTGGATCGAGGGCCACCACCGCCGGCCTGGGAACCGCCGCTACCGCATGTCGAGGTCGGGGAGCCACGGCCACCGCAGCCGCTGGCCGGGGTCCACCGCCGCGCGCTATCGGGCAACCGCCGTCGCTAATGAATCGAGATGGGGCGTGAAAAACTGAACCCTAGCCCTCTGGGTCCTGTTTTATAGACGTCTGGATGTGGTCCGGCTCGACCGGATTGCACTGTCTGGCCCGAGCTTCCTTTAGTTATTGGAAGCACAGTGCTCCTAATATACAATCTAATATGTATATATTATATATATTTCAATGCGAATCTATGAGATTTTGTTAATAAGTTACATTATTAATCAAACATCCCCGTATTAATTTTTGAAAGACGGATTTCCTTAGTGAGATGGTTGAAATCATGACATGCGCATTCATAAAACAACAGTGATTCTTTACGCGGCAAACTTTTGTACTAGCGCTTTCCATCCCAAAATTACCTCCCATTTCCATCTGTTCAACACTAGTAGTTGGCGCGGCTCTTTCCTTGGCCGTCTTTCCTTTTTCTTTTCGCCTCCCTTTTTCTGCGCCCACCGACACTCCTCTCCTTCTCCCCCATTTTTCTTTAAAAATCCCCGCTCGCTAAATCCCCTCCCACCGACGCCTGTCGCCACTGCCACGCATTCCTGCTCTCCTCTCCTCTTCTCCCTCGTCGGTGCGGCGTGGCGCGGCGCGGCGTTCGGTGAGAACCACTCGGGGATGGGGATCTGCTGCTAGACTGAGAGGAGCTACGGTCAGTATCCTCTGCCTTCGTCGGCGGCGGAAGTGGAGGGGAGGAAGCGATGGAGGCGAGCGCCGGGCTGGTGGCCGGCTCCCACAACCGCAACGAGCTCGTTGTCATCCGCCGCGACGGCGATCCCGGGGTATGCGCGCGCTTCAATTTTTCCGGCTGGCTTGCGAGAGGAGCGAGCGTTACGGTGCTGTTTTTTTTCCCTTTCTAACTTTTGCTGTCTGTTGTGTGCGCGCTTGCGTGCGTGCAGCCGAAGCCGCTGCGGGAGCAGAACGGGCAGGTGTGCCAGATTTGCGGCGACGACGTCGGCCTTGCCCCCGGCGGGGACCCCTTCGTGGCGTGCAACGAGTGCGCCTTCCCCGTCTGCCGGGACTGCTACGAATACGAGCGCCGGGAGGGCACGCAGAACTGCCCCCAGTGCAAGACTCGATACAAGCGCCTCAAGGGTGGGTGTCCCCAACCCCATCCACCGAGATGCAGCTCCACGATCCTGGCGCTAATGCATTAGTCGGGCGGCATTCGATGATTCTTCTTTAGTCTCAATTGCCCACTCAGCTCGGTCCTATGCGCCGGACTCTGTTTGCAGGCTGCCAGCGTGTGACCGGCGACGAGGAGGAGGACGGCGTCGATGACCTGGACAACGAGTTCAACTGGGACGGCCATGACTCGCAGTCTGTGGCCGAGTCCATGCTCTACGGTCACATGAGCTACGGCCGTGGAGGTGATCCTAATGGCGCGCCACAAGCTTTCCAGCTCAACCCCAATGTTCCACTACTCACCAACGGGCAAATGGTACTGTTACTGCCGAATCCAAGTATCACTATTCGCTTGCCACCTCCGTTTGTGGGCTATTGGTGTGCCAATGGCTCAATTGCTTGTTTCTGGTCTGATTGCAGGTGGATGACATCCCACCGGAGCAGCACGCGCTGGTGCCTTCTTTCATGGGCGGTGGGGGAAAGAGGATACATCCCCTTCCTTATGCGGATCCCAGCTTACCTGGTATGTTTCTGGATGATCATCAGCCAAAACATAGTTGTGGTCATGGTGCCCTGAATTTAACTGATTAACGGTTGTTGTGTTCCAGTGCAACCCAGGTCTATGGACCCATCCAAGGATCTTGCTGCATATGGGTATGGTAGTGTTGCTTGGAAGGAACGGATGGAGAATTGGAAGCAGAGACAAGAGAGGATGCACCAGACGGGGAATGATGGTGGTGGTGATGATGGTGACGATGCTGATCTACCACTGTATGACCCTCAAAACTGTTTGGTCCTTGTTACTTTTATGCCTCTTTAATGCTTTATGCTATTTGGTTACATGAATTTGTCCAAATTAATTTCCAAAATAGTCCATCCTCTGTTCAGGATACCATTTTTCCCTTTGTCATAATTATCACTCACAAAAAGTAGCATTTCCAATTTTCTTAGTAAAATGAAAGAAACTGGTCGATTCATATTTTTAGTTTTGCCTTTGTTTGTATGAATCAAGGATCGCAATGCACGATAGGCCAGCATAGTGTGTGCTCTATAATGTATCTTTGTATCTTTACTGCATGTCACCTTCTATTTGGTATTTCCAGAAGCAGATCTTTGCTTCTGTCTTGTTACGTGCTACTAGACCCAAGTACTAGATTTTACCTGATTTTTTCTTTCTTTACCAGAATGGATGAAGCAAGACAACCACTGTCCAGGAAAATTCCACTTCCATCAAGCCAGATTAATCCATATAGGATGATTATCATTATTCGGCTTGTGGTTTTGGGGTTCTTCTTCCACTACCGAGTGATGCATCCGGTGAATGATGCATTTGCTTTGTGGCTCATATCTGTTATCTGTGAAATCTGGTTTGCCATGTCTTGGATTCTTGATCAATTCCCAAAGTGGTTCCCTATCGAGAGAGAGACTTACCTAGACCGGCTGTCACTGAGGTTAGTTGCTGTTGCCACCTACTAATATTAGCCTTCTCTTCCTGTTGTTTTGAGACTAATTACTTGTCTGGATAGGTTCGACAAGGAAGGCCAGCCATCTCAACTTGCTCCAATTGATTTCTTTGTCAGTACGGTTGATCCCTTAAAGGAACCTCCTTTGGTCACAGCAAATACTGTTCTATCTATCCTTTCGGTGGATTATCCTGTTGATAAGGTTTCTTGCTATGTTTCTGATGATGGTGCTGCAATGCTAACGTTTGAAGCATTATCTGAAACATCTGAATTTGCAAAGAAATGGGTTCCTTTCTGCAAAAGGTACAATATCGAACCTCGCGCTCCTGAGTGGTATTTCCAACAGAAGATAGACTACTTGAAAGACAAGGTGGCAGCAAACTTTGTTAGGGAGAGGAGAGCAATGAAGGTGCTCTATTTGTCCTTTTCTTTAATGTGTTGTCTGCTATTGTTAAGAGTATGTTAATTAAACCAAGTTTGGATAACTTTCAGAGGGAGTATGAGGAATTCAAGGTGAGAATCAATGCCTTAGTTGCCAAAGCCCAGAAAGTTCCTGAAGAAGGATGGACAATGCAAGATGGAACCCCCTGGCCTGGAAACAATGTTCGTGATCATCCTGGAATGATTCAGGTAAGCCTTATGGCTTGTTGCTAAGTAGTACTTATTGTGGCATGCTTCAAGCATCTATTTGTTTTCCCTACTCTTATCACCAAGACAAGGAAAGTTATTTTTTCTGTAAATATAGGTCTTCCTTGGCCAAAGTGGAGGTCTTGACTGCGAGGGAAATGAACTGCCACGATTGGTTTATGTTTCTAGAGAGAAACGACCAGGCTATAACCATCATAAGAAAGCTGGTGCTATGAATGCATTGGTAATTGTTACATCTTTGAATCATTTGTTTGTCTGTCTTCTATAACCTATGGGATACAATAGATTTTTAATTACTTTTGTTTGTCTGCATCACAGGTCCGAGTCTCTGCTGTACTAACAAATGCTCCATATTTGTTAAACTTGGATTGTGATCACTACATCAACAACAGCAAGGCTATAAAGGAAGCAATGTGTTTTATGATGGACCCTTTACTAGGAAAGAAGGTTTGCTATGTACAGTTCCCTCAAAGATTTGATGGGATTGATCGCCATGACCGATATGCTAACCGGAATGTTGTCTTTTTTGATGTAAGATTTAGCATTCATATTTCTTAGGTGTTCTGTTGTCTATAATATGTATTCCTTGGTGAATGTTTTACTAACATTTGTGTTGTGCAGATCAACATGAAAGGTTTGGATGGTATTCAGGGTCCAATTTATGTTGGTACTGGATGTGTATTTAGAAGGCAGGCATTATATGGTTATGATGCCCCCAAAACAAAGAAGCCACCATCAAGGACTTGCAACTGCTGGCCCAAGTGGTGCTTTTGCTGTTGCTGCTTTGGCAATAGGAAGCAAAAGAAGAAGACTACCAAACCCAAAACAGAGAAGAAAAAGTTATTATTTTTCAAGAAAGAAGAAAATCAATCCCCTGCATATGCTCTTGGGGAAATTGACGAAGCTGCTCCAGGTAACTGTGAGCTTTCAAAGAAACACTTTATTCTCGAAACTTCATTGTGATTGCCAATGTAACCTTGTGCGGTTCCCTGTAGGAGCTGAGAATGAAAAGGCTGGTATTGTAAATCAACAAAAATTAGAAAAAAAATTTGGTCAGTCTTCTGTATTTGTTACATCCACACTTCTCGAGAATGGTGGAACCTTGAAGAGTGCAAGTCCTGCTTCTCTTTTGAAAGAAGCTATACATGTCATTAGTTGTGGTTATGAAGACAAGACAGACTGGGGAAAAGAGGTGAAGTCTAGAGCTTGTGGTTATTGCTTTATGAGTCAAAACATATGTTAGATAGTAAATCATATGGTATCTTATTTTTCAGATTGGCTGGATCTATGGATCAGTTACAGAAGATATCCTAACTGGTTTCAAGATGCATTGTCATGGTTGGCGGTCAATTTACTGCATACCTAAACGGGTTGCATTCAAAGGTTCTGCACCTCTGAATCTTTCAGATCGTCTTCACCAGGTGCTTCGGTGGGCTCTTGGGTCTATTGAGATCTTCTTCAGCAATCATTGCCCTCTTTGGTATGGGTATGGTGGTGGTCTGAAATTTTTGGAAAGATTTTCCTACATCAACTCCATTGTGTATCCTTGGACATCTATTCCCCTCTTGGCTTACTGTACATTGCCCGCCATCTGTTTATTGACGGGGAAATTTATCACTCCAGAGGTAAAGCTTAAGCAACTATAGTTTGTTGTTCGAGAAAAAACTAGTTTTGTATATTGTGCAATGTCTGAAGCTTATGTTCACTGTTTCATCTGCTGCAGCTGAATAATGTTGCCAGCCTGTGGTTCATGTCACTTTTTATCTGCATTTTTGCTACGAGCATCCTAGAAATGAGATGGAGTGGTGTTGGAATTGATGACTGGTGGAGGAATGAGCAGTTCTGGGTCATTGGAGGTGTGTCCTCGCACCTCTTTGCTGTGTTCCAGGGACTTCTCAAGGTCATAGCTGGTGTTGATACAAGCTTCACCGTGACATCAAAAGGTGGAGATGATGAGGAGTTCTCAGAGCTATATACATTCAAATGGACTACCTTATTGATACCTCCTACCACCTTGCTTCTATTGAATTTCATTGGTGTGGTCGCTGGCGTTTCCAATGCGATCAATAACGGATATGAGTCATGGGGCCCCCTCTTTGGGAAGCTATTCTTTGCATTTTGGGTGATTGTCCATCTTTATCCCTTTCTCAAAGGTTTGGTTGGAAGGCAAAACAGGACACCAACGATTGTCATCGTCTGGTCCATTCTGCTGGCTTCAATCTTCTCACTCCTTTGGGTTCGGATTGATCCTTTCCTTGCGAAGGATGATGGTCCACTTCTTGAGGAGTGTGGTTTGGATTGCAACTAGGATGTCAGTGCATCAGCTCCCCCAATCTGCATATGCTTGAAGAAGTATATTTTCTGGTGTTTGTCCCCATATTCAGTGTTTGTAGATAAGAGACATGAAATGTCCCAAGTTTCTTTTGATCCATGGTGAACCTACTTAATATCTGAGAGATATACTGGGGAAAATGGAGGCTGCGGCAATCCTTGTGCAGTTGGGCCGTGGAATACAGCATATGCAAGTGTTTGATGTGCAGCATTCTTTATTACTTGGTCGCAATATTGATGGGCTGAGCCGAACAGCAAGGTATTTTGATTCTGCACTGCTTCCGTGTACAAACTTGGTTCTCAATAAGGCAGGCAGGAATGCATCTGCCAGTGGAACAGAGCAACCTGCACATTATTTATGTATGCCTGCTCATTGGAGGGCTTGTTCATTACATGTTCGTCTATACTAGAAAAAACAGAATATTAGCATTAATATATAGTTAATTAAAGTATGTAAATGCGCCTGTTTTTTGTTGTGTACTGTAATCATCTGAGTTGGTTTTGTGAAATTTTCGTAGAAAGAATGAATGTGAGATACAGAAAATGTAATGCCGTGGTATATGCGTATGGAACGATATTAGTATCTTTTATGGTTCCATAATAGTGTATTTAACAACCCCAGCAAGGGGTCTCTTGGTTTTTTTTAATCCTATTTGTAATGATATAATGATATAATGATAGGGGAGCAGAATCCTTATATTCAGTAATGTCTGTACTGTTAAGAGTTATAGATGGAATGCCATCCTAGTCTTCCGCCTTCACGGTATTGGCTGTATATCCGCCTTCACGATATTGGCTGTATAGTAGTGATCGATATGATTGGTTCCTAATATATCATAAACTTAAATACATAGCGATTATATAATTAGACTTCATCATACACTGCTCAAAATAATAGCGGAATTAAGTACTTTATTATATCACGATGTCCAAGACATCATAGAATCATTAAGTTAAGTCATAATCAAAGTGCGAATACGAAACACGGTATGATAAGTCCTTCACAGGCAGCTGACTGGGGGTATGCCATTAATTTAATCTAGAATTTATCGAAGTCTTGAAACTCTTGAAAGTCCTCCGCATTGCCTTCATCTTCTATTGAGCAATGATTGCAATGGGACAACCTAGGGTTTGGTGTTTTAAAGTAAGAGTGAGTACACATTAACGTACTCAGCAAATGTCTCTTTTAGCTAAAGTGGATTAGCTGTATGTGGGGTTAAGCTTAAAACAGTTGCTTTAATTGGTCAGATATTTATTACTAGTAGAAACGCCAAGTTTTATCAATAACCGAAGTTATTACCAAAATGACACTCCCCCCAAGAGGAAATACCAACTACCGTAGATATTATCATCATCATTAAACATCATCATAAAAGTATCTAGAGTTACTCTAATAAAAGGAGCTCCCAAGGCTTCTATTAACCGTGAGCACGACTGATATACCAGTTTTCTAATACTCTGTAGAGGTTGCACACTTTACCCATGAGTCGTGATCCCTTCCCAGCCTGGGTTGTACAGACCCAATCTTCACTATCGAGGTGAATGGGCAGGGATTCACTACGTAGCCTTTATAAAGATTCCCCTGGTGTTTAGTCGTTCGTTAGGTTTCGCCAGTCGTACACACACAATACTCCTCTCTAAGGTGGGTGACTAACAAAACCAAATCGAATGAACCTCGACACCCACCCTTAGCAAAGCAAGCACTATGCCCCAGCCCTCATTGACGGCACAACGTCGAAGCCAACTACACCTCAAGTTCCTCCAATTAATCAGCTAAGGGTGTGCCATTCCACCTTCATGGTTTTACTATTCTCGGATGGTCATCCAGCGAACAGATCCTTACGGAGAGGTACTCGAGAAACAACCCGAGTCCCCTAAAGTCTCACATGTTCATCATCATAAATCAAGATATCATCAAGATATCATAAATTTTCTCATCATGTTCATTGATTAAAGTAAAGCAGTAGTTGTCACACCCGGTTCCAGGGGGCAGGGCCAGGTGCGTAGCATATGTGTGCTAGGATCTATTTCCACATATATGTTGACGTCACAAGCGTAATATATCAAAAGAACAATGCATAAAAGCGTAAATAACGATTATATTAACATATTACACTTCGAACAGACATAATGTCTTAACCTTTATTCATCAAAGTACAGCGAAACATGGACATCCATCCACAGGAAGATGACCGGAGGTATCACTAGACTAGCATCCATGGAGTTCAGCATCATAACTTCATCTGCAACCTTCTAATCAAAATTTAAGCAAGAGTGAGCTCACTTATGGTCGGGGCTCAGCAAGTGGGGGAAAAATTAATGCAAGTTTAACAAGGTGAGTCTAAGGTTGAGCATTAAGCATTTTAGTTGGTCAACATTTTATTAACAACACTTGTCTTACTAATAAGTGTGAATCCCAAGTATTCCCATTAAACAAAGGTATAAGAGTATATCAAAAACACTTAAGTGAAACCACTTAAGCAAACCATTGGTAGATCATCGGATCTCGATTTATTTCCATCTTCAAGTTCAATTAACATGTGAGGAGTCTAGGCTGCTCTTAACTGTGAGCACGACTGATATATCAGTTTTACACTCTGCAGAGGTGGCACATCTTTACCCATGAGTCGCGATTCCCTTCAATCCCGGGTTAGCTAGACCCGTGTTCACTTCCGAGGTGAATGGCTAGGGTCTCACTACGAGGCTTCTCCCTAGAGTCCTCATTACACAAATGTTGGAAATGGTCAAACTGCATAAAGCACACCTAACGTAACCAACTTATAAACCAGTCTGCAGGGTAAAGCTTTGGGAACTATACCCGTATCCAATCTGCGTGAGCCGGAATATAAGCGCTTGCCAGATGCCCCCGTTCCGGTCGACCACGACCAGCACCCAACATAAGACTTCCCTAGTTATTTAGCCAAGACCAGAGCCATGATAGTTCTCATGGTAGCACTGTTTTCCCGGGTGGTCACTCCATATTCCAATTAATATACAAAAATCTTGTTTAACCATCGGGTTAACAACAATAATGTAAACTTACTATTTGGAACATTAATATCATAACAGGAGTGACTGCATAAAGTTATGTTGTAGCAATAGCATAGCTACGAAGGTAAAGTATAATACCCAAGTTTGATCAAGGAATATGGTTGAAAAGGTTAGGTGTATCCGAATAGGTAACCCATCAAATTATGCATATATATCCAAAAATAAACTTTATTAAATGTATTGTTTGGGATCAAACAGAGTATGCAGAGGGAGAAGTCCACTTGCCTTGCTTATTGAAAACTTGAGTTTCTTCCACGGATCGGAATAGATCTTGATTGTTCACTACTAGATCAACCACTGAATATCGCACAAACAAACAAGAAGAAACAAACACCACTCAATAACATACAACATTCACCATAGGCAAAGCTAAAAGAAAGCTTAACGAAAAGAGCATTCGCTTTTCAAAAACGTTGCAAGTAATGGTTATAATAAGAAGATATTCTTTTCAAAAATGTGTGATCTATACTTTATAAAACAAGACATGAATTTAAAAATATCTTAATTAAAATATACAAATTTTAGGTTCACCAATTTAATCTTTTATAAAACGTCATATGTGATATGTCTAAGATTAAGGGTTTATAAATGATAAAACACGTTATAACAATATTAAACCTTTTTAACCTTTTAGAAAAGATATATGTTATATATCTAAGGTTAATGGGCTACGAAACACGTTATTAATTTTAAAAATGAGTACGATCACTATTCACTACCTCGGTGATTTTCATACTAGAAAAACGGTTACTGATTTAATTACACTTTAGTGTGTGTGGAACGATAATTGTTATTAAGTGTAAACTTATTTGCATGAAGAAATAGAAGAAATACTAAGCCACGTATTTTCTGGTCAAATGAAGATATAGATTTTACTATTCATAATAAATGTACTCATAAGTATACCACTTAAATTACTTAGAATAGTAATATGCTTATTTATGTCATAACAACCATGATTATGTTATTAAAATTCCCAATTAGTAATATATAATTATTTCTTAGTATATTGATGTCAGAAGAAATATAAATAAACAATTTTTAGTTATACGTATAAATTCTATTCAGAAGAGAAAGGAGAAAACAGAAAGAATAGAGTTTTCTAAAGATATTAAAATAATAGAATTGGTGTTCATATCTTTAAAATGATGACTTATCGGTTTGAATGTAGTTTTCTTAATAAATATAGATTTAGTGTTTTCCTAATAGAATGATAATCATTTATCATCCCTTCACATAAAGCTCATTTAGTCTCATATTTAAGTATCCATAATTATATGCTTTACAATAGAAATATGTCATATAACTTTTCTAATAATGATATAATGGCTTAATTAAGTGCTCACACGGTCATAACTAAAATGAATTTAAATATTTAGGTCATATGTTCCTAAATTGAAACTAAATATAATATAGATTATATATTTTCTCATAATTTATTAATTAGACTTACATTTTAATTTGTCCATAACTAGTAATATAAGCATGGTTAATCCGTTCATCACATTGAATCCATATTATTTATATATATCACTTAGTTTTTCCTAAAGAATAAACTAAGGAAATTAGTGTTCATGTTCTTTAATAATAATTAAAATGTTAGTTTATATATTGTTTTGTATATAACTTTCTTAATAAAGAATATAGACCATTGTTGGTGTTTCGAAACCCGGAGGGTCCCTGGACCGACGAGTGAATCGTCGCCGCGTGTCCCAGCCCAGATGGGTCGGCGCGAGGCGGAACGCGAAGGGGGGAGAAGCAGCCGGAGGGAGACAGGCGTGGGAGGTGGAACCAGCGGCCTTCGTGTTAGCCCCGCGCCCAGGTCGGGTGCGCTTGCAGTAGGGGGTTACAAGCGTCCGCGCGGGTGGGAGCGAGCACCCTTGCGCGAGCGCCGTCCCGTCCTTCCCCGCGCGGCCAACCCTCTGTAAGAGGGCCCTGGACCTCCCTTTTATAGGCGTAAGGAGAGGATCCAGGTGTACAATGGGGGTGTAGCAGTGTGCTAACGTGTCTAGCGGGGGAGACCTAGCGCCCTAAGTACATGCCATCGTGGCAGCCGGAGAGGTTTTGGCACCCAGTTCACGTGGTGTTGTGGCCGTCGAAGGAGCGCTGGAGCCTGGCGGAAGGACAGCTGTCGGGGCTGTCGAGTCCTTGCTGACGTCCTCTTGCTTCCATAAGGGGGCTGAGAGCCGCCGTCGTCACAGGGCATGCGGGGCGCCATCATTACTCCTATGGTGGAGCGAGCCAGATGGGACGCCGGTCTTGTTCCTCGTAGCCTGAGTCAGCTCGGGGTAGGGTAATGATGGCGCTTCCTGTTGACGTGGTCGGTCCGTGCCCTGGGTTGGGCGAGGTGGAGGCTCCTCCGAGGTCGAGGTCGAGGTCGAGTCTGTCTTCCAAGGTCGACGTCGAGTCCGAGCCCCTGGGTCGGACGAGGCGGAGACCGTCGGCTGTGGCCAGGGCTGAGTTCGAGCCCTGGGGTCGGGCGAAGCGGAGTTCGTCGTCCTTCGGGGCTGAGCCCGAGTCTGAGCCCTGGGGTCGGGCGAAGCGGAGTTCGTCGTCTTCCGGGGCTGAGCCCAAGTCCGAGCCCTGGGGTCGGGTGGAGCGGAGTTCGTCGTCTTCCGGGGCTGAGCCCGAGTCCGAGCCCTGGGGTCGGGCGAAGCGGAGTTCGTCGTCTTCCGGGGCTGAGCCCGAGTCCGAGCCCTGGGGTCGGGCGAAGCGGAGTTCGTCGTCTTCCGGGGCTGAGCCCGTGTCCGAGCCCTGGGGGCTGGCCGTAGCCCGGGTGCACGGTCGGGTCCCAAGTTCTCGGGCTGGTATGTTGACGCTGTCAATGGTGTGGCCGGAGCCGGGTTTGCGAGAGCAGCCCCCGAGCCTCTGCACAGGGCGAGAGGACGGTCAAGGACAGACTCGTCTTTTTTACATACGCCCCTGCGTCGCCTTTCCGCAAGGAGGAGGGGGGAAAGCGCCATGTTGCCCTCGGAGGGCGCCGAACATGGTGTCTCCTGTGAGCTGTTGGCGGGTAATCCGAGTGGACGCCCGTGCCCCATTTGTTAGGGGTCGGCTAGAGGCCCGGAGGCACGCTCCAAAAGTACCTGCGGGTGATCTGCCGGACCCGGTCCCCTTTTGACGGGGTCCGAGGGCTCGATGCCTCCCTCTGATGGGATTCCGTTACAAGATCGTTCCCGCTGGTCTCAGAAATGTCCTAGGGTACCTCGGGAGCGTAGCTCGAGCCTTGGTTATGTATCGAACCTACCCAGGGTCATCCCTCGCTCTGTGTCTGAGGCGACTGTGAACCCTTCGAGGGCTAGCCTACGAACCCTTGATCAGTAGTGGGCGCGGAGCCCGAGTGGCCTGAGGCGGCCGTTGAACCCTTCCGAGGGGCCAGCCATCGAACCTCTGATCAGTAGGGAGGCTCGGGGCCTGTTTCCTTCATGGAGAAGGATCCTTTTCGGGGTATCCCCCTTTCCCGGTCCCTGTTGTAAGAGAGAGAAAGAGGAAAAGGAAAAGGATACGAAATCGAATGACGTGGCGTACCTTTTTTGACGCGGTCATTATGGCGAAGGCGAAGCGTCGCTTGCTTCTCCTGCCTGAGGCGCCGCCTGTCCCGCCACGGAGTTAATGCGACGGGGCGAGTGGTTCGCAAGGCGTCCGTTGTGCGTGCGCGGGCCGTTTGAGGAACGGATCACGGGCGCGCCATCTTCACGCCGTGAGAGAGGGTTCT
Source organism: Zea luxurians (assembly GCA_029449295.1). Lineage (NCBI taxonomy): Eukaryota > Viridiplantae > Streptophyta > Magnoliopsida > Poales > Poaceae > Zea > Zea luxurians. Next base: position 38,747,999 of record JAOPSE010000001.1, on the reverse strand, counting down.
CTCGCTGCCCCTGGATGGGACGTAAGCTTGGCTGACGACGTGACCGCTGCTCCTGCCCGCCTGCCACCGCCATTACTGCTGACCCATTTGTGGCCGCATTGACCGTTGCGCCTGGCTGGCACTGCTGGGTCACACGCAGGGTTGCCTCGAGTCACGGTATTGGCTCCGCGGTCGAGGAGGCGCGGTAGTGGCGCGAGTGGCGGTGCAGTTGCTCGCACGTAGCAACCGGCGCGCCGGTTGCATGACACGTGGGCCTGGACCTCCATGCTGGGCGCGTTGGAGTCGAAGGGGCGTGCCCACCTGGCGCGGTTGCATGCCGACTGCATGGCTGTCCACCCTTTCACCCGCTGGTCTGGGCGAAAGTGGAGGAATGCTTGTAACCGCTGGGCAGTTGCATGCCCTGCGCGCGGCGGTTTGGCTCCTTCTGCCCTGGACCAGCTTTGCATGACGCGTGGGGCCCAGCCCCCGTGCCGTAGGGGGAGGACCTTGGAGCGTGTTGGAGAAGACAGCCCGCAACGGCTGAGGACACAAGTGGGGAGAGTTGCCTTTAAAAGAGGGCGACCCCCTTGGAGGGCAACCATGTCTTCGCGCTCCCCTCATGCATCATGTCTTTCCACCTTCCGAGCCCCTGGATGGGGGACGCCCGCAATCCTTCCGCCTTATCGTCGGAGGAACACAACTTCGTGGAAGTTGGTACCTGTAACACCCTAAAGTTCAATCTTGTGAAGACAAGGAAAAATTCTCAAAGATTTTAAATCAAAACACCTTTCCTTAAAAATAATCATAATTTAGAAGCTTCCACTCATGAATATGTTAAAAATACATAATTAAAGATACTTAGATAATCTAAATTGCCTTTTGGGTTAGGATATATGAAAGAATTAGGGTTAAACTATTTCTTAATATATATAGTCTACAATATAAATTTGATTTCCCTAAGAGTAATAAGGTAGGGATTATTCTACTATATGATTAAAAAGCTTGTCTAAAAGAACTAAAATAAATAAAGAAATACATAAAATAGGTTTTTGCACATTATGCTGAAGTTCTATATGTGTATCCAAATTAAGTGTATGAACTTTAAACTTGTGTTGATTTGAAATTCAAATGGAAAGGAAAATAGAAAATGGAAAATAAAAGGAGAAGGGGAGAATTAAGAAAAATACCACATAAATAAATTAAAAATCAGAATAAACACCCCTCACACTTAAATTATTAAATTATACCATTCAAACTAAGGACAAGTTATTTCACAAAGTTTGAATTTAAACTTGAACTCAAATTGATTTGAAAATGGAGAAAAGAAAATAGAAAATAAAAAGAAAAAAAGAAAGGAAGCTAACTGGGCCGCCATACCCCATTTCTGGCCCATCACCGCTTTCTACCCGCGCAAGCCCAACTCCACCCCGCCGCGCGATGACGACCAGGGCCCACTGGCCAGCCTCTCCCCCGCGCGCTCGGTCACTCTCTCGCTCACGCTCTGTTTCACCGAACTGCGGGGCCCGCATGGAAGTCTCACCCGAATTCTTCTTTGCGCGCGTGACTTACTGACGTGTGGGGCCACGCTGTCATCTCCTAGCTTCTTCGCTCAACAGAAGCGCAGCGAGATCCGCGGCAAGCTTACAGGTCGCGCCCTGGTTCCTCGGCCGCGTGGTCCTCGCCTGCTCGGACTTCGCCGCCTGGGTATAAAGCTCGGGTCGTTCCCCTAGCTCCCCCGTGTCGCACCGCGCCCGGGATTCACCAAAGTCGTGAAGGAGCGCGAGAGAATAAGAGACCCGCCGCCGCGGGCCAATTCCGGTTCGCCGCCGACGTTGCCTCCGAGGGTGCCTGTGGGTCGTCACCAAGGGGCCTTGGAAGCTTACACGGGGATCGCCTGCGACCGGGGTCGTCTCGGGTGACGCGAATTCCTCACCGAAGTCGCGCCTCCGCCGTGCGCCGTGGACGGGACTCCTGGGAGCTTAATCCTCGGTATGGAATCCACCATTATGTTCGCTACCCTCTCCTCTCTGTTCTGCGCCTGTCAATTTTAAAATAGGTGCGCTCGTACGTTAATCGGCCCTTCGCCGGCCATGGCGCCGCCGGGGGAATGCTCGTGCGCCGCCGCCTGGGGTCGCCGGGGGAAGAAGAACCCTGTGAACCATCGGATCCGAGATGGAAGGTGGAGATTAGATGGGCGATAACGGTTCGATCATGGCGTGCGTGGATCGCTGGATCGTGAGCCGACGGCTATGATCGGATCCTTAGTGTTTAAAATAGGCACCGTTAGATCTTGATCCAACGCGCGCGATCTGTTACCAACTCAGGCTCTTTTGGTTGCCGTCCAGATCTAATTCTACGGCCGAAAACACTAGATACCTCTTCGGCCGACAACTTTGCTAAAGAGCCCCTCCACTTATTTGAAATAAACCCGCCGTCCTATACGACTGTGCTCTGAGTCTTAGAAGATTTACCCAGAGCCCCCTGACCTTTCTTATAATTGAGGCCCAGTCCAGAACATAATAAAATCAGAGAAAATGGTTATTAAATAGATTTTTAATATGAAAATAATTGCTAAAACTTAGATAATTCATAGAAAATTCATTTTAGCTCCAAATTGAACCATTCCAGTTTCTAAAATTTTGTAATAATATTCTTCATCTTTTTGTGCCTCTGTTTTGGCATGAAAAGCTCATTTAAATTTATCTAACACTTAATCTTGTATTAAATACATAAAAGCTACAAAAATTCATAACTTAAAATCTATAACTCCAAATTTAATGATTCCAATTCCTGTGATCTTATTTTAATGTCTAGATTATTACTGTGTATTTTATTTACATGCTTGGTGTAATGTTAATTTTGCCTATACCATGTTTGTTTGAATTGCTACGACTAGCAGTGAGGTCACGAGTCATCTGAGAATCATCCTGGTACCTGGATCTCAAGGCCCAGGCAAGTTGTGCCCTTGATCACTTCTTTTTACCCACTCATGTTCTAATTAATCATAATGATCTGCATAGGTTAATTTTGATGGGACCCAATAGGATACCCCAGTTTGTCTATCTTTATACCTTGTTTACCACTGAACCTTCTGGGTAGTACTTGCTAGTGCTATATGTGGTTTTGGGTATGGAGATACATTATTCATGATTACACTTTTGTTATCAGTTGTTATTTACTGTTCATGATAAGATCATTATGTTAAATGGAACATGGAGAACCACCCGGGAAAACAGTGCTACCACAAGGGTGGAATGGGACGCCCTTGGCCGATTAATTAGGAAAGCTAGTGGAAGACTACCTTACCCGAAAGGGGCAAGGGCAGTAGGGGAGAGGTCAGTGTAGGGAGGCCCTCGGGAGGATTTTGCTGCGATGGCGGTCCTGCAAGGGATTCCTGCACTGGATCTTCCTATAAACTGTAGCGGGTTTTCGGAAGCTAGTGGAACTTTGTAAAGGCCTCGTAGTGTTACCCTGCCTCGCTTCCTTGGTAGAGGTGTATGGGATTCATGACCCCTTGGCAGATGGGTAACACGACTTGTGGGTAAAGATGCGCAACCTCTGCAGAGTGTAAAACTGGTATACTAGCCGTGCTCACGGTCATGAGCAGCTCGGACCCTCACATGATTAATTTATGGAACTAAATTCAATTTGTCATATGCATTGCATTGCAGGTGGTGTTGTTACTTTTTGATCTATTACTTAATCGGGTTTGGTATTTACTTATACTTAGTAACTGCTAATAAAATTTTGACCAACTTTAAAAGCAATGCTCAGCTCTAACCATCTTCTTTGGTAAGCCTTACACTTCACGTGAGCTCCCACCTTTGGCGAGTTCATGCACATTATTCCCCACAACTTGTTGAGCGATGAACGTATGTGAGCTCACTCTTGCTGTCTCACATACACCACAGGTCAAGACCAGGTACTGCAGGATGATGCTCATGGAGGATGCTGTGATGAGTTCGTGAGAGGTCTAGGTCGTCGTCTCCCAGTCAACTTTGGGTTGCTGGACCGTTGTCTCCTTATAATGTAATTATTTATTTTGTATAGAACTCCTGTTATATATAAAGTTGTGACATTCGATCCTGTGCCACTATACATCATATGTATGAGACTTGGTCCCAGCATACCTGGTGTTTATGTTAACCCCGGGTTTTGGATCCCTAAAATCCGGGTGTTACAGAAGTGGTATCAGAGGAATGTTGACTGTAGGACGAAACCTAGAAAGAACTGGACAACCAATACTTACTTACCTTTGCTACTCTGATCTTTTCTAAACTTAACTTAATCTTTTCTCATCTATTTCCGCTTCACTCTGATTATTCTTATCTTTTCTTTCTAAAAGACAAATGTGGATTTCACACTTTGAAATCCGTACCTAAAGTGACTTTAGGAATAGGAGACCTAATCCTAGGAACAAAAACAAAACTATTTTTATAAGAGTCTATGTATTTGAATGTTTGCTCTTATGAAATATGTCTGATTTGGATCTTTGTTTGAATGTGATGGGTTGTGGAGTAATGTCCACAATTACATCTGCATATACATCTAGGCATAAAAGCTAGCATTTATAAAATAACTAGACAGCCTGGATTATCCCCATTGGAACTTATCTAGCTTAAGAAATTTATCTTATCCTAAAAGATCTCATTCTAACCAATTCATCTTATCTTAAAAGGATTCTCCCTTATCTTAATAGATCCATCTCATCTTAAAAGATACTCATCTTATCTTAAAAAGACTTTATCTCATCCTAATAGATCTAACTGACCTCAAAAGATTTTATCTTATTTTTATGGATCCATCTTATCCTAATAGGCATACTTATCCACCCTAGTTTAAACAACCATGATCTAATACAAATTAATTAGATCTTATTTAGTCAAACTAGTCATACCAATCTAATCTAGATCCCATCTAATCTAATATGAACTAATCTAATGTGGTCTACTTAAACATATTAAGTGATACTAGTAGAAGAAATTAGACCCTACTAGCCATGTATTAACCTAACCTAGAGCCATGATGAATGGTATAACCTTTTCTATTCCCACCTAACAACAAACAAACTTGTAACCTACATCTTGTAGTCTATCTCACCCATATATATCTCTCATCTTGACAAATTCCATCTTACCCTTGGATATTCACCTTATATGATTGGTTACCCCAATCTGGACATAAAAACAAAGACCAAGCCCTACTAAAGAATCTTCAGAATTATGACCAGCTACTAGCTTATTTATTCCGCTTATTGAATAATTTCCTTTGCAAAACTATTACCATATGCTTCTAAACTTTCATGGTCAATACCAGGAAAGGAAAGATTATCACGTAACAACAAACAGAAAATGAATCCTCCAAATCCTCCACCTGTTGAAATCGATCAAGTGGTTGCTACCCAAAGACTGGTAATACAACAATTAACAGAACTGGTGACCGAGATGCAGAATCAGATAAGACAACAACGCGAGGAAATACGTCAGGCCCGCCAAGAAATAAGACAAGCACGGTTGGAAAGACAACAACAACAACCCCCACCACCACCAGCTTCACCAAACTACATAGATATAGATTATGATGATTTGTAAGATCTAGATGTTACTTTAGTTAGTAGATAATATGATATTATTCGAGAAGGAACAATAAGGTCTATTGACCCTATGTTTTGTTAAAGAATTATACCTCATGCTGAGATTTCTTTGTTTGTGCATATGTTCCGAGAACAATATGAGTATACATCCCTTTTTTTACAAATCTCGAGGACGAGATTATTTTTAAGGGGGGTAGGATTTGTAACACCCTAAAGTTCAATCTTGTGAAGACAAGGAAAAATTCTCAAAGATTTTAAATCAAAACACCTTTCCTTAAAAATAATCATAATTTAGAAGCTTCCACTCATGAATATGTTAAAAATACATAATTAAAGATACTTAGATAATCTAAATTGCCTTTTGGGTTAGGATATATGAAAGAATTAGGGTTAAACTATTTCTTAATATATATAGTCTACAATATAAATTTGATTTCCCTAAGAGTAATAAGGTAGGGATTATTCTACTATATGATTAAAAAGCTTGTCTAAAAGAACTAAAATAAATAAAGAAATACATAAAATAGGTTTTTGCACATTATGCTGAAGTTCTATATGTGTATCCAAATTAAGTGTATGAACTTTAAACTTGTGTTGATTTGAAATTCAAATGGAAAGGAAAATAGAAAATGGAAAATAAAAGGAGAAGGGGAGAATTAAGAAAAATACCACATAAATAAATTAAAAATCAGAATAAACACCCCTCACACTTAAATTATTAAATTATACCATTCAAACTAAGGACAAGTTATTTCACAAAGTTTGAATTTAAACTTGAACTCAAATTGATTTGAAAATGGAGAAAAGAAAATAGAAAATAAAAAGAAAAAAAGAAAGGAAGCTAACTGGGCCGCCATACCCCATTTCTGGCCCATCACCGCTTTCTACCCGCGCAAGCCCAACTCCACCCCGCCGCGCGATGACGACCAGGGCCCACTGGCCAGCCTCTCCCCCGCGCGCTCGGTCACTCTCTCGCTCACGCTCTGTTTCACCGAACTGCGGGGCCCGCATGGAAGTCTCACCCGAATTCTTCTTTGCGCGCGTGACTTACTGACGTGTGGGGCCACGCTGTCATCTCCTAGCTTCTTCGCTCAACAGAAGCGCAGCGAGATCCGCGGCAAGCTTACAGGTCGCGCCCTGGTTCCTCGGCCGCGTGGTCCTCGCCTGCTCGGACTTCGCCGCCTGGGTATAAAGCTCGGGTCGTTCCCCTAGCTCCCCCGTGTCGCACCGCGCCCGGGATTCACCAAAGTCGTGAAGGAGCGCGAGAGAATAAGAGACCCGCCGCCGCGGGCCAATTCCGGTTCGCCGCCGACGTTGCCTCCGAGGGTGCCTGTGGGTCGTCACCAAGGGGCCTTGGAAGCTTACACGGGGATCGCCTGCGACCGGGGTCGTCTCGGGTGACGCGAATTCCTCACCGAAGTCGCGCCTCCGCCGTGCGCCGTGGACGGGACTCCTGGGAGCTTAATCCTCGGTATGGAATCCACCATTATGTTCGCTACCCTCTCCTCTCTGTTCTGCGCCTGTCAATTTTAAAATAGGTGCGCTCGTACGTTAATCGGCCCTTCGCCGGCCATGGCGCCGCCGGGGGAATGCTCGTGCGCCGCCGCCTGGGGTCGCCGGGGGAAGAAGAACCCTGTGAACCATCGGATCCGAGATGGAAGGTGGAGATTAGATGGGCGATAACGGTTCGATCATGGCGTGCGTGGATCGCTGGATCGTGAGCCGACGGCTATGATCGGATCCTTAGTGTTTAAAATAGGCACCGTTAGATCTTGATCCAACGCGCGCGATCTGTTACCAACTCAGGCTCTTTTGGTTGCCGTCCAGATCTAATCCTACGGCCGAAAACACTAGATACCTCTTCGGCCGACAACTTTGCTAAAGAGCCCCTCCACTTATTTGAAATAAACCCGCCGTCCTATACGACTGTGCTCTGAGTCTTAGAAGATTTACCCAGAGCCCCCTGACCTTTCTTATAATTGAGGCCCAGTCCAGAACATAATAAAATCAGAGAAAATGGTTATTAAATAGATTTTTAATATGAAAATAATTGCTAAAACTTAGATAATTCATAGAAAATTCATTTTAGCTCCAAATTGAACCATTCCAGTTTCTAAAATTTTGTAATAATATTCTTCATCTTTTTGTGCCTCTGTTTTGGCATGAAAAGCTCATTTAAATTTATCTAACACTTAATCTTGTATTAAATACATAAAAGCTACAAAAATTCATAACTTAAAATCTATAACTCCAAATTTAATGATTCCAATTCCTGTGATCTTATTTTAATGTCTAGATTATTACTGTGTATTTTATTTACATGCTTGGTGTAATGTTAATTTTGCCTATACCATGTTTGTTTGAATTGCTACGACTAGCAGTGAGGTCACGAGTCATCTGAGAATCATCCTGGTACCTGGATCTCAAGGCCCAGGCAAGTTGTGCCCTTGATCACTTCTTTTTACCCACTCATGTTCTAATTAATCATAATGATCTGCATAGGTTAATTTTGATGGGACCCAATAGGATACCCCAGTTTGTCTATCTTTATACCTTGTTTACCACTGAACCTTCTGGGTAGTACTTGCTAGTGCTATATGTGGTTTTGGGTATGGAGATACATTATTCATGATTACACTTTTGTTATCAGTTGTTATTTACTGTTCATGATAAGATCATTATGTTAAATGGAACATGGAGAACCACCCGGGAAAACAGTGCTACCACAAGGGTGGAATGGGACGCCCTTGGCCGATTAATTAGGAAAGCTAGTGGAAGACTACCTTACCCGAAAGGGGCAAGGGCAGTAGGGGAGAGGTCAGTGTAGGGAGGCCCTCGGGAGGATTTTGCTGCGATGGCGGTCCTGCAAGGGATTCCTGCACTGGATCTTCCTATAAACTGTAGCGGGTTTTCGGAAGCTAGTGGAACTTTGTAAAGGCCTCGTAGTGTTACCCTGCCTCGCTTCCTTGGTAGAGGTGTATGGGATTCATGACCCCTTGGCAGATGGGTAACACGACTTGTGGGTAAAGATGCGCAACCTCTGCAGAGTGTAAAACTGGTATACTAGCCGTGCTCACGGTCATGAGCAGCTCGGACCCTCACATGATTAATTTATGGAACTAAATTCAATTTGTCATATGCATTGCATTGCAGGTGGTGTTGTTACTTTTTGATCTATTACTTAATCGGGTTTGGTATTTACTTATACTTAGTAACTGCTAATAAAATTTTGACCAACTTTAAAAGCAATGCTCAGCTCTAACCATCTTCTTTGGTAAGCCTTACACTTCACGTGAGCTCCCACCTTTGGCGAGTTCATGCACATTATTCCCCACAACTTGTTGAGCGATGAACGTATGTGAGCTCACTCTTGCTGTCTCACATACACCACAGGTCAAGACCAGGTACTGCAGGATGATGCTCATGGAGGATGCTGTGATGAGTTCGTGAGAGGTCTAGGTCGTCGTCTCCCAGTCAACTTTGGGTTGCTGGACCGTTGTCTCCTTATAATGTAATTATTTATTTTGTATAGAACTCCTGTTATATATAAAGTTGTGACATTCGATCCTGTGCCACTATACATCATATGTATGAGACTTGGTCCCAGCATACCTGGTGTTTATGTTAACCCCGGGTTTTGGATCCCTAAAATCCGGGTGTTACAGTACCTTTCAGCCATCGTTCGGCTTCAAGGATTTTCATCATGCAGCCCGGCCGCATTCCCTCACCGGTGGTCACCCAAGACGGTGACCTCCAGTTCGATGGTGGGGAGAAGCAAATCGGGCTGCGGCCTCTGCCCCTCCATCAGCTTCAAGGATGTTCATCATCAGTGCTGGGGAGGGGAGTTTGCCGAGTTGGGGTCGGTCCCTGCGCGGGCGGCGGCCCGCTCCTTCCCTCAGTGATCGGGGGGAAGGGCGTTCGCCGTTCGTGGCGTTGGCAGCTACCGCGTGCCTGGCTCTCTAAGCCAGGTGGCTTCGGAGCCACTCCCGGCGCCGCCTTCCGCCACGGCAGCCGGAAGAGGTTTCTCTGCCGGCGAGCTGGCCGGTGCCGCCCACGGACTGGCCTCCAACTCTACGGCCTTCTGCCCGTCCTTGCCTCTCGAGTGAGGGCATGGGCGAGGGCCTCATGGTAGCAGCATCCGCCCTGAGGTCATCGCTGCTGCTGTTCGGCCCCCCGGAGTAGAAGTCGTCGTCGTCGCCGATGCTGGGGCGAGCGACGGCAAGCCGTTCGTCAGTCTTCTGTTGCTCCGCAGGCCCCCTAATCGTGTGGGGCTATTCGTACCTGCGGAGGTGGAACCAGAGTTTCGTTTGTAATGGCACTTTGAGTGCCGGTGTCTTGTTCATTGTGGCTGTCGGAGCCTGAACATGTATGTATTTTCGGCGCGGAGCCGTGTTTTTTCCTCATTTCGAGCACTAAGACTCGCCTGTTGGTTATCTGAACCGGTTCACCAAGTGTGAGTCGCCTCGTGCGAAGGTGACGAGTGAGGTATCCGTATCCCGGAGGCGTAGGAGTCCCTCGGCTCGGTCGGCCTTGTTGTCTGTTGGGGCGAAGGCAAAGGCGCCACCCTTCGCTCGAAGCCTTCGCTGCAGCAGCTGAGCCAACAGAAACAAAACAGGCAGGGACACCCTTCGCTTGTTCCGCACCAGACGAAGACCGGCGACGAAGGGCATCCCACAGCGTGGCCTCGTCCAGCTCAGAGGCCCACGTGCGATCCGGCCCATCGTAGCGGGCCCCGCGTGGCCGTCGTGCGTTACGGGCCTAATTTGTAAAGACATCCCTGTAATTACAGTCTGTAACCCCGCCTTATGGGAATATTCTGGGGATAACCTAGGTAGCTAAGGGCACACGCTTCCTTAGGTCAAGGCGCTGCGCTCTCAGGTACCTATAAATACCCCTGCACAGTGCCTGTGAGAGGCCAGATTAACAGAGCTTTTGCCATCTAGCGCGAGTGCCCTGTTGACATCACTGTTCACCCTTGTTGGATCCCCTTGCAACTGAGAGCAAGTTCCAACATTTGGCGCCCACCGTTCGTGCTACGAGAAAACCACCCACGATGGCACCAAAGAGAGCTAACCCGAAGGCTGACGAGGCTGCGAAGGCAGCACTGCTCGCCGCAAGAAAGGGCAAGGCCCTCGCCCTCACCCAATCCACCCACCAAGAGGCCACTGAAGACGATGTTCCTCGCGCCTGCGAAGACGACACCCTCCGCACCTGCGACCCTGAGGGACAACCGCGGCCACCCTCAGGCTTCGCACCACCGGAGGGCGCGGACCTCACCGAGGACGGTGAAGTCCTCGGCGTCTCAGCAGAAGAACAGCTACAGCTGCGCGCCCTGCGCCTCAAGAACCGCAATCTCCAGAGGTAGAAGGAGATACTGGAGGCCAAGCGCCAGCGTGTGTCCGCACTAGCCAAAGTGCGGCAAATGATACGCGACGAAGAGCAGAAGGCCCAAGAACTCGAGCGGGAGATTGCGCTGATGCAGCGCGAAGGCCACCTCGGCCTGCAGCACGAGTCACCCCTCCAGCAGCGCGCTCAACTCGAAGACACGCGCGAAGGCCACCTCGGCCTGCAGCATGGGCCACCCCTGCAACACCGCGCGCAACCGGAGGACCCGCGTCTCCCCCAACGCGACCACACCTTCCCGCACGCCGCGCCATTCCAAGGGGTCAACTATCTCGATGAGCGAAGTCCCCTGGCGCCACACCTGCAAGTGACGCCTTGGCCAGCTAACTTCCGGGCAGGGACCAATCCCAAGTACAACGGCAGCACCGACCCGGCTCAATACATAATGAGTTATCAGGTCGCTGTTGCATCTTCCGAAGGGGATGACGCCACAATGGCGAAGTCTTTCATCATCGCCCTCGAGGGCCCAGCACTCACCTGGTTCACCAGGTTGCCTCCGTTGTCCATTGATTCCTGGAGAAGTCTCCGGGACAAGTTCCTGCTCAACTTCTAAGGGTACCACCCAGACACTGACGCCCTGAGGGAGTATTACCGCAAATTTTTAACACTCAAATCACAGCTGCCCTCAGTCGATGACCAGATTGCCATCCACTATGCTATCAGTGGCCTTCGCGCCGGCGTCCTTTATAGCCACTGCATCAGAGATCCGCCAAAGAACCTCCAGGAGTTATATCAGCTGTTTGAAAAGTACGCCAGATCTGAAGAGCTCCACCAGCGCAAGATTGAGTCCCAAAGGAAGCCGAAAGATGCTCCACAGTCCAGCCGCACGTGGACAAGGACTCCGCAGCCAGACTCCGCTCGAGATAGCCGCAATCAGCAGCAAGTGCACAACATCGCCAACCAGCATCCCGCTGCTGACCCCCCTCGTCGCCAGGAATATCCCCCCAGGGCCACGGAAATGGCACTCATGGTAGGGGCCGAGGGCGTGCGCAGCCGCCGCGCCGATTTTACTGCCTCTTCCATGGCGAAGATTGCGCCCACCAAACCAAAGACTGCCCCAAGACGAAGGCTACCAGAGACAGAATGGCACGGGCGCAGCCAGCCGACAACCCCAGAATTGTCGCGCACAATTACCAGCAACCCCCTCCACCATATATCCACGCTCCCGCCCCGCATCCACCGCACCACGCTTACCAACACCATCAGGAAGTACAAATCGTACCTCCTCCACCCCCTCCACCACACCAGCAACACCAAAACATCCCTCATGCCCCAAAGCAGGAAGACTTCGCCGATCAACCATATCGCGGAGTCATCCACATGATAACTGGGGGGTCCAGCATTGACTTCGACACCAAGCGGCAGAAGCGGGACCACTACCGCAGCGTCAACCATGTCGCCGTCACGGGCCCAGTCGTGCAGACAAAGTGGTCCCACATACCGCTAACCTTCGACACACGGGACGTCGACCTGCGCAGCGCCCCCACTGCGACGCCATGGTTATCAATTGCAGCGTGGCAGGCTGGGACCTGCACAAAGTCCTAGTTGACAACGGCAGTCAGGCGGACATCATCTTCCTCCACGCCTTCGATCGCATGGGCATAAGCCACAGCCTGCTTAAGCCTTCGGACAACCCGCTGTATGGCTTCGGCGGCAAGGGCACTTTCCATGTCGGCAAAATAGAGCTGCCTCTCTCCTTCGGTGTAGCACCCAATGCCCGAAGCGAGCAAATAACCTTCGACATTGTGGACATGGTATATCCTTACAATGCCATCATGGGCCGGGGCTCCATCAATAAGTTCGAAGCAGCCATTCATGGACTGTATCTATGTATGAAGATACCAGGTCCGTTAGGCGTCATCACAGTCTTCGGCAATCAACAGACTGCACGCAACATAGAGCGGGACTTCGTGCCCGGTCAAAGAAACGTGCACTGCCTCACGGCCCAACGCGAGGTCCCCGCGCCTGCCAACCCAACCTATAAGCAGCACGACAAGGCACAGCTGCAGAGCAACGACGGGACCAAGACTGTCCCCCTCGACCAGGCCACGCCCAGGCAGACAGTCATTATCAGCGAAGACCTTACTTCGCATGAAGAAGAAAAGCTCCTCTGCTGCCTGTCCAAGAACAAAGATGTCTTCGCCTGGTCGGCCCTCGATCTGGTCGGGGTTAGCCGTTCAATAATTGAGCACAGTCTGGGAATCGACCCTTCGGTACGGCCGAAAAAGCAGCGGCTTCGCAAGATGTCCGACGAGAAGACGAAGGCCGCCAAGGCAAAAGTGCACCGCCTCCTGGAAGCCAAATTCATCGAGCCGGTGGCTTACCCCACATGGCTCTCCAATGTCGTGATGGTGCAGAAAAAGAGCGGGAAGTGGCGAATGTGCATCGACTTCACCAGTCTCAATAAAGCCTGCCCAAAGGACAATTTCCCGTTGCCGCGGATCGACAAAATAGTCGACAGCGCGGCTGGATGCGAGGTCATGTCCCTCCTCGATTGCTTCTCCGGTTACCACCAGATATACATGAAGGAAGAAGACAAGGCTAGCACCAGCTTTATAACACCCTTCGGCACATATTGCTTCATCAGAATGCCGGAGGGACTCAAGAACGCCGGGTCCACCTTTTCCAGGCTTACCAAAACAGTGCTCGAAGGGCAAGTTGGCAGAAACATATTCACATATGTAGACGACATTGTCGTCGCCAGCAAGAGCAAGGAGGACCACCTTGCCGACCTCGCCGAAACATTCGCGAACATGCGAGACGCACAACTCCGCCTAAACCCGGAAAAGTGCGTCTTCGGCGTTCGCCAAGGCAAAATATTGGGCTACTTGGTATCACACCGTGGCATCGAGTCCAACCCAACCAAGATTCAGGCCATCTTAGACATGACGCCTCCGCAGTCCGTCAGGGACGTCCAGCGCCTGACAGGCAGATTGGCCGCTCTCAACAGATTCATCTCCAGGTCCGCCGAGCGAAGTCTCCCCTTCCTCAAGACACTCCGTGGTGCAAAAGACTTCGCCTGGGGACCAGAGCAGGCGGCGGCCTTCGCCTCATTAAAACAGTACCTGACAGAGTTGGCCGTCCTTACCAGCCCCGACCCCTCGCTCCCCCTGCTACTCTACGTCGCGGCTTCGCCACATGCGGTCAGCGCGGCGCTAGTGCAGGAGCAGACTGTCGAGGGCGCGGTCCGGCAGTGCCCCGTGTACTATGTCTCCGAAGTGCTGACACCGTCCAAGTGCAACATGACAGAGCTGGAGAAGATTGCCTACGCAGTCGTCATGTCGTCGTGCAAACTGCGCCATTACTTCGAAGCATTCAAGGTCCGAGTCACCTCAAACAGGGGACTCAGCGAATTATTCAGAAACCCGGAGGCATCGGTGAGGATTGCCAAGTGGGCGGCCGAACTCTCCGGCTACCACATCTGCTTCGAGCCCAGGACAGCTATCAAGTCTCAAGTCCTGGCAGACTTCGTCGTCGACTGGACTGGGCCAACAACACAGCCAGACCCGTCCGCAGAGAAGATTTGGACGATGCACTGCGACGGCGCATGGTGCCATGCGGGGGTAGGCGTCGCCGCAGTCATCACCTCACTAGTCGGGGTCAAGCACAGATACGCAGCACGACTCAGCTTCAATCTGGAATCCGACAGATGCACAAATAATATAGCAGAATACGAAGCAGTCATCCTCGGCCTCCGCAAGCTAAGGGCCCTCGGAGTCACCACCTGCATCATCAAAACAGACTCCAAGGTAGTTGCCGGCCAAGTCGAGAAAGACTATGCAGCAAAGGACCCCGCGCTCATGCAGTACCTCGCGGCCATCCGAAGTCTCGAGAGGCAATTCAAGGGGTTCACCTTGCAGCATGTGGATCAGGCCAAGAATGAAGAGGCCGACGCATTGGCCAAGGCTGCCACCAGGGGCGAAACTCTGCCCTCCGACGTGTTCTTTCATGTCATCGGCACGCCAGCTGTCCGGAGCCTCGAAGGGCTCCAAATAACCAATAACAGCGAGGGCCACCGCATAGTCAACCTTATCATGACCGAAGACTGGCGGGCACCAATAACCCTGTTCCTACAGGGGTTTTATCATCCAGCCGACATCAGTGAGGCTAAGCGCCTCAGACATCGAAGCCGAGACTTCGCACTGATTGAAGGCCAACTCTACAAAAAAGGGGTCAGTCAGCCAATGCTTAAGTGCGTCACCGAAGCCGAAGGCATGCAGATCCTACGTGAAGTCCACAGTGGCACGTGCGGCTCACACGCAGGGCCAAGGGCCCTAGCTGCTAAGGTGATCCGCTAGGGTTTTTACTGGCCCGCAATGATCTGCGCCGCAAATCGGGTCACACGGTCCTGCGAAGCCTGCCAGAAGTTTTCTCCTCGGTCAGGCAGCCCCTCGCAGTATACAAAGCTGATCGCCCATACATGGCCTCTCCAGCGCTGGGGCCTGGACATTGTCGGGCCCCTGCCCACCGCTCAGGGGAACCTTAAGTTCGCCTTCGTCGCTGTCGAGTACTTCACCAAATGGATCGAGGCGCGGGCTGTTTCTACAATAACGTCAAAGACTGCCCAAAAATTCTTCTGGCAGAACATTGTTTGCCGCTTCGGAGTACCGTCCGAACTAACAGTTGACAACGGCAAGCAGTTTGACAACCAAGACTTCAAGGATTTTTGTTTCTCCATTGGCACCAAGCTTGCCTTCGCCTCAGTCTATCATCCGCAGTCCAACGGGGTCGTGGAACGCGCCAACGGGAAAATCTTCACAGCTGTCAAGAAAATGCTCCTTGAACAAAAAAGGGCAGATGGACCGATTTGTTACCTGAGGCAGTCTGGGCACTAAACACAACTGAGTGCAGGGCGACCGGGTTTACTCCCTTCCGCCTTCTATATGGATCGGAGGCCATGACCCCGCAAGAAATAAAGCATGGGTCCCCGCGAACAGTTCCGTCAGCCGTCCCCGACGTGGACGAGCCAACTTCAAAGGATCTCATTGACGGAGACCGAGTCCTCGCCCTACAGGCCCTAAACAAATACCAAGCCCAGACCAAAGCATGGCGCGACCAATCAGTCATCCCGAGGGAGTTCAGCGAGGGGGACCTCGTACTCGTCCGGACAGCTCGGACGGAGTCCAAGGGAAAGCTGGAGCCCAGGTTGGAGGGCCCCTTTATAGTCAAGACAAAAGCTTCCCCCAGCGCTTACAGGCTCACAACGCCAAACGGCGAGGACCTGGAGCACTCCTGGAACATCGACAACCTCCGCAAATTTTTTGTTTGACTCCTCAGGGCTGATTTCGCCCTTGTAATTCGCCAAAACAATCTTGTACCGGCCCGCACTCTTTTCCTCCCGGGGGGTGAGGTTTTTAACGAGGCGGAGCCATGTAATATATGTGTGAAAAATCCCCCGCAAAAACATGCGTCGAAAAAAGACCGCGACGACGGTCTTCGACATTCGACCAACACGAGGTCACCGCGAGGCTAAGCGCTAGCCACCCTCGCGTGCGACAAATCCGCGCAGAAGTCGCCTAAGGGTGCAGCCGGACTAAGCACAACAAGTGCGAAAAAACCAAAGTCTATCGCGAAGACTATCCGCGTAGAAGTCGCCTAAGGGTGCAGCCGGACTAAGCACAACAAGTGCGAAAAAACCAAAGTCTATCGCGAAGACTATCCGCGCAGAAGTCGCCTAAGGGTGCAGCCGGACTAAGCACGACTAGTGCGAAAAAACCAAAGTCTATCGCGAAGACTATCCGCGCAGAAGTCGCCTAAGGGTGCAGCCGGATTAAGCACAACAAGTGCGAAAAAACCAAAGTCTATCGCGAAGACTATCCGCGCAGAAGTCGCCTAAGGGTGCAGCCGGACTAAGCACAACAAGTGCGAAAAAACCAAAGTCTATCGCGAAGACTATCCGTGTAGAAGACACCTAAGGGTACAACCGGACTAACACAACAAAGGCAGAAACGACAACGTCAAACCGTCCGCGCCAAGACCAACTATAATCACACCAGCATAGCACAACAAAACAAACCAGACAAAGTCCACAACGCCTTCGCACACATATACAAGCGAGGGCACACAACTTCATCATACAAGCCTCTACATATACAAGCGAGGGCACCACACTCTACATCGGCTCAACCTTAGGAATAATTCCCATCTCCCTATAATTAAATAACATTATCCTAAGCTCCTCACCCGCAAAAAGACTTCGCAGTTCCCCTTCACCTGTATTCACGACGGCCGGCAAAGACAACAGTTCCTGCTGGCCAGCCCCACTCACACGAAGCCGAGCCCCCTCCGCCCCACTAACTCTACGTTTCGCAACCGCCCTTCGTCGTCGTCGCCCGGTGCTAGGACCTGGCACATCTCCTGCGTCCGCGACGTGCGGCGAAGCCTCCGCCGCAGCCACATCCAAGGCCGCAAAGTAGTCCAAGTCCTCCTCCGATGACTCCTCAGCCACTCAACCGAGGTCCCAGAGTCAGCACAATCAAAAAACTCAGATGCAGATCCACCACATTCATTACCATCTTCCGCGGTCGAAGCCGCCAAAAATTTAGTAGTAGCGGTTGTGTGCGCAGGCCCAAAATCTTGAACCTGCGCAGCAACCAAAATTCAGCAACATATACAAATTTCCCCAACCCTCTACACCCACTACGCCACCTGCGACGGCCCTGACGTTGCGGGAGCCTCCGCCGTTGGCTCCGCCGTTGCTTCCGCTGTTGTCTCCGCCGCCACCGCCGCGGGATCTTCAGCACTCGGCGCAGCAGCTGCGGAGGCATCAGGCACGCCTTCGGCGACCTCCGAGGGCAGGTCTTCGCCGGCCGCGGCGGATGCGGGGGCACCCGACGCGTCTCCCGCAGTCTCCGGGGTCGGCTCCAGGGCGACCCCAGACACAGCCTCCGCCGGAGTCGGCTCCGGGTCAGACAGCATGCTGTTCAACGCCCCGAAGTCGTCGACCCTCTCGCCGCGCGTCGCCTAAGACAAAACACACAAAATTCATCAAACACACACACAACCTACATCCAACAAACACCAAACAAACGAAAACGTTACCTGAGCCCTCGCCGTCTCGGCCCGCTCCCTGACCACCTCGCGACCGTGCGGACCCCACATCCGGTCGTAGATAGCTCCGGTGGATTCCTTCACTACGGGGTCCTCAACCTTAAAGATATCTTGCTCAAAATCTTCATCGACTTGGTCGAAGACCTCGAAGTGCCGGCACCCTTCGCGGGAGAGCGCGTTCATCGCCCCCTCGCAGGTGACCAGGGAGGCATACGCCATAAACCCCTCCACGACAGTGGGGAGTGCCTGCAACTCCTCCTGCACCCACTCCAGGCAGCGAAGTCCGGGCTCTCGGTCCGGCACTTCGAAATCACCGGTCCCCGCGCCCAGCCCGCGGTATGTATCTATAAGCAGTTGGCGCGTCCGCTCTGCCTCCGCGCGTGACGCGGCCTCGGCCCTGTCCACGCGGCTCTCCAGGGCGGTGAGCCGCTCCTGCAGCTGCTCGGCGCGCTCCCTGGCAAGGTTGCCCTCCGCCCTTGCCAGGTTGGCCTCCGCCTGCGCAGCTTGCGCCTTGATAAGGGCCTCGTTGGTCTCCCTCCTTTCCCCCGCCAGCTGGCGCCAGGGTGGCCACCTTGTCCGCCAGCTTGCGACACTTGCTGTCGGCGGCCGATTTTTCACGGACGGCATCAGCATGTTGTGTCCGAAGTCTCTCGACTTCGGCAACCACAGCTGCCGTGAGGGCCCCCGACGCAGTGCGGCTGGCGAAGTCAGCCACCTGCAGAGCAATCGTAAGACCGCAGCCCCAGCAAGCCGATAAAAAAAAGGGGACGAAGTCCAGCTCAGCGGACCTGACTTAGCGCCTCCATCACCTCCTTCAGCCGGCGGGACGCAGCGCCCGCCTCATCCATGACAACCGCGAGGGCCGACACCTCGCCTCCGGCGCTAAGGGCCCCGCCCTTCGCCTTCGGCACCGCGGCGGCCGTCGTGGTCGCCGCGGCAGGCGCAACCATAGCAAGTTGGCCTTCGCCCGACCCTGCGACGTATCAACGAATAAATCTAAAAAAATAATAATAATAATGACAATTAATAAATAAATAGAGCCAACGACTTACCACCAAGATAGTCCTCCACACTAATATCGGTGGCGAAGTCGGCGACGCGTTTGCCCGACAACGGCAACGCTCGGGCCGCCTTCGCGACCTCCGCCACTCCGCTGGACGGCGGCACCGCCTTCGCCGATTTCGAGCCTCCGACGCCTGCCGTTGCCTCCGGCGCCTTGCTAGATGCAGGGACGCCCGACTCCGCCGGGGGCCGCAGCCTTCGCAGCCCCCCGCTGCCTCTTCGGCCTGGCTTCAACGAGCCTGGCAGCCGCCTGGCGCTTCTGCGCAGCTCCCTGGCGATCCTTGTCCATCACTGCTGACACAACAGCAGCAACATTCCGCCCGTAAGGAAAAACCCTCCATTCACGAGCCATGCGAGATGTAAAAAAGTCCTCGCCAGCCGCGCGGGGGATAGGAACATTCCTAGGCCAACAACCCCCGGTAACCCTCAGCATCCGAGCCGAAGACTCCCAGAGCTCGGGCGAAGACATCCTTTCCCCCGGGGCCGCGCACGTCCTCATCAACTCTCTAGCAAAA
This sequence comes from Zea luxurians, assembly GCA_029449295.1. NCBI lineage: Eukaryota > Viridiplantae > Streptophyta > Magnoliopsida > Poales > Poaceae > Zea > Zea luxurians. Next base: position 38,728,397 of record JAOPSE010000001.1, on the reverse strand, counting down.
CCATCAGAAACCCAAGTCCTCCCATAGCAGTACCTAATTTTCTCTTTTTAGAGGATGGGGCAGCCGCCGGCGCAGGGTCGTCTCCAGTCCCCACCGCCGGCTTCTTCCCACGGCGGTCCGCATCGTCTTGACCAGGGTAACCGTCATATGGCAACTGATTTAATTCAAAAACCCTGTTCAAACGGTCATTCGACCCGCGGATATCCCAGCTGCGCTGGCCCTCTGTCCTTAGCACGTAACGTCCAACGAGCCGCACCGCCCCATCCTCCGCCTCACGCACAAAGGCGGCCGGATCGCGGTTTTGCAGATTCAGGGCGAAGGCGGGACTCCGCACCACCCTTCCGCCATGGAAAGGCATCTGGCGAGGGCACACTTCGCCCAACGCCCAGCCATGCGCCAAGGGCCATACCCCGTACGCCACAAATTCTTCAACCAAGTCGCGCCCACTGCTCAGGCCGGCGGCGCACCGAAGGGCCCCTTCGTCCACATCCTCCTCCGCCACTTCAAAGGGCGGGTACGCTGAGTAAAAATGAGAACACATCTCGGACACGGGGAGTCCTTCATGGCCTTCGACAGCACCCTCAGCAACGTAAAACCAAAATTCATTCCAGTTGCCCCACTTGTTGCGGGCGCAAGGAACCAACTCGACTACCTGCATCGTGGTTTTGCCGGTCTTCGGCGTGAATGTGCAGGACCCAAATTGAGCAACTTCGTCTCCAATCATCCTCTTCTGCCAGTGCAAACAATAATACTTCGCAAAAACTTCGACCGATGGTGTCCGCCGTACGAAGTCGTCGCCCAGACATACTTCGACAGAGCCACTATGGCATTCGGTGTCAGCTGATGTATTTGAACGTTGAACCTGCGCAGGACTTCGCCAACAAAACGGTGCGCAGGCAAGCGGAGTCCGGCGGCGAAGAACGCCTCGAAAACAACCAACTCGCCCTCCGGCTCGGGGACCTCCTCCGTCCCCGGGACTCGAGCAACTCCGCCGCCGAAGTAACCCAACCGCTGCATATCTTGCACGCGGACCGACGACATCCGCGATACGCCAAAATCAACAGAATCGCCGGCGTGCAACTCCTCCGCCATTAAACTACTCAGCGTCTCCTCAGACGTGGCGGCGGCCGGCGGCGAGGGAACGGCCGGCGGTGTAGCAGCAGCGGAAGAAGACGAGGATGGCATCGCTACGTACCGTCGGCGGCGGCGGGCGGTCTGCTTCACTCGAGCCAGATCTCCGGCGAACAAGGGCACGATGGGCAGACGAGCAGCAAGACGGCGGAAAGAGCGGCTAGGGTTTTCGCGGAGCGCGGAAGGTGAAGTTCAAAAAGCGCCGACTCCCGCCCCCTTTTATAGGCAGGGCGCGGCTCTTCGGGAAACCCGTAATCCAACAGGGCGCGGCGCTTCGGGAAACCCGCAACCCAACAGTACGCCGTCAATCAACGGTCATATCAAAAACCCCCGCGGAACCACTTCGAGCGAGGGCAGCGTCTCCGCCATCTAGCGACGTCTTCGGCACCAGGTGACTTTGTCGAACTGGTCCCTCGGAGGGCAAATGTTGGGGCGAAGGCAAAGGCGCCACCCTTCGCTCGAAGCCTTCGCTGCAGCAGCTGAGCCAACAGAAACAAAACAGGCAGGGACACCCTTCGCTTGTTCCGCACCAGACGAAGTCCAGCGACGAAGGGCATCCCACAGCGCGGCCTCGTCCAGCTCAGAGGCCCACGTGCGATCCGGCCCATCGTAGCGGGCCCCGCGTGGCCGTCGTGCGTTACGGGCCTAATTTGTAAAGACATCCCTGTAATTACAGTCTGTAACCCCGCCTTATGGGAATATTCTGGGGATAACCTAGGTAGCTGAGGGCACACGCGTCCTTAGGTCAAGGCGCTGCACTCTCAGGTACCTATAAATACCCCTGCATAGTGCCCGTGAGAGGCCAGATTAACAGAGCTTTTGCCATCTAGCGCGAGTGCCCTGTTGACGTCACTGTTCACCCTTGTTGGATCCCCTTGCAACTGAGAGCAAGTTCCAACATTGTCCGAGGCTTCTCTTGCTTAGTTAAAGGGACCCCTCGGCCGCTCTTCGATGAGCCGAAGCCGGAGGTAGCGGTGTCAGTACGGACAGAGGCAGAGTTGGCCCAAAAAGAAGATTTGGTCGGCCAGAGCCTGGCCGGGTCGTCCATTGGCGGGACCGACGCTGGAGTTGAGTTGCCGAGGCCACAAGCCGGGATGATGTCTTCGGGGGACAGCTGGCCGAGGCCTCGGGGTGGCCGGCCGAGCCGTCTGCTCGAGCCGGATTCCTGGAGAGGACCCTGGCGGCGATGGCCCGGGTGTGGTGCTGATGTCATCCTTCAGAGTGGGGATCCTCCAACCGCGTCGCCGTCCGAGGCTAGGTCAGACCCCGCCGAAGGTGTAGTTGACGCCGAGGGTGCTGCTGCCCCTTCAACTGTCGACGTCCGAGCCTGCAGGATCGGGTTGTCTTGTAGCGTGTGTATGTTTTCTGCGGCCGCCGAGGCCCAAACACACTGTCGTCGTGTTGTAAAGCTGCGTTTCTTTTCCTCTTGTTTCGAGTATCCGGACTTATTTGTCGGTAACAGAATTGTTTGTGCGGGCGAGAGTTGCTTTTCACGGAAGGTGATGAGTTAGGTATCTGTATCCCGGAGGCGTAGGAATCCCTCGGCTCGGTCGGCCTTGCCGCTTACGCGCACTCTTACTTGTCCATAGGGTTCTGTCACCAACGCAGTCGAGAAGGTCTGAAAAACCGTTTCGGCAGAGGAGCTTTCGAGCGTGAAGACTTGTTCGGTTCGCGGAATCACTTATCCGAGCGCGAGTTACTTATCGCAGAAGGTGATGAGTGAGGTATCCGTATCCCGCAGGCGTAGGAGTCCCTCGGCTCGGTCAGCCTTGGCTTCTTACGTGTACTCCGTCATTTTCAGGATCCACTTTCGAAGTAGTCGACAAGCACGAAAGGCATTCTGGCAGAAAAGATTTTTTTCTTTTTTCGAGGAAAATTTCGACGCAGAGGGGGTTCCCCCCTTCTAGCCCCCGAGGGAGGGTCGGGCTTTGCCGAGGCAAGGCTGACCCTTCCTTGATGACCAGACTTTGTGTGTGAACGGGGTGTACGAATAACTTGGAAGCATCTTAAGGTAGAAGCGACGTAGCTGTTGGATGTTCCAAGCGTTGCTGTAGACCTCGCCTTGGCTGTTGGCCAGCTTGTATGTTCCGGGCTTTAGAACCTTGGCGACAACGAACGGCCCTTCCCAGGGAGGCATGAGTTTGTGCCGCCCTCGAGCGTCTTGTCGCAGCCGAAGCACCAGGTCGCCCACCTGGAGGTCTCGGGACCGAACCCCTCGGGCGTGGTAGCGTCGCAGGGACTGCTGGTACCACACCGAGTGTAGTAAGGCCATGTCCCGAGCCTCTTCCAGCTGGTCCAGTGAGTCCTCTCGATTAGCTTGATTGCTTTGGTCGGCGTAGGCCCTCGTCCTCGGGGAACCGTATTCTAAGTCTGTGGGCAAGATGGCCTCGGCCCCATAGACTAGAAAGAACGGTGTGAAGCTCGTGGCTCGGCTCGACGTTGTGCTCAGACTCCAGACCACCGAGGGGATCTCCTTCATCCATCGCTTGCCGAACTTGTTGAGGTCGTTGTAGATCTGAGGCTTGAGTCCTTGCAGAATCATGCCGTTGGCACGTTCTACCTGCCCATTCGTCATGGGGTGAGCCACGGCGGCCCAGTCTACCCGGATGTGGTGATCCTCGCAGAAGTCCAGGAACTTTCTGCTGGTGAACTGGGTGCCGTTGTCGGTGATGATGGAGTTCGGGACCCCAAAGCGATGGATGATGTTGGTGAAGAACGCCACCGCCTGTTCGGACCTGATGCTGTTTAGGGGTCGGACCTCGATCCACTTGGAGAATTTGTCGATGGCGACCAGCAGGTGCGTGTAGCCCCCGGGTGCCTTCTGCAAGGGGCCGACTAGGTCCAGACCCCACATAGCAAACGACCAGGTGATGGGTATGGTTTGCAGAGCCTGAGAGGGCAGGTGGGTCTGCCTTGCGTAGAACTGACACCCTTCGCAGGTGCGGACAATTCTAGTGGCGTCGGCCACCGTCGTCGGCCAGTAGAAACCTTGTTGGAAGGCGTTTCCAACAAGGGTTCGAGGTGCTGCGTGATGGCCGCAAGCCCCCGAGTGTATCTCTTGTAGGAGCTCCTGGCCTTCGGCGATGGGAATGCATCGCTGGAGGATGCCCGAGGGGCTACGGTGGTAGAGCTCCTTCCCATCCCCCAGCAAGACGAAAGACTTGGCGCGCCGCGCCAACCGCCGAGTGTTGGGGACTTGTTCTCAAATGCTATGAGTTAAGAACAAGGCAACATGAAAGTGTTAAATATCGAGCTCCTTCGTCCTTAGAAACAGTATATCCCTTCAGATATAGTGAATTCTCGGCCGAAGGTTACGAAGGAAAAGACCTTCGTTAGGTTGATAAATGATTAAACAGAGTAATTATATATATAATGTGCTAGTAATAATATCAGCATTATCATAGATATATTTCCATTATTAAATTCATAAAAACGTATTACACATGTACCTTTTGATTGATGCAAAGTGAAGGTACAAACGTGATGCGAAAAAGCGTATGCCAAGTCAGCGTGAACAGTACGGGAGTACTGTTCACCTATTTATAGACTTGGGTCGCAGCCCGTGTAAAATTACATAGATGCCCTTTACATTTATCAATAGCTACAGTAATTCTTTGAGGTCCAATTTGGCTTTTCATCTTTAAGTCAGTTCTTCTTTTCTGTTGTTGTGCCGAAGCCTTTCTGCACATAGCTTCGTGATCGCCTTATCCTTCGTCATGATCATTTTTCATTCCAGTCAAGCTTTGTCTTAACCACGCTCTTGTATATTCGCAACCTGACTCCGAAGGTGCCTGTTCCGAAGGTGCCTGTTCACATATTACACTTGGAAAATATTATCAAATTATGTTTCTTGAGGACCTTCGGGAGCCGAAGGCCCCCAACAGTAGCCCCTCGCAATATCAATTTATTGTCAAGATAAATTCATATTGCGACATGGACGAAGGCTTTAAGCCGAAGGTCCGAAAAAACACCTTCCTTTTGCTAGAATAGCAACAATCATTGACAAGCGGGGCCCTCCAGTTTTCGACATACTGGGTGTATAAATACAAGCTCACCGCGGGTTTATTTGGCACGCCCTTTTGCCACCTGCTTTTTACTCACCCAGCTTCTAGCCTACGCACCTAGCTTTCAGCCTGCGTGCGACAGCATTTGCTTGGTCTTAAGTTTTTAAGCTTCGGCTTCAAGTCTAGTTTGCCATCATTCGCGAAAATGTCTGAGGATAAGATAATTGCTGGTGCTACGAAGCTAAGCCTTTCGGAGGAAATGCACCTGGGTTTTCTTGAGTCAATGTCGAAGACCAATACGGAAAAGATTGTCAAGGAAACTTTGGAGGGTTTATCTGAAGATACTGGCGACAGTGATAGTTATGATGTGGATAGTGGTGGGGAGGACTCCGAAGATCGCCCGTGGCGGCCTAGTCACTCAAACTTCGGAAAATCAACTATAAAGCAGAGTCACCTTGAAAATATGAGGGGGAGATATTTCCGAGATATATCCATGGTGAGGGCAGATGACGGAGAAAAAACTACGCCGACCCTCGAAGATAATGAGGTCGTGATCTTCCGAAGCTTTTTAAAGGCTGGGCTGCGATTCCCTCTGAGCAGGTTTGTGGCAAAAGTTCTGAAAATATATCAAATTTACCTTCATCAACTTACCCCCGAGGCAGTGATAAGATTGGGAATCTTCGTCTGGGCGGTGAGGAGCCAGGGCCTGGAGCCAAGTGCAAAAAGCTTTTGCAATATACACGAGCTAGTATATGAGACGAAACCCTGGGGTAAGGAGCGATATCATAATAATTTTGGTTGCTATAGCTTCGGTGCCCGCTCTGGGTCAAGTTGTCCCGTGCCAACCTTTCGGAAGAGATGGCCCGGGGAATGGATGAAGGAATGGTTCTATGTGAAGAATGATTTGAAGGTTCGAGAAGATATCAAAGACATCATCATGTGTCCTATCTGGCAAAGCTTCGGACTCCGGAAACCAAAGGTAGAAATAGACGAAGCAGCTGAAGAATGTTAGAGGGCCTTCGGCGTAGTCTGTTCTTTTATTGGGACCAAGGATTTAATGCAAGAGCACATTGCCTTCAGAGTGTGGCCACTTGTAGATGACTGGGAAATGCCGAAGGAGACCGTTAAAGAAACTGACGAGGGTGGACTAATCAGGCTGAAATATACATTCAAGTATGGAGATAAGTTTGTTGAACCGGACGATGATTGGCTGAAAAGCATTGAGAATGTAAGTGATGAATTGCTTGGGGCATACTCGAAGGCCGAAAACACTGCATTATCAGCGGCATTCGGAGGCCGAAAAAAGAAGAGACTCAACCGAGTATTTGATGCAATTGGATTTATCTATCCCGACTACTATTATCCAATGCGAGGTCAAAAGAGAAAAAATACTTCTCCTGCAAAAGACACTGCTTCGGCTTCTCCCGGGGAGCCAGCGCCGAAGAGGAAGAAAGTAAAAGTGTCCACACACCCTCCACGCTGTATTGAGCCAGCCACAGTGCCTGAGTTTATTGGCGAGGCCTCTTCGGCCACCGAAGCCAGGGAACCAACTGCAGCGCCAAAATCCGAAAAAATGGCCGAAGCACCAGCAATAAGAAAAGAGAAATCTGAAGAAAGAAAACACTAGATGTTATAAGTCCTTCGTCAAAAGTTGAGACAGCTAAAAGCCAGAAGGGGCCAGCAGCGACCCCAAAAAGAAAAAGGATGGTTAATGTGCTGGATGTTTTGGAGACAATTAAATCTTCAAGCACGACTCCAAAGAAAACTGTTGAAGTGTCTACTGAAGCCTTTTCTGCCAAAACTTCGAAGCAGCAGTTTAAAACTGAAGCTGGGCCTTCGGAATCCACCAAGATACAACCTTTGAAGGCAAGTTTAGAAACTGAAAAAGCAAAAATAGCAGAGTCGATTCTGAATGAGGAAATTGGCACTGCCACCCCCGAAGCATCTTCCAAAATACATGATTATATTGTACGACATGCTTCGGGAAAGAAATTATCCGAAGAAGAGATCTTTGAAGCTAACCACTACGCCCGAGAACTAAAGTATCCGAAGGGGGCCGTAGTGTTCAATGGGACAGATGAAGATGACTTCTTGTATTGCCTCCCAGACAATAAAGAACTATCTGTGTGTCGGGAGATGGCTAGAAGCATGGGGTTCCCAAAACTCGAAGCTGGCCTTTGCACCATGACGAAAGAGGATCTTGCGGATAGCCTGGCGTACAATAGTCTGAAGGTACAAAAGCTGTGAATTTTGAAGTTTATGAATTTTGAATTAGTTTTTTGCTCTTATGTTAACTCATTCATTCTTTTGAATAGGGCTTGATACTCAGCAATGCCTTAAGGGCTCAGAAAAATGCTGAAGATGAGAGCTGCACCATTGCTCTCAATAACCTTCGAACAGAGGTTATCAAGCTAAGAAACGAAGCCTTGGAGAAGGACAAAATTCTGCTTACATTAGTGGAAAAAATGAAGGAAGACGAAGCTAACTCTAAAACTCAAGCCGAAGCTCAGAAGCGTGAAATTGAAGATCTTCGTAAACAACTAGCCCGAGCCAAAGAAGAACGCACTCTTGAAGAAACAAGACGAGAATTAAGCGATCAATGGGCAGATCATTTGGAAGTTAATGTTAAAGAGCTTCGTGCTTCTCAGAGAAGATGCTATGTTTAATCCATAGAGTGCGTTAAAAAGATAAAATCCAGCTTTGCCAACGTTGGCGCATTCTCTAGCGAAGAGAATTTCTCAAGGGGCAATCCCGAAGGTCCGATGGAATGGATCAGTAACGAAGCTGAGGCCTTCGAAGAAATCCTGAATAGTCGCAGAGACATATGTGCTTTTTCGGGTGCTAGAGGAATTGCTACTGTTTTGGAGAAGAAAGGTTGTGAGCATGTAAAATCTTTAGCGCAATCTGAAGCTATTTTGTCCTCCGAAGACATTAAAGACCCCTCAGCCGAAGCAAGCATGATCGGCGGAAATTTTTTCACCGATATCTGGGACAAAGGCGGCCGAGAAATGGCGCAAGAAATTATTCAAAAGAGTGAAAAAGCATCCATGATGCTAGAAAAGTAGCGGCGGCTGCCGAAAAAAGTACAGAGCCCGAAGGGCAAATAGGTATTAATTAGTGATTTTTATTATGTTGTAATTTTTGATTCCAAACTTTGTTCACGGTTTGTAATAGTAATATAGCCGTATCTTCTCTTCGCTCAGAACCTGCTGAGGCATCTCCGGGCCCCCACCCGAAGGGGGACGATGAAATTAGAAAAATGGCCGAAGCCATTATGGACAAGGTTGTCGACCAGCTACTGAACGAAGCTGCAGAAATAGTTCTTAAAGAGGATTAAATGCTTCTGTAAAAAACATTTGGAACGTAACGTATGTAATATATTGCAACTTTGAATGTAATATATAATCCATGTACAGTTTTAATTCTTTACAATGCATGAAATCTTGCATACATACCATTTTTTGAGCCTTCGGCGAAAAAACACCTTCCCTTCTTTTCATGCTTCGTGAAGAAAATCTTATACCACAAGAAATTGCATACTTCGCTTGTGAAGATTATCCAAGCTTCGTGAAATATTCTCCGACGCTATAGAAAAGTTTTTTGTTGCCTCTCTAATGAAGCTACACTTCTTCTCGACTTGTCTTGTGCTTTAGTACGATTTTCTCTTTTCCAAAATATTCTCCAAAGATCAATACTGTACTCCCCTCTTGTTCCACATGCAATATGCTGTATGATGCTTATGTTATGCAGAATGATGTGATGATGTTATGTTAAGCAAAATGACATTTGTGCCATAGATACATATCCCTGTAATAGAGCACACACACTTTTTATATCAGCGTTGACTTTTCGCTGTAAGCCTCCCTTAGGAGCTTCTTCGCCTTTTACTTTCAGCGGAATCAGCGTTTATTTTTCGCTGTAAGCCTCCCTTAGGAGCTTCTTCGCCTTTTACTTTCGGCGGAATCAGCGTTTATTTTTCGCTGTAAGCCTCCCTTAGGAGCTTCTTCGCCTTTTACTTTCGGCGGAATCAACGCTGACTTTTCGCTGTAATCTCAGAAAAATTACTTTGCGTTCTTTTAGGAACGACTTTTCACTGTTTCGAAGAATTTGCACTGTTTCTGTTATAAAAAACTTTTGACAATACAACGGTCCTTCATGCCACCATAAATTCATATGCTTCGGCAACTCAAGCCTATGGAGAAAGTGTTACAAGAAATTGAAAAACGATAAAAGACACTTAAACTTCCCATAATTGTTCCTTATTAAGAAAAAAGTAATACTGAATGTAAAAATGCGAAAAAACTGCTGTTTTGGTAGGATATTTATCAATAAATGTGCTTCGACTCTGGCACAGTGCTATTGACTGTGCGAGCTTCGGATTCTTCTCTGAAGTCCCTCTGGGGGTGAGAGTGCTGGCTCCCTTCTGGCTGCGAAGCTCGTTGTATTGGTGGTGGAGGTGGAAGCTGTTGCCAAGAAGCTTGGGGTTGGCTTGCCGAAGCAACAGAGGCTGCAGGGTGATTGCCTACATATTCTGGAATGTAAGGCGAATGGTACGAAGCAGTATGCATGACCTGCTTCGGCTGATACTGTTGTGTAGCAGCTTCTTCTAACTCCTTTTGCTTCTGGATGGTAATGTGACACATCCTAGTGGTGTGGCCCTTACCTTCACCACAGAATAGGCAGTATATTTTTCTTGGTTGATCCCCAAATCTTCCCCCGAAGCCCCTGGCGCCTCTGCCCCTTGGCGCTGGCGGTCGGAAGGAGCTTTGCTGTTGCCCCGAAGCTTGCGAGGAGCACTGTGGCCTTTGCTGTTGACTCACTTTGTCGTCATTTTGAGTAGAATTGTGAATTGACCTGACGTGCCTTGGATAAAATCTTCCTCCGAAGCCCCTAGTCATTTCAGAGAACCTGAGAGCTTCCTCCCTTCTTTAGCGAAAATCATTGTCAGCTCGAATGTACTCGTCCATCTTCTGGAGCAGCTTCTCCAGTGTTTGAGGAGGCTTCCTAGCAAAGTACTGAGCTGCAGGTCCTGGTCGAAGCCCCTTGATCATGGCCTCAATGACAATTTCATTGGGCACTGTTGGTGCCTGCGCCCACAGACGTAGGAACCTTCGGACATATGCCTGAAGGTATTCTTCGTGATCCTGGGTGCACTGGAATAAAGCTTGAGCAGTGACTGGCTTTGTCTGAAACCCTTGGAAGCTGGTTATCAGCATATCCTTCAACTTTTGCCATGAGGTGATTGTCCCTGGCCTAAGGGAAGAGTACCAAGTTTGTGCAACGCTTCTGACAGACATGACGAAGGACTTTGCCATGACCGCCGTGTTGCCACCGTACGAAGATATAGTTGCCTCATAGCTCATCAAGAATTGTTTCGGGTCTGAATGACCATCGTACATGGGGAGCTGAGGCGGCTTGTAAGACTTTGGCCAAGGAACAGCCTGCAGTTCTGTTGACAAGGGAGAAGCATCATCAAAATCAAAATTTCCGTGATGGAAATCTTCATACCAGTCATCCTCGTTGTAGAAACCCTCTTGATGAAGCTCTCTGCGCGGGGGCCTTTGATTCTGGTCATCTTGAGCGAGATGTCGAAGCTCTTCAGAGGCTTCATCTATCTGCTTTTGGAGATCAGCTAGATGAGCCATCTTCTCCTTCTTATGTTGAACCTGTTGATGGAGCATCTCCATTTTTTGTATTTCTTGGTCTGTTGGGGACTTGTTCTCAAATGCTTCGGATTAAGAACAAGGCAACATAAAAAGTGTTAAATGATAAGGTCCTTCGTCCCTCGAAACATTATTTCCCCTCAGGATATAATGTGTTCCGGACGAAGGTCACAGACAATGTACCTTCGTAAGTGCGATAAGTTATGACGAAGGACTTATGAGCAACATTAAGAGTAATGTAAACATTTAAACTTTATTATCATGTCATTTCTATTTTATTATCGTATATCAATAGCAATGACTTCAAATTACAAGTGTACCTTCGGATTGCAGAAAGACAAAAGTACACAGATGACGCAAAAGCAAATGCCAAATCAGCGTGAACAGTACGGGAGTACTGTTCATCTATTTATAAGCGTAAGACACAGCCCATACAAAATTACATTCATGTCCATTACATTTGCTAATAACTTATGGAAATCTGTCAAGGCCTAAGTAGTCTTTTCATCTTTAAGTCGGTTCCCTTTTCTGCTATCGCGACGAAGCTTTCCTGCGCACAGCTTCGGCTGTGCATCATCCTTCGTAGAGCTTGGTAATCAGCCCGTCCTCCATTTCAATCCCCCTTCGTCTGGTTCAGGCTTCGTTCTGACCGTACTTCATGTTCATAATTCTGAGCCCGAAGGTACCTGTTCATATAATCCACTTGGAAAACATTGTCAAATCATGTTTTTGAGGACCTTCGGAGGACGAAGGCCCCCAACATGGTCCAAGTCATCTTCCGGAGGCGTTGGGCTGATGGCCTTCCTCTTCTGGCTTCGGGCCTCCCTAAGAGAGACGACATCCTGATTGGGGTCCAACGGCTGCAGAGTGGCAGCCCCTGTCGTTGAAGCTTTTTTCGGCGGCATGACGAAGGTGACGTTTGCCGAAGGTTTTCAAAACCCAAAAAGTGGAAGTGAGTTGACCGGAGGTGGGCGCCAATGTTGGGGACTTGTTCTCAAATGCTATGAGTTAAGAACAAGGCAACATGAAAGTGTTAAATATCGAGCTCCTTCGTCCTTAGAAACAGTATATCCCTTCAGATATAGTGAATTCTCGGACAAAGGTTACGAAGGAAAAGACCTTCGTTAGGTTGATAAATGATTAAACAGAGTAATTATATATATAATGTGCTAGTAATAATATCAGCATTATCATAGATATATTTCCATTATTAAATTCATAAAAACGTATTACAAATGTACCTTTTGATTGATGCAAAGTGAAGGTACAAACGTGATGCGAAAAAGCGTATGCCAAGTCAGCGTGAACAGTACGGGAGTACTGTTCACCTATTTATAGACTCGGGTCACAGCCCGTGTAAAATTACATAGATGCCCTTTACATTTATCAATAACTACAGTAATTCTTTGAGGTCCAATTTGGCTTTTCATCTTTAAGTCGGTTCTTCTTTTCTGTTGTTGTGTCGAAGCCTTTCTGCACATAGCTTCGTGATCGCCTTATCCTTCGTCATGATCGTTTTTCATTCCAGTCAAGCTTCGTCTTAACCACGCTCTTGTATATTCGCAACCTGACTCCGAAGGTGCCTGTTCACATATTACACTTGGAAAATATTATCAAATTATGTTTCTTGAGGACCTTCGGGAGCTGAAGGCCCCCAACACCGAGCTTCGGCTTGGTCGAGGGGTAGCTCTCCTCGGTGGAGATACTGCAGGTACGGGGTCTGCCAGTTTTGATTAGGCGTGACCTCGCTCTGCTGCCCCTCGACGCGCAGTGCCTCACCCTCGGGGGCCAAGGGTACCTCGGGCTGAGCCGAGGGTGCCTCGGGTTGAGCCGAGGGTGCCTCGGGCCGAGCTGAGGGTACCTCGGACTGAGCCGAGGGTGCCTCAGGCTGGGCCGAGGCCTCCTCGGGCTCGGGCGTGTCGTCGGTCTTGACAGAGGGTTGATGCAGGTCTCGGGAGAATACGTCCGGGGGAACCGTTGTTCGCCCCGAGGCTATTTTAGCCAGCTCGTCCGCAGTCTCGTTGTAGCATCGGGCGATGTGGTTGAGCTCGAGCCCGTAGAACTTGTCTTCCAGGCGCCGAACCTCATCGCAGTAGGCTTCCATCTTCGGGTCGCGGCAGTGGGAGTTCTTCATGACTTGGTCGATGACGAGCTGCGAGTCACCGCGAGCGTCGAGGCGTCGGACCCCTAGCTCGATGGCGATTCACAACCCGTTTATCAGAGCTCCGTACTCAGCCACGTTGTTGGACGCCGGGAAGTGGAGGCGTAGCACGTAGCGTAGGTGCTTTCCGAGGGGCGAGATGAAGAGTAGGCCCGCGCCAGCCCCTGTCTTCATCAGCGACCCGTCGAAAAACATGGTCCAGAGCTCCAGTTGGACCGGAGCTGTTGGGAGCTGGGTGTCGACCCATTCAACCACGAAGTCCGCTAAGACCTGGGACTTGATGGCCTTCCGTGGGGCGAACGAGATCGTCTCGCCCATAATCTCCACCGCCCACTTTGCAATTCTACCCGAGGCCTCTCGGGATTGGATGATCTCCCCCAGGGGGAAGGATGACACCACAGTTACTGGATGAGACTCGAAGTAGTGTCACAACTTCCGCCGCGTCAGGATCACCGTGTACAGTAGCTTCTGGATTTGTGGGTAGCGGATTTTGGTCTCGGACAGTACCTCACTGATGAAGTAGACTGGCCTCTGGACGGGCAATGCATGCCCCTCTTCTCGTCTCTCAACCACAATCGCGGCGCTAACCACCTGAGTGGTAGCGGCGACGTAGATCAAGAGGGCTTCTTCAGCAGCGGGGGGCACCAAGATGGGCGCGTTCGTGAGGAGCGCCTTCAGGTTCCCGAGGGCTTCCTCGGCCTCAGGGGTCCAAGCGAAGCACTCGGCCTTCCTTAAGAGGCGGTACAGAGGTAGGCCTCTTTCGCCGAGGCGCAAGATGAAACGGCTCAGAGCCGCGAGGCATCCCATGACCCTCTGTACGCCTTTCAAGTCCTTGATGGGCCCCATGCTGGTGATGGCTGCGATCTTCTCCGGGTTGGCCTCGATGCCTCGCTCGGAGACGATGAACCCCAAGAGCATGCCTCGGGGGACCCCGAATACACACTTTTCGAGATTGAGCTTCACGCCTTTCGCCTTGAGACATCGGAATGTCACTTCAAGGTCAGAAAGGAGGTCGGAGGCTTTCCTCGTCTTGACTACGATGTCATCGACGTAGGCCTCGACCGTTCGGCCGATGTGTTCACCGAACACATGGTTCATGCATCGCTGGTACGTTGCACCCGCATTCCTCAAGCCGAACAGCATGGTAACATAGCAGTACATGTCGAAGGGTGTGATGAAAGAAGTCACGAGCTGGTCGGACTCTTTCATCCTGATCTGGTGATACCCTGAGTAGGCATCGAGGAAAGACAGGGTTTCGCACCCAGCAGTGGAATCCACGATTTGATCGATGGGAGGCAGAGGGTAGGGAACTTTCGGACATGCTTTGTTTAGACCAGTGTAGTCTACACACATCCGCCATTTCCCCCCTTTCTTTCTCACAAGCACAGGGTTGGCAAGCCATTCGGGATGGAATACCTCTTTGATGAACCCTGCCGCCATTAGCTTGTGGATCTCCTCGCCTATGGCTCTGCACTTTTCTTCGTTGAATCGGCGCAGAGGCTGCTTCACGGGTCGGGCTCCAGCTCGGATATCCAGCGAGTGCTCGGCGACTTCCCTCGGTATGCCGGGCATGTCCGAGGGACTCCACGCGAAAACGTCGGCGTTTGCGCAGAGAAAGTCGACGAGCACTGCTTCCTATTTGGGGTCGAGCTCGGAGCCGATCCGGATCTGCTTGGAGGCGTCGTTGCAGGGGTCGAGAGGGACGAACTTAACCGTCTCCGCTGGCTCAAAGTTGCCGGCGTGGCGCTTCACGTTTGGCGCCTCCCTAGAGAGGTTCTCCAGGTCGGCGATGAGGGCCTCGGACTCGGTGAGGGCCTCGGCGTACTCCACGCACTCCACGTCGCATTCGTACGCGTGTCGGTACGTGGGCCAGACGGTGATGACCCCATTAGGGTCCGACATCTTGAGCTTGAGGTAGGTGTAGTTGGGGACAGCCATGAACTTGGCGTAGCATGGCCTCCCCAACACTGCGTGGTAGGTTCCTCGAAACCCGACCAATTCGAACGTGAGGGTCTCCCTTCAAAAGTTGGAGGGCGTCCCGAAGCAGACGGGTAGATCGAGTTGTCCGAGAGGTTGGACGCGCTTCCCGGGGATGATCCCGTGGAAAGGCGCAGCGCCCGTCCGGACTGAGGATAGATCGATCCGCAGGAGCCCGAGGGTCTCGGCGTAGATGATGTTGAGGCTGCTGCCTCCGTCCATGAGGACCTTGGTGAGCCTGACGTTGCCGATGATGGGGTCGACAACGAGCGGGTATTTCCCCGGGCTCGGCACGTGGTCTGGATGGTCGGCCTGGTCGAAGGTGATGGGCTTGTCGGACCAGTCTAGGTAGACTGGTGCTGCCACCTTTACCGAGCAGACCTCCCGACACTCTTGCTTGCGGTGCCGAGCCGAGGCGTTTGCCACTTGCCCACCATAAATCATGAAGCAGTCGCGGACCTCAGGGAACTCTCCTGCCTTGTGATCTTCCTTCTTAGCGTCGTCGAGGGCCTTGCCACCCTCCGCGGGTGGCTCGGTCTTGTGAAAGTGGCGTCGAAGCATGGCACACTCCTCAAGGGTGTGCTTGACGGGCCCCTGATGATAGGGGCACGGCTCCTTGAGCATCTTGTCGAAGAGGTTGGCACCTCCGGGAGGTTTCTGAGGGTTCTTGTACTCGGCGGCGGCGACAAGGTCCGCGTCGGCGGCGTCGCGTTTCGCTTGCGACTTCTTCTTACCCTTCTTCTTGGTGCCGCGCTGAGTTGATGCCTCGGGAACATCTTCCGGTGAGCGGCCCTGGGGCTGCTTGTCCTTTCGGAAGATGGCCTCAACCGCCTCCTGGCCAGAGGCGGACTTGGTGGCGATGTCCATCAGCTCGCTCGCCCTGGTGGGGGTCTTGTGACCCAGCTTGCTCACCAGGTCGCGGCAGGTGGTGCCGGCGAGGAACGCGCCGATGACATCCGAATCGGTGATGTTGGGCAGCTCGGTGCGCTGCTTCGAGAATCGCCGGATGTAGTCCCGAAGAGACTCTCCCGGCTGCTGGCGGCAGCTTCGGAGATCCTAGGAATTTCCAGGGCGCACGTACGTGCCTTGGAAATTGCCGGCGAAGGCTTGGACCAGGTCGTCCCAATTGGAGATCTGCCCCAGAGGCAGGTGCTCCAGCCAGGCTCGAGCGGTGTCGGAGAGGAACAGGGGGAGGTTGCGGATGATGAGATTATCATCGTCCGTTCCGCCCAGTTGGCAGGCCAGCCGATAGTCCGCGAGCCACAGTTCCGGTCTCGTCTCCCCCGAGTACTTTGTGATAGTAGTCGGGGTTCGGAACCGGGTCGAGAACGGCGCCCGTCGTATGGCGCGGCTGAAGGCCTGTGGACCGGGTGGTTCGGGCGAAGGACTCCGATCCTCCTCGCTATCGTAGCGTCCCCCACGCCTGGGGTGGTAGCCTCGGCGCACCCTCTCATCGAGGTGGGCCCGACGGCTGTGGTGATGGTGCTCGTTGCCGAGGCAACCCGGGGCCGCAGGCGCTGTGTTGCGCGTGCGCCCGGTGTGGACCGAGGCTTCCCGCATGAATCGGGAAGTCGCGGCGCGATGTTCCGAGGGGTACCCCTGCCTTCGGGAGGCGGAGCTTTCGGCCCGTCGGACTGCGGTGTCCTCCAGGAGATTCTTGAGCTCTCCCTGGATACGCCGCCCCTCGGTGGTTGATGGCTCCGGCATCATGCGGAGAAGTATTGCCGCTGCAGCCAGGTTTTGGCCGACTCCACTGGAAATCGGTGGCGACCTTACCCTAACGTCGTCGGCGATGCGGTGCTGGATGCCCTGGGGGAGATGACGTGCTTCTTTGGCCGGAGGTTGGCCCGCCCATTCCTACCCGATGTCCCGGCGGATCGGCACAAGCATTCCTGCTCCCTCGTCGAGCCTGGCCTGCATCTCGCGGATTTGCTCGAGCTATGGGTCAGGACCCCCCGCCGGGACGGGGACCACAGCTAGCTCCCGAAGGATGTCGACGCGAGGCACGGGCCTAGGGGGATCACCGTTCTCCAGCATACCAAGATGGTTGCCTTCGCCGGGATCCCCTAGATCGACGTGGAAACATTCGCGACTTGGGCCACAGTCCTTGTCGTCGAGGCTGCGGCTACCGTCGGAACAGTCGGAAAGGCAGTAGTCGCATGCGGTCATGAAGTCCCACATGGCATTGGGGTTACCAAGTCCGGAGAAATCCCAACAGAGGTCGGGCTCGCCATCTTCCTCGGACCCCGAGGGCTCGTAGGTCGAGACGGCCGTCAGCCGGTCCCAGGGTGACCGCACACGATACCCGAGAGGGTTTGGACTCGCCTCTATGAGAGTGTCCACCAAAGCGGAGTTGCTTGGTGGGTCGAGGCCGAATCCAAAAGACGCGAGATGGGAATCGGTTGGTACCTTTTGGTCGACGGGCGGTGACGAAGTCACGTCAGGGACTGACTGCACCGTCGTCTCAGGTACGAGGGTGACGCCCAGTAAGTCCTTCGTGAGCGTGCTGGCGTCGTCCGTTTGCTTGAGGCCGGTGTGTTGCGGGGAGACGGCGCTTGTCTTCGTCTCAGACGCGAGGCCGATGTCCGACGCGCTCCCCGTTGGGGCGCCGGCACCGTCGACTCGCTCGACAGCCAACGAGGTGCCGCCTCCCGCTTGGCCTTGGTTGCCCCGCCTCCTCCTCCGTCAGCGGGGGAGGGGGCGGGACAAGCCCGAATGTCGTCCTTCCACCACGTGGGGAAGGCGTCGTCGATTTTCCCGCCGGCGGGCGGGCTGTCGACCGCCATTGTCGCTGCCACGCGGCGGGGAAAGGAGTATCATGTCGTAGCTGCCGTCGAAGGACATGAACTCGAGACTCCCAAAACGGAGCACCGTCCCGGGCTGGAGAGGTTGCTGGAGACTGCCCATCTGGAGCTTGACGGGAAGCTGTTCGTCAACACGCAGCAGGCCCCTACCTGGCGCGCCAACTGTCGGTGTTTCGAAACCCGGGGGGTCCCTGGACCGACGAGTGAATCGTCGCCGCGTGCCCCAGCCCAGATGGGTCGGCGCGAGGCGGAACACGAAGGGGGGAGAAGCAGCCGGAGGGAGACAAGCGTGGGAGGTGGAACCCGCGGCCTTCGTGTTAGCCCCGCGCCCAGGTCAGGTGCGCTTGCAGTAGGGGGTTACAAGCGTCCACGTGGGTGGGAGCGAGCGGCCTTGCGCGAGCGCCGTCCCGTCCTTCTCCGCGCGGCCAACCCTCTGTAAGAGAGCCCTGGACCTCCCTTTTATAGGCGTAAGGAGAGGATCCAGGTGTACAATGGGGGTGTAGCAGTGTGCTAACGTGTCTAGCGGGGGAGAGCTAGCGCCCTAAGTACATGCCATCGTGGCAGCCGAAGAGGTTTTGGCACCCAGTTCGCGTGGTGTCGTGGCCGTTAGAGGAGCGCTGGAGCCTGGCGGAAGGACAGCTGTCGGGGCTGTCGAGTCCTTGCTGACGTCCTCTTGCTTCCGTAAGGGGGCTGAGAGCCGCCGTCGTCACAGGGCATGCGGGGCGCCATCATTACTCGTATGGTGGAGCGAGCCAGATGGGACGCCGGTCTTGTTCCCCGTAGCCTGAGTCAGCTCGGGGTAGGGTAATGATGGCGCTTCCTGTTGACGTGGTCGGTCCGTGCCCTGGGTTGGGCGAGGTGGAGGCTCCTCCGAGGTCGAGGTCGAGGTCGAGTCCGAGCCCCTGGGTCAGACGAGGCAGAGACCGTCGGCTGAGGCCAGGGCTGAGTCCGAGCCCTGGGGTCGGGCGAAGCGGAGTTCGTCATCCTTCGGGGCTGAGCCCGAGTCCAAGCCCTGGGGTCGGGCGAAGTGGAGTTCGTCGTCTTCCGGGGCTGAGCCCGAGTCCGAGCCCTGGGGTCGGGCAGAGCGGAGTTCGTCGTCTTCTGGGGCTGAGCCCGAGTCCGAGCCCTGGGTCGGGCGAAGCGGAGTTCGTCGTCTTCCGGGGCTGAGCCTGAGTCCGAGCCCTGGGGTCGGGCGAAGCGGAGTTTGTCGTCTTCCTAGGCTGAGCCTGAGTCTGAGCCCTGGGGTCGGGCGAAGCGGAGTTCGTCGTCTTCCGGGGCTGAGCCCGTGTCCGAGCCCTAGGGTCGGGCGAAGCGGAGTTTCCTATGACGCCTGAGGCTGGACTTGGCTGCTGTCAACCTTACTCTATCGAGTGGCTCAGTAGTCGGAGCGGCGCAGGCGACGCTGTCCTCTTGTCAGACCGGTCAGTGGAGCGGCGAAATGACTGCGGTCACTTCGGCTCTGTCGACTGGGGGGCGTGCGTCAGGATAAAGGTGTCAGGCCACCTTTGCATTAAATGCCCCTGCGATTTGGTCGGTTGGCGTGGCGATTTGGCCAAGGTTGCTTCTTGGTGAAGACTGGGCCTCAGGCGAGCCGAAGGTGTGTCCGTTGCTGGAGGGGGTCCTCGGGCGAGACGTAGATCTCCGGGGTCGGCTGCCCTTGCCCGAGGCTGGGCTCGGGCGAGGCGTGATCGCGTCCCTCGAATGGACCGATCCTTGACTTAATCGCACCCATCAGGCCTTTGCAGCTTTGTGCTGATGGGGGTTACCAGCTGAGATTTAAGAGTCTTGAGGGTACCCCTAATTATGGTCCCCGACAACCATGTACCTTCTAATAAAAATAAAAGATGGTTATTCGTTCATTTTCTTTTACATGAAATCCATTTAATGCATATAACCTAGCTTTTCATAAAATAGGTGTTTAGTAATAATGATCTTTTCACATAAAACCTATTTAGACTTATATCTTAGTTTATCATAAGTGAATGTTTAACAATGATTTATAATTTATTCCATAATGCTTCTAAAATTAATAATGTGTTTCATAGCCCATTAACCTTAGATATATAACATATATCTTTTCTAAAAGGTTAAAAAGGTTTAATATTGTTATAACGTGTTTTATCATCTTGTAAACCCTTAATCTTAGACATATCACATATGACGTTTTATAAAATATTAAATTGGTGAACCTAATATTTGTATATTTTAATTAAGATATTTTAAACTCATGTCTTGTTTTATAAAGTATAGATCACATATTTTTCAAAAGAATACCTTCTTATTATAACCATTACTTGCAACATTTTTGAAAAGCGAATGCTCTTTTTGTTAAGCTTTCTTTTAGCTTTGCGTATGGTGAATGTTGTATGTTATTGAGTGGTGCTTGTTTATTCTTGTTTGTTTGTGTGATATTCAATGGTTGATCTAGTAGTTAAGAATCAAGATCTATTCTGATCCGTGGAAGAAACTCAAGTTTTCAATGAGCAAGGCAAGTGGACTTCGTATACAAACTTGGGTATTATACTTTACCTTCGTAGCTATGCTATTGCTACAACTTAACTTTATGCAGTCACTCCTGTTATGATATTAATGTTCTAAATAGTAAGTTTACATTATTGTTGTTAACCCGATGGTTAAACAAGATTATTGCATATTAATTGGAACATGGAGTGACCACCCAGGAAAATAGGGCTACCATGAGAACTATCATGGCTCTGGTCTTGGCTAAATAACTAGGGAAGTCTTATGTTGGGTGCTGGTCGTGGTCGACCGAAACGGGGGCATCTGCCAAGCGCTTATATTCCAGCTCAGGCAGATTGGATACGGGCATAGTTCCCAAAGCTTTACCCTGCAGACTGGTCTATAAGTTGGTTACGTTAGGTGTGCTTTATGCAGTTTGACCATTTCCAGCATTTGCGTAATGAGGACTCTAGGGAGATGCCTTGTAGTGAGACCCTAGCCATTCACCTCGGAAGTGAACATGGGTCTAGCTAACCCGGGCTTGAAGGGAATCGCGACTCATGGGTAAAGATGCGCCACCTCTGCAGAGTGTAAAGTTGATATATCAGTCGTGCTCACGGTTAAGAGCAGCCTGGACTCCTCACATGATAATTGAACTTGAAGATTGAAATAAATTGAGATCCGATGATCTGCCAATGGTTTGCTTAAGTGGTTTCACCTAAGTGTTTTTGATATACTCTTATACCTTTGTTTAATGGGAATACATGGGATTCACACTTATTAGTAAGACAGCTGTTGTTAATAAAATGTTGACCAACTAAAATGCTTACTGCTCAACCTTATCCTCACCTTGTTAAACTTGCATTAATTTTTCCCCCACTTGCTAAGCCTCGACCATAAGTGAGCTCACCCTTTCTTAAATTTTGATAAGAAGGTTGCAGATGAAGTTATGATGCTGAGCTCCATGGATGCTAGTCTAGTGATACCCCCGGTCATCTTCCTGTGGTTGGATGTCCATGTGTCGCTGTACTTTGATGAATAAAGGTTAAGACATTGTGTCTGTTTGAAGTGTAATATGTTAATATAATCGTTATTTACGCTTTATGCATTGTTCTTTTGATATATTACACTTGTGACGTCAACATATGTGTGGAAATAGATCCTGGCACACATATGCTACGCACCCGGCTCTACCCCCTGGAACCGGGTGTGACAGAAGTGGTATCAAAGCAATGTGACCGTAGGTCGCTAGATTAATTAGAAATGGAAAGCTCAGTCAGTCGTTCAAAACTTGACTTAGTTGTCTTCATAAGAACTTACTTTATATCAAAACTCGTCTCTTTTAACTTCAACCCTTCTTGTCTAATTCTTCGTCTATCAGAAGGTTCTAATGAGAAGCATTGCAAGATGATCAAGCTGGGATAGTGAAAGTTCCCTTTGCCCGGGAACAGGATCTGGATGTCGCCTAGACGGGGGGGGGGGGTGAATAGGCGAATAAAAAATTATCACTTAAAAACTGAAATTCTTACTCTACTCGAAGGTTGGATCGCAGTGGAATGAATGATCCTTCGAGTAAGTTGAAGTAGAATAGAAGATCCTGTCTCAAAATGCCCTGCACTTCAAATATAACTTGTACCACAGATAAGTATTGAAGTGCAGATATAAAGAGTAGATAGAACAGAGAGACAACACACATTACAGAGCGAAGCACACAGACACAGGGATTTATCCCGAGGTTCGGCCAAGCCTGAAATGCTTGCCTAGTCCTCGTTGGAGTTAGCCACACCTGGGCTTGGAGTCTATTTCAACTCCTTCCTCCGTTTGCTCAGATCTGTCAGTATGACAGATAGAGCCTTCCGCTATATTACTGATGGTTACAACAAAGCCGCGGCTGCTTACAATATTCTTGACAGCACTCCGGCAGAGTAACGATATGCTCAAGACTATGCTCTAGCTCTTAGCAGCACTTCTCCACTCTCTAAAGGCTTATAGCTTTGCCTTCTACCCAAACTAGAGAGATTCACACAAGAGGGAGAGTGAGAATTGATCCGAGTGATGTATACTATTGTTGGCTGCACTTGTATATTTGTTGGAGACGCCTAGGGGTCCCTTTTATAGACCCAAGGGGCCTAGGAGCCGTTGGAATCCATTTTGGAAGGCAATACTTGCTTTCTGTCGGGTGGCGCACCGGACAGTCCGGTGCACCACCGGACAGGTCCTGTAGCTTGTCCGGTGTGCAATCTCCTTCCAAATCGGGCTCAGCTGACCATTAGAGCAACGATCGTCTTAGCTCACCGGACACTGTCTGGTGCCCACCGGACAGTCCGGTGCGCCAACTGACCGTTGGCTCAGGCCATGCGTCGCCCGCTGATTGCATTGCCGACCGTTGACGCAGTCGACCGTTGGCTCACCGAACAGTCCAGTGCACCACCGAACAGTCCGGTGAATTATAGTCGTACACCGCCAAACTTTCCCGAGAGTGGCCTGTTCACCGGAGTTCAGCCTGGCGCACCGGACACTGTTCGGTGCACCACCGAACAGTCCGGTGTGCCAGACTGAGCTGAGTCTTGGCTGTACACATCCAAGCCTTTTGCATCTCTTTTCTTTTCTTCTTTTCTCTGTTTCTAATACTTAGACAAATATATTAGTACAGAAAAACCAATGTACTAAGTCTAGAAACATACCTTCTCTTTGATTTTCACTTCTTTAGTATTTGGCATGATTGAGATTGATGTTGGACTCATAAACCATCAAGTCAGCTTGACTTGATCTAGATTGACATTTCTGAGCTCCAACATCCTGCTAAGGTCACATAGAATATCTCCAAACATAGGAACAACCCAAACTAAAGGTCAAGGTGCACTTAGTTCTTTTGGGCTGCTTCCAGTTCTAATTTTGACATTGGTTCTCCTTCCAGTGACCTTGTTCACTTTTTGAGCTTGGTCTTGAGCCTTATGACTTACACCACATAATTGTAGATGTTACCTCATTGGTTGTAAGTCATGTCCTTATGTAGTGTTCCTTGATGTACCATAACTTTTCTTAACTCAATCAACCTTGATTCCGCAAGTCTTCTTCTTCACCCCTGGCCTTGGGTTCCTGGTCTCCTTGACTTTCTCCCATGCACTCGGTACCACGAAGCTCTTCTTGCTTCCATCCTTGGCTTGATCGGTTGTCTCTAAGTTATGCACATCGAGTCTCACTTAAGCAATGTCCATCTTTCTTGTGATGTCCATTATCTATAAATAATTCAGTCTTTGGACCATCACACTTGTTCATTTGTGTTGAACCATACTAGCTTTGCATAAAACACCTGTTCAGCACTTAGCATACTTGTTAGTCCTTTAATTGGGTTGTCATCCAAACACCAAAACCCACAAGAGAGCTTTCAATCTCCCCCTTTTTGGTGATTGATGGCAACACAATTAAAGCTTACACAAGAATAAGATTTAAAGCGCAAATTTTGAATTCTAAGTTTATAGAATGCTCCCCCTAAATATGTGCTTACATCAAGATCTTAATTTTGGCCTTATATGCCAAATTGCACATACTTAGGCTAATTCGAGGCATTACAATACCTTAGCACCTGTGGGATGCATTGTTGATAATTAAACATATGCACAGAATCAGAGTTAAACACCAATCAATTGAGTGGATCAACCTACCACTATTCACAATTAAGATACCAATTTAAAACAATTTTAAAGTATCAGAACCACAATTTAAAGCACCAGAACCACATGAATATCTATTACAGGATGAACACAGTAGATACTAATTGATTCATATCAACAAAAGCACTAATTTTTTTTTGCATTATCACCATATATTACAACAAGAAGCAACAAGAAGCATATGATAAGAATTATCAATTCAACTAACACAACCTTAAGACCAAGAGAACTTAAGGAAACCCCTTTAAGATAAGCTTTCTTCTCAGGTTGAGGTAAGCTTTAATGCACAAATTCTCCCCCTTTGACATCAAACACCAAAACCATATTCGAGCAAGAACATAGGATGATGTCAAGGGACAGCAGGGTTTTAAGCAGGTAAAATACAACACACTTACATTACTCCCCCTTACACATTAAACATATGCACCACAAGCATTGGAGGAAAATTAAGATACAAACACGCAAAAGGTAAATACTTCCTTTTGTACCTTTACCATGTTGTGGTGTACTTTCCATCTTGAAAGTTTACTCTCTAGGGAGCTCCTCCACACTTGTGCCTAACCTTTTCTTGTTGCTAAGACACCAAACTTAGAACAAGTTATAGTATTGTGGCACACAATGAAGCTTCTATTCTAGTGATTACTAAAAGATATCAATTTAGGCACACTACCAAGGCTACCAATTGAAAAAACATTACTGTGATAGTTCCATGATATTTAAAGATAAGCATCTAGTATCACCAAATATTATAGAGCATGAGCAATCTATAAATATGCAATTTACTCACAACTTAAGATACCAAATACTTGACTTATGAAGGTACCCAAGTCCTGATTGCTCCATTTCTTTCCTTTTCCACCTTGAGACTATACAAGATCACTCAAGAAACAATTAGTCTTAAAAGACACAAGTTATGTGTGCTCCCCATAAAGTTGTGCATCAAGTATTTGAATGACTTGCACTTTGCACATTCTAGCATCCTCAGAACTAGAGGGGATCACAACATATCTTGGTCTAGGCATAATCTATCAATTTTATCACAACAAGATACCAATTGGATAGATGACATAATACAACTTGACTAGTGGAAACAATGCAAGCCTCAATATGTAACATTTTACATGCAACCTAGGCACGCTTCACACATGATGATCATTGCAACACGTACACCAATTGAAAGATGACAAGATCATATAAAGCACAACGTCTAAGCACACCAAGATTAAGAAGTACTCCATTTTAAGTACACCAAAGGAAACAACATTTTAAGGCATAAGGCGCCTAAGCCTAGATACTACCAATTTAAAGACAAGAACATAGCTATGATCACAATCAATGGAACTTCAAGATATTCAATGAAATTGCATAGTTTCATTCTCCATACCTTTGCCTTTTCCTGAATTGCCATGAGAGCACCAGTTGTCACCAATTGAGGGCTCCTTTTGCTCACGCACCTTATAGCTCAAGGGGGTGCATTAGAGGCACAACATGGATTTCTTATTTTAGTATACACACAGTATTAAGATAAAGTAATCATATGAACATGGACTAAACAAAATTGTCATGCTTGCACATAGGTTAATCATTAAAAACCATATAGCATGTCTTACAAGAAGATACAGGTTTATCCACATACACAAAGGGAGTTAATCATGGTGAATATATCAAATGAAAAAGCTACCCATTGGATAATTCAAAAGATATAACATCTAGAACGCACAATCATGATTAAGCAAGCATTATTATGATTTTGGAAATCATGAACCATTGATTGAAAGGTATTCAACACAGGCAATCTCAAAAGCATAACTACTCCACGGACAGGTAGCACAACAATCAAACTTAAGAGCAATACTGATTTGCAATAATGTACTTAAGATGCACAGGTACCATCCTTTGGAGAGGAAGTTGCATATTCTCATCAAGGTCCTTTGCTTGATTCACCAATAATGATTAAAGACCTCTACAACTTATTTAACTTGAGATGAACATGGGATTAGGATTGCATAATAATTCAACCTTGGGTCAATAAATAGACAATAGAAATTGACAGCTTAAGCATAGAGTTTGAATTAACCATCTTAAGCTTTCCCATGGTCTCCAGTCCATCTCGAGGCACCTGCATGATCTAGTTGACACAGTTTGGTACCCATCTCGGGATGGGTCCATAACGATCATCCAAAAAAGCCTTTGGTACCCAAATAGCAATTGTGCTAGATCTAGGTGATATCATTACTGATCTAGCACAAGTGTATGGTTTGGGTCTCCTAAGCGAATAAGACTGATATAAATTTACTTGCTTAGGAACCATACCCTTTTTACATACCTTGATAGATGACCATGCTCACCACACATGTAGCAGAAGTGTCGCTCAACCTAACATGACACTTGCTGTTTGTCTTTTTCCTTAGTGAGAGTCATCTTGAAGGGTGTACGTCTTTGATTCTTCATGAGCGGACATGAAGTGATCATATGGTCCTTATCGTTGCATCCAAAACATCTCCTTATCCCTTCATCCTTGTCTTTGTATGAACAAGAAGCAATGAGGTGGCTTGACTCATTGCACTTGAAGCACCTCCTTTTTTCCCTTCTCTTTTTGCTCTTGGATAGCCTAGAGAGATGATTAGTGCAAACAACATGACTAATTGAATCTTTACCTTTTTCTTTGTTCATGTTGATTGCTCCACTTATTGCTTTAGGAACTTCTTTCTCGCGGAGTTTGACCCTTGCTTCGGTTCCTTCTTCCTCAAGCTTATTCACCACATGGCGTCTTCTTCTCAATTGTCTTTGTTTCTTGTTCCTAAGCAATTTTCTTTTTGACCCTGTAGCTTGATGCTTATTCAAAAGTTGGCTTTCTTTTGAGCAACAGGGGTTAGCACATGGTGATATATTATCTAAATGCGCACGTGTGCAAGAATGAGGTTCACATGAGTTTAAACTAGTAATTATTACCTCATGAGCAATATCAAGCATGATATGGTCATCAACTAATTTATTATGAGAATATGACAACATATCATACTTTTCACCTAGAGCAAGCTTTTCTAAATTTAGCAACTCTACTTGCCTTTCAAGCATGGCATTTTCCATTTTAAGTTGAGCAACACAAGATAAAGCATTATCATTGTTTCTTTGCTCAATTAAAACTAAATCATACCGTTGGACCAAATCATCATGAGAGCACTTTAGCTCCTCATGTTCTTTGGTCATCTTCTTCAGGCTGTTGTTGGTTTTGATTAGAGTCTCCTCTAGCCTGAGAAGCGTCTCGCCTTGTTCCTTGTTCCTTCTCAACAGCTTAACCAAGAGCGCTTTGTCTTCTTTGTCGAGATGGGTGTAGAACCGACGAATCTCCTCTTCTTTCACATCGTCGGTCTCATTTTCCCTGTCATTATTATAAGTGGAAGCAAAACAGGAAAATGTACCTTGTGATGATGTAGACTCCACATCTTCATATTCCTCCTCATCATCGCTTTCATCTCCACTCTCATCGTTAGCAACAAGACATGTATAACTAGTGGAAGACAAACCTATCGATGAGGTGGATTCATCGTTTGGTTGCCATCGTTTTTCTTCTTCCTTTGAAAGGTTAGTACCACAAGCAACATAGGGAGTAGAAGTAGTACAATTTGACTTAGAATATTTTATTTTAATTCTAGTCCATAGATCATGAGCATCGACAAGAACATCACTATTACTACCTATGACAGCAAAATAAACATCCTTGCTAAGGGAATTGACTAGGATGTCATAGGCTTGATAATTTTGACGCAGACATCTTAAATCATGCTCAGATGGATTTTTCATATCAATATTGATGGGCAAAACACTAGCATCAAATATTTGCTCTACTTCAGGACCTAAACTCCTAAAAGTATTATGTAAATGAAAAGACCAGGATGCATAGTTAGAGCCATCAGAATTAAGAAGTTCTACAGTTACCTCTTGTGACGACATCATCATCTCTGGACGGCTAAGCCCACACTAGAGAGGCCTAGCTCTGATACCAATTGAAAGTTCCCTTTGCCCGGGAACAGGATCTGGATGTCGCCTAGAGGGGGGTGAATAGGCGAATAAAAAATTATCACTTAAAAACTGAAATTCTTACTCTACTCGAAGGCTGGATCGCAGTGGAATGGATGATCCTTCGAGTAAGTTGAAGTGGAATAGAAGATCCTGTCTCAAAATGCCCTGCACTTCAAATATAACTTGTACCACAGATAAGTATTGAAGTGCAGATATAAAGAGTAGATAGAACAGAGAGACAACACACAATACAAAGCGAAGCACACAGACACAGGGATTTATCCCGAGGTTTGGCCAAGCCTGAAATGCTTGCCTAGTCCTCGTTGGAGTTAGCCACACCTGGGCTTGGAGTCTATTTCAACTCCTTCCTCCGTTTGCTCAGATCTGTCAGTATGACAGATAGAGCCTTCCACTATGTTGCTGATGGTTACAACAAAGCCGCGGCTGCTTACAATATTCTTGACAGCACTCCGGTAGAGTAACGATATGCTCAAGACTATGCTCTAGCTCTTAGCAGCACTTCTCCACTCTCTAAAGGCTTATAGCTTTGCCTTCTACCCAAACTAGAGAGATTCACACAAGATGGAGAGTGAGAATTGATCCGAGTGATGTATACTATTGTTGGCTGCACTTGTATATTTGTTGGAGACGCCTAGGGGTCCCTTTTATAGACCCAAGGGGCCTAGGAGCCGTTGGAATCCATTTTGGAAGGCAATACTTGCTTTCTGTCGGATGGCGCACCGGACAGTCTGGTGCACCACCGGACAGGTCCTGTAGCTTGTCCGGTGCGCGATCTCCTTCCAAATCGGGCTCAGCTGACCGTTGGAGCAACGGTCGTCTTAGCTCACCGGACACTGTCGGGTGCCCACCGGACAGTCCGGTGCGCCAACTGACCGTTAGCTCAGGCCACGCGTCGCCCGCTGATTGCGCTGCCGACCATTGACGCAGTCGACCGTTGGCTCACCGGACAGTCCGGTGAATTATAGCCGTACGTCGCCAAACTTTCCCGAGAGTGGACTGTTCACCGGAGTTCAGCCTGGCACACCGGACACTGTCCGGTGCACCACCGGACAGTCCGGTGTGCCAGACTGAGTTGAGTCTTGGCTGTACACAGCCAAGCCTTTTGCATCTCTTTTCTTTTCTTCTTTTCTCTGTTTCTAATACTTAGACAAATATATTAGTACAGAAAAACCAATGTACTAAGTCTAGAAACATACCTTCTCTTTGATTTTCACTTCTTTAGTATTTGGCATGATTGAGATTGATGTTGGACTCATAAACCATCAAGTCAGCTTGACTTGATCTAGATTGACATTTCTGAGCTCCAACATCCTGCTAAGGTCACATAGAATATCTCCAAACATAGGAACAACCCAAACTAAAGGTCAAGGTGCACTTAGTTCTTTTGGGCTGCTTCCAGTTCTAATTTTGACATTGGTTCTCCTTCCAGTGACCTTGTTCACTTTTTGAGCTTGGTCTTGAGCCTTATGACTTACACCACATAATTGTAGATGTTACCTCATTGGTTGTAAGTCATGTCCTTATGTAGTGTTCCTTGATGTACCATAACTTCTCTTAACTCAATCAACCTTGATTCCGCAAGTCTTCTTATTCACCCCTGGCCTTGGGTTCCTGGTCTCCTTGACTTTCTCCCATGCACTCGGTACCTCGAAGCTCTTCTTACTTCCATACTTGGCTTGATCGGTTGTCTCTAAGTTAGCACATCGAGTCTCACTTAAGCAATGTCCATCTTTCTTGTGATGTCCATTATCTATAAATAATTCAGTCTTTGGACCATCACACTTGTTCACTTGTGTTGAACCATACTAGCTTTGCATTAAACACCTGTTCAGCACTTAGCATACTTGTTAGTCCTTTAATTGGGTTGTCATCCAAACACCAAAACCCACAAGAGAGCTTTCAGATAGCGGAACTTGAAGAGACGTTTTCCAGAAGAAACCTTTTCGAGGCTATCAACGATGCCCTATTCTCTGTCTTATCCCCACTCCGCAAGAAGTTTTGCTATGGATTCTTTGGATCTATTACCAGACTTCTTGGCTAGGTTGATAGGATTGTTCTTTAGTATTAAGATTTTCGACAAGATTGGTAAGGGAGATATTATATTATATTATATTATAGTGGTTTTCTAATCCCTAATATTGCTATATAACCCTTGACTTCTTATACTTTTGTTGTCTTGCCATTGTATTGCCACCCTTGCGCAATATCTACCTTGATATATTGAATTCTTTGTCTCCCTACTCCTACTTGAAACTGACTCTCTATTTTGTCTCCTTGATAAAGCTTTCTCCCTAACTCACTTCATATCCTTGGTTATATCATTTATCCTCACTTTAATAGTTCATGGTTATCTTATTTCACTCTTGGCCACCAACAAATATGTCTTGTCTAACTCCTTGCTATTTCTTACCTGACTCCTTGACTTTATAATATCTTTCTTATTCCAAACCTTGTCTCACGTTTTGTTTTGGTTTAATGAGTAGAATTGGATTGTGTTGTGCTGGTAAGTTTGAATTCATTGTCCCTTGTGTTCATGATTGATTTGCTTCTTTGACATGATTGTTGTGTATTGTGTGACTTTTGTCCACAATGGCATCAGTTAGCTAGGTAAAACCTTAGATAAATGGGTTTTCTCTGCTCTCTATAATCTATCTTTGCTCAACCCTTTCGTCCCTTCCATTCTTCCATACCCATACAGATGTCAGACCTTGGAATGTCAACTACAAGTGATGTCATTAAGTGCAAAGAATGCGATGTGTTGGCAAGTCAAAACAACACTATAAATAAAATAGTTGATGAACAGACATTCAAGACACAAAAGAATGCACAACCAAACCAACAAACAAGTGAACTTGGAACATGTTGTTGTTGTGAGTACTATGGAATTCCTTGTCGCCAGATCAGTACACACGAAAGTGAAACTGCAAAACAGAAGAACCAGATTTTATTTTCTGGCATAAAAAGACAGATGTTTCCCCAAGAACAACTAATAACAGATTCTCTCATACCTAATGCACTGTCAGTTGATGAATTGCAAAGTATTCCAAAAAGGGAACAACACAAGGATGCCCAGCCCCAAGAAGAAACACAGGAGTGTTACATTGATGGATGGACTATTACTTGCACACAGTTTCAGCCTCACGGTCATATCAGGTCAAAGAAACAAAAAGAGAAACATGGAAAAAGTCAAGAAATAACTTCAAGAAAAGCTTGCTATCAATATGGACGTGAAGGTCATTACTTCCGTAACTGTCCTGAGAAGAGTTCACTACAAATCACCTCCGAGATAAAGTTATCTCAGTCTTTAGACATGGAATATGAACAAAAATGCATAGAAACTTCTACCAACAACGTAAAGACAACTCCACCATGTAACTCATCAAGTCGTGCTTGCTTTGGCTGTGGTGATACTGACCACCTTTTTAATAGTTGTCCTAAGAAGGATGTGGAGATCAATAAGGTCCAAAAGAAAAGACAACACCCTCAAACTCATGCATCAACAAAGAATAAACAACGGAAAAAGTCCATAAGAAGGATAAGTTATGCAGTGTCAGGAACCATTTCATATGAAAATGCAGTAATTTTTGGAACACTGGTCATTCACACAACCATTGCCACCGTGTTGTATGATCCTCGTACAACACATTCTTTTATCGGTGCCAGTGCCCAATTTGCAACAAAGTATGGTATCTTTAAGTGTCCCTTGAGATCAAGGATGACCATCAGTGCAACCGAAAGAAAAATGTTAGTAAACTACATATGTCCAAATGTAAATGTTAAAATCAATGGGATAGATTTTCTAGCTGATCTTATAGTGATAGAATCAATGGGAAAGGATGTGCTTCTTGGAAAGAATTGGTTACAAAGAACTAAGGCAGTAATCCAACATACTGTGAGAACCATGTGTTTGGAAACCCCATCTGGAGAAAGAATAGTAGTTGAAGACAATCGACCTCCAACTCTGACAGGGCCGGGCTAGAGAAATTTGAGGCCCTGTGCCAAATCTAAAGCAGTGTAATGTATATTTTTATTAAAAATCAGTAATAATAATCTGCAAGTTACAGTAATATATATTGTAATAGAATATCTAAAGAAACATTTCTATTTTATTTGAATAACATCGTTCTTTTGGTGGGTTTTAAAGAAAATCTTGTACAATATGCTTATATTCGATCTTCTCCAAAACTTCACTCTCGAGTGCTATTTTTGGTGGGTTTTAAAAAAATCTTGTACAATATGCTTATATTCGATCTTCTCCAAAGCTTCACTCTCGAGTGCTATTGTGGCTAAATAATACGTCTTTTTTATCATAGAACACAAATATGAATTTAGTAGCTTTAATTTAGAGAACTTCGTTCACGCGGACAGATATGTTAAGATTCTATGAAGTTTTATTCTTTAGTGCAGCGCTCGGTAGTTTCGCTTCAGCGCAGCAGTCAGGTAGGGAGAAAAATATGTGCTATATATTAACATGTATAGAAGATCATAAAACTAAAACATATACATCTGCTAAGTTTTAAGGCCCTCAATTTTTGGAGGCCCTGTACGAGCGCACAGCTCGCACAGGCGTTAGGCCCGGGCCTGAGCTCTGATTGGTGCATGTGATAAGGAAGAATAATATATCATTTAGCTAGAAGAAGGAGTATGTCTCACGAAGAAAAAAAATGTCAAGGTGTTGCCCCTTTCAAGATTTGTAATTGTGCTAAGTGATATATGAATAAATTTGGAGAATCTCTCGCACCTATTGTGTTTTGCCTCTTTATAAAGAGAATAAAGTATGGTGGCATCTGCTATATGCAAACAATATGATGCTCTACTCTAGTTTCTCTAAAGTCCCGCTCAAGTCTTTCTCTCAATTTGTGCTCAAAGAAATACTTTTGGATCAGAAAGATCATTTGGATATCATGCTCTGGAATCTATAAGGTTCAAAAGATCTTTGTTAAGGATTATAACACTTGTACACACTCTTGTAGTATGATGAAGCTAGGCGGAATCGGAAATCATCCTTAACTAATCTTATTTTGGAAATCAAAAATGTTGTGTTAGCTCTTTATCTTAATGTCATGCAAACCTCTTATGTAGTCTATCTCACTAACTCTTTTACCCTCTGACTAGATAATGAACCCCAATGGAAATAAAGTAAATGATGCCAACAACAAAATTCCTACCTTAACAACTATGAACGAGAAAAATGAGTCACAGAGATATTTGATGAATGGAATGAATAACAACAAAAGGAATAGACAAATGTTTGGATACATGATTAGTCCACCTCAACCACAAGCAAAAGCCACGAAAAAGTGTTTACCCAAACAGAAGAATCAAGTCAGACTCAGCTATATGAGATACAAACACCCAATCAACCCTCACCCCCTATTGGTCAAGCAAAGTTGACTCGCAAAGAACTCAAAGCAAGAGTAGCTTGCTATTACTGCAAAAACGAAAAACGTATTATTCGTGAATGCCCCAAGAAGCGTCTAGACCGACTAAAAGAAGAAAGCTGCCAAGCATGACCTAAGCAATAATTCAGAAGACCAACCATTTTATAAGTACGATGATGAATGTCGCCTGATTAGTATTCATTGCGGAGCAAAGAAGTAAGGAAGTTCCTTAATATTAGAAGAGTTCAATAAGAACTAAGAACCTACAAATAACCATGTATCTCCTTTGCTTTCGTGCTAGCCTTCCTTAATCTCGAGGACGAGATTCTTTTAAGAGGGGTAGGTTTGTAACACTATAATAATCATCAAATAAAAATAATACAGTTAGTTTATTAATGGTATTTATGATAATGAATTTTCTTTTAAGTGTTTGATTTTTATTTGCATTTAGAATAATTTTTTATTGCTCATGATTGATTTTGGTTATTGAATGGTATTTCTTGTTAAATAAATAATATAATAATTAGTCCAAAAATAAATATTTTATTTAAAAATAATTTTGTTTAATTATTATAAATTTTAGGGTTATTTAAAAATATATTTTGAATTTAGAAAAGGAAATAGAAAAAGAAAAGAAAAACCTAACCTAACCTAAAAGCCCATTAGGCCCATGTAGTGGAGCCGCCGCCCTCTGGCTCCTCTCCCTAGTAGCCGCCGCCCCTTGCTTCCTCCCCTTCCCCCTTCTCTCTCTTGCGCGTGGGACCCACCCGCGCCCATTCCTTTCTCTCCCTGCGTTCCAGCCGTCGCCAGGAACCACCGAGCGCACCCGCGACGCCCAACCGGTCGAACCCGACGCCCTCCCCTGCGCCAGCGCCTTCAGCCGCCAGGAGCACCACGACCCCACGCCAGGAGCCGAGAAGCGCCCAGACGCCGACTCGCCCCGCACCACCCGCGCGCTAGGACGCCCCGTTGCCGACCGCGACAGGACGCCCGTGACACCCGACGTGTCGCGCCAAGGACCAGCCTTGTGCCCACGCCGAGCCCCCGTCCGTTCATCTCCTCGAGTTAATGGAGCGTCAACTCGACTGTTTCTCCTCCCCAATCTCCCCTCCATTGATGCACGCCATCAATGGCCTTGAAGCCATGGCCGGTCGTTTCTCCCTCCCTCCCCCCGGCTCTCTCTCCCTCTCCCTTCCTATAAAGCCGAGGCCGCGCCCACCGAACTCTCCCTCCCACAGTCGAGCTCGCTACCTCTTCTCATGTTCTCTCTCTCTCTCTCGTCGTTCACCTCGGAACTCACCCCCGCCGGAGCTGCCCGACCCCTGTCCCTTCCCTGCTCAATCGAACCCCCCCCATCAAGCTCCCCCTGCACACGAGCAAGTCCAAGGTAGAAGAAGACGAATTTTTAGTTTAGTCCCTATTTTTTAAATTGAATTAATTTCAGGATTTTCAGTTTTTAGATTGTGAAAAGAAATTCCGATGTATACGCGTAGCCAAAATCGAACCTCGCGACAATGCTTTGAATATGTGTATGATTTTGTAATTTTAAAATGAGTACAGTCACTATTCACTACCTCGGTGATTTTCATACTAGAAAAACGGTTACTGATTTAATTACACTTTAGTGTGTGTGGAACGATAATTGTTTTTAAGTGTAAACTTATTTGCATGAAGAAATACTAAGCCACGTATTTTCTGGTCAAATGAAGATATAGATTTTACTATTCATAATAAATGTACTCATAAGTATAGCACTTAAATTACTTAGAATAGTAAAATGCTTATTTATGTCATAACAACCATGATTATGTTATTAAAATTCCTATTTAGTAATATACAATTAATTCTTAGTATATTGATGTCAGAAGAATTATAAATAAACAATTTTTAGTTATACATATAAATTCTATTTAGAAGAGAAAGGAGAAAACAGAAAGAATAGAGTTTTCTAAAGATACTAAAATAATAGAATTGTTGTTCATATCTTTAAAATGATGACTTATCGGTTTGAATGTAGTTTTCTCAATAAATATAGATTTAGTGTTTTCCTAATAGAATGATAATCATTTATTATCCCTTCACATAAAACTCATTTAGTCCCATATTTAAGTATCCATAATTATATGCTTTACAATAGAAATATGTCATATAACTTTTCTAATAATGATGTAATGGCTTAATTAAGTGCTCACACGGTCATAACTAAAATGAATTTAAATATTTAGGTCATATGTTCCTAAATTGAAACTAAATATAATCAATAGATTATATATTTTTCTCATAATTTATTAATTAGACTTAAAATTATAAAATCATACACATATTCAAAGCATTGTTGCGGGGTTCGATTTTGGCTACGTGTATACATCGGAATTTCTTTTCACAATCTAAAAACTGAAAATCCCAAAATTAGTTCAATTTACAAAACAAGGACTAAACTGAAAAATCGTCTTCTTCTACCTTGGACTTGCTCGTGTGCAGGGGAGCTCGACGGGGGGGGGGGGGGGGGGAGGGGGGGTTCGATCGAGCAGGGAAGGGACAGGGGTCAGGCGGCTCCGGCGGGGGTGAGTTTCGACGACGAACAGCGAGAGAGAGAGAACACGAGAAGAGGGAGCGAGCTCGGTTGTGGGAGGGAGAGTTCAGTGGGCGCGGCCTCGGCTTTATAGGAAGGGAGAGGGAGAGAGAGAGCCGGGCAGGGGGAGGGAGATACGGCCGGCCATGGCTTCAAGGCCATTGATGGCATGCATCAATGGAGGGGAGATTGGGGAGGAGAAACGGTCGAGTTGACGCTCCATTAACTCGAGGAGACGAACGGACGGGGGCTCAGCGCGGGCATAGGGCCGGTCCTTGGCGCGACACGTCGGGTGTCGTGGGCGTCCTGTCGCGGTCGGCATCGAGGCGTCCTAGCGCACGGGTGGCGTGGGCCGGGTCGGCGCCTGGGCGCTGCTCGGCTCCTGGCGCGGGGTCGCGGTGCTCCTGGCGGCTGAAGGCACTGGCGCAGGGGAGGGCGTTGGGCGGCATCGGGTCCGACCAGTCGGGCGTCGTGGGTGCGCTCGGTGGTTCCTGGCGGCGGCTGGAACGCAGGGAGAGAAAGGAATGGGCGCGGGTGGGTCCCACGCGCAAGAGAGAGAAGGGGGAAGGGGAGGAAGCAAGGGGCGGCGGCGGCTACCAGGGATAGGAGCCAGGGGGCGGCGGCTCCACTAAATGGGACTAATGGGGTTTTAGGATTAGGTTAGGTTAGGTTTTTCTTTTTTTTTTTCTATTTCCTTTTCTAAATTTAAAATATATTTTTAAATAACCCTAAATTTTATAATAATTAAACTAAAATTATTTTTAAATAAAATATTTATTTTTGGACTAATTATTATATTATTTATTTGGATTTTTATTTAACAAGAAATACTATTCAATAACCAAAATCAATCATGAGCAATCAAAAATTATTATAAATACAAATAAAAATCAAACACTTAAAAGAAAATTCATTATCATAAATACCATTAATAAACTAACTGTATTGTTTTTATTTGATGATTTTTATAGTGTTACAGTAGCATAATTCTAATCATAATAACCAATTCCTAAAGGGTAAACAAGGACAGAAAAAATAGAACACAAGTCAATTCTTAGGTTAATCATGGTATGCAGGATAATGAATTATAAAGTAAGTAGGACATAATGGGTCATAGGACACTTGCCTTCACCAAGTTGCTGCTCAGGGAAGTCTCTTTCAACACACTTGGAAACCTCGGACTGCCCATTGTCTACGCAAAGCAATCTTTCATTCATCACACTTGGAGAATGACAAAAGAACAATACACCAAACATATGAAACAGAGTGAACATAGGTTCAATAAAAGGTACATGCACACATGTGAAATCTAGGTTCTAGGGTAGATTAATATACCTAGTGGTCTATTGTTCTCTAACTAAGTCTGTCTCAGTAAATTACATTACTTAAGTAAACTTATTCTAGGGATGGGGTTACATTAAATGAGATTGGGTCCACAAATGTGAGCACATGAATATTCACTAGGGTTTCATCTTTTATTTTACCTCTAATAAATATTCTATAACTTTAAATCAACCTATAGACTAACCATAAATTGAGACACGGAAACAGTGAATCAATACCATTTTAATAGATAGAGAATAACATTATGAACATCTTGCAATTTGAACAACCCAATTTGGAGTTCATATGCAAAAGTTATGAAATTTACAAGTTTTGGAATTCAAAAACCCTAAATTAAACCCATTTCTGTGATTAAAATAAAGCCTAGTGGTCCCTCTGCAAGAAACCAGCGACCCAGGCGTAAGAAAACTGGACCGCTGGTTCTAATTCTAGAAAACCAAGGGTTTCTTTTACAAAACAACTAATCGAAGGGGTATTAGGCTCCCTCGACCGTTGGATCTCGGATCAACGATCGAGATTAGACCGGCGGGCAAGCGCGTGGGCACGCGCGCGGCTAACAAGTGGGCCAGGATGGGCAGCGGCCTGGGGTCAGCGAGGCTGCCAGGCCAGGCCTGACAGCAAGAGCGTAGGTTAGGGAAAATCCGAGCGGTCGAATCCCGAGCGGACGGTTGGGATTAGTTTTGATCTAATTAAACCTGAACTGCCCAATCTCAGGCGAACGCCTGAGATCTAGAGGCTAGCCTAGGCAGGCCTCCCTGGCCGACAGCGGTGGCGCCGCTCGCGCCCACGGTGGAGGCCCGCCGGAGACGAGGGTGCGGGCGCGCTGGGGGCCCCGAGGTGTCGGGAAGGGCTCAGGGAGGTTCGGGGAAATATGGCGAACACGGGCGTGGGTATGGCGACAACGCAGAGCCCCCAAAAGGTAGCTTCCCATGATAGGATGGCTCGGTGGCGCCGCAACCTTGCTCTGGTGGGCAATTGCGCACACCCGAGTACAGGAAAGGGGAAATTGGGGGCAGGAGAAGGTTGGTTACCTCGAGAGAGGACTCCGGGACCCACGAACAGCGGCAGGGACACGACAAGGCCTCAGGTCGATGGTGGCGGCACTCCGGTTGCACGGTGAAGGTCCAGTGAGCGCGGGCAGAGAGAATCGAAGGGGAGAGGATAAGTTGAGGTGCGTCTCGAGTTGCAGATGTGAAGGCGGAACTCACCGAGGCAACAGGCACGGCGAGACCTTGACGGTGGTGGCAGAACGGGCACGTGGACACGGCGGACGGCGACAACGTTTCTCTTACACACGCATGGTGAGCGGTGGGTGCGGGAGCTCTGTAGGAAGTGCGACTAAGGGAGGGGAGTGAGTGGGGGTGTGGGCCATTAGAAATGGCCGAGGTGGGACGATCACAGCCTCGACATGCGTCGTGGGCGCGGAGTCCATGTCGTGCGCTGAGTCGTG
Organism: Zea luxurians; assembly: GCA_029449295.1. Lineage (NCBI taxonomy): Eukaryota > Viridiplantae > Streptophyta > Magnoliopsida > Poales > Poaceae > Zea > Zea luxurians. The sequence continues at coordinate 38,689,732 of JAOPSE010000001.1, read as the reverse complement.
CGCGCGGACGTTTGGGGGAATGGGACTGACAGGCGAGGCCCACGGGTCAGCGGGAGGGAGCATGTGAACGAGCGGGCAGCGCTGATAGGGATACCCACCGGACAGGGAGAGAAAAGGGAAGTGGGCGCACACAAGCGAGGGGATCGACACTGACAGGCGAGACCCACGGGCAGAGGGAGAGAGGGGGCAATGGGCGCACGTGCGTGGCCTGGCTAGCGCCGACATGGCGGGCCCACCTGGCAGAGGGAGAGTGCAGGCATGTGCGCGGGGCAAGCTGGGCCAAATGGGCCGAAAGGCCGGGGAAGGGGGCGGCTGGGCTAATTTGGGTTTTTCTTTTATTCTGAATTTCTATTACCTTTTCTTTTTAGTTTTCCCTTTTGAATTTAAATTCATCCAAACCATAATTCAAATTTAAATATTCAAACATGCACATCAACCAAAAACAAAGTTTAAGACCAGCATGATGCAACATTTCATGTCTCCCCTAGGTTTTAATATACTAAAGAAATAATACGTCTCTCAAATAAATAGACAAACTCTATTAAAAGGAAGAGAAAGGAAATCTATAGAGATGAGGAGAGAGGTAACACATGAATTTGGTAGATATTAGAGAAGAAATTTTATACCTGAAAGTGCAATCATCCCATTTGTGAGTTTTGGTGATTGGGACAACAACACATTTAAAGGTCTAACGAGTTTGCTAAGTGTTGAACAGGAAATTCAGTATGATGAACATACTTGAATAGTGTATAATGATCAGTGAACAAAGGTTCAACACGAGGTTAAATAACAAATGGGACAATACAAATGGATATAGTATGATCTCTATATTGGTTTATATATGGACAAGACCTGAGAAATCACTACATACATATGATCAAAATAGAGATGAAGTGATTAAGAGGATTGGTCAAGCCAAAGTGAATAAGATATGAGGAATCGTGAATTGGCTTGACCATATTACTATCAGTCCATATATGCTTCTATGAGAATCAAACTAGAGCTTGATTAATCTTAACAGTTATATCTAGAAGACAATCAAGCAAGGTTCACAATATTGAAGAAATGATTCTCTCAATGGATGGTCAATAAGATGTGACTCAAGAATGGTTTGATAGGGTGAAGATAGCAAGGAAAGAGCTTCGAGGAACTAAGCGAAGGTGAAGGCCAAGCGACAGCTTGTGGACCGAGGTACCATGGCTAAAGTGAAGAAAAGAGTACTTGCACTAAGTCAATGAACTAATCAGCTATGAAGAGTTATAACATGTTGATGCATCAGTAAGGTGACATGAAGCCATGATTTGAACTCATATATGGTGATTTGGTACAAGTTACAGGGTTTGATTTGTGTTTGCTTCAAAAGGTGAGACAAAGATGTTTGTGATCCTTATGAAGCAACGCCATGGAGAAATCACACATGAGACACCAATGACTCAAGGAGTTTACTTAATTAATTTTATTTAATTTGAGTATAGGAATCGTCGTACTATAATGGGGGATTTCTCAAGCCTCTATATTCTATGGTTGACCGTGGTATTTCTCAAGCCTCTATAGGAATCGTCGTACTATAAAGGGAGAAATCTATATTTTAATTTGACCGGTCTGACCTCCTGACTGGCAGACTGACTGCCAGTCTGACCCCGAGGCGGTTGAACCGACCCTAGGGGCGGTTCAACCGGTGTCAGGACCTGTTTTTGCAGTCTGACCCGCAGTCTGTTAGACTAGCTGTCAGCATGCCCCAGGCGGTTGAACCGGTCCTAGGGGCGGTTCAACCGGTCCTCCATAGCCAAAATCAGTCCAACGACTAGTTTTGAAGCCCCACCTATATATACTCACTCCTACCTCTCTTTCCACAAGGGAGCATGACCCAAACTCCATTTCTAACTTGAAGAACACCTCCCACTCTCTCTCACACATCTCTTGCCTCTCCCATTTCAAATCTTTGGAGAGAAATCTTTGAGTGAATTTGAGAGCTACGGTTTTTGTGCTTAATCTTCAAATCTCTCTTGCTCTTCTTCATTCGAGCTTTGGTACTACATCGAGTTCTTTGTGGATTCATTACTCTTGGAGATTCTAGCTCCTAGACGACTAGGTGTCTCTTGTGAGTCTCCAAATCTTGTGGAAGACCACAAGAAAGTTTGTATTACCCGCTCGTTTGAGCAAAGATTAGTGTGTGGGCTTGCCCTTTGTGGTCGGCAAAGGGAGGATTAGGGTTGAAAGAGACCCGACTCTTTGTGGGCGCCTCAATGAGGAAGTAGGGCACCTTGGTGGTGTGACCGAACCTCAGGATAAATCTTGTGTCTCTTGTGTTCCTGCTCATTGTGTTTGTTTGTGTTTTTTGTTCTCTCACCCTTCCGTGGAAGATTTGTTCATATCTTTTTGGTGTCTAGATTTTGAGAAGTGCCCTTCTTAGATCTACTACTTTGAACCCTGTGGATCAACTTGAACATCTCATTTCCAAAGTTAACTGGGTGAATTTCGAGATCAATCAGTTTATATCTCATTCTTTAGTTGAGCTCGTGCAAACCGGCTAAACCGGTTTTGACACAGATTGAACCAGTTTTACCTAGTTCGTTTCTTGTTTTTGTTGAAAAAGGTTTAACTTGGCTATTCACCCCCTCTAGGCAATTTTCAATTGGTATCAGAGGCTAATCCTCGTTATAATGCTTAACCGTGTGAGGAAAAGTTCATGTCGGGGGGACTAAGAAACGAAAGTGCTTCTAAGCTTAAAAAAGTTGAGGTTACCTCGACTTTATCTTTTGGTGCAGATGTTGATCCTAGGGCAATAGATCTTGCCATTAGAATCGCCGAAAGGATGTTCCTCAAAATGAAGGAAGATGAGGCGAAGAACAAGATTGAAGAAGAAGAAAATGATCGATGGAGACCAAATGACGAATCCACCTCTTCACAAGGTTCGTCTTTCAAATCCAACTTCTCATATGTGCTTGCTCGCTAATGGGAGTGACAGTGAAAGCGAAAGTGAGGATGAGGATGAACATGAAAGTGACAGTGAAGATGAGGATGAACTTCAAAAATTCTTCGCTCAACTAAGCAAGAAGAACCGGCTGAGCTTGCTCAAACTCATGAAAATAGCAGAAGAACAAAAGGAAATGCTTCATAAGAAAGAAGATATCCTCATAAAAAAATAAAAGACTTGGAGAAGTTGACCAAAGAGCATGAGAAGCTAAAGTGCTCTCATGATGAATTGGTCCAAAGGTATGAAGACATTTCAATTGAGCAAATTAAAGCTGTTAATCATTCATCATATATTGCTCAATTAGAAAGTAAAAATGCTATGCTTAAGAACACAATAGAAAAGCTAAATATTGAAAATCTAGCTTTGCAAGAAAAACATGATATGCTTGTGTGCTCTCATAATAAATTGATGGATTTACATATCATGTTAGAAATGACACATGAGATTGTGTTAACTAACTTGAAATCATATCAACCTCACATATGCACATGTACTCAAATAGAAACTTTATTATCATGTGCTAACAAATGTTGCTCTCAAGAAAGCCAATTTTCCATTGAGCAAGAATTTTTAGGAACAAGTAATGTTTCCTATGCAAAAGAAAACAATGAGCTCAAGGAAGAAAATGAGAGGCTAAAAAGGAGCTTGACTCAATTGAAGGGAAAGTGTCATGCTCAACCTTCTCATGATAACTGTGATAACATGGTGAAGAAGCTTGAGAAGGGGACAACCGTAGCAAGCACAAGCCCGCTTCAAAAGAATGCTAAGTTCCCTAAGAAAGGCATGAGCAAACATCAAGAGAAGAAAGCCAAAGCTCATGACAAGTGCCTCAACCACGCCTCCACATGCTCCACACAAGGTAACAAACAAGCCACTCTTCCAAATAAGAGAAGATGCACTAGAAAGTGTTATCAGTGTCATGAGAAGGGACATGAGATTAAGTCATGTCCCTACATAAAAGATAGTGGCTTAACTTTAGAAAGAAAGAGGCTCAATAACCATGTAGCAAACAAGAAGTAAGGTAAGAAGGAGCCTTGCAAAATTAAAAATCAGATTTGCTACACTTGCCGAAGAAAGGGACACCTATGCAAGGATTGTCCCATGAGTAAGTTTCCTAAGCCTATCATGTCAATTCATTCATATTCTCTTAAGAGACCCAAAAATGAGACTTGTGCTAGAAAGGTGATGAGTTCACCACATTCTAGGACTAAGGCTATTTGGGTGCCTAAGTCCTTATTGGCTAACCTTAATGGACCCATCATGAGATGGGTACCAAAATGTACTTAATAAGTTTTGCAGGTACCTAGAGATGATATAAATCTTTGGGGTGCTTGAGCGGTTTAACTAAATTCTTATCTCAAGCTATCAATCTTACATTGACTATTCTTTAAGATTGGCCCAAAGATGAATTGAGTTGTTATATCACTAACTTCACATTCATCTCTAGCAAGAACTTGTGTTGTAGGGAATAAGGATTAATTTTTGTGGGAATTAAGCAAAAGGCCTACAACTATGGGATATCCAAAGGATGGAAATAATTAAATCTTAAGTGCACATTGCTTTTATTTAGTATATTCCTTTGTGTATTTTGTAGCCACAAAGGAAAAATGAAGCACTTGAGAATGAACTTAAGAGATTTTACCTTGCTTTGGAAAAGATCTAATTATATGGTAGATTGCAAGTTCATATTTTTGTATTGTGACAATCTACATGCTTTAAATTAGTTGTATGTATCTTGTGGCATATTTCAAGTTAATCATCATATTATTGCCATGACCTAGACATAAAGAGTAATATAACATGTTCCTAAATGAATAGAGTGCTAAGTAAGAAATTCAAATTCTTAAAGCACTTACCAAAAGGAAATTCTCTATATGACTAGAGTTGTAAGACTAATATTTCTATCTAAGTGTTTGTGTAGTCTCACAACATGAGAATGTGTTTCTCACATGGAATGTGGCATTCAACATTCAAAGAAGATCAATCCAATACTATGTGATGTATTCCTTCTTGTTTAAATTGGTTTTGAGTCTTCTAAATTAATCACTCAGTATGGTATGAATTAAACTTGCCATGTAAACTTAATTAAATAATCATGCTATTTTCACCATGTTTAAATCAGTGTTATGCATGATGTTTGTAAGGGTAATTTAGTTCATATCATGAGGTTTCCTAATTTTAGTAACCTTTTTATCATTTATATACTAGAGGTTGCTAAATAGGAAGCTATTGCTTGTGTTTCAAATGCAATCTCTTTTAAGATATTTCATGGAAATTCATAGTAGAGATTGTGCTCTTTCAATTGGTAAAATCACAAGCATTAAAGGTTAATATTCACCTAAAAGAAAGATTAGGAATGCTCAAGGCAAAGGTATGGAACTAGTTGTTTCATTTGATATGTGACCAATAATAGTTACTTTCAAGTGGCATTCTTTCAATTGGTAATAATCTATTCTATGAAAAGAAATGTCAATATGAAGGTTAAATTCTTTTTGGCTTAAATTTGTAGATTGGTGCATATTGGTAATTCACTTCTCCATGTGCATTAACTTAAAAGAAATTTAACTTATGCCTTTATGCCTCATAAATGATGATTTACTTGACATTCATACATAAATATCATCATTCATTAAATACTTCCTTGTACTACTAATACCTCTTTTCAAAGTGTTTTTTGACTAGTTTTAAAAGGAAAAGAGATAACAAGCTAAAGAAGGAAGTCTCCACATATGATGAAAAGAAGAATACTACGATGACACCACCACAGATAGTAATATCTTTCAAATTGGTATAACAAATGGTACGAACTATCTGGTGGTAAGTATTCTTAAGGATAAGTTAATTCATTGCAAATTTGTCATGCCTTGACCATGATACATAATGTACTCCTCATGAGACTCTTAACTGAATTGAAAGTGCATGTGGCAAGTCATTCAAATACTTGATGCACATATCTAGTGGGAGAACATTATATATCTTGTGTCGTAGAGAATAAGTTTCCCTTGAGTAAGCTATACTAAGACAATCCAAAATGGTAAATTTGTATCTCATTTATATGGATTGTAATCTTTGTTTTCTAAATAGCTACTCTTGATGCAGTTTAAAATTCCCTTATCGTTTAATCTAAAAGTGCATAAGAATCTTTTTGGTGATATTCATGACATACATATGCACTAACATGGATATGATTTTTAAACTGTAAAAGGTACAATTAGCGATCCATACTCTCTAAATTTTGGAAACCCATATTTTGATATCTTAGAAATCTACTTAAATCGGTATCCATATGCTTCATATTGAATTGGATCACTAAGTTGTAAATTCCATGCATAACTTGTCTTTATGATATGAATGCTTGTGCGACTAACCTTGATAAGCTAGGTGCACCCAAGGTCAAGCTAGGTTCATCATAAAGAAGGCAACACAATGATGTATCAAGAAAAGGAGAAAAGGCTCCTATTCTTAACTCTAACTCTTATCTATGAGTTTACATATTAACTTAGAACCATAGTAAGATGGTTGTCAAGTATATGTGGATGCCTACACAAAGAGAAAGGCCACAATAAGGAATGTGTGGGTACCCAAGGCTCTTACTACTAATCTCAAAGGACCTAATTCAAATTGGGTACCAAAATACGAAGCTTAAACTTGTTTTGCAGGATCACTCCTTAAATGGATCAAGCTGGGTGCTCGATAATGGATGTATAAATCATATTTGGAGATAGTAGCAAGGGTGGTAACAATTGAATCTCAAGTGCATATTATTTTCAGTTCTTACCTCCTTTATGACTTGTGTAGCAACTAAGGAAGAGGGAGCACTTGAGGGTATACATCAATTGTTGATTATGAAGTAAAAGTCCAATTGGAAGAAAAATGAATCTTATCATATGGTCAACAATCCAAAACTATGTGATGTACTCTTTCTAGTTAATTTGGATTTGATTCTTCTATATTAGACACTCACCATAATATGGCTTAAATTAGACCTTGGACTTCATTGAATAACCATGCATATCTAAATCTATGTCATTCAATAATGTATAGTGCATAAGGGATTAAGGGAAATTTAGTCCATATTATGAGGTTTCTTTATTTTTAGCAACTCACTTGCCTTCCACATAAAAAAGGGTTGCTAAATAAAAAAACTAGTGCTTATGCTACTAATGCCATATCTTGTGTTGAGTTTATCCATAGAAAATCTATGTTAAGAGATGGTGCTTGTTTTAAATTGGATAAATCACAAGCTTAAATGATACAATTCAACTAAAGTAAGATGAAGTTGATAAGAGGCCAAGGTATGAAAACTTCCTCTCCTTCAGTTGTTTTAGTATTTTATCCTTAGTGGAATGTACCATAGTATAGGTTAATTTCCTTGCAATATAAAATGTTCAATAGTGCATATAACTTTGACATCAACCATATGTGTGCACTAATTTAAAGGAATTTAATCTATCCTTATGGGTTTTAAGAATGATGATTCATTTGCCATCCACATATAAGGATAATCATTTGTGAAACCCTCTTTTGTGTTTTTAATGCTCTCTTTTCTAAGTGCTTCAACAAGGTCCTTCCAAGTTGTTTGAAGATGGATTCAAAATCTACGGATATAAGAGTCTTGGTTCTTTCAATCATTGAGTTTCAATAGGTCTCATATCAAGTATGATCGAATCAAGAAAAGATGAAATAAGTTCAAGATCACTTGGTTGGATGAAATCGTAAAGAGAAAAGAGATCACAGTGATTCAAGAAGGGAGTTATATTTTTTTATCAACCAAATAATGAAGATGTAGTGACATATTTATATGATATCCTTCATTATGAGGTTTGAGGTTTATATCAGCATGCTTTACCTTTCAGGACTTCAATTGATATACTTTCAGTCCTTAAACCTTCAATTAGTTTAATTTTCATCATCTATATAAAGCATGTAATGTTCAACCAAGATATAGTGCAAACATCTCATTTAACCTCGTATTGTTGATGTGCATAAGTGTACTTTGTGTACTCTTGCATGCACAAATTGAGGGAGACTTTAGCCTATATCTTGTGAAAACTAATGATTTCTTTCAAGTTCATGTTGTGTAGTCTCACGCCTTGGAGAACATCAAATGAGGATGAATGGTTCCATAGAAATGAAAATGAGTTTTTCTTAAAGCTATCAAGAAAATGAGTTTCTCTTGATCGTTTGAAGAGGATAAGTTTCTCTTTAAAATATCAAGCCTATCAAAAGCTAAGATGGAAATTCATGATTATAATGGAGACCATGTGGCGTAGAAAAAAGGTGTGTCACTCCATGAACTATTGTATTGCATTTTTGTATCTAGGCTCTTACATGCTAGTGTATGCATGTATATGCAATATCTTAAGTCACATCATAAGGTTGCACTTGTGGTGACGATTAAAGAATCTCTAGATATTTGATTAATACCTCTTGTGGTGATGTCATAAGTTAGTCTTAAGTCATCTTAGTGAGGTATGAGTCAAACATGCTAACTTCTCAAGAATCTTGGCTTAAAATATTGCATATCATGTCTATTAGTATACTTTTTGAGTATGAATAATTCCTTCAATTGGTACAATTTCACATTTTCATACTTTGTTTGTACCAAGGTTCAAATTATAGAACTTATTCCCCTGGCCTCACAAGTCCAAGTGCATAAGGTAAAACAAGTATTCATCACTTGTATGCACACATTTAGGGGGAGAATGATCTATAATTTGAATCTTTGAGACTAACTTTATTTTCAAGTCTATTATGTGTGTAGTCTCAAATTAGAAAAGAATCTTTGGGCAAAGACAATCGCTTCCACTGTAAATTTTGATGGGTATCGAAGATTCTTTGCTCCAATAAATGTGTCTTTTATACATTTCATAAGAGAATGAGTTTCTCTTTTATATGCTACTCCAACATCATCTAAAACTGAGTGTGCAAATGAATTCTAAATCCAACACAAGTCTGGAAACCCCTTGAAAAGGTAAAACACAAAGGTACAACACTTCATGTCACTTCTACATTACTTTTGTGTCATCTAAGGACCCTTTTCATGATAGCATGTTCAAATCTTGCTTAATCAAAATTTCTTCCCTTAATATCCTTTGTATCCTTTTTGGAGATTTATGACAAAGGGGGAGAAATTGTGCATTAAAGCTTACCTTTAGTCTTATGTAACTAAGTTTTAGTCTTATGTAACTAAGTGTTAGAAGACTTTTGAAAAGGGGAGAAATAATTAACAAAAAGGGGGAGTAATAAGAAAAACATAAGATGTAGAAAGTTGATAAGTGCATTCTATGTCATGAGCATCACGTTTATTTTATGACACACTGCAACCCATGAATAATATGATATAAGTTGTCTATACTTTCAACCAAATATGTGCTTTTGGCATTTGAGTACAAAATTGGTATTTTCTGAAATGCACATATTTAGGGGGAGGAAACTATATCATAGGATTCAACATCTTATTTATCAAATCTTATGTAAGCTTTAAATGTGTTGTCATCAATCACCAAAAAGGGGGAGATTGAAAGTGTATTCATCCCTTTTGTGAGTTTTGGTGATTTGGACAACAACACATTTAAAGGTCTAACGAGTTTGCTAAGTGTTGAATAGGAAATTCAGTATGATGAACATACTTGAATAGTGTATAATGATCAGTGAACAAAGGTTCAACACGAGGTTAACTAACCAATGGGACAATGCAAATGGATATAATATGATCTCTATATTGGTTTAAATATATGGACAAGACCTGAGAAATCACTACATACATATGATCAAAATAGAGATGAAGTGATTAAGAGGATTGGTCAAGCCAAAGTGAATATGATATGAGGAATCGTGAATTGGCTTGACCATATTACTATCAGTCCATATATGCTTCTATGAGAATCAAACTAGAGCTTGATTAATCTTAACAGTTATATCTAGAAGACATTCAAGCAAGGTTCACAATATTGAAGAAATGATTCTCTCAATGGATGCTCAATATGATGTGACTCAAGAATGGCTTGATAGGGTGAAGATAGCAAGGAAAGGGCTTCGAGGAACTAAGCGAAGGTGAAGGCCAAGCGACGGCTTGTGGACCGAGGTACCATGGCTAAAGTGAAGAAGAGAGTACTTGCACTAAATCAATGAACTAATCAGCTATGAAGAGTTATAACATGTTGATGCATCAGTAAGGTGACTTGAAGCCATGATTTGAACACATATATGGTGATATGGTACAAGTCACAGGGTTTGATTTGTGTTTGCTTCAAAAGGTGAGACAAAGATGTTTGTGATCCTTATGAAGCACCACCATGGAGAAATCACACATGAGACACTAATGACTCAAGGAGTTTACTTAATTAATTTTATTTAATTTGAGTATAGGAATCGTCGTACTATAAAGGGGATCCCAAAAGAAGGTTGGTGTTTGCCAAAGCTCAAGCCTCTATATTCAAAAGCTATTTTTTGAAAACCAAAAATCTCTTTAAAATTCTATGGTTGACCGTGGTTAGGTTTGAGAAACCTAGAGTGTTCTTGTTGAAAAGCAGCTGAACTTCTTAAACTGCATCTGAGCTTTTCAGCTGAACTAAACTTCAGCTCAGTTGAGCTTCTTCAGCTGCAGCTGAGCTTTTCAGCTGAGCTGAACTTCAGCCGAGTTGAGCTTTCTCAACTCCAGCTGAACTTCAACTGGGGTCCAGGCAAGTTCAACCGGGGTCCAGGCAGGTTCAACCGGGGTCCAAGGCAAGTTCAACCGGGGTCCAGAGAGGTTCAACTGGGGTCCAGGAAAAGTTCAACCGGGGTCCAGTGAGGTTCAACCGAGGTCTAGGGAAAGTTCAACCGGGGTTTTTTCCTTGGACCTCACTGGTCAAAACCGGTTGAACCGGCCCTAGGGGCGGTTCAATCGGTGTCAGGGTCACCTGACCGGTCTGACCTCCTTACTGGCAGACTGACTGCCAGTCTGACCCCCAAGCGGTTGAACCGGCCCTAGGGGCGGTTCCACCGATGTCAGGACCTATTTTTGCAGTCTGACCCGCAGTCTGTTAGATTAGCTGTCAGCCTGCCCCAGGCGGTTGAACCGGTCCTAGGGGCGGTTCAACCGGTCCTCCATAGCCAAAATCAGTCCAACGGCTAGTTTTGAAGCCCCACCTATATATACTCACTCCTACCTCTCTCCTCACAAGGGAGCACGGCCCAAACTCCATTTCTAACTTGAAGAACACCTCCCACTCTCTCTCACACATCTCTTGCCTCTCCCATTTCAAATCTTTGGAGAGAAATCTTTGATTGAATTTGAGAGCTACGATTTTTGTGCTTAATCTCCAAATCTCTCTTGCTCTTCTTCATTCGAGCTTTGGTAGTACATCGAGTTCTTTGTGGATTCATTACTCTTGGAGCTTCTAGCTCCTAGATGACTAGGTGTCTCTTGTGAGTCTCCAAATCTTATGGAAGACCACAAGAAAGTTTGTATTACCCACTTGTTTGAGCAAAGATTAGTGTGTGGGATTGACCTTTGTGGTTGGCAAAGGGAGGATTAGGGCTAAAAGAGACCCGACTCTTTGTGGGCGCCTCAACGAGGAAGTAGGGCACCTTGGTGGTGTGACCGAACCTCAGGATAAATCTTGTGTCTCTTGTGTTCCTGCTCATTGTGTTTGTTTGTGTTTTTCGTTCTCTCACCCTTCCGTGGAAGATTTGTTCATATCTTTTTGGTGTGTGGATTTTGAGAAGTGCCCTTCTTAGATCTACTACTTTGAACCCTGTGGATCAACTAGAACATCTCATTTCCAAAGTTAACAGGGTGAATTTCAAGATCAATTCAGTTTATATCTCATTCTTTAGTTGAGCTTGTGCAAACCGGCTAAACGGTTTTGACACCGACTGGACCGGTTTTACCTAGTTTGTTTCTTGTTTTTGTTGAAAAAGTTTTAACTTGCCTATTCACCCGCCTCTAGGCAACTTTCAATACCCCCAAATTTAGGGTGTTATAGTTGTCGTGGCACGAAGGTGCTGCTCCTCCGCTTTTGGCGACCCTGCAATTCTTTTCAATATCCTGGATCCCCCGCCTCAATCCCCCATAAAACCTAACCATTTAATCCTCCAGATCCTCAACTATCCCACATCGCAGCATACCTTTCTAAAGCTCTTGGTAGTATTCCTACACAGACATGTCTCCCTGATCTAATCGTTGCAATTTTTTTGAAGATCACGACTATAAGAAGGGGAACAAAGCGTGCTCGCATATCCTCTTTTAATGCATTCCATGTATGTGGTGCAACACTTATGTTAACAAATTCACTCCACCAAATGATAGCAAAGTCTATAAATTCACTAGTGGCTTGTCTAATCCTATGCTGCTTAGGAACAAGATGGGAATTAAATTTTTGTTCTACAGTCATCTCCCAATCTAAGTAAGCTTCAACATCATAAGAACCAATGAACGATGGAATAGAGAACTTAATCTTAGCATATGGATCATTGTCTATTTCATGATTATAATGACAACGTCTAACATTACCTCCCATACCTTGTTGATTATGTGTGAGGCATCATCGCAGCGATGCATCCACACCTCTGTCATCGTCGTCGTCATCCTCCGTAGGAGAGAACACTACTACACCAGTAGCCAGGGCTGGAGCTTGTGATGGGGGATGAGTCTCCAGCACGTCCATGCGTGTAACAAGTTCAACAACTCATCGATCAAGATGCTCATAGGATGTCACTGTAGAGTCCTGGTATTTTTTTTGAAAGCTTCAGTCATTGTGTGCATCATCGCCTTCAATTCCAGTTGAGAGATGCACTCATTGTTGTTAAGCTTAGGGCCCTTATCCTTGTATGTTTGGTTCTTTAGTCCTGTCATTGTTAGCACAAAACAGAGACAAAAGGCAACAAACAAACAATGTTACCCTACAATTATCTCTCAGGGAGGGTGTGGTGGTGGAACACAAGTTATGAAAGCGTCTTACCCCTCTCTTACAAGGTTCTTACTAGCACTGCAGGTGGCAAACATTGGCCGATGTGACTGTCCAAAGAGCGTGGGTGTGATTGCAAAGGTGGACCTGTTTTGCTCGAGAGAAATGATGGAGCTTTGGGAAGGCTGACTATATATATATATGTGGCACACAAGTCAGTAACAGATAGCAATGCTGAGTAAGTGTTCCAAGTACTCGTCCTAGTTGCTAGCCTAGAAAAGTATTAGAACAGTGGGACCAAGGCACAAGAAAGGAGGAACAAGTATGTAGGTATAGCGAAGAAACAAGTTGGAAACAAATTAATCATAGTGGTACACAGAACAATTGCGTTTCTCCTTATGTGCTACTCTTTTTTATCTTTTTCCTTGATTTTTGCTCTTGTCGTTGTTTTTTTCGATTTTTATTTTTTTCAAATATTTTTTAATATTTTCTCTTTTGCAGTGGCACATAAGAAGTAAACACACCAAGTTTTAGATTTTTTGCACAAAGACGCGTCCTTTAGAATTTCTACAAGTATGCCCTAAAATTGGATTAAATGTTTGGAAAATGAGAACTCCTATTTCCAAGCTAAATTTGGGGATTTTAAAAATGGCGAATCTGGCGATGCCAAAGAGAATCGGATGCGAACTTTAATTCTGTGCGATTTGAAAAAAGGCCCGATTCGAGTTTCGAGGCGAAAGTTATGGCCGTTTTAAATTTGGACTTCGAATCAGGGTTTCTAGCGAGGCACTAGAGGGTGGGGGCGGTTTTGTGGGTATGGTCGGTTTGGGTGATTGGGTCGGTTTATCGAGATTGAGTTTGTGGAATGATAGTGGGTGGTGATGACCAAGCATACCCCAAAAAATCTAACCCAGCAACCTAATTAGAGTTGTTGGCGAGGAAAATGAAGGGTGAATAGGGTTGGTTTTGTGGATATGTCAGTTTTGTGGATAGTTTGGTTTTGTGGATGGATTGGTTTGTCAAGATTGAGTTTGTTGGGTGGCAGCAGATGATAATGATCAAACTGACTTAAAACAAATCTACACCTGCAACAAGACCTTGACCTAGGATACGAACTCAGAATTGCGGACTCCAAAACTGAATTGTGCAAAGGGTAAGGCGATGGTTTTAGGTCGGGATAAACATATCATAATTTTTTGTATCTTTTGTAGGTTAAATGATGAAAAAACTAATCTAAAGGTAAGGTTATACCCCACGAGCAACCCGAATCTTGATATCACTTGATAGAGGACGAGGCCCGATCTTCTGTGAGGTACGATAACTTGATTGGGTGGAGATCTCGAGGTTGATGATCCAAGGCTTCGAACGAATGGCTCCTCGCAATCACTACACTACTGCTCCACTAGGTGTCACCGGTGACACACGAGTGACCTCACCACAAACGCTTATCACTGCAAGCGCAATCAAGAACATCAACAAGAATAGGAAGAACACAATCAAACCGTGTTGATTACGAGATGGGGTCTCACAAGCTGATGACAGCAAAACTGTTCGATGATAGAATAATCTAAACAAAACCCACCCTAATGTGACGACGTATGCTGAATATATAGAGTATTAGGGCGTGTGTGACCCCTGGTCTCGCCCCTAATGGGCTTCGACACGATATACGGGCCAACGACCCAACAGACGATGTCGCAGCACCAAAATAGAATTGTTTCAACGATTCCCATTGACTCCGAATGAATTTTAATATAGGACCAGTTGGGTTGGTTAGATAATCTTGTTATCTTTCCATCCATATCTTGTTCACCGCAATCGGAGTTCGGATGCGTCCTGGTCGTCGATTTTAGTGCAGGTTGGTCATGGAACTCGAGATGGAATCGCAGCCGAGTCAGACTTGATGTCCTTCCTATTGTGGATGCCCTTGCTCCTCCTCCTCAACCCCTTGGCCTTTCCCAAGTCCTTGTTGGTCCTCTCCAAGGTTCCTAATCATCAAAACATCCATGGCCCCAAGCGTAAGCTCTGAAACACAACTGACTAGGGTAGAATGTACCTGGATATTTAGCCGTCGTGCACGCGATCGTGTTATCGGTCCATACATTGTATGTATAGAAGTGATGTCCTCATCACTCCTATTCCCGAGTGTTGGGCCCACCCATCCACATGTCATCTAATTCCAACAACCATATCCATAAGAGTTCTGCTCTCCAAAACACCATTTTGCTGAGGTGTGTAGGTAGAAGAGAACTCAAGCTTGATCCCCTCCTCAAGAAAGCCTTCAATTTGAGCGTTCTTGAATTTTGTTCCATTATCGCTTCTTATCTTCTTGATCCTTAAGTTGAACTCATTTTGAGATCTTCTCAAGAATCTCTTAAATGTCCCTTGGGTTTCAGATTTTTTCTACAAAAAGAACACTCAAGTGAAGTGAGAATAATCATCCATAATAACTAAATAATACTTACTCCTGTCGATGCTTATGCAAGCAATCGGGCCAAATAGATCCATGTGGAGTAGCCCGAGTGGTCTCTCCGATGTCATGATGTTCTTATGCGGATGATGTGCGCCAACTTGCTTCCCTGCCTAGCATGCGCTATAAGTCCTATATTTCTCAAAATGCACATTTGTTTGTCCTAAATTTGTTCCCCTTTTAGAAGTTTATGAAGGTTCTTCATCCCAACATGGGCATGTCGACGATGCCAGAGCCAACCCATATTGGTTTTAGCTATTAAGCAAGTGTCAAGTTCATTTATGTAATTTGAGAAATCCACTAAATATAGCTTCCTTTTTAACACTCCCTTAAAAGCAACTAAACCATCACTTCTTCGAAAAATGGCAACACCAATTTCGGTAAACAGACAATTGTATTCCATTGCACATAATTGAGAGACTAAAAACATGTTGTAGTCTATGGAATCAACAAGGAAAACATTTGAAATTGAATGTTCAGCAGAAATAGCAATTTACCTACAACTTTTACCTGACCTTGATTCCCATACCCAAATGTGATTGTATCATGGGAATCGTTTTGTTTCACATATGAGGAGAACATCCTTTTCTCCCTTGTCATATGGTTTGTGCACCCGATATGAATTGCCTAGCTTGAGCATCTGGATGCATAAACCTACAACACAAATTTATGCTTTGCATTTAGGTACCTCAAATGGTCTTGGGTCCATTCACATTAGTAACAAGCACTTTTGGTACCCAAACACAAGTCTTAGGACTTTTTGGTCAAGTACCAACAAATTTGGACACTACTCTACCAGATTTGCTAGTTAAAACATAAGAGGCTTCAAATGTACGAAATGACATTTGAGGTCCAGTTCATGCATCTTTTCTATCTTCTTAGGAAATTGAGTAGGATTACCATGTGAAATAAAATGCCTAGAATGAGATGCTTCCTTTCTATACATATGAGCATGATGAATAACAGAATTAGAAGCATGAGCATATTTAGCATGATATGTCTTTGGGTAAATAATGTAACCTTTATTATCATGCACAATTGGAGCTTTGCCCTTCACAAATTGAGGAATTTTATTTCCTTGGGCATTAATTTTGGTGTTCTCTTTGCCCCTAAGCTAGAAGCCAACACCATCCTTAGTGCTAGGACGTCTCCCATTATAAAGCATACTTTTAGCAAATTTGAATTTATCATTCTCTAACTCATGCTCAACAATCTTAGCATCTAATTTAGCAATATGCTCATTTTGACTCTTAATTAAAGCAACATTTTCAAGAAGAGCATCAACATCTATGTCTCTACATCTAGTGCAAATAGAAACATGCTCAATAGAAGATGTAGAGGCATGACAAGCATTCAACTTCTCAATCTTAGCAATTTAATCAACATTCTCAGTTTTAAGACAGGAAATTGAATCATTGCAAACTTTTAGCTCATTAGACATGATTTTGTTGTTTTCAGTTTCATGAGATATGATATTCTCTAGCTTAACAAATTTCTCATGTTCTATAACGAGTAGATCCTCTTGGATTTCTAAGATTTCATCCTTCTCATTATTGGAATTCACTAATTCATTAATTTTCTCGATTTGGCTAGAGTTAAGGAGTTTAAAGAGCAAAGACAAATCATCATCATCATCACTAGAGTTACTGAAAGGGAAATGTGCCCTTGGGCCATTTCTAAGTATTTTGGTGATTTAGTGCCCAACACAGGTGCCTAATTGTAAAATGGTGGACAAAGTACAAATCAAGGATAAAGGTATGTTTCTCAAACTCAGTACATTGTTTTATGGACTAATGTATTGTGTCTAAGTGCTGGAAACAGAAAAAATCGAGTTGGAGAAAAGATGGCTCGAGCAGCCAAAGTCTGCCCAGTCTGGGTGCACCGGACTGTCCGGTGGTGCACCGGACAGTGTCCGGTGCGCCAGGCTGGCTTGGGCAAAGTGGCTGCTCTCGGGACTTCGACGGCGGTGTACGGCTAAAATTCACCGGACTGTCCGGTGTGCACCGGACTGACCGGTGGGCCGCTCACAGGCGAACTCGTCGCTCTCGGGAAACCATCAACGGCGTACGGCTAAAATTCACCGGACTGTCCGGTGTGCACCGGACTGTCCGGTGAGCCAACGGTCGGCCGGGCCAACGGTCGGCCATGCAATCTGCGTGGGACACGTGGCCGAGCCAACGGCTAGAAGATGGCACCGGACTGTCCGGTGTGCACCGGACATGTCAAGTGCACCAACGGCTCCCAGGCTGCCAACGGTCGACTGCGCTGTTTATGGAAAGAAATCGGGCACCGGACATGTCCGGTGTGCACCGGACTGTCCGGTGCGCCAGTCGACAGAAGGCAAGATCAGCCTTCCAAGATTGCTCTCAACGGCTCCTAGCTGCCTTGGGGTTATAAAAGGGACCCCTAGGCGCATGGAGGAGCACACCAAGCATCTACTAAGCATTCCTAAGCACCAAGACATCAATTCCGCGCCTTTGATTCTTTGCGATAGCAATTAGAGCTCTTGTTGAGTGGTGAACTCATTGAGTTGTGTTGTGAGCTCTCGTTGCGACTTGTGTGCGTGGTGTCGCTGTGATTTCTTGTCTTGAGTGCGTTGCTAATCCCTCCCTTGCTCCGTGTTCTTTGTGAATTTCAAGTGTAAGGGCGAGAGGCTCCAAATTTGTGGAGATTCCTCGCAAACGGGATTGAGTAAAGCAAACAAAACACCGTGGTATTCAAGTGGGTCTTTGGACCGCTTGAGAGGGGTTGATTGCAACCCTCGTCCGTTGGGACGCCACAACGTGGAGTAGGCAAGCGTTGGTCTTGGCTGAACCACGGGATAACCACCGTGCCATCTCTGTGATTGATCCTTGTTGGTTATTGTGTTTTGTTGAGGATTCCTCTTTAGCCACTTGGCAATTATTGTGCTAACGATTAACCATGTTTTGTGGCTTAAGTTTTCAAGTTTCACAGGATCACCTATTCACCCCCCCTCTAGGTGCTCTCAATTGGTATCAGAGCCGTTCTCTTCACAAAGGGACTAACCGCCCGAAGAGATGGATCCTAAGGGGAAGGGAATCGTGATCAACGACAAAGAGAAGGAATCCTTCGTCAACGAGCCGAAGGACGACAAGCCTACCGACTCCAGCTCGGGCCATAGACGGAAGGAAGGGAAGAAGAAGAAGACGAGGCGCATCAAGGAGATCGTCTACTACGACGACAGCGATGAGTCTACTTCTTCCCAAAAGGACGACGACCACAACAACTACGAGAGAAGGAAACCGGTTAATTCGAACTTTTCTTTTGACTACTCTCGTATTCCGCAAAGTTCAAATTCACATTTGCCCTCCATTCCTCTCGGCAAGCCTCCACACTTTGATGGGGAGGACTACGGATTTTGGAGCCACAAAATGCGTAGTCACCTATTCTCTCTCCATCCTAGTATATGGGAGATTGTAGAGAGTGGAATGAACTTTAATAGTTCGGATAGTCCCATGTTCATTAATGAACAAATTCATAAGAATGCACAAGCTACTACTGTTCTTCTAGCTTCATTGTGCAGGGATGAATACTAAAAAGTGAGCGGCTTGGATAACGCCAAGCAGATCTGGGACACCCTCAAGATTTCTCATGAGGGGAACGACGTCACCTTGCTCACCAAGATGGAGTTGGTGGAGGGCGAGCTTGGACGGTTCGCGATGATAAGGGGCGAGGAGCCGACACAAACATACAACCGGCTCAAGACCCTTATTAACAAAATAAGGAGCTACGGAAGCACGCGATGGACGGACCACGACGTCGTCCGACTGATGCTAAGGTCCTTTACCGTTCTTAATCCTCATTTGGTGAATAATATTCGTGAGAATCCCAGGTACACCAAAATGTCGCCCAAAGAAGTCCTTGGAAAATTCGTTAGCGGGCGAATGATGATCAAGGAGGCGAGGTACGTGGACGACACCTTGAATGGTCCTATCAACGAGCCGCAACCCCTTGCTCTCAAGGCAACAAGAAGCAAGGAGGCGCTACCTAGCAAGGTGGCACAAATTGAGGCGGCCAGACTTAATGATGAAGAGATGGCCCTCATCATCAAAAGATTCAAGACGATGCTTAAGGGTCGCAAGGGACAGCCAAGCAAGACCAAAGCCAAGGGGAAGCGCTCATGCTTCAAATGCGGTAAGCTTGGTCATTTTATTGCTAACTGTCCCGACAATGATAGTGATCAGGATCAAGGGAACAAGAGGGAGAAAAAGAAGAACTATAAGAAGGCAAAGGGCGAGGCACATCTTGGCAAGGAGTGGGATTCAGATTGCTCCTCGTCCGACTCCGACAATGAAGGACTCGCCGCCACCGCCTTCAACAAGTCATCCCTCTTCCCCAACGAGCGTCACACATGCCTTATGGCAAGGGAGAAGAAGGTATGTACTCGAGACTCTACTTATGCTTCTTCAAGTGAAGACGAATCTAGTGATGAGGAAATAGATTACTCTAGCTTGTTCAAGGGATTGGATAGAAATAAAATTGATAAAATCAATGAATTGATTGATGCCTTGAATGAAAAGGATAGGCTTTTAGAAAAGCAAGAGGATTTGTTGTATGATGAACATGACAAATTTGTAGAGGCACAAAAATCCTATGCTTTAGAAGTTAAAAGAAATGAAATGCTTTCTTATGAACTATCTACGTGTCATGAAACCATTTCTACTTTACAAAGTGTTAACAATGATTTAAATGCTAAATTAGAAGTAGCAAATAAATCTAATTCTTGTGTAGAACATGTTATGATTTGCACTAGGTGTAAGGATTTTGATATTGATGCCTGTAATGGACACCTAGTTTCAATTTCGAGATTAAATGATGAAGTACCTAGTCTTAATGCCCAACTTAAGACTAGCAAAAGTGATTTCGATAAGCTAAAATTTGCAAGGGATGCCTACACGATTGGTAGACACCCCTCAATTAAGGATGGACTTGGCTTCAAGAGGGAAGCCAAGGACTTAACAAGCCATAAGGCTCCCATCTCCGCCAAGGAGAAAGGGAAGGCCCCTATGGCAAGTAGTACTAAAAAGAACCATGCTTTTATGTACAATGATGAAGACAGTCTCATAGGAATTGTAATGCTTTTGACTCGCATGCCTATGACTCTTATGCTATGTTTGCCCCCAGCTCTTCCTATATGCATGGTAGAAATATGCCTAGGAAAAATATTCATCATGTGCCTAGGAAAAATATTCATCATGTTCCTAGAAAAGTTATGAATGGTCCCTCTACAATTTATCATGCTTTAAATGCTTCCTTTGCTATTTGTAGAAAGGATAGGAAGATAGTTGCTAGGAAGTTAGGGGCAAAATGCAAGGGCGATAAAAATTGCATTTGGGTCCCTAAGGAAATTGTGACTAACCTTGTAGGACCCAACAAGAGTTGGGTACCTAAGACCCAAGCCTAAATTTGCCTTGCAGGTTTATGCATCCGGGGGTTCAAGCTGGATTATCGACAGCGGATGCACAAACCATATGACGGGGGAGAAGAAGATGTTCACCTCCTACGTCAAGAATAAGGATTCCCAAGATTCAATCATATTCGGTGATGGGAACCAAGGCAAGGTGAAAGGTTTAGGCAAGATTGCAATATCAAATGAGCATTCTATCTCTAATGTGTTTTTAGTAGAGAGTCATGGATATAATTTACTATCTGTTAGTCAATTATGTAATATGGGATATAACTGTTTATTTACAAATGTAGATGTGTCTGTCTTTAGAAGATGTGATGGTTCACTAGCTTTTAAGGGTGTACTAGACGACAAACTTTACTTAGTTGATTTTGCAAAAGAAGAGGCCGGTCTAGATGCATGCTTAATGGCTAAGACTTGCATGGGCTGGTTGTGGCATCGCCGCTTAGCACATGTGGGGATGAAGAACCTCCACAAGCTTCTAAAGGGAGAACACGTGATAGGTCTAACCAATGTTCATTTCGAAAAAGATAGACCTTGTGCAGCTTGTCAAGCAGGTAAACAAGTGGGAGGAGCACATCACAGCAAGAATGTGATGACCACGTCAAGACCTCTGGAGCTGCTACATATGGACCTCTTTGGACCCGTCGCCTATCTGAGCATAGGAGGAAGTAAGTATGGTCTAGTTATTGTTGATGACTTTTCCCGCTTCACTTGGGTGTTCTTTTTGCAGGATAAGTCTGAAACCCAAGGGACCCTCAAGCGCTTCCTAAGGAGAGCTCAAAATGAGTTTGAGCTCAAGGTGAAGAAGATAAGGAGCGACAACGGGTCCGAATTCAAGAATCTTCAAGTGGAGGAGTTCCTTGAGGAGGAGGGGATCAAGCACGAGTTCTCCGCTCCCTACACACCTCAGCAAAATGGTGTGGTAGAGAGGAAGAACATGACGCTCATAGATATGGCGAGGACTATGCTTGGAGAGTTCAAGACCCCCGAGTGCTTTTGGTTGGAAGCCGTGAACACGGCTTGCCACGCCATCAACAGGGTCTACCTTCACCGCCTCCTCAAGAAGACTTCATATGAGCTGCTAACTGGTAACAAACCCAATGTATCGTACTTTCGTGTATTTGAGAGTAAATGCTACATTCTAGTGAAGAAGGGTAGGAATTCCAAATTTGCTCCCAAAGCCATAGAAGGGTTTTTATTAGGTTATGATTCAAATACAAAGGCGTATAGGGTCTTCAACAAATCATCGGGTTTGGTTGAAGTCTCTAGCGACGTTGTATTTGATGAGACTAATGGCTCTCCAAGAGAGCAAGTTGTTGATCTTGATGATGTAGATGAAGAAGACGTTCCAACGGCCGCGATACGCACCATGGCGATTGGAGATGTACGGCCTCAGGAACATTTGGAGCAAGATCAACCATCTTCCTCAACTATGGTGCATCCCCCAACCCAAGATGACGAACAGGTACCTCAAGTGGAGGCGCATGATCAAGGGGGAGCACAGGATGTTCAAGTTGAAGAGGAAGAAGCACCTCAGGCACCTCCAACCCAAGTTCGAGCGACGATTCAAAGGGATCATCCCGTCGACCAGATATTGGGTGATATTAGCAAGGGAGTAACTACTCATTCAAGATTAGTTAATTTTTGTGAGCATTACTCTTTTGTCTCTTATATTGAGCCTTTCAGGGTAGAAGAGGCCTTGCTAGATCCGGACTGGGTGTTGGCCATGCAGGAGGAACTCAACAATTTCAAGTGCAATGAAGTTTGGACACTGGTGCCTCGCCCCAAGCAAAATGTTGTGGGAACCAAGTGGGTGTTCCGCAACAAACAGGACGAGCACGGGGTGGTGACAAGGAACAAGGCTCGGCTTGTGGCAAAAGGTTATGCCCAAGTCGCAGGTTTGGACTTTGAGGAGACATTCGCTCCTGTGGCTAGGCTAGAATCAATTCGTATCTTGCTAGCATATGCCGCTCACCATTCTTTCAGGTTGTACCAAATGGATGTGAAGAGCGCTTTCCTCAACGGGCCGATCAAAGAGGAGGTGTACGTGGAGCAACCCCCTGGCTTCGAGGATGAACGGTACCCCGACCACGTGTGTAAGCTCTCTAAGGCGCTCTATGGACTTAAGCAAGCCCCAAGAGCATGGTATGAATGCCTTAGAGACTTTTTAATTGCTAATGCTTTCAAGGTTGGGAAAGCCAATCCAACTCTTTTTACTAAGACTTGCGATGGTGATCTTTTTGTGTGCCAAATTTATGTCGATGACATAATATTTGGTTCTACTAACCAAAAGTCTTGTGAAGAGTTTAGCAGGGTGATGACGCAGAAATTCGAGATGTCGATGATGGGTGAGTTGAACTACTTCCTTGGGTTCCAAGTGAAGCAACTCAAGAATGGCACCTTCATCTCCCAAACAAAGTACACACAAGATTTGTTAAAGCGGTTTGGGATGAAGGACGCCAAGCCCGCAAAGACGCCGATGGGAACTGACGGACACACCGACCTCAACAAAGGTGGTAAGCCCGTTGATCAAAAAGCATACCGGTCCATGATAGGTTCTTTGCTTTATTTATGTGCTAGTAGACCGGATATTATGCTTAGCGTATGCATGTGTGCTAGATTTCAATCCGATCCTAAGGAGTGTCACTTAGTGGCTGTGAAGCGAATTCTTAGATATTTAGTCGCTACGCCTTGCTTCGGGATCTGGTATCCAAAGGGGTCTAACTTTGACTTGATTGGGTACTCGGATTCCGACTATGCTGGATGTAAGGTCGACAGGAAGAGTACATCGGGGACGTGCCAATTCTTAGGAAGGTCCCTGGTGTCATGGAACTCTAAGAAACAAACCTCTGTTGCCCTATCCACCGCTGAGGCCGAGTACGTTGCCGCAGGACAGTGTTGCGCGCAACTACTTTGGATGAGGCAAACCCTCCGGGACTTTGGCTACAATCTGAGCAAAGTCCCACTCCTATGTGACAATGAGAGTGCTATCCGAATAGCGGAAAATCCTGTTGAGCACAGCCGCACAAAGCACATTGACATCCGGCATCACTTTTTGAGAGACCACCAGCAAAAGGGAGATATCGAAGTGTTTCATGTTAGCACCGAGAACCAGCTAGCCGATATCTTTACCAAGCCTCTAGATGAGAAGACCTTTTGCAGGCTGCGTAGTGAGCTCAATATCTTAGATTCGCGGAACTTGGATTGAAATGTAGCATACATGTGTTTATGCCTTTGATCATGTTCATTCTGCATTTTGTTGCTTATTGTGGTGCTCAAGTTGTACAAACACTCCCTGGACCTCACAAGTCCTGTTTGCAAGTGATGCACATATTTAGGGGGAGCTGTGCTACAACTTGACCCTTTGAGACTAACCATGTACTTGAGTTTGCTTGTTTTAGTCTCCAAGGAGAATTGAAAGGGAAAAGGTGGACTTGGACCATGCAAGACTTCCACTGCACCCCGATGAAAAGAGTAACTTTTCCAAGTTCATCTTTATACTCTTATTGCCTTTGTGTTCTTATTTGAAGGTTTTGGTGAGGCAATGGGGTTAAAGGGCCAAGATTGATCCCGTTTTGGTGCTTGATGCCAAAGGGGGAGAAAATAAAGGCCAAAGCAATAGATGGATCAGCTACCACTTGAGAAATTTTGAAAATAGTAGATTAGAGCTTTTGGTTTGTCAAAACTCTTTTATTGTCTCTTATGTCAAAAGTTGGCCTCTTGTGGGGAGAAGTGTTGATTATGGGAAAAGGGGGAGTTTGATCAAATTTCTTTGGAAAACCTCTCTTTATGTCTCTACAAGTGGTTTTGACTTAGATATAGGAATTTGAGTTTGATTTGCAAAAACAAACCAAGTGGTGGCATAGAGTGATCCATATATGTCAAATTTGAATCAAAATAATTTGAGTTCTTATTTGAAGTGATTTTGTACTTGTTCTACTTGCTTTATGTTGTGTTGGCATAAATCACCAAAAAGGGGGAGATTGAAAGGGAAATGTGCCCTTGGGCCATTTCTAAGTATTTTGGTGATTTAGTGCCCAACACAGGTGCCTAATTGTAAAATGGTGGACAAAGTACAAATCAAGAATAAAGGTATGTTTCTCAGACTTAGTACATTGTTTTATGGACTAATGTGTTGTGTCTAAGTGCTGGAAACAGAAAAAATCGAGTTGGAGAAGAGATGGCTCGAGCAGCCAAAGTCTGCCCAGTCTGGGTGCACCGGACTGTCCGGTGGTGCACCGGACAGTGTCCGGTGCGCCAGGCTGGCTTGGGCAAAGTGGCTGCTCTCGGGACTTCGACGACGGTGTACGGCTAAAATTCACCGGACTGTCCGGTGTGCACCGGACTGTCCGGTGGGCCGCTCACAGGCGAACTCGTCGCTCTCGGGAAACCATCAACGGCGTACGGCTAAAATTCACCGGACTGTCCGGTGTGCACCGGACTGTCCGGTGAGCCAACGGTCGGCCGGGCCAACGGTCGGCCGCGCAATCTGCGCGGGACACGTGGCCGAGCCAACGGCTAGAAGATGGCACCAGACTGTCCGGTGTGCACCGGACATGTCAAGTGCACCAACGGCTCCCAGGCTGCCAACGGTCGACTGCGCTGTTTATGGAAAGAAATCGGGCACCGGACATGTCCGGTGTGCACCGGATTGTCCGGTGCGCCAGTCGACAGAAGGCAAGATCAGCCTTCCAAGATTGCTCTCAACGGCTCCTAGCTGCCTTGGGGTTATAAAAGGGACCCCTAGGCGCATGGAGGAGCACACCAAGCATCTACTAAGCATTCCTAAGCACCAAGACATCAATTCCGCGCCTTTGATTCTTTGCGAT
Source organism: Zea luxurians (assembly GCA_029449295.1). Taxonomy (NCBI): domain Eukaryota; kingdom Viridiplantae; phylum Streptophyta; class Magnoliopsida; order Poales; family Poaceae; genus Zea; species Zea luxurians. The sequence goes on along the minus strand of JAOPSE010000001.1, from coordinate 38,664,132 downwards.
AGCAATTAGAGCTCTTGTTGAGTGGTGAACTCATTGAGTTGTGTTGTGAGCTCTCGTTGCGACTTGTGTGCGTGGTGTCGCTGTGATTTCTTGTCTTGAGTGCGTTGCTAATCCCTCCCTTGCTCCGTGTTCTTTGTGAATTTCAAGTGTAAGGGCGAGAGGCTCCTAATTTGTGGAGATTCCTCGCAAACGGGATTGAGTAAAGCAAACAAAACACCGTGGTATTCAAGTGGGTCTTTGGACCGCTTGAGAGGGGTTGATTGCAACCCTCGTCCGTTGGGACGCCACAACGTGGAGTAGGCAAGCGTTGGTCTTGGCCGAACCACGGGATAACCACCGTGCCATCTCTGTGATTGATCCTTGTTGGTTATTGTGTTTTGTTGAGGATTCCTCTTTAGCCACTTGGCAATTATTGTGCTAACGATTAACCAAGTTTTGTGGCTTAAGTTTTCAAGTTTCACAGGATCACCTATTCACCCCCCCTCTAGGTGCTCTCAGTTACCCTCATCATCAGAAGTAGTGTTTTTAGGGGTTTCTCTAGGTTGTACCTTCTTTTTACTCTCTTTGACCATGAGGCACCTGTGGCCTACGTTAGGGGAAGAGAAGACCATTGTTGATGGCGATGTTGGTGATGTCTTTGTCGGAGGAGGAGCCGGAGGAGCTCTCGTCGGAGTTCCATTCCTTCCCGACATGCGCCCCACCGCCCTTATTCTTGTGGAAGAATTTCTTCTTCTCCATTTTCTTCTTCCCTTTCTTGTTGTTGTCCCTGTCACTATCACTAGCATATGGACATTTAGCAATATAGTGACCAGACTTACAACAATGGTAGCAAACCCTCTATGAGTGTGGTTTGCAGTCCTTGCCCTTTCTTTGCTTGAGGATTTGCTGAAAGCTTTTAATAATGAGGCCCATTTGTATTATCAAGTTTAGAGGGGTCAATTAGAAGCCCCTTGCTTGGAGTGGTCTCCTTCTTCTCTTCTGTCACCTTGAATGCAACGAGTTGTGGCTTGGGTGTGGAGGAGTTGCCATGGACAATGTTCTCCACATGTATGGAGTCTTTGGCCATAAGCTCAAAGCTCACAAACTTGCCAAGCACCTCCTCAGGGGTCATCACCTCGTACCTAGGATTTTCACGCAATAATTGAACAAGAGTAGCATTGTGAGATACGAGTGACCTTAGCATGAGCCTAACCCCTCCGTGGTCAGTCCATTTTATGCTCCCGAGGTTACTGAATTGGTTCACCATCTCTTGAGCCGGTTGTACATATCTTGTGGCTCTTCTCCTTTGTTGAGGGTGAACCGTCCAAGCTCTCCTTTGATCACCTCCATCTTAGTGATCTTAGTGATTCTATCACCTTCATGGGTCGTCTTGAGGATATCCCAAATATCCTTTATGTTCTCCAAACCTTTGTATCTTGTTGTATTCCTCCCTACACAAGGAAGAAACGAGTATCGTGGTTGCTTGTGAGTTGAAGTGCCAGATTTGGGTAGCCTTGTCTAAATTGTAGTCCTCATCTCCAACTTGTGCTACTTGCACTCTAAACTCAACAATATCGCATATGATTTCGTGGAATGAGGTTAGGTGACACCTCATTTTATCACTCCACATTGAATAATCCTCACCAACCAATTGTGGTGGTTCACCTAATGGAATCGAAAACAATTGAGTGCATTTTGGAATGTGAGGATAGCATTGGGAAATTTGATTAACCGGTTTGCGCTCTTGGCGCTCTGACGAAATCGATTCAGTGTGGCTTGATGGTGAATGTCGGTCTCATAGATGACGATTTCTCACATCTTCTTCTTCTTGACATCTTTCCTCTTGTGCATCTTGGAAGAGTCAGCAGATTCTTCTTTCTTCTTGTGCTTGTTGTCGGATGGTGACTTGATGTCTCCTGATGAAACCTTGTCTTCGGGTTTCTCTCCTGAGCATGTCTTCTCGCTCTTGGCGACTTCTCTGAACATAACTTCGAGTGGTTAAACTCTAAATGAAGTGACTTGCTCCGATGCCGATTGAAAGTCTCCTCGAGGGGGTAAATAGGCAAAACCTGAAATTTACAAACATAAACACAACTTCAACCACGTGTTAGTGTTAGAACACAAATAGAAACAATTAGAGTGTGAAATAAAGAGTTATCTTTGCACAAGTTTCTCAAATAATTGAGGCTTACTTCATGGAGCAAATTAATTGATATGAAATCGATTGCAAGCGAGAGAACTTGAGAGAGAGGAGGGAGAGGAAGAACCAAACCGCTAATGAGGATCAACTCAAAGATGTGGGTGTTTTGTTTCCCAAGGTTTGGTTCCAAGGAACCTACTCCCCGTTGAGCAGTCCACGTAGGACGGGTCTCTTTCAACCCTTTCACTCTATCAAACATTCACTGCGATCTAGTTTTGTTTGCTGGCTAGTGGTGTTGAGCCCTACTTATGCCTCTTCTTGAGGACTAGTTGTTTTCTGGTTGGTCGTGTTGAGCTATTGCCCATTTCTTTGGGGACCATGTTTTGCTTGCCTTGGACGACTTGTTTGGCCTTTTTTCTAGTTTTTGGTTGTTCGTGTGATTTTCTCTTCTTCCTGCTCTATCTAGTTATATATGTTCATGTGGTGGTGTTGACAATGTGTTCGTCAAGGGGGAGATTGAGAACACAAGGTTGACTTGTCTTTTGTGGTTCGAGTTGATGATGAATGATTGTCAACGTGTATCACTCTAGGGTATCAGTGGACTAACCAGAGCGTGAGATTATGTATATGCTACCATGTCAGTCGGTTTGTGGTGTGCAGGTGTGGAGCACAGGGATAGTGGCCGACGGCTGAGGTGAAGGTCATGCGGGCTCATGCTGATGGACCGGGAGGGATGAAGGATGAGTGATGGGTCTTGTCTGACGAACCGGAGTAGTCGGGTAACCAGCCGTGGTGGCTGACACCTAGGACATGCACTCGCGTGAGGACATGGTGGAGTGGAACATGTTGCCAGTGTGGCCGAGGTCTGGTGGGACACGCGTATGGTCATGGAGGACGCGCACACGTGTGGTACTCATGGCGGGTTTGGTGGTTTGGGCCTCAAAACCATCCGACGCTACGGATGATGGGTTTTGTTGAGTTTGGGCATCAAAACTCAGCGGTGGCGGTTCTGGAAGGAACTAGTGGTGGCACGTGGCGTGATCACAGAGGGTGAATCAAGACGAAGCAACTCTGTGTGAAGGACATGGCCATCGGATCAAGAGCTTAGGAGTTGGCCCATTTCACCCCAGTGGAATAGATAAGCTCTATGTAAATAGGGCTAGTTTAGGAAATGTAAATAACCCTCTATAAATAGAGGGGTAGGATGCTTAGTTTAGTATCACTTGGCTACCATTTGTTTTGGCTTAGGGTTTAGCACTCATATTTCTCATCTCTAGACGCCTCTAGTTTTAGCCAAGGATCCGCAGTGATTTGTACTTTGACTGTGTTTGAGTTCTTCAAGTTTCATCCGAGGAAGGGTCACCGGTACGGCCCATAGGTTTTGGTCACTTCTCAATCTTAGTTTTGCATCCTTCTTGAAATTCTGAAGTTTTGTGTTCTTAGTTTCTCCCTTCCCCTTCTCTAGTGGATTTGTGGAGAAGCTTCAAACTCTTGTGACATAGGTACTATTGGGAATTGATTTGAGTGGAAATAGACTCTTTGGATCACTACATACGCCCTCACAGTGCAGTTCTTGGTTGTGATCCAAGTTGATTCTCATTTGAGTTCGTTTTGAGAAAACCCCAACAAAACCCCATCTCTCTTGGGTTTTCTAATCTACGCTTTGTTTTTTAATTTGTTTAGGTTCATACTTCACCAGTAACCATATTCTACCCCACGCAAACTTTCTGTGAAGTTTGAGAATTTTCTGGGCATTTTCCGCTGCCCGGCACTGCCACCCGTGTGCGCAGCACTGCTGGACCTAAGGCCAGCACTGCCGCCCTGACTTCCTTGCGTTTCTTGCTCCAATTTTTAACAGGAAGGTGGGTTTGCTGTTTCTAAGGATTTTTGTTCAGTCAAACTACACTGGTTTGCACTTAACTCTGATATGCTACTTTGTGTCCCTAGAGTTTCGAGGTGAACTTTGGGTTCAAAATTCACATACTCGCTAGTTGAGAATTTTTAGTGGCTCCCATTCACCCCTCCAGTCGCCTCATCAGTCCTACAAAATCCTGCAAGGGCCTCCACAACAAGAAACCAATTCTCTTTCTTAGATTTACAACTTGTGACAATGGGGGTGAGTACGAGAATGAAAAGCCAAATCAAGAGCATAAGAGTTTGCAACACTCGATAACACAAGCACCAAGTCTCTCTTCACTCAAATTGACCAGATGCGCGCTTGCGTGGCTTTGAATGTGTAAGAGTAGTTGCAATTGATGTATGGTTGGTTGGAGTTGCTCTCCTGTCTTCAATGGGCTGGTTGGGAGTATTTATAGCCCATAACCACCTAAATAGTGTTAGAAGAAGTGGGCCAATTCCACAACGTAGGTGGCGCACCGGACCTTGAATAGTGTCGGTCCGGTGGTGCACCGAACCCCCTGTCAGACTTCTCAGTTAGTAGCCATTATGACTTGTTAGAAAATAGCTGTTGCCTTTTGACTGGTCTGGTGTGCAACTGGTGCGCCAAGCCTCCAAAGCATGAAAAACATCTTTATGTGTAAGGGGTCCAATGTGGCACCTGTGCGTCAAGGCCTTCGAAGCGCACAAGTGGTCATGTGTGCCACCGTTGCACCAAGGCCTCCAAAGCCTCGGAAGAATGTTTCTGTGCAAGCAGTCATGTGCGACATTGGGGTGCCAAGGACTCCATAGCCTGGGAAGGACCTTTCTGCGTAAGAGGTCATGTGCGCCACTGGTGTTCCATTGGTGCGCCAAAAGAGAGCTAACAAGATCACTTGGATCTTCTCTTGGGCACTTCCATGACTTAGAAAAACTTATTTAGAGACCATTCCACTTGTCCAAGCCACTGAATTTGAACATTTTGATTTCTCTAACTCATATTCCCGTTTTGGCTCAATCTAGCTCCAAAAGAGTGAATTGTCGAATTTGATCTTTCCAACCTCTATAGATGTATCAAATAGGTTCCTATGGGCATTTAGAACTTATCCAAAGTGTAGAATTACTGCAAGTTCTTCTATTCCATGTTTTACCCCTAATTGGTTGGGTTTGAGCTGTTTCTAACTTAGACACTGGATTGATGGACTTATGAACATGTGAATCTAAGACTAGGCAAACTAGGTAGTTTGAATGGTTGTGGTTTATGGCCATTTCTCTTTCAATTAGCATATCTAGATCAACTAAAGTACAATAATACATAAATGAGATGGGCTACTAGCATAACCATGCACATGAAAAAAATTAGTTTGATATTCAGGTGTTGTTTAAAAACTATTATAGCGGAGGACTTGATCATAAGATGAAAGATGAAGTAAGATCATGATTCGAAAGATTTACATCCTAGTATACGTCTCATGGTTCAAAAGATAGCTCCAGTTGTGGGGGGATAAATGAACTTCACCCAAATTGTATAGATATGGCTTTAACTGAATATGGAATTCAGCCTGCATCGAAATCGATGGTGTGGCTGCAGAAAGATTGTTGTCCTTGTTTTCTCTAGGCCTGGACCCAACGTCATGTGCTCAAGCCCCTTCGCTAATGTCACATGCTCAATCTCCTACATCTAGCGGAGGACCGAAGAACACGGATAGGTTGCCTAGAGAAGGTAGAAATGAGGCCAGATAAGGTTGAGAGGGCGGTCATGCTTCAATTATTAGTTTGCGGAGGTTCGACGGAGATGACAGTGAAGAACCCTAGCTAGCCACCGCCTCCATTCATGAGGCGTCGGGTCAAAGGTCGAAGGAAAATGAGAGAGCACGACTAGCATGTACCCATACACGGGGTACCCAAGGATAGCACAAAAACCCCTCCTAGAGATTAAGACCCTACATAACCCAAGACAGTCCCTCAAACAAAATCAGTCCCAACCTAAATCCCAACTAGGTCGAGCCTGACCTTGGTAGACCCGACTTAACTCCCCAACCAAGTCTAGCCTAGCTAGATCAGACCTGACTACGACATGTTTGACCTAGCGCCCCCGACTAGGTCACCATGATTTGGACAGAACTATTGAAAGCTCTCTTGTGGGTTTTGGTGTTTGGATGACAACCCAATTAAAGTACTAACAAGTGTGCTAAGTGTTGAATAGGTGCTTAATGCAAAGCTAACAGGGTTCAACACAAGTGAACAAGTGTGATGGTCCAAAGACTGGATTATCTATAGATAATGGACATTACAAGTAAGATGGACATTTCTTAAGTGAGACTCGATGTGCGTAACTCAGAGACAACTGATCAAGCCAAGGATGGAGGCAAGAAGAGCTTCGAGGTACCGAGTGCACGGGAGAAAGTCAAGGAGACCAGGAACCCATAGTTAGGGGTGAAGAAGAAGACTTGCAAAGTCATGGTTGATCGAGTTAAGAAGAGTTATGGTGCATCAAGGATCACTACATAAGGACATGACTTACAACCAATGAGGTAACATCTACAGTTATGTGGTGTAAGTCATAAGGCTCAAGATCAAGCTCGGGAAGTGAACAAGGGGGTTAGAGCTCAGATATGTCAATCTAGATCAAGTCAAGTTGACTTGATGGTTTAGAGTCCAACATCGACCTCAAACATGCCAAATTGGGTAAAACGATGAAAAAGGTTAAGTATGTAAGGTTTGAGTGTTCAACCATTTTGCATACACCTCTTACTACAAGTTTTTGTGTTTTTGTTTGCTCTCTAACTCTTTCTGTAGAGAAAGTGCCATTCTGATCTCTGCTTGAGGAGAAACAGAAAAGCTAGGAGAAGAACAAGAAAGAGGTAAGTTTCTAGGACTAAATCAATTGGATTATACTCTAAATGTGTTTGTTTAAGTCTCAGTAAAATCCTCCTAAAAGTTGAAGTCAAACGGAGAAAGAATGGAGGAAAAAGCACTTAGTGTGCTGTTGGCTGGTGCACAGGATAGTGAATAGTAACTGTCCGGTGCACAGGACAGTGAATAGTAACATGTCCGGTGCACAGGACAGTGAAGAGTAACATGTTCGATGCACAGGATAGTGAATAGTTACTATGTCTAGTGCACAGGACAGTGAATAGTTACTTTGTCCGGTGCACAGGACAGTGAATAGTAACCTATCCGGTGCATAGAACGATGAATAGTAACCTGTCCGGTGCACCAACGGCTAGCTCTTCCAGAGAAGGAAACTGTCAATCAGATCCGTTACTGTACACTATCCGGTGGCGCACCGGATAGTCCGGTGCACCCACAACCAGGGAAGGCTCGGAGCTTCCAAATGAAGCTCCAACGACTCCTAGGCCCTTTGGGACTATAAAAGGGACCCCTAGGCACCTCCAACAAGTACACAACAGCAGCCAACAAGTCCATACATCATTTGGATCAATTCTTTCTCTCCATCTCTTGTGTATCTCTCTAGTTTGTGTAGAGGCGAAGTTAGAAGCCGTTAGAGAGAGGGGAAGTGCTGCTGAGAGCTAGAGCAAAATCTTGAGCGCATTGTTACTCTGCCGGAGTGCTGTCGGGAAGATTGTAAGCAGCCTTGGCATCGTTGTAACTGATATCAACATAGTGGAAGGCTCTATCTGTCGCACTGACAGTTCTGTGCAAACGGAGGAAGGAGTTGAAATAGATTCCAAGCCAAGGTGTGGCTAACTCCAACGAGGACTAGGCAAGCATTTCAGGCTTGGCCGAACCTCGGGATAAATCCCTATGTCTGTGTGCTCTGCTCTGTGCTGTGTGCTGTTTCTCTGTCTTATTTGTTGTTTATACTTGCACTTCAATATTTATATGTGGTACAAGCTGTATTCGAAGTGCGGGGTATTTTAAGGCAGGAACTTCAATTCCGCTACAACCTACTCGAAGGGTCTTTCATTCCACTACAATCCAGCCTTTGAGTAGAGTAAGTATTTCTAGTTATAAAGTGATAATTATTATTCGCCTATTCACCCCCTCTAGGCGACATCCAGATCCTGTTCCCGGGCATAGAGAACTTTCAATTGGTATCGGAGCTAGGCCTCTCCAGTGTGGGCTTAGCCGTCCAGAGATGACGACGTTGTCACAAGAGGTAACTCTAGAACTTCTTCTAGGCGATGGTTCTAATTATAAATCTTGGTCTTTCTCTATTTATAATGCTTTTATGCATATTGATCCTGATTTGAGATAGATCTTTAGTATAAGTATTTTTCCCTCTGATATTAGTAAACAATCTTCTATGGCTGAACTAAGATGTTTATCTCTCAATCACCATGCTTGCAACATCTTAGTTGACTCTCTTTCTAGAGGTGCTTATTTTGCCATCATGAGTAGTGATAGTGATTTATTTGTTGATGCTCATGATCTATGGACTAAAATTAAGTTGAAAATTTTCAAGTCTATATGCACTGCTTCTGCTCCCTCTATTGCTGTTGGTACTAACTTGTCCAAGGGAGAAGAACAAGAACGATGGATACCAAGCGATGGATCCACCTCACCGATAGGTTCATCTCCCACTAGTTATAAATGTCTTGTTGCTAATGATGATAGTGGAGACGAAATTAACGATGAGGAGGAATATGAAGACGATATCAAGGATGAGTCTTCATCACCACAAAGTACATTTTCTTGTATTGCTTCCACTGATAATAATGACAGGGAAAATGAGACCGACAATGTGGAAGAAGAGGAGATTCGCTGGTTCTACACCCATCTCAACAAAGAAGACAAAGTGCTTTTGGTTAAGCTGTTGAGGAGGAATAAGGAACAAGGCGAGACATTTCTCAGGCTAGAGGAGACTCTCATTAAAACCAACAACAGCTTGGAGAAGATGACCAAAGAACATAAGGAGCTAAAGTGCTCTCATGATAATTTGGTCCAACAGTATGAATCTGTTTTATTTGAGCAAAGAAATAATAATGATGTATTATCTGATGTTGCTCAACTTAAAATTGAGAATTCTATGCTTAAGAGTCAAGTATAAATGATAAACTTAGAAACACTTGCTCTAAGTGAAAAGTATGATATGTTGTCTTATTCTCAGAATGAATTAGTTGATGACCATATCATGCTCGATATTGCTCATGAGTTAGTAATTACTAGTTTAAACTCATGTGAACCTCATTCTTGCACATGTGCGCATTTAGATAATATATCACCATGTGCTAACCCCTATTGCTCAAAATAAAGCCAATTTTTGAATGAGCATCAAGCTGCAGGATCAAAAGAAAGGAACAAGAAATCAAAGCAACTAAGGAGAAGACACATTGCTCAACCTCCTCAAGATATCCACAGACGCATGGTGAAGAAGCTTGAGACGGGAGAAACCGCAGCAAGTGTTAAACTCCATAAGAAGGATGTTCCTAAAGCAATAAATGAAGCAATCAACATGAACAAGGAAAAAGGTAAAAATTCAATTAGTCATGTTGGTTGCACTGGTTATCTCTCTATGTCACCCAAGAGCAAAAAGGGAAGAGGAAAAAGGAGGTGCTTCAAGTGCAAGGAGTTAGGCCACTTCATTGCATCTTGTCCGTACAAAGACAAGGATGAAGGGACGAGGAAATGTTTTGGATGCAATGACAAGGACCATATGATCACTTCATGTCTACTCATGAATAATCAAACACGTGCACCCTCCAAGATGACCCTCACTAAGAAAAAGACAAACAACAAGCGTCATGTCAGGTTGAGCGACGCTTCTGCTACATGTGTGGTGAGCATGGTCATCTACCTAAGGTATGTAAGAAGGGTAAGGTTCCTAAGCAAGTAAATTTATCTCATTGTTATTCGCTTAGGAGACCCAAATCATACACTTGTGCTAGATCAGTAATGAGATCACCTAGAACTAGCACAAATGCTATTTGGGTACCAAATGCTCTTTTAGATGAACGTTATGGACCCATACCGAGATGGGTACCAAACTGTGCCAACTAGACCATGCAGGTGCCTCGAGATGGACTGGAGACCCTAGGAGAGCTTAAGATGGTTAATTCAAACTCCATGCTTAAGCTGTCAAATTTATTGTCTATTTATTGACCCAAGGTTGAATTATTGTGCAATACTAATCCCATGTTCATCTCGGGTTAAATAAGTTATAGAGGTCCTTAATCATTATTGGTGAATCAAGCAAAGGACTTTGATGAGAATCTGCAAGTTGCTCTCCAAAAGACGGTACCCGTGTATCTTAAGTGCATTATTTCCAATCAGTATTGCTCTTAAGTTTGATTGTCATGCTATACCTATCCTTGGAGTAGTTATGCTTTTGAGATTGCTTGCGTTGAATACATTTCAATTAATGATTCATGATTTTCAAGATCATAATGATGCTTGCTCAATCATGATTGTGTGCTTTGTAGGTTATATCTCTTGAATCATTCAATGGGTAGCTTTTTAATTGATATATCTACCATGATTAACTCTCTTGGTGTATGTGGCTAAACCTGTATCTTTTTGTAAATCATGTTGTGTGGTTTTTAATGATTATGTATAAACCTATGTGCAAGCATGATAGTTTTGTTTAGTCCATGTTCACATGATTACTTTGTCTTGGTACTCTATGTATACCAAAATAAGAAGTCCATGTTGTGCCTCTAATGCACCCTCTCGAGCTATGAGGTGCATGAGCAAAAGGAGCCCTCAATTGGTGACAACAGGTGCTCTCACTCCACACTACCTAAAAGAATGGATCTCATGGCATTCAGGTAAAAGGCAAAGGTATGGAGAATGGAACTATGCAATTTCTTTGAATATCTTGATGTTCCGTTGATTGTGATCATAGCTATGTTCTTGCCTTTCAATTGGTAGTATCTTGGCTTAGGTGCTTTATGCTTTAAAATGTTGTTTCCTTTGGTGTACCTAAGAAAATACTTCTTAATCATGGTGTGCTTAGACATTGTGCTTTATATGCATGATCTTGTCGCTTTTCAATTGGTATATGTGTTGCAATGATCATCATGTGTGAAGCATGCCTAGGTTGATTTTAAAATGTTATATATCTTGAGCCATGCATTGTTTCCACTAGTCATAAGTTGTATTATGTCATCTATTCAATTGATATCTTTTTGTGATGCAATTGATATATTATGCCTAAACCAAGGTATGTTGTGATCCCCTCTAGTTATGAGGACGCTAGAATGTGCAAGGTGCAAGTCATTCAAATACTTGATGCACAACTTTAGGGGGAGCACACATAACTTGTGTATTTTGAGACTAATTGTTTCTTGAGTGATCCTATATAGTCTCAAGGTGGAAAAGGGAAGATGAGCAAGAAATGGAGCAATCAAAACTTGGGTACCTCCACAAGTCGAGTAATTGGTATCTAAAGTTGTGAGAAATTGCGTATTTAAAGATTGCTCGTGCTCTATAATAGTTGGTGACCCTAGATGCTTGTCTTTAAATATCATGGAGCTATGATAGTGATGATCTTTCAATTGGTAGCCTTGGTAGTGTGCTTCAATTGGTATCTTTTGGTAATCATTAGAATAGAGGCTTCATCTTGTGCCACAATACTATAACTTGGTCTAAGTTTGGTGTCTTAGCAACAAGAAAAGGTCAGGATAAATGATCAGGCACAAGTGTGAAGGAGCTCCCTAGAGATAAAACTTTCAAGATGGAAATCTTAAATTGATGGCAAAAGGAACTCCACCTACTTAGATGGAAAGTACACCATAACATGGTAAAGGTACAAAAGGAGGTATTGACCTTTTTGCGTATTTGTACCTTAATTTTCCTCCAATGCTTGTGTTGCATATGTTTAATGTGTAAGGGGGAGTAAGGTTAGTGTGTTGCATTTTCCCTGCTTAATACCCCGCTGTCCTTTGACATCATCCTATGTTCTTGCTTGAATATGGTTTTGGTGTTTGATGTCAAATGGGGAGAATTTGTGCATTAAAGCTTACCTCGACCTGAGAGGAAAGCTTATCTTAAGGGTGAAGATATCTTCAGGGTGAAGATTATTTTTTTTGTGCTAAAGGACTCAAAGGGGTTTCCTTGAGTTCCTTTGATCTTAAGGAATTATGTGTTAGTTTTGTTGATAATACTTATCATATGCTTCTTGTTGTATTATATGGTGACAATGCATAATTAGTGCTTCCGATGATATGAATCAATTGGTATCTATTGTGTTTGTCCTGTAATAGATATTCATTTGGTTCTGGTGCTTTAAATTGGTATCTTAATGGTGAATAGTGGTAGGTTGATATTCCTGTGGTATATCCATTTAATTGGTGTTTAACTCTGATTCTGTGCATTTGTGTGTTATACGTATCACGGTTTAATTATTGACACAATGTATCCCACGGGTGCTAAGGTGTAGTTATGCTTCAAATTAGCCTAAGTATGTGCAATTTGGCATATAAGGCCAAAGTTAAGATTTTAATGTAAGCACATATTTAGGGGGAGCATTCTATAAACTTAGAATTCAAAATTTGTGCTTTAAATCTTATTCTTGTGTAAGCTTAAATTGTGTTGCCATCAATCACCAAAATGGGGGAGATTGAAAGCTCTCTTGTGGGTTTTGGTGTTTGGATGACAACCCAATTAAAGGACTAACAAGTGTGCTAAGTGTTGAACAGGTGCTTAATGCAAAGCTAACAGGGTTCAATACAAGTGAACAAGTGTGATGGTCCAAAGACTGGATTATCTATAGATAATGGACATAACAAGTAAGATGGACATTACTTAAGTGAGACTCGATGTGCGTAACTCAGAGACAACCGATCAAGCCAAGGATAGAGGCAAGAAGAGCTTCGAGGTACCAAGTGCATAGGAGAAGGTCAAGGAGACCAGGAACCCAAAGCCAGGGGTGAAGAAGAAGACTTGCAAAGTCAAGGTTGATCGAGTTAAGAAAAGTAATGGTTCATCAAGGATCACTACGTAAGGACATGACTTACATCCAATGAGGTAACATCTACAGTTATGTGGTGTAAGTCATAAGGCTCAAGATCAAGCTTGGGAAGTGAACAAGGGGGTTGGAGCTCAGATATGTCAATCTAGATCAAGTCAAGTTGACTTGATGGTTTAGAGTCCAACATCGACCTCAAACATGCCAAATTGGGTAAAACGATGAAAAAGGTTAAGCATGTAAGGTTTGAGTGTTCAACCATTTTGCATACACCTCTTACTACAAGTTTGGTACTTTTGTTTGCTCTCTAACTCTTTTTGTAGAGAAAGTGCCATTCTGATCTCTACTTGAGGAGAAACAAAAAAGCTAGGAGAAGAACAAGAAAGAGGTAAGTTTCTAGGACTAAATCAAATGGATTATACTCTAAATGTGTTTGTTTGTCTCAGGAAAATCCTCCCAAAAGTTGAAGTCAAACGGAGAAAGAATGGATAAAAAAACACTTAGTGTGCTGTTGGCTGGTGCACAGGACAATGAATAGTAACTGTCCGGTGCATAGGACAGTGAATAGTAACATGTCCGGTGCACAGGGTAGTGAATAGTAACATGTCCGGTGCACAGGACAATGAATAGTTACTCTGTCCGGTGCATAGGACAGTGAATAGTTACTCTGTCCGGTGCATAGGACAGTGAATAGTTACTCTGTCCGGTGCACATGATAGTGAATAGTAACCTGTCCGGTGCACATGACGGTGAATAGTAACCTGTCCAGTGCACCAACGGCTAGCTCTTCCAGAGAAGTAAACTATCAATCAGATCCGTTACTATACACTGTCTAGTGGCGCACCGAACAGTCTGGTGCACCCGCAACCAGGGAAGGCTAGGAGCTTTCAAATGAAGCTCCAACGGCTTCTAGGCCCTTTGGGACTATAAAAGGGACCCCTAGGCGCCTCCAACAAGTACAGAACAGCAGCCAACAAGTCCATACATCATTTGGATCAATTCTTTATCTCCCTCTCTTGTATATCTCTCTAGTTTGTGTAGAGGCGAAGTTATAATCCTTTTGAGAGAGGAGAAGTGCTGCTGAGAGCTAGAGCAAAATCTTGAGCGCATTGTTACTCTGTCGGAGTGTTGTCGAGAAGATTGTAAGCAACCACGGCATCATTGTAACTGATATCAACATAGTGGAAGGCTCTATCTATCGCACTGACAGTTCTGAGCAAACGAAGGAAGGAGTTGAAATAGGACTCCAAGCTAAGGTGTGGCTAACTACAATGAGGACTAGGCAAGCATTTCAAGCTTGGCCGAACTTTAGGATAAATCCCTGTGTCTGTGTGCTCTGCTCTGTGCTGTGTGCTGTTTCTCTGTCTTATTTGTTGTTTATACTTGCACTTCAATATTTATATGTGGTACAAGCTGTCTTCGAAGTGCAGGGTATTTTAAGACATGAACTTCAATTCTGATGTAACCTACTCGAAGGGTCTTTCATTCCACTACAATCCAGCCTTCGAGTAGAGTAAGTATTTCTAGTTATAAAGTGATAATTATTATTCGCCTATTCACCCCCCTCTAGGCGACATCCAGATCCTATTCCCGGGCATAGGGAACTTTCAACTATCAAGAGTTCACATGACTTAAATCTCTGATTGGGTCAAACATGACCTTGAGAATTTTAGATCGAGTCATTTCGGTCGCTCGGTCCCAACCTCGGGTGTGCCAAGGCAAGTTAGTTTAGACCGTACGCCTCCGATAGGATGCGACACCTCGTAAGAAGCGTAAGGTACGGATGGCACATTTATGACTCTCTGACCGAGGCATATGATAGATGGAGACATGTACCATAATGGAGGGCTCTAGACCCATTCCTACAAACATACCTCAAAAATACAAATGAGGACCTATAGGCCATGATGAACCATACCAGACAAGGATAAAGAAAAGAACCCTGAGGAAAATGCTTGTACGATTCCTGGGAGTCTACCTTATGATAAGGCTTTAGACACCTATAGGACCTAACTGCCCCCATGATTGAGTCGAGATCATAAATTACGGAACGAGTGCACTCATGAAGTTTTAAGGAGTACCAAAAAATTGCATCCAAAGGAGAAAAATGATATACCCCATCAAATTTTTATGTATCTATGGCCATTCGTTTCTTAACTATATAAATGTAAACCCTAAAATGGGGATTCTAAGACTTTAGCTGTCCAAGAAAATAATATTAGTATTACTCCTATTATTGTATTTTACCATGGAAGCATAAATTCCCTTGTGGTTAAAATAAATACAAAAAAAAAGAAATAAAAGGAAGGTATTGCATCATGCTAAACTTTTGGGATGTGCATATAAATGTGTTTTGATATTTAAACTCAGATGTGAAATAAAATTGTGAAAACTAAAATTTAATTAAATAGAAATAGGAAAAATAGAAAAAAGAAAAAGAAAAAAGGAAACATCTTCTAGGCCAACTCCATGAGCCAGCTCAATCCCCTCTTTCCCACGCTGACACAACTGGCCCGGGTCGCACGTTTGCGTCGATAGGCGAGACTCGCAGGTCGGCCGCCCCACACGCGCTACCGCACCATCTAAGAGCAACTCCAGTAGTTCTCTAAAAGACTTCCTAAATCAATAATTTAGCTAGTTAACATAAAAACTATTCTCCAACAGTTATCTAAACGAACTTTCTAAATTTAAAAACTTGTCATCTAACCTCATTTTCTCTCTACATTTGACAACCATTTAACAACTCCATAAACAAAAATATTGACTGGATTATGTAGTTTTTGTGACTTATTTTTTTATGTGGATAGATACAAAACAAAATTACAACCTATATTTAGAGAACTATTGGAGAACTCACATTTTTTTACTCCAAAAGTCATTTAGCAACTTCTTAAATCTGTAATTTAGAGAGCTAAAATTTACATAACTATTGGAGTTGCTCTAATGTGTTGGACCATCGGGCTGATGAACACTCATCACCGGCGCGTGGGCCCGGGAGATCAGGGTGCCTTCCCCTTGCTCCGCATGAACGGCGCCCCGAGCTCAACAAACTACGATGAATCCTAAGTGGTTGTTGCGGTCCCCCAGCCCCCTCCCTCTAGTGTTTATCTACCAGCCGCAGCTCCCCGCCTCCTCATTTCGTTTCACCAGAGCCAAAAAAATCGAGCACCAGCACCAGAGCGGAGGAGAGTTGAGAGCAGGGAGCGCCTACCAGCGTCGACCCTGTCTACGACCGACGTCCGGGGATCCGCGACGAGTCCGGGCACTTCGTGGAGTTGCTTGAGAGGCACCCGTGGCTGGGTGGGGAAGGATTGACCACCGTGGCGGCCAGAATTCATCGTCGAACACATAGATCCACCGCACACCGTGGGTGGGGTTTGGCACTCCTTGAATCACGGTGAGCAACCCCCTTGACGATATCCTTTCATTACCGCTACTCTTTACTGCCTTCGCATCGGAGTTTAAGCACGGGAATCGGGTCCTGGGAAAACCCCGGCCATGGCGCCGCCTTAGAGGTCTGGCCGTCGCCGGGATTTAGCGTCAAGGGGGATGGAAGGGAACGTGGTCGTGGATCTGCAAGGGGACAGTTAGGATTAGATCTAAGCCTATACCCTTTCCACCTTCGCTTCGCTTGATCCACGCCGTTGGATCTGGCCGGAGCGGCCAGGATTAGATATCGCGTGTCGATTCGGCCAGGTGTATTTTGGCCCTTGGTTCAGGATCAGACGGATCCAGAAGGACCTCTGTTGTTTAAAATCGTCACTGTGATCCTGAGGCTGATATCGTGTACCGCTTCGTAAGCCCTCGAAATCTGATATGGACGATCCATTTTCAATCAGACAACTCAAACTATCCGATACTCCTTTGTCATAGCCTAATTGTCCATACCCCTTCGTCATGGCCTAATTGTAAAAGAGTCCCTGGATTTTAATTACTAACCCGCCGTCCTATACCATTCACAAAGTAATATGAATAGGTCCTATTTTTAACATATAAGACACTGACCCTTTAGGAACTGTGGCCGCCGACCAGAGAGTCAGAGACCTATGATTTTCATTAAACGCATTCTAAAAAATCATTTTCAATATATAAATAACTTATAAATGCTTGGAAAACAACTGACTTTAATTGAAGCGAACATACCGTGATGGAGACACACTGGTTCTTCCCTTCATTCTCGAGAAGCGCTTACTCAAAAATCTGCACAAGAAATTGCTCCAAAAACACTCCCAAACGCGCCCATAGCCCTAAGGAGGCTGAATCTGTAACATGGGCTAAAATCGCATATTGGAAATGAGATATATGAAAAAACATACGTCTCGATAATTGGATATTATATCGTGGTAGCCTTATTACCATTTTATTGAGAAACTTATATTAGGTAACTGCCGAAGATGCTCTAACGATACACTAGTATAAACCTATTTTAAGGCCACGATTAATTCCATATTAAACCTAATTTCCGTTTTAAAATAATATTCGTTTTAGAGTGTTAATTGATTCATACAATATTTAATGTATATATTATATATATATGTTTAGATTTATTATTATCTATTTAAATATGGAAAAAAAATAAAATGCTAAAACGATTATTATATTGGGACGGAGGGGGTATATTCCAAAATAGAAGTGCACGCTTAACTCAGGGTTAAGCAAAGCAGAGCAAGAAAGCACCACAGCTGTCGTAGCGCTCCTCACCAATGCACTGCCGTCTTTGACCGAGCCGGCGCCGCGTCCTTGACCGAGGACGTAGTCGCACGCAGCACGCTCCTATCAGCTAGTAATAATTTTCACATCCAGAATCGCGTGTGCGCGAGCCGTAACGGAAACCGGATGGAAATGGGATCCAGCCAGCCGGACGCGGGCGGTCCTGCTGTCAGGGCGCACGCCATCGAACGACCGTGTCCTCGCTCTTTTACCTTTCCTCCTGTCCTGGCGTTCGCGTGCATCCCCTACGGCCCTACGACCAGGGCAGCGTATATCCTTGTCGCTCTTCGTCGTCTTACTCTTCCCCCCACAACTGTTATATTCCCACCGGCGCCGCCGGCTCTTCGTCGTCCTCCTCCGGGTGTGCCCCAGTTCGCTGCCCGTTCCCCAGCCGCCGATCCCTCGATCTCCGCTAGCTTCGTTCCTTCGTACAGGTGCTTCACTTCATCCTTGTTCTTTCTATCTGTTCTTCTCATATTGCGTGAGAATTTTCATTTCAGTTCATGTGAGTCGATCCTTCAATTTTAAAACTATGTATGTATGTCGGGTGAATCCGGTTCCTCGATTCCCCACAGGAACGGTTGTGTTTCAGTTCATGGGAGTTGGTCCTTCATTTTTAAAAATTATGTATGTATGCCGGGTGAAATGAATCCGGCTCCTCAATTCACCACAGGAACGACCGAGCAGAAACTAGCAGCCACTCCCGAGTCCCGATCGCGATTACTTGCCGCGGCACCAGTACTCCAGCGGCCACCATGAGCAGCGGGAAGCGATCCTTCTTCGCGCCCAAGAAGAAGGCCACCAACCCGTTCGATTCCGACTCCGACGACGACAAACCGCAGCAGCGGCCAGCGCGGGCGTCCTCCGTGCCTCCCCCGGACGAGCAGCGGGGCTCCTCCTCTCTCTTCGGCGCCGGCGACAGAGGCGGGCTCTTCTCTTCCACGACCAACCATCACTACCGGAACGACTTCCGCGACGCCGGCGGCCTTGAGGGCCAGTCCGTGCAGGAGCTGGAGAGCTACGCGGCGTACAAGGCCGAGGAGACCACGCGCCGGACGCGGGGGTGCGTCAGGATCGCCGAGGAGATGAGGGACACCGCATCCAAGACGCTCGTCACCGTCCACCAGCAGGGGCAGCAGATCCACCGCACGCACATGATGGCTGTCGACATCGACCAGGATCTCTCCAGGGTAACAATAGCCTTTTCGAGTTTCTTTCGTTTGCGATGTGGCATCAGTTTATGAGATTTTGTTTATACCCCTAGCTTAGTTCTGTTCGCCTGAAGAGGGGAAAGTCACTGTTCTTCCAAATCCAGTCCGTTTCAGGAATCCTGAAACCCAACAAGAGGGGGTGCTGACTGTCAGTTGTTACTATGGGCTTTTGTAACTGCATATTGCGACTATGGATGCTCCTTTGCACATTGCAGACATGTGACAGGTGTTGAATAAATGTTTTGCCTCAAATTTTCAGAGTGAGAAGCTATTGGGTGATCTTGGGGGCCTATTTTCCAAAAAGTGGAAGCCAAAGAAGAACGGCGCAATCAGGGGTCCTATGCTAACTAGAGGTAATTACCTTAAACTGGACTGCATGATGAGTTGATGACTGAAGAAACTTGTACTGCCTGGTATTGGCTATGGTGCCGTTCGTGACTGAAAGGATGCAATGATGGATGCAGATGATTCCTTCATAAGGAAGGGGAGTCATTTGGAGCAAAGGCAGAAACTAGGGCTGGCAGATCATCCACCTCCATCAAATGCGCGCCAATTCCGTTCTGAACCCTCATCAGCACTTGAGAAAGTTGAGGTACTGTAGACACTTGTGAAGCTAATGCATCTCCAGCATGTGATGAAAAATCTTGATGCGTCTGATATCCTGCATCTTTATTCCATAACCATCTGGTCGTTTCTTTTGTAGATAGAGAAGGCAAAGCAGGATGATGATCTTTCTGATCTAAGCAACATACTGACGGAGCTGAAAGGGATGGCCGTTGACATGGGCTCTGAGATCGAGAGGTACTGTTACATTTCGCTATCTTGTAGACTGATCTGTGTGGTCAGTAATTCATTTATTTTCTTCCTGTTGTATAGTCAATTCTCAAGAAAGTATCTGAAACTTCCAAAAAGAAATTACTATCTGACAGTTTGAATGCTGATAGCAATCTCGTTAGTTATTAAATTATTAATTTGGAGTATTGTTGCTGTGAGTATGACATGTCCTCTGTGTTTGTTGTATTCAGGCAAACAAAAGCAATGGGTGATGCAGAGAAGGATTATGACGAGCTGAACTTCAGGGTCAAGGGAGCAAACACTCGAGCTCGCCGTCTCCTTGGGAGATAAAAAAAATGCATATATTCTTGTCTCTTGGATGGTCCATAACACATTAACTATATGGGGGCATCAAATTCTGATGATTTTGTGCATCAGATTTTGATTAGCATTGTTACCGTGGATATGTCGGCGTGTATGGTAGTTGAGACATATTTTATATGTTTGCTTCTTTTTTCTATTTTTTTAGCATTGCATGAGCTTAGGATTTCAGTGGATTTTACATGGAAAACCTTGTCTGATTAGAAACTTCTTTTCGGGTAAATAATGCTGATACATAGTGATTTGTTGCCGTATACTCTTCACACCATCAAGTACCTACGTATGAGTAGAAACTTTGCCAGCGATTTACGAATGTAAACACCATATATACTGATACGGGACCTGTTGCATTTATGCCCGCATTTTATATTGAAATTGTGATCGTTGGGTTTCGACAAGTGGAACCCAAACAAGAGGAACTGTTTGAGCACAGTAACGAGACAAATATGAAATAACGGCTGTCAAATGTCTTGTCAACCGTCGCTGTCAAATGTCTTGTCAACCGTTTTCACACCAGATAGGGGTATTAGAGCATCTCCAAGAGAGCCCAAAAAATAATCTCCCAATATAAAGGAATAAGGATCTCCCTAAATCTCTTAATTCCATTCTATGGATACCATCTCCAACAGATCCTAAGATTTTCTCAAAATCTAAATCCATAAAGGCCCACAAATGTCGTACGTTCCTGCCATCTCAACCTTCCTGCACGCACCTGCCATCTCAACCTTCCTGCGCTGCCACCGAACGTTCTGCGGACGTCCTGGTGTACAGTTCATCGTTTGCTTGAAACTTGGTGGCATAGGGCATCGTGGTGGCATTGATTTTTTCCCCAGGCGCTGCTGATTATTCCAGGTCGACGCCGGAAAGCTCATGTGAGACCACTTGTATTGATTATTGTTTTTGCTGTCGATTAAATCATGCGGAGCCGACCAGTCCATTTAATCAGAATACATGTGATTAGGTTTCATCTGGCTCATCCATAGAGCCATGAATATTCGACAATCACTGTTGCAATTGAATGAGTCGTCATCAGACGATGATGACGAAATTAGTTTCGCTGAGTATCATATCTTTCATCAGCCTTCACATAGTAAAAGAAAGCATGGTGGGTCTATCCCCGGACATTTAGTTAAATTTCGAGACAGACAAGCAGGACATGCAAGAATGTATCAAGATTACTTAGCAGACAATTCTACATTTAGCTTAACTGATTTTCAGACGAAGGTTGGTATAATTATCGTTTGTTTATCTATTTTGGATCATGCGTAAATTATTTAACTATTCATATTTTCGTTGACCAGGTATAGAATGAGTCATGATCTATTTAAACGTATAATGGTTGCAGTAGAAGATCATGATGACTACTTTAAGTTCAAGTTCAATGCAGCCAGTACACCTGGATTAAGTTGTTTCTAGAAAGTCACCGCGGTATTTCGTATGCTAACATATGGAGTAGCTGCGGATGCTACAGATGTGTATGTTCGTATCGGAGGAAGTACGGTTATAGAGAGTCTGAAAAAGTTCGTGAAGGCAATTATTAAAGTGTTTGGGGATGAATATTTGAGAGCACCTAATGAAATGGATACATCTTGGTTACATGCAATTGGACAAGAAAGAGGATTTCCAGGAATGCTTGGTTCTATAGATTGTATGCATTGGAGGTGGAAGAATTGTCCTTCATCATGGCACCACATGTATTCAGGCCATTTACATGAGCCTACAATTATATTAGATGTTGTTGCTTCACAAAATCTATGGATTTGGCATGCATTTTTTGGTTTGCCTGGGTCGCACAATGATATCAATGTTCTTCACCGGTCACCACTGTTTTCAAAACTTGCTGAAGGGCAAGCTCCACAAGTTTACTACAACATCAATGGACATGACTATACCATGGGTTACTATTTAGCTGACGGCATATATCCATCGTGGGCAACCTTTGTGAAAACTATACCAGAACCACAAGGGAATAAGCGAAAATATTTTTCTAAAGCCCAAGAAGCTGTAAGGAAGGATGTCGAACATGCATTTGGAGTTTTACAATCCCGTTTTGCTATTGTTCGTGGACCGGCTCGTTTTTGGGATCAGGAAACATTAGGCGACATAATGAAAGCATGTGTTATTATGCATAACATGATTGTTGAAGACGAGGGTGAAGTCGACCCTGATGAACGTTTTCAAGATGGTGGCGATAATGTGCAGCCTTCCCATGATCAACATCCCAATTTGGATGAATTTATAGAGACACATCGAAAAATCAAGGACAGAGAAACTCATCATCAGCTGCAACAAGACCTTGTTGAGCACCTTTGGCAACATCATTCAGATCAGTATTGAAAACAGTTGCAACCAATTTTGTATTTTTTAGTTGTTGTAATAAACAATCGGAGGTATTGTAATAAAAAGGATGTTCCAAATTTATCTTGAAAAGTTATGGAAAAACAAATACAAAACAATATTGTAGCACTAAACGGAAGCACCTGTATTCATAAATATGTGAACTATCACTAGACACAAGCATCTTTATTCAGAATTAGGTGAACTGTCACTAGACACAAGCACCTTTATTCAGAACTAGCTCTCATGTCAATACAGAACTTGTATTATGTGAAGATAAAGAACCACCTCATTTAGAAACATGGTGTTCGGTAATTTGACTTTGTAAATTTTTGTAGAACTGTTGGAGGTGATCAGGCATGGAGGATAAGTCCATTGTCATAATCCTTTCTTCCTCTAACATTTTCTTCATCTGTACCTCAATTTCCTTTACCTCTAGAGTTTTTGCCTCATTCACAGCCCGTACTTGTTCTGTAGCAGCCCTTAGTTGTTCGGTGTTTGCTCTTACTTGATCAAGCTGAAGCCTCTCTTTCTCTATTTCATATGCTAGTTGGAATCTATCCTCTTTTTTCTTTTCTTTTTCAGCATCAAACTCATTCTTTTTATCCCAGAAATGCTTAGAAGCCTCCAAGTAAGAATCGGATCCACCTCGGCGTTGTGCTTCTTTAGTTTTTTTATTCCAGTTGGCCTTTTAGGAGGTTTATCCTCTACCCTTGTATTCTCATTAACAATATTACAGTTGCTTGAACCCTCAGATATTTGAGTGCAAATGCCAGGGTTAGAATCCACATTTGTCTTTCGCTTTTTATGTGAAACTTTTTTGATTTCCTCCATTTGTTTTCGCTTTTCATGCCACTTTGGTTGATTACGCAATATGTTCCAGCAATGCATAAATTGGAAGGACTTGTTATCCTTGTCTCTAGACTTAAATAGAGCCATTGCTTGAACAATCTGCAGGTGTCATGCAAATAAATCATCCAATGCTGTGTGAAACATATGATAACAAAGAAAAATAATACAACAGTTACCTTGTCTTGCAAGGTTACACCACTTTGCCTTCTACCTTCGATATTTGATATACAAGCACAGAACTTGTTTATTGCCTCCAAAATAGAACCCCATCAATGAGATATTGAACTCTGTGATCGAGTAGATTCAAATGTCTTATTAGTGTGAAAGTAATTATAAACTCTCTTCCAAAATGTACCATGAGTCTGATTTGTGCCATTCACGGCATCCAAACTAATGTTGAGCCACGCGGATATAACTAAAGTGTCTTCCTCTTGAGTGAAATTATCAGACCTTTTCTGGTTTGGTCTAGAAGAAGGAACGTTAGGAGAAATATGCTGCTCACTAACAATATTCAAGTCATCAAACAAAATATTGTTGTTATCCTCATTCATCAGGTTACTATAATAGCCTCCTTCCATTTGAAGTACATCCTATGTAAAAAATATTTCATCACTGGATTATAAAATACATCACTGAACATACAGTACATGATGCACACAAATTGCTCTAAACAGCACTGCACGTTGCATAAATTACTCTGAACATACAAATGAACATAACTGAAAACATCACTGACTGAACATCAATGAACTAAAGGGATATTTACTGTAACGTGGACTTCAGCTTTCACCAGAACGTAGCTTTCAAATTAACAGAAATAATGAACTTCAGCGTTCACCACAAACTCACTTTTCACCATTCAATGTCTAACAAATCAAGGAGTAGGTGAATCTCCATAACCCCTATATCAGCCCTAGGTGCAACAAGAAAAAATTTCTCTACCACAACACAGATTTGGATACCTCAAAATCGTTGGACGCTGGAGTTAGATTGGACGACGACGGCGCAGCTGACGGTGGCATCAAAGAATTGACAATTTCTGGATCCATCGGTGGATTTTGAAGTGGCGGCCGCCAACAGAAACCAACACAGCCGATGGCTTGGTGAGCCCGCGAAATCACGTGTGCGTGGCTTCAACGCAGGCCGGCGCCAAATGCTGAAACAGACGCGGGAACGATGTACGGGGGCTCGATGGGGAGCTTGGGCGGTAGCGAAGTTTTGCGCCCTGTACACATATTTATTCACCTGCGTTGGTTTAGGGCTGCTTGAAAGGGTATTGTTGGGATCGTGTTTTTTCTTTTTATCCTAAAATAAGGATTAGGATGAAGGTTTTTGGGCTCTCTTGGAGATGCTCTTAGATCATCTAAAAACACGCAAAATCTCCCCAAAAGTAATATTAGAGGCGAAACGCTATTTTTATTACTCCAACAACTCCCTTTTCCTTGCGTTTATTCACGTCCCGTATACAAGGCGTGTTGTCCCACCGATATGTGCGAGAAGAAATCTACCACAATCACCCCACACACACATCCTTCTGGGTTTTTGGGTTATTTAGTTGTGTGCGGGGATGGGACCGCAATAGTGGGTTGGGGCAGCCGCACATTAAGTTCCGCAGGCACGAGACATGACAAGTCGTCAAGTCCAACTCCATTCGCCAACTTCTTCAGCGCTCTGATCGTCTGCCTCCCCTCGTCACTGCTTCATTGTGCCTTGATCACCATGCCCATCCATGAAGTAGAAAGAAAGCCCCCAAAGTACAAGTTTGCCCTCAGCCATATGCTACATTGTAAGGATATTCAATGCAATAGTGTAATTAGGGACTATTACAACCCAAGTATTATATGCACCCGATTATGTACCCATATGATAATGATGATGTGCTCAATATTGGCAGATGGGCATGCTATAGACAACAGGTAGCCCATTTGTGCATACTACCATGGATGTTGCCAAGTGTGGGGATGTCTTGAAGGCGATGTCTTTGATAGTGCTCATGTCGCCCCTGCTTAGGCTCTTGCCTGCTTGACTGGCGGATGACCGTCTTTACTCACACCGAGGTCTTTGTCGAGGCCTTCGTTGTCCACCTAGGAGGGGTGGTGGCTGTGGATGTTCACCCACATCGAAGGGTTCGGCCTTGTAGGGGACAATGTCTCTTTTGGCTGTCCTCATGGACTACGACGGACTCTTCGCCCGTGGATGCTCTTTGTGAGGCCTGCGCTAATGTCTCCGCATCCTTTGATGGAAGGATGGTGATTGATAGAATCATCCCATGTTGGGTTCTATGTTCCAAGAAGCAAAGTCTCTTTAAGTATTCCTTGCAGCCTTTGATTGACCTTGCATGCATAGGAGTAAAATTCACCAAATGATTAAAATGCAGCTTGTTGTGTCGATGACCGAGGTCCTATTCGACCTTCTCTCCAACAATGATTCTGCCTCTATTTTTTACTTTGTCAATTTATTCCTGGTTTTTCAAAATGAAGCACCACTTTGTCCCGATTTCTTTACCATTTACTATTGATGTTGAAAGCATATAGACATCTAATTGGATTTAAGTGATACTAACATGTTTTTACATAGGTAAACTGAGTTAGGTCACAATAATAATGATTGATTGGACTTTGGTGGTATTCGTGCCCCTATTGATGAAGATTAATCATCGGTTCCAAAGGATGAGCTAGAAGCTTAAGGATCCATTAGTTCCGAGTGTCAAGGAATTGATGGGCACATAGAATTGCAACAGAACCTTTATCTTTCCCTTAGTTATACTATAAAGGAGGGTATGGATATAAAAGGGGCATATATGTGTAGCTTGACTTAGATAAGTCTAGTGTGGAGTGGTGATACATACTCATAAAAACTAGTGTTAGGTTGGTGGGGAGAAGGTTTAACTAGACCTCAATCATACTCCAAATCAGCTACATCATATCTGATCACATACTAAACTCTATTTGCGAACATAGGGTTTTAAAACCCCATGTATAACCCGAATGGGGGTTCGTCGTGGACACACCCCCTACATGATGGGACAACGTCTCCACCATCATCCCTACACATCAAATACCAAGGTGGTTTCGAGGAACAACCTTGATAAACCTGGTCAAAACTGGACCACTCATCAAAGGTCGAGACTGCTAAAGGGACTTCATCTAACTAAAGGGAGTTCCCTTATCAAGAATTGAGCCCTTCGAAGGGCTTGGATGTCTATGGCAACCACCCTCTCTAGCATGGTGTAACGCCCTGAATTTGGGGGTAGAATTTTTTATCCTTTTATACTCACCAAATTCAGGCGTTACTCTCTTTTCTCTTCCCGTTTCGCTCCTTCTTCCCAGTTTCAAAGCAGTATAGTGACTGGTGTCCATATTGCGTGTAAACAAAAAACCTAAGTTGTCATGGGTGCTGCATCATGCCAAAGCATATTTCTTTTGTCTGATGTCGTGTTTAATCGCGTGTTTGCCTCGTCTCGTTTTGGATTTCAATTCACAATTGGATCCCGATCAGTGGTTGTGCGTGTCGTGGGATTTTGACCCACGACGCGACCCAGCCTAGCTCGGCCCAGGTGCCCCTGCCCCTCGCCATGCGTGTGCCCCCTTGTCTCTCTCCCTCATTCAATTTTCCCGTGCAGAACTCCCTCTCTCTCCCACCTCTCTCTCTTCTCCCATGTGCCCTAGGTGCTCCAGTGATGGTTATCGCTGGGTTTGGATCCCCAAGGTGAGCTCCCCCTCCCTCTCTCTCTCCATCTCCCCCTCTCCCTCCTTTTTCCCTCTCCCTGCGCGTCCCTGGCCCCCTATGCGGCCTCAACCCTCGGCGGCGCGGCCCCTGGACCCCTCGCGGTGCGGCCCCGGCCTCCTCGGCGCACGGCCCTAGGCCTCCCCCCGCGGCGTGCCCCTAACCCCCTCGCGGCGCGGCCCTAGCCTCCCTAGCAGCGCGGCCTAGGCCCCCGGCGGCGCGGCCCTAGCTCCCCGGCGGCGCGACCCTAGCCCCCCGGTGGTGTGGCCCTAGCTCCCCGGCGCGTGCGCCCTTGGCACCGGCGCGCGGCCCCTGTCCCCTGGCAGAGTGCCCCCCGGCGCGGCCCCCGGTGCGCGGCCCCTCGCGGCTCGCTCAGCGTGCTCCCGCGCGCGCAGCCCAGCGCGCGTGGCGATCGAATTTTAGTTTGATTAGCTTTTAATTTAGTTTAATTAATGTGCATCGTTGCGCGCTTCGCCACGCGATGAATTAGTTTAATTTCAGATTTGTTAGTGTGCTTTGTCGCACGCTTCGTTGCGTGACGATTTGGTTTAATTTTGGATTATTTAGTGTACTGCGTCGCGCGCATCATCGCGCGATGATTCAATTCATTTTCAGATTATCTAGTAGGTTGCGCCACATGCTTCATCCGCGGCGATTTATTTAATTTCAGATCTTATTAATGTGCTGTCGCGTGCTTCGTTGCACGACGATACAATATAATTCTAGGTTATTTAATGTGTGACGTCACGCGTTTTGTCGCACGACGTCTTGTTCTAATGTCAGTTTAAGTGATGTAAGCGGTCGTGCGCTTCGTCGCGTGACGCTTGACGTTACTTTCATAATTAATTCAAGTGTTTCGTGGCGTGCTTCGTCGTGCGATGAGTCATTTTATTCTTAGCTCGGTCTAAGTGTTGCGTCACGCGTTTTGCCGCACGACAATCTTTTTAAATTTACTTTGATCTATTTATAATGATTAAACATAGAACATGACTTTATCCTATGCTTAGCGTGATGACCAAATTAATACTATTCTGTTTAGACGAGTACTTAGATTTACAACCGCGAAACATAATCGCTCTTCGACGTAGCCTTGACCGTTATTCTCTCTCTCTTTCTCGCTTAGTCGTAGGCGTGAGTCCTGCACCGAGCGTCTGTTTATTTATTATATTTTATTATATGGTGTATTGTTCTTTTGTATAAAATTTGTGGAATGTATGTTTGAACTCGTATAGATAATGATCAGTTGGTGGAGTCCAAAGAAATTGTAGGTGAAGTCCCTGAGCAGCAGCTGGTTGGTGAAGGCAAGTGTCCCTTGACCCATCTATGTCCTATTCACTTTATAATTCACTCCCCGCATTTACACACTTTATACCTAAGGATTGACTAGCTTCTGTTTATCTTGTCCTTGTTTACCTATTTTGGTTGGGTTATTTTGGTTTAGCCATATGCTAGTGCTTCACATTAATCAATGAACATGATGAGATTATCTATGATACGCTGTTTTCCCTTTTGATTATGATGATGATACTGTGACATTTAAGGGGACTCGTGCTGTTTCTCGAGTGCCTCTCCGTAAGGACTGGTTCGTTGGATGACTGCCCGGGAAAACAGTGCAACCATGAGGGTGGAATGGAACGCCCTTAGCTGAATAATTAGAGGAACTGGGGTGTAGTTCGCTTCGTCGTCGTGCCATTAATGGGGCTCGGTGTTTGCAGCTTGCTCTGCCAAGGGTGGTTTGCCCCTTGGGGAGGAGAGTGGTGCATTTAGGAAACCTAACGGACGGCTACAGCCTCAGGGAATCTTTGTAAAGGCTACGTAGTAAAACCCTGCCTGTTCACCTTGGTAGTGTTTAAGGGTTTGATCGGCCCGAGGCAAGAGGGAATCATGGCTTGTGGGTGAAGTGCGCAACCTCTACAGAGTGTTATGAAACTGATATATCAGCCATGCTCGCGGGTATGAGCGGCCAATGGAGCTCCATTGATTAGAAACACATTGATTAGAGACACATTGATTAGAGATACTTTGATTAGAGATGTTTGGTTTACAGGTGGTGATGAGGATGATGGTTATGGTTATGCCTATGGTAATGGTAAGTGGTATTCTTTCCGTTTGGAAAGGGTACTTTGGGTTAACAACTTGAGTTAATGCTAAAACCTGGCTCTCTACTAGTAATAATAACTTGATCAACTAAAAGCAACTACTTGACTTAACCCCACATAAAGCTAGTCCACTACACCAAACAGGACATTTTGCTGAGTATGTTGATGTGTACTCACCCTTGCTTTACACACCAAACTCCCCCCTCCAGGTTGTCCACGTTGCAACCACTGCTCAGGAGAAGATGAGGTCGTGGAGGAAGACTTCTAGGAGTTCCAAGAGTACGATGAGTCCTAGGCGTGGGTTAGCGGTAAACCCCCAGTCGGCTGCCAGTGAAGGCCGTGTTTATCTATGTTTCTTTTCCGCACTTTGATTATTGTTAAAGACTATATGAATGTTTCGGACACCATGATGTAATCAACTATTATTACCCTTTTATGTCATTATTTGAGCACTGTGTGATGATGTCTAGTTATGCAACTACTGTGTACGTGAATTTCTAATCCTGGCACGTACATGGTTCGCATTCGGTTTGCCTTTCAAAACCAGGTGTGACATAGGTGGTATCAAAGCCGTGCTGACTGTAGGACCTAGAGTAGAATGGTCGTTCTAAGGACTATAAACCCCTATTATCACCTTGACTTTGGCATCCCTTCAAAAGTTGGTCATATCGACCAAATCTATGTTCTACTATATATATTATACCTTGCTGAAAATTTTGTTTTATCCTAATTCCTAATTTTTCATGGTTTAGTTGCTAGTCATATTAGTTCTGTTCTCACTCTTATGCTTACGGTGTCTTTTGTAGATGGCTCGTCTTAGACACACTGCACGGAAGTCAGTCATTCCTTTCTTGCCTTCTCATCTCGCGGAGCGTCCGCTTCGCCGTCTGGTGGCTGGTCAGTCTAGCCATTTGGAGAGGCTACACCACCGCTTGCACGAGGAGCAGGAGCGTTGGCGACAGGAGTTGGAGTAGCAGGGCTCTTCTTCCTCGCTTCAGCAGGAGGTAGAGCCTGTGAGGAGCTGCTCTCCTATGCCCCCACTGGAGGCGCCCCCTGCACCACCACTAGGCGTCCTGGCCGCTGGAGTAGCTGTTGGAGGAGATTCCGACGATGGAGGTGATGATAGCAGCTCGAGCCACAACACCGACCTTTCTGAGGAACAGGAGCCAGAGGGATGGGTTGCTCGACCCATCACTCGTGACACCGCTTGCGGGTGTCACTTCCACGATATGCTCGACACCTTGCTACACTAGGCACTTGACCGGCATACCTAGTCTATCGAGTATCGTTGTGTTGTCTTCCAGCATAGTCGCGAGGTTTACCCGGACTGCTGGGAGGCGACTTGCTTGGTGCGCTGTCCATAGAATAGTCTCCGGGTGCGGAGGTCTGCTCGGAACATTACTCTATTTCTGAGCGGGACTCAGCTGAGGTAGCCATGCAAGATGTCGCACGGCGTGTGCTTTCGCACTACTGCTTAGTGCTCGGTGGGGTGGCCGATGGTCTTAACCTGAGGTATTACCCGCGTCGTCCATCTGGCAGCACAGGAGGCGTGGTTGTCTCACCTATCGGTGAGGACAATCCTAGGTTGAGCAGCACAGTCAACCTAGCCACCGTGCTAAACACGGAGCTGGACCATGCTTTAGATGAGCTAAGTAGGGCTTGTGCTGAGATCACCCAGCTGTGGGCTGAGTGCGCGGAGCACCATCACCTAGAGGATGGTTCCCCTGCCCTCGTCGGGACTCAACCCGTACCACTCACCTCAGCGTGGACACCATGCTTATGGCAACCCCGACTGCAGGACCAAGATAAATTTAGAACCATAGACCGTTAGCGTCAGATCTTGTAATTAATGCTTAAAAATAGAAGTTATAGTCTTAGCCTTAGTCTTACTCTTAGTTAGTTTTAGTTAGACAGGGTAGTTTGCTTATCCTGTGTTTTTTATGTTTGTCATGGTGAACCATGATGGATTTGGATCTTTGTAATGACTGTCGCCAGGGTGTGGGTATCCCCTGCACTTTGGTTTACTTGTTAATGTTAATAAAATTAGTTATCTAGTTGGGAAGCCCTTTTACTCTACTTTCCTCTTTATTTGAGAAACTGTGTTTGCCTGTGTTGGGAGTCAGTGAAGATGCTTATCTGTTCAGTATTGTGGAAGGATTATATACTCTTTTCTTATGCTACAAGATTTGCAAGATCAGTTTTGATGTGTGATTGCATTCTGCAGATGTCAGATAATAGGCGCAGAGGAGGAAGGCGTGCTTAGCAGGAGCAGGCAGCACCGCATGATGAGGCACCCTGTCAGCAGCTTCCACCACCACCCCGATGACGATAGAGTAGATGTTCTTGATGTAGACTCAGGCAATCCAAGCCATTGGTCAAACTCTGGCCACTATGCAGCAACAGCAGCATCAGCCCCCACCTCAGCCTCAGATGCCTCAGATGCCTAGAACAAGCGTGTTGAATTCATGAGAGGTCATCCCCCAATGTTCGCTCACTCTGTTGACCCCATGGATGCTGAAGATTGATTGTGTACCGTGGAGTAGGAGTTGCACACCGCTCAGTGTGACGACAGGGAGAAAGTTCTGTATGGTCCCCATTTATTGAGAGGAGCAACTCAGTCTTGGTGGGAGTCCTACCTCGCCACCCATGCCAACCCTGACACCATCACCTAGGAGGAATTCAGAGACAATTTCCGTCAGTACCATGTTCCAGTAGGTCTGATGACAGTGAAGAAGGAGGAGTTCTTGGTGCTCAAGCAAGGGCCCATGTCCGTTAGTGAGTACCGAGACAGGTTTCTGCAGCTGTCCCGCTATGCTCCTAAAGATGTCAACACAGATGCCAAGAGGCAGTACCGTTTCTTGAGAGGCTTAGTTGATCCTCTGCACTATCAGCTGATGAACCATACCTTCGCCACATTTTAGCATCTGATCGACAGAGCGATCATGACAGAGAAAAAGTGCAAGGAGATGGAGGATCGCAAGCGCAAGATTGGTGGACCTCAGCCTAGATGCAAGAATCGCCCTTGTTTCTTAAGTAACCCACCTCAGGAGTTCAAGCAGAATCAGCGCCCGCCTCAGCAGCAGTTTCAGAGGCAGTACCCCAAGCATCAACAGCAGAATTGCTAGAACAATCAGTCAGGAGGAAATCAGTTCCAGAGGCAGAATCAGCAGGCACCTTGCCTCCCCACCCCAGCAACCAACCAGAGCAGTCAAGCAGCCCTAGTTCAAGGCGGAAACAGAGCATGTTTCCACTGTGAAGAGCAAGGGCATTGGGTGATGCAATGTCCAAAGAAGGCAGCCTAGCAACAGTCAGGCCCTAATGCCCCAGCGAAGCAGAATGTGTCTCAGCCAGGAGCAGGCAACCGCTCCTAGACACGCTACAACCATGGGAGATTGAACCATTTGGAGGCTGAAGCAGTTCAGGAAAAACCAGGCATGATAGTAGGTATGTTTCCAGTCGATTCCCATATTGCAGAAGTGTTATTTGATACTGGAGCAACACATTCATTTATTACTGCATCTTGGGTAGAAGCACATAATCTTCCAATAACTACCATGTCGACACCCATTCAAATTGATTCAGTCGGTGGTAGAGTTCGAGCCGATAGTATTTGCTTGAATGCAAGTGTGGAAATAAGGGGGATAGCATTTCCCACTAATCTCATAGTAATGGGTACTCAGGGAATAGATGTCATCCTAGGGATGAATTGGCTAGATAAGTACCAAGTAATTATCAGCTGTGATAAGAGGACAATTAAGTTGGTGTCCCCACTAGGAGAAGAAGTGGTAGCTAAGTTAGTCTCACCTGAGCCAAGGAAAGGAGGTTGTCATCATATGGCTATTGATAGCAAGGAGGCAGATTCACTCAAGACTATCAATGTTGTGTTAGAGTTTCCGGATGTGTTTCCGAAAGATTTACTAGGCATGCCACCTGAGCGGAAAGTTGAGTTTGCCATAGAGCTTCTTCCTGGCACCGCCACCATTTCTAAAAGAGAATACAGGGTATCTGGACCAGAGTTGGTTGAACTCAAGAAGCAAATCGATGAGCTGTCAGAGAAAGGTTACATTAGGCCAAACACCTCGCCTTGGGCCGCCCGTGTCCTATTCATGGAGAAGAAAGATGGCACTAGGAGGATGTGCGTCAATTATCGAGCCGTGAATGAGGTCACAATCAAGAACAAGTACCCCTTGCCTAGAATAGAAGATCTGTTCGACCAGTTGAGAGGAGCCAGCGTGTTTTCAAAGATAGATCTGAGGTCAGGTTATCACTAGCTCAGGATTCGACCTTCAGACATTCTGAAGACGACATTCATTACCATGTATGGGTTGTATGAGTTCATTGTTATGTCTTTTGGCCTAACCAATGCACCAGCCTTCTTTATGAATCTGATGAACAGTGTATTCATGGATTATCTCAACAAGTTTGTGGTGGTATTTATTGATGACATTCTTATATATTTGTTGGGGTGAAGGAGAACATGCTACCCTTCGCTCGAGGACTTCGTCGCCTCGCTACACCGATGAAGACCACTTCCACAGCATGCCCGAGCAAGCCGAAGGCGTCGATTGGATGAAGACCGACGTGGTCTCCCTTCGTCCTCTCCATTGCAAGATGAAGGCTCTGTCGAAGTCTGCCAGTCCCGTGTCCTCACCGCATCGAGAGGCCCAAGTAGGATCCGGCCCACAGTAACGGGCCCCGCGCGAATAAGCATGTTACGGGCCGTGTCTGTAATAGCTTTTTCTGTAATGACAGTCTGTAACCTCCTCTCGTGAGAATATTCTAGGGATGGACCGGGTAGTCGAGGGCATAAACGTCTTTGACAAGGGACGGGTA
Organism: Zea luxurians; assembly: GCA_029449295.1. Classification (NCBI taxonomy): domain Eukaryota; kingdom Viridiplantae; phylum Streptophyta; class Magnoliopsida; order Poales; family Poaceae; genus Zea; species Zea luxurians. The sequence continues at coordinate 38,630,343 of JAOPSE010000001.1, read as the reverse complement.
GTCAGTCGAGTGCCTATAAATACCCCCTTACAGTGCCCTTAAGAGGCCAGGTTAACAGAGCTATTGCCATCCCACGTTAAACTTTGCAAACACTCTTTCCATTTTCCCGTTGGATCAACTTGCCCAGGAGAGCAAGTTCCAACATTTGGCGCCCACCGTGGGTGCTATGAAAACCAACCCGCGATGGCCCCCAAGCGAACTAGTTCGAGGGCAGCCCCATCCATCGACGACGCAGCGAAGGCAGCGCTGCTGGCTGAGAAAAAAGGCAAGGCCCCCGCAGACAACACACCCCGAGAGGCCTTCGAAGCTGAAGCTGTCAGCAAAAGACAACACCAAGAACATCCCACCCCCGAAGGCACCCTACGCACATGCAGCTCCGAAGGCGTACTGGAAGCACCACCTCTAGGCTTCGCTCCACCAAAGGGCGATGACACAATAGAGGATGACGAGGTCATCGGCATCTCAGCTGAAGAGCAGCTACAGCTGCGGGCCCTGTGCGTGAAGATCTGCAACGTCCAGAAGCAAAAAGACATCCTCGAGGCCAAGCGCCAACGTGTCACCACCCAGGCCAAGGTGCGCCAGATGATACGGGATGAGGAGCAGAGAGCTCGGGAACTCGAGCAAGAAATCATGCTCATACAGAGCGAAGGCTAGCACATTGTGCAGCATGGACCGCCCCCAGCAGCGCGTTCCAGCCGGAGATCTATTCATACCATAGCGCGGGCCCTTCATTTCGCATGTCACAGCTTTCCAAGGGATCAACTACCTTGACAAATGAAGCCCCTTGGCTCCACAACTCCAAGCATCACCTTGGCCCGCTAACTTCAGGGCAAGCACCTACCCCAAGTACAACGGTAGCACTGACCCAGCACAATACATCATGAGCTACCAAGTTCTCGTCGCATCGTCCGGAGGAGACGACGCCACAATGGCCAAATCGTTCATCATCACGCTCGAAGGCCCGGCCCTGACCTGGTACACCAGGTTACTACCACTATCCATCAATTCCTGGAAAGGACTCCAGGACAAGTTCCTGCTCAACTTTCAAGGGTATAGACCCGATACTGACGCCCTGGATGAGCTATCACTCTGCAAGCAGCACGAGAAAGAAACCCTTTAGGAGTACTACAGAAAGTTCCTGACCCTCAAATCGCAACTGCCATTGGTCCACGACCACATCACGATCCATTACGCCATCAGCGGCCTTCGGGCTGGCGTCCTGTACAGTCACTACATCAGGGACCCACCCAAAAATCTCCAAGAGCTATACCAGCTATTCGAGAAGTACGCCAGGTCCGAAGAGCTACATCAACAAAAGGTCGAATCTTAGAGGAAGCCTAAGGACCCTCCACAGTCCAGCAGAACCTGGACCAGGCCTTCGCAGGCAGACTCCGGGCGGGACAGCCAAAGTCAGCAACAGGTGCACAACATAGACAATCAGCACCCAGCCAGAGAAACCACTCACCGTCAAGAATATCCCCCCAAGGCCGCGGTAACGGCACAAGAGGGAGAGGCTGGGGACAGACACAGCAGCCGTGTAGATTCTACTGCCTGTTTCATGGCAACGACTGCGCGCACCCAACAAGAGACTGTCCAGAAACAAAGGCCACCATGGACACGATGTCCAGAGCACAGCCAACCTACAACCAGAGAGTCGTCATGCACACATACCACAACCACCAACAACACCCTTACAACGACGAGCACGTCTAGCACCCACCCAACCACGCATACCATCACTGTCAGGAAGTGCAAGTTCTTCCACCCCCGCCTCTGCATCACCCAAATCCACACCACCATAATCACCCCAAGCACCAAAGCAGGAAGACTTCGCCGAACAACCATATCGCGGAGGCATCCACATGATCACCGGCGGGTCCAGCGTGGAATTCGAAACGAAGCGACAGAAGAGGGACCACTACCGAAGTGTTAACCATGTCGCCCTCACCGGCCCAGTGGTACAAACAAGGTGGTCCCATGTGCAACTCACCTTTGACGCCAGGGACGTTGATCTGCACAGCGCCCCTCACGTCGACGCCATGGTAATCAACTGCAGCGTAGTAGGCTGGGACCTACACAAAATCCTGGTCGACAACGGCAGCCAAGCTGACATCATCTTCTTGCACGCCTTCGACTGCATGGGCATCAGCCATAGTTTACTCAAGCCTTCGGATAACCCCCTATATGGTTTCGGCGGCAAGGGCACCTTTCCAGTCAGCAAGATAGAGCTACCCCTGTCATTAGGTGTAGCACCCAACGCACGAAGCGAGCAGGTCACCTTCGACATCGTTGACATGGTATACCCGTACAACGCCATAATGGGCCGAGGCTTCATCAACAAGTTTGAAGTGGCCATTCACGGACTTTACCTTTGCATGAAAATACCGGGTCCGCAAGGCATGATCACAGTATATGGCAACCAGCAGACTGCACACAATATTGAAAGAGACTTTGTTCCAGGGCAACAAAACATACACTGCCTCACAGCACAACGCGAAGGCTTTGAAGGGACACACCCAGTCACCAACGAAAAAGTAAAGGCACAGCTACAAAGCAACGACGGAACGAAGACGGTACCCCTCGACCCAGCCACGCCTAAGCAAACTGTCGTAATAAGAGAAGACCTAACCTCGCGAGATGAGGAAAAACTAATATCCCGCCTCTCCCGAAACAAGGACGTCTTCTCTTGGTCCACCCTCGACCTGGTCGGGGTCAGCCGCACCATCATAGAGCATGGCCTGGGCATCGACCCTTCGGTGCGCCTAAAAAAGCAACGACTGCGCAAAATGTCCAACGAGAAGACCAAAGCCGCCAAAGCTGAGGTACACCACCTGTTGGAAGCCAACTTCATTGAGCCAATTGCTTATCCTACATGGCTCGCCAACGTGGTCATGGTACAAAAGAAAAGCGGCAAGTGGCGCATGTGTATCGACTTCACCAGCCTCAACAAGGCATGTCCCAAGGACAACTTCCTCCTACCATGGATCTACAAAATAGTTGATAGCGCTGTAGGATGCGAAGTCATGTCCCTCCTCGATTGCTTCTCCGGCTACCACCAGATATACATGAAAGAGGAAGACAAGGCCAACACAAGCTTTATCACACCCTTCATCACGTATTGCTTCATCAGGATGCTAGAGGGACTCAAGAACGCCGGGTTAACCTTTTCTTGCCTCACCAAAAGGGTGCTCGAAGGCCAAGTAGGCCGCAACATTTTCACCTACGTGGACGACATCATCGTCGCAAGCAAAAACAAAGAGGATCACCTAGCCGATCTCGCAGAGACATTCGCTAATATGCGGGACACACGACTTCAACTCAACACTAAGAAGTGTGTCTTTGGTGTTCGCTAGGGGAAGATACTTGGCTACCTGGTATCGCACTGAGGGATCGAGGCCAACCCAACGAAGATCCAGGCCATCATCAACATGACACCCCCACAGTCAGCCAGAGACGTCCAACGACTGACAGGCAGATTGGCCGCCTTGAACAGATTCATTTCCAAATCCGCAGAGCGCAGTCTACCCTTCTTAAAGACATTGCATGTTGCAAAAGAGTTCGCTTGGGGGCCAGAGCAAGCGGCAGTCTTCGAGTCACTCAAGCAACACCTCTCAGACTTAGCAACTCTTGCTAGCCCCGACCCTTTGCTGCCTCTTCTTCTCTACATTGCAGCCTCGCCATGTGCAGTCAGCACAGCGTTAATCCAACAACAGGACAGAGAGGGCATGATCCGGCAGTGCCCAGTGTACTACATCTCCGAAGTCCTCACGACTTCCAAGTGCAACATGACTGAGCTCGAAAAAATTTCATACGCAGTTGTCATGGCATCACGCAAGCTGCGCCACTACTTCAAAGCATTCAAGGTACGGGTCACTTCAGACAGGGGTCTGGGGGAACTGTTCAGGAACCCGGAGGCATCCATCCAAATTGCCAAATGAGCAGTCGAACTCTCTGGGTATCATATCACCTTCGAACCCAGGACAACAATTAAATCACAAGTCCTGGCAGACTTCATCGTCGACTGGACAGGACCAACATGGCAGCAAGAAGATTCACTAGAGAAAGTGTGGACCATCCACTACGATGGCGCGTGGTGCCATGTGGGGGCAGGCGCTGTGGCAATTATCACATCGCCCACAGGCGTCACATATAGATACACGACATGTCTCAGCTTCGCCTTGGAGTCCGACAGATGCACAAACAATATAGCAGAGTATGAGGCTGTCATCCTGGGACTCCGCGAGCTACAAGCACTCGGTGTTACCACATGCATAGTCAGAACAGATTCCAAAGTAGTTGCCGGCCAGGTCGAAAAAGATTATTCAGCAAAAGACCCCGCGCTCATGCAATATCTCGTAGCCGTTCGTAGTCTCGAGAGACAATTCAAGGGTTTCACCCTACAGCATGTTGACCACACAAAAAATGAAGAGGCCGACGCGCTAGCTAAGGCAGCGGCCAAGGGCGAGGCCCTGCCCTCCGACGTGTTCTACCACGTCATCGGCACACCAGCTGTCCGCAACCCAGAAGGTTAGCAAATAACTCAAGATGCCGAAGGCCACCGCATCGTCAACCTCATCATGGCCGAAGACTGGTGGGCCCCAATCACCTTGTATCTGCAAGGCCACTACCATCCAAGCGATAGCAATGAGGCCAAACGACTAAAGCACAGAAGCCAGGACTTCGCATTAGTCGAGGGTCAGCTGTACAAGAAGGGGATCAGTCAGCCCATGCTGAAGTGCATAACTAAAATTGAAGGCATCTAAATCCTCTGTGAAGTCCACAGCGGAACTTGCGGCTCCCACTCCGGACCCAGGGCCCTCGCTGCCAAGGTGATTCGTCAAGGATTTTACTGGCCCGCAATAATTTGCACCGCCAATCGAGTCATGAGGTCATGTGAAGCATGCCAAAAATTCTCCCCTCGCTCAGGCAGCCCTTCGCAATTCACCAAGCTCATTGCCCATACGTGGCCACTTCAACGCTGGGGGCTGGACATTGTTGGACCACTACCTACGGCTCAAGGGAACCTCAAATTCACCTTCGTCGCCGTTGAATATTTCACAAAGTGGATCGAGGCTAGAGCAGTATCCATAATAACATCGAAGACCGCTCAAAAATTCTTCTGGCAAAACATTGTCTGCCGCTCCGGTGTCCCGTCCGAACTCACAGTCGACAAGGGCAAACAATTCGACAACCAAGACTTTAGGGATTTCTGCTTTTCCATCGGCACCAAGCCTGTCTTCGCCTCGGTGTACCACCCACAATCCAATGGCGTCGTTGAGCGTGCTAAGGGCAAGATTTTTACCGCCATCAAGAAAAGACTTCTCGACGATAAAAAGGGCAAATGGGCCGACCAACTACCTGAAGTGGTATGGGCCCTAATCACGACAGAATGCCGGGCAACTGGGTTCACACCTTTCCGCCTACTGTATGGGTCCGAGGCCATGACGCCGCAAGAAATAAAGCATGGGTCGCCTAGAACAAACACATCAGCAATCCCCAACATCGATGAACCAACTTCTAAAGATCTCATCGACGGAGACCGTGTCCTCGCTTTGCAGGCCCTCGACAGATATTAGGCTCAAACCAAGGCCTGGCGTGACAACGCAGTCGTCCCAAGAGAATTCAACAAAGGAGACCCCGTACTCGTCCGTACCACCCGGACAGAATCACGGGGCAAGCTAGAGCCAAAATGGGAAGGTCCATTCATCATCAAGTCGAAGGCATCCCCCAGCGTGTATAGGCTGACAACATCATCCGACGAAGACTTAAAGCATTCCTGGAACATCGATAATCTCCGGAAATTTTTTGTTTAAGCCTCAGGGCCTATGCCCCCATGTAATTCTGCAAACAATGTTGCTCAGGCCCGCGCTCTTTTCCTCCGGGGGGGGTGAGGTTTTTAACGAGGCGGAGTCATATAATATACCAGTGAAAAGCCCCCGCAAAAATATCCAAGTACCACCTTGTCGAAAAAACCGCTTCGACGGTTTTCGGCATTCGACCGATTCGAAGTCACCACGACAGGTAGAGTAGACTACCCTCGCGTGCGACAAACTCCGTGCAAAAGTCGCCTAAGGGTGCAGCCGGATAAGCACAACAAGTGCGCAATACGAAGTCTTTTATTAAAATACACTCCATGCAAAAGTCGCCTAAGGGTGTAGCCAGATAAGCACAACAAGTGCACGATACGAAGTCTTTTATTAAAAGACACTCCGTGCAAAAGTCACCTAAGGGTGCAGCCGGATAAGCACAACAAGTGCGCGATACGAAGTCTTTTACTAAAAGACACTCCGTGCAAAAGTCGCCTAAGGGTGCAGCCGGATAAGCACAACAAATGCGCGATACGAAGTCTTTTATTAAAAGACACTCCGTGCAAATGTCGCCTAAGGGTGCAGCCGGACGAGCACAGCAAGTGCGCGATACGACGTCTTTTACTCAGACACCGTGCAAAAATCGCCGATGGGTGCCGTCGGCACTCACAACATCACACTGCCAAGCGAAGGGAAACATGCCACATTACCATACAAGTTGTAGATTACATACACTCGACGAAGGGTCACCAAACCCACCACACAAATAAATACAACTGCGCCCTCTATTACCGCAGGACAACGCGAGGGCACCACACACTACATCGGCTCAACTTTTGGGATGATGCCCGCCTCCCTATAATTCAACAACATTATTTTCAATTCCTCACCCTCAAAAAGATTCCGCAGATCCCCTTCGCCAATACTCGTCCCAATCGGCGAAGACAGTAGATCTTGTTTATCTAACCGATCTACTCGAAGGCGGGCTCGCTCCACCCCCATCCGACGGTGCCTACCACTTCGCGACATCTCACCAACACTATGCTTTGAAACCGCTTTTCGTCACCGTCGCTCGATCCCCGCACTGGGGAGATCAGACACTTCACCAACCTCCAACCGCGGTGAGAACCCCGCCGTGGTAGCATCTAACGCAACAAAATAATCCAAATCTTCATCCAACGACTCTTCGGCCTAGGAAAACAGACTCCCAAACTCATCACATGAAAAAACCTAGATTCAGAACCAGACACAATATAATCAGCAGGCACTGCGGTAGCGGTAGCGGCCGCCACAAAATTAGTAACGTCAGTAGGGGTTGTTTGCGCAGGCCCACACGTCGGAACCTGCACAGCAATCGAGTTTCAGTATCACAAAAACAAAATCCTACATCCAATACCCCCAGCCCTATCCCGCCACCTGCGAAGGGTCGGCCGACACCACGGGGTCTTCGGCAACTGGCGCGACCGCCACCGAAGTGTCTTCACTAGTCGGCACGGAGGCCTCCACGGGGCCCTCGCCAGCATCTATCGGTGGCGCTGGCTGCTCCTCCACTAGCGGCACTGTGCTCTTCAGGTCCCCAAGGTCTTCGACCTCCTCATCATGAGCCATCTACAAAAATAGCAACACATTCAACAAATATATATATATATATATATATACATACACATATAATAAAAATTCGTACCTACTCCATCGCCCGATCGGACCTTTCCCGGACAATATCACGGCCATGAGGGCCCCACATCCTATCATAGATCGCCCTAGCAGATCGCTTTATCACTAGGTCTTCGACCTGGAAGATTCCGCGTTCGATGTCTTCGTCCAATCGGTCAAAGACTTCAAAGTGCCTGCGTCCCTCACGGGACAAGGCATTCACGACCCCTTCACAGGTGACGAGCAAAGTGAAGGACATGAGACCCGTCACAATCGTCGACAGCACCTCTAGCTCCTCCTGCAACCATCCGAGAAAGCGGAGGCCCACTTCTTTACCAGACGCATCAAAGGGGGCGGTACGCGCACCAAGCTATCGGTACGCGTCCACTAGCAATGCATGCGCTCGATCGACCTCTGTGCGGGTAGAGGCCTCCACCCTGTCCAAACAGCTGCGCAGGCTACTGTGGTTCGCCTCCGCCTCCGCAGCTTGTTGGATAGCGAGGTTGGCCTTAGCGCGCGCAAGCTTGGCCTCGACACGTGCGGCCTGGGCCTCTGCGCAGGCCCTGTTCGTGTCCTCCTTTTCCACCGCCAGCTAGCGGCCGAGGTCCTCCTTTTCAGCCTCCGCAGCCGTTAGCTTCTCCTTCAGCTTGTGGCTCTTGTTCTTGGTGGCTGATTTGTCCCGCACAGCCTCAGTGTGCTGCGCTCGGAGGCGTTCAATCCTACCCTCAAGTTGTCACCTCTCGGCAGTGAACTTCAAGGTCAGGGCGCCCGACACAACATGTTCGGCAAAGGCGGTCGCCTGGTGTAAAAAGCCGTCAAATTCGCAATCACGTAAGAATAACAAATTGTTGAAGTCCAAGACGACATACATGCTTCAGCTGCTGCGTGGCATGCTTCAGCTGCTATGCAACCGATCCTGCCACGTCTTTGGCGACGGCGGCCGAAGTAATCTCGCCGCTGGCACAAAACTTGGACCAGGGGTCCTACGAAGACCCCTTCGCCTCGTCGTCGCCGTGACCGATGTGGCCGCCACCGGCGCTGGGACGACAGCCAGTTGCCCTGCATCCGATCCTGTATCATAATCTTGTCAAAGACCAAAATCCAAAAAATAATAAAAAAACAAAAAAACTCACCAACAAGCCCCCGCCTAGTATGGGCGTCGAACATCATGACACCACCCACAAGGTAGTCATCCACGCAAACATCCATGGAGACTTCGGCCCCACCCGCCACAGCCTCGGCAGTCCGCAGCGGGGATGGCGACCCTCGCTCTTGTGTGGCCTCGGCAGGAAGCGGCTCGCCGGAGCTGGGAGCGACGAACTTCATGCTCGGCGAAGGCTTGCTGGGGCGAGGGGCAACATGTTTCACAACCAGCGATGGCTTGCCGCTGCTAGGAGTGGCAGACCTCGTGACTCCCCGCGCCTTCTTGACCTCGCGACTAGGGTCCCTGACCCTCGTGAATGCCCGGCACTTCCACGCCGTGTCTTGGCGATCCTTATCCATCACTGTCGATACAACAACAACAATATTCCATCCATAAGGAAAAATCTTCAACTCACGAGCTAAGCGGGACGTAAACATGTTTTCACCGGCCACCCGGGGGATCGGAACATTCCTAGGCCAGCGACCCCCGGTAACCTCCAGCATTCATGCTGAAGATTCCCGAAGCTCGGGCGAAGACATCCTCCCCCTCGGGGGCCCACAAGTTCCCAACAAATCCACAGCAAAACGGTCGGAGACCCCCAACCCCTCAGCTGCAGTACCTAGTTTCCTCTTTTTAGTGGTCGCGGCCGGCATAGCTCCCCGCGAAGGGCCTTCATCGACCGCAGCGCCCGCCCTTTTTCCTCGGTGGTCGACAACAATAGCATCGTCATCCCTCGGGTAACCACCATATGGCAGACGGTTCAACTCAAAAACGCGGTTCAAACGAACATTAGAATCACAAATATCCCAACTCCGCAAGGTCTCCATCCTCGGCACGTATGTAACACCCCTGGTGTTACTACTACTAAAGCTTGAGCATAACATCGTAAGCCTTGGCAAATCATGTGTTTATCACACCTAGAGTACATTCACCAGGCAAAAATTTCAAAACCAATTGAATTGATGTGATATGTCATGGGTACAACCCTAGGGTAGGGTGCTTAACCCTAAACTGAGCTTAGGAGTTCAATAAAGCCCAAATGAGTTAGGTTCTCAAAACTTACTTGTAATAATCATAAAATGTCACCATGGATGGACTTAAGTGGCATTCAAACCCTAGAAATATCAAAAACCCTGAATAGACCCCTAGAAAACCCTAGACTGAAACCCTAGGGGGTTATATGCAAATGTTGCACCCTTCTGGACCTAAGTGCAAGTATCATAGTAAAAGGGGGCACCTTAAAGCCACTAAATTTTATATTCAAGGATTTGCAAGAGGAATAGTGGGATTTGGACCTTTTTGTAAAAAGGACCCATGAAAGCTATGTAATTAAGTCTGAATTTCAGCAGGTTGGGATCATCTTTAGAGCTGTATATCTCTTCACTCATGAGGATTCTGTCCTTGGTTAGTGCATCAAAATGGTAGAGCTACTATAGGAGTATAAGTTCAATTAAGAGATCCAATCCTAAAACTCTATAAAATCTCATAAAAGCATACCCAAAATCGAGTCAGCAGAACTCTGAATTTTTCACAGTAAAAACAGTAGTCTGAAACTTATAAGTGCACCGTATCAAGCTGGGTTGGAAGCCTTTTTGTGGCCAAGCTAGAGGGTTAAAGTCTATGAGCTATGTAGATAAATTAGAGACCCATAGAAGGTGATTAAGTGTTCCTAAGACAAATAGGCTTGATCCTGTACAAGTTTTGGAGAGAATGATACTCAAAGGTTAAGCTTTCAGACTTGCAGATTTAGACTGTCAGTCTGGTCTGAATATCTATATGTCTGCTCCACTTTGTGGGCTTGCAAAGGTTGTTTCGTGTAGCTTTGTGCCCAAGTATCTACAACAAAGTGGGAGAGGTAGTATCTATGAACAAAATTTATTAAGGGACCATAGCTTGACACTACACAAAGTTGGAAGATTCAGGCGTCCAAAAAGGTCTCTATTAAAGATGATGAGTCAGCTGAGCAAGACTAAAGAATATAGTTCAGGCTGATCTACTCTGAATTTCTGTCTGAGCAACTTTGAGGCCTTGCTGGTACTGTCCTATGCGACTTAGTGCAAGGTTGATTTAAGCAAAGCTGGAAAGCTTGTATTCATGAGCAAGTTTTATTAAGAAACTATGGCCTGGTGTTATGAAGATTTAGGAGATATGGGCGCCTAAATTACCCGTGTCAAAAAGAAGGCAATGGGGTGAATAACTGAAAATTGGTTCAGGCAAACAGAAATGGTAACCAGATTTTATAGTCAACTTTTGGATGCCATAGCTTCTAATCTGAGAGGTTTGGGTCTATGACATCTGTAGAAAATTGGTAGACCTTGGATTACTAAACAAGTTCTATTAACAGTGATTAATCTATCTTACTCAGAAAATGAGAGAAATAGCTAGCTAAAGATGGGGGGATCAGTTATCTGTTGAAGATTCAGAAGCACTGAAATATCTACCCTTGATATTTACCCTCCTTGCCGTGACCAACTTTGGAATAGGATGAAGATTGGGATGGTGTGCTGGCAGGGGTATTCAGATTGGTGCATCCCTGAAATATCACCTGTGAAAATATCCTGTACAGTGCACCTCATCCTTACCCCCTCTTTTCTTTTGTCCATGGATAATCTCCACCCTGCGTAGCTAGGCTCTATGTGTTGGCGTGGATTTACTGGAGGAAGCCACGACTGCATCTAGAGTATTGCATACATATGTAATGTTATTTTGACGCCATTCAGTTGTGAATGGATCGACGCTCAGGTAAGGTGAGATGTGAGAGCATGACCGAACAACCATCGTTCGAGGGAAGAGTGTAAAAAGCGCTTGATTATATACATGTTCTACATGTGTATATATGAAGGCTGCGATGTGGAGTAATTACTTTTTCGGGAATTCAGTACCCCATGGATGTGTAGGGGTATACAGACATGGGAATACTGAGAAGTGTAATGTACTTGCAACGATGCACCTACGCTCAGGTAAGAAGGTGAGTTACCATAATGAGTTGCCCTATGGTTAAAGTGTGGCAACGGCGCCTATGCGTGGCTCGACGCTTAATGATGAGTTGGCCTCCATATAGCAATATATGGAGTATAAACTGTGATAAATTGTCATGTGTGGATCTTACATCATTGGGAAATTGGGCTGTGATGGAATTTTCTGCAGGTACACTAACTTTGAAAACGTAGGTGTAGCTGACGACTAGCAAAATACCGTGAGAGTCGTAAGTATGCCACCGAGATAGAATGCTATCGCCACATTATGTTGGCAAAATCAGTGAGGACGTGTAGGACGAGCATGCATCCTGATTGTTGCATCATGTTTATCACCTATACATCCAAAATGCTTCTCTCATCCTTATTCCAGAAACCAGTGATTGTAGATAATCTGGTGTAATGTTGAATTATGAACTTCGATAAAATAGTTGTTCTCCGTTCCTTAGGTATTATATTTAGATGCTATATGTGTTTGCTCTTGTGCTTGATGTGCTAATAGAAGGTTGGTAACTTGATTGCCTAAACCCAAAATTTGGCCATGTTCTTACTTAGTGAACCATGACCCAAAACTTAAATTTTTCCGTTATCACTCCATGACCAAATAAATAAAAATAAATGCCTAGATAATTTCTTTGTTGGACATAAATTGTACCTAGGCCTAAAACAAGAATCTCGAGTCATGTTTCCTTCTAAAACCATTCCCTTGTTTATTGGTGCAAGCTGATGTACCTTATCCAGTTTGCCTGTTTTTTATGGGTCGTCATGTTGCTTTATCGACCCAACCTAGGAAAGACATGTCCTCTTATTTTCTTGAAGTTTGTTGCCTTTGGTTTCTTCATATCTACCGAAGGCATACCAACTTAATCTTATGTTTGTTTCCCCTCCGTATCTAATCAGATACTAATCCTTGACCTTGTAATCTCTGTGATGGGCATAGAAATATGCTTGGGGCTGAATTAACAGTCTCCCATCATACTTGTTCATTGGTTTAGGTTATGGCCATGCCTTGTTCATTTCATCGGGCCATGATCTATTTGGTTCTCTACTTGTAACCATTCTTACAGGTGGAGTATCTCTTTTTATATTGTCACCCTTGCTCAATCCAGTTGTGTTGTGTGAGATTTCTTATTGGTTATGTCTGTAATGGCGTTATGACTAAAATTGATGATGCCGCAACGTAACCGAGGGCCTTCTGTGTGTGCGCACACATGGTTGCGCTACTCGGCACGCGCTGGTATCACGGTTGGTAGTTGTAATCCATTACGAGACTATATCAATGTGTTATCTTGGCACAATCTAGTTTTACCATGCAAGATCCATTATTGGTGTTGTTCGGTAATGGTGTCATGATTAATGACTTAAGGTGCCGATGTGAAACTGAGAGCCCCTTGTGAATGTACACACAAGGTTATGCTGCTTGGCACATGCTGGTATCGAAGTCTCTAGTCATGATCCATTATGGAGTTACACCGATGTGTGATCTTCCATGGATTTCCCCCTTGAAATGATTTCGGTGTTGTTTGTCGAGGTGATCAAGCAACATCTATCATCTTTGTTGGATCAAAAGGACATACCACTTTCATGTGTGGACTCTTTTCTTTTGATCTTGGTAGTGACTACTCATACAAGTTCTCTTTACGTCCTTTGTGTAAAGGTGAAGCCTTGGAGCTTTTTAGTGTTGAAAAACAGCTAATTAGTTCTCAAATGGAGATTGGCTTTTCCTGCCACTGAGATGGAGGAGTTTTTTTTCCATTTGCTCTCTTATTTAATCCATGTATTCCCTATCCAAATCCGTTCATCTCGCATGAAGAAACGGATGAACAACCTAGCTAAATGGATTGTACCCAAATGTATGACCTTTTGCTAACAAAAGTGAACTCTCAACCCTTGGCTTACCGATGGTACTGAGAGGACTTGCTCAATGTCAAAAGTAGTTTAACAAGTTGGTTTTACTAACTTATAACTGCTTTGTGAACAAAGGTTGAGTTTAGAGATCGTTTTATCGAGTTGTTTGAACTCATTTTAGTTCAACCCATCCTAAGAAAGTACTTACAAAAAAAATCAAATTAAGTCGGTTAGTAACCACCTAGTCATTGCTCTAGTCATGTCTCGATCGCCTCACGTATGGTTTTCTGATGTGTGTGACCAGTTGAGCCATGATTAATGGTGAACAAAATGGACTGGTTGCAAAGCCCGCATCTACAGATCCCTTCGCTGGTGATTTTTCGAGTCTTTATCATTTTCTTGGACTCGGATTCTCTGGCTAACACGGGCCAACTGTGATGTTGTTCGACATTCACACCCGTCTCATGTGCTATGAACTTACCGTGACCCCTTGTTGGTAAACCTCCTTTTGTGTGTTTTACCCAAGAGGTTGCATCAGATTCTGTTTGGGTAAAGTCGCATATCCACCGCTCGCTCAACAGACTCAGATAGTACAGTATCAAAAAAAGCAAACTGCACACATGGAACCTTAGGTGTTTCTCTAGCAGATATCATCTTTTTTGGAGGACATCTCTAAATTAGCCTACGACGATACATGTTATGTCCACTAGAGAAACCCTATCCTGAGACACTCACCTTTTTGGAAATGTCTCACGATTATCGCTGATATGGACATGGGTTACATGCTTCTCTACTCTTCAAAAAAGTCTTTTGTTCTGAATCTCGGGACGAGATTCTTTTAAGGGGGGAGGGCTATAACACCCCTAGTGTTACTGCTACTAAAGCTTGAGCATAACATCGTAAGCCTTGGCAAATCATGTGTTTATCACACCTAGACTACATTCACCAGGCAAAAATTTCAAAACTAATTGAATTGATGTGATATGTCATGGGTACAACCCTAGGGTAGGGTGCTTAACCCTAAACTGAGCTTAGGAGTTCAATAAAGCCCAAATGAGTTAGGTTCTCAAAACTTACTTGTAATAATCATAAAATGTCACCATGGATGGACTTAAGTGGCATTCAAACCGTAGAAATATCAAAAACCCTGAATAGACCCCTGGAAAACCCTGGACTGAAACCCTAGGGGGTTATATGCAAATGTTGCACCCTTCTGGACCTAAGTGCAAGTATCATAGTAAAAGGGGGCACCTTAAAGCCACTAACTTTTATATTCAAGGATTTGCAAGAGGAATAGTGAGATTTGGACCTTTTTGTAAAAAAGGACCCATGAAAGCTATGTAATTAAGTATGAATTTCAGCAGGTTGGGACCATCTTTGGAGCTATATATCTCTTCACTCATGAGGATTCTGTCCTAGGTTAGTGCATCAAAATGGTAGAGCTACTATAGGAGTATAAGTTCAATTAAGAGACCCAATCCTAAAACTCTACAAAATCTCATAAAAGCATACCCAAAATCTAGTCAGCAGAACTCTGAATTTTTCAGAGTAAAAACAGTAGTCTGAAACTTATAAGTGCAGTGTATCAAGCTGGGTTGGAAGCCTTTTTGTGGCCAAGCTAGAGGGTTAAAGTCTATGAGCTATGTAGATAATTTAGAGACCCTTAGATGGTGATTAAGTGTTCCTAAGACAAATAGGCTTGATCCTGTACAAGTTTTGGAGAGAATGATACTCAAAGGTTAAGATTTTAGACTTGCAGATTCAAACTGTCAGTGTGGTCTAAATATCTATATGTCTGCTCCACTTTGTGGGCTTGCAAAGGCTGTTCCGTGTAGCTTTGTGCCCAAGTATCTACAACAAAGTGGGAGAGGTAGTATCTATGAACAAAATTTATTAAGGGACCATAGCTTGACACTACACAAAGTTGGAAGATTCAGGCATCCAAAAAGGACTCTATTAAAGATGATGAGTCAGCTGAGCAAGACTGAAGAATATAGTTCAGGCTGATCTACTCTGAATTTCTGTCTGAGCAACTTTGAGGCCTTGCTGGTACTGTCCTATGCGACTTGGTGCCAGGTTGATTTAAGCAAAGCTGGAAAGCTTGTATTCATGAGCAAGTTTTATTAAGAAACTATGGCCTGGCGTTATGAAGATTTAGGAGATATGGGCTCATAAATTACCCCTGTCAGAAAGAAGGCAATGGGGTGAATAACTGAAAATTGGTTCAGGCAAACAGAAATGGTAACCAGATTTTATAGTCAACTTTTGGATGCCATAGCTTCTAATCTGAGAGGTTTGGGTCTATGACATGTGTAGAAAATTGGTAGACCTTGGATTACTAAACAAGTTCTATTAATAGTGATTAATCTGTCTTACTCAGAAAATGAGAGAAATAGCTAGCTGAAGATGGGGGGATCAGTTATCTGTTGAAGATTCAGAAGCACTGAAATATCTACCCTTGATATTTACCGTCCTTGCCGTGACCAACTTTGGAATAGGATGAAGATTGGGATGGTGTGCTGGCAGGGGTATTCAGATTGGTGCATCCCTGAAATATCACCTGTGCAAATATCCTCTACAGTGCACCTCATCCTTACCCCTCTTTTCTTTTGCCCATGGATAATCTCCACCCTGCGTATCTAGGCTCTATGTGTTGGCATGGATTTACTGGAGGAAGCCACGACTGCATCTAGAGTTCATAGCTGTCCTTGCTGTAGGTTCAAGCATTCAACCCCTATGATCTTTTCCCTGCCTATATAAAGAGCAACCGGGGAGGGAAAGGTAGGAACCCAACCAGTGATCCTTAGTTCACCATCAACCATATTGAGCAGCCATGATTAGTAGTACTACACCCCCAAATCATACCCTAGACACACCCAAGTTCCATCGATCAAGGCACTGAACTTATTTGATGACCACCCCGGCAACACCTCGACTTCATGTGGCTAGGCGACTGTGGTATGTCTTAACCCCCACAAGCTGATGTTCTAGCATCCCCATACCTTGGTGAAGCTCACCGAGAAGTCCGTTTGGTCCTTACGGTCTTGGTTTGGTCGGAACACGGGCTTGACACCGCGTGAACTGTCCTGGTGATGACCCACTCAAAGTTCAGTTGGCCCAGGGGAAATTCTTATGAGCGTCGTGTTGCCCGCATCCTACTCGTGCTCCTTGTGCCCTCAATTTGAAACATCCTGTGCCTGAGCCATTTGCGTGAGCGTCGCGGTACTGGGCTCTCGCCTTGAACGTGGTCATGGCACTCTGTAAGT
The DNA here is from genome assembly GCA_029449295.1 of Zea luxurians. Taxonomy (NCBI): domain Eukaryota; kingdom Viridiplantae; phylum Streptophyta; class Magnoliopsida; order Poales; family Poaceae; genus Zea; species Zea luxurians. Next base: position 38,613,650 of record JAOPSE010000001.1, on the reverse strand, counting down.
TAGTGAGTCAAATCCATGCCTGTAGATGCTCGGGGTAGGTTAGGATTTGGTCTGGTCGCTATCCAACGGCTGCCCGGGCTCTCCTCCGCCGTAGTGTCGTGGTGGGAATGCGTCCGCACCACCGGCGATGTCAGGGACTCACGTTGTAAAGACAAGAAACCTAGAAGGGGCCAGAAGTAAAATGTCAGTGACTCGCAGAGTTCAGTTGAGGACTTCGTTCCTAATATTAACTCTGGCAAGGACTTTTGCGCAAAACTGGATGCGCTGCCGTGGGCGCGCCCCCGTTTTCCGTTAAAGCTGGGCCGGTTGGGCCAGTTTGGGCCCAACACTGTTAATAGTTTTCCTTTTCTTTTTTTGCAAGCAGCTTTAGAAATTCAAAGAAAATTGTAGAAAAATGCTAAAAATATCAAAGCAATTTTGCTAGACTCCTAATTTCCCATAGTTAGTAAAAATAGTGTCATGATTTTTAATCCAAATAGGGAATTATAGAGTATTTAAAATAGCCAAGAACGATGTTTCTAGATTTTTAGGGAACGTATAATAAATCCAAAATTCACTAAATTTTTAGGGTAATCTCTAAATGATATTTAGAAGCCTTGGGTAGAGTTTGGTATGATTTGGGCCATGTTTGATACTTAGAACCCAAAACCCTACCCCCTACCTTTTGAACTTCACCTTTGACTCCGAAAACCCTAAGTTCTTGAAGAACCGTGAAGGAAAATTATATTCAAGACCTTAGATAATAAACTTATATTATCTTAGCTTTTTCATAAGCATTCATATGCATAATGCATTTCAATTAGGTACGTTAATCACGTGATACGGAAGATGACCCAAGTCGACCCCGAGCACGGACCAATCCGCAGGATGATGCTGATGGACAAACCGGAAGATGGATAATCTGAACGAGTGCCAAGCCAAAGGATACTTGCCAAGTCGTCGTCTAACAACACTAACCTAGTGTTACTCAGGCAAGCCCCGGTGCATTTGCCACCTCCTTGTGTTTTAAAAACCTTTTTCACTTGCTTGATGCATTAGGTGATAGGAGTTGATTGCTAAAACAATTCCTGCATTACCTTCCTTGAATTTGATTACCTTCCATGATCACTGTTTTACAAAAGATTTTTTATGCTTAGCCTTGCTTTAGAAAAACAAAATGTTTTGTTTTTACAAAAGATGATGTGGCAAAAGTGGGTGGGATGTTTTTGAAAATAAAACTTGATGGTGGATCCATCACGGCCGTGATGGGTTCAACATCGGAAAAGATGTATCTCTGCCAGGTACCAAACTTTGGGTTTGAAATGATTAAGCTGAGACCGGGCGGGTGACTTGCATGAGAAAGGAGTCTCGGTGTAGTGTCTCCATCTGAGTCGATTAAGGACTGTGTCGATGTAGGCTTGATGACCGAGAACCCTTTAACTGGTCACATGCCTCGTCGTGGGTAAGCCTTGCCTCAGGCAGACTAAGGCCAGAATAAGATAATACGCAATGGGCGTGGAGCGGTGGCGAGAGTAGCGTGTACCCTCCGTGGCAAGAGGCTGGACGGTGGTGTATCTGTGCTCTCGGTTGGCGTGAACCTGATCTGGTCTTAAGAACCCTGGTGGCGGGTTGACATATGCAAGGGTTAAGGTCTACATATGTCGTGTGATTGGAGATCCTCAGCTGAGTATAATCGATTCGGATCGCCGTACCTTCGCGGTTATGAAGACTTGGTCACTGCCCTATACGTAGAACTCCAGTAAAGATTAAGGGTGCTGAGAAATTGGCTAGTGCAGGTCAAGTGATTGAACTAGGGTAGAAAGAACTCTAGAGATAGGTAATCCTACTTAACCTGACAATTAAAATTTAGATTTTAAGGATCCACTTTAGTAAGCATTTTTGCAAACAGAGTCTTTGATTATTGAGAAACCCTACCTTGACTCCCTGATAACCAGCATACCCTTGAGAGTCTTTTCTTTAGTCTGGTAAGTCTTGCTGAGTAATTCCATACTCAGGGTTTTATTCCCTGTTGTTTTTTAGGTCATAGTTTTGTGCTGCTGATGATGGTGTTAAGTGCCGGTGGGCTCGGCCTTCTTATAAGTCTAAGTAACTCTTCTATACTTCTTATTGAGGATGGTCGCTTGAGCTAGTATATATTTCAAACTTATACTTTTGTAATCACTCTGATAAAATAATGTAAACTTTTTGTAACCTATAAAATTTGGTAATAAGATTTCCGCAGCAAAAATGTTGAAGTGTGTGATTTGTGTTACTTAATCCCGCGGTTCTAGTTGTAAGTGGTTTATCCGATGTCCTTGGGCAATCGGACGGATCCTGTTAAGTTATCTGGTGCACATGCATAGCTGTCTGAGGTCTTTGAGAAGGACAGGTGCATGTGGGCCCAATAGCTTAGGAGGTTCTGCCACAATGTATCGCCCTACAATTCTCGCGGCCTCGGCTTCCACTTCACGCACAAATGTGGCCGGGTTCCGATCCCGCAAATCAAAGGCGAAGGCAGGACTTTGCACCAACTTATCGCCCAAGGACGGCATCCGGCAGGGGCACACTTTGCCAAGTACCCAGCCATGCGCCAAGGGCCATACCCCATATCTAATGAATTCCTCAACCAGATCGTGCCCGCTACTCATGCGGCAGCACACCGAAAGGGCCCCTTCATCCTCATCGTCCTCCGCCACCTCGAATGGTGGAAACGCCATGTAAGAGTGAGAGCACATAATGGCTGCAGGGAGCCTAGGGAGATCTTCAACTTCCCCACCAAAGACATAAAACCAAAAGTCCCACCAGTTGCCCCACTTATTCCTAGCACAAGGCACTATTTCCACTACTTCCAACGAAGTCTTTCTGGTCCTCGGCGTGAAGGTGCACGATCCAAATTGTGCAATCTTACTTCCAATCTTCCTCTTCTGCCAATGCAAACAATAGTTCTTGGCGAAGACCTCCATGGACGGCTGACCGCCGTACGAAGCAACCGCCTAGACATACTTCGCCAGGGCAACCACAGCGTTCGGTGTCAACTGGTGGACCTGCACATCGAACCTCCACAAAACATCCGCCATGAAACGATGAGTCGGGTGGCGAAGGCCGACAATGAAGAATGCCTCAAACACAACCAATTCGCCCTCGGGCTCTGGGATCTCCTCAGCGCCCAGAACCCGCCCGACACCGTTACCGAAGTATCCAAGCTGCTGCATCTCCTGCACGCGAACCGAGGAAATCCTCGATGTTCCAGACTCCACGGTGTGGCTCAACTGCAACTCCGTTGCCATCAAATCACTCAAGGTATCCTCGGACGATGGATCGGCCGACAACACACTCGCAGCAGCTGAGGAAGAAGACATTGCTACATACTGTCGGCGAGGGCACGCGATCTGCTTGACGTGGGCCAGATTTCCGAAGCGAAAGAGCAAGGAGGGCAGGCGAGCGGCTTGAAAAATCTAGGGTTTTTACGGCGCATGCTAGGGTAAGAAACAGTCCCGACCATGCCCACCTTTTTATAGATAGGACACAACGCTTTGGGAAACAAACATTCCAACAGTAACACGTCCATCAACGGTCACATTTCAAAAACCCCCGTGGGACCACTTCGAGCGAGGGCAGCGTCTCCACCATCTAGCGACGTCTTCGGCACTAGATGACTTAGTCAAACTGGCCCCTCAGAGGGCAAATGTTGGGGCAAAGGTGAACACGCTGCCCTTCACTCGAGGATTTCGTCGCCTTGCTACACCAACGAAGACCACTTCCACAGCATGCCCGAGCAAGCTGAAGGCGTCGATTGGATTAAGACCAGTGCGGTCTCCCTTCGTCCTCTCTGTTGCAAGATGAAGGCTCTTTCGAAGTCTGCCAGTCCTGCATCCTCACCGCGTCGGGAGGCCCAAGTAGGATCCAGCCCACAGTAATGGGCCCCGCGTGGATAAGCATGTTATGGGCCGCGTCTGTAATAGCCTTTTCTGTAATGATAGTCTGTAACCTCCTCTCATGAGAATATTTTGGGGATGGACCGGGTACTCGAGGGCATAAACGTCTTTGACAAGGGAAGGGTAGTCATTCGAGTGCCTATAAATACCCCTGTACAATGCCCTTGAGAGGCCAGGTTAACAGAGCTATTGCCGTCCCACGTTAAACTTTGCAAACACTCTTTCCATTTTCCTGTTGGATCAACTTGCCCAGGAGAGCAAGTTCCAACAATATTCTCAAAGTGAGGAGGAGCATGTGAATCATTCGAAGGTGGTATTGCAGAGATTGTGAGAGCACCAGCTATATGCAAAGTTGAGTAAGTGCGAGTTCTAGATCAATGAAGTCTTGTTCTTGGGTCACCTAATAAACAAAGATGGATTATCTATGGATCCAAAGAAAGTGACAGACATTCTGAACTAGAAAGCACTAACAGATGCTCGAGGAATCAAGAGCTTCATTGGAATGGCCGGATATTATCGGCGATTTATTAAAGGGTTTTTGAAGATTGCAAAACCAATGACAGCTTTGCTAGCCAACAAAGTGGAGTTCAAGTGGACCCAGAAGTGCCAAGAAGCCTTTGAAGCGCTGAAAGAGAAGTTGACTACAGCGCATGTCTTAGTCTTGCCTGATGTGCACAAGCCATTCTTGGTGTATTGCGATGCTTGTTACACTAGCTTGGGATGTGTATTGATGCAAGAGGGAAGAGTTGTGGCTTACTCGTACCGACAGCTGAAGGTTCATGAGAAGAATTATCCAATCGATGACCTAGAGTTGGCAGCAATGGTTCATGCACTGAAGACATGGAGGCACTATCTGTATGGGCAGAAATGTGATGTCTACACAGACCACAAGAGTCTGAAGTACATATTCACTCAGTCGGAGCTAAACATGAGGCAACGAAGATGGTTAGAGTTGATCAAAGACTATGAATTGGAGATTCATTACCACCCTGGCAAAGCGAACATAGTGGCAGATGCTTTAAGCAGGAAAAGTCAATATGATGGTCGCTCATCCAATGCCTTATGAGTTGGCCAAAAAGTTTGACAGGTTGAGCCTCGGATTTCTGACCAACATGCGAGGAGTAACAGTTGAGTTAGAACCCACCTTAGAGCGGGAAATCAAGGAGGCACAGAAGAATGATGAGAAGATCAGTGAGATCTGGCAACTGATTCTAGAAGAAAGAGGCAAAGATTTTCGGGAAGATGCAAAAGGTGTGGTATGGTTCAAGGACCGTTTGTGTGTACCAATGTCCAGTCTATTCAAGAGTTGATCCTCAAGGAAGCTCATGAGATAGCTTACTCTACACACCCTGGAAGTGAGAAGATGTATCAAGATCTGAAGAAGAAATTCTGGTGGTACGGAATGGAAAGGGAGATCACAGAGCATGTGGTCATATGTGATAGCTGTCAGAGGATCAAGGCAGAACATCATAAGCTAGCTGGACTATTGCAGCCATTGCGAATTCCTCAATGGAAATGGGATGAAATCGGGATGGACTTCATAGTCGGATTGCCTCGCACTCGAGCTGGCTACGATTCCATTTGGGTAGTGGTGGACCGCTTAACCAAGTCAGCCCACTTCATACCTGTCAAGACTAGCTACAACAGTGCAGTATTGGCGGAGCTATACATGTCCCGGATCGTTTGTCTTCACGGTGTACCAAAGAAGATAGTGTCAGACAGAGGAACGAAGTTCACCTCTCATTTCTGGCAGCAGTTGCATGAAGCCTTAGGTACACATCTGAATTTCAGTTCAGCTTATCATCCGTAGACCAACGGTCAGACTAAAAGAACTAATCAAATCCTCGAAGATATGCTAAGAGCTTGTGCGTTGCAAGATCAGTCTGGTTGGGACAAGAGGCTACCTTATGTAGAGTTCTCATAACAATAGTTACCAGGCCAGCTTGAAGATGTCACCATTTCAGGCGCTATATGGGAGGATTTGTAGAACTCCGTTGCAATGGGATCAGCCTGGAGAAAAGCAAGTATTTGGGCTAGACATTTTGCTCAAAGCTAAAGAGAACATCAAGATGGTTCGGGAGAACCTAAAGATAGCGCAATCAAGGTAGCGAAGTTATGCAGACACAAGAAGGAGAGAGCTAAGTTTTGAAGTCAGAGATTTTGTCTACCTAAAGGTATCACCTATTAGAGGAGTCAAAAGATTTGGAGTCAAAGGCAAGCTCGCACCCCGATATGTTGGTCCGTATCAGATTCTCGCAAAGCGTGGAGAAGTGGCCTATCAGCTCAGTCTGCCAGAAGGTTTGTTAGTGGTGCATGATCTCTTTCATGTGTCTTAGTTGAAGAAGTGTCTGCGTGTGCCAGAATAGCAGTTTCCAGTAGAAGGTCTAGAAGTCCAAGAAGACTTGACCTACATAGAGAACCCAGTGCAGATTCTTGAGACTGCAGACAGAGACACCCGGAGGAAAACTATCAGAATGTGCAAAGTCAGATGGGGTCATCACTCTAAGGAAGAAGTAACCTGGGAGCGTGAAGATGATCTGATGGCCAAGTATCCTGAACTCTTTGCTGGCCAACCTTGAATCTCGAGGGCAAGATTCTTTTAAGGGGGATAGGTTTGTAACACCCTAAATTTGGGGGTAGAATTTTTTCTCCTTTTATACTCACCAAATTCAGGCGTTACTCTCTTTTCTCTTCCCGTTTCGCTCCTTCTTCCCAGTTTCAAAGCAGTATAGTGATTGGTGTCCGTATTGCGTGTAAACAAAATACCTAAGTTGTCATGGGTGTTGTATCATGCCGAAGCATATTTCTTTTGTCTGATGTCATGTTTAATCACGTGTTCGCCTCGTCTCGTTTTGGATTTCGATTCACGATTAGATTCCGATCAGTGGTTGTGCGTGTCGTGGGATTTCGACTCGCGACGCGACCCAGCCTAGCTCGGCCCGGCCCTGTCCCGCGTGCCCCTAGCGCCCTGTCCCTCCCCATGCGCGCCCCCTTGTCTCTCTTCCTCATTCAATTTTCCTTGCGCACAACTTCCTCTCTCTCCCACCTCTCTCTCTTCTCCCATGTGCCCAAGGTGCTCCAGTGACGGTTATCGCCGGGTTTGGATCCCCAAGGTGACCTTCCCCTCCCTCTCTCTCCCTCTCCCCCTCTCCCTCCTTTTTCCCTCTCCCTGCGCGTCCCTGACCCCCTACGCGGCCTTGGCCTCCGGCGGCATGGCCCTAGCCTCCCCCGCGGCGCGGCCCCGGCCTCCCCCCGCGGCGTGCCCCTGGACCCCTCACGACGCGGCCCCGGCCTCCCCGGCGGCGCGGACCAAGCTCCCTGGCGACATGGCCCTAGCTCCTCGGCGGCGTGGCCTTGGCCTCCCCGGCATGCGCGGCCCTTGCCCCCCGGCAGCGTGCCCCCCCCGACACGGCCCCCGACACGCGGCCCCTGTCTGGCACACGGCCTTTCGTGGCTCGCTCAGCGCGCTCCCGCGCGCGCAACCCCAGCACGTGCGGTGATCAAATTTAAGTTTGATTAGCTTTTAATTTAGTTTAATCAATGTGCTGCGTCGCACGCTTCGCCGCGCGATGAATTAGTTTAATTTCAGATTTGTTAGTGTGCTGCGTTGCGCGCTTTGTCGCGCGACGATTTGGTTTAATTTTGGATTATTTAGCGTGCTGCATCGTGCGCTTCGTCGCGCGACAATTCAATTCATTTTCAGATTATCTAATAGGTTGCGCCACGCGCTTCGTCGCGCGGTGATTTATTTAATTTCAGATCTTATTAATGTGCTGTCGCGTGCTTCGTTGCACGACAATACAATATAATTCTAGGTTATTTAATGTGTGACGTTGCGCGTTTTGTCGCGCGACGTCTTGTTCTAATTTCAGTTTAAGTGACGTATGCTGTCATGCGCTTTATAACACCCCTAGTGTTTATATTCCGCTCGACAACGAGTATGGATTAAGCACGTAATATCAGTGGATAAATTGGATGCCAAATTTTAATCATTTTCGTCTGTCGCGAGTTCGACATCGTTTTTATCTATCCGGGCTCGTCCTAAAATTTCGTGATGTTCGGAACAACGTTGTTCCGAAAATCGGTGCGTCCTGTGATTATTTAAAATTCATCGCTCACACGAATACGAATTTGGAAGCCCGACCCACTGAATGATTTTATCTCGAATAGATTAAGAAGAACTCGACGACTAAGCTTCAGAGTAAAATAATTTAATCCCTTTTTTATCATCCGTGACATCGCGTCTACGGATTTTTAATTAAATTGTTCTCTAATCGAGTGTTCGAATAGCGAACGAAATTCGTCTAAAATCAACTGAATCAAATACAGATTGAAATACCGAAGCCGAAATACGTTTAATTCAGTCCGTTGCTTTTCACCTCGATCTAAATCTTCAAAAGTGAATTAACAGTATGAATTTATCCGAGTTCAGAGAATTCGCCAAATCAAATCGTGTCCAAATACTATTATCGATCTCGTTTGATTCGACCCATTTTATATCGTTAAAAATCTTGATTCAAAAATATCTGTAATTTTATTTATAAAATCAATAGAAAAGTGGAAAAATCTGAAAAAATGCGTCTCCTCCCATCCTTATCCCGCCATTTTTTCTCTCTCCGAATTTTTCTCTTGGCCGCACTTTTCCTGCCAGCGCTGGCTTCTTGGCGCCAGCTCTTTCATCCTTATCTCCCCGCGCCACTCATCGCATGAAAAATCCCAGCCGCTCCATCTCCATCCGCGTGGTCTTCTTCCCCACAGCAGCTCCCATAGCTCTCTCACGGCCGTGCCTGGCCGGATTTCTCTGCAACTCCTCTCCCTCCAATGGTGCCTGGCCAAGCTTCTCTCATCTCCTTATTCTTCCTCGCGGCGCTCGCTCAGCTGACCGCGCAACGCCTACGCGTGCTCCCTTCCTGCTCCTCTCTCCTTGTGACGTGGTCCTGTCCCTCCCAGGCACCAGCTCGGCCGTCCTCCAAGTTTCTCCCCCCTCCCTCAAGCTCCCTCGTGTCCCCTATGGCCGCACGTCTGCTCCTTCTATGGAGTCGCCGTCTATGAGCTTCAACCTGTCGTCGGTCCGATCATCGTTCCCAACTGTCGCCCTCCACCAGTTCGCATGTTGCGCGCACGCCGTACCCTCCTCCCTCTGCTCGCCCTCTACCGTGTGCTCCTCCCTGCTTCTCTCCCTCCTCTGCTTCTTCTTTCTCTCCCGGTCGCACGCTCTGGCACATGGAGGAAAAATCGGTAGCTTCCCTGCTCGGCCCCCATGGCGCTCGGCTAGAGCTCCCAGCGCCGTGGCCCTTCCCTAGTTCCTCCCTGCCGCGTCCTGTTTCTTCTATGGCGCGCCCATCTCCCTAAACCCCCTGGCCCTGCAAGGACTGCGTCCTGGCTGAGCCCCGTCCATGGTCGCGCCCCGCCATGTCCCGTCTTCCATGGCTGCGTGCAAGTTTCTCTGTTAGCCGTGCTCCCCTGCGTGCCACCGTGAACTCCCTGCTCTAGTTCGTCGACTTCCGCGCGCTCGGCCATCTCTGCGTGCTCCCTCGACGTCGTGTGTCGCGACCCCTGCTCCTCTTTCCCAGCAAGATGTCGTGCCATGTCCTCGCCATCAGCCTCACCTTGCTGCTGGTCCACTACCTTGGCGTCAGCTTCTACAGCCTCACCTCGCGCGCTACCTACTCAATGAAATAGGAAACCTGGTGGCCGATGTTGCCCTGCTGTTAATTTTGTTTCGCAGCTCGCCTACTGTTGTGGTGCTGCTACCCCACGACACTCATGCCGGTGCATCGTCGCCTGGCCAGGAGTTGTCGCCACTAGCTCGCTTTCGTCTAAATCGCCACCGTGGATGTTTGAGTCTCTGGTCATGCGTCTTTTATCTCGCGCTCGTCTCGTCCGCTGCCTCGGTAACACCGTGGTCGTCCTCCCTCGCGGCGATGTTGTTTACCCCGCTATTGTAGTTGTGCCTCATGCCCTGCTCGTCTAAAATGCCCAAGCCAAGTGAACATCCTGCGCGACTCAAGTTCGACTCGTCAAAATTATTCAGTCGAGGAGAAGATCTTCAGCAATTAATTACTGAAGAAAAGAAGGCCCCTGGGTGACGTCTACCTAGTACCCGACGAGGAGTCTGAAGTAGAATTTGTCGCCATGTCTGTGGAAGTGGAGCGACTTAATATTAGTAAGCGAACTCGATACTTCGGATAGTTGGTATGATAATTTGATTGGCTAGATTTATTAATTGTGATGGTCTTCGTGTTTAGCATAGGCGCGTTGTGGTAGGGTTTAATATATGTGAAGTATGATGGTGTTAGTGATGCGAAATGTAGATCAAATTATACGATATTCGGGCGAGCTGATGACGTAGAAAAATAGGCTTAGTATTTCGATCGGCTAGTTGATAGATTTTCTAGTGTTATTATGTCAATTTGGTTAATGGATGTTGATTGCTACTTCGAATATTTAGGATCAAGTAACATCCATATAATTATTTCAACCAAAATCTAGGATCTACCTGATAAATAATGTGTATAAACACTTTAGGTCTTTTAGTTCTAAAGTTATAATTTGATATATATATGTATATGGAGTTTGTGTATGGTTTGATGGTTCCATGATATTTGGGGTTGATCCGGTTAAGCTAGGGGGAGTGTGACCGTTGCGCTTAATGAGTTATAGGAACCTAGTATGAATAGTTGGATGTTTCATAATGTTTGCGTTAGATTCGGTTAATCTAGAGAAGCGTAATTATTGCGTGTAGTCGTATATCGATAACTAGTATTTCCTTATGAACTTGTACAACGCCTCGCCACTAGGTGTTTAATTCGCTATCGCGTAGCACTATTTAGGTTTGTGATATTCTTGTCTATATGCATTCATGTGCATAATACATTTCATTCAGGTACGTTAATTAATCGCGCGATGCGGAAGACAAGCCAAGTCGACCCCAAGCGCGGGCTAATTTGCAGGATGATGCTGATGGACGAACCGGAAGATGGATAAACTAAACGAGTGCTAGGACAAAGGATGATCGCCAAGTGGATGACGTCTAACAACACTAACCTAGTGTTATCCAGGCAAGACCTGGTGCATTTGCCACCTCCTTGGTGTTTTAAAATCTTTATCACCTTATTTGATGTATTAGGTGATAGGACTTGTGTGCTAAACCATTGCTGCACTTCCTTCCTTGGAAAATTGATTACCCTTCCTTGACACCCTTTTTGAAAAGAATTTTTGATGCTTAGCCTTTCTCTAGTAAACAAAAATGTTTTGTTTTAAAACAAAAGTGATGCTTCAGTTTGTGGGAATGTTTTCAAAAATAAAACTTGATGGTGAATCCATCATGGCCGTGATGGGTTCAACATTGGAAAAGATGTACCTCTGCCAGGTACCAAACTTTGAGTTGAAAACAATAAAGCTGAGACCGGGCGGTTGACTTGCACGAGAAAGGAGTCTCGGTGTAGTGTCTCCGTCTGTGTCGATTAAGGACCGTACCGATTGTTGGCCTGTTGATCTAGAACCCTTTATCTGGCCACATACCTCGTCATGGGTAAGCCTGAACCCGGCTATTCCATACATGAAAAGACAATCGCGCACTGGGAGTGGAGAGATGGCGAGAGTGGCACGTACCCTCCTGGCAACGGACCGCCTAAAAGGGGTGGTGTGCTCTCAGGTGGCGCGGACCTGTTCATGTGGTGGAGGATCTATGGGAATGGTAGACATGTGCAAAAGAGTTAAGGAAAGCATATGTCGTGTGGTTGGAGATCCCCAGCTGGGTATTAATCGATTCGGATCGTCGAACTTCTCGGATATGAAGACTGGATCTTCAACCCTCATCATAGATAACAAGCAAAACAAAATTTTGATTTTAAAAGAAAGCTAGTGTAGGACAAGTGAATGCTCTAGATTAGGCAAATCTAGATTCAGGAAAAGTACTTAACTTGTGATGTAAAATTTTGGCTTAAGGACCCACTTCTAGTAAGCTTTTCTGCAAAAAGAGTCTTTGAAACTTGATGAGCTTTACCTTGAATCCCTTTAAGCCACCATATCCTTGAGAGTCTTTTCTTTAGTCGGGTAAGTCTTGCTGAGTAATTGTGTACTCAGGGTTTTATTCCTTCTATACTTCTTATTGAGGATTGTCACTTGAGCTAGCATATATTTCAAAACTATAAATAATTTACAATAGTTCAAAGTTATTTCTTTGAATCACTTTTGTAATCACTCCGATCATGTATAGTGTAAAACTTGATGTAACTTGTAAAATTTGGTAATAAGATTTGCGCTGCAAAATGTTGGTGTGTGATTTATGTTTACTTAATCCTACGGTCCTGGTTGTAAGTGGTTTATCTAGTGTCCTTGGGGCAACCGGATGGATCCTGTTAAGTTATCTGGTGCACATGCATAGCCGTCTGAGGTCTTTGAGACAAGGACAGGTGAATAACTTGGGAGGTTCTGCCACACGCTTCGTCGCGCGATGCTTGACGTTACTTTCATAATTAATTCAAGTGTTTCGTGGTGCGCTTCGTCGCGTGATGAGTCATTTTATTCGTAGCTCGGTCTAAGTGTTGCGTCGCGCGTTTCGCTGCGCGACAATCGTTTTAAATTTACTTTGATCTGTTTATAATGATTAAACATGGAACATGACTTTATCCTATGCATGGCGCGATGACCAAATTAATACTATTCTATTTATACGAGTACTTTGATTTACAATCGCGAAACGTAATCGCTCTTCGACCGTAGCCTCGACCGTTATTCTCTCTCTTTTTCGCTTAGTCGTAGGCGTGAGCCCTGCACCGAGCGTCTGTTTATTTATTATATTTTATTGTATGGTGTACTATTCTTTTGTATTAAATTTGTGGAATGTATGTTTGAACTCGTATAGATAACGGTCAGTTGGTGGAGTCCGAAGGAATTGCAGGTGAAGACCCTGAGCAGCAGCTGGTTGGTGAAGGCAAGTGTCCCTTGACCCATCTATGTCCAATTCACTTTATAATTCACTCCCCACATTTACACACTTTATACCTAAGGATTGACTAGCTTCTGTTTATCTTGTCCTTGTTTACCTATTTTGGTTGGGTTATTCTGGTTTAGCCATATGCTAGTGCTTCACATTAATCAATGAACATGATGAGATTATCTATGATACGTTGTTTTCCCTTTTGATTATGATGATGGTACTGTGACATTTAAGGGGACTCGAGCTGTTTCTCGAGTGCCTCTCCGTAAGGACTGGTTCGTTGGATGACCACCCGGGAAAACTGTGCAACCATGAGGGTGGAATGGGACGCCCTTAGCTAAATAATTAGAGGAATTGGGGTGTTGTTCGCTTCGCCGTTGTGCCGTTAATGGGGCTTGGTGTATGCGGCTCGCTCTGCCAAGGGTGGTTTGCCCCTTGGGGAGGAGAGTGGTGCATTTAGGAAACCTAACGGACGGCTACAGCCTTAGGGAATCTTTGTAAAGGCTACGTAGTGAAACCCTGCCTGTTCACCTTGGTAGTGTTTAAGGGTTTGATCGGCCGGAGGCAAGAGGGAATCACGGCTTGTGGGTAAAGTGCGCAACCTCTACAGAGTGTTATGAAACAGATATATCAACCATGCTCGCGGTTATGAGCGGCCAAGGGAGCTCCATTGATTAGAGACACATTGATTAAAGACACATTGATTTGAGACACATTGATTAGAGATACTTTGATCAGAGATGTTTGGTTTACAGTTGGTGATGAAGATGATGGTTATGGTTATGCCTATGGTAATGGTAAGTGGTATTCTTTGTGTTTGGAAAGGGTACTTTGGGTTAACAACTTGGGTTAATGCTAAAACCTGGCTCTCTAATAGTAATAATAACCTGATCAACTAAAAGCAACTGCTTGACTTAACTCCACATAAAGCTAGTCCACTACAGCCAAATGGGACATTTTGCTGAGTATGTTGATGTGTACTCACCATTGCTTTACACACCAAACCCCCCTAGGTTGTCCACGTTGCAACCACTACTTAGGAGAAGATGAGGTTGTCGGTGTTTCAGGTCCGACCGTGCACCCGGGGTTGCCCCTCGAGGTGCTTTTTGGAGTAGGACGGTGTTATCGACTGTAGCTCGATGGTTCATGCTAAATGCACGAGAGATAGTGGACAATTGTATACAGGTTCGGGCCGCTTTGAGATGCGTAACACCCTATGTCCTGGCTGGAATGCTTTATGCGGCGGGTTACAAAGGAGCTCTCTAGTGTCGGAAAACGTAGAAAGCGGGGTGGATGGCTAAGCGACGAGTGATGTCTCTCTCTCTCGATCGTCTTGAAGGGGGTGCCCCCTAGGCCTTATATACTCGACCGTGGGGCATTACATGTGGATATGATAATAACGTGAGCCGGAATTGTAGTGAACTAACTGAGTCTATCTTCCTATAGTTCAGTCGACTCATCCTTGCCCAATTCCGACATACGGGGCTCCTGTGCGGGAAGGTCGGGTCACTGCTTGCAATTATTGCTCAGACGTTGTTGGGCTGTCTAGACTTGCACCGACCCGGCCTTATGCTGATCTATCTCACCATCCGTTCCTCCCAGGCCCACGAGGGGGATGACCTTACGAATTATGAGGCCTTTAGGCCTTTCGTGAGATCTTTTATCCTTCTAGTGGACCCGGGGGATATCTGTCCCCCACAAGCCCCTGGTCTTTGGGCTGCTTTTGAAATAAATGGCCCAAAGATCCCAGGTCTAGCTTGCGGTATTTTATTTTGCTAGGGAATGCTTTTGAAAATAAGTCTGCCGGGCCACTGCTTCAGAAATCTGAGCGATCCGATTAACATGTCTTCTTTTTATTGTCTTCTCCTACTATCATTCCTCAAAATTTTGGTGTTCTGTCTCGGGTTTGTGCCTCGAAGGTCAGCATTTTGCACTGTCGACCTATGAAGTCCATTGGGTGCACCGAAGGTGCTCCCAATGGGTGTAGCCGTCGAGCTTCGAGTAGATTTTTGCAGACAATCCACTCGAAGGTCTTTACTTCGGGTATTATCAGAAATCATTTTCATCTTTCACTCATGTTTTTTCAGAGGCCAGCCTTGCCTTGTGCTTTAGAGGTCAGCATTTTGCTTCTTCGGGAATGATGATTTTTGAAAATAATCCACTCGAAGGTCTTCATTTCTTGCTTTTTTCTAGGAATCATCCTTTTCTTTCCGCCTTAGAGGTCAGCATTATGTCATCAATGTTATGCTTCAGAGGTCAGCATACATTTTTATTTTTGAAGCCGAGTGCACGATCTGCCCATATCTTGCTAGGTTTGGCAATTTATTTGATCTGCAACTGATTGGACGTTCGATAGATGGGTCTTGACTAGTCTTCATATCACTTCGTGCTTTGATGCTTCTGTTGATTAGACTTGTACCTTATCAGCTATATTTGGCTTTCCTTTGATCCTTGCTGGTATCTCTTTTCTGTCTTGGAGTATTCATTGCGTATACTGCACGGATGTGACAGTTTTGGAAAATATACTGATAATTTCTGGGCGTCCCCCCTAATGGGTGTAGGCAAGGGACGGCTTGGTACGCTGAGTGTTTAGCAAACTGCTTCTGAGTAGTAACTTGATGTGACCGTGGGTATAATCATATCGCCCGCGCAGTTGACTGGAGTCCCAATGGGTGTCGTGTTACATGAAACGGCATCAGCCGCCTGACGTGTCTTCAGACGGTTTGAATTGCATATTGAATTTTTGTCACTGTTCGGTGGCCGTGGTAGGAGGTGAGCGGTTGCCTTCTTCTTCTATAAATAGTGCTCTTGCTTCTCCAGCGTTTTCATGCTTCTTGCTACTGCTTTCTGCTTCCTCTCCTCTCCTTCCTTCCACTTCCACCATGGGCAAGAGCAAGAAAGGTGGCAGCTCTTCACATCACTCGGGTGACAAGCGCAAGCACGAGCCGACTCCTCCCTCAGAGGACTTCGGCGACTCGGAATACTTGGAGGAGGAGTTCTCCTCCGAGTCCGAGGGCTCTTCGGCTCCTGCCTCTCCCCCGGCTTCGTCTGATGATTCAGACGACTCCCAGGGGATCGCCGCGGAGGTATGGACCTACATCCGGGCCATCGAGCGTGCTGGGCTCGAGGGCTCAGATGAGTCGGAGTACTCCTCGGACGAGGAGGACTCCTCCGACTCATCCGAGGAGGGCAGCGGTGGCGACAGCGGTGGCGGCGACAGCGACGGAGGCGACGGTGACGGTGGCAGTGGCAGCGGCAAGGGCGGTGACGGCAGCGGGAAGGGCGGCAGCAAGGGCAGCAACAAGGCCAGTGGCTAGATGCCACTGGTTTTAGATGTTAGTGTAGATTAGTAGTAGAAATATTATTAGCGAAATAATGTAGTAGTAGCTAGTAGTATAGTTAGTTAAATGTAATGTAGTAGAAGCGAATGCATCAACTCATAATGAGTTGATTTGTAAGTTTGGTGGTACTTCCCATATAATGAAGAATGGTTTCGATCCCTCTTGTGCATGTCATTCCGCCTTCTTGTTGATCATTGTTTGTATTGATGCCTTCTGCAGAGGTTGTTTCTGAACGTAATGCTTAAGTAGCAACTTAGAATCGTTGAGCCGTGCCTCAGACTGCCTTCCTCCCGATGCCAGCGCTTTAGTAGTGGTGGCCAAGTGATTATCAGCGATGTCGAGGCAATTTAAAGGTGATGGCCGAGTGATAACAGGCCGCGTCAGTGTTTTAGAAATAACGACCGAACGGTTGGTGGCGATGTCGGCGTTTTAGAGGTAGCAGCCAAACGATTACTCGCGACGTCGATGTTTTTAGAAGTAACAGCCGGGTGGTAATGGGGGCCGCATCGGTGTTTTAGAAATAACGACCGAGCAGTTACTTGCGACTTCGGTGTTTTAGAGGTAACAGCCGAACGATTACTGGCGACGTCGCTGCTTTAGAGGTAGCAGCCGAGTGATAATTAGACCGCGTCGGCTACTTTGAAGGTGATAGCCGAGTGGAGTCAGATAATGCTAGCGTTTTTAGAAACAACAGCTGAGTCAATTTGAGCCGGCCGTTTTGGAAATAATGGCCGAGTGATGACATGGCGCGCAAGCTGTCTTTAGAAATAGCAGCTGAGTGATGACATGGCACGCCAGCGTTTTAGAAATAACCGCTGGGTGATTACTGGGCACTTTTTGGAAACGGCATCTGGCCCGGGAAAACCCCATATGTACTGTACTGTTGCGCGCCTCCACGCTCCGTGCCCTAGTTTTTGCTTAGCCTTTTGCATCCAGGCTTTCTCTGCTTTTCTGCAATATCGCTTCTACTCCGTTCGCCGGCGAGGTTGAAATGGCGCCTAAGCGGAAAGCTTCGAGTTCGTCCGTCACAATCATTCCCCCTATTGATCCCAACAGTCAGTTGCCCTTCGCAGGTAACCATATGTCTGTTGTCTCCGAATCCGACCTTCTTCATCTCGTTTCCATCAGGGTTCTTCCTCCGAAGGAGCTCTGCTCGTGGCGGATTTGCCATGGGGTCACTGTTCCGACAGAGGACACCCACGAATCCATCATTTATGTTCCTTTTCTCATACGCGGGCTCGCTCTACCCATTTCTCCTTTCTTCCGCGGTCTCCTTGATTTCTATTGCCTGAATCTGACCCATCTGAATCCAAATTCCATTCTACAAGTTTCTGTTTTCGTTCATTTATGCGAAGCCTTTCTTGGAGTTTTTCCCCACTTTGGCCTTTAGAAGTATCTGTACCACTGTCGGCCTGGGATGGCCGGGGGGCAGCACCAGCTGGTAGGGGCGCGAGCTTGGAGATGCGCCGCGGAAGGAAAACTGATTACCTCGACATCCCCCTCAAGGACAGCATCAAGGGATGGCGCCTGGAATGGTTTATCGTGGAGAATCATGGGAATTCCCTCCCCCCACGGTCAGGGAGACAGCCGAATGTTCGCACTCCGAGCTGGACCGAGTCCCCCATGGACCAGGAAGTGGCTGAACCAGGGGTTTTGTTAGCAGAAGTTGGGTTGCTGAAAGAAAGGGGTCTGACTGCAGAAGCTGTGGTCGCTGACTTTATTTTCAAGAACATTCAGCCACTGAAAGACAGAGCATATCTAGCTTATCTGTACCGAGGCTTGGCTGACCCAACCCGGGTAACCAACAGAAGAATTCCTGCTGTGGATTTAGTGAGCCGACTTGAGATGATACTTAGAGGCAAGGTATTGAACATCGGCGCCCCTGTTGCATACTCGGCCTGGAATCTGCCTCCTTCCCAGGCCTTTAATAGTTTCGTGTCAAATCCTCCTGCTGGTGATAGCGGTTTGGGTCTTAGAGTGTGACCCTCTCCTGAAGAAGTTAGTGCTTTGGTTGCCTCGCTCGGAGAAATTCCTGACGACGAGAGGCAGGTTCATTTTGAGGTGCCTTTGAATCCAAGTGATGCAGAGATAAGTGCCATGCTTGATATGTTGGCCGAGGATTCCTCTAATGCCGCTCCTGCTGAAACATTGGTGGTGGCGCCCATCCCTGAGGCCGACAAAGCTTTGGACGCTCAGAAGTCTGTCAATGTTCATCCGAAACTTTCTCGCCGAGCCGATCAAGCCTCTTTTCCTGTTGAGGGGGAGAAAAAGAAGAAGAGACGTCTTCGTCGGGTGTCTAGCTTGGATCAGGATGCCGGTCCTTCTGCTCCTGTTGCCGAGGAAGTGCCAGCGCCTGAATTTACTGAAGCTGATCCCAATGGGTGTGACCCGTCTGACGCTGACCCCAATGGGTGCGTTGTCCGTGTTGTTGATGAGGATGATGAAGAAGAGGACGAGATCCCTCTGACTCGGAAGAACAGCCGGCGTTACGTAGCTAGTGGGGAAAGTAGTGGTGTTCCTTCCCCTGCCTTGTCTGCCCTCATTGGTCTGCAAGAATTATCTCTGGCGAACTTTGATCAAACTCTTGAAGACATGGTTCCGGAAGATCTATTATCAGAACCGGCGGATAGTGGCGCGATGGATGTTTGTGCTGGTGTGCTCGATGTCGGGTTGGGGTCATCCTGGGCAGCGTCCCACGCCTCATCGACCTTGGAGCGCGGTCTTGAGGGTCAGGAAGCTGGTTTAGATTGCCCTGCTCCCATGGAAGTGACTGAGGGACCTTCAGCCTTAGAGGTGGCTGCTATAGAGGACTCGGCCCTCAAGGATGGTGCTGGCGCTTACCCAGCCCCCAAGGTTGTTGCTGGGGATGATCCGGCTCGGATGGGTAGTGCAAGCTGTGACCCAGCCCTCGAGGGTGTCCGAGTGGGTTCTCCCTCCCATACTTCCATGGATGTTCACATAGGGTCTTCTCCTCCACACTCTGGTTGCATGACGATAGCTCCAGCCTTGGATCGAGGAGTCGCTTTAGAGGCCAACGCACCTGATGCCAGAGTTCTGACTTCTGCTGATAACACTGAATTGGTTGCTGCTGATTTGTTGCAAGTTGTTCCGGTTGGTGACCCTTCGCCGAGCCATCAATTGATCTCTCACGACTTGGGGGTTCCCTCATTCTTCTCCAACCTCCAGGTATTTTGGTTTCTTCTGGTCTGACTTTTACTTAGGCAGATGATTGTTTTGACGCTTTTATGCTTTTTAATGCCAGGCGTTGGTCGATGAGATGTCTAGTCGATTGAAGTTGCAGGGTGCTTCTGTCCCAGAAGGAGCTTTGTCTCTAGCGCGTTGGAATCCGGTGCTGCTCCAGCGGCGTGTTTCTGACTTAGAGGTGGCAAATGCTAGTCAGTGCTCTTTTGCTTCTTTTCAGCTACCTGATTAAACTGCTTCTTATTTTAACACCTTTGCTTGACTGTTTCTTGCCAGATATGGCTCGACAACTTTCTGATCTTGAAGAGAATCATTCTCGAGGTCAAGCTGAATTGGCCCGGCGGTGCTCTGATCTCGAGGAAAAGTATTCTCAAGGTCAGACTGAACTGGCCTGGGTTTCTGCTTCTCTAAATGATGCTAACACGCTGAACTCTACTCTCCGCGCTCAGCTCGACTCTGAAAAGGTGACCTGTGAATCCGTGCTTTGTTTTGCTGTGCTCTTATTGCTTGCTTGACGTTTGAAGAAGCCGATTCTTGTTTGCAGGAAGAGAAACGTGCCCTCGTTACTTCTCGTGACAATCTTGATAGGCTATACCGTGACTCCAGCAACTCGTTGACCATCTTGGAGAGGAGTCATCGCTTCACTAGGGAGGAGTTAGACAATCATCGTTATAAGCTGCAGGAATCCTTGGATGACATGATTCACCTCAGGCAGTTGGTATCGACCAAAGATGCTGTCATTAAGGATCTGCGTGCTTCCAAGAAAGCCGTCGCTCAGGAGCTAGAGACCGCTCGGTCGGCTGTCAAGGTTGCTGAAGAGACTTCCGCTACTCTGGGGGCCCAGCGCGATAAAGCTATGGATAAAGCCATTCGCGCGGGACAGATTCTGATGAGGAGACCTGGTGTGGTTGTTCCTGACGACATAAGGGCTGACGTGAACGCTGCTCCTGATTCCTCAAGTCACCCCTCTTCATCGGTTGCTCCTGAGAAGAACATTGCAAAATAGAAAAACATTGCATGTTTTGAACGCGTGGTTAACGTGCTTGGATGTTTTGTTAGAGGACACCTTTTAGTGCTGAATGCTACTATTGTTTTCCTATTGCTTAGAATTCAATAGTATCTGCATTTGTAGAAGTAAATGCAGTGTGGTGATTTCGAAATTTTATCATGGGGCACAAAAGTTGCCTTAAGTCGGGTGATTGCGAACATGCCAAGCGCGCAACGCCGATTTAAATTAGCATCAATTTAAACCGACTGCTCCGCTAGTGGGGCGTAGTGGTCACCCCGAGTTTTAGATAAGTGTAAGCATGTCGCACCGCCTTAAGTCATTGCCAACTCAAACCGATTGCTCTGTTAGTAGGGCATAGTGGTCACCCTGAGTTAAGTATGCGTGAGCATGTCGCACCGCCTTAAGTCGCTGCCGACTTAAGTCGATTGCTCCGTTAGCAGGGCATAGTGGTCACCTCGTGTTAAGTAAGCGTGAGCATGTCGCACCGCCTTAAGTCGTTGCCGACTTAAGTCGATTGCTCCGTTAGCAGGGCATAGTGGTCACCCTGAGTTAAGTATGCGTGAGCATGTCACACCGCCTTAAGTCGTTGCCGACTTAAGTTGATTGCTCCGTTAGCAGGGCATAGTGGTCACCCCGTGTTAAGTAAGCGTGAGCATGTCGCACTGCCTTAAGTCGTTGCCGACTTAAGTCGATTGCTCCGTTAGCAGGGCATAGTGGTCACCCTGAGTTAAGTATGCGTGAGCATGTCGCACCGCCTTAAGTCGTTGCCGACTTAATTCGATTGCTCCGTTAGCAGGGCATAGTGGTCACCCTGAGTTAAGTATGCGTGTTAATTGACAGTGAACAATCTGAGCGCCTTTGAAACCTTTTTATTAATGATATTTTTCTCAATTTATAGAATACATCGTCATTCCGAGAGCCTCCGTGATGTAGCTACGGGTAGAATTTCCTGAGATGCTTTATGTTCCATGAGTTCCCAATTTCTGTTCCGTCCATCTGAGTAAGGCGATATGACCCCGGCCGAGTGACTTCTGCTACTATGAATGGTCCTTCCCATAGAGGTGACAATTTATGCCGTCCCTCCCCCATTAGAATTCGGCAGAGGATGAGATCTCCCACTGTGAAGGATCGACGCCGTATGGCCTTATCATGATAGCGCCTCAAAGTTTGCTGGTATCGCGCTGATTGAATCACCGTATTCAGTCGCTCTTCTTCGAGTACGTCAACGTCTTCTAGCCTAGTGGCTTCAGCTTCTGCTATGTCATCCAAGATTAACCTTGGTGCCCCGAACTTGAGATCGGCAGGTAGCACTACCTCCGAACCGTAAACCATAAAGAAGGGGGTGTTTCCATGCAGAGCTCGGCTGGGTTGAGTTCTCAGGCTCCATACTACGTATGGCAGTTCTCTGATCCATTTTCCTGCGAATTTCTCGTTCTTGTCGAAGACTTTCTTTCTGAGTGCTTCTAATATCATCCCGTTAGCTCTTTCTACTTGCCCGTTGGCCCTTGGATGTGCCACCGAGGCATATTTGATCTGAATGCTCTTTTGCTCACAAAAATCGAAGAATTCCGAACTGGTGAAGTTGGATCCTAGGTCGGTTATGATGCTATTCGGTATCCCGAACCTAAATATTATATCTTGTATGAATTCCACTGCCTTAGCTGAAGTTAGAGAAGCAATAGGTTTGAACTCTATCCATTTAGTGAATTTGTCGATAGCCACCAGCACATGAGTGTATACTCCTTGAGCTTTTTTGAAAGGTCCAATCATATCCAATCTCCAGCACGTGAACGGCCAAGTTATGGGTATAGTCTGTAGCTACTGTGCTGGTAGATGCTGCTGTTTTGACAGGTACTGGCAAGCTTCACACCTCTGGACTAACTCGGCTGCGTCACTCTTCGCTGTTGGCCAATAGAAACCTGACCTGAAAACCTTCCCAACTAGGGTCCTGGATGCTGCGTGTACTCCACATTGCCCAGCATGGACTTCATCCAGAAGTTGCTTTCCAGTGGCTGAGAGAATGCATTTCATGAGGACTCCTAATGCACCCCTTCTCTATAGTGTTTCCCCAATGAGTGTATACTGAGCTGATTGTCTTGCAATGCGCTCGGCTGTATTCTTGTCATCTGGCTCCTCATTTTTTATATATTTGATGATCGGCTTCGTCTAGTCATCAGAATCTGACTCTGGTTGGCTCAAGGTATTACATTCTTCTGCTTGATCCAGTGAGATGCTTGGGTGTGGTATTTCTTGAACAAAGACTCTAGGTGGGACCTGAGTTCGACAGGATCCTAGCTTGGACAATACATCAGCTGTCGTGTTTCGATCTCTTTCTACATGGTGAAATTCCAGACCTTCGAATTTATCTTCTAGTTTCCGGACGGCAGTGCAGTATTTTCTCATTGAATCGCTCGAACAATCCCATTCTTTATTTATCTGACTTATGACTACCAAAGAATCTCCGTATACCATCAGTCTCTTGATGCCCAGTGATATAGCAATGTTCTGTCCATGAATCAGAGCTTCATATTCTGCTGCATTGTTAGAGGCTAGAAATAACAACTGAAGGGCATATATGAGGTGCTCGCCTCCAGGTGCGGTAAAGAGGATCCCTGCACCTGCTCCCTGCAGTTTTAATGAGCCATCAAAATACATTCGCCATACTTCTGCAGTTTCTGGGTTATCTGGTACTTGTTGTTCGGTCCACTCTGATACAAAGTCAACCAGTGCTTGAGTTTTAATGGTAGTGCAAGGTCGAAATTCGATGTCATGAGATCCCAGCTCTGGCCCACTTGGCTATTCTCCCGATGGCTTCTTTGTTGTGAAGAATATCTCCTATCAGAAATCCCGTGACTACTATGACTTTGTGGTCGTCAAAGTAGTGACGGAGCTTGCGTGCAGTTAGAAGTACTGCATATAATAGCTTCTGAACTTAAGGGTATTTCTTCTTCGAGGGACCCAGAACTTCACTGATGAAATAAACAGGATGATGTACTGGGTATGCATGCACTTCTTCTGCTCGCTCGACTACCAGCGGTGCTCACCACGTGAGTCGTGCAAGAGATATATAGCAGCAGCTCTTCAGCTGGTTGAGTTGGCGTGGCTCGACGCGGTGGTTTCAGCACTGATGGTGTTGTCAAGAACTTTTTCAATGCGTCTAGGGCTTCCTGTGCTTCTGAAGTCCACTGAAACTTGTCCACCTTCTTGAGTAACTTATAAAACAGTAAGCCTTTTTCTCCCAGCCTGGATATGAATCTGCTCAGGGCTGCCATACATCCGGTAAGTCTTTGAACTTTCTTCTGTGATCGCGGTGCCTCCATCCTCATGATAGCTTCGATCTTTTCTGGATTAGCTTCAATTCCCGGTGGCTGACAATAAACCCGAGTAACTTCCCTACTGGTACCCCGAAAACACATTTTTCGGGATTAAGCTTCCATCGATATCGCCGTACACTGTTGAAAACCAGCTGTAAATCTTCAATGAAATTTTTTGAATTTTCTGTTTTGATTACCACGTCATCCACATAAGCTTCCACACGCCTGCCCCAGTGATCGGCTAAGCATGTTTGAATAGCTCTCTGATAAGTCGCTCCAGCGTTTTTGAGGCCAAACGACATGGAGGTATAGAAGAAAGCACCGAATGGAGTGATGAACGCTGTTTTTTCCTCGTCTTCTTTCACCAGGCTAATCTGATGATACCTAGAGTAGCAATCCAAGAAGGACAGCATAGAACAACCAGCGGTGGAATCTACCACCTGATCTATCCTAGGGAGCCCGAAGGGATCCTTTGGACAGTGTTTGTTGAGATCCGTATAGTCGACGCACATGCGCCAATCCACCTTATTCTTTTTGAGTACAAGAACAGGGTTGGCTAACCACTCGGGATGTAACACCTCTCTAATAAATCCAGCGGCGACCAAGCGAGCCAGCTCAACGTGAATGGCCCCTCTCTTGTCAGGCGTGAAACGACGCAACTTTTGCCGGATCGGCCTCGCTTGGGGGTAGACTTTCTATTTGTGCTCGGCCAGTTCTCTTGGGACTCCTGGCATATCAACAGGTTGCCATGCGAACATGTCTCGGTTATCTTGCAGGAACTGGACGAAAACGCCTTCCTATTTGTCATCCAGGCTGGAGCTGATGATAGCGGTTTTGCGTTCATTGGTGAACCCAAGGTTGACTCTTTTGGTTTCTTCAGTCGGCCGCATAGAGGTTGCAGCTTGAGCCTCATTCGCAGGTACCGCGAGGTCTTCTTCAGGCTTAGAGTTTGCCTGCGCGGAAGAAGTCGTCGATGGTTTGGTGGTGAGGGCCGCCTGGATGGCCACTGGGAAACATTCTGCGGCACCTTAGATGTCAGCGCGCACAGTTATGATCCCTTGCGGCCCTGGCATCTTCAATATCATGTATGTGTAATGCGGAATAGCCATAAATTTCACCAATCCAGGCCTCCCGATGATGGTGTTGTACCCGCAGTCGAAGTTCGCCACTTCGAACCTTAGGAACTCGGTTCTGTAGTTCTTCGGAGTTCCGAAGGTGACCGACATGTAGATGTGGCCCAGCGGGTATTCTCCTTTAGTCGGCACGATGCCGAAGAAAGGAGTATCTGACTCGTGGAGCTCCTTGAGGTGAACTCCCAAGCCTTGTAGCGTCTAGGGGAAGGTGACGTTGATGCTGCTCCCCCCGTCCACTAATACCTTCTTCACCCTGCTCTCTCGGATCACCGGATCGATGAGGAGCGGGTATTTGCTTGGGTGGTCGAAGTTGAGCCACTGATCTACCCGAATGAAGGTGATCGGGTGCTCCGACCATCGGTATGGGGCGGGAGGACCGGTGGTCGCCACCAGTATTTGGCGATCGTTGAGCTTTTGTTGTCTCTTGTTCTCCTGTGATCCGTGTCCGCCAAAGATGACGTTGACCTCTCTGTCGACACGCAGGAAGGCTCCACCTCCTCCCTCCTCCTGTTGCTGGGGTTGTCACGGTTCTCCTGGTCCTCCACCTCGTGCCCGACAGAGTGCTTGAAGTCTCTATAGTTCCGAAGGGTGTGGCGCATGTCCTTGTTGTACAGGCACTGGGCATCGAGGATGTCGTCCAGTGTGTGTTCGCCTCCGTGAGGTCCTCCCCGGGCGCGAGAGGCAGGTGGTCCGGCGGCGTGGACTTCTTCGCGAGGTCTCTTCTCCCAATGCTTGTTGGGTTGCTGATTCGTGTCACGTTGCGGTGCCACTGGTGCTGGTTTTACTCCTCTGGTCATGAGCTCGCTCGTCGGCGGTGTTGTAGAGGTCGGCTTCCCGGAACAGTTGCTCGGAGGTAATCGGTGCCTTCTGTAATATGGTTTGGACGAAGGCCGAGTCATTGGATCCTCTGTAGAAGTCCTCGATCACTACCGCCTCCGCAACCTCGGGGATACAATGTCTCATGGTCTGGAACCTTTTGAGGTACGACCGAAGAGTTTCGTCCCCCCGGCGCTTGATGGATTTGAGGTCCCATGGTTGAGCCGGTTTGTCAGAGAGGGACTGAAAGTTGGCGGTGAAGCGCCGACTGAAGTCGCTCCAGTCATCGATGCAATGTCGGGGTAGGTGTCGCAACCATTGCAGTGCGTCTTGCCCGAGGACAATAGGTAAGTATGCGGTCATTACGTCCTCGGTTGCCCCAGCAGCTCGAGCAGCAGTGGTGTAGACGGCCAACCAGCCTCCTAGATCCTACTTAGGTTCATATTTGTCGATGTTGGATACCTTGAAGTTAGGGGGCCATTGAATGGTCCTAAGGCGTGGAGTAAGCGCCGATACTCCACACGTGTCCTCCTGGCGTCGATGATGTTGTCTGTCCTAGGGAGGGGAGTGATCGCCGTGAAGCCTCGACCATCCCTAGGTGGTGCCTCTAGTTGAAGCCGTGGCTGACTCTGTCCTGGTAGCCTGACTCCGTGCTGGGATGCCATGGTCCCGGTCGTACTCTTCCCGTCGACGGATTTCGTTCTCGTGTCGTCGTTCACGCGAAGCATTGATGGAGCTTCACGCGTCCCAGCGACTGTTGATGGCGTGTCGTAGATCGTTCGGCGGGTGAGCGAGAGGTAGAAGGTGATTGGCTGCCTGAGTGAACAGCCGCTGATAGCCCTCGGCGTCGGGAGTCCGAGGGAGGCCATCAGCTATCCGAGCCAGCACCCCTCCGACTTCACTCGGCGTATTCATGGCTCGGGCGAAGTCGGGGTTCAGGTTGCGTCCGAAGAGCGGATTTCCCTGACGTTGCCTTGCCTCCTGCTCGGCTTGTTCTTGAGCCCATCGACGATCACACTGTCGGGAATTCCTTCGTTCCCTGAAGACACGTTCCTCCGAAGTTTCTCCTACCTCTGAGACCTCGTCTCGCGATACAGGCTGCGCCGGTCCCGCTCTCCGGCCTTGTGATGTCACCGGATATTTCGGCGTCGATTCCTTCGTCGGCGGGATTCCCACTGAGGAGGTTCCTCTCCGGGTGCGGTCGGCTCGTCGTCGGAGATGGGGGGCGACTTCGCTCTACTGATGAAGAGGATGTCGGGGTAGAATGGAATAGCTGTCATGGCGATCTTCTTTCTGTTCTCCTTTGAGGGCGGAGGTGCAGAAAGATTAGCTTGATGGTCCTCTGCTTTCTTTTTCCTTGTGATTCGTGTCCATTTTTTCATCGGAGAGGTGGACAGCGGAGTTCTCCGGACTGAGGGACCCTCAGCCCCTATCTTGCCGGAGGTGATCTTTTTTAGGAGCGCCGAAGGTTGCACTTCTTCCTGCTTCGCCCCGATTTTCCTGGAGACTTCTGAGGAAGGCTCTCTTTTCGGCGGATCCGCGAGGCGATGCAGAGTTCCTTTCTCATCCGCTATAGATGAGATAGTCCTGAAGCAGAATACGGATCCGGGGCGGAGGATGATCTTGTGCTGGAAGGTCACGGCCATTGAGCTAGCTTGGATCGATGACACACCCCCTACCTGGCGCGCCAGATGTCGGTGATTCGGGTCCGACCGCGCACCCGGGGTTGCCCCTCGAGGTGCTTTTTGGAGTAGGACGGTGTTATCGACTGTAGCTCGATGGTTCGTGCTAAATGCACGAGAGATAGTGGACAATTGTATACAGGTTTGAGCCGCTTTGAGATGCGTAACACCCTACGTCCTGGCTGGAATGCTTTATGCGGCGGGTTACAAAGGAGCTCTCTAGTGTCGGAAAACGTAGAAAGCAGGGTGGATGGCTAAGCGACGAGTGATGTCTCTCTCGATCGATCGTCTTGAAGGGGTGCCCCCTAGGCCTTATATACTCGACCGTGGGGCATTACATGTGGATATGATAATAACGTGAGCCGGAATTGTAGTGAACTAACTGAGTCTATCTTGCTATAGTTCAGTCGACTCATCCTTGCCCAATTCCGACGTACGGGGCTCCTATGCGGGAAGGTCGGGTCACTGCTTGCAATTATTGCTTAAACGTTGTTGGGTCGTCTAGACTTGCACCGACCCGGCCTTGTGCTGATCTGTCTCACCATCCATTCCTCCTAGGCCCACGAGGGGGATGACCTTACGAATTATAAGGCCTTTAGGCCTTTCGTGAGATCTTTTATCCTTCTACTGGACCCTGGGGATATCTGTCTCCCACAGAGGTCGTGGAGGAATACTTCCAGGAGTTCTAAGAGTACGATGAGTTCTAGCCATTGGTTAGCGGCAAACTCCTAGTCGGCTGCCTGTGAAGGCCGTGTTTATCTACGTATCTTTTTTGCACTTTGATTATTGTTAAAGACTATGTGGATGTTTCGGACACCATGATGTAATCAACTATTATTACCCTTTTATGTCATTGTTTGAGCATTGTGTGATGATGTCCAGTTATGTAACTGCTGTGTACGTGAATTGCTGATTCTGACACGTATATGGTTCGCATTCGGTTTTCCTTCCAAAACCGGGTGTGACACATGGGCACTAAAGGCCCTGATGAAGGTTCCATCACTAGCGAAGTCCATGACTCACCTATGGCAGAAGAAAGGCTAGAGGGTAAACCGAACGGACGCTAATGGAGACCCTAGAGTAAAGGTCTTTGGCACTTAGGGTCGAGAGATATGCCTGGGTAGCATGGCCATGGTGGTCCTTCTATTGATCGCGATAGGCCCACTTGTC
This sequence comes from Zea luxurians, assembly GCA_029449295.1. Taxonomy (NCBI): domain Eukaryota; kingdom Viridiplantae; phylum Streptophyta; class Magnoliopsida; order Poales; family Poaceae; genus Zea; species Zea luxurians. Next base: position 38,585,126 of record JAOPSE010000001.1, on the reverse strand, counting down.
GGTTTCATGCACATTATTATCCTAGCTGGGGGTACAATAATGAATGTAATTAGAACTTGGGTTGCACTGGTCTCTATTTACACTGTTGTACAATATATTCCGAGAATGTGGTAGATAACCATGGGTAGGCATGTACTTTAGGGTCCTACCTCTTGGTTACCCTATAAACACCCCACCTAAATAGGGAGAAGACACGATTGATAAGACATTTTATGAGCCACTATTACTAGTTTGTCTCATTGTTTTGCCCTAGCCATTCCCTGCTCTTCGTTTCCCACCTCTCAGAATCCAACATTTAGTGCCCACCATGTTTGCTTTGAGAAGCAAGCCCATGATGCCTAGGGATGGCAACAGACATATTTTACCTGCGTGCTGACAGGTAAAAACCCTATAGGGTGCGGGTTTATGTGTGAGTTTGTACCCATGGGTATGGGTCTGGGTTTGATTCTCAACCTGACGTTTTTTTCTCGCGGGTATGAAAATGTTATACCCGTGCCCGCAAACCCGTGTACCAGCAATGAATATATATGTGTATGTATATATATGTATATATGTAAGTATATGTGTGTGTATATATTATATATATACATATTGGTATATTTTTATTTATATATGTGTGTGTATATATATAGTATAATTATGTGCCCGCGGATATACCCTCGGGTTTGTGGCACCCGCAGGTTGCGGGTATGGGTAGCATATTGTACTCGTCATGGGTAATGAGTACGGGTGCAGGTTTAATATTAAACCCGCGGATGCGGCTTTGAAAATCCTCTACCCATGGTTTTCAACCCCATTGTCATCCCTAATGATGCCTCACAACAAGATGAACACTCGATCGTAGCCTACTCCTAGGTACATGGTTATGAAGGCAATCTCCAATAATTAATGCTGCAAAAGCAAAGGTCACCTTCAACTATCAAACTCTAACAGCTAAGGCGGAGCAGCCCCTATCATCCATAATGAACCAACAAGAGTGAGGTCCCCCTCCCCCATTGTAAAGATCCATCAAACAATCCAATCATAAAATGCAGTGTCCACACAAATAGCTTGGATACCCCTTGCCATACCCCATTCAACCCCCTATAGCCACCCCTACAAAACTAAAATCTAGCCCGACTTTTCTAGAGGCAATCATCTAACACCTAGCTAGTCGAGGATAAATTCATGTCTTCAATCCTCAAACCCACAACCTTACTCTGAGAACTACATAAGAGGTCAATGCTCCGCCCAACCATCGAGGAGGACCTCACAAGTTACCTAGAGGAAGACCTCGAGGTCAACAATGAAGAACAACTACTGCTCATGAGCTTTCACATGCAAAATGGACACCTACAAAAGCAAAAGGGTACCTTAATATCCAAAAGACATCACACTCAAGTCTAAGCAACATTACAACACATAATTCAAGAAGAAAATGAAAGGTTTAGGGCTCTCTAGGAAGAAATAGCGACCTACAACGTCAAGGCCATGCCTTATAGTTACCCTCATGAGAGATCTTGAGGGTATCCCATATTTCCTTTGCATTATCCAAGCCACTAACCTTGTTATATTCATCCCTGTATAGAGAAGCGAAAAACACATTAGTAGCTTAGGTATTTTTATGAATCATTTCTTGAGCATTAATAGCATTAAAATTCTCATCATCACTATCTATGCATTGCATTCCATTTCAACTACGTCTCAAATGCTAGGATGAAGAGAAAACAAATGGTTTCTCATTTTATGATTCCACCAAGAGTAATCCTCCCCATCAAAATGAGGAGGCTTGCAAAGAGGAATAGATAATAAATGAGCATTTAAATTGTAAGGAATGCAAGAATAATTAAAAGAGGTTTTAGAATAGTTTTGTTTAACTGGCATTTTCTTTGTAGTGGATGAGTCGTCGTCCTCCCTTGGTGAAGATGAAGAAGTGTCGCTGTCATAGTAGACTATCTTCTTGATGTACTTCTTCTTCTTCCCGTCCTTCTTCTTTTTGCCAGAACTAGAGTCGACAGTCTCTCCCTTGGGGTGTTTCATTGGAAGCGATCTCTTTCTCCTTCTCATCGGTCACCTTCCCCTTGTTTTTATGATCCATCTTTTCTGGCGGTTAATCCCTTGATGAAGAGAACAACTCTTATACCAATTGAGAGCACCTAGAGGGGGTGAATAGGTGATCCTGCAAATTTTGCTAAAAAATAGTACAAACTTGATCTATAATGAGTTAGAGTAAATCAAAACCAAGTTTGGGAGTAGAGAGAAGGGAGATGAGAACTCTTCACTTGATTGCTCACTTAAGAAAAGTATTAAACTAGGAGCAATATTCCAAGTGAATATGAGAACTCAAGAAGACGATAATCGCAAGTAAGTAAAGAGACAAGAGACACAATGATTTTTACCGTGGTTCAGCCAATGCGCTCAAGGGTTGCACTCAACCCCTCCCAAGTGATCCAAAGATCAAACTTGAATGCCACGTATGTCTTCCTTTTCACTCAACCTCATTTGTGAGGAATCTCCACATGTTGTAGTCTCTCATGCCTTACACAAGTTATCAATATCAAAACTAGATTAAGGGGGAGTAAGAAAACGCACACAAGAGCACAATCGTAGCAACAACACGCACAAAAGCGAAGAAAAGAGCGCAAGAACAAGAACGACAGAGTTACAGCTCAGAAACACGCTCAAATCTCTCAAACACTTCATACAACACTAGTAAGAATTTGATCACCAGTGACAATTTTGTCGTGACGCTGATTACTTCAGTCACAGATTGATACCTTTATATGACCAAATTTACATCTTCGTCAAAAAATACAAGTGACGAAGATTAGGCTTGAATATTAATGAAGAAAATGAAAGGAACGTCATAGAAACAAATTTTTGATGAAACAAATTCGTCATAGATTAGATTTGATATCGTCATCGCTAATTTGCCTTGTTTGGCTGACGTAATGATGAAATAAATTGGTCATAGATGAGTTTTAGTAATCATCGCCCTACATGTACACCACTTGACGGTGTGGGATCCTTGGCCCATAGCCCCTGCCCTGGCGACGCGGCCTCGGCCCACCAACTAGAAGTGGCGACGCGCGGCCCGAAGAAGCATGTGCTCAGATTTATTTGGCAAAAAAATTGCTCCCGCGGAGCTTCGAACCAACGACCTAACCTTGCACAGGTAGTAGTGTTACTACTAGACCACTCGCTTGTTCTTATAACCAATGAAAGTTAGAGTGGATGAGTTGGCCAGTTGGGCCTAATCAGAACAGAATCGTTAGCGAAGTACATGTTCCCATCTGTCGTTCTGTTAAGTTGTTCCCAGCCGCCATTCTGCGATCTGCATGGCTGTTCTGCTTCCGCCGTTCTGCGATCTACACTTCTATGTTCTATGATTTACGATCTCAATCTCAACCCCCAGGTTACGGCACACAATGACGCCGGCATCGGTTGTCCGCTTGATCGACAACTGGGTAGCGTCGCAGTGAACGAGGGATCTTCTCGCTCGATCCATTAATGCATTGAGTAAGTCCATAAGTTTTGATAGATTAATAATTCATCCATTCATCAAGATGCAAATTAAATAATTATCTTTCAAGATGCAAATAGTATGGTAATTATCTTTCAATCACTATTTCTTGCAAATTTCATATTTCATATGTTTGGGCTCTATTGTAATCTAGTTCAAAATTTCTGATTAATTATTAAGTTTTATGATGCATCATCTTGTTTTTATCTTTGATTGTCAAATTTCATGGTGCATTTTAAGATATTTACCAAATTCTATATGGACTATACCAAATTATACGTGAGTTAGAATGAATAGTGTAAAGAAATATTATGGCATACCCTCCAAAATCCTAGGTCCGCCATTGGAAGAACGACGTCGACATGAAAACAGCGAGGGCAGAGAAGCTTCGGGCGCGACAAAGCAGCGGCGTTGTGCGCAGAGCTACAGCGGGCATGGACAGAACAATGGCTGGGCGAGGAGAAAAGCCAAGGTTCCATGTGCGTTTGAATCTTATTTCATATATGCATGTGTTTGATGTGGTTTTCAATTTTGTTCAATTTAATCATAGTTAGGGAGTTCATGCAAGTTTTAATTTATTGTCAAAATAGATGGATAGAAGATGGGTTTATGGGAAACAATTCACACTTGCATATGTGAAAGGAGTTGAAGAGTTCATGAATTTTGTTAGTGAAAGATACCCCGAAGACACACACATTCTTTGTCTGTGCGTGAATTGTCTTAATCAAAGGCTACAACCTTAGAGTGAAGTAGAATTCCATATACATATTTATGGAATGTCAGCTACATACACGAGGTGGATTCATCATGGGGAGTCGGTAGATATAGAAGTTGAGGGTATAGAGGAGGAGGTCAAAGGATATGATCTTGACTTTAGGATACATATGGATGTGGATGATGATGTTTACGATGATGATCATGGAGTACCAGAGATGATCGGTGAACTGTTTGCAGCGGTAGAGGCTGATGGAGAAGAGCCAAGATTTGCAGGAGTTCTTGGAGATTCAAAGAAGGCGCTTAGTCTGGGTTCTAGCCATTCAAAATTTTCTTTTATGGTGAGGATGTTGTATATGAAGTCTCGTTATCGAATCAGCAATACATCATTTTTAGCAATGATGAAGCTGATGTCAGATGGATAGCCTAACAGTGAGTTGCCAAAATCATATGATGAGGCCATGAAATATCTTAAAGAATTGGGCTTTGGATATGAAAACATCCATGTGTGAAGAACAATTATGTGTTGTTTCAGAATGTTAATGCTAAAACGAATGAGTGCCCAGTATGCAAGGAGTCTAGATGGAAAGATGAAACTGGTTCGAAGCAGGTTCCACGTAAGGTTTTGAGGCATTTTCCACTCTTGCCAATGTTGAAAAGAATTTTTGCTTCAATACAAACTTCTGAGGAAACACAGTGGCACAAGAAAGTGAGGAAGCCAGTCGCCAATGTGATGAGCCATCCAGCTGATGGGGAAACATGGAAGGACTTTGACCGAAAGTACCCAGGTTTTGCAGATGATCCGAGGAACCTGAGGCTAGCCTTAGCTACCGATGGATTCAATCCATTTGGCAACATGGGTACCCAGTACAGTATGTGGCCAGTGCTTATGACACCGCTTAATCTCCCACCATGGGAATGTGTGAATCCAACAAACTGCTTTATGTCTTTACTCATCCCAGGTCCAAGATGTCCAGAAAAGGATTTTGATTTGTTCCTTGAGCCCCTAATTGAAGAACTGCTCAAGCTATGGAAGGGTGTCAAGACCTATGATGCTTGTACTAGTAGGAAGTTCGACCTTTGTGCTGCTGTACTATGGTGTATACATTATTATCCAGCGCTGGCCACATTATCTGGGCGAACAACAAAAGGGTATTATGCATGTATTTATTGCGACAAGAATCCGTTGTCTCTAGCAATAAGGAACAAGTTATGCTACATTGGACATCATCGTTACCTTAAAAGGACACATTCATGGCGGAATAGCTTGGATTTCAATGGTAAGCGTGAAAACAAAGTTGAGCCTGGCAGGTTTACTGTGGATGAGGTCCTACAAGAGCTAGAGAAGGTGAAAGATGTCAGGCCAGGGAAGCAGGCTGACATTACTGGAAATAAAAGGAAGCGTAGTGATGGTCCAAAGATTTATAGCCAGAAATCTGGGTTGTGGCAATTGCCATATTGGAAAGATTTGATGCTTCCACATAATCTCGATGTGATGCACATAGAGAAAAATGTATGTGAAAATATTCTTTGCACACTACTCAGTATACCAAGCAAGTCCAAGGACACACATAATGCAATGCTAGATTTGTATGATATGGGCATAAGACCTGAACTGCACTTGCAACAAGATGGCAACTCGGTCTGTAGGGCTCCACCTGCTCCATATGTGTTGGGGAGGGATCAGAAAGTCGAGTTTTGCAAGTTCCTTAAAGGTATCAAGTTTCCTCATGGATTTGCAGATAACCTAGCAAGATACATAAGTGAAGATGGTTCAAAGGTGGTTGGAAAACTGAAAACACATTCTTGCCACATACTCCTATAGAGAATCTTACCCCCTGGCCTTAGAGGACTGGTGAGGAAGGACATATATGAAGCAATTGCAGAGCTAGGGACCTTCTTCAGAGAACTATGCAGTAGAAATCTATGGATAGATGTTGTGAAACGGCTGAAAGGAGAAATTCCATTGATCCTATGCAAGCTTGAGAAAATCTTTCCACCTACCTTCTTTGATGTCATGGTGCACTTGTGTGTCCATCTTCCAGATGAGGCACTTCTTAGAGGACCTGTTCAGTATGGATGGATGTACCCAATAGAAAGGCGACTAGGCACTTTGAAAAATTTTGTAAGGAACAAGGCTAGGCTGGAAGGATCAATTGCTGAGGCATATATGGCAAGTGATACCTTGACATTTTGTTCTAGGTACATGAAGGATGTTGACACTAGATTTAACCAGGATGATGATAGTGGTACAAAGATGCCATTGCCTAATGACATCTCTATTTTTAAGCATGGTGCTACTCTTGTTGGAGCTACTAAGACTGAGTACATTGATGATGCTATCATGAATAAGTTAGTTTGGTATGTGCTACATAATGCTGATGAAGTAGAGGAATATTTGAAGTATCGTTTACATGTTTGAGATTTAATTTATGTTTTCTTTATTAAATTTGAAAATATTCTTATGAATAAAGTATGCCCTGTAGCCTGTACAGGGAGGAGCTATTGCAGCAAGGTGCACGTCCAAATGATGTTGATCGAATGGTTCAACAAGGATTTGCAAAGTGGTTTATGTCCCATGTAAGTGACTAAACTTTTTGTTATAGGTTTACTAAATTTTTGGTATGCATATGTAACTGCTGAGTTGAGTAATTTTGTTGCAACAGATTGAGAAGAAGCAAAATGAGAATCCAGAATTGGTTAGCGAAGGACTATGGACACTATCATGTGGCCCAGCTCGACGAGTTAAGACTAGTACAACTTGCAAGATTAATGGAGTGTGGTTTAGCACAGTGGATCGTGGGAAGTTCATGTAGACACAAAATAGTGGTGTAATTACTGAAGGTGAACATAATGGGGAGAACATTCTTAAAAAGGTAATTGAGTTATAATATAACTCGAATTATCAAGTTCATCGGATGGTGGTTCTATTTCGATGCAATTGGTACAACCAAATAGGCAAGACTGTGGGCATTCGAGATGACAGACATTTCAAATCCATCAATGTGCAGTCATTTTGGTACAAGTCTGATCCTTTCATCTTGGCAGACCAAGCGAAAAATATATTTTACCTGGAAGACACAACTCCACAATGTAAAGATTTCCGAAATGTGCAGAAATTTGAACATAGGAATATTTATGATATGGCTGAAAAATATGAGGGTAGTAATGATGTGCATCAGGATGATTGTTGTTCTGATACTGAGCATATAGTGCAAGAAGGTGATGATAATCAGGTTCTGCACAATGTTGAAGGTGGAGAAGCCACTCTAATTGAAGGAAATTTAGAGGAACTAATAAGAAAGAAGGAAGCTGCTATTATTGTTGAAGATAGTGAGGATGAGGAGGAAGATGATACCGTGCTTCAATACTGTAATGATGTTGGTGACGACAACAATGATGACATGTCCATAGAAGATGAAGATGAGGATTTCTAGTATTGATAGTTCAGTTGTGTTTATTTACATAGTTGAGTAGACTTCTTTTTCATTTGAGTAGAGTTATTTGTCACAGAGTTGTACTTGAGATTATTATACTACATAACAGAATTACATTTCAGTTGATAATATTTGCCATCACAGAATTATAGTTCAGCTGAGATTATTTACCATCACAGGTTTATAGTTGAGTTGAGATTTATTTGCCATCATAGATTTTCTACATAATAGCACCACATTGTACATCCAAAACACTTCCAGGTACATCCAAAATCCATCTAGGTGCTTCATAGTAGTCTGCATCACACACACACACACACACACACATATATACATACATATATATATATATATATATATATATATATAGTACATATATGTATAGTAAGGCATCGAGGTGCTTCCACCAGACTTGCAAGTCCTAATTCTGTTTATGGAGGTGACACTATTATGTAGCAGATCTTTTTTGTGCATAAATTTAAATACTGGGCAGTTAACACTATTATGCTAGCAGCTAAAGTAGAATGGAGTAAGCTAAACCATAGTCTAAATTCTCAAATCGAACTGCTATTAGTCTACTACTTGTCTATGCAGATGTTAGGACCAAAGGGGGCGACATCTGAACTGAGAGCTCCTGGGCAGAGGAAAATTGATGAACTGAGAGCATTCACAACTGAGAGCATCTGTTTCATTCTGCATATTCGAGCAACTAAGACCATTCAAAACTCTGAACTTTAGCCTCCTGGGTAGAGGAAAAGTAATGATTAAATAGAAATACGCTCGGTTATTAACGAACAAACTTGACTAGTGCAATGGTAACTCCTCCCTACTCTGAACCTTAGCCTCTTGGGTTTGAGCTATGCGATAGGTAGATTTTTTTGTTTGTTGACATTTTTTTAATCATTTTTGTAATTTTCTTTTATTATTTTAGATGTATAGTACCAGTTTCTCTAAATCATTTCAAATTTTTAGGGTGTTGATGGAGGTGTACCATGATGTTGTGTGCCGGTGCAATTTTTAGAACTATTTTAACTATTAATGTAATTATTTGTTATTTTACTAAAGAATAAGTGGTAAAAAACCTTAGGTAGCTAAAAAAATCTAAAAACTAGCATGTACACTTCATTTTGGTGTACAATGTTGACAAAAAAATTTCAATTTATTCTGACAAAGTGGTGACATACATCTAGGGGTGGGCACATTTTTACCATAAACCGAAAATCGAACCGAACCGTACTGAACCGAACCGAAATTTCGATTTTTTTGGTAGTTCGGTTCGGTTTCGGTTTTTGTATCTAAGAAGTTCGGTTTTCGGTATCGTAATCGGTTTTCACCATATACCGAACCGAAAAAACCGAATACCAAACTTTATCCATTCTCAAATTTGACTATTCAATTATGTGAACTAAATGTGTGATACAATTAAATTGTTATTCACTTATTTGTATTGATGTATGATGTATATCTAAATATTTGTACCTATATAATTTTTTCTTTTTAAAATTATGTGTAATCTATCATGTAAACTTGTTGTATGTATTGTCTTGATTATAAGTTTGGTATTCGGTTTTTACCGAAAAACCAAAGTAAAAAACCGAAACCGAACTTCTCGGTTTTTCATTTTCTAGAAAACCGATCGGTTTCTAATGTTTGAAAAACCGAAGTTTTTTAAAACCGAAAAACCGAACCGAAGTTTAGAAAAAAACCGAATGCCCAGCCCTACATACATCCTCAGAAAATGCATACATCTCTCACATAGAGCCTAGTTACTGAGTGAGATGTTCATGCTTGTGATGGATCTATACTACCACTTTCTCCAAATCATTTTAAACTTTAATGGGATGTTTATTGAACCAACCTATGATGTTGTGTGCATTTATGCATTTTTCAGACCTAGTTTACCAATTATTGTAATTATTTGATGCATTTCTTAAAGATATTTCTTACAATACCATAACCTAGCTAGAAGAATCTAAAAACTTGCATAGACCATTCATTTTGGTGTACAATGTTGACAAAATAGTTTCAATTCATTCGGACAAAGTGGTGACACACATCCTAAGAAAGGCATATATCTCTCATATAAAGGCTAATTACTAAGTGAGAGATGCTATTGCAAGTGAGAGATGTATAGTACCACTATGTCAAAATTATTTATAAATATTATAACATGATCATAATCTAAACTAATGTGTCCATGAATAGATAATTGCAAAAAAACATAGAGAGAAATAAAAAACAAAGAATAAATATAAAACGATAGGCAAAACACCAAAAAATGTCTCTTACGAGCTTGAACCTAGGAGCTCAATCTTAGAGTCAGTAGGTCAAACCATTGGGCTATTCAAGTGTTTTTAATATGTACCCAGCGCTACTATATTTAAACGTATTAGCCTTTGCATTGCCAAACAAATTGGGCGCCAAAAAACATTTTTCGGTGTCGTCCTGAAAAAACAACGCCGCCAAAAACACAACCAGTACCTCCTCTTCTTTCTCCCCCACTCATCCTCTTTCTCCCCCACAATTTCTCCAACCCTAATCACCGCCGCCACGACACAACCGCCATCGACAACCTGCCTCCTCGACCAGGTACCTCACCACTGCCGCTGGGACACAACCGTCGTTGACGACCTGCCTCCTTGACCAGGTACCTCACCGTCGCCCCCTTACCTCTCATCGCGTCGAGGAGCTACGTCGTCGCCGACTTCACTCATCACATCCTGCTCTATCTCATTGCCATCCGCATTTCTCTCGCCCCTTCCACCTAACATGCCCCATCCACATTTCTCTCGCCTACCACTAAACCCTAACCATCACTGGATTTGGGTCATCGCTGATGACCTTGATGGTGGACACAAGGAGGCAAAGAAGTCAGCAAGGTCCACAACAAGAAGAAGGTAAGCCACATGCACTCTTCGTGTGGTTGCTTTTGAATTGAAGGACCTAGCTTGGTTCGGGAAGCTTTCGGTGCTCTTGGTACGAGCTAAGCAGCTACGCGTGTCTGTGTATCTAGATCATTATAGAAAAAAATTAATCACCTGATTAAGTTAAAGGAGGATATGTTTTGTAGATTTGTCCCAGCAGCTAGCAGGCCGCCAGCGTTTGTTGTTCCATGACAATATATATGACACTTCAACTGGCATTGTTTGAATAATAATTAGTAATTAGAAATGGTAGACATCCAGATCCATAAGATAGTGCCACTAATGATATAGTTTTCTCAATCTCACCGTCAGACGAATGCAAGCAGCAGGTTCTAGTTTGAATCGCCGGACCAGGTATAATATCTATTTGCTCTAATCTATCTTACCTCTAATCTATAACCTCTCACATCTTATCTGTTTGCTCTACACATGACACTACTAGCTCTTTCCTCTTATCTTCCCTGCAAATAGTAGTACCTCTTAGCTTTTAGTAAAATCCTTTATATTATCTAATACGCACAATGTGCTTGTTCTTATCTATCTTGCAAGTAGTTTAACATGAGATAACTAATTATGAGAGAAGACAGGATAAACAAGTGGAAGAGAATATAAAGAAGATGCAAGATTTGGGTCTGCACAAATTTGCTTCTATTCTAAATAAATCTTTACCACCAGCTGCATCAACAAAGGGGAAAAGTTCAGCAAACAAGAAAACTAATAGTATAGATTCAGATTCATCTGACTATCTCCTTGACGATGATGATCAAGGAGATACTGATGATGATGACACTAAATCTTATGAGCAGCCACAACCCCTAGCAATTAAGGTGCTCCTTCTATCTTCAAAGTAGTGGATGGCAAATAGTTGCATTGCATTAGAATGTTTTTAATCTGGTGTTTAATATATGCTCCTGCTTTTAGATTCATCTTCTTTATTTCATACCTCTTATTTAATATATGGTCTTGCTTTTGAATGCACATGACTATTTTTTGTGTGGACAGTATCCTACAAGTGCTAGAAACACAACCCTTGCTTCAAAGAAGAAGACAAACCCCAACATGGCTCCAGGAATTAGGTTCAGCAAGAGAGTGAGGGCAGGTCCACAACCAGAGGAGCAACCTTCAAAAAGGCTTCACACTACAGAGACAGATGGCCACAATGTACAGGAACCAACATATGCTAATGATGACATACCAAACAGCCCTACTACACCTAGACTTGCTGATCATTTCAGTAGAGCTGCAGAGGAAGACATGGCATCTGCTGCTCATGACAGTACAAGTGATGCTGAAGGCAATGTAGCTAGAGATGAAGAAACTGAAGGCAAGTTATAGTTTTTTCAGTCAAATATGGCATCTCTTTTGCTGATTTGCATGAAACTAAACAATTTCATTATTCAATAAATGTGAATTCTATTTTGTAGCTCCTACACAGTGAGCACCAAGGAGACCCAGGGCAGCAACTAAGGGAAAACAGTTGTGGCGGAACCGCCCAAGTTATTCCAACTTAAGTGCCTAAGTCCTGCCTTGGAGGCTAGACCACACTTAAATGGGAATAACACGTCAGTCCCTCGGATCTAGTCCGACGAGGCCACTAACAGGATCAAGTACCACATACTCACTCGATGGTGAGGGACAGAGCAAATACAATAAAGCATAAAACCATACATTAAGGAGTATTAAATTTATTACATCATCATCGGAGTTTAGCAAAAGTAGTGATCATTGTTCGAAATGCAGCGGAATAACACTATCGATAAATGGAGGGATGGGGAAGCCTATCCCATCACTCCTCATGCTCCTCCTCAGCCGAGGTAGGGTCCCACTCGACTGTCCAACCTAGTGGCAAGATGGACGGCCAAGTCACTCCAGCAACCATGTCCTCCAGAGAACCTGTAAAAATTATGCCACAAGCAAGGCTGAGTATACTAATACTCAGCTAGACTTACCCGGTGTGAGGAGTCTACTCCTCTACCTCTAGACATGCAGCTGTTTGGCTGAGGGGTTTGGTTGCCAAAAGCACTAGCCGAGTCTAAAAATCAAGTTTTAGCTTTTTCAAGTTTTAGTGTGACTCTCTTAAGACTAAAGGTGTACTATCTACTCATTCATGGTATCAAGCAATTTAGCAATCAACATCTTTTGCTAAATCATCATGTTTTCACTTGTTACTCAATGCAGTACAATGGATCAAGCAGTCTCATTAGCTGCGAGAAGCAGACGATTCGAATCGAGTTTTTATCCTTGCAAGGTAAACCTAAACACACGACATGGCGAGGCACTCCGTCCCCACACACATCAACCATCCCCATCGATTCCCCGTCAACAGATTAGGGCTCACCGCCTTGGCGTACAATGCCTCACTGACCCTAACTGCCGTCGTGCAGTGACCTCACTTGTACCCACCATAACCGGAATGGGAGACCACGTCTCAGGTCACGTGAGGGGTAAAGTCTGTTGCCAAGTTCACTCAGGTACTAGGCTTACCGATTTACCATATTTCTCGGCATGTGCTTAGTACGTTCAAACGCTTGACATAGGTATCCGCACGTTAATCCTTATTCCAATTCTATCTCGTAGCCCACACATCCCCATGGATCCGTGTCCATAGACCAACATTAGTATGATGTGAAAGTAGATACAACCAATTTCCTGACCTCGCGCAAGTGCTAGAAAAATCACTCGACTTCTACCGAGATCCCTAATTAGCAAAGCAGCTGCTCGACCTAGCATACTAGTATCCATCTCAAGAGGACTCCTGAGTTCATGCAACTAAGGTTTTCAAACAACTCCTACACTTAAGTGCACAGTACAAGCGTACAAACATTAAGTGTAGTAAAATAGCATATATAAATGGTTATGCATAAAACCGGGGCTTGCCTTCCAAAGCTGGGGTAGGCAGATCCTCGATGGCAGGTTCTGGTGCTGGATCCTGGGCTACCTCCTGAGCAAGTCCTTGCTCCGGCACGAGGATGTACTCTCCGTCCGCGAGGTTGCAATCTATCGAATGCAATGAATAAGATATATGTATGCAATGATATGCAGAGTTTAGTAACTATTATGCATAGCGAAGAAAAAGCTAAGTTAGTCGATAACTTAGGGTTTCCTTGTTATAAGAAGCTCTTAGTGGTTTATGCTCAGCAACCTAGGTTTGAGGTTTTGCTTAGACTGCTGGCGCGCCTTGATCATTTCCTTAATAACTTGAACACCCTTGTCACCGATCTGCGCCATGACTATTTGCTCATGTAAGGTGGGCTCTACTGCAATATAACTTAAAGTATCGGAAGGAATGACTTCAAGGTTCAATTTGCATAACTCGTCACATAGAGTGGCGATCTTAGAGTCCATGATCATACAGTTGCACTGGGCCTTCCGACTTAAAGCATCTGCCACAACATTGGCTTTGCCAGGATGGTAATGTACTTCCAAATCATAGTCCTTGATTAATTCCAACCATCTTCTCTGCCTCATATTGAGATCAGCCTGAGTGAAGATATACTTGAGACTCTTATGATCAGTGTAAATATTACAGTGAGCTCCCATCAAGTAATGTCTCCAAATCTTGAGAGCATGAACTACAACTGCTAACTCCAGATCATGTGTAGGGTAGTTCTGCTCATGGGGTAGTTCTGCTCGAGAGGCATAAGCAATGACTCTGTTGTCTTGCATCAAGACACATCTCAATCCAGTACTGGAAGCATCACAATAGACCTCGAAAGATTTTGTGTTGTCTCGTTGAGCTAACACGAGTGCTGTTGTCAAATGTTGCCTTAGTGCATGGAAGGCATCCTCACATTTCTGGCTCCATTCATACTTGACTCCTTTCTTCAACAATTCAGTCATTGGCTTGGCAATCCTGGAGAAATCCGGAATAAATCGTCGGTAATATCCTGCCAATCTCAGAAAACTTTGAATCTGTCGTACTGTAGTAGGAGGCTTCCAATTCATCACTTCTTGTACTTTCTTAGGATCAACTGATACCCCATCCTAAGAAATGGTATGGACCAGAAATTTTATCTCCTTCAGCCAGAACTCACATTTGGACAGCTTAGCATATAGACGATGATAGCGCAGTCGCTGAAGTACAATGTGTAGATGCTCCATATGCTCATCTTCATTTTTGGAATAAACCAGAATGTCATCAATGAAGACCACCACAAATTTGTCCAGCTCTGGCATGAATACCGAGTTCATCAAATACATGAAATAAGCCGGGGCATTGGTTAGCCCGAAAGACATCACCAGGTACTCATAAAGCACATATCTGGTAGAGAAAGCCGTCTTAGGAATATCACTGGCCCTGATCTTGATCTGGTGGTAGCCCGAGCGAAGATCTATCTTGGAGAATACTCTAGCTCCCACCAACTGATCAAACAATACATCAATGCGGGGCAATGGGTATTTGTTCTTGATAGTCACCGCATTGAGAGGGCGATAGTCAACACACAACCTCAAACTCTCATCTCTCTTCTTTACGAATAAAGCGGGACATCCCCATGGTGAAGTACTTGGGCGAATGAACCCCTTGTCCAACAATTCTTGCAACTGCTTTTTCAATTCTGCCAACTCGGCTAGAGGCATCCTATAGGGTCTTTTGGATATAGGTGCAGTCCCGGGTTGTAATTCAATCGCGAACTCTATGTCCCTATCGGGTGGCATTCCTGGCAGTTCCTCTGGAAAAACATCTGGGTAGTCGCAAACCACTAGGATTCCGTCGACGGGTGACTCTATCATAGTGAATGCACAGGAGCGGGTACAACCCTGATTGGGCAAATATAATGTGGTTTTACCACAAGTAGGGGAGTGAATCTCAATGGCCCTTGCTGCAACATCAATTATTGCCTGATGTCTTGTTAACCAGTCAGTTCCTAAAATGGTATCCACATTATCCAATCCCAAAATGAGGAGGGTGGTTTTTATTATCAGACTACCAAACTTTATACGTACATGCCTGTTGATTTGATAGGTGGCCACCCTGCCTCCCGGTGTTGAAATGGTAATACCCCCATTGGTGTGATGAAAAGGTAACTGCCATTTGGCACTAAATTTTGTACTGATAAAACTGTGTGATGCACCAGAATAAAAAAGAATAATTGTAGGATAATTTAAAACTAAAAAGATACCAGTCATGACAGGTGCTCCCTCCGGAATGTTAGCCATGGTGGTGAAGTTCAGCCTGCCTTGCCTCACTTGCACCTTCTGCCTCTTGCCTTGATTCTGGTTGGAATTCTGCCCCTGCCTCTACTGGTTCCTAGGGCAATTCTTGGCATAGTGTCCAGTGTTACCACAAGTGAAACATCTGTTGTCATTGGCCTGACGGTTCTGTTGCTGCTGTGGCTGATTGTTGTTCCTCTGAACTGGGATATGAGAGCAGTTGGGTGCCTGCTGCTGCTGTGGTCGAATCACCCATCACCCTTGCTGCTGCTGAGGTCCCTTGTTCTGAGTGTCAGATACAATTCGAAAGCGCTGTGGCTGAGCTGATGATCCCGCCACAGGGGTCTTCCTCTCCTTTTCTGCCTGATGAGCTGTGATGCAGTCCTTTTGAGAAATAGCCATGTTGACTGACTCATTGTAACTGTTAGCCCTGATGGTGTTGAGACGGTTGTGGAGCTTAGTGCTGAGCCCCCTCCTGAACCTGTCCCTCTTCTTCTCATTAGTGTCTGCATGGTATCCGGCATACTGGCACAGGTCATTGAAGGCCTGAGCATACTGTAACACTGTCCGATTTCCCTGAGTGAGTGCTAGAAACTCATTTAGCTTGCGGTCCATAATGCCTGCTGGTATATGATGCCCTCTGAAAGCTGCCTTGAATTCTCTCCATTCCACCATGTGGCCATCTGGCTGCATAATGAGAAAGTGATCCCACCACGTTCGCGCGGGTCCGCGAAGCTGCTGAGTGGCAAAACGAACTTTGGCCGCATCTGAACAATTGCCGGTAAGTAATGGGAATTTGGATTCCACTACCCTGATCCATACATCAGCATCAAGTGGGTCCTCTGCCCGAGTGAACAACGGCGGCTGAGTGCTGAGGAACTCCTGGTAAGTGGCTATTGCTGGGGGACGCTGATGGTGATCACCACCACCATAGTGCTGAGGTGGTGGCTGTCGCTGAGCCAGCTATCACAGAATCTCGTTCCGCTGAGCCATCAACTCTTGCATGGTAGGAGGCGGTGGCGGGGGTGGAGTAATGCGCTCATTCTATCCACGACGCGCTCTTCCTGCCATCTGAAAAATTTAAGGATGCTCTCAACATTATACTTCTGATGTCAGGGTTTATACATGGTGAAAGATCTGAAAGGGTAAAACCAATATTTTCTTGAATAATTTATAAAAGATACCACGTGGCATAACACTTCTCTTCATAATGTAAAGCTGACATCATTCATCATCCAAACTTCCAAAAGAGTTTGTTACGATTACATCAGTGACCCAAAAGGCTCAACTCTGTCTAGCCTAGTACCCCAAGGGTGCAAAAGCTAAGCTAGCTCCGAGTAGTCCTACCTACCCACTTCTAACTCTATCTCCGCAACCTAGTGAGCAAACGAGGCAACGCTCGACTTGGGGGAAGGTGGTCTCCCTGAGCCAGCAGTGTCCAGACTAGATGCGGGCTCCGGCTCCTCTCCTCCCTCGATGTCGACATCCTGGTTGGCCTCCATGTCCTAGATCTCCTGGTGGTGCATATCCAAATGTTGGTTAGCCTCCGCAAGTTGCTGCTGAGTGTTGATGAGTTGATCCTCGAGAACCTCAATGGTGTTCTCCCTGGTCCCCACTAGCTCCTCAAGCTCCTGGATCTCATTGGACATCTGTTCCACCTGCAGGTCCTTTTCCACCAATTTCGTGGACAAATCTACCATAAGTTCCTCTCTATTATCCAAGGTGATCTTAGTAGCCTCCAACAATGCCATTAGTTGAGACATTGCCTCTTCTCGCATCACTTGCAGACGGTACAGAACATTCATGCATCGCACTGTCAAGTGAGCAGTCTACCCTGGGTAAAGAGCCCATATATCCTTGGCATGTTCCACTCGGTCTTTCCACATTGGGTCGTCCTCATTGTCAGCGGGGAACAAGCCAATGGGATGAGTAGACAGCTCCAAGGGGTGAAAACCACAGAAGGTCGTCAATCCATGGAGGGTAATGGCCTCGATGGTGTCTTCAGCCCGGTATCCGAAAGACTCAGAGTCCAACAAATGCCAGCCTGGCTATAAGGGATGAGGCTCTAGGGTCATCCTCACCCTACAGCGGGGCACTCGGTGCTTCTTGAACAACTGCACCGCGTATTGGGGAGGTGTCGTGTAACCGGCTCCCTGAAGTACCTCCCACAAGATACGGGGAAAACCCTCTCGCGCAAGTCCGTCCGTGTGGGACTGTGTGTTCCTTCCGTCCGAGGATCCGTGAGAAGTCATTTGTGTAGGGTTAAGCGTAAGCGAAAAAGAAGAAAAAGAATTAGAAAATAAAATGGGATCAAGCTCGGCCTCTCCTATGGCTATGACAATGTCACTGAGTGTACTTAATCCGCCATTATTATGTATAAAATTTTTTACCTAATTATTAATAGTTTTAGTAAGGATGCATGCATGCTCGTCCTAACGACCTCATTCCAACTCAGAGGGAATAGAGAAAACCTCCCATTCTGCATAGTAGCCTGTAGGGCTTACTCAATTAGCCACCTAGCTACCCCTCTATTATCCTAAGGCTTCACGTCCTAGATCTATCCTGATCGTCCTAGCGATCTATCCAATATTTGTTTCTATCAAGTTTTATTTTTGAAAAGGGATGGTATTTACAGTTTATTGATTCCTCTGTGGTGGTACAAGCTCTGATACCAGCTATGGTGGAACCGTCCGAGTTATTCCAACTTAAGTGCCTAAGTCCCGCCTTGGAGGCTAGACCACACTTAAATGGGAATAACACGTCAGTCCCTCAGATCTAGTCCGACGAGGCCACTAACAAGATCAAGTACCACGTACTCACTCGATGGTGAGGGACAGAGCAAATACAATAAAGCATAAAACCTTACATTAGGGAGTATTAAATTTATTACATCATCATCGGAGTTTTAGCAAAAGTAGTTATCATTGTTCAGAATTCAGCGAATAACACTATCGATAAATGGAGGGATGGGGAAGCCTATCCCATCACTCCTCATGCTCCTCCTCAGCTGTAATACCCAATTTGTAAGAGATAATATAAAAGGAAAAATATTTCCTTTATCTATATGTGTGTGTTATATCTATTTACTATCATATGTGAATGAACACCATAAAAAAAGAGTAAATAACCAAAAACACCTAAATAAACCTTGCATCATGCTGAATTTTACCTGATTGTGCATTTGTGGATAATAAAATAAATGTGTCATTAACAATAAATCAATGGATCCATGGAATTTAACCCCTAACTTGAAAATAAAACCATGAAAATATTATTCAGTATAAAATAACTTCATCACATGATGGTGTGACCAAATTGCACAGTTAAACACGAACTTGAATTTGCACTTAAGTTGAATTCAAAATTTAAATTCAAATAAATTAGGAATAAAAGAAAACAGAAAATAAAAACAAAAGAAAAAAAAAATAAAACTGCATTTGGGCTCAAACTCCCTGAGCCAGCCCACCATCTCACTGCGCGCAACCCAAATCCAGTTCACGGCGCCGACAGGCGGGCCAGCCTGGTCAGCCTCTCATCGCCATTCGCTCCCGCGCCGCATTGCTACCGCCAGGTGGGACCCTCCTTGGTTAGCTACGAACCCCAGCCGTTTTCCATCCATCAAATGACATGTGGGCCGGGGACGAAAAGTCTTCGTCTACCTCTATACCGACGACGCGTAATCTGCACGGGTCGAGCGGCTCAGCTAGGATTGGCGCGATTCGGCCGGCAGCTCTTGCGGAACACATGCGGCACTATAAATTTGTCGCGCGCTTATCCATCTACCAGAAACGCGACAGAAGCCGGTCGTAGAGAAATCACCCACCATCGCGTAAGACTCGCCGCCGCCTGCACTCTGCTGTCGCACGCTCACTGCCGCCATGAAATCCCACCACGCGCCCCATCTACTACCTCCCTCGTTGTTCCTCGTGCTCGTCCCGCTCGTCCAGCGGAGGAGTAACCACAGACTGCCTGGGGACCACCTCCACCGTCTCTGATCGGCGAAGAAGACCTTGCGCCATCATGGGCGATCCACGCCCTCACCGTCGTCGCACGATCACAGTTGGGTCAGGGAGGTTTGCCGTGGACATGCTGCGACTGCGTTGAAGTCGGGCGTGGGCGCAATTGAAGGGGAAGATCACCGGAGATCACGGAATCCCTTGCCGGTGTTGGTGAATCCGCTGCCCGCCGTGGCCAGGGTTCCCTGCGACACACAGTAGGGTAAGACTACGTTCATCTCGTTTCTCTTCCTTAGGGCATCGTTTTAGGCTGCTAGGATTCGAAGCGTGTCCGCGGTTTGGAGCTTTGGGGCTTGCCAGTCATGGCTCCGCCGTGGCAGGGCAGTGCGCCGCCGTGCCCTATTGGCCAAGGAACGAGAGGCATTGGTAGCTGTCGATCTTTAGTGGAGTGGCCGAGATTAGATCCAAGGATGGGGATGCCGGGGCCGTTGGATTCGTATGGACGCTCCCGATTCATCGATGCATACCCCTTCGGCTAATGTTACCAGGACCGTTGGATCCACCTTGGACGGTCATGATTAGATCATTGGTATGTTGTTCGGTTATATTAGATCTGGGCCATCGGATCTTGATCCTACGGTGGGCGCTGCGTACCGGTTCGCCTGGTGTACCCATTTAATCTGAGTCGCACCTTTTTGATCCATCGGCCAGAAACAGAGAATACCCCTTCGCGGCCGATCATTTGCATAAGAACCCTCCAAAAATTAACTAATCAACCCGCCGTCCTCTGCGGGGTTAGCCTGAGTCTAGGGCTTTATTGCGCTGAGCCCCTACACTTTCTAATAATAGTGCGCCAGTCTAGAGAATCGATCATTTAGATAAATAGTTAAAGAAATTGAATTTTAATACCAAAATAATCCCAAAGAACTTATATAATTCATATTAAATTCATTTTAGCTCCAAAATAATCGATTCCAATTTCTATAATTCTATAATATTATTGTTTATCACATAGTACCACTGTTTTGACATGAATGTTGCGATAAAATTTATATCCTATTTAATCTTATACAAAACACATAAAACCTTCAGAAATTCATAACTTAAAATATATAACTCCAAATTGATTCATTCCAGTGGCATTTATTTTGTTTAAATATTGTTTATCACCTGGTATCTTTGTATAACCATGGAACTTGGTTTAAAATTATCCACATGAATAACTCTATTCTAGGCATTAAATAACTTCAGAAAATCATAACTTAATAACCCTAACTCCGATTTTAGTGGTTTTCGAACCCGCGATCTCGTAGCAATGCGTAGATCATTATTATTCAATTTGTACTTATGCTTGGTGTGATGTTAATTTTATCTATGCCATGTTTGTTTGTATTGCTACGACTAGCGCGAGGACTCGCGTCACCTGATGATCACCCTGGTAACTGGAATCTCAAGTGCCAGGCAAGTTGTGCCCTTGATTCACTTTTATTACCCAATAATGTTCTTTATAATCATTTACCATGCATAGGTTCAATTTTGATGGGACCCAATAGGTCACCCTAGTCTGTTTATCCATTTTACCTTGTTTACCCCTGAATCATATGGGTAGTTATGCTATTGCTTTACATGGTTTTGGGTTAATATTTCATTATATCCATGTTCCAGTTATTATGTTATTTATTTATGTTCATGTCAAGATCATTATGTTATTGTTAATTGGAACATGGAGCTTAACTTGATAAACACATGCCACCACAAGGGAGGAATGGGACCCCTTGGCTAACTAATTAGGAAAGCTAGTGGAAGACTACCTTACCCGAAAGGGGCAAGGGCAGTAGGGGAGTTGCATGCAACGAGGTTCTCGGGTTGATTTGCTGCGATGGCGGTCACACGGGGGATTCTTGCAAGTGCTCTTCCCATAAACTGTAGCGGGTTTTCGGAAGCTAGTGGAACTTTGTAAAGGCTTCGTAGTGGATCCCTAGCCATTCACCTTTGTAGTGTCTAAGGGCCTAGCTAACCCTGGCGACATGGGAAACACGACTTGTGGGTAAAGGGTACAACCTCTGCAGAGTGTAAAACTGGTATACTAGCCGAGCTCACGGTCATGAGCAGCTCAGGACTCTCCGATGATTAAACTATGGAACCTAAACTCAATTTGTCATTTGCATTTGCATGGGTTTATTATTAATTTTGTTCTCTATTATTTTATTATGGTTTGATATTCACTTACACCTAGTAACTGCTAATAAAATTTTGACCAACTTATAAAAAGCAATGCTCAGCTTTAACCTCTATTATTGATCAGCCTTACACTTCATGAACTCCCACCTTTGGTGAGTTCATGTCACATTATTCCCCACAACTTGTTGAGCGATGAACATGTGTGAGCTCACCCTTGTTGTCTCACACCCCCCACAGGTCAAGAATAGGTACCACTGGATGGTGCATGGTGGATGTTGCGCAGTGATCGTGAGAGGTCTAGGTCGTCGTCTCCCAGTTGACTTTCTGGCGCCAAGGATGGATTTTAGATCCTTTTATATTTATCTTTTATTTTGTAAGACTTCCGCTATGTATTAAGTACTCTGATTTTATTATGACATTTATCTCTATACACTTTGTTATTATATATGTTGTCTTCTTTGGCGCATGTATGAGATGCACCCGGCTTTGTCCCTTAAAATCGGGTGTGACATCATCCGAGGTAAGGTCCCACTCGACTGTCCAACCCGGTGGCAAGATGGACGGGCAGACGGCCAAGTTACTCCAGCAACCATGTCCTCCAGAGAACCTGTAAAAATTATGCCACAAGTAAGGCTGAGTATACTAATACTCTGCTAGACTTATCCGGTGTGAGGAGTCTACTCCTCTACCTCTAGACATGCAGCTGTTTGGTTGCCAAAAGCACTAGCCGAGTCTAAAAATCAAGTTTTAGCTTTTTCAAGTTTTAGTGTGACTCTCTTAAGACTAAAGGTATACTATCTACTCATTTATGGTATCAAGCAATTTAGCAATCAACATGTTTTGCCAAATCATCACGTTTTCACTTGTTACTCAATGCAGTACAATGGATCAAGCAGTCTCATTAGCTGCGAGAAGCAGACGATTCGAATCGAGTTTTTATCCTTGTAAGGTAAACGTAAACACATGACGTGGCGAGGCACTCCGTCCCCACACACATCAACCATCCCCATCGATTCCCCGTCAATAGACCAGGGCTCACCGGCTTGGCGTACAATGCCTCACTGACCCCGACTGCCGTCGTGCAGTGACCGCACTTATACCCACCATAACCAGAATGGGAGATCACGTCTCAGGTCGCGTGAGGGGTAAAGTCTGCTGCCAGGTTCACTCAGGTACTAGGCTTACCAATTTACCATATTTCTTGGCATGTGCTTAGTACGTTCAAACGCTTGACACAGGTATCCGCACGTTAATCCTTATTCCAATTCTATCTCATAGCCCACGCATCCCCATGGATCCATGTCCATAGACCAACATCAGTATGATGTGAAAGTAGATACAACCAATTTCCTGACCTCACGCGAGTGCTAGAAAAATCACTCGACTTCTACTGAGATCCCTAATTAGCAAAGTAGCTACTCGACCTAGCATAGTAGTATCCATCTCAAGAGGAATCCTGAGTTCATGCAACTAAGGTTTTCAAACAACTCCTACACTTTAGTGCACAGTACAAGCGTACAAACATTAAGTGTAGTAAAATAGCATATATAAATGGTTATGCATAAAACCGGGGCTTGCCTTCCAAAGCTGGGGCAGGCAGATCCTCGATGGCAGGTTCTGGTGCTGGATCCTGGGCTACCTCCTGAGCAAGTCCTTGCTCCGGCACGAGGATGTACTCTCCGTCGGCGAGGTTGCAATCTATCGAATGCAATGAATAAGATATATGTATGCAATGATATGCAGAGTTTAGTAACTATTATGCATAGCGAAGAAAAAGCTAAGTTAGTCGATAACTTAGGGTTTCCTTGTTATAAGAAGCTCTTAGTGGTTTATGCTCAGCAACCTAGGTTTGAGGTTTTGCTTAGAGGCAAACATAGTGGATTAAGACTTGGATTGTCTCTTGAAGGTTTGAATAGGTACTCAAGGGTTTTGTTGTTTTGGTTAGGGCAACATTAATTTCCACTACTAATTTCTCTTTTTATTGTCTTTTTAGGCTCTTAAGGTGGGTTTAACTACAACAGTGATTTCAAATTTTATAAAATTCTGTAAAAATTACAGTGGCTTAATATTGGCCACTGTAGTCTGTCCTATAAAATTTAGGTCAAAAATAAATAAATTATGCCCTGGACAAAAATAACAAAAGTTGGGGCAGAGGGGGTTACTTTGCACTACAACCCTCATCTAGGTGTGGGTTCTGTGCTAAGGGTTATTTTTGCTGGTATCTATGGGTAATAACATGCTTCTGTGCCAAAAATCATAAAGAGTTACTTAGTGATTATTCAGTTATGATTTTCTAAAGTCTAATGCCAAAAATACACTTATAACTAACTTGCTATTTGAAAAATATCAAACAACAAAACATGTATTTTTCCTAGGTTCTTCTTAGCACAAGATTAGTTATTCCTATGGTAGGGGTGTTTTCTCCTTAGGATTATTTTCTTATGACTTTTCAAAACTTTCTCTGTTTTTCATGAATAATTGTGAGTGTAATTTCCTTTCACTGGACTATGGTTCAATAGATTTTTCTTGTGAACTACATAACTTAGGCATGCTAGGAAAAATATGGTTGCCCCTTGGTTTCCATTTTTAATCCCTTTTTTAAATTTTCCTAAGTTTGAGCATAAACAAGCTTTAGTGAAGAAACCCTCCTTAACCTTGTATACTGGGGTGTTTATAAATTTTAAACAGTGTAACTACTAGGTTAGTGTCTCCATTATTTTTCTTAACCCTGGTCTCACAATATTTCTATTTTTCGTTCTAATATTAAGTTTTGGGTAGTTTTCTTATTTAATTCAAAACTCTAGAAAATAATACAGGAACTATGGGGTTTATTATTTTTGTCTGATAGTTTATATTTCACAAAGTCTAGCAAAATTGGTTTGACAAATTTTGGATGATTATTCTCCAAGTTATGCACTTATTTAGTTCTCTGTAATATTTAAAAGAAGAATAAATTCGAAATGGAAAAGAAATACAGGTTTGCACTGAACCCCCTGGATTTTCTCTCCCTTTTCTCTCACAAAACGGTCCTCGGTCTACTATTTGCATGAGTCGCTGACATTGCACAAAACCCCCTGGTCTTAACCGAAATCTAACCCGCGCTCCCTGGCTAGCTTAAACAGTACCCACGACACAGATTACCGCGGCGAGGCTTACCGGTGGCAGTAGAGCTCTGGCGGGGTGGTCAGTGACGTCGGGGAGGTCACGGCGGTCACGTCGGTGTGCGGGACGGTGTCTGGGGTGGTCGGAGCTGCCCTGGCCACGAGCGCAGGCGGAGGAGGTCGTCGGCGGCTCCTGCTCTGGCCAAACCACGACAATAGGGTTCAATAAAAGTGCATGAGGAGCTCCACGGGGTGATGTAGAGGCCATGCGTGCAACGAATTGAGAAATGGTGCAGAGGTTTACCCGGTCCACGTGTTCCGGCGGGGTTCCGAACGCCGGCAAGCACGATTGCGCTATTCCAGTGGCGCGGGTCCTCGTTTCAAGCTTGGGCAAGCTTCATAATCTCCACGGGGAGCTACCTGAGGGCTTGGATCGAGCAGAGGAGGGCGGGAAAGGGGTTGGCCACGGTGGTTGCCCTCGGGCGGCTCTAGCGGGTCGCGGGGAGGTCGCCGGAGCTATGGGCGAGCTCAGGGGAGTTAGGCGCGGTACAGAGGGGGCAATGAGGATGGTGGCCGGGCACCGGGGTGGGCTTTATAGCCGCGGCGCGGGCGTGGTCACGGGGCGGCCGCGGGCGCGTGGGGTTCGCGTGCGTGCGTGCTCTGAGCGCGCCCCCGAGTGTCAGCCCACGTCGAACACGTGGGGGTTTACTTCTGCCAAGGTTCAACAGCCGATTTGGTCGACTTAGCATGCAGATCTTAGCAAAACCCCCGTGTACGGTCTCTTCCCTGCACCAAATCCTACCTTTTTTATGTGAGTTCCAAGCAAAGATATGGTCTAGTTAGAGAGATATGGGGGTGAGAAGTCGGCTCTATCAGAGCTATCCATCCCGAGACAAAAGCCATGCCAAGTCATGTCAAATGGCTTAGGGTTGGGTTCAAACTTTTCCAGGGTATTCTAGGGGTCTTTGGGCGCCATTTTGTCAATTGGGCCATAAGGTTTTGAGGTTGGGATCAAGGTGAACATGTTTGATCTTTGAAAGAGGGTCAGTTTTGAACTTGAGCAAATCCTGATTTTTCTTTTATGCTTAACTCTATGGTGACCTTTTTGGGGTTCTTATGAATCCTTTTTGGGGTCACTCTCTTTCTATGTTTTATAGGGTACTAAGTGTACTACAACTTTTATAATTGGTCCAAGTCATGACAATGTGATTTACATAGACTTTTTGCCATAACCCCCCTCTCTTTTGTGCATGATAAGGCCAAGGCATAACTTCTAAGATGGTTTACACCTACTTAGGATCTTGATCCCCAAGTTTGGTGTCCTTTGCTCAATTTAAACCACATGTGATGATGGGTTCACTAATGTAGTCTTGAGTGAAAACCCTAGGTAACACCTAGGGTGTTACAACAACTGGACAGGATGACTAAAGTTATGCAAAGGAGACTGCCCATAGCTGTTGAGGAAGGCAAAAAAAGGCCACATGAACCTGTTCAAGCTGCTAAGTTTGCATCAGAGGCTGGCATCATTATTCCGGAAAACATGCATATCCTAACTCGTTGGAAAGATTACAAGGACGACCAGAAATACTACAACAGCTTTGTGTCACAGCTAAATGTAAGTGCATTACTGATTCTATGGTTCACTTGTATACTGCTTAACCTGAATTGACTAACTATGGAATTGTCATATGCATAGGGGCGCTTGTCCGTTAACACTGAGGACAAGGCAACAAAGGAAGCTTGCACCGATATGCTATGCTCTGCGGTAAAAAACCAGCGTTATCGGATCAAGAAGAAATACTTCAATGGTGTACCTGCAAATGAGATTAGGACAACTTCTCCTGTATCTTACATGACTAATGAACAGTGGAGGGCACTAGTTGCAAAGTGGTCTGATCCAAAGATCATGGTATGGGTATCTTGTCATATATTCTTCTTTCACTATAAGTTTCCAAAGGATCTTCACATTTTGAACCTATGATCTAATCTGACATGTTCATTATCTTGTAGGAAATAAGTGAAAAGAACAAGCAGAACTGCAGTAAAGTCAAGTTTCATCAGGCTACGGGCTCTCGCTGCTATGTGGCACACTTAGATGCATATGTAAGTAAATATTACCTTGTACTACTACCTGCACTTTTGCACTCAACAACTTCTATTGCATTTGATCTGAGAAAACTTCGCTATGATTGTTTATCCACAAAACAGAAGCAGAAGAGAAACAGAGAAGAACCCAGCTTAGATCAGACTGAAGAACTAGATGCGGTGGACGCCTTCAAGACCTGCCATACCAGCTCCAAACGTGGCCTGAGTGACCTAGCAAGAGAAGCACTTGTAAGTTCATTTATTTGATTTATTTAGTGTATTTTTTATCAGATCATATGAGGCAACACAGTTCATCATTCGCTTGAAATATTAGGTAGAGATCAAACACATTAGGCAGGACAATATCTCTAACTAAGAAAGATTTAGGAAGAGTTTTGCTACTCTCTAGTATCCTTCCACCATTGATGAGTTTCACATAATTGTTAGCTCCAAATCTGCTATAATTTGTCATCACTAGATGTCACATCTTATCAGTTTTTATTTTTCAAAAAATAGAAATTTTATTGCCTGATTGTCCAACTGACAGTCTTCTGAAAAGGAACATGATATCAGAGATCATTTGTGCCTAAATCTCTGCATTTTTACCTCTCAAAAGCAAATGCCAACTGCAATAAGTTTCTGTCAGTGTAGCATTGGTTATTATTTCATTATAAACACCTTGTGTCATATGTCTTCCTTAAATTATTGCAATAACTAACAATTGGCATCTTGTTGTTGCTCATTAGCATTAACATGTAATTGTTTTCTGTCCATGATATTTTAGTCTGATATGGAGGCTTTGAGGGCTGAACCTATTGCTGAAGGTGAGATGCCAACATCCAGTGTGCAGCTTGTGTCCAAGGTGTTGTCCCAAAATAGCTCACACCAATTCCTGAAGAGCGTTGGCATCAAAACACCGACATCCTCCAAGTCATCATCATCAAATCAAAGTGAGCTTCAGGAACAACTTGCAGCTGAAGCGATGGCTGCTGTTCAAGGTGAACTCGACCAGCTCAGGAAGAAATGTGAAGAAGTAGAGGAACAGCAGGCGAGTACACAAAGGGAGTTGGAGGAGTACAAGAAGATAACAGAGAAAAACAACAAGGAGATGGAGGAGACCAATGTGCTCATTAAGAAGCTCTTGTCCTTGCATGGTAACACTTCTTCTTCGACATGAGGGCCGCTGGTCAGAGCTGCTGTGTTTGGCCTGTTCTTTGACATGAGGGTACCCAAAAACTCAAGTTGCTCGTGGGTGGCAACTTTTTATTATATGCTGTTATGTTTGTGCAAACTCAACTGAAATGTGAAGTCAAGTGGTGATGATGTGAACTGAGTTCAGTGTTGTCCACTTAGTTTGTATACACACTGGAATACTAGTTTTATTCATCTACGGAATATGAAATTGTGTGCTCATTCCTCTGCTCTAGTATCTTTTGCAATTTCCAATAAAATTATTCTCTGCACTTCTGTGACCAAACTGGTGGCATATAATAAAACATATGCCACGTCAGCGTTGACGTCAGCTGCCACGTCAGCGCTGATGTCAGCTGCCACGTCATTAGCCACGTCAGCACTGACGTCAAACGCCAGCGTGGCATATGCCATTGGGACCCTTCCAAACGGTTAATGACCAAAACATGGCTCTATCTATGACGACACCGGACCGTCACAGAAAGCAAATGACGTTAACGACGCCGTCAGCTTGCCCGGGCAGACGGCGGATTATGACAAAAAAGTGCCTTCATCCATGACCAAACCTGATCGTCATAGAATGAATTAACTTCCATGACAACGCATATTTCGTCACAGAATGGATACACATCGATGAACGAAAATGGGCAGTCCGTCACAACTAAACATATGTGACGCGACCCTTGTGACCAAATCGGAATCATCACAAATTCGTAACAAATCATTATCTGTGACGATACCGGCATATTCCGTGACGCAATACGAACGTCATAGATGATAAGGTCTCTACAAGTGCAGCATGGTCGTAGAGTCTCGGAGTTGTAGTGTGCTCTTAAAAAGCTTGCTGTAATTCTCCATGGAGCCTAGGGGTCCGTTTATAGCCCTAAGAGGCCTAGGAGCTATTGGTGCTTCATTTGGAAGTTCCTGACCTTCCCTGTCTGTGTGTGCACCAGATTGTCCGGTGGCACACTAGACAGTACATAGTGCAATGGTCACTAGGTCATTGATTGGCTACCTTACTTTTCTGGGGGCGCCACACTGTCTGGTACGCCTAGATAACCGTTGGACGCCATGGCAGCCGCGAAGTAGCCAGCAGAGATTCATCACTAGACTGTTCGGTGATCAGACCCGGATGGTCCAAAAAGTTATAGCTGAGGAGCTCAAGGCTAAGGAGTTTGAGTCGTACAGCCACCTGGTTGTTCGGTGCACACCAGAAAGTCTGGTGGGTGGCACCTGACAGTCCCATGCCACCCAGACTAGTCCATTTCTCTCTCTATTGTGCCAAACTTCTTAACTCCTTTTTAGATCATCTGGAGAAGTTCCCTAGCACTTAAATGGACATTGTTAGAAACTAAAACATTTGACTAAGTTCTAGAATCATACCTTTGCAACTTCATCTCAATAGGATTTGCAATATGTGCAAACTCAAGTCCACAAAATACTTTTCTCTACAAAATGAGTTAAATCCCAAACACAAGTACTATAAATATTGTAAAGGACTTATGCAATATATTTAGAAGTGCAAACCTCACACTTATACCATTTCTCACAAAGTTGCATATTTAGGTCCATGTTTGTGCTCTTTTGGACTTGGCATTTTCAATTTGCCCTTTATATACCTATGCTCATGCTCATATAAAGATTGTTTTTTCAAGGTGGTGTGTTTAGCATTTAATCACCAAAACACTTAGAAATGGCCCAAAGACACATTTCCCTTTCAATATCAACATACACGACTTAGATAGCATAAAGTTCTCATTTGTGATTAGTTGAAATTTATAAAGTAGTGTGTGCACCTCTTGTTGTATCTTTTTCGCTCGGCTTTGAGTGATTGGTCTAAGTTGGTGATATTACCATAGTGGTCGGCAAGGTTGCTGGTGAGGTTGACGATGTTGTCATGGCCATATCAGCAGTGATGACAAGGACATTGATGATGACTCCACCTTGGAGGTATCAATTTTCACCGATGATCTCGTCGTTGAGGTAGATGAGCTGATGGTTCTTTGGCTAGTTAGGATAAGTTTCTTAGACTTGATGCTCATGAGAGAAAAGAATACAAATGCAAGTATGAGCGCATGCTTAGGGAGCTTGAGTCTGCTAGAGCTTCTATCGTGGTATCCGATGAGACTGGATGTGATGGGTGTGCTCTTCACAGGTCGAATATCACCACATTGCAGACTAAGTATGCCACTCTGCTAGATAAGTGCCAGGAGCTTTGATATAGATCAATCTTGTTGGGTGCATGTAAGGCTTGTCCTAGTTTGTAGACTGAACTAGCAGAGAAGAACATTAGGATATCCTCGCTTGAGAAAGCTAGCTTAGTGAGTGCACCTGTACATGTTCAGTGTGCACTCTATGAGCATTTACAGTCAGATCTTGAGCCCTGCAGACACAACAAGACTAGGATCGAGGAAGAAAACACATACCCTAGTTGGGCTTGATGGTCAGTCAGTTCAAGAGGGGAACTAGCGGACCAGGGTTAGGCTTTGCTACTAGGGTTGGAAGTGACGCTCGTTATGGTAAGGTAGGTGAGTGCAGTCGATTGACACCATCAGAGATACCTCCAACCACCTCCTAGACTATCAAACTCACTCCACCCAAATTTGCCACCCTAGTTGTGAGAGATGGAGTGTTTGTAGAGCCTTTGAGAGCTCCACATTAGAAATAAGTGTGGTATCCCAAACCTAACCATCTCAGGAACCCACTTGACACCTTGCTTGACATCTCTTGTGATCCCCTTCCTAGAGCACCATAGCCACCCAAGATGACCCAGTCCCACAAAAAGACTACACTTAAGAGAGAGGTGAGGTACCATTGTGAGTATTGTGAGCTGAATGGTCATTTGGTTGTGTTTTGTTTTAGGAGGAAGAGAGATGAAAGGTTGTGTTTTGAGGTGACCATAAGGGACATGTACCACCCTTCTCATGGTGTACATGATCCTCCTGCTCAGAGATGCACTGCTAGGCCTAGTGGTGCTTTTCCTTAGGTTGCTAGGCCTCAAGCAGTGAGACTACATGGTGGTCGTGCCAGGCGAGGTGTTGGTCATATGCCATATCACCAAAGAACCATGGTAGAGGCTTTGGTTCCCACAGCTTTAACGGATCACAATTTCCTTCTTGTGGTGATCGCTACTATAACACCCTGAATTTGGGGATATAAAATTTCTTCTCTAATATCTACCAAATTTAGGTGTTACCTCTTGTTTCTCTCTCTAGATTTCTTCTCTTTCTCTTTTATTAGAGCTATGTCTAGTTTGTGGGGGATTAACTATTTATTCAATATAGCAAAACCTATGTGAGTCATGAAATGTTGCATCATGCTGAGCCTAAATTATTCTTTTGTCTAATGCACATGTTTGAATTGGGTTGAATTTGAATTGGGTTTGAATTTGATTTGAAAATCCATAGAGAAAATAATAATAAAAGCATTTGGAAAATCCCTAGAAAAAGAAAAGGCAATTTCGGCCCACTCAGCCCAACCTAGCCTAGCTAGGCCGTGCACGCGCGCCCACTTCGCCTGACAGGTGGGTCCCACCTATCAGCGATAGCCCGCGTCCGTGCTCTCTCCCTCGCTCCCTCTCGCTGTGCAGTGGGGCTGATCTGTCGGCCATTTCCCTCATGTGCGTGTGTCCACTCTCTCTCTGCGTTGTGGGCCCGCCTCGTCAACGCCGTGAACTGTTCGCCCGCCCACTCGCTCTCTCACGCTGCGCGGCGGGCCAGCCCTGTCAGCTCCGTCTTCCCTGCAACCGCCACTGACCCACGTCCGTGCGTTCACTGTGGAGACCGCCCACGTCGCCTACCCACGAGCCTCAGCTCCCTTTTGAACCCCACCCGCACCCACTCTCTCTCTCCTGCCTCATTTCGCACACTCTCGCCCTCTCTGGCGCTCTGCCATCTCCACTCGAGCTCGCTGCAGATTCGTGGCCATGTTGTCAGCAGTCCAGCCCATCACAAGTCGCGCCAAGCTGTCCCGAGCTCTGTCCCGAGGTGAGGAACTCGTTCCCGTGCTTGGTTTACCTTATTTTCGCCTCGTCTTAGCCAATTTGGCCCTTACCGGAGTCCGGCCGTGCCCGCGCAGTGACTGACCGATTTAGCCTCGCGTCGTGCCCCTGCGTTGGTCAGGAGTGTTCCCCTTACCTTGCTGAAGCCAGTCTAGGCCTTAGCGCGCCCAAAACCCCCTCCCAGCGATCGAGATTCCTTGCCTGAGTTATCCGACCCGCTCGGAGCACCTCCCCTTCACCATTTCTCCCTTTCCAGTCCCATTCTCGCGACCGGAGTCCCGTTGGTGAGTTCGTCGGACCTCCCTAGTCAGTTCCAGCCCTCACCGGTGATCCCAGATCCCCCAGCGACCACATCTGCCTAGTCTCTAGTGACTTCGCCGCCGCAAAGAGAGCAACACCGGACACCGAGCTATAAAACACCATGCACCCCATCAAAATCGTCTGTCCTAGATCCAACGATTCTGATCTGCGGATATCGGTCGCGTCTACGCGCTCTACCCTGGGCCCCGCCTATAAGTGCATGCGCCCCCTGGTGCTAGGCCCAGCTGGTCGGCCTGCCTCCCTCCCCAGTCACTGACATCCCTGGTTCACTTGTCAGTGCTCACCCGCGGGCCCACGCGCACGATCGCACTCAGATCTAATCCTGGTCGTTGATTAGCGAATGCACGATCGAGATTAGCCGATACCCGTTCGCGTGGAAAACTTGTTAAAAACCCCTCGGCTTTCTGAGAATCCACCCATCATCCCTAAGTTTCACGCGCAGGGCCCTATGTTTTTGCAGAAAAGCCCCTGACCTTTTAAATTATCGCAGAATTAGACCTAGTTTTGTATTTTGAATTCCAAAACTTGTTTATTTCATATCTTTTTCATATGAACTCCAAATTATGTGATTCAAATTGCAAAATGTTCATAAGATTATTCTCCATCTGCTTAAATTATAATCATTCATTGTCTGTAGGTATTAATTTTAAGTCTAGACTATAGGTTAGTGTAAGTGATCGCTTATTTATTAATAAGAAAAATAAAATGAAAACCCTAATCGTAATTAGATGATTAACTTTGTGAGGTTAATAGTATGTAATATATGAATCCATCCCTGGTATAATTATTGTGTTTCATTAAGTTAAATGAAATTAAGTTATGTAATCTATTGAGATAGGCAGTACTAAGAACAACGAACCTCTAGGTGTATTAGTCCACCCTAGAACCTGAGTTTACCTCTTGTGTTTATTTTGTTCTTTCGAGCTTGTGTGCACTTGTTTGTACATGTTTGGTGTATTGTTTCTTTGTCTTTATCCAAATGTATTGAATGCATGATCGCTTTGTTTAAACATCGAGCAGTCCGTGGTTCCTGAGTGTGTTGCCGGAGACCTTCCTGAGCAACAACCTGGTGAAGGCAAGTGTCCTCTGACCCATTTTGTCCAACTTACTTTATAATTCACTATCCCACATACTTTATTGAAACCTAAGGATTGACTAGTGTCGACGTTTGGTATCCGACCACACACCCGGGGTACCCTCGTGATGCTTTTGGGTAGGACAGTATCGTAGATTGTAACTCAATGGTTCGTGCTAGGAGCACGAGAAAAGAAAGAGTCGAGCGAGTTTCAGCAGGTTTGGGCTGCTTGAGAAGCGTAATACCCTACTTCCTAAGATGACTTTGTATGTGGAGATGTTTACAAGTGGTGTCTACCAAGTGGTGAGGTGCTAATGAGATGAAAGTGATGGGGAACCCCCTTGGCCTTATATACACAACCATAGGGCACTTCCCACGTACATGCTGATCACACTCTTCCAGCTTATCTCCTAGCTAATAATGAATAGACTTTGCTTATCTCGAGGAAAACCTGGCGCAATCGTTCCGATCTATCCCCGGTGTTCAAGGATGTCGGGCGTGGGAAAAGTGAACAGCTTCAACGGGATCATGCCCCAGCCACGAATAATCGTGACGTGAGCCCATTACCTTCCTGGGTTGGCCCATTTCCACCATTATCTTTGCCTAGCCCATGACACGGCGTCCTTGTGGGCGATTGGCTAGTGGCCCCAAGTAGAGTTTTCGCCTTCTAGTGGACCTGTGGATATCTGTCCCCCACAAGCCCCTAATCTTTGAGTTGATTTTGAAATAATCGATTCAAAGGTTCCTGGTCCTTGCTTATGGGCTCATAGTATGACTTGAAATATTTATACCTCCGTTGGGTGCACCCATTGGGTGTAGCCCCCGAGCTTTGAGTTGATTTTGAAATAATCAATTCAAAGGTCTTCATCTTATGCTTTTGAAATCCACACTTGGCCTCAAAGTATTGTGAATCTGTTGGGTGCACCGAAGGTACACCCAATGAGTGTAGCCCCTGAGCTTTGAGTTGATTTTGAAATAATCAATTCAGAGGTCTTCATCTTATGCTTTTGAAATCAGCACTTGGCTTCAAAGTATTGTGAATCTGTTGGGTGCACCGAAGGTGCACCCAATGGGTGTAGCCCCCGAGCTTTGAGTTGATTTTAAAATAATCAATTCAAAGGTCTTCATCTTATGCTTTTGAAATCAACACTTGGCTTCAAAGTATTGTGAATCTATTGGGTGTAGCCCCCGAGCATTGAGTTGATTTTGAAACAATCAATTCAAAGGTCTTTATCTTATGCTGCTTTCAAAATGATTTTTCAGAATAACCTAGTGATGACATCTATTCGTATCTTGTTAGGTCTAGAATCAATTTGATCGGTGACGAGTTGGAATCCAGCCGGTTGAAACAGGGAGCCCTTGGCTGGACACCACTCAGCACCGTACTTTAATGCTTCTGTTGATTGGACTTGTGCTTTGGTAACCACATTTGAACTTCCTCCCATTTCAGTCGATCTTCCCTTTTTGTCGCGGTATATTCATTACGTATATTTTGCAGGTATCGCTGCTTCAGAAAATCTTGAAGAATCCAGGTGGTACACCCAATGGGTGTGCCCAAAAGGTGTCTACCCCGCAGAAGGTGTTTATCGCGTTGTCCTAAAGTAGTAACTTGACATGACAGAGAGGTGGAATCATTTGCCTGAGCGATTGACTTGAATCCAACCGGTACCGTGTTACGCAAAACGGTGCCAGATGCCTAACTTATTTTCAGGCGGTTTGAATTGCTTATTGAATTGTTGTGACTGTTTGGTGAGCGGGGTAGGAAGTGGACGGTCACACTCGATCTCTTTAAATAGCCCACCTGCCTTGGCTGCTTTCTTCACTCACTCTTGATCACTTGCCTTCCCCTTCCTCTTCAATTCTCCTCCTTCTGCATGACCATGGGCAGAGGCAAGAAAGGCAAGAGATGGCCCCACCGTGCTGATGGGAAGCGCAAGCGTCCTCCGAGTCCTCCCTTGGAGGACTTCGGGGACTCAGAGTACTCGGAGGAGGTTTCCTCCAAGTATGATCGATCGCCTGCTCCAGCGTCCTCCGTGGCGTCGTCTGAGGATGCGGACGACTCCATGGGGTTGTCTGTTGAGGCGTGGGGCGTACTGGCGATCCATCGAGTGTGCCGGGCTTGGTGGGTTGGATGACTCAGAGGAGGCCTCCTCGGAGGAGGTGGAGGACTCCTCCGACTTCGAGGAGTGGAGCGACAGTGAGGGCGACGACGGCGAAAGCGACGGTAGTAGCGGCGGCAGCGGCGACGACGGTGGCGAGGGCAGCGGCGACGACAGTGGTGGCGAGGGCGACGACGGCAAGGGCAACGACGAAGGCGGCAACAACGACGGCAAGGGCGATGGCGGCAATGACAAGGCCGATGGCATAATGCTGCCGACATAAATAATAGTATAGTGAAGCAGTACTAGTAGTTAGTAGTAGAATAATGTAGTTTAGTTAGTAGTGTAGTGTACTCTAAGTAGTAATGTAATGTAATGGTCGAGGGGTGGGAGGCCGACTTATGATGAGTCAATCTCAATTTTGTAATGATCTCCCCCCCGGTGAATGAAGACATGTTTTCCTGCTAATCTGTTGTTGCACATTCTGCTTTTGCATCTGACGGTTCACTAGCATTTTAGAGGTAATGCCCGAGTGATGCTTTCTTTTTTGCGATCCAAACTTCTCCCGAGCTATTGGCCTGCCACTTTGTGCTCGACTTAACATGCCAACCCATACTTCTGCTGACGTGCCCTTGAGTTCTGAGCCCTAGTTCTTGCTTTTTCCTCCGCTGCTCTCTAGTTTTCTAAGTTCCTAAATCTGTTCATGTCATTTGAGAAATCATGATGGTGCCCAAGAAAAGAAAACAAAGTGTTGCTATCCCAGTCATCCCTCCAATCGATCCCAACAGTCAACTCCCCTTTGCTGGTAACCATGTTTCCATTGTTTCTGAAGCTGACCTTCTGCACCTTGTTGATATTGGTGTTGTACTATTGAAAGAACTATGTTCCTGGCGGATTTGGTGCAGAGTCACTGTCCTCACAGAGGATACTCATGAGGCAGTTATCTTCGTGCCTTTTCTCATCCGAGGACTGGCCCTGCCAGTTTCTCCCTTCTTTCACGGTCTTCTCGATTTTTAGTCTCTGAACCTCACTCATCTAAACCCCAATTATGTGCTTCAAATTGCTATGTTTGTTCATCTTTGCGAAGCTTTCCTTGGAATTCTTCCACACTTCAGGCTTTGGAAGTACCTCTACCATTGTCGGCCCGGGATGGCTGGAGGGCAGCATCAGGTTGTTGATGGTACTAGCTTGGAACTTCGTCGAGGCAGAAAAGCTGAGTTTCTCGACATTCCCTTGAAAGACAGTATTAAGGGATGGCGCTTCGAGTGGTTTACTATGGGAAATCATAACAAGTCCCTTTCTGCTCGATCAGGGAGGCAGCCTGACGTTCGAATTCCTAGCTGGATAGAAGTCCCTATAGATTTAGAGCTTGCTGAGTCTAGGGTGTTGCTTGCAGAGATATGTGTGTTGAAGGACAGAGGCTTGAA
Source organism: Zea luxurians (assembly GCA_029449295.1). Lineage (NCBI taxonomy): Eukaryota > Viridiplantae > Streptophyta > Magnoliopsida > Poales > Poaceae > Zea > Zea luxurians. The sequence goes on along the minus strand of JAOPSE010000001.1, from coordinate 38,547,962 downwards.
AGCTAAAGCTATTGTTGTGATTTGGTTTTCAAGAATATTCAGGCTTTGAAAGATAGAGTCTACCCTGCCTACCTGTACACTGGGGTTAATGACCCTACTAAAATTACCAACAAATGTTTTTCTGAGGAGGACATGTTGAGTCGAGTTGATTCGATGCTGAGAGGCAAGGTTTCGAATGATGCTCCCTTTTCGTATTCTGCCTGGAATCTTCCCCCACAGAGACCCTTTTCCAAGTTCGTATCCAACTCACCTGTCTAAGACGGTGCTCCGGGCCATAGTGTGCGACCCTCTTCAGAAGATATTGAGGCCTTCATTGCTCCATACCAAAATTTACCTGAAAAAGAAAGACAGACCCATCTCCAGATGCAAACCACTGCTGATGAGGCTAAGGTGAATGTTGTTCTCAGTATGTTGGCAGGCAAGTCGTCTGACTCTATCCGTACTGAGTCGACGAGTGCTACAGATGGCATATCATCGATGAGGATGAAGGAGCTCATAGTCTTGGAAGTGTCCGTAGCAAACGATTGCATCGAACGAGCCATCTAGCCGTGTCTGTCGAGGCGAAGAAAAGAAAGAAAAGACTTCGGCGGGCATCTGGCTTGGAGCTAGGTGCTGACTCTACTATCCCAGTCCTCGGTGGTGGCTCGGCGAGTGCCAACCTCGAGGATGATATTGAGAATTGTGGTGGTGCCAGAATTGGTGGACGTGTGTTTGATGAAGATGAAGAGGATGAAGAGGAAGTTCCCCCTTTGATTCGTAAGAACGGTCATAGCAAAAACAGTGATGACGTCCCAATTCAGGCTCTATTAGGACTGGTTAGTCTCTAGAGGTTGATGATGAAAGCCATTGACCATGCACTGGAGGAGATTATCCCTGAAGATCTTTTTTCAGAGCTTCCTGAAACTGAGGGTGCCATCATCCATATAGAGGTCCCAGATGACATCCCCTCAGCTAGTAATCCAGTTGGACAAGAAATAACCGGGACAGTTTCTCACACTTTTTTGACCTTTAAGGGTGGCCTAGTTCATGGGGACACATCGGCTCCTGACATTGTAGGCTAGGGTTACCTAGCTCCTGTGGGTACGATCGAGGGTGCTTCAGCTTCTAAGGGTGCCACTAAGGATAACCCAGCCCTCGAGGGTGCTGCTAAGGATGACCTAGCCCCAAGGGTGCCAAGCTTGGCTCCTCCTCGGCTGCTTCCATGGACATTCATGCTAGATCGCCACCAGTTCAATCTAAGGAACCAGTGGTGACAAGTCCTCCTACTGCTCTTGTCGGTTCGGTTACTTTAGAGGTCAGTGACCCAGATGCTGGGAATCCACTTCCTGCTGTCGGAGCTAAGGTCTCTCTGAGTGTTGCCTTGGGCGTGAGCTCTAATCCTCCTTTGGTGCTCGAGTCTGCTCTCAATATTGCTTCTGTCGATACTCCACCATCTGATAGCACGCCGATGCCTCCGGCTCTAGGATTTCCCTTGTTCCTTTCTAACCTTCAGGTGAGCTAAACTTTGCCTTGCTTTACTTATGTCGACAAATAGGCTCCTTCGCTAACTTTTGTGTCTGCAGAATGTTCTAAACTTTGTGTCGGCCCAGCTGAGGTCTTGTGGTGCCCCTGTTCCTGATCAGGTTTTGTCCTTGCTGCAGTGGAATCCTCTCCTCCTCTAGAGGCAAAATAGATGATCTAAAAGCCTCAAACATCGGTTAATGGGTCGGTATCTTTCTTTGATGTTCATTGCTTCTCTTGTTTTACCTCCTGTATTTTTTCCTTATTGCTTTACTAGTTTTGACTCAACGGTGTTCCAACACTGAGGAAAGGTACGCTCAGAGTCAAGTCGATCTGAACTAGGTTTCTACATTCTTGGATGGCACTCAGACCCTAAACTCCTCCTTGAATGCTTAGCTTGATTTAGAGAAGAGGGCTCATGAGGTAAGTTTCCCTAATAGTCCCTGATGCTTCTATTTCGTGCCTTTACTTCGATGTTCAGTGCTCTTCTTGCCTATTGGAGGAGAGGCAAACGCTTCTTGATTCCCATGATAGTCTGGACAGACTGTACCGTGATGCTAGCAATTCCCTTACTATTTTGGAGAGGAGTCATCGCTTTACCATGTCAGAGCTTGACCATCCTAGGGATGAGTTGAGGGCCTCCCAAACTGAAGTGTCATGGCTTAATAAGTTACTGTCTTCAAAAGATTCTGTCATCAAGGAGTTGCGTGCCTCGAAGAAACTTGTTTCGCATGAGTTGGAAATCGCTCGTTACGACATTAAGGCCTTAGAGGATGACCGTAGTATCATGAAAGCAATGTGTGACAAAGCGATGGACAAAGTTGTTCATACTGGGCACATCCTGATGAAAAGACCTGGCATTGTGGTGCCTGATGACATTGTTGCTGATGTTCTTGCTGCATCCGCTGGTGCGAGCAAACCTTCTTCCTTTGGTGATCCTATTAGCCAAGTCCCCTACAAGAATGCTCCTGCACAGTAATTTGCGTGATGAGGACAAACTTTTTGATTTGTTTGGACAAGAAACACTTTTCCTTGAGTTGGTATTTTTGTCAAGATCGCACATCATAGAGTTCATGTGTGCGTGATCACGCTATGTTTAAACCGACTGTTCTGTTAGTAGGGTGTTGAGATCACCCTCGGATATGCGAGTGTGAACATGTTGTATTGCCTTAAGGCGTTTCTAACTTAAGTTGATTGCTTCGTTAGTAGGGTATAGTAATCACCCTAAGTCATGTAAGCGTGAGCATGTCGCACCGTCTTAAGGCGTTTTCGACTTAAGCCGATTGCTCCGTTAGTAGGGTATAGTAGTCACCTAAGTCGTGTAAGCGTGAGCATGTCGCACCGACTTAAGGCGTTTTTGACTTAAGTAGATTGCTCCGTTAGTAGGGTATAGTAGTCACCCTAAGTTGTGTAAGTGTGAGCATGTTGCACCGACTTAAGGCGTTTCTGACTTAAATCGATTGCTCTGTTAGTACAGTATAGTAGTCACCCTAAGTTGTGTAAGCGTGAGCATGTCGCACCGACTTAAGGTGTTTCTAACTTAAGCCGATTGCTCTGTTAGTAGGGTATAGTAGTCACCCTAAGTTGTGTAAGCATGAGCATGTCACACTGACTTAAGGCGTTTCCGACTTAAGCCGATTGCTCCGTTAGTATGGTATAGTAGTCACCCTAAGTTGTGTAAGCGTGAAGGCATGTTGCACCGATTTTAAGTTATTTCCGAGTTTAGCCGATTATTGATTGAGGTTGCCTATGGTAGAACATAGAAGCTTTATTGATAATGAAACCTTTTGCTTACAAAGCATAGCTTGTCTACCAGAATTTCGGGGTACTGCTATGGATAGAATTTCCTGAGGTGTTCAATATTCCATGAATTCTCCACTTCGGTGCCATCCATTTGGGTGAGTTGGTAGGATCCTAGTCGGGTAACTTCTGCAACGACGAATGGTCCTTCCCATGGGGGTGATAGTTTGTGCCGTCCTTCCCCCATCAATATTCGGCGGAGGACTAGGTCTCCTACTACAAAGGATCAATGTCGTACTGCTTTGTCGTGGTAGCGCCTCAGGGTTTGCTGGTATCTGGTCGACTGAATGACCACATTCAGCCGTTCTTCCTCTAATATATCAATGTCTTCTAGCCTGGTTGCTTCTGCCTCAGCTATGCTTTTGAATGTTAGCCTGGGTGCTCCAAAGATCAAATCTGCTAGTAATACTGCCTCCAATCCATATAGCATGAAGAATGGAGTGTTTCCATGTAAAGCCTAGCTTAGCTGGGTTCATAGGCTCCAGACCACATAGGGCAGTTCTCTGATCCATTGTCCTGCAAGCTTTTCACTCTTGTCGAACACTTTTTTCCTGAGTGCTTCAAGTATCATTCCGTTGGCTCTTTCCACCTACCCATTAGCTCTTGGGTGTGCTACTGATGCATACTTGATTTGGATGCTCCTTTGCTCGCAGAAATCAAAGAACTCTGAGCTAGTGAAGTTAGATCCCAGATCTGTGATGATGCTGTTAGGTATCCCGAACCTAAACATTATTTCTTGAATGAATTCTACCGCCTTTACTTAGGTCAAAGAGGCGATGGGTTTGTATTCTATCCATTTTGTGAACTTACCAATGGCGACCAGTATTTGAGTATATCCCCCTTGAGCTTTTTTGAATGGCCCAATCATGTCTAGCCCCCAACATGCGAAAGGCTATGTTACAGAAATAGTCTACAACTGTTGGGCGGGCAGATGTTGTTGTTTTGATAAAACTGGCATGCTTCGCACATCTGAACTAACTCTGTTGCGTCATTCTTCGCTGTTAGCTAGTAGAACTCGAACCTGAAAGCTTTCCCTACTAATATCCTTGATGCTGCATGCATGCCACATTGCCCCGCATGAATTTCATTCAGTCGTTGCCTTCCAGTAGCCGAGTGAACACACTTCATGAGGACTCCTCCTGCACCTCTTCTATATAGCAAACCCCCTATGATGGTATAGTGGGTCGACTATCTCGCGATGCATTCTGCTGCGACCTTGTCATCTGGTTCTTCCTTGTTTTTATGTATTTGATAATTGACTCCCTCTAGTTGTTGGGATCTGTTTCGGCTTGGCCTAGAATGTGGCACTCCTCAACCTGCTCTGCGGTGATGCTCGATAGCTGTATCTCTTAGACGAAAACCCCAGGTGGAACCTGGGCCCGGTTGGACCCCAGCTTTGATAATGCATCTGCTGCTGCATTGTGATCCCTTTCCACGTGGTGAAATTCTAAGCCCTCAAATTTGTCCTCTAGCTTCTGTACCACCGCGTAGTATCTGTTCATTGAGTCGGTTGAGCAGTCCCAGTCCTTGTTTACCTGGCTGATGACTACCAATGAGTTGAGTGTGTTCATTAAATCCCATACTAACCAAATAACTCACAATCAGATGGAGTCCACACACTCCGTAGCTAACAAGGCCATTGGCTTAATGCAAGACACCTCGAAGAAGCTATTTTCTGTTGTCAGTGACAAACTCCATCCAAGACGTGGTATGACCTCTTCCGAGGTCACCTAGCTTCAAATTGGATTGGAACAAATCGTTGAATTTGTGGACTAGGACTCTTTGGAGTGCAAGTATGCCTTTGATAATATAAAGAATGTAAAACAAGATGTAGACGTTGACGATTATGTGTCGTCCGATGATTATGTGTTGTCGCCTATGGAACCACTAGAGGGTGAATTGTTCGACTTCACTAAGTGTTTCGAATAAATGTGGGGAGTCAAATACAACTCTGACCAGATCTCATCGTTTAGTGACAACGAGCTACAACTAATGTCCAGTTTGGCTACGAATTAGGTCCTACTCTTAGTTCTAAGGTGTCACCTAGGTCGTAGTTTAAGGTGTAAGGTGTTCCCTATGCAGTCAGTTAAGGTGTTAGGTGTTCGCAGTTATCTACCACCAGGTATCTTGTGTTGTTTGTCAACATGTATTGGGATTGCCTATTGAACCGATATTCAGTCTGCTATGTATGTGTTTTATTCCAATAAATGTGTTCTTCCATCTTATGTTCAGGTTACCATTCCACCATTAGATGGAAAAATCTATAAAGGTCATAGCCAAGTGGGACACGAGAGTAGCTAAAATATACAATGAAATACATGTCGAAGAGGTGAATGCACACAACAGGCCACAACATTTTCTAAATGTTGAAGGATACTCTAACCTGATTACAAAGTTCAAAGAATGCACTGGATGAACGTACAGGAGAGACCAAATGAAAAATAGGTGGGGCACCTTAAAAAGAATGTACACTCAATGGAAGACACTAAACGAGAGGTTCACATGCCTAAGTGCTACGGATGACTGGTGGGCAAGGCAAAATGAAGTAAGATTGTTGTTTCCTCTTTTCCATTAGTTGTAAAGACAATCCATTTGAGTGTTAAATGCAGTCCCTTAGTTTTTGAATGGAGACTATGCTGAGATGTATAATTTTCAAGAATCAACCCTTGTAAAATGAGGAGGATCTTTGGATTATGTTCGGGCCTATTGTTTTCACTAATGAAACCACCCTAATTCCAAGAGCTCAACCAAGGGATGCAGCTTCATTGTCAGATGAGAACAAAGATGATGATCTAGTCCATGTGGGAAACAACCTGAACCTGGACCCCAACACTAAAGCCATGTGAGAGTTCATACTGGTCCGAGTTATGAGTCATCACTTTTTTAAAACTGTGAGCACTGTCGTTTACATTTGAGTTTGTTAGACATTTACTAGATCTCTAGTTTTGCAGTTTTGCAATGTCATGTCCAAGAAAGAACACCTTATATATGATACTTTGTGCTCAGTACTATGAAACAGACCTTGTAGTTCATATATGTTGTTGATGTCTTAGTCGTTTGTTTAACAATTATGTGAACTACTTGTGTTACATTTGTGCTATGATTGTAGATGTCAGATACAGACAACAAAGTTACTAATGAGGAGTATTTGCTGGCATTGCTTGTAATGGACATATGGGTGAGCTCGTTGAACACACTAGTATGTCGACCAATGGAGCAAATAGGTATCCAGTGGGTGGAGAGAACATTGGAGAATAGTGACGATTGTTACAACTTGTTCCGCATGCGCTGCACTGTCTTTCCTTGACTACATGATTTGTTAGTTAACAATTACAACCTCATTGCTAGTCAAGGAGTATCTATGAAGGAGGCCTTGGCAATTTTCCTTTGGGCATGTGGTGGACCGTAGACGTTCAGACAACTTAGGAACAAGTTTGGGTATTCTTTGGAACCATAAGTCACAAGTTTAGTGAAGTACTCGAGTCAATATACATGATGTCAAACGATGTCATCAGGCCGAAGGATCCGAACGTTACTGAAATTCACCTAAGACCCAGGGAGGCTAGGTTTTGGTCACATTTTAAGGACTGCATAGGGGTTATCGATGGTAGTCAATTCCCTGCTAGTGTACCAATGTTGGAGCAAGACAAATATATTGAGGGGCACATGTACGCATCACAGAATGTTATGATCGTTTATGACTTTGACATGAGATTTACGTTTGTCGTAACTAGTTGGTCGGGCCTGTGCACGATACCCGAGTCCATGTAGGATACTTGAGTCTGGGCCCATCATATTAGATAGCTATATGGATTACCAGAGTCGACCACAAGGATTCACAATTTGTGCTATAGTTTAGCAGACCCTCCTCGTGGCTCTCACGTTGGGATAGCTCCTCCTACAGCTCATATATCAGCATTGTTCTATCTCCCTTTCTTTGATGGCTTGAGACAATCACCTCACAACTTCACCATGGTTGCTCGAGTTCTTTAGGACCTGATGAGGCGTACTCTGCTGCTAAGGACTGGATACAATGAAGCACTTACACACCTACAATTGTGGTTGCTTGTAGCTCTAGTCACCCATTTAGTCTTTGATGTGGTTGATTTTCTTATCTATGAGATTGAGGATGTGGTGTTTGATGGCTTGAGAGCCTGGCATCAGCTGCCTTATGCTCATATCCTTTGCCACATATTTGCTCAGCTAATTCACCCCCTCAGTTCCAAGTAGCCTTGAGAGCTACACGCTTATCCTTTATTGTCTACAAGCCTCATCTAGAGGATATCTTGCGGCCTGGCACTCACAGAGATAGTACACCTGCAGTAGGTCACTTGACTCTAGAGAGAGGAGCATGCAGAATTTAGATGGCTTGAGCTACACAAAGCTACAGTTGACTCTTTAGATTCTTTAGATGATGATATTGCTCCTCCACCGCCTCTAGACTTTCCTTCTCGTCCACATGATGCAGAGGTTGGTGGCTCTAGCTTAGTTCCACCACTAGTCCCTTAGACACCTAACCCTGCACTCCCTGCGCTTCTTTAACACCTGATTCAGCAGCAGGAGCGTCAGGCAGCTAAATAGGCTCGCCTTGCCATAGAGCAGGCTCAGATGATAGCTGACCAAGCTCGACATAATGAGGAGCTTCGCCTGGCCTAGCAAAGACGAGATGACCTGATGCTAGCTCTAGTTGAAAACATTCAACATCGCTAGGACAAGTTCTAGCAGCAGCTTCTCGTAGATAGGGCAAAGCACCGGGCCTTCATGCAGTTTATCTTTAGAACACCGGTGCTCCAGTGCCTCCAATCCAGTCGGCTCCACCCCTCCACTTCAGACTGCAGTAGTTCCAGCTATTTAGAGTAAGTCTACTAGAGTTGCCTTTTTCTCGCTTTGGCCAATCACCCTTGACTTCTCCACGGAGGCCGTTGGAGTCGAGAGTGTTCAAGAGATAGTGCCACTTGTGGTTCCAACATTTTCTACTCCTTCAATGGCAGTGTCTGTGCCAGCTCCAGCACTAGAACCAGCTCTAGCACTAGCTACAGCTCCTCAGTCTCTGTCGTCAGATGCTTCTGAGTCAGTCCCTGCTCCAGCCTCTTCCAAAGATATTGGATCGGACTCTTACTTGTACCTTGATAACATGTTTGAGCTGAGTCCTTTCCCTCACCCAGATGCGCCTGCTGCACCTACTCAGGATCCATAGATTAGGGCATACTTTTGGGTACTTGATGCCAAATGGGGAGAGAAGATTGTGTATGAGAGTCAGGGGGAACTATGAAAGTTAGGGGGAGCTAGAGAGAGACACTTTTGATGTTTCATATGTTATGCTTGTGTGATACTCTCTGTTGACTCCCTACTTTTGATTAACTCTTAATGATATGCTCTCATGCTTTTGATGACTTGTGTGTTTTGTTATATATGTTTTCACTCACTTTATGCACTTGTCATATAATACCTGCTTTCTGTGTCATGTATATGCACTTATGTCTTTCTCTTTTATACATGACCCTCTCTTGTCAAAATATATGATTATCACTGACTCCTCAGAAATTTGAAAAGAACCAAAAACAAAATTCTCTCATACTTTGTAAGGTTGTCATCAATCACCAAAAAGGGGGAGGATGAAATCGTCTAGGCCCCTAGTTGGTTTTAGTGATTAATGACAATATAAGATTATTGTGACTAGGTTGTTTTGTAGACTACACGGTAAGTTAAGTCACATTGCAGGTAGATGGACTTCAACAAAACACCAGATGATGGAAATTTGAAAATGGCTAAGGAAAGATGTTTAAAAGGTCAAGGACTTCTAGTTCTAAGTGTCGAAGGAGTTGTTGGACACTTAGATTAGAAATAGGCCTTGTTTTTAGTCGTACTATAAAGGGGGAGGGTTTGGATGAGTAACTTGACCTAGACATGTCTCATGTAGTGTGGTAGGTTCCACATACATAAAACTAGTTCTAAGTATCTCACATAGGTCCATGAAAAAGTTAGAGCAAAAACCGGTTTGAAAACACATTTAGAAAAGTGAAGGAGTGCCCCTGCTGGGTCACCGGACTAGTCTAGTGGCACACCAGACCGTCCGGCCAGAGGGGCCTCCCTATGCTCGGTCTAGCAATGGGCACCGGACCAGTCCGGTGGCCCACCAGACCGATCTTCTAGAGAGCCCTGCAGACTAGGTCTACTAGCTAGGCACACCAGATCGATCCGGTGGCCATCTTCGGGCATGCTGTACCGAGTGAGAGTAACGGCTAGCTCTGATAGCTAGTCATTGGTGGCACACCGGTGGCGCACCGGACCGGTCTGGTGCACTAGTCGAGAGCATGTAAGTAACAGCTAGTTAGGGTGGTTAGGGTATTTATATCCCTTCCACCAGCCATATTCATTGTCTTGTTTCCCTAACCATATAGGATTCATTGCTTTGAGCTTGCAAGTCATGTTTGCATAGTGAGGAGATTAGGAAATCATAATCCCATGATTAGCGCCTTATTAGTGCAAGATAGAGCCACCTAGAGCATCGACCACTCACATTAGGCTTGTCATGGTCAAGTGAAAGTCTAGAGCTTTTTACTCTTGGTGATCGGCATCACCTAGACGACTTAGTGGTGATTGGAGCCCGGTGATCACCTCGGAGTCTTTGTTGGTGACACGGCTCAGCGATTTTATGTGGTCGTGAGGGATTCACTGCACTGGAGAGGCAAAGGATCATCTCATATTGAGCACTTGGTCCTTGCGAGGACTAAGAGAGAGCGATACCCTAGCACGGGTGCTCCAACGAGGACTAGTGGAGAGTGTCGACTCTCCGATACCTCTGAAAAAATTTGGAGAAGTTTTCTTCCCTTACTTTACATTTCACATTTACTTTGAGCTATTTACTTTGTGTATTTGCATTCCTAGTATTTGACATGATGACTTAGGGTTGGCTTAGAGTTTCCTAGCTTTAGTGATCTAGCTAAGTAGTTGGGTGAAGTTGGACTCTTGTTTAAGGTTTAATCTTGTGCAAGAAAATTAGAAAAACCCAATTCCCCCTCTCTTGGGCATCGTGATCATTTCACAGTTATCACGTATGATGAAAGGTTCCCACATCTACCTAAAGGTAAAATTATGAAGTTCACATATCAGTATTGTATGTGTCACACTTTACCCAATAATGCATTCTAACAAAAAATTTCAACTGCAGGGAAATATTAGCTTGTCGATTCTGGTTACTCAAACCAAAAGGGATACCTCGAACCATACAAGGGACAGAAGTACCATGTGTCAAAATGGTAGCATGGACGAGAGCCAGTCGGTGTGAAAGAGGTCTTCAACTATGTGTATTCCTCCTTACGGAATGTGATCGAAAGGTCTTTTGGGATGCAAAAGACGAAGTGGCAAATCCTACTCAGCCTGTCTTCATTTTCTTTGGAGAAGCAATCCAAGATAATTATAGCATGTATGACACTCCACAACTTTATTAGGAAAAGTGTCATCCATGATCGAGACTTCGATAATAAGGACACTGGTATGCACGTTCATGAGGTAGGACCAGGAGGGAGTAGTAACAGACCAGCAGTTGAGTTAGACATGAATGCATTTAGAGATTCTATTGCTGCAGTGTTAGTTTCTTAGGTGTCTAGATGTTATGTGCATTATTGTAATAGAGAACCTAAATTTCTAGCGAATCACTTTAATAATGTATGATTTTATTAATTTCATCAAAATATGATATTTTAGGATCTGCCTATTGAAACACATAGATTCTAACCACCAACTTCTCCCCCATAAACACCCAAATTGCTTTCCCCACAGCCTTGTTAGAAAAAGTCGTTCCTTACCAGCTTCTTCCAAGAAAAGCTCGACAGAAAAAAGTCGATCCAAATGGACCCAATATCTAGTTAATGTACATAATTACAGACCCAATATCTAGTGTATATCTATCTAGACAATTAATGTACATACTTGCATACATGGGTGACAATTAATGTACATACTTGCCTGGGTTACAATTAATGTATATACTTGTCTGGGTTTGGATCTGTTGGGGGCCTTTGTCTTCCGAAGGTCGTCAAAAACATGATTTGATAATATTTTCCAAGTGTAATATATGAACAGGTACCTTCGGGCTTGGAAGTCATATACAATATGAGAAGCGCAAATAATACAAAGCATGACGAAGCTCCGAAGCCATGCGCAGGGAAGCTTCGACATAGCTGCAGAAAGAGGAACCGACTTAAAGGGGAAAAGGCTATATGGACCTCAATGGATTATCCTAAAGTCAATAATAAATGTAAAGGGCATGAGTGTAATTTTACATAGGCTGTGTCCTGTGCCTATAAATAGAAGAACAGTGCCCCCGTACTGTTCAAGCTGATTTGTACTCATTCGTGCGTCACGCTTGTACTTTCACCTTCTGTCAGGCTGAGGTACAAATGTAATCCTATGTTATTATTATTCATTCATGATTATATAATAAAAGATAAATTATAATGTCATATGATTATCCATGTTATTCCTCATGTTTTATATGCTTCGTCTTTCATTGACATATACTGTGATTATGAAGGTACATCCTTCATAACCTTCATCTGAAGATCGTTATATCCTTAGGGAAATAATGCTTCGAAAGACGACGGGCATTAACCATTAACATATTTTTGTGTTGCCTTGTTCTTAACTCATAGCATTTGAGAACAAGTCCCCAACATTGGCGCCCACCTCCGGTGAACTCTCTCGACCACCTTCGGCAAACACTAACCTTCGTCATGCCGCCGAATAAAGCTTCAGCGCCAGGGGCTGTTGCACTACAGCCGCTGGACCCAAACTAGGAAACTCTTTCTCTCCGAAAGGCTCGAAGCTAGAAGAGGAAAGCCACTAGTCCAACACTCCAGGAGGAGGAGTTGGACCAAGAGATCAGGGACATGGAAATAATCCATCAGCAAGTACAAAAGAAGAAGGAGAAGATGGTGCAGCTGGTTGATCTTCAAAGGAAGATCGACGAAGCTACTGAAGAAGTGCGTCATCTTGTTCAAGATGAACAAGATCGAAGGCCCCAACACAGGGAGCTTTGTCAAGAAGGTTTGTTCAACGAAGATGGATGGTATGATGATTTTAATCATGATACCTTTACTTTTGATGATGCTTCTCCCTTGGCAGCAGAACTACAGGCTACCCCATGGCCCCTGTCATACAAGCCACCCCAGCTTCCCATGTATGATGGGCACTCAGATCCAAAGCAGTTCCTGATGAGCTACAAAGCAACCATATCCTCCTATGGGGGAAATACTGCAGTTATGGTGAAGTCCTTCGTCATGGCAGTCCGGAATGTAGCCCAAACATGGTATTCTTCTCTTCGGCCAGGGACTATCACATCATGGCAGAAGTTGAAGGACATGCTGGTGACCAGTTTCCAAGGTTTTCAAACAAAGCCAGTCACAGCTCAGGCCCTATTCCAATGCACACAAGATCATGAGGAATACCTCCAGGCATATGTCCGAAGGTTCTTGCGATTGAGGGCACAAGTGCCCACAGTGCCCAATGAAATTGTCATTAAGGCCATGATTAAGGGACTTCGAACAGGACCTACGGCCCAGTACTTCGCCAGGAAGCCCCCACAAACTTTGGAGAAGCTGCTCTAGAAAATGGATGAGTACATCCGAGCAGACAACGACTTCCGCCAAAGAAGAGAAGAAGCTTACAGATTCTTGGAAATGACCAGGGGCTTCGGAGGAAGAATCCACCCGAGGCATGTCAGGTCAATCCATAATTCCACTCAGAGTGATGACAATGGGAGTATGCCTTAGAGGTTGCAATACACCTTGCAATCTTCGGGGCAACAACAAAGCTCTTTCAGGCCACCAGCTCCAAGGGGCAGAAGCGCCAGGGGCTTCGAGGGAAGATTTGGGGATCAGCTTAGAAAAATCTACTGCTTATTCTATGGTGAGGACAAGGGCCATACTACAAGAATGTGCCAAATCACCAAAGCAGGTCTTGCACACTGCTTCGTGTCATTCTCCCTACATACCAGAGTATGTGGGCAATCATCCTGCAGCTTCTGTGGCTTCGGCTAGCCATTCACAGGCTTCCTGGCCACAACTCCCACCCCCACCACCACTACAACCGACCTATTCTCGAAGCTAGCAGCCAGAAGGGAACCAGCACTCTCAACAGCAACGGGAGTTCAGGGAGGAATCCGAAGCTCGCACAGTCAACAGCACTGTGCCGAAATCAAAGCACATTTATTGAGAAATATCCTACCTCTAAAAAATTTCTTACATTCTATGTCTTTTTTGTTTTTCAATAAAGAACAAGTAATGTAAATCTAGTCTTAATTCCTTGTAATAGTTTCATTTCTATCAAAATGAAATATATCTTCTTCACAGATTTACGAAGCTCAAAAATTACCGAATCTCAAAAGACGTCCCTAAGGGAGCGGTGTAAGTTTTTATGAAGCTACAAAAAAGTTGTTCCTAAGGGAGCGCAGTGTAAGTATTGATGAAGCTACAAAAAAGTCGTTCCTAAGGGAGCGCAGTGTAAGTTTTCTGCTCAAAAGTCGTTCCAAAGGGAATGCAGAGCCAAATACCGCCGAAATAGAAGGCGAAGAAGTTCAAAAGACGTTCCTAAGGGAATGCAGAACTTGCACCGAAAAGTCAACAGTGATACCATCGAAATAGAAGGCGAAGAAGTTCAAAAGACGTTCCTAAGGGGATGCAGAACTTACACCAAAAAATAAGCGGTGAAGCTGAAAAATAAACGGCAAAGAGATTCCGATCGTTCCTAAGGGGACGCAAAGATGGTGTGTTCCAGTGTGGGCGTGTGGGTGCGTATCTTTGGCATTAGCATCATCCTTCGCATCATATCATTACATCATCTCGCACAGCATCACATCATACATCATATAGCACCGATAACATGAATTGAATACGAAGTCGACCTTCGGAGACAGCTTTGCAAAAAATGAAAATGTGCTAAGGCACAAAGTAAGCTGAGAAATACAGCTTCGACAACTCTATTGCAAAAGAAGGGATTCTTTGTTTGCGAAGCTGGGATATTTTTATGAAGCATGGATATTTTCATGAAGCACGGTTTTTTTTCTTTATGAAGCATGAAAAGAAGGGAAGGTGTTTTTTCGCCGAAAACGGTATGTGTGCAAATTTCACGCATCGTAAAGAAACATATTATAGAAATTTACATGTCTGATTAATTGTTTCATAAATCAAATGTTACAAAGTATTATTACAATAACATCTAATCTTCCCTAAGAATTTTTTCCGCGGCTTCGTGCAATAGTTTATCGACGACTTCGTCGATTATGGAGTTTGCAATGCTTATAACATCCAGTGCTTCCTTCATCTCTGGATCAACCAGGGGATTGTACGGCTCCGGCAGTGGTGATAGTTCAGCTGTAGTATGTAAACTATTAGTTCGAAGCCACAAAGTAAGTACCGAAGTTAAAGTTCAAAAACAACACCTATGTGCTTCTCATGCTCTGCAGCTTCTTCAGCTTGCTTAGCTTGTACTCGGGCGTCATGAATGTCTTTTTCACTCTTCTTCATAATTTCGTGAGCCATTTCTCGGCCACCATTTGCCCAGATGTTAGTGTAAAATTTTCCGCCCATTGAGCTTGCTTCAGCAGAAGGATCCTTCGTGTCTTCCACGGAGAAGGCAGCTTCGGCCTAGGCTAGGGTCTTGACATGATCGCAACCTGCCTTCTCTAGGATGGCTAAAATTCCTCTTGCACCGGAGAATGCACAAACATCCTCGCGATCACTTAAAATTTCTTCAAAGGCTTCGGCCTCTCCGCTTATCCATTCGATAACACCTTCAGGGTCACCCCGTATAAAGTTATCTTCATTGGAGTAGGCGCCCACGTTGGCGAAGCTAGCCTTTATTTTCTCCACGCAGCCCAGGGATTTTTTGAAGCATCTTTCTTTGGATACGCGAAGTTCTTCAACTGTCTTTTCTAAATAGTTTTTCCAATATTCACTAATATCTCGATCGGCCTCTGCGAGCCCACATTTTTCTTTGGCTTCAGCCAGCTATTTCCGGAGGTCTTCGATTTCATTCTTTTGAATTTCAGCTTGAGCCTTGAAACTTGCTTCATCTTCTTTTACTTTATCCACCAATGAAAGTAGAATTTTGTCTTTTCTGTGGCTTCGTTTCTCAGCCTGATAATCTCTGTTCGAAGGTTGATAAGAGCCATAGTGCAGCTCTCGTCTTCAGCATTCTTTTGTGCCCTTAGTGTGTTGCTAAGTATTAAGCCCTGCAAGAAAGAATAAAAAGGATTAACATGAGAGTAAAAGACTTCATTCCAAAGTTCATAAGCTTCAAAATTCACAATTTTTGTACCTTCAGACTGTTGTATGCAAGACTATCTGCGAGATCAGCCTTCGTCATGGCGCAAAGGCCAGCTTCGAGCTTCAGGAAGCCCATACTTCTGGCCATCTCCTGGCAGACGGATAATTCTTTATTGTCTGGGAGACAGTACAAGAAATCATCTTCGTCCGTACCATTGAACACTAAGGCCCCCTCCGGGTACTTTAGTTCTCGGGCATAGTGTTTGGCTTCAAAGATTTCTTCTTCGGACAATCTTTTTCCCGCAGCATGCCGAATAATGTAGTCAACATCTTCGGTCGAAGCTTCGGGAGCAGGAGCTTCGGTCTTTTCTAGTACATTTTGCCTTGCTGTTTTGTGCTCAGGCGCGGTAGGCTCCGTCTTGATGGACATTGAAGGCCCAGCTTCGGCTTCAGCCTGAGCTTTCGTAGCTTCGACAATTTTCTCAGGAGCAGGGCTCAAGGCCCTCGTAGTTTCTATAACAGCGTCCAATACGCTGGCCATCCTCCTCCTTTTAGGAGTAGCGGCAGGAATTTTTTGCATCTTTGGCCAATCTGCCTCTGTCGGTGGGCTCAAGATTTTTGGCGTTTTTATCACCTTTTCCACCTGTAGCTCTTCAGCCTTGTCATCTCTAGCTTTGGCTGGCCCGACTGTAGGCATCTTCGGCGCTACAATCGGCTCTTCAGTACTCTGCACAATCGGGGCAGCGCGCTTTGCTTCGGCAGCAAAAGATGTCCCTGCGCCAAACTCAGGAACCGCGGCCTATTCAATGTAACACGGTCGGTGGGTAAGAACCTTCAATTTTTTGCCTTTCAACACAGGCTCAGCCGGGGCGGCCGATGAATCAGCTTTTCTCTTCTTCCCTTGTCCCCGCAGTGGGTAGCGGTAGTCGGGGTAGATGAAGCCAATAGCATCAAAAACTCTGTTTAATCTCTTCTTTCCCCGACTTCCGAAGGCTGTGGATAATGCATTATCTTCTGCCTTGGAATATGTTCCAAGCAGTTCATCACTTGTAACTTCAATACACTTCAGCCAATCATCATTTGATTCATCAAACTTATCTCCAAACCTGAAGGTGTATTTCAGCCGAACCAAATCACCTTCGCTAGAATCATTAACGGTTTCCTCCAGCATTTCCCAGCCTTCCGCAAGCGGCCACACCCTGAATGCTATATGCTCTTGAATTAAATCTCTTGTACCAATGAAGAAACAAACAGTACCAAACGCCTTCTGACACACTTTGGCGGCTTCATCAATTTCAACCTTTGGCTTTCAGAGACTGAAGCGGGACCATATGGGGCGCATAATAACCTCCTTGATGTCCTCTCTCGCCGTCAAGTCGTTCTTCACATAAAACCTTTCCTCCATCCAAGTTCTAGGCCATCTCTTCCGAAATGTTGGCACTGGGTGGCTCGCATTAGCACGGGCGATAAATCCATAACAACCGAAGTTGTTGTGTACTGTTCTTTACCCATGGCCTTCGTCTCATACAGAAGTTCATGCATGCTGCAGAAACATTTCGTGTTGGGCTCTATCCTTGGCTTCTTACTGCCCAGACGAAGACTCCCATCCTCAACATGGCCTCGGGGGTCAACTGATGAAGGAAGATTTGGTAGGTTTTTAGCACTTCAACTACAAACCTGCTTAGTGGGAACCGAAGCCCAGCTTTAATAAGGAAGCTTCGGTAGATCACAACTTCGTTTTCCTCGGGGGCAGGGACCTTGTTGTCTCCACCAGCCCTTACAATAGACATATCCCGAAAGTACCTTCCTCTCATATTGTCAAGATGACTCTGTTTAACTGTTGATTTCCCAAAGATTGTATGACTTGGCCTCCAAGACCGGTCCTCAGAATCTTCGCCTCCTCTTTTCGCATCATAACTGTCACTATCACCAGTATCTTAAGACAGACCTTCCAATATCTCCTTAGTAATTTTCTCTGTATTTGTTTTTGCCATCGACTCGACAAATCTAGCAATGTAGGGATTCACAGCCTTCTTCTCCTCAAAAAGCTTCTCCTCTTCAGTCATCTTCGTCTCAGCAGCAACCTTCTTGTACAGAGACATCTCTCCTTCAGGAAGGACGAAAATGCGTCTTTTTAGCTGAAGCTCAGAAAGCTTCAAAAACTAGCAAGCGTTAGTGAGCAAGTCTTGTGAAATTGAGAAAATAAAGCAAATGGCACAACCAGTGTATCAAAATGCAGCTCGTGTGAGTTCTTATTTATACGCTCAGCGCGCTGCAAGTTGGAGGGCCTCGTCTGTCATTGACTGTTGCTATTCTAGCAAAGGGAAGGTGTTTTTTCGGACCTTCGGCTTAAGGCCTTTGTCTATGTCGCAGTCTGAATTCGTTATCCTAACAAATTAATACTGCGAGGGGCTACTGTTGGGGGCTTTCGTCTTCCGAAGGTCCTCAAAAACATGATTTGACAATATTTTCCAAGTGTAATATATGAACAGGTACCTTCGAGCTTGGATTAAAGTCATATACAATATGAGAAGCGCAAATAATATGAAGGATGACGAAGCTCCGAAGCCATGCGCAGGGAAGCTTCGGCATAGATGTAGAAAGAGGAACCGACTTAAAGGGGAAAGACTATATGGACCTCAATGGATTATCCTAAAGTCAATAGTAAATGTAAAGGGCATGAGTGTAATTTTACACAGGCTGCGTCCTGTGCCTATAAATAGATGAACAGTGCCCTTGTACTGTTCACGTTGATTTGTACTCATTTGTGCGTCATGCTTGTACTTTCACCTTCTGTCAGGCCAAAGGTACAAATGTAATCCTATGTTATTATTATTCATTCATGATTATATAATAAAAGATATATTATAATGTCATATGATTATCCATGTTATTCCTCATGTTTTATATGCTTCGTCTTTCATTGACATATACTGTGATTACGAAGGGACATCCTTCATAACCTTCGTCCGAAGATCGTTATATCCTTAGGGAAATAATGCTTCAAAGGACGAAGGGCATTAACCATTAAAATATGTTTGTGTTGCCTAGTTCTTAACTCATAGAATTTGAGAACAAGTCCTCAACATGATCCTACATTATACATCTATAAGTATCTACCTGAGTCTGGATCCTACATTGTGCATCTATAAATATCTAGTGTATATCTATCTAGACAATTAATGTACATACTTGCATGGTTTTAGATCCTATAAAACTATAGTGTATATCTATAGATAGTTAAACGGTGTCTAGTGTATATTCCCTCCATCTCAGTATATAAAGCGTAACTACCTCTAGTTCAAAAATAAGATACATTTAATTTTCTCTATACCACTGTATCAATGTGCATAGAGCACACCTTATTATTATGAGATAAAAAATGGTTACGAGACAGACTTATATTATAACACCCTGAATTTGAGGGGTATAATTTTTCTTTCCTAATATTCACCAAATTCAAGCATTACTCTCTTTTCTCTTCCAGTTTCGCTCCATCTTCCAATTATCAAAGTAGTATAGTGACTGGTGTCCGTATCACGTGTAAACAAAAACCTAAGTTGACATGGTTGTTGCATCATGATGAAGCATATTTCTTTGTCTGATGTTGTGTCTGATCGTGCGTCCGTTTTGTCTCGGTTTTTGATTCGCGATTTGATTCTGATTAATGGTCGTGCGTGCAGTGGGTTTTCGGCCAGGCCCGTGGTCCAGCCCGTCCCGTGACCCAACCCAGCCCGACCCCTGGCGCCCCCACCTCCCCCCATGCACGCCCCCTCCCTCTCTCTGTCTCATTTTTTTCCCGTGCAGTAACTTCCCTCTCCCTCTCTTCCACCTCTCTTCCACCTCCTTTAACCTAGGTGTGATCCGGTGGACGGTTGTCGCGATCGTTGAGCCCCAAGGCGAGCTTTCTCCTCTCTCTCTCTCTCCCTCTCCTCTCCCTCTTCCTCCCTCCCACATGCGCCTCCCTGCCTCGTGCACCTCCTGGCCACGTGCGCCTCCCTGGCCACGCGCCCCCCCAAGCTGCGCCCGACCCCGGTCGCGCGCCCCTCCCCGTGCGCGCCTTCCCTGGCCGCGCACCCCGCCTAGCCCGCGCCGTCCTCGATCACGCCCTCTCCTGGCCGCGTGCCCATCCTAGCCCGTGCCCTCCCCGGTCTGCGCCGCCCTCGGCCGCGCGCCTCCACGGTCCATGCCCCTCCCTGGTCCGCGCCCTACCCGGTCATGCCCTCCCCGATCCACGCGCCCTCTCCCTGGCCTCGCCCTTTCCCGGCCGTGCACCCCTCCCCAGTCGCGCGGCCCTTCCCCGTTCACGCTGTGCCCCTAGCATCGCACCCTCCCCTAGCCCATGGCCCTGGCCGCGCCCTCCTCGGTCGCGCCGCTCACTGGCCGCACGCGCCCTTGGCGCCCTCCCCTGGTCCGTGCGCACAGTCCCATCCCCCGCACGCATAGCCCTAACATGTTCAAAATTCAGTTTGATTAGCTTTAATTTTAGTTTAATTTATGTGCTACATCGCGCGCTTCATCGTGTGACGATTCATTTTAAATCTAGATTTATTAACGTGCTGCGTCACGTGCTGCGTCGCGTGACGATTCATTTTAATTTCAAATTATTTAATGTGTTGTGTCGCACGTTTCGTCGCGCGATGATTTATTCTAAATTCAATTTAAATGGCGTATGCCGTCGTGTGCTTCGTCGTGTGACGCTTTACATTATTTTTCTATTTAATTCAAGTGTTTCGTTACGCGCTTCGTCGCGCAACGATTCATTTAATTTTAGTTTAGTCTAAGTTTAGACGAAGCGCGTGACTCATTTTATTTTTGGCTTAGTTCGTGCGTGCTGTCGCGTGCCTCGTCGCACGGCAACTCGTTCCAGTTTCGGGTTAGTCCGCGTGTGCCATCGTGCGTTTCACCGCGCGACAATCCTTTTAAATTACCTTGAATTGTTTATAATAATTGAATGCGTAGCGTAACTTGATTTTTATGCATAGCGTGATTGTCAAATTAATATGGCTATGTTTAGACAAGTACTTTAATTCATAACTGCTTAACATAATCGCCTTTCTACCATAGCCTTGACCGTTGTCTTCTCTTTCTCGCTTAGTCATAGGTGCGAGCCCTGTGCCACGCGTCTGCTTATTTGTTATATTTTACTGTGTGGTGTACTATTCTTTTTATATTAAATTTGTGGAATGTATGTTTGAACTCGTATAGATAACGGTCAGTTGGCGGAGTCAGAAGGAGTTGCAGGTGAAGACCCTGAGCAGCAGCTGGTTGGTGAAGGCAAGTGTCCCTTGACCCATCTATGTCCTACTCATTTTATAATTCACTCCCCGCATTTACACAATTATACCTAAGAATTGACTAGCTTTGTTTATCATGTCCTTGTTTACCTATGTGGGTTGGATCATTTTGGTCTTAGCTCTATGCTAGTGCTTCACACAAATCAATGAACATGATGAGATTATTTATGATACGTTATTTTCCCTCTTGATTATGATGATGATACTGTGACATTAAGGGGACTCGAGCGGTTTCTCGAGTGTCTCTCCGTAAGGACTGGTTCGTTGGATGATCGCCCAGGAAAACAGTGCAACCATGAGGGTGGTATGGGACGCCCTTAGCTAAATAATTAGAGAAACTGAGGCGTAGTTCGCTTCACCGTCGAGTCGTCAATGGGGCTCGGTATATGCGGCTCGCTCTGCCAAGGGTGAATTGCCCTTTGGGGAGGAGTGTTGTATATTTAGGAAACCTAACGGGCGGCTATAGCCTTAGGGAATCTTTGTAAAGGCTATGTAGTGAAACCTTACCTATTCACCATGGTAGTGTTTCAGGGTTTGATCGACTCGAGGCAAAAGGGAATCATGGCTTGTGGGTAAAGTGCGCAACCTCTATAGAGTGTTATGAAACTAATATATCAGTAGTGCTCGCGGTTATGAGCGGCCAAGGGAGCTCCATTGATTAGAGACACATTGATCATAGATGGTTTGTTTACAGGTGATAATGAGGATGATGGTTTTGAATATGATTAAGGTAATGGTTTCTGGTATTCTTTCCATTTGGAAAGGTTACTTTTGGGCTAAAACCTAGCTCTCTACTAGTAATAATAACCTGACCAATTAAAAGCAACTGCTTAACTTTAACCCCACATAAAGCTAGTCCACTACAGCCAAACGAGACAATTGCTAAGTATGTTGATGTGTACTCACCCTTGCTTTACACACCAAACCCCCCAGGTTGTCCACGTTGCAACCACTGCTCAGGAGAAGATGAAGTCGTGGAGGAGGACTTCTAGGAGTTCTAAGAGTACGATGAGTTCTAGGCGTGGGTTAGCGGCAAACCCCCAGTTGGCTGCCTGTGAAGGCCGTGTTTATCTACGTTTCATTTTTGCACTTTGATAATTGTTAATGACTATGTGGATGTCTCGGACATCATGATGTAATCAACTATTACTCTCTTTTATGTTAGTATTTGAGCACTATGTGATGATGTCCGATTATGTAACTGTTGTGTATGTGAATTGCTGATCCTGGCACGTACATGGTTCGCATTAGGTTTGCCTTCTAAAACCGGGTGTGACATAAGTTGTATCAAAGCCAGGCTGACTATAGGACCGCTAACCTAGAGTAGAATGGCCATTCTAAGGACTATGGACCCCTATTCTCACCTTGACCTTGGTGTCCCTTCAAAAGTTGGTCATATCGACCAAATCTATGTTTTATTATATATATTATACCTTGCTGAAAATTTTGTTTTATTCTAATTCCTAATTTTTTATGGTCTACTTGCTGGTCATACTAGTTCTATTCTCACTCTTATGCTTACGGTATCTTTTGTAGATGGCTCATCTTAGACACACAGCACGGAAGTCAGTCATTCCTTTCTTGTTTTCTCGTCTCGCGGAGTGTCCACTTTGCTGTCTGGTGACTGGTCAGTCTAGCCATTTGGAGAGGCTGCACCACCGCCTACACGAGGAGCAGGAGCATCGGCGACAGGAGTTGGAGCAGCAGGGCTCTTCTTCCTTGCCTCAGCAGGAGGTAGAGTCTGCGAGGCACTGATCTCCTATGCCCCCGCTAGAGGCGCCCCCTGCGCCACCACTAGGCGTCCCGGCCGCTGAAGTAGCTATTGGAGGAGACCCCAATGATGGAGGCAACGACAACAGCTCGAGCCACAGCACCAAGCTTTTAGAGGAGCAGGAGCCGGAGGGATGGGTTGCTCAACCCATCACTCATGACGCCACTCGCAGGTGTCACTTCCATGATGTGCTCGACACCTTGCGGTGCTAGGCACTCGACCGATGCACTTGGTCCATCGAGTATCGTTGTGTTGTCTTCTAGTACAGTCGCGGGGCTTACCCGGACCGCTAGTAGATGACTTGTTTGGTTTGCCATCCGGAGGATAGTCTCCAGGGTGCGGAGGTCTGCTCGAAGCATTATTCTATCTCTAAGCGGGACTCAGCTAAGGCAGACATACAAGATGTCGCACAGCGTGTGCTTTTGCACTACTGCTCAGTGTTTGGTGGGGTGGCTGATGGTCTTGACCTGTGGTATTACCCCCGCCGTCCACCTGGCAGCACAAGAGGTGTAACACCCGGCTTTAAGGAACAAAGCCAGGTGCATCTCATACATGCGCCAAGAAGACAACATATATAATAACAGAGTGTATAGAGATAAATGTCATTAACATCAGAGTATTTATTACATAGCGGAAGACTTATTACAAAATGAAATAATAAAGATAAAATAAACTAAGGATCGTCGGCGCCAATGTCGACTGGGAAACGCCACCTAGATCAGATCGAACTCCTCAGTGTTAGGCAGCTCCTCCTGAACCACCTGATCATCTCCTGTGGGGGGGTGTGAGACAGCAAGGGTGAGCTCACACATGATCATAGCTCAACAAGTTGTGGGGAACCAGTGGACATAAACTCACAAAGGTGTGAGTTCATGTGATGTGTAAGGCTGAATCAATGACAGGGTTAAAGCTGAGCATTGCTTTTAAGTAGTTGGTCAAAATTTTATTAGCAGTTACTAAGTGTAAGTAAATACCAAACCATGAGTAAAGTAGTAGAACAAAATTAATAACAAACCCATGCAATGCAAATGACAAAATTTAATTTAAGTTCCATAATTAAACATCAGAGAGTCCTGAGCTGCTCATGACCGTGAGCTCGGCTAGTATACCAGTTTTACACTCTGCAGAGGTTGTACCCTTTACCCACAAGTCATGTTACCCATCTGCCAAGGGGTCATGAATCCCATATACCTCTACCTAGGAAGCACGGCAGGGCAACACTACGAGGCCTTTACAAAGTTCCACTAGCTTCCGAAAACCCGCTACAGTTTATGGGAAGATCCAGTAAAGGGTTCCTGGCTGATAGCCATCGCAGCAAAATCAACCAGGGACCTCCCCGCACTGACCTCTCCCCTACTGCCCTTGCCCCTTTCGGGTAAGGTAGTCTTCCACTAGCTTTCCTAATTAGTCAGCCAAGGGCGTCCCATTCCACCCTTGTGGTGGCACGTGGTTCTCAAGTTAAGCTCTATGTTCCAATTAACATTAATGATAACATCATGAACATAAACATAATAACAACAAGAATTGGAACATAGAGGTAATAAATGATTATCCCAAAACCATATAAAGCAATAGCAAACTACCCAAGTGATTCAGGGGAAAACAAGGTAATGAGATAAACAATCTAGGGTGACCTATTGGGTCCCATCAAAATTAACCTATGCATGGATAAGTGATATTAAAGAACATTATTGGGTAAAAAGTGGTCAAGGGCACAACTTGCCTTCAATGAGCTCCTGCTCAGCTACTTCAACCTGCTGCTCACCAGTATCCTCAGCAACGGGCTCTTCTACTCGCCACAATACAAACAAGCACAGTGCATATAGAGAAATTAACATTACACCAAACATATAAACAAAATGCACAGAGATATTCTACATATTAAAATAAAATCCTAGGAACAGAAATCATAATTTTCTGAGTTATAGATTTTAAGTTATGCATTTTCAAAGGTTTTATGTGTTTAGAATAAGATTAAGTGTGGAATTAAATTTCTTACTGTTGTCATGATAAAACAGAGACACTAAGTGCTAGAGAATATAATTACAAAATTTTAGGAACTGGAATGGATTAATTTGGAGTTAGTATGAATTTTCTATGAATTATTGAAGATTTAGCACTTATTTTTGTATTAAAAATACATTTTCTAATTCATTTACTCATTTTAAAACAGTAGTGGACTGGGCCTCAAATCCAGAGAAACCCAGGGGGCTCGGGGCAAGTTACCCGAGACACAGCGCACAGTTACAATGGACGGCGGGTTGATTTAGTGAAACCCGAGGGGTTCTTTAACAAAATCGCCAACGCGAAAGGGTATCGGGCCGTTCTGGCCGCACGATCTAAACTCTACGCTCCAGATTAGATCCAGATTATAACGAACCGGGACACAACGACAGCCGCAGGATCCTATATCTACGGCGTGGATTTAATATGATGCTAATGCCCCAGAGAACGTCCGATCTCGGATCAACGGGCCTTATTCTATCGAGCGAAGGGGGGGGGACCTTTGATCTAATCGGGACCGTCAAAAAGCGATCGGACGGTCCACGAGTCGCCCCCAACCTCAGCTCATCACGACGGCGGCGCCGCCCAAGGCAGCCGCGGATTCCCCCACCGGCGTTGGTCAATCTCACCTCTACGGTGCACCACCGCTAGCGCTACTGCCCTTAAAACGAAATTGGTACGACGGCGAGCTTTGGAGAAGGTTTCATACCGACTATTGAAGGCCGAATGTTTCTGACCACGGCGCGGCGCGGATCCAGGCGAAACTTGTACTCCGGTGAGGAATTCAATCACCGCCGGTCGATGATTCCACCCACAAACGCCACGGACGGCCCCGCACGGGCACGGTGTAGACCCCCGACCCAACAACAGCTTCAAACGGCGGGAAATGGACGGGAGAGCACAACGGCGCCGCGCGCTTCGTCACGGTGATATGGTGGCTCTGGAATTCCAGGCGATTGCGAACCTAAAGCGGCTATGGAACGGGGGAGGGCAAGGGCGGCTAGTGCTTTATTCCCTGGTGGAGTCAATCGGATCGTGCGCGCGATTCTAGCGCCAGCTTCGCGTCTCCGTTCAAGCGCTCCGCCATGCGCGGCAGGTTTGTTGAAGACGATCCCTTACATCCCGGGCCCACGCGTCAAAGAGACAGACGAGAGCGAGCGCGAGCGCAGACGTCTGACCGATGGCCCCGCCGTGTCGGTGTAAGCAGAGTAAGCAGGCGCGCGTGAAACCGACGGGCGGGCCCCGCCCAGCAGGCAGACAACGCGCGCGAGGGTGTGGGTTCCCTGGGCCGCGCGGAGGCCGATTTGTTAGGTGGGCCGAATAGGTGGCCGCCGGCCCAGGTAGGGTTTATTCTTTTCTTTTTTTCATTTTCTGTTTTTCTTTTTCATTTTTTTTTCAAATTCAAACTTCAATCTAAATTCAAACTTTGTGGCACTTTATATACTGGTTAATTATTTATTTTGATCATCTCAACTGTGATGAAGTGATTTTAATGATAACTTTATTTGTATTGAATAACATTCCTTCCTCTTCTCTAATCTCAAGAATTCCTTTTAGGTTTTAAATTCTCTCTTTTTGGTCTTTAATATTTTTTTTTGTCACAAAATGCACACAAAATAAAATGTTCAGCATGATGCAATGATTTAGTAGAATATCTTTTTATTGATTGTTCTTGGACATGGTGTTCTCATAAGATGATGCAATAAGATCAAACCCACATAAAGAGTAATGTTTCTCTATTGATGTTATTCCTAGCACTTACAAAGTAGGTGTTACAAATCCTACCCCCCTTAAAAATAATCTCGTCCTCGAGATTTAAGAAGATCTAGGGAAAAGGTGGGGAAAATCTATACGAAGCTCTTCTTCCCTTTCCCAAGTTGCTTCATCTTCACTGTGGTGACTCCATTGAACTTTACACATCTTTATCACCTTATTCCTTGTAACTCGAGTCAATGTATCCAAAATCTTGATCGGGTACTCCGTGTAAGTCAAATCACCTTGAACACTGAGCTCTTCCATGGGTAACTGTTCCTCGGGAACACGGAGACATTTCTTCAGTTGAGATACATGGAACACATTATGCACATCTGATAGACTAGCAGGTAACTCCAGTTGGTATGCCATCTCCCCAACTCTTCTAAAGATCAAGAATGGTCCAATGTAGCGAGGGGATAATTTGCCCTTAACTTTAAATCTCCTCATTCCACGAAGTGGTGACACCTTGAGATACACATAATCTCCTTCTTCGAATTCCAGTGGCCTCCTTCTATTATCAGCATAACTCTTTTGCCTGGTTTGAGCCACTCTCAAATTCTCTCGAATTATACGAACTTGTTCTTCTGCTTCTTGAATCAATTCAGGACCAAAGAACTGTCTCTCTCCAGTCTGATCCCAATATAGAGGAGTCCTACACTTTCTCCCATATAAAGCTTCAAAAGGTGACATCTTCAGACTGGCCTGGTAACTATTATTATACGAGAACTCAGCATAAGGCAGACTCTTATCCCAACTTCCTCCATGCTGAAGGGCACATGCTCTCAACATATCTTCCAATACTTGATTAGTCCTTTCAGTCTGTCCATCAGTCTGAGGGTGATAAGCCGTACTGAAATTCAACTTCGTGCTCATGTTCTCATGAAAGCTTCTCCAAAATCTTGAGGTAAACTGCGAACCTCGGTCAGACACGATCTTCTTTGGTACTCCATGTAAACACACAATCCGAGCCATATATAACTCTGCTAGCTGAGAACCTCTATAAGTAGTCTTCACAGGAATAAAGTGAGCCACTTTAGTCAATCTATCCACAATCACCCATATAGCATCATATCCTTTCTGGGTGCGAGGCAATCCAGTAATGAAATCCATACCAATCTCCTCCCATTTCCATTCGGGTATCTTCAGTGGATGCAGTAGTCCAGCTGGCCTCTGGTGTTCAGCTTTAACTCTTTGACATACATCGCACATAGCCACATGTGCAGCTACATCTCTTTTCAGTCCATACCACCAATATTTCCGTTTCAAATCCTGATACATCTTGGTACTACCAGGATGAATAGAATAATCCGAATCATGGGCCTCCTTTAAAATAGTCTCTCGAAGGCTTTTAATATCAGGAACACACATCCTGTCTTTGAACCATACGGTGCCCTGCTCATCTTCCGTGAACTCCGGAACTCGACCTTCAGTAATCAGATCCTTAATCTCTTTTATCTTAGCATCACCAATTTGTCCCTTGCGGATCTCTTGCTCTAAAGTAGGTTCCACATCAATAGTAACCCCCTCAGTATGAGCAACTATCCCCAGGTTAAGTCTCCTGAAGTCCTCAACAATCTCATCGGGTAGCTGGGCAACAACAGCTGAATGAACATGCTCCTTGCGACTCAAGGCATCTGCAACCAAGTTTGCCTTGCCCGGGTGATAGTGAATCTCCAAATCATAATCCTTAATAAGCTCCAACCAACGGCGTTGCCTAAGGTTGAGATCCTTCTGAGTGAATATATACTTCAAACTCTTATGATCCGTATACACTTGGCACTTGGTCCCCATGATATAATGTCTCCAAATCTTAAGTGCATGCACAACGGCTGCCAATTCCAAGTCATGAGTAGGGTAGTTCAATTCATGTCTCCGCAACTGACGAGAAGCATAAGCAATCACATGTCCTTCTTGCATGAGCACACATCCTAAGCCTTGGCCACATGCATCGCAATAGATATCAAATCCTTTTTGTAAGTCTGGCATAACCAAAACTGGTGGCGACATCAACCTCTTCTTCAATAGATCAAAGCTGTCTTGACACTTCTCGTCCCACTTAAATTCTTTTCCTTTCTCCAAAAGCGAAGTCATCGGCTTAGCAATCTTAGAAAATCCTTCAATAAACCTCCGATAATATCCAGCAAGTCCTAAGAAACTTCGAATCTCAGTAACTGTAGTGGGGACTTTCCACTCCATTATCTCCTTAACCTTAGCAGGATCCACTGCTATTCCTCCATTAGAAATAATATGACCAAGAAATGGCACTTCGCCAATCCAAAACTCGCACTTGCTGAACTTAGCATAGAGTTGATTATCTCGTAGCTTCTGTAGCACCATCCTTAGATGTTCCTCGTGATCACTCTCACTCTGAGAGTAAATAAGAATATCGTCGATGAATACCACGACGAATCTGTCCAAATACTCCATAAACACCTTGTTCATTAAGTTCATAAAATAGGCTGGTGCGTTAGTCAATCCAAACGACATAACTGTGAACTCATATAATCCATATCTAGTCGAGAAAGCCGTCTTGGGAATATCCGATGGTCTAATCCTCATCTGATGATAACCGGATCGGAGATCAATCTTTGAAAATACTCTTGCACCTCTCATTTGGTCAAATAAATCTTCAATACGGGGCAACGGATACTTGTTCTTCACTGTAACATCATTAAGAGATCTATAATCCACACACATCCGCTGCGATCCATCCTTCTTCTGTACAAACAAGACCGGTGCTCCCCAAGGTGAGGAACTCGGACGAATGTACCCAGCCTCTTGTAACTCAGTTAACTGCTTCTTAAGTTCCTTCAACTCCTCTACGGACATTCTATATGGCCGTTTAGAAATAGGGGCGGTTCCAGGTAAAAGGTCAATAACGAACTCAACTTCTCTATCAGGTGGCATCCCTGGTAACTCCTCTGGAAAGACATCCGGAAAATCTCTAACCACCCGGATATTGTTACCAACAAACTCCTCAGGCATAAAGAACATTGCACGCATAGATGAGGAGGTTACTGCAATATTAACTTGAAACCTTTCTCCTTTAGTAGTAGTGAGTTCTACGGTACCTCTACCACATGCTATAACGGCCTTTGCCTTTCTTAGCCACGACATACCAAGGATCAAATCTATACTGCTTGACTCCAATATTATAGCAGTGGCTCCAAATTCTCTACCCATAATGGTTAATGTCAATCTACGTGTCATTTGATTCGCCTCAACAGGCCCTTTAGGTGTAATTACTATCAGGGGTGTTCTCATTTTTAGCAGTGGTATTTCATTTGTGTTGGCATATCTAGCAGACATGAATGAATGTGTAGCACCAGAATCAAATAATATGGTTGCAGGAATTGCATTAACATAAAACATACCAATTACGAGGTCCCCTCCATCCGGAGTAGCATCCACGCTGACTTGATTAACCTTGGCAATAGAATATCCTTTGCCAGGGGTCTGTTGCTGCCTGTTCTGAGCTGGAGTAGTAGCAATCCTCTGTGGGCAGACATTTGCATAATGACCAATCTTCCCACACTTGTAACATTGAGTGCCCGGACTCTGTCCTGAAAACTTTGTCGGGGTGCCAGTAGGGGTAGCCTGTCGAGGGGGTGGAGTCCTCAGTGGTGATTGCGGAACTGGGCGTGGTCCTCCTGGTCGAGTCGGTGTACCCTGTGGTGAACTGTAGCGAGGTCGAACACTGCTGCTTCCTTGTCCTTGAGATATGGCCTTCCTCTTCAAATCTCCCAGCTGAACACGCTTGTGTTCAATAGCCAGTGCCTTATCAAGCAGCCTCTGAAATGATGGAAATGTGTGTGCCACTAGAGCATACTGCAGTGGTCCATTAAGTCCTTCAATGAAATGCTCCTGCTTCCTCTCGTCTTCAGCAACTTCTTCAGGGGCATATCTGGATAACTGAATAAACTTGTCGCGGTACTCGCTGACTGACATACTCCCTTGCTTCAGTGACAGAAATTCCTTCTTCTTAATCTTTATCATACCAGCTGGAATATGATAGTTCCTGAATTGTGTGCTAAACTCTACCCAGGTGATAGTATCCGCAGCATCATGGGCAGCAGTATAAGAATCCCACCAGTCAGCAGCAGGACCAATCAGACGTCCAGAAGCATATAAAACCTTCTCCCGGTCAGTGCATTGTGCAATATTCAGCATCTTCTCAATTGCTTTCAGCCAATCATCTGCATCAAGTGGATCTGGTGAGCTTGCAAATGTGGGTGGCTTATGGCTCATGAACTCTCTATGCTTGTCTCGGGGTGGAACTGGTGGTGGTGGTGGAGGCAGTGGTACTTGTTGCTGTTGTTGTTGCATTTGCTGTTGCAGCTGCTGTTGTTGCGCCCTCCTTTCCTGGCGTATCTCATCTCGCTCCTGGCGTAACTCCTGTCGTATATCCTCTCTTTCTTGACGCATCTCCTGGCGTTCTTGCTGCATCTGAGCACGCATATCAGCCATAGTATCTGCCATCTGCTGCATCATCGCCATCTGAGCAGCAACCAGTGGGTCAACACCGCCTGGTGGAGGATTGGGAGGATTCATCCCCGCAGGTTGTGGCTGAGGTTGTCTTCGAGTGTGTTGGTTGGGAGGCAAGTCAATTCCACCACCCCGCCTGGTATTGACCATCTGAGTTAGATACATATGGTAAGAAAATAGTAGACAAGGCAGGTATTTACAAATCAGGTTACTTTGGGGAATTTACTAGCTAAGCAGATTAATATTTTACATATCCTAGCTAATTCAATGCCTTATGGTGGTACATGCCAAGATGTCCATCTATAATAATTCAATCAATCGAAGAAGCAAATCAGGCATTTAGCATCAGCACAATCAAACAATATTTTTAAATAGAGAAAATAGTTTTAATTTTGTCTTAGGTTCCCTATCTCTTAAAAATGTCATAGGGGTAGGGATTCCAAGGTTTGAAATCCATCTTGTCTCAGAGTAGAAAAGGTAAGAATAATCAGAGTAGAACAGTAGAAGGTGAGACAGGATCAAGATAAGTGTAGAAAGAATCAGAGTAAGGTGAGTGTAGAATGAATCAGAATGAGATAAGTAGGTAAGGGCTTGTCCATTTCTATCTAGGTTTCGTCCTACAGTCAACATTTCCTCTGATACCACTTCTGTAACACCCGGCTTTAAGGAACAAAGCCAGGTGCATCTCATACATGCGCCAAGAAGACAACATATATAATAACAGAGTGTATAGAGATAAATGTCATTAACATCAGAGTATTTATTACATAGCGGAAGACTTATTACAAAATGAAATAATAAAGATAAAATAAACTAAGGATCGTCGGCGCCAATGTCGACTGGGAAACGCCACCTAGATCAGATCGAACTCCTCAGTGTTAGGCAGCTCCTCCTGAACCACCTGATCATCTCCTGTGGGGGGGGGTGTGAGACAGCAAGGGTGAGCTCACACATGATCATAGCTCAACAAGTTATGGGGAACCAGTGGACATAAACTCACAAAGGTGTGAGTTCATGTGATGTGTAAGGCTGAATCAATGACAGGGTTAAAGCTGAGCATTGCTTTTAAGTAGTTGGTCAAAATTTTATTAGCAGTTACTAAGTGTAAGTAAATACCAAACCATGAGTAAAGTAGTAGAACAAAATTAATAACAAACCCATGCAATGCAAATGACAAAATTTAATTTAAGTTCCATAATTAAACATCAGAGAGTCCTGAGCTGCTCATGACCGTGAGCTCGGCTAGTATACCAGTTTTACACTCTGCAGAGGTTGTACCCTTTACCCACAAGTCATGTTACCCATCTGCCAAGGGGTCATGAATCCCATATACCTCTACCTAGGAAGCACGGCAGGGCAACACTACGAGGCCTTTACAAAGTTCCACTAGCTTCCGAAAACCCGCTACAGTTTATGGGAAGATCCAGTAAAGGGTTCCTGGCTGATAGCCATCGCAGCAAAATCAACCAGGGACCTCCCCGCACTGACCTCTCCCCTACTGCCCTTGCCCCTTTCGGGTAAGGTAGTCTTCCACTAGCTTTCCTAATTAGTCAGCCAAGGGCGTCCCATTCCACCCTTGTGGTGGCACGTGGTTCTCAAGTTAAGCTCTATGTTCCAATTAACATTAATGATAACATCATGAACATAAACATAATAACAACAAGAATTGGAACATAGAGGTAATAAATGATTATCCCAAAACCATATAAAGCAATAGCAAACTACCCAAGTGATTCAGGGGAAAACAAGGTAATGAGATAAACAATCTAGGGTGACCTATTGGGTCCCATCAAAATTAACCTATGCATGGATAAGTGATATTAAAGAACATTATTGGGTAAAAAGTGGTCAAGGGCACAACTTGCCTTCAATGAGCTCCTGCTCAGCTACTTCAACCTGCTGCTCACCAGTATCCTCAGCAACGGGCTCTTCTACTCGCCACAATACAAACAAGCACAGTGCATATAGAGAAATTAACATTACACCAAACATATAAACAAAATGCACAGAGATATTCTACATATTAAAATAAAATCCTAGGAACAGAAATCATAATTTTCTGAGTTATAGATTTTAAGTTATGCATTTTCAAAGGTTTTATGTGTTTAGAATAAGATTAAGTGTGGAATTAAATTTCTTACTGTTGTCATGATAAAACAGAGACACTAAGTGCTAGAGAATATAATTACAAAATTTTAGGAACTGGAATGGATTAATTTGGAGTTAGTATGAATTTTCTATGAATTATTGAAGATTTAGCACTTATTTTTGTATTAAAAATACATTTTCTAATTCATTTACTCATTTTAAAACAGTAGTGGACTGGGCCTCAAATCCAGAGAAACCCAGGGGGCTCGGGGCAAGTTACCCGAGACACAGCGCACAGTTACAATGGACGGCGGGTTGATTTAGTGAAACCCGAGGGGTTCTTTAACAAAATCGCCAACGCGAAAGGGTATCGGGCCGTTCTGGCCGCACGATCTAAACTCTACGCTCCAGATTAGATCCAGATTATAACGAACCGGGACACAACGACAGCCGCAGGATCCTATATCTATGGCGTGGATTTAATATGATGCTAATGCCCCAGAGAACGTCCGATCTCGGATCAACGGGCCTTATTCTATCGAGCGAAGGGGGGGGGACCTTTGATCTAAT
The DNA here is from genome assembly GCA_029449295.1 of Zea luxurians. NCBI lineage: Eukaryota > Viridiplantae > Streptophyta > Magnoliopsida > Poales > Poaceae > Zea > Zea luxurians. Next base: position 38,514,426 of record JAOPSE010000001.1, on the reverse strand, counting down.
CGGGACCGTCAAAAAGCGATCGGACGGTCCACGAGTCGCCCCCAGCCTCAGCTCATCACGACGGCGGCGCCGCCCAAGGCAGCCGCGGATTCCCCCACCGGCGTTGGTCAATCTCACCTCTACGGTGCACCACCGCTAGCGCTACTGCCCTTAAAACGAAATTGGTACGACGGCGAGCTTTGGAGAAGGTTTCATACCGACTATTGAAGGCCGAATGTTTCTGACCACGGCGCGGCGCGGATCCAGGCGAAACTTGTACTCCGGTGAGGAATTCAATCACCGCCGGTCGATGATTCCACCCACAAACGCCACGGACGGCCCCGCACGGGCACGGTGTAGACCCCCGACCCAACAGCAGCTTCAAACGGCGGGAAATGGACGGGAGAGCACAACGGCGCCGCGCGCTTCGTCACGGTGATATGGTGGCTCTGGAATTCCAGGCGATTGCGAACCTAAAGCGGCTATGGAACGGGGGAGGGCAAGGGCGGCTAGTGCTTTATTCCCTGGTGGAGTCAATCGGATCGTGCGCGCGATTCTAGCGCCAGCTTCGCGTCTCCGTTCAAGCGCTCCGCCATGCGCGGCAGGTTTGTTGAAGACGATCCCTTACATCCCGGGCCCACGCGTCAAAGAGACAGACGAGAGCGAGCGCGAGCGCAGACGTCTGACCGATGGCCCCGCCGTGTCGGTGTAAGCAGAGTAAGCAGGCGCGCGTGAAACCGACGGGCGGGCCCCGCCCAGCAGGCAGACAACGCGCGCGAGGGTGTGGGTTCCCTGGGCCGCGCGGAGGCCGATTGTTAGGTGGGCCGAATAGGTGGCCGCCGGCCCAGGTAGGGTTTATTCTTTTCTTTTTTTCATTTTCTGTTTTTCTTTTTCATTTTTTTTTTCAAATTCAAACTTCAATCTAAATTCAAACTTTGTGGCACTTTATATACTGGTTAATTATTTATTTTGATCATCTCAACTGTGATGAAGTGATTTTAATGATAACTTTATTTGTATTGAATAACATTCCTTCCTCTTCTCTAATCTCAAGAATTCCTTTTAGGTTTTAAATTCTCTCTTTTTGGTCTTTAATATTTTTTTTTGTCACAAAATGCACACAAAATAAAATGTTCAGCATGATGCAATGATTTAGTAGAATATCTTTTTATTGATTGTTCTTGGACATGGTGTTCTCATAAGATGATGCAATAAGATCAAACCCACATAAAGAGTAATGTTTCTCTATTGATGTTATTCCTAGCACTTACAAAGTAGGTGTTACAAGAGGTGTGATTGTCTCACCTGTTGGTGAGGACAATCCTAGGTTGAGTAGCACAGTCAACCTAGCCACCGTGCTAAGCACGGAGCTGGACCATGCTTTAGATAAGTTGAGTTGGGCTCGTGCTGAGATCGCCCAGTTGTGGGCTGAGCGCGTGGAGCGCCCTCACCTAGAGGATGGCTCCCTCGCCCCCGTCGGGAATCATTATCCGTACCACTCACCTCAGCGTGGATACCATATCTACGCCAACCCCGACTGCAGGACCAGGATAAATTTAGGACCATAGATCTTCAGCGTTGGATCTGGTAATTAATATTTAAAATAGAAGTCTTGGTCTTAGCTTTAGTATTACTCTCAGTTAGTCTTAGTTAGACAGGATAGTTTGCTTATCTTGTGTTTTTTATGTTTGTCATGATGAACTATGATGGATTTGGACCTTTGTAATGACTATCGCCAGAGTGTGGGTACCCCCTGCACTTTGGTTTACCTGTTAATGTTAATAAAATTAGTTATCTAGTTGGGAAGCCTTTTATTCTACTTTCCTCTTTATATGAGAAGTTGTGTTTGCCTGTGTTGGTAGTCAGTGAAGATGTCATTCTATTCAGTATTGTGGAAGAATTATATACTCTTTTCTTATGCTGCAAGATTTGCAAGATGAGTTATGATGTGTGATTTAATTCTACAGATGTCAGACAATAGGCGCAGAGGAGGGAGGCATGCTCAGTAGGAGCAGCAAGCACCGCAAGATGAGGCACCTCAGCAGCAGTTGCCACCATCACCCCCGATGACAATAAAGCAAATGTTTCTGATGTAGACTCAGGCAGTCCAAGCTATTGGTCAGACTCTGGCCACCATGCAGCAGCAACAGCGTCTACCTCAACCTCAGATGCAAGTGCAGATGCCTCAGATGCCTAGAGACAAGCGTGCTGAATTCATGAGAGGTCATCCCCTAGTGCTTGCTCACTTTGCTGACCCCATGGATGATGAAGATTGGCTGTGTACCGTGGAGCAAGAGTTGCACACCACTTAGTGTGACGACAGAGAGAAGGTTCTGTATGGTCCCCATCTATTGAGGGGAGCAGCTCAGTCTTGGTGGGAGTCCTACCTCGCCGCCCACGCCAATCCTGACACCATCACTTGGGAGGAATTCAGAGATAATTTCCATTAGTATTATGTTCCAGCTGGTCTGATGACAGTGAAGAAAGAGGAATTTCTGGCGCTCAAGCAAGGGCCCATGTCAGTCAGTGAGTACCGAGACATGTTTCTACAGTTGTCCTGCAATGCTCCTAAAGATGTCAAAACAGATGCCAAGAGGCAGTATCGTTTCTTGAGAGGCTTAGTCGATCCCCTGCATTATCAGCTGATGAACCATACCTTCCCCATATTTCAGCACCTAATCGACAAAGCAATCATGACAGAGAGGAAGCGCAAGGAGATAGAGGATCATAAGCGCAACATTGGTGGACCTCAGCCTAGGAGCAGCATTCGCTCCCGTTTCTCAAGCAACCCACCTCAGCAGTTCAAGTAGAATCAGCGCCCACCTCAGCAGCAGTTTTAGAGGCAGTACCCTCAGCATCAGCAACAGAATCACCAGAACAGTCAGTCAGGAGGAAGTCAGTTCTAGAGGCAGAATCAGCAGGCATCTCGTTTTCCTGCTCCAGCAACCAACCAGAGTAGTCAAGGAGCCCAAGTGCAAGGAGGAGGAATAGCATGTTTCCATTATGGAGAGCAAGGCCATTGGGTGATGCATTGTCCAAAGAAGGTAGCTCAACAGCAGCCAGGCCCTGGTGCCCTAGCAAAGCAGAATGTGTCTCAGCTAGGAGCAGGCAATCGCGCCCAGACACGTTACGACCATAGGAGACAGAACCATTTAGAGGCTGAAGCAGTCCAGCAAACACCAGGCATGATAGTAGGTATGTTTCCAGTTAATTCCCATATTGCAGAAGTGTTGTTTGATACTGGAGCAACGCATTCATTCATTACTGCATCATGGGTAGAAGCGCATAATCTCCCAATAACTACCATGTCAACACCAATTCAAATTGATTCAGCCGGTGGTAAAGTTCGAGCCGATAGTCTTTTCTTGGATGTAAGTGTGGAAATAAGGGGGATAGAGTTTCCCGCTAACCTCATAGTAATGGGTACTCAAGGAATAGATCTTATCCTAGTGATAAATTGGCTAGGTAAGTACCAAGAAGTTATCAGCTGTGATAAGAGGACAATTAAGTTGGTGTCCCCACTAGGAGAAGAAGTGGTGACTGAGCTAGTCTCGCCCGAGCCAAGGAAAGAAGGTTGTCACCAGATGGCTATTGATAGCAATGAGGCAGATCCACTCGAGACTATCAAGGTTGCGTCAGAATTTCTAGACGTGTTCTCGAAAGATTTACCAGGTATGCCACCTGAGCGGAAAGTTGAGTTTGTAATAGAGCTTCTTCCTAGCACTACCCCCATTTCTAAAAGAGCCTACAGGGTATCTAGACCAAAGTTGGTTGAGCTCAAGAAGTAAATAGATGAGCTGTCAGAGAAAGGTTACATTAGACCAAGTACCTCACCTTGGGTCGCCCCTATCCTATTCGTGGAGAAGAAGGTTGGCTATAGGAGGATGTGCATTGATTATCGAGCTTTGCATGAGGTCACAATCAAGAACAAGTACCCCTTGCCCAGAATAGAAGATTTGTTCGACCAGCTGAGAGGAGCCAGCGTGTTTTCAAAGATAGATATGAGGTCAGGTTATCATCAGCTTAGGATCCGACCTTCAGACATCCCGAAGACGGCATTTATACCCAAGTATGGGTTGTATGAGTTCACCGTTATGTCTTTTGGCCTGACGAATGCACTAGCCTTCTTCATGAATCTGATGAACATTGTAATCATGGATTATCTCGACAAGTTTGTGGTGGTATTTATTGATGACATTCTCATATATTCTCAAAGTGAGGAGGAGCATGTGGATCATTTGAAGATGGTATTGCAGAGATTGTGAGAGCACCAGCTGTATGCAAAGTTGAGCAAGTGCGAGTTCTGGATTGACGAAATCCTATTCTTGGGTCACTTAATAAACAAAGATGGATTGGTTGTGGATCCGAAGAAAGTGGCAGACATTCTAAACTGGAAAGCGCCAACAGATGCTCGAGGAATCAAGAGCTTCATTAGAATGGCCAGATATTATCGACGATTCATTGAAGGATTTTTGAAGATTGCGAGACCGATGACAGCTTTGCTAGCCAACAAAGTTGAGTTCAAGTGGACCCACAAGGGCCAAGAGACCTTTGAAGCACTAAAAGAAAAGTTGGCTACAACGTCTGTCTTAGTCTTGCCTGATGTGCACAAGCCCTTCTCGGTGCATTGCAACGCTTGCTACACTGGCTTGGGATGTGTATTGATGCAAGAGGGAAGAGTTGTGGCCTACTCGTCCTGATAATTGAAGGTTCATGAGAAAAATTATCCAATACATGACCTAGAGTTGGCAGCAGTGGTTCATGCACTGAAGACATGGAGGCATTATCTGTATGGGCAGAAGTGTGATGTCTATACATACCACAAGAGTCTGAAGTACATATTCACCTAGTCAGAGCTGAATATGAGACAACGAAGATAGTTAGAGTTGATCAAAGACTATGAATTGGAAATTCACTACCATCCAGGCAAAGCGAACGTGGTAGCAGATGCTTTAAGCAAGAAAAGTCAAGTCAACATGATGGTCGCTCACCCGATGCCTTATGAGTTGGCCAAAGAATTTGACAGGTTGAGCCTCGGATTTATGAATAACATGCAAGGAGTAACAGTTGAGTTAGAACCTACCTTAGAGCCAGAGATCAAAGAAGTGCAGAAAAATGATGAGAAGATTAATGAAATCTGGCAACTGATTCTAAAAGGAAGAGGCAATGATTTTAGGGAGATGTAGAAGGTGTAATATGGTTCAAGGACCGCATGTGTGTTCCCGATGTCCAGTCTATTTGGGAGTTGATCCTCAAGGAAGCTCATGAGACAGCTTATTCCATACACCCTAGAAGTGAGAAGATGTATCAGGATCTGAAGAAGAAATTCTGGTGGTACGGGATGAAAAGGGAGATCGTAGAGCACATGGCTATGTGTGATAGTTGTCGGAGAATCAAGGCAGAGCATTAGAAGCTAGCTAGGTTGTTGCAGCAGTTGCGAATTCCTCAGTGGAAATGGGATGAAATCGGGATGGACTTCATAGTCGGATTGCCTCGCACTCTAGCCAGCTACGATTCCATTTGGGTAGTGGTGGACCGCTTGACCAAGTCAACCCACTTCATACTTATCAAGACTAGCTACAGCAGTGCAATGTTGGCAGAGCTATACATGTCCTAGATCTTTGTCTTCATGGTGTGCCAAAGAAGATAGTGTCAGACAGAGCAAAGCAGTTCACCTCTCATTTCTGGCAGCAGTTGCATGAAGCCTTGGGTACACATTTGAACTTCAGTTCAGCTTATCATTCATAGATAGACGGTCAGACTGAAGGAACTAATCAAATCCTCGAAGATATGTTGAGAGCCTTGCGTTGCAAGATCAGTCTGGATGGGACAAGAGGTTACCTTATGCAGAATTCTCCTATAACAACAGTTACTAGGCCAGCTTGAAGATGTCACCATTTCAGGCACTCTATGGGAGGAGTTGTAGAACTCTGTTGCATTGGGATCAGCCTAGAGAAAAGCAAGTGTTTGGGCTAGACATTTTGCTCGAAGCTAAAGAGAACATCAGGATGGTTCGGGAGAATCTAAAGACAGCACAATCAAGGCAGCGAAGTTATGCAGACACGAGAAGGAGAGAGCTGAGTTTTGAAGTTGGAGATTTTGTCTACCTGAAGGTATCACCTATCAAAGGAGTCAGAAGGTTCGGAGTCAAGGGCAAGCTAGCACCCCGATATGTTGGTCTGTATCCGATTCTCGCGAAGCGTGGAGAAGTGGCCTATCAGCTCAGTTTGCTAGAATATTTGTCAGCAGTGCATGATGACTTTCATGTGTCTCAGTTGAAGAAGTGTCTGCGTGTGCTAGAAGAGCAATTGCCAGTGGAAGGTCTAGATGTCCAAGAAGACTTGACCTACATAGAGAAGCCAACATAGATTTTGGAGACTTCTGATAGAGTCACCCGGAGGAACACTATCATGATGTGCAAAGTCAGATGGGGTCACCACACTATGGAAGAAGCAACTTGGAAGCATGAAGATGATCTGATGGCCAAGTATCCTGAACTCTTTGCTAGCCAACCTTGAATCTCGTGGGCGAGATTCTTTTAAGGGGGATAGGTTTGTAATGCTCTGAATTTGAGGGGTATAATTTTTCTTCCCTAATACTCACCAAATTTAGGCGTTACTCTCTTTTATCTTCTCGTTTCGCTCCTTCTTCTAATTTTTAAAGCAGTATAGTGACTGGTGTCTATATCACGTGTAAACAAAAACCTAAGTTGACATGGTTGTTGCATCATGCTGAAGCATATTTCTTTGTCTGATGTTGTGTCTGATCGTGCGTCCGTTTTGTCTTAGTTTTTGGTTCGTGATTTGATTCTGATTAGTGGTCGTGCGTGCAGTAGGTTTTCGGCCCGGCCCACGGTCCGGCCCGGCCCGCGACCCGACCCAGCCTAGCCCCTGGCGCCTTCTACCCCATGCGCGCCCCCTCCCTCTCTTTGTCTCATTTTTGTTTCCCACGCAGCAACTTCCCTCTCCCTCTCTTCCACCTCTCTTCCACCTCCTTTGCCTTAGGTGTGATCCGGTGGATGGTAGCCGCGATCGTCGAGCCCCAAGGTGAGCTTTCCCCTCTCTTTTCCCTCTTCCTCCCTCCCGCGCATACCTCCCTAGCCGCGCCCCTCCCCAGCCGCGTGCCCCTCCCTGGCCACCCCCGACCCCGGCCGCGCACCCCTCCTATGTCACACCCAGGTTTCAAGGGTCCAAAACCTGGGCGCGAAATAAACACCAGGTGTGCAGGGACCAAGTCTCACACATATGATGAATAGTGGTATAGAAAATGTTGGGGACTTGTTCTCAAATGCTATGAATCAAGAACAAGGCAACATGAAATGTTAATAATCAAAGACCTTCGTCCTTTGAAACATTATCTCCCTTAGAATATAATGATCTTCAGACGAAGGTTATGAAGGACATACCTTCATCATCTCAGTATGTAGTAATTGAAATGAAGAGATATGAAAACATATAAAATAACATGAACAATCATATAACATTAATAATACATCTTTTTATATTATTATGAATGAACATGAACAATATTGAATTACATTTGTACCTTCGGCCTGACAGAAGGCAAAAGGCCAAGCATGATGCACGAATGAATACAAGTCAGCATCCCAATACGATGCCACTGTTCATCTATTTATAGGCACGGGACGCAGCCTGTGTGGGATTACATTTATGCCCTTGACATTTACTATTGACCTAGGGATAATCTATCGAGGACTAGATAGCCTTTTCCCCTTTAAGTCGGTTTCATTTTCCATTGCCGAGCCGGAGCTTTTCCGCGGGTAGCTTCAGCATTGGTTCAACCTTCTCCTAAGCTGCACCCTTCATCTCATGTATAGCTTTATCCCATGTCTGAAGGTTCCTGTTCATATATTATGCTTGGGAAACATGTCAGTCATGTTTTTGAGGACCTTCGGAAGATGAAGGCCCCCAACAATAGCCCCTTGCAGTATTAATTTGTTATAGCAATGAATTCAAACTGTGACGTGACCGAATGCCTTAAGCCGAAGGTCCGAAAAAACACCTTCCCTTTGCTAGAATAGCAATAGTCAATGACGGACGGGGCCTGCCAAGTTGCAAAGCGCTAGGCATATAAATAGGAACCCACACCGACACAATTTGATACGCCATTTCTATCATTTGCGTTATTTTCTCAAACTTTTAGCTCTTGCCTGATTTTCAAATTTTTAGAGCTTCGGTTTAAAGACGCGTTTGCTCCAAATTTGAATAGAAGAAGATGAGTGGAGAGAATAAGCAGACTGAAGAGGAGAAAACGACCGGGGAGACGAAGATGTATGAAGAGAAAAAAGTTGTGGATCCTTTCATTGCTGGATTTATTGAGTCCATGGCAAAAACAAATACAGAGAAAATTACTAAGGAGATCATGGAGGGTTTATCTGAAGATTCTGATGACAGTGATAGTTATGACGTGGAAAGTGGGGATGAAGACTCTGAGGATCGGTCGTGGCGCCCAAGCCATACTATCTTCGGAAAATCGACTACCAAGCAAAGTCATATTAATGCCATGAGAGGGAGATATTTTCGTGACATGTCTATTGTTAGAGTTGGAGGAGACAGCACTGCCTCTACTCCAGAGGAAAATGAAGTTGTTATATACCGAAGCTTCTTAAAGGCAGGTCTTCGGTTCCCACTGAGCAAGTTTGTGGTTGAAGTGCTGAAGATATACCAGATCTTCCTTCATCAGATTACCCTCGAAGCTATAATTAGGATGGGGATTTTTGTTTGGGCTGTAAGGAGTCAGGGGCTAGCGCCAAGCGCGAGGTGCTTCTGTAGTATGCACGAGCTTTTATATGAGACGAAGGCTACTAGCAAAGAACAGTACCACAACAACTTCGGTTGTTATGGATTTATTGCTCACCCCAATGCAAGCCACCCAGTGCCAACATTCCGGAAAAGATGGCCCGGGGCATGGATGGAGGAGTGGTTTTACATTAAAAATGATTTAAAGACAAGGGAAGACATCAAAGAAATCATTCAGCGCCCCATCTGGTCTCACTTCGGCCTCCGAAGGCCGAAGGTGGAAATTGATGGCGATGTTGAAGCATGTCAGAAGGCCTTTAGCACTATGTGTGCTTTCATTGGCACGAGGGATTTGATTCAAGAGCATATAGCCTTCAGGGTATGGCCACTTATGGAGAGCTGGGATATGCCGAAGGAGACCACCGCAGATTCTAGTGAGGGTGGTCTGGTCCGATTGAAGTATACCTTCAGATTTAGGGAGAAGTTTGATGAGCCAGATGATGACTGGCTGAAGTGTATTGAAGCTACCAGTGATGAGTTACTCGAGGCATACTCAAAGGCCAAAGATAATGCTTTGTCCGCAGCTTTTGGGGGTCGGGGCAAGAAAAGATTGAACAGGGTATTTGATGTGATTGGCGTCGTATACCTTGATTACCACTACCCTCTATGAGGGCAAGGGAAAAAGAGAAAGACTATCGTTTCGGCCACCCCAGCTGAGCCGAAGAGCAAAAAGGTGAAGGTTCTGACCCACCGGTCGCGTTATATTGAACCAGCCGTAGTACCTGAATTTGGCAAAGGGACCTCTTCAGTCGCCGAAGCAAAACAAACTGCTCCTATTGTGCAGAGCGCTAAAGAGCCGACTGTAGTGCTGAAGTTGCCTACAGTCAGGCCCACCAAAGCTAGAGATGATAAGGCCAAAGAGCCACAGGTGGAAAAAGTGATAAAAGTGCCAGAAATCCTGAGCCCTCCAGCAGAGGCAGATTTGCCGAAGATGCAAAAAGCTCCTGTTGCAACTCCCAAGAGGAGGAGGATGGCCAGCGTGCTAGACGCTGTTATTGAGACTACGAAGGCCTTAACTCCTGCTCCTACTAAGAAAGCTGCCTAAGCTGCCAAAATCCAAGAAGAGGCCGAAGCTGGGCCCTCAGCGCCCACTGAGGCGAAGGCCACCGTGCCTGAAGATAAGGTGAGTCAGCAAATTTCAGATACCGGCAAGACAACAGAGCAAGGCATGGCAGAAAAAGCAAAATCCCCTGTCCTCGAAGCCTTAGTTGAAGATATTGATTAATTGTTCGACATGCTTCAAGGAAAAATTATCTGAAGAAGAAATCTTGGAAGCCAAACACTACGCCCGAAGACTAAAATATCTGAAGGGGGCCTTAGTGTTCAATGGTACTAACGAAGATGATTTCCTGTACTGTCTCCTGGATAACAAAGAAATATCTGTTTGCCTGGAGATAACTAAGAGTATGGGATTTTCTAAGCTTGAAGAAGGCCTTTCGGTCTTGTCAAAAGATGATCTTGCTGATAGCCTCGCGTACAACAGTTTAAAGGTATAGAGGTTAACTTTGAAATTAGAAAATGAAGTATTTTACTGCCATGTTCAAGTCTTTCTTCTTCTTTGTAGGGCTTAATTCTTAGTAATGCCTTGAGGGCTCAGAAAAGCACCGAAGACGAAGGCTGTACAATGGCTCTTAACAACCTTCGCTCTGAGGTGATTGAATTGAGAAACGAAGGTCTAGAGAAAGACAAAATTTTGATTTCATTGGTGAACAAAGCAAAGGAAGACGAAGCAAATTACAAAGCTCAGGCCAAAGCCCAGAAAACCAAAATTGAAGACCTTCGGAAACAAATAGCCGAAGCTAAGGAGAACTACGTGCTCGCACAGGCTAATCAAGAGATCAACGAATACTGGAAAAATAAGCTAGAGAAGAATGTTGAAGAACTTCGTGAATCCAAGGAAAGGTGCTTTGAGAAATCCTTGGATTGCGTGAAGAAATTAAAAGCCAGCTTTGCCAAAGTGGGCGCCTACTCTGCTAAAGAATACTTCATACGAGGCGACCCTGAAGGCGTTGTTGAATGGATAAGTGGAGAAGCCGAAGCCTTCGAGGAAATTTTGAGTGATCGCGGGGATATTTGTGCATTTTCCGGTGTGCGGGGAATTTCAGCTATTTTGGAGAAGGCCGGATGTGATCACGTTAAGGCCATAGCCCAGGCCGAAGCTGCCTTCTCCGTAGATGATACGAAGGATCATTCAGCCGAAGCAACTTCAATGGGCGGGAGATTTTATAATGATGTATGGGTGAACGGTGGCCGAGAGCTGGCCCACGAGATTATAAAAAAGAGTGAAAAAGACACCCACGACGCCCGAGTGAAGCAAAGCAAGCTGAAGAAGCTGCAGAACGCGAAAGGTGTATATGTACTGTTTCTTGATTATTTAGCTTCGGTACTTGCTTTATGGCTTCGAACTAATCTATCTACCTACTTCAGCTGAACTATCCCCGCCACCGGAGCCGTACGATCCCCTAGCTGATCTAGAGATGAAGGAATCATTGGACATCATAAACATGGCTGAATCCATTATCGGCGAAGTCATGAACAAATTACTGAACGAAGTTGCAGAGAAAGTCCTTAGAGAGGAATAAGTTTTATTGTAATAATCATTTTTGAAAAGCTTGATGTATAGAACTAATGAAGGAAGATTAGACCTCTTTTGTAATGAAACTATGTAACATTGAATCGAATATGTAAATTATTGTAATTTATTTCTTTGCGATGCATGAAATTTACACACATACCGTTTTTGAGCCTTGGCAAAAAAACACCTTCCCTTCTTTTCATGCTTCGTAAAGAAAGAGATCCCTTATGACAAGGCTGGTAAAATTGTATTTCCCGAAGCTTACTTCGTGCCTTAGCACATTTTCAATTTGACGAAGCATTTGTCGAAAATTGGCTTCGTATTCGATTCTTGTATCGTTAATGCAATATGATGTATGATGTAATGTTATGCGAAATAATGTGATGATATGATGCAAAATGATGAGGATGCCGAAGACACACACCCACACGCCCACACTGGAATACACAAGCTCTGCATCCCCTTAGGAACGACTTTTGAGCTTCTTCACCTTCTATTTCGGTGATATAAGTTCTGCATCCCCTTAGGAACGTCTTTTGAACTTCTTCGCCTTCTATTTCGGCGATATAAGTTCTGCATCCCCTTAGGAACGACTTTTGAACTCCATCGCCTTATATTTCGGCGATATTTGGCTCTGCATTCCATTTGGAACGACTTTTGAGCAGAAAACTTACGCTGCGCTCCCTTAGGAACGACTTTTTGTAGCTTCATCAATTTTGGCTCTGCATTCCCTTAGGAATGACTTTTGAGCAAAAAAACTTACGCTGCACTCCCTTAGGAACAACTTTTGTAGCTTTGTCAATTTAGGCTCTGCATTCCCTTGGGAATGACTTTTGAGCTCCGGAATCTGCTTTGTTTTAAGGGTCGTCTCTCGAGCTTCATAAATCTATGAAGAAGATATATTTCATTCTGGTATTTGCAACATTATTACAAGAAGTTGAAACTGAATTTTTCATTACTTGTTCTTTATAAAAAAGGTAAAATGACATAAAAGACAAAAGTACTTCAAAAAGTAGGATATTCCTCAATAAATGTGCTTTGATTCTGGTACAGTAGTGTTGACTGTACGAGCTTCGGACTCCTCCCTAAAGTCACATTGCTGTTGTGGATGCTGGCGCCCTTCTGGCTGCTGGCTTTGGGTATAAGTAGGTTGCAATGGTGGTGGCGGTGGGAGCTGAGGCTAGGAAGCTTTTGAATGGCTTGCCGAAGCAACAGAAGTTGTAGGTTGATTGCCCACATACTCTGGTATGTAGGGAGAGTGGCACGAAGCAGTATGTAAGACCTGCTTCGGCTGATTCTGTTGGGCTTCTGCTTCGGTAATCTCTTTTTGCTTCTGAATGGTGATCTGACACGTTCTAGTAGTGTGGCCCTTGTATTCACCACAGAATAAGCAATATATTTTCCTGGGCTGATCCCCATATCTTCCTCCAAAGCCCCTGCCGCCTCGGCCCCTTGGAGCTGGTGGCCTGAATGAGCTTTGCTGCTGTCCTGAAGACTGTGAGCCGTGTTGTGGCTTCTGAAACTGGCCTCCTTTGTCATCGTTCTAACTAGAGCTATGGATTGATCTGACATGCCTAGGGTGGATTCTTCCTTCGAAGCCCCTAGTCATCTCAGAAAATCTGTTAGCTTCCTCCCTTCTTTGGCTGAAGTCAATGTCAGCCTGGATGTACTCATCCATTTTCTGAAGCAGCTTCTCCAGAGTCTAGGGGGGTTTCCTGGTGAAGTATTGAGCTGTAGGCCCTAGCCGAAGACCTTTGATCATGGCCTCAATGATGATTTCATTAGGCACTGTAGGCGCTTGTGCTCTCAGGCGCAAGAACCTTCGGACATACACCTGAAGGTACTCCTCATGGTCTTGAGTGCACTGAAACAAGGCCCGAGCGGTGACTGGCTTCGTCTGAAACCCTTGAAAACTGGTGACCAACATGTCCTTAAGCTTCTGCCATGACATGATTGTCCCTGGCCGGAGAGAAGAGTACCATGTTTCGGCCACACTTCGGACTGCCATGACGAAGGATTTTGCCATGATAGCACATTGCCTCCATATGAGGATATTGTTGCCTCATAACTCATCAGAAATTGCTTTGGGTCTCCATCGTACATGGGCAACTGGGGTGGCTTATAGGATTGTGGCCATGGAATAGCCTACAATTTTGCTGCCAGGGGAGAGGCATCATCAAAAGTAAAGTTACCATGATGAAATTCATCATACCATTCATCTTCGTTGAATGAGTTATCTTGATGAAGCTCCCTATGCTGAGGCCTTCGGTCCTGGTCATCTTGAGTGAGATGACGCATTTCTTTAGCAACCTCATCGATCTTCTTCTGAAGATCGGCGAAACGAAGCATCTTCTCCCTTTTCCTCTAAACCTATTGATGAATAGCTTCGAGGTCCCTGATCTCCTAGGGTGTTGGACTTGTAGCCTTCCTTGAGTTCGAGCTTCACACAATGTGTCTTGGTTGACCTCCAGCGGCTATAGTGCAGCCCCTAGCCCTGAAGAAGTTTTTTCGGCGGCATGACGAAGGTCACGGCTTGCCAAAGGTGGTCGATTGAGTTCACCGGAGGTGGGCGCCAATGTTGGTGACTTGTTCTCTACTGCTATGAATCAAGAACAAGGCAACACGAAATGTTAATAATCAAAGACCTTCGTCCTTCAAAACATTATCTCCCTTAGGATATAATGATCTTCAGACGAAGGTTATGAAGGACATACCTTCATCACCTCAGTATGTAGTAATTGAAATGAACAGATATGAAAACATATAAAATAACATGAACAATCATATAACATTATTAATACATCTTTTTTATATTATTATGAATGAACATGAACAATATTGAATTACATTTGTACCTTCGGCCTGACATAAGGCAAAAGGCCAAGCGTGATGCACGAATGAATACAAGTCAGCGTCCCAGTACGATGCCACTGTTCATCTATTTATAGGCACAGGACGTAGCCTGTGTGGGATTACATTTATGCCCTTGACATTTACTATTGACCTAGGGATAATCTATCGAGTATTAGATAGCCTTTTCCCCTTTAAGTCGGTTTCATTTTCCATTGCCGAGCCGAAGCTTTTCCGCGGGTAGCTTCGGCATTGGTTCAACCTTCTCCTGAGCTGCACCCTTCATCTCATGTACAGCTTTATCCCATGTCCGAATGTTCCTGTTCATATATTATGCTTGGAAAACATGTTAGTCGTGTTTTGGAGGACCTTCAAAAGACGAAGGCCCCCAACAGAAATGAATGTCACATCTTTACTATATAATAGGAGTTTTGTACAAAATAAATAAATAAATACATCATAAGGAGACAATAATCCAGCAACCCAAAGTTGAATGGGAGACAACAGCCTAGACCTCTCACGAACTCGTCATAGCATTCTCCACGCGCCTCATCCTGCGGTACCTGTTCTTGACCTATGGGGGTGTGAGACAGCAAGACTGAGCTCACATACGTTCACAGCTCAACAAGTTGTGGGGAATAATGTGCATGAACTCGCCAAAGGTGGGAGCTCATGTGAAGTGTAAGGCTTACCAAAGAGGATGGTTTAGAGCTGAGCATTGCTTTTAAAGTTGGTCAAAATTTTATTAGCAGTTACTAAGTATAAGTAAATACCAACCCAATTAAGTAGTAGAGCAAAAGTGATAACAACACCCACAATGCAATGCATTTGACAAATTGAACTTAGTTCCATGATTTAATCATGTGAGTGTCCGAGCTGCTCATGACCGTGAGCACGGCTAATATACCAGTTTTACACTCTGCAGAGGTTGCACATCTTTACCCACAAGTCATGTTACCCATCTGCTAAGAGAAGGTCACTCCCATACACCTCTACTGAGGAGGCGAGGCAGGGTAACACTACGAGGCCTTTACAAAGTTCCACTAGCTTCAGAAAGCCCGCTATAGTTTCTAGGAAGCTCCAATGCAGGGATCCCTCGCCTGACCGCCATCACAGCAAAATCAACCCAAGGACCTCCCTACACCGACCACTCCCCTACTGCCCTTGCCCCTTTCGGGTAAGGTTGTCATCCACTAGCTTTCCTAATTAATCAGCCAAGGGGTCCCATTCCTCCCTTGTGGTAGCACTGTTTTCTCGGGTGGTTCTCCTTGTTCTAATTAACATAATAATCTTAACATGAATAGTAAATAACAACTGATAATAAAGGTATGATCATGAGTAATGTGTATCTCTATACCCAAAACCACATAAAGCAATAGCAGGTACTACCCAAAAATTCAGTGGTAAACAAGGTATAAAGATAGTCAAACTAGGGTAACCTACTGGGTCCCATCAAAATTAACCTATGCAGATCATTATGATTAATCAGAACATGATTGGGTAAAAAGAAGTGATCAAGGGCACAACTTGCCTGAGACTTGAGATTCTAGGTACCAACTTGCTCTTCAAATGACATGTGTCCTCACTGCTAAACGTAGCAATACAGACAAACATGTATAGCCAAAATTAACATCACACCAAACATAAGAATAAACTACATAATAATATTCTACGCTGTGTAACGATATTGTAGAAACAAGAACCACTAAATTCGGAGCTACGGTTATCAAGTTATGAATTTCCGAAATTGTTTAGTGCCTAGAATATATTAATCCAAATGAACAATTTTAATTCAAGTTTCATGGCTAAACAGTGTTACTAGTTGATAGATAATATTAATACAAAATTATTGCCACTGGAATGACTCAATTTGGAGCTAAAATGAATTAATTATGAATTTCAAAAGTTTTTGGAATTATTTTTGTATTAGAAATCAATTTCTGTAACTAATTATCCATTTTTATTGTTCTCTGGATCGAGCACTAATTACAGAGAACCCCGGGGGCAAACCTAGAAGTTTCCCCAGACTCAGACAACACAGAGGTGGACTGCGGGTTGGTTTATTAGAAACCTGGGGCCTCTTTATTATAAATGCCGAGGCAAAGAGGTATTGGTGGATAGGAGCCGTCCGATCAGAGCTTCGCGGTTCAGATTACGTTATGAACCGGTATGCGGGTCTAGCCATTGGATCAAGATCTTATGGTTCCACGCGCTACGAAAACAGAACCCAAATCCGGACCGTACGATTCAGATCCGACCGCCCATATTAAATGAAACGAAGAGGTACACGGTTTTTAATTTGGGCCACCCATTATTGATCCGACTGCCACAATCTCATCTTCCCCACCTGACTGAGCCAGACGGCAGAGCGCCCAGCCAGCGCGGCGGTGGCCATTGTCGGACACATGAAGATCGGCCGAGCCGGCACAAAGCTTTATTCTGATGGGCTCTACACGAAGAGGAAGAACGGGTGAATGGTACGGGTGGGTTCTTACCGAACATAGAGCAGTCGTAGACTCCGACCACGACCCAAAGCGGCTCCACGGCGATGCTTGAACCACGGCGAGCAATTACGCCAACCCCAGACATCCTCGAACTTCGGCAAGGCTCCCACGACACGCGGTGTCCCCCGGAGAAGATGATCCTCTAGCTATCTTTCAATCGGTCGAGCAATACGGAAACGGCCACGACACGCCGAGCACCCGCCAATGGTGGACCTTGGTACTCCGTATTCTAGGGGCGGTGGGTCAGTCGTGGGGTGGGCAAGGCGGCCATGGGGCTCATGTTTTATACCCCGGCAGATCACACAACCCAGCTACGGACGTAGGCCGGTAGCGCTCCCAGCGCTCGGTTTGTTGAGATTTTTGTCCGCCGTGCTCGCTGCTTCGGTTGGGGGAAGGAGGAGATAGGTCCGACAGATTGGTCCCACATGTAAGTGCCACCGCGACCAGGGCCACAGGCGGTGACACAAAGTGCGCGGGCGCAACCACTGCCCAAACGGGCCCTCGTGTCGGTCACAGGAAGGTTTCTGGGCCGTGCGCATGCATGGAAAAAAGGGAAAGTGGGCCGGCAGTGAGGAATCAACCCATTTAGGTTAGATCTCTTTTTTCTTTTTAATTTATTTTTTTCTATTTTCTTCCCTTTCTTTCCAAATTCTAATTTGAAGTGTCCCTACCAAATTAAATTCCTGTTTTGCACTTTCAAATTTCCAAACATAATTTCAACATGAATAGTACTTTCTCTGTTTGCCATATGTTTATTATTATTGTTGTTATTTTTATTATCTATCTTCCTCCTCACCATTTAATTCAAAAAGAATTAAATGTTTTAGAATTATATGATTATCATAATTACTTTTCTCTAGCTCTTTCCTATTTTTATTTTTAGATTTTCCAAATGTATCAATTGAAATCCAAATGTGAATACAAACCATATTATTTTAAATATTACTATTTTATTCTCCTTCAAATTTGTCTCTAACAATAGTTGACTCTATTACAAATTTCCTTTCTCATACCCCAATTCCCAAAGTACTATAATAACTATATTTGTTTATTTATTTTATAATTAAACTTTTTTACTAACTTTGGGTCTTACATCCTAGCCCGCGCCCCCGCGCCCTCCCCGGTCCGCGCCGCCCCTGGCCGCGCGCCTCCTCGGTTCGCACCCCTCCCCGGACCGTGCCCTCTCCCGGCCGCGCCCCTTCCTCGGTCGCGCCGTGCCCCTGACCACGCGCCCTCCCCTAGCCCATGCCCCTGGCCGTGCCGCTCCCTATCCGCGCGCACCCCTGGTGCCCTCCCCTGCTCCGTGCGCGCAGTCCCATCACCGCACGCATAGCCCTAGCGTGTTTAAAATTCAGTTTGATTAGCTTTAATTTTAGTTTAATTTATATGCTGTGTCGCACGCTTCGTCGCGCAACGATTCATTTTAAATCTAAATTTATTAGCGTGCTACGTCGCGCGCTTTGTCGCACGACGATTCATTTTAATTTCAGATTATTTAATGTGTTGCATCGCGTGTTTCATCGTGCGATAATTTATTCTAAATTCAATTTAAATCGCGTATGCCATCGTGTGCTTCGTCACGCGACACTTTACGTTATTTTCGTATTTAATTCAAGTGTTTCATTGCGCGTTTCGTTGCGCGACGATTTGTTTAATTTCAGTTTAGTCTAAGTGTTGCGTTGCGCGCTTCGCCCGATGACTCATTTTATTTTCGGCTTAGTTCGTGCGTGCTGTCACGTGCCTCATCGTAGGGCAACTCGTTCCAGTTTCCGGTTTAGTCCGCGTGTGACGTTGTGCATTTCGCCGCGCGACAATCCTTTTAAATTACTTTAATTTGTTTATAATAATTGAACGCGCAGCGTAACTTGATTTTTATGCAAAGCTTGATTGTCAAATTAATATGGCTATGTTTAGACAAGTACTTTAATCCATAACTGCTTAACATAATCGCCTTTCGACCGTAGCCTCGACCGTTGTCTTCTCTTTCTCGCTTAGTCATAGGTACAAGCCCTGCGCCACGCGTCTTCTTATTTGTTATATTTTACTGCGTGGTGTACTATTCTTTTTATATCAAATTTATGAAATGTATGTTTGAACTCGTATAGATAATGGTCAGTTGGTGGAGTCTGAAGGAGTTGCAGATGGAGACACTGAGCAGCACCTGGTTGGTGAAGGCAAGTGTCCCTTGACTCATCTATGTCCTACTCATTTTATAATTCACTCCCCGCATTTACACAATTTATACCTAAGGATTGACTAGCTTTGTTTATCATGTCCTTATTTACCTATGTGGGTTGGATCATTTTGGTCTTAGCTCTATGCTAGTGCTTCACACTAATCAATGAACATGATGAGATTATTTATGATACGCTGTTTTCCCTCTTGATTATGATGATGATACTATGAGGGGACTCGAGCAGTTTCTCGAGTGCCTCTCTGTAAAGACTGGTTCGTTGGATGACCGACGGAGAAAACAGTGTAACCATGAGGGTGGTATGAGACGCCCTTAGCTGAATAATTAGAGAAACTGAGGTGTAGTTCGCTTTGCCGTCGTGTCGTCAATGGGGCTCGGTGTATGAGGCTCGCTCTACCAAGGGTGAATTGCCCTTTGGGGAGGAGTGGTACATTTAGGAAACCTAACGGGCGGCTACAGCCTCAGAGAATCTTTGTAAAGGCTACGTAGTGAAACCTTGCCTATTCACCATAGTAGTGTTTCAGGGTTTGATCGGCCCGAGACAAAAGAGAATCACGACTTGTGGGTAAAGTGCACAACCTTTGCAGTGTTATGAAACTGATATATCAGCCGTGCTCACGGTTATGAGCGGCCAAGGGAGCTACATTGATTAGAGACACATTAATCAGAGATGGTTTGTTTACAGGGGATAATGAAGATGATGTTTTGATTATGGTAATGGTTTCTGGTATTCTTTCAGTTTGGAAAGGGTACTTTTGGGTTAACAACTTGGATTAATGCTAAAACTTGACTCTCTACTAGTAATAATAACCTGACCAGCTAAAAGTAACTGCTTAATTTTAACCCCACATAAAGCTAGTTCACTACAGCTAAACGGGACAATTATTGAGTATGTTGATGTGTAATCACCCTTGCTTTATTTACACACCAAACCCCAGGTTGTCCACATTGTAACCACTGCTCAAGAGTAGATAAAGTCATGGAGGAGGACTTCCAGGAGTTCCAGGAGTACGATGAGTTATAGGCGTGGGTTAGCGGCAAACCCTGAGTCGACTGCATGTGAAGACGTGTTTATCTACATTTTGTTTTCGTACTTTGATAATTGTTAATGACTATGTGGATATCTCGGACATCATGATGTAATCAACTATTACTCTCTTTTATGTCATTATTTAAGCACTGTGTAATGATGTCCGATTATGTAATTGCTGTGTACGTGAATTGCTGATCCTAGCACGTACATGGTTTACATTCGGTTTGTCTTATAAAACCGGATGTAATTAACTATTACTCTCTTTTATATTATTATTTGAGTACTATGTAATGATATCCGATTATGTAACTGTATACGTGAATTGCTGATCCTAATACGTACATGGTTCGCATTCTGTCTTATAAAACCAGGTGTGACATATATTTGAAGACGAATTCTATTATAGGACAAAAATAAAAAATGGTTATGACAGATGAAGTGTGTTGGGGACTTGTTATCAAATGCTATGGATCAAGAACAAGGCAACATAAAATGTTAAATATCAATGTCCTTCGTCCTTCGAAACATTATTTTCTTTAGGATATAATAATCTTCAGACGAAGGTTATGAAAGACATACCTTCGAGTATTGAAAGTAAGATGGTAATAGAAAAAGGGGTGTAAAATACAAAAGGTGACATAAAGAATCATATAGTATTATAAATTCATCTTTATTTTGTTATTATGAGAATATAAGAACGATATTGAATTACATTCGATATCTTCGATTTGATAAACAATGAAGGTACGGGCGTGAAGTAAAAGCAAATGCCGAGTCCGCGTGAACAGTGTGGGGTACTGTTTATCTATTTATAGGCGTAGGACGCAGCCCATGTGAAATTACATTCATGCCCTTTATATTTGCTAATGATTATAAGGTAACTCATTGAGATCTAAATAGCCTTTCCCCTTTAAATCAGTTCTCTTTCCTGCTGTCATGCCGAAGCTCCCTTCCGCGTAGCTTTGTCGTCAATCTTTGTATTATTCATGCTTCCCTCACCGTGGTTCTGATTCGAATCCGAAGGTACCTGCACACATATTATAACTTCGGAAACAATATTAAATCATATTTTTGCACACATATTATAACTCCGGAAACAATATTAAATCATATTTTTAAACAATATTAAATCATATTTTTGAGGATCTTTGAAAGATTAAATCATATTTTTGAGGATCTTCGAAAGACGAAGACCCTAACAATACAGTGTATATCTATCTTAAGTATATCTATCTAGTGTATAAATCTATTATATCTATCTTATCTAGACATTATTGTACACACTTATATGGGTTTGGATCTTGTCCTTAAAACTTTAGTAAAGTTTAGGAGGAAAAGTTAGGAGGGTGCTAAAGTTTAGCAAAGCTAAACTAGCAGATTTAGGCACATGATGGTGTTATAGTTCAGCATTCACATTTAGCATTTAGGCACCGTGTACTTAAACTTTAAGAGGGTGCTAAAGTTTAGCTAGCACACCTTAAGGAGATTTAGCTGGTGCATTAAGAGCTAAATTGCTTCACTTTTAGGCACCATGGATCCGAACAGTGAAACAGACCCTTACAACGTTATTGGGTGATGGATGTACTGATATATTGGCTCGATCCTAAGAACAATGGTGTTACTAACTGAATATTTCTACGTACGATCAAGTGCGACGGACCGATAGAAATCCTACAAAAAAGGTCAGGGTATTGGGTACATTGAACCAAAAGTTGACGCACCTCATGTCACCAATGTCACTGAACTGACGGGTGATGAAATACACTTGGTCACTGACCGGCTGAAACTGACGGGTAACGAAATACATTTGACACGGGATACATGCATTCACATACTGATGTACAAACCAGAACCGAGAGATCTGATGACCTGACGAGATGAGCAGACGACGATGGACTGACTAGCTAGCGCTACTAGGTACACACGTACGTAGTGTACGTGGTACGTCAACACACACCATATATATGGGTACTACTTATTACGTCATCACACTCCAGCAGCGCCTGATACGATGACACACGTTCGAGCTGCATCGTCCAGAATCCTCAGACCCTGGTGACCCCCTTGGGCTCGCCGGCCGCCCCACCGACGCCGTAGTCGTGGTCCCGGTAGCCACCGCTGCCGCCGAAAAGGCCCGTGTGGAGCATGAGCACGTAGAGGAGCTGCGTGAAGGCGAGGATGATGACGAAGGCCTCCAGCACGCGCAGGCGCCAGCCGCGGTATCCGCCGATGTGGATCTCCTTGCAGGCCAGCCCGAAGGCGAGCGCCGTGATGGCCCAGGCGATGAGCGATGACGCAGCGTTGGTGGCCAGGCTGTCGTGGCGCCAGGCGCGCACGTGGTGCACGCCCGCCAGCTTGGACGCCGCGCCCACCACGCCGGCCAGGATGGCGAACACCAGGAAGTAGAACGTCGCGCCGTTGCCGGCCACGCCTGCGTGCAATGCAACGCAATGCGCATCAGGGGCGCGCCATGCATATGGATGTATGAGTATATGCATGATGCGTGATTACTACTGGCCTTTCGTACGTACCGGGGTAGTTGGTCTGCCCGTTGATGAAGTGGTTCAGGTTCCAGCTCGCGAAGCCGATGACGATGATGTACATGATGAGGTTGAGCACCAGGAGCGGCGCCACCATGTTCCTGCCAATCCCGGCCATTCTTCGTCGCACGAGCCGAGCTAGCTAGCCCCTGCTATCTCTCTCCTGATTCTTGCCACGCCCTTCTGTAGTGCTAGCTAGCTACTTAGCTGGATCAGATCTACTAGAGGGAGCCTAATTAAGCTTTGATTGAACACAGCTTGCAGTAATGGCGAGCAGGCAGCTGCGGTACAGTGGCACTCGCGCTAGTAGCTACAGTATTCAGACCAATGCTAATGGACAAACTTGCATTGACGATCGATGAAACAATCAAACAAGCAGGTCCTGGTTTTAAAGACGCTGCGGGGTAGGGGGGGAGATCTCGACCAAGCCCTCTGCCTCGATGCGTATCTATCCGTTGCCTGCCGACGCAGGGGGAGGAGCTAGCGAGAGGCCGAAGCGGCGCAGGGGAGCAGCAGAGCAGGTCGCCTTCGACTTTGCATGCGCGGAGGCGCGTGAGGCGTCGACGCGTGTGCGCGCACCGCCAGCGCAGCGCACGCGCCCAAGCGTCGTCGGCCGCGCGCACAGGTGGTGGATGGAGGGCGCGTACGTGGCGTGCCCCGGGAGCTGGGAGCACCCCGCGCGCGCAAAGCGCAGGAGTGCAGCTTGCCCACCGCACGAGCTGGCCAATCCGAAAGGACAGGATGGTTCTAGTTTGGGCGCCACCGCCCACCGGCTTTTGGGATTGGACATTGGAGTATTCTGCTGACCAACTTGAAGTTCTCGAGGCTCCTGTGATTCCCGTGCTCGCGAACAGGGATGCAAACGAATTAATTTTTGTATCCTTTTTCTTATTTTTCAGCATTAATCTAATTAAAAATAAATCTTAAATTATTTAATGTTATGATGTTATTTAATCTTAAATACTGTATACAAATATTTATGCAAAATTTATTTTTATACAACAATATGTTTGACAATGTAAGAAATGATTAACAATTCCATACACATGTATTTGAATAAACTGTTTTTAATCGTTTATCAGATATATAAAAATATTAACAGTTATTGTATACATTTGTTGTTGTTAATGAATTTTGAATATATTTTTATAATAAGTTTATTTAAAGATACAAATATAGCTAATATGTTTTTTACAAATCTAATTAAATCTTGAGATATTTAAATAGAAGTACCAGAACGACAACTATAGGACCGAGGAAGTATATATATTCGGTCAGTTGACATCTTAAAATGGGCAAATGGCTGCTTGGTTTATAGATTTACTTCCTTTGTTCTAAAATACTCTATCATCGCCAATTTCTATAATTCATGCAAGTCAAACAATTTCAAATTTAACTAACTCTATACAAAAAGAAACAACATATGTACTATAAAGTAAATATATTTTATAGTATATCTAATGATACTAATTTAATGTCGTAAATCTTAACACATTCTTTTAGAAATTTGATCAAAGTTTAACAAAAAATAAATTAACATAACTATAAAAATATATTTATTTAGAGATGGAGAGAGTATAATACAATTCTAATATGTTTTAGTATGTTAAGTTTAACTAGATATAAATAAAAATATCAAAATTTATGATATTATAGATATTATTAGATTATTCATGACATATATTTTATAATAAATTTGAGAGCCTTAAATATAAATACTATTAACCAAAATTTAATTGAACATAAATTATATCAATTAATACGTAACTTATAGCTATATTTTTTACGGAGGAAGTATACAAAATATACTGTAACATTTCAAATCTATCAATTAAAAACAATTATGAGATATGAGTATTGCTTATGCTTAATTGGATTTGGTTATACTTATAGTTAGTAAATAGGTGTTGTTAACAAAATTTGACCAAATAAATATTGACCGCAATAAACCTCAGCCTATCCTTATGAGCTATGTATTTTCACCCTACTTGCTGTGTGAAAGTCGTCTAGAGGGGGGTGAATAGGGCGAAATTGAAATTTACAAAGTTAATCACAACTACAAGCCGGGTTAGCATTAGAAATATAAGCGAGTCCGAGGGAGAGAGTGAAAAACAAATCGCACGCAAATAAAGAGTGAGACACAAGGATTTGTTTTACCGAGGTTCGGTTCTTGCAAACCTACTCCCCGTTGAGGTGGTCACAAAGACCGGGTCTCTTTCAACCCTTTCCCTCTCTCAAACGGTCACTTAGACCGAGTGAGCTTCTCTTCTCAATCACACGGGACACTAAGTCCCCGCAAGGACCACCACACAATTGGTGTCTCTTGCCTCGGTTACAATTGAGTGAATCACAAGAAGAATGAGAAAGAAAAGAAGCAATCCAAGCGCAAGAGCTCAAATGAACACAAGTGTCACTCTCTCTAGTCACTATTTGATTTAGAGTGATTCCAGACTTGGGAGAGGATTTGATCTCTTTGGTTGTGTCTAGAATTGAATGTTATAGCTCTTGTAATGTGTTCGAAGGTGGAAAACTTAGATGCAATGAATGGTGGGGTGGTTGGGGTATTTATAGCCCCAACCGCCAAACTAGCCGTTTGGTGGAGGCTGCTGTCGACGGGCGCATCGGACAGTCCGGTGCGCCACCGGACACTGTCCGGTGCGCCAGCCACGTCACCCGGCCGTTAGGGTTCGACCGTTGGAGCTCTGACAGGTGGGGTCTTCTGGCTGTCCGGTGGTGCACCGGACAAGTACTGTAGACTGTCCGGTGCGCCTTCTGACGCTGCTCTGACTCTGGCGCGCACTGTAGCGCATTGAATGCGGTTGCAGTCGACCGTTGGTGCTGAAGTAGTCGTTGCTCCGCTGGCACACCGGACGGTCCGGTGAATTATAGCGAAGCGCCCTCTGATTTTCCCGAAGGTGACGAGTTTGGAGCTGAGTTCCCTGGTGTACCGGACACTGTCCGGTGCGCCAGACCAGGGCACACTTCGGTTGTCTTTGGCTCTCTTTGTTTGAACCCTTTCTTGGTCATTTTATTGGTCTATTATGAACCTTTGGCACCTGTAAAAACTTATAATCTAGAGCAAACTAGTTAGTCCAATTATTTGTGTTGGGCAATTCAACCACCAAAATTAATTAGGAAAAGGTGTAAGCCTATTTCCCTTTCAATCTCCCCCTTTTTGCTGATTGATGCCAACACAAACCAAAGCAAATATTGAAGTGCAGACTTGAACTAGTTTGCATAATGTAAGTGCAAAGGTTGCTTGGAATGAAACCAATAAATATTACTTACTAGATGCGCATGGATGGCTTTTCTTCTTATTAACATTTTGGACCACGCTTGCACCACATGTTTTGTTTTGCAAAATGTTTTGGAAATTCTTTTCAAAGTTCTTTTGCAAATAGTCAAAAGTAAATGAATGAGATTTTGAGAAGCATTTTCAAGTTTTGAAATTTTCTCCCCCTGTTTCAAATGCTTTTCCTTTGACTAAACAAAACTCCCCCTTAATAAAATCCTCCTCTTAGTGTTCAAGAGGGTTTTAGATATTAATTTTGAAGAGGGTATACTAATTTGAAATTATATCAAAATAAGATACTAATTGAAAAACTTCTTTTTAATACCAAATAAAGGATTACATTTTTCAAATTGGTGGTGGTGCGGTCCTTTTGCTTTGGGCTAATACTCTCTCCCCCTTTGGCATGAATCGCCAAAAACGGATATTTGAGTGAAATATAAGCCCTTTTAAACTACTCTCTCCCCCTTTAGATAGAAGTATAGAAGTGAAAATTATACCAAAGTTGGAGAGTTGAGCGGAGCGACGACGAAGGATGAATGATTCGATGGAGTGGAGTGGAAGCATTGTCTTCGCCGAAGACTCCTTTTCCCTTGCAATCTATGACTTAGCATGAAATGGACTTGAAAGAACACATTAGTCATAGCGCATGAAAGAGATGATCAAAGGTATACATATGAGCTATGTGTGCAAAACATCAATAAAAATTTCTAGAATCAAGAATATTTAGCTCATGTCTAAGTTTGGTAAAGGTTTGTTCATCCAATGGCTTGGTAAAGATATCGGCTAATTGTTCTTTGGTGCTAACATATGCAATCTCGATACTCGATATCCCCCTTTTGTTGGTGATCCCTTAGAAAATGATACCGAATGGCTATGTGTTTAGTGCGGCTATGCTCAACGGGATTATCCGCCATGCGGATTGCACTTTCATTATCACATAGAAGAGGAACTTTGGTT
Source organism: Zea luxurians (assembly GCA_029449295.1). Taxonomy (NCBI): domain Eukaryota; kingdom Viridiplantae; phylum Streptophyta; class Magnoliopsida; order Poales; family Poaceae; genus Zea; species Zea luxurians. The sequence goes on along the minus strand of JAOPSE010000001.1, from coordinate 38,487,683 downwards.
AATTTGTAACCATAGTCCCAAAGGGTTTGCCTCATCCAAAGTAATTGCACGCAACAATGGCCTGCGGCAATATACTCGGCTTCGGTGGTTGAAAGAGCCACAGAATTTTGCTTCTTTGAAGCCCAAGACAACAGAGATCTTCCCAAGAACTGGCAAGTCCCCGATGTGCTCTTTCTATTAATTTTGCACCCTGCCCAATCGGCATCGGAATAACCAATTAAATCAAATGTGGATCCCCTAGGGTACCAAAGGCCAAACTTAGGAGTGTAAACTAAATATCTCAAGATTCGTTTTACGGCCCTAAGGTGAGCTTCCTTAAGATCGGCTTGGAATCTTGCACACATATATACGGAAAGCATAATATCCGGCCATGAAGCACATAAATAGAGTTATCATCGACCGGTATACCTTTTGATCTACGGATTTACCTCCCGTGTCGAAGTCGAGATGCCCATTGGTTCCCATGGGTGTCTTGATGGGCTTGGCGTCCTTCATCCCAAACTTGGTTAGAATGTCTTGAATGTACTTCGTTTGGCTAATGAAGGTGCCCTCTTGGAGTTGCTTGACTTGGAACCCTAGAAAATACTTCAACTCCCCCATCATAGACATCTCGAATTTTTGTGTCATGATCCTACTAAACTCTTCACAAGTAGATTCGTTAGTAGACCCAAATATGATATCATCAACATAAATTTGGCATACAAACAAATCATTTGCAAGTGTTTTGGTAAAGAGTGTAGGATCGGCTTTTCTGACTTTGAAGCCATTAGCAATAAGAAAATCTCTTAGGCATTCATACCATGCTCTTGGGGCTTGCTTGAGCCCATAAAGTGCCTTAGAGAGTCTATAAACATGGTTAGGATACTCACTGTCTTCAAAGCCGGGAGGTTGCTCAACATAGACCTCTTCCTTGATTGGTCCATTGAGGAAGGCACTCTTCACGTCCATTTGATAAAGCTTGAAGCCATGGTAAGTAGCATAGGCAAGTAAAATGTGAATTGACTCAAGCCTAGCTACGGGTGCATAGGTTCCTCCGAAATCCAAACCATCGACTTGTGAATATCCCTTGGCCACAAGTCGGGCTTTGTTCCTTGTCACCACACCATGCTCGTCTTGTTTGTTGCGGAAGACCCACTTGGTTCCTACAACATTTTGGTTAGGACATGGAACTAAATGTCATACTTCATTCCTTGTGAAGTTGTTGAGCTCCTCTTGCATCGCCATCACCCAATCCGAATCTTGAAGCGCTTCCTCTACCCTGTGTGGCTCAATAGAGGAAACAAAAGAGTAATGCTCACAAAAATGTGCAACACGAGATCTAGTGGTTACCCCCTTTTGAATGTCGCCGAGGATGGTGTTCACGGGGTGATCTCGTTGGATTGCTTGGTGGACTCTTGGGTGTGGCGGCCTTGGAACTTGCTCCTCCTCCTTGTCTTGATCATTTGCATCTTCCCCTTGATCATTGCCGTCTTCTTGAGGTGGCTCATCCTCTTGATCTTCTTCTTCATCATCTTGAGCCTCATCCTCATCTTGAGTTGGTGGAGATGCTTGCATGGAGGAGGATGGTTGAACTTATGCTTGAATGGGCTCTTCGGATTCCTTAGGACACACGTCCCCAATGGACATGTTCCTTAGCGCGACGCACGGAGCCTCTTCATCATCTAATTCATCAAGATCAACTTGCTCTACTTGAGAGCCGTTAGTCTCATCAAACACAATGTCACAAGAAACTTCAACTAGTCCAGTGGACTTGTTAAAGACTCTATATGCCCTTGTGTTTGAATCATATCCTAGTAAAAAGCCTTCTACAGCCTTAGGAGCAAATTTTGATTTTCTACCTCTTTTAACAAGAATAAAACATTTGCTACCAAAGACTCTAAAATATGAAACATTGGGCTTTTACCGGTGAGGAGTTCGTAGGATGTCTTCTTGAGGATTCAGTATAGATACAACTGGTTGATGGCGTAGCAAGCGGTGTTGACCGCCTTGGCCCAAAACCGATCCGAAGTCTTGTACTCATCAAGCATGGTTCTTGCCATGTCCAGTAGAGTTCTATTCTTCCTCTCCACTACACCATTTAGTTGTGGTGTGTAGGGAGAAGAGAACTCATGCTTGATGCCCTCCTCCTCAAGGAAGCCTTCTATTTGAGAGTTCTTGAACTCCGTCCCATTATCGCTTCTAATTTTCTTGATCCTCAAGCCGAACTCATTTTGAGCCCGTCTCAAGAATCCCTTTAGGTAGTGTTTGGTTCTAGAGTTAGGTAGGATAGAGCCGCTCCGTTCTAGTAATATGGATGTTTGGTTTGGATCTAAATGGAACAAAGCTGTTCTAGTATAGGAATATTCCCTCGATATTCTGCATGTGTCCGCTCCCAGAAAACGACCGGACCCGTGCGCTCACGTACGCCCACGCTCGTATGTCTTGTTCCTTCGTCGTATGTAGCCGCTTGAAAGAATTCCAGCCAAAATATATATGCAGCCGCTTGAAAGAATTCGTGAACTGATTTATATGCAGCCGCTTGAAAGAATTCATATTATTCATACTCTCTATATATATATTATATATAGTATGTTCGTATATACAATTATGATGTAGAAATTTAATTAATTCGTATAGCATATGTATGTTCGTACATACAATTAATATAGTAAAATAGCATTAGGATGTTTCTCAGCTTGTATAATTCATACCATAGAGATCTGCTATATTGTAACCAAACACCGGTCGGAGCCACTCCATTCTACTTCACTCTAGAACCAAACAAAAAATAGAACGGCTCTGTTCTAACTACCAAACATAGAACAGAACCGTTTTATCCTCAGAATCTAGAATAGAACCGTTCCATTCAACTAGGCTCTAGAACCAAACGCTACCTTAAAGTGTTTGGTTGAGGAGCCAAGTAGAACGGAGCCGTTCCATCCCTGATTCTAGGAATGGAGCCGCTCTGTTCTGTGTTTGGTAATCTGGAACGGAGCGGCTCTATTTTTTGTTTGGTTGCAGAGTGAACGGAACGGAGCGTGACTGTAAGAGCGGGATGGGAACGGAGCGGCTCCGTTCGGTTGATTTTTTGGAGCGGAATGGTTCCGGATCTGAGGAGAATATTCCCTAATTGGAGTCGTTTCGTTCTAGTTCCTTTGTAACCAGCAACAAAACTGGGACAGAACGGTTCCGTTCTACTTGGCTCTTCAACCAAACACTACCTAAAGTCTCTTGGGTTTGAGATTTTTCCTGTAAAAAGAATACCCAAGTGAAGCGAGAATAGTCATCCACAATAACTAGACAGTACCTACTCCCGCCGATGCTTATGTAAGCGATCGGGCTGAATAGGTCCATGTGGAGGAGCTCGAGTGGCCTGTCAGTCGTCAAGATGTTCTTATGTGGATGATGAGCGCCAACTTGCTTCCCTGCTTGGCATGCGCTACAGATCCTGTCTTTCTCAAAATGCACATTTGTTAGTCCCAAAATGTGCTCTCCCTTTAGAAGCTTGTGAAGATTCTTCATCCCAACATGGGCTAGTCGGCGATGCCAGAGCCAACCCATGTTAGTCTTAGCAATTAAGCAAGTATCGAGTTCAGCTCTATTGAAATCAACTAAGTATAGCTGACCCTCTAATACTCCCTTAAAGGCTACTGAATCATCACTTCTTCTAAAGACAGTAACACCTGTATCCGTGAAAAGACAATTGTAACCCATTTTACATAATTGAGAAATGGAAAGCAAGTTGTAATCTAATGAGTCTACAAGAAAAACATTTGAAATGGAATGGTCAGGTGATATAGCAATTTTACCCAAACCTTTGACCAACCCTTGATTTCCATCCCCAAATGTGATCGCTCGTTGGGGATTTTGGTTTTTCTCATAGGAGGAGAACATATTTTTCTCCCCAGTCATGTGGTTTGTGCACCCGCTATCGATGATCCAACTTGAGCCCCCGGATGCATAAACCTACAAAACAAATTTAGTTCTTGTTTTTAGGTACCCAAACAGTTTTGGGTCCTTTGACATTAGATACAAGAACTTTGGGTACCCAAACACAAGTCTTTGATCCCTTGTGTTTGTCCCCAACATACTTGGCAACTACTTTGCCGGATTTGTTAGTCAAAACATAAGATGCATCAAAAGTTTTAAATGAAATGCTAGGTTCATTTGATGCACTAGGAGTTTTCTTCTTAGGCGATTCAGTACGAGTTGATTGCCTAGAACTAGATGTCTCACCCTTATACATAAAAGCATGATTAGGGCCAGAGTGAGACTTCCTAGAGTGAATTCTCCTAATCTTATGCTCGGGATAACCGGTAGGGTACAAAATGTAACCCTCGTTATCCTGAGGCATGGGAGCCTTGCCCTTAACAAAGTTAGATAATTTTTTAGGAGGGGCATTAAGTTTGACATTGTCTCCCTTTTGGAAGCCAATGCAATCCTTGATGCCAGGGCGTCTCCCACTATAAAGCATACTACGAGCAAATTTAAATTTTTCATTTTCTAGTTCATGCTTGGCAATTTTAGCATCTAATTTTGTTATATGATTATTTTATTGTTTAATTAAAATCATGTGATCATGAATAGCATTAATGTCAACATCTCTACATCTAGTGCAAACGAAAACATGCTCAACGGTAGATGTAGAGGGTTTGCAAGAATTTAATTCAACAATCTTAGCATGTAATATGGCATTTTCATCTCTAAGACTGGAAATAGAAGCATTGCAAACATTTAATTCACTAGCCTTAGCAATCAATTTTTTATTTTCATTTCTAAGGCTAGCAAGAGAGGTATTCAATTTTTCAATCTTAGCAAGTAAACTAGCATTATCATTTCTAAGATTGGAAATTGAATCATCACAAACATTAGCATCAACCTTAGCAATTAATCTAGCATTCTCATTCCTAAGGTTAGCAATCAAATCATGGCAAGTGCTTAGCTCACTAGTTAATTTTTCACATTTTTCCATCTCTAGAGCATAAGCATTCTTAACCTTAACATGCTTCTTATTTTCCTTAATTAGGAAGTCCTCTTGGCTATCCAAGAGTTCATCCTTATCATGAATGGTGCTAATCAATTCATTTAACTTCTCTTTTTGTTGCATGTTAAGATTTGCAAAAAGAGTAAACAAATCATCCTCATCATCACTAAAATTAGCCTCATCACTAGAGGTGGCATATTTAGTGGAGGATTTAGATTTAACCTTCTTCTTTTTTCCGTCCTTTGCCATGAGGCACTTGTGGCCGACGTTGGGGAAGAGAAGTCCCTTGTTGACGGCGATGTTGGCGGCATCCTCGTCGGAGGAGGAGTCGGTGAAGCTCTCGTCGGAGTCCCACTCGCGGCACACGTGGGCATCGCCGCGCTTCTTCTTGTGGTACCTCTTCTTTTCCTTTCTTCTCCCCTTCTTGTCGTCGCCCCTGTCACTGTCAATAGAAATAGGACATTTTGCTATAAAGTGACTGGGCTTACCACACTTGTAGCAAACCTTCTTGGAGCGGGGCTTGTAGTCCTTCCCCCTGCTTTGCTTGAGGATTTGTCGAAAGCTTTTGATGATTAAAGCCATCTCCTCATTGTCGAGCTTTGAGGCGTCGATGGGGAGCCTACTTGATGTAGACTCTTCCTTTTTCTCCTCTGTCGCCTTGAATGCGACGGGTTATGCCTCGGGCGTGGAGGAGGTGCCTTGCTCGATGATTTTCTTTGAGCCTTTAATCATTAGCTCAAAGCTCACAAACTTCCCTATAACCTCCTCGGGAGACATTACCGTGTATCTAGGATCACCTCGAATTAATTGAACTTGCGTAGGGTTAAGAAAAACGAGGGATCTTAGAATAACCTTGACCATCTCATGGTCATCCCATTTGGTGCTCCCGAGGTTGCACACTTGGTTCACCAAGGTCTTCAAGCGGTTGTACATGGCTTGCAGATCCTCTCCTTGGTGAAGCATGAAGCGACCGAGCTCCCCCTCGATCGTCTCCCACTTGGTGATCTTGGTCACCTCGTCTCCTTCGTGCGCGGTCTTGAGCACGTCCCAAATTTCCTTTGCGCTCTTCAACCCTTGCACCTTATTGTACTCCTCTCGACTTAGAGAGGCGAGGAGTATAGTAGTGGCTTGGGAGTTGAAGTGATGAATTTGGGCCACTTCATCCGAATAATAGTCTTCATCCCCTACGGATGGTAACTGTACACCAAACTCAACAACGTTCCAAATGCTTGTGTGGAGTGAGGTTAGATGATGCCTCATTTTGTCACTCCACATATTATAATCTTCACCGTCAAAAACCGGTGGTTTGCCTAGTGGAACGGAAAGTAAAGGAGTATGCTTTGAAATACGAGGGTAGCGTAGGGGAATCTTACTATACTTCTTGCGCTCATGGCGCTTAGAAGTTATGGATGGCGCGTCGGAGCTGGAGGTGGATGGCGATGAAGAATCGGTCTCATAGTAGACTACTTTCCTCATCTTCTTTTTCTTGTCGCCACTCCGATGTGACTTGAGGAAAGAGGATTCCTTCTCCTTCCCTTTGTTGCGGGACTCTCCCGATGGAGCCTTCCCGTGGCTTGTAGCGGGCTTGTCGTCGGTCACCATCTCCTTCTTGGCGTGATCTCCCGACATCACTTCGAGCGATTAAGCTCTAATGAAGCATCGGGCTCCGATACCAATTGAAAGTCGCCTAGAGGGGGGTGAATAGGGCGAAACTGAAATTTACAAAGTTAATCACAACTACAAGCCGGGTTAGCGTTAGAAATATAAGTGAGTCCGAGGGAGAGGGTGAAAAACAAATCGCACGCAAATAAAGAGTGAGACACAAGGATTTGTTTTACCGAGGTTCGGTTCTTGCAAACCTACTCCCCGTTGAGGTGGTCACAAAGATCGGGTCTCTTTCAACCCTTTCCCTCTCTCAAACGGTCACTTAGACCGAGTGAGCTTCTCTTCTCAATCACACGGGACACTAAGTCCCCGCAAGGACCACCACACAATTGGTGTCTCTTGCCTCGATTACAATTGAGTGAATCACAAGAAGAATGAGAAAGAAAAGAAGCAATCCAAGCGCAAGAGCTCAAATGAACACAAGTGTCACTCTCTCTAGTCACTATTTGATTTGGAGTGATTCCGGACTTGGGAGAGGATTTGATCTCTTTGGTTGTGTCTAGAATTGAATGTTATAGCTCTTGTAATGTGTTCGAAGGTGGAAAACTTAGATGCAATGAATGGTGGGGTGGTTGGGGTATTTATAGCCCCAACCACCAAACTAGCCATTTGGTGGAGGCTGCTGTCGATGGGCGCACCAGACAGTCCGGTGCGCCACCGGACACTGTCCGGTGCGCCAGCCACGTCACCCGGCCGTTAGGGTTCGACCGTTGGAGCTCTGACAGGTGGGGTCTTCTGGCTGTCCGGTGCGCCTTCTGACGCTGCTCTGACTCTGGCGCGCACTGTAGCGCATTGAATGCGGTTGCAATCGACCGTTGGCGCTGAAGTAGCTGTTGTTCTGCTGGCACATCGGACAGTCCAGTGCGCCACCGGACACTGTCCGGTGCCTCACCGGACGGTCCAGTGAATTATAGCGGAGCGCCCTCTGATTTTCCCGAAGGTGATGAGTTTGGAGCTGAGTTCCCTGGTGCACCGAACACTGTCCGGTGGTGCACCGGACACTGTCCGTTGGTGCACCGGACAGTCCGGTGCGCCAGACCAGGGCACACTTCGGTTGTCTTTGGCTCTCTTTGTTTGAACCCTTTCTTGGTCATTTTATTGGTCTATTGTGAACCTTTGGCACCTGTAAAAACTTATAATCTAGAGCAAACTAGTTAGTCCAATTATTTGTGTTGGGCAATTCAACCACCAAAATCAATTGGGAAAAGGTGTAAGCCTATTTCCCTTTCACTGAGTACCAACCATAAGTGTACTCACCCTTGCTAATATTGTTGATCAGATGGATGTGAAGATGAAGAATTTGATGAGGACATTGATGGTTTCTAGTTCTAGCGTGTCCCGATCATCTTCATGTGGGAGATTACCCGTGATTCCACTATGTTTTGTTAAGATACTATTTAAGACACTATTGTTCATTTGAGTTGTAATAAGGTTTTATACTCTTCATTTATGATTTGAGCATTGTATTTTAATATATTACACTTGTGACGTCAAACATATGTGTGGAAATGGATCCTAGCACACATATAATATGCATTTAGATTTGCCCTAAAACCGGGTGTGACAAAAATGGTATCAAAGCAATGTTGATAGTAGGTCACTAGATTAATTAGAAATGGAAAGCCAAAACATGTCTTATTTTACTCTTATAAACTTAATTTATAAAAAGTTAGTCTCTCTTAATTCAACTAAGGTGATATTTCCTTCTTGTAGATGCCACATACCCATCGGTCTGCTAGGAGGAGCACCGGAGGAAATACCTATATCAACACCGAAGTTTTTCCATCGCCTTTCACCATCTAAGGCGGGACCCTCGCACAACCTAGCCGAGAATGATTTTGAAGGATATGATGACTAGGTTCTTGAGTCAAATGATGAACCCATGGATGAGGTGCAGCATGAAGACTCAGTCCTCTAGAACTGGGTTGGTTGAGCTTCAATAGGAGGCTCAACCTAAGTTGCATGTCGAACCAATCAACCCTAGAGTTGTGGTTCAAGACAAGGATGACTCCAAGCATCAAATCTCAGATGAAGACGTCTTCGTAGAAGGGACGGACACGTCCAATGACGACATCTTGGCAAATGATCAAGATTTGGATGATGAAGATGTTGAACCTGGAGAAGAAGATGCAGAGGACCCCATTAGATAGCAATAGTGGAACAACATTACATCATAATTATATTAATATATAAAATTCTTCTGCTTCTAGTAGTCCAAAATGAGTACACCACAATTTATAACATGATATACTTAATCAGCTCAAACATAAAGTCACAATAACGTTCATAGTTCATACAGACATAAAACCAATTAGGCATCAAATAACATAAAATTCATAGTATCATAGATAAAAAAACTAACATTATACTTAAGCATCAAACATCAGTGCTAATGTACAGTAGCATAATATTTAAGAAACACTTAGATAAGCAAGCAGGCAACAACAATGTAGCACCACCAATCCTCCACTCTTCAATAGTGGAGAATCACCAAAACGATGGATTTGGAGTTCAAGACTATTCTCCTTGGTGAGGCACAAAGTTTTATAAAAACAAGAAAATATATTGATCAAATATGATATCATAAAGATAAGAAAACAATCATCATGCCAAATGAAAAGTATTTACCTTCCAAGACTATTCTCACGTATTGGAAGGACTATTCTCCTTGATTTAATGATTTACCTTCCTCAAATTTGGCCAACTCTTTCCTATTCTCTTCAACACTTACAACTCCAGAGTGAATCCAATCATTTGCACAAATAAAACACTCAACCATTGTTGGTGTGAGCGAGCTCTTGAATTTATCTAGGGTTCTTCCCCTGCACTAAAGGCGGACTCAGAGGCTACAATTTTGAGATAGGAATGGCTACAAGATCATAGGCCATGAGAGACAGTATTGATAATCTAGTAGCATTGTCCTTCCAATATGTGAGAATGTCAAATGCCTTTTTATCCTCCTCAATGTATTCATGCAAATAGTTATCCTATTTAGACTTGGCACATACATTATAGAACCCAACACTACTCACCTGTCCAGCAACTACATACTTCATCATACCTTGGGTCTTTGGTGTTGGTTGTTGAGAATCAGAAGGTTATGGTGCCATATTAAAAGGTAAATGTGCCCTTGGGCCATTTCTAAGTGTTTTGGTGAGTAAGTTCCCAACACATCACTTTGAACTAACATGCCTACTATGAGTATGAGCACAAGTATAAAGAAAGGCAAACTAAGAAATATAGGATTATATTGCAAATCCTATTAAATTGAAGGAACAAAGGTATGAATCTAGCACTTAGTAAATTGTTTTAGTTGCTAACTATGTTCATCTAAGTCCTAGGAAACTCTCCAAGTCAAGACAAATTGGAGTGAATAAGTTTGACTAAGTTTGGCCAAACTTGCACTAGTCTGGGGAGTACCAGACTGTCCGGTGTGCACCGGACAGTGTCCGGTGCCCAGGCTGGCCAGCTAGGTGAACTGGCAACGCTCGGGAAATTGGTCGGACGCTCTGGCTATAATTCATCAGGCTGCCTGGTGTGCACCGGACTGTCCAATGTACACCGAACTATCCAGTGAGCTAGGCGGCCAACGGCTCTCGCCTGCGCCAACGATCGGCGCGCAATCAACAGCTGCCACGTGTGCCAGGCTAACGGTCGATAGGCCGCACCAGCTGTCCGGTGCGCCACCAGACTGTCCGGTGCGCCGCTGGGCTGTCCGGTGTGCCATGGGGCCAACGTTTGGCTTCGCCGGGAAAGGAAGGGAATCACGCACTATTCACTGTTCGGTGTGCATCGGACTGTCCTGTGCACCCACAGACAGAAGGCAGCTAGAGCATTCCAAATGAAGATCAAATGGCTCCTTTGGCCCTTGGGGCTATAAAAGGACCCCCTAGGTGCATGCAGCTGCAACACAAATATACTTTGAGCATACTACAACTCTAAGTCTTCGTGACCACACCGCTGTTTCATTAGATAGAGATTTGAGCGTGTTCTCGAGATGTGTCTCCGCTGTTTTGACTCTTGCGCTTTTTTCTTGATTCGTGTGCGTGTTGTTGCTGCGAATTGAGTTCTTGTGTGTGTTGCTACTCTCCCCTTACTCTTGTGCTTTGATTAATATCATTTGTGTAAGGTGTGAGAGACTCTAACTTGTGGAGATTCCTCACAAACGGGATTCGATATAAGGAAGAAAACTATGGTACTCTAGTTTGATCTTTGGATTACTTGAGAGGGTTGAGTGCAACCCTTGACCAAAGGAGGTCACCAAAACGTGGAGTAGGCATTGGCCGAACCACGGGATAAAATCGTCGTATCTCTTGTGCATTTACTTTATTGCGATTATTTGAGTTCTCATATTCACTTGGGTTACTGCACTTGTGCTCTTGTGTGTGTTGCTACTCCCCACTTACTCTTGTGCTTTGATTAATATCATTTGTGTAAGGCGTGAGAGCCTCCAACTTGTGGGGATTCCTCATAAAGGGGACTTGATATAAGGAAGAACAACATGGTACTCAAGTTTTATTTTTGGATCACTTGAGAGGGGTTGAGTGCAACCCTTGACCGAAGAAGGTCACTACAACATGGAGTAAGCATTGACCGAACCACGGGTTAAAATCGTCGTGTCTCTTGTGCATATACTTTATTGCGATTGTTGACTTCTTGAGTTCTCATATTCACTTGTGTTGTTGCTCCTAAGTTTGATACACATTTAAAAGGAGCAATCAAGTGAAAAGTTCTCATCTCTCATCTTCTCCGCTTACAACAACTTGTGTTGGCTTTCACTAACACTCATTATAAACCAAGTTTGCCTTGTTTAGGATTGATTTTTGCAGGATCACCTATTCACCCCCCCCCCTTCTTGTTGTTCGAGCTTGAGTCGTTGGGCTTATCTCCTTTTGGCTCTTCAATGTTGAGGGTATCCTTCTCCTTGTCGTTGATCACAATCTCTTTGCCCTTAGGATCCATCTCTTCGAGCGGTTAGTCCCTTGATGAAGAGAACAACTTTGATACCAATTGAGAGCACCTAGAGGGGAGGGTGAATAAGTGATCCTGTGAAAATCAATCTTAAACAAGGCAAACTTGGTTTATAATGAGTGTTAGTGAAAGCCAACACAAGTTGTTGTAAGTAGAGAAGAAGAGAGATGAGAACTCTTCACATGATTGCTCCTTTTAAATGCGTATCAAACTTAGGAGCAACAACACAAGTGAATATGAAAACTCAAGAAGTCAACAATTGCAATAAATTAAATGCACAAGAGACACGACGATTTTATCCTATGGTTCGGTCAATGCCTATTCCACGTTGTAGTAACCTCCTTCGGTCTAGAGTTGGACTCAACCCCTCTCAAGTGATCCAAATATCAAACTTGAGTACCACGTTGTTCTTCCTTATATCAAATCCCCTTTGTGAGGAATCTCCACAAGTTAGAGTCTCTCGTGCCTTACACAAGTGATATTAATCAAAGCACAAGAGTAAGGGGGAGTAGCAACACACACAAGAGCACAAGTGTGGTAACATCACGCACACAAGCAAAGGAGAGAACACAAGAATCAAAACGACGGAGTTTCTCTCAAGAAAATACTCAGTTCTCTCTAGAATGAGTCGAAAGCATGGTTGCGTTGAATCGGGGTTTCAGTGTGCTCTTTGTATGCTTGGGTAACTGATCCATGCGCCTAGTGGGTCCTTTTATAGCCTTAAGGGCCAAAGGAGCCGTTTCTTGTTTATTTGGAAGGCCCTAGTTGCCTTCTATTCGCGGGTGCACTGGATTGTCCGGTGCACACCGGACAGTGAATAGTACGTGATTTCTTTCCGTACCCGCCACACCGACCGTTGAGTTAGCCGTTGCATCCTTCGTCTACCCTGCACACCGGATAGTCCGGTGCTGCCACGTGTCCACCGTTGATTGCGTGTCGACCGTTGGTGCTAGCGAGAGCCGTTGGTCACCTAGCTCACCAGACAGTCCGGTGAATTATAGCCAGCGCGCCCGGCTCTTTTCCTGAGAGTGGCTTGTTCGCCTAGTTGGCCAACATGGGCACCGGACACGGTCCAGTTCACCGGACAGTCCAGTGCTCTCCAGATTGGTGCAAGTTTGGTCAAACTTAGCCAAACTTCTTCATTCCAAATTGTCTTGACTTGGAGAGTTTCCGAGCACTTAGATGAACATAGTTAGTAACGAAAACAATTGACTAAGTGCTAGATTCATAACTTTGTTCCTCCACTTCAATATGATTTGCAATATGCTCATACTTATAGTAGGCATGTTAGTTTAAAGTGATGTGTTGGGCACTTAATCACCAAAACACTTAGAAATGGCCCTATGGCACATTTCCCTTTCAATCTCCCCTTTTTTGGTGATTTATGCCAACACATCAAAAGCAACACAAAATGCACTAACATAACCAAATGTGAGTCAAAATGTGCAAATTGAAGTCAAACTAAAAACCAATTAAATTATCATAGGATTTGGCATATTTGGATCATTTTGCCACCACTTGGTTTATTTTTGCAATATAAATTCATTTTCTTACTTCTATGTCAAAAACATTTTGTTTTAGCAAATTAAAACATTTTTCAAGCCTTATCTTGATCAAACACCAAAAACTCCCCTTTTTCCCATAGTCAAATTTATCCCCCACATGAGAGTAGTTTTGCAATAAGAGGGTTTTGATCAAAAGACAAGTACTAATATAATTGAAAGTCGCCTAGAGGGGGGGTGAATAGGGCGAAACTGAAAATCTCAAAAATAATCACAACTACAAGCCGGGTTAGCGTTAGAAATATAATAGAGTCTGCGAGAGAGGGCGCAAAACAAATCGCAAGCGAATAATGAAGTGAGACACGCGGATTTGTTTTACCGAGGTTCGGTTCTCTCAAACCTACTCCCCGTTGAGGAGGCCACAAAGGCCGGGTCTCTTTCAACCCTTCCCTCTCTCAAACGATCCCTCGGACCGAGTGAGCTTCTCTTTCTCAAATCTCTTCGGAATCAAACTTCCCGCAAGGACCACCACACAATTGGTGTCTCTTGCCTCAATTACAAATGAGTGTTTGATCACAAGAAAGAATGCCAAAGAAAAGGAAGCGATCCAAGCGCAAGAGCTCAAATGAACACTACAAATCACTCTCTCTAGTCACTAGGGCTTTGTGAGAAGTTGGGAGAGGATTTGATCTCTTTTGGTGTGCTTTGCAATGAATGCTAGCTCTTGTATAGTGGTTGGAAGTTGGAAAACTTGGATGCAATGAATGGTGGGGTGGTTGGGGTATTTATAGCCCCAACCACCAAACTTGACCGTTGGTGGAGGCTGTCTGTCGATGGCGCACCGGACAGTCCGGTGCACACCGGACATGTCCGGTGCCCCCGCCACGTCATCAATGCCGTTGGATTCTGACCGTTGGAGCTGGCCCGCCTGGATGTCCGGTGCACACCGGACATCACCTGTTCATTGTCCGGTGTGCCAGTATGGGCGCGCCTGCCTTCTGCGCGCGCAGAGCGCGCATTAAATGCGACGCAGGTAGCCGTTGGCGCCGAAATAGCCGTTGCTCCGTGGTTACACCGGACAGTCCGGTGCACACCGGACATGTCCGGTGAATTATAGCGGAGCGGCTGCTGCGCGATCCCGAGGCTGGCGAGTTGAGGAGGCCGCGCTTCCATGGAGCACCGGACACTGTCCGGTGTACACCGGACAGTCCGGTGAATTATAGCGGAGCGGCCTGAGAAATTCCCGAAGGTGGCGAGTTCGAGTTGGAGTCCTCTGGTGCACCGGACACTGTCCGGTGGCTCACCGGACACTGTCCGGTGTACACCGGACAGTCCGGTGCCTCCAGACCAGAGGTGCCTTCGGTTGCCTCTTTGCTCCTTTGTTGAATCCAAAACTTGATCTTTTTATTGGCTGAGTGTGAACCTTTTGCACCTGTTATAATCTTATATACTAGAGCAAACTAGTTAGTCCAATATCTGTGTTGGGCAATTCAACCACCAAAATTATTTAGGGACTAGGTGTAAGCCTAATTCCCTTTCAATCTCCCCCTTTTTGGTGATTGATGCCAACACAAACCAAAGCAAATATAGAAGTGCATAATTGAACTAGTTTGCATGATGTAAGTGCAAAGGTTGCTTGGAATTTAGCCAATATAAATACTTACTTGATGCGCATGGATTGTTTTCTTTGTTTTTGACATATTGGACCATATTTGCACCAAGAGTTTTGTTTTTGCAAGATAGTCAAAGGTAAATGAATAAGATTTTTTCAAAGCATTTTCAAGTTTGAAATTTTCTCCCCTTGTTTCAAATGCTTTTTCCTTTGACTAAACAAAACTCCCCCTCAAATAAAGTCTCCTCTTAGTGTTCAAGAGGGTTTTAAGACATCAATTTTGAAAATACTACTTGCTCCCCCTTTAGAACACAAAGAGATACCAATTTGAAAATTTCCAATTGAAAACCATTAATTTTTAAAATTAGGGTGGTGGTGCGGTCCTTTTGCTTTGGGCCAATACTTTCTCCCCCTTTGGCATGAATCGCCAAAAACGGATAATTAGAATGAAATATAGGCCCTTTGAAGTACTTTCTCCTCCTTTGGTCATAGAATAAATGAGTGAAGATTATACCAAAGTTGGAGAGATGCTCGGAGTGACAGCGAAGGATGAGTGGTAGAGCGAAGTGGAAGCCTTTGTCTTCGCCGAAGACTCCAATTCCCTTTCAATATACCTATGACTTGGTTTGAAAAACACTTGAAAACACATTAGTCATAGCATATAAAAGAGACATGATCAAAGGTATTCTTATGAGCTATGTGTGCAAGTTTAGCAAAAGAAATTCCTAGAATCAAGAATATTAAGCTCATGCCTAAGTCTGGTAAAAGATTGTTCATCAAGTGGCTTGGCAAAGATATCGGCTAATTGATCTTTAGTGTTAATGTATGAAATCTCGATATCCCCCTTTTGTTGGTGATCCCGAAGAAAATGATACCGAATGGCTATGTGTTTAGTGCGGCTATGCTCAACGGGATTATCCGCCATGCGAATTGCACTCTCATTATCACATAGAAGAGGAACTTTGGTTAATTTGTAACCGTAGTCCCGCAGGGTTTGCCTCATCCAAAGTAATTGCGCGCAACAGTGGCCTGCGGCAATATACTCGGCTTCGGCGGTAGAAAGAGCGACCGAATTTTGCTTCTTTGAAGCCCAAGACACCAAGGATCTTCCCAAGAACTGACAAGTCCCCGATGTGCTCTTCCTATTAATCTTACACCCTGCCCAATCGGCATCCGAATAACCAATCAAATCAAATGTGGATCCCCAAGGGTACCAAAGTCCAAACTTAGGAGTATAAGCCAAATATCTCAAGATTCGTTTTACGGCCGTAAGGTGTGATTCCTTAGGGTCGGCTTGGAATCTTGCACACATGCATACGGAAAGCATAATGTCCGGTCGAGATGCACATAAATAAAGCAATGAACCAATCAACGACCGGTATACCTTTTGATCCACGGACTTACCTCCCGTGTCGAGGTCGAGATGCCCATTTGTTCCCATGGGAGTCTTGATGGGCTTGGCATCCTTCATTCCAAACTTGCTTAGAATGTCTTGAGTATACTTTGTTTGGCAAATGAATGTGCCCTCTTGGAGTTGTTTGACTTGAAATCCTAGAAAATACTTCAACTCCCCCATCATAGACATCTCGAATTTCTGTGTCATGATCCTACTAAATTCTTCACATGTAGATTTGTTAGTAGACCCAAATATAATATCATCAACATAAATTTGGCATACAAACAAATCATTGTCAAGAGTTTTAGTGAATAAAGTAGGATCGACCTTGCCGACTTTGAAGCCATTTGCAATAAGGAAATCTCTAAGACATTCATACCATGCTCTTGGGGCTTGTTTGAGCCCATAAAGCGCCTTAGAAAGCCTATAAACATGGTTAGGGTACTCACTGTCTTCAAAGCCGGGAGGTTGCTCAACATAGACCTCCTCCTTGATTGGTCCATTGAGGAAGGCACTCTTCACGTCCATTTGATAGAGCTTAAAGCCATGGTAAGTAGCATAGGCCAATAATATGCGAATTGACTCAAGTCTAGCTACGGGTGCATAGGTTTCACCGAAATCCAAACCTTCGACTTGGGAGTATCCCTTGGCCACAAGTCGAGCTTTGTTCCTTGTCACCACACCATGGTCATCTTGCTTGTTGCGGAAGACCCATTTGGTTCCTACAACATTTTGGTTAGGACGTGGAACTAAATGTCATACCTCATTCCTTGTGAAATTGTTGAGCTCCTCTTGCATCGCCATCACCCAATCCGCATCTTGGAGCGCTTCCTCTACCCTGTGTGGCTCAATAGAGGAAACAAAAGAGTAATGCTCACAAAAATGTGCAACCCGAGATCGAGTAGTTACCCCCTTATTAATGTCGCCGAGGATGGTGTCGACGGGGTGATCTCGTTGGATTGCTTGGTGGACTCTTGGGTGTGGCGGCCTTGGTTGTTCATCCTCCTTGTCTTCATTATTTGCATCTCCCCCTTGATCGTTGCCGTCATTTTGAGGTAGCTCATTTTCTTGATCTTCTTGTTCAACATCTTGAGCCTCATCCTCAATTTGAGTTGGTGGAGATGCTTGCATGGAGGAGGATGGTTGATCTTGTGCATGTGGAGGCTCTTCGGATTCCTTAGGACACACATCCCCAATGGACATGTTCCTTAGCGCGATGCACGGAGCCTGTTCTTCACCTATCTCATCAAGATCAACATGCTCTTCTTGAGAGCCGTTAGTCTCATCAAACACAACGTCACAAGAAACTTCAACAAGTCCTGAGGACTTGTTAAAGACTCTATAAGCCCTTGTGTTTGAGTCATATCCTAGTAAAAAGCCTTCTACAGTTTTAGGAGCAAATTTAGATTTTCTACCTCTTTTAACAAGTATAAAACATTTGCTACCAAAAACTCTAAAATATGAAATATTTGGCTTTTTACCGGTTAGGAGTTCATAGGATGTCTTCTTGAGGATTCGGTGAAGATATAACCGGTTGATGGCGTAGCAAGCGGTGTTGACCGCTTCGGCCCAAAACCGATCCGGTGTCTTGTATTCATCAAGCATGGTTCTTGCCATGTCCAATAGAGTTCGATTCTTCCTCTCCACTACACCATTTTGTTGTGGAGTGTAGGGATAAGAGAACTCATGCTTGATGCCCTCCTCCTCAAGGAAGCCTTCAATTTGAGAATTCTTGAACTCCGTCCCATTGTCGCTTCTAATTTTCTTGATCCTTAAGCCGAACTCATTTTGAGCCCGTCTCAAGAATCCCTTTAGGGTCTCTTGGGTATGAGATTTGTCCTGCAAAAAGAACACCCAAGTGAAGCGAGAATAATCATCCACAATAACTAGACAGTACTTACTCCCGCCGATGCTTATGTAAGCGATCGGGCCGAATAGGTCCATGTGTAGGAGCTCCAGTGGCCTGTCACTAGTCATGATGTTCTTGTGTGGATGATGAGTGCCAACTTGCTTCCCGGCTTGGCATGCGCTACAAATCCTGTCTTTCTCAAAATGAACATTGGTTAGTCCTAAAATGTGTTCTCCCTTTAGGAGCTTGTGAAGATTCTTCATTCCAACATGGGCTAGTCGGCGGTGCCAGAGCCAACCCAAGTTAGTCTTAGCAACCAAGCAAGTGTCGAGTTCAGCTTTATCAAAATCTACCAAGTATAGCTGACCCTCTAACACTCCCTTAAATGCTATTGAATCATCACTTCTTCTAAAGACAGTAACACCTATATCAGTAAATAGACAGTTGTAGCCCATTTGACATAATTGGGATACGGAAAGCAAATTGTAATCTAAAGAATCTACAAGAAAAACATTGGAAATAGTGTGGTCAGGTGATATAGCAATTTTACCCAATCCTTTGACCAAACCTTGATTTCCATCCCCGAATGTGATAGCTCGTTGGGGATCTTGGTTTTTCTCATATGAGGAGAACATCTTTTTCTCCCCTGTCATGTGGTTTGTGCACCCGCTGTTGAGTATCCAACTTGAGCCCCCGGATGCATAAACCTACAAAACAATTTTAGTTCTTGACTTTAGGTACCCAAACGGTTTTGGGTCCTTTGGCATTAGAAACAAGAACTTTGGGTACCCAAACACAAGTCTTGGAGCCCTTGTGTTTGCCCCCAACAATCTTGACAACTACCTTGCCGGATTTGTTAGTTAAAACATATGATGCATCAAAAGTTTTGAATGAAATAGCATGATCATTTGATGCATTAGGAATTTTCTTTCTAGGCAACTTAGCACGGGTTGGTTGCCTAGAGCTAGATGTCTCACCCTTATACATAAAAGCATGGTTAGGGCCAGAGTGAGACTTCCTAGAATGAATTTTCTTGATTTTGCTCTCGGGATAACCGGCAGGGTACAAAATGTAACCCTCGTTATCCTGAGGCATGGGAGCCTTGCCCTTAACAAAGTTAGACAAGTTCTTAGGAGGGGCATTAAGTTTGACATTGTCTCCCCTTTGGAAGCCAATGCCATCCTTGATGCCAGGGCGTCTCCCATTATAGAGCATACTTCTAGCAAATTTAAACTTTTCATTTTCTAAGTTATGCTCGGCAATTTTAGCGTCTAATAATGCTATATGATCATTTTGTTGTTTAATTAAAGCCATGTGATCATGAATAGCATTGATATCAACATCTCTACATCTAGTGCAAATAGAAGTGTGCTCAACGGTAGATGTAGATGGTTTGCAAGATTTTAATTCTACAACCTTAGCATGCAACATATCATTCTTAGTTCTAAGGTCGGAAATTGTAACATTGCAAACATCTAATTCTTTAGCCTTAGCAATTAATTTCTCATTCTCATTTCTAAGGCTAGCAATAGTAACATTCAACTCATCAATCCTAGCAAGCAAATCAACATTATCATTTCTAGGATAGGAAGTTGAATCAATACAAACATGAGAATCAACCTTAGCAATTAATTTGGCATTTTCATTTCTAAGGTTGGCAATAGTGTCATGGCAGGTGCTTAGCTCACTAGATAATTTGTTACATTTTTCTACCTCTAGAGCATAAGCATTTTTAACCTTAACATGTTTCTTATTTTCCTTGATTAGGAAGTCCTCTTGGGAGTCCAAGAGATCGTCCTTTTCATGGATGGCACTAATTAGCTCATTTAATTTTTCTTTTTGTTCCATGTTAAGGTTGGCAAAAAGGATACGCAAATTATCTTCCTCACCACTAGCATTATCATCACTAGAAGATTCATATTTAGTGGAGGAGTTAGATTTAACCTTCTTCCTTTTGCCGTCTTTTGCCATGAGGCACTTGTGGCCGACGTTGGGGAAGAGGAGTCCCTTGGTGACGGCGATGTTGGCGGCGTCCTCGTCGGAGGAGGACTCGGTGGAGCTCTCGTCGGAGTCCCATTCCCGGCAAACATGGGCATCGCCGCCCTTCTTCTTGTAGTACTTCTTCTTCTCTCTCCTCTTTCCCTTCTTGTCGTCACCCCTGTCACTGTCACTAGACATAGGACATTTTGCAATAAAATGACCAGGCTTACCACATTTGTAGCAAACCTTCTTGGAACGGGATTTGTAGTCCTTCCCCTTCCGTTGCTTGAGGATTTGCCGAAAGCTTTTGATGATTAAGGCCATCTCCTCAATGTCGAGCTTGGAGGCGTCAATTGGTTGTCTACTTGGTGTAGACTCCTCCTTCTTCTCCTCCGTTGCCTTGAAGGCCACCGGTTGCGCCTCGGATGTGGAAGGTTCGTCAAGCTCGTTGATCTTCTTTGAGCCCTTAATCATGCATTCAAAGCTCACAAAATTCCCGATAACTTCCTCGGGGGTCATTAGTGGATATCTAGGATTACCACGAATTAATTGAACTTGAGTGGGGTTAAGGAAAATAAGAGCTCTTAAAATAACCTTAACCACCTCGTGGTCATCCCACTTTTTGCTCCCGAGGTTGCGCACTTGGTTCACCAAGGTCTTGAGCCGATTGTACATATCTTGTGGCTCCTCCCCTTGGCGAAGACGAAAGCGACCGAGCTCCCCCTCGATCGTTTCCCGCTTGGTGATCTTGGTGAGTTCATCACCCTCGTGCGCCGTCTTGAGTAGGTCCCAAATCTCTTTTGCATTCTTCAACCCTTGCACTTTGTTGTATTCCTCCTTGCTTAGAGAGGCGAGGAGAATGGTTGTGGCTTGGGAGTTGAAGTGCTCGATTTGGGCCACTTCGTCCGTATCATAATCCTCATCCCCTATTGATGGTACCTGTGCTCCAAACTCAACAACATTCCATATACTTTTGTGGAGTGAGGTTAGATGAAATTTCATTAAATCACTCCACCTAGCATAATCTTCGCCATCGAAAGTTGGCGGTTTGCCTAATGGAACGGAAAGTAATGGAGTATGTCTAGATGTACGGGGATAGTGTAAGGGGATCTTACTAAACTTCTTGCGCTCTTGGCGCTTAGAAGTTACGGACGGTGCATCGGAGTCGGAGGTGGATGTTGATGAAGTGTCGGTCTCGTAGTAGACCACCTTCCTCATCCTCTTGTGCTTGTCGCCTTTCCGATGCGACTTGTGAGAAGAAGATTTTTCCTTCTTCTCTTGGTGGTGAGAAGAGGAAGATCTTTTCTCCTTCCGTTTGGAGGAGTCCTTCTTCTTCTCCCTTCTCTTTGTGCGGGACTCTTCCGATGAAGTGCTCCCTTGGCTTGTAGTGGGCTTGTCGCCGGTCTCCATCTCCCTCTTGGTGTGATCTCCCGACATCACTTCGAGCGGTTAGGCTCTAATGAAGCACCGGGCTCCGATACCAATTGAAAGTCGCCTAGAGGGGGGGGTGAATAGGGCGAAACTGAAAATCTCAAAAATAATCACAACTACAAGCCGGGTTAGCGTTAGAAATATAATAGAGTCCGCGAGAGAGGGCGCAAAACAAATCGCAAGCGAATAAGGAAGTGAGACACGGGGATTTGTTTTACCGAGGTTCGGTTCTCTCAAACCTACTCCCCGTTGAGGAGGCCACAAAGGCCGGGTCTCTTTCAACCCTTCCCTCTCTCAAACGATCCCTCGGACCGAGTGAGCTTCTCTTTCTCAAATCTCTTGGGAATCAAACTTCCCGCAAGGACCACCACACAATTGGTGTCTCTTGCCTCAATTACAAATGAGTGTTTGATCACAAGAAAGAATGCCAAAGAAAAGGAAGCGATCCAAGCGCAAGAGCTCAAATGAACACTACAAATCACTCTCTCTAGTCACTAGGGCTTTGTGAGAAGTTGGGAGAGGATTTGATCTCTTTTGGTGTGCTTTGCAATGAATGCTAGCTCTTGTATAGTGGTTGAAAGTTGGAAAACTTGGATGCAATGAATGGTGGGGTGGTTGGGGTATTTATAGCCCCAACCACCAAACATGACCGTTGGTGGAGGCTGTCTGTCGATGGCGCACCGGACAGTCCGGTGCACACCGGACATGTCCGGTGCCCCCGCCACGTCATCAATGCCGTTGGATTCTGACCGTTGGAGCTGGCCCGCCTGGATGTCCGGTGCACACCGGACATCACCTGTTCATTGTCCGGTGCGCCAGTATGGGCGCGCCTGCCTTCTGCGCGCGCAGAGCGCGCATTAAATGCGACGCAGGTAGCCGTTGGCGCCGAAATAGCCGTTGCTCCGTGGTTACACCGGACAGTCCGGTGCACACCGGACATGTCCGGTGAATTATAGCGGAGCGGCTGCTGCGCGATCCCGAGGCTGGCGAGTTGAGGAGGCCGCGCTTCCATGGAGCACCGGACACTGTCCGGTGTACACCGGACAGTCCGGTGAATTATAGCGGAGCGGCCTGAGAAATTCCCGAAGGTGGCGAGTTCGAGTTGGAGTCCTCTGGTGCACCGGACACTGTCCGGTGGCTCACCGGACACTGTCCGGTGTACACCGGACAGTCCGGTGCCTCCAGATCAGAGGTGCCTTCGGTTGCCTCTTTGCTCCTTTGTTGAATCCAAAACTTGATCTTTTTATTGGCTGAGTGTGAACCTTTTGCACCTGTTATAATCTTATATACTAGAGCAAACTAGTTAGTCCAATATCTGTGTTGGGCAATTCAACCACCAAAATTATTTAGGGACTAGGTGTAAGCCTAATTCCCTTTTAATAATAATATTTTTTAAAAATTCACAAGTGCTAGTTGATCCAGCTGATTTGGCCTTAATTTTCTCCCTCTTTGGCATTAAGCACCAAAATGGAGAATGCCTCACCAAATTGCGAATTAAAAGCAAGAGGGCAATGAACACCAAGGACAACTTGAACATGATATCGTTTTTTAGTGGAAGCCTTGTTTTTATTCAAGTTCATCATTTCCCTTTCCATTCACCTTTAAGACTACATCAAAATCACTTAAGCAAACATGTTAGTCTCAAAGTGTCAAGTTGTAACATATCCTCCCCTAAACATATGCATCATTTGTGCAATGACTTATGAGGTCCGAGAATGATGTTTACAGCTTGAACACCATAAATACATAATGAAACTTATAATGACATGATCAATACATAACAACATATGTGCTTTAGATCAATCCAAGTTCCGTGAGTCTAAGATATTTAGCTCACTATGCAGCTTACAAAACTTTTTCTCATCTAAAGGTTTGGTAAAGATATCGGCTAGCTGGTGATCAATGCTAATATGGCAAACATCGAAATCTCCGTTTTGATGGTTATCTCTCAGAAAGTGATGCAGGCAGTCTGTGACCCACACATATAAGCAACCAAACATAATCTTAAATAAAGTCAACGCATACGATGATACAAGATGAGATAGTGCGGGTAACCACATGTGTTGACTTTGTTTGAGCTTATATATAGATACCTGTATGTAACCGTAAACCCTGTATCTGTCCGTACGTAACTACCATATCCAACTGGCCAGGCCCGTCCAGCCTGTCCGTACATGCGCTATCCAATCATCCCACCCGTGATTGCATCACTGCATGCATGCAGGCTCTCCGTTACATCACTACTGCATGCATTGCATACAAGCATACCGAATTCCAAATTTATCAAGAAAAAATACATTCCGAATATGTAACAACCAAAGCAGCACATGTTTTTATAAAAAAAGATAGTTATTATTAATATATACTAATAATTTGAAAATAAAAAATAAAATGACTGAGTTGTTATAGAATAACCGAGTTTGTTCACTCCCTTTCCTATAATGTATGGTTTTTAGAATGACTGGCCTACTAAAATAACTTATCTATTCTTATGAATGATTGATGCTAAAAGTTAGAATTGATTAAGTTTGCTCACTTTCTTTCCTGTAATATCTATCTTTTGTAGAATGACTGACTCACTAAACAACTCTTGTTTCAGTTAATGCTAGTAGATGGAATGACTAAGTATTCATAGAATGACTGAGTTTGTTAACTTATTTTTTAAAATATTTGTCTTTTATAATTACTGACTCATTAAATAACTTATCTTGACTAGGATTAAAAACATGGAATGATTGAGTTTTCATAAAATAATTGAGTTTGTTCACTTCCTTTTTTGTAATACCTATAAAAATTTTTTGTAATACCTATTTTTATAGAATGATTGACTTTGACTGCCAGCTGAGTAATTCTCGTGAATGACTGAGACAGAAAGATGGAATGAACTACCCTTATAAAATTCTGACATAAATATGTCAAGTGATATCTAGTTTTAACTCTTTTAACACCACGAACATAGTGGTAAAATCGGTCATTAATTTGAACATTCGGTTTAATAGATATGCATGTGTTCGTGTTTTTTTAAGGGTGGCCGGACGTAAGGTTTATTAAAAGAATTGAGTCGTTGGGTTGGACTCTTCATCCACGCCGGCCGTGGTGCCAAATTGCTATTTGCCACCTAAGTGTTATATATATAATGAGGATATTAGAAGTCCTGATCTTCCAATAGATACATGTTCGTTAGTCTCTTGCCGTATGCGCAACATTACTTACATGCGTGGAGTTTGTTTCCATTTGCATGCGCGAAAAATTAGAAAGTGTATTCGTTAACTGCTGCATAAATGGAAACAAAAAAATTTGATTTAAAATATTTTATTCCGTTCATAAATATAGGATCTCTATAACAGTCATGCAGCTAGACTCGTTAGAAACATTTTATAATATATAATATTACTAATTACGGTACACGATGCATGTATTTATGCAATACGGTACGCTGGTAGAAAGTCAGTTTTCTTCTGCATGTTCATAAATTTAGGATGACAAGAATGTGCGTGGAGAGTAAATAAATTGACATGCACGGAAACAAAAAAATCTGATTTAAATGCTTTATTTCCCCATACACTACACAAAAAATATAAACTTCCTACAACTTCTTAACTTCCTACAACTTTTATAATAAACCGTAGGAAATTACTAACTTCCGAGAGGCTACTGGTAGCTCTAGGAAATAACCATAACTTCCTACGGTTTCAAACATGACTCTCGGAAGTTAGATTTCAGCTCTTTAACCAACTAGTGCGGTCAAACGGACAACTAACTTTCGATGGCGTACTCTAGGAAGTTAGTCGTGACTGCTAACTTCCTACGGCCTCCTCTAGGAAGTTACTTAACTTACTAGAGCACTTGTACAGCCTCTAGGAAGTGAGCCACACCTGCTAACTTCCTACGGATTCCGTCTAGGAATTCAGCCCCATGTGAACTTCATCCCCGCGCACTTCCTACACGCCCGCGCCGTCGTGCCCTAGCCGCATCGCCCGACAAGCCCCTGCCACGCCTCGCCCGCCCCCTGTCCGCCATGTCGCCCGACGGGCCCCTGCCACATCCCGCCTGCCCGCTGAGAGCACCTAGAGGGGGTGAATAGGTGATCCTGTAAAATTCAACACTAAATAGCCACAAAACTTGGTTAAGTGTTAGTACGACTAAGTAGTGGGCTCTTGCGAACACACAAGTAATCACAGAAAAGCAATCACAAGAGACACGCGAGTTTATCCCGTGGTTCGGCCAAGTAACACTTGCCTACTTTCACGTTGTGGCGTCCCAATGGACGAGGGTTGCACTCAACCCCTTTCAAGTGATCCAATAATCAACTTGAATACCACGATGTTCTTCTTTCTTAGACTTTCTCCCGTTTGCGAGGAATCTCCACAACTTGGAGCCTCTCGCCTTTACAATTGATGATCACAAAGAAGCACGGAAGTAAGGGAGGGGAGAGCAACACACACAAGACTCAAAACGAGAGCGCAATCACGCACACAAGTCACAACTCGAGCTCAAAACACAACGCGAGGAGTTCTCAACTCAAATGGAGCTCAAGTCACCATCTCAAAGAATCGAATGCGTGAGAATGGAGTCTTGGAGTCTTAGGATCTTTCTTGTAAGGCTGAAAGAGAAGTCTAGGGACGACGCTTGAGAACTAACACTTATGCAGGTCACAATACATCTTGGCAGCCCCGCACTAGTGCTGCTAGCTCTAACCATGTGTTTTAGGGAGATGCTTCCAATAGATCATCCACAACACCATCGAAATCAGCACCTTCTCGTGCTATTGAGACAAGGAAAGGATCCTCCCAAGCTGTAGCCAAATCTTCTTCTATTGCTTCCACAGGAAGAACAAAGGACATCCAATGCCTCCAATGCAAAGGATTTGGGCACATCCGAAGGGACTGCCCAAGCAAGCATGTGCTAATTATAAGAGAAAATGGTGAGTACTCATCAGCCAGCGATTTAGATAATGATACATATGCCATGCTTGCTGCCCAAGATGCTGAAAAGGAGAATGATGATGAAGAGCATATTGGGGCTGAACATGCTGAACACTATGAGAGCCTCGTTGTAAGACGTGTCTTGAGTGCCCAAATTATTAAAGCTGAACAAAACCAGCGACACAATTTGTTCCAAACTAAATGTGTAGTTTTGGAACGATCTTGTCGTATTATAATTGATGGAGGAAGCTGCAACAACTTAGCAATCACCACCATGGTAGAGAAGCTTGGGCTAAAAACGCTTCCACATCCACACCCCTACTACATCCAATGGTTCAACGACAGTGGTAAGCTTAAGGTAACACGTATGGTCCATGTGGAATTTACAATTGGTTCATACCATGATTATATTGATTGTGGTGTGGTACCTATGCAAGCTTGTTCTATGTTATTTGGTAGACCATGGCAATTTGATAAGGACACCATGCATCATGGTAAAATAAATCACTACTCTTTTATGCATAATGAGAAGAAGCTTGTATTGCACCCCATGTCCCCCGATGCTATTTTGAAGGATGAAGTTGCTAGAGCTTGCAAAGAGAAAAATAAATCTGTTCATAATAAAAATCTAGGTGCTGCAAAGGAGTCGGTACAACATAAGAGTGACAATTCTAAATATGCTCAAGTGAGGAAGACATAAATACAACTGAAAAGTGCTTGTTTTCTTGCTTCCAAATCTGATTTGCTTGAATTAAACAATGTTGCTTCAATCTGCTATGTATTTATTTGCAAGGATGCTTTGTTCTCACTTCACAACATACCATCTACTTTGCCTTCTACTGTCACTAATCTTTTGCAGGAATATGCTGATGTATTTCCAAACGAAGTGCCACCTAGCCTGCCACCGATAAGAGGAATTGAGCATCAGATTGACCTCATCCCAGGGGCTTCCTTGCCAAACCGAGCGCCATACAGGATGAACCCGGAAGAAACCAAGGAGATTCAGCGACAAGTACAAGAATTACTCGATAAAGGTTATGTGCGTGAGTCCCTTAGTCCTTGCTTTGTCCATGTTTTATTAGTCCCAAAGAAAGATGGCTCATGACGCATGTGTGTAGATTGTCGAGCAATTAATAACATTACCATCAGATATTGTCATCCTATCCCTAGGTTAGATGATATGCTGGATGAACTTAGTGGCTCGATGATTTTCTCTAAAATTGACTTACGTAGTGGATATCACCAAATTCACATGAAGCTAGGAGATGAATGGAAAACGGCATTTAAAACCAAGTTTGGTTTGCATGAGTGGTTAGTCATGCCTTTTGGTCTCACTAATGCACCTAGTACTTTCATGAGATTAATGAATGAGGTTTTACGTGATTTCATTGGAAGATTTGTGGTCGTCTACTTCGATGACATCTTGATCTATAGCAAATGTCTAGTAGACCATCTTGATCATCTACGTGTTGTTTTTAATGCTTTACGTGAAGCACGCTTATTTGGTAACCTTAACAAGTGCACATTTTGCACAGACCGTGTCTCTTTTCTTGGCTATGTTGTGACACCACAAGGAATTGAAGTTGATCAGGCTAAGGTGGAGGCCATACATTGCTGGCCAGTCCCTACCACGGTCACGCAAGTCCGAAGCTTTCTTGGGCTTGCGGGGTTCTATCGTCGATTTGTGAAAGATTTCAACACCATCGCAGGGCCACTGCACGAGCTTACTAAGAAGGGTGCTCCATTTTCTTGGGGCAAGGCGCAATAGGTTGCATTTGAAACATTGAAGGATAGGTTAACTCATACACCCCTTCTCCAATTACCTGATTTTAGTAAGACTTTTGCATTGGAATGTGATGCTAGTGGTATTGGTTTGGGTGGTGTCTTGTTGCAAGAAGGGAAGCATGTTGCTTATTTTAGTGAGAAACTGAATGGACCCAGTCTAAACTATTCCACTTATGATAAAGAATTATATGCCTTAGTTCAAACTTTGGAAACATGGCAACACTACTTATGGCCTAAAGAATTTGTTATATATTCTGATCATGAATCTTTAAAGCATCTAAGGAGCCAAACAAATCTGAACCGTAGGCATGCCAAGTGGGTCAAATTTATTGAATCTTTTCCCTATGTCATCAAACATAAGAAAGGAAAAGATAATGTCATTGCGGATGCCTTGTCTCGCTGTTATGCCATGCTGTCTCAACTTGATTTTAAGATTTTTGGCTTGGAAACAGTTAAACAACAATATGTTTTCGATGCTGATTTCAAAGATGTGATATTACATTGTAAAGAAGGAAGGACATGGAACAAATTTGTTCTCACTGATGGCTTTGTGTTTCGGGCTAACAAATTATGCATTCCAGCTGGTTTCGTGTGTATATTATTATTACAGGAAGCACATGGCGGTGGGTTGATGGGACACTTTGGTGTGAAGAAGACAGAAGACATCCTGGCCAGCCATTTCTTTTGGTCGAAGATGAGAAGAGACGTGGAGCGATTTGTTGCTCGCTGCACTACATGTCAAAAAGCTAAGTCTCGCCTTAATTCACATGGTTTATACATGCCTCTCCCAGTTCCTAGTGCACCATGGGAGGATATTTCTATGGACTTGTTTTAGGGCTACCTAGAGCAAAGAAGGGGAGGGATAGTATTTTTGTTGTTGTGGACATATTTTCAAAAATGGCACACTTTATACCATGTCACAAAACTGATGACGCTACCCATGTTGCTGATTTGTTCTTTCTTGAAGTTGTTCGTTTGCATGGGGTTCCAAACACTATTATTTCCGATCGGGATACCAAATTTCTTAGTCATTTTTGGAAAACGTTATGGGCTAAGTTAGGAACTAAATTGCTCTTTTCTACTACTTGTCACCCTCAAACCGATGGACAAACTGAAGTCGTAAACCATAGTTTATCTACCATGCTTAGGGCTGTTCTGAAACATAACATCAAATTATAGGAAGAAAGTTTGCCTCACATTGAATTTGCTTATAATCGTTCTCAGCATTCTACAACTAAACTATGCCCTTTTAAAGTATGGTTTTGTCTCTCGTGCTCCTATTGATCTTATCGCCATCCCACATTCTGAAATAATGAATTTTGATGCTTCTCGTCGTGCTGAACTGATTATAAAGCTACATGAACAAACTAAAGCAAATATTAAAGCCATGAATGCTAAGTATGAACAAGCAGGTAGTAATGGTAGAAAGCATATTACCTTTAAACCTGGTGATTTAGTATGGGTGCATTTAAGGAAAGATAGATTCCCTGATATGCGCAAATCTAAATTACAACCAAGAGCTGCTGGACCCTTCAAAGTGCTTCACAAAATTAATGATAATGCATATAAAGTTGAGTTGCCTGCAGATTTTGGGGTCAGTTCCTCTTTTAACATTGCAGATTTAACAACATACTTAGGAGAGAATGACATGTTTGAGTCGAGGACGACTTTGTTGCAAGAAGGGGAGGATGATGAGGACATCACTATCATTGATACAACCACACCAGTGACCACTTCACCATTCGTAGCTAATCAAGGACCAATGACACGAGCCCATGCATGTAAACTTAATTATCAGGTAAACTCGTTCCTTGCTATTGAAGCTCATTCTTCTTTAAATGAGGTACTAAAGCCTTGCGATGACTTTATTATGCTCAGGTGTTTGGGAGGTGAACCATCTTGGACTCGAGAAGGCAACAAGGCAATAAAGGGTGCTGCACCCGAGAGGATTTCGTAACTGCATCAAGTACAAGTTTAAATGGGGCATATCTTCCAACTCCCAAGGCCATTTAATGCAAATAAATACTTGTTGGAAAGCTCCCTTCGTTTACTTGCTGGTGGATCCAGAATTAATGGGAGACTAACACCCGAGGCGTACAGGAACTACCGAGGGAACTTCATGACTCCACCAGAATTCCTTCTTCCTATTTCTCTATTTAAGCAACTAGCAGCCACCAAAGAACTTGGGTTTTGTTTGATGTAAGTTTAGCCTTTGCTACTTCCTTTTAAACGCGTGTGTCGGCTAGACCACCCGAATACTTGAAACAAGACCCCAACTTTATCAGATCTGTGCGTGTCTGCTTGTTATCTTGTTCTTGCTTGTTCTCGATTGCTTGCAGGTTCAAGGCTGTTTTTGGCACGGCAAGAGCAGCAACAATAGGAGCCGTTATAACTATCGCGAAGGCACAACACCCTTGTGGTTGTTGTAGTCAGATAGCACAACGTCGACCTTCATCCCAAATCCTCCAAATTGTAGTTATCAGAAGACGGCGTACCTGATCATCTCTCATCGAAATATCGGGCACCCTTCTGCCCGTTGGGTTTATTTCCGGTGCTTGGACGGTGGCACCTTGGTAGCAATGGACGACGGTCTCGGTCCACCAACTCGCCAGGAACCAGATTTGCAAGAAGGCACAATGGGGGTTCGAACTCCGAACGCCGACAATCTCCATCGAGGTCTTAGCCGGTGCTTCGTGACTTCGTCGCCCCCAAGGTCAGCGGTAGCAAGCTCGCTTAGATCTGTGCTCTGATTCACGAAAGAAGGCCTGATTGGAAAAAAAGTACTCGTTCTCTTCGGTTTTGTTACGAGAATGGTGCAAGTCTGAAGACAAATTGTGCAGTGCAATGGGCAAAAGAATGCTAGTGTAGGATCTAGGACACCGGCTAGAGGGGGGGTGAATAGACGGTTTTGACTAAAAACAACAATACTCAATAAATTTAATCAATGCAACAAGAGAAATAAATTATCTAGTGTCAATAAGTAAACAATGTATGAAAAACAACTACGGAGATTGAATACTTGAAGAACAATGAGCAAAGCACTAATCAATTGCAAGGCAATAAGTAATGCTAGAAAGAATAGACACCGAAATTTATCCCGTGGTATCGGTGATTTGCCGATCACCCCTAATCCACGTTGAGGTGGACTTCAAGCTCTCACTTGCTCCTCTATCAAGACACGACTTGATCTTTGAGCCAAGTGGACAAGAAATCACTCAATACCTCGATTCCACTAATGTCACCTTTGCCGCTCTGGCGAGGTAGGCGCGAACCCCTCACAATCCACACCGCGGCTTCTCCACAATCTTCTTGGAGAGCTCGACGGAGACAATCACCCGAGCCGTCTAGGAGGCGGCAACCTCCAAGAGTAACAAGCCAACGACGCTTGCTCGGAGTACCACCTAGTGCCTCAAGAATCACCAAATGATGCAAATGCACTAGGAACACTCAATCCCTCACTAGAATGCAATCTCAAGCAAAGAGTGTGAGAGAGTGAGTTGGAGGATCACAAATGAGCTCAATGTATGCAAGGAATGGCCAAGAGAGCTCTCTCACACGAGCTACCCTTCTATTTATAGACCCCCACTAAAATCCAACCGTTATGTGCAAAAGGTAGCAGTTCTGCGCACACGCGGACCGTCCGCGCCCTAGGGCCGGACGGTCCGCCGTACATATAACGGCTATAAAGTCCATTCAAAAACATGTCAGAGCTGACTCAAAAGGTGGGTCCGGACAGTCCGCCCCTCAAGGCCGGACCGTCCGCGACCTGGCAGCATGAAACACTCGAGCCTCGAATCAAAACAAGTTAACACGTGCGGACCGTCCGGCTATAAATCCCGGACGGTCCGCGACCTGAGACAGTACTGTCCGGACTGGCCACCCGGACAGTCCGTAGTACAAATCTGTAAAAACACACAGTCCCTGTCCAAAAACGAATTTGACACTTGCGGACCGTCCGCCACTCACAGGCGGACCGTCCGCCTAATAAATCAGGGACTGGCCCGAGAACACCCTCCTCTGGACAAGACTGCGGACGGTCCGGCCCTAAGGCCCGGACGGTCCGCAGTGCAGACATACTGGATCAGCTCGAAATGAACAAATACTGGACCCCTCTGGATGGGTCGCGGACGGTCCGGCCACTTGGCCCGGACGGTCCGCCGACCCCAAGACTTAGTCACTTTTCAAACTCGCTTTTGAAAAGATTTTAACTTTCGGAAACGGAAGCGCTGCTAGTCCTCATGCAAATGCAACCACTAGATGCTCTATGAGGCACTAAGTCTTACACAGAACAAAGTCATTAACCCCTCTTAATAGTACGGCTATCTAGCCTACCAATCCGGTCAATTTCTTCTCTAAACACCTGGTGACCGGCAAAAACAAAACCTATGTTATACCTTTGCCTTCACCAGATCCACAACCAATGCTTATAAGTCTTCAAGACTTCTCAGTTCTCTGTGGTTCAACCTACATTCTTATTTCTCCAAGAATTATTAGTCCACAAGTAGTTGTCATTAATTACCAAAACATTACCAAAGGGGCCTAGATGATTCACAGCTAGTCAAATATTACAAGTATTGGGGAGATAGAGAAAAAGAAAGAGAGGATCAGATGCTCAACTTGGTGATGTTTTTCTGCGTGGCAATTGATCCGAGGTATAAACTTTCTAATTACATTAAGATGGCTATTTTTGTTGTGTTTGGTGATGAATCAGGGGAAAAATTGTGGGCAAAAGTGAACTGTTCTTTTCGTGCTTTGTTTGATGAGTATAATGAAATGTATGGTCAAAGTGACAAGACACCACAACCTTCTGATTCTCAAGATAAACCGGCATTGAACAAAAGGCTTATGAGGTCTATAATTGCTCAACAGATGAGCAATAATGGGTGTTGCAATAGTACTGTCAAGTCTGAATTAGATAAATATCTTTTAGAGGACAATGAAGAGGACAAAAAAGGTTTTGATATTCTTAAGTATTGGAAGGACAATGCTACTAGGTTGCCTATAATGTCTCGCATGGCCCGTGATCTCTTAGCAATTCCTATCTCATCAGTTGCTTCTGAGTCAGCCTTTAGCGCAGGGGGGAGAACACTAGATGAGTTTAGGAGTTCACTCACCCAGCAATGGTTGAGCGTCTTATCTGTACGAATGATTGGATTCGTGGATCTGATTTCATTAGTGTTGAAGAGAACCTAGAAGAACTGTCCAAGCTTGAGGAAGGTAAATTAGTTTGCAGTTTTTATTTCATAATTGTTTCTACTATGTTCTTATTGATTTCAGATTTTACTAATTTGTTTACTCCTTATTATTACTGCAGAGTTTTGTGGCCTCACTGTTTCTAAGGAGACAACAGCCACCCCTACCAATTCTTGAGCATGCAAATTTGATGAATGATGAATGGTGAATGGAGAATATGAGGCTATCAAAGTTTAAGCTCAAATATGTGATCTGTGATGTGTGTGATCTCAAACTATCATTAATTGGAAGTTATGTAATGTATGACTTGAAGAGTTGAAGTCTGGACTCTGGACCATTTAAATTTGTAATGTGTGTGATCTCAAACTATCATTATCGACCTGTTTGGTTCAGCTTTTTTCTGACCAGCTTTTCTGAGAATCTGGCTGTGGAGAAAATCTGGCTGTGGGAAGAATCTGAGTATTGTGTGGATTACGTGCGGAGGAAGATGAAGTGGTCCAAAGTGTTCAGGATCTAGAAACCAACAGATTCCTACTATCATGACGATTCGACCGATTTTGTGTTCATGTTGATTTTGGACGGTTTTTACCAAAGCGATTATTATAGAAGCTGACTGAAAAGCTGGGGCGTTTGGCGATCTGCAGCAGCTTTTGGTGGCCACAAGCTGGAAAAAGCCCAAACAAACAGGGATCTGTGTTGTGCATGTGTGCTGCTGGTTAGTGGTAGTGGCTATTTGCTGCTGTTAAATTCAATATCTGTGTTGCATGTGTGCTGCTGTGCCCAACATCTTGTCGAACTCCCAATATATTTCTCTTGGCTGTCGTGTGTGATAACTGATAAAGATGCGTA
This sequence comes from Zea luxurians, assembly GCA_029449295.1. Lineage (NCBI taxonomy): Eukaryota > Viridiplantae > Streptophyta > Magnoliopsida > Poales > Poaceae > Zea > Zea luxurians. The sequence goes on along the minus strand of JAOPSE010000001.1, from coordinate 38,453,562 downwards.
ATTTATGGCTGCCATCAGCCATCAGGAACATTGAGTGCGTTCCTCTTCACTTGAGCTACTGGGAAGTAAGTACCTTCCAACGATATACTGCATCAGCAATGGGAAACCGAATTTCTCGGTACAAAAGACAGGGAATGTGGAAGAAGTTCGGGTGTTCAGTTTAAACCGAACACCGAACCAACCGAAAACCGAATTTCTCGGTTTTCTTCTGTAAGACGCGTAGATCGGTCAGCTCTGTCTGTAAACCGAACTTCTATAACACCGAAAAAACCGAACCGAAAAAACCGATTACACCGATTGCCCAGGCCTAGCTTCGTCGCCCCCAAGGTCAGCGGTAGCAAGCTCGCTTAGATCTGTGCTCTGATTCACGAAAGAAGGCCTGATTGGAAAAAAAGTACTCGTTCTCTTCGGTTTTTGTTGACTAATTTGTAGATCCATGCACTGATTACCTAAATTTCCATGAGACGACATCGACGATTCAGTTCATGTGCCTAAAGCTTAGAATCAGTTTATATGTTGAAGTTTATGTTGCAAGTATCGTCATCTAGGTTTTTATCACGATCTACTTATTTAACATGGTTTAGCTATTGGTTTGCTTTGTATCACCGGTAGTTTGGACAGTAGCCAAAGTGGTGATGATGTGCTTAGTTTAAACTGAGATGGTTTCGAAACTTTGAAGAGTTTTTGTGTTTGCAATAGAGTATGACTACTTGGCATAACAACTTTTACAAATTAGGTGTCCAACTGGTGAACTTTTGAATCTCCTGTGACCTTATATATACCTGCTCAGTCATCAAGAAATGCTATTATTTTAGAGTTTTATTGAGCTACCAAGTAATTCATTTTCTAAATCATATAAACTGTATGCTTACCATTCCATATAACTGTTATAAACCGACATGCAAAATTTTCAGACTTGCACATTCATTAGTAGGACCTACTGTCAAATTGGGCTTCAATTCAACCTCCCATTCAATTCACATATACTTGGTGTATCATCGAAATGCATATCATTTCAGAGTTGTAGTCAGGTGCACCAAACGAGAATGCGCTACTGTTGGTAGGCCCAGCCAAAGGTTAGCTTCCATGTCTGAAAGTGTTCACCCCTTGCATCTCTTCACATGTGTAGAAAATAGTATGTGTGCAATTGCTGTTAAAAATAGCACAGTCTGTGTGTGATACTCATTCAGAGGTGTTTTGGTAGCCACTCAATCCAGCAAGTAGCACATACAACAACTCCAAATCTCAATCCAATGAACAATTGCTGCTGTTGTGTAGCAAGCAACATGCAAGTAGAGGATGGATGCAAGTTTATCCATACAAGTGGTTATTTAAATATAGAGATTCTTATCAATAATTTAGATTATTTAGATATCATGATGATGAGAGAGGACTAATTACAGTTTAACAAATGCATGCCAACTAAAGCCTTAGAATCAGCATTTCATCATTCAGTCAGCAATAGTCGCCAATATATACAAATGTTAAAGAAATAGAGCAGAAGTGAGACATACAGATTCATGATCGACTACAACTGCTTGTTCTAATGCTTGCCAACTGAAGCCTTAGAATCTGTATTTTTAGAGGAGAAAAAACCTAAGCATTTATCCTAGAACATGTCAGGCTTCAATACTAATTATAAAAACCACTATTACTGCTTGTGTGATCCGTATTTGTAGACTTGAAGTTCAAAAAACACTAGATACATGTTCTTACTATTATCTATCATATCCATTCTTTTCGTTGTATGGGTTGACCTCCAATTGATTGTTCTAATGCTTTCTTCCTTCCTTGATAGGTAACTGTTGGCAGATTCTATAGCAGGACACTCGTCGCTTGAGCCTTCCAACAGGCTGGTTAGTTGACTCCTTTGTGCGCTTGTACCTCGTGTTTTTTTATGTGTGTGATTGGCCAACTTTCTTGTGTTATGGCCATAAACTGGTCCTGGGCTATGTAGATCTGTGAGGTGATGGTTTCTTATACTTGAACGTGCATCTAGTGTTTTGCTGCCTTAGCTTATGAACCCCTAACAAACACAACAGACTACCATTTGGCTCCTTGTTAACAGACATATTGAATGTACTAAGAAGAAAGTTTGGACAACCATATCTTCAAAGATTACTAAGGGAAAAAATAGTGGTCGATACACAAACACATAAAAAAGTTTACACCATCAAATTTGCTAAACAACAATTTTATGTTATGCACACATTACTGGCACTTGTTCTTAATTTTTTGACCGTGTCATTAGCCAATTTTGTACCCATTGATTCTAATGTATTTTACTGGCACTTGTTCTAAATGATAACACTTTAATTTCATATAATTCTAGAGAACCCACAAACCATACCTGCTATAGTTCAGCACTTCAGCACTTAACTCCCCTATTTGCCCCCTTCTCCACAAAAATTGTATTCATGTTTGTGCTCTCGTGTTCATACATAAAAAGGATGTGCATGCAAGGGATTTCCTATTATGTAGACGGTGATGAACTGAACTTTTTGAGAATCGATAGCATACTTGCAAGCCAGGAGTGCCATCTCTGACTAAAAGGGTTATCACACCATAGTTTGAGTGAGCTGACCACCATAGTTTCCACTATCAGACTCATGTGCTTCACCAGTTCACCTACGTTGAATCAATTAAAAGGAAATACTATGTGCATATTGCTTCGACATAATTTTATTTGCTTAGTAATTTACTTTGTTCATGATGCATCTCAGGTTTGCACTGGATCATGTAGCAAAGTGGTCTAGAAGAACTTACACGGCGATCAGCAACACATAGTGCATGTGATGTTGTAGCTTCTAAAGATCTTTAACGACCAATCGTAGGTCGCTTAAGACGCCTTTAGCAACCAATCGTATGTCATAGTAAATGAACCATCGTGTAGTGATGGATGAGATGTTGTGATATTGTCTCGTATGACTATAGATGAGATGTTGTGTCTTATGACTATGGATGAGACTTTTGTGATATTGTTATGTAATTGATGAGACTATGGATGCAATTGTTGTTTTGTAATTGTGTGTGAGATATTTTATGTGAAAATATGTTGTGCTATATTTGTTAATATCATAATATGTTTGTTATGTTGTGAAATGTGGTGTAAAATGAAAATAAACATCATCTGTAATGCTGGTCAAATTAACTTCTTAGAGGCTAACTGGGTCTCTAGGAAGTTAGCCAGCTAACTTTCTAGGGGCTACAATAAGCCGTAGGAAGTTAGCTGGCTGACGGCGCTAACGGCGTGAACCTACTAACTTCCGAGAGGGGCCGCTGACTGTAGTAAGTTAGCTAACTTCTTAGAGAGCTCTATGAAGTTAAGGTAACTTCCGACAAAAAAATCCGAGAGCCAAACTTCCGACGGGATAGCTTTACTTCTGAGGGTTTCGCTAACTTCCTAGAGTTTAGGGCTAGCTTTCTAGAGTTTAGGCTCTAGAAAGTTAACTGTTTTGGTGTAGTGATAAATATAGGATCTCTCCAACAGCAATACAGTTAGGCTCGTTGGAACCAGTTTGTGACATGTATTGATACTAATTATACTACACGACTTAGATATTTATGCATTATGGTACACCGTGTAAAAAATCTGTTTCTTACTGTATGCCCACAAATTTAGGATCACAAGATGTACGTTGAAAAGAAATGGAATGGCATGCATGGAAAAAAACTGATTTAAATGCTTTATTTCATCCATAAAAGTAGGATCACTATAACAACCATTTAGCTAGGATCTTTGGAACCAGTTTATGACATATACTGATACTAATTATACTACACGGTATAGATATTTATGCAGTATGGCATACCGCGTAAAAAATTTGTTTTCTGCTACATGCGCACAAATTTAGGATGATAAGAATGTGAGTTAAAAAGGAAATGGATTGGCATGCATGGAAACAAAAAAAATCTGATTTAAATGCTTAATTTCCTCTATAAATATAGGATCTCTTCAATAGTCATACATCTAGTCTCGTTAGAACCAGTTTATGATATATACTAAGACTAATCATAGTACACGGTGAAGGTATTTATGCACTACGATACACTGTGTACAAAATCTGTTTTATGTTGCATGCACATAAAATTAGGATGACAAGAATGTGAGTTGAAAGGAAATGGATTGGCATGCATGGAAACAAAAATCTCATTTTTAATGCTTTATTTCGTCCATAAATATAGGATTATCTAACAGCCATGCAATTAGGCTTGTTATAACACTAGTTTATAATATATACTGATATTAATTATGCTATATGTGAAAGTTATTTATGCATTGCAGTACACTACGTAAAAAACAATAAGCGTTTACATAAAATATTAATAGAAATATCATAAACATACAAAAGATGGAAGGAACCATGAATTGACAATGTAACATAAAACCTATTGATGTTGGCATAAATATGTATACAAAATCACATAAAAATAGGGTCGTCGATCCACCACTGCTCACGCCTAGGGAAGTCCATCATCGTTGCTCGCGCCTAGGGAAGGTCGACGTCATCGCCAGGGGTGGGACACCAGCGGGTGCCACTCCGGGGCGCATGCCTCCAAGGAGCCGATGTCACGCCACGCACGCGCCTCTGGGATCCGCCACCGCGTGCGCGCCTCCTAGATCTGTCGCCGCCGTGCTCCCTCAGGGCCACCACCGCCGCTGTTGAAGCCTACTGCGCCTCACGCAACCGTCGTCGCCATCGGGCTTGGGGTGTGTCGTCGCTCGATCCTAGGGGAGAGCCGCCGTCGGTCGCCCTCCTCGAGGCACCACCGCTGCAGCGCTGCTGGTCCCCGGGATCGTCACCGCTTGCACGTCTAAGGAAACTATCGTCGCCACCGCTCGCTCGCCCGAGAGAACCGTCACCTCGCTAAAACCTAATCCCTGGCGGCCTGGGGGTGTTTTTATAGCCGCCCGAACCTGGTGCAGCTGAACTGGATGGCACCGTTGAGGCAGGGCTTCCTCTAGTTATTGGAAGCCTAGGGCTCTAAATATACAAACTATATATATCACATTGTCCCTAAAATGACTTAATGTAGCATAAAATGACTTAAATATTAAATAGACTTTGGAATGACTTAAAGTTATCTAGAATGACTTAAATGTTGTCTGCATGCTAGAATGACTCAACATTTTCTAGAATGACTGAACCAATAACATAAGAATGTCTGAGATAACCTGGAAAAAATAACTGAAATAATAATAACTCAATGTTTTCTGAAAAATAACTTAATATTTATGTTACCTAGACTTTGAAATGACTTAAAGTTACCTATAATGTCTTAAATGTTGTCTGGACGCTAGAAAGACTTAATATTTTCTAGAATGACTGAAACAATAACATAAGAAATGTCTAAGAAAACCCAAAAAATGCTAAAACAATAAAAACTTAGTGTTTTCTAAAAAATATTTATTATTTATTAGAATGACTTAATATTGATTGTAATGACTTAATGCCGGAGGGGGCGTTGTGAGGTAGGCATGCGCCAGGATGGTACATGTGATGGGTTGTTGGGTCCATCACCTGGACCATCATGGCACACGTGCCTAGGCGCCCGACCGTGTGCGCCCCTCCCACGCGGCTCCGGCTTCGGTCCCGCGTGGCTCAGCCTCGCATGGCTCTGCAGCTCACGCCCCGCACGGCTCCAGTCCCGTGCGGCTCGTTTCCTAGCCATATTAAGTCATTTCAATCAACATTAAGTCATTCTAATAAATATTATGTCATTTTTTTAGAAAACTTTAAGTTATTATTATTTTTAGCCATTTTTCCTATTTTTTCTCGGACATTTCTTTTGTTATTAGTTCAGTCATTCCAAAAAAAATATTATGCCATTTTAGCCTCCAGACAACATTTAAGTCACACTAGGTAACTTGAAGTCATTCCAAAGTCTATGTAACATAAACATTATGTCATTTTTTCAAAAAACATTAGTTATTATTGTTTCAGACATTTCTGTTTTTTCTCAAACATTTCTTATGTTATTGGTTCAGATATTTCAGAAAATATTAAGTCATTCTAGCATCCAGACAACATTTAAGTCATTCCAAAGTTTAGGTAACATTTAAGTCATTTTTATGCTACATTGAATCATTTATAAACATTAAGTTATTTTAGACGAGGGAGCTCGGCTGGACTCTTGCGCGGGGGCGGCTCCATTAGCCGGCTGGACGGGCACGAGGGCGGTTCGGTTGGCTTGCTGGGCAGCCGCGCCAAAGTGGTCCAGGTGATGGACCGTTGGATCCACCACCTAGGGTGATGAATTGATACTAGGTGATGGAAGCCCTATGCTTCCAAATGTTAGAGGAAGCTCTTGCCGATCACCCTCGACCTGGCTGGACCGCACCAGCGTGCCCACCTACACCCCACGCCAGAATGTCAGGTGCGTCCCCCGCTCCCCTTCCGCCCATGCAACAGGCAACCTCCCCCACGTGTGTAAGTCAAACTCCTAGTCCAACAACTAACCTCCCGCGTGGAACACAAGCCATACTTTGTGGTTCAATCTTTTGCGCAAATAGCGTAAATAGTCCATAGAAATAATGTAAATAGTTCACAGAGATTGTATAAAAACCCTGCTCACCCACTAGATCACGTGCACATGCGCTGGTGCATGCATGTAGATCCTATTTTTATGGTAGATCCCATAATTATGGTAGATCATGTGAGTTTTCATTACATGTACGTAAATTTTGGATGACATTTTTGTTTCCATTGGATGCGCAAAAATTGGATGGCTCCATAAATATAGGATCGCTCCAACAACCATGCAACTAGGGTCGTTAGAACCAATTTATGATATTTGCTGATACTAATTATGCTACATGGTATACATATTTATGCAATTCGGTACACTGCATAAAAATTTGTTTCCTACTACATGTGCATAAATTTAGATGCTGCATTTCCGCCATAAGTATAGGATCGTTCTAACAGCCATGCAGCTAGGCTCGTTACATCCAGTTTATGATATATACTGATACTAATTATGATACACTGTCTCGGTATTTATGCAATTCGGAACGCTGAGAGCACCTAGAGGGGGGGTGAATAGGTGATCCTGTAAAAACTTGAAACTTATAGCCACAAAACTTGGTTAAGTGTTAGTAGGCTAAATGGCGAGCTCTTGTGAACACAAGTATCACAGAAAAACAATCACAAAAGACACGCGAGTTATCCCGTGGTTCGGCCAAGTACAACACTTGCCTACTCCACGTTGTGGCGTCCCAATGGACGAGGGTTGCACTCAACCCCTTTCAAGTGATCCAAAGATCCACTTGAATACCACGGTGTTTCTCTTTCTTTCTCTATATCCCGTTCGCGAGGAATCTCCACAACTTGGAGCCTCTCGCCCTTACAATTTGATGATCACAAAGAAGCACGGAAGTAAGGGTGGGATAAGCAACACACACAAGACTCAAAGCAAGAGCACAAACACGCACACTAGCCAACAACTTGAGCTCTAAGTTCACACACGGAGTTCTCGACTCAAGAGGAGCTCAAATTGCTATCACAACGAATCAAATGCGCTAGAATGAAGTCTTGGTGCTTAGAGATGATCAAAGAATGCTTGGTTATCCTCCTCCATGCGCCTAGGGGTCTCTTTTATAGCCCCAAGGCAGCTAGGAGCCGTTGGAAGCAATCTGGGAAGGCAATTCTTGCCTTCTGTCGGGTGGCGCACCGGACAGTCCGGTACACCATCGGACATCCACTGTTCACAGTCCGGTGCAGATTACTTTCCTAAATTAGCGCAGCCGACCTGTGAAGATTTGGAGCCGTTGGCACACCGAACACTGTCCGGTGCACACCGGACAGTCCGGTGCCCCCATCTGACCATTGGCTCGGCCACACGTCACGCGCGGATTACGCGGCCGACCGTTGGCGCAGTCGACCGTTGGCTCACTGGACAGTCCGGTGCACCACCGGACAGTCCGGTGATTTTTAGTCGTACGCTGTTGACTGTTTCCTGAGAGCGGCGACTTCGCCGCAGACGACTCACCGCACAGTCCGGTGCACCACCGGACAGTCCGGTGATTTTTAGCTGTATGCCGCTGTCGAGACCCGAGAGTAGGCTGTTCATCGGGACTGGTCCTGGCACACCGGACACTGTCCGGTGCACCCAGACCGAGCAGCCTTTTGGCTGAACATAGCCAACTTTTCTCTAAAACGATTTCTCTTGTTTCTAGCACTTAGACATAATACATTAGTCTTTAAAACAATGTACTAAGTCTAGAAACATACCTTTAATCTTAATTTGCACTTCTTGAGTCTTTGGCACAAATATCACTCAAAGCATTTTTGTGTGTAGCACTTAATCACCAAAATCTTATAGAAATGGCCCAAGGGCACATTTCCCTTTCAATCTCCCCCTTTTTGGTGATTTATGCCAACACAACAAAAAGCAACTAAAATAAGTGCAACATCAATGCAAATGAGAACAAAAATTGTTTTTGATTCAAATTTGGCATATTTGGATCATTCTTTGCCACCACTTGGTTTGTTTTTGCAAATCAAACTCAATTTTCTATCTCTAAGTCAAATTCACTTGTTGAGGCATAGAGAGAGGTATTTCACGAGAAATTGATCAAAGATTCAAAAACTCCCCCTTTTCCCATAATCAAACATTCTCCCCACAAGAGACCAACTTTGACAATAAGAGACAATAAGAGTATTTTGACAAAACAAAAGCTCTAACTCTCTACTATTTTCAAAATTCTCAAGTGGTAGCTGATCCATTTGCTTTGGCCTTAATTTCTCCCCTTTTGGCATTAAGCACCAAAACGGAATCATTATTGGCCCTTAAACCCCATTGCCTCACTAAAATATTCAATTAAGAGTAAAAAGGCAATAAGAGCACGGAGATGAACTTGGAGTAAATTACCCTCTCATCGGAGTGCAGTGGAAGTCTTGCATGGTCCAAGTTCACCTTTTCCCTTTCAATCCACCTTTGAGATTAAATTAAGAAAACTCAAGCACACAGTTAGTCTCAAAGGGTCAAGTTGTAGCATTTCTCCCCCTAAGTATGTGCACATTCACACATGGACTTGTGAGGTCCGGGGATCCCTTGCACAACTTGAGCACCATAAATAAGCAATAAAATGCATAATGGAACATGATCAAAGGCATAAAACACATGTATGCTCTATATCAATCCAAGTTACGCGAATCTAAGACATTTAGCTCACTACGCAGCCTGCAAAAGGTCTTCTCATCTAAAGGCTTGGTAAAGATATTGGCTAGCTGGTTCTCGGTGCTAACATAAAACACTTCGATATCTCCCTTTTGCTGGTGGTCTCTCAAAAAGTGATGCCGGATGTCTATGTGCTTTGTGCGGCTGTGTTCAACAGGATTGTCCGCCATGCGGATAGCACTCTCATTGTCACATAGGAGTGGGACTTTGCTCAGATTATAGCCAAAGTCCCTGAGGGTTTGCCTCATCCAAAGTAGTTGCGCACAACACTGTCTTGCGGCAACGTACTCGGCCTCAGCGGTGGATAGGGCAACGGAAGTTTGTTTCTTAGAACTCCACGACACCAGGGACCTTTCTAGGAATTGACACGTCCCTAATGTACTCTTCCTATCGACCTTACATCCAGCATAGTCGGAGTCTGAGTATCCAATCAAGTCAAAGGTAGACCCCTTTGGATACCAGATCCCGAGGTGACACTCCCTTGGATCGGATTGAAATCTAGCACACATGCATAAGCTAAGCATAATATCCGGTCTACTAGCACATAAATAAAGTAAAGACCCTATCATAGACCGGTATGCCTTTTGATCAACGGACTTACCTCCTTTGTTGAGGTCGACATGTCCGTCGGTTCCCATTGGAGTCTTTGCGGGCTTGGCGTCCTTCATCCCAAACCGCTTGAGCAAGTCTTGCGTGTACTTTGTTTGAGAGATGAAGGTGCCGTCCTTGAGTTGCTTCACTTGGAACCCAAGGAAGTAGTTCAACTCGCCCATCATCGACATCTTGAATTTTTGAGTCATCACCCTGCTAAACTCTTCACAAGACTTTTGGTTAGTAGAACCAAATATTATGTCATCGACATAAATTTGGCATACAAATAGATCACCGTCACAAGTCTTAGTGAAAAGAGTTGGATCAACTTTCCCAACCTTGGAAGCATTAGCAATTAGAAAGTCTCTAAGGCATACATACCATGCTCTTGGGGCTTGCTTAAGTCCATAGAGCGCCTTAGAGAGCTTACACACGTGGTCGGGGTAACGTTCATCCTCAAAGCCAGGGGGTTGCTCTACGTACACCTCCTCCTTGATTGGCCCGTTGAGGAAAGCGCTCTTCACGTCCATTTGGAACAACCTGAAGGAATGGTGAGCGGCATAGGCTAACAAAATACGAATTGACTCTAGCCTAGCCACAGGAGCAAAAGTCTCCTCAAAGTCCAAACCTGCGACTTAGGCATAACCTTTTGCCACAAGTCGAGCCTTGTTCCTTGTCACCACCCCGTGCTCGTCCTGTTTGTTGCGAAACACCCACTTGGTTCCCACAACATTTTGCTTGGGACGTGGCACTAGTGTCCAAACTTCATTTCGCTTGAAGTTATTGAGCTCTTCCTGCATGGCCAACACCCAGTCCGGATCTAGCAAGGCCTCTTCTACCCTGAAAGGCTCAATAAAAGAGACAAAAGAGTAATGCTCACAAAAATTAGCTAATCTAGAGCGAGTGGTTACTCCCTTGCTAATATCACCCAATATCTGGTCGACGGGATGATCCCTTTGAATCGTCGCTCGAACTTGAGTCGGAGGGGCCCGTGGTACTTCTTCCTCCTCAACTTGGTCTTCTTGTGCTCCCCCTTGATCACACGCCTCCTCTTGAGGAACCTATTCATCATCTTGAGTTGGGGGGTGCACCATCATTGAGGAAGAAGGTTGATCTTGCTCCTTGTGTTCCTGTGGTCGCACATCTCCAATCGCCATGGTGCGAATTGCGTCCGTTGGAACATCATCCTCAACTACATCATCAAGATCAACTTGCTCTCTTGGAGAGCCATTAGTTTCATCAAATACAACGTCGCTAGAGACTTCAAACAAACCGGATGATTTGTTGAAGACCCTATACGCCTTTGTATTTGAGTCATAACCTAGTAAAAACCCTTCTACAGCTTTGGGAGCAAATTTTGAATTCCTACCTTTCTTCACTAGAATGTAGCATTTACTCCCAAAAACTCAAAAATATGAAACGTTGGGTTTGTTACCGGTTAGAAGTTCGTATGACGTCTTCCTGAGGAGGCGATGAAGGTAGACCCAGTTTATGGCGTGACAAGCCATGTTCACGGCTTTCGACCAAAACCGCTCAGGCGTCTTGAATTTTCCAAGCATCGTCCTCGCCATGTCTATGAGCGTCCTGTTCTTCCTCTCTACCACACCATTTTGCTGTGGTGTGTAGGGAGCGAAGAACTCGTGCTTGATTCCTTCCTCCTTAAGAAACTCCTCCACTTCAAGTTCTTGAACTTGGACCCGTTGTCGCTTCTAATCTTTTTCACCTTGAGCTCAAATTCGTTTTGAGCTCGCCTTAGAAAGCACTTGAGGGTCCCTTGGGTTTCTGATTTATCCTGCAAAAAGAATACCCAAGTGAAGCGGGAAAAATCATCAACAATAACAAGACCATACTTACTTCCCCCGATGCTAAGGTAGGCGACAGGTCCGAAGAGGTCCATATGTAATAGCTCCAGAGGTCTTGATGTAGTCATCACATTCTTGTTGTGATGAGCACTTCCCACTTGTTTACCTTCTTGACAAGCTGCACAAGGTCTATCTTTTTCAAAAGTTACATTTGTTAGACCTAACACATGTTCTCCCTTTAGAAGTTTGTGAAGGTTCTTCATCCCCACATGTGCTAGACGGCGATGCCACAGCCAGCCCATGCTAGTCTTAGCGATTAAGCATGCATCTAGATCGGCCTCCTCCTTCGAAAAATCAACTAAATAGAGTTTGCCGTCTAGTACACCCTTAAAAGCTAATGAACCATCACTCCTTCTAAAGACAGACACATCTATGTTTATAAATAAGCAATTGTAACCCATATTACATAATTGACTAACGGACAACAAGTTATACCCGAGCAATTCTACTAAAAACACATTAGATATTGAATGCTCGGATGAAATAGCTATCTTTCCTAGTCCTTTAACCTTGCCTTGATTCCCATCACTGAATATGATTGAATCTTGGGAATCATTGTTCTTGACGTAGGAGGTGAACATCTTCTTCTCCCCCGTCATGTGGTTTGTGCATCCGCTGTCGATAATCCAGCTTGAGCCCCCGGATGCATAATCCTGCAAGGCAAATTAGGCTTGGGTTTTAGGTACCCAACTCTTGTTGGGTCCTACAAGGTTAGTTACAATAGCCTTAGGGACCCAAATGCAAGTCTTGTCTCCCTTGCATTTGGCTCCCACCTTTTTAGCAATCACTTTTTCATTTTTACATGAAAGAACAAATTTAGCATTGCAAGTATGAAAGACAGTGGTAGATCCATTATACACTTTCCTAGGAGCATGAGACACAAAATTCCTCCTAGATCTACCATTAAAGTTTGAACTTGAAGCAATCATGGCATGTGAGTCAAAAGCATTATAACTCCTACTGTAATGAAAATTCCTAGCATATTTTCTATCATGATATATGAAAGCATGATTCTTTTGACTCCTACTAGCCATAGGGGCCTTCCCTTTCTCCTTGTTGGGAATGGGAGCCTTTTGACTTGTTAAGTTCTTGGCTTCCCTTCGAAAGCCAAGCCCATCCTTAATTGAGGGATGTCTACCAACAGTGTAGGCATCCCTTGCAAATTTTAGTTTATCAAAATCATTTTTGCTAGTCTTAAGTTGGGCATTAAGACTAGCCACTTAATCATTTAATCTAGTAATGGAAATTAAATGTTCACTACAAGCATCAACATTAAAATACTTACACCTAGTGCAAATCACAACATGCTCAACACAAGAAATAGATTTATTTGCTACTTCTAGCTTAGCATTTAAATCATCATTAATACTTCTTAAGCTAGCCAAAGTCTCATGACAAGTAGATAATTCACAAGAAAGCATTCCATTCCTTTTAACTTCTAAAGCAAGAGACTTTTGCACACTTACGAATTTATCATGCTCTTCATATAAAAGATCCTCTTGCTTTTCTAAAAGTCTATCTTTTTCATTCAATGCATCAATTAGCTCATTAATCTTTTCTACCTTAGCTCTATCTAATCCTTTGAACAAGCTAGTGTAGTCTACTTCATCATCACTAGAGTCCTCATCACTAGAAGTAGAGTACTTGGGAATTTCTATAGTGTTTACCTTCTTTTCCTTTGCCATTAGACAAGTATGGTGCTCATTGGGGAAGAGCGACGATTTGTTGAAGGCCGTGGCGGCGAGTCCTTCGTCGTCGGAGTCGGACGATGAACAATCCGAGTCCCACTCTTTGCCGAGGTGTGCCTCGCCCTTTGCCTTTTTGTAGGCCTTCTTCTTTTCCCTCTTCCCGCCTTTCTCTTGTTCCTGGTCATTAGTATTGTTGGGACAATTTGCTATAAAATGACCATACTTACCACATTTAAAGCAGGAGCATTTTCACTTTGCTTTGCTCTTGTTTGGATGCTCCTTTCTTCCTTTAAGCGCCGTCTTGAAACGCTTGATGATGAGGGCCATTTCTTCCTCGTTAAGCCCGGCCGCCTCAACTTGCACCACCTTGCTAGGTAGCGCCTCCCTGCTACTTGTTGCTTTGAGAGCAACGGTTTGAGGCTCGTGGATCGTCATTGGGCCATTCAGTGCCTCATCAACATATCTCGTCTCCTTGATCATCATTCGCCTGCTTACAAATTTTCCGAGTATTTCCTCGGGCGTCATCTTGGTATACCTAGGATTTTCACGAATAGAGTTAACAAGATGAGGATCAAGGACAGTGAAGGACCTTAGCATAAGCCGGACGACGGCGTGGTCCATCCATCTCGTGCTTCTATAGCTCCTTATTTTGTTGACCAGGGTCTTGAGCCTGTTGTATGTTTGGGTTGGCTCCTCCCCCCTGATCATTGCGAACCTTCCCAGTTCGCCCTCCACCAACTCCATCTTAGTGATCATGGTCACATCATTCCCCTCATGCGAGATCTTGAGGGTGTCCCAAATCTGCTTGGCGTTATCCAAGCCGCTCACCTTATGGTACTCTTCCCTGCACAAGGATGCTAATAGAACAGTGGTAGCTTGTGCATTTTTGTGAATTTGTTCATTGATAAACATGGGATTATCCATACTATCAAATTACATTCCATTCTCTACTATCTCCCATATACTTGGATGAAGAGAGAACAAGTGGCTATGCATTTTGTGACTCCAAAATCCGTAGTCCTCTCCATCAAAGTGTGGAGGTTTACTAAGAGGAATGGAAAGCAAATGAGCATTCGAATTATGCAGAATACGAGAATAATCAAAAGAAAAGTTTGAGTTGACCGTTTTCTTTTTCTCGTCGTAGTCGTCGTCTCTTTGTGAAGAAGAGGATTCGTCGCTGTCGTAGTAGACGATCTTCTTGATACGCCTCTTCTTCTTCCCGTCCTTCTTCTTATGACTCGAGCCAGAGTCAGTAGGTTTGTCGTCCCTTGGCTCGTTGAAGATGGACTCCTTCTCTTTATCGTTGACCACCATCCCCTTTCCCTTAGGATCCATCTCTTCGGGCGATTAGTCCCTTGCGTGAAGAGAACGGCTCTGATACCAATTGAGAGCACCTAGAGGAGGGTGAATAGGTGATCTTGTAAAAACTTGAAACTTATAGCCACAAAACTTGGTTAAGTGTTAGTAGGCTAAATGGCGAGCTCTTGTGAACACAAGTATCACAGAAAAACAATCACAAAAGACACGCGAGTTATCCCGTGGTTCGGCCAAGTACAACACTTGCCTACTCCACGTTGTGGTGTCCCAATGGACGAGGGTTGCACTCAAGCCCTTTCAAGTGATCCAAAGATCCACTTGAATACCACGGTGTTTCTCTTTCTTTCTCTATATCCCGTTCGTGAGGAATCTCCACAACTTGGAGCCTCTCGCCCTTACAATTTGATGATCACAAAGAAGCACGGAAGTAAGGGTGGGATAAGCAACACACACAAGACTCAAAGCAAGAGCACAAACACGCACACTAGCCAACAACTTGATCTCTAAGTTCACACACGGAGTTCTCGACTCAAGAGGAGCTCAAATTGCTATCACAATGAATCAAATGCGCTAGAATAAAGTCTTGGTGCTTAGAGATGATCAAAGAATGCTTGGTTATCCTCCTCCATGCGCCTAGGGGTCCCTTTTATAGCCCCAAGGCAGCTAGGAGCCGTTGGAAGCAATCTGGGAAGGCAATTCTTGCCTTCTGTCGGGTGGCGCACCGGAGTCCGGTGCACCACCGGACATCCACTGTTCACAGTCCGGTGCAGATTGCTTTCCTAAATTGGCGCAGCCGACCGATGAAGATTTGGAGTCGTTGGCGCACCGGACACTGTCCGGTGCACACCGGACAGTCCGGTGCCCCCATCTGACCGTTGGCTCGACCACGCATCACGCGCGGATTGCGCGGCCGACCGTTGGCGCAGTCGACCGTTGGCTCACCGGACAGTCCGGTGATTTTTAGCCGTACGCTGTTGACTGTTTCCCGAGAGCGGCGACTTCGCCGCAGACAACTCACCGGACAGTCCGGTGCACCACCGGACAGTCCGGTGATTTTTAGCCGTACGCCGCCGTCGAGACCCGAGAGTAGGCTGTTCATCGGGACTGGTCATGGCACACGGACACTGTCCGGTGCACCCAGACCGAGCAGCCTTTTGGCTGAACATAGCCAATTTTTCTCCAAAATGATTTCTCCTGTTTTTAGCACTTAGACATAATACATTAGTCTTTAAAACAATGTACTAAGTCTAGAAACATACCTTTAATTTTGATTTGCACTTCTTGAGTCTTTGGCACAAATATCACTCAAAGCATTTTTGTGTGTAGCACTTAATCACCAAAATCTTATAGAAATGGCCCAAGGGCACATTTCCCTTTCAAACGCTGCATAAGAAAACTGCCACGTGATACAGTGGTAGACGTATCTACAGGTTCAAGCGTAAAAACCTTAAGTTTTGAGCACAAAACCCCTCAGTTATATGCATAAGTACCGAGCCATTTGAGAGAGGTTGATAACTCTATTGTGTTGTATTCACGATCCTATTTTCATGGTAGATTCAAAAACTATGCGAGTCGAATGCATGTTGTTTCTATTTTTATGTAGATCCAAAAATTATGGAAGATTGTGAGAGTTCTTATTGAACGCACAAATTTTGGATGATATTTTTGTTTCCACTACATGCATGCAAAAAATAGGATGATATCACGCAGAGCATAAATTCTTATACAAGGTCGCATAAATACATACATCGTGTAGCATAATTGATAAAAAACCTAATATCGGTTCAACTAACACCCCCGCGAGAATTAGGAACAATTTTATGGCAGAAGTAAAAATGGTATTCATCATCGTAAAAATCATCACTGGAATGTATAAATAGTGTAAGTAGCAGGCATAAAACATAATCATCGATGGCATAAACATGGATCGGATAGTTCGTCACCGGAGGACGATCCTGAAGCCGCCAGATCAAAGGACGCCTCAGAGGCCATCGGGTCGAAGGTGGTCGTCGGAGGAGGACGCCCTCCGATGCGCCGCATCGAAGGAGATCATTGTCTTCGGATGTCACCACGGACGGTCACCGTAGCCATCGCCGCTTGCGCCTCGGAAGGTCGTCACCACCACCACAGATCGCGCCTCGAGAGGTCGCGGTCGCCGCAACCACTCGCGCCTAAGGCAGTCACAGCCGCCACTCGCCTGGGGCCGCCGCTCGCGGACGTCGCCTAGGACCACCGCTCGCGCCTTACAAGTTACGACGCCGCTCGCGTCTCACACCGCAGGAAGTCGTGGTCAACGTCTGACCGCGCTCGCAACCACTTGCACCTCACGCGGCTGCAGTGTAATGCCCAGATTTTACATTAGAAAAAAAGATATAAATAAATAAATGCATTCAGGTTAGTGTTTTGGGAAATTTTTCTTTTGAAACCTTTGAAGATTTATTAGTTTCCTTTTCTTTTCATAAATCAGGTAATAAAAGTCAAATACCCAATAAATAAATAAAGAAAAATACATATCATACTGAAGAAACTGTTGTGATACATTTTGTTGAAATAAAGAATCATAGTTTAAACTCGACCTCAAAAATTCAAATGAAAACATAGAATAGAAAATAGAAAGGAATTCCTTCCATGAGTAAATAACAAGGAAAATAATATGCAAAGAAAAATATATATGAGTGCTTATAATTCTTCCTACTGGTACTTTATTTGGGAATTTAACCTGGGTTTGAAATCACAAACAAATTTGAAATCAAACACTAGAGTTTGGAATATAGGGAGAAAAGATAAAAAGAAAAAGAACAAAAGCCTTCATGGGCCGGCTGACCCCATTTTTGGCCCACTCTGGGAAACTGACCGCGCGGCCCAACTCGGGAGCTCACGCGCCGACATACCGGCCCCACTCTCCAGCGACTCCGCACACGCGCTCCACTGTTCCTTGGCTGGCTGCCCTGCGGGACCCGCTTGCCAGCCGCAGCTCTTCTCGCGTGCCCACCCTCACGTTTCGCTTACCGGTGGCCCCCACGCGTCAGCTCTATCCTCCCCAACAGAACATCACGCGATGACCGCCGTGTTTGTCGCGACGACCGCGCCGCGAAGCTCGCAACTCCGTGCCTCGCTCCGAGCACGGACTCTACCTGCACCCGTGTATAAATATGGGTGTCCCGTAGCCGCCTCGACCCATCGACTTGAGCCATCTTTCATCAACTCTCGAGAGCGCCGCCGCCACCATAGAATCCGCCGTAGGGTAATCAAGCCTATACGGTCGTCGTGTTCTCGCTTTCGGGTCTGGGAACATCCCCGAGCTTCGTGGAGACTATACAGCGGACATCGGCACTCGGGGCGTAGCCAAGCCTCGGCGAATTGCTCGCCGTAGTTTGGGTGCCGCCAATCGCTGTGGCTGACCCCCTTTCCATCACCACAGTCGGTAAGTGCCCCTCCCATCGAGTTCGCCATCACCTCCTCTAGGTTTTGCACCGTCCAATGCTACGTTTGGGGCGTCCAGGCGTCGGATTGTGTGTTCGCCGGTGGGTCACCGCCGCGTTTCCCTGGGCGGCGCCGCCGTGTGTTTGGTCGGGGGAAAGAAGGCGGGCCCGTGGTCGTTGATCCGTGGATGGACGGTCCCGATTAGGTCCAGCGTATTCCTTCGCTCGGAATAAATCCACACCGTTGATCTCGCGTCGTGCGGCAGGATCTAGATCTAGGGTTAATTAAATCCGTGCCGTTGCTTTTACATCGTGCGGCCACGGTGGGATACCGGTTCAGATCGGGGTGATCTAATCTCGGCCGTTCGGATCTAATCCAACGGCCAGAACGGCCTGATACCCCTTCGCGATGGCCTTTTCACTAAAGAGCCCCCGTCTTTAGTTTAAATGAACCCGCCGTCCATGGGCGCTGTTGACTGAGTCTCGGGAATCTTGCGCCGAGAACCCTGTGCTTCCCAGTAAATGAGGCCCAGTCCAGTGATCGTTTAAATTGAATAAATAAAATAGAAAATAGATTTTTAATATGAAAATAATTGCTAGAACTTAGATAATTCATAGAAAATTCATTTTAGCTCCAAATTGAACCATTCCAGTTTCTAAAATTTTGTAATAATATTCTTCACCATTTAGTGTCTCTGTTTTAACATGAACTCTGTCAAAAAATTTATTTATCATTTAATCATATTTTAATCACATTAAACCTTAGGAAATTCATAACTTGAATTCTATAACTCCAAATTTAGTGATTCTTGTTCCTACGATCTCGTAGCAACGCGAAGATTATTATTATTCAGTTTGTACTTATGTTTGGTGTGATGTTAATTTTGCCTATACACTGCTTGTTTGTATTGCTACGACTAGCAGTGAGGTCACGAGCCACCTGAAGATCATCCTGGTACCTGGAATCTCAAGTCCCAGGCAAGTTGTGCCCTTGATCACTTCTTTTTACCCACTCATGTTCTAATTAATCATAATGATCTGCATAGGTTAATTTTGATGGGACCCAATAGGTCACCCTAGATTGTTTATCTCATTACCTTGTTCACTCCTGATTCACTTGAGTAGTTTGCTATTGCTTTACCTGGTTTTGGGATAATCATTTATTACCTCTATGTTCCAATTCTTTTTGTTATTCTATTTATGTTCATGTTATGATCATTAATGTTAATTGGAACATAGAGCTTAACTTGAGAACCACGTGCCACCACAAGGGTTTAATGGGACGCCCTTGGCTGACTAATTAGGAAAGCTAGTGGAAGACTACCTTACCCGAAAAGGGCAAGGGCAGTAGGGGAGTGGTCAGTGTAGGAAGGCCCTCGGGAGGATTTTGCTGCGATGGCGGTCCTGCAAGGGATTCCTGCATTGGAACTTCCTATAAACTGTAGCGGGTTTTCGGAAGCTAGTGGAACTTTGTAAAGGCCTCGTAGTGGATCCCTAGCCATTCACCTCGGTAGTGTCTAAGGGCCTTGCAAACCCTGGCGACATGGGATACACGACTTGTGGGTAAAGGGTACAACCTCTGCTGAGTGTAAAACTGGTATACTAGCCGAGCTCACGGTCATGAGCAGCTCAGGACTCTCTGATGTTTAAATTATGGAACTTAAACTCAATTTGTCATATGCATTGCATCGCAGGTGAAGTTGTTACCTTTGTTCTACTATTTAACTGGGTTGGTATTTACTTATACTTAGTAACTGCTAATAAAATTTTGACCAACTTTAAAAGCAATGCTCAGCTCTAACCATCTTCTTTGGTAAGCCTTACACTTCACGTGAGCTCCCACCTTTGGCGAGTTCATGCACATTATTCCCCACAACTTGTTGAGCGATGAACGTATGTGAGCTCACTCTTGCTGTCTCACACCCCCCCCCCACAGGTCAAGAACAGGTACTGCAGGATGAGGCGCTTGGAGGATGCTGCGATGTGTTCGTGAGAGGTCTAGGCCGTCGTCTCCCAGTCAACTTTGGGTTGCTGGACCGTTGTCTCCTTATAATGTAATTATTTATTTTGTATAGAACTCCTGTTATATATAAAGTTGTGACATTCGATCCTGTGCCATGATTCATCATATGTGTGAGACTTGGTCCCAGCACACCTGGTGATTATGTTCGCGCCCGGGTTTTGGACCCCTAAAATCCGGGTGTGACAGAAGTGGTATCAGAGGAATGTTGACTGTAGGACGAAACCTAGATAGAACTGGACAACCAATACTTACTTACCTTTGCTACTCTGATTCTTTTCTAAACTTTTCTTAATCTTTTCTCATCCATCTCCGCTTTACTCTGATTATCCTTACCTTTTCTTTTTCTAAAGACAAATGTGGATTTCACACTTTGAAATCCGTACCTAAAGTGACTTTAGGAATAGGAGACCTAATCCTAGGAACAAAAACAAAACTATTTTTTTATATATAAGTGTCTATGTATTTGAATGTTTGCTCTTATGATATATGTCTGATTTGGATCTTTGTTTGAGTGTGATGGGTTGTGGAGTAATGTCCACAATTACATCTGCATATACACCTAGGCATAAAAGATAGCATTTGTAAGATAACTAGACAATCTAGATTATCCCCTTAGAAAATATATGTATATATAGTATTCCGTATCAATCTCATCTTGACATATTCTATCTTACCTTTGGACATTCACCTCGTACAACTAATTACCCTAGTCTTGACATAGAATATCTGACCCAGCCCTGCCAAAGAAATTTCAGTACATAACCAACTATTAGCTTATTCATTCTGTCTACTAAATGATTCCCTTGCAAAGCTATCTTACCATATGCTTCTAACTTAGATGGTCAATACCAGGCGGGGTGGTGGAATTGATTTACCTGCTAATCGACACACTCGGTGGATATATCGACAACCCCAACCACAGCCAGCAGAGATGAATCCTCCTAATCCCCCACCAGGCGGAGTTGATCCACTAGTCGCAGCTCAAATGAGAATGATGCAGCAAATGGCGGACACTATGGCAGATATGCGCACCCAAATGCAGCAAGAACGCCAAGAAATGCACCAGGAAAGAGAGGATGCACGTCGGGAAATGCGCCAAGAGCGGGAAGAGATACGCCAGGAGAGAAGGGTACAACAACAGCAGCTGCAACAACAACTTCAACAACAGCAGCAACAGCAACAGGTGCCATTGCCCCCACCTCCACCACCAGTTCCACCCCGGGATAAGCACCGGGAATTCATGAGCCACAAACCACCAACCTTCTCCAACTCCGCAGATCCGCTGCAAGCAGATGACTGGTTAAAGTCCATAGAGAAGATGCTCAACATAGCTCAGTGCTCGGATAGAGAGAAAGTACTCTATGCATCTGGTCGTCTTGCTGGTCCCGCTGCGGATTGGTGGGATGCGTACTGTGCAGCTCATGCTGCTGCCGATACAATTACCTGGGAAGAATTCTCCACACAATTCAGAAATTACCATATTCCTGCTGGACTCATGAAGATTAAGAGGAAGGAGTTTCTATCCCTCAAGCAAGGAAGTATGTCTGTGAGCGAATACAGGGACAAATTCATCCAGTTATCTCGATATGCTCCTAGAGATGTAGAGGATGATGAGCAAAAGCAGGAGCTTTTCCTGGACGGTTTGATTGGACCCTTGCAATATCAACTGGTATCGCACACATTCCCATCCTTCCAAAAGCTACTTGACAAAGCTATTGCTGTAGAAAACAAGAGGAGTATATTTGGAGAGAAAAGAAAGGCTGTTAACCAAGGGCAGGCTGGAAGTAGTTCCCGTCCTCGCTATACTACCACTCCCAATACACCAGCTAGTGGCAGTTCTGGACAACAAACTCATCAGACACCAACTGCTCCTCCAAAAGCAAGCACTCCAGTAGGAACCGTTGCTCCTAACACAACCGCCATCAGGACATGCTTCAAGTGTGGACAACCGGGACACTACGCCAACTATTGTCCCAACAGAGCTGCCTACACTACACCAGCTCCAATGAAGCAAGGTCAAGCCTCGGCAGGAAGGAGTCAGCCCCTATCTATCAACCGGGGACATGCCCATCATGCAGAAATAGAAACTGAACCCGGTGAACTTGAAATTCAAGAAGAAGAGCCAGTTGGAGATGAAGTAGTCGGTGAAGAAGTCAACGAGCAACAAGATTAGAGAGATAAACATAGATATAGATACATATATATATATATATATTTACTATTTGTAAGACCTAAATATTAGTTTAGCTATTAGTTAGTATTATTACTATTTTAGTGATAATAGTAAGGTCTATTAAACCTATGTTTTGTTAAAGGATTATGCATCATGCCGAGATTTCTTTGTTTGTGCATATGTTCCGAGAACCATATGAGTATACATCCTTTCTTACAAATCTCGAGGACGAGATTATTTTTAAGGGGGGTAGGATTTGTAATGCCCAGATTTTACATTAGAAAAAAAAAGATATAAATAAATAAATGCATTCAGGTTAGTGTTTTGGGAAATTTTTCTTTTGAAACCTTTGAAGATTTATTAGTTTCCTTTTCTTTTCATAAATCAGGTAATAAAAGTCAAATACCCAATAAATAAATAAAGAAAAATACATATCATACTGAAGAAACTGTTGTGATACATTTTGTTGAAATAAAGAATCATAGTTTAAACTCGACCTCAAAAATTCAAATGAAAACATAGAATAGAAAATAGAAAGGAATTCCTTCCATGAGTAAATAACAAGGAAAATAATATGCAAAGAAAAATATATATGAGTGCTTATAATTCTTCCTACTGGTACTTTATTTGGGAATTTAACCTGGGTTTGAAATCACAAACAAATTTGAATTCAAACACTAGAGTTTGGAATATAAGGAGAAAAGATAAAAAGAAAAAGAACAAAAGCCTTCATGGGCCGGCTGACCCCATTTTTGGCCCACTCTGGGAAACTGACCGCGCGGCCCAACTCGGGAGCTCACGCGCCGACATACCGGCCCCACTCTCCAGCGACTTCGCACGCGCGCTCCACTGTTCCTTGGCTGGCTGCCCTGCGGGACCCGCTTGCCAGCCGCAGCTCTTCTCGCGTGCCCACCCTCACGTTTCGCTTACCGGTGGCCCCCACGCGTCAGCTCTATCCTCCCCAACAGAACATCACGCGATGACCGCCGTGTTTGTCGCGACGACCGCGCCGCGAAGCTCGCAACTCCGTGCCTCGCTCCGAGCACGGACTCTACCTGCACCCGTGTATAAATATGGGTGTCCCGTAGCCGCCTCGACCCATCGACTTGAGCCATCTTTCATCAACTCTCGAGAGCGCCGCCGCCACCATAGAATCCGCCGTAGGGTAATCAAGCCTATACGGTCGTCGTGTTCTCGCTTTCGGGTCTGGGAACATCCCCGAGCTTCGTGGAGACTATACAGCGGACATCGGCACTCGGGGCGTAGCCAAGCCTCGGCGAATTGCTCGCCGTAGTTTGGGTGCCGCCAATCGCTGTGGCTGACCCCCTTTCCATCACCACAGTCGGTAAGTGCCCCTCCCATCGAGTTCGCCATCACCTCCTCTAGGTTTTGCACCGTCCAATGCTACGTTTGGGGCGTCCAGGCGTCGGATTGTGTGTTCGCCGGTGGGTCACCGCCGCGTTTCCCTGGGCGGCGCCGCCGTGTGTTTGGTCGGGGGAAAGAAGGCGGGCCCGTGGCCGTTGATCCGTGGATGGACGGTCCCGATTAGGTCCAGCGTATTCCTTCGCTCGGAATAAATCCACACCGTTGATCTCGCGTCGTGCGGCAGGATCTAGATCTAGGGTTAATTAAATCCGTGCCGTTGCTTTTACATCGTGCGGCCACGGTGGGATACCGGTTTAGATCGGGGTGATCTAATCTCGGCCGTTCGGATCTAATCCAACGGCCAGAACGGCCTGATACCCCTTCGCGATGGCCTTTTCACTAAAGAGCCCCCGTCTTTAGTTTAAATGAACCCGCCGTCCATGGGCGTTGTTGACTGAGTCTCGGGAATCTTGCGCCGAGAACCCTGTGCTTCCCAGTAAATGAAGCCCAGTCCAGTGATCGTTTAAATTGAATAAATAAAATAGAAAATAGATTTTTAATATGAAAATAATTGCTAGAACTTAGATAATTCATAGAAAATTTATTTTAGCTCCAAATTGAACCATTCCAGTTTCTAAAATTTTGTAATAATATTCTTCACCATTTAGTGTCTCTGTTTTAACATGAACTCTGTCAAAAAATTTATTTATCATTTAATCATATTTTAATCACATTAAACCTTAGGAAATTCATAACTTGAATTCTATAACTCCAAATTTAGTGATTCTTGTTCCTACGATCTCGTAGCAACGCGAAGATTATTATTATTCAGTTTGTACTTATGTTTGGTGTGATGTTAATTTTGCCTATACACTGCTTGTTTGTATTGCTACGACTAGCAGTGAGGTCACGAGCCACCTGAAGATCATCCTGGTACCTGGAATCTCAAGTCCCAGGCAAGTTGTGCCCTTGATCACTTCTTTTTACCCACTCATGTTCTAATTAATCATAATGATCTGCATAGGTTAATTTTGATGGGACCCAATAGGTCACCCTAGATTGTTTATCTCATTACCTTGTTCACCCCTGATTCACTTGAGTAGTTTGCTATTGCTTTACCTGGTTTTGGGATAATCATTTATTACCTCTATGTTCCAATTCTTTTTGTTATTCTATTTATGTTCATGTTATGATCATTAATGTTAATTGGAACATAGAGCTTAACTTGAGAACCACGTGCCACCACAAGGGTTTAATGGGACGCCCTTGGCTGACTAATTAGGAAAGCTAGTGGAAGACTACCTTACCCGAAAGGGGCAAGGGCAGTAGGGGAGTGGTCAGTGTAGGAAGGCCCTCGGGAGGATTTTGCTGCGATGGCGGTCCTGCAAGGGATTCCTGCATTGGAACTTCCTATAAACTGTAGCGGGTTTTCGGAAGCTAGTGGAACTTTGTAAAGGCCTCGTAGTGGATCCCTAGCCATTCACCTCGGTAGTGTCTAAGGGCCTTGCAAACCCTGGCGACATGGGATACACGACTTGTGGGTAAAGGGTACAACCTCTGCTGAGTGTAAAACTGGTATACTAGCCGAGCTCACGGTCATGAGCAGCTCAGGACTCTCTGATGTTTAAATTATGGAACTTAAACTCAATTTGTCATATGCATTGCATCGCAGGTGAAGTTGTTACCTTTGTTCTACTATTTAACTGGGTTGGTATTTACTTATACTTAGTAACTGCTAATAAAATTTTGACCAACTTTAAAAGCAATGCTCAGCTCTAACCATCTTCTTTGGTAAGCCTTACACTTCACGTGAGCTCCCACCTTTGGCGAGTTCATGCACATTATTCCCCACAACTTGTTGAGCGATGAACGTATGTGAGCTCACTCTTGCTGTCTCACACCCCCCCACAGGTCAAGAACAGGTACTGCAGGATGAGGCGCTTGGAGGATGCTGCGATGTGTTCGTGAGAGGTCTAGGCCGTCGTCTCCCAGTCAACTTTGGGTTGCTGGACCGTTGTCTCCTTATAATGTAATTATTTATTTTGTATAGAACTCCTGTTATATATAAAGTTGTGACATTCGATCCTGTGCCATGATTCATCATATGTGTGAGACTTGGTCCCAGCACACCTGGTGATTATGTTCGCGCCCGGGTTTTGGACCCCTAAAATCCGGGTGTGACATGCAGCCGCTGCCAGGCGTCCAAAACCCTAATCCTTAAGGGTCTAGGGTGTTTTTATAGACTCCTGGACCTGGTCCGGCTCAACCGGATGACACAGCTGACCTAGTCTTCCTCTAGCTATAAAAAGACCAGGGCTTTATATATATATATATATATATATATATATATCACAAATTAAACTTAGACTAAAACAAATTGTACTATTATTTCTCAAAGAACTACCTAACATTTTAAAACCATATTTTAAGAGTTTACATTTCGTACCCTTTCATCATAATTTAACTTATATAATGTAAGAGGAAAACAAATAGACCGATGCAGTTTGCACTTCATAATAAACGTGACACTAAGTCTTCAAATTCAAAACATATGGATTAATCGTATCAAATTGGCGCTTGTGTGTGTGGGTGGGGGGCAAATCGCATCCACAAACAAGCAGCTTTACTGAATAGACAGTATTATTGTTATATAAAAAAGAATAATGTAAGGTTCTCGAAAACATAGAAGGCAAGTCATTTATTAGGTGCCGCAGCGTAACAAAAGAACAAAATCTAAAGGCTCGGCTTCAAAAGCCCAAAAGTGAGCTCCAAAAATTGAAGAGGATTCCTTTCTCTTAATCTATCAAAATTGAAGAAAATTCAGCCTGTCTAGACAGTCTAGTATTATTATTCGTAATACTTCCATCTCCTATTAGTTCTGGATCTCACAAAACTCCTTGCATCTTTTCTGGACTCTACACAGGATTGTCGGTACCTGTAAGGTAGTGTAAATAGAGTGGTTAATAGTGCATGGCAAATCACCAAAAAACTTGGAGCATAATATAGATAAATCAAAGGAGATTTACTGTATGCTATGTCGGTTCTATTAGTTTTTATGCTCTAGAATCAGTGCTCTAGTACTGAAGTGTAAAAAGAGTGATCAAGGTTATCTCATGAAAATAGCACAAAGTCAATAATGTTAAATAAGAAGGAACAGCATATGGTGCCTCCTAAGTCCTAACACTAAATTTACAAAAATGGGTAGAATCACAGTTCTACAGTTGAATCAGAAAATGGGACAATACTCAATAGGTGAAGATCTTGTTGCTTTGCAGCATAACAATTTAAAATGGTGTTCTTCGACTATTTACAAAATAAATTTTCTCCCGTCCCTCTCATTTCTACAGAGTTGATTAAGTCATATTATGTCCTCAAATTTCACATGCTAACTGTACCAATAATCCTGATGGACCAATGCTGTAATGACTTTCTGCTCCAAAGAACTCTATGACATGGTTGATTTTACAACATAAAACATCGAAAACTAGTGCACATACATAGATGCTGTCAATCATAAACATCACCCTTCAGAAGTTCCAAAGGCACTAAAACAATGCTTATGTTTATGTATGCTGATTGGAAGAATATTTAAGTAGCTAGAACTGCAATAGAAACTTATCTAGCAAATAGAGAAAGAGTTGAACATGAAATAACCAAAGAAATTGTTGCAAAGATAACATACCGTATTTGAAATGAAAAAAGTATTTATCCTTTTTGAATAGTTTCGAGTGGTGGGATTTCATATCTGCAAAAAATATTGACAACTAGCATATCAATGAATGGAATATTATGGATAGACAGGGAATGTTTATGAACCAAATTTCTCATTACCTGGAATATGGTATGAGAATAATGCTGCCTTCCAAATAATAACTTCATTTCAGTACATTTCAATTGGAGATCCATGACAATTTTCTTTTGGGTACTAATGTCATAATTAGATGCTTTAGAATTTGCATAACCTAGTTGCCAGATGAAACAACTTCAGCAAAGGACACACTTGAAGGCCTGAAGATGTCATTCTCTCTGACTACTTTGTTATAGACAAGCTTAAATGAGCGTGACCCATATGTCTTGTTAAGCAAACTTATTGGGATTCTCAGAGTTTGTTTCCGACGGCTTTTCCCCTTTACATATATCCTGAAACTACCTTCATCATGCCTGTTGTCTTCTTGCATTTCAGGACTCAGTTCAATTCTAGTGGCATCCTTTAATTGTTTATCTTGATCATCATGTTTGTTGCTTATCAAATTGCCACTTACTGCCACTGCAGGAGTCTCCATCTCCTCTTTGGCCACTACAGCGCTACTGTCCAGTGAAGGGCCTATACTAACAACAGCTGCATCAGATTGAATATGCTTATCTGCTAAAGATTGAGAAATAGGATCAACAACATGTGGTGTGGGAATGAAGTCAATTGTATGGCTACTTGACCATGCCGACATTGGCACAAATTCTGATGGCGCTGGGCCCATATAAGGTTGCCATCCATAATGGTTAGGCCGAAAAATATTAGTGTTCATGGGAAATGTGGTGTTTGGAACCACCTGTGGTTGACTATATGGTGGATAAATAAATGGCACAGGATGCATGAGATTAGGAGATCGGGGAGCAGGAGGGTATAAATGATGAGGGGAAGTGCACAAAGGAGGACCACTTGGCACCATAGTTGAATGCCCAGGATGCAGGGATACATTCACAGGCCAAGGTGCTACTCCTGGAATGGCACCTGGTGGCGGGAGACCAACATTGCCAGAAAGTGGGCTAAGTACAGATGGTGGAGATGGATTAAATGGTGGTGCAGAAGCAGATAGCTTCTTATTAGGCATCTCTCTCAAATCAATATTACTTAGCACTAAGTTAGGCTTGGACTTCTCACTTCCATCACCTCCAAGACTCCCTGTGTTTGTAGTAGATGCTGAAACTGAAATATTTTCTATACTGCGGGGTAGAGCTTCAAAAAAATCCGTATCAGACTTCTCAGTCTGTTCAGTTTTTACAGATCCAGTTGACTCCGAAAACTCAATGGCTGCACCATCATTGCTACTACTAGATAGTTCTTGACTTGTGTTACTTAACACATTGGCATCTTTTTTACTATTTACAGGCTCACTTCCAATTCCAGATTCCTCAGCCTTTGGTATTGGCAAATCTTGTACCCTGTCTTTGCACAGATTCTCAATCTCCAGTTCCCCTTCAGAGAATTTTGTTTCTTCTAATTTCTGGAGTTTTCCTAGCACATTGGTTTCTTCTTTAGAATTATTGGTATTTGCAGAGACAGGTCCCTGTTCCACTTGGAGTGAATCAACCAAAGAATCTTTCATTTCTTGTGCAATAATCTGACCAAGTGATGGTTGGTTCTGTGGTACATCGTCTCTAGGTTTCTGTATTTGAGTCTTGGCAATTGTTCCAGGCCGTGCTAGTGCAACATCTTTGTATGATGGAGCATTTCCACTACTTGCAACTAAAGTTCCATGTGACTCACTTCCTTTGTGATCTGTTGAGGTAGGATTGTGTGCTTGTGAGTTTGCTACCTGTGATTCTGCTTTACCACTCATCTGCTCTGTACTCTTAAAAGTATCTAGCACCTCTGTTGTTGCAGTCGCTGGCTTAACCCGATAGGTCACAGCCTTGTAAATCTTGCGACCAAACCTGGCACCAAATGTCTGAACTTTCACATGCTGTTGAGGATCTGTGTACGTTGTAGGTACAACTGTTCTCTTCCTTAAGAAATAATACCGGTTATTTGAATAGGAATTCCTTGCCTTGTATTGCGAAGTATATGTTGGATCATGACTATCAGGGTCATACACCTTTCTGGTGGTTGGGCGATAATGTTTCATCTGTTTTCCTGAACCCCCAGCTGATTTAGGTCTTTGAACAGGCTGCCAACCATCTTCAGGTTCTGAATTTTCAACTTCAATAACTTCCTTAGGTGCATTAATGTTCACCTCAGCTATCTCTAGTTGTGGCTCAGAAGGTGCTGGATGCTCAAATGATTCAGGAGTCTGTTTAACTTCAGCTTCAGAAATACTTTTAGTGCTGTCATCTTTTGATGGCTCTTTAACTTGCTGTTCCTCATCTATAATGGGATTTGAATCTCTTGGAGATATCTCAGGGCTTGCTCCATTTGAACT
This sequence comes from Zea luxurians, assembly GCA_029449295.1. Taxonomy (NCBI): domain Eukaryota; kingdom Viridiplantae; phylum Streptophyta; class Magnoliopsida; order Poales; family Poaceae; genus Zea; species Zea luxurians. The sequence goes on along the minus strand of JAOPSE010000001.1, from coordinate 38,423,801 downwards.
TTCATTTGAATGAGATAAAACCTGACAGAATGAGTATGGGTGAATAAATTCTTAGACAAAAAACAAATTAAGGCAGAAAGAAATAAAGGTAACCAACCTTTATGCTTGAGTATCTCCTTTTTCCAAATTCAGAATCTCTTCCCTTGCTCTCTTTGTCAGGATTTATGTAATCAAGCAGATCAGATACACTGGACCAAAGTAGAAGTCAATACAATATCTGAATATCTATTCAAATGGAGCATCAAAATAGCAGTGAACAAGTTTTTTGTGTACTAGCTTAGTGCAGGACAGAAATTTATCCAAGGATTTATTATATGCTTTGGTGAGAAGTATCCAGTTAAGGTCTCACCTTAGGTGTCCTTTACTAGCTATTGATGCGTCAGGCTTCCGAGTTCCATTCCGTGCAGCTTCTTGTTGCTCAATTACCTTTGACTCAAAGTATTCAAGCCAAGCAGCAGCATCCTGCATTCAGAAAAGGCTAAAAGATTATGAATGCCCCATAAGTCCTTGTCTAGGAAAATCCAGGTGCCTATTTCTCCTTCATATAAAGCCACCTAGTTCGTTCTAGGTGGCCAGACTTTTCGTTTTATATGTCACAAAGGAGGGAATGTTTTCTTTACAAAATAAAAGAACTGGTATGTTCTCAAAAAAAACTACACAGGTGTCATCTTGGACAATGAAATGCTCTGTAATGTACATTTTGACTAATGACTAAATCTGTATAGTAATATGCAACTCATCTCAGTTGCCTTTTGCTTAGATATTTGAAGCACCCCCATATATAATTAGTGGTACCATTTTATTGAGTTTTTCCTATTTTTCTTCTGCTTGTGGTTAACTATAAATGATTCTACCACTCTCATCAACAAAAGCATCATTTCTAGTGGGAAACATGTAATAATTGAAGGACAACCAAGGTATCTACGACGAATCCATGTTCCACTTGGATGATAGACGGATAGAAGATATCCCGCAAATCACCGAGGTGGAAAATAATAGTCTTACTGCAGACTTCACCATAGAAGAAGTTAAGCAGGCGATCTTCCAAATGGAACATAACAAAGCGCCTGGCCCCGATGGTTTTCCAGCGGAATTCTATCAGGTATTCTGGGAGACAATTAAAGGAGATTTGATGGCTCTATTTAATGATTTCAATAAAGATTCTCTACCGTTGCATAGTCTTAATTTTGGGACGATTATCCTCATCCCAAAATTGGCTGAGGCAATAAGGATAGAACAATATAGACCCATATGCTTATTGAACGTGAGCTTTAAAATCTTCACAAAAGCTGCCACGAATAGACTGATAAACATAGCTCATAAAGTCATCAGTCCGACCCAAACCGCTTTTCTTCCGGGACGCAATATTATGGAAGGGGTAGTGGTACTCCACGAAACCATCCATGAAATGCACAGGAAAAAGCTAAGTGGGGTTGTGTTCAAGATTGACTTTGAAAAGGCGTATGATAAAATTCGCTGGTCGTTTGTGAGACAGACGTTAAGAATGAAAGGTTTTTCGGAAAAATGGTGTGATTGGATTAATAGGTTTACTCAGAAAGGCCATGTTAATATTAAACTGAACGGACAGTTAGGCAATAATTTCCAAACCAAAAAGGGACTACGACAGGGTGATCCTCTCTCGCCAGTTTTATTCAATATAGTAGTAGACATGCTTGCTATTTTAATAAACAGGGCAAAGAGAGAAGGTCAGATTAGTGGAGTAGTACCCCACTTGGTGGATGACGGGCTTTCTGTCCTTCAGTATGCAGATGACACTATTCTTTTTATGGATCATGATTACGAGAAGGCTTGTAATCTCAAGCTCATCCTATGTGCTTTTGAACAATTATCAGGCCTTAAGATCAACTTCCATAAAAGTGAAATTTTCTGCTTTGGCGAGGCCAAAGATAGTGAACATTTGTACTCCCAGCTTTTCGGGTGTAAGACAGGGACTTATCCATTCAGATATTTAGGCATACCGATGCACGTTAGGAAGCTTAGTAATGCTGATTGGTCTACCCTGCTCGAACGCATAGAAAAGAAATTGGGTAGCTGGAAGGGCAAGCATCTATCTTATGGAGGACGTCTGGTCCTTATTAATTCGGTCCTTTCGAGCCTTCCTTTGTATATGTTGTCTTTCTTTGAAATACCTAGGGAGGTTTTAAAAAAGGTGGATTATCTAAGGTCTAGATTCTTTTGGCAGTCTGATCAACAAAAGAAAAAATTCAGATTAGCTAAGTGGAGTATTCTTTGCCAGCCCAAGGATATTGGTGGTTTGGGGATTAAGAATATTGACATTCAGAATAAATGCTTGCTAAGCAAATGGCTGTTTAAGCTGTTAAATGAGGAGGGTATGTGGCAACAGATTTTAAGAAGGAAATACTTAGGTAACAAGACCGTGGGACAGGTAATTAGGAAACCAGGAGATTCGCACTTTTGGTCAGGCTTAATGAAAGTTAAAAACCTTTTTCTAGCGAATGGAACGTTTAAAGTCAATAACGGACAAGCAACTAGATTTTGGGAAGATAAGTGGCTGGGGAATTTTACACTCCAGCACAAATACCCGAGTCTATATAATATTGTTCGACATAAAAATGTGAAAGTAGCTACGGTGCTTGAGACTGTCCCGCTAAATGTATCCTTTCGCAGGGGATTGCATGGAGATAACTTGGGACGGTGGTATTCGCTAGTTAACAGGGTAGTGGGCCTTTCATTAAACCAATCAAAAGACACTTTCAGTTGGAGCCTTCACCAAAACGGGAAGTTCTCCTCTCACTCGATGTATGCAGCCTTGATTGAGAGGGGAATACACCGTCAAGAGTCTCTCATCTGGAAACTTAAAGTACCACTAAAAATTAAGATATTCTGCTGGTTCCTAACACGGGGGGTGATCTTGACAAAAGACAACCTAATCAAAAGAAACTGGGTAGGATCAAAAAAGTGTATGTTTTGTTCTCATGATGAGACCATCCAACATCTTTTCTTCGATTGTCACTATGCTAGATTTCTTTGGCGAACGATTTTCTTTACCTTTGGTATTAGAGAACCAACTAGCATACAGGATATGGGATCCTCCTGGTTGCAGGAGTTCGATAAAGAAACAAAGGCAAAGATTTATGTTGGTGCCATAGCAATCTGCTGGGCGTTGTGGCTAAGTCGAAATGATGTGGTTTTTGATAAGAAGCCTATTATAACTTACGTGCAGGTACTCTTTCGAGGGACTTATTGGTGTCGGTTCTGGGGGCTTCTCCAAAGGCGTGAAGAGGACATCGTAAGGATCAAAGTTGCCTGCAGGACCCTGGAAGTCTCAATGATGCAAATCTTCGCCAAGCACGGTTGGAGCTTTAGAAATAGAATAACTAGTGGCTAGTTATTCCAATCCCAACTGCGCTTGGGTCTTTTTGCCGCTTGTGGCTTCTTTTATTCTCTGGCAGTACTACTGTTTTTTGGACGGCCGTCATCTTTGATGTAGGCCGGGAACCTTTTTCCCATTATCTAAAAAAAATCTACCTATATTCGTGTGGAGTATAGAGGACCGTTTAAAGGGAGTAATTCCATTAACAGAGTTTGTTGGAGATACTTCTGATGACTAAATAGTGACATTATTCTTATCTGACCAATTTCATTATTAAGTTAATACAAGTAGTGAAGCAATGTTTAAAATGACCTCTAATTGGAGGCAGTACTTTTTGTGCATGCCAATAATCATATTTCAAGAAAGCATACCTGAGTTCTTAGATCATCTGGTCCAAGCTTTGCACGAAGGATTTGCAAGGTTGTTTGCTCATGCTGAACACTCAAGGAATATGCTTCCATCAACGAGAGAGCTATGGCTATAGCATGGTAGCTGGCAGCAGTCTACAGATTGCAGAAAATAAAATAATAAATCAACTGAAAATTCTAGAATCGATAAAAAATGTCCTTGCAAGAAGGAAACATAATATTCCACGCACACTACATATATATAATTGTTACCTGTATATGATCAGGCCCTAGTAATTTCTGGTTGCATTTTAAAGCTTTGTGCAAGTATCTTAGAGCTACATGCACATTGCCCAATCCTTCTTCCATCATAGCTACATTGATATATGTAGCAGCTGTATTTGGATGAGATGGCCCGCACGTAAGATGCAGAAGATATAGCGCACGCTTGACATACCTAATTTACACCAGTAGTCAATATTTGCAGATACTGTTGCAGTTAATTTAAAATCATCAGAACTGCACATTCTACAAGGACTATCAAACAAACAAGTACAATCCACTTATGTTTTTAAAAAAACTTTCATTTTCAGATATTTGAGCTCTAGCAGAACATAACAAAGATCATAAAGAAAAATCAATGACCTAACTAAACAAAAAAATGATTGAAGAAAAAAGATGACTCTTCTCTTTCATCCTTTCTCAAAAAATGAAAAAAACAAATGTTTGTGGATTAACATATTTGTAAAGGAATCATCATCTGCGACTTCACTTACAACGTGTATTGCATGCCATGATAACATTATTGAATAAATTCAAGTTTCACATAATATTGCATTTCCAACAATCTGTGTATGAACTATCATTTTAAATTTTGATTCACTTCAAATATAAAAATGTAGCAACAAAGAGAGAACCAAATATGCATATTGATGTGACAATTTTTTGAACAGAAAATCTATACTACGAGTAACAGAAACAAATCAATGCATGCTTGACAGAAATAACAAATATGTTTCATTGTCTCTTTCCAAATATCATTAACACCATATGAATAAACTAGATAGAATACTAACGCCCAACCTAGATCTTGAAGATAGTGAGAGATACAGTATTAACCTAAAAGGAATATTGTGGTCATTTAGGCTATTATTAATTTATTATGAAACTATAGATGACATTCATGAAACAGAAAATGAAAGAATGCTATAGATGTGCCTTTACTTTAGGGCCAATTCTGTATGTTGCAGACGGTAGTAGAACACAGCAAGGTCTCCATAGCTCTTCATAGTATCAGGGTGGTCAAGTCCAAGTTCTCTCTCATTGATGTCTAGGGCCTTTTGCTGATAAATAGTAGCCTGCAGTATTTCTTTTAACATGTCAAATGCTAGAACAGAACACTGTCACAAAGCTTATTATCTAGTATCTACAGAAACATTGGCCTTAAAATCATCAATTGATTAGTCATTACATGCTCTATGGTACTTCGTCTCACCATACACATCTAACACAATTTCTCCTTAAAAGAAATCATATTTATTTTACTTTCCAGAAATGTATCATGTCATGTCTTTAGTGCTATGATTAGTTTATTTCTTTAACATATTGTGCAAGCACTAAGCATATATAATCATTGTTTTGAACCATGCTTAGCTGTAGCCACCTGAATTGTCTGAAAACCTTTAGCAGTTTATTAAATGATCTGATTTGTTTACAATTGCAACACAATATACCTGATTAAAATCACCAGTATGGTACAAAACAACAGCTAGCAGACTATAAGCTCCAGCTGTCATTCGGTGGTAGGGACCACATACAGTTATGAGCTTGGAAAGAGCCTGTATTGTCGTAGAGAAAATACAAATCAGTGAATATTATATGAAAAAAGATGTGACATTTACACGTGATGTAAGAAAGATACCTTGGTCCCATAATTGACAGCATCTTCAAGTTTACCCTTGTCAAGGGCAGTTTTAGAGGATTCTAGCAGTTGCCTACCATCTGCAGATGAGCATGCAACTTGCTGCATATTATAGAAAAATCAAGTTAGTTGCATTTTTATGTTATTTCCTGTTAAGCCTAACAAAACAGATGAGCCCAATTAATTTCAGAAGGATAATAACCCTATCTTGCAAACTTTACCTTATGTACAGGTACCAGGCTAATAATGTCCTGCTTATGGAATGGGAAAGAGCAATCCATAATAAAATCTCGGGGTGCAAAATCAATGCCCACCTAAAAGCAATGATTATCCTCAATTAAAGCACACCACATCAGGATGGATTTTTTTAATAAAAACGATAAAAATATTAACTTTTACCTTATGGCACAGTCCTCTAAGGACAGCATATTTCCTCACGTCATGGTAATGTTTCTCCGTGAGCTCAAATTCATATCTCTTTTTCAAGAAGATCACCAGCCATCTCCATACTAGGGGATGCACATTAGGAGAACTTCCAGAGACATCAGATTCAGGGACACCAAGCAATAAGTTCAACGCTGCAGCTATTGTTAGTGCTAATTGTCGAATGTCTGAAATAGCAGCAATCACAGAACGGACGATATGCTTGAAAGCACGCACTATCATCTCATGCACACATAGGGACTGAACATGTGAAAGCTTCTCTGAAAGCTTGACCTGTACAGATAGTTATCTAGTCAGCATTTACAAAGAAATTGGAAATTCTATCAAACATAAAACAGAATTTGAAACTTACAACTCGTCCTAGAGAACGCATCTGTAAGCCTCTGGTATGCATGAAATCAGTCAAAGTCCTACCGTCAACAGGTGAAAGTTCCAGAGAACCAAAATCAGCAACCTGAATATATTCTTTGATTAGTTATTAGGCTTCTGACTAAAAAGATAAATATAAAATTACACCCATGGAAATCTATCACTAGGGCGGACCCAATGTCGGAGGCTGCCACATGAGTGAGAAGAGATAAAGCAAGGCAAACTTTTCCCTGCAAATGCAGAGAGGCTTTTTCGAATCCGAGACCTGGTGACTTTAGTAAGACGCTCTCACTATTGCACCAGACTTGCCCTTCTAAAATCTATCACTTGTAATGCCACAAAACTTGACCACAGGAGAAGGTGTTCCCTTGGGTTTGTCATAAAACTCATAATCTCAGTTATTAATACATACCAGCTTAGGAAGTGCAACTTCATCATAGTACTTCAGAGCCATCTCAATCAACTCAGGTGGTGACTGTACAATAAACAAGATTACTCTACAGTCTTCATGGAAAATTATAATACAATGAACATTTGTACGACAAAGATTGTTTTACCATTCATCAGTTAAACACAATACAAATAAAGCTAAGTTGACTTTTCAGTTGTATTGATTATTGAAAAAGAGATGCATCACCTTCTGGTGGAGCCCAGTTTCAGATTCTTTCAACCTGGTAAAAGCAGATTCTGGTAATAAATCCTTCAGCAGATTTTCATTCTCAGAAGCACTGGACTCTCCTTGAGGCAATTTAACATCTGATGGCTTATCTTTCTGGCTTTCTGCAGAGCTTTTGGGTCCTGCTGAGGAACCCAGGTCAGCAGAATCAACATTTTTTGCATTCTTAAGAGCTTTGAGAGGCTTCCCTAGCCCTTCAATCTTTGGTTCTTTAGATTTTTCCAGTGTTTTTTTCTTATCCTTCTCACCACCTTGCTTTTTATCCTTATCAGAATTTTTCTGATCCTGCAAATGCTGAACCCAGCAGGCACCAAGTTCCCATCTCATAAATGAATGTTTTACATTTTCCTCTTCCTCAAGCTTTTGAAGACTTTCCTTCAATAATTTCTCAACAAAAGTTTGTGCCGCAATTAGTTCTTCCTGCCTATGATTTTGTGAAAGGTTTGATATCTTTTTCTCCCCGGTAGAGGTGGCTTCATTAAGGAGCATCCTCAAACTAAACAAATGAGCAGCTCATCAACAAAAGACAAATATAGGATGAAGCACAAACAAAATCTAGAGAATAACATAGAAGCATTGTTGTGCTCTTGTTTTTAACCTGTTAATGTTCAATGCATGTGCACCCCCTTCAGGTTGATCTGCGATATTCATAGGCTTGATAGAAGCATTTACTTTGGTTTTGTCGATGTTGTCCACCTTTGCTACTGCAACATATCCACAATATCTAAGGTTGATAATGCCCAAACTGTCGACATCCTGCAACATTAGAGAGAAAAATAAGGAATTGCTATAGTTTGTGCAGAATATGAACAAGGCAACCTTAATTTAGAACCCTTACATGAGCAGCTGTGTTTTCATCTGCAGTTATTCCTTTCAAAAGGTTTCTTTCCGCAAGATCCTTAGAGTCCATTCCTGTGGCTCTGTTTCCATCTATCTTAGTGTCCATCTTGCAGCTTGCATCTGAAGAATCTCTTGTGACAGTGATGCTAAAATGTCCCACTGTCTCAGAATACAAGACTTCATCTATATTGGTTGATGCCGATAACTCTGTACCCTCCATTACATGCCTTACTGCTGCAATAGCCCGAAAGATGGCAACATCTACAAAGAGGCTGTGAAGTAGGAATGCTCTCCTGTCACGGAGTTCCCTCTCCTCAGCAGTTTTGCAAGGCATGGATGTGAGATAGAGAAATTCATCTGCCCATGGCACCATGTCACTCTTTCCATCCCTTCCCCAACCACCTCCACTGCCTCCCCATGTTTCATCCTCAGCAGGAAGAGGAGGAAACGTTGATGGTGACTGCGCAGCAATTGGAGGAACAAGCCATGTATTTGCACGAAACCCATAAGGAAAATTTCCAAACTGCAATGTAGGAGCGACACCAACTAGGTAAGGACATAACAATTGAATAGGAGAAATGTTTATATCAAAAAAAATCTAAACTGCGATGTAAGAAAGACACCAGCTAGGTAAAGGACATAAAAGTGGAATAGAAAAAAGAATTATCAAACAAAGATGCAATGTAGCTCAATATACTTCCTCCGGTCCAAATAATTGGTTGTTTTGGCTTTTCTATAGAAAAGCTACACCTAGATACAGAGTAAAAATTATGCTAGAAAAGGCAAAACAACCTATAATTTGGAAAGAAGGGAGCACTTGGGTACCAGAAAACTAGACTTATCCATAGGGATGAAAACGGTTTCGGAATTTTTCGGTTTTCCGGAAACCGTTTTCGATTTTTATCCGACCGAATTCAGCGGTAACGGTATTTTCGAAAACGGAATCGGTTGTCGGAATTTTATATCGGAATCGGTATCGAAACCGGTTTGGCATTTTACCGACTGTTTCCTTCGTTTACCGAATTGTTGAGCTCTAAAAAGAGCAGTGCGGACGGTCCGGCCCCGAGGCCGGACGGTCCGCGGTCCGGACAGTCCGCGGTGGTGGCGCGGACGGTCCGCGCGTGCGCAGAGTCAGTTAGGGTTCCTAGTTTCTCGCGGGATTTGTTACCTAAAACCGCGGGATTAACTCGGAAATCAGTTTGAAGCGGATCCAGACCTCCCCCTTTATATAGATGAAGGGCTACGGCCGATTGAACCCCCAACAATCGATCAAATCCAGTTTATTACTCGTTTTTACCTTATGCATTAGGAGTAGTTCTAGTCTAGTTCTAGTTTAGCCCTAGTTTAGTATTCCAATCCCCAAATTCTCCGCTTCCCTTCGACTCTACGTCGATTAGAGGAGTCTAGGTCGGTATACCGAGCCTAGACAACCCCTAGGATCTCTCCTCCCCGACGGGGTCCCTCCCGGGAGCGAGATCCAGGCGCCGCCGGCGATCCTCCGCCGCCCCTGCGCACGCGCGGACCGTCCGGCCCTAGGGCGCGGACCGTCCGGCCGTCAGGCAGAGAACCCGGGCTCCTGCGCCAGGTCGTGGACCGTCCGGCCCTGTGCCGCGGACCGTCCGGCCATGTGCCGCGGACCGTCCGCGCCTGACCAGAGAGCACCTCCGCCTCGCGCCAGGTCGCGGACCGTCCGGCCCTGTGCCGCGGACCGTCCGCGCCTGACCAGAGAGCACCACCGCTGGTTCTTTGGAAGTGATTGACGCCTCCAGAAAGGCGTCAACATACTTTTTGGCGACTCCGTTGGGGAACTAGGTGTCTAGATCTGCTAAAAATCGGCCCATAAATGGCCGGTTCTAAGGATCACACCAAGATCTCCACTACCAACATCATCAAGCCGGCTATGGAGGCACTCCCGGCTGATGACCAAAGGCCCTTTGAAGACCTCGTAATGCGCGATGAGAAGGAGGTGATGCGGCAATGGAACGAACAACGCGACAAGGAAGAGGCGGAACTGTTGCATAAACTCTCCGAACGGCGCAAGGAGGCGGCGGACAAGTACTTGTCACACTTCACGGTAGATCGCCACCAGAAGATCGTCCGTCAAAGGGAGATCGATATGGAATCTCTCCTACCTCCACTTCAGGGTCCCGCTGTAAGTACTCCAGACCTATCTCTTACGACTTTCATGGATCAACGAGGAGATCAGTTAAAGCAATATGTAGATGAATCTATTAAAATGCATTTACGTGCATACGAGAAATCAGTTGCTCCTAACTTTCCATCGCGAGAGTCTAATACAGTGCCACCCACGTCAAACACATCGGCTATAAACGGGTCACCCTTGACCCAGCCATCATATGGTATGCCGATGCACGCTTTCGTGTCACCATCACAGCCGCAACCACTAGGCACGCGGCAGGTACTGGACGCGACCGGACCGTCCGAGCATCATCTTAGACAGTCTGGTTATACCGCGGACCGTCCGGCGTATTTCGCTGGACCGTCCGACCAGATGCAGGCCCGCACACAAAACACTCAGGTCGCACCATACATGGCCGAACCATCAGGGTACAACACTAAACACTTCGGCCCCATCACGGACCGTCCGGTGCATCACGCCGGACCGTCCGGATATGTTGCAGACTGTCCGCCATCTTACGTCGGACCGTCCGACTCCACACGAGTCCACGCGCAGATTGCCCAAGTCGCGCCATATATGGCCGATCCGTCCGGGTACAACCCTGGACCATTCGGCCCGATCACGGACCGTCCAGTTCTTTATGACAGATAGTCTGGGTATGAGACTACCCACGTAGCACCATATACGACTGGACAATCCGGATATACCTTCGGACCATTTGGCCAGGTCGCGGACCATCCGGCTTCTTATGCCGGACCGTCCGGATATGCACACGCAGAGCCGAGAGCTGCGCAATACGCATAGTTCCCACATTCATCGCAGCAACATTATGGTGCCCCACCGGCAACATATTATAATCATGCCATACCACCTCATGGACATAGGGCTGAATACTATTCGGCCACAAGAGAGCCTGAGAGGTATAGGGCAGGAGCTGGTGACATTAATAGGACACCTAGCACACACCTCAAACATCCCTGGGAGGAAAGCCGACAGAGTGATGTCAGGCAACCTGAGATTTCCACCCACAAACTCAATGGATGGTCGCTAGATATGGCGGAGAGGATCAGAGACGAGGTAGCCGGGATGTTCAGGGACAAACTCGGTGTTAGTGTGTCAGGTACAGGGCAATCGTATCGGAAGCCTTATAGCCACAGATTCGACACCGTGCCATATCCACAGGGAACTAGAATACCAGACTTCTCTAAGTTTTCTGGTGAAGGTGGGAAAAGCACACATGAACATATAAGCCAATTCATAGCACACTTGGGAGAATTGGCTGATGGGGAAGCCTACCGCGTTCGTTTATTCTCGTTGTCCCTTACTGATACTGCATTTGCATGGTACGCAGCTTTGCCACCAAACTCTATTAACTCTTGGGAAGAATTAGAGCAGAAATTTCATGAACACTTCTTCTCAGGAGAACATGAGTTAGAATTGGCTGACTTAGCTTCAGTCCGACAGGGGCCTGAAGAATCGGTTAATGACTATATCCGGAGATTCCGGGACACTAGAAACCGATGCTTTCAGATTCATGTCGCAGAAAAACAACTGACAGGGCTAGCTTTCAATGGGTTGCGACCCTACTTAAAAGAAAAATTAGATGGCACCCAATTCTTTTCGCTAGTGCACTTACACCAGCGGGCTATGACCTGTGAAAGCCGAAGTAAGGAAACATCAAAATCGGCTAGCCATAAGATGCATCTAGTGGGATACGATAATTCGGACGATGAATCCACGGATGTATACACCGCCGAACTGGTTTGGCCAGGATAGGCTAAACCTTCAGCGTGTTTTTCTTTACAGTCGATTCGAAAGAATCGACAAGAAGAAGTTAAGTTTTCCTTTAATGTTGCCAAATGCGATAAAATATTTGACGAGTTACTGAAAAACGGCAACATTAAATTAACTCATACTATTCCTCCTCCTGATGAATTAAAGAGGCGTGCTTATTGTAAGTGGCATAATTCCTTTTCTCATGCCACCAATGATTGTAATGTTTTTCGTCGACAGATACAATCGGCCATAAATGAGGGTCGATTGGCTTTTCAGGAGATGCAAGTAGACACACAACCCTTTCCTGTTAATACAATAGAACTCACACGCAAAAAGGTCTTGGTTCGGCCCGAAATGGCCGATAAAGGCAAAGGCAAGGGCATCGTCATCAGCAATCCTCGCATGTCAGATATATCACAAAAGGAGATTGCTCGAAAGGCTTCGGACGAGAAGGCTAAAAGGTCCAAAGACGCCGGGGGGCAGGCACAGTTAATGAACCAAACACATCAGCCTAGCCCCAGCATCGTAGATGGTCCGGCACCTACGTGCGGACAATCCGGTGCTCAGACAAACGGTACGGCTAACTCAGCTAGACAGTCCACCTATGACCAGAGGCGTCAACCTCTACACAAAGCAAGGAAAAAGACGCAAGGTCAAAGCACATATAATTGGCTGATTAAAGCCGATCCTACTTTTGATCAGTTGCTCTCCAAAAATACTAGCAAAAAGACTGTTCCACGTGATCGGTCAACAAAGAAACCCCGGTCACCTGCTAAAACAAAACGGTCAAACAAAACGACCCGAAAGGCGACACAACAAGCATCGCCTATTCATTCTATGAGACCAGGGTACTTTCCACCTATTTACTCATCGTCGGTATATTATCCTATTCAAACATGGAATGGCACGATGATGAATCCATGGTACATGTATAGTCCCTTCGTCTATCCAGACTGGGGGACACCTCCATTCTATTCCTTTTGATCCATTGATCAAATGGTCATGGCCGAGAAAGATACAATCCGAAACGGCCTTTATATTGGTGCTTTATTGAATAATCTCCATATCGAAAAGCTGGTGACCTACATCAGGTTTAGTCCATATGCTTTTGGTTCGTCAACCTTCACCAAAAGGCAGGGGGGCATATGTTGAGCTCTAAAAAGAGCAGTGCGGACGGTCCGGCCCCGAGGCCGGACGGTCCGCGATCCGGACAGTCTGCGGTGGTGGCGCGGACGGTCCACGCGTGCGCAGAGTCAGTTAGGGTTCCTAGTTTCTCGCGGGATTTGTTACCTAAAACCGCGGGATTAACTCGGAAATCAGTTTGAAGCGGATCCAGACCTCCCCCTTTATATAGATGAAGGGCTACGGGCGATTGAACCCCCAACAATCGATCAAATCCAGTTTATTACTCGTTTTTACCTTATGCATTAGGAGTAGTTCTAGTCTAGTTCTAGTTTAGCCCTAGTTTAGTATTCCAATCCTCAAATTCTCCGCTTCCCTTCAACTCTACGTCGATTAGAGGAGTCTAGGTCGGCATACCGAGCCTAGACAACCCCTAGGATCTCTCCTCCCCGACGGGGTCCCTCCCGGGAGCGAGATCCAGGCGCCGCCGGCGATCCTCCGCCGCCCCTGCGCACGCGCGGACCGTCCGGCCCTAGGGCGCGGACAGTCCGGCCGTCAGGCAGGGAACCCGGGCTCCTGCGCCAGGTCGCGGACCGTCCGGCCCTGTGCCGCGGACCGTCCGCGCCTGACCAGAGAGCACCTCCGCCTCGCGCCAGGTCGCGGACCGTCCGGCCCTGTGCCGCGGACCGTCCGCGCCTGGCCAGAGAGCACCGCCGCTGGTTCTTTGGAAGTGATTGACGCCTCCAGAAAGGCGTCAACACGAATTTAACCGGAATTTACCGAATATAGAAATCGGAATTTTCCGAAAATTAAAATTAAAAACAAGATAAGAGGACCAAAGCCCACATTTCCACTCTGGCTCAAGCCGCCGGTCTCCTGCCCGCTCAGGACTTTGGCACTTGACTGCGGTAGGGTATGTATTTATATAGAAGAATTTGTGCACCGTGCAGTTTACTAAACAAGGTGGGACTAAGTGATAAAACAAACGCAACGCTCGCTACTACTAGTCTGCTACATCGCGCTAATGGGCTGCAAGGTGGACCGTACGCTAACCGTGCGTGCGATTAGACAAATGGCCAGAGTAGGGCCTCGTCCCATCGCCTGGCTAGTGGCCACGTGCATGCGTTTTTATATATATATATATATATATATATATATATATATATATATATATATATATCTGTGTGTGTGTGTGTCTATATATTGTATTGTATTTGTTTTTAAAGTCGAGCTGTTTGAGTTGACGCTTTTTTAACATAATTAGAGCAGAAAAAGTGGAACTTTGAATTTGTGAACTTTTGATCTTTATGAATTGTGAACTTTTGGTCTTTGTTGTATTGTGAGCTTGTTATGTTATATGTTTACCGATCGTATTTTAGATTTCGATCGTTACCGGTGTATTTTCCGTACCAAACTTTCGTTTCCGAAATACCGATATCGTTTCCGTTTTCGGAGTTACCATTTTTTATTTCATTTCCGATAAAAAATATGAAAATGGTAATGGTTTTAGTGTTTACCGACCGTTTTCATCCCTACTTATCCATGAGGATCCAACAATTTTGCAATAAATGAATGTTGAATTAAGGTGCTTCAACAAAAGTAAAAGGATATGCAACCAATCTTGTTGGAACAGGTTTATGAAGGTACATGAGCATATATATTCGAGCATTCAGCATCTGCTTACCAGTTGTGTGTTTGCTAGGGATTTCTAGTACAGGATCTTCTTAGGTTTGGGACTAGCAACTAGAACTCCTGATCGGTCTGAATTATCTTTTGCGGAGTGGTGGAGTAGAGCGACCAAACACCTGATAAAACCTACGAGAAAGGGTGTAAACTCGCTGGTGATCGTGGGTGCTTCGTCGGTCTGGAAGCACGTAAATGCTGTAATTTTTGAAGGGGCTCAGCCTTGCTTGCAGACAGCTGTTCGATCTTTGAGGATGAGCACCAACTATGGTGCTTTGTGGGAGCTAGAAGCTTGAAAGCTATATGTCAAGTTCTTCGAGCAGGCTAGTTGTTAATAAACTAGGAGTGGTTAGGTCTTGCCGATAGTGTGTGTGATTAGCTAAAATCAGTTTGTATCAAAGCAGCCCCTTTTCTAGATCTGGGGTGGGGGTGTAGCTTGTACCGGACTCTTTTTCCTCTCTTAATACAATGATACGCAGCTCTCCTGCGTATCGATAAAAAAATATATTTTCAAGTCGTCTACCTAATCGTGATTAGTTGGCCTTATCGGTCCTATGAACACGATAAGGCTCCCCGACACGATCAAGTCGGCTACAAACCTAGTCGTCCGACTGGACAGAGAATAATCAGTTAATCACGAGTAGTCGTCCAACTAGGGTGGCCAACGACTAAGCTCGATGCGTTATGTCATGGCCTCTTGAGGAATTTTGGCCTAGACCCAATAGGGTTCAGAAACGTGCAAGGAATACTATAGTTGCAGGTCAAGTTATTGTTGAAGAGGACAATGAGGAGATGGAGGAAAATAAACCAGCAACACATGGAGGAGAATATGATTCTGATAAGAAGGAGGAAGATGCTCATGCTGCAGTTGGGCCATCTATTGCAGCACCAGCTGGAGATGGGAGAGAAGGCTTTCAATTGGATGATGATCTACTTGTTTAGTAGATGCTTCAAATATGAAATTTACGAATATCCTATTCTCTTTGTCATTTAGATGCATTTGAACTCTAAGTTGTTGCTGTTCTAGACTTCGATATGGTTCAATTATGTAATCTAGAGCTATAGACCAATTTACTTGGTTGTTGGTTGCATGGTCATATGGTTTAATATTTTTTACATGGTTGCTCGATCATATAGTTCAATTATCTATTTTGCTTGGTTGTTGCACTGCCCCTTCTTACTCATTTAATCCTTGTTTCAGGTACGAGAACTGCAACTCAGCAACATTGGGAGTGGGGCAACCAGCAACAACACCTTTATTACCCATCAAAAATCACAAGTAAGCACTAGCAATTGACCATCATTCTAAATACCAGGGGTGACTAGTCGCCCTAGTTGTCGACTGTTATTGTCGCTAGATTGATGAGGGATTGAAGAGGGGTATCGATGGGCAGGAACGCCGGCCAGGGGCCTCTGCCCACGGCCGAGCAAGAGGATGGTTTCTCCTTTCTAATTCTTAACTGCTTTATTTCTCATCCATTGATTACATAAATAGGCCGGTTGGCCGCCTCTATCTAGCTAGAGATTCTTATCTCCTAAAAACTCTCCTAAAAACTCTCAACAAACTACTAATTGTCAATTGATAACCTTCCTAGATAATCTCAACTAATCTCCTAAATAATCTCAACTAATCTTCTAATCTTATCTCTAACTATCCTTATCTAATCGTCCTTGGAGGGCCCATGATTGCTGCTGCCGCAGCCCCTCCGTGGGCCTCCTTAGGCCCTGACACTACACCCCTTCTGGACAAGCAGCTCGTCCTCGAGCTGCAGCATGACGGGTGCTCAAAGATCGAGTCTATTTGACCCAAAACCAGACACCTAGAAGACAAGCCTTTTACATCTCGGCTTATCTTATTATTCCGAATCTATTTTTTTGATCTCATAAGATAAGGCGGACACCCTCCGCGCATTGGACTTGCACGTGTGCAGCCACCTGGATCCCATGGACGCCATCTGGATGAAAGGGGAGCACATGGACGGGCACCTGGAGTAGGTCGCAACAATAACCAACGGAGGCGCCCTCGTGGCGGCCGATAGCGGAATGTGGTGGCGCTAAATAGTGCGCCCTTGCCGATGACGAGGGGAGTGCCTTCCCTACCGCCGCTGCCGTAGAGTTGAAGTTCGTCGCCCGCGGGACACGTACCATGCTCGCACTTGGAGATAGCGGCCCGGTGCCGCTGCTGATAGTCGTCCGATAGGGCGAGGTCGCGCCCCCGTGTGCCGAGGTCAACCGTCACCAAGGCTGCCTCGAGCATCTGCCGGCGCATCTTCCACACTCTCCCTCGTGCAAGGAAGCCACGAGCAGCAGCTTGTATGCCCACAGCCACCGACGTCTGTAGTTGTGCGGACAACGCCAGCTGGTGCTGCTCATGTTGCACTACTACCTTGATTTGCAGCTGCCCTTGCTCAACCTTCTGGAGGGTGGCTTGCATCTTTGCAAGGTCAGTCCTTATGTTGGTCCATAAGTCCCCCATTAATGGAGCTGGTGATTGCTAAGCCGTGGCTGCCCCTAGTGGCGTCACCCATGAGGATGGAGACGCTGTCAACAAAGATGATATGGCGAAATTTGGCGTTGTCCCTAGAGATGGGCACGACGGCGTCCAGGATGTGGTGACAAAATTGGCAGACGATGTTGCCCATGGAGATGGGGACGTCGGTTGCCAGGATGGCGTGACGAAGGTGGCATACGGCGCAGCCCATGGAGATGGGGATGTCGGTTGCCAAGACGGCGTGACGAAGGTGACATGCGGCGCAGTCCATGGAGATGAGGACGCCGGTTGCCAGGATGACGCCGCGAAATTGGCAGCAGAAGCCATGGGATCAGATCGAAACCCATGCTAGTCGATACCAAGTGTTAAGGTCACTAGATCAGTAAGGGATTGGAGAGGGGTATCGATGGGCAGGAACACCGGCCGGGGCCTCTGCCCACGGCCGAGCAAGAGGGGGTTTTTCCCTTCTAATTCCTGCTTGCTTTATTTCTCATCCATTGATTACATAGGCCGGCTGGCCGCCCTTATCTAGCTAGAGATCCTTATCTCCTTAAAACTCTCAACAAACTACTAACTGATAATCTTTCTAGATAATCTCAACTAATCTCCTAAATAATCTCAACTAATCTTCTAACCTTATCTCTAACTATCCTTATCTAATCGTCCTTGGAGGGCCCATGGTTGCTGCCACCGCAGCCCCTCCGTGGGCCTCCTTAGGCCCTGACATCGAGTGTCGACTAGTCATCATAGTCGACCTTATCGCCCCTAAGGTGACTAGGGTTGACTAGACGATTTAAAAACATTGTATACGAGTATAAAATCTATTCATAGAAGAGCTCACAACCAAAATTTTTATTTTCTACTTGAAGTACAAGTACGAAGGGTAGGCCTGGTGAAATGGTGAGAGTTGTTTCACTGAGTCACCAGGCCACGGGTTTGAAGCAGCCTCTCTGCATTTATGGGGCAAGGCCTGCCTCGATTCCCTTCCCCAGACTCCACTAAGGTGGAAGCCTCTGGCACTAGGTCTGCCCTTTTAAAGTACATGTACATTAAAATTTAATTAGTTTTGTTTTAAATCAACCATACTACTATGATGCATGTCTGATCATATAACACAATTCAAATAGAATTAATGTGAATACTTTACAGGGGTGAACGCCTATAGTAGCTTTGGCGTAGAACTAGAATGCTAAACCAAAATACTCTAAGAATAAATGCATTAGAGCGAATAAAGGCTAAGAAGGCACTACTAGCCCTATGCTTGGGTTAATTCTAGTTCCACACCCCTAATAATTTCCAACATCGCAAACAAAATAACAAATGATGTAATAGCAAACCTTGTTTCGTTCCAAAAATGCCTTCATAAGATCTTCATAAGCCTAAAACATATCCAAACAACAAAAAGGGTAGACATAAAGTTAGACATAATGAAAGAACTTAGCAACATGGAACATATCGGCAGTAGTATGAAACATCAAGTATGATGAAAAATCTTGCAACTTATAATTTCCGGTGATTAGATGACTCGCGTTGAACTTTAGCATTTTGTGATTCCAATGTTTCTCACGACACGATCATAAAAGAAGTGCAGATATCGAATTTACTTTCTGCAACAGCATGTCCACATTAGTATTAAAACAGCATCAGGCATAAACGAATTGCTTTTGATTTGCAATCCCACAGAACGTTTTATCATGATAAACATAAAATTATGCCTGTTCGGTATATTTCGATACTGAGAAAGACAAATACACTTCACATACAGATATCAGTCATTTTAATCATAATGAAGTAGATCCTCAAATCCTCCTTGAATTATGAATATGATTCAGAAAATAGTAATAAGTAATAACTCCAAGGTGGGCACTGAATAACAAGGTCAAATATCTTCAGCATTCGAAGTACTATTAGCAATAATGAAAAAAATCCAGAAGTTCAAGGAGATAGACTAACATTGTCAAATGCTCTACTAAGATGCCTCAGAAGATCGACTAGGTTATGGCACAAGACTCGCTGCTTTCCTAGACTGAAGAATCCCTTTCGCCGAGCTTCAACAACAAGGAACTTCCCACTACATAGCTTTGCCTGAAAAGCACCAGATGGTTCTCTAATTAAGGCCACTAACCACATACTAACAAAAAAACGAGGCATTCTAGCACAAATGAGCCAAAAGAAGATGCAACTTATTAGCCATTTTACCTCAAGAAAGAACAGATGGTCATCCGAAGGCTGTTCCTCCTGTCGAGGCTGCAACACTCGCCTTACAACTGAAATTAATCAAGAACTTTACGTAAATGCAACATATCGTGGGTGCTACACGTCTTCACTCCAATAACCCATGCGTGCTTCGGATTGCAGATAAAGAGATGCTGCCACTTACATTGGAGTGGCGGCGTGAGGTTGGCGAGTGAGAAGAACTCGTAGAAGGCGCCGAGGCGAGGGCACGCGCCGCTCATCTCGGCCTCCAGCTCTACCGCAGCCGCGGATTCCTTGGCTGCTGCCTCCTTTGCGGCTGACGACTCCTTCGCGGCAGGGGAGGACGGCGAGGCCGGCGGCGGTGAGGCCGTGCGGCGCCCACCCGAGGAGGCGGATGCGACGGCCTTGGATGTGGAGCTGGAGCTGGATGTCTCCTTAGCGGCATCGGCGTCCTTGGGGGACGGCGGAGGAGGAGGTGGCGGCGC
This sequence comes from Zea luxurians, assembly GCA_029449295.1. NCBI lineage: Eukaryota > Viridiplantae > Streptophyta > Magnoliopsida > Poales > Poaceae > Zea > Zea luxurians. The sequence goes on along the minus strand of JAOPSE010000001.1, from coordinate 38,403,956 downwards.
TGGGCCGAAGCAGGTGGTGCAAGCGACGATGTCCAGCAGACGCCGGACGTGCTCGACCGCGCTCTCCTCGCTGTACTCCTCTGCATTTTTAAATTATTATTACTATATATAGGTCTTACGCGGTCAGCGACAAATATAATTATTATTATTTCTAAACACTATATATGTTATCGTGGTTAGCTTTAAATTTTTAAAGCAAGAGACGTGAGTTTGAATGCGCTGTGTGAATGCTGAGCGTGGCGAGAATAAAACCGTGGCAGCAGTTGACCATAATAGAATTTTAATAGATTAGATATAAATATAGATATACATTATTATCGCTAGTATTTTAAGAATCTTTGTGATAAAGGGTATTTCGAGAAATTGAAACGGAAAAGGATACTCCCTGTATTTAGATGTCTTGATTTTTTATAGATATATTAAGTTTATTATATATTTATATGCAAGTGTATATCTAAATATATACTAAGATCTATATATCTAAAGATTTCAAATTACCTTATCATTTAAAATGAGAAAATGAGTAAGCAGTTAGACGGAGATTTTATTGACAAGGGTTTTCTATATATTTCTTTATCATGGAATTTGATCACGAAGAAACTAGGATTTTTTTTAATGAAATAAGTTTACATAACCTCCTAACATTTAAAGGATGATCTACTTCACTCACTCACATTTAAAACCAGTTGTTTAACCATCAACTTTATAAAACTAGACAAATAACACTTTAGACCGTTTTAGTTGGTGTTTTATGATGTGACATTCATTTAAGTGGCATCAATTTTACCTTTTTAAATTCTGTCTTCTACTATTATCTAAAATTTATATAATTTTACATAAAAAATCTTAATTAGATATTATTCGTCCCAATTTTCCTAAAATTTTAAAAGTAACAGATTAATTACTAAAAATCGAAAAGTACATAGAAAAAGCTTAATGTTTTTGTTCCCGTTTCATTTCTTATCTTCTAAGGCTCACCATTTTACTACAACTAACAAATACTATTATTAAACTTCTAAAAATTTATTGATTTTATTAAGAAAATTAAGTGGTATTTCTTTTGATTACTAACTAAATTAATTGAACATTTGTTTTTTAAACCCTTACCAAACAGTAATAAAATGATCTTCAATTTTTACATAAATTTTCTCTCAGCTAAACTAACATACAAAAATAGTTTTAGCATTTTCTAAGAACTTTAAATATGGACTTATAATTTACATAAATATTTCTCAAAACTTTATATAGGTCTAGATTCAAAGTTCTTAGAAAATTTTAACAATATTTATATATGCTAGTTTAGCAAAATAAACGTCTGTAAAAAGTGGAGCTCATTTTATTACTGTTTACTAAACGTTTCTAAAAAACAAATGTAAAAAAATTTAGTTAGTAATTAGAATAAAGACCACTTAGCTTGCTCAATAAAACTAACAAAAAATTAATAGTTTATTAATATTATTAGTTAGTTGTAGTAAAATTTTGAGACTCAAAAGATACGTAATGAATCGTGTACGAAAATATTGAATTCTTTTTTATGTAGTTTTTTTAGTAATTAATATTTTACTTCTAAAATTTTAGAAAAAATAGGGAAAATATAATATTTAATTTTCAGTTTTTTTTGTAAAGTTATGTAAATTTTTGTCACTAGTACAAGATAGAATTGAAAAGGATAAAATCAGTGTCACTTAAATCAGTGTTATGTCATTAAAACCACTAACTAAAACTGTATAAGGGTTATTTGTCTTGTTTTGTAATGGTGAGGAGTTAAACCACCCGTTTTGAAGATGAGGAGGTGAGTAGACAACCTTCTAAGGGGTGTTTAGGATGACTCTAGGTTACGTCTCCAGTATGGAGCTGTAGTTTATAATATCAATTTAAATAGTTTTAAAAATATTTTTGATATAAATAATAAACGAAATGACTTATCTAAATGTCTTCTAAAGGCTTACAACTTTAGCTCCACCATTTTCTAGAACACCTAATGACAGCCTCCATCGACTCTACCGATTTTTCTAGAGTTGGAGCTGTCACAAATAAGACCTAAAGATCACGAGTTATGTAGACTTTATATCTCTTAAGCATGTAATTTGATCATGAAGAAAAACAAGGATATATTCAAAGTTTCTGGAAAAAATATATCTAAACTACTTTTAGTTTTTGGTATTTTCAACAGTTAAATCTTTTGAACGTTTTAAACGTTTCCATTTATTAAGATGAGTAATTCAAGAAAACAAAATAAAAAACCCAACAACTAATTCTATAGTGCCTTGTCTATACCAATATATAATCCATCAGTTTAAACTTTGCAAAACCCGCCAAACCAAATCATCCCACACTCATAATCTCCACTAAATCCACAGAACAAATTACAACGAGACTTAACACACCAGCAAAACAACTGTTTAGATCGCTGAATACCCCCCTCAGCCATACCCACTTAGATCCAATGAATAATATTATTTGGATCATCACTCATCTCTCCCCCTCACCCGCGACCCCGCACCCCGGGCTCCCCGCTCCCTCGCATCCTCACTGCCTCCTTCCCCTCACTCGCGCCGCTAATGCCGACCTCTCCCCTTTTCTCCATATGATCATGGCGTTAGTGTGATATCCTGGCCCTTCGGATGGTGATATACTGACCCAAGGCTTAATAGAATTAATAGAGTATCCATACCAACAAGGTGCATCTTCTTTTTCGGAAACCTATCTCGAAAGTACCTCCAAGTTAAGAGTGCTTGGCTTGCTCCAATTTGGGATGGGTAACCGACCGGAAAGTTTTCTCGGGTGCGCATGAGTGAGGACAAAGTGTGTACAAAAGACTCGTGTTGGTCTATGGGGACATATATGATCCTAGAGAGCTGCCATGAGTAAGTACCGCTGGTCCAGGAATTGGACGGGGTGTTACAAGTGGTATCAGAGCCGACCCTCGAGGTTTCACGGGCGTGTGTGGGTTAGGGGGTTCGATCGAGTATATGGTGCATGGCGCATGTGGACTCGGAGTGGTCACATGACATGGCATATGACGACACTAGACACACAGATAGAGATGGCAACGGGTACAAACCCGTTGGGTTTTACCATCCCAAACCCGTACCCGTGAAAAATATCTATGCCCATTAAAAAACCTGTACCCATGACGGGTTTGAGATTTTGCCCAAACCCGTACCCATCGGGTTAGCGGGTACCCATGGGTTACCCGCGGGTTTCATCTCCAATATACTTGTTCTTCTCATAATCAATAAGTATCGTAAAGATTAATGAGATCATGGTCTAGATTTTATGTAATGAATAACGAGTTCATGATTTGGTATAAAAATTATTAGTAGAGAGAATGAAATACAAATAATAACTTGTATAATTAAGTGACCTTGCACTAAGTTATCCATCCATCACATATATAACATTTGTAAAAACTATAATAGCAAGCAAACAACACTCTCACCGACTACTGATACATTCACCAGTTGATAAAAATTAGGAAGTAAATAAGGAATAACAAGTTTGTTGTTCATTTATAAAATAAAATGACAATATGCACTAGGTTTGGGTTTAAAAAACCCACGGGTTCACGGGTTTGGGTACTATAGGAACAAACCCGTACCCATAAACCCGCCGGGTATAGATTTATGCCCATTAACAAACCCATGGGTATGAAAATTGACCCAAACCCGTACCCTAATGGGGTAAAAACCCATCGGGTTTCGGGTTTCGGGTACCCATTGCCATCTCTACACACAAACGTGGCTAAGAGGGGAGGTTCCTGGATTGGAGTTGATCGACGAGGACGTCGGTCTTCTAAGGGGGTGGATTGTGATATCCTGGCCCCTAGGATGGTGATATCCTGGCTCAAGGCTTAATAGAATTAATAGAGTATCCATACCAATAAGGTGCATCTTCTTTTTCGGAAGCCTATCTCGAAAGTACCTCCAAGTTAAGTGTGTTTGGCTTGGGTGACCGATCGGGAAGTTTCCTCGGGTGCGCATGAGTGAGGATAAAGTGTGCACAAAAGACTCGTGTTGGTCTGTGGGACGATATATGATCTTAGAAAGCTGCCAGGAATAAGTACCACTGGTCTAGGGATTGGACAGGGTGTTACAAGTGGTATCAGAGCCAACCCTCATGGTTTCACGGGCGTGTGTGGGTTAGGGGGTTTGAGTATATGGCGTATGTCGCATGTGGGCCCGGAGTGGTCACATGACATGGCATATGACGACACTAAACACATAGACGTGGCTAAGAGGGGAGGTTCCTGGATTGGGGTTGACCGACGAGGATATCGGTCTTCTAAGGGGGGTTGATTATGATATCCTGGCTCCTGATATGGTGATATCCTGGCTCAAGGCTTAATAGAATTAATAGTGTATGCATACCAACAAGGTGCATCTTCTTTTTCGGAAGCCTATCTCGAAAGTACCTCCAAGTTAAGCATGCTTGGCTTGCAGCAATTTGGGATGGATGATCGACCGGGAAGTTTTCTCGGGTGTGCATGAGTGAGGACAAAGTGTGCACAAAAGACTCGTGTTGGTCTGTGAGGACGATATATGATCCTAGAGAACTGCCATGAGTAAGTACCGCTGGTCCAGGGATTAGACGGAGTGTTACAGTTAGCACGGGCTATATGTTAGTTTGTCCAAAAAAAACATCTATGTTTATACTTTTTGAAGATTTTTAAGATAAGTGGAGTCTATAGTTTTGTGATACATTACATATCACATATGTAGATTTGTGTATTACTGATGTGCAACACCTTATACACATATTTTTGTGATAACACAACACATGAAATTTAGTTTTGTGATATAACTTCTTAAATGTATAGTTTTCTTTGAAAAAAACTTGGTGAAATTTATTTTTTGAAAATACCTTGTAATTTGTGATGTTATCTCCGTCTCCAAAAAAGATACAAATCTAGGCATGATAAAAGTTAAGCACTTGTAAAGTTAATCAAGTTTATCAAAAGTAGCATCAAACTCTATATCTTCAAATAAATTCACTATAAGAATAAATCATATGATTAATCTAGTAGTATCAATTTGGCATTATAAATGCTAGTATCGTTTAAACAAATTTGATCCGACATTAAAATATGTAATTTCTTCATAAGTGAGGATTGTATTTCTTTGAGAAGACACTAGAATGGAGGGCGTCATGGTTTCTATGTACCTTCGACCAATGTGAGAGTGCAGGGTTTTAGTGTAGCAATGTCAGCGGCATCCTTCAACGCACCATCACGCATCTGCAAGCAAGCAAATTAAATAAGACGAATAATTACTGCACGCAATTTTAGAAATATACAAAATGACTGAAAGCGAAGAGTACACGTGACTCAGGTACCATTTTATCCTTAAGCCCTATTTGGATCCTTTGAATTGAATTCTATTCTAATAATCATAGACATAGATTAATTAAGCTAATATAGTTTTATACCGAATATATTTGTATATTATTATTGACCATATGTAAAAGATGTTTATGTGCTACATTTTACTGTAGGAGCGAGACGAAGAACGTGTTATAAGTTGTAGATTAGAAACATACACTAGTGATACATGAAATTAATTCCCACCCCTCAATTTAGGATAGGCTTAAATCTAGACTTTGGAAAGTAGTGAAACGTCAAATTTTAAAACAAATAACTTACTTTATTAAATAAATTCCAATTCCTTGAAAAATGATGAGATCCCTTACTTAATTTAGCACAGTAACACCAGTTGAAAAAAAACAGATAAATTTATTTCATGTAAGGCTGCTGTCTGCCGCGCCCATAACTACTTGGCATATAGTAGTACCTCATGTGTGAGAGAATAATTTGTGATGGCGCACGTGGCGGTGTTGACGCAGAGCAGCCGCCTCACATCGATGATCCTGTCCGTTGAAATACCCTGGACAAAGAAGCACGCAAATATTGAGCAAATTAAAGCTATGACTTAGGCCCCGTTTGGTTACCCCAAACTAAAGTTTAGCCCCTGTCCAATCGAATGTTTGAACCTCCGTTTCGGGTATTAAATGTAGTCGGATTATAAAACAAATTTGTCAGCCGAAGATTAAAAGACGAGACGAATCTAGTCCAGTTGGTTGGGTCTATATTTCATACTCCTATTTGAAAGTCAAACGCTTGATGTGACCCGGGCTAAACTTTAGCAGGGGCAACCAAACACCCCCTTAATAGAGAACATAACTCTATTCTCGCTATGCGTTTCAGTTCATGGGACAGATGAGAGAACCGAAACGAGGAGAGATTGAGCACAGCTAGAATGGTGTGGCATACCTTCAGAATGACATGAGACTGGTCCGGGAGGTTCACAGTGATGTCAATGGCCACAGGGAGAACTACAATAACCACGTACAAGACGGAATCAGATTGGTAAGCTGGAAACTAAACAATGCAAATGGTCGAGCGGAAACTAAAGCAAGCAAGTGATGAAGATCACAAAGGCATGCACTCACCTTTCTCATCTTTCTTCTTCTTCTCGCCCTTGGCCTTCCCACGCCTGCTCTTGGGCGCCATGCACGCGCGCGCCCAACGGCAAGCTCAGCTCAAGCTAGCAGCCCAGCTGCAGCTGCGCAACAGCACCAACAAAATCAAATCTTTAAACAACACAAGCTGTGGAGGTCGTTTGCCACACACAGACAGTTAGATATAGAATGGCCGTCGGGCACTTGGGTTTAAATTAACAAGAATAGTACCAGTGCAATCATGCATGGATCTGATTTACTTTCACTAGATACACACCTTGGTTATATTAACATGCCTGTGTTCCAACCTTTCTATCTTCAGTCGCTGATTAAAAAAAAAAAAAACTGGAACGACACACCGCCTCTCTATCTTCAGAGCGGATTAAAAATGCTTAGCAAGCATCGTGGCCGCCAAACAGCCGAAAAGAAAAGGCACTCGCTTTGCTTCCTTCTATATATCACAATTAGTGCTATATATACGAGAGTTGGCATCATAATGACATGATGATGATATGATTGTTAGCAACAAGAAAGCGGTACGTGGTGCTGCGCTACTAATGATATGATACTAATATATATGCATGTAACACGCCACCAGCTTACATGTGCATGTTTTCTCACGGTTATTCGGAAGAAACGTGCGTGCGCGCGGCACATGTTCTTGAGGAAGAGAGCGAGCGTGAAGAAACAGGAAGACTAGCTAGCTAGCTAGTCAAACTCAAACTGGGGAGATGTCCTTGACGTGTGGGCATGCCATGCCATGCCATGTTCATGGTAAAAGCTAGCCGTGACAGACAGAGAAACACTCGTCGTCATCTTTACATGTATCTGCCCGGCGCACGCCACGAATACTGACCAGAAAAAATGCACACGTACGGTGAAGAGCAGCAGGCAACAGTTTTTGGAACGCCAGCTACCACCACCACACCAGGTGAGAGAGATGACTGACTTAGCTTGTGCATGACAAAAGTGTGTGTGTGTGTGTGTATTTAGGGGGGGAGTAATTCAGAAAGTCGGTTCTGTAAGGGCCGACTAGCAGAAAAATGAAGGGATAAGGTTTTCATGTGGAGCAGCGCAACCTGTGGACCAAGAGCGTTTGCCTTTCTGCAACCGAGATAGCGCCTGCCGACTGCCGAGCAGAGAAAGACTATTGCGAGGAACTGAACAGGGACGGGTTAGGCGGGCCTCGTAAGAGTTTTGCACACACGCACCTGAGTGACGCACGCACGCTACTAGCAGAGGTGTGCTCATCGTAAATTCACCCTTCTCACGCACCAGCAGCAGCAGCAGCTAGTATACTGTATATGCCGCAACAGTAGCACTGGAACGTCACGCACACTTGCTGTTCTACTAGAGAACACGAGTTCTGAATGGCAGGCAGGCAGGCACGGCACAGGACACACACACAGCAGCAGCACCATAGTGCAAGCAATTCGCTGGGAGAGAAGCAGAGCGGTGCGTGTTCACTGTTCAGTGCTCCATCTCCAGTGCTCGGTGCTCGCGGTCGTAGCACCAAAAAAAAAAACAGTACAGAGAAAGAAGAGCGAAATGGCTTGAGACGCCAAATAGAAAAAAAAAAAGAGGAGGCTCAAGAGTGTATACCAGTGGGCCGGCGCCCAGGTGCTGCCGCTCCTCCTCAGAAGCTGGACGACCTGGCTCAATGCAAAGTGTGGTTGTTGTACGAGGCGGAACCGACGCCGAGCAGCGGACGTACGTGTTGCGTGGAGCGGGCACGGCTAGCTAGGTGGTGCTGCTCGAGGCAGCCATTATCGGGATAAGCTAGAGAGAGAGAAGGTTGCAGAGGGAACGAGAGGATAAAACAGGGAGCGAGAGGGGTGGGGAGCCCAGCTGGGAGGTGAGAAGCTGAGCAGAACAGGGCAGAGGCGGAGGAAGTGGCAAGGCCAAGGAAGGAGGGAGGGAGCGAGAATGATAGCGAGCAGGGGATTGATAAGGGTGGATTGGTGGAGATTCAGATAGGGTCCTGATTGGCCGCGTCTGCAGCTCGTGATATCCCTCTCTCTCGCGCGCGCGGACTCACTCACGGTGGGCCGGACCGGACCGGACGGGCCCAAGATCCCCCTCGGACGGGCCCATGCCGAGCCTCCTCCTTCCTCCCTCTGCTCCTCTCGGCGGCTCGGCTATGTAGACATTGCTCCAACCCTTCCATCCATGGATAAGTGATGCGTGGTCCAGCTGCCGCTCTTCCCTTCTTCGTCACCGTCGTCGTCTCTTGCTTTGGCAGGCAGCTCGATCGATCTATGAGCAGTGAGCTCCAAACATCTCCTCACTTTCGAACTATACACGTTGTCGGCGAGTTTCAGAGGCGCCTGATGAGTAATAGTGTAATCAATGTGCATGTGGATGCACTGGGGGTAGGGTGGCCCTGGGGATCATCGCAGGGAGGTTTCACTCTGGCTGGCTCGCTCAATCTAGGAAGGGTGATGAACTGACGAGGTGGAGCTTGTGCTCCTGTTGGCTGCGTTTGCTTGCTGCTTTGCTCCAAGTTCCAAAGGTATATTAAAAAAACATTTAGGACTAGTTTGTAGGGATAACAATGGGTCGCGAGTCGGATGGAGCAAAAACCCGCCCACGATCACACCCGTGAAAACTATCAAAACTCGCCCACAATCGCACCCGCAGTGCCATTCCATAACCGCACCCGATTATATTGGGGTTTCGAGGTCATCCACGGGTTTTATTGAGTGTACACTTTTAAATAATAATTCAGTCTTTTTTCTGTTCGGGTCCACATGGAATTCTTTTCAAAGGATAGGTTCCAATTGTTGTTTGGACAATTGAAATACAGAATGTCCGGTCATAGCTCTCCGCTGTCTCCCTATAACTGTTTCATTCCCTAAAATCTCTCTATATACAACTACACATAATTCACGTAGTGCACCCGATTGACGTGACAGTCTATGTGTGGTACTTGATAACCAAATAAATAAATGACAAAAAATAAACTACTGTTTAGAACACGTCACGATGTGATCGCGTATCGTCGCAAGTCACAAGTCACGCGTTTTGTGTGTCTCATATAAAGAGTAGAGCACACCCCTCACATATAAATTGATTATCTCCCACCTAGATGAGCAGTGTGCGACTAAAGCTCCATGTCATCTCTTCACGCCACCTTGGCTTCCTTATATGAATTGGGCAACCACTAGCTGGCTTAAAGAGGCCAAATTCCAACAATCCCTACCAAAGTCAAGATCTCCAATTGACTCAATTCTTGCGCTTTCGTATACCAGCTTTACAGTGCAGAACCGTTACGGGTTGAGCTACACCTTGCATTACAATATTCATCTCCTTATGACTTTGCAATGGACAAAGCCTTGAATTGCTAGTCTTGTGTAAGTAAGTTTCACCTATAAGCATCATTGATACTAGGACGCCTAAAGTCATCTCTGATTGGAGTGTTACAACCATGCTCTTGTGCCTTTTAATGAGTTTATTTGAAATTACCCATATCTCATAGGCTACGACCTCATAGTCAAACTCACATAGGTGTATTCTTACCAGTGTACCTTGTACGACAGTACCTTGCCTTTTATAGACTTTAGAATATATTAAGACAAAGTCAGCCTCCCTTGCAGTACCGGGAGTACACATATTTTATCAGAAAACGTGTAAAATGATATGTTGTCCTGTTATACAAAATAGTTTGTTCTTCCCAATGTCTAATTCAAGGGATCTTCAGTCACATAGATTGGATTGCCATTGTATGGTACCATAGTGTGGGATTTAATCCCATTTCTCTTGATGCTTCATCAATCACAACACATGCTAATCCCTTTGTAAAAGGGTCCACCAAGTTTCGAGCAGTGTCGGCGTTTCGGACCCGGGGGGTCCTTGGACCGACGAGTGAATTTGTCGCTGCGTGCCCCTGCCCAGATGGGTTGGTGCGAGATGGAACACAAGAGGCGGGACAAGCCTTGTATTATCCTGCACCAGGGTGCTCGTAGTAGGGGTTACAAGCACATCGCGAGAGGGAGAGGGAGAGGGAGCCTGTTCGTTCGCTCCTTCCCCCACGCAAACCCTCCTTTTTTCCGCGGGAAGGCCCTGGACCTCCCTTTTATAGATGCAAGGAGAGGGTCCAGATGTACAATGGGGGGGTGTAGCAATGCGCTAACGTGTCTGGCAGAGAAATGCCTAAGCCCTATGTACATGCCAACGTGGTTGTCGTGGGAGAGCTTAAGCCCTGCGTACATGATAACGTGGCCGTCGGAGAAGCACCTGAGCCCTGTGAAAGCACAGCTAGCGGTGCGGCAAGGATCCTGCTGACGTCTCCTTGCTGCCGTAAGGGGCTGAGAGCCACCGGTGTCATGGTTGCACGCGGGGCACCATCATTACCCGTTGCTGGGGTAAGCCAGATGGGACGCCGGTCTTGTTCCTTGTAGCCTGAGCTAGCTAGGGATAGGGTAATGATGTATCCCCTGTTGGTGCGGTCGGTCCGAGCCCAAGGTCGGGCGAGGCGGGGACTTCTCTTGAGGCCAAGGCCAGGGTCGGGCGAGGATGCGATTCCTCCCGAGAGCGAGGTCGAGGCCGAGTATGGGGGTCGGGCGAGCGGAGACTTCCTTTCGAGGCCGGAGCCTGAGGTCGGGCGAGGCGGAGACCTCCTCCTGCGCCCGAGGCTGAACTCGGTGGTTGATCGTGACTTGTTGTCAGCTTCGCCTAGGTGGTTGGCACGGCAGTCGGAGCGGGGCGAGCGGCGTTGTTTCCCATCAGATCGGACAGTAAAAGGGGGGGGGCGAAGTGACTGCGGTCACTTCGGCCTGGCCGACTGAGGCGCGTGTGTCAGGATACGGCGTCAGGCGACCCCTGCATTGAATGCGCCTGCGAAGCGATCGGTTGGTGAGGCGGTCTGGCCAAGGTTGCTTCACAACGAAGCCTGCCCGAGCCGGGCCTCGGGAGAGCCGAGGGTGTGCCCGCTGCCTGAGGAGGTCCTCGGGCGAGGCATGAATTCGTCCGGGACTACTGCTCCTGCCCGAGGCTGGGCTCGGGCGAGGTCGCGTCCCTTGGGTAGACAAAGCCTTGACTTGAACCGCGCCCGTCAGTTGGTCTGAGGGTGTTTACCAGCCGTTATTATGAGTGTTGGGGTACCCCTAATTACGGTACCTGACAGTAGCCCCCGAGCCTCGAAGGGAGTGTTGGTACTCGCTTGGAGGCTTTTGTCACATTTTTGGTGAGGGGACCGACCTTTCTCGGTTTTGCTTTGTTCTGGTGGGTGCGAGCGAGCGCACCCGCTGGGTGTAGCCCCCGAGGCCTCGGAGGAGTGGTTTGACTCCTCCGAGGTCTTAATGCTTTTCGTGGCGCCTCGGCCTGTCTGATCGTTCCCTCATGCGGCCTGGCCGTAGCCTGGGTGCATGGTCAGGTTCCGAGTTTTCAAGCTAGTTTGTTGACGCTGTCAACAGTTTGGCCATAGCCGGGTGCGAGAGCAGCCCCCGAGCCTCTGCATGGAGCGAGAGGACGATCAAGGACTTTCCCGACTTTTATCATATGCCCCTGCGTCACCTTTCCGCAAGGAGGAGGGGGAAAGCGCCATGTTGCCCTCGGAGGGCGCCGAACATGGTGTTTCCAGTGAGCTACTAACGGGTGATCCGAGTGGACGCCCATGCCCCGTTCGTTAGGGGTCGGCTGGTGGCCCAGAGGTGCGCTCCAAAAGTACCTGCGGGTGATTCGCCGGACCCAGACCCCTTCGACAGGGTCCAAGGGCTCGATGCCTCCCTCCGGTGGGATTTCGTTACAAATCATTCCCGCCGGTCTCGGAAATGTCCTAGGGTACCTCGGGAGTGTAGCCCGAGCCTCGGCCATGTATCGGACGTACCTAGAGTCATCCCTCACTCTGCGTGCTCTGGGGCGGCTGTCGAACCCTTCCGAGGGGCCAGCCTTCGAACCCCTGATCAGTAATAGGCGCGGAGCCCGAGTGCTTTGGGGCGGTTGTCGAACCCTTTCGAGGGGCCAGCCTTCGAACCCCTGATCAGTAATGGGCGCGGAGCCCGGGTGCTCTGGGGCGGCTGTCGAACCCTTCCGAGGGGCCAGCCTTCGAACCCCTGATCAGTAAGAGGGCTCGGGGGCCCGTTTCCTTCGCGGGGAAGGATCCTTTCCAAAATATCCCCCTTCCCAGTCCCTGTGGCAAGAGAGAGAGAGAAAAAGAGGAAGAGGAAAAGGATATGAATTTAAATAATGAGGCGCACCTTTTTTGACGCGGTCGTCATGGCGGAGGTGAAACGACGCCCGCCTCGCCTGCCAGGGGTGTCGCTTGCCCTGCCGGGGAGTTAATGCGATGGGACAGGTGATTCGTGTGGCGCCCGTTGCTCGTGTCGTTCGAGGAACAGGCGTTTCACCTTCGAGTTTGAATTTTGCGGCTGGTTCGAGCGAAGTTTTGAACGGTTCTCGCCCGGGCCTTTATATACCCGGGAGAGGGGTCGGTGGTGGTTCTTTACTTTGCCATTTGCGCCTGCCTTCTGCTCTGGTTTCCGCAACCTAAGAGAATAGCCAGGGAAAAGGAAACCGCGCACCTCATCCCCTCCGCCTCCACCACCTCCGTTTGGTGATGGCTGACAAGGTGACCGTCGTCCCGCCGCGCGACCCGTGGCCCTCCTCCACCGTCGTTGCGAAGGATCTGGAGGCCCTCGTCGCCGATGGTCTGCTCCGTCCCCTCTCCGGTGGGGCGTAGCCGGAGTGGATGGCCCCGAGCGAGGCCGTCCCTTCCCCACCGCCGGGGTACGTGGTTAGCTTTATCCCCTTCCATGAGCGGGGGTTTGGTGTGCCAGCGAGCCGCTTCATGCGGGCGCTCCTGCACCACTATGGGGTGGAGCTGCACAACCTCAACCCCAACTCCATTGCGCAAGCGGCCATCTTTGCGGCGGTTTGTGAGGGTTTTTTGGGGATCGAGGTTCATTGGGATCTTTGGACCCACCTCTTCTCTGTGGAGCTCTTTGCCTTGACGATGGATGCGAAGAAGGTTCATATGGCGGTGCGGGCTGGTGGCTGCACCCTCCAGCTGAGGCAGGGGCGCACGCAGCAGTACATCCCCGCCACCCTTGTGTCTTCGAACAAGGAGTGGCAGCGCCGATGGTTTTATCTCTAGAACGACGACGGGAGGCTTCTGTCGTTTTCTCATCGAGTGGTGACCGCTGCCGGCAGCAACTGGCACTGGGGTGCCACGCGCGAGAGACAGGAGAAGCTCCAGCCTATTCTGCAGGCTTTGCAGAGGTTATGAGATGGGGGCCTTACCGCTGCGGGGGTTGTTGCCGCCATCCATCGCCGGAGGGTGCTCCCTTTGGTAGAGCGACGGTTGCAGCTCTCGGAGATGAGACCGGTGGTCAATCTGGAGGGCTCGCAGATGTCCTCGGCCCCCTCCCTGACGATGACCTTCGCAAGCGGGTAGCGGGTACGATAGGGAGGCTGGATGCCGGCGCCCTTACTCAGCCCGCGATGCATCCCGACCATGGGTATGTTTCCCTGGTAAGTATCCGATCCTTCTCCTGTATTGCGCCGAGTTGCCTTCGATTCCCACTGTTGGGATCTTTGCTCTTCCCCAGGGGTTAAGTTTTTATAAACCCACCCTGCCACCGGTCCCGGAGGACGCGGTGGACCGAGCCGCGTGGAGGGTCGCCGCGGAGAAGAAGAAGGAGAAGAAGGACGCGGAGAAGGCTCGGGCTCACGAGCGGATGCGAGCTCGGGACGCCTTGGAGAAGCGTCGTCGGAGGCAAGAGAGGGACGAGCTCCCGAGGGAGCCGTCGCCGGAGACGCCCGACGACGATGATGACGATGATGATGACAAGGATGACAACATGGTGGCCCGTCTTGGCCTCAGCCCGGACCCGGGGCCGAGCCAGGGGTCGCCGAGCCAGCCTCCAAGTGGGCTGGTACCATCAGTGCCTAGGGCCGGGACATCGGGGTCCCAATCCGAGGAGCGGAGGCAGGCCGAGGGGCACTTGACCCCTTGGCCGAGGTAACTGCGTTGACTCCGGGGAGTCAGGCCGACCCCCTTGTCTCCCAAGAGCAAGCGCTCGTGCCGGCTGTGCAGGAGGTTGATCCTCCGGCCGCTGCGGCGACGCCTGGGCAGGTCGCTCCTTCGGTGCCTTGGGCGCCCGAGGTGGGAGCGGCACCAAAGTCGATAGCGGGGCGACCCTTGGCAGCGCCTGCGGGAACCGAGGCCCGAGGGGCCTCCCCGCAGGCACGATTGGCCTTGGTCCGGAGCGGGTAAGTGCCTGAGAATGCCTCTGTTTTGGCTTCTTTCGTCGCGTGTTTTGAACTTGCTTTCTCTCTTCCTTTCAGCAAGCGGAGGCTGGGCCTGACCGGCCTGGCCCCCACGAAGGCCCTTAAGACGGTGCCGGCTTCTGCAGCCGGTGCCGCGGCGCGCCATGCCGGTTGGCTGGCCTCCGCACAGGACGCTCCCGAGCGGGGGGCCCAGGCGGCACGAGCTGCCATGGGGCAAGCCTCCTAGGCCGACCCCTCCGTCGGGGCGGTCGTCATGCCGGGGGAGGCTGCTGACGCAGCCACGGCTCCGAGCCCGCCTGACGGGTTGCCGACGCCGGCATCGACTCCTGCCGAGGTCGCCGCCGATCTGCCCGTGGAGCCGCTCATCGTCGCTGACGTCGGGATGGTTGAGGCACCGCCGCTCACGGTCGTCCCCGACCTCCCCGTTCCTGGCTATGAGGAGAGGGCGGACGCTGTTGCCGAAGTCGGTGATCGGAGACCCGCCACCTTAGCCGAGGGGAAGCCCAGCGCGTCGACGGCGATGGTGCCTGATGTGTTGACTGTAGGGGGACCCGATGCCTTGGCGGAGGAGCGCGCAAAACCACGGCCCGTCTTGGGGGCGGCGTCCTCATCCCCGCGCAGCGCAACCCCAATGAGTGGTGCGGGCAGGCGTTCCGGTTCTAGAGCCGCGATGCCTCGGAGCCCCTCCTCGTCCTCAACGATGAGCGGGAGGAGCAGTCTCGGGATGAGCTCCGTGAGTATGCCGAGGCGGCGATGGGGTTGCTTCGGTCGACCATGGAGATTCTTTCCAGGGACATTCCTAGGGTCCTCCAGGTAAGGATTTCAGGCGCATACCTTGCGTGGCCAGGGCATTCTTTGTAATACCTTGTTTTCCTTGCTCAGGAACTGGCGGATGTGAGCACCGCCAAGTCGCTGTTCATCCACCGCGAGAGTGGCATCTGGAGTTCGCGGTGGTCCTAGAGGGCCGCGCTCGCCAAGGCTAATGAGCGCCTTGCCCAACAGAGCTCCGAGCTGGCGGACCTTCGGCTGCTCTGTGATGATCTGAAGTCGGAGGTGGCGGCGGCGCGGGCAGAGGCGGCATTGGCACGGATGGAGGCGCAGCAGCGGCAGCTGGAGCTTGGCCAGGTCATCGGCGAGCGGGACCGATCTCGGAGTCAAGCCGCCGAGGCCGCGGGCCGGGCTGAGGCCCTTGAGGGTCAGCTGGCCGAGGTGTCTGCTCGGGTCGGGGCCCTTGCGGAGGACCTGGCCATGGTCATCGGGTCTGCTCAATCTGCCCAAGTCGTGGCCTTGCAGGAGCGTTTACGAGCCGAAGGTATGTTTCGCCTGCTTTGCGACTTCAATTCAGCTTCATTCTTCGACTCGTGTCTGAAGATTTTTGATCGGCTATCTGCAGAGCTCGAGACGGCTCTTAATGAGTCCGTCAAGGCGCACGCCCGGGTGGCTGAGCAGAATGAGGCCGACCGCGTGGCTATGTCTGAGGCTATCTCGGCCTTTTGCCGAGCATTTGACCTCGACGGCGTTCCCTCGAGTAGCTCCCCCCAGAGTCATCTGCGGGCCTTGGGCGGCCGTGTGCGCAGGAGACTCCGCGGGGCGCTGCACCACGGCGTTAGGCGGGCCTTCGCCGTGCTCGCTTCCCACTATGACGTAGACCTAGAGCGGGTCAGTGAGGGGTACTGTCTTCCCGATGAAGACGAGGCTGCCTTAGCTGAGGTCCAGAGGCTTGACGCGGCCGCCGAGGGCCCAAGCGCGGTGCTGGCCTCCTCCTTCGAGGTGGAGATGCTTCCGCCTGCGTCGCCGTCTGAGGCTAGGCCAGATCTCGCCGAAGGCGGAAACGACGCCAAGGGCGCAGCTGCTTCCCCTGCCGACACCTGAACCTACTGGAGCAGTTTATTTGTAGCATGTGTGTGTTCTTTCGCGGCCGCTGAGGCCCGAACACTTTCATCGTCATATCATAAAGCTGCGTTTTCTTTCCTCTTGTTTCGTGCGTCATGACTTGTTCGTTGGTAGCAGAACCTCTTGTCCGAGCGAGAGTTACTTTTCGCGGAAGGTGACGAGTGGGGTATCCGTATCCCGGAGGCGTAGGAGTCCCTCGGCTCGGTCGTCCTTGCCGCTTACGTGTACTCTCGTCGTTTTTAGGATCCCGCTATTGATACAGAAGTCGAAAGCACGAAAGGTCATTTTGGTAGAAAACTTTTTCCGAGGAAAATTTTGACGCAGAGGGGGTTCCCCCCTTCTAGCCCCCGAGGGAGGGTCGAGCTTTGCCGAGGCAAGGCTGACCCTTCCTTGACGGTTAGACTCTATTTAAGCGTGTAAAAACGAGGAACATGAACGACTTGAAACATTTTAAGGGTAGAAGCGACGTAGCTGTTCGATGTTCCAAGCGTTGTTGTAGACCTCGCCTTGATCGTTGGCTAGCTTGTATGTTCCGGGCTTCAAGATCTTGGCGATGATGAATGGCCCTTCCTAGGGGGGGAGTAAGCTTGTGGCGCCCTCGGGCGTCCTATCGCAGCCAGAGCACCAAGTCTCCCACTTGGAAGCCTCGAGGCCGAACCCTTCGGGCGTGGTAGCGTCGCAGAGACTGCTGATACCGCGCCGAATGTAGTAAGGCAACGTCCCGAGCTTCTTCGAGCTGGTCCAGCGAGTCCTCTCGGTTGATCTGGTTGCTTCAGTCGTCATACGCCTTCGTCCTCGGGGAACCGTATTCTAAGTCCATGGGGAGGACGGCCTCAGCCCCATAGACTAGAAAGAACGGCGAGAAACCCGTAGCTCGGCTCGGCGTCGTCCTCAGACTCTAGACTACCGAGGGTAGCTCTTTCATCCACCGCTTGCCAAACTTGTTGAGGTTGTTGTAGATCCTCGGTTTGAGTCCCTGCAAAATCATACCGTTGGCACGCTCCACCTGCCCATTTGTTATGGGGTGAGCTACGGCGGCCCAGTCCACACGGATGTGGTGGTCGTCGCAGAAGTCCAGGAACTTTTTTCCGGTGAACTGCGTGCCATTGTCGATGATGATGGAGTTTGGGACCCCGAATCGATGGATGATGTTGGTGAAGAACGCCACCGCCTGCTCGGACCTGATGCTGGTCAAGGGTCGGACCTCGATCCACTTGGAGAATTTGTCGATGGCGACCAGCAGGTGCGTGAAGCCCCCGGGTGCCTTCTGCAAGGGACTGACGAGGTCCAGACCCCACACAGCAAACGACCAGGTGATGGGTATCGTCTGTAGGGCCTGAGCGGGCAGGCGTGTCTTCTTTGCGTAGAATTGACAACCCCAGCAGGAGCGTACAATCCTAGTGGCGTCGGCCACCACGGTTGGCCAGTAGAAACCTTGTCGGAAGGCATTCCCCACGAGGGCTCAAGGTGCTGCATGGTGGCCGCAAGCCCCCGAGTGTATTTCTTGTAACAGCTCTTGTCCTTGGGCAATGGATATGCATCGTTGGGGGATGCCCGAGGGGCTGCAGTGATAGAGCTCCTTTTCATCACCCATCAAGACGAACGACTTGGCGCGCCGAGCCAGTCGCCGAGCTTTGGCCTTGTCGAGGGGAAGCTCTCCTCGGAGGAGATATTCCAGGTACGCGGTCTGCCAGTTCAGATCTGGT
The DNA here is from genome assembly GCA_029449295.1 of Zea luxurians. Classification (NCBI taxonomy): domain Eukaryota; kingdom Viridiplantae; phylum Streptophyta; class Magnoliopsida; order Poales; family Poaceae; genus Zea; species Zea luxurians. Next base: position 38,385,672 of record JAOPSE010000001.1, on the reverse strand, counting down.
GTGACCCCATTCTGTTCCCCCTCGATGGGCAAGGCCTCCTCCTCGATGGCTGAGGGTACCTCGGGCTGGGTCGAGGCTTCCTCGGGCTCGGGCGTGTCGTCGATCTTGATGGATGGTTGATGTAGGTCTCTGGAGAAGACGTCCGGGGGAACCATCGTCCGCCCCGAGGCTATCTTCGCCAGCTCATTCGCAGTCTCGTTGTACCATCGGGCGATGTGGTTGAGCTCCAGCCCGTAGAACTTGTCTTCCAGGCGCCAGACTTCGTCGCAGTAGGCTTCCATCCTCCGGTCGCGGTAGTGGGAGTTCTTCATGACTTGGTCGATGACAAGCTGCGAGTCGCCACGAGCGTCGAGGCACCGGACCCCTAGCTCGACGACGATGCGCAGCCCGTTAACCAGAGCCTCGTACTCGGCCACGTTGTTTGATGCCAGAAAATGGAGGCGTATGACGTAGCGAAGATGTTTTCCGAGGGGTGAGATGAAGAGCAAGCCCGCGCCTGCTCCAGTTTTCATCAGCGACCCGTCAAAGTACATGGTCCAAAGCTCGGGTTGGATTGGAGTTATTGGTAACTGGGTGTCAGTCCACTCAGCCAGGAAGTCGGCCAAGACTTGGGATTTTATGGCCTTCCGAGGGGCGAATGAAAGCGTTTCGCCCATGAGTTCCACCGCCCATTTCTCTATCCTACCCGAGGCCTCTCGGGACTGGATGATCTCTCCCAGAGGAAAGGATGACACCACAGTCACCGGGTGAGACTCGAAGTAGTGTCGCAACTTCCGTCGTGTCAGAATCACTGCGTAGAGCAGCTTCTGGATCTGTGGGTAGCGGGAAAAGCACTTCGCTGATGAAGTAGACTGGCCTCTGGACGAGCAGTGCATGCCCTTCTTCTCGTCTCTCGACTATGATCGCGGCGCTGACCACCTGAGTAGTCGCGACTACGTAGATCAAGAGGGCTTCTCCTGCGGCGGGGGGCACCAGGATGGGTGCAATTGTAAGGAGTGCCTTCAAGTTCCCAAGGGCTTCTTCGGCCTTGGGGGTCCAAGTGAAGCGCTCGGTCTTCCTTAAGAGGCGGTACAGGGGCAATCCCTTTTCGCCAAGGCGTGAGATGAAATGGCTCAGAGCCGCAAGGCATCCCATGACCCTCTGTACTCCTTTCAAATCTTTTATCGGCCCCATGTTGGTGATTGCGGTGATTTTCTCTGGGTTGGCCTCTATGCCCCGCTCGGAGACGATGAACCCTAGGAGCATGCCTCGGGGGACTCCGAAGACACACTTCTCGGGGTTGAGTTTCACGCCTTTAGCTCTCAGACACTTGAATGTCGTTTCAAGGTCAGAGAGGAGGTCGGAGGCTTTCTTTATCTTGACAATGATGTCATCGACGTAAGGCTCGACCGTTCTACCGATGTGTTCTCCGAACACATAGTTCATGCACCTCTGGTAGGTGGCGCCTGCATTCCTCAAACCAAATGGCATTGTAGTGTAACAATACATGCCAAAAGGCGTGATAAAAGAAGTCGCGAGCTGGTCGGACTCTTTCATCTTGATTTGATGATAGCCTGAGTAGGCATCGAGGAATGACAGGGTTTTGCACCCCGCAGTGGAGTCCACAATTTGGTCGATGCGAGGTAGAGGGTAGGGAACCTTTGGACATGCCTTGTTTAAACTGGTGTAGTCTACGCACATCTTCCACTTCCCACCTTTCATTTTCACAAGCACAGAGTTAGATAACCATTCGGGATGGAATACCTCTTTGATGAACCCTGCCGCGAGTAGCTTGTGGATCTCCTCGCCTATGGCCCTACGCTTTTCTTCGTCAAAATGGCGCAGGTGCTGCTTCACGGGTCGGGCTCCAGCTCGGATGTCCAGTGAGTGCTTGGCGACATCCCTTGGTATGCCGGGCATGTCCGAGGGACTCCACGCAAAGATTTCGGCGTTCACGCGGAGAAAGTCGATAAGCACTGCTTCCTATTTGGGGTCGAGCTCGAAGCCGATCCGGACTTTCTTGCTGGCGTCGTTGCTGGGGTCGAGAGAGACGGACTTAACCGCCTCGACTGGTTCGAAGTTGCCGGCGTGCCGCTTCGCGTCGAGCGCCTCCTTGGAGAGGCGTTCCAGGTCGGCGATGAGGGCTTCGGACTCAGCGAGGGCCTCAGCGTACTCCACGCATTCCACGTCGCATTCGTACGCGTGGCGGTACGTGGATCCGACAGTGATGATCCCATTGGGCCCGGCATCTTGAGCTTGAGGTAGGTGTAGTTGGGGACGGCCATGAACTTGGCGTAGCATGGTCTTCCTAATACCGCATGGTAGGTTCCTCGGAACCCGACGACCTCGAAGGTGAGAGCTTCCTTTCAGAAGTTGGAGGGAGTCCCGAAGCAGACGGGTAAGTCGATCCGTCCGAGGGGCAGGATTCGCTTTCCGGGCGCGATCCTGTGGAAGGGTGCCGCACCGGCCCGGACCTCAGACCTATCAACCCCCAAGAGTTCCAGGGTCTCGGCGTAGATGATGTTAAGGCTGCTGCCTCCGTCCATGAGGACTTTGGAGAGCCTAACATTGCCGACGATCGGATCGACGACGAGCGGGTACCTTTCTGGGCTTGGCACAAAGTCGGGGTGGTCGCCTCGGTCGAAGGTGATAGGCTTGTCGGACCAGTCTAGGTAGACTGGCGCTGCCATCTTCACCAAACAGACCTCCCGGCGCTCCTGCTTGCGGTGCCGAGCTGAGGCGTTCGCCGCCTGCCCGTCGTAGATCATGAAGCAGTTGTGGACCTCTGGGAACTCTTCTTCCTTGTCGCCCTCCTTGTTGTTGTCATGGCCTTTGCTATCTTCCACCGGGGGCCCGGCCTTGTGGAAGTAGCGCCAGAGCATGACACATTCTTCGAGGGTGTGCTTGACGGGACCCTAGTGATAGGGGCACGACTCTTTGAGCATCTTGTCGAACGCGCCAGCCCCTCCAGAAGGTTTCCGAGGGTTCCTGTGCTCGACCGCAGCGACGAGATTCGCGTCAGCGGCGTCGCGCTTCGCTTGCGACTTGTTCTTGGCCTTCTTCTTCGTGCCCCGCTGGGCGGACGCCTCGGGGGCATTTTTCTTCGGCTCTCCCTGAGGCTGCTTGTCCTTCCGGAAGATGGCTTCGACCACCTCTTGACCCGAGGCGAACTTGGTGGCGACGTCCATCAATTTGCTTGCCTTGGTGGGAGTCTTGCGCCCCAGTTTGCTCACCAGGTCTCGGCAAGTGGTGCCGGCATGGAAAGCCCCGATGGCATCCGAGTCGGTAAAGTTGGGTAGCTCGGTGCGCTGCTTCGAAAACCACCGGATGTACTCTCGGAGGGACTCCCCTGGCTGCTGGCGGTAGCTTCGGAGATCCCACGAGTTCCCAGGGCACACGTACGTGCCTTGGAAGTTTCCCACGAAAGCCTTGACCAGATCATCCCAGTCGAAGATCTGCGCAGGAGGCAGATGCTCTAGCCAGGCTTGGGCGACGTCGGAGAGGAAAAGGGGTAGATTATGGATGATGAGGTTGTCATCGTCTGCCCCTCCCAACTGGCATGCCAATCGGTAGTCCGCGAGCCACAGCTCCGGCCTCGTCTCCCCCGAGTACTTGGTGATGGTAGTCGAGGCTCGGAAACGGGCAGGGAACAGCGCTCGTCGTATGGCCCGGCTGAAGACTCGTGGACCGGGTGGCTCGGGCGAAGGACTCCGATCCTCCTTGCTGTCGCAGCGTCCCCCACGCCTAGGATGGTAGCCTCGGCGCACCTTCTCGTCGAGGCAGGCTTGATGGTCGCTTCGCGATGGTGATGCTCGTTGCCGAGGCGACCCCGGGTGGCAGGTGCCTCGTCCCGTGTGCGCTCGGGATGGACCGAGGCCTCCCGCATGCGTGGGGAGGACGTCGCGTGATGCTCCGAGGGGTCAGCTCGCCTCCGGGAGGCAGAGCTCTCGGCTCGTCGAACTGCGGCGCCTTCCAGGAGATCCTTGAGTTTGCCCTGGATACGCCGTCCCTCGGTGGTGGATGGCTCCGGCATGGTTCGAAGTAGCATTGTCGCTACAGCTAGGTCCTGGCCGGACCCGTTGACGGCCGAGGGCAGCGCTGCCCTGGCATTGTCGACGATGCGGCGCTGGATGTCCCGGGGCCGATGACAGGCTCCTCCGGCGAGTGTTCGGCCTGCCCACTCCTGTTCGATGTTCTGTCAGAGCTGCATAAGCCGCCCTGCTTCCCCGTTGACCCGAGCCTACATCTCACGGATTTGCTCGAGCTGTGTGTCCCGACCCCCCGTAGGGACTAGGACCACAGCTAGCTCCCGCGGGATGTCAACGCGAGATGCGGGCCCAGGGGGATCGTCAACCTCCGGCATACCGAGGTGGTCGCCTTCGTTGTGATCTCCCTGATCGACGTGGAAACATTCGTGACTTGGGCCGTAACCCTCGTTGTCAAGGCCGTGGCCATCGTCAGAACAATCGGAGAGGCAGTGGTCACATGCGGACATGAAGTCCCGCATGGCACCAGGGTCATTGAGGCCAGAGAATTCCCAACCGAAGTCGGGGTTGTCCTCTTCCTCAGAACCCGCCGGTCCGAAGGTTGAGACAGCTGTCAGTCGGTCCCAGGTCGACCACATATGGTACCCCGGAAGGTTTGGATACGCCTTTACGAAAGTGCTCACCGTAGCGGGGTCGCTAGGTGGATCGAAGCTGAATCGAAAGGGTACGGGATGAAAAACAGACAGTACCTCTTGGTCGATGGACGGTGGTGAAGTCGCGTCGGGGGCGGAGCACACCGTCATCTTAGGTACGAGGGTGACACCCAGTAGGTCCTTGGCGAGGGTGCTGGCGTCGTCGGTCTGCTCGGGGCTGGCTCGTTGCGGGGAAGCGGCGCTCGTTGTCGTCCCAGGTGTGAGGACAATGCTCGACATGTCCCCCGTTGGGGTGCCGGCGTCGTCGGCTCACTCTGGTGCGACGGCCGACGAGGTGCTGCCTCCTGCCTCGCCATGATTGCCCCGTCTCCGCCTCCTTCGGCGAGGAGGGTGGCAGGGACGACTGGAGCGCTCCTCTTCCGCCACGGGGAGATGCCGCCGTTGAGGTTGCCTTCGTCGGGCGAGTCGTTGACTGTCGTTGTCGTTGTGCCGCGGAGGGAGGAGTACCATGTCGTAGCTATCGTCGAGGGACATAAACTCGAGGCTCCCGAAGTGGAGCACTGTCCCGGGCTGAAGAGGTTGCTAGAGACTCCCCATCTGGAACTCAACGGGAAAGCGATTGTTAACACGCAGCAGGCCCCTACCTGGCGTGCCAACTGTCGGCGTTTCAGACCCGGGGGGGTCCCTGGACCGACGAGTGAATTTGTCGCTGCGTGCCCCTGCCCAGATGGGTTGGTGCGAGATGGAACACAAGAGGCGGGACAAGCCTTGTATTATCCTGCACTAGGGTGCTCGTAGTAGGGGTTACAAGCACGTCGCGAGAGGGAGAGGGAGCCTGTTCGTTCGCTCCATCCCCCACGCGAACCCTCCTTTTTTCCGCGGGAAGGCCCTGGACCTCCCTTTTATAGATGCAAGGAGAGGGTCCAGATGTACAATGGGGGGTGTAGCAATGCGCTAACGTGTCTGGCAGAGAAATGCCTAAGCCCTATGTACATGCCAACGTGGCTGTCGGGGGAGAGCTTGAGCCCTGCGTACATGATAACGTGGCCGTCGGAGAAGCACCTGAGCCCTGTGAAAGCACAGCTGGCGGTGCGGCAAGGATCCTACTGATGTCTCCTTGCTGCCGTAAGGGGCTGAGAGCCACCGGTGTCATGGTTGCACGCGGGGCACCATCATTACCCGTCACCGGGGTAAGCCAGATGGGACGCCGGTCATGTTCCTTGTAGCCTGAGCTAGCTAGGGATAGGGTAATGATGTATCCCCTGTTGGCGCGGTCGGTCCGAGCCCAAGGTCGGGCGAGGCGGGGACTTCTCCTGAGGCTAAGGCCGGGGTCGGGCGAGGACGCGATTCCTCCCGAGACCGAGGTCGGGCGAGGCGGAGACTTCCTTCCGAGGCTGGAGCCTGAGGTCGGGCGAGGCGGAGACCTCCTCCTGCGCCCGAGGCCGAACTCGATGGTTGATCGTGACTTGTTGTCAGCTTCGCCTAGGTGGTTGGCATGACAGTCAGAGCGGGGCGAGTGGCGCTATTTTCCCGTCAGATCGGACAGTAAAAAAGGGGGGGGGGGCGAAGTGACTGCGGTCACTTCGGCCTGGCCGATTGAGGCGCGTGTGTCAGGATACGGCGTCAGGCGACCCCTGCATTGAATGCGCCTGCGAAGCGGTCGGTTGGTGAGGCGGTCTGGCCAAGGTTGCTTCACAATGAAGCCTGCCCGAGCCGGGCCTCGGGAGAGCCAAGGGTGTGCCCGCTGCCTGAGGAGGTCCTCGGGCGAGGCGTGAATTCGTCTGGGACTACTGCTCCTGCCCGAGGCTAGGCTCGGGCGAGGTCACGTCCCTTGGGTAGACGAAGCCTTGACTTGAACCGCGCCTGTCTGTTGGTCTGAGGGTGTTTACCAGCCGTGATTAGGAGTGTTGGGGGTACCCCTAATTACGGTACCCGACAAGCAGTATTAATATACTTTGTGGTGATATCTCTAGTATTTCTCAAATGCCTTACTGAATTGATTCGTTGTTTCACATGTCTTGAAAACTTTGCATTTTCCTTTACATTGCCTACAATTGTGATCATGTTTTGATTATTGCAATGCAAAAGAATGGTTGGAACCAATTTAGAAACCATTGGCAAGTGCATCAAGAGCTCTTTCAACCACTTAGCCTCAATAGTGGCTGACTCAAGTGCTACATGTTCTGCCTCCATAGCAGACTTCGTTGAGATAGTCTATTTATGAGACCTCCAAGAAACTACAACCCCACCAATAGTGAATATATATCCACTTGTGGCCTTGATCTCAGCTGCATATGAGATCTAGTTGGAATCACTATACCCTTCAAGTATAACAGGATACCCAATATAGTAAAGTCCATATGTAGAAGTACCTTTCAAGTATCTCATTACACATTCTAGTGTGCACTAGTGATTGCTTCCTAGATTAGAAGTGTTGGTCACTTGCTCTTGATTACTTCATGGTATCAAAAACAAGGCAACACAAGTTAGAAGATTGTGACCTTCTCCCTTTGATTACCTCTTCTTCGAAGCGTAATTGTCACACCCGGTTTTAGAAGGCAAACCGAATGCGAACCATGTACGTGCCAGGATCAGCAATTCACGTACACCGCAGTTACATAACTGGACATCATCACACAGTGCTCAAATAATAACATAAAAGGGTAATAATAGTCGATTACATCATGATGTCCGGGACATCCACATAGTCTTTAACAATTATCAAAGTGCGGAAAAGAAACGTAGATAAACACGGCCTACACAGGCAGCCGACTGGGGGTTTGCCGCTAACCTACGCCTAGAACTCATCGTACTATTGGAACTCCTGGAAGTCCTCCTCCACGACTTCATCTTCACCTGAGCAGTGGTTGCAACGCAGACAACCTGGGGGGGGGGGGTTGGTGTGTAAAGCAAGGGTGAGTACACATCAACATACTCAGCAATATGTCCCGTTTGGCTGTAGTGGACTAGCTTTATGTGGGGTTAAGTCAAGCAGTTGCTTTTAGTTGGTCAGGTTATTATTACTAGTAGAAAGCTAGGTTTTAGCATTAACCCAAGTTATTAACCCAATGTATCCTTTCCAAACGGAAAGAATACCACTTACCATTACCATAGTCGTAACCAAAATCATCATCCTCATCACCACCTGTAAACCATATATCTCTGATCAAGTATCTCTAATCAATGGAGCTCCCTTGGCCGCTCATAACCGCGAGCACAGCTGAAATATCAGTTTCATAACACTCTACAAAGGTTGCGCACTTTACCCACAAGTCGTGATTCCCTCTTGCCTCGGGCCGATCAAACCCTTAAACACTACCAAGGTGAATAGGCAAGGTTTCACTACATAGCCTTTACAAAGATTCCCTGAGGCCGTAGCCGCCCGTTAGGTTTCCTAAATGTACCGCACTCCTCCCCAAAGGGCAAACCAACCAGGACAGAGCGTGCCACATACATCGAGCCCCATTAACGGCACGACGGCGAAGCGAACTATACCCTAGTTCCTCTAATTACTCAGCTAAGGGCGTCCCACTCCACCCTCATAGTTGCACTGTTTTCCCGGGCGGTCATCCAACGAATCAGTCCTTACGGAGAGGCACTCGAGAAACAGCTCGAGCCCCCCCTTAAATGCCACAAGTATATCATCATAATAAAAAGGGAAAACATCGTATCATAGATAATCTCATCATGTTCATTGATTAATGTGAAGCACTAGCATGAAGCTAAACCAAAATAACCCAACTAGAATTGGTAAACAAGTACAAGATAAACAAAAGCTAGTCAATCCTTAGGTATAAATTATATAAATGCGGGGAGTAAATTATAAGAATGAGTAGGACATAGATGGGTCAAGGGACACTTGCCTTCACCAACCAGCTGCTGCTCAGGGTCTTCACCTGCAACTCCTTTGGACTCCGCCAACTGACCGTTATCTATACGAGTTTCAAACATACATTCCACAAATTTAATACAAAAGAACAGTACACCAAACAATAGAATGCAATAAATAAACAGACGTTCGACGCAGGGCTCACACCTACGACTAAGTGAGAAAGGGAAAGTAACGGTCGAGGCTACGGCTGACGAGCGATCACGTCACACGATTATAAATTAAAATACTCGTCTAAACAGAACGGTATTAATTTAGCCATCGTGTTTAGCATAGGGTAAAGTCATGTTCCATGTTTAATTATTATGAACAGATAAAGATAAATTTAAAAGATTGTCGTGCGGCGAAACGCGCGACACAACACTTAAATTGAATTAAGAAATAAACGACTTGTCGCGCGACGGAGCGCGCAACGAGACACTTGCATTAATTATAAAGAGACGTTAAGCGTCGCACAATGAAACACGCAACGACATACGCCATCTAAACTGAATTTAAAACGAAATGCCGCGCGACTAGACGCGTGACACCACACATTAAATAATCTGAAATTAAGATGAATCGTCGCGCGACGAAGCGCGCGACGCAACACATTAATAGAATCTGAAATCAAGCTAATTCGCCGCGTGACGAAGCGCGTGACAACATATTAACAAGATACGAAATCAAATAAATCGCCGCGCGACGCACCACACTAATAAATTCTTGAAATTAAACTCATTCATCGCGCGACGAAGCACGCGACGCAGCATGTTCATTAAACTGAATTTAAAACTAATCAAACTAAAATTCAAATGTTGTTTTTTACTAGAGCTGCACTCTAGCAGGGCGCACGCGACCGAGGGCACGACGGCCATGGGGCGCGGCTAGGGGGCACGGCGGCCGGGGATGGCGGCGCGGGCGCGATCGGAGACGGCGCGGGGGTGCGGCCGAGGAGGCGCATGGGGCACGCGACCGGGAGGGTGCGGGGGCGCGGCCAGGGGAGGGCACGCGGGGACGTGGCCGAGACGGCGCGGGGCATGGTCAGGAGGGCGCGCGGGGGCGGCAGCCAGGGAGGGCGCACGGGGCGCAGCTGAGGAGGGCGCGGGGGGCGCGACCAGGAGGGCGCGGGGTGTGACCAGGGAGGCGCGCGGGGTAGGGGAGAGGAGGAAGAAGAGGAAGGGGAGAGAGAGAGATGGGAGGGGAGCTCACCCCGGGGATCCAAATCCAGCGATCAGCGTCTCCAAAACCTAGGGCACCACGGGGAAGAGAGAGAGAGGTGGGAGAGAGAGGGAGTTGTGCACGGGAGAATTGAATGAGGGGAAAGAGACTAGGGGAGGGAGCACGGCATGGGGGAGGGGCAGGGTGCCAGGGGCGCGCGGGCCAAGGCCGGGCTGAGCTGGGTCGGGCCATGTCGGGTCGCACCGCAGGACAACAACCCACGACATGCACAACCACAGATCGGGACCCAATCGCGAAATGAAATCTGAAACGAGACTAAGCAACACACACAATTAAACACGACATTAGACAAGAAAAATGCCTCGGTATGATGCAACACCCACGACAACTTAGGTTTCTGTTTACACATAATATGGACACGAGTCGCTATACTGCTTTGAAATTGGGAAGAAGGAGCAAAACGGGAAGAGAAAAGAGAGTAACGCCTGAATTTGGTGAGTAAAAAGAAGAAAAAATTCTACCCCCAAATTTAGGGCGTTACAGTAATCCAAAGGAGAAGATGAGAGAGAGAAACATATGAAGCAATAATGAATGGAAATGTAATGAACAACTAAGCATGTTACTCATCTCATGTGCCTTAACACTTTTCATTCCATCTTTCTCCATACGTTATAAATGTACAAGCGTACCTTCGAATTTACATGTGAAACAACTCGAAGATACATCGAAGGCTAAGAGAGATGAAGCTTAGGGCCCTCAAAAGGTACTTTATGCATGGCACTGTTCATCTATTTATAGGAGAGGGGTACAACTTCGTGTGTATTTACATACATGCCCACGAGGTTTATAAATATGGATTACAAATGTCAATGGGGCATTATCGTCTTTTTCTCTTCCTTTCTTGACGCCCAAGTCTTCGACGCTTTTCCTTTCCCTTTGCTTCATGTGCGAAGCTCTTTCTGACGCCGAGGGTGATGGCTTCGGTGTGCATCATCGCCGAGTGCACGATCAAAGTGAAGCCCTTCGCATGCTGCTTCGGCCGAAGGCCGGCTTTGTTTGTCCTTCATATAGCACCTGAAACATACTTTCTCAAGTCAAATGTAAGGTGATTTGAGGATCTTCGGCAAAGTAGGCCCCTAACAATAGCCCCTTGCGGAATGAGTTTGTTTCTTCACTACGAGCTTAGGACGCAAAAAACACAATTAGGAGGCCTTGTGCCGAAGGTCCAAAAACAACTTCCCGAAGTTCGTTATGAAATGTTACTTTTTGGACCATTTTGGTCAGTGGGTCCGAATGCTCAGTGACTATAACAATTTAAAATTAAAAAATCGCCCGTATAAAAGAACGACACCCATGAGCGTTGGCACGACATTTGTTGTTTGCACTCTTTGCTTTCAATAGTTTGCTCTACCTTCGAAGCTTGCTCTGAATGCTCTGTTGTCTTTGATCCAGCCTCAACCAGCACAAGACAAGTATTTTTTCGTTAGAAATGGTCAGAGAGCAATCTACCCCCGAGCTATCTTTGGTACCTTCTTCAGATTCCTAGAGCCGAAGGTTGAAGACTTGGTCGTCGTGGCAGCGGCCACTACTTCTCAAGCCAAAGCTGCTGCTGCTGCAAATCTATCTGAAGGACTAGGCAAGGACAGCGATGGTATTGATATTGAGGAGGATAATACTATCATCCGTCCAACGAAGCCAAGTCACATGGACTTCAGAAAGTCGAAGATTAAAGGACATGTTGAGGTACTCACTAGGTTTGATTACGTTGACAATGTTGAATGGGTTCGACTGGGGTCAATGACTTAGTGCTGAAACCAAAAGAAGATGAAATTGTGGTTTTCTGAAGCTTTTTGAAAGTTGTACTTATATTTCTATTACATAAGATGATAGTCGTTGTTTTAAAAAGGTTTAACATATATCTGCATCAACTTACCCCAAACGCCATAATGTAGTTAGGAGTTTTTATTTGGGTCGTGCGAAGCCAAGGTGTTGAGCTCGATGCGGAAGCTTTTTTCCAGATTCATGAGTTGCACTTTCAGATGAACGCAACTAGGGGCTTCCATAACAACTTCGACTGCTATAATTTTGCTTACCAAAAGGGTGTTATGTTTTTGACTTTTGCGCATCGAAGCAAATGACCAAATGAATGGACGAAGGAGTGATTCTATATGAAGAACGATTTAAAAGAGAGGGGTGATATTAAGGGGGTTATTCAAACTTCTATCCATACATGATTCGGGTATAAGAGGCTGACTTGTTATATCAATTTTGAAGCTCAGCCCACTATAGTTGCTTTTAGTGATGTATGCACACATGTTGGAACAAGAGATCTTATTTAGGAGTATTTAGCATTTAAGACATGTCCACTAAGGGCTGAGTGGGAAATAATGAAGATGACCGAGAAAGATGCTTTGGATGCGAAGCCTGGGCTAATCAGACTTCATTATAAATACAAGTTTGAAGATGAATTTGGAGAGCCCTGTGATGAGTGGCTAGATTCTATCAAAGCGAGTGCAATGAGATTATTGCCAACTATAGCAAACCGAAGGCCGAAGCATTGTATAGAGCATTTGCGTCATGAAAGAAACATTGACTGAATCGTGTTTTTGATGCTATCGGTTTCTTTTGCCTTGACTACCATTATACAATTTAGGAGACCAATAAGAGGAAAAAGCAAATGATGAAGGTGACGACAAAGCACCGCAAAATCTTGAAGGTAAAGCCTTAGGCGACAACTTGCCACACTTCTGAAGAGACATGTTCAATAGATTTTAAAACTTGTTAGGCGACAACTTCCCACACTTCGGAAGAGGCAAAGGTACAACGGATTTTGAGACTTGTTATGATTCTGTTAATTTTAGCCGCTTCTTGACTTTTTTGTAGACTACGCCCGAAGCTGTGGGGTTTACTACCATCGAAGAAACTCCCTTGGCAATTGTTGTTTCCGAAATAAATAAAACTGTTGCCTTGAAGCTCCTGTTTAGCAGCAAAGAAGATGACAAAGAATGCATAGCTCTAGTGATGAGTTTGTTCTTCTCTAATGATGACGAATACGATAATGAACAGGCCAAGGCCACTGCTACAATGGTTGTGACAACAACGAATAACATGCAACGTGTTGTAGCTGTAGTGGTACTAGAAAGTCAGAAGGTCTAGATAACGCCCCCTAGTGGCGATACCTTCGGCAATTATGTTGGACGAGGAAAAACTGGTTCTATGAAGCTTGCAACGACAAGTGACAAGGGTAAAGGGCTTGTAAAAATCGAGGAGGCCAAAAAAGACATTGAATATGATACTCCAGTAGGAGAAGGGCCTTTTGATCAAGAGTTTGGAGACCGGCGGTATAGGGTTCACCATTGGGCCGAGAAGGTTATGAGCGCCAAACAGGTGGCTGAGGCTATTGGCTTCGCCGAACAACTTGGGTACACTTCGAGGTGTACAATCTTCTGGGGAGGTCCAGATGATTACCTATACTGCTGTCCAGATAGCTTGGAGACCAAAGTATGCTTCTATATGGCGGACAATATAGGTTTTTCGAAGTTGGAAGCCATGCTATCGAGTATGCCCTCTGAGAATTTTTCAGACTACCTGTCCTACACACATTTGAAGGTATGACTTGTATTGATTCTTTCCTGCTTCAGATTGTTAGAATGTTGTATAACTTGATTATTTTTTATTTTGACTTTGCAGGGCCTGATTTTGAGCATGGCGCTAAAAACAGGAAAAATATTGAGTGTGAAGCTGCCTAAAAGGAAATCATAAAGCTTAAGTCCAAAGTATCTGAACTTCACATTGACTATGGGGAAAAAGAAAAAACTCTTAAAATTTTGGAGAAGGATTTCATTGAAAGTTGAACCAAAGTTCATACTTTGACCAAGGAGAAGAACAAAGCTGCAAGTAAAATTTCAGAGCTCGAAGCTTTAAACCTGGAGAAAGACAACCTCCTTGCAGCACTTGAAGCTAAAATAAAGCAAGTAAAGGAAGTGTACAATGCAGGAACTAATAAAATACGGCGAGTCTCCTGATGCAGCCGTTAGCTTAGAACTTGCTAATTTGAAAATAGAAGACCTTACCGCTGAAAGGGATCATCTGAGGCAGCTTAATGAGAATTTTTGGATTTTGAAGAGCAATTGCTTTACTTTAGCCAACAGATGCTGCAACGATCTAGAGAAGACCTTCTCCTCTGTTGGAGTGAAGTCCTGAGCGAGAAATTTTATAGATGGTGATACATTTGGAGTCATGCGGTGGATTCTTAGTGAAATTCATGCATATAAAAGCATTCTCTCAACAAGAGAGGACTACTGCACATGGATAGGCGCCCAAAGCATTGCTTTGGTTTTACCAAAAGTTGGATGCGGTCATATGAAGATATGCACTGATCCAGACTTCAAAGTTTCTGTGGATAGTGTCAGAAGATCGACTGTCGAAGCTTCACAGTGGGGAAAAAGTTCTTGTCTGACATATGGTCAAAGGGCGGAAAAGAAATATGTATTGAAGAGTCAATGAAAAATAAGAATAAGGTTTGCATTTAGTTACCTTCATTCTACTTTTGCGAAGCATGCACACTTTCTAATGCCCAGCTTATTGCAGGCTCGAAAGGCAGCTATTGGGGATCTTCTTCTCCGCCGAAGGTCCTCAAAACAAAGGTATCATTGACAAAGAGATGTTGAGGTTCCTCTCCGCCGAAGGTCCTCGAGACAAAGATATTATCTGAGAGCTATAACGACAAATGCCGAAGCTACGACCGAAGAACGATAGCTTCGACTTAAGGTGGCGACGAAGATCAAATATGATGCCGAAGTCGAAGAGGAAAAGACTAGTTACTCCTTGATGATTTATGTTACGATTATGTGTACGCGTTAGGGTTATAAATGTATTTCTTCCCGGGCTGCGTCCAGTGCCTATAAATAGGTGAATAGTACCACCGTACTAGACACGCTGGATTGTAATTACTCTCACGTCAACACCTTCAAACAAGCCGAAGGTATCAATGTAATATAAATTCTGTTAATGTTCATGTGTATATCATGAAATACATAAATGAATGAATGAATAATATATATATTATCTCTATGTATTCTTATTCTCATAAATGATGAAGGTGTGTCCTTCATGACCTTCGTCTGAAGATCATTATATCCAAAAGGAGATAATGCCTCGGAGGACGAAGGTCCTTAATCTTTAACAATTGTGTTACCTTGTTCTTAATTCACAGCATTTGATAACAAGTGAACAACATTGGCGCCCACCTTCGGTGAACTCACTTCCACGACCACGACAATGGCTTCGCAAGGTGACCAAGTTGTGGCACCTTCGGAATGAAGCTGGTGCTTCCAATTACATGCGGCTCAAGTTCTGAACCAGTCAATAAGAAGCAGAAGAAGGAAGCACAGAGAAGGGTACAACATGTTGGAGTGCAAGGACCCTTCATCAAATCCAAGTGGTCTCATGTACCAATCACATTCTCTCAGGAAGACTTTAGCTCAAGGACTACCCCCATAATGATGCAATGGTCATATCTTCTGTTATTAAAGGATTTCTGGTTCACAATGTCCTTATAGACACAGACAGTGCAACAGATATCATATTCGCAAAAACCTTTAGGCAGATGCAAGAGTAGGATGACAAAATACATGATGCAACACACCCCTTGTGTGGCTTCGAAGGAAGGCAGATAGTGGCACTTGGAAAGATAACAATACTAATCACCTTCGGTTATGTTCACAACACAAGAACTGAACAAGTTGTATTTGACATTATCGATACGGACTATCCTTACAATGCAATCATTGGTCGAGGGACACTGAATGCCTTCAAAGCAATACTCCATCCAGCATATCTGTGCATGAAGATACCATCTGACCAAGGTCCTATTGATGTGCATGGAAGTCAAGAGGCTGCTAGAAGGGTCAAAGGGAACTGGACAGATTCAAAAGCCATCCACAACATAGATGAAGCCGAAGCTCATCAACAGTATAAGCATAAAAGAGACAAGGCTGCTTCAGCAGATCAACCAAAGTCTATGCTTCTGTGCGAAGACATAGCCAAGCAGAAGGTGTTGTTGGGATCTCAATTATCCGACGAACAAGAGAAAATTCTGCTAAAATTTCTGTTCAACAATAAGGATGTTTTTGCTTGGTCAGCCATTGATCTTTGTGGTGTCAACAGAGATGTTATTGAGCATTCACTCAATGTAGACCCAACCATTAGACCAAGGAAGCAAAGGCTTCAGAAGATGTCTGATGATAAAGCCGAAGGGGCAAGAAACAAAGTTAAAAGGCTTCTCATCACTGGAGTAATTAGGGAAGTAACATACCTAGAATGGCTAGCTAACATTGTTATGGTAAAGAAGGCCATCAGGAAGTGGAGAATGTGCATTGATTTTACAGATCTCAACAAGGTATGCTCGAAGGATGAGTTCCCCTTGCCAAGAATAGACTCCCTCATAGATGCAGCAGCCACTTTGGAGCTCATGAGTTTATTGGACTGCTATTCAGTCTATCATCAAATCTGAATGAATAAGGAGGATAAGCCCAAAACAAGCTTCATAGCCTCTAGTAGGACCTATTGCTAACTTCGGATGCCCAAAGGGCTCAAGAATGCTGGAGAAAGCTTCAGCAGAATGACCTCCAAAGTCCTCAGCTCTCAAATTGGCAGAAATGTTCTGACATATGTCGATGATATCATAGTGAAAAGCACGAAGCAAGAAAATCACGTTGCCGACCTATAAGAAACATTTGCCAATTTTAGGAAAGCTAGTCTCTTGCTAAATCCAGAGAAATGTGTCTTCGGGGTGAAGAAGGGAAAATTTCTTAGGTGCCTTATATCAACAAAAGGAATTGAAGCAAATCCAAGCAATATAGAAGCTATACTTCAGATGGAGCCACCAAGGACAAGAAAAGGTGTTCAAATATTAATAGGAAGGCTGGCATCTTTAAACAGATTCATCTCATGATCAGCGGAGAGGAATTTGTCATTCTTCGAAGTGCTAAAATCAGCTGAAGTCTTTCAACGAGGACCAATTCAACAAAAGGCTTTCGAAGAGCTGAAGCAATATTTGATACAACTAACAACATTGACTCCACCTTCGTCAGAAGCCCCATTGCTATTGTATGTAGCTGCTTCCCACGCTGCAGTCAGTGCAGCGTCGGTGCAGGAGAGACAAGATGATCAAGCGAAGAAGCAAGTCCCAGTATACTTCGTTTCTGAATTACTTAGTCCATCAAAAAGAAATTACATAGAGCTAGAGAAGGTACTATATGTTGTATTGATGGCTTCCAGAAAGCTTTGACATTATTTCCAGTCATACCACATTATAGTACCTTCGTCCTAGCCTCTCAAGGACATTATAAGAAACAGAGAAACTACAGGAAGGGTTAAAATGGGCTGCAGAACTGAATGAGTTCACTATTGATTTTGTCCATATATCCTCAATTCAATCCCAAGCATTAACAGACTTCATTGCTGATTGGACGCTAGGGGCTCAGGAAGAAGGAAGCATAACAAACACCGAAGCTTGGACAGTGTTCTATGATGGATCATGGGGAACCTTTGGGGAAGGTGCAGCTGCTATTCTAATTTCACCACCCAAGATCAAAACCTGCTACGCGGCCAGATTGGAGTTCAACTGCACAAATAACATTGTAGAGTATGAAGCTCTTCTTTTGGGGCTTCGGAAGCTTAAGGCAATGGGAATAAGAAGGGCAGTCCTCAAATCTGACCCATAGGTCATCACAGGACATGTTGATAAAAGCAGCAGAGCAAGAGACTCGAAGCTTGAGAAGTATCTTGATACAGTCTAAAGAATGGAAGCCTCTTTAGAAGGTTTCTCAATGAAGAATATTCCAAGAGGATAAAATGAGCAGGCATATTTACTAGCTAAATCAATGTCATAGGGGCTCCCACTCCCTTCAAAAGTATTCTTTGAAACTCTAAAAGCACCTTCAGTTGAGCTCATGGAGCAAGTGGTGCTTACAATCTCACCTGTGCACAACGAAGATTGGAGGACTGATATTGTATCTTTCCTGCAAGGCAATTATCCTTCGGACGACGAAGCTTACATAAAAAGAATGCAAGCCAGGACAAGACCTTATGTGATCATAGAAGTGAGAGCACCTAGAGGGGGGGGGGTGAATAGGTGATCCTATAAAAATCAAATACTTGTAGCCACAAAACTTGGTTAAGTGTTAGCTCAATAGAATCAAGTGGCTAAGGACCAAGCTCTTGTGAAAGACAATGATCACGAAGAAAACAAGCACAAGAGACACGGTGATTTATCCCGTGGTTCGGCCAAGTGCAATACTTGCCTACTCCACGTTGTGGTGTCCCAATGGACGAGGGTTGCACTCAACCCCTTTCAAGTGATCCAATGATCAACTTGAATACCATGGTGTTTTCCTTTCTTTTACTATCTCCTGTTTGCGAGGAATCTCCACAACTTGGAGCCTCTCGCCCTTACAATTGATGATCACAAAGAAGCACGGAAGTAAGGGAGGGGAGAGCAACACACACAAGACTCAAAGCACAAGCACAAACACGCACACAAGTCACAACTTGAGCTCACAACACAATACGAGGAGTTCTCTACTCAACTAGAGCTCAAGTCACTATCACAAAGAATCAAATGCGCGAGAATGGAGTCTTGGTGCTTAGAGATGATCAAAGAATGCTTGGGTGACTCCTCCATGCGCCTAGGGGTCCCTTTTATAGCCCCACGGCAGCTAGGAGCCGTTGGAGGCATTCTGGGAAGGCAATTCTCGCCTTCTGTCAGGTGGCGCACCGGACAGTCCGGTGCACCACCAGACAGCCACTGTTCATTGTTCGGTGCAGATTGCCTTCCTAAAATGGCACAGCCGACCGTTGCAGAATTGTAGCCGTTGGCGCACCGGACACTATCCGGTGCACACCGGACAATCCGGTGCCTCCTGCCGACCGTTGGATTGGGCCACGTGTCGCCCGCGGATTTGGCGGCCGACCGTTGCGCTAGCGGCCGTTGGCGCACCGGACAGTCCGGTGCACCACCGGACAGTCCGGTGAATTATAGCCATACGCCACCGACGAATTCCCGAGAGTAGCCAGTTCGCCAGAAGCCAGCCTGGCGCACCGGACACTGTCCGGTGCCCCACCAGACACGGTCCGGTGCACCACCGGACAGTCCGGTGTGCCAGACTGCGCTGAGTCTTGG
Source organism: Zea luxurians (assembly GCA_029449295.1). Lineage (NCBI taxonomy): Eukaryota > Viridiplantae > Streptophyta > Magnoliopsida > Poales > Poaceae > Zea > Zea luxurians. The sequence goes on along the minus strand of JAOPSE010000001.1, from coordinate 38,366,820 downwards.
CTGCTTTAGCCAAGTCTTTTCCTTTTTCTCTTTTCTCTGATTCTAGCACTTAGACAAATATATTAGTACACAAAAACCAATGTACTAAGTCTAGAATCATACCTTCTTGTTGATTTGCACTACATCCATCATTTGGCACATAATTACTCACTCAATATGTGTTGGGCACTTAATCACCAAAACACTTTAGAAATGGCCCAAGGGCACATTTCCCTTTCAATCTCCCCATTTTTGGTGATTTATGCCAACACATCAAAAAGCAACTAAAAGAAGTGCAACGTCAAAGCAATTGAGAACAAGAATTGTTTTTGATTCAAATTTGGCATATTTGGATCATTCTTTGCCACCACTTGGTTTATTTTTGAGATCAAACTTATTTTCCTATCTCTAAGTCAAACACACTTGTTTAGGCATAAAGAGAGGTATTCCACAAGAAAAATTGATGAAGAGCCAAAAACTCCCCCTTTTTCCCATAATCCTACATTCTCCCCACAAGAGGCTAAATTTTGCACATAAGAGAATTTTGACTAATCAAAAGTGCTAACTCTACTATTTTCAAATTTCTCAAGTGGTAGCTGATCCATTTGCTTTGGCCTTTAATTTCTCCCCCTTTGGCATTAAGCACCAAAACGGGATCATTATTGGCCCTTAAACCCCATTGCCTTACCAAAATCGTCAATTAAGAGTAAAAAGGCAATAAGAGCATGGAGATGAACTTGGAGTAAATTACCCTCTCATCGGAGTGCAGTGGAAGTCTTGCATGGTCCAAGTTCACCTTTCCCTTTCAATCCTCCTTTGAGACTTGTTGGGGGCCTTCGGCTTCCGAAGGTCCTCAAAAACATGATTTGACAATGTTTTCCAAGTGAAATATGTGAATAGGTGTCTTCGGAATCAGGTTACGGATATACAAGAGTATGGTCATGATGAAGCTTAACTGGGGCAGAAAGCAATCACAACGAAGAATAAGACGATCACGAAGCTACGTGCAGAAGAGCTTCGGCATGACGGCAGGAAGGAGGAACCGACTTAAAGATGAAAAGTCAAATTAAACCTCGAAGGATTGTTATAAAGTTATTGTCAAATATAAAGGGCATCAATGTAATTTTACACGGGCTGCGTCCCGTGCCTATAAATAGGTGAACAGTACTCCCATACTGTTCACGCTGACTTGGCATACACTTTTCTACATCACGTCTGTGCATTTACTTTACATCAATCTAAAGGTACATTTGTAATTCTATTTTATGAATTTAATAATAGGAATACATTAGTAATAATATTGGTATTATTACTCGCGTATTATATATGTGATTGCCCTTTTTTACCATTTATCAACCTTACGAAGGTCTTCTCTTTTGTAACCTTCGTCCGAGACTCAATATATCCGAGGGGATATATTGTTTTTGAGGACGAAGGAGTTTAACATTTAACACTTTTATGTTGTCTTGTTCTTAATTCATAGCATTTAAGAACAAGCCCCCAACATTGGCGCCCACCTCCGGTGAACTCACTTCCACTTTTTGAGTTTTGAAAACCTTCGGCAAGCATCACCTTCGTCATGCCACCGAAAAAAGCTTCAGCGACAAGGGCTGCCACTCTGCAGCCGCTGGACCCCAATCAGGATGTCGTTTCTCTTAGGGAGGCCCGAAGCCAGAAGAGGAAGGCCATCAGTCCAACGCCTCCGGAAGACGACTTGGACCAAGAAATCCAAAAAATGGAGATGCTTCATCAACAGGTCCAACAGAAGAAGGAGAAGATGGCTCGTCTAGCTGATCTTCAAAAGCAGATAGATGAAGCCTCTGAAGAGCTTTGACACCTCGCTCAAGATGACCAGAATCAAAGGCCCCCGCGTAGGGAGCTTCATCAAGAGGGTTTCTACAACGAGGACGACTGGTATGAAGATTTCCATCATGGAAATTTTGCTTTTGATGATACTTCTCCCCTGTCAACAGAACTGCAGGCTACACCTTGGCCACAGTCTTATAAGCCACCTCAGCTCCCCATGTACGACGGTCATTCAGACCCGAAGCAATTCTTGATGAGCTATGAAGCAACTATATCTTCGTATGGCGGCAACACGGCGGTCATGGCAAGTCCTTTGTCATGGCTGTCAGGAGTGTGGCACAAACCTGGTACTCCTCCCTTAGGCCAGGAACAATCACCTCATGGCAAAAGCTGAAGGATATGTTGATAACCAGCTTCCAAGGCTTTCAGACGAAGCCGGTCACTGCTCAAGCCTTATTCCAGTGCACCCAGGATCACGAAGAATATCTTCAGGCGTATGTCCGAAGGTTCCTACGTCTGAGGGCACAGGCACCAACAGTGCCCAATGAAATTGTCATTGAGGCCATGATCAAGGGGCTTCGGCCGGGACCTTCGGCTCAGTACTTCGCCAGGAAGCCTCCTCAAACTTTGGAGAAGCTGCTCCAGAAGATGGACGAGTATATTCGAGCTGACAATGATTTTCGCCAAAGAAGGGAGGAAGCTCTCAGGTTCTCTGAAATGACAAGGGGCTTCGGAGGAAGGTTTTATCCGAGGCATGTCAGGTCAATTCACAATTCTGCTCAAAATGATGACAAAGGGAGTCAGCAGCAAAGGCCACAGTGTTCCTCGCAAGCTTCGGGGCAACAACAAAGCTCTTTTCGGCCGCCAGCGCCAAGAGGCAGAGGCGCCAGGGGCTTCGGAGGAAGATATGGAGATCAAACAAGAAAAAATTACTGCTTATTCTACGGTGAAGGCAAGGGCCATACCACCAGAATGTGCCATATTACCATTCAAAAGCAAAAGGAACTAGCAGAGGCTGCAGCGCAACAGAGCCAGCCGAAGCAGGTTATGCATACCGCTTCGTACCATTCGCCTTACATTCCAGAATATGTAGGCAATCACCCTGCAGCCTCTGTTGCTTTGGCAAGCCAACCCCAAGCTTCCTGGCAACAGCTTCCACCACCACCACCAATACAACAAGCTCCGCAGCCAGAAGGGAGCCAGCACTCTCACCCCCAGAGGGACTTCAAAGAAGAATCCGAAGCTCGCACAGTCAATAGCACTGTGCCAGAGTCGAAGCACATTTACTGACAAAATATCCTACCTCCACAGCAGCTTTTTGCACTTTCACGTTCAGTTTTACTTTCTTCGTAGTAAAGAACAATTATAGGAAGTTTAAGTGTTTTTTACCGTTTTTCAAATTCTTGTAACAGTTTAGCTTATTATCATAATGAAAATATATCTCCTCCATAGGCTTGAGTTGCCGAAGCACAAGAATTTAGGGAGGCACGGAGAACCTTCGGACAATCGAAAACTTGTCCTAAGAAACGAGCCGTAACTTTTTCGAAGTAATAAAAAGTCGTTCCTAAGGGAGCGCAATGTAAGTTTTCTGCTCGAAAGTCGTTCCAAAGGGAATGCAGAGCTTACAGCAAAAAATAAACGCTGATTCCGCTGAAAGTAAAAGGCGAAGAAGCTCCTAAGGGAGGCTTACAGCGAAAAATAAACGCTGATTCCGCTAAAAGTAAAAGGCGAAGAAGCTCCTAAGGGAGGCTTACAGCGAAAAATAAACGCTGATTCCGCTGAAAGTAAAAGGCGAAGAAGCTCCTAAGGGAGGCTTACAGCGAAAAGTCAGCGCTGAGATAAAAAGATTGTGTGCTCTGTTGCAGGGATATTTGTATTTTCAGCATAAATGTCATTTTGCATAACATAACATCATTACATCATTTTGCATAACATAAGCATCATCCATCATTTCGCATGAAGAACAGGAAGGGGACACAGCATTGATCTTCGAAGAATGTTTTGAAAAAGAGAAAATCGTGCTACGGCACAAGATAAATTGAGAAGAAGTGTAGCTTCATTTGAGAGGCAACATAAGACTTTTTTATGGATTCAAAGAATATTTTTACGAAGTTTGGAGATTCTTCATCAGAGAAGTATGGCAATTCTTGTGATACATAAAAAGATTTTCTTTACGAAGCATGAAAAGAAGGGAAGGTGTTTTTTTTCGCCGAAGGCTCAAAAAGCGGTATGTATGAAAAAATTTCATGCATCGTAAAGAATTGAACCACAAATAGATTATATATTACATTCAAAGTTACAAAGTTGTACACATGTCATGTTCCAAGTATTTTTACAATAGCATTTAATCCTCCCTAAGAACTACTTCTGCAGCTTCGTTTAGTAGCTGATTGACAACTTCGTCCATGATGGCTTCGGCCATTTGCCTAATTTCGTCGTCCCCCTTCGGGGGAGGGTTCACAGATGCCTCAGCGGGTTCTAAGGGAGGAGAGGACACGGCTATATTACTATTACAAACTACGAATAAAGTTCAAAATCAAAAATTACAACAAAATAAAAATCACTAATTAATACCTATTTGCCCTTCGGGCCCTGTACTTTTTTCAGCGGCTTTCGCTACCTCCCTAGCATCATTGATGCCTTTTTCGCTTCTCTGAATGATCTCTTGAGCCATTTCTCGGCCGCCATTGTCCCAAATGTCAGTGAAGAATTTTCCACTGACTTGGCTTGCTTCGGCTGAAGGGTCTTTGATATCTTCAGAGGTTAGAGCAGTTCCAGACTGTGCTAAAGATTTCACATGTTCGCATCCTTTCTTTTCCAAAATAGTAACAATTCCTCTGGCGCCTGAAAAAGCACAAATGTCCCAGCGACTATTCAAGATTTCCTCGAAGGCCTCAGCTTCGCGACTGATCCATTCAATCGGGCCTTCTGGATTCCCTCTTGTGAAATTTTCTTCACTAGAAAATGCGCCGACACTGGCGAAGCTGGATTTTATCTTTTTAACACACTCTATGGATTTATCATAACACCTTTTCTTCAAAGCATGAAGCTCTTCGACATTTACTTCCAAATGACTTGCCCATTGATCACTTAATTCTCGTTTTGTTTCTTCAAGAATGCATTCTTCTTTAGCTCGGGCTAGTTGTTTCCGAAGATCTTCGATTTCGTGCTTCTGAGCTTCGGCTTGAATTTTAGAGTTAGCTTCGTCTTCCTTCATTTTTTCCACCAACGTAAGCAGAATTTTGTCCTTCTCCAAGGCTTCGTTTCTTAGCCTGATAACCTCTGTTCGAAGATTGTTAAGAGCAATGGTGCAACTCTCATCTTCGGCATTCTTCTGTGCCCTTAAGGCATTGCTGAGTATTAAGCCCTATTCAAAAGAATGAATGAGTTAACATAAGAACAAAAGACTAATTCAAAATTCATAAACTTCAAAATTCACAATTTTTTGTACCTTCAGACTATTGTATGCCAGGCTATCCGCAAGATCGTCCTTCGTCATGGCGCAAAGGCCAGCTTCGAGTTTCGGGAACCCCATGCTTCTAGCCATCTCCCGGCACACGGATAATTCTTTATTGTCTGGGAGACAGTATAAGAAATCATCTTCGTTTGTCCCATTAAACACTACGGCCCCCCTCGGATACTTCAGTTCTCGGGCATAGTGATTGGCTTCAAAGATCTCTTCTTCAGATAGTTTCTTCCCCGAAGCATGTCGCACAATATAATCACGTATTTTGGAAGATTCTTCGGGGGTGGCAGTGTCGATCTCCTCAATCAAAATCGGCTCTGTTGTTTTTGTTTTTTCAGCTTCTAAACTTGCCTCTGACATTTTTGTCTCTTCGGCTTCCAAAGGTTGTATCTTGGTGGGCTCTGAAGGCCCAACTTCAGTTTCAAATTGTTGCTTTGAAGTTTCAGCAACAAAGGCTTCAGTAGGCACTTCAGAAGTTTCAACAGTTTTCTTTGGAGTTATGCTTGAAGATTTAATTGTCTCCAAAACATCCAGCACATTAACCATCCTTTTTCTTTTCGGGGTCGCTGCTGGCCCCTTTTGGCTTTTAGCTGCCTCAACTTTTGATGAAGGACTTAAAATGTCCAATGTTTTTCCTTCTTCAGTTCTCGGTTCTTCCGTTTTCTCTATTGCTGGTGCTTCGGCCATTTCTTCGGATTTTGGCACTAGAGTTGGTTCTCTGGCTTCGGTGGCCGAAGAAGCCTCACCAATAAACTCAGGCACTGTGGCCGGCTCAATACAGCGTGGAGGGTGTGTGAGCACTTTTACCTTCTTCCTCTTCGGCGCTGGCTCCCTAGGAGCAGCCGAAGCAATTTCCTTTGCAGGAGAAGTATTTTTCCTTTTTTGGCCTCGCATTGGATAATAGTAGTCGGGGTAGATAAACCTAATTGCATCAAATACTCGGTTCAGTCTTTTCTTCTTTCGGCCTCCGAAAGCCGCTGATAATGCAGTATTTTCGGCCTTTGAGTATGCCCCAAGCAATTCATCACTTACATTCTCAATGCTTTTTAGCCAATCATCATCTGGTTCAACGAACTTATCTCCATACTTGAATGTATATTTCAACCTGATTAGCCCACCCTCGTCAGTTTCTTTAACGGTCTCCTTCGGCATTTCCCAGTTATCTGCAAGTGGCCACACTCTGAAGGCAATGTGCTCTTGCATTAAATCCCTGGTCCCAATAAAAGAGCAGACTACGCCGAAGGCTCTCTGACATTCTTCAGCTGCTTCGTCCATTTCTACCTTCGGTTTCTGGAGTCCGAAGCGCTGCCAGATAGGGCGCATGATGATATATTTAATATCTTCTCGAACCTTCAAACCGTTCTTCACATAGAACCATTCCTTCATCCATTCCCCGGGCCATCTCTTCCGAAAAGTTGGCACGGGACAGCTTGACCCAGAGCGGGCGCCGAAGCTATAGCAGCCAAAATTATTATGATATTGCTCCTTACCCTAGGGCTTCGTCTCGTACACTAACTCGTGTATATTGCAAAAGCTTTTTGCACTTGGCTCCAGGCCCTGGCTCTTCACGGCCCAGACGAAGACTCCCAGCCTTATCATTGCTTCAGGAGTAAGTTGATGAAGGTAAACTTGATATATTTTCAGAACTTCTACCACAAATCTGCTTAGAGGGAATCGTAGCCCAGCTTTTAAAAAGCTTCGGAAGACCACGACTTCATTATCTTCGGGAGTCGGCGTAGTTTTCTCTCCATCATCTGCCCTCACGATGGATATATCTCGGAAATATCTCCCCCTCATATTTTCAAGGTGACTCTGCTTTATAGTTGATTTTCCGAAATTTGAGTGACTGGGCCGCCACGGGTGATCTTCAGAATCCTCCCCACCACTATCCACATCATAACTATCACTGTCGCTAGTATCTTCAGATAGACCCTCCAAAGTCTCCTTGATAATTTTCTCCGTATTGGTCTTCGACATTGATTCAAGAAAACCCAAGTGCATTTCCTCAGAAAGGCTTAGCTTCGAAGCACCAACAACTTTCTTATCCTCAGACATCTTCGCAAATGCTGACAAACTACACTCGAAACCGAAGCTTAAAAATCTAAAAAACCAAGCAAGTGTTGTTGCGCACAGGCTAAAAGTTGGGTGAGCAAGAGCAGTTGGCAAGAGAGTGTGCCAAATAAACTCGTGGGGAGCTCTTATTTATACACCCGGTACGTTGAAAACTGGAGGGTCCCGCTTGTCAAAGACTGTTGCTATTCTAGCAACGGGAAGGTGTTTTTTCGGACCTTCGGCTTAAAGCCTTCGTCCATGTCGCAATATGAATTTATCATTCCAGTAAATTAATATTGCGAGGGGCTACTGTTGGGGGCCTTCGGCTTCCGAAGGTCCTCAAAAACATGATTTGACAATGTTTTCCAAGTGAAATATGTGAACAGGTGTCTTCGGAATCAAGTTACGGATATACAAGAGTATGGTCATGACGAAGCTTAATTGGGGCGGAAAGCAATCACAACGAAGAATAAGACGATCACGAAGCTACGTGCAGAAGAGCTTCGGCATGACGGCAGGAAGGAGGAACCGACTTAAAGATGAAAAGTCAAATTAAACCTCGAAGGATTGTTATAAAGTTATTGTCAAATGTAAAGGGCATCAATGTAATTTTACACGAGCTGCGTCCCGTGCCTATAAATAGGTGAACAGTACTCCCGTACTGTTCACGCTGACTTGGCATACGCTTTTCTACATCACGTCTGTGCATTTACTTTACATCAATCTGAAGGTACATTTGTAATTCTATTTTATGAATTTAATAATAGGAATACATTAGTAATAATAATGGTATTATTACTCGCGTATTATATATGTGATTGCCCTGTTTTACCATTTATCAACCTTACGAAGGTCTTCTCTTTTGTAACCTTCGTCCGAGACTCAATATATCCGAGGGGATATATTGTTTTTGAGGACGAAGGAGTTTAACATTTAACACTTTTATGTTGTCTTGTTCTTAATTCATAGCATTTAAGAACAAGCCCCCAACAAGACTAAATTAAGTAAACTCAAGCACACGATTAGTCTCAAAGGGTCAAGTTGTAGCATTTCTCCCCCTAAATGTGTGCAACATTCACACATGGACTTGTGAGGTCCAGGGATCCCTTGCACAACTTGAGCACCATAAATAAGCAATAATATGCATAAAGGAACATGATCAAAGGCATAAAACACATGTATGCTATAGATCAATCCAAGTTACGCGAATCTAAGACATTTAGCTCACTACACAGCCTACAAAAGGTCTTTTCATCTAAAGGCTTGGTAAAGATATTGGCTAGCCGGTTCTCAGTGCTAACATAAAACACTTCAATATCTCCCTTTTGCTGGTGGTCTCTCAGAAAGTGATGCCGGATGTCTATGTGCTTTGTGCGGTTGTGTTCAACAGGATTGTCCGCCATGCGGATTGCACTCTCATTGTCACATAGGAGTGAGACTTTGCTCAGATTGTAGCCAAAGTCCCGGAGGGTTTGCCTCATCCAAAGTAGTTGTGCGCAACACTGTCCTGCGGCAACATACTCGGCCTCAGCGGTGGATAGGGCAACGGAAGTTTGCTTCTTTGAACTCCAAGACACCAGGGACCTTCCTAGGAATTGGCACGTCCCTGATGTACTCTTCCTATCAACCTTGCACTTGGCATAATCGGAGTCTGAGTATCCAATCAAGTCAAAGGTAGATCCCTTTGGATACCAGATCCCGAAGCAAGGCGTAGCAACTAAATATCTAAGAATTCGCTTAACGGCCACAAGGTGACATTCCCTTGGGTCGGATTGATATCTAGCACACATGCAGACGCTAAGCATAAGTAAAGCAAGGAACCTATCATAGACCGGTATGCCTTTTGATCAACGGACTTACCTCCTTTGTTGAGGTCGACATGTCCGTCGGTTCCCATTGGAGTCTTTGCGGGCTTGGCGTCCTTCATCCCGAACCGCTTGAGCAAGTCTTGCGTGTACTTCGTTTGGGAGATGAAGGTGCCGTCCTTGAGTTGCTTCACTTGGAACCCAAGGAAGTAGTTCAACTCGCCCATCATCGACATCTCAAATTTTTGAGTTATCACCCTGCTAAACTCCTTACAAGACTTTTGGTTAGTAGAACCAAATATTATGTCATCGACATAAATTTGGCACACAAATAGATCACCATCACAAGTCTTAGTGAAAAGAGTTGGATCGGCTTTCCCAACCTTGAAAGCATTAGCAATTAGAAAATCTCTAAGGCATTCATACCATGCTCTTGGGGCTTGCTTAAGTCCATAGAGCGCCTTAGAGAGCTTACACACGTGGTCGGGGTACCGTTCATCCTCAAAGCCAGGGGGTTGCTCCACGTACACCTCCTCCTTGATTGGCCCATTGAGAAAAGTGCTCTTCACATCCATTTGGAACAACCTGAAAGAATGGTGAGCGGCATACGCTAACAAAATGCGAATAGACTCTAGCCTAGCCACAGGAGCAAAAGTCTCCTCAAAGTCCAAACCTGCGACTTGGGCATAACCTTTTGCCACAAGTCGAGCCTTGTTCCTTGTCACCACCCCGTGCTCATCCTGTTTGTTGCGGAACACCCACTTGGTTCCCACAACGTTTTGCTTGGGACGTGGAACCAGGGTCCAAACTTCATTTCGCTTGAAGTTGTTGAGCGCTTCCTGCATGGCCAACACCCAGTCCGGATCTAGCAAGGCCTCTTCTACCCTGAAAGGCTCAATAGAAGAGACAAACGAGTAATGCTCACAAAAATTAGCTAGATGTGAGAGAGTTGTTACTCCCTTGCTTATATCACCCAAAATCTGGTCAACGGGATGATTCCTTTGAATCATCGCTCGAACTTGAGTTGGAGGGGCCCGTGGTGCTTCTTCCTCCATAACGTGATCTTCTTGTGCTCCCCCTTAATCACACGCCTCCTCTTGAGGAACCTGTTCATCATCTTGAATTGGGGGGTGCACCAATGTTGAGGAAGAAGGTTGATCTTGCACTTGGTGCTCCTGTGGTCACACATCTCCAATCGCCATGGTGCGAATTGCGTCTGTTGGAACATCATCTTCATCTATATCATCAAGATCAACTTGCTCTCTTGGAGAGCCATTAGTTTCATCAAATACAACATCGCTAGAGACTTCAACCAAACCCGATGATTTGTTGAAGACTCTATATGCCTTTGTATTTGAGTCATAACCTAGCAAAAACCCTTCTATAGCTTTAGGAGCAAATTTGGAATTCCTACCTTTCTTCACTAGAATGTAACATTTACTCCCAAATACACGAAAATAAGACACATTGGCTTTGTTACCGGTTAGAAGTTCATACGACGTCTTCTTGAGGAGGTGATGAAGGTAGACCCGGTTTATGGTGTGGCAAGCTGTGCTCACAGCTTCCGACCAAAACCGCTCGGGCATCTTGAATTCTCCAAGCATCGTCCTCGCCATGTCTATAAGTGTCCTGTTCTTCCTCTCTACCACACCGTTTTGCTGTGGTGTGTAGGGAGCGGAGAACTTGTGCTTGATTCCTTTCTCCTCAAGGTACTCCTCCACTTGAAGGTTCTTGAACTCGGACCCGTTGTCACTTCTAATCTTTTTCACCTTGAGATCAAATTCGTTTTGAGCTTGCCTTAGAAAGCGCTTGAGGGTCCCTTGGGTTTCTGATTTATCTTGCAAAAAGAATACCCAAGTGAAGCGGGAAAAATCATCAACAACAACAAGACCATACTTACTTCCCCCTATGCTTAGGTAGGCGACGGGTCCGAAGAGGTCCATGTGAAGTAGCTCCAAAGGTCTTGATGTGGTCATCACGTTCTTGCTGTGATGAGCGCTTCCCACCTGTTTGCCTTCTTGACAAGCTGCACAAGGTCTATCTTTTTCGAAAAAACACATTTGTTAGACCTAACACATGTTCTCCCTTTAGAAGTTTGTGAAGGTTCTTCATCCCAACATGTGCTAGACGGCGATGCCACAGCTAGCCCATGCTAGTCTTAGCAATTAAGCATGCATCTAGATCGACCTCCTCTTTCGAAAAATCCACTAAATAGAGTTTGCCATCTAGTACACCCTTAAAAGCTAGTGAACCATCACTCCTTCTAAAGGCAGACACATCTACATTTGTAAATAGACAATTATAACCCATGTGGCACAATTGACTAACAGACAACAGATTGTAGCCTAGCGACTCTACTAGAAATACATTAGAGATAGAGTGCTCATTAGTGATGGCTATCTTGCCTAAGCCTTTGACCTTGCCTTGATTCCCATCTCCAAATATGATTGTATCTTGGGAATCCTTGTTCTTGACGTAGGAGGTGAACATCTTCTCCCCCGTCATGTGATTTGTGCATCCGCTGTCGATAATCCAGCTTGAGCCCCCGGATGCATAAACCTGCAAGACAAATTAGGCTTGGGTTTTAGGTACCCAACTCTTGTTGGGTCCTACAAGGTTAGTGATAATAGTCTTTGGGACCCAAATGCAAGTCTTGTCTCCCTTGCACTTGGCCCCCAACTTCCTAGCAATTACTTTCTTATTCTTACAACAAATTGCAAAAGAAGTATTGCAAGCATGGTAAATTGTAGAAGGTTCATTACATACTTTCCTAGGCACATGAGCAACATTTTTCCTAGGCATATTTCTACCATGCACAAAAGAAGAACTTGAAGCAATCATAGCATGTGAATCATAAGTATAACTCCTATGAGCATTTCTAGAAATTTTTCTATCACTATAGATGAAAGCATGATTCCTTTGAGTGCTATTAGCCATAGGGGCCTTCCCTTTCTCCTTGGGGGAAATGGGAGCCCTTTGACTTGTTAAGTTCTTGGCTTCCTTTCGAAAGCCAAGCCCATCCTTAATAGAGTGGTGTCTACCAACAGTGTAGGCATCCCTTGCAAATTTTAGTTTATCAAAATCCACCTTGCAAGTCTTAAGTTGAGCATTAAGACTTGCAACTTCATCATTTAATTTAGTAATGGATGCCAGATGTTCATTACAAGCATTAACATCAAAATCCTTGCATCTATTACAAATTACGACATGTTCCACACATGAACTAGACTTATTAGCTACTTCTAACTTAGCATTTAACTCATCATTAACATTCTTCAAACTAGAAATAGACTCATGGCAAGCAGAAATTTTGGAAGATAAAATCTCATTCCTTTTAGTTTCTAAAGCAAGAGATTTTTGTACACTAATAAACTTATCATGTTCTTCATACAATATATCCTCTTGCTTTTCTAAGAGTCTATTCTTTTCATTTAAAGCATCAATCAATTCATTGATCTTTTCTACCTTGGCTCTATCTAAACCTTTAAATAATCTAGAATAGTCTACTTCATTATCACTAGAATCTTCATCGCTAGAAGTAGTATATTTAGGAGTTTCTCGAACGCTTACCTTTTTCTCCTTTGCCATTAGGCAAGTATGGTGCTCGTTGGGGAAGAGAGACGACTTGTTGAAGGCTGAGGTGGCGAGTCCTTCGTCGTCGAAGTCAGACGAAGAGCAATCTGAATCCCACTCTTTGCCAAGGTGCGCCTCGCCCTTCGCCTTCTTGTAGGACTTCTTTTTCTCCCTCTTCCCGCTCTTTTCTTGTCCCTGGTCACTATCATTATCGGGACAGTTAGCAATAAAGTGACCAGTCTTACCACACTTGAAGCAGGAGCGCTTTCCCTTTGTCTTGCTTTTGTTGGGATGCTCCTTGCGTCCTTTAAGCGCCGTCTTGAAGCGCTTGATAATGAGGGCCATTTCATCCTCATTTAGCCCGGCCGCCTCAACTTGCGCCACCTTGCTAGGTAGCGCCTCCCTGCTGCTTGTTGCTTTGAGAGCAACAGTTTGAGGCTCATAGATGGGCATTGGGCCATTCAATGCTTCATCAACGTATCTTCTTCCTTGATCATCATTTGCCCGCTTACAAACTTTTCGAGTATTTCCTCGGGCGTCATATTTGTGTACCTAGGATTCTCAAGGATTGAGTTCACAAGATGAGGATCAAGAATAGTGGAAGACCTAAGCATAAGTCGAACGACATCGTGGTCCATCCATCTCGTGGTTCCATAACTCCTGATCTTGTTAACCAGGGTCTTGAGCCTGTTGTACGTTTGCGTTGGCTCCTGTCCCCTGATCATTGCGAACCTCCCTAGTTCGCCTTCCACCAACTCCATCTTGGTGATCATGGTGGCGTCGTTCCCCTCATGAGAAATCTTGAGGGTGTCCCAGATTTTCTTGGCGTTGTCCAAGCCGCTCACCTTATTGTACTCGTCCCTGCACAAGGATGCTAGCAAAATAGTGGTAGCTTGTGCATTTTTATGGATTTGCTCATTAATGAAAACGGGGTTGTCAGTACTGTCAAAAAGCATTCTGTTTTCAACAATCTCCCAAATACTTGGATGGAGAGAGAATAGGTGACTACACATTTTGTGACTCCAAAATGGGTAGTCTTCTCCATCAAAGTGCGGAGGTTTCCCAAGTGGAATTGAGAGTAAATGAGCATTGGAATTAAATGGAATACGAGAGTAATCAAAAGAAAAATTCGAATTAACCGGTTTATTTTTCTCGTCGTATTCGTCGTCTCTTGGGGAAGAAGAAGACTCGTCGCTGTCGTAGTAAACTATCTTCTTGATGCGCCTCTTCTTCTTCTCGTCCTTCTTCTTATGACTCGAGCCAGAGTCCGAGGGCTTATCATCTCTTGGCTCGTTGACGATGGACTCCTTTGTCTTGTCGTTGACCACCATCCCCATTCCCTTAGGATCCATCTCTTCGGGCGATTAGTCCCTTGCGTGAAGAGAACAGCTCCGATACCAATTGAGAGCACCTAGAGGGGGGTGAATAGGTGATCCTGTAAAAATCAAATACTTGTAGCCACAAAACTTGGTTAAGTGTTAGCTTAATAGAATCAAGTGGCTAAGGACCAAGCTCTTGTGAAACACAATGATCACGAAGAAAACAAGCACAAGAGACATGGTGATTTATCCCGTGGTTCGACCAAGTGCAATACTTGTCTACTCCACGTTGTGGCGTCCCAATGGACGAGGGTTGCACTCAACCCCTTTCAAGTGATCCAATGATCAACTTGAATACCACGGTGTTTTCCTTTCTTTTACTATCTCCCGTTTGCGAGGAATCTCCACAACTTGGAGCCTCTCGCCCTTACAATTGATGATCACAAAGAAGCACAGAAGTAAGGGAGGGGAGAGCAACACACACAAGACTCAAAGCACGAGCACAAACACGCACACAAGTCACAACTTGAGCTCACAACACAATACGAGGAGTTCTCTACTCAACTAGAGCTCAAGTCACTATCACAAAGAAACAAATGCGCGAGAATGGAGTCTTTGTGACACCCCAGTGTCACTTAGGGCTTCTCTTAAAATGCCAAACCAAGAACCATCATTTTATGTGAACCAAAGTAAGCATGAGCATCAAATTAACTTAAGAATGAAGAATTCCCCAAGCATATACTTAGAAGTATCATGATCAAGACAATTGAGTATTTTTAAAAGGTAAGAATATGTAACCCTAATAAAAACCCTAAATAAGCCCCATGAGCAAAATTTAAGAAAATAAGGAGAAGGGTATGGAAAATTTAAAATTATGACTTGAGACAATTATAAAAGTTAAAGTATATTAAATAAGCAACAAGAAAGGTTGAGAAAGCTTAGCCAAATTAACTCAAATAAGTTCTCAAATCAGCCCCTGAACTATGAACCCTTGGAGAAATTTAGATTTCTGAATTTCTGAAATTGAGACCTCTTTCCAAAGATCAACTGCGTTCTCTGTTTTTCGAAACTCAAAACCAGGAGATCCAAATATCAAAGTTGTGCCAAATTCCCTTGAACACATCCTGGAAAAGTTTGAACTCAAACTAAATTCATTTGACATGGTTTTGGCGCGGTTTGACCTCGGGACCAGACATTCTGACACTGGCACCTTGGTGACGCTACAACTCCCTGTCCCAGGCCTAAAACCGCGCGACGTCCATACATAAAAGACAAAGCTTGGTCAGGTGAACAAATCCTTCACAGTGATCTTGCCCAAATTCGCGAAGATTTGCTCCCAATCAGCGCTTGAACTCGGGCAGAAGCATCGGGCACACGTGTTCGACTGTGGCTGACACCCTCGGTTCACGCCCGTTCGCGCACCCGCGCCTTCAGTGCACGCCCGCGCGCGCTCGCCGGTCCACGACCGCCCGTGCACCGCGCCGTGCCTATAAAGCCTTCCCAAGCGCGCCCCATTTCGCCCCGCACTCACCAGCACCAGTCGGCCACCTTCCCTTAGCTCCGGCGAGCTCCATTCCACCTGCCATTGCCGCTAGAGCTTCGGCCGCCATGGCTAGCCCACTCCAACCACCCTCGAGTCAAGCTAGTGCTTCGGCTAGCTCCACCAGTAGTCCGTGAAGCTCGCCAAGCCCTCAGAACAGGACGGACTTCACCGGAGGCCCGAGATCGACCTCACCGGACTTCGGTCTTCCGCCGCCGCGCGTGGACCGAGCTAACAAGTGAGTCTCCGTTCAATTCCTTGCACCCATATCTTCTCTGGCATCCCGTGAACCCCTCTGACCCATCCAATTGATCTACCTCGCCGTGGCCAGGCCGGACTCCTCGCCGCCGACGAGAATCCCCACCTGCGCGCGTGGACCAACCGACTCCGGCCATCCCCGACGGCGACCCGCACCTCGTTGTGATCCCCGAGACCTCCCCTATGTCCTCGACCACTTCACTGGAGCCATCTCGCCGCTGGTAAGCCCCTCCGCCCTTTCTTCCGCCGCGGTTACTGTTTAACTTAGGAGAAGGACCTCGGGTTGGGAGGTGAAGAACCCGGGGGGTTTTCTATAACGTCAGTGACTCATGTAAATAGTAAACTAAGGACTGATCCGTGAAGAAAACTTAGAATATCCGCCAGGGACCCCAGTGCAAAGTGGATTTCCATTTAATCAATTCTGTTAACCTTTTTAAATAACCAGAGAACTTGTAAAATCCATAACTTGATGAATTCGTAGTCAAAAGATGTCAAACCAATTTTGCTAGATCCTAAATTTTATGAACTATCATTTAAAAATGGTAAACTTTATGCTTTCTGTTCTGAATTTTTAAGTTTAGAATTAAAAACAGAAACTAGCCAAACCTTGTTTAATTAAGGAAAATTAGTTTTTCTTCTGTGCTGAACTTAAGAAAATTTGTGGGAATTCAAACCTCATTTAGACACTGTTTAAAAATAGTAGGAACCCCAGTATTGAAAAATGTGATGTGGATATTCATTTAAAACTATTTTGCCCAAAACTTAGAAAAAATCAGAGAGGCATTAGAAACTAATGAACAGTGAGAGAAATTATTTTTCCTAGTTTGCTTAAGTAACAAAGAACCTAGGAAAAATAAAGAGACCATTAGTCCAGATCAGATTCAAATTAAAATGAATTATTTAGCTTTATTTGAACTGAAAATCAATTAATAGAATTACAAAACTATACCCAAAATGGATAATAAAAATCCAGTGGACCTACAACCACCAAAGCCCCACTACAAAAATAAAGACCACCTCAGTTCAACTTTTTAAGTAAGGAGAATAAATACAAAATGATAATGAGGCATTTTCCAAATAAATCATAAACAACCCCTAATAATATGATAATGGGCAACCAAAATTTAGCTAAGTCCATAATGAGGTAAACCATCAGAGAAAAATGCAAACCCATGAAAAGGAAGCAAATTCTTACCTATTGCTACTGTTTTATGAGAAAGGCCACTAAATTCAAATAATGCATACCACCCCTTCCCCTAAGCAAAAAGATGCCAAACTTCAGAATGATTGCTCTTGCACAAAATAATAACCAAGAAAAATAAGAACTCTGTTGTTTGATATTTTTCAAATATAGTGGTAGTAGAAAGCACCTATTTGGCTTGAAACTTGAGAAAACCATAGTAAAATAACTAAAAGGTATTAATGGCTAGAAATTTGTATCAAGTCATGTTACAACACCTAAAAGCCAGCAAAAATAAGTTTTAGAGAATTACCCACTGTTAAATAATAGTTGTAGTTCAAGCACCCCTTCTGCCCTAGAATTTAATAATTTTGTCCAGAGAAAACTGTTCACTTTTTGAACCCCAAATTTTGAGGCAAAGAATTATACACCAGTAATAAGCCACTGAAATTTTTACAGGATTTTTGGAATTTTATAAAAGCAACTTGTAGTTCAAACCCACTTCAAAAACTTAAGAAGAATAAAGAAAAAGGAAGAAGAAATAAACCTCACTCCAATAAGTTCAACTAGAATTCTTGTCAAACTCACTAAGGCAAAAAAAAGGGAATTCAGTGGAACCCCAAAGAAAATAAACCTACCACTTACTTTAGCTAAGTAATCCAATTTACCAAATATACCACCCAAGGGTCTCACATAAGTAAGGTTTAGCTTTATCTAACTCAAGTAGATCATACACCATCAAAAGTTGTAATTTCTAAAAGCACATATCATATCATGCATATATCTTACGCATTGCATTCATTAGATTGTAATCTTGCCGACGGAGAGTACGTGCTCATCCCCGAGCAAGGACCTGTCCAAGAGGAGGACCAGGAGCAGGCTTCAGAGGCTGCTATCGAGGATCTCCCAGTAGCCCCAGCAATTGAAGGTAAGCCCCGGTTTAATGCATAACCGTTTATATATACTATTTCACTACACTTAATGTTTGTAGGTTTGTAATGTGCACTTAAGTGTAGGAGTTGCTTGAAACCTCTAGTTGCATGAACTTAGGATTCCTTTTTGAGATGAATACTAGTATGCTAGGTCGAGTAGCTGCTTTGCTAATCAGGATCTTGGTAGAAGTCGAGTGATTTTTCTAGCACTCGCGCGAGGTCAGGAATTGATTGTATTCCTTTTGATAACGGGGTATATGTTGGTCTATGGACATGGATCCAGGGAGGATGTCTTGTCCATGAGACGGGAAAAAGAATTAAGGATTAATGTGTGGATACCTGAGTCAAGCTTTTGAACGTACTAAGCACATGCCGGGAAATATGGTAACCGGTAAACCTAGTACCTAAGTGAAGCCGGGCGCAGACTTTATCCCTCATGCGACCTGAGACTGGGTCTCCCATGCTAGCTATGGTGGGTACAAGTGCGGTCACTGCACGGCGGCAGCCGGGGTCAGTGGAGCATTGTATGCCAGGGCGGCGAGGCCTGGCCGCGAACGGGGAATCGATGGGGACGGTTGTCATGTGCAGGGTCGGAGTACCCTGACATGCCGTGTGTTTAGGTTTACCTTGCAAGGTTAAAACTCGATTCGAATCGTCTGCTTCTCGCAGCTAATGAGACTGCTTGATTCCTTGTACTGCATCGAGTAAGAAGTGAAATGAGGTTACATGAGATAACTTGTTGATTGAACTAAATGCTTGTCACCATGAATGCTTAGAAAAGGTAAATCTAGCTAAGCAAATGATGATAGAATCTGAAAAGCTAAAAAATGATTTTAGAAACAGCTAGTGCTTTTGGCAAACCAAACCCCTCAGCCAAACAGCTGCATAGTCTAGAGGTAGAGGAGTAGACTCCTCACACCGGGTAAGTCTAGCTGAGTATTAGTATACTCAGCCTTGCTTGTGGCATAATTTTTGCAGGTACCATTCAGGAAATGGTTGATGGTGTGACTTGGCCTACCACCCTGCCACCGGGTTGGACGGTCGAGTGGGATGTTGCTCCGGCAGGAGAGGAGCATGAGGAGTAGTGGGCTAGGCCTTGCCCATTTCCTCGATACCGATGACATCGATTATCCGCTGCACTTTATTTCGTGAACTCTTATTTGCTACTCAAAAACTCCGATTTATGTAATAACTCAGTACTTAATTTGAGGATTCCTGTTTTATTGTATTTCTTCTGTGACTCACCTTCGAGTGAGATTGTGGAATTTGATCCTGGTTAAGTGGCTCTATCAGACTAGATCTGAGGGACTGACGGGTTATTCCGATTTAAGTGTGTTACGGCCCCTGAGGCGTGACTTAGGCACTTAAGCTGGAATAATTCGGGTGGTTCCACCACAGCTGGTATCGGAGAAAATTCCAGCGTAGAGAAAGATAATAAACCATGAATACCAATTTTCAAAATCTAAAATTTGCCTAGAAACTGCTAAGGATCGTCAGGACTAGACCGTTAAACTTAGGACGAAAGGCCTTAGGCGTAGAGGGAAAATGGGTGGCTAATTACTTAGGCCCCGTGAGGCCAGTACTTATATTTTCAAGGATGCCCTGAAAAGCACCCTATTTTCTTTCGAGAGGCAACGTCTTCTTTTTCTCAGCATGCATGCATCATAAAACACAAAGAGGAAATTAAATTTGAGCTAACCCACCCTCTTTAAACCATCCGGGCTCTCTTTTTCTTTTTCCTTCCACCATAATCTTTACCTTTGATTCCCTTCCGCAGATGAATTCACCCACCCCCGCCAGTGGAGGAGACTCTAGTTTCAGTTCTGACTTCCTTTCTCGCGATGGTTTTCCTTCCATCTTGTGGGAAGTGCTTAACTCCGCCGGTTACCCTACGCCCCCTTTGTACACGGTGCAGTTGTATGAGGAGCATCGGGTACCTCGTTGTCGGGTCTGGCTGACTTTGGAGGCTCATCCCCTTCGGCCGGGTTGGCGTTCTCTTGATTCTGAGACAATTGGACTCAGGACGGACGACACCGTTGAAGCAGCAGCCATGAAGGCTCTGACGACTTTTTGTGGCTACCATCCCCTGGAGATGGTGATGCACCCTTTGGGACTCTTCCCTGCTGGGAGGAAGGATGATCCCATGTGGTGTAACCGCGTGAGCCATGTGAAAGATGTGTGGGCAATGTATCCTGACTTGGTTGGGAGGGTCACTATTCAGTGCATGAGTGCGCTGTACCGCCTTCAGGCCCTTCAGAGCGACGCTATGGCACACCTTGCCAACATCGCTCAGACCACCAAGCTCACTCTCGATAGTCGAGAAGATTTTGTGGTTGATCTATCCACCGAGTTGGTAGAGAAGGATCTGCAGGTGGAGAGGCTGAGCCAGCGCATTGCCACCTTGGAGCAGCAGGTGGAGATCCGAGACAACACTATTGATGTCTTGGAGAACCAGCTTCACGATGTGCAGAGGGAACTCGAAGAAGCAAATGACCACCTGGACATGCACCACTTGGAGATGGAGGCCAATGAAGCCGGAAGCGAGGGAGAAGAGGATCCCGAGGAGCTAGGACCAGCCCCTGGTGCCAATGGGACTACCTCCGCGATGCCCCCTTCACCCGCATCCAGTGTCGCTTCCACCGCTCAGGGTTAAGCAGTCACTTCGACACTCTTAGGCGGATAGAAACCTATGCGAGCTTAGTTAATATCAGATTTTGGACTAGGCTTATGGGTACTTCCTCCTAATTGATGTAACCATGTGAACTTTTGAATTTTGTGGGATATTTGTCACCATGATATCTTAAATTCGAACCTAATATTATGATTATGGCATTTTTCCTTCCATATGGGATAATATCTTGATGTTCGAAACTATGAGTTGGGATAACAATGGCGGCAATCTCTATTTTCAGATGGCAGCTAGGCAGCGTCGCGGGCATAACGAGCAGGTTCCCCCGCCACCTCCTCCAGCTCCCACAGTGCAGGAGCTGATGGCCCAGCAGAATGAGATTCTGCGACAGCTCTTGCAGCGCCAGCCCCACCCTCAGCAGCATGGTGGAGGCCAGCCTCAGCGACCTCCGGCTATGGCAACATACCAGGAGTTTCTGAGCACGCAGCCGCCCTTGTTCACCAAGGCAGAGGATCCGTTGGACGCCGACGTATGGCTTCGCGTCGTCGAGTCCAAGTTTCCCCTCCTCACGGGAGACTGCCCTGATGCTACCAAGACCCACTTCGCCGCGCAGCAGCTTCGCGGATCTGCTCGGACTTGGTGGGATCACTTCCGTGCTATGCTCCCCGCTGATCGTGAGGTGTCTTGGGAGGAATTCAAGACTGCCTTCAGAGGACACCACATCCCAGCTGGCATTCTTGATCGGAAGTTGAATGAATTCCTAGCCCTTAATCAAGGAACCCGCACGGTACTGCAGTATGCACAAGCTTTCAACGACTTATGCCAGTATGCAGGGTACCATGCTGATTCTGATGAGAAGAAGAGGGATCGTTTCCGTAGGGGTCTCAACACCAAGCTGCGGGAACGACTCAACACTGTCCGGGCTGATAGCTTCAATGAGTTGGTCAATATGGCCATCTCCCAGGAGGATTGCATTGTAGCTCACCGGGCAGAGAAGAAGAGAAAGGCACCAATGGCAGCACCATCCGCTCAGGCTCAGAGGTTCCGGATTGTTTCTCACAATCAGAGCAGGGGTTTTCAGCAGCAGGCAGGCAGATGGGTGATCAGGCCACCTCCGCAGCAGAAGCCGGCACCCAACCGCTTTCCAGCTCCCGCTCCGAGAAACAATCAGCCTCCGCAGCAGCAGCAGTTTCGCCAGGGCAATGGGAACAAGTGTTTCACTTGTGGCAATGTGGGCCACTATGCCAAGAATTGTCCCAGGAACCAGCAGAGGCAGATGCCAGCACCAAATCAAGACAAGGGAAGAAAGCAGAAGGTGCAAGTCAGGCAAGGGAAGCTCAACTTCACCACTCTTGCGGAAGTACCTGAAGGAGCTCCTATCATGACTGGTATCTTTTCAGTTTATAATCAACCTGCTTTAATTCTGTTTGATTCTGGTGCATCTCATAGTTTCATTAGCCAAAGGTTCAGTGCTAAATGCAAACTGTCATTCTCTCACTCGAAAGGGTCATTCATGATAGTCACACCTGGGGGTAAAATTTCAACTAAACAATTAAACCAAAGTGTGCCTATTCAACTGGGAAGCCACATTGTCAAAACCACTCTTCTTGTGTTGGGATTGGAAAATGTGGACATTATTCTAGGAGCTAATTGGATGACCTTGCACCAAGTTGTGCTTGATATAGCCAGTCATACCGTGGAAGTTAATTCTCCGTTCTGTGGGAACTTCACTTTAATTCTGCCCAGTCAAGGTCCTACTCAGTCATGTGCTTTCTCTATGACGGAGTTACCTTTGAAGAAGATCCCAGTGGTCTGTGAGTATGCAGATGTCTTCCCTGATGAATTGCCAGGAATGCCACCGGACCGGGATATTGAATTCGCCATCGAGTTGCAACCGGGAACGACCCCAATTTCCAAGAGGCCCTACCGAATGCCACCCGCTGAGTTGGCAGAGTTGAAGCAATTGCAAGAGTTGCTGGATAAGGGATTTATTCGCCCGAGCACTTCGCCTTGGGGATGTCCAGCACTATTTGTGAAGAAGAAGGATGAAAGCTTGAGGCTGTGTATAGATTACCGCCCTCTTAATGCGGTAACTATCAAGAACAAGTATCCTTTGCCTCGTATTGATGTTCTTTTTGACCAGTTGGTCGGGGCCAAGGTATTCTTCAAGATAGACCTTCGCTCTGGCTACCATTAGATCAAGATACGAGCAAGTGATATTCTGAAGACGGCATTCTCAACCAGATATGGACTATATGAATTCTTGGTGATGTCATTCGGGCTGACAAATGCACCAGCATATTTCATGTATCTGATGAATTCTGTTTTCATGCCTGAATTGGACAAGTTCGTGGTAGTTTTCATTGATGACATCTTGGTGTACTCAAAGAACGAAGAAGAACATGCTGGACATTTGCATGTAGTTCTTCAACGTCTGCGAGAGCACCACCTTTATGCCAAGTTATCCAAGTGTGATTTTTGGCTAAAAGAAATCAAATTCTTGGGTCACACTATCTCTCAGGCTGGAATAGCTGTTGATCCTGATAAAGTGCAAGAGGTGATGAACTGGAAGCCACCAACAACTGTTCGTCAGATTTGGAGTTTTCTGGGATTAGCTGGTTATTACCGAAGGTTTATTCTGGACTTCTCTCGAATTGCGAAGCCTATAACTGAGTTGCTGAAGAAAGAAGTCAAATTTGTTTGGAGTCAGAAGTGCGAAGATGCCTTCCATGCATTAAGGCAGCATCTGACCACAGCACCAGTATTGGCGCAGCCTGACAGCAGCAAGCCTTTTAATGTATATTGCGATGCCTCTGGCACCGGGCTAGGTTGTGTCTTGATGCAAGACAACCGAGTCATTGCTTATGCCTCAAGAGCACTCAGGCCTCATGAGCAAAACTATCCCACTCATGACCTTGAGCTAGCAGCAGTGGTTCATGCATTGAAGATGTGGAGGCATTATCTAATGGGGACCCACTGCAACATCTTCACTGATCATAAGAGCCTTAAGTACATCTTTACTCAGGCTGATCTTAACATGAGGCAGAGAAGATGGCTAGAGCTGATCAAGGATTATGACCTGGAGGTACATTATCACCCAGGAAAAGCTAATGTGGTAGCAGATGCCTTGAGCCGGAAGATGCAGTGCAATTGTGTTCTGATGGATTCTCGCATTAACACCTTGTGTGATGAGTTGAGCAAGATGCAAATTGAAGTGATTCCTTCTGGTTCTTTGTCTCACACTTCTGTTGAGCCAGCTTTGCAAGACCAGATCATCATGGTCCAGCTCAGTGACAATGGAGTGCAGATTATCAAGAAGAATCTCCATCAGAAGGTTGAGAAGTATAATTGTTTCCGCCACGATGAAAAGGGTGTGTTATGGTTTAAAAGCAGATTGGTGATTCCTAAGGACCAAGATCTCAAGAGGAAAATCTTGGACGAGGCTCATCTCTCCAAATTCTCTATGCATCCGGGAAGCACCAAAATGTACCATGATCTGAAGCCCTTGTACTGGTGGACCAGAATGAAGAGGGAGATAGCCCAGTATGTATCAGAATGTGACACCTGTCAGAGGGTAAAGGCTAGCCACTTGAAATCAGCTGGAGCTTTGCAACCCCTGTCCATACCTTCATGGAAGTGGGATGACATCAGCATGGACTTCATCGTGGGACTGCCCAACACCTCTCGTCATCATGACTCAATTTGGGTTATTGTGGACCGATTGACAAAAGTGGCACATTTTCTTCCTGTGCACACCACTGATAAGGCTCAGAAGTATGCAGAATTGTATATTGACCGGATCGTGTGTTTGCACGGATTACCTCGGACCATTGTTTCTGACCGAGGAGCCCAATTTGTTGCCAGATTTTGGGAACAATTGCAAGAGTCTCTGGGAACCAAGCTAATCAGGAGTTCAGCTTACCACCCACAGACTGATGGTCAGACGGAAAGGGTAAACCAGATTCTGGAGGATATGCTGGGAGCTTGTGCGATCGATTGTGGCAAGAACTGGGATAAGCACCTCTCCTTGGCAGAGTTTGCTTATAACAACAGTTATCAATCCAGCCTAAAGATGGCACCTTTCGAAGCTCTCTATGGAAGAAGGTGTAGGACACCACTCAATTGGTCTCAACCTGGAGAAAGAGAAGTTTTTGGACCTGACTTAGTGACTGAAGCCGAAAGGAAGGTCAAACTAATCAGGAAGAATCTAGAAACTGCTCAGGCCAGGCAGAAGAGTTACCATGATAAAAGAAAGAAACCTCTCCAGTTCGAGGTGGGAAGTTTTGTATACCTCAAGGTATCACCCACCAAGGGAGTGCAGAGGTTTGGGATCAAAGGCAAGCTAGCCCCTCGTTACATTGGACCTTATGAGATCATAGAAGCATGTGGACCCGTGGCATACAAGCTGAAGTTACCTTCCAAAATGTCTGCCATTCACGATGTATTCCATGTATCTCAGCTGAAGAAGTGTGTTCGATTGCCGACTGAAATCTTAGCAGAGCCAGAATTGGAGATAGAGCCAGATCTATCGTACCAAGAGTACCCCTCCAAGATTCTGGATTGCAAAGAAAGATCAACTCGGGCTAAATCGATCAAGATGTACAAGGTCCAGTGCAGTAATCACTCAGAGGAGGAAGCTACTTGGGAAACCGAGGAATTCCTGAGATCCAACTTCCCCGATTGCCTACCCAAGGAAGCTGGTATGTAATCACACCCAACCCCTCCTCCTGCCCTTCGAATCTAATTTCCAAAAATATAATCTTAATTCAGAATGAAGTAACTATGAAGTAAAACTTAAAAAGGACTTCCTTCTGAAGTTGCAAAGAGAATGACATTCGAAGAGCAGTTTTACCCTAATAATAACAGTAACCACCCGTTTCCTTAAGTCTCACCCTTCGCTTCACCCCGGAAGGACTCTGGCCTGAATCTCGGGACGAGATTCCTTTAAGGGGGGAAGGCTGTGACACCCCAGTGTCACTTAGGGCTTCTCTTAAAATGCCAAACCAAGAACCATCATTTTATGTGAACCAAAGTAAGCATGAGCATCAAATTAACTTAAGAATGAAGAATTCCCCAAGCATATACTTAGAAGTATCATGATCAAGACAATTGAGTATTTTTAAAAGGTAAGAATATGTAACCCTAATAAAAACCCTAAATAAGCCCCATGAGCAAAATTTAAGAAAATAAGGAGAAGGGTATGGAAAATTTAAAATTATGACTTGAGCCAATTATAAAAGTTAAAGTATATTAAATAAGCAACAAGAAAGGTTGAGAAAGCTTAGCCAAATTAACTCAAATAAGTTCTCAAATCAGCCCCTGAACTATGAACCCTTGGAGAAATTCAGATTTCTGAATTTCTGAAATTCAGACCTCTTTCCAAAGATCAACTGCGTTCTCTGTTTTTCGAAACTCAAAACCAGGAGATCCAAATATCAAAGTTGTGCCAAATTCCCTTGAACACATCCTGGAAAAGTTTGAACTCAAACTAAATTCATTTGACATGGTTTTGGCGTGGTTTGACCTCGGGACGAGACATTCTGACACTGGCACCTTGGTGACGCTACAACTCCCTGTCCCTGGCCTAAAACCGCGCGATGTCCATACATAAAAGACAAAGCTTGGTCAGATGAACAAATCCTTCACAGCGATCTTGCCCAAATTCGCGAAGATTTGCTCCCAATCAGCGCTTGAACTCGGGCAGAAGCATCGGGCACACGTGTTCGACCGTGGCTGACACCCCCGGTTCATGCCCGTTCGCGCACCCGCGCCTTCAGTGCACGCCCGCGCGTGCTCGCCGGTCCACGACCGCCCGTGCACCGCGCCGTGCC
The DNA here is from genome assembly GCA_029449295.1 of Zea luxurians. Taxonomy (NCBI): domain Eukaryota; kingdom Viridiplantae; phylum Streptophyta; class Magnoliopsida; order Poales; family Poaceae; genus Zea; species Zea luxurians. The sequence continues at coordinate 38,340,450 of JAOPSE010000001.1, read as the reverse complement.
TATAAAGCCTTCCCAAGCGCGCCCCATTTCGCCCCGCACTAACCAGCTCCAGCCGGCCACCTTCCCTTAGCTCCGGCGAGCTCCATTCCACCCGCCATTGCCGCCAGAGCTTCGGCCGCCGTGGCCAGCCCACTCCAACCACCCTCGAGTCGAGCTAGTGCTTCGGCTAGCTCCACAAGTAGCCCGTGAAGCTCGCCAAGCCCTCGGACCAGGCTGGACTTCACCGGAGGCCCGAGATCGACCTCACCGGACTTCGGTCTTCCGCCGCCGCGCGTGGACCGAGCTAACCAGTGAGTCTCTGTTCAATTCCTTGCACCCATATCTTCTCTGGCATCCCGTGAACCCCTCTGACCCATCCAATTGATCTACCTCGCCGTGGCCAGGCCGGACTCCTCGTCGCCGACGAGAATCCCCGCCTGCGCGCGTGGACCTACCGACTCCGGCCATCCCCGACGGCGACCCGCACCTCGTTGTGATCCCCGAGACCTCCCCTACGTCCTCGACCACTTCACCAGAGCCATCTCGCCGCCGGTAAGCCCCTCCGCCCTTTCTTCCGCCACGGTTACTGTTTAACTTAGGAGAAGGACCTTGAGTTGGGAGGTGAAGAACCCGGGGGGTTTTCTATAACGTCAGTGACTCATGTAAATAGTAAACTGTTGGGGGCCTTCGGCTTCCGAAGGTCCTCAAAAATATGATTTAACAGTGTTTCCGGAGTATAATGTGTGAACAGGTATCTTCGGACTCGAATCGGTATCACAGTGGGAGAAGGATACGAAGGGTGATACAGCGCCGAAGCTAAGTGGGAAAGCTTCGGCATGATGGCAGAAAAGGAAACCGACTTAAAGATGAAAATGCTATTTAGGCCTCGGCGGATTACTATAGAATCACTACCAAATGTAAAGGGCTTGAGTGTAATTTTACATGAATTGTGTCCCATGCCTATAAATAGATGAACAGTGCTCCCGTACTGTTCACGCTGACTTGGCATTTTACTTTTGCGTCACGCTTGTACTTACATCCTCCTTCAAGCCGAAGGTACATTTGTCATTGGATATCATTTCTATTTTTCCATAATAACAATAATATAAAAAAAATGAGTTAAAGATTATACATAATTGTTTACGTTATCTTTTATATTTTATATGCTTCTTTCTTCATTATATGTTGTGTTTATGAAGGTATTCCCTTCATAACCTTCGTCCGAAAATCATTATACCCCAAGGGAAATAATGCTTCGAAGGACGAAGGGCTTTAATATTTATCATTTTTTGTGTTGCCTTATTCTTAACTCATAGCATTTGAGAACAAGTCCCCAACATTGGCGCCCATCTCCGGTGAACTCACTTCCACTCCTCGAGTTTTGAACATCTTCGGCAATCATAAACCTTCGTTATGGCGCCGAAGAAAGCTTCAGCAACTGGGGCTGCAGTTCTGCAACCGCTGGACCCCAATCAGGAGACTCTCTCTCTTCGGGAGGCCCAAAACCAGAAGAGGAAGGCTGTCAGCCCGACACCGCAAGAGGATGAGCTAGACCAAGAAATCAGGGACATGGAGATGCTTCATCAACAGGTGCAGAGGAAGAAGGAAAAGATGGCCAGGCTAGCAGAACTGCAAAGGCAAATAGACGAAGCCTCTGAAGAAGTTCGTCATCTTACTCAGGATGAGCAGAACCGAAGGCCTCAGCACAAAGACCTTCATCAGGAGGGTTTCTTCAACGAAGATGACTGGTATGAGAATTTCCACCATGGAAATTTTGCTTTTGATGATGCTTCTCCTCTGTCCGCTGAGCTGCAGGCTACACCTTGGCCTTCGTCCTACAAGCCGCCCCAGCTTCCCATGTTCGACGGCCATTTAGACCCGAAGCAGTTTTTGATGAGTTACGAAGCAATAGTATCTTCGTATGGTGGCAATACTGCAGTCATGGCAAAATCTTTTGTTATGGCAGTCAGGAGTGTTGCTCAAACCTGGTATTCCTTCCTTCGACCAGGAACGATCACTTCATGGCAAAAGCTGAAGGACATGTTGTTAACCAGCTTCCAAGGGTTTCAGACGAAGCAGGTCACTGCTCAAGCTCTATTCCAGTGCACCCAGGATCACGAGGAATATCTTCAGGCATATGTCCGGAGGTTCTTACGTTTGAGGGCGCAGGCGCCAACAGTGCCCAATGAAATTGTAATTGAGGCCATGATCAAGGGACTTCGGCCAGGACCTTCAGCTCAATACTTTGCTAGGAAGCCTCCTCAAACTTTAGAGAAGCTGCTCCAGAAGATGGACGAGTATATTCGGGCCGACAATGATTTTCGTCAAAGAAGAGAGGAAGCTTTCAGGTTTTCCGAAATGACCAGGGGCTTCGGAGGAAGATTTTATCCGAGGCACGTCAGGTCAATTCACAACTCTGCTCAAAATGATGATAAGGGGAGTCAGCAGCAAAGGCCTCAGTGCTCCTCACAGGCTTCGGGGCAATAGCAAAGCTCCTTCCGACCGCCAGCCCCAAGAGGCAGAGGAGCCAGGGGCTTCGACGGAAGATTCGGAGATCAACCAAGGAGAACATTTTGCTTGTTCTATGGTGAAAACAAGGGCCATACCACTAGGATGTGCCATGTTACCATCCAGAAGCAAAAGGAGATAGCCGAAGCTGCAGCACAATAGGGTCAGCCGAAGCAGATCATGCATACTGCTTCGTATCATTCGCCTTACATCCCAGAATATGTAGGCAATCACCCTGAAGTTTCTGTTGCTTCGACGAGTCAACCTCAAGCTTCCTGGCAACAGCCTCCGCCTCCACCACCGCTGCAACAAGGCCAGCAGCTAGAAGGGGGCCAATACGCTCAACATCAAAGGGACTTCAGAGAACAGTCCGAAGCTCGCACAGTCAATAGTACTGTGCCAGAGTCGAAGCACATTTATTGACAAATATCCTACCTTGATAGTGGTCTTTTCCATTCAGTTTTATTTTCTGTGTAATAAAGGATACTTTTTAAATCTCATGCAATAGTTTCATTGTCTGCCACAAGGAAAATATATCTTCTTCACAGGCTTAAGTTGTTGAAGCTTAAAGATTTGCGATAACAAGCAGGACCTTCGAATTATCAAAAATTTATTTTAAAAGGCACGGTATGAATTTTCCGAAGCAACAAAAAGTCGTTCTAAGGAACGCAGAGTAAGTTTGCTGAAGTTACAAAAAGCTGTTCCAAAGGGGGCGCAGAGTAAGTTTTCTGCTCAGAAGTCATTCCAAAGGGAATGCAGAGCTTACAGCGAAAAATAAACGCTGATACCGCCTAAGTAAAAGGCGAAGCGCGAAAAGTCAACGCGAACACCGCCGAAAGTAAAAGGCGAAGAAGCTCCTAAGGGAGGCTTACAGCGAAAAATAAACGCTGATTCCGCTGAAGTAAAAGGCGAAGAAGCTCCTAAGGGAGGCTTACAGCGAAAAGTCAACGCTGATTTAAAAAGATTATGTGTTTTATTGCAGGGATGCAAGTGTATCTTCGGAATAAATACCATTTTACACAACATAACATCATCACATCATCTCGCATAGCATAAGCATCATACATCATGCTGCATATGGCACAAGAAGGGGGCACAATATCGATCTTCGGAAAAATGCTTTGAAAAAGGGAAAATTATGCAAAGTCCCAAGGACATACAACATTGATCTTCGAAGTGTAGCTTCGGAAAATATTTTCACGAAGCTTGAAAATTCTTCATCAGAGCACTATGGATATCGTTGTGATAAATGAAAATTCTTCTTCACGAAGCATGAAAAGAAGGGAAGGTGTTTTTTCGTCAAAGACTCAAAAACGGTATGTATGTAGAATTTCATGCATCGTAAAGAATTGAACCGCAAAAAACAAGTATATTACATTCAGGGTTACAAGATATTACACATATTACATTTTAGATGTTTTTACAATAGTACCTAGTCTTCCCTAAGTACTACTTCCGCAGCTTCGTTCAGGAGTTGATTGACAACTTGATCCATGATAGCTTCGGCCATCTTTTTGATTTCATCGTCGTCCTTCGGGTGAGGGCCCGGAGGCGTTCTAGCAGGATCTGAAGGAGGACAGGATACGGCTACATTGCTATTACAATTGGCGAACGGAGTTTGAAATCAAAAATTACAACACGATAAAAACCATTAGTTAATACCTATTTGCCCTTCGGGCTCTGCGCTTTTCTCAGCAGCCTCGGCCACTTTTCTAGCATCATGGATGCCTTTTTCGCTTTTTTGAATAATTTCTCGGGCCATTTCTCGGCCACCGTTATCCCAGATATCGGTGAAAAATTTTCCACCAACTATGCTAGCTTCAGCTGAAGGGTCTTTAGCGTCTTCGAAGGACAACACAGTTTCGGATTGTGCTAAAATTTTTACATGTTCGCAGCCTTTCCTTTCTAAAATGGTGGCAATCCCCCTGGCACCCGAAAAAGCGCATATGTCTCCGCGACTATTTAAAATTTCTTCAAAGGCCTCAGCTTCGTGATTAATCCATTCAATGGGACCTTCGGGGTTGCCTCTTGTAAAGTTTTCTTCACTTGAAAATGCGCCTACGCTGGCGAAGCTAGCCTTCATTTTCTTAACGCACTCTATAGATTTGTCATAGCATCTTTTCTTGGACGAACGAAGCTCTTCGACAGTTCCTTCTAAATGATTTGGCATTGGTCGCTAAGTTCTCGCTTCGTTTCTTCAAGTATGCGTTCTTCTTTAGCCCGGGCTAATTGCTTCCGAAGGTCGTCAATCTCGTGCTTTTGAGCTGCAACTTGTGCTTTAGACGCAGCTTCGTTCTCCTTTATTTTATCTACCAATGTAACTAGAATTTTGTCCTTTTCCAAGGCTTCATTTCTTAGTTTAATTACCTCTGTCCGAAGGTTGTTAAAAGCAATTTCATAGCTCTCGTCTTCGGCATTCTTTTGTGCTCTCAGCGCGTTGCTTAGAATTAAACCCTATAAAAAAGTTAGTATAAAAATAAAAGAATAAATTTCAAATCATAAAATTTCTAAATGCGCAAGTCTCGTACCTTCAGGCTATTATACGCAAGGCTGTCCGCAAGATCGTCCTTTGTCATTGCGCAGAGGCCAGCCTCCAACTTCGGAAACCCCATGCTTCGGGCCATTTCCCGGTAGACGAGTAATTCTTTGTTATCCGGAAGGCAGTATAGGAAATCATCTTCATTTGTACCATTGAACACTAGTGCCCCTTTCGGATATTTCAATTCTTTGGCATAGTGATTAGCTTCAAAAACTTCTTCTTTTGATAATTTTTTCCCCGAAGCATGTCGAACAATATAATCAAGGACTTTGGGGGATGCTTCGGGGGCAGCAGCACTGATTTCCTCAACAAAAATTGGCTCCGTCATTTTTTCTTCCTCGGTTTCCAAGGGTTTTACCTTTGTGGGCTCTGAAGGCCCAGCTTCAGTCTCAGTTTGTTGTTTTGGAGCCTTAATATCAGAAATTTTAGTCTCCACTTCGGAAGTTTCAACAGTCTTTTTCGGAGTCGTGCTTGAGGACTTAATTGTCTCCAGAACATCTAGCACATTGACCATTCTTTTTCTTTTCGGGGTCACTGCTGGGCCCTTTTGATTCTTTATTGTCCCAACACTTGCTGAAGGACTTAAAATTTCCAATATTTTCGTTCCTTCAGTTCTCGGTTTTTCTGCTTCCGTTGCTGAGGATGCTTCAGTTTTTTCTTCGATCTTCGGCGCTGAAGTTGGTTCCTTAATTTCGGTGGCCGAAGAAGTTTCACCAGCGAACTCAGGCACTGTAGCTGGTTCAATGTAGCGTGGCCGGTGTGTGAGAACCTTTACCCTTTGTCTCTTCGGCGCTGGCTCGCTGGGTGCGGCTGAAGCTGTTTCCTGTGCAGAAGCTGCATTCTTTCTTTTTTGGCCCCGCGCCGGATAGTGGTAGTCGGGGTACATGAACCCAATTGCGTCAAACACTCAGTTCAGTCTTTTTTTTTTCGGCCTCCGAAGGCTGCTGACATTGCAGTATCTTCGGCCTTTGAGTAAACCCCAAGTAGTTCATCACTTAAATTTTCAATACTTTTTAGCCAGTCGTCATCAGGCTCAATGAATTTATCTCCAAATTTGAAAGTATACTTCAGCCTAATAAGTCCACCTTCGTCAGCCTCCTTTATGGTCTCTTGCGGCATTTCCCACTTTTCCGCGAGCGGCCATACTCTGAAGGCAATATGCTCTTGGACCAAGTCCCTCGTTCCAATAAAAGAGCAAATAACTCCGAAGGCTCTCTGGCATTCTTCGGCAGCTTCATTCATTTCAACCTTCGGCTTCCGCAGGCCGAAGCGTTGCCAAATAGGGCGCATAATTATACCTTTAATATCGTCCCGTGTTTTCAGGTCATTCTTCACATAAAACCATTCTGTCATCCAGTCGCCGGGCCATTTCTTCCGAAAGGTTGGCACGGGGCAGCTTGACCCAGACCGAGCAACGAAGCTGTAGCAGCCGAAATTATTGTGATACTGTTCCTTACCCCAGGGCTTTGTCTCGTATAACAATTTGTGTATGTTGCAGAAACTTTTCGCATCCGGTTCTAGACCTTGGCTTCTCACCGCCCACACGAAGATATTCATCCTTATGATTGCTTCGGGGGTAAGCTGGTGAAGATAAATTTCAAATATTTTCAGCACCTCTACGACAAACCTGCTCAGGGGAAATCGTAGTCCAGCTTTTAAAAAGCTTCGGAATACTACGACTTCATTTTCCTCAGGAGTCGGACAAGTCTTCTCTCCTTCGTCGGCCCTCACAATGGACAAGTCTCGGAAATATCTTCCCCTCATGCTGACAAGATGATTTGCTTTGATACTTGATTTGCCGAAAACCCCATGGCTTGGTCGCCAAGGGCGATCTTCGGAGTCTTCACCACCACTATCCACATCATAACTGTCGCTGTCATCAGTATCTTCAGATAAACCTTCCAAAATCTCTTTGGTGATTTTTTCTGTATTGGTCTTCGACATTGCTTCAAGAAATCCCAGGTTTTTCTCTTCAGAAAGAGTCAGCTTCATCTCGGCAGCAGCCTTTTTATCTTCAGACATCTTCAAAAATGCTAGAAACTATTTTAGAGCCGAAGCTTAAAAACTTAAAAAGTCAAGCAGTTGGTGCGTAAGAGCTAAAAGTTGAGTAAGCAAGAGCAGACGGCAAGAAAGCGTACCAAATAAGTTTGTGGTATGCTCTTATTTATATGCCCAGCGCATTGAAAATTGGAGGGCCCTGCTTGTCAGTGAATGTTGCTATTCTAGCAAAAGGAAGGTGTTTTTTCGGACCTTCGGCTTAAAAGCCTTCGTCCATGTCGCAATCTAAATTTATTGTTCTAACAAATTAATATTGCGAGGGGCTACTGTTGGGGGCCTTCGGCTTCCGAAGGTCCTCAAAAATATGATTTAACAGTGTTTCCGGAGTATAATGTGTGAACAGGTATCTTCGGACTCGAATCGGTATCACAGTGGGAGAAGGATACGAAGGGTGATACAGCGCCGAAGCTAAGTGGGAAAGCTTCGGCATGATGGCAGAAAAGGAAACCGACTTAAAGATGAAAATGCTATTTAGGCCTCGGCGGATTACTATAGAATCACTACCAAATGTAAAGGGCTTGAGTGTAATTTTACATGAATTGTGTCCCATGCCTATAAATAGATGAACAGTGCTCCCGTACTGTTCACGCTGACTTGGAATTTTACTTTTGCGTCACGCTTGTACTTACATCCTCCTTCAAGCCGAAGGTACATTTGTCATTGGATATCATTTCTATTTTTCCATAATAACAATAATATAAAAAAATGAGTTAAAGATTATACATAATTGTTTACGTTATCTTTTATATTTTATATGCTTCTTTCTTCATTATATGTTGTGTTTATGAAGGTATGCCCTTCATAACCTTCGTCCGAAAATCATTATACCCCAAGGGAAATAATGCTTCGAAGGACGAAGGGCTTTAATATTTATCATTTTTTGTGTTGCCTTGTTCTTAACTCATAGCATTTGAGAACAAGTCCCCAACATAAACTAAGGACTGATCCGCGAAGAAAACTTAGAATATCCGCCAGGGACCCCAGTGCAAAGTGGATTTCCATTTAATCAATTCTGTTAACCTTTTTAAATAACCAGAGAACTTGTAAAATCCATAACTTGATGAATTCATAGTCAAAAGATGTCAAACCAATTTTGCTAGATCCTAAATTTTATGAACTATCATTTAAAAATGGTAAACCCTATGCTTTCTGTTCTGAATTTTTAAGTTTAGAATTAAAAACAGAAACTAGCCAAACCTTGTTTAATTAAGGAAAATTAGTTTTTTTTCTGTGCTGAACTTAAGAAAATTTGTGGGAATTCAAACCTCATTTAAACACTGTTTAAGAATAGTAGGAACCCCAGTATTGAAAAATGTGATGTGGATATTCATTTAAAACTATTTTGCCCAAAACTTAGAAAAAATCAGAGAGGCATTAGAAACTAATGAACAGTGAAGGAAATTATTTTTCCTAGTTTGCTTAAGTAACAAAGAACCTAGGAAAAATAAAGAGACCATTAGTCCAGATCAGATTCAAAATAAATGAATTATTTAGCTTTATTTGAACTGAAAATCAATTAATAGAATTACAAAACTATACCCAAAATGGATAATAAAAATCCAGTGGACCTACAACCACCAGAGCCCCACTACAAAAATAAAGACCACCTCAGTTCAACTTTTTAAGTAAGGAGAATAAATACAAAATGATAATGAGGCATTTTCCAAATAAATCATAAACAACCCCTAATAATATGATAATGGGCAACCAAAATTTAGCTAAGTCCATAATGAGGTAAACCATCAGAGAAAAATGCAAACCCATGAAAAGGAAGCAAATTCTTACCTATTGCTACTGTTTTATGAGAAAGGCCACTAAATTCAAATAATGCATACCACCCCTTCCCCTAAGCAAAAAGATGCCAAACTTCAAAATGATTGCTCTTGCACAAAATAATAACCAAGAACAATAAGAACTTTGTTGTTTGATATTTTTCAAATATAGTGGTAGTAGAAAGCACCTATTTGGCTAGAAACTTGAGAAAACCATAGTAAAATAACTAAAAGGTATTAATGGCTAGAAATTTGTATCAAGTCATGCTACAACACCTAAAAGCCAGCAAAAATAAGTTTTAGAGAATTACCCACTATTAAATAATAGTTGTAGTTCAAGCACCCCTTCTGCCCTAGAATTTAATAATTTTGTCCAGATAAAACTGTTCACTTTTTGAACCCCAAATTTTGAGGCAGAGAATTATACACCAATAATAAGCCACTAAAATTTTTACAGGATTTTTGGAATTTTATAAAAGCAACTTGTAGTTCAAACCCACTTCAAAAACTTAAGAAGAATAAAGAAAAAGGAAGAAGAAATAAACCTCACTCCAATAAGTCCAACTAGAATTCTTGTCAAACTCACTAAGGCAAAAAAAGGGAATTCAGTGGAACCCCAAAGAAAATAAACCTACCACTTACCTTAGCTAAGTAATCCAATTTACCAAATATACCACCCAAGGGTCTCACATAAGTAAGGTTTAGCTTTATCTAACTCAAGTAGATCATACACCGTCAAAAGTTGTAATTTCTAAAAGCACATATCATATCATGCATATATCTTACGCATTGCATTCATTAGATTGTAATCTTGCCGACGGAGAGTACGTGCTCATCCCCGAGCAAGGACCTGTCCAAGAGGAGGACCAGGAGCAGGCTTCAGAGGCTGCTATCGAGGATCTCCCAGCAGCCCCAACAATTGAAGGCAAGCCCCGGTTTTACGCATAACCGTTTATATATGCTATTTCACTACACTTAATGTTTGTAGGTTTGTAATGTGCACTTAAGAGTAGGAGTTGCTTGAAACCTCTAGTTGCATGAACTTAGGATTCCTTTTTGAGATGAATACTAGTATGCTAGGTCGAGTAGCTGCTTTGCTAATCAGGATCTCGGTAGAAGTCGAGTGATTTTTCTAGCACTCGCACGAGGTCAGGAATTGATTGTATTCCTTTTGATAACGAGGTATATGTTGGTCTATGGACATGGATCCAGGGAGGATGTCTTGTCCATGAGACGGGAAAAAGAATTAAGGATTAATGTGTGGATACCTGAGTCAAGCTTTTGAACGTACTAAGCACATGCCGGGAAATATGGTAACCGGTAAACCTAGTACCTAAGTGAAGCCGGGCGCGGACTTTATCCCTCATGCGACCTGAGACTGGGTCTCCCATGCTAGCTATGGTGGGTACAAGTGTGGTCACTGCACGGCGGCAGCCGGGGTCAGTGGAGCATTGTATGCCAAGGCGGTGAGGCCTGGCCGCGAATGGGGAATCGATGGGGACGGTTGTCATGTGCAGGGTCGGAGTACCCTGACATGCCGTGTGTTTAGGTTTACCTTGCAAGGTTAAAACTCGATTCGAATCGTCTGCTTCTCGCAGCTAATGAGACTGCTTGATTCCTTGTATTGCATCGAGTAAGAAGTGAAATGAGGTTACATGAGATAACTTGTTGATTGAACTAAATGCTTGTCACCATGAATGCTTAGAAAAGGTAAATCTAGCTAAGAAAATGATGATAGAATCTGAAAAGCTAAAAATTGATTTTAGAAACAGCTAGTGCTTTTGGCAAACCAAACCCCTCAGCCAAACAGCTGCATAGTCTAGAGGTAGAGGAGTAGACTCCTCACACCGGGTAAGTCTAGCTGAGTATTAGTATACTCAGCCTTGCTTGTGGCATAATTTTTGCAGGTACCATTCAGGAAATGGTTGATGGTGTGACTTGGCCTACCACCCTGCCACCGGGTTGGACGGTCGAGTGGGATGTTGCTCCGGCAGGAGAGGAGCACGAGGAGTAGTGGGCTAGGCCTTGCCCATTTCCTCGATACCGACGACATCGATTATCCGCTGCACTTTATTTCGTGAACTCTTATTTGCTACTCAAAAACTCCGATTTATGTAATAACTCAGTACTTAATTTGAGGATTCCTATTTTATTGTATTTCTTCTGTGACTCACCTTCGAGTGAGATTGTGGAATTTGATCCTGGTTAAGTGGCTCTATCAGACTAGATCTGAGGGACTGACGGGTTATTCCGATTTAAGTGTGTTACGGCCCCTGAGGCGTGACTTAGGCACTTAAGCTGGAATAATTCGGGTGGTTCCGCCACAGTCTTGGTGCTTAGAGATGATCAAATAATGCTTGGGTGACTCCTCCATGCGCCTAGGGGTCCCTTTTATAGCCCCACGGCAGCTAGGAGCCGTTGGAGGCATTCTGGGAAGGCAATTCTTGCCTTCTGTCGGGTGGCGCACCGGACAGTCCGGTGCACCACCAGACAGCCACTGTTCATTGTCCGGTGCAGATTGCCTTCCTAAAATGGCACAGCCGACCGTTGCAGAATTGTAGCCGTTGGCGCACCGGACACCGTCCGGTGCACACTGGACAGTCTGGTGCCTCCTGCCGACCGTTGGATCGGGCCACGCGTCGCCCGTAGATTTGGCGGCCGACCGTTGCGCTGGCGGCCGTTGGCTCACCGGACAGTCCGGTGCACCACCGGACAGTCTGGTGAATTATAGCCATACGCCGCCGACGAATTCCCGAGAGTGGCCAGTTCGCTAGAAGCCAGCCTGGCGCACCGGACACTGTCCGGTGCACCACCGGATAGTCCGGTGTGCCAGACTGCGCTGAGTCTTGGCTACTTCAGCCAAGTCTTTTCCTTTTTCTCTTTTCTCTGATTCTAGCACTTAGACAAATATATTAGTACAAAAAAACCAATGTACTAAGTCTAGAATCATACCTTCTTGTTGATTTGCACTTCATCCATCATTTGGCACATAATTACTCACTCAATATGTGTTGGACACTTAATCACCAAAACACTTTAGAAATGGCCCAAGGGCACATTTCCCTTTCAAGAAGGAGAATTGTTCAAACAAGGAGTTTGTTCTCCACTGCTGAAGTGTTTGTCTAGAGCCGAAGGTCAAGAGCTAATGAAAGAGATACACACAGGGATATGCAGAGCTCATATTGGATCCAGACCTTTGCTTGGAAAAGTTTTCAGACAAGGATTTTATTGGCTGAAGGCAGCTTCGGATACAACGGATCTAGTTCAAAAATGTGAAAACTGCCAGAAGTGTGCGAGAGATAAAAAACAACCTTCGTCTCTAACTCAGCTAATTCAGCCCACTTGGCCACTGCAAAGGTGGGGCCTAGATTTACTAGGCCCACTTCCACCAGCGCAAGGAAACTTGAAATATGTTGTGGTAGCAGTGGAGTACTTTTCAAAGTGGATCGAAGCTAAACCCCTAGCTACAATCACTTCAGCCACGACCTAGAAGTTCTTCTGGCAAAATATCATTTACCGGTTCAGTGTGCCGAAGGCTATCATGGTTGATAATGGAACTCAATTTGATGTTGAAACATTAAAACTTTTTTGTCCAAATTGGTACAAAGAAACATTTTGCATCTGTGAGGCATCCAGAATCTAATGGATTGGTAGAACGAGCTAACAAAATTATTATAACAGGAATAATGAAGTTAATCTTCAATCTACCAAAAGGAAAGTGACCAGATGAGTTGGTAAAAGTGGTATGGAATCATCACACTGTTGTCTCAAGATAAACAAGGTTTACTCCATTCAAGCTTTTATTCGAGGATGAAGCAATAACACCGAAAGATTCAAGAACAGGTTCAATAAGGACCCTAGCTTCGGTAGAAGACGAGATGCTTGCAAAATAACAAAAGACACCATAGAAGGGACCAAGCTTCAGACAATAGATAACATCAATAAATATCAGACCGAAACAGTGAAATGGCGAGATAGAAAGGTAAGATTAAAGAATATCAAGCCTGGACACTTGGTGCTTCGAAGAGTGGCCAACCCAGACACAATGGGGAAGCTACAACTTAAGTAGGAAGGTCTCTTCTTGGTAGTGTCTTCATCAAGACCTGGATCATACAGGTTGAAAGATATGGACAGTAATGACATTCCAAAGATCTTGGAATGCAGATGAGCTTCGAAGATATTATGTATAAACTATGTAATTTTCTTACTTTTCCCTATGGCACCCTTTTCCTTTCAAGAGGGGAGAAAGGATTTTAATGGGGCCATATGTTGTAATTTTCATTTTTTTCTTGCGTAGCCCTGTGCAATACAAGGGCCAGCTTCCCCCACATGTAAAATATAAAGATCTGAGATTACACCATCGAGTGTAAAAAAGTATGAAAAAGCTCCAAAGTCATCCCTAAGGGGATGCAGAGCTAAAATGCCACCTAAGTGAAAGGTGACGAAGCTCCAAAGTCGTTCCTAAGGGAATGCAGAGCTAAAATGCCACCTAAGTAAAAGGTGAAGAAGCTCCAAAGTCGTTCCTAAGGGGATGCAGAGCTTAGCTCTAAAGTCGTTCCTAAGGGGATGCAGAGATGAAATACCACCTAAGTAAAAGGTGAAGAGACTCCAAAGTCTTTCCTAAGGGGATGCAGAGTCTGGGTGTGTATTCACGTGAGTGTTTTTACCTTCGACATACATTTTCATACTTCATCACATCATCTTCTGCATCCATACGAACATACATTAGGCATTTGTAGCTTCATCACATCATGACATAACACATAAGGCATTAATAGGAGAAGAAGTGAGGGTTTCTGCCTTCAACGTAAAAAATGCTTCGTTGTGAATGAAGTTGCTTTGCTTCAAATGAAGTTGTTCAACATAAAAAGAAAGAAAAACACTTCGTTATTTACGAGGAGGCCATTCTTTGATTTTGGCCTAAGGGTGCTTCAATGTGAACGGAAAGAAGGGAAAGTGTTTTTTGCCTTCGGCTCAAAAAGCTGCGAGCATCGGTTTCGTCCACAGCAAAGCAGACAACAGTGGAATAAAAGGTAAAGCAGCATTATGAAGCATTCACAAATACAAAAATTTGTTTACATTCAATTACAATTCTTCGTCGAATGATACATTTTCTTGTACAAAGAACCTCTAAAAGTGTTTCTACAGATATTATCAAGAGAAGCTTCTGAAGTCTCCTTCAGCGCTCTAGAACAAGCTTCGGTTCATTAGCTTTCGGCTTTGTTAAGTAGGTTTCGAGCTTCGTCTCTAGCCATCTCTCGGTCGCCCTTTGCCTAGATTTGAGTGATGAATCTGTTGCCTATGCTTCGAGCTTTGGCTGGAATATCAACTAGGTTAGATGGTGAGAGGCTGAAGTTTGGCCTATTAACGACACTTATATGATTGCACCCAGCTTTGATGAAAGCAGCAACCATGCCACGAGAAGCCACTAGAGCACAGAAATCACCATGGCCAGTTATAACTTCGTCGAGAACATCAACCTCTTTCTCAACACATCCAAGGGCTCCAGGAATATCTTCAGCAAAAAGATTAACTTCTTCAGATATGGCTCCAACAGAATTTAAGATACCCCTTAGTTGAGTGATGCATTGAGTAGCAACGCTGAAGCATTTATTTTGAAGAGTTTTGATTGTTTCGTTCATGTTGGGGGCCTTCGTCTTCCGAAGGTCCTCAAAAACACGACTAACATATTTTCTAGTATAATATACTGCCACGGGTGGCTTCGGCTTTGAGATGAAGGTGAACGTATTATGAAAGGCGCGATCTGGAAGAAGGATGAACCAGTTCCGAAGCCGTGGCTGGAGAAGCTTCGGCTCAATACAAGAACGATGATGAAGGATGAAACCGACTTAAAAGGAAAAGAATGTTCAGTCCTCAACATATTACCTTTTAGCTAATAGTAAATGTCAGGGACATGAATGTAATTTTACTCAGGCTGCGTCCTGTGCCTATAAATAGATGAACAGTAACACTGTACTGTTCACGTTGACTTGTAATCGATTGCACGTCACTCTCGGACTTTTACCTTCTGTCAAGCCGAAGGTACAAATGTAATTTAACATCATTGATGTTTGTTCATAATTATATAATGACAATATGAATAATCTAATGATTTAGTATAATTATTCATGCTCTTTATATGCTTCATATGTCCCTGTTTTTATTCCTACATATTGAAATGATGAAGGTATGTCCTTCATAACCTTCGTCTGAAAATCATTATATCCTAAGGGAGATAATGCTTCAAAGGACGAAGGTCTTTAACCATTAACATTTGTGTTGCCTTGTTCTTAACTCATAGCATTTGAGAACAAGTGACCAACATCGGCGCCCACCTCCGGTGAACTCACTTGACCACCTTCGGCAATCATCGACCTTCGTCATGCTGCCGAAGAAATCATCAGGGCAGGGGCTGCACTGTAGCCACTGGATGTTAATCAAGAAACACTACGTGAAGCCAGGAGCCAGAAAAGGAAGGCTGCCATTCCAACACCCCAGGAGGAGGAGTTGGACCAAGAAATTAGGGACCTTGAAGCCATTCATCAACAGGTCCAGAAGAAGAAAGATAAGATGCTTCGTCTCGCCGATCTTCAGAGGAAGATTGATGAGGCCGCTGAGGAAATGCGTCATCTCACCCAAGATGACCAAGACCGAAGGCTTCAACGCAGAGAGCTTCGTCAAGACCATTCGTACAACGATGATGAATGGTATGATGATTTCCATCATGGTAATTTTGCTTTTGATGATGCTTCTCCTCTAGAAGTAGATTTGTAAGCTACCCCATGGCCCCCATCATACAAACCACCTTAGCTTCCTATATATGATGGCCACTCAGACTCGAAGCAGTTCCTAATGAGCTACGAGGCAACCATATCTTCGTATGGGGGCAATACTGCAGTCATGGCGAAATCCTTCATCGTGGCAGTCAAAAGTGTAGCTCAAACTTGGTATTCGTCTCTCAAGCCAGGGACAATCACATCATGGCAGAAGCTTAAGGATATGCTAATCACTAGCTTCCAAGGCTTTTAGACGAAGCCAGTCACTGCTCAGGCTTTGTTTTAGTGTACGCAGGACCATGAGGAGTATCTTTAGGCGTATGTCCGAAGGTTCCTGCGTCTAAAAGCACAAGCGCTTACAGTGCCTAATGAAATTGTCATTGAGGCCATGATCAAAGGGCTTCGGCTAGGACCTACGACTCAGTATTTTGCCAGGAAACCCCCACAAACCCTGGAGAAGCTCCTTCAGAAGATGGATGATTACATCCGAGCTGATAATGATTTTCGCCAAAAGGGAAGAAGCATACAGGTTTTCTGAGATGACCAGGGGCTTCGGAGGAAGAATTCACCCCAGACACGTTAGATCAATTCATAATTCCAACCTAAGTGATGACAGAGGAAGCCAACCTCAAAGGCAGCAACACAACTCTCAATCTTTAGGGCAACAACAAAGCTCTTTCAGGCCACTAGTCCCAAGGGGCAGAGGCAGTAGGGGCTTTAGAGGAAGATACGAGGATCAACCTAGAAGGCTATATTGTTTATTCTATGGTGAAGACAAGGGTCACAACACAAGAACATGCCAAGTCACAATTTAGAAGCAAAAGGAGATTGTCGAAGCTGAGGCGCGGCAGAATCAGCCGAAGTAGGTCTTACATACTGCTTCATGCTATTCTCCCTATGTACCAGAGTACGTAGGCAATCAACAACCTACAGCTTCTATCGCTTCGGCAAGTCACTCTCAAGCTTCCTGGGCCCAGCTCCCATTACCACCTACTCAGACCTGAAGCCAGTAGCCAGAAGGGCTCCAACACGCAAAGCAGCAGCGTGATTTTCGGGAGGAATCCGAAGCCCGCACAGTCAACTGCATTGTGCCTGAATCCAAGCACATCTACTAAAAGAATATCCTACCCTTGATGTATCTTTTTCTTTTCTGTCATCTTATTTTTCTTATACGAAAAACAAGTCACGAAGGACTAAATTATGGTCTCATGTAATAATTGTGCCCGTATCATTAAGTAAAAAGCTTCTTCCTAATAGACTTTCGAAGCTACAAAAAGTCATTTCTAAGGAAGCGGAGTAAGTTCCGAAGCTACAAAAAGTCGTTCCTAAGGGAGCACAGAGTAAGTTCCGAAGCTACAAAAAGTCATTCCTAAGGGAGCGCAGAGTAAGTTCCGAAGCTTAAAAGTCGTTCTTAAGGGAATGCAGAGCCAAAATACCACCGAAATAGAAGGTGAAGAAGCTCCAAAGTCGTTCCTAAGGGGATGCAGAGCTTAAATACCACTGAAATAGAAGGTGAAGAAGCTCTAAAGTCGTTCCTAAGGGGATGCAGAGCTTAAAGACTCCAAAGATGTCCCTAAGGGGATACAAAGTCGTGTGTTCCAGTGTGGGCGCGCGTGTGTGTGTGTTCGGCATCACCATCATATTGCATCATATCATCGCATCATTCCGCATAACATTACATCATACATCATATCGCATCAACAACAAAAAGATTGGGTACGAAGCAGATCTTCGGCAAAAAATTGTTGAATGAAAATGTGCCGAAGCACGAAGCAAACCTTCGGCCAATACAATTTTATCACAACAGATTCGCCATTAAAAAGGGCTTCTTTCTTTACGAAGCATGAAAAGAAGGGAAGGTGTTTTTCGCCGAAGGCTCAAAAACGGTATGTGTGTAAATTTCATGCATCGCAAAGAAATATATTACAATAATTTACATGGCTGATTAATTGTTTCATTCACCAAATGTTACATCGTGTCATTACAATGAAATTCTAATCTTTCTTAAGGATTTTCTCGGTGGCTTCGTTCAGCAGCCTGTCGACGACTTTGTCGACGATGGAGTTGGCAACGCTCATTACATCCAGCGCTTCTTTCATGACCGGATTGGCTAGGGGGTTGTATGGCTCGGGCAGCGGTGACAGTTCAGCTGTAATAAGCAAACTGTTAGTTCGAAGCCAGAAAATAAACACCAAAGCTAAAATTCAAAAACAATAACTATACGCCTTGCGCGCTCGGCAGCTTCTTCGGCTCGCCTAGCTTCTTCTTGGGCATCATGAGTTTCTTTTTCATTTTTCTTTATGATTTCATTGGCCAATTCTCGGCCACCGTTCACCCAAACATCAGAGAAATTTTTTCCACCCACTAAAGTAGCTTCGGCCGAAGGGTCTCTTGTGTCGTCTGTGGAGAAGGCGGCTTCAGTCTGAGCCGCAACTTTAACATGGTCGCAACCAGCCTTCTCCAGAATTGCCGCAATCCCCCGAGCGCCAGTGAAAGCACAGATGTCCCTACGATCGCTCAGGATCTCTTCAAAAGCTTCGGCTTCCTCGCTTATCCAATCAATAACACCCTCGAGGTCACCTCGAATGTTCTCTTTAGAAGAATAAGCACCCACCCTAGCAAAGCCGGTCTGTAATTTTCTTACACAATCCAAGGATTTCTCGAAGCACCTCTCCTTGGATTCGCGAAGCTCCTCAACATTTTTCTCCAGCCTAGTGTTCGACCATTCACTTATTTTTGAGGCTTCATTTCTCAGCTTGATGACCTCTAACCGAAGGTTGCTGAGGGCTATCTGGCAACTTTCATCTTCAACATTCTTTTGCGCCCTCAGAGCATTGCTAAGAATTAAGCTCTGCAAAAAGATAGGATCAACACGACAATACAAGATAAAATAATCTATTTTCAAGTTCATCACTTTTGTACCTTCAGACTGTTGTACGCAAGACTGTCTGCGAGGTCATCTTTCGACATGGCGGAGAGGCCAGCTTCAAGCTTTGGAAATCCCATATTTTTGGCCATCTCTCGGCAGACAAATATTTCCTTGTTGTCTGGAAGACAGTATAGGAAATCATCTTCGTCCGTGCCATTGTACACCAAGGCCCCCTTCGGGTATTTCAGTTCCCGGGCGTAGTGTTTGGCTTCCATGATTTCTTCTTCAGGTAGCTTCTTTCCTGAAGCATGTCGAATAATAAAGTCAGAATCTTCGAATGGTGCTTCAGGAGTAGGAGATCTAGCTTTTTCAGGCACATTTTTCTTCTCTAGAGCCATGCCAGTATCTGGAGATTCTTGCTCAGCTCTTTGCTCAGTTGCAGTAGGCTCTCCCCCTATGGGCACTGAGGGCCCAGCTTTGGTTTCAGCATGAGTTGTAGCAATTTTGGCAACCTTTTTCACAGGGGTAGGAGTTAGTGCCCTTGTTGTCTCCATGATAGCGCCTAGTACGCTAGCCATTCTTCTCCTCTTGGGAGTTGTTGTGGGAGCCTTTGCAACCTTCGGCAACTCTGCCCCAGTTGGTGGGCTCAAGATTTTTTGCGGCTTTGGCTCTGGCTCTTTGACCGCCTCCTCTTTGGCTTCGACATCAAGTTCCGGTGTTGCGGCTGGACCGGCTTCAGGAACCTTCGACAACTTAGTTAGGTCTTCCCCAGGGATGGTGGGAGCAGGTTGTTCTGCTTCGGCAGCAGCGAAGGATGTCCCTTCACCAAGCTTTGGCACTATGGATGTCTCAATGTATCTCGGCCGGTGTGTCAAGACCTTAATCTTTTTGCCCTTCGGCAGAGCAGAGATGGCCGAAGCGGCAGTTTTCCTTTTCTTTCCCTACTTTCGCGAGGGATAGCAATAGTCAGGGTATACGAAACCTATGACATCAAAAACTCTATTAAATCTTTTCTTGCTTTGAAGGCCAATGCCATTGCATCATCTTTGGTCCTTGTGTAGGCCCCAAGCAATTCATCACTAGTTGCCTCAATACTGCTTAACCATTCATCATTTGGCTCATCAAACTCGCCTCTATATCTGAAAGTATATTTTAAATAGACCAAGCCACCCTGACTAGACCCGGCAGCAGCCTCCTTCGGCATCTCCCATTCATTCACAAGCGACCATACACTGTAGGCGATATGTTCTTGAACCACGTCTCTTGTACCAATAAAAGTACACACAGTGTTGAAGCTTCTTTGGCATGTCTCGATATCGTTCCCAAGAGCGGTGGTTGGCCTCCTAATGCCGAAGCGAGACCAGATGGGGCGTTGGATAATCCCCTTTATGTCTTCTCTTTCGATCAGATTATTCTTGACATAAAACCATTCCTCCATCCAAGCCCCGGGGCACCTTTTTCGAAAGGTTGGGACGGGATAACTCACATCGGAGCAAGGAACAAAGCCATAACAACCGAAGTTGTTGTGATATTGCTCTTTACCAGTGGCCTTCGTCTCGTACAGTAGTTCGTGCATGTTGCAGAAGCACTTTGCGCTCGGCTCCAGCCCTTGGCTCCTCACGGCCCAAATAAAACCCCCCATTCTAATAATGGCTTTGGGAGTAATTTGATGTAGGAAAATTTCGAAGGTCTTCAGCACTTCGACTAGGAATCTGCTTAATGGGAAACGAAGTCCTGCCTTCATAAAACTCCTGTAAACAACCACCTCATCCTCTTCGGGAGCATGTGCAGCGCTATCTCCTCCAGCTGTCACAATTGAAATATCTCGGAAATACCTCCCTTTCATAGCATCAATTTGACTTTGCTTAATGGATGATTTTCCAAAGATAGTGTGACTTGGTCGCCAGGGCCGATTTTCTACATCTTCGTCTTCACTTTCCATATCAAAGCTCCCACTATCATCAGAATCTTCAGACAAATCAGCTAGTATCTCGTTTGTAATCTTCTCTGTGTTTGTTTTTTCCATGGCCTCGTAAAAACTAGCCAGGGCAGGATCAGCAACCTTCTTCTCGTCAGCCATTTGGTGGAAAATCGAACAAATACCGAAGCTCGCAAAACAAGTGAAATCTGACAGCAAGAAATTTAAAACTTGAGAAAACAACACAAGCAATTGAAATGGCGCAGCAGATGTTGTCACTGTGGGTTTATATTTATATGTCTAGTACATTGCAACTTGGCGGGCCCCATTTGTCATTGACTTTCGCTATTCTAGTGAAGGGAAGGTGTTTTTTTGGACCTTTGGCTAAAGGCCTTCGTTCACATCGCAGTCTGAATTTGTTAGATACAAGAACAAATTAATACTGCGAGGGGCTACTGTTGGGGGCCTTCGTCTTCCGAAGGTCCTCAAAAACACGACTAACATATTTTCCAGTATAATATACTGTCATAGGTGGCTTCGGCTTTCAGATGAAGGTGAACGTAGTATGAAAGGCGCGATCTGGAAGAAGGGTGAACCAGTTCCGAAGCCGTGGCTGGAGAAGCTTCGGCTCAATGCAAGAACGATGATGAAGGATGAAACCGACTTAAAAGAAAAAGACTGTTCAGTCCTTGACAGATTACCTTTTAGCTAATAGTAAATGTCAGGGACATGAATGTAATTTTACTCAGGCTGCGTCTAATGCCTATAAATAGATGAATAGTAACACCGTACTGTTCACGTTGACTTGTAATCGCTTGCACGTCACTCTCGGACTTTTACCTTCTGTCAAGCCAAAGGTACAAATGTAATTTAACATCATTGATGTTTGTTCATAATTATATAATGACAATATGATTAATCTAATGATTTAGTATAATTATTCATGCTCTTTATATGCTTCATATGTCCCTGTTTTTATTCCTATATTGAAATGATGAAGGTATGTCCTTCATAACCTTCGTCTAAAAATCATTATATCCTAAGGGAGATAATGCTTCGAAGGGCGAAGGTCTTTAACCATTAACATTTGTTTTGCCTTGTTCTTAACTCATATTTTGAGAACAAGTGACAAACAGTTCAGTTTAAGATTCTTTTTAACTTTGGCCTTGATTGTCGCATTTAACGCTTTAGACTCACGATTGAAGCGATCTTGAAAGTCACCTAGAGGGGGGTGAATAGGAAAAACCTGAATTTTACAAACTTTAAACACGCACTATGCTTGGGGTTAGTGTTAGAAACAATTTGGAGTGCAGAAGATAGTTCTCCTTGCTAAGAGTTGCTTAGTCAATGCGGATAACTTTAGGAGCCAACTCAAAATAATATGAGCAAGGGAACTTTTAGAAAGAGGAGGGGAAACAAATCGAGTGGAGATCAACACAAATAAACACGGTGACTTGTTTATCGAGGTTCGGTTCCAAAGAACCTTGTCCCCGTTGAGGAGGCCACAAAGGCCGGGTCTATTCCAACCCTTTCCCTCTCTCAATCGGTCACACAGACCGGTCAAGGCTTCTCCTTAATCACTTGGGTCACTAAGACCCCGCAAGGATCACCACACACTTAGATGTATCTTGCTAGCTTTACAAAGCACTTAAAAGAATAAGAATGAGAAGGAGAAAGCAATCCAAGCAACAAGAGCAACAAAAGAACACAAATGATCCTCTCTCAAGTCTCTAAGAAATTGAGTTGATTTTGGAGCTTGGAGTGGATTGGATGCATTGATTGTGTCTTTGGAGTGTTTGCCTTTGCTCTTGTATTGAATGAGAAGTATAGGATACTTGGATGGCTTGAATGGTGGTGGTTGGGGGGTATTTATAGCCCCAACAACTATTCCAGCCGTTGCTGTAGATGGGTACATCGGACAGTCCGGTGGTGCACCGGACATGATACTATTCACTGTCCGGTACCTGCAACGTTAGCAGACCGTTGGGGTTTGGAGCGGTTGATTGTTGAAGTCGTTTGTCCTCTTGCTGCACCGGCCAGTCCGATGGCACACCGGACAGTCTGGTGCGTTCTGGCTTCGCAGCTCTGACTTCTGACTTCTGCACTATGCACCTTTTTATTACTGTTCATCACAGTCGACCGTTAGCACAGCTGACCGTTGTTCGTTGGCTTACCGGATATGTCCGGTGCACACCGGACAGTCCAGTGAATTATAGCAGAGTGACTCCAGAAAAACCTGAGAGTGGCTAGTTCGTGGAGTGCTCGGCCTGGGCACCGGACAGTGTTCGGTGCTGTAGGAAA
Source organism: Zea luxurians (assembly GCA_029449295.1). Lineage (NCBI taxonomy): Eukaryota > Viridiplantae > Streptophyta > Magnoliopsida > Poales > Poaceae > Zea > Zea luxurians. The sequence continues at coordinate 38,317,730 of JAOPSE010000001.1, read as the reverse complement.
CGGGTGACGCCTAAGAGGGGGGGTGAATTAGGACTTCTAAAACTTTTACTAAACTAGGCCACAATTAAATCCCTAGAGCAAAACCTATGCAAATAATCAAAACAGGAATGTGCAACCTAGGTTTTGACTAAGTGTTGCTATCTCTACCGCAAAGGCTAAGTTTCAATCTACACTAAATAAGTATGACTACAAGATTGAAACTTAAATGCTTAATATAAATGCGGAATGTAAAGAGCTAAGTAGAGAAGCAAACTCTCGTGGATGACGCCGGTATTTTTACCGAGGTATCCGGAACCACGCAAGGTCCCGACTAATCCTCGTTGGTGCCCCTACGCAAAGGGAAGCCCACGCGAGGGCCAAGCACCACGGTCGAGTAACTCCGTAGAGAGCCGCGGGCCTTCTCCACGCGCAAGTGGTGCTCCGCTTCCGGCTCCTCTCGGACGCTCCCCGCCGTCTCCACTATCGAGCTTCCGGCCGAAACGCCGCGGGCCTCGTTCCCTCCGGTACACGGTGGCGGCCGTGACACAAACGCGGTTGTCACGGTCTCGCAAGACTCTCGCCCCACTTGGTACAATTACAACGACTCACGCAAGAGCCGAGGGGTTGTGTGGTTTTACAAAACTCACTCAACTAACTAGGATTCACCTAGAGCAAGCGCTAAAGCGGTCTAACTAACCTAAGCACTTCGCAAAGCACCTACGCTAATCACCGAGTGATTCTATTAAGCACTTGGGTGTTTGAGCTCTTAGAAATGTGCACTATATGCCTTGGTATGTTGCTTGGGCTCTCACACTTGAGAATGGCCGGTTGGGGTGGTATTTATAGCCTCCACACCCCAAACTAGCCGTTGGACAGAAAGCAGCAGCTTTCTGTCGTCGGGTGCACCGGACAGTCCGGTGCACCACCGGACACTGAACAGTAGATGTCCGGTGCACGCCACGTCAGCCGACCGTTGGCGCCTGTAGCAGTCGACCGTTGGATCCGACCGTTGCCTTCTGCCCGTTGGCACACCGGACAGTCCGGTGCTACAGCCAGAGAGCGCCTGTCTGCGGCCTCTCTGCGCAGACTGTCCGGTGCCTCACCGGACAGTCCGGTGCTACAGCCAGAGAGCGCCTGTCTGCGGCCTCTCTGCGCAGACTGTCTGGTGCCTCACCGGACAGTCCGGTGCACACCGGACACCGATGTCCGGTGCGCCACCAGGCGCTGGCTGACAGCCCTCGTCTTGGATTTCTTCGCTGATTTCTTCGGGCTTCTTTGTTCTTGAGTATTGGACTCCTATGCATCTTTTTATGTCTTCTTTTGAGGTGTTGCATCCTCATTGCATTGGTCCAATTCTCTTCGCATCCTGTGAACTACAAACACAAACACTAGAAAACTTATTAGTTCACGGATTGTGTTGTTCATCAAACACCAAAACTCAATTAGCCAAATGGCCCGGGGTTCATTTTCCTTACAATCTCCCCCTTTTTGGTGATTGATGACAACACAACCAAAGCAAGCAAATAATACAAGTGTTTGAGTGAAAATATGCAATCTACTTGCTAAGATGCATGATTGTCCCCCACAATGTGATATTATGGACTTAAGCCTCCCCCTAACTCCATAATTCACTTACTTCCTATTTTTGGACCAAATAACCAAAACCACTTGAAAAGCCATTTGTAGATATAAAATTTTAAATTGGTGGTGTTTGGTGTTTGATATAGTTTTCATTGCTTTGGTCCCTAAACTTCTCCCCCTTTGGCATCAACCACCGAAAAGGAAGACATTAAAAGCATGTAAGAAGTAAATAAAAGCTTGCCCTCATTAAGAATTGTATCAAATGATATCACTAGAAGGATATTAAAATAAACTATGTGAATGATACCACTTGAAGGAGTCCTCAAAAGATTACTCCCCCTAAATGAGTATTCTCCTTTAGAAAGAGTTTTTCTCCCCCTTTAGAGATGAAGAAATACTCCCCCTGACAGAGAACCTCTACTTAGGAAAAAGCATGTGAAAATTAGAGGTGCAAGACATGATTTGAAAAGACTAACTTCCCTTATGCATAGGTAACAGAATATGAGTTAACTACTTATGCATTTTTGCAACATGGAAGCATATGATATGAAATATAGTCTAATCAAATATTGGAGAAGACATGTAAATGATACTGAATGTAGTCTCAAAAGATACCAGTTGAAAGTCAATGGTGAGCTTGAGAGACATAAGAGTTCTTGGAGATTTTGCAGTGGAAGATTGTTGTCTTTCTCCGGGGACTTCATTTTCCTTGCAATGAGACTATCACATGAAATAGACTTGAAAAGATGTTAGTCTCAAAGTGTTAGATTATAGAGTAACCTCCCCCTAAAGGTGTGCATACAAGTTTTGAATACTTGTGGGAGACATGCACTTTGATTTGATATCAAGAGGGGCAAATTATCTATAATCCAAACTTTGGCACATATAAGTTAAATGATACAACTTGTAGAAATCAAAATTTTCAATTTATGCATCATTTACTATGGAGTGATATAGAAGCAATGTGCCGTGCTTAAATAAACATTTTAAGCCATGTAGGTTTGCTTAAGTATATGAATTAAAAACTAGCAATCCTACCATATGATTTACCTAGTATGCATGAAAAAGTACATAACAATTGTAATACTAGGCAAGAAAGGTAAACTAGATCCAAGGTAAATAGATACGCATATCTAAAAACGAGAAATACAATAAAACTAGTTACCTTAGACATGGGTGGGAAATTTGGGTCCAAAGTTTTTACTAACCCACTTGGCAATAAACTTGATCCAATATGATGTACCCCATGATATACATCCCAACTTTGCCAAGTCTCCAAATTTCCCGAATACCTTCGGTCCACTCACTTCCCTTTCGGGATCCAAACCTTCTTGGTGCTTTTCATGGTTGAAATTATCTCCTTTGGCACCCAGATGCGTTTGGCCCCCTTTCCTTTGTTGGCTTGCTTGTTGGCCTTGATTGCTATCACCTTTCCGTTCTTTTTCTTCTTGATCAAATATGGTGTAGCATCCTTTTTGTTCACCTTTTTGATGTAGGTGTTGGAGATTTTGCTTGATGGTTTTTGCTTGAGCTTTTGTCTTTGTTTATCCCCGGTCATCGCCTTGCATTGGAAAGACTTGTGGCCTTCCTTGTGGCACAGCCTACAAATCACAGTTTCTCCCTCCACAGGCTTGTTCACTCCCGCAGTGGTATTATCCTGTGGAGGTCGGATTTGTTTGGCTTTGCCTTTCTTGTCATACAAAGCCTTGCCAAGGCGAGCCACTTCTTGCTTTAATTGTTCATTTTCCTTTGCAACCTCATCCGAACATGTCTCTACAACAATATTCTCAACAACGACTTGGTTGCAGGGGTTAGAATCATCAATTAAATCAAAGCAGGAAGTAGAAGCATCTTTCTTAATTATTTTAGTTATTTCAACTAAAGATGCTGCTGGGGTGCTACCAATGTTTTCTAGCTTAGTAGTTAGCTCATTATTGTGTATGCTAAGAATTTCCATTTTCTCTAGCAAATTTTCAATAGCTTCTTGGGAGCTAGCTAACTTAGCCTTAAGTTTTTCATTCTTTTTAATAAGGCTATCATCGGTAGCAGTGGATGGAGCACTAGATTCTAATAGCTCAATTTTAGTTGACAGCTCACTATTTAAGTTTGCAAAAGTTTCAAATTTTTCTAGCAAACCTTTGTAATCATTTTGAGAGCTAACCAACTTATTTTTCAAAGTTTTAAGTTGAGCTTTTTGCTTAGTGCAAACATCCTGGAAAAATTTTACGGCTTCCGCAAGCTCTTCTAGAGAGGCCTTTCCCTCACCTTCATCATCACTACTACTTTCATCACTAGAGGATGGAATGCTTTTGTTACCTCTTGCCATAAGGCATTTGTGTGATGACCGTGATGATCGTGACGAGGACCGGTGGCTGCGCGTCCTTGGAGGTTCATCTTCACTTGAAGAATCATCCCAAGTTTTAACACTTGTGAGCGCCTTGCCTTTGCTCCTCTCCTTTTTGGGTTTGGCCATATTTGGACAGTTGTCTCTGAAGTGGCCCTTCTCCCCACATGCGAAGCATCCTCTCTTCCTTTGATTTTTCCTGTCAATGTTAAAGAGAAGATCCTCGACCTGCAGGGGCACACCCATTAGATTAATCTTGCGGATCATCCTCATTACCTTTCCAACGCGTCAGATTGTTTCTTCGTCCTCGGAGGATGAAGTGCATGGTTGATTATCTTCATCATCATCACTTTCTTCTTCTTCTTCCTCTTCTTCGCTTGAGGAACTTGGAGTGGGAGCCTTCTTTTTGCCCTTCCTTTCATCACATGCAAAAGCATATGGTCTTGAGGAAGTTGGCTCCTCTCCCCGACTCATTTTTCGCGACATCTCAAAGGCCGCGATTTTCCCAATCACAATGGTCGGGGTCATGTTGCTCAAATCCTCCATATTGTGAAGGATGGTGATGATGCTTCCATATCTTTGTTGTGGTAGCAGGGAGATAATCTTCCTCACAATGTCCGCATCACCTAGCTTATTAATGCCAATAGAGTTGAGCTCATTAATTATTAGATTCAAACGAGAATACATGTCTCTAACAAGCTCATCATCTTTCATGGCAAAAGAATTATACTCATTTAAGACTAGGCAATGTTTTTGCTCACGGACATTGGATGTGCCGTCATGGAGCTCATGCAATTTTAGCCAAATCTCATTAGCAGTTTTCAAAGTAAATACTTGATTGAAAATATCCATGCTAAGAGATTCATACAAGCAATTTTTGGCTCTAGCATTTAAATGGATTTCTTTTTCCTCACTCGTGGTGGGTTTCTCGGGATTCTTGAGAGGTTTCATCCCGTCACGAGTGACTCTCCAAACACCTAGATCAACGGCCTCTAGGTAACAAGCCATTCTAGAACTATAATATGGGAAGTTAGTGCCGTCGAAGTGTGGTGGCCTATGGGTATCCATCCCTTCCTCTAAAAAGCGTCGGCTCTTTTAGCGGTGAAGCTAAAGCGTTTCAAATGAGCCAAACCGGGCTCTGATACCACTTGTAGGAAACGGGTGACGCCTAAGAGGGGGGGTGAATTAGGACTTCTAAAACTTTTACTAAACTAGGCCACAATTAAATCCCTAGAGCAAAACCTATGCAAATAATCAAAACAGGAATGTGCAACCTAGGTTTTGACTAAGTGTTGCTATCTCTACCGCAAAGGCTAAGTTTCAATCTACACTAAATAAGTATGACTACAAGATTGAAACTTAAATGCTTAATATAAATGCGGAATGTAAAGAGCTAAGTAGAGAAGCAAACTCTCGTGGATGACGCCGGTATTTTTACCGAGGTATCCGGAACCACGCAAGGTCCCGACTAATCCTCGTTGGTGCCCCTACGCAAAGGGAAGCCCACGCGAGGGCCAAGCACCACGGTCGAGTAACTCCGTAGAGAGCCGCGGGCCTTCTCCACGCGCAAGTGGTGCTCCGCTTCCGGCTCCTCTCGGACGCTCCCCGCCGTCTCCACTATCGAGCTTCCGGCCGAAACGCCGCGGGCCTCGTTCCCTCCAGTACACGGTGGCGGCCGTGACACAAACGCGGTTGTCACGGTCTCGCAAGACTCTCGCCCCACTCGGTACAATTACAACGACTCACGCAAGAGCCGAGGGGTTGTGTGGTTTTACAAAACTCACTCAACTAACTAGGATTCACCTAGAGCAAGCGCTAAAGCGGTCTAACTAACCTAAGCACTTCGCAAAGCACCTACGCTAATCACCGAGTGATTCTATTAAGCACTTGGGTGTTTGAGCTCTTAGAAATGTGCACTATATGCCTTGGTATGTTGCTTGGGCTCTCACACTTGAGAATGGCCGGTTGGGGTGGTATTTATAGCCTCCACACCCCAAACTAGCCGTTGGACAGAAAGCAGCAGCTTTCTGTCGTCGGGTGCACCGGACAGTCCGGTGCACCACCGGACACTGAACAGTAGATGTCCAGTGCACGCCACGTCAGCCGACCGTTGGCGCCTGTAGCAGTCGACCGTTGGATCCGACCGTTGCCTTCTGCCCGTTGGCACACCGGACAGTCCGGTGCTACAGCCAGAGAGCGCCTGTCTGCGGCCTCTCTGCGCAGACTGTCCGGTGCCTCACCGGACAGTCCGGTGCTACAGCCAGAGAGCGCCTGTCTGCGGCCTCTCTGCGCAGACTGTCCGGTGCCTCACCGGACAGTCCGGTGCACACCGGACACCGATGTCCGGTGCGCCACCAGGCGCTGGCTGACAGCCCTCGTCTTGGATTTCTTCGCTGATTTCTTCGGGCTTCTTTGTTCTTGAGTATTGGACTCCTATGCATCTTTTTATGTCTTCTTTTGAGGTGTTGCATCCTCATTGCATTGGTCCAATTCTCTTCGCATCCTGTGAACTACAAACACAAACACTAGAAAACTTATTAGTTCACGGATTGTGTTGTTCATCAAACACCAAAACTCAATTAGCCAAATGGCCCAGGGTTCATTTTCCTTACAGGTGCACACCGGACAGTGTCCGCTGCGCCACTGGCAACACTTCTATTAGTCTTTACTCCAAACTTTGTAGAGTTCCCAACTTATATTCTTTGTTGGTTTGTATTGAACTTTATGCACCTGAGATAAATGACAACTAGGCAAACTAATTAGTCCACGTGGTTTGTGATGGACGTCAAACACCAAAACCGTTTATAGGAAATGTTTTAAGCCCATTTCCCTTTCAATCTCACCCTTTTTGGTGATTGATGCCAACACAAACCAAAGCAAATATAAAGAGTAGAAATGTAACTAGTTTGCAATTTTGACAGATGTGCATAAGTTACTTGAAGTTAAACCAACTGAAAGTATGTCTAAGTATATATGATTGCTTTCTTCTATTTAACATTTTGGACCACATTTGCACCACTTGCTTGTTTTTGCAAATCTTTTGGAAAGTTCTTTCAAATTCTTTTGCAAATATCCAAAGGTATAAGAATATGATTTCCAAAAAGCACTTTCAAGATTTTGAAAATTCTCCCCTTGTTTCAAATGCTTTTCCTTTGACTAAATACAAAACTCCCCTAAAGAAGTTCTCCCCTTAGCTATCAAGAGGGTTTTTGCAATTGAAATGATTTCTTCCCTTTTGTGAAGTAGAATACCAGTTGAAATAATTTCTTCCTTTTTGTGAAATAGTTTTAAAGTTGAAAATGGTGCTGCGGTCCTTTTGCTTTGGGCCAATAAATTCTCCCCCTTTGGCATTAATCGCCAAAAATGAAGAATCTTGAGAGCCCTTTTGATTCTCCCCTTTTGGTAAAAGGATATCAGTGAAAAGTTATGAGGAGGGCAAAGGATAAATGATATCGACAGAGTTGAGTGGAAGACTTGCCTTTGCCGAATTCTCCATTTCCCTTTCAAATCTAAGACTAATCATAGAGATACTCATGGAAGCATATTAGTCTTAGCCTTGTCACAAGATGAATAAGAAATATGCATTTGTACCAAATGAAAGAGACATGATGAAAGGTATATAGATGAGAAATGTGTGCAATGTTTCAATCAAAGTTCCGAGAATCTAGGATGTTTAGCTCATTCCTAAATTTGCTAAAAGTCTTTTCATCCAGTGGCTTGGTAAAGATATGGGCTAATTGGTTGTGGGTGCTAACATAAGCAATTTTGATATCCCCCTTTTGTTGGTGATCTCTCAAAAAGTGATACCGGATGTCTATGTGCTTAGTGTGGCTGTGTTTAACGGAATCATCTGCCATGAGGATTGCACTCTCATTATCACATAGGAGAGAGACTTTGCTCAATTTGTAGCCATAGTCCCTAAGTGTTTGCCTCATCCAGAGTAATTGTGCACAACAATGTCCTATAGTAATATACTCAGCTTCAGCAGTGGAAAGAGCTACTGAGTTTTGTTTCTTTGAAGCCCAAGACACCAGGGATCTCCCTAGAAATTGACAAGTCCCTGATGTGCTCTTCCTGTCAATTTTACATCTGACATAATCAGAATCGGAATACCCAATTAGATCAAAGGTAGATTCCTTAGGGTACCATAGCCCAAACTTAGGAGTGTAAACTAAATATCTCATGATTCTTTTCACGGCCCTAAGGTGAACTTCCTTAGGATTTGCTTGGAACCTTGCACACATGCATACGGAAAGCATAATATCCGGTCGTGAAGCACATAAGTAGAGTAAAGATCCTATCATTGACCGATATACCTTTTGATCTACGGATTTACCTCCCGTGTCGAGATCAAGATGCCCATTGGTTCCCATGGGTGTCTTGATGGGTTTGGCATTCTTCATTCCAAACTTCTTGAGTATGTCTTGAATGTACTTAGTTTGACTGATGAAGGTGCCCTCTTGGAGTTGCTTGATTTGAAATCTAAGGAAATACTTTAACTCCCCCATCATAGACATCTCGAATTTTTGTATCATATTCCTACTAAATTCTTCACAAGATGACTTGTTAGTAGACCCAAATATAATATCATCAACATAAATTTGGCATATAAACAAGTCTTTAGCAATTGTTTTAGTGAAGAGAGTAGGGTTAGCTTTTCCAACTTTGAAGCAATTAGTGATAAGAAAGTCTCTCAGGCATTCATACCATGCTCTTGGGGCTTGCTTGAGCCCATAAAGCGCCTTTGAGAGCTTATAAACATGTGTAGGATACTCACTATCTTCACAGCCGGGAGGTTGCTCAACATATACCTCTTCCTTGATAGGGCCATTGAGGAAGGCACTCTTCACGTCCATTTGATATAACTTAAAGCCATGATAAGTAGCATAGGCAAGTAATATACGAATTGACTCAAGCCTAGCTACGGGTGCATAGGTTTCATCAAAATCCAAACCTTCGACTTGTGAATATCCTTTACCAACAAGTCGGGCTTTGTTCCTAGTCACCACACCATGCTCATCTTGTTTGTTGCGGAATACCCACTTGGTACCTACAACATTTTGATTAGGACGTGGAACTAAATGCCATACCTCATTCCTCATGAAGTTGTTGAGCTCCTCTTGCATTGCCACCACCCAGTCCAGATCTCTTAGTGCATCATATATCCTGTATGGCTCAATAGAAGACACAAAAGAGTAATGTTCACAAAAATAAGAAACTCAAGATCTAGTGGTTACCTCCTTGTGAATGTCACCAAGTATGGAGTTGACGGGGTGATCTCTTTGAATCGCTTGGTGGACTCTTGGGTGCAATGGTCTTTGACTTTGAATCTCGTGATCATCTTCCTTGTCGTGATCATCTTCATCTCCCCCTTGATCAATGTCCTCCTTTTGAGGTGGCTCATCGTCTTGATTTTGATCCTCTTCCTCTTGAGCCATTTCCTCATCTTGAGTTGGTGGAGATTCTTGTATGGAAGATGATGGTTGGTCTTGTGCATGTGTAGGATCCTCGGATTCTTTTGTAGACACATCCCCAATGGACATGATCCTTAGCGCGATGCATGGAGCCTCTTCATCATCTAGTTCATCAAGATCAACTTGCTCTACTTGAGAGCCATTAGTCTCATCAAACACAATGTCACAAGAAACTTCAACTAATCTAGTGGACTTGTTGAAGACTCTATATGCTCTTGTGTTTGAGTCATAATCAAGTAAAAAGCCTTCGACTGCCTTAGGAGCAAATTTAGAATTTCTATCTCTCTTAATAAGAATAAAACATTTGCTCCCAAAAACTCTAAAATAAGAAACATTGGGCTTTTTACCGGTGAGGAGTTCATATGATGTCTTCTTGAGGATTCAGTGAAGGTAGAGTCGGTTGATGGAGTAGCAAGCGGTGTTAATCGCCTCCGCCCAAAACTGATCTGGTGTCTTGTACTCATAGCATGGTCCTTGCCATATCCAAAAGAGTCCTATTTTTCATCTCCACTACACCATTTTGTTGAGGTGTGTAGGGAGAAGAGAACTCATGCTTGATGCCCTCTTCCTCAAGAAATCCTTCAATTTGTGAATTCTTGAACTCCGTTCCATTGTCGCTTCTAATCTTTTTGATTCTCAATCCGAACTCATTTTGAGCTCGTCTTAAGAATATCTTTAAGGTCTCTTGGGTTTGAGATTTTTCTTGCAAAAAGAATACCCAAGTGAAGTGAGAATAATCATCCACAATAACAAGACAATACTTACTCCCGTCGATGCTTATATAAGCAATCGGGCTGAATAGATCCATGTGGAGTAGTTCAAGCGGTCTTTCAGTCATCATGATGTTCTTGTGTGGATGATGAGTTCCAACTTGCTTCCCTGATTGACATGCGCTACAAACCCTGTCTTTCTCAAATGAACATTTTTTAGTCCTAAAATGTGTTCTCCCTTTAGAAGCTTGTGAAGATTCTTCATCCCAACATGGGCAAGTCGGCGATGCCAGAGCCAGCCCATATTAGTCTTAGCAATTAAGCAAGTGTCTAGTTCAGCATTGTTATCATTAAAATCAACTAAGTATAGCTGACCATCTAACACTCCCTTAAATGCTATTGAATCATCACTTCTTATAAAGACAGTAACACCTACATCAGTGAATAAACAGTTGTAGTCCATTTTGCATAATTGAGAAACAGAAAGCAAGTTGTAATCTAAAGAATCTACAAGAAAAACATTGGAAATGGAATGGTCGGGAGATATAGCAATTTTGACCAAACCTTGATTTCCATCCGCGAATGTAATCGCTCTTTGGGGATCTTCATTTTTCTCATATGAGGAGAACATCCTTTTCTCCCCTGTCATGTGGTTTGTGCACCCGCTATCGATTATCCAACTTGACCCGCTCTGAAGTGTTCTCCCGACATCACTTCAAGTTGTTAGACTCTAATGAAGCACCAGGCTCTGATACCAATTGAAAGTCGCCTAGAGGGGGGTGAATAGGTGAAACCTGAATTTTACAAACTTTAAACACGCACAATGCTTGAGGTTAGTGTTAGAAATAATTTGGAGTGTGAAAGATAGTTCTCCTTGCCAAGATTTGCTCAATCAATGCGGATAACTTTGGAAGCCAACTCAAAATAATATGAGCAAGGGAACTTTTAGAGAGAGGAGGGGAAACAAATTGAGTGGAGATCAACACAAATGAACATGGTGATTTGTTTACCGAGGTTCAGTTCCAAAGAACTTAGTCCCCGTTGAGGAGGCCACAAAGGCCGGGTCTATTCCAACCCTTTCCCTCTCTCAATCGGTCACATAGACCGGTCGAGGCTTCTCCTTAATCACTTGGGTCACTAAGACCCCACAAGGATCACCACACACTTAGGTGTCTCTTGCTAGCTTTATAAAGCACTTAGAAGAATAAGAATGAGAAGGAGAAAGGAATCCAAGGAACAAGAGCAACAAAAGAACACAAATGATCCTCTCTCAAATCTCTAAGCAATTGAGTTGATTTTGGAGCTTGGAGTGGATTGAATGCTTTGATTGTGTTTTTGGTGTGTTTGCCTTTGCTCTTGTATTGAATGAGAAGTGTAGGAGTCTTGGATAGCTTGAATGGTGGTGGTTGGGGGTATTTATAGCCCCAACCACTATTCCAGCCGTTGTTGTCGATGGGCACACCGGATAGTCCGGTGGTGCACCAGACATGACATTGTTCACTGTCCGGTGTCTGCCACGTTAGTAGACCGTTGGGGTTTGGAGCGGTTGATCGTTGAAGTCTTTTGTCCTCTTGCTGCACCGGACAGTCCTGTGTGTTCTGATTTTACAGCTCTGACTTCTGACTTCTACATTGTGCACCTTTTTATTACTGTTCATGCAGTCGACCGTTGGCGCAGCTGACCGTTGCTCGTTGGCTCACCGGACATGTCCGCTGCACATCGGACAGTCCGGTGAATTATAACGGAGTGACTCCAGAAAAACCCGAGAGTGGCCAGTTTGTGGACTGCTCAGCCTGGGCACCAAACAGTGTCCGGTGCGCCACTGCCAGCACTTCTATTAGTCTTTGCTCCAAACTTTCTGGTGCACACCAGACAGTGTCCGGTGCGCCACTGGCAGCACTTCTATTAGTCTTTGCTCCAAACTTTGTAGAGTTCCCAACTTATATTCTTTGTTGGTTTGTGTTGAACTTTATACACCTGAGATAAATGACAACTAGGCAAACTAATTAGTCCACGTGGTTTGTGATGGATGTTAAACACCAAAATCGTTTATCCTGTGGTTCGGCCAAGTCCAACACTTGCCTACTCCACGTTGTGGCGTCCCAACGGACGAGGGTTGCACTCAACCCCTTTCAAGCGGTCCAAAGACCCACTTGAATACCACGGTGTTTTGCTTTGTTTCACTATATCCCGCTTGCGAGGAATCTCCACAACTTGGAGCCTCTCGCCCTTACAATTTGATGATCACAAATAAGCACAGAAGTAAGGATGGGATGAGCAACAACACGCACACAAGTCACAGCTTGAGCTCGCAACACAACTCAAAGAGTTCTCTACTCAAATGGAGCTCTAGTTGCTATCACAAAGAATCGAAAGCGCGGAAATGGAGTCTTGGTGCTTATGGATGCTCAAAGGATGCTTGGTGTACTCCTCCATGTGCCTAGGGGTCCCTTTTATAGCCCCAAGGCAGCTAGGAGCCGTTGGAAACAATCCAGGAAGGCAAATCTTGCCTTCTGTCGGGTGGCGCACCGGACAGTCCCGTGCACCACCGGACACTGTCCGGTGCAGATTTCTTTCCTTATCTGGCGCAGCCGATCGTTGAAGTTTCGGAGCCGTTGGCGCACCGGACACTGTCCGGTGCACACCGGACAGTTCGGTGCCCCCATCTGACCGTTGGCTCGGCCACGCGTCACGCACGGATTGCGCGGCCGACCGTTGGCTCACCGGACAGTCCGGTGCACCACCGGATAGTCCGGTGAATTATAGCCGTACGCTGTTGACTTGATTCTCGAGAGCGGCGACTTCACCGCAGCCGACTCACCGGACAGTCCGGTGTACCACCAGACAGTCCAGTGATTTATAGCCGTACGCCAACGTCGAGACCCAAGAGTAGGCAGTTCACCGGGACTGGTCCTGGCACACCGGACACTGTCTGGTGCACCACCGGACAGTCCGGTGCACCCAGACCGAACAACCCTTTGGCTGAGCATAGCCAACTAATCTCCAAAGTGATTTCTCCTGTTTCTAGCACTTAGACACAACACATTAGTCTTCAAAACAATGGACTAAGACTAGAAACATACCTTTAATCTTGATGTTCACTTCTTGAATCTTTGGCACAAATATAACTCAAAGCATTTTTGTGTGAGGCCCTAAATCACCAAAATCTTATAGAAATAGCCCAAGGGCACATTTCCCTTTCAATCTCCCCCTTTTTAGTGATTTATGCCAACACAACAAAAAATAACTAAGGAAGTGCAACATCAATGCAAATGAAAACAAAAATTTGTACTTGATTCAAATTTGACATATTTGGATCATTCTTTGCCACCACTTGGTTTGTTTTTGCAAATCAAACTTAATTTCCTATCTCTAAGTCAAAATCACTTGTTAAGGCATAGAGAGAGGTATTCCAAGAGAAATTGATCAAAGATTCAAAAACTCCCCCTTTTTCCCATAATCAACCATTCTCCCCACAAGAGACAAACTTTTGACAATAAGAGACAATAAGAGTATTTTGACAAAACAAAAGCTCTACTCTACTATTTTCAAAATTCTCAAGTGGTAGCTGATCCATTTCTTGCTTTGGCCTTAATTTCTCCCCCTTTGGCATCAAGCACCAAACGGGATCATTTTTGGCCCTTAAACCCCATTGCCTCACCAAAATCTTCAAATAAGAGTAAAAAGGCAATAAGAATATGGAGATGAACTTGGAGTGAGTTACCCTCTCATCGGAGTGCAGTGGAAGTCTTGCATGGTCCAAGTTCACCTTTCCCTTTCAATCCACCTTTGAGACTAAATTAAGAAAACTCAAGCACACGGTTAGTCTTAAGGGGTCAAGTTGTAGCATTTCTCCCCCTAAATATGTGCATCAATCGCACATGGACTTGTGAGGTCCGGGAGATCTTTTGCACAACTTGAGCACCATAAATAAGCAATAAAATGCATAATGGAACATGATCAAAGGCATAAAACACATGTATGCTCTATATCAATCCAAGTTACGCGAATCTAAGACATTTAGCTCACTACGCAGCCTGCAAAAGGTCTTCTCATCTAAAGGCTTGGTAAAGATATCGGCTAGCTGGTTCTCGGTGCTAACATAAAACACTTCGATATCTCCCTTTTGCTGGTGGTCTCTCAAAAAGTGATGTCGGATGTCTATGTGCTTTGTGCGGCTGTGTTCAACAGGATAGTCCGCCATGCGGATAGCACTCTCATTGTCACATATGAGTGGGACTTTGCTCAGATTGTAGCCAAAGTCCCGGAGGGTTTGCCTCATCCAAAGTAGTTGCGCGCAACACTGTCCTGCGACAACGTACTCGGCCTCAACGGTGGATAGGGCAACGGAAGTTTGTTTCATAGAACTCCACGACACCAGGGACCTTCCTAGGAATTGGCACATCTCTGATGTACTCTTCCTATCGACCTTACATCCAGCATAATCGGAGTCTGAATATCCAATCAAGTCAAAGGTAGACCCCTTTGGATACCAGATCCCGAAGCAAGGTGTAGCGACTAAATATCTAAGAATTCACTTAACGGCCACAAGGTGACACTCCCTTGGGTCGGATTGAAACCTAGCACACATGCATACGCTAAGCATAATATCCGGTCTACTAGCACATAAATAAAGTAAAGACCCTATCATAGACCGATATGCCTTTTGATCAACGGACTTACCTCCTTTGTTGAGGTCGACATGCCCGTCGGTTCCCATTGGAGTCTTTGCAGGCTTGGCGTCCTTCATCCCAAACCGCTTGAGCAAGTCTTGCGTATACTTCGTTTGAGAGATGAAGGTGTCGTCCTTGAGTTGCTTCACTTGGAACCCAAGGAAGTAGTTCAACTCGCCCATCATCGACATCTCGAATTTCTGTGTCATCACCCTGCTAAACTCTTCACAAGACTTTTGGTTAGTAGAACCAAATATTATGTCATCGACATATATTTGGCACACAAATAGATCACCGTCATAAGTCTTAGTGAAAAGAGTTGGATCGGCTTTCCCGACCTTGAAAGCATTAGTAATTAAAAAGTCTCTAAGGCATTCATACCATGCTCTTGGGGCTTGCTTAAGTCCATAGAGCGCCTTAGAGAGCTTACACACGTGGTCGGGGTACCGTTCATCCTCAAAGCCAGGGGGTTGCTCCACGTACACCTCTTCCTTGATTGGCCCGTTGAGGAAATGTCACACCCGGATTTTAGGGGTCCAAAACCCGGGCGCGAACATAATCACCAGGTGTGCTGGGACCAAGTCTCACACATATGATGAATCATGGCACAGGATCGAATGTCACAACTTTATATATATAATAGGAGTTCTATACAAAATAAATAATTACATTATAAGGAGACAACGGTCCAGCAACCCAAAGTTGACTGGGAGACGACGGCCTAGACCTCTCACGAAAACACCGCAGCATCCTCCAAGCGCCTCATCCTACGGTACCTGTTCTTGACCTGTGGTGTGTGTGAGACAGCAAGAGTGAGCTCACATACGTTCATCGCTCAACAAGTTGTGGGGAAATAATGTGCATGAACTCGCCAAAGGTGGGAGCTCACGTGAAGTGTAAGGCTTACCAAAGAAGATGGTTAGAGCTGAGCATTGCTTTTAAAGTTGGTCAAAATTTTATTAGCAGTTACTAAGTATAAGTAAATACCAGCCCAATTAAATAGTAGAACAGAAGTAACAACATCACCTGCGATGCAATGCATATGACAAATTGAATTTAAGTTCCATAGATTAATCATGTGAGTGTCTGAGCTGCTCATGACCGTGAGCACGGCTAGTATACTAGTTTTACACTCTGCAGAGGTTGCGCATCTTTACCCACAAGTCGTGTATCCCATGTCGCCAGGGTTTGCAAGGCCCTTAGACACTACCGAGGTGAATGGCTAGGGATCCACTACGAGGCCTTTACAAAGTTCCACTAGCTTCCGAAAACCCGCTACAGTTTATAGGAAGTTCCAATGCAGGAATCCCTTGCAGGACCGCCATCGCAGCAAAATCCTCCCGAGGGCCTCCCTACACTGACCACTCCCCTACTGCCCTTGCCCCTTTCGGGTAAGGTAGTCTTCCACTAGCTTTCCTAATTAATCAGCCAAGGGGTCCCATTCCTCCCTTGTGGTAGCACTGTTTTCCCGGGTGGTTCTCCATGTTCCAATTAACATAATGATCTTATCATGAACAGTAATAATAAACATATAATAAAAGTGTGATCATGGATAATATACCTTCATACCCAAAACCACATAAAGCACTAGCAAGTACTACCCAAAAAGTTCAGTGGTAAACAAGGTATAAAGATAGACAAACTAGGGTAACCTATTGGGTCCCATCAAAATTAACCTATGCAGATCATTATGATTAATTAGAACATGAGTGGGTAAAAAGAAGTGATCAAGGGCACAACTTGCCTGGGACTTGAGATTCCAGGTACCAGGATGATCTTCAGGTGACTCGTGTCCTCACGCTAGTCGTAGCATTACAAACAAACAGTGTATAGGCAAAATTAACATTACACCAAACATATATGCAAAATACATATTAATAATCTACATGATGAAATATGATCACAGGAACAAGAATTATTAATTTTGGAGTTATAGGTTTTAAGTTATGAATTTCCAAAGATTGTATGTGCTTATTACAAGATTAGTTAAGATAACAATTTTAATGTGACTTTTATGTAAAACCAGTGGCACTAAATGATAAACAATAATATTACAAAATTATAGGAACTGGAATGAATTAATTTGGAGTTAGTATGAATTTTCTATGAATTTATAAAGTTCTAGTAATTATTTTCCTATTAAAAATCCATTTAATAATCATTTTCTCTGGTTTTATAAGGTACTGGACTGGGCCTCAATTACTAGAAAACGCAGGGGCAAAACTAAAAAGATTCCTGAGACTCAGAGGGCTGCAGCAAGGGACGGCGGGTTAATTCGGAATAAGCCGAGGGTTTCTTTTAGAAATTGACCGCGGCGAAGGGGTATCGCTTGACCCCAGCCGCCGGATCGCGAGTCAAGGGTTCAGATTAAATCTTTCCCCCGCCCGAACCGGTACTGCATCAAGACCGTCGGATCGCCATCCAATGCTCCACATTTTAAATACTAGAGGTCCACCCCGATCCATCCGATCGACATCTAACGGTCGCGGGCGAAGGGCTACCCAGATCTAATCCTACGCGTCGGTAAATGATCGAACGGTGGAGATAGGTTCTAGTCAAGTTGGCCCTATCTTTTAATCCTGGCCACACCATTGACATCCGACGGTCGCTGTGCATCTTCCTCCCCACGGCGCCCAACCACCGCCACCCACAGCTCCAGCGCGGTGGTGGCCATGGCCGGCTATGGCCATCCCTCGCCACGGTGCACCAAGCACAGAACCGAATGCCGCAAAATCTCATGGAGGACAAAGCGAAGGTGCCAGGGGACTTTTTACCTGGATATAGGACGCTCACGCATCACGCCCACGGTACAGGTGGCTCCAAGGTGAAGACCGTACGCCGGCGAGCAATTGCTCGATCCCCGCTTGCTCCACCGGCTTCCTTGATCCATAGACACGCACTCAGGGTCCTGATGACACCCCAAGTCGAGAATCAGAGCTCCCGCAACCCAGCAGATGAGCTGCCTGCGACGGTACATGGATCTGCAGCGCTTGAAGGATTTCAGTGATGAATTCCCATCACCCAGGTGCTCCAATCTGCCTTCTAAGGACATGCCCATGCTCTGTGATGTCCGGTGATGCTCAGCAGTCACGCGCCAAGGGTAGAGCAATGGGGTGTCATCGTATTGCCCACGACGGACCTCACTTCGCTCTCTCCTCTCGGCACGGCAATGGTGGCCCAGCCCTTGGTTCTTATACCCAGGTATAAGGTTGGATTGGGGGGGTCGGACCCGGCAGGTACGGCGAGTTGTTGCACGGACTCCGAAGGAAGCGGCGGCGGATTCGGCCAGTGCGTGGGCGCGCCAATCCCGCGGGATCCGCACAGATTTTTGATTCACGGATGAGTTCGGTATGGGGTAGGAGATGGAACTGACGAGATGGCCCCACGCGTCAATGACTAAGGAAGTGCAGGTGCAACACTGGCGTTTGCGGGTCCCGCAAGCAGTGACACACGGCGAGAAATGCGGAAGGGAAAAAAAATGGTTGACCTGATGTTGGGCGGCTGCAGCATGGGCCCACATGGCGGTGGTAGTGTGTGCAAGCGCAGGGTGTAATTGGGCCGGCCAAGGCCATTTTGGCCCAGCCGCAGAAGGAGGGTGGGCAGGGTCCAGATGGGCTGGATTGCATTCGGCCCAGCAACATGTTTTCTTCTTTTCTATTTCCTATTTTCAGTTTTATTCCAAATCTGAAATTCGAAAATCGAATTTGATTCAAATTTCAAAGGTTTCCAAGATTAAAATGCACCAGCAAATAACACTCCAACTTGATGTGCATGAATATATACATATGTTTAATTTTGTTTATTTTATCCAAATATTGTAAGTATATCATACACCCACATAATAAATTATTCCCTTGAATGTTCATTCCATTTAAAATATGTTCGTAGTTATTTAAAAGAAAAGATTTTCTAGTGTATAGTATTCGTTAGGGTGTTTCTTAAACTTAATTCTTTTATTATATTTTATTATTATTTTAAATGCACATACAATTAAAACTCCAACATGAGTGCCAAATATGGTTCTATTTATCATTTTATTTACTTAAGCAAATGCTTTTGAATAGGGAGATGAGTCTTCAAATGTTATGAGAGTTCTAAAGAGAGAGAAGAAGAAAAATTTTAATGCAAGATCTTTGAGCAATTGTGCTATATTCTCAAAATAAGATTTAGGGTGTTACAAATCCTACCCCCCTTAAAAATAATCTCGTCCTCGAGATTGTAAGAAAAGGGATACAATAGGTTTGGTCTAGAATTTTAGTTTCTCATTTGGTTTTGGGAATCAAAGTTTTGTTCAAGTTTTTACATAACAGTTAGTAGATGATTTAGAAAATATGAATATTGTATGTCTAGCCATTTATTGGGTCAGATGAGGTATGGTTATGGCCAGTAGATGTTGTGGCAAGGATATGATAAGGAGAGACTTCATCCTGAACCCTGGATCTTGGTTCCTCTGGCGATCCAACTTGATCTTTTGAAGACTTGAGTTGATGCTTGTCCTCCTTTGATGTAGTTGGTCTTCCTTGACCTTTACTCTTGGAGTTGTCATCCGAGTTAAGGACATATGGCTAAGGATATATAGTTAGGATAGCCGAGGTACTCGAGGTAGGTAGGTCAAAATCTTGTTTGCTGGTGGGTTTGGAATAGATGGACTAGTTCTAGAATAGATAGGTTATGCAGTTTATCATAAATTTGTTAGGTCAGTTTGTTGTGCATGGCCAAGTTAGTCTAAGGCACCATTCTAGGGTTAAGTGAACTAGGTAAGAGAACAATTTATATGAGACTTATCGATTTTACCAGATTTAATTGATCTAGGTTAATTGGTTCTAACCTTTAGATATAGGCAAGAAAGATGATTCAAATAGGATAAGGATTTCAGATTAGAGTAGACTAGTGTGACTAGATTAGGTCAGATTGGGTCTAATGTGATTAGATTAGATCTGATTAGCTTAAATGAGATGAGATTAGACTAGATCAGATTAATCATATTAGGTTACATTAGATTAGATTCTATTAGATTAGATTGGTTAGATGAATCGGTTAGCATAAGATAGAATCTTTTAAGATGAGATGGATCTATTAAGCTAGATAGATTTTAATTAGGATAAGTTAGGATCTTTTGAGATGATATGGATCTATTAAGCTTAATATATTTTAGTGGGGGATTATCTAAGTTGGCTAGTTATTTTATCAACATTTTTTTTCTATATGTATATACAGATGTAATTGTGGACATTACTCCACAACCCATCACACTCAATCAAAGATCCAAATCAAACATTTGTCATAAGAACAATCATTCAAGCTCATAGATATCTATATAAATAGTTTTTTTTGTTTTGTTCCTAAGATTAGGTCTCCTATTCCTAAAGTCACTTTAGGTACGGATTTCAAAGTGTGAAATCCACATTTGTCTCTAGAAGGAAAAAGGTAAGAATAATTAGAGTAAAGCGGAAATAGATGAGAAAGGATTCAGAAAAGTTTAGAGAAGAACCAGAGTAGCAGAGGTAAGTAAATAAGGGTTGTCCAGTTCTATCTAGGTTTCGTCCTACAGTCAACATTCATCTGATACCACTTCTGTCACACCCGGATTTTAGGGGTCCAAAACCCGGGCGCGAACATAATCACCAGGTGTGCTGGGACCAAGTCTCACACATATGATGAATCATGGCACAGGATCGAATGTCACAACTTTATATATATAATAGGAGTTCTATACAAAATAAATAATTACATTATAAGGAGACAACGGTCCAGCAACCCAAAGTTGACTGGGAGACGACGGCCTAGACCTCTCACGAAAACACCGCAGCATCCTCCAAGCGCCTCATCCTGCGGTACCTGTTCTTGACCTGTGGTGTGTGTGAGACAGCAAGAGTGAGCTCACATACGTTCATCGCTCAACAAGTTGTGGGGAAATAATGTGCATGAACTCGCCAAAGGTGGGAGCTCACGTGAAGTGTAAGGCTTACCAAAGAAGATGGTTAGAGCTGAGCATTGCTTTTAAAGTTGGTCAAAATTTTATTAGCAGTTACTAAGTATAAGTAAATACCAGCCCAATTAAATAGTAGAACAGAAGTAACAACATCACCTGCGATGCAATGCATATGACAAATTGAATTTAAGTTCCATAGATTAATCATGTGAGTGTCCGAGCTGCTCATGACCGTGAGCACGGCTAGTATACTAGTTTTACACTCTACAGAGGTTGCGCATCTTTACCCACAAGTCGTGTATCCCATGTCGCCAGGGTTTGCAAGGCCCTTAGACACTACCGAGGTGAATGGCTAGGGATCCACTACGAGGCCTTTACAAAGTTCCACTAGCTTCCGAAAACCCGCTACAGTTTATAGGAAGTTCCAATGCAGGAATCCCTTGCAGGACCGCCATCGCAGCAAAATCCTCCCGAGGGCCTCCCTACACTGACCACTCCCCTACTGCCCTTGCCCCTTTCGGGTAAGGTAGTCTTCCACTAGCTTTCCTAATTAATCAGCCAAGGGGTCCCATTCCTCCCTTGTGGTAGCACTATTTTCCCGGGTGGTTCTCCATGTTCCAATTAACATAATGATCTTATCATGAACAGCAATAATAAACATATAATAAAAGTGTGATCATGGATAATATACCTTCATACCCAAAACCACATAAAGCACTAGCAAGTACTACCCAAAAAGTTCAGTGGTAAACAAGGTATAAAGATAGACAAACTAGGGTAACCTATTGGGTCCCATCAAAATTAACCTATGCAGATCATTATGATTAATTAGAACATGAGTGGGTAAAAAGAAGTGATCAAGGGCACAACTTGCCTGGGACTTGAGATTCCAGGTACCAGGATGATCTTCAGGTGACTCGTGTCCTCACGCTAGTCGTAGCATTACAAACAAACAGTGTATAGGCAAAATTAACATTACACCAAACATATATGCAAAATACATATTAATAATCTACATGATGAAATATGATCACAGGAACAAGAATTATTAATTTTGGAGTTATAGGTTTTAAGTTATGAATTTCCAAAGATTGTATGTGCTTATTACAAGATTAGTTAAGATAACAATTTTAATGTGACTTTTATGTAAAACCAGTGGCACTAAATGATAAACAATAATATTACAAAATTATAGGAACTGGAATGAATTAATTTGGAGTTAGTATGAATTTTCTATGAATTTATAAAGTTCTAGTAATTATTTTCCTATTAAAAATCCATTTAATAATCATTTTCTCTGGTTTTATAAGGTACTGGACTGGGCCTCAATTACTAGAAAACGCAGGGGCAAAACTAAAAAGATTCCTGAGACTCAGAGGGCTGCAGCAAGGGACGGCGGGTTAATTCGGAATAAGCCGAGGGTTTCTTTTAGAAATTGACCGCGGCGAAGGGGTATCGCTTGACCCCAGCCGCCGGATCGCGAGTCAAGGGTTCAGATTAAATCTTTCCCCCGCCCGAACCGGTACTGCATCAAGACCGTCGGATCGCCATCCAACGCTCCACATTTTAAATACTAGAGGTCCACCCCGATCCATCCGATCGACATCTAACGGTCGCGGGCGAAGGGCTACCCAGATCTAATCCTACGCGTCGGTAAATGATCGAACGGTGGAGATAGGTTCTAGTCAAGTTGGCCCTATCTTTTAATCCTGGCCACACCATTGACATCCGACGGTCGCTGTGTATCTTCCTCCCCACGGCGCCCAACCACCGCCACCCACAGCTCCAGCGGGGTGGTGGCCATGGCCGGCTATGGCCATCCCTCGCCACGGTGCACCAAGCACAGAACCGAATGCCGCAAAATCTCATGGAGGACAAAGCGAAGGTGCCAGGGGACTTTTTACCTGGATATAGGACGCTCACGCATCACGCCCACGGTACAGGTGGCTCCAAGGTGAAGACCGTACGCCGGCGAGCAATTGCTCGATCCCCGCTTGCTCCACCGGCTTCCTTGATCCATAGACACGCACTCAGGGTCCTGATGACACCCCAGGTCGAGAATCAGAGCTCCCGCAACCCAGCAGATGAGCTGCCTGCGACGGTACATGGATCTGCAGCGCTTGAAGGATTTCAGTGATGAATTCCCATCACCCAGGTGCTCCAATCTGCCTTCTAAGGACATGCCCATGCTCTGTGATGTCCGGTGATGCTCAGCAGTCACGCGCCAAGGGTAGAGCAATGGGGTGTCATCGTATTGCCCACGGCGGACCTCACTTCGCTCTCTCCTCTCGGCACGGCAATGGTGGCCCAGCCCTTGGTTCTTATACCCAGGTATAAGGTTGGATTGGGGGGGTCGGACCCGGCAGGTACGGCGAGTTGTTGCACGGACTCCGAAGGAAGCGGCAGCGGATTCGGCCAGTGCGTGGGCGCGCCAATCCCGCAGGATCCGCACGGATTTTTGATTCACGGATGAGTTCGGTATGGGGTAGGAGATGGAACTGACGAGATGGCCCCACGCGTCAATGACTAAGGAAGTGCAGGTGCAACACTGGCGTTTGCGGGTCCCGCAAGCAGTGACACACGGCGAGAAATGCGGAAGGGAAAAAAAATGGTTGACCTGATGTTGGGCGGCTGCAGCATGGGCCCACATGGCGGTGGTAGTGTGTGCAAGCGCAGGGTGTAATTGGGCCGGCCAAGGCCATTTTGGCCCAGCCACAGAAGGAGGGTGGGCAGGGTCCAGATGGGCTGGATTGCATTCGGCCCAGCAACATGTTTTCTTCTTTTCTATTTCCTATTTTCAGTTTTATTCCAAATCTGAAATTCGAAAATCGAATTTGATTCAAATTTCAAAGGTTTCCAAGATTAAAATGCACCAGCAAATAACACTCCAACTTGATGTGCATGAATATATACATATGTTTAATTTTGTTTATTTTATCCAAATATTGTAAGTATATCATACACCCACATAATAAATTATTCCCTTGAATGTTCATTCCATTTAAAATATGTTTATAGTTATTTAAAAGAAAAGATTTTCTAGTGTATAGTATTCGTTAGGGTGTTTCTTAAACTTAATTCTTTTATTATATTTTATTATTATTTTAAATGCACATACAATTAAAACTCCAACATGAGTGCCAAATATGGTTCTATTTATCATTTTATTTACTTAAGCAAATGCTTTTGAATAGGGAGATGAGTCTTCAAATGTTATGAGAGTTCTAAAGAGAGAGAAGAAGAAAAATTTTAATGCAAGATCTTTGAGCAATTGTGCTATATTCTCAAAATAAGATTTAGGGTGTTACAGGAAAGCTCTCTTCACGTCCATTTGGAACAACCTGAAAGAATGGTGAGCGGCATAGGCTAACAAAATACAAATCGACTCTAGCCTAGCCACAGGAGCGAAAGTCTCCTCAAAGTCCAAACCTGCGACTTGGGCATAACCTTTTGCCACAAGTCGAGCCTTATTCCTTGTCACCACCTCGTGCTCGTCCTGTTTGTTGCGGAACACCCACTTGGTTCCCACAACATTTTGCTTGGGACGCGGCACCTGTGTCCAAACTTCATTTCGCTTGAAGTTGTTGAGCTCTTCCTGCATGGCCAACACCCAGTCCGGATCTAGCAAGGCCTCTTCTACCATGAAAGGCTTAATAGAAGAGACAAAAGAGTAATGCTCACAAAAATTAGCTAATCTAGAGCGACTAGTTACTCCCTTGCTAATATCACCCAAAATCTGGTCAACGGGATGATTCCTTTGAATCATCGCTCGAACTTGAGTTGGAGGGGCCTGTGGTGCTTCTTCCTCTTCAACTTGGACATCTTGTGCTCCCCCTTGATCACACGCCTCTTCTTGAGGGACCTGTTCGTCATCTTGAGTTGGGGGATGCACCGTTGTTGAGGAAGAAGGTTGATATTGCTCCTTGTGTTCCTGTGGTCGCACGTCTCCAATCGCCATGGTACGAATTGCGTCCGTTGGAACATCATCCTCATCTACATCGTCAAGCTCAACTTGCTCTCTTAGAGAGCCATTAGTCTCATCAAATACAACGTCGCCAGAGACTTCAACCAAACCTGATGATTTGTTGAAGACTCTATACGCCTTTGTATTTGAGTCATAACCTAATAAAAACCCTTCTACAGCTTTGGGAGCAAAATTTGAATTTCTACCTTTCTTCACCAGAATGTAGCATTTACTCCCAAAAACTCAAAAATACGAAACGTTGGGTTTGTTACCGGTTAGTATCTTGTATGACGTCTTCTTGAGGAGGCGATGAAGGTAGACTTGGTTAATGGCGTGGCAAGCCGTGTTCACAGCTTCCGACCAAAACCGCTCGGGCATCTTGAATTCTCCAAGCATCGTCCTCGCCATGTCTATAAGTGTCCTGTTCTTCCTCTCTACCACACCGTTTTGCTGTGGTGTGTAGGGAGCGGAAAACTCGTGCTTGATTCCTTCCTCCTCAAGGTACTCCACCTACAGGTTCTTGAACTCGGACCCGTTGTCGCTCCTTATCTTCTTCACCTTGAGCTCAAATTCATTTTGAGCTCTCCTTAGGAAGCGCTTGAGGTCCCTTGGGTTTTAGATTTATCCTGCAAAAAGAATACCCAAGTGAAGCGGGAAAATCATCAACAATAACGAAACCATACTTACTTCCCCCGATGCTGAGGTAGGCGACAGGTCCGAAGAGATCCATATGCAATAGCTCCAGAGGTCTTGATGTAGTCATCACATTCTTGATGTGATGAGCACTTCCCACCTGTTTACCTGCTTGACAAGCTGCACAAGGTCTATCTTTTTCAAAGGTTACATTTGTTAGACCTAACACATGTTCTCCCTTTAGAAGCTTGTGAAGGTTCTTCATCCCCACATGTGCTAGACGGCGATGCCACAGCCAGCCCATGCTAGTCTTAGCGATTAAGCATGCATCTAGATCGGCCTCCTCCTTCGAAAAATCAACTAAATAGAGTTTGTCGTCTAGTACACCCTTAAAAGCTAATGAACCATCACTTCTTCTAAAGACAGACACATCTACGTTTGTAAATAAGCAGTTGTAACCCATATTACATAATTGACTAACAGACAACAAGTTATATCCGAGCGATTCTACTAAAAACACATTAGAAATGGAATGCTCCGAAGAAATAGCTATTTTTCCTAGTCCTTTAACCTTGCCTTGATTCCCGTCACCGAATATGATTGAGTCTTGGGAATCTTTGTTCTTGACGTAGGAGGTGAACATCTTCTCCCTCGTCATGTGGTTTGTGCATCCGCTGTCGATAATCTAGCTTGAGCCCCCGGATGCATAAACCTGCAAGGCAAATTAGGCTTGGGTTTTAGGTACCTAACTCTTGTTGGGTCCTACAAGGTTAGTAACAATAGCCTTAGGGACCCAAATGCAAGTCTTGTCTCCCTTGCATTTGGCTCCCACCTTTTTAGCAATCACCTTTTTATTTTTACATGAAAGAATAAATTTAGCATTGCAAGCATGAAAGACAGTGGTAGATCCATTAAACACTTTCCTAGGAGCATGAGACACAAAATTCCTCCTAGATCTACCATTAAAGCTTGAACTTGAAGCAATCATGGCATGAGAGTCAAAAGCATTACAACTCCTATCATAATGAACATTTCTAGAATATTTCCTATCATGATACAAGAAAGCATGATTTTTATAAACACTATTTGCCATAGGGGCCTTCCCTTTCTCCTTGGTGGAGATGGGAGCCGTATGGCTTGTTAAGTTCTTAGCTTCCCTTCGAAAGCCAAGCCCATCCTTAATAGAGGGGTGTCTACCACTAGTATAGGTATCCCTTGCAAATTTTAGTTTATCAAACTCATTTTTGCTACTCTTAAGTTGGGCATTAAGACTAGCTATTTCATCATTTAATTTAGAAATGGAAATCAAATGTTCATTGCAAGAATCAACATTAAAATCCTTACACTTATTGCAAATTACTACATGCTCAATACAAGAACTAGATTTATTTGCAATTTCTCGCTTAGCATTTAAATCATCATTCAAAGTCTTCAAGCTAGAGATAGATTCATTGCAAATAGACAATTCAGAAGATAGTAATTCATTCCTTTTAATCTCTAAGGCAAGAGACTTTTGAACATTAATAAATTTATCATGTTCTTCATACAAGATGTCCTCTTGCCTCTCTAGAAGTCTATCTTTTTCATTTAATGCATCAATCAGCTCATTAATCTTTTCTATCTTAGTTCTATCTAATCCCTTGAACAAGCTAGTGTAATCAACTCCATCATCATCACTAGAGTCCTCATCACTAGAAGTAAAGTAATTAGGAGTTTCTCTAGTGATTACCTTCTTTTCCTTTGCCATTAGGCAAGTGTGGCGCTCGTTGGGGAAGAGCGACGATTTGTCGAAGGCGGTGGCGGCGAGTCCCTCGTCGTCGGAGTCGGACGAAGAACAATCTAAGTCCCACTCCTTGCCAAGGTGTGCCTCGCCCTTAGCCTTCTTGTACGCCTTCTTCTTTTCCTTCTTCCCACTTTTCTCTTGTCCCTGGTCACTATCATTATCGGGACAGTTAGCAATAAAATGACCAGTCTTACCACAGTTGAAGCAGGAGCGCTTTCCCTTCGCCTTGTTCTTTTTGGGATGCTCCTTGCGACCCTTTAGCGCCGTCTTGAAGCGCTTGATGATGAGGGCCATTTCTTCCTCATTGAGCCCCGCCGCCTCAACTTGCTCCACCTTGCTAGGTAGCGCCTCCCTGCTACTTGTTGCTTTGAGAGCAACGGTTTGAGGCTCGTGGATTAGGCCATTCAACGCCTCATCAACGTATCTCGCCTCCTTGATCATCATCCGCCCGCTTACGAACTTTCCAAGTATTTCCTCGGGCGACATCTTGGTGTACCTAGGATTTTCACGAATAGAATTTACAAGATGTGGATCAAGGACAGTGAAAGACCTTAGCATTAGGCGGACGACATCATGGTCCGTCCATCTCATGCTTCCATAGCTCCTTATTTTGTTGACCAGGGTCTTGAGCCTGTTATATGTTTGGGTTGGCTCCTCCCCCCTGATCATTGCGAACCTTCCTAGTTCGCCCTCCACCAATTCCATCTTGGTGAGCATGGTGATGTCATTTCCCTCATGCGAGATCCTGAGGGTGTCCCAAATCTGCTTGGCGTTATCCAAGCCGCTCACCTTATGGTACTCTTCCCTGCACAAGGATGCTAAAAGAACAGTGGTAGCTTGTGCATTTTTATGAATTTGTTCATTAATAAACATGGGATTATCAGAACTATCAAAATGCATTCCATTCTCTACTATCTCCCATATACTTGGATGAAGAGAGAACAAGTGACTACGCATTTTGTGACTCCAAAATTCGTAGTCCTCTCCATCAAAGTGTGGAGGTTTGCCAAGAGGAATGGAAAGCAAATGTACATTTGAACTATGCGGAATACGAGAGTAATCAAAAGAAAAGTTCGAGTTAACCGTCTTCTTTTTCTCGTAGTCGTTGTCGTCGTCGTCCTTTTGGGAAGAAGAAGACTCGTCGCTGTCGTCGTAGTAGACGATCTTCTTGATACGCCTCTTCTTCTTCCTGTCCTTCTTCTTATGACTTGAGCCCGAGTCAGTGGGCTTGTCGTCTTTTGGCTCATTGATGAAGGACTCCTTCTCCTTGTCGTTGATCACCATCCCCTTTCTCTTAGGATCCATCCCTTCGGACGATTAGTCCCTTTCTTGAACAGAACGACTCTGATACCAATTTAGAGCACCTAGAGGGGGGTGAATAGGTGATCTTGTAAAAACTTAAAACTCAAGGCCACAAACTTGATTAAGTGTTAGAACAATAAAGCCAAGTGGCTAGAGAGAAGTTATTGTTAAACACGATAACCACCAAGAAATCAACACAGAGAGGCACAGTGGTTTATCCCATGGTTCGGCCAAGTCCAACACTTGCCTACTCCATGTTGTGGCGTCCCAACGGACGAGGGTTGCACTCAACCCCTTTCAAGCGGTCCAAAGACCCACTTGAATACCACGGTGTTTTGCTTTGTTTCACTATATCCCGCTTGCGAGGAATCTCCACAACTTGGAGCCTCTCGCCCTTACAATTTGATGATCACAAATAAGCACGGAAGTAAGGATGGGATGAGCAACAACACGCACACAAGTCACAACTTGAGCTCGCAACACAACTCAAAGAGTTCTCTACTCAAATGGAGCTCTAGTTGCTATCACAAAGAATCGAAAGCGCGGAAATGGAGTCTTGGTGCTTATGGATGCTCAAAGGATGCTTGGTGTACTCCTCCATGCGCCTAGGGGTCCCTTTTATAGCCCCAAGGCAGCTAGGAGCCGTTGGAAACAATCCAGGAAGGCAAATATTGCCTTCTGTCGGGTGGCGCACCGGACAGTCCGGTGCACCACCGGACACTGTCCGGTGCAGATTTCTTTCCTTATCTGGCGCAGCCGACCGTTGAAGATTCGGAGCCGTTGGCGCACCGGACACTGTCCGGTGCACACCGTCAGTCCGGTGCCCCCATCTGACCGTTGGCTCGGCCACGCGTTACGTGCGGATTGCGTGGCCGACCGTTGGCCCGGCCGACCATTGGCTCACCGGACAGTCCGGTGCACCACCGGACAGTCTGGTGAATTATAGCCGTACGCTGTTGACTTGATTCCCGAGAGCGGTGACTTCGCCGCAGCCGACTCACCGGACAGTCCCGTGATTTATAGTCGTACGCCGCCGTCAAGACCCGAGAGCAGGCAGTTCACCGGGACTGGTCCTAGCACACCGGACACTGTCCGGTGCACCACCGGACAGTCTGGTGCACCCAGATCGAACAGCCCTTTGGCTGAGCATAGCCAACTAATCTCCAAAGTGATTTCTCCTGTTTCTAGCACTTAGACACAGCACATTAGTCTTCAAAATAATGGACTAAGACTAGAAACATACCTTTAATCTTGATGTTCACTTCTTGAATCTTTGGCACAAATATAACTCAAAGCATTTTTGTGTGAGGCCCTAAATCACCAAAATCTTATAGAAACGGCCCAAGGGCACATTTCCCTTTCAGACCGAATGTAGCAGGCTGTCTTTTTTCTTCAATGAAGTTTCAAGTTTATCAATCCTCTTTTCCAAACCTTGGATAACAAACTCATTCTTCTTGTCTTCGTCGTCCTGCTGCATTTTTAGGGCCTTGCTCAGCAATAGACTCTGAAAGACAAATTAAAATTAGGTCCCCATTAATGAAATACTTAAATCGGCATAATGAAACAAAAAATACTAAAGGAACGTT
Source organism: Zea luxurians (assembly GCA_029449295.1). NCBI lineage: Eukaryota > Viridiplantae > Streptophyta > Magnoliopsida > Poales > Poaceae > Zea > Zea luxurians. The sequence continues at coordinate 38,287,769 of JAOPSE010000001.1, read as the reverse complement.
ACTATAAAATTTGAGTAAAATAAGCTGCCAATAATGTGTTGTCTTCTGTAGCAGCTGATGTCCTTCTCTATTTTCGGAAATCCGATGCTCTTTGATAATGTGCTTATAATTTTAGCTCCGACGAGGTCGTGAATACATCCTAAAATCTCTTCGTCGACGCCTCCAAAGAGCATGGATCCGGGCTTATAGCCGCAAGATATGGCAAATTCCTTCAGTTCTGATATATCCTCTTTGAAAAGTTGTTGGTCGCCTAGGTGCCAAAGATCGAAACTTTTATCTTCCGAAAAGGTCTCCTCAATTCTCTTTCCCTTATCAGTAGATACTTCGGCTACATTTTTCTCAGAAACCACATCAGATATAAGTCTGTCAGTTTCTGACATTGTGGTGGCGAGATTCTCAATTTCAGGTGTAGCTTCATTAGCTTCGGCTTTGGTAGTATCTTCAGCATCAGCAGGCACAACAATCTTTTTCGCCGTAGCTGGGGGTGGGGTCTGTTGGATGGCTTGCATCACGTTCATCATTCATCGCTTCTTCTGATCATCGACATTTTCCCCAATAGCCGAAGCCGTCTCCTTTGACTGCAATAGGCTAGTTAGATCTGACCCTAGAGGACTTAGCATTACGAATAGGAAGGGTTCAGTCATTACCTTCAGAATTTCTGAAACATCAATAGAGGAAGGCGAAGAAGGGCATGCAGACTTTTCTGGCACATCTTGTACCTTCATCTCTGCAGTAGACATTCTAACAAGCTTTCATTTCTTAGGAGTCGAATCCTTCGGCTCCACTAGAACTTTTTGCTTCTTGACAGCCCTCTGATCTTCATTGGCGGACTGGATGGCTTGCTTGTTTAGAATACTAACAATCTCTTTCTTTTCGCTCCTCCAGCCCCTTCGTCAAGTCTGTCGTAATCTAGATATTCAAAGTCAAGAGCATCCATCACCCGGTTCAACCTTCGTTTTCACGAGTGTTGAAGGCAGCCGTCATCAGCTGATCTTCTTTCTTTGTGTATTACCCGAGAATTTCATTGCACATTATTTCTATCAGCTCCAACCATTCAGTGTTGGGTTTGCTGAATCTTTTTTGGAACTACTGATAAGGAAGTCAAACAAGTTCATACTTTTTCCCTTCTTCCTTTTTCTTCGGCATTCCCCACCCACCAAAAGTTGGAAACATCCTGTTTGCCAAATATTCTTGTTCCAAGTCCCTAATGCTGATATGCTCTGCCACAACTCTAAATTCCACTTCGGCTAGTTGGCAGGGGAACCCCAACTACATCTTGCACCAACGTCTTGTTAGCAGTAGATCTTACTCTAGCCATTTCAATGTTCAGACATTAGCAGACGAAGTTACACTTAAGTGATGGAATGTTTGTTCGAAGCGTGAAGCAGCAAGCTTCGGCTTCAGTAAAAATTTTCAGCAGCACAACGATGCAATAGCAATGAATGCTGTGGTAACTTCTCACCAACTCGTCTGTTTATATAGCCCAGCCGGAGAAGAAGGCGAACCACTAAGACACGCGTACTGGCTGATCAGTGGACCGATAAGCGCTGTGAATCTTATATTCGTTTTTTAATTACAAGCTTAGGGAAGGTGTTTTTTGGACCTTCGACATCCCGAAGCCTTCGTACTTTTCACGGATTGAGCTCGTTATGAAAAAACGATCTAGCACCACGAATGGGCTACTGTTGGGGGTCTTCTTCTCCGCCAAAGATCCTCAAGACAAAGGTATCATTGACAAAGATATGTTGAGGATCCTCTCTGCCGAAGGTCCTCAAGATGAAGATATTATCTAAGACCTATAACGACGAATGCCGAAGCTACGACCGAAGAACGATAGCAAATCCAAATGTTGGTTGATTAAGTAGGAAGGCTGTTTTTCCTAGGTGTTCTTTGACAATTTGGATCTGAATTTTAACACTTTGTTGATAGGTCATGGTGTGCTCTCTTTGTTTTGTGGTTGAGGACGTGCATCATCATCTTAAGTTGTTTCCAACTTAAGTCGATTGCTCCGTTAGCAGGGTATAGTGGGCATCGTTTGTTTTGTAAGCGTGAGCATGTAGCACCGACTTTCTGACTTAAGCTGATTGCTCCGTTAGCAGGGTATAGTAGGCACCCTTTGTTTTGTCAGCGTAGGCATTTCCGACTTAAGCTGATTGCTCTGTTTAGCAGGATATAGTAGGCACCCTTTGTTTTGTAAGCGTGAGCATGTAGCACCGACTTAAGTCATTGTCGACTTAAGTTGATTGCTCTATTAGCAGGGTATAGTAGGCACCCTTTGTTTTGTAAGCGTGAGCATGTAGCTCTGACTTAAGTCGTTTTCGACATAAGTCGATTGCTTCGTTAGTAGGGTATAGTAGGCACCCTTTGTTTTGTAAGCGTGAGCATGTAGCACTGACTTAAGTCATTTCCAACTTAAGCCGATTGCTCCTTGAGATTTTGTTTGTATGTGGATGAACGCATAAGCTTTATTAAAAATGAGGTCACCAGATTACAAATTGTAGTTTACCATCTGGAGTTTATGGCGTTACTATGGATAGAACTTCCTGAGGTGCTTGACATTCCAACCACTAGAGTACCATTCATCTGAGTTAGCCGATATGATCCAGGTCGAGTTACTTCTGCAATCATGAAAGGCCCTTCCCATGGTGGTGATAGCTTGTGTCGTCCTTCTCCTGACTATATGCGGCAAAGCACCATGTCTCCTACTGTGAATGCTCTGTGTCGTACAACTTTTTTATGGTAGCGCCTCAGAGTTTGCAGATATCTGGCTGACTGAATGACAACATTCAAACATTCCTCTTCTAGCACATCGATTTCCTCAAGACGGGTTGCTTCTGCCTCTGTGATGCTTTTGAAGGTTAATTTGGGTTCCCTGAAGATCAAGTCTACTAACAACACTGCCTCTGATCCGTATACCATAAAGAAAGGAATGTTCCCATGCAAGGCTCAACTGGGCTGGGTCCGTAAACTCCAGACTACATAAGGCAGTTCCCTAATCCATTTTCCTGCAAACTTTTCATTTTTGTCAAAGACTTTCTTTCTGAGTTCCTCTAATATCATCCATTTGTTCACTCCACTTGCCCATTGGCTCTAGGGTGTGCTACGGAGCGTATTTGAGCTAGATACATTTCTACTCATATAAATCAAAGAATTTTGTGCTAGTGAAGTTTGATCCTAGGTCTATGATGATGCTAATGGGAATCCCAAATCTAAAGATGATTTCTTGGATGAACTCCACTGCTTTGGATGAGGTTAGGGTTTCAATCAGCTTGTACTCTATCCATTTTGTAAATTTGTCGATGGCTACTAGCATATGTGTGTATATTCCCTGAGCTTTCTTGAATGGCCCAATCATGTCTAGTCCCCAGCATATGAAGGGCCTGGTGATGGAAATAGCTTGCAGCTGCTGCGTTGGCAGGTGTTGCTGCTTGGCCAAAAATTGGCATGCCACACATCTTTAGACTAGGTCGGTTGCATCTTTTTTGTAGTTGGAAAATAAAAACCTGCTTTGAAAGCCTTCCCCACGAGAGTCTTAGATGTTGCATGTACTGCAAATTGCCCTGCAAAAATTTCTTCCAGCAAACGCCTCCCAATGCTTTAATCGATGCATTTAATAAAATCTCTAGCAGCCCCTCTGTTGTATAGTATTTCTCCTATGACTACGTAGTGGGCTAACTGCCTCGCAATGCGCTCGGCAGCAGCCTTGTCATCTGGTTCTTCCTCGTTCTTGATGTATCTGATGATTGGCACCCTCCAGTCATTTGGGTCTGGTTCTGCCTGCTCCACTGCCATGCATTCCTCTGTTGGCCCTGATGTGATACTTAGGTGTTGTATCTCCTAGACAAAGATGCCTGATGGAGCTTGTGCCTGGCTCGATCTAGCTTTAATAGAGTATCTGCTGCTGCATTGTGATCTCTTCCTATGTGGTGGAACTCCAAGCCTTCGAATTTATCATCAATCTTCATGACCGCAACACAATAATTGCCCATTGAATCGATGGAGTAGTCCTAGTCCTTATTGACCTAGTTGATGACAACTAGGGAATCTCTATATACCATCAATCTCTTGATCCCGAGTGATACGGCAATGTTGAGCCCATGTATCAAGGCTTCGTACTCTACTGCATTGTTGGAAGCTAGAAATAAAAGCTGCAACACGTACTTGAGCTGATCTCCTCTAAGGGCGATGAAGAGGATTCCAGCCCTTGCTCCCTGTAGCTTCAGTGACCCGTCGAAGTACATCTTCGAGACCTTCATTGATTTGGCATTTTTAGGGATCTGCTTCTCAGTCCATTTTGATATAAAGTCCACTAGAGCCTGGGTTTTGATCACTGTGCGGGGTCAAAACTCTATGTCATGAGCTCCAAGTTCGCACACCCACTTGGCTGTCCTCCCCACTGCTTCTCTGTTGCGAAGTATGTCTCCTATCAGGAAGCCTACAACCACTATGACTTTGTGGTCGTCAAAATAGTGGCAGAACTTTCATGCAGTGAACAGTACAACATACAATAACTTCTGAACATGGGGATATCTGATCTTGGAGGGCCCAAGGACCTCGCTGATGAAGTAGACAGGGTGTTGAACTAGATATGCATGTCCTTCTTCTATGCGATCGACTACTAACACGGTGCTTACCGCATGAGTCATGCAGGAGATGTATAGAAGTAAATCTTCAGCCGATCGATTGACAGTAGCTCGGTAGGGTGGGTTGAGAACCTGTGGGGTGGTCAAGAATTTTTTGAGTGCCTCTTGAGCCTGTAGAGTCCACTGAAATCTGTCCACCTTCTTGAGCAGCTCATAGAATGGCATTCCCTTTCGCCAAGTCATGAGATGAAACGAATTATGCCGCCATGCACCTAGTGTATCAACGTTGTAGCCCCTACCTAGCATGCCAGCTGTCAGTGTTTGTGAACCGACTACGCACCACGGGGTTACCCACATGATGCTTTTAGGTAGGACGACTCCGTTGATTGTGACTCAATGGTACGTGCAGAGGCACATTAGTATTGCTTGTAGATTTATATAAGTTCGGGCTGCCTTGAATTGCGTAACACCCTACTTCCTGTTGTGGCTAGGTATTGATTTCTAGAGTAAGGGGATTACAAACGAGCATTGTGATGGCTCAACTATTGTTGATGAGGATGGGGTGAGATGATGTGTGATGATATGATTTGTAGGGTCCCCCTCGGCCTTATATACACGACTAGAGAGTTATCCCTTTACAAATTGTGATCACTATCTACTTCACTTATCTCCTTCTTTGTCGCAGCTTGCAGTCCTATATATCTGGAGTCTTGATCACCTTCTCACTTGAGTTATCGCCGAATGCTTAGATCCTCAGGGTGCTTGTAACTACACCACCTAAGATATTAGTGCTTCAGTAGCGCCTAACTCGAACGTCGATCTTTGTCGTCTTGGATCAGGCTTGCCTAACCGGGCTATACCTTGTCGGCCCATCGCGTAGGATGACCCAGTGGGAGGCTCGTGATACATTTTAGTGTTCATGAGGACCTAGGGGATATCTATGCCCTACAGGGAGGGATAAGAAAATGGGGTCGTGGGTAGTCTTTTATGGCATGGGGGCTGGGTCCTTGGGAGGCAGTTAGCGAGCGGTGACGAGGAACAGGGACTGGGGCGTGGCTCGATGCACGGGCCCAAGGCGGGGGGGTCTCAAGGCCAGGGCAGGGCTTTTTTCCTTTTTCCTATTCTCCTTTCATTTTCTTTTATCTATTCCTATGCAAATCTAAATTTAGTTTTCAATCCAAAATTTTACTATGCTTAGTATTGCTCTAGCAAAACAAAAAACTTTTGTTTTACAAAAGATGATTGGCAAAGTGGGAAGGATGTTTTTGAAAATTGAGAGCACCTAGAGGGGGGTGAATAGGTGATCTTGTAAAAACTTAAACTTAAAGCCACAAAAACTTGTTTAAGTGTTAGCACAATAATGCCAAGTGGCTAGAGAGGAGTCTTAACAAAACACAATAACCACAAGAGATCAACACAGAGATGGCACAGTGGTTTATCCCGTGGTTCGGCCAAGTCTAACGCTTGCCTACTCCACGTTGTGGCGTCCCAATGGACGAGGGTTGCAATCAACCCCTCTCAAGCGGTCCAAAGACCCACTTGAATACCACGATGTTTTGCTTTGCTTTTCTATATCCCGTTCGCGAGGAATCTCCACAACTTGGAATCTCTCGCCCTTACACTTGAAGTTCACAAAGAAGCACGGAGTAAGGGAGGGCTGAGCAACTCACACAAGACACAAAGATCACGACACATACGCACACACAAGACCCAGACTTGAGCTCAAGAGACTATCACGAGTTTCTCACTAGAACGGAGCTCAAATCACTATGAATGTCGAACAAGTGCGCAAGAACGAAGTGTGAGTGATCAACTATGCTTAAAGAATGCTTGGATGTCTTCTCCATGCGCCAAGGGGTCCTTTTATAGCCCCAAGGCAGCTAGGAGTCGTTGAGAGCATTGTAGGAAGGCAATTCTTGCCTTCTGTCGACTGGCGCACCGGACAGTCCGGTGCACCACCGGACACTGTCTGGTGCCGATTTGTTTCCTTATTTGGCGAAGCCGACCGTTGCAGATTCAGAGCCGTTGGCGCACCGGACACTGTCCGGTGCACACCGGACAGTCCGGTGCACCAATGTGACCGTTGGCTCGGCCACGCGTCACGCGCGGAATCCTCGGCCGACCGTTGCCCCGGCTGACCGTTGGCTCATCGGACAGTCCGGTGCCTCACCGGACAGTCCGGTGAATTATAGCCGTACGCCGTTGATGGCTTCCCGAGACCGACGACTTCGCCTGTGAACGGCTCACCGGACAGTCCGATGCACCACCGGACAGTCCGGTGATTTATACCGTACACCACCGTTGAAGTCCCGAGAGCAGCAAGTTCGCTAGAGCTAGCCTGGCGCACCGGACACTGTCCGGTGCACCACCGGACAGTCCGGTGCACCCAGACTGCGCAGACTTTGGCTGAACAAAGCCATCTCTTTTCCAATTCGATTTCTCCTGTTTCCAGCACTTAGACACAATACATTATTCCATAAAACAATGTACTAAGTTTAGAAACATACCTTTTGACTTGATTTGCACTTTGTCCACCACTTTGCATAGATTAACACAAAAGCACTTGCGTTGGCACTCAATCACCAAAATACTTAGAAATGGCCCAAGGGCACATTTCCCTTTCAAAAATAAAACTTGATGGTGGATCCATCACGACCGTGATGGGTTCAACATCAGAAAAGATGTACCTCTGCCAGGTACCAAGCTTTGGGTTTTAAATGATTAAGCTGAGATCGGGCGGGTGACTTGCACGAGAAGAGAGTCTCGGTGTAGTGTCTCCGTCTGAGTCGATTAAGGACCATGTCGATGTAGGCTTGATGACCAAGGACCCTTTAACTGGTTACATACCTCGTCATGGGTAAGCCTTGCCTCGGGCAGACTAAGGCCAGAATAAGATAACACAGTATCAAAAACTCCCCCTATTTCCCATAATCAACCATTCTCCCCACAAGAGATCAACTTTTTACAAAAACAGCCAATAAGAGTATTTTGACAAAACAAAAGCTATATTCTATTATTTTCAAAATTCTCAAGTGGTAGCTGATCCATTTATTGCTTTTGCCTTATTTTCTCCCCCTTTGGCATCAAGCACCAAAACGGGATCAATCTTGGCCCTTTAACCCTATTGCCTCACCAAAATCTTCAAATAAGAATACAAAGGCAATAGGAGTACATGAGATGAACTTGGAATAAGTTACCCTCTCATCGGAGTGCAGTGGAAGTCTTTCATGGTCCAAGTCCACCTTTTTTCCTTTCAAACCTCCTTTGAGACTAAATCAAGCAAACTCAAGCACACGGTTAGTCTCAAAGGGTCAAGTTGTAGCACAACTCCCCCTAAATATGTGCATCACTTGCAAGAGGACTTGTGAGGTCCGGGGAGTGTTTGTACAACTTGAGCACCACAAGTAAACAACAAAATGCATAAGGAACATGATCAAAGGCATAAACACATGTATGCTATAAATCAATCTAAGTTCCGCGAATCTAAGACATTTAGCTCACTACGCAGCCTGCAAAAGGTCTTCTCATCTAAAGGCTTGGTAAAGATATCGGCTAGCTGGTTCTCGGTGCTAACATAAAACACTTCGATATCTCCCTTTTGCTGGTGGTCTCTCAAAAAGTGATGCCGGATGTCAATGTGCTTTGTGCGGCTGTGCTCAACAGGATTTTCCGCTATGCGGATAGCACTCTCATTGTCACATAGGAGTGGGACTTTGCTCAGATTGTAGCCAAAGTCCCGGAGGGTTTGCCTCATCCAAAGTAGTTGCGCGCAACACTGTCCTGCGGCAACGTACTCGGCCTCAGCGGTGGATAGGGCAACGGAAGTTTGTTTCTTAGAGTTCCATGACACCAGGGACCTTCCTAAGAATTGGCACGTCCCCGATGTACTCTTCCTATCGACCTTACATCCAGCATAGTCGGAGTCTGAATATCCAATCAAGTCAAAGTTAGACCCCTTTGGATACCAGATCCCGAAGCAAGGCGTAGATACTAAATATCTAAGGATTCGCTTCATAGCCACAAGGTGATACTCCCTTGGATCAGATTGAAATCTAGCACACATGCATACGCTAAGCATAATATCTGGTCTACTAGCACATAAGTAAAGCAAAGAACCTATCATGGACCGGTATGCTTTTTGATCAACGGACTTACCTCCTTTGTTGAGGTCGGTGTGTCCGTCAGTTCCCATCGGCATCTTTGCGGGCTTGGCATCCTTCATCCCAAACCGCTTTAGCAAGTCTTGCGTGTACTTCGTTTGGGAGATGAAGGTACCATCCTTGAGTTGCTTCACTTGGAACCCAAGGAAGTAGTTCAACTCGCCCATCATCGACATCTCGAATTTCTGCGTCATCACCCTACTAAACTCTTCACAAGACTTTTGGTTAGTAGAACCAAATATTATATCATCGACATAAATTTGGCACTCAAACAAATCACCATCACAAGTCTTAGTGAATAAAGTCGGATCGGCTTTCCCAACCTTGAAAGCATTAGCAATTAAAAAGTCTCTAAGGCATTCATACCATGCTCTTGGGGCTTGCTTAAGTCCATAGAGCGCCTTAGAGAGCTTACACACGTGGTCGGGGTACCGTTCATCCTCGAAGCCAGGGGGTTGCTCCACGTACACCTCCTCCTTGATTGGCCCGTTGAGGAAAGTGCTCTTCACATCAATTTCGAACAACCTGAAAGAATGGTGAGCGGCATATGCTAGCAAAATACGAATGGACTCTAGCCTAGCCACAGGAGAAAAAGTCTCCTCAAAGTCCAAACCTGCGACTTGGGCATAACCTTTTGCCACAAGTCGAGCCTTGTTCCTCGTCACCACCCCGTGCTCGTCCTGTTTGTTGTGGAACACCCACTTGGTTCCCACAACGTTTTGCTTGGGACGAGGCACCAGTGTCCAAACTTCATTCCTCTTGAAATTATTGAGCTCTTCCTGCATGACCAACACCCAGTCCGGATCTAGCAAGGCCTCTTCTACCCTGAAAGGCTCAATAGAAGAGACAAAGGAGTAATGCTCACAAAAATTAACTAATCTAGAACGAGTAGTTACTCCCTTGCTAATGTCACCCAAAATTTGGTCGACGGGATGATTCCTTTGAATCGTCGCTCGAACTTGGGTTGGAGGTGCCGGTTGTGCTTCTTCCTCCATTACATGGTCATCTTGTGCTCCCCCTTGATCACACGCCTCCTCCTGATGAACCTGTTCATCGTCTTGAGTTGGGGGATGCACCATTGTTGAGGAAGAAGGTTGACCTTGCTCCAATTGTTCCTGTGGTCGCACATCACCAATCGCCATGGTGCGCATTGCGACCGTTGGAACGTCTTCTTCATCTACATCATCAACAACTTGCTCTCTTGGAGAGCCATTAGTTTCATCAAATACAACGTCGCTAGAGACTTCAACCAAACCCGATGATTTGTTGAAGACCCTATACGCCTTTGTATTTGAGTCATAACCTAATAAAAACCCTTCTACATCTTTGGGAGCAAATTTAGAAGTTCTACCTTTCTTCACAAGAATATAACACTTGCTCCCAAATACACGAAAGTAAGACACATTGGGTTTGTTACCGGTTAGAAGCTCATACGAAGTCTTCTTGAGGAGGCGGTGAAGGTAGACCCGGTTGATGGTGTGGCAAGCCGTGTTCACGGCTTCCGACCAAAAGCGCTCGGGGGTCTTGAACTCTCCAAGCATCGTCCTTGCCATATCGATGAGCGTCCTGTTCTTCCTCTCTACCACACCATTTTGTTGCGGTGTGTAGGGAGCGGAGAACTCGTGCTTTATCCCTTCCTCCTCAAGGTACTCCTCCACTTGAAGGTTCTTGAACTCGGACCCGTTGTTGCTCCTTATCTTTTTCACCTTGAGCTCAAACTCATTTTGAGCTCTCCTTAGGAAGCGCTTGAGGGTCCCTTGGGTTTTAGATTTATCCTACAAAAAGAATACCCAAGTGAAAAAACGGGAAAAATCATCAACTATAACAAGACCATACTTACTTCCTCCTATACTTAGATAGGCGACGGGTCCGAAAAGGTCCATATGAAGCATCTCCAAAGGTCTTGATGTGGTCATCACATTTTTTGTGTGATGAGAGCTTCCCACCTGTTTGCCTGCTTGACAAGCTGCACAAGGTCTATCTTTTTCGAAATGCACATTAGTTAGACCTATCACGTGTTCTCCCTTTAGAAGCTTGTGAAGGTTCTTCATCCCCACATGTGCTAAGCGGTGATGCCACAGCCAGCCCATGCAAGTCTTAGCAATTAAGCATGCATCTAGACCGACCTCTTCTTTTGCAAAATCAACCAAATAAAGTTTGTCGTCTAGTACACCCTTAAAAGCTAGTGAACCATCACACCTTCTAAAGACATACACATCTACATTTGTGAATAGACAATTATATCCCATATTACAAAGTTGACTTACAGATAACAAATTATATCCAAGTGACTCAACTAAAAACACATTAGAAATAGAGTGCTCGGACGAAATAGCAATTTTACCTAACCCTTTCACCTTGCCTTGGTTCCCATCACCGAATATTATTGAATCTTGGGGATCCTTGTTCTTGACGTAGGAAGAGAACATCCTCTTCTCTCCCGTCATGTGGTTTGTGCATCCGCTGTCGATAATCCAGCTTGAGCCCCCGGATGCATAAACCTGCAAGGCAAATTTAGGCTTGGGTCTTAGGTACCCAACTCTTGTTGGGTCCTACAAGGTTAGTCATAATAGTCTTAGGGACCCAAATGCAAGTTTTGTCTCCCTTACATTTGGCCCCTAACTTCCTAGCAATTACCTTCTTATCCTTTCTACAGACAGTAAATGAAGCATTGCAAGCATGATATATTGTTGAAGGTTTATTAATTTTCCTAGGAACATTAACAACATTTCTCCTAGGCATATGATGAACAACATTTCTCCTGGACATATCTCTACCATGCATATAGGAAGAACTAGAAGCAAACATGTCATGAGAATCAAAAGCATTATAGCTTCTATAGGCATTCCTAGAATGTCTCCTATCATGATACATGAAAGCATGGTTCTTTTTAGCACTACTAGCCATAGGGGCCTTCCCTTTCTCCTTGGCGGAGATGGGAGCCTTATGGCTTGTTAAGTCCTTGGCTTCCCTCTTGAAGCCAAGTCCATCCTTAATTGAGGGGTGTCTACCAATCGTGTAGGCATCCCTTGCAAATTTTAGCTTGTCAAATTCATTCTTGCTAGTCTTAAGTTGGGCATTAAGACTAGCCACTTCATCATTTAATTTAGAAATGCAAGCTAGGTGTTCACTACAAGCATCAACATTAAAATCTTTGCACCTATTGCAAATTACAACATTTTCTACACAAGATGTTGATTTACTAGCTATTTCTAACTTAGCATTCAAATCATCATTTATTCTCTTTAAGCTAGAAATAGAGTCATGACATGTAGACAATTCACTAGAAAGCATTTCATTCCTTTTAATTTCTAAAGCAAGGGATTTTGAGCCTCTACAAACTTATCATGTTCTTCGTACAAAAGATCCTCTTGCTTTTCTAATAACCTATTCTTATCATTTAAAGCATCAATCAATTCATTGATTTTGTCAATTTTATTTCTATCTAAACCTTTAAATAAACTAGAATAGTCTATTTCATCGTCATCACTAGACTCCTCATCACTTGAAGAAGTATAAGTGGTATTCCGAGTGCATACCTTCTTCTCCTTCGCCATGAGGCATGTGTGATGCTCGTTTGGGAAGAGGGATGACTTGTTGAAGGCGGTGGCGGTGAGTCCTTCATTATCGGAGTCGGAAGAGGAGCAATCCGAATCCCACTCCTTTCCGAGATGTGCCTCGCCCTTGGCCTTCTTGTAATTCTTCTTCTTTTCCCTTTTGTTCCCTTTTTCCTGGTCACTATCATTATCGGGACAGTTAGCAATAAAATGACCAATCTTACCACATTTGAAGCATGAGCGCTTCCCCTTTGTCTTGGTCTTGCTTGGTTGTCCCTTGCGACCCTTTAGCGCCATCTTGAAGCGCTTGATGATGAGGGCCATCTCTTCATCATTGAGCCCTGCCGCCTCAACTTGCGCCACCTTACTAGGTAGCGCCTCCTTGCTCCTCGTTGCCTTGAGAGCAATAGTTTGAGGCTCTTGGATTGGTCATTTAGTGCATCGTCGACGTATCTTGCCTCCTTGATCATCATCCGCCCACTTACAAATTTCCCAAGAATTTCTTCGGGCGACATCTTGGTGTACCTAGGATTCTCATGAATATTGTTCACAAGATGTGGATCAAGAACAGTAAAGGACCTTAGCATTAGGCGGACAACATCGTGGTCCGTCCATCGCGTGCTTCTGTAGCTCCTTATCTTGTTGACGAGGGTCTTGAGCCGGTTGTACGTTTGGGTTGGCTCCTCGCCCCTTATCATCGCGAATCTCCCGAGTTCGCCCTCCACCAACTCCATCTTGGTGAGCATGGTGACGTCATTCCCCTCATGAGAGATCTTGAGGGTGTCCCAGATCTGCTTGGCATTGTCCAAGCCGCTCACCTCATGATACTCGTCCCTTCACAAAGAGGCTAACAACACAGTAGTAGCTTATGCATTTTTATGAATCTGTTCATTGATAAACATAGGACTATCCGAGCTATCAAATTTCATTCCACTCTCTACAATCTCCCATATGCTTGGATGGAGAGAGAACAAGTGACTACGCATTTTGTGACTCCAAAATCCGTAGTCCTCCCCATCAAAGTGTGGAGGTTTGCTAAGAGGAATGGAAAGCAAATGTGTATTTGAGCTATGCGGAATACGCGAATAATCGAAAGAGAAGTTTGAGTTAACCGTCTTTCTTTTGTCGTAGTCGTTGTCGTCGTTGTCCTTTTGGGAAGAAGTGGACTCGTCGCTGTCGTCGTAGTAGATGATCTCCTTGATGCGCCTTGTCTTCTTCTTCTTCCCATCTTTACGTTTGTGGCCCGAGCCTGAGTCGGTAGGCTTGCCATCCTTCAGCTCGTTGACGAAGGACTCCTTCTCCTTATCATTGATCACAATTCCCTTCCCCTTAGGATCCATCTCTTTGGGCGATTAGTCCCTTCGTGAAGAGAACGGCTCCGATACCAATTGAGAGCACCTAGAGGGGGGGTGAATAGGTGATCTTGTAAAAACTTAAACTTAAAGCCACAAAAACTTGTTTAAGTGTTAGCACAATAATGCCAAGTGGCTAGAGAGGAGTCTTAACAAAACACAATAACCACAAGAGATCAACACAGAGATGGCACAATGGTTTATCCCGTGGTTCGGCCAAGTCTAACGCTTGCCTACTCCACGTTGTGGCGTCCCAATGGACGAGGGTTGCAATCAACCCCTCTCAAGCGGTCCAAAGACCCACTTGAATACCACGATGTTTTGCTTTGCTTTTCTATATCCCGTTCGCGAGGAATCTCCACAACTTGGAATCTCTCGCCCTTACACTTGAAGTTCACAAAGAAGCACGGAGTAAGGGAGGGATGAGCAACTCACACAAGACACAAAGATCACGACAAATACGCACACACAAGACCCAGACTTGAGCTCAAGAGACTATCACGAGTTTCTCACTAGAACGGAGCTCAAATCACTAAGAATGTCGAACAAGTGCGCAAGAACGAAGTGTGAGTGATCAACTATGCTCAAAGAATGCTTGGATGTCTTTTCCATGCGCCAAGGGGTCCCTTTTATAGCCCCAAGGCAGCTAGGAGCCGTTGAGAGCATTGTAGGAAGGCAATTCTTATCTTCTGTCGACTGGCGCACCGGACACTGTCCGGTGCACCACCGGACACTGTCCGGTGCCGATTTGTTTCCTTATTTGGCGAAGCCGACCGTTGCAGATTCAGAGCCGTTGGCGCACCGGACACTGTCCGGTGCACACCGGACAGTCCGGTGCACCAATGTGACCGTTGGCTCGGCCACGCGTCACGCGCGGAATCCTCGGCCGACCGTTGCCCCGGCTGACCGTTGGCTCACCGGACAGTCCGGTGCCTCACCGGACAGTCCGGTGAATTATAGCCGTACGCCGTTGATGGCTTCCCGAGACCGACGACTTCACCTGTGAACGGCTCACCGGATAGCCCGGTGCACCACCGGACAGTCCGGTGATTTATACCGTACACCGCCGTCGAAGTCCCGAGAGCAACAAGTTCGCCAGAGCCAGCCTGGCGCACCGGACACTGTCCGGTGTACCATCGGACACTGTCCGGTGCATCACCGGACAGTCTGGTGCACCTAGACTGCGCAGACTTTGGCTGAACAAAGCCATCTCTTTTCCAATTCGATTTCTCCTGTTTCCAGCACTTAGACACAATACATTATTCCATAAAACAATGTACTAAGTTTAGAAACATACCTTTTGACTTGATTTGCACTTTGTCCACCACTTTGCATAGATTAACACAAAAGCACTTGCGTTGGCACTCAATCACCAAAATACTTAGAAATGGCCCAAGGGCACATTTCCCTTTCAAAAATAAAACTTGATGGTGGATCCATCACGACCGTGATGGGTTCAACATCGGAAAAGATGTACCTCTGCCAAGTACCAAGCTTTGGGTTTTAAATGATTAAGCTGAGATCGGGCGGGTGACTTGCACGAGAAGAGAGTCTCGGTGTAGTGTCTCTGTCTGAGTCGATTAAGGACCGTGTCGATGTAGGCTTGATGACCAAGGACCCTTTAACTGGTTACATACCTCGTCATGGGTAAGCCTTGCCTCGGGCAGACTAAGGCCAGAATAAGATAACACGGAATGGGCGTGGAGCGGTGGCGGGAGTAGCGTGTACCCTCTGTGGCAAGAGGCTGGACGGTGGTGTATCTGTGCTCTCGGTTTGCGTGAACCTGATCTGGTCTTAAGAACCTCGGTGGCGGGTTGACATATGCAAGGGTTAAGTGCTACATATGTCGTGTGATTGGAGATCCTCAGCTGAGTATAATCGATTCGGATCGTCGTACCTTCGCGGTTATGAAGACTTGGTCACTGCCCTATACGTAGAATTCCAGTAAAGATAAAGGACTTGTTAAGAAAATTGGTTAGTGCAGGTGAAGTGAGTGAACTAGGGTAGAAAAAAACTCTAGATGTAGGTAATTTTACCTAACCTGAAAATAAAACTGGATTTTTAAGGATCCACTTTAGTAAGCAATTATGCAAAACAGAGTCTTTGATCTTTGAGATACCTTACCTTGACTCCCTTATAGCCAGCATACCCTTGAGAGTCTTTTCCTTAGTCGGGTAAGACTTGCTGAGTAATTCCATACTCAGGGTTTTATTCCCTATTGTTTTTAGGTGAGGAAGTAGCAAATTTTTGTTGCTTTTGTACCAAGGTGGTGTCAAATGAAGAAAAGCAAGAATGAAGATGCGGGAGGACCTAGTCCTCCATAAAAACTTTTATGTAAGAACTTATCGGGAGGAGTTTTTACCTCCCTTGGTATTGTAATATTAAGTACTCTACACTCGTGTTTATATACTAGTCTGTAATAACTAACTTGATCTTACTTTCAATAAATGTAAGATTATGTAATTGCTTCCGCATTTCTGTATCTCCGATGGTCTGTAATGTCTGCATGACGGGTGAAACGCTCTTGGGAAAGGTAAGAAAAGCAGATACCGAACTTTTCAAGTAATTTAGGGGCATCTGCAGGGTTGTTTGAGGTCCGTTGGACAAGGACAACTGTAGGTGGGCCTAATAACTTGGGAGGTTCCGTCACAGCTGGTATCGGAGCGAAGCCCTTCTCTACAGATATTATGAGGCATCTTCAAAAGGATTTTCTACGGACTTATCTAGAAAAAGATTTCTTCCATTCTTACCCCTCATATCTAAAGAATCTATATGAAAGACCAGATAGGAGGAGTGCAATGTATAGATGGTGTGAATCAACTAAGGTTGGATCTGTAATTATACATGCATCATGCTAAGAACTATACTAATAAAAATTTTCCCCTTAGAGAAATGCTGCCGCGCACGAGGAAAACCGCGCGCAAGTCAACTGGCCCAATTGGTGTACCCCATCATCAACTCGCTCCCAGACATGACGATAGTAGTATTGGGAGTAACGATCCAATTGGGGATCTTGAAGCCCAAGTAAATTAGCTTCAAGCGGAGCTTCAACACAGGACGAACATATGGGTCGTGGATGGCGACAGAATAAATGAATTAAGAAGCCACATCCGCTGCCTGCAGGATTAGCTCGCTGATCGAGACTTAGCGCTTGACTGGGCGGTTCAGTCTCGTTCGCTTGCCTGGGCTAAGGAGGCAAAGGCGCGAGCCCGAGTCGAAGAACTAAGCTTAGCTATTGATAATCTGCAGGCATATTGCAATACCCTACATGAAGAAGTTCATGTACTGTACTCGCAATTGCACCCTAGTGTACCTGAAAACCCTGTCGGGACAGAAGCCGGACCTTCTCACGAAGTGGGAGAAGCTTGTGGTGGTGGTGAACTGGACCTTTTTAGGCGTCCTCCCTCCATGAAGTTGGTCGACGAATGGTCTCCCACGCCCGACAGTGAAGCAACTAAGAGTGATAGGAAATAGGAATAGTAGAGTTGTAAAATTAGTAGTGTTATTGTATAATGGGTACTGTACTCCTGTTGTATAAAATCGAGTCTGTATCATTACTCTTGTTAATGTAAATTGGATGGTTTTTCTTTGGCATATTATATTTGTTTTCAAATGTTGTTGCCAAAGATGGCGTCCAAGACTCGATCGCAGGATGCAGCCGGAACCTCCAGCGGGAGGGAGTCCACCCCAAATCCACCTCCTGTCCCTCCCACACTTGCCGAGGCGATTGCCTCCTTGGTAAATGCAACCGCGGACAATACCCGTTTCCTACGGGAAATGGCGGGTCAGCAATTTCAGCAGCAAGGCAGACGGGGTTATCCGCAGGGACCCCGTGAGACATCCTATTTAGACTTCTCCGAAACGCGTCCACCGCTGTTTGTCAAAGCCGAAGACCCGTTAGAGGCAGACGAATGGATTCATGTTATCGAGCAAAAGTTTGGACTTCTGCGATGTTCTGAAACCCAGAAGCCCTTATTCGCAGCCCAGCAACTGCGCGGCCCTGCCAGCACTTGGTGGGGAAATTTCATGGCCGTTCAACTGGCCAATCATCAGATAACATGGGAAGAATTTAAGTTGGCCTTCCACGAACATTATATACCAGAAGGTGTCCTTCACATGAAACAAGAAGAATTTATGAAGCTGAAGCAAGGAGGAGATACTGTTAATCAGTATCTCAATAAATTCAATCGTTTGTCGCAATATGCAATCGATCAAGTGAACACTGATCTGAAGAAGAAAAATTGTTTCATGCGAGGACTGAATGAAAGGATGCAAAGAAAGATGGCTACTTGCATTGACCTGACCTATGGAAGGGCTGTCGGCACAGCGCTGGCAGTCGAATCCAAATATGCAAGTTCTGGAAAGATCAAGGGGAGTGGAGGAAACAGGCCTACTCAGGGCCCTGAAAAGAGGCAACGGTTTGTTATCCGGCTGTTAATCAGGGTCGTTCATCAGCATGTACACCCTCCTTCCCATTTAAACAGCCAGTATTCATCCATCCCAACACTGCCCCTACAACAACAAGTCAGCCGGGTGCCCCTGGCACTCGATTCCCTGCTCTTCCCAGTTCATCGACAGGGTGTTTCAATTGTGGAAAATCTAGGCATTTTATCAAGGATTGCCCTTATCCGAAGCAAAACAAGTCAAACAATCCACAAGGATCTGGGAATTCATCTCAAGCCAAGGGAAATACTATGGGCAAAAATACAAAGAAGATGGGACGCATATATTATATGCAAGTGGCCACTACGCCGGATGGTGAACCGGTCATGATGGGTACGTTCCTTGTGGCCAATCATCCCGCAGTTATTCTCTTTGATTCTGGTGCTTCGCATACATTCATCAGCAAGAAATTTGTGGAGCAACATTGCATTTTATACCATGAATCAAAAGAGGGGTTTAAAATTCAGTCACCTGGGGGACAAATCTTTACTAGAGAAGTGGCCTATCAAGTGCCCGTAACATTGGCCGGACGGGACTTTTCTACTAATATGATAGTTCTGAAAGGCCAAGACATAGATGTGATTTTGGGCATGAATTGGCTGGCCCGACATAAAGCAACCCTCAACACTGATCAGAGAACCATCAGGTTGAGTCATAATCAAGAAGAAATTCTCTTGTCTATCCCCATTCCAACCAAAATTATTGGCAGAGTTTATGAAGCCATTATACCGGAAGTCAAGGATATTCCGGTGGTATGCGAGTTCCCAGACGTCTTTCTAGAGGATTTGCCTGGATTACCACCCGAGAGAGATGTAGAGTTTGTAATTGAATTGAAGCCTGGTACAGCTCCCATTTCTCGAAGATCGTACCGTATGCCTCCAAATGAGCTGGCGGAACTGAAGATTCAGTTACAAGATCTACTATCAAAAGGATTCATCCGGCCAAGCTTGTCACCATGGGGTTGTCCGGCCATATTCGTCAAGAAGAAGGATCAAACCTTACGGATGTGTGTGGATTATCGACCCCTGAATGAGGTCACTATCAAGAATAAGTACCCTCTTCCGCGGATTGACATTTTATTTGATCAATTGACCGGGGCGAGGGTATTCTCCAAGATTGATCTCAGATCGGGCTATCATCAGATCCGTATTCGGCCCGAGGATATACCAAAGACCGCATTCACTACGCGGTATGGGTTATTCGAGTACCTGGTAATGTCTTTCGGACTCACAAATGCTCCTGCCCACTTCACTTATTTGATGAACTCGGTATTCATGCCCGAGTTGGACAAGTTTGTGGTGGTCTTCATTGACGATATTCTAATTTATTCCAAGAATGAAGAGGAGCATGCTCAACACTTACGGACTGTGTTAACGCGTTTGAGAGAACATCAATTATATGCCAAGTTCAGTAAGTGCACATTTTGGCTGGAAGAAATTCAATTTCTGGGACATGTTCTATCTGTCAGGGGGATTGCGGTAGATCCCAGCAAAGTCAAGGACATTTTGGAGTGGAAACCCCAACCACTGTTCACCAAGTCCGAAGTTTCCTTGGACTGGCTGGTTATTACCGCCGATTTATACCAGATTTTTCTAAACTTGTGAAGCCAATCACAAGTCTATTGAAGAATGATACTAAATTCAATTGGTCTTCCAACTGTAATGAAGCTTTTGAGAAATTGAAGATATTATTAACCACTGCTCCGGTATTGGCTCAACCGGATATTAACAAGCCATTTGATGTGTATTGTGACGCATCTGGCAGTGGTCTCGGCTGTGTATTAATGCAAGAGGGCCGAGTAATTGCGTATGCTTCAAGGCAGTTACGCTGGCATGAGGAGCATTATCCTACTCATGATCTGGAGCTAGCTGCAGTGGTTCATGCTCTGAAGATATGGCGTCATTATCTACTGGGAAATGTCTGTCATATTTACACAGACCACAAAAGTTTGAAATATATCTTTACCCAGTCTGAACTCAACATGAGACAAAGGAGATGGCTTGAGCTTATTAAAGATTATGAACTGGAGATCAATTATCACCTAGTCAAGGCTAATGTAGTGGCCGATGCACTCAGTCGCAAGGCCTCCTGCCACTGTCTAACTATGAGGACTTCTGACATTACGTTGTGCCAGAAGATGGAGAATCTAAACCTGGGTATGATTCAACATGGGACTTCAAATCACCTGAATCTTGAGTCAGTCATCCTGCAAAGGATAATCGACGCACAAAAGAATGATGAAGGCATAAAACATATTCGTGAAAGGATTAAAGCCGGCAAAACCAATTGCTTCCGAAAAGATGATCAAGGGGTTGTATGGTTCAACAACCGCATAGTTGTGCCGAAAAATGAAGAAGTCCGCCAGCAAATTCTTGATGAGGCACATCTTAGTCGCTATTCTATTCATCCCGAAAGCACTAAGATGTATCAAGATCTAAAACAACATTATTGGTGGACAAAGATAAAGATTGAGATTGCACGCTATGTAGCTAAATGTGACATTTGCAGACGTGTCAAGGCCATACACCTAAAAGCTGCCAGTCCATTATAGTCTCTACCAATACCGACATCGAAATGGGAAGACATAAGTATGGACTTTATTGTGGGATTGCCCAGGACCACAAAGGGGTATGACTCTATTTGGGTTATCATTGATCGACTTACCAAGATCACCCACTTCCTCCCGGTCAAAGTAAAATATCCCGTCATCACCTATGCGGAATTATACATTGCTTGCATTCTCAGTTTGCACGGTGTTCCGAAGACTATAGCGTTGGATCGTGGGCCTCAATTCGTATCAAAATTCTGGGAAGAACTTCACAAATCCCTGGGTACTAAATTGCTCCACAGTTCGGCCTATCATCCTCAAACAAGTGGGCAAACTGAGAGGGTTAATCAAATACTTGAAGATATGCTACGGGCATGTGTGCTAGACTTCTCACAGAAATGGGATGAATGTTTGCCGTTAGCGGAATTCTCATATAATAATAGCTATCAAGAAAGCATTAAGATGGCCCCTTTGAAGCTTTATATGGACGACGATGTCGTACTCCGCTAAATTGGTCTGAACCAGGTGAAAGGTACTTCTTCATGCCTGACCTGGTAAAAGAAACTAAAGAAAAGGTTCAGAAAATAATTCATAATATGAAGAAAGCTCAAACCTGTCAAAAGAGTTATGCAGACCGGCGATGACAACCCTTATACTTTCTAGTAGGAGATTATGTCTACTTGAAAGTTTCTCCAGTGAAGGGCGTATCGCGTTTTAGGGTTAAAGGAAAGCTTGCACCCTGGTACATTGGTCCATTCCCTATACTTGAGCAATGTGGACCAGTGGCATACCGACTCCGACTACCCGAAACGTTGTCTGCTGTACATAATGTGTTCCACGTGTCCTAATTGAAGAAATGTCTTTGGGTACTAGATCGAACCGTTGAAGTGACATATTTTGTCCTTGAACCAGACTTAACATATTCAGAGCATCCTATTCGAGTCTTGGATCAAAAGGACAGGATTACCCGGAGGAAAACTCTCAAGTTTTACAAGATACAGTGGAACCAACATTCCGAAGATGAGGCTACATGGGAAACTCAAGACTTTTTAGATAAAAATTTCCTAGGCTTTTTAGCCTCTTGTAATTTGTAAAGTGTACAACATTGTTGTAATAATGGAGTGAGTCCCAACCCGCCCCTGCCTTCTACCAGAAATAAGGAAATAAAAATATGAAGCATTTCCTTTTCCATTATAGGACTTTTAATCTCGGGACGAGATTCTTTTATGGGGGGAAGGATGTATCACCCCTGGTGTTACTGTTACTAAAACTTGAGCATGACATCATAAACATTGGCATTGCATATGTTTGACACACCTAGAGTGCATTCACTAGGTAAAAATTTTAAACAAGTTGTATTGTTCTAGTGTTTTGCAAATAGAACCCTAGAATAGGGGACTTAACCCTAAATGGGGTTTAAAGGGGTAAAACATGACCCAAATTGAGAAAACCCTAAGGTTTAAGTAAAACAATCATAAAATGTTACTAAAGCTGGATCTACATTACATTCAAACCCCTGAGAAACCAGAAACCCTAATTGAAACCCTGGAAAAACCCTAAATTCAAACCCTAGGGGCCTATGTGCAAAAACAGTGCATATTTGGACTAAAGTGTAAAAACTACTATGTTAAAGTATATAAAGTCATTTGGTTCGCAAATGTGTGGATTTGTAAGATAAACCTTGGATTTTGGACTTATTTGCAAAATAGACCTCAAGTGAGTTCTATACTAAGTCTGAAATTCAGTGTTAAGGGCTCAACTTTGGAGCTTTGTATCTTTCAAATTCTAGGGTTTTTGCCCTAGGTCACCACATCAAACTTGTAGACCTAACAAAGGAGAACAATTTTGCTTAAGAGTGTGAGCTCAGTTGTTATGAAGAATTTGGAGATAATCCCCCTCAAAGTCAGGCTGTCAGGACATCTTAAGTCTGAATTTCTAGTAACAGTGAAATTAGGCAGACTTTGAACCTGATTTTGAGTTGGATTCGGTAACTATTTTATGGTAAGCTCCATGGCAAAGTTGAAGATTAACTATAGGTCTATGACTTTGGTACAGAGAGCTAGCCTGGTCACCACACAAAATCAGGAGTAAATCGAGCTCCAAGATGCTCTATCAGGTCGACTGACTGAAGAAACGCCATGGTATAGTGCTCGGATGTGGATCAGACTGCCAGCGCTGTGTGCTCACCGCTGGCGACCTCTCTGCGCAAAGATTCGTGCCGCCGCCGTCCGGATTCGCGTGGTATGGAACGGATAACGCCGGAGTTAGATAGCGCATGCGTGGCACCCTACCCCGAGTCCAGCCGGAGACCTCACCGCGGCCACCGAGTCAATCATTTTCCGCCGCAATGTCCTCTGCACCGTGATTCTACCTCACTGTACCACTCCTCTACGTGCTAGGCATGCACTAAAGAAGTTATCCGTGGCCGGGAAGTGATCGCCGGACCGCCGCGGCTATAAATGGCCTGTGTTCCTCGGCGAGGTATGAACATCACGCACACCAGTGAGTTGAACCGAAGCAAAATTCACACTGTCTCCTTCTCCTCCCCTCAAATTGGTTGAACGCGGTGAATCAGTGGTTCTCTGAGATCAAATAGCCCCAACGTGACCCCCTGATTTCACCCAGAGCCGCCGCGACACCATTTTCCCCCTTTCTCTGTCTCCGGCGAGCACCAGACTCTGTGCTCCGTGGACGGCTTGCTCTGGTAAGTCACTGGCCAATCCATGTGTTGTTTCCATAGCTTTGCACGCTTGTGAAGCTCACTGTGGCGCCCGTTTACTCAATTCGGCCCTGATTAAGCGGAAACGTGTGTCCGTGGTCACGGTCTCCACCATGCACGTGGACAGATCGTTCTCAGTGCGTTCATGTCAAATTGATGCGTGTTCCGAGGTCATCTTTAGTCGGTTATGCTTTCCTGATCACTAGCCATAGTAGCCATTGCCGGCCATGGCCGGTACAGACCTCGTCCGGGACGAACGACGAGCGCGCCGCGGTCAAGGAGCGGGTTGGGGAAGAAAAGAAAGTCCAGGGACCTTTCTGTAAGCTGTCAGTGACTCGGGAAATAGTCTTGGGAGTGTTTTCTGAATTATTTGAAGTAGCGAGGGTCTTTCTGTTAAGCCACCAGCGCGGCCGCGGACGCGCGCGCTTTCCCTCTGGTGTTGGGCTGCCTAGGCTGAAATCGGCCTAGGACTGTTCATTCTTTATCTTTTTCTTTTTCCAGCAGAACTCCAACAATTATAGAAAATTGTAGAAAAATCCTAAAATTGTCAAACCAATTTTCCTAGACTTCCTATTTTCCATAGTATTTAATAAAAATAGTTTCATTATTTTTATATTAAATAAGGAATTTTGGAGTATTTAAAGTAGCTTAAAACATTAGTTCTGGATTTTTAGAAAATAAATGGTAAGTCCAAAATGCCCAAACTTTTTATATGAGCTCTACACATTATTTAGAAGCCTTGGGTAGAGTTTGGTTTGATTTGGACTTTGTTTGATAACTAGAACCCAAAACCCCCACCCCTGCCCTTTGAATCCCTTTACTGACTCCGGAAACCCTAGTTTTCCGGAGAACCGTGAAGGAAAATTGTATTCAAGAACCTTAGATAATAAATTCTTATTATCTTTGCACTCTCATGAGCATTTCATGACATACATTCTTATATACATATATATGGTTATCTTTAGAAAACGAAGAAGAAATCGAAGTAACTGAAGAGAAGACATCACCACCACCTTCGGAATCTCAGGCAGGAAACTATTTCTACCTTGATATCTGCGGGTCCGAGCCTGACTCACCTATCAACGAAGGCAAGCCCCGGTGCATTTGCCACCTTCCTTGATGTTTTTAAAATCTTTTTCACTTGACTAATGCATTAGGTGATAGGAGTTGAATTGTAACGCCCCGAATTTTGCAGTTGAATTTTTTTCTTTTCTTTACTCGCCAAATTCGGGCGTTACCTTTTCTTTTTCTTTTTCCCCTCGCTAAACCTTGATCTTTTTCCAAAGCTAGCGGGATTCGGTTTGGAATTCCCGTGTAAAGAAAAACCCTAAAACTGTTTTATGTTGTTTGATGCACCATGCCGAACCATGCATTCTTTTGGATTGATTGAGAACGTGGATGCATTCATCTAGGAAAAACGAATTTCGAAAAGGAGATAATCTTTTTCTTTTTCTTTTTCTTTCTTTCTCTCTCCCTCTTCCCCTTTCTCTCTCCCGCGCCGTGGGCCCCTGGCCGGCCCAGCCGCCCCCTGCGCGCCCCCCTCTTGGGCCCAATAGGCTCAACCGCCCCCCACCCCCCTCCCTTTTTTCCCCAATTCCCTCTCTCTCTCCCTCCCCTCCCTCTCATTTTCTCCCTCCCCACCCTAGCCGCCGCCCCTACCCCTGCTCGGCCGCCCCTGCAGCCGGCCCAACCGCCGCCCTCGGCCGCCCGTCCCCGGTGAGCCCCCTCTCTCCCTCATCCCTCCCCCTCCCCTCTCCCCTCCTCTCCCCCTCCCCGTCCGGCCATGGCCCGGCCGCCCCTGGCCGCGCCGCCCTGGCCCCAGCCCCGACCGGCCAGCCCCGCCCGGCCAGCCCCCAGCCCGCCCCAGCCGCGCCCCAGCTGGCCATGGCCGCGCCCTGGCCGCGCCCCGGCCGCGCCCTGGCCGCTGGCCGCGCCCTGGCAGCCGCCCGACCGCGCCCCCGCCCCTGCGTGCTCGGCCGCCCCGGCTCAGCCCCCCCCCCCCCCCCCCCCCCCGCGCTCGGCCGCCCCTGCTCGGCCGCCCTGCCCCCGGCCGGTTCAACCCCCCCCCCCTTTTTATTTATTTTTTTTATTTTATTTATTTTTGTTTTACTTTCTGTTATCATAGCTATTTTATTTTAGGTAGGCTAATCATTGTTCATGTTATTGAAATAGGAAACTTAATTTAGAATTTCGTTGCGCTAGTTGATTCATTTAGTTAATTGTTTATCTCGTTCAATGTTGATCAACTTAGAATGACTAAGTTTCCATTAGTGTATATAACAGAATTCTTTTGTTAAGAACCAGTTGAAACTAATCATTAGTGCATAAACCTTAACCCCCTGCGAGACCCTTCCCCGTTTCTTTCTAACCATAACAAATGCGATATCGAATGTCATACTTGATGCATATTCGCTTTACTTGTTCCCTTGTATGGTGTACTGTTCTTTTGTATTAAATATGTGGATGTATGTATGTTTGCGCTCGCATAGAGAACGATCCGGTCGAAGAGCCCGAGGAATTCGCAGGAGAAGCCCCTGAGCAGCAGTCGGTTGGTGGAGGCAAGTGTCCTTTGACCTATTTCTGTCCTATTCATTCTTTAATTCACCTCCCGCATTACACATTTATACCTAAGGATTTACTAGCTTTTGTTATTCATGTCCTTGTTACCTATTTGGGTCAGATTATTACTGCTTAGTCTGATGCTATTGCTCAACTCTAATCAATGAACATGATGTGATTATCTATGATACGCTGTTTTCCCTTCCTATTTATGATTATATTTGTGACCTTCAAGGGGACTCGAGCGGTTTCTCGAGTGCCTCTCCGTAAGGACCTGTTCAATGGATGACCGCCCGGGAAAACAGTGCAACCATGAGGGTGGAATGGGACGCCCTTAGCTGAATAATTGGAGGAACCGGGGTGTAGATCGCTTAGCCGTCGTGCCGTCAATGGGGCTCGGTGTATGCGGCTCGCTCTGCCAAGGTTGATTTGTCCCTTGGGGAGGAGTGCGGTACATTTAGGAAACCTAACGGGTGGCTACAGCCCCGGGGAATCTTTGTAAAGGCTTCGTAGTGAATCCCTAGCCATTCACCTTGGGAGTGAATAAGGGTCTTGCAAGCCCGGGCTAGAGAGGGAATCACGGCTTATGGGTAAAGTGCACAACCTCTGCAGAGTGTTATGAAACTGATATATCAGCCGTGCTCACGGTTATGAGCGGCCAAGGGAGCTCCAGAGATTAGTGATACTTGATCAGAGATACTTTGGTACAGGTGGCAATGAGATTGATGGTTCTGATTATGATTATGGTATTGGTAAGTGGTATTCTTTCCGTTTGGAAAGGATACATTGGGCTAATAACTTGGGTTCATGTTAAAACCTGACTCTCTACTAGTAAGTAATAACCTGACCAACTAAAAGCAACTGCTTGACTTACCCCCACATAAAGCTAGTCCACTACAGCCAAACGGGATGCTTGCTGAGTATGTTGATGTGTACTCACCCTTGCTCTACACACCAACCCCCCCCCCAGGTTGTCAGCATTGCAACCACTGCTCAGGAGAAGATGAAGCTGTGGAAGGAGACTTCCAGGAGTTCCAAGACTACGACGAGTTCTAGGCGTGGGTTAGCGGCAACCCCCAGTCGGCTGCCTGTGAAGGCCGTGTTATCTACGTTTCTTTTCCGCACTTTGATTTATTGTAAGAACTATATGGACGTCTCAGACGTATGATGTAATCGACTATTATTTCCCTTTTAATACTATTTGAGCACTGTGTGATGATGTCCATGTTATGTAACTGCTGTGTACGTGAATAACTGATCCTGGCACGTACATGGTTCGCATTCGGTTTACCTTCTAAAACCGGGTGTGACATAAGTGGTATCAAAGCCGTGTTGACTGTAGGACCGCTAACCTAGAGTAGAATGGTCGTTCTAAGGACTATAGACCTCTGTCCCTGCCTTGACTTTGGTATCCCTTCAAAAGTTGGTCCTACTGACCAGACCTATGTTCTACTATATATTATACCTTGCTGAAAATTTTGTTTTATTCTGATCCTTCATTTACTTATGATTCATTATTTGCTGGTCATATTAATTCTGTTCTCACCCTTGTGCTTGCGATGTCTTTTGTAGATGGCTCGACTTAGACACACTGCACGAAAGTCCGTCATCCCCTTCTTACCCTCCCGCCTTGCTGAGCGTCCGCTTCGCCGTCCCGTGGCCGGACAGTCCAGCCACTTGGAGAGACTGCACCACCGCCTGCATGAGGAGCAGGAACGTCGACGACAGGAGCAGCAGGGCTCTTCTTTCTCGCTCCAGCAGGAGATAGAGTCTGTGAGGAGCTGCTCCCCTGTGCTTCCCCTGGAGGCGCCACCTGCACCACCACTGGGCGCCCCAGCTTCTGGAGTAGCTGTTGGAGGAGATCCAGACGACGGAGGTGGCGACGACAGCTTGAGCCACGACATCGACTTCTCTGCTGACCATGAGCCGGAAGGATGGGTTGCTCGACCCATCACTCGCGACGCTGCTCGCGGGTGTCACTTCCACGACGCGCTCGACACCCTGCTACGTCAGGCACTTGACTGGCGTACTTGGTCCATCGAGTATCGCTGTGTGGTCTACCAGCATAGTCGCGGGGTCTACCCGGACCGCTGGGAGGCGACCTGCTTGGTGCGCCGTCCGGAGAACAGTCTCCAGGGCGCG
Organism: Zea luxurians; assembly: GCA_029449295.1. Taxonomy (NCBI): domain Eukaryota; kingdom Viridiplantae; phylum Streptophyta; class Magnoliopsida; order Poales; family Poaceae; genus Zea; species Zea luxurians. Next base: position 38,259,706 of record JAOPSE010000001.1, on the reverse strand, counting down.
GAGGCTTGCTTAGAGCACTATTCTATCTCTGAGCGGGACTCAGCTGAGGCAGCCATGCAGGATGCTGCACGGCGTGCGCTTTCGCACTACTGCTCGGTTCTCGGTGGGGTAGCTGACGGTCTCGACCTGAAGTATTACCCCCGCCGTCCATCTGGCAGCACAGGAGGCGTGATTGTTTCACCTGCTGGTGAGGACAATCCTAGGTTGAGCAGCACAGTCAACCTAGCCGCCGTGCTAAACACGGAGCTGGACCATGCATTAGACGAGCTGAGTAGGGCTCGTGCTGAGATCGCCCTGCTGCGGGCTGAGCGCGCGGAACGTCGTCACTTGGATGATGGTTCCCCCGCTCCCGTCGGGACTCAGCACCCGTACCGCTCACCTCGGCGTGGACTCCAGTCTTATGGCAATCCCGACTGCAAGACCAAGATAAATCTAGAACCATAGCTCGTTAGAGTTGGATCTTGTAATTAATACGAAATATATATACATAGAAGCTTCAGTCTTAGCGTTAGTCTCGGTCTTAGTTAGTCTTAGTTAGACAGGGTAGTTTGCTATATCCTGTGCATTTATGGTTGTCATGATGAACTATGTTTGGTTTGGATCTTTGTAATGATTGTCACCAGAGTGTGGGTATCCCCTGCATTTTGGTTTACCTATTATGTTAATGGAGTTAGTTATATAGTTGGGAAAACCTTTATTCCACTTTCCTCTTTATCTGAGAAGCTGTGTGGTCTGTGTTGGAGATCAGTGAAGATGCTCATCTGCTCAGTGCTGTTGGGGAATTCTATACTCTTTTCTTATGCTGCAAGATTTGCCAGATCAGTTCTGATGTGTGGTTGCGTTCTGCAGATGTCAGAGAACAGGCGCAGAGGAGGAAGGCGTGCTCAGCAGGAGCAAGCCGGTCAGCAAGATGAGGCGCCCCAGCAACAGCAGCTGCCACCCCCGCCCCCGATGTCGATCGAGCAGATGTTTCTGATGCAGACTCAGGCAGTTCAGGCCATCGGTCAGACTCTGGCCGCCATTCAGCAGCAGCAACAGCAGCAAGCACCACCCCAGCCTCAGATGCCTCAGATGCCCAGAGACAAGCGTGCTGAATTCATGAGAGGTCATCCCCCAACGTTCGCTCACTCTTCTGACCCCATGGATGCTGAAGATTGGTTGCGCACTGTGGAGCGGGAGTTGCATACCGCTCAGTGTGATGACAGGGAGAAAGTCTTGTATGGTCCCCGTCTGTTGAGAGGAGCAGCCCAATCATGGTGGGAGTCTTACCTCGCCACCCATGCCAACCCCGATGCCATCACCTGGGAAGAGTTCAGAGGTAGCTTTCGTCAGTACCATGTGCCTGCAGGTCTGATGACAGTGAAGAAGGAGGAGTTCTTGGCCCTTAAGCAAGGGTCATCATCTGTCAGTGAGTATCGAGACAGGTTTCTGCAGTTGTCTCGCTATGCTCCTGAAGATGTCAACACTGACGCCAAGCGACAGTACCGTTTTTTGAGAGGCTTGGTTGACCCTCTGCAGTATCAGTTGATGAATCACACCTTCCCGACATTCCAGCACCTGATTGACAGAGCAATCATGACAGAAAGGAAGCGTAAGGAGATGGAGGATCGTAAGCGCAAGATCAGTGGACCCCAGCTTGGAAGCTGCAGCCGTCCTCGTTTTTCAGGCAATCAACCTCAGCAGTTCAGGCAGAACCAGCGTCCACCTCAGCAGCATCAGCAGCGTCAGCAGTATCAGCAGTTCCAAAGGCAGTATCCTCAGCATCAGTACCAGAACCGTCAGAGCAATCAGTCAGGAGGAGGTCAGTTTCAGAGGCAGAATCAGCAGGCACCCCGTCTTCCTGCCCCCGCAACTCAGCAGAGCAATCAGGAAGCACCAGCTCAGGTTGGAAACAGAGCATGTTTCCACTGTGGAGAGCAAGGCCACTGGGTGATGCAATGTCCGAAGAAAGCAGCCCAGCAGCAGTCAGGCCCCAATGCCCCAGCAAAGCAGAATGTGTCCCAGCCTGGAGCAGGCAACCGCCCTCAGCAGCGCTATAATCATGGGAGACTGAACCACTTGGAGGCTGAAGCAGTTCAGGAGACCCCCGACATGATAGTAGGTATGTTCCCAGTCAACTCCCATATTGCAGAAGTGTTATTTGATACTGGAGCAGCGCATTCTTTTATTACTGCATCATGGGTAGAAGCACATAATCTTCCAATTACTACCATGTCAACCCCCATTCAAATTGACTCGGCTGGTGGTAGAATTCGAGCTGATAGCATATGTTTGGGTGTAAGTGTGGAAATAAGGGGGATAGCGTTTCCCGCTAACCTTATAGTAATGGGTACTCAGGGAATAGATGTCATCCTAGGGATGAATTGGCTAGATAAGTATCAGGCAGTTATCAGTTGTGATAAAAGGACAATCAAGTTGGTGTCCCCACTAGGAGAGGAAGTGGTGACCGAGTTAGTCCCGCCTGAGCCAAAGAAAGGAAGTTGTTATCAGATGGTTGTCGATAGCAGTGAAGCAGACCCAATTGAGAGTATCAAGGTTGTGTCTGAATTCCCAGATGTGTTTCCAAAGGACTTACCGGGTATGCCACCAGAGCGGAAAGTTGAGTTTGCCATAGAGCTTCTTCCTGGAACCGCCCCTATCTTTAAGAGGGCTTACAGAATATCTGGACCAGAGTTGGTTGAGCTTAAGAAGCAGATTGATGAGCTGTCAGAGAAAGGTTACATCCGGCCAAGCACCTCGCCTTGGGCTGCCCCTGTCCTGTTTGTGGAGAAGAAAGACGGCACCAAGAGGATGTGTATCGATTATCGAGCTCTAAATGAAGTCACAATCAAGAACAAGTATCCCTTGCCCAGAATAGAAGATCTGTTCGACCAGTTGAGAGGAGCCAGTGTGTTCTCCAAGATTGATCTGAGGTCAGGTTATCATCAGCTCAGGATCCGACCTTCGGACATTCCGAAGACGGCATTCATTACCAAGTATGGTTTGTATGAGTTCACAGTGATGTCTTTTGGTTTGACCAATGCACCAGCGTTCTTTATGAATCTGATGAACAGTGTATTCATGGATTATCTCGATAAGTTTGTGGTGGTATTCATTGATGACATTCTGGTTTATTCTCAAAGCGAAGAAGAGCATGCAGATCATTTGAGGATGGTATTGCAGAGATTGCGAGAGCACCAGTTGTATGCAAAGTTGAGCAAGTGTGAGTTCTGGATCAGTGAAGTCCTGTTCTTGGGTCACATAATCAACAAAGAAGGATTGGCTGTGGATCCGAAGAAAGTGGCAGACATTCTGAACTGGAAAGCGCCAACGGATGCTCGAGGAATCAAGAGCTTCATTGGAATGGCCGGATATTATCGGCGATTCATTGAAGGGTTTTCGAAGATTGCGAAACCAATGACAGCGTTGCTAGGCAACAAGGTTGAATTCAAGTGGACCCAGAAATGCCAAGAGGCCTTCGAAGCGCTGAAAGAGAAGTTGACAACAGCGCCTGTCCTAGTCTTGCCTGATGTGCACAGGCCCTTCTCTGTGTACTGTGATGCTTGTTACACAGGTTTGGGATGCGTGTTGATGCAAGAGGGAAGAGTTGTGGCTTACTCGTCCCGACAGCTGAAGGTTCATGAGAAGAATTACCCAATCCATGACCTAGAGTTGGCAGCAGTGGTTCACGCACTGAAGACATGGAGGCACTATCTGTATGGACAGAAATGCGATGTTTACACAGATCACAAGAGTCTGAAGTACATATTCACTCAGTCAGAGTTGAACATGAGGCAACGAAGATGGTTAGAGTTGATCAAAGATTATGAGTTGGAGATTCATTACCATCCAGGCAAAGCAAACGTAGTGGCAGATGCTTTGAGCAGAAAGAGTCAAGTCAATCTGATGGTCGCTCGTCCGATGCCTTATGAGTTGGCCAAAGAGTTTGACAGGTTGAGTCTCGGATTTCTGAACAATTCGTGAGGAGTCACAGTTGAATTGGAACCTACCTTGGAGCGCGAAATCAAAGAAGCGCAGAAGAATGATGAGAAGATCAGTGAGATTCGGCGACTGATTCTAGATGGCAGAGGCAAAGATTTTCGAGAAGATGCAGAAGGCGTGGTATGGTTCAAAGACCGCTTGTGTGTTCCCAATGTCCAGTCCATTCGGGAGTTGATTCTCAAGGAAGCTCATGAGACAGCTTATTCGATTCACCCTGGCAGTGAGAAGATGTATCAGGATCTGAAGAAGAAATTCTGGTGGTATGGAATGAAGAGGGAAATCGCAGAGCATGTGGCTATGTGCGATAGTTGCCGAAGAATTAAGGCAGAGCACCAGAGACCTGCTGGATTGTTGCAACCGTTGCAGATCCCTCAGTGGAAATGGGATGAAATCGGCATGGATTTCATAGTCGGATTGCCTCGCACTCGAGCCGGCTACGATTCTATTTGGGTAGTAGTGGACCGTTTGACCAAGTCAGCCCACTTCATACCTGTCAAGACCAGCTACAACAGTGCAATATTGGCAGAGTTGTACATGTCTCGGATCGTTTGTCTTCATGGTGTGCCAAAGAAGATAGTGTCAGACAGAGGAACGCAGTTCACCTCTCATTTCTGGCAGCAGTTGCATGAAGCCTTGGGCACGCATCTGAATTTTAGTTCAGCATATCACCCGCAGACAGATGGCCAGACCGAAAGAACCAATCAAATTCTCGAAGACATGTTGAGAGCCTGTGCGTTGCAAGATCAGTCCGGATGGGACAAGCGATTGCCTTATGCAGAATTTTCCTATAACAACAGTTATCAGGCCAGTTTGAAGATGTCACCATTTCAAGCGCTCTATGGAAGGAGTTGTAGAACTCCGTTGCAATGGGATCAGCCTGGAGAGAAGCAAGTGTTTGGGCCAGATATTTTGCTTGAAGCCGAAGAGAACATCAAGATGGTCCGAGAGAATCTGAAGATAGCGCAATCGAGGCAGCGAAGCTATGCAGACACAAGAAGAAGAGAGCTGAGTTTCGAAGTCGGAGACTTTGTCTATCTGAAAGTGTCACCGATCAGAGGAGTCAGAAGGTTCGGAATCAAAGGCAAGCTAGCACCCCGCTACATTGGTCCGTACCAGATCCTCTCAAAGCGTGGAGAAGTGGCCTATCAGCTCAGCCTGCCAGAGAATTTGTCAGCTGTGCATGATGTCTTTCATGTGTCTCAGTTGAAGAAGTGTTTGCGTGTGCCAGAAGAGCAGTTGCCAGTGGAAGGTCTGGAAGTCCAGGAGGACTTGACCTATGTTGAGAAGCCAGCTCAGATCCTTGAGATTGCAGACAGAGTCACCCGAAGGAAGACCATCAGAATGTGCAAAGTCAGATGGAGTCACCACTCTGAGGAAGAAGCAACCTGGGAGCGTGAAGATGATCTGATGGCTAAGTACCCAGAGCTCTTTGCTAGCCAGCCCTGAATCTCGAGGGCGAGATTCTTTTAAGGGGGATAGGTTTGTAACGCCCCGAATTTTGCAGTTGAATTTTTTTCTTTTCTTTACTCGCCAAATTCGGGCGTTACCTTTTCTTTTTCTTTTTCCCCTCGCTAAACCTTGATCTTTTTCCAAAGCTAGCGGGATTCGGTTTGGAATTCCCGTGTAAAGAAAAACCCTAAAACTGTTTTATGTTGTTTGATGCACCATGCCGAACCATGCATTCTTTTGGATTGATTGAGAACGTGGATGCATTCATCTAGGAAAAACGAATTTCGAAAAGGAGATAATCTTTTTCTTTTTCTTTCTTTCTCTCTCCCTCTTCCCCTTTCTCTCTCCCGCGCCGTGGGCCCCTGGCCGGCCCAGCCGCCCCCTGCGCGCCCCCCTCTTGGGCCCAATAGGCCCAACCGCCCCCCACCCCTTCCCTTTTTTCCCCAATTCCCTCTCTCTCTCCCTCCCCTCCCTCTCATTTTCTCCCTCCCCACCCTAGCCGCCGCCCCTACCCCTGCTCGGCCGCCCCTGCAGCCGGCCCAACCGCCGCCCTCGGCCGCCCGTCCCCGGTGAGCCCCCTCTCTCCCTCCTCCCTCCCCCTCCCCTCTCCCCTCCTCTCCCCCTCCCCGTCCGGCCATGGCCCGGCCGCCCCTGGCCGCGCCGCCCTGGGCCCAGCCCCCACCGGCCAGCCCCCAGCCCCGCCCGGCCAGCCCCCAGCCCGCCCCAGCCGCGCCCCAGCTGGCCATGGCCGCGCCCTGGCCGCTGGCCGCGCCCTGGCAGCCGCCCGACCGCGCCCCCGCCCCTGCATGCTCGGCCGCCCCTGCGCCGGCCGGTTCAACCGCCCCGGCTCAGCCGCCCCCCCCCCCCCCCCCCCCCCCCCGCGCTCGGTCGCCCCTGCTCGGCCGCCCTACCCCCGGCCGGTTCAACCGCCCCCCCCCCCTTTTTATTTATTTATTTTATTTTATTTATTTTTGTTTTACTTTCTGTTATCATAGCTATTTTATTTTAGATAGGCTAATCATTGTTCATGTTATTGAAATAGGAAACTTAATTTAGAATTTCGTTGCGCTAGTTGATTCATTTAGTTAATTGTTTATCTCGTTCAATGTTGATCAACTTAGAATGACTAAGTTTCCATTAGTGTATATAACAGAATTCTTTTGTTAAGAACCAGTTGAAACTAATCATTAGTGCATAAACCTTAACCCCCTGCGAGACCCTTCCCCGTTTCTTTCTAACCATAACAAATGCGATATCGAATGTCATACTTGATGCATATTCGCTTTACTTGTTCCCTTGTGTGGTGTACTGTTCTTTTGTATTAAATATGTGGATGTATGTATGTTTGCGCTCGCATAGAGAACGATCCGGTCGAAGAGCCCGAGGAATTCGCAGGAGAAGCCCCTGAGCAGCAGTCGGTTGGTGGAGGCAAGTGTCCTTTGACCTATTTCTGTCCTATTCATTCTTTAATTCACCTCCCGCATTACACATTTATACCTAAGGATTTACTAGCTTTTGTTATTCATGTCCTTGTTACCTATTTGGGTCGGATTATTACTGCTTAGTCTGATGCTATTGCTCAACTCTAATCAATGAACATGATGTGATTATCTATGATACGCTGTTTTCCCTTCCTATTTATGATTATATTTGTGACCTTCAAGGGGACTCGAGCGGTTTCTCGAGTGCCTCTCCGTAAGGACCTGTTCAATGGATGACCGCCCGGGAAAACAGTGCAACCATGAGGGTGGAATGGGACGCCCTTAGCTGAATAATTGGAGGAACCGGGGTGTAGATCGCTTAGCCGTCGTGCCGTCAATGGGGCTCGGTGTATGCGGCTCGCTCTACCAAGGTTGATTTGTCCCTTGGGGAGGAGTGCGGTACATTTAGGAAACCTAACGGGTGGCTACAGCCCCGGGGAATCTTTGTAAAGGCTTCGTAGTGAATCCCTAGCCATTCACCTTGGGAGTGAATAAGGGTCTTGCAAGCCCGGGCTAGAGAGGGAATCACGGCTTATGGGTAAAGTGCACAACCTCTGCAGAGTGTTATGAAACTGATATATCAGCCGTGCTCACGGTTATGAGCGGCCAAGGGAGCTCCAGAGATTAGTGATACTTGATAATTTTTTGGTACAGGTGGCAATGAGATTGATGGTTCTGATTATGATTATGGTATTGGTAAGTGGTATTCTTTCCGTTTGGAAAGGATACATTGGGCTAATAACTTGGGTTCATGTTAAAACCTGGCTCTCTACTAGTAAGTAATAACCTGACCAACTAAAAGCAACTGCTTGACTTACCCCCACATAAAGCTAGTCCACTACAGCCAAACGGGATGCTTGCTGAGTATGTTGATGTGTACTCACCCTTGCTCTACACACCAAACCCCCCCAGGTTGTTAGCATTGCAACCACTGCTCAGGAGAAGATGAAGCTGTGGAAGGAGACTTCCAGGAGTTCCAAGACTACGACAAGTTCTAAGCGTGGGTTAGCGGCAACCCCCAGTCGGCTGCCTGTGAAGGCCGTGTTATCTACGTTTCTTTTCCGCACTTTGATTTATTGTAAGAACTATATGGACGTCTCAGACGTATGATGTAATCGACTATTATTTCCCTTTTAATACTATTTGAGCACTGTGTGATGATGTCCATGTTATGTAACTGCTGTGTACGTGAATAACTGATCCTGGCACGTACATGGTTCGCATTCGGTTTACCTTCTAAAACCGGGTGTGACATGAATGCTTAAACAATTCCTGCATTACCTTCCTTGAACTTGATTACCTTCCTTGAAACCTTGTTTTTACAAAAGGTTTTACTATGCTTAGTATTGCTCTAGCAAAACAAAAAACTTTTGTTTTACAAAAGATGATTGACAAAGTGGGAACGATGTTTTTGAAAATAAAACTTGATGGTGGATCCATCACAGCCGTGATGGGTTCAACATCGAAAAAGATGTACCTCTGCCAGGTACCAAGCTTTGGGTTTTAAATGATTAAGCTGATACCGGGCGGGTGACTTGCACGAGAAGAGAGTCTCGGGGTAATGTCTCCATCTGAGTCGATTAAGGACCGTGTCGATGTAGGCTTGATGACCGAGGACCCTTTAACTAGTCATATACCTCGTCATGGGTAAGCCTTGCATCGGGCAGACTAAGGCCAGAATAAGATAACACAGAATGGGCGTGGAGCGGTGGCGGGAGTAGCGTGTACCCTCCGTGGCAAGAGGTTGGACGGTGGTGTATCTGTGCTCTCGGTTCGCGTGAACCTGATCTGGTCTTAAGAACCCCGGTGGCGGGTTGACATATGCAAGGGTTAAGTGCTACATATGTCGTGTGATTGGAGATCCTTAGCTTAGTACAATCGATTCGGATCGTCGTACCTTTGCGGTTATGAAGACTTGGTCACTGCCCTATACGTAGAATTCCAGTAAAGATAAAGGACTTGTTAAGAAAATTGGCTAGTGCAGGTGAAGTGAGTGAACTAGGGTAGAAAAAACTCTAGATGCAGGTAATTTTACCTAACCTGAAAATAAAACTGGATTTTTAAGGATCCACTTTAGTAAGCATTTATGCAAAACAGAGTCTTTGATCTTTGAGATACCTTACCTTGACTCCCTTATAGCCAGCATACCCTTGAGAGTCTTTTCCTTAGTCGGGTAAGACTTGCTGAGTAATTCCATACTCAGGGTTTTATTCCCTATTGTTTTTAGGTGAGGAAGCAGCAAATTTTTGTTGCTTTTGTACCAAGGTGGTGTCAAATGAAGAAAAGTAAGAATGAAGATGCAGGAGGACCTAGTCCTCCATAAAAACTTTTATGTAAGAACTTATCAGGAGGAGTTTTTACCTCCCTTGGTATTGTAATATTAAGTACTCTGCACTCGTGTTTATATACTGGTCTGTAATAACTAACTTGATCTTACTTTCAATAAATGTAAGATTATGTAATTGCTTCCGCATTTCTGTATCTCCGATGGTCTATAATATCTGCGTGACGGGTGAAACGCTCTTGGGAAAGGTAAGAAAAGCTGATACCGAACTTTTCAAGTAATTCAGGGGCATCTATAGGGTTGTCTGAGGTCCGTTGGACAAGGACAACTGTAGGTGGGCCTAATAACTTGGGAGGTTCCGTCACACTAGGCGTCATGGAGCAGTACAGCACGCTGTTTGAAGTGTTTGACAGATTTCAACATGATTCTGAGCTATAACTTTGTCGTTCTTATTCTTGCGCTCTATTCTTCACTTGTGTGCGTGTTGTTGCTGCAATTATGCTCTTATGTGTGTTTTTTACTCCCCTTTGCTTCAATTTTTTATATTGATCACATGTGTAAGGCGTGAGAGATTCCAATGTGTGGAGATTCCTCACAAATGGGATTAAGTTATAAGGAAGCATATGCGACACTCGAGTTTGATCATTGGATCACTTGAGAGGGGTTGAGTGGAACCCTTGATCGAAGGAGGTCACCACAACGTGGAGTAGGCTTGGCCGAACCACAGGAAAAATCATTATGTCTCTTGTCCATTTACTTTACTGTGATTTTTATCTTCCTTTGAGCACAAACTTCACTTTCATATTGCTCCTAGTTTAACACACATCTCGAGTGCGCAATCAAGTGAAAAGTCCTTCCTTCTCTTCTGTACTCATCTAAACTTGGTTTTTAGTTACTCTAACCCATAAAATGGACGACGTTTGTGTTGTTTGGAGAAAGTTCTGCAGGATCACCTATTCACCCCCCTCAAGGTGCTCTCAGATGGACTTGTTTTGTGACGACTCAGACGATTATGCCTAAGCTTTCGACATCTAGATGGTGGGTGTTGATGTTATTGATGTAGATTGTGAAAGGGAAATGTGCCCTTGGGCCATTTCCAATTTATTTTGGTGGTTAAATGATCAACACATTATCTTAGACTAACATCTTGTTGTATGAGCATAAGCACAAGTATTTGAAAGGCAATTTGAGAAACATGGGAGAAGTGCATGTGGTGTATATTGCAAATCCTATTACATTAAAGGAACAATGTATGATTCTAGCACTTAGTAAATTGTTTTAGTTGCTAACTATGTTTATCTAAGTGCTAGGAAACTTCTCAAGTCGAACTATTTTGGAGAAATGGTGGCTAAGATTAGCCAAACTTGTGCCAGTATGGGAACACGGGACTATCCGGTATGCACACCAGACTGTCCAACTGTCCGGTGCCCAAACTGTTCACCCGGTGAACATGCCAATCTCAGGAAATCGTTGAGACACCATGACTATAATTCACCGGACTGTCCGATGTGCCAGCCGCGTGTTTGGCCAATGGTTGGCCACGCAATCCGCGTGGGCCACGTCCGCCTGGCCAACGGTCGCTAGGTTATACTGGACTGTCTGATGCACCATCGGACTGTCCGTTGTGCCAAATGACCAACTGCTGGCAACGATCGGCTCGGCTGATTAAGGAAGGGAATCAGTGATTGTGTAGTGTCCGGTGTGCACTGGACATTCCAGTGCACCCACTGACAAAAGGAAACCAAGGCTTTCCAAATGAAGATCAAACAACTTCTTGGTCCCTTGGGGCTATAAAGGACCCCTAGGTGCCATGGAGCTGTACACAAACATACTTTGAGCATACTACAACTCCGAGACTCCGCGACCATGCTGTTGTTTCATTAGATAGAGATTTGAGCGCATTCTTGTGTTGTGACTCCACTGTTTTGATTCTTACGCTCTCTTCTTGATTTGTGTGCGTGTTGTTGAGAGCACCTAGAGGGGGGGGGGGTGAATAGGTGATCCTGTAAAAACTTCAAACTTAAGCCACAAAAACTTGTTAAGCGTTAGCACAGTTAATGCCAAGTGGCTAAGGTGAAGTCTTCAACAAAACACAATACCACAAGAATCAAGCACAGAGGGACACGGTGGTTTATCCCGTGGTTCGGCCAAGCCAATGCTTGCCTACTTCCACGTTGTGGCGTCCCAACGGACGAGGGTTGCAATCAACCCCTCTCAAGCGGTCCAAAGACCCACTTGAATACCACGGTGTTTTGTTGTTCTTATCTCAATCCCGTTTGCGAGGAATCTCCACAACTTGGAGCCTCTCGCCCTTACAAAAGATGTTCACAAAGAATCACGGAGTAAGGGAGGGATTAGCAACTCACACACAACACAAAGATCACAGCGAATACGCACACACAAAACCCAGACTTGAGCTCAAGAGGCTAACACACTAGAACAGAGCTCAAATCACTAGAATTTCAAACAAGTGCGCAAGATTGATGTTTGAGTGATCAAGAGTGCTCAAGGAATGCTTGGGTGCTTCCTCCATGCGCCAAGGGGTCCCTTTTATAGCCCCAAGGCAGCTAGGAGCCGTTGGGAACAAATCTGGAAGGCCATCTTTGCCTTCTGTCTCGTGGCGCACCGGACAGTCCGGTGCACACCGGACACTGTCCGGTGCCCGATTTGTTTCCAAAAACAGCACTTCTGACCGTTGCTGGCTGCTCCAGATCTGCGCTCAGTTGGCGCACCGGACATGTCCGGTGCACACCGGACAGTCCGGTGTTCCTTCCCGACCGTTGGCCCGGCCACGTGTCGCGCGCTGATCGCGCGGCCGACCGTTGGCCCTAGCCGACCGTTGGCTCACCAGACAGTCCGGTGCACACCGGACAGTCCGGTGAATTTTAGCCGTACGCCGTCGGCGAATTCCCGAGAGCGGCCAGTTCGAGCCGAGGCAGCCTGGCGCACCGGACACTGTCCGGTGCACACCGGACAGTCCGGTGCTCCAGGCCGAGCTGGGTCTTGGCTGCACACAGCCAAGACTTTCTCCTCTTTTCTTTTCATCTCCTTTTCTGTTTCTAACACTTAGACAAATATATTAGTACACAAAACCAATGTACTAAGGATTAGAAACATACCTTTTCTCCATGATTTGTACTTTGTCCCATTTTACAATTAAGCACATGTGTTGGGCACTAAATCACCAAAATACTTAGAAATGGCCCAAGGGCACATTTCCCTTTCAATCTCCCCCTTTTTGGTGATTTATGCCAACACAACATAAAGCAAGTTGAACAAGTACAAAAACACTTCAAATAATAACTCAAATTTATTTTGATTCATTTTTGACTTATATGGATCTCTCTATGCCACCACTTGGTTTGTTTTTGCAAATCAAACTCAAATCTCTATCTCTAAGTTAAACACACATGTTAAAGCATAAAGAGAGTCATTACAAGGAGATTTATCAAGATTTCAAAAACTCCCCCTTTTTCCCATAATCAATACTTCTCCCCACAAGAAGCCAACTTTTGATAAGAGAGACAACATAAGAATTTTGACAAACCAAAAACTCTATTGCCCTATTTTCAAAATCTCTCAAGTGGTAGCTGATCCATTTATTGCTTTGGCCTTTATTTTCTCCCCCTTTGGCATCAAGCACCAAAACGGGATCAATTGTGGCCCTTTAACCCCATTGCCTCACCAAAATCTTCAATTAAGAGCAAATGGCAATAAGAGTTCATTGAGATGGACTTGGAATAAGTTACCCCTCATCGGAGTGCAGTGGAAGTCTTTCATGGTCCAAGTCCACCTTTTCCCTTTCAATTCTCCTTTGTGACTAACACAAGCAAACTCAAACATATGGTTAGTCTCAAAGAGTCAAGTTGTAACACATCTCCCCCTAAACATGTGCATCACTTTGCAACGGACTTGTGAGGTCCAGGGAGTGTTTGTACAACTTGAGCACCATAATAAGCAACAAAATGCAGAAAGAACATGATCAAAGGCATAAATACATGTATGCTGCAATTCAATCCAAGTTCCGCGAATCTAAGACATTTAGCTCACTACGCAGCCTGCAAAAGGTCTTCTCATCTAAAGGCTTGGTAAAGATATCGGCTAGCTGGTTCTCGGTGCTAACATAAAACACTTCGATATCTCCCTTTTGCTGGTGGTCTCTCAAAAAGTGATGCCGGATGTCTATGTGCTTTGTGCGGCTGTGCTCAACAGGATTTTCCGCTATTCGGATAGCACTCTCATTATCACATAGGAGTGGGACTTTGCTCAGATTGTAGCCAAAGTCCCTGAGGGTTTGCCTCATCCAAAGTAGTTGCGCGCAACACTGACCTGCGGCAACGTACTCGGCCTCAGCGGTGGATAGGGCAACGGATGTTTGTTTCTTAGAATTCCATGACACCAGGGACCTTCCTAAGAATTGGCACGTCCCCGATGTACTCTTCCTATCGACCTTACATCCAGCATAGTCGGAATCTGAGTACCCAATCAGGTCAAAGTTAGACCCCTTTGGATACCAGATCCCGAAGCAAGGCGTAGCGACTAAATATCTAAGAATTCGCTTCACCGCCACCAAGTGACACTCCTTAGGATCGGATTGAAATCTAGCACACATGCATACGCTAAGCATAATATCCGGTCTACTAGCACATAAATAAAGTAAAGACCCTATCATTGACCGGTATGCTTTTTGATCAACGGACTTACCTCCTTTGTTGAGGTCGGTGTGTCCGTCGGTTCCCATCGGAGTCTTTGCGGGCTTGGCGTCCTTCATCCCAAACCGCTTCAGCAGATCTTGCGTGTACTTCGTTTGGGAGATGAAGGTGCCGTCCTTGAGTTGCTTCACTTGGAACCCAAGGAAGTAGTTCAACTCGCCCATCATCGACATCTCGAATTTCTGCGTCATCACCCTGCTAAACTCTTCACAAGACTTTTGATTAGTAGACCCAAATATTATGTCATCGACATAAATTTGGCATACAAACAAATCACCATCACATGTCTTTGTAAAGAGAGTTGGATCGGCTTTCCCAACCTTGAAAGCATTAGCAAGTAAGAAATCTCTAAGGCATTCATACCATGCTCTTGGGGCTTGTTTAAGTCCATAGAGCGCCTTAGAGAGCTTACACACATGGTCGGGGTACCGCTCATCCTCGAAGCCAGGGGGTTGCTCCACGTACACCTCCTCCTTTATTGGCCCGTTGAGGAACGCGCTCTTCACATCCATTTGGTACAACCTGAAAGAATGGTGAGCGGCATATGCTAGCAAGATACGAATGGACTCTAGCCTAGCCACAGGAGCAAAAGTCTCCTCAAAGTCCAAACCTGCGACTTGGGCATAACCTTTTGCCACAAGTCGAGCCTTGTTCCTCGTCACCACCCCGTGCTCGTCCTGTTTGTTGCGGAACACCCACTTGGTTCCCACAACATTTTGCTTGGGACGAGGCACCAGTGTCCAAACTTCGTTGCGCTTGAAGTTGTTGAGTTCCTCCTGCATGGCCAACACCCAATCCGGATCTAGCAAGGCCTCCTCTACCCTGAAAGGCTCAATAGAGGAGACAAAAGAGTAATGCTCACAAAAATTAACTAATCGAGATCGAGTAGTTACTCCCTTGCTAATGTCACCCAAAATTTGGTCGACGGGATGATCCCTTTGAATCATCGCTCGAACTTGGGTTGGAGGTGCCGATTGCGCTTCTTCCTCCATCACTTGATCTTCTTGTGCTCCCCCTTGATCACACGCCTCCTTTTGATGAACCTGTTCATCGTCTTGAAGTGGGGGATGCACCGTCGTTGAGGAAGAAGGTTGATTACGTTCATCCTGTTCCTGTGGCCGAACGTCTCCAATCGCCATGGTTCGTATAGCAGCCGACGGAACATCTTCTTCATCTACATCATCATAATCAACAACTTGCTCTCTTGGAGAGCCATTAGTCTCATCAAATACAACGTCGCTAGAGACTTCAACCAAACCCGATGATTTGTTGAAGACCCTATACGCCTTTGTATTTGAATCATAACCTAATAAAAACCCTTCTACAGCTTTGGGAGCAAACTTAGAATTTCTACCCTTCTTTACTAGAATGTAGCATTTGCTCCCAAATACACGAAAATAAGATACATTGGGTTTGTTACCGGTTAGTAGCTCATACGAAGTCTTCTTGAGGAGGCGGTGAAGATAGACCCTGTTGATGGCGTGGCAAGCCGTGTTCACGGCTTCCGACCAAAAACACTCGGGGGTCTTGAACTCTCCAAGCATCGTCCTCGCCATATCGATTAGCGTCCTGTTCTTCCTCTCTACCACACCATTTTGCTGTGGTGTGTAGGGAGCGGAGAACTCGTGCTTGATCCCTTCCTCCTCAAGAAACTCCTCCACTTGAAGGTTCTTGAACTCGGACCCGTTGTCGCTCCTTATCTTCTTCACCTTGAGCTCAAACTCATTTTGAGCTCTTCTGAGGAAGCGCTTGAGGGTCCCTTGGGTTTCAGACTTATCCTGCAAAAAGAACACCCAAGTGAAGCGGGAAAAGTCATCAACAATAACTAACCCATACTTACTTCCTCCTATGCTTAGATAGGCGACGGGTCCGAAGAGGTCCATGTGTAGCAGCTCCAGGGGTCTTGACGTGGTCATCACGTTCTTGCTGTGATGTGCTCCTCCCACCTGTTTCCCTGCTTGACAAGCTGCACAAGGTCTATCCTTTTCGAAATGCACATTTGTTAGACCTATTACGTGTTCCCCCTTTAGAAGCTTGTGGAGGTTCTTCATCCCCACATGTGCTAAGCGGCGATGCCACAGCCAGCCCATGCAAGTCTTAGCCATTAAGCATGCATCTAGACCGGCCTCTTCTTTTGCAAAATCAACTAAATAAAGCTTGCCGTCTAGTACACCCTTAAAAGCTAGTGAGCCATCACATCTTCTAAAGACAGACACATCTACATTTGTAAATAAACAATTATATCCCATTTGACATAATTGACTAACAGATAGCAAGTTATATCCAAGACTCTCCACTAAGAATACATTTGATATAGAATGCTCATTAGAAATTGCAATTTTACCTAGCCCTTTTACCTTGCCTTGATTCCCGTCACCGAATATAATTGAATCTTGGGAATCTTTACTTTTGACGTAGGAGGTGAACATCTTCTTCTCCCCCGTCATATGGTTTGTGCATCCGCTGTCGATAATCCAGCTCGAACCCCCGGATGCATAAACCTGCAAGGCAAATTTAGGCTTGGGTCTTAGGTACCCAACTCATGTTGGGTCCTGCAAGGTTAGCACAAATATTCTTAGGGACCCAGATGCAAGTTTTATCTCCCTTGCATCTATCCCCTAATTTCCTAGCAACAACCTTCTTTCCCTTTCTACAAATAGCAAAGGGAGCATTACAAACATAATAAATGGTAGAAGGTTCATTCACTAATTTTCTAGGAGCATGACTAACATTCTTTCTAGGTACATGAGCAATATTTCTCCTAGGCATATGCGCAACATTTCTCCTACTCATATTTCTATCATGTTTATGAGAGGAACTAGAGGCAAACATGGCATGAGAGTCATAAACATGTGAATCAAAATCATTATGAACATTTCTAGCATGTCTCCTATCATGGTATAAGAAAGCATGGTTCTTTTTAGCACTATTTGCCATAGGGGCCTTCCCTTTCTCCTTGACGAAGACAGGAGCCTTATGGCTTGTTAAGTTCTTGGCTTCTCTCTTGAAGCCAAGCCCATCCTTAATTGAGGGGTGTCTACCAACCGTGTAGGCATCCCTTGCAAATTTTATTTTATCAACTTCATTCTTGCTAGTCTTAAGTTGGGCATTAAGACTAGCCACTTCATCATTTAATTTGGAAATTAGAACTAGGTGTTCACTACAAGCATTAACATCAAAATCCTTACACCTAGTACAAATTTCAACATGTTCAACACAAGAATTTGATTTACTAGCTACTTCTAGTTTAGCACTTAAATCAATATTAACACTTCTTAAGGTAGAAATGGTTTCATGACAGGAAGATATTTCACTAGAAAGCATTTCATTTCTTTTCACTTCTAAAGCATATGATTTTTGTGCCTCCACAAACTTATCATGTTCATCATACAATAAATCTTCTTGCTTTTCTAAAAGCCTATCCTTTTCATTCAATGCATCAATCAATTCATTGATTTTATCTATCTTAGATCTATCTAAGCCCTTGAACAAGCAAGAATAATCTATATCATCATCACTAGACTCACTATCACTAGAAGAAGCATAAGTGGAGTCTTTAGTACTTACCTTCTTCTCTCTTGCCATAAGACAAGTGAGACGCTCGTTGGGGAAGAGAGCCGATTTGTTGAAGGCAGTGGCGGCGAGTCCTTCATTGTCGGAGTCGGAGGAGGAGCAATCCGAGTCCCACTCCTTTCCTAGATGCGCCTCGCCCTTTGCCTTCTTGTATGCCTTCTTCTTCTCTCTCTTGTTCCCCTTTTCCTGGTCACTTTCATTATCGGGACAGTTAGCAATGAAATGACCAAGCTTACCGCATTTGAAGCACGAGCGCTTTCCCTTGGTCTTGGTCTTGCTTGGCTGCCCCTTGCGACCATTTAGCGCCGTCTTGAATCTTTTAATGATGAGAGCCATCTCTTCATCATTAAGGCCAGCCGCCTCAACTTGCGCCACCTTGCTAGGTAGCGACTCCTTGCTCCTCGTTGCCTTTAGAGCAATGGGTTGAGGCTCGTGGAGTGGTCCGTTCAACGCGTCGTCGACGTATCTTGCCTCCTTGATCATCATCCGCCCGCTCACGAATTTTCCAAGTACTTCCTCGGACGTCATCATCGTGTACCTGGGATTCTCACGAATATTGTTCACGAGATGAGGATCAAGTACGGTAAAGGACCTGAGCATTAGGCGGACGACGTCGTGGTCCGTCCATCGCGTGCTCCCGTAGCTTCTTATCTTGTTGATAAGGGTCTTGAGCCGGTTGTACGTTTGCGTTGGCTCCTCGCCCCTTATCATTGCGAACCGTCCAAGCTCGCCCTCCACCAACTCCATCTTGGTGAGTAAGGTGACGTCGTTCCCCTCATGAGAAATCTTGAGGGTGTCCCAGATTTGCTTGGCGTTGTCCAAGCCGCTCACCTTATGATATTCATCCCTGCACAAGGAAGCTAGAAGAACAGTAGTAGCTTGTGCATTTTTATGAATTTGTTCATTAATGAACATGGGACTATCCGAACTATCAAAGTGCATTCCACTCTCTACAATCTCCCATATACTAGGATGGAGAGAGAATAGGTGACTACGCATTTTGTGACTCCAAAATCCGTAGTCCTCTCCATCAAAGTGTGGGGGCTTGCCAAGTGGAATGGAGAGCAAATGAGAATGTGAATTTTGCGGAATACGAGAGTAATCAAAGGAAAAGTTCGAATTAACCGGTTTTCTCCTCTCGTAGTCGTTGTTGTCCTCATCCTTTTGGGAAGAAGTAGACTCGTCGCTGTCGTAGTAGATGATCTCCTTGATGCGCCTGGTCTTCTTCTTCTTCCCTTCCTTTCGTCTTTGACCCGAGCCGGAGTCGGTAGGCTTGTCGTCCTCCGGCTCATTGACGAAGGTCTCCTTCTCTTTGTCGTTGATCACTATACCCTTCCCCTTAGGATCCATCTATTCGGGCGGTTAGTCCCTTTGTGAATAGAACGGCTCCGATACCAATTGAGAGCACCTAGAGGGGGGGGGTGAATAGGTGATCCTGTAAAAACTTCAAACTTAAGCCACAAAAACTTGTTAAGCGTTAGCACAGTTAATGCCAAGTGGCTAAGGTGAAGTCTTCAACAAAACACAATACCACAAGAATCAAGCACAGAGGGACACGGTGGTTTATCCCGTGGTTCGGCCAAGCCAATGCTTGCCTACTTCCACGTTGTGGCGTCCCAACGGACGAGGGTTGCAATCAACCCCTCTCAAGCGGTCCAAAGACCCACTTGAATACCACGGTGTTTTGTTGTTCTTATCTCAATCCCGTTTGCGAGGAATCTCCACAACTTGGAGCCTCTCGCCCTTACAAAAGATGTTCACAAAGAATCACGGAGTAAGGGAGGGATTAGCAACTCACACACAACACAAAGATCACAGCGAATACGCACACACAAAACCCAGACTTGAGCTCAAGAGGCTAACACACTAGAACAGAGCTCAAATCACTAGAATTTCAAACAAGTGCGCAAGATTGATGTTTGAGTGATCAAGAGTGCTCAAGGAATGCTTGGGTGCTTCCTCCATGCGCCAAGGGGTCCCTTTTATAGCCCCAAGGCAGCTAGGAGCCGTTGGGAACAAATCTGGAAGGCCATCTTTGCCTTCTGTCTCGTGGCGCACCGGACAGTCCGGTGCACACCGGACACTGTCCGGTGCCCGATTTGTTTCCAAAAACAGCACTTCTGACCGTTGCTGGCTGCTCCAGATCTGCGCTCAGTTGGCGCACCGGACATGTCCGGTGCACACCGGACAGTCCGGTGTTCCTTCCCGACCGTTGGCCCGGCCACGTGTCGCGCGCTGATCGCGCGGCCGACCGTTGGCCCTAGCCGACCGTTGGCTCACCGGACAGTCCGGTGCACACCGGACAGTCCGGTGAATTTTAGCCGTACGCCGTCGGCGAATTCCCGAGAGCGGCCAGTTCGAGCCGAGGCAGCCTGGCGCACCGGACACTGTCCGGTGCACACCGGACAGTCCGGTGCTCCAGGCCGAGCTGGGTCTTGGCTGCACACAGCCAAGACTTTCTCCTCTTTTCTTTTCATCTCCTTTTCTGTTTCTAACACTTAGACAAATATATTAGTACACAAAACCAATGTACTAAGGATTAGAAACATACCTTTTCTCCATGATTTGTACTTTGTCCCATTTTACAATTAAGCACATGTGTTGGGCACTAAATCACCAAAATACTTAGAAATGGCCCAAGGGCACATTTCCCTTTCAGTTGTTGCTGTGATTGAGTTCTTGTGTGTGTTTCTACTCCCTATTTACTCTAGTTTTGATTAATATCATTTGTGTAAGGTGTGAGAGACTCCATCTTGTGGAGATTCCTCAAAAAGGGGATTTGATATAAGGAAGAAAACAGTGGTACTCAAGTGGTCACCACAACATGGAGTAGGCATTGGCTGAAGCACGGGATAAAATCACCGTGTCTTTTGTCTATTTACTTTATTGCAATTATTGTCTTCTAAGAATTCTCATATTTCACTTGTGTATTGCTCCTAAGTTTGATACACATCTCTAAGGAGCAATCAAGTGAAGAGTTCTCCTCTCCACCATCTCTACTCATACCAACTTGGTTTTACCTTTCACTAACATTCATTATAAACAAAGTTTGTGTTGTTTAGAGTTGATTTTTGTAGGATCACCTATTCACCCCCCCCCCTCTATGGGCTCTTAGATTGTCCCATCAGGCGTGCCAGAATGTGTTGCCGCCCAAAACCCATCGGCGAGAGACGACATGCAACATGAGGAGCCAGGATGCCTCTGGAGCAGCTGGTGGGCTCCAGCCCCTTGATCAACGGTTCGGTTCTTGGCACATGACCTGGCTTTGAGTTCACCTGGCATGCCACCTAGTAAGTAAGGTGTCGACGTGCTCTGAGTTGGTTTCCTACACAAACAGTCACATGCAAACGTCAGTCCAAGCCGTGTTCGGCTCCACGAGTCATATCGGCTATAAGAAGCCGATTGTTCCCTAGGATCGGGTCGAGTCCACATATCAGAGGCACACAGAGTCGATGGCATTCGAAACCCTGCCTCGCTCACACCTAGCGAATCCAAACCACTACAATTAAAGCTTTCACAGCATAATCGGAACATCCTACGCGTAATTGGGCCTAGCAGGCATGACAGATGACAGAGTGCTAACCAGATCAGAGGCCTAAAAACTAGCAAGAGACAATCCCTGTAACAATCCTTGCTTGAGCTATTGCAAGGCATCCGGTACGTTATAGGAACATCCAACCCGTGTACAAGGCCTAATTATGCAAATATTAAGTACATCCTTGGTGAAAAAGGACTAACCGTGATGGATCAGATCTACTGGGTGGAACGGAGCAAGGTGTTGCCCTCGCGCCAGAGAACATGCACGAAGACGGCTATGCATTCATAGTCGACAAACAACGTATGTACACGGTGAAACTACTGATAATACTCCATAAATGCCTACGATAACTAGTGCTTCTCACCATCAAAAGCGCTTTAGTACAAGAAAAGCATAGATGTAAATGAATAAGAACAACAACACCCTGATCGTGAGACACGATCAGGGTGGCATGACACTTACCTACAGAAAACCATGAGAACAGGCGTGACGGTGCGCCAAAGCTTGTGGTCGCAAATCTGTGAAGATTTATGATTACCCTAATGAGTGAACTAGGGTACATATTTATAGTCCAGGGACTCACACTCTCTACTAACCCTAATGCGTCAAGGTCAGACACTATCTTCCAATCTCTAAGCTTATCCTCTAAACTAACCTACTAGATACACATCCGATTTGGCTGGGAAATACCCGCACATGGGCCTATTTCGAACTTTCCTTAATTGCTCCTTGAAGCCCATTTAGGTTGTGGACCACTGAAAGGGAAATGTGCCCTTGGGCCATTTTCATATTGTTTTGGTGATTAAATGCACAACACACTATGTGAGAACTAACAAATGTTGAGCAAAGGTATATCTAGATAGATCAAGTATGAAGGTAAGTTCTAGACGCTTAGTCAATTGTTTCATGTGCTAAGCATACTTGTCTAAGTGCCAGGGACTCAGCTAAGTGAAGACCAAAAGAATCAAAGGAAGGCAAAGGAAGGAACGTTGAAAAGGTGTTGGACTGCGCAGCACTGAACAGTCTGGTGCACGGTCCGCCCAACTCTCTTCTCTCGGGTTTTCCTGGCTACGTCGGCTATAATTCACCGGACAGTCCATATGAGGCGCCGGATAGTCTGGTGCACCAGCCGTGCAACGGCTACCTGCCATGTCGACCAAGGCCAACTGTCATATGGCGCACCGGACCGTCCGGTGCCCCACAGAAAAAGGAAACCAACCAATCAGGCGATTCTCTACCATGTCCTGTGCTCGTACTGTTCACTATCCGGTGTGCACCGGACAATCCGGTGTGCCCACGGACAGAAGGCAAGAATTGTCTACCAAATAGAGCTCCAACGGCTCCTAGCTGCCTTGGGGCTATAAAAGGGACCCCTAGGCACATGGAGCAGAACACCAAGCCTCCATTAAACATCCTAAGACGCCTAGACTTTGCAAGCACACATCCCGATCATTACGATTGAGATTTGAGCACTTGTCTAGTTGTGAACTTGTTGCGCTGTGTTTTGTGTGCTCTTGTCTTAACTTCTGTGCGTGACTTTGCTGCGACTCTAGCTCTTGCGTGTGTTTCTTTCCCTCCCTTACTCTTGTGATTTTCATTAAGATTAATCTTGTAAGGGTGAGAGGCTCCAACTTGTGGAGATTCCTCACAAAAAAGGGAAACATCTACTAAGGAAGAAAACTGTGGTACTCAAGTTTGATCATTGGATCACTTGAGAGGGATTGAGTGCAATCCTTGACCGAAGGAGGTCACCACAACATGGAGTAGGCATTGGCCGAACCACAGGATAAAATCACCGTGTCTCTTGTGTCACCTTTTATTGTGATTAGTTTCTCTTCTTGAGTTCTCGCTATAGCATCTTGGTTTAATATTACTAACATTTTCATAACCAAGTTTGGACTATTTAGTGTTGTAATTTACAGGATCACCTATTCACCCCTCCTCTAGGTTCTCTCAATTGGTATCAGAGTCGTACTCTTCATTAAGGGACTAACCGCCCGAAGAGATGGATCTTAAAGGCAAGGGGATGGTGATCAACGACAAGGAGGAGACTCTACGAGACAAAAGATGACAAACCCACTAACTCAGGCTCGAGTCACAAGAAGAGGGATGGAAAGAAGAAGAGGCGCATTAAGAAGATCATCTACTATGACAGCGACACCTCCTCTTCCTCACCAAGAGATGACGACGACGAAGACTCTTCGTCGAAAAAGAAAACAGTTAATCAAAGCTATTCTTTTGATTATTCTCGCATCCCTTATAACTCGAATTCCCATTTACTATATATTCCACTTGGAAAACCCCCACACTTTGATGGAGAGGATTATTTATTTTGGAGTCATAAAATGTGTAGTCATTTATTTTCCCTCCATCCTAGTATCTCGGAGATTGTTGAAAATGGAATGCATTTCGACAACACTGATAATCCTGTATTTATAAATGAGCAAATACATAAAAATGCGCAAGCTACTACTGTTTTGCTAGCATCTCTATGCAGTGATGAATATAACAAAGTGATCGGCTTGGACAATGCCAAGCAAATATGGGATACCCTCAAAATCTCTCATGAGGGTAATGACGCCACCATGGTCACCAAGATGGAACTAGTGGAAGGCGAGTTGGGGAGATTCGCCATGATAAGGGGAGAGGAGCCAACACAAACGTACAACAGGATCAAGACCCTTGTCAACAAAATTCGAAGCTATGGAAGTACAAGATGGACGGATCATGATGTCGTCTGACTCATGCTAAGGTCATTCACCGTTATTGATCATCACCTTGTAAATCTTATTCGTGAGAACCCTAGGTACACCAAGATGACGCCCGAGGAAATTCTCGGAAAATTCGTGAGCGAGCACATGATGGTGAAAGAAGCAAGGTATGTGGACGATGCCTTAAACGGACCACTTAATGTCTATGAGCCGTAGCCTGTTGCTCTCAAAGCAACCAGCAGCAAGGAAGTGTTACCTAGCAAAGTAGCTCAAGTGGAGGCTACCGGGCTCAACGAGGACAAAATGACGCTAATCATCAAGTGCTTTAAGACCGCCTTGAAGGGATGCAAGGAGTATCCCAACAAGAACAAATCAAAGGGAAAGTGCTCCTACTTTGAGTGCGGTAAGTCTAGCCCCAATAATGACAATGACTAGGCACAAGAGAAGAAAGGGAAGAAGGAAAGAAAGAAGAACTACAGGAAGGCGAAGGGCGAGTCACACATTGGAAAGGAATGGAACTCTGACTGTTCTTCATCCGACTCCGATGATGAAGGACTAGCTGCCTCGGCCTTCGACAAGTCCTCCCTCTTCCCCAACAAACGACACACATGTCTCATGGCTAAGGAGAAGAAGGTACATACACGAGATACACCTAAGTACACTTCTTCTAGTGATGATGAATATTCTGATGATGATGAAATAGACTATAGTGATCTTTTTAAAGGACTAGATAGATCTAAGGTAGACAAAATAAATAAATTGATTGATGCACTTAATGAAAAAGACAAGCTACTAGAAAAACAAGAAGATATTCTCTATGAGGAACATGATAAGTTTATTAGTGTCCAAAAATCTCTTGCACTAGAAGTTAAGAAAAATGAACTATTTCTTCTGAGCTGTCTACCTATCATGATTCTATTTCTAGTCTACAAAATTTTAATGCCGATTTAAATACTAAGCTAGAAAAAGTTAATGTGGCTAGTTCACGTGTAGAGCATGTTGTAATCTGCAATAGGTGTAAAGATTTTAATACTGATGCTTGTAATGAGCATGCCTCTACTATTCTTAAATTAAACAATGATGTTGCAAGTCTTAATGCTCAACTTAAGACTTGCAAGGATAACTATGAGAAACTAAAATTTGCTTGGGATGCCTACACCATTGGTAGACACCCCTCAATTAAGGATGGACTTGGTTTCCAAAAGGAGACCAAGAACTTTACAAGCCATAGGAATTCCAATCTCAATAAGGAGAAAGGGAAGGCTCCTATGGCTAGTAGTTCTCAAAAGAACCATGCCTATCTTTATAAGAAACTTCCTAATGTTACTCATCATGATAAGTGTCATAATCATTCTATTTTTCCTGTATGTCATGATGATGTATTTAGTTCTCATGCCATGTTTGCAACTAGCTCCTCTTATGCTCATGGTAGAAATAGGCCGAGGCATAATCATGTTGTTTCTCATGTGCTTAGGAAAGTATCCACTGGTCCAACTGCTATTTATGATACATGTGATGCTTCATTTGTACTGTCATGTAAAAATGCAAAAGTAGTTGCTAGAAAGTTGGGATCTAAATGCAAGAGAGAAGAAACTTGTATTTGGGTTCCAAAATCTGTTGTAACTAACCTTGTAGGACCCAACAAGAGTTGGGTACCTAAAACCCAAGCTTAATTACCTTGCAGGTTTATGCATCCGGGGGCTCAAGCTAGATTATTGATAGCGGATGCACAAACCACATGACGGGGGAGAAGAAAATGTTTACCTCCTACGTATAGAACAAGGACTCCCAAGACACTATCATCTTTGGAGATGGGAACCAAGGCAAGGTCAAAGGCTTAGGCAAAATAGCCATTACAACCAAGCATTCAATCTCTAATGTGTTTCTAGTAGAATCGCTCGGATACAATTTGTTGTCTGTAAGCCAATTATGTCATATGGTTTATAATTGTTTATTCACAAATATAGATGTATCTGTCTTTAGAAGAAGTGATGGTTCATTAGCTTTTAAGGGTGTATTAGATGGCAAGCTCTACTTAGTTGATTTCTCAAAAGAGAATGTCGATCTAGATGCATGCTTAATTGCTAAGACTAATATGGACTGGCTCTGGCACCGCCATCTAGCACATGTTGGAATGAAGAACCTTCATAAGCTTCTAAAGGGAGAACATGTGTTAGGACTAACCGATGTCTGTTTTGAGAAAGACAGACCTTGTGCAGCGTGCCAAGCAGGGAAGCAGGTGGGAAGTACTCATCAAAGCAAGAATGTGATGACAACATCAAGACCACTGGAACTCCTACACATGGATCTCTTTGGGCCCGTTGCTTATCTCAGCATCGGGGGAAGTAAGTATGGTCTTGTTATTGTAGATGATTTTTCCCACTTCACTTGGGTTTTCTTTTTGCAGGATAAATCTGAGACCCAAGGAACCCTAAAGCGCTTCTTAAGGAGAGCTCAAAATGAATTTGAGCTAAAGGTGAAAAAGATAAGGAGCGACAATGGATCGGAATTCAAGAACCTTCAAGTCAAAGATTACCTTGAGGAGGAAGGCATCAAGCACGAGTTCTCCGCTCCCTACACACCACAACAAAATGGTATAGTAGAGAGGAAGAATAGGACTCTAATTGACATGGCAAGGACTATGCTTGGAGAATACAAGACACCTGAGCGGTTTTGGTCGGAAGCTGTGAATACAGCTGCCATGCCATAAACCGGCTCTATCTGCATCGCCTCCTCAAGAAGACCTCATACGAACTCCTAACTGGTAACAAACCCAATGTTTTATATCTTCGTGTATTTGGGAGCAAATGTTACATTTTGGTAAAGAAAGGTAGGCATTCAAAGTTTGCTCCCGAAGCTGTAGAAGGGTTTTTACTAGCGTATGACTCAAATACAAAAGTGTATAGGGTCTTCAACAAATCATCAGGATTAGTTGAAGTCTCTAGCGACGTTGTATTTGATGAAACTAATGGCTCTCCAAGAGAGCAAGTTGATCTTGATGATGTAGATGAAGGTAAAATTCCGACGGCCGCAATGCGAACAATGGCGATAGATGATGTGCGACCACAGGAACAAGAACAAGATCAACCTTCTTCGTCTACATTGGTTCATCCCCCAACTCAAGATGAGGAACAAGTACCTCAAGATGAAGGGCTGAATCAAGGGGGAGCACATGAAGAACAGGATAAGGAGGAAGGAGCTCCACAAATTCCTCCAACACAAGTCCAGTCAACGATTCAAAGAAATCATCCAGTAGATCAAATTCTGGGTGACATCAGCAAGGGAGTAACCACTCGCTCATGTTTAGCTAACTTTTGTGAGCATTACTTGTTTGTTTCTTCTATAGAGCCTTTCAGGGTAGAAGAAGCCTTGCAAGATCCGGACTGGGTGTTGGCTATGCAGGAAGAGCTCAACAACTACAAAAGAAATGAAGTGTGGAGCCTGGTGCCACGTCCAAAGCAAAATGTTGTGGGAACCAAGTGGGTGTTTCACAACAAGAAAGATGAACACGGTGTGGTGACAAGAAACAAGGCTTGACTTGCGACAAAAGGTTATGCCCAAGTCACAGGTTCGGATTTGAGGAGACTTTTGCTCCCATGGCTAGGCTAGAATCAATTCGGATTTTATTGGCCTATGCTGCTCACCACTCTTTTAAACTTTTTCAAATGGACGTGAAGAGCGCCTTCCTCAATGGACCAATCAAGGAGGAGGTATACGTGGAACACCCCCTGGCTTTGAGGATGACAGGTATCCCGACCAAGTCTACAAACTCTCTAAGGCGCTCTATGGACTTAAGCAAGCCCCAAGAGCATAGTATGAATGCCTTAGAGATTTCCTTATTACTAATGCTTTCAAGGTTGGGAAAGCTGATCCTACTCTCCTTACTAAGACTTGCAATGGTGATCTTTTTGTATGCCAAATATATGTCGATGACATTATATTTGGTTCTACTAATCAAAAGTCTTGTGAGGAGTTTAGCAGGGTGATGATGCAAAAGTTCGAGATGTCAATGATGGGCGAGTTGAACTACTTCCTTGGATTTCAAGTGAAGTAACTCAAGGAAGGAACCTTCATATCCCAAACAAAGTACACTCGAGATTTGCTCAAGAGGTTTGGGATGAAGGATGCAAAGCCCGCAAAGACACCGATGGGAACAGACGGACATCTTGACCTCAATAAAGAAGGTAAGTCTGTTGATCAAAAGGCATACTGGTCTATGATAGGATCTTTGCTTTATCTTAGCGCTAGTAGACCAGATATTATGCTAAGTGTATGAATGTGTGCTAGATTTCAATCCGACCCCAAGGAGTGTCACCTTGTGGTCGTTAAGCGAATTCTTAGATATTTAGTTTCTACACCTTGCTTCAGGATCTGGTATCCAAAGGGTCTACCTTTGACTTAATCGAATACTCGAATTCTGACTATGCCAGATGCAAGGTTGATAGGAAGAGCACATCAGGGACTTGCTAGTTCCTGGGAAGGTCCCTGGTGTCTTGGAGCTCTAAGAAACAAACTTCTGTCGCCCTATCCACCGCTGAGGCTGAGTACGTTGCCGCAGGATAGTGTTGTGCGCAACTACTTTGGATGAGGCAAACCCTTCGGGACTTTGGCTACAACATGAGCAAAGTCCCACTCCTATGTGACAATGAGAGTGCAATCCGCTTGGCGGATAATCCTGTTGAACACAGCCGCACTAAGCACATAGACATCCGGCATCACTTCTTGAGAGACCACTAGCAAAAGGGAGATATCGATATTTATCATATTAGCACCGAGAACCAGCTAGCTGATATCTTTACCAAGCCTTTAGATGAGAAAAGGTTTTGCAGGTTGCATAGTGAGCTAAATGTCCTAGATTCGCGTAACTTGGATTGATCTATAGCATACATGTGTTCTATGCCTTTGATCATGTTACTTTAAGCATTCACGTCTTTAATTAATTATTTTCGGTGCTCAAGTTGTACAAGTCATCCCCGGACCGCACAAGTCCTTATGCAAATGATGCACATGTTGAGGGGGAGGATGTGCTACAACTTGACTCTCTTGAGACTAATGTGTTTGTTGAAGGTGTATTGAAAGGGAAAAGTGAACTTGGACAAAGAAAGGGCTTCCACGACATTCCGGTATAAGTGTATCTTGTCTCAAGTTTGTACCAGTGTTCTCATTGCCTTTTGCTCATATTTGACACTTTGGTGAGGTAATGGGGTTAAAAGGGCCAAAAAGGTCTCCTGTTTTGGTGCTTAATGCCAAAGGGGGAGAAATTAAGGCCAAAGCAAATGGATCAGCCAACCACTTGTGAACTTCAAAAAATTGTAGAGTTAGAATATCTGTGTTTGATCAAAACCCTCTTATTGCAAAAATTGTTCTCTTATGGGGGGGATTTTGATTATGGGAAAAAGGGGGAGTTTGTGACATTTGATCAAATTTTAATCTTGAAAGATCTCTTGATTTGCCAAAACATATAGAGATAGGAAAAAGAATTTGTTTTGTGAAAATAAACCAAGTGGTGGCAAAAGTGATCCAAATATGACAAATCCTATGTGAGTTAAACTAGTCTTCAATTTGACATAAACTTGCGCTTTGGAGCTCTTCGAGATATGTTAGTTCGTAATGAGTTGCTTTTTAATGTGTTGGCATAAATCACCAAAAAGGGGAGATTGAAAGGGAAATGTGCCCTTGGGCCATTTCCATATTGTTTTGGTAATTAAATGCACAACACACTATGTGAGAACTAACAAATGTTGAGCAAAGGTATATCTAGATGGATCATGTATGAAGGTAAGTTCTAGACGCTTAGTGAAAGGGAATTAGGCTTTCACCTAGTCCCTAAATAATTTTGGTGGTTGAATTGCCCAACACAAATATTGGACTAACTAGTTTGCTCTAGTGTATAAGTTATACAGGTGCAAAAGGTTCACACTCAGCCAATAAAAAGATCAAGTTTTGGATTCAACAAAGGAGCAAAGAGGCATACGAAGGCACCTCTGGTCTGGAGGCACCGGACTGTCCGGTGTACACCGGACAGTGTCCGGTGCGCCACCAGACAGTGTCCGGTGCACCAGAGGACTCCAACTCGAACTCGCCACCTTCGGGAATTTCTCAGGCCGCTTCGCTATAATTCACCGGACTGTCCGGTGTACACCGGACAGTGTCCGGTGCTCCAAGGAAGCGCGGCCTCCTCAACTCGCCAGCCTCGGGTTCGCGCAGCAGCCGCTCCGCTATAATTCACCGGACATATCCGGTGTGCACCGGACTGTCCGGTGTAACCACGGAGCAACGACTATTTCGGCGCCAACGGCTACCTGCGGCGCATTTAATGTGCGCTCTGCGCGCGCAGAAGTCAGGCGCGCCCATACCGGCGCACCGGACAATGAACAGGTGATGTCCAGGCGGGCCCAGAAGTCAGAAGCTCCAACGGTCAGAATCCAACGGCATTGATGACGTGGCGGGGGCACCGGACATGTCCGGTGTGCACCGGACTGTCCGGTGCGCCATCGACAGACAGCCTCCACCAACGGTCATGTTTGGTGGTTGGGGCTATAAATACCCCAACCACCCCACCATTCATTGTATCCAAGTTTTCCAACTTCCAACCACTATACAAGAGCTAGCATTCATTGCAAAGCACACCAAAAGAGATCAAATCCTCTCCCAACTCCACACAAAGCCCTAGTGACTAGTGAGAGTGATTTGTAGTGTTCACTTGAGCTCTTGCGCTTGGATCGCTTCTTTTTCTTTGACATTCTTTCTTGTGATCAAACACTCACTTGTAATCAAGGCAAGAGACACCAATTGTGTGGTGGTCCTTGCGGGAAGTTTGATTCCCAAGTGATTTGAGAAAGAGAAGCTCACTCGGTCCGAGGGACCGTTTGAGAGAGGGAAGGGTTGAAAGAGACCCGGCCTTTGTGGCCTCCTCAACGGGGAGTAGGTTTGAGAGAACCGAACCTCAGTAAAACAAATCCGCGTGTCTCACTTCATTATTCGCTTGCGATTTGTTTTGTGCCCTCTCTCGCGGACTCTACTATATTTCTAACGCTAACCCGGCTTGTAGTTGTGATTATTTTTGTGATTTTCAGTTTCGCCCTATTCACCCCCCCTCTAGGCGACTTTCAATTGGTATCAGAGCCCGGTGCTTCATTAGAGCCTAACCGCTCGAAGTGATGTCGGGAGATCACACCAAGAGGGAGATGGAGACCGGCGACAAGCCCACTACAAGCCAAGGGAGCACTTCATCGGAAGAGTCCCGCACCAAGAGGAGGGAGAAGAAGAAGGGCTCCTCCAAACGGAAGGAGAAAAGATCTTCCTCTTCTCACCACAAAGAGAAGAAGGAAAAATCTTCTTCTCACAAATCGCATCGGAAAGGCGACAAGAGGATGAGGAAGGTGGTCTACTACGAGACCGACACTTCATCAACGTCCACCTCCGACTCCGATGCACCGTCCGTAACTTCTAAGCGCCAAGAGCGCAAGAAGTTTAGTAAGATCCCCTTACACTATACATCTAGACATACTCCATTACTTTCCGTTCCATTAGGCAAACCGCCAACTTTTGACGGCGAAGATTATGCTAGGTGGAGTGATTTAATGAAATTTCATCTAACCTCACTCCACAAAAGTATATGGAATGTTGTTGAGTTTGGAGCACAGGTACCATCAATAGGGGATAAGGATTATGACACGGACGAAGTGGCCCAAATCGAGCACTTCAACTCCCAAGCCGCAACCATTCTCCTCGCCTCTCTAAGCAAGGAGGAATACAACAAAGTGCAAGGGTTGAAGAACGCAAAGGAGATTTGGGACCTACTCAAGACGGCGCACGAGGGTGATGAGCTCACCAAGATCACCAAGCGGGAAACGATCGAGGGGGAGCTCGGTCGCTTCCGTCTTCGCCAAGGGGAGGAGCCACAAGATATGTACAATCGGCTCAAGACCTTGGTGAACCAAGTGCGCAACCTCGGGAGCAAAAAGTGGGACGACCACGAGGTGGTTAAGGTTATTTTAAGAGCTCTTATTTTCCTTAACCCTACTCAAGTTCAATTAATTCGTGGTAATCCTAGATATCCACTAATGACCCCCGAGGAGGTTATCGGGAATTTTGTGAGCTTTGAATGCATGATTAAGGGCTCAAAGAAGATCAACGAGCTTGACGAACCTTCCACATCCGAGGCGCAACCGGTGGCCTTCAAGGCAACGGAGGAGAAGAAGGAGGAGTCTACACCAAGTAGACAACCAATTGACGCCTCCAAGCTCGACAATGAGGAGATGGCCTTAATCATCAAAAGCTTTCGGCAAATCCTCAAGCAACGGAAGGGGAAGGATTACAAATCCCGTTCCAAGAAGGTTTGCTACAAGTGTGGTAAGCCCGGTCACTTTATTGCTAAATGTCCATTATCAAGTGACAGTGACAGGGACAACGACAAGAAGGGCAAGAGAAGAGAAAAGAAGAGGTACCACAAGAAGAAGGGCGGCGATGCCCACGTGTGCCGCGAGTGGAACTCCGACGAGAGCTCCACTAACTCCGACGACGACGACGAGGACGCCGCCAACATCGTCGTCACCAAGGGACTTCTCTTCTCCAACGTCGGCCACACGTGCCTCATGGCAAAGGACGGCAAAAGGAAGAAGGTTAAATCTAACTCCTCCACCAAATATGAATCTTCTAGTGATGATAATGCTAGTGGTGAGGAAGATAATTTGCGTATCCTTTTTGCCAACCTTAACATGGAACAAAAGGAAAAATTAAATGAGCTAATTAGTGCCATCCATGAAAAGGATGATCTCTTGGACTCCCAAGAGGACTTCCTAATCAAGGAAAATAAGAAACATGTTAAGGTTAAAAATGCTTATGCTCTAGAGGTAGAAAAATGTAACAAATTATCTAGTGAGCTAAGCACTTGCCATGACACTATTGCCAACCTTAGAAATGAAAATGCCAAATTAATTGCTAAGGTTGATTCTCATGTTTGTATTGATTCAACTTCCCATCCTAGAAATGATAATGTTGATTTGCTTACTAGGATTGATGAGTTG
This sequence comes from Zea luxurians, assembly GCA_029449295.1. Lineage (NCBI taxonomy): Eukaryota > Viridiplantae > Streptophyta > Magnoliopsida > Poales > Poaceae > Zea > Zea luxurians. The sequence goes on along the minus strand of JAOPSE010000001.1, from coordinate 38,226,948 downwards.
AATGTTTCTATTGCTAGCCTTAGAAATGAGAATGAGAAATTAATTGCTAAGGCTAAAGAATTAGATGTTTGCAATGTTACAATTTCCGACCTTAGAACTAAAAATGATATGTTGCATGCTAAGGTTGTAGAATTAAAATCTTGCAAACCATCTACATCTACCGTTGAGCACACTTCTATTTGCACTAGATGTAGAGATATTAATGTTGATGCTATCCATGATCACCTAGCCTTAATTAAAAAACAAAATGATCACATAGCACAACTTAATGCTAAGATTAGTGAGCATGACTTAGAAAATGAAAAATTTAAATTTGCTAGAAGCATGCTCTATAATGGGAGACGCCCAGGCATCAAGGATGGCATTGGCTTCCAAAAGGGAGACAATGTCAAACTTAATGCCCCTCCAAAGAATTTATCTAACTTTGTTAAGGGCAAGGCTCCCTTGCCTCAGGATAACGAGGGCTACATTTTGTACCCTGCCGGCTATCCTGAGAGCAAAATTAGGAGAACTCATTCTAGGAAGTCTCACTCTAGCCCCAATCATGCTTTTATGTATAAGGGTGAGACATCTAGTTCTAGGCAACCCACCCGTGCTAAGTTGCCTAGAAAGAAAACTCCTAATGCATCAAATGATCATGTTATTTCATTTAAAACTTTTGATGCTTCTTATGTGCTTACTAGTAAATCCGGCAAGGTAGTTGCCAAAATTGTTGGGGGCAAACACAAGGGCTCTAAGACTTGTGTTTGGGTACCCAAAGTTCTTGTTTCTAATGCTAAAGGACCCAAAACCGTTTGGGTACCTAAAGTCAAGAACTAAATTTGTTTTGTAGGTTTATGCATCCGGGGGCTCAAGTTGGATACTCGACAGCGGGTGCACAAACCACATGACAGGGGAGAAAAAGATGTTCTCCTCATATGAGAAAAACCAAGATCCCCAACGAGCTATCACATTTGGGGATGGAAATCAAGGTTTGGTCAAAGGATTGGGTAAAATTGCTATCTCACCTGACCATACTATTTCCAATGTTTTTCTTGTAGATTCTCTAGATTACAATTTGCTTTCCGTATCCCAATTATGTCAAATGGGCTACAACTGTCTATTTACTGATATAGGTGTTACTGTCTTTAGAAGAAGTGATGATTCAATAGCATTCAAGGGAGTGTTAGAGGGTCAGCTATACTTGGTAGATTTTGATAGAGCTGAACTCGGCACTTGCTTGGTTGCTAAGACTAACTTGGGTTGGCTCTGGCACCGCCGACTAGCCCATGTTGGAATGAAGAATCTTCACAAGCTTCTAAAGGGAGAACACATTTTAGGACTAACCAATGTTCATTTTGAGAAAGACAGGATTTGTAGCGCATGCCAAGCCGGGAAGCAAGTTGGCACTCATCATCCACACAAGAACATCATGACTAGTGACAGGCCACTGGAGCTCCTACACATGGACCTATTCGGCCCGATCGCTTATATAAGCATCGGCGGGAGTAAGTACTGTCTAGTTATTGTGGATGATTATTCTCGCTTCACTTGGGTGTTCTTTTTGCAGGACAAATCTCATACCCAAGAGACCCTAAAAGGATTCTTGAGACGGGCTCAAAATGAGTTCGGCTTAAGGATCAAGAAAATTAGAAGCGACAATGGAACGGAGTTCAAGAACTCTCAAATTGAAGGCTTCCTTGAGGAGGAGGGCATCAAGCATGAGTTCTCTTCTCCCTACACTCCACAACAAAATGGTGTAGTGGAGAGGAAGAATCGAACTCTATTGGACATGGCAAGAACCATGCTTGATGAGTACAAGACACCGGATCGGTTTTGGGCCGAAGCGGTTAACACCGCTTGCTACGCCATCAACCGGTTATATCTTCATCGAATCCTCAAGAAGACATCCTATGAACTCCTAACCAGTAAAAAGCCAAATATTTCATATTTTAGAGTTTTTGGTAGCAAATGTTTTATTCTTGTTAAAAGAGGTAGAAAATCTAAATTTGCTCCTAAAACTGTAGAAGGCTTTTTACTAGGATATGACTCAAACACAAGGGCATATAGAGTCTTTAACAAGTCCTCAGGACTTGTTGAAGTTTCTTGTGACGTTGTGTTTGATGAAACTAACGGCTCTCAAGTAGAGCAAGTTGATCTTGATGAGATAGGTGAAGAACAGGCTCCATGCATAGCGCTAAGGGACATGTCCATTGGGGATGTGTGTCCTAAGGAATCCGAAGAGCCTCCACATGCACAAGATCAACCATCCTCCTCCATGCAAGCATCTCCACCAACTCAAATTGAGGATGAGGCTCAAGATGTTGAACAAGAAGATCAAGAAGATGAGCCACCTCAAAATGACGGCAACGATCAAGGGGGAGATGCAAATGATGAAGACAAGGAGGATGAACAACCAAGACTGCCACACCCAAGAGTCCACCAAGCAATACAACGAGATCACCCCGTCGACACCATCCTCGGCGACATTCATAAGGGGGTAACTACTCGATCTCGTGTTGCACATTTTTGTGAACATTACTCTTTTGTTTCCTCTATTGAGCCACACAGGGTAGAGGAAGCACTTCAAGATTCGGATTGGGTGATGGCAATGCAAGAGGAGCTCAACAATTTCACAAGGAATGAGGTATGGCATCTAGTTCCACGTCCTAATCAAAATGTTGTAGGAACCAAGTGGGTTTTCCGCAACAAGCAAGACGAGCATGGTGTGGTGACAAGGAACAAAGCTCGACTCGTGGCCAAGGGGTATTCACAAGTCGAAGGTTTGGATTTTGGTGAAACCTATGCACCCGTAGCTAGGCTTGAGTCAATTCGCATATTATTGGCCTATGCTACTTACCATGGCTTCAAGCTTTATCAAATGGACGTGAAGAGTGCCTTCCTCAATGGACCAATCAAGGAGGAGGTCTATGTTGAGCAACCTCCCGGCTTTGAAGACAGTGAGTACCCTAACCATGTTTATAGGCTCTCTAAGGCGCTTTATGGGCTCAAGCAAGCCCCAAGAGCATGGTATGAATGCCTTAGAGATTTCCTTATTGCTAATGGCTTCAAAGTCGGCAAAGCCGATCCTACTTTATTCACTAAAACTCTTGACAATGATTTGTTTGTATGCCAAATTTATGTTGATGATATTATATTTGGGTCTACTAACAAATCTACATGTGAAGAATTTAGTAGGATCATGACACAGAAATTCGAGATGTCGATGATGGGGGAGTTGAAATATTTCTTAGGATTTCAAGTCAAGCAACTCCAAGAGGGCACTTTCATTAGCCAAACAAAGTATACTCAAGACATTCTAAGCAAGTTTGGAATGAAGGATGCCAAGCCCATCAAGACTCCCATGGGAACAAATGGGCATCTCGACCTCGACACGGGAGGTAAGTCCGTGGATCAAAAGGTATACCGGTCGATGATTGGTTCATTGCTTTATTTATGTGCATCTCGACCGGACATTATGCTTTCCGTATGCATGTGTGCAAGATTCCAAGCCGACCCTAAGGAATCACACCTTACGGCCGTAAAACGAATCTTGAGATATTTGGCTTATACTCCTAAGTTTGGGCTTTGGTACCCTCGGGGATCCACTTTTGATTTGATTGGTTATTCGGATGCCGATTGGGCAGGGTGTAAGATTAATAGGAAGAGCACATCGGGGACTTGCCAGTTCTTGGGAAGATCCTTGGTGTCATAGGCTTCAAAGAAGCAAAATTCGGTCGCTCTTTCTACCGCCGAAGCCGAGTATATTGCCGCAGGCCATTGTTGCGCGCAATTGCTTTGGATAAGGCAAACCCTGCGGGACTACGGTTACAAATTAACCAAAGTTCCTCTTCTATGTGATAATGAGAGTGCAATCCGCATGGCGGATAATCCCGTTGAGCATAGCCGCACTAAACACATAGCCATTCGGTATCATTTTCTTCGGGATCACCAACAAAAGGGGGATATCGAGATTTCATACATCAACACTAAAGATCAATTAGCCGATATCTTTACCAAGCCACTTGATGAACAATCTTTTACCAGACTTAGGCATGAGCTTAATATTCTTGATTCTAGGAATTTCTTTTGCTAAACTTGCACACATAGCTCATAAATATACCTTTGATCATGTCTCTTTTATATATGCTATGACTAATGTGTTTTCAAGTATATCTCAAACCAAGTCATAGGTATATTGAAAGGGAATTGGAGTCTTCGGCGAAGACAAAGGCTTCCACTCCACTCTACTACTCATCCTTCGCCGTCGCTCCGCATCACTCTCCATCTTTGGTACAATCTTCACTCATTTATTTTATGACCAAAGGAGGAGAAAATACTTCTATGGGCTCTAATATTTCCGTTTTTGGCGATTCATGCCAAAGGGGGAGAAAATATGAGCCCAAAGCAAATGGACCGCACCACCACCCTAATTTTAAAATTGATGATTCTCAATTGGTAAATTTCAAAAATGGTATCTCTTTGTGTTCTAAAGGGGGAGTAAGTAGTATTTTCAAATTTGTTGTCTTAAAACCCTCTTGAACACTAAGAGGAGACTTTATTTGAGGGGGAGTTTTGTTTAGTCAAAGGGAAGGCATTTTGAACAAAGGAAGAAAATTTCAAAACTTGAAAATGTCTTGCAAAATCTTATTCATTTACCTTTGACTATCTTGCAAAAGGACTTTGAAAAGAATTTACAAAAGAGTTTGCAAAAACAAAACTTTTGGTGCAAATGTGGTCCAATATGTCAAAAATAAAGAAAACAATCCATGCGCATCATGTAAGTTTTTATATTGGCTCAATTCCAAGCAACCTTTGCACTTACATTATGCAAACTAGTTCAATTATGCACTTCTAGATTTGCTTTGGTTTGTGTTGGCATCAATCACCAAAAAGGGGGAGATTGAAAGGGAATTAGGCTTTCACCTAGTCCCTAAATAATTTTGGTGGTTGAATTGCCCAACACAAATATTGGACTAACTAGTTTGCTCTAGTGTATAAGTTATACAGGTGCAAAAGGTTCACACTCAGCCAATAAAAAGATCAAGTTTTGGATTCAACAAAGGAGCAAAGAGGCATACGAAGGCACCTCTGGTCTGGAGGCACCGGACTGTCCGGTGTACACCGGACAGTGTCCGGTGCGCCACCAGACAGTGTCCGGTGCACCAGAGGACTCCAACTCGAACTCGCCACCTTCGGGAATTTCTCAGGTCGCTTCGCTATAATTCACCGGACTGTCCGGTGTACACCGGACAGTGTCCGGTGCTCCAAGGAAGCGCGGCCTCCTCAACTCGCCAGCCTCGGGTTCGCGCAGCAGCCGCTCCACTATAATTCACCGGACATGTCCGGTGTGCACCGGACTGTCCGGTGTAACCACGGAGCAACGGCTATTTCGGCGCCAACGGCTACCTGCGGCGCATTTAATGCGCGCTCTGCGCGCGCAGAAGTCAGGCGCGCCCATACCGGCGCACCGGACAATGAACAGGTGATGTCCGGTGTGCACCGGACATCCAAGCGGGCCCAGAAGTCAGAAGCTCCAACGGTCAGAATCCAACGGCATTGATGACGTGGCGGGGGCACCGGACATGTCCGGTGTGCACCGGACTGTCCGGTGCGCCATCGACAGACAGCCTCCACCAACGGTCATGTTTGGTGGTTGGGGCTATAAATACCCCAACCACCCCACCATTCATTGTATCCAAGTTTTCCAACTTCCAACCACTATACAAGAGCTAGCATTCATTGCAAAGCACACCAAAAGAGATCAAATCCTCTCCCAACTCCACACAAAGCCCTAGTGACTAGTGAGAGTGATTTGTAGTGTTCACTTGAGCTCTTGCGCTTGGATCGCTTCTTTTTCTTTGACATTCTTTCTTGTGATCAAACACTCACTTGTAATCAAGGCAAGAGACACCAATTGTGTGGTGGTCCTTGCGGGAAGTTTGATTCCCAAGTGATTTGAGAAAGAGAAGCTCACTCGGTCCGAGGGACCGTTTGAGAGAGGGAAGGGTTGAAAGAGACCCGGCCTTTATGGCCTCCTCAACGGGGAGTAGGTTTGAGAGAACCGAACCTCGGTAAAACAAATCCGCGTGTCTCACTTCATTATTCGCTTGCGATTTGTTTTGCGCCCTCTCTCGCGGACTCTACTATATTTCTAACGCTAACCCGGCTTGTAGTTGTGATTATTTTTGTGATTTTCAGTTTCGCCCTATTCACCCCCCCTCTAGGCGACTTTCACTTAGCATACTTGTCTAAGTGCCAGGGACTCAGCTAAGTGAAGACCAAAAGAATCAAAGGAAAACAAAGGAAGGAACGTTGAAAAGGTGTTGGACTACGCAGCACCGGACGGTCCGGTGCCACCCACCGGACAGTCCGGTGCACGGTCTGCCCAACTCTCTGCTCTCGGGTTTTCCTGGCTACGTCGGCTATAATTCACCGGACAGTCCGCCCGAGGCGCCGGACAGTCTGGTGTACCAGCCGTGCAACGGCTACCTGCCATGTCGACCAAGGCCAACGGTCATATGGCGCACCGGACCGTCCGGTGCCCCACAGAAAAAGGAAACCTACCAATCAGGCGATTATCTGCCACGTCCTGTGCTCGTACTGTTCACTGTCCGGTGTGCACCAGACAGTCCGGTGCGCCCACGGACAGAAGGCAAGAATTGCCTACTAAATGGAGCTCCAACGGCTCCTAGCTGCCTTGGGGCTATAAAAGGGACCCCTAGGTGCATGAAGCAGAAGACCAAGCCTCCATTAAACATCCTAAGACGCCTAGACTCTGCAAGCACGCATCCCGATCATTGCAATTGAGATTTGAGCACTTGTCTAGTAATGAACTTGTTGCACTGTGTTTTGTGTGCTCTTGTCTTAACTTGTGTGCGTTACTTCGCTGCGACTCTAGCTCTTGCGTGTGTTTCTTTCCCTCCCTTACTCTTGTGATTTTCATTGAGATTAATCTTGTAAGGGTGAGAGGGTCCAACTTGTGGAGATTCCTCACAAAAAGGGAAACATCTACTACGGAAGAAAACCGTGGTACTCAAGTTTGATCATTGGATCACTTGAGAGGGATTGAGTGCAATCCTTGACCGAAGGAGGTCACCACAACGTGGAGTAGGCATTGGCCAAACCACGGGATAAAATCACCGTGTCTCTTGTGTCACCTTTTATTGTGATTGGTTTCTCTTCTTGAGTTCTCGCCATAGCATCTTGGTTTAATATTACTAACATTTTGATAACCAAGTTTGGACTATTTAGTGTTGTAATTTACAGGATCACCTATTCACCCCCTAGGTGCTCTCACCCACTTTTGGTCCGGTTAAATTACGGTGATAACATATATTCACTCGACACTGGACTGAATATTACTATGTTACATAGTTTCGTTCGTCTCTTGGGATTCGTGTGAAAATTGAGATCATAGCTATGGTGCTGTTCTCGAAATAGAATTTTAATGGCTCTCATTCACCCCTCTAACTGCCTCATCGATCCTTCACTGTTGTAGCATCAGCTTTTACCCTTGCAATGCAACAACAATTACAAATATACCCTTGACTTCCGTGAATGAGAACTCAAAGGTATCTTCGGAAGTGGGGCGGATCAGTGTTCCGAGCTCCAGCTAGCTCCCAAATGCATGTCACTATTACTCTATTTATAGGGGCGAGGTACAACTTCGTATGAAATAACAAATGTACCCATGAATCTTACTCGCATGATTTACAAGTTCCACAAGAGCAATATTGTCTTTTCTACTTCTCTCTCCCTGAATAAGCTTTCCGAACCTTCTTCTTTACTTCATATGTTGAAACCTTTGCTTCGTGTGCTAGTACTTTTTTGAGCCGAAGCTTCTTCCTTCGAAGTACACATTCATGATTGGTGCTTTGAAGCTTCTCCTTTCTGATTCTTAGACCACTTCTTCGAAGGATAGCTTCGCTTCTGCTTTGCATAATACCTAGAATATATTTGATAACAAGGGGTTTTTAAGGATCTTCGAAGATAGACCCCAACATATGCTTAACTAAAACTTGGTTTTGTTTGATATATATCACACATATGCTATAGAATTGTTTTTATGAATATATTACTATATTATATGTATCATATAGTTATACTTAAATATGATTAACAAAATTACATCTTAGCAATTTCAGACACCCATCCTCCAAATCCTAAAACTGCCACTGACAAGCAAGATCTCTAGGAGCAAATTTAAGGTGTGTTTGGTTGCAAGATAGGTTGGACAACCACGTCCCCTGACCCCTGGTGTCCTCTATCGTCCAATCCTGACGGACCGTTAGAGACGGTACTGGAATGATCCTATCTCTATTCTAATCTTAAACCGAACAACTTTATTTAAAAGATCGATTCATCTCACTTTATTATTGTAACCAAACAACTTTATTTAAGAGATCCTTTTATCCAATTTTATTATTGTAACCAAACACACCTTAAGAATCTAGTTAAACATATTAGTATCAGAAAAACAATGGTCAAAATCCCGGTCTAACAAACTCTCCTCCTATCGAAAAATTTGCTATTTCAGCCTTTTTCCTATCTTCACTACCCCGCTCGTTCCGTTGAGGTCGCTAGGCATCTTTGATGATCTCGCCCGCCACGCCATCTCCTTGCTCCTGCTCGACTGCGCGTGCTCCACTTCACGCGCCTATTTCTTCACCAGCACGCCCTCCTGCCCTCACGCTCGCTCCCCTCCCTGGACGCCCGTGCAGCTCCCGCGCCCTGCCATCCTTGTGCCCTGTTATCCTCGCGCCGGCGCGCCGCTCCTGTGCCTGTCGTCCTCACCATCCTTGCATGAGTGCTCTGGGGCTCCCTCCCTCTCGTGTCGCCATGTACACCATCGCGTCCCCGTTCAGCACCGGCCGCAACTCATCCCTTTTTCTCAGTTTGCCCCAGGAAGGCTGGATCCGGAGGCACATTGCCCGGAGGGACAGTTGGATCAATCTGGTGTTGAATCGATGCCCCGTAGGGTGGTTCCTCCCACAAGCTCCCATGGCCGGGTGCCCGGGTGCTAGAGGATCTGCTCAATGTTGAGCAAGTCGACATGGAGGTCTGCAATGGTGAGATTTTGGTTGCAATTGATTCATTTACAAATGAATTGTTCTATGTTCAGTGCATGATTTTCCCTATAGATTACTTGTTGAATTGTCGATTCGTTCCTTACACGAATTGCTATGAATAGTTGAATGTCCAGTACACTCCAAAAGATAGCTATCTGTTGCAATGTTTATTGAGAAAAACAACACATTGTTCAGTTCATAAAGCATGTCAATTTCATAGATGCATGCCCAGTTGATGCCTTGTATGACAATGACATACATTGCATCCATAAGAATAATAAGGGCATCTCATAGCACCTTGGAAATTCCTTTAGAATTCACTTTATTTGGTCCATATCGGCCACTTTGTAGTAAATTCCTTCAGAATTCTGCTCCATACAGTCACGCCGAGGCCCTATGTGTTATGCGTCCCAACATCGATGTCCCGGCGACAACGTCTAGCATCCAGGCATTGATGTCGTGGCGACAACGGTATCCAGCCTCTAGGTGGACGCGTCGGACGAAATAGAAGAAAAAGAAACAATCGACCGATTGTGAGGTTATTTGAAAATGAATAGACAAGATATGGACAATCTATTGGTTTACCCTACCGTTTAGGAAATTGTCTCTTTTTAGAGTCCTCATAAAACTTTAAATTTAGCTAGGATTATATCTAGGCTCTTGGAGCTGCTCTAAGGGGTGGAAATATCACACCTGGCATATGGGCCGTTGGTAGAACAACGAAGCCCATAGTCCATGCTTCTTCCTAGGAGCACACAAAAGAGGGCATAGAATAAAAATAAAAGAAATAGAACAAACGGCATCAGAAGGCTTCTTCCTTTCCTCCACATGTTATCAAGATCCCCTTCTCATATAGTCATATGTGATTAGCTCATGTCCACCGTTCGATCTGGCCATAGTAAACGGGTGGTGACAACGATGGGCATAACATAGGAGGCTATGTCTAAACCTACACGATTCATAGAGGCTTTGATGTTACTGTTGGAATAACAGAAACCGTAACCCTAACAAGGGTTGGGTGATGAATTAATAGACGTGAGTAAACTGGGCCAGGCCCATTACAGGGGGTGAGATAGTAATTACACGGGGAAAACCTCAAACTCTAAACGGGTATTCTAAGACCCCCTGCAGTCACAACTCTATCCTGTACAGATGTTGAGACTGGAGCGAAAGTCTAAAAATACACTCAACGGTAACCCTTGGTGAAGATGTTGGCGAACTGCAGCGTGGTGGGGACGCTGAGAACCCGAACGTCACCGGCGGCGACACGCTCGCGGATGAAGTGCAGGTCGATCTCCACGTGCTTCGTGCGCTGATGCTGCACAGGATTGGTGGAGAGGTAAACTGCGCTGACGTTGTCGCAGTAGATGAGGGTGGCGCGCTGGAGGGGACTATGGAGCTCATTGAGGAGCTGTCGCAGCCAGGAGGCCTCTGCCACGTCGTTGGCCACGGCGCGGTACTTGGCCTCAGCACTGGAGCGAGAGACGACGGGCTGTCGCTTGGCGGCCCAGTAGACGAGGTTGGCGCCCAGGAACACGGCGTAACCGGAGGTGGATCGACGCGTGTCTGGGCAGCCAGCCCAGTCGGCTTCTGTGTAGACCACGAGTTCCGACGTCGTGGATGGTCGGAGTAGGAGGCCGTAGTCGAGGGAGCCGCGGAGGTAGCGCAGGATCCGCTTGAGAGCGGTGAGATGAGGCTCCCGCGGGGTGTGCATATGCAGACACACCTGCTGGACGGCATAGGCGATGTCAGGCCTGGAGAAGGTGAGGTACTGGAGCGCGCCGGTCAGGCTCTGGTAGGACGTCGCATCGGCGACCGGGGGCTCGTCGTCCTCTGAGAGCTTCGCCTGAGTGTCGACAGGCGTGGAGCAGGGCTTGCAGTCGGACATGCCAGCCCGCTCTAGTATGTCGATGGCGTACTGGCGCTGATGGAGGAAGAGACCCTGGGGCCGACGTTTGGCGGTGATGCCGAGGAAGTGGTGGAGGGGCCCCAGGTCCTTCATCGCGAACTCCCGCTGCAGGGCGACGATCGTGCGCTGTAGAAGGTCGACAGTGGATGCCGTGAGCACAATGTCATCGACGTAGAGTAGAAGGAAGACGGTGTTGTCGCCACGGCGGTAGATGAAGAGGGACGTGTCCGACTTGGCCTCGACGAAGCCGATGGAGGCCAAGTAGGAAGCGAAGCGACTGTACCAGGCCCGCGACGCCTGCTTGAGGCCGTAGAGGGAGCAATTCAACCGGCAGACCAGATCCGGACGAGCTTCGTCGACGAAGCCGGTGGGCTGGCTGCAGTAGACAGTCTCCGTAAGAGTGCCGTGTAGGAAGGCATTCTTGACGTCGAGCTGATGGATCACCCAGTCCCGAGAGAGGGCGAGGGAGAGGATGGTGTGAACAGTGGCGAATTTGACGACAGGGCTGAAGGTCTCGTCGTAGTCCACTCCGGGGCGTTGGGTGAAGCCCCGAAGGACCCAACGGGCCTTGTAGCGGTCGAGGGAGCCGTCCGAGGTAAGCTTGTGGCAAAATAGCCACTTGCCGGTGACCACGTTGGTGCCTGGTGGACACGACACCAGGTCCCAGGTGTGGTTGGCCAGGAGGGCGGCGCGTCGGGTCACCATCGGGTGGACATGCCCGGGGTCGCGGTGGATGGCGACCGGGTGGTACACCAGTGGCTCGGGGCGGTCTGTCGGGACGTCAGGGGCCGCGGGCGTGGCCGACTCGCGACGGTGATAGACGATGACGGGGTCGACGAAGCGCACCGGGCTTGTCGACGGGCCCGGGTCAGCAGGTGACGAGGTAGTGACGTGGCGGCGACAGTGGTAGACGAGCGCGGGGTCGGCGAAACGAGCCGTGGGCGTCGACGGGGCCGCGCATGGTGCGAGAGGGGTCGGCGGGGCCGCGCGTGGCGCAGGCGTGCTCAATGGGGCCGCGCGTGGCACGGGAATAGGCGCGAGCCGTGGCGTCGAGGCCACACGGGGTGCGGATAACGGCGCAAGGCAGGGCACCTGTGGGGAGGGGGAGACCGGATCAGACTCGAGGAGGGAGTCAAGATCGGTGGGTGGGGAGGGGCCAGCAAGGGGAAACACATCCTCGTCGAAGACGACGTGACGAGAGATGATGATGCGGTGGGAGGCGAGGTCCAGACACCGATACCCCTTGTGGTCAGAGGAGTAGCCAAGGAAGAGGCAGCGGGTGGAGCGAGGAGAAAGCTTATGAGGTGCAGTAGCGGAAGTGTTAGGGTAGCAGGCATAGCCGAACACGCGAAGGTGGTCGTAGGTGGGAGCTGTGTCGTACAAGGCGAAGTAGGGAGTAGGGTGGTTCGCCGCCTTGGAGGGAAGACAGTTGAGAAGGTGTGTGGCGGTGTGCAGGGCCTCTGCCCAGTAGCTGGCAGGGAGAGACGCCTGGAAGAGAAGGCAGCAGATCATATTGGTGGTGGTACGAATCATGCGTTCGGCACGACCGTTTTGGGCAGAGGTGTTAGGGCACGAGAGACACAACTGGACGCCATGGGTGAGAAAGAAAGAGCGGGAGGCGTGGTTGTCGAACTCGCGGCCGTTGTCACACTGCAGGGCATGGACTGGGCGGTGAAACTGGGTGGAGACCCAGGCGAAGAAGTGTGTGACGGTGATGAGCATGTCGGACTTCAATCGAAGAGGAAAAGTCCATAGAAAATGGGAAAAGTCATCCAAAATCACCAAATAGTATTTATAACCAGAAAGACTGAGTACAGGAGAGGTCTAGAGATCACAATGAACTAGGTCAAAAGCTTGCTCAGCCCGAGAAGAAGTGGTGAATGGGAGACGAGTATGCCAGCCTAACTGACAAGCATGACAGAGGCCCTCAAAATGTCCCCTACTACATGAAAGATCTAGGCTACTGGTAATCTTGGTCATGATGTCAGGTCCAGGATGTCCGAGACGACGATGCCAAGTGGTGGAGACCAGGGCAGGAGGCGGAGACGCGCCGGAGGTGGATGGCCTGAGCGTGTAGAGGGCCTCGAGCTGTCACAACGGGCGAGGGGAGTCCTGGTGGCCAGATCCTTCATAGAGAAACCAGAGGGGGTCAAACTCAATGGAACATGAGTTGTCAATGGTGAAACGACGAACAGAGAGGAGATTATGAGTGATGTGGGGGCTACGAGAACGTCGTTGAGGTAGAACGGTCCAGGGAGAACCGAGGCACCTACTAAGGTGACCGGCAGAGTGGAACCGTTTTCGACGACGATCGATGAAGGATGAGAGGAATGGGGGGATGGGAGCGAGAGAGCGTGCCTGTAGTGGGAGTGGTGTGGTAGGAGGCACCAGAGTCGATCACCCAGTCAGAAGGAGGGGTCATCGCCATGGTGCTGAAAGCGGCGGGGAGGGAGGCGTTGTCCCAGCCTCCAGACAGCAGGGACCAAGTCGTCGTGGGGGTCTCCGGGGGCAGGAGTTGGGGTGGAGCCAGATGCGATGCAGGCACGCCGTAGGGTGGCGCAGTCAGGAGAGCCGGCGCCGGGGGATGGGAGGCACGTGGGGCCTGGCCCGGCCACATGGCGATGGTCCCGGTCCAGGGGTTATAGAATGACGTCCATGCCTGGCCGCCACCCCGGCCGGGGGGACCACCACGAGAGGAGCCACCACCCCCATGGCTGCCCTTGCGGGGACAACGACCTCCGTCGGCGGCGGACGCCTGACGAGGGGCCGCAGGGATGGCAGGTGTGGGGCGGGTAGGGGCCCCGGTCGACGAAGGGCGAGGGGCCTGGCCCCTTGAAGGTGCCTGACCGCCGGGAGGAGCGCTGGAGCCGGAGCAGGGGCCTCAGACGCCATGGTGAGCTCCTCGAGGAGAAGCTCGTTCCTGACGGTATGGAATGTGGGAAAGGGATCTGTCCTCTTGATGAGAGCCTTCAGGTGGCCATAGCGGGGGCTGAGGCCACGCAGAAGGTTCAACACCAAGGTCCGATCGGCGACTGGCTCGCCGAGGTCGCGGAGAGAGTCTGCCATGCCCTTCATCTGGCGGCAGTACTCGTCCATAGAGAGGCCCCCTGAGAGAACAGGTGGAACTGGGCGTCGAGGTGCAGGGCGCGAGCATCCCGGTTCCCGAGGAACTGTTCTTCGAGGGCGAGCCACGCCTGACGGCCCGTGTCCGCCTGGTCGCGGATGATGTCTTGGAGCTCGACGGTGATGGTTCCGTGGAGCCAGGAGAGGACCACGGAGTCCATCAGGGACCAGGCTGGGGACGGTGGGGTGGCGACGTCGTTGAGGACGTGGTCGTCGAGGGCGTAGCGCCGCAAGGTGAGGAGGACCTGCCCCCTCCAGCGAGGGTAGTGGGAGGACGCCGGGTCTAGAACGACAGACACAAGGGACCGAATGTTCTGTAGTCTGGCCGCCTGGGCGTGGAGAGCGGCGATGTGGTCAGCATCGAGTCCAGAGGCGTGGGGAGCCTCTGGGGTGGGCAGGGGTGTCGCCTGGTCGACCAGAGGAGGGCCGATGACGAGACGCTGCGCAGTGGCCATCTGGGCGGTCAGTGTGGCGGCCAGGGCGCGCTCCTGTTCCAGAGCACGGGACGCGGCACGCTCACGCTCCTGTGAGGCGGCCAGGGCAGCTGGATGGCGGCGATGGTAGAGGCTAGCGTGGGGTCGGTGGAGGGCGGCGGGGAAGCCCAGGTGGCGTCGGCGACGAGCGGCCGAGTGGTGGAGAACCCAGGGGGCAAGTGTCTGGGGAGACGTGTCGACGAGGGTAGACCGGTGAGGGCGTCGGCGCACGTCGGGTAGCCCGGGAGGCCAAAATCGGAGGGGACGAGGCCGACAGCACGCGCGCTGGCCGCGGTGGTAGTACCGGCAGCGCTGGATGAGGGGAGGTGCGCCATGTGGCACGGGGAGCAGGGCTCACGGCAGTGGCGCGGCAGGTGGTGTCAGACGGAGGTGGTTGCGGTTGCCCTGTGTGCAGCAGCAAGCTGGTGGTGTCCGACGGAGGTGGCTGCGGCTGCCCTGTGCGCAACAGCGAGGTCGGCGGCGGCCAGGGTTGTGGCGAGGTCGTCGAGGGCGCTCGTGCGCAGGCCGGCGGCGACGGCTGCTGCCAGCGAAGCAGCAGTGGCCGCGCCCAGCCCGGCGACGGCGGCCATGCCCAGCCCGGCTGTGCCCTGCACGGCAGGAGTGGCGCCCAGTCCCGCGGCGGCGGCGGCCGTGCCCAGGGCCGCGGTGGCGGGTTGCTCGGACGGTGGCGGAAGGTCCATGGCAGACGGACAGGAAAGGGGAGGGAGGGCGGCTGCCAGAGAGGACTGGCGGCTGGCTGGGCAGGGGAAGGGAGGGCGGCGGCCAGAGAGGACTGTCGGCCGGCTGGGCAGGGGAAGGGAGGGCGGCGGCCAGAGGAACCTGGCGGCCGGCTAGGACAGGGAAGGGAGGGAGAAACCAGGCTCTACACCATGTTGGAATAACAGAAACCCTAACCCTAACAAGGGTTGGATGATGAATTAATAGACGTGAGTAAACTGGGCCAGGCCCATTATAGAGGTGTGAGATAGTAATTACACGGGGAATACCTCAAACCCTAAACGGGTATTCTAACAGTTATAATAAATGTTGCCAAAAACCTTAGATTTCAAATCGAATTGACAGTTTTCTGGGTAAAGATTGTAAAGACAAATTTTGACACTTACAATGAGACAAATATATCTTTATTCATTTGAATCATACAACCTGGTCCCTTAATAAAGATTGTAAGACTAAAGACCTAATTAAAATGTGGCAGAGGCCAACAATCATACGATAAAATTATGATTTTGACAACCACAGTTATAATAAATTGCAAAGGGACCCATTTTTATAGCTGCTACCACGCAAATTTTGCATCATAGTAGCGGTGCAAATTGCTACCAAAACTTACGAGTGCATTTATATCTGGTGTAGGACCTCAAACTCTGGTTATCCTATAAACAGCATGCAATTGCTGGTAAAAGATGTAGAACCAAATTCTGATAAACCGCCTAGGAATCATGATTTTCAAACAGAAACTGGGTAACTGAAAGATATAATGGAGATTGCAGCAATCAGCTTTATTTATGCCAGGAACAGTAGCAAAGATTGCAGAGCAACCATGTTTTTAGCAGACCAAACGTCCTGCCATAGGGTAATAACTAACGACACATGTCCAAAATACAATGAAAGGTGTTTTGGTGGACGACCATCAATACAAAGACCGTAAAACAAGTGCAAGCCTGAACTGAAGTGTCCTCCAAATTGATCTTTTTATTTCTGCTGTCGGAGCGGTGTTTAGCTTGTTTGCCGCACCTCGTACTGGTGGCAAATCCTCAACGGCGTGTCGTTAGACACTGGTGTTTCCTCTGACCAGAGCTCCATCTTCACGTTAGCAGTTCCCCAATGCACAAAACATTTGCTAACCTCCTGGGGATTAAACCGATTCACCAAGCTCAGCCCGACACACTTGTCCACTAGCATCCATTCCCCTGAAAATTTGCCAGAAGTACATGAGTTAACAGAGATAGGCATAGGTGGAAGGGTCTTCAGATTGTAGAGCAACTTACCATTGGGCCTGAGGTCTCCCTCGAATGTTATTTCTCCTGCCTCCGGGGAGATCTCTTGCTTTGAACCATTGATGGCCGTGAAGGCAACCACTACCTCAGTTGGGTGCAGCAGGGTGAATGTAGGATGAACTCGTAAACAGACCAACCTTCACAGTGAAAACATAATTCAGTGTTTCAAATATTTGAGAGAATCAATTGAACGGTTAAAACATCACAATTAACCTCATGCAACAAATCCACGCAATACAAAAGTGTCATTTTGATTTGCATACACTCGACACATCAAAACTTTGATAAGCAATTGCTGTTGAATACTTTTGCTTAAGTTTTGAAAATGGGTTAGCTAGATCTGTGTTAAAATGCACTTCCAAAATATTCAAATTTGCTATTATTTGCATTACATTTCGCAATGGAAATATGCAATCAAAGTAGAGCACTAGTGACCATATAGGTGTAAAAAATAACACTTTTAATGAGCGAAATAACTAAACTGTTTCTTCAAATAACTGAGAAAAGCATATTAGATGCAAGCCCCAAAGCAAAGAAATAAAGATACGATCAAGGATAAGCCATGGGCTAGGAACATGCAGACTGACCATTCCCCTCTTTCCTCTTTTTTTGCTTGCTCAATTGCTCTTAAAAAATTCAGTTCATGTAGACTAAGCCATAAATTGTATACAACATTTTTTTCTGCTCAAAATGTCACACTGAATTCCAGCAAGATCTACTAGAAAAATTATGAAGTGGTTGACCTTCAATCCTTCATTTTGTCACACGTTCAAGCCATGAACAAAGAGAAAGAGAAGTCAAGAACGTATAATGACGGTGGAAGGGCACATATGTTCCTGGTTTTCTTTATCTTTTCTTTGTTTGGTTGTTCAGGTCAATCGATATGGTTTCCATGGTCATCTTCAAGCAACAGAGACTATCAGAGATGTCATGGAAATATTTGCTAGTGGTGGGCGAAGGAATCAAAAGATGGAACCATGTCAAGCAGTGGCCACCAGTGATTCAGGCCCAGTCATGACAGTAGCCCAGTACCAGAGTTCGAGGTAGGGTTAGTGGGAGAACAAAAGGAATATATTTCCCCCTTTTTCCCATTCACTAGCCTATGTAGCTCACAATGTGGTGGATGGCATGCCAGCGAGGTAACAATGTGGTGAGTTATTTGTACAAAACATAATCCAATTTATGGATCACCTAGAATATGTTTTGCACTAATTTTAACTATTGAAGGACCTGAAGTACACTCTTGGAGTTGAGGACAGAATCTCCACAAAATTGCTTTCCATGCATAAGCATAGGAGCATTCTGGTGGTGTGTTTTGTGGTTGAAATTTATGTTGGTCAGGAACTCATTAAGGATCTATCAGAGTAATTTCATGGGAGAGGGGGCCTCACCTTGAAAACCCACCAGAACCAGCTCCTACACTTCTTGCCTGAATGCTGGAGTCGATCTGAACAATCTTTGGGTTGTCCTTCAGAATAGATATCTGGCGCTGGAGAACAAAACCACCACCAATGTCTCCTTCCATACAAATAGATTCCTCCTCTCCAGATTGTTCAACACACCTCCTATAGTTTTTTTTATCTTAAGTTATTTAGTGGACAGAACTGGAACTAGACAAGAAATATGCAACAGGAAACCAATAGCCACACAGGTAATTAGTCTGAAATGATTACTTCAGTTACCTGATGACTTTGTACTGTTCAGTGCAACCAGCAGACCTATATTCAGTCCCACTGTATTCTTCATAACCATGTATCTCAATCCTGCTGTGAAGCCACTGGGAATCTGCAAACATCAATTATAAATTATAATCAAGCAATGCTAGATAATAACTAACAAGTGATACTCAAAGCTAATGATAAATTAACATGATCTATCATAATGCATTTGCATGACGAAAGATATACAAGTATAAAACCATCACACAAATAATATAGATGAATTTTAAAGTATGTCAGGAAAAGTATACATTACAAAAAAAACAAGGATAACTCTATTTCTTCTAAGATAATATACTATTAGAATATATTACACATTGCACATGTGATTGTGAAGCATACCAGAAGGAAGATGGGTCATCGAGATAATACGGCCTCCAATCCATGGAACAATCTTAAGGAACCAGTCTCCACTTTTCATATCAACAGGTATTTTTGATAGCTCAGCACTTTCCTGCCCCAGTGACTCCTCTATATCAGGTATAGGATGAATCATCTCTGTACAACCATCGCGATGTGACAATATAAGACAAGCGGAGACAATTAAAACTACTGCATCTTTTTCGATAATGTATTAAAATCTATGCAAATGACAAATATTTCCTTCTAGATCTCAAAAAGTATAACCATAAGTGGTACGTGAAATACCCATTCGTTTCTTGTGCTCAAATTCGCTAGTTGCGACTAAGTTTGACACTTCAGATTCAGAAGGCATTGTAAGGTGTATTTTTTCGCCATCAATGCCATTTGTACTTATCTGAATGGAAAAAGTATTGTGTTAAAGATAAGTTTGTTTTCGAGTGAAAAAATAATGAAAAACAATATGCGTACCATAGCACCTCCACCAAGCAATATATTTACTTTAAGATTTCGTTTTGGTCTCTTCCATGACCCTTCAGATTTGAAGACTTTGACAGTAACCACCGATGAGTGGAGTTCAGCAATATAATATGTCAAAAGATAGTCTCCTTGTGTGAATGCATATCCATCTCCAGCATCTTCAAAGAGGACACCTTCAGCTTTACCTGTAAAACAAGCCAAACCATTTGGCAAATATTATGCACACAGTTTTGAAATAACATTTTAATTCAATATATTGAACACAAATAAAAGTTAAAGAGTAAAAAGTAGTTCACGTGGAAACACAGATTAATGTGCAACAGATCAAAATTTTGGTTTCTTATCCATTCAACCACATATGACATTGTCATTTAATTAATGTTTGGTTTGGATGATGGCAAGGTGATTTTGATTTGATTATGGAGGGTAATAGATCCATTCGTGGTGTTTATTTAGGCCTCCTATAATCAGATCACACTGTTAATAAATATGGGCCTTCCCTAAACTAATGATGATCCACTGCCAGGAAACTATCCAATACTTTAGTTATCATCTTCACAATTTGTAGACTCATCGATCTTGTTCAGGCACAAACTCAATAAGGGTGTAGTCGCTGTCCACACGTAGCACAGTCCTTACAGGCAGGTGGCAGCTTGTTGTGGTGACGGTGGTCACACGCAGTGGCGCTTCGGCATCTCTCCTGGTTATGCACAACATAGCAGCAGTTTGTGGTTTGCTCACTTCTTTTGTGTTCACAAGGAGTGTGTTTTTCAGTTCTATCAATAGTTGGACTTAGTGGCGAACACATGACGCTGTTTATATTGTTGTATTTCTACCTATAATCTAGTGGGTTTGTGTGGAGTTGCATGAGGTTTCTATTTTTACCTTACCTTTTCTTCTCAGCTCTCCTGCGTTTTCGAAAAAAAAATTCAGGTTGGGCTCAGAAGACCACATGACAAAATCAAGCAAGACCGTAAAAACCTAGTGTTGCATAGAATTCAAGATTCATATCAATACACGATAAAAATTTAAAGAAGAAAACTATATGAACACACTTTTGTCGGTCGAAGTTATGGGGATGGTAATGTCTAATGTAGTGTTGAATCAGCTGGACCAGGAAGATAAAGTGGTGAAAGAGTTCTATAAGTTGTCTTTGAATGTTATTTATGAGAGTTTTTAACCCTGATTCTAACTGTGGACAGGTGGATGCCTTATTTGCAGAGGGTAGAATTTGTGATAAGAATTGATCATAAATCATTATCTTTCATAGGGGATCAACAAATTCAATCTAATTTGCAAAGAAAGGCTATGACTAAGTTGATGGGGCTTCAATTTCAAATTGTGTATAAGGGTACAGAAAATGTGGTTGCAGATGCTTTATCAAGGATGGGGCACTTTTTTTTTCGAATACGCAGGAGAGCTGCGTATCATTGAATTAAAATAGAGGAAAAAACGGCCTGAGGCAAAGGACAAAACAGAACACACACAAAACAAAAACAAAAACACACACTCACACCCACAAAACACACACAAAACAGACACATACAACCCACTAACACCCCAGTCTTTCAATAGGCTTCAAGACTCTCCTTTATCCAGGGTTGAAAAGAGAGTGCAGGTTCCTGGCTCCAGCAGCAACCCACAATCTCATCTCGTCCTTAAATCCGTCTTCTAAGGTTGAAAGGCAGGGTCGAGCACCATCAAAAACACACCTGTTTCGCTGCTTCCAAATATTCCAAGCCCCAAGTATTACCATACTATTAAATCCCTTTCTTTTGCTCTTAGGAATCCTGGATGAAGCCTTTCTCCACCATTCAGCAAAGTCTGAATCTCTTCTTTTAGGACCCACAGTATTACCATACTATTAAATCCCTTTCTTTTGCTCTTAATATAGGCACTTGATGGTTATTTATGTAGTCTCTAAGGTTAGACATGTTTGGATTCATAAGGTCTTAAATTCTTATTTCACTGATCTAGAGGCTTAGAAGTTGTTGACTCAACTACTCATCAAGAATCTAGATGAAAATGGGTTTTGGCTGCAACATGAAATTTTTAGGAAGGACAGATCTGAATTGGTTCAAATTCTGCCTTGCGCACCAAGTTGCTTGCGGCTCTACAGGATAGTGCTTTAGGGGTCATTCAGGCTTCCATGCCACTTATCACAGAGTAAAAAGGGTGTTTTGGTACAAAGGGTTGAATGTTGATGTTGAACACTTTATTAAGCAATGTCCAACATGTCAACAAGCTAAGAGTGAGAGAGTACATCTTGTAGGTCTCCTCCAACCTCTCCCTATTCCACATGGAGATTGGGAAGATATCACCATGGACTTTATTGAATGGCTTGCAAAGTCTAAATGCTTTGATACAATTCTGGTGGTGGTGGAAGGTTTTCCAAATATGTCCATTTCTTTCCTCTTAGACATCCTTTTACTGCACAAGGGGTGGCTTAAGTGGTATTAGATAATTGGTCAAGTTGCATGGTGCTCCTAATCCATAACTTCTGATAGAGACAAACTCTGAGTATTTTTGGAAGCATTTGCATGGTGCTTCCATGGTGTTAATGAATATGAAGTTGTTATTATTCATAGCTTATCACCCACAAACTGAGGGTGGTTTGAGCGAGTTAACCTGTCTAGAGATGTACTTGAGGTGTGTTGTTAATGCTCATGTCATGTGGGGCCGGTCCTACACAAGGCGGCGGTGGGCGCGCAACATGTGCAGGGTCGCGGAGCGCGAAGAGCGCATGGATCAGGAAGGAGTAGGTATTAGTGGATAGATTACAAAGATGGGATTTGATTGGTTAGTTCCTATATTAAGTCCTTAAGTCTCAGACTGATTGGTTGGCCAGGGGCCATATATACTCCTTGTACCACACACTATTGAGGAAGCAAGACTAAACCTATCTAATCTCCCTCTTCTCTCTTAAGCTGGTGGCCAGGGGCGCTCAACCCTGCCGACGAAGAAGGGCGGCTTGGGGGCATAACCCAGCCGGCCACCACGGACCGCAACTACGAGCTTCGTAGTCATGGACCGGCTACCCTGAGCGCCAGCGCACTTCACAGCCCATCCCCACAAACGGAAGTCTTGGTTGTCTTCAGCTGAGTTCTAGTATAACACTACCCATCATTTTGCCATGGGCTGTACTAACTGTTGTATGACTATGATATGTTGAAGTGTATAGGTGGATTGTCTACTTTCTCCTAATAACTTAAGCTTTTGGTTTGAACTGGTTCGTGTCCACTCTAACATGGTATCAAAGCCAAAGGTCTTAAGTTTGAATCATAGCAGAGGCTTTATTTGTGCCTTTGCCCCTTTATTTCCACGTTTACGCCTTTCTATCTAGCCCCACGTGAGTGGGGTATTGAAGTGTATAAGTGGATTGTGTACCTTCTCCTAATAGCTTAAACTTTTGAGTTGAACTAGTTAGTGTGTTTACTCAAACAAAATGCTCCAGTTCTTGCCATGCCTCATTTGAGTGGCGGGGAGGACAATACTGTTACTGAATGGTGCTAAAAGGTCTGCTTATACTGTCATTCTAAAGGAGCATTTAGCACAAGCTCATAATAGAATGAAGCATTTCATTTATAAGAAGAGAACACCTTGCAAATTTCTGGTTGGGAAGCTAGTTCTGTTGAAGCTACAACCGTATGCTCACGTAGTCGGTCGACCATGTCCCAAGCTGGCATTTAAGTTCTTCGGCCCTTTCAAGATTTTAGCTTGAACTAGTGAAGTCGCTCGCTTACAAACTAGACCTACCTGCTGATGCACAAGTCCATCCAGTTTTTCATGTCTCCAGCTGAAG
The DNA here is from genome assembly GCA_029449295.1 of Zea luxurians. Taxonomy (NCBI): domain Eukaryota; kingdom Viridiplantae; phylum Streptophyta; class Magnoliopsida; order Poales; family Poaceae; genus Zea; species Zea luxurians. Next base: position 38,204,015 of record JAOPSE010000001.1, on the reverse strand, counting down.
CCATTTTATCCTAAATAGACACCTATGTTTGCTGGTTTGCCAAGATTGGTGGATCTGTAGCAAACTGGTTTGTTTCCTGAAGAACTTCTGGAGTGGTGTCTGGTCCATAAGGGCAACCAGGCAATACCTCAGGTACTGATTCGTTGATCCTATCTTCCAGTGGATTGAGCTACTTTTAGGAGGATTACTACGTGGTGAAAGCCTGTTTCCTGATGCCCTTGCTTGGGGACAAACAATTGTTGGTGCCCAGTGAGGTGTCAACACTGATGCTACAGAAGCTACGGATGCCTTGATGGAAGCGGGAACTAAGACATGGGAGGTGGCGTAGAGGTGTTTACGTTTTCTATTGTAAGCGTGAATCTGTGTTGGGTCAGCCAAAGAGACAGCCTATAAAATGTAATAATATTGGGTCCAAAAATGAGAAGAAAAAGAAAAGAATACTGATCACACCAATCAACTTGTGTCTCACGTGTGCTACGCTTGCTTACTCAGTGGTGGCCTGTGGCGCGCTAGCGACGACACACTGACAGCCAAGGGACGTCACAAGTACTTACCCCTAGGTTTGGAGAACTGCAGTTTCAAAGATTGGTGGTGTCATGTTTTATAGATGGTTCCCAATTTATCTCGCTAGAGATTCAACTCCTTGGTTGTTTTGGTGGCATGATGGATTTGTAAACATGGGAATCAGGAATGGCTGTATTTTTTAGGGATTTTCTCCTAATCTTGCTGCCATCTTGCGGGATATTAGAGATGAGGCAATGTTATGGTGTATGGCGGGAGCCAAAGGACTCCAAAGCATTTGGCCATAATTGTTTTTGCTTAGTTGCTGGTTGTGGTTAAGGTTTCTTGTCGAATCCTGTTTGGAACTTCTTTGCCCTTATAAGGTTACGAGTCATCTAGACTCCTTATATAATGATGAACAGTTCTTACGTGCAATGCAAAGGGAGGAAGGATGGCAATATGCAGCCTAAGATCTACTCTGCTTTGCTGTCACGAGTTACTGTTACTGTTACCAAGGCTAACCAGACAGAAAATGATCAATTAATTGCTTATGATGCTGATGTTACCACGGTTTATCCAGTCCCTGTACGTTTGCCTTTCCTTATCCCAACCAAACACTACCTTAAATAAAGGACACAAAGATCTGATCTTCAGAAAATGAGAAGGTACGTACCATTTTCATTCAATGCGATAATTAGTGACAGATCATCTTCCAAACTTGCTTCACCGACATGCTTAATAGGAAGACCTACAGGAAGAATTGCTCCACCTTGTAGATACAGCAGTGGCAGATCCTACACAATTATCCATTCAGAAATAATTATTTGAATAGAATTGAAGTCAGCCAGCAAACTAAGAGTTTAGAAACCAACTTACAGGATGTGAATCAGCAAAATCAAAAGGCAACCATATGCCCTTTGGTAACTTATGTGCACATTCATGAGCTCCTTTATTAGGTAAAGTGCTGCCAAAACAATTGGAATGATTAAAGATACCAAAGCATAGAGAAAGATGAAGAAAAATAACACTTGGCATTTTGGCATGTTTTCATCTATAAATATTCAGTTGCCAGATAATTGAACAATTACAATTTATTATGCAAAATCGTCTCTAACACAAACATTCACTGAGGAACTGGCACAGAGCTACATCAAAGCAAATAAACAGGGTCTCGAGAGAAAAATTAAAAGGAAAGAGCTAATGTCAAATCACTGTTGTGAAGATATTACCTTGCACAGATTAAGAGTGGTCCGAGGAGAAAGGAAGTCTCAACTTTCCTCAGTTCAGGGTCTTGTGGATCTAAAAGAATTGAGAAATTGACATAATATCTGTTAACAAACTGCAACCGGGGAATATCATCTATTATATAACCCAGCAGGCAGTCTCCTCTAAGGCTGTAAATATCTTATACAAAGTTTTGATCACAAAAGAAAGGAGGTAGCAACTTGCCACACATCTGTGTTGTTCCTACAAATTACCAGCATCTAAGCCAACTTAAAATTGGGTGATACAAAGTGAGAGAACTAATTACCAGCAAAGAAAACTGGAGCAGCAACTGGAATACCCTTTGTATGTGAGTGGTAAAAAAGAGTGTAGATATGTGGCAGTAGCCGGTACCGTCTTAGTAGTGCAAGGCGACAGACTTCCTCACACTGAAAGATAAAAGGTCTCCAATTAGCCAATTCCTTCTCAATCAAGAAATGATCAATACTAAATAACCATTTGAAAGCATGGTTATCATGGCATCACGTTGAGGCGAGTCATCAGTCGGGCACCTAGGCGCCCTTTATCCAGCAGTAAGTATGCAACATATATAATATACCAAATACTAGTAAATAAAATATAGGTGCAGCAAGTAGCAAGCAACTATATATGTTTAGCAAATACATGATAAACTGAATAACTAATAAATATGGCCGATTGCCCTAAGCCTGTAAGGCCTAATCAATATCTAGATTCATCTCATTTATGCTGCCCACATCCTCATCACTTGCAGTTGTAGCAGCTTCATCATCTAGAGCAAGAGCTTGGATATAGTCATCCTTAACATGTAGACCATCAAGAGCAATAACGTCAATTTCAACGTCTTCCTGTTCTCCTAATCCTTTTTGTTCTAGTTCTGAAATTCTGGTTGTGGTGGATGTTCAAGCAGAAGCTGCAGCACCATTTCGACGAGTATAGGTCCTGGTTATCCTAGGAAAATTGTGGTCCTGTAGTATTGTTGAACAAATGACTTTATTAACATAGGACCAGAAAAGATCATGATCTCAAGGATGAACGTTTTCATGGTTAGTGCTAGAGTATATTTGGTAGTCTAGATATTGTGTCTCAGACTACCATAAGTGGCAGTATATTTGGTAGTCTAGATATTGTGTCTCGTAGATTGTCATATGTATTTGTAGGTTGTCTTATCTCGTACGTCATGTACTCTATAAACCGCTTAAGGGCTCAAGGAAGACATCAATCCTAAGCGTCAATCCCTCTAACATGGTAATCAAAGCCTATATCCATTTTTTTCTCGCTTCCACTAAACCTAGGGGTTCTCGCACCTCTCCTGGCCACTGACCTCCCAAAAGGCGTTGCCTCCCCTTCGGCCTCCATGCCTTTGGACACAAACGCTGACGTCCTCAAAGAGTGGCTTGTCGCCTTGGCCGCCGCCGCCAACGATAGCGAAGGTAAGGCTGCTGCCACATGTCGTCACGTGTTAGCTGCCCACCAGCTCCTTGATGAAGAGCAGGCAATTGTTGACGATCTTGAGAAGAAGGTCTCCGTAGTCAAAAAATTGTTGTCGTCTTCCACAACTACGGAGACCACGACCGACTCTTTATCATACGACGAGACCTCCCTAACTTCCACATCGGCAGTTGTCGTTCAGTCAACATCGTCCTAGACATCTCATCGACCAGTTACGCCCGTTGGCGTGATCTCAAGTTGCTAGCCCTGATGAGATACGCCCTCGTCGACCACATTGAGTTTGATGCTACCCTCCCCAATGATCCCGATTGGATCCAGATGGACATTGTCGTCCTCTACTAGCCCACCAACACGATCTCCCTTGAACTTCAGGAGGTCATCCTAGAACGTGGTTGCACCGTGCGACACCTGTGGTTCGTGACAATCTCCTCTTGGAGGAGATCCACCTAGACACCTTCGGTCTAGCTCCTCCTACGACGTTCTACTTCAACAACACACCATCTGCTTCAAAGTCATCGTGCTCCACGTCGCCTCGCTCGTCCAGCACCAGGAACGACACTAGCAACGCCAAGTAGTCCAACTCCGATAATAACAACCGAAAGAGGAACAACAACCGTCGTAACGACGGCCATGTCAGTGTCAACAACGGTAGGAATAACAACATCAGTGGCAACCGTGGTGGCAACTTCGGCAACACCAATGGGACTTCTCCTTGCCTACGTATGTCAACCCGTGGTAGGGGCACAACGCCATGTACCCTGACCCGACGCCTATTGCAAAGCAATGACCACAGACATTCATGGACATATCGGGCAACTACTTGTCCTAGAGTTCGCACCGGCCATTAGTCGTTGTACCCGTAGGCAACTCCTGCGTAGGCTAGGACCGACAACTAATGATCTTGCACCAAGTTCATCAGCCTGGACCAGCGCATGCTGGGACCAATAGTCGTTCGCGAACACCTTCAGCACCATGGCGCTGCACTCGCCTCCCAACTCAGTCAATGACTAGGTAGCAGACTCTGGTGTGTCGCACCACACCACTCCATTAATTGGTAACATCACTAAACTTTGTCCTTTGAACTCTTCTAGTGCTACATTTATCATTGTAGATGATGGTTCCAGTCCTCCAATTACCTCAGGAGGTGACTCGGTTATTCCCTAACCATTCTACCTTAACAATATTCTCCTTGCACCTAATATTGTTCAAATTTGCTTTTTGTTCGTCGATTTACCACTAATAATTGGTGATCTATAAAGTTTGACCCATTTGGTGTGTTCGTCAAGGATCTTACAACCAAGAACGTGATCGCCAGGTCGAATAGCACTAGCCTGTTGTACAAGCTTCGCATGCTAGGATATGTCACCTCCAGCCACATCTCGACATGTGTCATGTCTGCTGTTGCTACTGCTCCTCGTGTCCTCACTATTTGAAAGGGAATTAGGTTTACACCTAGTCCCTAATTAATTTTGGTGGTTGAATTGCCCAACACAAATATTTGGACTAACTAGTTTGCTCTAGTGCATAAGTTATACAGGTGCTAAAGGTTCACACTTAGCCAATAAAAAGACAAAGTATTGGGTTCAACCAAAGAGCAAAGGGACAACCGAAGGCACCTCTGGTCTGGCGCACCGGACTGTCCGGTGTGCCACCGGACATGTCCGGTGCACCAGAGGACTGCAACTTCAAACTCGTCACCTTCGGGAATTTCCAGAGGCGACTCCGCTATAATTCACCGGACTGTCCGGTGTACACCGGACATGTCCGGTGCTCCAAGGAAGAGCGGCCTCAGGAACTCGCCAGCCTCGGGAATTCACTTCAGCTGCTCCGCTATAATTCACCGGACTGTCCGGTGTAACAGCGGGGCAACGGCTATTTCGGCGCCAACGGCTACCTGCGACGCATTAAATGCGCGCGCAGCGCGCGCAGAGGTCAGGCACGCCCATGCTGGCGCACCGGACAATCTACAGTGCATGTCCGGTGCGCCACCGGACATCCAGGCGGGCCTAGAAGACAGAGCTCCAACGGTCGACCCCAACGACTTTTGGTGACGTGGCTGTCGCACCGGACATGTCCGGTGTGCACCGGACTGTCCGGTGCGCCATCGAACAGACAGCCTCACCAAACGGCTAGTTTGGTGGTTGGGGCTACAAATACCCCCAACCACCCCTCATTCATTGCATCCAAGTTTTCCACTTCCCAACTACTCACAAGAGCTCTAGCATTCATTTCTAGACACACCAAAGAGATCAAATCCTCTCCAAATTCCACACAACGCCTTAGTGATTAGAGAGAGAGATTTGCTTGTGTTCTTTTGAGCTCTTGCGCTTGGATTGCTTTCTTCTTTCTTGATTCTTTCTTATGATCAAATACTCATTTGTAATTGAGGCAAGAGACACCAATCGTGTGGTGTTCCTTGCGGGAACTTTGTGTTCCAAGTAATTGAGAAGAGAAAGCTCACTCGGTCCGAGGGACCGTTTGAGAGAGGGTAAGGGTTGAAAGAGACCCGGCCTTTGTGGCCTCCTCAACGGGGAGTAGGTTTGAGAGAACCGAACCTCGGTAAAACAAATCCGCGTGTCTCACTTCATTATTTGCTTGCGATTTGTTTTGCGCCCTCTCTCGCGGACTCGCTTATATTTCTAACGCTAACCCGGCTTGTAGTTGTGATTATTTTTGAGAATTTCAGTTTCGCCCTATTCACCCCCCCTCTAGGCGACTTTCACTATTGTTGTTGCATCCACTTGGCATTGTCATCTTGGCCACCCCAGCCCGAATGCTCTGTCTAGTTTATCTAGTTGTTCAATTTTTAACTGTACCAGCAGCACACATGGGGTTTGTCATGCCTGTTAGGTAGGCAAACATACTAGATTTCCTTTTTCTAGTTCATCGAGTCATGCCAGTAAACCTTTTGAGTTAGTGCATTGTGATCTTTGGACATCTCCAGTTGTGAGCATATTAGATTTCAAATATTACTTGGTTATACTTAATGATTTTACTCATTATTTATGGGCCTTTCCCTTAGCATAAAAATGTGATACTTTTACCACCTTGTCCAAATTTTTCACGCATGTCACTACTCAGTTCAACAACACCATTCAAGCCATTCAATGCAACAATAGAAAAGAGTTTAATAACTCAACGCGGTCTTTCCTGGCTACTGAGGGCGCAATTCTTCATATATCTTGCCCTTACACATCGCCACAGAATGGTAAAACTGAGCGTATCATTCAAACTATTAATAATGTCATCTGCTCTTTGTTGATCCAAGCCAACCTTCTGCCATGGTACTGGATCGAGGGCCTTCAAACTGCCATATATCTGTGTAATCGACTTCCAGCGAAAACCATACGTGTGGCAGGCCCTCACACAACGCTTTTCAACTATGACAAGACTTTCAGTCCGGTTATGAAGCCGACCACCGTTCGCACGATGCTTGTCCTTGCTGCCTCCTACGACTGACTGATTTAACAAATTGAGGTGAAGAACGCCTTCCAACATGACACTCTTAGTGAGACCATTTCATGTAGTCAATCCGCATGGTTGGCCGATCCAGCCCGACCGGATTTGATCAGCCGCTTGAACAAGTCCTTTAGTGGACTTGTTCAAGCGGCTGATACATGGTATATCTTCACATTGTTTGCTCTATAGCGGGAGTTTTCCATGAAGGATCATGGCTCTCATCACCATTTCCTCGACATCACCGTTGAACGTTCACCAGCGCACCTAAACGCTAGATGTCATCAAGCATGCGATCATGACTAACTGTAACTTGTGCATGACTCCAGTCAACCTCAAGACGAAGCATGCTATAGACTTTGGGCCTCTTCTAAAGGATGATTCCTAGTTCTAGAGCATTGCATGTGCTCTACAGTATCTAATGTTCACTCGGCTGGACATCGCCTACGTCGTGCAATAGATATATCTGCACATGCACGACCTCGTAGTCTACACCGACACCGATTGTGCTAGTTCATCGCTCTACGTTAGGTTATGCGGTGTTCCTAAGGGACAACCTAGTATCCTGATCAGCTAAGCGCTAGATTGTCATCTCTTGATCCAGTGCTGAGGCAGAGTATCGCGTTGTTGCCAACGGTGTGGCTGAGATGACTTGGCTGTGTTAGCTGCTCCACAAGCTCCACAGTCCACCTTGAAAGTCGCCTAGAGGGTGAATAGGCGGAATCTGAAATTTACAAACTTAAAGCACAACTACAAGCCGGGGTTAGCGTTAGAATTAAAATCGAGTCCGAAAGAGAGGGTAAAAAACAAATCAAAGGCAAATGAAGCGGATGACACGGTGATTTGTTTTACCGAGGTTCGGTTATTGAAAACCTACTCTCCGTTGAGGTGATCACAAAGACCGGGTCTCTTTCAACCCTTTCCCTCTCTCAAACGGTCACCTAGACCGAATGAGCTTTCTCCTTAATCAAATGGATCACTTAGACCCTTACAAGGACCACCACAACTTGGTGTCTCTTGCTTTGATTACAAGTAGCTAGGGAACAAGAATAGAGGAAGAAGAAAGCGATCCAAGAACAAGAGCTCAAAGAACACGGGCAAAACTCTCTTCTAGTCACTATTTGTTTGGAGTGGAATTGGGACTTGGAGAGGCTTTGATTCTAATGAATTGTGTCTTGTATTGATTGCACTAGCTCTTGTATTGAATGAGATGTCTGAAAAACTTGGATACTTGTAGTGGTGGTGGTTGGGGGGTATTTATAGCCCCAACCACCAAACCAATCGTTGGGGAGGCTATCTGTCGATGGGCGCACCGGACAGTACGGTGCGCCAGCCACGTCACCCAACCGTTAGGGTTCTAACGGTTTCGACCGTTGGAGCTCTGACTTCTTGGTGCACCGGATAGTCCGGTGCCGCACCGGACAGGCACTGTTCACTGTCCGGTGCGTCTTCTGGCGTTGCTCTGACTCTGCGCGAACTGTCCACGCACTGTTCACGCACACTGTTCACCTTTGCAGACGACCGTTGGCGCAGTAGCCGTTGCTCCGCTTGGCGCACCGGACAGTCCGGTGAATTATAGCGAAGCGGCCTCCGAGAAACCCGAAGCTGAGGAGTTCGGAGTGTACGGTCCCTGGTGCACTAGACACTGTCCGGTGGCACACCGGACAGTCCGGTGCGCCAGACCAGGGCAGCCTTCGGTTTCTTTTGCTCCTTTCTTTTGAACCCTAAACTTGATCTTTTTATTGGTTTGTGTTGAACCTTTAGCACCTGTAGAGCATATAATCTAGAGCAAACTAGTTAGTCCAATTATTTGTGTTGGGCAATCAACCACCAAAATCATTTATAGGAAAAGGCTTGACCCTATTTCCCTTTCACACCTTCTCGATGCATTGTTGTCTACTGCGACAACATCAGCGCGTGTATCTCTTCACCAATCATCCCATTCAACATCAACACACCAAACATATAGAGATCGATCTCCATTTTGTCTCTGAGAAGGTCGTCATCGGTCATGTCTGTGAACTCCATGTCCCGACGACATCCTAGTTCATCGTCATCTTCACGTAGGGCCTCCCCTCCTTGGTTTTCAATGAGTTTAGGTCTAGTCTCAACATTTGCAGTGGCTAGAGTTTCGACTGCATGGGGAGTTAGAGTATATTTGTTAGTATAGATATTATGTCTCGTAGACTGCCAATATTTGCTCTAGATATTGTATCTCGTAGACTGCCATATGTATTTGTGGTTTGTCTTTGTTAGATACCCGTCTCTTGTAATGGGCCTGGCCCAGTTATTTGGTCTATTAATACACTGCCCAACCCTATTCTAGGGTTAGGGTTTTTCCCATTCAACTTGGTACCAGAGCCACTGTAAATTTTTTTCTCCTCTCTAGCCGCCACCGTCCAGGCTACCTCCAGGCGCCGCCCCCAGCCCGTCGCGCCGCCAGGGCCGCGCGCTCCTTCTCCCCAGGCGCCGCCCCAGCCCGACGCACCCTCTCCTCCCTCCTGCCGCCGCCGGCCATTCCCCCTGCCCCTCTGCTTCGCGCACCCCTGCACACGAGCAGCAACCGCGCTAGGACCCGCCCGCGTGGCCACTCCTGCTCTCCACCGCCCCGACGCCGCCGAGCCCCAACCCCGAGCGCGTCCGCCAGAGCCGCGCCCAGGCGCCCTGCAACCCCGACGCCGAGCAGTGCCCGCGCCTGGAGTCGCCAGAAGCCACGCGCCCCTGCGCCCATCGACGCGCTGCCGACCCGCCCGGCCACCCCAAGCCCCGCCGGACCTGTAGCCTCGTCGCCGTCGTCCCTGCTCCACGCCGGCGTCCCTCCTCGTCGTGCCTCCTCTCTGCTCCGGCACCGCTCGCCGTGGTCAGGTCGTGCAGCGCTGAAACCTGCCGCTTCACCTCACCCTTCTCCCTGCCGCAAGCGCTCCCCGCTGCGGCCTCCTCTTCCCTTGTTGTCGGGTGCTGTCTGCCTCTGCTCCCAGCAGCACCACCGCGACCGCTCCCTGCCGTCGGGCACCGTCGTCCCCAACTCCCAGCCACACCGCTCGACTCGTTCCTCATGGCTGCGCGTGCCCTTCTGGACGGCCCTCCGCGCTCCTCGCGTCGTTGCGCTTCTCCTACCAGAAGTGTCCCCACCCACACCGATTCCATGGCGTCACCCCCGCCATACATGAGCCTTACCCCGCCCGTCGCTCTCGTGACTGTGCGTGTCCTCCTCCACGACGGCCAGCTCATCCGGGGCGTGTTCGTGTCCTTCGATCCAGTCTGGAACCCTATTCTTCGGGACTGCGTCGAAGTCCACCCTCAGGCGGGCCGTCATGTCCCTGGACCGCTTGTCTTCCCACGTGCTGCGATCGCCTCCCTAGTGGTTGAGCCCGTGTCATCTCCCTCCCTTCCTAGTGCCTCTGTCGGGGCACCTTCTTTGGCCCTCTCCGCTCACACCGTACCTTCGCCACTTCCACCTCCCCGAACCACCACCGATTGGGTGGTTGACTCCGGGGCCTCCTTCCACACTACCCCAACCACTAATTCGTTACTCCACTCCCATCCACCCCACCCCTCACATCCTACCTCCATCGTCGTTGGCAACGGTTCCACCCTCCCGGTCACCTCAGTAGGTACATCGGTTCTTCCTGGACCATTCTGCCTTAACGACGTCCTTGTTGCTCCCGGACTGACTCATCCCCTCCTCTCGGTACGTCGCTTCACTAGTGACAACCAGTGCTCTATGGAGTTCGACCCCTGGGGCCTCACCATACGCCACCTTCCCACACATGCTGTGCTCGCTCGCTGTGACAGCTTCGGCCCCCTCTATTCTCTTCACTTGCCCTCCACTCCTCACACCAGAGTAGCCTCATCTCCTGCACTTACTACTATCACCCCATCACATGCTCTTGCTACTACCACCACCTCCTCCGCCATTTGGCACCGTCGCCTCGGGCACCCTGGACCTGACATCATGTCCCAGCTTTCCGGCCACTCCGACATATCATATACTCGGGGCTCTTCTGAGCGCCTCTGTCATGCTTGTCAGCTCGGCCGTCACTCCCGTCTTCCTTTTTCCACTTCCCACGTCCAGGGCTGTTCAGGCCTTTGATCTTGTCCACTGTGATCTCTGGACATCTCCTGTCCTTAGCCTCTCCGGCTACAAATACTACCTGGTCATTCTGGATGACCACTCCCATTTCCTTTGGACTTTCCCCCTTCGGCTGAAGTCCGACACGTTTACCACCCTCACTCACTTCTTCGCCTGGGTATCCACCCAGTTCCGGCGCCCGGTCCGTGCCCTGCAGTGCGACAATGGCCGCGAGTTCGACAACAATGCCTCTCGCTCTTTCTTCCTCACTCACGGCGTCCAGTTGCGTCTCTCGTGTCCCTACACCTCTGCTCAGAACGGCCGGGCCGAGCGCATGATTCGCACCACCACCAACATGATCCGCTGCCTTCTCTTTCAGGCGTCTCTCCCTGCCACCTACTGGGCAGAAGCCCTTCATACCGCCACACATCTCCTCAACCGTCTTCCCTCGAAGGTGGTGAGCCACCCTACACCTCACTTCGCCCTGTACGGCACAGCCCCTTCCTATCACCACCTGCGCGTGTTCGGCTGTGCCTGCTACCCTAACATTTCCGCTACCGCCCCTAACAAACTTTCTCCTCGCTCCACTCGCTGCCTCTTCCTCGGCTACTCCTCTGACCACAAGGGGTACCGGTGCCTGGACCTCACCTCCCACCGCATCATCATCTCTCGTCACGTCGTCTTCGACGAAGATGTGTTTCCCCTTGCAGGCTCCACCCCACCCACTGATCTTGACTCCCTCCTTGAGTCCGACCCGGTTCCCCCCCACCCCCGGCACCCCGTCTTGCCCCGTTACCTGCTCCTCGTGCAGCCACGACGCCACAGCTCGCGCCCATTTCCACGCCACGCGCAGCCCCGTCGACCCCGCCTGCGCCACGCGCGGCCACGACAACCATGCCTGCGCCACGCGCGACCCCGTCGATCCTGCCTGCGCCACGCGCAGCCCCGTCAACCCCGCCTGCGCCACGCGTGGCCCTGTCGACCCCGGCTCGCTTCGCCAACCCCACGCTCGTCTACCACCGCCGCGGCCACGCCACTACCTCGGCGCCCCCCGACTCGGGCCCGTCGACGAGCACGACCCGCTTCGCCGACCCCGCCATCGTCTATCACCGCCGCGAGCCAGCCACACCTGCCGCTCTCGACGTTCCGGTGGTCCGCTCCGAGCCGTCCGTATACCACCCGGTCGCCATCCACCGCGACCCCGGACACGTCCACCCAATGGTGACTCGACGCGCCGCTGGCGTTCTTCGCCCCGTCGACCGGTTGATCCTGGCAGCCGATACTTCCAGCACTCCACCCGACGCTTCCCCGGTGCCCTCCTCCGTTCGCACTGCCCTCGCCGACCCACATTGGCGTCGTGCTATGGAGGAGGAGTATGCGGCCCTCCTGGCCAACCACACCTGGGACCTGGTGCCGTGTCCACCAGGCACCAACGTGGTCACCGGCAAGTGGCTCTTTCGCCACAAACTGACCTCGGACGGCTCCCTCGACTGCTACAAGGCCTGTTGGGTCCTTCGGGGCTTCACACAGCGCCCCGGAGTGGACTACGACGAGACCTTCAGCCCCGTCGTCAAGTTTGCCACTGTCCGCGCCGTCCTCTCCCTCGCCCTCTCCCGCGACTGGGCGATCCATCAGCTCGATGTCAAGAATGCCTTCCTCCATGGCACTCTGACGGAGACTGTCTACTGCAGCCAGCCCACCGGCTTCGTCGACGCTGACCGTCCGGATCTGGTCTGCCGGCTGAACCGGTCCCTGTACGGCCTCAAGCAGGCGCCACGGGCTTGGTACAGTCGCTTCGCCTCCTACCTGGCCTCCATCGGCTTCGTCGAGGCCAAGTCGGACACGTCCCTGTTCATCTACCGGCGCGGCGACGACACTGTCTACCTCCTGCTCTACGTCGACGACATTGTGCTCACGGCATCCACCGCCGACCTTCTACACCGCACGATCGTCGCCCTTCAGCGGGAGTTCGCGATGAAGGACCTGGGGCCCCTACACCACTTCCTCGGCATCACCGCCGAGCGCCGGCCTCAGGGTCTCTTCCTCCACCAGCGCCAGTACGCCATCGACATCCTGGAGCGGGCTGGCATGTCTGACTGCAAGCCCTGCTCCACGCCTGTCGACACTCAGGCGAAGCTCTCTGAGGGCGACGGGCCTCCGGTCGCCGACGCGACGTCATACCGGAGCCTGACCGGCGCGCTCCAGTACCTCACCTTCTCCAGGCCCGACATCGCATACGCCGTCCAACAGGTGTGCCTGCATATGCACACTCCGCGGGAGCCCCACCTCACCGCGCTCAAGCGGATTCTGCGCTACCTCCGCGGCTCCCTCGACTACGGCCTCCTACTCCGACCATCCCCGACGTCGGAGCTTGTGGTCTACACCGACGCTGACTGGGCTGGCTGTCCCGACACGCGCCGGTCTACCTCCGGTTACGCCGTGTTCCTGGGCGCCAACCTCGTCTCTTGGGCCGCCAAGCGACAGCACGTCGTCTCTCGCTCCAGCGCTGAGGCCGAGTACCGTGCCGTGGCCAACGGCGTGGCAGAGGCCTCCTGGCTGCGCCAGCTCCTCCACGAGCTCCACAGTCCCCTCCAGCGCGCCACCCTCGTCTACTGCGACAATGTCAGCGCGGTCTACCTCTCCACCAACCCCGTGCAGCATCAGCGCACGAAGCACGTGGAGATCGACCTGCACTTCGTCTGCGAGCGTGTCGCTGCCGGTGACGTTCGGGTTCTCAGCGTCCCCACCACGCTGCAGTTCGCCGACATTTTCACCAAGGGGTTACCATCGAGTGTATTTTTAGACTTTCGATCCAGTCTCAACATCTGTACAGGATAGAGTTGTGACTGCGGGGGGTGTTAGATACCCGTCTCTTGTAATGGGTCTGGCCCAGTTATTTGGTCTATTAATACACTGCCCAACCCTATTCTAGGGTTAGGGTTTTTCCCATTCAACTGTCTTATCTCCTATGTCATGTACTCTATATAAATCGCCTAAGGGTGACACCAATCTTTAGCGACAACCTCTCTAACAGTTAGTTGCCATTTGAACACATTCAATGCCCATCAGAGGCACGACATAGGTGGGCCGATAGGTTGTTGGCGTAGGCAGGTGGGTAGGTAGCTGGCGCAGGTGAGCTGGTGGGTAGGCAGCGCGGAGCAAGGAGCTAGCATATAGGGCACAAGGCATACACATATGGCCCATTGAAGCCCACTTCTGTAGCTAGGCAACGGCGTAGTGCCGCCTAGGAGCCTACCTAGTGTGAACTCAACCAAATTACCAAACAAAGACCTGCTATCACAATATTTCGGACCTCAGTTCTGCTTGTTAGTATATACAAGCAGTTGTATCCAAAACAATCAGCTATAAGCACCAGTTCATTAAGAATTACAAGGTAAAAACAGTGTCATCCTGGGAAAGCATATGTACTTGGGAAAAAAAAGAAGTGTGGGAAATTAAGTAACAAAAATAACACGGTTCGAGAGCAGTTAACATGCAAAATGAAGCCTATATGTTTTAACATAAGTTTATATTAACAAAATATTTACATGTGCTATACTTCTTGTTGGATAAACTAAATTGCCTCAAAACATTGGTTACTTCTTTGACAGCCTAACATCCATTTCATTGAACTACTAAAATTTGACCATAGAGATAACTAAAATCATGTAGAGTGATTAGATGAAAACTGACTTTTTTTTTATAAAGGAACATGGCTACAACTTGGACGCTCAAATATGGAATGTAAAGAAAATGATTATACAAATAACATTTGCTGTCGTGGCAAGGTACACATGAAATTCTGAACTACAAAATTGTATCTCATAAGTCAAATCCGACCTTACTGCATTAGAAGAACACAAGATGACACAAATAAGGCTAAGACCTCAAGGTCAAGCTACCTATGAACATATCTAGCCTATACAGCAGCAGAAATTTCTAGCACAGCAATAACCCCTTGGAACCTTAACCCTTTTACCAGAACAGAAAGAGTGCAGGCTAAATCATGATGTACAGCATAAAGAGTTAACAACCAGCATAAAAATGGAGGAAATGCTCAACAGATGTATAGCAACCTTAAGAACAAGCTAGCCTATAGAAACGTGGCATGTATACTGCACAAAATGAGCATAATAAAGAAACTGAAATTGAAGCATCAACCATGTATTGCATACATAGATTAAATGCAGTGAAGCAGAAACATGAACAGTTATTCCAGCTTTTTGGAGTGTAGCAAAAATTTCATGTGTTCTTGAGCACACATGTTTGGAAGGCAGTCTGGGTATGTAGTACCTCTTCACCAAAGGACCATGGCTCATGGTCGATGCTTCCAGTTTCTGTATGGCCGCGTGAAAATGGAAACAATGCACCCAGACCCATCCATCTTCCAAAAAGTTTTGGAGTAGCATTTCCACCAAAACCACCAATATCAGGACCTGACAATGGTTGACCACTAAGACCCTGATCAGATAACCATATTGTTAGATCATTTGGCCACGTGAAAGTGCATGCTTAAACCTCACATCTTGTCAGATGAACTACTGTAAAAATAGAATTTGGCCACTAACAATTTCAGTTTATAAACAACATCTCAAGAACAGCCTCCTTAAAACTTTCTGGAAGAACAGTACAAATGTGACGGAGCACAACTAATTGAGGAACCAAATTTAACTAATACAGAAACCGAGGTTCTTAACCCTAGCACTTTTGTGTACTGACAGACTTAGTTGCCTTAACATCACAAGACTCTACATACAGTGAAATCGACTGTCATAATAAACTAAATGGTAAAATAACTAGTCACAAAAAAATTGTCATGAATAAGCATTTGCATCAGCAACCAAAGAGCTAGAAGAATTTTATTTTAGAGGCCACAGGGAACATATTTTCAGAAGTAGGAAAGGCTAGACACTCCAAAAAGTTTCAAGGAACAACATTGGATATTAGAACAAAATTTCAAGAGAGTAGTGACTTATGATTATCTTGAAGCAATAAAAATTCCCTTATCCAAAACAAAGAACAAATGTCTCAATTACCAACTGAAGAATCATTGGTAGACTCATGTGTAGATGTTCCCAAGTTGAAAGATTATCACCAGTCCATGTTGCAGCATAACGCTGGCTTCCTATAAAACCAGCTCGTGTAAGGACAAATGGCCTTTTAGCTGCATTGGCCATTTCCATTCCTTTATAAGTAGATCTTGTCATTAGCATTCCATAGACCTGAAAATTATATATACTTAGATATATGAATATAGAAGTAGAAAAAATATGTGCACTAATGCCACTGTCATTAGCCACTGTCATGGCAAGGGAACAAAAATATACATTGTGATAGTATGAATGATTTTGAACACCACCAATATCAGCATCTCCCCTATGGATATTGCTTTCAGGCATTGTCTTTGTGACAGTCTACAAGTTTAGACCAACACATTCAGTTACATAGAAAAAATTGAACAATGCAATATTAATTATATGTGTCATGATAGATCGCATACTTTAGAAACAGCAGGTTCATTCATATCATTCCATATTCCATCAACACCATTGGAGATGAAGTCCTTTACCAAACTAGCCCACCAAGTTCGTGACTTTTCAGATGTAAAATCAGGGAAAACACAATCACCAGGCCACACCTCCCCTGAATGTAAACTGTATGAGACTTATCCTCCTAGCATTTAAGAAAATTGACGATGAATCTTATTTAAGTCAGTGATACATACCAACGAACGGGCTGCCATCTGCCTTTTGAACCCAAACATCATTTTTTGAGCCACTATCAAAAACGAAGAAACCCTTCTCCTTCTTGATGCCTGGATCAAGCATCCAGACTGCTTTGCAACCAATGGAATGAAGATCGTCCACCAGTGATTTTGGATCTGGGAATCGGATCTGTAGCACATTGATAGCAAAGTGCTCAGACAGGATTCAACAAAATCAATTATCATAATAAATTATTTGCATTCAAAAGAGCACCATAAAGTTAGCCAAAAAAGTGCATGATGATAGTAAAAAATAACTGGAGGGTCTAGTAAACATTCCAAAGCAATATATATAAAAGTTCTAAAACATGAGAAAAGAAACACAAATCAGTGGTTAAAGCGCTCCTGTATAGCAAACACAGCAGATCCAGTACTTACACTATCAAACGTGAAGCACCTAAAACCATCCATATAGTCAATATCCATCCAGACAACATCACAAGGAATTCCTTTCTCCCTAAATGTTCTAACAACCTGTGGAAGCAATAAATAACCAAGCAACACTAGTTCAGTATAAAATATTGTCAAAGTATTCTTATGCCTCAAAATGAACCATGTGACAAATATGTAAAGCACATGACAAATGGTTTGATTAACTTTAGATGGCCCATGAAAAGGAACATAGCTCTTTCCAATAACATGGTTTATTTTCCAACTTACACAAGGGGAAAAACTTCATTTTTAGTATCAAATATTTTCTACTTTAACTTATGAAGATTATCACTGTGTTTGAAAAGCACACCATCCTTTAATGCATTCCTTTGTCACTACATGTATGTTCAAACATTTATTACTTTTCCAAACCTTGATTGTTAGACTTTGACCATAGTTTATATATTACTTCTAAAAATAATAAGTATGCATACCATGAAAATTTATTACATAAAAAATAATAAGTACATGTAGTCATATACCATGACAATATATTACATTAAAAATTTGCTTGTGTAATTTGTATATATTCACCTATATAGTTCTACTTTTGTAGGAGGATTTAGGTATAAGTGGTACAAACTTTAAAAACTTTGAAACAAGGAGTAATACATATTTAGTAACAGTGGGGCTAACGGATGAATAAGTGAAACAAACATGAAGCGTTGAACATTTGATGTTGAAGTATATAAAATTTGTTGAAATCATTAAAGGTGTAGGGTATATGCAGGAATTTATTTTGTGGATCCCGCAAATTTTCTTGCAGTGTGCACTGCTCAACAATTCTTACTTCATATAGGCACAAGATTTGTTGTTTGCATTTGGAACTAGAGTAAGTGAAGATACTAAAATGAGCACTGTATCCATCATAGTTGAATACTAGGAGTAGCTGCCACTAAAACATTACATCAATATTTTCTTCAGAAAAGGAAATACCATAAAGACAACACACTCTGCCAAGAAAATACCTTGAGTACTTTCTCAGAAGAATCATAACTGTAACGACATTGATGATAACCAAGCGACCACTTTGGCGGCATGGACACAGTACCTATAATGATTTTTCTCACCTTAGCAATAAGGCAGCAAATAAAATAACAGAACATCTAAATTTGATGTTTGTGTTCTACTACGACGAACTCGACATAGAGGGTGTTAAATGGATGCACTAATTAGTTTAACCCAAAAGATTAAGCTTATGAGAGAAGGTAGTCAATCCACTTATATACTTTAACACCCTCACTCACGTGCAGTCAGAGAGAAAGACACAAACGTGGAAATGGGTGGTGGCACAAACAAAGTCTCTGACAGGATTCGAACTTGAGACACCTGGCTTTGATACCATGTTAGAGTGGATGTACTGATCAGTTCAACCTAAAAGCTTTAACTTATGAGAAAAGGTAGTCAATTCATTTATCCACTTCAAAAGGAGACGATGCTATCTTATGTAGCTAATGCTACTTTGGTAAAAGATAAACTGGAGGGGGAATGGCAATATAAGTGGCAAAGATAGAAACCCCACATTCTACTGTGACAGGTATGTCTACATGGATAAACCAGTGATGTTAGGTCGGTCAACCAGACAACATCCTACTACTCCACACCTTGATT
Organism: Zea luxurians; assembly: GCA_029449295.1. Taxonomy (NCBI): domain Eukaryota; kingdom Viridiplantae; phylum Streptophyta; class Magnoliopsida; order Poales; family Poaceae; genus Zea; species Zea luxurians. The sequence continues at coordinate 38,185,485 of JAOPSE010000001.1, read as the reverse complement.
TTACCAAGATTTACAAAATATATCAAATTGAAAAAAATACTTCTATTATTGCCTGCTTACATATTAGATCAGAGATATACAACTTCATTGTTTATGAAAGAAATTAAATTTTGACTCAATAAACCATTAATATGTACGGTATATCTGTCCAAAAAATAGTTTATAAGTGCTGGAAAATATATTTGTTAAACCATGGTAGAAATACCGATTGCATGCGATAAAGATGTCATAACATCAGCTGGAGCATTAAATGGCCCAAACGTGATGACAGGGTAGACAGATGGGGCAGAGAACTTTATAGTCGATTTTTGCCTCAAATCAATCTGTCATAGTAAAAGCACTCCGTTAAATACACAGATTAGTTAAAACATCAAAGTCAACAAATAAATAAATTAGAATGATTTACTCCAACATACTTCACAACGTCGAGTGGTATCAGCAAGGACACCCAATGCTTTTCCATCAGGGAAGATAGCCAAAACCCAAGGGTGTGACTGATACAATGAAGTGGTTCCTGGCCCGTAACCCCATGCATCTGTGTTCCATGTGAAAACCTGATAAAAAAATATTTGTAATCATGACAATCTTTAAAGTCAATTACATAAGCAGGATGTGCAGGCAGAATTAAATTAGCATAGCTATAGATATTTGTAACAAGGACAGAGACAGAGCCATTGGTCTGGGTGCTGTGAACTACTCCTAGCCTGTTTGTCTTAGGTGAATCATATAGTAGCTGGTCTAAAGCCTTAGTATTTTTACTCATTTCAATTCAGGTTTAGCACCTGCTCACTAGATAGCACATTCTTGAAGGGTTTTCTTTTTCTGCCTCTGATTTGTAAAGTTGTGACAAGGAACTACAACCTCTGGTGATTATTTCACAATACCAAAGTTGTTGTATTTTTGTAAAATGATCAAGAACTGGACCTTTATTATAATGTTAATGGTTGCATTTTTTGAGAAATAAACTCAAATATATAATACTACATAGTTTCTTAAAGCAGATGCCATACTCGTTTCCCAGTCCGTTCAAGTGTGCCACTCGCTTCTCCAGTACCATAGAAAGATGTCCCGGGCGGAAGCTGCTTGATTAAAAGAAAACAAGTGAGTGTCCACACATCTGTTTTTTGACATGTTATAGTTTCAGGTAAATAATACGAAGTATTACAGGAATGTGCACATTAAGAATAAAACAAAGCACAAATCATAGTTGAGCATTATCAGGGATAATAAATACTCCCCCGTCCTAAAATAAAATTTGTTCTACCTTTTTAGTTGATACATATAATAATTAATGTCTTTGTATTATATATATGTCTGGATTCATCATCATCTATTTAAACCTAGCTAGCGATGTTTATGATGTCTTTCTTCGAGGTATCAAAAGGAGTGCTAGAGAAGATAGATTCAGATCGCGTTTTTTCTGGCAAGGTGAGGTCCATAAGAAAAAATAAAGGCTGGCTAGATGGGACGTTATTTACTAACCTAAAGAGTTAGGTTGGTTAGGCATTTTGAAGTTAGAGGTTCAAAATAAATGTCTCTTAAACAAATGGTTGTATAAACTTCTCAATGAAGAAGGAATGTGGCAATCATTATTGAGATAAAAATATCTGGCCAATCGAACTTTATCCCAGGCACATCGAAGGGCCACAGATTCACACTTTTGGAGTGGCCTTATGAAAATTAAGGTTATATTCATCAGTAAAGGTACCTTTCATGCACATGATGGGTCCCAGGTGCGTTTCTAGGAGGATGATTAGATCGGGTCGGGAGTGTTAAAATTTTGTTTCCCGCTTCTATATAATCTAGCAAGGAGGAAGAACACAATTGTGGCTTATGTCTTCTCCACGGTGCCCTTAAACATTTCCTTTCGTAGGGGTTTGGTGCACCAGCTGGGGGTCCAATGGGTTCAACTGGTATCGCTGGTAGGGCATACTAATTTGAATTCTAATAGGGATTCGTTCAGATGGAACTTGACTTCCAATGGGTTGTTTACTGTTTAGCTTTTGTATCAGGTATCTCTCAACAATGGAGTGTGAGTGCAGAACAAAGACCCTCGGAAACTTAAGATCCCTTTAAAAATAATTTTTTGTGGTACCTCAAAAGAGGTGTAACTTTAACAAAGGATAACTTGGCTAGGAGACATTGGAATGGTAATAAGACCTATTGCTTTTGTAACAGACCGGAGACAATAAAACACTTGTTTTTTCAGATGTTTGTGTGCGTCTTTCATTTGGCGTTTGTTACAGATAACTATGGGGTTGAGACCTCCTCGGGATGCTAATGATTTGTTTGGGTTTGGGTGAGTGGGCTGCTGCCCAGAGCACACAACTTACTATTAACCGTTGCATCGGCAATCTATTGAGCTATTTGGTTAAATAGGAATGATATGATTTTCGATAAATCGTCTCTTAAATCATGTTTGCAGGTAACCTTCAGGGCAACTTATTGGTGCCGCTTCTGGACACAGCTTCAGCCTAGAAGGAAGGACCAAGAGTTAATTAAGTTTTCATGTCGTAATATGGAGATGGTGCTACTACTATTATTCAGCAACTTCGGATGGGGGACTTCGTTACAGTTAACTTTCTAGTAGCTTTGATTTAGTAGTTGGTGTTCTTTGGTGAGGTCGTGTGATGGGTCTAGGCACTATGCTGCCGTCAGTTGTAATAATTGGTTGTAACCTCGTTTGAGGCCAAGGCCGGACTCTGTTTCCATTATCTAAAAAATTTTAAAACCAAGAGTTAAAACGACTAATATTTTACAACGGATGGAGCGCGTCATTTTATTAAGAAGAAAGAAACCCTAAAAAGATTTTACACCTCGAGGGTGGGTGTGTATCACAACTTACACTTACACAGTAACAACCCCATTCACGACCAAAGAAGGTTTTGTCCTAAGGACCAAACCCCAAAGGGCATCAGCCCCAACTAGACACCAGACGACCGTTATCCATAATAGCTTGCGCAACACTTTGGGCAGCAGGCCTAGAACCCTGAACAACACAGCATTCCTATGCTTCCAAAGCTCCCAGGCAACTAGGACCACTAAGGAATTGAACCCCTTCCGCTCTTCCTTGGGCAAAGAAGCAAAGGCTTGGCAACATGAGGAGTTAGAACGATTATCAATCCTAGGAGGTCTTACTGCAGGGATGAACCTGTTAAGAACTAGGCTCCATACCTCCCTAGCAAATACACAACATACTAGAATGTGGTTGATGGTTTCCACATCTTGATCACAAAAGGGACAAGCGGCCTGATGTGGTAGCCCACGTTTGGCCAATCGATCCGAAGTCCAACATCAATTATTAATGGCCAACCAAATGAAGAACTTGTAGTTTGCAGGGGGCCCAAGTTTTCCAGATCCTCCTCAAAGCTAGGAATTTGATGGAGCCAATGAACATTGTATTGTATGCAGATTTGTTGCTATACTGACCCGAAGATGAAAACTTCCAAGAAAAATGATCTCGGACATTAGGATGTAGAATTATACCATCAACAAGCTCCTAGACTTTGAGGAATTCTATCAAAACCTGAACTATTAGAGCGCCCTTGATATCAGCCACCCAACCTCTCATGGAGTACATGTTAAAGTCAAAAACTGGAACATAAATCCATTGGTGTGCTAGGGATTCAGGCATCCCCTTTAGCCAAAAAACTATTACCAATATGTTGCAGTGTTTCAAATAGTCATCACAGAAATCATGTTTGTAGGATGGACAAAGTTAAAAACAACAAAGAGGTCTAGATTCAGTATATGAATTATTAAACTAAAAATGGTACCAACTCCAGTCTAGAAAATGGTAAAAAAAGGATAATGAATGAGCTGAACATAGTTGAATGCTTCAAATTGAAATGGTTGCATCACTATGGTGAGCATGACAAGACAACAACCTACTTTTTACATGATCAATTGCCCAAATAACCAAACATTCAAATAGTTCAAGTTAGCTTTTAGGGATGGCGGTAATAGAATATTGATCCCTTCTATGAACAATTGAATGTTTAATTTTTTTGACCGGGAAAAGTTGTAGGGGAAACTCCTACAACAAAATAAATTCATATTAATTTTAAAAAGGGGGCTGTAGAGAGAAAAATTACTGCAAAAGGGCTTAATTCCTTAATCATCCTAGGGTTCTGAACGCTTTGGAACCACAGGAATGGATATGTATTTGAAAAGCTCACCAGCTCACCCCTAATGTGAATTCAGCCTTTAGGAAAGTTGAGGAAGATAGGAATCCATGGGCGATGGCAAGAGCCAAGAGTCTCTCCCTCCTAACGGCTTCAATTTCTGGATTATAGCCTTAGGTGGTTGATATAGTAGTTTGTTTCCTATGGATGTCTTTTCATATTTTATCTACTGCCATCACAATGTGATACCTTTATCTTGTATCGATCTATTTTGGACCCTCATTTCTTCTTAATATAATGATGCGTAGTTCTCATGCACGTTCGATAAAAAAAGAACACAAAAGATTAAATTACATCTTGCTAGTGGTATTGATGAAATACTTATTTTATAATTTGCTTAAAACTATATTATTGCTATATTTTATGTCTTTAATATATAATTCCTTTTTTGAAGTTCTATCTCTAGAACTGGAGCTACAATAGATGAAGAATGAAGATTACCCAGTGATCTGTATGTTCCCTATTTTAGTTTCTATTTTATTTTATTTGATGCATTATAATTTGTAGTTGTACTTTTATCATATTAAAAATGGTCTAGAGCTTTATTAAATCCTAGCTCCAGCACCCCTCTTTTGTATCCATATCGATCACCTACACATGCTCCTCCTTTCACTAAAGTATCGATACTCCTACTACTACTAATGCTCCTACAACCAACACTCCTCCTCACCCTTGCACTTATTCATACCTTCCTACATACTCGTGTGGGTATCCATATGGTGCTTCTTATGGATAGTATGGTGGTCCTCCTCCGTATGCTGCTCCTTCATTCACGCCTCCGTTTTGTGCTCCTCTTCCATATGGTGCTCGTCCTTTATTTTGTCCTCCTGTAAGGCACCACAATGCCCCCAAAGCAGCCACAACAATGTAGCCTCGGACCAGTTCGCATATGCCAGTGCTACTCAAATCCAACGACAAATGTGCTGAACGAAGATAGAGAACAAAAGACTGTTAAATACCATGTATTTTTATGGATTTAACACAATTTTTAGGTCCACAACAGTTATTTTAGTTAATAAATTTATAAGTCCATGCATGTCTAATGCACTTCATAAACCCCGTTGATAGCAATGGAAAGAAAGAAATCGACCTTCTAGAGCAAAATAACTAGTACGTACAACTCCACCACACAACTTCCTCGCCACCGTAGCCCTAAGTAGTTGAAGGATCAATGATCGTCAAACAACCACAAGGGGTGACCTCTTCAAAGACATCTACAACTATTTGTATACGGCTCGATCGAGCAGAGCAGTCGCTCCTCGAAACGACAAACAAGAACTTCCATAACAAGCCCAATGAACTCGACATCGAGGTACAACACATGTGGCACGCTCTTCACCATCAACACAAGTGATGTGCGCAGCATGGTGACGATGATTCCAGTGATAGGAGCAAAAGATCTCGTCTTAACTTGGACGACAATTATAGCTACACATTACCGAACAGTGTCGGTCTAACACGTGCTATTGATTGTGATAGGGCAAGAGTTCAATGTAAAAGGAAGGAGCCAATGACGAGTCCCTATCATGAATAAGAGTATGTTGAATAAGCTCTACAGAACTAGGCAGATGATAATTCAATTAAGATTGTTTGAATAGTTCAACAAATTATTAAATTGTTTCACCACAAGTATAGATGATGACATTAGAAGAAACTACAAGTTGGCTTTGAAGAAGATAACCACACAACTAAAATTAGACGAGAAAAACAATTCAAAAAAGATAGATGATAAAAAAGTAGTAGCGTATCAGTTACTTTTATGAACTAAGCCTTTTTTTATTTTTATTCCTTTTATTTATTTTTTATAAATTATTTAATTTTATTTAATTATGTATTTTTATGAATTTTTACTTCAGTAAAACGTAGTATTTTATTTTAAATAAAAGTCTGTAAAGCTGACTCGGTAGCCAGTCCGATAAATGATGTGGTGGTGATCGGTGAATAAGGGCCGGCTGCACTCTAGCTAGTGCTACCTCATCAAATACGCCAAAACCAAACGGATACTATAGGATCAATGATCAACATTTCTTTCCCGCGCTCTCGATCCCATAGCAGGGAACCATCCAAACGAGGCAAAGCGATCACCCCCACCACCAAGAATTTCAAACCAACGGCCAGTGCACGCGTGCATCTCCGTCGCGTGGCGTACCTTTATCACGACCTTCTGGGCTCCCCCCGCCGCTACCTCGCATGCCGGGACAACGGCGGGCGTGTCGGCCCCGTGCCGCGGCGCCTCCCGCCGCCGCGGGTCCGCGAACGAGAGGCTGGGCCCCGCCGCGGCCCGCGCCGCCTCCGACGCGTCAAACCGGAACACGCCATCCTCAAGCACCCGCGTCCACACCATGTCCCCGCGCGCCGTCCCCGCGGCCATCCGTCGCCCCCGCCGCAGCACCCTGCAGTTGGAGGCATCAAGAGAGCAACGAGCGAGTGAGGCAGTGAGCCCGATCGGTCGGCCCCTCGTCGCGGGTCTCCAATGGACCGGGGGCGGAGGGAACACCTGAGAGTTGGTCGGCGTGGCCCGCCGCCGCCTCGTGGCTCGTGCGCACGGTGGAAGCGGAACTGCGGAAGTGGAAGCGGAAGCGCGAGAAGCGGTGGAGGAGTCACTCAGGGTAATTACCATTTTATACAAGGGCTTCGCGCCGGGCGTGCTTGCGTGGATTCGGGTTTGTTTAATGCGAGGGTGCGGCGTTTGGCGGACTCCAATAGACAGGGGACGGGACTGTGGAAGAGGTTTGGGTGATGCCATTGGGCCAGGTGTACTACCTCAAATAAATGAAGTGGAGCGGTATAAATAGCCTCAAGCCAAACAACTGGTCGTTGGCGATCTACTCAACTTTCACGGTTGCACTTACTTGAAAAACTCTACGTGTGGTTTTGATAATTAAGATAATTAGGACATGTACAATCTAGATACTATGTTATGGTTCTCTAAACAATAGATACACCTAAAAAAATCCATACAACTCAATGTATCTATGTCCTATATGTTATTCGCTAGAACTCTCAAGATATGAATCATTTATGTGGGTTGTATGAGTAGAACCGTATCTAGACTTAGAAAACCGTGGTAAAGACGTTCCTTCATCGAGATACAGTCTCTTATGATTTTTTGCACTTACCCTCTTGATACTTCTTAAGATACGGGGTATTTATGTGGGTTGTACAATGCTCTTAAGGGGGTGTGGGAGTCAAGTTTTTTCACAGTTTTGGAAAAATACTGTAGTATTCTTGAATGCTACAGTATTATATACATAACATAATGGTGTTGGCAAGCTAGTTAAAATATCTGTTTTCAAAACTGAAATATTGCAAATACTATAGTTGTCTTAAGGTATTCTAAACTTAGGTCTGAACCTTATTTTTTAAAACTGTAGTATTTTAAACTATGGTATTATCATAACTAAACTATAATGTAGTATTTTAAAAACTGTGGATTTTAAAAACTTTGTTTTCAAACGGGGCCTAAGTGGATTAACCTCTAGTACTCTAGTGGATTCCTGATTAGTTGTCACTTCCGTTTCACATGCTTAACAATAATTAAAAAGCTTATTCCGTACCTTCTTCCCAATTTCTACAGGTTCCCAACAATATCAAGCCCATATGAGCTCTTCGGAGGTTGCTCCCCTGCACGGATGAGTGATCCCGTGCGAGCTTCTACGTGTGGTCATCCTACTGGAGTTGGATGAGAGATTGACTCAAAAGATAGATAGATATGGGGCAAGAAGATGAGGGCTTGGTTGGTGATGCGCACATGAGACAAGTACTCAAAATTCATGTTAAACTACGTGCATCTCTGGTCTCGGTGCAGAAGCTACACAAATTAATAGAAAAGCTAAAAGTAAGGGTAAAAAACGGTGATCACGCGCGACTCAATCCACCTTATACAATTAATTAAGAAGACCAGTACTAGTATAGCTATACAAAGAATTTGACGTTGACGATGAACGAAGCGTTGGTCATATTGTTTCATGGCGTTCAATAATTATCGTTGTGTTGCGTGTGTTTCAGTGATGATGATAATAGTAATATAATTAAGCTTCCTCGTCAGCAGCGAGCAAGCAACGTACGCAGCTTACGTCCTCACGTCCGTCAGAGTCTAGCTAGTCACCACTCATCAGTAGGTGCCCATGCATCTCTCTCGCTGACGTGAGCACCCCGATCAAGAGACTGATGACTCTTCACCACAGCACTTGCAGCCAGTGGCGTCTTTCAAAACCCAATGTCCCTCCCATTAAACAAACACGTACGGATCCACATCCACGCAAGCAAAGCAGCGTCCCGACTCCCGCGGCTCCTGTTGCGAAGTGGATTGAAAGCGAGAGAACAGAAAATGTAAATGGAGAGAGCGTTTATTGAACAGAACACCGCATATATATATACTAGGTATATACCCGTGCGTTGTCACGAGGTGGGGGAGCAGGTGGAGCGACACCTAGACTACAAATATAATTATTGTTTATCGCTAAACACTAAGTTACGTGTGATCTGGTGGTCTAGGTACGGTATATGCCCATGCGTTGCCACGAGGTAGGGGAGCAGGTGGAGCGATACCTAGACTACAAATATAATTATTGTTTATCGCTAAACACTAAGTTACGTGTGATTTGGTGGTTAGCTCCAAATTTCTAGAGCAAAGGGGCGTGGGTTTGAGTGCTCGCTCTGTACTATTTTTTGTGTGCGCTGTGCGGACGCTGGCCATAGAGAGTGTGAAACCGTGGTAGCACCAGATGCTCACGTTAGGTTCTTAAGAGATTAAGAAGTTATGCCCGCGCATGGCAATGACACAATCATCGCGAGAAGTATTTGTTGTTATGTAAAAACTTTGTTTGCTGGCCAAATAAAAATTAGAAGGGACGAGCTGGTCGTTCAAAGCTCTATAGACAATCTAAAGAAAATGTGACCAACTTACATTTGTTACTAAAAGAAGCTAGATCGGTATACAGCTCCAGGTTGCTCCAGAACCAAATTATTGGAATGACAGGTCTTCTCAGAGAAGCGCACAACATTAACCATGGACCCGTATCTTAAAACAACAATATTTCCAATCAAATTGAAGTGGCTAAGACGCCTTCACGAGGTCAAAGACGGCGATGAATGGCATCAGACGGACCCTCCACTTGCCGGTCCATGGAACGGTGGCGGGTGAGCCTCGTCATACAGTCATAACCGCCATCGTCGCTTGGGTATGGTGTGTGTTGCCTCTGGGCACAGAGTTTACGCTACACAACATTGGGGCTCTTGGTGATGGGTGCCCCAAGCAGCATGAGGGTGTGGACGAGATGGTATAGGATAAAAGTTGTTCTAATTATCAATCTTTGATCTAGACTGTTGCACTCAGAGGAAAAAATGTCCGTTTCAAAGGCTTTGAGGTTGAAAATTTGGCAGAATTTGACCATCTACCAAGTCCACCATACAAAACAGAAGGAAAAAAACGGACGTCCTAAGACTTAGTTTATTGTTTCGAATTCGACCAGAATCCCCATTCATAATTTGGCAAACGTCATAGACATGAAGGAATAGGAGAAAAATGATAAGATTTGATAAAGTAACATGATAAATTTTTCCTATTCATACACATTACAGTCCGACAGTACTATCAATTTCTAAAATGTGCCTTTCTAGCCTAAGCTATTTTTTACATCACGGCTCAATTCTCCACTTAAGCAAAAAAACAACATCAATTTACTAAATGAACTAAAAAGAATCAGGAGGAAAATATAAGAATAATTAGACTACAAAAACTTTGAGCTAAGCAAATCATGCAATGAAGTTCACAAATTCAAAGTGATTGAAGGAAGCCCACAAGACCAGACTGGCAAACCTATCAAATTAAATTTCTAAAATAACATTTGCCAAAATAACTATCTAACCATATGAGGGGATCATAGTTTGCAAAATGACTGGAAGTACCTCCAAGCAGACCAATGCCATCTACAAATAATCAGGAAAGAAGAAAACATGAATGTAATCTTCAGCCATGTTGAGGATAAACAGAAAGGACTTAGATTTCATGTGGTCCTACTCTCACCTTAAGATAGAATGCCCTTACCGTACTGAATTCATCCAACAAACAAAGTAACCTCGATGTTGCATGCCTGAAAAACAAATTGAGCATAAAACCTAGAGCTGAAAGATGAGACCACAAGCTTCAGGGTCACTACCAGTCTACCACGATACCTCAGCATTGTTCCAACTTGATGTAAATCAAGACTGTTCGATTGTCATGGATTTGATCCCCATTGCACAGAATATCCTGCAAAAGATTCCTGAGCATGTCAAGGTTCAGTTCGAACCCATGTGTGTACATAAATACGCTTTTTGGTCTACAATCATAATACATAATGTTTTCTAACAAATATTAAAAATCACAAATGCTACTTGTCGCTGATGCATAATCTTCAATCTGGACACCAATATCAGGGAGATAGCGAGATGAAAATAAACTTGCCTGGCTTGTCTCCCTGGTGGTTGACAGTTTGCTACTTATCTCTGATGATTAGTCACACCACCATGGCACCACCACAACAGAAATGTGGCAGAGCAGATGTCGCACTACAGCCTACCTTTCTTCGAGAGCGGACACCTTTGGCTTGGTGTTTATCGTTGCCTCGCTGGCCATAAGCAGTGGTGTCGCACAAGATACTACTGACTGCAGATCCGCGCCGCCTCCTTTTCAGGTCTTAAGACCCGGCGCCTGCTGCTGCTGTTGTAGGTCGGCACGGAGGAAGCTGAGCTCGACCCAATGCCATGTTACTGGCCAGGAAGTGATCGGCAGGGAAGGGATCGCTTGATTGAAGGAAGGTGGGTCGAAATGCTTTGAAAGTTTGTGCAGATGGAGGAGGCAATCCCCACCAAGCGTGTGTCGGCGGACGCAATCGGCATCGCCACCACCGCTTGCCCTCGCCTCTCCCTGGTGACACGCATGCTCATTGGAGACACAACGCTGATGCGGGGGCGAAAAGGTGGTGCGGACATGGACGGGACGCGTGGCCTTACTCGACGGCGAGCTGGTTGTTCTTCTTCTGCTGCGCTGAGCCCGTCGAGTGGCGAAGCGGATGAGAGCAGATCCAGATCTCCGCCTGCCCACAAACATGGGGATACAGACCAAGATAGCCGTCGTCGATGGCTCTCCGGGCATGCGCGGCGGCGAGAAGGGTGGGGAGCAGACGATGGTGTAGGGATTTGGGGGTTTTGGCGTGGCGAGGACGCAGAGGTGGCTGTTACGGCGGGGGAGGCACGAGAGCGAGGGAAGCGCAGAAGCATGATGTGTCCTCGACGCGCTCGCACCGGCACGGAGGAGCCAGGCTTGGTCGTTAGTGTCGGTCTTGAGCAGACCTGGAACCACCACTGTCGCTTTGCCTGGGGGCCGAAGCCGTGTAGGAGCACCAGGACGGTAGGACCTTGGAGAGCGGGGATGGGATGGGAGCGCGGGGTCGGCGCAGGATGCAGGGATTGCGGGCGCGCCTTCCTTGGAGCTTGGGCTAGCATCACGGTGGAGTGGACGCGAGGGGACGGGGTACGCCATGATGTTGGCTCGAGGCGGATCGGGAGCGAGGCTGGCGAGGATTGTGAGCGCGTGCGATGATGTCGGGTCGAGGCAGATCGGGACACACGCTAGGAGTCGTGGGCGGGGGCGGGATCAGGGTAGGAAGACGGCGCGAGCGGGGGCGGGATTACAGGAAGGAAGATGGCGCGGCGCGAGGCTGGAGCGGGGGCACGGTGAGGCTGGTGGACGCCCTCGCTCCAGCCTTAAGGTGTAGTATATATATATATATATATATATATATATATATATATATATATATATATATATATATATATATATATATATATATATATATATATATATATACTGTATTTATAGGTGCATTCAATATAGAGAATGCACCCAGGCCGAACCTACGCGCCAGGTTCGAGCCAACCGTACCACCCAGGCCGTCTTCGTCCCTCCCGCATGCTTCCGACAGAACCTTTTCACTTTTCCGCCCCGCCCCTCTTTCTCCGTGAACGGCTCATCCGCGAACAGCTCAACCTCTTCACATAAGTTGCAATCACACCAGACCAGCAGTTGCAATTACACCAGACAGCAGTTACAATCATTGTTTTGTTTAACAGATTTTTGGACATAGTTATATAGAAGTTGCAATCACACCAGACCAGCAGTTGCAATTACACCAGACAGCAGTTGCAATCATTGTTTTGTTTAACAGATTTTTGGACATAGTTATATAAAAGTTGCAATCACACCAGACCAGCAGTTGCAATTATACCAGACAGCAGTTGCAATCATTGTTTTGTTTAACAGATTTTTGGACATAGTTATATAGAAATTGCAATCACACCAGACCAGCAATTGCAATTACACTAGACAGCAGTTGCAATTATTGTTTGTTTAACAGATTTTTGGACATAGTTATATAGAAGTTGCAATCACACCAGACCAGCAGTTGCAATTACACCAGACCAGCAGTTGCAATCATTGTTTGTTTAATAGATTTTTAGACATAGTTATATAGAAGTTGCAATCACACCAGACCAGCAGTTGCAATTACACCAGACCAACAGTTGCAATCATATTTTTTAACAAAATTTCCCAGAGTTATTCAGTACTTGCAATCACATCAGAGCAACTTAGCAGTTACATCCACACTACACCAGCAGTTGCAATTACAACACACCATCGGTTGCAATCATTTTGTTTAATTTTTTTTAACAGATATTTGGGTAGAATTATACAACAATTGCAATCACATCTAATGCGGGCTTGCAATCACACCTAATGCGGGAGACAGGGAAGCACGCTGACAGAGAGGCGCGCGGCGGCGCGGGTACAGGGAGGTGCGCGGCGGCACGGGGACAGGGAGGCGCTCGGCGGCGGTGGGGGAGAGGGTGGCGCGGGGACAGAGAGGTGCGCGGCAGCGGCGGGGGGCAGGGAGGCACGCGTACAGGAGGGGCGAGGGCGTGCTCGGGGTGTTATTGCATCTGGGTGCATTCAATATAGAGAATGCACCCAGGTGCATTTTAGTGGCGCCGTATACTGTATTTATATATTACACCTGGGTGCATTCAATATAGAGAATGCACCTAGGCCGAACCTACGCGCCAGGTCCGAGCCAACCGCACCACCCAGGCCGTCTTCGTCCCTCCCGCACGTCTTCGTCCCTCCCGCACGCTCCTGACAGAACCTTTTCACTTTCCCGCCCCCGCCCCTCTTTCTCAGCTCAACCTCTTCACATAAGTTGCAATCACACCAGACCAGCAGTTGCAATTACACTAGACAGCAGTTACAATCATTGTTTTGTTTAACAGATTTTTGGACATAGTTATATAGAAGTTGCAATCACACCAGACCAGCAGTTGCAATTACACCAGACAGCAGTTGCAATCATTGTTTTGTTTAACAGATTTTTGGACATAGTTATATAGAAGTTGCAATCACACCAGACCAGCAGTTGCAATTATACCAGACAGCAGTTGCAATCATTGTTTTGTTTAACAGATTTTTGGACATAGTTATATAGAAGTTGCAATCACACCAGACCAGCAGTTGCAATTACACCAGACAGCAGTTGCAATCATTGTTTGTTTAACAGATTTTTGGACATAGTTATATAGAAGTTGCAATCACACCAGACCAGCAGTTGCAATTACACCAGACCAGCAGTTGCAATCATTGTTTGTTTAACAGATTTTTGGACATAGTTATATAGAAGTTGCAATCACACCAGACCAGCAGTTGCAATTACACCAGACCAGCAGTTGCAATCATTGTTTGTTTAATAGATTTTTGGACATAGTTATATAGAAGTTGCAATCACACCAGACCAGCAGTTGCAATTACACCAGACCAACAGTTGCAATCATATTTTTTAACAAAATTTCCCAGAGTTATTCAGTACTTGCAATCACATCAGAGCAACTCAGCAGTTGCATCCACACTACACCAGCAGTTGCAATTACAACACACCATCGGTTGCAATCATTTTGTTTAAATTTTTTTAACAGATATTTGGGTAGAATTATACAACAATTGCAATCACACCTAATGCGGGCTTGCAATCACACCTAATGCGGGAGACAGGGAGGCACGCTGACAGAGAGGCGCGCGGCGGCGCGGGGACAGGGAGGCGCTCAGCGGCGGTGGGGGAGAGGGTGGCGTGGGGACAGAGAGGTGCGCGGCAGCGGCGGGGGGCAGGGAGGCGCGCGTACAGGAGGGGCGAGGGCGTGCTCGGGGTGTTATTGCATCTGGGTGCATTCAATATAGAGAATGCACCCAGGTGCATTTATTGGCGCCGTATATATATAGTTTGTATATTTGGAGTCATCTACTTACAATAACTAGAGGAAGCTCTGGCTCAACGGTGCTATTCGGTTCAGCAGCAACAAATTCGGACGACTATAAAAACACCCTAAGGCCCCCAGGGATTAGGTTTTAGCGGGGACGAAGGTTCTCTCCGTCGAGCAAGCGGCGTCGACGGTTTCCTTAGGCGTGCGAGCGGCGGCAATTTCGAGGACCAGCGGTGGTGACGCCCTGAGGCGGGCGACTGATGGCGACGCTCCTGAGGCGGGCGGACAAGTGCCAATGACTCTCCCGAAGCGGACAAGCGCCGGCGACGCACTCCAGGCCCAGTGGCGATAGCGGTTGCGCGAGGCGCGTTAGGCTTCGGCAGTGGCGGCGGTGGCCCTAAGGGAGCGTGGCGGCAATGGATCTGGGAGGCGCGCACGCGGCGGTAGATCCTAGAGGCACGTGCGTGACATCTGCTCCTCGGAGGCGCGCCTCCCGGAGTGGCGCACGCTGGCGTCCCACCTTCCACGACGATGCCGGCCTTCCCAAGCGCATGCGACGACGACAGACTTCCCTAGGCGCGAGCGGTGGCGGATCGATGGTCCTGTTTTTATGTGATTTTGTATACATATTTATATCAGCGTCAATAGTGATACAATGTCAGTTTATGGCTCTCCTTCCATCTTTTGTATGTTTATGATATTCCTATTCACATTTTATGTAAATATTTATTGATTTTTACGTAGTGTACCGCAATGCATAAATAACTACATATGTAGCATAATTAGTATCAGTACATATCATAAACTGGTTCTAACAAACCTAGCTGCATGGCTGTTGGAGAGATCCTATATTTATGGACGAAATAAAATATTGAAAATCAGATTTTTGTTTCCATGCATGCCAATCCATTTCCTTTCAACTCACATTCTTCTCATCCTAAATTTGTGCTCATGCAACAGAAAACAGATTTTGTACACAATATACCGCAGTGCAATAATACCTTCACCGTGTACTATAATTAGTCTTAGTTTGTATCATAAACTGGTTCTAACGAGGATAGATGTATGGTTGTTGAAGATATCCTATATTTATGGAAGAAATTAAGCATTTAAATCAGATTTTTTTGTTTCCATGCATGTCAGTCCATATCCTTTCAACGCACATTCTTGTCATTCTAAATTTGTGCGCATACAACTTGAAACAGATTTTTACGCGATGTATCACACCGCGTGTAGCATAATTAGTATCAGTATATGTCATAAACTGGTTCCAACGATCCTAGCTACATAGCTGTCGTAGAGATTCTACTTTAATGGGTGAAATAAAACATTTAAATTAGATTTTCTGTTTCCATGCATGCCAATCCATTTTCTTTCAACACACATTTTTGCCATCCTAAATTTATGCGCATGTAGCAGAAAATAGATTTTTCGTGGTGTACCACAATGCATAAATATCACACCGTGTAGCATAATTAGTATCAGTATATATCATAAATTGATTCCAATGAACCTAGTTGCATTGCTGTTGAAGAGATCCTATATTTATGGAGAAATAAAGCATTTAAATCAGTTTTTTTGTTTCCATACATGTCAATCCATTTCCTCTCAATACATATTCTTGTCATAATAAATTTGTACACATGCAGCAGGAAACTGATTTTCTACGCAGCGTACCGTATTACATAAATACCTACATCATGTGGCATAATTAGTATTAGTATATATCATAAAATGTTTCTAACGAGACTAGTTGCATGGTTGTTATAGATATTATATATATATGGACAGAATAAAGCATTTAAATCAGGTTTTTTTTGCTTTCATGCATGCAATAATTAACGGATACGCTTCATAATTTCTCACGCATGCAAATAGAAACAAACTACACGTATGCAAGGAATGGGACGCATGCGGGAGGTAGGCTAGCGGCCAGGCTGATCCGGGCTTCTTGTATCCTATTGGAAGGTCAGGGCTCCAAATATCCTCACCATATATATATATAATATATATATATATATATATATATATATATATATATATATACAAGTTAATGGAAGCCCTGGGCTTCTATTAGTGGGGGAAGCCCCAGCCAGGACGCCAGCCATGTCGCAGTCGGCCTAGTGTACGCGTGCTTGCGTCAGCCATGCAGATGACAGCCACGAATCCCGGATGATACGCGTCAGACAATATACACACGTATAAATATATGTAGTAATGTGCGTAAATCATACATAGAAGGATTCTTTTGTATCACGAATCACGGGAACGAATATTACCATGTGCACACCATTTACGACTGCATAAAGATGTGTAACATAATAGCATAAACCATGCATTATATAAATTTTGACCGGTTTGGGATAAGGAAAGACGTGTTGTACAATCGCGAAAATAAAGGGACAGTTACGGTTTGAGGAGCATTAGTAGAAGGAAATAGATTTTAATTTACAGCCGCAGTTCGTCCACGTTCGTATCTGTGATATTGGCGGCGATTAACGGCGACGGAAGGGACAGCACCCGGCGGCGATTAACGACGAGAGAATGTCCGGCATCGGCGCTGGTGATGACATGCAACCTGTAGCGTCTGTGCATAGATCAACAGGTACGTCTACTTCAATGGACATGCATCCTGTAGCGTCTGCAATCACCAGTTACACAGAGGGTGTATCTGTTACTCCTCCCGTGACATTGAGGGCACCTGTACATATTGATGAGCACACAAAATCGGCAGACGTGGTAGGCGCAGATAAGCACATCCCCATGAGACATATTAGGGCGCATGAACAGGACACACCTCATATTCTTCAAAGCCATGTAAGTTCTCTCGATTATGATAATATTAGTTTCGTACATTCTTTTTGTAATGCTGTACCTATATTACATTAGATTTAGTCGCTATTGAATTGTAAATGTTAAATTTCTGTGCACAGCCAGACAATATTGATATAAGATTGATACCTAAAGTCGGTATGACATTTAGTAACATGGACGAGGCGTACAATTTTTGTAGTCAATATGCATACGAGGTTGGATTTCCGTTGAAGAAATATAGAGAGCGGAAGAATTGTAAATGGTTGAATTGTTCAATGGAAGGAAAGAATGCTGAAAGGGTAGCTGGAAATCCAAGGATACGTAACACATGTTCAAAACGAACACAGTGCAAGGCTGGGATGAAACTTAAGAAAATCTATGATGATGCTAAAGAGAATGTTATTTCCGTCCGAATTGATCTGATAAACTATGAGCATAATCATGAATTCTTGAAGAAAGATACAGAAAAAGGGCAATTGCAATGCAACAAAACTCATGATCGTGATTATATGGAGTTCCTTAGTGCGATGCAAGAAAGCAGGATTCCACAACATTGCATTATGGATTTTGTTTCAGAAATGCATGGTGGTCCAGAAAATGTTCCAGTAACCATGCAAGACATGAGTAACCTGTAAGTGTATTATGCATTGACAATAATGGTATTATATATTACCGAAACAATCGAAATGTGTTAAAAGCATGTAGTGCATAATCATTACATTTTTTGATATGAAGAAAGCATGGCAAAGGGAAAGAAATGCAAATGATGTGTCGAAGCTATTACATTTTTTTCATTATGCAAGAAAGATAATCCACAATTTTTTTTTGACTTTCAACTGGATAAAGAAAGGAAGATTTTAAGCATATTTTGGTCACATGCTAGCCAGCAAGCCGAGTACATTGATTTTGGTGATGCAGTTACCTTTAATACTACACATAAGACTAATATGTATGATAAGCCATTAGGCATGTTTGTTGGCTCGAACCACCACCTACAATGCACAATATTTGGGTTTGCTTTACTAGGAGACGAGACAGTTGATACATTCGAGTGGGTCTTCAATACATTCAAAACATGCATGGGATGTGACGGACCACGAGTGATGTTGACAGATATGTTGTAATAAATGGTTTGTATTTATTAGACACTTCCTATATGATATCATATTACCTTGCCTAATGTTATGTAAATTTATCTATTTCAGATCAAGAACCTGCTATGCCAATCGCACTAGGCAGAGTATTCCCAAACACAATACATCGATTATGTTTGTGGCATGTGCAAAACAGGTATATGCCCTACTTGAATGAATTGTATGCAAGATTTGGGGAAATGGATTTCAAAACAAGGTTCCAATCTATAATACATCATCCATTGAATGAAATGGAGTTTGAGGCTGCCTGGCAAATGATGCTAAATGATTTCCAGCTACACGAGAACAACACCCTTGTCAGATTGTATGAAATACGTAAAGATTGGGTACCTGCATTTTTCAAAGGAGACTATTGTGGTCTTATGGTCTCTACACAACGAAGCGAGAGCATGAACAAGCTGGTGAAGAGTGCCCACGTGGATGCAAACACACCACTTCATCAATTTGCAAAGCAAATGATGAAGCTCCTGCATAGCAGGAAGATGAAAGAGGCCAAAGAGGCACTAGGATGCATGGTAAGTGAAAAAATGAAAAACGTATGTTTTATGCTATTAAAAACAAAACGGTATTAATACTGTATTGTGTAATTTGCAGGGTCAAAAGGATACAACTACATTGTATATGTTTGAAATAAGAGTTGCAAGGGCATACACTAGAGCTGTAATGACAAGGTTCCAGGAGACCGTAAAATATGCAACTGCATACCGAATAGACCATGATACAGAGGGTGATGTAAATGATTGGGTGGTGAAACATACTACAAGATCAAATAAAATTGTTTGGGGACAACACCAATTCAAAATAAGGGCTGATGTGGATGCCGGAAAGTATTCATGTGAGTGCAAGCATTGGGAGCATACAGGTGTGTTATACTAAACGAATATTTCTATATGAAATGATAAATTATTACGAATATAGCACTGTTTGCGAGTAATATATGACATAATGTATGGTTAATCAATTATAGGCTGTTCATCTTGTACGCGCTTTCAAGCATCTACAAATTGAAAGGATCCTGAGTGAGTACATTTTGCAACGATACACATACTCCGCGCGACAAGATGTGGCTTTTTCAAGAGACGATAGGAATTTGAAAGGAAAAGATGGAGAAACTAGATCATATAGACAGAAGATGTTGCTTAAAAAAGCAATGAAAGTAGTCCACCATGCGAGTCTATCTAAAGCTGGGAATGATAAAGCCCTAGAGATGATGGATGAATTATTAGGGTTATTGATGCGTGTGGAGCCTGATATAGGTACTGGTGAGAGTTGTGGCACAAGTGCTGGCGATGACATCCAGGTACACACATTGTGTTATTATGAATACACCATTATTACATGTCGGTAATGATCCATGTATGTAATTTAAATGATATAGGTCGAAGCGTATGAAACATAAGACTTGGTTATAGATAATTTACGCAAATTAGATGATGGGAACGAGGTATGCAACATAATTTTATAATGTATTATTTATGCTGCTCTATAACATTTGTGTCTTCACTGGAGTTTGTGTTATTTCACAGGAAATTGTAATGGGGTCTAATACAAATGAATGCAATGCTAACGATGATCAAAGTAATATGCCGATATTAACATTGGAACATAACACTGATATGCGTCTGGTTGATAGTAGTGCTACGGATGTGGAAGCTAGAAAGGTAATAACATTGCTATATTATATGATGAATATGTGAATATGAAAACTGACTTAATATCTTTCATTTGTTGAAACTGGAGTTTCATATGGAAGGTGTAAACTTAGCAAGACCAGATAAGGCCAAGCCTAAGGGAAGAACGATCAAAAGTAGTGAGCAACAAGTTCTTAAATTGGGTGCGCAAGGAGCTAAGAAGATGAGCAGGAAGTGCCAGAAATGTGGCATAGCTGATGGTCACAACAACCGTACGTGTTTAACTGTGGAGGATAATAGGGTTCGATTGGCTAACCTATCTGGACATAAGCGAGGACGGCCTCCTGGTTCAAGGAACAAAAGCATAGGTGCAGCACCATAGTGGAATGAGACATCAACGTCGAAAAAATGAACGTTGTATGTTGGAGATGATGATTCATCTGGTAGAGAGTAGAATACCATAAGATTTATGATAAAATTATATTCTGGATGTAAATGTGAATCATATGTTAAATTGTCAATGCACAGACAGCGTCATAAATATGTTTACATACTGTCATAAACGTATGTGAAAGTTATCATAAGCATTTAACAGTTATGTAGATTTATGAATGTACATCGACTTGTTTTATAGCATAGGACATTGTCGTATGTAGCATAAATGTATGTTCGAATATGCATAACACTGGCCATAAAATGTTCAGATTGTGAAGCTTATAAAGCAAAGAACATTGTCGTATGTAGCATAAATGTATGTGCAACTATGCATAACACGGCGTTGTTTATTGCATATACTGGTCAGACTGTGAAGCTTATGACTGTACAAAGAGATGTTTCCAGCATAGAACCGTGATAATTGTATCATAAACTTGAAACAAAACAAGCATAATGGATGGGCATAAAACGTTGTCGTATGTAGCATAAATGTATGTGCAACTATACATAACACGACGTTGTTTATTGCATAAACTGGTCAGACTATGAAGCTTATGACTGTACAAAGAGATGTTTCCAGCATAAAACGGTGATAATTATATCATAAACTTGAGACAAAACAAGCATAACACGATGTTGTTGACAGCATAAAATTATACAGGAAATTGGCAGAATCAAGTGCATGAAACACACATGAAGATCAAACACATAGGGTACAATATTCCAGTTTAGACATCACTGATCCCCAAGTTGTCGTTGACATAACATAAGAAACGTCTACCGTCTTTGCCCATAGTATACACACATGACTCAGTTGAAGTTTATGGAACCATTGTATACACAATATATGACATATCTAAACTAAACTACATCCATTAAACCTTAAATCTTTGGATGTCTTCAAGCAGCTATAATGCTTTGTTCTTCCGATGGAATTTGATATAATGCAGCGCAAGAGACTGTATCTCACTAGTGTTGCCCTGCAAGCCAATAAAATTGTGTTAGATATACATGTGTACCATATGTTGCTTTGGGCCAACTATAAAATTAACTGATAAATTTGTACGTACTGCTTTGATGTCTGACCGCAGAGATCCTTCGACGCAGTCATAAAGAGAATGTATCCCATAACATAAAACCCACAATCATTGGATCCTGCTGCCATGGTAGGACAATTTGGGGACAAGTCAATTGTGAAATTGCCAAATTTGGGAAAACATGTCCTGGGCTGTACATGTTGTATGACTTTGTTTAATCTACTCATAATAACCTTAGCCCATGATAACTTTCTGCCACCTAAGTCCAATTGGGCAAAATGATAGTCCTTCCAAGTAGTACCACCAAGTGTTGCCCCATATGGATTGGAATCTAAAATGTGAATGCACTTCTTGACTGTATTGACAACATACAATGTCTAGTGCCCCCTGCTTACCATGGGAACCATGATCTGACCATGTAAAAAAAGCATAAAGATGAACAGGGTAAATGACAAAGCATAACGATGTGATATGTACCATTTAAAACAAATTATGTTTGTAAAATGAAATACGATTGTTACCGCTTTGCATTTATCCAATTAATCTTTCTCGGGCAATGTATTATCGAGAAGTGTGTGCAGTACAGATTCATCAAAAGGTTGTGGGTTTCGGCTATGTCGTTCCTGTTCCTCAAAGTTGAGTAGTGACTGCAATAAATAATATGAATGGAGTCAATATACTTGGGATACCATTGTGTATATGAATATGGTGTAGGTATGTTACGATAATTTAACCCAACATTAACATCAAGAATTAATCTGTTCAAACTCGTGGAAGGCTGCTGATTTTTGGCATCATCATCAACACATTGGATGAAGCACTGCATAAACACATTGTCGAGACACTTCCCATCGGCGAAAGATTCATATATATCAGAACATGTCGAACAATATTCACCATAATCTATTATGTTCCTGTGGAAATTTTAATAACAATTAGTGAGGTCGCGTGCAACTACCAGCATATAAACATATTTTGATTTTGTCTGGACTTCATACCTGCTAGTGTCAGATTGCGTACCACACAAGTATTCGCGTAGAGCTAACACAGTTTGCATCTCCGAATCAAGTGAAACCTGGTCAACCCAAGGAGTGTTTGTAGCTGGATCGCTTTCAACAGAAACCTAAAAAGGTATATGAATATATATATATATCAATATGTGAACAGTTTTGGCAACTATAATGAAAATGAATATTACTGAGCTGACAAGTTCAGATGGAGTCTGATCAAAGCATGGACCACTATCGGGGATATCTGTTTGTGCCGCCTGGTTGACGCCGCCGGGAGACTAACAATTATGGTATAAATGAATTAGATGTTTAGTAAACTACTAATAATTATATAGAAAACAACGAGGTGGTGTACTCATACCTTTATTTGCGGCGTCGCATCAAATAGCGGCGAACAAGATTCCGTATGTGGTGTTGGTTGAGGAGTGACGTTTGTGTTGGTCGGCATGTTCTTGCCAACGTCACCATGTTTACCCTAAAAAAATGTAATGGTTATATGCTATTTAAAGAAAACGATGAATACAAACCTTCAATGAAAATACAAGTAATAAAAAAACATTACCACTGGGGTTGTATGTGTTTTGGTCTGTTTCATTATATTTGTATGAACCAGTGGATCAATGTCAGCTTCATCAGGGCAACTTTCTAATAGTACACAAATATGTTGTTGCCTTAACAGTAATTCATGTACCTATGTGTCTGTAAATTGCGCCTCATGCTGGGATGCTGGAGTAGACATATCAGGTACAGTTTGTGTAGCCAGACTCGTACATCCTTCTTTAGGTATCATTCAAGTAATAAAACATCGTTTTAAATGATGGCATCATAACGATATCAAAAAAAATGTTTGTATAACTGTTTTAGATTGATGTAAAGACCATAAAACTGACTAACCTGCCGACTGGGGAAGAATATCATCTGATTTTGTAGTTGTTTTCTGCACATCATAACCATCTTCATTGTCCCCCGACTCAGCTCAGAGGACCTCATCAATTAACTCACCAAAAACATCAGATAGATTGTATTGTTTCTCAACAATCTGCTGAAGAGTCTGTTTAATAACTGAACAAGCATTACCAACCTCCGTATCATAATGTGACAACTTCTCTATGAATCCCAGGTGGTGGCTGGATGGAAGCTGATTCAGCTTGCTTGATATCAAATCCCTGATGAGCGGGAGTTCGATGTGAATGGTGTGCTATCCAGATGGGTCAGGATGCGGTACATCAAAAGTGTTTGTCCTGTTCTTATGCTGTTGTAAAATGAATATTACTAAGTAAATATACAGCGTATAGCTGAATATTATGTTGAAATTTTAAGACAAAGAATATATAAATAGAATCTTGCCTTAAATTGTGTTTCAACAGGTGGTACAGCTGTGTAGCAGGTCTCTGTGCTGCTTCGGAACTAAAAAAGGCGTGAAAGATGGAGTACAAACTTATACACACATATAAAATGGAATTTCATTTGTAATTATAAACGACACTGCTTCTATCCATGTACCATATATAAGACAAATTAAATTGATAAAAATATAATAGACGCGAAAAAAATACCAAACAATGTCCAAATGGTTCTTGTCCTTGGCGTATCTTGCCCTTGTCAGCACTTGACAATGCTTGAATAATATTCCTATCAAAATATTTGATGCGTGGTGTTCCACGTTTATTCTGAGGTGCAGCTGAGTCATGAAGATGATCCAAATAATACAGCTACAAAAGCATAACATGAATCATTGTGAGACATAACAAAGCATAATCTAAATGTAGATGAATTTTGCATAAAAAAATCTGGCTACATAAAACAAAAAAAAGTGATATGCTTACAAGAATGACGATGGAACATCCGTAAATGGTTGTAGAAACGTTTGTAACGCTCCTAGTATGCCACTTCTTGGCAGCTTGGCATAAATAATTGAATATTAGCTGGCACCAGTCCATCTCGTGGAAACAATCCATTTCCTCAGTTAAAAGAACCTCATGGTTAGTTATTCCCCAGCTTGTAGTAGGGAACAACAACCTATTGAACAGTATCAGGAAGAAGGATCTGATGCTTAGATCATCGTCAAACCCTTTCCTCAGACGATCTTGAAGAGCTGCAACACCAAATTCTTCTTTTGATAAACCAAGTTCAGCCCTTAAATTGTTTGCAGCAATAGCTTCATCAATGCCTAATGCCTTTCCTCCCCCAGCATTTGGTAACCCCAAAATAAGATGCACCGTCTCCTTTGTAATTTTGAGCTCCTTCCTTGGGTCGGCTCGAATTGTCATGTCATTATGGTCAAGCTTTTCCATCAGCCAAGCTAAATGAGATCTACTGCCAAGCGCGTCAACTCTCATATCAAGAATACTAGAGAACCCCCTCCATGCAATAGCTTGGCGCTGTCTGTCATTTAAAATCTGAATGCTTACTATAACATCTTGGGGATTGCATCTCACATTAAGCCTCTGCTGAAAAAATGTATACCATGAATAGCGTAAACATTTACATCTGCATAATCGCAACTCAATGTTTAAATCAAATCTCAATACAACATAATTTCATGTAGAAAATGATATATTGCCATTGACCATCAATTCTAACCTGTCGGGGGGGGGGGATCCACTGCTTTCCTCCGCTTTGTAACTATCTTCTTCAAGACTTTTGGAGGACTGTCATCAAATTTATGCTTCTTCGATAATGGCATAAAGTCATCGTTCTCGTCCCCAGCCTGCATTGGTTTGTGTCTAACCGTTTTCGCCGGAACATGGGGTATGTCGACACTAAAGCACTCTTGAGTAGACTGAATTATAATTCGCTTTGGATTAGATGGAGGTCGATCTACGTTCTTCATGTATGATGTTCCTGCCAAATCAAACAATACATATACATATAAAACATAATGGAGCAATAAAAATTCTGCTCATATGCAACATCCAATTAATGTATAAGCTGGCTATTCCATGCGTACTGGCCCTAAATGTACGACGAGATGTTTATGACATAACACGTTGACGTATATAGCATAATTTTGTCAATAAAACAGCATAACACGGTGTTGTTTAGTGCATAAACGTGTGAGACGTTGAAGATTATAAATTTGTGTATCCGTTTAACAATGAATTTATGCTGAATTGTTTTTTGATAAATGAAACAATTGAGTTACTAATAAGGTGACACGGATTTACGATTCAGTTTGTGTAAATATGCAAATGTAGGAGTTGGCGGTTGAGGACTTACCCATGTGTGGAGGTGCCTGAAGGCCGGCCGATTTTGGGACCCTCTGCAGTGGAGAAGACCAATGCGACGGCGGCTCGGTCAATGCGTAGGAGACGCTGAAGTTGATGGCGGGTCGGACTCTGCGTTGGAGACAGTGCTCGTGACGGCGGGTAGAATCTCTAGGGTTCGGACGCCGTGGTGGATTGAATGCGGCTCGATCTCTGAGGTGGAGAAGAAGAAGGGGGCGGCGGCTCGGTCTCCACGATTCTGGGTCCCTCTCCAGTGAAGAAGAACAAGGCGACGACGTCTCGGTCTATGCAGTGGAGAATGTGAAGGCGACGACGGTCGGTCTCTGTGTTGGAGACGCTGAAGGCGACGGCGGGTATAATCTCTAGGGTTCGGCCGCCACGGTGGAGAAGAAGCAGATGGCGGCGATAATGCTAGGGTTCGGCCGCCGCGAGCGTTACGGGCGAGGTGAGCTGAAAAACTGCGTGCTCGTGGGTGGATTCGTGGGCCCGATACACGTAATCTGTTGGGCGAAATCAACGCGAAGGCCCATGGACCGACACGTGGATTACTGTTTCGTAAACAGAAACATAAGACATCGTAATATCAATATTTTGTGTGGGGATTAGTACGGCTGCCCAAATTGTGGGAACACAATCTTCTCGTGGGCCCGGATGCCCGAAACATGCGCATACGAAAAGTGTATAAACTGATGCACGAATGAGCATAAAACATAATAATATTTGACGTAAGCAGGTGGTACAGTGAGCCAAAAAGTCTGCGCACCTAGTCGGTGCGGTGCGGTCTGCGCACCTGGTCGGTTGGTGGTCGGGGCTTCCAATAGTTATACAGAGCCCAGGGCTTTAAATACTATATCTATATACATATATACATATATATACACATACACTAGGTATGTGCCCGTGCGTTGCCACGAAAGTTGCAACTAAAAGAGGCAACCAAAACATAGCTTAAACTTACAAGAACACGCGATTAGACTACATGGAACACACTTTTGAAATAAAAATATCTTCTAATGGCAACATGTCATTATACAACAAATATAAAATCATACTACCTCCGTTCTCGAATATTTGTCATCCGCTAGTTCATTTTGAACTAAACCGTGACAAATAAAAAAGAATGGAGGGGGTACATGCTAACAAAAAGCTAGATAGACCCGGTATACATTTCTTATTTTTTCTAGAGCCCACCTTGTGCATATGCATTAGTTTGGCTATGTATGTCAGCTAGGGCCAACTTTGGGGATGTTGTACTGCTCGTTGAGGTTGGCCAATAAAGCCTTGGATGCAGTCCCTATGCGACTTATTGGCAACTTTGGCCATCTTCTACATGTCGATCTTCCTCGTCTGTTCCATGTAGCGTCGCTCCGCCGGTGTCAGATGGTTGTAGTCAAGATGTGGATTCCCTTCTTCATCTCCCATCTTGCCAGCTTCAACCAGCCCATTGTCATTATTAGGTTAGTTGGTACGTTAGAGTTCCCCTTGAAGAATAACCATTGGATTAGATATGAAGTGAGTTGTAACTAGCTAAAAAATGACTTCAGATTCATGAAGTCCAGTTACACAAAAAACAAAAGGTCGTACAACATATATGTAAAACGGAACATGTTGTTAGAAAGATGAACCAAGCTCCACATGGGAAGCTACCTATTTACCAATGAAGCGAGGAATTCCTCTCGACAGCCTAGGGCGTCAGCAAACGAGGGGATTTTGATAGTCTCAAAGATGGATTGAAAGGGACCGGGCACAGCGGCATACACAGTGGCATCGTAGCCCATGTGAGAATGACCACGATGGGACCGGACCTTAGACATGTGCTTTGGCGTGGGACAAACGAGGGGATTTTTAACCCAGCATGAAATTCGCTTCCAGGGGAGTCGAACCTAGGACCTGAGGAGTGTTGCTCATACCACTAACCAACTCGGCTAGAGGCCCTTTCGTACCATCGCTAACAAATATAGTAATGTTTATCAACACATCCAATTGTGCAAAAAACCGAACAACATATTCTTAAGTCTAAAATTGTCTAGTGTAACTATCTATGCTCAGTAATATGTTCGTTTTATCTACGACTGGTGGTATAACTTAAAGTACTCCCAACAAAGGGTGCAATTTGAGGCTCCATCCTGCTTTGATTAAAAAAGGGCACAACTTGAGGCTTAACCATCTTGCTTTGATTCAATAAACAGTTGTGAGAATTGTAGTTTTTTACGCAGCATAGAACACTATACATGAATAACTTAACAATACCAAGGAATCTAGGTTAACTGATCACACATCATTGACTGTTTATTGGTTGCAACTACGTGATGACATAATAGTAACAACAATACAGAGCAACGAAAGAACACTATGCTCTAAGGAACATATTCATGTATATATGTACGATCTGGTGTACATACTAGAAACTACTCAGGCTTGGGGAGGGAAGATGGGTGAGCTACCAGATCTTCGGTCACAGCTACCAAGTTTCTCGTCCGCTGTGTTTGCAGGTGTGTAAGAATCATCGAAATCTAGGACTCGTGCCTCGGTCTACAATGTAAACTACAATTAGAATACATGACTAATCTTTAAAACAGAATCATATTTGCAATCCCACCACTAATAAGGCTTGGAACGTGCATAGCTATCCCACATTCAGACATGTAGCTATGCACATTATAAGGGAGATGGCTAGAAATGGAAAATAGTAAAATATGGTTTCTAAGAGAGATTGTTTCCTGATTGTCAAATTACTATGCTATAACAAGTTGCTGCTACGCACTGTGATTTCAGTCTGTGATCAATGCACACAACTGAACAAACGACGATATAAAAACATGAACTACAAATTAAGGATGCAAATATAGTTCAAATATCGAAAAGAAATATAGATAATTAGACCCTTCCATAAATATCTTAGTCTCCTGCCCAACAGGCCAAAATCGTAACCTAGGAGGATACATACATGCACACACATGAACCTCGTATCGACTGGCCATGTCGAACAGAGTGTACCAAATCAAGTAACTGCAACAAACAAACCAAGTTACATAACACAAACAATAAAATACACACTCATGAAAATTGAATTATACATGTACCAAACTGAACAAGCAAGCACCACCAATGTCCACACAAACAGTATGAGATGACCAAATAACGAACTAATAATGGACAAATTTTTGAATAGATAATGCCAAAATCGTAGGGCAACCCTATAAGAGACAGAAGAAACAATACTGAACAAGAGGAACATTCTTCTATGTAGCTGAGTCTTCCCTCAAAGAACAACGTAATTCTTTTACCTGTGCTCTTAATCTTGGTATTTATAATGACCAGGGTTCAAGAAAAAGCACAATGCATGGTTTATGAGAAGCGACAAATGCAATATAGCATGGGAAAATGTACCTACAAGAAGATCAATGGGATGACGATTTAGTGCTTCGATGTCCATCTATGCTTATCTGATGTACCCTTGCATATGGTTGAGAACAATAATCTATAATTCGATTATTAGTTCTTAGGAACATCAGAATGTTTGTAACAGGACAACATCTTTTGCGATTAATGGGTACCTTTAATGATTGAACAACACTACGACAGCAACAAGACGCAGTGAAGAATTAGCCAACAGCCATACCTGTGTGGGACGCCTTGGCCTAATTGCAGATTCCTCAAATGCAAAATGTCAAATAGTTGGGAATAAGGAGGCTAGTGACACAAATTTTGGTTGCCTTCTTGTGAGAATGGGCACCACGAGACATAGAAAAGTACATCAACATAATCATCCTTGTTTGCATGAATAAGATTTACTACCATTGCCAAGGTGAGCTCATCTCCTTAAAAGGATAGAAATTGGTCAAATTAAAATTTTATAAATAAAACTGATAGAAAACCCTTATGCTCAAAGCTTCGGTTGCTCTCTATTGTAGTACAACCGAAAACAAAAGGAAACAACAAGAAACATACCTTGCAAAACCTCATAGACTGCCAATCAAATTAAAACCTCACAAACCACCAATCTACAATAAAATAAGAATGAGCCCTAAAGCTCTTCTTTATCGATGACAAAACAACATAAATGTAGAAAACTTAACTCAACTAACACTATGTTTGACATGAGCACATGAACAGTTGTGGATTCCACAGCACGCTAACACGGTTGTAGACCATATATCCATCAGATGAGCATGTGCGAACCAAATTCACTGAAGAGTAGTTCACCTTCCTACAGTGTAGCAGATCTCGTCGCTGCTCCTAGTGAGCCGGCTCAGGCTAGCCATCCTCACTATGGCCTCCGCGAATCCCTCCTAAAGGCGTTGGCGGTGTAGAACCTCACGAGGGTGTCCGCGACACCGAGGCCGAGTGGAGGACTCCTCTATTACGCAGCAGCGAGGCAAAGTAGGCACCGTCGAACTGTGCGAGCGTGGGGAGATAGACCGTCTCAGAGAAGATGACCAGACAGAGAGGGACAACATATGGAACATGATCTAGGTGCAGAAGTTGTAGATCTGAAGACATGGTATGGGGGAAGAAGGGGCGGCGGTCGTGGAGGGTGGGGCGGTCACAGACCTACGCAGTGCCGGTGGGCGCGGGGTTCATGGAGGCGGGGCGTACGGGCGAGGATGGCATGGAGGGGGTGTGGCCTATGAGGGTCACAGAGGCGGGGATTGGGGTAAGGGTGCATGCACAGGAAAAGGGGTGGGCGCAATCGAGCGGGTGGGAGGCCAAGCATCAAGGCGAGAATGGAGGGGTGCGGGCGCGAGAATGACGGAGTAGAGGATGTCGGCAAGGATGGGGGCGGGGGCAACCATGGGCGGGCATCTCGGTGGGGAGGACGAGAGCGGGGACATGGTGCGTTAGTGTGGACGCCCACGTTAGACTTTTATAGAATAGTAGAGAAACAGTAAGGCACATACCTTACAAAACCTCACAGACTGCCAATCAAATTAAAACCTCACAAACTGCCAATCTACAACAAATAAGGACGAGCCCTAAAGCTCTTCTTTATCAGTGATAAAACAACATAAACATAGAAAACTTAACTCAACTAACACTATGTTTGACATGAGCACATGAACAGTTGTGGATTCCACAGCACGCTAACACGGTTTTAGACCATATATCCATCAGATGAGCATGTGTGAACCAAATTCACTCAAGAGTAGTTCACCTTCCTATAGTTGTAGCGGATCTCGTTGTTGCTCCTAGTGAGCCGGCTCAGGCTGGCCATCCTCACCATGGCCTCCGTGAATCCCTACTAAAGGCGTTGGCGTTGGTGGCGTAGAACCTTACGAGGGCATCCGCGACACTGAGGCCGAGAGGAGGACTCCCCTGTTGCACAGCAGCGCGGCTATGTATGCATCATCGAACCACGTTGGTGTGGGAGACGGACTGCCGCGGCGATGATGACCAGCCAGAGAGGGACAACATATGGAACATGATCTAGGTGCAGAAGTTGCAGATCTAAAGACATGGTATGGGGGAAGAAGGGGCGGCGGTCGTGGATCGGGATGGGGCGGGGGCGGTCATAGACCTACGCGGGGCCAGTGGGCGTGGGGTTCATGGAGGCGGGGGCGTATGGGCGTGGATGTTATGGACGGGAGCATGGCCCGCGAGGGTCACTATAACACCCTGATTTTGGGGGTATAAAATTTCTTTCTAATTATCACCCAAAATCATGTGTTACTCTTCTTTTTCTCACTCTATGTTTTCTCTCTCTCTAGATTCATTCTCCCTTTTTCCTTTTTGATTAGAGATAGCCTAGACTAGTGGAGGTTAATTATTTATTTTTGACAAAACATTTTGGGTCATGACATGTTGCATCATGCTGAGCTTAAAATATTCTTTGAGGTGTTGCACATGTTTGAATTTATTTGAACTTGAAACCTAGTTTGAATTTGGATTTGAAAACCCTATAGGAAAAGAAATAGAAAAGGAATTAGAAAATCCAGGGAAAAAAGGAAAAACTATTTCGGCCCAAACCAGCCCATCAGGCCTAGTCCCGCGCGCGCTTGCCGCCCCTGACAGGCGGACCCCGCCTGTCGGTGCCAGTCTTCCGTGTGCGCTCATTCTCTCGCTCTCTGCCTGCTGGGGCCGGTCTGTTGGCGCCAGTTTCCTTCGCCCGCGCGCTCTCTCTCTCTATCTCACGGACCAGGATCGCCAGTCATCGAGCCGTTACCCCGAGCGTCCCTCTTTTCTCTCTCTATGCCGTGGACCAGCCTTGTCAGTTCTGCCTTCTCCGCGTGTCGCCGTAGACCGGCGCATGCGCACTCGCGCACGTCGCTAGGTTTCTCTGCCACAATGCCCACCCTCGCGTCTAGCCCCGCTTGTGCCCCGTGCACATCCCTCACCTCATTTCGCACACCCTCACCCTCTCTTGCGCTCTGCCCATGCCGCCAGCCGCCGCCGGAGACCCACGCCCGTGTCCCCGACCATCCAGCTCGCCGGAGACCGCCCCAAGCCTCCCCGAGCTCCGTCCCGAGGTGAGACACCCGTCCCCGTGCCCAATTTCCCTTATTATGCCCTGTGTTCGGCCAATTTCACCCTTGCTGGTGTTCGGCCGTTGTAACACCCTGAATTTGGGGTATAAAATTTCTTTGCTCATACTCACAAATTCAGGTGTTACTCCTCTCTTCACATCTTCCCCAACCTCCTCTTTCTCTATTTTTTTATAGAAGAAGAGTGGTTATTTTTAAGTGTAAATGCAAGTATAATCTAATAGGTTAAACCCTAAGGGAACAATGGTTGTTGCATCATGTTGGAAAACATTTATTTTGTTTGTTTGTTGTTTGATGAATGGTTTGCTTGATCTTTCATTTAATCATTTGTTTGCGCATAGTGTCACACTGAAATAAATAGAAAAGAGTAAGAAAAAGAAAAGAAAAGGAAAAACAGAATTCAGCCCAACTCCCTCCCTGGCCCAGCTCGGCCGGCCCAGCCGCCCCTTCCCTCTCTCCCCTTTCCCCCCCCCGCTCGGCCCACCGCGGTGGCCCAGCTCCCGGCCTTTTTCCCCCCCGCGCCAGCTTCCCCCTCGCGGGCCCGCGCGCGCCGCGGCCCACCCCAGCCCCCGCGGTGGCCCAGCACGCCATCCCCCCCGCCAGCCCAGCACGCGCGCGCTGCTAGCCCCAGCCCAGCCGCGCCCCCAGCCCAGGTCCCCGCGCGCGTCAGCCGCGCCTGGCCCAGCACGCGCGCGTAGCGCGCATGCAGCCGCGCGTGGACGCCCAGCGCCGCCGCCGCTCCAGCCAGGCCCGCGCGTCAGAAGCTTGCGCGCTGTGCTTCTTCCAAATCGAACCGCCTGTGCGAAATTCCAGAGAAGAAACCGCCCGCTGCACAGTTTTTTCCTCACCCGAGTGCTCAGTTTTTCTCGCCCACGACCTCGCTCTCCGCCTCGCCGTCGCAGCTGCGTCTCGCCCGGAGTGTCGCCGTCGACGCCGTGTG
Source organism: Zea luxurians (assembly GCA_029449295.1). Lineage (NCBI taxonomy): Eukaryota > Viridiplantae > Streptophyta > Magnoliopsida > Poales > Poaceae > Zea > Zea luxurians. Next base: position 38,152,284 of record JAOPSE010000001.1, on the reverse strand, counting down.
CTCGCTGCGCAGCGAGTCTCGCCCGCGCGCCCCGCTGCGGCCGTCGTCGTGCGCGCCGCCGAGGTGAGCTCGCCCACCCTTCCTCTCTCCCCTTCCTCCCCTGCACTGTGCCGTCGTTGGAGCTCCGCAGCGTAGGTTAGAAACTCCCTTCTCTCTTTTCCCCAACCCTCTTCCCCGTAGCAGCCGTGCCGGCGAGCCTCGCCCTGCCGCTGCCCAGCTTCGCGGCCAGCAGGCCCTGCGCGCGGCTGTTTCCCTGCCGTCGCGAATCGCAGCACGCAGCAAGCCGGTGCCCCGGCGTGCAGACCCCACGCACCCTCGCCCTGCTCCTTCGCGCAGCCGCGTCGACGTAGCAGCAGCGTCCTGTCGCCGGCGAGCCTAGTCCCTGCGCGCCGTGGCCGAGTTGTTGCGCGCTCAGCACGCCCAGCCACGTTGACGTTTAGCGCCGTAGCAGCCGTTCGCCGTCGAACCTCGCCCCTGCGCGTCGCAGCTGCGTTGTTGCGCGCTCGCTGCCGCCCAGTTCGCCCCGGCCGTTCGTCTACCTTCGCCGTGCCTCACTACTGTTACCTAGCGCGTCGCGTACTCGTCAGTCTCACGCGCGCAATTTCGCACGTGATCACGGGTATCGCACGCGCCGTCGTCGTTGTTTGTAGAGTCCTCGCGCTGTTTCGCGCGTGTCGCGCGCGCAATCTGCGCGCATTAATTAATTACTTCATTATAATCGTCCGTACGCGTTAGTCATATAGTTCTCGTATTAATCATCGAATAATTATTTTTTTATCTAAAATATTCCACACAAGTAGTTTACGTCAACTAAATTGAACTTAGAAATATAATTTTCGCGTTTAAACGTAATATAGGTTGTTCGTCGTCATATCATTAATTAGTCGCGGTTTGTTAATTATTTAATGTGTCGCGCGTCGCACAACGAGTGCGCGCGCTCGCGTTTGCTTGCGCGCAGTGCGTCGACGGGACTCCGTCTACGTTCGCCTACCCTTCGTCTACCACTAGACGACTCCCGTCTACCCCCCCGTCTACCCCCCGTCTACCCCCCGTCTAACCCCCGTGTGCGTTCGTGTCATTCGCCATCGCCCGCGCGTCGCGCAATGAATCGTCTCGTGCTGTTCGCGCGCGTTGCGCGTGCTGTTTGCACGTGTCGTCGTGCGTTCTACGCATGCTAATAATTCGCCTCAACTAGAATAGCTCACGCTAATTAAATATATATTTAAGCAACGGTTATTCGAACAACACACTAATCGGGACTAAGTAGTAATTTTACTCGGCATGTGATTATTGTCCGTTAATATGATTAAGCCGAATTAAATATTATAATTCATATTCGCTTAGTATACATGTGATATCCCTCGACCGTAGTATCAGCCGTCTCGGTTCCGTTCTCGCGTAGTCATAGATGCGAATTCTATGTCGCGTGCATATTTACTTGATCTATGCTGTTGTATGGTGTACTGTTTTCTACCATTTCAAGAATGTTGGATGTATGTTTGCACTCGCGTAGATATCGGGCCGTTCATGGAGTCTGAGGGAATTGCAGGAGAAGACCCTGAGCAGCAGCAGCTTGGTGAAGGCAAGTGTCCTCTGACCCATTATGTCTCATTTACTTTATAATACACTGTCCCACATACTATGAACAACCTAAGGATCTACTAGCTTTCTATTTACCTTGTCCTTGATTTACCTTTTGGGTTACTATGGTTAGCTACATGCTAGCGCTTTACTTTAATCAATGAACATGATGAGATACAACGATGATACTATGATTTTATTCTGGATATGATGATATACTTGTGGCATTTAGGGGACTCGGGCTGTTTCCCGAGTACCTCTCCGTAAGGACCTGTTCGTTGAGAGATCACCCGGGATAACAGTGCAACCATGAGGGTGAAATGGGATGCCCTTAGCTAATTAATTAGAGGAACTAGAGGTGTAGTTGCTTCGCCGTCGTGCTGTCAAAGGGGTCCAGGCACAGTGCTTGCTCTGCCGAGGCTGAGTGCCGAGGTTCTTTCGTTTTGCTTTTTGTTAGTCACTCTCCTGCGGGGAGAGGTACTGTGTTTATCAAACTGGAGAAACCTAACGAGCGGCTATGACCTCTAGGGAATCTTTGTAAAGGCTACGTAGTGATACCCTGCCAGGCCACCTAGGTAGTGGTCAATGGGGATTAGCTCTCCCCGGGCAGAAAGGAATGATGACTCATGGGTAAAGTGTGCGACCTCTGCAGAGGGTAGTGAAACTGATATATCAGCCGTGCTCACGGTTATGAGCGACCTTGGGATCCTCTTTGATTAGAGATACAGATGGTTCGGGATACAATGGTTCTATTAATGTTGTTGGTTCGATGATGATCATGATGTTTCCTCGATGAGGAAATAACTCAGGGGATGGTTATATAATAAAACTTGGCTCCTACAAATAACAAATACCTGACCAACTAAAAGCAACTACTGAGCCTAACCCCACATAAAGGCTAGTCCACTTCAGCCAAACGGGGCATTTGCTGAGTACGTTGATGTGTACTCATCCTTGCTTTACCACAAAACACCAGGTTGTCCACATTGCAACCACTGCTCGGGAGAGGACGAAGTCGTGGAAGGGGACTTCCAGGAGTTCCAAGACTACGACGAGTTTTAGGTGTGGGTTGGCGGCAACCCCCAGTCAGCTGCCTGTGAAGGCCTTATCTTTACTGCGTTTCGCTTAGCACCTTGATTTATCAGTTAAGTTGATGACTATGTGGATGTCTATGACTCTGTGATGTAACAAGATAATACTCTTTTATGTTATTATTCGAGCACTGTGCGATGATGTTCATTTATGTAATCGCTGTGTACGTGAGTTCTGATCCTGGCACGTACATAGTTCGCATTCGGTTTGCCTTCTGAAACCGGGTGTGACATAAGTGGTATCAAAGCCGTGCTGACTGTAGGACCGCTGACCTAGAGTAGCACTGGTCGTACTAAGGACTATTGACCTTCACCCTCACCTTGACCTCTGGCGTCACTTCAAAAGTCGGTCACCTCGACCAACCCTATGTTTTACTACATATATATATATGTATATATATATATATTATACCTTGTTAAAATTTTATTTTGTTCTGTCTATGGTTTACTCACTTGTGATATTAGTTCTGTTCTTACTCTTATGCTTACGGTGTCTTTTGTAGATGGCTCGACTTAGACACACTGCTCGTAAGTCGGTGATTCCTTTCCTGCCGTCTCGCCTTGCGGAGCGTCCTCTGCGCCGCACCGTGTCCGGTCAGTCGAGTCACCTGGAGAGGCTGCACCACCGCCTGCGTGAGGAGCAGGAGCGCCAGCGTCAGCAGGGGGAGCAGCAGGGCTCTTCCTCCCCACCTGAGCAGGAGGTGGAGTCCGTGAGGCGCCGCTCCCCTGTTCCTCAGCTGGAGGCGCCCCCTGCACCACCGCGGGACGCCCCGGCTGTTGGAGGAGCTACTGGAGGAGGTCCTGGAGGAGACCCCGACGACGACGATAGCGGCTCAGACCACAGCACCGAGTCCTCTGAGCCGCAGGAGGAGGAGGGATGGGTCGCCTGACCCATCACCCGTGACGCCGCTCGCGGTTGTCACTTCCACGACGCACTCGACACCTTGTTGCGCCGGGCTTTCGACCGACACACCTGGTCGATCGAGTACCGTTGTGTAGTCTACCAGCACAGTCGCGGGAGGTACCCGGACCGCTGGGAGGCTACCTGCCTAGTTCGTCGTCCGGAGGATGATCTCCGGGGTGCGGAGGCCGTTTCGGAGCATTACTCCATCTCCGAGAGGGACACTGCAGAGGCGGCTATGCAGGATGCAGCACGACGTGCACTCTCCCACTACTGTTCCTTGTTCGGTGGGGTGGCCGACGGTCTTAACCTTAGGTACTACCCCCGCCGTCCTACTGGCAGCACAGAGAGTGTGGTTGTCTCACCTGTTGGTGAGGGTAACCCTAGGTTGAGCAGCACAGTCAACCCAGTCGCTGTACTTAACACTGAGCTGGATCACTCTCTGGATGAGCTGAGCAGGGCTCGAACGGAGATTGCTGAGTTGCGTGCTGAGCTGGCAGAGCGCCGCCACCAGGAGGGTGGTTCTCCCGCTCCTGTTGGGACTCAGCACCCTTACCGCTCGCCGCCACGTGGTCACCACACTTATGGTTCCCCTGCCTGTAAGACCAGGATAGATCTGGATCCTTAGATCGTTAGCGTCGAAGTTTGTAATAATTCTTAAGTCAGATGTCTCAGTCTTAGGTAGTCAGTTTAGTTTGCTTATCAGTTGCTTCCATTTAGTTTAGTTTGCTTATCAGTTGCTTACATGCTTGTTATGATGAACTTGTGCTGGATTTGAATCTTTGTAATGACTGTTGCCAACCTGTGGGTTTCCCCTGCAGTTTGGCCTAGCTAGTGATGTTAATGAAGTTAGTTATTTAGTTGGGAAACCATTTACTTCTACTTTCCTTTTTATCTGAGAAGCTGTGTTGAATCATAATGAGGGTCAGTGAAGTTCTTTGTTCACTCAGTGTCATGAAGAATTCTTGTTGGGGCCATGCTTCGTTGCGCCGAAGGTCTTACGGGAAGAAGCAGCTTCGGCTGAAGTTGTCCCCAGGAGATGACCGAAGGTTCCTTTTCATGAAGCTTCGGCATTACAAACTGACATAGAGATAGAATGACCTTTTAATCCATAAAGGTCTGAGTCAATGTTGTAAACTTTTATGAGGGGCATAATTGTAATTCGTCACAGACTGTATCCTGTGTCTATAAATAGATGAACAGTACTCCCGTACTGTTCACGCTAACTTGTACTCGCTCGTGCGTCACGCTTGTACCTTTGCCTTCTGTCAAGCCGAAGGTACAAATGTAATTCAACATTGTTTTTATTCTTCCATAATTATTTGATAAGAACACGTAATAATGTTATGTGATTATTCGTTTCATTCCCTCATGTTTCATATGCTTCTTCTTATTGTCAATATAAACTGCAATGATGGAGGTATGTCCTTCATGACCTTCGTCTGAAGATCGTTATACCCTAAGGGAAATAACGCTTCGAAGGACGAAGGGTATTTATCATTAACTTCTTTCTGTGTTGCCTTGTTCTTAATTCATAGCATTTGAGAACAAGCCCCCAACATTGGCGCCCACCTCCGGTGAACTCACTTCCACTTTTCTGAGCTGATGGCTTCGTTCAACAATCAAGCTGAAGCTGCTTCGGCTTCGAAGCTGGTGCTCCCGATAACAGGCGGTTCTTGCTCAGAGCCGGCTAACAAGAAGCAAAAGAAGGAGGCTCAGAGAAGGGTGCAGCATGTTGGAGTACAGGGACCCTTCATCAAGTCAAAATGGTCCCACATTCCAATCACTTTCTCTCAGGAAGACCTTCAGCTTAAGGATTATCCTCACAATGATGCCATGGTTATCTCTTGTGTGGTCAAAGGATTTCTGGTCCACAATGTCTTAGTTGATACAGGCAGTGCAGCTGATATCATATTTGCTAAGGCCTTCAGACAAATGCAAGAGCCCGAAGACAAGGTCCATGATGCTACACACCCTCTTTGTGGCTTCGGAGGACGGCAGATTGCAGCACTTGGGAAGATTACCATGCCAGTAACCTTTGGATTTGTTAACAACACAAGGACTGAGCAAATTGTGTTTGATATTGTTGACATGGAGTATCCTTACAATGCTATCATTGGTCGCGGTACTCTCAATGCCTTCGAAGCAATTCTTCACCCAGCTTACCTCTGCATGAAGATACCTTCGGACAAAGGGCCTATTGCTATTCATGGAAGCCAGGAAGCTGCTAGAAGGGCCGAAGGAAGCTGGACCGACTCCAAAGCAATCCATAACATAGATGGAGCTGAAGCTTGTGAACAGTACAAATTCAGAAGGGAGAAAGCAGCTTCAGCAGATCAGCCGAAGCCCATGCTCTTGTGTGAGGACATAGCAGAGCAGAAGGTGCTGTTGGGCTCGCAATTATCCGAAGACCAGGAGAAAACCTTGATAAGGTTTTTGTTCAACAACAAAGATGTTTTTGCATGGTCAACTAATGATCTCTGTGGAGTAAATCGGGATGTTATTGAACACTCGCTCAATGTTGACCCATCCTTCAGACCCCGAAAGCAGAGGCTTCGGAAAATGTCTGATGACAAGGCCGAAGGGGCTCGCAATGAAGTAAAAAGACTCCTCAGTGCAGGAGTTATCAGAGAAGTAAAGTATCCAGAATGGCTAGCTAACACTGTTATGGTAAAGAAGGCTAATGGCAAGTGGAGAATGTGTATCGATTTCACAGATCTCAACAAGGCTTGTCCGAAGGACGAATTCCCATTGCCAAGGATAGACTCTTTAGTCGATGCAGCAGCTTCTTCAGAGCTCATGAGTCTCCTAGACTGTTACTCAGGCTATCATCAAATCTGGATGAAGAAGGAAGATGAGCCGAAGACTAGCTTCATAACCCCAAGTGGCACATATTGCTATCTTCGGATGCCTGAGGGGCTCAAAAACGCTGGAGGAAGTTTTAGCAGAATGACTACGAAGGTCCTCCAGTCTCAGATAGGCAGAAATGTGTTGACTTATGTCGATGACATCATTGTAAAAAGCACGAAGCAGGAAAATCATATTGCTGATTTGCAGGAGACCTTCGCTAGTTTCAGACAAGCTAGTTTGAAGCTGAATCCAGAAAAATGTGTCTTCGGAGTAAAGAAGGGGAAATTTCTTGGATGCTTGGTTTCAACAAAGGGAATTGAAGCTAATCCAAATAAAATTGAAGCTATACTTCGAATGGAGCCACCAACTACAAGAAAGGGGGCCCAAAGATTGACAGGAAGGCTGGCATCTCTCAATAGATTCATATCCAGATCAGCAGAAAGAAATTTACCATTCTTCGAGGTGCTGAAGTCAGCTGAAGTCTTTCAATGGGGACTAAGCCAACAAAAGGCCTTCGAAGAGCTGAAGCAATATTTGATAGATCTAACAACATTAACTCCACCAACGCCAGGGGCTCCTTTGTTGTTATATGTGGCAGCTTCGCACTCGGCAGTAAGTGCAGCACTTGTCCAGGAGAAGCTTGATGGCCAAGTCAAGAAGCAGGTTCCAGTGTATTTTGTATCTGAAGTCCTTAGTGTATCAAAGAAAAATTATACGGAACTGGAGAAGGTATTATATGCCGTCTTAATGGCATCCAGGAAGCTTCGGCATTATTTTCAAGCATACAATATTGTTGTTCCTTCTTCGCAGCCGTTGAAGGATATCATGAGAAATAGAGAAGCTACTGGACGGATTGGAAAATGGGCCGCAGAGCTCAATGAATTTTACATTGATTATGTGCATAGATCCTCGATCCAGTCTCAAGCGTTGGCAGATTTCATTGCCGATTGGACGCCAGGGGCTCAGGATGAAGAAGCAAATAAAGATGCCGAAGTGTGGACAGTATTCTGTGATGGCTCTTGGGGAACCTTCGGAGCAGGAGCGGCTGCTGTGTTGATCTCACCTTCCAAGGTTAAAACTTGTTATGCGGCAAGACTTGATTTCAGCTGTACAAACAATATTACTGAGTACGAAGCCCTGCTCTTGGGCCTTCGGAAATTAAAGGCAATGGGGATCAGAAGGGCGATTCTTAAAACTGATTCCCAGGTTGTTTCGGGCCATATCGACAAAAGTTGAAAGGCTAAAGATCCGAAGCTTGAAAAATATCTAGACACGGTCCGAAGAATCGAAGCTTCCTTCGAAGGATTTTCTGTCAAAAATATCCCTCGAGGACAAAATGAGCATGCTGATTTGTTAGCTAAGTCAGCAGCACAGGGGCTGCCGTTACCTTCGGATGTATTCTTCGAAACAATAAAGGCACCTTCAGTGGAGCTTCTTGAAAGAGCAGTCCTCAACATATCTCCTGTTTATAGCGAAGATTGGAGAACTGAGATCATCTCTTACCTTCAGGGTAAGTTCCTTTCAGATGACGAAGCCTATAATAAAAGGATAGAGGCAAGAGCTCGTCCATATGTCATGATAGAAGGGGAGTTATACAAACATGGAGTTTGCGCTCCGCTGCTCAAGTGTTTATCTAGAACCGAAGGTATAGAGTTGATGAAAGAAATACATGCAGGCCTGTGTGGATCCCACATTGGATCTAGGCCGTTACTTGGAAAAGTTTTCCGCCAAGGGTTTTATTGGCCGAAGGCAGCTTCGGATGCAGCGGAGTTAGTTCAAAAGTGCGAAGGTTGTCAGAAATGTGCAAGAGATCAAAATCAACCTTCGTCTTTGACACAGCTGATACAACCCATCTGGCCATTGCAAAGGTGGGGCCTTGACTTGTTAGGTCCATTACCACCGGCTCAAGGGAATCTAAAATATGTTATAATGGCTGTGGAGTATTTTTCTAAATGGATTGAGGCGAAGCCATTAGCCACAATAACTTTGGCCACTGTCCAAAAGTTTTTCTGGCAGAATATTGTTTGTCGTTTCGGGGTACCGAAGGCCATCACTGTGGATAATGGAACGCAGTTCGACTCCGAAGCTTTTAGAAATTTCTGTGATCAAATTGGTACAAAGATCCATTTTGCATCAGTCAGGCATCCGGAGTCAAATGGGCTCGTTGAAAGGGCCAACGGCATTATAATGACAGGAATAATGAAGTTAATCTTCAATCAACCCAGGGGAAAGTGGCCAGATCAGTTAACCAAAGTGGTGTGGAGCCACAATACAACAACATCAAGGTCTACAGGCTTTACCCCATTCAAGTTATTATTCGGTGACGAAGCAATAACTCCGGAAGAAGCTAAAACTGGATCAATAAGAGTAGCAGCTTCGACAGAATCAAGCCCTGAAGATGCTTGTTTTGTGGAAAAAGATGCTTTAGAAGGGATCAGGCTTCAAGCTGTGGAGAATATCAATAAATACCAGGCCGAAACAGTCAAATGGCGAGATAGAAAAGTTCGACTCAAGAATATTGAGCCGGGACACTTGGTGCTTCGGAGAGTGGCCAACCCAGACACAGTGGGCAAGTTACAGTTGAAATGGGAAGGACCTTTCTTAGTAGTATCTTCGTCAAGACCTGGTTCGTACAGATTGAAGGACATGGACGGCAACGACATTCCAAGATCTTGGAACGCGGATGAGCTTCGGCGATATTATGTATAACTTGATGTAACTTTTTATGTTTTTTCTTTTCTTTTTCATGGCACCCTTTTCCTTTCTAAAGGGGGAGAAAGGTTTTTAATGGGGCCATCATATGTAATTTCCTTTTTAGTTTTATAAGAGCAAAATCCCCCAAAGAATGTAAATGTAAAAGCTGAGAACGCACCATCGAGTGCCGAAACTGAAAAGGCGAAGAAGCTTCAAAGACGTTCCTAAGGGAATGCAGAGCTTACAGCAAAAAGTCAACGCTGATTCCGCCGAAAGTAAAAGGCGAAGAAGCTCCAAAGACGTTCCTAAGGGAATGCAGAGCTTACAGCGAAAAGTCAACGCTGATTCCGCCAAAAGTAAAAGGCGAAGAAGCTCCAAAGTCGTTCCTAAGGGAATGCAGAGCTAATGTGTGATTGTTTCTAAGGAAATAATGGCTGAGGGTATGGCTTCGGATATGTGTTTGGACATTCATTCGCACATCACATTGCATCATAGCATTTGCATTCATAAACATTCATTCATGGCATAAGTGGTTGTTTCGGCAAAAAAGAAGAAGCGGTCTTTTATGCTTCGTTGTGTACAAAAAAGAGAGGTTTCGGCAAAAAAGAAGAAGCGGTCTTTTATGCTTCGTTGTGTACGAAAAGAAGGGAAGGTGTTTTTTCGCTTTCAGCTCAAAATACTAAATTTCGTCCACATCAAAGCACCTCAATGGAAGGGTAAGGATATATTACAAGGTATGGACAAAGTTCATTAAGAACAGTTTAGCTGTATTTACAAAAGTTGTTACAAAAGTCTCTTGAGTTTTTTCTACAGTGTACTCCTACTGATCTTCACCGAGCTTCAGCTTCGGCGGCATATTTTTTAAGCATCACCTTCAGCTTCGTCATCCTACATGAATCAAGGTATTGCGAGTAAAAATCAAGTGTGAAGGAGAAGGTAAGCACAAGGTATCATTTCTTACTGGTTCAAGATGACTTCGAGCTTCGTCTCCAGCCTTCTCTCGCCCGCCTTTTGTCCATATCATTTTTATAAATCTATTTGAAATGCTTCGGGCGAGGTCAGGAATATCGTCTAGCATTGACGAAGATAGAGTGAAATTGGGCCTGTTGACGATTTTTCCATGATCACAGCCGGCCTTCAGGAACGCTGCAGCAGTGCCCCGAGAAGCTACCCAGGCACAGAAGTCACCGTGCCCGGCTATAACTTCGTCAAGCTCATCAATTTCAGCTTCAATATGTTCGAAGGTTCTTGGCAAATTTTCAGCTGAAGGGGCGAACTTTCCACTGCTGGCTCCAACTGAATAAAAGATCTTTTTTAATTGTTGAATACAGTTGTTGCTAAATTTCAAGCATTTGTCTTGAAGGCTTGTTAATGATTTCTTCAAGTCTGAGTTGGTTTGGACTTCGGCCTCAAGTTTCGAATTAAGCTCTAGCTTCTCTTGTTCAAATTGTTTTGATTGGCAGAGAAGCTTCGAATTCAATTCTGCTACTTTAGCTTCAGTTTCTGCCAACAAGCCTTCAGTTGATTGGAGTTCGAAGTCTTTCTTTTCAATAATAGCTGATTGCTCTTTTATTTTGCTCTCTAAATTTTCAATTATAGCTTCGTGTTTTTTATCCTCTAGATCTTGCTGCATCTTCAAAGCTTTGCTCAGTAGCATGCTCTGCACATAAACAACCTTCGTTAGGAACATTTTCATTATTAAAAACAATAAAAGTCAGAGAAAAGTTGTTTACCTTGAAATTGGAATAAAATAAGCTACCAACGATATGTTGTCGTCGGTAGCGGCTGATATCTGTTTCTAGCTTCGGAAAACCGATACTCTTTGATAGAGTACCGATGACCTTAGCTCCAGTTTGATCTCGGATGCAGCCTAATTTTTCAGCGTCGACACCTCCGAAAAGAAGAGCTCCTGGCTTATATCCGCAAGATTTGGCATAGTCTTTAAGCTCTTCTATTTCGGTCTTCGACAGTTCTTGCCCAACTAAATTTTGAAATATGTAGGCTTCGTCTTCCGAAGTATCTTCGGCTATTTCCTTTCCCTTTCCAGGCACTGTGGCCATGGTTTCTTCAGCAGCAGTGGCAGCTTCTTCTGCGGCCATGTCTAGCAAAATTTTGTCGATGTCTTCAATTGTAGTTTCCAAGTTCAAATCTTCGGCTGAGGCGGCTTCGGTAGCCGCGACCTCCGAAGGTGCGACTTCGACATTTGTTGTGCCCTCAACCGCTGGCGTTTTCCGAGTTGAAGCCCTCGGTGGCGTCTTGTCAATAACTTCGGTCACTGCAATAATTCTTTGCCTCTTTGTTTTGGTTGTCTTCGTTTTTTCCGGCTTCTCCACCTTTCGAAAAAGCTTCGTCAGTTGAGGCCCTAATGGACTTAGCTTCGCGGGCAGGGGTTCAGTCATTACCTTTAAGATTTCCTCCACGTCGCTGGTAGAGGGTGGTGCAGGAGTCCCCTCTTCATCGGATAATTTTCGCTTTGGAGATGATATTTTTCTCTTCTTTGGAATTTTCTTCTCTTTTGGTGGTCCTTCCTCATCTTTGTTCAAACTTTCGGCCACTCTTTTCCTTTTTTGGCCCTCAGCACCTCTATTCAACCGTTCATAGTCAGGGTACTCGAAACCCAGGGCATCAAACACTCGGTTCAGCCTTCGCTTCGGACGGGTGCCGAAGGCCGCAGTCATCAGTTGATCTTCTTTTTTCGAATAATTCCCAAGAATTTCATTACACATTACCTCAACTGTGTCCAGCCACTCTTGGCAAGGTTTTTTTAAAGTATTTCTTGAACTTGAAATGGTAAGGAAGCCGGACAAGTTCCCCTTCCTTCTTCTCCCCCTCTAGCTTCGGCATTTCCCATTCTTTTAGAGTAGGGAAAACCCTGAAGGCCAAGAACTCTTGAACCAGATCCCTGGTACTGATATGCTCTGAAATAATTTTAAACTCACCCAGTGCAGCCCAGGTGGGACCTTCTAATGTCATGTGGCATCGCGGTCTTGTTTCTCCGAAGATTAATTCAAGTGGGCTTTGTACCAACTTCTCTTTGTCTTCGTCAACTTTCACATAAAACCACTCAGACTTCCAGCCTGCCGGCCATTTGCTTCGGTAGCTAATAACAGGAAACTTTGTGGTTTTCCGGTAGGCAAAATTGTAGCAACCAAAGTTATCATGTAATCCATCTTTTCTGGCTTTTGTCTGGTAATGCAGCTCATGGACTCGACAAAAGCTGTCGGCAAACGGCTCCACTGCCTGGCTTCGGAGGGCCCAGATATAGACATTAAGCCTAACGATAGCGTTAGGAGTCAACTGATGAAAGTAAATACCAAACTTCTTCAATACATCTGCAATAATTCCATGAAGGGGGAATCTCAGCCCAGCCTTTAAAAAGCTCTTGAAAATGACTATCTCGTCCTTCTCTGGCTTCGGGGTAGTCTCTTCCCCCCCGAAGCGAAGTAGTTTCTTCTGATTTTCACTAAAATAACCTGACTTTACCATCTTGGAGAGATCAGCCTTCGAAACGGTCGACTTTCCGAAGTCCAAGTGGCTGGGCTTACTGGGCATGGCAATGCGATAATCATCTTCGGGATTAGTTTCTTCAATGTTCTCTTCTTCTCCTTCGGCAGTTGTCGGGTCTGCTTCAGCAGCGGGGATTTCTTCCGCAGTTACCAGTCCGGATCGTTGCATTGCTTCGGATATGGGAACAGTTTCCGAACCTTCAGCTTCGTCTCCTTCACGCTCAACCCTGGCGGTAGATCGCACCCTGGCCATTTGATTCTGAGTTGTGGAAATTGAATACTTTTTTCTCCCGAAGTTTTTTCCTTCTGACGAAGCAGACTTCGAGTTGGACCTTCGTTCAATTCCGAGAGTCAAGCTTCGGCTATGGTTAAAAATTTTGGTAGCAAAACAGTGCAAATAGCAATGAATGCTGTGGTAACTTCACACCTACTCGTCTGTTTATATAGTGCTGCAGGTAAGAAGGCGAAGCGCCAGGATTTTTACACCAGGCGAACAGTCACTAGCCCTCGCTGCGCGGTGGACCGCAGAGACTAAACAGTAACTCTGCAAGGTGGGCCTGGCACGCGCTCGGAAACTGGATCGTTTCTCGACAACGAGCTCAGGGAAGGTGTTTTTTGGACCTTCGGCTTCCCGAAGCTTAAGAGGCTTTTTTCACGGATCAAGCTCGTTACGAAAAACGATCTAGCGCCGTGAAAGGGGCTACTGTTGGGGCCATGCTTCGTTGCGCCGAAGGTCTTACGGGAAGAAGCAGCTTCGGCTGAAGTTGTCCCTAGGAGATGACCGAAGGTTCCTTTTCATGAAGCTTCGGCATTACAAACCGACATAGAGATAGAATGACCTTTTAATCCATAAAGGTCTGAGTCAATGTTGTAAACTTTTATGAGGGGCATAATTGTAATTCGTCACAGACTGTATCCTGTGTCTATAAATAGATGAACAGTACTCCCGTACTGTTCACGCTAACTTGTACTCGCTCGTGCGTCACGCTTGTACCTTTGCCTTCTGTCAAGCCGAAGGTACAAATGTAATTCAACATTGTTTTTATTCTTCCATAATTATTTGATAAGAACACGTAATAATGTTATGTGATTATTCGTTTCATTCCCTCATGTTTCATATGCTTCTTCTTATTGTCAATATAAACTGCAATGATGGAAGTATGTCCTTCGTGACCTTCGTCTGAAGATCGTTATACCCTAAGGGAAATAACGCTTCGAAGGACGAAGGGTATTTATCATTAACTTCTTTCTGTGTTGCCTTGTTCTTAATTCATAGCATTTGAGAACAAGCCCCCAACAATTCTGTATACTCTTTTCTTATGCTAAAGGATTGTAAGATCAATGCTGATGTGTGAATGTCTTCCACAGATGTCTGACAACAGGCGTCGATGCAATAGGCGTGTTCAGCAAGAGTAGCGTGCCCAGCAGGAGGAACATCGGAGGCAGCCTCCCCCGCCACCCCCGATGACAGTGGAGCAGATGTTGTTGATGCAAACTCAGGCAGTGCAGGCTATTGGGCAGACTCTGGCAGCCATGCAGCAGGCTCAACAGCAACCCCAACCCTAGTTGCAAGTGCAGATGCCCCAAATGCCACGGGATAAGCGTGGTGAGTTCATGAGAGGGCACCCTCCCACCTTCGCCCATTCTGCGGACCCTATGGATGCAGAATACTGGCTGCGTGCAGTGGAAAGGGAACTGCGCACCGCCCAATGTGACGACAGGGAGAAGGTTCTGTATGGTCCCCGCCAGCTAAGGGGAGCAGCCCAGTCCTGGTGGGAGTCCTACCTCGCCACCCATGCTGACCCCAAGGCCATCACTTGGGAAGAATTCAGCGAGAGTTTCCGCAGGTATCATGTTCTAGAGGGTCTGATGATCATGAAGAGGGAGGAGTTTCTGGCTCTGAAACAGGGACCCCTATCTGTTAGTGAATACAGAGACAAGTTTCTGCAGCTATCTCGTTATGCACCTGAAGACGTCAACACTGATGCTAAAAGGCAGTACAGGTTCATGAGGGGTTTGGTGGATCCCCTGCATTACCAACTGATGAACCACACCTTCCCCACCTTCTAGCACCTGATCGATAGGGCAATCATGACCGAGAGGAAGCGCAAGGAAATGGAAGATCGGAAGCGTAAGATGAGTGGGCCACAGTCCGGGAGCAACAGCCGCCCCTGCTTCTCAGGCAGTTCATCTCAGCAAGGCAAGCCTGGTCACCCACAGGGATATCAGCATCAGGGTCAGCGCCCGTATCAGCAGCAGTTTCAGAGGCAGTACCCACAGCAGCAGCAGTATCGCCAGAACAGCCAGCAGGGAGGTAACCAGTATCAGAGGCAGAACAACCAGGCACCTCGCCTTCCTGCCCCAGCAGCGAATCAGAACAACCAAGCAGCCCCAGCACAAGGAGGAGGCAGAGGATGCTTCCACTGTGGAGAACAAGGTCACTGGGCGATGCATTGCCCAAAGAAGATGGCGCAGCAGTAGACCAACCCCAATGCTCCAACAAGGCAAGGTGTACCTCAACAGGCAGCAAGTAATCGTGGCCAAGCGTACAACCGTGGAAAGGTGAACCACTTGGAGGCCGAAGCGATCCAGGAGGCACCAGATGTGGCAGTAGGTATGTTCTTAGTCGAATCTCATCCCGCAAAAGTACTATTTGATACTGGTGCAACTCATTCATTTGTCACTACAACATGGGTAGAAATGCATAACATCTCAGTAGAGGCAATGATGCCGCCCATGAGGATTAATTCGGTTGGTGGCAAAGTACAAGCAGATAAAATATGCTCAAATATAAGGGTGGAAATAAGGGGGATAGGGTTCCCCAGTGACCTAATAGTAATGGACACCCCCGGGGTAGATGTCATCCTAGGGATGAATTGGTTAATGAAGTATGAAGCGAATGTTAGCTGTGACAAGAGGACCGTAACATTGAAGTCCCCGTCCGGAGAAGGGGTAGTGGCTGAGCTAAGGATGCCTAAAACAGCGAAAGGTGATTGTCACCAGATTTCGGTTGATAGCAAGGAGGCCAACCCGCTCGAGGCTATCAAGGTTGTGTCGGATTTTCCAGATGTGTTTCCCGAGGAGTTATCGGGCATGCCACCCGAGAGAAAAGTTGAATTTGCCATAGAGCTTATCATTGGTACCGCCCCCATTTCTAAAAGAGCCTACCGAGTGTCTGGACCAGAATTGGTCGAACTCAAGAAGCAAATATATGAGCTGTTAGAAAAGGGTTACATCAGACCAAGTACCTCGCCTTGAGCCGCTCCAGTATTGTTTGTAGAGAAGAAAGATGGTACCAAACGGATGTGCATAGATTACAGAGCCCTGAATGAAGTCACCATTAAGAACAAGTACCCCCTGCCGAGAATAGAAGATCTGTTTGACCAACTCAGAGGTGCCAGCGTATTCTCGAAGATAGATCTGAGGTCAGGCTACCATCAACTCAGAATCCGACCCTCGGACATACCGAAGACAGCATTCATCACCAAGTATGGGCTATATGAGTATACAGTTATGTCCTTTGGTTTGACAAATGCGCCAACCTTCTTTATGTATCTGATGAACAGTGTATTCATGGACTACCTAGACAAGTTTGTGGTAGTGTTCATCGATGATATTCTCATATATTCTCAAAGTGAGGAAGAACATGTGGAGCATTTGAAGATGGTATTGCAAAGGCTACGAGAGCATCAGTTGTATGCCAAGCTGAGCAAATGCGAGTTCTGGATTCATGAAGTCTTGTTTCTGGGTCACATCATAAACCAAGATGGATTAGCTGTGGATCCAAAAAAAGTAGCAGATATCCTAAACTGGAAAGCACCGAAGGATGTTCGTGGAATCAAGAGCTTCATTGGAATGGCCGGATACTATAGGCGTTTCATTGAAGGCTTTTCAAAGATTGCTAGACCAATGACAGCATTGCTAGCGAAGAAAGTTGAGTTTAAGTGGACCCAAAAGTGCCAAGAGGCATTTGAAGAATGAAGAATAGATTGACTACAGCACCTGTGTTGGTTCTGCCTGATGTTCACAAGCCATTCTCGGTATACTATGATGCTTCCTACACCGGTTTGGGATGTGTGCTAATGCAAGAAGGAAGAGTTGTAGCATACTCATCTCGACAACTGAAGATCCATGAGAAAAATTATCCCACACACGACTTGGAGTTGGCAGCAGTGGTTCATGCTTTAAAGACATGGAGACATTACCTGTATGGGCAGAAGTGCGACATCTACACAGATCATAAAAGTCTGAAATACATATTCACCCAGTCAGAGTTAAACATGAGACAGCGAAGATGGTTAGAATTGATCAAGGACTATGAGTTGGAGATACATTACCATCCAGGCAAAGCCAATGTTGTTGCAGATGCTCTGAGCAGGAAGAGTCAAGTCAATATGTTGGCTACGTACCCAATGTCATATGAGTTAGCCAAGGAGTTCGACAGACTGAGTCTCGGTTTTCTGAACAGTACACAAGGAGTAACCGTGGAATTAGAGCCCACCCTAGAGCGGGAGATCAAAGAAGGGTAGAAGGATGATGAAAACATCAACAAGATCCGACAGCTGATCTTAGAAGGAAGAGGCAAAGACTTTCGAGAGGATGAAGAGGGAGTAATATGGTTCAAGGACCGATTGTGTGTTCCTGACCTCAAACCTATTCGGGAGCTGATCCTCAAGGAAGCTCATGAGATAGCCTACTCCATACACCCTGGAAGTGAAAAGATGTATCAAGATTTAAAAAGGAGGTTTTGGTGGTATGGCATGAAAAGAGAAATCGCAGAATATGTCGCCATCTGCGATAGCTGTCAAAGAACCAAAGCAGAGCATCAGAGGCCCGCCGGACTGTTGCAGCCATTGCAAATTCCTCAGTGGAAGTGGGATGAGATCGGGATGGATTTTATAGTTGGCCTACCTCGTACCCGGGCCGGCTATGATTCCATCTGGGTGGTTGTGGACCGCTTAACAAAGGTAGCCCATTTTATACCTGTGAAGACAACATACACCGGAGCAACACTAGCTGAGTTATACATGTCTCGGATAGTCTGCCTTCATGGTGTGCCGAAGAAGATAGTGTCAGATCGAGGAACACAGTTTACCTCTCATTTTTGGCAGCAGCTACAAGAAGCCTTGGGCACGCATCTAAACTTCAGCTCGGCTTATCACCCGCAGACAGACGGTCAGACTGAAAGAACTAATCAGATCCTAGAAGACATGTTGAGAGCCTGTGCGTTGCAAGACAAGTCAGGATGGGACAAAAGGTTACCTTATGCAGAATTCTCCTACAACAATAGTTACCAGGCCAGCTTGAAGATGTCACCGTTTCAGGCGCTCTATGGACGAAGTTGTAGGACTCCGCTACATTGGGACCAGCCTGGAGAGAGACAGGTGTTTGGCCCCGACATTTTGCTTGAAGCTGAAGAGAATATCAAAATGGTTCGGGAAAATCTGAAGATAGCACAATCAAGGCAACGAAGCTATGCTGACAGAAGGAGAAGAGAACTGAGTTTTGAAGGGGGAGATTTCGTCTATCTGAAGGTGTCGCCTATCAGAGGAGTCAGAAGGTTCGGAGTCAAGGGCAAGTTAACACCCCGGTACGTTGGACCTTATCAGATTCAAGCAAAGCGTGGGGAAGTGGCCTACCAGCTCAACCTACCAGAAAGTCTATCGGCAGTGCACAATGTGTTCCATGTGTCGCAATTGAAGAAGTGTCTGCGAGTACCAGAAGAACAGTTGCCAGTGGAGGACTTGGAAGTCCAAGAGGATCTGACCTACATAGAGAAGCCAACACAAATTCTGGAGTTTGCAGACAGAGTCACCCGGAGGAACACCATCAGAATGTGCAAAGTCAGATGGGGCCACCACTCTGAGGAAGAAGCAACCTGGGAACGAGAAGATGATCTGAAAGCCAAATACCCTGAACTCTTTGCTGACCAACCTTGAATCTCGGGGCGAGATTCTTTTAAGGGGGATAGGTTTGTAACGCCCTGAATTTGGGGTATAAAATTTCTTTGCTCATACTCACAAATTCAGGTGTTACTCCTCTCTTCACATCTTCCCCAACCTCCTCTTTCTCTATTTTTTTATAGAAGAAGAGTGGTTATTTTTAAGTGTAAATGCAAGTATAATCTAATAGGTTAAACCCTAAGGGAACAATGGTTGTTGCATCATGTTGGAAAACATTTATTTTGTTTGTTTGTTGTTTGATGAATGGTTTGCTTGATCTTTCATTTAATCATTTGTTTGCGCATAGTGTCACACTGAAATAAATAGAAAAGAGTAAGAAAAAGAAAAGAAAAGGAAAAACAGAATTCAGCCCAACTCCCACCCTGGCCCAGCTCGGCCGGCCCAGCCGCTCCCTTCCCTCTCTCCCCTTTCCCCCCCGCTCGGCCCACCGCGGCGGCCCAGCTCCCGGCCTTTCCCCCCCCGCGCCAGCTTCCCCCCTCGCGGGCCCGCGCGCGCCGCGGCCCACCCCAGCCTCCGCGGCGGCCCAGCGCGCCATCCCCCCGCCAGCCCAGCGCTCGCGCGCTGCTAGCCCCAGCCCAGCCGCGCCCCCAGCCCAGGTCCCCGCGCGCGTCAGCCGCGCCTGGCCCAGCACGCGCACGTAGCGCGCACGCAGCCGCGCGTGGACGCCCAGCACCGCCGCCGCTCCAGCCGGGCCCGCGCGTCAGAAGCTTGCGCGCTGTGCTTCTTCCAAATCGAACCGCCTGTGCGAAATTCCAGAGAAGAAACCGCCCGCTGCACAGTGTTTCCTCACCCGAGTGCTCAGTTTTTCTCGCCCACGACCTCACTCTCCGCCTCGCCGTCGCAGCTGCGTCTCGCCCGGAGTGTCGCCGTCGACGCCGTGTGCTCGCTGCGCAGCGAGTCTCGCCCCCGCGCCCCGCTACGGCCGTCGTCGTGCGCGCCGCCGAGGTGAGCTCGCCCTCCCTTCCTCTCTCCCCTTCCTCCCCTGCACTGTGCCGTCGTCGGAGCTCCGCAGCGTAGGTGAGAAACTCCCTTCTCTCTTTTCCCCAACCCTCTTCCCCGTAGCAGCCGTGCCGGCGAGCCTCGCCCTGCCGCTGCCCAGCTTCGCGGCCAGCAGGCCCTGCGCGCGGCTGTTTCCCTGCCGTCGCGAATCGTAGCACGCAGCAAGCCGGTGCCCCGGCGTGCAGACCCCGCGCACCCTCGCCCTGCTCCTTCGCGCAGCCGCGTCGACGTAGCAGCAGCGTCGTCGCCGGCGAGCCTAGTCCCTGCGCGTCGTGGCCGAGTTGTTGCGCGCTCAGCACGCCCAGCCGCGTTGACGTTTAGCGCCGTAGCAGCCGTTCGCCGTCGAACCTCGCCCCTGCGCGTCGCAGCTGCGTTGTTGCGCGCTCGCTGCCGCCCAGCTCGCCCCGGCCGTTCGTCTACCTTCGCCGTGCCTCGCTACTGTTACCTAGCGCGTCACGTACTCGTCAGTCTCACGCGCACAATTTCACATGTGATCACGGGTATCGCGCGCGCCGTCGTCGTTGTTTGTAGAGTCCTCGCGCTGTTTCGCGCGTGTCGCGCGCGCAATCTGCGCGCATTAATTAATTACTTCGTTATAATCGTCCATACGCGTTAGTCATATAGTTCTCGTATTAATCATCGAATAATTGATAATTCATTTTTTTATCTAAAATATTCCACACAAGTAGTTTACGTCAACTAAATTGAACTTAGAAATATAATTTTCGCGTTTAAACGTAATGTAGGTTGTTCGTCGTCACGTCATTAATTAGCCGCGGTTTGTTAATTATTTAATGTGTCGCGCGTCGCACAGCGAGTGCGCGCGCTCGCGTTTGCTTGCGCGCAGTGCATCGACGGGACTCCGTCTACGTTCGCCTACCCTTCGTCTACCCATAGACGACTCCTGTCTACCCCCCGTCTACCCCCGTCTACCCCCCGTCTAACCCCCGTGTGCGTTCGTGTCATTCGCCATCGCCCGCGCGTCGCGCAATGAATCGTCTCGTGCTGTTCGCGCGTGTTGCGCGTGCTGTTTGCACGTGTCGTCGTGCGTTCTACGCACGCTAATAATTCGCCTCAACTAGAATAGCTCACGCTAATTAAATATATATTTAAGCAACGGTTATTCGAACAACACACTAATCGGGACTAAGTAGTAATTTTACGCGGCATGTGATTATTGTCCGTTAATATGATTAAGCCGAATTAAATATTATAATTCATATTCGCTTAGTATACATGTGATATCCCTCGACCGTAGTATCAGCCGTCTCGGTTCCGTTCTCTCGTAGTCATAGATGCGAATTCTATGTCGCGTGCATATTTACTTGATCTATACTGTTGTATGGTGTACTGTTTTCTACCATTTCAAGAATGTTGGATGTATGTTTGCACTCGCGTAGATATCGGGCCGTTCGTGGAGTTTGAGGGAATTGCAGGAGAAGACCCTGAGCAGCAGCAGCTTGGTGAAGGCAAGTGTCCTCTGACCCATTATGTCCCATTTACTTTATAATACACTGTCCCGCATACTATGAACAACCTAAGGATTTACTAGCTTTCTATTTACCTTGTCCTTGATTTACCTTTTGGGTTACTATGGTTAGCTACATGCTAGCGCTTTACTTTAATCAATGAACATGATGAGATACAACGATGATACTATGATTTTATTCTGGATATGATGATATACTTGTGGCATTTAGGGGACTCGGGCTGTTTCCCGAGTACCTCTCTGTAAGGACCTGTTCGTTGAGAGACCACCCGGGATAACAGTGCAACCATGAGGGTGAAATGGGATGCCCTTAGCTAATTAATTAGAGGAACTAGAGGTGTAGTTGCTTCGCCGTCGTGCTGTCAAAGGGGTCCAGGTACAGTGCTTGCTCTGCCGAGGCTGAGTGCCGAGGTTCTTTCGTTTTGCTTTTTGTTAGTCACTCTCCTGCGGGGAGAGGTACTGTGTTTATCAAACTGGAGAAACCTAACGGGCGGTTATGACCTCTAGGGAATCTTTGTAAAGGCTACGTAGTGATACCCTGCCAGGCCACCTAGGTAGTGGTTAATGGGGATTAGCTCTCCCTGGGCAGAAAGGAATCATGACTCGTGGGTAAAGTGTGTGACCTCTGCAGAGGGTAGTGAAACTGATATATCAGCCGTGCTCACGGTTATGAGCGACCTTGGGATCCTCTTTGATTAGAGATACAGATGGTTCGGGATACAATGGTTCTATTAATGTTGTTGGTTCGATGATGATCATGATGTTTCCTCGATGAGGAAATAACTCAGGGGATGGTTATATAATAAAACTTGGCTCCTACAAATAACAAATACCTGACCAACTAAAAGCAACTGCTGAGCCTAACCCCACATAAAGGCTAGTCCACTTCAGCCAAACGGGGCATTTGCTGAGTACGTTGATGTGTACTCATCCTTGCTTTACCACAAAACACCAGGTTGTCCACATTGCAACCACTGCTCGGGAGAGGACGAAGTCATGGAAGGGGACTTCCAGGAGTTCCAAGACTACGACGAGTTTTAGGTGTGGGTTGGCGGCAACCCCCAGTCAGCCTGTGAAGGCCTTATCTTTACTGCGTTTCGCTTAGCACTTTGATTTATCAGTTAAGTTGATGACTATGTGGATGTCTATGACTCTGTGATGTAACAAGATAATACTCTTTTATGTTATTATTCGAGCACTGTGCGATGATGTTCATTTATGTAATCGCTGTGTACGTGAGTTCTGATCCTGGCACGTACATAATTCGCATTCGGTTTGCCTTCTGAAACCGGGTGTGACAGCCGTGGCGGTCCACCGTGCTCGCACGGTGGCCAGCCGATTTGGCCCGGTTTAGTTCACCGGAGTAGGTTCCAGTGTCACCCCTGCCTCTGCTGAAGTTAGCCAAAGCCTTAGCGTGCCTTAAGTCCCCTCCCCGTGGCCGGAATGGTTCATTGGAGTTTCTCCGGCCTGCCCTAGGCCACCTCACCGCTGCTCTCCCCTCTCTGCCCGTGGATTCATGGCCTTTTCCCCGCCATCGAGTTTGTCGTGGTGCCCTCTTCCCCTCTGCCCAACTCCGGTGACCCTGGAGCCACCCTAACTCACGCCTGCCTCAACTCCGATGACCTCACCGCCGTGGAGAGGAGTGACGCTGCCCACAGCCATCTGTTTTCCCTCGGTCTGATTTTCCCCGTCCAATTCAGATCGAACGGCCCAGACCGCGGGATACCGCTTCGCGCACGCATGCCTGACACGCCCTGGCCCTCCTATCAGCGCCACCCGCAGCCGCTCATCCTTCCTGGTCTGATTTCCCCGTCCGATCTTGATCGAAGGGCTAGGACCCGTTTGGACCCGCTCGGACCCCTTCGGACCCGCTCGGACCCCCTCGGACCCCTGCAGCCGCCTGCCAGCGCCCAAGTCCTCTGGCGCTGGACCCGCTCGGTCAGCGTGCTCTCCCCCTCTGTTGCTGACACTCCCTGGCCCGCCTGTCAGTACTCGCCCGCGCGCGCCCTCGACCGTAGATCTAATCTCGGTCGTTGGTGTAACACCGCCACTGATCCCACACATTGGATGTTACCAAATACCCTTCCCACTAAACTTATGCAACACAAGAAATGAAATAAAGAGAGAGTATTGCAAAATCCGGCAGCACCTCCCTTGAAAGAAGCATAACAAGGGGGGGGGGGACATGGAGTTCATACGGGATTAAAAGACAGATAATTAAGACAGTAGAATCTAAATGCAGAAGTAGTAAAACACATTCATGACCAAATAAAAGGATAGGTAACTCAGCCCACCCCAAAAACAGCTCAACCACCATGAAAAGCTAGAACATAATAATTCCCTAGACTTGACCCTCCATGATTAACAACATTATTAAGTAGTGGTTCCTTTATTAAAGGTGTAGTGGCCGTGCTGCTACATCCCTCTTTTCCCAAAGCAGAAATCAGGTGCCTGCATCAAACAATGCAAGAGTGAGATGACACATCTCAGCAAGTAAACAGAGCAAACAACAATTGGACAATGTAAACCAACTGTGCTTAAACAACCACGTAGTTCAAAACTTCCTTCTTGAATATTAATTTGCAGCAAGTAAGCAAGTAACTAATTACTTAACGCCAAGATGAATCACAATTTAAAGATCCACACTATCCACATCCACATAATAGATTCCACACCTCTCCCATGAATGCACATGGCTACAGATGCAGTAATGACTTCTGCCTTTATATCTCTAAGGATATGAAGCTGCATCATACCCCTTCTCGGGCAACATATGATGCTCAATGTACCAGTACGGTCGGACCATAAGATCACGACGAACTTCAATGCAATGAATAATGAATGCATTATGCATGACAACAACATGAGTTCTTCCCAAATAAAATGTGCTAGACATATACTTCCACCCATTCCACATAATAAACCACTTGAGTAACATGATCAAACCACAAACTCAACATATGTAATCAATAAAACATGAATATCTCCAAACAATGGTCCTCAATTAAAAATATGAATACGAACACAACAACACAACATAATCAAGTATAAGACTCTTCATTCGACAGACGGAATAACCATCACTATTTTACTTGCCTTCACCGGAAGTTTGGGCAAATCCCTAAGTACGATCCGAAAGTCCATCACCTGTTTTTGACACACAACTTAGTGCACCAATTTCACATAATAAGCCTCAAAAACAATGCCGCACCTACGAGCAATCTTAAACCCCGCGGTGGTAACAATTCTCTCCACACCCACCAAACTGCAGCGGCGCTGCTTAACAATTCCATAACTTTATAATTATGACAACAGTGGTGACAAACAAAAACTCCAGAGACATCTACATAAAATTCCCCACAAATTTTGTATACAATTTATGATTAAATTCCAACATCTAATTACCCCAAAACGGTCCACAAGATAAACCCTGCAATCTATTTTTTTCTCTTTTGGGCAGCGCCATACCCGGATTCAAACAGTGATAACTTTTAAAATATAATTCCGAATCGAGCGCATAAGTACTTGTTGGAAAGGTAAGACAAATCCCTACATGATTCTCATACTGATTAACACTAATTACGCAAGAAAAATCCCCGAAACTGCTAATACTGCTGCTGTTCGTCCACCTGAAAATCTGTTTTTTTGGACAGCCACATACCCGGATTCAAATGGCGATATCTTTTAATTTATAACTCCGAATTGAGCGTATAAATACTCGTTGGAAAGGTATGCCAAAGTTCTACATGATTCCCAAACTTATTCCCATTAATTTCCCACGAAAAATGCCCAGAAACTGCTAGAACTACTGCTGTTCGTCCACCCCCTAAAATTCTGGACAGCCCCTCTACCAAATCGCATACGCAACATCTAATCAATTGGATTGTAGCACAAATGAACAAGAGATAAACATAAAAATCTCCTTGGATTCTTCCCTTTCTCCTTCCTTCTTCCTCCCTCCAAACTCCAATTGAGATCGCCACACGACGGAGAACCACGCGGGAGGGCTTCACCTTGGAGAGGGGGGGGGGGGCTAGGGTTTTGGGTGGTGTGGCTGCAATGGTTTGAGGGAGGAGGAAATGGGAGGGGGGGGGGGGCGGTGGCCAAGGGTGTGGGGGGGGGGGATGGGGAAGGGCGGCTGCACAAGGAGAGAGAGTTAGGGGAAGGGTGGCTAGGGTTAAGGGGAGATTAGTGGGCCAGATAGAGGTTCACGGCCCAATTCGCCTACGCGACACCTCCCGACCCCGTCGCAAGCATCTAACCAAAGAAATTCCACTATCCTACTGGTGAATGTTTTTCTTCCAAAATTTCCAAATCCCCAAAGCACATCAACCGAATGGAAAAAAAACAAAAACAACAAAAAAGAATAACCTCCAACTTCTCTTCTTTGCGAACCGGGTATCACACTATACCCCCCTTAAAAAGAATTCGACCTCGAATTCTGACGCTTCTATCAGAACGACAAAAGGAAAGATTAATGAATCAACAACACTTACCCACACCGAAAAGTTCCGGATATTTTTGCCGCATCAGCTCCTCAAGTTCCCAAGTTGCCTCACGCTCAGACTGATTAGACCACACGACCTTAACATACTTGATTGATCTCTTCCTCAAAACACGCTCTGAGGATTCCAAGATACGCACCGAACGACACTCCAGAGTCAGATCCTGCTGCACAGCAATTGGTTCCATCTCGATCTGATGGTCCGGATCCCGCAAGAACTTCCTCAACATAGAGACATGAAATACAGGGTGTACCCCTGCCATGGAATCCGACAGTTGCAAGCGATAAGCCAGACTGCCCACTCGGGCCAAGATAGTGAACGGTCCAATGTATCTCGGGCTAAGCTTTCCGGAGACACCAAACCGAACAACTCCTTTGGTAGGTGATACCCTGAGAAGGACTTGGTCACCCACTGCAAACTCCAAATCCCGCCTCCTCACATCAGCATAACTCTTCTAACGGCTCTGGGCGGCCAAAATATTCTGACGGATTTCCCGAACCTTCTCAGAAGTCTACTGAACCCAATCAGGACCAACCAGGGATCTCTCTCCCAAAGTCTCCTAGCACAGAGGGGAGATACACCGCCTGCCATATAAAGCCTCAAATGGTGCCATCTTGATGCTAGCCTGGTAGCTGTTGTTATAAGCAAACTCTGCCAAAGCAAGATGATCCTCCTAGCTACCCTTCCATGATAGCACATAAGCACGCAACATATCTTCCAAGGTTTGGATTGTTCGCTCCGACTGACCATCAGTCTCAGGGTGAAAAGCGACACTAAGTGAAAGCTTGGTGCCTAATGCACTGTGAAGACTCTCCCAGAATTTGGATACAAATTTGGAGTCTCAATCAGAAACAATGGACTTAGGTACCCTGTGAAGCCTGACTACTTCTTTCATATACAAGGGAACCAAATCTGAAGCTGAATTTGTGGTCTTCATGGGTATAAAATGCGCAAACTTAGTCAAGCGATCCACTACCACCCATATAGCATCTCTGCCCCGAGGAGAACGAGGTAAACCCACCACAAAATCCATGGTGATATGCTCCCATTTCCACTCTGGAATTTCCAATGGCTTCAGTAAACCTGCAGGCCGCTTATGCTCGGCCTTCACGCGCTGACATACTTCACAGGCATCCAAATACTTAGAAACGTCAACCTTCATCCGCTTCCACCAGAAGTTTTGCTTCAAATCTCGGTACATTTTGGTTTCGCCAGAGTGAACGGTGTAAGGCATTTTATGAGCTTCTCTCAAGATATCCATCTTCACCTCTGATTTCTGAGGCACACAAAGACGGCCCCTGAAACGAACCAAATCATTCTCATCAATGGTGAACTCCCGGGGTTTACCATCTCCAACCCTCTTTCGAGCTTCTTGCAATAGACGATCCTACTGCTGAGCCACACACACTCTCTCCATGAGGGAGGATTGAATAAGCATCCAAGTCTCCTCGCTAGCGGTGCCGACATAACACAAAGCGATCCCCAAATGGTCAAGATCAGCGATCAACGACAAGGCCACTTTTGGAACCCCGGACCTGCTAAGGGCATCAGCCACTACATGAGCCTTCCCCGGGTGATAATGAATGGACAAATCATAATCTTTAATCAATTCAAGCCACCGACGCTGCCTCAAATTTAGCTCCTTCTGAGTAAAAATATACTTGAGACTTTTATGATCGGTGTAAATGTCACAAGCCTCACCATAAAGATAATGCCTCCACGACTTTAGAGCAAAAACCACCGCGGCCAATTCAAGATCAAGAGTTGGGTAATTCCCCTCATGCTTCCTCAACTGCCTTGAGCCATAAGCAATCACTCTGCCTTCCTGCATCAACACACAACCAAGACCAATACGCGAAGCATCCGTATAAACTGTGAAACATTTACCGCTCTCAGGCAAAGCTAGGATAGAGGCGTCCACCAACTTGCTCTTCAATGTCTGATAACTGACCTCGCAATCGCCGGACCAGACAAAGAGAACACCCTTCTCCAAGAGTCTAGTCAAAGGCTTAGCAATGCTGGAAAAATTTGGTACGAAGCGCCGATAATATCCAGCGAGCCCCAAGAAACTTCGGATTTCAGAGACACTAGAGGGTCTCTTCCACTCCACCACAGCCGCAACATTCTTGGGATCAACCGCAATGCCCTGTTGATTAATCATGTGCCCTAGGAAAGCCACTTCGGACAGCCAAAAGGCACACTTCTTCAACTTGCCATAGAACTGATTCTTCCTTAGGGCACCCAGAACGAGACGGAGATGATGCTCATGCCCGGCCTCGGTCTTTGAATAAATCAGAATATCATCCAGGAACACGACCACAAAGTCATCCAGGAATTCATGCAACATTCTATTCATTGCTTCCATAAAAGCATCAGGGGCATTAGTTAAGCCAAAAGACATGACTATGTACTCATAATGCCCATACCTGGTGCAAAATGCGGTCTTCTCAATATCCTCCTCATGAATCCTCAGTTGATGATAACCAGAGTTCAAATCAATTTTGGAGAACACCTGAGCACCCCTCAACTGTTCAAAGAGAACCTCAATATGGGGTAGTGGATATTTATTCTTGATTGTCACTTGATTCAAAGCACGATAATCCACACATAGCCTCTTGCTTTTATCTTTCTTCTCAACAAACAATACTGGGGAAGCCCATGGCGACCTACTAGGCCTAATGAAACCCTTAGCCAAAAGATCATCCAATTGCCGCTTCAATTCAACCTGCTCCTTTGGAGCCATCCGATACGGTGCCTTATGAATAGGCTGCGTACCCGGAATCTGCTTGATTTCAAAAGCTGCATTGTGCTCCGGAGGAATGCCCGGAAGCTCTACCAGAAACACGTCAGCAAAGTCACACACCACACGGATGTCTTGCACCTGCAAGGTAGCCTCACCCTCCACCACCATGGAGAAAAAGATTCCCGACTTCCTTGACCGGCGATCCAGAAGCAATTGAGCCAGTAAGGATAACGTGAATTTTGGGGAACTTCCCAAGAATACCACCTCCCTACCCGACAGCGCCTGCAACAACACTGTCTTCCAAAAACAGGATATAACTGCGCGATACTGAGATAACCAATCCATCCCCAAGATGACATCGAATGCCCCCAAGGAAATCGCAACAAGATTGGCCGAAAAGACCTCATCAACAAGAATGACGGAACACCCTTGACAAACTGAACAACTACTAATGGGACCATTAGCAGAACTAACCAAAATTGGGTGACCCAACCTCTATACTGAAAGACCAGCTCGCGACACAAAATTCTCCGAAACAAACGAATAGCTAGCGCAAGAGTCAAAAAGAGCATGGGCCACAAACAAATAAACTAAAACCATACCTATCACCACATCTCCTTGCTCTCTGCCATCCGCAGCGGGTAGCACATAAGCTCCAAAAATACCCACAGAAGAGGAAGCTCCCGGAGTGAAATTAACAGAAGAACCCCACTGAGCCGCTGGGTGAGGCAGACGCGGAGCTCCAAACTGAGACGACATAGGAGTAGACGGTGCAGGAGTAGGCGCGACCAGATACTGAGGAACCTGCATCGGCACGAACTGAGAAGTCCTAGGCACATAAAGCTGCTGTGGAGGAAGAGGAACTGAAAACTGCTGCTCAGCACTTGACATCATGTTGATAGTGCCCTGAGAAGAGGAGGAAGTCACTGGCTCCCATCTGAGCTTCCCATTAGGATTCCTCCTACACACCACATCCTTGTGGTCCTGACTGCAGATAGAACACCTGCCACTCCACTGGCACTCTGCACGGCGATGCACATCACCACAACGGAAACACACCAGCCCTAGCCCGAGCTTAGGAACAGCCCAAAACCTCTGAGTACTTCCTCCCGAAGTACCCGAGTCAGAAGATTTGCCACGGTAAGGATGGTGGTGCTGATGCTGAGACTTGCCCCTCTTGTGGGCTGGACCTCCAGTGTTGCCCCTCCTCGCGTCCTAGCCACGAGGCCGATCAACCCCCGAAGACTTCTGCGACTCCATGGTATACTAGTGCTGCATCTCCACACCTAGTGCCTGCTCAACTGTAGTACGGAAGTCCACCAACGAAAAGGCTCCCAAGGCGATAGAGGGTTTCAGGTCCTGCCGGAACTGGCTCGCCTTCTCCATCTCATTATAAGCCACATGAGGGACAAAGCGGACCATCTTGTTGAAGCCCACTTCATACTCTGTGACAAACTTCTTCTCTTGCTTGAAAGACTGCAAATCAATCTTCATTTTCTCCAGGAAGGTGACCGGGTAGAACCTCCTTTCAAACTGCCTGATGAAGACATCCCAAGATAGGACTCCTGGTGAAGAGTGTGCTGCCTGCACGCCTCTCCACAAAATTTGAGCCTCTCCCTTTAGCAGCTGTGTGCCAAAGCGAACGCGATCACCATACACAATCTCAAAGACATTCATCTTATCCTCCACGTAAGTTAGCCAATCCGCCGCCTCGACCGGAGTACCACTGCCATCAAAAGTATCCAGCTTCATGCCCATCCACTGCATCAGAGAAAGACCACTGATTGGAAGAGGCACCTCGGCCTCGCCACCTGGAGCAGCACCCGCAGGGACAGCGCCCCCGGGCACTCCTCCACCACCAGCACCCTGAGCAGCACCCACAGCAGCAACAGGAATAGCCTGCCTCAGAATGGCCAACTCCTGCTGCATGGCCTGCATCGTGGCTAACATTGCTGCCGGACTCATCGGGTCCCCACTAGGAACTTGCGGACTACCTCGAGCCCTACGAGGCGGCATAGCTGCAGCCACAGGGGTGAGAATAATAAGTAAATAAGATTGGCATAGCATTTCTTCAGATAATGTCAAACTAGCACAGACAATAACATACATATCAATAGTAAAGCAGAAAACCCATCCTACATGTGTGGTGTGTCAATTTATTGTTATTCCACTTGCTAGGACCTACAACCTATCCCTTTGATACCAACTATAACACCCCCACTAATCCCACACATTGGATGTTACCAAATACCCTTCCCACTAAACTTATGCAACACAAGAAATGAAATAAAGAGAGAAAGTATTGCAAAATTCGGCAGCACCTCCCTTGAAAGAAGCATAACAAGGGGGGGGGGAACATGGAGTTCATACAGGATATAAAAGACAGATAATTCACGTAGTAGAATCTAAATTCAGAAGTAGTAAAACACATTCATGACCAAATAAAAGGATAGGTAACTCAGCCCACCCCAAAAACAGCTCAACCACCATGAAAAGCTAGAACATAATAATTCCCTAGACTTGACCCTCCCTGATTAACAACATTATTAAGCAGTGGTTCCTTTATTAAAGGTGTAGTGGCCGTGCTGCTACATCCCTCTTTTCCCAAAGCAGAAATCAGGTGCCTACATCAAACAATGTAAGAGTGAGATGACACATCTCAGTAAGTAAATAGGGCAAACAACAATTGGACAATGTAAACCAACTGTGCTTAAACAACCATGTAGTTCAAAACTTCCTTCTTGAATATTAATTTGCAGCAAGTAAGCAAGTAACTAATTACTTAACGCCAAGATGAATCACAATGTAAAGATCCACAATATCCACATCCACATAATAGATTCCACACCACTCCCATGAATGCACATGGCTACAGATGCAGTAATGACTTCTGCCTTCATATCTCTAAGGATATGAAGCTGCATCATACCCCTTCTCGGGCAACATATGATGCTCAATGTACCGGTACGGTCGGACCATAAGATCACGACGAACTTCCATGCAATAAATAATGAATGCATTATGCATGACAACAACATGAGTTCTTCCCAAATAAAATGTGCTAGACATATACTTCCACCCATTCCACATAATAAACCACTTGAGTAACATGATCAAACCACAAACTCAACATATGTAATCAATAAAACATGAATATCTCCAAACGATGGTACTCAATTAAAAATATGAATACGAACACAACATCACAACATAATCAAGTATAAGACTCTTCATTCGACAGACGGAATAACCATCACTGTTTTACTTGCCTTCACCGGAAGTTTGGGCAAATCCCTAAGTATGATCCGGAAGTCCACCACCTGTTTTTGACACACAACTTAGTGCACCAATTTCACATAATAAGCCTAAAAAACAACACCGCACCTACGCGCAATCTCAAACCCCGCCGCGGTAACAATTCTCCCCACACCCACCAAACTGCAGCAGTGCTGCTTAACAATTCCATAACTTTAAAATTAAGACAGCAGTGGTGACAAACAAAAACTCCAGAGACATCTACATAAAATTCCCTACAAGTTTTGTATACAATTTATGATTAAATTCTAAGATCTAATTACCCCAAAACGGTCCACAAGATAAACCCTGCAATCTGTTTTTTTCTCTTTTGGGCAGCGACATACCCGGATTCAAACAGCGATAACTTTTAAAATATAATTCCGAATCGAGCGCATAAGTACTTGTTGGAAAGGTAAGACAAAGCCCTACATGATTCTCATACTAATTAACACTAATTACTCACGAAAAATCCCCAGAAACTGCTAATACTGCTGCTGTTCGTCCACCTGAAAATCTGTTTTTTTGGACAGCCACATACCCGGATTCAAACGGCGATATCTTTTAATTTATAACTCCGAATTGAGCGCATAAATACTCGTTGGAAAGGTATGCCAAAGTTCTACATGATTCCCATTAATTTCCCACGAAAAATGCCCAGAAACTGCTAGAACTACTGCTGTTCGTCCACCCCCTAAAATTCTGGACAGCCCCTCTACCAAATCGCATACGCAACATCTAATCAATTGGATTGCAGCATAAATGAACAAGAGATAAACACAAAAATCACCTTGGATTCTTCCCTTTCTCCTTCCTTCTTCCTCCCTCCAAACTCCAATTGAGATCACCGCACAACGGAGAACCACGCGGGAGGGCTTCACCTTGGAGAGAGGGGGGGGGGGGGCAGCTAGGGTTTTGGGTGGTGTGGCTGCAATGGTTTGAGGGAGGAGGAAATGGGAGGGGGGGTGGCGGCCAAGGGTGTGGGGGGGGGGGGGCGAATGGGGAAGGGCGGGTGCAGAAGGAGAGGGGGTTAGGGGAAGGGCAGCTAGGGTTAAGGGGAGATTAGTGGGCCGGATAGAGGTTCACGACCCAATTCGTCTACACGACAGCTCCCAACCCCGTCGCAAGCATCTAACCAAAGAAATTTCACTATCCTACTAGTGAATGTTTTTCTTCCAAAATTTCCAAATCCCCAAAGAGCATCAACCTAATGGGAAAAAAACAAAAACAACAAAAAAGAATAACCTCCAACTTCTCTTCTTTGCGAACCGGGTACCACAGTTGGTTTTAGATCTATCGGTTAGATTCACCCGATACCCTTTCGTGTGGCTGTTTTATTAAAGAGACCCCCGGTTTATTGAAAATAAACCCGCCGTCCCTAGTTTTCGCGCGCAAGCCCATGTAATCTTGCAGATTTAGCCCTGGACTTTTATCTTATCACAGAATTAGACTTAAATTCATATTTTGAATTCCCAAACTTGTTTATTTCATAACTTTTGCGTATGAACCCCAAATTTAGTGATTCAAATTGTAGAATATTCATAGAGTTACTCTCTGTTGAAATAAAATGGTTCCAGTTACTGTCTGCACATTCTAATTTTTATGATTAAGTATGAACTAATATAGATGTAGTTCTATCCATTTAATAAAACAAATAAAAGGAGAACTTTAGAGATTTAATCATGTTTAATCTTGTAAGATTAATAATGTGTATTACATGCATTCATCCCTGTTCTAATTTTTAGGTCAGAACAAAATGAATTGAACTATGATTATGTACTTGTAAATAACACTTAGGGAAATAATAATCTATTTTCAAATAAAGTTAATGTATGCCATAGGTTATGATTATACTTTGAATGCATTATCCCCTATGTAGTATTATGCCTTTTAAGATGTGTTCCAATGATTGTACTTTCCAAATGTATTGAATGCATGCTCGCTTTACTTAGACAACGAGCAGCTCGAGGTTCCTAAGTGTGTTGTTGGAGACCTCCCTGAGCAGCAACCTGGTGAAGGCAAGTGTCCTCTAACCCATTATGTCCTATCTACTTATAATTCACTGCCCCGCATTACTTAATTGAAACCTAAGGATTCACTAGCTTTGTATTTACCTTATCCTTGTTTACCTTTTTGGGTTACCATGGTTAGCAAGTTGCTATTGCCTTGACTTAATCAATGAACATGATGTGAACCTTTATGATACGATACTATTATCTTGTTTATGTGGATGATCTTGTGATGTCTTAGGGGGCTCAGGCCTTTTTCCTGAGTACCTCACCGTAAGGACCTGTCCGTGGAGTGACCAC
The DNA here is from genome assembly GCA_029449295.1 of Zea luxurians. Lineage (NCBI taxonomy): Eukaryota > Viridiplantae > Streptophyta > Magnoliopsida > Poales > Poaceae > Zea > Zea luxurians. The sequence goes on along the minus strand of JAOPSE010000001.1, from coordinate 38,118,359 downwards.
CCGGGATAACAGTGCAACAATGAGGGTGGAATGGGACGCCCTTAGCTGATTAATTAGATGAACCTGGGGGTGTAGTTATCTTTGCCGGAGGGCCATCAATGGGGGCCGGGGCATAGTGCTCGCTCTGCCAAGGTTGGGGTGCAGAGGTTCATTCGATTTGGTTTTTGTTAGTCACCCACCTTGGGGAGGTGTACTGCGTTTGTACGACTGGCAAAACCTAACGAGCATTTATGCACCAGGGGAGTCTTTGTAAAGGCTACGTAGTGAGACCCTGCTAGGTCACCTTGGAAGTGATCAATATAGAGTCATGATCTTCGGGTAGAATGGGAATCACGACTTGTGGGTAAAGTGTACAACCTCTGCAGAGTGTTAAAAACTGGTATATCAGCCGAGCTCACGGTTAAGAGCAGCCTAGGGATCCTCTTTTATTAGAAGAACTTTGGATACTTTTATGTTGATGATTAACTATGATGTTATAAAATCTGATCTTTGGTATTTCCTCTTTTGAGGAGGTACTTTTGGGTAATAACTGGGTTTATTACTAAAACTTGGCTCTACTAATAATAATAAATACTTGACTAACCTAAAAGCAACTGCTTGACCTCAACTCCACATACAGCTAGTCCACTTTAGCCAAACGGGACATTTGCTGAGTACGTTGATGTGTACTCACCCTTGCTTTACACATCACCCCCACCCCAGGTTGTCCCCACTGTACTCAGTACTCAGGAGGTGATGCTGGCAACATGGAAGATTTCAAGGAGTTTCAGGATTATGACGAGTTCTGGTTCTTTCTTAGTGGCAAACCCCCAGTCAGCTGCCTGTGTAGGCTTAGCATCTACGCTTTGTAATTCCGCACTTTGATATTTATGTTGAACGATGGTTATGTATTAGACTCTGTGAATGTCTTGGACATCTTGATGTAATAAAGTATCTTTCCGCTATTTATTTTAAGCATTATGTGATGATGTCCAATTATGTAATCGCTGTGTACATGAGTTTCTGATCCTGGCACGTACATGGTTCGCATTCGGTTTGCCTTCCAAAACCGGGTGTGACAGTCACATAGGTGGGGATTGGGGTCAGGGTGTGTGCATAGGGAAAGGGTGGGCACAGTCGAGCGGGTGGGAGGCAGGGCGTCAAGGCAAGAATGGAGGGGCGCAGGCGCGAGAATGAGGACACGGAGGATGTTGGGGAGGATGGGGGCGAGGGCAACCGTGGGCGGGCATCTCAGCAGGGAGGACAAGAGTGGGGGCATGGTGTGTTAGTGTGGACGCCCACGTTAGACTCTTATAGAGTAGTAGAGATATTGTACAAAGAGACACGGGCTAGGGATGCGTCCATACGCCGAAGACGGTTAATGGGAAACGGCGCCAGGGGAGAGCATTGAGAGCGCCTAGAGGGGGGTGAATAGGTGATCATGCGAAAATCAACTCTAAACAAGACAAAATTGGTTTATAATAAATGTTAGTAGAATCAAAACCAAGTCGATATGAATAAAGGTAGGGAGAAGAAGAGAACTCTTCACTTGATTGTTCCTTTAAGATATGTATTAAACTTAGGAAAAATAACACAAGTGAATATGCGAGAACTCTATGAAAAAACAGTCACAATAAAGAATGCACACGTGACATGGTGATTTTATCCCGTGGTTCGGCCAATGCCTACTCCACGTTTTGATGACATCCTCTGGTCAAGTGTTGCACTCAACCCCTCTCAAGTGATCCAAAGATCAAACTTGAGTACCACAGTTTTTCTTCCTTATCTCAAGTTTTCCCTTTGTGAGGAATCTCCATAATTTGGAGTCTCTCACCCTTACACAATAGTGAAAGGGAAATGTGCCCTTGGGCCATTTTTATAAATGTTTTGGTGATTAGATGACCAACACATATTGTTTTGAGGTGATATGTGCCAAATTATAAAGAAATGCAAATCAAGAATCAAGGTATGTTTGTAGCCTTAGTGAATTGTTTTTGATACTAACATATTTCCCTAAGTGCTAGGAACGGTATCAAAGCAAATGAGAATGGAGTGGAGAAGTTTGGCTGACTCAAGCCAAACCTGCACCAGCCTTCGGTGCACCGGACTGTCCAGTGTGTCTGGTGCATAGGCTAGTGTTGGGGGCCTTCGTCTTCCGAAGGTCCTCAAAAACATGATTTAACAATGTTTCTGGAGTATAATACATGAACAGGTACCTTCGGACTCGGATTAGAACCACAATGTGAAGAAGTACAAAGAATGCGAAGGTTGGCGCAAAGCCGATGCTATGCGCAGGGGACCTTCGGCATGAAAGCAGAAAGGAGAACCGACTTAAAAGGGAAAAGGCTATTTAGACCTCGATGGATTACTATAGAGTCATTAGCAAATGTAAAGGGCATGAGTGTAATTTTACATGAGCTACGTCCCGTGCCTATAAATAGATGAACAGTGCTCCCATACTGTTCATGCAGACTTGACATTTGCTTTCGCGTCACGCTTGTATTATCACTTTCTGTCAAGCCGAAGGTATAAATGTAATTTAATATTGTTCATATTCATTCGTGATTATATAATAAGAAATATATATATATATATTATGATATCATACAATTATTCATGTTGTTTCTCATGTTTCATACGCTTCGTCTTTTATACAAATGTGTTATGTTGATGAAGGTATGTCCTTCATAACCTTCGTCTGAAGATCATTATGTCCTGAGGGAGATAATGCTTCGAAGGGAGAAGAGCATTAACCATTAACTTTTTCTATGTTGCCTTGTTCTTAATTCTAAGTACTTGAGAACAAGTCCCCAACATTGGCGCCCACCTCCGGTGAATCCTTTTCGACCACCTTCGGCAAGCACTGACCTTCGTCATGCCATCGAAGAAAGCATTAGCGACAGGGGCTGCCGTTCTGCAGCCGCTGGACCCGAACCAGGAGACCCTTTCTCTTCGAGAGGCACGAAGCCAGAAGAGGAAGGCCACTAGTCCAACACCCCAAGAGGGCGAGTTGGACCAGCAAATCAGAAACATGGAGATGCTTCATCAACAAGTACAAAGGAAGAAGGAGAAGATGGCTCGACTAGCCGACCTTCAAAGGCAGATTGACGAAGCCACTGAAGAAGTATGCCATCTTGCTCAAGATGAACAAGAACGAAGGCCCCAGCACAGGGAGTTTCATCAAGAGGGCTTGTTCAATGACGATGGATGGTATGATGATTTTAATCATGATACCTTTACTTTTGATGATGCTTCTCCCTTGGCAGCAGAACTGCAGGCTATCCCGTGGCCCCCATCATACAAGCCACCTCAGCTTCCAATGTATGATGGGCATTCAAACCCGAAGCAGTTTTTGATGAGTTATGAAGCAACCATATCTTCATATGGAGGCAATGCAGCTGTCATGGCCAAATCCTTCGTCATGGCAGTTAAGAATGTGGCCCAGACATGGTATTCTTCTCTTCGGCCAGGAACTATCACCTCATGGCAGAAGCTCAAGGACATGCTGGTGACAAGCTTCCAGGGCTTCCAGACGAAGCAAGTCACTGCTCAGGCTCTGTTTCAATGCACGCAAGATCATGAGGAGTATCTCCAGGCATACGTCCAAAGGTTCTTGCGTCTGAGAGCACAAGCGTCTACAGTGCCCAATGAAATTGTCATTAAGGCCATGATCAAGGGTCTTCGTCCAGGACCTACTGCCCAGTATTTCGCTAGAAAGCCTCCACAGACTTTAGAGAAGCTGCTTCAAAAGATGGATGAATATATCCACACTGACAATGATTTTCGTCAGAGAAGGGAGGAAGCTTATAGGTTCTCTGAGATGACCAGGGGCTTCAGAGGGAGAATTCACCCAAGACATGTCAGGTCCATCCACTCCACCTAGAGTGACGATAGAGGAAGTCAACAACAGAGGCCACAATATCCCTCACAAGCTTCGGGGCAGCAACAAAGCTATCTTCGACCGCCAGCTCCAAGGGGTAGAGGCGCCAGGGGCTTTGGAGGAAGGTTTGGGGATCAACCTAGGAAAATTTATTGCTTATTCTGTGGTGAGGACAAGGGCCATACTACAAGTATGTGCCATGTCACCATACATAAACAAAAAGAAATAGCAGAAGCTGCAGCTCAGCAGAACCAGCCGAAGCAGGTCATGCATACTACTTCGTATCACTCACCCTACATACCAGAGTATGTGGGTAACCATCCTGCAGCGTCTGTTGCTTCGGTTAGTCAGCCGCAGGCATCCTGGCCACAGCCTCCACCTCTGCCACCACTACAGCCTGCATATCCACGAGGTCAGCAGCCAGAAGGGAGCCAAGAGACCCACCAACAGCGAGATTTCAGGGAGGAGTCCGAAGCTCGCACAGTCAACAGTACTGTGCTAGAATCAAAGCATATCTACTGAGAGATATCCTACCCTTGAAACAGTTTTTACATTCATTATCATTTTCTTTCTTACTAAGGAACAATTATCGAAAACCTAGTCGTCTTGTCATTTTCAATTCCTTGTAATAGCTTCTTTTTTACCATAATGAAAATATATCTTCTCCATAGACTTACGGAGTCTAACAAAGTCGCTGAAGCACAAAAATTTGTTTCTAAGAGAACGTGCGGCTAAAAATTACATCACAAGTATCTCCGAAGCTACAAAAAGTCATTCTACGGAACATAGTGTAAGTTTGCCGAAGCTACAAAAAGTCGTTCTACGGAATGCAGTGTAAGTTTGCCGAAGCTACAAAAAGTCGTTCCTAAGGGAGCGCAGTGTAAGTTTTTTGCTCAAAAGTCGTTCCAAAGGGAATGCAGAGCCAAATACCGCCGAAATATAAGGCGAAGCGCGAAAAGTCAACGAGAATACCGCCGAAATAGAAGGCGAAGAAGTTCAAAAGACGTTCCTAAGGGAATGCAAAACTTACAGCGAAAAGTTAGCGCTGATACACCGAAAAATAAGCGGTGAAGCCGAAAAATAAACGACAAAGAGATTGTGTATTTCACTATGGGGATATGTGTATGTCTTCGGCACAAATATCATTTTGCATAGCATAACATCATCACATCATTCGCATAACATAACATCATACATCATATTGCATCAATGGCACAAGAAGGGGATACAATGTTGACCTTCAGAGAATGTTTCAAAAAAAATGAAATTGTGCTAAGGCACAAAAGAAGTCTTGAAGAAATACAGCTTCATCAGCTCTGATATGGAGACAAAAATCCATTATTGACGAAGCATTAATGTTTCTGCGACGATTGGAGGATTTCTCACGAAGCATAAAAGATCTTCTTTACGAAGCATGAAAAGAAGGGAAGGTGTTTTTTCGCCAAAGGCTGAAAAACGGTATGTACATAAAAGTTTCATGCATCGTAAAGAAATAAATTACAAAACCATTCATATATTACATTCAAAACACATGAGCACCAAATATTACAAACATAGTTCAGCAAAAGCTGCATTAATATTCCAGTAATGTTTTTACAATAGCTATTCTTCTTTCAAAACTTCATCTGCAGCTTCGGTCAGTAGTTGGGTAACGACTTCGTCTACAATAGTTTTAGCCATCCTAATAATTTCTGCTGATGCCTTTGCCTCTGGGTTGGCCAATGACTCAAAGGGTTCGGGGGGAGGAGATAGTTCAGCTATAGTAGAAAACGTAAATCAATTTGAAGTCACAAAAATAAACAATAAAGTCAAAACCCATTAAGCAAAATACCTATCCGCCTTTCCAGTTCTGCAACTTTTTCAGCTGCCTTCGTTGCTTCCCTAGCGTCATGAGAATCTTTTTCGCTCTTCTTTATTATTTCATAGGCCATCCCTCGGCCGCCATTTTCTCAGATGTCAGTGAAAAATTTTCCGCCCACTAAGCTTGCTTCGGCCGAGGGGTCCTTTGTATCGTCAACTGATAGAGCAGCTTTGGCTTGTGCCAAAGTTTTCACATGTTCGCACCCTGCTCTCTCCAAAATAGCTGCAACTCCTCTTGCACCAGAGAAGGCACAGACGTCCCCGCGGTCGCTCAAAATTTCTTCAAAAGCTTCAGCTTCGTTGCTGATCCACTCAATCGGGCCTTCGGGGTCGTCTTGTACGAAGTTATCTTCACTTGAATATGCGCCAACATTGGCGAAACTAGTTTTTATCTTTTTTACACATTCTATAGATTTTTCAAAACATTTTTCTTTTGATGCGTGAAGTTCTGCAACTGTTTTTTCCTAGTAATTTTTCCAGTAATCACTGGCATCTCGTTCAGCTTCGGCAACAGCACATTTTAATTTTGCTTTAGCCAGCTGTTTCCGAAGGTCTTCAATTTCACATTTCTGGGCTTCAACTTGGGCTTTGGAAGTAGTTTCGTCTTCTTTTATTTTGGTCACCAATGAATTTAATATTTTATCTTTTTCAAGACCTTCGTTCCTTAGTTAAATTACTTCAGAACGAAGGTTGTTCAGAGCTATAGTGCATCCTTCGTCTTCGGCATTTTTCTGTGCCCTGAGGGCATTGCTAAGAATCAGGCCCTGCAAAAGAAGTGCGGTATTAAGTATAAGCAAATAAAAACGAAAAAAAATTCATTCTCACACCTTTAAACTATTATATGCTAAACTGTCCACCAATTCATCTTTCGATAGCACCGAAAGCCCGACTTCTAGTGTCGAGAATCCGAAGCTTTTGCTCATCTCCCGGCAGACAGAAATCTCCTTGCTGTCTGGGAGACAATACAAGAAATCTTCTTCTCCGCTGCCGTTGAATACCAATGCCCCCTTTGGATATTTCAGTTTCTGGGCATAGTGTTCAGCTTCTCGCTTTTCTTCTTTAGAGAGATTTTTTCCCAAGCATGACGGATAATATATTCAGTATTCTCTTTCAAAGCTTCGGGAGTAGGAGCGACAGATTTTTCAGGCAAAATTTGTTCTATAACTTCTTCCTCCGCTGCCTTTTCCCCAATTTCCGAGGATTTCTCTTTGATGGGCTCTGAAGGCCCAGTTTTAGCATCGGCCCGGCTAATTATAGCTTCGGCTTCGGTCAGCTTTGTCTCGGTTTCAACCTATGCTTTCGAAACCTTGGCAATTTTTCCTAGAGTAGAGCTTGAAGTTTTTATCGTCTCCAGCACATCTAACACACTAGCCATCCTTTTTCTCTTTGGGGTTACTGCCAGATCTTTTTGTATCTTCGGCGCCTCCAGTCCTACCGAAGGGCTTAGAATTTCTGATGTTTTTGTCTCTTCGGGTCTTGGTTCTTCAATTTTGTCAGCCGTCGGCATTGCAGCTGACTCTTCAATCCTCTGCGTAAGGGCAGGTCCTTCGGCTTCAGTAGCCGAAGAGGTCTCACCGCCAAAGTCAGGCACTGTGGCCGGTTCAATGTAGCGCAGTCGGTGAGTAAGAACCTTCATCTTTTTCTTCTTCGCCGCGGGCTCGCTTGAGGTGGCTGAAGCAACATCCTTCCTAGAAGATCCACCCTTTCTCTTCTGCCCCCGTGGCGGGTAGCGGTAATCAGGGTACATAAATCCAATAGCATCAAAAACTCTATTTATCCTCTTCTTTTTTCGGCTCCCGAAGGCCGCAGATAGCGCGTTATCTTCAGACTTGGAGTAGGCTCCAAGTAGTTCATCACTGGTATTTTCAACACATTTCAGCCAGTCATCGTCTGGTTCGATAAATTGGTCTCTAAACCTGAAGGTATATTTCAATCGAACCAAACCACCTTCGTTAGGGTTGCTGATGGTCTCTTTTGGCATCTCCTAGTTGTCTATCAATGGCCATATCCTGTAGGCCACATGTTCTTGAACTAAATCCCTCGTCCCGATGAAAGAGCAAACTATGCCAAAGGCCCTTCGGCATTCTTCGGCTGCTTCATCAATTTCTACCTTCGGTTTCCGAAGGCCGAAGCGGGACCAAATGAGGCGCATAATGATCTTTGTAATATTTTCTCTTGCTTTTAAATCATTCTTCACATAGAACCATTCTTTCATCCAGTCTCCGGGCCATCTTTTCCGAAATGTTGGCACTGGGAAGCTTGAGCCTGAGCGAGCAACAAAGCTATAGCAACCAAAATTGTTATGATACTGTTCCTTACCCCAGGGCTTCGTCTCATATGAAAGTTCGTGCATGCTGCAGAAATTTTGCACTTGGCTGCAAACCTTGACTCCTCACGGCCCAGACGAAGATCCCCATTCTGATAATTGCTTCAGGAGTAATCTGGTGAAGGAAAATCTCATATATCTTTAAAACTTCAACAACAAATCTGCTTAAGGGGAACTGAAGCCCAGCCTTGAAGAAGCTTCGGAAGATTACGACTTCATTCTCTTCAGGAGCAGGAACAGTCCTGTCTCCGTTGTCAGCCCTCACAATAGATATGTCTCAAAAATACCTTCCTCTCATGTTATCAAGATGACTCTGTCTGATAGTCGATTTCCCGAAGACTCTGTGTCTTGGTCGCCAGGGCCGATCTTTGGAGTCTTCGCCCCCACTTTCCGCATCATAACCATCGCTGTCATCGGTATCTTCAGATAAGCCTTCTAGAATTTCTTTTGTAATCTTTTCTGTATTTGTCTTTGCAATTGACTCAATGAATCCAACAGTCTTTTCCTCAAGAAGCTTCTCCTGTTCGGTTAGCTTCGTTTCAGCAACTGTCTTCTTGTCGTGAGACATCTTATCTTCGGAACTGACGAAAATATGTCCTTAAATTCGAAGCTTAGAAAATTTAAGAAGCTAAGCAACTGATGGAAAGCAACAACTAAGAAATCAAGCAAAGCAAAGCATGCGTACCAAATGTGCTCGGGGTGAGTTCTTATTTATACGCCCAGCGTGCTCCAAGTTGGAGGGCCCCGTCTGTCATTGACTGTTGCTATTCTAGCTAAGGGAAGGTGTTTTTTCGGACCTTCGGCTTAGGGCCTTCGACCATATCGCAATCTGAATTCGTTATTCTAACAAATTAACCTTGCGAGGGGCTACTGTTTGGGGCCTTCGTCTTCCGAAGGTCCTCAAAAACATGATTTAACAATGTTTCTGGAGTATAATCACTTTCTGTCAAGCCGAAGGTATAAATGTAATTTAATATTGTTCATATTCATTCGTGATTATATAATAAGAAATATATATATATTATGATATCATACAATTATTCATGTTGTTTCTCATGTTTCATACGCTTCGTCTTTTATACAAATGTGTTATGTTGATGAAGGTATTGAGAGCACCTAGAGGGAGGGGGGTGAATAGGTGATCCTGTAAAAACTTAAAACTTAAAGCCACAAACTTGATTAAGTGTTAGAGCAATAAAGCCAAGTAGCTAGAGAGGAGTTCTTGCGAAACACGACAACCACAAAGAGATCAACACAGAGAGGCACAGTGGTTTATCCCGTGGTTCGGCCAAGTCTAACACTTGCCTACTCCACGTTGTGGCGTCCCAATGGACGAGGGTTGCACTCAACCCCTCTCAAGTGATCCAATGATCAACTTGAATACCACAGTGTTTTGCTTTCGTTTACTATCTCCCGTTTGCGAGGAATCTCCACAACTTGGAGCCTCTCGCCCTTACAAATCATGATCACAAAGAAACATGGAAGTAAGGGAGGGAGAGCAACGCACACAAGACACAAAATCAGAGCACAAACACGCACACAAGTCACAACTTGAGCTTGCAACACAACTCGAAGAGTTCTCTACTCAAATGGAGCTCTAGTTGCTATCACAAAGAATCAAATGCGCGGAAATGGAGTCTTGGTGCTTAGAGTTGATCAAAGAATGCTTGGTGTACTCCTCCATGCGCCTAGGGGTCCCTTTTATAGCCCCAAGGTAGCTAGGAGCCGTTGGAAGCAATCCAGGAAGGCAAATCTTGCCTTCTGTCGGGTGGCGCACCGGACAGTCCGGTGCACCACCGGACAAGCACTGTTCACAGTTCGGTGCATATTGCTTTCCTAAATTGGCGCAGCCGACCGTTGAAGATTTGGAGCTACTGGCGCACCGGACACTGTCCGGTGCACACTGGACAGTCCGGTGCCCCCATCCGACCGTAGGCTCGGCCACGCGTCACGCGCGGCCGGTCGTTGGCGCAGTCGACTGTTGGCTCATCGGATAGTCCGGTGCATCACTAGACAGTCCGGTGAACTTTAGCCGTACGCTTGTTGACTGTTTCCCGAGAGCGGCGACTTCGCCGCAGACGACTCACGACAGTCCGGTGCACCACCGGACAGTCCGGTGATTTATAGCCATACGCCGCCGTCGAGACCCGAGAGCAGGCTGTTCACCGGGACTGGTCCTGGCGCACCGGACACTGTCCGGTGCACCCAGACCGAGCAGCCTTTTGGCTGAACACAGCCAACTTATCTTCAAAGCGATTTCTCCTGTTTCTAGCACTTGGACACAATACATTAGTCTTCAAAACAATGTACTAAGTCTAGAAACATACCTTTAATCTTGATTAGCACTTCTTGAGTCTTTGGCACAAATATCACTCAAAGCATTTTTGTGTGGAGCACTTAATCACCAAAATCTTATAGAAATGGCCCAAGGGCACATTTCCCTTTCAATCTCCCCCTTTTTGGTGATTTATGCCAACACAACAAAAGGCAACTAAAGAATTGCAACAACAATGCAAATGAGAACAAAAATTTATTTTTGATTCAATTTTGGCATATTTGGATCATTCTTTGCCACCACTTGGTTTGTTTTTGCAAATCAACCTCAATTTCCTATCTCTAAGTCAAAATCACTTGTTGAGGCATAGAGAGAGGTATTCCAAGAGAAATTGATCAAAGATTAAAAAACTCCCCCTTTTTCCCATAATCAAACATTCTCCCCACAAGTGACCAACTTTTGACAATTAGAGACAATAAGAGTATTTTGACAAAACAAAAGCTCTAACTCTACTATTTTCAAAATTCTCAAGTGGTAGCTGATCCATTTCTTGCTTTGGCCTTAATTTCTCCCCCTTTGGAATTAAGCACCAAAACGGGTTCATTATTGGCCCTTAAACCTCATTGCCTCACCAAAATCTTCAATTAAGAGTAAAAAGGCAATACGAGCACGGCGATGAACTTGGAGTAAATTACCATCTCATCGGAGTGCAGTGGAAGTCTTCCATGGTCCAAGTTCACCTTTTCCCTTTCAATCCTCCTTTGAGACTAATTTAAGAAAACTCAAGCACACGGTTAGTCTCAAAGGGTCAAGTTGTAGCATTTCTCCCCCTAAGTATGTGCATCATTCACACATGGACTTGTGAGGTCCGGGGATCCCTTGCACAACTTGAGCACCATAAATGAGCAATAAAATACATAATGGAACATGATCAAAGACATAAAACACATGTATGCTCTATATCAATCCAAGTTACGCGAATCTAAGACATTTAGCTCACTACGCAGCCTGCAAAAGGTCTTCTCATCTAAAGGCTTGGTAAAGATATCAGCTAGCTGGTTCTCGGTGCTAACATAAAACACTTCGATATCCCCCTTTTGCTGGTGGTCTCTCAAAAAGTGATGCCGGATGTCTATGTGCTTTGTGCGGCTGTGTTCAACAGGATTGTCCGCCATGCAGATTGCACTCTCATTGTCACATAGGAGTGGGACTTTGCTCAGATTGTAGCCAAAGTCCCGGAGGGTTTGCCTCTCCAAAGTAGTTGCGTGCAACACTGTCCTGCGGCAACGTACTCGGCCTCAGCGGTGGATAGGGCAACAGAGGTTTGTTTCTTAGAACTCCAGGACACCAGGGACCTTCCTAGGAATTGGCACGTCCCTGATGTACTCTTCCTATCGACCTTACATCCAGCATAGTCGGAGTCTGAGTATCCAATTAAGTCAAAGGTAGACCCCTTTGGATACCAGATCCCAAAGCAAGGCGTAGCAACTAAATATCTAAGAATTCGCTTAACGGCCACAAGGTGACACTCCCTTGGGTGGGATTGAAATCTAGCACACATGCATATGCTAAGCATAATATCCGGTCTACTAGCACATAAATAAAGTAAAGACCCTATCATAGACCGGTATGCCTTTTGATCAACGAACTTACCTCCTTTGTTGAGGTCGACATGTCCATCGGTTCCCATTGGTGTCTTTGCGGGCTTGGCGTCCTTCATCCCAAACCGCTTGAGCAAGTCTTGCGTGTACTTCGTTTGACAGATGAAGGTGCCGTCTTTGAGTTGCTTCACTTGGAACCAAGGAAGTAGTTCAACTCGCCCATCATCGACATCTCGAATTTCTGAGTCATCACCCTGCTAAACTCTTCACAAGACTTTTGGTTAGTAGAACCTAATATTATGTCATCGACATAAATTTGGCACACAAATAGATCGCCATCACAAGTCTCAGTGAAAAGAGTTGGATCGGCTTTCCCAACCTTGAAAGCATTAGCAATTAAAAAGTCTCTAAGGCATTCATACCATGCTCTTGGGGCTTGCTTAAGTCCATAGAGCGCCTTAGAGAGCTTACACACGTGGTCGGGGTACCGTTCATCCTCAAAGCTAGGGGGTTGCTCCACGTACACCTCCTCCTTGATTGGCCCATTGAGGAAAGCGCTCTTCATGTCCATTTGGAATAACCTGAAAGAATGGTGAGCGGCATAGGCTAACAAAATACGAATCGATTCTAGCCTAGCCACAGGAGCAAAAGTCTCCTCAAAGTCCAAACCTACGACTTGGGCATAACCTTTTGCCACAAGTCGAGCCTTGTTCCTTGTCACCATCCCGTGCTCGTCCTGTTTGTTGCGGAACATCCACTTGGTTCCCACAACGTTTTGCTTGAGACGCGGCACCAGTGTCCAAACTTCATTTCGCTTGAAGTTGTTGAGCTCTTCCTGCATGGCCAACACCCAGTCCGGATCTAGCAAGGCCTCTTCTACCCTAAAAGGCTCAATAGAAGAGACAAAAGTGTAATGCTCAAAAAAATTAGCTAATCTAGAGCGAGTGGTTACTCCCTTGCTAATGTCACCCAAAATCTGGTCGACGAGATGATTCCTTTGAATCGTCGTTCGAACTTGAGTTGGAGGGGCTCGTGGTACTTCCTCCTCCTCATCTTGGACATCCTATGCTCCCCCTTGATCACACGCCTCTTCTTGAGGAACCTGTTCATCATCTTGAGTTGGGGGTGCACCGTCATTGAGGAAGAAGGTTGATCTTGCTCCTTGTGTTCCTGTGGTCGCACGTCTCCAATTGCCATGGTACGAATTGCGTCCGTTGGAACATCATCCTCATCTACATCATCAAGATCAACTTGCTCTCTTGGAGAGCCATTAGTCTCATCAAATACAACGTCGCTAGAGACTTCAACCAAACCCGATGATTTGTTGAAGACTCTATATGCCTTTGTATTTGAGTCATAACCTAACAAAAACCCATCTACAGCTTTGGGAGCAAATTTTGAATTTCTACCTTTCTTCACCAGAATGTAGCATTTACTCCCAAAAACTCGAAAATACGAAACGTTGGGTTTGTTACCGGTTAGTAGCTCGTACGACGTCTTCTTGAGGAGGCGATGAAGGTAGACCCGGTTTATGGCGTGGCAAGCTGTGTTCACAGCTAATTCCGACCAAAACCGCTCGGGCGTCTTGAATTCTCCAAGCATCGTCCTCGCCATGTCTATAAGCGTCCTGTTCTTCCTCTCTACCACACCGTTTTGCTGTGGTGTGTAGGGAGTGGAGAACTCGTGCTTGATTCCTTCCTCCTCAAGAAACTCCTCCACATGTAGGTTCTTGAACTCGGACCCGTTGTCGCTTCTAATCTTTTTCACCTTGAGCTCAAATTCGTTTTGAGCTCGCCTTAGAAAGTGCTTGAGGGTCCCTTGGGTTTCTGATTTGTCCTGCAAAAAGAATACCCAAGTGAAGCGGGAAAAATCATCAACAATAACAAGACCATACTTACTTCCCCCGATGCTAAGGTAGGCGACGGGTCCGAAGAGGTCCATATGCAATAGCTCCAGAGGTCTTGATGTAGTCATCACATTCTTGATGTGATGAGCACTTCCCACTTGTTTTCCTGCTTGACAAGCTGCACAAGGTCTATCTTTTTCGAAAGTTACATTTGTTAGACCTAACACATGTTCTCCCTTTAGAAGCTTGTGAAGGTTCTTCATCCCTACATGTGCTAGACGGCGATGCCACAGCCAGCCCATGCTAGTCTTAGCGATTAAGCATGCATCTAGATCGGCCTCCTCCTTCGAAAAATCAACTAAATAGAGTTTGCTGTCTAGTACACCCTTAAAAGCTAATGAACCATCACTCCTTCTAAAGACAGACACATCTACGTTTGTAAATAAGCAGTTGTAACCCATATTACATAATTGACTAATGGACAACAAGTTATATCCGAGCGATTCTACTAAAAACACATTAGAAATGGAATGCTCGGATGAAATAGCTATTTTTCCTAGTCCTTTAACCTTGCCTTGATTCCCGTCACCGAATGTGATTGAGTCTTGGGAATCTTTGTTCTTGACGTAGGAGGTGAACATCTTCTTCTCCCCCGTCATGTGGTTTGTGCATCCGTTGTCGATGATCTAGCTTGAGCCCCCGAATGCATAAACCTGCAAGGCAAATTAGGCTTGGGTTTTAGGTACCCAACTCTTGTTGGGTCCTACAAGGTTAGTAACAATAGCCTTAGGGACCCAAATGCAAGTTTTATCTCCCTTGCATTTTGCCCCCAATTTCCTAGCAACCACTTTCTTATTTTTACATGAAAGTACAAAATAAGTGTTGCAGGCATGAAAAACAGTAGCAGATTTATTTTGCATTTTCTTAGGTACATGATGAACAACATGGTTCCTAGACATATTTCTACCATGCACAAAGGAAGAACTTGAACCAAACATGGCATGTGAATCATAAGCTTTAAAACTCCTATTATGATGAGCATTCCTAGAATATTTCCTATCATGATACAAGAAAGCATGATTTTTATGAACACTATTAGCCATAGGGGCCTTCCCTTTCTCCTTGGCGGAGATGGGAGCCTTATGACTTGTTAAGTTCTTAGCTTCCCTTCGAAAGCCAAGCCCATCTTTAATAGAGGGGTGTCTACCACTAGCGTAGGCATCCCTTGCAAATTTTAGTTTATCAAAATCATTTTTGCTAGTCTTAAGTTGGGCACTAAGACTAGCTACTTCATCATTTAATTTAGAAATGGAAATTAAATGTTCATTGCAAGCATCAACATTAAAATCCTTACACCTATTGCAAATTACTACATGTTCCACATGAGAACTAGTCTTATTTGCTTCTACTAATTTAGCATTTAAATCATCATTAATGCTCTTTAAACTAGAAATAGTCTCATGACAAGCAGAAATTTCACATGAAAGTATTTCATTTCTTTTAACTTCTAAAGCAAGAGACTTTTGCACACTTACAAATTTATCATGTTCTTCATATAAAAGATCCTCTTGCTTTTCTAAAAGTCTATCCTTTTTGTTTAGAGCATCAATCAATTCATTGATCTTTTCTACTTTTGCTCTATCTAATCCATTAAACAAGCTAGTGTAATCAATTTCATCATCACTAGAGTCCTCATCACTAGAAGTAGAGTACTTAGGAGTTTCTCTAGTGATTACCTTCTTTTCTTTTGCCATTAGGCACGTGTGGCGCTCATTGGGGAAGAGCGACGATTTGTTGAAGGCTGAGGCAGCGAGTCCTTCGTCGTCGGAGTCGGACGACGAACAATCCGAGTCCCACTCTTTGCCGAGGTGTGCCTCGCCCTTCGCCTTCTTGTAGGCCTTCTTCTTTTCCCTCTTCCCGCCTTTCTCTTGTTCCTGGTCATTAGTGTTGTCAGGACAATTAGCTATAAAATGACCATACTTACCACACTTGAAGCAGGAACGCTTCCCCTTCGCTGTCTTGAAGCGCTTGATGATGAGGGCCATTTCTTCCTCGTTAAGCCCGGCCGCCTCAACTTGCGCCACCTTGCTAGGTAGCGTCTCCCTGCTACTTGTTGCTTTGAGAGCAACGGTTTGAGGCTCGTGGATTTGCATTGGGCCATTCAACGCCTCATCAACATATCTTGCCTCCTTGATCATCATTTGCCCGCTTACGAACTTTCCGAGTATTTCCTCGGGCGTCATCTTGGTGTACCTAGGATTTTCACGTATAGAGTTTACAAGATGAGGATCAAGGACAGTGAAGGACCTTAGCATAAGCCGGACGATGTCGTGGTCCATCCATCTCGTGCTTCCATAGCTCCTTATTTTGTTGACCAGGGTCTTGAGCCTGTTGTATGTTTGGGTTGGCTCCTCCTCCCTGATCATTGCGAACCTCCCTAGTTCGCCCTCCACCAACTCCATCTTGGTGAGCATGGTGACATCATTCCCCTCATGCGAGATCTTGAGGGTGTCCCAAATCTGCTTGGCGTTATCCAAGTCGCTCACCTTATGGTACTCTTCCCTGCACAAGGATGCTAAAAGAACAGTGGTAGCTTGTGCATTTTTGTGAATTTATTCATTAATAAACATGGGATTATCCGTACTATCAAATTGCATTCCATTCTCTACTATCTCCCATATACTTGGATGAAGAGAGAAAAGGTGGCTACGCATTTTGTGACTCCAAAATCCGTAGTCCTCTCCATCAAAGTGTGGAGGTTTACCAAGAGGAATGGAAAGTAAATGTGCATTTGAATTATGCATAATACGAGAGTAATCAAAAGAAAAGTTTGAGTTAACCGTTTTCTTTTTCTCGTAGTCATCGTCGTCCTTTTGGGAAGAAGAAGACTCGTCGCTGTCGTAGTAGACTATCTTCTTGATGCGCCTTTTCTTCTTCCCGTCTTTCTTTTTGTGACTCGAGCCAGAGTCGGTGGGCTTATTGTCTCTTGGCTCCTTGAAGGTGGACTCCTTCTCCTTATCGTTGACCACCATCCCCTTTCCCTTAGGATCCATCTCTTCGGGTGGTTAGTCCCTTGTGTGAAGAGAACAGCTCCGATACCAATTGAGAGCACCTAGAGGGGGGGGGGTGAATAGGTGATCCTATAAAAACTTAAAACTTAAAGCCACAAACTTGATTAAGTGTTAGAGCAATAAAGCCAAGTAGCTAGAGAGGAGTTCTTGCGAAACACGATAACCACAAAGAGATCAACACAGAGAGGCACAGTGGTTTATCCCGTGGTTTGGCCAAGTCCAACACTTGCCTACTGCACGTTGTGGCGTCCCAACGGACGAGGGTTGCACTCAACCCCTCTCAAGTGATCCAGTGATCAACTTGAATACCACAGTGTTTTGCTTTCGTTTACTATCTCCCGTTTGCAAGGAATCTCCACAACTTGGAGCCTCTCGCCCTTACAAATGATGATCACAAAGAAACACGGAAGTAAGGGAGGGAGAGCAACGCACACAAGACACAAAATCAGAGCACAAAAACGCACACAAGTCACAACTTGAGCTCGCAACACAACTCGAAGAGTTCTCTACTCAAATGGAGCTCTAGTTGCTATCACAAAGAATCTAATGCGTGGAAATGGAGTCTTGGTGCTTAGAGTTGATCAAAGAATGCTTGGTGTACTCCTCCATGCGCCTAGGGGTCCCTTTTATAGCCCCAAGGCAGCTAGGAGCCGTTGGAAGCAATCCAGGAAGGCAAATCTTTCCTTCTGTCGGGTGGCGCACCGGATAGGCACTATTCACAGTCCGGTGCAGATTGCTTTCCTAAATTGGCGCAGCCGACCGTTGAAGATTTGGAGCCGTTGGCACACCGGACACTGTCCGGTGCATACCGGACAGTCCGGTGCCCCCATCCGACCGTTGGCTCGGCCACGCGTCACGCGCGGCCGACCGTTGGCGCAGTCGACCGTTGGCTCACCGGACAGTCCGGTGCATCACCGGACAGTCCGGTGAACTTTCGCCGTACGCTTGTTGACTGTTTCCTGAGAGCGGCGACTTCGCCGCAGACGACTCACCGGACAGTCCGGTGCACCACCGGACAGTCCGGTGATTTATAGCCGTACGCCACCGTCGAAACCCGAGAGTAGGCTGTTCACCGGGACAGGTCCTGGACTCCTGGCGCACCGGACACTGTCCGGTGCACCTAGACCGAGAAGCCTTTTGGCTGAACACAGCCAACTTATCTTCAAAGCGATTTCTCCTGTTTCTAGCACTTAGACACAATACATTAGTCTTCAAAACAATGTACTAAGTCTAGAAACATACCTTTAATCTTGATTTGCACTTCTTGAGTCTTTGGCACAAATATCACTCAAAGCATTTTTGTGTGGAGCACTTAATCACCAAAATCTTATAGAAATGGCCCAAGGGCACATTTCCCTTTCAGGTATGTCCTTCATAACCTTCGTCTAAAGATCATTATGTCCTGAGGGAGATAATGCTTCGAAGGGCGAAGAGCATTAACCATTAACTTTTTCTGTGTTGCCTTGTTCTTAATTCGAAGTACTTGAGAACAAGTCCCCAACAGCTAGTTCAGCAGCGAAGTCGCTGCTCTCGAGAATCAACGAGGGTGACGTGGTTAAAAACACCGGACTATCCGGTGGTGCATCGGACTGTCCGGTGAGCCATCAGCGCCTGCGGTCAATGCTCGGTGACAAACTCGTCACTCTCGAGAATTCATCGAGGGCGCCGCGGCTAAAATTCACTAGACTGTCCGGTGAGCCAATGACGCCCGCGACCAATGGTCGACAGCGCGATTAACGGGTGACACGTGGCCCGAGGCAACGGTCACTTGGTCGCACCAGACTGTCCGGTGTGCACCGGACAGTGTCTGGTGCGCCAAGGGGACCAAAGGCTCAACGGTCGGTTTCGCTAGATAAGGAAAGAGATCGAGCACCGAATAAGGACTGTTCATGTCCGGTGGTGCACCGGACTGTCCAGTGCGCCACCCGACAGAAGGCAAGAATTGGCTTCCAAATGGAATTCCAACGGCTCCTAGCTGCCTTGGGGCTATAAAAGGGACCCCTAGGCGCATGGAGCACTACACCAATCATCCATTGAACATTCTAAGACGCCTAGACTTTACCACCATGCACTCGGATCATCGTGTTTGAGATTTGAGCACTCTTTGAGTTGTAAACTCCCTGTGTCGTGTTTATGTGCTCACGTCTTGACTTGTGTGCGTGTGATTGCTGTGATTCTTGCATGTGTTTCTTTCCCTCCCTTACTCTTGTGATTTTGTGGTGATCAACTTCGTAAGGGTGAGAGGCTCCAACTTGTGGAGATTCCTCACAAACAGGAAAACAACGATAAGGAAGAAAACCATGGTATTCAAGTTGATCATTGGATCACTTGAAAGGGGTTGAGTGCAACCCTTGTCCATTAGGACGCCACAACGTGGAAGTAGGCAAGTGTTATACTTGGCCGAACCACATGATAAAAACACCGTGTCTCTTGTGTCGCTTTTCTCTGTGATTGATTTCTTCTCAAGAGCTCTCGCTATAGCAACTTGGTGTAATCTAACTAACATTTTATAAACCGAGTTTGTGCTATTTAGTGTTGAATTTTGCAGGATCACCTATTCACCCCCTCTAGGTGCTCTCAATTGGTATCAAAGCTGTACTCTTCATTTAAGGGACTAACTGCCCGAAGAGATGGATCCTAAGGGTAAGGGGATGGTGATCAACGACAAGGAAAAGGAGTCCCTCTTCAACGAGCCAAGAGATGACAAGCCCACTGACTCAGGCTCGAGTCACAAGAAGAGGGATGGAAAGAAGAAGAGACACATTAAGAAGATTATCTACTACGGCAGCGACACCTCCTCTTCTTCACCAAGGAACGACGACGACGAAGACTCTTCATCAAAAAAGAAAATGGTTAATCAAAATTACTCCTTTGATTATTCTCGCATCCCTTATAACTCAAATGCTCATTTACTATCAATTCCACTTGGAAAACCCCCACACTTCGATGGAGAGGTTTATTCTTTTTAGAGTCATAAAATGTGCAGTCATTTATTTTCCCTCCATCCTAGTATCTGGGAGATTGTTGAAAATGGAATGCATTTTGATAGTACTGACAACCCCATATTGATAAATGAGCAAATACATAAAAATGTCCAAGCCACTACTATCTTGCTAGCATCTCTATGCAAGGATGAATACAACAAAGTGAGCGGCTTGGACAATGCCAAGCAAATCTGGGATACCCTCAAGATCTCTCACGAGGGAAATGATGCCAAAATGATCACAAAAATAGAACTGGTGGAAGGCGAGCTGGGGAGATTCACCATGATAAGGGGAGAGGAGCCAACACATACGTACAATAGGCTCAAGACTCTCGTCAATAAAATCCGAAGCTACGGGAGTACAAGATGGACGGATCATGACGTCGTTCGACTCATGCTCAGGTCATTTACTATTATTGATCCTCATCTTGTAAACCTTATTCGTGAGAACCCTAGGTACACCAAGATGACGCCCGAGGAAATCCTCAGAAAATTTGTAAGCGGGTGCATGATGGTGAAGGAAGCAAGGTATGTGGATGATGTGTTAAACGGACCGCTACCTCCCTATGAGCCGCAGCTTGTTGCTCTCAAAGCAACTAGCAGCAAGGAGACGCTACCTAGCAAGGCAGCACAAGTGGAGGCTGCTGGGCTCAACGAGGACGAGATGGCGCTCATCATCAAGCGTTTCAAGACCGCCTTGAAAGGATGCAAGGAGTACCCTAACAAGAACAAATCAAGGGGAAAGCGCTCCTGCTTCAAATACGGTAAGTCTGGTCATTTCATAGCATAATGTCCCGATAATAACAATGACCAGACATAAGAAAAGCATGGGAAGAAGGAAAGGAAGAAGAACTACAGGAAGGCAAAGGGCGAGGCGCATATTGGAAAAGAGTGGGACTCCAACTGTTCTTTATCCGACTCTGATGATGAAGGACTAGCTGCCTCGGCCTTCGACAAGTCTTCCCTCTTCCCCAACGAACGCCACACGTGCCTTATGGCCAAAGAGAAGAAGGTACGTATTCAAGATACTCCTAAGTATTCTTCTTCTAGCGATGAGGAATCCTCTGATGATGAGATAGATTACAGTGATTTATTTAAAGGATTAGATAGATCTAAGGTAGAAAAGATAAATGAATTAATTGACACTCTTAATGAAAAAGATAGACTTCTAGAAAAGCAAGAAGATATACTCTATGAAGAACATGATAAGTTTATTAGTGTTCAAAAATCTCTTGCTCTAGAAATTAAGAAGAATGAATTGTTGTCTTTCGAATTATCTACCTGTCATGAATCTATCTCTAGCCTAAAGAATTTAAATGATGATTTAAATGCTAAGTTAGAAGAAGAAAATTCTGCTAGTTCATCCATAGAGCATGTTGTTATTTGCAATAGGTGCAAAGATTTTAACGTTGATGCTTGTAAAGAATATGCCTCTACCATTCAGAAATTAAACAATGATGTTGCAAGTCTTAATGCTTAAATTAGGACTTGCAAAGATAGTTATGAGAAACTAAAGTTTGCTAGAGATGCCTACACCATTGGTAGACACCCCTCTATTAAGGATGGACTTGGTTTCCAAAAGGATACCAAGAACTTGACAAGTCAAAGGACTTCCAATCTCAACAAGGAGAAAGGGAAGGTTCCTACGACTAATAATTCTCAAAAGAACCATGCCTATCTTTATGATAAGAAATTTACTAGTCATGCTCATAATGATAGGTGTTATAATAAGATTGCTTCTTATATATATCATGATGCCGCATTTAATTCTCATGAAATGTTCGCATCTAGTTCCTCTTTTACTCGTGGTAGAAGTAGGCCTAGGCGTAATCATTCTGTTTCTCATGTACCTAGGAAAGTATACACTGGGCCAACTACTATGTATCAAACATGTAATGCTTTCTTTGTATTGTCATGTAAAAATGCCAAAGTAGTTGCTAGAAAATTGGGATCTAAATGCAAGGGAGACAAAACATGCATTTGGGTTCTAAAATCTGTTGTAACTAACCTTGTAGGACCCAACAAGAGTTTGGTACCTAAAACCCAAGCTTAATTACCTTGCAGGTCTATGCATTCGGGGGCTCAAGCTGGATTATTGATAGCGGATGCACGAATCACATGACAAGGGAGAAGAAAAAGTTCACCTCCTACGTCAAGAACAGGGATTCTCAAGACACCATCATCTTTGGAGATGGGAATCAAGGCAAGGTTAAAGGCTTGGGCAAGATAGCCATCGCAACCGAGCATTCAATCTCTAATGTGTTTTTAGTAGAATCGCTCGGGTACAACTTGTTGTCTGTAAGCGAATTATGTCACATGGGCTATAATTGTTTATTTACAAATATTGATGTATCTGTCTTTAGAAGGAGTGATGGTTCATTAGCCTTTAAGGGTGTATTAGACGGCAAGCTCTATTTAGTTGATTTCTCAAAAGAGAATGCTAATCTAGATGCATGCTTAATCGCTAAGACTAATATGGGCTGGCTCTGGCACCGCCGTCTAGCACATGTTGGGATGAAGAACCTTCATAAACTTCTAAAGGAGAGCATGTGTTAGGACTAACCGATGTCTGTTTTGAGAAAGACAGACCTTGTGTAGCGTGCCAAGCAGGGAAACAGGTGGGAAGCACTCATCAAAGCAAGAACGTGATGACAACAACAAGACCACTGGAACTCCTCCACATGGATCTCTTCGGCCCCGTTGCCTATCTCAGCATCGGGGGAAGTAAGTATGGTCTTATTATGGTGTCACACCCGGCTTTAAGGAACAAAGCCGGGTGCATCTCATACATGCGCCAAAGAAGACAACATATATAATAACAGAGTGTATAGAGATAAATGTCACAATAATCAGAGTACTTATTACATAGCGGAAGACTTACAAAATAAAAGATAAATATAAAACGAACTAAGGATCATCGTTGGCGCCAATGTCAACTGAGAAACGCCACCTAGATTGAATCGAACTCCTCGATACGTGGCTCCTCCTGAACCACTTGTTCTTCTCCTGTGGGGGGTGTGAGACAGCAAGGGTGAGCTCACACATGTTCATCGCTCAACAAGTTGTGGGGAATAATGTGACATGAACTCACCAAAGGTGGGAGTTCATGAAGTGTAAGGCTGATCAACAATAGAGGTTAAAGCTGAGCATTGCTTTTTATAGGTTGGTCAAAATTTTATTAGCAGTTACTAAGTGTAAGTGAATACCAAACCATAATAAAATAATAGAACAAAATTAATAATAATCCCATGCAAATGCAAATGACAAAATTGAATTTAAGTTCCATAAATTAATCATCAGAGAGTCCTGAGCCGCTCATGACCGTGAGCTTGGCTAGTATACCAGTTTTACACTCTGCAGAGGTTGTACCCTTTACCCACAAGTCGTGTTTCCCATGTCGCCAGGGTTAGCTAGGACCTTAGACACTACCAAGGTGAATGGCTAGGGATCCACTACGAGGCCTTTACAAAGTTCCACTAGCTTCCGAAAACCCGCTACAGTTTATGGGAAGAGCACTTGCAAGAATCCCCCGTCTGACCGCCATCGCAGCAAAATCAACCCGAGAACCTCCTTGCATGCAACTCCCCTACTGCCCTTGCCCCTTTCAGGTAAGGTATTCCTCCCTTGTGGTGGCACATGTTTCTCAAGTTAAGCTCCATGTTCCAATTAACAATAATATAATGATCTTGTCATGAACATAAATAAATAACATAATAACTGGAACATGGATATAATGAAATATTAACCCAAAACCATGTAAAGCAATAGCTTAACTACCCATATGATTCAGGGGTAAACAAGGTAAAATGGATAAACAGACTAGAATGACCTATTGGGTCCCATCAAAATTAAACCTATGCATTGCATTGTGACAATAAAGAATATTATTGGGTAACAAGAGTGGATCAAGGGCACAACTTGCCTGGCACTTGAGATTCCAGGTACAACTTGCTTTTCAGATGACACGTGTCCTCGCGCTAGTCGTAGCAATACAGACAAACATGATATAGACAAAATTAACATCACACCAAACATAAGAACAAACTGAATAATAATGATCTACGCGTTGCTACGAGATCGTGGGAACGAGAACCACTAAAATCGGAGTTACGGTCACCGAGTTATGATTTTCTGAAGTTATTTAATGCCTAGAATAGAGTTATTTATGTGGATAATTCTAAATCAAGTTTTATGGTTAGACAAAGATACCAGGTGATAAACAATATTTAAACAAAATAAATGCCACTGGAATGAATCAATTTGAAGTTATATATTTTAAATTATGAATTTATGATGGTTTTATGTGCTTGAAATAGTATTAAATGAGAGATTAATTTTCTTACTGATTCCATGTTAAAACAGAGGCTCTAGGTGATAAAAGCATTATTACAAAATTATAGGAATTGAAATTGACTCATTTGGACTTAATATGAATTTTCTATGAATTAAATAAATTCTAGCAATTGTTTTTATATTAATAATTCATTTTCTAATTCAATTTATCTATTTTTCTCATTCACTAGACTGCGCAACAATTTGCAGAGAAGACAGGGGCTACTCTACAAAAATTCTAGAGACTCAGAGCACCATTGCACTGGACGGCGGGTTGATTCCAGTGTTTGTTAGGGTCTCTTTAGCAAATAAGCCAACGAAGGGGTATCCTCAGTTTCTGGCCACACGATCTAAGATCAAGGGCTGGGATTAGATTGGATCCCTGGCGAACCGGTATTCGATGCAGGCCGCCCGATCTCAATCTAACGAACCGGAGCGCCCCTGCGAAGCGATACGCTTAATAAAATCAGAGCCGTCCCGAGGGAGATCGACGGCCCGCGGTGATTCTCACCCTAGACCTAATCCTAGCCGTCCCATTGAATCCGACGGCCGCACGCCTTTCTTCCCCCCAACCGCGCGGTGGCATGGCGGTGGAAAACACCGCGGTGGCGCCATGGTCGGGTTAGCCCCAATCCCGCGCAAAGATCACTAATTCGAAGGGCGCTACACGCTTCGCTGTGTCTGGCGAGTGCAACAAATAGTCACGTACCTCGCAATTCGCCACAGCCGATCTCGACCACGACGAACGGGAAAACAAACCACAGCAGAGGGCGGCTTGCGGTGGTTCCCCCACTCCGGCAAGGGATTGCTGATGCCCATGTCGCCATCCAGTGCCCACCAGCGCACGACCCAGGCCGCGACCGTAGGAGCAGCCGGAGTGGCGGTCACCAGCGATGTTCCACACGGCGGCGCCCAGAATCCTGACCTCGCCATGCGTCCGAATCAACCATGGCGATAGAGCCGGAGCTGGAGCCGATGCATGCGACGCTCGCAGCCCTGCAATCCCCCCGGCGGTGGATGGACGCTGGCTAGGAATCCCTTGCTTAGAGCTCCCTTCTCCACTGGACTGGTTGCCGAGGCCAAACCGGCGCCTGCTCCTGGAGATTAAGCATGGCGGCAATAATCCCACACCTGCTTGGACGGTGTCGAGCACACCAGGCGCCAGTGCCGACCTACCCGTGCTCGGAGAGTTCGACGGCAGGCGTGCAGGGACTCCGGCGTACGACGAAGGAGCCCAGGCGCCGTAGAGTGCTCGCCATGGGGAGGCTGCTGGAGAGGCGGCTCAGGGATGTGAGCTGCGCGCATAAGTATCCAGTGGTCAGGGAAGAATCGGTCCCCTGCATGCCTCGGCGGAGAGCAACGACCGATGCGCAAAATCCGGCCAGCGACCCGGTAACAGAGTCGTTGCTTCTACCGCGAGCTGGAGGATGACCCAGGCAGCACGGGTCCACCGGCCAGAGATGGAAATGAGAGGGTCAGCACGCAGTGAAGAGCATAGGCCAGTCGGCATGGCCCCACTAACCAGTGAAGGTCTCACGCGCGTGTGGGGAGTCTGTCAGGAGGGCCTAGGTGTCGACGCCATTACACGGTTGATAGATGGGCTGCGCAGTAGGGTTTGGTTACTGGGCCGCCAGCAAGGGCTTTAGGCCTGAGAGCCAGGGAGGAGTTCTTCTCTCTTTTTTTATTCTATTTCTTTTCCCTTTTTATTTTTGAATATCTATTTTGAATCCAAATTTTTCTGTGAACTTTGTACCTAGATCCAAATGGACAAATTGAACAAATATGTTATGGAAGGATTTTATCTATTTTCTTTTCTTTTTTTACTCTAATTTGCCAATTAGGGTTAAATTCCCGAATTTTGGTATTAATATATTTCTTTTTATATTACTTTTATATTGTCACAGAATGCACACAAAAATAAAGTCCCAGCATGATGCATATTTTAGTGGCTTTTATGTTATTAATTATTTGTTTTTTTACATAGGGTGTTCACATGTGATGATGCATATAGGTAACACATATATGTATATAGGAACATAATTTCTCTTTTTAGACTTTGCTTATAAAGTGGGTATTACAAATCCTACCCCCCTTAAAAAGAATCTCGTCCTCGAGATTTAGAAAGATCTAGGGAATAGGTGGGGAAAATCTATGCGAAGTTCTTCTTCTCTTTCCACGTTGCTTCATCTTCTCCATGGTGACTCCATTGTACTTTACACATCTTTATAACCTTACTTCTTGTAACTCGAGCCAAAGTGTCAAGAATCTTGATAGGGTACTCCATGTAAGTCAAATTTCTCTGAACACTGAGCTCTTCCATTGGTAACTATTCCTCAGGGACATGGAGACATTCTTGAGTTGAGACACATGGAACACATTGTGCACGTCAGATAGACTATTAGGTAACTCGAGTTGGTAGGCCATCTCTCCAACTTGCCTAAAAACTCAGAATGGTCCAATATAGCGATGGAACAATTTGCCCTTGACTTTAAATCTCCTCATTCCACGAAGTGGTGACACCTTGAGGTACACATGATCACCTTCCTCAAATTCAAGTGGTCTTCTTCTATTATCTGTGTAGCTCTTTTGTCTGGTCTGAGCTACCCTCTAATTCTCTCGAATTATACCAACTTGTTCTTCTGCCTCTTGAATAAGTTTAGGTCCAAAGAACTGTCTTCCTCTAGTCCGATCCAATGTAGAGGAATCCTACATTTCCTGCCATATAGAGCCTCGAATGGTGACATCTTCAGATTGGCCTGGTAACTATTATTATATGAGCACTCAGCATAGGGTAGACTCTTGTCCCAACTACTACCATGCTGAAGAGCACAAGCTCTCAACATGCACTCCAATACTTGATTAGCCCTTTTAGTCTGTCCATCAGTCTGAGGATGGTAGGCCAAACTAAAATTCAACTTTGTATCCATATTCTCATAAAAACTTTTCCAAAATCTAGAGGTAAACTGTGATCCTCTATCCAAAATGATCTTCTTTAGTACACCGTGTAGAGACACAATCCGAGCCATATATAACTCAGCCAATTGAGACCACTTATAAGTAGTCTTGACCGGAATGAAATGAGCCACTTTGGTCAGTCTATCCACAATAACCCATATAGAATCATATCCTTTCGAGGTGCGAGGCAATCCAGTAATGAAGTCCATACCAATCTCTTCCCACATCCACTCGGGTATCTTTAATGGGTATAATAGTCCAGCTGGCCTCTGGTGTTCAACCTTAACTCTTTGACACACCTCGCACATAGCCACATGTGTAGCCACATCTCTCTTCAATCCATATCACAAGTATTTCTGCATCAAATCCTGATACATCTTGGTACTACCAGGATGAATAGAATAATCCAAGTCATTGTCCTCCCTCAATATAGTCTCACGAAGGCTTTCAATCTCAGGGACACATATCTTGTCCTTGATCCACATGGTGCCTTGCTCACCCTCCATGAATTACGGACCTCGTCCTTCAGTAATCCGATCCTTAATCTCTTGTATTTTAGCATCACCAATTTGTCCTTTGCGGATTTCTTGTTCCAATGTTGGTTCCACATCAATAATGACTCCTTCACTGTGAGCAACCAGCCCCAGGTTAAGTCTCCTGAAATCCTCAACAATCTCATCTGGTAGCTGGGCAACAATAGTTGAATGAACATGCTCCTTTCGACTCAAGGCATCTGCAACCAAATTTGCCTTGCCTGGGTGATAGTGAATCTCCAAATCATAATCCTTAATAAGCTCCAACCAACGACGTTGCCTAAGGTTGAGATCCTTCTGAGTGAATATATACTTCAAACTCTTATGATCCATGCATACTTGACACTTGGTTCCCATGATATAATGTCTCCATATCTTAAGAGCATGCACAACGGCTGCCAGTTCTAAGTCATGAGTGGGGTAGTTCAACTCGTGTTTCCGCAATTGTCGAGACGCGTAGTCGGTCACATGTCCTTCTTGCATGAGCACACATCTTAAGCCTTGGCCACATGCATCACAATAAATGTCAAATCCTTTCTGTAGGTCTGGCATAACCAACACTGGTGGTGACATCAATCTCTTCTTCAATTGATCAAAGCTGTCTTGGCATTTCTCGTCCCACTTAAATTCTCTTCCCTTCTCCAGAAGCAAGGTCATAGGCTTAGCAATCTTAGAAAATCCTTCATTAAATCTCCGATAGTATCCTGCAAGTCCCAATAAACTCTGAATCTCTGTAACTGTAGTGGGTATGCTCCACACCACTATCTCCTTGACTTTAGCAGGATCCACTGATATTCCTCCATTAGAAATGATATGTCCAAGAAAGGGCACCTCGCCAATCCAAAACTCGCATCTGCTATACTTGACATAGAGTTGATTGCCTCGTAGCTTTTATGTCACCAATCTCAGATGTTCCTCATGATCACTATCACTCTTGGAATAAATAAAGAAATATCGTCGATGAAAACCACGACGAATCTATCCAGATCATGAACACCTTATTCTTCAGATCCATAAAATAGGCTGGTGCATTGGTTAATTCAAACGACATAACATTGAACTCATGTAATCCATATCGGGTCGATAAAGCCGTCTTGGGAATATCCGATGGCATAATCTTCATTTGATGGTAACCCGATTGGAGATCAATCTTCGAGAATACTCTTGCACCTCTCATCTAATCAAATAAATCCTTAATGTAGGGTAATGGACACTTGTTCTTCTCAGTGACGTCGTTAAGGGACCTATAATCAACGCACATCCCTTGTGATCCTTCTTTCTTCTGTACATATAGAACCGGCGCTCCACAAGGTGAAGAATTCGGATGAATGTATCCATCCTCTTGTAATTCTGTTAATTGCTTCTTAAGTTCCTTTAGTACTTCTACGAACATCATGTATGGTCGTTTAGAAATAGGGACAGTCTCAGGTAAGAGATCAATGACCAACTCAACTTCAAATCTTTGTCCTTTGGAACTGGTGAGTTCTACGGTTCCCTTAGCACAGTGTATATACTGCCTTTGCCTTTCTTAACCATGACATACCAAGGATCAAGTCTATACTGCTCTCTTCTAACAGTACAGGGGTAGCCCATCTGGGTTAGAAACACAGGGTAAGAAAGAAAGAATTGTAGACAAGGCGAGTAATTACGAATCATGTTACTTTGGGGGATTTATTAGCTAAGTAGATTAGTGTGTCACCTACTAAAGCTAATATATTACCTTATGGTGGTACATGCTAAGATGCCTAACTATACTATTTCAATCAATCAAAGAAGCAAATCAAGCATTTATCATCAGAACAATCAACCAACATTTTTTTAATAGAGAAAATAGTTTTAATTTTTGTCTTAGGTCTCCTATCTCTTAAAAAGTTCATAAATGTAGGATTCCAAGGTATGAAACCCATCTTGTCTTAGAACAGAAAAGATAAGAGTAATCAGAGTATGACAGCAAAAGGTGAGACAGGATCAAGATAAGATAAGTATACAAAGAATCAGAGTAAGATAAGTAGGTAAGGGTTTTGTCCATTTCTATCTAGGCTTCGTCCTACAGTCAACATTTCCTCTGATACGACTTCTGTCACACCTGGCTTTAAGGAACAAAGCCGGGTGCATCTCATACATGCGCCAAAGAAGACAACATATATAATAACAGAGTGTATAGAGATAAATGTCACAATAATCAGAGTACTTATTACATAGCGGAAGACTTACAAAATAAAAGATAAATATAAAACAAACTAAGGATCGTCGTTGGCGCCAATGTCAACTGAGAAACGCCACCTAGATCGAATCGAACTCCTCGATACATGGCTCCTCCTGAACCACCTGTTCTTCTCCTGTGGGGGGTGTGAGACAGCAAGGGTGAGGTCACACATGTTCATCGCTCAACAAGTTGTGGGGAATAATGTGACATGAACTCACCAAAGGTGGGAGTTCATGAAGTGTAAGGCTGATCAACAATAGAGGTTAAAGCTGAGCATTGCTTTTATAGGTTGGTCAAAATTTTATTAGCAGTTACTAAGTGTAAGTGAATACCAAACCATAATAAAATAATAAAACAAAATTAATAATAATCCCATGCAAATGCATATGACAAAATTGAATTTAAGTTCCATAAATTAATCATCGGAGAGTCCTAAGCCGCTCATGACCGTGAGCTCGGCTAGTATACCAGTTTTACACTCTGCAGAGGTTGTGCCCTTTACCCACAAGTCGTGTTTCCCATGTCGCCAAGGTTAGCTAGGCCCTTAGACACTACCAAGGTGAATGGCTAGGGATCCGCTACGAGGCCTTTACAAAGTTCCACTAGCTTCCGAAAACCCGCTACAGTTTATGGGAAGAGCACTTGCAAGAATCCCCCGTCTGACCGCCATCGCAGCAAAATCAACCCGAGAACCTCCTTGCATGCAACTCCCCTACTGCCCTTGCCCCTTTCGGGTAAGGTAGTCTTCCACTAGCTTTCCTAATTAGTCAGCCAAGGGGTCCCATTCCTTCCTTGTGGTGGCACGTGTTTCTCAAGTTAAGCTCCATGTTACAATTAACAATAATACAATGATCTTGTCATGAACATAAATAAATAACATAATAACTGGAACATGGATATAATGAAATATTAACCCAAAACCATGTAAAGCAATAGCATAACTACCCATATGATTCAGGGGTAAACAAGGTAAAATGGATAAACAAACTAGAATGACCTATTGGGTCCCATCAAAATTAAACCTATGCATTGCATTGTGACAATAAAGAATATTATTGGGTAACAAGAGTGGATCAAGGGCACAACTTGCCTGGCACTTGAGATTCCAGGTACCAACTTGCTTTTCAGATGACACGTGTCCTCGCGCTAGTCGTAGCAATACATACAAACATAATATAGACAAAATTAACATCACACCAAACATAAGAACAAACTGAATAATAATGATCTACGCGTTGCTACGAGATCGTGGGAACCAGAACCACTAAAATCGGAGTTACGGTCACCGAGTTATAACTTTCTGAAGTTATTTAATGCCTAGAATAGAGTTATTTATGTGGATAATTTTAAATCAAGTTTCATGGTAAGACAAAGATACCAGGTGATAAACAATATTTAAACAAAATAAATGCCACTGGAATGAATCAATTTGGAGTTATATATTTTAAATTATGAATTTATGATGGTTTTATGTGCTTGAAATAGTATTAAATGAGAGATTAATTTTCTTACTGATTCCATGTCAAAACAGAGGCTCTAGGTGATAAAAACATTATTACAAAATTATAGGAATTGAAATGGACTCATTTGGACTTAATATGAATTTTCTATGAATTAAATAAATTCTAGCAATTGTTTTTATATTAATAATTCATTTTCTAATTCAATTTGTCTATTTTTCTCATTCACTGGACTGCGCAACAATTTGCAGAGAAGACAGGGGCTACTCTACAAAAATTCCATAGACTCAGAGCACCATTGCACTGGACGGCGGGTTGATTCCAGTGTTTGTTAGGGTCTCTTTAGCAAATAAGCCAACGAAGGGGTATCCTCAGTTTCTGGCCACACGATCTAAGATCAAGGGCCGGGATTAGATTGGATCCCTGGCGAACCGGTATTCGATGCAGGCCGCCCGATCTCAATCTAACGAACCAGAGCACCCCCTGCGAAGCGATACGCTTAATAAAATCAGAGCCGTCCCGAGGGAGATCGACGGCCCGCGGTGATTCTCACCCTAGACCTAATCCTAGTCGTCCCATTGAATCCGACGGCCGCACGCCTTTCTTCCCCCCAACCACGCGGTGGCACGGCGGTGGAAAACACCGCGGCGGCGCCATGGTCGGGTTAGCCCCAATCCCGCGCAAAGATCACTAATTCGAAGGGCGCTACACGCTTCGCTGTGTCTGGCGAGTGCAACAAATAGTCACGTACCTCGCAATTCGCCACAACCGATCTCGACCACGACGAACGGGAAAACAAACCACAGCAGAGGGCGGCTTGCGGTGGTTCCCCCACTCCGGCAAGGGATTGCCGATGCCCATGTCGCCATCCAGTGCCCACCAGCGCACGACCCAGGCCGCGACCGTAGGAGCAGCGGGAGTGGCGGTCACCGGCGATGTTCCACACGGCGGCGCCCAGAATCCTGACCTCGCCATGCGTCCGAATCAACCATGGCGACAGAGCCGGAGCTGGAGCCTATGCATGCGACGCTCGCAGCCCTGCAATCCCCCGGGCGGTGGATGGACGCTGGCTAGGAATCCCTTGCTTAGAGCTCCCTTCTCCACTGGACCCGTTGCCGAGGCCAAACCGGCGCCCGCTCCTGGAGATTAAGCCTGGCGGCAATAATCCCACACCTGCTTGGACGGTGTCGAGCATACCAGGCGCCAGTGCCGACCTACCCGTGGTCGGAGAGTTCGACGGCAGGCGTGCAGGGACTCCGGCGTACGGCGAAGGAGCCTAGGCGCCGTAGAGTGCTCGCCATGGGGAGGCTGCTGGAGAGGTGGCTCAGGGATGTGAGGTGCGCGCATAAGTATCCAGTGGTCAGGGAAGAATTGGTCCCCTGCATGCCTTGGCGGAGAGCAACGACCGATGCGCAAAATCCGGCCAGCGACCCGGTAACAGAGTGGTTGCTTCTACCGCGAGCTAGAGGATGACCCAGGCAGCACGGGTCCACCGGCCAGAGATGGAAATGAGAGGGTCAGCACGCAGTGAAGAGCATAGGCCAGTCGGCATGGCCCCACTAACCAGTGAAGGTCTCACGCGCGTGCGGGGAGTCTGTCAGGAGGGCCCAGGTGTCGGCACCATTAGATGGTTGATAGATGGGCTGCGCAGTAGGGTTTGGTTACTGGGCCGCCAGTAAGGGCTTTAGGCCTGAGAGCCAGGGAGGAGTTCTTCTCTCTTTTTTTATTCTATTTCTTTTCCCTTTTTATTTTTGAATATCTATTTTGAATCCAAATTTTTCTGTGAACTTTGTACCTAGATCCAAATGGACAAATTGAACAAATATGTTATGGAAGGATTTTATCTATTTTCTTTTCTTTTTTTACTCTAATTTGCCAATTAGGGTTAAATTCCCGAATTTTGGTATTAATATATTTCTTTTTATATTACTTTTATATTGTCACAGAATGCACACAAAAATAAAGTCCCAGCATGATGCATATTTTAGTGGCTTTTATGTTATTAATTATTTGTTTTTTTACATAGGGTGTTCACATGTGATGATGCATATAGGTAACACATATATGTATACAGGAACATAATTTCTCTTTTTAGACTTTGCTTATAAAGTGGGTATTACATATAGTTGATGATTTTTCCCGCTTCACTTGGGTGTTCTTTCTGTAGGATAAATCTAAAACCCAAGGAACCCTAAAGCGCTTCTTAAGGAGAGCTCAAAATGAATTTGAGCTAAAGGTGAAGAAGATAAGAAGCGATAATGGGTCTGAGTTCAAGAATCTATAAGTTGAAGAATATCTTGAGGAGGAAGGCATCAAGCATGAGTTCTCCGCTCCCTATACACCATAGCCAAATGACGTGGTAGAGAGGAAGAATAGGATGCTAATTGACATGGCGAGAACGCTGCTTGGAGATTACAATACGCCTGAGCGGTTTTGGTCGGAAGCTGTGAATACAGCCTGCCATGCCATAAACCGGCTCTATCTACACCACCTCAAGAAGACATCCTATGAACTCTTAACTGGTAACAAACCTAATGTTTCCTATTTTCGTGTATTTGGGAGCAAATGCTACATTTTGGTAAAGAAAGGTAGGTGTCGGAGAGGAAATCTCCGGCCGGGTGGCGGAGTGCACCCGCCCTAAATCCTAAGATGAGGAGGGGGCCTAAGCGTTCTGCTTGTTGTGAGACTTTGGGGATGAACATAAGAACACACAAGAGTTTAGAGTGGTTCAGGCCGCCAGAGTGTAATACCCTACTCCACTGTGTGTTGTATTGCTCGTGAGCTTGAGTTGTGTATTGGATGACTTGGGTCTGTGAGTCTGAGTGAGTGTGTCCCTTGTAACGTAGTGTGCCCTCCCTTTTATAGTTCAAGGGGGACACATACAAGGATACTGAGCCCCGACATGTGGGCCTTGGGACAAAACGGGTGTAGTACTTGGAGCTATTCATCCAATGCAATCTCCTCGTGCCCTGATATCTGCGATCTCCGTAGCATTGGCTTGCAGCAGAAGTTTCCCTGGCAACGTATAAGTCATGATGACCATGGCGCGTGTGCGATGGTATGGGCGTACGCCCGCTGTCTGATTGGACAGGCACACCGCCTGTAGGGTGGCCTGGTCGTCGCCTGCTAGAGGAGCAGAGAGAGGATGCAGTAAATGCCGAGCCATCACCTCGCCTGCCAGCGGAGTGGACGGGGCGCATTGAATGCTGTGATGGCACATCGCCTATCAGACGGCGGGCATCCTCCGCATTAAATACTGAGATAGCGTAGCATGCGATGTGCGGCGCGACCCGCAGTGTGTAGTCCTTACTTCAGGCTCTGCCCACTGGCTTACGTCACGGGCAGAAGGCCACGTGGTAGCATTGGTTCTCCGCCTGGGCGGGGAGCTGAGCCGTACATGATGGGGTCCAGACACATGCCAGCACCGGACCCCTGCCTGACCTTTGGCCAGGGCTTAGGCATTTTCCGTCCTGGTGCACCGGGATCCCGCCGTGAGCGGTTCGAACCCCTTGCGAAGGGATCTGGTTCCCACCTTAGGGGGCCCCAGTATGCATACGTGGAGGTCTCGGACCTCCCTTGGGAGTCCTATCCGCAAACTTAGGAGCACTCCCATGGGGGTCCGGACTTACTGCAGATGCCCAGGGGTATTCCACCACGATGGGCACGTGGCGGTCCCGGACCCACCCAGGTGGTGAGGCCAGGCGCCGCTGTGGGCTCTGAGCAACCACCCTTGGTTGTGCTGAGGCACGCCTTAGTCACAGACATAGCCCTACTACCATGTGGCTAAGTGGTAGCCACACGGGAACTGCGCCTTGACATAGTAGTAGGGGGTACCCTTGATCCAGGGTACCGACAGTGGCCCCTGGGCCCACCTCAGGGGAGTATACGAGCCTATAGGTGGGGCGAAAGCTTGTATCTTGCGTCAACTTGGTATGATCAGCAACTGGGGTGCCTCCTCTGTGCACGCTGCATTAACTCGGCGTGCTCGCACTACTAGCTCACCATTGGTCACATCAACCAGCGCGCCTGTTCCTGTGGCTGACTGACCCGTGATCTTCGCGCTCGATAGCTTTTACTGGGCCATGTGTGGGGTGCCTTGATACCGCTGCCTATGGTTTTGAAAATTCATCTTCTCTGTCTTCCGTGGTGGCCCTGAGAAGGCACAGTACTGGTGCGAGTGGCGGTTCGACTTCTCATAGCTGGTGGCGTGCTCCTCACACGGCGGTTCGCCTTCTCCTCACACGTTGGCCGACGTCCGAGGAGTATGACTCCTAGACCCGGGCCCCTATGCCAGAAGCTGGATCGCTGCCCATGGCAGAGATGAAGAGGCGCGACGAACCGTTCCCCTCACGACAGTTTGCCTTCTGCATACCAGGAGGCTGGCGCGATCAGAGGAATCTGCCTTTAAAAAGGGGTTCATCCCTCGGGTAGCAGCCATGCCTTGTTTCTCTTCCTCTCGTTGTGCCCCTTCACCTTCGAGGTTTCGCTCTACGCCACCGCAGTTACCATGGCCTTGCTGGTTCACCCCGAGCGCTTTTAGGCCGAGTGGATGCTTGTCCCGGTGCGCCGCTTGTCTAGATGGGGCGCGCCGATGTTCGGTGGAAGGGTCCACGCTAGTGTCTTCCCCCTCGGCGATTTTGCCGCCGGGGAGCTCGCGCTCTTCGTTTCATATGCGATGGCGCTGCTGATCTCGCCTTCTTCTTGCTGTTGCTGGAGGAGCACGATCTCATGGGGGCTGGCGCCCTTCCGCCATCGCTCAGCTTCAAGGATTTTCATCATGCAGCCGGGCTGCGGTCTCGCACCAGTGGTCATCTACAAGGATGACTACCAGCCTTGTGGTGGAGAGAAGCGAGCCGGGCTGCGGCCACCCCCCTGCCCTCAGCTTCAAGGATGTTCATCATCCTCACTGGGGTGGAAGGCGAGCCGAGTTGGGGTCCTGCCTTCTGCATGGGCTGGTGACCCGCTTCTTCCTTCAGCATTTGGAGGAGAAGGATGTTCACCAGCCTTGCGGAGGAGGCGAACTTCGGCTACGTGGTGCCAGCCGGCCCGCAAGTGTCACCAGCCGCCGGGCTTCCTACCCCTTGGCTTGGATGGTCTTGTCCTCACTCCCATAGGAGGGCGGGAGCGAGGGCCTCTTCACCATGGCAAGTGCGTTGAGGTGGTCGCCACCGCTGGTGAGCCACTAGCGAGCTGCTGGTGCAGAGGTGGTCGCCGCCACTAGCCAGACCACCAGCACCGCCAGCCGCCGTGCACCCAACTCTTTGGCTTTATTGGCCTCGTTGTCACCCCCCGTAGGAAGACAGGGGCGAGGGCCTCTCTGCTTTGGCGCACACATTGAGGTGGCCATCATTGTTGACAAGTCGCTCGGGAGAATTCCGTGAGGACAGCGTCCGCGAGCTTCCAGCGTGATCCTGTTGGCGTTGAGTAGTTTTCACCTGTAGAAATGGAGCTAGGGCTCCGCTTGAAGGTAGATGTAATAATTTTTACTTTTGTAATGTACTTTTTGAGTACTATTTTATCAAGTAGTATTAGCACTTATCTGTGTACCACCTGTCCTTGCTGTGTGTGATGTTGTCGATTCCTCCCTAGTACTTGGCCCCCCTGGGATGTAGGTTCGATGTGTCGAGGTTGGATACCAGCGTACCTAAAAGAGTTGGCAACAACCCCCAGGAGGCAGCCCCGACCAGGACCTAGGCCTGTACACAACTTCAGCTAGGAAGTGTTAGTAGCACACTCGTAGGATTCCCTGTCATTAGCCATCCTTTGATGCATGCTCGGGACCTGCAGTATTTAGTCTAGGAGGCCAAGTTGCATGTCCGGACCCCCTGGATCGTGGCTCTAGATACTAGGGCTCTCGCCGCAGAGTGGTGGGGCGTGCAGGCTTACGGTATGGGACCAGGCTAAGTGGCTGCTCGGCCCCAGACCACCCCTAGAGATGAGTGTCCATTCTCTAGAGCCGGACCCCATGTTGTCGGACCCACAGAACTATAGCTCCAAATACTAAGGTACTCGTCACGGAGTGGTGGACTGTGCAGGCTTACGGTACAGGGCCAGGCTAAGCGGCTACACTGATCAGGACCACCCCATGGAACGAGCCTCCGTTCTCTAGAACCGGCCCCCAGGCTATCGGACGTCCCAGCTTTCGTATGGGGGTCCTAATCTGCAAGCCTGGCTATTCAATCTGGGTGTCATCATGTCAGGACAGACAGGAACCGTACGCGTGGGTTAGATAAAAAAATAATACCCGGAAACTGCAGGATAAAGCTGTGGAGCAGGAAGATAAAGTTATCACAGAAGCAGATCTGAGGGGGTAAATCTCCTTTTTATAATTCGACATGCACGGGTGTAAACCAACAGGCCGGGTTTATAAGGGTGGACCTTACCGGGCCGGCGTACGCATATGCGAGGCCTGACTACAAAAGAAGAAAGACTTAACCCCTCGGACTTGCTTCTATGGGCAGAACTTACATAGATGCTCTAGAGGTTATGAAGAGATACTCCTTTAGTTATAGCAAAGCGGGCACCCCCCGGGCTGGCATGTTTCCGTCACCTTGAAGGGTTTCTCCCAGCTGGGGGAGAGATTGCGGATCCCTTCTTGGTTCGGTATTCACCGTAGGACTAGGTCCTGACCTTGGGCTCCCTACTATGCACGAACCGTTGGCCGCAGTGTATGGGCGCCGGGCTATAAAGTGCATTTCGGGTTGCCGCTTGACATCTGAGCTCGCTGATGGAGTCCTCGCCCTTGCGCTACAATTGCCCCTGCATAGGTTCACCAAAAGGTTGGACCCATGAGGAGTCTAGAAGGGTTTTCAGGGGAAGGCAGGCTTCGGCCCCGCAGACCAGGGAGTACGAGGCCCCCTGGTGGCCCATCTAGTTGTCGTCACCGGAGTTGGAGCCTCCAGTGAAAACATCCTTCAGGACCCCTTCAGGTGACTGATACTCGAGGTCCGGTTCAGCCACGACCACCTGATCGTCGTTGATCCTTTCCTTGCCAGGTCGGCAACGAGGTGGGGAGCCATCCCTGGAAGACTGCTCGCGCCGCGCGCTGACGCGTTTCACGAGGTCGATGATCTCGCGACACTCCGCAGCGCTGTGGCGACCGTTGGGGTGCACAGGGCATGAGCCGCTGTTACCCTTCTGTGGCCGTGGGTGTTTGTTGTGGTCGCCCCGGCCCCCAGACCAGAGCGGCAGAGCGTGGCTTCTCATGGCCGTAGTTATTTTTCTTCATCTTTTTGCCGTCCTGAGCGACGGCACCCGAGGCACCCGTCTGGTGTGGCGGAACCGCCCGAATTATTCCAACTTGAGTGCCTAAGTCCCGCCTTAGAGGCTAGACCACACTTAAATAGAAATAACACGTTAGTCCCTCGGATCTAGTCCGACGAGGCCACTAACAGGATCAAGTACCACGTACTCACTCGATGGTGAGGCACAGAGCAAATACAATAAAGCATAAAACCATACATTGATGAGTATTAAATTTATTACATCATCATCGGAGTTTAGCAAAAGTAGTCATCATTGTTCGGAATACAGCGGAATAAAACTAGCGATAAATAAACCGAGAGATGGGGAAGCCTATCCCATCAGTCATCATGCTCCTCCTCTGCCGAGGTAGGGTCCCACTCGACTGTCCAACCCGGTGGCAAGGTGGACGGCCAAGTCACTCCAGCAACCATGTCCTCCAGGGAACCTGTAAAAATTTTGCCACAAGCAAGGATGAGTATACTAATACTCAGCTAGACTTACCCGGTGTGAGGAGTCTACTCCTCTACCTTTAGACATGCAGCTGTGTTGGCTGAGGGGTTTGGTTGCCAAAAAGCACTAGCTTAGTCTATAAATCAAGTTTTAGCTTTGTCAAGTTCTAGTGTGACTCTCTTAAGACTAAATGTATACTTATCTAATCATACATGGTATGAAACATTTAGCAATCAACAACTTTTGCCAATTCATCGCACTTCCACTTGTTACTCAATGCAGTACAATGGATCAAGCAGTCTCATTAGCTGCGAGAAGCAGACGATTCGAATCGAGTTTTTATCCTTGCAAGGTAAACCTAAACACACAACGTGGCGAGGCACTCCGTCCCCACACTCATCAACCGTCTCCATTGATTCCCTGGCAACAGAAAGGGGCTCACCGCCTTGGCGTACAATGCCTCACTTACCCCGACTGCCGTCGTGCAGTGACCGCACTTGTACCCACCATAATCGGAATGGGAGACCACGTCTCAGGTCGCGTGAGGAGGGCAATCTGCGGGCAGGTTCACTCAGGTACTAGGCTTACCGATTTACCATATTTCTCGGCATGTGCTTAGTACGTTCAAACGCTTGACATAGGTATTCGCACGTTAATCCTTATTCAATTTTATCTCGTAGACCACACATCCCCCATGGATCCGTATCCACAGACCAACATCAGTATGATATGAAAGTGGATACAACCAATTTCCTGACCTCGCGCGAGTGCTAGAAAAATCACTCGACTTCTACCGAGATCCCTAATTAGTTAAGCAGCTACTCGACCTAGCATACTAGTATCCATCTCAAAAGGAAATCCTGAGTTAATGCAACTAGGGTTTCAGACAACTCCTACACTTAAGTGCAAAGTACTAGCCTACAAACATTAAGTGTAGTAAAATAGCATATATAAACGGTTATGCATAAAACTGGGGCTTGCCTTCCAAGGCTGGGGCAGGCAGATCCTCTGGGGCAGGCTCTGGTGCTGGATCCGAGGCTACCTCCTGAGCAACTCCTTGCTCCGGCATGAGGATGTACTCTCCGTCAGCTAGGTTGCAATCTATCGAATGCAATAAGTAAGAACATGTATGCTATGATTATGCAGAATTTAGAAATCATCATGTTAAGTGAAGAAATTAAGTTAATGGATAGCTTAGGGTTTCCTGGTTATAAGAGGCTCTTAGGGTTTAAGGCTTATCAATTTAGTTTTGAGTTTCTTGCCTAAGCATAATGGATCAAGACCTGGAATGCCCCTTACATGTTTTAGTAGGTAGTCAAGGGGTTTCGCTGGTTTGGTTAGTGTAACATTAGTCTCCACTATTAATTCCTCTTTCCATTTTCCACTTATGAATTTTTGTGTGGGCTTGAACTACAACAGTGTTTTAACTCTGCCCAAAAATTCTGTAAAAATTACAGTGGGTTACTATTTGTTACTGTAGTTTGTCCTATTAATTTGAGGTGGATATTAATTCAGATACTACTTGTGCAAATTAACAAAAACAAGTCTTTAAAAGGGCATTTTACACTATAGCTGTAAATTAAGTGAGGTTTCTGTACCAAATTTTATTTTTGCCCAGATTCATAAGTGATATT
Organism: Zea luxurians; assembly: GCA_029449295.1. Classification (NCBI taxonomy): domain Eukaryota; kingdom Viridiplantae; phylum Streptophyta; class Magnoliopsida; order Poales; family Poaceae; genus Zea; species Zea luxurians. The sequence continues at coordinate 38,077,723 of JAOPSE010000001.1, read as the reverse complement.
AGGCCTCTGTGTTAAAAATCACAGAAAAAGGCCTACTGGATATTTACTTGTGAATTCTTAAAGTTTCATACCAAAAAGGTACTTATAACTAACTTGTTATTTGAAAAATATCAAACAACAGATTTCATATTTTTCCTATGTTCATAATAACAAATCATTAGTTATCCCAAGGTTTGGGGTATTTTCTCCTCAGGGTTATTTTTCTAGGGGTTTTCTATGTTTTCCTTGTTTTCTTAAAATAAAAGGTATTTCATTTCTTCTATACTAAATAAGGGTATAATAAAATTTTCTAGTCAACTATACTGCTTATGAAAGCTCACAAAAATGTGCGTGCCCCCTGGTTTTTTATTTAAACTACCTTTTTTATTTTCTTTAACTTTAAGTAAAAAGGGATTTAAATGGCAAACTCTACCTTAATGGTGTGTACAGAGGGGTTTATTATTTTTAAACAGGTTAGGAAGTGATTAAGTACTTCTCTAAATTTTCTTAACTCCAGTCTAATAGTGTAGCTATTTTTCCTTATTTATTTTAGCTTTTGACCAGTTAATTGATTAAATCAAAACTTTGAAATTTTCTGCAACACTTGGCGGTTTTATATTTTTCCTCAATAGCTTACATTATTTAGGACCTAGCAAAATTGGTTTGGCTCGATTTGGGTAAACAAAAGTGAAGTTATGAATTTTTCAAGTTCTGTTTGTATTTAAATCAGAAATAACAAAAGGTTTTCTGGAAATCCACTTTGCACCGAAGACCCTGGGTTCTTTCTAAACTAATCCCTTCAGTTATACCCCTGCGCCACTATTCATTTGAGTCACTGACAGCGCACAAAACCCCCTACTCTTTTCTTCTTCTTCCCCTCGGTCCCTCCCCTTATATAAACAGTAACCGAGGAAAGGAAAAGGACGGCGCGGCTTACCGGCGACGGAAGAGGTCCGGTGACGGGCGGGGTTGGCTTCGGGAGGTTCTGGCGGTCACAGCGAGGTACGGCTCGACGGCGGCGGTGGTCGGGATCGGCCGGTCCACATGCGCAGGCGGGTCAACTCGTCGGCGGCGAGTGCTTCGGCCTAACCACGACGACATAGGTCAATCCAAGGGCACGGTAAGCTTCACGGGGTGTTGATGAGTCGACACGTGCAAGGAATTGAAAAACAACTCACCGTGGAGCTCGGTCTACGTTCACCAGCGGTCGGGTTAAGTCCTGCGACCGTGGACTGGCTTCTCCGACGAGGCAAAGTTCGATTCCTTGCTCGGGGAGCTTCACCGAGGCATGCACGGTCTATTTCGAGGGTCGGACATGGCTAGGAGAGGCTCTGCTGGCCGGTCTACGGTGGCGGGGGATCGAGTGGCCGCGGGCACGCCGTGCGCGGGGCAACGCTGGTGATCTGGTGCTCCGGTGAGGTCGAGCGTGCGCGGAGGAGTACGGTCGAAGTCCCTGGGGGTTTTATAGGCGCGGGCGCGGGCAGCGGCGCCGGCTCGGCTTTGGCGCGACGCGGGGGCGCGCGTCGGGCGTGCTCTAGCGAGCTCAGAGCGCGTCGAACACGTGGCTCTTTGCTTCTGCCCCTGTTCTTCCCTCTGTTGAGTGGCCAAAACGTGCGAATCTTGCCCTAAGACCTATGAGGGATCTCTTCCCTACACCTAGAGCTATCTAGTTCATGTGAGTACCGAGGGTAGATATGGTCTGGTTTGAGAGATATGGGGGTGGGAAGTTGTCTCTGTCCTAGCTGTCCAAACCGAGACAAAACTTATGCCAAGTCGTGTCAAACGACTTAGGGTTGGGTTCAAACTTTTCCAGGGTGTTCTAGAGGTATTTTGGCGCCACTTTGTCAATTGGGTCAAATGGTTTTGAAGTTTGAATATGGGTGAACATGTTTGATCTTTGAAAAAGGGTTGGTTTTGGACTTAGAGAAATTCTGATTTTTCTTTTGTGCTCAACCCTTTTGTGAACCTTTTGGGGTTTTTCTAAAATCTTTTTGGGGTCACTTTCTTACTATTATTTGTAGGGTATCAAGTGTACTACAACTTTTATAATTGGCCCAAGTCATGATCATGGGGTTTTCATAGCGTTTTGATCATACTTACCTCTAGTGCTCCACTTGTCCAAAGGGGTTTGAATTAGGGTTTGGGCAATTCTTCCTCTTATATGTGCATGACAAGCTAAGGTATGACTTCTAAGATGGGTTGCACTTACTTAGGATCTTGAGCTCCAAATTTGGTATACTTTTCCCAACTTAAGTCACATGTGATGATGGGCTTAGTTATGTAGCCTTGAGTAAAAATCCTAAGTAACACCTGGGGTGTTACAGCCCTCCCCCCTTAAAGGAATCTCGTCCCGAGAGTTTAGGTAGAGTCCTTTGGAGGGGTGCCATGAAGGTGTGCTGGTGTGTTGTTTCTTCCTTTGTCCAAGTTTCTCTAGTTAACTGCTCTTTGAATGTCATCCTTTTTGCAACTTCAGAAGGAAGTCCTTTTTGAGTCATTTTCAGAGCTTACACTACCTTTAACATCTAAGTTTTTCTTATATTTAGATTCAAAGGGCAGGTGGGGGTGGGGTTTTTGATTACGTACCGACTCCTTTGGGCAGAAAGTCGGGGAGGCAAGAGCGTAGAAAATCCTCAGTCTCCCATGTAGCCTCTTCTACTGAATGGTGACTCCACTAAACCTTATACATTCCGATCGATCTTGCCCGCGTTGATCTCTCCCTTTGGTCCAATACCCTGACGGGGTGCTCTTGATAAGACAAGTCTGGTTCTATCTCAATTTCTGGTTCAGGTAGCACTTCAGTGGGTAAGCGGACACATCTCCGCAGCTAGGATACATGGAACACATCATGAACTCTGACATGAGGGGTGGCAACTTCAACTGATATGCTACGGGTCCACAAGTTTCCTTGATCTCATAAGGTCCAATGTAGCGAGGAGCTAACTTGCCCTTGATTCCAAACCTCTGAACACCCTTGGTGGGTGACACCTTAAGATAAACATGGTCTCCCACTTCAAACTATAGAAGCTTCCTTCTCTTTTCGTGATAGCTCTTTTGCCTGGCCTGAGCAGCTTCTAGGTTCTTTATAACTCTGACCTTTTCCTCTGCTTCAAGTACCAAGTCTGGTCCAAATATTTCTCTCTCTCCAGCTTGTGACCAATTTAGCGGTGTCCTACACCTTCTCCCATACAAGGCTTCGAAAGGTGCCATCTTCAAACTGGCCTGGTAGCTGTTATTATAAGAGAATTCTGCCAACGAAAGACACTTGTCCCAATCCTTTCCATATTGTAGCACACATGCCCTCAACATGTCCTCCAAAATCTGATTCACCCTTTCTGTCTGACCATCTGTTTGAGGATGGTATGCTGAACTTCTTATTACATGGGTCCCAAGTGATTTTTGGAGCTGCTCCCAAAAGCGTGCCACAAACAGTGCTCCCCTGTCAGACACAATGGTCTTCGGAATTCCATGCAAACGCACTATTTGATCAACATAGATTTCTGCATATTTCTCTGTCTTGTGGGTGGTATGCACTGGCAAGAAGTGAGCTTTCTTGGTCAACCTATCCACAATGACCCAGATGGAATCATGGTGCCGGGAGATATTGGGCAATCCCACGATAAAATCCATGCAAATATCCTCCCATTTCCAAGATGGCGTGGGGAGGGGTTGCAAAGGGCCTGCTACCTTCAGATGACTGGCCTTGATTCTCTAGGAGGTGTCACATTCTGATATATATATCGCAATTTCCCTCTTCATTCTAGTCCACCAGTATAAGGATCTGAGATCATGGTACATCTTGTTACTACCGGGGTGCATGGAAAATTTGGATAGGTGAGCTTCATCCAATATCTTCTTTCTAAGCTCGGGGTTCTTGGGGACAACCAGTCAGTCTCCAAACCATAGAATTCCTTTGCTATCCTGACGGAAGCATTTGTATTTTTCTGCTTTCTGCTTGATCATTTCCTTGATAACCTAAACACCCTTGTCACCAATCTGTGCCATGACTATTTGCTCTTGTAAGGTGGGCTCCACTAAAATATAACTTAAAGCTCCAGAGGAAATGACTTCTAGGTTCAGATTACACAACTCATCACATAGGGTGGTGATTCTTGCATCCATGCTCACACAATTACACTGTGCTTTCCTGCTCAAGGCATCTGCCGCAACATTGGCCTTGCCAGGATGGTAATGCACCTCCAAATCATAGTCCTTGATTAGCTCTAACCATCTTCTCTAACTCATATTAAGATCAGTCTGGGTGAAGATATATTTGAGACTCTTATGATCAGTGTAAATGTTATAGTGAGCTCCCATCAAGTAATGTCTCCAAATCTTGAGAGCATGAACCACAACTGCTAACTCCAGATCATGTGTGGGGTAGTTCTACTCATGGGGTCGGAGTGCTCGGGAGGCATAAGCAATGACTCTGTTGTCTTGCATTAAGACACATCCCATTCCAGTACCGGAAGCATCGCAATAAACCTCAAAGGGCTTGGTTTTGTCGGGCTGAGCTAGCACAGGTGCTGTTGTCAAATGCTGCCTTAGTGTATGAAAAGCACCCTCACATTTTTGGCTCCATTCATACTTGACTCCTTTCCTCAGCAATTCAGTCATTGGCTTGGCAATCCTGGAGAAATCCGGAATAAAACGTCGGTAATATCCTGCCAAACCCAGAAAACTAAGGATCTACCATACGATAGTAGGAGGTTTCCAATTCATTACCTCTTGTATCTTCTCAGGATCAACTGATATCCCATTCTGAGAAATTGTGTGACCCAAAAATTTTATTTCTTTCGGCCAGAATTCACACTTGGACAATTTAGCATACAACTGATGGTCCCGCAGTCTCTGAAGTACGGTATGCAAATGCTTAGTGTGCTCGGCTTCATTCTTGGAATACACCAGAATGTCGTCAATGAAAACCACCACAAATTTGTCCAACTCTAGCATGAACACTGAGTTCATTAGGTATATGAAATAAGCCGGGGCATTAGTCAGCCCAAAAGACATCACCAAAAATTCATAGAGCCCATATCTGGTAGAGAAAGCTGTCTTGGGAATGTCGCTGGCACGGATCTTGATCTGATGGTAGCCCGAGCGAAGGTCTATCTTGGAGAACACTTTGGCTCCTACCAACTGATCAAACAAAACATCGATGCGGGGCAGTGGGTATTTGTTCTTGATGGTCACCGCATTGAGAGGGCGGTAATCGACACACATTCTCAAACTCTCATCTTTCTTCTTCACAAATAAGGCTGGACATCCCCAGGGTGAAGTACTTGGGCGAATAAATCCCTTGTCCAACAAATCCTGCAGCTGCTTTTTCAACTCTACTAACTCTGCTGGAGGCATCCTATATGGTCTCTTGGATATAGGTGCAGTTCCGGGTTGCAATTCAATCGCGAACTCGATGTCTATGTCAGGTGGCAGTCCTGGCAATTCGTTAGGAAAGACATCTGGGTAGTCACAGACCACAGGGATTCTTTCAACTGGTGACCCTATCATGGTGAATGCACAAGAACGGGTACATCCCTGATCAGGCAAATATAAAGTAGTCTCGCCATAAGTAGGGGAGTGAATCTCAATGGCCCTTGGTGCAATGTCAAGTACTGCCTGATGCCAGGATAACCAATCAGTTCCCAATATAATGTCCACACTATCCAAACCTAAGATGAGGAGGGTGGTCCTAATCACAAGACTACCAAGTTTTATAGGCACCCGCCTGTTGATTTGATAGGTGGCAACCCTGCCTCCTGGTGTTGAAATCGTAATACCCCCATTGGTGTGGTGAAAAGGTAATTGGCACTTGGCACTAAATTTGGCACTGATAAAACTGTGTGATGCACCAGAATCAAAAAGAATAATGGCAGGATAATTCAAAACTGTAAAGATACCAGTCATGACGGGTGCTCCCTCTGGAATGTCAGCCATGGTGGTGAAGTTCAGTCTGCCTTGCCTCACTTGCACCTTCTGCCTCTTGCCTTGATTCTGGTTGGCATTCTATCCCTGCTTCTGCTGGTTTCTAGGGCAATTCTTGGCATAATGTCCGGTGTTACCACAAGTGAAACACCTGTTGTCATTGGCCTGACAGTACTGCTGCTGCTGAGGCTGATTGTTCCTCTGAACTGGAAACTGGGTGCGGCTGGGTGCCTGCTGCGGCTGCTGTGGTCGGATCACCCAACGCCCTTGCTGCTGCTGAGGTCCTCTGTTCTGAGTGTCAGACACGATCCTGAAACGATGTGGCTGAGCTGAAGGTCCTGCCACAGGGGTCTTCCTCTTCTTCTCTGCCTGACGAGCTGTGATACAGTCCTCCTAGGAAATGGCCATGTTGACTAATTCATTATAGCTGTTGGCCCTGACTGTGTTGAGACGGTCACGGAGCATAGTGCTGAGCCCCCTCCTGAACCTGTCCCTCTTCTTCTCGTCAGTGTGTGCATGGTATCCGGTGTACTGGCATAGGTCATTGAAGGCCTGAGCATACTGTAGCACTGTCCGGTTCCCCTAAGTGAGTGCCAGGAACTCATTGAGCTTGCGGTCCATAATGCCTGCCGGAATATGGTGTCCCCTGAAAGCTGCCTTGAACTCTCTCCAATCCACTTCATGGTCAACTGGTTGCATAGCAAGGTAGTGGTCCCACCATGTCCGCGCGGGTCCGCAAAGCTGCTGGGTGGCGAACCTGACCTTAGTCACCTGTGAACAAACTCCATTGAGTAGTGGGAATTTGGATTCCACTACCCTAAGCCATACATCAGCATCAAGTGGATCATCTGCCCTAGTGAACAATGGTGGCTGGGTACTGAGGAACTCCTGATAAGTGGCTGCCGCAGGGTGTCGCTGATGATCACCACCACCATGATGTTGAGGTGGCGGCTGACGCTGAGCTAACTGTCGCAAGATCTCGTTCTGCTGAGCCATCAGCTCTTGCAGGGTAGGAGGCGGTGGCGGTGGTGGAGGAATGCGCTCATTCTGTCCACGACGCGCTCTTCCTGCCATCTGAAAAATCATGGATATTCTCAATATTATGTTTCCGAGGTTCAATGTTAAATTGTGGTGAAGGAGTCAAAGGGGTAAAACCAATAAATTCTTGCATGGTTATAAAAGATTCCACATGGCATAAACTCGCTTCTTAAATTAAAGCTGACATCATTCATCACCCACATTTCCAAAAGAGTTTGTCATGACTACATCAATAACTCAAAAGACTCAACTCTAACTAGCCTAGTACCCCAATGGTGCAAAAGCTAAGCTAGTCTCGAGGAGTTCTACCGTCACAGACTTCTAACTCTATCTCTGCGACCTAGTGAGCAAACGAGGCAACGCGCGACTCGGGGAAAGGTGGTCTCCCTGAGCCAGCAGTGTCCAAGCTGGAGGCAGGCTCCTCTCCTCCCTCGATGTCAACATCCTCGTTGGCCTCCATGTCCTGGATCTCCTGGTGGTGCATATCCAGATGATGGTTAGCCTCCGCAAGCTGCTGCTGGGTGTTGATAAGCTGATCCTCGAGAACCTTGATGGTGTTCTCCCTGGTTCCCACTAGCTCCTAAAGCTCATGGATCTCATCTGACAACTGCTCCACTTGTAGATCTTTTTCCACCATCTCAGTGGACAAGTCAACCACAAGTTCCTCTCTGTTATCCAAAGTGATCTTGGTTTCCTCCAACAATGCCATCAGATGGGACATTGCTTCTCCACGCATCACTTGCAGACGATACAGGGCATTCATGCACCGCACCGTCAAGTGAGCAGTCTGGCCTGGGTATATAGCCCAAATATCCTTGGCATGCTCCACTCGATCCTTCCACATTGGGTCGTTCTCCTTTTCCATAGGGAACAAACCAATGGGGTGAGTGGACAGCTCCAAGGGGTGGAATCCGCAAAAGGTGGTCAGCCCGTGGAGAGCAATCGCCTCGATAGTATCCTCAGCCCGATATCCAAAAGACTCAGAGTCCAGCAAACGCCAGCTTGGCTGTAGGGGATGAGGCTCCAGGGTCATCCTCACCCTACAGCGGGGCACTCGGTGCTTCTCAAACAGCCGCACCGCATACTGGGGAGGCATCGCGTAACCAGCTCCTTGAAGTACCTCCCACAAGATACGGGGGAAACCCTCTCGTGCAAGCCCGTCAGTGTGGGACTGTGCATTCCCTTCGTCCAAGGATCCGTGAGAAGTCATCTGTGTACGGTTAAGCGTAAGTAAAAGAAAAATAATTATAAAATGAAAAGGGATCGCAGCTCAGCCTCTCTATAACTACGACAATGGTACTGGGGGTACTTAATTTGTCATCATTATGTATTAAAGTTCTTACCCAATTATTAAATAGTTTAGTTAAGGATGCATGCATGCTCGTCCTAATCGACCTCACATCAACTTAGAGGGAATAGGAAGGAACTCCCATCCCTTATAGTGGCCTGTAGGGCTTACTTAATTAGCCACCTAGCTACCCTTCTATCATCCTAAGGCTTCACGTCCTTGGTCTATCCTGATCGTCCTACGATCTATCCAACATTTGTTTCTACCAAGTTTTACTTTGGAAAGGATGGTATTTATAGTTTATTGATTCATCTGTGGTGGTACGAGCTCCGGTACCAGCTGTGGTGGAACCGCCCGAATTATTCCAACTTAAGTGCCTAAGTCCCGCCTTAGAGGCTAGACCACACTTAAATAGAAATAACTCGTCAGTCCCTCGGATCTAGTCCGACGAGGCCACTAACAGGATCAAGTACCACGTACTCACTCGATGGTGAGGCACAGAGCAAATACAATAAAGCATAAAACCATACATTGAGGAGTATTAAATTTATTACATCATCATCGGAGTTTAGCAAAAGTAGTCATCATTGTTCGGAATGCAGCGGAATAAAACTAGCGATAAATAAACCGAGAGATGGGGAAGCCTATCCCATCACTCATCATGCTCCTCCTCTGCCGAGGTAGGGTCCCACTCGACTGTCCAACCCGGTGGCAAGGTGGACGACCAAGTCACTCTAGCAACCATGTCCTCCAGGGAACTTGTAAAAATTTTGCCACAAGCAAGGCTGAGTATGCTAATACTCAGCTAGACTTACCCGGTGTGAGGAGTCTACTCCTCTACCTCTAGACATGCAGCTGTTTGGCTGAGGGGTTTGGTTGCCAAAAAGCACTAGCTGAGTCTATAAATCAAGTTTTAGCTTTGTCAAGTTCTAGTGTGACTCTCTTAAGACTAAATGTATACTTATCTAATCATACATGGTATCAAACATTTAGCAATCAACAACTTTTGCCAATTCATCGCATTTCCACTTGTTACTCAATGCAGTACAATGGATCAAGCAGTCTCATTAGCTGCGAGAAGCAGACGATTCGAATCGAGTTTTTATCCTTGCAAGGTAAACCTAAACACACGACGTGGCGAGGCGCTCCGTCCCCACACACATCAACCGTCCCATTGATTCCATGGAAACAGAAAGGGGCTCACCGCCTTGGCGTACAATGCCTCACTGACCCCGACTGCCGTCGTGCAATGACCGCACTTGTATCCACCATAACCGGAATGGGAGACCACGTCTCAGGTCATGTGAGGAGGGCAATCTGTGGGCAGGTTCACTCAGGTACTAGGCATACCGATTTACCATATTTCTCGGCATGTGCTTAGTACGTTCAAACGCTTGACACAGGTATCCGCACGTTAATCCTTATTCAATTTTATCTCGTAGACCACGCATCCCCCATGGATCCGTGTCCACAGACCAACATCAGTATGATATGAAAGTGGATACAACCAATTTCCTGACCTCGTGCGAGTGCTAGAAAAATCAATCAACTTCTACCGAGATCCCTAATTAGTAAAGCAGCTACTCGACCTAGCATACTAGTATCCATCTCAAAAGGAAATCCTAAGTTAATGCAACTAGGGTTTCAGACAACTCCTACACTTAAGTGCACAGTACAAGCCTACAAACATTAAGCGTAGTAAAATAGCATATATAAACGGTTATGCATAAAACCGGGGCTTGCCTTCCAAGGCTGGGGCAGGCAGATCCTCTGGGGCAGGCTCTGGTGCTGGATCCGGGGTTACCTCCTGAGCAACTCCTTGCTCCGGCATGAGGATGTACTCTCCGTTAGCTAGGTTGCAATCTATCGAATGCAATAAGTAAGAACATGTATGCTATGATTATGCAGAATTTAGAAATCATCATGTTAAGTGAAGAAATTAAGTTAATGGATAGCTTAGGGTTTCCTGGTTATAAGAGGCTCTTAGGGTTTAAGGTTTATCAATTTTGTTTTGAGGTTCTTGCCTAAGCATAATGGATCAAGACCTGGAATGCCCCTTACATGTTTTAGTAGGTAGTCATGGGGTTTTGCTGGTTTGGTTAGTGTAACATTAGTCTCCACTATTAATTCCTCTTTCCATTTTCCACTTATGAATTTTTGTGTGGGTTTGAACTACAACAGTGTTTTAACTCTACCCAAAAATTCTGTAAAAATTACAGTGGGTTACTATTTGTTACTGTAGTTTGTCCTATAAATTTGAGGTGGATATTAATTCAGATACTACTTATACAAATTAACAAAAACAAGTTTTTAAAAGGGCATTTTACACTATAGCTGTGAATTAAGTGAGGTTTCTGTACCAAATTTTATCTTTGCCCAGATTCATAAGTGATATTAGGCCTCTGTGTTAAAAATCACAGAAAAAGGCCTACTGGATATTTAGTTGTGAATTCTTAAAGTTTCATGCCAAAAAGGTACTTATAACTAACTTGTTATTTGAAAAATATCAAACAACAAATTTCATATTTTTCCTATGTTCATAATAACAAATCATTAGTTATCCCAATGTTTGGGGTGTTTTCTCCTCAGGGTTATTTTTCTAGGGGTTTTCTAAAAATTTTCCTTGTTTTCTTAAAATAAAAGGTATTTCATTTCTTCTGTACTAAACAAGGGTATAATAAAATTTTCTAGTGAACTATACTGCTTATGAAAGCTCACAAAAATGTGGGTGCCCCCTGGTTCTTTATTTAAATTACCTTTTTTATTTTCTTTAACTTTAAGTAAAAAGGGATTTAAATGGCAAACTCTACCTTAATGGGGTGTACAGAGGGGTTTATTATTTTTAAACAGGTTAAGAAGTGATTAAGTACTTCTCTAAATTTTCTTAACTCCAGTCTAATAGTGTAGCTATTTTTCCTTATTTCTTTTAGCTTTTGACCAGTTAATTGATTAAATCAAAGCTTTGAAATTTTCTACAACACTTGGGGGTTTTATATTTTTTCTCAATAGCTTACATTATTTAGGACCTAGCAAAATTGGTTTGGCTCGATTTGGGTAAACAAAAGTGAAGTTATGAATTTTTCAAGTTCTGTTTGTATTTAAATCAGAAATAACAAAAGGTTTTCTGGAAATCCACTTTGCACCGAAGACCCTGTGTTCTTTCTAAACTAATCCCTTCAGTTATACCCCTGCGCCACTATTCCTTTGAGTCACTGACAGCGCACAAAACCCCCTACTCTTTTCTTCTTCTTCTTCCCCTCGGTCCCTCCCCTTATGTAAACAGTAACCGAGGAAAGGAAAAGGACAGCGCGGCTTACCGGCGACGGGAGAGGTCCGGTGAGGGGTGGGGTTGGCTTCGGGAGGTTCTGGCGGTCACAGCGAGGTACGGCTCGATGGCGGGGGTGGTCGGGATCGGCCGGTCCACGTGCGCAGGCGGGTGAACTCGTCGGCGGCGAGTGCTCCGGCCTAACCACGGCGACATAGGTCAATCCAAGGGCACGGTAAGCTTCACGGGGTGTTGATGAGTCGACACGTGCAAGGAATTGAAAAACAACTCACCGTGGAGCTCGGTCTACGTTCACCGGCGGTCGGGTGAAGTCCAGCGACCGTGGACTGGCTTCTCCGGCGAGGCAAATTTCGATTCCTTGCTCGGGGAGCTTCACCGAGGCATGCACGATCTATTCCGAGGGTCGGACGCGGCTGGGAGAGGCTCTGCTGGCCGGTCTACGGTGGCGGGGGATCGGTTGGCCGCGGGCACACCGTGCGCGGGGCAACGCCGGTGATCTAGTGCTCCGGTGAGGTCGAGCGTGCGCGGAGGAGTACGGTCGAAGTCCCTGGGGGTTTTATAGGCGCGGGCGCAGGCAGCAGCGCCGGCTCGGCTTTGGCGCGATGCGGGGCACGCGGGGGCGCGCGTCGGGCGTGCTCTAGCGAGCTCGGAGCGCGTCGAACACGTGGCTCTTTGCTTCTGCCCCTGTTCTTCCCTCTATTGAGTGGCCAAAACGTGCAAATCTTGCCCTAAGACCTGTGAGGGATCTCTTTCCTGCACCTAGAGCTATCTAGTTCATGTGAGTACCGAGGGTAGATATGGTCTGGTTTGAGAGATATGGGGGTGGGAAGTTGTCTCTGTCCTAGCTGTCCAAACCGAGACAAAACTTGTGCCAAGTCATGTCAAACGACTTAGGGTTGGGTTCAAACTTTTCCAGGGTGTTCTAGAGGTATTTTGGCGCCACTTTGTAAATTGGGTCAAATGGTTTTGAAGTTTGAATAAGGGTGAACATGTTTGATCTTTGAAAAAGGGTTGGTTTTGGATTTAGAGAAATTCTGATTTTTCTTTTGTGCTCAACCCTTTTGTGAACCTTTTGGGGTTTTTCTAAAATCTTTTTGGGGTCACTTTCTTACTATTATTTGTCGGGTATCAAGTGTACTACAACTTTTATAATTGGCCCAAGTCATGATCATGGGGTTTTCATAGCCTTTTGATCATACTTACCTCTAGTGCTCCACTTGTCCAAAGGGGTTTGAATTAGGGTTTGGGTAATTCTTCCTCTTATATGTGCATGACAAGCTAAGGTATGACTTCTAAGATGGGTTGCACTTACTTAGGATCTTGAGCTCCAAATTTGGTATACTTTTCCCAACTTAAGTCACATGTGATGATGGGCTTACTTATATAGCCTTGAGTAAAAATCCTAAGTAACACCTGGGGTGTTACATCTGGGCGGCCCTGGCACACTTCTCGGCCAAAGCGAAGAGAGTGGAGACAGTTTCGACGTCGTGCGTGGCCAGCTTCTCCAACATCTTTTCATCACGCACTTCCTGGCGGAAGGCCATGATGATAGAAGCGTCAGAGATGCGAAGTATAGTACCCCGCACCTTGGTGAAGCGAGAGATAAATGTTCGGAGGGTTTCCCCGGCATCCTGCCTCACTGCGGGGAGGTGGGCCTCCACGCCGTGTTGTTGGTAGGCGTTGGCTAAGTTCGTTGTGAACCGTGCGCAGAGCTCTTCCCAGGAGTAGACTGATCCTGGGGGTCACACCCGGTTCCAGGGGTAGAACCGAGCGCATACCATATATGTGCCAGGATCCATTTCCACACATATGTTGATGTCACAAGTGTAATATATCAAAAGACAATGCAATAAAGGCATAAAGAGAGTAGAATACTTTATTACATTATCTGGAACATTGTATCTTTAACAAGTATCACATCAAAGTAAAGCGGAAATAAATAACAGGGGCAATCTTCCATAGAAAGATGACCGGCGCATCGTTAGACTTAGAATTCATCGTCGATAAAATCTCCATCAAAGTCTCCAGCATCACCCTCTGATCAAAATATTAGCAAGGGTGAGCTCACTTATGGTCGGGGCTCAGCAAGTGGGGGAAAAATTAATGCAGGTATAACAAGGTGAGGCTAAGGTTGAGCAGTAAGCATTTTAGTTGGTCAATATTTTATTAACAACACCTGTCTTACTAATAAGTGTGAATCCCAAATATCCCATTTAAATAAAGGAATATGAATATAACAAAAACACTTAAGTGAAACCACTTAAGCAAAATATTGGCAGATTATCGGATCTCAATTTAATTCCATATTCAAGTTCCATTATCATGTGAGGAGTCTAGGTCGCTCATAACCGGGAGCACGGTTGATATATCAGTTTTACACTCTGCAGAGGTGGAACAACTTTACCCACGAGCCATGTATCCCATCTAGCCTGGGTTGATCGGACCCTTAAACACTACCGAGGTGAATGGCTAGGGATCCATTATGAGGCTTTCACAAAATACACTTAATACGAAGCAACCCGCTAAGGTTTCTAAAGACGATGGTAGTGGCCCCCTGGGTGAGGTACCTTAGACAAGAATACGTCCCCATGTTAACGTGGGCTGCCAGCACCACCGCTCCCCCTCTTGCCCATATTTCAAGTAAGGTTGCCAGGCACTAAGCATATTAAGCTAATTACCAAAGCCAGAGCCATGATAGCACTCGTGGTTGCACTGTTATCCTGGGTGGTCACTCCATGTTCCAATTAATTTATAATAATGTTATCTTAACCATCGGGTTAATGTCATAATTGCCAATTAAAATTTTGGAACGTTAATACCAATTAATGAGTGACATTAAAATCATTAAGTTGAGCGTAGCACAAATTTGCAAAGCTTAGTAATTTTCCAGGGTAAACAAGGAATACAGTTGGTAAATCTAGGAAATCCTTAATTAGGTAAAACCCATCAAATTATACAGTATATCAAAAAGTAAACATTATTAGATGCAATGAATGGGTACAAAAAGAATATGTAGAGGGAGAATCCCCTTGCCTTGCTTAAACGCGTCCAGTGGTTCGTCTTCGAACGTATTCGAATCCTCTACCACACAGTCGGCTTCTAATAGAGTCGCACATCGCACATACAAAAATAAAACATACCCAAATAAATAAACATGCACCATTACATACACATTAACGCATCGCACTTATCACATCTAAAATACGCCCTAAACGCGTAACTACTTATTAATTCAATTATAACTATTATTGTGAGTCCTAAATGATAAATTTATGAGTGGGTGCAATAAATACAGTTTTAACTAGTATTAATACGTATTAACATCCTTAATGAAAATAAATAGTACTTATTGTCTTTAATACTAATAAATAAATTAATAGCTTTTATCCTTTTTATTTCTAACTCGAATTATTGAGTATAGCCAAAAATAAATTTAATATTCTAAAATTCCTTATAAACTACTAATTGAACTTTTTCTAACACAAGCGAGGTTATTTTGACATAAACAAGTATTTTGCTTACTCTAAAAATTTAAGTGCTAAAATTGCGAACATGTTTATTTGACTAGCAAAAATCTATTTTCCATCCTACTAGTGATATTTTCTTCTTTCTTTCTAAAAGAAAATATTAATAAAATAATCGGATAAATCATCTAAAAATCCTATATTATTCATGTGACATGAGTTCTATATCATTTTCTAAATCCATTAAAATGCACCTATGATTATAATTCTCTAAATAGTTTCTAAAGTTCCTTGTGACTAAATTTAACTATAAAAATTCCTATCTATTGTTTTTATCACCAACGTGTGACTATTAAATTCTCATTATCTTTCTCTAATCCAAAAATCATCGCCACGACTAACATGAAATATCATGGTGTACTAACAATCGCATATCTCTACCAAAAATTCCATAACACACATACACATAAATTGCGGATCACACATGTTCATATTACAACAAACTAAATATACAGTTCATGAATCGAATCAAAAGTATTTTATAAAATACACAAATTAATTTGGGTTGTCTTCAACCTTGGGTTCGTGCGCGTGACGGGGAGAGTTCGACGGGGGTTCGGCCGGGTGGAGAAGAGCAGGGGTTCGGTGTTCGAATGGCGGGTGTGTGGCTCCGGCGATGAACGGCCAACTCCGGCGAACTCCGGTGACAAACGGCAAACTCCGGCGATGAGCAGTGCACGAGCGATGGCGAGCGAGGAGAGCTAGAGAGAGGGGCGAGCTTGGGTAGGGGAGAAAGTGAGAGGCTCGGCTGCCCTTTTATAGATAGAGGGAGGGAGAGAAAGGGATGTCGGCGTCATCAAGGAGCCCATCAATGGCGCAGCTATTACCTGCTCGTAATAGAGAGGAGGAATGAGGGGAGGAAGAAACGGATGCATGAAGTCCACTAATCGCAGAAAATGAAACGGTCGCGAGGCACGCGGCGTCGGCTCGGCTTCGCGCGAGGTCGCGGGCGTGCAGGGAGCACAGCGGCTCGGTTCCGTGGCGCTTGGGCTGCTCGGACTCCTAGGCGTCTGCGTGGTCGCTGCTCAGGACGGGGTCACCGGGTTGTGCGAGGGTCGTCGCGGTCGTCCATGGCCGAACTCGGGTACAGTCGGGCGCGCTAGGCGCGGCTTGGGGCGCGCGCACGTTGCGCGGCGGGGTCGGGTGCTCTGGGCGCGGACGTCGGTGAGTGGGGCAGGGCAGGGCGCAGCCTTGCTTGGCCGGGCTGCTGCTGGGTGGCACGGTCGGGCTGGCCATGGCTCCCTGTACGCGAGCGTGAGAGAGAGAGAGAGAGCAGAGAGGAGAGAGAGAATTAGGGGAGAGAGATAGGGGAGAGAAGAGGGAAGGAACACAGGCGGCGGCGGCGGTTTCATCTGGCAGCCAGGAGCGCGCGCGAGTGAGAGCAAATGGGCCCCTAGTGGGCCTAGGGTTAGGGTTAGGTATTTTTGTGTTTTTTTTTCTAATTCTGAAATATATTTTTAAAGAGCTCGAAAATTCATAAAAACTTCACCAAAACTATTTATAAATAAAATACTTGTTTTTAGACTAATAACTATTATATTATTTAATTATTATATTAATTACTAGGTTTTTCTTTAAAAAGAATTGATAATAAACATCCGATAATCAATCAAGCGCATACAAAGAAAATGATCAAAATGCAAATAAATAATTAAACACTTAAAGAAAATTTTTATCCTAATTACCTTAATAACTAAATTCATTATTTTTAGTTGATGGCTTTTGTGGTGTTACAAACCTACCCCTCTTAGAAAGAATCTCGTCCTCGAGATTAAGAAACTTTCGAGAATAACTGGGGAAATTCTGCTCTGAGTTCATCTTCTCTTTTCCAAGTGGCCTCATCTTCCGAATGATGACTCCACTGAACTTTGCACATGTTAATAACTTTACTCCGTGTAATTCAGCGAGATGTTTCCAGAATTCTGATAGGGTACTCCGAATAGGTCAAATCCTCATTGACATTCAGTTCTTCCATGGGTAACTGTTCTTCTGGTACTCTTAAGCACTTCTTAAGTTGTGACACGTGAAATACGTCATGCACATCCGATAATCTACCGGGTAGCTCTAACTGGTAGGCTACTTCACCTTTTCTTTCCAAAATCTTGAATGGGCCAATATAGCGAGGTGATAATTTTCCCTTAACCTTAAACCTTTTCATTCCTCTCATCGGTGAAACTTTAAGGTATACAAAGTCTCCTACTTCAAACATCAACTCTCTTCTTCTATTATCAGCATAGCTTTTCTGTCTTGACTGTGCTGTCTTCAAATTTTCTCTGATAATCTGCACTTGCTTTTCCGCTTCTTGGAGAATTTCTGGACCAAATACTTGACTTTCTCCAGTCTGATTCCAATAAAGCGGTGTTCTACACTTTCGTCCATAAAGTGCTTCAAATGATGCCATTTTTAGACTTGCCTGATAACTATTGTTATACGAGAATTCTGCATAAGGCAAACTTTTATCCCAGCTTCTACCATGCTTTAGAGCGCAAGCTCTTAGCATATCTTCCAACACTTGGTTTGTCCTTTCTGTTTGCCCATCCGTTTGCGGATGATAAGATGAACTTAAGTTTAGCTTGGTATCCATGGACTCATGTAATCTTTTCCAAAAGCGCGAGGTAAATTGGGTTCCTCGATCCGATACGATCTTCTTTGGTACTCCATGCAGGCAAACAATCCTCGACATGTATAACTCTGCTAACTACGCTCCCGAGTAAGTTGTCTTCACAGGTATAAAGTGTGCCACTTTAGTCAACCTGTCTATTATGACCCATATTGAATCATAGCCATCCCGAGTACAGGGTAGTCCAACTATGAAATCCATACCGATTTCTTCCCATTTCCATTCAGGTACCTTGAGGGGTTGTAGTAATCCTGCTGGTCTTTGGTGTTCGGCTTTAACTCGCTGACACACGTCACATAATGCAACATGAGTAGCAACATCTCTTTTCAATCTGTACCACCAATACTTTTCCTTAAGATCCTGGTACATCTTCGTACTACTAGGGTGAATAGAGTAAGCTGAATCATGAGCTTCTCTCAAAATAAGTTGGCGCAAATGCTCGATTTCCGGTACACAGATTCTCTTCTTAAACCATACTGTGCCTTGTTCATCTTCCGTGAAATCTGGGGCTTTACCCAAACCCATCAAAGTTTTAATTTCCTTGATTTTCTCATCGGACTCTTTTCCTTTACGAATCTCTTCTTCCAAAGTAGATTCAACTTCCATAACCGTTGTTTCTACATTATTGAGCATACCAAGGTTGAGTTGTTCCATTTCCCAGCACAATTCCTGTGACATCAAATGAGTAGTGATGTTGTTCACTTGACTCTTACGGCTCAAAGCATCAGCTACTACATTTGCTTTTCCGGGGTGATATTGTATCTCCAAATCATAGTCCTTAATCAACTCAAGCCATCTTCTCTGTCTTAGATTGAGTTCTTTCTGAGTGAATATATATTTCAAGCTTTTGTGATCTGTGAAGATTTTGCACTTGTTTCCAATCATATAGTGCCTCCAAATCTTCAAAGCATGCACTACGGCAGCTAGTTTCAAATCATGCGTGGGATAATTCTTCTCATGCTTTCTCAACTGCCTTGAGGCATAAGCTATCACTTTTCCTTCTTGCATTAACACACATCCAAGTCCAAGGTGTGATGCATCGCAATACACATCAAATCCCTTGTGGATGTCTGGCATTACCAATATTGGTGCAGTGGTTAACCTTTTCTTGAGTTCTTCAAAACAATTCTGACAAGCTTCATCCCATTTGAACTCTTTACCTTTCTCCAGTAGAGAGGTAAGTGGTTTCACTAACTTGGAAAAACCTTCAATAAATCTTCTATAGTATCCTGCCAATCCAAGAAAACTTCTGATCTTGGACGCATCCTTAGGTTGCTTCCAATCCAGTATCTCACTTATCTTTCCTGGGTCCACTTTAATTCCACCATCGGTAGCGATATGCCCTAAGAAAGCAACTTCCTTCAACCAAAAATCACACTTTGAGAACTTTGCGTACAGTTGGTTGTCACGAAGCTTTTGTAGGACTAGCCTTAGATGATCTTCATGTGTTTCCTCATTCGGAGAGTATATCAGTATGTCATCAATGAATACGACCACAAACTGATCCAGATATTCCATGAATACCTTGTTCATCAAGTTCATAAAATATGCTGGTGCATTAGTCAGTCCGAACGACATGACCAAAAACTCATATAATCCATATCTCGTCGTGAATGTTGTCTTCGGTACGTCTTCTGCTTGAATCTTTAACTGATGATATCCCGATCTCAGATCTATCTTTGAGAATATCTTAGCTTCCTTCATCTGATCAAATAAATCTTCAATCCGAGGTAGTGGTATTTATTCTTGATGGTTACTTCATTCAAACTTCTATAATCAACACACATTCTTCTCGAACCATCTTTCTTGTTCACAAATAGAACTAGGGCTCCCCAAGGGGATGAACTTGGGTGAATGAAACCTTTTTCTAGTAATTCTTCTATTTGTTTCTTCAGTTCTACTAAATCTTTGACATCCATTCTATAAGGTCTTTTCGAGATAGGTGCGGTTCTGGGTAATAATTCAATAGAAAACTCTATATCACGGTCAGGTGGCATACCTGGTAATTCCTTCGGAAATACGTTTGGGTAATCACACACTACCTTGATATTTTCTAAGGGCTTTTCTTCCAAGTGATTGATCACTGTTTTCCCTTTTTCATCTGTTGACTTGTCTATGTTAACTTGGATTCTTTCACCTTGAGGACTTGCCAACATAATTGTTCCATTGGCACACTGTATCATTCCATCACAACTTTTCAACTAGTTGCATCCAAGAATCACATAAATACCGTTGGATCCTAGGACCACTGGGTCGACTGAAAAATCTATTCCTTGAATCTTGAGATTAACATGGGGGCATGAGTGTGTGGCCTTCATGTCACATCCCGGTGAACTAATATGTAACATCTTCTTAAGGGGGTACTTAGGTATATTGTGTTTTTCCACAAATGACTCAGTTATAAACGAATGCGATGCTCCAGAGTCAAATAAAACTGATGTAGGTATGGAGTTAACAAGGAACATACCATACACTACGTCGGCATCCTCAGATACTGATTCTGCGGTGACATGATTGACCCTTCCTCTACTCTAGTTCTGTGGAGTCTTGTTCTGTGCGGATCCACGAGCGGGGGTGTTCTGGTCATTTCTCTGGTTATTGTTTTTCTGGGGTGTCTGCTGGTTGCGCCTTGGCAGTTGTTAGCATAGTGGCCTAGCTCACCGCACTTGAAACAACCATTGGGTTGAACTGGTGCATTTTTGCTTCTGGCCTGCGTGTTACTGGCGCCACCTTGACGATTCTGTGAATTCCCACCAGACCTCTGGTTGGTCTGAGAGTTGCTCCTTTGTTGGTTCTGATTTTGATTATTTCTCTGGCCTTGCTGTCCAGAGCGTTGCACTTGATAATTGTTTCCACCCTGATTTCCAGAGCGGTACTGAGAACCTTGAGCGTTGTTTGGACGGGTGTTCCTGCTAGACTGACCTTGGAATTTTCTTTTATGGTCAGATAATTCCCTTCTTTTACTCTCAAGGCCAATTGCCTTGTTCAGCAGTGTCTGGAAATTGGGGAAAGTATGACTCTAAAGTTGATAGTTCAGAGGTCCAATCAATCCTTCCAAGAAACGCTCTTGGCGCTTCTCATATGTGTCCACTTCTTCCGGTGCATAGCGTGAAAGCTGAGTGAAGCGATCACGATACTCACTGACCATCATATTCCCTTGAGTAAGGGAAAGGAATTCCTTCTTCTTCAACTTCATGATTCCTAAGGGAATATGGTGAGCACGGAAGTTCTCTTGGAACTCCTGCCAAGTTATTGTATTCGCGTTGGGATGTGCCGCTGTGAAGGCATCCCACCAGTCGGACGTGGAACCCTCGAGTCTTCCTGAGGCGTACAAGACCTTCTCCCGGTCGTTGCACTGAGTGATGTCAAGCTTCTTTCCAATGACCTTGAGCCAGTCATCGGCATCCAGAGGATCAACCGCATGGGAGAATGTCAGCGGGTGATTGTAACACCTCTGGTGTTACTGTTGAAAGTCGCCTAGAGGGGGGTGAATAGGGCGAAACTGAAATTCTCAAAAATAATCACAACTACAAGCCGGGTTAGCGTTAGAAATATAATAGAGTCCGCAAGAGAGGGTGCAAAACAAATCGCAAGTGAATAATGAAGTAAGACACGCGGATTTGTTTTATCGAGGTTCGGTTCTCTCAAACCTACTCCCTGTTGAGGAGGCCACAAAGGCCGGGTCTCTTTCAACCCTTACCCTCTCTCAAATGGTCCCTCGGACCGAGTGAGCTTTCTCTTTTCAATCACTTGGAACACAAAGTTCCCACAAGGACCACCACAAGTTTGGTGTCTCTTGCCTCAATTACAAGTGAGTTTGATCGCAATGAAAGAATCAAGAAAGAAGAAAGCAATCCAAGCGCAAGAGCTCGAAAGAACACAAGCAAATCTCTCTCACTAGTCACTAAGGCGTTGTGTGGAGTTTGGAGAGGATTTGATCTCTTTGGTGTGTCTAGAATTGAATGCTAGAGCTCTTGTAAGTAGTTTAGAAGTGGAAAACTTGGATACAATGAATGGTGGGTGGTTGGGGGTATTTATAGCCCCAACCACCAAACTAGCCGTTTGGTGAGGCTGTCTGTTCGATGGCGCACCGGACAGTCCGGTGCACACCGGACATGTCCGGTGCGACAGCCACGTCACCAAAGCCGTTGGGTTCCGACCGTTGGAGCTCTGTCTTCTGGGCCCGCCTTGATGTCCGGTGGCGCACCGGACATGAACTGTAGAGTGTCCGGTGCGCCAGCATGGGCGTGCCTGACCTCTACGCGCGCAGCGCGCGCATTTAATGCATCGCAGGTAGCCGTTGGTGCCGAAATAGCCGTTGCCTCGCTGTTACACTGGACAGTCCGGTGTACACCGGACAGTCCGGTGAATTATAGCGGAGCAGTTGAAATGAATTCCCGAGGCTGGCGAGTTCCGGAGGCCGCTCTTTCTTGGAGCACCGGACAGTCCGGTGAATTATAGTGGAGTCGCCTCTGGAATTTCCCGAAGGTGAAGAGTTCGGCTTGAAGTGCCTCTTGTACACCGGACATGTCCGGTGGCACACCGGACAGTCTGGTGCGCCAGACCAGAGGTGCCTTCGGTTGTCCCTTGCTCCTTTGTTTGAACCCAATACTTGATCTTTTTATTGGCTAAGTTTGAACCTTTGGCACCTGTATAACTTATACACTAGAGCAAACTAGTCAGTCCAAATATTTGTGTTGGGCAATTCAACCACCAAAATTAATTAGGGACTAGGTGTAAGCCTAATTCCCTTTCAACTGTTACTAAAACTTGAGCATAACATCATAAGCATTGGCATTGCATATGTTTGACACACCTAGAGTCTAATTGGGATACGGAAAGCAAATTGTAATCTAAAGAGTCTACAAGAAAAACATTGGAAATATTATGGTCAGGTGATATAGCAATTTTACCCAAACCTTTGACCAAACCTTGATTTCCATCCCCGAATGTAATAGCTCGTTGGGGATCTTGGTTTTTCTCATATGAGGAGAACATCTTCTCCCCTGTCATGTGGTTTGTGCACCCGCTGTCGAGTATCCAACTTGAGCCCCCGGATGCATAAACCTACAAAACAATTTTAGTTCTTGACTTTAGGTACCCAAACGGTCTTGGGTCCTTTGGCATTAGAAACAAGAACTTTGGGTACCCAAACACAAGTCTTGGAGCCCTTGTGTTTGCCCCCAACAAACTTGGCAACTATCTTGCCGGATTTGTTAGTAAGCACATAAGATGCATCAAAAGTCTTAAATGAAATGCTATGTTCATTTGATGCACTAGGAGTTTTCTTTCTAGGCAACTTAGCATGGGTTGGTTGCCTAGAGCTAGATGTCTCACCCTTATATATAAAAGCATGATTAGGGCCAAAGTGAGACTTCCTAGAATGAGTTCTCCTAATTTTGCTCTCGGGATAACCGGCAGGGTACAAAATGTAACCCTCGTTATCCTGAGGTATGGGAGCCTTGCCCTTAACAAAGTTAGACAAGTTCTTAGGAGGGGCATTAAGTTTGACATTGTCTCCCCTTTGGAAGCCAATGCCATCCTTGATGCCAGGGCGTCTCCCATTATAGAGCATACTTCTAGCAAATTTAATCTTTTCATTTTCTAAATTATGCTCGGCAATTTTAGCATCTAACTTTGCTATATGATCATTTTGTTGTTTAATTAAGACCATGTGATCATGAATAGCATTAACGTCAATATCTCTACATCTAGTACAAATAGAAACATGCTCAACATTAGATGTAGAGGGTTTGCAAGATTTTAATTCAACAACCTTAGCATGTAATATATCATTCTCACTTCTAAGGTTGGAAATAGTAACATTGCAAACATCAAAATCCTTAGCCTTAGCAATCAAATTTTCATTTTCTACTCTAAGGCTAGCAAGAGAATCATTCAATTCCTTAATCTTAGCAAGCAAATCATCATTATCATTTCTAAGATTGGGAATTGAAGCATTACAAACATGGGAATCAACCTTAGCAATTAATCTAGCATTTTCATTTCTAAGGTTGTCAATAGTCTCATGGCAAGTGCTTAGCTCACTAGACAATTTTTTACATTTTTCAACTTGTAGAGCATAAGCATTTTTAACCTTAACATGCTTTTTATTTTCCTTGATTAGGAAGTCCTCTTGGGAGTCCAAGAGATCATCCTTTTCATGGATGGCACTAATTAATTCATTTAATTTTTCTTTTTGTTGCATGTTTAGGTCGGCAAAAAGGGTACGCAAATTATTTTCCTCATCACTAGCATTATCATCACTAGAGGATTCATATTTAGTGGAGGATTTAGATTTAACCTTCTTCCTTTTGTCGTCCTTTGCCATGAGGCACTTATGGCCGACGTTGGGGAAGAGGAGTCCCTTAGTGACGGCGATGTTGGCGGCGTCCTCGTCGGAGGAGGACTCGGTGGAGCTCTCGTCGGAGTCCCACTCCCGGCAAACATGGGCATCGCCACCCTTCTTCTTGTAGTACTTCTTCTTTTCTCTCCTCTTTCCCTTCTTGTCGTCGCCCCTGTCACTGTCACTAGATATAGGACATTTTGCAACAAAATGACCGGGCTTACCACATTTGTAGCACACTTTCTTGGAACGGGATTTGTAATCCTTCCCCTTCCGTTGCTTGAGGATTTGGCAAAAGCTTTTGATGATTAAAGCCATCTCCTCATTGTCGAGCTTGGAGGCGTCAATTGGTTGTCTACTCGGTGTAGACTCCTCCTTCTTCTCCTCCGTTGCCTTAAATGCCACCGGTTGTGCTTCGGACGTGGAGGGTTCATCAAGCTCGTTGATCTTCTTTGATCCTTTAATCATACATTCAAAGCTCACAAAATTCCCGATTACTTCCTCGGGAGTCATTAGTGTATATCTTGGGTTGCCACGAATTAATTGAACTTGAGTAGGGTTAAGGAAAATAAGTGATCTCAAAATAACCTTAACCACCTCGTGGTCATCCCATTTCTTGCTCCCGAGGTTGCGCACTTGGTTCACCAAGGTTTTGAGCCGGTTGTACATATCTTGTGGCTCCTCCCCTTGGCGAAGACGGAAGCGACCGAGCTCCCCCTCGATCGTTTCCCGCTTGGTGATCTTGGTGAGTTCATCACCCTCGTGCGCGGTCTTGAGTAGGTCCCAAATCTCCTTTGCATTCTTCAACCCTTGCACCTTGTTGTATTTCTCCTTGCTTAGAGAGGCGAGGAGTATGGTTGTAGCTTGAGAGTTGAAGTGCTCGATTTGGGTCACTTCGTCCGTATCATAGTCTTCATCCCCTACGGATGGTACCTGTGCTCCAAACTCAACAACATTCCATATACTTTTGTGGAGTGAGGTTAGATGAAATTTCATTAAATCACTCCACCTAGCATAATCTTCGCCATCAAAGGTTGGCGGTTTGCCTAATGGAACGGAAAGCAATGGAGTATGTTTAGATGTACGAGGGTAGTGTAAGGGGATCTTACTAAACTTCTTGCGCTCTTGGCGCTTAGAAGTTACGGACGGCGCATCGGAGTCGGAGGTCGATGTTGATGAAGTGTCGGTCTCGTAGTAGACCACTTTCCTCATCCTCTTGTGTTTGTCGCCTTTTCGATGCGACTTGTGGGAAGAAGATTTTTCCTTCTTCTCTTTGTGGTGTGAAGAAGAAGATCTTTTCTCCTTCTGTTTGGAGGAGTCCTTCTTCTTCTCCTTCCTCTTGGTGCGGGACTCTTCCGATGAAGTGCTCCCTTGGCTCGTAGTGGGCTTGTCGCCGGTCTCCATCTCCCTCTTGGTGTGATCTCCCGACATCACTTCGAGCGGTTAGGCTCTAATGAAGCACCGAGCTCAGATACCAATTGAAAGTCGCCTAGAGGGGGGTGAATAGGGCGAAACTGAAATTCTCAAAAATAATCACAACTACAAGCCAGGTTAGCGTTAGAAATATAATAGAGTCCGCAAGAGAGGGTGCAAAACAAATCGCAAGCGAATAATGAAGTAAGACATGCGGATTTGTTTTACCGAGGTTCGGTTCTCTCAAACCTACTCCCCGTTGAGGAGGCCACAAAGGCCGGGTCTCTTTCAACCCTTACCCTCTCTCAAACGGTCCCTCAGACCGAGTGAGCTTTCTCTTTTCAATCACTTGGAACACAAAGTTCCCACAAGGACCACCACAAGTTTGGTGTCTCTTGCCTCAATTACAAGTGAGTTTGATCGCAATGAAAGAATCAAGAAAGAAGAAAGCAATCCAAGCGCAAGAGCTCGAAAGAACACAAGCAAATCACTCTCACTAGTTACTAAGGCGTTGTGTGGAGTTTGGAGAGGATTTGATCTCTTTGGTGTGTCTAGAATTGAATGCTAGAGCTCTTGTAAGTAGTTTAGAAGTGGAAAACTTGGATACAACGAATGGTGGGTGGTTGGGGGTATTTATAGCCCCAACCACCAAACTAGCCGTTTGGTGAGGCTGTCTGTTCGATGGCGCACCGGACAGTCCGGTGCACACCGGACATGTCCGGTGCGACAGCCACGTCACCAAAGCCGTTGGGTTCCGACCGTTGGAGCTCTGTCTTCTGGGCCCGCCTTGATGTCCGGTGGCGCACCGGACATGAACTGTAGAGTGTCCGGTGCGCCAGCATGGGCGTGCCTGACCTCTGCGCGCGCAGCGCGCACATTTAATGCGTCGCAGGTAGCCGTTGGCGGCGAAATAGCCGTTGCCCCGCTGTTACACCGGACAGTCCGGTGAATTATAGCGGAGCAGTTGAAATGAATTCCCGAGGCTGGCGAGTTCCGGAGGCCGCTCTTTCTTGGAGCACCAGACATGTCCGGTGGACACCGGACAGTCCGGTGAATTATAGTGGAGTCGCCTCTGGAATTTCCCGAAGGTGAAGAGTTCGGCTTGAAGTGCCTCTGGTACATCGGACAGTCCGGTGCGCCAGACCAGATGTGCCTTCGGTTGTCCCTTGCTCCTTTGTTTGAACCCAATACTTGATCTTTTTATTGGCTAAGTGTGAACCTTTGGCACCTGTATAACTTATACACTAGAGCAAACTAGTCAGTCCAAATATTTGTGTTGGGCAATTCAACCACCAAAATTAATTAGGGACTAGGTGTAAGCCTAATTCCCTTTCAACTGTTACTAAAAGTTGAGCATAACATCATAAGCATTGGCATTGCATATGTTTGACACACCTAGAGTGCATTCACTAGGCAAAATTTTCAAACAAGTTGTATTGTTATGGTAATTTGCAAATATAACCCTAGTGTAGGGTACTTAACCTTAAATATGGTTCTGAGGGGTAAAATAACACCCAAATAGAGAAAACCCTAAAGCTTAAGAAAAATAGTCATAAAATGTTGCTAAGAAGGGACTTACATTACATTCACACCAAAAACCCTAAAAAGGACCCTGGAAAACCCTAAATCCAAACACTAGGGGGTTAAGTGCAAAATTAGTGCACTTTTGGACTAAAGTGCAAAAACCATGATAATAAAGTGTCGTAAGTCATAGGGTTCACAATTATGAAGATTTGCAATCCAAAACTTGAGATTTGGACTTAAGTGCAAAAGAGCCACACTTGACCCTTTTGATGAAGTCTGAAAAATCAGTGATATGGGCTCAACTTTGGAGCTCTGTAGTTTTCAAATTCTAGGGTTTTTGCCCTAGGTCACCACATCAAATTTGTAAACCTATCAAAGGAGAACAACTTTGTTTAAGAGTGTAAGCATAGTTGTTATGAAGAAATTGGAGAAAATCAGACCTAAAGTTGGGCTGTCAGGTCATTTTAAGTCTAAATTTTCCAATGACAGTGAGATTAGATGAACTTAGTGTTCGATTTTGGGTATGATACTGTGACCTTTTGTGGGTGCACCATATAACAAAGTTAAAGCTGGTTTATTAAGCTATAACTTTGGTACAGAGAGCTAGTTCAGTCACTACACCAAATCGGGAGTAAATCAACGCCAAACCTGCTCTGTCAGACCGACTGATGAAGCTGTGCAATGGTACAGTAGCCTGATCGGGTTTAGTAAACCTCACCGCCGATGACCATCGCGCTGTGATTCACGTCGATTGTCGGGATTCGTGCGCTGTGGATTGGGGATAACGGTGGGCGGGTAAAGATCTTGGCGTCTGGATCAACTTGAGTCCGGTCGCGGCTAAGCTCGCCGTACCCCCTTGCCCTGCGGCGGCGTGGATAAGCTCACCGGCGATGGCTGCCTGCTGATCCTACGCCGCGTGTCCAGGCACTTTACCACGTCGCAGTAGCTCGGCTTGCGATAATTACTCATCGCCGGTGAGGTCGCCACGACGGAAGACACGAATCCACTGCGCCAGTAATCTCCCCTTTCTCCGGCTGCCAGCACTGCTCGGCCAAATTGAGCACCATCGCTAAACCTCCCTATAAATTGAAGGACTGGTCAGCTGCGCTATGTTATCACGAAGCCGAAGCACCTGCTCCCACCCTTAATCGATCTCCAGAGCTCACGAATTTCTGATTTCCCCCAACTACAGTCTCCGCCACTGTGAAAACGACCTTATCGCGGCCAGTGCAACTCCGGTCAGTTCATCCTCTCTGCTTTCTTGTTTGAGTGCTTTCATAACCCCGTGATGCTCGCCGACCCACCCAATTGAACTAGGAGCCCACCAATCACTGGGAACACGAGCACATGTCCGCGCCATCCATTGTCCTCGTGGGTAAGGCTAGATAGATCACCAATCATGCAATTGACTTAGGGGAAACTGTGATTAAGACGTGAATTCGGTTTCGGCCAAAGTAGAGCACCGGTCCTTGCCCCGTTTGGCCGGTCCAGGAGCTCGCCGGAGCTCTGCTGCGCTCATCGCCGTCGGGGACCTTGGCTCGTAAAGAATTAGAACGTGGGGGGTTTTCTTGCAAACTATCAGTGACTCAATGAAATAGTGAAAGATCCCGTTCCCAGTTAGCCAGAACACCGAGGGCCTTTCTGCAAAGTCTGCAGCGCAGGCGTGGGTGCGCGCACGTTTCTGCCTGGGTTGGGCCGCCTGGGCTAGAATCGGCCCAGTATTGTTTAAGCTTTTCCTTTTTCTTTTTCATTGAAACTTTGGAAATCTGTAGAAAATTATAGAAAAATCCTAAAAATGTCAAACCAATTTTGCTAGATTCCTAATTTTCCATAGAATTTAATAAAAATAGTTCCATGATTTTTAGGTCAAATAAAGAACTTTGGAGCATTTAAAATAGCTTAAAATATTGGTTCTGGATTTTTAGAGAATAGATAATAATTCCAAAAATGCCCTAACTTTTTATATGAACTCAAAACACTATTTAGAAGCCTTGGGTAGAATTTGGTATGATTTGGACCTTGTTTGATACTTAGAACCCAAAACCCTACCCCCTGCCCTTTGAATTCCTTTACTGACTCCGGAAACCCTAGTTTCCCGGAGAACCATGAAGGAAAATTGTATTCAAGACCTTAGATAATAAACTCTTATTATCTTTGCATTCTCATGAGCATTACGTGGGCATTCATTATTTTGTATGGTTATCTTTAGAACACGAAGAAGAAGTTGAAGTAGAAGAGAAGACTTTACCACCACCTCAGGAACCTCAGGCAGACAGTTGTTTTTATTTTGACATCTGTGGAACTATGCCTGAATCACCTGTAAACCAAGGCAAGCCCCGGTGCATTCGCCACCTCCTTGATGTTTTAAAATCTTTTATCACCTTGTTTGCTGCATTGGGTGATAGGAGTTGAGTGCTAAAACCGTTGATGCATTTCCTTCCTTGAAAATTGATTTCCCTTCCTTGATATCCGTTTTGAAAAGAATTTTATGATGCTTAACCTTGCTTTAGCATACAAAAATGTTTTGTTTTAAAACAAAGGTGATGCTTCAGTGGGTGGGAATGTTTTCAAAAATAAAACTTGATGGTGGATCTGTCAAAGGCCTTGATGGGTTCAACATCGAAAAAGATGTACCTCTGCCAGGTACCAAACTTTGGGTTTGAAATGATTAAGCTGAGACCGGGCGAATGACTTGCACGAGAAAGGAGTCTCAGTGTAGTGTCTCCGTCTAAGTCGATTAAGGACCGTCTCGATGTAGGTTTGCTGACCGAGGACCCTTTAACTGGTCACATGCCTTGTCATGGGTAAGCTTTGCCTCAGGCAGACTAAGGCCAGAATAAGATACCACGCAATGGGAGTGGAGAGATGGCGAGAGTAGCGTGTACCCTTCGTGGAAAGAGGCTGGACGGTGGTGTATCTGTGCTCTCGGTTGGCGTGAACCTGATCTGGTCTTAAGAACCCCGGTGGCGGGTTGACATATGCAATGGTTAAGTGCTACATATGTCGTGTGATCAGAGATCCTCAGCTGAGTATAATCGATTCGGATCGCCGTACCTTCGCGGTTATAAAGACTTGGTCACTGACTTACACGTAGAACTCCAGTAAAGATTAAGGGTACTAAGAAAATGGCTAGTGCAGGACAAGTGATTGAACTAGGGTAGAAAGAACTCTAGAGACAGGTAATCTTACTTAACCTAAAAATTAAAATTTGGATTTTAAGGATCCACTTTAGTAAGCATTTCTGCAAATAGAGTCTTTGATTATTGAGAAACCCTACCTTGACTCCCTGATAACCAGCATACCCTTGAGAGTCTTTTCCTTAGTCGGGTAAGTCTTGCTGAGTAATTCCATACTCAGGGTTTTATTCCCTAATGTTTTTAGGTGAAGAAGCAACAAACTTTTGTTGTTTCTGTTCCAAGGTTGTCCCGGAAGAAGAAAACCAAGAATAAAGCTGTGGGAGGAAGGGTTCCTCCATAAAAACTTTTGTTTGAGACTTATCGGGAGGGGTTTTTGCCTCCCTTGGTGTGTAATAATATTACTCTGCACTCATAAGTTATATCCCTGTCGGTGTTTCGACCCCGGGGGGGTCCCTGGACCGACGAGTAAATTGTCCCAGCCCAGATGGGTCGGCGCGAGACGGAGACACAAGGGGGGAAAATAGTGAGGGGAACCCGCGGCCTCGTGTTGTCCTACACCCAGTGATAGTAGACGCGGCCCGATCTTCCGTGAGATATGATAACTTGATTGAGTGGAGATCTCGACGTTGATGATCCAAGGCTCCGAGCGAACGGTTCCTCGCAATCACTACACCACGGCTCCGTTGGTTATCACCCATGACACACGAATGACCTCGCCATGAAGGCTTATCCATGCAAGCGCAATCAAGAACACAAGCAAGAACAGGAAAGAAACGCAACCAAAATTGTATTGATTACGGGATGGGGTCTTACAAACCGATGACGACGATACTGTTCGATGACAGAATTGATCTAAGCAAAACCCAAACCTAAATGTGGCGGCAGCTGCTGAATAAATAGAGTATTAGGGCGTGCGTGACCCCTGGACTCGCCCCTAATTGGCTCCGACGCGATACACGGCCCAACGGCCCAACAGACGGTGTCGCAGCACCAGAACAGAATCTGAACGCTGACTTGTTTCGACGATTCCTGTTGACTCCGGATGAATTTTAAGGTGGAACCAGGTGGGTTGGTTAGATAATCTCGTTATCTTTCCAACCATATCTAGTCCGTCACAATCGGAGTATGGATGCATCTTGGGCGTCCATTTTAGTGCAGACTGGTCCTGGAACCCGAGATGGAGTCGCAGCCGACTCGGACTTGATCTCTTTCCTGTTGTGGACGCCCTTACTGCTCCTCCTCAACACCTTGGCCTTTCCCAAGTCCTTGCTGGTCCTCTCCAAGGTACCTAATCATCAAAACATCTATGGCCCCAAGCGTAAGCTCTGAAACACAATTGACTAGGGTAGAACGTACCTGGAGATTTAGCTGTCGTGCACGAGATCGTGTTATCGGTCCATTCATTGTATGTATAGAAGTGATGTCCTCATCATCCTCCTCCTCTTGAATTGGAGTCGTTCGCGACTCGATCTCATCTTCGTCGCCCATATATGGCTTCAAATCTGAAATGTTAAAGGTGGAACTAACCCGAAAATCTGGAGGCAACTCAGGTGGTAATCCAGGGGGTATCTCAGAGGGAAACACATCCATATACTCTTGCAAAAGGCTAGCAATAGCCGGTGGCAAAGCAATAGACGTATCATCAATGGAATAGAAAACATTTTTGCACACTAAGGCATAGCAAAGTCCAACAGAGGCATGTAACTCATCAAGATCAGATTTAGTGGCTAGCAAAGTAGGAGTTTTTAACTTAATAGGTTGCTGATTTTCAGAGTTCAAAACACCTTTTTGCTTAGCATTAATCTTTTTCTCATGTTCTATGTGGACCATTTCAGTGGGAGTCATAGGAAGCAACACAATTTTATTTCCCTTATGCATAAAAGTATATTTATTAGATCTACCATGGTGAATAGCATCAGTATCAAACTCCCAAGGATGTCCTAGTAAAAGAGAGCAAGCATCCATAGTCACCACATCAAAATCAGCAAAGTCATGGTAAGAGCCAATAGAAAAATGCACCCTTGCTGTTTTTGTTACCTTGAACTTACCGCTGTTGTTAAACCATTGAATGTGATAAGGGTGGGGATGCTCTCGTGTGGTCAAGCCAAGCTTCTTGACCAACTCAACGTTCACCAAGTTGTTGCAGCTACCACCGTCAATGATGGTATGTACACGGCAGTCCTTGACGATGAGGAACATGTTGAAGAGGTTGTGGCACTGTCTGTTGTTGTCGTCCCTAGCCGTGGCACTCAAAGCTCGTTGCACAATCAAGGTCTTATAGGTCTCGGTCGTTGTTGTACCAAGAACCTCTTCATCACCGTCATAACTCTCTGCAATGTTAGCTCCAACAGTATCTTCATCTTCAACATCAGAAGCACTAACATACCCACCATCACCAGTAGCAATGTATGCCAGTTTGCTGGGGCAATCTCGCTGAATATGACCAAGTCCCTGGCAGCGGTGGCACTTGATGTCGGAGGAGCGGCCTATGGAAGAGGTGGTCGTAGCAGGTTTTGCTGCAACACCCGAAGGTACAGTGGAAGATGTGGACGTCCGTACGCCCGAAGATGATGACGCCTTGGCTAGCGCCGGTGGCTGGCGTGGAGCGAAAGTGCTGCTCCTCCGTTGTTGACGACCCTGCAATTCTTTTCCTGCCAACATAGAAAGATGGAACAAGCGTTGTATTGAATGATATTCTTTATAATCAACAATATCCTGAATCTCCCGCCTCAATCCCCCATAAAACCTAACCATTTGATCCTCCGGATCCTCAACTACCCCACATCGTAGCATACCTTTCTGAAGTTCTTGGTAGTATTCCTGTACCGATATGTCTCCCTGATCTAAGCGTTGCAATTTTTTTCGAAGATCACGTCTATAAGAAGGGGGAACAAAGCGAGCTCGCATCTCCTCTTTTAATGCATTCCATGTTTGTGGTACAGCACGTGTGTTAACTAGTTCATTCCACCAAATGATAGCAAAATCTCTAAATTCACTAGTGGCTTGTCTAACCCTATGCTGCTCAGGAACAAGATGAGAATTAAATTTTTGTTCTACCGTCATATCCCAGTCTAAGTAAGCTTCAGCATCATAAGAACCCATGAACGGTGGAATAGAGAACTTAATCTTAGCAAATGGATTATGGTCTGGTTGTGGATTATGATGACGACGTCTACCATTACCTCCCATACCTTGTCGATTACGTGCGAAGCGTTGTGGCAGCGGTGCATAAACATCGTCGTCATCGTCGTTGTCGTCCATAGGAGAGTGAGATGGGGCTGGAGTTGGTGGTGGGGGACGAGCCTCCAGTACGTCCATGTGTGTAACAAGTTCATCAACTCGTCGATCAAGCTGCTCATAGGATGTCGAGGCAGAGTCCTAGTATTTTTTAAAAGCTTCAGTCATCGCGCGCATCATCTCCTTCAATTCCAGCTGAGAGACACACTCATCATCGTTAAGCTTAGGCCCCTTCTCCTTGTCCATTTGATTCTTTGGTCCTGTCATTGTTAGCACAAAATAGAGACAAAAAAGGCAACAAACAATGTGAACCCTACAAGTATCTCTCAGGGTGGTGGTGGTATACAAATTATGAAGCGTCTTACCCCGCTCTTACAACGTTCTTACCAGCACTGCAGGTGGTAAACGGTGACCGGTGTGACTGTCCAACGAGCGTGGGTGTGATTGCAAAGGAGTACCTGTTCTGCTCGAGAGAAAGCTAGAGTTCTTGGAAGGCTGACTAAATATATATATATGTGGCACACAAGTCAGTAACAGATAGCAATGCTGAATAAGTGTTCCAAGTACTCGTCCTAGTTGTTGGCCTAGAAAATGTAATAGAACAGCTAGACCAAGGCACAAGAAAGGAGGTACAAGTATATGGGTGCAACAAGAAAATAGGCTTGGGGCAAAATAATCATAGAGGTGCACAGAACACTGCGTTTCTGTTTATGTGCTACTCTTTTTTTTCTTGCGATTTTTTTTCAAATATTTTTTTTTATATTTTTCTCTTTTGCAGCAGCACATAAGAAGAAAACACACCAAGTTTCAGATTTTTTTGTGCAATGATGCGTCCTCTGAAATTTCTACAAGTTTGCCCTAAAATCGGAATAAATGTTTAGAAAAAGAGAAGTCCTATTTCCAAGCCGAATTTGGGAATTTTAAAATTAGCGAATCCGGCAAAGCCAGAAAGAATCGGATGCAAAATTTAATTCTGTGCGATTTGAAAAAAATGGGCCCGATTCGAGTTCCGAGGCGAAAGTTACGGCTGTTTTAAGTTTGGACTCCAAATCAGGGTTTCTGGCGAGGTGTTGGAAGGGTGGGGGGTTCGGTTTTGTGGATAGGGTCGGTTTTAGAGATAGGATTTATTTTGTGGATAGGGTCGGTTGTAGAGATAAGATCTATTTTGTGGATAGGGTTGGTTTTAGAGATAGGATTTGTTTTGTGGATATGGTCGGTTTTAGAGATAGGATCTGTTTTGTGGATAGGGTCGGTTTTAGAGATAGGATCTGTTTTGTGGATATGGTCGGTTTTAGAGATAGGATCTGTTTTGTAGATAGGATCAGTTTTGTAGGATGGAAGCGGATGGATAGAATCAAACTGAACCAAAACAAATCTAAACCAGCAACTAAACTCAACTAGAACACGAACTCAGAACTGCGGACTCTAAAACTGAATTGTGCAAATGCTAAAGCGATGGTTTTAGATCGGAATAAACTGGTCGTAATTTTTTTGGCTTTTTGTGGACTATGGGATGAAACAAAACTAATCTAAAGGTAGAATTATACCTCACGGGCAACCTGAAAATTTGATACCAATTGATAGTAGACGTGGCCCGATCTTCCGTGAGATATGATAACTTGATTGAGTGGAGATCTCGACGTTGATGATCCAAGGCTCCGAGCGAACGGTTCCTCGCAGTCACTACACCACGGCTCCGTTGGTTATCACCCATGACACACGAATGACCTCGCCACGAAGGCTTATCCCTGCAAGCTCAATCAAGAACACAAGCAAGAACAGGAAAGAAACGCAACCAAAATTGTATTGATTACGGGATGGGGTCTTACAAACCGATGACGGCGATACGGTTCGATGACAGAATTGATCTAAGCAAAAACCAAACCTAAATGTGGCGGCGGCTGCTGAATAAATAGAGTATTAGGGCGTCCGTGACCCCTGGACTCGCCCCTATTGGGCTCCGACGCGATACATGGCCCAACGGCCCAACAGACGGTGTCGCAGCACCAAAACAGAATCTGAACGCTGACTTGTTTCGATGATTCCCGTTGACTTCGGATGAATTTTAGGGTGGAACTAGTTGGGTTGGTTAGATAATCTCGTTATCTTTCCAACCATATCCAGTCCGTCACAATCGGAGTCCGGATGCATATTGGGCGTCCATTTTAGTGCAGACTGGTCCTGGAACCCGAGATGGAGTCACAGCCGACTCAGACTTGATCCCCTTCCTGTTGTGGATGCCCTTGCTGCACCTCCTCAACACCTTGGCCTTTCCCAAGTCCTTGCTGGTCCTCTCCAAGGTACCTAATCATCAAAACATCCATGGCCCCAAGCGTAAGCTCTGAAACACAATTGACTTGGGTAGAACGTACCTGGAGATTTAGCTATCGTGCACGAGATCATGTTATCGGTCCATTCATTGTATGTATAGAAGTGATGTCCTCATCACCCAGGGCGGATGCGCTTGCAGTAGGGGGTTACAAGCGTTCGCGAGGGAGAGAGGGCGTGAGACTGCGCGTCAGCCCGTTCTCCCGCGCGGCCACCCTTTACGAGGGCCCTGGACCTTCCTTTTATAGACGTAAGGAGAGGGTCCAGGTGTACAACGGGGGGTGTAGCAGTGTGCTAACGTGTCTAGCAGAGAGGAGCCAGAGCCCTATGTACATGCCGACGTGGCTGTCGAAGAGGTGCTGGAGCCCTGTTCATGTGGCGTCGTGGCCGTCGGAGGAGCGCTTGAGCCCTGTAGAAGCACAGCTGTCGGGGCTGTCGGATCCTTGCTGACGTATCCTTGCTTCCGTAGGGGCCTGAGAACCGCCGTCGTCATGGAGCATGCGGGGCGCCATCATTACTTGTTTTACCGGGGTGAGCTAGATGGGACGCCGGTCTTGTTCCCCGTAGCCTAGGCTAGCTAGGGGTAGGGTAATGATGGTCCCCCTAGTGGCGTGGTCAGCCCGAGCGAGGTGGTGACTCCTCCGAGGTCGAGGTTGAGTCCGAGCCCGGGGGTCGGGCGAGGCGGAGACCGTCGTCCGGAGGTCGAGGTTGAGTCCGAGCCCTGGGTCGGGCGAGGCAGAGATCGTCTTCCGGAGTCGAGGTTGAGTCCGAGCCCAGGGGTCGGGCGAGGCGGAGATCGTCTTCCGAGTCGAGGTTGAGTCCGAGCCCGGGGGTCGGGCGAGGCGGAGATCGTATTCCGAGTCGAGGTTGAGCCCGAGCCCTGGGGTCGGGCGAGGCGGAGATTCCTATGGCACCCGAGGCTGGACTTGGCTGCTGTCAGCCTCACCCTGGCGGGTGGCACAACAGTCGGAGCAGCGCAGGCGGCGCTGTTTTCCTGTCAGGTCAGTCAGTGGAGGGGCGAAGTGACTGTGGTCACTTCGGCCTTGTCGACTGGAAAGCGCGCGTTAGGATAAGGTGTCAGGCGATCCTTGCATTAAATGCTCCTGCGATCCGGTCGGCTGGCGAGGCGATCTGGCCAAGGTTGCTTCTCCGCGAAGCCTACCCGAACTGGGCCTCGGGCGAGTCGAAGGTGTGTCCGTTGCTTGAGGAGACCCTCGGGCGAGGCGCGAATCTGCCTTGGTCTACCGTTCCTGCTCGAGGCTGGGCTCGGGTGTGGCGAGATCGTGTCCCTTGAGTGGGCGGAGCCTTGACCGGAATTGCGCCCATCAGGCCTTCGCAGCTTTGTGCTGATGGGGGTTACCAGCTGAGATTAGGAGCCTTGGGGGTACCCCTAATTACAGTCCCCGACAGTAGCCCCCGAGCCTCAAAGGGAGTGTGGGTACTCGCTTGGAGGCTTTGTCGCACTTTTTTGCAAGGGGACCGGCCTTTCTCGGTTGCATTTTGTTCCGGTGGGTGCACGCGAGCGCACCCGCCGGGTGTAGCCCCCGAGGCCTCGGAGGAGTGGTTTGACTCCTTCGAGGTCTTAATGCCTTTCGTGATGGCTCGGCCGGTCTGGTTGTTCCCTCATGCGAACTGGTCATTGCCCGGGTGCATAGTCAGGTTCTGAGTTCTCGGGCTGGTATGTTGACGCTGTCAACGGTTTGGCCGGAGCCGGGTTTGCGAGAGCAGCCCCCGAGCCTCTGCACAGGGCGAGAGGATGGTCAAGGGCAGACTCGGCTTTTTTCATACGCCCCTGTGTCGCCTTTCCGCAAGGAGGAGGGGGGAAAGCGCCATGTTGCCCTTAGAGGGCGCCGAACATGGTGTCTCCAGTGAGTTGCTAACGGGTGATCCGAGTGGACGCCCGTGCCCCGTTCGATAAGGGTTGGCTAGTGGCCCAGAGGCGTGCTCCAAAAGTACCTGCAGGTGATTTGCCGGACCCGGTCCCGTTCGATAGGGTCCGAGGGCTCGATGCCTCCCTCTGATGGGATTCCATTACAGAATCGTTCCTGCTGGTCTCGGAAATGTCCTAGGGTACCTCGGGAGCGTAGCCCGAGCCTTGGTTATGTATTGAACCTACCCAGAGTCATCCCTCACTTTGCGTGCTCTGGGGCGACTGTCGAACCTGTCGGGGGGCCAGCCTACGAACCCCTGATCAGTAGTGGGCGTGGAGCTCGAGTGGCCTGAGGCAGCTTTCGAACCCTTCCAAGGGGCCAGCCTTCGAACCTCTGATCAGTAGTGGGCGCGGAGCCCGAGTGGCCTGAGGCGGTTGTCGAACCCTTCCGAGGGGCCAGCCTTCGAACCTCTGATCAGTAGTGGGCGCGGAGCCCGAGTGGCCTGAGACGGCTGTTGAACCCTTCAAAGGGGCCAGCCTTCGAACCTCTAATCAGTAGGGGGGCTCGGGGCCCACTTCCTTTGTGGAGAAGGATCCCTTTCGGAGTATCCCCTTTCCCGGTCCCTGTAGCAAGAGAGAGAAAGGGGAAGAGGAAAAGGATACGAAATTGAACGATGTGGCGCACCTTTTTTGACGCGGTCATTATGGCGGAGGTGAAGCGTTGCCCGCTTCGCCTGCCAAAGGTGTCGCCTGTCCTGCCGCAGAGTTAATGCGACGGGACGAGTGGTTCGCGGGGCAGCCATTGTGCATGCGCGAGCCATTCGAGGAACGGGCGATTCGCCTTCGAGTTTTGGATTTCGCGGCGGGTTCGGGCGGAGTGTTGAACGGGTCTTGCCCGGGTCTTTATATATTCGGAGGAGGGTCTGGTGGTTGTTCTTTACTCCGCTGCTCGCCTCTGCTTAGGTTTCCGCAACCTGAGGGAATAGTCAGAGAAAGAAAACCTCGCACCTTGTCCGCCCCGCCGCCACCTCCTTCGCTTGGTAATGGCCGACCGGGTAACCATCGTTCCGCCTCGCGACCCATGGCCTTTCTCCACTGTCACGGTGGACGACCTGGAGGCCCTTGTTGCCGATGGCTTGCTCCACCCCCTCTCTGATGTCCTGCGGCCGGAGTGGATGGTCCCTCCGAGCGGGGCCGACTCGAACCCGCTGCTGGGGTATGTGCTGAGTTTCGTCTCCTTCCATGAGCGGGGGTTTGGTGTGCCAGCAAGCCATTTTATGCGGGCGCTCCTGCATCACTATGGGGTGGAGTTGCACAACCTTAGCCCTAACTCTATCACGCAAGCGGCCATCTTCGCGGTGGTTTGCGAAGGATTTTTAGGGATTGACCCCCACTGGGATCTGTGGACCCATCTCTTCTCCGCGGAGCCTTTTGCCTCAGCGACCGGGGAGAAGAGAGTCCGCATGGCAGTGCGGGCCGGTGGCTGCATCCTCCAGTTGAGGCAGGCGCGTGCGCAGCAGTACATCCCCGCCATCCTTGTGTCTTCGAACAAGGGGTGGCAGCGCCGGTGGTTTTACCTCCAGAATGACGATGGGAGGCTCTTGTTGTTTTCTCAATGAGTGGTGACCGCCGCCGGTAGCAATTGGCGCTATGGGGCCCCGCGCGAGAGGCAGAAGAATCTCCAGCCCCTTCTGGAGGCCTTGGAGAAGCTGCGAGAGGGAGGGCTCACCGCCGCGGGGGTGGTTGCCGCCATCCATCGCCGGAGGGTGCTCCCCTTGACGGAGCGACGGCTGCTACTTTCGGAGATGACGCCGGGGGTCGACTTGGAGGATTCGCAGATGTCCTCGGTCCCCCTCCCCGCCGATGACCTCCACAGGCGGGTAGCCAGCACGGTGGGGAGGCTAGACGCCGACGCCCTTATCCAGCTCCCAATGCGTCCTGAGCGCGGGTGCATGTCCCTGGTGAGTGTCCGCTCCTTCTTTTTCTTGTGTCTAATTGCCCTTGGTTCTCATAGTCGAGACTTTTCGTTCGTCTTCAGGAGCTGGGGTCTCACAAGCCTTCCCTGCCACCGGTCCTGGAGGACGCGGTGGACCGAGCCACGCGGAGGGTTGCTGCGGAGAAGAAGAAGGAGAAGAAGGACGCGAAGAAGGCTCGGGCCCGCGAGCGGACGTGGGCTCGGGACGCTTTGGAGAAGTGTCGTCGTCGGCAGGAGAGGGACGGGCTTCTGAGGGAGCCGTCGCCGGAGACGCCTGACGATGACGACGACGACGACGATGATGATGAAGACGATGACATGGCCGGCCGCCTTGGCCTCAGCCCGGATCTGAGGCTGGGCCAGGGGTCGTCGAGCCAGCCCCCGAGTGGGCCGGCGCTGTCGGTATCTGGGGCGGGGGCATCAGGGTCCCGACCCGAAGAACAGGGGCAGGCCGAGGGGGTACTTGGCCCCTTAGCCAAGGTAGCCGAGGTGACCCCGGGGAGTCAGGCCGTCCCGCCTGATCCCCCAGAGTCATTGCCCATGCCGGCAGCAGAGGAGACCGATCCTCGGGTCGCCGTGTCCGCGCCTGGGCGGAACGTCCCTTAGGCGCCCCGGGCGCCCAAGGCAGGGATGGTGCCGAAGCTGGCAGCGGGGCAAACCTTGGTGGTGCCCGCGGGGACCGAAGCTCGAGGGGCCTCCCTGCAGGCACGATTGGTCGTGGCCCGGAGTGGGTAAGTATCTGAGGATACTTCTATCCCAGCGCCTTCTTCGTGTGTCCTGATTCTGCTTTTCCCTTTCTTCCCAGCAAACGGAGGCACGGTTCGACCGGTTTGGCTCCCCAGAAGGCCCTTAAGACGGCGCCAGCTTCTGCAGCTGGTGCCGCACCAGGCCTCGCCGGCCGGCTGGCCTCTTCACAAGGTGCCCCCGAGCAGGGGGTTCAGGCGGCACAAGTTGTCGTGGGGCGAGCTCCCGAGGCTGACCCCTCTGTCGAGGCAGCCATTGAGTCGAGGGAGACTGCTGGCGCGGCCACGACCTTGAGCCCACCAATTGTGTTGCCGGTGCTGGCACCGGCTTCTGTCGAGGCTGTTGCTACTCTGGCTGTGGAGCCACCCGTCGCCGCCGATGCTGAGATGGCCGAGGCGCCGCTACTCGAGGCCGGCGATCGGAACCCTGCCCCCTTAGCCGAGGAGGTTCCCTATGCGCCGACTGCAGGGGGTGCCGATGCCTTGGAGAAGGGGGCACAGAACCGCAGCCCATCCGGGGGAGCGGCGACCTCGTCCTCGCGCGGCGTAGTCCTAGCGAGCGGCGTCAGCCGCTCCGGTTCTGGGCCCGTGGTGCTTCGAAACCCCTCTTCATTCTTGATGATGAGCGAGAGGAGCGGTCTTGGGACGAGCTTCGTGAGCGTGCCGAGGCAACGGTGGGGTCGCTTCGGTCGACCCTGGAGGTCCTTTCTAGGGACGTTCCCAGGATCCTCCAGGTAAGGAT
The DNA here is from genome assembly GCA_029449295.1 of Zea luxurians. Taxonomy (NCBI): domain Eukaryota; kingdom Viridiplantae; phylum Streptophyta; class Magnoliopsida; order Poales; family Poaceae; genus Zea; species Zea luxurians. Next base: position 38,036,754 of record JAOPSE010000001.1, on the reverse strand, counting down.
TTCAGGCATACCTTTTACGTGATCAAGGCATTCTCCGTGACGCCCCGCTTCCCTTCCTCAGGATCTGACGGATCTGAGCACCGCCAAGTCATCGTTCATTCACCGCGAGGTCGACGTCTGGGTTCGCTATGGTTTCTGAGGACCGCGCTTGCCGAGGCTACCGAGCGCCTCTCCCAACGGAGCGCTGAGGCGGCGGACCTTCGTTTGCTCCGTGACGAGCTGGGGGCAGAGGCAGCGGCGGCACGTGCAGAGGCGCAGCGGTGGCAGTTGGAGCTTGGCAGGTCATCGGTGAGCGGGATCAATCTCTGGGCCGGGCCACCGAGGCTGAAAGCCGGGCTGAGGCCCTTGGAGGCTAGCTGGTCGAGGCGTCCGCTTGGGCCGGAGCCCTTGCGGTGGACCTGGCCGTGGCCATCGGGTCTGCTCAATCCGCCCAAGCCGCAGCCTCGGAGCAGCGTATCCGGGCGGAAGGTATGTCTTGGCTGTTTTGAGGTTTTGATTCAGCTTCATTCTTCAAATTGCATTTGAAGACTTCTGCTTTGGCTATTTGCAGAGCTCGAGTTTGCCCTCAGCGAGTCCACCAAGGCACTTGCCCAGGCGGCTGAGCAGAAGGAGACCGACCGCGCGGCCATGTCCGAGGCTATCTCGGTCTTTTGCCAGATCTTTGGCCTTGATGACATCCCCTCAGGAAGCTCCCCTCAGAGTCGCCTGTAGGCCTTGGGCGACCACGCGCACGGCAGACTCCGCGAGGCGCTGCATCACGGTGTTAGGCGGGCCTTCGCCGTGCTCGCTTCCCACTATGATGTGGATCTGGAGCGGGTCGGCGAGGGGTATTGCCTTCCCGATGAAGATGAAGCTGCCCTGGCCGAAGTTCAGAGGCTCGACGCGGCTGCCGTGGGCCCGAGCGCGGTGCTGGCGTCCACCTTCGAGGTGGAGATCCTTCCGACTGCGCCGCCGTCCGAGGCCGAGAGGATCTTGCCGAGGGTGGAGACGGCGCTGAGGTCGGAGATGAAGCCGAGGGTGCCGCTCCTCCCCCGGGCGATGCTTGATTCTGTCGGAGCAGTTTGTCTGTAGCGTACGTATGTTTTTTGCGGCCGCCGAGGCCAAAACATACCGTCATCGTGTTGTAAAGCTGTGTTTCTTCTCCCCTTGTTTCGAGTATCAGGACTTGTTTGTCGGTAACAGAATCATCTATCCGAGCGTGAGTTACTTATCGCAGAAGGTGATGAGTGAGGTATCCGTACCCCGGAGGCGTAGGAGTCCCTCGGCTCGGTCGACCTTGCCTACTTACCTGTACTCTTACTCGTCCATAGGATTCTGTTATCGATATAGTCGAGATGGCACGAAAAATCGTTTCGGCAGAAAAAGTTTTCGAGCGTCAAGACTTGTTCGGACAGCGGAATCCCTTATCCGAGCGTGAGTTACTTATCGCAGATGGTGATGAGTGAGGTATCCGTATCCCGGAGGCGTAGGAGTCCCTCGGCTCGGTCGGCCTTGCCTGCTTACATGTACTCCATCGTTTTCAGGACTCCACTATCGAAGTAGTCGAAAAGCACAAAAAATGTTCTGGCAGAAAGATTTTTTCCGAGGAAAATTTTGACGCAGAGGGGGTTCCCCCCTTCTAGCCCCCGAGGGAGGGTCGGGCTTTACCGAGGCAAGGCTGACCCTTCCTTGAAGGTTAGACTTTGCTTGGGTATGTAAACGAGGTACATGAACGACTTGAAAACATCTTAAGGGTAGAAGCGACGTAGCTGTCGGATGTTCCAAGCGTTGCTGTAGACCTCGCCTTGACTGTTGGCCAGCTTGTATGTTCCGGGCTTCAGAATCTTGGCGATGATGAATGGCCCTTCCTAGGGAGGCGTGAGCTTATGGCGCCCTCGGTCGTCTTGTCGTAGCCGAAGCACCAAGTCGCCCACCTGGAGGTCTCGGGACCGAACCCCTCGGGCGTGGTAGTGTCGCAGGGACTACTGATACTGCGCCGAGTGTAGTAAGGCCATGTCTCGAGCCTCTTCCAGCTGGTCCAGTGAGTCTTCTTGGTTTGTCTGGTTGCTTCAGGCGTCGTATGCCCTTGTCCTCGGGGAGCCGTATTCTAAGTCTGTGGGCAAGATAGCCTCGGCCCCATAGACTAGAAAAAATGGCGTGAAGCCCGTGGCTCGGCTTGGCGTCGTCCTTAGACTCCAGACCATCGAGGGGAGTTCCTTCATCCACCGCCTGCCGAACTTGTTGAGGTCGTTGTAGATCCTCGGCTTGAGTCCCTGTAGAATCATGCCGTTGGCACGCTCTACCTGCCCATTCGTCATGGGGTGAGCTACGGCAGCCCAATCCACCCGGATGTGGTGGTCCTCGCAGAAGTCTAGGAACTTTCTGCCAGTGAACTGGGTGCCGTTGTCAGTGATGATGGAGTTCGGGACCCCGAAGCGATGGATGATATTGGTGAAGAACGCCACCGCCTGTTCGGACCTGATGATGTTTAGGGGTTGGACCTCAATCCACTTGGAGAATTTGTCGATGGCGACCAGCAGGTGCATGAAGCCCCCGGGTGCCTTCTGCAAGGGACCGACGAGGTCTAGACCCCACACAGCAAACGACTAGGTGATGGGTATTGTTTGCAGAGCCTGAGCGGGCAGGTGCGTCTGCCTTGCGTAGAATTGACACCCTTGGCAGGTGCGTATATCCTAGTGGCGTCGGCCACCGCGGTTGGCCAGTAGAAACCTCATCGGAAGGCGTTTCCCACGAGGGCTCGAGGTGCTGCATGATGACCGCAAGCCCTCGAGTGTATTTCTTGCAATAACTCCTGACCTTTGGCGATGGATATGCATCGCTGTTGGATGCCTGAGGGGCTGCGGTGGTAGAGCTCCTTTTCGTCACCCAGCAAGACGAATGACTTGGCGCGCCGCGCCAGTCGCCGAGCTTTGGCTCTGTCGAGGGGTAGCTCTCCTCAGTGGAGATATTGCAGGTATGGGGTCTGCCAGTTTCGATTAGGCGTGACACCATTCCGCTCTTCCTCGACGCGCAGTGCCTCACCCTCGGGGGCCGAGGGTGCCTCGGGCTGAGCTGAGGGTGCCTCGGGCCGAGCCGAGGGCGCCTCGGGCAGAGTCGAGGCCTTCTCGGGCTCGGGAATGACGTCGGTCTTGACGGAGGGTTGATGTAGGTCTCGGGAGAAGACATCCGGAGGAACCATTGTCCGCCCCGAGGCTATCTTAGCCAGCTCGTCTGCAGTCTCGTTGCATCGTCGAGCGACGTGGTTGAGCTCGAGCCCGTAGAACTTGTCCTCCAGGCGCCGAACCTCGTTGCAGTAAGCTTCCATCTTCGGGTCGCGGCAGTGGGAGTTCTTCATGACTTGGTCGATGACAAGCCGCGAGTCGCCACGAGCGTCGAGGCGCCGAACCCCTAGCTCGATGGCGATGCGCAACCCGTTAACCAGAGCCTCATACTCGGTCACGTTGTTGGACGCCGGGAAATGGAGGCGCAGCACATAGCGGAGGTGCTTCCCGAGGGGTGAGATAAAGAGCAGGCCCACACCCGCTCCTGTTTTCATCAGCGACCCGTCAAAAAACATGGTCTAGAGTTCCGGTTGGATCGGAGCTGTTGGAAGCTGGGTGTCGACCCATTCAGCCACAAAGTCTGCCAAGACTTGGGACTTGATGGCCTTCCGAGGGGCGAACGAGATCGTCTCGCCCATGATCTCCACCGCCCACTTTGCAATCCTACCCGAGGCCTCTCGGCACTGGATGATCTCCCCTAGGGGGAAGGATGACACCATAGTCACCGGATGAGACTCAAAGTAGTGACACAACTTTCGCCGTGTCAGAATTACCGCGTACAACAGCTTCTGAATTTGTGGGTAGCGGATTTTGGTCTCGGACAGTACCTCACTGATGAAGTAGACCAGCCTCTGGACGGGCAATGCGTGCCCTTCTTCTCGTCTCTCGACCACGATCGCGGCACTAACCACCTGAGTGGTAGCGGCGACGTAGATTAAGAGGGCTTCTCCGGCAGTGGGGGCACCAGGATGGGCGCGCTTGTAAGGAGCGCCTTCAAGTTCCCGAGGGCTTCCTCGGCCTCGAGGGTCCAAGTGAAGCGCTCGGTCTTCCTTAAGAGGCGATACAGGGGCAGGCCTCTTTCGCCGAGGCGCGAGATGAAGCGGCTCAGAGCCACAAGGCATCCCATGACCCTCTGTACTCCTTTCAAGTCTTTGATGGGCCCCATGTTGGTGATGGCCGCGATTTTCTCCGGGTTGGCCTCGATGCCCCGCTCGGAGATGATGAACCCCAGGAGCATGGCTCGGGGGACTCCGAAGACACACTTCTCGGGATTGAGTTTTACGCTTTTCGCTTTGAGACACTTGAATGTCGTTTCAAGGTCGGAGAGGAGGTCGGAGGCTTTCCTCGTCTTGACTACGATGTCATCGACGTAAGCCTCGACCGTTCGACCAATGTGCTCCCCGAACACGTGGTTCATGCACCTTTGGTATGTCGCACCCGCATTCCTCAAACCGAATGGCATAGTAATGTAGCAGTACATGCCAAAGGGTGTGATGAAAGAAGTCGCAAGCTGGTCGGACTCTTTCATCCTGATTTGGTGATACCCTGAGTTGGCATCGAGGAACGACAGGGTTTCACACCCAGTAGTGGAATCCATGATTTGATCGATGCGAGGCAGAGGGTAGGGAACCTTCGGACATGCTTTGTTTAGACCAGTGTAGTCTACACACATCCGCCATTTCCCAACTTTCTTTTTCACAAGCACAGGGTTGGCGAGCCATTCGGGATGGAATACCTCTTTGATGAACCCAGCAGCCATCAGCTTGTGGATCTCCTCGCCTATGGCTCTGCGCTTTTCTTCATCGAATCGGCACAGAGGCTGCTTCACGGGTCGGGCTCCAGCTCGGATATCCAGTGAGTGCTCGGCGACTTCCCTCGGTATGCCAGGCATGTCTGAGGGACTCCACGCAAAAACCTCGGCGTTCGCGCGGAGAAAGTCGACGAGCACTGCTTCCTATTTGGGGTCGAGCTTGGAGCCGATCCGGATCTGCTTGGAGGTGTCGTTGCTGGGGTCGAGAGGGACGGACTTAACCGCCTCTGCTGGTTCGAAGTTGCCGGCGTGGCGCTTCGCATCTGGAACCTCCTTGGGAAGGCTCTCCATGTCGGCGATGAGGGCCTCGGATTCGGCGAGGGCCTCGGCGTACTCCACGCACTCCACGTCGCATTCGTACGCGTGTCGGTACGTGGGGCCGATGGTGATGACCCCATTGGGGCCCGGCATCTTGAGCCTGAGGTAGGTGTAGTTGGGGACGACCATGAACTTGGCGTAGCATGGTCTCCCAAGCACTACGTGGTAGGTTCCTCGGAACTCGACCACCTCGAACATGACGGTTTCCTTTCAGAAGTTGGAGGGAGTCCCGAAGCAGATGGGCAGATTGAGTTGTCCAAGGGGCTGGACGCGGTTCCCAGGAATGATCCCGTGAAAGGGCGCCGCACTGGCCCGGATCGAGGACAGATCGATCTGCAGGAGCCCGAGGGTGTCGGCGTAGATGATGTTTAGGCTGCTGCCTCCGTCCATGAGGACCTTGGTAAGCCTGACGTTGCCGATGACGGGATCAACAACGAGCGGGTACTTCCTCGGGCTCGACACGCGGTCAGACCAGTCTAGGTAGACTGGCACCGCCACCTTTACCGAGCAGACCTCCCGGCGCTCTTGCTTGCGGTGCCGAGACGAGGCGTTCGCCACTCGCCCACCATAGATCATGAAGCAGTCATGGACCTCGGGGAACTCCTCTGCCTTGTGGGCTTCCTTCTTGTCGTTGTCAGGGGCTCTGCCATCTTCCTCCGGTGGCCCGGCCCTGTGGAAGTAGCGCCGAAGCATGACGCACTCCTCAAGGGTGTGCTTGACGGGACCCTGATGATAGGGGCACGACTCCTTTAGCATCTTGTCAAACAAGTTGGCGCCTCCGGGAGGCTTCCAAGGGTTCTTGTGCTCGGCGGCGGTGACAAGGTCCGCGTCGGCGGCGTCGTGTTTCGCTTGCGACTTCTTCTTGCCCTTCCTCTTCGCGCCACGCTGAGCGTACGCCTCGGGGACGTCATCCGGCTGGCGCCCCTGAGGCTGCTTGTCCTTCCGGAAGATGGCCTCGACCGCCTCCTGGCCAGAGGCGAACTTGGTGGCGATGTCCATCAGCTCGCTCGCCCTGGTGGGAGTCTTGCGACCCAGCTTGCTCACTAGGTCGCGGCAAGTGGTGCCGGCGAGGAACGCGCCGATGACATCTGAGTCGGTGATGTTGGGCAGCTCGGTGTGCTGCTTCGAGAATCGCCAGATGTAATCCCGCAGGGATTCTCCCGGCTGCTGGCGGCAGCTTCGGAGATCCCAGGAGTTCCCAGGGCGCACGTATGTGCCCTGGAAGTTGCCGGCGAAGGCTTTGACCAGGTCATCCCAGTTGGAGATCTGCGCAGGAGGCAGATGCTCTAGCCAGGCTCGGGCGGCATCGGAGAGGAACAGGGGGAGGTTGCGGATGATGATGTTGTCATCATCCATTCCACCCAGCTGGCAGGCCAGCCTATAGTCCGCGAGCCACAGTTCCGGCCTCGTCTCCCCCGAGTACTTGGTGATGGTAGTCGGGGCCCGGAACCCGGTCGGGAACGACGCCTGTCGTATGGCCCAGCTGAAAGCTTGCGGACCGGGTGGTTCAGACGAAGGGCTCCGATCCTCCTCGCTGTCGTAGCGTCCCCCACGCCTGGGGTGGTAGCCTCGGCGCACCCTCTCGTCGAGGTGGGCTCGACGGTCGCGGCGATGGTGCTCGTTGCCGAGGCGGCCCGGGGCCGCAGGCGCTGTGTCCCGTGCGCCCGGTGTGGACCGAGGCTTCCCGCATGAATCGGGAAGTCGCGGCGTGATGCTCCGGGGGGTATCCCTGCCTTCGGGAGGCAGAGCCTTTGGCCCGTCGGACCGCGGCATCCTCTAGGAGGTTCTTGAGTTCTCCCTGGATACGCCGCCCCTCGGTGGTGGATGGTTCCAGCATCGCTCGGAGTAGTATTGCTGTGGTAGCCATGTTCTGGCCGACCCCACTGGAAGCCGGGGGCAGCCTTGCCCTGGCATTGTCAGTGATGCGGTGCTAGATGTCCTGGGGCAGATGACGCGCTTCTCCGGCCGGTGCTCGACCTGCCCGCTCCTGCCCGATGTTCTGTCGGAGCTGCACAAGTTGTCCTGCTTCCTCGTCGAGCCTGGCCTGCATCTCGCGGATTTGCTTGAGCTATGTGTCCTGACCCCCGCAGGGACTGAGACCACAACTAGCTCCCGAAGGATGTCAACGCGAGGCGCAGGCCCAGAGGGATCACCGTTCTCCGGCATACCAAGGTGGTTGCCTTCGTCGAGACCCTCTAGATCGGCGTGGAAACATTCGCGACTTGGGCCACAGTCCCCGTCGCTGAGGCTGTGGCTATCATCGGAGCAATCGGAGAGGCAGTAGTTGCATGCGGTCATGAAGTCCCACATGGCACTAGGGTCATCGAGCCCGGAGAAATCCCAACTAGAGTCGAGTTCGTCATCTTCCTCGGAACCCGGGGGCCCGTAGGTCGAGACGGCTGTCAGTCGGTTCCAGGTTGACCACATATGATACCCCGGAAGGTTTGGATATGCCTTTATGAAAGCGTCCACCGAAGCGGGGTCGCTTGGTGGGTCGAAGCTGAATCTAAAAGGCACAGGATGGGAAACTGCCGGTACCTCTTGATCGACGGACGGTGATGAAGTCGCGTCAGGGACGGACTGTACCGTTATCTCAGGTACGAGGCTAACACTCAGCAAGTCCTTCGCGAGCGTGCTGGCGTCGCCCGCTAGCTTGGGGTTGGCGTGTTGCGGGGAAACGGCGCTCGTCTTCGTCTCAGACGCGAGGTCAACGCCCGATGTGTCCCCCGCTGGGGCGCCGGCATCGTCGACTCGCTCGACAGCCGACGAGGCGCCGCCTCCTGCTTGGCCATGATTGCCCCACCTCCTTCCCCATCGATGGGGAAGGTGACGGGACAGACTCGGATGTTGTTCTTCCACCACGCGGGGAAGACGTCGTCGATTCCGCCACCGGCGGGCGGGCTGACGGCCGCCATTGTCGTTGTCGCGCGGCGGAGGAAGGAGTATCATGTCGTAGCTGCCGTCGAGGGACATGAACTCGAGACTCCCGAAATGGAGCTTCGTCCTGGGTTGGAGAGGTCGCTGGAGACTCCCCATCTGGAGCTTGACGGGAAGCTATTCGTCAACATGCAGTAGCCCCCTACTTGGCGCGCCAACTGTCGGCGTTTCGACCCCGGGGGGTCCCTGGACCGACGAGTAAATTGTCGCTGCGTGTCCCAGCCCAGATGGGTCGGTGCGAGACGGAGACACAAGGGGGAAAACAGTGAGGGGAACCCGCGGCCTCGTGTTGTCCTACGCCCAGGGCGGATGCGCTTGCAGTAGGGGGTTACAAGCGTTCGCGAGGGAGAGAGAGAGGGCGTGAGACTGCGCGTCAGCCCGTTCTCCCGCGCGGCCACCCTTTATGAGGGCCCTGGACCTTCCTTTTATAGACGTAAGGAGAGGGTCCAGGTGTACAACGGGGGGTGTAGCAGTGTGCTAACGTGTCTAGCAGAGAGGAGACAGAGCCCTATGTACATGCCGACGTGGCTGTCAGAGAGGTGCTGGAGCCCTGTTCATGTGGCGTCGTGGCCGTCGGAGGAGCGCTTGAGCCCTGTAGAAGCACAGCTGTCGGGGCTGTCGGATCCTTGCTGATGTATCCTTGCTTCCGTAGGGGGCTGAGAACCGCCGTTGTCATGGAGCACGCGGGGCGCCGTCATTACTTGTTTTACCGGGGCGAGCTAGATGGGACGCCGGTCTTGTTCCCCGTAGCCTGGGCTAGCTAGGGGTAGGGTAATGATGGTCCCCCTTGTGGCATGGTCGGCCCGAGCGAGGTGGTGACTCCTCCGAGGTCGAGGCTGAGTCCGAGCTCGGGGGTCGGGCGAGGTGGAGACCGTCGTCCGGAGGTCGAGGTCGAGTCTGAGCCCTGGGGTCGGGCGAGGCGGAGATCGTCTTCTGGAGTTGATGTTGAGTCCGAGCCCGGGGGTCGGGCGAGGCAGAGATCGTCTTCCGAGTCGAGGTTGAGTCCGAGCCCGGGGGTCGAGCGAGGCGGAGATCGTCTTCTGAGTCGAGGTTGAGCCTGAGCCCTGGGGTCGGGCGAGGCGGAGATTCCTATGGCGCCCGAGGCTGGACTTGGCTGCTGTCAGCCTCATCCTGGCGAGTGGCACAGCAGTCGGAGCGGCACAGGCGGCGCTGTTTTCCTGTCAGGTCAGTTAGTGGAGGGGCAAAGTGACTGCGGTCACTTCGGCCTTGTCGACTAGAAAGCGCGCGTCAGGATAAGGTGTCAGGCGATCCTTGCATTAAATGCTCCTGCGATCCGGTCGGCTGGCGAGGCGATCTGGCCAAGGTTGCTTCTCCGTGAAGCCTGCCCGAACTGGGCCTCGGGCGAGTCGAAGGTGTGTCCGTTGCTTGAGGAGACCCTCGAGCGAGGCACGAATCTGCCTTGGTCTACCGTTCCTGCTCTAGGCTGGGCTCGGGTGTGGCGAGATCGTGTCCCTTGAGTGGGCGGAGCCTTGACCGGAATTGCGCCCATCAGGCCTTTGCAGCTTTGTGCTGATGGGGGTTACCAGCTGAGATTAGGAGCCTTGGGGGTACCCCTAATTACGGTCCCCGACAATCCTAGTCTGTAATATATAACTTAGTCTTACTTTTAAATAAATGTAAGTTTATGTAATCGCTTCCGCATTTTCGTATCTCCGATGATCTGTAATGTCTGCGTGACGGGTGAAACACTCTTGGGAAAGGTAAGAAAAGCAGATACCGAACTTGTCAAGTGATTCAGGGGCACTTACAGGGTTGTCTGAGGTCCGTTGGACAAGGACAACTGTAGGTGGACCTAATGACTTGGGAGGTTCCGTCACAGCTGGTATCGGAGCGAAACCCTTCTCTGCAGATATTATGAGGCATCTTCAAAAGAATTTTCTAAAGACTCATCTAGAAAATTTCTTCCCTTCTTATCTACTATTTCTGAAGAGTTTATATGAAAGACCAGATAGGAAGAGTGCAATGTATAGAAGGTTGAATCAATTAAGGTTGGTTCTGTAATTACACATGCATCATGCTAAGAACTATCTTAATAAGATTTCCCCCCTTAGAAAAATGCCGCCACGCACAAGGAAAACTGCGCGAAAGCATACTGGCCCAATTGGTGTGCCACGTCATCAACTTGCCCCAAGACACGAGGATAGCAGTAGTGGGAGTAATGATCCGATCGGGGATCTTGAAGCAAAAGTAAATTAGCTTCAAACAGAACTCCAACGCAGGATTGACATATGGGTCGCGGATGGCGACAGAATCAATGAATTGAGAAGCAACGTCCGCCGCCTGCAAGATCAGCTCGCGGATCGAGATTTAGCGCTCGACTGGGCGGTTCACTCTCGTTGGCTTGCCTGGGCTAAGGAGGCAAAAGCTTGAGCCCGAGTAGAAGAACTTAGCTCAGCTATCGATACCTTGCAGGCTTATTGTAACACTCTACATGAAGAAGTTCATGTATTGTACTCACAACTACACCCTAATGTACCTACGAATCCTGTCGAGACAGAAGCCGGACCTTCTCAAGTAGCGGGAGAAGCTTTTGGTGGCGAATTGGACCTTTTCCGGCCCCCTCCCTCTATGAAGTTGGTCGATGAGTGGTCTCCTACGCCCGACAGTGAGGCTACCAAGAGTGACAGGAAGTAGGAATAGTATAGGAAAGAAGTAGTACTATCGTGTAACAGGGGGTGTAATCCTATTGTAAAGTACGAGTCTGTAACATTACCTTTTAAAGTAATGTGAAATGGATGGTTTGTATGGCATATCATGTTGCTTCCAATGTTCTTTGCCTCAGATGCCTTCTAGGACTCGCGCTCAGGATGGGGCTGGTACCTCCCGGGGAAGGGAGGCAACACCAAACCCACCGCCAGTACCCCTGACACTTGCCGAGGCTATCGCCGCCTTGGTGAATGCTACAGCAGATAATACCCGTTTTCTACGGGAGATGGCAGGTCAGCAACTCCAACAACAAGGCGGGCGGGGCTATCCGCAAGGCCCCCGTGAAACCTCTTATTTGGATTTCTCCGAAACGCGCCCCCCATTGTTCATCAAGACAGAAGACCTTTTAGAGACGCACGAATGGATCCGCGTCATTGAACAAAAATTTGGACTTCTTCGATGTTCCGAAACTCAGAAGCCCCTGATCGCAGCTCAGCAATTGCGTGGCCCTGCCAATACCTAGTGGGGGAACTTTGTTGTCGTACAACCGGCTGGTCATCAAGTGACCTGGGATGTATTCAAGCTGGCCTTCAGGGAACATTACATACCTGAAGGAGTACTCCACATGAAACAGGAAGAATTCATGAAGTTGAAGCAAGGCAGAGATACTGTCACCTAGTATCTCAATAAATTTAATCACTTACCTCAGTATGCAATTGACCAAGTCAACACTGACGTAAAGAAGAAGAACTGTTTCATGCGGGGTTTAAATGATCGGATGCAAAGGAAAATGGCTACCTGCATCGACCTCACCTACGGAAGGGCTGTCAGCACAGCGCTGGCAGTTGAATCTAAATATGCAAGTTCTGGAAAGTCCAAGGGGAATGGAGGTAACAGGCCTAATCAGGGCCCCGAGAAAAGGCAACAGTTAGTTATTCGGCCTTTTAATCAGGGTTGTTCTTCAGCACGCCCACCCTCCTTCCCATTCAAACAACCAGTGTTCATCCGTCCCAATGCTTCCCCCACTACAACAAGTCAGCCGGGTGCCCCTAGCACTCGATTCCCTGCCCTTCCCAGTTCGTCAACAGGCTGCTTCAATTGCGAAAAATCTGGGCACTTTATTAAGGATTGCCCCTATCCGAAGCAGAATCACTCAAACAATCAACAAGGTACTGGGAATTCTTCTCAAGCTAAGGGGAATACGAGCAAGAACATAAAGAAGACGGCACAAATTTATTACACTCAAGTGGCCACCACACCGGACGGTGAACCAGTAATGATGGGTACGTTCCTTGTGGCCAATCATCCCGCACTTATTATCTTTGATTCTGGTGCTTCGCATACATTCATCACCAAGAAATTTGTGGAGCAACATTGCATTCCATACCATGAATCAAAGGAAGGGTTTAAAATTCATTCACCTGGGGGACAAATATTTACTAAGGAACTGGCTTTCTAAGTGCCCGTAACACTGGCCAGACGGGACTTTCTTACTAATATGATTGTTCTGAAAGGTCAAGACATAGATGTGATTTTGGGCATGAATTGGTTGGCCCAACATAAAGCAACCCTCAACACTGATCAGAGAACCATCAGGTTGAGTCATAACCAAGAGGAAATTCTTTTGTCTATCCCCATTCCGACTAAAGCTACTGGCAGAATTTATGAAGCCATTATACCGGAGATCAAGGATATTCCGGTAGTATGTGAGTTCTCAGATGTCTTTCAAGAAGATTTGCCTGGATTGCCACCAGAAAGAGATGTAGAGTTTGTAATTGAGTTGAAGCCCGGTACGACTCCCATTTCTAGAAGATCATACCAGATGCCTCCAAATGAGCTGGCAGAACTGAAGATTCAATTACAAGATCTACTAGAGAAAGGATTCATCCGGCCAAGCTCGTCACCATGGGGTTGTCCAGCCATATTCGTCAAGAAGAAGGATCAAACATTACGGATGTGTGTGGATTATCGACCCTGAATGAGGTCACTATCAAAAACAAGTACCCTCTTCCACGGATTGACATTTTATTTGATCAACTGACTGGAGCAAGGGTATTCTCCAAAATTGATCTCAGGTCGGGCTATCATCAGATCTGTATTCGGCCCGAGGATATACCAAAGACCGCATTTACTACGCGGTATGGGTTATTTGAGTACCTGGTAATGTCTTTCGGGCTGACGAATGCTCCTGCCCACTTCACTTATTTGATGAACTCGGTATTCATGCCTAAGTTGGACAAATTTGTGGTGGTCTTCATAGATGATATCTTAATATATTCCAAGAATGAAGAGGAGCATGCTCAACATTTACGGATTGTATTAACGCGCCTAAGGGAACATCAATTATATGCTAAGTTTAGCAAGTGCGCGTTTTGGCTGGAAGAAATTCAATTTCTGGGACATGTGTTATCTGCCAAGGGGATTGCGGTAGATCCCAGCAAGGTCAAGGATATCTTGGAGTGGAAACCCCCAACCACTGTTCATCAAGTCCGAAGTTTCCTTGGACTAGCTGGCTATTACCGCCGATTTATACCGGATTTTTCTAAGCTTGTGAAGCCAATCACAAGTTTATTGAAGAATGAGACTAAATTCAATTGGTCTTCAAAGTGTAATGAAGCTTTTGAGCAACTGAAGATATTGTTAACCACTGCTCCGGTATTAGCTCAACGGACATTAATAAGCCCTTTGATGTGTATTGTGACGCATCAGACAGTGGTCTCGGCTGCGTATTAATGCAAGAGGGCCGAGTAATCGTGTATGCTTCAAGGCAGTTGCGCCGGCATGAGGAGCATTATCCCACTCATGATCTGGAGCTAGCTGCAGTGGTTCATGCCCTAAAGATCTAGCGTCATTATCTACTGGGAAATGTCTGTCATATTTATACAGATCACAAAAGTTTGAAATACATCTTTACCCAGTCCGAGCTCAATATGAGACAAAGGAGATGGCTCGAGCTAATCAAGGATTATGAATTGGAAATACATTATCACCCAGGCAAAGCAAATGTAGTGGCAGATGCACTCAGTCGCAAGGCCTCTTGCCATTGTTAAACTATGAGGACTTTTGACATTACATTGTGGCTAGATGTGACACTTGTAGATGCGTCAAAGCCATACACATGAAGACTGCAGGTCCATTACAATCTTTACCAATACCCACATGGAAATGAGAAGATATTAGTATGGACTTTATTGTGGCATTGCCCAGAACTGCAAAAGGGTATGATTCTATCTGGGTTATTGTTGATCGGCTTACGAAAATTGCTCACTTTCTGCCAGTCAAGACAATTCACCCGGTTACTGTCTATGCCCAGTTGTACATTGCTCGTATTCTTAGTTTGCACGGTATTCCGAAGACTATAGTATCGGATTGTGGACCTCAATTCATATCCAAATTCTGGGAAGAACTTCATAAATCCCTAGGTACCAAATTACTCCACGGTTCGGCCTATCATCCTCAGACCAGTGGGCAGACAAGAGGGTAAATCAGATACTTGAAGATATGTTGTGGGCATGTGTTCTAGAATTCCCACAGAAATGGGATGAATGTTTACCATTAGCGGAGTTCTCATATAATAATAGCTATCAAGAAAGCATTAAGATGGCTCCGTTTGAAGCCTTATATGGACGACGATGTCGTACTCCGCTAAATTGGTCTGAACCTGGCGAAAGGTACTTCTTTAGGCCTGATATGGTAAAAGAAACCAAAGAAAAAGTGCAGAGAATAATTCATAATTTGAAGAAAGCCCAAGCTCGTCAGAAAAGTTATGCAGACAAGCGACGACAACCCTTATACTTTCTTGTGGGAGATTATGTTTACTTGAAAGTTTCACCAATGAAGGGTGTATCGCGCTTTGGGATTAAAGGGAAGCTTGCACCCCGGTATATTGGTCCTTTTCCTATCCTTGAAAGATATGGACCAGTAGCATACCGACTTCAATTACCCGAAACCTTGTCTGCTATACATAATGTGTTCCACGTGTCTCAGTTGAAGAAATGTCTTCGGGTTCAAGATCAAACCATCGAAGTGATAGATGTTGTCCTGGAGCCGGACTTGACATATTCTGAGCACCCTATTCGAGTCTTGGATCAAAAGGACAGGGTTACCCGAAGAAAAACTCTCAAGTTTTACAAGATACAGTGGAACCACCATTTCGAAGATGAGGCTACTTGGGAAACTCAAGACTTCTTAAACAAGAATTTCCTAGGCTTTTTAGCCTCTTGTAATTTGTAAAGTGTACAAAATTGTTGTAATAAAGGAGTAAGCCCCAAAACACCCCTGCCTTGTACCAAAACTCAGGAAATAAAAACGTGAAGCATTTCCTTTTCCACTACTTACCCTAGGACTTTTAATCTCGGGACGAGATTCTTTTATGGGGGGAAGGATGTAACACCTCTGGTGTTACTGTTACTAAAACTTGAGCATAACATCATAAGCATTTGCATTGCATATGTTTGACACACCTAGAGTGCATTCACTAGGCAAAATTTTCAAACAAGTTGTATTGTTATGGTATTTTGCAAATAAAACCCTAGTGTAGGGTACTTAACCTTAAATATGGTTCTGAGGGGTAAAACAACACCCAAATAGAGAAAACCCTAAAGCTTAAGAAAAATAGTCATAAAATGTTGCTAAGAAGGGACTTACATTACATTCACACCAAAAACCCTAAAAAGGACCCTGGAAAACCCTAAATCCAAACACTAGGGGGTTAAGTGCAAAATTAGTGCACTTTTGGACTAAAGTGCAAAAACCATGATAATAAAGTGTCCTAAGTCATAGGGTTCACAATTATGAAGATTTGCAATCCAAAACTTGAGATTTGGACTTAAGTGCAAAAGAGCCACACTTGACCCTTTTGATGAAGTCTGAAAAATCAGTGATATGGGCTCAACTTTGGAGCTCTGTAGTTTTCAAATTCTAGGGTTTTTGCCCTAGGTCACCACATCAAATTTGTAAACCTATCAAAGGAGAACAACTTTGTTTAAGAGTGTAAGCATAGTTGTTATGAAGAAATTGGAGAAAATCAGACCTAAAGTTGGGCTGTCAGGTCATTTTAAGTCTCAATTTTCCAATGACAGTGAGATTAGATGAACTTAGTGTTCGATTTTGGGTATGATACTGTGACCTTTTGTGGGTGCACCATATAACAAAGTTAAAGCTGGTTTATTAAGCTATAACTTTGGTACAGAGAGCTAGTTCAGTCACTACACCAAATCGGGAGTAAATCAACGCCAAACCTGCTCTGTCAGACCGACTGATGAAGCTGTGCAATGGTACAGTAGCCTGATCGGGTTTAGTAAACCTCACCGCCGATGACCGTCGCGCTGTGATTCACGTCGATTGTCGGGATTCGTGCGCTGTGGATTGGGGATAACGGTGGGCGGGTAAAGATCTTGGCGTCTCGATCAACTTGAGTCCGGTCGCGGCTAAGCTCGCCGTACCCCCTTGCCCTGCGGCGGCGCGGATAAGCTCACCGGCGATGGCTGCCTGCTGATCCTACGCCGCGTGTCCAGGCACTTTACCACGTCGCAGTAGCTCGGCTTGCGATAGTTACTCATCGCCGGTGAGGTCGCCACGACGGAAGACACGAATCCACTGCGCCAGTAATCTCCCCTTTCTCCGGCTGCCAGCACTGCTCGGCCAAATTGAGCACCACCGCTAAACCTCCCTATAAATTGAAGGCCTGGTCAGCTGCGCTATGTTATCACGAAGCCAAAGCACCTGCTCCCACCCTTAATCGATCAACAGAGCTCACGAATTTCTGATTTCCCCCAACTACAGTCTCCGCCACCATGAAAACGACCTTATCGCGGCCAGTGCAACTCCGGTCAGTTCATCCTCTCTGCTTTCTCATTTGAGTGCTTTCATAACCCCGTGATGCTCGCCGACCCACCCAATTGAACTAGGAGCCCACCAACCACTGGGAACACGAGCACATGTCCGCGCCATCCATTGTCCTCGTGGGTAAGGCTAGATAGATCACCAATCATGCAATTGACTTAGGGGAAACTATGATTAAGACGTGAATTCGGTTTCAGCCGAAGTAGAGCACCGGTCCTTGCCCCGTTTGGCCGGTCCAGGAGCTCGCCGGAGCTCTACTGCACTCATCGTCGTCGGGGACATTGGCTCATAAAGAATTAGAACGTGGGGGGTTTTCTTGCAAACTGTCAGTGACTCAATGAAATAGTGAAAGAACCCGTTCCAAGTTAGCTAGAACATCGAGAGCCTTTCTGCAAAGTCTGCAACGCGGGTGTGGGCGCGCGCGCGTTTCTGCCTGGGTTGGGCCGCCTGGGCTAGAATTGGCCCAGTACTGTTTAAGCTTTTCCTTTTTCTTTTTTAGTGAAACTTTGGAAATCTGTAGAAAATTATAGAAAAATCCCAAAAATGTCAAACCAATTTTGCTAGATTCCTAATTTTCCATAGAATTTAATAAAAATAGTTCCATGATTTTTAAGTCAAATAAAGAATTTTGGAGCATTTAAAATAGCTTAAAATATTGGTTCTGGATTTTTAGAGAATAGATAATAATTCTGAAAATGCCCAAACTTTTTATATGAACTCAAAACACTATTTAGAAGCCTTGGGTAGAATTTGGTATGGATTTGGACCTTGTTTGATACTTAGAACCCAAAACCCTACCCCCTACCCTTTGAATTCCTTTACTGACTTCGGAAACCCTAGTTTCCTAGAGAACCGTGAAGGAAAATTGTATTCAAGACCTTAGATAATAAACTCTTATTATCTTTGCATTCTCATGAGCATTACGTGGGCATTCATTATTATGTATGGTTATCTTTAGAACACGAAGAAGAAGTTGAAGTAGAAGAAGAGAAGACTTTACCACCACCTCAGGAACCTCAGGCAGATAGTTGTTTTTATTTTGACATCTGTGGAACTGAGCTTGAATCACCTGTAAACCAAGGCAAGCCCCGGTGCATTCGCCACCTCCTTGATGTTTTAAAATCTTTTATCACCTTGTTTGCTGCATTGGGTGATAGGAGTTGAGTGCTAAAACCGTTGAAGCATTTCCTTCCTTGAAAATTGATTTCCCTTCCTTGATATTCGTTTTGAAAAGAATTTTATGATGCTTAGCCTTGCTTTAGCATACAAAAATGTTTTGTTTTAAAACAAAGGTGATGCTTCAGTGGGTGGGAATGTTTTCAAAAATAAAACTTGATGGTGGATCTGTCAAAGGCCTTGATGGGTTCAACATCGGAAAAGATGTACCTCTACCAGGTACCAAACTTTGGGTTTGAAATGATTAAGCTGAGACTGGGCGGGTGACTTGCACGAGAAAGGAGTCTCAGTGTAGTGTCTTCATCTGAGTCGATTAAGGACCGTCTCAATGTAGGTTTGCTGACCGAAGACCCTTTAACTGGTCACATGACTCGTCATGGGTAAGCTTTGCCTCGGGCAGACTAAGGCTAGAATAAGATACCACGCAATGGGAGTGGAGAGATGGCGAGAGTAGCGTGTACCCTCCGTGGCAAGAGGCTGGACGGTGGTGTATCTGTGCTCTCAGTTGGCGTGAACCTGATCTGGTCTTAAGAACCCTGGTGGCGGGTTGACATATGCAAGGGTTAAGTGCTACATATGTCGTGTGATTGGAGATCCTCAGCTGAGTATAATCGATTCGGATCGCCATACCTTCACGGTTATGATGACTTGGTCACTGACTTACACGTAGAACTCCAGTAAAGATTAAGGGTACTAAGAAAATGGCTAGTGCAGGACAAGTGATTGAGCTAGGGTAGAAAGAACTCTAGAGACAGGTAATCTTACTTAACCTGAAAATTAAAATTTGGATTTTAAGGATCCACTTTAGTAAGAATTTCTGCAAACAGAGTCTTTGATTATTGAGAAACCCTACCTTGACTCCCTGATAACCAGCATACCCTTGAGAGTCTTTTCCTTAGTCGGGTAAGTCTTGCTGAGTAATTCCATACTCAGGGTTTTATTCCCTAATGTTTTTAGGTGAAGAAGCAACAAACTTTTGTTGTTTCTGTTCCAAGGTGGTCCCGAAAGAAGAAAACCAAGAATAAAGCTGCGGGAGGAAGGGTTCCTCCATAAAAACTTTTGTTTGAGACTTATCGGGAGGGGTTTTTGCCTCCCTTGGTGTGTAATAATGTTACTCTGCACTCATAAGTTATATCCTGGTCTGTAATATATAACTTAGTCTTACTTTTAAATAAATGTAAGTTTATGTAATCGCTTCCACATTTTCGTATCTCTGATGATCTGTAATGTCTGCGTGACGGGTGAAACACTCTTGGGAAAGGTAAGAAAAGCAGATACCGAACTTGTCAAGTGATTCAGGGGCACTTACAGGGTTGTCTGAGGTCCGTTGGACATGGACAACTGTAGGTGGACCTAATGACTTGGGAGGTTCTGTCACAGTGATGACTCATAAAATCCCGGTGCTTATCTCTGGCCGGGGGTGCATTCTGCTGCTGTTGCTGATGCTGTTGATTCAGCTGGTTCTGCTGAATCTGCTGAACTATTGCAGTAAGACCCTGTAGGAACTGCATCTGGGCGGTGATGAACTTGTAACACCCCTGGTGTTACTGCAACTAAAACTTGAGCATGACATCATAAACATTGGCACTGCATATGTTTGACACACCTAGAGTTCATTCACTAGGTAAAAATTTCAAACAAGTTGTATTGTTATAGCATTTTGCAAATAGAACCCTGGATAGGGAACTTAACCCTAAATAGGAATTAAAGGGGGTAAAACCTAACCCAAATTGAGAAAACCTAAAAGTTTTAGGGGAATAGTCATAAAATGTTCCCAAGAATGAACTTGAATCACATTTATACCCCTGAGATACCAAAAACCCCATTTGAACCCTGGAAAACCCTAAGTCCAAACCCTAGGGGTCTATGTGCAAAAATAGTGCACATTTGGACTAAAGTGTAAAAACTACAGTGTTAAGGCATATTAAGTCCTTTGGTTCACAAATATGTGAATTTGCAAGTTAAACCCTAAGTTTTGGGTCTATTTGCAAAAATCACCTCTTAAGTCTTATATAGCCTAAGTCTGAATTTCAGAGTTTTGGCTCAACTTTGGAGCCTTGTAACTCTCAAATTCTAGGGTTTTTGCCCTAGGTCACCACATCAAAATTATAGACCTAACATAGGAGAACAACTTTGCTTAAGAGTGTAAGCATAGTTGTTAAGAAGAATTTAGAGATAATTGAGCTTAAAGTTGGACTGTCAGGTTACTAGGTCTGAATTTTCAGACAGATAGTGCAACCACTGGGACTTTGAGCATGAATTTAACTATGATCAAGCAAGAATCTGTCCATGGCAGCTATGACAAACTTGTAGTTGGTTTGTTGATCTACAATATTGCTGCAGATCACAGATCATGTTACCATATGAATTTAAGAGAAAAATTGTCTCCAACATGGACTGACAGGCTGTCTGATGAGGCTGGCCATGGTACAGTGCATCAGGGAAGCAGATAAGGATCAGTCTCACCGGCGATAAGGATGCCGCCGTGGGTTGGATAGGTCGTCGGCAGCCATGGTAAAAGTCCCCGGTGACGTGTCAGTGAGTTACTGAGGTGGCAAGCTCTGGTTAATCGGCGGCCACCGTGCCCTCACCGGAATCCGCCGCGCGGTAGGCTTGCCAGCAAATCCGCAATCCGTGAATTTCATCTAAATCCGGTCGTCGGCCTATAAATGGCGCTCGGGTCCTGCTTATTCACTGCATTCCGCACCTTAGTGGCTGAGCAATCGACTCAATTCCACCAGAGCACTCACGTAGCCCGAATTTCCTTTCTCCCTGTTCCTAATTCTGCAGTGAAGAACTTCACCGCGGACAGCGCTCTTTGGGTTGGTAATTTCTCAATTACTCTCTGTTCTATCTCGTGTATAGTCTCCTATTGCTCTCTGTACCGAGCAATTGGAATTTGGCCGAAGCCCATCACCGGAACGCACCCTTGCTTTGTAAAACGCCGCTGTGACTCCCTCACCGTCGACCCGCTCTTCGGTTCTTGTTCTGCCCAAATAAAAGTATGTCCGTAGACCCTGGTGAACCCGTGAACCTTTCCCCAGCCCCAATTCGGTCATCCTCGCCGTCGTTTGGTCGGAACACGTTCATCCTCTTGCCCATGCGCCCGGTCACCGTGAACCGATCGATTCAGTGCCCCCTTGGTGAAATTGATGGAGGGGAAGTGTTCGGTAAAGGTTTAATTGCGCCCCTGTCGCACGGGAACTCCAGCCGTAGCGTCGTCCGGCTGGAATAAGCTCGCCCGAGTGCGTCGAGGTCTGTTCATCGTCGTGGGTTGGCCGGTGTAAAAGTGTAGAACCCGGGGGTCCTTTCTGGGAATTGTCAGTGACTCATCTCAATAGTGCGTTGACCTTATTCGGGATATTCAAAAGGACAGGGACCCTTGTGCAAAGTGGCATGGGCACGGGCACGCTTCTGTCCACTGTTGGGTCGTCTGGGCTGAAATCAGCCCAATACTATTCACAAGTTTCTCCTTTTCTTTTATTCCAGAGCTAAAACAATTATAGAAAATTGTAGAAAAATCCTAAAATTGTCAAACCAATTTTCCTAGACTTCTTATTTTCCATAGTATTTAATAAAAATAGTTTCATGATTTTAGATTAAATAAGGAATTTTGAGGCATTTAAAGTAGTTTAAAACATTAGTTCTAGATTTTTAGAAAATAAATGGTAATTCCAAAAATGCCCAAACTTTTTATATGAGTTCTACATATTATTTAGAAGCCTTGGGTAGAATTTGGTTTGATTT
Organism: Zea luxurians; assembly: GCA_029449295.1. Lineage (NCBI taxonomy): Eukaryota > Viridiplantae > Streptophyta > Magnoliopsida > Poales > Poaceae > Zea > Zea luxurians. The sequence goes on along the minus strand of JAOPSE010000001.1, from coordinate 38,015,214 downwards.
GGACCTTGTTTGATACTTAGAACCCAAAACCCCCACCCCTGCCCTTTGAACTCCTTTACTGACTCCGGAAACCCTAAGTTCTCAGAGTTCCATGAATGAAAATTGTATTCAAGACCTTAGATAATAAATTCTTATTATCTTTGCACTCTCATGAGCATTACATGGCATTCATTCTTATATACATATATATGGTTGTGTATAGAAAACGAAGAAGAGGTCGAAGTGACTGAAGAGAAGACACCACCACCTTTGGAATCTCAGGCAGGGACTTGTCTCTACTTTGACATCTACGGGCCTGAGCCTGACTCACCTACTAACGAAGGCAAGCCCCAGTGCATTTGCCACCTTCCTTGATGATTTTAAAATCTTTCTCACTTGCTTACTGCATTAGGTGATAGGAGTTGATTGCTTAAACAATTCCTGCATTACCTTCCTTGCACTTGATTCCCCCCCCCCCTCTTGAAACCCTGATTTTACAAAAGGTTTTACTATGCTTAGTATTGCTTTAGCAAAAACAAAAGGTTTTGTTTTACAAAAGATGATTGGCAAAGTGGGAGGGATGTTTTTGAAAATAAAACTTGATGGTGAGTCCATCATGGCCGTGATGGATTCAACATCGGAAAAGATGTACCTCTGCCAGGTACCAAGTTTTTGGGTTTAAATGATTAAGCTGAGACCGGGTGGGTGACTTGCACGAGAAGAGAGTCTCGGTGTAGTGTCTCCGTCTGAGTCGATTAAGGACCGTGTCGATGTAGGCCTGATGACCGAGGACCATTTAACTGGTCACATGCCTCGTCATGGGTAAGCCTTGCCTCGGGCAGACTAAGGCTAGAATAAGATAACACGAAATGGGCGTGGAGCGGTGGCGAGAGTAGCGTGTACCCTCCGTAGCAAGAGGCTGGACGGTGGTGTATCTGTGCTCTCGGTTTGCGTGAACCTGATTTGGTCTTAAGAACCCCGGTGGCGGGTTGACATATGCAAGGGTTAAGTGCTACATATGTCGTGTGATTGGAGATCCTCAGCTGAGTATAATCGATTCGGATCGCCATACCATCGTGGTTATGAAGACTTGGTCACTGACCTATACGTAGAACTCCAGTAAAGATGAAGGACTTGTTAAGAAACTGGCTAGTGCAGGACAATTGTTTGAACTAGGGTAGAAAGAACTCTAGATGTAGGTAAGTTTACCTAACCTAAAAATAAAATTGGATTTTTAAGGATCCACTCTTAGTAAAACAGAGTCTTTGATCTTGAGATACCTTACCTTGACTCCCTTATAACCAGCATACACTTGAGAGTCTTTTCTTTAGTAGGGTAAGACTTGCTGAGTAATTCCATACTTAGGGTTTATTCCCCCGTTGTTTTTAGGTGAGGAAGCAGCAAATTTTTGTTGCTTTTGTACCAAGGTGGTTCCACATGAAGAAAAACAAGAGTGAAGCTGCGGGAGGACATGGTCCTCCATAAAAACTTTTATGTAAAAACTTATCGGGAGGAGTTCCTGCCTCCCTTGGTATTGTAATAATACTACTCAGCACTCGTTTTATAACTCTGGTCTGTAATAAGTAACTTGATCTTACTTTCTAAGTAATTGTAAGTTTATGTAATCGCTTCCGCATTTCTATATCTCCGATGTTCTGTAATGTCTGCAAGACGGGTGAAACGTTCCTGGAAAGGTAAGAAAGAGGATACCGAACTTGTCAAGTGATTCAGGAACATCTAAAGGGTTGTCTGATGTCTGTTGGACAAGGACAACTGTAGGTGGGCCTAATGACTTGGGAGGTTCCGTCACAGCTGGTATCGGAGCGAAGCCCTTCTCTGCAGATATTACGAGGCATCTTCAAAAGGATTTTCTAAAAACTTACCTAGAAAGATTTCTTCCATTCTTACCCCTTATCTGAAGAATCTATATGAAAGACCAGATAGGAGGAGTGCAATGTATAGAAGGTATGAATCAACTAAGGTTGGTTCTATAATTATACATGCATCATGCTAAGAACCATACTAATAAAATTTTCCCCTTAGAGAAATGCCGCCGCGCACGAGGAAAACCGCGCGCAAGTCAACTGGCCCAATTGGTGTACCTCGTCACCAACTTGCCCCACGGCACGAGGATAGTAGTAGCGGGAGCCACGATCCGATTGGGGATCTTGAAGCCCGAGTAAATCAGCTTCAAGCGGAGCTTCAACGTAGGACGAACATATGGGTCGCGGATGGCGACAGAATAAATGAATTAAGAAGTTACATCCGCCGTCTGCAGGATCAGCTTGCTAATCGAGATTTAGCGCTCGATTGGGCAGTTTAGTCTCGTTTAGTGGCTTGGGCTAAGGAAGCAAAGGCTCGAGCCCGAGTCGAAGAACTTAGCTCTGCCATTGATAACCTGCAGGCGTATTGCAATACCCTACATGAGGAAGTCCATGTACTGTATTCGCAACTACACCCCAGTGCACCTACGGATCCTGTCGGGTCGGAAGCCGGACCCACGCATGTTGCGGGAGAAGCGCATGGTGGTGAGTTGGACCTTTTTAGGCCCCCTCCTTCCATGAGGCTGGTCGATGAATGGTCTCCCACGCCCAACGACGAGGCTGCCAGGAGCAACCAGAAGCAGGAATAGTGGTGTAGTAGTAGAAATAGAAGTAGAGCATTGTATAATAGGTTGTACTATTGTATAATGGGTACTGTACTTCGGTTGTATAAAATCGAGTCTGTATCATTACTCTTGTTAGTAATGTAAATTGGATGGTTTTTCTTTGGCATATTATATTTGTTTCCAAATGTTTGTTGCCACAGATGCCGTCCAAGACCCGATCACAGGATGTGGCTGGAACCTCCAGTGGGAGGGAGTCTACCCCAAATCCACCCCCTGTCCCTCCCACACTTGCCGAGGCGATTGCCGCCTTGGTAAATGCAACCGCGAATAATACCCGTTTTCTGAGAGAGATGGTGGGTCAACAGTTTCAACAACAAGGCGAGCGGGATTATCAACAGGGCCCCCGTGAAACCTCTTACTTGGACTTCTCAGAGATACGTCCACCCCTGTTTGTCAAAGCCGAAGACCCGTTAGAGGTAGACGAGTGGATTCGTGTCATCGAGCAAAAGTTCAGACTTCTGCGATGTTTGGAAACCCAGAAGCCCTTATTTGCAGCCCAGCAACTGCGCGGCCCTGCCAGCACCTCATGGGGAAATTTCGTGGCCGTTCAACCGGCCAATCATCAGATAACATGGGAAGAATTCAAGGTGGCCTTCCGCGAACACTATATCCCAGAAGGTGTCCTTCACATGAAGCAAGAAGAATTTATGAAGCTAAAGCAAGGAGGGGATACTGTTAATCAGTATCTCAATAAGTTCAATCATTTGTCACAATATGCAATCGATCAAGTGAACACCGATCTGAAGAAGAAGAATTGTTTTATGAGGGGTTTAAATGGTCGACTGCAAAGAAAGATGGCAACCTGCATAGATCTTACTTATGGAAGAGCTGTCAGTACAGCATTGGCAGTAGAAGCGAAGTATCCAGGCATCGGAAAATCCAAGGGATTTAGGGGTGACAGGCCTAGTCAGGGCCCGGTGAAAAGGCAACGGTTTGTTATCCGGCCTTCCAACCAGAATCGCTCTTTCTCTCGTCCACCCTCCTTCCCTTTTAAGCAACCAATATTTATTCGTCCCAATAATGCCCCCACTGCACCAAGTCAGCCGGGTGCCCCAGGCACTCGATTCCCTGTTCTTCCCAGTTCATCAACTGGGTGTTTCAATTGTGGAAAATCTGGGCATTTCATCAAAGATTGCCCTTATCCAAAGCAGAACCAGTCAAATAATTAGCAAGGATCTGGGAATTCATCTCAAGTCAAGGGAAATATTTCGGGCAAAAATACAAAGAAGACAGGACGCATATATTATACGCAAGTGGCCACTACGCCGGATGGTGAACCGGTCATGATGGGTACGTTCCGTATGGCCAATCATCCTGCAGTCATTCTCTTTGATTTTGGTGCTTCGCATACATTCATCAGCAAGAAATTTGTGGAGAAACATTGCATTTCATGCTATGAATCAAAAGAAGGGGTTAAAATTCACTCACCTGGGGGACAAATATTTACTAGAGAAGTGGCCTATCAAGTGCCCGTATCATTGGCCGGACAGGACTTTCCTACCAATATGATCGTTCTAAAAGGCCAAGACATAGATGTCATTTTGGGCATGAATTGGTTGGCCAAACATAAAGCAACCCTCAACACTGATCAAAGAACTATCAGGTTGAGTCATAATCAAGAGGAAATTCTATTACCTATCCCCATTCCAACTAAAGCTACTGGCAGAGTTTATGAAGCCATTATACCGGAAATCAAGGATATTCCGGTAGTATGCGAGTTTCCCGATGTCTTTCCAGAGGATTTGCCTGGATTGCCACCTGAAGGGATGTAGAGTTTGTAATTGAGTTAAAGCCCGGTACGGCTCCCGTTTCTAGAAGATCGTACCGAATGCCTCCTAATGAACTGGCAGAACTGAAGATTCAATTACAAGATCTACTAGATAAGGGATTCATCCGGCCAAGCTCATCACCATGGGGTTGTCCAGCCATATTCGTCAAGAAGGATCAAACTTTACGGATGTGTGTGGATTATCGACCCCTGAATGAGGTCACTATCAAGAACAAGTATCCTCTTCCGAGGATTGACATTTTATTTGATCAACTGACCGGGGCGAGGGTATTCTCCAAGATTGATCTCAGATCGGGCTATCATCAGATCTGTATTCAGCCCGAGGATATACCAAAGACCGCGTTCACTACACGATATGGATTATTTGAATACCTGGTAATATCTTTCGGATTGACAAATGCTCCCGCCTACTTCACATATTTGATGAACTCGGTGTTCATGCCCAAGTTGGAAAAGTTTGTGGTGGTCTTCATTGATGATATTTTAATATATTCTAAGAATGAAGAGGAGCACGCCCAACATTTATAGATCGTGTTAACGTGCTTGAGAGAACATCAGTTATATGCCAAGTTCAGCAAATGCGCGTTTTGGCTGGAGGAAATTCAGTTTCTGGGACATGTACTGTCTGCCAGGGGTTTTGCGGTGGATCCCAGCAAAGTCAAGGACATTTTGGAGTGGAAACCCCCAACCACTGTTCATCAAGTCCGAAGCTTCCTTGGTCTGGCTGGATATTACCGCCGATTTATACCAGATTTTTCTAAGCTTGTGAAGCCAATCACAAGTTTATTGAAGAATGATATTAAATTCAATTGGTCTTCCAAGTGTAATGAAGCTTTGAACAATTGAAGACATTATTAACCACTGCTCCGGTTTTGGCTCAACCGGATATCACTAAGCCCTTTGATGTGTATTGTGATGCATCAGGCAGTGGTCTCGGTTGTGTGTTAATGCAAGAAGGCCAAGTGATTGCGTATGCTTCGAGGCAGTTACGTCGACATGAGGAGCATTATCCTACTCATGATCTGGAGCTAGCTGATGTGGTTCATGCCCTGAAGATTTAGCATCATTATCTGCTGGGTAATATCTATCACATTTATACAGATCATAAAAGCTTGAAGTATATCTTCACCCAGTTAGAGTTGAACATGAGACAAAGGCGATGGCTTGAGCTTATTAAGGATTATGAACTAGAAATTCATTATCACCCAGGCAAGGCCAATGTAGTAGCAGATGCACTTAGCCGTAAGATTTCCTGTCACTGTTTTATGGTGAAGACCTCTGACAATACATTATGTTAGGAGATGGAGAAGCTAAACCTGGGAATGGTCCAACAAGGAACCCTAAGTCAGCTAAAGCTTGAGTCAGTCCTCCTGCAAAGGATAATTGATGCTCAAAGAGATAATGAGGGTATGAAACACATTCGTGAGAAGATAAGGGCTGGAAAAGCCAAATGTTTCAAAGAAGATGATCAAGGCATTGTATGGTTTAATAACCGCATAGTGGTGCCGAAGAATGAAGAGGTCCGCCAGCAAATTCTTGATGAAGCACATCTTAGTCGCTATTCTATTCATCCCGGAAGCACTAAGATGTACCAAGATCTAAAACAATATTATTGGTGGACGAAAATGAAGATCGAGATTGCACGCTATGTGGCTAGATGTGACACCTATAGACGTGTCAAGGCCATAAACTTGAAAGTTGCCGGTCCATTACAGTCTCTACCAATACCGACATGGAAATGGGAAGACATAAGTATGGACTTTATTGTGGGATTGCCCAGGACCGCAAAAGGGTATGACTCTATCTGGGTTATTGTTCATCGGCTCACGAAAATTGCTCACTTCCTGCCAGTCAAGACATCTTACCCGGTTCTTACCTATGCAAAATTATACATTGCTCGCATTCTCAGTTTGCACGGGGTTCGAAAGACTATAGTGTCGGATCGTGGACCTCAATTCGTATCCAAATTCTGGGAAGAACTTCATAAATCCCCGGGTACTAAACTGCTCCACAGTTCGGCCTATCATCCTCAAACAAGTGGGCAGACTGAGAGGGTCAATCAAATACTTGAAGATATGCTGCGGGCATGTGTTCTGGACTTCTCACAAAAATGGGATGAATGTTTGCCTTTAGCGGAGTTTTCATATAATAATAGCTATCAAGAAAGTATCAAGATGGCACCTTTCGATGCTTTATATGGACGACGATGTCATACTCCGCTAAATTGGTCTGAACCTGGTGAAAAGTACTTCTTCAGGCCTGATATGGTGAAAGAGACCGAAGAAAAGGTTCAGAAAATAATTCATAATATGAAGAAAGCCCAAGCTCTTCAAAAGAGTTATGCAGACCAACGACGACAACCCTTATACTTTCTCGTGGGAGATTATGTCTACCTAAAAGTTTCGCCAATGAAGGGCGTATCGCGTTTCGGGGTTAAAGGGAAGCTTGCACCCAGGTACATTGGTCCATTCCCTATACTTGAGCAATGTGGACTAGTGGCGTATCGACTTCAGCTCCCCGAAACTTTGTCTGCTGTACATAATGTGTTCCACGTATCCCAATTGAAGAAATGTCTTCGGGTTCCCGATCGAACCATTGAAGTAACAGATGTTGTCCTTGAACCGGACTTGACATATTCTGAGCACCCTATTCAAGTCTTGGATCAAAAGGACAGGGTTACCCGGAGAAATACTCTCAAGTTCTATAAGATACAGTGGAACCAACATTCTGAAGATGAGGCTACATGGGAAACTCAAGACTTTTAGATAAGAATTTCCCAGGCTTTTTAGCCTCATGTAATTTGTAAAGTGTGTATAGTTGTTGTAATGAAAGAGTAAGCCCCACACCACCCCTGCCTTGTACCAGAAATAAGGAAATAAGAATGTGACACATTTCCTTTTCCATTACTTACCCTAGAACTTTTAATCTCGGGACGAGATTCTTTTATGGGGGGAAGGATGTAACACCCCTGGTGTTACTGCAACTAAAACTTGAGCATGACATCATAAACATTGGCATTGCATATGTTTGACACACCTAGAGTGCATTCACTAGGTAAAAATTTCAAACAAGTTGTATTGTTATAGCATTTTGCAAATAGAACCCTGGATAGGGAACTTAACCCTAAATAGGGATTAAAGGGGGTAAAACCTAACCCAAATTGAGGAAACCTAAAAGCTTTAGGGGAATAGTCATAAAATGTTCCCAAGAATGAACTTGAATCACATTTATACCCCTGAGATACCAAAAACCCCATTTGAACCCTAGAAAACCCTAAGTCCAAACCCTAGGGGTCTATGTGCAAAAATAGTGCACATTTGGACTAAAGTGTAAAAACTACAGTTTTAAGGCATATTAAGTCCTTTGGTTCACAAATATGTGAATTTGCAAGTTAAACCCTAAGTTCTGGGTCTATTTGCAAAAATCACCTCTTAAGTCTTATATAGCCTAAGTCTGAATTTCAGAGTTTTGGCTCAACTTTGGAGCCTTGTAACTCTCAAATTCTAGGGTTTTTGCCCTAGGTCACCACATCAAAATTATAGACCTAACATAGAGAACAACTTTGCTTAAGAGTGTAAGCATAGTTGTTAAGAAGAATTTAGAGATAATTGAGCTTAAAGTTGGACTGTCAGGTTACTAGGTCTAAATTTTCAGACAGACAGTGCAACCACTAGGACTTTGAGCATGAATTTAACTATGATCAAGCAAGAATCTGTCCATGGCAGCTATGACAAACTTGTAGTTGGTTTGTTGATCTACAATATTTTTGTAGATCACTGATCATGTTACCATACGAATTTAAGAGAAAAATTGTCTCCAACATGGACTGACATGCTGTCTCATGAGGCTAGCCATGGTACAGTGCATCGGGGAAGCAGATAAGGATCAGTCTCGCCGGCGATAAGGATGTCGCCGTGGCTCGGATGGGTCGTCGGCGGCCACGGTAAAAGTCCCCGGCGACGTGTCAGTGAGTTACTGAGGTGGCAAGTTCCGGTTAATCGGCGGCCACCGTGCCCTCACCGGAATTTGCCGCGCGGTAGGCTTGCCAGCACATACGCAATCCGTGAATTTCATCTAAATCCGGTCGTCGGCCTATAAATGGCGCTCGAATCCTGCTTATTCACTGCATTCCGCACCTTAGTGGCTGAGCAATCGACTCAATTCCACCAGAGCACTCACGCAGCCCGAATTTCCTTTCTCCCTGTTCCTAGTTCTGCCGTGAAGAACTTCACCGCGGGCAGCGCTCTTCGGGTTGGTAATTTCTCAATTACTCTCTGTTCTAGCTTGTGTATAGTCTCCTATTGCTCTCTGTACCGAGCAATTGGAATTTGGCCGAAGCCCATCACCGGAACACACCCTTGCTTTGTAAAACGCCGCCGTGACTCCCTCACCGTCGACCCGCTCTTCGGTTCTTGTTCTGCCCAAATCAAAGTATGTCCGTAGACACTGGTGAACCCATGAACCTTTCCCTAGCCCCAATTCAGTCATCCTCGCTGTCATTTGGTCGGAACACGTTCATCCTCTTGCCCATCCGCCCGGTCACCGTGAACCGATCGATTCAGTGCCCCCTTGGTGAAATTGATGGAGGGGAAGTGTTCGGTAAAGGTTTAATTGCGCCCCTGTCGCACGGGAACTCTAGCCGTATCATCGTCCGGCCGGAATAAGCTCGCCGGAGTGCGGCGAGGTCTGTTCATCGTCGTGGGTTGGTCGGTGTAAAAGTGTAGAACCCGGGGGTCCTTTCTGGGAATTGTCAGTGACTCATCTCAATAGTGCGTTGACCTTGTTCGGGATATTCAAAAGGACAGGGACCCCTGTGCAAAGTGGCACGGGCGCGGGCACGCTTCTGTCCACTGTTGGGTCGTCTGGGCTGAAATCAGCCCAATACTATTCACAAGTTTCTCCTTTTCTTTTATTCCAGAGCTAAAACAATTATAGAAAATTGTAGAAAAATCCTAAAATTGTCAAACCAATTTTCCTAGACTCCTTATTTTCCATAGTATTTAATAAAAATAGTTTCATGATTTTTAGATTAAATAAGGAATTTTGAGGCATTTAAAGTAGTTTAAAACATTAGTTGTGGATTTTTAGAAAATAAATGGTAACTCCAAAAATGCCCAAACTTTTTATATGAGTTCTACATATTATTTAGAAGCCTTGGGTAGAATTTGGTTTGAGTTGGACCTTGTTTGATACTTAGAACCCAAAACCCCCACCCTTGCCCTTTGAACTCCTTTACTGACTCCGGAAACCCTAAGTTCTTGGAGTTCCGTGAAGGAAAATTGTATTCAAGACCTTAGATAATAAATTCTTATTATCTTTGCACTCTCATGAGCATTACATGGCATTCATTCTTATATACATATATATGGTTGTGTATAGAAAACGAAGAAGAGGTCGAAGTGACTGAAGAGAAGACACCACCACCTTTGGAATCTCAGGCAGGGACTTGTCTCTACTTTGACATCTGCGGGCCCGAGCTTGACTCACCTACTAACGAAGGCAAGCTCCGGTGCATTTGCCACCTTCCTTGATGATTTTAAAATCTTTCTCACTTGCTTACTGCATTAGGTGATAGGAGTTGATTGCTTAAACAATTCCTGCATTACCTTCCTTGCACTTGATTACCCCCCTCTTGAAACCCTGTTTTTACAAAAGGTTTACTATGCTTAGTATTGCTTTAGCAAAAACAAAAGGTTTTGTTTTACAAAAGATGATTGGCAAAGTGGGAGGGATGTTTTTGAAAATAAAACTTGATGGTGAGTCCATCATGGCCGTGATGGATTCAACATCGGAAAAGATATACCTCTGCCAGGTACCAAGTTTTTGGGTTTATATGATTAAGCTAAGACCGGGCGGGTGACTTGCACGAGAAGAGAGTCTCGGTGTAGTGTCTCCGTCTAAGTCGATTAAGGACCGTGTCGATGTAGGCATGATGACCGAGGACCCTTTAACTGGTCACATGCCTCGTCATGGGTAAGCTTTGCCTCGGGCAGACTAAGGCCAGAATAATATAACACGAAATGGGCGTGGAGCGGTGGTGAGAGTAGCGTGTACCCTCCGTAGCAAGAGGCTGGACGATGGTGTATCTGTGCTCTCGGTTTCCGTGAACCTGATCTGGTCTTAAGAACCCCGGTGGCGGGTTGACATATGCAAGGGTTAAGTGCTACATATGTCGTGTGATTAGAGATCCTCAGCTGAGTATAATCGATTCGGATCGCCGTACCTTCGTGGTTATGAAGACTTGGTCACTAACCTATACGTAGAACTCCAGTAAAGATGAAGGACTTGTTAAGAAACTGGCTAGTGCAGGACAAGTGTTTGAACTAGGGTAGAAAGAACTCTAGATGCAAGTAAGTTTACCTAACCTGAAAATAAAATTGGATTTTTAAGGATCCACTCTTAGTAAGCATTTATGCAAAACAAAGTCTTTGATCTTGAGATACCTTACCTTGACTCCCTTATAACCAGCATACCCTTGAGAGTCTTTTCTTTAGTCGGGTAAGACTTGCTGAGTAATTCCATACTCAGGGTTTATTCCCCTGTTGTTTTTAGGTGAGGAAGCAGCAAATTTTTGTTGCTTTTGTATCAAGGTGGTTCCACATGAAGAAAAACAAGAGTGAAGCTGCGAGAGGACATGGTCCTCCATAAAAACTTTTATGTAAAAACTTATCGGGAGGAGTTCCTGCCTCCCTTGGTATTGTAATAATACTACTCAGCACTCATTTTATAACTCTGGTCTGTAATAAGTAACTTGATCTTACTTTCTAAGTAAATGTAAGTTTATGTAATCGCTTCCGCATTTCTATATCTCCAATGTTCTGTAATGTCTGCAAGACGGGTGAAACGTTCCTGGAAAGGTAAGAAAGAGGATACCGAACTTGTCAAGTGATTCAGAAACATCTACAGGGTTGTCTGATGTCTGTTGGACAAGGACAACTGTAGGTGGGCCTAATGACTTGGGAGGTTCCATCATAGAACTGCTCCATGTTGGGATTCGGTGGTGGTGGTGGTATTTGTTGACCACGCTGGTTCCGATTGTTGTTGGGTCCTTGACGTGCGTTCACCATCTGATTGGTTAGGAAGTGAAATCCTTAAAAAAGTGAGGAGTAGAAAAGATTCAAGAGGGGAGTATCCTACGTTTATTATTATATTTTTTATATGATCTTATGGCCTTCATTCCATAAGACCATGGCACTCAAACAAAAATCCAACTCAAACATTTCAACCAATCACCATCATATGGTTGTTATTTATTAATAGGATAACTTAAAAGAGTATCATCGTCTGACGCAGAAACTAACTTATTACATCATAACTTAAACATTTAAAGCAGCCTAGTGACGGATCCGGGCTCTCCATAGCGCAGCCTCTTGCGGGGAGGAGACAACGCCATGGCGGGGACCTAGGCTTCGGGCGGATCCAGTCCTTGCAGTTGGGCTTCCAGGGCTGCAATCCTGGCATGGGCATTCTCTAGCTCCAAATGCACCCTAGAGATATCCAGGGTGGCACTGTCCAGGTCGATGTTGAGACCGGCCACTACACCAGCTAGGGTGTTGAGGCGATCCTCACCAGCTTCACCTGGGACGATGCTGGTCTAGCTTCCTCCACTCAGACGCTGAGGAAGATGCCTGAACCTCGTGTTCTGCAGCTGCTGCCGGTAGGTGTGGCTGAGCGACCACAGGGTCCGACGGGCAGCATCACTGACCGAGGCAGCATAGGTGGACTGTGGTGTTTGGGACTCGTGAGCAGACAGAGTCCTGAATCCCCTATCCCCTGCATCCATCACCCTGACGTGGATGCGAGTGATGTAATAGCATGCCCGGGGAGGCTCGCTCACTCGCCTTGTTTCGTACAGGGGGCGGACGTAGGTGTCTAGCGCGTGCAGCACTTCTTGCAGCAGGTTGGGGAAGTGCTCTGTCTCGAACGTTGATGTATAATGTTCGACAACAGGACCAAACCCCATGAAGTAGTCCTGCTGGTGAAAGGGAAATGTGCCCTTGGGCCATTTCTAAGTATTTTGGTGATTGAGTGCCAACACATGTGCTTAATTGTGAATTTATGTACATGGATGAACAAAGTGCAAATCATGAAGTAAAGGTATGTTTCTAAGCCTTAGTACATTGGTTTTGTGTACTAATAAATTTGTCTAAGTGTTAGAAACAGAAAGAAGAAGAAAAGAAAAGAGGAGACAAAGACTTGGCTGTGTGCAGCCAAGACTCAGTTCGGTCTGGAGCACCGGACTGTCCGGTGTGCACCGGACAGTGTCCGGTGCGCCAGGCCGACTCGAAGCGAACTGGCCGCTCTCGGGAATTCACCGACGGCGTACGGCTAAAATTCACCGGACTGTCCGGTGTGCACCGGACTGTCCGATGAGCCAACGGTCGGTGGGGCCAACGGTCGGCCGCGCAATCTGCGCGGGACACGTGGCCGAGCCAACGGTCGGAAGACGGCACCGGACTGTCCGGTGTGCACCGGACATGTCCGGTGCGCCAACGGCTCTCAGATCTCCAACGGTCTGCAACGGTCGGAAGCGCCAGTTAAGGAAAGAAATCGGGCACCGGACAGTGTCCGGTGTGCACCGGACTGTCCGGTGCCCCCGACGACAGAAGGCAAGGATGGCCTTCCGGATTTGCTCTCAACGGCTCCTAGCTGCCTTGGGGCTATAAAAGGAGCCCCTAGGCGCATGGAGGAGATACACAAGCAACCTTTGAGCATTCTTGATCATCCACACTCAGTCTTTGCGCATCCGTTTGTCATTCTAAGTGTTTCGAGCTCCGTTCTAGTGAGAACTTTGTGATACTCTTGTGAGCTCGATTCTTGGCCGTGTGTGTGCGCGTTTCGCTGTGGATTTGTGTGTGTTGCTTCCCTCCCTTACTCTGTGTTTCTTTGTGATCATATACTTGTAAGGGCAAGAGACTCCAATTTGTGGAGATTCCTTGCAAACGGGATAGTGAAAGGCAAAACAAAACACCGTGGTATTCAAGTGGGTCTTTGGACCGCTTGAGAGGGGTTGATTGCAACCCTCGTCCGTTGGGACGCCACAACGTGGAGTAGGCAAGCGTTGGTCTTGGCCGAACCACGGGATAAACCACTGTGTCACCTCTGTGCTTGATCTCTTGTGGTATTGTGTTTTGTTGAGACTTCTCTTTAGCCACTTGGCAATTATTGCGCTAACACTTAACAAGTATTTGTGGCTTAAGTTTTAAGTTTTCACAGGATCACCTATTCACCCCCCCCTCTAGGTGCTCTCAATTGGTATCAGAGCGGTTCTCTTCACAAAGGGACTAACCGCCCGAAGAGATGGATCCTAAGGGGAAGGGTATCGTGATCAACGACAAAGAGAAGGAATCCTTCGTCAACGAGCCGAAGGACGACAAGCCTACCGACTCCGGCTCGGGTCATAGACGGAAGGAAGGGAAGAAGAAGAAGACAAGGCGCATCAAGGAGATCGTCTACTACGACAGCGATGAGTCTACTTCTTCCCAAAAGGACGAAGACCACAACGACTACGAGAGAAGGAAACCGGTTAATTCGAACTTTTCTTTTGATTACTCTCGTATTCCGCAAAGTTCACATTCACATTTGCTCTCCATTCCACTCGGCAAGCCCCCACACTTTGATGGAGAGGACTACGGATTTTGGAGTCACAAAATGCGTAGTCACCTATTTTCTCTCCATCCTAGTATTTGGGAGATTGTGGAGAGTGGAATGCACTTTGATAGTTCGGATAGTCCCATGTTCATTAATGAACAAATTCATAAGAATGCACAAGCTACTACTGTTCTTCTAGCTTCCTTGTGCAGGGATGAATACCATAAAGTAAGCGGCTTGGATAACGCCAAGCAGATCTGGGACACCCTCAAGATTTCTCATGAGGGGAACGACGTCACCTTGCTCACCAAGATGGAGTTGGTGGAGGGAGAGCTCGGACGGTTCGCAATGATAAGAGGCGAGGAGCCGACGCAAACATATAATCGGCTCAAGACCCTTATCAACAAGATAAGGAGCTACAGGAGCACGCGATGGATGGATCATGACGTCGTCCGCCTAATGCTCAGGTCATTTACCGTTCTTGATCCTCATTTGGTAAACAATATACGTGAAAATCCCAGGTACACCAAGATGTCGCCCGAAGAAGTTCTTGGGAAATTCGTTAGCGGGCGAATGATGATCAAGGAGGCAAGGTATGTGGACGACGCCTTGAATGGTCCGATCAACGAGCCGCAACCCCTTGCTCTCAAGGCAACACGAAGCAAGGAGGCGCTACCCAGCAAGGTGGCACAGATTGAGGCGGCCGGACTCAATGATGAAGAGATGGCTCTCATCATCAAGAGATTCAAGACGGCGCTAAATGGTCGCAAGGGGCAGCCAAGCAAGACCAAGACAAAGGGGAAGCGCTCATGCTTCAAATGCGGTAAGCTTGGTCATTTTATCGCTAACTGTCCCGATAATGAAAGTGACCAGGAAAAGGGGAACAAAAGAGAGAAGAAGAAGCAATACAAGAAGGCAAAGGACGAGGCACATCTAGGAAAGGAGTGGGACTCGGATTGCTCCTCCTCCGACTCCGACAATGAAGGACTCGCTGCTACTGCCTTCAACAAGTCTTCCCTCTTCCCCAACGAGCGTCTCACATGTCTTATGGCAAGGGAGAAGAAGGTGAGTACTCAAGACTCCACTTATGCTTCTTCTAGTGATAGTGAGTCTAGTGATGATGATGACATAGATTATTCATGCTTGTTCAAGGGCTTAGATAGATCTAAGATAGATAAAATCAATGAATTGATTGATGCATTGAATGAAAAGGATAGGCTTTTAGAAAAGCAGGAGGATTTATTGTATGATGAACATGATAAATTTGTAGAGGCACAAAAATCATATGCTTTAGAAGTAAAAAGAAATGAAATGCTTTCTTATGAACTATCTACTTGTCATGAAACCATTTCTACTTTACAAGGTGTTAACAATGATTTAAATGCTAAGTTAGAAGTAGCAAATAAATCTAATTCTTGTGTAGAACATGTTATGATTTGCACTAGGTGTAAGGATTTCGATGTTGATGCCTGTAGTGAACACCTAGTTTTAATTTCCAAATTAAATGAGGAACTGGCTAGTCTTAATGCCCAACTTAAGACTAGCAAGAGTGAAGTTGATAAAATAAAATTTGCAAGGGATGCCTACACGGTTGGTAGACACCCCTCAATTAAGGATGGTCTTGGCTTCAAGAGAGAGGCCAAGAACTTAACAAGCCATAAGGCTCCCATCTTCGTCAAGGAGAAAGGGAAGGCCCCTATGGCTAGTAGTGCGAAAAAGAACCATGCCTTTATGTATAATGATAGGAGAAATGCTAGAAATGCTTATAATGATTTTGATTCACATGTTTATGATTCTCATGCCATGTTTGCTTCTAGTTCTTCTTATAAGCATGATAGGGATATGTGTAGGAGAAATGTTGTACATATGCCTAGGAGAAATATTGCTCATGTGCCTAGAAAGAATGTTATTCATGCTCCTAGGAAAGTAGTGAATGAACCTTCTATAATTTATTGTGCTTTAAACACTTCCTTTGCTATTTGTAGAAAGGATAGGAAAATAGTTGCTAGGAAGTTAGGGGCAAAATGCAAGGGAGACAGGACTTGCATTTGGGTCCCTAAGGACATTTGTGCTAACCTTGCAGGACCCAACATGAGTTGGGTACCTAAGACCCAAGCCTAAATTTGCCTTGCAGGTTTATGCATCCGGGGGTTCAAGCTGGATTATCGACAGCGGATGCACAAACCATATGACGGGGGAGAAGAAGATGTTCACCTCCTACGTCAAAAATAAGGATTCCCAAGATTCAATTATATTCGGTGATGGGAATCAAGGCAAGGTAAAAGGGTTAGGTAAAATTGCAATTTCTAATGAGCACTCAATCTCTAATGTGTTTTTAGTTGAGTCTCTTGGTTACAATTTGCTATCTGTTAGTCAACTATGCAACATGGGATATAATTGCCTTTTTACTAATGTAGATGTGTCTGTCTTTAGAAGATGTGATGGTTCACTAGCTTTTAAGGGTGTACTAGACGGCAAGCTTTACTTAGTTGATTTTGCAAAAGAAGAGGCCGGTCTAGATGCATGCTTAATGGCTAAGACTTGCATGGGCTGGCTGTGGCATCGCCGCTTAGCACATGTGGGGATGAAGAACCTCCACAAGCTTCTAAAGGGAGAACACGTGATAGGTCTAACAAATGTTTATTTCGAAAAAGATAGACCTTGTGCAGCTTGTCAAGCAGGTAAACAGGTGGGAGGAGCACATCACAGCAAGAATGTGATGACCACATCAAGACCTCTGGAGCTGCTGCATATGGACCTCTTCGGACCCGTCGCCTATCTAAGCATAGGAGGAAGTAAGTATGGTTTAGTTATTGTTGATGACTTTTCCCGCTTCACTTGGGTGTTCTTTTTGCAGGATAAGTCTGAAACCCAAGGGACCCTCAAGCGCTTCCTCAGGAGAGCTCAAAATGAGTTTGAGCTCAAGGTGAAGAAGATAAGGAGCGACAACGGGTCCGAGTTCAAGAATCTTCAAGTGGAGGAGTTTCTTGAGGAGGAAGGGATCAAGCACGAGTTCTCCGCTCCCTACACACCACAGCAAAATGGTGTGGTAGAGAGGAAGAACAGGACGCTAATCGATATGGCGAGGACGATGCTTGGAGAGTTCAAGACCCCCGAGTGCTTTTGGTCGGAAGCCGTGAACACGGCTTGCCACGCCATCAACAGGGTCTACCTTCACCGCCTCCTCAAGAAGACGTCATATGAGCTACTAACCGGTAACAAACCCAATGTATCGTACTTTCGTGTATTTGGGAGCAAGTGCTACATTCTAGTGAAGAAGGGTAGAAATTCTAAGTTTGCTCCCAAAGCTGTAGAAGGGTTTTTATTAGGTTATGATTCAAATACAAAGGCGTATAGGGTCTTCAACAAATCATCGGGTTTGGTTGAAGTCTCTAGCGACGTTGTATTTGATGAGACTAATGGCTCTCCAAGAGAGCAAGTTGTTGATTGTGATGATGTAGATGAAGAAGATGTTCCGACGGCCGCTATACGAACCATGGCAATTGGAGAAGTGCGGCCACAGGAACAAGATGAACGAGATCAACCTTCTTCCTCAACAACGGTGCATCCCCCAACTCAAGACGATGAACAGGTTCATCAACAGGAGGCGTGTGATCAAGGGGGAGCACAAAATGATCATGTGATGGAGGAAGAAGCGCAACCGGCACCTCCAACCCAAGTTCGAGCGATGATTCAAAGGGATCATCCCGTCGACCAAATTCTGGGTGACATTAGCAAGGGAGTAACTACTCGGTCTCGACTAGTTAATTTTTGTGAACATTACTCTTTTGTCTCCTCTATTGAGCCTTTCAGGGTAGAGGAGGCCTTGCTAGATCCGGATTGGGTGTTGGCCATGCAGGAGGAACTTAACAACTTCAAGCGCAATGAAGTTTGGACGCTGGTGCCTCGTCCCAAGCAAAATGTTGTGGGAACCAAGTGGGTGTTCCGCAACAAACAAGACGAGCACGGAGTGGTGACAAGGAACAAGGCTCGACTTGTGGCAAAAGGTTATGCCCAAGTCGCAGGTTTGGACTTTGAGGAGACTTTTGCTCCTGTGGCTAGGCTAGAGTCCATTCGTATCTTGCTAGCATATGCCGCTCACCATTCTTTCAGGTTGTACCAAATGGATGTGAAGAGCGCTTTCCTCAACGGGCCAATAAAGGAGGAGGTGTACGTGGAGCAACCCCCTGGCTTCGAGGATGAGCGGTACCCCGACCACGTGTGTAAGCTCTCTAAGGCGCTCTATGGACTTAAACAAGCCCCAAGAGCATGGTATGAATGCCTTAGAGATTTCTTAATTGCTAATGCTTTCAAGGTTGGGAAAGCCGATCCAACTCTTTTCACTAAGACTTGTGATGGTGATTTGTTTGTGTGCCAAATTTATGTCGATGACATAATATTTGGTTCTACTAATCAAAAGTCTTGTGAAGAGTTTAGCAGGGTGATGACGCAGAAATTCGAGATGTCGATGATGGGCGAGTTGAACTACTTCCTTGGGTTCCAAGTGAAGCAACTCAAGGACGGCACCTTCATCTCCCAAACGAAGTACACGCAAGATCTGCTAAAGAGGTTTGGGATGAAGGACGCCAAGCCCGCAAAGACGCCGATGGGAACCGACGGACACACCGACCTCAACAAAGGAGGTAAGTCCGTTGATCAAAAAGCATACCGGTCCATGATAGGTTCTTTGCTTTATTTATGTGCTAGTAGACCGGATATTATGCTTAGTGTATGCATGTGTGCTAGATTTCAATCCGATCCTAAGGAGTGTCACTTGGTGGCGGTGAAGCGAATTCTTAGATATTTAGTCGCTACGCCTTGCTTCGGGATCTGGTATCCAAAAGGGTCTAACTTTGACTTGATTGGGTACTCAGATTCCGACTATGCTGGATGTAAGGTCGATAGGAAGAGTACATCGGGGACGTGCCAATTCTTAGGAAGGTCCCTGGTGTCATGGAACTCTAAGAAACAAACATCCGTTGCCCTATCCACCGCTGAGGCCGAGTATGTTGCCGCAGGACAGTGTTGCGCGCAACTACTTTGGATGAGGCAAACCCTCCGGGACTTTGGCTACAATCTGAGCAAAGTCCCACTCCTATGTGATAATGAGAGTGCTATCCGAATAGCGGAAAATCCTGTTGAGCACAGCCGCACAAAGCACATTGACATCCGGCATCACTTTTTGAGAGACCACCAGCAAAAGGGAGATATCGAAGTGTTTTATGTTAGCACCGAGAACCAGCTAGCCGATATCTTTACCAAGCCTTTAGATGAGAAGACCTTTTGCAGGCTGCGTAGTGAGCTAAATGTCTTAGATTCGCGGAACTTGGATTGAATTGTAGCATACATGTGCTTATGCCTTTGATCATGTTCATTCTGCATTTTGTTGCTTATTATGGTGCTCAAGTTGTACAAACACTCCCTGGACCTCACAAGTCCGCTGCAAAGTGATGCACATGTTTAGGGGGAGATGTGTTACAACTTGATCCCTTTGAGACTAACCATATGCTTGAGTTTGCTTGATTTAGTCTCGAAGGAGAATTGAAAGGGAAAAGGTGGACTTGGACCATGAAAGACTTCCACTGCACTCCGATGAGAGGGTAACTTATTCCAAGTCCATCTCATGAACTCTTATTGCCATTTGCTCTAAATTGAAGATTTTGGTGAGGAAATGGGGTTAAAGGGCCAAAATTGATCCCGTTTTGGTGCTTGATGCCAAAGGGGGAGAAAATAAAGGCCAAAGCAATAAATGGATCAGCTACCACTTGAGAGATTTTGAAAATAGTAGAATAGAGTTTTTGGTTTGTCAAAATTCTTATGTTTCTTATGTTGTCTCTCTTGTCAAAAGTTGGCTTCTTGTGGGGAGAAGTATTGATTATGGGAAAAAGGGGGATGTTTCTTATGTTGTCTCTCTTGTCAAAAGTTGGCTTCTTGTGGGGAGAAGTATTGATTATGGGAAAAAGGGGGAGTTTTTGAAATCTTTGATCAATCTCTTTTGGAATGACTCTCTTTATGCTTCAACATGTGTGTTTAACTTAGAGATAGAGATTTGAGTTTGATTTGCAAAAACAAACCAAGTGGTGGCAAAGGATGATCCATATATGCCAAAATTGATTCAAAATAAATTTAAGTTTTATTTAAAGTGAGTTTGCACTTGTTCTAGTTGCTTTATGTTGTGTTGGCATAAATCACCAAAAAGGGGGAGATTGAAAGGGAAATGTGCCCTTGGGCCATTTCTAAGTATTTTGGTGATTGAGTGCCAACACATGTGCTTAATTGTGAATTTATGTACATGGATGAACAAAGTGCAAATCATGAAGTAAAGGTATGTTTCTAAGCCTTAGTACATTGGTTTTGTGTACTAATATATTTGTCTAAGTGTTAGAAACAGAAAGAAGAAGAAAAGAAAAGAGGAGACAAAGACTTGGCTGTGTGCAGCCAAGACTCAGTTCGGTCTGGAGCACCGGACTGTCCGGTGTGCACCGGACAGTGTCTGGTGCGCCAGGCCGACTCGAAGCGAACTGGCCGCTCTCGGGAATTCGCCGACGGCGTACGGCTAAAATTCACCGGACTGTCCGGTGTGCACCGGACTGTCCGGTGAGCCAACGGTCGGCGGGGCCAACGGTCGGCCGCGCAATCTGCGCGGGACACGTGGCCGAGCCAACGGTCGGAAGACGGCACCGGACTGTCCGGTGTGCACCGGACATGTCCGGTGCGCCAACGGCTCTCAGATCTCCAACGGTCTGCAACGGTCGGAAGCGCCAGTTAAGGAAAGAAATCGGGCACCGGACAGTGTCCGGTGTGCACCGGACTGTCCGGTGCCCCCGACGACAGAAGGCAAGGATGGCCTTCCGGATTTGCTCTCAACGGCTCCTAGCTGCCTTGGGGCTATAAAAGGAGCCCCTAGGCGCATGGAGGAGATACACAAGCAACCTTTGAGCATTCTTGATCATCCACACTCAGTCTTTGCGCATCCGTTTGTCATTCTAAGTGTTTCGAGCTCCGTTCTAGTGAGAACTTTGTGATACTCTTGTGAGCTCGATTCTTGGCCGTGTGTGTGCGCGTTTCGCTGTGGATTTGTGTGTGTTGCTTCCCTCCCTTACTCTGTGTTTCTTTGTGATCATATACTTGTAAGGGCAAGAGACTCCAATTTGTGGAGATTCCTTGCAAACGGGATAGTGAAAGGCAAAACAAAACACCGTGGTATTCAAGTGGGTCTTTGGACCGCTTGAGAGGGGTTGATTGCAACCCTCGTCCGTTGGGACGCCACAACGTGGAGTAGGCAAGCGTTGGTCTTGGCCGAACCACGGGATAAACCACTGTGTCACCTCTGTGCTTGATCTCTTGTGGTATTGTGTTTTGTTGAGACTTCTCTTTAGCCACTTGGCAATTATTGCGCTAACACTTAACAAGTATTTGTGGCTTAAGTTTTAAGTTTTCACAGGATCACCTATTCACCCCCCCCCCTCTAGGTGCTCTCAGCTGGGCATAGTCAGCTTCCTCGTGAACGTGTTCGTCTCCACCTTCTTCGTCGTCGTCATCCTCGTCATCATCGTCTCTGGAGCCGTCGGGGTCGTCGCCTCCGGGTGCAGGTGCTTGGAAGGCTGGTGCAGGCGATGCTGACATCGATGACCTAGCTGCGAAGGCCAGGGACTCTGCCAACGGGGTGGGGGTCGGCAGCTGTTCCTCCGAGCTGTCCTCCAGGTTGACTATATTCTCCACTCGGATGTGAGAGAGGTCCACCGGAACTTCCTCGACTACCACTGGGTAGACCAGGATCTGCCGGGGCTGAGGGGCGTAGCTGGTGTTGATGTGGGTAGTTTAGAGAGTACGAACCATCTACAAGAAATGTCAACTCAGTTGAAATTTTAAAGAGGTAAGGCTGATAAAATAATTTATAAGAGTGAAATTAGCAAGTTTTGAACAAACTAGGCTTTCCATTTCTAACTAGTCTAACGACCTAGGGTCAGCATAGCTCTGATACCACTTCTGTCACACCCGGTTCCAGGGGTAGAACCGAGCGCATACCATATGTGTGCCAGGATCCATTTCCACACATATGTTGACGTCACAAGTGTAATATATCAAAAGACAATGCAATAAAGGCGTAAAGAGAGTAGAATACTTTATAACATTATCTGGAACATTGTATCTTTAACAAGTATCACATCAAAGTCAAGCGGAAATAAATAATAGGGGCAATCTTCCACAGGAAGATGACCGACGCATCGTTAGACTTAGAATTCGTCGTCGATAAAATCTCCATCAAAGTCTCCAGCATCACCCTCTGATCAAAATATTAGCAAGGGTGAGCTCACTTATGGTTGGGGCTCAGCAAGTGGGGAAAAAATTAATGCAGGTATAACAAGGTGAGGCTAAGGTTGAGCAGTAAGCATTTTAGTTGGTCAATATTTTATTAACAACACCTGTCTTACTAATAAGTGTGAATCCCAAATATCCCATTTAAACAAAGGAATATGAATATAACAAAAACACTTAAGTGAAACCACTTAAGCAAAACATTGGCAGATCATCGGATCTCAATTTAACTCCATATTCAAGTTCAATTATCATGTGAGGAGTCCAGGTCGCTCATAACCGGGAGCACGACTGATATATCAGTTTTACACTCTGTAGAGGTGGTACAACTTTACCCACAAGCCATATATCCCATCTAGCCTGGGTTGATCGGACCCTTAAACACTGCCGAGGTGAATGGCTAGGGATCCATTATGAGGCTTTCACAAAATACACTTAATACGAAGCAACCCGCTAAGTTTTCTAAAGACAATGGTGGTGGCCCTCTGGGTGAGGTACCTTAAACAAGAATACGTCCCCAAGTTAACGTGGGCTGCCAGCACCACCGCTCCCCCTCTTGCCCATATTTCAGGTAAGGTTTCCAGGCACTAAGCATATTAAGCTAAGTATTAAAGCCAGAGCCATGATAGCACTCGTGGTTGCACTGTTATCCTGGGTGGTCACTCCATGTTCTAATTAATTTGTAATAATGTTATCTTAACCATCAGGTTAATGTCATAATTGCCAATTAAATTTTTGGAACGTTAATACCAATTAATGAGTGACATTAAAATCATTAAGTTGAGCGTAGCACAAATTTGCAAAGCTTAGTAATTTCCCAGGGTAAACAAGGAATACAGTTGGTAAATCTAGGAAATCCTTAATTAGGTAAAACCCATCAAATTATGCAGTATATCAAAAAGTAAACATTATTAGATGCAATGGATGGGTACAAAAAGAATATGCAGAGGGAGAATCCACTTGCCTTGCTTAAACGCGTCATGTGGTTCGTCTTCGAACGTATTCGAATCCTCTACCACACAGTCGGCTTCTAATAGAGTCGCACATTGCACATACAAAAATAAAATATACCCAAATAAATAAACATGCACCATTACATAAACATACACCATTACATACACATTAATGCATCGCACTTATCACATCTAAAATACGCCCTAAACACGTAACTACTTATTAATTCAATTATAGCTATTATTTTGAGTCCTAAATGATAAATTTATGAGTGGGTGCAATAAATACAGTTTGAACTAGTATTAATACATATTAACATTCTTAATGAAAATAAATAGTACTTATTGTCTTTAATACTAATAAATAAATTAATAGCTTTTATCCTTTTTATTTCTAACTCGAATTATTGAGTATAGCCAAAAATAAACTTAATATTCTAAAAATCCTTATAAACTACTAATTGAACTTTTTCTAACACAAGCGAGGTTATTTTGACATAAACAAGTATTTTGCTTACTCTAAAAATTTAAGTGCTAAATTTGCGAACATGTTTATTTGACTAGCAAAAATCTATTTTCCATCCTACTAGTGATATTTTCTTCTTTCTTTCTAAAAGAAAATATTAATAAAATAATCGGATAAATCATCTAAAAAAATCCTATATTATTCATGTGACATGAGTTCTATACCATTTTCTAAATCCATTAAAATGCACCTATGACTATAATTCTCCAAATAGTTTCTAAAGTTCCTTGTGACCAAATTTAACTACAAAAATTCCTATCTATTGTTTTTATCACCAACGTGTGACTATTAAATTCTCGTCATCTTTCTCTAATCCAAAAATCATCGCCACGACTAACATGAAATATCATGGTGTACTAACAATCGCATATCTCTACCAAAAATTCCATAACGCACATACACATAAATTGCGGATCACACGTGTTCATATTACAACAAACAATATATAATTCATGAATTGAATCAAAAGTATTTTACAAAATACACAAATTAATTTGGGTCGTCTTCAACCTTGGGTTCGTGCGCGTGACGGGGAGAGTTCGACGGGGGTTCGGCCGGGTGGAGAAGAGCAGGGGTTCGGTCTTCATATGGCGGGTGCATGGCTCCGGCGATGAACGGCGAACTCCGGCGACGAACGGCAAACTCCGGCGACAAGCAGTGCACGAGCGATGGCGAGCGAGGAGAGCTAGAGAGAGGGGCGAGCTTGGGTAGGGAAGAAAGTGAGAGGCTCGGCTGCCCTTTTATAGAGAGAGGGAGTGAGAGAAAGGGACGTCAGCGTCATCAAGGAGGCCATCAATGGTGCTGCTGTTACCTGCTCGTAATGGAGAGGAGGAATGAAGGGAGGAAGAAACGGATGCATGAAGTCCATTAATCGCAGAAAATGAAACGGTCGCGGGGCACGCGGCGTCGGCTCGGCTACGCGCGAGGTCGCGGGCGTGCAGGGAGCACAGCGGCTCGGTTCCGCGGCGCTTGGGCTGCTCTGACTCCTAGGCGTCTACGTGGTCGCTGCTCAGGATGGGGTCACCGGGTCGCGCGGGGGTCATCGCGGTCGTCCATGACCGGGTCGCGCGGGGTCACCGGGTCGCGTGAGGGCCCGCGTGCGTCGCGTGGCGGGGCCGGGTGCTCTGGGCGCGGACGTCGGTGAGTGGGGTAGGGCAGGGCGCGGCCTGGCTTGGCCGGGCTGCTGCTGGGTGGCACGGTCAGGCTGGCCATGGCTCCCTGTACGCGAGCGTGAGAGAGAGAGAGTAGAGAGGAGAGATAGAATTAGGGGAGAGAGATAGGGGAGAGAAGAGGGAAGGAACACAAGCGGCGTCGACAGTTTCATCTGGCAGCTAGGCGCGCGCGCGAGTCAGAGCAAATGGGCCCCTAGTGGGCCCTAGGGTTAGGGTTAGGTATTTTTGTGTTTTTTTTCTAATTTCGAAATATATTTTTAAAGAGCTCGAAAATTCATAAAAAATTCACCAAAACTATTTATAAATAAAATACTTGTTTTTAGACTAATAACTATTATATTATTTAACTATTATATTAATTACTAGGTTTTTCTTTAAAAAGAATTGATCATAAACATCCGATAATCAATCAAGCGCATACAAAGAAAATGATCAAAATGCAAATAAATAATTAAACACTTAAAGAAAATTTTTATCCTAATTACCTTAATAACTAAATTCATTATTTTTAGTTGATGGCTTTTGTGGTGTTACATGGGGCAAGGTTCATGAGCCATGTCCGGGCGGGCCCAGACAAGGCGACATGAAAATAAGTCGCCATCACAGCGGTGTTTCCACCTGCTGCTGTGATAGCCGTGACATACACCTACAGGAATTCCGACGAGTTTGACGTACCGTTGTACTTTTCCGGTAAGTGTGGCCGAAACTTGGGTGGTCAGGATGTCGCACGGAGATGATCTACGAGAGCAGCACAGCCCACGCTAGCCAATGGGACACCCGCCTGGGACCGAGCGCCCATTGGGGTTTGTGGTGCTACCGCAGCGAAGTCTTTATTGAGGTTATGGCCCTCGATGTTGTGCCGGCGCTCTCGCGTCCTCTCTAGTGAGACGCAGGCATCTTCGCCCGCACGCCTGTGGTTGAGTTCAGCCCGCAGGTCATTAGACCTTTCTCGAGAGACTAGAGCATCTTCCGCCGCGCGCTGGCGGCTAAGCTCTGCCCTTAGCTTCTCAGTCGGCGCTGCCCTCACTGAGGGTGAGCGCATAGATGTCGACGCCTCATGTTGGCGCCGGGATGACCGCGGCCTCGACCTGGTCGAGCCGGAGTGCACCATGCCAAGCAGCCAGTCGACGTCTTCACGCCACTGCCTCATGGCCCCCAGTGAGGCCATGGAGCTTGGGGGATGGCGCAGCAACTCCCTGGCTGCCGACAACGCCCCCGGAGCTGTCCTGGGTAGAGTCCGGGATGTCTGCGTAGCTGTATGCTGCTGCACAACATGCACAGCAGCAGTGCCTGGCACTGGGTGGTTGGCAACCAGTGGCGTGGAAGAAGCAGCTTCTTCCTCCACCAGGAAATCCACTAAAGTCTCGGCGCGGTGCTCAACGATTTGCACCATCATGCTGAGCAAGTAAACAAGCTAAAACCTCAAGCTTAGCCCCCTACCTTGCGCGCCAAATGTCAGAGAGGAAATCTCCGGCCGGGTGGTGGAGTGCACCCGCCCTAAATCCTAAGATGAGGAGGGGGCCTAAGCGTTCTACTTGTTGTGAGACTTTGGGGATGAACACAAGAACACACAAGAGTTTAGAGTGGTTCGGGCCGCCGGAGCGTAATATCCTACTCCACTGTGTGTTGTATTGCTCGTGAGCTTGAGTTGTGTATTGGATGACTTGGGTCTGTGAGTCTAAGTGAGTGTGTCCCTTGTAACGTAGTGTGCCCTCCCTTTTATAGTTCAAGGGGGGCACATACAAGGATACTGAGCCCCGACATGTGGGCCCAGGGACAAAATAGGTGTAGTACTTGGAGCCATTCATACAGTGCAATCTCCTCGTGCCTTGATATCTGCGATCTCCGTAGCATTGGCTTGCAGCAGAAGTTTCCCTGGCAACGTATAAGTCATGATGACCACGGCGTGTGCGCAGTGGTATGGGCGTATGCCCGCTGTTTGATTGGACAGGCACGCCGCCTGTAGGGTGGCCTGGTCGTCGCCTGCTAGAGGAGCAGAGAGAGGATGCAGTAAATGCCAGGCCGTCACCTCGCCTGCCAGCGGAGTGGACAGGGCGCATTGAATGCTAATGATGGCACTTTGCCTGGCAGGCGGCGGGCATCCTTCGCATTAAATACTGAGATAGCGTAGCATGCGATGTGCGGCGCGACCCGCGGTGCGTAGTCCTTACGTTGGGCTCTGCCTACTAGCTTACGTCATGGGCAGAAGGCCACGTGGCAGCATCGGGTCTCCGCCTGGGCGGGGAGCTGAGCCATACATGATGGGGTCCAGACACGTGCTAGCGCTGGACCCCTGCCTGACCTTTGGCCAGGGCTTAGGCATTTTCCATCCTGGTGCACCGGGACCCCGCCGTGAGCGGTCTAGACCCCTTGCGAAGGGATCTGGTTCCCACCATAGGGGGCCCAGTATGCATAAGTGGAGGTCTCGGACCTCCCCTAGGAGTCCTGTCCGCAAACTTAGGCGCACTCCCATGGGGGTCCGGACTTACTACAGATGCCCAGGGGTATTCCACCACGATGGACACGTGGCGGTCCCGGACCCACCCAGGTGGTGAGGCTGGGCGCCGCTGTGGGCTCTGAGCAACCGCCCTTGGTTATGCTGAGGCACGCCTTAGTCACAGACATAGCCCTACTATCATGTGGCTACGAGGTAGCCGCACGGGAACTGCGCCTTGACACAGTAGTATGGGGTACCCTTGATCTAGGGTACCGACAGTAGGCATTCGAAGTTTGCTCCCAAAGCTATAGAAGGTTTTTTATGGTATGACTCAAATACAAAGGCGTATAGGGTCTTCAGCAAATCATCAGGATTAGTTGAAGTCTCTAGTGATGTTGTATTTGATGATACTAATGGCTCTCCAAGAGAGCAAGTTGATCTTGATGATGTAGATGAAGATGAGGTTCCGACGGCCGCAATGCGAACAATGGCGATAGGTGATGTGCGACCACAGGAACTACAAGAACAAGATCAACCCTCCTCTTCGGTGGTGCATCCCCCAACTCTAGACGATGAACAGGTACCTCAAGAAGAAGGCAGGATCAAGGGGGAGCACATGAAGAACATGATAGGAGGAAGAAGCATCACGAGCTCCTCCAACTCAAGTCTGAACGACGATCCAAAGAAACCATCCAATGGATCAAATATTGGGTGATATCAGCAAGGGAGTAACAACTCGCTCACGCTTAGCCAATTTCTGTGAGAATTACTCGTTTGTTTCTTCTATTGAGCCTTTTAGGGTAGAAGAAGCCTTGCAGGATCTGGACTGGGTGTTGGCCATGCAGGAAGACCTCAACAACTTCAAAATAAATGAAGTTTGGAGCCTAGTGCCACGTCCAAAGAAAAACATTGTGGGAACCAAATGGTTGTTCCCCAACAAGCAAGACGAACACGGAGTGGTGACAAGAAACAAGGCTCGACTTGTGGCAAAAGGTTATGCCAAAGTCGCAGGTTTGGATTTTGAGGAGACTTTTGCTCCTGTGGCTAGGTTAGAATCAATTCGGATTTTATTTGCCTATGCTGCTCACCATTCCTTTAAGTTGTTCCAAATGGATGTGAAGAGTGCCTTCCTCAATGGACCAATCAAGGAGGAGGTATACGTGGAACAACCCCCTGGCTTTGAGGATGACAGGTATCCCGACTACGTCTACAAGCTCTCTAAGGCACTCTATGGACTTAAGCAAGCCCCAAGAGCATGATATGAATGCCTTAGAGATTTTCTTATTGCTAATGCTTTTAAGGTTGGGAAAGCT
Organism: Zea luxurians; assembly: GCA_029449295.1. Lineage (NCBI taxonomy): Eukaryota > Viridiplantae > Streptophyta > Magnoliopsida > Poales > Poaceae > Zea > Zea luxurians. The sequence goes on along the minus strand of JAOPSE010000001.1, from coordinate 37,986,467 downwards.
GATCCTACTCTATTCACAAAGACTTGTAACAGTGATCTTTTTGTATGCCAAATATATGTCGATAACATTATATTTGGTTCTACTAATCAAAACTATTGTGAGGAGTTTAGCAGGGTAATGATGCAGAAGTTCGAGATGTCGATGATGGGCGAGTTGAACTACTTCCTTGGATTTCAAGTGAAGCAACTCAAGGAAGGCACTTTCATCTCCCAAACGAAGTACACTCAAGATCTTCTCAAGATGTTTGGGATGAAGGATGCCAAGCCCGCGAAGACACCAATGGGAACGGACGGACATCTAGACCTCAACAAAGGAGGTAAGTCAGTTGATCAAAAGGCATAATAGTCAATGATAGGATCATTACTTTATCTTTGTGCTAGTAGACCAGATATAATGCTAAGTGTATGCATGTGTGCTAGATTTCAATCTGACCCCAAGGAGTGTCATCTTATGGCCATTAAGAGAATTCTTAGATATTTAGTTTCTACGTGTTGCTTCGGGATCTGGTATCTAAAGGGGTCTACCTTTGAGTTAATCGGATACTCAGACTCTGATTATGCCAGGTGCAAGGTTGATAGGAAGAGCACATCAGGGACTTGTCAGTTTCTGGGAAGGTCCCTTATGCCTTGGAGCTCTAAGAAACAAATATCTGTTGCCCTATCCACCGCTGAGGCCGAGTATGTTGCCGTAGGTAGTGTTGCACACAACTACTTTGGATGAGGCAAACCCTCCAAGACTTTGGCTACAATCTGAGCAAAGTCCCACTCCTATGTGATAACGAGAGTGCAATCCGCTTAGCGGATAATCCTGTTGAATAGAGTCGCACTAAGCACATAGACATCCGGCATCACTTCCTAAGAGACCATCGGCAAAGGGGAGATATCGATATTTATCACATTAGCACCGAGAACCAGCTAGCCGATATCTTCACCAAGCCTTTAGATGAGAAAAGGTTTTGCAGGTTGCATAGTGAGCTAAATGTCTTTGATTCGTGTAACTTGGATTGATCTATAGCATACATGTGTTCTATGCCTTTGATCATGTTACTTTATGCTTTACTGTCTTTAATTGCTTATATGTGGTGCTCAAGTTGTACAAGTCATCCCCAGACCTCACAAGTCCATATGCAAATGATGCACATGTTTAGGGAGAGGATGTGCTACAACTTGACTCCTTTGAGACTAACTTGTTTGTTTGAGTGTTCTTGAAATAGTCTCAAAGGGATATTTAAAAGGAAACATGAACTTGGACATAGAGAGAGCTTCCACTGCGTTCTAGTAAAATGTATCTTGTCCTAAGTTCTTTGTTGTACTCTCATTGCCTTTTTGCTCTTATTTGACATTTTGGTGAGGCAATAGGGTTAAAGGGCCAAAAGTTATCCTGTTTTGGTTCTTAATGCCAAAGGGGGAGAAATTAAGGCCAAAGCAAATGGATCAGCCAACCACTTGTGAATTTCGAAAATGTAGAGTTAGAATCTTTGTGTTTTGTCCAAAATCCTCTTATTGCAAAAATTGGTCTCTTATGGGGGAGAATTTTCGCTATGGGAAAAGGGGGAGTTTTTGGAATTTGATCAAATTTACTCTCGAAAGATCTCTTGAGTTGCCAAAACAAGTGTTTTGATATAGAGATAGGAAAAAGAATTTGTTTTGTGAAAATAAACCAAGTGGTGGCAAAAGTGATCCAAATACGCCAAATTCTAAGTAAGAAAATTTGGTCTTCATTTCGCACTTTTTGAGAATAATATCGCACTTCAAGTTGCTTTTAAATGTGTTGGCATAAATCACCAAAAAGGGGGAGATTGAAAGGGAAATATGCCCTTGGGCATTTCTATAAATGTTTTGGTGATTAGATGACCAACACATATTGTTTGAGGTGATATGTGCCAAATGATAAAGAAGTGCAAATCAAAAATCAAGGTATGTTTCTAGCCTTAGTGGATTGTTTTTGATACTAACATATTTCCCTAAGTGCTAGGAACAGTATCAAAGCAAATGAGAATGGAGTGGAGAAGTTTGGCTGAGTCAAGCCAAACCTACACCAGCCTTCGGTGCACCAGACAATGTCCGGTGCACAGGCTGGTTCAGCAGCGAAGTCGCTGCTCTCAGGAATCTGCGAGGGCGACGTGGCTAAAAATCACCAGACTGTCTAGTGGTGCACCGGACTGCCCGGTGAGCCATCAGCGCCCGCGCTCAATGCTCGACGACGAACTCATCGCTCTCGGGAATTCACCAAGGGCACCGCGGCTAAAATTCACTGGACTGTCCGATGAGCCAACGGCGCCCGCGGCCAATGGTCGGCAGCGCGATCAACAGGCAACACGTGGCCCGAGCCAACGGTCACTTGGTCGCACCGGAATGTCCGGTGTGCACCGGACAGTGTCTAGTGCGCCAAGGGGACCAAAGACTCAACGGTCGGCTTCGCTAGATAAGGAAAGAGATTGGGCACCGAACAAGGACTGTTCATGTCTGGTGGTGCACCGGACTGTCCAGTGCGCCACCCGACAGAAGGCAAGAATTGCCATCCAAATGGAATTCCAACGGCTCCTAGCTGCCTTGGGGCTATAAAAGGGACCCCTAGGCGCATGGAGCACTACACCAAGCATCCATTGAACATTCTAAGACGCCTAGACTTCGCCACCACGTACTCGGATCATCGTGTTTGAGATTTGAGCACTCTTTGAGTTGTAAACTCCCTGTGCCTTGTTTGTGTGCTCACATCTTGACTTGTGTGCGTGTGGTTGCTGCGATTCTTGCATGTGTTTCTTTCCCTCCCTTACTCTTGTGCTTTTGTTGTGATCAACTTTGTAAGGGTGAGAGGCTCCAACTTGTGGAGATTCCTCACAAACGGGAAAACAACGATAAGGTAGAAAACCGTGGTATTCAAGTTGATCATTGGATCACTTGAAAGGGGTTAAGTGCAACCCTCGTCCATTGGGACACCACAACGTGGAAGTAGGCAAGTGTTATACTTGGCCGAACCATGGGATAAAAACACCGTGTCTCTTGGGTCGCTTTTCTCTGTGATTGATTTCTTCTCAAGATCTCTCGCTATAGCAACTTGGTTTAATCTAACTAACATTTTATAAACCGAGTTTGTGCTATTTAGTGTTGAAATTTGCAGGATCACCTATTCACCCCCCTCTAGGTGCTCTCAAATAGATCTCAAGTGAATACAAGAGTAAAGGGGAAATAGAATCACACACACGAGACAAACTTGCAGCGACTCACACACACAAAACAAGAGGGAAGAGCACAAAGACAGCACAACGGAGTTACAACTCAAAACAAGTGCCCAAATCTCAATCTACTAAAGCAAATTCGTGAATTCGATGTCACGGCATTGTTGGATGTTCAATGACTGCTTGGTGTAGTGCTTCATGCGCCTAGGGGTCCCTTTTATAGCCCCAAGGCAGCTAGGAGCCGTTGGAGTTCCATTTGGAAGGCCCTAGTTGCCTTCTGTCTGTGGGCGCACTGGACAGTCCAGTGCACCACTGGACAGTGAACAGTGCGCGGTTCCCTTCATTGTTTTGCGAAGCTGACCGTTGCAGCCACTGATCCCTTGGTGCACCGGACAGTCCAATGTGGCCTGGTGACCGTTGGCAAAGTCCACGTGTCGCCCATTGATCGTGCGGCCGACCGTTGGCTGGGCACTCGACTGTCACACCGGACAGTCCAGTGGCGCACCGGACAGTCTGGTGAATTTTAGCCGCGGTGCCCTCAGCTTTTCCCGAGAGCGGCTAGTTCGCCGGGGTACCAGCCTAGGCAACGGACATTGTCCGGTGCACACCGGATAGTCCGGTGCACCGTAGGCTGGTGCAAGTCTGGCTCGCCTTAGCCAAACTTCTCTAATTCGATTTCTCTCACTTTGAGAAGGTTCCTAGCACTTAGTAGAATAATGTTAGTACCAAAAATAATTTTCTAAGGCTAGAACCATACCTTGCTTTTCCATTTGCATCTATTTAACTCTTAGCTCAATAAAGTCATAACTCTATGTGTTGAGCATCTAATCACCAAAACAATATAGAAATGGCCCGAGGGCACATTTCCCTTTCAATCTCCCCCTTTTTGGTGATTTATGCCAACACATCAAAAGCAACTCATAATGCAACAACATTTTCAAATGCAACCTAAAGAGTGCAAATTGATGTCAAATTGAAGACCAATTAATCTTACATAGGATTTGGCATATTTGGATCACTTTTGCCACCACTTGTTTGTTTTCACAAAGCAAATTCATTTTCCTATCTCTTTGTCAAAAACACTTGTTTTTGCAAATTAAAACATATTTTAAGACTAGTTTTGATCAAACACCAAAAACTCCCCCTTTTCTCATAATCAAATTTCTCCCCCATAAGAGAGCAGTTTTTGAAATAGAAGGGTTTTGATCAAAAAACAAGTATACTAACACTAAAATTTTGAAGTTCACAAGTGGTAGCTGATCCAGTTGCCTTGGCCTTAAATTCTCACCCTTTTTCATTAAGCACCAAAACAGAAGAACTATTTGGCTTGCTAACCCCATTGCCTCACAAAAACTCGCAAGTGAAAAGCAAAGGCAATGAGAAAACACAGATAGGGACTTGGATCAAGATACATTGATACCGGAATGCAGTGGGAGCCAGTTCTTTGTCCAAGTCCACCTTTTCCCTTTCAATCCATCTTTGAGACTATATCAAAATTACTCAAGCAAACAAATTAGTCTTAAAGGGTCAAGTTGTAGTACATCTTCCCCCTAAACATGTGCATCATTTGCATAAGGACTTGTGTGGTCCGAGGGTGACTTGTACAACTTGAGCACCAAAGATAAGCAAGTAAAGATAGTAATGCTTAAAGTAACATGATCAAAGGCATAAAACACATGTATGCTATAAATCAATCCAAGTTCCGTGAGTCTAAGACATTTAGCTCACTACGCAACCTGCAAAACCTTTTCTCATCTAAAGGCTTGGTGAAGATTTCAGCTAACTGGTTCTCGGTGCTAATATGGCAAACATCGATATCTCCCCTTTACTGGTGGTCTCTCAAAAAGTGATGCCGGATGTCTATGTGCTTAGTGTGGCTATGTTGAATAGGATTATCTTCCAAGCGGATTGCACTCTCGTTATCACATAGGAGTGGGACTTTGCTCAGATTGTAGCCAAAGTCCTGGAGAGTTTGCCTCATCCAAAGTAGTTGCGCGCAACACTGTCCTGTGGCAACATACTCGGCCTCAGCGATGGATAGGGCAATGGATGTTTGTTTCTTAGAGCTCCAAGACACTAGGGACCTACCAAAAAACTGATAAGTCCTTGATGTGCTCTTCCTATCAACCTTGCACCCGACATAGTCAGAATATGAATATCCGATTAAGTCAAAGGTAGACCACTTTGTATACCAGATCCTGAAGCAAGGCGTATGAACTAAATATCTAAGAATTCACTTCACGACCACAAGATGACATTCCTTGGGGCCGAATTGAAATCTAGCACACATGCATACGCTAAGCATTATGTCTGGTCTACTAGCATAAAGATAAAGTAATGAACCTATCATAGACCAGTATGCCTTTTGATCAACAGACTTACCTCCTTTGTCGAGGTCCAAATGCCCATCAGTTCTCATTGGCGTTTTCACGGTCTTTGCATCCTTCATCCCAAACCTTTTGAGCAGGTCTTGAGTGTATTTTGTTTGGGAGATGAAGGTTCCTTCCTTGATTTGCTTCACTTGAAATCCAAGGAAGTAGTTTAGCTCGCCCATCATTGACATTTCAAATTTCTGCATCATTACCCTACTAAACTCTTCACAAGACTTTTGATTAGTAGAACCAAATATTATGTCATCAACATATATTTGGCGCACAAACAGATCACCATTACAAGTCTTATTTAAAAGAGTAGGATCAGCTTTCCCAACCTTGAAAGAATTAGAAATGAGAAAATCTCTAAGACATTCATACCATGCTCTTGGAGCTTGGTTAAGTCCATAGAGCGCCGTAGAGAGCTTGTAGACATGGTCAGGATACCTGTCATCCTCAAAGCCAGGGGGTTGTTCCACGTACACCTCCTCCTTGATTGGTCTATTGAGGAAGGCGCTCTTCACGTCCATTTGAAACAACTTAAAAGAGTGGTGAGCAGCATAGGCCAATAATATACGAATTGACTCGAGCCTAGCTACAGGAGTAAAAGTCTCTTCAAAATCCAAACCTACGACTTGGGCATAACCTTTTGCCACAAGTCGAGCCTTGTTTCTTGTCACCACCCCATGCTCATCTTGCTTATTGCGGAACACCCACTTGGTTCCTATGACATTTTGCTTTGGATGTGGCACCAGGCTCCATACTTCATTTATCTTGAAATTATTGAGCTCTTCCTGCATGGCCAACACCCAGTCCAGATCCTGTAAGGCTTCTTCTACCCTAAAAGTCTCAATAGAAGAAACAAAAGAGTAATGTTCACAAAAATTAGCTAAATCTAAATGAGTGGTTACTCCCTTGCTGATGTCACCTAGAATCTGATCCACTTGATAATTCCTTTGGATGGTGGCCCGGACTTGAGTTAGAGGTGCTTGTTGTACTTCTTCCTCTTTATCCTTTTCTTCATGTGCTCCCCTTGATTCATGCATGTATCTTGAGGTACCTATTCCTCATCTTGAGTTAGGGGTTGCACCATTGTTGAGGAAGATGGTTGATCTTGATCTTGTTGTTCCTGCGGTCGCACATCACCTATTGCCATAGTTCTCATTGCAGTTGTTGGAACTTCATCCTCATCTACATCATCAAGATCAACTTGCTCCCTTGGAGAGCCATTAGTTTCATCAAATACAACGTCACTAGAGACTACAACCAAACCCGAAGGTTTGTTAAAGACTCTATATGCCTTTGTATTTGAATCATAACCTAGTAAAAACCCTTCTCCAGCTTTGGGAGAAAATTTTGAATGCCTACCTTTCTTAACCAAGATGTAGCATTTGCTCCCAAATACACGAAAGTATGAAACATTTGGTTTGTTACCGGTTAGGAGTTTGTAGGATGTCTTCTTGAGGAGGCGATGAAGATAGAGCCAGTTTATGGCATGGTAAGTTGTATTTACAGTTCTAACCAAAATGGCTCAGGCGTCTTGTACTCTCCAAGCATTGTTCTCGCCATGGCGATGAGCGTCCTGCTCTTTCTCTCTACTACACCATTCTGCTATGGTGTGTAAGGAGCAGAGAACTCATGCTTGATGCCTTCTTCCTCAAGAAACTCCTCTACTTGAAGATTCTTGAATTCAGATCCATTGTTGCTTCTGATCTTTTTCACTTTGAGCTCAAACTCATTTTGAGCTCTCCTTAGGAAGAGCTTTAGAGTACCTTGGGTTTCTGTTTTATCCTGCAAAAAGAATATCCAAGTGAAGCAAGAAAAATCATCAGCAATAACAAGACCATATTTACTTCCCCTAATGCTAAGATAAGCAACGGGCCCGAAGAGATCCATGTGGAGGAGTTCTAGTGGTCTTGACGTTGTCATTACATTTTTGCCTAGATGAGTAGTTCCCACTTGCTTCCCTACCTAGCACGCAGCACAAGGTCTGTCTTTCTCAAAATAGACATTGGTTAGTCCTAACACATGTTCTCCCTTTAGAAGCTTATGAAGATTCTTCATTCCAATATGTGCTAGACGGCGGTGCCAGAGCTAGCCTATATTAGTCTTAGCTATTAAACATACATCTAGATCGGCATTTTGTTTAGAAAAATCAACTAAATAGAGCTTGTCGTCTAATACACCTTTAAAAGCTAATGAACCATCACTTCTTCTAAAGACAGATACATCAATATTAGTAAATAAACAATTATATCCCATATGCCATAATTGACTTACAGAGAGTAAATTGTAACCAAGTGATTCTACTAAGAACACATTAGAAATTGAATGCTCGGTAGTGATGATTATTTTACCCAAACCTTTGACCTTGCCTTGATTCCCATCTCCAAATATGATCGTGTCGTGGGAATCCTTGTTCTTGACGTAGGAGGTGAACATCTTCTTCTCCCCCATCATGTGGTTTGTGCATCCGCTGTCAATAATCTAGCTTGTGCCCCCAGATGCATAATCCTGCAAGGTGATTTAAGCTTGGGGTTTTAGGTACCCAACTCTTGTTGGGTCCTACAAGGTTAGTCACATAAGACTTTGGAACCTAGATGCAAGTTTTGTCTCTCTTGCACTTAGGCCCCAAATTTCTAGCAACTACTTTATCATTTTTACAAATAAGCACAAATGAAGCATCATAAGTATGATAAAGCATAGTTGGGCCATTAGGTGCATTCCTAGGCGCATGAGAAACGACATGATGAACATGGCACCTAGGTCTATTCCTACCATGAGCATACGAAGAGCTAGATGATGCAAACATGGCATGTGAGTCAAAAATAACATCATGACGAGTAGGTAAAACAACACGATCATAACAACTATCATGATGAGCAACACTAGAAACATTATTAACATGAGCATAAAGATAGGCATGGTTCTTTTTGTTATGTTAAGAGTGAGAGCTACCGCCATTAGGAGCCTTCCCATTCTCCTTGTTGAGATTGGAGGCCCTTTGGCTTGTTAAGTCTTGGTTCCCTTTTGGAAGACAAGTCTATCGTTAATGGAGGGATGTCTCCAATGGTGTAGGCATCCCTAGCAAATTTTATTTTATCATTTTCACTCTTGCAAGTCTTAAATTGAGCATTAAGATTTGCAACATCATTATTCAACTTAAGAATAGTGGAAACATGAGTATTGCAAGCATCAATATCAAAATCTTTACACCTATTACAAATAGACATATGCTCCACAAATGAACTATTAATGTTCACTTTTTCTAGCTTAGCATTTAAATCAGCATTTATATTCTTAAGTCTAGACACAGATTCATTACAAGAAGATAATTCAGAAGAAAGAATTTCATTTCTCTTAACCTCTAAAGCAAGAGATTTTTCCGCATTAACAAGTTTATCGTGTTCTTCATAAAGAATATCTTCTTGTTTTTCTAACAATCTATCTTTCTCATTAAGAGCATCAATTAATTCATTAATTTTATCAACTTTGGATCTATCTAAACCCTTAAAGAGATCGCTATAATCTACCTCATCATCAGAATCCTCATCACTAGAATAAGTGTACTTAGGAGTATCTCGAGTACGTACCTTCTTCTCCTTATCCATGAGGCATGTGTGATGCTCGTTGGGGAAGAGAGAGGACTTGTCGAAGGCGGAGGCAGCAAGTCCTTCATCGTCGGAGTCGGATGAAGAGTAGTCGGAGTCCCATTCCTTGCCGATGTGTGCCTCGCCCTTCACCTTCCTGTAGTTTTTCTTCCTCTCCTTCCCTTTCTTTTTTTGTGCCTGGTCATTATCATTATCGGAACATTGTGCGATAAAATGACCAGACTTACCACATTTGAAATAGGAGCACTTTCGCCTTGATTTGTTCTTGTTGGGATACTCCTTGCGTCCCTTTAAAGTGGTCTTGAAGTGTTTGATTACAAGCGCCATTGCCTCTTTGTTGAGCCCAACAGCCTTGTTAGGTAGCGCCTCCTTGGTGCTTGTTGCCTTGAGGGCAATGGGTTTTGGCTCATAGAGTGGGAGTGGTTCGTTAGCGATGTCATCAACGTACCTAGCCTCCTTTACCATCATGTGCTCGTTTACGAATTTTCCAAGGATTTCCTCGGACATCATCTTGGTGTACCTAGGATTCTCATGAATAAGATTTACAAGACGAGGATCAATAACGGTAAATGACCTTAGCATGAGTAGAACGACATCATGGTCCGGTTCGTCCATCTTGTACTCTCATAACTACGAATCTTGTTCACTAGGGTCTTGAGCCTGTTGTATGTTTCGGTTGGCTCCTCTCCCCTTTTCATGGCGAATCTCCCAAGCTCACCTTCGACTAGTTCCATCTTTATAATCATGGGGGGCGTCATTTCCCTCATGAGAGATCTTAAGGGTGTCCCATATTTTCTTGGCATTGTCCAAGCCACTGACTTTATTGTACTCAACCCTGCATAGGGATGCTAACAACACAATAGTAGCCTGGGCATTCTTTTGAATTTGCTCGTTAATAAATATGGGATTATCGCTACTATCAAAATGCATTCCATTTTCCACTATTTCCCAAATGCTAGGATGGAGAGAAAATAAATGACTACGCATTTTATGACTCCAAAAAGAGTAGTCGTCTCCACCAAAGTGGGGGGGGGTTTATCGAGTGGAATAGACAATAAATGTGCATTTGAATTGTACGACATGCGAGAATAATCGAATGAATAATTTTGATTAACCGTTTTATTTTTTGTGGACATGTCTTCGTCGTCATCGTCCCTTGGTGAAGAAGAGGAGGCGTCGCTATCGTAGTAGATAATCTTCTTGATGCGCCTCTTCTTCTTCCCATCCTTCCTCTTATTGTTTGAGCCTGAGTCGTGGGCTTGTCACCTTCTGGCTCATCAACATAGAGAGTCTCATTTTCCTTCTCCTTGTCATTGATCACCATTCCCTTGCCTTTAGGATCCATCTCTTCGGGTAGTTAGTCCCTTGATGAAGAGAACGACTCTGATACAAATTAAGAGCACCTAGAGGGGGTGGGTGAATAGGTGATCCTGCGAAAATCAACTCTAAACAAGACAAACTTGGTTTATAATAAAAGTTAGTAGAATCAAAACCAAGTTGATATGAATAGAGGTAGGGAGAAGAAGAGAACTCTTCACTTGATTGTTCCTTTAAGATATGTATTAAACTTAGGAACAATAACACAAGTGAATATGTGAGAACTCTATGAAAAAACAATCACAATAAAGAATGCATACATGACACGTTGATTTTATCCTGTGATTCGGCCAATGCCTACTCCACGTTGTGGTGACCTCCTTTGGTCAAGGGTTGCACTCAACCCCTCTCAAGTGATCCAAAGATCAAACTTGAGTACCATGGTTTTTCTTCCTTATCTCAAGTTTTCCCTTTATGAGGAATCTCCACAATTTGGAGTCTCTCACCCTTACACAATAGATCTCAAGTGAATACAAGAGTAAAGGGGAAATAGAATCACACACACGAGACAAATTTGCAGCGACTCATGCACACAAAACAAGAGAGAAGAGCACAAAGACAGCACATCGGAGTTACAACTCAAAACAAGTGCCCAAATCTCAATCTACTAAATCAAAGGCGCGAATTCAATGTCTCGGCATTGTTGGATGTTCAATGACTGCTTGGTGTAGTGCTCCATGCGCTTAGGGGTCCCTTGTATAGCCCCAAGGTAGCTAGGAGCCGTTGGAGTTCCATTTGGAAGGCCCTGGTTGCCTTCTGTCCGTGGGCGTACCGGACAGTCTGGTGCACCACCGGACAGTGAACAGTGCATGATTCCCTTCCTTGTTTGGCGAAGCCGACCATTGCATCCACCAGCCCCTTGGTGCACCAGACAGTCCGGTGCGACCTGGTGACCGTTGGCGAAGTCCACGTGTTACTCGTTGATCGTGCGGCCGATCGTTGGTCGGGCGCTCGGCTAGCACACCGGACAGTCTAGTGAATTTTAGTTGTGGAGCCCTCAGCGTTTCCTAAGAGCGGCCAGTTCGCCAGGGCACTAGCCTGGGCACCAGACATTGTCCGGTGCACCGTAGGCTGGTGCAAGTCTAGCTCGCCTTAGCCAAACTTCTCCAATTCGATTTCTCTCACTTTGAGAAGGTTCCTAGCATTTAGTATAATAATGTTAGTACCAAAAACAATTTACTAAGGCTAGAATATACCTTGGTTTTCCATTTGCATCTTTTTAACTCTTAGCTCAATAAAGTCATAACTCTATGTGTTGAGCATCTAATCACCAAAACAATATAGAAATGGCCCGAGGGCACATTTCCCTTTCAATCATTCTCAACACCCCCTGGTTGATCCAGCAAACAAAGCATCCTTCAATTATTTCTCCAAAATACATGCTTAAGAAATCTGATATAAATGTATATTAAGTTGTTCTCCTTTAAAACCCACTAGTGGAAAAAATAAGGAGTATACCATTCTTTTGGATTATGAGTGAAACTCATACCGACTTTCAAAAGAAAGTATGCTTGTAATCATCATTTCTAAAACCCCCTTGGGGAAAATAAATGATGAAGCAAATGGCTTAGTTGATATTACCTCGTTAAAAACTTTGGAGAGAAAACCTTAACAAGGTAGACTAATACAAAGAAAAGAGTATAATATGATGGTATAAAACATGTTAAACATAACAGGGAATTACTCCCCCTGATTCTTGCAAGTCTTTAAGCCTTCTTATATCGATTCCCTCAACACATTTATGAAACATGGAGTGTGCTAGAGATTTTGTGAATAAATCAGCAAGATTATCACAAGACTTTGTTTGCTAGATGTTTATTTCTCCACTTTCCTGAAGTTCATGGGGATAAAACAATTTAGGAGCAATATGTTTATTATTGTTGTTCTTGATATCACATGTTTCCATCTGAACAATACAAGCTGAATTATCCTCATAGATAATGGTCGGTGATTCAATTGAACCAATACCAAAACGTTGTGAGTATATGGTTTACTATTCTACAAAGCCATACACACTCTCATGATGCTTCAAATAATGCAATTATTTCAGAATGGTCAGTGGACGTGGGAACCAAAGTCTGTTTAGAAGACTTCCATTAAATAGCAGTTCCACCCTGTAAGAAGATGAATCCTGTTTATGATCTACCATTGTGGAGATCAGATAAATAGTCAACATCAATATACCCCAATCAAACTAGAATCATCATTCTGTTGGGGTCGTGCTTCGGTGCGCCGAAGGTCTCACACGAAGAAGCAGCTTCGGCTGAAGTCGTCTCCAAGAGATGGCCGAAGGTTCCTTTTCATGGAGCTTCGGCGTTTTAAACCGACATAGAGATAGAATGACCTTTTTATTCATATAGGTCTGAGTCAATGTTGTAAACATTTGTAAGGGGCATAATTGTAATTTGTCACGGGCTGCGACCTGTGCCTATAAATAGATGAACAGTACCTCTGTACTGTTCACGCGAACCTGTCATTTGCCTTCACATCACACTTGCATTCTTGCCTTCCTCAAGACCGAAGGTACATCTGTCATTTATATTCATTTGTATTAATAAAAATGGAAATGATTCTATGTTAATATTTGAATGTCCATTTTATACCTCATGATTTATACGAATGCTTCATCCCATGTTGTCATGTTTACGAAGGTGCGTCCTTCGTAACCTTCGTCCGAAGTTCCTTATGTCCCGAAGGGATGTAATGAAGTGGAGGACGAAGGACCTTAATATTTAACATTTTCTGTGTTGCCTTGTCCTTAACTCTTAGCATTTGAGAACAAGCTCCCAACATTGGCGCCCACCTCCGGTGAACTCACTTCCACTTTTCTGAGCTGATGGCTTCGTTCAACAATCAAGCTGGAGCTGCTTCGGCTTCGAAGCTGGTGCTTCCGATAACAGGCGGTTCTTGCTCAGAGCCGGCTAACAAGAAGCAGAAGAAGGAGGCTCAGAGAAGGGTGCAGCATGTTGGAGTGCAGGGACCTTTCATCAAGTCAAAATGGTCTCATATTCCAATTACCTTCTCTCAGGAAGACCTTCAGCTTAAGGATTATCCTCACAATGATGCTATGGTTATTTCTTGCGTGATCAAAGGATTTCTGGTCCACAATGTCCTAGTTGATACAGGCAGTGCAGCGGACATTATATTTGCTAAAGCCTTCAGACAAATGCAAGAGCCCGAAGACAAGATTCATGATGCTACGCACCCTCTTTGTGGCTTCGGAGGGCGGCAGATTGTGGCACTTGGGAAGATTACCATGCCGGTAACCTTCGGATTTGTCAACAACACAAGGACTGAGCAAATTGTGTTTGATATTGTTGACATGGAGTATCCTTACAATGCTATCATTGGTCGTGGAACTCTTAATGCTTTCGAAGCAATTCTTCACCCAGCTTATCTCTGCATGAAGATACCTTCGGACCAAGGACCTATTGCTATTCATGGAAGCCAGGAAGCTGCTAGAAGGGCCGAAGGAAGCTGGACTGACTCTAAGGCAATCCATAACATAGATGGAGCAGAAGCTTGTGAACAGTACAAATTCAGGAGGGAGAAGGCAGCTTCAGCAGACCAGCCGAAGCCCATGTTATTATGTGAAGACATAGCAGAGCAGAAGGTGCTGTTGGGCTCGCAACTATCTGAAGACCAGGAGAAAACCTTGATAAGGTTTTTATTCAACAACAAGGATGTTTTTGCATGGTCAGCCAATGATCTTTGTGGAGTGAATCGGGATGTTATTGAACATTCGCTCAATGTTGACCCATCCTTCAGACCCCGAAAGCAGAGGCTTCGGAAAATGTCTGATGACAAGGCCGAAGGGGCTCGCAATGAAGTAAAAAGGCTCCTCAGTGCAGGAGTTATCAGAGAGGTGAAGTATCCAGAGTGGTTAGCTAACACCGTCATGGTGAAGAAGGCCAATGGCAAGTGGAGAATGTGTATTGATTTCACAGATCTCAACAAGGCTTGTCCGAAGGATGAATTCCCGCTGCCAAGGATAGATTCTTTAGTTGACGCAGCAGCTTCTTCGGAGCTCATGAGTCTCCTGGATTGTTACTCAGGCTATCATCAAATTTGGATGAAGAAGGAAGATGAGCCGAAGACTAGCTTCATAACCCCAAGTGGTACATATTGCTATCTTCGGATGCCTGAGGGGCTCAAGAATGCTGGAGGGAGTTTCAGCAGAATGACTGCGAAGGTTCTCCAATCTCAGATAGGCAGAAATGTGCTGACTTATGTCGATGACATCATTGTAAAAAGCACGAAGCAAGAAAATCATATTGCTGATCTGCAGGAGACCTTCGCCAGCTTCAGACAAGCTGGTCTGAAGCTGAATCCAGAAAAATGTGTCTTCGGAGTGAAGAAGGGCAAATTTCTTGGATGCTTGGTTTCAACAAAGGGAATCGAAGCTAATCCAAATAAAATCGAAGCTATACTTCGAATGGAGCCACCAACCACAAGAAAGGGGGCCCAAAGATTGACAGGAAGGCTGGCATCTCTCAACAGATTTATATCCAGATCAGCAGAAAGAAACTTACCATTCTTCGAGGTGCTGAAGTCAGCTGAAGTCTTTCAATGGGGCCCAAGTCAGCAAAAAGCCTTCGAAGAGCTGAAGCAATACTTAATAGATCTCACAACATTAACTCCACCAATGCCAGGGGCTCCTCTGTTGTTGTATGTGGCAGCTTCGCACTCAGCAGTAAGTGCGGCGCTTGTCCAGGAGAAGTTTGATGGCCAAGTTAAGAAGCAGGTCCCAGTATATTTTGTGTCTGAGGTCCTCAGTGTCTCAAAGAAAAATTATACAGAGCTGGAGAAGGTGTTGTATGCCGTTTTAATGGCATCCAGGAAGCTTCGGCATTACTTTCAGGCATTCAACATTATTGTTCCTTCTTCGCAGCCGTTGAAGGACATCATGAGGAATAGAGAAGCTACCGGGCGTATTGGAAAATGGGTTGCGGAACTTAATGAATTTTACATTGATTATGTGCATAGATCCTCAATTCAGTCTCAAGCATTGGCAGATTTCATTGCCGACTGGACGCCAGGGGCTCAGGACGAAGAAGCGAATAAAGATGCCGAAGCATGGACAGTGTTTTGCGATGGCTCTTGGGGAACCTTCGGAGCAGGTGCAGCTGCTGTTTTGGTCTCACCATCCAAGGTTAAAACTTGCTATGCAGCAAGACTTGACTTCAGCTGCACAAATAATATCGCTGAGTACGAAGCTTTGCTCCTGGGTCTTCGGAAACTAAAGGCAATGGGGATCAGAAGGGCAATTCTTAAAACTGATTCCCAGGTTGTTTCGGGTCATATTGATAAAAGTTGCAAGGCTAAGGACCCGAAGCTTGAAAAATACCTAGACACGGTCCGAAGGATCGAAGCTTCCTTCGAAGGATTTTCTGTTAAGAATATCCCTCGAGGACAAAATGAGCATGCTGATTTGTTGGCCAAGTCTGCAGCACAGGGGCTGCCGCTACCTTCGGATGTGTTCTTTGAAACAATAAAGGCACCTTCAGTGGAGCTACTTGAAAGAGCAGTCCTTAACATTTCTCCTGTGTACAGTGAAGATTGGAGAACTGAAATAATCTCTTACCTTCAGGGTAACTTCTTATCAGATGACGAAGCTTATAATAAAAGGATAGAGGCAAGAGCTCGTCCCTATGTCATGATAGAAGGGGAGTTATACAAGCATGGAGTTTGTGCCCCGCTGCTCAAGTGCTTGTCTAGGACCGAAGGTATAGAGTTGATGAAGGAGATACATGCAGGCCTGTGCGGATCCCACATCGGATCCAGGCCGTTACTTGGAAAAGTGTTCCGTCAAGGATTTTATTGGCCGAAGGCAGCTTCGGATGCAGCGGAGTTAGTTCAAAAGTGCGAAGGTTGTCAAAAATGTGCAAGAGATCAAAAGCAACCTTCGTCTTTGACACAGCTGATACAACCCATCTGGCCATTGCAAAGGTGGGGCCTCGATTTGCTGGGTCCATTACCACCGGCTCAAGGCAATTTGAAGTATGTTATAGTGGCTGTGGAGTATTTTTCCAAGTGGATTGAGGCGAAGCCATTAGCCACAATAACTTCGGCCACTGTCCAAAAATTTTTCTGGCAGAATATTGTCTGTCGCTTCGGAGTGCCGAAGGCCATCACTGTAGATAATGGAACACAGTTCGACTCCGAAGATTTCAGAAATTTCTGTGACCAAATTGGCACGAAGATCCACTTTGCATCAGTCAGGCATCCGGAGTCGAATGGGCTTGTTGAAAGGGCCAACGGCATCATAATGACAGGAATAATGAAGCTAATTTTTAATCAACCAAGGGGAAAATGGCCAGATCAATTGACCAAAGTGGTGTGGAGCCACAATACAACAACATCAAGGTCTACAGGCTTTACCCCATTCAAGTTATTATTCGGTGACGAAGCAATAACTCCAGAAGAAGCTAAAGCTGGATCAATAAGAGTGCTAGCTTCGGCAGAATCAGGTGCCGAAGATACCTGTTTGGTGGAAAAAGATGCTTTAGAAGGGATCAGGCTTCAGGCCGTGGAAAATATCAACAAATACCAGGCTGAAACAATCAAATGGCGAGATAGAAAAGTCCGGCTAAAAAATATTGAGCCAGGACATTTGGTGTTTCGGAGAGTGGCCAACCCGGATACAGTGGGCAAGTTGCAACTGAAATGGGAAGGGCCTTTCTTAGTAGCATCTTCGTCAAGGCCTGGTTCGTACAGACTGAAGGACATGGATGGCAATGAAATTCCAAGATCTTGGAATGCGGATGAGCTTCGGCGGTTTTATGTATAACTTGATGTAATTTTATCCTTTCTTTTCTTTTTTATGGCACCCTTTTCCTTTCTAAAGGGGGAGAAAGGTTTTTAATGGGGCCACCATTTGTAATTTTCCTTTTTAGTTTTATAAGAGCAAAATCCCCCAAAAGATGTAAATGTAAAAGCTGAGAGCGCACCATCGAGTGCCGACACTGAAAAAGAGAAAAAAGCTCCGAAGACGTCCCTAAGGGGATGCAGAGCTTACAGCGAAAAGTCAACGCTGATTCCGCCGAAAGTAAAAGGCGAAGAAGCTCCAAAGTCGTCCCTAAGGGGATGCAGAGCTTACAGCGAAAAGTCAACGCTGATTCCGCCGAAAGTAAAAGGCGAAGAAGCTCCAAAGTCGTCCCTAAGGGGATGCAGAGCTTACAGCGAAAAGTCAACGCTGATATTGCCTAAGTAAAAGGCGAAGAAGCTCCAAAGTCGTTCCTAAGGGAATGCAGAGCTAATGTGTGGTTGTTTCTAAGTGATGGCTGACAATGTGGCTTCGGACATATGCTTCGGACATTCATTCGTGCATTACATTACATCATAACATTTGCATGCATAAGCATTCATTCATAGCATTTGTGTTCCCAAGTGGATGCTTCGGCAAAAAGCTTCGGAGAAGACGTTTTTTATGATCCGTTATGTAAAAGAAAAGCTTCGGAGAAGTGCCTTTTATGATTTGTTACGCTATGTTGTGTACAAAAGAGAAAAGTTTCGTTGCTCGGCAAGAAGAAGAATTGTTTTTATGCTTCGTTGTGTACGAAAAGAAGGGAAGGTGTTTTTTCGCCTTCGGCTCAAAATACTGATTTCGTCCACATCAAAGCATCTCAATCGAAGGGTAAGAATATATTACAAGGTATGTACAAAGTTCCTTGAAGAACAGTCTAATTGTATTTACAAGAATTGTTACAAAAATATCCTGAGTTTTTTTTTTTACAGTACACTTCTACTGATCTTCATTAAGTTTCAGCTTCGGCGACAGCTTCGGCGACATAACTTAGGCATCATCTTCACCTTCGTCATCCTACATAAATTAAGAGATTATGAGTAAAAATCAAGAGCAAAGGAAAAGGTAACTCCGAAGTATCATTTCTTACTGGTTCAAGATGACTTCGTGCTTCGTCTCCAGCTTTCTCTCGCCCGCCTTTTGTCCATATCATTTTTATAAATCTATTGGAGATACTTCGGGCGAGGTCAGGCATATCATCCAGGATTGATGGAGATAAGGTGAAGTTGGGCCTGTTAACAATTTTTCCGTGTTCGCAGCCGGCCTTCAGAAATGCAGCAGCGGTACCCCGAGAAGCTACCCAGGCACAGAAGTCGCCGTGCCCGGCTATAACTTCGTCAAGCTCTTCGATTTCAGCTTCAATATGATCGAAGGCCTGGGGTAAATTTTCCGCTGAAGGGTTAAATTTCCCGCTGCTGGCTCCAACAGAGTAAAATATCTTCTTTAATCGTCCAATGCAATTATTGCCGAAGTTCAAGCATTTGTCTTGAAGGCTTGTTAATGTTTTCTTCAACTCTGAGCTGGTCTGAACTTCGGCTTTAAGCTTCGAATTCAGTTCTAGCTTCTCCTGATCGAATTGTTTTGATTGATTGATAAGCTTCGAATTCAACTCTGATAATTTAGCCTCAGTCTCAGCCAGTAAGCCTTCGGCCGATTGGAGCTCGAAGTCTTTCTTTTCAATGATGGCAGATTGCTCTTTTATTTTGTTTTCTAAGTTTTCAATTATAGCTTCGTGCTTTTTGTCCTCCAAGTCTTGTTGCATCTTCAGAGCTTTGCTCAGTAGCATGCTCTGTATAGAAATAACTTATGTTAGTAATATTTTCATTGTTAACAGCAATAAAAACCAGGGAAGAGGTTGTTTACCTTGAAGTTAGAATAAAATAAGCTGCCGACGATATGTTGCCGTCGGTAGCGGCTGATGTCTGACTCTAGCTTCGGAAAACCGATACTCTTTGATAGAGTACCGATTACCCTAGCTCCAGTCTGGTCTCGAATGCAGCCTAGCTTTTCATCATCTACACCTCCAAATAGGAGAGCACCTGGCTTGTAGCCGCAAGATTTGGCATACTCTTTAAGTTCTTCTATTTCGTCCTTTGTAAGTTTTTGCCCAATTAAATTCTGAAAGGAATAGGCTTCGTCGTCCGAAATGTCTTCGGCTATTTCTTTTCCTTTTTCAGGCACTGTGGCCATGGATTTCTCAGTAGCAACACCACCTTCTTCTGCATCTATGTCTTCCAAAATTTTGTTAATATTCTCAATGGTTGTTTCTAAATTAACATCTCCGGCTGAAGCGGCTTCGGTAGCCGCGACCTCCGAAGGGGCGATTTCGACGTTTTTGGTGCTTTCGGCAGCTGCTGATTTCTGAACTGACGCTCTTGGCGGTGTCTTATCGATAACTTCAGTTACCGCAATGATTCTTTGCCGTTTGGGTTTGCTCATCTTCGTCTGATCCGGCTCGTCCACCTTTTGAAAAAGCTTCGTCAGTTGGAGCCCTAATGGACTTAGCTTCGTGGGCATGGGTTCAGTCATTACCTTTAAAATTTCTTCCACGTCGCTGGTAGAAGGCGGTGTGGGGGTCCTCTCTTCTTCGGATATTTTCCGTTTCGGAGTTGATATTTTCCTTTTCTTCGGAATTTTCTTCTCTGCTGCTGGTTGCTCTTCATCCTTGGTCAGAATTTCGGCCACTCTTTTTCTTTTGAGGCCCTCGGCACCCTTGTTCAACTGCTCATAGTCTGGGTACTCGAAGCCCAGGGCATCAAATACTCGGTTCAGCCTTCGCTTCGGTCGGGTGCCGAAGGCCGCTGTCATTAATTGATCCTCCTTTTTGGAGTAATTCCCCAAGATTTCATTGCACATTGTCTCAACTGTGTCTAACCACTCTTTGCAGGGTTCCTTAAAGTACTTCTTGAATTTAAAGTGATAGGGCAGACGGACCAGCTCCCCCTTCTTCTTTTCTCCCTTCAGCTTCGGCATTTCCCACTCTTTTAAAGTAGGGAAAACTCTGAATGCCAAAAATTCCTGAACTAGATCCCTGGTGCCAATATGTTTTGAAATGATTTCAAATTCACCCAGAGCGGCCCAGGTAGGACCCTTTAAATCGCCGATGCGGCAGCGTGGCCTCGTCTCTCCGAAGATTAATTCCAGAGGGCTTTGTACCAATTTTTCTCTGTCTTCGTCAACTTTTACGTAGAACCACTCAGACTTCCAGCCTGCTGGCCATTTGCTTCGGTAGCTGATGACAGGACACTTTGTTGTCTTTCGGTAGGCAAAATTATAGCAGCCGAAATTATCATGTAGTCCATCTTTTCTGGCCTTTGTTTGGTAATGTAATTCGTGAACTCGGCAGAAGCTGTCGGCAAAAGGTTCCATAGCTTGGCTTCGGAGGGCCCAAATATAAACATTGAGCCTAACGATGGCGTTAGGAGTCAGTTGATGAAAATAGATACCAAACCTCCTCAATATCTCTGCAATAATATTGTGCAGAGGAAATCTCAGCCCAGCCTTTAAAAAGCTTTTGAAGATAACAATCTCATCCTTCCCTGGCTTCGGGGTGGATTCTTCTCCCCCGAAGCGGAGTAGCTTCTTCTGATCTTCATTGAAATAACCTGCTTTCACCATCTTCGGAAGATCAGCTTTTGAAACAGTTGATTTCCCAAAATCCAGGTGACTGGGCTTGCTGGGCGTAGCAATGTGGTAGTCATCTTCGGAGTCAGTCCCATCAATGTTTTCTTCTTCTTCGGCTGTTGTCGGGTTTGCTTCGGCAGCAGGCCTCTCTTCCGCAGTCACTAGACCGGAGCGCTGCATCGCTTCGGAGATGGGCACAGTGTCTGAACCTTCGGCTTTGTCTCCCTCACGTACAACTTTGGCAGTAGATCGCACTCGTGCCATGTGATTCTGAGTTTGGGGAAGTCAGAAACTTTTTTCTTTTCTCCGAAGCTCTCCTTTCTGACGACGTAAGCGTCGGGACGGACCTTCGTTCGAATCTGAGAGTCAAGCTTCGGCTATGGTGGAAAATTTTGGCAGCAAAACAGTGCAAATAGCAATGAATGCTGTGGTAACTTCACACCTACCCGCTTGTTTATATAGTACTGCAGGTAAGAAGGCGAAGCGGCAAGATTTTTACACCAGACGGGCGGTCACTTGTACTCGCTGAGCAGTGGACCGCAAAGATCAAACAGTAACTCTGCAAGGTGGGCCTGGCACGTGCTCGGAAGCCGGATCGTTTCTCCGCAACGAGCTCAGGGAAGGTGTTTTTTGGACCTTCGGCTTCCCGAAGCTGAAGAGGCTCTTTTTTCACGGGTCAAGCTCGTTACGAAAAACGATCTAGCACCGCGAAAGGGGCTACTGTTGGGGTCGTGCTTCGGTGCGCCGAAGGTCTCACACGAAGAAGCAGCTTCGGCTGAAGTCGTCTCCAAGAGATGGCCGAAGGTTCCTTTTCATGGAGCTTCGGCGTTTTAAACCGACATAGAGATAGAATGACCTTTTTATTCATATAGGTCTGAGTCAATGTTGTAAACATTTGTAAGGGGCATAATTGTAATTTGTCACGGGCTGCGACCTGTGCCTATAAATAGATGAACAGTACCTCTGTACTGTTCACGCGAACCTGTCATTTGCCTTCACATCACACTTGCATTCTTGCCTTCCTCAAGACCGAAGGTACATCTGTCATTTATATTCATTTGTATTAATAAAAATGGAAATGATTCTATGTTAATATTTGAATGTCCATTTTATACCTCATGATTTATACGAATGCTTCATCCCATGTTGTCATGTTTACGAAGGTGCGTCCTTCGTAACCTTCGTCCGAAGTTCCTTATGTCCCGAAGGGATGTAATGAAGTGGAGGACGAAGGACCTTAATATTTAACATTTTCTGTGTTGCCTTGTCCTTAACTCTTAGCATTTGAGAACAAGCTCCCAACACATTCTTTTTGTAAATGAGTCCTAGATCCTTTGTGCCATTCAGATATTGGAAAACATTCTTAACTCTAACCCAATGGCATTTGGTAGGAGCAGAACTGTATCTTGCTAGCAAGTTTACTACAAAATAAATATCCGGCAAGGTATTGTTAGCAAGGTACATTAATGCACCAATGACACTAAGATATGGGAACTCAGGTCCCAATGTCTTCTCTTCTTCATCCCTTGCTATGAATGGTTCTTTCTCTAAGTCTAGAGATCTAACCACCATAGGAGTCTTTGAAGGATAATACATATTCATATTGAATTTTTTCAATATCTTTTAGGTATATGTACTTTGATGTACAAGGATTCCAGAAGGTAAATGCTGAAGTTGATGACCTAAGCAAAATTTGGTTTTAGCCAAATCCTTCATCCCAAATTCTGTCGTCAAATGATGACGCGCTTCATCAATATCAGGTTTATTTCTTATGATATTGAGATCATCAACATAAACTGATATAATACAATATCCCACTTTGGATCTTTTGATGAAGACACAAAGACATACATCATTTTTCGTGTATCCCTTCTGCAGAAGGAACTCACTCAATCGATTGTACCACAATTTGCCTGATTGTTTTAAGCCATGCAATGACTTCTGCAACTTCACGCAATACATGTTGCGATTTGCCTTGGGATCTGGTACATCTATTCCATCTGGAACTTTCATGTATATATCCGAATCCAGTGACCCATAGAGATATGCGGTCACTAAGTCCATCAACTTCATAAATAAATGATTTTGTACTGCCAATGATATTAAATATTGGAAAGTTATTGCACTTATAACCGATGGATAAAAGGAAATATGTAAAAAAGAGCAAAATCCAGGGAAACCATACCTTCTTTGCTTCTGCTTTCAAAAGTTGTTCTCTATCTAGGTTTTCGAATCCCCTCATGTTATTAGTGTTTATGAGGGTCCCTAGAACTGGGAAAATGTTCCTGTCGCCAATAGAACTGTGAGATGGTGACACCAATGACCAGGACCGTAGGTTGAAGAGCTTGCCATCGGGCGACGCTGGCGTGTAGTATAATAACCTGATATTTCAAAAGAAACTGTCTAACTCATCCATAGATCTCTAGTCTAGCTCACTGCCGATAAAATTAAGGAAAAACACAAAATTGAAATTCTGTGTTGGAAATTTCTTCAAATGAATCTCAACAGTTCATCATCCAAATCAAAATTTTCATGTTAAGATTAGACACAACAGAGCGCAAAGAGTAATTAGCAACCACGCTCCGGCAAACCCACTCAATAACCAAACATACTTGGATCGTGACCAGCTAGCAACTGAGGCTGGTTGGGCTCTATGGGAGTCCGAAAGCAGGGCACGGAAATGCATGGGATCAGCTTTCATTCCCTGCCATAAATCACGAATTCTATGAACAAACAATGAGGAGAGGGGGGTTGTGGGCGAGCAGACCAGTGATTGGGATGGGGGAGTCGTCGGTGCCGAGGACGTCGAGCTTGAGGCGGCGGAGCGCATCCCAGAACCCCTCCTCCACTAAGCTCTGTATACGCTAAACCATCAGCTCCCGTGGGAAGCCCATCGCACCAGCACCCGCCATACCTCTCATCTTCCATCCCCCCCTCCGCCGGCAAGGTGAGTGGAGCTACACTTTGTTTCTAGTTTTTTTCTAGTTTGTCCCCCACAGAGGGTGAACGATCACTGTTGTGGCTGCTGCTGCGCGTGGTAGCGGAGGTGTTGCTCCTCTTTGAAGGATTGGCGATGACGTCCTGCACCTACAACTCCTCATCCTCAAGAATTCCTGACCAAGAACACGACAGCAGCTTGTTGAAATCCTACATTTCCCTACTCTTCCCCGAAGAGGGAAAAAATTTCGTTGAAACCAACGCCAGGTATTTGCGTAAAACCTTGTTCTACAAGCCTTGCTTTGTATTTCACCACTTCACCGTTTTCATTTCGTTTCTGAATGAAAACCCATTTGTATCCCACAAGGAAGATACCACGAGGTAAAGGCAATACACCCGAGGAAACTTCTCTTTTTGTAAAGTGAGGCTAACTCCAGTTCAATTGCATCCTTCCATTTGATCCAGTCAGAGCGCTTTTTGCCCTCTACCATGGTCTTAGGATCCAGATCACTCTGAAGGTCATCAGCAATTTTCTTGGAGAAATATATGTCGACAATAATAGCTTTTCTATCATAAGTTTCACTAGTTTCAACATAGTTGATGGCAATTTCGTCTCTGCTTAAAACTCGCCAAGATTTCCCAAATTGATGTGTCTAGGGTTTTTCGATGTCCCATCTCGGTAATGTGCGCATCCGAGCTAGGTCATGAATCATCACGATCCACTTGATATTGTGTATCCTCTTGGTGTCTATCAACAGAAAGTTGACTTGCATTCACTAGCTTTCTTTGCTATTTAGCAACAAAATATCGCTTAGTCACCATACTTCTCTCCAAGAGTTGAGTGGTTTTATTCGATACTTCCAGTCTTTCTGGTGCATTCCTAGCAGGAATGAAAGATTTTGTGACACCCTTATAGTTCGTGAATGCATCTAGCAGTTCATTTGCAAGTCTCTGCAAATGTATGATCTTCTGAACTTGTAGTTCAGTTTCTGTAGTACATGGATTAGAACCTAGAACACCCTGAGTATTCTAATTTATTTCCATGCATTCTTTTTGGTACTTAATGTCTCCCCCTAATGCTGGGAAATTCTCCTCATCAAAAATAGAATCAGCAAACCGGGTCGTAAATAGATCCCATGTCAAGGGTTCTAAGTACTTTATGATCGACAGAGATTGAAATCCCACATAGATCCCCACTTTCCTGTGTGGGCCCATTGTTGTTCTTTAAGGTGGTGATATTGGGATGTAAACACAACATCTGAATTTACGCAAATGGGAAATACATGGAGGATTTCCTTGTACCATCTGTATTGGTGAAGCATCATAATTATACAATAGGTTGTAGTTGGATAAGATCGGTAGCGTGCAGAACTGCATGACCCCAACACGACGAAGGCAATTTACAATTCATTAACAATGGTCTTGCAATGAGTTTGATCCTTCTGGTCAATGGCTCAGCCAAGCCATTCATGGTATGAACATATGGTACTCAGTGCTGAACTTGAATACCCAATGCCAGACAATAATCATTGAATGTGTGAATGTAAATTCAGCATCATTGTCCATCCGTATTGTTTGAATCCGATGTTTAGGAAAATTTGACTTTAACTTGATAATTTGAGACATTATCTTGGAAAATGCATGGTTACATGTTGAAAGTAAACACACATGTGACCATCAAGTACATGCGTCAATCAAAATCATGAAGTACCTGAATGGCCCAGGACTTGGTGTAATTGACCCACAAATATCTCCTTGAATTCTTTCAAGGAATTTTAGTAGTTCAACCATAATTTTGATATGTGATGGTCTCAAAATCAATTTCCCGGTTGCACATGTTGTGCATATAAAATCTTTTGATTTAGAGAAATTAGTTGTGGGCAAATTATGACTAATAGAATTGCCTATGGTTTTTTCATCATCCTTATGCCTGGATGAACAAGTTGATCATGCCATATCTGGAATGGATCAACATTTTGAAAAATCACCTTATATGCAACATGTGCGATGAACTTAATGTATGTATAGTTGTCGGGGGAATGACCCCCAGTCCCTAGGACCCGCCAGTCAGAGAGCATGCTAATCAAAGGAGCCCATGATCACTAGGGCCTGCCGATCAGTTGGGAGAGGCAGATATGTCAACCCTGAAAGGGCCTGCCCTTGGTCGAACCCCACGGCACCAAGCCTAGGGTCGGGCGTGGCGGGACCTATCAAGCGAGACCGAGCATGTCGAAAGGGAACCACTCAAGTGGATCCCACGCCCTGCCCCGGACTGACTCGCCATAAATAGCCGACCGCATTTAACCATGCCTGGTACCGTGCCATTGTGTGGCGATGGTTTGCTTCCCTGTCATGACCTACGAGCACCTCGTATCACATAACACTCATGACCCACGAAGCTCTAGCATGTGGCGTACTTATGGCCTATCAGACTAGGCTTGAGTGCACAGACCTCCCATAGGGCACTACACAATAGGTTGTGTCGAGCCCAGGCTACGGAAGCCAAGGGTCGGCGTAGCCCGAATGATGGCACCTGGGACCATCGCTGCCCCCACATCATCCATCATGATAAATACATGATAACTAGGTGGCCCCGGGCCCCACGAGTATGTGTGGCCTTACTTGGGGTAAAACCCTAGTTTTACCCTTGCCTTACGGCTCCTTCCTTAGGAAGCCACCACTGGCTGACCCCTGTTCCAGCCTATAAAAGGGAGAGGCTCGCATTTGGGCAAGGGGATGAAAGGGGAGAGCTCTTGGAGACAACCGAACGTCTTTAGACGGAGACGAACCCACAAGGACGAACAGGAGGAGGAGCGCCGACGAGGACCAGGAGGCCGGAGCCTCGCCAAGCCAAGACTAAGCTAGGACTCCACCTTGCAGCTTCTAAGCTCCACTTCCACCCTGATAAGAGATCTGGGAGCCTCTCCTTTCTATCTCGACTGCTTGTAACCCCTAGTACGAGTATGATCATCAATGGTGCCGGTAGCGCAAGCCACTGATGACTAAAAGTAGGGACATTCTGCCCGAACTAGTATAAATCTCATGCCCTCCACACACCCTTCGGTGCCCAAAACACGTACAATAAATTTACTTGATGGAACGAGGTACGAAACACTGACCATAGTATAACCTAGATGCAAGGGAGGGAATTTGCTCGCATATGTGTTTGCCATATCTGCTCGGCTTAGTCAAAAAGAGAAACTCTTCTAGATTTTCATCATGAGTTTCAATATGGATCCCATTTTGCTAGATATCTCTAAAACTTAGGAGGGTATGAGTGGAATCAGGATACAAGAGTGCATCCTCGATAAAAATTTTAGTACCCATGGGGAGGGTAATAGTTGCTCGTAGAGAGCCAACTATCATAGGCATCGCGTCCAATGATTAAACTTTTCCATCTCTCTTTTAAGAGTTTAAAAATATTTGATCTCCCTAAGTATAGAGTTTATGGTACAACTGTCCACAAAGCATAATTTCTCCTCTATTGAATTGACATCATTAGGCATCTATAAACAAAAAAACTCTAAATAAGGTTTTTTTATGCAACTTATTACTATACAAACATTTTATTCAACATCACACTATAGAAACAACTTTACAACAAGAGTTTGGTGACTCAAATCTCATGAGTCTACACATCTCACATGACTCTACTAAGATATTGGAGAGTTGCATACATCTCATGACATGAGTTTGTACATCTATACTTTATTACAACAACAATAAAATGACAATATAGGACATTTCCACAAGCCTAATTGATCATAGATCAATCCTCCAAGTAAGAGAGATTACATCAAATCTCCACATGGATCCTTCAAAAGATACTCAACGATCATGTCATCCGTATCTTGTGGAAGGATAAGCTTGTCGATGACAACAACGAGGTTCTCTCTAGCAAGAGTGTTCTATGGTTCAGTAGGAGCCAGTGAAGAACGTCCAATCTACGGTGTTGCTTCAACAAG
Organism: Zea luxurians; assembly: GCA_029449295.1. Classification (NCBI taxonomy): domain Eukaryota; kingdom Viridiplantae; phylum Streptophyta; class Magnoliopsida; order Poales; family Poaceae; genus Zea; species Zea luxurians. Next base: position 37,958,598 of record JAOPSE010000001.1, on the reverse strand, counting down.
GCTGAAATGTGCTTCAAATCTTGACTTGTCGGACTTTTCTTTCTTGAGGGATTTTGGTATAAAGTAACAAGGTGCTTAGGACAATTGTAGTCTCTAGCAATGTGGTCCTCACTATCACATTTGTGGCAAACTTTTATTTCCCTTAGGTGGTGGAGTCTTGCCTTTACCCTTTCCTTTCCTCCCTTATGGAATTTGCGATTGTTGAATTTGCGAGGTCCAGCGGAATTCTTGAATTTTTTTTTGAATCCCTTCTTATTATTAGGATTACGAACATTGTATGAATCTCAGGAAGTGGAGCAGAACTCGGAGGGCGCTCTTCAGCATTCTTTAAAAGAAGCTCATGATGTTTTCTATCTGAGTCAATGCATGCTTAAGCTGAGAATATTGCTTGAAATTGTTAGAGTGATATTACTGATGCAATATTTATCCTCTGGAAGCATAGTAGATAGAGTCTTTTCTATCTTTTCTGCCTCCGAGGGCTCTTTCTTGCAAAACTTCAACATAGAGCAAATACTATGAAGAGCATGATTATATTCCGCAATGGTTTTGAAATCTTGCAGACGAAGGTGATTCAACTCATGATTGGCCAAAGTCCATATGAGTTCCTTCTGCTGTTCATAGAGCTCCTTAAGAGCTTGCCATAAGGTATATGTGCATCTTTTCATAAGATACTCTTGCTTGAGATCTTTATGGATGTAGAGCCTCAAAAGGAAAAGTGCAATGCTCTTTTTTACATCATTAACTGGTTTGGCCCCAGTCATTGGTGCTGCAACAATCCCATGAGAAGCGAAAGTAATTTCAATGTTCGAAACCCAAGTTGGGTAATTATGCCCATCAAGAGCGAGTTCCTTGAACTCTTTACTAGCCATGTCCCTACAGTCATTACCATGGACTTTTATTAATTTACCATATAAATTAAGAATCATAATGGTGATGTTGTAAGCTCAAATGCAAAATCTGTAAAATTATGTATAATGAGTAGCCTTAAGGTATTTAACCTTACAATTGAATGAATATTTTGATTATTAGTGAGCATTATATAAATAATCCTCAAATTAATGAGGTATATCACCTAGTAGTGGGCAAGAAACTTGCTGTCTAAAAGCACGGTCTCTGGGCTGGTAAGTTCATTAAATGAACAAACTACATCCAATGCTTAGGTCTCCAATACCCATGCTCAACTAATTGTCAAAATAATATTCAAGAACTTCATATGACCTTTTTAGGTTAGCACGTATAGGTAATCATCTCAAACGATGTAGACCTTATAGTGAAAGGTATTTCAAATGTGGCCTAAAGCACGGTCTCTAGGCTAGTAAACCCTATAAAAGAATTTAGCGCAGCCAGTGCTTAGGACTCTGTCACCTTGTGCTTATCCCAAAAGATAAAAGAATTTTTTTTGCATGAGGATCATTAAGTTTTGACTTAGTTATATGCTATGTTTTGCAATAAAATTTAAAAGAATGCAAAAATAAAAGCAACTAGATATATATGAATTATAATTGTAAAAACAAATATAATTCATGGATGAGTGCAATTTTCTTATGAAACAGAAAAATATGTACAATTACATATATCATCAGTAGTCTAAATATTCAAATTTATATGCACAAAAACTGCTTAAGACAATAATTTGAATGAACACAAAGTTCTTCTGAATGAAATTGTAGAAAATAATAGACAAGAATGATAAAATAGTAGGACCAATTGGTGGTAATGGCCCACACTGTCCAGCCAAACCAAGGCGGCCCATGAGGCCCATCTATGCAAGGTCATAAGGGCTCACAGTCAGGGTTGAACTCTAACCGACCTCCCTCAACCTCTAGGTGGTGGTCGCCATAGGCCATGGCGTAGGCACGGCGGCCCCGGCTAGGCATGGGCACGGCGGCCACGACGCGACTCGGGCACATGGCCCCAGCTTGGCCCTAGACGAGTAGCCCCTAGCCATCGCGACTTCGGCCAAGCGTAGGTGTGTGGATTGAACCCTAACCAATCTCTCTCAACCTCAAGGTGGCGGCCACCACGGGCCATGGCATGAGCGCGATGGCCATGGTGCAGCTCGGACGCATGGCCCCACTGGCCCCCGGCCTTGGTGCGGCCCCGCTAGCCATCCCCTCCCCCAAGCGGCCTTGTGGTGTCAACCGCCATAGGCTAGATCTGAGGACCATAAGGCCCCCTCGTCGAAGGAGGGATGAATGCGGCCAGTCACCCTGTTGGGGTGGTGGCTGGTGAAGATCAGACCCCCTCGTGGAGCGTCTATGGTGCAAGGAGGTTGTCCACGACGAGCTGCGATGGTTTCAGTGACATCCGGCTTCGGTGAGGATGGGGAACGACGGTGTCGAACTCCTGCGATAGTGGGTGGAATAGATGGTGGCGGTACTAACTTAATATTCATGGGCATCATCGTTGACGATTCTGCATCTTTGGTTGGCATCTGCGGTGACGAGAGTGCGATGGGGAGGCTGCACTCAACCTCTGGGAGTGGCACCACTGATGTCCATCCGTGGATCACACTGAAGTGAACATTGTGCATTTGGACACAGTGTGGAGTGGGTGCAGCCACCGGCGGCATCGCCGATGCTTGCCCAGCAGCATCCGCCTCTAACAACGCATCATCGGCAACACAAAGAACTTCACGCAGACGACGAACGCGAAGAGGAATGGTAGGCATCATACCTGTAGGAAACGGGTGACGCCTAAGAGGGGGGTGAATTAGGACTTCTAAAACTACCACTAAACTAGGCCACAATTAAATCCCTAGAGCAAAACCTATGCAAGTAATCAAACTAGAATGTGCAAACTAGGTTTTGTCTAAGTGTTGCTATCTCTACCGCAGTGGCTAAGTTTCAATCTACACTAGATAAGTATGAATACAAGATTGAAACTTAAATGCTTAATGTAAATGCAGAAACTTAAAGAGCAAAGTAGAGAAACAAACTCTCGTGGATGACGCCGGTATTTTTACCGAGGTATCCTGAACCACACAAGGTCCCGACTAATCCTCGTTGGTGCCCCTACGCAAAGGGAAGCCCACACGAGGGCCAAGCACCACGGTCGAGTAACTCCGTAGAGAGTCGCGGGCCTTCTCCACGCGCAAGTGGTGCTCCGCTTCCGGCTCCTCACGGATGCTCCCCGCCGTCTCCACTATCGAGCTTCCGGCCGAAACACCACGGGCCTCGTTCCCTACGGTACACGGTGGCGGCCATGACACAACGCGGTTGTCACGGTCTCGCAAGACTCTCGCCCCACTCGGTACAATTACAACGGCTCGCGCAAGAGCCAAGGGGTTGTGTGGTTTTACAAAACTCACTCAACTAACTAGGGTTAACCTAGAGCAAGCGCTAAAGCGGTCTAACTAACCTAAGCACTTCGCAAAGCACCTACGCTAATCACCGTGTGATTCTATTAAGCACTTGGGTGTTTGAGCACTTGGAAATGTCTACTATATGCCTTGGTATGTTGCTTGGGCTCCCACACCTTCAAATAGCCGGTTGGGTGAAGTATATATAGGCCCCAACTCAATTCTAGCTGTTGGAGAAAAGCTGCAGTTCTCTGCGGCTCACCGGACAGTCCCGTGGTGCACCGGACAGCGCACTATAGCCTGTCCCGTGCGCCTAGCCGTTGCTCTGTCAGAGGAGGTGACCGTTGGCGCCGCAGGCTTTTCCACACTGGACAGTCTGGTGCTCACACCGGACAGTCTGGTGGTCTTCTCTCCGGGTGCCACCTGGAACTAGCCGTTGGGCTGGAGTTCCCTGGTGCATCGGACAGTCCGGTGCGCCTTCGCACAGACAGTCCGCAGCAGCACACTTGGACTCTTCTTGGATCTTCTTAATGTCTTCTTTTGAGGTGTTGCTTTTCTCAATTCCTTAGTCCAAGTAAATCTTGCATCCTGTGAACTACAAACACAAACACTAGAAAACTTATTAGTTCACGGATTGTGTTGTTCATCAAACACCGAAACTCAATTAGCCAAATGGCCCGGGGTCTATTTTCCTTACAATCTCCCCCTTTTTGGTGATTGATGACAACACAACCAAAGCAAGCAAATAATACAAGTATTTGAATGAAAATATGCAATCTACTTGCTAGGATGCATGTTTGTCCCCTCAATGTGATATTATGGACTTAAGCCTCCTCCTAACTCCATAATTCACTTACTTCCTATTTTGGGACCAAATAACCAAAACCACTTAAAAAACCATTTGTAGATATAAAATTTTGAATTGGTGGTGTTTGGTGTTTGATATAGTTTTCATTGCTTTGGTCCCTAAACTTCTCCCCCTTTGGCATCAACACCGAAAAGGAAGACATTAAAAGCATGTAGGAAGAATATAAAAGCTTGCCCTCATAAGAATTTTATCAGATGATACCATTTGAAGGATACTAAATTAAACCACATGAATGATATCAGTTGAAAGGATTACTCCCCCTAAACGAGTGTTCTCTTTGGAAAGAATTTTCTCCTCCTTTTTAGAGATGAAGAAATACTCCCCCTGACAGAGATCCTCTACTTAGGAAAAAGCATGTGAAAATTAGAGATGCAGGACATGATTTGAAAAGACTAACTTCCCTTATGCATAGGTAATAGAATATGAGTTAAGAACTTATGCATTTTTAGCAACATGGAAGTATATGATATGAAATATAGTCTAATCAAATGTTGGAGAAGACATGTAAATGATATAAAAAGTAGTCTCAAAAGATACCAATTGAAAGTCAATGGCGAGCTTGAGAGACATGAGAGATCTTGGAGATTTTGCAGTGGAAGATTGTTGTCTTTCTCCGAGGACCTTATTTTCCTTACAATGAGACTATCACATGAAATAGACTTGAAAAGGTGTTAGTCTCAAGGTATTAGATTATAGAGTAACCTCCCCCTAAAGGTGTGCATACAAGTTTTGAATACTTGTAGGAGATATGCACTTTGATTTGATATCAAGAGGGGCAAATTATCTATAATCCGAACTTTGGCACATATAAGTTAAATGATACAATTTGTAGGAGTCAAAATTTTCAATTGATGCATCATTTACTATGGAGTGATATAGAAGCTATGTGCCATGCTTAAATAAACGTTTTAAGCCATGTAGGTTTGCTTAAGTATATGAATTGAAAACAAGCAATCCTACCATATGATTTACCTAGTATGCATGATTTTAAACAAAAGTACATAACAAATGTAATACTAGGCAAGAAAGGTAAACTAGATACAAGGTAAATAGATACGCATATCTAAAAACAAGAGAAACAATAAATCTAGTTACCTTAGTCATGGGTGGGAAATTTGGGTCCAAAATTTTCACTAACCCACTTGGCAATGAACTTGATCCAATATGATGTATCCCATAATATACATCCCAACTTTGCCAAGTCTCCAAATTTCCCGAAGACCTTCGGTCCACTCACTTCCCTTTCGGGATCCAAACCTTCTTGGTGCTTTTCATGGTTGAAATAATTTCCTTTGGCACCCAGATGCGTTTGGCCCCCTTTCCTTTGTTCTCTTGCTTGTTGGCCTTGATTGCTATCACCTTTCCATTCTTTTTCTTCTTGATCAAATATGGTGTAGCAGACTTTTTATCCACATTTTTGATGTAGGTGTTGGAGATTTTGCTTGATGGCTTTTGCTTGAGCTTTTGCCTTTGTTTATCCCCGGTCATCGCCTTGCATTGGAAAGACTTGTGGCCTTCCTTGTGGCATAGCCTACAAATCACAGTTTCTCCCTCTACAGGCTTGTTCACTCCCGCAGTGGTGTTATCCTGTGGCGGTCAGATTTGTTTAGCTTTGCCTTTCTTGTCATACAAAGCCTTTCCAAAGCGAGCCACTACTTGCTTTAATTGTTCATTTTCCTTTGCAACCTCATCTGAACATGTTTCTACAAAAATATTCTCAACAAGAACTTGGTTGAAGGGGTTAGAATCATCAACTAAATCAAAGCAGGAAGTAGAAGCATCTTTCTTAATAATTTCAGATATTTCAATTAAAGATGCTACTGGGGTGCTACCAATGTTTTCTAGCTTAGTAGTTAGCTCATTATTGTGTATGCTAAGAATTTGTTAACTACCAATCTTCGGCAAGAACAAGAGAGTAGAGATAGCAGAGAACAAGAGAGAATGGGCGAAGTGGTTGAGTATTTTCGTAGGGAAACAGAATTTTGTTACAATTGATACCTTTTCTCTCCACACTTTCCTCTTTTTAACTAAGCCATTACATGACTCAACCACTCACACATGCAGCCTTTCTGTTGGTCACCTGACCAGGCTTCTACGCCCTTACCCACTCCGGACCACCCAGGCGCACGTTTGGTTTATGGATCCTGACCACCTTCTTGAGCTCGCCATCTTCAGCTTCACCACTTGCACGGCTCATGTCTTCGACATCACCCCTGGACGCCTGGTTGCTGACACTCCCCCGGTGAAGAAAACCTGCTTGCCCCCAAGCAGGCGCCTGAGGAAAAGCTTGCTGCATTGCCGTGAGATCCTCCCAAGTGGCCAGCGAAGGATGCATCTCAGACCATTTGACAAGCACAAGCGACTTCCCATCTGAACCAACACGATGCTTCATAACTTGTTCAGGTACTTGGAAACCATCCAAAGAGGTAGGCAGCTGACCAATGGAGACTAGAGGTGGAACAGCTTGCTTTAATTGCGACACATGGAAAACTGGATGAATGCTTGAAGTAGATGGCAATCCAAGCTTGTATGCAACAGACCCAATTTTCTCGATTACTGGAAAAGGTCCAAAGAACCGAAAAGCCAACTTTTGATTTGCACGAGGAGCAAGGGATGACTGGACATAAGGTTGAATTTTCAGGAACACTTGATCTCCAACTTCAAAATGTCTTTCAGTGCGTTGTTTATCAGCTTGGGACTTCATACGCTGCTGAGCTCGGGCTAAGTGTTGCTGCACCAACTGTTGCATGACTGTCTTCTCCTACAGCCAATCACGCAGAGGTGTATCTGGAGAGGCAGCATTCAAGTCAATACCGAAATGACGAGGTTTATACCCATACAACACTTCAAAAGGGGAAAACCCAAGAGCTGAATGCCAACTCGCATTGTACCAAAATTCAGCCAAGTAAATCCAGTAAGCCCACTTTTGAGGACAAGCATTCACAAAGCAACGAAGATATGTTTCCATACATTGGTTCACTCGTTCAGTTTGCCCATCCGTTTGTGGGTGATAGGAACTGCTTATGTTTAATGACACCCCTGCCAATGCAAACAGGTGCTTCCACAAGTTACTTGTGAATATACGGTCTCGGTCTGAAACAATAGCCAAGGGCAAGCTGTGTAACCTGTACACTTGCTCCATGAAGACATGTGCTACCGAGGCCGCAGTGGAAGGATGTTTCAGAGGTACAAAATGACTGAATTTGGAGAATTTATCCACAATCACTAACACACAGTTCTTGCCTGCAGACATAGGCAATCCTTCCACGAAGTCAATGCTAACTGTTTGCCAAGCTCCACTGGGAACAGGTAGTGGTTGGAGAAACCCTGGGTACTTGACCCTTTCAGACTTTGCCTTCTGACACACCTCACAAGACTGCACAAACTGCAACACTGTCTTCTTAAGGCCTTGCCAAGCGAAGAGTTGTTTAACCCGTTGATAAGTAGCTGGGAAACCGGAGTGACCCCAATAGGAGATGTATGCAAAGCCACCAGGACCTTCTGATGCATATCAGTGTTGCTCCCCAACCAAATCCTCCCTTTGTACCGAAGCAACCCAGCCATAAAAGAAAAATTCGGCACTGCTGTACTATCAACTGTCAGCTTTTCTATCATCCCTCGAGCAGCTGCATCCTGTAAGTAACCTTCACTAATCTCCTGACACCATAGAGGCTGCACAACTGACAGGTGAGAGCACAACACCTCTGTATGATTTTTCCTTGAAAGAGCATCTGCCACTCGATTCTGGGCACCTTGTTTATACACCACTTTGTACTGTAAACCCAAAAGCTTGGTAAAGACCCTCTGTTGCCAATGAGTATGCAATCTTTGGTCATTCAGATGGACTAGACTCTTTTGGTCTGTAAATATGACAAACTCAGCATGTAAGAGGTAAGGCCTCCACTGCTCCACAGCCACCAAGATCGCTAAATACTCCTTCTCATAAGTCGATAATCCTTGTGTCTTAGGACCCAAAGCCTTACTCATGAAAGCCAAGGGATGTCCATCTTGTAGCAAAACAGCCCCTACTCCAGTTTTACATGCATCAGTCTCAATGCAAAAAGTCTTGGTGAAGTCAGGCAGTGCAAGCACAGGGGCAGAACACAATGCTTGTTTCAGAGCTACAAAAGACTCTTCATGTTCTGAAGTCCAAATAAACAGCTGGCCCTTCCTAAGTAACTGGGTAAGGGGTTTAGTAATGAGAGCAAAATGTTTTACAAACTTTCTGTAATAGCCAGCAAGTCCCAAGAAACTCCTCAACTCCTTCACATTAGCAGGACTTGGCCAATTTTGGACAGCCTCAATTTTTGCACTATCAGTGGCGACACATTCCACACTAATTATATGCCCCAAATAAGCAATAGTTCTTTGAGCAAAATGACACTTGGACAGCTTAAGGTGCCAATGATCCTGCTGCAACAACTGAAAAACTGCTGCCAGGTGTTCCAAATGATCTCCAAAAGACTTGCTGTAAACTAAGATATCATCAAAAAAACTAAAACACATTTCCTCAACAATGATGCTAGTGTGGTATTCATGGCATTCTGAAATGTACCAGGAGCACCAGATAACCCAAATGGCATCACCACAAACTCAAAATGTCCAGTGTGCGTCTGAAAGGCAGTTTTAAATTCCTCTCCCGGTTGCAACCGAACTTGATGATATCCAGAAATGAGATCCAATGTGGAAAACCAACTAGCTCCCGCCAATTCATCAATCAACTGATCAAATTTAGGTATTGGAAACTTACTTTTAACCGTCAAAGCATTCAAATAACGGTAATCAACACAAAACCTATAAGACCCATCCTTCTTCCTTACTAAAAGCACAGGAGAGCTAAAAGAGGATGAACTAGGCCTGATCAGACCTTGTTGTAACATATAGTTAACTTGCTTTTCAATCTCATCTTTCAAAGATGGTGAATACCGGTAAGGTCTTACAGACACTGGTCTAGCTTCGGCAATCAGTGGAATAGAATGATCACAAGGTCTTGAGGGGGGTAAAGCAGTTGGAGCCGACAGCACCCCAGGAAACTTGTCTAGCAAGATTGCAACCTCAGGCAACAATGATGGTGCTGAAGGCTTCACCTCTGGATAGGACACTGAAGCAATATGAATCAGCAACTCCTCACTCTTATTGTGCCCTGCACCAAACAAACATACAGTGGTACCCTGGTATGTAATAGACAACCATTTCTGACGCCAATGAATCTCCATAGGGCTATGATTTTCCAACCAATCCATCCCGAGAATTAGATCATAACTCTGAATAGGTAGCACTTTTAAATCTTGGTGAAACAAGTAATCCTGAATGGACAAGTCAGCCTGCCCCCACTGAGATGTGCACTGCATCAGGTTGCCATTAGCGACCTTGACAGAAACCGAAGTTTCCTGAAGTACCACTGAAGCAAATTTTGGAAGGACAAACTGACTCACAAAAGAGTGAGTACTACCAGAATCAATTAGTATAGAAACTTCCACTTGCTGTATAACTCCTATCAATTGCAGCACCCCTTTTTTAGAATTCCCAGTCACCACTTCTGACAGCACCACCGAAAACAGCTGCTCTTCAAGTGCACTCTCTGGCTGTGGTGTTGTAGTGTCCTCCTCTGTAGGCAACAATTCCTAGACTTCCTGTATAGCCTGCAACTGCACCGTAGCTCCACAGGTGTGACCCCTGTGCCATTTTTCTGCACAGCGATCACACAACCCCTTCGCTCTCCGAAAAGCACGCAAGGAAGCCATGCGTTCTTCCACCGATTTTGACCCCTGAGGTGACTTTTTATCTAGTAACTGAGGCCCCACCTTGCCCCCAACTGGGGGTGCAGGCAAAGGAAAGGGACCCTTCGACTCAGCCTTGTTCCAATTCCCTAAACTGAACTTGGTGAATTCTCAACGTCGTACAGGGTATGTCACCTCCTCCTGCAATAATGCTAATGTACAAGCTGTGTCTAGATCCCCAGGGCGCTGCACCAACACCACAGCCCATACATCTTCACGAAGCCCTTCGACAAATCTGGTAGTGAAATAGAGAGGGTCTTGCGACGTTTCATACGCCGACAGTTGGCCCATCAAAGTAGAGAACCGAGAGATGTACTCCGACACCGAACCCGATTGTCGGATCCTAAACAGCTGACGGAGCAATGTTTGGTGTTGATCTCTTCCAAACCTGTCCATTAGCAGCTTACAGAACAGAGGCCAACGCAAATCCACAAACCTCCGCTGGATTGCCTAAAACCAACACGCTACAGCCGGAGACAATTGCATAGAAATAACCCTGATCCACACTGCAGGTTCCACTTGATACATATCGAAATAAGATTCACACCGAGAAATCCACAGCCGGGGATTGTCACCATCAAACACAGGAAAAGGTAATTTGGGCAGTTTACCCAAAGCATGGAAACCAGAATCACTATATCGCAGTCGAGTATCACTCGTATCAATCTTAGGCATGGGACCTCTACCATTAGGAGAAATTGGTGTAAACGAAGAGTAGTGCATACCCTTTTGAGGATCAGGAAGGTAAGTCAGCACAGATCCAAAATTGTGGTCCTTGAACGACTGCTCCTGACGATGCCCCATCATCCCCTCCGCCTCAGAACAAAATCCATGGCGAACTGAGATGTCCCCAGGCTTCAGCAACAACCCAGGTTCTGCAGGCGCCTCGAGCGAAGAGCGATCCCAGAGCTTGTTCAACTTGCAAATCTCTAGCTTGATATCCTCCATAACACCATCCACCTTGGGCTTCCATGACGACAGCTCCGATCCTGCCGCCTCCAAGACACTGATTCGATCATCACGTGATGAAGCCAAATCTGAAAACTTTTTCTCCCACTTTTGATCGAGCGCTGAAAACTTCTTCTCCATCTCCTCAATGATCAACTTGTTGTTCACATCCATGGCTCCCAAACGGCGCTGAAGGCGTGTGAAATAAATCGTGGTGATGAACCGGCTCTAGCGTGAACACCAACCAGGATCAAGACCTCTGATACCAGATGTTAACTACCAATCTTCGGCAAGAACAAGAGAGCAGAGATAGTAGAGAACAAGAGAGAATGGGCAAAGTGGTTGAGTATTTTCGTAGGGAAACTGAATTTTGTTACAATTGATACCTTTTCTCTCCACGCTTTCCTCTTTTTAACTAAGCCATTACATGACTCAACCACTCACACATGCATCCTTTCTGTTGGTCACCTGACCAGGCTTCTACGCCCTTACCCACTCCGGACCACCCAGGCGCATGTTTGGTTTACGGATCCTGACCACCTTCTTGAGCTCACCATCTTCAGCTTCACCACTTGCACGGCTCATGTCTTCGACATCACCCCTGGACGCCTGGTTGCTGACAGAATTTCCATTTTCTCTAACAAATTTTCAATAGCTTCTTGGGAGCTAGCTAACTTAGCCTTAAGTTTTTCATTCTTTTTAATAAGGCTATCATCGGTAGCAGTGGATGGAGCACTAGATTCTAATAGCTCAATTTTAGTTGATAGCTCACTATTTAAGTTTGCAAAAGTTTCAAATTTTTCTAGCAAATCTTTGTAATCATTTTGAGAGCTAACCAACTTCTTTTTCAAGGTTTTAAGTTGAGCCTTTTGTTTAGTGCAAACATCTTGAAAAAAATCTACGGCTTCCGCAAGCTCGTCTATGGAGGGCTTTCCCTCACCTTCATCATCGCTACTGCTATCATCACTAGAGGATAGAATGTTTTTGTTACCTCTTGCCATAAGGCATTTGTGTGATGACCGTGATGTGCGTGATGAGGACCGGTGGCTGCGCATCCTTGGAGGTTCATCTTCACTTGAAGAATCATCCCAAGTTCTAACACTTGTTAGCGCCTTGCCTTTGCTCCTCTCCTTTTTGGGTTTGGCCATATTTGGACAGTTGTCCCTGAAGTGGCCCTTCTCCCCACATGCGAAGCATCCTCTCTTCCTTTGCTTTTTCCTGTCAATGTTAAAGAGAAGATCCTCGACCTACAGGGGCACACCCATTAGATTAATCTTGCGGATCATCCTCATTACCTTTCCGACGCGTCGGATTGTTTCTTCGTCCTCGGAGGATGATGTGCATGGTTGATTATCTTCATCATCATCACTTTCTTCTTCTTCCTCTTCTTCACTTGAGGAACTTGGAGTAGGAGCCTTCTTTTTGCCCTTCCTTTCATCACATGCAAAAGCATATGGTCTTGAGGAAGTTGGCTCCTCTCCCCAACTCATTTTTCGCGACATTTCAAAGGCCGCGATTTTCCCAATAACAATGGTCGGGGTCATGTTGCTCAAGTCCTCCATGTTGTGAAGGATGGTGATGATGCTCCCATAACTTTGTTGTGGTAGCAGGGAGATAATCTTCCTCACAATGTCCGCATCATCTAGCTTATTAATGCCAATAGAATTGAGCTCATTGATAATTAGATTCAAACGAGAATACATGTCTCTAACAAGCTCATCATCTTTCATAGCAAAAGAATTATACCCATTTAAGACTAGGCAATGTTTTTGCTCACGGACATTGGATGTGCCGTCATGGAGCTCATACAATTTTAGCCAAATCTCATTAGCAGTTTTCAAGGTAAATACTTGATTAAAAATATCCATGCTAAGAGATTCATACAAGCAATTTTTGGCTCTAGCATTTAAATGAATTTTTTTCCTCACTCGTGGTGGGTTTCTCGGGATTCTTGAGGGGTTTCATCCCGTCACGAGTGACTCTCCAAACACCTAGATCAACGGCCTCTAGGTAACAAGCCATTCTAACACTATAATATGGGAAGTTAGTGTCGTCGAAGTGTGGTGGCCTATGGGTATCCATCCCTTCCTCTAAAAAGCGTCGGCTCTTTTAGCGGTGAAGCTAAAGCGTTTCAAATGAGCCAAACCAGGCTCTGATACCACTTGTAGGAAACGGGTGACGCCTAAGAGGGGGGGTGAATTAGGACTTCTAAAACTATCACTAAACTAGGCCACAATTAAATCCCTAGAGCAAAACCTATGCAAGTAATCAAACTAGAATGTGCAAACTAGGTTTTGTCTAAGTGTTGCTATCTCTACCGCAGTGGCTAAGTTTCAATCTACACTAGATAAGTATGAATACAAGATTGAAACTTAAATGCTTAATGTAAATGCGGAAACTTAAAGAGCAAAGTAGAGAAGCAAACTCTCGTGGATGACACCGGTATTTTTACCGAGGTATCCGGAACCACGCAAGGTCCCGACTAATCCTTGTTGGTGCCCCTACGCAAAGGGAAGCCCACACGAGGGCCAAGCACCACGGTCGAGTAACTCCGTAGAGAGCCGCGGGCCTTCTCCACGCGCAAGTGGTGCTCCGCTTCCGGCTCCTCTCGGACGCTCCCCGCCGTCTCCACTATCGAGCTTCCGGCCAAAACGTCGCGGGCCTCGTTCCCTCTGGTACACGGTGGCGGCCGTGACACAACGCGGTTGTCACGGTCTCGCAAGACTCTCGCCCCACTCGGTACAATTACAACGGCTCGCGCAAGAGCCAAGGGGTTGTGTGGTTTTACAAAACTCACTCAACTAACTAGGGTTAACCTAGAGCAAGCGCTAAAGCGGTCTAACTAACCTAAGCACTTCGCAAAGCACCTACGCTAATCACCGAGTGATTCTATTAAGCACTTGGGTGTTTGAGCACTTGGAAATGTCTACTATATGCCTTGGTATGTTGCTTGGGCTCCCACACCTTCAAATGGCCGGTTGGGTGAAGTATATATAGGCCCCAACTCAATTCTAGCCGTTGGAGAAAAACTGCAGTTCTCTGCGGCTCACCGGACAGTCCGGTGGTGCACTGGACAGCGCATTGTAGCCTGTCCGGTGCGCCTAGCCGTTGCTCTGTCAGAGCAGGTGACCGTTGGCGCCGCAGGCTTTTCCACACCGGACAGTCTGGTGCTCACACCGGATAGTCCGGTGGTCTTCTCTCCGAGTGCCACCTGGAACTAGCCGTTGGGCTGGAGTTCCCTGATGCACCGGACAGTTCGGCGTGTGGGCACCAGACAGTCCGGTGTGCCACCGGATAGTCCGGTGCGCCTTCGCACAAACAGTCCGCAGCAGCACACTTGGACTCTTCTTGGATCTTCTTAATGTCTTCTTTTGAGATGTTGCTTTCCTCAATTCCTTAGTCTAAGTAAATCGTGCATCTTGTGAACTACAAACACAAACACTAGAAAACTTATTAGTTCACGGATTGTGTTGTTCATCAAACACCAAAACTCAATTAGCCAAATGGCCCGGGGTCCATTTTCCTTACAATACCTTCAAACTTCTCCAACAGAGAGCGATTTATTCTTTCCTCTGTTCTCGCGAGCACGTGTTGATAACGTGTTGTGATGTGGATTGAAAGCAAGAGAACAGAAAATGCAAATGGAGAGAACTATCTATTTATTGAACAAGACACTATATGTATATAGTAAAAAGAGACATCACGTGGGGATGCATCCATATGTCAGTGACCATTGAGAATCTACATGGGGTTTCATGCACATTTAATAGCATGCCATGTCATCATTTTAGATGACATGGCATAACATTTAAGAGGAATGGGTTCTATGGGATGAAATTAGTTTCATGGCGTTGAAACCATGTCAACCCATTTCCATGGTCTTGGAAACCGTGTGAAACCTCCATTGAGAGTGATTTGTTTCATCTTCACATATTTTATGAAATTCTATTGGTCATTTAGTTGCAACATTTAATTGGTATGTTAGTCTATGAAATGTTGAAGTGAAATTTTGCATTGAGAGATGTCGTTTCATTCTTATGAAATGTTGAATTAATTTAATCTCAAAAGAAAGTAATTATCTAACAATCTAAAAACCTGATAGACACTTTAAGATGGGTAATAGTTTTGCTGATGGATGAAACATGGGAATATTGGTGGATCAAACATTAACAAGTGGTCCATGAAACTTTATTTGTGGCTCACTGCTATAGACAAGTATTGGATTTTCAATCCTTGTTAAGGTCCTCTAACTATTGACAAAAGGGCAGATTTCAACAGTGCGATAGCATTTGGCAACATCTTAAATGTACCGTCTGACAAGCTCTATGATATGTACATCAATGAACACATAGAGACTACAAGAGAGCTCATGGAGGCTATCGAGCGAAGGGAGTGGATTGTGATTTCCTGGTCCAAGGCTGTAATACCCAAATTCTAGAATAATAAATGGAGAGGGAATATTAATTATGGATAATTTTCTTATTTAGCATGTGTGCAAGCATCTTGTTTTATCGGTTTATTAAGAAAGGGTAAACAAAAACAAAATTTTATTGCATCGCATGCTGGATTCTTGTTGTGTTGCATTTGATTTGAAATTTGGAGTTCACTTTATATTTGAATTTGAGATCAACTATTTAATAGAGAAAAAAGAAAAAAGAAAAAAGAAAAAAGAGAGCCTCGCTTGGGCATGGGCCGAATTCAGACCGGCCCGGTGCTCGCCCAAGCCATGAACTCCATAGAATTCATAGCCACACCCTTCATTTCGTCGTGAGCATCAAGAGGGGGTGTTCTGCGCCGGGAGGAAGGGAATTGGGTGCCGCTGCCAATGTTACTTGAGCATGTCGCCTCTGAGTCCCCGGATCATGAGTGTGAGTGTTCGCCCGACTGTGCCGCGGGTGTGTAACACATAGACGAGCAGCGGCGGCGAGCAGGGCATTGAGGATTTCTCATAGGAGTTCGGGTGCGTGGTCAAGCCGTCGGGTCACGTGGGCCTATCGTTGCCACTTTGAATCCAGGAAGGTAAGTCCTCTGCCCAGCCCGCGGCAGTGTTCACTTCGTTTTAGCGCCAACTAGTTTTAGTAGGAGGGTCACCGAGGGCCGATCCACGTGACTCTGGTGTGGTCATGCCGCTTGGTGAGGGAGCGCCGCCCATTGTGGTCGGAGGGGAGAAGATGAGGTTTAAGTCGTAGATCCATGGAGCAACACCATGATTTGGGCACCTGTATACCCTCTCGCTGGGATGATCTCAACCCTAGATGTGTAATCCGACGGCAGAAATAATATCTCGACTTGAATGGTGAGGCTAATCTGAACAATTGATTTTGGATCCAGCTGCCCAGATGGGCCAATACCTCTTCGCCATGCTAGTTTTACTAAAGAGTCCGTGGGGTTATTAATAATAAACATGTATCCTAGTTCAAGAAACATCATTTTGGTCCTCGGTTTTACAAATTGGTCCCTAGACTTTTAGAAAATCTTAGACTTCGTCCAGTGAATTATATTTAAATAGGAAAATTCTAGAATATGATTTCTAATGAAGAAATATATCTAAGGAATTTAGAAAATCTATAACTAATGCATTTTAACCCCAATTTCAGTGGTTCTCAAACCTAGAGTTTCATCTTGACACATAGAACATTATTATGTGGCTTGTTATCATGTTTGGTGCGATGTTAATTTTGTCTCTACATTGCTTGTTTGTATTATTGTGAGTAGACGAGCAAGTAACCGAGGAACCCGAAGCACAACAGGTTGAGGAATCTAAGCAGGAGCTCGCAGAAGGCAAGTTGTGTCCTTGATCACATTATATGACCTAATAATATTCATTCTGTCAAACATCATGGCATCCTTAGCTTAAATTGATGGGACCTAATAGGTTACCTAGTTTTATTTACCATACACCTTGCATACAAATGAACTATTGGGTAGTCTTGCTATTGCTTTACCTAGTTTTGGGATTTATATTATATCTAAATTATGATTAGGTTTCAATACTATTGTTGGCTTTATTATTATACATGATAAAATCATTTTGTTAACTGGAACATGGAGCGACCACCTGAGACAATAGTGCTACCATAAGGGTGTAATGGGACGCCCTTGGCCAATTAATTAGGGAAGCTAGTTAACGATTACCTTACCCAAAAGGGGCAAGAGGGGAGTGAATCGTTGCAGAGCATAGTGCTGGCTGTAATTACTACGATGGGGTTATAGGCCGTGGAAAAAGGCTACACTCCCTTTTGCATGAAACCATAGCGGGTTTTCCCAAACAAGTGGAACTTTGTAAAGGCCTCGTAGTGAGCCCTTGCCTACTCATCTTGGTAGTGTTTAAGGGTCTACGCAACCCGAGGCACATAAGGGATCATGACTTGTGGGTAAAGATGCGCAACATCTGAAGAGTGTAAAACTGGTATATCAGCTGTGCTCATGGTCATGAGCGGCTTGGACCCTCACATGAGTAATTTATGAAATTAAACTTAAACTGTCATGCATTGTGTAATTTCTATATGATATTTCTATATTGATCAAGTATTTAATTGGGTTGGTATCTACTTAAACTTAGTAATTTGCAATAAAATTTTGACCAACTCATTTAAAAGCAATGCTCTGCCTTAACCATTTTCCTTGGTAAGCCTTGCACTACACATGAGCAGCAACTGTAAATGAGCTCATACACATTATTCCCCACACTTGATGAGCGATGACCGTATGAGAGCTCACACTTGCTATAATCACACTAGGTCAAGAACAGCTGCCACCGGAGGACTGCTACAATGAGTTCGATGAGATCTAGGTGTCATCTCCCAGTCAACTATGACGTCATGGAGATAATATCTTAGTTCCAATTATTTTACTATCAATTATTTTGTAAGACATTCTCGCTATGTAATAAAGATTATGACATTCGTCTCTATACACTGAGTCATTTTATGTGTGGATTTGATTCTGGCGCACATATGAGATGCATCTGGGTTTGCCCTTAAATCATGGTGTGACAGAAGTGGTATTAGAGAAATGTTGACTGTAGGACGTAACCTAGATAGAACTAGACAAACCCCTACTTACTTACATTTGTTACTCTATTTCTTTCTACACTCTCCTTGATCATGTCTCATCTTTCGCTGCTCTGCTTTACTCTGATCACTCTTACCTTTTCTATTCTAAAGACAAAAGAGGATTTCACACCTTGGAATCCTATACCTATGATTCTCTAAGAGACACAAAAAACAATTTTTGGAAGTATTTATGTGCTTGAATGTCTGTTCTTATGATACATGTTTGATTCGCTTCTTTGATTGAGTGGAATCATTGTGGGGTTATATCCACAATAAACATAGTATAGTAGGTACATTCTAGCATGTATCAACATAGATGTAGTATAGTGATGATAGGTAGGGGCACTCTAATCCACTAAGCCATTTTGACCCAAAGAGCCACGTACCAAGATATCTATACCATATGTCTCTAACCTAGATGGTCAATACCAGGATAGGAGGAGGTGTTGATTAGCTTGCACACATTCGTCGAAGAAGGGTAGTAATTAATTTAGAATCGCAGATGAATCCCCCAACTCCTCCACCCGCTGGGTCGGAAGCCTTCTTCGTCGCCCAAACCTAGCTACTACAATAGATGGCCAATGCGATGGCCAACATGCCAGCTCACCTCAATAATAACTAGCAGCAACCACACCAGCCACCACCCAGAGATAAACACTCTGAGTTCATGAGCCACAAACCACCAACCTTTTCTAGCTTCCCAGACCCACTTTAAGCTGATTACTAGTTGAAATCTATGGAGAAGATGCTTAATATTGCACAATGCAACGATCGAGAGAAGATGTTATATGCATAAGGTCGTTGCACTAGCCCTGCTGATGATTGGTGGGATGCTTACTGTGTAGCACATGCTGCCGCTAACACCATCATATGGGTAGAGTTCTCAACCAAATTCAGAAATTATCACATTCTTGCTTGACTAATGAAGATCAAGTAGTTTCTCTCAATCAAGAAAGGAGGGATGCTAGTGTGCGAGTACATGGTCAAGTTCATCCAACTATCCAGATATGCTCCTAAGGAAGTCATAGATTATGAGAAGAAGCAGGAGCTATTTCTGGAAGGACTTATTAGGCCACTCCAGTATCAGCTTATGTCTCATTCATTCCCATCTTTCTAGAGACTTCTATACAAGGCCATAGCTCTTGAACACAAGCATGTTCAGCTAGGCGAGATGAAGAGGAAGACTGTCACCCAGAGTCAAGCAGGTAGCAGCAGTCGCCCTTGCTTTGCTCAACCGCAGGGAACTCAGTTCGTTCGGGTGGTGGGAAGCAGTCATATCAACACCCTGTTTCACAAACACCGCAAGCCACATCCCAGACACCACAAACTTGACAGGCTTCCCCAGCTAGCACCCAACCAAAAACAGCCATCCCTATTACCCCAACAGCTAGAACATGCTTCAAATGTGGTGAGGCGGGTCACTATACCAATGCTTGTCCTAAGAAGATTGCATACACCACTCCATCTCAAGGTAGTAATCCTAACAGGCAGAATTAGTCCTTCGACAATCAGGCTCCACCCAGCAACCGTGGCCAACGGGAATATGGTATTGGCAGGGTTTAATCAGATCAGTGTTGAAGCTACTACTATTGGTTCTGACATCATCATCGATACGTTCCTTATTAATTCCATAATAGGATCACTATTGTTTGATTCAGGAGCTTCGCATTCATTCATCTCTGCTCGTTATGTTAGTTTGCATGATCTACCCCTCATTACAGTGCCAAAAACCATGGTAGTTATCACACCTAATGGCCTATTGAAGCCACTTTTATGAGCCACCGATTAAACATAACAATCACAGGGAGAAACTTTTGGTCCTTGTCCATAGTACTATAGGAGAGCAACATAGTTCTAATCCTTGGCATGACATAGTTAAGAAAGTATAAAGCATAGTTATACATTGTGCTAGAGAGACTGTAGAACTCACTAGTCCGGACAGAGATAGATTTGAGGTTGTCGCCTTAACCCCTTCCACTGAACCTGCTAACTATCATCTTGAGGGAAAATTTGTGGGCAACTATATTCGAGTTATTAGGAATTTCTCCGATGTTTTTTTGAAAGAGTTATTTGGAATGTCGACAGATAGAGATGTAGAGTTCGTTATTGATCTCTTAGCTAGAACTGCCCCTATTTCCAAAAGACCCTATATAATGTCTATGGTGAAATTAAAAGAACTTAAGAAACAGTTGAAAGAGTTATAGGATATGTGATATATTCGTCCTAGTTCTTCACTTTGGGAAGCGCTTGTCCAATTTGTCAAAAGAAGGATGGTTCCTAAAGAAAGTGTGTAGATTACTAGTCTCTCAATGATGTAACCAAAACTAAATACCCCTTACCATGTATTGAGGATATGTTTGACTAGATGCAGTGCCAAAGTCTTTCTCTAAGATCAAAATAAGGTCGAGTTATCATCAGATGAAGATCAGGCCTTCTGATATTCCCAAGACAATTGTCTCTACCCGATATGGACTCTATGAGTTCACGATCATGTCATTTGGCTTGACTAATGCGCCAACCTACTTCATGAATTTGATGAATAAGGTGTTCATGGAATATCTTGACAAGTTTGTCATAGTATATATCGATGACATTCTGATCTATTCCAAGGATGATGGAGAACATAAGGAGCATCTTAGGCTAGTGTTGTAGAAATTGAGGGATAACTAGCTCTAGGCCAAATTCAACAAGTGCGAGTTCTAGTTAGATAAAATACCTTTTCTTGGGCACATTATCACCAATGGAGGAATTACTGTAGATCCAGCCAAGATAGAAGAAATAATGAAGTAGAAGATACGCCAGTCAGTTACTGAAGTCCGAAGTTTCCTAGGACTCGCCAGATATTATCGACGCTTTATTGAGGGGTTTTCTAAAATAGTGAAGTCTATAACCTCGCTATTAGAAAAGGGGAAGGAGTTTAATTGGACTTACGCTTGCCAAGACAGTTTTAATCAGCTAAAGTTGAAATTGACATCAGCCCTAGTGCTAATTATGTCAGATCTGCAGAAGGGTTTCGACATATATTGTGATACATCTCATCACGGATTAGGATGTATTCTTATGCAAGATGGACATGCCATTGCCTATGCATCTCGCCAGTTGAGAAAACATGATTTAATCGACCCTACTCATGACCTAGAGTTGGCCGTCATAGTGCATGCCATCAAGATTTGGAGGCATTATGAATGGGAACTAAGTGTCAAATCTACACTGACCACAAAAGCCTAAAGTATATCTTTACCCAGAATGACCTAAACCTTAGGCAGTGTCGATGGTTGGAACTTATCAAGGATTATGACTTGAAGATTCATTATCACCTGGGCAAGGTGAATCTAGTTGCGGATGCCTTGCGTCGGAAGGGCCAAGATCATACAATTGTAGCTAACCATATGCTCGATGAGTTGGCAGAAGAGTTTGATAGGCTCAACCTGGGGATAATTTCTCACATAGCAGCATGTGACACACAGACATGGGTGCAACATCGCACTCCACTGTGTCAACATACTCTCCAATCTTGAACGGAACTTTCACCTTATAACCAATCTTGATATCTCCCGATTCATTCAACCGTTGGACATGATATGGATGAGGGTGTCGCTGCAACTTCAAACGAAGCTTTTCAACCATCTCACGACTTGCAAGATTATGGCAGCTCCCTCCATCAATGATCACCTTTACTACTTTGTCTTGCACTTTTGCTCGCATTTGAAAAAGATTATGTTGCTGTCCAATTTCAGCTTCTTTCATTTGAACATTCAAGATTTGTGTAACCACAAGAGTAGTACCATGCTCAAATTCACATCCGGTGTGTTCCTCAATTTTATGAGTGTCTTCTATATTTCCTACTTCAGCTTCCTCTTCACTAGCTGATGTATATCCTCCATCATCATTCACAAGGATCACACGATTATTTGGACACTCCTTTATGACATGACCACGACCTCCACACTTGAAGCACTGAATACCACTACTCTTGGTTGTTGAACCCACTGATGTTGAAGTGGATGCTGCTGGTTTATAACTCGTGTTTGGAGCAGCACCGTTCTTTCCACTAGAATTGCCTTGAATATTGGATCGCAAGCCTCCAGTTGAACCTTTTGTCGCTGAGGATGCAACAGTAAAACTTGAGATTGATTTGCTTCCTCCAATCATGGTTCGTGCACCATATGGCAAGGGCTTGCTGCTCTTAGCATCTTGTTGCAGATGGCGTTCAGCTTTGGTGGCTTGATGTACCAAATCAATAAGACATTGGTACGGCCGAAACTCAACAATACGCTGAATGCTACGGTGTAACCCAGCCATGAAACGTGCAATGGTTTGCTCTTCATCTTCATACACATTGGCTCTAATCATGGCCTTCTCCATCTCCTTATAATACTCCTCAACAGAGAAACTTCCTTGCCTCAAATTCTTGTTGGAACTTGCTCTCAGTTGCAAGGGGATCCAACAAGGGTGAACAATGACGTCAACAGGGTTCTCGCGCAAGATGGCAATAGCTCTGTTAATCTGCCCCCTCACGGGCACTGTGTGGGGGTATTTATAGGTGTCTGAGCGCCCAGCGCCTTGTGTTAAGGACGCATGTGCCCTCGGATACCCAGGTTATCCCCAGAATATTCCCATAAAGCAGGGTTACAGACTGTAATTACAGGAATGCCTTTGTAAATTAGGCCCATAACACGCAGCGGCCACGCGGGGCCCGTTACAATGGGCCGGATCACACGTGGGCCTCTGAGCTGGACGAGGCCGCACGGTGGGATGACGACGTCGCAGGCCTTCGTCTGGCACCGTATCAAGCGAAGGGTGTCCCTGCCCGTTTTGTCTCCGTCGGACCAGCGACTGCAGCGAAGGCCTCG
This sequence comes from Zea luxurians, assembly GCA_029449295.1. Classification (NCBI taxonomy): domain Eukaryota; kingdom Viridiplantae; phylum Streptophyta; class Magnoliopsida; order Poales; family Poaceae; genus Zea; species Zea luxurians. The sequence goes on along the minus strand of JAOPSE010000001.1, from coordinate 37,935,793 downwards.
AGCGAAGGGTGGCGTCTTTGCCTTCGCCCCAACATTTGCCCTCCGAGGGACTAGTTCGACAAAGTCACCTGGTGCCGAAGACGTCGCTAGATGGCGGAGACGCTGCCCTCGCTCGAAGTGGTTCCGCGGGGGTTTTTGACATGACCGTTGATTGACGCCGTACTGTTGGATTGCGGGTTTCCCGAAGCGCCGCGCCCTGTTGGATTGCGGGTTTCCCGAAGAGCCGCGCCCTGTCTATAAAAGGGGGCGGGGGTCGGCGCTTTTTGAACTTCACTTTCCGCGATCCGTGCAAACCCTAGCCGCCTTTTCCACCGTCTTGCTGCTCATCTGCCCGCCTTGCTTTTGTTCGCCGGAGATCTGGCTCGACTGAAGCAGACCGCCCGCCGCCACCGACGGTATGTAGCGATGCCGACCTCCTCTTCTTCTGCTGCCGCTACACCGCCGGCCGACGCCTCACCACCGGCCTACGCCTTGTCTGAGGAGACGCTGAGTAGTTTGGTGGTGGAGGAGTTGCGCGTCGGCGATTCTGTGGATTTTGGCGTGTCGCGGATGTCGTCGGTCCGCGTGCAAGATATGCAGCGGCTGGGTTACTTTGGCGGCGGAGTTGCTCGTGTCCCGAGGATGGAGGTAGTCCCCGAGCCGGAGGGCGAGTTGGTTGTGTTCGAGGCGTTCTTCGCCGCTGGTCTCCGTCTGCCTGCGCACCAATTTGTTGGCGAAGTCCTGCGCAGGTTTAACGTTCAGATACATCAGCTGACTCCGAATGTCGTGGTGGCTCTGTCGAAGTATGTCTGGGCGACGACTTCGTACGGCGGACAGCCATCAGTCGAAGTCTTTGCGAAGTACTATTGCCTGCATTGGCAGAAGAGGATGATTGGAGATGAAGTTGCCCAGTTTGGGTCTTGTACGTTTACGCCGAAGACCGGCAAGACCACGATGCAGGTAGTCGAGTTGGTTCCTTGCGCCCGCAACAAGTGGGGCAACTGGAATGAGTTTTGGTTTTACGTCGCTGAGGGTACCGTCGAAGACCATGAGGGGCTCCCCGTGTCCGAGATGTGTTCACATTTTTACTCAGCATACCCGTCCTTTGAGGTGGCGGAGGGGGATGCGGACGAAGGGGCACTTCGGTGCGCCGCCGGCCTGAGCAGTGGGCGCGATTTGGTTGAAGAATTTGTGGCGTACGGGGTATGGCCCTTGGCGCATGGCTGGGCGTTGGGCGAAGTGTGCCCTCGCCAGATGCCTTCCCATGGTGGGAAGATGGTGCGAAGTCCTGCCTTCGCGCTGAATCTGCAAAGCCGCGATCCGGCCGCCTTTGTGCGTGAGGCGGAGGATGGGGCGGTGCGGCTCGTTGGTCGGTACGTGCCGAGGACAGAGGGCCAGCGTAGCTGGGATATCCGCGGGTCGAATGACCATTTGAACAGGGTTTTTGAATTGAATCAACTGCCGTATGGCGGCTACCCCGGCCAAGACGATGTGGACCGCCGTGGGAAGAAGCCGGTGGTGGAGACTGGAGACGACCCTGCACCGGCGGCCGCCCCATATTCTAAAAAGAGGAAATTAGGTACTGGTATGGGAGGACTTGGGGTTTCCGATGGTTTTGCTAGAGAGTTGATGAGGACTTGCGCGGCCCCGGGGGGAAGGATGTCTTCACCCGAGCTCCGGGAGTCTTCGGCGCGGATGCTGTGGGTTACTGGGGGTTGGTGGCCTAGGAATGTTCCTATCCCCCGCGCGGTCGGCGAAGACTTTTTTACATCTCGCATGGTTCGTGAATGGAAAGTGTTTCCTTACGAGTGGAATATTGCTGCTATTGTGTCGGCAGTGATGGACAAGGATCGCCAGGGAGCTGCACAAAAGCACCAGGCGGTTGTCAGGCTTCATGAAGCCAGGCCGAAGAGGAAGCGGGGGGATGCGAAGGCTGCGGCCCCTAGCGGAGGCAAGCCGCCGCTGGCGACGAAGTCGGGCGGCCCTGTATTTAGCAAGGCGCCGGAGGCAGCGGCAGGCGCCGGTGGTTCCAAATCGACGAAGGCTGTGCCGCCGTCCAGCAGGGTGTCGGAGGTCGTGAAGGCGGCCTGAGAGTTGCCGTCGTCGGGCAAGCGCGTCGCCGACTTCGCCACCGATATTAGTGTGGACGACTATCTTGGTGGTAAGCCGTTGGCTCATTTTTTTTAATTCGTTGATACGTCGCAGGGTCGGACGAAGGCCAGCTTGCTTTTGCTGCGCCTGCCGTGGCGACCATGGCGGCTGCCGTAGTGCCGAAGGCGAGGGGCGGTGCTCTTAGTGCCGGAGGCGAGATATCGGCACTCGCGGCCGTCAGGGATGAGGCGGGCGCTGCGTCCCGCCGGCTGAAGGAGGTGACGGAGGCACTAAGTCAGGTCCGTTGAGCTAGACTCCGTTGCTTTTTTTTTCCTGGGGCCGCGGTCTTACGTGTGTTCTGCAGGTGGCTGACTTCGCCAACCGCACAGCGTCGGGGGCCCTCACGGCAGTTGTGTCTGCCGAAGTCGAGAGACTTCAGACGCAACATGCGGACGCCGTCCGTGAAAAATCGGCCGCCGACAGTAAGTGCCGCAAGCTGGCGGACAAGGTGGCCGCGCTGGAGGGGGAGAAGGCTGACCTCCGGCGCCAATTGGCGGGGGAGAGGAGGGAGACCAACGAGGCCCTCGCCAAGGCACAGGCTGCGCAGGTGGAGGCCAATCTGGCGCGGGCGGAGGGCAATCTTGCCAGGGAGCGCGCCGAGCAGCTGCAAGAGCGGCTCATTGCCCTGGAGAGCCGCGTGGAGAGGGCCGAGGCCGCGACGCGCGCTGAGGCCGAGCGGACGTGCAAACAGCTTATGGATTCGTACCATGAGCTGGGTGCGCGGACCGGTGACTTCGAAGTGCCGGACCGAGAGCCCGGACTTCGCTGCCTGGAGTGGGTACAGGAGGAGTTGCAGGCGCTCCCCACTATTGTGGAGGGGTTCATGTCGTATGCCTCCCTGGTCACCTGCGAGGGGGCGATGAACGCGCTTTCCCGTGAAGGGTGCCGGCACTTTGAGGTCTTCGACCAAGCTGATGAAGACTTTGAGCGAGATATCTACAAGGTTGAGGACCCCATAGTGAAGGAATCCGCCGGAGCCATCTACGACCGGATGTGGGGTCCGCACGGTCGCGAGGTGGTGAGGGAGCGGGCCAAGACGGCGAGGCCTCAGGTAACATTTGGCGTTTGTTTGGCGTTTGCTGGATGTGGGCTATGTGTGGGTTTGCTGAATTTGTGTGCTGTGTCTTAGGCGGCGCGTGGCGAGAGGGTGGATGACTTCGGGGCGTTGAACAGCGCGCTGCCTGACCCGGAGCCAATCCCGGCGAAGGCCGTGTCCGGGGCCGCCCTGGAGGCGCCCCTGGAGACTGCGGAAGGCGCTCCGGATGCCCCCGCATCTGCTGCGGCCGGCGGAGACCTGCCCCCAGAGACCGCCGAAGGCGCGCCTGATGCCCCCGCAGCCGCTGCGCCGAGGGCTGAAGATCCTGCGACGGTGGCGGCGGAGGCGACAGTGGAGGCAATGGCGGAGGCTCCCGCAACGGCTGGGTCTTCGCAGGTGGCGTAGTGGGTGTGGATAGTTAGGGAATTTTGGATATGTTGCTGAATTTTGGTTGCTGCGCAGGTTCAAGATTTTGGGCCTGCGCACGCAACCGCCACTACTAATTTTTTGGCGGCTTCGACCGTGGATGGTGGTAATAAATGTGATGGGTCTGCAACTGAGTTTTCTGATTTTGCTGACTCTGGGAGCTCGGTTGAGTGGACTGAGGAGTCAACGGAGGAGGACTTGGACTATTTTGCGGCCTTGGATGTGGCAGCTGCGGAAGCTTCGCCGCACGCTGCGGACACAGAAGATGTGCCTGGTCCGAGCACTAGGCGCCGGCGGCGAAGGGCGGTTGCGAAGCGTAGAGTGAGTGGGGCGGAGGGAGATCGGCTTCGTGTGAGTAGGGCTGGCCGGCAGGAACTGTTGTCTTTGCCAGCCGCCGTGAGTATAGGTGAGGGGGAATTGCGAAGTCTTTTTGCGGGTGAGGAGCTTAGGATAATGTTATTTAATTATAGGGAGATGGGAATTATTCCTAAGGTTGAGCCGATGTAGAGTGTGGTGCTCTCGCTTGTACATGTGTAAAGGCTTGTGTGATGAGGTTGTGTGCCCCCGCACACTTGGCTATGCTTGCGAAGGCGTTATGTACTTGGTCTGGTGTGTTTTGTTATGCTGTGCTGGTCCGGCTGCACCCTTAGGTGACTTATGCACGGATAGTCTTCGCGGTAGACTGAGGTTTTTCGCACTTGTTGTGCTAGTCCGGCTGCACCCTTAGGCGACTTCTGCACGGATAGTCTTCGCGGTATACTTAGGTTTTTGGCACTTGTTGTGCTAGTCCGGCGGCACCCTTAGGCGACTTCTGCATGGATAGCCTTCGCGGTAGACTTCGGTTTTTCGCACTTGTTGTGCTAGTCCGGCTGCACCCTCAGGCGACTTCTGCACGGATAGTCTTCGCGGTAGACTTCGGTTTTTCGCACTTGTTGTGCTAGTCCGGCTGCACCCTCAGGCGACTTCTGCACGGATAGTCTTCGCGGTAGACTTCGGTTTTTCGCACTTGTTGTGCTAGTCCGGCTGCACCCTTAGGCGACTTCTGCACGAATAGTCTTCGCGGTAGACTTCGGTTTTTCGCACTTGTTGTGCTAGTCCGGCTGCACCCTTAGGCGACTTCTGCGCGGATTTGTCGCACGCGAGGGTGGTTAACGCTGAGCCTCGCGGTGACCTCGTATTGGTCGAATGTCGAAGACCGTCGTCGCGGCCTTTTTTCGACGCATGTTTTTGCGGGGGATTTTTCAGACATATATTACATGGCTCCGCCTCGTTAAAAACCTCACCCCCTGGGAGGAAAAGAGTGCGGACCAGAATAAGATTGTTTTTGCGAATTACAAGGGCGAATCAGCCCTGATGAGTCAGACAAAAAATTTGCAGAGGTTGTCGATGTTCCAGGAGTGCTCCAGGTCTTCGCCGTTTGGCGTTGTGAGCCTGTACGCGCTGGGGGAAGATTTCGTCTTGACTATAAAGGGGCCCTCCCATTTGGGCTCCAGCTTGCCCCTGGACTCTGTCCGAGTTGTTCGGACGAGTACGAGGTCCCCTTCGCTAAATTCCCTCGGGACGACTGCGTGGTCGTGCCATGCTTTTGTCTGGGCTTGGTATTTGTTTAGGGCCTGTAGAGCGAAGACTCGGTCTCCATCAATGAGATCCTTTGAAGTTGGCTCGTCCACGTCGGGGACGGCTGACGGAACTGTTCGCGGGGACCCATGTTTTATTTCTTGTGGGGTCATGGCCTCCGATCCGTATAGAAGGCGGAAAGGAGTAAACCCGGTCGCCCTGCACTCAGTCGTGTTTAGTGCCCAGACCGCCTCGGGTAACAAATCGGTCCATCTTCCCTTTTTTTCATCGAGGAGCATCTTTTTGACAGCTATGAAGATTTTTCCATTGGCGCGTTCCACAACTCCGTTGGACTGCGGATGATAGACTGAGGCGAAGGCAAGCTTGGTGCCAATGGAGAAGCAAAAGTCCTTGAAGTCTTGGCTGTCAAACTGCTTGCCGTTATCAACTGTTAGTTCGGACGGTACTCCGAAGCGGCAAACAATGTTTTGCCAAAAGAACCTTTGGGCAGTTTTTGATGTTATTGTGGAAACAGCCCTTGCCTCGATCCATTTGGTGAAGTACTCGACAGCGACGAAGGCGAACTTAAGGTTCCCCTGAGCGGTGGGCAGGGGCCCGACAATGTCCAGGCCCCAGCGCTGGAGAGGCCATGTGTGGGCGATCAGCTTTGTATACTGCGAGGGGCTGCCTGACCGAGGAGAAAACTTCTGGCAGGCTTCGCAGGACCTTGTGACCCGATTTGCGGCGCAGATCATTGCGGGCCAGTAAAAGCCTTGGCAAATCACCTTAGCAGTTAGGGCCCTTGGCCCTGCGTGTGAGCCGCACGTGCCACTGTGGACTTCGCGTAGGATCTGGATGCCTTCGGTTTCGGTGACGCACTTAAGCATTGGCTGACTGACCCCTTTTTTGTAGAGTTGGCCTTCAATCAGTGCGAAGTCTCGGCTTCGATGTCTGAGGCGCTTGGCCTCACTGATGTCGGCTGGATGATAGTACCCCTGTAGGAACAGGGTTATTGGTGCCCGCCAGTCTTCGGTCATGATAAGGTTGACTATGCGGTGGCCCTCGCTGTCATTGGTTATTTGGAGCCCTTCGGGGCTCTGGACGGCTGGCGTGCCGATGACATGAAAGAACACGTCGGAGGGCAAGGATTCGCCCCTGGCGGCAGCCTTGGCCAATGCGTCGGCCTCTTCATTCTTGGCCCGATCCACATGCTGCAAGGTGAATCCCTTCAATTGCCTCTCGAGACTTCGGATGGCCGCGAGGTACTGCATGAGCGCGGGGTCCTTTGCTGCATAGTCTTTCTCGACTTGGCCGGCAACTACCTTGGAGTCTGTTTTGATGATGCAGGTGGTGACTCCGAGGGCCCTTAGCTTGCGGAGGCCGAGGATGACTGCTTCGTATTCTGCTATATTATTTGTGCATCTGTCGGATTCCAGAGCGAAACTGAGGCGTGCTGCATATCTGTGCTTGACCCCGACTGGTGAGGTGATGACTGCAGCGGCGCCTGCCCCGCATGGCACCATGCGCCGTCGCAATGGATCGTCCAGACCTTCTCTGCGGATGGGTCTGGCTGCGTTGTTGGCCCAGTCCAGTCGACGACGAAGTCTGCCAGGACTTGTGACTTGATGGCTGTCCTGGGCTCGAAGCTGATGTGGTAGCCGGAGAGTTCGGCCGCCCACTTGGCAATCCTCGCCGATGCCTCCGGGTTTCTGAACAATTCGCCGAGTCCCCTGTCTGAGGTGACTCGGACCTTGAATGCCTCGAAGTAATGGCACAATTTGCGCGAAGACATGACAACTGCGTAGGCAATCTTCTCCAGCTCTGTCATGTTGCACTTGGACGGTGTTAGCACTTCGGAGACATAGTAAACGGGGCACTGTCTGACCATGCCCTCAACTGTCTGCTCCTGCACTAGTGCCGCGCTAACCGCATGCGGTGAAGCCGCGACGTAGAGCAACAGGGGGAGCGAGGAGTCGGGGCTTGTAAGGACGGCCAACTCTGTCAGGTACTGTTTTAATGAGGCGAAGGTCGCCGCCTGCTCTGGTCCCCAGGCGAAGTCTTTTGCACCACGGAGTGTTTTGAGGAAGGGGAGACTTCGCTCGGCGGACCTGGAGATGAATCTGTTGAGAGCGGCCAATCTGCCTGTCAGGCGCTGGACGTCTCTGGCGGACTGCGGAGGCGTCATGTTTATGATGGCCTGAATCTTGGTTGGGTTGGCCTCGATACCGCGGTGTGATACCAGGTAGCCCAATATTTTGCCTTGGCGAACGCCGAAGACGCACTTTTCCGGGTTTAGGCGGAGTTGTGCGTCTCGCATGTTCGCGAATGTCTCGGCGAGGTCGGCGAGATGGTCCTCCTTGCTCTTGCTGGCGACGACGATGTCGTCCACATATGTGAATATATTTCTGCCAACTTGCCCTTCGAGCACTGTTTTGGTAAGCCTGGAGAAGGTGGACCCGGCGTTCTTGAGTCCCTCCGGCATTCTGATGAAGCAATATGTGCCGAAGGGTGTTATAAAGCTGGTGCTAGCCTTGTCTTCCTCCTTCATGTATATCTGGTGGTAGCCGGAGAAGTAGTCGAGGAGGGACATGACTTCGCATCCGGCCGCGCTATCGACTATTTTGTCGATCCGCGGCAACGGGAAATTGCCCTTTGGGCAGGCTTTATTGAGACTGGTGAAGTCGATGCACATTTGCCACTTCCCGCTCTTTTTCTATACCATCACGACATTGGAGAGCCATGTGGGGTAAGCCACCGGCTCGATGAATTTGGCTTCCAGGAGGCGGTGCACTTCTGCCTTGGCGGCCTCTGTCTTCTCGTCGGACATCTTGCGAAGCCGCTGTTTTTTCGGCCTTACCGAAGGGTCGATTCCCAAGCTGTGCTCAATTATGGAACGTCTGACCCCGACCAGATCGAGGGCTGACCAGGCGAAGACATCTTTGTTCTTGGATAGGCAGCAGAGGAGCTTCTCCTCTTCATGCGAAGTGAGGTCTTCGCTGATGGTGACTGTCTGCTTGGGCGTGGCCTGGTCGAGGGGGACAGTCTTGGTCCCGTCGTTGCTCTGCAGCTGTGCCTTGTCGTGCTGCTTATTGGTTGGGCTGGCGGGCGCGGGGACCTCGCGCTGGGCCGTGAGGCAGTGCACGTTTCTCTGACCGGGCACGAAGTCCCGCTCTATGTTGCGCGCAGTCTGTTGATTGCCGTGGACCGTAATGACACCTAACAGACCTGGTATCTTCATATATAAGTACAGTCCGTGAATGGCTGCTTCGAACTTATTGATGGAGCCCCGACCCATGATGGCATTGTATGGATATACCATTTCCACGATATCAAAGGTTACTTGCTCACTTCGGGCATTGGGTGCTACACCGAAGGAGAGAGGCAGCTCTATTTTGCCGACAGGAAAGGTGCCCTTGCCGCCGAAGCCATACAACGGGTTGTCCGAAGGCTTGAGCAGGTTGTGGCTTATGCCCATGCGATCGAAGGCGTGGAGGAAGATGATGTCCGCCTGACTGCCATTGTCAACTAGGACTTTGTGCAGGTCCCAGCCTGCCACGCTGCAATTGATAACCATGGCGTCGCAGTGGGGGCGCTGCGCAGGTCGACGTCTCGTGCGTCGAAGGTTAGCGGTATGTGGGACCACTTTGTCTGCACGACTGGGCCGGTGACGGCGACGTGGTTGATGCTGCGGTAGTGGTCCCGCTTCTGCCGCTTTATGTCGAAGTCGGTGCTGGACCCCCCAGTTATCATGTGAATGACTCCGCGATATGGCTGATCGGCGAAGTCTTCCTGCTTTGGAGCATGGGGGATGTTTTGATGTTGCTGTTGTGGTGGTGGGGGTGGGGGAGGTATGATTTGTACTTCCTGAAGGTGTTGGTAAGCGTGGTGCGGTGGATGCGGGGCGGGGGCGTGGATATATGGTGGAGGGGGTTGCTGGTAAGTGTGTGCGACAACTCTGGGGTTGTCGGCTGGTTGCGCCCGTGCCATCCTGTCTCTGGTGGCCTTCGTTTCTGGGCAGTATTTGGTTTGGTGGGCGCAGTCTTCGCCGTGGAAGAGGCAGTAGAATCGGCGCGGCGGCTGCGCACGCCCCTGACCCCTACCGCGAGTTCCATTTCCGCGGCCCTGGGGGGATACTCCTGGCGACGAGGGGCGTCAGCAGCGGGGTGCTGGCTGGCGATGTTATGCACTTACTGTTGATTGCGGCCGTCTCGACCGGAGTCCGGCTGCGGAGTCCTCGTCCATGTGCGGCTGGACTGTGGAGCATCTTTTGGCTTCCTTTGGGACTCAACCTTGCGCTGGTGGAGCTCTTCGGATTTGGCGTACTTTTCAAACAGCTGATATAATTCCTAGAGGTTCTTGGGCAGATCTTTGATGCAGTGGCTGTAAAGGACGTCGGCGCGAAGGCCACTGATAGCGTAGTGGATGGCGATCTGGTCATCGACTGAGGGCAGCTGTGACTTGAGTGTTAAAAATTTGCGGTAATACTCCCGCAGAGTCTCCTTTTCCAGCTGCTTGTAGAGTGAGAGTTCGGCCAAGGCGTCGGTGTCTGGGCGGTACCCTTGGAAGTTGAGCAGGAACTTGTCCCGGAGGCTTCTCCAGGAATCAATGGATAGCGGAGGCAACCTGGTGAACCAGGTGAGAGCTGGGCCCTCTAGGGCGATGATGAAAGACTTCGCCATTGTGGCGTCGTCCCCTCCGGAAGATGCAACAGCGACCTGATAACTCATTATGTATTGTGCCGGGTCGGTGCTGCCGTTGTACTTGGGATAGGTCCCTGCCCGGAAGTTAGCTGGCCAAGGCGTCACTTGCAGGTGTGGCGCCAGGGGACTTCGCTCGTCGAGATAGTTGACCCCTTGGAATGGCGCGGCGTGCGGGAAGGTGTGGTCGCGCTGGGGGAGACGCGGGTCTTCCGGTTGCGCGCGTTGTTGCAGGGGTGGCCCATGCTGCAGGCCGAGGTGGCCTTCGCGCGTGTCTTCCAGTTGTGCGCGCTGCTAGAGGGGTGGCCCGTGCTGTAGGCCAAGGTGGCCTTCGCGCTGCATCAGCGCGATCTCCCGCTCGAGGTCCTGGGCCTTCTGCTCTTCGTCGCGTATCATTTGCCGCACTTTGGCTAGTGCGGACACGCGCTGGCGCTTGGCCTCCAGTATCTCTTTCTGCCTCTGGAGATTGCGGTTCTTGAGGCGCAGGGCGCGCAGCTGTAGCTGTTCTTCCGCCGAGACGCCGAGGACTTCACCGTCCTCGGTGAGGTCCGCGCCCTCCAGTGGGGCGAAGCCTGAGGGTGGCTGCGATTGTCCTTCAGGGCCGCAGGTGCGGAGAGTGTCGTCTTCGCCGGTGCGAGGAACGTCGTCTTCAGTGGCCTCTTGGTGGGTGGATTGGGTGAGGGCGAGGGCCTTGCCCTTTCTTGCGGCAAGCAGTGCTGCCTTCGCAGCCTCGTCAGCCTTCGGGTTAGCTCTCTTGGGTGCCATCGCGGGTGGTTTTCTCGTAGCACGAATGGTGGGCGCCAAATGTTGGAACTTGCTCTCAGTTGGAAGGGGATCCAACAAGGGTGAACAATGACGTCAACAGGGTTCTCAATAGCTCTGTTAATCTGCCCCCTCACGGGCACTGTGTGGGGGTATTTATAGGTGTCTGAGCGCCCAGCGCCTTGTGTTAAGGACGCATGTGCCCTCGGATACCCAGGTTATCCCCAGAATATTCCCATAAAGCAGGGTTACAGACTGTAATTACAGGAATGCCTTTGTAAATTAGGCCCGTAACACGCAGCGGTTGTAACACCCGGTTTTAAAGAACAAAGCCGGGTGCATCTCATACATGCGCCAAGAAGACAACATATATAATAACAGAGTGTATAGAGATAAATGTCATTAACATCAGAGTACTTATTACATAGCGGAAGACTTATTACAAAATAAAATAATAAAGATAAAACGAACTAAGGATCGTCGGCGCCAATGTCGACTGGGAAACGCCACCTAGATCAGATCATACTCCTCGCCTTGAGGCTCCTCCTGAAACACCTGCTCTTCTCCTGTGGGGGGGTGTGAGACAGCAAGGGTGAGCTCACACATGATCATAGCTCAACAAGTTGTGGGGAACCAGTGGACATAAACTCACAAAGGTGTGAGTTCATGTGATGTGTAAGGCTAATCAATGATAGGGGTTAAAGCTGAGCATTGCTTTTAAGTAGTTGGTCAAAATTTTATTAGCAGTTACTAAGTGTAAGTGAATACCAAACCATAAGTAAAGTAATAGAACAAAATTAATAACAAACCCATGCAATGCAAATGACAAAATTGAATTTAAGTTCCATAATTTAAACATCAGAGAGTCCTGAGCTGCTCGTGACCGTGAGCTCGGCTAGTATACCAGTTTTACACTCTGCAGAGGTTGTACCCTTTACCCACAAGTCATGTTACCCATCTGCCAAGGGGTCGCGAATCCCATACACCTCTACCTAGGAAGCGCGGCAGGGCAACACTACGAGGCCTTTACAAAGTTCCACTAGCTTCCGAAAACCCGCTACAGTTTATAGGAAGATCCAGTACAGGGTTCCTGGCTGACCGCCATCGCAGCAAAATCAACCAGGGACCTCCCCGCACTGACCTCTCCCTTACTGCCCTTGCCCCTTTCGGGTAAGGTAGTCTTCCACTAGCTTTCCTAATTAGTCAGCCAAGGGCGTCCCATTCCACCCTTGTGGTGGCACGTGGTTCTCAAGTTAAGCTCTATGTTCCAATTAACATTAATGATCTCAACATGAACATAAACAGAATAACAACAAGAATTGGAACATAGAAGTAATAAATGATTATCCCAAAACCATATAAAGCAATAGCAAACTACCCAAGTGATTCAGGGGTAAACAAGGTAATGAGATAAACAAATCTAGGGTGACCTATTGGGTCCCATCAAAATTAACCTATGCATGGATAAGTGATATTAAAGAACATTATTGGGTAAAATGTGGTCAAGGGCACAACTTGCCTTCAATGAGCTCCTGCTCAGCTACTTCAACCTGCTGCTCACCAGGATCTTCAACAACGGGCTCTTCTACTCGCCACATTACAAACAAGCACAGTGCATAGAGGAAATTAACATCACACCAAACATGTACACAAAATACACAGTAATAATCTACACATTAAAATAAAATCCTAGGAACAGGAATCATAATTTTCTGAGTTATGGATTTTAAGTTATGCATTTTCAAAGGTTTTATGTGCTTTAAATAGGATTAAGTGATAAATAAATTTACTTACTGTTTTTTATGACATAACAGAGGCACTAAGTGCTAGAGAATAAAATTACAAAATTTTAGGAACTGGAATGAAGTAATTTGGACTAAAAATGGATTTTCTATGAATTTTACAAGTTCTAGGGTTTATTTTCTTATTAAAAATCCATTTTATATTTCATTTATTCGAATTAAATGGGTTCTGGACTGGGCCTCATTTAACAGCAAGGTCAGGGGCGCCAGGGTAAAATTTCCAAGACACAGGGAACAACACCCGTGGATGGCGGGTTCATTTCAAAATAACACAGGGTTCTTTACGTAATAGCGCCACGACGAAGGGGTATAGGATTTCATCGGCCGTTGGATCTTCACTGGACGACCGAGATTAAAACCCACACCAGGTCGGCATTCCACCATGACCGTAGGATCCGAGTCGGATGGCTTGGATTTTAAATAACTAAGATCGCCCCAGGCCCATCCGATCGAGATCCGACAGCTGTAGTGCAAAACGTGAAACGACACCCACCAATCTAATCTCATCCACTAATTTCCCATCGAACGGTATGTGTACCATCTTCTACCTCTGAACAGCAGAGTACGGTCGCGCAGGTGCTAACGGCGGCGAGGACATTGCCAGCAACAATAATCTACCAAGCCCCGTCCACATTACCCAGATCCAAACGAGCTATACGCGGAAAGAACGAAAGCGAAAAAGGTTTAGGTGGCCCTTACCAGCGATTGATGATCCTGTGTTCACGGCACGTTCATTCACGGGCGCGCAGCGGAAGAGGAGGCCCATGCAGTGAGCCCCGGCGTCCGAGAAGGTCATAAGCACGCCCCCAGGGAGACCCGACGAGCACCGGCCATGCCCCACGGCAGCGCCATAGTCGCAGGGGCCTTCGTCCTCCTTCTCGCCCAGCTCCGACGCGACGGCCCAGGGAGAAGAGCGGCAATGTCTCTGCTGTCCGACGATGATGCGCTGGCCCGCCGCTCGACTAAATCCGCCACGAGGACGATGCGATGCCGCAGCAGACGTGAAGCACCGGCAGTGGCCCTCCGCGCGCGGCATGCACAGCGACCCGACGAATTTCCCCCACGCGTGGATCCTCGATTCAATGGCGGCAGCGCTGGTACCTCCCCACGCCATCACCACCAGCGCAATCCAGAGCCCAACGCGAGCCGCACGGCCATACGCCACCCAAGGGGGCACTGCAGAGCTCTCCAATAATCCTCGCACTCGATCTCTCTCTCTCTCTCGGCGGAAACGGCAATGGTGGCGGACCGGACGAGGTGAGAAGAAGAGATCGCGGGCCCGATTTATGTGGCCGAGGCCGAGGTTCCCCAGCCCGGAGTTCTCGGCAAATCCACAACCGGCACAGGGGAGAGAGCGCCGTAGATTCCAGGAAGTCGAAGACCCGACTGTTTCGGCGGCCGCTACGCAGGGAAGACGACCATGTCACACCCGAGGTGGCCCCACCAGTCAGCACATACCTATCGGACGCCTAGAGGCTGGCAGAGGGGCCCGCTCGACGGCGTAGGGATTTCCAAGTCGAGCGCACGGAAGGCGGCTGACATGTGGGACCCCTGCGTAAGTGGCGTGTGCGGGCTCACAGCTGACCGGGGCTGGGCCGAATTGGGATACCGAGGCCCAGTTTGGGGACTTCGTTTTTTTTATTTTTCTTTCACATTTTCCTTTCTCCATTTCCAAGTTAAATTTGAATTTCGAATTTGAATTCAAACATGTGATAAATTTATTCTTAATCATATTGTAAAATTAAGTAGTATCAACTCTGAAAATATAGTTTCTCTTTGTATTATATACTCTCCTTTTCTTCTCTCTTCTTTTCCTTTTCTTGATTATTTCTCATTCTCGAATATTCCAAATAGATATTAAATCTTCAATTTTGTGACATTAATTTATTTTTCTTATTGTGGCTATTATTTTTACTAGATGCACATACAACAAAACCAACATGATGCACGGTTATTCTCAATATTATTAATTGTTTACTTGCTTTTCGATGTGGTGCTCTCATATTTAGTTGAACAGTGGCAAAAATATGTAAGAGAATTCTCTCCTTAATATAGTTTACAAAGTTGGGTATTACAAATCCTACCCCCCTTAAAAATAATCTCGTCCTCGAGATTTAAGAAGATCTAGGGAAAAGGTGGGGAAAATCTATGCGAAGCTCTTCTTCTCTTTCCCAAGTTGCTTCATCTTCTCTGTGGTGACTCCATTGCACTTTGCACATCATAATCACCTTATTTCTTGTAACTCGAGTCAATGTATCCAAAATCTTGATCGGGTACTCCGTGTAAGCCAAATCTCCTTGAACACTGAGCTCATCTATAGGTAACTGTTCCTCGGGAACACAGAGACACTTCTTTAGTTGAGATACGTGGAACACATTATGCACATCCGATAGGCTAGCAGGTAACTCGAGTTGGTATGCCATCTCCCCAACTCTTCAACTCCAGTGGTTTTCTTCTATTACCAGCGTAGCTCTTTTGCCTGGTTTGAGCTACCCGCAAATTCTCCCGAATTATACGGACTTGTTCTTCTGCTTCTTGAATCAATTCAGGCCCAAAGAACTGTCTTCCTCTAGTCTGATCCAATATAGAGGAGTCTTGCACTTCCTGCCATATAGAGTCTCAAACGGTGACATCTTTAGACTGGCCTGGTAACTATTATCGTATGAGAACTCAGCATAAGGTAGACTCTTGTCCCAACTACTACCATGCTGAAGGGCACAAGCTCTCAACATGTATTCCAATACTTGATTAGTCCTTCGATCAGTCCATCAGTCTGACGATGGTAGGCCGAACTAAAATTCAACTTCGTATCCATATTCTCATGAAAACTTTTCCAAAGTCTGGAGGTGAACTATGATCCTCTATCCGAAACGATCTTCTTCGGTACACCATGTAGAGACTCAATCCGAGACGTGTATAACTTAGCCAATTGCGATCCATTATAAGTAGTCTTGACGAGGATGAAATGAGCCACTTTGGTCAGTCTTTCCACAATAACCCATATAGAATCATATCCTTTCGAGGTGCGAGGCAATCCAGCAATGAAGTCCATATCAATCTCTTCTTACTTCCACTCGGGTAGCTTCAATGGGTGCAATAATCCAGCTGGTCTTTGGTGATCGGTCTTAACTCTTTGGCACACATCGCACATAACCACATGTGCAGCCATATCTCTCTCCAGTCCATATCACCAGCACTTCTGCTTTAAATCCTGATACATCTTGGTACTACCAGGATGAATAGAATAATCCAAGTCATGGGCTTCCTTCGATATAGTCTCACGAAGGCTTGCAATCTCCGGAACACATCTCTTGTCCTTGAAGCATACGGTGCCTTGCTCATCTTCCGTGAATTCCGGAACTCGACTCTCAGTAATTAGATCCTTAATCTCTTGTATCTTAGCATCACCAACTTATCCTTTGCGGATCTCTTGCTCCAAAGTAGTTTCCACATCAATAATAACTCCTTTAGTGTGAGTAACTATCCCCAGGTTAAGTCTCCTGAAATTCTCAACAATCTCATCGAGTAGCTGGGCAACAACAGCTAAATGAACATGCTCCTTTCGACTCAAGGCATCTGTAACCAAATTTGCCTTGCCCGGGTGATAGTGAATTTCCAAATCATAATCCTTAATAAGCTCCATCCAACGGTGTTGCCTAAGGTTGAGATCCTTTTGAGTGAATATATATACTTCAAACTCTTATGATCCGTATATACTTGGCACTTAGTTCCCACTTAAATTCTCTTTCCTTCTCCAGAAGTGAGGTCCTGCAAGTCCCAAGAAACTCCGAATCTCAGTGACTGTAGTGGGCACTCTCCACTCCATTATCTCCTTCACTTTAGCAGGATCCACTGATATCCCTCCATTGGAAATGATATGTCCAAGAAATGGCACCTTGCCAATCCAGAACTCGCATTTACCGTACTTGGCGTAGAGTTGATTATCTTAAAGCTTCTGTAGCACCAATCTCAGATACTTCTTGTGATCACTATCACTCTTAGAATAAATAAGAGTATCATCGATGAAAACCACAACGAATCTGTCCAAATCATGAACACCTTATTCTTCAGATCCATAAAATAGGCTGGTGCATTAGTTAATCCAAACGACATAACGATGAACTCATATAATCCATATCGAGTCGAGAAAGCCGTCTTAGGAATATCTGATGGCCTAATCTCTATTTGATGGTAACCCGATCGGAGATCAATCTTCGAGAATACCCTTGCACCTCTCATCTGATCAAATAAATCTTCAATACGGGGCAACGGATACTTGTTCTTCACAGTGACATCGTTAAGGGACCTATAATCCACGCACATCCCCTGCAATCCATCTTTCTTCTTTACAAACAAAACTGGTACTCTCCAAGGTGAGGAACTCGGACGTAAGTAACTAGCCTCTTGTAATTCCGTTCACTGATTCTTCAGTCCCTTTAGGTGTAATTACTCTCATGGGTTTTCTCATATTGTCCAACACATATGCCCAAACCAAAATCTCAGCATGACGCATAATTTTATTAGCAATTCATGGGGACAAATATACCTTTTTATTCCTCCTAAAATGGTATCATACCGAATACTAACTAAAGGAACATGTAGATCCTACAAATAGTAGTAATTTACATATATGTTTACGTAGCTTGGTGGAGCCGGTGGTGGTGGAGATGGTGGTTGCTCTTGTCGTTGTCTCTCCAACCGTGATTGCCTTATTTCTTGCTGTATCTCCAGACGGGCCTGACGTATTTCCTCGCGTTCTTGTCTTATCTGGCTTTGCATTTCGGTCATCATGTCTGTCAATTGCTGTATTACCAGCCTTTGGGTTGCGATCACTTGCTCGGTTTCAACAGGTGGGGGATTTGGAGGATTCATTTCTGTTTGCTGCTGCGTGATAATCTTTCCTTTCCTGGTATTGACCATCTGAGTTAGATACATAAGGTAAGAAAGAGCAGTAGACAAGGCAGTAATTACAATCATGTTACTTTGGGGGACTTATTAGCTAAGTAGATTAGTGTGTCACTTACTAAAGCTAATACAGCACCTTATAGTGGTACATGCTAAGATGCCCAACTATAATGTTTCAATCAATCAAAGAAGCAAATCAAGCATTGATCATCAGAACAATCAACCAACATTTTTAATAGAGAAAATAATTTTAATTTCGTCTTAGGTTCCCTATCTCTGAAAAAGTTCATAGTTGTAGGATTCCAAAGTGTGAAATCCATCTTGTCTTGAAGTAGAAAAGATAAGAATAATAAGAGTAAAACAGTAGAAGGTGAGACAGGATCAAGATAAGTATAGAGAGAATCAGAGTAAGGTAAGTATAGAATGAATCAGAATAAGATAAGTAGGTAAGGGTTGTCCATTTCTATCTAGGTCTCGTCCTACAGTCAACATTCCTCTGATACCACTTCTGTAACACCCGGTTTTAAAGAACAAAGCCGGGTGCATCTCATACATGCGCCAAGAAGACAACATATATAATAACAGAGTGTATAGAGATAAATGTCATTAACATCAGAGTACTTATTACATAGCGGAAGACTTATTACAAAATAAAATAATAAAGATAAAACGAACTAAGGATCGTCGGCGCCAATGTCGACTGGGAAACGCCACCTAGATCAGATCATACTCCTCGCCTTGAGGCTCCTCCTGAAACACCTGCTCTTCTCCTGTGGGGGGGGGGGGGGTGTGAGACAGCAAGGGTGAGCTCACACATGATCATAGCTCAACAAGTTGTGGGGAACCAGTGGACATAAACTCACAAAGGTGTGAGTTCATGTGATGTGTAAGGCTAATCAATGATAGGGGTTAAAGCTGAGCATTGCTTTTAAGTAGTTGGTCAAAATTTTATTAGCAGTTACTAAGTGTAAGTGAATACCAAACCATAAGTAAAGTAATAGAACAAAATTAATAACAAACCCATGCAATGCAAATGACAAAATTGAATTTAAGTTCCATAATTTAAACATCAGAGAGTCCTGAGCTGCTCGTGACCGTGAGCTCGGCTAGTATACCAGTTTTACACTCTGCAGAGGTTGTACCCTTTACCCACAAGTCATGTTACCCATCTGCCAAGGGGTCGCGAATCCCATACACCTCTACCTAGGAAGCGCGGCAGGGCAACACTACGAGGCCTTTACAAAGTTCCACTAGCTTCCGAAAACCCGCTACAGTTTATAGGAAGATCCAGTACAGGGTTCCTGGCTAACCGCCATCGCAGCAAAATCAACCAGGGACCTCCCCGCACTGACCTCTCCCTTACTGCCCTTGCCCCTTTCGGGTAAGGTAGTCTTCCACTAGCTTTCCTAATTAGTCAGCCAAGGGCGTCCCATTCCACCCTTGTGGTGGCACGTGGTTCTCAAGTTAAGCTCTATGTTCCAATTAACATTAATGATCTCAACATGAACATAAACAGAATAACAACAAGAATTGGAACATAGAAGTAATAAATGATTATCCCAAAACCATATAAAGCAATAGCAAACTACCCAAGTGATTCAGGGGTAAACAAGGTAATGAGATAAACAAATCTAGGGTGACCTATTGGGTCCCATCAAAATTAACCTATGCATGGATAAGTGATATTAAAGAACATTATTGGGTAAAATGTGGTCAAGGGCACAACTTGCCTTCAATGAGCTCCTGCTCAGCTACTTCAACCTGCTGCTCACCAGGATCTTCAACAACGGGCTCTTCTACTCGCCACATTACAAACAAGCACAGTGCATAGAGGAAATTAACATCACACCAAACATGTACACAAAATACACAGTAATAATCTACACATTAAAATAAAATCCTAGGAACAGGAATCATAATTTTCTGAGTTATGGATTTTAAGTTATGCATTTTCAAAGGTTTTATGTGCTTTAAATAGGATTAAGTGATAAATAAATTTACTTACTGTTTTTTATGACATAACAGAGGCACTAAGTGCTAGAGAATAAAATTACAAAATTTTAGGAACTGGAATGAAGTAATTTGGACTAAAAATGGATTTTCTATGAATTTTACAAGTTCTAGGGTTTATTTTCTTATTAAAAATCCATTTTATATTTCATTTATTCGAATTAAATGGGTTCTGGACTGGGCCTCATTTAACAGCAAGGTCAGGGGCGCCAGGGTAAAATTTCCAAGACACAGGGAACAACACCCGTGGATGGCGGGTTCATTTCAAAATAACACAGGGTTCTTTACGTAATAGCGCCACGACGAAGGGGTATAGGATTTCATCGGCCGTTGGATCTTCACTGGACGACCGAGATTAAAACCCACACCAGGTCGGCATTCCACCATGACCGTAGGATCCGAGTCGGATGGCTTGGATTTTAAATAACTAAGATCGCCCCAGGCCCATCCGATCGAGATCCGACAGCTGTAGTGCAAAACGTGAAACGACACCCACCAATCTAATCTCATCCACTAATTTCCCATCGAACGGTATGTGTACCATCTTCTACCTCTGAACAGCAGAGTACGGTCGCGCAGGTGCTAACGGCGGCGAGGACATTGCCAGCAACAATAATCTACCAAGCCCCGTCCACATTACCCAGATCCAAACGAGCTATACGCGGAAAGAACGAAAGCGAAAAAGGTTTAGGTGGCCCTTACCAGCGATTGATGATCCTGTGTTCACGGCACGTTCATTCACGGGCGCGCAGCGGAAGAGGAGGCCCATGCAGTGAGCCCCGGCGTCCGAGAAGGTCATAAGCACGCCCCCAGGGAGACCCGACGAGCATCGGCCATGCCCCACGGCAGCGCCATAGTCGCAGGGGCCTTCGTCCTCCTTCTCGCCCAGCTCCGACGCGACGGCCCAGGGAGAAGAGCGGCAATGTCTCTGCTGTCCGACGATGATGCGCTGGCCCGCCGCTCGACTAAATCCGCCACGAGGACGATGCGATGCCGCAGCAGACATGAAGCACCGGCAGTGGCCCTCCGCGCGCGGCATGCACAGCGACCCGACGAATTTCCCCCACGCGTGGATCCTCGATTCAATGGCGGCAGCGCTGGTACCTCCCCACGCCATCACCACCAGCGCAATCCAGAGCCCAACGCGAGCCGCACGGCCATACGCCACCCAAGGGGGCACTGCAGAGCTCTCCAATAATCCTCGCACTCGATCTCTCTCTCTCTCGGCGGAAACGGCAATGGTGGCGGACCGGACGAGGTGAGAAGAAGAGATCGCGGGCCCGATTTATGTGGCCGAGGCCGAGGTTCCCCAGCCCGGAGTTCTCGGCAAATCCACAACCGGCACAGGGGAGAGAGCGCCGTAGATTCCAGGAAGTCGAAGACCCGACTGTTTCGGCGGCCGCTACGCAGGGAAGACGACCATGTCACACCCGAGGTGGCCCCACCAGTCAGCACATACCTATCGGACGCCTAGAGGCTGGCAGAGGGGCCCGCTCGACGGCGTAGGGATTTCCAAGTCGAGCGCACGGAAGGCGGCTGACATGTGGGACCCCTGCGTAAGTGGCGTGTGCGGGCTCACAGCTGACCGGGGCTGGGCCGAATTGGGATACCGAGGCCCAGTTTGGGGACTTCGTTTTTTTTATTTTTCTTTCACATTTTCCTTTCTCCATTTCCAAGTTAAATTTGAATTTCGAATTTGAATTCAAACATGTGATAAATTTATTCTTAATCATATTGTAAAATTAAGTAGTATCAACTCTGAAAATATAGTTTCTCTTTGTATTATATACTCTCCTTTTCTTCTCTCTTCTTTTCCTTTTCTTGATTATTTCTCATTCTCGAATATTCCAAATAGATATTAAATCTTCAATTTTGTGACATTAATTTATTTTTCTTATTGTGGCTATTATTTTTACTAGATGCACATACAACAAAACCAACATGATGCACGGTTATTCTCAATATTATTAATTGTTTACTTGCTTTTCGATGTGGTGCTCTCATATTTAGTTGAACAGTGGCAAAAATATGTAAGAGAATTCTCTCCTTAATATAGTTTACAAAGTTGGGTATTACAGCGGCCACGCGGGGCCCGTTATAATGGGCCAGATCACACGTGGGCCTCTGAGGTGGACGAGGCCGCACGGTGGGATGACGACGTCGCAGGCCTTCGTCTGGCGCCGTATCAAGCGAAGGGTGTCCCTGGCCCACGGTCGGCGCCAAATGTTGGAACTTGCTCTCAGTTGCAAGGGGATCCAACAAGGGTGAACAATGACGTCAACAGGGTTCTCGCGCAAGATGGCAATAGCTCTGTTAATCTGCCCCCTCACGGGCACTGTGCGGGGGTATTTATAGGTGTCTGAGTGCCCAGCGCCTTGTGTTAAGGATGCATGTGCCCTCGGATACCCAGGTTATCCCCAGAATATTCCCATAAAGCAGGGTTACAGACTGTAATTACAGGAATGCCTTTGTAAATTAGGCCCGTAACACGCAGCGGCCACGCGGGGCCCGTTACAATGGGCCGGATCACACGTGGGCCTCTGAGCTGGATGAGGTCGCACGGTGGGATGACGACGTCGCAGGCCTTCGTCTGGCACCGTATCAAGCGAAGGGTGTCCCTGCCCGTTTTGTCTCCGTCGGACCAGCGACTGCAGCGAAGGCCTCGAGCGAAGGGTGGCGTCTTTGCCTTCGCCCCAACAATTCTGCAATTTATCAAAAAGATCACGCCGATAATGCTTCGGCACAAAATGAATTCTCATATCTCGCTTCATCTCTTGCCAAGTAACAATAGGGTCCTCTCCATCTTCTTCACGATCATGAAGAAGTTGCTCCCACCAAATCAGAGCATATCCTTCAAACTCAAGAGATGTCATTGCAAGTTTCTTCTCCTCTGAATAATTATGTAGGCGGAAGATTTTCTCCACCTTGAGTTCCCATGTGAAATAATCTTCAGGATCAGATCTACCATCAAAATTTGGCATGGTAAACTTAAGTTTCCCAAATCTGTCTTCTTGGTTGATGCCTCTATGATGATGACGACCATAGCGATGTTAGGACTGATCATCATCATCCCCAAATTCAGATTCTTCATTGTCATCATTTCTTCGATTTCGGCCTCTTCCTCTACCACGTGTAGCACCTTGATTTCTCCTCCCATGTTCACTTGCTCTTCTAGAATAATTTCCTTCACCTTCTTCCCCGTCTTTATCATGGTTTCTTGCACCATCAGGGAGTCGATGACGACCTCTGATTTCAGCCATAAGTGTCTAAAGATCTTGTGTCAACCGATCTTGCTTGTCTTCTATGCTTTATTTGAGCCCATTGAATTGTATCATGGTGACACATTCTTCAATCTCAGGGTTGGGATCCATCTTCC
Organism: Zea luxurians; assembly: GCA_029449295.1. Classification (NCBI taxonomy): domain Eukaryota; kingdom Viridiplantae; phylum Streptophyta; class Magnoliopsida; order Poales; family Poaceae; genus Zea; species Zea luxurians. The sequence goes on along the minus strand of JAOPSE010000001.1, from coordinate 37,913,092 downwards.
TGCGAAATTAGTGGTGACAAGGCAACAAATATAGGTGGAATATGAAGCTATATAGAATCTCACAACCTCACCACTCGTACCAACCAAAGCTCTTATGAGGTCCCTGCGGGTTGCAAGAAAAATGTGTGATAGTAACAAGAAAGTGGTGGTTAAGCGAATACAAGACCAGAGTGCCGATTACAATGGCTTATATGTGGAGCTTGGTGGGGAATAATAAACAAGGAATGCAATCTGAATCCTAGTTGTTGTAAAGTTAAATAACAATCCAACTAGAAGTTCACTGCCTAGTGCTGACCACAAGATACGAGTGATGTAAGTAGATCAAACACACGCGCAAAGAAATTTCAGATTTGATGCAAATCAAGGAGTATGATTGGAATGCAAGTGTTGCGATCAGACCCAACCAAAATTTTGCACCAAATGATAATAGCAAACTGGTTGAACAACTTGATGAACTTTCAGCACTTGTGCACATAAACAAACTGATTGTTCTACTTTTCTTTCACAATCTTGCTCAACACCTTTTTTTTGTACTCTTTTTTTATATAGAACTAAACACAGAGATCTGATATGATATTGCACACTTTATAATAATCAAAGAACTCAACCAGCAACTATAACTTAAATAGGATCAAAGTTAACGCGAAGGAAATGATGAGGGTTTTCAGATTTTTCTTTTTGTGGATATTTTCATATATATATATATATATATATATATATATATATAAAAGAGGCTCAAAGGGAACACAAAGGATAGAGTGACCAACAACTAAACAAAGACTCTAAGGACTAAAACTTAACAAAACTCACTGGAACAACAGATTGAAACAAAGGGCTATGGCAAAAATATTTTATGGCTTTTTGGTGGATAGGACGAACACAAAATATATGTAGCTAAGGATAAAGAATCCTACCATGGCAACTGAGGCTCTGATATCAGATGATGCGTCACGATGCCCGATCTTCACGATGTAGGATCAATCTTCAGATAACTAGCTTCGAAGAAGCCAAAATAACTTGCTGCAAGCAGCGATAACTAGTGCAACTTGACAAATAAAACTCGAAGCAAACCACCGTCTTTAACCGGCAGCCTGAATCGAGGATTCGCCTAACCACAATCTCAAAGAACCAACCAACACAGCCTACAATCAATCGAGGAGACCTCGAAGGGAGTAGGAGCACCACTTGGGAGCGGATGAAGCTGCCGCTTCTGCAATCTCGCGAAGGAATTCACAAGAGCAAAGGGGTAGAGATCAATCTCAATATTTATTAGCACACAGCTAGACAAAAGGGTTCTGTTTTAGATTATCAAAAGCTTCCTTACATCATAGACATAGGGTGGTATTTATACTAGTAACAATCAGCCTTAGAGAGGTATAAACACGAAACAAAAGTATTTTCACGTACTGATGTGAAGGAGCCTCTTCGGAAGATCTGCAGAGCTAAATTCTGTGTGGCTGTTTGACTTCTGCTCAGCCTTCAGTATTTTGATAATAACTTCTCCTAGGAATCTCCAAATGACGTGGGACTGGTTGCGTTGGAAAGCTAACTTGATAAACTTTCTCACCATATATAGCATTCTTAATGAAACTTCGTAGAATGATGCAGTTTAATACGAAAACTTGGTCATCAAGCTGACTATTGACCTTGTGACCAGTCAGCACTAAAGTAGGTCGGCTGCCTTTCTGGTAGATTTGATTAAGTCGACTTTAGAAGCATTGGAAACTAGACTTCAAGAGCTTTCCAAAAAGTACTTATGGGCCTTCATAGCTTTTGGGAATCAAAAGATATGATTGTTTCTTCTGGACGGTTCTATTGCGCTGGACTGACTCGGACATCGCTCTTTTTGCTGATTCGCCCATGATATGTTTTATCCTTCCTCTTTGGTGAACCTAAGTAATATCAACATACACAACTTAGGTAGCATAAAGTTCTCATTAGTGTTTAATTGAAATTCATAAAGTAGCGTGTGCACCTCTTGTTGTAGCTTCTTAGCTCGGCTACGTGTAATTGGTTCATCAAAGGCTTGGGTTGGTGATGATGTTGGTTGTACTTGAGTTGATGTAGTTTGACTTGGGGGTTGTAATGTATTGCTTAATGGCGTGGTCGTATCAGGGGTTGTGTGGTTTTACAAAACTCACTCAACTAGCTAGGGTTCACCTAGAGCAAGCGCTAAAGCAGTCTAACTAACCTAAGCACTTCACAAAGCACCTACGCTAATCACCGAGTGATTCTATTTAAGCACTTGGGTGTAAGAGCACTTGAGAATGTCTATTATATGCCTTGGTATGTCTCTTGGGCTCCCACACTTGAAAATGACCGGTTGGGGATGTATTTATAGCCCCCAACATAAATATAGCCGTTGGAGGAAAGCTGCTGCTTTCTGCGGTCACACCGGACAGTCCGGTGTGCACCGGACAGTCCGTGGTGCACCAGACAACGTACTGTTCCTTGTTCGGTGCACCTAGCCGTTGCCTTGTCAAAGCAGATGACCGTTGGCGCCGCAGGCTTTTCACACCGAACAGTCCGGTCCTCACACCAGACAGTCCAGTCCTCACACTGGACAGTCCGGTGGTCTTCCCTCCGGGTGCCACCTGGAACTAGCCGTTGGGTTGTGGTTCCCTGGTGCACCGGACAGTCCGACGTGTGGGCACCGGACAGTCCGGTGTGCCACCGGACAGTTCGGTGCGCCATGCACAGACAGTCCGCAGGCAACACATCTTCTTTTCTTGGAATTTTCTTTGATCTTCTTAATGTCTTCTTTTGAGGTGTTGCTTTCCTCAATTCCTAGGTCCAAGTAACTCTAGCATCCTGTGAACTACAAACACAAACACTAGGAAATTTATTAGTTCACAGATTGTGTTAATCATCAAACACCAAAACTCAATTAGCAAAATGGCCTGGGGTCCATTTTCCTTACAATTTACAAGCGGTCACACCTTGTAAGCAATATGCTCTTAAACCAAATCTCTGGTGCCAATGTAAGTACACATCGTGTTGAAGGCCATCAAACATGCTTGCACTTTGTTCCCACTTGCGATCGATGGCCTTCTGATGCCGAAGCATGACCGTATGGGTCGCTGGATTATACCCCTTACATCTTCCCTCTCACTCAGATCATTCTTGACATAAAACCATTGCTTCATCCAAGAGCCCGGCCATTTCTTTTGGAATGTTGGCACAAGATACCTCACATCAGAACGGTGCACAAAGCTGTAACATTCAAAGTTGTTATGATACTGCTCATTCCCAATCGCCTTCGTCTGGTAGGATAATTCATGAATGTTGCAGAAGCACTTGGCATCTGGATCCAGCCCTTGTCTTCTCATAGCCCAAATAAAAACTCCAACTTTAATTAAGGCTTCAGGAGTAAGTTGATGAAGGTGTAGGAAACGGGTGACGCCTAAGAGGGGGGGGTGAATTAGGACTTCTAAAACTTTTACTAAACTAGGCCACAATTAAATCCCTAGAGCAAAACCTATGCATATAATCAAAACTAGAATGTGCAACCTAGGTTTTGTCTAAGTGTTGCTATCTCTACCGCAAAGGCTAAGTTTCAATCTACACTAAATAAGTATGAATACAAGATTGAAACTTAAATGCTTAATATAAATGCGGAATGTAAAGAGCTAAGTAGAGAAGCAAACTCTCGTGGATGACGCCGGTATTTTTACCGAGGTATCCGGAACCACGCAAGGTCCCGACTAATCCTCGTTGGTGCCCCTACGCAAAGGGAAGCCCACGCGAGGGCCAAGCACCACGGTCGAGTAACTCCGTAGAGAGCCGCGGGCCTTCTCCACGCGCAAGTGGTGCTCCGCTTCCGGCTCCTCTCGGACGCTCCCCGCCGTCTCCACTATCGAGCTTCCGGCCGAAACGCCGCGGGCCTCGTTCCCTCCGGTACACGGTGGCGGCCGTGACACAAACGCGGTTGTCACGGTCTCGCAAGACTCTCGCCCCACTCGGTACAATTACAATGGCTCGCGCAAGAGCCGAGGGGTTGTGTGGTTTTTCTAAACTCACTCAACTAACTAGGATTCACCTAGAGCAAGCGCTAAAGTGGTCTAACTAACCTAAGCACTTCGCAAAGCACCTACGCTAATCACCGAGTGATTCTATTAAGCACTTGGGTGTTTGAGCTCTTGGAAATATGCACTATGTGTATTGATATGTTGCTTGGGCTCTCACACTTGAGAATGGCCGGTTGGGGTGGTATTTATAGCCTCCACACCATCAACTAGCCGTTGGACAGAAAGCAGCAGCTTTCTGTCGTCGGGTGCACCGGACAGTCCGGTGCACCACCGGACACTGCACAGTAGATGTTCGGTGCACGCCACGTCAGCCGACCGTTGGCGCCTGTAGCAGTCGACCGTTGGATCCGACCATTGCCGTCTGCCCGTTGGCACACCGGACAGTCCGGTGCACACCGGACAGTCCGGTGCTACAGCCAGAGAGCGCCTGCCTGCGGCCTCTCTGCGCAGACTGTCCGGTGCCTCACCGGACAGTCCGGTGCACACCGGACACCAATGTCCGGTGCGCCACCAGGCGCTGGCTGACAGCCCTCATCTTGGATTTCTTCGCTGATTTCTTCGGTCTTCTTTATTCTTGAGTATTGGACTCCTATGTATCTTTTTATGTCTTCTTTTGAGGTGTTGCATCCTCATTGCCTTGGTCCAATTCTCTTCGCATCCTGTGAACTACAAACACAAACACTAGAAAACTTATTAGTTCACGGATTGTGTTGTTCATCAAACACCAAAACTCAATTAGCCAAATGGCCCGGGGTCCATTTTCCTTACAATCTCCCCCTTTTTGGTGATTGATGACAACACAACCAAAGCAAGCAAATAATACAAGTATTTGAATGAAAATATGCATTTTACTTGCTAAGATGCATGATTGTCCCCACAATGTGATATTATGGACTTAAGCCTCCCCCTAACTTCATAATTCACTTACTTCCTATTTATGGACCAAATAAACAAAACCACTTGAAAAAGTCATTTGGAGATATAAAATTTTAAATTGGTGGTGTTTGGTGTTTGATATAGTTTTCATTGCTTTGGTCCCTAAACTTCTCCCCCTTTGGCATCAACCACCGAAAAGGAAGACATTAAAAGCATGTAGGAAGTAAATAAAAGCTTGCCCTCATCAAGAATTGTATCAAATGATATCACTAGAAGGATATTAAATTAAATTATGTGAATGATACCACTTGAAGGAGTCCTCAAAAGATTACTCCCCCTAAATGAGTTGTCTCCTTTAGAAAGAGTTTTTCTCCCCCTTTAGAGATGAAGAAATACTCCCCTTGACAGAGATCCTCTACTTAGGAAAAAGCATGTGAAAATTAGAGGTGCAAGACATGATTTGAAAAGACTAACTTCCCTTATGCATAGGTAACAGAATATGAGTTAACTACTTATGCATTTTTAGCAACATGGAAGCGTATGATATGAAATATAGTCTAATCAAAATATTGGAGAAGACATGTAAATGATACTGAATGTAGTCTCAAAAGATACCAATTGAAGATCAATGGCGAGCTTGAGAGACATGAGAGTTCTTGGAGATTTTGAAGTGGAAGATTGTAGTCTTTCTCCGGGGACTTCATTTTCCTTACAATGAGACTATCACATGAAATAGACTTGAAAAGGTGTTAGTCTCAAAGTGTTAGATTATAGAGTAACCTCCCCCTAAAGGTGTGCATACAAGTTTTGAATACTTGTAGGAGACATGCACTTTGATTTGATATCAAGAGGGGCAAATTATCCATAATCCAAACTTTGGCACATATAAGTTAAATGATACACTTTGTAGAAATCAAAATTTTCAATTGATGCATCATTTACTATGGAGTGATATAAAAGCTATGTGCCGTGCTTTAACTAAACATTTTAAGCCACGTAGGTTTGCTTAAGTATATGAATTTAAAAACTAGCAATCCTACCATATGATTTACCTAGTGTTGGGGACTTGTTCTCAAATGCTTCGGATTAAGAACAAGGCAACATAGAAAGTGTTAAATGATAAAGCCCTTCGTCCTTTGAAAACATTATTTCCCTTCGGAATACAATGTGTTCCGGACGAAGGTCACAAACAACGTATCTTCGTAAGCACAATAAATTATGACGAAGAACTTACATGCAACATAAAAAGTAATATAAACATTTAAATATTATCACAGCGTCATTTCTATTTTATTGTCATATAAAAATAGAAATGACTTCAGATTACAAGTGTACCTTCGAGTTGCAGGAAGGCAAAAAGTACAAAGATGACGGAAAGCAAATGCCAAGTCAGCGTGAACAGTACGGGAGTACTGTTCATCTATTTATAGGCGTGGGACGTGGCCCATGCAAAATTACATTCATGTCCATTACATTTGTAATGACTTATGGGAATCTATTAAGGCCTAAGTAGTCTTTTCGTCTTTAGGTCGGTTCCCCTTTCTGCTACCGCGACGAAGCTTTCTGCGCCTAGCTTCGGCTGTGCACCATCCTTCGTACAGCTTGGTAATCAGCTTCGTACAGCCTGGGCTTCGTTCTGGCCGTACTCCATGTTCATGATCTGAGTCCGAAGATACCTGTTCATATAATTCACTTGGAAAATATTGTAAAATCATGTTTTTGAGGACCTTCGGAGGACGAAGGCCCCCAACAGTAGCCCCTCGCAATATTAATTTGTTAGTGATAAATTCAGATTGCGATATGGACGAAGGCCTTAAGCCGAAGGTCCGAAAAAACACCTTCCCTTTGCTAGAATAGCAAAAGTCACTGACACCTGGGACCACACAGTTTCCGTCATATCGAGTGTATAAATAGGAGCCCGCCACATTTGATTTGGCACGCTCTCTTTGCCATCTGTTTTTCCTGCTTATAAAAACTTTCTGCCCAGAAATATTTGTTTTCTTTCCTAGTTTTAAGCTTCGGAAGCGAGAAGTAGGATCTCCGAAGAGATGTCTGAGGAGAAGGCTGTTGTCGAGATGAAGCTAAGTCTCTCTGAGGAGAAGAACCTGGGCTTTCTTGAGGCAATGTCGAAGACCAATACAGAAAAAATCACCAAAGAGATTTTAGAAGGTTTATCTGAAGATACTGGTGACAGCGACAGTTATGATGTAGAAAGCGGCGGGGGAGAGTCTGAAGATCGACCATGGCGGCCAAGTCACTCGGTTTTCGGGAAAACCACTATTAAGCAGAGTCATATTGACAATATGAGGGGGAGATATTTTCGAGATATATCTATTGTGAGGGCTGATGCTGGAGAAAAGACTTCTCCTACCCCCGAAGAAGATGAGGTCGTGATCTTCCGAAGCTTTCTCAAGGCTGGGCTTCGGTTCCCCCTAAGCAGCTTTGTTGTCGAAGTCCTGAAGACATTTCAAATCTACCTTCATCAAATTACTCCCGAAGCTATCATAAGAATGGGAATCTTTGTCTGGGCTGTGAAAAGCCAAGGTTTAGAACCAAATGCTAAAAGTTTTTGCAAAATTCATGAGTTGGTATATGAGACGAAACCCTGGGGGAAAGAACAATATCACAACAACTTTGGTTGCTACAGCTTCGGTGCCCGCTCCGGGTCAAGCTGCCCTGTGCCAACCTTTCGGAAGAGGTGGCCCGGTACCTGGATGACAGAATGGTTCTATGTAAAGAATGACTTGACAGCGCAGGCAGATGTTAAGAGTATCATTATGCGCCCCATCTGGCAACGCTTCGGACTCCGAAAACCGAAGGTTGAAATGGATGAAGCGGCCGAAGAATGCCAAAGAGCCTTCGGCGTAATCTGCTCTTTTATTGGGACAAGGGATCTGGTCCAAGGGCATATTGCCTTCAGGGTGTGGCCACTTGCAAAAAAGTGGGAAATGCCGAAGGAGACCATCAAAGAGTCTGACGAAGGTGGACTAGTCAGACCAAAATACACATTCAAATACGGGGATAAGTTTGTTGAACCTGATGACGACTGGTTAAAAAGCATTGAAACATTAAGTGATGAACTGCTTGGGGCATACTCAAAGGCCGAGAACACTGCATTATCGGCAGCCTTCGGAGGCCGAAAGAAGAAGAGGCTCAACCGGGTATTCGATGCAATCGGGTTTGTCTACCCTGACTATCATTATCCGGTGTCGGGCCGCAAAAGAAAAAATACTTCTCCTGCAACAGAAGTTGCCACAAGTGCTTCTAGTGAGCCAGCGCCGCAAAGAAAAAAGATGAAGGTGCTCACCCACCGGGCACGTTTTATTGAGCCGGCCACAGTGCCTAAATTTATCGGTGAAGTCTCTCTGGCCACTGAAACTACAGAGCCAGCTCCAGCGCCGAAGACCGAGGAAAAAACTGAAGCACCTTCAGCAGAGAAGGCAGAAAAACCGAGAATTGAAGGACCAAAAATATTGGAAATCTTAAGTCCTTCAGCAAGTGTTGAGAAAATAGGAAATCAAAAGGGCCCGTCGGTGACCCCGAAAAGAAAAAGAATGGTGAACGTGCTAGATGTTTTGGAGACAATTAAGTCTTCAAGCATAACTCCAAATAAGACTGTTGAACTTTCTGAAGTATCTACTGAAGCTTTAGTTGCTGAAACTTCGAAGCAACAACTTGAAGCTGAAGCTGGGCCTTCAGAGCCCACCAAGAAACAACCTTTGGAAGCCGAAGAAAAAACAAAAATGCCAGAGTCAATTTTGGTTGAAGAAATTGACACTGCGGTCCCCGAAGCACCTTCCATCATACACGATTACATTGTGCGACATGCTTCGGGGAAGAAATTATCTGAAGAAGAGATTTACGAAGCCAACCACTATGCCAAAGAATTAAAATATCCAAAGGGGGCACTAGTGTTCAATGGGACAAACGAAGATGACTTCCTATACTGTCTCCCTGACAACAAAGAATTATCTGTCTGCCGGGAGATGGCTAGGAGTATGGGGTTTCCGAAGCTTGAAGCTGGACTATGCGCTATGACGAAGGAGGATCTTGCGGATAGCCTCGCATATAATAGTCTGAAGGTGCGAGAATTGCACATTTTTGAAACTTTATAATTCGAAATCTATTGCTTTATTCTTATACTAACTTTTTACATATAGGGATTAATACTAAGCAACGCGCTGAGAGCGCAAAAGAGTGCCGAAGACGAAAGCTATGAAATTGCCTTCAACAACCTTCGAACAGAGGTTATCAAGCTAAGGAACACAGCCCTGGAAAAGGACAAGATTCTAGTTACATTAGTGGATAAAGTAAAGGAGAACGAAACTGCGTCCAAAGCCCAACTTGCAGCTCAAAAGCACGAGATTGACGACCTTCGGAAGCAATTGGCCCGGGCGAAAGAAGAACGCATACTTGAAGAAACAAGGTGGGAATGTAGCGACCAATGGGCTAATCATTTGGAAGGAACCGTTGAAGAGCTTCGGTCTTCTAAGAAAAGGTGCTACGAAAAATCCATGGATTGTGTAAAGAAAATAAAAACCAGCTTCGCCAGCGTTGGCGCATTTTCGAGTGAAGAAGATTTTGTGAGAGGTAACCCAGAAGGGCCAATAGAATAGATCTGCCACGAAGCTGAAGCCTTTGAAGAAATTCTAAACAGTCGAGGAGACATTTGCGCCTTCTCGGGTGCCAGGGGGATTGCTTCTATACTGGAGAAAAAAGGCTGCGATCATGTTAAGGTTCTTGCACAATCCGAAGCCAGTTTATCCCCTGAAGATATTAAAGACCCCTCGGCCGAAGCTAGCCAGGCTGGTGGAAAATTTTTCACCGACGTCTGGGACAATGGTGGTCGAGAAATGGCCCGAGAAATCATTCAGAAAAGTGAGAAAGGCATTCACGACGCTAGAGAAGTAGCTAAGGCCGCTGACAAAATCTCAGAGCCCGAAGGGCAATTAGGTATTAGCTAATGGTTTTTATTGCATTGTAATTTTTAATTTTAAACTTCGTTCACAATTTGTAATAGCAATGTGGCTGTATCATGTTCTCCTTCAGATTCTACTAAAGCGTCTCCGGGCCCTCACCCGAAAGGAGACGAAGAAATTAAAAAGATGGCTGAAGCTATCATGGACGAAGTTGTTAACCGACTTCTGAACGAAGCTGCCGAAGTTGTTTTGAGAGAAGATTAAGCACTTTTGTAAAGACTTCTTGAAATGAAACATGTGTGACATTTTGTAACCCTGTGATATATTTGCTTTTAATGACTCGATTCTTTACGATGCATGAAACTTTACATACGTACCGTTTTTGAGCCCTCGGCGAAAAAACACCTTCCCTTCTTTTCATGCTTCGTGAAGATAGAAAAACTTTTATGCATCACGACAATGTTCATAGTGCTCTGATGAAGGATATCCAAGCTTCATGAAAATATTCTCCGAAGCTATATTCCAAAGATCAATATTGTATCCCCTTGTGACTTAGCACGATTTTTACTTTCTCAAAGAATCCTTCCGAAGGTTGATACCGTGTCCCCTTCTTTTGCCATATGCAACATGATGTATGATGCTTATGCTATGCAAAATGATGTGATGATGTTATGTTATGTAGATGACATTTGTTCCGAAGATACACACATATGCCCGTAAAACACAAAATACTTTTGTACCAGCGCTGACTTTTCGCTGTAAGCTCTGCATTCCCTTAGGAACGACTTTGGAGCTTCTTCGCCTTTTACTTAGGCGGTATCAGCGTTGACTTTTCGCTGTAAGCTCTGCATTCCCTTAGGAACGACTTTGGAGCTTCTTCGCCCTTTACTTAGGTGGTATCAGCGTTGACTTTTCGCTGTATGCTCTACATTCCCTTTGGAACGACTTTGGAGCAGAAAACTTACACTGCGTTCCCTTTGGAACGACTTTTTATGGTTTCAGCAAACTTACTCTGCGTTCCTTAGAACGACTTTGTGTTGCTTCGAAGTATTTTCGATAATTCGAAGGTCCTCCTTGTTATCGTAAATTTTTAAGCTTCAGCCACTTAAGCCTGAGCAAATGCATTTTCCTTAGAGCAAGCAAAGAAACTTTTACATGAAAACTAAAAAATGTTCTTTATTACACAGAAAATAGAACTGAATGGAAAAAACTGGTAGGATATTTGTCAATAGATGTGCTTCGACTCTGGCACAGTGCTATTGACTGTGCGAGCTTCGGATTGTTCTCTGAGATCCCTTTGGTGTGGAGCATATTGGCTCCCTTCTGGCTGTTGGCCTTGTTGCAGCGGTGGTGGAGGCGGAGGCTGTTGCCAAGAAGCTTGAGGTTGACTTGCCGAAGCAACAGAAACTGCAGGGTGGTTGCCCATGTATTCTGGGATGTAAGGCGGATGGTACGAAGCAGTATGCATGACCTGCTTCGGCTGAGCTTGTTGCGCTGCAGCTTCGGCTATCTCCTTTTGCTTCTGGATGGTAACATGGCACATTCTGGTGGTATGGCCCTTGTTTTCACCACAGAATAAGCAAAATACTCTCCTTGGTTGATCTCCAAATCTTCCGCCGAAGCCCCTGGCGCCTCTGCCTCTTGGAGCTGGTGGCCGGAAGAAACTTTGCTGTTGCCCCGAAGCCTGTGAGGAGCACTGCGGCCTGTTCTGTTGACTCCCCTTATCATCATTCTGAGTAGAGTTGTGGATGGACCTGACATGCCTCAGATAGAATCTTCCTCCGAAGCCCCTGGTCATTTCAGAAAACCTGAAAGCCTCCTCCCTTCTTTGGCGAAAATCATTGTCGGCACGAATATACTCGTCCATCTTCTGAAGCAATTTCTCCAAAGTTTGAGGAGGCTTCCTAGCAAAGTATTGAGCTGAAGGTCCAGGCCGAAGTCCCTTGATCATGGCCTCAATGACAATTTCGTTGGGCACCGTTGGTGCCTGCGCCCTCAAACGCAAGAACCTTCTGACATATGCCTGAAGATATTCTTCATGATCCTGAGTGCATTGGAACAGGGCCTGAGCAGTGACCGGCTTCGTCTGAAACCCTTGGAAGCTGGTTAACAACATGTCCTTCAGTTTTTGCCATGAGGTGATCGTTCCTGGTCGAAGGGAGGAATACCAGGTTTGAGCAACACTCCTGACAGCCATAACAAAAGACTTTGCCATGACTGCAGCATTGCCACCATACGAAGATACTGTTGCTTCGTAGCTCATCAAAAACTGCTTCGGGTCTGAATGGCCATCGAATATGGGAAGCTGGGGCGGCTTATAGGACGGAGGCCAAGGTGTAGCCTGCAGCTCAGCGGACAAGGGAGAAGCATCATCGAAAACAAAATTTCCATGATGGAAATTGTCATACCAGTCATCTTCGTTGAAGAAACCCTCCTGATGAAGGTCTTTTTGTTGAGGCCTTCAGTTCTGCTCATCGTGAGTAAGATGTCGAACTTCTTCAGAAGCTTCGTCTATCTGCCTTTGCAGTTCAGCTAGCCTGGCCATCTTTTCCTTCTTCCTCTGCACCTGTTGATGAAGCATCTCCATATCTCTGATCTCTTGGTCTAGCTCATCCTCTTGAGGCGTCGAGCTGACAGCCTTCCTCTTCTGGCTTCGGGCCTCCCGAAGAGAGACAGTCTCCTGATTGTGGTCCAGCGGTTGGAGAGCTGCAGTGCCAGCTGCTGAAGCTTTCTTCGGCGCCATAGCGAAGGTTGATGATCGCCGAGGGCGCTCAAAGACTCAAAGAGTGGAAGTGAGTTCACCGGAGGTGGGCGCCAATGTTGGGGACTTGTTCTCAAATGTTTCGGATTAAGAACAAGGCAACATAGAAAGTGTTAAATGATAAAACCCTTCGTCCTTTGAAAACATTATTTCCCTTCGGAATACAATGTGTTCCGGACGAAGGTCACAAACAACGTATCTTCGTAAGCACAATAAATTATGACGAAGAACTTACATGCAACATAAAAAGTAATATAAACATTTAAATATTATCACAACGTCATTTCTATTTTATTGTCATATAAAAATAGAAATGACTTCAGATTACAAGTGTACCTTCGGGTTGCAGGAAGGCAAAAAGTACAAAGATGACGGAAAGCAAATGCCAAGTCAGCGTGAACAGTACGGGAGTACTGTTCATCTATTTATAGGCGTGGGACGTGGCCCATGCAAAATTACATTCATGTCCATTACATTTGCTAATGACTTATGGGAATCTATTAAGGCCTAAGTAGTCTTTTTGTCTTTAGGTCGGTTCCCCTTTCTGCTACCGCGACGAAGCTTTCTGCGCCTAGCTTCGGCTGTGCACCATCCTTCGTACAGCTTGGTAATCAGCTTCGTACAGCCTAGGCTTCGTTCTGGCCGTACTCCATGTTCATGATCTGAGTCCGAAGATACCTGTTCATATAATTCACTTGGAAAATATTGTCAAATCATGTTTTTGAGGACCTTCGGAGGACGAAGGCCCCCAACACCTAGTATGCATGATTTTGAACAAAAGTACATAACAAATGTAATACTAGGCAAGAAAGGTAAACTAGATAGAAGATAAATAGATACGCATATCTAAAAACGAGAAATACAATAAAACTAGTTACCTTAGTCATGGGTGGGAAATTTGGGTCCAAAATTTTCACTAACCCACTTGGCAATAAACTTGATCCAATATGATGTATCCCATGATATACATCCCAATTTAGCCAAGTCTCCAAACTTCCCGAAGACCTTTGGTCCACTTACTTCCCTCTCGGGATCCAAACCTTCTTGGTGCTTTTCATGGTTGAGATTATCTCCTTTGGCACCCAGATGCGTTTAGCCCCTTTTCCTTTGTTGGCTTGCTTGTTGGCCTTGATTGCTATCACCTTTCCGTTCTTTTTCTTCTTGATCAAATATGGTGTAGCATCCTTTTTGTTCACCTTTTTGATATAGGTGTTGGAGATTTTGCTTGATGGCTTTTGCTTGAGCTTTTGCCTTTGTTTATCCCCGGTCATCGCCTTACATTGGAAAGACTTGTGGCCTTCCATGTGGCATAGCCTGCAAATCACAGTTTCTCCCTCTACAGGCTTGTTCACTCCCGCAGTGGTGTTATCCTGTGGAGGTCGGATTTGTTTGGCTTTGCCTTTCTTGTCACATAAAGCCTTGCCAAGGCGAGCCACTTCTTGCTTTAATTGTTCATTTTCCTTTGCAACCTCATCCGAACATGTCTCTACAACAATATTCTCAACAACGACTTGGTTGCAGGGGTTAGAATCATCAATTAAATCAAAGCAGGAAGTAGAAGCATCTTTCTTAATTATTTCAGGTATTTCAACTAAAGATGCTGCTGGGGTGCTACCAATGTTTTCTAGCTTAGTAGTTAGCTCATTGTTGTGTATGCTAAGAATTTCCATTTTCTCTAGCAAATTTTCAATAGCTTCTTGGGAGCTAGCTAACTTAGCCTTAAGTTTTTCATTCTTTTTAATAAGGCTATCATCGGTAGCAGTGGATGGAGCACTAGATTCTAATAGCTCAATTTTAGTTGATAGCTCACTATTTAAGTTTGCAAAAGTTTCAAATTTTTCTAGCAAACCTTTGTAATCACTTTGAGAGCTAACCAACTTATTTTTCAAAGTTTTAAGTTGAGCTTTTTGCTTAGTGCAAACATCCTGGAAAAATTTTACGGCTTCCGCAAGCTCTTCTAGAGAGGCCTTTCCCTCGCCTTCATCATCACTACTACTTTCATCACTAGAGGATGGAATGCTTTTGTTACCTCTTGCCATAAGGCATTTGTGTGATGACCGTGATGATCGTGATGAGGACCGGTGGCTGCGCGTCCTTGGAGGTTCATCTTCACTTGAAGAATCATCCCAAGTTCTAACACCTGTGAGCGCCTTGCCTTTGCTCCTCTCCTTTTTGGGTTTGGCCATATTTGGACAGTTGTCTCTGAAGTGGCCCTTCTCCCCACATGCGAAGCATCCTCTCTTCCTTTGCTTTTTCCTGTCAATGTTAAAGAGAAGATCCTCGACCTACAGGGGCACACCCATTAGATTAATCTTGCGGATCATCCTCATTACCTTTCTGACGCGTCGGATTGTTTCTTCGTCCTTGGAGGATGATGTGCACGGTTGATTATCTTCATCATCACTTTCTTCTTCTTCCTCCTCTTCTTCGCTTGAGGAACTTGGAGTGGGAGCCTTCTTTTTGCCCTTCCTTTCATCACATGCAAAAGCATATGGTCTTGAGGAAGTTGGCTCCTCTCCCCGACTCATTTTTCGCGACATCTCAAAGGCCGCGATTTTCCCAATCACAATGGTCGGGGTCATGTTGTTCAAATCCTCCATGTTGTGAAGGATGGTGATGATGCTCCCATATCTTTGTTGTGGTAGCAGGGAGATAATCTTCCTCACAATGTCCGCATCACCTAGCTTATTAATGCCAATAGAATTGAGCTCATTGATAATTAGATTCAAACGAGAATACATGTCTCTAACAAGCTCATCATCTTTCATGGCAAACGAATTATACTCATTTAAGACTAGGCAATGTTTTTGCTCACGGACATTGGATGTGCCGTCATGGAGCTCATGCAATTTTAGCCAAATCTCATTAGCAGTTTTCAAGGTAAATACTTGATTAAAAATATCCATGCTAAGAGATTCATACAAGCAATTTTTGGCTCTAGCATTTAAATGAATTTCTTTTTCCTCACTCGTGGTGGGTTTCTCGGGATTCTTGAGGGGTTTCATCCCGTCACGAGTGACTCTCCAAACACCTAGATCAACGGCCTCTAGGTAACAAGCCATTCTAGCACTATAATATGGGAAGTTAGTGCCGTCGAAGTGTGGTGGCCTATGGGTATCCATCCCTTCCTCTAAAAAGCGTCGGCTCTTTTAGCGGTGAAGCTAAAACGTTTCAAATGAGCCAAACCAGGCTCTGATACCACTTGTAGGAAACGGGTGACACCTAAGAGGGGGGGGGTGAATTAGGACTTCTAAAACTTTTACTAAACTAGGCCACAATTAAATCCCTAGAGCAAAACCTATGCATATAATCAAAACTAGAATGTGCAACCTAGGTTTTGTCTAAGTGTTGCTATCTCTACCGCAAAGGCTAAGTTTCAATCTACACTAAATAAGTATGAATACAAGATTGAAACTTAAATGCTTAATATAAATGCGGAATGTAAAGAGCTAAGTAGAGAAGCAAACTCTCGTGGATGACGCCGGTATTTTTACCGAGGTATCCGGAACCACGCAAGGTCCCGACTAATCCTCATTGGTGCCCCTACGCAAAGGGAAGTGAAAGGGAAATGTGCCCTTGGGCCATTTCTAAGTATTTTGGTGATTTAGTATCCAACACAAGTGACTAAGTGTAAAAAGGTGGACAAGGTACAAATCAAGAATTAAGGTATGTTTCTCAGACTTAGTACATTGTTTTATGGACTAATGTATTGTGTCTAAGTGCTGGAAACAGGAAAAATCCAATTGGAAATGTCTTGGCTCGAGCAGCCAAGAATCTGCTGAGTCTGCAAGCACCGGACAGTGTCCGGTGCGTCAGGCTGGCTCGAGCGAAGTGGCTGCTCTCGGGAATTCACCGGCGACGTACGGCTAAAATTCACCGGACTGTCCGGTGTGCACCGGACTGTCCGGTGAGCCAACGGTCGGCCGGGCCAACGGTCGGCCGCACAATCTGCGCGGGACACGTGGCCGAGCCAACGGCTAGAAGACAGCATAGGACTGTCCGGTGTGCACCGGACATGTCCGGTGCGCCAACGGTCGGCTTCGCTATTTAAGGAAGGAAATCGGGCACCGGACAGTGTCCGGTGTGCACCGGACTGTCCGGTGCCCCCGATGACAGAAGGCAAGAATGGCTTTCCAAACTTGTGCTCAACGGCTCCTAGCTGCCTTGGGGCTATAAAAGGGACCCCTAGGCGCATGGAGGAGGACACTAAGCATCCTTTGAGCATCATTGATCACTCACACTTCATTCTCGCGCACTTGTTCGACATTTTAGTGATTTGAGCTCCGTTCTAGTGTGCTAGTCTCTTGAGCTCAAGTCTGGGTTTTGCGTGTGCGTATTCGCTGTGATCTTTGTGTCGTGTGTGAGTTGCTAATCCCTCCCTTGCTCTGTGATTCTTCGTGAACATCTTGTGTAAGGGCGAGAGGCTCCAAGCTGTGGAGATTCCTCGCAAACGGGATTAAGAGAAGCAAAGCAACACCGTGGTATTCAAGTTGGTCTTTGGACCGCTTGAGAGGGGTTGATTGCAACCCTCGTCCGTTGGGACGCCACAACGTGGAGTAGGCAAGCGTTGGTCTTGGCCGAACCACGGGATAACCACTGTGTCATCTCTGTGATTGATATCTTTTGGTTATTGTGTTGTGTTTAGATCCTTCTCTAGCCACTTGGCATATTACTGTGCTAACAAGTAACCAAGTTTTGTGGCTTAAGTTTTTGAAGTGTTACAGGATCACCTATTCACCCCCCCTCTAGGTGCTCTCAATTGGTATCAGAGCCGTTCTCTTCAAGAAAGGGACTAACCGCCCGAAGAGATGGATCCTAAAGGCAAGGGGATGGTGATCAACGACAAGGAGAAGGAGTCCTTCGTCAACGAGCCCAATGATGACAGGCCCACCGACTCAGGCTCGGGCCACAAAAGAAAAGACGGGAGGAAAAAGAAGACTAGGCGCATCAAGGAAATTGTCTACTACGACAGCGATGAATCTTCCTCCTCCCAAAAGGACGACGACGACTACGATAGACGAAAGACGATTAACTCAAACTTTTCTTTCGATTATTCGCGCATCCCGCATAGTTCAAATGCTCAATTGCTCCCCATTCCACTTGGCAAGCCCCCTCACTTTGATGGAGAGGATTACGGATTTTGGAGCCACAAAATGCGTACTCACCTGTTTTCTCTCCATCCAAGCATTTGGGAGATTGTGGAAAGTGGAATGAAATTTGATAGCTCGGATAGCCCTGTGTTTATTAATGAACAGATTCATAAAAATGCACAAGCTACTACTGTATTGCTAGCCTCTTTGTGCAGGGACGAGTATCACAAGGTGAGCGGCTTGGACAATGCCAAGCAGATCTGGGACACCCTCAAGATCTCTCATGAGGGAAACGACGTCACCTTGCTCACCAAAATGGAGTTGGTGGAGGGCGAGCTTGGACGGTTCGCGATGATAAGGGGCGAGGAGCCGACACAAACATACAACCGGCTCAAGACCCTTATCAACAAAATAAGGAGCTACGGGAGCACGCGATGGACGGACCACGACGTCGTCCGCCTAATGCTAAGGTCATTTACCGTTCTTGATCCTCATTTGGTGAACAATATACGTGAAAATCCCAGGTACACCAAGATGTCACCCGAAGAAGTTCTTGGGAAGTTCGTAAGCGGGCGAATGATGATCAAGGAGGCAAGATACGTGGACGACGCGTTGAACGGTCCTAGTCATGAGCCTCAACCCATTGCTCTCAAGGCAACAAGGAGCAAGGAGGCGCTACCAAGCAAGGTGGCGCAAGTTGAGGCGGCCGGACTCAATGATGAGGAGATGGCCCTCATCATTAAGCGCTTCAAGACGGCGCTTAAAGGTCGCAAGGGGCAGCCAAGCAAGACCAAAGCCAAGGGGAAGTGCTCATGCTTCAAATGCGGTAAGCTTGGTCATTTTATTGCTAACTGTCCCGATAATGATAGTGATCAGGACCAAGGGAACAAGAGGGAGAAAAAGAAGCATTACAAGAAGGCCAAGGGCGAGGCACATATCGGAAAGGAGTGGGATTCGGATTGTTCCTCCTCCGACTCTGACAATGAAGGACTCGCCGCCACCGCCTTCAACAAGTCATCCCTCTTCCCCAACGAGCGTCACACTTGCCTCATGGCAAGAGAGAAGAAAGTTTATGCATCCGGGGGTTCAAGCTGGATTATTGACAGCGGATGCACAAACCATATGACGGGGGAGAAGAAGATGTTCACCTCCTACGTCAAGAATAAAGATTCCCAAGATTCAATAATATTCGGTGATGGGAATCAAGGCAAGGTAAAAGGGTTAGGTAAAATTGCAATCTCAAATGAGCACTCTATCTCTAATGTGTTTTTAGTAGAGTCTCTTGGATATAATTTGCTATCTGTTAGTCAATTATGCAATATGGGATATAACTGTTTGTTTACAAATGTAGATGTGTCTGTCTTTAGAAGATGTGATGGTTCACTAGCTTTTAAGGGTGTACTAGACGGCAAGCTTTACTTAGTTGATTTTGCAAAAGAAGAGGCCGGTCTAGATGCATGCTTAATGGCTAAGACTTGCATGGGCTGGCTGTGGCATCGCCGCTTAGCACATGTGGGGATGAAGAACCTCCACAAGCTTCTAAAGGGAGAACACGTGATAGGTCTAACCAATGTTCATTTCGAAAAAGATAGACCTTGTGCAGCTTGTCAAGCAGGGAAACAGGTGGGAGGCTCTCATCACACCAAAAATGTGATGACAACATCAAGACCCCTGGAGCTGCTACATATGGACCTCTTCGGACCCGTCGCCTATCTGAGCATAGGAGGAAGTAAGTATGGTCTAGTTATCGTTGATGACTTTTCCCGCTTCACTTGGGTGTTCTTTTTGCAGGATAAGTCTGAAACCCAAGGGACCCTCAAGCGCTTCCTAAGGAGAGCTCAAAATGAGTTTGAGCTCAAGGTGAAGAAGATAAGGAGCGACAACGGGTCCGAATTCAAGAACCTTCAAGTGGAGGAGTTTCTTGAGGAGGAGGGGATCAAGCACGAGTTCTCCGCTCCCTACACACCTCAGCAAAATGGTGTGGTAGAGAGGAAGAACAGGACGCTCATAGATATGGCGAGGACTATGCTTGGAGAATTCAAGACCCCCGAGTGCTTTTGGTCGGAAGCCGTGAACACGGCTTGCCACGCCATCAACAGGGTCTACCTTCACCGCCTCCTCAAGAAGACGTCGTATGAGCTGCTAACCGGTAACAAACCTAATGTATCGTATTTTCGTGTTTTTGGGAGTAAATGCTACATTCTAGTGAAGAAGGGTAGGAATTCCAAATTTGCTCCCAAAGCCGTAGAAGGATTTTTATTAGGTTATGATTCAAATACAAAGGCGTATAGGGTCTTCAACAAATCATCGGGTTTGGTTGAAGTCTCTAGCGACGTTGTATTTGATGAGACTAATGGCTCTCCAAGAGAGCAAGTTGTTGATCTTAATGATGTAGATGAAGAAGACGTTCCAACGGCCGCGATACGCACCATGGCGATTGGAGATGTACGGCCTCAGGAACATTTGGAGCAAGATCAACCGTCTTCCTCAACTATGATGCATCCCCCAACCCAAGATGACGAACAGGTACATCAAGTGGAGGCACATGATCAAGGGGGAGCACAGGATGTTCAAGAGGAAGAAGCACCTCGGGCACCTCCAACCCAAGTTCGAGCGACAATTCAAAGGGATCATCCCGTCGACCAGATATTGGGTGATATTAGCAAGGGAGTAACTACTCGCTCAAGATTAGTTAGTTTTTGTGAGCATTACTCTTTTGTCTCTTCTATTGAGCCTTTCAGGGTAGAAGAGGCCTTGCTAGATCCGGACTGGGTGTTGGCCATGCAGGAGGAACTCAACAACTTCAAGCGCAACGAAGTTTGGACACTGGTGCCTCGTCCCAAGAAAAATGTTGTGGGAACCAAGTGGGTGTTCCGCAACAAACAGGACGAGCACGGGGTGGTGACGAGGAACAAGGCTCGACTTGTGGCAAAAGGTTATGCCCAAGTCGCAGGTTTGGACTTTGAGGAGACTTTTGCTCCTGTGTCTAGGCTAGAATCAATTCGTATCTTGCTAGCATATGCCGCTCACCATTCTTTCAGGTTGTACCAAATGGATGTGAAGAGCGCTTTCCTCAATGGGCCGATCAAGGAGGAGGTGTACGTGGAGCAGCCCCCTGGCTTCGAGGATGAACGGTACCCCGACCACGTGTGTAAGCTCTCTAAGGCGCTCTATGGACTTAAGCAAGCCCCAAGAGCATGGTATGAATGCCTTAGAGACTTTTTAGTTGCTAATGCTTTCAAGGTTGGGAAAGCCGATCCAACTCTTTTTACTAAGACTTGCGATGGTGATCTTTTTGTGTGCCAAATTTATGTCGACGACATAATATTTGGTTCTACTAACCAAAAGTCTTGTGAAGAGTTTAGCAGGGTGATGACGCAGAAATTCGAGATGTCGATGATGGGCGAGTTGACCTACTTCCTTGGGTTCCAAGTGAAGCAACTCAAGGACGGTACCTTCATCTCCCAAACAAAGTACACACAAGATTTGCTAAAGAGGTTTGGG
Organism: Zea luxurians; assembly: GCA_029449295.1. NCBI lineage: Eukaryota > Viridiplantae > Streptophyta > Magnoliopsida > Poales > Poaceae > Zea > Zea luxurians. The sequence goes on along the minus strand of JAOPSE010000001.1, from coordinate 37,891,914 downwards.
ATGAAGGGCGCCAAGCCCGCAAAAACGCCGATGGGAACCGACGGACACACCGACCTCAACAAAGGAGGTAAGTCCGTTGATCAAAAAGCATACCGGTCCATGATAGGTTCTTTGCTTTATTTATGTGCTAGTAGACCGGATATTATGCTTAGCGTATGCATGTGTGCTAGATTTCAATCCGATCCGAAGGAGTGTCACTTAGTGGCTGTGAAGCGAATTCTTCGATATTTAGTCGCTACGCCTTGCTTCGGGATCTGGTATCCAAAGGGGTCTAACTTTGACTTAATTGGGTACTCAGATTCCGACTATGCTGGATGTAAGGTCGATAGGAAGAGTACATCGGGGACGTGCCAATTCTTAGGAAGGTCCCTGGTGTCATGGAACTCTAAGAAACAAACCTCCGTTGCCCTATCCACCGCTGAGGCCGAGTACGTTGCCGCAGGACAGTGTTGCGCGCAACTACTTTGGATGAGGCAAACCCTCAGGGACTTTGGCTACAATCTGAGCAAAGTCCCACTCCTATGTGATAATGAGAGTGCTATTCGAATAGCGGAAAATCCTGTTGAGCACAGCCGCACAAAGCACATTGACATCCGGCATCACTTTTTGAGAGACCACCAGCAAAAGGGGGATATCGAAGTGTTTCATGTTAGCACCGAGAACCAGCTAGCCGATATCTTTACCAAGCCTCTAGATGAGAAGACCTTCTGCAGGCTGCGTAGTGAGCTCAATATCTTAGATTCGCGGAACTTGGATTGAAATGTAGCATACATGTGTTTATGCCTTTGATCATGTTCATTCTGCATTTTGTTGCTTATTGTGGTGCTCAAGTTGTACAAACACTCCCTGGACCTCACAAGTCCTTTTTGCAAGTGATGCACATATTTAGGGGGAGCTGTGCTACAACTTGACCCTTTGAGACTAACCATGTACTTGAGTTTGGTTGTTTTAGTCTGCAAGGAAAATTGAAAGGGAAAAGGTGGACTTGGACCATGCAAGACTTCCACTGCACTCCGATGAGAAAGAGTAACTTTTCCAAGTTCATCTTTATACTCCTATTGCCTTTGTGTTCTCTTTTGATGATTTTGGTGAGGCAATGGGGTTCAAGGGCCAAGATTGATCCCGTTTTAGTGCTTGATGCCAAAGGGGGAGAAAATAAAGGCCAAAGCAATAATGGATCAGCTACCACTTGAGAGATTTTGAAAATAGTAGAATAGAGCTTTTGGTTTGTCAAAACTCTTTTGTTGTCTCTCTTGTCAAAAGTTGGCTTCTTGTGGAGAGAAGTATTGATTATGGGAAAAAGGGGGAGTTTTTGAAATCTTAAATCAATTTCTCTTAGAATGACTCTCTTTATGTCTTAACATGTGTGTTTGACTTAGAGATAGAAATTTGAGTTTGATTTGCAAAAACAAACCAAGTGGTGGCATAGAGTGATCCATATATGTCAAAATTGAATCAAAACAATTTTGAGTTCTTATTTGATTTGATTTTGTACTTGTTCTACTTGCTTTATGTTGTGTTGGCATAAATCACCAAAAAGGGGGAGATTGAAAGGGAAATGTGCCCTTGGGCCATTTCTAAGTATTTTGGTGATTTAGTGTCCAACACAAGTGACTAAGTGTAAAAAGGTGGACAAGGTACAAATCAAGAATTAAGGTATGTTTCTCAGACTTAGTACATTGTTTTATGGACTAATGTATTGTGTCTAAGTGCTAGAAACAGGAAAAATCCAATTGGAAATGTATTGGCTCGAGCAGCCAAGAATCTGCTGAGTCTGCAAGCACCGGACTGTCCGGTGGTGCACCGGACAGTGTCCGGTGCGTCAGGCTGGCTCGAGCGAAGTGGCTGCTCTCGGGAATTCACCGGCGACGTACGGCTAAAATTCACCGGACTGTCCGGTGTGCACCGGACTGTCCGGTGAGCCAACGGTCGGCCGCGCAATCTGCGCGGGACACGTGGCCGAGCCAACGGCTAGAAGACGGCACCGGACTGTCCGGTGTGCACCGGACATGTCCGGTACGCCAACGGCTCTCAGGCTGCCAACGGTCGGCTTCGCTATTTAAGGAAGGAAATCGGGCACCGGACAGTGTCCGGTGTGCACCGGACTGTCCGGTGCCCCCGATGACAGAAGGCAAGAATGGCTTTCCAAACTTGTGCTCAACGGCTCCTAGCTGCCTTGGGGCTATAAAAGGGACCCCTAGGCGCATGGAGGAGGACACTAAGCATCCTTTGAGCATCATTGATCACTCACACTTCATTCTCGCGCACTTGTTCGACATTTTAGTGATTTGAGCTCCGTTCTAGTGTGCTAGTCTCTTGAGCTCAAGTCTGGGTTTTGCGTGTGCGTATTCGCTGTGATCTTTGTGTCGTGTGTGAGTTGCTAATCCCTCCCTTGCTCTGTGATACTTCGTGAACATCTTGTGTAAGGGCGAGAGGCTCCAAGCTGTGGAGATTCCTCGCAAACGGGATTAAGAGAAGCAAAGCAACACCGTGGTATTCAAGTTGGTCTTTGGACCGCTTGAGAGGGGTTGATTGCAACCCTCGTCCGTTGGGACGCCACAACGTGGAGTAGGCAAGTGTTGGTCTTGGCCGAACCACGGGATAACCACTGTGCCATCTCTGTGATTGATATCTTTTGGTTATTGTGTTGTGTTGAGATCCTTCTCTAGCCACTTGGCATATTACTGTGCTAACAAGTAACCAAGTTTTGTGGCTATTCGAGAGGAGCAGTTCAAATCACACTGTACGGATCCATTGGGATCACCTAGAGCCGCGAGTCCAGTTGAGTGAATCCTTTCAGGCTGGATGGATGCGGTAATATGCCAAGTGGCTAGAGAAGGATCTCAACACAGAAGGTATATCTCAAATGTGTTAGCACTTCGACCAGCATCTTGTGCAAGGGAAAACAAAGTCCAGCCTTCATAAAACTTTTAAATACTACCACCTCATCTACCCTTCATCGCTTCAATTTGCCCTTGTTCGACAGTTGATTTTCCGAAAACAACATGACTTGGCCTCCACGGCCGATCTTCAGCATCTTGTTCTCACTTTCAACATCGAAGCTCTCGCTGTCGCTGGAATCCCCAGATAGCCCAGCTAACATTTCATCAGTGATTTTTCAATGTTGGTCCTTTCCATAGCTTCGTAGATAAAAGTCAAAGTTCAAAAACAATTGCACTCACAGAAGAGGAAAGCTAAAACGACAATAATAACATAAAAGCTAGATAACACAAAAAATATTCTCAGCGCAAGCCCTTGTATATATACACAAAGCACCACTAAGCGGTGGGACCCATGATACAGAATGATTCGCTATTCTAGCTAAAGGAAGATGTTTTTTCGGACCTTCGGCTAAAGGCCTTCGTTCATTTTGCAGTTTGAATTTGTTACAAAGAAACAAACTAATACTGCGTGAACGGAACCTCAACCTATATGTATATGATCGGAATCTAAACAACCTACTGGACTTTCTTTGCTACTTGAGCCTAAGCTATATGATCTGAACCAACCCTATCGGGACTAGATCCTGTCTACGGACTTGATCCTGTCATGTCAACGGACTTGCACTTGCCTGTCAATCTTGACGGACTTGATTGTTTCAATACGTCAATCAATACGGATTCTCTTTCCTGTGGAAATGCTACCTACCTGGAAGGAAGGTTTGTTTCCCGAAGGAAGGAGATGGAGATTCTTTCGCTGTAGAGATACTTTCTCATTGGAGAGGAGATACTTTCTCTTTTCGGGCTCGAAATCTGTCGATTTCTCTGATTTAAGGGCGCAAGCACAATACTGCACTCTCCCTGCTTGCTCGCCCGATCCGTCGATCTATCTTCTCGAGAGGAGCAGTTCAAATCACACTGTACGGATCCATTGGGATCACCTAGAGCCGCGAGTCCAGTTGAGTGAATCCTTTCAGGCTGGATGGATGCGGTGGGCTAGCTCTGCTCTCTTCTCGGGCTACTATTGGGGTCTTTCTCTTCTGAAGGTCCTAAAAACATAGATAATCATTTGTCTCTAGTGTACTACTGAATACTACAGGAGCTTCGTTGTAAAGGTTCGTGAGGGGAGTCTTCTTCTCCGCCGAAGGTCCTTAAGACAGAGACATTGCCTGAAGACGACAACAATGAATACCGAAGGTATAGCCGAAGAGCAACAGCTTCAACTTAAAGTGACAATGAAGATCAAGCATAATGCCGAGATGAAGAGAAAAATACTAGTTAGTCACTAATGATTTGTGTTACAAATTTTGAGTATATGTTAAGGTCATAAATGTAATTTTACTCAGGCTACGTCCCGTGCCTATAAATAGGTGAACAATACTCCATACTGTTCACGCTAGATTGTAATTACTCTCATGTCAACACCTTCGATTAAGACGAAGGTATCAATGTAATTTACGTTCTGTTAATGCTCATATATATATGTTATGAAATGAATATATGAATGAAGGAATGGATGATATATATATATATATTTTCATAGATTCTTATTCTCATAAATGATAAAGGCATGTCTGTCATAACCTTCATCCAAAGCTCATTATATTCGAAAGGATATAATGCTTCGAAGGACGAAGATCTTTAATCTTTAACAATTGTGTTATCTTGTTCTTCAATCACATCATTTGATAATAAGTGACCAACAAATATATACACACATGAGGCGTTTGAATGTGAATGTAGCAATCAAGCTTCATACATTTAAAAAACAGAACAGACAATTCTAGAACACATTCCATATAATAGTTTTTTTTTTCTTGAATACGCATAAGAGAGAAAAAATGTGAAGTGGACAAATATAAACTGCCCAGGGCAGTGACTGCCACAAACTCACACCACTACAAGTCTACAACTGCCCCTATGGAGGCAACAACTCAATATCTAGCTGCCCCAGCCATTACAAGTCATTGACATTTCTCTGTATAACCAAACCCAATCAAATCTGGATAAAAGAATGATTTCCAACGGATCCCTAGCTTCCACCGTTATATCAGGAGGCAGAACAAAAAAAACCTATCCCAACCTCAACTAACAACTTATCTAATGCCAACCGAGCCAACTGAAACTTAACACAACAAAACCAATCTACAAGGACAAAATAATTACACAGCACAAGGAGAATCGAAACCCTATAACATCTGATGGAAGAATCTAGATGTATTTGCGTATGCCCGTGCAGCAACGTAGGCCTAGGCCTTCCAGGGCTTAGCTCTTCAAGAATTGAAAGGCAGGAATTGCAGTAAGCTCTTGTGGTGGGGCAACATTCTGAAATTCTTTGGCATCCATAGAATCTGCTATCTCCTCAAGTGATATGGGCAAGCTACAGCAAGTAAAATGTCAAGGATTAAGTATATCTTCGGCAATCAACATAATAATGGCACATTAAATCCTTTACACACCTAATTTCATCATCCAGTAGAAAGGTGTTCCCCAGAGTTTCATCGCTTGATTCCTTGGTCATCAATGTTCGCATCTCCTCAAGGACCTACAGTCAAGTAGCAAATCAATCAGGACCCGCTACGCCGCTATTAATCGGCTGCTCTATATCCTATGAATAGGAAAAATGTCAAATTCAAAGAGCATAAACGAGGATACAATAGAAACCGTGAAATACGAAAGAAATAAGATTTGGCCGGACATAAGTGGTATTACTTATATTCAAAACTGTATTATTCCATATTACATGAACTTATAATCCAAATAAATTTCCCATAAAACTGCTTGCAGAAATTGCGCCTACGGCATTTCATTTGCATCCAGGGCGGAATGAAACTTGCTATAACTATTAACTTTTAGCATAAGAAAATGACATTCCCTTGTTACCTCTTCTGACACACTCTCTGTGTTATATTTATCATCCCAGTACTGAGTGCATATTTTGTAAAGCTGCTGCACACTTAGTACCTGCAAAATACCAGAATAGATTTTGAGCAAGTATAATAGAGCGCCACAGGTGGGCTGAATGCTAAGGTTGAGGAGAGGAAACGAGGGAGAAGTGAAGTGAGCTGTAAGCTTACAGCTAGCTTATGCACAAGAACCAATAAACTGTGAGACAGAAATATAGGTCCTAAGTGAGACAACCACTATATGTGTAGCCTTGCTCTTAGCGAGTGAAAGAGAACGTGGGTTGTGTGCGTGACAGAGAACACTTACTGGGCAGAGATCATTGACAATCTCATCATATGAAATCCTGAACTTTTTGAATATGACCTAGACAAGATAAATGCATCAGTATTGTTGTATTGAGAATTCATATATCAGTATTGTCATAATGAGAATTCAAATTGCATATTTTTTAAGGAGACAAAATATAACCATCAGCTGCAATGAATGCATGTATCAAATTTAACAAGCGGAATTAATTAGGGACCGACTACTTTTTTCTCAAACCTGTGGGAGAAATAAAGGTTATTACATGTTAGGTGTTAGACTCTCTCCAACAAAGAACGCTATACCGTCCTGTACGCCAAATTTAGAGAACCAAACATCCTGTATCGCGCCCAACAAGAAACTATAAAGGTTCCAGTAAAATAGAGGATGGTCCTTGCATACGCTATTTGTGGCGGATGGCTGTGCGTCCGCTATCCGGCCAACGAGCGTGGACAACACCACCAGACACCGGCCGTCGCCGAAGACGAGAAGCAGCCCGCCCAGTGAATCGAATCGCCAAGGACGAGGAGGAGCACATGTGCCGATCGCCAAAGACGAGAAGCAGCCCGCGCAGCGAATCGCCAAGGACAAGGACGAGCTTGTGTGGCGCACTGCCGCGGAGGAGCACGAGCGCGTGGGGCACTGACGAGGATGACGACCACGCAACAGTCGGCGAGGAGGACGAGCGCGACAGTAGGCGAGGAGCAGCAGAACGGAGGAGCTCGCCTGTGGCGCGGTGCATGGCGATCGGGGAGGAGCAGCAGCGCGGACGAGCTCGGCCAGTGAGGAAAAGCAGCGGCACGATGCGAAAGTCACCGGACAAGCATCCAACAAAGAGAAAAAAATGCAATTGTGCCACTGTGTGATCGAGTGCAGCTGTACAACATATTTATTAATATGAATAAAAAATAATTTGCAGCATTTAAATGTCTCAGAATTTTGTAAATAAATACGGTTTCGAAGGAAAATGTAGAGAGTGCTATATAGAGGATGACATTTAAAGGGCATTGCTGGAGATGGAGAAGATATAGATGAGGGAGTCTTTTAGAGGAGACTGTAAAAGACAGATATAGATGATGAATATACAGGACGTTGCTGGAGACAGTCTCAGCAGTCCTGATTCTGTTTTATTGGATCTGGATTGTCCTGGCACAGGCGCACAGGCCCATAGGGCTGTCGCCTCCTATCCCAGTCGGTCAGATAAGGATAGTTAGAGATATGAGATCTTCTCTTATCTAATTGGAAGTGTAAGAGAATGGAACACTTGTGTATTGAAGATGGTTACATATATAGATCTAGGGGTACCCTAACTCTAATGGGCCAGCACCCAACAATGATTTCAGCCCATCTACGCATACATGGATAATATAGGAACACACACTCTAACATCCCATGCAGTCACAACAGGGACACCGCAAACGATGAGACTGGATAAGAGCCGAAGGTAGAAGCCGGCGAGCATAAATCCCCCCACAGTCGCATCGTCATGAAGGTGCGAATGTTGTGACCAGAGTAGAGACCGGTGTGCACTCCATATAAATGATAGCCCCTGGATGTCGAGGTAGCCTAAGTCGAGGTGGTCATGGTCGTAGCTGACGAGTGGGGGAGGGCTGGTCCGAAGTCATTGTGGCGAGTAGACGATAGCGCAATGCCCAGCTGTGTCCTTCACCGAAGGGGAAGAGCTCCAGACGATAGGCCAAAGAGAGAGGGTGCCACATCCTGGAGGGTGGTGGACAATGCCGGGCTTGGACCGTGAGCAAGTTGAACGAAGAGGAGCAAGGACGGGTGGTTCCACCGCCTAGGAGGGCGCCGGATCCGACAAAGGTAGCTAGATCACAAGCGACGCTGTTGTGGCTGAGACACAGCAACAACCTCGTTCTTCGAGGGGGGTCGACGTTCGAGCGTCAACAGTAGGGTAGGTGGGGCGACGGAACAAAAGGACACCAACAATCCTGTAGACCTTCTTGCTTGTTCTCTGGTCCGGTCAAGGAACCCTGCTAAGGAGGCTGTCGACAGCGCGCGCGTCTGCACCGGTCAGGGTGGCTACGCCGGCTAGAGGGGTCGTACCAGCCTCCGGCTAGGGGAGACGGTGGTGGAGAGACAGAGGGGGCACGGATCCGGCCATGAAGGCCACAACAACGATAAATCTAGCCACAAAGATGGTGGATTCGGCCAAAGAGGCGGTGGATTCGAATAGGAAGGCCGCGATAACGACGGATCCAATTGTGGCGGCGACAAAGAAGGGGGTGGGTAGGGGGGTCTAGCCGTGCAGGGGCTACGCTGGGCTTGGCAGGGGGGCGAGACCGACGACATGAGAAGCTTGAAGAAGAGTGAGGCACTGCTGGGTGTCAACACAGGCAGGGAGGAGGTGGCCAGCACTAGGGGCGACTGCTAGCGCGCTTGCCTGACGTCGAGGGTGCCTAGGCAAAGAGCGTAGTGACGCAGAACTCGCCACTGGAGGCAAAGGCCTTGAGCTTGAGCAGCGCGTCACCTGCGGTGGAGAAGACAAAGACATGGCCACGAGAGTGCACGACGGCGCTACGTGCACACACGCCCACGAGGCAGTGGTGGTCAGCCTGCACGCCCGAGAGGCAGTTGTGGCCTGCATGCCCGCTCGGCGACGCAGTAGCTGGCTCGCCCACTGAGCCGAGGAAGCACACGCCGTGGAGGGCACCCGCATCGGTAAACGAGGCGCCAGCGTTGGGGAAGGGGAGGCAGACCACGATGATAGGGCTAGCCACGACGAGCGGAGAGGGTACTGGCCACGATGACTCATGCGCGCACGCCTGCTTGCGCGGTGGCGGCCCATGGCTCGCGCCTGGACGCATGCTCGCACGACAGCCACGACTTCAGCTTATGTCCAGCGATGGGTTAGGAAAAGGCGAGGCTAAAGGCAGAGGAGTGGGGGCCCACCCTCGAGAGTGAAGGACAAACCTCCCGAGGACGGCGGCGTGGAATCAGGTGGAGGCCCCTGCCTTCAGAGCAGGTGACGGCTGGGAGAAGGCAAGGAGGAAGCCTAGTCCGATACCATATATGAGAATGGAACACTTGTGTATTGCATAAAAGATGGTTACATATATAGACCCAGGGAACCCTAACTCTAATGGGCTGGTGTACCAACAATGGTGCTAGCCCATCCACACATACATGGATAATATAGGAACACACAATTTAACAGGAAGGGATAAGGCATATTGTTGTGCAAATTGTTAGAGCCACGGTTAGGATTTTGGGGTTAACCCCTTGTAATTACCGTCATGCCATTGTGTAATGAGCCAGGCCCAAGAACTCTTGTCTATATATACAAGTCCCGACCCTTGTTAGGGTTAGGGTTTCCCACATGGTATAGAGCTAGGTTCCACTTCCCCTTCCTTCTCCCACCCTCCCTCCCTCAACCGCCGCCGACCAGCAGCCCCAGCCCCCGCCGTTGGCCTCCCTGCTCCCCGTCGGCAGACCTCTCCCCTTCCCCAGCTGACCATGGATCCGCCGAGCCCCGTGGCCAGCTCTCTCCAGGCCGGCACGGCTGCCCTCCTTGACCCCACTGCCGCGGCTGCCACTGCTGGCGCGCGCGCGATGCGGACCTCCTCACACCAAACAATGTCACCGCCACCGCGTCCAGTGCACGCACCACCGGCCTCCTCCTGACTAGCAACTACAACGACCTCGACCTCCCTGATTATCTGACGAGCACGAGTACCCTCGCTACCGTGGATGCAGCGGCTGAGCCTGACGCCTTCTCCCCGGCCGGCCTCTACCTACAGCCGCCGCGCTTCCGACAGCCGCCCCCGGCTTCGCAGCCTCTCGTCCGCCCATCGCCAACGTCATCTGGGCTCCCTCCCCTCCATCGCATGTGGTCGTGCCCTCGCCTGGGAACAGAAGCGCGCCATGGGCGCCGCCTTGACCACTCAGCTGGCCACTGCTCAGCGCCTCCTACTCGGTCGCGGCAATACGCCACCCCCAGTGGCCCCTAAGGCTCCACACGCCTCCGGGCTCGATGTCGACACTGTCATTGCCCTCCATGCTCAGGTCGCCAGGGTTCACAACATTCGGTCCCTCGTGTCCGTTGTGTTGGACCCGGCTTGCTTTTCAAAAGATGGACAAGAAGGTGGTCCAAAGTTTCTTCCTCTTGGTCACATAAAAGACACTTCTCCGGGTGATTTAGGCCTCGTTTTGCCAACCTATCAGTTGTCCAACACCTCTTCTGGGCAACCAACCATATGAAAAAACGACATTTTGGCAAGGCCCACAGATACCGAGAACAAACCTCCATATACATATTTGGCCGAGTACGCACCATTTGGAGCAATACTGAAAATATGCTTATCCTCAACCTCAGGTTGAAGCTCGATGCCAGAAATCAAATCCCAAAGCTGAAGGTAATCTGTCAAAACACCAACTGACAAAGCTCCTTTGATATCAGAAATCCATTTGGTGCTTGAAAAGGAAATAGGGTCAAACATTTTCCTATAAATAATTTTGGTGGTTGAAATGCCCAACACAAATATTGGACTAACTATTTTGCTCTAGATTATATATTCTACAGGTGCATAAAGGTTCAACACAAACCAATAAAAGATTAAAGAAAGGGTTCAAAATCAAAGGAGCAAAGAAACCAAGACTGCTCTGGTCTGGCGCATCGGACTGTTCGGTGTGCCACCGGACAGTGTCCAGTGCACCAGGACCGTACAACTCCAAACTCGCCACTCTCGGGTTTCTCCAGCGCCATTCCGCTATAATTCACCGGACTGTCCAGTGTGCCACCAGACTGTCCGGTGCACCAGCGAAGCAACGACTCCTTCGCGCAACGGTCGAGTGCCCCTGACAGCGCTACAGTACGTGGCAGAAGTCATAGCAGAGGTCAGAGGCGCACCAGACAGTATACAGTGCCTGTCTGGACTATCCGGTGCCACCAGAAGTCAGCGCTCCAACGCTCGACTGCGTCAGAACCCTAAAGATTGGGTGACGTGGCTGACGCACCGGACTGTCCGATGCGCCCTTCGACAGCAGCCTACCCCAACGGTTGTTTTGGTGGGTGAGGGCTATAAATACCCCTCAACCACTACCACTCCAACCATCCAAGCATTCAACACTCCTCATTCAATACAAGAGCAAAGTGCAACACTCCAAGACACAAATCAAAGCCACCGATCCAATCAAAGTCTCCAATTCAATTCTAGTGCTTTAGGACTTGTGAGAGGATCGTTCTTGTGTTTCTTTGTTGCTCTTATTGCTTGGTTGGCTTTCTTCTTTCTCTCATTCTTATTCTCAAAGCCTTATAAGCGAAGCAAGAGACAACAATCGTGTGGTGGTCCTTGCGGGGTCTAAGTGACCTGAGAAATCAAGGAAGAAAGCTCACTCGGTCTAGGTGACCGTTTGAGAGAGGGAAAGGGTTGAAAGAGACCCGGTCTTTGTGATCACCTCAACGGGGACTAGGTTCTTTAGAACTGAACTTCGGTAAAACAAATCATCGTGTCATCCGCTCTATTTCTTGGTTGATTTGTTTTCCCCCCTCTCTCCCGGACTCGGATTTAACTCTAACGCTAACCCCGACTTGTAGTTTGTGTTTTAAGTTATAAATTTCAGATTACGCCTTTCACCCCCCCTCTAGGCGACTTTCAATTGGTATGAGAGCCCGGTGCTTCATTAGAGTCTAACCACTCGAAGTGATGTCGAGAGATCACGCCAAGAGGGAGATCGTGAGCAGCGACAAGCCCGGGGAGAACCCACTCAAGGGAGTCCGGCCACAAGCACAAGGAGGAATCCTCTTCCTCCATCAAGTCCCATCGGAGAGGCAACAAGAAGAAGAAGATGAAGAAGGTGGTCTACTACGAGACCGACTCTTCGTCGCCCTCCACCTCCGTCGTCGTCCACTACTTCTAAGCGCCATGAGCGCAAGTATAGTAAGATGCCCCTCCGCTATCCTCGCATTTCTAAACGCGCTCCATTACTTTTCGTTCCCTTAGGCAAACCACCATATTTTGATGGTGAGGATTATTCTATGTGGAGTGATAAAATGAGGCATCATCTAACCTCACTCCACAAAAGTATTTGGGATATTATTGAGTATGGAGCGTAGGTACCGAAGGTAGGGGACAAGGACTACGATTTGGATGAGGCCGACCAAATTCAGCACTTTAACTCCCAAGCCACTACTATACTGCTCACCTCTCTGTGTCGAGAGGAGTATAATAAGGTGCAAGGGTTAAAGACGGCCAAAGAAATTTGGGACGTCCTCAAGACGGCGCACGAAGGAGATGAGGTGACCAAGATTTGGACTTCGAGCAGAACCTCATCAGAGCATCTAATAGGATACACATTTGACTTTTGCACATTATTATGCAACCCAGAGGCATCTCCAAACAGTTGTAGAATGTTAAGAGTAAGATCTATATCTGCTGGTGTTGGGCACAAGAAAAGGACTACATCATCAGCATGCATAGAAACACAATGGAGCTTTTTTCTACTAGAAAGTTGCTGAAGCAAACCATTATTCTCTGCCTTTGAAAACATGAAGACAAGGACAACCATAACTAAAATGAACAGCATGGGTCAAAGGGGGTCTCCCTGATGAAGTCCCCTCCAATGCTTAATATGGCAACCGAGAAAGCCATTCAATAGAATCTGAGTAAAGGAGGTAGCCAGTAGCCCACATATCAAATCCCTCAGCTCACAGAGAACCTATCATCCACCACCCCATCAACCCCGCCCCCCCCCCACACACACACAAAACTGATTGCACTTTGTACTCGAGATCAAGACACAACGGAAAGAAAGCACTGGGTGAAGGGATCGAACCAGATCAGGAGATTGCATGAAAGGACCATCCCTCAAGCTAACTAAATATTCTACACCTAACTAAATCAAACTAACAATCTATCCCTAACATCTAAGTAATGTACAATGTATAACACCTCAAAACCATCAACTAAAATAATGCATTTAGATTATTAGTGGTAATTATAATAATGAAATTTTTTCAAGTGTTTGATCTTATTTACCTTTGGAATAATTTTTGTTTGCTCACATTTGATTTATGATTGTTTTTGTGGTTGGAAAAGACGGATCAGAGCAGACCTTGGCGTGGGTTGTCCCTCCCTGTGCAACGTCAGGTTAGACAGTTCTTTGATTTGTCGGTTTTTACCATTTTAGGGAATGGGGCTACTACTCTCTTCTGGTCGGATAGATGGATTCATGGGAATACTATCCAGGACATTGCCCCTGAGGTGGTGGGTATGGTTGGCCGCAAGACGTATTCTTCCAGAACGGTGGCACAGGCTCTGGATAATTGGCATTGGGTCAGTGATATTCGTGGTGCTCTTTCCTTGAGTGGGTTGCAGCAATATCTGTTGTTATGGGATACTTTGGGGGACGTTAGGCTCTCTCATGATGCTGACAGACATGTTTGGATGCACTCTTCTTCTGGGATGTTCTCCTCAAAGTCCTGCTATAAGGCTTTTTTCATGGGTTCAATTTCGTTTGAGCCATGGAAACGTTTGTGGAAATCCTGGGCTCCCCCAAAATGCAAGTTCTTCCTCTGGCTGGCGATAAGAAATAAGTGTTGGACTGCTGATAGACTAAGGAGGAGAGGGCTGCAACATCCGGCTGTTTGTGTTCTTTGTGACCAAGAGCAGGAAACAGTGCAACATCTTTTGTGTACTTGCAGTTTTGCCAGGCAATTTTGGCATGCTATTCTTGTTCCCTTGTGTCTTGGGAATCTCATTCCTGCTGTTGATGAAATCTCATTTGCAGATTGGTGGAGGAAGGCGCTTAAGAAGGTGCCCAAATTCAGAAAGAAAGGCTTCAACAGTCTCATTATTTTGGGGTCTTGGTGCATATGGCTGACTAGAAACAAAGCTGTTTTTGATGGTGTAAACCCTTCCATGTGTTTTGTTAAAAGCTTATTTCTGAATGAATTAAGTTGTTGGGAGAGGGCTGGGGCTAAGCAACTAGCAAGTTTTGGTCTTCCTGCTATTATGAGTAGGGTCTAGAGTGTGGTCAAGTGTGGTTAGGGTCTAGAATGTGGTCAAGTGTTCTGTTTGCCCTACGGGCATTGTACTTTGGTCCTCTTGGACCTTTTCCTTTCTTAATATAATGACGTGCAGTCCTCCTGCGCGTTCGAGAAAAAAATTGTTTTTGTGGAATTTCTTTTATATTGAAAACCCAATTAATAAATATGAGCACTTTTGGTCCAAAAATAAATTCTTTAATGGTGATATTTTTGAATATAATTATTATGAATTTTCAGAAACATTTAAAAATATATTTATTTATATTTTTGGAAAATAGGGATAAAGGAAAAAAAGAAGAAAAAAAACAAAACAGCCGACCGGTTGAACAGGGCCAGCCCAACCGGCCTCCCCCTCTCTGACTCACCGCCACGCGTCAGGTCTTTCTTCTACCTCCAGCCGCGCCGTCGCCGTGCCATGTGCGCGCACGCCCGCGCCGCGCCCCCACCGGCCGAGACGCCTTGGCGTCCCCTCAACTTCCCCAGCGCATGAAACTGCGGAGCCCTTCCCTCTTCCTCTCCCCCCACTTCCTCTCTCCATTATTGGAGAAACGGTCACCATTATTGGCTGATTGATGGAGCCGCCGGTGCCCCTCCTCCCTCGGAGCCCTCTCCCCTCCCCCCTCTTTCTATAAATAGGATCGGTCGAGCCCTACCCCTCCCTGCCGAACTCGCCCAACTCCCCCTCTCCTCTCTCCCTGCCCGCGCTCTACTCACCGGATCTCGCCACCGTCCGCGCCGAGCCCCTGCTCACAGGAGTCGTGCCGCGCTACCCTGTCCGCGACTGAGCCTCGCCGTACCGTGCCACCCCGTCCTAGCCGAGCCTCGCCGGAGTCCGCATCCCCCTCGCCAAGCCTCCCCTGCGTGCGGTCAACCCAAGGTAGAAGACAACCATTTTGCGGTTTAGCCCCTAGAATTGTGTAAAATTAGTTTAGATATTATTCAGTTCATAAACCATTAAAAATAGACCCCTGTTTATTTCTTGCTACTCCCTGATGTATACGTTTAGTTGTGAACCAGCCCTGTAACAATATTTTGGATATGGATATTTTATATTTCGAAAATAATTAATGTCACGATTCATTAAATTTGTGATTTAGTACAAGAAATGTTTGTGATTAACTTCTCATTTTAGCGCATAAAACAATATTTAGTAGTTGTTTAAGTATAGTTTTACTGATATAAGAAATTGAAAGAGGTACTAGGCCACATATTTTTGGTCAGGTTAAAATATAGATTTTTGCTAGTCATGATATAAGAGGTACTAGGCCACATATTTTTGGTCAGGCTAAAATATAGATTTTTGCTAGTCATGATATATGTGTTCATATGCATATCGCTTATTCACTAAGAATTAGTAAAATATCTATTTATGTCGAAATAACCATGATTATGTTACTAAAGTCCAAAATTAGTAGTTTACATTAGTTCTTAGAATATTAATGTTATGTGATTTATAAATAACATTGTAACGATACGTATCATTTCCATTTAGAAAAGAAAGGATAAAACTAAAATAATATCATTAGTCATAATGGAAATAATTACTTGATAATTTATTTCGGTAGAATTGGTTAAGTCATTTCATCTAAGCTACGTTAAGTAAAATACTTTTGTAGTCGCATGTCCATATAAATTTCACCAGTAATAATTCAAATTAGAGATTTTAGTGGATTAATAAAATAATTATGATTTAGCCACTATTTATAAGTATAGTTTGTGTGGTATGTCATTGTTCATGTAATGGTGAATGTTACCCATGTAATGGTGTATGTTTATTTATTTGGTGTATGTTTTCTTTTGTATATACGATATGCCAATCAATATTAGAAGCTGACTGTGTGGTAGACGAACCAAACACGTTCGAAGACGACCTGCAAGACATGTTCGAGCAAGGCAAGTGGATTCTCCCTCTGCATTTCTATTTGTACCCAAGTATAATGTTTACTTTTCAGATATTTGCATAATTTGATGGGATTGGCCTAAATAGGATTTTCCTAGAATTACCAACCCTATTCCTTGATTACCTTGGGATAAACACTATGCTTAGCAATTTGTGCTATCGCTCAACTTGATAAATATGATGTCACTCATTAACGATACTGATGGTTAAACAAGATCATTTCGTATTAAATGGAACATGGAGTCACCACCCAGAATAACAGTGCAACCACGAGTGCTATAATGGCTCTGGCTTTGATAATTAGCTCTATAGACTTAGTGCTTAGCAACCCTACCTGAACGATGGGCAAGAGCGGAAGGCAGCGGTTTGGTGGCAGCTCATGTTAACATGGGGTGGTAGTCTTGGCTAAGTTACCTCGCCCAGAGGGCCATCAATACTGATGTGGAAACCTTAGCGGGTGGCTTTGTACTAAGAATATTTTGTGAAAGCCTCATATAGTGGATCCCTAGCCATTCATCTAGGAAGTGTTTACGGGTCCGATCAACCTAGGCTAGAGGGGATACACGGCTTGTGGGTAAAGTTATACCACCTCTGCAGAGTGTAAAACTGATATGTCAGTTGTGCTCACGGTTAAGAGCAAACTAGACCCTCACATGATAATTGAACTTAAAGATGGAAAATAAATTGTGATCTGATGATTCATAAATTGTTTGCTTAAGTGGTTTCACTTAAGTGTTTTTATATAATTATGTACTTATGTTTAATTGGGAATTTTGGGATACACTTACAATTAGTAAGTCAGGCGTTGTTAATAAAATATTGACCAACTAAAATGCTTACCGCTTATCCATAGCCTACCTTGTTAAACTTGCATTACTCCTCCCACTTGCTGAGCCCCGACCATAAGTGAGCTTACCCCTTGCTAATATTTTGATCAGATGGTGTTGAAAAAGACATTGCAGATGATGTTGACAAGTACTAAGTCTAACGATGCGCCAGTCACCTTCCTGTCGAAGAGTGTCCATGTTTATTCCGTTGTACTTTGATGATGATACTTTTTAAGACACTATTGTCTGGATGATGTAATAAAGTTACTCCACTCCTTTTTTACGCATTTATTGCATTGTCTTTTGACATATTACACTTGTGACGTCAACATATGTGTGAAAAATGGATCCTGGCACACATATGCTATGCATTCGGTTTTGCCCCTAAAATCGGCTGTGACACAATGGTCAGCAGGCCAGGTGTGATGCTCTGCTGCTAACAACTACACACAAACAATGCCTATAGACATGACCATGAAAAGCATCCATCACAGAACCATGGCACCTTTCGTTTTTCTCCAATTAAAAAAGATCCACTCTAGAAAGCTATGAATCTATGATACTCGACCAAGGAGGGAAAGACCGCCCTCCCGATATTATATTAAGAAGAGACCGAAACATGGTCCCGACCGAGAAAACCCCCGAACCCTGGCCCCCCATCACTAACAGGCCGATCAACTGTCCACTCTGCAACGGCCTAGCCGGAGGGTGGCACGCAGGATATCGATCCCCGAGAGCGGGCAGGGCACAGCGAGGGGATTTTTTTAACCAAGCCCGAAATTCACCCTCGAGGGGATCGAACCCAGGACCTGAATGTGCTACTCGGAAGCATTAACCATTACGCTAGAGGCCCTTTCGCAAAAGCTATGATACTCACTTCCCTCTATTCAGTTATGATGTAAAAAAGTGACACCTTCAATAATTTGGACACACCAACCATGACTAAGTCAACACTATAGCTTGCTACCTGGGTTAACAATTTCAGAGTTCACACTAGCTAACCATGTCTTATGCGACCGGGACAATCTCTAAGCATAGGTCCGAACAAAATGTGCAGGTAAGCTATCCAAGATAGTAAAGACTAGAACTAAAATAGAAGTCACATACCAAGAAACCGACAGCTTGCCTAATATGCTTGAGTTCATCCAACCCAGATCCTGCATACTGTTAGCATATAACAGTTAGGCGGGAGCAAAATAAACAAAATGCATACTTAATGTTATATTTGCATTTCCATAGAGCCACAAGAAATGCAATGACAATAGCCAGGTAAAATGATTGCAAGAACGCAAGATTAGAGAGGGGAAATACAGGGCTTTTACAAGATGAGCATATATCGCACCCAAGAGATGCTAGTGTAATGGATAATTTTGCTCCACCTCACAAGAGGAGGGATTTGCAATTTCACCATCACTGGCAGTGGGCTTTGATAAAATATCATCAGGCCCATAAATCATAGACACAGACGGACTCATAAATCATAGACACAAATGTCATAATAGCAAAGAGGCAACACTTATGGTTGCAAAATTGCAAATATTCCCAAGCGGACCCCCTATATTACTATAAATTCTGCAAAGAAATATGTCTCTAGGGTACATAGGAATTCAAAACTCATTTTAACTTTTAACGTTACGGATTATATAACTAGGAAAAAAGATTTCAACAACGTGCATCAGAGGAAGTTGGTACAGAAGCTCAGGTTCAGATATATGCAGCAACTGCACATGTATGATTGCGGATTACCTCTGGCTTCACTTCTCCACACCACACCTCTAGTTGTGCCAACCCTTGTTTCACATATTCTCCATTACTGAAAGAGCAGCACTCATGACGTACAAGAAGGCTGCAGAACAGTGTTGTGACATAGTAAGCAATCTATGCATTGAAGAAAAATGGCAAAACACTAGATGGCTGAAGTCAGCATATAACTTACCTATTGAAAAGTTGTGCATTGATAAATGAGAAAACCTGGGTAAATATCTTCTGGATAAAAATAGATGGGACCTAGAAGTTCAGCAGATGTTTAGAACAATGCCTAGAGTTATGGGGAAGTTATGTCGAATAAGTTAAAACTTACACAGTTGTCTTGCAAAATTTTCAGGAGTTCACTCAAATTGTCGACTATTGCTTGCCAATAACTACCTTGAGTCGAAAATGAACGTCCCCTTGGCAAACTTGATGACCCAAAAGAACGACCTCTCACCATACTAGCTTTCACAGTTCTTGGGACCTGCAGTCACAACATGATCCAAAAGTTTAACTAATGAAGTAATGAAGATGCTAAAAACACAGTAACAACTCATCCTTTGAAGATATTGGAGGAATAATGAGTTGTAGCTCCCAATTTTGACTTGGTAGATTGGTAGATGTCCTTAATAGTCAAAGGAGTGCACGTATTGTAGGTGTGGGGTTGTGTTGTATTTTTTATCAGCTCTCCTATGTATGAGAGGACAAAAAACTAAAAACACAGCAAGTACTAGCAGGTGAAGGCACTGAAAGTCTTTTCTTTTAAAGCGCAGGAGAGTTGTGTTTCATTGTATTAGAGAGGATGGATGGTCCCCAACAGGATCCTCACGCATACAGTGAGTGAGGCTATTACACAGACTCAACCCTTGCACATAGCGAACAACAAGACTCAACCTAGCCCAACTACCCTAGGTTGCAAACGTAAGACCTATCCCATGCAGTTAAGGCACTGAAAGTCAGAAACCAAAAAAATAATTGGGAGCAGTAAATGTCAGGTATTAAGTTGCATGCATCAACCAAAAAACTTAAGGTGATGGTGATAGGTGTAACACCCCCTCACGTCGAAGCTCTCTCAGGTTTCAGACGTGATATAAGAATGAGCAATAATTATTTTATTTAATTGCGCTCACTAGGATTCAAACTCAAAACTTTTGGCTCTGATACCATAATAAGTTGCATGCACCAACCAATTTAACCTAAAAGCTTAAACTAATGGTAAGAGGTAGGCAATTGACTTGTATTCTAACAAAAGAAAAAATACGACTTTTTCCCCTCAAACACTCAGGAGAGCAATGTATCATTTAATTGAAGACGAAAATAATACCGCATACAAACCCAACAACACACCACACCACTCAACCGATTATAACAATTCTGCAACTACTTCAAACTACGACAACTCAATGTCCCAACCTAAACAAACTCAGGACCTAGATAGAGGCCAAGAGTAGACCAAATAGCCATGCTTTGTGTGAGTTGGAAGCGTGCGTTTGTATTGACGATGATAGACAGTACATGTACAAGTATATATAGGGGAGGAAGGTGAGAGGTAAAAGGAAGCCTTCTACACCTAAGGAAAGATCTAGACTACAATCAAATCCTCATCAGAGGGATTGAGACTAGAATCAGATCCTCAATCAGAGGGAATGAGACTAGAATCAGATCCTCAATCAGAGGGATTGAGATCCTCCCCTAATCCTCTCTATCTATATCAGAGACAGCACTTCCATACAGGGCGGTCGGCATATCTGCCAGGCGACAGCCGTGATACACTTTCTAACACCCCCCCCCCCCCTCACAATGTTAGCGTCCGTGGAGCGAACGTTAAGACTGGACTGAAATTCAGTGAAAACTGCTGACGGTAAGCCTTTGGTGAAGATGTCGGCAAACTGGGAAGTCGTTGGGACAGGTAGCACACGAACAACACCGAGGGCAACCTTTTCTCGGACGAAGTGAAGATCAATTTCCACATGCTTGGTACGCTGATGCTGAACAGGATTGGGGGACATATAAACAACACTGATGTTGTCACAATATACCAATGAGGTCTTGGGGAGAGGAACATGAAGTTCTGTAAACAACTGACGTAACCAGGATACTTCAGCAACTTCATTGGCAACAGCGCGGTACTCAGCTTCGGCACTGGAGCGTGAGACCGTGTTCTGGCGCTTGGAGGACCAAGAGACGAGGTTAGCACCAAGGAAGACAGCATAACCAGAAGTAGACCTCCTAGTGTCTGGACAGCTAGCCCAATCAGCATCAGAGTAAACCACAAGTTCCATTTGTGAAGAGGGGCTGAGGTGAAGGCCCAACTGAAGAGTGCCTCGGACTTAGCGCAGGATACGCTTGAGGGCTGCCAAATGGGGTTCCCGAGGATCGTGCATGTGGAGATAGACTTGTTGAACAGCATACGCAATATCCGAACGGGTGAAACTGAGGTACTATAATGCGCCTGCAAGACTGCGAAATTCCGTGGGATCTGAGACAGGGTCACCATCAGCTAAAAGTTTCGGGTTGTACAGGGTTTGCAGTCACTCATACTAGCTCGCTCAAGTATCTCAATCATATACTGGCGCTGAGAGAGAGTGATGCCAGAAGCAGACTGTTGAACATGCATGCCCAGGAGGTGATGAAGAGGACCAAGATCTTTCAGTGAAAAATCCTGTTGGAGAGCAGTAATAGTGCGCCGTAGAAGGGGCATGGACGAGGCAGTTAACACAACGTCATCCACGTAAAGAAGAAGGTAAATCATATATGCACCCTTGTGATAGACAAACAATGAAGTGTCAGACTTGGCCTCAACAAATCTAATTTGAATCAGGTGGGAAGCGAATCTGCTGTACCAGGCACGAGGGGCCTGTTTGAGCCCATAAAGTGACCGATTGAGACGGCACACATAATCAGGATGAGTGGAATCTTCAAAACCAGTGGGCTGAACACAATAAACAGTCTCTGACAAGATCCCCTGAAGGAAAGCATTGTTGACATCAAGTTGGTGAATCGGCCAGCTGTGCGAGAGAGCCAGGGAAAGAACGGTTCGAACTATAGCTAGCTTGACCACTGGACTGAAAGTTTCTAAAAAATCAATACCAGGGCGCTGAGTGAAACCCCGAAGAACCCATCGTGCCTTGTAGCGCTCAAGAGAACCATCAGCTTTGAACTTGTGTTTGAAAACCCACTTGCCAGTCACAACATTGCAATGCGGCGGGCGAGGCAGAAGGTCCCAAGTGTGGTTACCAATAAGAGCAGAATATTCTTGTTCCATGACGGAGCGCAAATTGGGATTAGTAAGGGCTGCTCGATATGTCCTCGGAATGGGGGACAATGCAGAGGCTTCAAAAAGAGCGGGAAATCGAAGACCACTCTTGCCACGGGTTGTGATTCTGTGGTGGTTGACCACCGGATCGACAGGAACTGCACCGGCAGGAATGGGGGGTGCAGTGGCGGTCGTCGGAGGAGGTGCTGGAGCAGTAGCAGTAGCAGTGGGCGGGCGACGGGAGTATACCCGCCCGCAGAAACGATCAGCAGGAGTCGTCGTTCTATGGACGTCAGGAACTACAGATGACCCAGGTGGCAGTATTATTGGTGACGATGCGCCTGGGAGACCAGCCATCTGGTCAGGAGACTGGAGCGTCGGGGCAGATGGCGGTACTAACCCTAACGATGGGCTAATGGGGCCAGCCAACGCGGCAGGTGGCTGAAGCACCACCTCTAAAGGAGCGGGTGGCACAGCCGGCGAGGAAGCCACCGGTGGGGGTGGTAGCGCCATACGAGTACCTGAAAAAGAAGACACGGGCGACAGTCCAAAAGGAACTGTAACCGGGTTAGAGTAATCATCAAGGAAGTCGAAGGCCGCTGGGGTGGGTGGATTGGAATCCTCAGAAAAGGGAAACGAGGTTTCATCAAAAACCACATGACGGGAGATAATGGTACGATTGGATTGGAGATCAAAGCATAGGTAGCCTTTGTGTTGGGGGGAATAGCCAAGGAAGACACAAAGGGTTGAGCGAGGAGATAATTTATGTGGAGTGGTGGCAGAAAGGTTGGGGTAGCATTTGCAGCCAAAAACGCGAAGGTCCTCATAGGATGGGTTGCGGCCGAAGAGAGCAAAGTGTGGTGTAGAGAGTGCGAGTGTTTTGGTGGGTAATATGTTGAGGAGATATGTTGCGGTGCCTAGAACCGCAGCCCAAAAACTGGGGGGAACACTAGATTGAATGAGGGTGCGAATGATATAGTTGATGGAACGGATGACACGTTCAGCCTTACCATTTTGAGCTGAAGTGTAGGGGAAGGACATGCGCATATGGACTCCATGGGAGGAGAAAAAGGTGCGGGCTTGAAGGTTGTCAAATTCGTGACCATTGTCGCACTGGATGCTCTGGATAGTGACACCGAACTGCGTACGGACGTAGGCAAAGAAATTGGTTAGGGTGGAGAAGGTGTCAGATTTGAGGCGTAAAGGAAATGTCCATAAATAGTGGGAGCAGTCATCCAAAATAACAAGGTAGTATTTGTGGCCAGACACACTGGTGATGGGTGATGTCCAGAGATCGCAGTGAATTAACTGAAAATTACAGGTGGCGCAAGAGGAAGAGGTAGGAAATGGTAGACGGACATGTCGTCCGAGTTGACAAGCATGACATGGATGAGTACTAGTATTTTTATTACAAGAAATTGCGGATGACTGCGCTAAATGAGATAAAACGACGTGACCGGGATGTCCAAGTCGTTGGTGCCATAAGGTAGATGCAAGAAGAGCAGAGGCCAGGAACCACAAGGGGTATAGTGGACCAGAGCTGTTACATCTGAAGATCTCGCGCCGAGTGGGTAGATCCTTCACAGAGCAGCCAAAAGGATCAAATTCAACAGAGCAATTATTATCAGTGGTAAACTGACGGACGGAAATCAGATCCTTAATGAGGGAGGGGGAAACTAAAACATTGTGAAGAGAAAGATTATAGGGAAGATGGGTGGTGCCAGTGGAGGTGACATGGATGAGATGACCGTTGCCAACGATAATATGGGTAGGAAGATGCTGGGAAGAGGAGGGATGAGATATTATACCAGCGTCAGATGTCATGTGACTGGAGGCACCAGTATCAAAATGCCAATCTTGTTGAGGTGGCTGCTGAAGAGTGATAGTTTGGAAGTTGGCAGCGAGGGTGTGTTGATCCCAGACGGGTGCAGGCGTAGAAGGATCGGCGTAGGCAGGGGGCGGCCCATATGCCGCAGTGGGAAGTGCCCACTGGCCAGGAGCTCCGGCGACGAAGGCGTGCAGTGGTGGGGGCGAGGCAGCAGGCGGACGAGGAGTCGAAGGTGGACGTTGGCCAGGCCACATGTAGATGGCCCCCGTCCAAGGGTTGTAGTAGTTGCAGTTGGAAGATGGTGCAGGGCCAATGATGCTGCTGCTGTTGTTGCCGGAGGTTCTACCACCGTGCTTGCCTCGCTTAACGCGTTGTCCGAAGGAGGAGCCATGACCAGAACCGCCCCCGGAATGGTGGGAGGGAGGGCAGTGAGGTGGCTGATGTGAAGAGCGCCCAACGGGAGTAGTGGATGTAGGTGGCTTGGAGCCGCCAATCTTGCCAGGTGGTGTAGTAACAGCAACGAGGGCTGCTGCTGGAGCAGCGTTGGTCATGGTGAGTTCCTCGAGAGTAAGATCATCACAGACCTGCAAAAAAGTAGGGAGAGGAGAGGTGCGACGGAGGTGAAGACCGAGCGCTTGAAAGTGTTCGTTGAGGCCGCGGATGATGTTGAGGACAAGGGTCTTGTCGGAAACCGACTCGCCAAGGTCGCGAAGATCTTCGGCAAGCTTTTTGTAGCGGCGGCAGTACTCATCAGCAGAAAGATCGCCCTGAGTGAAGGAGCGGAAAGCTTGGTCGGCGTAGAGGGTGCGCGTCGTGTGGTTCCCGAGAAATTGGCACTCGATGGCGAGCCACAGGACGCGAGCAGAGGCGCCACGCTCGGAGATCGTATCGGCGAGGTTGTCGGTGATGGTGCCGTTGATCCAAGACAGAACAACGGCGTTCATGCGAATCCAGTCGGGCGAGTGGTGGACAGCATCAAAAAGCACGTGGCATTCCAGAGAGAATTTTGTGAGGGTTAGAAGGAAGGACTCACGCCACCGAAAATAGAAGGTGGAGTTGATGTCGAGGAGGAGTGGTACAAGGGCCCGGATGTCCTGCACGGCGACGGCTTGAGCGTGTAGATTGAGAAGGGCGGCCGCTTCGTGTTGGAGAAGGGCGGCAGAAAACTGAGCGGTGGAGTCAACACCAGTGCCGTCGGAGATGATGTCGTTGACTGGAGGAGAGAGGGCCACCGCTACGCGCTCGCTGGCTGCACGGGCGAGAGCCGCGCAGATGCGGGCGTCGGCGGCGTCGCGCTCGCGCTGAGCGAGGACGGCGTCCTGCTCTGCAGCAGCGGCGCGAGCCAAAGCCGCCTCACGGGCAGCCAGGGCCGCGCGCTCAGAGTCGGCAGAGACGTCGGCGTCAGGATCAACGATGACCGAAGAGGTGGGCTGGAGGTCGGCCATGGGGAGAAGCAGCGCCATAGAGGAGGCGCGCTGGGGTGGAGGGCAGGAATCAAAACCTAGGCGGCTGATACCATGTGAGTGAGTTGGAAGCGTGCGTTTGTATTGATGATGATAGACAGTACATGTACAAGTATATATAGGGGAGGAAGGTGAGAGGTAAAAGGAAGCCTTCTACACCTAAGGAAAGATCTAGACTACAATCAGATCCTCAATCAGAGGGATTGAGATCCTCCCCTAATCCTCTCTATCTATATCAAAGACAGCACTTCCATATAGGGCGGCCGGCATATCTGCCAGGCGACAGCCGTGATACACTTTCTAACACTTTGCTCCATCAGCAAACCACAAAGCACCTTCCTATACAATAGCCATTGCAACTCCTATTTACATCAAGTGAGACCAAGTTGAAGATGCAATTGTTACGATGCTTCCAAATCTCATTAGCAACAAATCTCGTTAGCAACAATGACGATCAGAGAATTGGGGACTTCCAAAACAATGATGTATGCCCTAAAACAACAGTCTGACCATGTTCGATTGTAGCAAACAGCTGCGGCTGCAATCCTCCTCAAAGTAGAGACCGAGTTGAAGATGCAATTGTTACGATGCTTCCAAATCTCATTAGCAACAATTCTCGTTAGCAACAATGACAGATCAGAGAATTGGGGACTTCCAAAACAATGATGTACGTCCTAAAACAACAGTCTGACCATGTTCCACTGTAGCAAACAGCTGCGGCTGCAATCCTCCTCAAAGTAGAAGCTGCTGCTACAGTGTCTGCTGTAGTAGCCGTGTGGAGGCTTGCAGGAGCAGCAGCTGTTTGCTGCAGCCGAACGCCTTATATTAGCCTAGAGGGAGTGTGCAATCTGTTAAGTGTCTGAAGGTCAGAGAACCAGCATGTGCCCGCCCTACTGCCCTCAGAGTTGTAGTTGGCCAACTTTTTCACTAAAGCATCGACTTGAGAGCGGCATCAGCTTCACTTGATCAAACTTAATGCTTCAGATCTTCCACTTCCATCTTGAGTTTGAGGTGGGGTGCTAAGTGTATGAAGACCTATATACTGTAGGCCCATATGGCCCATGAAGCTCTCTATATATAGCTATCTCAAATTAATGGAGGGTTGATCTTCTCAAATCCTAAAGGTTACTAACACAATCGATTGACACAAGGTTACGAATGAAGATCGCACGGTTAGTAAGATACCTGAATAGCATATGCCAACAATGAAGACAGATCTTTCTTCACATTGTCTCGTATCATACCATATAAGCCTTCCACAAATGCTGTAAGTTGCTGCTTAAAAAGAAAAGCAGGATACTTCGCCTCGATTTGGCGCACAAGATCCATATCAACCGTGATGTTTGAAGAGCGGAATACCTATAAAAATGACATCAGCAGATGTGATCATCAAGTGCCAACCTTAGACTATCTTCAGCTGCTTATCCATACTCATACCCATATTCAAACTACATTATACAAACAATGCAATGTACAGTGCAAAACGGTGCAAAACAGTGTTTTGGATGACCATATGGGTGAACTGATGTACATTGCACCCATATGGTCACCCAAAATACTGTTTTACACTGTACATTACACTATTTGTAGAGTGTAGTTTAAATATAGATATGAGTAAGCTGCTGAAGATAGTCTTATATGATGAGTAACAAAACTACGACACGTTCAGAATACATCCTGTACAGATGGCACTATGAAGACTTTGGATCCTAAACAATAAAATATGAACCAGAGCAAAGTGTTCCAAATTATTGTATTTGAATCTTGTACCCCACTTACTCCATGTTCAATGTAAACCTTTTATTTTTACACAAAAATGTACTCAAAATTACAATATTGGTTCTTGTCAAGAGGACAGGCATGTCTTTGAGAAAAAAAAAAGAGAGCATGTGAGTCAACTCCAAGAGTAATTGATGAAACGAACCATCCGCCCAAGAAATGATGATTGAGTCTGTGGCCTTTTCTGTGGACTGATTCCTGTTGAGCCAGCAGCTTTTAGGCTCTTTTGAAGCATGATCAATAAAGTTGATGAATTTGATAGCCAGTATGCAAGATCCTCATTGCTATCGTGTTTCTGAAATACAAACAACATCAATTGTTCAAGAATAAGTTTACTGAGATATAGCTTGGAAAATGTTTGTGGAATTTTTTTTCTGGAACACGCAGGAGAGCTGCGCATCTTTATATCAATAGAAGAAGAAAGGGGGAGAGAACCTCATTACATCACACACATTACACACCAAGACTAGAAAATGTTTGTGGAAATGAATCCTTGTAAAAAACATATAGAACACAAAGCACAGAATACCTGCATCGCAGAACCAAAAATTTGAATAAGCCGATCAAAAACACTTGTTTTCTCTGTTTCAAAGATCTTCCAATGAACAAGACACTTATATATGGTTATTGCAGCAACCGGCTTTCCTTCACTAAAGCCAATATTTTCACTAACACAGTTTATAAGTGCATCAACACTCTCCTGCAAAAAGTATATGGTTCAAGGGAGCTTCACATGATACATCGTCCTATAAACACACTAAATGTTTTAAAACATACAGATATGGAAGTTTTAACATACATGCTGCCTCTCAAAAAAGGATGCTCTAGGCTGTCCAAAGCTCCCATAATCTTTGGGAGCAGGAGTTCCATGAGGTGTCTGCAGAGAGTGATCAATTTTAGGTTCAAACAAAACAGAACTGGTAGTTGGCAATTGAATATATTATATGCATCTGACCTTTTGTTCATCAATGCGTGGACTGCCATTAGTCAAATTCTGCAAATGTAGAAAGACATTGAAACATTTCAACAATGAAAATGTGTAGTTTAAAATATTGAAAAGTAAAATATGCAGAAGTAGAAAAAAAATGAAGACATCAACAGGTGAACATTTGTACTGAAATGTTTGTATGACTCAAGTTATGGAGAAACCACATACAGATTTTGGAGATGCGTTTTCAGGTATTGTTCTAACAGGAGTACGCAACAGTGCCTGCTGCCGAAGTAGTTGATTTTCTGCTTCCATATTAGTTACCTTTTCTTGAAAACTGCTCACCATGCAGAAAAGACAATTTTCAATGAAACCTGTAAAACATGTGCATGATGCATCACCATAAAAAAAGATTACACATGTAGACAACGCCAACCTTAGCACTGTGTTGGTCAGTTCATTTATCTTTGACTCTGCATCTGTAGCTTTCTTCAGCCACTCTTCCCTTGCTTGCTTCATTTCTTCAAACTTCTGTTCTGTTTCATCAATTTTGGTCTCAAGAGAACCCATTAAAGCCTAAAAAATTAAAACAACAGGGCCATGTCACCATCTTTTGTAGTAATACAAAGGAATGATAGGAAAGAGGTAAATGAAGGGAAATGAAATGAATTTATAGAGCCAGATGATATCACAAGCTTCAGTGAAAGAACTAAGATAGATCAAGAAGCACTTCCAATCAGCATTTTTTAGCTTTCCTAAAAGCAAGCTACAAGGAGCGTGTTCCTCCTTTGAAGATTGGTGGGAGGGGGTTGCTGCATTTTCTGCTGGTCTAGTAAACACAGGGCTGCACAAGGGCTTGAACTCTTTGATCATTATTGGTGCTTGGGCCATCTGGAATCACCGCAATAGCTGTGTTTTTAATGGTGTGCAGCCTAGTCAAAGCATAGTCATCAATTGGGTCAAGGAGGAGGCTCATCTCTGGTATAGGGCTGGAGCCAGGGATTTATCTAACATCCTTATGCTCCAGTAATTTCAGTGGGTATTCTTTAATTTGAGATGTCTTTTGTTGTTGTTGATGTTAATTCTCTCCTTCTCCCTATAGCCTAGTGTTTGTGGGTTCGGGTGGAGTTGTACGAGGTTTCCTGCGTTTTCGAAAAAAAAAAAGGAAAAGATGAGCATTTTACCATGGCCATTTGCTAGAATTCACCAGGTAAGATTGGGAAGTTTCTCCAAAGCGATACGATGGTTGAATGGTGGTTTTTTAATATTGGTGTTGAAACCATGATGGGAAACCAAAAAAACAGATTAATAAACTTTTTTCACAGATAAGCACCTAGAGATGACTGTAGTGGATTAAAATCCAAAAATACAATTTAGCAATTTAATGGTCAAATAGACCATGCTTAGCTTTCGAATTATAGGTAACTAAAGTTACTAGGCTAACTCGCATCAACTATATCTAGGGTCTGTTTGGTTGGGTTGTGGCTGTCGAAAAAGCTGTTGTGGGCTGTGAGCTGTGGAAAAAGCTGATGTGAGCTGTAAGTTGTTAAAAAGCTAAAAACGTTTGGTGGAAAACCACTTAAAGCCGTTAAAAGTTCTTCGATATATGTTTTCGCAGTTCCATCCAAAAGCTACTAAAAGCAGGTCCAGGGGTGCTTTCAATTTTTCACTGTGAGAAAGTCAACTTTTAGAAAAAGCTGCTTCCTGGATCCAGCCATTTGGTTTGGCTTTTAGCTTTTAGGGGGCAAAAGCCAAAGCCAAAAGCCAAACCAAACACACTCTTAAACACATGCTTTGGAGAACCAACGTAGCTAAGAAGATGAAAACGGGCTTAATATACTCATTTCTCTGGTGGCCTGGGAAATTTGGAAGCACAGGAAAGTATCTTTAGTGGTGCAAGTCCAAACAGCACAATTTTATTGCAGACAATCACAAATATGCATCGTATGGTACTCTGCTGGTGCAAAAAGGTTCCAGGAGCTATCGGCTGGGTTGCTGGTTGTGGGTTAATTTTTCCCATGTTTTTTTTGGTACTCTTTGTTGCTTTGCATTGTGCTAGACTTGTTTCTTTGGCCTTGTGTCCCCATATTTGTGTGGCCTCCATAGCAGACCGGCCTTGTATAGAAGGATATGATTTGGGGAGGAGTCCATCAATCAGGATCCTGTCAGATCCCTTGATTGAGTAGATTTCCTTTTGCCTCATGGCCTCCTCCCCTATATATGTACATGTATTTCCTCTCTATCAATTCAAATAACTATTCCTTCAAATCTACATTTTTTTCATCCCATAGTCATAGGTCTGGTTAGTTGTGGAAGGATAGTTTCTCTATTCTAGTGTTTTCCTTGGGGAGGGGGATTCTTCTCCTCCTTTGTACTTTTTCTTCTTTTTTCTCTCTTAATGAAATGATGCACTACTTTCTTGCATGTTCGAGAGAAAAATATTTAAGCACAATACCACAACTTCTAGCAACATGGTTATGTTCAAACAATATGGTTTCATATGATTCAAGCATCCATAAGCACATGTAAAACTAAATTATTCCCATTCGGGACTAAAGTTTCCTGGTTTGCTCAAGGCATCAGGACCATCAACCATATGGAGGATTAGCATGCTTCGGGGAATAGATCATTAGCATTTTCTCATAGCTGGGATACTAAATATTGTAGTCTACAAAGTATACTCAATTATCATCAAATAAGTATGCCTTTAACTCAGCACAAATTTATGATCTAGCGTTATACAATATGCTTTTCACTCAAACTGAAGGTTCTCAATAATATATCACACCAGAAGATGAACAAATTTGATGCAATGAACAGCAAACTCATTCACCATACATACCTTAAGATTCTCATTCTCAGCAGTGAGTTTATCAATAAGAGTTGTATCAACTTGGACCTCAGGTACTAATGAAGCTTTCTCCAGCGCTTCTTTTGCAATTTCCCGTTCCCTTTTCAACAGATATTTGGTCTCCTTGGCCTGTAATTGCAGTTCCTGCAGTTGTTGTTGCAACTTCCGATTTTCTTGTGTCTTGGCTTCCTCCATGTCAGTCTGCAGGCAGGGAAAACATACATAAGATACTTACAGAGGCATTAGATGACTAGAGCTATATGTTTAGCGTGTGTTTGCTTTCCTATTTCTACACCAGCGAGGCTCCATGGACGCAGGTGCCCTGTGTTTGGTTGCCTAGGCCATGGTTTGGGCCTGCCTGTGGCGTGCAGAAAGGAACAGAGCCTGGCTCCCCAAGAATGAGAATGAGATCCATTTCTCTAGAGCCAGGTCTAAGCGAAGCAATGTATTAGCAGGTTAATGATGAATTAGCATATGATTAATGTTAGGGAGTTAAGGAGTTTATGTCCTTTCATGTTTAGGTGATTGGGTAGTTGCCTTAGGCACCCTTTTCCTGTTTAGGTGATTGATTGGTTACCTTATTTCCCTGTTTACGTGATTCTCTGGTTGCCTTATGTACCTGATCTCCCAGATCACCTCCCTGGTCATAGGTAGAGATCATGGTTTTCAAAGCGGTTAGGCGGTCCAAGGCGTTGGACCACCGCCTGGACGCCTAGGCGGCGCCTAGGCGAGGTAGGCGGGCAAGGCACCTAGGCGTTAGACCTCCACCTGGGCGCCTAGGCGACGCCTTAAGAACAGTGGTAGAGATCCACATATTGTACTCCTGATATTCAATTGAATGCAAGCAATATTCGCGCTATCATGGTATCAAGGGACTGTCACAATTCCATGACAGCTCACTTAAATTTCATCAAACTGTATCGCCTCCCTAGTGTCATGCTGCCACAATGCCACCTGATAACCCTCCGACTGCTCCTGCCGTCGCTGAGGCCTAGCAGCATGCCAAAGACACGGACGCAAGGGAGAAGGCTCACCAGGACCAAGTTGGAAGCAAGATTCGTTAATCATCTTGACAGCCTAGGAGACTTGGAAGCACAGGAATTCATGCGTCTTTGAAAATGCAAGGCCCTGCATTCCTGACCTCCTTACACAGATTGGAGGGGGGGATGCAAAAAGTGGGGGTGCGTTGGAGCTTCAATGCTTCTGGACTTCACTGCCTAGGCCCTGTCCACGAATGGATGATTCTCCAGTCCCTTTCTGGAGGTCTTTCACCGGGTTTTGGTGCTCCCTGTTGGTCGTGTAGTTAGAATTACAGCGGGTCTTTCTCTTTAGAGTTTTGTTGCTGGTCTAGTTTCAGGTTTTTCTATCTGTTTTTTCTATTTTTTCAGGTTGGTTTGTAAGGTTGTGTATGGTTGTTGTGTTCCCTGTCCGGCCATGCTGGACATTCCTATTTCTACTCTTCTTAATGAAATGACAAGCAGATCTCCTGCGCAGTTCGAGAAAAAAAAAACAACTGCATATTTTTGGACCCATTCAGAAAAGTTGAGTCTATACTCTATAGGCATATGTTGTGTGGTCAGCAGGGTAGATTTTACATAGTTGATCATTTTTTTAATGTCTCTTCCATGCAAATAAACAAAGCCAGAGCATCTGTCAAATAAAGTAAACCAAAACTTTACCCTCATGCGTTTCTCTAGTTGCAGCCGCCACGTGAGCTCCTCAACTTGTTTCTCTAATTTATTCTTAGCAGCTTGGAGAGCACCAGTTTCTTTAGCAGCCTGAAAATAGAAAAAAAGAGGTGAAGGTTTAGATGATGTAGCTTAAACAATGAGTAGTTTACATAACTCTATCTCAGTTCTCAATGTTGATCCAGGCTCCAAAGTACCAGAAGTGTAATAGCTAGACTAATGGCCATTAGTTGCAATTGCAGATGAGTTGGCCCATAAGGACCATAAGCTTTAACTAACCATAACTCCATAAGGAGTTGGCCTATATATTGAGGTTGGCCTATGAATACATGGCCGTATTTTCATGTGTATATATACTTAGTTGTCAACCGATAAGGTAATGATGTAATTAGCTCTATCTATATTTATGGGCCTAGAGCCTGGCCCGTGGAGCTTATTACTTGGTTGATACCCTAGGTTTATGCCTATACATTGTAGCCCCCAATCTGAAAGAGATGGTATCTGTGTGCAATAGTAGATTGATTAATGAGAGACACAAAGGTTACAATATATAGGGGTAAGGAGATCTTGGGCAAAAGGAAACCCATAGACAAGATCTCCTCAAAGATGGAAACCCCCAATCAAGAATTCAAGATCCTACACTAAGAAAACTCCTAGTCAGGATCCTATACAAAGCAAGCCCTCAATCAAGATCTCACTAACCATAACACTCTACGATGCCTACAAGGGTTGACCGGCTATAGAGCCAAGCGCAAGTCCTGTATATGGTAGGGAATCCGCTGTCTAACACAATCTAATCAATTGAAATCTCATTTTATCCTGTCCAACATGGTATCACAGAGCCAACTCCAACCCTACCTGACCGTCGGCCTCCTCTAGCCACCGATCGCCACCCCACTCCGCCCAACATGTCCTTCCCTAGTAACTGTCGCTGGCTGTCGGCTTCTTCCTCTTCGCCACCAAATCACCTCTC
The DNA here is from genome assembly GCA_029449295.1 of Zea luxurians. Classification (NCBI taxonomy): domain Eukaryota; kingdom Viridiplantae; phylum Streptophyta; class Magnoliopsida; order Poales; family Poaceae; genus Zea; species Zea luxurians. The sequence goes on along the minus strand of JAOPSE010000001.1, from coordinate 37,858,515 downwards.
TGCCGAGGGGCCAAGTGGCATCAGATCGCCGGCCTCTGCTGGCTCTCCTTCCATGGCTAGATCGCCTGCACCCCCAGAAGATCCATTCCCCCCTCTCGCCCCCACGAGCTCTCACCGAACAGGGGCTCACGGCGTTGGCGAAGCTCCGGTCTTTGTCACCATGGTGCATTCACCGACACCCCCTTCGCAAGTGCGCTGCTAGGTGCCACCCTCTACGGCCCTGCTCTACCCCCTCTAGGGCTGGGTGCCCCCCACCCCCCGTCACTCGAGCTGGTCGAGTGTCACCCTCGACGTCCCTGCTTCGCCTCCTGTAGGGCTAGTTGCCCCCCTCCCCGTCAGTCAGATTGGTCGCATTGGGTGGCAGGCCACCACCCCCATCTACATGTGCCGTCGCCGGGTGCCGACCACGATGGCCCTACTCCACCCCCTCTAGAGCTGAGCACCCCCCTAGATGAGCTGGCTACGTCAGGTGGCAAGGCGCCAGAATTCGGCCCTAGGCCAGCCCCTCCGGCGCACATCGCGTGGAAATCGGCTCCCCCGTCTCCCTCCTCGCTCGCTGCTCCAACGCTCCCATCAGACACAGCTCCGTCCATAGTGCCCCACCACATCCTCGGAACCAACATTGCTATGTTCACCTTCCACGACATCGTTGTGGCTTCCTCCATGCTCTCTATGGCTCTTGTAGACGCCAAACCGTTGTGCTACTGTCCTAGAGCATGAACGTGCGGCTACCCTCTTAGAGCATGAGTGATTCATCGTTGACACTTTTGACAAGGGGCTACCCTCTTAGAGGACCTATCGACCATTCCCCTGACTACGAGGAAGTCAAGCCCCTCCCTAGCGTACGAGGCCACTATCACCACCAACCACCAAGCTCAGGTGGTCGGAGTTCAGAACATCTAGTCCTTGGTTTCTATAGTTCTCGGTTCAGCTTCCTCGCCTTACGTCCGCTAGCGTGACGTCGTCCTTATCACCCTACAGTGTTACGCACTCGACAACCATGTCCTCATCGACACCACGTGCCCCACTATCACCATCGAGTTGTAGGAGGTCATTTGCGAGCTTGGCGGCACCGCGCGCCTATCTTGGGTTGCTTTTGAGGAGCAGTTCCTTATCAATCGTGGAGCTTTCCGAATCTTCGTCTATGGAGGAGGGGTCTCTCCCTAACCAAGTATTGCCGCCAAATGAAGGGCATTGTGGACTCTCTTTGTGATATCGGGGAGTCTATCTCGGATCGCACGCTCATCCTCAACCTTCTATGGGGCCTCATCGAGCACAAAGATTACCTATGAACTTAGATCACACGATCTGTCCATTTCCCTCGTTCCAAAAGGTTGGCAACGATCTTCTCGAGGAGATCACCAGGGGGCTCAGATCTACTCGGACACTGCCACGACCCTGTACATCTTTGGATCTAGTGGGAATTCTTTCGCAGTACCCCACCTCTGAGCCAACTTTAGGAGGTTCGTCCTCACGACCGCCTAGTCCACCAGTGTATCAGCTCCAATCCAAGTGGTGCCACTGGCTGCGGGTTAGGTGGTGGTGGTCGTCACCAGCAGAGATTGGTGGTGGTGGAGGGGAAGCAGACGCACCTTGGTCGTCCCTCTACAACCAATGGATCAGCCACCTTCATGTAGGTCGGTCGCATCTCCATGTGGCCTAGCCCATCCTTGGGTGTTCCACAGCCGCGCCCGCAAAACCACAGTTGGCTCTCCTCGCGACGCCCATCATCGACAACTCTAGGTGTCCCCTCAGACCGCCCCCACAACACCTCTAGCACCATTACAACCATTGCTCCTCCTGCTGCCACCTCACCAGACTCAACCATGGCCCATAGTGGGTGGATTGACACTCACTAGCTAGCTTGCCCTCATCGACGGAGTGGCTGACTCTCATGCCTCCTAACACACCACTCCACTTGTTGGTATGCTCTCTTCTTCCCACACCCACTCATCTCATCTTTCTTCTATCGTAGTTGGCAATGGGCACCTTCGCCTGGTCACCTCAGTAGGTGATTCGGTCCTTACTGGTTCCTTTCGCTTCTGAAACGTTCTTGTCGCCCGCAACATCATTCTAAGCTTTTATATGTCCATGAGTTTATCACTGATAATTCGATGCTTTTGGCCTGTCCATGAAGGATCTAGCCACCTAGAGCCTCCTCGCACGATGTGCTAACTTTGGGCTCCTGTACCATGCGGCTTCCAGCTTCCACTATTCCATCCACTGCTTCCACTACATAATCATTGTCGTCCATGACGCAGCCGCACACACTAACTACTACGACTACATCTAACACTTGGCATCATCGACTTGGTCACCTTAGTTCAGAAGTGTTGTCCAGGTTGCATAGTAGCTCAATCATCTCTTGTACTAGGGGGCACCCATAAGCATTTATGCCACGCCTATCAGCTAGGTCGTGATATTAGACTTTTCTTCCCTAGCTCCTCTCAGGTTGTGCATGTTTTTTTATCTCATACATTGTGATTTATGGATCTCCTTGTTCTCAATGTTTCGGGCTATAAGTATTACTTGGTGGTTCTTGATTATTACTCTCACTACTCATGGATTTTTCCCTTGTGCTTGAAGTCTGACACTTTCATCACTCTTATTTCTTCGCTTGGGTTTCCACTCAGTTGGATCGCACCATTCTGATCGTCCAGTGTGATAATGGAGGTGAGTTCAATAACTCTTCCTCCAATGATTTCTTTCTTTCCCATGGTATTCAGCTACGGATGTCATGCCCGTACACCTCGCTATAGAACGGTAAGGTTGGCAGCATGATTTAGACCACCAACAATATCATGTGCTCCTTGCTGTTTCAGGCCTCAGTCCCTGCATATTACTAGGTCAAGAGTCTACACACCGCTAGCTATCTCCTAAATTGCCTCCATATTAAGACAATTCTTGTTCCCACACCTCACTTTGCCCTATTCAACAGCACCCCCTCCTACGATCTCCTTCAGATCTTTGGGTGTGCGTGTTACCCAAATCTCTCCGCCACAGCCCACCATAAGTTTGCCCACCATTAGATTGTGTTAGCTTTATCTATATGTATGGACCTAGATCCCAGCCCATGAAGCCTATTACTTGGCTCATACCCTAGGGTTATGTCTATAAAATGTAACCCCCAATCTAATCAACGGATATCTGATTTTAACCTCTCCAACAATGTGAACATCTTTTTTCGATAATTCGTTAGATAACTCTTATGCACAGACATTGGAATAAAAAGATATATTGCACAAGCACGCCAATGACTAATACAATAAAACATAGTAAGTCTTTGACAACAATTCTTCTTACCATTTTAAGTTTTCGAAGCTCTTTTCTGGCCACTCTTCCTCTCCAAGCACATTGAGTAGCAATGGCTGCCTTCTTCAAACTCATGAATCGAGAGCGTGCTACATAACTACGCCAAAAACTCTATGGAAGAGAAATCAGTAAAAGTGAGGTCCATGTATTGAACCATAAATGAAGTAAAAGAGTGATTAGTAAAATATGGATACAAATCCACATGATTGAACAAGCATCTAATTGAATCACGATACTTGAAGAAATAAAGCTACCCAATATTGAAAAGAATGTCGTCTGAAATTCTTAACTTTGTAATTTCTTAATGGTATAGAGGCAATTGATAAAACATGTAGTTAGAAATTATAATAATGTATACAAACTTCATCAGAAAATGGAGGTGCACAAAAAGACATAACAATCCCTAGGTATAGATTTTAGTCAATAATTGAATATGGATACGAAAACATAAGAAACATAATCATAGTTTGTCTGCCCTAGTAGCATGATCCAAACCATTTATTTATAAAAAGATAAGACTTTAAATGGATGATAGGATGATTAAAAGTTATATGCTTTTAATTTAAAGAAACTAAAAGGAGACCTGAGGGAGTGGAGGCGAAGCTAAAGATATTTGATGGTGGAACAAGGAAGTACAAAGGGCTAAGGAGAAGTAAGAATGTTATAGATGTATGTACCATGGTAGGAGTGTGGACAACATAGAGAAGTACAAAGTAATAAAAAGACCGTAAAGCGAGCTATAAGTGTGGCAAATAGTAGGGCGTACGAGGATCTTTACCAACGTTTGAGTACAAAGAAAGGAGAGGACATATATAGGATGGTTAGGGTCTCCAAGAGAAAGACAAGAGACTCCAATCAAGTTAAGTGTATTAAGGATGAAACAAAGCACCTGCTAGTGAATGATGGTGAGATCAAACATAGACGGCGAGAGTATTTTGACAAATTGCTCAATGGAAAGAATGTGGACACAACCTTTCAGTCAGATGACTCTTTTGATAATACCAATATGCGCTTTATGTGTAGGATCCATGAATCTAAGATTAGAAAGGCATTGAAAATGATGAAAGGAGGTAAGGCCATGGAACCTGATGGTATCTAATCGAGGCATGAAGATGCCTCGGGGACATAGTTATAGTATGGATAACCAAGTTGTTCAATCATACCTTCTGGTCAAACAAGATACATGATGAGTGAAGGAGAAGTACATTGGTACCAATCTACAAGAATAAGGGAGATATTCATAGCTATAACATTTACTCAGGAATTAAGTTGATGAGCCACACTATGAAGCTATATGAGAGTTATCGAGCGTCTCTGAGAATAATAACAACGATCTCTATGAACCATTTTGGTTTCGTACTCGGAAGGTCAACCATGGAAGCTATTTTCTTAATAAGAAAAGTGATGGAGCAGTATAGAGAACAGAAGGAGCTACATATGGTTTTCATTGATTTAGAGAAGGCTTATAACAAAATACCAAGAAATGCTATACGATGGGCTTTGCACAAACGTAAAGTTCCAACGAAGTATATTGGACTCATTAAGGACATGTACATTGTGATAGTGTTTGAACAAGTGAAAGGGACTCCCGATTAGAATATGACTACATCAAAAGTCAACTTTGAACCCTTACCTTTTTGCCTTGGTGATGAATAAGGTCACAAGGGGCACAAAGGGGAATCCCTTGATGTATGCTTTTTGTGGACCATGTAGTGGTAGTTTATGAAAATCAAGCAGAAATAAATAGAAAACTGAAGTTATGACAAGAGACTCTAGAGTCCAAAGGGTTTTAGACTGAGTACAACTAAAACTGAATACATAAGATGCGACTTCGGCACTAGTACACATGACGAGATGTTAGTTTTGAAGGTCAAGTAATGCCCAGGAAGGATACCTTCGGTATTTAAAATCAATGTTGCAAAGAGATGGAGATATTATGAAGATGTTAGCGATAGAATCAAAGTAGGGTGAAGAAAATGACGACAAGCATATGTCGTTCTATGTGACAAGAGAGTACCACATAAGTTAAAAGAAAAGATATTGGACCGCAATTAGACCTACTATGTAGTATGGTGCAAAAATATTGGCCTACAAAAAGACATCATATTTACTAGATAAATGTTACGAAAATGTGTATATTGTGTTGGATCTGTGGCCATACAAGAAGAGATCGAGTCAGAAACGATGATACATGTGATAGGTTAAAGGTAACACCAATTAAAAAATACTTATCCAACACCGATTGAGATAGTTTGGATATGTTTAACGATGACCTCTAGAAGCACCAATGCATACTGCGTAGTAAGACCTTAAGGCGTCATGGTAATGGAAAGAGACCGGGAAGACGGAAGTTGACATGGGAAGGGACAGTAAAAGAAGGGTTCAAAGCATGAAATATACATAAAGATTTAGCCTTAAATAGGAGAGAAGGAATACAGCTACCATGTACCTCAACCTTGATTCATAGTTCCCGTTGGGTTTTTTTTCAACTCTAGCCTACTAAACGACTTTGATGTTGTTGTTGTAAAAAAGGAGACTTGAAATCATACCTGAATGGTCACCGCAGCATTTGTTTGTTGACGGAACTGGAGTTCCTTGCGAGCAGCCATACCACGTAGACCAGATTGGATAGTAGTTGATGCAGTACAGAGATTTCTATAGTTCTTCCTTGCAAAGTGCATACGGTAGCAGGTTTGTATGGTCAATGAAGCAGCCTCCCTGCGGAGATCATCGTAATAATGCCTTGCAATTTGCCCTTCAGTTATCACAGTTCAGCAATCATTATTTCCCCTTCAAAATCAGAGATAATACTAAAAAAATATTTTCAGTACTATTTAAGATGTACCTCTGCAAATAGCCTGGAGATGAGTAGCAGATATTCGCAACTGAATGAATTTTTTTCGAGCTAAGTATGACCGTACTTTTCTCTGGATTTTACTAGCAGAACATCCCAAGACCTCAGTTCTCATAGCATCTAATTCAGCCATTTGACCAGCACGCAGAAACACTTTAGTTTTCCCTATCTGTAATTTATAGAATTCAAATTAAAATATTAAAGCTAGAACTACAGAGGCAGCAACTTGTCCAGATGAGGATGGAGATATTGCATTGCACTTAATGTTTCTCTTATTAACAACAAAATATATACAAGGTTGTCCTCGACTTTATTATATTTTTGTCATGACATCAAGACAACATGTCCATTGCTTGGGTTGAAATTGCCCGAGTCTCCTAAGCCATCAAACCATAAAACTAAAGAACTAGCCTCTGCATGGGATTTTTCTGGGAGCAACATAAAGGTTGAGACAAGAAAGTATATACCATTCAACTAGAACTCTTACTGGAGTGGCCTTTTAGGGCCTGTTTCAGACACAGGAATCATGCAGGAATTTCACAAGAATAAGTTCAATTTCGCAGGAAAAATGCAGGAACAGGAAAAAACGCATTCCAAACAGGATCTTTTGCATTTACAAGATTACAAGAATACAGGAAATATGATGAATCAAGATAAAGGAAAACAATAGAGAAGACAAAGAAAAACCAAACTTAGTACTTGATTGATTTAAACACATAAAAACTACAAATGTCAACCACTTGTAGCTGACCTGATATCCTGTGAGATTGACTTTGTCAAGAAGCATGTTTGTAGCAGTAACTTCATCATAACTGCCAATGTAACAGTAAGTATAAACTGTAAGATCAAAATGGAAACCAAAATGCAAGAGACAGATCAAGGTATTAAGAATACCTTTCACCAAGAACTTCAGGTAGTAAAACACCAAAACGGTCAACAAATTCATCAAATCTCCTCCTTGTTGGATATCCAAGACAGCTTATTCTTATTGCCTCTAATACTCCCTGTTTACAAGATTAGGTAATGTATCAGTTTAGCATCTCTATCTTCAACAGTTTGTTCATAAAAAACTGCATCGGAGCAAGATTTAAAAGCATAAAAATCCCTGGGCATACCGCCATCATGTGCACAGGAGAAAGTCAATATTTTAAAATATACCCCCTTCTTTACCTTCTTATACAATGATATGCAGTTCTCCTGCAAGTTCGATGAAAAAAAGAAGTCCTAGAAAGAGTGCACTTCAAACCACAGAACTAATTCAAGACTGTTGGAACCAACTGACACGTGGTCAAGTGGGCCCAAGCGCAAGGACACGGGAGTATTAAGGTGCTCAACAAAACAGTAGGCACGGAACTGTGGTGTTTTGTTAAGCGTGTCCCATTAGTGTACAGTGCGGGGGCATTTATAGGTAACCAGGTGGGTGGGCGTGCCCTTCTAAGTATACCTACCTGGAACTATGATTGTTGACACAAGTGTCCTTAGATTCATCATGGAATGCATTTTTATAGTATACCTACCTGAAACTATAATTGTTGACACTAGTTGCGACAAATTTAGTAAAACATGAAATACTTTGACTTTGACAAATCTAAATGTGCACTCTTTTCAGGACAGAAGTGCATGTATGCTGTATATTCTATATTGTTTTGTCCACATGATTGTCTATGTCCTTAGATCAGTTTCAAATGAACAAACGTCTAGCAGCCTCCATATATGGTTGAATAGGGAAGAAGGGCGGATGGTTCAAAATCATTTTGATTTACCAGAATAAGCCTGTCGTTATTTTTCTATTAAACCATTCTATATCTGTCAAAACATGTACTTCCAGTTAAAATACTTGTAACAATGTCTTACCCCACATCGAAGCTGCTGCAGAACATTACTGTTCTCGAAAATCGCTGGCTTGAGAACATTATTGGGCTTTATGCAGCGGATGTAATGTGGCTCTGTTGCGCTCAAAGTTTCCAGCAAAGCTTGTAATTGTTGCTGTGATGTTATCAGAAACAATAAGTTTCCTGATAACAAAGCTACAAAAGGTGGAACAAGCAACAATCAATTTTACCTTAAAGCTCGAACCTATTGATGTAAATTTCGTAGATTTAGCTGATTCTTCATGTGGAAAAAGACTGGAAACAAATGAACATCTCGAAGCATGTAACAAAACTTGATGCTCATTCACAGCATAATCAATGTTCTTATCCAAGAACAGATCTGTTTGGTACGTAACCTGCAAAAGAAGAAAATGGTGTTTATAATGTGTGCAACGCGCTGTGTTCAATTATGAAAAAAATACGGTGACACCACAGAACAAATTCATCTCCAGGTTAAATGTATGGATCATGTGCAGTAAGTGATTTTGTTGCCAGCGACAGGAACAAAGTGTAGGAAGTAAAGGCTTGTTTGTATTACATATGATGGTTACATATATATAGACTCGGAACCCTAACTCTAATGGGGCCGGCAGCCCAACAGTGGTACCAGTCCAACTACATATATAGGAACACACACACTCCAACACAAAACATAAGCTAAAAAGTAGCTTATTTTGACGTGTTAGAAAAGGGGTAACTATTCTAAACTTACATCCTTTCATCTACACGTAAATTAGGTTTATGCACTAGTATATCTCAAAAACTCAGTGCATATACATTACAAAACATGTATATCTGCAAAAATATCTCCATATGTGCAGTTGTGCACTATGTGAAAAAGAAAAGAAAAATAAAGATGTATAAGAACGCCGAGTCTTCTCTTGCTCCTTCATCGCGTTTTTTTGGGTTTGACACATTCGAATATTTTTTTTACAAATTTTGCATGTGTGCATGTATATGTTCTTTACTTATTTTGGATGGCTTTAGGTATACAAGTACTACATAGGTTTTTGATAAGCTCTGGGAGATTCTGGAAGAATTTCAGCTACAAGATAGAGAGGACAAACATGTTTGGAAGTTCTCCAATTCTGGGCTGTCTACACCTAAGTCAGCTTACATAGTTTTCTACATTGGTGCCGTAGAGTTTGAGCCTTGGAAGATGGTCTGGAAGAGCTGGGCAGCCCCTAAATTCAAGTTTTTTATTTGGCTACCTATCAATAACAAGTGCTGGACTGCAGACAGGCTGAAAAAAATAGGGCTTGACTTCCCGGAGTGTTGCGTGCTTTGTGATCAAAAAAGAGGAAACTGTGCAGCATATCATCTCCTCTTGTGTATTCGCAAGGCAATTTTGGCACTCTATCCTCTCCCCTATTGATTTTCCGGCTGTAGTCCCCGAGAGCAGTGATACTTGTTTTGTTGACTGGTGGAGGGAAGCCCTGGCCTTAATCCCCAAATGCGAGAAAAAGGGCTTCAACAGCGCTGTCATTCTGGGGGCTTGGAATCTCTAGAAACATAGAAACAAATGTGTCTTTGATGGAGCTAGTCCTTACCTTGCTGTTCTGGTCGAGGGTTTCAGGGAAGAGCAGCAGATTTGGTCCCTTGCAGGTGCCATGAACCTGAAGACTCTTTTTGATCCAGGTTGAGTGGGAGGAGATCCCCTCAGAGTTGTTGTTTTGTCCTTTTGTTTTTTTTTTTTTTTGTCTAGGCGGTCGGGAGTACCCTAGGCATGTTATGTTGGTGTGTGGGGGGTGTCTCTGTTGTCTGTTCCGTGTGGGCTTTTGTCCCTCACCTACTTTCTTCTCCTTTAATATAATGATATGCAGCTCTACTGCGGATTCGAGAAAAAAAATAAATTAGCTTCAGAAAATGGCTCTGATTAAAATGGGTACTTAGCTTTCAGCAACCAAATTTTCACATGTATTCTTATCTTTGTTTATCCATTATAACCCCCTGATTATTGTTCCCTGGGTGGTGATCAGTATCGAGGTGGCTCGTCTTGTTACATTTTACATTCTGAACGATACTTATTGAACTTTGTAATTTCAGGTTGTTAGCGGTGTGAAAAAAATGTTTATCCATTCAGCCTAGTCAATGATGGCAATTCCCACAAATCAGAATTATTTTTCAGCAGCCATTAAGATATCATGTTCAAATTGATAAATTTGAAACTTTTTTTCTCGAAAGACGTATGAGAACTGCGCCTCAAATTATATATTAAGAATAGTGATACAAAGGTCTAAAGTAGACCCTGAAACAAGGCACTCCTTACGGAGGCCAGTAACAACCATACAGAAAAGGATCCATAATCACACACCCTACAGTAACCTATGCAGGGGGCAGCCAAAAAGGAGTCCTTCGCTCCAGCTAATTCCCACCTTTCTTCATCGGCTTGCTCCAGAATTAGAAGAAGGCTGGGAGATTCTCCATCAAAAACCACTCTATTATGATGCTTCCAAATCATCCAGGACCCCAAAATGATGAGGGAGTCGAGACCTTTCCTGACAATACCATTCACTGCCTCTGAAGCCATCTCCCACCATTCCATAAAGGATGCTATACCTGGTTGTGGAGCTAAGCTATGTAGCCTGAACTTTCTTAACAAATTATATCAGAATACTCTTGTAAAAACGCAGGACACAAGTAAGTGGTTCAGAGTTTCAGCCTGATGATCGCATAAAGGACAGCTGGAAGGGTGATTCAGACCCCTTTTTCCAATCGATCAGCCTTCCAACATCTGTTCTAGGCCACCAGCCAAATGAAAAGGCAGCACTTTGTTTATAATGTCCAAAGGTGCTTGACCATAAGAAGAGACCATTATAAGCTGATTTTGCATTTCCCACTCGATGCTAAGCTGAAAATATGTCTATCTTCAATGTCAGGCTGCAGCTCAAAAACTGCTAGGATATTTACATAGATGTAGATAATCTACTATGGCTCCAACTCTAAGAGCCTCTTTAATGTCTGCAATCCATCTTCTGTTTAATAAGGCTTTTTGCACAGTCCTTCTGTTGATAATTCTCTTTGGAATAATGCTAAACAATCTGGGAGCAATATCTGAGACTCTTTTACCATGAATCCACTTATCTGTCCAAAACAGTGTTTGACCCATCCCCAACCTCAGAAATCAGCACCTTGGAGAAGAAAGCTCGAGCTTTGCTTGGGACCTGAATGGGCAGGCCAGTCCAAGGGCGTCCTGGGTCATTTTTTGTAGCCAAAACCATCTCATGCGGAGGGCCAACAAAGCTCTGGGAGACTAGAAATTCCCAGTCCTCCCAGCTGCAAAGGCCGGCACACTTTTCCCCATGCCACCAAGCAATGTCTCCCTTTCGCTTCATTTCTACCTCGCCAGAGGAAACCTTTTCTTATTTTGTCAATAGCATCTAAGACCCATTAAGGAATATCAATTACCATTGCTACATAGATAGTCATGCCTGTGAGTACATGCTGCACTAGAATTCTTCTCCCTGGCCTAGTCATCAAGTCTGCCTTCCAGTTTGGAAGTTGGTCTGCAATTTTTCCACAAAGTGCTGGAACTGATGCCTAGATAATTTATGCAAAGACAAAAGAAGACCCAAATATCTGCAAGGAAAGGGTGTAATCTCACATGGCAGCCAGTTCTGAGCTTCCAATAAAGTCTCCTCGGGGTACACGTTGGATTTCTGTGAATTATTGCAAAGGGCAGAAGCTTCTCCAAAAAGCTGAAGGATATCTAGAGAAATGAAAATGTCTGCAGCTGTAGGGTGCAAAAATAGAGCCACATCATCTGCATATATAGAGATTCTATGAAACCTTTTTCTTCTTGACAGTTTTTTCTCAAAAGCGCAGGGGAACTGCGCCTTAAATATATTAAGATAAAAAGGTCTATAGAAGACCAAAGGTTACAATAAACTCCTTACGGAAGCCTTTTTCTTCTTGACAGTTGCTGGAATAAGCCTGCTTCCTCGGCTTTAGTAAAAGAGAAGGCCAAGAACATTCATAGCAAGGATAAATAACATCGGGCAGAGAGGATCTCATTGTCTAAGCCCTCTCCTATGCTTAATATGTTTACCTGGGAAACCATTAAGCAGCACTTGTGTGTTGGATGAGGCTAATAATCCACAAACAATATCTCACCAGGTTTGACCAAATCCCATCTATTGCATTACTTCAATTAGGAAATGCTAAGAGACCGAATCAAATGCCTTTGTTATATCAAATTTGAGAAGTAATCTAGCCATGTTTTGCTGATGGAACAACCTTGATGTTTGTTGCACTAGCATGAAATTATCTTAGATGAACCTTCCTTTTATGAAAGTACTTTGGTTTGGGGAGAACCCATCTCATTTAATCTTTTGGCCAACCGATTTGCAAGGATCTTAGTGATCGATTTTTTAAAACTGTGCACTAGACTTATTGGGCGAAAGTCCTTAACCTAATCAGCTCTTCTGTTTTTGGAATCATTGTGCGAAAGGGCCTCTAGCCTAGTGGTTAAAGACTTCCGAGTAGCACCTCCAAGTCCTGGGTTCGATTCCCCTCGGGAGCGAATTTTCAGGCTTGGTTAAAAAAAATCCCTCGCTGTGCCCCATCCGCTCTCGAGTTACGATGTCCTGTGCGCCACCCTCCGGTTGGGCCGTTCCAGAGTGGACAGTTAACGCCGGCCCGTTAGTGATGGGGGGCCAGGGTTCGGGAATTTTCTCGGCCGAGACCATTGTTTCGGTCTCTTCTTAATATAATACCGGGAGGGCGGTCTTCCCCTCCCCGGCCGAGTTTTTTTTTGGAATCATTGTAATATATGTTGTGTTGAGTTTGCTGAAATGATCAAACTTCCTACTCCATATTGCTGACACTGCAGCCATAATATCCTCCTTAATAATGCTCCAGCAGACTTTATAGAAGCGCCTAGTGAAGCCATCTAGCCCTGGGGCCTTATTTGAAGGTAGCCCCTAATGGTTTCTGTAGGAAACTAGAACTCCCTGATTGTATTGCATAGATGTGGTGGTTACATATATAGACACAGAACCCTAACCCTAATGAGTCAGCAGCCCAACAGTGGTGCCGGCCAACACACACAGTCTAACATCCCCCGCAGTCGCAACGGAGGCACCGCGCACGATGCAACTGGAGTAGAAGCCGAAGGTAGGAGCCGACGCGTTGATATCCCCCCGCAATCGCAGCGTTGTGAGGGTGTGAATGTTGCGGCAGGAGTAGAGACCGATATGGACTCCGAGAAGACGATAGCCCCTGAATGTCGAGGTAGCCGAAGTCAAGGTGGTTGTGGTCTGGTCGGGAGACACGTAGCGGTAGCCTGTTCTTCAGGAGGGGTTGACGTTCAAGCGTCAACGGTCGGCAGGGCGATACAACAAAAGAGCACCAGCAGGCGACCTTCTTGCTTCTTCGATCATCCGGACGTCGAGGAGCCCCGCCAGGGAGGCCGACGGTAGCGCACGCGTCTGCACGGTCATGGTGGCCGCGCTCGCGTCAGAATAAAAGGGGTAACGGCGGATCCGGTCGAGAAGGCCACGACAGCGATGGATCTAGCCGGGAAGACGGCGATCCGGCGAAAGGGACGGCGGATCTAGCCGGGAAGGTCGCAACAACGGTGAATCCAGCCGGGAAGGCCGTGGCACCGATGGATCCAATGAAGGCAATGAAGGGGGAGGGAGACGGGGGCGAATCCAACCGGGCAGGGGCCTGCGTCGAGCCAGGCAGGGGAGGTTGGACGCCGGCGACGGGAGAAGCTTAAAGTTTGGCACTGGGAGAGGAAGAGCTGCGGCAGAAGCGCTGGCCAATCGAGGAGCCGCAGCGGCGCTCATGGTGACCGGTCAGAGGAGATCAAGGTGACACCGACGCAAATCCAGAATGCACGCGCGCCCGCGAGGCAGCGGCAGCCTGCCAACATGCTCGAGAGGCAGCGGTGGCCTGCCTGCACGCTCGCAGAGCAGCGTGCCAGGCGTGGATGGAGGGGCCCGCGTGCAAGGACGGGTCGCCGCGTCGTGGCCGGAGAAGAGGGTTGCGGTCACGCTGCACACTAGCCTCGCGGCGACTCGGGCCTGAACGCCTGCTCATCGACAGCATCCTGCGCTCGCATGTTCGATGTGGTAGCGCGGAGGGGGCGCAAATCCGGTGGTCGTAGAGCAGTGGCTGGCGGCGGAGGGTGGGGTTCTGCGCCGGCGGCGCCTTCTGCTGTCGGGAGCGACGGGACTGGCGATCACGGAGGGTGGGGTCCGCGCCGATGGCACCTGCTACTACCGGGTGCGGCGGCCTTTGGCAGGGGAGTCTGTGCCGACGGTCAGAGGAAGGGGCAGCGCCATGGGAGGGAGATGGAACTGTTGCTACCTGCGTCGGCCTGCTGCCGTGGGAGAGAGGAGGGAGAGGAGGGAGAAGAGGGAGAAATTGGGGGCGCCCCGGGAGGGAAGGCTGAGCCTCCCAGGGGCAGCGACGGCTGGAGGTAGGAGGCGACGGTTGTGGTGTGGGAGAGAAAACCCTAACCTAGCCTAATACCATGTAGGAAACTGGAACTCCTTTATTGTATTGCACAGAGGTCGTGGATACATATATAGACATAGAACCCTAACCCTAATGGGCCGACAGCCCAACAGTGGTGTCGGCCCACACACACAGTCTAACAGTTCCCCATACTTCTTGTTCTGAAAAAGAGAATCAAGTGCAGAAAAAAAAGGAGAATCAAGTGCAAACAGATCATGTCTTGGTAAACCAAGAGCCTCTAGATCAATTGTCCTTTCTTTGTCCCCACACTGCCCAATGAGGCTGGTATACAAATGATCCACCATTGTTGCTTTTTTGGTATGGTTGATTAGGATATGGTCTCCAACCATTTAGCCACCAGATTCTTCCTTTTGCGATGCCTTGCATGCATGTGGAAGAACTTGGAGTTAGCATCTCCTTCTTTAAGCCATGTGATCCTTGATCTCAATCTTGCCATAGTGCGTTTGAAAGAAGCTAGCAGCAGGGGCTGTTTCTTAAGCTTATTCTTGAGCCAGACTTCAGCCGGGGTGAGAACTCTAACATCCTATGCCATCTCAAGCATATGTAACAATTCCTTTGCCAAAGCTAACTAGGATCTAACATGACCCATCTGCTTCTCACTCCATCCCTGCAATCTTTTAGTTCTCACATTTAATTTCTTCTCAAGGGTTAGAAAAGGGGAACTGTCAGCCTCAACGGAACTCCATGTTGTCTGAACAGTCTCATGAAAGCCTTCAATGTTGGTCCAAAAGGACTCAAAGTGAAATCTTCATTTCCCATACATATTATCCCTAAAGCCCAAGAGCAAGGAACAGTGGTCAGCATCCTGAGATGCTGCACTCTGAAGAATCACATTGGGGAAAGCTATTTCCTAATCTACTGAATGAAACACTCTGTCCAGCTTAACCAGGACAGGGTTATCTTGTTGATTAGACCAAGTGTATTTTGCGACCATACATCGGGATTTCTTTAAGAGCTAAATCATTAATCACTCTTCTACCCTGTTCATGTTGGAGTTATTCTTGTCAGATGCCTTGTAAATGAGATTGAAATCTTCAGCCAACATCCATGGCCCATCACAGATAGCTCTCACATATCTGATTTCCTGAAGGAAATGAATCTTTTAATTGTTTCCTTGTGGACCATAAACACAAGTGAACCACCAAGCTTGCCCTTCCTCCTTGCAGAATTGAACTGAAATGCAGTGACTGTCAATTCTGTGTTGTCCTATATAACCTATATGTCGCTTCCAGCCTTCCAGGATACAAGAATCCCCCCAAATGCCCCAATTGATGGGAGAAAAACAAATTCAGTGAACTCTGCACCTAGCATAGAAAGGATAGTTCGTCTTAACAATCTGCATTTTAGCCTGGGTGCAGAAGGTACATGAGGAGACTCTCGAGCTCAAGAATTTGGAGGTCTTTCGCTGTTATGGTTGGTGTTATGATCTGGCCTCAATCCCTCATTCTAGAGATCTCTAGATTACTGATTCGCTGGGAAATGGACCAGGCGTTGGAAGGCTATCTCTTGCCTATCATGTTCAGATTAAGGTGTTGGATGGACAACATGTTGTCCCAGATCCCATCCAGGTCCCAACAGATATGGATGGTTCCACACAACAGAGGCGGCGTTTCCGTTCGCATTCGCCACCAAGGGACCGTGATGGTCGAAGGGGCTCTGCGGAGGACGGTGTGCATAAGGGCAGGCGATCTGCTCTTGAACGTCTAGGCCCAAAGTCTGAAGTTCAGCCTAGGGAAGAAGACGACGCCAGTCAATGTGATCAGACAGCTGGAAACTATGAGATATTGGAGTCCTCGGCCGTGGAGATCACCGTTGGTATATCTGCAGAATTGGCTGCTGTCCCGAATTTGGCTGCTGACCGGGCACGTTTGGTGCTAGATTCTTCCCCACCACAGGCGTGCACCTCTCAACCCCTTGTGATCTCTCATGCCTTGGACGTGGTAGTCCCTTATTGCTTCCTCCGGATGTGGTTGTCATGTCTACTACCGCTAGGTGGGGGAACATGGCTCCGGCCCCAGAGCATGTCCAGGGTCCCATGGCCCCTGTTGATGAGCTCGAGACCATGGAGCAGCTGGTGCCCAGTATTGATGATGTTCACGCTGATTCTTCTATTCCAGCCGTGAATCTGCCGCTGCTTCTTTTGGAAGAAAGAGGTCTTGATGCTAATGTGGTTCCAGACACTGTGCCTGCCCAGGATACCCCTCACCCTGTTGACAGGCCTATGTTTGTTGAGCCGCAAACCATTTTTAGCTGAGGTGGCCTCCCTTCCCCCCTTCAGGACCACACTGACAACAGATTCAAAGTAAAGCCTCCCTGCTTCAAAGTCTACTCAAGAAGAAAAGAACTCCAGGCAGCGGCAGCCCAGATGACAGATGTTGAGAGGACAGAAAGGTTACAAGATTTCATGTAGAATGTTACCAAGCCAGCTGCAAGGTTGATGGCTGCCCCCCCCCCCGATTACCAAGCGAAAGAAGAGGAAGACCCTGCCCAATGACTTCAATCCAAGGAGAAGCAGAAGGGTGGCTAATCTGCCACCGGAACTGGGCAATGAATCTGCAGCTAAATTCTGCAAACGGCTGGGATTTTGTGATGACCAGGAACATATTTCCTTCGAAGACGCCCAAAAGTCACCTTTTTGATGCAGCACTTTCCAGAGAGCATATTGTTGCCATGGCAGCCTTATTTGGCTGGGAACTGCCTGTAGAAGGCCGGTTTCAAACCTGATTGGAGGGGGTGTGCTGTAGGTCGTGCGTTTTTTTTATTGTACCCTGTTATAATGCAGCCAGTTTTTCTTATTTGGAATGTAAGGGGCCTGAATGACAGGTCTAGGAGAGACATTGTTAAGTCCTTGGTCCTTAGCATCAAACCAGCGGTTGTCTGTCTGCAGGAAACTAAGCTATGCTCTATCTCAGCTTTTGACATCCTGTCTATTCTTGGTGCTGGGTATAGTGAATTCGTGTACTCCCCAGCTCAAGGAACCAGAGGAGGTGTTTTAGTGGCCTGTAGAGATGGAGTCTATTCTGCTATTGAGAGTTTGGTGCATGATTTCACAGTTTCAGTCAAGTTGCAAGAGGAAGGTGGTGCTGAGTGGTGGTTCACGGGTGTTTATGGGCCACACCAAGACCCTCTCAAGCATTCCTTTCTCCAGGAGCTTAGGGAAGTCAGGGAGACATGCGCTGGCCCTTGGGTAATAGCTGGAGATTTCAATCAGATCTACAGCTCAGAAGACAAAAACAATGCCAATATAAATAGGGCCATGATGGGCAGATTCAGGAGACTTATCAATGACTTGGAGCTAAAAGAAGTCCCGTTGATAGGCAGGAAATTCACTTAGTCAAATGAGAGAAATGTCCCTACACTTGTTAAACTCGACCATGTTTTCTGTACAGCCAGCTGGGAGATCCATCCAGATTGTATTCTCCATAGCAACTCTTCGGAGCTCTCTGACCATTGCCCCTTAGCTCTGCATCTTAATAAGGATGTCAAGGGGAAGCGAAGATTCCATTTTGAGAGTTTTTGGACTAAGATTCCAGATTTTTTGGAGATGGTGTCTACCACTTGGGAGCAGCCAGTGATGTTTTCTTGTCCCTTGGAAAGAATGGCTATGAAGTTGAAAAGGCTTGCAAAGGTTTTGCAGTCGTGGAGCCATAAAAGGATCGGAAATGTTAAATCTCAGCTTAGCTTGGCCAGGGAAATTTTGCACGGACTTGAGATTGCTCAAGACAATAGACTGTTGTGTGGGGAAGAGATATGGTTGAAAGGAAGGCTTAAGCACCACTGCCTGGGGCTTGCTTCTCTACAAAGGACAATAGCTAGACTTAGATCGCGGATCAAATATCTGAAAGAGAGAGATGCCAACACTTCCTTTTTTTCATCTACAGGCTTGCTATCGGAAAAAGCGGAACTTTATCTCTGAACTAGTGCATGGGGACCAGATCGCCACCTCTCAAGAGCAAAAGCAAGAGGTCTTGTTTGATTTTTTCTCCAATTTGTTGGGTGTAGCGAAACAGCGTGAGTTCACTCTAGATTTGGAGGCTTGCCACAGTGCTGATGTTGATCTTGGGGCCTTGGACCTTCCCATTACAAAGGAGGAGGTTCGGGCCACTATTGCTAGCCTTCCCTCGGACAAAGCCCCAGGACCAGACGGTTATACGGGAAGGTTTTATAAAACTTGTTGGCACATAATTAAGGATGATCTGATGGCGGCAGTTATCACCCTACACCAAGGTAACGCGCGCAAATTGTGGATGATGAACTCTGCGTACCTAACCCTTATCCCTAAGAAAGTTGATGCCAAGACAGCTGGAGATTACAGGCTAATTAGTCTTATTCACAGCTTCGCCAAATTGGTATCCAAAGCCTTGGCTAATCGTTTAGCACCACACCTTCAAAATCTGGTGGCTACAAATCAAAGTGCCTTTGTCAAGGGTCGCTCCATTCATGACAACTACATGTTGGTTCAGCACTCTATCAAGGCCCTTCACAGGAAGAAGATCGCTAGCCTGTTTCTAAAGCTAGATATTACAAAAGCTTTTGACTCAGTGTCCTGGGCCTTTCTCCTAGAAGTGTTATCTCATCTTGGCTTCGGGCCCAGCTGGTGCTGCTTTGTGTCCAATATGTTATCCACTTCTTCCACACAAGTGTTATTGAACGGAACTCCGGGGGATTATATTCGAAACCGGAGGGGGCTGCGCCAAGGTGACCCCTTATCTCCTATGCTTTTCATAATCGTGATGGATGTGCTTAGTAGCTTATTCAAGCATGCTGAGGAAAAAGGGTTGCTGCATGACCTGGACATCAGAAACGTGAAATCTAGGCTCTCCATTTACGCAGATGATGTGGTTCTTTTTGTCAAGCCTACAGATGAAGATCTTGTTTGTGTCAAAATGATCCTAGAATGCTTTGGAAAGGCCTCGGGTTTAGTTGTGAATTTGCAAAAAAGTTGTGTATCCCTATCAATTGTGATGCTCAGACTGTTCAGGACAGTTGTAAGATTTTGTTGTGCACTCCGGCTTCTTTTCCATGCAACTATTTGGGGCTGCCTGTTTCTGATAAGAAGTTGGGGAGGAGGGACCTCTTGCAGTGGGTGGACAAGATAGCTAGCCAGCTGCCCGGTTGGAAGGCTCCACTTCTAAACTTGTCGGCAGGACAGCCTTGGTCCGGTTCGTGCTCTCAGCAATCCCCGTATATCTTTTCATCGCCATGAATGTTCCCAAGTGGGTTATCAGTGCTATTGACAAAATTCGGCGAGGTTTCTTGTGGAAGGGTAGAAAAGATGTGAAAGGTGGGCATTGCCTTGTGGCGTGGGATAAAGTCACCAGACCGCTAGACCTTGGTGGACTTGGTATCCCAAACCTGATATATAAGAGTTGGGCGCTGCAAGCTAAATGGCTTTGGCTCATCAAGACTGACCTGAATAGGCCTTGGAGTGGATTGGATCTCCCTGTTCAGTCACAATTAAGGAAACTAGTGGCCAGTTCGATGTACACTCATGTGAGCAATGGCAAAAACACCCTTTTTGGAGGGACAGATGGTTGAATGGGTGCTCTATCGCTGAGCTGGCACCTGAAGTGATCTCAAAGGTGGATAAAAAGGTGGCCTCTACCAGGACAGTGCATCAAGCTTTGGAGGGCATGTTGTGGGTTAGGGACATCAAACCAACCCTCTCCCTTGTAGGTATACAGCAATATCTTACGCTTTGGGACACCCTGGGTGAGATCGTGCTCACTCTTCAGGAAGATCACCGTGTGTGGAGATTCGAGTCTTCGGGCCTTTTCTCTTCTAGGTCCTACTACAAGGTTCTGTTTTTGGGCTCCATCACCTTCAAACCTTGGAAAAGACTTTGGAAATCTTGGGCTCCTCCTAAGTGTAAGACCTTTTTATGGTTAGCCATGCAGAATAAGTGTTGGACAGCTAACAGGCTACAAAAAAGATGTCTTCCCCATCCGGAAGCATGCCCTTTCTGTGAACAAGAGCAAGAAACAGTTCAGCATTTGTTGACTAGTTGTGTCTTCGCCGGGCAGTTTTGGCATAGCATCCTCTTCCCCTTTGGTATGGGCCACCTAACTCCAGGACCAGAGGATACTAATTTTGCTGATTGATGGGGAAAAGTGACCATTCAGGAGCATAGAAACAATAGAAAGGGAGTCAACAGTGCCATTATTTTGGGAGCATGGTGCCTTTGGTTGCATAGAAACAAAGTTATCTTCGATGGAGATTCGCCAACCATTAGCAAGGTGCATAGAAGCTTCATCGATGAGCTATCTTTATGGGTGTTGGCTGGTGCCAAACACCTCGAAAGCCTTGGTCTTGCTGCTGCTCTAGGCGCAGCAAGCTCGACTTAATTTTTTCATTGGTCGTCTTTTTGTATCTTTGTCCTATGGACAGTTTTATTTATGCTTGTTGTTGGCCACCATAGGGTGGTTTTTGTACTGGTCCTCTTGGACCTTAATTTCCATTCTTCTTAATATAAAGATGTGCAGCTCTCCTGCGTTTTTCGAAAAAAAAAGTTTCCTGAAAGCAGACCACATCCACTGGGAGGATTCCACAAGATCTTTTATTGAATCTTGTCTTACAGGAGTTCAAACCCCTCACATTCTAGATCAAAGGTTTTGAAGCATCCATCAAAAAACAGACAACAGAAAACAACCAAAAGAGAGAACTAGAGTTCTATTACGACACCAAATCTGCTGGAATGGACCAGCCAAAAGTGTCGATAAAGCCTCCACCTGGGCTTGTGACGGGATGTTTGAAAAGCTTAGCATATTCATCCAGGGCTTCATGACTAATCCCTCCAATTTGAAACTCAACGTGAAAAAATGGATTTGTCAATCCAATTGTAGGACATGCCTATCTTTTGTTTATTGTTGTAATTAATTATCTCATCCCTCTATGATGCTCCAAATAATACACAGACATTTTTTTCAACAAATAATCAGGATCTAGTGACCAAAAACTGATACTGGTTGTGTTTAATCATTTGACACAAAGCATCTGACAAACCCTACTTGTATTCAAATGTTACACGTGTAAAGGTTGACATATGCGAAAGGGCCTCTAACTAAGTTGGTTAGGTGCTCTGAGTACCACTCCTCAAGTCCTGAGTTCGACTCCCACTCCCAGTGGGAGCGAATTTTAGGTTGGGGTTAAAAAATCCCCTTGTCTATTCCACACCAAAAGCACAAATCCAAGGTCCTGGCCCTAGTCGCGGTCATTCTCACATGGGCTATAGTATCGTTGTGTATGGATGGAACAGGGGTTCGGGGTTTTCTCGACCTGTGTGAGGTCTTCTCTTAATACAATATGCCCGAGGGCGGTCTTACCCCCTGCAGATTGAGTTTTTTCAAAGGTTGACTTATTGAGTTTCAAATATAAACCAAGAATGGATTGACTTCTTTTGCTTGATATAAGACCCTATCCAAGTTTTAAAGTCATCCGACTAATCGTGATTAGTCGCGATTAGTCGGCCTTATCGCTAGAGCGAGCTCGATTAGGGTCTCCGACTCGACTAGAGCGACTAGGAATCGATTAGTCGTCCTAGTCATCGACTAATCGTGATTAGTCATCCGACTAGGGGTAATGGTCGACTAGTTATGCCTGTTTTGGGCCACTAATCCGGTCTCTGTTACATGGGCTAGCCCACCATCTGCACATCATAAACACTATTTTGCCCTACCTGTACCAATACGGTACACATTACGCAGCGCACAGCGTGCGCCCTTCTCCAGGGCCATCCCTTCTCCAGCGCAGCCGCCGCTTCTACATTGTCGCCGCCCTCCTCTCCTACTGCCCTGCTGTGCTCCGGCAGCCCTCTACATATGCTTCTAAAGTCCTGACCTCTTGTTGTAGTCACTGAGAACAGCCTACAAGTTTGGCATTCTAATAATTCCTCGAGTTGAAATCAGTGTGCTGCTGTACAATCCAAGGTAAGTGATCTTTACCTTTTACTTTTAGTGAAAACATGTTTGTACAGTTATATTGTGATATTGTTAATAGATCTGTTGATCTGCAATATAGTATAATGTTGTCTTGCTACAGCTATAGTGTATTGTTATCCTGCAGTCCTGCTACAGCTATATATATTGATATATATACACACACATGGTCCTGTTATAGGTGGACGACTAGGAGTCGACTAGGCTCGACTAATCGAGCAAATCAACGACTAATCGCGATTAGTCACCTTATTGTGCTCAGGCGACTAGAGTCGACTAGCCGACTTTAAAACCTTAGACCCTATGTTAGAATATAAGTGAATTGCATACCTCTCTCCATCAGCTTAATCTTTTGGGTTGAACTGATTTGTGCATGCAACTTAATATGGTATTAAAACCAAAAGTCTCGAGTTCGAATCCTGATTAGCTCTGTTTTTAAGGCGTCGCCGGCGTCCGGGCGGTGGTCTAACGCCTAGGCGCCTTGCCCGCCTACCTCGCCTAGGCGCCGCCTAGGCGTCCAGGCGGTCCGCCAACGCCTTGGACCGCCTTACCGCTTTAAAAACCATGCTGATTAGTGCAATTTTTTGGGTTGGTTTCTGAAATGAGCCGCTAGCCTTTTTTTGGGTCGGGACGTAATGGGTAAGGGTTCTTTTTATCTTCTCTTTACAATACGTTCCACCCTACTATGGCTACATAATATGTACATATATTGATATATGTATATATACGTTCCTCCCAACTATGATTATATATAATATATACATATATTGATATATATGTATATACACATGGTCCTGGTATAGGTGGACAACTATAGGACGACTAGGAGTTGACCAGGCTCGACTAATCGAGCAAGTTGACTGTTAGAAACCCCAAAACCCTAATTAGGGTTGGGCTTCTATATTATTAGATATAATAGAATATGGGTTGGGCCTAAGCCCATTACAGCACACACATATGTCTAACACCCCCCACCCGCACAGTTGCAACTCTAGGCATTACAGATGTTTGAGACTGGACCTAAACTCCATAGAGAGGAGCCTCTTGGTGAAGATGTCAACGAACTGCGAAGTGGTTAGGAGCGGACATCGCCGACAGCGACTCGCTCGCGGACGAAGTGGAGGTCGATCTACACATGCTTCATGCGTTGGTGTTGCATGAGGTTGGAGAGATAGACCGTGCTGGCATTATCGCAATAGACGAGGGTGGCGCGTGCGAGGAGGCTGTGGAGCACATGGAGCAGCTGACGAAGCCAGGAAGTCTCGGCCACACCGTTGGCCATAGTGCGATACTCGGCCTAAGCACTGGAGCAGGAAACAACGAGCTACTGCTTCGACGACCGAGACAAGGTTGGCGCCCAGAAACACGACGTAGCCAGAGGTGGACCGGTGCGTGTTGGGGCAACCAAGCATCGGTGTAGACGACCAGCTCAGAAGTCAGAGGGCCAAAGAAGAAAGTCGTAGTAAAGGGTGTTGCGAAGGTAGCGAAGAATCCACTTGGCAGCGGTGAGGTGGGGCTCCCGTGGAATGTGAATATGAAGGCACGCCTGCCGCACCGCATAGACGATGTCAGGCCAAGTGAAGGTGAGATACTGTAGATCCCCGACTAGGCTTTGGTAGGTCGTCAACGTAGCTGACCAGGGCGCCGTCATCATCAAAGTCCTTTACTTGAGTGTCAATAGACGTGGAGCAAGACTTGCAGTCAGACATGCCAGCCCGCACCAAAATAACGATGTTGTACTGGCACTGGTGAAGGAAGAGGCCCTAGGGGTTGCGCTCCACGGTGACCCTGAAGAAGTGGTGAAGAGGGCCCATGTCCATAATGAACTCACGCTGCAGAGCGACGATCGTACGCTGAAGGACGGCAGCACTGGACATTGTAAGCACGATGTCGTCGACATAGGAGAGGTAGACAGTGTCGTTGACACGCTAAAGGATGAACAGGGACGTGTCTGACTTGGCCTCGACGAAACCAAGGGAGACCAAGTAGGAGACGAAGCAAATGTACCAGGTCCGCGGCGCCTGCTTGAGGCCATACAAAGAGAAGCTAAGCTTACAGACCATACCCAGACGAGTGGAGTCGACGAAGCCGGTAGGCTGGGCGCACTACACCGTCTCGATCAGAGTGCCTTAAAGGAATGCATTATTGATGTCTATCTGGTGGACGGCCCAATCCCGAGAGATGGCAAGGGAGAGGATGGTCGAACGGTAGCGAGCTTGACGACGGGGCTGAAGATCTCGTGTAGTCCACTCTGGGGTGCTGAGTGAAGCTCCGAAAAAACCAACGGGCCTTGTAAAGATCCAGAGTACCATCGACATTGAGCTTGTGAAGAAAAATCCATTTGTCGATGAGTACATTGGGGCCTGAAGGATACGGCAACAAGTCCAAGGTGTGGTTGGCCAGCAGGGCCTCATACTCCTCCATAGCACATTGCCAGTGGGGATCGGCGAGCGCGGTACGAGCGAAGAAGGGGACAGGAGAAGGAGCTGGAGCAGAAGCAGTCGTGAGCACCAAACGGTCAACTGGTCGGAGAACGTCAGGTGACCATCGGGTGGATGTGGCGAAGGTCGTGATGGATGGCGACCAGAGGGTGCACAAGCGACTCGTCACGAGAGTGGGCCAGGGCACAGAGTGGCTCGTCGGAGGAGAGGACCAGACCGCGCACGCCGCTGATAGATGCGGGAGGGATCGACGAAGCTAGCCGAAAGTGGTCGGAGAGGCGGGGCCACACATGGCACAAGCGAAGGCGACAGGACCGTGTGCGGCACAGGCAGAGGCAATGGGGCCACGCGTGGCACGGGCAGAGGCAACAAGGCCATGCCTGGCGCAGGCGACCCGGCTGTGCGTGGCGCAGGTGGAGGCAACAGGGTCACGCGTGGCATGGAAGAGGGTAGGGGAAGAGGAGGTATGTCGACATAATCAAGTTCAAGGAGGGAATCGAGGTCAGGAGGTAGGGAGGAGTTAGCAAGGGGGAAAACATCCTCATCGAAGACAACATGACAAGGGGTGATGATGTGGTGGGTGGGAAGATCGATGCATCGATACCCCTTGTGATCAGAGGAGAACCCAAGGAAAAGACGAGTGGGTCAGGGTGCATGTTTGTGGGGAGCGGTGGTAGAGGTGTTGGGATCGCAAGCGCACCCGAAGACGCGAAGGTGCTCGTAGGTGGGGGTGGTGCTGAAGAGGGTGAAGAACGGAGTGGGATAGCTGACCGCCTTGGAGGGAAGACGGTTGAGGAGGTAGGTGGCCGTGTTCAGTGCCCTAGCCCAGTAGCGGACGGGAAAGAGAAGCCTAGAAGAGGAGGCAACACAACATATTGGTGGTGGTGCGAATCATGCGCTCGGCCTGGCTAATCTGAGGGGAGGTGTGAAAACACGACATCCGCAGTTGTACGTCGTGGGAGAGAAAGAAGGTACGAGATGTGGAGTTATCAAACTCTAGCCCATTATCAGCGAGTGGGGAAGGGAAGCCACAGGAAGTTGGGCACACCCCTAGCCATTGGCTCTCTCTCTCTCTCTCTCCCTCTCTTCACTGCGCACGGTCAGCCACGGATCCCCTGCGCCGTAGTCGTTCCCGTCCTCCCACCTCTCATCCATACAACCTTTGTAGCACCCCCGGTAGGATCTGCAATCCTATCAGACATTGTCACGAAGTCCACAACGAATGCATCTTACATTTCGTGAAAAATGTAAGAATTATTCTTTCAAACGATAGTAGGGCAGACAGAACAAGTGTTCCTTACATTTCCAGCGTAGTGATGAATAGTGAAATCAGACCGTGAGAACTTTGGCCTACTGAAGTGTGAGTTCCCCTTAAATTTTTGATACAGCTTTTCAGCAAATATTTCATGGGTTGAATTTCGCAGCATGCTGAAGCACAAAACAGGAAAATGTTAGAAAGGCTCAGAACCACAAGCAAGAATACTCACAGTTTACTTACCAAGTTTCATCCAGTAGAGCAATTATACCCCCAGGTTTCTGTATTAAAAGATGTAAAAAATGTAAGCTCACAGCATAGCCAAACTACAATGGAAATTTTAAAATAACATCTCTAGATGGTTAAAAAAATTGCACATGGAACTCAGACCCGTCCAGTTTGTTCAATAATTAGTTGTATCGGATAATTCCACATTCAATCCTAGGTTACATGAGCCTACAATAGTAATTTAAAAAGGCAATAACTAGCTGAAGGCAGGTGAAGGAAAATGTCACAGATTCACACTGGTGCAAAAATGATCATATCAATGCAGAAAATAAATACATATGGATATCAAAAGAAAGCATTACAAAGAACATCTTATGTTGTTCACCTTCTCAATAAGATCAAGAATCTCTTGGTTGTCTACAAACTGGATATAACTCCAATCAATTTCTTCCTTTGTATATTCTTCTTGTTCCATCTTAAACACATGCTGCAAATGGGATGTAAAAGAATGATTACACACAATGACCAATGCAGAACATTCTCAGGAACTGAGACTTCCTTTCTCTAACCTGATTAAAGTGTTGCTGCAGCTTCTCGTTAGTTAAGTTGATGCAAAACTGCTCGAAACTGAGGCATATCATAATATAACCATATAACAGTTGTTATGATTCATATCATCAAAAGATAACAAGATGGTTTCATGTCATACACAACCTTAGCTAAATTGAGTTATGAAAGATTAAAGGCGCTTAACAAGGAGAGTATGTAACTTCGCTATTACTATGCATCACCATAACCAGTGCAGTCATTAGCTTTCAGAAACCACATGCTACGGCTGATGCTTATCTGATCTAAGGATAAGAGCTAAGAGATCTCTTCTAATCCCTATCCAACTAACTAGAGATAATCTCTCCTTTTTATTAGCTAACCCTTATCTAATCTATCCTAGCCGATCTCCTGGCCGCATGTGGCCTGTGGCCTGGCCGTGGGCCTTAGCCCTCCTAGCCACTAATGGCCCTGTGCTTGGTGTAGGAGATGCCAGTCATAACATCTCTCTCCGCCTGCTGAAACAGCTCGTCCTCAAGCTAAAAGTCGGGTTATGCAGAGCGGAAGACATCCAGTGGCTCCTCCACGACCTCGTTCGCGGGCTCGAAGTCACCCAACTCCAAGTAGAAAAGCCCCTTGCACTGATGGCCACGGACGAATGGCTCGTCACGGTTGAAGCATAGCCCTTGACGGCGGCGCTCCTGCTGCTCTGCTGGCGTGAGGCGATGGAACTGTTGGATTGGCGGTAGGGCCGCCGTGGTCGGCTGTGCATCGCCTCCAGGTGCTACCGTGGGCTGGAGAGGCAACGGCCACGCCAATTGCTGGGGCCTGATGGGAGCATCTCCATAATGCTGTTGGCGCGCAGCTCGAACGCCCGGGCCAAGTACACCGCCGTCGGAAGGTCCTGCGATGCGCGCATCGCCACGTCGACGCGGATGTGGTCCGGAATGCCCCCCACGAAGAGCTCCGCCTTCTGGACAGCGTCAAGATTGCGCGCGTGGCACAGAATGGCATTGAACCGCTCCGTGAATTCCTGCACCGTCGAACAGAACTGAAGCCAACCGAGTTCCACAAGGCGCGAATCTCGGACAAGTGGCCCGAACTGCAGATGGCATAGCTCCTTGAAGCGCTCCCACGTCGACATCCCGGCGTCTTGCTCGAGGGTGTAGTACCATGTTTGAGCCGCGCCCCGGAGGTGATAGGATGCTAGCCACATCCGATCAAAGGCCAACGTCTTCTGGCCGCGGAAGAACTGCTCGCAGTGATTGAGCCAGTTCAAGGGATCCACCGAACTGCCGTACATCGTGAACTCAAGCTTGTAGAACTTCGGCGGCATCAGATCACGATCCATTGCAGATCCCAATTGTTCCTGGGATCGGCTGGAGGAGGCGCCCCTAGAGGGGGAGAAAAGGGTCCCATCCACCCCCCCCCCCAGTATCGGGCGCCCAGTGGCTGCGCGCCGCCATAAGGCCCTAGGGCAATAGTAGGCGCCAGCGGCTGCGGTACTGCTGTGGTGATCGGCATTGTTGACAAGTACATCGGCGGCCGATCGGATCCCCGCGCCCATGCCGAAATTTGAGACGACGATCGCGGAAAGTGCAGCTGGTGGATTGGTACGCTCAGCGGCTACGAGGGCGCCGGGGTGGCTGTTAGGGCCGGCTGCGACAATGATGACAGAGCTGCTACGGCCTCAGATGGCGACGGCTGGGTGCCAGACTCACCCATGAACATACCATCAAGATCTCTCTTGAGAGTTTGTACTCGGGCCTTCTTAACGCGATCTTCACCAACGTGCATCTCCTTAAGCGCGTCCCATGCCTATTTCGTCGTCTCTTGCTCAGATATGGCCATCACCATGGCCTCTGGCACAACTTGGACAATGGCCGCAAGAGCCATTTGATCAATCTTCTCGTCGACCGCTTGCTTGCCCTCCACGGCCACCCACACACCTTGTGCGCGCATGAAGATCTTCATCTTCACCGTCCACGCGTTGTAGTTGTCCTCCGAAAGCATGGGATAACGCAGTGTCACCCCCGCCTCCTTCATCTACACCTCGTCGGCGTTGTTGTCGCTCTTGTCGCCACCGATCTTCGCCATCTCACGAACAAGGCTCCGATACCGAATGTTGGCCCAACTCTCTCACTTAAGCACTCACGGGATTCTCACTGGCCCTCTTGGATCTAAGAAAAGGAAGTTGAAGAACACACGATGGAACACAGCCTATTAGCTTCTCTCTGTGGACGCACAAGCATTGAAGATTGGCTTTGGTATTGCACACGTATTGCACACCAGCACCACACACTAGCACCAATATCCACTTTCCATTAAAAAAAGTGTTGATGTGACTTTGCTACACTATATTAAGACATCGATAAAGATAAACAGAAGATTAAACACAAAGGCATACCAGTTAAGCACCTGTTTGTCTTGAAACTCTCAAAACCATATATATCCAGTACACCAATCAAAAGCTTCGAGCTTAGATCTTGTCCTATTGAAGTATTTATCTTAGTTACAAGCCTGAAAAAACAGCAACATAAGTGAATTATCTTTTTATGTTACGGTAGTAACATACTATAAAGCAACAATAATAAACTTCTTGATAATGTGAGAACTTACCAATCAAACAAACGAGAGTAAACAATTCTGGCCAGTGCATCTCTACTGAGAGCTGCTGCTCGTGCATCTAAATTTTTAACAATACTTTCACCACGTGTTACCATAACACGCTTACACAAAGATTCCTCAAGAGCCTTCACATCACACCTGAAATGTTGTCAAATGCATGTCATGCAAAAGATGACAAGCTAATATTATCGAGAGAGCACAAGAAAGCACTAATACATGAAAAGCTCCGCAGCTGTCCTAAGATGGAACTGGGACTTGTCATCTTTGGGTACAGAAGAATCTGCTTCAATCCCTTCTGAAAATTCCACATTGCCCAAATGAAGAATAGCAGCAACAACTCTAAATATTGCATCCTGCACGAAATGACAACAGAAATTATAAGCAAATATTTTAACTTCAGATAAAATAAATTGGAAAGTGGTGGAAGCTTAAAGGGGATGTGGCCCAAACTTTCAAGGAGAGAGTTATCGAGGGCCCTTGGGCAGAAGAGGGAGACGCAAACATCATGTGGAGGAAGATGGCGACATGCACCCGAAAGATAGCTTCAGAAGAGTTTGGGTTGAGTCAAGAAAACAGAAGGGAAGTTAAAGACACTTGGTGGTGGAACGAAGATGTCCAAAAGGCTATCAAGGAGAAAAAAGATTGCTACAAACGCTTACATCATGACAAGTGTGCAGACAACATAGAGAAGTACAGGATAGCGAAGAAGTCTGCAAAGCGAGCGGTTAGTAGAGCCCGAGGTCAAGCCTATGACGACCTTTATCAACGGTTGGACACAAAGCAGGGAGAAAAGGATATCTATAGAATGGCCAAGATTCGTGAAAGGAAGACAAGGGATGTCAACCAAGTCAAATGCATCAAGGATGAAGCAAACCTACTATTAGTGAAGAATGAAGAGATCAAGAACAGATGGAAGGAGTACTTCAACAAATTGTTCAATGGAGGGAATGAGAGTTCTACAATAGAATTGGACGAACCATTCGATGACAACAACAGGGGTTTTGTACGAAGGATACAAGAATATGAAGTTAAGGAGGCGCTAAAAAGGATGAAGGTAGGAAAGGCGATGGGCCCTGATGGTATCCCTATCGAGGTATGGAGATGCCTTGGAGACAGCGATAGTATGGCTGACTAAGCTTTTCAACACCATCTTTCGGACAAACAGAATGCCCGACGAGTGGCGGCGGAGTACGTTAGTACCAATCTTCAAGAACAAAGAAGATGTTCAAAGTTGTACTAATTACCGTGGAATTAAGCTCATGAGCCATACAATGAAGCTATGGGAGAGAGTCATTGAACACCGCCTGCGGAAGATGACGAGCGTGACCCAAAATCAGTTTGGTTTCATACCTGAGAGATCAACTATGGAGGTCATTTTCTTACTAAGACAACTTATGGAGAGATTCAGAGAACAAAAGTAAGACCTGCATATGGTCTTCATAGACTTGGAGAAGGCTTATGACAAAGTACCTAGGAGTGTAATGTGGTGGGCCTTGGAAAAACACAAAGTATCAACAAAGTACATTAATCTTATTAAAGATATGTACACTAATGTTGTGACAAGTGTCCGAACAAGTGATGGAGACACCGATGACTTTCCAATTAACATAGGACTACATCAAGGGTCAGCTTTGAGCCCTTATCTTTTCGCTTTGGTGATAGATGAGGTCACAAGGGACATACAAGGAGATATACCGTGGTGTATGCTTTTTGCCGATGATGCGGTACTTATTGAGGAGAGTAGGAGTGGTGTTTCGCAAAAGTTGGAATTGTGGAGGCAGACGCTGGAAGCAAAAGGTTTTAGGCTTAGTAGGTCTAAAACAGAGTATATGAAGTGTGATTTCAGTGTCATGGGGTATGAGGATGGCGATGTTAGTCTTTGATGAGCAAGTGGTACCCAAGAAAGACGCTTTTCGTTACTTAGAATCAATGCTTCAGAAGGAGAGAGACATCGATGAGGATGTCAATCATAGAATTAAAGCTGGATGGTTGAAGTGGCGGCAAGCTGCGGGTGTCTTATGCGACCCCCGGGTGCCACACAAACTAAAAGGTAAATTCTACAGGACAGCAATCCGGCCGGCTATGTTGTATGGAGCAGAATGTTGGCCCACTAAAAGACGACATGTCCAACAACTAAGTGTGGCAGAGATGCGTATGTTGCACTGGATATGTGGCCACACAAGGAGAGATTGAGTCCGGAATGATGATATACGAGAGAGTAGGAGTGGCGCCAATTGAGGAAAAGCTTATACAACATCGTTTGAGATGATTTGGACATATCCAACGAAGACCTGAAGAGGCACCAGTGCATATCGGAATAATTAGGCGTCCCGAGAATGTGAATAGAGGTAGAGGTCGACCAACCTTGACGTGGACAGAGGCTGCGAAGAGGGACCTGAAGGAGTGGAATATTGATAAAGAGCTCGCCGTGGATAGGAAGGGGTGGAAGTGTGCAATTCACGTGCCAGAACCCTGATTTGCAGTTTCACTTTTCCTCCTTAATCGTTTGACCTTTTCTTGTGCCCCTTTAGATCTTGCGGTTCTTATGGGTTTTATCTCTTTTTATGTGTTTCCCCGTTTCGTCGTTTTTCGGTTCTCCTTTGCCTTTGTCTCCCTTTTCTTTTCTTTGGGGGTTGAGCTCTGAGGTTTTCATACGGGGTTTCATCTCTAGCCTACCCCAACGTGCTTGGGACAAAAAGACTTTGTTGTTGTTGTTGTATAAAATAAATTAATTTCAATCGTACACATGTGCATACCTGTTCATCAGAACTGATGCCCACAATGTCCATTGCCCTCCTAGTTATGATATATTCTGAAGCATCATCCATCGCATCAAGCTTAATACAACTAGACTGGTTAAGATAGTGAAATGATGCGGCATCTCCCAGTTTATATCTCTCACGGTCCTGAAACGGCAACATTTTAACTCAGATCAAAAGTTGAAAACACAGTTGATGGCAAAATCTACATCATCAAAAGAAAAGCAGTACTACAATGTAGTAAGCTGGAACACAGTTGCCGCACATATATTGTTTTTGTTTACAAAGTTGAAGTTTAGAATTTGGTTTGTAGCCGTGTTCAACTTTTTACCTCAGCTGGTGCATTACATAGCATGTAAAAGCAGTGATAGTTCCTTTCTGGATCAGATATTTGGCAGACACGAGACCTTTCTAAGAGGTAAGTCCTTATGGCAGCTCCTGAGATCTTCCCATTCTTGTCAAACTGAATCTCAACAAATTTTCCAAAACGACTGTGTAATAAGATAAAAGAAAGTGACAAAGTATGAGGAAAAATAAAAAAAAGATTGTGCTAAATGAGCAAATGCCAACTATTGGAAACAGGGAAAAAAAAGCAAATAGTAACCATGTTTTTGAAGTTCATTACCTTGAATTATTATTCCTGACTGTTTTTGCATTTCCAAATGCCTCAAGAACAGGATTTGACTGCATCAATCAAATAGATAGATTGGATAGTATAAGACACCAGAATGGCATTAAGATTGGTGAAATGTGAGTTTGATGCAATCATTCAGAAATATCAGCTTGTTCCTTTACAAACATTCCAAGGTGCCAATTCATAATCCATGCATCCACTATTTTTAGTTGCTAATATTCCCAAGTGCAAGAAGAGAAATTGAAGCCCTGACCTCCAGTACTTGTTGTTGCACTGACCTTCCCCCAGATTGAGCTTTACCACCCATAAATGCAAGATACTGCATAAGGCTTTTAGTGCTTTCTGTCTTACCAGCTCCACTTTCGCCACTCACTAATATGGCTTGACTTTTTCCACAATTCATCATAAGCCTGCATAGTTGATATGTCAAGTACATACAACACAATAAATGCATAAAATATTCAAGTTTTCCTTGGGGGTTGAAACACACCTATATGCATGATCTGCAATAGCAAAAGGATGGGGGCTCAGCTCGCCAAATTCTGCGCCTTTATAGATTCCCATCATGTGATTGTTATAAAGGTGGGGAAGTCTTTGAAATGGATTAACAGCTATTAAAATGTTGCCAGTATAAGTCTGGAAAGGACAAACACCATTAAGTGGTTAGGTCAGGCCACAAGGTTGTTCTGTGCACTAGAGCATATTATGGAATACAAACATATGTAGTGTTGCAGAATTCCAAACTCCTCTAATATAGAAACTAGAAACAGTAAACACCTTAACACCAATAAACATAAGAACAGCAATGATGCATGAGTATAAATAATAAAAGAAGTGTTGATTTGTTGAATAACTCAACTTACATATATTTCATTCATTCCATATCTAGACTTTAAGTTCTGTAAAACTCCTGGTTCATTAAGATAAGCTAGCCTCGTCATATCCTCAACGCCACAGCGCTTCGCTTCTGCATCCTTAGGATACACACTTGAGACATTTGCAGTAACCTGTAAACAAAATATGTTTATTTATTTTTATTTATCATTATCCATCTACTTCAATAAATTAATTTACTAGTATAAGCTATAGTAGTATATTCTGGCACATTGGCACTCGTGAATTAACAAACTCAGACTTACAGACAATTAACCTGAGGCATAAAAAAGAAATTTTAAGAGAAAAGTACTGCAACATCCTCGGTAAAGCATGAATAGAAAGTGACAAACCATCAGTACCAAATAAACTAACAAAATGTCAATTTTGGCAGAAAATAAAAAGAGAAACATATTTTTCTCGAAAGCGCAGGAGAGCTATGCACCTTTATATTAAGAAGATAAGGTCCAAAATAGACTGGTACAAGAGTAAAACAACCACCCGACGGTGGCCAAAACAATACATAAAGAGAAACATATCACAGAACTAATAACTGACCTTCTTCCCAGAAGTGCAGTTTATAATTAATTCATCTCCTTGTACCTCCTCCACCAGCCCATCAATCCAAGCCACCTCAGCATCCTCAACCCAAACTTGAGAACCCACTGTAAAGCGGACTTTGGATGCCTGCAGCAGAATATGCACAAGAACACAACCAATGTCAGTTGACCAGTCATTACAGTAAAGTAACAAGTGTGAAGGATGATGAGTGAAGAAAGAATGGAAAAGCCTACAATATCTCAATCCAAAAATACAGTGAGGAGAAACATTTATTGAGAAAGTAAATAGTTGAGAAGTTCATGAATATCAGATCCATTGTGTTTGAACTTACAAATGCCATATGAGGATCCACATCTGGTAATAACAGGACATAACTAGGGCTGGACAAAAAGCTCAAAGCTCGGTAGCTCACTCAACTCAGTGCTTAGTGGCTTGGTTAGGCTCGGCTCGTTTATATTTTCAATGAGCTGAGACAGCATTTTAGCCCATGTAGTTAACGAGCCAACTCGTGAGCTGGCTTGCAAACCTAACAAGCCAAAGTTATTGATCTTGAATTTATATTATTTTCAATTACTTCATGTCTTGCACTTTACAATTGGTTGATGACTGACCTAGATCCTGTAACTTGGGATTATTATGACTTTACACTTTGTTCTTAATGGGCGTATGGATGCTTTATGTATGTGGTATAGAGTATGGATCATTGATGTATAGTGCAATGCTATAGTATATTGTTACACTTGTATATATGTTAGCATATATATTTTTGTTTGATTTAAGGCTATTGGATGTTTTAGTTTTGTATTATTACTATTCTCAAACTTTAGGTAAAATGAAAATATTATATTTTGTGTATTTTTATATCTGGCTCGTGAGATTAACAAGCCAACTCGAGCTCGTAAACGAGATGAGACGAGCTGCCCTTCCAGGTCGTCAAGATAACGAGCCGATCCGAGTCAAGCTGCCTCGTTACCTTAACGAGCCAGAATGTGCCGAGTTGGCTCATTATCTTAACGAGCCAAAACGTGGCAAGCTAGCTCGTTATCCAGCTCTACCTATAACCTAGCTCGTTATCCAGCCCTACACATAACCTAAGATTCTAGTTGACAGAAAAAAAAACTAAAAGTGTGAAGAAAGAAGTATATATAAAGCATCCATAGACATTGTCCCATGATTTAGGTGCCCATTTTTGCACAAATAATGAACCAAACAGAGAATGAAGGTCCTAACAATTCTTGATTAATGCTAGCCCAGCAGTTTCACAAAAACCTTGATGTAGCTGAGGTGCCCGATCTTTCGGCGAGTAGAGATAATTCCGATTTGGCGGAAGATGACCCTTGCGATCCGACTACGACGAGCAAGCCCAAGGCGCCAATGCAATCGCTGAACCAACTCCCTGTGGTTACCGACCTTGCTGATGCGAGATCGGCCTGATCACGAAGATCGTTTCCTGTGCGCAATCGAAGAACGAACAAGAAAAAGATGCGAGCAATCTAATCTATTACTCGAGGGTGGAGTTCTGAATACACGAAGACAGCGCAGATTTGCACGTGTTCGAGAGTAGCTAAAGCTAATGTAAAACAAAACTCGAAGAACAAAGGAGGCGCAGCTCCTGTTTAAATAGAGAGGCCCCTAGGGGCGGCCAACCCTAGGTCGTCCACTATGGGCCGCAGTTGGGCTGGTCGTCTATTCTTCTGGGCCCTCATTCTTTAGTATAATGACGAAGTTAAGATCTCTGGCACGGGCCCGAGTGATTGGCCCAGCTAATGAAGGAAGTGGCGCTTGATGTTGAGGTGTTGCTGGTGTAGTCGTACTCATAGTGATGTCCTCATCAAACCTTGATCAAGTTCCATGAGATGATCCGAGTGTCTCAGTGAGAAGAACAGCTTGGAATTCACCATAAGACAGTATGAGGGGCTGAGGTAGAGACCCCAACCTCACCACATTGCACAACCAAGGCTGGAAGAAGGAAGGACAACAAAAGGCTGCCCACATTCGTATCCTAGGTCCACCATTTCCCGAAATTATGCCCGGTTCAGTAAGACGTGTTTATTAAAGTGTCAACTGCTTCAACTAAACGATCACACCAAACGGCGTGGAAACACCCCGAACCGAGCCTGCATTTCGGCGCCCTCATCAAGCGAGGCAGTCCCCAACACACTACTACTCAAACAAAGCACAAAAAAATCGGAATAAAAGCAAATTGCAGCGCGTACCATTCCGTCGGCGGGGCCTGATCGAGGCCCGCGGCGTCGAGGGCGAAGAAGCGGCTCCGCTAGCGCGATCGCCGCTACCGACCTCCCGTCGCCGCGAGGGGGTAGTTACTAGTTAGCGCCGGAGCGACCGACACGCGAGCCCTAGGCGGGATCCGCGCTGCCGCCGCGGGCGTGGGTGGAGTCCGCGGGATCGCGACGTGAAGCGTGCCGCTAGATTTGGATTCGGACCTGCGTTTCGTGTTTGTTTGTTTTTCCTTCCAGGGAGGAAGGCGACTAGCGCCTACCGAGGCGCGGGCAGGTGAAGAGCGAGGACCGAGTCCACGAGTGGGTGAGAGGGAAGGGGAAGAAGGTCCTTCCTTCGTAACGCTCTGTTTGTTTAGATTATAATCTTTTCAGATTATATAATCTAATGTAAATAATTTATTAGGTAAACAAACAATTAGATTATGGAGATTATAGATTCAGATTATATAATCAAAAGCTAAGATTATGATAATTTCATAATCTCCTCAAGGGTAGTTTATTTGAGATTATTTTGGCAAAAAAAATCCACTATCCATGGTTATGTAAATAGAAATTATAATATATGACATCCTTCTTTTCTCACCTTAAATAAACAAACAAAGGTATTGTTGTCTTTGTAAATAATCTACATTTATATAATCTAAACTATGAAACAACTACACGTAGATTATAATATATCTAGATTATAATCTAGATTATATAATTTAGATTATAAATTCAGATTATATAATCTATAAGCTGAAATAAACAGGCCCTAATTATATAATCCGAGGCTTATAGATTATATAAGATTTTTTCTCGCAAATATATATATCTTATTAGATATTAGGTATGTGTTCGTGCGTTGCTACATAAGTTAGAAATTTGTATAAAACATTGATATAGAATAACAAATATTATTATGATAGATACGGAACGACAAACATCATTATGATATACAAAATTCGTGTGATAAACCATCACCATGACTAATATTAAATACTTGTTATGAATAACCTAAAACTTGTTTAGAGACAAAATCTTAGGGACAGAAGAACACACGAAGCCAAAACAATTCTATAAGTTCACGTTATAAACAACCTCTTGTTCAGACTCTCCTAGATATAGAAGTAGCAAATAAACTACTCGGCAGCAACAACCTCAAGCTGGTCTCACCTCCCTCGACGGTACCGCATGAATCTGAACAGAGTGGCACCCTGAAAGTCGCCTAGAGGGGGTGAATAGGCGGAATCTAAAAATTATAAACTTAAGCACACACTACAAGCCGGAGTTAGCGTTAGAAATAAAATCGAGTCCGAAAGAGAGGGCGAAAAACAAATCACAAGCAAATGAAGAGTGTGACACGATGATTTGTTTTACCGAGGTTCGGTTGTTGCAAACCTACTCCCCGTCGAGGTGGTCACAAAGACCAGGTCTCTTTCAACCCTTTCCCTCTCTCAAACAGTCACCTAGACCGAGTGAGCTTTTCTCCTCAATCAATTGGGACACTTAGTCCCCACAAGGACCACCACAACTTGGTGTCTCTTGCTTTGATTACAAAGGTGTTGAGAACAAGAATGAGGAAGAAGAAAAGCGATCCAAGCGACAAGAACTCAAATGAACACAAATATCTCTCTCTCACTAGTCACTAATTGTTTGGAGTAATTCCGGACTTGGGAGAGGATTTGATCTCTTGTTTGTGTCTTGGAGTGAAGTCTAGAGCTCTTGTATTAAATGTAATGACTGAAAACTTGAATGCCTTGAAGTGTGGTGGTTGGGGGTATTTATAGCCCCAACCACCAAAGTGGCCGTTGGGAAGGTTGTGTGTCGACGGGCGCACCAGACAGTCCAGTGGTGCACCAGACAGGTCATGTTCACTGTCCGGTGCGCCTTCTGGCGCCTGCTCTGACTTCTGCGCGCACAGTCCGCACTGTTCACTGTTACTGTTCACTTTTGCAATCGATCGTTGGCGCTGTAGTCGTTACTCCGCATGGCACACCGGACAGTCCGGTGAATTATAGTGGAGCGGCAATTCCAGAAACCCAAAGCTGAGCAGTTCAGAGTTGATCTCCCTGGTGCACCGGACAGTGTCCGGTGGCACACCGGACAGTCCAGTGCGCCAGACCAGGACAGCATTCGGTTGGTTTTGCTCCTTTCTTTTTGAACCCTATCTTGGACTTTTTATTGGTTTGTGTTGAACCTTTGGCACCTATAGAACATATAATCTAGAGCAAACTAGTTAGTCCAATTGTTTGTGTTGGGCAATTCAACCACCAAAATCATTTAGGAAAAGGTTTGACCCTATTTCCCTTTCAATCTCCCCCTTTTTGGTGATTTATGCCAACACAAACCAAAGCAAATATATAAGTGCAGTATTGAACTAGTTTGCATAATGTAAGTGCATAGGTTGCTTGGAGTGAAACCAATATAATTATTTTAATAGATATGTATGGATTGTTTTCTTCTTATATAAAATTTTGGACCACGCTTGCACCACAAGTTTTGTTTTTGCAAATTCTTTATAAAAATCTTTTTCAAAAACCTTTTGCAAATAGTCAAAGGTACATGAATAAGATTGAAAGAAGCATTTTCAAGATTTGAAAATTTTCTCCCCCTGTTTCAAATGTTTTTCCTTTGACTTAAACAAAACTCCCCCTAAATGAAATTATCCTCTTAGCTTTCAAGAGGGTTTTGGGATATACCAATTGAGATATTTTCATTAGAGGAATACCAATTTGAAATATACCAATAAAAATTTTCAAAACACAATTAAAAATTAGGTGGTGGTGCGGTCCTTTTGCTTTGGGCTAATACTCTCTCCCCCTTTGGCATGAATCGCCAAAAACGGAGACTTTGTGAGCCCTTAGTAAATTATCTCTCCCTTTGGCAAACAATATATGAGTGAAAGATTATATCAATGTGGAGAGATGGCGGAATACCGGCAAAGAGTAGATAATACCGATGGAGTTGAGTGGAAGCGTCTTCTTTGCCGAATACTCCATTTCTCTTTCAATTCTATGACTAAGCATAAGAATACACTTAAAAACACATTAGTCATAGACATAAAAGAGATATGATCAAAGATATATAAGTGAGCTATGTGTGCAAAGTATCAATCAAAGTTTCGAGAATCAAGAATGTTTAGCTCATTCCTAAGTTTGGTAAAAGTTTTCTCATCTAATGGCTTGGTAAAGATATCGGCTAATTGTTTCTTGGTGTTAATATAGGCTATCTCGATATCCCCCTTTGTTGGTGATCTCTCAAAAAGTGATACCGAATGGCTATGTGCTTAGTGCGGCTGTGTTCAACGGGATTATCCGCCATGCGGATTGCACTCTCATTATCACATAGGAGAGGGACTTTCCTAAATTTGTAGCCATAGTCCCTGAGGGTTTGCCTCATCCAAAGCAATTGCGTGCAATAATGGCCTGCAGCAATATACTCGGCTTCGGCGGTAGAAAGAGCTACTGAGTTTTGTTTCTTTGAAGCC
The DNA here is from genome assembly GCA_029449295.1 of Zea luxurians. NCBI lineage: Eukaryota > Viridiplantae > Streptophyta > Magnoliopsida > Poales > Poaceae > Zea > Zea luxurians. Next base: position 37,818,424 of record JAOPSE010000001.1, on the reverse strand, counting down.
CAAGACACCAGGGATCTCCCTAGAAACTGACAAGTCTCTGATGTGCTCTTCCTATCAATTTTGCACCCTGCCCAATCAACATCTGAATATCCTAATAAATCAAAAGAGGATCCTTTGGGGTACCAAAGACCAAACTTAGGAGTATAAACTAGATATCTCAAGATTCTTTTCATGGCCCTAAGGTGAAGTTCCTTAGGACCGGCTTGGAACCTTGCACACATGCATACGGAAAGCATAATATCTGGTCGAGACGGACATAAATAGAGTAAAGATCATATCATCGATCGGTATACCTTTTGATCTACGGATTTACCTCCCGTGTCGAGGTCGAGATGCCCATTTGTTCCCATGGGTGTCTTGATGGGTTTGGCATCCTTCATTCCAAACTTGGTGAGTATGTCTTGAATGTACTTCGTTTGGCTGATGAAGGTGCCCTCTTGGAGTTGCTTGACTTGAAATCCTAGAAAATACTTCAACTCCCCCATCATTGACATCTCGAATTTTTGGACCATGATCCTACTAAACTCTTCACATGTAGATTTGTTAGTAGACCCAAATATGATATCATCAACATAAATTTGGCATACAAACAAATCTTTTGCAATAGTTTTAGTAAAGAGAATTGGATCGGCTTTTTCGACTTTGAAGCCATTAGTGATAAGAAAATCTCTTAGGCATTCATACCATGCTCGTGGGGCTTGTTTGAGCCCATAAAGCGCCTTAGAGAGTTTATACACATGGTTAGGGTACTCACTATCTTCAAAGCCGGGAGGTTGCTCAACATAGACCTCTTCCTTGATTGGTTCATTGAGGAAGGCACTTTTCACGTGCATTTAGTAAAGCTTAAAACCATGGTAAGTAGCATAGGCAAGTAATATACGAATTGACTCAAGCCTAGCTACGGGTGCATAGGTTTCACCAAAATCCAAACCTTCAACTTGTGAATAACCTTTGGCCACAAGTTGTGCTTTGTTCCTTGTCACCACACCATGCTCATCTTGCTTGTTGCGGAATACCCACTTGGTACCTACAACATTTTGATTAGGACGTGGAACCAAATGCCATACCTCATTCCTCGTGAAGTTGTTGAGCTCCTCTTGCATCGCTAGCACCCAATCCGAATCTTTAAGTGCATCCTCTACCCTGTGTGGCTCAATAGAGGAAACAAAAGAGTAATGTTCATAAAAATGAGCGACTCGAGATCGAGTGGTTACCCCCTTATGAATATCGCCGAGGATGGTGTTCACGGGATGATCTCTTTGAATCGCCTGGTGGACTCTTGGGTGTGGCGGTTTTTGACCCTGTTCATCTTTCTTGTCTTGATCATTGGCATCTCCCCTTGATCATTGTCCTCCTATTGAGGTGGCTCATCCTCTTGATTTTCATTTTCACCGTCTTGAGCTTGTTCCTCATCTTGAGTTGGTGGAGATGCTTGTATGGAAGATGAAGGTTGATCTTGTGTTTGTGGAGGCTCTTCGGATTCCTTAGGACACACATCCCCAATTGACATGTTCCTTAGCGTGACGCACAGAGCCTCTTCATCATCTAGCTCATCAAGATCAACTTGCTCCACTTGGGAGCCGTTAGTCTCATCAAACACAATGTCACAAGAAACCTCAACTAATCCAGTGGATTTGTTGAAGACTCTATATGCCCTTGTGTTTGAATCATAACCAAGCAAAAAGCCTTCTACAGCCTTAGGGGCAAATTTAGATTTTCTACCTCTTTTGACAAGAATAAAACATTTGCTTCCAAAGACTCTAAAATATGAAACATTGGGCTTTTTACCGGTGAGGAGTTCATATGATGTCTTCTTGAGGATTCAGTGAAGATATAACCGGTTGATGGAGTAGCAGGCGGTGTTAATCGCCTCGGCCCAAAACCGATCCGGTGTCTTGTACTCATCAAGCATGGTCCTCGCCATGTCAAGTAGAGTTCTATTCTTCCTCTCTACTACACCATTTTGTTGAGGTGTGTAGGGAGAAGAGAACTCATGCTTGATGCCTTCAATTTGAGAGTTCTTGAACTCTGTCCTATTGTCGCTTCTTATTTTCTTGATCCTCAATTCGAACTCATTTTGAGCCCAACTCAAGAATCCCTTTAAGGTCTCTTGGGTTTGAGATTTTTCCTGCAAAAAGAACACCCAAGTGAAGCGAGAATAGTCATCCACAATTACAAGACAATACTTACTCCCGCCGATGCTTATGTAAGCAATCGAGCCGAATAGATCCATGTGGAGTAGTTCGAGCGGCCTATCGGTCGTCATGATGTTCTTGTGTGGATGATGGGTACCAACTTGCTTCCCTGCTTGACATGCGCTACAAACCCTGTCTTTCTCAAAATGAACATTGGTTAGTCCTAAGATGTGCTCTCCCTTTAGAAGCTTGTGAAGATTCTTCATCCCAACATGGGCTAGTCGGCGATGCCAGAGCCAACCCGTATTAGTCTTAGCAATTATTAAGTGTCGAGTTCAGCTCTATTGAAATCAACTAAGTATAGCTGACCCTCTAACACTCCCTTAAATGCTACTGAGTCATCACTTCTTCTAAAGATAGTAACACCTAAATCTGTAAAAAGACAGTTGTAACCCATTTTGCATAATTGAGAAACTGAAAGCAAATTGTAATCTAATGAATCTACAAGAAAAACATTGGAAATAGAATGGTCAGGTGATATAGCAATTTTACCAAGTCCTTTGACAAAACCTTGATTTCCATCCCCGAATGTGATAGCTCTTTGGGGATCTTGGTTTTTCTCATAGGAGGAGAACATCTGTTTCTCCCCAGTCATGTGGTTTGTGCACCTGCTATCAATGATCCAACTTGAGCCCCTGGATGCATAAACCTATAAAACAAGTTTAGGCCTTGTTCTTAGGTACCCAAATGGTCTTGGGTCCTTTGACATTAGAAACAAGCACCTTGGGTACCCAAACACAAGTCTTTGACCCCTTGTGCTTGGCCCCAACATATTTGGCAACTACTTTGCTTGATTTGTTAGTTAAAACATAAGAAGCATCAAAGGTGTTAAATGAAATAATAGGCTCATTTGATGCAGTAGGAGTTTTATTTTTAGGCAATTTAACATGAGTGGATTGCCTAGAACTAGATGCCTCACTCTTGTACATAAAAGCATGATGAGAACCAGAGTGAGACTTCCTAGAATGAATTCTCCTAATTTTATGTTCGGGATAACCAGCAGGATATAAAATATAGCCCTCGTTATCCTGAACCATGAGAGTTTTGCCCTTAACAAAGTTAAACAATTTCTTAGGGGCATTAAGCTTGACATTGCCTCCCTGTTGGAAGCCAATGTCATCCTTAATGCCAGGGCGTCTCCCACTATAGAGCATACTTCTAGTAAATTTAAATTTTTCATTTTCTAAGTCATGCTCATTAATTTTAGCACTAAGTTGAGCTATGTGATCATTTTGTTGTTTAATTAAAGCTAAGTGATCATGGATAGCATCAACATTAATGTCTCTACATCTAGTACAAATAGAAACATGATCAACAGTAGATGTAGAGGGTTTGCAAACATTTAGTTCATCAATCTTAGCATGTAACATGGCATTCTCATTTCTAAGATTGGAAATATAAATATTGCAAACATCCAATTCCTTAGCTTTAGCAATTAATTTTTCATTCTCAATCTTAAGGCTAGCAAGAGAGGCATTCAATTTATCAATCTTAGCAATTAAACTAGCATTATCATTTCTAAGATTGGTAATTGAATCATCACTAATATTTGACTTCTCAACCTTAGCAATCAAATTAGCATTCTCAATTCTAAGGTTAGAAATAGTGTCATGGCAATTGCTAAGCTCACTAGTCATTTTTTCACATTTTTCTATCTCCTGAGCATAAGCATTTTTAACCTTAACATGCTTTTTGTTTTCCTTAATAAGGAAGTCCTCTTGGCTATCCAAGAGTTCATCCTTCTCATGAATAGCACTAATTAATTCATTTAATTTTTCTTTTTGTTGCATGTTTAGGTTGGCAAAAAGAGTAAGCAAACTATCCTCATCATCACTAGAGTTATCCTCATCACTAGATGTTGCATATTTAGTGGAGGCTCTAGATTTTACCTTCTTCCTCTTGCCGTCCTTTGCCATGAGGCACTTGTGGCCGACGTTGGGGAAGAGGAGGGCCTTGTTGACGGCGATGTTGGCGGCATCCTCGTCGGAGGAGGAGTCGGTGGAGCTCTCGTCAGAGTCCCACTCCCGGCATAAATGGGCATCGCCGTCCTTCTTCTTGTAGTATCTCTTCTTCTCCTTCTTCTTCCCCCTCTCGTCGTCGCCCCTGTCACTGTCACTAGAAATAGGACATTTTGCTATAAAGTGATCGGGCTTACCACACTTGTAGAAAACCTTCTTGGAACGGGGTTTGTAGACTTTCCCCTTCCTTTGCTTAAGGATTTGGCGAAAGCTCTTGATGATGAGTGACATTTCCTCGTTGTCGAGCTTGGAGGCGTCGATGGGGAGCCTACTTGATGTAGACTCTTCTTTCTTCTCCTCTGTTGCTTTGAAGGCAACGGGTTGCACCTCGGGTGTTGAGGTGGCACCTCGCTCGATAATTTGTTTAGAGCCTTTGATCATCAATTCAAAGCTCACAAACTTTCCTATAACCTCCTCGGGAGACATTAGCTTGTATCTAGGATCACCACGAATTAATTGAACTTGTGTAGGATTAAGAAAAACAAGTGATCTTAGAATAACCTTGACCATTTCATGGTCATCCCATTTTGTGCTCCCGAGGTTGTGCACTTGGTTCACCAAGGTCTTGAGCCGGTTGTACATGGCTTGTGGCTCCTCTCCTTGGTTGAGCATGAATCGATCGAGCTCTCCCTCGATTGTCTCCCTCTTGGTGATCTTGGTCACCTCATCTCCTTTGTGCGCGGTCTTGAGCATGTCCCAAATCTCTTTGGCACTCTTCAACCCTTGCACCTTATTATACTCCTCTTGACTTAGAGAGGCAAGGAGTATAGTAGTGGCTTGGGAGTTGAAGTGCCGGATTTGAGCAACCTCGTCTGAATCATAATCTTCATCCCCTACGGATGGTACCTGTGCTCCAAACTCAACAACATCCCAAATGCTAGTGTGGAGTGAGGTTAGATGGTGCCTCATTTTATCACTCCACATACAATAATCTTCACCATAAAAATGGGTGGTTTGCCTAATGGGACGGAAAGTAAAGGAGTACGTTTGGAAATGCGAGGATAGTGTAGGGGGATCTTACTAAACTTTTTGCACTCATGGCGCTTAGAAGTAACGGACGACATGTCGGAACTGGAGGTGGAGGGCAACGAAGAATCGGTCTCGTAGTAGACCACCTTCTTCATTTTCTTCTTATCGCCACTCCAGTGCGACTTGACGCGGGGAGGTGATTCTCCCTTTCCTTTGGAGTCGGACTCCCTTAATGGAGCCTTCCCGTGGCTTGTGGCGGGCTTCTCGCCAGTCATGACCTCCTTCTTGGCGTGATCTCCCGACATTACTTCGAGCGGTTAGGCTCTAATGAAGTACCGGCCTCTGATACCAATTGAAAGTCGCCTAGAGGGGGGTGAATAGGCGGAATCTGAAAATTATAAACTTAAGCACACACTACAAGCCGGAGTTAGCGTTAGAAACAAAATCGAGTCCAAAAGAGAGGGCGAAAAACAAATCACAAGCAAATGAAGAGTGTGACACGGTGATTTGTTTTACCGAGGTTCGGTTGTTGCAAACCTACTTCCCGTTGAGGTGGTCATAAAGACCGGGTCTCTTTCAACCCTTTCCCTCTCTCAAACGGTCACCTAGACCGAGTGAGCTTTTCTACTCAATCAATTGGGACACTTAGTCCCCACAAGGACCACCACAACTTGGTGTCTCTTGCTTTGATTACAAAGGTGTTGAGAACAAGAATGGGGAAGAAGAAAAGCGATCCAAGCGACAAGAACTAAAATGAACACAAATATCTCTCTCTCACTAGTCACTAATTGTTTGGAGTAATTCCGGACTTGGGAGAGGATTTGATCTCTTGTTTGTGTCTTGGAGTGAAGTCTAAAGCTCTTGTATTGAATGCAATGGCTGAAAACTTGGATGCCTTGAAGTGTGGTGGTTGGGGGGTATTTATAGGCCCAACCACCAAAGTGGCCGTTGGGAAGGCTGTCTGTCGACGGGCGCACCGGACAGTTTGGTGGTGCACCGGACAGGTCCTGTTCACTGTCCGGTGTGCCTTCTGGCGCCTGCTCTAACTTCTGCGCGCGCAGTCCGCACTGTTCACTATTACTGTTCACTTTTGCAATCGACCGTTAGCGCTGTAGCCGTTACTCCGCATGGCACACCGGACAGTCCGGTGCTACACCGCACAGTCCGGTGAATTATAGTGGAGTGGCAATTCCAGAAACCCGAAGCTGAGCAGTTCATAGTTGATCTCCCTGGTGCACCGGACACTGTCCGGTGGCACACCGGATAGTCCAGTGCGCCAGACCAAGGCAGCCTTCGGTTGGTTTTGCTCCTTTCTTTTTGAACCATATCTTGGACTTTTTATTGGTTTGTGTTGAACCTTTGGCACATGTAGAACATATAATCTAGAGCAAACTAGTTAGTTCAATTGTTTGTGTTGGGCAATTCAACCACCAAAATCATTTAGGAAAAGGTTTGACCCTATTTCTCTTTCACACCCTCTTATTCGACAAGTACCACATGAGTGGCACCAAGAGTATGTTACCTGAAAAGACGCCATAATAATGCTAGTGCCTAAATTTGTCTTGAATATAACGTTGAGATTTACGAGTGAAGGATGGTAACATACAACCTAGCAAGCTAGATAATGTCAATAAAGAATGAAACTGGGGTTGTCAGACCTAAAATAATTCCAAAGACTACAACACCTTGAATTATATGTCTCAGATAGCCTCCAACAAAAAACCAAAGGATAAAGTAAATTTGAACTGCATTAAGAAAAATCATGCCTAAGAGCTCTACTAACTCTGTATTCAGCTTAAAACCTCTGGAACACTCCATCAGCCACACACAACCGGATCTCAAGATTGCTTCTGTCATGTGGTGGACGGGAGCAATAGTCCAAATATGAAAGGGAAATAGGGTTAATCTTTTTATACAATTAATTTTGGTGGTTGAATGTCCAACACAAACACTGGACTAACTAGTTTGCCAAGTATTCATGTATTACAGGTGCATAAAGGTCCAACACAAACCAATAAATATTCAAGTTAGGGATCCAATTCAAAGGAGCAAAAGGAACCAAGTGTGTTGTGGTCTGGCGCATCGGACAGTGTCCGGTGCACCAGGACCGTACAAGGTCCAAGCAGCCACTCTCGGGTTTTCGCAGGCGCGCTCCGCTATAATTCACCGGACTGTCTGGTGTGCCACTGGACTGTCCGGTGTGCCACCGGGCAACGGCTATCCAGCGCGCAACGGTCGACTCTGACGGATGAACAGTGCAGCACAATACCGCGACAGAAGTCACACGGGCATCAGACTGTCCGGTGTGGCACCGGACTGTCCGGTGCCGCAAGAGGACAAAGCCCCCAACTGTCGACCAGGCTCCAGACCCTAACGGTTGGGTGACGTGGCGGCTCACCGGACAGTGAACAGGACCTGTCCAGTGCGCCCATCGCCAGAGCCTCCCCAACGGCTACTTTGGTGGTTGAGGGCTATAAATACCCCCAACCACCACAACTCCAAGCATCCAAGATTTCTAAGTATCACATTCATTACAAGAGCTCTAGCATTCACTCCTAGACATAATTCAAAAGATCAAAGCCTCTCCAAGTCCCAAATTCACCTCAAATACTTAGTGACTTGTGAGAGAGTGATTTCGTGTTCTTTTGAGCTCTTGCCTCTTGGATTGACTTTCTTCTTTCTCATTCTTGTTCTCAAATGACTTGTAATCAAAGCAAGAGACACCTAAGAGTGTGGTGGTCCTTGCTAGGTCTTAGTGACCCGATTGATTAAGAGAAAGGCTCACTCGGTCTAAGTGACCGTTTGAGAGAGGGAAAGGGTTGGAATAGACCCGGTCTTTGTGACCTCCTCAACGGGGACTAGGTTCTTTGGAACCAAACCTCGGTAAAACAAATCACCGTGTTCATTCGCTTGATTCTCATTTGATTTGTTTTCCCCCTCTCTCCCGGACTTGATTTTAGTTCTAACGCTAACCCTGACTTGTAGTGTGTGTTTAAAGTTGTAAATTTTAGATTATGCCTATTCACCCCCTCTAGGTGACTTTCAATTGGTATCAGAGCCCGGTACTTCATTAGAGTCTAACAACTCGAAGTGATGTCGGGAGATCACGCCGAGAGGGAGATCGTGACCGGCGACAAGCCCGCAAGCTCAAGGAGGACCCTCTCAAGGGAGTCCGGCAACAAACACAAGAAGTAATCCTCTTCCTCCATCAAGTCCCATCAGAGAGGCGACAAGAAGAAGAAGATGAAGAAAGTGGTCTACTACGAGACTGACTCATCATCGCCCTCCACATCGAGTTCCGACTTATCCATCGCTTGTAAGCGCCATGAGCGCAAGAAGTATAGTAAGATGCCCCTATGCTATCCCCGTATTTCAAAATACACTCCATTACTTTCCGTACCCCTAGGCAAACCACCATATTTTGATGGTGAGGATTATTGTATGTGGAGTGATAAAATGAGGCACCATCTAACCTCACTCCACAAAAGTATTTGGGATATTGTTGAGTATGGAGCACATGTACCTAAGGTAGGGGACAAGGACTACGACTCGGACGAGGTCGACCAAATTAGGCACTTTAACTCCCAAGCCACAACTATACTCCTTGCCTCCTTGTTTCGAGAGGAGCATAATAAGGTGCAAGGGTTAAAGACCGCCAAGGAAATTTGGGATGTCCTCAAAACGACGCACGAAGGGGATGAGGTGACCAAGATCACCAAGCGCGAAACGATCGAGGGAGAACTCGGTCGATTCGTCCTCAACCAAGGTGAAGAGCCGCAAGCAATGTACAACCGACTGAAGACCATGTGAACCAAATGCGCAACCTCGGGAGTACCAAGTGGGATGACCATGAAATGGTCAAGGTTATTCTTAGATCACTTGTTTTTCGTAATCCCACTCAAGTGCAACTAATCCGTGGAGACCCTAGATATAAACAGATGTCTCCCAAGGAAGTGATTGGTAAGTTTGTGAGCTTTGAGCTAATGATCAAAGACTCCAAACATATTGTCAACTTGGAGCAAGGCGCCACCTCCACACCCGAGGTGCAACCCGTCGCATTCAAAGCGACGGAAGAAGAAAAGAGGGAGTCTACACCAAGTAGGCTTCCAATCGACGCCTCCAAGCTCGACAACGAGGAGATGGTGCTCATCATCAAGAGCTTCCGCCAAATCCTCAAGCAAAGGAGGGGGAAGGACTACAAACCCCGCTCCAAAAGGGTGTGCTACAAGTGTGGTAAGCCCAGTCATTTTATTGCTAAATGTCCAATCTCAAGTGATAGTGACAGGGTGTAACACCCAAAATCTTACTTTGAAAGTTTAGTAAAAGTTCTCCAAAGATTTTGATATTAGAATGCCTTCCAATAAAATTTTGTTACATTTAAAACAACATCACCTAAAACAAACACGTTCCTAATAAAAGAATCTCTATATGAATTTGTCACTCCTTGGTTGAAATGAATATTTATAATTATTCTCTAAAAGAATTTTATATTAGAGATTACATTTCTTAAAATACCCATTCTATGTGTGTATGAATCTTATATTTGAAAGCATATCTTAATAAGATTAATAGATAAATAAATTGGCAAAGTTTATACGGGTGTTTTTGGTTATGCATTAAAAACCTAAATTTAAAATCTCAACTGCAGATTCAAACTCAATTTTGAAATTTGATATCAAATAAAAACAAAATAACAAGAAAAGAAAAAGAAAAGGAATAAAACCTTATGTGGGCCAAGAACACCAAATTCGGCCCAACTAACACTTAGCACCGCGCCAGCCCACTCTGCTCTTCTCTGGTTGAGACACTTACAGGCGGGCCCGGGACGTCTGCCCCGCATCGCCTTGGTCCTCCACGCCGGGTCTCACTGCCTCGTGGGCCCAAGCTGCCAGAGTTATCCTCTCCGGATTCCGCGAACTCGATTCCGGCTATGCGGCGCGCATGGTTATCGGAGTAATCCGCCCGTGAAATTCGCCAACAGCGCCGCTCAATCGGACTTCGGCACAGGGTATAAGAGAGGCATCAGGAACCCTTCGGCCCTCGGCCACCTCACCTCATGGACTGTAGCCGTCGTTGGGGAGAGGGGAGAGGATGCAGTGGAGGCCCTATGCGCCGCCATCGCGTGAATCGTGGGACGCCGCTACCCATCTCGCGCATCACCATTGGTGGGGGCCTAAATGGGTGCCTCTGGGGACCGTTTCAGTGCACTGGTGGTCTGCGTGGGCGAATTGGGAGCTGTGGGCGTGCGGGGCTCAGTTAATTTCTCGCCGGAGCACCGTCACTTCCGTGGAGCCACCCTCTTCGTGGATAGCCCCCCCCTGCGCCACCATTGATGGTAAGAAGTACCTCCTGGAGTTCGCTTAGCTCCCCTCCTGGATCCGTGCGTGTCCAATCTGGAACTGGGGCCCTGGTGGTCGGTGGATTGCTCGCCATCGTCACGCACTTTGGAAAAACCGCGCCTCACCGTGGGGCGAGATCTCCACTACATCATTGCTGGTGAGAAGTACTCCTCTAGGTTCGCCTTGATCTCCTCTTCGCGTAGCATCGTCGGGATCGGAGTTCTAGCAACTATATGCGGGTGGGGCTGTCGGCCGGCAATGGCGGCCACCGCGGTAGCGCATCCCGCCGTTGGTGGTTCATCGGGGGGGGGGGGAAGAGAATAGGGGGGGGGGTGTCGCGGGTCGTTGGATCCTTGATGAAGGGTGCGGGTGTGGCGATGGGTATAACCGTTGGATCAGTCACGGACGCTCCGGATCAGTCGAGTGGATACCCCTTCGGATATTTGAATCGTGACCGTTGATTGGCGATCCAGCGCACCTCGTAGCATACCCTTTCGTGTTATATCTGAGACCATCAGATCTAGATCGGGCGGCGCTGGGTTCCCGGTACCTCTTCGCCGTTACCGATTTGCTAAAGAGCCCCTCGGGTTCCGTTGAATCAACCCGCCGTCCATTATGGACTGTAGTATGAGTCTGTGGCATCTTACCCCGAACCCCCTGCGCTTTACAGAAAATGAGGCCCAGTCCAGAACTCATTTAATTTGAATAAATGAAATAGAAAATGGATTTTTAATATGGAAATAATTACTAGAACTTGATAAATTCATAGAAAATTCATACTTGCTCCAAATTAGTCCATTCCACTTTCTAAATTTTTGTAATTTAATTCTCTATCACCTAGAGCCTCTGTTTTGTCATGAAAAACAATTAGAAATTTAATCTCTCATTTAATCCATTTTAAACACATAAAACCTTTGAAAATTCATAACTTAAAATCTATAACTCCAAAATTAATGATTCCTGTTCCTATGATCTTATTTTAATATGTATATTAATAATGTGTATTTTGTTCTTATGTTTGGTGTAATGTTAATTTTGCCTATACCATGTTTGTTTGAATTGCTACGACTAGAGCGAGGTCACGTGTCACCTGAAGATCATCCTGGTACCTGGAATCTCAAGGCCCAGGCAAGTTGTGCCCTTGATCACTTCTTTTTACCCACTCATGTTCTAATTAATCATAATGATCTGCATAGGTTAATTTTGGTGGGACCCAATAGGTTACCCTAGTTTGACTATCTTTATACCTTGTTCACCACTTAATCTTTGGGTAGTACTTGCTATCGCTTTATGTGGTTTTTGGGTATAGAGATACACATTACTATTCATGATTATACTTTTATTATCAGTTGTTGTTTACTGTTCATGTTAAGATCATTATGTTAATTGGAACATGGAGAACCACCCGGGAAAACAGTGCTACCACAAGGGTGGAATGGGACGCCCTTGGCTGATTAATTAGGAAAGCTAGTGGAAGACTACCTTACCCGAAAGGGGCAAGGGCAGTAGGGGAGTGGTCAGTGTAGGGAGGCCCTCGGGAGGATTTTGCTGCGATGGCGGTCCTGCAAGGGATTCCTGCACTGGAACTTCCTATAAACTGTAGCGGGTTTTCTGAAGCTAGTGGAACTTTGTAAAGGCCTCGTAGTGTTACCCTGCCTCGCCTCCTCGGTAGAGGTGTATGGGATTGGCCGTCTCTTGGCAGATGGGTAACATGACTTGTGGGTAAAGATGCGCAACCTCTGCAGAGTGTAAAACTGGTGTACTAGCCGTGCTCACGGTCATGAGCGGCTCGGACACTCACATGATTAAATGATGGAACTAAATTCAATTTGTCATATGCATTGCATCGCAGGTGAAGTTGTTGTTACTTTTGTTCTATTACTTAATTGGGTTGGTATTTACTTATACCTAGTAACTGCTAATAAAATTTTGACCAACTTTAAAAGCAATGCTCAGCTTCAACCATTCTCTTTGGTAAGCCTTACACTTCACGTGAGCTCCCACCTTTGGCGAGTTCATGCACATTATTCCCCACAACTTGTTGAGCGATGAACGTATGTGAGCTCACTCTTGCTGTCTCACACACACCACAGGTCAAGAACAGGTACTGCAGGATGATGCCCATGGAGGATGCTATGAAGTGTTCGTGAGAGATCTAGGCCGTCGTCTCCCAGTCAACTTTGGGTTGCTGGACCGTTGTCTCCTTATAATGTAATTATTTATTTTGTATAGAACTCCTGTTATATATAAAGATGTGACATTCGATCCTGTGCCATGATTCATCATATGTGTGAGACTTGGTCCCAGCACACCTGGTGATTATGTTAGCGCCCGGGTTTTGGACCCCTAAAATCCGGGTGTTACAGAAGTGGTATCAGAGGAATGTTGACTGTAGGACGAAACCTAGATAGAACTGGACAACCATTATTTACTTACCTTACTCTGATTCTTTTCTAAACTTATCTTAATCTTTTCTCATCCATTTCCGCTTTACTCTGATTATTCTTACCTTTTTCCTTCTAAAGACAAACTTGGATTTCACACTTTGAAATCCTGTGCCTAAAGTGACTTTTAGGAATAGGAGACCTAATCCCAGGAACAAAAACAAAACTATTTTTATAAGTGTCTATTTGAATGTTTGTTCTTATGATACTTGCCTGATTTGGATCTTTGATTGAGTGTGATGAGTTGTGGAGTAATGTCCACAATTGCATCTGCATATACACATAGGTATAAGAATATATTCATAAAATAACTAGACAACCTAGATTGTCCCCATTGGAACATATCTAGCTTAAGAGATTTATCTTATCCTAAAAAGATCTCATTCTAACCAATTCATCTTATCTTAAAAGATTCTCCCCTATCTTAATGGATCCATCTCATCTTAAAAGATACTCATCTTATCTTGAAAAGATTTTATATCATCCTAATAGATCTAACTGATCTCAAAAGATTCTATCTTATCTTTATGGATCCATCTTATCCCAATAAGCATACTTATCCACCCTAGTTTAACAACCATGATCTAATGCAAATTAATTAGATCCTATCCAGTCAAACATACCAATCTAATCTAGATTCTATCTAATCTGTTATGATCTAATCTAGAGTAAGTTACTTAATGCTGGTACAAGAGATAAGTCCATACCCCTCATGCACTTAAAAATAAACTAGTGCCTTAAACCCACTCAGCCACATGCATGAGATCTGATCCAACCAATAGAGCCATGATGAATGGTATAACCTTTCTATTCCCACCTAACAACAAACAAACTTTTAACCTACATCATGTAGTCTATCTCATCCATACCTATATTAACCATATTCCCCAGCCCAATAAAATACACTAACTCCTAATCAATGAGACAAGACCGAAGAAGATGATCAACTTCATCAAGGAAGGATGAGCACCAACTCAAGTCTTCAAGGATCAAGTGAGGTCACCAAGATGAGTCAAGATCCACAATCTTGGATGGAGTCTTTCTTTACCCCACTCTTTCTTGCCCAAACCTATATAGGCTTTAAAAGATATCCTTTATCCTGCATAATAAAGTGTCTATAACCATATATACCTATGCTCTCCTAATAACTAACTAAAAAAAAAGACTCTTGATTTTTGAACTAGCTAGAAACTGAAATCTAGACTACAAGCTAAAATTGGTTGTATCATGTTCCTTACAAATCTCGAGGACGAGATTATTTTTAAGGGGGGTAGGATTTGTAACACCCAAAATCTTACTTTGAAAGTTTAGTAAAAGTTCTCCAAAGATTTTGATATTAGAATGCCTTCCAATAAAATTTTGTTACATTTAAAACAACATCACCTAAAACAAACACGTTCCTAATAAAAGAATCTCTATATGAATTTGTCACTCCTTGGTTGAAATGAATATTTATAATTATTCTCTAAAAGAATTTTATATTAGAGATTACATTTCTTAAAATACCCATTCTATGTGTGTATGAATCTTATATTTGAAAGCATATCTTAATAAGATTAATAGATAAATAAATTGGCAAAGTTTATACGGGTGTTTTTGGTTATGCATTAAAAACCTAAATTTAAAATCTCAACTGCAGATTCAAACTCAATTTTGAAATTTGATATCAAATAAAAACAAAATAACAAGAAAAGAAAAAGAAAAGGAATAAAACCTTATGTGGGCCAAGAACACCAAATTCGGCCCAACTAACACTTAGCACCGCGCCAGCCCACTCTGCTCTTCTCTGGTTGAGACACTTACAGGCGGGCCCGGGACGTCTGCCCCGCATCGCCTTGGTCCTCCACGCCGGGTCTCACTGCCTCGTGGGCCCAAGCTGCCAGAGTTATCCTCTCCGGATTCCGCGAACTCGATTCCGGCTATGCGGCGCGCATGGTTATCGGAGTAATCCGCCCGTGAAATTCGCCAACAGCGCCGCTCAATCGGACTTCGGCACAGGGTATAAGAGAGGCATCAGGAACCCTTCGGCCCTCGGCCACCTCACCTCATGGACTGTAGCCGTCGTTGGGGAGAGGGGAGAGGATGCAGTGGAGGCCCTATGCGCCGCCATCGCGTGAATCGTGGGACGCCGCTACCCATCTCGCGCATCACCATTGGTGGGGGCCTAAATGGGTGCCTCTGGGGACCGTTTCAGTGCACTGGTGGTCTGCGTGGGCGAATTGGGAGCTGTGGGCGTGCGGGGCTCAGTTAATTTCTCGCCGGAGCACCGTCACTTCCGTGGAGCCACCCTCTTCGTGGATAGCCCCCCCTGCGCCACCATTGATGGTAAGAAGTACCTCCTGGAGTTCGCTTAGCTCCCCTCCTGGATCCGTGCGTGTCCAATCTGGAACTGGGGCCCTGGTGGTCGGTGGATTGCTCGCCATCGTCACGCACTTTGGAAAAACCGCGCCTCACCGTGGGGCGAGATCTCCACTACATCATTGCTGGTGAGAAGTACTCCTCTAGGTTCGCCTTGATCTCCTCTTCGCGTAGCATCGTCGGGATCGGAGTTCTAGCAACTATATGCGGGTGGGGCTGTCGGCCGGCAATGGCGGCCACCGCGGTAGCGCATCCCGCCGCTGGTGGTTCATCGGGGGGGGAAGAGAATAGGGGGGGGGGGGTCGCGGGTCGTTGGATCCTTGATGAAGGGTGCGGGTGTGGCGATGGGTATAACCGTTGGATCAGTCACGGACGCTCCGGATCAGTCGAGTGGATACCCCTTCGGATATTTGAATCGTGACCGTTGATTGGCGATCCAGCGCACCTCGTAGCATACCCTTTCGTGTTATATCTGAGACCATCAGATCTAGATCGGGCGGCGCTGGGTTCCCGGTACCTCTTCGCCGTTACCGATTTGCTAAAGAGCCCCTCGGGTTCCGTTGAATCAACCCGCCGTCCATTATGGACTGTAGTATGAGTCTGTGGCATCTTACCCCGAACCCCCTGCGCTTTACAGAAAATGAGGCCCAGTCCAGAACTCATTTAATTTGAATAAATGAAATAGAAAATGGATTTTTAATATGGAAATAATTACTAGAACTTGATAAATTCATAGAAAATTCATACTTGCTCCAAATTAGTCCATTCCACTTTCTAAATTTTTGTAATTTAATTCTCTATCACCTAGAGCCTCTGTTTTGTCATGAAAAACAATTAGAAATTTAATCTCTCATTTAATCCATTTTAAACACATAAAACCTTTGAAAATTCATAACTTAAAATCTATAACTCCAAAATTAATGATTCCTGTTCCTATGATCTTATTTTAATATGTATATTAATAATGTGTATTTTGTTCTTATGTTTGGTGTAATGTTAATTTTGCCTATACCATGTTTGTTTGAATTGCTACGACTAGAGCGAGGTCACGTGTCACCTGAAGATCATCCTGGTACCTGGAATCTCAAGGCCCAGGCAAGTTGTGCCCTTGATCACTTCTTTTTACCCACTCATGTTCTAATTAATCATAATGATCTGCATAGGTTAATTTTGGTGGGACCCAATAGGTTACCCTAGTTTGACTATCTTTATACCTTGTTCACCACTTAATCTTTGGGTAGTACTTGCTATCGCTTTATGTGGTTTTTGGGTATAGAGATACACATTACTATTCATGATTATACTTTTATTATCAGTTGTTGTTTACTGTTCATGTTAAGATCATTATGTTAATTGGAACATGGAGAACCACCCGGGAAAACAGTGCTACCACAAGGGTGGAATGGGACGCCCTTGGCTGATTAATTAGGAAAGCTAGTGGAAGACTACCTTACCCGAAAGGGGCAAGGGCAGTAGGGGAGTGGTCAGTGTAGGGAGGCCCTCGGGAGGATTTTGCTGCGATGGCGGTCCTGCAAGGGATTCCTGCACTGGAACTTCCTATAAACTGTAGCGGGTTTTCTGAAGCTAGTGGAACTTTGTAAAGGCCTCGTAGTGTTACCCTGCCTCGCCTCCTCGGTAGAGGTGTATGGGATTGGCCGTCTCTTGGCAGATGGGTAACATGACTTGTGGGTAAAGATGCGCAACCTCTGCAGAGTGTAAAACTGGTGTACTAGCCGTGCTCACGGTCATGAGCGGCTCGGACACTCACATGATTAAATGATGGAACTAAATTCAATTTGTCATATGCATTGCATCGCAGGTGAAGTTGTTGTTACTTTTGTTCTATTACTTAATTGGGTTGGTATTTACTTATACCTAGTAACTGCTAATAAAATTTTGACCAACTTTAAAAGCAATGCTCAGCTTCAACCATTCTCTTTGGTAAGCCTTACACTTCACGTGAGCTCCCACCTTTGGCGAGTTCATGCACATTATTCCCCACAACTTGTTGAGCGATGAACGTATGTGAGCTCACTCTTGCTGTCTCACACACACCACAGGTCAAGAACAGGTACTGCAGGATGATGCCCATGGAGGATGCTATGAAGTGTTCGTGAGAGATCTAGGCCGTCGTCTCCCAGTCAACTTTGGGTTGCTGGACCGTTGTCTCCTTATAATGTAATTATTTATTTTGTATAGAACTCCTGTTATATATAAAGATGTGACATTCGATCCTGTGCCATGATTCATCATATGTGTGAGACTTGGTCCCAGCACACCTGGTGATTATGTTAGCGCCCGGGTTTTGGACCCCTAAAATCCGGGTGTTACACAGGGGCGACGACAAGAAGGGGAAGAAGAAGGAGAAGAAGAGATATTACAAGAAGGGTGGCGATGCCCATGTATGTTGGGAATGGGACTCCGACGAGAGCTCCACCGAATCGTCCGACGAGAACGCCGCCAACATCGCCATCAACAAAGGCCTCCTCTTCCCCAACGTTGGCCACAAATGTTTCATGGCTAAGGATGGCAAGAAAAAGAAGGCACACTCTAGAGCCACCCCCAAATATACAACATCTAGTGATGAGGGTAGCTCTAGTGAAAATGAAGATGATTTACTTACTCTTTTTGCCAACCTCAGCATGGAACAAAAGAAAAAATTAAATGAATTAATAGAAGCTATTCATAAGAAGGATGAACTCTTGGATAGCCAAGAGGACTTCCTTATTAAAGAAAACAAAAAACATGTTAAATTGAAAAATGCTTATGCTGAGGAAGTAGAAAAATGTGAAAACTTATCTAAGGAGCTTAGTATTTGTCATAATTCAATTTCTAGTCTTAGAAATGAAAATGCTAGTTTAGTTTCTAAGTTTAAAGAATTGAATGTTTGCAGTGATTATATTTCCTGTGTTAGAAATGAGAATGCTATTTTAAATGCTAAGATAGAAGAACTAAACAATTGCAAACCATCTACATCTACTATTGACCATGTTTCTATTTGCACTAGATGTAGAGATGTTAATGTTGAAGCTATTGATGATCACATTTCCAACAAAATGATCACATAGCTAAATTGACTACTAAAATTAATGAGCATGAACTTGAAAATAAAAAGTTTAAATTTGCTAGAAGCATGCTCTATAATGGGAGACGCCCAGGCATTAAGGATGGCATTGGTTTTCAACAGGGGAGCAATGTCAAGCTTAATGCCCCTAAAAGACTGTCTAATTTTGTTAAGGGTAAGGCTCCCATGGTTCAGGATAGTGAGGGCTATATTTTATAACCTGCTAATTATCCTGAGCATAAAATTAGGAGAATTCATGCTAGAAAACCTCACATTATTTCTCATCATGCATTTATGTATAAAAATGAGGCTTCTAGCTCTAGGCAATCAACTCATGTTAAATTGCCTAAAAAGAAAACTCCTGCTGCATCAAATAAGCATAACATTTCATTTAAGACTTTTGATGCTTCATATGTGCTTACTACAAATCAGGCAAAGTAGTTACCAAATATGTTGGAGGCAAACACAAGAGTTCCAAAACTTGTGTTTGGGTACCCAAGGTGCTTGTTTCTAACGTCAAAGGACCCAAGACTATTTGGGTACCTAAGAACAAGGCCTAAATTTGTTTTGTAGGTTTATGCATCCGGTGGTTCAAGTTGGATAATCGATAGCGGGTGCACAAACCACATGACAGAGGAGAAAAGAATGTTCTCCTCCTATGAGAAAAATGATCCCCAATGAGCTATCACATTCGGGGATGGAAATCAAGGATTGGTCAAAGGTTTGGGTAAAATCGCTATATCTCCTGACCATTCCATTTCCAATGTTTTTCTTGTAGATTCCTTAGATTACAACTTGCTTTCAGTTTCTCAATTATGCAAAATGGGCTACAACTATCTATTTATAGATATAGGTGTTACCGTCTTTAGAAGAAGTGATGATTCAATAGCCTTTAAAGGAGTGTTAGAGGGCCAGCTATATTTAGTTGATTTTAATGATAACAAAGCTGAACTCGACACTTATTTAATTGCTAAGACTAATATGGGTTGGCTCTCGCATCGCCGACTAGCCCATGTTGGGATGAAGAATCTTCACAAGCTTCTAAAGGGAGAGCACATTTTAGGACTAACAAATGTTCATTTTGAGAGAGACAGGATTTGTAGCGCATGCCAAGCAGGAAAGCAAGTTAGCACTCATCATCCACACAAGAACATTATGACGACGGACAGGCCACTAGAGCTACTCCACATGGATCTATTCGGCCCGATAGCCTACATAAGCATCGGCGGGAGTAAGTACTGTCTAGTTATTGTGGATGATTATTCTTGCTTCACTTGGGTGTTCTTTTTGCAGGAAAAATCACAAACCCAAGAGACCTTAAAAGGATTCTTAAGACGGGCTCAAAATGAGTTCGGTTTAAGGATCAAAAAGATTAGAAGCGATAATGGGACAGAGTTCAAGAATTCACAAATTGAAGGTTTTCTTGAGGAAGAGGGCATCAAGCATGAGTTCTCTTCTCCCTACACACCTCAACAAAATAGTGTAGTGGAGAGGAAGAATAGAACTCTACTGGATATGGCAAGGACCATGCTTGATGAATACAAGACACCGAACCGGTTTTGGGTAGAAGCAATCAACATTGCTTGCTACTCCATCAACCGGCTCTACCTTCACCGAATCCTCAAGAAAACATCGTATGAACTCCTCACTAGTAAAAAGCCCAATGTTTCATATTTTAGAGTCTTTGGGAGTAAATGCTTTATTCTTATTAAAAGAGGTAGAAAATCTAAATTTGCTCCTAAGGCTGTAGAAGGCTTTTTACTTGGTTATGACTCAAACACAAGGGCATATAGAGTCTTCAACAAATCCACTACATTAGTTGAGGTTTCTTGTGACATTATGTTTGATGAGACTAATGGCTCCCAAGTGGAGCAAGTTGATCTTGTGACATTGTGTCCATTGGGGATGTGTGTCCTAAGGAATCTGAAGAGCCCACACAAGCACAAGATCAACCGTCATCTTCCAATCAAGCATCTCCACCTACCCAAGATGAGGAACATGCTCAAGATGATGGGAATGAAGATCAAGAGGATGAGCCACCTCAAAAGGAGGACAATGATCAAGGAGAGATGAAGAGAATGAAGACAAGGAAGATGATCAAGAAATACAGGGTCAAAGACCACCACACCCAAGAGTCCACCAAAATTCAACGAGATCACCCTGTCAACTCCATCCTTGGTGACATTCATAAGGGGGTAACCACTAGATCTCGAGTTGCTCATTTTTGTGAACATTACCCTTTTGTTTCCTCTATTGAGCCATATAGGGTAGAGGATGCACTAAGAGATCCAGATTGGGTGCTGGTAATGCAAGAGGAACTCAACAACTTCACGAGGAATGAGGTATGCCATTTAGTTCCACGTCCTAATCAAAATGTTGTAGCTACCAAGTGGGTATTCTGCAACAAGAAAGACGAGCATGGTGTGGTGACAAAAAACAAAGCCCAACTTGTGGCCAAGGGTTATTCACAAGTCGAAGGTTTGGATTTCGATGAAACTTATGCACCCATAGCTAGGCTTGAGTCAATTCGTATATTACTTGCCTATGCTACTTACCATGGCTTTAAGCTTTATCAAATGGATGTGAAAAGTGCCTTCCTCAATGGACCTATCAAGGAAGAGCTCTACGTTGAGCAATCTCCCGACTTTGAAGATAGTTGAAAGGGAAATGTGCTCTTGGGCCATTTCTATAAGTGTTTTGGTGATTAGATGTCCAACACAAATGTTTTGAACTCTTATGTGCTAAATGTGTGAAAAGTGCAAATCAAAGTACAAGGTACGTTTCTAGACTCAGTATATTATTTTGTATACTAATGTGTTTGTCTAAAGTGCTAGAAACAGGACCAAGAAAAAAGAAGATTTGAATTGAAGAAGAGTTGGCTGTGTGCAACCAACAACTGCTCGAGCCTGGCGCACCGGACTGTCCGGTGCCCCAGGCTGGTCAACGGTGAACTAGCCGCTCTCGGGAAACGTGGAGTTATACGACTATAATTCACCAGACTGTCCGGTGAGTCATCCGCGACGAACTCGTCGCTCTCGGGAAAAGAAAAAGGCGACGTGGCTATAAATCACCGGACTGTCCGGTGGTGCACCGGACTGTCCGGTGAGCCAACGGCGCCAGCGCCAACGGTTGTCCATGCGATCAACGCATGACACGTGGCCCGCTCCAATGGTCGGCTGGGTGCACCGGACTGTCCGGTGCGCCAACCAGCCCCGAGGAGCAATGGTCGAATGTGCCCAATATGGAAGGAGATCACGCACCGGACAAGCTACAGTGGTTGTCCGGTGGCGCATCAGACTGTCCGGTGCGCCACTCGATAGAAGGCAAGGATAGCCTTCCATGTTGATCTCCAACGGCTCCTAGCTACCTTAGAGCTATAAAAGGGACCCCTAGGCGCATGGAGCATGACACTAAGCACTCTCTAAGTATACTAAGACATCCAGACTCTGCCTCCACGCATTTGATCGATTGTGTTAGTGATTTGAGCTCCGTTTGAGTTGCATACTCCCTATGCTGTGTTTTGAGCTCAAGTCTTGGCTTGTGTGCATGTGTGTGCTACGGATTTGAGTTTTGCGTGTGTTGCTCTCCCTCTCTTACTACTGTGATTCTCTTGTGACAAACTTGTAAGGGCGAGAGGCTCCAATCTGTGGAGATTCCTCGCAAACGGGAGAAAGACTATAAGTAAGAAAGCCGTGGTATTCAAGTTGATCATTGGATCGCTTGAAAGGGGTTGAGTGCAACCCTCGTCCATTGGGATGCCACAACGTGGAAGTAGGCAAGTGTTACTTGGCCGAACCATGGGATAAAAATCGTGTGTCTCGTGTGTTGCTTCTTGTGATTGCCTTATTTGCACGAGCGTGTTCCATAGCCACTTGATTTTACTAACTCCTTAACAATCAAGTTGTGGCTATTTAGTGTTTAATTTTTACAGGATCACCTATTCACCTCCCCTCTAGGTGCTCTCAATTGGTATCGGAGCCGTACTCTTCATCTAAGGGACTAACCGCCCAAAGAGATGGATCCTAAGGAAAAGGGGATGGTGGTCAATGACAAGGAAAAGGAGTCCATCTTCAACGAGCCAAGAGACAACAAGCCTACCGACTCAGGCTCGAGTCACAAGAAGAGAGACGGGAAGAAGAAGAGGCGCATCAAGAAAATCATCTACTACGACAGCTGTTGGGGCCGTGCTTCGGTGCGCCGAAGGTCTTACACGAAGAAGCAGCTTCGGCTGAAGTCGTCTCCAAGAGATGGCCGAAGGTTCCTTTTCATGGAGCTTCGGCGTTACAAACCGACATAGAGATAGAATGACCTTTTTATCCATAGAGGTCTGAGTCAATGTTGTAAACTTTTGTAAGGGGCATAATTGTAATTTGTCACAGGCTGCGACCTGTGCCTATAAATAGATGAACAGTACCTCTGTACTGTTCACGCGAACCTGCCGTTTGTTTTCGCATCACACTTGTTCCCTTGCTCTCCTCAAGACCGAAGGTACATTTGTAACTTGAAGTCATTTATATTCATTCATTCATGATAATTAAGATGGAAATAATTTCATGATCATATTTGAATATTTATTTCATGTTTCATGATTTATATGATATAAATGCTTCGTTCCTTGATATTATGTTTACGAAGGTACGTCCTTCGTAACCTTCGTCCGAAATTCTTTATATCCTGAGGGGATATAATGTTTTGGAGGACGAAGGACCTTAACACCTAACATTTTCTATGTTGCCTTGTTCTTAATTCGAAGCATTTGAGAACAAGCCCCCAACATTGGCGCCCACCTCCGGTGAACTCACTTCCACTTTTCTGAGCTGATGGCTTCGTTCAACAATCAAGCTGGAGCTGCTTCGGCTTCGAAGCTGGTGCTCCCGATAACAGGCGGTTCTTGCTCAGAACCGGCTAACAAGAAGCAGAAGAAGGAGGCTCAGAGAAGAGTGCAGCATGTTGGAGTGCAGGGACCCTTCATCAAGTCAAAATGGTCCCACATTCCAATTACTTTCTCTTAGGAAGACCTTCAGCTTAAGGATTATCCTCACAATGATGCCATGGTTATCTCTTGCGTGATCAAAGGATTTCTGGTCCACAATGTCCTAGTTGATACAGGCAGTGCAGCTGACATTATATTTGCTAAAGCCTTCAGACAAATGCAAGAGCCCGAAGACAAGATTCATGATGCTACGCACCCTCTTTGTGGCTTCGGAGGACGACAGATTGTAGCACTTGGGAAGATTACCATGCCGGTAACCTTCGGATTTGTTAACAACACAAGGACTGAGCAAATTGTGTTTGATATTGTTGACATGGAGTATCCTTACAATGCCATCATTGGCCGTGGTACTCTTAATGCCTTCGAAGCAATTCTTCACCCAGCTTATCTCTGCATGAAGATACCCTCGGATCAAGGGCCTATTGCTATTCATGGAAGCCAGGAAGCTGCTAGAAGGGCCGAAGGAAGCTGGACTGACTCCAAGGCAATCCATAACATAGATGGAGCTGAAGCTTGTGAACAGTACAAATTCAGGAGGGAGAAGGCAGCTTCAGCGGATCAGCCGAAGCCCATGTTATTGTGTGAAGACATAGCAGAGCAGAAGGTGCTGTTGGGCTCGCAATTATCTGAAGACCAGGAGAAAACCTTGATAAGGTTTTTATTCAACAACAAAGATGTTTTTGCATGGTCAGCCAATGATCTCTGTGGAGTAAATCGGGATGTTATTGAACATTCGCTCAATGTTGACCCTTCCTTCAGACCCCGAAAGCAGAGGCTTCGGAAAATGTCTGATGACAAGGCCGAAGGGGCTCGCAATGAAGTAAAAAGACTCCTCAGTGCAGGAGTTATCAGAGAAGTGAAGTATCCAGAGTGGCTAGCTAACACTGTTATGGTGAAGAAGGCCAATGGCAAATGGAGAATGTGTATTGATTTCACAGATCTTAATAAGGCTTGTCCGAAGGATGAATTCCCGCTGCCAAGGATAGACTCTTTAGTCGATGCAGCAGCTTCTTCAGAGCTCATGAGTCTCCTAGATTGCTACTCAGGCTATCATCAAATTTGGATGAAGAAGGAAGATGAGCCAAAAACCAGCTTCATAACCCCAAGTGGTACATATTGCTATCTTCGGATGCCTGAGGGGCTCAAAAATGCCGGAGGAAGTTTCAGCCGAATGACAGCGAAGGTTCTCCAGTCTCAGATAGGCAGAAATGTGTTGACTTATGTCGATGACATTATTGTAAAAAGCACGAAGCAGGAAAATCATATTGCTGATCTGCAGGAGACCTTCGCCAGCTTCAGACAAGCTGGTCTGAAGCTGAATCCAGAAAAATGTGTCTTCGGAGTGAAGAAGGGCAAATTTCTTGGATGCTTGGTTTCAACAAAGGGAATCGAAGCTAATCCAAATAAAATCGAAGCTATACTTCGAATGGAGCCACCAACCACAAGAAAGGGGGCCCAAAGATTGACAGGAAGGCTGGCATCTCTCAACAGATTTATATCCAGATCAGCAGAAAGAAACTTACCATTCTTCGAGGTGCTGAAGTCAGCTGAAGTCTTTCAATGGGGCCCAAGTCAACAAAAAGCCTTCGAAGAGCTGAAGCAATACTTAATAGATCTAACAACATTAACCCCACCAGCGCCAGGGGCTCCCCTGTTGTTATATGTGGCAGCTTCGCACTCAGCAGTAAGTGCCGCACTTGTCCAGGAGAAGTTTGATGGACAGGTCAAGAAGCAGGTCCCAGTATATTTTGTATCTGAGGTCCTCAGTGTCTCAAAGAAAAATTATACAGAGCTGGAGAAGGTGTTGTATGCCGTTTTAATGGCATCCAGAAAGCTTCGGCATTATTTTCAGGCATACAATATTATTGTTCCTTCTTCGCAGCCGTTGAAGGATATCATGAGAAATAGAGAAGCTACTGGCCGGATTGGAAAATGGGCTGCGGAGCTCAATGAATTTTACATTGATTATGTGCATAGATCCTCAATCCAGTCTCAAGCATTGGCAGATTTCATTGCCGACTGGACGCCAGGGGCTCAGGACGAAGAAGCAAATAAAGATGCCGAAGTATGGACAGTGTTTTGTGATGGCTCTTGGGGAACCTTCGGAGCAGGTGCAGCTGCTGTGTTGGTCTCACCGTCCAAGGTTAAAACTTGCTATGCAGCAAGACTTGACTTCAGCTGCACAAATAATATAACTGAGTACGAAGCCCTGCTCCTGGGTCTTCGGAAACTAAAGGCAATGGGAATCAGAAGGGCGATTCTTAAAACTGATTCCCAGGTTGTTTCGGGTCATATTGACAAAAGTTGCAAGGCTAAAGACCCGAAGCTTGAAAAATACCTAGATACGGTCCGAAGGATCGAGGCCTCCTTCGAAGGATTTTCTGTCAAGAATATCCCTCGAGGACAAAATGAGCATGCTGATTTACTAGCCAAGTCTGCAGCACAGGGGCTGCCGTTACCTTCGGATGTCTTCTTCGAAACAATAAAGGCACCTTCAGTGGAGCTACTTGAAAGAGCAGTCCTCAACATTTCTCCTGTTTACAGCGAAGATTGGAGAACTGAAATAATCTCTTACCTTCAGGGTAACTTCCTATCAGATGACGAAGCTTATAATAAAAGGATAGAGGCGAGAGCTCGTCCGTATGTCATGATAGAAGGGGAGTTATACAAGCATGGAGTTTGTGCCCCGTTGCTCAAGTGCTTGTCTAGAACCGAAGGTATAGAGTTAATGAAAGAAATACATGCAGGCCTGTGTGGATCCCACATCGGATCCAGGCCATTACTTGGAAAAGTGTTCCGCCAAGGATTTTATTGGCCGAAGGCAGCTTCGGATGCAGCGGAGTTAGTTCAAAAGTGCGAAGGTTGTCAGAAATGTGCAAGAGATCAAAAGCAACCTTCGTCTTTGACACAGCTGATACAACTCATCTGGCCATTGCAAAGGTGGGGCCTTGACTTGTTGGGCCCATTACCACCGGCCCAAGGGAATCTAAAATATGTCATAGTAGCTGTGGAGTATTTTTCCAAGTGGATTGAGGCGAAGCCATTAGCCACAATAACTTCGGCCACTGTCCAAAAGTTTTTCTGGCAGAATATTGTCTGTCGTTTCGGGGTACCGAAGGCCATCACTGTAGATAATGGAACGCAGTTCGACTCCGAAGCTTTCAGAAATTTCTGTGATCAAATTGGAACGAAGATCTATTTTGCATCAGTCAGGCATCCGGAGTCGAATGGGCTTGTTGAAAGGGCCAACGGCATCATAATGACAGGAATAATGAAGCTAATCTTTAATCAACCAAGGGGAAAGTGGCCAGATCAGTTGACCAAAGTGGTATGGAGCCACAATACAACAACATCAAGGTCTACAGGCTTTACCCCATTCAAGTTATTATTCGGTGACGAAGCAATAACTCCGGAAGAAGTTAAAGCTGGATCAATAAGAGTGGTAGCTTCGGCGGAATCAGATGCCGAAGATGCTTGCCTTGTGGAAAAAGATGCCTTAGAAGGGATCAGGCTTCAGGCCGTGGAGAATATCAACAAATATCAAGCTGAAACAATCAAATGGCGAGATAGAAAGGTCCGGCTAAAAAATATTGAGCCAGGACATTTGGTGCTTCGGAGAGTGGCCAACCCAGATACAGTGGGCAAGCTACAATTGAAATGGGAAGGGCCTTTCTTAGTAGCATCCTCGTCAAGGCCTGGGTCATACAGACTGAAGGACATGGATGGCAATGAAATTCCAAGATCTTGGAATGCAGATGAGCTTCGGAGATATTATGTATAAATTGATGTAACTTTTTATGTTTTTCGTTTTCTTTTTCATGGCACCCTTTTCCTTTCTAAAGGGGGAGAAAGGTTTTTAATGGGGCCATCATATGTAATTTCCTTTTTAGTTTTATAAGAGCAAAATCCCCCAAAAAATGTAAATGTAAAAGCTGAGAACGCACCATCGAGTGCCGAAACTGAAAAAGAGAAGAAGCTCCAAAGACGTCCCTAAGGGGATGCAGAGCTCTGATTCCGCTGAAAGTAAAAGGCGAAGAAGCTCCAAAGACGTCCCTAAGGGGATGCAGAGCTCTGATTCCGCTGAAAGTAAAAGGCGAAGAAGCTCCAAAGACGTCCCTAAGGGGATGCAGAGCTTACAGCGAAAAGTCAACGCTGATACCGCCTAAGTAACAGGCGAAGAAGCTCCAAAGACGTTCCTAAGGGAATGCAGAGCTTATACTGCCTAAGTAAAAGGCGAAGAAGCTCCAAAGACGTTCCTAAGGGGATGCAGAGCTGATGTGTGGTTGGTTCTAAAGAAACAATGGCTGAGAGTGTGGCTTCGGACATATGTTTTGGACATTCATTCGCACATTACATTACATCATGGCATTTGCATGCATAAGCATTCATTCATAGCATTTATGTACCAAAGTGGTTGCTTCGGCAAAGAGAAGAAGAGGATTTTTTATGTAAAAGAAAAGCTTCGGCAAAAAGGAGAAGTGGTTTTTTATGATTCGTTATGCTTTGTTGTGTACAAAAAAGAAAAGCTTAGGTAAAAAGAAGTGGTCCCTTATGCTTTGTTGTGTACAAAAAAGAAAGGCTTCGTCGCTCGGCAAAAGAAGAATTGGTCTCTTATGCTTCGTTGTGTACGAAAAGAAGGGAAGGTGTTTTTTCGCCCTTGGCTCAAAATACTGATTTCGTCCACATCAAAGCGCCTCAGTAGGAGGGTAAGAATATATTACAAGGTATGTACAAAGTTCCTTGAGAACAGTTCAATTGTATTTACAAAAGTTGTTGCAAAAGTATCCTAAGTTTTTCCTATAGTATACTTCTACTGATTTTCATTAAGCTTCAGCTTCGACGACAGCTTCGGCGGCATATACTCTAAGTATCACCTTCAGCTTCGTCATCCTACATAAATCAAGGTATCGTGAGTAAAAATCAAGTGCAAAGGAGAAAGTAAGTACGAAGTTTCATTTCTTACTGGTTCAAGATGACTTCGAGCTTCGTCTCCAGCCTTCTCCCGCCCGCCTTTTGTCCATATCATTTTTATAAATCTATTTGAGATGCTTCGGGCGAGGTCAGGTATATCATCCAGGATTGATGGAGACAGGGTGAAGTTGGGCCTGTTGACAATTTTTCCATGCTCGCAGCCGGCCTTCAGGAATGCAGCAGCGGTACCCCGAGAAGCTACCCAGGCACAGAAGTCGCCGTGCCCGGCTATAACTTCGTCAAGTTCTTCGATTTCAGCTTCAATATGATCGAAGGCCTGTGGTAAATTTTCCACTGAGGGGTTAAACTTCCCGCTGCTGGCTCCAACAGAGTAAAATATCTTTTTTAATTGTTCAATACAATTATTGCTAAATTTCAAGCATTTGTCTTGAAGGCTTGTTAACGATTTCTTCAACTCTGAGCTGGCTTGGACTTCGGCTTCAAGTTTCGAATTAAGTTCTAGCTTCTCCTGATCGAATTGTTTTGATTGACTGATAAGCTTCGAATTCAATTCTGATATCTTAGCCTCAGTCTCTGCCAGCAAGCCTTCGGTTGATTGGAGCTCGAAGTCTTTCTTTTCAATGATAGCTGATTGTTCTTTTATCTTGCTCTCTAAATTTTCGATTATAGCTTCGTGTTTTTTGTCCTCCAAGTCTTGTTGCATCTTCAGAGCTTTGCTCAGTAGCATGCTCTACACAGAAACAACTTACGTTAGTAACATTTTCATTATTAACAGCAATAAAAACCAGAGAAAAGGTTGTTTACCTTGAAGTTGGAGTAAAATAAGCTGCCGACGATATGTTGTCGTCGGTAGCGGCTGATGTCTGTCTCTAGCTTCGGAAAACCGATACTCTTTGATAGAGTACCGATTACCTTAGCTCCAGTTTGGTCTCGAATGCAGCCTAACTTTTCATCGTCTACACCTCCAAATAGGAGAGCTCCTGGCTTGTAGCCGCAAGATTTGGCATAGTCCTTAAGTTCTTCCATTTCGGCCTTCGACAGTTTTTGCCCGATTAAATTTTGGAATGTGTAGGCTTCGTTGTCCGAAGTGTCCTCGGCTATTTCTTTCCCCTTCCCAGGCACTGTGGCCATGGTTTTTTCAGCAGCAGTGCCAGCTTCTTCTGCAGCCATGTCTTGCAAAATTTTGTCAATGTCCTCAATGGTAGTTTCCAAGTTTACATCTTCGGCTGTGGCGGCTTCGGTAGCCGCGACCTCCGAAGGTGCGACTTCGACGTTTGTGGTGCCTTCGACAGCTGGTGTTTTCTGAATTGACGCCCTAGGCGGCGTCTTGTCGATAACTTCAGTTACTGCAATAATTCTTTGCCGCTTGGGTTTGGTTATCTTCGTTTGATCTGGCTCGTCCACCTTTCGAAAAAGCTTCGTCAGTTGGAGCCCTAATGGACTTAGCTTCGTGGGCATGGGTTCAGTCATTACCTTTAAAATTTCCTCCACGTCGCTGGTAGAAGGTGGTGTGGGGGTCCCCTCTTCTTCGGATATTTTTCGCTTCGGAGTTGATATTTTTCCTTTCTTGGGAATTTTCTTCTCTTTTGCTGGTCTTTCTTCATCCTTGTTCAGAGTTTCGGCCACTCTTTTTCTTTTGTGGCCCTCGGCACCCTTGTTCAACTGCTCATAGTCAGGGTACTCGAAGCCCAGGGCATCAAGCACTCGGTTCAGCCTTCGCTTCGGTCGGGCGCCGAAGGCCGCTGTCATTAGTTGATCCTCTTTTTTGGAATAATTCCCCAGGATTTCATTGCACATCACCTCGACTGTGTCCAGCCACTCTTGGCAGGGCTTCTTAAAGTATTTCTTGAATTTGAAGTGATAGGGCAGCCGGACAAGATCCCCTTTCTTCTTCTCCCCCTTTAACTTTGGCATTTCCCATTCCTTCAGAGTAGGGAAGACTTTGAATGCCAAGAATTCTTGGACCAGATCCCTGGTACCGATATGCTCTGCAATAATTCCGAATTCATCCATTGCCTGCTGTGTTTCACCCTTTGGCGTCATGTTGCAGTGGGGTCGGGTTTCTCCGAAGATCAGCTCGATTGGACTTTGCACAAGCTTCTCCTTGTTGTCATCAACTTTGACATAGAACCATTCTGATTTCCAGCCTGCCGGCCATTTGCTTCGGTAGCTAATTACAGGAAACTTTGCCGTTTTCCGGTAGGCAAAATTGTAGCAACCGAAGTTATCGTGTAGCCCATCTTTTCTGGCCTTGGTTTGATAATGCAACTCATGAACTCGACAGAAACTGTCAGCAAATGGCTCCACTGCTTGGCTTCGGAGGGCCCAGATATAAACGCTTAGCCTAACGATGGCGTTAGGAGTTAACTGGTGAAGGTAGATACCAAACCTCTTCAGTATCTCCGCAACAATCTCGTGAAGAGGGAATCTCAGCCCAGCCTTTAAAAAACTCTTGAAGATGACAATCTCGTCCTTCTCTGGCTTCGGGGTAGTTTCTTCTCCCCCGAAGCGGAGTAGCTTCTTCTGATTTTCATTGAAATAACCTGCTTTCACCATCTTCGAAAGATCAGCCTTTGAAACAGTTGATTTCCCAAAATCCAGGTGACTGGGCTTGCTGGGCATGGAAATGCGGTAGTCATCTTCGGGATCAGTCCCTTCAATGTTTTCTTCTTCTCCTTCGGTAGTTGTCGGGTTTGCTTCAGCAGCAGGCATTTCTTCCGCAGTCACTAGACCGAAACGCTGCATCGCTTCGGAGATGGGCACAGTGTTCGTACCTTCGGCTTCGTCTCCCTCACGTACAACTTTGGCAGTAGATCGCACTCTCGCCATTTGATTCTGAGTTTGGGGAAGTCAGATACTTTTTTCTTTTTTCTTTTCTCCCGAAGCTCTTCTTTCTGACGAAGCTCTTCTTTCTGAGAATCAAGCTTCGGCTATAGTTAAAAATTTTGGCAGCAAAACAGTGCAAATAGCAATGAATGCTGTGGTAACTTCACACCTACCCGTCTGTTTATATAGTGCTGCAGGCAAGAAGGCGAAGCGGCAGGATTTTTTACACCAAGCGGGCAGTCACTCGTACTCGCTGTGCAGTGGACCGCAAAGATCAAACAGTAACTCTGCAGGGTGGGCCTGGCACACGCTCGGAAGCCGGATCGTTTCTCCGCAACGAGCTCAGGGAAGGTGTTTTTTGGACCTTCGGCTTCCCGAAGCTGAAGAGGCTTTTTTCACGGGTCAAGCTCGTTACGAAAAACGATCTAGCACCGCGAAAGGGGCTACTGTTGGGGCCGTGCTTCGGTGCGCCGAAGGTCTTACACGAAGAAGCAGCTTCGGCTGAAGTCGTCTCCAAGAGATGGCCGAAGGTTCCTTTTCATGGAGCTTCGGCGTTACAAACCGACATAGAGATAGAATGACCTTTTTATCCATAGAGGTCTGAGTCAATGTTGTAAACTTTTGTAAGGGGCATAATTGTAATTTGTCACAGGCTGCGACCTGTGCCTATAAATAGATGAACAGTACCTCTGTACTGTTCACGCGAACCTGCCATTTGTTTTCGCATCACACTTGTTCCCTTGCTCTCCTCAAGACCGAAGGTACATTTGTAACTTGAAGTCATTTATATTCATTCATTCATGATAATTAAGATGGAAATAATTTCATGATCATATTTGAATATTTATTTCATGTTTCATGATTTATATGATATAAATGCTTCGTTCCTTGATATTATGTTTACGAAGGTACGTCCTTCGTAACCTTCGTCCGAAATTCTTTATATCCTGAGGGGATATAATGTTTTGGAGGACGAAGGACCTTAACACCTAACATTTTCTATGTTGCCTTGTTCTTAATTCGAAGCATTTGAGAACAAGCCCCCAACAACAGCGATGCCTCGTCTTCTTCACCACGGTACGACGACAATGACTCCTCGTCAAAGAAAAAGATGGTTAATCAAAACTATTCATTTGATTATTCTTGTAATCCGTACAATTCAAATTCTCATTTACTATCAATTCCACTTGGGAAACCCCCACACTTTGATGGAGAAGACTATTCCTTCTGGAGACATAAAATGCGTAGTAATTTATTTTCCCTCCATCCTAGTATCTGGGAGATTGTTGAAAACACATTTTGATAGTACTGACAATCCTGTTTTCATAAATGAGCAAATTCATAAAAATGCCCAAGCCACTATTGTGCTGCTAGCATCTCTATGCAGGGATGAATATAACAAGGTCAGTGGCTTGGACAACGCCAAACAAATCTGGGACACCCTCAAAATATCTCACGAGGGTAATGACGCCACCATGATCACCAATATGGAACTGGTGGAAGGCGAACTGGGGAGGTTCGCGATGATCAGGGGAGAGGAGCCAACATAGACCTACAACAGGCTCAAGACCCTGGTCAACAAAATCCGAAGCTATGGGAGCACAAGATGGACGGATCATGACATCGTCCGACTCATGCTCAGGTCATTTATAGTTATTGACCCCCATCTTGTGAATCTTATTTGTGAAAACCCTAGGTACACCAAAATGACGCTCGAAGAGATCCTCGAAAAATTCGTAAGCGGGCACATGATGGTTAAGGAGGCAAGATATGTGGATGATGCCTTGAACGGTCCACTACCCGTCTACGAGCCGCATCCTATTGCTCTCAAGGCAACAAGCAGCAAGGAGGCGCTACCAAGCAAGATAGCACAAGTGGAGGCTACCGGGCTCAACGAGGACGAAATGGCGCTTATCATCAAGCGTTTCAAGACTGCTCTTAACGGACGTAAGGAGTACCCCAACAAGAACAAAACAAGGGGAAAGCGTTCATGCTTCAAATGCGGTAAGACTGGTCATTTCATAGCATAATGGCCCGATAATGACAATGACCAGGGACAAGAAAAGAGCAGGAAGAGGGAGAAAAAGAAGAACTACAGGAAGGCAAAGGGCGAGGCGCACCTTGGAAAAGAATGGGATTCAGACTGCTCCTCGTTCGACTCCGACGATGAAGGTTTAGCTGCCTCGGCCTTCGACAAGTCTTCACTCTTCCCCAACAAACGCCATACATGTCTTATGGCCAAGGAAAAGAAGGTATATGTTCAAGATACCCCTAAGTACACTTCTTCTAGCGAAGAGGAACCTTCTGATGATGAAGTAGATTACTCTGATTTATTTAAAGGGTTAGATCGAGCTAAAGTAGAGAAAATAAATGAATCAATCGATGCTCAATGAAAAAGATAGACTACTAGAAAAGCAAGAGGATATTTTATATGAGGAACATGACAAATTTGTTAGTGTGCAAAAATCTCTTGCTTTAGAAGTTAAAAGGAATGAAATGCTATCCTCAGAGTTGTCTGCTTGCCATGAATCTGCCTCTAGTTTAAGAAGCTTAAATGATGAATTAAATGCTAAGCTAGAGGAAGTTAACAAAACTAGTTCATGTGTAGAGCATCTTGTTATTTGTAATAGATGTAATGATTTTGATATTGATGCCTGTGATGAACATCTTGCTTCTATTACCAAATTGAACAATGAGGTGGCAAGTCTTAATGCTCAACTTAAGACTTGCAAAGTTGAATTTGATAAACTAAAATTTGCTAGGGATGCCTACACTGTTGGTAGACACCCCTCAATTAAGGATGGGCTTGGTTTTCGAAAGGAAACCAAGAACTTAACAAGCCAAAGGACTCCCATTCTCAACAAGGAGAAAGGGAAGGCCCCTATGGCTAGTAGTCCCCAAAAGAATCATGCTTACATTTATGATAGAAAATTTACTAGGAATGCTCATAATGATAGATACTATGATCATGCTATGATTGCTTCCAGCTCTACTTATAATTGTGGTAGAGATAGGCCTAGACGCAATCATGTTGTGTCTCATGCGCCTAGGAGAAATTATGCTACTCATGCTTCTAGGAAAATGTGCAATGAACCTATCACTGTTTTTCATGCTTGCAACACTTCTTTTGTACTTTCATGTAAGAATGCAAAAGTAGTTGCTAGGAAGTTGGGATCCAAATGCAAGGGAGACAAAACATGCATATGGGTTCCAAAAACTATTGTGACTAACCTGGTAGGACCCAACAAGAGTTGGGTACCTAAAGCCCAAACTTAAATTGCCTTGTAGGTTTATGCATCCGGCGGCTCAAGCTAGATTATCAACAGCGGATGCACAAACCACATGACAGGGGAGAAGAAGATGTTCACCTTCTACGCCAAGAACAAGGATTCCCAGGATACAATCATATTTGGAGATGGGAATCAAGGCAAGGTCAAAGGTTTGGGAAAGATAGCCATCACAAGCGAGCACTCCATTTCAAATGTATTTTTAGTAGAGTCGCTAGGATACAACCTTCTGTCTATAAGTCAATTGTGCCACATGGGTTACAATTGTTTGTTTACAAATGTTGATGTATCTGTCTTTAGAAGGAGTGATGGTTCACTAGCTTTTAAGGGTGTATTAAACGACAAGCTCTATTTAGTTGATTTTTCGAAAGAGAATGTCGATCTAGATGCATGCTTAATGGCTAAGACTAGTATGGGCTGGCTTTGGCATCGCCGTCTAGCACATGTTGGGATGAAGAACCTTCATAAACTTCTAAAGGGATATCTTGTGTTAGGACTAACCAATGTCTGTTTTGAGAAAGACAGACTTTGTGCAGCATGTCAGGCAGGAAAACAGATGAGAAGCACTCATCACAGCAAGAATGCGATGACAACATCAAGACCACTGGAGCTTCTTCACATGGATCACTTCGGACCCGTTGCCTACCTCAGCATCGGGGGAAGTAAGTATGGTCTTGTAATTGTTGATGATTTTTCCCGCTTCACTTGGGTGTTCTTTTTTTGCAGGATAAGTCAGAAACCCAAGGGACCCTAAAGCGCTTCTTAAGGAGAGCTCAAAACAAATTTGAGCTAAAGGTGAAGAAGATAAGGAGCGACAATGGGTCTGAGTTCAAGAATCTACAAGTAGAAGAGTTTCTCGAGGAGGAAGGCATCAAGCATGAGTTCTCCGCTCCCTATACACCACAACAAAATGGTGTGGTAGAGAGGAAGAACAAGACGCTAATCGACATGGCGAGAACGATGCTTGGAGAGTTCAAGACGCCCGAGCGGTTTTGGTCAGAAGCTGTGAACACAGCCTACCACGCTATAAACCGGCTCTATCTGCATCGCCTCCTCAAGAAGACCAACTACGAACTTATTACAGGTAACAAACCCAATGTCTCTTACATTCGTGTATTTGGGAGCAAATGCTACATTATGGTAAAGAAAGGTAGACATTTTAAATTTGCTCCCAAGGCAGTAGAAGGGTTTTTACTAGGGTATGACTCAAATACAAAGGCGTATATGGTCTTCAACAAATCATCAGGATTAGTTGAAGTCTTTAGTGGCGTTGTATTTGATGAGACTGATGGCTCTCCAAGAGAGCAAGTTGATCTTGATGATGTAGATGAAGAAGAAATTCCGACGGCCGCAATATGCACGATGGCGATAGGTGATGTGCGACCATAGGAACTACAGGAACATGATCAACCATCTTCCTCGACAATGGTGCGTCCCTCAACTCAAGGCAGTGAACAGGTACCTCAAGAAGAGGAACAGGATCAAGGGGGAGCACAGGAAGAACAAGTAATGGAGTAAGAAGCACCACGGGTCCCTCCAACTCAAGTCCGAGCGACGATCCAAAGACATCACCCCGTCGATCAAATTCTGGGTGACATCAGCAAGGGAGTAACTACTCGTTCATGATTAGCTAATTTTTGTGAGCATTACTCGTTTGTCTCTTCTATTGAGCCTTTCAGGGTAGAAGAGGCCTTGCAGGATCCTGACTGGGTGTTGGCCATGCAGGAAGAGCTCAACAACTTCAAGAGAAATGAAGTCTAGAGCCTGGTGCCACGTCTAAAGCAAAACGTTGTAGGAACCAAGTGGGTGTTCCGCAACAAGCAAGACGAGCACGGAGTGGTGACAAGAAACAAGGCTCGACTTGTGGCAAAAGGTTATGCCCAAGTCGCAGGTTTGGATTTCGAGGAGACTTTTGCTCCTGTGGCTAGGTTGGAGTCAATTCGAATATTATTGGCCTATGTCGCTCACCATTCCTTTAGGCTATTCCAAATGGACGTCAAGAGCGCCTTCCTCAGTGGGCCAATCAAGGAGGAGGTATACGTGGAACAACCCCTAGCTTTGAGGTTGACAGGTATCCCGACCACGTGTATAAGCTCTCTAAGGCACTCTATGGACTTAAGCAAGCCCTAAGAGCATGGTATGAATGCCTTAGAGATTTCTTAATTGCTAATGCTTTCAAGGTTGGGAAAGCTGATCCCACTCTTTTTACCAAGACTTGTGATGGTGATCTCTTTGTGTGCCAAATTTATGTCGATGACATAATATTTGGTTCTACTAACCAAAAGTCTTGTGAGGAGTTCAGCAGGGTGATGATGCAAAAGTTCGAGATGTCGATGATGGACGAGTTGACCTACTTCCTTGGATTTCAAGTGAAGCAACTCAAGGACGACACCTTCATCTCCCAAACGAAGTACACTTAGGATCTTTTCAAGAGGTTTGGGATGAAGGACGCCAAGCCCGCGAAGACACCGATGGGAACTGACGGACACATTGACCTCAACAAAGGAGGTAAGTCCGTTGATCAAAAGGCATACCGGTCAATGATAGGTTCATTACCTTATCTTTGCGCTAGTAGACCGGACATTATGCTTAGTGTATGCATGTGTGCTAGATATCAATCCGACCCCAAGGACTGTCACCTTGTGGCCGTTAAACGAATTCTAAGGTATTTAGTTTCTATGCATCGCTTCGAGATCTGGTATCCAAAGGGGTCTATCTTTGACTTGATTGGATACTCAAACTCCGATTATGCCGGGTGCAAGGTTGATAGGAAGAGTACATCAGGGACGTGCCAATTTCAAGGAAGGTCCCTGGTGTCCTGAAGTTCGAAGAAACAAACATCCGTTGCCCTATCCACCGTTGAAGCTGAGTACGTAGCCGCAGGACAGTGTTGCGCGCAAGTACTTTGGATGAGGCAAACCCTCTAGGACTTTGGCTACAATCTGAGCAAAGTCCCACTCCTATGTGACAATGAGAGTGCAATCCGCTTGGCGGATAATCCTGTTGAACACAGGCGCACTAAGCACATAGACATCCGGCATCACTTCCTGAGAGACCACCAGTAAAAGGGAGATATCGAGGTATACCATATTAGCACCGAGAACCAGCTAGCCGATATCTTCACCAAGCCTTTAGATGAGAAAAGGTTTTGCAGGTTGCATAGTGAGCTAAATGTCTTAGATTCCTGTAACTTGGATTGATCTATAGCATACATGTGTTCTATGCCTTTGATCATGTTACTTTGTGCATTTAAATCAATTATTGTTTGGCTGTGGTGCTCAAGTTGTACAAGTCATCCCCGGACCTCACAAGTCCATATGCAAATGTTGCATATATTTAGGGGGAGATGTGCTACAACTTGATCCCTTTGAGACTAATTTGTTTGTTTGAGTATATGTTGTAAGGAAAATGGACCCCGGGCCATTTGGCTAATCGAGTTTTGGTGTTTGATGAACAACACAATCCGTGAACTAATAAGTTTTCTAGTGTTTATGTTTGTAGTTCACAGGATGCAAGATTTACTTGGACTAAGGAATTGAGGAAAGCAACACCTCAAAAGAAGACATTAAGAAGATTCAAGAAAAGTCCAAGTGTGTTGCTGCGAACTGTCTGTGCGAAGGCGCACCGGACTGTCCGGTGCCCACACGCCGGACTGTCCGGTGCACCAGGGAACTTCAGCCCAACGGCTAGTTCTAGGTGGCACTCGGAGAGAAGACCACCAGACTGTCCGATGTGAGCACCAGACTATCCGGTGTGGAAAAGCCTGCGACACCAACGGTCACCTGCTCTGACAGAGCAACGGCTAGGCGCACCGGACAGGCTACAGTGCGCTGTCCGGTGCACCACCGGACTGTCCGGTGTGCCGCAGAGAACTACAGCTTTTCTCCAACGGCTAGAATTGTGTTGGGGGCTATAAATACACACCCAACCGGCCATTTGAAGGTGTTGGAGCCCAAGCAACATACCAAGGCATATAATGCACATTTCCAAGAGCTCAAACACCCAAGTGCTTAATAGAATCACTCGGTGATTAGCGTAGGTGCTTTGCAAAGTGCTTAGGTTAGTTAGACCGCTTTAGCGCTTGCTCTAGGTGAACCCTAGTTAGTTGAGTGAGTTTTGTAAAACCACACAACCCCTCGGCTCTTGCGTGAGTCGTTGTAATTGTACCGAGTGGGGTGAGAGTCTTGCGAGACCGTGACAACCGCGTTTGTGTCACGGCCACCATCGTGTACCGGAGGGAACGAGGCCAACGGTGTTTCAGTCGGAAACTCGATAGTGGAGACGGCGGGGAGCGTCCGAGAGGAGCCGGAAGTGGAGCATCACTTGCGCGTGGAGAAGGCCCGCGGCTCTCTACGGAGTTACTCGACCATGGTGCTTGGCCCTCGCGTGGGCTTCCCTTTGCGTAGGGGCACCAACGAGGATTAGTCGGGACCTTGCGTGGTTCCAGATACCTCGATAAAAATACCGGCGTCATCCACGAGAGTTTGCTTCTCTACTTTGCTCTTTAAGTTTCCGCATTTATATTAAGCATTTAAGTTTCAATCTTGTATACATACTTATTTAGTGTAGATTGAAACTTAGCCATTATGGTAGAGATAGCAACACTTAGACAAAACCTAGATTGCGCTTTCTAGTTTGATTATTTGCATAGGTTTTGCTCTAGGGATTTAATTGTGGCCTAGTTTAGTAAAAGTTTTAGAAGTCCTAATTCACCCCCCTCTTAGGCGTCATCCGTTTCCTACAAGTGGCACCAAAGCCCGGTTTGGCTCATTTGAAACGTTTTAGCTTCACAGCTAAAAGAGCCGACGCTTTTTAGAGGAAGGGATGGATACCCATAGGCCACCACACTTCGACGGCACTAACTTCCCATATTATAGTGCTAGAATGGCTTGTTACCTAGAGGCCATTGATCTAGGTGTTTGGAGTGTCACTCGTGACGGGATGAAACCCCTCAAGAATCCCGAGAAACCCACCACGAGTGAGGAAAAAGAAATTCATTTAAATGCTAGAGCCAAAAATTGCTTGTATGAATGTCTTAGCATGGATATTTTAAATCAAGTATTTACTTTGAAAACTGCTAATGAGATTTGGCTAAAATTGCATGAGCTCCATGACGGCACATCCAATGTCCGTGAGCAAAAACATTGCCAAGTCTTAAATGAGTATAATTCTTTTGCTATGAAAGATGATGAGCTTGTTAGAGACATGTATTCTCGTTTGAATCTAATTATCAATGAGCTCAATTCTATTGGCATTAATAAGCTAGGTGATGCGGACATTGTGAGGAAGATTATCTCCCTGCTACCACAACAAAGATATGGGAGCATCATCACCATCCTTCACAACATGGAGGACCTGAGCAACATGACCCCGACCATTGTGATTGGGAAAATCGCGGCCTTTGAGATGTCGCGAAAAATGAGTCCGGGAGAGGAGCCAGCTTCCTCAAGACCATATGCTTTTGCATGTGAAGAAAAAAAAGGGAAAAAGAAGGCTCCCACTCCAAGTTCCACAAGCGAAGAAGAGGAGGAAGAAGAAAGTGATGATGATGAAGGTAATCAACCATGCACATCATCCTTGTAACACCCCAGGTGTTCCTTAGGGTGTTCACCCCCGGGGCTACACTATTAGACCTATCATCACATGTGGTTTAGTTTGAGCAAAGTACCCCAAACTTGGAGATCAAGATCCTAAGTAAGTGTAACCCATCTTAGATGTCATGCCTTGGTTTATTATGCAAGTATATAGGGGAGAATTGCCCAAACCCTAATGCAAACCCCTTTGGACAATTGGAACCCTAGAAGTAAGTATGACCAAAAGGTTATGAAAACCACATGATCATGACTTGGGCCAATTATTAAGGTTGTAGTACACTTAATACCCTACAAATAATAGTAAGAAAGTAACCCCAAAAAGATTTCAGAAAAACCCCAAAAAGTTCACCAAAGGTTTGGACATAAGAGAAAAATCAGAATTCTTCTAAGTCCAAAACCAACCCCCTTTTCAAAGATCAAACATGTTCACCCTCATTCAAACTTCAAAACCATTTTACCCAATTGACAAAGTGGCGCCAAAATACCTCTAGAATACCCTGGAGAAAGTTGAACCCCACCCTAAGTCGTTTGACACGACTTGGCATGGCTTTTGTCCCGGTTTGGACAGCTAGGACAGAGGCAACTTCTCACCCCTATATCTCCCTACCCCGACCGTATCTTGACTTGAGACACACATCAAAAAGGTAGGATATGGTGCAGGGAAGAGATCGTACACAGTGGTTTTGCCAAGATCTTCACGCTAAGGTGCTCCAATCGGCTGTTGAACCATGGCAGAAGCAAACACACACGTGTTCGACGCGGGCTGACCCTCGGGGGGCGCGCTCAGAGCACGCCCGTGCGCGAACCCCCGCGCGCCCGTGGCCGCCTGTGACCATGCTCACGCCACGGCTATAAAGCCCGCCCCAGCGCCCGGCTATCTTCACCATTGCATCCTCTATCCCACGCCGAACTCCCCGGAGCTCACCCATAGCTCCGACGACCTCTCCGCAACCCGCCAGAGCCGCCCGAGGACAACCACCGTGGCCGAACCATTTTCCACCCTCCTCCGCTCGATCCAAGCCCCTAGGTAGCTTCCCTAGGAGGCCGTGAAGCTTGCCAGAGCTTGAACCAGGGACCCTCGCCACCGGAAAGGCGCAATCGCGCTCGCCGGAGTTCAGAACCCCGCCGGCGCACGTGGACCGGGTGAGTCTCTGCGCCATTTTCCGATTCACTGCACACATAGCCTCTACGTCATCCCGTGGAGCTCATCGTGCCGTTTAATTGAACAAGATCGCTGTGGTTAGGCCGGAGCTCTCGCCGCCGACGAGTTCACCCGCCTGCGCACGTGGACCGGTCGATTCCGACCACCACCGCCGTCGAGCCATACCTCGCTGTGACCGCCAGGACCTCCCGGAGCCAACCCCGCCCCTCGCCGGACCTCTCCCGCCGCCGGTAAGCCACACCGTCCTTTTCCTTTCCGCGGTTACTGTTTACATAAGGGGAGGGACCGCGGGGAAGAAGAAGAAGAAAAGGGCAGGGGGTTTTGTGCGCTGTCAGCGACTCAGGGGAATAGTAGCGTAGGGGTATAACTGAAAGGGTTAGTTTAGGAAGAACCTAGGGTCTTCAGTGCAAATGGGTTTTCCAGGAAACCTTTTTAAATATTCTGATTTAAATCCAAATAGAACTTAAAAAATTCATAACTTCAGTTGGGTATACCCAAATCGAGTCAAACCAATTTTGCCAGATCCTAATTGAGGTAAACTACTTAGGAAAAATATAAAACCCCTAAGTGTTACAGAAAACTTTAAAGTTTTGAATTAAATGATTGACTGGTCAAAAGCTAAAAGAAATAAGGAAAAATAGCTACACTATTAGACTGGGGTTAAGAAAATTTAGAGAAGTACTTAATCACTTCCTAACCTATTTAAAAATAATAAACCCCTCTGTACACCCCATTAAGGTAGAGTTTGCCATTTAAATCACTTTTTGCTTAAAGTTAAAGAAAATATAAAAGGTAGTTTAAATAAAGAACCAGGGAGCACCCACATTTCTGTTAGCTTTCTTATTCAATATAGTTCACTAGAAAATTTTATTATACCCTTGTTTAGTAAAGAAGAAATGAAATACCTTTAATTTCAAGAAAACAAGGAAAACTTAGAAAAACCCTAGAAAAATAACCCTGAAGAGAAAACACCCCAAACCTTGGGATAACTAATGTTTTGCTATTATGAACATAGAAAAGTTATGAGTTCTGTTGTTTGATATTTTTCAAGTAACAAGTTAGTGGTAAGTGTCCTTTAAGCATTAAACTTTAGAAAATCATAACTAAATAACCACTAAGTAGCCCTCTGTGATTTTTGGCACAGAAGCAAGTTATTACCTATAGATACCAGTAAAAATGACTCTTAATACAAAACCCACCCTAGACAAGAGTTGTAGTCCAAAGTGACCCCTTTTGCCCCAACTTTTGTATTTTTGTCCAGGGATTATTCTAATTATTCTGGACCCCAAATTTATAGGACAGATTACAGTGACAAATAGTAACCCACTGTAATTTTTACAGAATTTTTGAAAAAAAGTTAAATCACTGTTGTAGTTCAAATCCACCCTAAAAGCATAAATAGAAAAAAAAGAAAAAGGAAATTAATAGTGGAGACTAATGTTACCCTAACCCAACCAGCAAAACCCCTTCAGTACCCAGTAAAACATTTAAGGGGCATTCCAAGTCTTAATCCATTATGCTTAGGCAAGAACCTCAAACCTACATTGATAAGCCTAAAACCCTAGGAGCCTCTTATAACAAGGAAACTCTAAATGAGTAACTAACTTAGTTTTTCTGCACTAAGGCATAATTGCTATTAAATTCTACATATGATAGCATGCATATATCTTATTCATTGCATTCGATAGATTGCAATCTCGCGGACGGAGAGTACATCCTCATGCCAGAGCAAGGAGTTGCTCAGGAGGTAGCCCCTGATCCAGCACCACCTGCCCCAGAGGATTTGCCTGCCCCAGCTTTGGAAGACAAGCCCCGGTTTTATGCATAACCTATTTATTATGCTATTTTACTACACTTAATGATTGTAGGATTGAATGTGCACTTAAGTGTAGGAGTTGTTTGAAACCCTAGTTGCATGATCTCAGGAATCCTTTTGTGATGGATACTAGTATGCTAGGTCGAGTAGCTGCTTTATTAATTAGGGATCTCGATAGAAGTCGAGTGATTTTTCTAGCACTCGCGCGAGGTCAGGAATTGGTTGTATCCATTTTGATATCATAATGATGGTGGTCTGTGGACAACGGTCCATGGGGATACGTTGTCTACGAGATAAAAATTGGAATAAGGATTAAGGTGTGGTACCGTGTGTCAAGCATTTGAACATACTAAACACATACTGAGAAATATGGTAAATCGGTAAGCCTAGTACCTAAGTGAACCTGGCAGCAGACTTTGCCCCTCACGCGACCTGAGACGTGGTCTCCCATTCCGGTTATGGTGGGTACAAGTGCGGTCACTGCACGACGGCAGTCGGGGTCAGTGAGGCATTGTACGCCAAGGCGGTGAGCCCTGATCTGCTGACGGGGAATCGATGGGGACGGTTGATGTGTGTGGGGACGGAGTGCCTCGCCACGTCGTGTGTTTAGGTTTACCTTGCAAGGATAAAAACTCGATTCGAATCGTCTGCTTCTCGCAACTAATGAGACTGCTTGATCCATGCTGCTACATTGAGTAACAAGTGGAAATGTGATGACTTGGCAAAGGTTGTTGATTGCTAAATGTTTGATACCATGTATGATTAGATAGGTATACATTTGGTCTTAAGAGAGTCACACTACAACTTGACAAAGCAAAAACTTGATTTGTAGACTCAGCTAGTGCTTTTGGCAACCAAACCCCCCTCAGCCAAACAGCTGCATGTCTAGAGGTAGAGGAGTAGACTCCTCACACCGGGTAAGTCTAGCTGAGTATTAGTATACTCAGCCTTGCTTGTGGCAAAATTTTTACAGGTTCCCTGGAGGACATGGTTGCTGGAGTGACTTGGCCGTCCACCTTGCCACCGGGTTGGACAGTCGAGTGGGACCCTACCTCGGCAGAGGAGGAGCATGAGGAGTGATGGGACAGGCTTCCCCATCTCTCAGTTTATTTATCGCTAGTTTTATTCCGCTGCATTCCGAACAATGATGACTACTTTTGCTAAACTCCGATGATAATGTAATAAATTTAATACTTCTCAATGCATGGTTTTATGCTTTATTGTATTTGCTCTGTGCCTCACCATCGAGTGAGTATGTGGTACTTGATCCTGTTAAGTGGCCTCGTCGGACTAGATCCGAGGGACTGACGTGTTATTCCTATTTAAGTGTGGTCTAGCCTCTAAGGCGGGACTTAGGCACTTAAGTTGGAATAATTCGGGCGGTTCCGCCAAAGCTGGTATTGGAGCTCGTACCACCATAGAGGAATCAATAAACTATAAATACCATCCTTTCCAAAGTAAAACTTGGTAGAAACAAATGTTGGATAGATCGTCAGGACGATAAGGATAGACCTAGGACGTGAAGCCTTAGGATAATAGAGGGGTAGCTAGGTGGCTATTTGAATAAGCCCTACCGGCTACTATAAGGGATGGGAGTTCTTTCCTA
The DNA here is from genome assembly GCA_029449295.1 of Zea luxurians. Classification (NCBI taxonomy): domain Eukaryota; kingdom Viridiplantae; phylum Streptophyta; class Magnoliopsida; order Poales; family Poaceae; genus Zea; species Zea luxurians. The sequence goes on along the minus strand of JAOPSE010000001.1, from coordinate 37,773,821 downwards.
TTCCCACTAAGTTGGAATGAGGTCGCTTAGGACGAGCATGCATGCCTCCTTACTTAAAATACTTGATAATTGGGTAAGAACCTTAATGCACTATAATAACAGACTAAGTACGCCCCGTGCCATTGTCGTAGTCATAGAAAGGCTGAGTTTGATCCCTTTTTATTTTATAATTCTTTTTCTTTTTACTTACGCTTAACCGTACATAGATGACTTCTCACGGGTCCACGGACGAAGGGAATGCACAGTCCCACACTGATGGGCTTGCACGAGAGGGTTTCCTCCGTATCTTGTGGGAGGTACTTCAGGGAGCTGGTTACATGACGCCTCCCCAGTACGCGGCCCGGCTGTTCGAGAAGCACCGAGTGCCTCGCTGTAGGGTGAGGATGACCCTGGAGCCTCATCCCCTACAGCCAGGCTGGCGTTCGTTGGATTCAGAGTCTTTTGGATACAGGGCTGAGGATACTATCGAGGCGATTGCTCTTCACGGACTGACCACCTTCTGCGGATTCCACCCCTTGGAGCTGTCCACTCCCCCCATTGGTTTGTTCCCTGTGGAAAAGGAGGATGACCCAATGTGGAAGGATCGAGTGGAGCATGCCAAGGATATTTGGGCTATCTACCCAGGTTAGACTGCTCACTTGACGGTGCGGTGCATGAATGCCCTGTATCGTCTACAAGTGATGCGTGGAGAAGCAATGTCCCATCTGATGGCATTGTTGGAGGCGACCAAGATCACTTTGGATAACAGAGAGGAACTTGTGGTTGACTTGTCCACTGAGATGGTGGAAAAAGACCTACAAGTGGAGCAGTTGTCAGATGAGATCCACGAGCTTGAGGAGCTAGTGGGAACCAGGGAGAACACCATCGAGGTTCTCGAGGATCAGCTAATCAACACTCAGCAGCAGCTTGCGGAGGCTAACCAGCATCTGGATATGCACCACCAGGAGATCCAGGACATGGAGGCCAACGAGGATATCGACATCGAGGGAGGAGAGGAGCCTACCTCCAGCTTGGACACTGTTGGCTCAGGGAGACCACCTTCCCCCGAGTCGAGCGTTGCCTTGTTTGCTCACTAGGTCGCAGAAATAGCGTTAGAAGTCTATGACGGTGGAACTCCTCGAGACTAGCTTAGCTTTTGCACCCTTGGGGTACTAGGCTAGATAGAGTTGAGTCTTTTGAGTTACTTATGTAATCATGACAAACTCTTTTGGAGGCATGGATGATGAATGATGCCAGTTTTAATTTAAGAAGAAAAGTTTATGCCATGTGGAATCTTTTATAATTATGCAAGAATATATTGGTTTTACCCCTTCGACTCTTTCACCATGATTGAACCTTGAGCCTCAGAAATATGATATTGAGAACATACATGATTTTTCAGATGGCAGGAAGAGCGTGCCATGGATAGAATGAGCGTATTCCTCCACCACCGCCACCGCCTCCTACTCTGCAGGAGCTGATGGCTCAGCAGAACGAGATCTTGCGACAGTTAGCTCAACGCCAGCCACCACCTCAGCATTATGGTGGTGGTGATCATCAGCGTCACCCCGCAGTAGCCACTTATCAGGAGTTCCTCAGTACTCAGCCACCGTTATTCACCAGGGCCGAGGACCCACTTGATGCTGATGTATGGCTGAGGGTAGTGGAATCCAAATTCCCGCTACTCCATGGAGTTTGTTCAGAGGTAACTAAGGTCAGGTTCGCCACCCAGCAGCTTCGCGGACCCGCGCGGACATGGTGGGATCATTTCCTTGCTATGCAGCCAGTTGACCATGAGGTGGAATGGAGAGAGTTCAAGGCAGCTTTCAGGGGGCATCATATACCAACAGGCATTATGGACCGCAAGCTCAATGAGTTTCTGGCACTCACTCAGGGAAATAGGACAGTGTTACAGTATGCTCATGCCTTCAATGACCTGTGCCAGTATGCCGGATATCATGCAAACACTGATGAGAAGAAGAGGGACAGGTTCCGGAGGGGGCTCAGCACTAAGCTCCATGACCGTCTCAACACAGTCAGGGCCAACAACTATAATGAGTTAGTCAACATGGCCATTTCTCAGGAGGACTATACCACAGCTCGTTAGGCAGAGAAGAAGAGGAAGACCCCTGTGGCAGGACCTTCAGCTCAGCCACAGCGCTTCAAGATCGTGTCTGACCCACAGAATAGGGGACCTCAGCAGCAACAAGGACGTTGGGTGATCCGACCACAACAGCAGCAGCAGGCACCCACCCGCTCTCAGCCCCTAGTGCAGAGGAACAATTAGCAACAGCAGCAGTACCGTCAGGCAAATGACAACAGGTGTTTCACTTGTGGTAACACCGGACATTATGCTAAAAATTGCCCCAGAAACCAGCAGAGGCAGGGACAGATTGTCAACCAGAACCAAGGCAAGAGGCAGAAGGTGCAAGTGAGACAAGGCAGGCTGAACTTCACTACCATGGCTGATATTCCAGAGGGAGCACCCGTCTTGACTGGTATCTTTTCAGTTTTGAATTATCCCGCAATTATTCTTTTTGATTTTGGTGCATCACACAGCTTTATCAGTACCAAATTTAGTGCCAAGTGCCAGTTACCTTTTCATCACACCAATGGGGGTATTACAATTTCTACACCTGGAGGCAGGGTTGCCACCTATCAGATCAATAGACACGTACCCATAAAGTTGGGTAGTTTCATATTTAAAACCACTCTCTTGATAATGGGATTGGATAGTGTAGATATCATCCTGGGGACTGATTGGTTATCGTGACACCATGCGGTGATTGATGTCGCAGCCAGAGCCATAGAAATCCACTCCCCACTGGATGGCGAGATCACCTTGTACCTACTCGACCAGGGATGTACCCGTTCCTGTGCTTTCACCATGATAGAGTCACCTGTTGAGAAGATCCCCGTAGTCTGTGACTACCCAGATGTTTTTCCTGACGAATTGCTAGGGATGCCACCCGACCGAGACATCAAGTTCGCGATCGAATTGCAACCCGGGACTGCTCCTATATCCAAGAGAACCTATAGGATGCCTCCCGCAGAATTAGCGGAGTTGAAAAAGCAGCTACAAGAGTTGTTGGACAAGGGGTTTATTCTCCCGAGTACTTCACCATGGGGATGCCCAGCCTTGTTTGTAAAGAAGGACGAAAGTCTGAGAATGTGTGTCGATTACCGCCCTCTCAATGCGATGACCATCAAGAACAAATACCCACTGCCCCGCATTGATGTTTTGTTTGATCACTTTGTGGGAGCCAAAGTGTTCTCCAAGATAGATGTTCGCTCGGGCTACCATCAAATCAAGATACATGCCAGTGATATTCCGAAGACGGCTTTCTCCACCAGATATGGGCTCTATGAGTTTTTGGTGATGTCTTTTGGGCTGACCAATGCCCTGGCTTATTTCATGTACCTGATGAACTCAGTATTCATGCCAGAGTTGGACAAATTTGTGGTGGTTTTCATTGATGATATTCTGGTCTATTCCAAGAATGAAGACGAGCATACTGAGCATCTACACATCGTGCTTCAGCGACTGCGCGATCATCGTCTTTATGCTAAGTTGTCTAAGTGTGATTTCTGGCTAAGGGAAATTAAATTTTTAGGTCACACAATTTCTCAGGATGGGATATCAGTTGACCCTGAGAAGGTACAAGAAGTAATGGATTGGAAACCTCCTACCACAGTGCGGCAAATACGGAGTTTTCTGGGATTGGCAGGATATTATCGATGATTTATTCCGGATTTCTCCAGAATTGCCAAGCCAATGACTGAACTGTTGAAAAAGGGAGTCAAGTATGATTGGAGCCAGAAATGTGAGGATGCCTTTCATACACTAAGGTAGCATTTGACAGCAGCATAGTGCTAGCTCAACCTGACAACACCAAGCCCTTTGAAGTTTATTGCGATGCTTCCGGTACGGGATTGGGATGTGTCTTAATGCAGGACAACAGAGTCATTGCTTATGCCTCCCGAGCACTCAGACCCCATGAGCAGAACTACCCCACACATGATCTGGAGTTAGCAGCTGTGGTTCATGCTCTCAAGATATGGAGACATTACTTGATGGGAGCTCACTGTAATATTTACACGGATCATAAGAGTCTCAAATATATTTTCACCCAGGCTGATCTTAATATGAGGTAGAGAAGATGGTTAGAACTAATCAAGGACTATGATTTGGAGGTGCATTACCACCCTGGTAAGGCAAATGTTGTGCCAGACGCCTTAAGCAGGAAGGCCCAGTGCAATTGTATGAATATGGATGCAAGAATCACCACCTTATGTGATGAGTTGTGCAAGCTGAACCTAGAAGTCATTTCCTCCGGAACTTTAAATTATATTTCAGTGGAGCCCACATTACAAGAGCAAATAGTCATGGCACAGATTGGTGACAAGGGTGTTCAAGTTATCAAGGAAATGATCAAACAGAAGGTGGGCAAATACAAATGCTTCCGTCAGGACAGCAAAGGGATCCTATGGTTTGGAGACCGATTGGTTGTTCCCAAGAACCCTGAGCTCAGAAAGAAGATATTGGATGAAGCTCACCTTTCAAAATTCTCCATGCACCCCGGCAGCAACAAGATGTATCATGATCTCAGATCTTTATACTGGTGGACCAGAATGAAAAGGGAAATTGCTAAGTATATATCTGAATGTGACACCTGCCAGAGAGTCAAGGCCAGTCATTTGAAGGTAGCAGGCACTTTATAGCCTCTTTCCATACCATCTTGGAAATGGGAGGATATTTGCATGGATTTTATTATAGGATTGCCCAATACCTCCCAGCATCATGATTCCATTTGGGTCATTGTGGACAGATTGACCAAGACCGCTCATTTCTTGCCGGTACACACCACCCACAGGACAGAAAAGTATGCGGAAACTTACATTGATCAGATAATTCGCTTGCATGGAATACCAAGGACTATAGTATCTGACAGAGGAGCACCGTTCGTGGCACGATTTTGGGAGCAATTGCAGGAGTCACTTGGGACCCATGTAATAAGAAGCTCAACATACCATCCCCAAACAGATGGTTAGACAGAAAGGGTGAATCAGATTTTGGAAGACATGTTGAGGGCATGTGTGCTACACTATGGAAAGGATTGGGACAAGTGTCTTTCATTGGCGGAGTTCTCTTATAATAATAGCTACCAGTCCAGTTTGAAGATGGCACCCTTCGAGGCCTTGTATGGGAGAAGGTGTAGGACCCCACTAAATTGGTCACAAGCTGGAGAGAGGGAAATTTTTGGACCTAACTTGGTACTAGAAGCAGAGGAAAAAGTCAGAGTCATTAAGAGGAATTTAGAAGCTGCTTAGGCCAGGCAGAAGAGCTATCATGACAAGAGGAGAAAGCCTCTACAGTTTGAAGTGGGAGATCACGTTTATCTTAAGGTGTCACCCACCAAAGGCGTTCAGATATTTGGGATCAAGGGCAAGTTAGCTCCTCGCTACATTGGACCCTATGAGATCAAAGCAAATTGTGGACCTGTAGCATATCAATTGAAGTTGCCACCCCACATGTCAGCAGTTCATGATGTGTTCCATGTATCTCAGCTACGGAAGTGTGTCCGCTTACCCACTGAAGTACTACCTGAACCGGAAATTGAGATAGAACCAGACTTGTGAAGAAAAAAAGGGAAAAAGAAGGCTCCCACTCCAAGTTCCACAAGCGAAGAAGAGGAAGAAGAAGAAAGTGATGATGATGAAGATAATCAACCATGCACATCATCCTTGTAACACCCCAGGTGTTCCTTAGGGTGTTCACCCCCGGGGCTACACTATTAGACCTATCATCACATGTGGTTTAGTTTGAGCAAAGTACCCCAAACTTGGAGATCAAGATCCTAAGTAAGTGTAACCCATCTTAGATGTCATGCCTTGGTTTATTATGCAAGTATATAGGGGAGAATTGCCCAAACCCTAATGCAAACCCCTTTGGACAATTGGAACCCTAGAAGTAAGTATGACCAAAAGGTTATGAAAACCACATGATCATGACTTGGGCCAATTATTAAAGTTGTAGTACACTTAATACCCTACAAATAATAGTAAGAAAGTAACCCAAACAGATTTCAGAAAAACCCCAAAAAGTTCACCAAAGGTTTGGACATAAGAGAAAAATCAGAATTATTCTAAGTCCAAAACCAACCCCTTTTTCAAAGATCAAACATGTTCACCCTCATTCAAACTTCAAAACCATTTGACCCAATTGACAAAGTGGCGCCAAAATACCTCTAGAATACCCTGGAGAAAGTTGAACCCCACCCTAAGTCGTTTGACACGACTTGGCATGGCTTTTGTCCCAGTTTGGACAGCTAGGACAGAGGCAACTTCTCACCCCTATCTCTCCCTACCCCGACTGTATCTTGACTTGGGACACACATCGAAAAGGTAGGATATGGTGCAGGGAAGAGATCGTACATAGTGGTTTTGCCAAGATCTTCACGCTAAGGTGCTCCAATCGGCCATTGAACCATGGCAGAAGCAAACACACACATGTTCGACGCAGGCTGACCCTCGGGGGCGCGCTCAGAGCACGCCCGTGCGTGAACCCCCGCGCGCCTGCGGCCGCCCGTGACCACGCCCGTGCCACGGCTATAAAGCCTGCCCCAGCGCCCGGCTATCTTCACCGTTGCATCCTCTGTCCCACGCCGAACTCCCCGGAGCTCGCCCATAGCTCCGGCGACCTCTCCGCGATTCGCCAGAGCCGCCCGAGGACAACCACCGTGGCCGAACCGTTTTCCACCCTCCTCCGCTCGATCCAAGCCCCTAGGTAGATTCCCTAGGAGGCCGTGAAGCTTGCCAGAGCTTGAACCAGGGACCCCCACCACCAGAAAGGCGCAATCGCGCTTGCCGGAGTTCGGAACCCCGCCGGCGCACGTGGACCGGGTGAGTCTCTGTGCCATTTTCCAATTCACTGCACACATAGCCTCTACGTCATCCCGTGGAGCTCATCGTGTCGTTTAATTGAACTAGATCGCCGTGGTTAGGCCGGAGCTCTCGCCGCCGACGAGTTCACCCGCCTGCTCACGTGGACCAGTCGATTCCGACCACCACCGCCGTCGAGCCATACCTCGCTGTGACCGCCAGGACCTCCCGGAGCCAACCCCGCCCCTCGCTGGACCTCTCCCGCCGCCGGTAAGCCGCACCGTCCTTTTCCTTTCCGCGGTTACTGTTTACATAAGGGGAGGGACCGCGGGGAAGAAGAAGAAAAGGGCAGGGGTTTTGTGCGCTGTCAGCGACTCAGGGGAATAGTAGCGTAGGGGTATAACTGAAAGGGTTAGTTTAGGAAGAACCTAGGGTCTTCGGTGCAAATGGGTTTTCCAGGAAACCTTTTTAAATATTCTGATTTAAATCCAAATAGAACTTGAAAAATTCATAATTCAGTTGGGTTTACCCAAATCGAGTCAAACTAATTTTGCCAGATCCTAAATGAGGTAAACTACTTAGGAAAAATATAAAACCCCTAAGTGTTACAGAAAACTTTAAAGTTTTGAATTAAATGATTGACTGGTCAAAAGCTAAAAGAAATAAGGAAAAATAGCTACACTATTAGACTGGGGTTAAGAAAATTTAGAGAAGTACTTAATCACTTCCTAACCTGTTTAAAAATAATAAACCCCTCTGTACACCCCATTAAGGTAGAGTTTGCCATTTAAATCACTTTTTGCTTAAAGTTAAAGAAAATATAAAAGGTAGTTTAAATAAAGAACCAGGGAGCACCCATATTTTTGTTAGCTTTCTTATTCAGTATTGTCGGCGTTCCGAGACCGGGGGGTCCCTGAGCCGACGAGTGAATGTCGCCGCGTGCCCCAGCCCAGATGGGTCGAGCGCGAGGGCGAGCGCGAAGGGGGGAGAGCGAGGCGGCCGAAGACCGGCGTGAGAGAGGTGGGAATCCCGCGGCCTTCGTGTTCGTCCCGCGCCCAGGTCGGGTGCGCTTGCAGTAGGGGGTTACAAGCGTCCACGCGGGAGAGGGAGCGAGCGGCTCCAAGCGAGCGCGTGTCTCGTCCTCGTCCCCGCGCGGCCAACCTTCTCTAAGAGGGCCCTGGTCCTCCCTTTTATAGGCGCAAGGAGAGGATCCAGGTGTACAATGGGGGGTGTAGCAGAGTGCTACGTGTCTAGCGGAGGAGAGCTAGCGCCCTGAGTACATGCCGTTGTGGCAGCCGAAGAGATTTTGGCACCCAGCTGGTGTGATGTCGTGGCCATCGGAGGAGCGATGGAGCCTGGCGGAGGGACAGCTGTCGGAGCGGTTGAATCCTTGTTGACGTCCTCTTGCTTCCGTAAGGGGGCTGAGAGCCGCCGTCGTCACAGAGTATGCAGGGCGCCATCATTGCCTATCTGGCGGGGCGAGCCAGATGGGACGCCGGTCTTGTTCCCAGCGGCCCGAGTCAGCTCGGGGTAGGGTGATGATGGCGCCTCCTGTTGATGTGGCTGGTCTACGCCCTAGGTTGGGCGATGTGGAAGCTCCTCCGAAGCCGAGGTCGAGTCCGTCTTCCGTGGTCGAGGTCGGGTCCGAGCCCCAGGTTCGGGCGAGGCGGAGATCGCCGGCTGGTGCCGGGGCGGAGTCCGAGCCCTGGGGTCGGGCGAAGCGGAGTTCATCGTCTTCTGGGGCCGAGCCCAAGTCCGAGCCCTGGGTCGGGCGAGGCGGAGATCGTCGTCTTCTGGGGCCGAGCCCAAGTCCGAGCCCTGGGTCGGGCGAGGCGGAGATCGTCGTCTTCTGGGACTTGGCCCGAGTCCAAGCCCTGGGTCGGGCGGAGTTCGCCGTCTTCCGGGACTTAGCCCGAGTCCGAGCCCTGGGTCGGGCGGAGCTCGCCGTCTTCCGGGACTTAGCCCGAGTCCGAGCCCTGGGTCGGGCGGAGTTCGCCGTCTTCCGAGACTTAGCCCGAGTCCGAGCCCTGGGTCGGGCGGAGCGGAGCTTCCTATGGTGCCTTTGGCCGGGCCTGACTGCCTGTCAGTCTCACTCTGTCAAGTGGCACCGCAGTCGGGGTGGCGCAAGCGGCGCTGTCCTTCTGTCAGGCCGGTCAGTGGAGCGGCGAAGTGACGGCGGTCACTTCGGCTCTGCCGGCTGGGGGGCGTGCGTCTGGATAAAGGTGTCAGGCCACCTTTGCATTAAATGCTCCTGCGATTTGGTCGGTCGGTGCGGCGATTTGGTTAGGGTTGCTTCTTGGCGAAGGCAGGGCCTCGGGCGAGCCGGAAACATGTTCGCCGCTGAAGGGGGGCCTCGGGCGAGACAGAAATCCTCCGGGGTCGGTTGCCCTTATCCGAGGCTAGGCTCGGGTGAGGCGTGATCGACTCCCTTGAATGGACTGATCCCTGACTTAATCGCACCCATCAGGCCTTTGCAGCTTTGTGCTGATGGGGGTTACCAGCTGAGAATTAGGAGCCTTGAGGGTACCCCTAATTATGGTCCCCGACAAGTATAGTTCACTAGAAAATTTTATTATACCCTTGTTTAGTAAAGAAGAAATGAAATACCTTTTATTTCAAGAAAACAAGGAAAACTTAGAAAAACCCTAGAAAAATAACCCTGAGGAGAAAACACCCCAAACCTTAGGATAACTAATGTTTTGCTATTATGAACATAGAAAAATTATGAGTTCTGTTGTTTGATATTTTTCAAGTAACAAGTTAGTGGTAAGTGTCCTTTAAGCATTAAACTTTAGAAAATCATAACTAAATAACCACTAAGTAGCCCTCTGTGATTTTTGGCACAGAAGCAAGCTATTACCTATAAATACCAGTAAAAATGACTCTTAGTACAAACCCACCCCTAGACAAGAGTTGTAGTGCAAAGTGACCCCTTTTGCCCCAACTTTTGTATTTTTGTCCAGGGATTATTCTAATTATTCTGGACCCCAAATTTATAGGACAGATTACAGTGACAAATAGTAACCCACTGTAATTTTTACAGAATTTTTTGAAAAAGGTAAATCACTGTTGTAGATTAAATCCACCCTAAAAGCATAAATAGAAAAAAAAGAAAAAGGAAATTAATAGTGGAGACTAATGTTACCCTAACCCAACCAGCAAAACCCCTTGAGTACCCAGTAAAACATTTAAGGGGCATTCCAAGTCTTAATCCATTATGCTTAGGCAAGAACCTCAAACCTACATTGATAAGCCTAAAACCCTAGGAGCCTATTATAACAAGGAAACCCTAAATGAGTAACTAACTTAGTTTTTCTGCACTAAGGCATAATTGCTATTAAATTCTACATATCATAGCATGCATATATCTTATTCATTGCATTCGATAGATTGCAATCTCGCGGACGGAGAGTACATCCTCATGCCAGAGCAAGGAGTTGCTCAGGAGGTAGCCCCGGATCCAGCACCAGAGTCTGCCCCAGCTTTGGAAGGCAAGCCCCGGTTTTATGCATAACCTATTTATTATGTTATTTTACTACACTTAATGATTGTAGGATTGAATGTGCACTTAAGTGTAGGAGTTGTTTGAAACCCTAGTTGCATGATCTCAGGAATCCTTTTGTGATGGATACTAGTATGCTAGGTCGAGTAGCTGCTTTATTAATTAGGGATCTCGATAGAAGTCGAGTGATTTTTCTAGCACTCGCGCGAGGTCAGGAATTGGTTGTATCCATTTTGATATCATAATGATGGTGGTCTGTGGACAACGGTCCATGGGGATACATTGTCTACGAGATAAAAATTGGAATAAGGATTAAGGTGTGGTACCGTGTGTCAAGCATTTGAACGTACTAAACACATACTGAGAAATATGGTAAATCGGTAAGCCTAGTACCTGAATGAACTTGGTAGCAAACTTTGCCCCTCACGTGACCTGAGACGTGGTCTCCCATTCCGGTTATGGTGGGTACAAGTGCGGTCACTGCACGACGGCAGTCGGGGTCAGTGAGGCATTGTACGCCAAGGCGGTGAGCCCTGATCTGCTGACAGGGAATCGATGGGGACGGTTGATGTGTGTGGGGACAGAGTGCCTCGCCATGTCGTGTGTTTAGGTTTACCTTGCAAGGATAAAAACTCGATTCGAATCGTCTGCTTCTCGCAGCTAATGAGACTGCTTGATCCATGCTGCTACATTGAGTAACAAGTGGAAATGTGATGACTTGGCAAAAGTTGTTGATTGCTAAATGTTTGATACCATGTATGATTAGATAGGTATACATTTGGTCTTAAGAGAGTCACACTACAACTTAACAAAGCTAAAACTTGATTTGTAGACTCAGCTAGTGCTTTTGGCAACCAAACCCCCCTCAGCCAAACAGCTGCATGTCTAGAGGTAGAGGAGTAGACTCCTCACACCGGGTGAGTCTAGCTTAGTATTAGTATACTCAGCCTTGCTTGTGGCAAAATTTTTACAGGTTCCCTGAAGGACATGGTTGCTGGAATGACTTGGCCGTCCACCTTGCCACCGGGTTGGACAGTCGAGTGGGACCCTACCTCGGCAGAGGAGGAGCATGAGGAGTGATGGGACAGGCTTCCCCATCTCTCAGTTTATTTATCGCTAGTTTTATTCCGCTGCATTTCGAACAATGATGACTACTTTTGCTAAACTCCAATGATAATGTAATAAATTTAATACTTCTCAATGCATGGTTTTATGCTTTATTGTATTTGCTCTGTGCCTCACCATCGAGTGAGTACGTGGTACTTGATCCTGTTAAGTGGCCTCGTCGGACTAGATCCGAGGGACTGACGTGTTATTCCTATTTAAGTGTGGTCTAGCCTCTAAGGCGGGACTTAGGCACTTAAGTTGGAATAATTCGGGCGGTTCCACCACAATCCTCCAAGGACGAAGTAACATTCCGACGCGTCGGAAAGGTAATGAGGATGATCCGCAAGATTAATCTAATGGGTGTGCCCCTGTAGGTCAAGGATCTTCTCTTTAACATTGACAGGAAAAAGCAAAGGAAGAGAGGATGCTTCGCATGTGGGGAGAAGGGCCACTTCAGGGACAACTGTCCAAATATGGCGAAACCCAAAAAGGAGAGGAGCAAAGGCAAGGCGCTAACAAGTGTTAGAACTTGGGATGACTCTTCAAGTGAAGATGAACCTCCAAGGACGCGCAGCCACCGGTCCTCATCACGCTCATCACGGTCATCACACAAATGCCTTATGGCAAGAGGTAACAAAAGCATTCCATCCTCTAGTGATGAAAGTAGCAGTGATGAAGAAGGTGAGGGAAAGCCCTCCGTAGATGAGCTTGCGGAAGCCGTAAATTTTTTTCAGTTTGTTTGCACTAAGCAAAAGGCTCAACTTAAAACTTTGAAAAATAAGTTGATTAGCTCCCAAAATGATTATAAAGGTTTGCTAGAAAAATTTGAAACTTTTGCAAACTTAAATAGTGAGCTGTCAACTAAAATTGAGCTATTAGAATCTAGTGCTCCATCCATTGCTACCGATGATGGTCTCATTAAAAAGAATGAATACTTAAGGCTAAGTTAGCTAGCTCCCAAGAAGCTATTGAAAATTTGCTAGAAAAATGGAAATTCTTAGCATACACAATAATGAGTTATCTACTAAGCTAGAAAACATTGGTAGCACCCCAGCAGCATCTTTAGTTGAAATACCTGAAATTATTAAAAAGGATGCTTCTACTTCATGCTTTGATTTAATTGATGATTCTAACCCCTGCAACCAAGTCATTGTGAGAATATTGTTGTAGAGACATGCTCGGATGAGGTTGCAAAGGAAAATGAACAATTAAAGCAAGAAGTGGCTCGCCTTGGCAAGGCTTTGTATGACAAGAAAGGCAAAGCGAAACAAATCCGACCTCCACAGGATAACACCACTGCGGGAGTGAACAAGCCTATGGAGGGAGAAACTGTGATTTGTAGGCTATGCCACATGGAAGGCCACAAGTCTTTCCAATGCAAGGCGATGACCGGGGATAAACAAAGGCAAAAGCTCAAGCAAAAGCCATCAAGCAAAATCTCCAACACCTACATCAAAAAGGTGAACAAAAAGGATGCTACACCATATTTGATCAAGAAGAAAAAGAATGGAAAGGTGATAGCAATCAAGGCCAACAAGCAAGCCAACAAAGGAAAAGGGGCCAAACGCATCTGGGTGCCAAAGGAAATAATTTCAACCATGAAAAGCACCAAGAAGGTTTGGATCCCGAAAGGGAAGTGAGTGGACCGAAGGTCTTCGGGAAATTTGGAGACTTGGCAAATTTGGGATGTATATCATGGGATACATCATATTGGATCAAGTTTATTGCCAAGTGGGTTAGTGAAAACTTTGGACCCAAATTTCCCACCCATGACTAAGGTAACTAGATTTGTTGTATCTCTTGTTTTTTGATATGCGTATCTATTTACCTTGTATTTAGTTTACCTTTCTTGCCTAGTATTACATTTGTTATTTACTTTTGAATTATGCATACTAGGTAAATCTCATGGTAGGATTGCTTGCTTTAAATTCATATACTTAAGCAAACCTACATGGTTTAAAATGTTTACTTAAGCAAGGCACATAGCTTCTATATCACTCCATAGTAAATGATGCATCAATTGAAATTTTTTTATTTCTACAAGTTGTATCATTTAACTTATATGTGCCAAAGTTTGGATTGTAGATAATTTGCCCCTCTTGATATCAAATCAAAGTGCATGTCTCCTACAAGTATTCAAAACTTGTATGCACACCTTCAGGGGGAGGTTACTCTATAATCTAATACTTTGAGACTAACACCTTTTCAAGTCTATTTCATGTGATAGTCTCATTGTAAGGAAAATGAGGTCCCCGGAGAAAGACAACAATCTTCCACTGCAAAATCTCCAAGAGCTCTTATGTCTCTCAAGCTCGCCATTGACTTTCAATTGGTATCTCTTGAGACTACATCTAGTATCATTTACATGTCTTCTCCAATATTTGATTAGACTATATTTCATATCATATACTTCCATGTTGCTAAAAATGCATAAGTGGTTAACTCACATTTTGTTACCTATGCATAAGGGAAGTTAGTCTATTCAAATCATGTCTTGCACCTCTAATTTTCACATGCTTTTTCTTAAGCAGAAGATCTCTGTCAGGGGGAGTATTTCTTCATCTCTAAAAAGGGGGAGAAATTTCTTTCTAAAGAGAACACTCGTTTAGGGGAGTAATCCTTTCAACTGGTACCATACTTGTGGTTTAATTTAATATCCTTCAAGTGGTATCATCTGATAAAATTCTTGATGAGGGCAAGCTTTATTTACTTCCTACATACTTTTAATGTCTTCCTTTTCGGTGGTTGATGCCAAAGGGGGAGAAGTTTAGGGACCAAAGCAATGAAAAATGTATCAAACACCAAACACCACCAATTTAAAATTTTTTAAAAAAAACTGCAAGTGGCTTTTCAAGTGGTTTTGGTTATTTGGTCCAAAAATAGGGAGTAAGTGAATTATGGAGTTAGGGGGAGGCTTAAGTCCATAATATCACATTGTGGGGACAAACATGCATCCTAGCAAGTAGATTGCATATTTTCATTCAAATACTTGTATTATTTGCTTGCTTTGGTTGTGTTGTCATCAATCACCAAAAAGGGGGACATTGTAAGGAAAATGGACCCCGGGCCATTTGGCTAATCGAGTTTTGGTGTTTGATGAACAACACAATCCGTGAACTAATAAGTTTTCTAGTGTTTATGTTTGTAGTTCACAGGATGCAAGATTTACTTGGACTAAGGAATTGAGGAAAGCAACACCTCAAAAGAAGACATTAAGAAGATTCAAGAAAAGTCCAAGTGTGCTGCTGCGGACTGTCCGGCGGCACACTGGACTGTCCGGTGCCCACACGCCGGACTGTCCAGTGCACCAGGGAACTTCAGCCCAATGGCTAGTTCCAGGTGGCACTCGGAGAGAAGACCACCGGACTGTCCGGTGTGAGCACCAGACTGTCCGGTGTGGAAAAGCCTGCGACGCCAATGGTCACCTGCTCTGACAGAGCAACGGCTAGGCGCACCGGACAGGCTATAGTGCGCTGTCCGGTGCACCGCAGAGAACTGCAGCTTTTCTCCAATGGCTAGAATTGTGTTGGGGGCTATAAATACACCCCCAACCAGCCATTTGAAGGTGTGGGAGCCCAAGCAACATACCAAGGCATATAGTGCACATTTCCAAGAGCTCAAACACCCAAGTGCTTAATAGAATCACTCGGTGATTAGCGTAGGTGCTTTGTGAAGTGCTTAGGTTAGTTAGACCGCTTTAGCGCTTGCTCTAGGTGAACCCTAGTTAGTTGAGTAAGTTTTGTAAAACCACACAACCCCTCGGCTCTTGCGTGAGTCGTTGTAATTGTACCGACTGGGGTGAGAGTCTTGCGAGACCGTGACAACCGCGTTTGTGTCATTGGCCGCCACCGTGTACCGGAGGGAACGGGGCCCACAACGTTTTAGCCGGAAACTCGATAGTGGAGACGACGGGGAGCGTCCGAGAGGAGCCGGAAGCGGAGCATCACTTGCACGTGGAGAAGGCCCGCGGCTCTCTACGGAGTTACTCGACCGTGGTGCTTGGCCCTCACGTGGGCTTCCCTTTGCGTAGGGGCACCAACGAGGATTAGTTGGGACCTTGCGTGGTTCCGGATACCGGCGTTATCCACGAGAGTTTGCTTCTCTACTTTGCTCTTTAAGTTTCCGCATTTATATTAAGCATTTAAGTTTCAATCTTGTATACATACTTATTTAGTGTAGATTGAAACTTAGCCATTGCGATAGAGATAGCAACACTTAGACAAAACCTAGATTGCGCTTTCTAGTTTGATTATTTGCATAGGTTTTGCTCTAGGGATTTAATTGTGGCCTAGTTTAGTAAAAGTTTTAGAAGTCCTAATTCACCCCCTCTTAGGCGTCAACCGTTTCCTACATACGTGATGTAGTCTCAAAGGTGCATTGAAAGGGAAAGTGAACTTGGACGATGCAAAGACTTCCACTGCACTCTGGTACTAGTGTATTTAATTCCAAGTTCATGCTTATGCTCTTATTGCCTTTTTGCCCTTAATTGACATTTTTGGTGAGGCAATGAGGTTAAAAGGGCCACAATTGATCCCGTTTTGGTGCTTAATGCCAAAGGGGGAGAAATAAAGGCCAAAGCAAATGGATCAGCCAACCACTTGTGAATTTTGAAAGAATTTTGAAAACAATGGAGTTAAAATTTGTGTTTTGTCCAAAATACTCTTATTGCAAAATTTGCTCTCTTATGGGGAAGAATTATTGATTATGGGAAAAAGAGGGAGTTTTTGGCGCTTGATAAATTCTACTCTTGGAATATCTCTCGATTTGCCCAAACAAGTGTGTTTGATGTAGAGATAGGAAAAAGAATTTGATTTGCAAAAATAAACCAAGTGGTGGCAAAAGAATGATCCAAATATGTCAAATCTTGTAAAGAGAATTTAGTCTTCATTTGCATTGATGTTGCATTTCTTTTGTTGCTTTTTGATGTGTTGGCATAAATCACCAAAAAGGGGGAGATTGAAAGGGAAATGTGCTCTTAGGCCATTTCTATAAGTGTTTTGGTGATTAGATGTCCAACACAAATGTTTTGAACTCTTATGTGCTAAATGTGTGAAAAGTGCAAATCAAAGTACAAGGTACATTTCTAGACTCAGTATATTATTTTGTATACTAATGTGTTTGTCTAAGGGTGTGTTTGGTTTGGCATTTGGCTTTGACTTTTGTCCCCTAAAAGCCAAAAGCCAAACCAAAGGGTTGGATCTAGGAAGCAGCTTTTTCTAAAAGCTGACTTTCTTGCGGTGGAAAACTGAAAGCACCCCTGGACCTGCTTTTAGTGGCTTTCGAATGGAACTGTGAAAACATATATCGAAGAACTTTTAATGGCTTTTAGTGGTTTCGACCAAATGGTTTTTAGCTTTTTAACAGCTCACAGCACACAACAACTTTTTCAATAGCTCACAGCCCACAACAGCTTTTTTCACAGCCACAACCCAACCAAACAGAGCCTAAGGTGCTAGAAATTGGACCAAGAAAAAAGAAGATTTGAATTGAAGAAGAGTTAGCTGTGTGCAGCCAACAACTGCTTGAGCCTGGCACACCAGACTGTCCGGTGGCGCACCAGACAGTGTCTGGTGCCCTAGGCTGGTCAACGGTGAACTAGCCGCTCTTGGGAAACGACAGAGTTGTACGGCGATTCACCGGACTGTTCGATGGTGCACCGAACTGTTCAGTGAGTCATCCACGACGAACTCGTCGCTCTCGGGAAAAGAAAAAGGCGACGTGGCTATAAATCACCGGACTGTCCGGTGTTGCACTGGACTGTCCGGTGAGCCAACGGCGCCAGAGCCAACGATCGTCTGCGCGATCAACGCACGACACGTGGCTCGCTCCAACGGTCGGCTGGGTGCACTGGACTGTCCAGTGCGCCAACCAGCCCCGAGGAGCAACAATCGGATGTGCCCGATATGGAAGGAGATCGCGCACCGGACAAGCTATAGTGGTTGTCCGGTGGCGCACCGAACTGTCTGGTGCGCCACTCGATAGAAGGCAAGGATAGCCTTCCATGTTGATCTCCAACGGCTCCTAGCTACCTTGGGGCTATAAAAGGGACCCCTAGGCGCATGGAGCATGACACTAAGCACTCTCTAAGTATACTAAGACATCCAGACTCTGCCTCCACGCATTTGATCGATTGTGTTAGTGATTTGAGCTTCGTTTGAGTTGCATACTCCCTGTGCTGTGTTTTGAGCTCAAGTCTTGGCTTGTGTGCGTGTGTGTGCTACAGATTTGAGTCTTGCGTGTGTTGCTCTCCCTCTCTTACTAATGTGATTCTCTTGTGACAAACTTGTAAGGGCGAGAGGCTCCAATCTGTGGAGATTCCTCGCAAACGGGAGAAAGACTATAAGGAAGAAAGCCGTGGTATTCAAGTTGATCATTGGATCGCTTGAAAGGGGTTGAGTGCAACCCTCATCCATTGGGACGCCACAACGTGGAAGTAGGTAAGTGTTACTTGGCCGAACCATGGGATAAAAATCGCGTGTCTCGTGTGTTGCTTCTTGTGATTGCCTTTTTTGCACGAGCGTGTTCCATAGCCACTTGATTTTACTAACTCCTTAACAATGAAGTTTTGGCTATTTAGTGTTTAATTTTTACAGGATCACCTATTCACCCCCCCTCTAGGTGCTCTCAATAGAGAGTACCCTAATCATGTCTATAAACTCTCAAAGGCGCTTTACGGGCTCAAGCAAGCCCCAAGAGCATGGTATGAATGCCTGCGAGATTTCCTTATCACTAATGGCTTCAAAGTCGGAAAACCCGATCCTACACTCTTTACTAAAACTATTGCAAAAGATTTGTTCGTATACCAAATTCATGTTGATGATATTATATTTGGGTCTACTAACAAATCTACTTGTGAAGAGTTTAGTAGGATCATGATTCAAAAATTCGAGATGTCTATGATGGGAGAGTTGAAGTATTTCCTAGGATTTCAAATTAAGCAACTTCAAGATGGCACCTTCATCAGCCAAACAAAGTATATTCAAGACATACTCAAGAAGTTTGGGATGAAGGATGGCAACCCTATCAAGACACCCATGGGAACCAATGGGCATCTCGACCTCGACACGGGAGGTAAATCTGTAGATCAAAAGGTATACCGGTCAATGATAAGATCACTACTCTTTTTATGTGCATCTCGATCGGATATTATGCTTTCTATATGCATGTGTGCAAGGTTCTAGGCCGATTTTAAGGAAGTTCACCTTAGGGCCGTGAAGAGAATCATGAGGTATTTAGTTTACACTCCTAAGTTTGGGCTTTGGTACCCAAAGGGATCCACATTTGATTTAATAGGATATTCCGATGCTGATTGGGTAGGGTGTAAAATTATAGGAAGAGCACATCAGGGACTTGTCAGTTTCTGGGGAGATCCCTGGTGTCTTGGGCTTCAAAGAAACAAAACTCAGTGGCTCTTTCCACCGCCGAAGCCGAGTATATTGCCGCAGGCCATTGTTGTGCGCAATTACTTTGGATGAGGCAAACCCATAGGGACTATGACTACAAATTGAGCAAAGTACCTCTACTATGTGATAATCAGAGTGCAATCCGCATGGCGGATAATCCCGTTGAACACAGCCGCACTAAGCACATAGACGTTCGGTATCACTTTCTGAGGGATCACCAACTAAGAGGGGATATCGAAATAGCTTATGTAAACACTAAGAACCAATTAGCCAATATCTTTACCAAGACACTAGATGAGAAAACCTTTAGCAAACTTAGGAATGAGCTAAATATTCTTGATTCTCGGAATTTTGATTGAAACATTGCACATAGCGCATTTATATACCTTTGATCATATCTCTTTCATTTTGGTACAAATGCATATTTCTTATTATTCTTGTACCAAGGCTACGACTAATATGTTTTCAAGTGTATTCCTATGCTTAGTCGTAGATTGAAAGGGAAATGGAGTCTTCGGCAAAGACAAGGCTTCCACTCCAACTCTAACGGTATCAACTACCCTTTGCCGTTGTTCCTCCACGATACTCTCAATTGGTATAATCCTTCACTCTTATGTACTTAAATCAATGGGGACAAAAGTGTAAAAAGGGCTCTCAAATGTCTCCGTTTTTTGCGATTAATGCCAAAGAGGGAGAGAATATTAAGCCCAAAGCAAAAGGACCACACCACCATAATTTCAAAAAATTTCGTAATGAAGTTTTTATTGATATTTTTCACATTGGTATCTATGTCATGGCAATTTCTCAATTGATATCCATGCTTCACCTATCTTGAAAAAGAAAACTTTCAATTGATATCTAAAATGGGAATCTCTTCAATTGGTACTTCAATTGGTATATTTTAAAAGATCAATTTTCAAATAGAATATCTATTTCAAAACCCTCTTGAAAGCTAAGAGGAGAATTTCATTCAGGGGGAGTTTTATTTAGTCAAAGCAAAAGCATTTGAAAAAGGGGGAGAAATTTCAAAACTTGAAAATGCTCTTTACAATCATATTCATATACCTTTGACTATTTGCAAAAGATTTTAAAAAGATTTTCCAAAAGGATTTGCAAAAACAAAACAAGTGGTGCAAATGTGGTCCAAAATGTTAAAGAAAAGAAAAAGCAACCCATTCATATCTAGTAAGTTTATCAATTGGTTTAATTCTAAGTAACCTATGCACTTACCATATGCAAACTAGTTCATTTCTGCACTTTATATATTTGCTTTGGTTTGTGTTGGAATCAATCACCAAAAAGGGGGAGATTGAAAGGGAAATAGGGTTAACCTTTTCCTACAATTAATTTTGGTGGTTGAATGTCCAACACAAACACTGGACTAACTAGTTTACCAAGTATTCATGTATTACAGGTGCATAAAGGTCCAACACAAACCAATAAATATTCAAGTTAGGGATCCAATTCAAAGGAGCAAAAGGAATCAAGTGTGTTGTGGTCTGGCGCACCGGACTGTCCGGTGTGCCACCGGACAGTGTCCGGTGCACCAGGACCGTACAGGGTCCAAGCAGCCACTCTCGGGTTTTCGCAGGCGTGCTCCGCTATAATTCACCAGACTATCCGGTGTGCCAGCGGGCAACGGCTATCCAGCGTGCAACGGTCGACTCTGACGAATGAACAGTGCAGCACAGTACCGCGGCAGAAGTCAGCGCAGCGAGTTAGAGGGGCACCGGACTGTCCGGTGCCGCAAGAGGACAAATCCCCCAACGGTCTACCAGGCTCCAGACCCTAACGGTTGGGTGACGTGGTGGCTCACCGGACAGTGAACAGGACCTGTCCGGTGGCGCACCGGAGCCCACCCAACGACTACTTTAGTGATTGAGGGCTATAAATACCCCCAACCACCACAACTCCAAGCATCCAAGATTTCTGAGTATCACATTCATTACAAGAGCTTTAGCATTCACTCCTAGACACAATTCAAAAGATCAAAGCCTCTCCAAGTCCCAAATTCACCTCAAATACTTAGTGACTTGTGAGAGAGTGATTTCGTGTTCTTTTGAGCTCTTGCCTCTTGGATTGCCTTTCTTATTTCTAATTCTTGTTCTCAAGTGACTTGTAATCAAAGAAAGAGACACCTAAGAGTGTGGTGGTCCTTGCGGGGTCTTAGTGACCCGATTGATTAAGGGAAAGGCTCACTCAGTCTAAGTGACCGTTTGAGAGAGGGAAAGGGTTGGAATAGACCCGGTCTTTGTGACCTCCTCAACGGGGACTAGGTTCTTTGGAACCAAATGTAACACCCCTGGTGTTACTGTAACTAAAACCTGAGCATGGCATCATAAGCATTGGCATTGCATATGTTTGACACACCTAGAGTGCATTCACTAGGCAAAAATTTCAAACAAGTTGTATTGTTTTAAGGTTTTGCAAATAGGACCCTGGATAGGAAGCTTTACCCTAAACAGGGATTAAAGGGGGTAAGACTTAACCCAACTTGAGAAAATATAAATACTTTAGGGTAATAGTTATGAAATATCCCCAAAAACAAAGTTGAACCACAATTGTACCCCTGGGATACTAAAAACCCTAATTGGAACCCTGGAAAACCCTAAGACTAAACCCTAGGGGCCTAAGTGCAAAATTAGTCCACTTTTGGGCTAAAGTGCAAAAACCAAGTCAAATAAGTGTTTTAAGTCCTTTGGTTCACAAATATGTGGACTTGAAAGCCAAATGTTGAGTTTTGGACTCATTTGCAAAAAGGACCCCAACTTTGAATTCTATACTAAGTCTGAAATTCAGTGTTGAAGGCTCAACTTTAGGGCTTTGTAACATTCAAAGCATAGGGTCTTTGCCCTAGGTCACCACACCAAATTTGTAAAGCAATTAAAGGAGAACAACTTTGCTTAAGAGTGGGAGCATTGTTGTTAAGGAAATGTTGGAGATAACTAAGCCTGAAGATTGGCTGTCAGGATGATTCAGTCTGAAATTCAGAAGTTCAGTGTAACAAAGCCATCTTTGGGGTTGAATTAAACCTTGATCCATTGCTCAAATAGGTTTAATCCCTATAGTCGATTTGTAGCTGGTATGTAGCACTACAACTTTGGTGCAGAGACTTGGGCCTGTTGCCACATGAAATTGGAAGAAAACTCCCCTGCAAATTGCTCTGTCACACTGTCTGAACCGAGCTCGCCATGGTACAGTGCTTCAGACAGATCAGAACGACAGCACGGCAATCCCTCACCGCCGACGACCAACCCCCGCTGAGATTCACGCCGCCGCCGTTGCGATTCACGTCGCCGGTGATCAGATGAGGCCGCCAGGTAAAAGCCACCCCCTGGGGATAACTCCGGTGACTCACCGTGACTGCCCCTTTTTCTCTGCGGCTGAGCGATAGGCTCGCCGGTGAACCGCCGCCTCCCGGTCGTGCGCCGCGTGGCTCTCACTTTCCACCGCACCGCCACGACTTACTCTAACTCCCCGTCGATCGCCGGAACAACCGCCACGCCTCTGGGCACGTATTCACCGCGCCAGGATTCTTCCTCACCTCCGGCCGCCGCGTTGCTCGTCCAAAATTTGCGGCCACCGCTCACTCCGCCTATAAATTGAGCCCTCCCCTAGCTGCATAACATAATCACCCACTCATCCACCAACAATCGCTAGCACCCGTGCCTCCGAGAGCTTGAATTTTGGTTTTGCCCCAAATCCACTCTCCGCCACCGTGAAAATCCGTTCGTCGCGGCCAGCTCAACTCAGGTTAGTTCAAGCTGTACCGTTGCCTGTTCTAGCATCCCTAAGCTCTCCACATGATCCCTGACCCTTTTGATTGAACCAAACCACCATGGATTATCGGGAACACCTTCACCCATCCGCAATGTTCTCGGTTCATGCGGACAGAGCTTGATAGCTCATTATCCGTGCAATTAGATTAGGGAAAACACTCGGGCTTGGTCCAATTTGATGTCCGCCGCTCGGGAACCCTAGCCGTTGCCCCAATCGGCCGGCGTAGGTGCTCGCCGGAGCTCGGCTGGGCGTGAACGCCGTCGGGGACTCCACCTTGCAAAAGAATAGAACAACGGGGGTCTATCTGTAAACGTTAGAGACTCTGTTAAACAGAGAAAGAATTCGTTCGCAGATAGACAGAAACGTGGGGGTCCCTATGCAAAATCGCCAGGGCGCGGGCGTGCGCGGGCGCTTCTTCCCCGTGACTGGGCCATACGGGCTGCTTTTGGCCCAGAACTGTTCACTGTTTTTCCTTTTCTTTTATTTCCAGAGCTAAAACAATTATTGAAAATTGTAGAAAAATGATAAAATTGTGAAACCAATTTTCCTAGGCTTGTTATTTTCCCTAGTATTTAATAAAAATAATTTCATGATTTTTAGTTTAAACAGAGAATTTTAGGGCATTTAAAGCAGCTTAAAGAATTAGTTTTGGATTTTTAGAAAATAATTAGTAAGTCCAAAAATGCCCAAACTTTTTATGGGAACTTAAAACAATATTTAAAAGCCTTGGGTAGAATTTGGGTTGATTTGGACCATGTTTGATCACTAAACCCCAAAACACCCCCCTGCCCTATGAACTCCTTTACTGACTCCGGAAACCCTAGGTTCTCGGAGTACCGTGAAGGAAAGTTGTACTCAAGACTTAGATAATAAGTTTATATTATCTTTGCATCCTCATGAGCATCCCATGGCATCCATTCTTATGCATATATATGGATATGTTAGAACACGAAGAAGAAGAAGGAGTCACTGAAGAAAGGACACCACCACCCTCAGATCCTCAAGCAGGCAACTGCTTTTACTTTGATATTTGCGGATCCGAGCCGGACTCACCTGTTAACAAAGGCAAGCCCCGGTGCATATGCCCCCTTCCTTGATGTTTTTAAAATCTTTCTCACTTGATTGCTGCATTAGGTGATAGGAGTTGATTGCTAAAACAATTCCTGCATTACCTTCCTTGAACTTGATTACCTTCCTTGATCACCCGTTTTATAAAAGATTTTTGATGCTTAGTCTTGCTTTAGAAAAACAAAATGTTTTGTTTTTACAAAATATGATGTGGCAAAAGTGGGTGGGATGTTTTCAAAAATAAAACTTGATGGTGAATCTGTCAAAGGCCTTGATGGATTCAACATCGGAAAAGATGTACCTCTGCCAGGTACCAAGTTTTTGGGATAAGATACTTAAGCTGAGACTGGGCGGTTGACTTGCACGAGAAGAGAGTCTTGGTGTAGTGTCTTCGTCTGAGTCGATTAAGGACTGTCTCGATGTAGGCTTGATGATCGAGGACCCTTTAGCTGGTCACATGCCTCGTCACGGGTAAGCCTTGCCTCGGGCAGACTAAGGCCGGAATAAGATAACACGAAATGGGCGTGGAGCGGTGGCGAGAGTAGCGTGTACCCTCCGTAGCAAGAGGCTGGACGGTGGTGTATCTGTGCTCTCGGTTTGCGTGAACCTGATCCGGTCTTAAGAACCCCGGTGGCGAGTTGACATATGCAAGGGTTAAGTGCTACATATGTCGTGTGATTGGAGATCCTCAGTTGAGTATAATCGATTCGGATCGCCGTACCTTCGCGGTTATGAAGACTTGGTCAGTGACCTACACGTAGCATTCCACTAAAGATGATGGGTTTTTGTTGAAGAAATTGGCTAGTACAGGACCAGTGATTGAACTAGGGTAGAAATAACTCTAGTTACAGGTAAACGTACTTAACTTGACAAATAAAATTTGGATTTTTAAGGATCCACTTTAGTAAGCATTTCCGCAAAACAGAGTCTTTGATTATTGAAGAGCCTTACCTTGACTCCCATATAGCCAGCATATCCTTGAGAGTCTTTTCTTTAGTCGGGTAAGTCTTGCTGAGTAATTCCATACTCAGGGTTTATCCCTTCGTTGTTTTTAGGTGAGGAAGTGGCAGATTTCTGCTGCTTCTGTACCAAGGTGGTTCCTAAAGGAGAAAAACAAGACTAAAGTGCGAGAGGACTTGGTCCTCCATCTAGATCTTTTACTTAAAACTTATCGGGAGGAGTTTTTGCCTCCCTTGGTTTGTATAATATTACTACTCAGCACTCGCTCTTAATTCTGGTCTGTAATAAAACAACTTGAGCTTGTTTTTAAATAAATGTAAATCATGTAATCGCTTCCGCAATTCCTTATCTCAGATGTTCTGTAATGTCTGCATGACGGGTGAAACGTTCCTGGTAAGGTAAGGAAAGATACCGAACTTGTCAAGTAGTTCAGGGGCACCTATAGGGTTGTCTAAGGTCCGTTGGACAAGGACAACTGTAGGTGGGCCTAATTACTTGGGAGGTTCTGTCACAGCTGGTATCGGAGCGTAGCCCTTCTTGTCAGATATTATGTGACATCTTCAAAAGGATTTTCTGAGACTTATCTAGAAAATTGCTTCTCTTCTTACCTAAGTATTTTTGAAGAGTTTACTTCAAGGACCAGATAGGAAGAGTGCAATGTATAGACGGTTGAATCGACTCAGGTTGATTCTGTACTTATTCATGCATCATGCTAAGAATTATACTAATAAATTTTCCCCCCTTAGCAAATGCCGCCACGTACAAGGAAAACGGCACGTAAGCATACTGGACCCATTGGGGTGCCTCGGCATCAACTTGCCCCGCGGGAGCAAGAGCAAAACAGCAGTAGCGGGAGCAATGATCCCATTGGTGATCTAGAAGCTCGCGTGAATCATCTCCAAGAGGAGCTACAGCGCAGGACTAATCTATGGGTTGCGGACGGTGACCGAATCAATGATTTAAGAAGTTACATCCGCACCCTGCAAGATCAACTAGCTGACCGAGATTTGGCACTTGATTGGGCAGTGCAATCTCGTTCGGTGGCTTTAGCTAAGGAAGCAAAGGCTCGAGCACGAGTCAACGAACTTAGCGTTGCTATTGATAACTTGCAGGTATATTGCAATACTTTGCATGAAGAAGTTCATGTACTGTATTCGCAACTACACCCAAATGTCCCTGCGGATCCCGTCAGGTCTGAAGCCGGACCCTCGCATACTGCGGGTGAAGCGCTTGGTGGAGAGCTAGATCTTTTTAGGCCCCCTCCTTCTTTGAGGTTGGTCGACGTATGGTCTCCCACCCCTGACGATGAAGCTACCAAGAATAAGCAGGAATAATAGTGTAGCTTGTAAAAGTAGAAATAGTAAGTTGTATAATAGGTAGAACTTTTGTACAATGGGTAATGTGTCCTGTTATGTAATATCGAGTCTGTACCATTACTTTTTATAGTAATGTAAAATGGAAGGTCTCTTTGGCATATTATGTTTATTTCGAATGTTTTTGCCTCAGGTGCCGACCAGGACTCGCGGACAGGACGCAGCCGGAACTTCTGGGGGTCGGGATGTCACCCCAAATCCACCTCCGGTTCCACCCACGCTAGCCGAGGCGATTGCCGCCTTGGTAAATGCCACCGCCGACAATACCCGCTTCCTTAGGGAAATGGCGGGTCAACAGCAGTTCCAGCAGCAGGCAGGAAGGGGTTTCCAGCAAGGTCCCCGTGAAACCACCTATCTGGACTTCTCCGAAACTCGTCCACCTCTATTCACCAAGGCAGAAGACCCGCTAGAAGCCGACGAGTGGATACGAGTCATTGAACAAAAGTTTGGTCTCCTTCGTTGTTCTGAAACGTAGAAGCCATTGTTCGCGGCACAGCAACTACGTGGCCCTGCCAGTACTTGGTGGGGAAATTTCGTGGCTATCCAACCTGACCACCATCAAATCACTTGGGAAGAATTTAAAGCAGCCTTCCGTGAGCACTACATACCTGAAGGGGTGCTGCATATGAAACAAGAGGAATTCATGAAGTTGAAACAAGGAGGAGATACCATCAATCAGTATCTCAAAAAGTTTAATCACCTATCGCAATATGCCATCGACCAGGTGAATACTGATTTGAAGAAAAAGAACTGCTTCATGAGGGGTCTAAATGACCGGTTGCAGCGAAAGATGGCCACATGTATTGATCTCACGTATGGAAAGGCTGTTAGTACAGCCTTATCTGTGGAAGCAAAATACGCAAGTTCTGGGAAGAATAAGGGATTCAGTGGTGAGAGGCCTAATCAGGGCCAGGCGAAGAGGCAACGGTTCGTCATCCGGCCTTCTAGCCAAAACCGCACTTTTTCTCGTCCAACATTCCCTTTCAAACAGCCCATTATTATTCTCCCCAACAATACCCCCACTTCCCCAAATCAGCCGGGTGCCCCAGGCACTCGATTCCCTGCCTTGCCCAGCTCTTCAACTGGGTGTTTCAACTGCGGCAAGCCGGGACATTTTATCAAAGACTGCCCATACCCCAAGCAAAATCAATCCAATGCTCAGCAAGGAACTGGGAAGTCTACTCAGCCCAAAGGAAATACTGTGGGGAGGAATACCAAGAAAACGGGGCGTGTATACTACACCCAGGTGGCCACTACACCGGAAGGAGAGCCGGTGATGATGGGTACGTTTCCCGTGGCCAGTCACCCTGCAATTATTCTTTTTGATTCTGGTGCTTCGCATACCTTCATTAGCAAGAAATTTGTGGAGCAACATCACATTGCATGCCATGAATCAAAAGAGGGATTTAAAATTCATTCACCCGGGGGATATATTTTTACTCGAGAAGTGGCCTATGAAGTGCCAGTAATAATGGCCGGACGGAACTTTCCTGCTAACATGATTGTTCTGAAAGGCCAGGATATAGATGTAATTTTGGGTATGAATTGGTTAACCCAATACAAGGCAATACTCAACACTGAACTCCGAACCGTCAGGTTGAGCTATAATCAAGAAGAAATTCTTTTGTCTCTCCCCGTGACCAATCCGGCCAAAGCTTCTGGTAGAGTATACGAAGCCATTGTACCGGAAATCAAGGATATTCCGGTAGTATGTAAGTTTCCAGATGTATTTCCGGAAGATTTGCCTGGACTGCCCCCTGAAAGAGATGTAGAATTTGTAATTGAGCTAAAGCCCGGTACGGCTCCCATCTCTCGAAGATCGTACCGTATGCCCCCTAATGAGTTGGCGGAATTGAAGATTCAATTACAAGATCTACTGAATAAGGGATTCATTCGGCCAAGCTCGTCTCCATGGGGTTGCCCCGCCATTTTTGTTAAAAAGAAGGATCAAACCTTGCGGATGTGCGTGGATTATCGGCCCCTGAATGAGGTCACCATCAAGAATAAGTACCCTCTTCCAAGGATCGACATCTTATTTGATCAACTGACTGGGGCGAGGGTATTTTCTAAAATTGATCTCAGGTCGGGCTATCATCAAATCCGTATTCGGCCCGAGGATATACCGAAGACCGCATTTACTACGCGGTATGGATTGTTTGAATACTTGGTAATGTCTTTCGGGCTCACTAATGCTCCTGCCCACTTCACCTATTTGATGAACTCGGTGTTCATGCCTGAGTTGGACAAGTTCGTGGTGGTCTTCATCGATGATATTTTGATATACTCTAAAAATGAAGAGGAGCATGCTCAGCATCTACGGATTGTATTGACGCGCCTGAGGGAACATCAGCTGTATGCCAAGTTCAGTAAGTGCGCGTTCTGGCTGGAGGAAATTCAATTTTTGGGGCACGTGTTATCAGCTAAAGGAATTGCGGTAGATCCTAGCAAGGTCAAAGATATTCTGGAGTGGAAAACCCCAACCACTGTCCACCAAGTCCGGAGTTTTCTTGGACTAGCTGGATATTATCGCAGATTCATACCCGATTTTTCTAAGCTTGTGAAGCCAATCACAAATCTATTAAAGAATGACATTAAGTTCAATTGGTCTTCTAAGTGTAATGAAGCCTTTGAGCAATTGAAGACATTATTAACCACTGCTCCGGTATTGGCTCAGCCGGACATCACTAAGCCTTTTGATGTATATTGTGATGCATCTGGCAGTGGACTCGGCTGTGTATTAATGCAAGAGGGCCGAGTAATTGCATATGCTTCAAGGCAGTTGCGCCGACATGAGGAGCATTACCCAACTCATGATCTGGAGCTAGCTGCTGTGGTTCATGCCCTGAAAATATGGCGTCACTATCTGCTGGGAAATATCTGTCACATATATACAGATCACAAAAGCTTGAAGTACATCTTCACCCAGTCAGAATTAAATATGAGGCAAAGACGATGGCTTGAGCTTATTAAGGACTATGAACTGGAGATCCATTATCACCCAGGCAAGGCCAATGTGGTGGCAGATGCACTAAGTCGTAAGGCTTCCTGCCACTGCCTTATGGTGAAAACCTCTGACAACACTTTATGTCAAGAGATGGAAAAGTTAAACCTGGGGATAATCCAACAAGGGACTCTAAATCAGCTAAAGCTTGAGTCAATCATTTTGCAAAGGATAATTGATGCTCAAAAGGATAATCTGGGTATGAAGCACATACGAGAGAAGATAAGGGCTGGAACAGCCAAATGTTTCAAGGAAGACGATCAAGGTGTGTTATGGTTTAACAACCGCATAGTAGTGCCAAAGAATGAAGAACTCCGCCAGCAAATCTTAGATGAAGCGCATCTTAGTCGCTATTCTATTCATCCGGGAAGCACTAAGATGCATCATGATTTAAAACAGCACTACTGGTGGACGAAGATGAAAATTGAAATTGCACGCTATGTGGCTAAGTGTGACACTTGCAGACGTGTCAAAGCCATACACATGAAAACTGCTGGTCCATTGCAGTCATTACCAGTACCAACATGGAAATGGGAAGACATAAGCATGGACTTCATTGTGGGATTGCCCAGGACCGCAAAAGGATATGACTCTATTTGGGTGATTGTTGATCGACTTACAAAGATTGCTCACTTTCTACCGGTCAAGACATATTATCCGGTACTTACCTATGCAGAGTTGTACATTGCCCGTATTCTCAGTTTGCATGGTGTCCCAAAGACTATAATGTCGGATCGTGGACCACAATTTGTATCCAAATTTTGGGAAGAACTTCATAAATCCCTGGGTACTAAGTTACTCCACAGTTCGACCTATCATCCTCAAACCAGTGGGCAGACTGAGAGGGTGAACCAAATACTTGAAGATATGCTGCGGGCATGTGTTCTGGACTTCTCACAGAAATGGGATGAATGTTTACCTTTGGCGGAGTTTTCATATAATAATAGCTATCAAGAAAGTATCAAGATGGCACCCTTTGAAGCTTTATATGGACGACGGTGTCGGACTCCGCTAAATTGGTCTGAACCTGGTGAAAGGTGCTTCTTTAGACCTGATCTGGTGAAAGGAGCCGAGGATAAGGTTCAGAAAATTATTCATAATGTGAAGAAAGCACAAGCTCGTCAGAAGAGTTATGCAGACCAACGGCGAATGCCCTTATACTTCCTGGAAGGAGACTACGTCTACTTGAAGGTTTCACCAATAAAGGGAGTATCGCGTTTCGGGGTAAAGGGAAAGCTTGCACCCAGGTACATTGGTCCATTTCCTATTCTTCAAAGATATGGGCCAGTGGCGTATCGACTTCAACTTCCCGAAACATTGTCTGTTGTACATAATGTGTTCCATGTATCGCAATTGAAGAAGTGTCTTCGGGTTCCCGATCGAACCATTGAAGTGACAGATGTTGTCCTGGAACCAGACTTAACATACTCAGAACATCCTATTCGAGTTCTAGATCAACAGGACAGGGTTACCCGGAGAAAGACTCTCAAGTTCTACAAGGTACAATGGAACCAGCATTCTGAGGAAGAGGCTACGTGGGAAACTCAAGACTTCTTGAATCAGAATTTCCCAGGCTTTCTAGCCTCATGTAATTTGTAAAGTGTATATAGTTATTGCAATAAAGGAGTGAACCCCCACACCACCCCTGCCTTGTACCAGAAATAAGGAAATAAAAATGTGACACATTTCCTTTTCCATTACTCACCCTAGGACTTTAAATCTCGCGACGAGATTCTTTTATGGGGGAAAGGATGTAACACCCCTGGTGTTACTGTAACTAAAACATGAGCATGGCATCATAAGCATTGGCATTGCATATGTTTGACACACCTAGAGTGCATTCACTAGGAAAAAATTTCAAACAAGTTGTATTGTTTTAAGGTTTTGCAAATAGGACCCTGGATAGGAAGCTTTACCCTAAACAGGGATTAAAGGGGGTAAGACTTAACCCAACTTGAGAAAATCTAAATACTTTAGGGTAATAGTTATGAAATATCCCCAAAAACAAAGTTGAACCACAATTGTACCCCTGGGATACTAAAAACCCTAATTGGAACCCTGGAAAACCCTAAGACTAAACCCTAGGGGCCTAAGTGCAAAATTAGTCCACTTTTGGGCTAAAGTGCAAAAACCAAGTCAAATAAGTGTTTTAAG
Organism: Zea luxurians; assembly: GCA_029449295.1. NCBI lineage: Eukaryota > Viridiplantae > Streptophyta > Magnoliopsida > Poales > Poaceae > Zea > Zea luxurians. The sequence continues at coordinate 37,742,612 of JAOPSE010000001.1, read as the reverse complement.
TCCTTTGGTTCACAAATATGTGGACTTGAAAGCCAAATGTTGAGTTTTGGACTCATTTGCAAAAAGGACCCCAACTTTGAATTCTATACTAAGTCTGAAATTCAGTGTTGAAGGCTCAACTTTAGGGCTTTGTAACATTCAAAGCATAAGGTCTTTGCCCTAGGTCACCACACCAAATTTGTAAAGCAATTAAAGGAGAACAACTTTGCTTAAGAGTGGGAGCATTGTTGTTAAGGAAATGTTGGAGATAATTAAGCCTGAAGATTGGATGTCAGGCTGATTCAGTCTGAAATTCAGAAGTTCAGTGTAACAAAGCCATCTTTGGGGTTGAATTAAACCTTGATCCATTGCTCAAATAGGTTTAATCCCTATAGTCGATTTGTAGCTGGTATGTAGCACTACAACCTTGGTGCAGAGACTTGGGCCTGTTGCCACATGAAATTGGAAGAAAACTCCCCTGCAAATTGCTCTGTCAGACTGTCTGAACCGAGCTCGCCATGGTACAGTGCTTCAGACAGATCAGAACGACAGCACAGCAATCCCTCACCGCCGATGACCAACCCCCGCTGAGATTCACGCCGCCGCCGTTGCGATTCACGTCGCCGGTGATCAGATGAGGCCGCCAGGTAAAAGCCACCCCCTGGGATAACTCCGGTGACTCACCGTGACTGCCCCTTTTTCTCTGCGGCTGAGCGATAGGCTCGCCGGTGAACCGCCGCCTCCCGGCCGTGCGCCGCGTGGCTCTCACTTTCCACCGCACCGCCACGACTTACTCTAACTCCCCGTCGATCGCCGGAACAACCGCCACGCCTCTGGGCACGTATTCACCGCGCCACGATTCTTCCTCACCTCCGGCCGCCGCGTTGCTCGTCCAAAATTTGCGGCCACCGCTCACTCCGCCTATAAATTGAGCCCTCCCCTAGCTGCATAACATCATCACCCACTCATCCACCAACAATCGCTAGCACCCGTGCCTCCGAGAGCTCGAATTTTGGTTTTGCCCCAAATCCACTCTCCGCCACCGTAAAAATCCGTTCGTCGCGGCCAGCTCAACTCAGGTTAGTTCAAGCTGTACCGTTGCCTGTTCTAGCATCCCTAAGCTCTCCACATGATCCCTGACCCTTTTGATTGAACAAAACCACCATGGATTACCGGGAACACCTTCACCCATCCGCAATGTTCTCGGTTCATGCGGACAGAGCTTGATAGCTCATTATCCGTGCAATTAGATTAGGGAAAACACTCGGGCTTGGTCCAATTTGATGTCCGCCGCTCGGGAACCCTAGCCGTTGCCCCAATCGGCCGGCGTAGGTGCTCGCCGGAGCTCGGCTGGGCGTGAACGCCGTCGGGGACTCCACCTTGCAAAAGAACAGAACTACGGGGGTCTATCTGTAAACGCCAGAGACTGTTAAACAGTGAAAGAATTCGTTCGCAGATAGACAGAAACGTGGGGGTCCCTATGCAAAATCGCCAGGGCGCGGGCGCGCGCGTGCGCTTCTTCCCCCTAACTGGGCCATACGGGCTGCTTTTGGCCCAGAACTGTTCACTGTTTTTCCTTTTCTTTTATTTCCAGAGCTAAAACAATTATTGAAAATTGTAGAAAAATGATAAAATTGTGAAACCAATTTTCCTAGGCTTGTTATTTTCCCTAGTATTTAATAAAAATAATTTCATGATTTTTAGTTTAAACAGAGAATTTTAGGGCATTTAAAGCAGCTTAAAGAATTAGTTTTGGATTTTTAGAAAATAATTAGTAAGTCCAAAAATGCCCAAACTTTTTATGGGAACTTAAAACAATATTTAAAAGCCTTGGGTAGAATTTGGGTTGATTTGGACCATGTTTGATCACTAAACCCCAAAACACCCCCCTGCCCTATGAACTCCTTTACTGACTCCGGAAACCCTAGGTTCTCGGAGTACCGTGAAGGAAAGTTGTACTCAAGACTTAGATAATAAGTTTATATTATCTTTGCATCCTCATGAGCATCCCATGGCATCCATTCTTATGCATATATATGGATATGTTAGAACATGAAGAAGAAGAAGGAGTCACTGAAGAAAGGACACCACCACCCTCAGATCCTCAAGCAGGCAACTGCTTTTACTTTGATATTTGCGGATCCGAGCCGGACTCTCCTGTTAACAAAGGCAAGCCCCGGTGCATATGCCCCCTTCCTTGATGTTTTTAAAATCTTTCTCACTTGATTGCTGCATTAGGTGATAGGAGTTGATTGCTAAAACAATTCCTGCATTACCTTCCTTGAACTTGATTACCTTCCTTGATCACCCATTTTATAAAAGATTTTTGATGCTTAGTCTTGCTTTAGAAAAACAAAATGTTTTGTTTTTACAAAATATGATGTGGCAAAAGTGGGTGGGATGTTTTCAAAAATAAAACTTGATGGTGAATCTGTCAAAGGCCTTGATGGATTCAACATCGGAAAAGATGTACCTCTGCCAGGTACCAAGTTTTTGGGATAAGATACTTAAGCTGAGACCGGGCGGTTGACTTGCACGAGAAGAGAGTCTTGGTGTAGTGTCTCCGTCTGAGTCGATTAAGGACTGTCTCGATGTAGGCTTGATGATCAAGGACCCTTTAGCTGGTCACATGCCTCGTCATGGGTAAGCCTTGCCTCGGGCAGACTAAGGCCGGAATAAGATAACACGAAATGGGCGTGGAGCGGTGGCGAGAGTATCGTGTACCCTCTGTAGCAAGAGGCTGGACGGTGGTGTATCTGTGCTCTCGGTTTGCGTGAACCTGATCCGGTCTTAAGAACCCCGGTGGCGGGTTGACATATGCAAGGGTTAAGTGCTACATATGTCGTGTGATTGGAGATCCTCAGCTGAGTATAATCGATTCGGATCGCCGTACCTTCGCGGTTATGAAGACTTGGTCACTGACCTACACGTAGCATTCCACTAAAGATGATGGGTTTTTGTTGAAGAAATTGGCTAGTACAGGACCAGTGATTGAACTAGGGTAGAAATAACTCTAGTTACAGGTAAACGTACTTAACTCGACAAATAAAATTTGGATTTTTAAGGATCCACTTTAGTAAGCATTTCCACAAAACAGAGTCTTTGATTATTGAAGAGCCTTACCTTGACTCCCATATAGCCAGCATATCCTTGAGAGTCTTTTCTTTAGTCGGGTAAGTCTTGCTGAGTAATTCCATACTCAGGGTTTATCCCTTTGTTGTTTTTAGGTGAGGAAGTGGCAGATTTCTGCTGCTTCTGTACCAAGGTGGTTCCTAAAGGAGAAAAACAAGACTGAAGTGCGAGAGGACTTGGTCCTCCATCTAGATCTTTTACTTAAAACTTATCGGGAGGAGTTTTTGCCTCCCTTGGTTTGTATAATATTACTACTCAGCACTCGCTCTTAATTCTGGTCTGTAATAAAACAACTTGAGCTTGTTTTTAAATAAATGTAAATCATGTAATCGCTTCCGCAATTCCTTATCTCCGATGTTCTGTAATGTCTGCATGACGGGTGAAACGTTCCTGGTAAGGTAAGGAAAGATACCGAACTTGTCAAGTAGTTCAGGGGCACCTATAGGGTTGTCTGAGGTCCGTTGGACAAGGACAACTGTAGGTGGGCCTAATTACTTGGGAGGTTCTGTCACACCAAACCTCGGTAAAACAAATCACCGTGTTCATCCACTTGATTCTCATTTGATTTGTTTCCCCCTCTCTCCCGGACTTGATTTTAGTTCTAACGCTAACCTCAGCTTGTAGTGTGTGTTTAAAGTTGTAAATTTTAGATTACGCCTATTCACCTCCTCTAGGCGTCTTTCAAAATACAAATAGCCTCTACATTTAACAAGAATGCTGCTCCAAGGACAAAACCCATCAGGAGATCCACAATGATACTTGACCATGAAGCATGCTTCTGAATTGCAGCTTTGTGTGCATATTCAACTTTCACAGTGTATGTGAAGCTAAAATCAGAAAACACACAACAAACAGAAACCAAAGATCAACCATAATTACATGATCTTCCTAACAATTTGATTGAAATCTTTACGGCACTGCCATAGAACACAGGCATACTAAGAAATGAAAACTCCATAAGCGACCCTATATGCCAGATGCAATTGAGGAGTCATCCAAACATACTAATTCCACTACTGTCCTTGTACAGTCTTTCTACCATGGCACCCACCACCCATCAATTAGAGCGATTAAGAATAGACAATCACAAGTCGCAGTTCCTCTACACGCTTAGACTCTCTCTAAATTTTGCCCTTTAAAGGAATATTCCATGTTTTTTATAGAATCCTCTAAAAGATTATGTCTTCTATATCTTCTTCATCTCCAGCAGCATCCTTAAAATTCAGTCCTCTGTATCTACAGTGTTAAAAGAATACACAACTACCTTATTTATTCATTTTTCTTTGAACATTCAACTTGCATGCAACGTGCGACATTGTAATTGAAGAAATTATTTTTTAACAATGATATTAATACAATTTGAACTTATGTTTGTAACACAAAAAATGTAAATTTTTTCGAACTCATTGTCACGCATTTGAAAAATGATTTCTTTTTGCAATTTAGAACAGCGCACTTCGACGTCCGTGCCTAGAAAAAATATTCTTCGTTTTGCCTATATGGGTTAGTTGCAACTTCGATTAATTTAAACCATACGTTAAATAGTATATGTGGGTCCGACATGTGGCAAAGAGAGGGACCGGAGTCTTCAGCAACGACGCGGGAGGAGACCGCCCGCGTATAGCGCACGCTCAGGGAGCCGCTACGTTTAGAGGACGAGAAGAGGCCGCCAAATTTTAAAGGACACGATAGAGGACCTTGCTAGAGGCGTAGGGGCAAGTTCATTCGTTAAATATACCAGACATAATCCTTTACAAAACCTTGTTGGAGAGAGCCTTATGCTGATATGTGCATTGCAGCCTCTAAAAGGATCCAGACCGAGTGCCTCCACCACTTTGCACAGATGATCTAGACCAAGAGTAGAAAAATCCTTTGTTTTCTTGATAGAGCACTTCAACTACCCAAAATGCCACAAAAATTTAGAACCAAACCAATTTCTGGCATGTGCTTATGGTGTGCTTGGTGCTCATGCTGCGCAGGTAGATGAAATCTTATATGTTATAGTTTATACAATGCCCTAATGCATGAGGAGATATGGTGGCTTCTTGTTAATAGTTAATACATTAGTTTACAGAGAAGAAGTGGTTTGATGAATGTGTGCTTATAACATAAATTTATCCAGTACACCCTCCGTTAACAAAGAGAAAAATAATAGTAACAAAATGATGCTGGGAGAGAAGGGTATGTGACCTCCATGAGATGGAGCGCAATTCAATTTCATCGTTCTAGGCAATCACCTCTCGCATCTCCTAGCAGTAGAAGGGTAGGACTATGGGGGCACATGGTGGTCGGTGCCCCGCTACAGAACATCGTTGTCTCCTCACCCAAGTGCTCGTAGAACGTCGTCCTCTCGTCCCCACACACGAACACGCTAGCCCACTGCGGGACCTCCACGTCACGCTGCGCATCCACCACGGACGCCATCAACAACACATAGCTCACCAGGCATTGCAGCCCCATTGGCCCTCACTCTGCTCGTACGCTAGCAGGTTCGTGAAGAGGGTGTGGTTCGTGTAGCTCTCCACGGCCAAGATCTCCAGCGGACCGAGATCTCCAGCAGTTGCTGGAGGAGTGGACGGCGGCTACCACATCACCGACGGCGAGGGGAGGGGGTGGATCATGGATTCCTGGGCGGTGTCTTGTTGTGCCATGCGAGCGTCGTAGGGGGAGTGGGCCACGACTGCCACATCACCGGCGCCGATGGGAGGATGGCGGATCTAGGAACCATGAGCGCAGGCTTGGATGGCACATGGATGATGGTCGTGGGGTTAGGGGGCATTGTGAGCGGGGCTGAGGGCGAGCATCACGCCGCTAGGGTCAATGCCAGGAGGATGGGGAGCGGGGGTGGGGAGGCGTCGGAGCAGGGGCTGGGTGGGGGCAACAATCTCAAACGAAGGTGGGTTGGGGGCGGGGGCATGGTAGTGCGGGTAATCTACACTATCGTCTTAATAAATAGTAGATATATCTCTACTATCTATTATAGTATAGACCACGACATTGTTATGACTGTATCCCACGTGACAGTCGCCCCGTGATGCTTACCGCGACCTCCGCTGCACGTCGTTGTTCCCTCCGTAACCTCGCTCCCCCACCTCCACCTTCGTATCGTCCCCACTCCCGCCGCCGCCTGGGAAGGTCATACCCCGCCCTTGCCCCCTGCCTCACGTTGTTCGGCGCCTTGCGGCGGCGGATGCCTCCCTATGCACCTTATCCTACTCTCGCCACTGCCCCAACCTCCCGTCCGCGCTCGACCTGCCCGACGGCGAAGTTTCGGTGCTCGAGCCCGACGCCCGGGTCCATGTCCCTGAGGTCTCTCCACCAAGTACTTCATTGGTGAGGACCGCATCTTCGGCCCTAACCCCTCTTCCCAGTCGCGCTCCTTCTCGCTGTTCCCCTCCGTCACCCGCACCACCAACGCCCACGAGATCTCGGTGCCGACAACGCCGCCCAGCGTCGTGCGCTTGAGCAGGCGGTCGAGGAGGCCAACACGGTCACCAAGGCACTCGAGGCAACCGACGTCGGCCTGTAGGTGGTCGTCGCGGAGAAAGAGTGCGCCCTAGAAGACCTGCGGCGGGACAACGAGGGCTTCAAGACTAGTGAGGCCGCTGCGAGGGAGCGCTCCAAGCAGCTCTAGAGCCAGCTCGCGTGCGATGAAAAAGACAATGTGCTGAGGGCAAGCTCCGCGCGGCCCAGCAGGCCGAGGAGAGGAGCAAGAAGGCGATCGACGAGCTCACCGCGGCGTTGTCCGCGGTCACCATGGAGGCAAGATGATGAGGACATCACTTCTATACATACAATGAATGGACCGATAACACGATCTCGTGCACGACAGCTAAATCTCCAGGTACGTTCTACCCTAGTCAATTGTGTTTTAGAGCTTACGCTTGGGGCCATGGATGTTTTGATGGTTAGATACCTTGGAGAGGACCAGCAAGGACTTGGAAAAGGCCAAGGTGTTGAGGAGGAGCAGCAAGGGCGTCCACAACAGGAAGGAGATCAAGTCCGAGTCGGCTGCGACTCCATCTCGGGTTCCAGGACCAGTCTGCACTAAAATGGACGCCCAAGATGCATCCGGACTCCGATTGTGATAGACTGGATATGGTTGTAAAGATAACGAGATTATCTAACCAACCCAACTGGTTCACCCTAAAATTCTTCCGGAGTCAATGGGAATCGTCGAAACAAGTCAGCGTTCAGATTCTATTTTGGTGCCGCGACACCGTCCATTGGGCCGTTGGACCGTGTATCGCGTCAGAGCCCATTAGGGGCGAGTCCAGGGGTCACGCACGTCCAAATACTCTATTTATTCAGCAGCCGCCGTCACATTTAGGTTTGGGTTTTGCTTAGATCAATTCTATCATCGAACGGTGTCACCGTCATCGGCTTGTGAGACCCCATCCCGTAATCAATACAATTTTGGTTGCGTTTCTTTCCTATTCTTGCTTGTGTTCTTGATTGCACTTGCAGGGATAAGCCTTCATAGCGAGATCATTCGTGTGTCACATGTGATAACCAACGGAGCCGTGGTGTAGTGATTGCGAGGAACCGTTCGCTCGAAGCCTTGGATCATCAACGTCGAGATCTCCACTCAATCAAGTTATCGTATCTCACGGAAGATCGGGCCGCGTCTACTATCAATTGTTATCAGAACTCCAGGTTGCATGTGAGGTAATCCTACCTTTAGATTAGTTTTGTTTCGTCCCATAGTCCTCAAAAAGCCAAAAAAAATTACGATCAGTTTATTCCGACCTAAAACCATCGCCTTAGCCTTTGCACAATTCAGTTTTAGAGTCCGCAGTTCTGAGTTCGTGTTCTAGTTGAGTTTGTTGCTGGATTAGATTTGTTTTGGTTCAGTTTGATTCTGTCCATCCACTTCCATCCTACAAAATCAACCCTATCTACAAAACAGATCCTATCTCTAAAACCGACCCTATCCACAAAACAGATCCTATCTCTACAACCGACCCTATCCACAAAACAGATCATATCTCTAAAACCGACCATATTCACAAAATAGATCCTGTATCTAAACCGACCATATCCACAAAACAAATTTATCTCTAAAACTGACCCTGTGCTCCATAGCCGCCGCTTCGGTTCTTGCCGATTTGTTCCTTTAAAAACCATAGCTTGAGGTACCTTCCATAAAACAGGCATAACTTTTCGCTCGGTGCTCCGTTTGAGCTCAATTTTTTACAGCAGATTCCTGACTCCATTCTGGGTTGACCCAAACTGCCTTTGGCTTGTTTAGTTCGGTCAAAAAATTCAAAAAAAATCGGGAAGGTAATTAAAAAAATTGTTTAAGTGTTTTCAGGAATTTCAGAGATCCTTTGTGAATTTCTCTAGGTCACAATACAACTCTGTTTCAAGTGAAATTTTGTGTGCTTCCATCCTTTGTATTTTTGGATCAGTGGTAAAAAATTCAGAATATTTCGAGCTCTTTTGCTGGTACTCCTTTGCAAACGCGCCTTTGATTTCTACTAGTGCTGCAAAATCTGCTCTATTTACAGAAATGCCATTTCTACTAGATACTTGTACCTCCTTTCTTGTGCCTTGGTCCAACTGTTCTATTACATTTTCTAGGCCAGCAACTAGGACAAGTACTTGGAACACTTATTCAGCATTGCTATCTGTTACTGACTTGTGTGCCACATATATATATATATTTAGTTAGCCTTCCTAGAACTCCAGTTTTCTCTCGAGCAGAACAGGTACTCCTTTGCAATCACACCCACGCTCGTTGGACAGTCACACCGGTCACCGTTTGCCACTTGCAGTGCTGGTAAGAACGTTGTAAGAGCGAGGTAAGACGCTTCATAATTTGTATTCCACCACCACCACCCTGAGAGATAGTTGTAGGGTTCACATTGTTTGTTGCCTTTTTGTCTCTGTTTTGTGCTAACAATGACATGACCAAAAAATCAAATGGACAAGGACAAGGGGCCTAAGCTTAACGACGATGAGTGTGACTCTCAGATAGAATTGAAGGAGATGATGCGCGCGATGACTGAAGCTTTTAAAAAATACCAGGACTCTGCGGCGACATTCTATGAGCAACTTGATCGACGAGTTGATGAACTTGTTACATGCATGGACGTACTAGAGGCTCGTCCCCACCACCAACTCTAGCCCCAGCTCACTCTCCTATGGACGACGACGACGATGACGACGATGTTTATGCACCGCTGCCACAACGCCTCACATGTAATCGACAAGGTATGGGAGGTAATGGTAGACGTCGTCATCATAATCCTCAACCAGACTATGATCCATTTGCTAAGATTAAGTTCTCTATTCCACCGTTCATGGGTTCTTATGAAGCTGAAGCTTACTTAGACTGGGAGATGACAGTATAACAAAAATTTAATTCCCATCTTGTTCCTGAGCAGCATAGGGTTAGACAAGCCACTAGTAAATTTAGAGATTTTGCTATCATTTGGTGGAATGAACTTGTTAACACACGTGCTGCACCACAAACATGGAATGCGTTAAAAGAGGAGATGCGAGCTCGCTTTGTTCCCCCTCTTATAGACATGATCTTCGAAAAAATTGCAACGCTTAGATCAGGGAGACATGTCGGTACAGGAATACTACCAAGAGCTTCAGAAAGGTATGCTACGATGTGGGGTAGTTGAGGATCCGGAGGATCAAATGGTTAGGTTTTATGGGGGATTGAGGCGGGAGATTCAGGATATTATTGATTATAAAGAATATCATTCTATACAACGCTTGTTCCATCTTTCTATGTTGGCAGAAAAAGAATTATAGGGTCATCAACAGCGGAGGAGCAGCACTTTCGCGCCACACCAGCCACCGGCGCCAGCAAAGGCGTCATCCTCTTCGGGCGTACGGATGTCCACATCTTCCTCCACCAGCGACACACGCAGCACCGCACCTTCGGCATCACAGGGACACGACAACAGCAAGTCCTTGGTGCCTTCGGGTGTTGCAGCAAAACCTGCTACGACCACCTCTTCCACAGGCCGCTCCTCTGACATCAAGTGCCACCGCTACCAGGGACTTGGCCATATTCAGCGAGATTGCCCCAGCAAACGGGCATACATTGCTACTGGTGATGGTGGGTATGTTAGTGCTTCTGATGTTGAAGATGAAGATACTGTTGGAGCTAACATTACAGAGAGTTATGATGGTGATGAAGAGGTTCTTGGTACAACAGCGACTGAGACCTATAAGGCCTTGATTATTCAACGAGCTTTGAGTGCCACAGCTAGTGACGACGACAATAGACAGCGCCACAACCTCTTCAACATGTTCCTCATCGTCAAGGACTGCCGTGTACATACCATCATTGACGGTGGTAGCTGCAACAACTTGGTGAACGTTGAGTTGGTCAAATAGCTTGGCTTGACCACACGAGAGCATCCCCACCCTTATCACATTCAATGGTTTAACAACAGCGGTAAGTTCAAGGTAACAAAAACAACAAGGGTGCGTTTTTCTACTGGCTCTTACCATGACTTTGCTGATTTCGATGTGGTGAGTATGGATGCTTGCTCTCTTTTACTGGGACGTCCTTGGGAGTTTGATACTGATGCTATTCACCATGGTAGATCTAATAAATATACTTTCATGCATAAGGGAAAGAAAATTGTGTTGCTTATGACTCCCACTGAAATGGTCCACTTAGAACATGAGAAAAAGATTAATGCTAAGCAAAAAGGTGTTTTGAACTCTGAAAATCAGCAACCTATTAAGTTAAAAACTCCTACTTTGCTAGCCACTAAATCTGATCTTGATGAGTTACACGCCTCTGTTGGACTTTGCTATGCCTTAGTGTGCAAAAATGTTTTCTATTCCATTGATGATACGTCTATTGCTTTGCCACCAGCTATTGCTAACCTTTTGCAAGAGTATATGGATGTGTTTCCCTCTAAGATACCCCCTGGATTACCACCTGAGTTGCCTCCAGATTTTCGGGTTAGTTCCACCTTTAACATTTCAGATTTGAAGCCACATATGGGTGACGAAGATGAGATTGAGTCGAGGACGACTCCAATTCAAGAGGAGGAGGATGATGAGGACATCACTTCTATACAAACAATGAATGGACCGATAACACGATCTCGTGCACGACAGCTAAATCTCTAGGTACGTTCTACCCTAGTCAATTGTGTTTCAGGGCTTACGCTTGGGGCCATGGATGTTTTGATGATTAGTTACCTTGGAGAGGACCAGCAAGGACTTGGAAAAGGCCAAGGTGTTGAGGAGGAGCAGCAAGGGCGTCCACAACAGGAAGGAGATCAAGTCCGAGTCGGCTGCGACTCCATCTCGGGTTTCAGGACTAGTCTGCACTAAAATGGACGCCCAAGTTGCATCCGGACTCCGATTGCGACAAACTGGATATGGTTGGAAAGATAACGAGATTATCTAACCAACCCAACTGGTTCCACCCTAAAATTCATCCGGAGTCAACGGGAATCGTCGAAACAAGTCAGCATTCAGATTCTGTTTTGGTGCTGCGACACCGTCCGTTGGGCCGTTAGACCGTGTATTGCGTCGGAGCCCATTAGGAGCGAGTCTAGGGGTCACACATGCCCTAATACTCTATTTATTCAGCAGCCACCGTCACATTTAGGTTTGGGTTTTGCTTAAATCAATTCTGTCATCGAACAGTGTCGCCGTCATCGGCTTGTGAGACCCTATCCCGTAATCAATACAATTTTGGTTGCATTCCTTTCCTATTCTTGCTTGTGTTCTTTATTGCGCTTGCAAGGATAAGCCTTCGTGGCGAGGTCATTCGTGTGTCATGGGTGATAACCAACGGAGCCGTGGTGTAGTGATTGCGAGGAACCGTTCGCTCGGAGCCTTGGATCATCAACGTCGAGATCTCCACTCAATCAAGTTATCGTATCTCACGAAAGATCGGGCCACGTCTACTATCAAATTAGGTCAAGGCCTGGCTCTCTGACGTGCAGGCCAAGCTGGAGGCCAGCAACACCGAGGCCGACTTGGTGTGTGTTAGTTCCTATACTTCATGAAAACTGTCATTGCTGCTGACAGGTTCTACTTCGATTTCTCGACGACTTCCATTGGCGCAAGAATGATCTACCCACACATTGTCAATGTCTTTGTCCTACTTGGAGGAATCCTCTCGTGGGGACTCCACTGTTACATCCGGAGAAGGTTCTTGTTGACAGGAAAGGAAACATCAAGGTCTCTGATTTTGGTCTCAATGCTTTACCATCATATCTTGGGGTATATGATAAATATTTTTCTAGACCGTGAAACGATTTCAGCAAGCTGACCGCTATATTTACTTTTAGATTGATGGATTGTTGCATACAACCTGTGGTAGCCCCAATTACATTGCCCTTGAGGTGAAGAAAGCCTGACCACTACCAAGCCAAACAACTCTTGGTATCCAGTTATTAATTTCTTGTGCCAAATGCTTGCAGGTTCTGTAGAACAGAAGATACGATGTATCATTATCGAATATTTGGTCTTATGGTGTGATTATTTATATAATGCTCATACGATATCTTCCGTTTGATGACCAAAACATTGTTGTTCTCTATTAGAAGGTACTGAATTAGATAAAAGTGAAGTGATCTTTACAGTTCAGTTGTAGTATTTTTGTGACATCATTTTAATTATGCTACTTTTTCCTTGCACGATCTAGATTTTTAATGGTGATACTCAGATCCCAGGGTGGCTTTCTCCTGGTGCACGAAATCTTCTTCGGCGGATTTTTGGACCCAACCCGATGAAGCTGATCACCATGGCAGAGATAGCATTTTAATTATGCTATCTGCTTACATGTAACCGGTGTTGGTGTTCTCAGTATATTCTCAGGCCTGAGCTTGTGTGGTTATAAGTTACTAAAGTTGGCATTAGGTGTGTCCTTCCAAGTTCCAAATATTTTTTTCCTTTTTATTATCTTGCTTAGGTAGATGGGTCATGCATGCACGTACCTGGGAAATGAAACATCCATTTTTGGACGAGGAAATTTATTATCGAATAATTTGTGCGTCGTCGCAATGCACATGATGCAATTAGTACTATCAGCACATTATGGTTTGAAGCCTGATCATAGTTGCCAAGTCACATGATTGTAAAGTTTTGTGTATGAGCTCATATTATGATATGCTTGGTGAACCTGTGTTCATGGAGATTGATCAATCTTGTTTTATCTGCAGCTATGATTTGAAATCGATAACTTCCACAAGCACCAGTTGTTCCGTCACAATCCTCATGTCCACCATTTGAATTTGGACATTTTCACTTGAATGAGAATGAGGATAGATGCACAATATTCTGAATTTTCAGACTTCCTCTTGTAATTGTTGAGAAGTCGACAATATTCCTGCAGCACTATTTTGATTCTAGAGTACACTATGTGATTATGCCTCAGTGAGGTAAACACCACTTCTGAATTTTCAGTATGTGTACACATAATTAATCAGTCCTTGTTGGGGACTTGTTCTTAAATGCTATGAGTTAAGAACAAGGCAACACAAAAAATGCTAAGTGATAAAATCCTTCGTCCTTCGAAGCATTATTTCCCTTAGGATATAATGATTCTCGGACGAAGGTTATGAAGGACATACCTTCATCAACACAACATATAATAGTGAAGAAAGAATCATATGAAATATAAAGAATTAACGTAAACAATTATGTATAATCATCAACTCATTTCTCATATTATTATTATGAAAAAATAGAAATGATATCCAATAACAAATGTACCTTCGGCTTGAAGGAAGATGTAAGTACAAGCGTGACGCAAAAGTAAAATGCCAAGTCAGCGTGAACAGTACGGGGCACTGTTCACCTATTTATAGGCACGGGACACAGCCCATGTAAAATTACATCCATGCCCTTTACATTTGGTAGTGATTCTATAGTAATCCACCGAGGCCTAAATAGCATTTTCATCTTTAAGTCGGTTTCCTTTTCTGCTATCATGCCGAAGCTTTCCTGCCCACAGCTTCGGCGCTGTATCAACCTTCGTATTCTTCTCCCACTGTGATGCTGATTCGAGTCCGAAGATACCTGTTCACACATTATACTCCAGAAACACTGTTAAATCATATTTTTGAGGACCTTCGGAAGCCGAAGGCCCCAACAGTAGCCCCTCGCAATATTAATTTGTTAGAATGATAAATTTAGATTGCGACATGGACGAAGGCCTTAATCCGAAGGTCCGAAAAAACACCTTCCCTTTGCTAGAATAGCAACATTCACTGACAAGTAGGGTCTCCCAATTTTCAATGTACTGGGCATATAAATAGGAGCATACCACGAACTTATTTGGTACGCTTCTTATCGTCTGCTTTTGCTTAATTTTTTAGCTCTTGCGCACCAACTGCTTAGTTTTTTAAGTTTTTAAGCTTCGGCTCTGAAAATAGTTTTTAGCATTTTTGAAGATGTCTGAAGGTAAAAAGGCTGCTGCCGAGATGAAGCTGAGTCTTTCTGAAGAGAAAAACCTGGGGTTTCTTGAAGCAATGTCGAAGACTAATACAGAAAAAATCACCAAAGAGATTTTAGAAGGTTTATCTGAAGATACTGATGACAACGACAGTTATGATGTGGATAGTGGTGGTGAAGACTCCGAAGATCGCCCTTGGCGACCAAGCCATGCGGTTTTCGGCAAATCGAGTATCAAAGAAAATCATCTTGTCAATATGAGGGGAAGATATTTCCGGGACTTGTCCATTGTGAGGGCCGACGAAGGAGAGAAGACTTGTCCGACACCTGAGGAAAACGAAGTCGTAGTGTTCCGAAGCTTTTTGAAAGCTGGACTACGATTTCCCCTGAGCAGGTTTGTCGTAGAGGTACTGAAAATATTTGAAATTTATCTTCACCAACTTACCCCCGAAGCAATCATAAGGATGAATATCTTCGTGTGGGCGGTGAGAAGCCAAGGTCTGGAACCGGATGCGAAAAGTTTCTGCAACATACACGAATTGTTATACGAGACAAAGCCCTGGGGTAAGGAACAGTATCACAATAATTTCGGCTGCTACAGCTTCGTCGCTCGGTCTGGGTCAAGCTGCCCCGTGCCAACCTTTCGGAAGAAATGGCCCGACGACTGGATGACAGAATGGTTTTATGTGAAGAATGACCTGGAAACACGGGAAGATGTTAAAGGTATAATTATGCGTCCTATTTGGCAACGCTTCGGCCTGCGGAAGCCGAAGGTTGAAATGAATGAAGCTGCCGAAGAATGCCAGAGAGCCTTCGGAGTTGTTTGCTCTTTTATTGGAACAAGGGATTTGGTCCAAGAGCATATTGCCTTTAGAGTATGGCCGCTCGCGGAAAAATGGGAAATGCCGCAGGAAACCATAAAGGAGGCTGACGAAGGTGGACTTATCAGGCTGAAGTATACTTTCAAGTTTGGAGATAAATTCGTTGAGCCAGATGATGACTGGCTAAAAAGCATTGAAAATTTAAGTGATGAACTACTTGGGGTTTATTCAAAGGCCGAAGATACTGCATTGTCAGCAGCCTTCGGAGGCCGGAAAAAGAAAAGACTGAACCGAGTGTTTGACGCAATTGGGTTCGTGTACCCCGACTACCACTATCCAGCGCGGGGCCAAAAAAGAAAAAGCGCAACCTCTGCAGAAGAAACTGCTTCAGCCGCTCCCAGCGAGCCAATGCCGAAGAGACAAAGGGTAAAGGTTCTCACACACCGGCCACGCTACATTGAACCAGCTACAGTGCCTAAGTTCGGCGGTGAAACCTCTTCGGCCACCGTAACTAAAGAACCAACTTCAGTGTCGAAGGTCGAAGAAAAAACTGAAGCACCCTCAGCAGAGAAAGCAGAAAAACCGAGAACTGAAGGAACGAAAAAATTGGAAATTTTAAGTCCTTCAGCAAGTGTTGAGACAATAAAAAACCAAAAAGGCCCAGCAGTGACCCCGAAAAGAAAAAGAATGGTCAATGTGCTAGATGTACTGGAGACAATTAAGTCTTCAAGCACGACTCCGAAGAAGACTGTTGAAACTTCCGAAGTGGAAACTGAAATCTCTGACAGTAAAGTTCCAAAGCAACAAACTGAGACTGAGGCTGGGCCTTCAGAGCCCACAAAGGTAAAATCCTTGGAAACCGAGGAAGAAAAAATGACGGAGCCAATTCTTGTTGAAGAAGTCAGTGTTGTTGCCCCCGAAGCATCCTCCAAAGTCCTTGATTATATTGTTCGGCACGCTTCGAGGAAAAAGTTATCAGAAGAAGAAGAAGTTTTTGAAGCTAATCAGTATGCCAAAGAATTGAAATATCCGAAGGGGGCACTAGTGTTCAATGGTACAGATGAAGAAGATTTCCTATACTGCCTCCTGGATAACAAAGAATTACTTGTCTGCCGGGAAATGGCCCGAAGCATGGGGTTTCCTAAGCTGGAGGCTGGCCTCTGCGCTATGACAAAGGACGATCTTGCGGACAGCCTTGCGTATAATAGCCTGAAGGTACGAGATCTGCGCATTTGGAAACTTTATGATTTGAAATCTATTGTTTTATTCTTATACTAACTCTTTTTCGTATAGGGTTTAATACTTAGCAACGCGCTGAGAGCGCAAAAGAATGCCGAAGACGAGAGCTATGAAATTTCTTTCAACAACCTTCGAACAGAGGTTATCAAACTAAGGAATGAAGCCTTGGAAAAGGACAAAATTCTAGTTACATTGGTGGATAAAATAAAGGAGAACGAAGCTGCGTCTAAAGCACAAGTTGCAGCTCAAAAGCACGAGATTGACGATCTTCGGAAGCAATTAGCCCGGGCTAAAGAAGAACGCATACTTGAAGAAACGAAGCGAGAACTTAGCGACCAATGGGCAAATCATTTAGAAGGAACCGTCGAAGAGCTTCGTTTGTCCAGGAAAAGATGCTATGACAAATCTATGGATTGTGTTAAGAAAATGAAAGCTAGCTTCGCCAGCGTTGGCACATTTTCGAGTGAAGAAAACTTTACGAGAGGCAACCCCGAAGGTCCCATTGATTGGATTAATCACGAAGCTGAGGCCTTTGAAGAAATTTTAAATAGTCGCGGAGACATATGCGCTTTTTCGGGTGCTAGGGGGATTGCCACCATTTTAGAAAGGAAAGGCTGTGAACATGTAAAAATTTTAGCACAATCCGAAATTGCCTTGTCCTTCGAAGACGCTAAAGACCCTTCGGCTGAAGCTAGCATAGTTGGTGGAAAATTTTTCACCGATATCTGGGATAATGGTGGCCGAGAAATGGCCCGAGAAATTATCCAAAAAAGCGAAAAAGGCATTCATGATGCTAGAAAAGTGGCCGAGGCTGCTGAGAAAAGCGCAGAGCCCGAAGGGCAAATAGGTATTAACTAATGGTTTTTATTGTGTTGTAATTTTTGATTTCAAACTTCGTTCGCCAATTGTAATAGCAATGTAGCCGTATCCTGTCCTCCCTCAGATCCTGCTAAAACGCCTCCGGGCCCTCACCCGAAGGACGACGATGAAATCAAAAAGATGGCCGAAGCTATCATGGATCAAGTTGTCAATCAACTCCTGAACGAAGCTGCGGAAGTAGTACTTAGGGAAGACTAGGTACTATTGTAAAAACATCTGAAATGTAATATGTGTAATATCTTGTAACCCTGAATGTAATATACTTGTTTTTTATGGTTCAATTCTTTACGATGCATGAAATTTTACATACATACCATTTTTGAGTCTGACGAAAAAACACCTTCCCTTCTTTTCATGCTTCGTGAAGAAGAATTTTCATTCATCACAACGATATCCATAGTGCTCTGATGAAGAATTTCCAAGCTTCGTGAAAATATTTTCCGAAGCTACACTCCGAAGATCAATATTGTATCTCCTTGTGACTTTGCATAATTTTCCCTTTTTCAAAGCATTTTTCCGAAGATCGATATTGTGCCCCCTTCTTGTGCCATATGCAGCATGATGTATGATGCTTATGCTATGCGAAATGATGTGATGACGTTATGTTATGCAAAATGGTATTTATTCCGAAGATACACTCACATTCCTGCAATAAAACACACAATCTTTTTAAATCAGCGTTGACTTTTCGCTGTAAGCCTCCCTTAGGAGCTTCTTCGC
This sequence comes from Zea luxurians, assembly GCA_029449295.1. Classification (NCBI taxonomy): domain Eukaryota; kingdom Viridiplantae; phylum Streptophyta; class Magnoliopsida; order Poales; family Poaceae; genus Zea; species Zea luxurians. The sequence continues at coordinate 37,724,451 of JAOPSE010000001.1, read as the reverse complement.
CTTTTACTTCAGCGGAATCAGCGTTTATTTTTCGCTGTAAGCCTCCCTTAGGAGCTTCTTCACCTTTTACTTTCGGCGGTATTCGCGTTGACTTTTCGTGCTTCGCCTTTTACTTAGGCGGTATCAGCGTTTATTTTTCGCTGTAAGCTCTGCATTCCCTTTGGAACGACTTCTGAGCAGAAAACTTACACTGCGCTCCCTTTGGAACGGCTTTTTGTAACTTCAGCAAACTTACTCTGCGTTCCTTAGAACGACTTTTTGATGCTTCGAAGAATTCATGCTGTGCCTTTTAAAATAAATTTTTGACAATTAGAAGATCCTCCTTGCTATCGCAAATCTTTAAGCTTGAACAACTTAAGCCTGTGGAGAAGATATACTTTCCTTGTGGCAATCAACAAAACTATTACATGAGATTTAAAAATTGTCCTTTATTACACAGAAAATAAAATTGAATGGAAAAGACTACTATCAAAGTAGGATATTTGTCAATAAATGTGCTTCGACTCTGGCACAGTGCTATTGACTGTGCGAGCTTCGGACTGTTCTATGAAGTCCCTTTGCTGTTGAACATATTGGCCCCCTTCTAGCTGCTGGCCTTGTTGCAGCGGTGGTGGAGGCGGAGGCTGTTGCCAGGAAGCTTGAGGTTGACTCGCCGAAGCAACAGAAACTGCAGGGTGATTGCCTACATATTCTGGGATGTAAGGCGAATGATACGAAGCAGTGTGCATAATCTGCTTCGGCTGACCCTGTTGTGCTGCAGCTTCGGCTATCTCCTTTTGCTTCTGGATGGTAACATGGCACATCCTGGTGGTATGGCCCTTGTTTTCACCACAGAACAAGCAAAATGTTCTCCTTGGTTGATCTCCAAATCTTCCGCCGAAGCCCCTGGCGCCTCTACCTCTTGGAGCTGGCGGCCGAAAGAAGCTTTGCTGTTGCCCCGAAGCTTGTGAGGAGCATTGTGGCCTTTGCTGCTGAATCCCCTTATCATCATTTTGAGTAGAGCTGTGAATTGACCTGACGTGCCTCGGATAAAATCTTCCTCCGAAGCCCCTGGTCATTTCGGAAAACCTGAAAGCTTCCTCCCTTCTTTGACGAAAATCATTGTCAGCCCGAATATACTCGTCCATCTTCTGGAGCAGCTTCTCCAAAGTTTGGGGAGGTTTCCTAGCAAAGTACTGAGCTAAAGGTCCCAGCCAAAGTCCCTTGATCATGGCCTCAATTACAATTTCGTTGGGCACTGTTGGCGCCTGTGCCCTCAATCGTAAGAACCTCCGGACATACGCCTGAAGGTATTCTTCGTGATCCTGGGTGCACTGGAATAGAGCTTGAGCAGTGACCGGCTTCGTCTGAAACCCCTGGAAGCTGGTTAACAACATGTCCTTCAGCTTTTGCCATGAAGTGATCGTTCCTGGTCGAAGGGAGGAATACCAGGTTTGAGCAACACTCCTGACAGCCATAACAAAAGATTTTGCCATGACTGCAGTATTGCCACCATACGAAGATACTGTTGCTTCGTAGCTCATCAAAAACTGCTTCGGGTCTGAATGGCCGTCGAACATGGGAAGCTGGGGCGGCTTGTAGGATGAAGGCCAAGGTGTAGCCTGCAGCTCAGCGGACAGAGGAGAAGCATCATCAAAAGCAAAATTTCCATGGTGGAAATTCTCATACCAGTCATCTTCATTGAAGAAACCCTCCTGATGAAGATCCTTGTGCTGAGGCCTTTGGTTCTGCTCATCCTGAGTAAGATGACGAACTTCTTCAGAGGCTTCGTCTATCTGCCTTTGCAGTTCTGCTAGCCTGGCCATCTTTTCCTTCTTCCTCTGCACCTACTGATGAAGCACCTCCATGTCTCTGATTCTTGGTCTAGCTCATCCTCTTGCGGTGTCGGGCTAACAGCCTTCCTCTTCTGGCTTCGGGCCTCCCGAAGAGAGAGAGTCTCCTGATTGGGGTCCAGCAGTTGCAGAACTGCAGCCCCAGTTGCTGAAGCTTTCTTCGGCGCCATAGCGAAGGTTTATGGTTGCCGAAGATGTTCAAAACTCAGAGTGGAAGCGAGTTCACCGGAGGTGGGCGCCAATGTTGGGGACTTGTTCTCAAATGCTATGAGTTAAGAACAAGGCAACACAAAAAATGCTAAGTGATAAAATCCTTCGTCCTTCGAAGCATTATTTCCCTTAGGATATAATGATTCTCGGACGAAGGTTATGAAGGACATACCTTCATCAACACAACATATAATAGTGAAGAAAGAATCATATGAAATATAAAGAATTAACGTAAACAATTATGTATAATCATCAACTCATTTCTCATATTATTATTATGAAAAAATAGAAATGATATCCAATAACAAATGTACCTTCGGCTTGAAGGAAGATGTAAGTACAAGCGTGACACAAAAGTAAAATGCCAAGTCAGCGTGAACAGTACAGGGGCACTGTTCACCTATTTATAGGCACGGGACACAGCCCATGTAAAATTACATCCATGCCCTTTACATTTGGTAGTGATTCTATAGTAATCCACCGAGGCCTAAATAGCATTTTCATCTTTAAGTCGGTTTCCTTTTCTGCTATCATGCCGAAGCTTTCCTGCCCACAGCTTCGGCGCTGTATCAACCTTCGTATTCTTCTCCCACTGTGATGCTGATTCGAGTCCGAAGATACCTGTTCACACATTATACTCCAGAAACACTGTTAAATCATATTTTTGAGGACCTTCGGAAGCCGAAGGCCCCCAACAGTCCTCCTTGCTCAACTCTTTGCAATGATGAGGCGGCAACTCTCATATATCATTATGTCCTTTTTTATGTTCATTTTAGTTCAGTTTTGAAAGATAGGAAAGTTCAGTTTTGACTACAAAAAACCTATAGGGAAGTAAATGCTTTGCCTTTAAGAGAGTTGTGCCTTAGGATACTACAACTTCTTAACATGCCTCTTGCTAAATTACCTCTTGACACATGTACCCTCTTCTAGATTACATTAACCCCCTAAACAAGTGATGCTGCATATACTTTGCTAAAAAGAGTTATGCTGAAATTTAGAGCTTCCCAAGTGTGCCTCCCAAGAGTGGTATAGTTCAACATATGTGTTTTATTGGATACTAATATCGGGTAGCAGCTTTATTACCTAAATTGTTCGACCCAAAGAAATCGTTATAGGATGCACCTTGCTAAGTGGATAAAAACAAGCTCCATAGAATCAGAAAATGTAGGCAAGGCCCTTTTATGAAGGTATTAGCGAACATTGTTGATCCAAAAGGTATGACATACCTGGTAATGGCCCTTTGTGCCTGCATGTAAAGAATTTTCAGTGTGCATGCATGTCATTGTGGTGTTTTAGTTAGCAGGATTGTTAGCAGGATTGTTGCAAGAAAAACACCATAGTAGTAGATAGTTTTGTAGAAGGCTATGTTAGCAGGATTGTTGCAAGAAAAACACTAGAAAGCAGGTATCCTACAAATTTTTATCAGAAGTTCCTAGCAAACAAGCAAGAAATGATCATGAAGCAGCTGAGAAGGAGAATCTTAAAGGCCAAAAGCATTCCAAAATGGAAGCGCTAATTCTAGAAACCAGAATGGTGCACTAAAAACTGTTGAGGAGAGAATAGAGGAATATAATAAAGCATGAGCACACATCTTCAATGGTTCCATTTCTGCAGATTCTAATGGTGCAAGTATTTTGGGAACTCTTTCTACTGGCAAAGATGAACTGGTAAATGTTGAGCCTTCTGTTGATGAAATCATAGTTAGCACAATGAACAACTGTTTCATATTGATGTTTTTAAGGATACTAAAAAGGATCATAGTGACCTAGACTACGATCAAAACTACAAAAGGTTAGCATAATCATCAGTATTTTTTTGTTGCTACCAATTAGTTGTTGGAATTAGGTCCACTAGTGTGTGGCCCAATTCAATAAGAAAGCCAAGGTGGTGTGTAGAGATGGCATAGTGCTTTAGTCCCATATTGCCCATCTAGGTAGCAGAGAACCAACTTATATGTGGGAGTGATCCCTAATCTTCATATGAGACAAATAAAGGGCTATGAAGGCTGCCACACACGCACGCTCTCGCTCGCATTTCACGTTTTTTATGTTATTTATCGCGTGACTTGTGACTTGCGATGATGCGCGATCGTGTCGTGACGTGTTCTAAACAGCACCTTGTTTTTTGCCTTATGTTTATTTGGTTATCAAATATCACACCTAAACTGTCACGTCAACTAGGAGTTATGGGCATGCACGTTATGTGCGAGATCTCTGGGCGGTTGCACGTAGAGATATTCTAGGGGGGCGGTTCCTAGAATTTAGCAGATCGAATCAAGGGGTTGCGGCAGCCGGTCTATAAAGGGTAGACGTCCTTTAGTCGGAGGATAGAGGTAAACAACAACCGACTCATCCTCTTCTTCTCAATTCTCGGTGCCACCACTTTCCTGCCCTGCCGTCCCTTTGTGTGTCGTGCAGCAGATCAAGGGAGAGTAGTGTCTCTGAACCACCACCAGTGTTTCGACGACTTGCACGGGTACCGGCGAATCAGGTTTCTGGGAAGTGCTTCACACACGTCCGCTCGGGTTCCTCTACAAAACTCGTGGAAATCACTGTGAGTAAATTTGCAGTTTTAGTTTGTTGCAATGACGGTCTTATGGTTAGATCTGTTGTTGATTCTTCTTTTATGCATTAATCTTGTCGAGTTAGTTCAGATCTGTTCTGTTCTAATGTCGTGGATATTATCTGCCAGTAGATCTGGGTTTTTCGTTTTATGCTGCATTATCAAATTAATCTTAGGACCTGTTATTTTTCCAACATTAGTGTTAATAATGAGATGGTAAGGTGTAACACTTATTTTCTTGCAAGTATGTTAGGAGCTCAGTGCCTGACTTCAACTTGAGCCCATGTGTTTTCAACTTTGTTGTGCCTTAGTTTATGCAGTATGGCATAGGTTATGTGTAATCTCCTGGCATGTCCACAAACCAGCATAATGTGTACTCCCTCAAGCCAGCATATCCTTGAGAGTCTTTGATTTTTGATAAGCTTTACCTTGACTCCCTCAAGCCAGCATATCCTTGAGAGTCTTTTTCTTTTGTAGGGTAAGACTTGCGAAAGTACACTCCATATTCAGGGTTTTCGAACCCATGTTATTGTAGGTGAGGAAACAACAGAGTTTTGCTGTTTCTGTTCAAAGGTGGTACCTAAGGAAGAGCCCCAGCAGTGAAGTTGGTCGCGGGAGGATGTTTGCCTTCCACTTTGAAAACAATAAACTTTTGTGCGGGAGGGTGTTTTGCCTCCCTGGTTTGTAATAATACTTTATGCACTCGTAATACCCTAGTATTGTAATTATAATACTCTCTCTCTTTATATTTTATGAATGTAAATTAAATTATTGTAATTTGCTTCGACTTATTCTTTCCTCCGATGTGATGTAATATCTGCGTGACGGATGGTGTGCTCTTGGGCGAAATAATGAGGATACAATTACCGAACTTGTCGAGTGATTATGTGCATCTACAGAGTTGTCCAAGGTCCTTAGGACAAGGACAACTGTAGGTGGGCCTAATACCTTGGGAGGTTCCGTCACAGCTGGTATCGGAGCGAAGCCCATCTCTTCAGATATTGCGTAGTACTTCAAAAGAATTTTCAAACACTTATCTAGAAATATTCTTTCATTCTTACCTTACCACTTTCTGGTAGTCCCTTCTCTTGTTAAGTTGGGTAATAGAGTGCAATATATAGGAAGTTGAGGGATCAACGAAAGTTGATTCCATAATTATTAGATTATGCATGCATCATGTTTAAGAATATACTAATAAATCTTCCCCTCTTATGGAGATATGGCACGCACTAAGACTACCCAGCGCAAATCGACTGGACCTCTTGGTGTGCCACGACATCAGCTAGCTTCCCGGGACGAAGGAATTAGTAGCGATAGTAATGACCCAATTGGAGACCTAGAAGCTAGGGTGGAGCAACTCCGATCAGAACTACGCCACAATAATAGGGCACGTGAGCAGGACAGTCGTCGTATAGCAGAATTGTCAGCCGAAGTCAGCCACTTATAGTATGAAATCTCAGAACGGGATACAACCATTGATTGGGTCATCAACTCGCGTTCTTTCGCTTGGGACTGTGAAGCGAAAGCTCTAGCTCGGGTGGCAGAGCTTAGTGCATCCCTCGAAAGCTTGCAAGTGTACTATAATACTTTACATGAAGAAGTGCATGTATTATATGCTCAACTGCACCTAGACATGCCTCTAGACGTTGCTGCAATGGGAGCCAAACCATTGAGAACAACAAATGAAGGACCTGATGGGGAGCTGGACCTTTTTAGGCCCCCTCCTTCCATGAACCTTGCTAACGAACGGTCTCCTGCCACAGGAAATGGAGCAACAAAGGATGAAGAAGACTAGAATAGTATAGTTTAGGTGTTATACTTATGTAAAACAAGTAGTAAAGTCAAGTTGTACACTGGAGTCTGTATAATTATTACATTTCGGCAATGTAATATGATGGTGTATGTTGGCATGTTATATTATTTTCAAATGTTTTCTTTGCCTCAGATGCCATCACGGACTCGTGCACATGATGGTGCGGGGACATCCCGTGGTGGGGAGGATACTCCCAACCCGCCACCAGTACCACCGACTTTGGCCGAGGCTATCGCTGCCCTGGTCAATGCCACCGCCGATAATACGCGCTTTCTACGTGAGATGGCGGGCAATCAATTCCAACAACACGGAGGAAGAGTTCCCCCTCAAGGACCGTGTGATACTACCTATTTGGAATTCTCTGAGACTTGACCCCCGCTCTTCATCAAAGCAGAAGAACCTTTAGAAGCCGACGAATGGGTGAGAGTTATGGAACAGAAGTTTGGATTAATTCGATGCATAGAGACGCAAAAGCCACTGTTTGCCGCACAACAGCTAAGAGGGCCTGCCAGTACCTGGTGGGCAAATTTTTCAGCAATCCAACCTGTTAGTCTTCAGATTACATGGGAGGAATTGAAGCTAGCGTTCCGAGAGCATTATGTTCTAGAGGGAGTGCTCCATATGAAACAAGAAGAGTTTATCCGGTTAAAGCAAGGATGAGATATTGTAATGTAGTATCTCAATAAATTTAACCACCTCTTCCAGTATGCCATTGACCAGGTGAATACAGATCTGAAAAAGAAGAATTGTTTTATGAAGGGACTCAATGACAAGCTTCAGCGGAAAATGGCAACATGCTTGGACCTCACCTACAGTAAGGCTGTCAGTACGACACTGGCAATGGAAGCCAAAAATGCGGGACATGGAAAATCAAAGGGGTTTGGAGGTGAAAGGTCAAATCAAGGCCCTGAAAAGAGAACCAGGTTGGTGATCCGACTTTTTAATCAAAATTGTTCTTCGCCTCGCCCACATTCATATCCATTCAAGCAACATGTCTTTATTCGTCCCACTACTGCCTCTGCTCCTACCAATCAGCCAAGTGCCCCTGGTACTTGTTTCCCTGCCCTTTCCAGTTCTTCCACTGGTTGCTTCAATTGTGGAAAGTCCAGACACTTAATCAAGGACTGCCCATACCCGAAGCAAAATAAAACCAATTTTCAGCAGAATTTGGGAACTCCAACCAAGGAAAGAGGAACACGGCCAATACTTCAACGAGCAAGAATTTCAAGAAAACTAGACGGATTTATTATACCCAGGTGGCTACAACACTGGAAGGCGAGCCGGTAATGATGGGTATGTTCCTTGTTGCCAATTATCCAGCAGTTATTGTAACACTATAAAAATCATCAAATAAAAATGATACAGTTAGTTTATTAATGGTATTTATGGTAATGAATTTTTCTTTTATGTGTTTGTTATTTATTTGCATTTGGAATGATTTTTGATTGCTCATAATTGATTTTGGATATTTAATAGCATTTCTTCTTAAATGGAATAAATAATATAATTATTATTCCAAAAAATAAATATTTTATTTAAAATAATTTTGGTTTAATTATTATATATTTTAGGGTTATTTAAAAAATATATTTTGAATTTAGAAAATAAATAGGAAAAAAAAGAAAAAAGAAAACTCTAACCTAACCCTAACCTTAAAACCCACTAGGGGCCCAACTTTCTTTAGCACACGCGCCCCTTGGCTCCACCCTCTGGCCATCGCCCCCTGCTCCCTCTCCCTGGCAACAGCCACCGCCGCCGCTACTTCCTTTCTCTCTCCTCCCCCTCGCTACTCTCCCCAAGCAGCGCCGCCCCCTGGCTCGATGCCACTGCCCTGCACCGCCCAAACCCCGCGCCAGGACCGAAGCAGTAGGACCGACGCCGCCGTGCCAAGCCAGGAACGCACCCAGGCGTCATCCCCAAAGCCGACCGCACCGCACGACCCCGACCGCGCCAAGGCCCGACGCTCCAGCCTTGCCTCCCCGCCCATAGACGCGCCTGCCGAGCCAGCCCAGCGCCTAGGCCGCGCGCACCTGAAGCCGAGCAGCACCGTGCCCAAGGCCGGACCCAACGCCAACCGACTCCCGCGCCGTCCGTTCTTCATCGCGAGTAAAGGAGCATCAATGGAGCCATTACTCCATCCCCACATCTTCCCATTGATGAACGCCATCAATGGCGCCTTGAACCCGCTGGCCATACCTTTCCTCTCCCTCCCTCTCCTCTATAAAACCCACGCCGAGCTCCTCTCTTCTCCTCCCAACCTGAGCTCGCCCCCTACTCTCTCTCAATCTCCTCGCCGTTAGAGCCGCCACCGCCATCGCCGGAGTTCGCCACACCGTCGCCGGAGCCCATGGAGATCGCCGGAGCTACGCACCCGTCGTACCGAGCCTTCGCCTAGACGCACGCCCAAACCCGTCCGCCGTTCATCCCAAGGTTGAAGACAACCCCAAAATGTTGATTTATTTTCTAAATCATGTTTTGAATTAATTTATGGATCTTGTGAATTATCATTGTAATATTGAGATGATTTGACGATTCACGTGTATGATTTTAGAGATTTCGATGTATACGTGTAGCCAAAATCGAACCCCGCGACAATGCTTTGAATATGTGTATGATTTTATAATTTTAAAAATGAGTATGACCACTATTCACTACCTCGGTGATTTTCATACTAGAAAACGTTTACAGATTTAATTTCGCTTTAGTGTGTGTGGAACGATAATTGTTAGTAGTATTTTAAGTGTAAACTTATTTGCATGAAGAAATAGAAGAAATACTAAGCCACGTATTTCTGATTAAATGAAGATATAGATTTTACTATTCATAATAAATGTATTCATAAGTATAGCACTTAATTACTTAGAATTAGTAAAATACTTATTTATGTCATAATAACCATGAATATGTTATTAAAAGTCCCATTTAGTAATCTACATTAATCCTTAGAATATTAATGAAAGGTGACTTAGAAATAAACATGGTAACGATACGTATAATTTCTATTTGGAAAAGAAAGGAGAAAACAGAAAGAATAGAGTTTTCTAAAGATACTAAAATGATAGAATTGGTGTTCATATCTTTAAAATGATGACCTATCGGTTTGAATTTAGTTTTCTCAACAAATATAGATTTAGTGTTTTCCTAATAGAATGATAACCATTTATTATCCCTTCACATAAAACTCATTTAGTCTCATATTTAAGTATCCATAATTACATGCTTTACAATAGAAACATGTCATATAACTTTTCTAATAATGATATAATGACTTAATTAAGTGCTCACACCGTCATAACTAAAATGATAGTTTATACACAATTTCCTTTCCAATGAATTAGATCATTTGTTCCTACAATAGAATTAAAGATAATTAATAGATTAATTATCCTTTATCATAATTTCTTAATCAAACCTATAGTCAATTTGTTCTTAACTAGATTTATGGCATGATTAATGATTTCATAGAATTTAGTCCACATTATATATGAATCACTTAGCTTTTCCTAAAGGATAAAATAAAGTAATAAGAGTTTAAGTTCTTTTATAACGTAAAATGTTACTTTATATATTGACTTCGAATATAATAATATAGGCTATGTGTTTTCTAATGAAATTAAAAGATAGTTATTTGTTCATTATCTTTTGCATGAAAATCCACTTAATGGCCTATAACCTAGCTTTTCATAAAATAGGTGTTTAATAATAATGATCTTTTCACATAAAACCTATTTAGACTTATATCTTAGTTTATCATAAGTGAAGGTTTAACAATGAATTATAATACGTTCCATAATGCTTCTAAAATTAATAATGTATTTCATAACGCATTAACCTTATATATATAACTTATATCTTTTCTAAAAGGTTAAAAAGGTTTAATATCGTTATAACGTGTTTTATCGTCTTATAAACCCTTAATCTTAGACATATCACATATAACGTTTTATAAAAGATTAATTTGGTGAACTTAATATTTGTATATTTTAATTAAGATATTTTAAACTCATGTCTTGTTTTATAAAGTATAGATCACACATTTTTGAAAAGAATACCTTTTTATTATAACCCTTGCATGTAATGTTTTTGAAAAGCGAACGCTCTTTTCGTTAGGCTTTCTTTTAGCTTTACGTATGGTTAATGTTGTATATTATTGAGTGGTGTTTGTTCTTCTTGTTTGTTTGTGTGATATTCAGTGGTTGATCTAGTAGTTAAGAATCAAGATCTATTCCTATCCGTGGAAGAACCTCAAGTTTTCAATAAGCAAGGCAAGTGGACTTCTCCCTCTGCATACTTTGTTTGATCCCAAACAATACATTTAATAAAGTTTATTCTTGGATATATATATGCATAATTGGATGGGTTACCTATTCGGATACACCTAACCTTTCCAACCTTATTCCTTGATCAAACCTGGGTATTGTACTTTACTTTAGTAGCTATGCTATTGCTACAACTTTAAATTTATGCCGTTACTCCTGTTTTTGATATTAATGTTCCAAATGGTAAGTTTACATTATTGTTGTTAATCCGACGATTAAGCAAGATCATATTGTGATAATTGGAACATGGAGTGACCACCCGGGAAAACAGTGTTACCATGAGGGTGGTATGGGACACCCTTGGCTAAATAACTAGGGAAGTCTTATGTTGGGTGCTGGTCGTGGTCGACCGAAACGAGGGCATCTGGCAAGCGCTTATAGTTCCGGCTCAGGCAAATTGGATATGGGCATAGTTCCCAAAGCTTTACCCTGCAGTCTGGACTATAAGTTGGTTACGTTAGGTGTACTCTATGCAGTTTGACCATTTCCAGCATTTGCATAATGAGGACTCTAGGGAAAAGCCTCATAGTGAGACCCTAGCCATTCACCTCGGAAGTGAATACGGGTCTAGCTAACCCGGGCTAGAAGGGAATCATGACTCATGGGTAAAGATGCGCCACCTCTGCAGAGTGTAAAACTAATATATCAGCCGTGCTCACGGTTAAGAGCAGCGTGGACTCCTCACATGATAATTGAACTTGAAGATGGAAATAAATCGAGATCTGATGATCTGCCAATGGTTTGCTTAAGTGGTTTCACTTAAGTGTTTTTGATATACTCTTATACCTTTGTTTAATGGGAATACTTGGGATTCACACTTATTAATAAGACAGGTGTTGTTAATAAAATGTTGACCAACTAAAATGCTTACTGCTCAACCTTAGCCTCACCTTGTTAAACTTGCATTAGTTTTCCCCCACTTGCTGAGCCCCGACCATAAGTGAGCTCACCCTTGCTTAAATTTTGATCAGAAGTTGCAGATGAAGTTATGATGCTGAGCTCCATGGATGCTCTAGTGATACCCCCGGTCATCTTCCTGTGGATGGATGTCCATGTTTCGCTGTACTTTGATGAATAAAGGTTAAGATATTATGTCTGTTCAAAGTGTAATATGTAAATATAATCGTTAATTACGCTTTTATGCATTGTTCTTTTGATATATTACTCTTGTGACGTCAACATATGTGTGGAAATAGATCCTGGCACACATATGCTATGCACCCAGCTTCTGCCCTTAGAAACGGGTGTGACAGTTATCCTCTTCGATTCTAGTGCATCCCATACCTTCATAAGCAAGAATTTTGTGGAAAAACATTGCATTCTTTGCACTGAATCAAGGGAGGGATTTGTTATCCACTCAGCTGGGGGTCGGATATTTACTAAGTAGTCTTCCGTATACCAGTAACATTGGTCGGACGGGAGTTTCCTACGAATATGATTGTTATAAAGGGGCAAGACATAGATGTAATTCTGGGCATGAATTGGTTAGCCTAGCATAAGGCCATCATCAATACCGACTTAAGGACCATCAAATTAAGCCATGTCCATGAAGAGATTCAGTTATCCATCCCTGTAGCTGTCCCAGCCAAAACATCTGGACGAGTTTATGAAGCTATCGTACCAAAAATCAAGGATATTCCGGTGGTATATGAATTCTCGGATGTCTTTCCTGAAGACTTGCCTAGGTTGCCTCTAGAAAGGAATGTGGAATTTGTGATTGAACTAAAGCCTGGTACGGCTCCTATTTCTAGAAGATCGTACCGAATGCCACCTAATGAATTGGCAGAACTCAAGACTCAACTACAAGACTTGCTGGAAAAAGGGTTCATTAGGCCCAGCTCATCACCATGGGGATGTCCAGCAATTTTCGTCAAAAAGAAGGATCAGACGCTTCGAATGTGCGTGGACTACAGACCCCTTAATGAGGTTACCATTAAGAACAAGTACCCTATTCCCCGGATCAATATCTTATTCGATCAACTTACTGGAGCTCAGGTATTCTTCAAGATTGATCTCGGTCAGGCTATCATCAGATCCGTATTCGACCCAAATATATACCCAAGACCGCATTTACTACACGGTATGGATTATTTGAATATTTGGTTATGTCTTTCGGATTAACAAATGCTCCAGCCCACTTCACGTATTTAATGAACTCGGTATTTATGCCCGAGCTAGATAAATTTGTGGTGGTCTTCATTGATGACATCTTGATCTATTCCAAAAATGAAGAGGAGCATGCTAAGCACTTACGAATCGTGCTAACGCGCTTAAGGGAGCACCAGTTGTATGCTAAGTTCAGCAAATGTGCGTTATGGTTGGAGGAAATCCAGTTTCTTGGACATGTATTATCTGCAAAAGGGATTGCGGTCGATCCCAGCAATGTCAAGGATATTCTAGAATGGAAACCGCCTACTACAATACATCATGTTCGAAGTTTCCTTGGACTAGCTGGATATTACCGCAGGTTCATTCCGGATTTCTCCAAGATTGTTAAACCTATTATGGGTTTATTGAAGAATGATACCAAGTTTGATTGGTCCTCCAAATGAAATGAAGCCTTCGAGCAACTGAAGGTGCTATTAACCACTGCTTCGGTATTAGCTCAACCGGACATTGAAAAACCTTTTGATGTGTATTGTGACACATCAGGCAGTGGACTCGGATGTGTCCTAATGCAAGAGGACCGAGTCATAGCGTATGCTTCAAGACAACTACGCCGGCGTGAGGAGCACTATCCAACTCATGATTTGGAATTAGCTACAGTTGTTCATGCCCTTAAGATATGGCGTCATTATCTGCTAGGAAATACTTGCCATATATATACAGATCACAAAAGTCTGAAATATATCTTTACCCAGTCAGAGCTGAATATGAGACAACAAAGATGGCTTGAGCTAATTAAAGATGATGATTTGGAAATCCACTATCACCCAGGAAAAGCCAATGTGGTGGTGGATGCTGAGTCGCAAAGCTTCCTGTCACTGTCTTACAGTAAGGACCCCTGACACCCCACTATGTCAAGAAATGGAAAAGTTAAATATGGGGATGATACAACACGAAACTTTTACACAATTAAAGCTTGAGTCAGTTCTTCTACCGAGAATTATTGATGCCCAAAGAACCAACAAGGGTATGGAACACATTCATGAGAAAATAGAAGCCGACAAGGCAAATTGCTTCAGAAAGGATAACCAAGGAATAATATGGTTCAATGATCGCATAGTGGTGCCTAAAGATGCTGAAGTCCGCCAACAAATTTTGGATGAAGCTCATCTTAGTCGATATTCCATTCATCCTGGAAGCACTAAGATGTATCAAAACTTAAAGCAACACTATTGGTGGACAAACATGAAGATTGAAATTGCACGCTATGTGGCAAGATGTGACACCTGTAGACGTGTCAAGGCAGTGCATATGAAGACCGCTGGACCATTACAATCCTTGCCCATCCCAACTTGGAAATGGGAAGATATTAGTATGGATTTCATTGTGGGATTGCCCAAGACGGCCAAAGGCTTTGACTCTATTTGGGTCATAATTGATCGGCTTACAAAGATTGCCCATTTTCTTCCTGTCAAAGTAAAGTATACAGTGGCCACATACGCGGAACTTTATATTACTCGTATTCTCAGTTTGCACAGGGTTCCAAAAACAATACTGTCGGACCGCAGACTGCAATTTGTATCCAAATTATGGGAAGAGCTCCACAAGTCTCTGCGTACTACATTGCTCCACAGTTCGGCATATCATCCTCAAACAAGTGGACAAACTGAGAGAGTAAATCAGATACTTGAAGATATGTTGCGGGCATGTGTCCTAGAGTTTCCGCGAAAATGGGATGATTGTCTGCCATTGGCAGAATTTTCTTATGATAACAGTTATCAAGAGAGCATTAAGATGGCACCATTTGAAGCACTGTATGGACGATGGTGTCGGACACCCTTAAATTGGTCAGAACCTAGAGAACGGTGGTATTTCAGGCCTGATTTAGTCAAGGAAACAGAGTTAAAAGTTCAACGAATAAGGCACCACTTGAAAGAAGCTCAGGTTCGGCAGAAAAATTATGCAGATAAACGACGCCGACCTTTGTTCTTCCAAATCAAGGATCATGTATACCTGAAAGTATCACCAATGAAGGGTGTTAATCGATTCAGGGTAAAAGGAAAGTTGGCACCCCGATACATTGGCCCATTTCCCATTCTTGAACAATGCGGACCAATGGCATACAGACTTCAACTGCCTAAAACATTGCCCGCAGTGCATAATGTATTCCATGTATCTCAGCTGAAGAAATGCCTTCGGATTCCTGATCGAACCATCGATGTAGTGGATGTTGCTTTGGAACCAGATTTGACCTATTCAGAACATCCCATTCGAGTTTTGTATCAAAAGGAGAGGACCACCCGAAAAAGGACTCTTAAATTCTATACGGTGCAATGGAACCAACATACTGAAGATGAAGCCACCTGGGAGACTCAAGGTTTCTTGGAAAAGAATTTTCCTAGGATTTTAGCTTCATGTAACCTGTAAAATATGTACATTTGATTGTAAGGTGGAATAAACCCCATACCACCCCTGCTCTGTAAGATAAATAAGGAAATAAAGATGTGACGTGTTTCCTTTTCCATTACTTACCCTAAGACCTTAAATCTCGGGACGAGATTCTTTTATGGGGGGAAGGATGTAACACCCCTGGTGTTACTGGCACTAAAATTTGAGCATAACATCATGTGCATTGACATTTCATGTTGTTTGTTACACCTAGAATGCATTCACTAGGCAAAATTTCAAAATAAGTTGTGATGATGTGGCTTAAGGTGTACTTAATACTAGGGTAGGGTACTTAACCTTGGAATTAGGGCCTATGGATGAAAGTGAAGCTAAAAATGAGTAAAATCTCAAAAGTCATTAGGAAATGTTCACAAGATATCAAATTGGTGAACTTAAGTGGCACAAAAGCCCTAATGTGCACAAAACTTTAAAAGAAACCCTAGAAAACCCTAATTGGAACCCTAGGGGGGTAAATGCAAATTCTATTCACTTTTGGACCAAAGTGCAAATATCAAAGTGATAGAACACCACAAACCAAGTAACTTTCACATTGAAGGATTTTTATGTAGTGTGAAGGAAATTGGACTTATTTGCAAATGGACACATGAACACCATATGGCTAAGTCTGAAATTCACTGTGTTGGAGCCGACTTTGGAGCTATGTATTCCTCAAGTCATGAAGATTTTGCCCTAAGTCAATACATCAAACTTATAGAGCTATGTTAGAGGTAAAAATTTGATTAAGTGATTAAGCCCTAGTGCTACATGGAAATGGGAGAAAATAGGCAGGAAACTGGCCTGTCAGTCGACTTTAACACTGAATCATGACTGACAGTGATCTAGGGCTGATTTTGGGAACTACTTTGAGTACGATCCAGTAAGTATTTGTGTATGATTGCTATAACAAAATCTAAGCTGGATTATAATACAACAACTTTGTTACAGATAGATTAAGTAGTTGCCACATAAAAATCAAAGATCAAGGCCCTGCAAATCGTTCTAGCAGGCGCTCTGATGGAGGTTCTGATGGTACAGTGACTGAAGAAGATCTCAGGTGCAGTGCACCTTGCCACCGGTGATCCCGCGCCCGGATTCATGTCGGCGCTGCGATTCATGCCCAGTGGCGCTCGGATAACTTCGCGGGGTGAAAGATCTTTGGCTCAGGATGAAGTCGGAGCACTGTGGCCACTCTGTCACCTCATCCACTTGCGCCGCGATGTGGCCGCGCGGTCGTCGCGGTGATGATTGCTGTTAACCCGAGCACGCCATGCTGCTGCCTTGTTACCACGTCGCCGTTGGTCGCAATAGATAGCCTGTCTGTCCTCTGAGTCGACGCGCCAGTTAATGCCACGGTAACTCGGGCCAGTGAACTTCCCCTCTCTCCACCAGCACGCCTTCTTCAAATTGGACGCCACCGCTGATGGATTCTATAAATTGATGCCCTAGTGAGCTTTGCTAGGTTATTACGCACCTAGTGCACCAGCTCTCGCCTTTGATCGTCCACCATAGCCACCCAATTTCACATTCCCCCAAATCGGGTTTTCCACGCCGTTGAGAGTCGCTCACCGTGGCCAGCCCTCCTCAGGTTGGTTCATGCTTCTCTGTTGGATGTTCTAGCATCCCCTAGGTCTCCTGTTGCTTGTAGGCTCGGTTGATTGAACTAGACCATGCTGAATCACCAAGAACACCATAGTTTCTCCTCGGATCTTGCCGTCGTCGTGGGCAGACGAACTCCGGGCAGGATTCATGCAATTAATGGAGGGATTAGTGTCACAACTGTTTCTAAGGGCAGAGCCGGGTGCATCGCATATGTGTGTCAGGATCTATTTCCACACATATGTTGACGTCACAAGTGTAATATATCAAAAGAACAATGCATAAAAGCGTAAATAACGATATATATATTAAAGAACATGAACACTATTTTCATTAGTTTATTCTTTAGGAAAACTAAGTGATATATATATATATAAATAATATGGACTAAGTTTGATTAAATGATTAATTAAGCCTATATACCCAGTTGTGAACAATTTGAAATATAAATCTAATTAACTAGATTATGAGAGAACATAATTACTCTATTACTTATCTTTACCTTCAGTTTAGGAACATATGACCTAGATATTTAATACTATATTCGTTGGTATATTATTAACTATTATTTTAGTTTATAAAAGCAATGAACCTTGTTATCTTTTAATTAAGAAATTGTAAATACTCTATTAATTGGACATATGTTTATTTTCTATTTTTATTAAGAAACATATGTCTACATATTCTTTTAAGTTTCTATTTAATACGGCTACACTTAAACATCTATAATGAACCTGGTTAAATAAAAAATATGTTATTTATTAAAAAGGTCATTTTAAAATTAGAAACAAATTATCTACTTCGTTAGTAAGAAACCTATGTTTATCAACATTATTTTAACATTATTATAAAATTCTATCCTTTTGGTTTTCTCCTTTCTTTTCTAAATAGAATTTATACGTATAACTAAAAATTGTTTATTTAATTCCTCTAACATTAATATACTAAAAATTAATTGTAAATTACTAAATGGGACTTTTAATAACCTATTCATGGTTATTATGACAAAAATAAGCATTTTACTATTCTAAGTAATTAAGTGCTATACTTATGAATATATTTATTATGAATAGTAAAATCTATATTTTCATTCAACCGAAAATACGTGGCTTAGATTCCTATTTCAATTTCTTATATCCCTTATATCAATACTAACCGATTATCATTCTATGAGCTAGAGCGAAATAAACATTTCTAGTATGAAAATCATTGAAGTAGTGAATAGTGACCGTGTTCATTTTTAGAATTACACGCATATTCAAAGTAGTGTCGCAGGGTCGATTTTGACTACACGTATAAAACAAAATCTCTAAAATCATACACGTGAATCACATCGTCTCAATATTACAACAATAATTCACAAATTAATTCAAACATGATTTCAAAAATGAATTCAAATGGTTTTGGTTCTCTTCAACCTTGGGTGAATGGATGACGGCGAACGGCGTGGGCACGATTGCCGGGGTGCTGCGTGGGCAAGCTTCACGGACTCCGGGACGGACGGAGGTGCTGCTGCGCGTGCAGGCAGGGGTTTCGGGCGCGGTCGTCGGTGAGCGTTCGGACAGCGAGGTACGACGTCGAGCGGCGTGGACGAACTTCGGCGACGGCGTGGGCGAGTGGGAGAGAGAGAGGAAGCTCGGGGAGGAAGAGAGCTCGGTTGTGGGAGGGAGAAGAGAGGAGCTCGGCTGCCCTTTTATAGAGGATGGGAGAGAGATGAAGGGTCGGCCCGGGGTGCTTCATGGCCAATAATAGCGTCGGCATCAATGGAGGGAGGAGTAATGGCTGTAGTAAACTCCATTACTCGAAGACGAGGAACGGACGACGCGGGACGGTTTGTGGCTCGGCGGCGTCGAGGTCGGCTCGGGCGTCGCGGAAGTCGGGCACGTGCGCAGGGCGCGGTCGGGAGCCTGGGCTTCGGTCGGGGTCTTGGGACGTGGCAGGGGCACGGCGCTCGGCCGGTCGAGCTTCGCGTCGGGCTCCTGGCTTCAAGGCACGTCGGGGTGCGCGGGCATAGGGGCGCGGCGGCCACGCAGTCGCGCGGGGCTGGGCGCCGGTGTCGGGGTCGCGCGGGGCCTGGGCACAGGCGGGTAGGGGCGCTCGGCCTGGTGTCGCAGGTCCTCGGCTTTGGACCCTAGCGGCTAGAGCAGGGAGGGAGGAAGGGAGGAGGGAGAAGGGTGGCAGTGGCCAACAGGGGAGAGGGCGCGCGCGGCAAGGAACTGGGAAGAGGCAGGGAGGCGGCGTGTGTCGGTGTTTTGGGTCCGACCGCGCACCTGGGGTTGCCCCTCAAGGTGCGTTTTGGAGTAGGACGGTGTTACCGACTGTAGCTCGATGGTTCATGCTGGATGCACGAGAGATAGTGGACGGTTGTGTACAGGTTCGGGCCGCTTTGAGATGCGTAACACCCTACGTCCTGGCGTGAGTACTTTTTGTGATGGGTTACAAGGAGGTTCTCTAGCGTTGGAAACATAGAGAGCCGGGTGGATGGCTAAGTAATGAAGTAGATGATCTTTGAAGGGGTGCCCCCTAGGCCTTATATACTCGACCGTAGGGCATTACATGTGGATACGATAACAACGTGAACCTAAGTAATAATGAACTGACTGAGTCTATCTTCCTATAATTCAGTTGACTCTTCCTTGTTCGGTTCCGATGTACGGGGCTCCTGCGCGGGGAGGTCGGGTCACTGTTGTGATTACTGCCCAAGTTCGTTGGGCCGTCCGGGCTTGCGCCAGTCTGATCCCATGTCGA
Source organism: Zea luxurians (assembly GCA_029449295.1). Classification (NCBI taxonomy): domain Eukaryota; kingdom Viridiplantae; phylum Streptophyta; class Magnoliopsida; order Poales; family Poaceae; genus Zea; species Zea luxurians. The sequence continues at coordinate 37,704,817 of JAOPSE010000001.1, read as the reverse complement.
TCCACTTCACTAGGCGTTTCCTAGGCCCACGAAGGGATGACCTCGCGAATTATTGGGCCCACAGGCCTTTCGTGAGATCTTTTATCCTTCTGGTGGACCCGGGGGATATCCGTCCCCCACAAGCCCCTGATCTTTGGGTTGATTTTGAAATAACCGGCCCAAAGATCTAAGGTCCAGCTTGTGGTTTCTTAATTTTGATAAAGGATAATTTGAGAATAAATCTGCTGGGCCATTACTCCCGAACTCTGAGTGACCCAGTAAAGGCGATCTTTTACTGCATTCTTCCATTTTTACTCCTCAGGACTCAGTGTTCTGCCTTGAGTTCATGCTTTGGAGGTCAGCATTTTGATTTTTTAGGATCCGAGTTTCATTGGGTGCACCAAAGGTGCACCCAATGGGTGTAGCCCCCGAGCTTCGACTGGATTTTTGTAAATAATCCACTCGAAGGTCTTCATTTTAAGTCTTCTCGAAGATCACTTTTATCTTCCATTTGTGCTTTTCAGAAGTCAGCCTTGTCTTAGTTTCATCCTATGCTTTAGAGGTTAGCATTCTGCCTCTCGGGGTAGATGATTCATTGGGTGCACCGAAGGTGCACCCAATGGGTGTAGCCCCCGAGCTTTGAGTGGATTTTTGAAAATAATCCGCTCGAAGGTCTTCATTTCACGCTGTCTTTTTTCTTTAGGAATCATCCTTTCCTTTTGTCGAATGCTTTAGAGATCAGCATTATATCATCAATATATGCTTTAGAGATCAGCATTTGTTTTTGTCTTCAAAGTCGAGCGTGAGATCTGTCCATATCTTGCTAGGTCTTGCAATTTATTTGATCTGCGACTGATTGGACATTCGATGGATGTAACACCTACTTTGTAAGTGCTAGGAATAATATCAATAGAGAAACATTTTCTCTTTATGTGAGTTTGATCTTTATGCACCATCATATGAGAACACCATGTCCAAGAACAATTAATAAAAGACATGCTACTAAATTGTTGCATCATGCTGGATATTTTATTTGTGTGTGCATTTGGTGACAACATAGAAATAAAATGACAATGAGAAAAGGATTTGAGAAAAAAGGAGAAAGAAAGAAAGAAATAATATAAAATATAAAACAAAATTTATAAATACACCAACTCAACTATACTGGTATGATTGAAATTTATCTATAATTTGAGTACAAGTTCAAAGTCATACTTGGAATTCAAATTGGGAATTGAAAAATAAAAAGAAAAGAAAACAGAAAAACAGAAAATATAAAAAGAAAAGGGATACTATACCTAACTGGGCCGCAGAACACCATTTCGGCCCACAACCGTTTTTCCTCTGCGCGGCCCAACATTCCCCCTCACACCGTGTGCCGACAAGTGGGGCCGCGATGTCAGTGCCCCACTCATCGCGCGCTCGCGCTTCATCTGGTGCCGACAATACGGGCCCACTGGTCATCTGCTCAGCCTCGTGCCCACCTACGCAGTTTCACTGGCACGCAGGCCCTTGCCTGTCAGGTCGTCTTCTCTCCCTCGCAACGGCGCTCGCGAGATCTTCGCCGCGCAGACCGCGCCATCTTGCGTGGGGAGCCCTCCGGTGATCTCGGAGTCCGCGTAACGGTCGCGCTGCTACAAGTAGTAAAGACCACGCCCCATCGCCTGGAACCCCGACCACTTTTTCATCCCGCAGAGCACAAAATCACCGCCGCCAGGATAGGACTTCACCCGCCGCCGCGGAACCCCGCCTGTGTTGCCGTTCGGGCCTCGGATCGGGACCTGGGAGCTTCGCCCTGCGGTGTGTGACCCGACCGTGGCCTCAGCGTGCGGGATTGGCGACCAGGGACCCCTGGATTTGTCACCGGAGTACAAGCTCCGCCGCGGATCCGCACACCTTCGTGGGCAGCTTCTCTCCGATCATCGCCGTGGGTAAGTCGCCTGCCCATTTAATCACCATGGTCCCAGCATTATTTTGCGCGCTTAGGATCGAAGTTTAGAACCCGGACGCGTGGGTCGGTCACCTCGCCGGTGATGGCGCCGCCGCGGAAGGGTAGCGCCGTCGCGCGGTTCTGTTGGATTGGTGAAGACGCGTTCGCGGCCGTCGATCGGGGCGTGGACGGTTGAGATTAGATCAGGGCGTACCCTTTCGCGTGATCGATCGGGACCGTTAGATTCGGATCGGTCGGTTCCGGGTGGCCCGAGCTTCATTAAAACCAGGCCGCAGATCTCGGATCCTGCGGCTCAGGATGTGTACCGGTTCGCGGTGGCGTGGATCTAATCCGAGCCATCCACGTTTGATCGAACGGTCCAGATTAGAAGTTACCCCTTCGCCGTGTAAATTTAGTAAAGAGCCCCTCGGGTTTCAATGAATCAACCCGCCGTCCAGAGAGCACTATTCTCTGAGTCTCGGTAATCTTACGCCAGACCCCCTGGGTTTTCCAGGAATTGACGCCCAGTCCAGTCAACAGGAAAACCAGAGAAAATAAATAGAAAATGAATTTTTAATATAAAAATAATTGCTAGAACTTTATAAATTCATAGAAAATTCATACTAACTCCAAATTCATCCATTCCAGTTCCTAAAATTTTGTAATTTTATTCTCTAGCACTTAGTGTCTCTGTTTTGGCATAAAAACAGTAAGGAAATTTATTTATCACTTAATCCTATTTAAAGCACATAAAACCTTTGAAAATGCATAACTTAAAATCTATAACTCAGAAAATTATGATTCCAGTTCCTAAGTTTTTATTTTAATATGTGGAATATCTCTGTGTATTTTGTTTACATGCTTGGTGTAATGTTAATTTCTCTATATGCACTGTGTTGTTTGTATTGTGACGAGTAGAAGAGCCCGTTGCTGAGGATCCTGGTGAGCAGCAGGTTGAAGTAGCTGAGCAGGAGCTCATTGAAGGCAAGTTGTGCCCTTGACCATTTTTTACCCAATAATGTTCTTTAATATCACATACTCATGCATAGGTTAACTTTGATGGGACCCAATAGGTCACCCTAGATTGTTCATCTCATTACCTTGTTTACCCCTGAATCACTTGGGTAGTTTGCTATTGCTTTATATGGTTTTGGGATAATCATTTATTACCTCTATGTTCCAATTCTTGTTGTTATTCTGTTTATGTTCATATTGTTATCATTAATGTTAATTGGAACATAGAGCTTAACTTGAGAACCACGTGCCACCACAAGGGAGGAATGGGACCCCTTGGCTGACTAATTAGGAAAGCTAGTGGAAGACTACCTTACCCGAAAGGGGCAAGGGCAGTAGGGGAGAGGTCAGTGCGGGGAGGTCCCTGGTTGGTTTTGCTGGGATGGCAGTCAGCCAGGAACCCTGTACTGGATCTTCCCATAAACTGTAGCGGGTTTTCGGAAGCTAGTGGAACTTTGTAAAGGCCTCGTAGTGTTGCCCTGCCGCGCTTCCTAGGTAGAGGTGTATGGGATTCATGACCCCTTGGCAGATGGGTAACATGACTTGTGGGTAAAGGGTACAACCTCTGCAGAGTGTAAAACTGGTATACTAGCCGAGCTCGCGGTCATGAGCGGCTCAGGACTCTCTGATGTTTAAATTATGGAACTTAAATTCAATTTTGTCATTTGCATTGCATGGGTTTGTTATTAATTTTGTTCTATTACTTTACTTATGGTTTGGTATTTACTTACACTTAGTAACTGCTAATAAAATTTTGACCAACTACTTAAAAGCAATGCTCAGCTTTAACCCCTATCATTGATTAGCCTTACACATCACATGAACTCACACCTTTGTGAGTTTATGTCCACTGGTTCCCCACAACTTGTTGAGCTATGATCATGTGTGAGCTCACCCTTGCTGTCTCACACCCCCCCCCCACAGGAGATGATCAGGTGGTTCAGGAGGAGCCGCCTAACACTGAGGAGTTCGATCTGATCTAGGTGGCGTTTCCCAGTCGACATTGGCGCCGACGATCCTTAGTTTATTTTATCCTTATTATTTCATTTTGTAATAAGTCTTCCGCTATGTAATAAATACTCTGATGTTAATGGCATTTATCTCTATACACTCTGTTATTATATATGTTGTCTTCTTGGCGCATGTATGAGATGCACCCGGCTTTGTTCTTTAAAACCGGGTGTTACAGAAGTGGTATCAGAGGAAATGTTGACTGTAGGACGAGACCTAGATAGAAATGGACGAAACCCTTACCTACTTATCTTACTCTGATTCATTCTACACTTACCTCACTCTGATTCTTTCTACACTTATCTTGATCATGTCTCACCTTCTACTGTTCTACTCTGATTATTCTTATCTCTTCTACTCTAAGACAAGATGGATTTCACACCTTGAAATCCTATGACTATGATCTTTCTAAGAGATAGGGAACCTAAGACAAAATTAAAACTATTTTCTCTATTTAAAAATGTTGTTTGATTGTGCTGATGCTAAATGCCTGATTTGCTTCTTTGATTGATTGAAACATTATTATAGATGGACATCTTAGCATGTACCAACATAAGGTATTGAATTAGCTATAGTAGGTAAAATATTAATCTGCTTAGCTAATAAATCCCCCAAAGTAACATGATTGTAAATACCTGCCTTGTCTACTATTTTCTTACCATATGTATCTAACTCAGATGGTCAATACCAGGCGGGGTGGTGGAATTGACTTGCCTCCTAACCAACACACTCGAAGACAACCTCAGCCACAACCTGCAGGGATGAATCCTCCCAATCCTCCACCGGGCGGAGTTGACCCACTGGTTGCTGCTCAGATGGCGGTGATGCAGCAAATGGCGGATACTATGGCTGACATGCGTGCCCAGATGCAACAAGAACGCCAGGAGATGCGACAGGAAAGAGAGGATATACGACAGGAGTTGCGCCAGGAGCGAGATGAGATACGCCAGGAAAGGAGGGCGCAACAACAGCAGCTGCAACAGCAAATGCAACAACAACAGCAACAAGTACCACTGCCTCCACCTCCACCACCACCAGTTCCACCCCGAGACAAGCATAGGGAGTTCATGAGTCATAAGCCACCCACATTCGCTAGCTCACCTGATCCACTGGACGCGGATGATTGGCTGAAAGCAATTGAGAAGATGCTCAACATTGCACAATGCACGGACCGGGAGAAGGTTTTATATGCTTCTGGACGTCTGATTGGTCCTGCTGCTGACTGGTGGGATTCTTATACTACTGCCCACGATGCTGCTGATACTATTACCTGGGCAGAGTTCAGTACGCAGTTCAGGAACTACCATATTCCAGCTGGTATGATAAAGATTAAGAAGAAGGAATTTCTGTCGCTGAAGCAAGGGAGTATGTCAGTCAGCGAGTACAGAGACAAGTTTATTCAGCTATCCAGATATGCCCCTGAAGAAGTTGCTGAAGACGAGAGAAAGCAGGAGCATTTCATTGAAGGACTTAATGGACCTTTGCAGTATGCTCTGGTGGCACACACTTTTCCATCATTTCAGAGGCTGCTTGATAAGGCACTGGCTATTGAACACAAGCGTGTTCAACTGGGAGATTTGAAGAGAAAGGCCATATCTCAAGGACAAGGAAGCAGCAGTGTTCGTCCTCGCTACAGTTCACCACAGGGTACACCGACTCGACCCGGAGGACCACGCCCAGTTCAGCAGTCACCACTGAGGACTCCACCTCCTCGACAGGCTACCCCTACTGGCACCCCGACGAAGTTTTCAGGACAGAGTCCGGGCACACAATGTTTCAAGTGTGGGAAGATTGGTCATTATGCAAATGTCTGCCCACAGAGGATTGCTACTACTCCAGCTCAGAACAGGCAGCAAACTCCAGGAACTGGCAAGGGATATTCTATTGCCAAGGTTAATCAAGTCAGCGTTGATGCTACTCCGGATGGAGGAGACCTCGTAATTGGTATGTTTTATGTTAATGCAATACCTGCAACCATATTATTTGATTCTGGTGCTACACATTCATTCATGTCTGCTAGATATGCCAACACAAATGAAATACCACTGCTAAATATGAGAACACCCCTGATAGTAATTACACCTAAAGGGCCTGTTGTGGCGAATCAAATGACACGTAGATTGACATTAACCATTATGGGTAGAGAATTTGGAGCTACTGCTATAATATTGGAGTCAAGCAGTATAGATTTAATCCTTGGTATGTCATGGCTAAGAAAGGCAAAGGCCGTTATAGCATGTGGTAGAGGTACCGTAGAACTCACTACTACTAAAGGAGAAAGGTTTCAAGTTAACATTGCAGTAACCTCCTCATCTATGCGTGCAATGTTCTTTATGCCTGAGGAGTTTGTTGGTGACAATATCCGGGTGGTTAGAGATTTTCCGGATGTCTTTCCAGAGGAGTTACCAGGAATGCCACCTGATAGAGAAGTTGAGTTTGTTATTGACCTCTTACCTGGAACCGCCCCTATTTCTAAACGGCCATATAGAATGTCCGTAGAAGAGCTGAAGGAACTTAAGAAGCAGTTAACCGAGTTACAAGAGGCTGGGTACATTCGTCCGAGTTCCTCACCTTGGGGAGCACCAGTCTTGTTTGTACAGAAGAAGGATGGATCGCAGCGGATGTGTGTGGATTATAGATCTCTTAATGATGTTACAGTGAAGAACAAGTATCCGTTGCCCCGTATTGAAGATTTATTTGACCAAATGAGAGGTGCAAGAGTATTTTCGAGGATTGACCTCCGATCCGGTTACCATCAGATGAGGATTAGACCATCGGACATTCCCAAGACGGCTTTCTCGACTAGATATGGATTATATGAGTTTACTGTTATGTCGTTTGGATTAACCAATGCACCCGCTTATTTTATGAACTTAATGAACAAGGTGTTTATGGAGTATTTGGACAGATTCGTCGTGGTATTCATCGACGATATTCTCATTTATTCTCAGAGTGAAAGTGATCACGAAGAACATCTGAGGATGGTGCTACAGAAGCTACGAGATAATCAACTCTATGCTAAGTTCAGCAAGTGCGAGTTTTGGATTGGCGAAGTGCCATTTCTTGGTCATATTATTTCTAATGGAGGAATAGCAGTGGATCCTGCTAAGGTTAAGGAGATAATGGAGTGGAGAGTACCCACTACAGTTACTGAGATTCGAAGTTTCTTAGGACTTGCTGGATATTATCGGAGGTTTATCGAAGGATTTTCTAAGATTGCTAAGCCGATGACTTCGCTTTTGGAGAAAGGAAAAGAATTTAAGTGGGACGAGAAGTGTCAAGACAGCTTTGATCTATTGAAGAAAAGATTGATGTCGCCCCCAGTTTTGGTTATGCCAGACTTACAAAAAGGATTTGATATCTATTGTGATGCATGTGGCCAAGGCTTAGGATGTGTGCTCATGCAAGAAGGACATGTGATTGCTTATGCTTCTCGTCAGTTGCGGAGACATGAATTGAACTACCCTACTCATGACTTGGAACTAGCAGCCGTTGTGCATGCACTTAAGATTTGGAGGCATTATATCATGGGGACCAAGTGCCAAGTGTACACGGATCATAAGAGTTTGAAGTATATATTCACTCAGAAGGATCTCAACCTTAGGCAACGCCGTTGGTTGGAGCTTATTAAGGATTATGATTTGGAGATTCACTATCACCCGGGCAAGGCAAACTTGGTTGCAGATGCCTTGAGTCGCAAGGAGCATGTTCATTCAGCTGTTGTTGCCCAGCTACCCGATGAGATTGTTGAGGACTTCAGGAGACTTAACCTGGGGATAGTTGCTCATACTGAAGGAGTTACTATTGATGTGGAACCTACTTTGGAGCAAGAGATCCGCAAGGGACAAATTGGTGATGATAAGATAAAAGAGATTAAGGATCTGATTACTGAAGGTCGAGTTCCGGAGTTCACGGAAGATGAGCAGGGCACTGTATGGTTCAAGAATAGGATGTGTGTCCCTGATATTAAAAGCCTTCGGGAGACTATCTTAAAGGAGGCCCATGATTCGGATTATTCTATTCATCCTGGTAGTACCAAGATGTATCAAGATTTGAAACGGAAGTATTGGTGGTATGGATTGAAAAGAGATGTAGCTGCACATGTGGCTATGTGCGATGTATGTCAAAGAGTTAAGGCTGAACACCAGAGGCCAGCTGGACTACTGCATCCACTGAAGATACCCGAGTGGAAATGGGAAGAGATTGGTATGGATTTCATTACTGGATTGCCTCGCACCCAGAAAGGATATGATGCTATATGGGTGATTGTGGATAGATTGACTAAAGTGGCTCACTTTATTCCTGTCAAGACTACTTATAAAGGTTCTCAGCTAGCAGAGTTATATATGGCTCGGATTGTGTGTTTACATGGAGTACCAAAGAAGATCGTGTCTGATCGAGGTTCGCAGTTTACCTCAAGATTTTGGAGAAGCTTTCATGAGAACATGAGTACGAAGTTGAATTTTAGCACAGCTTATCACCCTCAGACTGATGGACAGACTGAAAGGACTAATCAAGTATTGGAAGATATGTTGAGAGCATGTGCCCTTCAGCATGGAGGAAGATGGGATAAAAGTCTACCTTATGCTGAGTTCTCGTATAATAATAGTTATCAGGCCAGTCTGAAGATGTCACCTTTTGAAGCTTTATATGGGAGAAAGTGCAAGACTCCTCTATATTGGGATCAGACTGGAGAGAGACAGTTCTTTGGGCCTGAATTGATTCAAGAAGCAGAAGAACAAGTTCGTATAATTCGAGAGAATTTGAGGGTGGCTCAAACCAGGCAAAAGAGTTATGCTGATAATAGACGAAGGCCACTGGAATTTGAAGAAGGAGATTATGTGTATCTCAAGGTGTCACCACTTCGTGGAATGAGGAGATTTAAAGTTAAGGGCAAATTATCCCCTCGCTACATTGGACCATTCTTGATCTTTCGAAGAGTTGGGGAGATGGCATACCAACTTGAGCTACCTGCTAGTCTATCAGATGTGCATAATGTGTTTCACGTATCTCAACTGAAGAAGTGTCTCCGTGTTCCCGAGGAACAGTTACCCATGGAAGAGCTCAGTGTTCAAGGTGATTTGACTTACACGGAGTACCCGATCAAGATTTTGGATACATTGACTCGGGTGACAAGAAATAAGGTGATAAAGATGTGTAAAGTTCAATGGAGTCACCACAGTGAAGATGAAGCAACTTGGGAAAGAGAAGAAGAGCTTCGTATAGATTTTCCCCACCTTTTCTCTAGTTCTTCTTAAATCTCGAGGACGAGATTATTTTTAAGGGGGGTAGGATTTGTAACACCTACTTTGTAAGTGCTAGGAATAATATCAATAGAGAAACATTTTCTCTTTATGTGAGTTTGATCTTTATGCACCATCATATGAGAACACCATGTCCAAAAACAATTAATAAAAGACATGCTACTAAATTGTTGCATCATGCTGGATATTTTATTTGTGTGTGCATTTGGTGACAACATAGAAATAAAATGACAATGAGAAAAGGATTTGAGGAAAAAGGAGAAAGAAAGAAAGAAATAATATAAAATATAAAACAAAATTTATAAATACACCAACTCAACTATACTGGTATGATTGAAATTTATCTATAATTTGAGTACAAGTTCAAAGTCATACTTGGAATTCAAATTGGGAATTGAAAAATAAAAAGAAAAGAAAACAGAAAAACAGAAAATATAAAAAGAAAAGGGATACTATACCTAACTAGGCCGCAGAACACCATTTCGGCCCACAACCGTTTTTCCTCTGCGCGGCCCAACATTCCCCCTCACACCGTGTGCCGACAAGTGGGGCCGCGATGTCAGTGCCCCACTCATCGCGCGCTCGCGCTTCATCTGGTGCCGATAATACGGGCCCACTGGTCATCTGCTCAGCCTCGTGCCCACCTACGCAGTTTCACTGGCACGCGGGCCCTTGCCTGTCAGGTCGTCTTCTCTCCCTCGCAACGGCGCTCGCGAGATCTTCGCCGCGCAGACCGCGCCATCTTGCGTGGGGAGCCCTCCGGTGATCTCGGAGTCCACGTAACGGTCGCGCTGCTACAAGTAGTAAAGACCACGCCCCATCGCCTGGAACCCCGACCACTTTTTCATCCCGCAGAGCACAAAATCACCGCCGCCAGGATAGGACTTCACCCGCCGCCGCGGAACCCCGCCTGTGTTGCCGTTCGGGCCTCGGATCGGGACCTGGGAGCTTCGCCCTGCGGTGTGTGACCCGACCGTGGCCTCAGCGTGCGGGATTGGCGACCAGGGACCCCTGGATTTGTCACCGGAGTACAAGCTCCGCCGCGGATCCGCACACCTTCGTGGGCAGCTTCTCTCCGATCATCGCCGTGGGTAAGTCGCCTGCCCATTTAATCACCATGGTCCCAGCATTATTTTGCGCGCTTAGGATCGAAGTTTAGAACCCGGACGCGTGGGTCGGTCACCTCGCCGGTGATGGCGCCGCCGCGGAAGGGTAGCGCCGTCGCGCGGTTCTGTTGGATTGGTGAAGACGCGTTCGCGGCCGTCGATCGGGGCGTGGACGGTTGAGATTAGATCAGGGCGTACCCTTTCGCGTGATCGATCGGGACCGTTAGATTCGGATCGGTCGGTTCCGGGTGGCCCGAGCTTCATTAAAACCAGGCCGCAGATCTCGGATCCTGCGGCTCAGGATGTGTACCGGTTCGCGGTGGCGTGGATCTAATCCGAGCCATCCACGTTTGATCGAACGGTCCAGATTAGAAGTTACCCCTTCGCCGTGTAAATTTAGTAAAGAGCCCCTCGGGTTTCAATGAATCAACCCGCCGTCCAGAGAGCACTATTCTCTGAGTCTCGGTAATCTTACGCCAGACCCCCTGGGTTTTCCAGGAATTGACGCCCAGTCCAGTCAACAGGAAAACCAGAGAAAATAAATAGAAAATGAATTTTTAATATAAAAATAATTGCTAGAACTTTATAAATTCATAGAAAATTCATACTAACTCCAAATTCATCCATTCCAGTTCCTAAAATTTTGTAATTTTATTCTCTAGCACTTAGTGTCTCTGTTTTGGCATAAAAACAGTAAGGAAATTTATTTATCACTTAATCCTATTTAAAGCACATAAAACCTTTGAAAATGCATAACTTAAAATCTATAACTCAGAAAATTATGATTCCAGTTCCTAAGTTTTTATTTTAATATGTGGAATATCTCTGTGTATTTTGTTTACATGCTTGGTGTAATGTTAATTTCTCTATATGCACTGTGTTGTTTGTATTGTGGCGAGTAGAAGAGCCCGTTGCTGAGGATCCTGGTGAGCAGCAGGTTGAAGTAGCTGAGCAGGAGCTCATTGAAGGCAAGTTGTGCCCTTGACCACTTTTTACCCAATAATGTTCTTTAATATCACATACTCATGCATAGGTTAACTTTGATGGGACCCAATAGGTCACCCTAGATTGTTCATCTCATTACCTTGTTTACCCCTGAATCACTTGGGTAGTTTGCTATTGCTTTATATGGTTTTGGGATAATCATTTATTACCTCTATGTTCCAATTCTTGTTGTTATTCTGTTTATGTTCATATTGTTATCATTAATGTTAATTGGAACATAGAGCTTAACTTGAGAACCACGTGCCACCACAAGGGAGGAATGGGACCCCTTGGCTGACTAATTAGGAAAGCTAGTGGAAGACTACCTTACCCGAAAGGGGCAAGGGCAGTAGGGGAGAGGTCAGTGCGGGGAGGTCCCTGGTTGGTTTTGCTGGGATGGCAGTCAGCCAGGAACCCTGTACTGGATCTTCCCATAAACTGTAGCGGGTTTTCGGAAGCTAGTGGAACTTTGTAAAGGCCTCGTAGTGTTGCCCTGCCGCGCTTCCTAGGTAGAGGTGTATGGGATTCATGACCCCTTGGCAGATGGGTAACATGACTTGTGGGTAAAGGGTACAACCTCTGTAGAGTGTAAAACTGGTATACTAGCCGAGCTCGCGGTCATGAGCGGCTCAGGACTCTCTGATGTTTAAATTATGGAACTTAAATTCAATTTTGTCATTTGCATTGCATGGGTTTGTTATTAATTTTGTTCTATTACTTTACTTATGGTTTGGTATTTACTTACACTTAGTAACTGCTAATAAAATTTTGACCAACTACTTAAAAGCAATGCTCAGCTTTAACCCCTATCATTGATTAGCCTTACACATCACATGAACTCACACCTTTGTGAGTTTATGTCCACTGGTTCCCCACATCTTGTTGAGCTATGATCATGTGTGAGCTCACCCTTGCTGTCTCACACCCCCCCCCACAGGAGATGATCAGGTGGTTCAGGAGGAGCCGCCTAACACTGAGGAGTTCGATCTGATCTAGGTGGCGTTTCCCAGTCGACATTGGCGCCGACGATCCTTAGTTTATTTTATCCTTATTATTTCATTTTGTAATAAGTCTTCCGCTATGTAATAAATACTCTGATGTTAATGACATTTATCTCTATACACTCTGTTATTATATATGTTGTCTTCTTGGCGCATGTATGAGATGCACCCGGCTTTGTTCTTTAAAACCGGGTGTTACAATGGATGGCCTTTGGCTAGTCTTCATATCACTTCATGCTTCAATGCTTCTGTCGATTAGACTTGTACTTCATCAGCTATATTTGGCTTTCCTTTGATCCTTGTTGATATCTTCCTTCTGTCTTGAGGTATTCATTGCGTATACTGTATGGATGTGACTGCTTGGGAAAATCTATTGAAAATTCCTGGACGTCCCCCCAATGGGTGTAGGCAAGGGACGGCTTGGTGCGCTGAGCGTTTAGCAAACTGCTTCTGAGTAGTAACTTGACGTGACCGCGGGTGTAATCATATCGCCCGAGCAGTTGACTGGAGTCCCAATGGGTGTCATGTTACGTGGATCGGCGTCAGCCGCCTGACGTGTTTCCAGATGGTTTGAATTGCATATTGAATTTTTGCGACTGTTCAGTGGCTGTCGTAGGAGGTGAGCGGTTGCCTTCTCCTTCTATAAATAGTGTTCTTGCTTCTCCAGCGTCTTCACATCTCTTATTGCTGCTCGTTGCTTACTCTCTCCACTTTCCTTCTACTCCACCATGGGTAAGAGCAAGAAGGGTAGCAGTTCTTCGCATCACTCTGGTGATAAATGGAAACGTGAGCCGACTCCTCCCTCGGAGGACTTCGGTGACTCGAAGTACTCGGAGGAGGAGTTCTCCTCCGAGTCGGAGGGCTCTCCGGTCCCCACCTCTCCCCCCGCATCGTCTGATGACTCAGACGACTCCCAAGGGATCGCCACAGAGGTGTGGACCTACATTCGGGCCGTCGAGCGCGCCGGGCTCGAGGGCTCAGATGGGTCGGAGTACTCCTCGGACGAGGAGAACTCCTCAAACTCGTCTGAGGAGGGCGGCGACAATGGCGATGGCGGTGATAGCGACGACGACAGAGGCGACGGTGACGGCAGCGGTGACGGCGGCGAAGGCGGCGGTGATGGCGACAACAAGGGTGGCAGCGGCGACGGCGGCAACGGCAGCAAGGGCAGCAGCAGGGGCAGCAACAAGGCCTGTGGCTAGATGCCACTGGTTTAAATTATTAGTATAGATTAGTAGTAGAAGTAGTATTAGTGAAATAATGTAGTAGTAGTTAGTAGTATAGTGTAGTGAAATATGATGTAGTAGTAGGGAGGGTATCAGCTCATAATGAGTTGATTTGTATGTTCGGTAAGGCTCCCCTTTGATAATGAAGAAGGATTTCACCCCATTCTGTGTGCACCATTTTGCCTTTCTGTCAATCGTCGACTGTATTTATGCTTATTGCAGATGTTGTTTTTGGATGTAACGCTTGAGTAGCAACTTAGAACCGTCGAGTTGCATTTTAGACTGCCTTCTTTGCGATGTCAGCGCTTTAGTCGTAGCGGCCGAGTCCTTTGGGGTCACGTTACCGCTTTAGGAATAACAGCCGAGTGATAGCGGGCCACGTCGGTGTTTTAGAAGTAACAACCGAGCAGTTACTGGTGATGTCGGTGTTTTAGAGGTAACAGCCGAATCCTTTGGAGCCACGTCACTGCTTTAGGAATAACAACCGAGTGACTGCTGGCAACATCGGTGTTTTAGAAGTAACAGTCGAGTGATAACGGGCCACGTCGGCCACTTTGGAAATAGTGGCCGAGTGAAGTCTGGTAACATCAGCGTTTCTAGAAATAAAACCTGAGTTAAATTGGGCTGCGTTGGCCGTTTTGGAAATAACGGCCGAGTGATGACATGGCACGCTAGCGTTTTAGAAATAACAGCTGGGTGATGACATGGCATGCCAGCGTTTTAGAAATAACAGCTGGGTGATGACTGGGCGCTTTTTAGAAATGGCGTCTGGCCCGGAAAAACCACATATGTACTGCACTGTCGCATGCCTCTGCATTCTGTGCCCTAGTTTTGCTTTTCTGCATCCAGGCCTTCTCTGCTCTCTTGCAATACTGCGTCCGTTCTGTTTGCCAGTAAGGTTGAGATGGCGCCCAAGCGGAAAGCCCAGAATTCGTCTGCCGCAATCATTCCTCCTATCGATCCCAACAGTCAGTTGCCTTTCGCAGGTAACCACATGTCTGTCGTCTCTGAATCCGACCTTTTCCATCTCGTATCCATCGGAGTTCTTCCTCCGAAGGAGCTCTGTTCTTGGCGGATCTGCCGTGGGGTCACTGTTCCGATAGAAGACACCCACGAATCCGTCATTTACGTTCCTTTTCTCATCCGCGGCCTTGCTCTTCCCATTTCTCCTTTCTTCCGCGGTCTCCTTGATTTCTATCACTTGAATCTGACCCATCTGAATCCCAATTCCATTCTGCAAGTTTCTGTTTTTGTTCACTTGTGCGAAGCTTTCCTTGGTATTCTGCCACACTTCGGCCTATGGAAGTACTTATACCACTGCCGGCCTGGGATGGCCGGAGGGCAGCACTAGCTTGTGGGGGGGCACGAGTTTGGAGATGCGTCGTGGGAGCAAGACCGACTACCTCGACATCCCACTCAAGGACAACATCAAAGGATGGCGCCTGGAATGGTTTATCTTGGAGAATCACGGGAATTCCCTCCCCCCACGGTCAGGGAGATAGCCAGATGTTCGCACTCCGAGCTGGACCGAATCCCCCACAGACCTGGAGGTGGCTGAGGCAGGGGCTCTACTTGCTGAGGTTGGATTGTTGAAAGAGAGGGGTCTGACTACAGAAGCTGTGGTAGCCAATTTCATTTTCAAGAACATTCAACCACTAAAAGACAGAGCGTACCCGGCTTATCTGTATCGAGGCCTCGCTGATTCGACCCGGGTTACCAACAGAAGAATTCCTGCTGTGGATTTGGTCAGCTGACTCGAGATGATACTCAGAGGCAAGGTGTCAAACATCGGTGCTCCTGTTGCATACTCAGCCTGGAATCTGCTTCCTTCCAAGGCTTTTACCAGTTTTGTGTCAAATCCTCCTGCTGGTGATAGCGGTTTGGGCCTTAGAGTACGACCCTCTCCCGAAGAGGTTAGTGCTTTGGTCGCCTCACTTGGATAAATCCCTGACGACGAGAGGCAGGTTCATTTCGAGGTACCTTTGAATCCAAGTGATGCAGAGATAAGTGCCATGCTGGATATGTTGGCTGAAGATTCCTCTGATGCAGCTCCTGCTGAAACACTAGCTGTAGCACCCATCACCGAGGCTGGCAAAGCTTTGGATATTCAGAGGTCTGATAGTGTTCGCTCGAAGCGTCCTCGCTGAGCCACTCAACCAACTTCTCCTTCTAAGGGGAAGAAAAAGAAAAAGAGACGTCTTCACCGAGTGTCATGCTTGGATCAGGATGCCGGTCCTTCTGCTTCTGCTGCTGAGGAAGTGCAGGTCCCAGTTTTTGCTGAAGCTGATCCCAATGGGTGTAACCCGACTGATGCTGACCCCAATGGGTGTGACCTAGATGATGCTGACCCCAATGGGTGTGATCCAGCCAAGGCTGACCCCAATGGGTGTACTGTCCGCGTTGTTGATGAAGATGAGGAAGAGGAGGATGGAATCCCTCTAGTTCGAAAGAACAGCCGGCGTTACATAGCTAGCGGGGAAAGTAGTGGTGTTCCTTCTCCAGCTTTGTCTGCCCTCGTTGGTCTGCAAGAATTGTCTCTGGCAAACTTTGATCAGACTCTTGAAGACATGGTCCCAGAAGATCTGTTGTCAGAGCCGGTAGATGGTGGAATGATGGAGGTTTGCGCTAGTGTGCCTAATGCAGGGTTGGAGTTATCCCACGCGGTGTCCCGTGCCTCATTGACCTTGGATGGCGGTCTTAAGGGTCAGGAGGCTGGTCTGGATTGCCCTGCTCCCATGGAAGTGGTTGAAGGTCCTTCAGCCTTAGAGGTGGCTATTACAGAGGATTCAGCCCTCAAGGATGGCGCTAGCGCTTACCCAGCCCCCGAGGGTGTTGCTAGGGATGATCTGGCTCGGATGGGTAGCGCGAGCTGTGACCCAGCCCCTAAGGGTGACCGAGTTGATTCTCCCTCTCATACTTCCATGGATGTTCACGTAGGGTCTTCTCCGCATTTTGGTTGCCTGGCAGCAGCTCAAGCTTCAGGTCAGGGAGTCGCCTTAGAGGCCGGCGCTCCTGATGACAGAGTTTTGATTTCTGCTGATGATACTGACTTGGTCCCCACTGATGCATTGCAAGTTGTTCTGGTTGGTGATCCTTCATCGAGCCATCACTTGACTTCCCATGACTTGGGAGTTTCTTCGTTCTTCTCCAACCTCCAGGTAATTTGGTCTTTCCTGATCTAGCTGTATCCTGGGTGTGATATCGTTCTTTACACTCATCTGTTTTTGTCGTCAGGCATTGGTTGACGAAATGGCTGGTCAGC
Organism: Zea luxurians; assembly: GCA_029449295.1. Lineage (NCBI taxonomy): Eukaryota > Viridiplantae > Streptophyta > Magnoliopsida > Poales > Poaceae > Zea > Zea luxurians. Next base: position 37,688,040 of record JAOPSE010000001.1, on the reverse strand, counting down.
TGAAGTCGCAGGGTGCTTCTGTCCCGGAAAGGGCTCTGACGCATTGGAATCCAGTGCTGCTTCAGCGGCGGGTATCTGATTTGGAGATGGCAAATGCTGGTTAGTACCCTTTGTTTCTTCTTTGGCTACTTGATTAATTTGCTTTTTAGCTGAATACTCTTGCTTGACTATTTCTTGACAGATATGGCTCGATGGTACTCTTATCTTGAAGAAAAATATTCTCAAGGCCAGACTGAATTGGCCCGGGTTTCTGCTTCTTTGAATGATGCTAACACGCTGAACTCCACTCTCCATGCTCAACTTGACTCTGAAAAGGTGACCAGTGAATTAAGTTTTACTTGGCCTTGTCTGCTGTGTTCTTAGTGCTTGCTTGACGTTGGAGAAACTGATTCTTGTCTGCAAGAGGAAAACGTGCCCTTGCCACTTCTCGTGACAACCTCGACAAGTTATACCACGACGCCAGCAACTCGTTGACCATCTTGGAGAGGAGTCATCGCTTCACCATGGAAGATTTGGATAATCATTGTTATAAGCTGCAAGAGTCCTTGGATGATATGATTCGCCTCAGGCAATTGGTGTCGAACAAGGATACTATCATCAAGGATCTGTGTGCTTCCAAGAAATCAGTCGTCCAGGAGCTAGAAACTGCTCGGTTGGCTGTCAAAACTGCTGAAGAGACTTCTGTTACTCTGAGGGCCCAGCGCGACAAAGCTATGGACAAAGCTATTCGCGTGGGGTGGATCCTGATGAGGAGACCCTGCGTGGTTGTTCCTGACGACATAGTGGCTGACGTGAATGCCGCTGCAGATTCTTTGAGTTGCCTTTCTTCGTTGGTCGCTCCTGAGAAGAACATTACCAAATAGAAACACTGAATGTTTTGTATACATGGTTAGTGTGCTCGGATATTCCGTCAGAAAACATTTTTCAGTACTGAATGTCGTTATTGTTTTTCTGTTGTTAGAATACAACCGTATATATCACCGTAGAAGTAAATGCAGTATGATGGTTTTGAAATTTCTTCGTATTTCGCGGGGCATAGAGGTCGCCCTAAGATGAGTAATTGCAAACGTGCTCTTGTTGGATTAAGTGGACGCTAGTGTATTGTGCCGATTTAAGTCATTACTGACTTAGACCGACTGCTCCGTTAGTAGGGTATAGTGGTCACCCCGAGTTAAGTAAGCGTGAGCATGTTGCACCGCCTTAAGCCATTGCCGACTTAAGCCGATTGCTCCATTAGTAGGGTATAGTGGTCACCCCGAGTTAAGTAAGCGTGAGCATGTCGCACCGCCTTAAGTCATTGTCGACTTAAGCCAATTGCTCCGATAGTAGGGTATAGTGGTCACCCCGAGTTAAGTAAGCGTGAGCATGTCGCACTGCCTTAAGTCATTGTCGACTTAAGCCGATTGCTCCAATAGTAGGGTATAGTGGTCACCCCGAGTTAAGTAAGCGTGATCATGTCGCACCGCCTTAAGTCATTGTCGACTTAAGCCGATTGCTCCGATAGTTGGGTATAGTGGTCACCCCGAGTTAAGTGAGCATGCAGGTTGACAGTGAACAATTTCAGTGCCTTTGAAGTCTTTTTATTGATGATACATTTCCCAGTTTACAGAGTACATTGTCGTCCCAATAGCTTTTGAGATATAGCTAGGGGTAAAACTTTCTGAGATGTTCTATGTTCCATGAGTTCCCAATTTCCGTGCCATCCATTTGAGTAAGGCGATACGATCCCGACCGAGTGACTTCTGCTACTATGAACGGTCCTTCCCATAGTGGCGACAGCTTGTACCGTCCCTCCCCCGTTAGAATTCAGCGGAGGACGAGGTCTCCCATTGCAAAGGATCGATTCCGTATGGCCTTGTCATGATAGCGCCTCAGAGTTTGGTGATATCAGGCTGACTGAATCACCGTATTCAATCGTTCTTCTTCTAGTACTAGGTGTGTGCCCGTGCGTTGCAACGGGAACATATAATACCATTGATAACTTATGTACGTTGGGGATGAGCATCGACACATATCTGACCTGATCTTCTTCTTCCTTGGGGATCTAGAGAAAAGCATGTTCGGAAGTCAAACATGTTAAGACCTGATCATGTACTGTCCTTGTGTCTCTGATCATCATCAGCACACTGTTCGACGCTTGTATGAGTCTTGTTAATTTGTATGCCTCGTGCATAGTCTCTCAACCATCAATTCACTATGGTATATAGAATTCGTGTGACAGACATTATCAAATTCACATAAAATATTTTAAAGAGTCAATATAGAGTTTTATATGATAGAGAAATACATGTGGATTAAAAAAATGCTAAACAAAAGATCTAAAACATAACAGTTCGATCAAGTTGCATAAGATGTACAATTTTTCCAACTGCTTCTGCATTTGGAAGTCCACCTTTCTACGTTATCTTTGCTATTTTTGACTTAATAGAATCCAAATAGTATTGAACACTAAGAAAAATACAAAACGAGCTGGAGTTGTGTTAACTGAAAAACATATATGTATGTAGCATTTGGAATAAAAAAATACACTTTAAGTATTCAAGTACCAGATAATGCCAGACAAGGGATTAATGCCACAGAGCAAAGTACAAAATCCATGACGAGATATTTCATAATAGATTTAAAAAAGGAAGGCTTTTGCTTAAAATATGAGGCCTTAATCTCAAAATATGTATCTGTGATATTGAACGGGTCACCACCAATACCTACACAAGTTGACGGCCCCAAACCTACAGCTGTTATTTGAAACATTCGTCAACAGAAATCAGACATGCATTAACCAAACATAGTCAGGTGCTCGTGCGTTGCCACGACTCACAAATTATTAATCTTTATTTTTGCATAATTTTAGATTTTTTTACCGTTTAAATGTGGGAGAGGAGAGAGGTGAATGGAATAGTAGAGATAAGATATATAAGAAATAGGGATCTGCACCAAGAACATAAACACAAATTAATTAGTATATTCTTGCCCCTCAAGTTAAAATATGCATCAATAGTACGGCAACAATACAAATATCGGAAAAAATAAAGTCTGGGAGAAATCAATTAACTAAACGTTGGTGGGTTAGTAACGAGAAGATCATCTTCTACAATCTACACTTGTCCAATTTCATCACTAAGTTTGGCATAAATGGTTTTGGCATAAGTGGTCTAGGATCTTGGATTGACACAATAGGGTACTCCAAAACATTGACTGAAATTTTGTTTGAACCATCGTTGTTCTGGACAAGAAAGTGAGTACACGTTTAAAACAAAAGCTCATATATTATCATGGACCTATAGAATAACATAAGGAATAGCTATACTTTTAAGTAAATAAAACTATTACAACTCTTACCTCCTAGAGATTAAGATCATAAGTCTTGTCCTTCATGAAGAATTCAGAAGTAGCAAGATCCATTTCAATGACCACCTGCCACACAGGTAAGTTGGATCAACACGTACCTTTCAATATAGTCAGATATTTCTATAGTAGGAAATATATACTGATTTTACATGGTCAGTAGTAAATACGCCCATGATTCTAAATGACAAGGTAACATGGAGGTAGATCAACCAATTCTTCTCCATTATATTCCTGTTTAGACAGTTCTGCCTCATGTATGAACTCTTCCTTATGCCCTATGACCATCATTTAGGCAGTTGATGGATGTATCCCTAGCTTGGCCAGTCAATCGTCTGATTAAGGCACCAAGTTGTCTGCATCCTACTACGTGGATTCACTGCCCTTTGAACCAGCTGGAGCAGTAGCGCTTTTTGCAAGAGTCTTTGTTGCGGCATTTTTCACTAAAAGCACATATATAAAGACGAAACACGCACCAAAATAAGAGTGGCTGTAAGAGAAATTTCTGAATAAAAAATATGGTTCTCTAGAAAGAACTTTGTTCTAGTCGATGGCCTGCAAAATAGCAATACAGTGACCTGAAAGATATGGATCAGTGGTGGTAGAGTAGAGGGCATGCTACCTGAAAAACAAAGTCACATGTCAGTGTGCTAGCGCTTGTAACACCTTTTAAAATCCATCTGTCTTTGGTGTAACAGAACAATGATATGGGAATGCGAATGGGAGGAAGCAGACTAAGCAGGACTTGAGTTTCATTGATCATGCCTAAAACATTATTATATGTGCCTGATAATAACACAAAACACAAGCTGTTTTCATGAAAATAGCAAAGCAGGGCTAGCGAATATACTACTACTAAATTAATCACCTGATCCTTGCACCTGCAAAAAGGTAGCACACTAAGACCGAGAGTAATCCGATATACCTCTGCCAAAGTAAATGGTCAAGTAGACCAACCAAAGTCTTCAAATGTTCCTAAACCATGCTAGCAAATTCTTCAATTTCTTTAGAATACTATTGCGTTGTGGATCTTGATTGAACCAAGCCAGCACCAGCCGTATTTCAGACTTGAAAATAAGGTAGGGTGAACGTTGCCAATTATCATACCTTGTCGGAATGGGGTACTCTGGGAAGAGTCTGGCGAGGATGCGACAGAGCTTGCTGCAGCGCAGGGTGTGCCTAGCGCAGATGTACCGCCGCCCACCACTACCCTGCACATCTATGTATGAATTGCGGGCCAACCTATACTTGACAGATAAACCTTGAATCTGCTTTTCCCATACTCCAAATTGTTGTTGTGAGCAGCCCCTAAAGACAATCCCAAAATGAAACTCGTTCGGGGTGATGCAACCCAGCAAACATGTGTATATCACAATAAACAACATAATACCATACCGAGACCTTACTTACTAAACCGACTTCAACAATAAAGCAGAAAACGTAAGCATATTCTAGTACTCCAGTAGTATCATCTATCATGGTGACACTGCTACACAATTGACACATTTCATGCGATCCAAATACAATGCACCCTTTATGTCCATCATAGTTCAACCAATAACCATGTAAAAACACACATAATTCAGTTACGTAGCAGATAATTAAAAGGATTTATATGGTATAAAACAATCAAGATGCCAGCATGAAAGATTAGGTGAGCTCCAACTACTTCACATATACATACTCCAAACTTTGATCTGTCACCGAACTGGCAACCTCCAATGGCGTTTTTATCAATATAATTGATAAAAAAGAAGGGAAAACTTGATTTTGTCACAGGACAGTGGAGGCCACGGTGTGCGCCCACATCCGGAGGTGCTCCTTGAGCTTGTTGCCGTTGCCAGCCGGTGGGATCTGCTAGTTCCACAACACCCCCTGATCTGCTAGCTCCACAGTAACAGCCACCCACCACCGAAACCAGCAGAAACATCGGTGTCCACACTCTGTCTCTGGTTCCTTCTCGAGAGATCTGTCTCCTCCGTCTCTACGACTGGCCTTCCTTCCGTTCCGCGTTCGCGTTGGACCCTTGCGCTGGCGGGTTCCTGGAAATTGCTTGGCGTGGTGGACTTCTCTCTCACGGCACGAACAGAACCACAACGGCACTGTGACCTTCTCCACCAACATTTTAAATAGCACACCCCTTTCTCGCCTCTTTCCCATCTGGTGCGGCCGGCAAGGAGGAGGCAAAGGGCGAAAGTGGGGGCGTCTGTCATGGCGAGGTAGGGGGCCGGCCAAGCGGCATCTATCGCGGCAGGGGACCAGCCAACACGCGGGCGTGGTTGACGGGAGCGGTAGCGAGGATCGCGTGATCGATGCGAGTGGGGCGGAAGGATGTCCGAGGCGGAGCCATGGTGAGGGTGTGGACGCCTACACTATAATCTTATAGAGTAGTAGAGATATCGACATCCTCCAGTCTAGTAGCTTCAGCTTCTGCTATGTTTTCGAAGATTAACCTTGGTGCCCCAAACTTGAGATCAGTAGGTAGCACTGCTTCCGAACCATAGACCATAAAGAAAGGTGTGTTTCCATGCAAGGCTCGACTAGGTTGAGTTCTCAGTTTCCAAACAACATATGGCAGCTCTCTGATCCACTTTCCTGCGAACTTTTCATTCTTGTCAAAGACTTTCTTTCTAAGCGCTTCCAATATCATCCCGTTGGCTCTTTCTACCTGCCCGTTGGCTCTTGGGTGCGCCACCGAGGCATATTTGATATGAATGCTCTTTTGCTCACAGAAATCGAAGAACTCTGAGCTTGTGAAATTGGATTCAAGTCGGTTATGATGCTATTCGGTATTCCAAATCTGAATATTATGTCCTGTATGAATTCCACCGCCTTAGCTGAGGTTAGAGAAGCAATGGGTTTGAACTCTATCCATTTAGTGAATTTGTCGATAGCAACCAGTACATGAGTGTATCCTCCTTGAGCTTTCTTGAAGGGTCCAATCATATCCAGTCCCCAGCACGTGAACGGCCAAGTTACATGTATGGTTTGCAGTTGCTCCGCTGGTAGATGTTGCTGTTTTGACAAGTACTAGCAGGCTTCGCACCTCTGGACTAACTCGGCTGCATCACTCTTTGCTTTTGGCCAGTAGAAACCCGACCTGAAAACCTTCCAAACTAGGGTCCTGGATGCTGCGTGTATCCCGCATTGCCCAGCATGAACCTCTTCTAGCAGTTGCTTTTTGGTGGCTGAGAGAATGCATTTCATGAGGACTCCTGATGCGCCCCTTCTGTATAGCGTTTCCTCAATGAGAGTATAATGAGCTGACTGCCTTGCAACTCGTTCTGCTGTATTTTTGTCATCTGGTTCCTCCTCATTTTTTATGTACTTGATGATTTGTTCCCTCCAGTCATCAGAATTTGACTCCGGTTGGCTCAGAACACTGCATTCCTCCGCCCGATCTAGTGAAATGCTCGAATGCAGTATTTCTTGAACAAAAACTTCAGGCGCGACCTGAGTCCGACTGGATCCTAGCTTGGACAATATATCAGCTGCCGTGTTGCGATCTCTCTACACATGATGAAATTCCAGACCTTCAAATTTGTCTTCTAGTTTCCGGACAGCAGTGCAGTATTTTCCCATGGAATCATTCGAGCAATCCCATTCTTTGTTTATCTAACTTATGACCACCAGAGAATCTCCATATACCATCAATCTCTTGATACCCAGTGATATGGCAATGTTCAGTCCATGAATTAGAGCTTCGTATTCTGCTGCATTGTTGGATGCTGGAAATAACAATTGAAGAGCATATTTGAGTTGTTCACCTCCAGGTGCAATAAAGAGGATCCCTGTGCCTGCTCCTTGCAGTTTCAACGAGCCGTCAAAATACATTTGCCATACTTCTGCAGTTTCCAGGTTATCTGGTACTTGTTGTTCAGTCCACTCTGACACGAAGTCAACCAGTGCTTGAGTTTTGATGGCAGTGCGAGGTCGAAATTCAATGTCATGAGATCCCAGTTCACAGGCCCACTTGGCTATTGTTCCGATGGCTTCTTTATTGTGGAGAATATCCCCTATCGGAAATCCGGTGACTACTATGACTTTGTGGTCGTCGAAGTAGTGATGGAGCTTGCGTGTAGTTAGAAGTACTGCATATAATAACTTCTGAACTTGAGGGTATTTTTTCTTCGAAGGACCCAACACTTCACTGATGAAATAGACAGGATGTTGTACTGGGTACGCATGTCCCTCTTCGGCTCGCTCGACTACCAACGCGGTGCTCACCACGTGAGTCGTGCAAGAGATGTATAATAGTAGATCTTCAGCTGGTTGAGTCAGCGTGGCTCGGCGAGGTGGTTTTAGCACTGGTGGTGTTGTCAAGAATTTCTTCAACGCATCTAGAGCTTCCTGTGCTTCTAAAGTCCACTAGAATTTGTCCACCTTCTTGAGCAACTTATCGAACGGTAAGCCTTTTTCTCCCAACCTTGATATGAATCTGCTTAGAGGTTCCATGCATCCGGTGAGTCTTTGTACTTTCTTCTGTGATCGTGGTGCTTCCATTCTCATGATAGCCTCAATCTTCTCCGGATTGGCCTCAATTCCCCAGTGGCTGACAATAAACCTGAGCAACTTTCCTGCCGGTACTTCGAAGACACATTTTTCGGGATTAAGCTTCCATCGATATCGTCGTAGACTATTGAAGACCAGCTGTAAATCTTCAATGAAGTTTTCTGAATTCTCTATCTTGATCACCACATCATCCACATAAGCTTCCACACGCTTGACCCAATGGTCGGCTAAGCATGTCTAAATGGCTCTCTGATAAGTTGCTCCAGCGTTTTTGAGGCCGAACGACATGGAGGTATAGCAGAAAGCCCCGAACGGGGTGATGAATGCTGTTTTTTCCTCGTCTTCTTTTGCTAAGCTAATCTGATGATATCCGGAGTAGCAATCCAAGAAAGACAACAAAGAACACCCGGCGGTCGAGTCTACCACTTGGTCTATCCTCGGAAGTCCGAAGGGATCCTTCGGACAGTGTTTGTTGAGATCCGTATAGTCGACGCACATGCGCCAATCCACCTTATTCTTTTTGAGTACAAGAATAGGATTAGCTAACCACTCAGGGTGTAACACCTCTCTATGAATCCGGCCACGACCAAGCGAGCCAACTCAGCATGGATGGCTTCTCTTTTGTCGAGCGTGAAGCGACATAATTTTTGTCGGATCGGCCTCGCCTAGGGGTAGACCTTCAATTTGTGCTCGGCCAGTTCTCTCGGGACTCCCGGCATATCCGCAGGTCGCTATGCGAATACGTCTCGGTTATCTTGCAGATACTGGATGAGCGCGCCTTCCTATTTGTCATCTAGGCTGGAACTGATGATAGCAGTCTTGCGCTTGTCGGCGAACCCAAGATTGATTCTCTTGGTTTCTTCAGTCGGCCGTATAGAGGTCACGACTTGAGCTTCGTTCGCGGGTACCGCGAGGTCTTCCTCAGGCTTTGAGTTTGCCTGCGCAGAAGAAGTCGCCGATGGCTTGGTGGTGAGGGCCGCCTGAATGGTCACTCGGAAACATTCTGCGGCGCCTTGGAAGTCAGCGCACACAGTTATGATCCCTTGTGGTCCTGGCATCTTCAGTATCATGTATGTATAATGTGGAATGGCCATGAACTTCACCAATCCAGGCCTCCCGATGATGGCGTTGTATCCGCAGTCGAAATTTGCCACCTCGAACCTCAGGAACTCGGTCCTGTAGTTCTCTGGAGTTCCGAAGGTGACCGGCATGTAGATGTGGCCCAGCGGATATTCTCCTTCAGTCGGCACGATGCCGAAGAAGGGTGTGTCCGACTCATGGAGCTCTTTGAGGGGAACTCTCAAGCCTTGGAGCATCCGGGGGAAGGTGACATTGATGCTGCTTCCCCCGTCCACTAGTACCTTCTTTACCCTACTCTCTCGGATCACCGGATCGACGAGGAGTGGGTACTTTCCTGGGTGGTCGAAGTTGAGCCACTGATCCGCCCGGGTGAAGGTGATCGGGTGCTCAGACCATCGGTACGGGACAGAAGGGCCGGTAGCCGCCACCAGTATCTGACGATCGTTGAGCTTTTGTTGTCTCTTGCTTTCTTGCGACCCGTGTCCACCGAAGATGACGTTGACTTCTCTGTCAACGCGCGGGAAGGCTCCACCTCCTCCCTCCTCCTGCTGCTTGGGCTGTCGAGGTTCTCCAGGTCCTCCTCGTGGCGGGGGAGGAGGTAGAGGTTGGAAGGGTCAGCCGTTCCCCACGGAATGCTTGAAGTCTCTGCAGTTCCGGAGGGTGTGGCACATGTCCTTGTGGTACAGGCACTGGGCATCGAGGATGTCGTCCAGCGTGTGTTCGCCTCCGCGAGGTCCTCCTGGGGCGTGAGAGGCGGGCGGTCCGGCAGCGTGGACCTCTTCGCGAGGCCTCTTCTCCCAGCGTTTGTCGGGCTGCTGGTTCACGTCACGTCATGGTGCTACCGGTGCGGGCTTTGTTCCTCCGATGAGGTCTAGAGCTCGCTCATCGGTGGTGATGTAGAGGTTGGCTTCCCGGAATAGCTGCTTCGAAGTGGTCAGCGCCTTTTGTAGTATGGCTCGGACAAAGGCCGAGTCATTGGATCCCCGGTAGAAGTCCTCGATCACTGCTGCCTCCACGACCTCGAGGATACGATTTCTCATGGTCTGGAATCTTTTGAGGTACGACCCGAGAGTTTCGTCCCCTTGGCGCATGATGGATTTGAGGTCCCATGGTTGCGCCGGTTTGTCGGAGAGAGATTGGAAGTTGGCGATGAAGCGCCGACTGAAGTCGCTCCAGTCGTCGATGTAGTGTCGGGGTAGGTGTCGCAGCCATTGCAGCGCGTCTTGCCTAAGGACGATAGGCAAGTACGCGGTCATCACGTCCTTGGTTGCCCCAGCGGCTTGGGTAGCAGTGGTATAGACGGCCAGCCAGCCTCCCGGATCCTGCTTAGGTTCATATTTGTCGATGTTGGAGATCTTGAAGTTAGGGGGCCATTGAATGGCCTTGAGGCGTGGAGTAAGCGCCGATACTCCACAGTTGTCTTCTTGTCGTCGATGATGATGTCTTTCCTGGGGAGGGGAGTGGTTGTCGTGGTGCCTCGACCGTTCCCGGGTGGTGCCACCAGTCGAAGCCGTGGCCGACTCGGTCCTGGTGGCCTGACATCGTGTCGGGATGCCGTGATCCCGGTCATACTCTTCCCGGCGACGGATCTTGTTCTCGTGTTGTCGTTCGCGCGAAGCGTTGATGGAGCTCCATGCGTCTCGCCGACTGTTGATGGCGTGTCGTAGATCGTTCGGCGGATGAGCGAGTGGTAGAAGGTGATTGGCTGCTTGAGTGAACAACCGCCGATAGCCCTCGGCGTCGGGAGTTCGAGGGAGGCCATCAGCTATCCGAGCCAACACTCCACCGACTTCACTCGGCGTGTTCATGGCTCGGGCAAAGTCGGGGTTCAGGTTGCGTCCAAAGAGTGGATTCTCTCGACGTTGCCTTGTTTCCTGCTCAGCCTGCTCCTGAGCCTGCCGACGGTCTCGTCGTCGAGAGTTCCTTCTTTCTCTGAGGACCCGTTCTTCCAGAGTTTCTCCCACTTCTGAGACCTCGTCTCGTGATACAGGCTGTGCCGGATCCCGTTCTTCGGCCTCGTGATGTCACCGAATATTTTGGTGTCGGTTCCTCCGCCGGTGAGACTCCCGATGAAGAGGTTCTTCTCCTGGTGCAGTTGGTTCGTCGTCGGAGATAGGATTCGATTCCACTCTTCCCCCGATGAAGAGGATGTTGGGGTAGAATGGAGCAGCTATCGCAACGATCTTCTTTTTGTCCTCCTTTGAGGACGGAGGCACAGAAAGAGCGGCTTGACGATCCTTTGCCTCATTTGCTTCCTCTTTCCTTGTGATCCTTGTCCATTTTTCCGTTGGAGAGGTGGACAGCGGAGTTCTCCGAGTGGACGGACCCTCGGCTCCTAGCTTGCCGAAGGTGATCTTTTCTTGGAGCGCCGGAAGTTGCGCTTTTCCCTGCTTTGCTCCGATTTCCTCGGAGACCTTTGAAGAAGATTTTCTCTCCGGTGGATCCGCGATACGATGCAGGGTTCCCTCCTCATCCGCTACAGATGAGACAGTTCCAAAGCAGAACACGGACCCGGGACGGAGGATGATCTTGTGCTGGAAGGTGACGACCATTGAGCTAGCTTGGATCGATGACACACCCCCTACCTGGCGCGCCAGCTGTCGGTGTTTTGGGTTCGACCGTGCACCCGGGGTTGCCCCTTAAGGTGCTTTTTGGAGTAGGACGGTGTTACCGACTGTAGCTCGATGGTTCGTGCTGGATGCACGAGAGATAGTGGACGGTTGTGTACAGGTTTGGGCCGCTTTGAGATGCGTAACACCCTACGTCCTGGCATGAGTACTTTTTGTGATGGGTTACAAGGAGGTTCTCTAGCGTTGGAAACGTAGAGAGCCGGGTGGATGGCTAAGTAATGAAGTAGATGATCTATGAAGGGGTGCCCCCTAGGCCTTATATACTCGACCGTAGGGCATTACATGTGGATATGATAACAACGTGAACCTAAGTAATATTGAACTGACTGAGTCTATCTTCCTATAATTCAGCCGACTCTTCCTTGTTCGGTTCCGACGTACGGGGCTCCTGCGTGGGGAGGTCGGGTCACTGTTGTGATTACTGCCCGAGTTCGTCGGGCCGTCCGGGCTTGCGCCAGTCTGATCCCATGTCGATCCACTTCACTAGGCGTTCTTTCCCAGGCCCACGAAGGGATGACCTCGCGAATTATTGGGCCCACGGGCCTTTCGTGAGATCTTTTATCCTTCTGGTGGACCCGGGGGATATCCGTCCCCCACAGCGTGGGAAGGGAGAGGGAAGGGAGAAGAGAGAGGGCGCGCGTGGGGCCCGCCTGGCGATGATGGAGGGAAGGGAGGGGGCTCGGCTGGGCCAAATGGGCCATATGGCCGGCTAGGTTAGGGTTTGGTTTCTTTTCTTTTTTTTTCAAATACGAGTTCCTTTCTAAAAAGTCAGAATATATTTGAATATAAATATAAGTATAAATAAAAAGTATGATAAATTTATAAAAATAAATTTTATATTTATTCGAAACTTGATTATTTAACAACTTATTATATTTTATGAATTTACATAGAAACAGAATAATTTCAAGAATGTTATTAACACCTCCAAATACTTTACTGCCCATTCATTCATTATTATTTTATAAAAAATATGGTTTTTCATATCATTTTTAATTCTAATAATTGAATTTGAAATTTATTAGCAAATAAAGAAATCATGCACCGATAATGAATACAACAAACACTTTGTAAAATTTATTTATTGTTTAATTTGTTATTATCACAAATTCATTATTTAAAAAGGTAAATATTTTTCTTTGTATTGAAAACTAATACATCAAACTGTGTTGTTTTCATTAGATGGATTTAGGGCGTTACAATTAGTGTCGCCGAGGGTGGAATTAGGTGTCAGCCAAGCTAGGGCTCTCGTCGTTGAGTATCTTGGCTGGTACAGGTTCGCCGGAGGGCGTGCTCACCGGCGTTCACCATCAGGGACCTGTCGTTGCGAAGAAATAGAACTCCGAGGGCCTAACTGTGAATGTCAGTGAGACAGTCAATAGTAGCTAGGGGTTCTTCACCGATTATTTGAATGACCGAGGGCCTTTGCGCAAGGCTGACATCGCGGGCGCGGGCACGCGCGCGTTTCCCTGTCCGTGGGCTAGCATGGGCTGGTTTGAGGCCATCACTCTTCATCCATTTTTTCTTTTCTTTTTCTATGAGGCTTAGGAAATTTATAGGAATTTCTAGAAAAATGATAAAATCATGGGACCGATTTTACTAGACTCCTAAATTTCTCTAGTATTTAATAAAAATCGTTCCAAGATTTTTAGCCCCAACCATGAATTATTTAGTATTTAAGAAGGCCTAAACCTAGTCTTTTGGAATTTTAGAAATTATTTGATAGCTCCAAAAATCATAAAACTTTTTGTGCAAGCTTAATATGATAATTAGAGCCCTTGGGTGAAGTTTGACATGTTTTGGACATTGTTTGATTCTCAAACCCAAAACCCTAGCTTTCTAAGGTAATATTTGCCTTATCTTAATGGAATACTGACTCAGAAAACCCTAGTTACCTAGGTGTTGGGGACTTGTTCTCAAATGCTATGAGTTAAGAACAAGGCAACACAAAATATTAAAGGTTAATGTCCTTCATCCTTTGAAGTATTATTTCCCTTAGGATATAATAATCTTCAGACGAAGGTCATGAAGGACGTACCTTCATCATCGCAGTGTATGTTATTGAAAGAAGAAGCATATGAAGTATAAGAGACAACATGAATAATCATATGACATTATTAATATATCTTCTTTCTATTATCATAGATAAACAGAAACAATATTGAATTACATTTGTACCTTCGGCTTGACAGAAGGTAAAAGTCCAAGCGTGACGCACGAGCGAATACAAGTCAGCGTGAACAGTACGTGGGTACTGTTCATCTATTTATAGGCACAGGGCGCAACCTGTGTAAAATTACATTCATGCCCTTTATGTTTACTATTGACTTAAGGACAATCCAACGAGGACTAGATAGCCTTTTCCCCTTTAAGTCGGTTCCTTTTCCTACCGCTGAGCCGAAGCTCCTTTGCGCGTAGCTTCGGAGCAGCATCAACCTTCGTCTCGACTAAGCTTTTCATATTGTGTACAGTTTTATTCCGAGTCCGAAGGTACCTGTACATACATTACACTTGGGAAACATTGTTAAATCATGTTTTTGAGGACCTTCGGAAGACGAAGGCCCCCAACAGTAGCCCGTCGCAGTATTATTTTGTTATAACAACGAATTCAGACTGTGACATGAACGAAGGCCTTTAGCAGAAGGTCCGAAAAAACACCTTCCTTGTGATGGAACCTTCTAAGTCATTAGGCCCACCTACAGTTGTCCTTGTCCAACAGACCTCAGACAACCCTGCAGGTGCCCCTGAATCACTTGACAAGTTTGGTATCTGTATTCCTTACCTTTCCCAAGAGCGTTTCACCCGTCACGCAGACATTACAAAACATCGGAGGTACGAAAATGCGGAAGCAATTGCAATAACTTACCTTATATTGAAAGTAAGAAAGAGTTGGATTATTACAGACCAGAAACAAATATGAGAGTGCTGAGTATTATTATTACATTACTAGGAGGCAAAAACCCCTCTCGATAGAGATTAAACAAAAGTTTTAACGGAGGATCCTTTCCTCCCGAAGCTTCACTCCTGGCTTTCTTCTTTGGTTACCACCTTTGAACAAAAGCAGCAAAAGTTTGCTGCTTCTTCACCTAAAACCACATGGGACAAAGCCCTGAGTACGAAGTGTACTTTCGCAAGACTTACCCGACAAAGTAAAAGACTCTGAAGGATATGCTGGCTTAAAGGGAGTCAAGGTAAGGCTTATCAATAATCAATGACTCTATTTGCAGAAATGCTTACTAATGGTGGATCCTTAAAAAAATCCAGTTTTAATTGTCAGGTTAAGTGAAGTTATCTGAAGCTAGAGTTCCTTCTACCCTAGTTCAATCACTTGACCTATACTAGCCAATTTCTTCACAACCCTTCATTTTTACTGAAATTGCTACGTGTAGGGCAGTGACCAAGTCTTCATATCCGCGAAGTTACAGCGATCCGAATCGATTATACTCAGCTGAGGATCTCCGATCACACGACATATGTAGCACTTAACCCTTGCATATGTCAACTCGCCACCGGGGTTCTTATGACCAGATCAGGTTCACGCCAACCGAGAGCACAGATACACCACCGTCCAGCCTCTTGCCACAGAGGGTACACGCTACTCTCGCCATCTCTCCACTCCCATTGCGTGTTATCTTATTCTGGTATTAGTCTGCCCGAGGCAAAGCTTACCCATGACGAGGCATGTGACCAGTTAAAGGGTCCTCGATCATCAAGCCTACATCGACACGGTCCTTAATCGACTCAGACGGAGACACTACACCGAGACTCTCTTCTCGTGCAAGTCACCCTTCCGGTCTTAGCTTAATCATTTCAATCCCCAAAATTTGGTACCTGGCAGAGGTACATCTTTTCCGATGTTGAACCCATCATGGCCATGATGGATCCATCATCAAGTTTTATTTTCGAAAACATCCCACCCACTTTGAAGCATCATCTTTTGTGAAAACAAAATGTTTTGTTTTTCTAAAGCAATACTAAGCATAAGAAAAACCTTTTTGTAAAACAGGGATTTAAGAGGTAATCAAATCCAAGAAAGGAAATGCAGGAATTGGTTTAGCACACAACTCCTATCACCTAATGCATCAAGAAAGTGAGTAAGATTTTAAAAGCAACAAGGAGGTGGCAAATGCACCGGGGCTTGCCTTGTGTTACTGGTGAATCAGGCTCTGTTCTGCAGATATAAAGATAAAAACAGTTGCCTGCCTGATGTTCCTCAGGTAGTGGTGGTGGTGAAGTCTTCGCTTCTTCGACTTCTACTTCTTCTTTGTTTTCTAAATATAGCCATACATAATAATGAATGCCTATGTAATGCTCATGAGAGTGCAAAGATAATAAAAGTTTATTATCTAAAGTCTTGAATACAACTTTCCTTCACGGTTCTCCGAGAACTTAGGGTTTTTGGAGTCTAAAGTGAAGTTCATAGGACAGGGGCTAGGATTTTAGGTTCTAAGAATCAAACATGGTCCAATCCATACCAAACTTTATCCAAGGCCTCTAAGTATTATTTAGAGTTTACCCTAAAAGTTTAGTGAATTTTGGATTTATTATTTATTCCCTAAAAATCCAGAAGCATGGTTTTTGGCTATTTTAAATGCTCTATAATTTCCTATTTGGACTAAAAATCATAAAACTATTTTAATTAAATACTATAGGAAATTAGAGACCTAGCAAAATTGGTTTGGTATTTTTATCATTTTTCTACAATTTTCTAGAATTTTTTTTAGCTCTGGCAGAAAAAGAAAAACGATGAATAGTATTGGACCGAAAGCGGCCCAAGTCAGCCCACTACAGGCAGAAGCGCGCCCGCGCGCGCGCCTGCGCAGACTTTGCGAATAGACCCCTAACGTTTTGAATAACCCGAACGGGATGCCCTGCACTATTTCTGTGAGTCGCTGACAGTTTACAAGGACCCCCCCCCATGTTCTAATTCGTTGCAGGCCGAGGTCCACGACGGTGAACAACACAGGCCGAACTCCGGCGCACCTACGCCGGCCGGATACCGCAACGGCTGGGGCTCCCGTGCGGCAGACACCAGATTGGACCCTTCCCACCCATTTCCCCTCAATCAATTTCACCAGCGGGACTTTGAATCAACCGGTTTATGGCGACAGTGTGGATTATCAGATGGGTAAACATGTTCCAAACAACCGATGGCATGGATGATAAAATTGAAGCTTGGGGAAGCTTTATGGGTTCACCAGAGGTTATGCACATGCTTGAATTTGGACTAGGCAAGAGTAGAAAAGTGGGTCGACAGAGAGGGTGTCGCGGCGGCGTTCTACGAAGTAGAGGAGTGTTCTGGCGATGGGACTCTAGCAAACTTCAATTGGTTAGCTCCGAGAGCAATAGGAAGCTATAAACAAGCTAGAACAGGAAGCAATCGGGGAGTTACTGACCCGAGGAGTGCTGGCCACGGAGGAGTTCTTCATGGCCGCGCGAAGAACTGGGCGGACTGGTTTTATGGACTGTGTGAGTTCTTCTGGTGAAATTGAGTCGATTGCTCAAGTGCTTGTGTGCGTGATGTTGTGAAGAAGCAGGATCCGAGCTCAATTTATAGGCCGATGGCCGGAGTTGGATGGGAATCGCGAAGCTGTAACCGCTCTGGCGAGCTCACCGCGCGGGCAGAGCCACGGTGATGGTCCGGTGACCGCCGATTACTCGGGCAGTGCCACCGCAACATTTTAACGCCACGTCGCGGATGATCTTTACCGTGGCCGCAGACCCATCCCCTACCACGGTGGCATTCTTATCACCGGCGAGATCTTTCTGAAGTTCGATGAACAGTGCGCCATGATTCAGTTAAAAATCGCTTGACAGCCCATCTTTGGATCAAATTATCTCCAAATTCCTCATGGCACCAAGACTTAATACCTGTAGCAAAGTTGTTCTTCTACAATGGCTCTACAACTTTGTTACCTTGACCCAGGGCAAAATCTTCATAACCGGGGAGATTTTGGGCTTCAAAGTTGAGCCGATGTCACTGATTTCAGGCTTATCTATATGATCCAAAAGTGGCTTTTTGCAAATAGGCCCAAAACTTAGGGTTTCATCTGCAAATCCCTAAATAAGTGAACCATATGACTAAAGACACCCTATTTTCATGATTTTTGCACTTAGGTCCAAGATGTGCACACTTTTACAAATACCCCCCTAGGGTTTCAGTCCAGGGTTTTTTAGGGTTCTATTTAGGGTTTGTGGTACTTTTAGGGTTTTAATGCCACTTTAGTCCATTCATAGTGATATTTTATGATTATTATAACTAAGCTTTGGAGTTTTTCTATTGGTTAAGCTTTGGTTACCCCTTTAAGCCCAATCTAGGGTTAAGTGCCCTACCCTAGGGTTATCCACAAAATGTCATATCAATACAACTTGTTTGAAATTTTGGCCTAGTGAATGCACTCTAGGTGTGACAAACACATGATATGCCAATGCTTATGATGTTATGCTCAAGTTTTAGTGGCAGTAACACCAGGGGTGTTACATCCTTCCCCCATAAAAGAATCTCGTCCCGAGATTAAAAGTCCTAGGGCAAGTAATGGAAAAGGAAACACGTCACCTCTTTATTTCCTTATTTTTGGTACAAGGCAGGGGTGGTATGGGGCTCATTCCTCTATTAACAATAAATGTACACACTTTACAATTTACATGATGCTAAAAAGCCTGGGAAATTCTTTTCTAAAAAGTCTTGAGTTTCCCATGTAGCCTCATCTTCTGAATGTTGGTTCCACTGTATCTTGTAAAATTTGAGAGTTTTCCTTCGGGTAACCCTATCCTTTTGATCCAAGACTTGAATTGGATGTTCTGAATATGTCAAGTCTGGTTCTAAGGCAACATCCGTTACTTCAATGGTTCGATCGGGAACCCGAAGACACTTCTTCAGTTGAGACACGTGGAATACATTATGTACTGCAGACAAGGTTTCGGGTAACTGAAGTCGGTATGCTACTGGTCCACATTGTTCAAGGATAGAAAAGGGACCAATATACCGAGGTGCAAGCTTCCCTTTTACCCCAAAACGTGATACACCCTTCATCGATGAAACTTTCAGGTAGACATGATCTCCAACTAGAAAGTACAAGGGTTGTCGTCGCTTGTCTGCGTAACTCTTCTGACGAGCTTGAGCTTCTTTCAAATTATGAATTATTCGTTGAACTTTCTCTTCTATCTCCTTTACCATATCTGGCCTGAAGAAACTTCTCTCACCTGAATCAGACCAGTTTAACGGAGTACGACATCGTCGTCCATATAAGGCTTCAAAAGGTGCCATTTTGATGCTCTCTTGATAGCTATTATTATATGAGAACTCCGCTAATGGTAAACAATCATCCCATTTCTGTGGGAATTCCAGAACACATGCTAGCAACATATCTTCAAGTATCTGGTTCACCCTCTCAGTCTGACCACTAGTTTGGGGATGATAGGCCAAACTATGGAGCAACTTAATATCCAAGGATTTGTGAAGTTCTTCCCAGAATTTGGATATGGATTGGGGTCCACGATTCGACACTATGGTCTTCGGAACACCGTGCAAACTGAGAATGCAAGCAATGTACAGTTCCGCATATGCGATTACTAGATATTTTACTTTGACTAGAAGAAAGTGGGCGATCTTTGTAAGTCGATCAATAATAACCCAAATAGAGTCAAAGCCATTTGCTGTTCTGGGCGACCCCACAATAAAGTCCATGCTAATATCTTCCCATTTCCATGTTGGTATAGGTAGAGATTGTAATGGACCGGCAGCTTTTAAGTGTATGGCCTTGCAACGTTTACAAGTGTCACATCTTGCCACATAGCGTGCGATTTCAACCTTCATCTTTGTCCACCAATAATGTTGTTTTAGATCATGATACATCTTAGTGCTTCCGGGATGAATAGAATAGCGACTAAGATGTGCTTCATCCAAAATTTGCTGGCGGATTTCATCATTCTTGGGCACAACTATGCGGTTATTGAACCATACAACACCTTGATTATCCTTTCTGAAGCAGTTGGCTTTTCTGGCCTCTATTTTCTCATGAATATGCTTCATACCCACATCATTTCTTTGCGCATCAATTATCTTCTGTAGGAGGACGGACTCAAGCCTTAAGTGATTCAAAGTTCCATGTTGAATCATTCCCAGGTTCAACTTCTCCATTTCTTGGCATAACGTAATGTCAGAAGTCTTCATTGTCAGATAATGGCAGGAAGCCTTGCGACTTAATGCATCTGCCACTACATTGGCCTTGCCTGGGTGATAATGAATTTCCAATTCATAGTCCTTAATAAGCTCGAGCCATCGCCTCTGTCTCATGTTCAACTCTGACTGGGTGAAGATGTACTTTAAACTTTTATGATCTGTATAAATGTGACAAATATTTTCCAGTAGATAATGACGCCAAATTTTTAGAGCATGAACCACAACAACTAACTCCAGATCATGAGTTGGATAATGTTCCTCATGCCGGCGCAACTGCCTTGAAGCATAAGCTATCACTCGGCCTTCTTGCATTAGAACACAACCGAGACCACTGCCTGATGCGTCACAATACACATCAAAGGGCTTTTCAATATCCGGTTGAGCCAATACCGGAGCAGTGGTTAATAATACCTTCAATTGTTCAAAGGCTTCATTACACTTTGATGACCAAATAAATTTAGTATCACTCTTCAATAAACTTGTGATTGGTTTCACAAGCTTAGAAAAATCTAGAATGAATCGACGGTAATAACCAGTCAGTCGAAGGAAGCTTCGGACTTGATGCACTGTTGTTGGTGGTTTCCACTCCAAAATATCCTTGACTTTGCTGGGATCAACCGCAATCCCATTAACAGACAATACATGTCCCAGAAATTGGATCTCCTCCAGCCAGAACGCGCACTTACTGAACTTAGCATATAACTGATGCTCTCTCAAGCGCGTTAACACGATCCGTAAATGCCGAGCATGCTCCTCTTCATTCTTAGAATATATTAAAATATCGTCAATGAATACCACCACAAATTTATCTAGCTCGAGCATGAATACCGAGTTCATAAGATAGGTGAAGTGGGCAGGAGCATTTGTTAGTCCGAAAGACATAACCAGATATTCAAACAAACCATACCGCATAGTGAATGCGGTCTTCGGTATATCTTCGGGTCGGATACGGATCTGATGATAGCTCGATCTGAGGTCAATCTTAGAGAATACCCTCGCTCTAGTTAGTTGATCAAATAAAATGTCAATCCAGGGAAGAGGGTACTTATTTTTGATGGTAACCTCATTAAGGGGTCTATAATCTACGCACATCCGTAGTGTTTGGTCCTTCTTCTTAATAAAGATGGCTGGACAACCCCATGGCGATGAGCTTGGCCGGATGAATCCCTTCTCCAGTAGATCTTGTAATTGGGTCTTGAGCTCTGCCAATTCATGTGGAGGCATTCGGTATGACCTTCTAGAAATAGGAGCCGTACCGGGCTTCAACTCAATCACAAATTCTACATCTCTCTCTGGAGGCAATCCGGGCAAATCTTCTGGAAAGACATCTGGGAACTCACATACTACCAGAATATCTTGGATCTCCGGTATGATAGCTTCATATACTCTGCCAATTGGTTTAGCTAGAATGGCTACGGGGATGGTCAAGAGAACCTCTTCTTGGCCATAACTCAATCTGACAGTTCTCAAATTAGTGTTGAGAATAGCTTTATGTTGGGCCAACCAATTCATGCCCAGAATTACATCTATATCTTGGCCTTTCAGAACAATCATATTAGTAGGAAAGTCCTGTTTAGCCAATGTTACGGGCACTTGGAAAGCCACTTCTTTAGTAAATATTTGTCCCCCGGGTGAATGAATAGTAAACCCTTCCCTTGATTCATTGTATGAATGCAATGTTGCTCCACAAATTTCTTGCTTCTGAAAGTTTGCGAAGCACCAGAATCAAAGAGAATAATTGCAGGGTGATTGGCCCCTAGAAACGTACCCATCATAACCGGTTCGCCTTCCGGTGTTGTGGCCACTTGTGTGTAATAAATCCGACCAGTTTTCTTCATATTTCTGCCCGCGGTATTGTTTGCCAAATTTCCCTTTCCTTGAGCAGAATTCCCAGAACTTTGCTGATTACTTGATCTATTTTGCTTCGGGTATGTACAGTCCTTGATAAAGTGTCCGGACTTTCCATAGTTAAAGCAGCCTGTTGAAGAGCTTGGGAGGGCAGGGAAACGAGTACCAGGGGCACTCGGCTGATTTGTTGGAGTGGGGGCAGTGGCGGGGCGAATGAAGTCCGGTTGTTTGAAAGGGTAGGAGGGTGGACGTGGTGACGAGCGATTCGGATTAAAAGGTCAGATTACCAACCTTTGTCTTTTCTCAAACCCCTAACTGGGCCTGTCGCCTCCATAGCCCTTCGATTTTCCCGAGCCTGCGTATTTGGCCTCGACTGCCAGTGCTGTGCTGACAGCCCTTCCATAAGAAAGATCAATGCAGGTGGCCATCTTTCGTTGCATTCGGTCATTGAGACCTCTCATAAACAATTTCTCTTCTTCAGATCCGTGTTAACTTGATCGATGGCATACTGGGACAAGTGGTTGAATTTGTTGAGCTACTGAGTGACAGTATCCCCACCTTGTTTGAGCTTCATAAACTCCTCCTGTTTCATGTGGAGCACCCCTTCAGGTATATAGTGCTCCCGAAAAGCCAGCTTGAATTCGTCCCAAGTGATTTGATGACTAGCCGGTTGAACGGCTACACATTTTCCCCACCAGGTACTGGCAGGGCCTCGCAACTGTTGTGCCATGAATAAGGGCTTTTGAGTCTCCGTACATCAGAGAAGCCCGAACTTCTATTCGATAACGTGGATCCACTCATCCGCTTCTAGAGGATCTTCCGCCTTGACAAATAATGGGGGACGTGTCTCGGAGAAATCAAAATATGATGTTTCGCGGGGTCCTTGCTGATATGCTTGCCCGCCTTGCTATTGCATTTGTTGTCCCACCATTTCCTGCAGAAAGCGGGTGTTGTCGGCCGTAGAGTTAACTAAGGCAGTGATGGCCTCAGCTAATGTTGGAGGTACTGGGGGTGGGTTCGGAGTTGTTTCCCTCCCACAGGAGGTCCCTGCTCCATCTTGTGCACGAGTTTTGGAAGGCATCTAAGGCAAAGAGAATTTGGAAAATATAATATGCCAAAGAAAACCATCCATTTACATTACTGAAAAGGGTAATGATACAGACTCGAATTTACAACAGGATTACATTACCTATTATACATTACTACTACTTCTACACTATACTACTCTTGCTTCTTGTCACTTTTGGTAGCTTCACTGTCGGGCATAGGAGACCATTCATCAACCAACTTCATAGAGGGAGGGGGCCTGAAAAGGTCCAGTTCACCACCAAGTGCTTCTCCCGCTACTCCAGAAGGTCCGGCTCCCATTCCAACAGGATCCACAGGTATGTTAGGGTGCAGTTGGGAATACAATACATGAACTTCTTCATGTAGTGTATTACAATACACTTGCAAGTGGTCCACGGCTGTGTTAAGCTCCTCCACACGGGCTCGAGCTTTAGCTTCCTTGGCCCATGCAAGTGAACGAGAGTTAACCGCCCAATCGAGCGCTAGATCTCATTCCGCAAGCTGGTCTTGCAGGTGGCGGATGTCAGTTCTTAATTCGTTTATTCTCTCACCATCCACGACCCATATATCGTTCCTGTGACAGAGTTCTGATCGAAGCTGATCAACTTGGGCTTCCAGATCCCCGATTGGATCGTTGCTGCCACTGCTACTGTCTTCATGCTGTGGGGCTAGTTGATGGCGAGGTACACCGATTGGCCCGGTAGACTTGCGCGCAGTTTTCCTTGTGTGCGAAGGCATTTCTCTAAGGGGGAAAATCTTTTTAACATAATTTGTAGTATGATGCATGCATAATTATAGAATCAACCTTAGTTGATTCACACCTTCTATACAGTGCACTCTAATATCTGGTCTTGAAGTAGAGAAGATAGTTAGATATGAAAGAAAGAAATTTTCTAGATAAATCTTTGAAAATTCTTTTTGAAAATGCCTCAACATCTGCAGAGATGGGCTTAGCTCCGATACCAGCTGTGACAGAACCTTCCAAGTCATTAGGCCCACCTACAGTTGTCCTTGTCCAACGGACCTCAGACAACCCTGCAGGTGCCCCTGAATCACTTGACAAGTTTGGTATCTGTATTCCTTACCTTTCCCAAGAGCGTTTCACCCGTCATGCATACATTACAAAACATCGGAGGTATGAAAATGCAGAAGCAATTACAATAACTTACCTTATATTGAAAGTAAGAAAGAGTTGGATTATTACAGACCAGAAACAAATATGAGAGTGCTGAGTATTATTATTACATTACTGGGAGGCAAAAACCCCTCTCGATAGAGATTAAACAAAAGTTTTAACGGAGGATCCTTTCCTCCCGAAGCTTCACTCCTGGCTTTCTTCTTTGGGTACCACCTTTGAACAAAAGCAGCAAAAGTTTGCTACTTCTTCACCTAAAACCACATGGGACAAAGCCCTGAGTACGAAGTGTACTTTCGCAAGACTTACCCGACAAAGTAAAAGACTCTCAAGGATATGCTGGCTTAAAGGGAGTCAAGGTAAGGCTTATCAATAATCAATGACTCTGTTTGCAGAAATGCTTACTAATGGTGGATCCTTAAAAAAATGCAGTTTTAATTGTCAGGTTAAGTGAAGTTACCTGAAGCTAGAGTTCCTTCTACCCTAGTTCAATCACTTGACCTATACTAGCCAATTTCTTCACAACCCTTCATTTTTACTGGATTGCTACATGTAGGGCAGTGACCAAGTCTTCATATCCGTGAAGTTAGGGCGATCCAAATCGATTATACTCAGCTGAGGATCTCCGATCACAAGACATATGTAGCACTTCACCCTTGCATATGTCAATTCGCCACCGGGGTTCTTAAGACCAGATCAGGTTCACGCCAACCGAGAGCACAGATACACCACCGTCCAGCCTCTTGCCACGGAGGGTACACGCTACTCTCGTCATCTCTCCACTCCCATTGCGTGTTATCTTATTCTGGTATTAGTCTACTCGAGGCAAAGCTTACCCATGACGAGGCATGTGACCAGTTAAAGGGTCCTCGATCATCAAGCCTACATCGACACGGTCCTTAATCGACTCAAAAGGAGACACTACACCGAGACTCTCTTCTCGTGCAAGCCACCCGCCCAGTCTCAGCTTAATCATTTCAATCCCCAAAGTTTGGTACCTGGAAGAGGTACAACTTTTTCGATGTTGAACCCATCATGGCCATGATGGATCCATCATCAAGTTTTATTTTCGAAAACATCCCACCCACTTTGAAGCATCATCTTTGTGAAAACAAAACGTTTGTTTTTCTAAAGCAATACTAAGCATAAGAAAAACCTTTTTGTAAAACAGGGATTTAAGAGGTAATCAAATCCAAGGAAGGAAATGCAGGAATTGGTTTAGCACACAACTCCTATCACCTAATGCATCAAGCAAGTGAGAAAGATTTTAAAAGCAACAAGGAGGTGGCAAATGCACCGGGGCTTGCCTTGTGTTACTGGTGAATCAGGCTCTGTTCCGCAGATATCAAGATAAAAACAGTTGCCTGCCTGATGTTCCTCAGGTGGTGGTGGTGAAGTCTTCGCTTCTTCGACTTCTACTTCTTCTTCGTTTTCTAAATATAGCCATAAATAATAATGAATGCCCATGTAATGCTCATGAGAGTGCAAAGATAATAAAAGTTTATTATCTAAAGTCTTGAATACAACTTTCCTTCACGGTTCTCCAAGAACTTAGGGTTTTTGGAGTCTAAAGTGAAGTTCATAGGGCAAGGGCTAGGGTTTTGGGTTCTAAGTATCAAACATGGTCCAATCCATACCAAACTTTACCCAAGGCCTCTAAGTATTATTTAGAGTTTACCCTAAAAGTTTAGTGAATTTTGGATTTATTATGTATTCCCTAAAAATCTAGAAGCATGGTTTTTGGCTATTTTAAATGCTCTATAATTTCCTATTTAGACTAAAAATCATAAAACTATTTTAATTAAATACTATAGGAAATTAGAGACCTAGCAAAATTGGTTTGGTATTTTTATCATTTTTCTACAATTTTCTAAAATTTCTTTAGCTCTGGCAGAAAAAGAAAAAGAAAAACGATGAACAGTATTGGACCGAAAGCGGCCCAAGTCAGCCCACTACAGGCAGAAGCGCGCCCGCGCGCGCGCCAGCGCAGACTTTGCGAATAGACCCTTGGCGTTTTGAATAACCCGAACGGGGTGCCCTGCACTATTTCTGTGAGTCGCTGACAGTTTACAAGGACCCCCCATGTTCTAATTCTTCGCAGGCCGAGGTCCACAACGGTGAACAGCACAGGCCAATCTCCGGCGAGCCTAGGTCAGCCGGATACCGCAACGGCTAGGGCTCTCGTGCAGCAGACACCAAATTGGACCCTTCCCGCCCATTTCCCCTCAATCAATTTCACCAGCGGGGCTTTGAATCAACCGGTTTACGACGACAATGCGAATGATCGGATGGGTAAACGTGTTCCAAACAACCGATGACATGGATGACAAAATTGAAGCTTGGGGAAGCTTTATGGGTTCACCAGAGGTTATGCACATGCTTGAATTTGGACTAGGCAAGAGTAGAAAAGCGGGTCGACAGAGAGGGTGTCGCGGCGGCGTTCTACGGAGCAGAGGAGTGTTCTGGCGATGGGACTCTGGCAAACTTCAATTGGTCGGCTCTAAGAGCAATAGGAAGCTATAAACAAGCTAGAACAGGAAGCAATCAGGGAGTTACTGACCTCAGGAGTGCTGGCCATGGAGGAGTTCTTCACGGTCACGCGAAGAACAGGGCGGACTGGTTTTGTGGACTGTGTGAGTTCTTCTGGTGAAATTGAGTCGATTGCTCAAGTGCTTGTGTGTGTGATGTGGTGAAGAAGTAGGATCCGAGCTCAATTTATAGGCCAATGGCCGGAGTTGGATGAGAATCGTGGAGCTGTAACTGCGCTGGCGAGCTCACCGCGGGGGTAGAGCCACGGCGATGGTCCGGTGACCGCCGATTACCCGGGCAGTGCCACCGCAACATTTTAACGCCACGTCGCGGATGATCTTTACCGTGGCCGCAGACCCATCCCCTACCGCGGTGGCGTTCTTATCGCCGGCAAGATCTTTCTGAAGTTCGATGAACAGTGCGCCATGATTCAGTTAAAAATCGCCTGACAGCCCATCTTTGGATCAAATTATCTCCAAATTCCTCATGGCACCAAGACTTAATACATGTAGCAAAGTTGTTCTTCTACAATGGCTCTACAACTTTGTTACATTGACCCAGGGCAAAATCTTCATAACCAAGGAGATATGGGGCTTCAAAGTTGAGCCGATGTCACTGATTTCAGGCTTATCTATATGATCCAAAAGTGGCTTTTTGCAAATAGGCCCAAAACTTAGGGTTTCATCTGCAAAACCCTAAATAAGTGAACCATATGACTAAAGACACCCTATTTTCATGATTTTTGCACTTAGGTCCAAGATGTGCACACTTTTACAAATACCCCCGTAGGGTTTCAGTCCAGGGTTTTTCAGGGCTCTATTTAGGGTTTGTGGTACTTTTAGGGTTTTAATGCCACTTTAATCCATTCATAGTGATATTTTATGATTATTATAACTAAGCTTTGGAGTTTTTCTCTTGGTTAAGCTTTGGTTACCCCTTTAAGCCCAATTTAGGGTTAAGTACCCTACCCTAATGTTTTATCCACAAAATGTCATATCAATACAACTTGTTTGAAATTTTGGCCTAGTGAATGCACTATAGGTGTGACAAACACATGATATGCCAATGCTTATGATGTTATGCTCAAGTTTTAGTGGTAGTAACACCAAGGGTGTTACATTCCCTTTGCTAGAATCGCAATAGCGAATGACAGATGGGGCCCACCAAGTTGCAACGCACTGGGCGTATAAATATAAACCACAGCGGTAACATTTTATACGCCGTTTCCACCATTTGCATCTTGCTCACTAGCTCTCACCTGATTTTCAAGCTTTCCAAGCTTCGGTTTAAGGACAAGTTTTCACCATGTCTAGGGAGAAGATGACTAAGGAAAAGAAAATGATTGCAGAAACGAAGGTAATTGAGGAAACGAAGTTGTTTGAAGAAAAGAAAACTGCGGATCCTTTTATCGCCGGGTTTGTTGAGTCTATGTCAAAATCAAACATAGAGAAGATTACTAAAGAGATTCTAGAAGGTTTGTTTGAAGATACTGATGACAGCGATAGTTATGACATACAAAGTGGGGATGAAGATTCTGAGGATCGACCGTGGCGCTCGAGCCATACTATCTTCGAAAAATTGACTATCAAGCAAAGTCATATCGATGCCATGAGGGGGAGGTATTTTCGCGACATGTCTATTCTTAGAGTTGGAGGAGACAATGCTGCCCCTGCTCTGGAGGAAAATGAAGTTGTGATATATCGAAGCTTCTTAAAGGCAGGTCTTTGGTTCCCTCTGAGCAAGTTTGTGGTTGAAGTGCTGAAGATATACCAGATCTTCCTTCATCAAATTACCCCAAAGCTATAAATAGAATGGGGATTTTTGTTTGGGCTGTAAGGAGTCAGGGGCTAGAGCCAAGCGTGAAGTGCTTCTGCAGTATGCATAAGCTTTTATATGAGACGAAGGCTACTGGCAAGGAACATTACCACAACAACTTCGGTTGTTATGGATTTATTGCTCGCTCTAATGCAAGCCACCCAGTGCCAACATTCCGTAAAAGGTGGCCTAGGGCCTGGATGGAGGAGTGGCTTTATGTTAAAAATGATTTAAAGGCAAGGCAAGACGTCAAAGGAATCATTCAGCGCCCCATCTCGTCTCGCTTTAGCCTTCGAAGGCCAAAGATGGAAATTGATGGCGATGTTGAAGCCTGTCAGAGGGCCTTTAGCACTATGTGTGCCTTCATTGGCACGAGGGATTTGATACAAGAGCACATAGCCTTTAGGGTATGGCCGCTTGTGGAGAGCTGGGATATGCCAAAGGAGACCACCACCGATTCCAGTGAGGGTGGTCTGGTCCGACTGAAGTATACTTTCAGATTTAGGGAGAAGTTTGATGATCCAGACGATGATTGGTTGAAATGCATCGAAGCTACCAGCGATGAGCTACATGGGGCATACTCCAAGGCTAAAGATAATGCTTTGTATGCAGCTTTTGGGGGTCGAGGCAAGAAAAGATTAAACAAAGTATTTGATGCCATTGGCTTCGTATATCCTGACTATCACTACCCGCTGCAAAGGCAAGGGAAGAAAAGGAAAATTATCGCTTTGGCCGCTACTACTGTGCCGAAGGGGAAAAAGTTGAAGGTTTTGACCCACCCGCCGCGATACATTGAACCGACCAAGGTGCCTGAACTTGGCGAAGGGCCCTCTGTAGCTACCGAAGCAAGGAAAACTGCTTCGGTTGTGCAGAGCATTGAAGAGCCGACTATAGTGCCGAAGGTGCCTACAGTCGGGCTAGCTGAAGCTAAAGATGATAAGGCCGAAGAGCCACAGGTGGAGAAAGTGGTAAAAGTGCCAGAAATCCTGAGCCCACCAGCAGAGTCAGATCTGCCGAAGGTGCAAAAAACTCCTGCTTCTACTCCCAAGAGGAGGAGGATGGCCAGCGTACTAGACGCTGTCATAGAGACCACGAAGGCCTTGACTCCTGCTCCTACCAAGAAAACCATCGAAGCTACGAAAGTTCAGGCCGAAGCTGGGCCTTCAGTGCCCATCAAGATGAAGCCTACCGCGCCTGAGGACAAAACAGTAGGGCATATTGCATCAGAAAATACCGAAGCTCCTGCTCCCGAGGGTGCAAACGAAGAAGTTGACTACATTATTCGGCATGCTTCGGGGAAGAAATTATCCTAGAAAGAAATCTTGGAGGCCAAACACTATGCCCAAAGACTTAAATATCCAAAAGGGGCCTTAGTGTTCAATGGTACCGACAAAGATGATTTCCTGTATTGTCTCCCGGATAACAAAGAAATATCGTTTGCCGGGAGATAGGTAAGAGCATAGGATTCCTGAAGCTGGAAGACGGCCTTTCGATTTTGTCGAAGGATGAACTTACTGACAGCTTAGCATACAACAGTATAAAGGTATTGAAATTAACTTTGAATTTTAGAATGGAGAATTTTACTTTCCATGCTCAATTGTTTCCTCCTGTTTGCAGGGCTTAATTCTTAGTAATGCCCTTAGGGCGCAGAATAATATTGAAGACGAAAGCTATACAATGGCCCTTAATAACCTTCGTTCAGAAGTGATTGAACTGAGAAATGAAGGTCTAGAAAAAGACAAAATCTTAATTTCACTAGTAAACAAAGTAAAGAAAGACGAAGCTAACTTCAAGGCTCAGGCCGAAGTCCAGAAAACCGAAATTGGAGACCTTCGGAGACAACTGGCTGAAGCTAAGGAAAACTACACGCTCACACAGGCTATTCAAGAAATCAGCGAATATTGGAAAAATCATCTAGAGAAAAATGTTGAAGAACTTCGCAAATCCAAGGAAAGGTGCTTCGAGAAATCCTTGGATTGTGTGAAGAAATTGAAAACTAGCTTCGCCAAAGTGGGTGCCTACTCTGCCGAAGAAAACTTCATACGAGGCAACCCCGAGGGCGTCGTTGAATGGATAAGTGGAGAGGCCGAAGCCTTCAAAGAAATTTTGAATGATCGCAGGGATGTTTGCGTGTTTTCCGGTGTGCGGGTTATTTCAGCAATCTTGGAGAAGGCTGGATGCGACCATGTTAGAACCATGGCCTAGGCCGAAGCTGCCTTCTCCGTAGATGATACGAAGGATCCTTCAGCCGAAGCAACCTTAATGGGTGGGAAATTTTATAATGATATCTGGGTGAATGGTGGCCGAGAGATGGCCCATGAGATTATTAAAAAGAGTGAAAAGGACACCCACGACACCTGGGTAGAAGCAAAGCGGGCTGAAGAAGTTGCGGAACGCGAAAGGCGTATTGGTATTGTTTCTTGATTATTTAGCTTCGGAACTTGTTTTATGGTTTCGAACTAAATGTGCTTACCTATTTCAGCTGAACTATCCCCACCACCGGAGCCATACCATCCCCTGGCTGATCCAGAGATGAAGGAATCATTGGATATCATAAGTACGACTGAATCTATTGTCGACGAAGTTATTGACAAATTACTGAACGAGATTGCAGAAAAAGTCCTTAGAGAGGAATAGGTTTTATTGTAATAATCATTTCGAGAAGCTTGATGTATAAAATTAATAAAGGAAGATTAGACCTCTTTTTGTAACGAAATTGTGTAACATACGATGTATACAACATTGAATTGAATATGTAAATTATTGCAATTTATTTCTTTGCGATTCATGAAATTTACTCACATACCATTTTTGAGCCTTCGGCGAAAAAACACCTTCCCTTCTTTTCATGCTTCGTAAAGAAAAATACCCCTTCTTATGATAAGGCTGGTTCAACTGTATTTCCCGAAGCTTACTTCATGCCTTAGCACATTCTCATTTTGACGAAGCATTTGCCGAAGATTGGCTTTGTTGGGGGTCTGCTTCGTCGCCGAAGGTCCTATTCGGAAGGTTAACACAGAAGCAACACCGAAGATACCATTCAGGGAGCTTCGGCATAGCAACGCGCCTTGAGACGAAGGGTTGCACCGACTTAAAGATGCAAAGACCGATCGACCCATGATAACCTGTGTCTTGATTGTAACCAGTTATAAGGGGTATAAATGTAAACTCATACATGCTGCGTCCTGTGACTATAAATAGGTGAACAGTACTCCTGTACTATTCACGAGGCCTTGTAGTCACAGTTGCGTCATGCTTGGATTTTTCACCTTCTGTCAAGCCGAAGGTATAAGTGTAATTCAATATTATTTCTGTTTATCCATGATAATTGAAGAAAAAATATTAATAGGATTATATATACATGATTATTTATGTTGCCTTTTATATTTCATATGCTTCTTCTTCCATTAATCTATACTATGATGATGAAGGTTAGTCCTTCATGACCTTCGTTTGAAGATCATTATATCATAAGGGAAATAATGCTTCGAAGGACAAAGGGCCTTAACCTTTAACGTTTTGCGTTTTGTGTTGCCTTGTTCTTAATTCATAGCATTTGAGAACAAGACCCCAACATTGGCGCCCACCTCCGGTGAACTCACTTCCACTCTTGAGCTGATGGCTTCATTTAGCAACCAAGTTGTAGCACCTTCGGTTACGAAGCTGGTGCTCCTGATAACAGGCGGTTCATGCTTAGAGCTAGCCAACAAGAAGCATAAGAAAGAAGCGCAGAGAAGGGTGCAGCATGTTGGGGGTACAGGGACCCTGCATCAAGTCCAAATGGTCCCACATCCCAATTACCTTCTCCTAGGAGGATCTTCAGCTCAAGGATTACCCCCACAATGATGCTATGGTCATATCTTATGTCATCAAGGGGTTTCTGGTTCATAATGTTTTGGTTGACACAGGCAGTGTAGCGGATATCATATTTGCTAAGGCCTTCAGACAAATGCAAGAGCCAGAGGATAAGATTCATGATGCCACACACCCTCTCTGTGGCTTCGGAGGAAGGCAAATTGTAGCACTCGGCAAAATCACAATGCCAGTAACCTTCGGCTTCGTTCATAACACAAGGACTGAACAAATTGTTTTTGATATTGTTGACATGGAGTATCCATACAATGCAATCATTGGCCGAGGGACACTTAACGCTTTCGAAGCAATACTTCATCCAGCATACTTATGTATGAAAATACCTTCGGAGCAGGGGCCTATTGCTATCCATGGAAGTCAAGAGGCTGCTAGAAAAGCTGAAGGAAATTGGACAGATTCAAAGACAATCCATAATATAGATGAAGCTAAAGCCTGTGAGCAGTATAAATACAAAAGAGAGAAGGCTGCTTCGGTGGATCAGCCGAAACCTATGCTCTTATGTGAAGACATAGCAGAACAAAGGGTATTGCTGGGGTCTCAGCTATCTGAAGAACAAGAGAAGACTTTGCTAAGATTCTTATTCAACAATAAAGATGTCTTTGCTTGGTCTGCCAATGATCTCTGTGGTGTCAACAGAGATGTCATTGAACACTCACTCAACGTGGATCCATCCTTCAGGCCAAGAAAACAAAGGCTTCGAAAAATGTCTAAAGACAAAGCTGAAGGAGCTCGGAACAAAGTGAAGAGACTCCTTAGTGCTGGTGTTATCAAAGAAGTGAAATACCTAGAGTGGCTAGCCAACACTGTTATGGTGAAGAAGGCTAATGGTAAATGGAGAATGTGCATTGATTTTACAGATCTTAACAAGGCTTGTCCGAAGGACGAATTCCCATTGCCAAGAATAGACTCCTTAGTGGATGCAGCAGCTTCTTCGGAGCTCATGAGTCTACTGGATTGTTATTCTAGCTATCATCAAATATGGATGAAAAAGGAAGATGAGCCGAAGACTAGCTTCATAACCCCCAGTGGCACATATTGTTATCTTTGGATGCCTGAGGGGCTCAAGAATGCTGGAGGGAGCTTCAGCAGGATGATAGCCAAGGTCTTCCATTCTCAAATAGGCAGGAATGTACTGACCTATGTTGATGATATCATAGTGAAAAGCACGAAGCAAGAAAATCACATTACTGATTTACAAGAGACATTTGCTAACTTCAAATACGCTGGTCTGAAGTTGAATCTAGAGAAGTGTGTTTTGGGGTAAAAAAAAGGCAAGTTCCTTGGCTGTCTGGTATCAACTAAAGGAATTGAAGCCAATCCAAGTAAGATTGAGGCTATTCTTCAGATGGAACCACCAAGCACAAAGAAGGGGGCCCAACGGCTGGCAGGGAAGCTAGCATCATTAAACAGATTCATATCCAGATCAACAGAAAAAAATCTGCCATTCTTTGAAATATTAAAGTCAGCCGAAGTCTTTCAATGGGGCTCGGCACAATAAAAAGCCTTTGAAGAATTGAAGCAATACTTGATCGATTTAACAACATTAACTCCACCTGCGCTAGGGGCTCCATTGCTATTATATGTGGCAGCTTCATATTCTGCAGTGAGTGCGGCGCTGGTACAGGAGAAGCTAGAAGGTCAAGTTAAAAAGCAAGCTCCAGTGTATTTTGTCTCTGAAGTTTTAAGTCCATCAAAGAAAAATTATACAGAATTGGAGAAGGTGTTGTATGCTGTATTAATGGCCTCCAGGAAACTTCGACATTACTTTCAAGCATACCACATAATTGTTCCTTCGTCACAGCGTCTAAAGGACATTATGAAGAATAGAGAAGCTACTGGATGGATTGGAAAATGGGCCACAGAGCTTAATGAATTCACTATTGACTATGTGCGTAGATCCTCAATTCAGTCCCAGGCGTTAGCAGACTTCATCGCTGACTGGACGCTAGGGGCTCAGGAAGAAGAAATAAACAAAGACACCGAAGCTTGGACAGTGTTCTGCGATGGTTCGTGGGGAACCTTCGATGCAGGAGCGGCTGCTGTCCTAGTAGCACCATCAAAAGTCAAAACGTGTTATGTAGCCAAGCTTGATTTTAGTTGTACAAATAATATTGCTGAATACGAAGCACTCCTGTTGGGGCTTCGGAAGTTAAGGGCAATGGGAATAAGAAGGGCCATCTTGAAAACTGATTCTCAAGTCATTTCTGGCCATGTGGACAAAAGTAGTAAGGCAAGAGACCCGAAGCTTGAAAAATATCTAGATACAGTTCGAAGGTTGGAGGCTTCTTTCAAAGGTTTTTCCGTCAAGAATATTCTAAGAGACAAGAATGAGCATGCAGATCTACTAGCCAAATCAGCGGCTTAGGGGCTCCCTTTACCTTCCGAAGTATTTTTTGAAACAATAAAGGCACCTTCGGTTGAACTCATGGAGAGAGCAGTGCTTACCATTTCTCTAGTACATAGTGAAGATTGGAGAACCGAAATTATATCTTTCCTCCAGGGTAATTGCCTTTCAGATGATGAAGCTTATATTAAGAGGATGGAGGCAAGAACAAGACTGTATGTAATAATACAAGGAGAATTATATAAACATGGAGTCTGTTCTCCACTTCTCAAGTGTTTATCAAGAGCTGAAGGTATTGAGTTAATGAAGGAGATACATGTAGGATTGTGTGGATCTCATATTGGGTCTAGGCCATTGCTGGGAAAAGTATTTAGATAAGGGTTTTACTGGCCGAAAGCAGCATCGGATGCGGCAGAGTTGGTTCAAAAATGTGAAAATTGTCAAAAATGTGCAAGAGACCAGAAACAGTCTTCTTCTCTCACTCACTTAATACAGCCCACTTGGCCGTTGCAAAGATGGGGCCTGGATTTGCTAGGCCCACTCCAACCAGCGCAAGGCAATTTGAGATATGTCGTGGTGGCTGTGGAATATTTTTCTAAGTGGATTGAAGCGAAGCCTTTGGCTACAATAACTTCGGTTATAGTCTAGAAGTTCTTCTGGCAAAATATCGTTTGTCACTTCGGCGTGCCGAAGGCTATAACTGTGGACAACGGAACACAGTTTGAGGCCGAGACTTTCAAGGATTTCTGCGATCAGATTGGCACGAAGATTCATTTTGCATCAGTTAGGCACCCGGAGTCAAACGGGCTGGTCGAAAGAGCAAACGGTATTATAATGACGGGAATAATGAAGTTAATC
This sequence comes from Zea luxurians, assembly GCA_029449295.1. NCBI lineage: Eukaryota > Viridiplantae > Streptophyta > Magnoliopsida > Poales > Poaceae > Zea > Zea luxurians. The sequence continues at coordinate 37,652,821 of JAOPSE010000001.1, read as the reverse complement.
TTCAATCAGCCAGAGGAAAGTGGCCAGATGAGTTGATTAAAGTGGTGTGGAGCCACAATACAACCATATCAAGATCAACAGGTTTTACACCGTTCTAGTTACTATTTGGTGACGAAGTTATAACCCTAGAAGAAGCTAAAACGGGGTCAATCAGAACAGCAGCTTCGGCAGAGGACGAAGCTAATTATCATATAGCAAAAGATACTATAGAAGGGACCAGACTTCAGGCTGTGGAGAATATCAATAAATATCAAACCGAAACAATAAAATGGCGTGACAGAAAAGTTCAACTAAAAAATATTAAGCCAGGGCATCTGGTGCTTCGGAGGGTGGCCAATCCAGACACAGTAGGCAAACTACACCTGAAATGGGAAGGACCTTTTCTAGTGGTATCTTCGTCGAGGCCCGGTTCTTACAGGTTGAAGGATATGGACGACAACGACATTCCTAGATCTTTGAATGCGGATGAGCTTCGACGACATTATGTGTAATTTGATGTATTCTTTTTCATTTTTTCCTATGGCACCCTTTTCCTTTCCAAAGGGGAGAAAGGTTTTTAATGGGGCCAGGACTTGTAAATTTTCCTTTCTTCTTTAGCTCTACGAGAGAAAATTCCCCCAAAAAAGGATGTAAAATGTAAAATCTGAGCATGCACCATCGAGTGCAGGAAAAAGAAAAAACAGGGAGAAGCTCGAAAGTCGTTCCTAAAGGAATGCAGAGCCAAATACCGCTGAAATATAAGGCGAAGAAGTTCAAAAGACATTCCTAAGGAGATGTAGAACTTACACCGAAAAGTCAACGGTGATATCGCCGAAGTAGAAGGCGAAGAAGTTCAAAAGTCGTTCCTAAGGGGATGCAGAACTTACACCGAAAAGTCAACGGTGAACACTAAAAAACAAACGGTGAATAAGATGCAGAGTATGCGTGTGGCTTCATAAGCGTGTGTCTGGACATTCATTTGCATATTACATCACATCATTCATTGCATTCATACACATTCATTTAGGCATTCGTAGGATCATCATCATCATATCATAGCGTACAGACAGTTGCTTTGGCTCTAACAACAAGGCTTCGATGAGTACAAAAGAAGCAAATCTACGCTTCGTTGTGTACGAAAAGAAGGGAAGGTGTTTTTCGCCTTCGGCTCAAAAGATATAAGTTTCGTCCACATCAAAGCAATTCGTACACGGATGGAAAGGTAAAAATATATTACAAGGTATGGACAAAATTTACAGAGTAATGTTTGATTCAAACTACGATATCTGTTATAAGGATAATTCAAATGTTTTTAAAGCTTTGTGCAGCTTCATCAGCATCCGTCCATCTTCGAGCCATTAATCTTTGGATCATTGATCTTCGGCATCATCATCTTGTACACAACAAAGTAATAAGGTAAAAAGGTAAAAAAACGATTTCAGAAGAAGGTAAGTAACGGGTATGGGTCCAATACCGGCTTAAGATGGCTTCGTGCTTTGTCACCAGCCAAGTCTAGTCCACCCTTCATCCAAATTTGAGTTATAAATCTGTTCCTGATGCTTTGAGCCAGGTTGGGCATGTTAGCCATGTCAGCTGGAGACAGACTAAAATTTGGTCTATTCACTACATTGCCATGTGTGCAACCGGCTTTCATAAATGCGACAGCTGTGCCTCGAGAAGCCAGCAGGGCACAGAAATCGCCATGCCCAGCTATAACTTCATCAAGTGCCTCAACTTCGCCCTCAATGTGTTCAAAGGTGCTTGGCAAATCTTCAACCGAAGGTTCAAATTTTTCGGAGCTAGCACCAACTGAGTTGAAAATCTGCTTCAGTCGTTGCACAAACCGGGTGCCAAAGTTTAGGCACTTGTCCTAAAGCTCCTTCAAGGATTTTTGCAAGTTTGAACATCTCTCAACTTCGGCTGCAAGCCAAACATCAAAATTCTTCCTTTCTTGCTCGAAGCTTTTTGACTTTAAGAGAAGCTCATTGTTTAATCTGGCAATTTCGGACTGAGCTTCTGCTAGCGAACCCTCCGTTGTTTGAAGAACAAAATCTTTCTGTTCAAGAGCAGTTTCGTGTTCTTTGATTTTACTTTCTAAGCCTTCAATTATAATCTCATTTTTCTTATCCTCGAGATCCTGTTGCATCCTCAAGGTTTTACTCAGTAGTAGACTCTGGAAAAATAACCTTCATCAGAAATTACCATTATCGTCAAAACAATAAAAAATTGATAAAAACTTTACCTTAAAATTAGAATAGAACAAGCTACGGCGATATGCTGTCGCCGGTACCTGCTGAGGTCGGCTTCAAGCTTCGGAAAGCCAACACTCTATGTTAGGGAGCTGATAATTTTTGCTCCGGTGCAATTTCGGATGCACCCTAAGGCTTCTTCCTCAACACCACCAAAAAGCAAGGCCCTCGGTTGATAACCACAGGATATGGCGTACTCCCGAAGTTCCTTTTTCTCAGCCTTGGTCAATTCTTGACCAATTAAATTTCGAAACTCGAATTCTTCTTTTTCCGAAATGTCTTCAGCAACTTTCTTCCCTTTTTCTGGCACTATAGCCAGGACTTCTTCTGCAGAAGCAGTAGCCTCTTCTGTAGCCAAATCCAAGAGCACTCTATCAATATTAGATAACGTACTCCTTAAGTTGGTAGCTTTGGCAGTGACAGCTTCGGCACTAGTGGCTTCGGCAGTAGCGGCTTTGGCGCTGGCAGCTTCGGCAGGTGGTACTATCTTTGATGCTGAGATCCGCGGTGGTGTTTTCTCAATAGCTTGCATAACAGTGACAATCCTTCGTCTTTTTGGCTCAACCGCCTTCTTTGCTGCCGAAGGACTATCCTTCTTCTGTAAAAGCTTTGTTAGTTGCGGCCTCAGAGGACTTAGCAGCTTGATAGGTAGGGATTCAGTCATTACCTTTAGAATTTCCTCTACTTCAACAGCAGAAGGTGTTGAAGGAGTTTCTTCCTCTGTCTCAATTGTTTTTGGCTTCGAAGCTGCGGATTTCCTCTTCTTCGAAGTGGGAGCAGCCACCTTCGGCTCAGGGCTGGATTTCCTCTTCTTCGCAGCTTCCTCATCTTCTTTTACCATCCTAGCAGCTTGCCTACTAAAAACACTAACAACCCTCTTTCTCGTTTGCCCTTCGGCACCCTTGTTCAATCGCTCGTAGTCAGGGTAGTCAAAATTCAAGGCATCCATCACCCGATTCAACCTTCGCTTTGGTCGGGTGCCGAAGGCCGCAGTCATCAGTTGATCCTCTTTTTTTGTGTAATTTCCCAACACTTCATTACACACTACTTCAATCATTTCCAACCACTCTTGACAAGGTTCCTTAAATTGCTTTTCTAATTTAAACCGATAAGGAAGTCGCACAAGCTCAAGTCCCTTCTTCGTTTCTTTTAATTTTGGCATGCTGAATTCGCTCAAAGTCGGAGATGTTTTGGGCCAAATATTCTTGAACCAGATCCCTCGTGCTGATTTGTTCGGCTACCACCTTGAATTCCGCCATAGCTTGTTGACATGGTGATCCTGGCGTCATGCGACACAAGGGCCTAGTCAACCCGAATTTCAAACTCAACGGGCTGAGCACTAGCGTTTTCAGCTTCTCCCTCTTCTTTTCATCGGCTTTGACATAAAACCATTCGCTTTTCCAACCAGTTGGCCACTTAGTGCGATAGCTAAGCACCGGGGCCTTCATGTCCTTGCGGTATGCGAAGTTGTAACACCCAAAGTTCTCATGCAGCCCATCTTCTCTAGCCTTTGTTTGGTAATGAAGCTCATGCACTCGGCAGAAACCTTCGGCATTTGGGTCTACTCCTTAGCTTCGGAGTGCCTAGATGAAAACACTTAGCCTAACGATGGCGTTAGGAGTCAGCTGATGAAGATAGATTTCATAATTATTCAAGACTTCACCAATCATCTCATTCAAGGGAAACCATAATCCCGCTCTAAAGAAACTCTTGAAAACTACCACCTCATCACTTTTTGGTGTCGGAGTGGTCTCATTCCCAGCGAAACAAACCAGCTTCTTCTCAGTCTCCCTGAAATAGCCTAGCTTTATCAGCACGGGCACATCGGCTTCAGAAATGGTAGATTCGCCAAAATCCAAGTGGCTAGGTTTGGATGGGACCAGAATGCTATAATCTTCTTCTTCTTCAGCAGCGATTTCTTCCTCAATATCTTGTTCAGTTTCAGCAACAGGTGCATCTTGTCCAATGGCTTCTGTTACAACTAATCCTGATTGCCTCATAACTTCAGAAATCAGGGCTATTTCGGTGGGCATCCTCTCCGTCGCGGGTCACCCTAGCAGTTGAATGTACTCTGGCCATCAGATGTTGAATTTCGTACAATTATAATGAATGTTGAGAATTTTTGCAGTTTTGATGAAGCTCCCTCTTATGTCGAAGCTAAATTAAAATGGTGCTTTGCTTGAGAATGCGATGAGAAAGCTTCGGCTATGGTTAAATTTTTTAGCAGCACAATAGTGCAATGGCAATGAATGCTGTGGTAACTTCACACCTACTCGTCTGTTTATATAGTGCTGCAGGTGTGAAGGTAAATCGTCAAGTCGCCCGCACCCGCTAAACAGTCACCCGCACCCGTGAATGGTGGACCATGGCGCGTGGGAGATGAATCGCCAGATCGCGCGTACCCACCGCATAGTGGGGCCACCTCGCACTCGAAATATTTGAATCTACTACAAGAAATTTGTCCTTTTATGACAAAATACCTAATGACAAGGTCAGTTATCGTCATATAATGTCACATAATATGATGGAATTTTTTGAGTCATCATAATTTCATGAGGCCATGAAGATTTTATGACGATAGTGTTTTTGTTGTCACATAAGGGTACGAAGATTCGTCATATATTGTCAGGCGCCAGGAGCTGGTAGACGGTTTTACTTTTATGACGCTTAGATGTGCCTTTATGTGATGATTTGGCGGCGTCACTTTATGTTTTTTCCAAAAAAGGACCGTACCCCTTTCTATTGAACGCATTCACTTTCCCATCTCCCCCACACCACCGAAGACGGAAACGAGCGGAGGGCGGCCTCTGGCGGTGCGGAGGACGGCGAGCGGTGGGCGAGCATCGTGCGGCTGGTGGCGTCTGGGCTGTGCACGGCCGGTGTTGGGCAGGCTCCGGGCATAGCTGGCTCCCTGTCTCCCCAGGTGACGGCGCGGTAGCCTGGGCGGAGGCAACGCGAGCTCCGCTGCCAGGCCGCCCGGATGAGCGCGGATCTCCAGTGACCGCCGTGACGAAATCGGGTTGGTAGGTGGCATGCTCCTACTCCCCACTTGCTCGTGGTGGGCATTGGTGCCGTCAATCCCCTCCTTGTCCCCTTAGATTTGGTTGGCAGCGGCGCCCTCATCCCCTCCCTGTTCATCTTTCAATTGGAATCACAGTTGCTAATCATTCCCATGTGCATCAATCAGGGGTCATGTCGCAGGCCTGGTCATCAACTACGCGCTCTCGGCGGCGAAGCACAACTAGGGATGTCGTAGAACGCAGACCCCTAGCTGTTGTTGCTGCAGGAACTGTGCCCATTGGCATCGATCTGGTGGCACCGATCGATGATGTGACCGGGTTGTCGTTGATAATGTGCCCAGATTGCAAGGATGTGAGGGTGTTGCTGCTAATACCACGTACTCCAATAACGTTGGAAAGAGATTTTTCAAGTGTCCTAGGAAGAACCGTAGAAATGTTAGTGAAGTGGTTGAATAATTTGCATTGCCCAAATTTCATTCTTGTTTGCAGTGGTTGACTTTGCTGAAATTTGGATGCAGGGGACATGTGATAGGTTTTGGTTCGAGGAAGAATATTTGGTGTTCCTTCAGGATAATAGATATCTACCGTCAGCATCCTCCACCATTGCAGCAGGTTCGACAACCAAGGTTCCTGAGCTCGTGGGAAAAATTGACAGCTTAGAGCAAAATCTGAACAAGGTGACATAAATGGTTAGCAAGAACAGAGATGGCATGGGAAGCTTGATTTGTCTCGTGTGTGGATGTGTGAATGTAACAATACTCCTGGTGTTTGCCATCTTCTTGGTTGTAGCTTTTGTGTTGAAGTAGGCAATGTTGATGAAGTATTGGCTTTTGTGTTGAAGTTGTAGTACTATTGAAGAACAAGTTGTATTGAACCTGTTGTGGTGGATGTATGTGTACTTCGTAGGAAATATGGGCCTTCGTGCTCTTGGACATCTCTTGTGTAATCTGTGTCTTTGTGATGTATGTTGGAAATAAAGATATCTATTGCTTATGATGATTTACTTGTGTGTGATGAAATTTTTGCGGCCTGCATGTTTCTTCCAGCCTATACATTTTGTGACATATTCTATACATTCCATGACAGAAGCTGGGCATTCCATGACGATGAAATTTTGGACTATATGTATATACAACATCATGTGAATCAATTCTAGGCACTGTAACTTGCATCATACATCTAGTATGCACTAAAAACAGAGTCATTGCATATAAGGTCTTACAAATTCAGAATTCAGATACAAATGTAGTAGCATAATTGAAATACACAACAGAATCACTAATAGAAAAAGTTCATGGTTCACAAGTCTCTACAAATGCAAAGGTTAGTCATCATCACCGTCTTCTCCTGAAGTATTGCCTTCTTCTAGACTATGGTACTGAAGGTAGGTGTCATCTTCATCTTCTTCATCGCCGTGTGTGTTATCACCTTGAGTTGTATGTTTCTGTCGACGGAAGTTTTCGACGAGGTTTCTACTAATAGGGCTGCCTGGTTCATTATCCATGTGCAACAAATCCAAATCAGGATGAATGTCTCCCACTGCACCATCTCTCAATGAAGTATGCTCCTCTTGGTATGCCTCCTGACATCTCATCTGTACTTGTTCATGGATCGGTTCGTTTGTGTCGGTCTCTTCAACATCAAATATATGTCGATGGCCAAATTCTTGTACCACTTGCCAACATGCACCTAACTTTGTATCTTCCAAGAAAAATACTTGTGAAGCATCTATGGCTATAATGAAAGGATCATTTTTATACCATCGACCTTGGTTGTTTATGCTCTTGAAATAACCATCATCTTTCATTTGGTATGTCCTTCCCTCTAGATTGTACCATTCACACCGTAATAAGATAACAGTTCTACGCCCTTTGCTGTTGTTACTGTAATTCAACTCAATAATGTCTGTGATTGTCCCATAGAAGTCAATTGTGTCATCACCGTGAGTACCTGCACTTTTGATGGTGGAGTTTTGTGTATTCCTGTGTTCGTCACGAGCCAGAGTGTGGAACCGTACCCCATTGATTATACAGGCTGTGTATGAACACACTCTCCGATCCGGCCCGGCATGCTAGTGAGTACAAGTCTTCATCAACATGTGTTGTGCCTTCATATTTCAATCTAGTAATCTGTAGGATGAAAACATATAGAATTAATGAGTTTGTGTATCATAAATTATTTAGTCATGTTGTAGAAGTTGCACACACATGATTCTCGAACCATGCAGCGAATTGTGTTGACATCATTTTTTCAACATCATTGACCTCTTGTTGTTCTAATTGTGCCCTGTACATGCTGTAAAGGATGAAGATAATTAGGTTTTTGTGACACAAGTATTGGATAAATTTGGCTGCAATTGCATTAGAGCAATTACTTACTCTTTGTATTCATCAACCTCTTCACAGTTATGTAGTACAAACCAAACCATAGAGTCAGTCTTTATCTTCATAATGAAGTTTTGAAGCACCCAAGAGGTTAATACCATGACCAAAAATAGAGTAACCATTGGGTGAGATGTCTCCATCCAAGTTTCTTTCTGGCCTAGTGAACCTATTAATGATGTCACTGAAGTATGTTGAGCACTGGGTCATACACTCATAGGCAGTGTATGCCTCTGCAATAGATCCTTCAGGTCTTGCTTTATTGCGGATGAAACGCTTAAAGGTGCCCAATCTTCTCTCAACGGGATACATCCATCCATACTGCACCGGTCCTCTAAGGAGTGCCTCATCAGGTAAGTGTAATGCTAGGTGAACCATAACATCGAAGAATGCAGGAGGATAAATTTTCTCTAGCTTGCAAAGGATAAGCACAATATCTTCCTTCATCTGTTGTAGTGCATCAACCTTTAGAGTTTTTGAGCAAAGTTGTCTAAAAAACCTACCCAATTCAGCAATTACTTCATATACATCTTTTCTCACCAAACCACGAAGGCCAGTTGGTAAAATACGTTGCAGTAGTATATGACAGTCATGTGTTTTTAGCCCATGCATTGATCCTCCTCCCTCCATATTAACACATCTTGATATATTGGAGGCATAGCCATCTGGAAACTTAACATTGCTCACAAATTGCAAGAACTTCTTCTTTGCTTCTGGTGTTAGAACGTAACAAGCTTTCGACTTTGAGGATGCATTACCACTGTCATCTAGCAAATGAAGCTCTTTTCTTATACCTCTTTCTTTCAAATCTACTCTAGCAGCAATTGTGTCCTTTGTCTTGTTTGGAATATTGAGTAGAGTTGACAAAATATTTTCACATATGTTTTTCTCTACATGCATAACATCAAGGTTGTATTGTAGCTTCAATTTTGACCAATATGGCAAATCATACAAGCTAATCTTCAGATGCCATGCTGGTTCTCCATCATGGCGTCGTTTTCTTGATCTCGCCTTATCTGGATTCTTGCCAGGAACATAGCAAACTTCATCCAATATTGCCATAACCTCATCTGCACTAAATTTCCTTGGTGGTTCTCTATTTTCATGGTGGCCATTGAAAGATCTATTTTTCCTCCAAGCATGGTCGCTTGGGAGGAACCGTCTATGTCCTATGAATTCAATTTTGTTTGTCAGACATTCAGAGCATGGATTCTCATCACAGTGCACACATGCGAAGTAACCCTTAGTGGTTCTGCCTGACATGATACCTAATGCAGGATAGTCATTGATTCCCCATAGAATCGCTGCACGCAGGCTGAAGTCTTTGCCTTCATATGCATCATAAGTAGAGACACCATTCCAAAGAGTCATCATGTCTGCTATCAAAGGTTGCATGAACACATGGAAATCTTTGCCTGGTGATTTTTTGCCTGGAATTAGTAAAGCAAGCATGTAATCGGGTTGGTCTATACACATCCAAGGTGCAAAATTGTATGGAACCACTATCACTGGCCATATGCTATATGAATTGGTCATCTGACCAAATGGGTTAAATCCATCAGTAGCAATGGCTAACCTCAAACTGCGGGGATCATCTACAAAAGACTTGAAACTATCATCAAATTCTTTCCAAGCTTCTCCATCAGCAGGATGTCTCATTTCATTCTCAACCGGTACCCTCTTTTCCTTGTGCCATCTTGCATACTGTGCCCGCTGCTTTGAGATAAAGAGCCTTTGGAGGCGTGGAATTATTGGAAAGTATCGGAGGACCTTGTGAGGCACTTTCTTTCTGCCCTCCTTGTTCACTTTCCATCTTGTGTACCCACAAATTGGGCAATGGTCATCCTCTTCATGATCCTTCCAAAATAGAGCACAGTCATACTTGCACACATGAATAGATTCATAACCAAAACCAAGCTTCCGAAGTAGAGATTTCAGTTCATTATAGGACTTAGGGAGGCCGGTCACATTCTTTAAAGATGACGAAAGCAACTCAAGGATTGCATCGAACCCAGAATTTGGTATCGGATGTACACTTTTATATGCAGTAGTTTAATAATGAAACTTAGCCTAGACTCCTCGGTGCAACCTGGATAAAGTTCACGCTTTGCCTCTTCCATGATTTGCTGATATAAGTTGCCACCGACACCATGGCTTGCTGCGGTGTACAGATCTTGAATCAAACCTTGAACTCCCCGTTCACTATCATCTAAAATGACATCTTTAGCTTGTCCTTCATCATCAAATGGAGCCTGGTCATTTCCATCCCATGTCATATATTCATAACCAACAGCGAGTGTGCCATCATCATCTTCTTGAACATCAATATCTCCCTCTCCATGGTAAACCCACCTTGTGTAGCACCTAGAAATACCATTGATTTTGATATCCTCTTGTACCTCATCTTGACTTTTTTCTATATGGTTCAGGCATTTTCTACATGGACACTTGATTTTCTCATGTGCACTAAATCTACTTTTGACATGTGCCATGAATTATTCAACACCAAGCATATATGGTTCACTAAATGGCACACTGTTGTATACCCAACTTTTGTCCATCTCATCCTGGAGAAACATACGTGACAAAATTTTAGAAATCGAGATGGATAGAAATCGACAAAACACTTTTGACATCTTGCTTACCTAAAACAATGGCCACGCCAAGGCTTTAGCTCCAACCACCGGTAGTTGTCGAGGGAGCAGATCCTGCTGGCAGCTAATCTTGCTGGCTAGGCTACAGCTGGGGTGCTTGTCGAGGGAGCAGATGGCCAGAGGTGGCGTGCATGGCGAGGCTGCAGGTGGAGGAGGGGGAGGGTGGCTACGGACAAAGCAAACCGAGGGAGCACGGCAGGTGGAGGAGGGGGAGGGCGGCTACGGACAAAGCTGTGGTCGGCGACAAGGGAGCGCAGCGGGGCTTCTGCAGGGCCGCCGTCGTTGCTTCTATAGGGCCGGCATCGGGCGTCGTTGCTTCTGCAGGGGCGGGTACCCGGTGAGGCAGTAGCTGGGTGGCCGGTGTCTTTCAATCAACATTTCCCTTTTATTAATTCATGTCAAAATATTGTAACTAGTTTTTCTCCAACAGACTTTCTCCAAATGTGATGATTTTTTTTTTCTAAAATTTTCTAAAATTCTGATATATCCATGTATTGCATTTATATTCGTTGTATTCCATTGTAAAAAAAATTGAACAAGTCAAAGTAGAATTTTTAAAAAATTGCAAATTTGAAGCACATTTGGAACCTCAAAATGGGTTCAACCAAAAAAGTCATGAATACAAAGTTTGTACAAATAATCAAGATCTACATTCTTTATATAGATCAGTTTTTCATCCCATGAAGTGATGGTAACTTTGTTCTCAAATCTTACTCATCTCACTCATAGTTTCATATACTATTAGTGAGATGAGTAAGATTTGAGAACAAAGTTACCATCACTTCATCGGATCAAAAAATGACCTAAATAAAAAATGTAGACATTAGTAAGTGCAACAACTTCTGTGTTTTTGATTTTTTTCATTTGAACTTACTAAGTACTCCAAATTTGTGCCTGAAGTTCGAATATTTTTAAATTCAAAATTCAAACTCTTGAAACAAAGTCAATTGAGAAAATGAGCAAAACCAAAATGGTATATCTTGATGAGTGTAACAACTTCTATTCTTAGTGTTTTTTCATTTGAAATCATGTAGTACCCCAAAAATATGTTTCAATTCCAAATAGTACTAATTCTATCACTGACATACTGGCCCTCCTGTCAGGACCCAAGATGGCCAGCTCTGGTTTCTCCCACTGACATACGGCCTCAACACGACTCCCGTCCAAGATGACCAAAATTCCCCTCCTACCTTATCCTCTCGGCTGCTCACCACCGCGCGCAGACAAGTCCAGTCCTCTCCCTCCCCTCAACCCAGCGTCGCCACTCGCGCCCACCACGCCGCCGCACCGCCGCTGGTGAACGGATCCGTCCATCCCGTACACCGGCCTTGGCCTCCTCCTCCCTCCCCTCAACCTAGCTCCACCACTCGCGCCCACCACGCCGCCGCACCGCCGCTGGTGAACGGATCCGTCCATCCCATACACTAGCCATGTCCTCCTCCTCACTCCCCTCAACCTAGCTCCGCCACTCGCACCCACCACGCTGGCACACCCCGCCGCCGGAGAACAATCTAGCCATGGACATCAACGAGCCGACATCCCGGACCTCCACAGATACGCCTCCGCACAGGGAGTCCTGCTTAGCTCCGCAGATCCGTGTAGGCCGCGACGAAGGCTGCCTCACCGACCACCACCAAGGCTGCCTCATCGATAGACGTAGGCCCGCAGCCCCCAACCTCTTCTACTGGCATCAGGAATCTGGTATTGTACCATGTGGTTTACTGGTAGTGCATCTCGTTCTAGCATTTATATATGTGTTCTTTCTAGCATGTTTGTAGTTTTGTCTTCTTTCTACCATTAACCAAAATACTGATGTGTTAGTTGTTTCTTCAACTCATGTACAGAAACTAGATTCAGTTTCTGCTCTTTCTACGTTTCTCTGTAATAAGTAATAGAAGAAATGGAAAAAAACCAAGTATGAGGTGGCAAGGGACGAGACTATAAAGCATGTTCTGCAAGTTTTTAAATCTTTGGGCATTCATGTCTTAGCACAGACTGTTAGAGATGTTATTTCACCAAAAAAGAAAGAGGGAAGAGGGAAGGCTATAGATTCTGACAATGATTACGATCCATGCTCTGACATTGAAAACCAATCTGACACTGATGATGACTATGATGATGACCTCAATAATGAGGTCAATACTAAGGTGAGATGCATTGCTAACAAAATTCACATGGTCATGGCCTGCCTATTTCATACATATACTCCATTGTACCTAATAAAACATATACTTCTTTCATAATTACTCACCTACATTTTTCCTCTTGATAGGCGACACAGATGGTTTTAGGAACTCGCCCTCACCAAAAGAAGCAAAAGGCAGGAACAATGCCGGCTGCCAACAACCAGCCACCACGCACACCAGTCAGATTGACAAGGCAAAGTGCAGCCATGCCTTTGCCTGGAGGCCGCCCGCCACCTAAGCCAAGACATCCCTTGCCTCCTAAGACCACTTCGAAAGCCACCCCTAAAGAAATGCCATTTCCAGTAGTACCCAACAACAGGTCCAGGCCAGTACAACCACTACTGAGACCACTGAAACTACAAACCCAGTGTCTTTTCCTCCAAAAATGACCAGGTCCACTAAAGCAATGTCTTCACTAGTTTCAAACACAATGCCTAGACCTACTAGATACACAAGGACTAGTGGAACCATGTGTACGCCTGGTGGACACACCATGCATAGTCCTCCTAGATTCACCAGGGCTAGTGCAGCCATGTCTTCTCCTGGTGCAAACCCTCACCATAGTCCTCATAGATTCACTAGGGCTAGTGCAGCCATGTCTTCTCCTAGTGCAAACCCTCACCATAGTACTCCTGCAGCCACTGCTATCGTATCTTAGCAACCTACTCCCACAACTAGTGTTAACAAAATAGTTCCTACGGACAACTCACCAGGTGGGCATAGCTCTAGGCAAAGCAATGCCATCATTGAGTCAGCTGAGCAATTTGATGGTGCTACTTCAGAGGGTAATCCGAATGAAGGAGAACAAGTTGGTGACTTAGTTCCAGCCCTTCCAGGTAAACAATAAATGTTCCAAGCATTGGTTTGTTCATTTAATATCTACATTTGTTACTGCTATAATAACACAATTTTTTTATTATTTGCCAATGTAGCGCCCAAAAAGAATGCCCGCAAGAAAACCATGGGTCATGGCTTAGAGAAGATGCTTAATAGGGGAAACCGGTTGGCTATCCACGTGGCTGAAGGGAAGAAAAGACCGGAGGTCCCACTTCAAGCAGCGAAGCTGGCATCGGAAACTGGTGTTGCCCTTAGAGACAACCTACCTATCTACAAATCTTGGAAGCTTTATGACAATGCCGTGGGGCAGGCAGAAGTACGAAAAGTGCTTGACAAAGTCGTTGTGAGACAACTATTTAACTCCTCATAATAATTTTTAGCATTAATCTACTCCCATGTGATATAACTGTTTCTAATAAATCGTTTGTGTGGCTTTAGTCAAGGTTGGATGTCGATGTTAAGAATGAGGGACCAAGCAAAGATGCATGCACAGATATCATAAAGAGGGGAGTGAGGCAGACGAGGTATAACCTAAAAAGGAAGTACTTCGATGAGTCACTGACAAAAGAACAGTTGTTGGCCATGCAACCTCCACCTAAAATGAAGAAAGAGGATTGGACTGGGCTGGTAGAGTATTGGTGTGACCCAAAGAATCAGGTCAATAACTACATTTTCTGCTTTTGTTACTATGCAATGCAAACTAATATGTAATGCAAACTGTGCATGTGAATGAAAAATCTGTATTGCATTTGTGCTGTAGGAAAAATCTGCTAAGAACAAAGCAAACCGGGGCAACGTGTAGCTTCACCAAAGGACTGGAGCTAGGTCCTATATAGCCCATCGTTACAGCCTGGTATGTATACTATGTCTTTTCTAAAACTAGCTTCAAAGATGGGAAATATGTAGCATAATAATTACCATGTGCTACTGAAATGTAAAGTTACCATGTGCTCCAATTACTTCTGAGATGAGCTAATAAGTCATGAAATGAATAAGTGCAATATCTCTTTGGTCTAAAGGACTTACATTTTGGAGTGTTATTGACTATTCATTTCATCAGATGTGAGGTTTATGCCAATAGGAAAGCTGTGATATGTCATGAAATGAATAAGTGCAATATCTCTTTGGTGTTGATTGAGTAGCTAATTCTGAGATTGGCCATCTGATTTCTGAGATGAGCTCCCATGTTCATAATATTTGCGCTGTGCTAAATGAGGTATAATCAATAGGTCCTTATGCTCCAATTCTTTTATGGTGACCATCTAAAATAGAAAACAGCAGGACAATTGCTATGTCATCAAACATGATCATCATCAGTACTAGGGTTTCTTTAGGCCATGTTATTAGTCTTGACCTGTCTAGGCAGCATTGATGCATGTTCATGTGTTCTTTTTCTTAAACTGTTAGTCATTATTTGACTATGTTGTATTGCTGTTGGCATGTACCAATATTTCATGGCAAATCTTATATCCCAAGTTTTTTATATGTCGCAGAGGACTAAGTACAACAACATGGAGCCAGATGTTGTTGATTTATTTGGGGAATGTATGAATAGTCCCCGAAATGGTCGTACTCCGCTTGCAAATGAGATATATGTAAGTTACATGTACTACACTCAAGTAAATGCCTGGTTCAACACTTTTGTATGGCCTTGTTACTAAGTACATTCATTTTATGTAGGAGCAAATGGTTGCAGAGAAGGAAAGAGAGCTAGAAGAAGGAGAAGCACAAAAGTCACCCTCCAAGATTGTTGCTGATAGTCTCAGCCAGATCAGCCGCTCATCCACCTTCCTTCCAAACATTGGTGTCCCTACAACGTCCAAGACTGGTCGGTCCACATCTCTAGCTGCACAAGCACGCATGCAAGCTCAGTTTGAGGAAAAACTCCAAGCTGAAAGAGAGGAAGCTGCTAGGAAGCAGGAAGAGTTGCAAGCACAACTACAAGCTCAACAGGCCGCACTTGAAGAAAACCAAAGATTGTTGCGCCAGACCCAAGACGAAGTGAAGAGGATGCATACCAAGTTTGAAGAGACCAATGCACTGCTACGAGCTGTCCTGAAACTTCAAAAAGATTGAGGTAGGGATGCATACAAAGTCTAAGGATGATGCCTTTGCTTAAGGTTTTTCTACCTTGCTAGAACATATCTGTGGTTATAACTTTGTCAGAACTACGTGCAATCTGTTTGAATGCTTCAAACCTTTGTGGTGGAACCTTTGTATGTTTGAACCTCTTTTGTGGAAGAACTAGTGTGCTGGAATTATGTATGACTTGATGAGAATGTTGTGTATGATGGCTTTTCTGTGTATTATGATTCTATGAGTTATCATGAGAGCTCAGTGTGTCGTCACTGTATGGTCACTGTATGTGGGTGCCATATTAAACTAAACAAAACCAAGCTATCACATTATCCACAGACTAATATATGATGGTCCTGCATCGTAAAAAAATACACAAAACTGTGACAGATAACACCGCCATAAGTGACGATCCCAACATTAGGTGACGCGTTGACTGGAAAAAATGTGACAGATAACACCGTCATATATAGCAACAATATGTGACGGACGAACGCAGCCGTCACAAAAGGTGATGACATTATGTGACGGTACTCTGAAAAGTCATCACAAGGTACATAATGTGACGGTCGTTATATGACGACCCTTATGACGCAGCATTTTTGTCATAAGATGCTTTTTATGACCAATTTTGTACTAAACATGACACTTTACTTTTGTCATACAAAACCATTTTTTTGTATTGATCATTTCTCGCAACGAGCTCAGGGAAGGTGTTTTTCGGACTTTCGGCATTTCGAAGCCTAGGAGAATTTTTCACGGATCAAGCTCGTTATGAAAAACGATCTAGCACCGCGAAGGGGCTACTGTTGGGGGTCTGCTTCGTCGCTGAAGGTCCTGTTCGGAAGGTTAACACAGAAGCAACGCCGAAGATACCATTCAGGGAGCTTCGGCATAGCAACGTGCCTTGAGACGAAGGGTTGCACCGACTTAAAGATGCAAAGACCGATCGGCCCATGATAACCTGTGTCTTGATTGTAACCAATTATAAGGGGTATAAATGTAAACTCGTACAGGCTGCGTCCTATAACTATAAATAGGTGAACAGTACTCCCGTACTGTTCATGGGGCCTTGTATTCACTGTTGTGTCACGCTTGGATTTTTCACCTTTTGTCAAGCCGGAGGTATAAGTGTAATTCAATATTATTTCTGTTTATCCATGATAATTGAAGAAAAAATATTAATAGGATTATATGTACATGATTATTTATGTTGCCTTTTATATTTCATATGCTTCTTCTTCCATTAATCTATACTATGATGATGAAGGTTAATCCTTCGTGACCTTCGTTTGAAGATCATTATATCCTAATTGAAATAATGCTTTGAAGGACGAAGGGCCTTAACATTTAACGTTTTGCGTTTTGTGTTGCCTTGTTCTTAATTCATAGCATTTGAGAATAAGACCCAAACAGGCTTCGTATTCAATTCTTGTGTCGGTAATGCAGTATGATGTATGATGTAATGCTATGCGAAATGATGTGATGATATGATGCAAAATGATGAGAATGCCGAAGATATACAGCCACACACCCACACTGGAACACAAGCTCTGCTTCCCCTTAGGAACGTCTTTTGAGCTTCTTCACCTTCTATTTCGGTGATATAAGTTCTGCATCCTCTTAGGAACGTCTTTTGAACTTCTTCGCCTTCTATTTCGGTGGTATAAGTTCTGCATCCCCTTAGGAACAACTTTTGAACTTCTTCGCCTTATATTTTGGCGGTATTTGACTCTGCATTCCCTTTGGAACGACTTTTGAGCAGGAAACTTACGCTGCTCTCCCTTAGGAACAACTTTTGTAGCTTCGTGAATTTTGGCTCTGTATTCCCTTAGGAACGACTTTTGAGCAAGACTTACACTACGCTCCCTTAGGAACGACTTTTGTAGCTTCGTGAATTTTGGCTCTGCATTCCTTTAGGAACGACTTTTGAGCTTCGTAAATCTATGAAGAAGATATATTTCATTCTAGTAAGGACAGAATCATTTCAAGAAATTAAAAACAAGTTTTCATTGCTTGTTCCTTATACAGAAAGCAAAAATGGCATAGAGAATAAAAGTATTTCAGAAGTAGGATATTGCCCAATATATGTGCTTTGATTCTGGTACAGTGCTGTTGACTATACGAGCTTCGGACTCCTCCCTAAAGTCACGTTGTTGCTGGGAATGCTGGCGCTCTTCTGGCTGCTGGTTTTGGGTATAAGCTGGTTGCAAAGGTGGTGGCGGTGGAAGCTGAGGCCAGGAAGCTTGTGAATGGCTTGCCGAAGCAACAGAGGCTGCAGGTTGATTGCCCATGTATTCTGGTATGTAAGGAGAGTGGCACGAAGCAGTGTGTAAGACCTGCTTCAGCTGATTCTACCGAGCTTCTGCTTTAGCAATCTCCTTTTGCTTCAGAATGGTGATTTGGCACGTTCTTGTAGTGTGGCCCTTGTTCTCATCACATAATAGACAATAAATTTTTCTGGGTTGATCCCCATATCTTCCTCCGAAGCCCCTGCCGCCTCTGCCCCTTGGAGCTGGTGGCCTGAAGGAGCTTTACTGCTGTCCTGAAGACTGTGAGGTGTGATGTGGCCTCTGAAGCTGGCTTCCTTTGTCATCATTCTAACTAGAACTGTGGATTGATCTAACATGCCTAGGGTGGATTCTTCCTCCGAAGCCCCTAGTCATCTCAGAGAATCTGTAAGCTTCCTCCCTTCTTTGGCGGAAGTTGTTGTTAGCTCTGATGTACTCATCCATTTTCTGAGGTAGCTTCTCCAGAGTCTGGGGGGGCTTCCTGGCGAAGTATTGAGCCGTAGGCCTTGGCCGAAGACCTTTGATCATGGTCTCAATGACGATTTCATTGGGCACTGTAGGCGCTTGCGCTCTCAGGCGCAGGAACCTTCGGACATATGCCTGAAGGTACTCCTCATGGTCTTGAGTGCACTGGAACAAGGCTTGAGCAGTGACTGGCTTCGTCTGAAACCCTTGAAAACTAGTGACCAACATGTCCTTTAGCTTGTGCCATGACGTGATTGTCCCTGGTCGGAGAGAGGAGTACCATGTCTGGGCCACACTCCGAACTGCCATGACGAAAGACTTCGCCATGACTGCAGTATGCCCCCGTACGAAGATATAGTTGCTTCGTAGCTCATCAGGATCTGCTTCGGATCTGAGTGCCCATCATATATGGGGAGCTGAGGGGGCTTGTATGATAAGGGCCATGGGGTAGCCTGCAGTTCTGCTGATAAAGGAGAAGCATCATCGAAAGCAAAATTTCCATGATGGAAATCGTCATACCAATCATCATCATTGTAGGAATTATCTTGACGAAGCTCTCTCTGTGGAGGTCTTCAGTCTTGGTCATCTTGAGTAGGATGACGAATTTCTTCAGCAGCTTCATCGATCTTCTTCTTAAGATCGGAAAGACGAAGCATCTTCTCTCTCTTCCTTTTGACCTGCTGATGGATAGCTTCGAGATCCCTTATCTCCTGGTCTAGCTCCTCCTCTTGGGGTTGGACTTGTAGCCTTCCTCTTTTGAATTCGAGCTTCGTGCAGCATGTCCTGGTTGACGTCTAGTGGCTGCAGTGCAGCCCCTAGCCCTGAAGCTTTCTTCGGTGGCATGACGAAGGTCACAGCTTGCCGAAGGTAGTCGAATAAGTTCACCAGAGGTGGGCACCAATGTTGGGGACTTGTTCTCAAATGCTATGAGTTAAGAACAAGGCAACACAAAATGTTAAAGGTTAATGCCCTTTGTCCTTCGAAGCATTATTTCCCTTAGGATATAATGATCTTCAGACGAAGGTCATGAAGGACGTACCTTCATCATCGCAGTGTATGTTATTGAAAGAAGAAGCATATGAAGTATAAAAGACAACATGAATAATCATATGACATTATTAATATATCTTGTTTCCATTATCATGGATAAACAGAAACAATATTGAATTACAATTGTACCTTCGGCTTGACGGAAGGTAAAAGTCCAAGCGTGACGCACGAGCGAATACAAGTCAGCGTGAACAGTACGTGGGTACTGTTCATCTATTTATAGGCACAGGGCGCAGCCTGTGTAAAATTACATTCATGCCCTTTATGTTTACTATTGACTTAAGGACAATCCAACGAGGACTAGATAGCCTTTTCCCCTTTAAGTCGGTTCCTTTTCCTGCCGCTGAGCCGAAGCTCCTTTGCGTGTAGCTTCGGAGCAGCATCAACCTTCGTCTTGACCAAGCTTTTCATATTGTGTATAGTTTTATTCTGAGTTCGAAGGTACCTGTACATACATTACACTTGGGAAACATTGTTAAATCATGTTTTTGAGGACCTTCGGAAGACGAAGGCCCCCAACACCAGGTGTACCGTGAAGGAAAGTTATATTCAAGATATAACTTACTATATTCTATTATAACTGCATATTCATAGCATCACATGAGCATTCATGTATATGTATGGTCATGTATAGAAAACGAAGAATAAGTAATTATTGAAGAAGAAGGAACTGCACCACCAGCCGAGACTCCACCTATCACGAATAGTTTTTATTTTGATATCTGTGGAACAGATTCCGAATCCCCGACAACACAAGGCAAGCCCTGGTGCATTTACCTCTTCCTTGTTATTTAAAAATCTTTATCACTTGAACTGATGCATTAGGTGATAGGAGTTGTATGCTAAACAATTGTTTCATTTCCCTTCCTTGGAATTGATTACCATTCCTTGCTCACCTGTTTTACTTAAAAGTTTTCTGATGCTTAGTTGTGCTTTAGAAAACAAAATGTTTTGTTTTTAAAACAAAGATGATGCTTCATGTGGGATGGGAAGTTTTCAAAAGAAAAGCTTTGATGGTGGATCCATCATGGCCATGACGGGTTCAACATCGGAAAAGATGTACCTCTGTCAGGTACCAAACTTTGGGATTGTAAATGATAAAAACGAGACCGGGCGGGTGACTTGCACGAGAAGGAAGTCTCGGGTAGTGTCTCCGTTTGAGTCAATTAAGGACCCTGCTGATGTAGGCTTGCTGATCGAGGATCTTTTAACTGGCCACATGCTTCGTCATGGGTAAGCTTTGCCTCGAGCAGACTAATACTAGAAAGGCCAACACGCAATGGGAGTGGAGAGATGGCGAGAGTAGCGTGTACCGTCCATGGCAAGAGGCTGCACGGTGGTGTATCTGTGTTCTCGATTTGCGTGAACCCGGTCTGGTCTTGAGAAACCCGGTGGCGAGTTGACATATGCAAGGGTTAAGTGCTACATATGTCGTGTGGTTGGAGATCCCCAGCTGGGTATTAATCGATTTAGATCGCCGTTACTTCTCGGACATGAAGACTTGGTCATTGCCCTACACGTAGCAATCCAGTGAACTGAAGGGATGATAAAAAGACAGCTAGTATAGGCCAAGTGCTTGAACTAGGTTAGAAAGAACTCTAGATGCAGGTAACTTTACTTAACCTGACAAATAAAATGGATTTTTAAGGATCCACTCATAGTAAGCTTTTCTGCAAATAGAGTCTTTGATTTTTGATAAGCTTTACCTTGACTCCTTCAAGCCAGCATATCCTTGAGAGTCTTTTTCTTTTGTCGGGTAAGACTTGCGAAAGTACACTCCGTACTCAGGGTTTTCAAACCCATGTTGTTGTAGGTGAGGAAACAACAGAGTTTTGTTGTTTCTGTTCAAAGGTGGTACCTAAGGAGGAGCCCCAGCAGTGAAGTTGGTCCCGGGAGGATGTTTGCCTTCCACCTTGAAAACAATTGTGCGGGAGGGTGTTTTGCCTCCCTAGTTTGTAATAATACTTTATGCACTCGTAATACCCTGGTATTGTAATAATAATACACTCTCTCTATATATTTATGAATGTAAATTAAATTATTGTAATTTGCTTCCGCTTATTCTTTCCTCCGTTGTGATGTAATATCTACGTGACGGGTGAAGCGCTCTTGCGCGAAATATTGAGGATACAGTTACCGAACATGTCGAGTGATTATGTGCATCTACAGGGTTGTCCAAGGTCCTCAGGACAAGGACAACTGTAGGTGGGCCTAATACCTTGGGAGGTTCCGTCACAGGCACAACAGCAACAGCAGCAAGCACCACTACCTCCACCTCCACCACCAGTTCCACCCCGGGACAAGCACCGAGAGTTCATGAGCCATAAGCCACCGACCTTCGCCAGCTCGCTAGATCCACTAGATGCTGATGATTGGTTGAAGTCAGTCGAGAAGATGCTCAACAACGCCCAATGCTCTGACTGAGAGAAGGTTCTATATGCTTCTAGTCGTCTGACGGGTCCTGCTGCTGACTGGTGGGATTCTTATGTTGCTGCCCATGATGCTACTGACAATATTACTTGGGCAGAATTCACCACACAATTCAGAAACTACCACATTCCTGCTGGATTGATGAAGATCAAGAAGAAAGAGTTTCTGTCTTTGAAGCAAGGCAACATGTCTGTCAGCGAGTACCGTGACAAATTCATCCAGCTGTCAAGATATGCTCCTGATGAGGTAGCAGATGATGAAAGGAAGCAAGAGCACTTCACAGAGTGACTCAATGGGCCACTACAATATGCATTGGTCGCTCATACATTCCATCAGTTTAGAGGCTGCTTGATAAAGCTCTTGCTATTGAAAACAAGCGTGTTCAATTAGGAGATCTGAAGAGGATGGCGATATCCCAGGGATAGGGAAGCAGCAGTGTTCGTCCTCGCTACGGTTCACCCCACGGTACACCAGTTCACACTGGAGGCCAGCGCCCAGCTCAGCACTCACCTCAGGGGACTCCACCGACTCATCAAGCTACCGCCACTGGCACCCCGAGAAATTTTCAGGACAGAGTGCAGGCACTACTTGCTACAAGTGTGGGAAGACTAGAGATTATGCAAATGTATGCCCACAGAGGATTGCTACTTCCCCAGTTTAGAACAAACAGCAGACTCCAGGATCTGGCAAGAGATTCTCTATTGCTAGGGTTAATCAGGTCAGCGCTGATGCTACTGCGGAAGGAGCTGACATCACACTTGGTATGTTTTACATTAATGCAATTCTTGCAACAATATTATTTGATTCTGGTGCTACACATTCATTCATGTCTACTCGATATGCCAACACAAATGAGTTACCACTGAAAAATATGAAAACATCAATGATAGTAATTACACCTAAAGGGCCTGTTGAGGCAAGTTATATGACACATAGATTGACATTAACAATTATGGGAAGAGAATTATGGGCTACCGCTATAATATTAGAGGCAAGCAGTATAGATCTGATCCTTCGTATGTCATAGCTAAGAAAGGCAAAGGCCATTATACAATGTGGTAGGGGTACTGTAGAACTCACCAGCCCTAAAGGAGAAAGGTTTCAAGTTGAAATTGCAGTAACTACTTCTACCCAATGTGCGGCATTCTTTATAGATGGGGAGTTTGTTGGTGATAACATCTGGGTGGTTAGGGATTTTCTGGATGTCTTTCCAGAGGAGTTACCAGGGATGCCACCAGATAGGGAAGTTGAGTTTGTCATTGATCTCTTACCTGGGACTGCTCCTATTTCTAAACGACCATACAGGATGTCTGTAGAAGAGTTAAAAGAACTTAAGAAGCAGTTAATGGAGTTACAAGAGGCTGGGTACATTCGTCCGAGTTTCTCACCTTGGGGAGCGCCGGTTCTGTTTGTACAGAAGAAAGATGGATCACAAAGGATGTGTGTGGATTATAGATCCCTTAATGATGTTACTGTGAAGAACAAGTATGTACCCCGCATTGAGGATTTATTTGATCAGATGAGAGGTGCTAGGGTATTCTTGAAGATTGATCTCTGATCGGGTTACCATCAAATGAAGATTAGGCCATCGGATATTCCCAAGACGGCTTTCTCGACCCGATATGGTTTATATGAGTTCACGGTTATGTCATTTGGACTAACTAATGCACCAGCCTATTTATGAATCTGATGAATAAGGTGTTTATGGAGTATCTGGACAGATTCGTCGTGGTATCCATCGATGATATTCTTATTTATTCCAAGAGTGATAGTGATCATGAGGAACATCTGAGATTGGTGCTACAAAAGCTAAGGGATAATCAACTCTATGCCAAGTATAGTAAATGCGAGTTCTAGATTGATGAAGTGTCATTCCTTGGACATATTGTTTCTAATGGAGGGATATCAGTGGATCCTGCTAAAGTCAAGGAGATAATGGCATGAAGCATACCCACTACAGTTACGAAGATTTGGAGTTTCTTGGGTCTCGTAGGCTATTATCAGAGATTTATTGAAGGATTTTCTAAGATTGCTAAGCCTATGACCTCGCTTCTGATGAAGGGAAGAGAATTCAAGTGGGACTCGAAATGTCAAGATAGCTTTAATCAATTGAAGTTGAGATTGATGTCACCCCCAGTGTTGGTTATGCCAGATCTACAGAAGGGATTTGACATTTATTGGGAAGCATGTGGCCAAGGCTTGGGATGTGTGCTCATGCAAGAAGGACACGTGATTGCCTACATGTCTCGTCAGTTGCGGAAACATGAGTTGAACTATCCCACTCATGACTTAGAACTGGCAGTCGTAGTGCACACACTTAAGATATGGAGACATTATATTATGGGAAGCAAGTGCCAAGTGTACACGGATCATAAGAGTTTGAAGTATATATTCACTCAGAAGGATCTCAACCTTAGGCAATGCCAATGGTTGGAGCTCATAAATGATTATGACTTGGAGATTCACTATCACCCGGGCGAGGCGAATCTAGTTGCTGATGCCTTGAGTCGAAAGGAGAATATTCATTCAGCTATTGTGGCCCATTTACCTGAGGAGATTGTTGAGGATTTCAGGAGACTTAACCTGGAGATAGTTGCTCACACTGAAGGAGTTACTGTTGATGTGAAACCTACCTTGGAACAAGAAATTCGCAAAGGTTAGATTGGTGATGCTAAAATACAAGCGATCAAGGATCTTATTACTGAAGGTAGAGGTCCAGAATTCACGGAGGATGAGCAAGGCACCGTATCGTTCAAGGACAGGATATGTGTTCCTGATATTGATAGCCTTTGTGAGACTATATTGAAGGAAGCCCATGATTCTGATTACTCTATCCACCCTGGAAGCACCAAGATGTATCAGGATTTGAAGCAGAAATACTGGTGGTATGGATTGAAGAGAGATGTGGCTACACATGTGGCTAAGTGTGATGTGTGTCAAAGAGTTAAGGCTGAACACCAGAGGCCAGCTGGACTACTGCATCCACTGAAGATACCCGAATGGAAGTGGGAAGAAATTGGCATGGATTTCATTACTAGATTGCCTTGCACCCCGAAGGGATATGATTCCATATGGGTGATTGTGTATAGACTGACCAAATTAGCTCATTTCATTCCTGTCAAGACTACTTATAAAGGCTCTTAGCTAGCAGAGTTATATATGGCTCGGATTGTGTGTTTACACGGAGTACCGAAGAAGATCGTGTCTGATCGAGGTTCACAGTTTACCTCTAGATTCTAGAGAAGCTTTCATGAGAATATGAATACAAAGTTAACCTTTAGTACGGCTTATCACCCTTAGACTGATGGACAAACTGAAAGGACTAATCAAGTACTGGAGGATATGTTGAGAGCTTGTGCCCTTCAGCATGAAGGAAGTTGGGATAAAAGTCTAACATATGCTGAGTTCTCATATAATAATAGTTATCAGGCCAGTCTGAAGATGTCACCTTTTGAAGCTTTATATGGCAGGAAGTGCAGGACTCCTCTATATTGGGATCAGACTGGAGAAAGATAGTTCTTTGGGCCTTAACTTATTCAAGAGGCAAAAGAACAAGTCCGTATAATCCGGGAGAATTGAGGGTAGCTCAAACCAGGCAAAAGAGATACGCTGATAATAGGAGAAGACCACTGGAATTTGAGGAGGGTGATCATGTGTACCTCAAGGTGTCACCACTTCATGGAATGAGGAGATTTAAAGTTAAAGGCAAATTGTCCCCTCGCTTTATTGGACCATTCAGAATTTTTAGGCGAGTTGGGGAGATGGCATACCAACTCGAGTTACCTGATAATCTATCTGATGTGCATAATGTATTCCATGTGTCTCAACTTAAGAAGTGTCTCTATGTCCCTAAGGAACAGTTACCAATGGAGGAGCTCAGTGTTCAGGGTGATCTGACTTACACAGAATATCCTATCAAGATTCTTGACACTTTGACTCGAGTTACAAGAAATAAGGTTATAAAGATGTGCAAAGTACAATGGAGCCATCATGGAGAGGATGAAGCTACTTGGGAGAGAGAAGAAGAGCTTCGCATAGATTTTCCCCATCTTTTCCCTAGTCCTTCCTAAATCTCGAGGACAAGATTCTTTTTAAGGGGGGTATGATTTGTAATGCCCACTTTGTAAGAAAAATCTATAAATAGAAATTATATTCCTTTATATATATGTGTGTTATCTCTATTTATCATTTCATGTGGGCACCTCACTTAAACAAATAAATAATTAACAAAAGACACTCAAATAACTTGTGCATCATATTAGAGTTTTTGTGTGCTTGTGCATTTAAATAATAACAACAATAATATTAGTAGAAATAAAATAATGACTTGAGATGAAGAGTGAATCCCAAATTGAGAATTAGGGTTTGAAAATAGAGAAGGAAAGAGAAAATACTACACAATACCAAAAATAAATTTATAAAGGAATAAATTTATTCCATAAATAATTTATTCAAATCATATATTCAAAAATTTGATTACAAATTCGCCACAAAAGTTTGAATTCAAATGTGAGGTTTAAAATTTGAAAGAAAAGAGAAAAGGAAAGAAAGCATAAAAGAAAAGAAGAAGAAAACCCTAATTGGGCCAAACCGCACAAATCGGCCCACCAGAGGATTCCTTCTGCGGGGCCCAATTCTTCATCCCACGCGTGCCGACATTAGGGCCCCACCAGGTAGTCCCACGCGCTCGGCCATGTTTCCCCCCCTCGCTGCTCTACGGGACCCGCACGCCAGCCCACGAACAGACAGCTCCGTGCCCTTCGCGTTTCGCTAGCATGTGGGGCCTAGCGGTCAGACCCGCCATCTTCGCGACATTTGCGGGCGCGGCAACTGAACTCTGGGAGACTCGCTCCTTCTGGTAGTCGACCGACCTTTCCCCACCTCGCCTACGCCGTTATAAAAGGATCCTAGCCGTGACCCTTTCCTCCCCTTTTGCTCTCGCGTTTCATACTAGGCGCTGCCGTCACCACTGTTAGACTCCACTTGCGCCGCTTCAGGGAAATCTAGGTTCACACCATCGGGTGGTCATGGGAAGCAGTGTAGGAGCTTCGCCATTACCTGGGGAATCCACGCGTCTCGTTATTGGGTGGAGTCGCATCCGGTTCTGGTCTGAATCGCTCGTTGGAGCGGCCACGACATATTAGATCGGCGCGACACCATGAGCAACGCCTTCTTCGCCGCCAAAGCTGGTGAGTATCCGTGCGCCGTGTTCACTAGCTCCCTGGGATCGTGTAGCGCCCTTCAAATTAGAGCTTTGCGCGTAGTACAGAGAACTTGTGGTCACCGACGATGGTGCCACCGAGGTTCGGCTGGTGCGCCACCGTCCGGTTGGGTTAGAAAGCGGGATTGCCGGTCGCCGTAGGACCTATGATGAGCGACTGTGATCAATTAGCACATAACGTTTTGTCGTATTGAACCGGGACCGTTGATCCTCGGATGGGTGGCCACGATTAGATTCCAGATACCCCTTCGTCGTTTTGGATCTAGCGCGTTGATCGGGGATTATGTGGCTGGGAGGGTGTCAAGATCGCAAACAGTCCTCGACCGTTGATCGTAGACCGGACGTTGGATGTGAGTAACGATTTCGCGAAATGATAGTTTTAATCTGGGCTGCTAGTTTCCAATCGGACGGCGGATAGGGCGTACCGGTTCACTCTCGGATGAATCTAATCTGGGCAGTGGGGCTTTAATCTGACGGCTGAGACCCATCCATACCCCTTCGGCCTGGCGTTTTTACATATGAAACCCTCTAGAAATAGAAAATGAACCCTCCATCCATCGCCACTATTCATTGAGTCCTAAGAAGTTTGCACCGAAGCCCCTGGGTTCTCTGGTTTTCATGCGCCCAATCCAGATAGTTAGTATAACAGAGAAATTAAATTATAAATGGATTTTTAATATATAAATAAGTGCTAGAACTTGTATAAATCATAGAAAATTTATATGAACTCCAAATTGATCCGTTCCAGTTTCTAAAATTTTGTAATAACATTGTTTATCACCTAGAGTCTCTGTTTTGATATGAAAACAGTAAGAAAATTAATTTCTTACTTAATCATATATCAAGCACATAAAACCTTTGGAAATTCATAATTTAAAATCCATAACTCCAAAATTCATGATTCCTATTCCTAGGTTCTTGTTTTAATATGTAGATTATTATTATGTATTTTGTTTACATGTTTGGTGTGATGTTAATTTCTCCTTTATACTGTGTTTGTTTGTTTTGTGGCGAGTAGAAGAGCATGTGACTGAGGATCCTGGTGCCTAGCAGATAGAAGTTGCTGAGCAGGAGCTCACTGAAGGCAAGTTGTGCCCTTGACCACTTTTTACCCAATAATGTTCTTTAATATCACTTATTCATGCATAGGTTTAATTTTGATGGGACCCAATAGTTCACCCTAGTCTGTTTATCATTTTACCTTGTTTACCCCTGAATCATTTGGGTAGTTATGCTATTGCTTTACATGGTTTTGGGTTAATATTTCATTATATCCATGTTCCAATTATTTTCTTATTTTATTTATGTTCATGTCAAGATCATTATCTTTAATTGGAACATGGAGCTTAACTTGAGAAACACGTGCCACCACAAGGAAGGAATGGGACCCCTTGGCTAACTAATTAGGAAAGCTAGTGGAAGACTACCTTACCTGAAAGGGGCAAGGGCAGTAAGGGAGTTTCATGTAAGGAGGTTCTCGGGTTGATTTTGCTGCGATGGCGGTCAAACGGGGGATTCTTGCAAGTGCTCTTCCCATAATCTGTAGCGGGTTTTTGGAAGCTAGTGGAACTTTGTAAAGACCTCGTAGTGTTGCCTTGCCTCGCTTCCTTGGTAGAGGTGTATGGGAGTCGTGATCCCTTAGCAGATGGGTAACATGACTTGTGGGTACAGGGTACAACCTCTACATAGTGTGAAACTGGTATACTAGCCGAGCTCACGGTCATGAGCAGCTCAGGACTCTCGCATGATTAATTTATGGAACTTAAATTCAATTTGTCATTTGCATTGCATGGGATTATTTATTAATTTTTGTTCTATTATTTATTATGGTTTGGTATTGACTTGCATTTAGTAATTGCTAATAAAATTTGACCAACTTATTAAAAGCAATGCTCAGCTTTAACCCCTATTGTTGATCAGCCTTACACATCACATGAACTCACACCTTTGGTGAGTTCATGCACACTGGTTTTCCCACAACTTGTTGAGCTATGATCATGTGTGAGCTCACCCTTGCTATCTCACACCCCCCACCGGAGAAGAATAGGTGGTTCAGGAGGAGCCACACAACGAGGAGTTTGATCTGATCTATGTGGCGTCTCCTAGTTGACTTTATTGGCGCCAAGGATGATCCTTAGTTCGTTTTATATCTATCTTTTATTTTTTGTAAGACTTCCGCTATGTAATAAGTACTCTGATGTTATTGTGACATTTATCTCTATACACTCTGTTATTATATATGTTGTCTTCTTTGGCGCATGTATGAGATGCACCCAGCTTTGTTCCTTAAATCCGGGTGTGACTGTTGTTTAGATGGGAATAGCTAGCAAACATATTCTGGCTCTAACAAATTTTTATAACAAGAGGAACTTGTTTCTAGGAACACAAGAATTTGTACATTCTATGTTCATATATAAAATTCCATACACATGTGAAGATAATGTAGGCAGGTTTTATACTAATTTTCACTCATGTGGAAACACATGAGCACACACCATCAAGGTAAGAACTCTTCTGTGTCCTAAATCTATATAAGATCAGTAAACATCAATTTTGCAATGCCCGCTCAAATGATTCTTCATGCTAATGTTGATCCAGGTGCTTCCTGAACCTATGAAGGAGGTTCCAAAGGAACCAAAGTTCAGATATGCGATCTACATGAACGAGCTAACCGAAGTGGCATCCACCGTCAGTGGTCATATTTTCCACCATACATGCATCAAGGCTGCCATTTAGGCACATAAGAATTGACCTACCTGCTAGAGGAGACTTATTCCAATCCAGCAACACCAGGTATACCCCCCATTGCAGTCATTTTGCTACAAGTTTGTCATAGCCGGTTTTGGGGGCAAAACCGAACGCATAGCATATGTGTGCCAAGATCCATTTTCCACACATATGTTGACGTCACAAGTGTAATATATCAAAAAACAATGCAATAAAGGCGTAAAAGGGAGTAGAGTAACTTTATTACATCATCTAGATAATAGTATCTTAAAAGTATCATCATCAAAGTACAGCGGATAAAACATAGACACCCTTCCACAGGAAGGTGACTGGCGCATCATTAGACTTATATTAGTACTCATAGACATCATCTGCAAAGTCTTCTTCATCACCCTCTGATCAAAATATTAGCTAGGGGTAAGCTCACTTATGGTCGGGGCTCAGCAAGTGGTAGGAGTAATGCAAGTTTAACAAGGTAGGCTATGTATAAGCGCTAAGCATTTTAGTTGGTCAATATTTTATTGACAACATCTGACTTACTAATTGTAAGTGTATCCCAAAATTCCCAATTAAACATAAGTACAAAATTATATCAAAAGTACTTAAGTGAAACCACTTAAGCAAACCATTTATGAATCATCGAATCATGATTTATTTTTCATCTTTAAGTTCAATTATCATGTGAGGGTCCATGTTGCTCTTAACCATGAGCACGACTGACATATCAGTTTTACACTCTGCAGAGGTGGTACAACTTTACCCACAAGCCATGTATCCCCTCTAGCCTGGGTTGATTGGACCCGTAAACACTTCCTAGGTGAATGGCTAGGGATTCACTATGAGGCTTTCACAAAATATCCTTAGTACAAAGCCACCTGCTAAGGTTTCCATGTCTGTATTGATGGACCTCTAGGAGAGATAACTTAGCCAAGACTACCACCCCATGTTAACATGAGCTGCCACCAAACCACTCCCGCCCCCTCTTGCCCATCTTTCAGGTAGGGTTGCTAAGCACTAAGACTATAGACCTATTTACCAAAGCCAGAGCCATTATAGCACTCGTGGTTGCACTGTTACCTGGGTGGTCACTCCATGTTCCATTTAATACGAAATGATCATGTTTAACCATCGGGTTAACATCATAATATAAACTTCATTTCCGGAACATTAGTATCATTAACGAGTGACATCATAATTATCAAGTTGAGTGGTATCACAAATTGCTAAGGATAATGTTTATCCCACGGTAATCAAGGAATAGTTTGGTAATTCTAGGAAAATCATATTAGGCAAATCCCATCAAATTATGCAATATCGAAAAAGTAAACATTATTATATGCATTACTTGGGTACAAATAGAAATGCAGAGGGAGAATCCACTTGCCTTGCTCGAACGTGTCCTACGGGTCGTCTTCGAACGTGTTTGGTTCGTCTTACCACACAGTCAGCTTCTAATATCGATTCACATATAGTACATACAAAAGAGAACATACACCAAATAAATAAACATACACCATTACATGGGTAACATTCACCATTACATGAATAATCATATACCACACAAATTACACTTATAAATAATGCCTAAATCATAATTATCTTATTAATCCACTAAAATCTCCACTTTGAATTATCATTGGTGAAAATTATACGGGCGTGTGACTACGAAAGTATTTCACCTAGCATAGCTTAGATGAAATGACTTAACAAATTCTATAGAAATAAATAGCTAATTAATCATTTTCTTTATGACTAATAATATTTTTTTGGTTTTATCTTTTCTTTTCTAAATAGAAAGTATATGTGTCGTTAAAATGTTATTTATAAATCTCATAACATTAATATTCGAAGAACTTAATGTAAATGTCGGTGTTTTGTGTCCGACCGCACACCCGGGGTACCCTCGTGGTGCTTTTGGATAGGATGGTGTCACGGATCGTAACTCGATGGTTCGCGCTTGGGCACGAGAGAGAGAGAGAGAGAGAGAGAGTGAGTGACAAGCGGATTTCAGCAGGTTCGGACCGCTTTGAGAAGCGTAATACCCTATTTCCTGGGATGGCTTTGGGCCTGTTTGGTTTAGCTTTTTTCTGACCAGCTTTTCTGAGAATCTGGCTGTGGGGAGAATCTGGCTGTGTAGAGAATCCGAGTATCATTAGAATTACGTTCAGAGGAAGATAAAAGTGTCCATAGGGCTCAGGATCTAGAAAGTGACGGATTCCTACTATTGCAACGACACAACCGATTATGTGTTTATGTTGATTTTGAATGGTTTTTACCCAAACGAATTTTATAGAAGCTGGCTGAAAAGCTGAGCGTTTGGCAGTCCGCAGCGTTTGACCAGAAGCTGCAAAAAGCTGAAACAAACAGGGGCTTTGTATGCAAGTGGTGTTACAGGTGGTGCCTACCGAGCGGTGGGATGCTAATTAAATGAAAATGGAGGGGATCCCTTTTGGCCTTATATACACAACCGTAGGGTGCTTCCCGCATACATACTGATCATACTTTTCTTGCTTATCTCCTAATTAATAGCAAACAACCTTCACTGTCTCGAGGAAAACCTGACGCCTCCGCACCGAGCTATCTCCGGCGTTTTAGGATGTCGAGCGAGGGAAAAACGAACGACATCAACATGATCATGCCCAAGTCGTGACTAGTTCGGGCGTGGGCCCATCGCGCTCCTAGATCGGTGTAACACCCTGAATTTGGGGGTATAAAATTTCTTTCTAAATATCTACCAAATTCAGGTGTTATCCTTTACCTCTCTCTAGTCTCTCTCTCTCTCTTTTGAGTAGATGCAGCATAATTAGTGAGGGATTAATTATTTATTTTTGTCAAAACATATGTGAGTCATGATTTGTTGCATCATGCTGAGCCCAAAATACTCTTTGAATTGATGCACATGTTTGAATTGGTTTGAATTTGAATTGAAAAACCCTAAAGAAAATAAAAGGAAAAGGCAATAGAAATTCCCTAGAAAAAGAGAAAACCAATTCAGCCAAACCGGCCAAGTCCAGCCCAGCAAGGCCGCGTGCGCGCCCGCGCCGCCTGACAGGTGGGCTCCACCTGTCAGCGGCAGTTTCTTTCCCCCTCGCGCTCTCTCTCCATCCCTCTGCCCAGTGGGACCGAGTTGTCGGCGTCGGTCGCCTGCTCACCCATGCGCCCCTCTTCCGTCTCTGCCTCGTGGGCCCGTTTCGTCAGCACACCGAGTCGTTCGCTCTGCGCGCCCATTTTCCCTCGCTGTGCTGTGGGACCACCCTATTAGTTCCGCCTTCCCCGCGAAACACCATGGACCAGCGCACACGCACGCTGAGATCCCCGGCCATGTCGCCTGCCCACGCACCCCAGCTCCCTTTTGAGCACCGCTCGGACCCACACTCGCTCCCCTGCCTCATTTCACGCAAGCTCACTATCTCTCGTGCTCTGCTCTTGCCGCTCGACTTCGCCGGAGTTCTGTGTCCGCACTACCGACCGTCCAGTCCGCCAGAAGTTGTGCCAAGCCACCCTGAGCTCCGTCCCAAGGTGAGACATCCGTTCTCATGCTCGGTTTCTCCCAATTCCGCTTTGTCATGGCCAATTCGGCTTCGTCGGAGTTCGAATGTGCCGGTTCACCGCTCTCGCATGGTGACTGGCCGAATTAGCCTGGCTCTGTGCCCCTGCTTTGGTCCGTGATGTTCCCCTCACCCTGTCATAGCTAGTCTAGGCCTTAGCATGCCCTAGACCCCCTCTCTCCGGCCGGAATTCCTCGCTAGAGTTTCCCGACCCGCCCAGAGCGCCACCCCTTCGTCGTTCTCCCGTTTCCTGTCCCGTTCTTGCAAGCGGAAACCCGCTAGTGAGTTCGCCAGACCCTCTTGACCCGTTCTAGCCCTCACCGGCGACCTAGACCCCCTGGCGATCGCGTCTACCTCGCCTTCGGCAATCTCGCCGTCGCAGAGGGAGCAACGCCGGTCATCGAGCTGTAAAACCTCACACGCCTGATCGCAACTGTCCGTCCCTGATCCAACGGTTCAGACTACAGACATCGGTTCGTGTCTACGCGCTTTGCCCCTGGGTCTCACCGGTCAGTGCCTACACGCCCTAGCGCTGGGCCCCACTGGTCAGCCTGCCTCCCTCCTTAGGTCGCTGACACCCCCACCCCACTTGTCAGCCGCACTCGCTCGTCCGCACGTCCTCGCTTGCGTCCTGCACCGAGGATGCCCGGGCCAATGACGCGTGGGACCCGCCAGTCAGCCTCGCGTTCGATCCTGCACGCCCGCTTCTAATCTCGAGCGTCCATTCCCGATCGGATGGCCGAGAAGCCCGGATACCCTTTCGATGTGGTCGATTTGCTTAAGACCCCCTCGGTTTTCTGTGAATGGAACCTATAGTCCTTAGATCTCTCAGCCATGCCCCTGAGTTATTGCAGAAAGGAACCTGCGCTCATATCTAATTTCAGATTTAGGCCTAATTTTGTATTTTAAACTTCAAAACTTGTTTATTTCATATCTTTTGCATATGAACTCCAAATTTAGTGATTCAAATTGCAAAATGTTCATATGATTATTCTCTGTCCAAATAAATTATGTTCATTCACTATCTTTGCATTCTAATTTTATGCTAGGCTATAGGTTAATTTTTGTGGTAATTTATTTGTTTAATAAGATAAATAAAAAGGAAACCCTAGTGGTAAATGGATATTTAATCTTGTGAGATTAATAATATGTAGTATATGAATTTGTCCCTAGTTTAACTTTTATGTCTCATTAAAATGAGTAGAATCAGATTATGTAACCATGGAGATAGACAACACTTAGCGAATAACAAACCACTGAATGTGATTAGTTCACCCTATAACCTAAACTCCCTTTTGAGTTTATACTTTTCCTTTTGAGATATGTTCCATTGTTTGTACATGATTGGTGTGCTATTCATTTGTCATTTTTCAAATGTATTGAATGTATGATCGCTTTATTTAGACGACGAGCAGCCTGTGGTTTCTTAGTATGTTGCCGAAGATCTTCCTGAGCAACAACCTGGTAAAGGCAAGTGTCCTCTAACCTATTATGTCCTACTTACTTTATAATTCACCGTCCCGCATTACATTATTGAAACCTAAGGATTGACTACTCTGTATTTATCTTGTCCTTGCTTATCTTTTGGGTTATCATGGTTAGCTTTATGCTATTGCTTCAACTTAATCAATGAACATGATGTGAATATTTATGATACGATGATGTTATCCCGATTATGATCTTGTGATATTTTAGGGGGACTCAGCTCATTTTCTGAGTACCTCTCCATAAGGACCTGTTCGTTGAGTGACCACCCGGGATAACAGTGCAACCATGAGGGTGGAATGGGATGCCCTTAGCTAAATAACTAGATGAACCTGGGGTGTAGTTGGCTTTGCCGGAGGGCCATCAATGGGAGTCGGGGCGTAGTGCTCGCTCTGCCAAGGGGGAGTGCAGAGGTTCATTCGATTTGGTTTTGTTAGTCACCCACCATGGGGAGGTGTACTATGTTTGTACGACTGGCGAAAGCTAACGAATAGCTATGCACTACGGGAGTCTTTGTAAAGGCTACGTAGTGAGACCCTGTCAGGTCACCTTGGTAGTGATCAATGGAGAGTCATGATCTCTGGTAGAATGAGAATCACGACTTGTGGGTAAAGTGTGCAACCTCTGCAGAGTGTTAGAAACTGGTATATCAGTCAAGATCACGGTTAAGAGCGGCCTTGGGATCCTCTTTGATTAGAAGAACTTTGGATACTCTTATGATGATGTTTAATGATGATGGTTATAATTATGATCTCTGGTATTTCCTCTTAGAGGGAGTACATTTGGGTAATAACTGGGTTTATTACTAAAACTTGGCTCAATCAATAGTAATAAATACTTGACCAACTAAAAGCAACTGCTTAGCCTTAACTCCACATACAGCTAGTCCACTTTAGCCAAACGGGACATTTGCTGAGTATGTTGATGTGTACTCACCCTTGCTTTAAAACCACCCCACCCCAGGTTGTCCCCACTGTATTTAGTTCTCAGGAGGAGATGCTGGCAACATGGAGGACTTTAAGGAGTTTCAAGACTACGACGAGTTCTAGTTATCTTAGTGGCAAACCCCCAGTCAGCTGCCTGTGAAGGCCTTATCTTCTACGTTTCGTATTCCGCACTTTGATTATGTTAATGACTAAGTTATAGACTCCATGGATGTCTTGGACATCTTGATGTAATAAAGTACCTTTCTGCTATTTACTTTGAGCAATGTGTGATGATGTCCAATTATGTAATCGCTGTGCACGTGAGTTTCTGATCGTGGCACGTACATGGTTCACATTCGGTTTGCCTTCCAAAACCGAGTGTGACATAAGTGGTATCAAAGCCTTGCTGACTGTAGGACCCCTAACCTAGACTAGAATGGTCGCCCTAAGCACTATAGACCTCTACCCTTACCTTCATCTTTAGTGTCATTTCAAAAGTTGGTCAGCTTGACCAATTCTATGTTATTACTCACCTTACAAAATTTTTGTCTCACTTTACTTTTTGTTTACTTGCTGGCACATAGTTCTACTCTCTCTTGTGCTTACGATGTCTTTTATAGATGGCTCGTATTAGATGTACTGCCCGTAAGTCAGTGATCCCCTTTTTGCCCTCTTGCCTGGCGGAGCGCCCTCTGCGCCGCACAGTGACTGGTCAGTCTAGCCATCTAGAGAGACTACATCGTCGCTTGCACGAGGAGCAGGAGCACTGACACTAGGAGTAGGAGCAGCAGGACTCTTCCCCCTCGCCTCAGCAGGAGGTGGAGTCTGGGAGGCAGCCTTCCCCTACACCTCAGCCAGAGATGCCCCCTGCACCACCATAGGGCATCCCGGTTGCTGGAGGAGACCCTAACGGAGACGATGATGCCGACGCCGATGGCAGTTCGAGCCACAATGTGACACCCTAGGTGTCAGTTTCGTGTTATGTCAGGAGGTTTGTCCTAATCTCGGACGCTCAGTGAAAATTTCTATCTTCTTATCACATTTATCTCCTTTCATCAAGTTAATCGTAAATACTTCACCGAATTCGGAGCTATTCGATCTCGACGAATGCCAAATTTGGAGCCTGTTAAAACTTTTATTCTCGGCACGAATGCGAACTCGATAATCCATCTCGATTTATAAATCTCATCTGAAGCTCATTAAATCAAACTCTCGACAGCTGTTATTTAGTCTGAGTCCGAGTTTAATTCCTCGAACATTGATCTATGTCCAAAAATTAATCTGAGTCCATACTCTCAAACAGAAGACTCAATATTTCGTCCTCTAATTAATTCTTATCCGACTCGGCTTAATACTCTGCGTTCGGTCTGAAATTCAAAAATCCATCGGCAACGATTTTTATTAATCCAACTCGCTTTATCTCGATCACGAATCTGAAGCTGATCGGTCTCAATCCATTTTATTCCTAAATGGTCACGAGGAATTAATTTCCGAGCGACGCTAAACAAATCAAATTCCTAGTACGGATAATCCTTCGCTCTGTCCGACAGAGCACCAGCTCGCTCTGCCTTTGCACAGACGATTTCCGCGGGAGCATTTTTATTCCAGGAAATAATTTAGCGCGGCCTGTTTGAGTGTTTTGGGATAAGCCCAACCCAGCCCATTTGGCCCATTAAGAAACCCTAACCCCAGGCTCCTTCTATAAATAGGATCCCTCTCCCCTTGCACTTGGCAATTTTTCACTCCCACCCCTCACCTTTCCCTAGCCGCCACCAGCCTTCTCTTCCTCCCCACGCCATCTTCCTCCCTGTTTCACGCCAGCTGCACGCCAGCGCAGGGGCAGCGGCCTCCATGGCCGAGCGCCCTTCCTCCTTCTCCCTCGCGCAGGCCTGCTCCAGCCGAGCACCTCTCCATGGCATCGTCCCCAACCTTCCAGCCATGGTATAGGTCTCATCCTCGGCTCCCTCACCTTCCACATGCAGCAGCGGACCTCCTCCTTTGGCTCGTCCTCCCCCTGCTCCCCAACCAGCAAGAAGCCAGTGGTCTCCCCTTCCCTGCTCTTGCCATGGCCGAGCCCCCTCTGTTGCAAACCGAACTCCATCTCCGGCCAGGAGTCACGGTGCCCTGCACAGCGTTCTCTCGCCCCTGTTTTTCCCCCTTGGTCGCGCGCAGGAGCTCCTTGGGCCGACCTCGGTAAGGTCCATGTCCATGGCGACGCAGCAGCTTCCCCCAGCCTCCCATGGCACCCCCTGTGAGCTCAGATTTCTCCCTCACGGCGCCCCTCCCTGCGTAGCTCTTTTCCTCCATGGCCGCCAGCTTTTCTTTGCTGCGTCTGCCTTCCAAGAACAACGTGCAGTGGCCTCCCCATGCTCATGGTCTGCAACATGAAGTCGCGCGCTGCAAGTTCGATGTTTTGCGCAGCAACCCGACGTCTCTGCTCGCTACCGGTTCGCTGTTTTGTGAAGCAGTGAGCAGCACGCCGTGATGCCGCCGGGTGTTTGCTGTTTTTGCGCAGCCCCGTCATCGTCGTCGTCGTTCACCCCCGGTGAGACCACGTCAATTCTTGTTTGATTCCACATCGGCAATTTTTTTTCTTTGGTGATTAATTGTGTTTATGTGCTGTTTCGTTTTGTTTTGTGGAGGAGAGGAACCCCGTGTTTTGCGTGAAGAAGGCAAGCCGCTCAACGCTCGTCGATGTTCGGAGCGATGCACAAATCGAAATCGCCATCGTCCTTACAAACACCGATTGGGTTTGTTTATGGTGAGCTGATGCATGTCGCTCTCGATAGACTCGATTAATTATTTTGAATGGATGTGTGTAAAATGTTTCGGTTATGCGCATTGGTAGGATCGCGTTTGCGATTGGAGAACAAGAGGTTAGTCTAATTAGGTTTTGGTCGATGATGTGCATGTGTGATTATGTGTGTGAAAATACATTTATATGAATGGAAGCGTGTAGAGCAGAAAATGAAGTAAAAAAAGAACTCCGATGTTTTTTTATCTTGGTAGGAAAAATATGCGAAGCGTTGTTTGATGCGAAAAACTAAGTTACAAAATGCGGATTATGTTTTGGGAAATGTATCGATATGTGGTTATGCGAAAAGTATAATTGTTTTATGCAATGTGATGGGATTCATGATTATATAGAGAGTATATTTATTAATGTGACGAGTAGTTTAGAAAATGCTAGTTGCATAGAGGATGAATTATTAAAACATGAGTATCGGAGTTCATATATTAGTGGTCGCGCCACATTGATTGAAGTGTCTCGAGTGCACGCCACCATATGGTTGTATACAAGACAAGGTAATGCGCATGATGAGTTTAGTAAAAATCCATCGGTGTCACTAGTGTTAAGTTGAGGTTTATTTGCGCGTGGAAAGTTACAGTGTGTTTAATACTTAGAACTCTTAGTCGATAGTAGAAATTGTTTTGGCTTAGGTAGAGAGGTGATGACATGTCGTAAGTAGTCATCACTCCCTCTATAATTATAAGTCGAGTCTATACACGTTAGGCGTTCCTTAAATTGTGCTTCGCAAATAAGTGTATTTTGTGTAGTGTGGATTGATTGTGAGTGCATGTGTCATAAGAAATGAATTAGTGCGTATATAGGCGATGAATGGGTGTGATGAAATGGTGACATGCCTTCGTAGTCATCATGTCGTCTGTTGGTGACATAACTAAGGGTCGTAGAGAAAGGTCGATTACCTGTGTGTTATTATTGTCACCTTGCGGTTCTGCATGAATTGCAATGTGAAGTGGTAGGCTCTCAATTTGATGCTAGATGTCTAGGTAGACTTTTGTGAATTGTGGTGCTCGGACCGTCGAGATGAAGGTTAAGTCGGTCGATGCCGATTAAGTAGTTAAAATGATTAATGGAATAATCTTGGGGTTAAAACTAGAAAGTAGTGTTCTCGCACCCGTTTGGGATGTTGTAGCCCAATTGCGCATGGTTATGATCACGGGTAAAAATTAGTAGTGCTCATGTGGTGTCTAAGCTAAAATGCGAACTAGTGGGTGAAAAGCGTTTCGATATACATATATGCCGGATTTGATGATTGTGGTGAATGCGTTGATTAATTGTGTATGGTAGTTCTAGAGCGCGAAATAACTTGTATAAAAATTAGCAAGTCTACTTGTTAGTTCTCACTTGGTTATTGTCACACCCGGTTTCAGAAGGCAAACCGAATGCGAACTATGTACGTGCCAGGATCAGAACTCACGTACACAGCGATTACATAAATGAACACCATCGCACAATGCTCGAATAATAACATAAAAGAGTAAAAACTTATTACATCACAGAGTCATAGACATCCACATAGTCATCGACTTAACAGTTAGATCAAAGTGCTAAGCGAAACGCAGTAAAGATAAGGCCTTCACAGGCAGCTGACTGGGGGTTGCCGCCAACCCACACCTAGAATTCATCGTAGTCTTGAAACTCCTGGAAGTCTCCTTCCACGGCTTCGCCTTCTCCGGAGCAGTGGTTACAATGCGGACAACCTGGTGTTTTGTGGTAAAGCAAGGATGAGTACACATCAACGTACTCAGCAAATGTCCCGTTTGGCTGAAGTGGACTAGCTTTATATGGGGTTAGGCTCAAGCAGTTGCTTTCAGTTGGTCAGGTATTTATCATTAGTAGAAGCCAGATTTTATCATTAACCAGCCCATGAACCCTTTCCTCATCGAGGAACAACATCATCATATTCGAACCAAAACCATAACATAATCCTTGTATCTCGAACCATCTGTATCTCTAATCAAAGAGGATCCCAAGGCTGCTCTTAACCGTGAGCACGGCTGATATATCAGTTTCACTACCCTCTGCAGAGGTCGCACACTTTACCCATGAGTCATGATTCCCTTTCTGCCCGGGGAGAGCTAATCCCCATTGACCACTACCTAGGTGGTCCAGCAGGGTATCACTACGTAGCCGTTACAAAGATTCCCTAGAGATCATAGCTGCCCGTTAGGTTTCTCCAGTTTGATAAACACAGTACTGCTCCCCGCAGGAGAGTGACTAACAAAAGCAAAACGAAAGAACCCCGGCACTCAGCCTCGGCAGAGCAAGCACTGTGCCTGGACCCCATTGACGGCACGACGGCGAAGCAACTACACCTCTAGTTCCTCTAATTATTTAGCTAAGGGCGCCCCATTTCACCCTCATGGTTGCACTGTTATCCCGGGTGGTCTCTCAACGAACAGGTCCTTACAGAGAGGTACTCAGGAAACAGCCTGAGCCCCCTAGAGTATCACAAGATCATCAACATAACCAGGATAACAGTATCATAAATATTCACATCATGTTCATTGATTAAGTTAAGGCAGTAGCAGAATGCTAACCATAATAGCCCATAAGGTCATCAAGGATAAAGTAAAGTGTAAAGCTAGTCAATCCTTAGGTTTCAAGTAAGTAATGCAGGACAGTGTATTATAAAGTAAATGGGACATAATGGGACTGAGGACACTTGCCTTCACCAAGCTGCTGATCAGGGACTTCCTCTGCAACTGCCTCGGGAAACACAGACTGCTCGTTGTCTACGTAAAGCAATCATTCACACTATGCACTTGGGAAAATAACAAACAAAACAATATGCCAAACATATGCAGCAGAGAGTGGTCACAAGCTCATAACAGAAAAGGGATAGGCACTTTGGTGTTCCCTAGGTCTGGGGTAGGGGACTATACAAAAGATTCATTATTCACTAATCAAGTTTAAGTCAGTGGTGGAATTAAATAATTATCTGGTTTAAGTTCCTAAACTTAAGGGTTTGAGTCTATAAACTTAAGTGCTCCAACTTTTATTAAAGTCTACTACCTTTTATTTATCCCAAAATAGAGTTCCAATAACCTTAATCCTATCCTAATGATTAACCATTAATTGGAACATGGAAACAGCAGAGAAACATTGCATAAATAAATAGGTAATAATTTTATGAACATTTTGCAATTTGAAGCACCTAATTTGGAGTTCATATGGCAAAGTTATGAATTTTACAAGTTTTAGGGGTTAAAAATATACCCTAAGGACCTATTTTGAATTAAATAAAAGGGCTGAGGACTTAACTGCGAAAAACCAGGGACGGCGGGCGCAAAATCCAGAAAACCGAGGGGTTCTTTAAGAAAATGCGCGGGCGAAGGGGTATCGGGCGCTTACAGCCGTTAGATCTCAGATCAACGGCGAGGATTAGATCCTGCGGCGGGCGCGCGGGCGCGCGGTGGCTCGGGGTGGCTGACAGGCGGGACCGGGCGGGCAGAGCGCGCGGGCGGACCGACAGGCGGGGCCGGGCGGACAGCGCGAGCGCGCGGGCGACTGGCAGGCGGGGCCGGGCGGACAGCGCGAGCGCGCGGGCGAGCTGACAAGCGGGGTCGGGCGGACAGAGAGGCGGGGCTAATTAAATCAGGGCCGCCCGATCTCGGGTGAACGGCGGGGATTGGGTGGCCAGGCTGAGCCTCTCCTACGGCTAGCTGGGGCGGCGGCGCTCGCGCCAGTGGCGGAGGAGCTCGCCGGAGACGAGGGGAGCGGGGGCCTGGCGGGCTCCCGGGGCGACCTGAGTGGCCGGGGAGGTCGGGGGGGCGCGGGGAACTCTCTGGTGGGGTCTGGGTCGGGGCAGGGGCACCGGAGGGGGGGCGATTCGCGGCGGGGCGGCTCGGCGGCGGCGCTGAGCGACTCCGGCGAGAAATCAAGCGCGCTAGAGTGCAAGACAAGGCGCAATAGGAGCGGGGGAGATTCCTTACCTCACGGCGAACTCCGAGGACTCCTCGGCGACGACGGAGACGCGACGGTGGCCCGGGTCGACGGCGGTGGCTGCACGGCGGACGACGGGTGAGCGCGGGCAGAGAGAAATAGGGAGGGGGAGAGGGAATTGGGGCGCGTTCCGGGTTGCGGACGTCGGGGTGGAGCTCACCGGGGCTAAGGGCGCGGCGGAGCTCCAACGGCGACGGGGAACCGAGCTCGGGACGGCGGGGTTATGGCGGCGGCGCTCTGCGTGCGCGCAGCGAGAGGGAAAGGGCGAGAGAGGGGGCCGGTTGGTGCGCAAATGAGGGAGGGGGCGAGGGCGAGTGGGACTCGGGGCTCAAGTGGCCGAGGGCGGGGTTGGGGTGAGCTCCCCACGCGCGACGTGGGCGCGGAGACCGCGGGCGCGCGCGACTCGGCGGCGGTTACGCGAGAACGGCGAAGCTGACAGCTGGGACCCGCGACGCAGAGAGAGAGAAGAAGTCGGGCGCGGGCGCGAGGAAAGCGGGGCTGACCGGGAGGGCCCACGGGCAGAGAGAGCGAGGGAGATGGCGCACGCGCGGGCGGGGGCGCCGACAGGTGGGACTGGCCGAGCAGAGAGAGGGAGAGCGGGCGCACGGGAGGCCGCTGCGCCGACAGGCGGGGCCCGCTGCGCAGAGAGAGAGAAGGAGCGGGAGGGCGCGCGCGCGAGCTGGGCCTGATGGGCCGAAAGGCTGAGGGGGCGGCGGGTTTGGGCTGCTTTCCTCTTTTCTTTTATTTTGGAATTTCCTTTCTCTTTTCCTTTTATTTTCTCCATTTGATTCAAATTCAAACAAGCCACAAACTCAAATCAAACCTTCCAAGAATTATGCACCAAGCAAAAAAAAATGAAATCTAGGGTTCAACATGATGCAACAATTCATACTCCCTTAGGGTTTAACATAATAAACTATAATTACAAGTAAAATAAGCACTTAGCTCCTATAGAATTGAGAGAGAAAAGAATGAGGAAGGATGAGAAAAGGAAGTAACACCTGAATTTGTGAATATGAGCAAAGAAATTTTATACCCCCAAATTCAGGGTGTTACAAACCTATCCCCCTTAAAAGAATCTCGCCCCCGAGATTCAAGGTTGGTCAGCAAAGAGTTCAGGGTATTTGGCTTTCAGATCATCTTCTCGTTCCCAAGTTGCTTCTTCCTCCGAGTGGTGACCCCATCTGACTTTGCACATTCTGATGGTATTCCTCCGGGTGATTCTGTCTGCAAACTCCAGAATCTGCGTTGGCTTCTCTATGTATGTCAGATCCTCCTGGACTTCCAAACCCTCCACTGGCAACTGTTCTTCTGGTACTCGCAGACACTTCTTCAATTGTGACACGTGGAACACATTGTGCACTGCCGACAAACTTTCTGGTAGGTCGAGTTGATAAGCCACTTCTCCACGCTTTGCTTGAATCTGATATGGTCCAACGTACCGGGGTGCTAACTTGCCTTTAACTCCGAACCTTCTGACTCCCCTGATAGGTGACACCTTCAGATAGACGAAATCCCCCACTTCGAAGCTCAGTTCTCTTCTCCTTCGGTCCGCATAGCTTCGCTGCCTTGATTGTGCTATCTTCAGATTCTCCCGAACCATTTTGATGTTCTCTTCGGCTTCAAGCAAAATGTCGGGGCCAAACACCTGTCTCTCTCCAGGCTGGTCCCAATGCAGCGGAGTCCTACAACTCCGTCCATAGAGTGCCTGAAACGGCGACATCTTCAAGCTGGCTTGGTAACTATTGTTGTAGGAGAATTCTGCATAAGGTAACCTTTTGTCCCATCCTGACTTGTCTTGCAACGCACAGGCTCTCAGCATATCTTCTAGGATCTGATTAGTTCTTTCAGTCTGACCGTCTGTTTGCGGATGATAAGCCGAGCTGAAGTTCAAATGGGTGCCCAAGGCTTCTTGTAGCTGCTGCCAAAAATGAGAGGTGAACTGCGTTCCTCGGTCTGACACTATCTTCTTCGGCACACCATGAAGGCAAACTATCCGTGACATGTATAACTCAGCTAACGTTGCTCCGGTGTATGTGGTCTTCACAGGTATGAAATGGGCCACCTTTGTTAATCGGTCCACAACCACCCAGATGGAATCATAACCGGC
Source organism: Zea luxurians (assembly GCA_029449295.1). NCBI lineage: Eukaryota > Viridiplantae > Streptophyta > Magnoliopsida > Poales > Poaceae > Zea > Zea luxurians. The sequence continues at coordinate 37,608,435 of JAOPSE010000001.1, read as the reverse complement.
CCGGGTACGAGGTAGGCCAACTATAAAATCCATCCCGATCTCATCCCACTTCCACTGAGGAATCCGCAATGGCTGCAACAATCCGGCGGGCCTTTGATGCTCTGCTTTGGTTCTCTGACAGCTATCACAGATGGCAACATATTCTGCGATCTCTCTTTTCATGCCATACCACCAAAACCTCCTTTTTAAATCCTGGTACATCTTTTCACTTCCCGGGTGTATAGAGTAGGCTGTCTCATGAGCTTCCTTTAGGATCAGCTCCCGAATAGGTTTGAGGTCGGGGACACACAATCGGTCCTTGAACCATATTACCCCCTCTTCATCCTCTCGAAAGTCTTTGCCTCTTCCTTCCAAGATTAGCTGCCGGATTTTGTTGATGCTTTCATCATCCTTCTGCCCTTCTTTGATTTCCCGCTCTAGGGTGGGCTCTAATTCCACTGTTACTCCTTGCGTACTGTTCAGGAAACCGAGACTCAGTCTGTCGAACTCCTTGGCTAACTCATATGGCATTGGGTACATGGCCAACATATTGACTTGACTCTTCCTGCTCAGAGCATCTGCAACCACATTGGCTTTGCCTGGATGGTAATGTATCTCCAACTCATAGTCTTTGATCAATTCCAACCATCTTCGCTGCCTCATGTTTAACTCTGACTGGGTGAATATGTACTTCAGACTTTTATGATCTGTGTAGATGTCGCACTTCTGTCCATACAAGTAATGTCTCCAGGTCTTCAAAGCATGAACTACTGCTGCCAACTCCAGATCATGTGTGGGATAATTTTTCTCATGGATCTTCAGCTGCCGAGATGAATATGCTACAACTCTTCCTTCTTGCATTAGCACACATCCCAATCCAGTGTAAGAAGCATCGCAATACACTGAGAATGGCTTGTGAACATCAGGCAGAACTAACACAGGCGCTGTGGTCAATCTATTTTTCAGTTCTTCAAATGCTTCCTGACACTTTTGGGTCCACTTGAACTCAACTTTCTTCGCTAGTAACGCTGTCATTGGTCTTGCAATCTTTGAGAAGCCTTCGATGAAACGCCTGTAATACCCAGCCATTCCAATGAAACTCTTGATCCCACGAACATCCTTTGGTGCTTTCCAGTTCAGGATATCTGCCACTTTCTTTGGATCCACTGCCAACCCTTCTTGATTTATGATGTGACCCAGAAACAAGACTTCATGAATCCAGAACTCGCATTTGCTCAGCTTGGCATACAGCTGTTGCTCTCGTAGCCTTTGCAATACCATCTTCAAATGCTCCACATGCTCTTCCTCACTTTTGGAATATATGAGAATGTCATCGATAAACACTACCACAAACTTGTCCAGATAATCCATGAACACACTGTTCATCAGGTACATAAAGAAGGCTGGCGCATTTGCCAAACCGAAGGACATCACTGTGAATTCATATAACCCGTACTTGGTGATGAATGCTGTCTTCGGTATGTCCGAGGGTCGGATTCTGAGTTGATGGTAGCCTGACCTCAGATCTATCTTCGAGAATACGCTGGCACCTCTGAGCTGGTCAAACAAATCTTCTATCCTCGGCAGGGGGTACTTGTTCTTGACTGTGACTTCATTCAAGGCTCTGTAGTCTATGCACATCCTTTTGGTACCATCTTTCTTCTCTACAAACAACACCGGAGCGGCCCAAGGCGAGGTACTTGGTCTGATGTAACCCTTCTCTAACATCTCATCTATCTGCTTCTTGAGTTCCACCAATTCTGGTCCAGACACTCGGTAGGCTCTTTTGGAAATGGGGGCGGTACCAGGGATAAGCTCTATGGCAAACTCAACCTTTCTCTCGGGTGGCATGCCCGTTAGCTCCTCGGGAAATACGTCCGGAAAGTCCGACACTACCTTGATAGTCTCGAGCGGGTTGGGCTCCTTACTGTCAACTGAAATCTGGTGACAGACACCCTCCGCTGATTTAGGCATCCTTAGCTCAGCCACTACCTCTTCTCCTGACGGGGACTTCAATGTTACGGTCCTCTTGTCACAGCTAATATTCGCTTCATACCTCATTAACCAATTCATCCCTAGAATGACATCTATCCCAGGGGTGTCTATTACTATTAGGTCACTGGGGAACCCTATCCCCCTTATTTCCACCCTTATATTTGAGCACATTCTATCTGCTTGCACCTTACCACCAACCGAATTAATCCTCATGGGCGGCATCATTGCCTCTACTGAGATGTTATGCAATTCTACCCAGGTTGCAGTGACAAATGAATGAGTTGCACCAGTATCAAATAGCACTTTCGTGGGATGAGATTCGACTGAAAACATACCTACTGCCACATCTGGTGCATCCTGGATCGCTTCGGCCTCCAAGTGGTTCACCTTTCCACGGTTGTACGCTTGGTTACGATTGCCTGTCGTTGGCTGCAGTACACCCTGCCTTGTTGGAGCATTGGGGTTGGTCTGCTGCTGCGCCATCTTCTTTGGGCACTGCATCGCCCAGTGGCCTTGCTCTCCGCAGTGGAAACATCCTCTGCCTCCTCCTTGTGTTGGGGCTGCCTGGTTGCTCTGGTTTGCTGCTGAGGCAGGAAGGCGAGGTGCCTGGTTGTTCTGCTTCTGATACTGATTACCTCCCTGCTGGCTGTTCTGACGATACTGCTGCTGCTGTTGGGGGTACTGCCTCTGGAACTGCTGCTGATGCGGACGCTGATTCTGATTTTGATATCCCTGTGGGTGACCGGGCCTGCCTTGCTGAGATGAACTGCCTGAGAAACGTGGACGGCTGATGCCTCCGGACTGGGGCCCACTCATCTTACGCTTCCGATCTTCCATGTCCTTACGCTTCTTCTCAGTCATAATTGCCCTATCAATCAGGTGCTGGAAGGTGGGGAAGGTGTGATTCATCAGCTGGTAATGCAGGGGATCCACTAAACCCCTCATGAACCTGTACTGCCTTTTAGCATCAGTGTTGACATCCTCAGGTGCATAACGAGATAGCTGCAGAAACTTGTCTCTGTATTCACTAACAGACAGGGGTCCCTGCTTCAGAGCCAGAAACTCTTCCTTCTTCACGATCATCAGTCCCTCCGGCACATGGTACCTGCGGAAACACTCGCTGAATTCCTCCCAAGTGATGGCTTCGGGGTCAGCATGTGTGGCGAGGTAGGACTCCCACCAGGACTGGGCTGCTCCCCTTAGCTGACGGGGACCATACAGAACCTTCTCCCTGTCGTCACATTGAGCGGTGCGCAGTTCTCTTTCCACTGCGCGCAGCCAGTCTTCTGCATCCATGGGGTCAGCAGAATGGGCGAAGGTAGGAGGGTGCCCTCTCATGAACTCACCACGCCTATCTCGTGGCATCTGGGGCATCTGCACTTGCAACTGGGGTTGAGGTTGCTGTTGAGCCTGCTGCATGGCTGCCAGAGTCTGCCCAATGGCCTGCACTGCCTGAGTCTGCATCAAGAACATCTGCTCCACTGTCATCGGGGGTGGCGGGGGAGGCTGCCTCGGTTGTTCCTCCTGTTGGTCATGCTGCTCTTGCTGAGCACGCCTGTTGCATCGGCGCCTGTTGTCAGACATCTGTGGAAGACATTCATACATCAGCGTTGATCTTACAATCCTCCAGCATAAGAAAAGGGAATACAGAATTCTTCAGGACACTGAGTGAACAAAAAGTTTCACTGATCCTCATAATGATTCAACACAGCTTCCCAGATGAGAAGGAAAGTAGAAGTAAATGGCTTCCCAACTAAATAACTAACTTTATTAACATTACTAGCTAGGCCAAACTGCAGGGGAAACCCACAGGTTGGCAACAGTCATTACAAAGACCCAAATCCAGCACAAGTTCATCATAACAAGCATGCAAGCAACTGATAAGCAAACTAAACTGAATGGAAGCAACTGTTAAGCAAACTAAACTAACTATCTAAGACTGAGACATGTGACTTAAGAATTATTACAAAATTCGACGCTAACGATCTAAGGATCCAAATCTATCCTGGTCTTACAGACAGGGGAACCATAAGTGTGATGACCACGTGGCGGCGAGCGGTATGGGTGCTGAGTCCCAACAGGAGCGGGAGAACCACCCTCCTGGTGATGGCGCTCTGCCAGCTCAGCACGCAACTTTGCAATCTCCGTTCGAGCCCTGCTCAGCTCGTCCAGAGAGTGGTCCAGCTCAGTGTTAAGCACTGCGACTAGGTTGACTGTGCTGCTCAACCTAGGGTTAGCCTCACCAACAGGTGAGACAACCACACTCTCTGTGCTGCCAGTAGGGCGGCGGGGGTAGTACCGAAGGTTAAGACCGTCGGCCACGCCACCGAACAAAGAACAGTACTGGGAGAGTGCACGTCGTGCTGCATCCTGCATAGCCGCCTCTGCAGTGTCCCTCTCGGAGATGGAATAGTGCTCCGAAACGGCCTCCGCACCCCGGAGGTCATCCTCCGGACGGCGAACTAGGCAGGTAGCCTCCCAGCGGTCCGGGTATCTCCCGCGACTGTGCTGGTAGACCACACAACGATACTCGATCGACCAGGTGTGCCGGTCGAAAGCCTGGCGCAGCAAGGTGTCGAGTGCGTCGTGGAAGTGACAACCGCGAGCGGCGTCACGAGTGATGGGTCGGGCGACCCATCCTTCCGCCTCCTGCGGCTCAGAAGACTCCGTGCTGTGGTCTGAGTCGTCGTCGTCGGGGTCTCCTCCAGGTCCTCCTCCAACAGCCGGGACGTCCCGGGGTGGTGCAAGGGGCGCCTCCAGCTGGGCAACAGAGGAACGGGGCCTCACGGACTCCACCTCACGCTGGGATGAGGAGGAAGAGCCCTGCTGCTCTCTGTGCTGGCGTCGGCGTTCCTGCTCCTCACGCAGGCGGTGGTGCAGCCTCTCCAGGTGACTCGACTGACCGGACACGGTGCGGTGCAGAGGACGCTCCGCAAGTCGAGACGGCAGGAAAGGAATCACCGACTTACGTGCAGTGTGTCTAAGACGAGCCATCTACAAAAGACACCGTAAGCATAAGAGTAAGAGCAGAACTAATATGACAAGTGAATAAACCATAGACAGAATAAGATAAAAATTTTAACAAGGTATAATATAGTATATATATATGTAGTGAAACATAGGGTTGGTCGAGATGACCGACTTTTGAAGTAACCTCAGAGGTCAAGGTGAGAGAGAAGGTCAATAGTCCTTAGTACGACCAGTGCTACTCTAGGTCAGCGGTCCTACAGTCAGCACGGCTTTGATACCACTTATGTCACACCCGGTTTCAGAAGGCAAACCGAATGCGAACTATGTACGTGCCAGGATCAGAACTCACGTACACAGCGATTACATAAATGAACACCATCGCACAATGCTCGAATAATAACATAAAAGAGTAAAAACTTATTACATCACAGAGTCATAGACATCCACATAGTCATCGACTTAACAGTTAGATCAAAGTGCTAAGCGAAACGCAGTAAAGATAAGGCCTTCACAGGCAGCTGACTGGGGGTTGCCGCCAACCCACACCTAGAATTCATCGTAGTCTTGAAACTCCTGGAAGTCTCCTTCCACGGCTTCGCCTTCTCCGGAGCAGTGGTTACAATGCGGACAACCTGGTGTTTTGTGGTAAAGCAAGGATGAGTACACATCAACGTACTCAGCAAATGTCCCGTTTGGCTGAAGTGGACTAGCTTTATATGGGGTTAGGCTCAAGCAGTTGCTTTCAGTTGGTCAGGTATTTATCATTAGTAGAAGCCAGATTTTATCATTAACCAGCCCATGAACCCTTTCCTCATCGAGGAACAACATCATCATATTCGAACCAAAACCATAACATAATCCTTGTATCTCGAACCATCTGTATCTCTAATCAAAGAGGATCCCAAGGCTGCTCTTAACCGTGAGCACGGCTGATATATCAGTTTCACTACCCTCTGCAGAGGTCGCACACTTTACCCATGAGTCATGATTCCCTTTCTGCCCGGGGAGAGCTAATCCCCATTGACCACTACCTAGGTGGTCCGGCAGGGTATCACTACGTAGCCGTTACAAAGATTCCCTAGAGATCATAGCTGCCCGTTAGGTTTCTCCAGTTTGATAAACACAGTACTGCTCCCCGCAGGAGAGTGACTAACAAAAGCAAAACGAAAGAACCCCGGCACTCAGCCTCGGCAGAGCAAGCACTGTGCCTGGACCCCATTGACGGCACGACGGCGAAGCAACTACACCTCTAGTTCCTCTAATTATTTAGCTAAGGGCGCCCCATTTCACCCTCATGGTTGCACTGTTATCCCGGGTGGTCTCTCAACGAACAGGTCCTTACGGAGAGGTACTCAGGAAACAGCCTGAGCCCCCTAGAGTATCACAAGATCATCAACATAACCAGGATAACAGTATCATAAATATTCACATCATGTTCATTGATTAAGTTAAGGCAGTAGCAGAATGCTAACCATAATAGCCCATAAGGTCATCAAGGATAAAGTAAAGTGTAAAGCTAGTCAATCCTTAGGTTTCAAGTAAGTAATGCAGGACAGTGTATTATAAAGTAAATGGGACATAATGGGACTGAGGACACTTGCCTTCACCAAGCTGCTGATCAGGGACTTCCTCTGCAACTGCCTCGGGAAACACAGACTGCTCGTTGTCTACGTAAAGCAATCATTCACACTATGCACTTGGGAAAATAACAAACAAAACAATATGCCAAACATATGCAGCAGAGAGTGGTCACAAGCTCATAACAGAAAAGGGATAGGCACTTTGGTGTTCCCTAGGTCTGGGGTAGGGGACTATACAAAAGATTCATTATTCACTAATCAAGTTTAAGTCAGTGGTGGAATTAAATAATTATCTGGTTTAAGTTCCTAAACTTAAGGGTTTGAGTCTATAAACTTAAGTGCTCCAACTTTTATTAAAGTCTACTACCTTTTATTTATCCCAAAATAGAGTTCCAATAACCTTAATCCTATCCTAATGATTAACCATTAATTGGAACATGGAAACAGCAGAGAAACATTGCATAAATAAATAGGTAATAATTTTATGAACATTTTGCAATTTGAAGCACCTAATTTGGAGTTCATATGGCAAAGTTATGAATTTTACAAGTTTTAGGGGTTAAAAATATACCCTAAGGACCTATTTTGAATTAAATAAAAGGGCTGAGGACTTAACTGCGAAAAACCAGGGACGGCGGGCGCAAAATCCAGAAAACCGAGGGGTTCTTTAAGAAAATGCGCGGGCGAAGGGGTATCGGGCGCTTACAGCCGTTAGATCTCAGATCAACGGCGAGGATTAGATCCTGCGGCGGGCGCGCGGGCGCGCGGTGGCTCGGGGTGGCTGACAGGCGGGACCGGGCGGGCAGAGCGCGCGGGCGGACCGACAGGCGGGGCCGGGCGGACAGCGCGAGCGCGCGGGCGACTGGCAGGCGGGGCCGGGCGGACAGCGCGAGCGCGCGGGCGAGCTGACAAGCGGGGTCGGGCGGACAGAGAGGCGGGGCTAATTAAATCAGGGCCGCCCGATCTCGGGTGAACGGCGGGGATTGGGTGGCCAGGCTGAGCCTCTCCTACGGCTAGCTGGGGCGGCGGCGCTCGCGCCAGTGGCGGAGGAGCTCGCCGGAGACGAGGGGAGCGGGGGCCTGGCGGGCTCCCGGGGCGACCTGAGTGGCCGGGGAGGTCGGGGGGGGGCGCGGGGAACTCTCTGGTGGGGTCTGGGTCGGGGCAGGGGCACCGGAGGGGGGGCGATTCGCGGCGGGGCGGCTCGGCGGCGGCGCTGAGCGACTCCGGCGAGAAATCAAGCGCGCTAGAGTGCAAGACAAGGCGCAATAGGAGCGGGGGAGATTCCTTACCTCACGGCGAACTCCGAGGACTCCTCGGCGACGACGGAGACGCGACGGTGGCCCGGGTCGACGGCGGCGGCTGCACGGCGGACGACGGGTGAGCGCGGGCAGAGAGAAATAGGGAGGGGGAGAGGGAATTGGGGCGCGTTCCGGGTTGCGGACGTCGGGGTGGAGCTCACCGGGGCTAAGGGCGCGGCGGAGCTCCAACGGCGACGGGGAACCGAGCTCGGGACGGCGGGGTTATGGCGGCGGCGCTCTGCGTGCGCGCAGCGAGAGGGAAAGGGCGAGAGAGGGGGCCGGTTGGTGCGCAAATGAGGGAGGGGGCGAGGGCGAGTGGGACTCGGGGCTCAAGTGGCCGAGGGCGGGGTTGGGGTGAGCTCCCCACGCGCGACGTGGGCGCGGAGACCGCGGGCGCGCGCGACTCGGCGGCGGTTACGCGAGAACGGCGAAGCTGACAGCTGGGACCCGCGACGCAGAGAGAGAGAAGAAGTCGGGCGCGGGCGCGAGGAAAGCGGGGCTGACCGGGAGGGCCCACGGGCAGAGAGAGCGAGGGAGATGGCGCACGCGCGGGCGGGGGCGCCGACAGGTGGGACTGGCCGAGCAGAGAGAGGGAGAGCGGGCGCACGGGAGGCCGCTGCGCCGACAGGCGGGGCCCGCTGCGCAGAGAGAGAGAAGGAGCGGGAGGGCGCGCGCGCGAGCTGGGCCTGATGGGCCGAAAGGCTGAGGGGGCGGCGGGTTTGGGCTGCTTTCCTCTTTTCTTTTATTTTGGAATTTCCTTTCTCTTTTCCTTTTATTTTCTCCATTTGATTCAAATTCAAACAAGCCACAAACTCAAATCAAACCTTCCAAGAATTATGCACCAAGCAAAAAAAAAATGAAATCTAGGGTTCAACATGATGCAACAATTCATACTCCCTTAGGGTTTAACATAATAAACTATAATTACAAGTAAAATAAGCACTTAGCTCCTATAGAATTGAGAGAGAAAAGAATGAGGAAGGATGAGAAAAGGAAGTAACACCTGAATTTGTGAATATGAGCAAAGAAATTTTATACCCCCAAATTCAGGGTGTTACAGTTATTTTGAATCTAACAATTGTCAAAGTGTTAGAATAATTCAAGTATCTAGAACGCGGAAATTCTTGAATTGTATAGAAGCTGAAATGTATTAATTGATGTTTTGGGCTGCACGTACTGTTTTCGGTGAACTGTATGTTTGATGAACTAAATTGTATTTTCTGTAGATATGAGATATAGAAAAGTGGTATATAACTTTAATATCTTGCTGGTGTTAAAATTTGATAGGCATAAGTCTGATCGTTTAGGAGTTATGCTTTTTACAAATTCAGTAACTGAATCTGTCCAATTTCTGTACAGATTTCAGAGATTGAATTGTTTGCTTAAGATAATGTTACAATCTGTTCATGGTCATTATAAGAAACTTGTATATACTTTTTCTGATCTTGCTTGTGTTAAAATTTCACAACCATAGACCTGATAGTTTAAGAGTTATGAATTTTTCAAACTGGTTGATGTGTTCTGTCTACTGACAGAACAGATTTCGAAAACTGAATTGTTTGATTCAGTTCAACATGGAATCACCCCTTGGTGATTATAAAAGTTGTGTAGTACTTTTGCTAAGCTTTCCAAAAAGTCTTGGATCACTCTTTTTGGTGGTCTGAAGATTAAGTTACATGTGTTTGAAGTCTGAAGACTGAATCTGTCCAATTCTGGACAACAAAGTCTTCTAGTGTCTTTTATCCTTAGTTAAATATTGAATCACCTTGAGTAGTTTATAAATAATTTGTAAAACATTTAACTAGCTTTCCAGAAAGTCTAAGATCACCTTGTTTGGATGTCTGAATCTTTAGTTGTGAATTTTTGAAGTTGCAAGACTGAATCTGTCCAAATCTGGACAGAGCTGTTGTCTTAGCACGTTTTGACCTTGTTAAGTGTTGAATCATGTTGTGATGACCATACCAAAGTTGTAGAGCACTTCTTAAGCTTTCCAGAAAATACTAGTTTGCTAGTTTTGGATTAATACTTAAAGAGTTATGATTAAAACAAGTAATTGCTGTGCTGCTGTCCTAGAAATCTGCATGTACTCATTTGATTGTTGAGTTTACCCTTTTGGCTAAAAATGCTAGTTAGCACTTAACAGACATAGACTCGTAATGGCTAAGCTTGAGATAGCATGTATGCCCTGTTTTATATGTTTCTTCCCTAGTTGATTGTGATATGGGAGTTCCCTAGACATTGATGTATTGAACTTGTGTGGTCGGTGATGCTTTTATGTGATAAATGGAAGAACTAATGAAAAGTCGTATCCAATTAAATAAATGCTTATACTCGTGATGTCGTGTTGTGTTGGTAAATTATAGGTAGTAATCGTCGTCCTTCCAGTGGTGTTGATGTGATGCGCTCGATGAAGTGTAGATAGTTAATGCTAGCATATGGTTGTTACGGTGTCTTACAACTTAATGTTAGTTCGCTAACATGTACTTAAAGTATCTTGTGCTATTTCATTATATTCATACATATGCATCTTGCATCTTATTTAGGACCAAGAGATGATGATCGAGCCAGTGATGTGGTGCCAACCACAAGATGCAGTTGGTGGATGACCTAAAGAATGGTGGACTTAACCACTGGATGCTCGCCAATCGAGTACCCACCCCAGCAAACACTATCTAAGTGTTCAATTAAAGGCAAGCCCCGGTTTTATGCATAACCGTTTATATATGCTATTTTAATACACTTAATGTTTGTAGGTTTGTACTGTGCACTTAAGTGTAGGAGTTGACTGAAACCTTAGTTGCATGAACTCAGGATTCCTTTTGAGATGGATACTAGTATGATAGGTCGAGTAGCTGCTTTACTAATTAGGGATCTCGGTAGAAGTCGAGTGATTTTTCTAGCACTCGCGCGAGGTCAGGAATTGATTGTATCCATTTTATATCGGAATGATGATGGTCTGTTGACAACGGTCCATGGGGATGCGTTGTCTACGAGACGGAAATTGAAATAAGGATTAAGGTGTGGTACCGTGTGTCAAGCATTTGAACGTACTAAACATATGCCGAGAAATATGGAAAATCGGTAAGCCTAGTACCTGAGTGAACCTGGTAGCAGACTTTGCCCCTCACGCGACTTGAGACGTGGTCTCCCATTTCGGTTACGGTGGGTACAAGTGCGGTCACTGCACGACAGCAGTCGGGGTCAGTGAGGCATTGTACACCAAGGCGGTGAACCCTGATCTGCTGGCAGGAATCGATGGGACAGTTGATGTGTGTGGGGATGGAGTGCCTCGCCACGTCGTGTGCTTAGGTTTACCTTGCAAGGATAAAAACTCGATTCAAATCGTCTGCTTCTCGCAGCTAATGAGACTGCTTGATCCATGCTGCTACATTGAGTAATAAGTGGAAATGAGGTGACTGGCAAAAGATGTTGATTGGTAAAAATGTTTGATACCATGTATGATTAGCTAGGTGCACATCTAGTCTAAAGGATCATACTAAAACTTGAAAAGCTAAAACTTGATTTTTGACTCAGCTAGTGCTTTTGGCAAACCAAACTCCTCAGCCAAACAGCTGCATGTCTAGAGGTAGAGGAGTAGACTCCTCACACCGGGTAAGTCTAGCTGAGTATTAGTATACTCAGCCTTGCTTGTGGCATAATTTTTGCAGGTACCTCCTTGATTTTGGTTGATGGTGTGACTTGGCCTCCATCCCTGCCACCGGGACAGACGGTCGAGTGGGTTACTACTTCCACAGGAGAGGACCAGGAGGAGTAGTGTGGTCAGGCTTCGCCATGTTACTCGGTTCTTCTCCATTAGTTATTTTCCGCTGCATTAAAATTTATGGTTATTATTTCTGAAACTTCGATAATGTAATCACTAATGATACTTATCAAATTGTGGTATTATGTTTTATTGTATTTCTCTGTGCCTCACCTTCGTGTGAGCTAGTGGTATTCGATCCTGGTAAGTGGCTTTATCGGACTAGATCCGAGGGACTGACGGGTTATTCCTGTTTAAGTGTGTTGCTGTCCTTAAGGGTGCGACTTGGGCACTTAAGCTGGAATAATTCGGGCGGTTCTGCCACAGCTGGTATCGGAGCGAATACCATTACAGAGAAGTCAATGAGTCATGATTACCAACCTTTTCTAAAGTAAAACTTGCTAGAAACCAATGTTGGATAGATCGTCAGGACGATAAGGATAGACCTAGGACATGAAGCCTTAGGAAATAGATGGGTAGCTAAGTGGCTAGTTATTTAGGCTATAAAGGCTACTACTACTATTAATAAGGATGTTGTAGAAGCATCCGAAAAGTAGTTAGGTCTGAGAAGACGACTAGAATAAGCATGCATCATGATTGTCGCATTATAATTTTCTCTTGTACATCAACATGCTTCTCTCACCTTTATTCCAATAATAAGAAATTATGAATAATGTGATGTATTGCCACCTTGTGAACTATAAGAAATGTCTTACCTCGTGTCAGATTGGTAAGTCTTGTTAGGTCGTGTTATGTGTTTCTCTTGTCTTGCTATCTAGGTGGTATTGTAATTGTTCGATCCTTTTTACAAAAAAAATTGTGGCCTGTTTTGCCCATAAAAAGACCCCCCCTCTCCAAAAAACCTTGTGGTTAGCAAGTAAAACCTTTTAAAAAAATTATTATCATGTGCTTGTTTTGGTGTTTCTGGCCCTTGTGTGTTTTACACTTGAAATTACACCTACACAAATTGTAGATTCCCATAGTTCGATCCCTAAATCGACTAAAGTTTCCTTATGCACTTGTTTATGTCAAAAAAATGGTTTACTACATGTTCATGCAAACCATACCTAGCCTCAAATTCTTTTTGGAAACCTTGTCCAAAATCCTCATTAAACTCTCCTCTACTCAACCCAGAAGCCATCTAGGTTGGTGACCTCTCTTTTTCACCTAGACCTAGTAATCTTTTCCCTCGAGAATCATGTTGCAGCCTTATCGTCCAAATCTCGGGATCCCCTATTGATTCTGCCTCGTTATCTGGTTATCTCCTATAACCCGTTTTCAAGCATCGGATGTTGATCTGCCTAAATCTCTCATTTCTGATCATTCTCATACCCCTTCTCTGAGGATCATGACGTCGTTTTATCAACTTATCTCTAAACGGCATATCCATGTGGATTAATGGATGTTGATGTTATCTTTAGTTCTCTCATGTCTCAGCAAGTTGCCAATCTTGATCTCATGGTTGGTTCTCCTCATATCCACTCTCGTATAGATCTCTAACTAGGTAATCTCTGTGTTGATCGTAAAATAGTTTGTGGAGTTGAAGAAAATTCTCAAGTGATGTTCTTTTGCCGATAATCTCTGCTTCAACTTTAGTCACATTTTCTGAGCCATATTCTCATGGGCTCCATCTATTTGTGTCACGTGGATTTCTCATTGGTTATGTTTAGTGATGGTGTTGTGACTAAACGACTGATGGTGCCACGACGAAACCAAGAGCCTCCTGTGGGCGCGCACACAAGGATGAGCTGCTCGGCATGCGCTGGCATCGCGGTTAATGGTCGTGATCCGTTACGAGACTATTCTGATGTGCTATCTTTTGTGGACATTCTCTCAAAGCGATCGCTGCATTTTGTCTCAATATGTCACGATATTCTACCCAAATCAATCTTCAGTATCTTGTCAGATACCATCTCATGAATTTGCATCTATCTCCAGCCTAGGAGTTACATGCTTCTCCACCCTTAAAGATCCTCATCTGAATCTCGGGACGAAATTCTTTTAAGGGGGGAAGGCTGTGACACCCCAGGTGTCAGTTTTGTGTTATGTCGGGAGATTTGTCCTAATCTCGGACGCTCAGTGAAAATTTCTATCTTCTTATCACATTTATCTCCTTTCATCAAGTTAATCGTAAATACTTCACCGAATTTGGAGCTATTCGATCTCGACGAATGCCAAATTTGGAGCCTGTTAATACTTTTATTCTCGGCACGAATGCGAACTCGATAATCCATCTCGATTTATAAATCTCGTCTGAAGCTCATTAAATCAAACTCTCGACGGCTGTTATTTAGTCTAAGCCCGAGTTTAATTCCTCGAATGTTGATCTATGTCCAAAAATTAATCCGAGTCCATACCCTCAAACAGAAGACTCAGTATTTTGTCCTCTAATTAATTCTTATCCGACTCGGCTTAATACATCTGCGTTCGGTCCAAAATTCAAAAATCCATCGGCAACGATTTTTATTAATCCAACTCGCTTTATCTCGATCACAAATCTGAAGCTGATCGGTCTCAATTCATTTTATTCCTAATTGGGCACGAGGAATTAATTTCCGAGCGACGCTAAAAAAATCAAATTCCTAGTACGGATAATCCTTCACTCTGTCCGACCGAGCACCAGCTCGCTCTGCCTTTGCACAGACGATTTTCGCGGGAGCATTTTTATTCCGGGAAATAATTTAGCGCGGCCTGTTTGAGTGTTTTGGGAAAGCCCAACACAGCCCATTTGGCCCATTAAGAAACCCTAACCCTAGGCTCCTTCTATAAATAGGATCCCTCTCCCATTGCACTTGGCAATTTTTCACTCCCACCCCTCACCTTTCCCTAGCCACCACTAGCCTTCTCTTCCTCCCCACGCCATCTTCCTCCCTGTTTCACGGCAGCAGCACGCCAGCGCAGGGGCAGCGGCCTCCTTGGCCGAGCGCCCTTCCTCCTTCTCCCTCGCGCAGGCCTGCTCCAGCCGAGCACCTCTCCATGGCGTCGTCCCCAACCTTCCAGCCATGGTACAGGTCTCATCCTCGGCTCCCTCACCTTCCACATGCAGCAGCGGACCTCCTCCTTTGGCTCGTCCTCCCCCTACTCCCCAACCAGCAAGAAGCCAGTGGTCTCCCCTTCCCTGCTCTTGCCATGGCCGAGCCCCCTCTGTTGCAAACCGAACTCCATCTCCGGCCAGGAGTCACGGTGCCCTGCACAGCGTTCCCTCGCCCCTGTTTTTCCCCCTTGGTCGCGCGCAGGAGCTCCTTGGGCCAACCTCGGTAAGGTCCATGTCCATGGCGACGCAGCAGCTTCCCCCAGCCTCCCATGGCACCCCCTGCGAGCTCAGATTTCTCCCTCACGGCGCCCCTCCCTGCGCAGCTCTTTTCCTCCATGGCCACCAGCTTTTCTTTGCTGCGACTGCCTCCCAAGAACACCACGCAGTGGCCTCCCCATGCTCATGGTCTGCAACATGAAGTTGCGCGCTGCAAGTTTGATGTTTTGCGCAGCAACCCGACGTCTCCGCACGCTGCCGATTCACTATTTTGTGAAGCAGTGAGCAGCACGTCGTGATGTCGCCGGGTGTTTGCTGTTTTTGCGCAGCCCCGTCGTCGTCGTTCACCCCCGGTGAGACCACGTCAATCCTTGTTTGATTCCACATCGGCAATTTTTTTCTTCGGTGATTAATTGTGTTTATGTGCTGTTTCGTTTTGTTTTGTGGAGGAGAGGAACCCTGTGTTTTGCGTGAAGAAGGCAAGCCGCTCAACGCTCGTCG
The DNA here is from genome assembly GCA_029449295.1 of Zea luxurians. Classification (NCBI taxonomy): domain Eukaryota; kingdom Viridiplantae; phylum Streptophyta; class Magnoliopsida; order Poales; family Poaceae; genus Zea; species Zea luxurians. The sequence continues at coordinate 37,593,102 of JAOPSE010000001.1, read as the reverse complement.
ATGTTCGGAGCGATGCACAAATCGGAATCGCCATCGTCCTTACAAACACCGATTGGGTTTGTTTATGGTGAGCTGATGCATGTCGCTCTCGATCGACTCGATTAATTATTTTGAATGGATGTGTGTAAAATATTTCGGTTATGCGCATTGGTAGGATCGCGTTTGCGATTGGAGAACAAGAGGTTATTTGATGTGTGCGATTTGTAGTTAGTCTAATTAGGTTTTGGTCGATGATGTGCATGTGTGATTATGTGTGTGAAAATACATTTGTATGAATGGAAGCGTGTATAGTGGAAAATGAAGTAAAAAAAAGAACTCTGATGTTTTTTTATCTTGGTAGGAAAAATATGCGAAGCGTTGTTTGATGCGAAAAACTAAGTTACAAAATGCGGATTATGTTTTGGGAAATGTATCAATATGTGGTTATGTGAAAAGTATAATTGATTTATGCAATGTGATGGGATTCATAGTTATATAGAGAGTATATTTATTAATGTGACGAGTAGTTTAGAAAATGATAGTTGTGTAGAGGATGAATTATTAAAACATGAGTATCGGAGTTCATATATTAGTGGTCGCGCCACATTGATTGAAGTGTCTCGAGTGCACGCCACCATATGGTTGTATACAAGACAAGGTTATGCGCATGATGAGTTTAGTAAAAATCCATCGGTGTCACTAGTGTTAAGTTGAGGTTTATTTGCGCGTGGAAAGTAACAGTGTGTTTAATACTTAGAACTCTTAGTCGATAGTAGAAATTGTTTTGGCTTAGGTAGAGAGGTGATGACATGCCGTAAGTAGTCATCACTCCCTCTATAATTATAAGTCGAGTCTATACGCGTTAGGCGTTCCTTAAATTGTGCTTCGCAAATAACTGTATTTTGTGTAGTGTGGATTGATTGTGAGTACATGTGTCGTAAGAAATGAATTAGTGCGCATATAGGCGATAAATGGGTGTGATGAAATGGTGACATGCCTTCGTAGTCATCATGTCGTCTGTTGGTGACCTAACTGAAGGTCGTAGAGAAAGGTCGATTACCTGTGTGTTATTATTGTCACCTTGCGGTTCTGCATGAATTGCAATGTGAAGTAGTAGGCTCTCTATTTGATGCTAGATGTCTAGGTAGACTTTGTGAATTGTGGTGCTCGGACCGTCGAGATGAAGGTTAAGTCGGTCGATGCCGATTAAGTAGTTAAAATGATTAATGGAATAATCTTGGGGTTAAAACTAGAAACTAGTGTTCTCGCACCCATTTGGGATGTTGTAGCCCAATTGCGCATGGTTATGATCACGGGTAAAAATTAGTAGTGCTCATGTGGTGTCTAAGCTAAAATGCGAACTAGTGGGTGAAAAGCGTTTCGATATACATATATGCCGGATTTGATGATTGTGGTGAATGCGTTGATTAATTGTGTATGGTAGTTCTAGAGCGCGAAATAACTTGTATAAAAATTAGCAAGTCTACTTGTTAGTTCTCACTTGGTTATTTTAACTCTAACAATTGTCAAAGTGTTAGAATAATTCAAGTATCTAGAACGCGAAAATTCTTGAATTGTATAGAAGCTGAAATGTATTAATTGCTGTTTTGGGCTGCACGTACTGTTTTCGGTGAACTGTATGTTTGATGAACTAAATTGTATTTTCTGTAGATATGAGATATAGAAAAGTGGTATATAACTTTAATATCTTGCTGGTGTAAAATTTTGATAGGCATAAGTCTGATCGTTTAGGAGTTATGCTTTTTACAAATTCAGTAACTGAATCTGTCCAATTTCTGTACAGATTTCAGAGATTGAATTGTTTGCTTAAGATAATGTTACAATCTGTTCATGGTCGTTAGGAGAAAGTTGTAGATATATTTCTGAACTTGCTTGTGTTAAAATTTCACAACCATAGGCCTGATAGTTTAAGAGTTATGAATTTTTCAAACTAGTTGCTGTGTTCTGTCCACTGACAGAACAGATTTCGAAAACTGAATTGTTTGATTTGGTTCAACATGGAATCACCCCTTAGTGATTATAAAAGTTGTGTAGTACTTTTGCTAAACTTTCCAAAAAAATCTTGGATCCCTCTTTTTGGTGCTCTGAAGATTAAGTTACATGCGTTTGAAGTCTGAAGACTGAATCTGTCCAATTCTGGACAGCAAAGTCTTCTAGTGTCTTTTATCCTTAGTTAAATGTATAATCACCTTGAGATGTTTATAAATAATTTGTAGAACATTTAATTAGCTTTCCAGAAAGTCTAAGATCACCTTGTTTGGATGTCTGAATCTTTAGTTGTGAATTTTTGAAGTTGCAAGACTGAATCTGTCCAAATCTGGACAGAGCTGTTGTCTTAGCACGTTTTGACCTTGTTAAGTGTTGAATCATGTTGTGAGGACCATACCAAAGTTATAGAGAACTTCTTAAGCTTTTCATAAAATCCTAGTTTGCTAGTTTTGGATTAATACTTAAAGAGTTATGATTAAAATAAGTAACTGCTGTGCTGCTATCCTAGAAATCTGCATGTACTCATTTGATTGTTGAGTTTACCCTTTTGGCTAAAAATGCTAGTTAGCACTTAACGGACATAGACTCATAATGGCTAAGCTTGAGATAGCATGTATGCCCTGTTTTTTATGTTTCTTCCCTAGTTGATTGTGATATGGGAGTTCCCTAGACATTGATGTATTGAACTTGTGTGGTCGGTGATGCTTTTATGTGATAAATGGAAGAACTAATGAAAAGTCGTATCCAATTAAATAAATGCTTGTACTCGTGATGTCGTGTTGTGTTGGTAAATTATAGGTAGTAATCGTCCTCCTTCCAGTGGTGTTGATGTGATGCGCTAGATGAAGTGTAGATAGCTAATGCTAGCATATGGTTGTTACGGTGTCTTACAACTTAATGTTAGTTCGCTAACATATACTTAAAGTATCTTGTGCTATTTTATTATATTCATACATATGCATCTTGCATCACATTTAGGACCGAGAGATGATGATCGAGCCAGTGATGTGGTGCCAACCACAAGATACAGTTGGTGGACGACCTAAAGAATGGTGGACTTAACCACGGGATGCTCGCCAAGCGAGTACCCACCCTAGCAAACACTATCTAAGTGTTAAATTAAAGGCAAGCCCCGGTTTTATGCATAACCGTTTATATATGCTATTTTACTACACTTAATGTTTGTAGGTTTGTACTGTGCACTTAAGTGTAGGAGTTGAATGAAACCTTAGTTGCATGAACTCAGGATTCCTTTTGAGATGGATACTAGTATGCTAGGTCGAGTAGCTGCTTTACTAATTAGGGATCTCGGTAGAAGTCGAGTGATTTTTCTAGCACTCACGCGAGGTCAGGAATTGATTGTATCCATTTTATATCAGAATGATGATGGTCTGTTGACAACGGTCCATGGGGATGCGTTGTCTACGAGACAAAAATTGGAATAAGGATTAAGGTGTGGTACCGTGTGTCAAGCGTTTGCACGTACTAAACATATGCCGAGAAATATGGTAAATTGGTAAGCCTAGTACCTGAGTGAACCTGGCAGCAGACTTTGCCCCTCACGCGACCTGAGACGTGGTCTCCCATTCCGGTTATGGTGGGTACAAGTGCGGTCACTGCACGACGGCAGTCGGGGCCAGTGAGGCATTGTACGCCAAGGCGGTGAGCCCTGATCTGCTGGCGGGGAATCGATGGGGATGGTTGATGTGTGTGGGGACGGAGTGCCTCGCCATGTCGTGTGCTTAGGTTTACCTTGCAAGGATAAAAACTCGATTCGAATCATCTGCTTCTCGCAGCTAATGAGACTGCTTGATCCATGCTGCTACATTGAGTAATAAGTGGAAATGAGGTGACTGGCAAAAGATGTTGATTGGTAAAAATGTTTGATACCATGTATGATTAGCTAGGTGCACATCTAGTCTAAAAAATCATACTAAAACTTGAAAAGCTAAAACTTGATTTTTGACTCAGCTAGTGCTTTTGGCAAACCAAACCCCTCAGCCAAACAGCTGCATGTCTAGAGGTAGAGGAGTAGACTCCTCACACCGGGTAAGTCTAGCTGAGTATTAGTATACTCAGCCTTGCTTGTGGCATAACTTTTGCAGGTACCTCCTTGATTTTGGTTGATGGTGTGACTTGGCCTCCATCCCTGCCACCGGGACAGACGGTCGAGTTGGTTACTACTTCCATAGGAGAGGACCAGGAGGAGTAGTGTGGCCAGGCTTCGCCATGTTACTCGGTTCTTCTCCGTTAGTTATTTTCCGCTGCATTAAAATTTATGGTTATTATTTCTGAAACTCTGATAATGTAATCACTAATGATACTTATTAAATTGTGGTATTATGTTTTATTGTATTTCTCTGTGCCTCACCTTCGTGTGAGCTAGTGGTATTCGATCCTGGTAAGTGGCTTTATCGGACTAGATCCGAGGGACTGACGGGTTATTCCTGTTTAAGTGTGTTGCTGCCCTTAAGGGTGTGACTTGGGCACTTAAGCTAGAATAATTGGGCGTATCCACCACACACAACACGGAGCTCTCGGAGGAGCAGGAGTCAGAGGGATGGATCGCTAGACCCATCACTCGCGACGCCGCTCGCGGGTGTCACTTCCACAACGCTCTCGACACATTGTTGCGTTGGGCCTTTGACCGACACACTTGGTCTATTGAGTACTGTTGTGTAGTCTAACAGCATCATCGTGGGTTATACCCGAACCAGTGGGAGGCTACTTGCTTGGTGCGCTGTCCGATCGATGATCTTTGGGGTGCAGAGGCCTTCTTAGAGCACTATTCTATCACTGAGAGGGATACTGCCGAGGCAGCCATGCAAGATGATGCATGACGTGCGCTTTCGCAGTATCGCTTGTTGTTCAGCGGGGTAGCTGGTGGCCTCGACCTGAAGTACTACCCTCGCTGTTTGACCGACAGTGCTGGAGGTGTGATTGTCTCGCCCGTTGGTGAGGGCAATCCCAGGCTGAACAACATGGTCAACGTGGTCGCCGTGCTCAACACCGAGCTAGACCATGCCCTTGACGAGTTGGGCAAGGTTCAGGTGGAGGTTGTGGAATTGCGTGCTGAGCGCATAGCGCGCCACTATCAAGATGGTGGTCCTGTAGCCCCTATCGGGATTCGACACCCTTACCGCTTGCCGCCCCGTTGTCGCTTTGATTACGGAACCCCTGACTGCAGGACCCAGATAGATTTGGAGCCATAGATCGAGAGAGTCTGTAATAATGCTTAATTCAGTGTCTTAGTCTTAGCAGCCTTAGTTAGAGTTAGTTTGCTTATCTTATGTTTTGATGCTTGTCATGATGAACTTGTAATGAAATTGGATCTTTGTAACGAATTTCATCAAGGTGTGGGCATCCCCTAAAACTTGGTGTAGTTATTAATAAAGTCAGTTATTTAGTTGGGCAACCTATTTATTCCCACTTTCCTCTTTATCTGAGAAGCTGTGTTGGCTGTGTTGAGAGTCAGTGAAGATGATCATTTGTTCAGCGCTATAAAGATTTCCCTATATCTTTTCTTATGCTGAAAGACTACGGAGTCAGATCTGATATGTGTGTGCTTTCTACAGATGTCTTAGAACAAGCACAAAGGTGGAAGGCGTGCTCAGGAGGAGCAGCAGGCACCCCAGGAGGAGGCAGCTCAGCAGCAGTTGCCACCGCCACCCTCGATGACTATTGAGCAGATGTTCCTGATGCAAACCCAAGCAGTCCAAGCAATTAGTCAGACTCTAGTAGCAATGCGGTAGGTGCAGCAGCAGCAACCCCCACCTCAACCCCAAGTGCAAGTTCAGATGCCACAGGTGCCCAGAGACGGTGGGTAGAATTCATGAGGGGCCATCCCACTGTCTTTTCCCATTCTACTGATCCCATGGACGCCAAGGATTGGCTGCGTACTGTGGAGCGTGAGTTGCACACTGCTTAGTGCAACGATCGCGAGAAAGTTCTGTATGGTCCCTATCAGCTAAGTGGAGCATCACAGTCTCGATGGGAGTATTACCTTGCCACCATGCCGATCCTGAAGCCATCACCTAGGAGGAGTTCAAGGACAACTTCCATCGTTACCATGTGCCTGAAGAACTGATGATAGTAAGGAAGGAAGAATTTCTAGCATTGAGGCAAGGTCCACTGTCTGTTAGTGAGTACAGGGACAAGTTTCTGCAGTTATCACGCTATGCACCAGAAGATGTCAATACAGATGCTAAGAGGTAGTACCGGTTTTGAGAGGTTTGGTTGATCCCCTTCACTACCAGCTGATGAAGCACACTTTCCCCACCTTCTAGCATTTGATCGACAGAGCCATAATGACTGAATGAAGCGCCGGGAGATGGAAGACAGGAAACACAAGATTGGTGGATCTCAGGCCGGGAGTAGCAGCCATCCCCACTACTTAGGCAACCCACCTTAGCAATTCAAGCAAGGTCACCAGCACCAGCACCAGTAGTAGCGCCAGAACCGACAGCAGCAGTACCAGAGGCAGTTTCCTCAGCAGCAGCAGTACCGTCAGAACAACCCGTAGGGAGGAAATCAGTACCAGTGTCAGAACAACCAGGCACCTCCCTTCCTGTCCCATCAATCAACCAGAACAACTAAGTATCTCTAGTGCAAGGAGGGGGCCGCGCATGTTTCCACTATGGGGAGCAAGGCCACTGGGCGAATCATTGCCCAAAAAAGCAGCTCAGCAGCAGCCAGCTCCCAATGCCCCTGCCAGGTAGAATGTAGTGCAATAAGGAGGCAACAACTGTGGGCACCCTTGTGCCTAGTATGGAAAGGTGAACCACCTGGAGGCTGACACAGTCCAGGAGACCCCAGGAATGGCACTAGGTACGTTCTTAGTCGAGTACCATTCTCCAAATGTGTTATTTGATACTGGAGCAATGCATTCTTTTGAGACTACATCATGGGTAGAATCACACAATATACCAGTAGCACCCATGTATTCACCTATGAGGGTTAGTTCAATTGGTGGGAGAACCCAAACAGATAGATTTTTCCCAGTGCAAGAGTTCAAATAAGGGGGATAGAGTTCCCCGCTGATCTAATAGTTATGGATAACCAGGATGCAACTATAGATGTAATCCTAGGGATGAATTGGCTAACCAAATATCAAGCAAGTCTTAGTTCTGACAAGAGGGCGGTGAAGTTAGTGTCCTTATCAGGAGAGGAAGTGTTAGTGGAGTTGGTCTTGTCTGGATCAAGGAAAGGAAGTTGTCACCAAGTCACTGCCCATATTGAGGAAATCGAGCCATCAGAAGCTATCCACGTAGTATCAGAATTCCCAGATGTGTTTCCCGAGGAATTACCAGGAATGCCACCTGAAAGGAAAGTTGAATTTGCCATAGAGCTTATACCTGGCAGCGCCCCTATTTCCAAGAGAGCCTATCAAGTGTTCGGACCAGAATTGGTGGAACTCAAGAAGCAGATCGATGAGTTGTTAGAGAAAGGCTACATCATACCAGGCACCTCGCCTTGGGCCGCCCAGTGTTATTTGTGGAGAAGAAGGATGGTACAAAGAGGATGTGCATTGATTACATATCCTTGAATGAAGCCACTATCAAGAACAAGTACCCCCTACCCCCAATTGAAGATCTATTCGATCAGTTGAGAGGAGCCGGTGTGTTCTGAAAGATAGATCTGAGGTCAGGTTACCATCAGCTCAAGATCCGACCTTCGGATATACCGAAGACAACATTTATCACAAAGTATGGACAATATGAGTTCACTATCATGTCATTCGGTCTGATGAATGCACTAGCTTATTTCATGTACTTCATGAACAGTGTGTTCATGAACTACCTCGACAAGTTCGTAGTGATGTTCATTGATGATATCCTTGTATACTCCCAGAGTGAGCAAGAGTATGAGGAGCACTTGAGGAAAGTACTACATATGCTATAAGATTGTTAGCTGTATGCCAAGCTTAGCAAGTGCGAGTTCTAGATTAGTGAAGTCCTGTTCTTGGGTCATATTATAAACTGAGATGGACTAGCTATGGATCCAAAGAAGGTAGCAGCGATTCTAGATTGGAAAGCACCGAAAGATGTCCGAGGAATCAAGAGTTTTCATTGGAATGGTCGGTTACTATCAGCGTTTCATTGAAGGTTTCTCTAAGATTGCTAGGCCAATGACAACCTTGTTGGTAAAGAAAGTTGAGTTCAAGTGGACCCCAGCGTGCCAGGAGTCCTTTGAGACGTAGAAGAAGAAGTTAACAACAGTGCTAGTATTGATTCTGCCAAATGTTCACAAGCCATTTTTAGTATATTGTGATGCTTTGTACACCGGACTGGGATGTGTGTTAATGCAGGAAGGAAAAGTAGTGGCATACTCGTCTCGACAGTTGAAGATTCATGAGAAGAATTATCCCACTCATGATCTAGAGTTAGTAGCAGTGGTTCATGCACTGAAGACCTAGAGGCACTATTTCTATGGGCATAAATGTGATATCTACACGGACCACAAGAGTCTCAAGTATATATTCACTCAGTCAGAGTTGAACATGAGGCAATGAACATGGCTGGAGTTAATCAAAGACTATGAGCTAGAGATACATTATCACCTAGGCAAAGCAAACGTGGTTGCAGATGCTTTGAGCAGAAAGAGTGAAGTTAAAATGTTGGCCGCTCACCCGATGCCATATGAGCTAGCAAAGGAATTTGACAGGATGAGTCTCGAATTTCTTAACAACACTCAAGGAGTGACAGTCAAGCTGGAACCCACTCTAGAGCAAGATAACAGGAAGGGCTAGAAAGACGATTAGAAGATCAACGAGATCCGACAGCTGATCATAGATGGGAAAGGCCTAGATTTTCATGAGACGCAGAAGGAGTGGTGTGGTTTAAGGATAGGTTGTGTGTTCCCGACATCAAATCGATCCGGGAGCTGATTCTCAAGGAATCTCATGAGACAGCATATTCCATGCACCCTAGTAGCAAAAAGATGTACCAAGACATGAAGAAAAGATTCTGGTGGTATGGGATGAAAAGGGAGATAGGAGTATGTGGTTGTATGCGACAGTTGTCAGAGGATCAAAGCAGAGCATCAGAGACCTGCAGGTTTGTTGTAGCCGTTGCAGATTCTTCAGTGGAAATGAGATGAGATTGGGATGGATTTTGTAGTCGGTTTGCCTCGCACCCGAGCTGGTTATGACTCCATCTGGGTAGTAGTGAACCGTTTAACAAAGGCAGCCCATTTCATACCAGTCAAGACCTCCTATAACTATGCAGTGTTGGTAGAACTATATATGTCTCGGATTGTATGCTTGCATGGCGTTCCAAAGAAGATAGTATCAGACAGAGGTACCCAGTTCACTTCTCATTTTTTGCAGCAACTACATGAAGCTTTGGGCACACACTTGAAGTTTAGTTCAGCTTATCACCCATAGACAGATGGTCAGACTGAGAGAACCAACCAGATTCTTGAAGACATGTTGAGAGCTTATGCGTTGCAAGACAAGTTAGGTTGGGACAAGAGGCTACCATATGTAGAATTATCCTACAACAACAGCTACCAAGCCAGTCTGAAGATGTCACCATTCCAAGCACTCTATGGGAGGAATTGTAGAACTCCGTTGCATTGGGACCAACCTGGCGAAAGGCAGGTGTTTGGTCTAGATATTTTGCTTGAGGCTCAAGAGAACATCAGAATGGTTCGAGAGAATCTGAAGACAGCGCAGTCCAGACAACAAAGCTATACTAACACCAAAAGAAGAGAGTTGAGTTTTGAAGTGGGAGATTATGTCTACCTAAAAGTGTCACCCATCAGAGGAATCAAATGGTTCGGAGTCAAGGGAAAACTAGCACCTCAATACATCGGACCGTACTAGATCCATGCAACACATGGAGAAGTAACATATCAACTCAGCTTGCTAGAAAGTTTGTTAGCCGTGCATGACGTGTCCATGTGTCTCAACTGAAGAAATGCTTGTGAGTACTAGAAGAGCAGTTGCCAACAGAGGATCTTGAAGTTCAAGAAGATCTGACTTACATTGAGGAGCCAACTCAGATTCTGGAGACACCAGACAGAGTCACTCGAAGGAGCACCATCAGGATGTGTAAATTCAAATGGGGCCATCACTCAGAAGAAGAAGCAACCTGGGGAAGAGAAGATGATCTGAAGGACAAGTACCCTGAACTCTTTGCTAGCCAACCTTGAATCTCGAGGGCGAGATTCTTTTTAAGGGGATAGGTTTGTAACACCCTAAATTTGGGGGTATAAAATTTCTTTCTAAATATCTACCAAATTCAGGTGTTACCCTTTACCTCTCTCTAGTCTCTCTCTCTGTTTTTGAGTAGATGTAGCTTAATTAGTGAGGGATTTATTATTTATTTTCGTCAAAACTAATGTGAGTCATGATTTGTTGCATCATGCTGAGCCCAAAATACTCTTTGAATTGATGCACATGTTTGATTTGGTTTGAATTTGAAACTTGGTTTGAATTTGAACTGAAAAAACCCTAAAGAAAATAAAAAGAAAAGGCAATAGAAATTCCATGGAAAAAGAGAAAAACCAATTCAGCCCAAATCGGCCCAGTCCAGCCCATCAAAGTCGTGCGCGCGCCTGCGCCGCCTGACAGGTGGGCTCCACCTATCAGCGGCAGTTTCTTTCCCCCGCATGCTCTCTCTCCCTCCCTCTACCCAGTGGGACCGGGTTGTCGGCACCGGTCGCCTGCTCACCCGCGCGCCCCTCTTCCGTGTCTGCCTCGTGGGCCCGTTTCGTCAGCACACCGAGTCGTTCCCTCCGCGCGCCCGTTTTCCCTCGCTGCGCCGTGGCACCGCCCTGTTAGTTCCGCCTTCCCCATGAACCGCCGTGGACCAGCGTGCATGCACGCCGAGATCCCTGGCCACGTCGCCTGCCCATGCACCCTATCTCCCTATTGAGCAACACCCACACCCGCACTCACTCTCCTGCCTCATTTCACGCAAGCTCACCCTCTCTCGCGCTCTGCTCTCGCCGCTCGACTTCGCCAGAGTTTCACAGCCGCACTGCCGACCATCCAGTCTGCCAGAAGCCGCACCAAGCCACCCTGAGCTTTGTCCCGAGGTGAGACATCCGTTCCCATGCTCGGTTTCTCCCAATTCCGCTTTGTTTAGCCTAATTCGGCTTCGCCAGAGTTCGACCGTGCCAGTTCGCCGCGCCCATGCGGTGATTGGCCGAATTAGCCCGGCCCTGTGCCCCTGCTTTAGTCTGTGATGTTCCCCTCACCCTACCGTAGCTAGTCTAGGCCTTAGCGCGCCCTAGACCCCTCTCCCCGACTGGAATTCATCGCCGGAGTTGCCCGACCCGCCCGGAGCACCTCCCCTTCGTCGTTCTCCTTTTCCTATCCCGTTCTTGTTGTTGGAAGCCTGTCAGTGAGTTCTCCAGACCCTCTTGACCCGTTCTAGCCCTCACCGGTGACCTAGACCCCCCGGCGACTGTGTCTACCTCGCCTCCGGCAACCACGCCGCCACAGAGGGAGCAACGCCTGTCACCGAGCTGTAAAACCCCACGCGCCTGATCGCAACTGTCCATCCCCGATCCAACGGTTCAGATCTGCGGACATCGGTTCGCATCCGCGCGCGCTGGCCCTGGGTCCCAGCGGTTTGTGCCTGCGCCCCGTGGCGCTAGGCAAGACTGGTCAGCCTGCCTCCCTCCTTAGGTCGCTGACACCCCACCCCACTTGTCAGCCGTGCTCGCGCTCACGTCCCGCACCGGGGATGCCCGGGCCGCTAACGCATGGGACCTGCCGGTCAGCCCTCGCGTCCAATCCTGCGCGCCCGCCTCTAATCTCGGGCGTCCGTTCTCGATCGGATGGCCGATAAGCCCGAATACCCTTTCGTTGTGGTCGATTCGCTTAAGACCCCCTCGATTTTCTGTGAATGGAACCCGCAGTCCTTAGATCTCTCAGCCTTGCCCCTGAGTTATTGCAGAAAGGAACCTACACTCAAATCTAATTTTAGATTTAGGCCTAATTTTGTATTTTAAACTTCAAAACTTTTTTATTTCATATCTTTTGCATATGCTCCAAATTTAGTGATTCAAATTGCAAAATGTTCATATGATTATTCTCTGTCCAAATAAATTATGTTCATTCACTGTATGTGCATTTAATTTTATGCCTAGGCTATAGGTTAATTTATGTGGTAATTTATTTGTTTAATAATATAAATAAAAAGGAATCCCTAGTGGTAAATGGATATTTAATCTTGTGAGATTAATAATATGTAGTATATGAATTTGTCCCTGGTTTAACTTTTATGTCTCATTAAAATGAGTAGAATCAGATAATGTAACCATGGAGATAGACAACACTTAGCAAATAACAAACCACTGAATGTGATTAGTTCACCCTATAACCTAAACTCCCTTTTGAGTTTATACTTGTGACGGAACCTCCCAAGATATTAGGCCTACCTACAGATGTCCTTGTCCTAAGGACCTCAGATAGTCATGCAGGTGCACGTAATGACTCAGCAAGTTCGGTTAACTGCATCTTCATCATATCACCTAAGAGCGCTTCACCCATCACGTAGACATTACACATAATCAGAGAAGAGAATGAGTGGAAGGATTATAATAATATAATTTACATTCAAACAAAAATATAGAGAGAGTATTTATTACATAACAGGTGTTTGGGTGCAACACTTATTATTACATAACTGGGAGGCAAAACACCCTCCCACAAACAAGTTCAGTGATCTTCCTCCTGCTTTGGCACCAACTTAGAGCAGAAACAGCAAAACTCGGCTATTTCATCACCTACAACAACATGGGTTCAAAAACCCTGAGTACGGTGTGTACTTTCGCAAGTCTTACGCGACAAAGGAAAAAGACTCTCAAGGATATGCTGGCTTTTGGGAATCAAGGTAAAGCTCATCAAAATTCAAGGACTCATGTTTGCAGAAAAGCTTACTATGAGTGGATCCTTAAAAATCCATTTTTACTTGTCAGGTTAAGTAAAGTTACCTGCATCTAGAGTTCTTTCTATCCTAGATCAAACACTTGGCCTACACTAGCCATCTTTTATCATCCCTTTAGTTCGCAGGATTGCTACGTGCAAGTCAGTGATCAAGTCTTCATGTCCGAGAAGTAGCGGCGATCCGAATCGATTAATACCTAGCTGGGGATCTCCAACCACACGACATATGTAGCACTTAACCCTTGCATAGGTCAACTCGCCACCGGATTTCTCAAGACCAGAATGGGTTCATGCCAACCGAGAGCACAGATACACCACCGTCCAGCCTCTTGCCACGGAGGGTACACACTACTCTCGCCATCTCTCCACTCCCATTGCATGGTGACCTTTCTAGTATTGGTCCGACCGAGGCAAAGTTATCCATGACGAGGCATGTGTCCAGTTAAAAGGTCCTTGATCATCAAGCCTACATCGGTTCGGTCCTTAATCGACTCAGACGGAGACACTACACCGAGACTTCCCTCTCGTGCAAGTCACCCGCCTGGTCTCGTCTTTATCATTTAAAACCCAAAGTTTGGTACCTGGCAGAGGTACACCTTTTCAGACATTGAACCCATCACGGCCATGATGGATTCACCATCACCAGTCTTTTCTTTGTAAAACTTCCCATCCCAAATGAAGCATCACCTTTTTGTTTAAAACAAAACATTTTGTTTTCTAGAGCAAAGCTAAGCATTAGAAAACTTTTAAGTAAAACAGGTGACAAGGAATGGTAATCAGTTTCCAAGGAAGGGAATGCAGCAATTGTTTAGCACACAACTCTTATTACCTAATGCATCATCTCAAGTGATAAAGAGTTTAAAACAACAAGGAAAGGGGTAAATGCACCAGGGCTTGCCTTGTGTTGCAGGAGGTTTTGGGTCTGTTCCACAGATGTCGAAGTAGAAGTTATTTTCAGCTGGTGGATTCTTAGCTTGAGGTGCAACTTCTTCTTCAACATCAGTCTCTTCCTCATTTTCTATACACGATAGTACATTTACATGAATGCTCATGTGATGTTATGTATATGCAGTTACATAATAGAAACATACTAAGTTGTATCTTGAATACAACTTTCCTTCATGGTACACACTAATCATTAGGGCTTCCTAAGTTAATATTCTTTTAGGGTTAAGTAAATTAACTCTAGAGGGCTAGTTATTGGGTTTGTGACCAAACAATGTCCAAATCATTTCAACTTTCACTCAAGACCTTCAATCACCATACTAAGCCTACCCAAAAAGTTTTACTATATCACTTATGTCACACCCGGTTTTGGAAGGCAAACCGAAAGCAAACCATGTACGTGTCAGGATCAGAAACTTACATACACAGCGATTACATAATTCGACATCATCACACATTGCTCAAAGTAAATAGCGGAAAAGTACTTAATCACAACAAGATGTCCAAGACATCCACTGAGTCTATAACATAGTCATTAACATTAATATCATCAAAGTGCGGAAAATGAAACGTAGAAGATAAGGCCTTCACAGGCAGCTGACTGGGGGTTTGCCACTAAGATAAACTAGAACTCATCGTAGTCCTAAAACTCCTCAAAGTCCTCCATGTTGGTAGCATCTTCTCCTGAGCACTGAGTACAGTGGGGACAACCTAGGGTGGGGTGGTTTGTAAAGCAAGGGTGAGTACACATCAACGTACTCAGCAAATGTCCCGTTTGGCTAAAGTGGACTAGCTATATGTGGAGTTAAGGCTAAGCAGTTGCTTTTAGTTGGTCAAGTATTTATTACTATTAGTAGAGCCAAATTTTAGTAATAAACCCAGTTATTACCCAAATGTACTCCCTCCAAGAGGAAATACCAGAGATCATAATTATACCATCATCATTAATCATCATCATAAAAGTATCCAAAGTTCTTCTAATCAAAGAGGATCCCAAGGACGCTCTTAACCATGAGCGCGACTGATATATCAGTTTCGAACAGTCTACAGAGGTCGCACACTTTACCCATAAGTCGTGATTCCCATTCTGCCCGGAAAGAGCCAATCTCCATTGACCACTACCTAGGTGGACTGTGTGGCAGAACCTCCCAAGTTATTGGGCCCACATGCACCTGTCCTTGTCTCAAAGACCTCAGACTGCTATGTATGTGCACCAAATAACTTAACAGGATCCGTCTGAGTGCCCCAAGGACCTCAGATAAACCACATACAACCAGGACCGCAGGATTAAGTAACACAAATCACACACATCAACAGTTTGCAGCGGAAATCTTATTACCAAATTTTACAAGTTACAAAAATTTTACATTATATTTATCAGAGTGATTACAAATGCATAAGTTTGAAATATATGCTAGCTCAAGTGACCATCCTCAATAAGAAGTATAGAAGAGTTACTTAGACTTATAAGAAGGCCGAGCCCACCGGCACTTAACACCATCAACAGCAGCACAAAGTTATAACCTAAAAAACAACAGGGAATAAAACCCTGACTACAGAATTACTCAGCAAGACTTACCCGACTAAAGAAAAGACTCTCAAGGGTATGCTGGCTAGAGAGAGAGTCAAGGTATGGCTTATCAAGAATCGAAGACTCTGTTTTGCAGAAAAGCTTACTATGAGTGGATCCTTAAAAATCCATTTTTACTTGTCAGGTTAAGTAATGTTACCTGCATCTAGAGTTCTTTCTACCCTAGTTCAAGCACTTGGCCTATACTAGCCGTCTTTTTATAATCCCATCAGTTCACTGGATTGCTACGTGTAGGTCAGTGACCAAGTCTTCATGACTGAGAAGTAACGGCGATCTGAATCGATTAATACCCAGCTGGGGATCTCCGATCCCACGACATATGTAGCAATTAACCCTTGCATATGTCAAATCGCCACCGGGGTTCTTAAGACCAGATCAGGTTCACACCAACCGAGAGCACAGATACACCACCGTCCAGCCTCTTGCCATGGAGGGTACACGCTACTCTTGCCATCTCTCCACTCCCATTCTGTGTTATCTTATTCTGGTATTGGTCTGCCCGAGGCAAAGCTTACCCATGATGAGGCATGTGACCAGTTAAAAGGTCCTCAATCATCAAGCCTACATCGAGACGGTCCTTAATCGACTCAGACGGAGACACTACACCGAGACTCCTTTCTCGTGCAAGTCAACTGCCCGGTCTCAGCTTTATTATTTAAAACCCAAATTTTGGTACCTGGCAGAGGTACATCTTTCCGATGTTGAACCCATTAAGGCCCTAATGGATCCACCATCACTAGTTTTTCTTTTTGAAAACATTCCCACCCACTGAAGCATCACTTTTGTTTAAAACAAAACATTTTTGTTTCTCTAAAGCAAGGCTAAGCATCAAAAATCCTTTTTATAAAAGGGTGTCAAGGAAGGGTAATCAATTTTCCAAGGAAGGAAATGCATCAATTGTTTAGCACACAACTCCTATCACCTAATGCATCAAACAAGGTGATAAAGATTTTAAAACGTCAAGGAGGTGTCAAATGCACCGGGGCTTGCCTGAATAACACTAGGTTAGTGTTTGTTAGATGTCGAGCACTTGACGACCATTCATTGTCTTAGCACTTGTCAGGTCATCCATCCTTACGTTCATCCTTCAGCTTCACTATGCGGAGTAATCCACCCGCTACGTCATCTTGGGGTCGACTTGGCTCCTTTCCTTCGCATCACGTGATTAATTATTGTACCTAAATGATTTGCATAATGCACATGAATGCATATAAACAGGGATATCACAACTTAAATAATGCTACGTAATAGATAATTAATTACTTAATGGCGAAGCACAATACATCACTCCTAAGCACACACTAGATGCAGCTAAACAATTAAACACAATAATCAAATTACTCTAGCTTAACCGAAGTTAACTTGAACAAGAACTACAATTATGTATAAAGACTATATTTTTCTTAGCTAAAGAATACACCCAAAGATTAATGAACTTAGGCTTACTATTATAAGACTCCTAAAGCAAATTATTGACTTCAACACAGAAACACAATTAATTTTCCCTCGTAACCTTGACAACCCCTATTGTACACATGAATCAATATAATTAGACATAAACTATGCCTTGAGACCTAGACTTAGTTATAAAGCACGACGACTTCAAAATCGGGGACACAATTACCATGTTACATGTAGCCCCGTATTCCTACAAGCGTCAAATAAATATGTGTCTGAACTACAAGTGGAATAATCGTCGCGGCATACATACCTATCAATTCATCTATCAAACCAGTCAATAAAAATAGCAAATCAGCTCACCGTTCCAATATCTTACTTGAATCCGCGAGATCGGTAATGATTTTCTGATCTAGACAATTTGTCGAGTTCTTGGCAGGTACAAGAGCAGATTGTCTTCGAGTTTGCAGAAACGTCGATGATGTCAGTTCAACCATTTCGCCGAACACCAAACGGGCGCTGCACGACTTGATTTCTCTTTTCTTCATCTAACAAACTTCCGAGGTCTCTCATTTACCGCCATAGGTTTGCTGGAGAGTGGAATGGCTTCAAGGCGACGAGATGCCTCGAAGAAGAGGTCGTTGTAGCTAGAATGGGACGAAAGAACCTGGGCGCGGCCATGACGCTGAAGGCGAGCGTGAGACTGACTAGGGAGTAGCGCGGATCAGGGAGCAGTGGCACGACGAAGACTGATGACGCGCGCATCAGGGCATAACCCGTCGCGATAGTGGTTTGGCGGGTAATAGGGACCAAAGCTAATCGCGACAAAAGGAGCATAGGGAGACGCTCGCGAGCTCCACGCTAGAACCAGGGACACGATAGAAAGCTTAGCGCGGCCAAGTGAGGCAAGCCCGCAGAAAAATCCCGGCGCTGAGAGCTTGGAGCAGGGCAGCAGGAGCGCGGCACCAGAAAGAGAGAGAGAACTTGGCTAGGTCACGATGGAGCTGGAGCTTGAGGGAGAAGACCCGGGCGCGCAGGAGCTCATGTGCAGGAAGAATGCGGATGCCAGGGCGCGTAACTGAGGGGGAAATCGAGCAGGGCGCGATGGAGAAAGAAGCTAGGCATCGAGCTAAGGCAAGCTCGAGGAGGTGCCGAGCAGGGGGAGCTCACGGCTGGAAGAGGGAGCTTCGGGGAAGGGAGAGAAGCAGAGAGTGAGCGCCGCCAAGAGAAGCAAGGGCACGTGCGCCATGGGAGATCCAGCCGGGTGCTGGAGAGGCTGGGCGCGGCCATGGAAACGGGCAGAGGGAGCTCCGAGCTTGAGGAGCACGGCGCAGTAGCCACGGGAAGGACACCGGGGAAGTCCGAGCAGGACACCAGGGCATGCGTCCGTGCAGGGAGGGATCTAGGAGAGAGGAGCGCCATAGCTAGGGAGGTGCAGCAGCCATAGAGCTTGGGGCAGGAGGAGACTCGCCGTGGCCAGGGCAAGCACGACCGAGGAGATGGACGGATGGGTGCCATGGGGGAAAAGCTTTGGGGAGGAGCAGAGAAGAATGCCAGGGAGCTGCGCGGTCGGAGAATAGAAAAGGATAGCAGCCAGATTTTTTTCACTGAACGGCGGCTGGGCAAAAAAATCAAGTAGAGAAGCGGCGTGGGGATGAGATATCCTAGGATTTTTTTAGATTTTCCCACTTTTCTGTTTATTTTATAAATAAAATTATAAATATTTTGAATTGAGATTTTTAGTGACGTATAGTGGATCTGCAAGCTATACGGGTACATATTTCCTTCTCCGAATTTAGCGAACCAAATTATTTACAATTACTTATATCCGAAGATTTGGATCCAAGCGAGAAATGACAGCCCGAATAAAACTGATTTCAACTTCGATAATTTGCTCTGCATGATTCGACTGAGATTAGCCGAAACCAGATCTGCTAATGTACACGCGATTTCGTCGTCAAAATAGCGTGCTGAGGGATAAACTGGGTTATACCCTCACGCAAGATTTCACGCGATTCGTATTATTCTACCCCGAACATTTTAGTCGTCGAGTTCAAATTAATTTGCACGGGATAAAATCATCAAAGTGGGTCGAGCTTTCAAATTCGTATCCGCGCAAGCGATGAATTTTAAATAATCATCGGACGCACCGATTTTCGAGACAACGATGTTCCAAACATCACAAAAATTTAGGAAGAGCCCGAATAAATAAAAACGATGTCGAACTCACGACAGACAAAACAGATGCGATATTAAAATCGCGATAGGCGAAGATGATTAGAATTTAGCGTCTGTTTTATCCACTGATATTACGTGTCAAAGTCCGCACTCGAGGTCGAGCAGACGATAAACACCTAGGGTGTTAAAGCCCTCCCCCTTAAAAGAATCTCGTCCCAAGATTCGGAGCGAAAGACTTCTAAGGGTAGAGAAGTATGTAACCCGTGTCCATATCAGCGATAATCATAAGGCAGTCTTGAGCGAAGGCGAGTGCCTTAGGATAGGGTTTCTCTAGTGGATATAGCATGTATTGCCTTAGGCTAATTTAGAAATGTCCACCAATAGAGACGTTGTCTGCCAGAGGAACACATAAGGTTCCATGTGTGCAGTTTGCTTTTTCTGATGACACTATACTATCTGAGTCTGTTGAGCGAGCGGTAAATGCGCGACTTTACCCAAACAGAACCAGATGCAACCTCTTGGGTAAAACACATAGAAAGAGGTTTACCAACAAGTGGTCACGATAAGTTCATAGCACAAGAGACGGATGCGGATCATCACAGTTATCTCGTGTTAGCTAGAGAATCCAAGTCCATGAAAAATGATAAAGACTCGGAAAATATCAACGAAGAGATCCGTTGATGTTGACTTCGCAACCAATCCATTTTATCAAGCACTAGGCATGGCTCGACATGATCACACATGCTGGAAAAACACACGTGAGGCGATCGAGGCATGACTAGAGCAATGATTAGGTGGTTATCGGTCGACTTAATCTCGATTCCTAAAAGTACTTCCTTAAGATGGGTTGAACCAAAATGAGTTCAGGCAAATCGATAAAACGATCTCTAAACTCAAACTTTGTTCATTGGGCAGTTACAATTTAGAAAAACCAACTTGTTGAACTACTTTTGACATTGAGCAGGTTCTCTCAGTACCACCGGTAAGCCAAGGGTTGAGAGTTCACTTTGGTTAACAGGAGATCATGCACTTGGGTAGAAATCCATTTGGTCAGGATGTTCATCTGTTTCTTCATGCGAGATGAACTGACGTGGTTCGGAAATACATGGATTTAATAAGAGAGCGAATGAACAAACCCCTGCATCTCAGCAGCAGGGAAAACCAATCTCCAATTTGAAAGCTAATCGGTTGTCTCTTGACACTAAAAAGCTCCAAGGCTTCACCTTTACACAAAGGACGTAAAGGGAACTTGTATGAGTAGTCAATACCAAGATCAAAAGAAAAGAGACCACACATAAAAGGGGTATGCCCGTTTGATCCAACAAAGATGATAGATGTTGCTTGATCACTTGACAAACAACATAGAAATTGTTTCAAGGAGGAGGTCTGCGGAAGATAACATATTGATATAATCTCATAATGGATTATGACTACTAACTGTGATACTAGCGTGTGTCGAGTAGCGCAACCATGTGCGCACACACAGAAGGCCCTCAGTTTCGTCACAGCACCACTGGTTTTAGTCAGAACACCATTATCAAACACAACCAATAAGAAATCTCACGCGACACAAATGATTTGGGCAAGGGTGACAATGTACAAAGAGATACTCCACCTGTAAGGATGGTTACAAGTAGAGAGCCAAACAGATCATGGCCCGATGAAATGAACAAGGCATGGCCATAACCTAAACTTGATGAAAGGAGTACGATGGGAGACTGTTATTTCAGCCCAAGCATATTTCTATGCCCATCGCAGAGCTTACAAGGTCAAGGATTAGTATCTGATTAGATATGGAGGGAAAGCAACCACAAGGTTAAGTTGGTATGCCTTCGATAGATATGGGGAAACCAAAGGCATCAAACTAAAGAAAATGATCAAGCATGTCTTTCCTAGGTTAGGTTGATAAAGCATTGATGTGATCATCAAGAATAGGCAAACTGGAATTAGGGATATCAGCTTGCACCAATCGAATAAGGGCATGGTCTAAGATGGAAATATGACTCAAGATTCTTATTTTAAGCCTGAGTACACTTTAGGTCCAGCAAAGAAATTATCTAAGCATTTCTTTGTATGTGTTTGGTCATGGAGTGATAACAGACAATTCCAATTTGGGTCTAGGTTCACCAAATAAGAACATGACCTAATTTTGGGTTTAAGCAACCAAACTACTTACCTTCTATCAGTACATCAAGCACCAGAGCAAACACAATTGATACCTAAGGAAACGGAAAATAACTATTTCATTGGGGTTCATAACACAACATTATCTACAATCACTGTTTACTGGAATAAAGATGAGAGAAGCATTTTGGATGTATAGGTGACAAGCACAATGCAACAATCAGGATGCATGTTCGTCCTATGCGTCCTCACGAGTTTTGCCAACATACTGTGACAATAGCGTTCTATATCGGTGGCATACTTACGACTCTCACGGTATTTTGCTAGTCGTCAGCTACACATACGTTTTCGAGGTTAGTGTACCTGCAGAAAATCCATCACATCCCATTTTCCAATGATGCAATTCACACATGACAGTTTATCACAATTTATACTCCATATATTTCTATATGGAGGCCAGCTCATCATTAAGCGCCGAGCCACGCATAGGCGTCGTTGCCACACCTTAACCATAGGGCAACTCATTATGGTAACTCACCTTCTTACCTGAGCGTAGGTGCGTCGTTACGAGTACATTACACTTCTCAGTATTCCCATGTCTGTATACCCATACACATCCATGGGGTACTGAATCCCAGAAAAGTAAATACTCCACATTGCAGCCTTCATATATACATATGTGTAACATGTATATAATCAAGCGCTTTTTATGCTCTTCCCTAGACCGACGTTTGTTCGGTCATGCTCTCACATCTCACCTTACCTTGAGCGTCGATCCATTCAAAACTGAATGGCCTCAAAAATAACATTACACATGTATGCAATAGCCACCCGGTTGTGGGTTAGTGGTTTTGAACTAAGCCACCTAATAGTCCTTAGTTTAGGGCTTAACAGATGATGTCGCTAGCATTATAGTTTTTCAAAGCTATTTTTCAAAACCAAACAATGTGTTTAGTTGAAAATAAGTTTTTCAAAACCAAAACTTTTGTTTTGAAAATTCATATGTGACCGTATATACTTAATCCTGCTTCGATACCAGCTGTGGCAGAACCTCCCAAGTTATTGGGCCCACATGTACCTGTCCTTATCTCAAATACCTCAGACTGCTATACATGTGCACCAGATAACTTAACAGGATCCGTCCGAGTGCCCCAAGAACCTCGGATAAACCACTTACAACCAAGACCGTAGGATTAACACAAATCACACACATCAACAGTTTGCAGCGGAAATCTTATTACCAAATTTTACAAGTTACAAAAATTTTACATTATATTTATCGGAGTGATTACAAATGTATAAGTTTGAAATATATGCTAGCTCAAGTGACCATCCTCAATAAGAAGTATAGAAGAGTTACTTATACTTATAAGAAGGCCGAGCCCACCGGCACTTAACACCATCAACCGCAGCACAAAGTTATAACCTGAAAAACAACATGGAATAAAACCCTGAATACGGAATTACTCAACAAGACTTACCCGACTAAAGAAAAGACTCTCAAGGGTATGTTGGCTAGAGGGAGTCAAGGTATGGCTTATCAAGAATGAAAGACTCTGTTTTGCAGAAAAGCTTACTATGAGTGGATCCTTAAGAATCCATTTTTACTTGTCAGGTTAAGTAAAGTTACCTGCATCTAGAGTTTTTTCTACCCTAATTCAAGCACTTGGCCTATACTAGCAGTCTTTTTATCATCCCATCAGTTCACTAGATTGCTACGTGTAGGTCAGTGACCAAGTCTTCATGTCCGAGAAGTAACGGCGATCCGAATCGATTAATACCTAGCTAGGGATCTCCGATCAAACGACATATGTAGCACTTAACTCTTGCATATGTCAACTCGCCACCGGGGTTCTTAAAACCAAATCAGGTTCACGCCAACCGAGAGCACAGATACATCACCGTCCAGCCTCTTGCCACGGAGGGCACACGCTACTCTCGCCATCTCTCCACTCTCATTTTGTGTTATCTTATTCTGGTATTAGTCTGCCCGAGGAAAAGCTTACCCATGATGAGGCATGTGACCAGTTAAAAGGTCCTCGATCATCAAGCCTACATCGAGACGGTCCTTAATCGACTCAGACGGAGACACTACACCGAGACTCCTTTCTCGTGCAAGTCAACCGACTGGTCTCAGCTTTATTATTTAAAACCCAAATTTTGGTACCTGGCAGAGGTACATCTTTTCCGATGTCGAACCCATCAAGGCCCTGATGGATCCACCATCACAAGTTTTTCTTTTTGAAAACTTTCCCACCCACTGAAGCATCACTTTTGTTTAAAACAAAATATTTTTGTTTCTCTAAAGCAAGGCTAAGCATCAAAAATCCTTTTTATAAAAGGGTGTCAAGGAAGGGTAATCAATTTTCCAAGGAAGGAAATGCATCAATTGTTTAGCACACAACTCCTATCACCTAATGCATCAAACAAGGTGATAAAGATTTAAAACGTCAAGGAGGTGGCAAATGCACCGGGGCTTGCCTGAATAACACTAGGTTAGTGTTTGTTAGACGTCAAGCACTTGACGACCATTCATTGTCTTGGCACTTGTCAGGTCATCCATCCTTACGTTCGTCCTTCAGCTTCACTATGCGGAGTAATCCACCTGCTACGTCATCTTGGGGTCGACTTGGCTCCTTTCCTTCACATCACGTGATTAATTATCGTACCTAAATGATTTGCATAATGCAAATGAATGCATATAAACAGGGATATCACAACTTAAATAATGCTACGTAATAGATAATTAATTACTTAATGGCGAAGCACAATACATCACTCCTAAGCACACGCTAGATGCAGCTAAACAATTAAACACAATAATCAAGTTACTCTAGCTTAACTGAAGTTAACTTGAACAAGAACTACAATTATGTATAAAGACTATATTTTTCTTAGCTAAAGAATACACCCAAAAATTAATGAACTTAGGCTTACTACTATAAGACTCCTAAATAAAATTATTGACTTCAACACAGAAGCACAATTAATTTTCCCTCGTAACCTTGACAACCCCTATTGTACACATGAATCAATATAATTAGACATAAACTATGCCTTGAGACCTAGACTTAGTTATACAGCACGACGACTTCAAAATCGGGGACACAATTACCATGTTACATGTAGCCCCGTATTCCTACAAGCGTCAAATAAATACGTGTCTGAGCTACAAGCAGAATAATCGTCACGGCATACATACCTATCAATTCATCTATCAAATCAGTCAATAAAAATAGCAAATCAGCTCACCGTTCCAATATCTGACTTGAATACGCGAGATCGGTAATGATTTTTCGATCCAGACAATTTGTCGAGTGCTTGGCAGGTACAAGAGCAGATTGTCTTCAAGTTCGCAGAAACGTCGATGATGTCAGTTCAACAATTTCGCCGAACACCAAACGGGTGCTGCACGACTTGATTTCTCTTTTCTTCATCTAACAAACTTCCAAGGTCTCTCATTTACCGCCATAGGTTTGCTGGAGAGTGGAATGGACATCAAGGCTGATGGCCAGACGACGAGATGCCCTGAAGGAGAGGTCGTTGTAGCTAGAACGAGACCAAAGAACCTGGGCGCGGCCACGACGCTGAAGGCGAGCGCGAGACCGACCAGGGAGTAGCGTGGATCAGGGAGCAGTGGCACGACGAAGACTGATGACGTGCGCATCAGGACATAACCCGGCGCGACAGTGGTTTAGCGGGTAATAGGGACCAAAGCTGATCGCGACAAAAGGAGCACAGGGAGACGCTCGCGAGCTCCATGCCGGAACCAGGGACACGATAGAAAGCTCAGTGCGGCCAAGTGAGGCAAGCCCGCAGAAAAATCCCGGCGCTGAGAGCTTGGAGCAGGGCAGCAGGAGCGCGACACCAGAGAGAGAACTCGGCTGGGTCAGGATGGAGCTAGAGCTTGAGGGAGAAGACCTGAGGTGTGCCATGGGAGATCTGGCCGGGTGCTGGAGAGGTTGGGCGCGGCCATGGAAACGGGCAGAGGGAGCTCCGAGCTTGAGGAGCACGGCGTGGTAGCCATGGGAAGGACGCCAGGGAAGTCCTTGCAGAACACCAGGGCATGCGTCCATGCAGGGAGGGATCTAGGAGAGAGGAGCGCCATAGCTAGGGAGGTGCAGTAGCCATAGAGATTGGGGCAGGAGGAGACTCGCTGCGGCCAGGGCAAGCACGGCCGAGGAGATGGACGGATGGGCGCCATGGGAGAAAAGCTTCACGGAGGAGCAGAGAAGAACGCAAGGGAGCTACGCGGTCGGAGAATAGAAAAGGATGGCGGCCAGATTTTTTTCAGTGAACGGCGGCTGGGCAAAAAAATCAAGTAGAGAAGCGGCGTGGGGATGAGATCGGCTAGGATTTTTTTAGATTTTCCCACTTTTCTATTTATTTTATAAATAAAATTATAGATATTTTGAATTAAGATTTTTAGTGACGTATAGTGAGTCTACAAGCTATACGGGTACATATTTCCTTCTCCAAATTTAGCGAACCAAATTATTTACTAATTACTTATATCCAAAGATTTGGATCTGGGCAAGAAATGACAGCCCGAATAAAACTGATTTCAACCTCGATAATTTGCTCTGCATGATTCGATTGAGATTAGCCGAAACCAGATCTGCTAATGTACACGCGATTTCGTCGTCAAAATAGCGTGCTGAGGGATAAACTGGGTTATACCCTCGCGCAAGATTTCACGCGATTTGTATTATTTTACCCCGAACATTTTAATGGTCGAGTTCAAATTAATTTGCACGGGATAAAATCATCAAAGTGGGTCGAGCTTCCAAATTCATATCCACACGAGCGATGAATTTTAAATAATCACCAGACGCACCGATTTTCGGGACAACGACGTTCCGAACATCACGAAAATTTAGGAAGAGCCCGAATAAATAAAAACGATGTTGAACTCGCGACAGACGAAACAGATGCGATATTAAAATCGTGAGAGGCGAAGATGATTAGAATTTAGCGTCTGCTTTGTCCACTGATATTACGTGTCAAAGTCCGCACTCGAAGTCGAGCAAACGATAAACACCTGGGGTGTTACAGACTGGCAGGGTATCACTACGTAGCCTTTACAAAGATTTTCCAGAGGTCATAGGCGCCCGTTAGGTTTCTTCGGTTTGATAAACACAGTACATCTCCCCAAAGGAAGGGTGACTAACAAAACCAAATCAAGAACCTCTGCAACCAGCCTCGGCAGAGCAAGTACTATTCCCGAACCCCATTGACGACCCTACGGTGAAGCCAACTTCTCCTCTGTTTCCTCTAATTAATTAGCTAAGGGCATCCCATTCCACCCTCGTGGTTGCACTGTTATCCCGGGTTGTCACTCCCCAAACAGGTCGTTACTGAGAGGTACTCAAGAAAAATGGCCTGAGTCCCCTAAAGTGTCACAAGATCATCATCGGGATAACATCATCGTATCATAAATGTTCACATCATGTTCATTGATTAAAGTAAATCAATAGCATAAAGCTAACCATAGTAACCCAAAAGGTAAACAAGGAAAAGGTAAATACAGACTAGTCAATCCTTAAGTTTCAATAATGTAATGCGGGACGGTAAATTATAAAGTAGATAGGACATAATAGGTCAAAGGACACTTGCCTTCACCAGGTTGTTGCTCAGGAAGATCTTCGACAACACACTCAGGAACCACGAGCTACTCGTTGTCTAAATAAAGCGATCATACATTCAATACATTTGGAAAGTACAAAAGAACATCACACCAAACATATACAATTAAGTGAACACAAGTTTGATAAGACACTATAAACATAAAGGGTAGAGTTAAATGTTAGGGTTTAACATAATTAGGGATCAGTGATTCCCTAGATATTATGGACTATATTGTTTAGTTTCACCAATTTTAGTGAGACACAAAATTATATCAGGGATCAATTCATGCACAAGATTTTACTAATCTCACAAAATTACACATCTAAGTACAATTAAGGTTTTCCTTTTTATTTATTTTCTTAAATATATAAATCAACACATAAACTATCCTATAGCTTAGACAAAAAATTAGAGTACTCAGACTGTGGATGAACATAATTTATTTGGACAGAGAATATTTCTATGAACACTTTGTAATTTGAATCACTAAATTTGGAGTTCATATAAAAAGATATGAAATAAACAAGTTTTGAAGTTTGAAATATGAAATTAAGCCTAATTCTGTGATTATTTAAAAAGCTAGAGGTCTGATTATAAGAGTTCAGGGGTCTGCACGCTAAAACATAGGACAGCGGGTTGATTCTCTAAAACCTAAGGGTCTCTTAAGCAAAAATACACGCGAAGGGGTACCGGGCGATCTCAACCATCAGATCGCAGATCAACGACCAAGATCAGATCCCGTGGACGCGTGCGCGAGCACGGGTGCGCAGCGAGCAATGATAGGCGAGGACGGGTGTTAGCGACCAGAGGGGAAGGCGGGTTGACCAGTCGGGCCCAGCGCCAGGGGGCGCTGGCGCTGACTAGTGGGCCCGGGGACAGAGCGCGGGTGAGGGGAGCGGATCTGGATGGCTGGATTTGCATCAGACGGTTGAGATTAGATTGGTTCTAATTAAATCCTAACCGCCAGATCTTGGGTGAACGTCCGAGATCCATCGGCCAGCGTGGTCGGGATGGCAGGTCCTTGGTGCGGCGGCACTGATAGTCGCCTAGAGGGGGGGGGGGTGAATAGGGCGAAACTGAAATTTACAAAAATAATCACAACTACAAGCCGGGTTAGCGT
The DNA here is from genome assembly GCA_029449295.1 of Zea luxurians. Classification (NCBI taxonomy): domain Eukaryota; kingdom Viridiplantae; phylum Streptophyta; class Magnoliopsida; order Poales; family Poaceae; genus Zea; species Zea luxurians. Next base: position 37,565,229 of record JAOPSE010000001.1, on the reverse strand, counting down.
TAGTAATAACGAAACGAGTCCGCGAGAGAGGGCGCAAAACAAATCGCAAGCAAATGAGAGTGTGACACAAGGATTTGTTTTACCGAGGTTCGGTTCTCGCAAACCTACTCCCCGTTGAGGAGGCCACAAAGGCCGGGTCTCTTTCAACCCTCCCCTCTCTCAAACGATCCCACGGATCGAGTGAGCTTTCTCTTCTTCTCAATCAACCGGGAACAAAACTTCCCCGCAAGGGCCACCACACAATTGGTGCCTCTTGCCTTGGTTACAATTGAGTGATGATCTCAAGAACAAATGAGAAAGAAAGAAAGCAATCCAAGCGCAAGAGCTCAAAAGAACACGGCAAATCTCTCTCGCTAGTCACTAAGGGTTTGAGTGGAATTGGAGAGGATTTGATCTCTTTGTATGTGTCTAGAATTGAATGCCTAGCTCTTGTAAGTGGTTGAGAGTTGGAAAACTTGGATGGCAATGAATGTGGGGTGGTTGGGGTATTTATAGCCCCAACCACCAAAAGTGACCGTTGGCTGGAGGCCTCTGTTCGATGGCGCACCGGACAGTCCGGTGCACACCGGACAGTCCGGTGCCCCTGCCACGTCACCATTGCCGTTGGATTCTGACCGTTGGAGCTTCTGACTTGTGGGCCCTCCTGGGTGTCCGGTGCACACCGGACATGTACTGTTTGATGTCCGGTGCACCGGTATGGGCGATCCTGACGTCTGCGCGTGCTGCGCGCGCATTAAATGCTCCGCAGGGAGCCGTTGGCGCCGCAGGGAGCCGTTGCTCCGCTGGCACACCGGACAGTCCGGTGCACACCGGACAGTCCGGTGAATTTTAGCGGAGCGGCTGCCGAGCGAACCCGAGGCTGACGAGTTCCGGAGGCCGTGTTTCCTTGGAGCACCGGACATGTCCGGTGCACACCGGACAGTCCGGTGAATTATAGCGCGCCGGCTTCCGAGAAATCCCGAGGGCGAAGAGTTTGAAGTCGAAGTCCTCTGGCCGCACCGGACAGTCCGGTGCACACCGGACAGTCCGGTGCCTCCGGCCAGAGGAGCCCTCGGTTGCCTTGCTGCTCCTTTGTTGAATCCAACACTTGGTCTTTTTATTGGCTGATTGTGAACCTTTTGCACCTGTATAACTTATGCACTAGAGTAAACTAGTTAGTCCAATGTTTGTGTTGGGCAATTCAACCACCAAAATTATTTAGGAACTAGGTCTAAGCCTAATTCCCTTTCAATCTCCCCCTTTTTGGTGATTGATGCCAACACAAACCAAAGCAAATATAGAAGTGCATAATTGAACTAGTTTACATAATTTAAGTGCAAAGGTTGCTTGGAATTGAGCCAATATAAACTTATATGATGCGCATGGATGGTTTCTTTGTTTTTGACATATTGGACCATATTTGCACCACGAGTTTTGTTTTTGCAAATTCTTTTGTAAATTCTTTTCAAAGTACTTTTGCAAGATAGTCAAAGGTAAATGAAAAAGATTTTGCAAAGCATTTTCAAGATATGGAATTTTCTCCCCCTATTTCCAAAGCTTTTCCTTTGACTAAGCAAAACTCCCCCTCAAATAAGGTCTCCTCTTAGTGTTCAAGAGGGTTTTAAGACATCAATTTTGAAAATACTAAGAGATACCAATTTTGAAATTTACCAATATAAAATTATCAAATTTATGAAATTAGGTGGTGGTGCGGTCCTTTTGCTTTGGGCTCATATTTTTCTCCCCCTTTGGCATGAATCGCCAAAAACGGAATCATTAGAGCCCAATGAAGTACATTCTCCCCCTTTGGTCATGAAATAAATGAGTGAAGGTTATACCAACGTTAGAGAGATGATGCGGAGCGACGGCGAAGGATGAATAGTGGAGTGGAGTGGAAGCCTTGTCTTCGCCGAAGACTCCTATTCCCTTTCAATATACCTATGACTTGGTTGAAATACACTTGAAAACACATTAGTCATAGCATATATAAAAGAGACATGATCAAAGGTATATTTATGAGCTATGTGTGCAAGACTAGCAAAAGAAGTTCCTCGAATCAAGAATATTGAGCTCATGCCTAAGTCGGGTAAAAGATTGTTCATCAAGCGGCTTGGTAAAGATATCGGCTAATTGATCTTTAGTATTAATGTAAGAAATCTCGATATCCCCCTTTTGTTGGTGATCCCGAAGAAAATGATACCGAATGGCTATGTGCTTAGTGCGGCTGTGCTCGACGGGATTGTCGGCCATTTTGATTGCACTCTCATTGTCACATAGCAAAGGAACTTTGGTTAATTTGTAACCATAGTCCCGCAGGGTTTGCCTCATCCAAAGTAATTGCGCGCAACAATGGCCTGCGGCAATATACTCGGCTTCAGCGGTAGAAAGAGCGACCGAATTTTGCTTCTTTGAAGCCCAAGACACCAAGGATCTTCCCAAGAACTGGCAAGTCCCCGATGTGCTCTTCCTGTTAATCCTACACCCCGCCCAATCGGCATCCGAATATCCAATCAAATCAAAAGTGGATCCCCGAGGGTACCAAAGCCCAAACTTAGGAGTAAAAGCCAAATATCTCAAGATTCGTTTTACGGCCGTAAGGTGTGATTCCTTAGGGCCGGCTTGGAATCTTGCACACATGCAAACGGAAAGCATAATGTCCGGTCGAGATGCACATAAATAAAGCAATGATCCAATCATCGACCGGTATACCTTTTGATCCACGGACTTACCTCCCGTGTCGAGGTCGAGATGTCCATTAGTTCCCATGGGTGTCTTGATGGGCTTGGCATCCTTCATTCCAAATTTGCTTAGAATGTCTTGAGTATACTTCGTTTGGCTAATGAAGGTGCCCTCTTGGAGTTGCTTGACTTGAAATCCTAAGAAATATTTCAACTCCCCCATCATCGACATCTCGAATTTCTGTGTCATGATCCTACTAAATTCTTCACATGTAGATTTGTTAGTAGACCCAAATATAATATCATCAACATAAATTTGGCATACGAACAAATCGTTGTCAAGAGTTTTAGTGAATAAAGTAGGATCGGCCTTGCCGACTTTGAAGCCATTTGCAATAAGGAAATCTCTAAGGCATTCATACCATGCTCTTGGGGCTTGCTTGAGCCCATAAAGCGCCTTAGAGAGCCTATAAACATGGTTAGGATACTCACTGTCTTCAAAGCCGGGAGGTTGCTCAACATAGACCTCCTCCTTGATTGGTCCATTGAGGAAGGCACTCTTCACGTCCATTTGGTAGAGCTTGAAGCCATGGTAAGTAGCATAGGCTAATAATATACGAATTGACTCAAGCCTAGCTACGGGTGCATAGGTTTCACCAAAATCCAAACCTTCGACTTGTGAATACCCCTTGGCCACGAGTCGAGCTTTGTTCCTAGTCACCACACCATGCTCGTCTTGCTTGTTGCGGAAGACCCACTTGGTTCCTACAACATTTTGGTTAGGACGTGGAACTAAGTGCCATACCTCATTCCTCGTGAAATTGTTGAGCTCCTCTTGCATCGCCATCACCCAATCCGAATCTTGTAGTGCTTCCTCTACCCTGGTTGGCTCAATAGAGGAAACAAACGAGTAATGTTCACAAAAATGAGCAACACGAGATCGAGTAGTTACCCCCTTATGAATGTCGCCGAGGATGGTGTCGACGGGGTGATCTCGTTGTATTGCTTGGTGGACTCTTGGGTGTGGCGGCCTTGGTTGTTCATCCTCCTTGTCTTCATCATTTGAATCTCCCCCTTGATTGTTGCCGTCATTTTGAGGTGGCTCATCTTCTTGATCTTCTTGTTCAACATCTTGAGCCTCATCCTCAACTTGAGTTGGTGGAGATACTTGTGTGGAGGAGGATGGTTGATCTTGTGCATTTGGAGGCTCTTCGGATTCCTTAGGACACACATCCCCAATGGACATGTTCCTTAGCGCTATGCATGGAGCCTGTTCTTCACCTATATCATCAAGATCAACTTGCTCTACTTGAGAGCCGTTAGTCTCATCAAACACAACGTCACAAGAAACTTCAACAAGTCCTGAGGACTTGTTAAAGACTCTATATGCCCTTGTGTTTGAGTCATATCCTAGTAAAAAGCCTTCTACAGTTTTAGGAGCAAATTTAGATTTTCTACCTCTTTTAACAAGTATAAAACATTTGCTACCAAAAACTCTAAAATATGAAATATTGGGCTTTTTACCGGTTAGGAGTTCATAAGATGTCTTCTTGAGGATTCGGTGAAGATATAACCGGTTGATGGCGTAGCAGGCGGTGTTGACCGCCTCGGCCCAAAACCAATCCGGTGTCTTGTACTCATCAAGCATGGTTCTTGCCATGTCCAATAGAGTTCGATTCTTCCTCTCCACTACACCATTTTGTTGTGGAGTGTAGGGAGAAGAGAACTCATGCTTGATGCCCTCCTCCTCAAGAAAGCCTTCGATTTGAGAGTTCTTGAACTCCGTCCCATTGTCGCTTCTAATTTTCTTGATCCTTAAGCCGAACTCATTTTGAGCCCTTCTTAAGAATCCCTTTAAGGTCTCTTGGGTTTGTGATTTTTCCTGCAAAAAGAATACCCAAGTGAAGCGAGAATAGTCATCCACAATTACAAGGCAATACTTACTACCGCCGATGCTTATGTAAGCGATCGGGCCGAACAAATCCATGTGAAGGAGCTCCAGTGGCCTGTCGGTAGTCATGATGTTTTTGTGTGGATGATGGACACCAACTTGCTTCCCAGCTTGGCAAGCGCTACAAATCCTGTCTTTCTCAAAATGAACATCGGTTAGTCCCAAAATGTGTTCTCCCTTTAGAAGCTTGTGAAGATTCTTCATTCCAACATGGGCTAGTCGGCGGTGCCAGAGCCAACCCAAGTTAGTCTTAGCAACTAAGCAAGTGTTGAGTTCAGCTCTATCAAAATCTACCAAGTATAGCTGACCCTCTAACACTCCCTTAAATGCTACTGAATCATCACTTCTTCTAAAGACAGTAACACCAGTATCAGTAAAAAGACAGTTGTAGCCCATTTGACATAATTGGGATACGGAAAGCAAATTGTAATCTAATGAATCTACAAGAAAAACATTGGAAATAGAGTGGTCAGGAGATATAGCAATTTTACCCAAACCTTTGACCAAACCTTGATTTCCATCCCCGAATGTGATAGCTCGTTGGGGATCTTGGTTTTTCTCATATGAGGAGAACATCCTTTTCTCCCCGGTCATGTGGTTTGTGCACCCGCTGTCGAGTATCCAACTTGTGCCCCCGGATGCATAAACCTACAAAACAAGTTTAGTTCTTTGTTTTAGGTACCCAAACGGTTTTGGGTCCTTTGGCATTAGATACAAGAACTTTGGGTACCCAAACACAAGTCTTGGAGCCCTTGTGTTTGCCCCCAACAATTTTGGCAACTACCTTGCCGGACTTGCTAGTCAAAACATAAGATGCATCAAAAGTTTTAAATGAAATGGCATGATCATTTGATGCATTAATAGTTTTCTTTCTAGGCAACTTGGCATGGGTTGGTTGCCTAGATCTAGATGTCTCACCCTTATACATAAAAGCATAATTAGGGCCAGAGTGAGACTTCCTAGAATGAATTTTCTTAATTTTACTCTCAGGATACCCGGCAGGGTACAAAATGTAACCCTCGTTATCCTGAGGCATGGGAGCCTTGCCTTAACAAAGTTAGACAAGTTCTTAGGAGGGGCATTAATTTTGACATTGTCTCCCCTTTGAAAGCCAATGCCGTCCTTAATGCCCGGGCGTCTCCCATTATAGAGCATGCTTCTAGCAAGTTTAAATTTTTCATTTTCTAAGTCATGCTCTCTAATCTTAGCATTAAGTTGTGCTATATGATCATTTTGTTTCTTAATTAAAGCTAGGTGATCATGGATAGCATCAACATTAATATCTCTACATCTAGTACAAATGGAAATATGCTCAATATTAGATGTAGAGGGTTTGCAAGATTTTAGTTCAACAACCTTAGCATGCAACAAATCATTTTTAGCTCTAAGGTCGGAAATAGTAGCATTGCAAACATCAAAATCCTTAGCCTTAGCAATTAATTTCTCATTCTCATTTCTAAGGCTAGCGATGGAAGCATTCAATTCATCAATCCTAGCAAGCAAATCAACATCATCATTTCTAGGATCAATGCAAACATGAGAATCAACCTTAGCTAACAAATTTGCATTTTCATTTCTAAGGTTGTCTAAAGTCTCATGGCAAATACTTAGCTCACTAGACAATTTTTCACATTTTTCTCTTTCTAGAGCATAAGCATTTTTAACCTTAACATGTTTTTTGTTTTCCTTGATTAGGAAGTCCTCTTGGGAGTCCAAGAGATCATCCTTTTCATGGATGGCACTAATCAATTCATTTAATTTTTCTTTTTGTTCCATGTTAAGGTTGGCAAAAAGAATACGCAAATTATCCTCTTCATTTTTATCATTATCCTCATCACTAGATGTTTCATATTTAGTGGAGGACTTTGATTTTACCTTCTTTTTGCCGTCCTTGGCCATGAGGCACTTGTGGCCGACGTTGGGGAAGAGGAGGCCCTTGGTGACGGCGATGTTGGCGGCGTCCTCGTCGTCGGAGGAGTCGCTTGAGCTTTCGTCGGAGTCCCACTCCCGACAAACATGGGCATCGCCGCCCTTCTTCTTGTAGTACTTCTTCTTCTCCTTCCTCTTGCCCTTCTTGTCGTTGTCCCTGTCACTATCACTTGATAATGGACATTTAGCAATAAAGTGACCGGGCTTACCACATTTGTAGCAAACCTTCTTGGAACGGGATTTATAATCCTTCCCCTTCCGTTGCTTGAGGATTTGCCGAAAACTCTTGATGATTAGGGCCATCTCCTCGTTGTCGAGCTTGGAGGCGTCGATTGGTTGTCTACTTGGTGTAGACTCCTCCTTCTTCTCCTCCGTTGCCTTGAAGGCCACGGGTTGCGCCTCGGATGTGGAAGGCTCATCAAGCTCGTTGATCTTCTTGGAGCCCTTAATCATGCATTCAAAACTAACAAAATTCCCGATGACTTCCTCGGGGGTCATTTGTGTATATCTAGGATTGCCACGAATTAATTGTACTTGAGTAGGGTTAAGGAAAATAAGGGCTCTTAGAATAACCTTAACCACTTCGTGGTCATCCCATTTTGCGCTCCCGAGGTTGCGCACTTGGTTCACCAAGGTCTTGAGCCGGTTGTACATGTCTTGTGGCTCCTCCCCTTGGCGAAGACGGAAGCGACCGAGCTCCCCCTCGATCGTTTCCCGTTTGGTGATCTTGGTGAGTTCATCACCCTCGTGCGCCGTCTTGAGTAGGTCCCAAATCTCCTTGGCGTTCTTCAACCCTTGTACTTTGTTGTATTCCTCCTTGCTTAGTGAGGCAAGGAGAATGGTTGTGGCTTGGGAGTTGAAGTGCTCGATTTGGGCCACTTCGTCCGTGTCGTAGTCTTCATCCCCTACGGATGGTACCTGTACACCATACTCAACAACATCCCATAATCTTTTGTGGAGAGAGGTTAGATGAAATCGCATCAAATTACTCCACATAGCATAATCTTCACCATTAAAAGTTGGTGGTTTGCCTAAAGGGACGGAAAGTAAAGGTGTATGTTTAGGAATGCGAGGGTAGCGTAGGGGGATCTTACTATACTTCTTACGCTCTTGGCGTTTAGAAGTGACGGACGCCGCGTCGGAGCCGGAGGTAGATGTCGATGAAGTATCGGTCTCGTAGTAGACCACCTTCCTCATCCTCTTGTGCTTGTCCCCACTCCGATGCGGCTTGTGAGAAGAAGATTTTTCCTTCTTCTCTTTGTGGTGAGAAGAGGAAGATCTTTTCTCCTTCCGCTTGGAGGATTTCTTCTTCTTCTCTCTTCTCTTGGTGCGGGACTCTTCCGATGAAGATGAAGTGCTCCCTTGACTTGTAGTGGGCTTGTCGTCGCCGGTCTCCATCTCCCTCTTGGTGTGATCTCCCGACATCACTTCGAGCGGTTAGGCTCTAATGAAGCACCGGGCTCTGATACCAATTGATAGTCGCCTAGAGGGGGGGGGTGAATAGGGCGAAACTGAAATTTACAAAAATAATCACAACTACAAGCCGGGTTAGCGTTAGTAATAACGAAACGAGTCCGCGAGAGAGGGCGCAAAACAAATCGCAAGCAAATGAGAGTGTGACACAAGGATTTGTTTTACCGAGGTTCGGTTCTCGCAAACCTACTCCCCGTTGAGGAGGCCACAAAGGCCGGGTCTCTTTCAACCCTCCCCTCTCTCAAACGATCCCACGGATCGAGTGAGCTTTCTCTTCTTCTCAATCAACCGGGAACAAAACTTCCCCGCAAGGGCCACCACACAATTGGTGCCTCTTGCCTTGGTTACAATTGAGTGATGATCTCAAGAACAAATGAGAAAGAAAGAAAGCAATCCAAGCGCAAGAGCTCAAAAGAACACGGCAAATCTCTCTCGCTAGTCACTAAGGGTTTGAGTGGAATTGGAGAGGATTTGATCTCTTTGTATGTGTCTAGAATTGAATGCCTAGCTCTTGTAAGTGGTTGAGAGTTGGAAAACTTGGATGGCAATGAATGTGGGGTGGTTGGGGTATTTATAGCCCCAACCACCAAAAGTGACCGTTGGCTGGAGGCCTCTGTTCGATGGCGCACCGGACAGTCCGGTGCACACCGGACAGTCCGGTGCCCCTGCCACGTCACCATTGCCGTTGGATTCTGACCGTTGGAGCTTCTGACTTGTGGGCCCTCCTGGGTGTCCGGTGCACACCGGACATGTACTGTTTGATGTCCGGTGCACCGGTATGGGCGATCCTGACGTCTGCGCGTGCTGCGCGCGCATTAAATGCTCCGCAGGGAGCCGTTGGCGCCGCAGGGAGCCGTTGCTCCGCTGGCACACCGGACAGTCCGGTGCACACCGGACAGTCCGGTGAATTTTAGCGGAGCGGCTGCCGAGCGAACCCGAGGCTGGCGAGTTCCGGAGGCCGTGTTTCCTTGGAGCACCGGACATGTCCGGTGCACACCGGACAGTCCGGTGAATTATAGCGCGCCGGCTTCCGAGAAATCCCGAGGGCGAAGAGTTTGAAGTCGAAGTCCTCTGGCCGCACCGGACAGTCCGGTGCACACCGGACAGTCCGGTGCCTCCGGCCAGAGGAGCCCTCGGTTGCCTTGCTGCTCCTTTGTTGAATCCAACACTTGGTCTTTTTATTGGCTGATTGTGAACCTTTTGCACCTGTATAACTTATGCACTAGAGTAAACTAGTTAGTCCAATGTTTGTGTTGGGCAATTCAACCACCAAAATTATTTAGGAACTAGGTCTAAGCCTAATTCCCTTTCAGGCACCGCTCGACCTCGCGGCGGGATCTCGCCAGAGATAAGGGGAACAACCACGGCAGGGCTCTAGGTACTTGGAGAAGGACTCGAGCGCATTCAGGGCAATCTGGCGAATACGACCGTGGGCACAACACTAGCGCGGAGGCACCAGAGGGCGCAGAACACGGTGGGATGGTCCCACGACGGCGCGAATCTACTCTAGCGAGCAATAGCGCGAAGACTAGGGCAATAAACAGAGATATAGGGGCGTGGGGAGGTTGCTCACCTCAAGAGGAAACACTGGAGTCTTGGAGCAACGGCGGAGACACAGGGACGCCTCAGGTCGATGGTGGCGGAGCTCTGGCTGCATGGGGAGAACTCCGGTGAGCGCGGACCGGGTGAACCAGAGGGGCTGGGGGCAAACCGAGGGGTGTCCTGAGTTGCTGATGGCAAGGAGGAACTCACCGAGGCAACGGGCGCGGCGTGGGCTCGACGGTAGCCGTATAACAGACGACGAACTTCGGTGAGCGGCGGTGGAGCTGCCTGGATGCGCGCGTAGGGCGAGAGAGAGGGCGATAGTGCTCGGCTGAGGGCGCAAATGAGTACGAGGAAGTGGGTGAGTGGGGTGCAGGCTCTAAAGGGGCGAGGGCGTGCGGAGGTGGCCGAGGATTGCGAGGACCTGGGCACGTCCACGACAGGGGCGTGGGTGGGAGGTTAGTGATGGGGGGTGGCTGACAGGCGGGGTCCGCGGGGTAGAGAGAGGGAACGAGCGCAAACGTGCGATCTACGACAACAGGAAGGTCCCACGGTACAGTGAGGGAAAGAATGCACAAGCGTAGACGGGTCGGCGCCGATAGGCCTGGCCCACAGGGCAGCGGGAGGGAGAGAGGGAGAGAGAACGCGCGTGCGCAGACGCGAGCAGTCGCTGGCAGGTGGGGTCCACCTGTCAGGCGACGCGGGCGCGCGCGGCCTGGCTAGGCCAAGTTGGGTCGACTGGGTTGAAATGGCTTTTTCCTTTTTCTAGGGAATTTCTAATGTTTTTTTATTTATTTTCTCTAGGGTTTTCAATTCAAATTCAAACCAAGTTTCAAATTCAAACTAAATCAAGCATGTGCAATAATTCAAAGAATATTTAGAGCTCAGCATGATGCCACATTTCATGACTCATATTGTTTTTGACAAAATAATATAATTAATCCCTCACTAATTAAGCTAAATCTACCCAAAAGGAAAAGAGAGAGAAACAAGAGAGAGAAGAGTAACACCTGAATTTGGTAGGTAATTAGAAAGAAATTTTATACCCCCAAATTCAGGGTGTTACACGTGCCCAGCCGCAGCGCTCACCGATTCAGTACGGGCAGAGTCAAATGACTCACCCGCTAGCATACTAAGAATAGCGACCACTTTAGCCTCATCAGCAGTCTTTTGCATCTAGAGATGGGTCTGTCTCTCCTCTTCAGGGAAATTATGATACATAGCAATGAAGGCTTCAATATCTTCTGAAGAGGGTCGCACTCTATGGCCTGGATAGCCGTCTTAGACGGGCGGGTTGGATATGAACTCTGAAAAGGGCTTTGCGGTAACAAGACAGCAAAGTAAGGACATTACACATAGCAAATGCAGGAACTCATGGACAATAGCGCTTACCACGGGTGGAAGATTCCATGAAGAATACAAAAGGGAAGCACCAGCATTGGAAACTTTACCTCTCAGCATCGAATCAACTCGACTCAACATGTCCTCCTGAGATATTCACTTGTTGGTAATTCGAGTGGGGTCATTAACACCAGTATACAGGTAGGCAAGGTAGACTCTATCCTTCAAAGGCTGAATAATCTTGAAAACAAAGTCGACAACAACAGCTTCAGCAGTCAAGCCTCTGTCCCTCAACACGCATATCTCTGCAAGTAGCACCCTGGACTCAGCAAGCTCTGAATCTGTGGGAATCTCTGTCCAGTTAGGCATTCGGACGCCGGACTGTCTCCCTGATTGAGCGAGAAGTGACTTGTTATGATTTTCCATAGTAAACCATTCGAAGCGCCATACCTTAATGATGTCTTTCAAGGGAACGTCGAGATACTCAACTTTCCTGCCTCGGCGAAGTTCCAAGCTAGCGCCTCCAACAAGCTGATGCTGCCCTCTAGCCATCTCGGGCCGATAATGGTAAGGTACTTCCAAAGCCTGAAGTGTGGAAGAATTCCAAGGAAAGCTTCACAAAGATGAACAAACACAACAATGTGAAGCACAGAATTGGGATTCAGATGAGTGAGGTTCAGAGAGTAAAAATTGAGAAGACCGCGAAAGAAGGGAGAAACTGGCAGGGCCAGTCCCCGGATGAGAAAAGGCACGAAGATAACCACCTTGTGAGTATCCTCTGTCGGGATAGTAACTCCGTGTCAGATCCACCAAGAACATAATTCCTTTGGCGTTAGAACACCAATCTCAACAAGATGCAGAAGGTCAGCTTCAGAAACGACAGAAACGTGGTTACCAGCGAAAGGGAGTTGGCTGTTGGGATCGATCGGAGGGGTGTCTGGAATGGTAGCACTCTGCTTTCTTTTCTTGGGCACCATCGTGATTTTTCAAACAATGTGAAAGGATTCGGGAACTCAGAAAGCTAGAGAGTGACGGAGGAAAACATAAGAACTAGGGTTCAGAGCTCAAGAGGACGTCAGCAGAAGTATGGGTTTGCATACTTAGTCAGGCGCAATGGGGTAGGCTGATAGCTCGGGAGATTTTTGGTTGTGGCAAAACAACATCACTTGAGCATTACCTCTAAATGCTAGTGAACCGTGAGACACAAGATCGGAGCACGCAATAGCAGATTGGCACGGAAGCAGGTTTTCATTCACTAGGGGAGAGATCATTACAAAATTGAGACCGACTCGTTATGAGTCAGCCTCCGCCCCTCGATCATTACACTACATTACATTACAGTACATTACTACTTAGACTACACTACACTACTAGTTAAACTACATTATTCTACTACTAACTGCTACACTGCTACTACTACTACTACTACTACTACTACTACTACTACTACTACTACTACTACTACTACTACTACTACTACTACTACTGCTACTACTACGCTATACTAATATTTAAGCCAACATCATTATGCCACTGGCCTTGTCGTCGCCGCCGTTGCCATCGCCGCTGTTGCCATCGCCACTGTCGCCTTTGCCGTCGCTGCCTTTGTCGTCGCCGCTGCCATCGCCCCTGTCACCGTTGTCGTCGCCGCTGCCCTCGCCACTGCTACCGTTGCCCTCGCCGCCGCTCCCCTTCTCGGAGTCAGAGGAGTCATCCACCTCTTCCGAGGAGGCCTTCTCCGAGTCATCCGACCCACCGAGCCCCGCTCGCTCGATGGATCGCCAGTACGCCCGCACCATGACTGACAACCCCATGGAGTCGTCCGAGTCCTCAGACGACGCCACAGGGGAGCCCCGCTCGCTCGATGGATCGCTAGTACGCCCACACTGTAACACCTCTGGTGTTACTTGCACTAAAACTTGAGTAGAACATCATGTGCATTGACATGTCATGTTGTTTGTTACACCTAGAATGCATTCACTAGGTAAAATTTCAAAACAAGTTGTGATGTGGTGACTTGAAGAAGTGCTTAACCTTAGGGTAGGGTACTTACCCTAGGATTAGGGCATGAGGGTAGTAGTAGCCTAAAATGAGTAAAATATCAAAAGTCATGAGGAATGTTCACAAGATATCAAATTTGATGAACTTTAGTGGCACAAAAACCCTAGTGTGCCCAAACCCTGAAAACAAACCCTAGAAAACCCTAATTGGAACCCTAGGGGGGGTAAATGTAAATTCTATGCACTTTTAGACCAACGTGCAAATATCAAAGTGATAGAACACCACAAACCAAGTAACTTTCACATTGGAGGATTTTCATGTAATGTGAAGGAGTTTGGACTTATTTGCAAAGTACCCCATGAACACCATATGGCTAAGTCTGAAATTCAATGTGTTGGAGCCAACTTTGGAGCTATGTATTTCTCAATTCATGAAGATTTTTCCCTAAGTCAATACAGCAAACTTGTAGAGCTATGTTAGAGGTATAAATTTGATTAAGTGATTAAGCCCTAGTGCTACATGGAAATGGGAGAAAAATAGGCATAAAACTGGCATGTCAGTCGACTTTGACACAGAATTAGGACTGACAGTGATCTAGGGCTGATTTTGGGAGCTATTTTGAGCATGATCCAGTAAGTATTTGTGTATGATTGCTATAACAAAATCAAAGCTGGATTATAGGCTAACAACTTTGTTACAGATAGATTAAGTAGCTGCCACATAAAAATCAAAGATCATGGCCCTGCAAATCGCTGTGTCATGCGCTCTGATGGGGGTTCTGATGGTACAGTGCCTGAAGATCTCAGGTGCAGTGCACCTCGCCGCCGGTAACCCCGCGCTTGGATTCGCGTTGGCCACCGCGATTCGTGCTTAGCGCAAAGTGGATAACCGAGAGGAGTAAAAGATCTTAGCGCCCAGATTGGCTCAGACCCGGTCACTGGATGGTTCACCGTACCACTTGTTCTGTGGCCGGCCGAGATGATCTTCGCCAGCGTTGGTCGCTTACCTCCCATGTGCCACGTTCCTAGGAGCATTACCATGTCACAGTGAACCGCAATAGGGAGTCCGTCCATCGCCGGGAGCCTTGCCTCAGTAAAAGCCACGTTAGCGCTTCCTGGTGATTTCCCCTCTCTTCGGTCGACAGCGCGCCTTCTTCAAATTGAGTGCCACCGCTGATGGACTCTATTAATTGATGCCCCAGTGAGCTCCGCTAGGTCATTACGCATCCAATGCACCAGCTCTCGCCTCTGATCATTCACCATAGCCTCTCAATTTCTCTTTTCCCCCAAATCTATTTTCCGCGCCACCGTGAACCCCTCGTCGTGGCTAGCTCTCTATAGGTGAGTTCAAGCCTCTTCACTTGATGTTCTAGCCTCCCTTAAGTCTCCTGCTACTCATAGACCCGTTTAATTGAACTAGACTGCCTTGAATCACTAAGAACACATTGGATTGTTCTCGGTTTTCGTCGTCATCGTGGACAGAAGGATTCTAGGCTTGAATTGTGCAATTGATAGAGGGATTAGGGTCGCCGAGGGTGGGATTAGGTGTCGACCGAGTTAGGGGCTTTGTCATTAAGTATCTTGGCCGGTACAGGTTCGCCGGAGGGCATGCTCACCGACGTTCGCCATCAGGGACCTGTCGTTGCGAAGAAACAAAAGAACGAGGGCCTAACTGTGATTGTCAGAGAGACAGTGTATAGTGGCCAAGGGTTCTTAACCGGTTATTTAAACAGCCGAGGTCCTCTATGCAAAATGAACATCACGAGCGCGTGCACAGGCGTGTTTTCCCCGTTCGTGGGCCGGCTCGGGCTGGTTTGAGCTCGTTACTATTCATTCCTTTCCTTTTTCTTTTCCTGCCAGACTTAGGAAATTTATAGAAAATTCTAGAAAATGATAAAATCATGAGACCAATTTTACTCGACTTATAAATTCCCCTAGTATTTAATAAAAATAGTTACAAGATTTTTAGCCCCAACCATGAATTATTTAGCATTTAAGAAGGCCTAAACCTAGTATTTTGGAATTTTAAAATTTACTTGATTACTCCAAAAATCATAAAACCTTTTGGGCAAGCTTAATATGATAATTAGAGCTGTTGGGTGAAGTTTGACATGTTTTGGACATTGTTTGATCCCGAAACTCAAAACCCTAGCTTTCTCAGGTAATATTTGCCTTATCCTAATGGAGTACTGACTCATAAAACCCTAGTTACCCAGGTGTACCGTGAAGGAAAGTTGTATTCAAGATACAACTTGATATATCTCTATTATAACTGCATATTCATAGCATCACATGAGCATTCATGTAAATGTATGGTTATGTATAGAAAATGAAGAAGTAATTGTTGAAGAAGAAGAAATTGCACCACCAACTGAGACTCCACCTGCCGGGAATAGTTTTTATTTTGATATCTGTGGAATAGATCCCGAATCCCCTATAACACAAGGCAAGCCCCGATGCATTTACCCTCCCTTGTTGTTTTGAATTCTTTATCACTTGAACTGATGCATTAGGCGATAGGAGTTGAGTGCTACACAATTGCTGCATTTCTTTCCTTGACATTGACTACCATTCCTTGATACCTGTTATACTTAAAAAGGTTTTCTGATGCTTAGTCCTACTTAGAAAACAAAATGTTTTGTTTAAAACAAAAGGTGATGCTTCAGATGGAATGGGATGTTTTCAAAAATAAAAGTTGATGGTGAATCCATCTTGGCTGTGATGGGTTCAACATCGGAAAAGATGTACCTCTGCTAGGTACCAAACTTTGGGATTGTAAATGATAAAGATGAGACCAGGCGGGTGACTTGCACGAGAAGGAAGTCTCGGTGTAGTGTCTCCATCTGAGTCGATTAAGGACCGTGTTGATGTAGGCTTGCTGATTGAGGATCTTTTAACTGGCCACATGCCTCGTCATGGGTAAGCTTTGCCTTGGGCAGACCAATACCAGAAAGGCCAACACGCAATGGGAGTGGAGAGATGGCGAGAGTAGTGTGTACCCTCCGTGGCAAGAGGCTGGACGGTGGTGTATCTGTGCTCTCGGTTGGCGTGAACCCGGTCTGGTCTTGAGAAACCCGGTGGCGAGTTGACATATGCAAGGGTTAAGTGCTACATATGTCGTGTGGTTGGAGATCCCAAGCTAGGTTTTAATCGATTCGGATCGCCGATACTTCTCAGATATGAAGACTTGGTCACTGCCCTACACGTAGCAATCCAGTGAACTGAAGGGTTGATAAAAGACGGCTAGTGTAGGTCAAGTGCTTGAACTAGGGTAGAAAGAACTCTAGCTAAAGGTAATGACTTAACTTGATAATAAAACTAGATTTTTAAGGATCCACTGATAGTAAACATTTTTGCAAACAGAGTCTTTGATTCTTGGTTAAGCCTTACCTTGACTCCCTCAAGCCAGCATATCCTTGAGAGTCATTTTCTTTTGTCAAGTAAGACTTGCGAAAGTACACTCCATACTCAGGGTTTTCAAACCCATGTTATTGTAGGTGAGGAAACAACAGAGTTTTGTTGTTTCTATTCAAAGGTGGTACCCAAGGAAGAGCCCCAGCAGTGAGGTTGGTCGCGGGAGGATGTTTGCCTCCCACCTTGAAAATAATAAACTTTTGTGTGGGATAGTGTTTTGCCTCCCTGGTCTGTAATAATACTTTATGCACTCAAAATACCCTAGTATTGTAATAATAATACTCTCTCTATATATTTGATGAATGTAAACTAAGTTATTGCAATTTGATTTTGCTTATTCTTTCCTTCGATGTGATGTAATATCTGCATGACGGGTGAAGCGCTCTTAGGCGAAATGATGAGGATACAGTTACCGAACTTGTCAAGTGATTATGTGCATCTATAGGGTTGTCTAAGGTCCTTAGTACAAGGACAACTGTAGGTGAGCCTAATACCTTGGGAGGTTCCGTCACACGCACCGCGACTGACAGCCCCATGGAGTTGTCCGAGTCCTCAGACGATGCCACAGGGGACGAGGGCAGGTGAGCGATCATACTTGGAGGACACCTCCTTCAAGTACTTTGAGTCCCCGTAGTTTTTTGAGGGAGGACTCAAAGGGTGTTTGCGCTTCCCGTCAGCATGACGACGCCATTTCTTGCCCTTCTTGCCGCCGGGCATGGTCCGTGCAGAGGGAGGGGAAGTGAAGAAGGAGAAGACGAGCGAACAAGAATGAGTGGAGAAAGTAGTCAGGCGCGAGCGGGCTATTTAAAGAGGCCAGGAGGCGACCGTCCACTTCCTACCCGCTCACCGAACAGTCACAAGACTTCAATAGCAATTCAAACTGCTTGGAAATGAGTTAGGTGTCTGGCGCCGCTTCGGGTAACACGGCACCAGATGGAATCAATAAACCGCTCAGATAGAGTATTACACCTCTCTATCATATCAAGTTACTATTTCAGGACAATGCGATAAACGTCTTTTACTGGACAGACACACATTGGGCACACCCATTGGGTGTACCGCCCGGATTCTTCGAGATTTTCTGAAGCAGTGATACCTGCAACATATACGCAATGAATATACCATGACAAAAAGGGAAGATCGGCTGAAATGGGATAGGTCCAAATGCGGTTTCCAAAGTACAAGTCCAATCAGCAGAAGCATTAAAGTACGCGGCTGAGTGGCATCCAGCCAAGGGCTCTCTATTTTGACTGGTCGGATTCCAACTTGTCACTGATCAAATTGATTCTAGACCAAACAAGATACAGACAGATGTCATCACCAGGCTATTCTAAAAAATCATTTTGAGAAAAGCATAAGATAAAGACCTTTGAATTGATTATTTCAAAATCAACTCAAAGCTCGGGGGCTACACCCATTGGGTGCACCTTCGGTGCACCCAACGGATTCACAAAACTTTGAAGCTCAAGTGTTGATTTCTAAAGCATAATATGAAAACATTCGAATTGATTATTTCAAAATCAACTCAAAGCTCGGGGGCTACACCCAACGGGTTCATGGAACTTTGGAGCTCAAGTGCTTATTTCTAAAGCATAAGATGAAGACCTTTGAATTGATTATTTCAAAATCAACTCAAAGCTCGGGGGCTACACCTATTGGGTGCAACTTCGGTGCACCCAACAAATTCACAAAACTTTGAAGCTCAAGTGCTGATTTCTAAGGCATAAGATGAATACCTTTGAATTGATTATTTCAAAATCAACTCAAAGCTCGGGGGCTACACCCAAGTGCACCCAATGGAGTTATAAACGATTCAAGTCATATGATGAGCCCATAAGCAAGGACCATGAACCTTTGAATCGATTATTTCAAAATCAACTCAAAGATTGGGGGCTTGTGGGGGACAGATATCCCCCGAGTCCACTCGAGAGCAAAAACTCTACTCAGGGCCACATGCCAGTCGCCCCTCAGTGACGCCTCACCGTGGGCCAGGCAGGGGGAAACAGCCGAAGCGGGCCGACCTAGGAGTGCGATGGGCTCACGCCCAAATTACTCGTGGCTTGGGTGTGATCGCGTTGAGGCTATTCGCTTTTCTCGCGCCCGACATCCTCAAACGCTAGAGATAGCTCGGAGCAGAGGCACCGGGTTTTCCTTGGGATAGCGAAGTTTGTTCGCTATTAGCTAGGAGATAAGGAGGAAAGGTGTGATCGACATGTATGCGGGAAGTACGTTACGGTCGTGTATATAAGGCCAAGAGATCCCTATCATTTTCATCTCATTAGCACCTCACCACTCAGTAGACACCACTTGTAAACACCTCTCATATACGAAGCCATCCCAGGAAGTAGGGTATTACGCTCCTCAAAGCGGCCCGAACCTATAGAAACTCGCTTGACTCTCTTTCTCGTGCCCCCGGCACGAACCATCGAGTTATGATCCGTGACACAGTCCTACCCAAAAGCACCACAAGGGTACCCCTGGGTGTGCGATCGGACACTAAACACCGACACTACATAATAGGTTACATAACCTATGTAACCAATCTAGAAGCAAAACAATCAAACTAGAATCTACCTAATCTCATTTAGCTTAAAGCATATACTAAGCCATATGTTCTACCTACAAAGCTATTTTACCTACAAATCTCTCTTAACAATGTGCCCTAACCCCAGATGGTGAATACCAGGACAAGAGGAGGTGTTGATCAACATGAATGCATACGTCAAAGAATTGCAAGGATTAGTTCAGAATAACTAATGGATCCCATAAATCCTCCACTCGCTGGGATATAAGCATTCTTCATCGCTCAGACATAGTTACTGCAGTAGATGGCCAATGCAATGGCCAATATGCAAGCACAAAGAGTTTATGAGCCACAAGCCTCACATATTCTCCAGCACCCTATATCCACTTCAAGACGATGACTGTCTTAAATCTGTGGAAAATATGCTTAATATCGTATAGTGCACTGATCGAGAGAAAGTCCTTTATGCATTAGGTCGCCTCACTGGCCCCGCTACTGATTGGTGGGATGCTTATTGCATAGAACATGATGCCGCTGACACCATCACTTGGGCCGAATTCACGTCAGGCTTTAGAAATTACCACATCTCTATCGAACTAGTGAAGATCAAGAAGGAGTTCCTTTCCCTCCAACAGGGAGGGATGCCTATGAGCAAATATAGAGACAAGTTCATCCTGCTATCCAGATATGCTCCTGCAGAATTCGCAGATGATGAGAAAAATCAAGAGTTATTTCTGGAGGGACTTATTGGGTAGCTCCAATATTAGTTGATGTCCCACTCCTTTCCATCTTTCCAATGACTTCTGGACAAGGCTATAGCTCTGGAAGACAAGCGTGTTGAGCTATGTGAGATGAAGAGGAAGGCTACTAACCAAGGACAGGTTGGTAGTAGTATCTATCCATTTATGCTTTGTCACAAGGCACCCCAATTCGTGGCAGTCCTGGGCAACAACCATCTCAACACAACCTACATAATCCCAGAAGTTGGGTCCTCACTAAATAAGCATTTCGGTGGGAACAGTTGCTCCCAACACTTCAACAAACAGGCCATGTTTTGAATGTGGGAAGGTTAGACATTATGCCAACAATTGCCCTAACATGCTTCCTACACTACTCCAGCTCCAATGAAACATGGTCAGGCCTCAGGAGGTAAAAGTCAGGCCCTATCTATAAATCGAGAACAACAAAACTTCACACGCGACCAAGTTAACCATGTGGAAGCAGAGGCTACTCCCAAAGAACTAGAATACCTAGAAAATGTGCCTAGAGAAAGTGAAGAAAACTATGAAGAAGAAAATGAATAACAAAATTAGAGTTCTCTTATCTCTATCCTCATCTCAAGGATGAGATGCTTTTAAGGGAGTAGGATTTGTAAACCATTAATATATGGTTTAAAGTATTAGGTAGTTCTTGGAGAAATAAAACTAGACTAGCTCAGTGTCCGTGCGTTGCAACGGGATCATATAATATCTCGATAACTTATATATACAAATGTGTGTTATACTGTTATGAGATGGAGGACGACATCCACGAGCCGTCCGGGATGACGTTTAAGAGAAACTCGGGCCTGTGACGCACGAGCACTCACCTAGTAGTGTAGTATACAAGATTTAACAAGACAATTTAAAGGCAAAAATTCAAGAATGATCTTTCATAGACTACTATAAATTCATGACTAAAAGCTCACTATAATTGACTTGCTTGAAGAACACAATAATACTACTATGAATATGCGATACAACTTAATCACAGTAGTAAAATTACATCTGATGTTGTATTTGGTAAAAAAAATATTTTTTCAAAGTTCAGAGCCAACAACTAAACTCAAGTGTTACAAGGTACAACGAACCTTACTATTCAGATTATTAATATAAAAACTCAAGACAGGTGTAATCCTCAAACAATCATAAGCAATGTGTATAGGAATTTTAGACATAATGGTGCCTACCACATGCTTTAGTATTCAGATTATTAACACAAACTCATGACATAATGACCAAAAAATATTAACACACAAACATGGACATAATGTTGTTTAGGAATTTCAGACATATATAGAGGTCAAATAGAGGAATTTCAGACAATGAACAATTATCATCATCAATAGGCTAGAGTTCAAATTCTTAATATATGAACTTGACATATAATAGTGCCTCTAGCAGTGTCGCCTTAGTTTAAAAGCAGTAAAATGGCATAGAGAGGAGAGGAGAGGAGAGAAGAGAAGAGAGGAAATAAACAATATCTATTGCTTTCCATATAAACTCACAAAGTTATATATATTCCAATCCCATGGAGAGATGAGGGGAGGAGAGCTACAAAAACCAATCCTGTTCTGTTTCACCTTTCAGGCCTAACCCTATGCAGCAGCATATTCATCCAAGAAACCAACAACCTGTAACATATCCCTTATTATCCTACCCATTACAAACTTGTCATTAAAATTAAATTCAGTACTGACTAATATTATCTCGATCAATCTTCAAGGACATCGAGCTCGATTTTGCTATGCCACAGAGAATGGTGCATGTGGACCCTTCTTCCTTATTTGCATCAGGTGGTCTAAAGTTGGCTTTAACCTTTAGCCCACCTTACATTAGAGATTTGGATATCAAAAGAAAGCTAAAACATTCTAAAGCTTTTAGATCTCTAAGTTTAGAAGAGGGAGGCAAACATGCCCTAGAATATTTGAGATCGCAGCTGCTGCTATCACCAAGTAACACACTAAGATATTGAAGACCGCAACTGCTGCTATCACCGTTTAAAGTACAGGATTCAGTGGTGGTGCTTTTGCTTCTACCTTAACAACTAAGATCTCAATCCATCTTAATTTGTCCAACCGAACTCTGAATGAAAAAAAGGAATCACATTTTAGGAATGATCGACGAGTTAGCACAATGCAGGTTCAGAACCTTTGGTTATTTCCAAAATAAAGACTTGCATGTATGGCTATAACAATTTATACTTTTAAAAATGGATACTTATTGAGACCTGATAACCACATTTAGCTAGCTTAGCAGGAGGGAGCATGCTAACTCATAATGCCTTGTAATTATTGAATACTGATGAACCAGCGGAGCCATACCTCATTGACATCCTCAAGTAGCTCTGACAAACAAATTAGGGGACATGACAAACAAATTAGGGGACACTACCTCTGCGCATCTGCACAAGGGCCCAAGAGAGGTGGGGTCCGGCCATAGGAACGGAGCTCTCAGCTCCCACACTGTGCACCAGTGAATGCGAGCAGCTGGTCTGGCCTTCCAGTAATCCGATCTGCATGCAGTGTGATCCAGGATTCACGTGGATAAGGATGAAATCAAGAGAGCACTAGCTAGGATCACACACCAATAGCACAAGGAAGGAAGGAATGAGCGAGCGAACCTTGAGGAAAACATCGCTGATGGGCTTCTTTGTGTGGCTCTCCGTCGTTGGTCGCAACCCCCGCCACCGCCCTCACTCGTCGCACATCGCGCTGTGGTCACGGTCGGGGCTGCCCTTCCGTCCGGTCGACCAGTCGAGCATGGGGCGATCAAGCAGGACTCGAGGAGGAGGTAACGGATTTATGGCGACGGATCGGGGTAGCGGGGCCGAGTGTGGGTTGTTGGCTTGTTGCGCCCGTGGGCGTGGCAGGCGGGGGTGGGGGCGGGCGAAGGGATCATGAGCTAGAGGGGGAGATCGTGGAGGGAGTAGGCAGTTTGGAGGGAGATCGTAGGGGATTCCTTTGTGCAGGCGTCTAGGAGTGAGCGGGTGCTCTTGAGATGGCTGAGATCGACGATGAACAGGAGAGCACGGGACAGAGACGGCGCTAGCAGGAAGAGCTAGAGGGCGAGGGCTGTGTCGTCGTCACGGCTTGCATATTTTTATGACCATACCGACCAGCCAACATAGCTTCTACCGGCTTATAAGCCTTCCTTCTTCAGAGAAAGCAATCATGGTCAAATGCTCCTGCCAGTGTCAAATTGAGGCAACTTTTTGCGCGAGCAGACGTGGGTCTGGTGTGTGCAAAACTAAGGGTGGCTGTCACGTGGGCGTCCGTAGTCTGCAATGTGGGCCCAACGTTCGGAGTGTGTGATGGCTTGCACGATAGGAATGGCTGAATGGGAAAGGGGGATTTTGTCACATGGGACCGGAGTGCCCCAAGTCAGGAGTTGCTCGACGTCCTGCGTCACAGAATGTGATGGTTTGCCGGACAGCAGCAGCGGAGGAGCCATTATGGCTTAGTGTGGCATCAGCCATACCTTACTTTTAATAACTCTCATATCTTCTACTATAACAACAAAATAAGACGTGGTGTGGTGGATATGTTGTCTCTAATCTAGCAACAGGTCTTGAGTTTGATTCACAATTCTTACAGATTTCATTTTTTACTGCCAGACAGGGATGAGGGCAAAACAGGAAATGAAAAAAGGCAGAACAGAAAATGGCAGGCTACCCTTACAGCCTTAATAAGTAGTAGAGAAGTTTATTTTAAGTCTAGGCTTTATTTGTGAGACATGTTCCCTATAAAATAAATATTAAATAAAAGTTTAAATCTATGCAACATGGTGGAGATTTTGAATATGCATTGAATTCGAACTTAGACTTGAATTTGAAATTGGAATTTGAAAATTTAAATAGAATAATTCGAAATAGAAAATAGAAAATAAAAAGAAGTCTGCACCCACGTTTTGGCCTATTTTTTCACCGACCGGCCTACTAACCTCCACTTCACCGTCGAGCCCATCAGGCGTGCGCCGACATGTGGGATCCACTTGTTGGTCAGCACTCTCATCCCGTACTGGCGCTCGCATGGATCATGGACAACATGGGCTCGCTACTCAGGAAGACTGCGCCACGCGCGCGCCTGCCGCTACGGTCACTACGCCGCAGGCCCTCGCACGCGGAACCATCGCTCTCTGGTGTGTGGGACCCCAATGGCAAGCTCACGACCCTGTGCTTCTTCTTACTCGCGATCCTCAGGAAACCGGCGCAACAGAAGATCTATCCATAACAAACCTCCCCACGGATCACATGCAGAAGGCCGCCATCTCGGTCCGCTCCTCTCATCATGTATAAAGCCACCACGATTGTGCCCCTCTCACCACCCATCGAGCCGCACCATCTCACCATACAACACAAGCCATCGCTGAGTCCTATACCATCGCACCTTGGGAGAGAAATTGTGCGCACCACCATATCCTTCCTCGCCTGCACCCTTGCTCGGTGAAAGGGTGCGCCAGCGCACGAATCACGTACGTGAGGGGATTTGTCGCCGGACTTTGTCAAGCTCTGTGAATTCACGAGCTGTTGAGGGCAACCCATTTGCGATATCGCCTGGGCCTGGATTGTTGGTATGAGAAATTCGCCTGGACTCGGGGAGCATGGTCGTGGACCAGTGAAGCCAAGGAAGCAAGCATGGATCGAGGAATTGCTCGTCGTCGTTTGCACCGTCGCGGATCCCATGCCTCACCGTGGCTAGCTCTCGTCGTTGCCTCGCGCGTTCAGTAAGTCACCTCCCTGTGTTCACCATCGTCCCCACAACGCGTAGCACTCCTCATATTAGAGTCACGAGCACCAGGGAGCTAGAACCCTGTTGGCTGGGGGGGGGGGGGGGGGGGGTGGTGAGCCCTAGCCGTCGATCGACCGATGGACAGGGTGGATTAGATCGGTTTCAAAAAAGATGTGGAGTGTCGATCGGTGCTTTAAATCCAGATCGTTGATCGTCGACCTAGCGGTCCGAGTGAGATCCTGTAAAAAAATTCATGCGCCCGTGGTGGGGATCCGGTGCGGGTCAGATGCCGTGCGCCCTAATCGTGTGTGCCTTTGTGTGGCACGGTTTTAGCCAATCACTCGGCGCCGTGTGTCCCTAGGCTAGCGTCCTGGGTCAATTTTACATAATACCCCCCAAGAAACTTAAGAAATAACCCACCATCCAGTGCAGTTGTAAAACCATTGCAAACCAGCCCTATTTTTTTATCAAACTAAACCCCAAAGTCTTACGTATTACAACCCACAGTCCAAGAGTCATTATTTCTTATAAACTAATTCCGAGAAAGTTGAATTTTCAGTACAAAAATAAATCCCTAAACCTTAGAAAAACCATATCTTCCATGTTTTAACTCCAATATTAGTGGTTCTCGAACCATAGATTCATGGTGTCGCGTAGAATATTCCTACATAGTTTAATTTCATTATTTGGTGTAATAATATTGTATCCATTATTTGTATTTTTGTATGTATTGCTACAATTAGAAACGAGGTCATGAGGAATCGTAAGCCCAAGTTTTGGGGAAAACACCTTAACAGTTGGAATCGCTAGTAAAAAACAAGTTGTTTCCTTGATCATTTTCTTTGACCTAATAATATTTGTGTTCTCACCAATGCTTACATTGTTAGGTTAACTTGATGGGACCTAATAGGTTACCTAGTTTTGTTTACCCTACACCTTGCATACAAATGAATTATTAGGTAGTATTGCTATTGCTCTACCTGATTTTGGGCTTTATATTATATATGAATCATGATCATGCATTATTACTATTATTGATTGTTTAATTGTTAATGAATTATTTATGATATATGATAAGATCATTTTGTTAATTGGAACATGGAGCGCTAACCGAGACAACACTGCTATCACAAGGGTGGAATGGTATGCCCTTGGCCATTTAATTAGGAAAGCTAGGGAGAGATTAACTTACCCAAAAGGGGCAAGCGAGGAGTGTGTCATTGCAGAGTGTAGGGAGGTTATTGGGTTGATCATGCTGTGATGGCATTTCGAACGAGGGATTCCTATGCTCCCTTCCTGAAACCGTAGTAGGTTTTCTGAAGCTAGTGGAACTTTGGAAAGGCCTCGTGGTGCTAACCTGTCTCGCCTCCTCGGTAGAGGCGTATGAGATTCATGACCCCATGGTAGATGGGTATCACGACTTGTGGGTACAGATGCGCTACCTCTGCAGAGTGTATAACTGGTATATCAGTTGTGCTCACGATCATGAGCAACTCGAGGCTCTTGGATGATTAAATGATGGAACTAAACTTAACCTATCATACATGGCATTATGGGAGTTATTACTTGTGATCTCTTATTTAATTGGGATGGAATTTACTTATACTTAGTAATTGCTAATAAATTTTTTGACCAACAAAGTTAAAAGCAATGCTCAGTGTTAACCATTTTCCTTGGTAAACCTTACACTACACTATTTCCTACACTTGCTGAGCTATGACCGTATGTGAGCTCACCCTTGCTATAATCACACTAGGTTAAGAACAGGTACCATCGGAGAAGAATGATGAAGATGAAGATGAGTTTAGAGAGATCTAGGTCGTCGTCTCCCAGTCAATTATGGTTGTGGAGGATCATTGTCGTAAAATAGTGTAATATATTTAGTTATTTTGTACAAAGATTGTATTAAGTAATAAAGATGTGACATTGATTTTTGTACACTTAGTCATTATATGTATGAGACTCGATCCTAGCGCATATATGAGATGCATCTATATTTGCCCTTAAATTCGGATGTGACATCTTGCAAGCCCATCACCCTCCTATTCATTCATTTGGACATTCGTATTTTTTGAGGTCCTATTGACAGTAGAGATGGCCAAAAGGTATGTTCCTAGCGAGACAGCCCAAGGCACAACCCATTTAATAGTGCCACAACCGAGCCCGACTCGATTTAAATTGGGTCCATGCTGGATCGACACGAGGGTCATGCTGTGCCTGATATGCCTCCTCGACCATAGTGCCAACTCGACCCAGCACAATTATATTTTTTTTATTTTGAAATTATTAGTATATATATTTATAATATGAATTCTCCATAAAACACAAACAAACTTGAGTTGCATTGGTTAGAAGGGTGTAATTGTGCTCTTTCCTCCAATAAGCCAGGGTTTGAATCCTATTCTTGCGGTATGTTTGGCCAGTTTTACAGTTTTATTATGTTGGACATACAAGTCAGACATGATAATGGGCTGGTCTGGCACAGTTAGCTAGTCAGGCTAATGGGTCGGGCCGTGGTGGACCCATTCTGTGTTGGGTCGGGCCACCCGTTTGGCCATCTATAATTGACACTGTCTGTTGGAGCAACAAGAGGACAATCAAAATTATTAGGATTGCCTTCTACATAACAAGCACAAAGATGATACAATTGAGACAAACAATGTAATCAAGGCTGAAAGCTACAAACTCAATGTTACTATGACAATTACTTGAATGAGGGGCCACCATGACATCATCT
Source organism: Zea luxurians (assembly GCA_029449295.1). NCBI lineage: Eukaryota > Viridiplantae > Streptophyta > Magnoliopsida > Poales > Poaceae > Zea > Zea luxurians. Next base: position 37,538,173 of record JAOPSE010000001.1, on the reverse strand, counting down.
TTGTCATAGTAAACTACAATCCCGTTTGGGAAAATTGAGCATCGAAGACCATAACCACATCGTCCACATCCACCTCATGATCGAGTAACATAAGCTCATAGGGTGAAGAATTGCCTAGATCTTGTGAATACCCATGAGAGGTGATATCAATGGACACATTTATGCACAACCACATCAAAACTTTAGCCTTGAGTTCTCATCATCAACCTCACGTAATTCTGTCATTGATCCTCAGAGGAAATTGAGATCATTCACCTTATAATTATCTTTGGAACCCATATGAAGTACCCCATCAACTAAGATACCATCCTCGTTTGCATGACAATGTAGCTCTTCTTTAGCTCTAGCAACCAACTCAATAAATGATGACTTATTACTGAATAGCATAGACTCACATAGCATTCTGACAAAAGAAACATTTTATAATCATCTCAATCCATATTGCCTCTATGATATAAAGTTACTAAAATGTCCATCGATTTCATTTGAAAACATAATACCTTCAAACTAAATAAGTTTACTAACTAACTTAATAATTAAACAAATTATTATACAATAACTACTAAATTAACTTAATACTACTAACTAGGTATCTACCTAATGAATAACAATCTAAGTAAATAACTATTAATAATTAGCTAACTAAAAATAACAAGTCAATAAAAATTAGATACATAATTAACGAAACTAAGTTGCTAATTATTTAACTAAATTTTTATTCAAAAACTCATGTTCATGAAGTCGGGTGTGTGAACGAACATCAAGTGGAGACAAGCTTGAAAGCCGCCTTGAGGGGGGTGAATAGGCGAAACCTGAAAATTATAAAACTTTGAACACACACTACACTTGGGGTTAGGGTTATAAATAAATTCGGAGTATGGAAGATTGTTCCTCTTGCTATGAGTTGCTCAATCAATGCGGATAACCTTGGGAGCAAACTCAAATCAATATGAGAAAGGGAACTTTAGAGAGAGGAGAGGAGAGAAACACATCAAGTGAAGATCAACACAAGTGAACACGACGATTTGTTTACCGAGGTTCGATGTAATACTCAAAATTGTGTCCAAGGAATATATAGTGTTTTCCTTATTTGATGTGCCTCATTTGCATCATAAAAAGAGCATACACAAAATTTGGAGTTTAATTCAAATAAATGATAAAAAAAAGAATGCATCATGTTGGAGTTTATATGTTTGTGCATTAAATAAAATAATAATGGTAATGGTAATAAGATAATAATTACTAGAAGTTGAATTAAACCCTAAATTAAACCTAGGGTTTTTGAAAATGAGAAGAAGAGAAATGATATATATAAAAAAAATATAAATAATATAATTATATCTCTAAAAACTTGTATTTTAACTTCACCATATGATTTGGGAATAAATTTGGCCTAAGTTGATTCAAAATTTGAATTCAAATTGGAGTTGAAAATAGAGAGGAAAAGAAAAGTAGAAAATAAAAAGAAAAAGACCAAAAAAAAACCCCGTTTGGGCCGACTAGACCTAATTCGGCCCATTTCCTCTATTTGCTCCGCGCAGCCCAACTCCCCACCCGCATTGTCCACGCGCGTGCCCCCAGTCACTACTCCGCGGGGCCCATCTGCCAGATGCAGTATCGCGACGGCGCGCCGCCGTGTACAACTGACAAGCCGAGCCCGGCCTCCAGCCTCATGTTCCCTTGTTCCACGCTCGCGCCAGTACCTCTATGACTGGTGGACCCTCTACGCTGAGCACCTCGTCACGACCGCGCAGACCGCTTCCTTCGCCGGCGATGACGGACTCCATTCAACCATCGCCAGCCTTCCCTCGCGCCTGCTTCCTCATCTGTGCACTGATTCGCTGGGCCTACGCATCAGTCCCCAGTTGGCCATCTCTACTGTCCGCGTGCTTGACGGTAACGACCTCACCGCCATTGCAGCGCACCAATCCCACCTCCGATCCCTCTGCGCTCAGGATCTCCAGCTGACCCACGCCTGCGCCAATCCCGCAGATAAATGAGTGGGCACCCCCCATTGGCCTTGCGTACCAGTGCCCCATTGTGGAACTCACCGCAGAGAGAGAGAGAGAACAGGGAGCCGACGCGGGCCTCCACCATCGTCTATCGTGCGCAGCACTAATTTTGTGCTCGGTGTGTGGTCTGGGGCTCCGTATCAGTGCCTGGATCGTGGAGGGAGTGGTGCCGGAGTGGTTTTGCGTTCGGGGCACCTTTAATTTGACGCTGCCGCAGCGAATTCGGTGTGCGCCGTGGCCGGTGACCTTGCCGCCGTGGAACAAGGTAAAGGACCTCCCTAGTGCGTTCGCCATGTCATTCTCAACATTTATCTCTGGTCAATTTTGGGATTGGGGAATGTGGCTGGCCGGATTTTACCCTGGCCGGTGAGCTACGCCGCCACGGGTGACCCTGCTGCCGCGCAGGGTCGGATTGGGGAAGACGACTCTCGGTCGTTCATCTAGGAATCGATGGTTAGGATCGGCCGAGGGAGGAAGATACACTTGCACCGTCGGATGAGAGTTGGACGGGGATGATTAGAATCGAGCGTCCCCTTTCGCTGAAGCCATCTGGGCCGTTCGACCGGTCTCGGACGGATGCGATCAGGGCGCGCTTATTTTAAACCAGGGCCGTGAAATCTAGATCCGACGGCTAGGGATGAGCGCGGAGGGCAACTCACCTGGATCTAATCCGTGCCCCTGATTTCAGATCGGGCGGTCAGAAACGCTCGATACCCTTTCGCGGTGCACTTTTGCATAAGAGCCCCTCGGGAAGTAGGAAATAGAACCCGCCGTCCACCCTCACTGCGCTCTGTGTCTATAGAATTTTACCGCGGAACCCCTGGACTTTCTGATAATTGACGCCTAGTCCAGAGTTGTTTAAAAACCAGGGAAATGCATTTAAAAATGGGTTTTTAGTATTAATTAAATGCCAGAATTTGTATCATCCATAGAAAATTCATGTTAGCTCCAAATTGAGTCATTCCAATTCCTAAAATTTTGTAATAATATTCTCTATCACTTAGTATCTCTGTTTTGGCATAAAAACAGTAAGAAAATTAATTTATCATTTAATCCTATTTCAAGCACATTAAATCTTAGAAAATTCATAACTTGAAATCTATAACTCCAAATTTAATGATTCCAGTTCTAATGATCTTATTTTAATGTGTAGATTTTTACTGTATAATTTATTTATATGTTTGATGTGATGTTAAATTATGCTATACTGTGTATGTATTGTGTTGATGCGAGTAGACGAGCAAGCCACTGTGGATTCTGAGGTTCAGCAAGTAGAAGTAGCTGAGCAGGAGCTCATTGAAAGCAAGTTGTGCCCTTGATCACTTACTTTTCCCAGCCATGTTCTTATTAATTTTAATGATCTGCATAGGTTAATTTTGATGGGAGCCTTTATGTTAACCCAGTTTTGATTACCTCTATACCTTGTTCACCCCTGAAATATTTTTGGGTAGTACTTGCTATTGCTTTATGTGGATTGGGTATGGAGATATACTATTCATGATTATTCTGTTATTATCTTGTTATTATTACTGTTCATGTTAAGATCATTAAATTAATGGGAACATGGAGCGACCACCCGGGAAAACAGTGCTACCACAAGGGTTTAATGGGACACCCTTGGCTGATTAACTAGGAAAGCTAGTGGAGGTCTTCCTTACCCGAAAGGGGCAAGGGCAGTAGGGGAGTGGTCAGTGTAGGGAGGTCCTTGGGTTGACTTTGCTGCGATGGCGGTCAGGCAAGAACCCTGCACTGTAGCTTTCTATAAACTGTAGCGGGATTTCTGAAGCTAGTGGAACTTTGTAAAGGCCTCGTAGTGTTACCCTGCCTCGCTTCCTTGGTAGAGGTGTATGGGATTCATGACCCCTTGGTAGATGGGTAACACGGCTTGTGGGTAAAGATGCGCAACCTCTGCAGAGTGTAAAACTAGTATACTAGCCGTGCTCATGGTCATGAGCGGCTTGGACCCTCACATGGTTAATTATGGAACTTAAATTCAATTTGACATTTGCATCGCATTTGGGATTATTTTACTATTACTGTTCTTTATTATTATTAAGGTTTGGTATTTACTTACACCTAGTAATTGCTAATAAAATTTTGACCAACTTATAAAAGCAATGCTCAGCCTCAGCCTTTATTTCATTGATCAGCCTTACACTTCATGAACTCCCACCTTTGGTGAGTTCATGCCACATTATTCCCCACGACTTGTTGAGCTATGAACGTATGTGAGCTCACCCTTGCTGTCTCACACCCCCCACAGGAGAAGAGCAGGTGGTTCAGGAGGAGCCACAAGGCGAGGAGTTTGATCTGATCTAGGTGGCGTTTCTCAGTCGACATTGGCGCCGACGATCCTTAGTTCGTTTTACATTTATTCTTTTATTTTGTAATAAGTCTTCCGCTATGTAATAATTACTCTGATGTTTTATGACATTTATCTCTATACACTCTGTTATTATATATGTTGTCTTCTTGGCGCATGTATGAGATGCACCCGGTTTTGTTCCTTAAAACCGGGTGTTACAGAAGTGGTATCAGAGGAATGTTGACTGTAGGACGAAACCTAGATAGAAATGGACAAAACCCTTACCTACTCACCTCATTCTGATTCATTCTATACTTACCTTACTCTGATTCTTTCAATACTTATCTTGATCCTGTCTCACCTTCTACTATTCTACTCTGATCATTCTTACCTTTTCTACTCTTAGTTAGGATGGATTTCACACCTTGGAATCCCTACCCCTATGACATTTTTAAGAGATAGGAAGCCTAAGACAAAATTAAAACTATTTTCTCTATTAAAAATGTTGGTTGATTGTTCTGATGATCAATGCCTGATTTGCTTTTTTGATTGATTGAAATATTACATGGACATCTTAGCATGTACCACCATAAGGTAATGTATTAGCGTTAGTAGGTGACACACTAATCTACTTAGCTGATAAATCCCCCAAAGTAACATGATTGTAATTACTGCCTTGTCTACTGCTCTTTCTTACCATATGTATCTAACTCAGATGGTCAATACCAGGAGGGGTAGTGGAATTGATTTGCCTCCTAACCGACATACTCGAAGGATATATAGACAACCTCAGCCACAGCCTGCAGAGATGAATCCTCCTAATCCTCCACCAGGCGGAGTTGACCCACTGGTTGCTGCTCAGATGGCGGTGATGCAGCAAATGGCGGACACTATGGCTGATATGCGTGCCCAGATGCAGCAAGAACGCCAGGAGATGTGTCAGGAAAGAGAAGATATACGCCAGGAGTTGCGCCAGGAGAGAGATGAGATACGCCAAGAAAGGAGGGCGCAACAGCAGCAGCTGCAATAACAACTTCAACAACAGCAGCAACAGCAGCAAGTGCCATTGCCTCCACCACCACCACCAGTTCCACCTCGTGATAAGCACCGGGAGTTTATGAGTCATAAGCCACCGACCTTCGCCAGTTCGCCAGATCCACTTGATGCAGATGATTGGCTGAAAGCAATTGAGAAGATGCTCAACATTGCCCAATGCTCAGACCGGGAGAAGGTTTTATATGCTTCTGGACGTCTGACTGGTCCTGCTGCTGACTGGTGGGATTCATATACTGATGCCCACGATGCTGCTGATACTATTACCTAGGCAGAGTTTAGTACACAATTCAGGAACTACCATATTCCAGCTGGTATGATAAAGATCAAGAAGAAGGAGTTTCTATCATTAAAGCAAGGCAACATGTCAGTCAGCGAGTACAGAGACAAATTTATTCAGCTGTCGAGATATGCTCCGGAGGAAGTTGCTGAGGATGAGAGGAAACAGGAGCACTTTATTGAAGGACTTAATGGACCCTTGCAATATGCACTGGTTGCACACACCTTTCCATCATTTCAGAGGCTACTGGATAAGGCTCTTGCTATTGAACACAAGTGTGTTCAACTAGGTGATTTGAAGAGGAAGGCTATCTCACAAGGACAGGGTAGCAGCAGTGTTCGTCCCTGCTATGTCTCACCACAGGGTACACCGACTCGACCGGGAGGACCACGCCCAGTTCAGCAATCACCACTGAGGACTCCACCTCCTCGACAGGCTACTCCCACTGGCACCCCGACGAAGTTTGCAGGACAGAGTCCAGGCACTACGTGTTTCAAGTGTGGGAAGACTGGTCATTATGCAAATGTCTGCCCACAGAGGATTGCTACTACTCCAGTTCAGAACAGGCAACATACCCCTGGCAAGGGATATTCTATAGCCAGGGTGAATCAAGTCAGCGTTGATGATACTCCGGATGGTGGGGACATCGTACTTGGTATGTTTTATGTTAATGCAATTCCTGCAACCATATTATATGATTCTGGTGCTACACATTCATTCATGTCTGCTAGATATGCCAACACAAATGAAATACCACTGCTAAATATGAGAAAACCCATGATAGTAATTACACCTAAAGGGCCTGTTGAGGCGAATCAAATGACACGTAGATTGACATTGACCATTATGGGTAGAGAATTTGGAGTTACTGCTATAATATTAGAGTCAAGCAGTATAGATCTGATCCTTGGTATGTCATGGCTAAGAAAGGCAAAGGCCGTTATAGCATGTGGTAGAGGTACCGTAGAACTCACTACCACTAAAGGAGAAAGATTTCAAGTTAATATTGCAGTAACCTCCTCATCCATGCGTGCAATGTTCTTTATGCCTGAGGAGTTTGTTGGTGACAACATCCGGATGGTTAGAGATTTTCCGGATGTCTTTCCCGAGGAGTTACTAGGGATGCCACCTGATAGAGAAGTTGAGTTTGTTATTGATCTCCTACCTGGAACCGCCCCTATTTCTAAACAGCCATATAGGATGTCCGTAGAGGAGTTGAAGGAACTGAAGAAGCAGTTGACGGAGTTACAAGAGGCTGGTTACATTCGTCCGAGTTCCTCACCTTGGGGAGCACCGGTCTTGTTTGTACAGAAGAAGGATGGATCACAGCGGATGTGTGTGGATTATAGATCTCTTAATGATGTTACGGTGAAGAACAAGTATCCGTTGCCCCGTATTGAGGATTTATTTGATCAGATGAGAGGTGCTAGAGTATTCTCGAAGATTGATCTCCGATCGGGTTACCATCAGATGAGGATTAGACCATCGGATATTCCCAAGACAGCTTTCTCGACTCGATATGGATTATATGAGTTCACTGTTATGTCATTTGGATTAACCAATGCACCAGCTTATTTTATGAATTTGATGAACAAAGTGTTTATGGAGTATTTGGATAGATTCGTCGTGGTGTTTATCGACGATATTCTGATCTATTCTAGGAATGAAAGTGATCATGAACAACATCTAAGGTTGGTGCTACAGAAGTTACGAGATAATCAACTCTACGCTAAGTTTAGCAAGTGCGAGTTTTGGATTGACAAGGTGCCATTCCTTGGTCATATTATTTCTAATGGAGGAATAGCAGTGGATCCTGCTAAAGTGAAGGAGATAATGGAGTGGAGAGTGCCCACTACAGTTACTGAGATTCGGAGTTTCTTGGGACTCGCAGGATATTATCGGAGATTTATTGAAGTGTTCTCTAAGATTGCCAAGCCTATGACCTCACTTTTGGAGAAAGGAAGAGAATTCAAGTGGGATGAGAAATGCCAAGAAAGCTTTGATCAATTGAAGGAGAGATTGATGTCGCCCCCAGTATTGATTATGCCAGATCTGCAGAAGGGATTTGACATTTAGTGTGATGCATGTGGCCAAGGACTTGGATGTGTGCTTATGCAAGATGGCCATGTGATTGCCTATGCATCTCGTCAGTTGAGGAAGCATGAATTGAACTACCCCACCCATGACTTAGAGCTGGCTGCCGTTGTGCATGCACTTAAGATTTGGAGACACTACATTATGGGAACTAAGTGCCAAGTATACACGGACCATAAGAGCTTGAAATACATATTCACTCAAAAGGATCTCAACCTTAGGCAACGCCGTTGGTTGGAGCTCATTAAGGATTATGATTTGGAGATTCACTATCACCTAGGCAAGGCAAATTTGGTTGCAGATGCCTTGAGTCGGAAGGAACATGTTCACTCCGCTTTCGTTGTCCAGCTACCTGATGAATTAGCAAAGGATTTTGAGAGACTCAACCTGGGAATTGTTACACATACGGAAGGAGTGACTATTGAATTGGAACCTACCTTGGAGCAAGAAAATTCGTAAAGGTCAGATTGGTGATGCCAAAATCCAGGAGATCAAGGATCTGATAACAGAGGGTAGAGGCCCGGAATTCACAGAGGATGAGCAAGGCACTATATGGTTCAAGAATCGGATCTGTGTTCCCGATATTGATAGTCTTCGGGAAACCATATTGAAGGAGGCACATGATTCAGTTTATTCTATCCATCCTGGGAGTACTAAGATGTATCAGGATTTGAAGCAAAAGTATTGGTGGTATGGTCTGAAGAGAGATGTGGCTGCACATGTGGCTATGTGCGATGTATGCCAAAGAGTTAAGGCTGAACACCAGAGGCCAGCTGGACTATTGCACCCACTGAAGATACCTGAGTGGAAATGGGAAGAGATTGGCATGGACTTCATTGTTGGATTACCCCGCACGTCTGCAGGATATGATTCTATATGGGTGATTGTGGACAGGCTAACTAAGGTAGCCCACTTTATTCCAGTGAAGACCACGTATTCAGGAGCCAAGTTGGCAGAGTTGTACATGGCACGGATTGTATGCCTACATGGTGTGCCAAAGAAGATTGTGTCAGACCGGGGATCACAGTTTACCTCTCGGTATTGGAAGAAGTTACACGAGTCATTGGATACGAGATTGAATTTTAGTTCGGCTTACCATCCCCAGACTGATGGGCAGACTGAAAGGACCAACCAAGTGCTAGAGGATATGTTAAGAGCTTGTGCTCTTAAACATGGTGGAAGTTGGGATAAGAGTTTTCCTTATGTGGAGTTCTCTTATAATAATAGCTATCAGGCCAGTTTGAAGATGTCACCATTTGAGGCTTTGTATGGCAGAAAGTGCAGGACTCCCTTGTATTGGAATCAAACTGCTGAAAGGCAGTTGTTTGGGCCTGAGATTATACAAGAATCATAGGAACAAGTTCAGCAAATAAGGGAGAATTTGAGAACTGCACAATCCAGGCAGAAAAACTATGCTGATACCCGGAGAAGACTACTTGAGTTTAAGGAGGGTGATTATGTCTATTTGAAGGTGTCACCACTCCGGGGTATGAGGAGATTCAAAGTCAAAGGAAAGTTGTCCCCTCGCTTTATTGGACCCTTCTTAATCTTAAAGCGAGTGGGAGAGGTTGCATATCAATTGGAGTTACCGGATCATCTCGCGGATGTTCACGATGTCTTTCATGTATCTCAGCTGAAGAAATGTCTCAGGGTGCCTGAAGAACAATTACCAATGGAAGACCTTAATGTTCAAGATGACCTGACTTATGCTGAGTACCCCATCAAGATTTTGGATACTTTGACTCGAGTTACGAGGAATAAAGTTATAAAGATGTGCAAAGTGCAACGGAGCCACCACAGTGAAGATGAAGCAACTTGGGAAAGAGAAGAAAAGCTTCGTATAGATTTTCCCCACCTTTTCCCTAGATCTTCTTAAATCTCGAGGACGAGATTATTTTTTAAGGGGGGTAGGATTTGTAATACTCAAAATTGTGTCCAAGGAATATATAGTGTTTTCCTTATTTGATGTGCCTCATTTGCATCATAAAAAGAGCATACACAAAATTTGGAGTTTAATTCAAACAAATGATAAAAAAAAAGAATGCATCATGTTGGAGTTTATATGTTTGTGCATTAAATAAAATAATAATGTTAATGGTAATAAGATAATAATTACTAGAAGTTGAATTAAGCCCTAAATTAAACCTAGGGTTTTTGAAAATGAGAAGAAGAGAAATGATATATATAAAAAAATATAAATAATATAATTATATCTCTAAAAACTTGTATTTTAACTTCACCATATGATTTGGGAATAAATTTGGCCTAAGTTGATTCGAAATTTGAATTCAAATTGGAGTTGAAAATAGAGAGGAAAAGAAAAGTAGAAAATAAAAAGAAAAAGACCAAAAAAAAACCCCGTTTGGGCCGGCTAGACCTAATTCGGCCCATTTCCTCTGTTTGCTCCGCGCAGCCCAACTCCCCACCAGCATTGTCCACGCGCGTGCCCCCAGTCACTACTCCGCGGGGCCCATCTGCCAGCTGCAGTATCGCGACGGCGCGCCGCCGTGTACAACTAACAAGCCGGGCCCGGCCTCCAGCCTCATGTTCCCTTGTTCCACGCTCGCGCCAGTACCTTTATGACTGGTGGACCCTCTACGCTGAGCACCTCGTCACGACCGCGCAGACCGCTTCCTTCGCCGGCGATGACGGACTCCGTTCAACCATCGCCAGCCTTACCTCGCGCCTGCTTCCTCATCTGTGCACTGATTCGCGGGGCCTACGCATCAGTCCCCAGTTGGCCATCTCTACTGTCCGCGTGCTTGACGGTAACGACCTCACCGCCATTGCCGCGCACCAACCCCACCTCCGATCCCTCTGCGCTCGGGATCTCCAGCTGACCCACGCCTGCGCCAATCCCGTAGATAAATGAGTGGGCACCCCCCTTGGCCTTGCGTACCAGTGCCCCATTGTGGAACTCACCGCCGAGAGAGAGAGAACAGGGAGCCGCCGCGGGCCTCCACCATCGTCTATCGTGCGCAGCACTAATTTTGTGCTCGGTGCGTGGTCTGGGGCTCCGTATCAGTGCCTGGATCGTGGAGGGAGTGGTGCCGGAGTGGTTTTGCGTTCGGGGCACCTTCAATTTGACGCCACCGCAGCGAATTCGGTGTGCGCCGTGGCCGGTGACCTTGCCGCCGTGGAACAAGGTAAAGGACCTCCCTAGTGCGTTCGCCATGTCATTCTCAACATTTATCTCTGGTCAATTTTGGGATTGGGGAATGTGGCTGGCCGGATTTTACCCTCGCCGGTGAGCTACGCCGCCACGGGTGACCCTGCTGCCGCGCGTAGGGTCGGATTGGGGAAGACGACTCTCGGCCGTTCATCCAGGAATCGACGGTTAGGATCGGCCGAGGGAGGAAAATACACTTGCGCCGTCGGATGAGAGTTGGACGGGGATGATTAGAATCGAGCGTCCCCTTTCGCTGAAGCCATCTGGGCCGTTCGACCGGTCTCGGACGGATGCGATCAGGGCGCGCTTATTTTAAACCAGGGCCGTGAAATCTAGATCCGACGGCTAGGGATGAGCGCGGAGGGCAACTCACCTGGATCTAATCCGTGCCCCTGATTTCAGATCGGGCGGTCAGAAACGCTCGATACCCTTTCGCGGTGCACTTTTGCATAAGAGCCCCTCGGGAAGTAGGAAATAGAACCCGCCGTCCACCCTCACTGCGCTCTGTGTCTATAGAATTTTACCGCGGAACCCCTGGACTTTCTGATAATTGACGCCTAGTCCAGAGTTGTTTAAAAACCAGGGAAATGCATTTAAAAATGGATTTTTAGTATTAATTAAATGCCAGAATTTGTATCATCCATAGAAAATTCATGTTAGCTCCAAATTGAGTCATTCCAATTCCTAAAATTTTGTAATAATATTCTCTATCACTTAGTATCTCTGTTTTGGCATAAAAACAGTAAGAAAATTAATTTATCATTTAATCCTATTTCAAGCACATTAAATCTTAGAAAATTCATAACTTGAAATCTATAACTCCAAATTTAATGATTCTAGTTCTAATGATCTTATTTTAATGTGTAGATTTTTACTGTATAATTTATTTACATGTTTGATGTGATGTTAAATTATGCTATACTGTGTATGTCTTGTGTTGATGCGAGTAGACGAGCAAGCCACTGTGGATTCTGAGGTTCAGCAAGTAGAAGTAGCTGAGCAGGAGCTCATTGAAGGCAAGTTGTGCCCTTGATCACTTACTTTTCCCAGCCATGTTCTTATTAATTTTAATGATCTGCATAGGTTAATTTTGATGGGAGCCTTTATGTTACCCCAGTTTTGATTACCTCTATACCTTGTTCACCCCTGAAATATTTTTGGGTAGTACTTGCTATTGCTTTATGTGGATTGGGTATGGAGATATACTATTCATGATTATTCTGTTATTATCTTGTTATTATTACTGTTCATGTTAAGATCATTAAATTAATGGGAACATGGAGCGACCACCCGGGAAAACAGTGCTACCACAAGGGTTTAATGGGCCGCCCTTGGCTGATTAACTAGGAAAGCTAGTGGAGGTCTTCCTTACCCGAAAGGGGCAAGGGCAGTAGGGGAGTGGTCAGTGTAGGGAGGTCCTTGGGTTGACTTTGCTGCGATGGCGGTCAGGCAAGAACCCTGCACTGGAGCTTCCTATAAACTGTAGCGGGATTTCTGAAGCTAGTGGAACTTTGTAAAGGCCTCGTAGTGTTACCCTGCCTCGCTTCCTTGCTAGAGGTGTATGGGATTCATGACCCCTTGGCAGATGGGTAACACGGCTTGTGGGTAAAGATGCCCAACCTCTGCAGAGTGTAAAACTAGTATACTAGCCGTGCTCACGGTCATGAGCGGCTCGGACCCTCACATGGTTAATTATGGAACTTAAATTCAATTTGACATTTGCATCGCATTTGGGATTATTTTACTATTAATGTTCTTTATTATTATTAAGGTTTGGTATTTACTTACACCTAGTAATTGCTAATAAAATTTTGACCAACTTATAAAAGCAATGCTCAGCCTCAGCCTTTATTTCATTGATCAGCCTTACACTTCATGAACTCCCACCTTTGGTGAGTTCATGCCACATTATTCCCCACGACTTGTTGAGCTATGAACGTATGTGAGATCACCCTTGCTGTCTCACACCCCCACAGGAGAAGAGCAGGTGGTTCAGGAGGAGCCACAAGGCGAGGAGTTTGATCTGATCTAGGTGGCGTTTCTCAGTCGACATTGGCGCCGACGATCCTTAGTTCGTTTTACATTTATTCTTTTATTTTGTAATAAGTCTTCCGCTATGTAATAATTACTCTGATGTTTTATGACATTTATCTCTATACACTCTATTATTATATATGTTGTCTTCTTGGCGCATGTATGAGATGCACCCGGTTTTGTTCCTTAAAACCGGGTGTTACATTCGATTCCAAAGAACCTAGTACCTGTTGAGGAGGCCACAAAGGTTGGGTCTATTCCAACCATTTCCCTCTCTCAATCGGTCACTTAGACCGGTCGAGTGCTTCTTCTAATCACATGGGTCACTAAGACCCCGCAAGGATCACCACATAATTAGGTGTCTCTTGCTAGCTTTACAAACCACTTAGAGAAGTTTAGAGTGAGAAGAAGAAAACAATCCAAGCAACAAGAGCAACAAAAGAAACACAAATGATCCTCTCTCAAGTCACTAAGCGCTTGAGTTGATTTTGGAACTTGGAGAGGATTTGATTCATTGATTATGTCTTGGAGTGTTTGTCTTTGCTCTACTATTGACTGTGAAGGTCTAAAAACTTGGATAGCTTGAATGGTCGTGGTTGGGGGTATTTATAGCCCCAACCATTATTCTAGCCATTGCTGTCGATGGGCACACCGAAAAGTTCGGTGGTGCACCGGACATGGCACTATTCACTGTCTGGTGCGTGCCACGTCAGCCGACCGTTGGGGTTTGGAGCGGTTGACCATTGAAGTCCTTTGTTCTCTTGTGGCACCGGACAGTTCGGTGGTACACCGGACACTCCGGTGCGTTCTGACTATGCAGTTCTGACTTCTGCACTGTTCCTCCCGTCAGCGCAGTCAACCGTTGGCGAAGTTGACCATTGCTCTGTTGGCTCACCGGACAGTCCGGTGAATTTTAGTGGAGTGGCTCTGAGAAAACCCGAGAGCGGCCAGTTCGTGAGGTGCCTCGGCCTGGGCACCGGACAGTGTTAGATGCACACTAGACAGTGTCTGGTGCGCCGCTGGCTGCAATACTTGTTTTTTCGCTAAACTTTGTAGAGTTCCCCAACTCATTTTCTTTGTTGGTTTATGTTTGAACTTTATGCACCTGAGATAAATGACAACTAGGCAAACTAGTTAGTCCACGTGGTTTGTGATGGACGTCAAACACCAAAATCGATTATAGGAAATGTTTAAGCCCATTTCCCCTTCAATCTCCCCCTTTTTGGTGATTGATGCCAACACAAACCAAAGCAAATATAAAGTGTAGAAATGTAACTGGGTTGCAAATAGATATGCATAAGTTGCTTGAATTGAACCTATTGAAAGTAATTCTAAGTATACATGGTTACTTTCTTCTAGTTTAACATTTTGGACTACATTTGCACCACTTTGCTTGTTTTTGCAAATCTTTTGGAAAAGTCTTTTCAAATTCTTTTGCAAATAGCCAATGTTATAAGAATATGATTTCAAAAGGCATTTTCAAGATTTTGAAAATTCTCCCCCTGTTTCAAATGCTTTTTTTGACTAAATAAAAGTTCCCCCTGAAGAAGTTCTCCTCTTAGTTGTCAAGTGGGTTTTTGTAATTGAATATTGTCTCCCCCTTCGTGAAAACACGGTGGTGGTGCGGTCCTTTTTCTTTGGGCCTAATAAGTATTAGAGGAGAGCAGTATAGACCTGATCCTTGGTATGTCATGGATAAGAAAAGCAAAAGCAGTTATACACTGTGCTAGAGGAACTGTAGAACTCACCAGCTCTAAAGGAGAAAGATTTAAAGTCAAGATTACCATAACCGCCTCTAATAGACCTGCTGTATTTCTAGTAGATGGGAAATTTGTGGGCAGCAACATCCGTGTGGTTAGAGACTTTCCCGATGTCTTTCTAGAGGAGTTACCCGGGATGCCACCAGATAGGGAAGTTGAGTTTGTCATTGACCTCTTATCTGGAACCGCTCCTATTTCAAAAAGGCCATATAGGATGTTAGTGGAAGAACTAAAAGAACTTAAGAAGCAACTAACAGAATTGCAGGAGGCTGGGTACAAGTTCTGTTTGTACAGAAGAAGGATGGATCACAGAGGATGTGTGTGGATTATAGATCACTTAATGATGTTACTGTTAAGAACAAGTATCCTTTATCTCGTATTGAGGATTTATTTGATCAGATGAGAGGTGCTAGGGTATTTTCTAAGATTGATCTCCGATTGGGATACCATCAAATAAAGATTAGGCCATCTGATATTCCTAAGACGACTTCTCTACCTGATATGGTCTATATGAGTTCACAGTCATGTCGTTTGGTTTGACAAATGCACCAGCCTACTTCATGAATCTGATGAACAAGGTGTTCATAGAGTATCTTGATAGATTCATCATGGTATTCATCGACGATATTCTTATTTATTCCAAGAATGACAGTGATCATGAGGAACATCTGCGGATGGTGCTACAGAAGCTGCGGGATAATCAACTCTATGCCAAATACAGCAAGTGTGAGTTTTGGCTTGATGAAATACCATTCCTTGGGCACATCATCTCCAAGGGTGGAATCTTAGTGGATCCGGTGAAAGTAACGATGATAGTAGGTTGGAAGATACCAAGTTCAGTCACGGAGGTCTAGATTTTCCTGGGACTCGCAGGCTATTACCGGCGATTTATTGAAGGGTTCTCCAAGATTGCTAAGCCTATGAGCTCACTATTAAATGGACCTAGGAATGCCAAGAGAGTTTAAATCAACTGAGGTTTAAATTGATGGCAGCCACAGTGTTGATTATGCCAGATCTACAGATGAGTTTTGATATATATATTGTGATGCAAGGCGCCAGGGCTTGGGATGTGTTCTTATGCAAGACGGACATGTTATCGCCTACGCGTCTCGTCAGTTGCGGAAACATGAGTTGAACTACCCCACTCATGACTTAGAACTGGCAGCCGTAGTGCATGCTCTCAAGATATGGAGGCATTACATAATGGGAACTTAGTGTCAAGTCTACACCGATCATAAGAGCTTAAAGTACATCTTCACTTAGAAAGATCTCAACCTTAGGCAACACCGTTGGTTAGAGCTCATCAAAGACTATGACTTGGAGATTCATTATCATCTAAGCAACGTGAATCTGGTTGCGGATGCCTTGAGTCAGAAGGAGCACGTACATGCAGCTAGTGTTGCCCAGTTACCCGATGAGCTAGTGGAATATTTTAGAAGACTCAACCTGGGCATAGTTGCGCATACTGAAGGGATCACTATTGAAGTAGAACCTACCTTGGAGTAGGAAATCTACAAAGGACAGATCGGTGATACTAAAATCCAAGAGATCAAAGATCTGATTACTGAAGGTAGATGTCCAGAATTCACGGAGGATGAGCAAGGCACAATATGGTTCAAGAACCAGATATATGTTCCTGAAATTGACAGCCTCCATGAGACTATATTGAAGGATGCCCATGACTCTGATTACTCTATTCATCCTGGTAGCACTAAGATGTATCAGGATCTAAAGCAAAAGTACTGGTGGTATGGGCTGAAAAGAGATGTAGCTGCACATGTGGCTGTGTGTGATGTTTGTCAAAGTGTCAAAGCTGAACACCAAAGACCAGCTGGACTACTGCACCTGTTAAAGGTACCCGAATGAAAGTGGGAATAAATTGGTATGGATTTCGTTACCAGGTTGCCTCGCACCTCGAAGGGTTATGACTCCATATGGGTGATCATGGACAGGTTGACCAAAGTGGCTCACTTCATTCCGATCAATACTACTTATGAAGGTTCTTAGCTAGTAGAGTTATACATGGCTCGAATTGTGTGTTTACACGGGGTACCAAAGAAGATTGTTTCTGATCGTGGATCCCAATTCACCTCAAGGTTTTGGAAGATCCTTCATGAGAATATTGGTACAAAGTTGAACTTTAGTTTGGCCTATCATCCTCAAACTGATGGCCAAACTGAGAGGACTAACCAAGTACTTGACGATATGTTGAGAGCTTGTGCCCTTATGCATGGTGGCAGTTGGGATAAGAGTCTACCATATGCTAGGTTCTCTTATAACAATAGTTACCAGGCCAGTCTGAAGATGTCACCATTTGAAGCTCTATATGGTAGAGAGTGCAGAACTCCTCTCTATTGGGATCAGACTGGAGAAAGACAGTTCTTTGGGCCTAAAATTATTCAAGAGGCAGAAGAACAAGTCCGTATAATCCGGGAGAACTTAAGGGTAGCACAAATTCGACAGAAGAGTTATGCTGATAATCAAAGAAGACCACTGCAGTTTGAGGAGGGTGATCACGTGTATCTAAAGGTGTCACCAATTCGTGGAATGAGAAGATTCAAAGTTAAAGGCAAGTTATCTCCTCGCTTTATTGGACCTTTCAGAATCTTTAGGCGAGTTGGCGAGATGGCCTACCAACTTGAGCTACCTAACCATCTGTCTGATGTACACGATGTATTACACGTGTCTCAACTCAAGAAGTGTCTTTATGTCCCTAAGGAACAGCTACCAATGGAAGAACTCACTGTGCAGGGTGATCTAACTTACACGGAGTATCCTATAGATATTATTGATACATTAACTCGGGTTACAAGGAATAAAGTGATAAAGATGTGCAAAGTTCAATAGAGTCATCATGGAGAAGATGAGGCTACTTGGGAGAGAGAAGAAGAGCTTCGAATAGAATTTCCCCACCTCTTCCCTAGTCCTTCCTAATCTCGAGGACGAGATTCTTTTTAAGGGGGTAGGATTTGTAATACCCAAAAGGGTAAATAATGAAAATAGAGTTGAATTACTTATTTGTTTTGTCTCTATTTAATATAACATGTGAACAACATCAATTGAGGTGAGTAATTAGCCAATAACATATAGAAAACATCATGGATCATGCTGGTGTTATTTGTGTGAGTGCATTTACCAAAAATAGTGATCACATCAATGGGAATACATTAAGGTTCAATATGAGAATTAAGACTTAATTTACAATTTAGAAAAGGAAAATAACAAATAAAAGAGGAGAAAGAAAATACTACACAATACAAAATAAACAAGTAAATACATAAACTCCCTTCATAATGATAAAGTTCAATTTGTATATTTGAAATGGGTACAAATTCATAGTTAAATTTAAATTCAAATTTGGGATCAAGAAAATGAAAAGGAAAAGAAAATCAGAAATTCTAAAGGAAAGGGGGAATGGAGAAAAGGCTGAGTTGGGCTACGGGTGCTACTTTTGGCCCAGTTCCTCAAACTCTTCCGCGCGGCCAAGCTGACGACACCACACGCTAACCGATGGACCCCCTACCAGCCGCTTACCGCACACGCACTCGCGTTCCTAGTTTCCTCGCTGACGGTGGACCACTGCCCTTCTCCACGGCTGATCACACTGGCCCGTATGGCATGTGGGCTCGGGCAATCAGAACCGTCACTTCCAGGGAACCCGTGCGCGCAACGGAGCTCCGAATTGGCCGCACACGTCCATGATCGGGCTAAGGATTCCAGGTCCCCGGCGCTTATATCTATGCCCACCTTCCCTAGAGTCACTGCTCTCTCCTTTTCTCATGCTCCGACCTCCCCATCTGCGCCGTCGTGTAGATTGGGTTGAACCAAAGGAGAAGATTCCCGTCGTCGCGGGCGCGTGAGATTGTGGAGTGCTAGGCATTGGCGATCCGTTGCGGGGCGACTTGGGGTTGCAAGGTTGCTCGCCAAGGCCACGGTGAGTGCAAGGGAGCTTCTCGGGGACGAGAATTGCTCGCCGTCACGACAGAATCACCGCCGACCGCGCAATCGTGTGGGCAGAGCCACCACCATTCTGATTTGAGGGGAGAACACCTCCGTATGCTTTGTCCTACTCTTCTACACGCATAGCACCTCTCGGGCTCGAATCAGGGCACCATTAGGGCAGGTCTACGGTGCGTCGGCGATGGCCCGCCGTGGGCGCGGGGCGGCGCTTGTCACACCTGGATTTTAGGGGTCCAAAACCCGGGCGCGAAATAATCACCAAGTGTGCTAGGACCAAGTCTTACACATATGATGACTCATGGTACAGAAACGAATGTCACATCTTTACTATATAATAGGAGTTCTGTAAAAAATAATTAAATAATTATATCATATGAAGACAATGATCTAGCAACCCAAAGTTGACTAGGAGACGACGGCCTAGACCTCTCACGAACTCATCACAGCATCCTTCATGCGCCTCATCCTGCGGTACCTGTTCTTGACCTGTGGGGGTGTGAGACAGCAAGGGTGAGCTCACATACATTCATCGCTCAACAAGTTGTGGGGAATAATGTGCATGAACTTTCCGAAGGTGGGAGCTCATGTGAAGTGTAAGGCTTACCAAAGAGGATGGTTGAAGTTGAGCATTGCTTTTAAAGTTGGTCAAAATTTTATTAGCAATTACTAAGTATAAGTAGGTATCAAACCAAATAAGTAATAGATCAAAATTGATAACAACACCCGCAATGCAATGCATATGACAAATTGAATTTAATTCCATAATTTAATCATGCGAGAGTCTTGAGCTGCTCATGACCGCGAGCTTGGATAGTATACCAGTTTTACACTCTAAAGAGGTTGTACCCTATACCCACAAGTCGTGTATCCCATGTTGCCAGGGTTTGCAAGGCCCTTAGACACTTCCGAGGTGAATGGCTAGGGATCCACTATGAGTCCTTTACAAACTTCCACTAGCTTCCAAAAACCCGCTACGGTTTCTAGGAAGAGCAATGTATGAATCCCTCGTTTGACCGCCATCGCAGCAAAATCAACTCAAGAACCTCCATACATACCTACTCCCCTACTGCACTTGCCCCTTTCGAGTAAGGTGGTCTTCCACTAGCTTTCCTAATTAGTCAGCCAAGGGCATCCCATTCCACCCTTGTGGTGGCACGTGTTTCTCAAATTAAGCTCGATGTTCCAATTAATATAGTGACCTTGTCATGAACAATAAATAAAACAACAATATAATTGAAATATGATCATAATGTAATATTAATCCCAAAACCATATAGAGCAATAGCAAAAACTACCCAAATAGCTCAGGGGTAAACAAGGTGTAAAGATAACCAAACTAGGGTGACCTATTGGGTCCCATCATAATTAATCCTATGCATGCCAAAATGATTACTGAGAACATTATTGGGTAAATAAAAGTGATCAAGGGCACAACTTGTCTGGGACTTGAGATTCTAGGTACCAACTTGCTCTTCAGAGGACTCGTGACCTCACTACTAAACGTAGCAATACAAACAAAATATGGTATAGGAAAAATTAACATCACACCAAACATAAGAACAATCTGCATAAGAATATCCTACGCGTCGTAACGAGATCGTGGGTTTGAGAATCACTAATTTGGAGCTACGGTTATAAAGTTATGAATTTCTAGAGATTTAGGAGCGGGGTACAAAAGAAATTAGGTACAAAATTTAAATTTAGTTTTTCATGGTAATACAAGGTTACTAGATGATAGAGGACATTACTAGGAGACTAATGCAATTGGAATGGATTAATTTGGAGTTAAAATAAAGAAGTTATGAATTTATAAAGTTTTGGAGTTTAATTTATATATCAAAATCATTTTCTGATATTAATTGATTAAATCAAAAACCCAGACTGTACTATGTACACTATTTTAAAATTCTCTAGGGTCTATTCTGCAAAAACTAGGCCTTACTTGTAACTATTTTAACGATGTACTGGACTGCGGGTGGATTCAGCAAACTACATGGGTTCTTTTGAAAGAAGTACATGGCGAAGGGGTATCGGCGCTATACAGCCGTTGGATCTGTATGCTATAGTTGTGATTAGATTATAATAAGACCCGAACCGGTATTCATTCAGGGCCCCAGGATTCCGGATCTACGGTTCGATCCATGACCATGCCACGAACCTATCCGGACCACAGCCATCGGATCAAGGGATCCGATCAACCCCCTGAAGAGGTACGTGCCACGACTAATCTGAGGCGTCCACAATTCATCCAATGGCCTGAGGTGAACGCACCGAACGGGATGCCGACGACAGCGGTGAGCCTCCCCACCGCGGTGGCTTCATTGCAGCAATCACCCCCATCCCATAGTGATCAAGTTTCAAGTAGGAACTGCTACATGATATAGAGACAAGGGAGAGACTAGCTGAGGGGTCCTTACCGAGATATGCACAAGAGGAGCAGTAGCCCGCAGTGAAGGCAAGATCCACGGTGGTGGTGCAACAACGACGAGAAATTGCCGCCGGTTCAGCCGATCCCCCACTGGATTCGGTTCACGGCGAGCTTCTATACTGTCTGGCGATGCCCCTTTTACCCCCTCCCGGAACTCGGGTGACGCCGACGGCGGACCTTCCTCTCCCGCTCCCGACTAACTTCAGCCACACCCTTCAAAACCCTGGATCTTATGGTGCTTTGGTCAGAGCAATAGGGATGAGAGGATCGGCTGGGGCATTTATCGGGTGGATAAGGAAGAGGGGGGCAATGGCCCCGGAGAAGCAGCGCCGACATGCGCGGGGTTGGTTGAGCTCCGTCCGGTGCAGAGTTCCGTGAAGATGACTTCACTGTTGAGTGGGCCCACACGTAAGCGAGACGGAAGGGCAAAGGAAGAGAGATTCACTGCCGAGTGAAACTGACCACGGGGTCCCACCGGTCATGGTATCGCGTGCGACAGGCGCACGGACCGTGTGGTGGTGGTTTGTGCAGAGAGAAGTTGGGCCAAGGGGATTTCGTCCCAGGCGCGCTGGTGAGGCTTTTCTTTTTATTTATTTATTTATTTATTCTGATTTGGATTTCTTTTATCATTTCAAATTTAGGATTTGAACTCCAATTTGTTTGAGAGGTCCACATATGGACTGAATGGTCCAATAAAAGTTCTAGTCTGTAGAGATGCATTTATATTTATATATGTATTCTTTTCCTTCCCTTTTTCTTTTCTTTCCTATTTCCAATTTCAAAGTCTAATCTTCCAACTTAAACTTGTCTCATAAATTTGCATACAATTGCAACATACAAGAAAACTTCAGCATGGGATGCATATTTCTATTTTTTATTTATTTTGGTATTCGACTAATATAATCCTATTAACTGAACTTGCTAAAGGGGAAAAAGGATCAATTAATCTCCTTAGGTTTTATAATCCCAAAACATTATCATATCGATATATTTATTTATTTGTTTCATTAATATCTTTTTATAATAATTTTGGGCTTCACAAATCCTACCCCCCATAACAGAAAACTCGTCCTCGAGATTAGTAGGAAAAAATATACCCATATTGTTTCAGAACATATGCACAAACAAGAATCTCAACATCATGCATAACTTATTAGCAAAACATATGGTCAAATAGACCTTATTATTACTCCTAAAATTGTAAAATACTAGCTATTACTAAAGTAGTATTTAGGTCTTACAAATAGTACTTAAATATTTATATATATATATTTATTTATGTTTATATATTTATATGCTCTAATCTTGCTACTCGTTGACTTCATCATCTTCAACCAGTACTTCTTGGTTTTTAGGTTCACCAGGTTCAACTTCTACTTCTGTATGGTTGGCTTGCCCCCGATTAACAGATAAGGGCTGACTCTTGCCTGCCGAACCCTGACCCTGCTTCAACGGAGCTGGAGTAGTATAAGCAGTCCGGTTGGGACAGTAGTTGGCATAGTGTCCAGACTGTCCACACTTGAAGCATGACCTGCTTGTAGATGTATTAGGAGTAGTAGGTCCCGCGGGGGTGCTTGCTTGAGGAGTAGCAGTTTGTGTCTGTTGAGTTTGTTGCCCAGAACTGCCACGAGTAGGTGTACTTTGAGTAGTAGTATAACAAGGACGAGAGCTACTTCGGGCCTGTCCCTGGTTAGCAGCCCTTCTATTTTCTCCAAATTCGAACCTCTTGTTTTCCACAGCAATAGCTTTGTCTAGAAGTCTATGGAAGGACGAGAATGTGTGTGATACCAGTTGATATTGCAGTGGTCCGATCAAACCTTCCAGGAAGAGCTCCTGCTTCTTTTCATCATCCTCAACATCCCTAGGAGCATATCGGGATAGCTGAATGAATTTGTCCCTACATTCGCTCACGGACATACCTCCCTACTTGAGGGATAGAAACCCCTTCCTTTTAATCTTCAAAAGTCCATCAGGAATATGGTAATTCCTGAATTGAGTGGAGAATTCTGCCCAGGTAAAGGTGTTGGCAGGAGCGTGGGCAACGCAGTATGCATCCCACCAATCCGCGGCGGGGCCAGTAAGGCGACCCGATGCATATATCACCTTCTCTCTGTCAGAACACTAAGCTATGTTGAGCATCTTGTCCACCGATTTTAACCAGTCATCTGCTTGTAGTGGGTCCGCAGTGTTATAGAATGTCGGTGGTTTGTGGCTCATAAACTCTCGTTGCTTATCCCTGGGTGGAGCTGGTGGTGGTGGTGGAGGTGGTTGTTGTTGCCGTTCCAACCGTTCTTGCCTCATTTCATGTCACATTTCTAGCTGTTCCTGACGCATTTTCTGGCGTTCTTGCCTCATCTGATTTTGCATTTCGTGCATCGTGTTGGCCATTTGCTGTAGTATCTACATTTGAGCGGCAACCACAGGATCGGTCCCAGCTGGTGGAGGATTTGGAGGATTCATTTCTGTTTGATGTTGTGTGATAATCATCCTGTTGTGGGGGTTGGTAGGTAGATCGATTCCTCCTCCCCTCCTAGTATTAACCATCTTGTTAGAGACATATGGTAAGATAGTTTTGCAAGGGGAATTACTTAGCAGGTAACCAGATAGGCTAGTAGCTAGTCATAAACTGAAGTTTCCTTGGCAGGGCTTTGATCTGTTGTTTTATATCAATATTGTGATAACTAGTCATATAAGGTGAATGTCCAAAGGTAAGATAGAATCTGTGAAGATGAGATAGATATGTGATACTAGTTGTATTCTAATGGAGGCATAATATAGGTCGTCTAATTATTTTATCAACATTTTGTTGGGGACTTGTTCTCAAATGCTATGAGTTAAGAACAAGGCAACACAAAATGTTAAAGGTTAATGCCCTTCGTCCTTCGAAGCATTATTTCCCTTAGGATACAATGATCTTCAGACGAAGGTCATGAAGGACGAACCTTCATCATCACGGAGTATACAAATGAAAGGAGAAGCATATGAAATATAAAAGACAACATGGATAATCATATAACATTTCTAATGTATATTCCTTTTTAGTTACCATGGATAAACAGGAACAATATTGAATTACATTTATACCTTCGGTTTGACAGAAGGTAAGAGTCCAAGCGTGACGCACAAGAGAATTCAAGTCAGCCCCCGCCAGTACAGTGTTACTGTTCATCTATTTATAGGCACAGGACACAACCTGTGCAAAATTACATCCACGCCCTTTATGTTCACTATTGACTTAAAGACAATCTATCAAGGACTAGATAGCCTTTTCCCCTTTAAGTCAGTTCCATTCTTCATCGCTAAGCCGAAGCTTTTCCACAGGTAGCTTCGGAACTGGTTCATTCTTCTCCCGAGCTGTGTTTTTCATACCATGTATAGCTTCATCCTATGTTCGAAGGTTCCTATACATATATTATACTTGGAGAACATGTTAGTTGTGTTTTTGAGGACCTTCGAAGGACGAAGGCCCCCAACAGTAGCCCCTCGCAGTATTAATTTGTTATAACGACAAATTCAGACTGCGACATGAACGAAGGCCTTAAGCCGAAGGTCCGAAAAAACACCTTCCCTTTTGCTAGAATAGCAATAACCAATGACAGATGGAACCCACCAAGTTGCAATGCACTGGGCGTATAAATATAAACCACAGCGGCTGCATTTGATACGATGTTTCCACTATTAGCATTATTTTCTCAAACTTTTTAACTCTTGCCCTCTAGCTCTCGCCTGATTTTCAAGCCTTTTCAAGCTTCAGTTTAAGGACGCGTTTCATCATGTCTGGGGAGAAGATGACTGAGGAAAAGAAAATGACTATAGAGACGAAGCTATCTGAGGAGACAAAGTTGTTTGAAGAAAGGAAAATTGTGGATCCTTTTATCGCTGGGTTTGTCGAGTCTATGTCAAAAACAAACACGAAGAAGATTACTAAATAGATTCTAGAAGGCTTGTCTGAAGATATTGATGATAGTGATAGTTATGATGTGGAGAGTGGAGACGAAGATTCTGAAGATCGGCCCTGGTGACCAAGCCATACTATCTTCGGAAAATCGACCATTAAACAGAGTCATCTTGACAACATGAGAGGAAGGTACTTCCATGACATGTCTATCGTGAGAGTTAGCGGAGACAACACCGCCCCTGCTCCTGAGGAAAATGAAGTTGTTATCTATCAAAGCTTTTTTAAGGCCGGTCTTCGATTTCCTTTGAGCAAGTTTGTGGTTGAAGTGCTGAAGATATACCAGATCTTTCTTCATCAAATCACTCCTGAAGCTATAATAAGGATGGGATTTTTTGTCTGGGTTGAGGAGTCAAGGGCTAGAGCCAAGCGCGAAGTGCTTCTGTAGTATGCACGAACTTTTATATGAGACGAAGGCTACTGGTAAGGAACAATATCACAACAACTTCGGTTGTTACGGATTTATTGCTTGTCCTAATGCAAGCCACCCAGTGCCAACATTCTGTAAAAGGTGGCTCGGGGCCTAGATGGAGGAATGGTTTTACGTTAAGAATGATTAAAAGGCAAGGGAAGACATCAAGGGGATCATTCAGCGCCCCATATGGTCTCGCTTCGGCCTCCAAAGGCCGAAGGTGGAAATTGATGACGCTGTTGAAGCATGCCAGAGAGCTTTTAGTACTGTTTGTGCCTTCATTGGCATAAGGGATTTGATTCAGGAGCATATAGCCTTTAGGGTATGGCCACTTGCGGAGAATTGGGAAATGCCGAAGGATACCACCACCGACTCCAGTGAAGGTGGTCTGGTCCGACTGAAGTATACCTTCAGATTTAGGGAGAAGTTTGATGAGCCAAACGACGACTGGCTGAAGTGTATAGAAGCTACCAGTGATGATCTACTTGGAGCATACTCCAAGGCGGAAGATAATGCTTTGTCCGCAGCATTTGGAGGTCGGGGTAAGAAAAGATTAAACAGGGTATTCGATGCTATTGGCTTTGTATACCCTGATTACCGCTATTCGCTGCGAGGGCAAGAGAAGAAGAGAAAGGCTATCGCTTCGGCCACCACAATCGTGCCGAAGGGCAAAAAGTTGAAGGTTTTGACCCACCCACCACGATACATTGAACCGGCCAAAGTACCTGAACTTGGCAAAGGGCCCTCTTCAGCTGCCAAAGCAAGGAAGACTGCTTCGATTGCACAGAGCGTTAAAGAGCCAACTGTAGTGCCGAAGGTGCCTATAGTCGGGTCAGCTGAAGCAAAAGATGATAAAGGCAAAGAGCCACAGGTGGAAAAAGTAGTAAAAAGCCAGAAATCCTGAGCCCAGCAGCAGAGGCAAATCTGCCGAAGGTGCAAAAGGCTTCTGCCGCAACTCCCAAGAGGAGGAGAATGACCAACATGCTAGATGTTGTGCTAGAGACTACAAAGGCCTTGAGCCCTGCTCCTACAAAGAAGATTGCTGAAGGGGTCAAAACGCAAGACGAAGCTAAAACCGGGCAAACTGAAAGCGAAGCTACGCAAACTCCACAAGCTCAGGTTGAGGCCGAAGCTGAGCCCTCAGTGCCTGTCGCAGCAAAGCCTACCACGCCTGAAGAAAAACAACAGGTCATATTACACCTGAAACTTCTGCTCCTGAAGCTTTAATTGAAACTGCTGACTACATCATTCGACATGCTTCGGGGAAGAAATTGTCCAAAGATGAAACCATGGAAGCAAGGCATTATGCTGAAAAACTGAAATATCCAAAAGGAGCCTTGATCTTCAACGGGAGTAACGAAGATGACTTCTTATACTGTCTCCTAGATAATAAAGAAATATTTGTTTGCCGGGAGATAGGTAGAAGCATTGGATTCCCAAAGCTAGAAGACGACCTTTCAATTTTGTCGAAGGATGATCTTGCTGACAGCCTAGCATACAACAGTATAAAGGTATAAAAGTTAATTCTTAACCTGAGAATGAAGTATTTAATTTATAATACTCAATTCTTTCCTCCTCTTGCAGGGCTTAATTCTTAGTAATGCCCTTAGGGCGCAGAAAAATATTGAAGATGAAAGTTATATAACAGCCCTTAATAACCTTCGTTCAGAAGTGATTGAATTAAGAAACGAAGGTTTAGAAAAGGATAAAATTTTGATTTCTTTGGTAAATAAAGTAAAAGAGGACAAAGGTAACTATAAAGCTCATGCCGAAGCCCAGAAAGCAGAAATCGAAGATCTTCGCAAACAGCTAGCCGAAGCTAAAGAGAACTGCGCACTCGCAGAGGCCAACCGAGAGATCAGCGAGTACTGGAAAAATTATCTAGAGAAAAGTGCTGAAGAACTTCGCCAATCCAAGGAAAGGTGCTTCGATAAGTCCTTGGATTGCGTGAAGAAATTGAAGACTAGCTTCGCCAAAGTGGGTGCGTACTCTGCCGAAGAAAACTTCGTGTGAGGCAACCCCGAAGGTGTTATTGAATGGTTAAGTGGAGAAGCGGAAACCTTCGAAGAAATCTTGAGTGACCGCGGGGATGTCTGCGCGTTTTCTGGTGTGCGGGGGATTTCATCCATCTTGGAGAAGGCCGAATGCGATCATATTAAATCCATAGCCTAGGCTGAAAACGCCTTTTCCGTGGACGATACGAAAGATCCTTCAGCTGAAGCAACTTTGATGGGCGGAAAATTCTACAACGATATCTGGGTGAATGGTGGCCAAGAGATGGCCCATGATATTATAAAAAAGAGTGAAAAGGACATCCACGATGCCCGAGAAGAGGCAAAGCGAGCTGAAGAAGCTGCAGAACGCGAAAGGCGTATAGGTATTATATCTTGATTATCTAGCTTCACTACTTCTCTTTAAGGCTTCGAACTTACGTGCTTACCTATTACAGCTGAACTGTCCCCGCCACCGGAGCCATATGATCCCCTGGCTGATCCAGAGATGAAGAAATCATTGGAAATCATAAGCACGGCTGAATCAATTGTTGACGAAGTCATCAACAAATTACTGAACGAAATTGCCGAAAAAGTCCTTAAAGAGGATAGATCTTATTGTAATAATCATTTTAAGAAGCCTGATGTGTAAAACAATTGAAGGAAGATTAGATCTCTTTGGTAACAGAACTGTGTAACGTCTGAAGCATGTAATATTGAAACAAATATGTAAATTATTGTAATTTATTTCTTTGCGATGCATGAAATTTGCATACATACCATTTTTGAGCCTTCGGCGAAAAAAACACATTCCCTTCTTGTCATGCTTCGTAAAGAAAAAGATCCCTTCTTACGACAAGGTTCTTGAAACTGTTTTTTCCCGAAGCTTACTTCGTGCCTTAGCACATTTTCAATTTGACGAAGCATGTGCTGAAGATTTGCTTCATATTCAATTCTTGTGTCGGTAATGCAATATGATGTATGATGTAATGCTATGCGAAATGATGTGATGATATGATGCAGAATGATGAGGATGCCGAATATATACAGCCACATACCCACACGAACACACAAGCTCTGCATCTCCTTAGGAACGTCTTTTGAGCTTCTTCACCTTCTATTTCGGTGACATAAGTTCTGCATCCCCTTAGGAACGTCTTTTGAACTTCTTCGCCTTCTATTTCGGTGGTATAAGTTCTGCATCCCCTTAGGGACGTCTTTTGAACTTCTTCGCCTTCTATTTCGGCGGTATTTGGCTCTGCATTCCCTTTGGAACGACTTTTGAGCAGAAAACTTACGCTGCGTTCGCTTGAGAACGACTTTTGTAACTTCGGCAATTTTTGGCTCTGCATTCCCTTAGGAACGACTTTCGAGCATAAAACTTACGCTGCGCTCCCTTAGGAACGACTTTTGTAGCTTCGTCGATTTCGGTTGTGCATTCCCTTAGTAACGACTTTCGTAGGTTCGTCAATTTTCGGCTCTGCGTTCCCTTAGGAATGACTTTTGTAGCTTCATGATTCTGTGAAGAAGATATATTTCATTTCGATAGAAACCAAATCATTACAAGAAATTAGATCTTAAATTTTCATTGCTTGTTCCTTATTCAAAAAAGTAAAACTAAGCTGGAAGATAGAGGTACTTAGGAAGCAGGATACTGGTCAGTATATTTTCTTTGATTCTGGTACAATACTATTGACTGTACGAGCTTCGGACTCCTCCCTGAAGTCACGTTGTTGCTGTGGGCGCCCTTCTGGCTGCTGACTTCGAGAATAAGTAGGTTGTAGTGGAGGTGGCGGTGGAAGCTGAGGCCAAGAAGCCTACGAATGGCTTGCCGAAGCGACAGAGGCTGCAGATTGATTGCCCACGTATTCTGGTATGTAAGGAGAGTGGCACGAAGCAGTGTGTAAGACCTGCTTCAGTTGATTCTGCCAAGCTTCTGCTTCGGCAATATCCTTTTGCTTCAGAATGGTGATTTGGCACGTTCTTGTAGTGTGGCCCTTGTTCTCACCACAGAATAAACAATAAATTTTTCTGGGTTGATCCCCATATCTTCCTCCGAAGCCCCTGCCGCCTCTGCCCCTTGGAGCTGGTGGCCTGAAGGAGCTTTGTTGTTGTCCCGAAGACTGTGAGGTGTGCTGTGGCCTCTGAAGCTGGCTTCCTTTGTCATCATTCTGACTAGAACTGTTGGGGGCCTTCGGCTTCCGAAGGTCCTCAAAAACAAGATTTGACAATGTTTCTGGAGTATAATACATGAACAGGTACCTTCGGACATGAACCCTTCGGACAAGTCAAAATTGCTGTATGAAGAAACACAAAGAGAACGAAGGATGGAACAGAGCCGAAGCTATGCGCAAGGAAGCTTCGGCATGATGACAGAAAAGAGGAAACCGACTTAAAGAGGAAAAGACTATCTAGACCTCGATGGATTATTATAGAGTTATTATCAAAAGCAAAGGACCTGGATGTAATTTTACATGGGCTGCGACCCATGCCTATAAATAGGTGAACAGTACTCCCGTACTGTCCACGCTGACTGGGCATTCACTTTTGCGTCACGCTTGTATTTTTGCTTTCCTTCAAGCCGAAGGTACATCTGTAATTTGTTGTCATCTTTATAATAATAAAAATAGAAATGAGCTTATAATGATATTTAAATATTTATGTTATTTCTCATACTTTATGTGAACCCCCTTTTTCATTATTTGTTATACTGATGAAGGTATATCCTTAGTAACCTTCGTCCGAAACTCACTATATCCTAAGGGAAATAATGCTTCGAAGGACGAAGGACTTTAACGTTTAACAATTTCCATGTTGCCTTGTTCTTAATTCATAGCATTTAAGGACAAGTCACCAACATGCCTAGGGTGGATTCTTCCTCTGAAGCCCCTAGTAATCTCAGAGAATCTGTAAGCTTCATCCCTTCTTTGGCGGAAGTCGTTGTCAGCCCGGATGTACTCATCCATTTTCTGAAGCAGCTTCTCCAGAGTCTGGGGGGCTTCCTGGCGAAGTATTAAGCCATAGGCCCTAGCCGAAGACCTTTGATCATGGCCTCAATGACGATTTCAATGGGCACTGTAGGCGCTTGCGCTCTCAGGCGCAGGAACCTTCGGACATATGCCTGAAGGTACTCCTCATGGTCTTGAGTGCACTGGAACAAGGCCTGAGAAGTGACTGGCTTCGTCTGAAACCCTTGAAAACTGGTGACCAGCATGTCCTTAAGCTTGTGCCATGACGTAATTGTCCCTGGCCGTAGAAAGGAGTACCATGTCTGGGCCACACTTTGAACTGCCATGACGAAAGACTTCGCCATGACTGCAATATTGCCCCCGTACGAAGACATAGTTGCTTTGTAGCTCATCAGAAACTGCTTCGGATCTGAGTGCCCATCATACATGGGGAGCTGAGGGGGCTTGTATGATGAGGGCCATGGGGTAGCCTGCAGTTCTGCTGATAGAGGAGAAGCATCATCAAAAGCAAAATTTCCATGATGGAAATCGTCATACCAATCATCGTCATTGTACGAATTATCTTGACGAAGCTCCCTCTGTGGAGGTCTTCGGTCCTGGTCATCTTGAGTAAGATGACGTATTTCTTCAGCAGCTTCATCGATCTTCTTCTGAAGATTGGAAAGACGAAGCATCTTCTCTCTCTTCCTTTCGACCTGCTGATGGATAGCTTCGAGATCCCTTATTTCCTAGTCTAGCTCCTCCTCTTGGGGGGTTGGACTTGTAGCCTTCCTCTTTTGAGTTCGGGCTTCGCGCAGCGTGTCCTGGTTGACGTCTAGTGGCTACAGTGCAGCCCCTAGCCCTGAAGCTTTCCTCGGCGGCATGACGAAGGTCACAGCTTGTCGAAGGTGGTCAAATGAGTTCACCAGAGGTGGGCGCCAATGTTGGGGACTTGTTCTCAAATGCTATGAGTTAAGAACAAGGCAACACAAAATGTTAAAGGTTAATGCCCTTCGTCCTTCGAAGCATTATTTCCCTTAGGATATAATGATCTTCAGACGAAGGTCATGAAGGACGAACCTTCATCATCACGGAGTATACAAATGAAAGGAGAAGCATATGAAATATAAAAGACAACATGGATAATCATATAACATTTCTAATGTATATTCCTTTTTAGTTACCATGGATAAACAGGAACAATATTGAATTACATTTATACCTTCGGTTTGACAGAAGGTAAGAGTCCAAGCGTGACGCACAAGAGAATTCAAGTCAGCCCCCACCAGTACGGTGTTACTGTTCATCTATTTATAGGCACAGGACGCAGCCTGTGCAAAATTACATCCATGCCCTTTATGTTCACTATTGACTTAAAGACAATCTATCAAGGACTAGATAGCCTTTTTCCCTTTAAGTCAGTTCCATTCTTCATCGCTAAGCCGAAGCTTTTCCACAGGTAGCTTCGGACCTGGTTCATTCTTCTCCTGAGCTGTGTTTTTCATACCATGTACAGCTTCATCCTATGTTCAAAGGTTCCTGTACATATATTATACTTGGAGAACATGTTAGTTGTGTTTTTAGGACCTTCGGAGGATGAAGGCCCCCAACACATTTTTATGCCTATGTGTATATGCAGATGCAGTTGTGGACATTACTCCACAACTCATCACATTCAATCAAATACCCAAATCAGACAAGTATCATAAGAATAAACATTCAATAGTTTTGCTTTTTTGTTCCTAAGATTAGGTCTTCTATTCCTAAAAGTCACTTTAGGTACAGGATTTCGAAGTGTGAAATCCACTTTTGTCTTTACAGTGAAAAGGTAAGAGTAATCAGAGTAAAGCAGCAGTGGATAAGAAAAGATTAAGGAAAGTTTAGAAAGGATCAGAGTAGCAAAGGTAAGTAGATAATGGTTGTCCAGTTCTATCTAGGTTTCGTCCTATAGTCAACATCCCTCTGATACCACTTCTGTCACACCCGGATTTTAGAGTTCCAAAACCTGGGCGCGAAATAATCGCCAAGTGTGCTAGGACCAAGTCTTACACATATGATGACTCATGCTACAAAAACGAATGTCACATCTTTACTATATAATAGGAGTTCTGTACAAAATAATTAAATAATTACAACATATGAAGACAACGATCCATCAACCCAAAGCTGACTGGGAGACGACGACCTAAACCTCTCACGAACTCATCACAGCATCCTTCATGCACATCATCCTGCGGTACCTTTTCTTGACCTGTGGGGGTGTGAGTGAAAGGGAATTAGGCTTACACCTAGTCCCTAAATAATTTTGGTGGTTGAATTGCCCAACACAAATATTGGACTAACTAGTTTGCTCTAGTGTGTAAGTTATACAGGTGCAAAAGGTTCACTCTCAGCCAATAAAAAGATCAAGTTTTGGATTCAACAAAGGAGCAAAGAGGCAACCGAAGGCACCTCTGGTCTGGAGGCACCGGACTGTCCGGTGTACACCGGACAGTGTCCGGTGCGCCAGAGGACTCCAACTCGAACTCGCCACCTTCGGGAATTTCTCAGGCCGCTCCGCTATAATTCACCGGACTGTCCGGTGTACACCGGACAGTGTCCGGTGCTCCATGGAAACGCGGCCTCCTCAACTCGCCAGCCTCGGGTTCGCGCAGCAGCCGCTCCACTATAATTCACCGGACATGTCCGGTGTGCACCGGACTGTCCGGTGTAACCACGGGGCAACGGCTACTTCGCGCCAACGGTCACCTGCAGGCGCATTTAATGCGCGCTCTGCGCGCGCAGAAGTCAGGCGCGCCCATACCGGCGCACCGGACAATGAACAGTTGATGTCCGGTGTGCACCGGACATCTAGGCGGGCCCAGAAGTCAGAAGCTCCAACGGTCAGAATCCAACGGCACTGATGACGTGGCGGGGGCACCGGACATGTCCGGTGTGCACCGGACTGTCCGGTGCGCCATCGACAGACAGCCTCCACCAACGGTCAATTTTGGTGGTAGGGGCTATAAATACCCCAACCATCCCACCATTCATTGCATCCAAGTTTTCCAACTTCCAACCACTATACAAGAGCTAGCATTCATTGCAAAGCACACCAAAAGAGATCAAATCCTCTCCCAACTCCACACAAAGCCCTAGTGACTAGAGAGAGTGATTTGTTGTGTTCATTTGAGCTCTTGCGCTTGGATCACTTCTTTTCTTTGGCATTCTTTCTTGAGATCAAACACTCACTTGTAATTGAGGCAAGAGACACCAATTGTGTGGTGGTCCTTGCGGGAAGTTTGATTCCCAAGTGATTTGAGAAAGAGAAGCTCACTCGGTCCGAGGGACCGTTTGAGAGAGGGAAGGGTTGAAAGAGACCCGGCCTTTGTGGCCTCCTCAACGGGGAGTAGGTTTGAGAAAACCGAACCTCGGTAAAACAAATCCGCGTGTCTCACTTCATTATTCGCTTGCGATTTGTTTTGCGCCCTCTCTTGCGGACTCTATTATATTTCTAACGCTAACCCGGTTTGTAGTTGTGATTATTTTTGTGATTTTCAGTTTCGCCCTATTCACCCCCCCTCTAGGCGACTTTCAATTGGTATCAGAGCCCGGTGCTTCATTAGAGCCTAACCGCTCGAAGTAATGTCGGGAGATCACACCAAGAGGGAGATGGAGACCGGCGACAAGCCCACTACAAGCCAAGGGAGCACTTCATCGGAAGAGTCCCGCACCAAGAGAAGGGAGAAGAAGAAGAACTCCTCCAAGCGGAAGGAGAAAAGATCTTCCTCTTCTCACCACAAGGAGAAGAAGGAAAAATCTTCTTCTCACAAGCCGCATCGGAGTGGGGACAAGCACAAGAGGATGAGGAAGGTGGTCTACTACGAGATCGACACTTCATCAACACCCACCTCCGACTCCGATGCACCGTCCGTAACTTCTAAGCGCCAAGAGCGCAAGAAGTTTAGTAAGATCCCCTTACACTATCCCCGTACATCTAGACATACTCCATTACTTTCCGTTCCATTAGGCAAACCGCCAACTTTTGATGGCGAAGATTATGCTAGGTGGAGTGATTTAATGAAATTTCATCTAACCTCACTCCACAAAAGTATATGGAATGTTGTTGAGTTTGGAGCACAGGTACCATCAATAGGGGATGAGGATTATGACACGGACGAAGTGGCCCAAATCGAGCACTTCAACTCCCAAGCCGCAACCATTCTCCTCGCTTCTCTAAGCAAGGAGGAATACAACAAAGTACAAGGGTTGAAGAATGCAAAGGAGATTTGGGACCTACTCAAGACGGCGCACGAGGGTGATGAGCTCACCAAGATCACCAAGCGAGAAACGATCGAAGGGGAGCTCGGTCGCTTTCGTCTTCGCCAAGGGGAGGAGCCACAAGATATGTACAACCGGCTCAAAACCTTGGTGAACCAAGTGCGCAACCTCGGGAGCAAAAAATGGGACGACCACGAGGTGGTTAAGGTTATTTTAAGAGCTCTTATTTTCCTTAACCCTACTCAAGTCCAATTAATTCGTGGCAATCCTAGATATCCACTAATGACCCCCGAGGAAGTTATCGGGAATTTTGTGAGCTTTGAATGCATGATTAAGGGCTCAAAGAAGATCAACGAGCTTGACGAACCTTCCACATCCGAGGCGCAACCGGTGGCCTTTAAGGCAACGGAGGAGAAGAAGGAGGAGTCTACACCAAGTAGACAACCAATTGACGCCTCCAAGCTCGACAATGAGGAGATGGCCTTAATCATCAAAAGCTTTCGGCAAATCCTCAAGCAACGGAAAGGGAAGGACTACAAATCCCGTTCCAAGAAGGTTTGCTACAAGTGTGGTAAGCCCGGTCATTTTATTGCAAAATGTCCTATGTCTAGTGACAGTGACAGGGGCGACGACAAGAAGGGCAAGAGAAGAGAAAAGAAGAGGTACCACAAGAAGAAGGGCGGCGATGCCCACGTGTGCGGCGAGTGGAACTCCGACGAAAGCTCCACTGACTCCTCCTCCGACGACGAGGACGCCGCCAACATCGCCGTCACCAAGGGACTTCTCTTCCCCAACGTCGGCCACAAGTGCCTCATGGCAAAGGACGGCAAAAGGAAGAAGGTTAAATCTAACTCCTCCACCAAATATGAATCTTCTAGTGATGATAATGCTAGTGGTGAGGAAGATAATTTGCGTATCCTTTTTGCCAACCTTAACATGGAACAAAAGGAAAAATTAAATGAGCTAATCAGTGCCATCCATGAAAAGGATGATCTCTTGGACTCCCAAGAGGACTTCCTAATCAAGGAAAATAAGAAACATGTTAAGGTTAAAAATGCTTATGCTCTAGAGATAGAAAAATGTAACAAATTATCTAGTGAGCTAAGCACTTGCCAAGACACTATAGCCAACCTTAGAAATGAAAATGCTAATTTAATTGCTAAGGTTGATTCACATGTTTGCAATGTTTCAACTTCCAATTCTAAAGATGATAATATTGATTTACTTGCTAGAATTGATGAGTTGAATGTTTCTCTTGCTAGCCTTAGAGATGAAAAAGAAAAATTGCTTGCTAAGGCTAGAGATTTTGATGTTTGCATTTCTAACCTTAGAAATGAGAATGATATACTACATGCTAAGGTTATAGAATTTAAAACTTGCAAACCCTCTACATCTACTGAGCATATCTCCATTTGTACTAGATGTAGAGATATTAATGTTGATGCTATCCATGATCACCTAGCCTTAATTAAAAAACAAAATGATCACATAGCACAACTTAATGCTAAGATTAGTGAGCATGACTTAGAAAATGAAAAATTTAAATTTGCTAGAAGCATGCTCTATAATGGGAGACGCCCTGGCATTAAGGACGGCATTGGCTTCCAAAGGGGAGACAATGTCAAACTTAATGCCCCTCCAAAGAATTTATCTAACTTTGTTAAGGGCAAGGCTCCCATGCCTCAGGATAACGAGGGTTACATTTTGTACCCTGCCGGATATCCTGAGAGCAAAATTAGGAGAACTCATTCTATGAAGTCTCACTCTGGCCCCAACCATGCTTTTTATATATAAGGGTGAGACATCTAGCTCTAGGCAACCAACCCATGCTAAGTTGCCTAGAAAGAAAATTCCTAATGCATCAAATGATCATGCTATTTCATTCAAAACTTTTGATGCATCTTATGTGCTTACTAGCAAATCCGGCAAGGTAGTTGCCAAGATTGTTGGGGGCAAACACAAGGGCTCCAAGACTTGTGTTTGGGTACCCAAAGTTCTTGTTTCTAATGCCAAAGGACCCAAAACCGTTTGGGTACCTAAAGTCAAGAACTAAAATTGTTTTGTAGGTTTATGCATCCGGGGGCTCAAGTTGGATACTCGACAGCGGGTGCACAAACCACATGACAGGGGAGAAAAAGATGTTCTCCTCATATGAGAAAAACCAAGATCCCCAACGAGCTATCACATTCGGGGATGGAAATCAAGGTTTGGTCAAAGGATTGGGTAAAATTGCTATATCACCTGACCATACTATTTCCAATGTTTTTCTTGTAGATTCTCTAGATTACAATTTGCTTTCCGTATCCCAATTATGTCAAATGGGCTACAACTGTCTATTTACTGATATAGGTGTTACTGTCTTTAGAAGAAGTGATGATTCAATAGCATTTAAGGGAGTGTTAGAGGGTCAGCTATACTTGGTAGATTTTGATAGAGCTGAACTCGACACTTGCTTGGTTGCTAAGACTAACTTGGGTTGGCTCTGGCACCGCCGACTAGCCCATGTTGGAATGAAGAATCTTCACAAGCTTCTAAAGGGAGAACACATTTTAGGACTAACCAATGTTCATTTTGAGAAAGACAGGATTTGTAGCGCATGCCAAGCCGGGAAGCAAGTTGGCACTCATCATCCACACAAGAACATCATGACTAGTGACAGGCCACTGGAGCTCCTACACATGGACCTGTTCGGCCCGATCGCTTACATAAGCATCGGCGGGAGTAAGTACTGTCTAGTTATTGTGGATGATTATTCTCGCTTCACTTGGGTGTTCTTTTTGCAGGACAAATCTCATACCCAAGAGACCTTAAAGGGATTCTTGAGACGGGCTCAAAATGAGTTCGGCTTAAGGATCAAGAAAATTAGAAGCGACAATGGGACGGAGTTCAAGAACTCTCAAATCAAAGGCTTCCTTGAGGAGGAGGGCATCAAGCATGAGTTCTCTTCTCCCTACACTCCTCAACAAAATGGTGTAGTGGAGAGGAAGAATCGAACTCTATTGGACATGGCAAGAACCATGCTTGATGAGTACAAGACACCGGATCGGTTTTGGGCCGAAGCAGTCAACACCGCTTGCTACGCCATCAACCGATTATATCTTCACCGAATCCTCAAGAAGACATCCTATGAACTCCTAACCGGTAAAAAGCCCAATATTTCATATTTTAGAGTTTTTGGTAGCAAATGTTTTATTCTTGTCAAAAGAGGTAGAAAATCTAAATTTGCTCCTAAAACTGTAGAAGGCTTTTTACTAGGATATGACTCAAACACAAGGGCATATAGAGTCTTTAACAAGTCCTCAGGACTTGTTGAAGTTTCTTGTGACGTTGTGTTTGATGAGACTAACGGCTCTCAAGTAGAGCAAGTTGATCTTGATGAGACAGGTGAAGAACAGGCTCCATGCATAGCGCTAAGGAACATGTCCATTGGGGATGTGTGTCCTAAGGAATCCGAAGAGCCTCCACATACACAAGATCAACCATCCTCCTCCATACAAGCATCTCCACCAACTCAAATTGAGGATGAGGCTCAAGATGTTGGACAAGAAGATCAAGAAGATGAGCCACCTCAAAATGACGGCAACGATCAAGGGGGAGATGCAAATGATAAAGACAAGGAGGATGAACAACCAAGGCCGCCACACCCAAGAGTCCACCAAGCAATACAACGAGATCACCCCGTCGACACCATCCTCGGCGACATTCATAAGGGGGTAACTACTCGATCTCGTGTTGCACATTTTTGTGAACATTACTCTTTTGTTTCCTCTATTGAGCCACACAGGGTAGAGGAAGCACTACAAGATTCGGATTGGGTGATGGCGATGCAAGAGGAGCTCAACAATTTCACAAGGAACGAGGTATGACACTTAGTTCCACGTCCTAACCAAAATGTTGTAGGAACCAAGTGGGTCTTCCGCAACAAGCAAGATGAGCATGGTGTGGTGACTAGGAACAAAGCTCGACTCGTGGCCAAGGGGTATTCACAAGTCGAAGGTTTGGATTTCGGTGAAACCTATGCACCCGTAGCTAGGCTTGAGTCAATTCGCATATTATTAGCCTATGCTACTTACCATGGCTTCAAGCTTTATCAAATGGACGTGAAGAGTGCCTTCCTCAATGGACCAATCAAGGAGGAGGTCTATGTTGAGCAACCTCCCGGCTTTGAAGACAGTGAGTACCCTAACCATGTTTATAGGCTCTCTAAGGCGCTTTATGGGCTCAAGCAAGCCCCAAGAGCATGGTATGAATGCCTTAGAGATTTCCTTATTGCAAATGGCTTCAAAGTCGGCAAAGCCGATCCTACTTTATTCACTAAAACTCTTGACAATGATTTGTTCGTATGCCAAATTTACGTTGATGATATTATATTTGGGTCTACTAACAAATCTACATGTGAAGAATTTAGTAGGATCATGACACAGAAATTCGAGATGTCTATGATGGGGGAGTTGAAGTATTTTCTAGGATTTCAAGTCAAACAACTCCAAGAGGGCACATTCATTTGCCAAACAAAGTATACTCAAGACATTCTAAGCAAGTTTGGAATGAAGGATGCCAAGCCCATCAAGACTCCCATGGGAACAAATGGGCATCTCGACCTCGACACGGGAGGTAAGTCCGTGGATCAAAAGGTATACCGGTCGATGATTGGTTCTTTGCTTTACTTATGTGCATCTCGACCGGACATTATGCTTTCCGTATACATGTGTGCAAGATTCCAAGCCGACCCTAAGGAATCACACCTTACGGCCATAAAACGAATCTTGAGATATTTGGCTTATACTCCTAAGTTTGGGCTTTGGTACCCTCGGGGATCCACTTTTGATTTGATTGGTTATTCGGATGCCGATTGGGCGGGGTGTAAGATTAATAGAAAGAGCACATCGGGGACTTGCCAGTTCTTGGGAAGATCCTTGGTGTCTTGGGCTTCAAAGAAGCAAAATTCGGTCGCTCTTTCTACCGCCGAAGCCGAGTATATTGCCGCAGGCCACTGTTGCGCGCAATTGCTTTGGATGAGGCAAACCCTGCGGGACTACGGTTACAAATTAACCAAAGTTCCTCTTCTATGTGATAATGAGAGTGCAATCCGCATGGCGGATAATCCCATTGAGCATAGCCGCACTAAACACATAGCCATTCGGTATCATTTTCTTCGGGATCACCAACAAAAGGGGGATATCGAGATTTCATACATTAACACTAAAGATCAATTAGCCGATATCTTTACCAAGCCACTTGATGAACAATCTTTTACCAGACTTAGGCATGAGCTAAACATTCTTGATTCTAGGAATTTCTTTTGCTAATCTTGCACACATAGCTCATAATAATACCTTTGATCATGTCTCCTTTATATGCTATGACTAATGTGTTTTCAAGTGTATTCCAAACCAAGTCATAGGTATATTGAAAGGGAATTGGAGTCTTCGGCGAAGACAAGGCTTCCACTCCACTCTACTACTCATCCTTCGCCGTCGCTCCGCATCACTCTCCATCTTTGGTATAATCTTCACTCATTTATTCTATGACCAAAAGAGGAGAAAGTACTTCTATGGGCTCTAATATTTCCGTTTTTGGCGATTCATGCCAAAGGGGGAGAAAATATGAGCCCAAAGCAAAAGGACCGCACCACCACCCTATTTTTAAAATTGATGATTTTCAATTGGTAAATTTCAAAATTGGTATCTCTTTGTGTTCTAAAGGGGGAGTAAGTAGTATCTTCAAATTCGATGTATTAAAACCCTCTTGAACTCTAAGAGGAGACTTTATTTGAGGGGAGTTTTGTTTAGTCAAAGGGAAAGCATTTGAAACAAGGGGAGAAAATTTCAAACTTGAAAATGCTTTGAAAAATCTTATTCATTTACCTTTGACTATCTTGCAAAAGGACTTTGAAAAGAATTTACAAAAGAGTTCGCAAAAACAAATCTTTTTGGTGCAAATGTGGTCCAATATGTCAAAAACAAAGAAAACAATCCATGCGCATCATGTAAGCATTTATATTGGCTTAATTCCAAGCAACCTTTGCACTTACATTATGCAAACTAGTTCAATTATGCACGTCTATATTTGCTTTGGTTTGTGTTGGCATCAATCACCAAAAAGGGGGAGATTGAAAGGGAATTAGGCTTACACCTAGTCCCTAAATAATTTTGGTGGTTGAATTGCCCAACACAAATATTGGACTAACTAGTTTGCTCTAGTGTGTAAGTTATACAGGTGCAAAAGGTTCACTCTCAGCCAATAAAAAGATCAAGTTTTGGATTCAACAAAGGAGCAAAGAGGCAACCGAAGGCACCTCTGGTCCGGAGGCACCGGACTGTCCGGTGTACACCAGACAGTGTCCGGTGCGCCAGAGGACTCCAACTCGAACTCGCCACCTTCGGGAATTTCTCAGGCCGCTCCGCTATAATTCACCGGACTGTCCGGTGTACACCGGACAGTGTCCGGTGCTCCATGGAAACGCGGCCTCCTCAACTCGCCAGCCTCGGGTTCGCGCAGCAGCCGCTCCACTATAATTCACCGGACATGTCCTGGTGTGCACCGGACTGTCCGGTGTAACCACGGGGCAACGGCTACTTCGCGCCAACGGTCACCTGCAGGCGCATTTAATGCGCGCTCTGCGCGCGCAGAAGTCAGGCGCACCCATACCGGCGCACCGGACAATGAACAGTTGATGTCCGGTGTGCACCGGACATCTAGGCGGGCCCAGAAGTCAGAAGCTCCAACGGTCAGAATCCAACGGCACTGATGACGTGGCGGGGGCACCGGACATGTCCGGTGTGCACCGGACTGTCCGGTGCGCCATCGACAGACAGCCTCCACCAACGGTCAATTTTGGTGGTTGGGGCTATAAATACCCCAACCATCCCACCATTCATTGCATCCAAGTTTTCCAACTTCCAACCACTATACAAGAGCTAGCATTCATTGCAAAGCACACCAAAAGAGATCAAATCCTCTCCCAACTCCACACAAAGCCCTAGTGACTAGAGAGAGTGATTTGTTGTGTTCATTTGAGCTCTTGCGCTTGGATCACTTCTTTTCTTTGGCATTCTTTCTTGAGATCAAACACTCACTTGTAATTGAGGCAAGAGACACCAATTGTGTGGTGGTCCTTGCGGGAAGTTTGATTCCCAAGTGATTTGAGAAAGAGAAGCTCACTCGGTCCGAGGGACCGTTTGAGAGAGGGAAGGGTTGAAAGAGACCCGGCCTTTGTGGCCTCCTCAACGGGGAGTAGGTTTGAGAAAACCGAACCTCGGTAAAACAAATCCGCGTGTCTCACTTCATTATTCGCTTGCGATTTGTTTTGCGCCCTCTCTTGCGGACTCTATTATATTTCTAACGCTAACCCGGTTTGTAGTTGTGATTATTTTTGTGATTTTCAGTTTTGCCCTATTCACCCCCCCTCTAGGCGACTTTCAGTGAGACAGCAAGGGTGAGCTCACATACGTTTATCGCTCAACAAGTTGTGGGGAATAATGTGCATGAACTCGCCGAAGGCGGGAGCTCATGTGAAGTGTAAGGCTTACCAAAGAGGATGGTTGAAGTTGAACATTGCTTTTATAGTTGGTCAAAATTTTATTAGCAATTACTAAGTATAAGTAGATACCAAACAAAATAAGTAATAGATCAAAATTGATAACAACACCCGCGATGCAATGCATATGACAAATTGAATTTAATTCCATAATTTAATCATGCGAGAGTCTTGAGCTGCTCATGACCACGAGCTCAGCTAGTATACCAGTTTTACACTCTGTAGAGGTTGTACCCTGTACCCACAAGTTGTGTATCCCATGTTGCCAGGGTTTGCAAGGCCCTTAGACACTTCCGAGGTGAATGGCTAGGGATCCACTATGAGGCCTTTACAAAGTTCCACTAGCTTCCAAAAATCCGCTATGGTTTCTAGGAAGAGCAATGTAGGAATCCCTCGTCTGACCGCCATCGTGGAAAAATCAACCCGAGAACCTCCATACACGCCTACTCCCCTACTGCACTTGCCCCTTTCGAGTAAGGTAGCCTTCCACTAGCTTTCCTAATTAGTCAGCCAAGGGCGTCCCATTCCACCCTTGTGGTGGCACGTGTTTCTCAAGTTAAGCTTGATGTTCCAATTAATATAATGATCTTGTCATGAACAATAAAGAAAACAACAATATAATTGAAACATGATCATAATGTAATATAAATCCCAAAACCATATAGATCAATAGCAAAAACTACCCAAATAGTTTAGGGGTAAACAAGGTGTAAAGATAACCAAACTAGGGTGACCTATTGGGTCCCATCATAATTAAGCCTATGCATGCCAAAATGATTATTGAGAACATTATTGGGTAAATAAAAGTGATCAAGGGCACAACTTGCCTGGGACTTGAGATTCCAGGTACCAGCTTGCTCTTCAGGGGACTCGTGACCTCACTGCAAAACGTAGCAATACAAACAAAACATGGTATAGGCAAAATTAACATCACACCAAACATAAGAACAAACTACATAAGAATATCCTACGCATCGTAACGAGATCGTGGGTTCAAGAATCACTAAATTCAGAGCTACGATTATAAAGTTATGAATTTCTAGAGATTTAGGAGCGGTGTACAAAAGAAATTAAGTACAAAATTTCAATTTAGTTTTTTCATGGTAATACAAGGTTACTAGATGATAGAGGACATTATTAGGATACTAATGCAATTGAAATGGAT
This sequence comes from Zea luxurians, assembly GCA_029449295.1. Lineage (NCBI taxonomy): Eukaryota > Viridiplantae > Streptophyta > Magnoliopsida > Poales > Poaceae > Zea > Zea luxurians. The sequence continues at coordinate 37,494,807 of JAOPSE010000001.1, read as the reverse complement.
TAATTTAGAGTTAAAATAAAGAAGTTATGTATTTATGAAGTTTTGGAGTTTAATTTATATATCAAAATCATTTTCTGTTATTAATTGATTAAATCGGAAACCTAGACTGTACTGCGTACACTATTTTAAAATAAAGAAGTTATGTATTTATGAAGGTCTATTCTGTAAAAACTAGGACTTACTTGTAACTATTTTAACGTTGTACTGGACTGTCGGTTGATTCAGCAAACTACAGGGGTTCTTTTGAAAGAAGTACACGGCGAAGGAGTATCAGCGCTATACAACCATTGGATCTGTATGCTACGGTTGCGATTAGATTATAATAAGACTCGAACCGGTATTCATTCAGGGCCCTAGAATTTCGGATCTACGGTTCGATCCATGACCACGCCATGAACCTATCCGGACCACACGCCATCGGATCAAGGGATCCGATCAACCCACCCAAAGAGGTACGCGTCACAACTAATCTGAGGTGTCCACAATTCATCCAACGGCCTATGGTGACCTCACCCAACGGGATGCCAGCGACAGTGGTGAGCCTCCCCACAGCGGCGGCGCCATTGCAGCAATCACCCCCATCCTGTAGTGTTCAAGCTTTAAGTAGGAACTGCTACACGATATAGAGACAAGGGAGAGACTAGCTGAGGGGTCCTCACCGAGATACGCGCAGGAGGAGCAGTAGCCCGCAGTGAAGGCCAGATCCACGGTGGTGGTGCAACAACAGCGAGAAATTGCCACCGGTTCAGCCGATCCCCCACTGGATTCGGTTCACGGCGAGCTTCTATAGTGTCTGGCGATGCCCCTTTTGCCCCTTCCCAGAACTCGGGTGACGCCGATGGCGCTAGGCGTCGACGGCAGACCTTCCTCTCCCGCTCCCGGCTAACTTTGGCCGCACCCTTCAAAACCCTGGTGCTTATGGTGCTTCGGTCAGAGCAATAGGGATGAGAGGAGCAGCTAGGGCTTTTATCGGGTGGATAAGGAAAAGGGGGCAACGGGCCCGGAGATGCGGCGCCGGCATGCGCGGGGTTGGTCGAGCTCTGTCCGGTGCAGAGTTCCGTGAAGATGACTCCAGTGTTGAGCAGGCCCACACGTAAGCTAGACGGAAGGGCAAAGGAAGAGAGATTGACTGCAGAGTGAAACTGACTGCGGGGTCCCACCGGTCAGGGTATCGCGTGCGACAGGCGCACGGACCGTGTGGTGGTGGTTTGCGCAGAGAGAAGTTGGGCCAAGGGGATTTTGGTCCAGGCGCGTTGGTGAGGCTTTACTTTTCATTTATTTATTTATTCTGATTTGGAATTCTTTTATCATTTCAAATTTAGGATTTGAACTCCAATTTGTTTGAGAGGTCCACATATGGATTAAATGGTCCAATAAAAGTTCCAGTCTGTAGAGATGCATTTATATTTATATATGTATTCTACTCCTTCCCTTTTTCTTTTCTTTCCTATTTCCAATTTCAAATTCTAATCTTCCAACTTAAACTTGTCTCATAAATTTGAATACAATTGCAACATACAAGAAAACTTCAGCATGAGATGCATATTTCTGTTTTTTATATTTATTTTGTTATTCGACTAATATAATTCTATTAACTGAACTTGCTAAAGGGAAAAAGGATCAATTAATCTCCTTAGGTTTTATAATCCCAAAACATTATCATATAGATATATTTATTTATTTGTTTCATTAATATCTTTTTTATACTAATTTTGGGCTTCGCAGCGGTGCCTCGGGCAGCCTTAGGGTTGGCCAGGGTGTTGTGGCCATCGATCACAGGGTGGGCGGTCTAGATCAAAACGGGAATAATGATTAAGGAATGGGGTCGGGGAGCGTTCGATCGGGATCAGACGATCGATACCTACATCAGGTTTCATTAAATCGTGTGCTTAGATTGTGGATCGGGCGGTCTGCGTCGCGTACCGTTTCGCGAGGGTCTTGGTCTAATCCGGTGCGTCGGGTTTGGATCGGATGGCTCTGGGCAAAGCATACCCCTTCGGCCAGGAGATTTTATTAAGAAGACCCCACAAAAGATAGAAATCAACCCGCAGTCCTCGTGACTGTAGTCTGAGTCTATGACATTTTGCAAGTTTAACCCCGTGCTACCTGTTATTAGTGAGAGCAATCCATACCTTTAATAAAACCAGAGAAATTATTTAGAAAATGATTTCTAGTACAAAATTAATTGCAAAACTTGATTAATTCCTAGAAAATTCATTTTAGCTTCTTTTTAATCCATTATAGTTCCTATAATTTTGTATTAATATTGTCTACCACTTAGTACCACTGTTTCAGCATGAAATCCATATTAAAATTAACCTCTTTGATAATTTTGTACCAAACACATAAATACTTCAGAAATTCATAACTCTCAATCCGTAACTCCGAATTTAGTGATTCTTGTTCCTACAATATCATAACAACTCATAGATTATTATTATGTATTCTGTATTTATGGTTGATGTGATGATAATTTCTGCTATACCATGTTTGTTTGTACTGTTGCGAGTAGACGAGCAGGCCACTGAGGATCCGGGTGTTCAGTCGGTAGAAGTTGCTAAGCAGGAGCTCATTGAAGGCAAATTGTGCCCTTAATCACTTTTATTTACCCAATAATGTTCTTTATAATCATTTTATCATGCATAGGCTTAATTTTGATGGGACCCAATAGGACACCCTAGTCTGGTTATCTTTTCACCTTGTTTATCCATGAACTTTTGGGTAGTCTTTGCTATTGCTAAATGGTTTTGGGTGTTGAAATAACTATTACACATGATCATTCTTTATTACTGTTCTATTTCTATTCATGATAAGACAACTAAGTTTAATTGGAACATCAAGCTTAACTTGAGAAACACGTGCCACCACAAGGGTGGAATGGGACACCCTTGGCTTACTAACTAGGAAATCTAGTGGAGGACTACCTTACACGAAAGGGGCAAGGGCAGTAGGGGAGTAGGCGTGTAGGGAGGTTCTCGGTTTGATTTTGCTGCAATGGCGGTCAGACGGGGGATTCCTGCATTGCTCTTCCTAGAAATTGTAGCGGGTTTTCTGAATCTAGTGGAACTTTGTAAGGGCCTCATAGTGGATCCCTAGCCATTCACCTTGGCAGTGTCTAAGTGCCTTGCAAACCCAGGCTACATGGGATACACGACTTGTGGGTACAGGGTACAACCTCTGTAGAGTGTAAAACTGGTATACTAGCCATGCTCGCGGTCATGAGCAGCTCAAGGCTGTTGCATGATTAATTTATGGAATTAAATTCAATCTGTCATTTGCATCACATTAGGATTTATTATTAATTTTGATCTATGGTTACTCTGGTTTGGTATTTACTTACATTTAGTAACTACTAATACAACTTGATCAACATATTAAAAGAAATGCTCAGCTTTAACCCTTATTTATTGGTCAGCCTTACACTTCACATGAACTCCCACCTTTGGTGAGTTCATGCACATTATTCCCCACAACTTGTTGAGCTATGATCTTTTGTGAGCTCACCCTTGCGATATGTAAACCCCCCACAGGAGAAGAATAGGTGGTCCAGGAGGAGCCATACAATCAGGAGTACGAGTTGATCTAGGTGGCGTCTCCCAGTCAGCTTTGTGGCGCCAAGGAATAATACTTAGTTCGCTTTATTATTATTATTATCATTTATTTGTGTAAGACTTATGTGTAATAATGACATTTATGATATTTGTGACATTTATCTCTATACACTTTGTCATTATATGTGATGTTCTTCTTTGGCGCGCATATGATATACACCTGGCTTTATCCCTTAAATCCGGGTGTGACAGTCTGTGAAACAAAGCTTGCCTTTCCTCCGGACGTTGCGAGGAGCGAAGGACTTCATTTGGGGCCCGAGCAAGCAACGACTTTCGAGTCACTCAAAATCTATTTATTAGAGGTAACCACCCTAGCCAGTCTGGAGCCCACCTCCGCACTGTTGTTGTATGTTGCAGCTTCCTACAATGCAGTTAGTGCAACCCTAGTGCAAGAGAGACTTAAAGATGGCAAACAGCAGCGGCAACCCATATATTTTGTCTCTAGTGTCCTCAGCAGCTCCAAATGCAACATGACGGAGATGGAAAAATAGCATACACGATCTTCATGGCATCACGGAAGTTGTGTCATTATTTCGAATTACATAAAATAAGAGTGCCCACAGACCGAGGTCTCAACGACTTATTCAACAACCCAGAAGCTTCAGCCAGGATAAGCTACAATATAGTCTTCGAATTAAGAAACTCAATAAAGTCAAGATTGGACATGGCCTTCGCCTTCTAATCACCCAGGCGCAGAAACATTCTAGACAATTTACTGCGACGACGGCTTGTGTCATGGAGGGGACGACACTGCATCAATAATAACAGTTCTGTCAGGTGCCAAGTACAAGTATGTCGCACATCTGAGTTTTGCCCTCGAAACAGATATGTGCACCAATAATATAGCAGAATACGAAGTAGCCATTCTTGGACTTTGCAAGCTCAAGGTACTTGATGTCAGAACATGCATAGTCAGGACCGATTCCAAGGTTGATGCTAGTCAAATAGAAAAAGACTGCACAACTCAAGAACCAGTCCTTCTTCAATACAATCGTGTGAAGTCTGGAAAGACAATTCAAAGGATTCATCATCTAACACATAGACAAAACAACAAACAAAGAGGCAGACGCACTCGCGAAGGCTGCTGCAAGGGGAGACCCCATGCCTTCGAATGTATTCTTTCAAGTAATTGGAGCCCTAGTAGTAAGGGAGCCAGATGGCCAGAGAATCGTAAGCCTAATAATGACCAAAGACTGGAGGGCCCCAATAACTTTATACCTGCAAGGTCATTACCACCCCACAAATCAAGATGAAGCCAAAAGACTGAAATACCAAAGTCATGGGTTCACAATAATAAAAGGACAACTATATAGAAAAGGATCCAGCAATCCCATGCTCAAATGCTTCAATGAAGTTGAAGGTGTAAACCTCCTTCGCGAGATATATAAAAGAGTATGCGCTTGTCACTCGGGCCCTAGAGCCCTAACCGCTAAAGTCATGTGTCAAGGTTTCTACTGGCTAGCTATTGTATGCGCAGCAAACCGTGTAGTACACTCGTGCGAAGCATGCTAGAAATTCTCACCCCGAAATGAGGAACCCTCGTAGCTCATGAAAGTAATTGCCCACACCTGGCCTCTGTAACGTTTGGGGCCTCTATATAGTAGGACCACTCACCACCGCACAAGGCAACCTCAAATATGCCATGATTGATGTGGAATACTTCATCAAATGGATCAAGGCATGAGCAGTTTCCACTATAACAGCAAAACCGACACAATTTTTTTTTCTGATAGAACATTATCTATCGCTTCAGAGTACCCTCTGAATTGATGGTGGTCAATGAAAAATAGTTCGACAATCAAGACTTTTGGGATTTTTGTGCCTCCATAGGAACAAAGGTAGTCTTCGCACCAGTCTACCACCCACAGTCCAATGGAGTCGTAAAGCGGGCAATCGGTAAGATTTTCACTGCAATTAAGAGAAGACTCCTCGAGGATAAAAGGACAAATGGGCAGATCAACTACCCAAAGTGCTTTGGGTACTAAATACTACTGAATCCCATGCAACAGGCTTTACACCATTCAGATTGATGTATAGAGCCGAAGCAATGTCTCCGCAAGAACTCAAACATGGCTCACCATGATCAGACCCCGTGCAGTCCCAGACGATGAGCTAACAATAAAAGACCTCCTTGTCAGAGTCCGAGTTCAATACCTCGATGCCCTAAACTAATACCATGCAATAACAAAAACTTGGAGAGACAAAGTCGTCATCCCCAAAGAATTCCAAGAAGGAGAACTCATCCTTATAAGAATGGCATGGATGGAGTCGAAGGGCAAACTTGAACTCCATCGAATGGCAAACTTGAACCGAAATGGGAAGGCCCATTCATAGTCAAGAAGAGGACATCACTGAACTCATATAGGCTCGCAAGCCAAACATGTGTAGACCTCGAACATTCATGGAATGTAGACAACTTACGAAATATTATTTGTAAGACAAGTTTAGTACGACCTTCGTGCCCTTGTAACAAACCATGCATACATTTTCTGCAATTAGGCTCGCACCCTTTTCCTCGCAAGGGGGCAAGGTTTTTAATGAGGCAGAGCCATGTAATAATAAAAATAGGAAATTCCCCTACTAGCAGAGCATCAAAAGACATTGAAAAAGGCCTTTGTAATGGCCTTCGACATTCGACGACAAATAGTTACCACGATGATACAAAATAAACTATTGTTGGCAACAAACCATATCCGAGCAAAAGTCGCCTAAGGTGCAGCCGGATAAGCACGATAAATGTGTGAAGATAGTCTCTGAGCAAAAGTCGCCTAAGGGTGCAGCCGGATATGCATGATAAATGTGTGAAGATAGTCTCCAAACAAAATTTGCCTAAAGGTGCAGCCGAATATGCATGATAAATGTGCGAAGATAGTATTCGAGCAAAAGTCGCCAAAGGGTGTAGTTTGATAAGCAAGATAAATGTGCAAAGATAGTCTCTAACCAAAAGCTGCCTAAGAGTGCAGCCGGATAAGCACAATAAAGGTGCGAAGGCAAACAGTGTCCGAGCAAAAATCGCCTAAGGGCACAGCCGGATCATCAACACAAAAAAATGCGAAGAAAGTATTTTTTGGTGTTTTGGGAATCGGGGGTCCTAACCAACAAGTGAATTTGTGCTGTGTGCGCCTGTCCAGATGGGTGATGCAAGAAGACACAATATTTATCTTGGTTCGGCCAATAGAAGGCCCTACTTCCAGCGAGGGGATGAGACTTATATTATCTTGCACCTAGGTGCTCATAGTAGAGGATACAAGCTAGTAGAGAGAGGGAGAAGGTCCCAAGTCTCTAAGTGTGATTGAGGTCGGTGCCAATATCAGGAATGGTGTGAGCAATGAAGTGTTGTGCTCTCACTTCCCCCCTCTGAAGGCCCCATGCTCTTCCTTTTATAGTTGCATGGAGGAGACCTAGGCGTACAAGTGTTGTTACATTAATGTCGTAGTCACCAGAGGTGCACCTGAGCCCTATAGCAGCATGGTAGGAGAGATGGCCTTGGTACTTTGCGTTGTCTTTTGTGATAGAGAGAGTTGAGGCTGGGTCGGGAGCACGAGCAGGTGTCTAAGCCCATCCAGGATGACACTTTTGTCGAGTCGTAGTTGCTTAAAATAGTGCTCGGCATGACAAAAGAGTGTGGTGATCTGGTCCTAGCGTCATCCAAGATGGCGGAAAGTAGATTGGTGTCACACCCGAGTTTCGAGGCACCAAGACCCGGCGCGAACATAATCACCTGGTGTGCTGGAGCCAAGTCTCACACATATGATGAATCATGGCACAGGATCGAATGTCACATCTTTACTATATAATAGGAGTTCTGTACAAAATAAATAATTACATTATAAGGAGACAATGGTCTAGCAACCCAAAGTTGACTGCGAGACGATGACCTAGACCTCTCATGAACACATCGCAACATCCTCCATGTGCCTCATCCTGTGGTACCTGTTCTTGACCTGTGGGGGGTGTGAGATAGCAAGAGTGAGCTCACATACGTTCATCGCTCAACAAGTTGTGGGGAATAATGTGCAAGAACTCGCCAAAGGTGGGAGCTCACGTAAGTGTAAGGCTTACCAACGGAGATGGTTTGAAGGTGAGCGTTACTTTTAAAGTTGGTCAAAATTTTATTAGCAATTACTAAGTATAAGTAAATACCAACCCAATTAAGTAGTAGAACAAAAGTAATAACAACACCCTCAATGCAATGCATATGACAAATTGAATTTAGTTCCATAAATTAATCATGTGAGGGTCTGAGCTGCTCATGATCGTGAGCACGACTGATATACCAGTTTTACACTCTACAGAGGTTGCACATCTTTACCCACAAGTCATGTTACCCATCTGCCACGGGGTTCTACGGGCCCCATACACCTCTACCAAGGAAGCGAGGCAGGGTAAAACTACGAGGCCTTTACAAAGTTCCACTAGCTTCAGAAAACCCGCTACAGTTTATAGGAAGCTCTAATGCAGGGATCCCTCGCCTCACCGCCATCGCAGCAAAATCAACCCAAGGACCTCCCTACACTGACCACTCCCCTACTGCCCTTGCCCCTTTCGGGTAAGGTAGTCATCCATTAGCTTTCCTAATTAATTAGCCAAGGGGTTCCATTCCTCCCTTGTGGTAGCACTATTTTCCCGGGTGGTCGCTCCATGTTCCAATTAACATAATGATCTTAACATGAATAGTAAATAACAACTTATAATAGAAGTGTAATCATGAATAAAGTATATCTCTATACCCAAAACCACATAAAGCAATAGCATGTACTACCCAGAAATTCAGTGGTGAACAAGGTATAAAGATAATCAAACTAGGGTAACCTATTGGGTCCCATTAAAATTAACCTATGCAGATCATTTTGATTAATCAGAACATGATTGGGTAAAAAGAAGTGATCAAGGGCACAACTTGCCTGGGACTTGAGATTCCAGGTACCAACTTGCTTTTCAGATGACTCGTAACCTCGCGCTAGTCGTAGCAATACAAATAAACATGGTATAGGCGAAATTATCATCACACCAATCATAAGAACAAAATACATATTAATAATCTACATATCAAAATAAGATCATAGGAACAAGAATCATTAATTTTGGAGTTATGGATTTTAAGTTATGAATTTCCAAAAGTTCTAGGTGCTAGGTACAAGATTAACTAGGAGATTAATTTTAATATGGTTTTCATGTCAAAACAGAGAGACTAGTTGATAAACAATAATATTACAAAATTATAGAAACTAGAATGGATAAATTTGGACTTAATATAAATTATCTATGAATTAAATAAGTTATGGAATTCTTTTTACATTGGAAATTCATTTTCTAAATTAATTTCTCCTGTTTTCTCTGAGTTCTAGGCTGTGCACACAATAACAGAGAACATGTGGTCTAACTCATAAAATTTCTCAAGACTCAGATTCAACCCACGGTGGACGACTGTCACACCCGGATTAAAGGGACAAATCCGGGTGCATCTCATATGTGCGCCAAGGAAGAACAACACACATAATAATAGATTGCATAGAGATAAATGTCATAAATATCATAAATGTACTTATTATATAGCGGAAGTCTTACAAAAATAAATGATAAAGTAAAGCGAACTAAATATTATTCCCTAGCGCCACAAAGCTGACTGGGAGACGCCACCTAGATCAAGTCGAATGCCTCGGTGTTAGGCCGCTCCTCTTCGACCACCTGTTCTTCTCCTGTGGGGGGGGGGTGTGAGATAGCAAGAGTGAGCTCACATACGTTCATAACTCAACAAGTCATGGGGAATAATGTGGTATGAACTCACCAAAGGTGGGAGTTCATGAAGTGTAAGGCTGGTCAATGAAATAGAGGCTGAAGCTAAGCATTGCTTTTATAAGTTGGTCAAAATTTTATTAGCAACTACTAAGTGTAAGTAAATACCAACCTTAATAATAATAAAGAAAAGTAATAATAAAATAATCCCAAATGCGATGCAAATGTCAAATTAAATTTAAGTTCCATAAATTAATCATGTGAGGGTCCGAGCCGCTCATGACCGTGAGCACGGCTAGTATACTAGTTTTACACTCTGCAGAGGTTGCACATCTTTACCCGCAAGTCCTGTTACCCATCTGCCAAGAGACGGCCAATCCCATACACCTCTACTGAGGAGGCGAGGCAGGGTAACACTACGAGGCCTTTACAAAATTCCACTAGCTTCAGAAATCCCGCTACAGTTTATAGGAAGCTCCAGTGCAGGAATCCCTCGCTTGACAGCCATCGCAGCAAAATTGTAACACCCGGTTTTAAAGAACAAAGCCGGGTGCATCTCATACATGCGCCAAGAAGACAACATATATAATAACAGAGTGTATAGAGATAAATGTCATTAACATCAGAGTATTTATTACATAGCGGAAGACTTATTACAAAATAAAATAATAAAGATAAAACGAACTAAGGATCGTCGGCGCCAATGTCGACTGGGAAACGCCACCTAGATCAGATCGAACTCCTCAGTGTTAGGCAGCTCCTCCTGAACCACCTGATCATCTCCTGTGGGGGGGGTGTGAGACAGCAAGGGTGAGCTCACACATGATCATAGCTCAACAAGTTGTGGGGAACCAGTGGACACAAACTCACAAAGGTGTGAGTTCATGTGATGTGTAAGGCTAATCAATGATAAGGGTTAAAGCTGAGCATTGCTTTTAAGTGGTTGGTCAAAATTTTATTAGCAGTTACTAAATGTAAGTAAATACCAAACCATAAGTAAAGTATTAGAACAAAATTAATAACAAACCCATGCATATGCGAATGACAAATTGAATTTAAGTTCCATAATTTAAACATCAGAGAGTCCTGAGCTGCTCATGACCGCGAGCTCGGCTAGTATACCAGTTTTACACTCTGCAGAGGTTGTACCCTTTACCCACAAGTCATGTTACCCATCTGCCAAGGGGTCGCGACTCCCCATATACCTCTACCTAGGAAGCACGGCAGGGCAACACTACGAGGCCTTTACAAAGTTCCACTAGCTTCCGAAAACCCGCTACAGTTTATGGGAAGATCCAGTAAAGGGTTCCTGGCTGACCGCCATCGCAGCAAAATCAACCAGGGACCTCCCCGCACTGACCTCTCCCCTACTGCCCTTGCCCCTTTCGGGTAAGGTAGTCTTCCACTAGCTTTCCTAATTAGTCAGCCAAGGGCGTCCCATTCCACCCTTGTGGTGGCACGTGGTTCTCAAGTTAAGCTCTATGTTCCAATTAACATTAATGATAACAACATGAACATAAACAGAATAACAACAAGAATTGGAACATAGAGGTAATAAATGATTATCCCAAAACCATATAAAGCAATAGCAAACTACCCAAGTGATTCAGGGGTAAACAAGGTAATGAGATAAACAATCTAGGGTGACCTATTGGGTCCCATCAAAATTAACCTATGCATGGATAAGTGATATTAAAGAACATTATTGGGTAAAAAGTGGTCAAGGGCACAACTTGCCTTCAATGAGCTCCCGCTCTGCTACTTCAACCTGCTGCTCACCAGTATCCTCAGCAACGGGCTCTTCTACTCGCCACAATACAAACAAGCACAGTGCATATAGAGAAATTAACATTACACCAAACATATAAACAAAATGCACAGAGATATTCTACATATTAAAATAAAATCCTAGGAACAGAAATCATAATTTTCTGAGTTATAGATTTTAAGTTATGCATTTTCAAAGGTTTTATGTGCTTTAAATAGGATTAAGTGATAAATAAATTTCTTACTGTTTTTATGCTAGAACAGAGGCACTAAATGATAGACATTAATATTACAAAATTATAGGAATTGGAATGGTTCAATTTGGAGCTAAAATGAATTAGATATGAATTTTCCAAGTTCTAGCAATTGTTTTTGTATTAAAATTGCATTTACTAATTTATTTACTTATTTTAAATACGTTCTGGACTGGGCCTACTATTAGCCGAAAACACAGGGACTTAACCGAAAAGGTACTCAGACTCAGTAAATACTCCAGGGGACGGCGGGTTGTTTATCGGGTTCTTCGGGGTCTCTTTAGAAAATGTTACATCGCGAAGGGGTATGGAGCACTCAGAGCCGCCCGATTAGACATCAACGGTTCAGATTAAAACCGATCCCATCCTTGAAACGGTACTGAATCACAGCCACCGGATCACGATCCGAGGCTTCTCGAGGTGGCCACGTCTACACCAAATCCCAAGCGTCTATCCACGGATCTACGGCCCATAGTCTCACTGACCCAGATCATTTCCCAGCCGTCCATCCTTGAATCAAAGGCACCCGGGCGTCTTCAACCTCACCCCGCCCGCGTATCGACGTCGCTCACCCCAGCACTCTCTCCTTCTCCCGTTGGTCAACCGGCGAGCCCACCGCCCGGACCAGTACACGGCACCGCCGTTCTCCCGCGGCGCACCAGTCGGTCCGCACCTAAACTACGCTCAGGCACCGCTCCACCATGGACCGCGCAAAAAGCCAGAGAATGGAGAAATTGAGGTGAGTCCGAGGTGGCTACTCACCCGAGGTCCCCGCGTCGTTCTCGGTTCCGTGGCGAAGTCCCTGTCTGGTGAGGAATCGACCACGCCCAAACGGCGCCCACGCACTGAGGGCGACGGTGAATCCCGTCTGCCGAGTTGCTTGTGCGTCAATACTCGAGGTCGGCTTTCTTCCCTGGCGCCTTGGAGCTTCGAGGCATATACGTCGTCGACTGCAAGGAGTTTTCGTAGTTATAGAGGAGAGCGAGGGGTGGCGTGGGTCGGCTTCCCGCAGAATTCGGCGGCGGATTCACGGGGTTGTTGCCGGGGTTCTCGGCCGGTTTCCCCCGATCCGCGGCGACGCCGTTGTGGGGAGAAATCGCCCAGCCAACGCGAGCTGCGGCGCAGAATTCGGCCGCGCCGTTTGCGATAGGGAAGGCTCGACTGGTGAGTGACAAGGTGGCCCAATGTGTCAGCGACACAGTGCACGCGCGTGTAAGAGCTGACGCATATGGCCCACATGGCAGTGATAGTGATGTCCATGCCGTGGAGGATGGCGTAGGTGTTGAGTGGCCGGACCCAGGATGGTATACGCGGATGGAAGATGGGCCGCGCGAAGTGGAGTCCAGTTGGGCCGAGCGGCGATTCCAGCCCAGGCGCAGTTTTCCCCTTTTTTTCTTCTTTTTGTTTTTATTTTCTGTTTTCTTTTGAATCTCAAATTTGAATTTGTTTCTTGTTGTGAGGTTCAACTTTGAATCAATTATACAAATTCAAATCTTAATGTAGGAATAATATATCATATTATATATTTTTATACCATTTTTAGTCACATAGTATTTTCTTTCCTCTTTTTCCGAACTCTATAATTTCTTTTAGGATTTAATTTTCCCATTTGAATATTTAACATATTTCTTTTTACATTACTATAATATTGTCACAAAAATGCACACAAAATAAAATCCCAGCATGATGCATGTATTATTTTTGGTGTCCTTTGTTATTTATTATATTTTTTTTTGTGTAAGTGAGATGTCCACATGAAATAATGAATATAGATAACACACATATCTATTGAGTAGTATAATTTCTCTTTCTAGACCTTTCCTACAAAGTGGGTGTTACAAATCCTACCCCCCTTAAAAATAATCTCGTCCTCGAGATTTAAGAAGAACTAGAGAAAAGGTGGGGAAAATCTATGCGAAGTTCTTCTTCTCTTTCCCAAGTTACTTCATCTTCACCGTGGTGACTCCATTGCACTTTGCACATCTTTATCACCTTATTTCTTGTCACCCGAGTCAATGTATCCAAAATCTTGATCGGGTACTCCGTGTAAGTCAAATCACCCTGAACACTGAGCTCTTCCATTGGTAACTGTTCCTCGGGCACACGGAGACACTTCTTAAGTTGAGACACATGGAACACATTATGCACATCCGATAGACTAGCAGGTAACTCAAGTTGGTATGCCATCTCCCCAACTCTTCTAAAGATCAGAAATGGTCCAATATAGCGAGGGGACAATTTGCCCTTGACTTTAAATCTCCTCATTCCACGAAGTGGTGACACCTTGAGATACACATAATCTCCTTCTTCAAATTCCAGTGGTCTCCTTCTATTATCAGCATAACTCTTTTGCCTGGTTTGAGCCACTCTCAAATTCTCTCGAATTATACGAACTTGTTCTTCTGCCTCTTGAATAAGTCCAGGTCCAAAGAACTGTCTTCCTCTCGTCTAGTCCAAAATAGAGGAGTCCTGCATTTCTTGTCATACAAAGTCTCGAACGGGGACATCTTCAGACTGGCCTGGTAACTATTCAGCATAAGGTAGGCTCTTGTCCCAACTACTACCATGCTGAAGGGTACAAGCTCTCAACATGTATTCCAATACATGATTAGTCCTTTCAGTTTGTCCATCAGTCTGAGGATGGTAGGTCAACTAAAATTCCACTTCGCATCCGTACTCTCATGAAAACTTTTCCAAAATCTGGGGGTAAACTGTGATCCTCTATCCAAAATGATCTTCCTTGGTACATTGCGTAGAGACTTAATCCGAGACATGTATAACTTAGCCAATTGGGATCCCTTATCAGTAGTCTTGACCGGTATGAAATGAGCCACTTTGGTCAGTCTATCCACAATAACTCATATAGAACCATGTCCTTTCGAGATGCGAGGCAATCCAGTAATGAAGTCCATACCAATCTCTTCTCACTTCCACTCGAGTATCTTCAGTGGGTGCAGTAGTCTAGCTGGCCTCTGATGTTCAGCCTTAACTCTTTAACACACATCACACATAGCCACATGTATAGCCACATCTCTCTTCAGTCCATACCACTAGTATTTCTGCTTCGAATCCTGATACATCTTGGTACTACCAGGATGAATAGAATAATCCGAATCATGGGCCTCCTTCAATATAGTCTCACGAAGGCTTTCAATCTCGGGGACACATATCTTGTCCTTGAACCATATGGCACCTTGCTCATCTTCCGTAAATTCCGGAACTCGATCTTCAGTAATCAGACCCTTAGTCTCTTGTATCTTAGCATCACCAATTTGTCCTTTGCGGATCTCTTGCTCCAAAGTAGTTTCCACATCAATAATAGCTCCTTTGGTGTGAGTAACTATCCCCAGGTTAAGTCTCCTGAAATTCTCAACAATCTCATCAAGTGGCTGGGCAACAACAGCTAAATGAACATGCTCCTTTCGACTCAAGGCATCTGTAACCAAATTTGCCTTGCCCGGGTGATAGTGAATTTCCAAATCATAATCCTTAATAAGCTCCAACCAACGGTGTTGCCTAAGGTTGAGATCCTTCTGTGTGAATATATACTTCAAACTCTTATGACCCGTATATACTTGGCACTTCTCGTCCCATTTAAATTCTCTTCTTTTTCTCCAAAAGCGAAATCATAGGTTTGGCAATCTTAGAAAAATCCTTCAATAAATCTCCAATAGTATCCTGCAAGTCCCAAGAAACTTCGGTCCTCCGTAACCATAGTGGGTATGCTCCACACCACTACCTCCTTGACTTTAGCAGGATCCACTAATGTCCCTCCATTAGAAATGATATGTCCAAGAAATGGCACCTCGCCAATCCAAAACTCGCATTTGCTGTACTTGGCATAGAGTTGATTATCTCGTAGCTTCTGTAGCACCAACCTCAGATGTTCTTCATGGTCACTCTCATTCTTAGAATAGATAAGATTATCGTCGATGAACACCACGACGAATCTGTCCAAATACTCCAAAAACATCTTATTCATCAAATCCATAAAATAAGCTGGTGCATTAGTTAATCCAAACGACATAACAATGAACTCATATAATCCATATCGAGTCGAGAAAGCCGTCTTAGGAATATCTGATGGTCTAATCTTCATCTGATGGTACCCCGATCGGAGGTCAATCTTCGAGAATACCCTGGCTCCTCTCATCCGATTAAATAAATCCTTAATGCGGGGTAACAGAAACTTGTTCTTCACAGTGACATCATTAAGGGACCCTTAATCCACGCACATCCCTTGCAATCCATCTTTCTTCTTTACAAACAAAACTGGTGCTCTCCAAGGTGAAGAATTCAGACGAATGTATCCATCCTCTTGTAATTCCGTTAAGTGCTTCTTGAGTTCTTTTAACTCTTCTACAGACATTCTATACTGCTCGACTCCAATATTATAGCAGTAACTCCAAATTCTCTACCCATAACGGCCAATGTCAATCTACGTGTCATTTGATTCACCACAACAGGCCCTTTAGGTGTAATTACTCTCATGGGTTTTCTCATATTGTCCAACACATTTGCACAAACCCAAAATCTCAGCATGACGCATAATTTTATTAGCAACACATGGGGACAAATAGACCTTTTTATTCCTCCTAAAATGGTATCATACCGAATACTAACTAAAGGAACATGTAGATCCTACAAATAGTAGTAATTTACATATATGTTTATGTAGCTTGGTGGAGCTGGTGGTGGTGGAGATGGTGGTTGCTCTTGTCGTTGTCTCTCCAACCGTGATTGCCTTATTTCTTGCTGTATCTCCAGACGGGCTTGACGTATTTCCTCGCGTTCTTGTCTTATCTGGCTTTGCATTTCGGTCATCATGTCTGTCAATTGCTGTATTACCAGCCTTTGGGTTGCGATCACTTGCTCGGTTTCGACAGGTGGGGGATTTGGAGGATTCATTTCTGTTTGCTGTTGCGTGATAATCTTTCCTTTCCTGGTATTGACCATCTGAGTTAGATACATAAGGTAAGAAAGAGCAGTAGACAAGGCAGTAATTACAATCATGTTATTTTGAGGGACTTATTAGCTAAGTAGATTAGTGTGTCACCTACTAGAGCTAATACAGTACCTTATAGTGGTACATGCTAAAATGTCCATATATAATAGTTCAATCAATCAAAGAAGCAAATCAGGCATTGATCATCAGAACAATCAACCAATATTTTTAATAGAGCAAATAGTTTTGATTTGGTCTTAGGCTTCCTATCTCTTAAAAATGTCATAGGGGTAGGGATTCCAAGATTTGAAATCCATCTTGTCTTAGAGTAGTAAAGGTAAGAATAATCAGGGTAGAATAGCAAAAGGTGAGACAGGATCAAGACAAGATGAGTATAGAAAGAATCAGAGTAAGGTAAGTATAGAATGAATCAGAATGAGATAAGCAGGTAAGGGTTTTGTCCATTTCTATCTAGGTTTCGTCCTACAGTCAACATTTCCTCTGATACCACTTCTGTAACACCCGGTTTTAAAGAACAAAGCCGGGTGCATCTCATACATGCGCCAAGAAGACAACATATATAATAACAGAGTGTATAGAGATAAATGTCATTAACATCAGAGTATTTATTACATAGCGGAAGACTTATTACAAAATAAAATAATAAAGATAAAACGAACTAAGGATCGTCGGCGCCAATGTCGACTGGGAAACGCCACCTAGATCAGATCGAACTCCTCAGTGTTAGGCAGCTCCTCCTGAACCACCTGATCATCTCCTGTGGGGGGGGTGTGAGACAGCAAGGGTGAGCTCACACATGATCATAGCTCAACAAGTTGTGGGGAACCAGTGGACACAAACTCACAAAGGTGTGAGTTCATGTGATGTGTAAGGCTAATCAATGATAAGGGTTAAAGCTGAGCATTGCTTTTAAGTGGTTGGTCAAAATTTTATTAGCAGTTACTAAATGTAAGTAAATACCAAACCATAAGTAAAGTATTAGAACAAAATTAATAACAAACCCATGCATATGCGAATGACAAATTGAATTTAAGTTCCATAATTTAAACATCAGAGAGTCCTGAGCTGCTCATGACCGCGAGCTCGGCTAGTATACCAGTTTTACACTCTGCAGAGGTTGTACCCTTTACCCACAAGTCATGTTACCCATCTGCCAAGGGGTCGCGACTCCCCATATACCTCTACCTAGGAAGCACGGCAGGGCAACACTACGAGGCCTTTACAAAGTTCCACTAGCTTCCGAAAACCCGCTACAGTTTATGGGAAGATCCAGTAAAGGGTTCCTGGCTGACCGCCATCGCAGCAAAATCAACCAGGGACCTCCCCGCACTGACCTCTCCCCTACTGCCCTTGCCCCTTTCGGGTAAGGTAGTCTTCCACTAGCTTTCCTAATTAGTCAGCCAAGGGCGTCCCATTCCACCCTTGTGGTGGCACGTGGTTCTCAAGTTAAGCTCTATGTTCCAATTAACATTAATGATAACAACATGAACATAAACAGAATAACAACAAGAATTGGAACATAGAGGTAATAAATGATTATCCCAAAACCATATAAAGCAATAGCAAACTACCCAAGTGATTCAGGGGTAAACAAGGTAATGAGATAAACAATCTAGGGTGACCTATTGGGTCCCATCAAAATTAACCTATGCATGGATAAGTGATATTAAAGAACATTATTGGGTAAAAAGTGGTCAAGGGCACAACTTGCCTTCAATGAGCTCCCGCTCTGCTACTTCAACCTGCTGCTCACCAGTATCCTCAGCAACGGGCTCTTCTACTCGCCACAATACAAACAAGCACAGTGCATATAGAGAAATTAACATTACACCAAACATATAAACAAAATGCACAGAGATATTCTACATATTAAAATAAAATCCTAGGAACAGAAATCATAATTTTCTGAGTTATAGATTTTAAGTTATGCATTTTCAAAGGTTTTATGTGCTTTAAATAGGATTAAGTGATAAATAAATTTCTTACTGTTTTTATGCTAGAACAGAGGCACTAAATGATAGACATTAATATTACAAAATTATAGGAATTGGAATGGTTCAATTTGGAGCTAAAATGAATTAGATATGAATTTTCCAAGTTCTAGCAATTGTTTTTGTATTAAAATTGCATTTACTAATTTATTTACTTATTTTAAATACGTTCTGGACTGGGCCTACTATTAGCCGAAAACACAGGGACTTAACCGAAAAGGTACTCAGACTCAGTAAATACTCCAGGGGACGGCGGGTTGTTTATCGGGTTCTTCGGGGTCTCTTTAGAAAATGTTACATCGCGAAGGGGTATGGAGCACTCAGAGCCGCCCGATTAGACATCAACGGTTCAGATTAAAACCGATCCCATCCTTGAAACGGTACTGAATCACAGCCACCGGATCACGATCCGAGGCTTCTCGAGGTGGCCACGTCTACACCAAATCCCAAGCGTCTATCCACGGATCTACGGCCCATAGTCTCACTGACCCAGATCATTTCCCAGCCGTCCATCCTTGAATCAAAGGCACCCGGGCGTCTTCAACCTCACCCCGCCCGCGTATCGACGTCGCTCACCCCAGCACTCTCTCCTTCTCCCGTTGGTCAACCGGCGAGCCCACCGCCCGGACCAGTACACGGCACCGCCGTTCTCCCGCGGCGCACCAGTCGGTCCGCACCTAAACTACGCTCAGGCACCGCTCCACCATGGACCGCGCAAAAAGCCAGAGAATGGAGAAATTGAGGTGAGTCCGAGGTGGCTACTCACCCGAGGTCCCCGCGTCGTTCTCGGTTCCGTGGCGAAGTCCCTGTCTGGTGAGGAATCGACCACGCCCAAACGGCGCCCACGCACTGAGGGCGACGGTGAATCCCGTCTGCCGAGTTGCTTGTGCGTCAATACTCGAGGTCGGCTTTCTTCCCTGGCGCCTTGGAGCTTCGAGGCATATACGTCGTCGACTGCAAGGAGTTTTCGTAGTTATAGAGGAGAGCGAGGGGTGGCGTGGGTCGGCTTCCCGCAGAATTCGGCGGCGGATTCACGGGGTTGTTGCCGGGGTTCTCGGCCGGTTTCCCCCGATCCGCGGCGACGCCGTTGTGGGGAGAAATCGCCCAGCCAACGCGAGCTGCGGCGCAGAATTCGGCCGCGCCGTTTGCGATAGGGAAGGCTCGACTGGTGAGTGACAAGGTGGCCCAATGTGTCAGCGACACAGTGCACGCGCGTGTAAGAGCTGACGCATATGGCCCACATGGCAGTGATAGTGATGTCCATGCCGTGGAGGATGGCGTAGGTGTTGAGTGGCCGGACCCAGGATGGTATACGCGGATGGAAGATGGGCCGCGCGAAGTGGAGTCCAGTTGGGCCGAGCGGCGATTCCAGCCCAGGCGCAGTTTTCCCCTTTTTTTCTTCTTTTTGTTTTTATTTTCTGTTTTCTTTTGAATCTCAAATTTGAATTTGTTTCTTGTTGTGAGGTTCAACTTTGAATCAATTATACAAATTCAAATCTTAATGTAGGAATAATATATCATATTATATATTTTTATACCATTTTTAGTCACATAGTATTTTCTTTCCTCTTTTTCCGAACTCTATAATTTCTTTTAGGATTTAATTTTCCCATTTGAATATTTAACATATTTCTTTTTACATTACTATAATATTGTCACAAAAATGCACACAAAATAAAATCCCAGCATGATGCATGTATTATTTTTGGTGTCCTTTGTTATTTATTATATTTTTTTTTGTGTAAGTGAGATGTCCACATGAAATAATGAATATAGATAACACACATATCTATTGAGTAGTATAATTTCTCTTTCTAGACCTTTCCTACAAAGTGGGTGTTACAAAAATCAACCCAAGGACCTCCCTACACTGACCACTCCCCTACTGCCCTTGCCCCTTTCGGGTAAGGAAGACCTCCACTAGCTTTCCTAGTTAATCAGCCAAGGGCATCCCATTAAACCCTTGTGGTAGCACTGTTTTCCCAGGTGGTCACTCCATGTTCCCATTAATTTAATGATCTTAACATGAACAGTAATAATAAAAATATAATAAAAGAGTAATTATGAATATTGTATCTCCATACCCAATCCACATAAAGCAATAACAGGTACTACCCAAAAATATTTCAGGGGTGAACAAGGTATAAAGATAACTAAAATTGGGTAACCTATTGGATCCCATCAAAATTAACCTATGCAGATCATTATAATTAATAAGAACATGGCTGGGAAAAAGTAAGTGATCAAGGGCACAACTTGCCTTCAATGAGCTCCTGCTCAGCTACTTCTACTTGTTGAACCTCAGAATCCACAGTGGCTTGCTCGTCTACTCGCATCAACATAATACATACATGGTATAGCATAAATTAACATCACATCAAACATGTAAATAAAATATACAGTAAAAATCTACACATTAAAATGAGATCATTGGAACTGGAATCATTAATTTTGGAGTTATAGATTTCAAGTTATGAATTTCCTAAGGTTTAATGTGCTTGAAATGGGATTAAATGAGAAATTGATTTTCTAACTGTTTTCATGACAAAACAGAGACACTAAATGATAGACAATAGTATTACCAAATTTTAGAAATTGGAATGGATTAATTTGGAGTTAATATGAATTTTCTATGGATTATACAATTCCTAGCACTTATTTTCATATTAAAATCTATTTTCTAATTAATTTATTCAATTTACAACAGGCTCTGGACTGGGCCTCAATTTCTGGTAAGCTCAAGGGTCTCTGCGCAAGATAACCTAGACTCAGGGAACAGTGGCCAATGGACTACGGGTTTATTATTAAATTGTCCAGGGACTCTTATGCAAAGTGCGCAAGCGAAGGGGTACCAGCGGATTAGGGCCGTTAGATTAGAATCCTACGGTCACGATTAGACTACAACAACAGCGAAACTGTCGGTGTTTCGAAACCCGGGGGGTCCCTGGACCGATGAGTGAATTGTCGCCGCGTGCCCCAGCCCAGATGGGTCAACGCGAGGCGGAACGCGAAGGGGGAAAGGAAGCAGCCGGAGGGAGGCAGGCGTGAGAGAGTGGATCCCGCGACCTTCATGTTAGCCCCGCGCCTGAGTCGGGTGCGCTTGCAGTAGGGGGATACAAGCGTCCACGCGGGAGTGGGAGCGAGCGCCGTCCCGTCCTTCTCCGCGCGGGCCAACCTTCTGTAAGAGGGCCCTGGTCCTCCCTTTTATAGGCGTAAGGAGAGGATCCAGGTGTACAATGGGGAGTGTAGCAATGTGCTAACGTGTCTAGCGGTGGAGAGCTAGCGCCCTAAGTACATGCCATCGTGGCAGTCGGAGAGGTCTTGGCGCCTAGTTCGCGTGGTGTCGTGGCCGTCGGAGGAGTGCTGGAGCCTGGCAGGAGGATAGCTGTTGGGGCTGTCGAGTCCTTGCTGACGTCCTCTTGCTTCCGTAAGGGGGCCGAGAGCCGCCGTCGTCACAGGGCATGCGGGGCGCCATCATTACTCGCATGGTGGAGCGAGCCAGATGGGACGCCGGTCTAGATCCCCGTAGCCCGAGTCAGCTCGAGGTAGGGTAATGATGGCGCTTCCTGTTGACGTGGTCAGTCCGTGCCCTAGGCTGGGCGAGGTGGAGGCTCCTCCGAGGTCGAGGTCGAGGTCGAGCCCCCAGGTCGGGCGAGGCAGAGTTCGTCGTCTTCCGGGGTTGAGCCCATGTCCGAGCCCTAGGGTCGGGCGCGGCGGAGTTCGCCGTCTTCCGGGGCTGAGCCCGAGTCCGAGCCCTGGGTCGGGCGGAGCAGAGTTCGCCGTCTTCCAGGGTTGAGCCCATGTCCGAGCCCTGGGTCGGGCGGAGCGGAGTTCGCCGTCTTCCGGGGCTGAGCCCGAGTCCGAGCCCTGGGGTCGGGCGAGGCGGAGTTTCCTATGACGCCCGAGGCTACCCTGTGATGCTCAAATTTGTAAAAGCCTAAGAAATGAGATTATTTTCTCTATATGTGTTGCCTTTACTCATTGGTACATGAGAATAACCACATTTAAAAGTGAATGATTAACAAGTGGCACATAAACAACTTATGCATCATGTTGGGTCTTATTTGTTTGTGCATTTAAAATAATAATAATAATAATAATAACACATAATACTTGAGTTGAGAATTTGGAGTTAACAAAAAAAAGTGCACTTTAGGAAATTGGAAATAATGTACACAAAGCAAGAAAGAAAATACTACGCAAAACAGAATAAATTTGTGAATAAATAAAATTTACCCACACTATGTTCAGAGGAATTGAACATATAAATTTGAAGATGAAATGGACACAAAATTTGAATTCAAAATAATTGTGAATAAGGAAAACAGAAAATAAGGGAAACAAAAGAAAAAGAAAAGAAGCTCAACTGGGCTCTAGACCTCATTTTAGCCCACCAGGAAAATCACAGAGCCTGCGCGCTGGGCCGTTTTTCCTAGGACTCGGCCCATTTTCATTTCCCACACCTGCACAGCCCAGATCCCACGGCTACGCTGACACATGGGGCCCATCGGGCGTGGGCGGTCTCTCTCTCACTCTCATGTCCGGATGAGTCTCTGGTAGGTGGGCCTGAGTGGACAGCGTCCTCGTGAACCCGAGCGTTGCGCGGCGCGGTGACCGGCTCCACTGACGTGTGGGCCGCGTCGGTCAGGTCGCCGTCCTCAACAACCATGCCGAGCCCCACGGGCGCCATCGCGATCTTCGCAGCCGTGGGCGTTGTGCCCGAGTCCGTCGCCCGAGCGCTTAAAGAGGATCGGGCCGAGTCTTCTCCCTCCCCCTCCCTTTCGCCGTTTAACCTCAGCCGCTATTTCGCCGTGTGCTCGTCGGGTGGAATCGAGCCGAACGCCGCCGCTACACCCTCTCCCCACTACCAGCGCTAGGAGTCGGGCAACTGGGCGGAAGGATTCACAGGGAGGTGAAGATCGCGTGCGTGAAGGATTTGGTGCTCGGGAAGCCTTGGCGGCGCGGTGATTTCTTGCCGGAGTCGATCCTTCGCCGCTGACCCGCGTGCTACCGTGGCTAGTGCGGTCGAACCCACAAATTCACGGTAAAAAGACTTCCTAGTGTTCGCCTCCATCTCCTCTCTGTTCTACGCGCTAGCATTCTATGGTTGGGACTCCCAGGCACCCGCTCGGTGATCGCTGGCCATGGCGCCGCCGTGCCGTGCGAGTTCACCGCCGTGTCTCGTCGCCGGGATGGCGTAGGGATCTCGGTCGTCGATCCGATGGCGAATGGCTAGGATTAGAACGCCGAATACCCTTTCGCGCGAGTAAACCGTAGCCGTCGGATCTGATCGGGTGGATCTCAGTGAATCGGGATTTATAAAATCTGAGCCGTTCCTTTCAAATCGTGTGGTTCGCGTTGCATACCGATTCGTGCGGCCACCGGATCTAATCGGGGTGCTCGATCTCGGATCCAACGGCCCATATCACACCATACCGCTTCGGCCGTGTAATTTTGCTAAAGAGCCCCTGGACTTTGCTGAAATCAACCCGCCGTCCCATATTGCTGTTCACTGTGTCTAGGATATTTTGCACCGTAGTCCCTGCGCTTTCTGGAAATTGAGGCCCAATCCAGAGAGGGCTGAAAATAGGGAATTAATATCATAAATCAATTTTTAGTGCATAAATAAATGTTAAAACTTGTATAATTCATAGAAAATGCATAGGAACTCCAAACTGGTCCATTCCAGTTCCTAAATTTTTGTAATAATATTGTCTACGCATTAGTGCCTCTGTTCTGACATGACAAACACATTAAAATTATTCTTTCACTTAATCTTGTATTAAATGCATAAAACCTTAGAAAATCTATAACTTAAAATATATAACTCCAAATTTGATGATTCCAGTTCCTGTGATCTTATTTTAATGTCTAGTTTATTACTGTATATTCTATTTGCATGTTTGATGTGATGTTAATTTATGCTATGCTATGTATGTATTGTATTGATGCGAGTAGACGAGCAAGCCACTGTGGAACCTGAGGTTCAACAAGTTGAAGTAGCTGAGCAGGAGCTCGTGGAAGGCAAGTTGTGCCCTTGATCACTTCTTTTACCCATTCATGTTCTTATTAATCATAATGATCTGCATAGGATAATTTTGATGGGACCCAATAGGTTACCCTAGCTTTGTCTATCTTTATACCTTGTTTCACCTCTGGTTTTACTACTAAATTTTTGGGTAGTACATGCTATTGCTTTATGTGGATTTGGGTATAGAGATGTTTACTACTCCTGATTATACTTGTTATTATCTGTTCATTATTTTATGTTCATGATAAGATCATTATGTTAATGGGAACATGGAGAACCACCCGGGAAAACAGTGCTACCACAAGGGTTTAATGGGACGCCCTTGGCTGATTAACTAGGAAAGCTAGTGGAGGGCTACCTTACCCGAAAGGGGCAAGGGCAGTAGGGGAGTGGTCAGTGTAGGTAGGTCCTTGGTTGATTTTGCTGCGATGGCGGTCAGGCAAGAATCCTGCACTGGAGCTTCCTATAAACTGTAGCGGGTAGTCTGAAGCTAGTGGAACTTTGTAAAGGCCTCGTAGTGGTACCCTGCCTCGCTTCCTAGGTAGAGGTGTATGGAGTCTGATCAACTCCGTGGCAAATGGGTAACACGACTTGTGGGTAAAGATGCGCAACCTCTGCAGAGTGTAAAACTGGTATACTAGCCGTGCTCACGGTCATGAGCGGCTCGGACACTCACATGATTAAATTATGGAACTTAAACTTAACCTGTCATTTCATTGCATTTGGGATTATTTTATTATTACTTTTACTTATTATTACTATGGTTTGGTATTTACTTACACTTAGTAACTGCTAATAAAATTTTGACCAACTTATAAAAGCAATGCTCAGCTTCAGCCTTTATTTCATTGATCAGCCTTACACTTCATGAACTCCCACCTTTGGTGAGTTCATGCCACATTATTCCCACGACTTGTTGAGCTATGAACGTATGTGAGCTCACTCTTGCTGTCTCACACCCCCCCCCACAGGAGAAGAACAGGTGGTTCAGGAGGAGCCACAAGGCGAGGAGTTTGATCTGATCTAGGTGGCGTTTCTCAGTTGACATTGGCGCCGACGATCCTTAGTTCGTTTTATGTTTATTCTTTTATTTTGTATTTAGTCTTCCGCTATGTAATAAATACTCTGATGCTTTATGACATTTATCTCTGTACACTCTGTTATTATATATGTTGTCTTCTTTGGCGCATGTATGAGATGCACCCGACTTTGTTCCTTTAAAACCGGGCGTTATAGAAGTGGTATCAGAGGAATGTTGACTGTAGGACGAAACCTAGATAGAAATGGACAAACCCTTATCTTCTTATCTTACTCTGATTCATTCTATACTTACCTTATCTTAATCTAGCCTCACCTTTTGCTATTCTGCTCTGATAATCCTTATCTTCTCTATTCTAAGACAAGATGGATTTCAAACCTTGGAATCCCTACCCCTATGACATTTTTAAGAGATAGGAGACCTAAGACAAAAAAAAATCAAAACTATTTCTTATATTTAAAAATGTTGTTTGATTGTTCTGATGAAAAATGTCTGATTTGCCTCTTTGATTGATTGAAGTATTATAAATGGACATCTTAGTATGTACCACCATAAGGTATTGAATTAGCTTTAGTAGGTAAAAACATTAATCTGCTTAGCTAATAAATCCCCCAAAGAAACATGATTCGTAATTACTGCCTTATCTACTACTCTCTCTTACCATATGTATCTAACTCAGATGGTCAATACCAGGAGGGGTGGTGGAATTGATTTGCCTCCTAATCGACACACTCGAAGGATATATAGACAACCTCAGCCACAGCCTGCAGAGATGAATCCTCCTAATCCTCCACCAGGCGGAGTTGACCCACTGGTTGCTGCTCAGATGGCGATGATGCAGCAAATGGCAGACACTATGGCTGACATGCGTGCTCAGATGCAGCAAGAACGCCAGGAGATGCGTCAGGAAAGAGAAGACATACACCAGGAGTTACGCCAGGAGAGAGAGGAGATACGCCAGGAAAGGAGGGCGCAACAACAACAGCTGCAACAACAACAGCAGCAGCAGCAGCAGCAACAAGTGCCATTGCCTCCACCACCACCACCAGTTCCACCTCGTGATAAGCACCGGGAATTTATGAGTCATAAGCCACCGACCTTCGCCAGTTCGCCAGATCCACTTGATGCAGATGATTGGCTGAAAGCAATTGAGAAGATGCTCAACATTGCACAATGCACTGACCGGGAGAAGGTTTTATATGCTTCTGGACGTCTGACTGGTCCTGCTGCTGACTGGTGGGATTCTTATACTGCTGCCCATGATGCTGCTGATACTATTACTTGGGCAGAGTTCAGTACGCAGTTCAGGAACTACCATATTCCAGCTGGGATGATAAAGATCAAGAAGGAGTTTCTGTCATTGAAGTAAGGCAATATGTCGGTCAGCGAGTACAGAGACAAATTTATTCAGCTGTCGAGATATGCTCCAGAGGAAGTTGCTGAGGATGAACGAAAGCAGGAGCACTTCATTGAAGGACTGAATGGACCCTTGCAGTATGCACTGGTTGCACACACCTTTCCATCCTTTCAGAGGCTACTGGATAAGGCTCTTGCTATTGAACACAAGCGTGTTCAACTGGGTGATTTGAAGAGAAAGGCTATCTCGCAAGGACAGGGTAGCAACAGTGTTCGTCCTCGCTACAGTTCACCACAGGGTACACCGACTCGACCAGGAGGACCGCGCCCAGTTCAGCAATCACCACTGAGGACTCCACCTCCTCGACAGGCTACTCCCACTGGCACCCCGACGAAGTTGGCAGGACAGAGTCCGGGCACTAAATGTTTCAAGTGTGGGAAGATTGGTCATTATGCAAATGTCTGCCCACAGAGGATTGCTACTACTCCAGCTCAGAACAAGCAACAGACCCCTGGCAAGGGATATTCCATAGCCAGGGTGAATCAAGTCAGCGTTGATGATACTCCTGATGGTGGTGACCTCGTAATTGGTATGTTTTATGTTAATGCAATTCCTGCAACCATATTATTTGATTCTGGTGCTACACATTCATTCATGTCTGCTAGATATGCCAACACAAATGAAATACCACTGCTAAATATGAGAAAACCCATGATAGTAATTACACCTAAAGGGCCTGTTGAGGCGAATCAAATGACACGTAGATTGACCTTGACCATTATGGGTAGAGAATTTGGAGCTACTGCTATAATATTAGAGTCAAGCAGTATAGATCTGATCCTTGGTATGTCGTGGCTAAGAAAGGCAAAGGCCGTTATAGCATGTGGTAGAGGTACCGTGGAACTCACTACCACTAAAGGAGAAAGATTTCAAGTTAATATTGCAGTAACCTCCTAATCCATGCGTGCAATGTTCTTTATGCCTGAGGAGTTTGTTGGTGACAACATCCGGGTGGTTAGAGATTTTCCGGATGTCTTTCCACAGGAGTTACCAGGGATGCCACCTGATAGAGAAGTTGAGTTTGTTATTGATCTCTTACCTGGAACCGCCCCTATTTCTAAACGGCCATATAGAATGTCCGTAGAGGAGTTGAAGGAACTGAAGAAGCAGTTAACTGAGTTACAAGAGGCTGGGTACATTCGTCCGAGTTCCTCACCGTGGGGAGCACCGGTACTGTTTGTACAGAAGAAGGATGGATCCCAAAGAATGTGTGTGGATTATATATCTCTTAATGATGTTACGGTGAAGAACAAGTATCCATTACCCCGTATTGAGGATTTGTTTGATCAGATGAGAGGTGCTAGAGTATTCTCGAAGATTGATCTCCGATCGGGTTACCATCAGATGAGGATTAGACCATCGGATATTCCCAAGACGGCTTTCTCGACTCGATATGGATTATATGAGTTCACTGTTATGTCGTTTGGATTGACCAATGCACTGGCATATTTCATGAATTTGATGAATAAGGTGTTTATGGAGTATTTGGACAGATTCGTCGTGGTGTTCATCGACGATATTCTTATCTATTCTAGGAATGAAAGTGATCATGAACAACATCTAAGGTTGGTGCTACAAAAGTTACGAGATAATCAACTCTACGCTAAGTTTAGCAAGTGCGAGTTTTGGATTGACAAGGTGCCATTCCTTGGTCATATTATTTCTAATGGAGGGATAGCAGTGGATCCTGCTAAAGTGAAGGAGATTATGGAGTGGAGAGTGCCCACTACAGTTACTGAGATTCGGAGTTTCTTGGGTCTTGCAGGATATTATCGGAGATTTATTGAAGGGTTTTCTAAGATTGCCAAGCCTATGACATCGCTTTTGGAGAAAGGAAAAGAATTTAAGTGGGATGAGAAATGTCAAGAGAGCTTTGATCAATTGAAGGAGAGATTGATGTCACCTCCAGTATTGATTATGCCAGATCTGCAGAAGGGATTTGACATTTACTGTGATGCATGTGGCCAAGGACTTGGATGTGTGCTTATGCAAGAAGGCCATGTGATTGCCTATGCATCTCGCCAGTTGCGGAAGCATGAATTGAACTACCCCACTCATGACTTGGAACTAGCTGCCGTTGTGCATGCACTTAAGATTTGGAGACACTACATTATGGGAACTAAGTGCCAAGTATACACGGATCATAAGAGTTTGAAGTATATATTCACTCAGAAGGATCTCAACCTTAGGCAACGTCGTTGGTTGGAGCTCATCAAGGATTATGATTTGGAGATTCACTATCACCCGGGCAAGGCGAATTTGGTCGCAGATGCCTTGAGTCAGAAAGAACATGTTCACTCCGCTTTCGTTGTCCAGCTACCTGATGAATTAGCAAAAGACTTTGAGAGACTCAACCTGGGAATTGTTACTCACACTGAAGGAGTTACCATTGAGTTGGAACCTACCTTGGAGCAAGAGATTCGTAAAGGTCAGGTTGGTGATGCTAAGATCCAAGAGATTAAGGATCTAATCACGGATGGTCGAGTTCCGGAATTCACGGAGGATGAGCAAGGTACCATATGGTTCAAAGATCGGATATGTGTTCCAGAGATTGATAGCCTCCGGGAGACTATATTGAAGGAAGCCCATGATTCTGATTATTTAATCCACCCTGGTAGCACTAAGATGTATCAAGACTTGAAGCAGAAGTATTGGTGGTATGGACTGAAAAGAGATGTTGCTGCACATGTGGCTAAATGTGATGTGTGTCAAAGAGTCAAGGCCGAACATCAAAGACCCGCTGGACTATTGCACCCATTGAAGATACCTGAGTGGAAATGGGAAGAAATTGGTATGGATTTTATTGTTGGACTACCCCGCACTCCAGCAGGATATGACTCTATTTGGGTAATTGTGGACAGATTGACAAAGGTGGCTCATTTTATACCTGTGAGGACTAATTATACGGGAGCCAAGCTAGCAGAATTGTATATGACTCGGATAGTTTGTCTACATGGAGTGCCTAAGAAGATCGTGTCTGATCGAGGATCACAATTTACTTCTCGATTTTGGAAGAAGTTGCATGAGAGCTTGGATACAAAGTTGAATTTTAGTTCAGCCTACCATCCCCAGACTGATGGACAGACAGAGAGGACAAATCAAGTACTGGAGGATATGTTAAGAGCTTGTGCTCTTAAACATGGTGGCAGCTGGGAGAAGAGCTTACCATATGCTGAGTTTTCTTATAATAATAGCTATCAGGCCAGTTTGAAGATGTCACCATTTGAAGCTCTGTATGGTAGAAAATGCAGGACTCCACTATATTGGGATCAGACTGGAGAAAGACAGTTCTTTGGGCCTGAGCTTATTCAAGAGGCGGAAGAACAAGTTCGAATGATAAGAGAAAATTTGAGAATTGCACAATCAAGGCAAAAGAGCTATGCTGATAATAGAAGGAGACTACTGGAGTTTCAAGAGGGTGATCATGTCTATTTGAAGGTGTCACCACTCCGGGGTATGAGGAGATTTAAAGTTAAAGGAAAGTTGTCCCCTCGCTTCATTGGACCTTTCTTGATCTTAAAGCGAGTGGGAGAAGTTGCATATCAACTGGAGTTACCCGATCACCTATCAGATGTACATAATGTATTTCATGTATCTCAGCTAAAGAAGTGCCTCAGGGTACCTGAGGAGCAGCTACCACTGGAGGACCTTAGTGTTCAAGATGACCTGACTTATGCGGAGTACCCTATCAAGATTTTGGACACTTTGACTCGAGTTACAAGAAACAAGGTGATAAAGATGTGCAAAGTACAATGGAGTCACCATGGTGAAGATGAAGCCACTTGGGAAAGAGAAGAAGAGCTTCGTATAGACTTCCCCCATCTTTTCCCTAGATCTTCTTAAATCTCGGGGACGAGATTATTTTTAAGGGGGGTAGGATTTGTGATGCTCAAATTTGTAAAAGCCTAAGAAATGAGATTATTTTCTCTATATGTGTTGCCTTTACTCATTGGTACATGAGAATAACCACATTTAAAAGTGAATGATTAACAAGTGGCACATAAACAACTTATGCATCATGTTGGGTCTTATTTGTTTGTGCATTTAAAATAATAATAATAATAATAATAATAATAATAATAATAATAACACATAATACTTGAGTTGAGAATTTGGAGTTAACAAAAAAAAGTGCACTTTAGGAAATTGGAAATAATGTACACAAAGCAAGAAAGAAAATACTACGCAAAACAGAATAAATTTGTGAATAAATAAAATTTACCCACACTATGTTCAGAGGAATTGAACATATAAATTTGAAGATGAAATGGACACAAAATTTGAATTCAAAATAATTGTGAATAAGGAAAACAGAAAATAAGGGAAACAAAAGAAAAAGAAAAGAAGCTCAACTGGGCTCTAGACCTCATTTTAGCCCACCAGGAAAATCATAGAGCCTGCGCGCTGGGCCGTTTTTCCTAGGACTCGGCCCATTTTCATTTCCCACACCTGCACAGCCCAGATCCCACAGCTACGCTGACACATGGGGCCCATCGAGCGTGGGCGGTCTCTCTCTCACTCTCATGTCCGGATGAGTCTCTGGTAGGTGGGCCTGAGTGGACAGCGTCCTCGTGAACCCGAGCGTTGCGCGGCGCGGTGACCGGCTCCACTGACGTGTGGGCCGCGTCGGTCAGGTCGCCGTCCTCAACAACCATGCCGAGCCCCACGGGCGCCATCGCGATCTTCGCGGCCGTGGGCGTTGTGCCCGAGTCCGTCGCCCGAGCGCTTAAAGAGGATCGGGCCGAGTCTTCTCCCTCCCCCTCCCTTTCGCCGTTTAACCTCAGCCGCTATTTCGCCGTGTGCTCGTCGGGTGGAATCGAGCCGAACGCCGCCGCTACACCCTCTCCCCACTACCAGCGCTAGGAGTCGGGCAACTGGGCGGAAGGATTCACAGGGAGGTGAAGATCGCGTGCGTGAAGGATTTGGTGCTCGGGAAGCCTTGGCGGCGCGGTGATTTCTTGCCGGAGTCGATCCTTCGCCGCTGACCCTCGTGCTACCGTGGCTAGTGCGGTCGAACCCACAAATTCACGGTAAAAAGACTTCCTAGTGTTCGCCTCCATCTCCTCTCTGTTCTACGCGCTAGCATTCTATGGTTGGGACTCCCAGGCACCCGCTCGGTGATCGCTGGCCATGGCGCCGCCGCGCCGTGCGAGTTCACCGCCGTGTCTCATCGCCGGGATGGCGTAGGGATCTCGGTCATCGATCCGATGGCGAATGGCTAGGATTAGAACGCCGAATACCCTTTCGCGCGAGTAAACCGTAGCCGTCGGATCTGATCGGGTGGATCTCAGTGAATCGGGATTTATAAAATCTGAGCCGTTCCTTTCAAATCGTGTGGTTCGCGTTGCATACCGATTCGTGCGGCCACCGGATCTAATCGGGGCGCTCGATCTCGGATCCAACGGCCCATATCACACCATACCGCTTCGGCCGTGTAATTTTGCTAAAGAGCCCCTGGACTTTGCTGAAATCAACCCGCCGTCCCATATTGCTGTTCACTGTGTCTAGGATATTTTGCACCGTAGTCCCTGCGCTTTCTGGAAATTGAGGCCCAATTCAGAGAGGGCTGAAAATAGGGAATTAATATCAGAAATCAATTTTTAGTGCATAAATAAATGTTAAAACTTGTATAATTCATAGAAAATGCATAGGAACTCCAAACTGGTCCATTCCAGTTCCTAAATTTTTGTAATAATATTGTCTACGCATTAGTGCCTCTGTTCTGACATGACAAACACATTAAAATTATTCTTTCACTTAATCTTGTATTAAATGCATAAAACCTTAGAAAATCCATAACTTAAAATATATAACTCCAAATTTGATGATTCCAGTTCCTGTGATCTTATTTTAATGTCTAGTTTATTACTGTATATTCTATTTGCATGTTTGATGTGATGTTAATTTATGCTATGCTATGTATGTATTGTATTGATGCGAGTAGACGAGCAAGCCACTGTGGAACCTGAGGTTCAACAAGTTGAAGTAGCTGAGCAGGAGCTCGTGGAAGGCAAGTTGTGCCCTTGATCACTTCTTTTACCCATTCATGTTCTTATTAATCATAATGATCTGCATAGGATAATTTTGATGGGACCCAATAGGTTACCCTAGCTTTGTCTATCTTTATACCTTGTTTCACCTCTGGTTTTACTACTAAATTTTTGGGTAGTACATGCTATTGCTTTATGTGGATTTGGGTATAGAGATGTTTACTACTCCTGATTATACTTGTTATTATCTGTTCATTATTTTATGTTCATGATAAGATCATTATGTTAATGGGAACATGGAGAACCACCCGGGAAAACAGTGCTACCACAAGGGTTTAATGGGACGCCCTTGGCTGATTAACTAGGAAAGCTAGTGGAGGGCTACCTTACCCGAAAGGGGCAAGGGCAGTAGGGGAGTGGTCAGTGTAGGTAGGTCCTTGGTTGATTTTGCTGCGATGGCGGTCAGGCAAGAACCCTGCACTGGAGCTTCCTATAAACTGTAGCGTGTAGTCTGAAGCTAGTGGAACTTTGTAAAGGCCTCGTAGTGGTACCCTGCCTCGCTTCCTAGGTAGAGGTGTATGGAGTCTGATCAACTCCGGGGCAAATGGGTAACACGACTTGTGGGTAAAGATGCGCAACCTCTGCAGAGTGTAAAACTGGTATACTAGCCGTGCTCACGGTCATGAGCGGCTCGGACTCTCACATGATTAAATTATGGAACTTAAACTTAACCTGTCATTTCATTGCATTTGGGATTATTTTATTATTACTTTTACTTATTATTACTATGGTTTGGTATTTACTTACACTTAGTAACTGCTAATAAAATTTTGACCAACTTATAAAAGCAATGCTCAGCTTCAGCCTTTATTTCATTGATCAGCCTTACACTTCATGAACTCCCACCTTTGGTGAGTTCATGCCACATTATTCCCACGACTTGTTGAGCTATGAACGTATGTGAGCTCACTCTTGCTGTCTCACACCCCCCCACAGGAGAAGAACAGGTGGTTCAGGAGGAGCCACAAGGCGAGAAGTTTGATCTGATCTAGGTGGCGTTTCTCAGTTGACATTGGCGCCGACGATCCTTAGTTCGTTTTATGTTTATTCTTTTATTTTGTATTAAGTCTTCCGCTATGTAATAAATACTCTGATGCTTTATGACATTTATCTCTATACACTCTGTTATTATATATGTTGTCTTCTTTGGCGCATGTATGAGATGCACCCGGCTTTGTTCCTTTAAAACCGGGCATTACACGCCCTTGGCTGCTGTTAGCCTCACTCTGTCGGGTGGCTCAGCAGTTGGAGCGGTGCAGGCGGCGCTGTCCTCTTGTCAGACCGGTCAGTAGAGCGGCGAAGTGACTGCGGTCACTTCGGCTCTGTCGACTAGAGGGCGTGCGTCAGGATTAAGGTGTCAGGCCACCTTTGCATTAAATGCCCCTGCGATTTGGTCGGTCGGCGTGGCGATGTGGCCAAGGTTGCTTCTCGGTGAAGACTGGGCCTCGGGCGAGCTGATAGTGTGCCCGTTGCTGGGGGGAAAGGAAGCAGCCGAAGGGAGGCAGGCGTGAGAGAGTGCATCCCGCGGCCTTCGTGTTAGCCCCGCGCCTGAGTCGGGTGCGTTTGCAGTAGGGGGATACAAGCGTCCACGCGGGAGTGGGAGCGAGCAGCCTTGAGCGAGCGCCGTCCCGTCCTTCTCTGCGTGGGCCAACCTTCTATAAGAGGGCCCTGGTCCTCCCTTTTATAGGCGTAAGGAGAGGATCCAGGTGTACAATGGGGAGTGTAGCAATGTGCTAACGTGTCTAGCGGTGGAGAGCTAGCGCCCTAAGTACATGCCATCGTGGCAGCCGGAGAGGTCTTGGCGCCCAGTTCGCGTGGTGTCGTGGCCGTCGGAGGAGTGCTGGAGCCTAGCGGGAGGACAGCTGTTAGGGCTGTCAAGTCCTTGCTGACGTCCTCTTGCTTCCGTAAGGGGGCTGAGAGCCGCCGTCGTCACAGGGCATGCGGGGCGCCATCATTACTCGCATGGTGGAGTGAGCCAGATGGGACGCCAGTCTGGTTCCCCGTAGCCCGAGTCAGCTCAGGGTAGGGTAATGATGGCGCTTCCTGTTGACGTGGTCGGTCCGTGCCCTAGGCTAGGCGAGGTGGAGGCTCCTCCGAGGTCGAGGTCGAGGTCGAGCCCCCTGGTCTGGCGAGGCGGAGTTCGTCGTCTTCCGGGGTTGAGCCCATGTCCGAGCCCTGGCGTCGGGCGAGGCGGAGTTCGCCGTCTTCCGGGGCTGAGCCCGAGTCCGAGCCCTGGGTCGGGCGGAGCGGAGTTCGCCGTCTTTCGGGGTTGAGCCCATGTCCGAGCCCTGGGTCGGGCGGAGCGGAGTTCGCCGTCTTCCGGGGCTGAGACCGAGTCCGAGCCCTAGGGTCGGGCGAGGCGGAGTTTCCTATGACGCTCGAGGCCGGCCTTGGCTGCTGTCAGCCTCACTCTGTTGGGTGGCTCAGCAGTCGGAGCGGCGCAGGCGGCGCTGTCCTCTTGTCAGACCGGTCAGTAGAGCGGCGAAGTGACTGCGGTCGCTTCGGCTCTGTCGACTGGAGGGCATGCGTCAGGATAAAGGTGTCAGGCCACCTTTGCATTAAATGCCCCTGCGATTTGGTCGGTTGGCGTGGCGATGTGGCCAAGGTTGCTTCTCGGTGAAGACTGGGCCTCGGGCGAGCTGATAGTGTGCCCGTTGCTGGAGGGGGGGTCCTCGGGCGAGACGTAGGTTCTCCGGGGTCGTCTTCCCTTGCCCGAGGCTAGGCTCGGGCGAGGCACGATCGTGTCCCTTGAATGGACCGATCCTTGATTTAGTCGCACCCATCAGGCCTTTGCAGCTTTGTGCTGATGGGGGTTACCAGCTGAGATTTAGGGGTCTTGAGGGTACCCCTAATTATGGTCCCCGATAGTAGCCCTTGAGCCTCCAAGGGAGTACTAATACTTGCTTGGAGGCTTTTGCCGCACTTTTTTGCAAGGGGACCAGCCTTTTTCGGTTGCATTCTGTTCCGGTGGGTGCGCGTGAGCGCCCCGTCGGGTGTAGCCTCCGAGGCCTCGGAGGAGTAGTTTTACTCCTTCGAGGTCTTATTGCGTTTCGCAACACTTCGGCTGGTCTAGTTGTTCCCTCATGCGAGCTGGCCGTAGCCCGAGTGCACGGTCGGGTCCCAAGTTCTCGGGCTGGTAAGTTGACGCTGTCAACGGTTTGGCCGGAGCCGGGTTTGCGAGAGCAGCCCCCGAGCCTGTAAACAGGGTGAGAGGACGGTCAAGGACAGACCTGTCTTTTTTACATACGCCCCTGCGTCGCCTTTCCGCAAGGAGGAGGGGGGAAAGCGTCATGTTGCCCTCGAAGGGCGCCGAACATGGTGTTTCCGGTGAGCTGCTGGCGGGTAATCCGAGCGGACGCCCGTGCCCCATTTGCTAGGGGTCGGCTAGAGGCCCGGAGGCGCGCTCCAAAAGTACCTGCGGGTGATCTGCCGGACCCGGTCCCCTTTGACGGGGTCCGAGGGCTTGATGCCTCCCTCTGATGGGATTCCGTTACAAGATCACTCCCACTGGTCTCGGAAATGTCCTAGGGTACCTCCGGAGCGTAGCCCGAGCCTTGGTTATGTATCGAACGTACCCAGGGTCATCCCTCGCTCTGTGTCTGAGGCGACTGTGAACCCTTCGAGGGCCAGCCTACGAACCCCTGATCAGTAATGGACGCAGAGCCCGAGTGGCCTGAGGCGGCCGTTGAACCTTTCGAGGGGCCAGCCATCGAACCTCTGACCAGTAGTGGGCGTAGAACCCAATTGATCTGAGGCGGCCGTTGAACCCCTCCGAGGGGCCAGCCTTCGAACCTCTGATCAGTAGGGAGGCTCGGAGCCTGTTTCCTTCACGGAGAAGGGTCCTTTTCGGGGTATCCCCCTTTCCCGGTCCCTGTTGTAAGAGAGAGAAAGAGGAAAAGGAAAAGGATACGAAGTCGGATGACGTGGCGTACCTTTTTTTTGACACGGTTATTATGGCGAAGGCGAAGCGTCGCTTGCTTCTCCTGCCTGAGGCGCCGCCTGTCCTGCCGCGGAGTTAATGCGACGGGGCGAGCGGTTCGCGAGGCGGTCGTTGCACGTGTGCGAGCCGTTCAAGGAACGGATCACGAGCGCACCGTCTTTGCGCCGTGAGAGAGGGCTCCCTCGCTGCCCCTGGATGGGACGTAAGCTTGGCTGACGACGTGACCGCTGCTCCTGCCCGCCTGTTACCGCCATTACTGCCAGCCCATTTTTGACCGCATTTGACTGTCGCGCTTGGCTGGCACTGCAGGGTTGCCTCGAGTCGCGGTATTGACTCCGCAGTCGAGGAGGCGCGGTAGTGGCGCGAGTGGCGGTGCAGTTGCTCGCACGTAGCAACCGGCGTGCCGGTTGCATGACGCGTGGGCTTGGACCTCCATGCTGGGCGCGTTGGAGTCGAAGGGGCGCGCCCACTTGGCACGGTTGCATGCCGCCTGCATGGCTGTCCGCCCTTTCACCCGCTGGTCTGGGCGAAAGTGGAGGAGTGCTTGTAACCGCCGGGTGGTTGCATGCACCGCGCGCGTGGTGGTTTGGCTTCTTCTCCCCTGGACCGGCTTGCATGACGTGTGGGACCCAGCCCCCGCGCCGTGGGGGGGGGGGAGAATCTTGGAGCGTGTTGGAGAAGACTCAACCCACAATGGTTGAGGGCGCAAGTGGGGAGAGTCGCCTTTAAAAGGGGGGCGACCCCCTTGGAGGGCAACCATGTCTTCGCGCTCCCCTCATGCATCGTGCCTTTCCACCTTCCGAGCCCCCTGGATGGGGGACGCCCGCAATCCTTCCGCCTTGTCGTCGAAGGAACGCAACTTCGTGGAAGTTGGTACCTT
Source organism: Zea luxurians (assembly GCA_029449295.1). Classification (NCBI taxonomy): domain Eukaryota; kingdom Viridiplantae; phylum Streptophyta; class Magnoliopsida; order Poales; family Poaceae; genus Zea; species Zea luxurians. The sequence continues at coordinate 37,457,125 of JAOPSE010000001.1, read as the reverse complement.
TCAGCCATCGTTCGGCTTCAAGGATTTTCATCATGCAGCCCGGCTGCATCCCCTCGCCGGTGGTCACCCAAGACGGTGACCACCAGCCTCTCGGTGGGGAGGAGCAAGCCGGGCTGTGATCTTGGTCCCGCCCTCAGCTTCAAGGATGTTCATCATCCTTGCTGGGGCAGAGGCCGGGCTGAGCCGGAGCTCTACCTCCCGCGCGGGCCGGCTGGGCACCTCCTCTTCCGGCTTCCAAGGGAGAGGGCGCTCGCTGGCCCTGCGAGCAGGCGGACTTCGATAACGCGGGGCTGACTGACGGCGGGCGTCGCCTGCTTCAGCACGTTGGGTTTGCCGGCTTGGCTCCCGGTACCCCCTCCCGCCGCAAGGGCGGTTGTCGCGCCGTGCGCATGGGCGGACCACCTGAGACATCGCGCGTCGCTAGAGCGGCGTTCGTGTTCTGGGGCTGTCCTGCCTTTGCAACAGTACAGGGCCTCCTCGCGGAGGTCGGTGCCCCGCTCGCCCGGGAGGATCTGAGTGGAGATCTGCCGATGGGCTGACGCTCCGGTTGCCGGTGCCGAGGTGGATGCGGTTCGAGAAGTCCCCGTCGCCAACGGGATCGCTGCCACCATCCGCGCCCCAGGCCTTCGGCTCTTTGTACTTGTCCTCGCCCCTCGGGCGTCGGCGTGGTCGAGGGCAAGGCTGCAGCAGCGTCCGCACTGAAGCCATCGCTGCTGCAGTGAGGATGGAACCGAAGCTCCGTTTGTAATGGCACCTTGAGTGCCGGTGTTTTGTTCATTGCGGCTGTCGAGGCCTGAACGTGTATGTATTTTCAGCACGGAGCCGTGTTTTTTCTTCATTTCGAGCACTAAGACTCGCCTTGTCGATTATCTGAACCGCTTCACCGAGCGTGAGTTGCCTCGTGCAAAGGTGACGAGTGAGGTATCCGTATCCCGGAGGAGTAGGAGTCCCTCGGCTCGGTCGGCCTTGCGGTCCGAGGCCCCTCTTGCTTAGTTAAAGGAACCCCTCGGCCGCCCTTCAATGAGCCGAAGCCGGAGGTAGCGGTGTCAGCATGGACGGAGGCAGAGTTGGCTTCGAAATGGAGGTGTGGTTGGCCAGAGCCTGGCCGGGTCGTCCACTGGCGGAACCGACGCCGGAGTTGAGCTGCCAAGGCCACAAGCCGAGCTGATGTCTTTGGGGGACAGCTGGCCGAGGCCTCCGGGTGGCCGGCCGAGCCGCCTGCTCGAGCCGGATTCTCGAAGAAGACCCTGGTGGCGATGGCCCGGGTGTGGTGCTGATGTCGTCCTTCAGAGTGGGGGCCCTCCGACCGCGTCGCCGTCCGAGGCTAGGTCAGACCCCGCCAAAGGTGTAGTTGATGCCGAGGGTGCTGCTGCCCCCTTCGGCTGTCGACGTCCGAGCCTGCAGGATCAGGTTGTCTTGTAGTGTGTGTATGTTTTCTGTGGCCGCCGAGGCCTAAACACACTGTCGTCGTGTTGTAAAGCTGTGTTTCTTTTCCTCTTGTTTTGAGTATCCGGACTCATTTGTCGGTAACAGAATTGTTTGTGCGGGCGAGAGTTGCTTTTCACGGAAGGCGATGAGTGAGGTATCCGTATCCTGGAGGCGTAGGAATCCCTCGGCTCGGTCGGCCTTGCCGCTTATGCGCGCTCTTACTCGTCCATAGGGTTTTGTTACAGACGCAGTCGAGAAGGCCTGAAAAATCATTTCAGCAGAGGAGCTCTCGAGCATGAAGACTTGTTCGGTCCGCAGAGCCACTTATCCGAGCGCGAGTTACCTATCGCAGAAGGTGATGAGTGAGGTATCCGTATCCTGGAGGTGTAGGAGTCCCTCGGCTCGGTCAGCCTTGGCTGCTTACGTGTACTCCGTCGTTTTTAGGATCCACTTTTGAAGTAGTCGAAGAGCACGAAAGGCATTCTGGCAGAAAAGATTTCTTTCTTTTTTCGAGGAAAATTTTGATGCAGAGGGGGTTGCCCCCTTCTAGCCCCCAAGGGAGGGTCGGGCTTTACCGAGGCAAGGCTGACCCTTCCTTGACGACCAGAGTTGGTGTGTGAACGAGGTATACGAGCAACTTGAAAGCATCTTAAGGGTAGAAGCGACGTAGCTGTTGGATGTTCCAAGCGTTGCTGTAGACCTCGCCTTGGCTGTTGGCCAGCTTGTACGTTCCGGGCTTCAGAACCTTGGCGATGACGAACGGCCCTTCCCAGGGAGGCGTAAGTTTGTGCCGCCCTCGGGCGTCTTGTCGCAGTCGAAGCACTAGGTCGCCCACCTGGAGGTCTCGGGACCGAACCCCTCGGGCGTGGTAGCGTCGCAGGGACTGCTGGTACCGCGCCGAGTGTAGTAAGGCCATGTCCCGAGCCTCCTCCAGCTGGTCCAGTGAGTCTTCTCGGTTGGCTCGGTTGCTTTGGTCGGTGTAGGCCCTCGCCCTCAGGGAACCGTATTCTAAGTCTATGGGCAAGATGGCCTCGGCCCCATAGACTAGAAAGAACGGTGTGAAGCCCGTGGCTCGGCTCGGCGTTGTTCTCATACTCCAGACCACCGAGGGGAGTTCCTTCATCCACCGCTTGCCGAACTTGTTGAGGTCGTTGTAGATCCGAGGCTTGAGTCCTTGCAGGATCATGCCGTTAGCCCGCTCCACTTGCCCATTCGTCATGGGGTGAGCCACGGCAGCCCAGTCCACCCGGATGTGGTGATCCTCGCAGAAGTCCAGGAACTTTCTGCCGGTGAACTGGGTACCGTTGTCGGTGATGATGGAGTTCGGGACCCCAAAGCGATGGATGATGTTGGTGAAGAACGCCACCGCCTGTTCGGACCTGATGCTGTTTAGGGGTCGGACCTCGATCCACTTGGAGAATTTGTCGATGGCGACCAGTAGGTGCGTGTAGCCCCCGGATGCCTTCTGCAAGGGGCCAATGAGGTCCAGACCCCACACAGCAAACGACCAGGTGATGGGTATGGTCTGCAGAGCCTGAGCGGGCAGGTGGGTCTGCCTCGCGTAGAACTGACACCCTTCGCAGGTGCGGACAATTCTAGTAGCGTCGGCCACCGTCGTCGGCCAGTAGAATCCTTGTTGGAAGGCGTTTCCAACGAGGGTCCGAGGTGCTGCGTGATGGCCGCAAGCCCCCGAGTGTATCTTTTGCAAGAGCTCCTGGCCTTCGGCGATGGAAATGCATCGCTGGAGGATGCCTGAGGGGCTGCGGTGGTAGAGCTCCTTCCCATCTCCCAGCAAGACGAAAGACTTGGCGCGCTGCGCCAACCGCCGAGCTTCGGCTTGGTCGAGGGGCAGCTCTCCTCGGTGGAGATATTGCAGGTACAGGGTCTGCCAGCTTTGATTAGGCGTGACCTCGCTTTGTTCCCCCTCGACGCGCAGTGCCTCACCCTCGGGGGCCGAGGGTACCTCGGACTGGGCCGAGGGTACCTCGGACTGAGCCGAGGATACCTCGGACTCAGCCGAAGGTGCCTCGGGTGGAGCCGAAGGTGCCTCAGGCTCGGGCGTGTCCTCGGTCTTGACGGAGGGTTGATGCAGGTCTCGGGAGAATACGTCTGGGGGAAGTGTTGTTCGTCCTGAGGCTATTTTAGCCAGCTCGTCCGCAGTCTCGTTGTAGTGTCAGGCGATGTGGTTGAGCTCGAGCTCATAGAACTTGTCTTCCAGGCGCCGAACCTCATCGCAGTAGGCTTCCATCTTCGGGTCGCGGTAGTGGGAGTTCTTCATGACTTGGTCGATGACGAGCTGCGAGTCACCGCGAGCGTTGAGGCATCGGACCCCTAGCTCGATGGCGATTCGCAACCCGTTTACCAAAGCCTCGTACTCTGCCACATTGTTGGACGCCGGGAAGTGGAGGCGTAGCACGTAGCGTAGGTGCTTCCCGAGGGGCGAGACAAAGAGGAGGCCTGCACCAGCCCCCGTCTTCATCAGCGACCCGTCGAAAAACATGGTCCAGAGCTCCGGTTGGATCGGAGCCGTCGGGAGCTGGGTGTCGGCCCATTCAGCCACGAAGTCCGCCAAGACCTAGGACTTGATGGCCTTCCGAGGGGCGAACGAGATCGTCTCGCCCATGATCTCCACCGCCCACTTCGCAATTCTACCCGAGGCCTCTCGGGACTGGATGATCTCTCCCAGGGGGAAGGATGACACCACAGTCACCGGATGAGACTCGAAGTAGTGTCGCAACTTCCGCCGTGTCAGGATCACCGCGTACAGCAGCTTCTGGATTTGTGGGTAGCGGATCTTGGTCTCGGACAGTACCTCACTGATGAAGTAGACTGGCCTGAGGACGGGCAATGCATGCCCTTCTTCTCGTCTCTCAACCACGATCGCGGCGCTAACCACCTAGGTGGTTGCGGCGACGTAGATCAAGAGGGCTTCCCCGGCAGCGGGGGGCACCAAGATGGGCGCGTTCGTGAGGAGCGCCTTTAGGTTCCCAAGGGCTTCCTCGGCCTCGGGAGTCCAAGCGAAGCATTCGGCCTTCCTTAAGAGGCGGTACAGAGGCAGACCTCTTTCGCCGTGGCGCGAGATGAAGCGGCTCAGAGCCGCGAGACATCCCATGACCCTCTGTACGCCTTTCAAGTCCTTGATTGGCCCCATGCTGGTGATGGATGCAATCTTCTCCGGGTTGGCTTCGATGCCCCGCTCGGAGACGATGAACCCCAAGAGCATGCCTCGGGGGACCCCGAAGACACACTTTTTGGGATTAAGCTTCACGCCTTTCGCCTTGAGACATCGGAATGTCGCTTCAAGGTCGGAAAGGAGGTCAGAGGCCTTCCTCGTCTTGACTACGATGTCATCGATGTAGGCCTCGACCGTTCGGCCGATGTGTTCGCCAAACACATAGTTCATGCATCGCTGGTATGTTGCCCCCGCATTCCTCAAACCAAACGGCATTGTAACATAGCAGTACATGCCGAAGGGTGTGATGAATGAAGTCGCGAGCTGGTCGGACTCTTTCATCCTGATCTGGTGATACCCTGAGTAGGCATCGAGGAAAGACAGGGTTTCGCACCCAGTAGTGGAATCCATGATCTGATCGATGCGAGGCAGAGGGTAGGGAGCCTTCGGACATGCTTTGTTTAGACCAGTGTAGTCTACACACATCCGCCATTTCCCCCCTTTCTTTCTCACAAGCACAGGGTTGGCAAGCCACTCGAGATGGAATACCTCTTTGATGAACCCTGCCGCCAGTAGCTTGTGGATCTCCTCGCCTATGGCCCTGCGCTTTTCTTCGTCGAATCGGCGCAGAGGTCGCTTCACGAGTCGGGCCCCAGCTCGAATATCCAGAGAGTGCTTGGCGACTTCCCTCGGTATGCCGGGCATGTCCGAGGGACTCCACGCGAAAACTTCGGCGTTCGCGCGGAGAAAGTCGACGAGCACTGCTTCCTATTTGGGGTCGAGCTCGAAACCGATCCGGATCTGCTTGGAGGCGTCGTTGCAGGGGTCAAGAGGGACGGACTTGACCGTCTCCGCTGGTTCGAAGTTGCCGGCGTGGCGCTTCACGTCAGGCGCCTCCCTAGAGAGGCTCTCCAGGTCGGCGATGAGGGCCTCGGATTCGGCGAGGGCCTCGGCGAGGGCCTCGGCGTACTCCACGCACTCCACATCGCATTCGTACGCGTGTCGGTACGTGGGCCCGACAGTGATGACCCCGTTGGGGCCCGACATCTTGAGCTTGAGGTAGGTGTAGTTGGGGACGGCCATGAACTTGGCGTAGCATGGCCTCCCCAGTACTGCGTGGTAGGTTCCTCGAAACCCGACCACTTCGAACGTGAGGGTCTCCTTTCGAAAGTTGGAGGGCGTCCCGAAGCAGACGGGTAGGTCGAGTTGTCCGAGGGGTTGAACGCGCTTCCTGGGGACGATCCCGTGGAAAGGCGCAGCGCCCGTCCGGACCGAGGACAGATCAATCCGCAGGAGCCCGAGGGTCTCGGCGTAGATGATGTTGAGGCCGCTGCATCCGTCCATGAGGACCTTGGTGAGCCTGACGTTGCCGATGATGGGGTCGACAACGAGTGGGTATCTCCCCGGGCTCGGCACGTAGTCTGGATGGTCGGCCTGGTCGAAGGTGATGGGCTTGTCGGACCAGTCTAGGTAGACTGGCGCCGCCACCTTTACCGAGCAGACCTCCCGACGCTCTTGCTTGCGGTGCCGAGCCGAGGCGTTCGCCACTTGCCCGCCGTAGATCATGAAGCAGTCGCGGACCTCGGGGAACCCTCCTGCCTTGTGATCTTCCTCTTTTGCGTCATCGAGGGCCTTGCCACCCTCCGCGGGTGGCCTGGCCTTGTGGAAGTGTCGTCAAAGCATGGCACACTCCTCAAGGGTGTGCTTGACGGGCCCCTGATGATAGGGGCACGGCTCCTTGAGCATCTTGTCGAAGAGGTTGGCACCTCCGGGAGGTTTTCGAGGGTTCTAGTACTCGGCGGCGACGACAAGGTCCACGTCGGCGGCGTCGCGTTTCGCTTGCGACTTCTTCTTGCCTTTCTTCTTGGCGCCACGCTGAGTTGACGCCTCGGGAGCATCTTCCGGTGGGCGGCCCTGGGGCTGCTTGTCCTTCCGGAAAATGGCCTCAACCGCCTCCTGGCCAGAGGCGAACTTGGTGGCGATGTCCATCAGCTCGCTCGCCCTGGTGGGGGTCTTGTGACCCAGCTTGCTCACCAGGTCGCGGCAGGTGGTGCCGGCGAGGAACGCGCCGATGACATCTGAATCGGTGACGGTGGGCAGCTCTATGCGCTGCTTCGAGAATCGCCGGATGTAGTCCCGGAGAGACTCTCCCGGCTGCTGTCGGTAGCTTCGGAGATCCCAGGAGTTCCCAGGGCGCACGTACGTGCCCTGGAAATTGCCGGCGAAGGCTTGGACTAGGTCGTCCCAGTTGGAGATCTGCCCCGGGGGCAGGTGCTCCAGCCAGGCTCGAGCGGTGTCGGAGAGGAACAGGGGGAGGTTGCGAATGATGAGGTTATCATCGTCCGTTCCACCCAGTTGACAGGCCAGCCGATAGTCCGCGAGCCACAGTTCCGGTCTCGTCTCCCCCGAGTACTTTGTGATAGTAGTCGGGGTTCGGAACCGGGTCGGGAACGGTGCCCATCGTATGGCGCGGCTGAAAGCCTGCGGGCCGGGTGGTTCTGGCGAAGGACTCCGATCCTCCCCGCTGTCGTAGCGTCCCCCACGCCTGGGGTGGTAGCCTCGGCACGCCCTGTCGTCGAGGTGGGCCCGATGGCTGTGATGGTGGCGCTCGTTGCCGAGGCGACCCGGGGCCACAGGCGCTGTGTTGCGCGTGCGCCCGGAGTGGACCGAGGCTTCCCGCATGAATCGGGAAGTCGCGGCGCGATGTTCCGAGGGGATCCCCTGCCTTCGGGAGGCAGAGCTTTCGGCCCGTCGGACCGTGGCGTCCTCCACGAGATTCTTGAGCTCTCCCTGGATACGCCGCCCCTCGGTGGTTGATGGCTCCGGCATCGCACGGAGGAGTATTGCCGCTGCAGCCAGGTTCTGGCCGACTCCGCTGGAATCCGGCGGCAGCCTCACCCTGACGTCGTCGGCGATGCGGTGCTGGATGTCCTAGGGGAGATGACGCGCTTCTCCAGCCGGGGGTTGGACCGCCCATTCCTGCCCGATGTCCCGGCGGATCGGCACAAGCGTTCCTGCTCCCTCGTCGAGCCTGGCTTGCCTCTCGCGGATTTGCTCGAGCTGTGGGTCAGGACCCCCCGCCGAGACGGGAACCACAGCTAGCTCCCGAAGGATGTCAACGCGAGGCACGGGCCTAGGGGGATCACCGTTTTCTGGCATACCAAGATGGTTGCCTTCGCCGGGACCCCCTAGATCGACGTGGAAACATTCACAACTTGGGTCGCGGTCCTCATTGTCGAGGCCGCGGCTGCCGTCGGAACATTCGGAAAGGCAGTAGTCACATGCGGTCATGAAGTCCCGCACGACACTGGGGTTACCAAGTCCGGAGAAATCCCAATAGAGGTCGTGCTCGCCATCTACCTCGGACCCCGAGGGCTCGTAGGTCGAGTCGGCCGTCAGTCGGTCCCAGGGTGACCGCACACGATACCCCAGAGGGTTTGGACTCGCCTCTAAGAGAGTGCTAACCAAAGTGGAGTCGCTTGGTGGGTCGAGGCCGAATCCAAAAGACGCGAGATGGGAATCGGTCGGTACCTTTCGTTCGACGGGCGGTGACGAGGTCGCGTTTGGGACTGACTGCACCGTTGTCTCAGGTACGAGGGTGACGCCCAGCAAGTCCTTCGCGAGCGTGCTAGCGTCGTGCGTTTGCTTGAGATTGGCGTGTTGCGGGGAGGCGACGCTCGTCTTCGTCTCAGACGCGAGATCGATGCCCGACGCGCCCTCCGTTGGGGCGCCGGCGCCGTCGACTTGCTCGACAGCCAACGAGGTGTCGCTTCCCGCTTGGCCTTGGTTGCCCCGCCTCCTCCTCCGTCGGCGGGGGAGGGGACGGGACAAGCCCGAATGTCATCCTTCCACCACGTGGGGAAGGCGTCGTCGATTTCCCCGCCGGCGAGCGGGTTATCGACCGCCATTGTCGCTGTCGCGCGGCGAGGGAAGGAGTATCATGTCGTAGCTGCCGTCGAGGGACATTAACTCAAGATTCCCGAAACGGAACACCGTCTCGGGCTAGAAAGGTTGCTGGAGACTGCCCATCTGGAGCTTGACGGGAAGCTGTTCGTCAACACGCAGCAGGCCCCTACCTGGCGCGCCTACTGTCGGTGTTTCGAAACCCGGGGGGTCCCTGGACCGACGAGTGAATTGTCGCCGCGTGCCCCAGCCCAGATGGGTCGACGCGAGGCGGAACGCGAAGGGGGGAAAGGAAGCAGCTAGAGGGAGGCAGGCGTGAGAGAGTGGATCCCGCGGCCTTCGTGTTAGCCCCGCGCCTGAGTCGGGTGCGCTTGCAGTAGGGGGATACAAGCGTCCATGCGGGAGTGGGAGCGAGCGGCCTTGCGCGAGCACCGTCCCGTCCTTCTCCGCGCGGGCCAACCTTCTGTAAGAGGGCCCTGGTCCTCCCTTTTATAGGCGTAAGGAGAGGATCCAGGTGTACAATGGGGAGTGTAGCAATGTGCTAACATGTCTAGCGGTGGAGAGCTAGCGCCCTAAGTACATGCCATCGTGGTAGCCGGAGAGGTGTTGGCGCCCAGTTCGCGTGGTGTCGTGGCCGTTGGAGGAGTGCTGGAGCCTAGCGGGAGGACAGCTGTTGGGGCTGTCGAGTCCTTGCTGACGTCCTCTTGCTTCCGTAAGGGGGCTGAGAGCCGCCGTCGTCACAGGGCATGCGGGGCGCCATGATTACTCGCATGGTGGAGCGAGCCAGATGGGACGTCGGTCTGGTTCCCCGTAGCCCGAGTCAGCTCGGGGTAGGGTAATGATGGCGCTTCCTGTTGACGTGGTCGGTCCGTGCCCTAGGCTGGGCGAGGTGGAGGCTCCTCCGAGGTTGAGGTCGAGGTCGAGCCCCCGGGTCGGGCGAGGCAGAGTTCGTCGTCTTCCGGGGTTGAGCCCATGTCCGAGCCCTGGGGTCGGGCGAGGCGGAGTTCGCCGTCTTCCGGGGCTGAGCCCGAGTCCGAGCCCTGGGTCGGGCGGAGCGGAGTTTGCCGTCTTCCAGGGTTGAGCCCATGTCCCAGCCCTGGGTCGGGCGGAGCGGAGTTCGCCGTCTTCCGGGGCTGAGCCCGAGTCCGAGCCCTGGGGTCGGGCGAGGCGGAGTTTCCTATGACGCCCGAGGCCGGCCTTGGCTGCTGTCAGCCTCACTCTGTCGGGTGGCTCAGCAGTCAGAGCGGCGCAGGCGGCGCTGTCCTCTTGTCAGACCGGTCAGTAGAGCGGCGAAGTGACTGCGGTCACTTCGGCTCTGTCGACTAGAGGGCGTGCATCAGGATAAAGGTGTCAGGCCACCTTTGCCTTAAATGCCCCTGCGATTTGTTCGGTCGGCGTGGCGATGTGGCCAAGGTTGCTTCTCGGTGAAGACTGGGCCTCGGGCGAGCCGATAGTGTGCCCGTTGCTGGAGGGGGGTCCTCGGGCGAGACGTAGGTTCTCCGGGGTCGGCTTCCCTTGCCCGAGGCTAGGCTCGGGCGAGGCACGATCGTGTCCCTTGAATGGACCGATCCTTGACTTAGTCGCACCCATCAGGCCTTTGCAGCTTTGTGCTGATGGGGGTTACCAGCTGAGATTTAGGGGTCTTGAGGGTACCCCTAATTATGGTCCCCGATAGAAACGGTACACGAATCCGGCCGCCGGATCCGATTTGGACGATGCAGATCCTATTATGGACCCATACTATTCCAACCGCCTGATCCCCTATCTAAGGTGCACCATCATCAGATCGAAGGGGTATCTCCTTAACTAATCTCGACCGACCACTGCAAAATCAACGGTCAGCGCGCGCGTCCCCCCATCACCGTCTTACACACCGGCGGCGAACGGAACCCGACAGCGGCGACATTACCGTGGCACCAGTCTAGCGCGCGAAGGCCTAAGGCCCTCCTCCGAACGACTCTACATGACGCTGGGACAACACAGAATCCGATCGAAGATCTTACCAGAGATTGGGAGTGGCAGGAGACGCTAGCCACAGAGGACGGCGGGTCTGCGGCGGAGCAGCGAGTCCGGTGAAGAATCATCGGCCACCTAGTGGTTATCTCCCTCTGCGAAGGTAACCGACAACACCGTGGAGGCATGGCGAAGTTACCCGCCCAGGTGCTGAACCACCCGCGCAGCGTCCGTGGGAATCAAGCAGGGACGGCGGACCTTCTCCACCCCAACTGTCACACCCGGTTTTGGAAGGCAAACCAAGTGCGAACTATGTACGTGCCAGGATCAGAACTCACGTACACAGCGATTACATAAATGAACATCAATGCACATTGCTCGAATAATAACTTAAGAGAGTATTAACTTATTACATTACAGAGTCATAGACATCCACATAGTCATCGTCTTAACAGGTAAATCAAAGTGCTAGCGAAACGCAGTAAAGATAAGGCCTTCACAGGCAGCTGACTGGGGGTTGCCGCCAACCCACACCTAGAATTCGTCGTAGTCTTGGAACTCCTGGAAGTCTCCTTCCACGGCTTCGCCTTCTCCTGAGCGGTGGTTACAATGCGGACAACCTGGTGTTTTGTGGTAAAGCAAGGATGAGTACACATCAACGTACTCAGCAAATGTCCCGTTTGACTGAAGTGGACTAGCTTTATGTGGGGTTAGGCTCAAGCAGTTGCTTTTAGTTGGTCAGGTATTTATCATTAGTAGAAGCCAGATTTTAGCATTAACCAACCCATGAACCATTTCCTCATTGAGGAACAACATCATCATATTCGAACCAAAACCATAACATAATCCTTGTATCTCGAACCATCTGTATCTCTAATCAAAGAGGATCCCAAGGCTGCTCTTAACCGTGAGCACGGCTGATATATCAGTTTCACTACCCTCTGCAGAGGTCGCACACTTTACCCATGAGTCATGATTCCCTTTCTGCCCGGGGAGAGCTAATCCCCATTGACCACTACCTAGGTGGTCCGGCAGGGTATCACTACGTAGCTTTTACAAAGATTCCCTAGAGATCATAGCTGCCCGTTAGGTTTCTCCAGTTTGATAAACACAGTACTCCTCCCCGCAGGAGAGTGACTAACAAAAGCAAAACGAAAGAACCTCGGCACTCAGCCTCGGCAGAGCAAGCACTGTGCCTGGACCCCATTGACGGCACGATGGCGAAGCAACTACACCTCTAGTTCCTCTAATTAATTAGCTAAGGGCATCCCATTTCACCCTCATGGTTGCACTGTTATCCCGGGTTGTCACTCAACGAACAGGTCCTTACGGAGAGGTACTCAGGAAACAGCCTGAGCCCCCTAGAGTATCACAAGATCATCAACATCATCAGGATAACAGTATCATAAATAGTCACATCATGTTCATTGATTAAAGTAAGGCAATAGCATAATGCTAACCATGATAACCCAAAAGGTAAATGAGGATAAGGTAAATAGAAAGCTAGTCAATCCTTAGGTTTCAAGTAAGTAATGCGGGATAGTAAGTTATAAGTGAATAGGACATAATGGGTCAGAGGACACTTGCCTTCACCAAACTGCTGATCAGGGACTTCCTCTGCAACTTCCTCGGGAAACACAGACTGCTCGTTGTCTACGTAAAGTAATCATTCACACTATGCACTTGGGAAATAACAAACAAAAGCAATATACCAACCATATGCAGCAGAGAGATCACAAGTTCATAATAGAAAAGGGATAGGCACTCTGGTATTCCCTAGGTCTAAGGTAGAGGACTATAAAAAGTGATTCATTATTCACTAATCAAATTTAAGTCAGTGGTGGGGTTAAATCATTACATAGTGTTAAGTCCATAAACTTAAGTGCTCCAACTTCTATTAAAGTCTACTATCTTTTATTTATCTCAAATAGGGTTCCCATAACATTAATTTTACCCTAATGATCAACTATTAATTGGGACATAGAAACAGCAGGGAAACATTGCTTAAACAGATAGATAATAATATTATGAACATTTTGCAATTTGAAGCACCTAATTTGGAGTTCATATGACAAAGTTATGAATTTTACAAGTTTAGGGATTAAAAATATACCCTAAATACTTATTTTGGATTAAATAAAAGATCCGAGGACCCAACTGCGAAAATCCAGGGACGGCGGGTTAATTCTCAGAAAACCGGGGGTCTCTTTAAGAAAACGCGCGGGCGAAGGGGTATCGGGCTCCTACGGTCGTCGGATCTCAGATCAACGCCCGAGATTAGATCGCGGGCGGGCGCGCGAGCGCGCGGCAGCCTGAGCGGCTGACAGGCGGGGCCAGGCGGGCAGCGCGGGCGCGGGACTGACAGGCGGGGCCGGGCGGCAGAGCGGGGCGCGGGCGGGCTGACAGGCGGGGCCAGGCGGGCAGCGCGGGCGCGGGACTGACAGGCGGGGCCCAATTGGCAGGGAGGCGGGGCGCGGGGGAAACGGCTCTGGGCCGTTGGATCTTAGGCGGATGGCTAGGATTGGACTCGGCCTATTTAAAATAGGGCCATCCGATCTGAGATGGACGGCGGGGATGGGGCGGCTGGCTTCTGTTTCCTTCCCCAGCTGGCTGAGGCGGCGGCGCCCGTCCCGCGGCGGAGAACTCGCCGGAGACGAGGGGCGCGGGGGCCCTGCGGGTCCCTGGGGCGACCTGGGCGGCCGGGGAGGTTGGGGAGGGCGCGAGGAACCTTTTGGTGGGGGCTAGGTTGGGGCAGGGGCACCGGAGGGGGGCGGTCCACGGCGAAGCGGCTCGGCGGCGGCGCTATGGGACTCCGGCGAGCAATTAAATGCGATAGAGTGCAATAGAGGGGAAGGGAGGGGGCATGGGAGGTTCCTTACCTCAAGGCGAACTCCGGGGACTCCTTGGTGGCGACAATGGCGCGACGACGGCCCGGGTCGGCGGTGGCGGACCTCCGCGGCTGCGCAGCGAACGGCGGGTGAGCGCGGGCAGAGGAATTCGGGGAGGGAGAGGGAAAATTGGGGCGCGTCCCGGGTTGCGGACGTCGGGGCGGAGCTCACCGTGGCAGAAGGCACGGCGGGGCTCCAACGGCGACGGAGGAACGAGCTTGGGCGGCGGCGGTTCGTGGCGACGGCGCTTTGGCGTGCGCGCAGCGAGGGGGAGATGGGAGGGAGGCCTGCAGGTGCGCAAATGAGGGAGGGGGAGATGGCGAGCTAGGCTTCGGGCTCAAGTGACCGAGGGCGAGGCGGTTGCGAGCTTCACGCGCGACGTGGGCGCGGAGTCCGCGGCACGCGCGGACCGGGGCGGCGGTTACGCGAAGACGGAGAAGCTGACAGCCGGGGCCCGCGGGCAGAGAGAGAGGAGAAAGCGGGCGCGGGCGCGGAGAACGGTTGCACTGACGGGCGGGCCCGCCAGGGCAGAGAGAGCGGGGGAAAACGGGCGCGCGCGGGATGGGGAAAGCGGCTGCGCTGACGGGTGGGCCCGCCAGGGCAGAGAGAGGAGGGGGGGAGAAGGCGCGCGCGCGGGATGGGCCGATTGGGCCGAAAGGCCGAGGGGGCGGGGATATGGGCCTTTTTCCCTTTTTCTTTTATTCCAGCAATTGTTTTCCCCTTTTCTTTTTATTTTCTCTATTTGATTCAAATTCAAATAAGCCACAAATTCAAATTAGACTTTCCAAGAATTATGCACCAAACAAAAGTGAAATCTAGGGTTCAACATGATGCAACAATTCATACTCCCTTGGAGTTTGAGCTAATAGACTATAGTTACAAATAAAATAACCACTTTTCTCCTATAGAAATGAGAAAGAGAAGATTGGGGAAGGATGAGAAAAGGGAAGTAACACCTGAATTTGTGAATATGAGCAAAGAAATTTTATACCCCCAAATTCAGGGTGTTACAAACCTATCCCCCTTAAAAGAATCTCGCCCCGAGATTCAGGGTTGGTCAGCAAAGAGTTCAGGGTATTTGGCCTTCAGATCATCTTCTCGTTCCCAGGTTGCTTCTTCCTCGGAGTGGTGACCCCATCTGACTTTGCACATTCTGATGGTGTTCCTCCGGGTGACTCTGTCTGCAAACTCCAGAATCTGCGTTGGCTTCTCTATGTATGTCAGATCCTCTTGGACTTCCAAACCCTCCACTGGCAACTGTTCTTCTGGTACTCGCAGACACTTCTTCAATTGCGACACGTGGAACACGTTGTGCACTGCTGACAAGCTCTCTGGTAGGTTGAGTTGGTAAGCCACTTCTCCACGCTTTGCTTGAATCTGATATGGTCCAACGTACCGGGGTGCTAACTTGCCTTTAACTCCGAACCTTCTGACTCCCCTGATAGGTGACACCTTCAGATAGACGAAATCCCCCACTTCGAAACTCAGTTCTCTTCTCCTTCGGTCCGCATAGCTTCGCTGTCTTGACTGGGCTATCTTCAGGTTCTCCCGAACCATTTTGATATTCTCTTCGGCTTCAAGCAAAATGTCGGGGCCAAACACCTGTCTCTCTCCAGGCTGGTCCCAATGCAGCGGAGTCCTACAACTCCGTCCATAGAGTGCCTGAAACGGTGACATCTTCAAGCTAGCCTGATAGCTATTGTTGTAGGAGAATTCTGCATAAGGTAACCTTTTGTCCCATCCTGACTTGTCTTGCAATGCACAGGCTCTCAGCATATCTTCTAGGATCTGATTAGTTCTTTCAGTCTGACCGTCTGTCTGTGGATGATAAGCCGAGCTGAAGTTCAAATGTGTGCCCAAAGCTTCTTGTAGCTGCTGCCAAAAATGAGAGGTGAACTGCGTTCCTCGATCTGACACTATCTTTTTCGGCACACCATGAAGGCAGACTATCCGTGACATGTATAACTCAGCTAACGTTGCTCCAGTGTATGTGGTCTTCACAGGTATGAAATGGGCCACCTTTGTTAAGCGGTCCACAACCACCCAGATGGAATCATAGCCGGCCCGGGTACGAGGTAGGCCAACCACAAAATCCATCCCGATCTCATCCCACTTCCACTGAGGAATCCGCAATGGCTGCAACAATCCGGCGGGCCTTTGATGCTCTGCTTTGGTTCTTTGACAGCTATCACAGATGGCGACATATTCTGCGATTTCTCTTTTCATGCCATACCACCAAAACCTCCTTTTTAAATCCTGGTACATCTTTTCACTTCCCGGGTGTATGGAGTAGGCTGTCTCATGAGCTTCCTTGAGGATCAGTTCCCGAATAGGTTTGAGGTCGGGGACACACAATCGGTCCTTGAACCATATTACTCCCTCTTCATCCTCTCGAAAGTCTTTGCCTCTTCCTTCTAAGATTAGCTGCCGAATCTTGTTGATGCTTTCATCATCCTTCTGCCCTTCTTTGATCTCCCGCTCTAGGGTGGGCTCCAATTCCACTGTTACTCCTTGCGTACTGTTCAGGAAACGGAGACTCAGTCTGTCGAACTCCTTGGCTAACTCATATGGCATTGGGTACGTAGCCATCATATTGACTTGACTCTTCCTGCTCAGAGCATCTGCAACAACATTGGCTTTGCCTGGATGGTAATGTATCTCCAACTCATAGTCCTTGATCAATTCCAACCATCTTCGCTGTCTCATGTTTAACTCTGACTGGGTGAATATGTACTTCAGACTTTTATGATCTGTGTAAATGTCGCACTTCTGCCCATACAGGTAATGTCTCTAGGTCTTTAGAGCATGAACTACTGCTGCCAACTCCAGGTCATGGGTGGGATAATTTTTCTCATGGATCTTCAGCTGTCGAGATGAATATGCTACAACTCTTCCTTCTTGCATTAGCACACATCCCAATCCGGTGTAAGAAGCATCGCAATACACTGAGAAAGGCTTGTGAACATCAGGCAGGACTAACACCGGAGCTGTAGTCAATCTATTTTTCAGTTCTTCAAATGCTTCCTGACACTTTTGGGTCCACTTAAACTCAACTTTCTTCGCTAGCAACGCTGTCATTGGTCTAGCAATCTTTGAGAAGCCTTCGATGAAATGCCTGTAATACCCAGCCATTCCAATGAAGCTCTTGATTCCACGAACATCCTTTGGTGCTTTCCAGTTCAGGATATCTGCCACTTTCTTTGGATCCACTGCCAACCCATCTTGATTTATGATGTGACCCAGAAACAGGACTTCATGAATCCAGAACTCGCATTTGCCCAGCTTGGCATACAACTGATGCTCTCGAAGTCTTTGCAATACCATCTTCAAATGCTCTACATGATCTTCCTCACTTTGAGAGTATATGAGAATATCATCGATAAACACTACCACAAACTTGTCCAGATAATCCATGAACACACTGTTCATCAGATACATAAAGAAGGCTGGCGCATTTGTCAAACCAAAGGACATAACTGTGAATTCATATAACCCGTACTTGGTGATGAATGCTGTCTTCGGTATGTCCGAGGGTCGGATTCTGAGTTGATGGTAACCTGATCTTAGATCTATCTTCGAGAATACGCTGGCACCTCTGAGCTGGTTGAACAAATCTTCTATCCTTGGCAGGGGGTACTTGTTCTTGACAGTGACTTCATTCAAGGCTCTGTAATCTATGCACATTCTTTTGGTACCATCTTTCTTCTCTACAAACAACACCGGAGCGGCCCAAGGCGAGGTACTTGGTCTGATGTAACCCTTCTCTAACATCTCATCTATCTGCTTCTTGAGTTCCACCAATTCTGGTCCAGACACTCGGTAGGCTCTTTTGGAAATGGGGGCGGTACCAGGGATAAGCTCTATGGCAAATTCGACTTTTCTCTCGGGTGGCATGCCCGTTAGCTCCTCGGGAAACACGTCCGGAAAGTCCGACACAACCTTATAGCCTCGAGCGGGTTGGCCTCCTTACTATCAACTGAAATCTGGTGACAGACACCCTCCGCTGATTTAGGCATCCTTAGCTCGGCCACTACCTCTTCTCCTGACGGGGACTTCAATGTTACGGTCCTTTTGTCACAGCTAACATTCGCTTCATACTTCATTAACCAATTCATCCCTAGAATGACATCTATCCCAGGGGTGTCTATTACTATTAAGTCACTGGGGAATCCTATCCCCCTTATTTCCACCCTTATATTTGAGCATATTTTATCTGTTTGCACCTTGCCACCAACCGAATTAATCCTCATGGGCGGCATCATTGCCTCTATTGAGATGTTATGCAATTCTACCCAGGTTGCAGTGACAAATGAATGAGTTGCACCAGTATCAAATAGCACTTTCGTGGGATGAGATTCGACTGAGAACATACCTACTGCCACATCTGGCGCATCCTGGATCGCTTCGGCCTCCAAGTGGTTCACCTTTCCACGGTTGTACGCTTGGTTACGATTGCCTGCTGTCGGCTGCAGTACTCCTTGCCTTGTTGGAGCATTGGGGTTGGTCTGCTGCTGTGCCATCTTCTTCGGGCATTGCATCGCCCAGTGGCCTTGTTCCCCACAGTGGAAACATCCTCGGCCTCCTCCTTGTGCTGGAGCTGCTTGGTTGCTCTGGTTTGCTGCTGGGGCAGGAAGGCGAGGTGCCTGGTTGTTCTGCTTTTGATACTGATTACCTCCTTGCTGGCTGTGCTGACGATACTGCTGCTGCTGCTGTTGATACTGCCTCTGAAACTGCTGCTGATGTGGACGCTGATTCTGATTCTGATATCCCTGTGGGTGACCAGGCCTGCCTTGCTGAGATGAACTGCCTGAGAAACGTGGACGGCTGATGCTTCCGGACTGGGGTCCACTCATCTTGCGCTTCCGATCTTCCATATCCTTACGCTTCTTCTCAGTCATAACTGCCCTATCGATCAGGTGCTGGAAGGTGGGGAAGGTGTGATTCATCAGCTGGTAATGCAGGGGATCCACCAAACCCCTCATGAACCTGTACTGCCTTTTAGCATCAGTGTTGACATCCTCAGGTGCATACCGAGATAGCTGCAGAAACTTGTCTCTGTATTCACTAACAGACAGGGGTCCCTTCTTCAGAGCTAGAAACTCCTCCTTCTCCACGATCATCAGTCCCTCTGGCACATGGTACCTGCGGAAACTCTCGCTGAATTCTTCCCAGGTGATGGCTTCAGGGTCAGCATGGGTGGCGAGGTAGGACTCCCACCAGGACTGGGCTGCTCCTCTTAGCTGACGGGGGCCATACAGAACCTTCTCCCTGTCGTTGCATTGGGCGGTGCGCAGTTCTCTTTCCACTGCGCGCAGCAAGTCTTCTGCATCCATGGGGTCAGCAGAATGGGCGAAGGTAGGAGGGTGCCCTCTCATGAACTCACCACGCTTATCCCGTGGCATCTGGGGCATCTGCACTTGCAATTGGGGTTGGGGTTGCTGTTGAGCCTGCTGCATGGCTGCCAGAGTCTGCCCAATGGCCTGCACTGCCTGAGTCTGCATCAAGAACATCTGCTCCACTGTCATCGGGGGTGGCGGGGGAGGCTGCCTCTGTTGTTCCTCCTGCTGGTCATGCTGCTCTTGCTGAGCACGCCTGTTGCATCGGCGCCTGTTGTCAGACATCTGTGGAAGACATTCATACATCAGCGTTGATCTTACAACCCTCCGGCATAAGAAAAGAGAATACAGAATTCTTCATGACACTGAGTGAACAAAGAGCTTCACTGATCCCCATTACGATTCAACACAGCTTCTCAGATAAGAAGGAAAGTAGAAGTAAATGGCTTCCCAACTAAATAACTGACTTTATTAATATTATAGCTAGGCCAAACTGCAGGAGAAACCCACAGGTTGGCAACAGTCATTACAAAGATTCAAATCCAGCACAAGTTCATCATAACAAGCATGCAAGCAACTGATAAGCAAACTAAACTAAATGGAAGCAACTGATAAGCAAACTAAACTAACTATCTAAGACTGAGACGTCTGACTTAAGAATTATTACAAACTTCGACGCTAACGATCTAAGGATCCAGATCTATCCTGGTCCTACAGGCAGGGGAACCATAAGTGTGGTGACCACGTGGCGGTGAGCGGTAAGGGTGCTGAGTCCCAACAGGAGCGGGAGAACCACCCTCCTGGTGATGGCGCTCTGCCAGCTCAGCACGCAACTCCGCAATCTCCGTTCGAGCCCTGCTCAGCTCGTCCAGAGAGTGATCCAGCTCAGTGTTAAGCACTGCGACTAGGTTGACTGTGCTGCTCAACCTAGGGTTAGCCTCACCAACAGGTGAGACAACCACACTCTCTGTGCTGCCAGTAGGGCGGCGGGGGTAGTACCGAAGGTTAAGACCGTCGGCCACCCCACCGAACAAAGAACAGTACTGGGAGAGTGCACGTCGTGCTGCATCCTGCATAGCCGCCTCTGCAGTGTCCCTCTCGGAGATGGAATAGTGCTCCGAAACGGCCTCCGCACCCCGGAGGTCATCCTCCGGACGGCGAACTAGGCAGGTAGCCTCCCAGCGGTCCAGGTACCTCCCGCGGCTGTGCTGGTAGACTACACAACGATACTCGATCGACCAGGTGTGCCGGTCAAAAGCCTGGCGCAGCAAGGTGTCGAGTGCGTCGTGGAAGTGACAACCGCGGGCGGCGTCACGGGTGATGGGTCGGGCGACCCATCCTTCCGCCTCCTGCGGCTCAGAGGACTCCGTGCTGTGGTCTGAGTCGTCGTCGTCGGGGTCCCCTCCAGGACTTCCTCCGGTAGCTCCTCCAACAGCCGAGGCGTCCCGCGGTGGTGCAGGGGGCGCCTCCAGCTGGGCAACAGAGGAACGGGGCCTCACGGACTCCACCTCCTGCTGGGGTGGGGAGGAAGAGCCCTGCTGCTCTCTGTGCTGGCGCCTGCGTCCCTGCTCCTCACGCAGGCGGTGGTGCAGTCTCTCCAGGTGACTCGACTGACCGGACACGGTGCGGTGCAGAGGACGCTCCGCAAGTCGAGACGGCAGGAAGGGAATCACCGACTTACGTGCAGTGTGTCTAAGACGAGCCATCTACAAAAGACACCGTAAGCATAAGAGTAAGAGCAGAACTAATATGACAAGTGAATAAACCATAGACAGAATAAGATAAAAATTTTAACAAGGTATAATATAGTATATATATATGTAGTAAAACATAGGGTTGGTCGAGGTGACCGACTTTTGAAGTAACATCAGAGGTCAAGGTGAGGGGGGAAGGTCAATAGTCCTTAGTACGACCAGTGCTACTCTAGGTCAGCGGTCCTACAGTCAGCACGGCTTTGATACCACTTATGTCACACCCGGTTTTGGAAGGCAAACCAAGTGCGAACTATGTACGTGCCAGGATCAGAACTCACGTACACAGCGATTACATAAATGAACATCAATGCACATTGCTCGAATAATAACTTAAGAGAGTATTAACTTATTACATCACAGAGTCATAGACATCCACATAGTCATCGTCTTAACAGGTAAATCAAAGTGCTAGCGAAACGCAGTAAAGATAAGGCCTTCACAGGCAGCTGACTGGGGGTTGCCGCCAACCCACACCTAGAATTCGTCGTAGTCTTGGAACTCCTGGAAGTCTCCTTCCACGGCTTCGCCTTCTCCTGAGCAGTGGTTACAATGCGGACAACCTGGTGTTTTGTGGTAAAGCAAGGATGAGTACACATCAATGTACTCAGCAAATGTCCCGTTTGACTGAAGTGGACTAGCTTTATGTGGGGTTAGGCTCAAGCAGTTGCTTTTAGTTGGTCAGGTATTTATCATTAGTAGAAGCCAGATTTTAGCATTAACCAACCCATGAACCATTTCCTCATTGAGGAACAACATCATCATATTCGAACCAAAACCATAACATAATCCTTGTATCTCGAACCATCTGTATCTCTAATCAAAGAGGATCCCAAGGCTGCTCTTAACCGTGAGCACGGCTGATATATCAGTTTCACTACCCTCTGCAGAGGTCGCACACTTTACCCATGAGTCATGATTCCCTTTCTGCCCGGGGAGAGCTAATCCCCATTGACCACTACCTAGGTGGTCCGGCAGGGTATCACTACGTAGCTTTTACAAAGATTCCCTAGAGATCATAGCTGCCCGTTAGGTTTCTCCAGTTTGATAAACACAGTACTCCTCCCCGCAGGAGAGTGACTAACAAAAGCAAAACGAAAGAACCTCGGCACTCAGCCTCGGTAGAGCAAGCACTGTGCCTGGACTGAAAGTTGCCTAGAGGGGGGGTGAATAGGCAAGTTAAAACTTTTTCAACAAAAACTAGAAGCAAACTGGGTAAAACTGAATTGATCTCGAAATTTACCCAGTTAACTTTGGAAATGAGATGTTCTAGTTGATCCACAGGGTTCAAAATAGTAGATCTGAGAAGGGCACTTCTCAAAATCCACACACCAAATATATATAAACAAATCTTCCACGCAATGGTGAGAGAACGAAGAACACAAACAAACACAATGAGCAAGAATACAAGAGACACAAGATTTATCCCGAGGTTCGGTCACACCACCAAGGTGCCCTACTTCCTCGTTGAGGCGCCCACAAAGAGCCGGGTCTCTTTCAACCCTAATCCTCCCTTTGCCGACCACAAAGGTCAAGCCCACACACTAATCTTTGCTCAAACGAGTGGGTAATACAAACTTTCTTGTGGTCTTCCACAAGATTTGGAGACTCACAAGAGACACCTAGTCGTCTAGGAGCTAGAAGCTCCAAGAGTAATGAATCCACAAAGAACTCGATGTAGTACCAAAGCTCGAATGAAGAAGTGTAAGAGAGATTTGGAGATGAAGCTCAAAAACCGCAGCTCTCAAACTCACTCAAAGATTTCTCTCCAAAGATTTGAAATGGGAGAGGCAAGAGGTGTGTGAGAGAGAGTGAGAGGTGTTTCTCAGGTTGGGAATGAAGTTTTGTGCGTGCTCTACTGTGGGGAAGAGTGTGGGAGGTGTATATAAAGGTGCCCCCAAAAGCTGGTGGCCGTTGGGGAAATCTGACTGAAATTCGGTTGAACCGGTTCTAAAACCGGTTGAACCGGATTCCACTAGTCGGTTTTCGGTTCACTGGCGGACTCAGTCGGAGACTGGACCGGACTCAAATTCGGTTCAACCGGTTTCAAATTCGGTTGAACCGGATTCAAAATTCGGTTGAACCGGTTTCAAATTCGGTTGAACCGGTTTTCCAAAAATCTGCACACGACTTTTTCTGACAGGACTGACTGGCAGACTGGCAGTGACAGAGGGGAACAGTGCAGAAACCGGTTGAACCGGTTTGCAAATTTGGTTGAACCGGTTTGCAAATTCGGTTGAGTCAGGCCGAAATTCGGTTGCTCCGTTTTGCAAATTCGGTTGAGCCGGGCCAAAATTCGGTTGGTCCGTTTTCCAAATTCGGTTGAGTCAGGCCAAAATTCGATTGCTCCGTTTTTCAAATTCGGTTGAGCCGGGCCAAAATTCGGTTGATCCGTTTTGCAAATTCGGTTGAGCCGGGCCAAAATTCGGTTGAACCAATTTTTGAAACTGTTGCGCAGATTTTGAGAAAAGTGAAGTGAAACAGGGGTAAAATGGAAGTTTTAGATCAAGGATTTTGAGCTTTAGTACCAACACCAACCTTCTTTATGGATCCCTCTTGATAGTACGACGATTCCTATACTCAAGTTAGATAAAATATAATTAAGTAAACTCCTTGAGTCATTGGTGTCTCAAGTGTGATTTCTCCATGGTGTTGCTTCATAAGGATCACAAATATCTTTGTCTCACCTTTTGAAGCAAACACAAATCGAGCCTGTGACTTGTGCCATTTCACCATATATGAGTTCAAATTATGGCTTCAAGTCACCTTACTGATGCATCAACATGTTGTAACTCTTCATAGCTGATTAGTTCATCGACTTAGTGCAAGTACTCTCTTCTTCACCTTAGCCATGGTACCTTGGTCTATAAGCCGTCGCTTGGCCTTCACCTTCGCTTAGTTCCTCGAAGCCCTTTCCTT
This sequence comes from Zea luxurians, assembly GCA_029449295.1. Lineage (NCBI taxonomy): Eukaryota > Viridiplantae > Streptophyta > Magnoliopsida > Poales > Poaceae > Zea > Zea luxurians. Next base: position 37,433,775 of record JAOPSE010000001.1, on the reverse strand, counting down.
GCTATCTTCACCCTATCAAGCCATTCTTGAGTCACATCCTATTGAGCATCCATTGAGAGAATCATTTCTTCAATATTGTGAACCTTGCTTGAATGTCATCTAGATATAACTGCTAAGATCAATCAAGCTCTAGTTTGATTCTCATATATTCATATATGGACTAATAGTAATATGGTCAAGCCAATTCACGATTCCTCATATCTTATTCACTTTGGCTTGACCAATCCTCTTAATCACTTCAACCTCTATTATGATCATATTTATGCATAGTGATTTCTCAGGACTTGTCCATATATTCAAACCAATATAGAGACCATATTATATCCATTTGCATTGTCTCACTGGTTATTTGACCTTGTGTTGAACCTTGTTCACTGATCATTATACACTATTCAAGTATGTTCATCACACTGAATTCCCTGTTCAACACTTAGCAAACTTGTTAGACCTTTAAATGTGTTGTTATCCAAATCACCAAAACTCACAAAAGGGATCAATGCACTTTCAATCTCCCCCTTTTTGGTGATTGATGACAACACATTTAAAGCTTACATAAGATTTGATAAATAAGATTTTGAATCCTATGATATAGTTTCCTTCCCCTAAATATGTGCATTTCAGAAAATACCAATTTTGTACTCAAATGCCAAAAGCACATATTTGGGTCAAAGTATGGAGACAACTTATATCATACTATTCGTGGGGTGCAGTGTGTCATAAAATAAACGTGATGCTCATGACATAGTATGCACTCATCAACTTTCTACATCTTATGTTTTTCATATGATTCCCCCTTTTTGTTAATTATTTCTCTCCTTTTCAAAAGTCTTCTAACACTTAGTTACATAAGACTAAAGGTAAGCTTTAATGCAAAATTTCTCCCCCTTTGTCATAAATCTCCAAAAAGGATACAAAGAATATAAAGGGTAGAAATTATGAGTAAGCATGATGTGAACACACTATCATGAAGAGGGTCCTTAGATGGCACAAAGGTAATGGAGAAGTGTCATAAGTGATGTACCTTTGCGTTTTACCTTTTCAAAGGGGTGTTCCACACTTGTGTTGTATTTAGAGTTCATTTTGCAATCTCTTGTTGGCATAATTGTGACATAGGTCCAAGATATCAAATGAATATTGTCATACTAATTGAAAGATAAATCTTGATACATGGAGTCTAGATGTCACCTAGCATTTTCTTATCATAACAAGAGGCAGCATGAAAATTGCACAAGTATGAATTATACAACTAGTGATCATGTACGAAAAATATCAATTGAAAACCACCAATTGATACAATTTGATAGATAATTAGATCACTAATTGCATATTACACTAAGTTCTCCTCAAGTTTTAGTGCACACATATATATGAATTCAATTGATACCTATTGAGAGTACTTATTTGCAACTTAAAGTACCATTGGCATAAAAGGAGTATCAATTGAACATAATCATGCAACATAAAAAACATGTGCACTATTTAATCAATTAAGTTCTAGACAGGAGAATCTATAAGCTATGCTACTTCAGATATTTGTAATCCAAAAAGATGTTATACATATTTACCAATTTTAGATGACGTTGGAGTAGCATATACAAGAGAAACTCATTCTCTTATGAAATGTATAGAAGATACATTTATTGGAGCAAAGAATCTTTGATACCCATCAAAATTTGCAGTGGAAGCGATTGTCTTTGCCTGAAAATTCCTTTCTAATTTGGGACTACACACATAATAGACTTGAAAATGAAGTTAGTCTCAAAGATTCAAATTATAGACTATTCTCCCCCTAAATGTGTGCATACAAGTGATGAATACTTGTTTATCTTATGCACTTGGACTTGTGAGGCCAGGGAATTAAGTTCTACAATTTGAACCTTGGTACAAATAAAGTATGAAAATATGAAATTGCACCAATTTAAGGAATTACTCATAATCAAAAGGTATACTAATAGACATGATATGCAATATTTTAAGCCAAGATTCAAGTGCAACCTTATGATGTGACTTAAGATATTGCATTTACATGCATACACTAACTTGTAAGAGCCTAGATACACAAATATAATACAATAGTTCATGGAGTGACACACCTTTGTTCCATGCCATATGGTCTTCATTATAATCATGAATTTCTATCTTAGCTTTTGACAGGCTTGACATTTCAAAGAGAAACTTATCCTCTTTAAACGATCAAGAGAAACCCATTCTTTTCAAAGAACTACACAAGTTCACTAAAAGAAAATGTTAGTATTTAAGGACACAGGATATAGAATGAGCTCCCCCTAAATGTATGCATCAAGTACTCGAATTACTTGTAACATGCACTTGATTCAATTAAGATTCTTAGAGGAGTTCATCATATATCTTGGTCAAGGCATAATATATTTGAAACAATTGAATTTATGCTAGAGAACACATATCGTTCCTCAATAGAACTAATCCATGGGGTGACATGTGGTAAATATTTGATCATTTCCTTGGAACCACTCATCCTCATTTGATGTTCTCCAAGGTGTGAGACTACAAAACATGAACTTGAAGAAATCATTAGCCTCACAAGATATAGGCTAAACTCTTCCTCAATTTGTGCATGCAAGAGTACACAAAGTACACTTATGCACATTAACAATACGAGGTTAAAGGAGATGTTTGCACTATATCTTGGTTTAACATAACATGCTTTACATAGATGATGAAAATTAAACCAATTAAAAGTTTAAGAACTAAAAGTATATCAATTGAAATCTTGGAGGGTAAAGCATGCTAATATGAACCTCAACCTCATAATGAAGGATATCATATAAATATGTCACTACATCTTCATTATTTGGTTGACAAAAATATATAACTCCCTTCTTGATTCACTGTGATCTCTTTTCTCTTTGTAGTTTCATCCAACCAAGTGATCTCGAACTTCATTCATTTTTTTGTAGATTTTGAATCCATCTTGAAAGCTCTTGGAAGGATCTCGTTGTAACACTTAGAAAAGAGAGCATTAAAAACACAAGAGAGGGTTTCACAAATGATGATCCTTATATGTGGATGGCAAATGAATCATCATTATTGAAACCCAAAAGGATAGACTAAATTCCTTTAAATTAGTGCACACATATAGTTGATGTCAAAGTTATATGCACTATTGAACATTTTATATTGCAAGGAATTTAACCTATACTATGGTACATCCCACTAAGGATAGAATACTAAAACAACTGAAGGAGAGGAAGTTTTCATACCTTGGCCTCTTATCAACTCCATCTTACTTTAGTTGAATAGTATCCTTTAAGCTTGTGATTTATCCAATTTAATAATAAGCACCATCTCTTAACATAGATTTTCTATGGATAAACTCAACACAAGAGATGGCAATAGTAGCACAAGCACTAGTTTCTTATTTTGCAACCCTTTATATGTGGAAGGCAAGTGTGTTGCTAAAATAAAGAAACCTCATAATATGGACTAAATTTCCCTTGAGCCCTCATGCACAATATATTTTTAATGACATGGATAATATGCATGGTTATTCAATGAAGTCTAAAGGGTTGACTTAATCCATATTATGGTGAGTGTCTAATAAAGAAGAATCAAATCCAAATTAACTAGATAGAGAATACGTCACATATTTTTGGATTGTTCATTATATGATAATATTCATTCATCTTCCAATTGGACCTTTATTTCATAATCAACAACTGATGTATATCCTCAAGTGCTTCTTTTCCCTTAGTGGCTACACAAGTCACAAAAGAGATAAGATTTGAAAATAATATGCACTTAAGATTCAGTTGTTACCACCTTGCTACTATCTCCAAAGATGATTTATACATTCATTATCGAGCACCCAACTTGATCCATTGAAGAAGTGATCCTACAAAACAAGTTTAAGCTTCGTATTTTGGTACACAATTTGAATTGGGTCCTTTGAGATTAGTAATAAGAGCCTTGAGTACCCACACAATCCTTATTGTGGCCTTTCCCTTTGTGTAGGCACCCACATATACTCAACCATCTTACATGGTTTCAAATCAATATTTAATCACATAGATGAAAACTAGAGTTAAGAATAGGAGCCTTTTCTCCTTTTTCTTAATACATCGTTGTGTTGCCTTCTTGATGATGAACCTAGCTTGACCTTGGGTGCACCTAGCTTATCAAGGTTAGTCGCACAAGCATTCATATCATGAAGACAAGTTATGCATGGAATTTACAACTTAGTGATCCAACTCAATGTGAAGCATATGGATATCGATTGAAGTATATTTCTAAGATATCAAAATATGGGTTTCCAAAATTTAGAGAGTATGGATCACTAATTGTACCTTTTACAGTTTAAAAATCATATCCATATTAGTGCATATGTATGTGATGAATATCAACAAAAAGATTCTTATGCACTTTTAGAATTAACGATAAGGGAATTTTAAACTGCATCAAGAGTAGCTATTTAGAAAACAAAGATTACAATCCATATGAATGAGATACAAATTTACCATTTTGGATTGTCTTAGTATAGCTTACTCAAGTGAAACTTATTCTCTATGACACAAGATATATATAATGTGCTCCCACTAGATATGTGCATCAAGTATTTGAATGACTTGCCAAATGCACTTTCAATTCAGTTAAGAGTCTCATGAGGAGTACATTACATATATTGGTCAAGGCATGACCAATTTGCAATGAATTAACTTATGCCTAAGAGTACTTACCACCATATAGAATGTACCATTTTTTATACCAATTTGACAGATCTTACTATCTGTGGTGGTGTCACCTTAGTATTCTTCTTTTCATCATTTGTGGAGACTTCCTTCTTTGTTATCTCTTTTCCTTTTAAAACTAGTTGATAAAACACTTTGAAAAGAGGTATTAGTAGTACAAGGAAGTATTTAATGAATGATGATATCTATATATGAATGGCAAACAAATCATCATTTATGAGGCATAAAGGCATAAATTAAATTCCTTTTAAGTTAATGCACATGGAGCAGTGAATTCACAATATGCGGTAATTTACAAATTTAAGCCAAAAGGAATTTAACATTCATATTGACATTCCTTTCCATAGAATATATTATTACCAATTGAAAGAATGCTACTTGGCTACTATTGATCAACTACCAATTGAAGCAATTTGTTCCATACCTTTGCCTTGAGCATTCCTAATCTTTCTTTTAGGTGAAGATTAACCTTTAAAGCTTGTGATTTTACCAATTGAAAGAGCACAATCTCTACTTATGAATTTCCATTAAATATCTTAAAAGAGATTGTATTAGTAACACAAACAATAGTTTCCTATTTAGCAACCTCTAGTATATGAATGACAAGGTTACTAAAACAAGGAAACTTCATGATATGAACTAAATTACCCTTACAAGCATCATGCATAACATCAATTGTAAAAAAATGAAAGTAGCATGATTATTTAATTAAGTTTACATGGCAAGTTTAATTCATAGCATGATGAGTGATTAATGGAGAAGACTCAAAACCAATTTAAACAAGAGTGAATACATCACATAGTATTGGTTCGATCTTCTTTGAATGTTGAATGGCACACTCTATTTGGGAAACACATTCTCATGTTGTGAGACTACATAAACACTTAGATAGAAACATTAGTCTCACAACTCTAGTCATATAGAGAATTCCGCATTTGGTAAGTGCTATAAGAATTTGAATTTCTTACTTAGCACTCTATTCATTTAAGAACATGGGATAATACTCTTTATGTCTAGGTCATGGCAATAATATGATGATTAACTTGAAATATGCCATAAGATACATACAATCAATTTAAAGCATGTAGATTGTCACAATATAAAAATATGAACTTGCAATCTACCATATAATTAGATCCTTTCCAAAGCAAGGTAAAATCTTTTAAGTTCATTCTCAAGTGCTTCATTTTTCCTATGTGGATACAAAAGACACAAAGGAATATACCAATTAAAAGCAATGTGCACTTAAGAATTAATTGTTACCATCCTTTGGATATCACTTGGTTGTAGGCCTTTTGCTTGATTCCCACAAAGGTTAATCCTTATTCCCTTCAACAGAAGTTCTTGCAAGAGATGAATATGAAGTTAGTGATATAACAATTCAATTCAACTTTGGGTCAATCTTAAAGGATATACAATGTAAGATTGATAGCTTGAGATAAGAATTGAGTTAAACCGCTCAAGCACCCCAAAGCTTCATATCATCTCTAGGTACCTGCAAAACTTATTAAGTACATTTTGGTACCCATCTCATGATAGGTCCATCAAGGTTAGCCAATAAGGACTTAGGCACCCAAATAGCCTTGGTCCTAGAATGTGGTGAACTCATCACCTTTCTAGCACAAGAGTCAAATTTGGGTCTTCTAAGCATATTTGAATGTATTGACAAGTTAGGCTTAGGAGTTTTACCCATTGGACAAACCTTGAATAGATGACCTTTTTCACGGCAATTGTAGCAAATGCGATGCTTTTCCTTGCAATGCATTTGCCTTTTGCTTTCATCCTTTTTGATGGTCATCTTTCTTGATCGTGCAAGGTCTTGATTCTTCATGTGGGGGCATGAATCAATTTCATGGCCCTTCTCCTTGCATCCATAGCACCTCCTATCGCTTCTCTTTGATCTTTCTTTGTTGAAGCACATAGGTACATTGTTAGAGCAAATCATATGAGCATTAATTTTCTCACCATGGATTTTGCTCATGCCCTTCTTGGAAAGCTTGGTATTCTTTTGAAGGGGTTTTGTGCATGCTACGGTTGTCCCCTTCTCAAGCTTTTTCACCATATTATCACGGTTATCTTGAGAAGGTTGAGCATGACACTTTCCCTTCAAATGAGTTAAGATCCTTCTTAGCATTCCAACTTCTTCCTTGAGCTCTTTATTTTCTTGTGTGATAGAAATATCACTAATTCCTGAAATTTCTAGCTCAATGGAAGATTGGCTTTCTTGAGAGCAACATTTGTTAGCACATGATAATATAGTTTCTACTTGAGTACATGTGCATATGTGAGGTTGGTATGATTTCAAATTAGTTAACACAACCTCATGAGCCATTTCTAACATGATATGTGAATCCATCAATTTATTATGAGAGCACACAAGCATATCATGTTTTTCTTGTAAAGCTAGATTTTCAATATTTAGCTTTTCTATTGTGTTCTTGAGCATATCATTTTTACTTTTTAATTGAGCAATATATGATGAATGATTAACAACTTTAATTTGCTCAATTGAAATGTCTTCATACCTTTGGACCAAATCATCATGAGAGCACTTTAGCTTCTCATGCTCTTTGGTCAACTTCTCTAAGTCTTCGATTTTTCTGATGAGGAAGTCTTCTTGCTTATGAAGCATTTCTTTTTGTTCTTTCGCTCTTTTCATGAGTTTGAGCAAGCTCATCCGATGTTTCTTGCTTAGCTGAGCGAAGAATTGTTGAAGATCATCCTCATCTTCACTATCACTTTCTTGCTCCTCCTCATCCTCACTTTCGCTTTCACTGTCACTCCCATTAGCGATAAAGAACATATGAGAAGTGGATTTGAAAGACGAACCTTGTGAAGAGGTGGATTCGTCGTTTGGTCTCCATCGATCATTTTCTTCTTCTTCAATCTTGTTCTTCGCCTCATCTTCCTTCATTTTGAGGAACATCCTTTCGGCGATTCTCATGGCAAGGTCTATTGCCCTAGGATCAACATCTGCACCAAAAGATGAAGTCGAGACAACCTCAACTTTTTCAAGCTTAGAAGCACTTTCGTTTCTTAGTCCCCCCGACATGATCTTTCCTCACGCGGTTAAGCGTTAGAACGAGGATTAGGCTCCGATACCAATTGAAAGTTGCCTAGAGGGGGGGTGAATAGGCAAGTTAAAACTTTTTCAACAAAAACTAGAAGCAAACTGGGTAAAACTGAATTGATCTCGAAATTTACCCAGTTAACTTTGGCATTGAGATGTTCTAGTTGATCCACAGGGTTCAAAATAGTAGATCTGAGAAGGGCACTTCTCAAAATCCACACACCAAATATATATAAACAAATCTTCCACGCAATGGTGAGAGAACGAAGAACACAAACAAACACAATGAGCAAGAATACAAGAGACACAAGATTTATCCCGAGGTTCGGTCACACCACCAAGGTGCCCTACTTCCTCGTTGAGGCGCCCACAAAGAGCCGGGTCTCTTTCAACCCTAATCCTCCCTTTGCCGACCACAAAGGTCAAGCCCACACACTAATCTTTGCTCAAACGAGTGGGTAATACAAACTTTCTTGTGGTCTTCCACAAGATTTGGAGACTCACAAGAGACACCTAGTCGTCTAGGAGCTAGAAGCTCCAAGAGTAATGAATCCACAAAGAACTCGATGTAGTACCAAAGCTCGAATGAAGAAGTGTAAGAGAGATTTGGAGATGAAGCTCAAAAACCGCAGCTCTCAAACTCACTCAAAGATTTCTCTCCAAAGATTTGAAATGGGAGAGGCAAGAGGTGTGTGAGAGAGAGTGAGAGGTGTTTCTCAGGTTGGGAATGAAGTTTTGTGCGTGCTCTACTGTGGGGAAGAGTGTGGGAGGTGTATATAAAGGTGCCCCCAAAAGCTGGTGGCCGTTGGGGAAATCTGACTGAAATTCGGTTGAACCGGTTCTAAAACCGGTTGAACCGGATTCCACTAGTCGGTTTTCGGTTCACTGGCGGACTCAGTCGGAGACTGGACCGGACTCAAATTCGGTTCAACCGGTTTCAAATTCGGTTGAACCGGATTCAAAATTCGGTTGAACCGGTTTCAAATTCGGTTGAACCGGTTTTCCAAAAATCTGCACACGACTTTTTCTGACAGGACTGACTGGCAGACTGGCAGTGACAGAGGGGAACAGTGCAGAAACCGGTTGAACCGGTTTGCAAATTCGGTTGAACCGGTTTGCAAATTCGGTTGAGTCAGGCCGAAATTCGGTTGCTCCGTTTTGCAAATTCGGTTGAGCCGGGCCAAAATTCGGTTGGTCCGTTTTCCAAATTCGGTTGAGTCAGGCCAAAATTCGGTTGCTCCGTTTTTCAAATTCGGTTGAGCCGGGCCAAAATTCGGTTGATCCGTTTTGCAAATTCGGTTGAGCCGGGCCAAAATTCGGTTGAACCAATTTTTGAAACTGTTGCGCAGATTTTGAGAAAAGTGAAGTGAAACAGGGGTAAAATGGAAGTTTTAGATCAAGGATTTTGAGCTTTAGTACCAACACCAACCTTCTTTATGGATCCCTCTTGATAGTACGACGATTCCTATACTCAAGTTAGATAAAATATAATTAAGTAAACTCCTTGAGTCATTGGTGTCTCAAGTGTGATTTCTCCATGGTGTTGCTTCATAAGGATCACAAATATCTTTGTCTCACCTTTTGAAGCAAACACAAATCGAGCCTGTGACTTGTGCCATTTCACCATATATGAGTTCAAATCATGGCTTCAAGTCACCTTACTGATGCATCAACATGTTGTAACTCTTCATAGCTGATTAGTTCATCGACTTAGTGCAAGTACTCTCTTCTTCACCTTAGCCATGGTACCTTGGTCTACAAGCCGTCGCTTGGCCTTCACCTTCGCTTAGTTCCTCGAAGCCCTTTCCTTGCTATCTTCACCCTATCAAGCCATTCTTGAGTCACATCCTATTGAGCATCCATTGAGAGAATCATTTCTTCAATATTGTGAACCTTGCTTGAATGTCATCTAGATATAACTGCTAAGATCAATCAAGCTCTAGTTTGATTCTCATATATTCATATATGGACTAATAGTAATATGGTCAAGCCAATTCACGATTCCTCATATCTTATTCACTTTGGCTTGACCAATCCTCTTAATCACTTCAACCTCTATTATGATCATATTTATGCATAGTGATTTCTCAGGACTTGTCCATATATTCAAACCAATATAGAGACCATATTATATCCATTTGCATTGTCTCACTGGTTATTTGACCTTGTGTTGAACCTTGTTCACTGATCATTATACACTATTCAAGTATGTTCATCACACTGAATTCCCTGTTCAACACTTAGCAAACTTGTTAGACCTTTAAATGTGTTGTTATCCAAATCACCAAAACTCACAAAAGGGATCAATGCACTTTCATGGACCCCATTGACGGCACGACGGCGAAGCAACTACACCTCTAGTTCCTCTAATTAATTAGCTAAGGGCATCCCATTTCACCCTCATGGTTGCACTGTTATCCCGGGTTGTCACTCAACGAACAGGTCCTTACGGAGAGGTACTCAGGAAACAGCCTGAGCCCCCTAGAGTATCACAAGATCATCAACATCATCAGGATAACAGTATCATAAATAGTCACATCATGTTCATTGATTAAAGTAAGGCAATAGCATAATGCTAACCATGATAACCCAAAAGGTAAATGAGGATAAGGTAAATAGAAAGCTAGTCAATCCTTAGGTTTCAAGTAAGTAATGCGGGATAGTAAGTTATAAGTGAATAGGACATAATGGGTCAGAGGACACTTGCCTTCACCAAACTGCTGATCAGGGACTTCCTCTGCAACTTCCTCGGGAAACACAGACTGCTCGTTGTCTACGTAAAGTAATCATTCACACTATGCACTTGGGAAATAACAAACAAAAGCAATATACCAACCATATGCAGCAGAGAGATCACAAGTTCATAATAGAAAAGGGATAGGCACTCTGGTATTCCCTAGGTCTAAGGTAGAGGACTATACAAAGTGATTCATTATTCACTAATCAAATTTAAGTCAGTGGTGGGGTTAAATCATTACATAGTGTTAAGTCCATAAACTTAAGTGCTCCAACTTCTATTAAAGTCTACTATCTTTTATTTATCTCAAATAGGGTTCCCATAACATTAATTTTACCCTAATGATCAACTATTAATTGGGACATAGAAACAGCAGGGAAACATTGCTTAAACAGATAGATAATAATATTATGAACATTTTGCAATTTGAAGCACCTAATTTGGAGTTCATATGACAAAGTTATGAATTTTACAAGTTTAGGGATTAAAAATATACCCTAAATACTTATTTTGGATTAAATAAAAGATCCGAGGACCCAACTGCGAAAATCCAGGGACGGCGGGTTAATTCTCAGAAAACCGGGGGTCTCTTTAAGAAAACGAGCGGGCGAAGGGGTATCGGGCTCCTACGGTCGTCGGATCTCAGATCAACGCCCGAGATTAGATCGCGGGCAGGCGCGCGAGCGAGCGGCAGCCTGAGCGGCTGACAGGCGGGGCCAGGCGGGCAGCGCGGGCGCGGGACTGACAGGCGGGGCCGGGCGGCAGAGCGGGGCGCGAGCGGGCTGACAGGCGGAGCCACGCGGGCAGCGCGGGCGCGGGACTGACAGGCGGGGCCCAATTGGCAGGGAGGCGGGGCGCGGGGGAAACGGCTCTGGGCCGTTGGATCTTAGGCGGACGGCTAGGATTGGACTCGGCCTATTTAAAATAGGGCCATCCGATCTGAGATGGACGGCGGGGATGGGGCGGCTGGCTTCTGTTTCCTTCCCCAGCCGGCTGAGGCGGCGGCGCCCGTCCCGCGGCGGAGAACTCGCCGGAGACGAGGGGTGCGGGGGCCCTGCGGGTCCCTGGGGCGACCTGGGCGGCCGGGGAGGTTGGGGAGGGCGCGAGGAACCTTTTGGTGGGGGCTAGATTGGGGCAGGGGCACCGGAGGGGGGCGGTCCACGGCGAAGCGGCTCGGCGGCGGCGCTATGGGACTCCGGCGAGCAATTAAACGCGATAGAGTGCAATAGAGGGGAAGGGAGGGGGCATGGGAGGTTCCTTACCTCAAGGCGAACTCCGGGGACTCCTTGGTGGCGACAATGGCGCGACGACGGCCCGGGTCGGCGGTGGCGGACCTCCGCGACTGCGCAGCGAACGGCGGGTGAGCGCGGACAGAGGAATTCGGGGAGGGAGAGGGAAAATTGGGGCGCGTCCCGGGTTGCGGACGTCGGGGCGGAGCTCACCGTGGCAGAAGGCACGGCGGGGCTCCAACGGCGACGGAGGAACGAGCTCGGGCGGCGGCGGTTCGTGGCGACGGCGCTTTGGCGTGCGCGCAGCGAGGGGGAGATGGGAGGGAGGCCTGCAGGTGCGCAAATGAGGGAGGGGGAGATGGCGAGCTAGGCTTCGGGCTCAAGTGACCGAGGGCGAGGCGGTTGCGAGCTTCACGCGCGACGTGGGCGCGGAGTCCGCGGCACGCGCGGACCGGGGCGGCGGTTACGCGAAGACGGAGAAGCTGACAGCCGGGGCCCGCGGGCAGAGAGAGAGGAGAAAGCGGGCGCGGGCGCGGAGAACGGTTGCGCTGACGGGCGGGCCCGCCAGGGCAGAGAGAGCGGGGGAAAGCGGGCGCGCGGGATGGGGAAAGCGGCTGCGCTGACGGGTGGGCCCGCCAGGGCAGAGAGAGGAGGGGGGAGAAGGCGCGCGCGCGGGATGGGCCGATTGGGCCGAAAGGCCGAGGGGGGCGGGGATATGGGCCTTTTTCCCTTTTTCTTTTATTCCAGCAATTGTTTTCCCCTTTTCTTTTTATTTTCTCTATTTGATTCAAATTCAAATAAGCCACAAATTCAAATTAGACTTTCCAAGAATTATGCACCAAACAAAAGTGAAATCTAGGGTTCAACATGATGCAACAATTCATACTCCCTTGGAGTTTGAGCTAATAGACTATAGTTACAAATAAAATAACCACTTTTCTCCTATAGAAATGAGAAAGAGAAGATTGGGGAAGGATGAGAAAAGGGAAGTAACACCTGAATTTTTGAATATGAGCAAAGAAATTTTATACCCCCAAATTCAGGGTGTTACACCAACTAATGGTGTGCGGCGATGGTGAAGTGCTTCTTTGCTCGGGTCCGCGCAGAAGGATAGAGGAAAAGAGGAAAGAGGGCGCCCGAAGACTTTATGACCCGCAGAGTTTAGCTGGTAACGGCCCCGAGGTTCGCGGCACGCTCCGCCATGGCCGGGGATCCGTTGAGGGGAACGCGCGGAGCGGACTAGGCGACTGACACAGCGGACCCACGGTTCAGTGTTGTCGGTGTTTCGAAACTCGGGGGGTCCCTAGACCGACGAGTGAATTGTCGCCGCGTGCCCCAGCCCAGATGGGTCGACGCGAGGCGGAACACGAAGGGGGAAAGGAAGCAGCCGGAGGGAGGCAGGCGTGAGAGAGTGGATCCCGCGGCCTTCGTGTTAGCCCCGCGCCTGAGTCGGGTACGTTTGCAGTAGGGGGATACAAGCGTCCACGTGGGAGTGGGAGCGAGCGGCCTTGAGCGAGCGCCGTCCCGTCCTTCTCTGCGTGGGCCAACCTTCTATAAGAGGGCCCTGGTCCTCCCTTTTATAGGCATAAGGAGAGGATCCAGGTGTACAATGGGGAGTGTAGCAATGTGCTAACGTGTCTAGCGGTGGAGAGCTAGCGCCCTAAGTACATGCCATCGTGGCAGCCGGAGAGGTCTTGGCGCCCAGTTCGCGTGGTGTCGTGGCCGTCGGAGGAGTGCTGGAGCCTGGCGGGAGGACAGCTGTTGGGGCTGTCGAGTCCTTGCTGACGTCTTCTTGCTTCCGTAAGGGGGCTGAGAGCCGTCGTCGTCACAGGGCATGCGGGGCGCCATCATTACTCGCATGGTGGAGTGAGCCAGATGGGACGCCGGTCTGGTTCCCCGTAGCCCGAGTCAGCTCAGGGTAGGGTAATGATGGCGCTTCCTGTTGACGTGGTCGGTCCGTGCCCTAGGCTGGGCGAGGTGGAGGCTCCTCCGAGGTCGAGGTCGAGGTCGAGCCCCCTGGTCTAGCGAGGCGGAGTTCGTCGTCTTCCGGGGTTGAGCCCATGTCCGAGCCCTGGGGTCGGGCGAGGCGGAGTTCGCCGTCTTCCGGGGCTGAGCCCGAGTCCGAGCCCTGGGTCGGGCGGAGCGGAGTTCGCCGTCTTCCGGGGTTGAGCCCATGTCCGAGCCCTGGGTCGGGCGGAGCGGAGTTCGCCGTCTTCCGGGGCTGAGCCCGAGTCCGAGCCCTAGGGTCGGGCGAGGCGGAGTTTCCTATGACGCTCGAGGCCGGCCTTGGCTGCTGTCAGCCTCACTCTGTTGGGTGGCTCAGCAGTCGGAGCGGCGCAGGCGGCGCTGTCCTCTTGTCAGACCGGTCAGTAGAGCGGCGAAGTGACTGCGGTCGCTTCGGCTCTGTCGACTGGAGGGCGTGCGTCAGGATAAAGGTGTCAGGCCACCTTTGCATTAAATGCCCCTGCGATTTGGTCGGTCGGCGTGGCGATGTGGCCAAGGTTGCTTCTCGGTGAAGACTGGGCCCGTTGCTGGAGGGGGGTCCTCGGGCGAGATGTAGGTTCTCCGGGGTCGGCTTCCCTTGCCCGAGGCTAGGCTCGAGCGAGGCACGATCGTGTCCCTTGAATGGACCGATCCTTGACTTAATCACACCCATCAGGCCTTTGCAGCTTTGTGCTGATGGGGGTTACCAGCTGAGATTTAGGGGTCTTGAGGGTACCCCTAATTATGGTCCCCGACAGTAGCCCCCGAGCCTCCAAGGGTGTACTAATACTCGCTTGGAGTATTTTTCCGCACTTTTTTGCAAGGGGACCAGCCTTTTTCGGTTCCATTCTGTTCCGATGGGTGCGCGCGAGCGCACCCACCGGGTGTAGCCCCCGAGGCCTCGGAGGAGTAGTTTTACTCCTTCGAGGTCTTAGTGCGTTTCGCAACACTTCGGCTAGTCTAGTTGTTCCCTCATGCGAGCTGGCCGTAGCCCGAGTGCACGGTCGGGTCCCAAGTTCTCGGGTTGGTATGTTGACGCTGTCAATGGTTTGGCCGGAGCCAGGTTTGCGAGAGCAGCCCCCGAGCCTCTGCACAGGGCGAGAGGACGGTCAAGGACAGACTCGTCTTTTTTACATACGCCCCTGCGTCGCCTTTCCGCAAGGAGGAGGGGGGAAAGCGCCATGTTGCCCTCGGAGGGCGCTGAACATGGTGTTTCCGGTGAGCTGCTGGCGGGTAATCCGAGCGGACGCCCGTGCCCCATTTGCTAGGGGTCGGCTAGAGGCCCGGAGGCGCGCTACAAAAGTACCTGCAGGTGATCTGCCGGACCCGGTCCCCTTTGACGGGGTCCGAGGGCTCGATGCCTCCCTCTAATGGGATTCCGTTACAAGATCGCTCCCGCTGGTCTCGGAAATGTCCTAGGGTACCTCGGGAGCGTAGCCCGAGCCTTGGTTATGTATCGAACGTACCCAGGGTCATCCCTCGCTCTGTGTCTGAGGCGACTGTGAACCCTTCGAGGGCCAGCCTATGAACCCCTGATCAGTAATGGGCGCGGAGCCCGAGTGGCCTGAGGCGGCCGTTGAACCCTTTGAGGGGCCAGCCATCGAACCTTTGACCAGTAGTGGGCGTAGAACCCAATCGATCTGAGGCGGCCGTTGAACCCCTCCGAGGGGCCAGGTTTCGAACCTCTGATCAGTAGGGAGGCTCGGAGCCTGTTTCCTTCACGGAGAAGGGTCCTTTTCGGGGTATCCCCCTTTCCCGGTCCCTCTTGTAAGAGAGAGAAAGAGGAAAAGGAAAAGGATACGAAGTCGAATGACGTGGCGTACCTTTTTTTCGACGTGGTTATTATGGCGAAGGCGAAGCGTCGCTTGCTTCTCCCGCCTGAGGCGCTGCCTGTCCTGCCGTGGAGTTAATGCAACGGGGCGAGCGGTTCGCGAGGCGGTCGTTGCGCGTGTTCGAGCCGTTCGAGGAACGGATCATGGGCGCACCGTCTTCATGCCGTGAGAGAGGGCTCCCTCGCTGCCCCTGGATGGGACGTAAGCTTGGCTGACGACGTGACCGCTGCTCCTGCCCGCCTGTCACCGCCATTACTGCCAGCCCATTTTTGACCGCATTTGACCGTCGTGCTTGGCTGGCACTACAGGGTTGCCTCGAGTCGTGGTATTGACTCCGCAGTCGAGGAGGCGTGGTAGTGGCGCGAGTGGCGGTGCAGTTGCTCGCACGTAGCAACCGGCGTGCCGGTTGCATGACGCGTGGGCCTAGACCTCCATGCTGGGCACGTTGGAGTCGAAGGGTGCGCCCACTTGGCACGGTTGCATGCCGCCTGCATGGCTGTCCGCCCTTTCACCCGCTGGTCTAGGCGAAAGTGGAGGAGTGCTTGTAACCGCCGGGTGGTTGCATGCACCGCGCGCGTGGCGGTTTGGCTTCTTCTCCCCTGGACCGGCTTGCATGATGTGTGGGACCCAGCCCCCGCGCCGTGGGGGGAGAATCTTGGAGCGTGTTGGAGAAGACTCAACCCACAACGGTTGAGGGCGCAAGTGGGGAGAGTCGCCTTTAAAAGGGGGGCGACCCCCTTGGAGGGCAACCATGTCTTCGCGCTCCCCTCATGCATCGTGCCTTTCCACCTTCCGAGCCCCCCGGATGGGGGACGCCCGCAATCCTTCCGCCTTGTCGTCGAAGGAACGCAACTTCAAAGGAACGCTGAGGGGGTTGCCCCCTTCTAGCCCCCGAGGGAGGGTCGGGCTTTGCCGAGGCAAGGCTGACCCTTCCTTGACGACCAGACTTGGTGTGTGAACGAGGTATATGAGCAACTTGAAAGCATCTTAAGGGTAGAAGCGATGTAGCTGTTGGATGTTCCAAGTGTTGCCGTAGACCTCGCCTTGACTGTTGGCCAGCTTGTATGTTCCGGGCTTCAGAACCTTGGCGATGACGAACGGCCCTTCCCAGGGAGGCGTGAGTTTGTGCCGCCCTCGGGCGTCTTGTCGCAGCCGAAGCACCAGGTCACCCACCTGGAGGTCTCGGGACCGAACCCCTCGGGCATGGTAGCGTCGCAGGGACTGCTGGTACCGCGCCGAGTGTAGTAAGGCCATGTCCCGAGCCTCCTCCAGCTGGTCCAGTGAGTCTTCTCGATTGGCTCGGTTGCTTTGGTCGGTGTAGGCCCTCGCCCTCGGGGAACCGTATTCAAAGTCTGTGGGCAAAATGGCCTCGGCCCCATAGACTAGAAAGAACGGTGTGAAGCCCGTGGCTCGGCTCGGTGTTGTCCTCAGACTCCAGACCACCGAGGGGAGTTCCTTCATCCACCGCTTGCCAAACTTGTTGAGGTCGTTGTAGATCCGAGGCTTGAGTCCTTGCAAGATCATGCCGTTAGCCCGCTCCACTTGCCCATTCGTCATGGGGTGAGCCACGGCAGCCCAGTCCACCTGGAGGTGGTGATCCTCGCAGAAGTCTAGGAACTTCCTGCCGGTGAACTGGGTGCCGTTGTCGGTGATGATGGAGTTCGGGACCCCAAAGCGATGGATGATGTTGGTGAAGAACGCCACCGCCTGTTCGGACCTGATGCTGTTTAGGGGTCGGACCTCGATCCACTTGGAGAATTTGTCGATGGCGACCAACTGGTGCGTGTAGCCCTCGGGTGCCTTCTGCAAGGGGCCAACGAGGTCCAGACCCCACACAGCAAACGGCCAGGTGATGGGTATGGTCTGCAGAGCCTGAGTGGACAGGTGGGTCTGCCTCGCGTAGAACTGACACCCTTCGCAGGTGCGGACAATTCTAGTAGCGTCGGCCACCGCCATCGGCCAGTAGAATCCTTGTCGGAAGGCATTTCCAACGAGGGTCCGAGGTGCTGCGTGATGGCCGCAAGCCCCCGAGTGTATCTCTTGCAAGAGCTCCTGGCCTTCGGTGATGGAAATGCATCGCTGGAGGATGCCTGAGGGGCTGCGGTGGTAGAGCTCCTTCCCATCTCCCAGCAAGACGAAAGACTTGGCGCGCCGCGCCAACCGCCGAGCTTCGGCTTGGTCGAGGGGCAGCTCTCCTCGGTGGAGATATTGCAGGTACGGGGTCTGCCAGTTTTGATTAGGCGTGACCTCGCTCTGCTCCCCCTCGACGTGCAGTGCCTCACCCTCGGGGGCCGAGGGTACCTCGGGCTGAGCCGAGGGTACCTTGGACCGTGCCGAGGGTACCTCTGACTGAGCCGAGGATACCTCGGACTCAACCGAAGGTGCCTCGAGCGGAGCTGAAGGTGCCTCGGGCTCGGGCGTGTCCTCGGTCTTGACGGAGGGTTGATGCAGGTCTCAGGAGAATACGTCCGGGGGAACTGTTGTTCGTCCCGAGGCTATTTTAGCCAGCTCGTCCGCAGTCTCGTTGTAGCGTCGGGCGATGTGGTTGAGCTCGAGCCCATAGAACTTGTCTTCCAGGCGCCGAACCTCATCGCAGTAGGCTTCCATCTTCAGGTCGCGACGGTGGGAGTTCTTCATGACTTGGTCGATGACGAGCTGCGAGTCACCGCGAGCGTCGAGGCGTCGGACCCCTAGCTCGATGGCGATTCGCAACCCGTTTACCAGAGCCTCGTACTCTGCCTCATTGTTGGACGCCGGGAAGTGGAGGCGTAGCACGTAGCATAGGTGCTTCCCGAGGGGCGGGACGAAGAGGAGGCCTGCACCAGCCCCCGTCTTCATCAGCGACCCGTCGAAAAACATGGTCCAGAGCTCCGGTTGGATCGGAGCCGTCGGGAGCTGGGTGTCGGCCCATTCAGCCACGGAGTCCGCCAAGACCTGGGACTTGATGGCCTTCCGAGGGGCGAACGAGATCGTCTCTCCCATGATCTCCACCGCCCACTTTGCAATTCTACCCGAGGCCTCTCGGGACTGGATGATCTCTCCCAGGGGGAAGGATGACACCACAGTCACCAGATGAGACTCGAAGTAGTGTCGCAACTTCCGCCATGTCAGGATCACCGTGTACAGTAGCTTCTGGATTTGTGGGTAGCGGATCTTGGTCTCGGACAGTACCTCACTGATGAAGTAGACTGGCCTCTGGACGGGCAATGCATGCCCTTCTTCTTGTCTCTCAACCACGATCGCGGCGCTAACCACTTGGGTGGTTGCGGCGACGTAGATCAAGAGGGCTTCTTCGGCAGCGGGGGGCACCAAGATGGGCGCATTCGTGAGGAGCGCCTTAAGATTCTCGAGGGCTTCCTTGGCCTCGAGAGTCCAAGTGAAGCACTCGGCCTTCCTTAAGAGGCGGTACAGAGGCAGACCTCTTTCGCCGAGGCACGAGATGAAGCGGCTCAGAGCCGCGAGACATCCCATGACCCTCTGTACGCCTTTCAAGTCCTTGATTGGCCCCATGCTGGTGATGGCTGCAATCTTCTCCGGGTTGGCTTCGATGCCCCGCTCGGAGACGATGAACCCCAAGAGCATGCCTCGGGGGACCCCAAAGACACACTTTTCGGGATTAAGCTTCACACCTTTCGCCTTGAGACATCGGAATGTCGCTTCAAGGTCGGAAAGGAGGTCGGAGGCCTTCCTCGTCTTGACTACGATGTCATCGACGTAGGCCTCGACCGTTCGGCCGATGTGTTCGCCAAACACATAGTTCATGCATCGCTGGTACGTTGCCCCCGCATTCCTCAAACCAAACGGCATTGTAACATAGCAGTACATGCCGAAGGGTGTGATGAATGAAGTCACGAGCTGGTCGGACTCTTTCATCATGATCTGGTGATACCCTGAGTAGGCATCGAGGAAAGATAGGGTTTCGCACCCAGCAGTGGAATCCACGATCTGATCGATGCGAGGCAGAGGGTAGGGAACTTTTGGACATGCTTTGTTTAGACCAGTGTAGTCTACACACATCCGCCATTTCCCCCCTTTCTTTCTCACAAGCACAGGGTTGGCAAGCCATTCGAGATGGAATACCTCTTTGATGAACCCTGCCGCCAGTAGCTTGTGGATCTCCTCGCCTATGGCCCTGCGCTTTTCTTCGTCGAATCAGCGCAGAGGTTGCTTCATGGGTCGGGCCCCAGCTCGAATATCCAGAGAGTGCTCGGCGACTTCCCTCGGTATGCCGGGCATGTCCGAGGGACTCCATGCGAAAACGTCGGCGTTCGCGCAGAGAAAGTCGACGAGCACTGCTTCCTATTTGGGGTCGAGCTCGGAACCGATCCGGATCTGCTTGGAGGCGTCGTTGCTGGGGTCGAGAGGGACGGACTTGACCGTCTCCGCTGGTTCGAAGTTGCCAGCGTGGCGCTTCACATCGGGCGCCTCCCTAGAGAGGCTCTCCAGGTCGGCGATGAGGGCCTCAGATTCGGCGAGGGCCTCGGCGTACTCCACGCACTCCACATCGCATTCGTACGCGTGTCGGTACGTGGGCCCGATGGTGATGACCCCGTTGGGGCCCGGCATCTTGAGCTTGAGGTAGGTGTAGTTGGGGGCGGCCATGAACTTGGCGTAGCATGGCCTCCCCAGTACTGCGTGGTAGTTTCCTCGAAACCCGACCACTTCGAACGTGAGGGTCTCCTTTCGAAAGTTGGAGGGCGTCCCGAAGCAGACGGGTAGGTCGAGTTGTCCGAGGGGTTGAACGCGCTTCCCGGGGACGATCCCGTGGAAAGGCACAGCGCCCGTCCGGACCGAGGATAGATCAATCCGCAGGAGCCCGAGGGTCTCGGCGTAGATGATGTTGAGGCCGCTGCCTCCGTCCATGAGGACCTTGGTGAGCCTGACATTGCCAATGATGGGGTCGACAACGAGTGGGTATCTCCCCGGGCTCGGCACGTAGTCTGGATGGTCGGCCTAGTCGAAGGTGATGGGCTTGTCGGACCAGTCTAGGTAGACTGGCGCCACCACCTTTACTGAGCAGACCTCCCGACGCTCTTGCTTGCGGTGCCGAGCCGAGGCGTTCGCCACCTGCCCGCCGTAGATCATGAAGCAGTCGCGAACCTCGAGGAACCCTCCTGCCTTGTGATCTTCCTCCTTTGCGTCGTCGAGGGCCTTGCCACCCTCCGTGGGTGGCTCGGCCTTATGGATGTGTCGTCGAAGCATGGCACACTCCTCAAGGGTGTGCTTGACGGGCCCCTGATGATAGGGGCACGGCTCCTTGAGCATCTTGTCGAAGAGGTTGGCACCTCTGGGAGGTTTCCGAGGGTTCTTGTACTCGGCGGCGGTGACAAGGTCCGCGTCGGCGGCGTCGCGTTTCGCTTGCGACTTCTTCTTGCCTTTCTTCTTGGCGCCGCGCTGAGTTGACGCCTCGGGAGCATCTTCCGGTGGGCGGCCCTGGGGCTGCTTGTCCTTCCGGAAAATGGCCTCAACCGCCTCCTGGCCAGAGGCGAACTTGGTGGCGATGTCCATCAGCTCGCTCGCCCTGGTGGGGGTCTTGCGACCCAGCTTGCTCACCAGGTCGCGGCAGGTGGTGCCGGCGAGGAACGCGCCGATGACATCTGAATCGGTGACGTTGGGCAGCTCTGTGAGCTGCTTCGAGAATCGCCGGATGTAGTCCCGGAGAGACTCTCCCGGCTGCTGGCGGCAGCTTCGGAGATCCCAGGAGTTCCCAGGGCGCACGTACGTGCCCAGGAAATTGCCGGCGAAGGCTTGGACTAGGTCGTCCCAGTTGGAGATCTGCCCCGGGGGCAGGTGCTCCAGCCAGGCTCGAGCGGTGTCGGAGAGGAACAGGGGGAGGTTGCGGATGATGAGGTTATCATCGTCCGTTCCACCCAGTTGGCAGGCCAGCCGATAGTCCGCGAGCCACAGTTTCGGTCTCGTCTCCCCCGAGTACTTTGTGATAGTAGTCGGGGTTCGGAACCGGGTCGGGAACGGTGCCCGTCGTATGGCGCAGCTGAAAGCCTGCGGACCGGGTGGTTCGGGCGAAGGACTCCGATCCTCCCCGCTGTCGTAGCGTCCCCCACGCCTGGGGTGGTAGCCTTGGCGCGCCCTGTCGTCGAGGTGGGCTCGACGGCTGTGATGATGGCACTCGTTGCCGAGGCGACCCGGGGCCGTAGGCGCTGTGTTGCGCGTGCGCCCGGAGTGGACCGAGGCTTCCCGCATGAATCGGGAAGTCTCGGCGCGATGTTCCGAGGGGAACCCCTGCCTTCGGGAGGCAAAGCTTTCGGCCCGTCGGACCGCGGCGTCCTCCAGGAGATTCTTGAGCTCTCCCTGGATACGCCGCCCCTCGGTGGTTGATGGCTCCGGCATCGCGCGGAGGAGTATTGCCGCTGCAGCCAGGTTCTGGCCGACTCCGCTGGAATCCGGCGGCGGCCTCACCCTGATGTCATCGGCGATGCGGTGCTGGATGTCCTGGGGGAGATGACGCGCTTCTCCGGCCGGGGGTTGGACCGCCCATTCCTGCCCGATGTCCCGGCGGATCGGCACAAGCGTTCCTGCTCCCTCCTCGAGCCTGGCCTACCTCTCACGGATTTGCTCGAGCTGTGGGTCAGGACCCCCCGCCGGGACAGGGACCACAGCTAGCTCCCTGAAGGATGTCAACGCGAGGCACGGGCCTAGGGGGATCACCGTTTTCTGGCATACCAAGATGGTTGCCTTTGCCGGGACCCCCTAGATCGACGTGGAAACATTCACGACTTGGGCCGCGGTCCTCGTTGTCGAGGCCACGGCTGCCGTCGGAACAGTCAGAAAGGCAGTAGTCACATGCGGTCATGAAGTCCCGCAGAGCACTGGGGTTACCAAGTCCGGAGAAATCCCAACAGAGGTCGCGCTCGCCATCTTCCTCGGACCCCGAGGGCTCGTAGGTCGAGTCGGCCGTCAGTCGGTCCCAGGGTGACCGCACACGATACCCCAGAGGGTTTGGACTCGCCTCTATGAGAGTGCTCACCGAAGCGGAGTCGCTTAGTGGGTCGAGGCCGAATCCAAAAGACGCAAGATGGGAATCGGTCGGTACCTTTTGGTCGACGGGCGGTGACGAGGTCGCGTCTGGGACTGACTGCACCGTTGTCTCAGGTACGAGGGTGACGCCCAGCAAATCCTTCACGAGCATGCTGGCGTCGTGCGTTTGCTTGAGATTGGCGTGTTGCGGGGAGGCGGCGCTCGTCTTCGTCTCGGACGCGAGATCGATGCCCGACGCGCCCTCCGTTGGGGCGCCGGCGTCGTCAACTCGCTCGACAGCCAACGAGGTGCCGCTTCCCGCTGGCCTTGGTTGCCCCGCCTCCTCCTCCGTCGGCGGGGGAGGGGACGGGACAAGCCCGAATGTCGTCCTTCCACCACGTGGGGAAGGCGTCGTCTATTTCCCCGCCGGCGAGCGGGTTGTCGACCGCCATTGTCGCTGTCGCGCGGCGGGGAAGGAGTATCATGTCATAGCTGCCGTCGAGGGACATGAACTCAAGATTCCCGAAACGGAGCACCGTCCCGGGCCGGAAAGGTTGCTGGAGACTGCCCATCTGGAGCTTGACAGGAAGCTGTTCGTCAACACGCAGCAGGTCCCTACCTGGCGCGCCAACTGTCGGTGTTTCGAAACCCAGGGGGGTCCCTGGACCGACGAGTGAATTGTCGCCGCGTGCCCCAGCCCAGATGGGTCGACGCGAGGCGGAACACGAAGGGGGGAAAGGAAGCAGCCGGAGGGAGGCAGGCGTGAGAGAGTGGATCCCGCGGCCTTCGTGTTAGCCCCGCGCCTGAGTCGGGTGCGCTTGCGGTAGGGGGATACAAGCTTCCACGCGGGAGTGGGAGCGAGCGGCCTTGAGCGAGCGTCGTCCCGTCCTTCTCCGCGCGGGCCAACCTTCTGTAAGAGGGCCCTGGTCCTCCCTTTTATAGGCGTAAGGAGAGGATCCAGGTGTACAATGGGGAGTGTAGCAATGTGCTAACGTGTCTAGCGGTGGAGAGCTAGCGCCCTAAGTACATGCCATCGTGGCAGCCGGAGAGGTCTTGGCGCCCAGTTCGCGTGGTGTCGTGGCCGTCGGAGGAGTGCTGGAGCCTGGCGGGAGGACAACTGTTGGGGCTGTCGAGTCCTTGCTGACGTCCTCTTGCTTCCGTAAGGGGGCTGAGAGCCGCCGTCGTCACAGGGCATGCGGGGCGCCATCATTACTCGCATGGTGGAGCGAGCCAGATGGGACGCCGGTCTGGTTCCCCGTAGCCCGAGTCAGCTCAGGGTAGGGTAATGATGGCGCTTCCTGTTGACGTGGTTGGTCCGTGCCCTAGGCTGGGCGAGGTGGAGGCTCCTCCGAGGTCAAGGTCGAGGTCGAGCCCCCGGGTCGGGTGAGGCGGAGTTCGTCGTCTTCCGGGGTTGAGCCCATGTCCGAGCCCTGGGGTCAGGGGAGGCGGAGTTCGCCGTCTTTCGGGGCTGAGCCCGAGTCCGAGCCCTGGGTCGGGCGGAGCGGAGTTCGCCGTCTTCCGGGGTTGAGCCCATGTCCGAGCCCTGGGTCGGGCGGAGCGGAGTTCGCCGTCTTCCGGGGCTGAGCCCGAGTCCGAGCCCTAGGGTCGGGCGAGGCAGAGTTTCCTATGACGCCCGAGGCCGGCCTTGGCTGCTGTCAGCCTCACTCTATCGGGTGGCTCAGCAGTCGGAGCGGCGCAGGCGGCGCTGTCCTCTTGTCAGACCGGTCAGTAGAGCGGCGAAGTGACTGCGGTCACTTCGGCTCTGTCGACTGGAGGGCGTGCGTCAGGATAAAGGTGTCAGGCCACCTTTGCATTAAATGCCCCTACGATTTGGTCGGTCGGCGTGGCGATGTGGCCAAGGTTGCTTCTCGGTGAAGACTGGGCCTCGGGCGAGCCGATAGTGTGCCCGTTGCTGGAGGGGGGTCCTCGGGCGAGACGTAGGTTCTCCGGGGTCGGCTTCCCTTGCCCGAGGCTAGGCTCGGGCGAGGCATGATCGTGTCCCTTGAATGGACCGATCCTTGACTTAATCGCACCCATTAGGCCTTTGCAGCTTTGTGCTGATGGGGGTTACCAGCTAAGATTTAGGGGTCTTGATGGTACCCCTAATTATGGTCCCCGACAAGTGCAGAGTAGACACGGCGCGCGCATGCAGTATACTGGCAAGTGGGCCCAATCTACAGCGACCGATAGTGGAGAGGCTGGCGTGCGCGCTTGGTCTTGGGCCGCGCAGAGGTGGGTTAGGTGGGCCGCCAGGAACCGACTCGGCCCAAGCAAGGTTTCCCCCTTTTTTTTCTTTTTTTTCCTTTTATTTATTCCTTCCCTCTCTTCTCTCTAATTCTAAGATCAATTTGAATTTCGAATTTTGAACTCAAACTTGCCTAATTCATTCTCAATTCCTATTGTGGAATTTAAATACCAATTCTGGGATTATATTATTTATATTATTTCTCTTCTTATTTTAAAACCCTAATTGATTGCGGATTTAATCCAACTTTTTAGAATTATTATTTTATTATCGTTATCCTTATTATTTTATTTAATGCACAAACATATAAAACTCTAACATGATGCATTTTTTATCATTTGTTTGAATTAACCTCTAAATTTTGTGTATGCTCTTTTTATGATGCAAATGAGGCACATAAAGTTGAGGAGATCGCTCTATTATTCTTTGTATACAACTTTGAGTATTACAACGATGGCTTAATTCATTGAAACCTGAGGGGCTCTTTTGTAAAACGGGTCGGCTGAAGGGATACGGGGCCATCTGAGCCGTCGGATCACCATTCAAGCGCCCAGATTAGATCGTTCGTGTAATGAACCGGTACGCAACCGGGATCATCAGATCCCAAACCAACAGTCCATAATCGATCTGAACTAACTAAGCTCCCAACCATCCGATCCACGGTCGACGACCATGATTTGACCCGGCCAAAACGGTATGTTTGACTTAATCGTCGCTGCACATCGCGTAACCAATGGACCAGGCACATCTCCTACCTCCGTTGGCCCAGGGCGGCAGTGCGCGCACACCGCGCGGCGGCGGTCTCGCTGGGGAACACCCAAATCGCACACCCAAACCCAAAAATGACCACGGTCGGACCAAAACGTAGCAGGGAAAGAGGTGAATTCATTCGAGGGTCTTACCAAGCGCTCGGCGTGGCCGAGAACTCCGGGCACGACAAGGTGTGATTCGGCGGCGCAGCGTGATCTCCGACGAGCAATTTGGTGGCACATGATCCAGTTCCAGGGGTGGGAAGGTCGTGCGCACCATTGGG
This sequence comes from Zea luxurians, assembly GCA_029449295.1. Taxonomy (NCBI): domain Eukaryota; kingdom Viridiplantae; phylum Streptophyta; class Magnoliopsida; order Poales; family Poaceae; genus Zea; species Zea luxurians. The sequence goes on along the minus strand of JAOPSE010000001.1, from coordinate 37,407,947 downwards.
ATGCCACGACAAATCCCCAAGCCAACTATCGAGGCTTAGCCTGGTCGAGGGCTCGGATTTTGTCGATGGTGGATGTGGATGGGTCCACGGCGGTGCTCTCAGGGATGAATGCCTCAATACCAATCCCGGGGTGCCGATGGGATGGGTAAGAGGGTCGGGGTTCCTACTTTTATAGCCCAGGGGTGATGCTAAGGCAGCTACGTGATCAGCTAGCGCCCGTGAGAACTGTGGTGATTTGTTGTGAGTTTGCCGCAGAGCAGAGGGAGGGGGCCGAGCCTGGGTCCACCACACAGCGAGTGCAGTCGGTGCGTGGGCGGAAATTCTACTAGCCAGTGGGGTCCGTGGCTAGTGCCCTAGAGGCACGGACGTAGAGCTGGGCTAGGATTCACGGACGGCCTTGAGAGGATCTCGACGTTTTCTGTTGGGGAAGAAATGACTAACAAGGCGACCCCACATGACATGGAGTGCACACAAGTGCCTATGGAACAGGGCCCACGGGCAGTGGCCCGGTGAGCGCGCATGTGAGTAAGGAGACTGGCGACGCGGCCCACATGGCAGAGACACGGCGAGAAAATGGTGAGCAGGGTCGACCGGCCGTGATGGGCCGAGGGGAGGGAAATGTGAGGTGGGCCAGAAGCAAGGAGTTAGGCCGAAGAGAGTTTTCTTTCTTTTTCTTTTTATTTTCCTTTTCTATTTCCATTTCTATTTCCTATTTTCTATTTATTCAAATTTAAATTGGGTTTTGAATTCCACACTCAAGTTCAAATGCATAAACAAAATAGATTCCAGCATGAAATGCAAAATTGTATTTTATTTATAATATTTGGTTATCTATATGCCTCAAAATATAAACCACATACATATATTTTTTTAAGATACTCATTTGAAAAGTATACTTCTAATTTTCATTACTTATTTTCTTTTAAAGCAAATATATATTACATGTGCCACGAACTATTTTCATTCAAATGCATATACTTATTTGCGAAGGGTGTTTAAGGGAATAATTAGGTAGATTAAAGGTCCTTCCTCTATTTGTTATTTCTAGTTTCAATTCAAACTTTTTAAGTTCAACTTTGGGTCTAAGTTTTGAATTACCACACCTTTTAATGTCACTTGTTGTTTGTTTCAGGGAAACATATTTTATAAAGAGGGAATTCATTATTTAGGAGTCATTTTATCTTAAGTATTTTGGAAGATTTCTCTAAATTACCCACATATGATTTTGGATGTTACAATTGGACATCGGTCTTGTTGTTCTGGTAGTCATCCTGTCCTTAGCAAGGTTGGCAGGAGAGTAGGCGACATAACGATTTTCTCCTTTGGTGTAGTTGACTGAGGATGGGTAGGGTGAGATGAAGATTTCTCCCGAGGCCAAGGCTGAGTTGTTTCACTAGTATGCAATCATGAATGGAGTGGTTGGAACAGCGGTTGGAGTGGGAAAATATTGCCTGGTATTCACGCCCTGATTGTCATAATGGGCAAGAGAAATTAGATTGGACCGGGGTCGTGTCACCCTTTGTTGACTTTGGTGCCTGCGGTAGGGTAGGTGTTCGTACAAATTGCATTAAATCCACACATCCTAGGGCCTGAGGAGTTGGCCAAGGTCAGGCTCGTGCTGGGACCTTGCCCGAGATGCCCTCGAGCGAGGCAGACATGTGTTTCCCACTCGGGGTGTCCTTGGGCGTGTCGCAAACCCACGCAGGCGTGCTATTCGCCCGAGGTTAGGCATGGGCGAAGAGTAGTTGCGTGGCCGGCGTGCGGTGCCTCGGGCAAATCGTGACTCAGGTCCCGCATGGCCTTAGAAGGCTAGGAGCGCGTTTCTTCTGTGATCCCTTGTTACTCGGGTGTCTAGGTATGTTTACGGATGTAATCTGGGTACCCCTAATTATAGTACCCAATAATAGCCCCCGAGCCTCTAAGGGAGTGCAGGCACTTGCATGGAGGTTCTGCTAAACCTTGCAGCATTTTGTCTGGTTTTTGAAAGTTGGTAGATTTTTTCCGATGGGTGCGCGCGAGCGCACCCATCAGGTGTAGCTCCTGAGGCTTTGGAGGAGTGGTTACTCCTTCGAGGTCTTTATGTTTCACTCTACAGACTTTGTTGATATGTCAATTCCATGTAACTTGGCCACAGCCTGGGTGCAAGGGCAGCCCCTGAGTGTGACGGAACCTCCCAAGTAATTAGGCCCATCTACAGTTGTCCTTGTTCAACGGACTTCAGACAACCCTGTAGGTGTCCCTGAACTACTTGACAAGTTCGGTATCTTTCCTTACTTTACCAGGAACGATTCACCCGTCTTGCAGACATTACAGAACATCGGAGATAAAGAATTGCGGAAGCGATTACATAATTCACATTTATTTAAAAGCAAGCTCAAGTTGTTTTATTACAGACCAGAACTAAGAGCGAGTGCTGAGTAGTATTATTATACAAACCAAGGGAGGCAAAAACTCCCCCCGAGAAGATTTAAGCAAAAGATCTATATGGAGGACCAAGTCCTCCCGCACTTCAGTCTTGTGTTTCTTCTTTGGGAACCACCTTGGCACAGAAGCAGCAAAAATCTGCTACTTCCTCACCTAAAAACAACGAAGGGATAAACCCTGAGTATGGAATTACTCAGCAAGACTTACCCGACTAAAGAAAAGACTCTCAAGGGTATGCTGGCTTTTAGGGAGTCAAGGTAAGGCTTCTCAATAATCAAAGACTCTACTTTGCCGAAATGCTTACTAAAGTGGATCCTTAAAAATCAAATTTTATTTGTCATGTTAAGTTCAATTACCTGCAACTAGAGTTCTCTCTACCCTAGTTCAATCACTGGTCCTGTACTAGCCAATTTCTTAACAAATACCCATCATTTTTAGTGGAATGCTACGTGTAGGTCAGTGACCAAGTCTTCATAACTGCGAAGGTACGGCGATCCGAATCGATTATACTCAGCTGAGGATCTCCAATCACACGACATATGTAGCACTTAACCCTTGCATATGTCAACCCGCCACCGGGGTTCTTAAGACCGGATCAGGTTCACGCAAACCGAGAGCACAGATACACCACCGTCCAGCCTCTTGCCACGGAGGGTACACGCTACTCTCGCCACCGCTCCACGCCCATTTCGTGTTATCTTATTCCGGCCTTAGTCTGCCCGAGGCAAGGCTTACCCATGACGAGGCATGTGACCAGTTAAAGGGTCCTCGATCATCAAGCCTACATCGACAAGGTCCTTAATTGACTCAGACGGAGACACTACACCGAGACTCTCTTCTCGTGCAAGTCACCCGCCCGGTCTCAGCTTAATCATTTCAAACCCAAAGTTTGGTACCTGGCAGAGGTACATCTTTTCCGATGTTGAACCCATCATGGCCATGATGGATTCACCATCAAGTTTTATTTTCAAAAACATCCCACCCACTTTTGCCACATCATCCTTTGTAAAACAAAACATTTTGTTTTTCTAAAGCAAGGCTAAGCATCAAAATCTTTTGTAAAACAGGTGATCAAGGAAGGTAATCAAATTCAAGGAAGGTAATGCAGGAATTGTTTTACCAATCAACTCCTATCACCTAATGCATCAAGCAAGTGAGAAAGATTTTAAAAACGACAAGGAGGGTGGCAAATGCACCGGGGCTTGCCTTTGTTATCAGATGAGTTCTGCTCGGATCCACAAATATCGAAATAAAAGCAGTTGCCTGCTTGAGGATCTGAGGATGGTGGTGTCCTGTCTTCAGAGACTTCTTCTTCTTCTTCGTGTTCTAACATAACCATATACATGCATAAGAATGGATGCCATGGGATGCTCATGAGGATGCAAAAATATTATGAACTTATTATCTAAGTCTTGAGTACAACTTTCCTTCACGGTACTCCGAGAACCTAGGGTTTCCGGAGTCAGTAAAGGAGTTCATAGGGCAGGGGGGTTGGTTTTGGGTTTAGTGATCAAACAAGGTCCAAATCAACCCAAATTCTACCCAAGGCTTCTAAATATTGGTTTAAGTGCCCATAAAAAGTTTGGACATTTTTGGACTTACCATTTATTTTCTAAAAATCCATAACTAATACTTTTAACTATTTTAAATACCCTAAAATTTCTTATTTCCATTAAAAATCACAAAACTATTTTTACTAAATACTAGAGAAAATAACAAGCCTAGGAAAATTAGTTTCACAATTTTAGCATTTTTCTACATTTTTCTATAATTATTTTGGCTCTGGGAATAAAAGAAAAAGAAAAACAATTGAATAGCACTGGGCCGAATCCAGCCCAGGCGGCCCAGCTAGGGCAGAAAGGCGCCCGCGCGCGCCCGCGCTGGCAGACTTGCACAGAGGCCCTTGGGGTTTTGACTAACTGCGAACGAGCCTTTTCACTATTTAACACAGTCACTGACGTTTGCATAAAAGTCCTTCCCCTTCTATCTATTCTGAGTTTAAAGTCCCCGACGCCGTTCACGCGCGGCCGTGCTCCGGCGAGCACCTACACCGGCCGAACGGGGCAACGACTGGGTTCTCCAAGCGGCAGACATGAAATCGGTACTACCCCGAGCATTTTCCCCAAATCAATTGCAAGGATGGCTACTAGGTTTGCTCTGGCCGCAGTGACCGGGGACCTTGCGGGCAGATGAATGTGTTCCCGTCGATTCATGGCAGTCTAGTTCAATTGGATGGTTTGGAGAGCATCAAGGGCACATGAGAATGTTAGAACAAGACTGAGGATGACAGTATCGGACCTGATTTGCGCTGGCCGCAGCGAGGTGTTCTTCGCGGTGGCGGAAAGTGGATTTGGGGAGAATTCCAAATTCGCGGATTCCAGTGAACGACTGCGGCTGATTCGTGGTGGCTGGACAGCTTACTACCCTACGGAGTTCGGGGAGGGGTCAATTTATAGTGTTAGCGGGCGGTGGCCGCTAATTTGAACGAAGATGGGCGGCGGCTGGAGATAGGGAAGAATCCCTGGCGCGGTGAGTTCGTGGCTAACGGCGTGGCAAGCTCACCGGCGTTGATTTGACGGCTGTGAGAAGCCACGGCGACGCGGTGGAAACCAAAGCCACGTGGCAGGCCACGGCGAAGGCACGACAGCGGTGAAAAGCTTTATCCACGGCTGTAACCAGGGGGGAGGCACGGCGACGAGCCGGAGTGGCGTCCAGCGTAGGGGAGACGATATTTTTCCACCCAAATCGTTATCTTCAAGCCCGGTGCATGAATCAGGACGGCGGCGGCGCAAATCTTCGCGCAGAGAGGTCGCCGGCGGTGAGGATATGGCGCTGGCGGTCTGATCTTCGACAGAGCACTGTACCATGGCTAAAACTTGATTCAGTCGCCTGACAGTCAATGTTTGGGCCATTATTTCTCTGATTTTCAAATGGCAACACACCCAGTGATCTATAGCAAAGTTGTAGTGCTATAATCCATCTATGTCTTTTCTATAATGTGTACTCACAAAAAGTCACTGGATCCCTATCAAAATCGAGCTCAAAGTTGATCTCACAGCACTGTTAATCTGTATTTCAGACTGAATCAGTCTGACAGTCCATCTTTGCTTGGGTTTTTGTCCAAATTTCTCATAAGATCATGGCTTGAATCCTTAAACAAAGTTGTTCTCCTATGTTTAGTCTTCAACTTTGATGTGGTGACTTAGGACAAATTCTCAATAATTTGGAAGATCCAATGCTCCAAAGTTGAGCTTACTAATCTGAAATTCAGACTTAGAGAAATCTCAATTGGGGGTCCTTTTTGCATTTGAGTCCAAAACTCAACATTTGGCTTTCAAGTCCACACATTTGTGAACCTAGGGACTTAAGAAACTTATTTGGCTTGGTTTTTGCACTTTAGCCCAAAAGTGGACTAATTTTGCACATAGGCCTCTAGGGTTTAGTTTTAGGGTTTTTCCAGGGTTCTATTTGAGATTTTTGGTACCCAGGGGTATAAATGTGACTCAACTTTGTTTTTGGGGTCATTTATAACTATTACCCTAAAGTATTTAGGTTTTCTCAACTTGGGTTAAGTTTTACCTCTTTAATACCTATTTAGGGTTAAAACTTCCTATCCAGGGTCCTATTTGCAAAACATTAAAACAATACAACTTGTTTGAAATTTTTGCCTAGTGAATGCACTCTAAGTGTATCAAACATATGCAATACCAATGCGATGATGTCATGCTCAAGTTTTAGTTATAGTAACACCAGGGGTGTTACATCCTTCCCCCCATAAAAGAATCTCGTCCCGAGATTTAAAGTCCTAGGGTGAGTAATGGAAAAGGAAATGTGTCACATTTTTATTTCCTTATTTCTGGTACAAGGCAGGGTGGTGTGGGGGTTCACTCCTTTATTGCAATAACTATATGCACTTTACAAATTACATGAGGCTAGAAAGCCTGGGAAATTCTTATTCAAGAAATCTTGAGTTTCCCACGTAGCCTCTTCCTCAGAATGCTGGTTCCATTGTACTTTGTAAAACTTGAGAGTCTTTCTCCGGGTAACCCTGTCCTTTTGATCCAGAACTCGAATAGGGTGCTCAGAATATGTCAAGTTCGGCTCAAGGACAACATCAGTTACTTCAATGGTTCGATCGGGAACCCGAAGACACTTCTTTAATTGCGATACATGGAACACATTATGTACAGCAGACAATGTTTCGGGTAGTTGGAGTCGGTATGCCACTGGTCCACATTGCTCAAGCACCAGGAATGGACCAATGTACCTGGGTGCAAGCTTTCCCTTTACCCCGAAACGTGATACTCCCTTCATTGGTGAAACCTTTAAGTAGACGTAGTCTCCTTCCAGGAAGTATAAGGGCATTCGCCGTTTGTCTGCATAACTCTTCTGACGAGCTTGTGCTTTCTTCAGATTATGAACAATTTTCTGAACCTTATCCTCGGATTCTTTCACCAGATCAGGTCTAAAGAAGCACCTTTCACCAGGTTCAGACCAATTTAGCGGAGTCCGACACCGTCGTCCATATAAAGCTTCAAAGGGTGCCATCTTGATACTTTCTTGATAGCTATTATTATATGAAAACTCCGCCAAAGGTAAACATTCATCCCATTTCTGTGAGAAGTTCAGAACACATGCCCAGAGCATATCTTCAAGTATTTGGTTCACTCTCTCAGTCTGTCCACTGGTTTGAGGATGATAGGCCGAACTGTGGAGTAACTTAGTACCCAGGGATTTATGAAGTTCTTCCCAAAATTTGGATACAAATTGTGGTCCACGATCCGACACTATAGTCTTTGGAACACCATGCAAACTGAGAATACGAGCAATATATAATTCCGCATAGGTAAGTACCGGGTAATATGTCTTGACCGGCAGAAAATGAGCAACCTTTGTAAGTCGATCAACAATCACCCAGATAGAGTCATACCCTTTCGCGGTCCTGGGCAATCCCACAATGAAGTCCATGCTTATGTCTTCCCATTTCCATGTTGGTATTGGTAATGACTGCAATGGACCGGCAGTTTTCATGTGTATGGCCTTGACGCGTCTGCAAGTGTCACACTTAGCCACATAGCGTGCAATTTCAATTTTCATCTTCGTCCACCAGTAGTGCTGTTTTAGATCATGATACATCTTAGTGCTTCCCGGATGAATAGAATAGCGACTAAGATGCGCTTCATCTAAGATTTGCTAGCGGAGTTCTTCATTCTTTGGCACTACTATGCGGTTTTTAAACCATAACACACCTTGATCGTCTTCCTTGAAACATTTGGCTGTTCCAGCCCTTATCTTCTCTCGTATGTGCTTCATACCCAGATTATCCTTTTGAGCATCAATTATCCTTTGCAAAATGGTTGACTCAAGCTTTAGCTGATTCAGAGTCCCTTGTTGGATTATCCCCAGGTTTAGCTTCTCCATTTCTTGACATAAAGTGTTCTCGGAGGTCTTCGCCATAAGACAGTGGCAGGAAGTCTTACGACTCAATGCATCTGCCACCACATTGGCCTTGCCTGGGTGATAATGGATCTCCAGTTCATAGTCTTTAATGAGCTCAAGCCATCGTCTTTGCCTCATATTTAACTCTGACTGGGTAAAGATGTACTTCAAACTTTTATGATCTGTATATATGTGACAGATATTTCCCAGCAGATAGTGACGCCATATTTTCAGGGCATGAACCACAACAGCTAACTCCAGATCATGAGTTGGATAATGCTCCTCATGTCGGCGCAACTGCCTTGAAGCATACGCAATTACTCGGCCCTCTTGCATCAGTACACAGCCGAGCCCACTGCCAGATGCATCACAATATACATCAAAAGGGCTTAGTGATGTCCGGTTGAGCCAATACCGGAGCAGTGGTTAATAATGTCTTCAATTGCTCAAAGGCTTCATTACACTTAGAAGACCAATTGAACTTAATATCATTCTTTGAATAAACTTGTGATTGGCTTCACAAGCTTAGAAAAATCGGGTATGAATCTGCGATAATATCCAGCTAGTCCAAGAAAACTCCGGACTTGGTGAACAGTGGTTGGGGGTTTCCACTCCAGAATATCTTTGACCTTGCTAGGATCTACCGCAATTCCTTTAGCTGATAACACGTGCCCCAAAAATTGAATTTCCTCCAGCCAGAACGCGCACTTGCTGAACTTGGCATACAGCTGATGTTCCCTCAGGCGCGTCAATACAATCCGTAGATGCTGAGCATGCTCCTCTTCATTTTTAGAGTATATCAAAATATCGTCGATGAAGACCACCACAAACTTGTCCAACTCGGGCATGAACACCGAGTTCATCAAATAAGTGAAGTGGGCAGGAGCATTTGTGAGCCCGAAAGACATTACCAAGTATTCAAACAATCCATACCGCGTAGTAAATGCGGTCTTCGGTATATCCTCGGACCGAATACGGATTTGATGATAGCCCGACCTGAGATCAATTTTAGAAAATACCCTCGCCCCAGTCAGTTGATCAAATAAGATGTCGATCCTTGGAAGAGGGTACTTATTCTTGATGGTGACCTCATTCAGGGGTCGATAATCCACGCACATCTGCAAGGTTTGATCCTTCTTCTTAACAAAAATGGCGGGGCAACCCCATGGGGACGAGCTTGGCCGGATGAATCCCTTATTCAGTAGATCTTGTAATTGAATCTTCAATTCCGCCAACTCATTAGGGGGCATACGGTACGATCTTCGGGAGATAGGAGCCGTACCGGGCTTTAGCTCAATTACGAATTCTACATCTCTTTCAGGGTGCAGTCCAGGCAAATCTTCCGGAAATACATCTGGAAACTCACATACTACCGGAATGTTCTTGATCTCCGGTACAATGGCTTCAAATATTCTACTAGAAGCTTTGGCTGGATTGGTTTCGGGGAGAGACAAAAGAATTTCTTCGTGATTATAGCTCAACCTGATGGTTCTGAGTTCAGTGTTGAGAATTGCCTTGTGTTGGGTTAACCAATTCATACCCAAAATTACATCTATATCCTGGCCCTTCAGAACAATCATGTTAGCAGGAAAGTTCCGTCCGGCCATTGTTACTGGCACTTCATAGGCCACTTCTCCAGTAAAAATGTGTCCCCCAGGTGAATGAATTTTAAATCCCTCTCTTGATTCATGGCATGCAATGTGATGTTGCTCCACAAATTTCTTGCTAATGAAGGTATGCGAAGCACCAAAATCAAAAAGAATAATTGCAGGGTGACTGGCCACGGGAAACGTACCCATCATCACCGGCTCTCCTTCCGGTGTAGTGGCCACTTGAGTGTAGTATACACGCCCCGTTTTCTTGGTATTTCTCCCCACAGCATTTCCCTTGGGCTGAGTGGACTTCCCAGTTCCTTGCTGAGCATTGGATTGATTTTGCTTGGGGTATGGGCAGTCTTTGATAAAATGTCCCGACTTGCCGCAGTTGAAACACCTAGTTGAAGAGCTGGGCAAGGCAGGGAATCGAGTGCCTGGGTCACCCGGCTGATTTGGGGAAGTGGAGGTATTGTTGGGGCGGATAATAATGGGCTGTTTGAAAGGGAATGCTGGTGGACGAGAAAAAGTACGGTTTTGGCTAGAAGGCCGGATGACGAACCGTTGCCTCTTCGCCTGGCCCTGATTAGGCCTCTCACCACTGAATCCCTTATTCTTCCCAGAACTTGCGTATTTTTCTTCCACAGATAAGGCTGTACTGACAGCCTTTCCATATGTGAGATCAATAAATGTGGCCATCTTTCGCTGCAACCGGTCATTTAGACCTCTCATAAAACAGTTCTTTTTCTTCAAATCAGTATTCACCTGGTCGATGGCATACTGCGACAGGTGATTAAACTTGTTAAGATACTGATTGATGGTGTCTCCTCCTTGTTTCAGCTTCATGAATTCCTCTTGTTTCATATGCAGCACCCCTTCCGGTATGTAGTGCTCACGGAAGGCTGCTTTAAATTCTTCCCAGGTGATTTGATGGTTGTCAGGTTGGATAGCCACAAAATTTCCCCACCAAGTACTGGCAGGGCCACGTAGTTGCTGTGCCGCGAACAATGGCTTCTGTGTTTCGGAACAACGAAGAAGGCCAAACTTTTGTTCAATAACTCGTATCCACTCGTCGGCTTCTAGCGGGTCTTCTGCCTTGGTGAATAGAGGTGGACGAGTTTCGGAGAAATCCAGATAAGTAGTTTCACGGGGACCTTGCTGAAAACCTCTTCCTGCCTGCTGCTGGAACTGCTGCTGACCCGCCATTTCCCTAAGGAAGCGGGTATTGTCTGCGGTGGCATTCACCAAGGCGGCAATCGCCTCGGCTAGCGTAGGTGGAACCGGAGGTGGATTTGGGGTGACATCCCGACCCCCAGAAGTTCCGGCTGCGTCCTGTCCGCGAGTCCTGGTCGGCATCTGAGGCAAAAACATTTGAATAAACATAATATGCCAAAGAGACCTTCCATTTTACATTACTATAAAAAGTAATGATACAGACTCGATATTACATAACAGGATACATTACCCATTATACAAAAGTTCAACCTATTATACAACCGTGCATTCTACAATACACTACTCTACTTCTATTACACCATTAGTCCTGCTTTCCGTTACTTTTGGCGGCCTCATCGTCAGGTGTGGGAGTCCAGACGTCCACCAACCTCAAAGAAGGAGGGGGTTCAAAAAGGTCTAATTCCCCACCCAACGCGCATCCCGCAACGTGGGAGGGTCCGGCTTCCGCCTCAGCAGAGTGTGCAGGCACACTAGGGTGTAATTGTGAGTATAGTATATGGACTTCTTCATGCAACGTATTGCAGTAGACCTGCAGGTTGTCGACAGCTGAGCTAAGTTCCTTAATTCGGGCCTGAGCCCTCGCTTCCTTAGCACATGCCAGCATATGAGACTGTACTGCCCAGTCAAGTGCTAAGTCTCGATCAGCAAGCTGATCCTGCAGGTGACGGATGTCCCTTCTTAGTTCATTGATTCTATCTCCGTCTGCGATCCAAGCATTGGTCCTGTGTTGCAGCGTTGTTGAAGTCGACTCACTTGGGCTTCAAGGTCTCCTATGGGGTCATTACTTCCGCTGCTGCTGCTTTCGTGTCGAGGGGCTAGTTGATGCCGGTGTACTCCAATTGGTCCCGTTGACTTACGTGCCGTTAGCCTTGTGCGTGGCGGCATCTTTCTAAGGGGGAAAATTTATTAGCATAATTCTTAGCATGATGCATGAATAAGTACAGAATCAACCTTAGTCGATTCAACCTTCTATACATCGCACTCTTCCTATCTGGTCTTTAAGATAGACTCTTCAGAATACTTAGGTAAGAAGAGAAAAGAATTTTTAGGTAAGACTTTCAAAAATCCTTTTGAAGATGCCTCATAATGTCTGCAAAGAAGGGCTACGCTCCGATACCAGCTGTGACGGAATCTCCCAAGTAATTAGGCCCATCTACAGTTGTCCTTGTTCAATGGACTTCAGACAACCCTGTAGGTGTCCCTGAACTACTTGACAAGTTCGGTATCTTTCCTTACTTTACCAGGAACGATTCACCCGTCTTGCAGACATTACAGAACATCGGAGATAAAGAATTGCGGAAGCGATTACATAATTCACATTTATTTAAAAGCAAGCTCAAGTTGTTTTATTACAGACCAGAACTAAGAGCGAGTGCTGAGTAGTATTATTATACAAACCAAGGGAGGCAAAAACTCCTCCCGAGAAGATTTAAGCAAAAGATCTATATGGAGGACCAAGTCCTCCCACACTTCAGTCTTGTGTTTCTTCTTTGGGAACCACCTTGGCACAGAATCAGCAGAAATCTGCTACTTCCTCACCTAAAAACAACGAAGGGATAAACCCTGAGTATGGAATTACTCAGCAAGACTTACCTGACTAAAGAAAAGACTCTCAAGGGTATGCTGGCTTTTAGGGAGTCAAGGTAAGGCTTCTCAATAATCAAAGACTCTGCTTTGCCGAAATGCTTACTAAAGTGGATCCTTAAAAATCAAATTTTATTTGTCACGTTAAGTTCAATTACCTGCAACTAGAGTTCTCTCTACCCTAGTTCAATCACTGGTCCTGTACTAGCCAATTTCTTAACAAATACCCATCATTTTTAGTGGAATGCTACGTGTAGGTCAGTGACCAAGTCTTCATAACCGCGAAGGTACGGCGATCCGAATCGATTATACTCAGCTGAGGATCTCCAATCACACGACATATGTAGCACTTAACCCTTGCATATGTCAACCCGCCACCGGGGTTCTTAAGACCGGATCAGGTTCACGCAAACCGAGAGCACAGATACACCACCGTCCAGCCACTTGCCACGGAGGGTACACGCTACTCTCGCCACCGCTCCACGCCCATTTCGTGTTATCTTATTCCGGCCTTAGTCTGCCCGAGGCAAGGCTTACCCATGACGAGGCATGTGACCAGTTAAAGGGTCCTCGATCATCAAGCCTACATCGACAAGGTCCTTAATCGACTCAGACGGAGACACTACACCGAGACTCTCTTCTCGTGCAAGTCACCCGCCCGGTCTCAGCTTAATCATTTCAAACCCAAAGTTTGGTACCTGGCAGAGGTACATCTTTTCCGATGTTGAACCCATCATGGCCATGATGGATTCACCATCAAGTTTTATTTTCAAAAACATCCCACCCACTTTTGCCACATCATCCTTTGTAAAACAAAACATTTTGTTTTTCTAAAGCAAGGCTAAGCATCAAAATCTTTTGTAAAACAGGTGATCAAGGAAGGTAATCAAATTCAAGGAAGGTAATGCAGGAATTGTTTTACCAATCAACTCCTATCACCTAATGCATCAAGCAAGTGAGAAAGATTTTAAAAACGACAAGGAGGGTGGCAAATGCACCGGGGCTTGCCTTTGTTATCAGGTGAGTTCTGCTCGGATCCACAAATATCGAAATAAAAGCAGTTGCCTGCTTGAGGATCTGAGGATGGTGGTGTCCTGTCTTCAGAGACTTCTTCTTCTTCTTCGTGTTCTAACATAACCATATACATGCATAAGAATGGATGCCATGGGATGCTCATGAGGATGCAAAGATAATATGAACTTATTATCTAAGTCTTGAGTACAACTTCCCTTCACGGTACTCCGAGAACCTAGGGTTTCCGGAGTCAATAAAGGAGTTCATAGGGCAGGGGGGGTTGGTTTTGGGTTTAGTGATCAAACAAGGTCCAAATCAACCCAAATTCTACCCAAGGCTTCTAAATATTGGTTTAAGTGCCCATAAAAAGTTTGGACATTTTTGGACTTACCATTTGTTTTCTACAAATCCATAACTAATACTTTTAACTACTTTAAATACCCTAAAATTTCTTATTTCCATTAAAAATCACAAAACTATTTTTACTAAATACTAGAGAAAATAACAAGCCTAGGAAAATTAGTTTCACAATTTTAGCATTTTTCTACATTTTTCTATAATTATTTTGGCTCTGGGAATAAAAGAAAAAGAAAAACAATTGAATAGCACTGGGCCGAATCCAGCCCAGGCGGCCCAGCTAGGGCAGAAAGGCGCCCGCGCGCGCGCCCGCGCTGGCAGACTTGCACAGAGGCCCTTGGGGTTTTGACTAACTGCGAACGAGCCTTTTCACTATTTAACACAGTCACTGACGTTTGCATAAAAGTCCTTCCCCTTCTATCTATTCTGAGTTTAAAGTCCCCGACGCCGTTCACGCGCGGCCGTGCTCCGGCGAGCACCTACACCGGTCGAACGGGGCAACGGCTGGGTTCTCCGAGCGGCAGACATGAAATCGGTACTACCCCGAGCATTTTCCCCAAATCAATTGCAAGGATGGCTACTAGGTTTGCTCTGGCCGCAGTGACCGGGGACCTTGCGGGCAGATGAATGTGTTCCCATCGATTCATGGCAGTCTAGTTCAATTGGATGGTTTGGAGAGCATCAAGGGCACATGAGAATGTTAGAACAAGACTGAGGATGACAGTATCGGACCTGATTTGCGCTGGCCGCGGCGAGGTGTTCTTCGCGGTGGCGGAAAATGGATTTGGGGAGAATTCCAAATTCGCGGATTCCAGTGAACGACTGGGGCTGATTCGTGGTGGCTGGACAGCTTACTACCCTACGGAGTTCGGGGAGGGGTCAATTTATAGTGTTAGCGGGCGGTGGCTGCTAATTTGAACGAAGATGGGCGGCGGCCGGAGATAGGGAAGAATCCCTGGCGCGGTGAGTTCGTGGCTAACGGCGTGGCAAGCTCACCGGCGTTGATTTGACTGCTGTGAGAAGCCACGGCGACGCGGTGGAAACCAAAGCCACGCGGCAGGCCACGGCGAAGGCACGACGGCGGTGAAAAGCTTTATCCACGGCTGTAACCAGGGGGAGGCACGGCGACGAGCCGGAGTGGCGTCCAGCGCAGGGGAGACGATATTTTTCCACCCAAATCGTTATCTTCAAGCCCGGTGCACGAATCAGGACGGCGGCGGCGCAAATCTTCGCGCAGAGAGGTCGCTGGCGGTGAGGATATGGCGCTGGCGGTCTGATCTTCGACAGAGCACTGTACCATGGCTAAAACTTGATTCAGTCGCCTGACAGTCAATGTTTGGGCCATTATTTCTCTGATTTTCAAATGGCAACACACCCAGTGATCTATAGCAAAGTTGTAGTGCTATAATCCATCTATGTCTTTTCTATAATGTGTACTCACAAAAAGTCACTGGATCCCTATCAAAATCGAGCTCAAAGTTGATCTCACAGCACTGTTAATCTGTATTTCAGACTGAATCAGTCTGACAGTCCATCTTTGCTTGGGTTTTTGTCCAAATTTCTCATAAGATCATGGCTTGAATCCTTAAACAAAGTTGTTCTCCTATGTTTAGTCTTCAACTTTGATGTGGTGACTTAGGACAAATTCTCAATAATTTGGAAGATCCAATGCTCCAAAGTTGAGCTTACTAATCTGAAATTCAGACTTAGAGAAATCTCAATTGGGGGTCCTTTTTGCATTTGAGTCCAAAACTCAACATTTGGCTTTCAAGTCCACACATTTGTGAACCTAGGGACTTAAGAAACTTATTTGGCTTGGTTTTTGCACTTTAGCCCAAAAGTGGACTAATTTTGCACATAGGCCTCTAGGGTTTAGTTTTAGGGTTTTTCCAGGGTTCTATTTGAGATTTTTGGTACCCAGGGGTATAAATGTGACTCAACTTTGTTTTTGGGGTCATTTATAACTATTACCCTAAAGTATTTAGGTTTTCTCAACTTGGGTTAAGTTTTACCTCTTTAATACCTATTTAGGGTTAAAACTTCCTATCCAGGGTCCTATTTGCAAAACATTAAAACAATACAACTTGTTTGAAATTTTTGCCTAGTGAATGCACTCTAAGTGTATCAAACATATGCAATACCAATGCGATGATGTCATGCTCAAGTTTTAGTTATAGTAACACCAGGGGTGTTACACTGAGGCTCTGTGTTGGTTTGTTGATGCTATCAACAATTTAGCCACAACATTGGTGCAAGGGCTGCCCCCGAACCACTACACTGGGCGAGAGAACGATCAGGGACTGCCTTGACTTTTGATGATACAACTCTTCATCACATTTCCACAAGGAGGAAGAGGGGGAAGGCAACATGCTACCCTTGGTGGGCAACGAGCATGACATTTCCTATGGCCCGTTAGCAGGTAATTCGAGTGGAGGCACGAGCCTGTGATATCGTGGCCCTTGGGATGGTGATTTCCTGGCCCAAGGCTTAATAGAATTAATAGAGTATCCATACCAACAAGGTGCATCTTCTTTTTTGGAAGCCTATCTCAAAAGAACCTCCAGGTTAAGCATGCTTGGCTTGGAGCAATTTGGGATGGGTGAGGAAGTTTTCTCGGGTGTGCATGAGTGAGGACAAAGTGTGCACAAAAGACCCATGTTGGTCCGTGGCGACAATATATGATCCTAGAGAGCTGCCAGGAGTAAGTACCGCCGGTCCAGGGATTGGACGGGGTGTTACAAGTGGTATCAGAGCCGACCCTCGAGGTTTCATAGCATGTGTGGACTAGGGGGTTCAGGTATATGGCGCATGATGCATGTGGGCCCGAAGTGGTCACATGGCATGGCATATGACGACACTAGACACACAGACATGGCTAAGAAGGGAGGTTCCTGGATTGAGGTTGATCGACGAGGACGTCGGTCTTCTAAGGGGGGTGGATTGTGATATCCTGGCCCCTGGGATGGTGATTTCTTGGCCCAAGGCTTAATAGAATTAATAGACTATCCATACCAACAAGATGCATCTTCTTTTTCTTCCGACCGGGAAGTTTTCTCAAGTGCGCATGAGTGAGGACAAAGTGTGCACAAAAGACCCGTGTTGGTCTGTGGGGACAATATGATCCTAGAGAGCTGCCAGGAGTAAGTACCGCCGGTCCAGGGATTGGACGGGGTGTTACAGAGCCCCATTCGATAGGGGTCAGCTAGCGGTCCGGAGACACGCCCCAATACACATGCGGGTGATTCAGTGGTCCCGGATCCATTCAATAGGGTCTGAGGGCTCGATGCCTCCATCTGATGGGATACCAATAACAATGGTTCACGTCGGTCTCGGATATGTCCTAAGGTACCTCGAGATTTGTAGCCCGAGCCTCAATCATATATGGACATACCCATGGCCAACCTTTGAACCCCTGATCAGTAAAGGGCTCAGAGCCCGTGTGCTCTGGTGTGGTTGCCAATCCCCACCGAGGGGCTCACTTTCGAACCCCTAATTAGTAAGGGGCTTGGAGCCTATTTCCTTCACTAGGAAGGAATCCAAACAAATATTCCTTTCCCATTACCTATGGAGAAGGAGAAAGGGAGAGAGAGACACCTTTTAGGCACCCACCTTGAGGAGACAGAACAGTGCTTGTTTGTCACGTTAGCTAGACAAGACGTGTGGCCCCCAGGTGGGAATTAATGCTATGGGACGCGAATCCCACGGGCTATCTATTATCACATGTGTGCACACAAGATTCGAGAAATGAATTCCGTTTTCGGATTTGGTTTCTAAATGCGGGGGGCTTGGCCTTAATCTCTATATATAGGAGGGGCGCCCTTGCCTCTCACACCACACCTGTATTCCCAGCCTTAGCCATTCCTGCTTTTTTGGTCGCGACCAAAGACTATGTTGAGAGGAGTAAAAGATCCATGTACCTCCACACCCTCGCCTTCTCATTTTGTCACGGTAGAGAAAGTGAACGTCCTCACACCCTGTGACCCGTGGCCCTTCTCCACCATGACCGAAGAAGATCAATAGAGCCTCATCGATGGGGTCTGATCCACCCCTCCACCTTTGGAGCGTGCCCTGAATGGCTCATGCCTGGGGATGAGGAGTAGTCGACTCCGCTCGCAGGCTACATCGTTACCTTCGTGTCGTTCCATAAGTGTGGGTTTGGGGTGCCAGTGAGCCACTTTATGCAAGTGCTCCCACATTACTACGGGGTTGAGCTTCACAACTTCAACCCAAACTCTATTGCTCATGCAACAATCTTTGCGGCAGTCTGCGAGGGATACCTCAGGATTGACCCCCATTAGGATCTCTAGAACCATCTGTTCCACATGAAGCCGTTTTCTTTGTCATCGGAGGTGAAGAAGGTCCGCACTACAGTGAGGGCTGACAGTTGTACGCTTTAGCTGCATTTGGATCGTGCGCAACTTTACATCACTACCTCCCTCATTTCTTCGAACAAGGGGTGGCACAACCATTGGTTCTACCTCCGCAACAACGATGGGAGGCTGCCCTCGTACACCAATTGGGTCGTGACTGCTGCAGGGGAGAATTGGTGGTGGGGCGCTACACGAGAGCATTAGCCCTAGCTAGAGCCTATCTTGGATGCTCTGCGGAGGCTCCGCGATCATGGTATTATCGTAGCTGGGGTCGTCGCCACCTTTCACTATCGGAGGGTACTATTGCTGGTTGAGCAACGACTGCGCTTGCATGAGATGACGTCTGAGGCTGAGGTGGAGAGCTCTCGAATGTCGTTGGCCACCATCACCACTGAGTACCTCCTTAAGCGGGTCAATCGCACGGTAGGGAGGGCTGATTACGGTGCCCTTGCCTAGGTCCCGATGCGCCCCGACCATGATTACGTGTCACTGTTAGGCCATAGAACCTACCTCTGCTTTATCCTTGTTTCTTCATCTCAACCTAATTATCTAGTCTTCTGTTTATTCTTAGGGTCTACGGGGTTACAGATCCGCCTTGCCTCCGGTCCCGGAGAACAAGGAGGGTCGGGTGGCGCGTAGGTTGAGCAACAAAATAGGAAGAAGGATGAGGAGAAGCGAGCCCGAGAGAGAAGGGCGGCTTACGACGAGCTCGAGAAGCGTTGTTGAGCGCAGGAGAGGGAGGGCGTTGGAGGTGTCCCTAAATCCGTTCGGCAGCGACGACGATGATGATGAGGGGACGAAGGTTCGACTCGACTTTAGCCTTGAGGTGAGGCTTTGGTCCAAGCCGCGCTCAGCGGGCCCATCTTGCGGTCTAGACGTGTCGATGCTTGGGTTGAAGGTGTCGACGCCTTGGCCCAAGACATAGACATCGACCGATTAGGGAACTGTCCCTGCGGACGAGGAGGAGGAGGTGACGACAAAGTAGGTTGCCAGCCAATTCCAGACGCCGACCGCGGGGACTAGGGTCCCGAGGAGTTCTACGCCATGGAGGCTAGTCTTGCCTCGGTCTGGGTAAATGTCATGAGATATTGAGGCTGGTTTTTCTTTGCGCTCTACGAGAATTTTTGTTCATGCATGCTTTTCTCAGCCAGAAGCGTAGATCGAGTGCATCAACCCTGGCCCCTGCAAAGGTCGTTAAGATGAGTGCAATCTCGATGGTCAGGGTGGCGGTCCGGTAGATCCCCTGGGTCGACAGTGCATGGGATGCCCTCCAACGGAGGGGGCGAGGAGGCACGACTTGCTCTAGGAAGGTAGGTCGTGCGGGTGGATGTTGTTGTCGAGGCTACACCACCGCAGGGGGAAGCCATGGTCGATGCGGCGCTCCTAGACATGCCTCGGGTTACTCCGACACAAACGACGACACCCACCGAGGCCACCCTCGACCCATCTACGGAGGGGCTAGGGTATGCCGAGGTGACCTCAGCAGTGGTGTCACCAAGCTTGGTGGCATCGGTGATCTCTATCTCTAATTTCTCGGCCTCTGACCGGGTAAGGAGGTGGTTGGTGACAATGAAGCCGGTCTCGCAGAGCGGCCCAAGGTCCTAGTCATGGAGCGTACCATGCTTTATCCTGTTGAGGGGAGTCGTCGTCCCCATTGGGAGCAATCCCCACGCATGGGGAGGGCCGCGGCTCACGTGGCAGGACTACGATGCCTTAGGGGAAGAGCCTATGTTCACCCTCGACGACCAGGAGGAGACACAGTTGTTGCGGGACTTCTAGGTCATCGACCAGGTAGTAGAGAAATCTCTCTGTACGGGACGCATGCCATCACCCAGTATGTGTCTTGATGACGTTTGTTTCCTTTTAGGACCTTATGGCAAATAACACGACCAAGTTTGTGTTCCTCCATCGTGAGCACGGTGTCTGGGACTCGCTGTGTCGCCAGAAGGGCTTGCTTGCCTTGGTGAACGTGCAGCATGCTTGTTGGGGGCTTGTTCTCAAATGCTATGAATCAAGAACAAGGCAACACAAAACATTAATGATTAAAGCCCTTTGTCTTTCGAAGCATTATCTCCCTTAGGACATAATGATCTTCAGACGAAGGTTATGAAGGACGTACCTTCATCATCATAGTGTATCATAATAGAAGTAGGAGTATATGAAACATAATAAGTATCATGAATAATCATATGACTGTGACACCCCAGGTGTCAATTTCACGTTATGTCGGGAGATTTATCCTAATCTTGAATGCTCAGTGAAAATTTCTATGTCTCGATCGCGTCTATCTCTGTTTATCCAGATTTCTCATTCACATTTCACCGAATTCGGAGTTACTTAGTCTCACAGAAGGCCAATTTTGGAGCCTGTTAAAACTTTTAATTCTCGGCGCGAATGCAAACTCGTTAATCAATTTCGATTTATAAATCTCGTCTAAAGCTCATTTAATCAAGCGCTTGACAGTTGCTAGTCGAGCTGTGTCCGAATCCAATTTCTCGATGATTTGATCTATGTCCAAAAATTAATCTGACTCCATACTCTCAAACAGAATGCTCAATATGTCGTCTCTAATCAAATTTATCCGACTCGGCCAAATATCTCATGTCCGAACCGAATTCAAAACCCCGTATCGACAACGACTTTAAATTGTCACAATTCGATTTCTCCGACTAAAAATCCGAAGCCGATCGGAAGTCTGAGAGAAACATTTATTTCTAAAATAGTGCGCGAGAAATTATTTCCGAGCGAATTCAAATCAAACTCTCTGCCGAATTAATCGTTCAATTGTCCGTTCGTCCGAACTCTATTTCGCTCTATTTTTTTCGTAGCGACGAATTCCGCGGGAGCATTTATATTCGGAAAATTAATTTAGCGCAGCCCGATTCGTGTTTTGGGCCAGCCCAACCCAGCCCATTTGGAACCCTAACCCTAGGACTCCTCTATAAATAGAAGTGCCTCCCCTTGCAATTTGGAAAAATTGCATCTACCCCCCTAGCCGCCACTTCCTTTTTTCCCTGTTCCTTTCTTCCTCACGGCTGCGTGTAGGGAGCTTCCTCCCCTCCCATGGCCGCCCAGCTTCCCTCCGGTGTCGGCTGTCCAGCAGATGTCGAGCGCCTCCCTCCCCCTGTGCTTGGCGCTCCTTCCCTCGGCTCCCTGTTTCCCTGCTCCATGGCCGCGGGCATCCCTGCTCCTTCCTCCATGGCCGATGCACAGGAAGCCAGCAGCTCTGCTCGCCTCCTCCCCATGGCGCCTCCACCTCCCTGCGTGCTCTCTGCCCCTTCTTCCTTGGCGCGCTGAAGCTTCTCCCATGGTGTGGCCGAGCAGCAGCTCCCCCTCCCCTCGCCCCTGCTCTCCCTTGGTCGGACCGACCCCGAGTTCGAGCAGGTGAGCTGTCATCGCCTTGGCCGGACCTCTGCCATTCTCTGGCTCAGCGCCCTTCTCTGCTCCATCTACTCCCATGGTGGACGCTGTTTTCCCTCTCTAGCTCCCTCCCTAGCCGAGCACCTCCATGGCTGGCGCCCCCTTCCTTGGTGTCTCATGGCTGCTCGTTCCGGTGCCCTGCTCCACCTCGCGCAGCGCCTACTCTTCCCCTAGCAGCTGTATCCTCGTCTTCGTCAAGCCTTCCTTGCTGTGCCTTACACCATTGACGTTCTTAGGCGTTCGACAAAATGCCTAAACCAAGCAACGTGTTTTGGATAGCCCCATCCGCGACGCCGTAAGTCCTCGGTGAGATTCCTCGCTGCACTCACTATTCTCACACATTTGGTGTTCGACAAAGTGACCGAGCCATTAAATTCTTGTGTCTAATCGCAGCTAGCCGTCAATGCCATCCGTCGCGCACGCGTGTTCGATACAAGACCAGTCGGGTGAACCACGTGCTTGCACAACTCAAATCCGATCCTGTTCAGGTTGATTGATTTATAGTTTACCTTATGTATGATTCGGTTGAAGTCAGGCAGTGCATGTATATGTGTGGATGTGTGTAAAACGTTTCGGTTATACGCTTTGGTAGGATCGTGTTTGCGATTGGAGAACAAGAGGTTATTTGATGTGTGCAATTTGTAGTTAGTCTAATTATGTTTTGGTCGATGATGTGTATGTGTGATTATGTGTGTGTGAAAATACCTTTGTATGAATGGAAGCGTGTAGAGAAGAGAATGAAGTAGAAAAGGACTCCGATTTTTTATATTTTGATAGGAAAATATGTGGTGTGTTGTTTGATGCAAAGACTAAGTTACAAAATGCGGATTATGTTTTAGGGATGCATCGATAGGCGTCTAGGTGAAAAGTGTACTTGTTTTATGCATGTGATCGATGATTGGGATAGTCGAGGCGAATGAGGAGTATGATTAATCCGTTAAAGTCACTTGTGCGGTTGATGTCTTGTGCGTAATATGGGGACATGTACGTGCGCGTGTGCCGTGGTGTATCATAGTGATGGTGGCGTAAGATATTTGTTTGAAGTGTGCGGGTATATGCCGTAATATGGTTATACTCGCAACGAAGGAATATGTATGTCTGGTGTAACACAACGTTAGATTGTTGTCGTATAACCGTGTGAAGGATGCTTCCGATGTCCATATGACTAAAGGGTGTTGTAGTGGCAAAGCAAGAAGTAAGTCTAATATTTTTAAATGATTAGATGATAGCACCTATCGTCTTCGTCATGATTTTTGTTGTATGGCAGATTGATGCCTTGTCATCGTAGTCTCGGGGAATTTTTGGAAATGTGCTGGTACTTTACTGATGGGGTTGTATGTACTTGCCGTGTGTCGTGCAAGAATCCACGAATGGTGAAAGGTGGTGTATGTTGGTAATTAGAAAATGGTCACTTCGTTAGCCAATAGCCAAGCTTATGCCGAGATTTAAAATATGGGCAAGTTGAATTGAAATCATGCTTATCTAGGTGTGTGGTTAAATAATAATAATTTTGGCTTGTGTAGTGAGGTGGTGACATGCCGAAGTAGTCATTGCTTCCTCTATGTTTTTAAGTCGAGTCAAAATACGGGGTACTAGTAGTATGCTAGGCAGGCGGTGTTCCAAATAGATAAATCGAGTAATGTGGTAGTTGTCAAGCATGATAGAGATTGAGTCACTTAGGTATAAATTGATGCTCGACATGTGAGGTCTCCTAAAATATGGTGTTTTAAGTGACTTGTGCGTTGTCCAGTTTAAGTTAAGAAAAGGTTAAGAAACATTAATTAACCTGCTCCCACCCATGTTTTGAGTCGCAATGTCTAAAATGGTTTGCTAAGTTTTATGCTGTGTTAGCCAACTCATGTAAGTAGGAGTCGGTTGTGTAAGTGAGTGTGATATATATGTTGTGTCTCGGATTGTGGTAATAATAGGCAAACCGATGTGTATGATATATAGCGGCCTAGGTTGTTGCTTTGGTTAACCAACTTGCTAGATGGCTTTGGTTAAGCTCATAGTCACGATGATTTGCTTGTTGTAGTCTAAATACGTATGGTTATGGTCGCGGATGAAAAGTATTAGTGCTCATGTGAGGTCTAAGTTAAACTGCAAAATTATTGTGTAAACAACACTTCGCTATCGATTATCGGGGAGAATGCGTTGTTAATTAAATACGGTACTTCTAGTGCTCATAATGACATGGATAAAAATTAGTAAGTCCACTTGTTAGTTCTCACTGGGTTATTTTAACTCTAACAAATGTCAAGTGTTATAATAATTCAAGTGTCTAGAAAGCGGTAATTCTTGAATTGTATAGAAGCTGAAATGTATTGATTGCTGTTTTGGGCTGCACGTACTGTTTTCGGTGTGCTGTATGTTTGTTGAACTAAATTGTGTTTTCTGTAGATATGTGCTATAGAAAAGTGGTAGATCACTTTATTATCTTGCTGGTGTTAAAATTTGACAGCCATAGGTTTGACCGTTTAGGAGTTGTGCTTTTTACAAATTCAGTAACTGAATCTGTCCAAATTCTGTATAGATTTCAGAAACTGTATTGTTTGCTTAAGTCAATGTTAGAATCAGTCCTTGTCAATTATAATAAAGTTGTAGAGGCTTTTCTTATCTTGCTTGTGTTAAAATTTCATAACTATAGGCCTGACGGTTTAAGAGTTATGAATTTTACAGACTGGTTGCTGTGTTCTGTCCACCGTCAGAACAGATTTTGAAAACTGCGTTGTTTGATTCAGTTAAGCACAGAATCATTTCTTGGTGATTATAAAAGTTATGTAGTGCAATTGCCAAGCTTTCGAAAAAGTCTTGGATCACTATTTTTGGTGGTCTGAAGATGAAGTTATGGATGTTTAAATTCTGAAGACTGAATCTGTCCAGTTCTGGACAACACAGCCTTCATAGTGTATTTCACCCTTGATACATGTTAAACCAGCCAGTGATATTTATAAATAATTTGTAGACAATTTCATTAGCTTTCCAGAAAGTCTAGGATCACTTTGTTTGGATGACTGAATCTTCAGTTGTGAATTTTTGAATTGCTAGTCTGAATCTGTCCAAATCTGGACAGAGCTACTGTGTTTTCACAATTCGACCTTGCTAAGTGTTTAATCATGTTATGATGACAATACCAAAGTTGTAGAGCACTTTTTAAGCTTTCCAGAAAGTCCTAGTTTGATATTTTTGGATTAATATTTGAAGAGTTATGATTAAAACAAGTGACTACTGTACTGCTGTCCTAAAAATCTGCATGTGCGCATTTGGTTGTTTAGTTCACCCTGGTTGCTGAAAATGTTTGGTTTGCTCTTAAGTAATGTAGACTTGCCATGGCTAAGCTAGAGATGATATGTGTGTCTTGTTTTATATGTTCCTTTCTCTAGTGATTGCGATATAGGAGTTCCATAGATATTGACGCTTATGTCCTCTATCGATTTGTGTTATCAGTGATGCTTGTGGGTGATCAATAGGAGAACTAATAAAATAAAATGTGCGTGCTTGTGATGTCGTAGTTATCTCGCGTAAATATATAAAATGTTTGTCGTCTTTTAGTGGTGTTAAGGTTGTGCGCTCGACGATATGTAGTGAGCTAACGCTAGTGTGTGTGGTTACTTGTGATGTCTCGCTACTTAGTGTTTAATTCACTAGCGTGTACTTAAAGTATCTTGTGCTATTTCATTATGTTCATACATATGCATCTGTATCTCATTTAGGACCGAGAGATGACGCTCATGCAAGTGGTGTGGTGCCAACCACAAGATGCAGTTGTGGATGACCTGAAGAATGGACTTAACCAGTGGATGCTCGCCAAGCGAGTGCCCACCCCAGCAAACACTGTCTAAGTGTTAAAATAAAGGCAAGCCCCGGTTTTATGCATAACCTGTTATTTATGCTATTTTACTATACTTAATGATTGTAGGATTGATTGTGCACTTAAGTGTAGGAGTTGTTTGAAACCCTAGTTGCATGATCTCAGGAATCATTTTGAGATGGATACTAGTATGCTAGGTCGAGTAGCTGCTTTACTAATTAGGGATCTCAGTAGAAGTCGAGTGATTTTTCCAGCACTCGCGCGAGGTCAGGAATTTGTTGTACTCACTTTCATATCATAATGAGGTTGGTTTGTGGGCAACAATCCATGGGGATTGGTTGTCTACGGGATAAAAATTTGAATAAGGATTATGGTGTGGTACCGTGAGTCAAGCGTTTGAACGTACTAAACATATGCCGAGAAATATGGTAAATCGGTAAGCCTAGTACCTGATTGAACCTGGTAGCAGATTGCCCTCCTCACGCGACCTGAGACGTGGTCTCCCATTCCGGTTATGGTGGGTATAAGTGCGGTCACTGCACGACTGCAGTCGGGGTCAGTGAGGCATTGTACGCCAAGGCGGTGAGCCCCTCTCTGCTGACGGGGAATCGATGGGGACGGTTGATGTGTGTGGGGACGGAGTGCCTCGCCACGTCGTGTGTTTAGGTTTACCTTGCAAGGATAAAAACTCGATTCGAATCGTCTGCTTCTCGCAGCTAATGAGACTGCTTGATCCATGCTGCTACATTGAGTAACAAGTGGAAATGTGATGAGTTGATACAAGATGTTGATTGCTAAAAATGTTTGCTACTATGTATGAGTAGATAGTACATATTTAGCCTTAAGAGAGTCACACTTAAATTTGACAAAGTTAAAACTTAATTTAGAAACTCAGCTAGTGCTTTTGGCAACCAAACCCCACATCCAAACAACTGCATGTCTAGAGGTAGAGGAGTAGACTCCTCACACCGGGTAAGTCTAGCTGAGGATTAGTATACTCAGCCTTGCTTGTGGCATAATTTTTGCAGGTACTCCTTAGGATGATTGGTTGCTGGTGTGACTTGGCCTTCATCCCTGCCACCGGGATAGACGGTCGAGAGGGTTATTGCTTCCGCAGGAGAGGACCAGGAGGAGTAGCATGGCCAGGCTTCGCCATGTTATTTGGTTTTCTCCGTTAGTTATTTCCGCTGCATTAAAATTTATGGTTATTATTTCTGAAACTCCGATAATGTAATCACTAATGATACTTATTAAATTGTGGTACTATGTTTTATTGTATTTCTTTGTGCCTCACCTTCGTGTGAGCTAGTGGTATTCGATCCTGGATAAGTGGCTTTATCGGACTAGATCCGAGGGACTGACGTTTTATTCCTATTTAAGTGTGGTCTAGCCTCTAAGGTGGGACTTAGGCACTTAAGTTGGAATAATTCGGGTGGTTCCGCCACAATGACATCATAAATATTTCTTTTATATAGCATCATGAATGAATATAAACAATATTGAATTACATTTATACCTTCGGCTTAATAGAAGGCAAAAATCCGAATGCAACGCGCGAGTGAACAACAGTCAACCTGAACAGTGCGGTGCTACTGTTCATCTATTTATAGACACAGGACGCAGCCTGTGTAAATTACATTCATGCCCTTGACATTTACTATTGACTTAGGGATAGTATATCAAGGACTAGACAACCTTTTCCCTTTTAGGTCGGTTCCATTTTTTACTGCTAAGCCGAAGCTTCTCCACAGGTAGCTTCGGAACTGGTTCACCCTTCTCCCGATCCGTGCTTTTTATATCATGTACAGCTTCATCTCAAAGCCGAAGGTCCCTGTACATGTATTATACTTGGAAAACAAGTTAGTCGTGTTTTTGAGGACCTTCGGAAGACGAAGGCCCCCAATAGTAGCCCCTCGCAGTATTAATTCGTTATAATAACGGATTTAAACTATGAAATGGACGAAGGCCTTAAGCCGAAGGTCCGAAAAAACACCTTCCCTTTGCTAGAATAGCAACAGTTAATGACAGACGGGGCCTGCCAAGTTGCAAAGCACTAGTGTATAAATATGGATCCCTAGCGGCGATATTTGATACGCCATTTCTGCTGCTTGTGTTATTCCCTCAAATTTTTAACTTTTGCTTGCATGTTTTTGCTTAATTTTCGAGCTTCGGTTTTAGAGACATGCTTGCTTCATATCTGAGGAGAAGATGACTAGTGAGGAGAAGAAGATAACTGATGTTGGGGGCTTGTTCTCAAATGCTATGAATTAAGAACAAGACAACATGAAAGTGTTAAATGTCGAGTTCCTTCGTCCTTAGAAGCAGTATATCCCCTTGGATATAATGAATCTCGGACGAAGGTTACGAAGGAAAAGACCTTCGTTAGGATGATAGATGGTTAAACAGAGTAATTATATATATAATGTGCGAGTAATAATACCAGCATTATCATCAATATATTTCCATTATCAAATTCATAAAAACGAATTACAAATGTACCTTCAGAATGATGTAAAGTAAAGGTACAAATGTGATGCGAAAGACCGTATGCCAAGTCAGCGTGAACAGTACGGGAGTACTGTTCACCTATTTATAGGCACGGGACGCAGCCCGTGTAAAATTACATTGATGCCCTTTACATTTATCAATAACTACATTAATTCTTCGAGGACCAATTTGGCTTTTCATCTTTAAGTCGGTTCCTCTTTTCTGTTATTGTGCCGAAGTCTTTCTGCACATAGCTTCGTGATCGTCTTATCCTTCGTCATGGTCGTTTTTCATTCCAGTCACGCTTCGTCTTAACCATGCTCTTGTATATTCGCGACCTGACTCCGAAGGTGCCTATTCCGAAGGTGCCTGTTCACATATTACACTTGGAAAATATTATCAAACTATGCTTTTGAGGACCTTCGGGAGCCGAAGGCCCCCAACAGTAGCCCCTCGCAATATCAATTTATTGTAAAGATAAATTCATATTGTGACATGGACGAAGGCTTTAAGCCGAAGGTCCGAAAAAACACCTTCCTTTTGCTAGAATAGCAACAGTCATTGACAAGCGGGGCCCTCCAGTTTTCGACATACTGGGTGTATAAATACAAGCTCATCGCGAGTTTATTTGGCACGCCCTTTTGCCACCTGCTTTTTACGCACCCAGCTTTTAGCCTGCGCACCTAGCTTTTAGCCTGCGCGTGACAGCATTTGCTCGGTCTTAAATTTTTAAGCTTCGGTTTCAAGTCTGGTTTGCTAGCATTCGCGAAAATGTCTGAGGATAAGATAGTTGCTGGTGCTTCGAAGCTTAGCCTTTCGGAGGAAATGCACTTGGGTTTTCTTGAGTCAATGTCGAAGACCAATACGGAAAAGATTGTCAAGGAAACTTTGGAGGGTTTATCTGAAGATACTGGCGACAGTGATAGTTATGATGTGGATAGTGGTGGGGAGGACTCCGAAGATCGCCCATGGCGGCCTAGCACTCAAACTTCGGAAAATCAACTATAAAGCGGAGTCACCTTGAAAATATGAGGGGGAGATATTTTCGAGATATATCCATTATGAGGGCAGATGACGGAGAAAAAACTACGCCGACCCCCAAAGATAATGAGGTCATGATCTTTCGAAGCTTTTTAAAGGCTGGGCTACGATTCCCTCTGAGCAGGTTTGTGGTAGAAGTTCTGAAAATATATCAAATTTACCTTCATCAACTTACCCCCGAGGCAGTGATAAGATTGGGAATCTTTGTCTGGGCCGTGAGGAGCCAGGGCCTAGAGCCAAGTGAAAAAAGCTTTTGCAATATACACGAGCTAGTGTATGAGACGAAACCCTGGCGTAAGGAGCAATATCATAATAATTTTGGTTGCTATAGCTTCGGTGCCCGCTCTGGGTCAAGCTGTACGTGCCAACCTTTCGGAAGAGATGGCCCGGGGAATGGATGAAGGAATGGTTCTATGTGAAGAACGATTTGAAGGTTCGGGAAGTATCAAAGATATCATCATGCGCCCTATTTGGCAGCGCTTCGGACTTCAGAAACCAAAAGTAGAAATGGACGAAGCAGCTGAAGAATGTCAGAGGGCCTTCGGCGTAGTCTGCTCTTTTATTAGGACCAGAGATTTAATGCAAGAGCACATTGCCTTCAGAGTGTGGCCACTTGTAGATGACTGGGAAATGCCGAAGGAGACCGTTAAAGAAACTGACGAGGGTGGACTAATCAGACTGAAATATACATTCAAGTATGGAGATAAGTTTGTTGAACCGGATGATGATTGGCTGAAAAGCATTGAGAATGTAAGTGATGAATTGCTTGGGGCATACTCAAAGGCCGAAAACACTACATTATCAGCGGCTTTCGGAGGCCGAAAAAAGAAGAGACTCAACCGAGTATTTGATGCAATTGGGTTTATCTATCCCGACTACTATTATCCAATGCGAGGTCAAAAGAGAAAAAAATACTTCTTCTGCAAAGGACACTGCTTCGGCTGCTCTCGGGGAGCCAGCGCTGAAGAGGAAGAAGGTAAAAGTGTTCACACACCCTCCACGCTGTATTGAGCCGGCCATAGTGCCCGAGTTTATTGGCGAGGCCTCTTCGGCCACCGAAGCCAGAGAACCAACTACAGCGCCAAAATCCGAAGAAATGGCCGAAGCACCAGCAATAGAAAAAACAGGAAAAGACAGATCTGAAGAAAGAAAAACACCAGATGTTTTAAGTCCTTCATCAAAAGTTGAGGCAGCTAAAAGCCAGAAGGGGCCAGCAGCAACCCCAAAAAGAAAAAGGATGGTTAATGTGCTGGATGTTTTGGAGACAATTAAATCTTCAAGCACAACTCCAAAGAAAAATGTTGAAGTGTCTACTGAAGCCTTTGCTGCTGAAACTTCGAAGCAGCAATTTGAAACTGAAGCTGGGCCTTCGGAATCCACCAAGATACAACCTTTGGAGGTCGAAAAAATGTCAAAGGCAAGTTTGGAAACTGAAAAAGCAAAAATAACAGAGCCGATTCTGACTAAGGAAATTGGCACTGCCACCCCCGAAGCATCTTCCAAAATACATGATTATATTGTGCGACATGCTTCGGGGAAGAAACTATCTGAAGAAGAGATTTTTGAAGCCAATCACTATGCCCGAGAATTAAAGTATCCGAGGGGGGCCGTAGTGTTCAATGGGACAAACGAAGATGATTTCCTGTACTGTCTCCCGGACAATAAAGAATTATCCGTGCGCCGGGAAATGGCTAGAAGCATGGGGTTCCCGAAACTCGAAGCTGGCCTTTGCGCCATGACGAAGGACGATCTTGCGGATAGCCTGGCATACAATAGTCTGAAGGTACAAAAATTGTGAATTTTGAAGTTTATGAATTTTGAATTAGTTTTTTGCTCTTATGTTAACTCATTCATTCTTTTGAATAGGGTTTAATACTCAGCAATGCCTTAAGGGCTCAGAAGAATGCCGAAGATGAGAGCTGCACCATTGCTCTCAACAACCTTCGAACAGAGGTTATCAGGCTAAGAAACGAAGCCTTGGAGAAGGACAGAATTCTGCTTACATTAGTGGAAAAAATGAAGGAAGACGAAGCTAACTCTAAAACTCAAGCCGAAGCTCAGAAGCGTGAAATCGAAGATCTTCGTAAACAACTAGCCCGAGCCAAAGAAGAACGCATTCTTGAAGAAACAAAACGAGAATTAAGCGATCAATGGGCAGATCATTTGGAAGTAAATGTTAAAGAGCTTCGTGCTTCGAAGAAGAGGTGCTACGATAAATCCATAGAATGTGTTAAGAAAATAAAATCCAGCTTCGCCAGCGTTGGCGCGTTCTCTAGTGAAGAAGATTTCACAAGAGGAAATCCAGAAGGCCCAATTGAATGGATTAGTCGCGAAGCTGATGTCTTCGACAAAATCTTGAATAGTCGCGGGGACATTTGTGCTTTTTTGGGCGCCAGGGGAATTGTTACCATTTTAAAGAAGAAAGGGTGCGAGCATGTAAAATCTTTGGCGCAGTCTGAAGCTGCCTTGTCCCCTGAAGATATCACAGACCCTTCAGCCGAAGCAAGCCAGGTTGGTGGAAAATTTTTCACTGACATATGGGACAATGGCGGCCGAAAAATGGCTAAAGAGATCATTCAGAGAAGTGAAAAAGGCATCCATGATGCTAGGGAGGTAGCGAGAGCTGCTGAAAAAACACAGGGCCCGAAGGGCAAATAGGTATTAATTAGTGATTTTTATTTTGTTGTAATTTTTGACTTTGAACTTTATTCGTAGTTTGTAATAGTAATATAGCCGTGTCCTCTCCTCCCTCAGAACCCGCTGAGGCATCTACGGACCCTCCCCCGAAGGGAGACGATGAAATTAGGCAAATGGCCGAAGCCATCATGGACGAAGTTGTCAATCAGCTGCTAAACGAAGCTGCAGAAGTAGTTCTTAGGGAAGATTAAATACTATTGCAAAAATACTTGGAACATGACAAGTGTAAAACTTTGTAACTTTGAATGTAATATATAATCTATTTACGGTTCAATTCTTTACGATGCATGAAATTTTTTCATACATACCGCTTTTTTGAGCCTTCGGCGAAAAAACACCCTCCCTTCTTTTCATGCTTCGTAAAGAAAATCTTTTATGTGTCACAAGAATTACCATATTTCTTTGATGAAGAATCTCCAAGCTTTATGAAAACATTCTTTGAATCCATAAAAGAGTCTTATGTTGCCTCTCAAATGAAGCTACACTTCTTCTCAATTTATCTTGTGCCTTGGCACGATTTTCTCTTTTTCAAAACATTCTTCGAAGATCAATGCTGTGTCCCCTTCCTGTTCTCCATGTGAAATGATGGATGATGCTTATGTTATGCAAAATGATGTAATGATGTTATGTTATGCAAAATGACATTTATGCTGAAAATACACATATCCCTGCCATAGAGCACACAATTTTTTATCTCAGCGTTGACTTTTCGCTGTAAGCCTCCCTTAGGAGCTTCTTCGCTTTTTACTTTCAGCGGAATCGGCGTTTATTTTTCGGTGTAAGCCTCCCTTAGGAGCTTCTTCGCCTTTTACTTTCAGCGGAATCAGTGTTTATTTTTCGCTGTAAGCTCTGCATTCCCTTTGGAACGACTTTCGAGCAGAAAACTTACACTGCGCTCCCTTAGGAACGGCTTTTTATTACTTCAAAAAAGTTACGACTCATTCCTCAGAGCAAGTTTTCGATAATCCGAAGGTTCTTCGTGCCTCCATAAATTCTTGTGCTTCGGTAACTCAAGCCTTTGGAGGAGATATATTTTCATTATGATAATACGGTAAACTGTTATAAGGATTTGAAAAACAATAAAAAACACTTAAACTCCCATAATTGTTCTTTACTACGAAGAAAATAAAACTGAATGTGAAAGCATAAAAAACTGCTGTGGGAGTAGGATATTTTGTCAATAAATGTGCTTCGACTCTGGCACAGTGCTATTGACTGTGCGAGCTTCGGATTCTTCTCTGAAGTCCCTCTGGGGGTGAGAGTGCTGGCTCCCTTCTGGTTGCGAAGCTCGTTGTATTGGTGGTGGCGGTGGAAGCTGTTGCCAGGAAGCTTGGAGTTGGCTTGCCGAAGCAACAGAGGCTGCAGGGTGATTGCCTACATATTCTGGAATGTAAGGCGAATGGTACGAAGCAGTATGCATGACCTACTTCGGCTGGTTCTGTTGTGCAACAGCTTCTGCTAGCTCCTTTTGCTTCTGGATGGTAATGTGACACATCCTGGTGGTGTGGCCCTTACCATCACCACAGAATAGGCAGTATATTTTTCTTGGTTGATCCCCAAATCTTCCCCCGAAGCCCCTGGCGCCTCTGCCCCTTGGTGCTGGCGGCCGGAAGGAGCTTTGTTGTTGCCTCGAAGCTTGCGAGGAGCACTGTGGCCTTTGCTGTTGACTCCCTTTGTCGTCATTTTGAGTAGAATTGTGAATTGACCTGACATGCCTTGGATAAAATCTTCCTCCGAAGCCCCTAGTCATTTCAGAGAACCTGAGAGCTTCCTTCCTTCTTTGGCGAAAATCATTGTCAGCTCGAATGTACTCGTCCATCTTCTGGAGCAGCTTCTCTAGAGTTTGAGGAGGCTTCCTGGCAAAGTACTGAGCTGCAGGTTCTGGCCGAAGCCCCTTGATCATGGCCTCAATGACAATTTCATTGGGCACTGTTGGTGCCTGTGCCCTCAGACGTAGGAACCTTCGGACATATGCCTGAAGGTATTCTTCGTGATCCTGGGTGCACTGGAATAAAGCTTGAGCAGTGACTGGCTTCGTCTGAAACCCTTGGAAGCTGGTTATCAGCATATCCTTCAACTTTTTCCATGAGGTGATTGTCCCTGGCCTGAGGGAAGAGTACCAAGTTTGTGCAACGCTCCTGACAGCCATGACGAAGGACTTTGCCATGACCGTCGTGTTGCCACCGTACGAAGATATAGTTGCCTCATAGCTCATCATGAATTGTTTCGGGTCTGAATGACCGTCGTACATGGGGAGCTGAGGCGGCTTGTAAGAGTGTGGCCAAGGAACAGCCTGCAGTTCTGTTGACAAGGGAGAAGCATCATCAAAAGCAAAATTTCCGTGATGGAAATCTTCGTACCAGTCATCCTCGTTGTAGAAACCCTCTTGACGAAGCTCTCTGCGCGGGGGCCTTTGATTTTGGTCATCTTGAGCGAGATGTCGAAGCTCTTTAGAGGCTTCATCTATCTGCTTTTGAAGATCAGCTAGACGAGCCATCTTCTCCTTCTTCCGTTGAACCTGTTGATGGAGCATCTCCATTTTTTGTATTTCTTGGTCCAAATCGTCTTCCGGAGGCGTTGGACTGATGGCCTTCCTCTTCTGGCTTCGGGCCTCCCTAAGAGAGACGACATCCTGATTGGGGTCCAGCGGCTGCAGAGTGGCAGCCCCTGTCGTTGAAGCTTTTTTCGGCGGCATGACGAAGGTCTATGCTTGCCGAAGGTGTTCGAAACTCAAAACGTGGAAGTGAGTTCACCGGAGGTGGGCGCCAATGTTGGGGGCTTGTTCTCAAATGCTATGAATTAAGAACAAGACAACATGAAAGTGTTAAATGTCTAGTTCCTTCGTCCTTAGAAGCAGTATATCCCCTTGGATATAATGAATCTCGGACGAAGGTTACGAAGGAAAAGACCTTCGTTAGGTTGATAGATGGTTAAACAGAGTAATTATATATATAATGTGCGAGTAATAATACCAGCATTATCATCAATATATTTCCATTATCAAATTCATAAAAACGAATTACAAATGTACCTTCAGAATGATGTAAAGTAAAGGTACAAATGTGATGCGAAAGACCTTATGCCAAGTCAGCGTGAACAGTACGGGAGTACTGTTCACCTATTTATAGGCACGGGACGCAGCCCGTGTAAAATTACATTGATGCCCTTTACATTTATCAATAACTACATTAATTCTTCGAGGACCAATTTGGCTTTTCATCTTTAAGTCGGTTCCTCTTTTCTGTTATTGTGCCGAAGTCTTTCTGCACATAGCTTCGTGATCGTCTTATCCTTCGTCATGGTCGTTTTTCATTCTAGTCACGCTTCGTCTTAACAATGCTCTTGTATATTCGCGACCTGACTCCGAAGGTGCCTGTTCCGAAGGTGCCTGTTCACATATTACACTTGGAAAATATTATCAAACTATGCTTTGAGGACCTTCGGGAGCCGAAGGCCCCCAACAACTGAGGAGAAGATGGCCGAGGAGAAGAAGGTATCAGAGGAGAAGAAGCTATAATAAGAAAAGAAAGTTATGGATCCTTTTATTGCTGGGTTTTACAAGTCTAGGTCTAAGACAAATATAGAGAAAATTACTAAGGAAATAATGGAGGGTTTGTCCGAAGATTCTGATGACAGTGATAGTTATGACGTGGAGAGTGGGGATGAAGATTCTGAGGATCGGCCCTGGCGGCCAAGTCATACTATTTTCGGAAAATTGACTATCAAACAGAGTCATGTTGATGCCATGAGGGGGAGGTATTTTCGTGACATGTCCATCGTGAGGGTTGGAGGAGACAACACTGCCCCTGCTCCTGAGGAAAATGAAGTTGTCGTTTATCGAAGCTTCCTGAAGGCAGTTCTCCGGTTCCCACTAAGAAGGTTTGTGGTTGAGGTATTAAAGATTTTTCAGATTTTTCTCCATCAGATTACCCCCGAAGCTGTAATTAGGATGGGGATTTTTGTCTGGGCTATAAGAAGCCAGGGGCTAGAGCCGAGCGCGAAGAGCTTTTGTAGTATGCACGAGCTTTTATACGAGACGAGGGCTGTTGGCAAAGAGCAATATCACAACAACTTCGGCTGCTACGGGTTCATTGCCCGCTCTAATGCAAGCTACCCAGTGCCGACATACCAGAAAAGATGGCTCGGAGCCTGGATGGAAGAGTGGCTTTATGTTAAAAATGATCTGATTAAAAGGGAAGATATCAAGGAGATTATCTAGCGCCCCATCTAGTCTCGCTTTGGCCTCCGAAGGCCGAATGTGATTATTGATAGTGATATGTCAAAAGGCCTTTAGTACTGTTTGCGCCTTCATTGGTACGAGGGATTTAATTCAAGAACACATAGCCTTCAGGGTGTTGCCTCTTGTGGAGAGTTGGGATATGCCAAAGGAGACTACTGCTGAATCCAGTGAAGGTGGTCTAGTCCGATTGAAGTATACCTTCAGATTTAGGGAAAAGTTTCATGAGGCAGATGATGACTGGTTGAAATGTATTGAAGCTACTAGTGACGAGCTGCTTGGAACATATTCCAAGGCCAAAGATGATGCCTTGTCCGTAGCTTTCGGGGTCCGGGGGAAAAAAGATTGAACAGGGTGTTCGATGCAATCGGCTTCATATACCCTGATTATCACTACCCGCTGCGAAGGCAAGAGAAAAAGAGAAAAGATGTCGCCTCGTCCACCACTGATGTCGCTTCGGCCACTACTGATGTGCCGAAGGGCAAAAAAGTGAAGGTTCTGACCCACCGGCCGCAGTATATTGAACCGGCTGTAGTGCCTGAGTTTGGCAAAGAAGCCTCTTCAACTGCCGAAGCAAGACAAGCTACTCCGATTGTGCAGAGAGTTGAAGAGCCAACTGTAGTGCCGAAGGTACCTACAGTCGGGCTAGCCAAAGCTAAGATTGATAAGGCCGAAGAGCCACAGGTGGAAAAAATAGAAAAAATGCCAGAAATTCTGAGCCCACCAGCTGAGGCAAAATTGCCGAAGGTGCAAAAGGCTTCTGCCGCAACTCCCAAGAGGAGGAGAATAGCCAGTGTGCTGGACGCTGTCTTGGAGACTACGAAGGCCTTGAGCCCTAGACCTATTAAGAAAAATGCTGAAGCTGCCAAAGTCCAAGACGAGGTCAAAGCTGGGCCTTCAGCACCTGTTGAAATTAAGACTGTCGCGCCTGAAAATAAAGCTAATCAACAAACTGCAGATACCGGCATGGCAGCAAGGCAAGACATGGTAGAAAAAGCAAAGCCTTCTGTCCCCGAAGCCCTAGCTGAAGATATTGATTACATTTTTCGACATGCTTCGGGAAAAAAGTTATCCGAAGAAGAAATCGTGGAAGCAAGACATTATGCTCAAAAACTGAAATATCCGAAAGGAGCCTTAGTGTTTAACTGTAGTAATGAAGATGATTTCCTGTACTGTCTCCCGGATAACAAAGAAATATCCGTTTGCCAGGAGATAGCTAAAAATATGGGATTTCCGAAACTTGAAGAAGGCCTTTCGGTTATGTCGAAGGATGATCTTGCTGATAGCCTGGCGTACAACAGTGTAAAGGTATGGAAGTTACCCTTGAAGTTGGGAATGAAGTATTTTGTTTGTCATGCTCAATTCTTTCTTCTTTGCAGGGTTTAATTCTTAGCAATGCCTTGAGAGCATAGAAAAGCGCCGAAGACGAAGGCTGTACAATAGCCCTTAACAACCTTCGCTCAGAGGTGATTGAGCTAAGAAATGAAGGTCTAGAGAAAGAAAAGATTTTTGGTTTCATTGGTAAATAAAATAAAGAAGACGAAGCTCAATAGAAAGCTTAAGTCGAAGCCCAAAAAGCTGAGATTGAAGACCTTCGGAGACAACTGGCCGAAGCTAATGAGAGGTGCGCGCATGCACAGGCTGACCAAGAGATCAGTGAATACTGGAAAAATAAGCTAGAGAAAAATGTTGAAGAACTTCGTGAATTCAAGGAGAGGTGCCTTGAGAAATCCTTGGATTGTGTGAAAAAATTAAAAACTAGCTTCACCAAAGTGGGTGCCTACTCTTCTGAAGAAAATTTCATACGAGGTGACCCCGAGGGCGTTGTTGAATGGATAAGTGGATAAGCTGAGGGCTTTGAGGAAATATTGAGTGATCGCGGGGATATTTGTGCCTTCTCCGGTGCCCAGGGAATCGCAGCTATTCTGGAGAAGGTCGGATGTGATCATGTTAAGGCTATAGCCCAGAACGAAACTACCTTCTCCACAGACGATACTAAGGATCCTTCAGCCGAAGCGACCTTAATAGGCGGGAAGTTTTATTCTGATGTCTGGGTGAACGGTGGCCGAGAGCTGGCCAGCGAAATTATAAAGAAGAATGAAAAAGACACTCATGACGCCGGGGCAGAAGCAAAGCGAGCTGAAGAGGCTGCAGTACGCGAGAGACGTATAGGTACTATTTTTTGATATTTTGGCTTCGGTACTTGCTTTGTGGCTTCGGACAAATCAGTTTACCTACTTTAGCTAAACTATCCCCGCCATGGGAGCTGTACAATCCTCTAGCTGATCCAGAAATGAAAGAAGCACTGGATATTATAAGCGTGGCGAACTCCATTATTGACGAAGTCATCGATAAACTTTTGAACGAAGTTGCAGAAAAAGTCCTTAGAGAAGAATAGGTTCTACTGTAATAATATTTTGAAATGCTTGATGTATGGAACAATTGAAAAATGATTAAGCTTCTATTGTAACAAAACTATGTAACATTTGATGTATGTAACGTTGAATCGAATATGTAAATTGTTGTACTTTATTTCCTTCCGATGCATGAAACATACACACATACCGCTTTTTGAGCCTTCGGCGAAAAAACACCTTCCCTTCTTTTCATGCTTCGTACCCTAGGGCAGATCTGATAGAATTATCACCCGAAGCTTGCTTCATGTCTTAGAACATTTTCATTCAATCGAAGTATTTCCGAAGATTTGCTTCATATCCAATCTTTCTGTTGATGCCATATGATGTATGATGTGATGCTATGCTAAATGATGCGATGGTATGATGCAATATGATGA
This sequence comes from Zea luxurians, assembly GCA_029449295.1. Lineage (NCBI taxonomy): Eukaryota > Viridiplantae > Streptophyta > Magnoliopsida > Poales > Poaceae > Zea > Zea luxurians. The sequence continues at coordinate 37,369,444 of JAOPSE010000001.1, read as the reverse complement.
TGCTATAATACCCACACTGGTATATGGAAGACTGCCTCCCCTTAGGAACATCTTTTGAGTCTAAGCTCTGCATTCCCTTAGGAACGACTTTTGAGCTTCTTCACCTTCTATTTCGGTGATATAAGTTCTGCACCCCCTTAGGAACGACTTTTGAACTTCTTCGCCTTATATTTCGACGGTATAAGTTCTGCATCCCCTTAGGAACGACTTTTGAACTTCTTCGCCTTATATTTCGGCGGTATTTGGCTCTGCATTCCCTTAGGAACGACTTTTTGTAGCTTCGTTAATTTTGGCTCTGCATTCGCTTAGGAACGACTTTTGAGCTGAAAACTTACACTGTGTTCCCTTAGGAACGACTTTTTGTAGCTTTGTTAATTTTGGCTCTGCATTCCCTTAGGAACGACTTTTGAGCTTCGAGAACTATTTCATTCCTTTAAGAGTCGTCTTTTAAGCTTCATAAATCTATGATGAAGATATATTTCATTCTGGTGCAAGCAGAGTTATTACAAGAAATTGAAACTGAGTTTCTCATTACTTGTTTCTCGTACAAAAAATGGCATAAAAGATGAAAGTACTTCAGAAGTAGGATATTCCTCAGTATATGTGCTTCGATTCTGGTACAGTGCTATTAACTGTACGAGCTTCGGACTCCTCCCTGAAGTCGCAGTGCTGTTGGGAGTGCTGGTGCCCTTCTGGCTGCTGGTTTTTGGTATGAGAAGGTGGCAATGGTGGTGGGGGTGGGAGCTGGGGCCAGGAAGCTTGTGAATGGCTTGTCGAAGCAACAAAAGCTGCAGGTTGATTGCCCACATATTCTGGTATGTAGGGAGAGTAGCACGAAACAGTATGTAAAACCTGCTTCGGCTGGTTCTGCCGAGCTTCTGCTTCGACAATCTCTTTTTGCTTCTGAATGGTAATTTGGCACGTTCTTGTAGTGTGGCCCTTGTCTTCACCAAAAAATAAGCAATAGATTTTCCTGGGCTGATCCCCATACTTTCCTCTGAAGCCCCTGCCGCCTCTGCCCCTTAGAGCTGGTGGCCTAAAGGAGCTTTGCTGATGTCCTGAAGACTGCGAGCTGTGTTGTGGCCTCTGAAATTGGCTTCCTTTGTCATCACTCTGACTAGAGATTTGAATTGATCTGACATGCCTAGGGTGGATTTTTCATCCGAAGCCCCTAGTCATCTCAGAAAACCTGTAGGCTTCTTCCCTTCTTTTGCCGAAATCATTATCAGCTCGGATGTACTCATCCATTTTTTGAAGCAGCTTCTCAAGAGTCTGGGGGTTCCTGGTGAAGTATTGAGCCGTGGGTCCTGGCCGAAGACCCTTAATCATGGCCTCAATGACGATTTCATTGGGCACTGTAGGCGCTTGTGCCCTCAGGTGCAAGAACCTTCGGACATACGCCTGAGGGTACTCCTCATGGTCTTGTGTGCACTGGAACAAGGCCTGAGTAGTAACTGGCTTCGTTTGAAACTCTTGAAAACTAGTGACCAGCATATCCTTAAGCTTCTGCCATGAGGTGATTGTCCCTGGCCGGAGAGAAGAGTACCATGTCTGGGCCACACTTCAGACTACCATGACGAAGGACTTTGCCATGACAGTGGCGTTGCCTCCATATGAGGATATTGTTGCCTCATAGCTCATCAAGAATTGCTTGGGGTCCGAGTGCCCATCATACATGGGAAGCTGGGGTGGCTTGTATGATGAAGGCCACGGTGTAGCCTATAGCTCTACTGACAGAGGAGAAGCATCATCAAAAGCAAAATTTCCATGGTGGAAATCATCATACCAAACGTCATCATCATAGGAATTGTCCTGTCGAAGCTCTGTGCGTTGAGGGCACCGATCTTGGTCATCTTGGGTGAGATGACGCATTTCCTCAGCGGCTTCGTCGATTTTCCTCTGAAGATCAGCAAGACGAAGCATCTTCTCCTTCTTCCTTTGGACCTACTGATGAATGGCTTCAAGATCCCTGATTTCCTGGTCCAACTCTTCCTCCTGAGGCGTTGGACTTGTAGCCTTCCTTTTTTGGCTTCGGGCTTCACGCAATGTGTCTTGGTTGACGTCCAGTGGCTGCAGTGCAGCCCCTAGCCCTGAAGCTTTCTTCGGTGGCACGACGAAGGTCACAGTTTACCGAAGGTGGTCGAATGAGTTCACCGGAGGTGGGCACCAATGTTTGGGGGCATGTTCTCAAATGCTATGAATCAAGAACAAGGCAACACAAAACATTAATGATTAAAGCCCTTCGTCCTTCGAAGCATTATCTCCCTTAGGACATAATGATCTTCAGATGAAGGTTATGAAGGACGTACCTTCATCATCATATGAAACATGAGAAGTATCATGAATAATCATATGACATCATAAATATTTCTTTTATATAGCACCATGAATGAATGTAAACAATATTGAATTGCATTTATACCTTCGGCTTGACAGAAGGCAAAAATCCGAATGCAACGCGCGAGTGAACACCAGTCAACCTGAACAATACGGTGCAACTGTTCATCTATTTATAGACGTCCTGTGTAAATTACATTCATGCCCTTGACATTTACTATTGACTTAGGGATAGTCTATCAAGGACTAGACAACCTTTTCCCTTTTAGGTCGGTTCCATTTTTTACTGCTAAGTCGAAGCTTCTCCACAGGTAGCTTCGGAACTAGTTCACCCTTCTCCCGATCCATGCTTTTTATATCGTATATAGCTTCATCTCAAAGCCGAAGGTCCTTGTACATGTATCATACTTAGAAAACATGTTAGTCATGTTTTTGAGGACCATCGGAAGACGAAGGCCCCCAACAATGCTCATAAGAGCACTGAAGCAACGGATCTCTGGACACTTTGCTTGGAGCTGAAGGAAGAGGTCGCCTCGGCACGAGGAGAAGCGGCTCCTCTTGCCGAGAGGGTACGTGAGCTAGAGGAGGATCTTGGTAGGATATCCGACGATCGGGAGAAATTCCAGAATCAGGCCGTGGAAGCCTCTTCCCAAACCGAGACCCTTGCTAAGGAACTCGAGGCATAGCGGACTGTGTGCGCCCAGAAGGAAAGTGCTCTAGCTGAGGCCGCAGGGGCAGCCGAGGCATCCTAGATCGAGGCTTCATAATGGAAGGCTTGGGCAGAAGGTATGTTTCTTTTACCCATGTTTTGCTTGATAGGACTACTTCAGTTGTGCTTACATGTTTATTTGGTTGGTTCTAAATTTGATCGGGACCTTCATGTGTCTATCGAGATGTGCAATGCGCTCACCCAAGCCGTCAATGAGAAGAGCGCCCGAGTACGACGCCCTGTCCGACGCAGTTGCCGCCTTCTACTAGACTTTCAGGATCGAAGACACCCCTTCGGGCAGTTCCCCATGGAGCCGCATGCTTGCCCTAAGTGGCCACATGCGGAGCGAACTCTATGAGGTTCTACATACGGGCGTGAAGCGGGCGCTAGCCGTCGTCTTCTCTCACTACGAGGTCGATCTTGAGGGAGTAAGCGAGGGCTACGTCCTCTCGAAAGGTGATGATCTTGCCGAGGTGGAAGCCCAGAGAATTGCGGACGTTGTTGAGGGATCTGGTGCGACACTGGTCCAACAGTTTGTGGATGAGGTGGTTCCGCCAGTGTCCTCACTTGGCACTGGATCTTACTCTACGGCTGTGCCCCTAGTGAGGCTGAGGCTACCTCGACCGTGGTAGGCGACGCTGACCTTGAGGGCGCTGCTTCTCCCCCTGTCACACCCGGATTTAAGGGACAAAGCCAGGTGCATCTCATACATGCGCCAAAGAAGACAACATATATAATAACAAAGTGTATAGAGATAAATGTCACAATATAATTAGAGTACTTATTACATAGCAGAAGTCTTACAAAATAAAAGATAAATATACAAGGATCTAAAATCCATCCTTGGCGCCAGAAAGTCAACTGGGAGACGTCACCTAGATCAAATCTAACTCCTCGATGTGTGGCTCCTCTTGAACCACCTGTTCTTCTCCTGTGGGGGGTGTGAGACAGCAAGGGTGAGCTCACACATGTTCATTGCTCAACAAGTTGTGGGGAATAATGTGCATGAACTCACCAAAGGTGGAAGATCATGTGAAGTGTAAGGCTTATCAAAGAGAATAGTTAAAGCTGAGCATTACTTTTAAAGTTGGTAAAAATTTTATTAGCAATTACTAGATGTAAGTAAATACCAAACCATAATAATAATAATAGAACAAAATTAATAACAAATCTCATGCAATGCATATGACAGATTGAGTTTAAGTTCCATAAATTAATCATGCGAGAGTCCTGAGCTGCTCTTGACCGTGAGCTCGGCTAGTATACCAGTTTTACTCTCTGCAGAGGTTGTACCCTGTAGCCACAAGTCGTGTATCCCATGTCGCCAGGGTTTGCAAGGCCCTTAGACACTACCGAGGTGAAAGACTAGGGATCCACTACGAGGCCTTTACAAAGTTCCACTAGCTTCCGAAAACCCGCTACAGTTTATGGGAAGAGCACTTGCAAGAATCCCCCGTCTGACCGCCATCGTAGCAAAATCAACCCGAGAACCTCCTTGCATGCAACTCCCCTACTACCCTTGCCCCTTTCGGGTAAGGTAGTCTTCCACTAGCTTTCCTAATTAGTTAGCCAAGGGTGTCCCATTCCACCGTTATGGTGGCAAGTGTTTCTCAAGTTAAGCTCCATGTTCCAATTAAAGATAATGTTCTTGACATGAACATAAATAAAATAACAAAATAATTGGAACGTGGATATAATGAAATATTATCCCAAAACCATATAAAGCAATAGCAGAACTACCCAAGTGATTCAGGGGTAACCAAGGTAAAAGATAATTAGACTATGGTGACCTATTGGGTCCCATCAAAATTAAACCTATGCATTGAATACTGATAATAAAGAATATTATTTGGTAACAAAAGTGGATCAAGGGCACAACTTGCCTGGCACTTGAGATTCCAGTTACCAAGGTGATTCTTCAAATCCTCGTGACCTCACTGCTATTCGTAGCAATACAAACAGACATAGTATAGACAAAATTAACATCACACCAAACATAAGTACAAAGTGAATAATAATAATCTACGCGTTGCTACGAGATCGGGAGAACGAGAACCACTAAAGTTGGAGTTACGGTTAAGGAGTTATGATTTTATAGATGATTTATGTGACTAAAAATATTAAACTATATTATAAATTGGTAAATATAAATCATATGGGAGGTTATTCTATAAATAATTATATCAACTTTAATCTAAGTTATAAATTGACCATAGATTATATTCTAGTAGATTACAATGACAAGCAGTTTAATCAGACTAACTAACATCAGTTAAATACAGATCTAATTATAAAATAATGAGACATGGTATAATAAATGTTGTTATTGCATAGTAAATGTTCATATGAAGCTAACACAACTTGAACGGGTCAATTCGGAGTTAAAATGGAGAAGTTATGAATTTCTGAAGGTTTTATGTATTTGATACAAGATTAATTAAGAGATACATTTTAATATAGTTTTCATGTCAAAACAGAGACACTATGTGATAAACAACATTATTACAAAATTATAGGAACTGGAATGGATTAATTTGGACTAAGTATGAATTTTCTATGAATTTAACAAGTTTATGCAATTAAATATGTACTAAAATTATTTTCTAAATAATTTCTTTGGTTTTATTAATTATCTGGACTGCACTCGCAATAACAACTAGTCTGGGGTTAAACTTGCAAATTATCATAGACTCAGTACACAGGGAATATGGACGGTGGGTTGATTCGAGTAAACTTGAGGGGCTTATAAGCAAAATCGCGTTGGCGAAAGGGTATGGGTCGATCTAGGCCATCCGATCGGTAGGAACGGCTAGGATTAGATTATACCCGGTTATGAACCGGTACACGATCAAGGTCCATGGATCAAGATCCTACGTTCTAGATTTTACGCAGACTGAATCCAATCGAAGCCACCGATCGCACATCCTATGACTTGGATTACTTCAGGATCGCATTCTAATTGTCGGTCGTACATCAAGAAGCTGATGGCACAGGCTTCTTCTTCCTCACGGCGACACAGGCGCGATGGTGAACAGGCAGCCGTGGCAGCGCGACACATCAGCAAAGCCAAATTCGATGGTGATCTCGACCCCGCAGCTACTCCCACAGCAATACTAACCAATTCTACTCGTGTACTAAACAGAGGCGAAGTCTTGGAGGGATTTCTCACCGGAGGATGATGGTGTGTGCTCTCCAAATCTACTTGCCGATGGCGAGTCCTGTGTCAGTGGGGAAAACTCCCAATCCACCCATCGCATGACCACCCCGGTACGGCTATGGTAGCACGCCCATGGGTGCAGTGCAGTTCGCTGGCCGATCCCTTTTGTCCCGAGCGACCCCGCACGCGAAGAGGGATGCTATGCTTAATCCCAGACACACATCGGCCGATCAACGACCAGTGTCGTTTCTTCTTCCACTCGTTGGGAAGACTGGTCAATGGCGCCTAGATCACGACGGCAGTATATCAGCCACGCGACTTGAAGGACCACATGCTTCCACCCAATACAACCGCTCCCCATCAAACTGGCGCGATTGCGCAACTTGCCGGAGCGAGCACCATCATTCGTCCGAGCGCCCATTCCCCACAACTACTAGCGCAACACAAAGTGACAGGAAAAGAAATTAGTACGAGGTGTTCCTTACCGTTGGAATCCGCGACGGTGCTGAACCGGTGGTCCACTCCATGCTCTCTAACGCCGGCACGATCCTGCACTCCCCCGGCTTCCCGGTTAAAGCCCTTCGACGGCATGCGAGCGAAGTAGCCACTGTGGCTCTCGGCGGCTACCAAGCTCACTATCCTTGCGTGGTTATGGTGTTTGGTTCGCTCAGGAATCTGCCCAACGGCTGGTGGCGAGGGGTCGTAGTCTCATTGGTTTTATATTTGGAAAAGGAAAGAGTCCAGGCCTCAACAGAACCCAGAGATTCCCGGTGCAATCAACAATCCGCACGGACGAGTTCGCGGAGCAGATATGCTTGGCAAGGCGGTTACAACAACCTACTGATTTCGATCGGGCTCGGCACACAGAGATGGAGCTGTCCTCAGGCCCACTTGCTAGCAACTTAGCACATGACATGACTGTGGCGAGCGACTATCCTTGCGACTGGATGAGAGCAAATACATATGCGTGCATGAAATTTGCTTGATGATGTATTATGTGAAGTCAAGCTGATGTCACTTGCGGCTAGAGAATAAACAAAAGAAAATAGAATTATGTGTCGTGTTTGCCTTTTTAAGTAAGGTGGGCTGAGAGCCTAAGCTCAAGTGTAAGTTCGACTCCTACTTTCTATTCTTTTTTTTCTGATATTCTATTCAGTCTTTTCAACTTTTGAATTCAACTTCAATAAAGTTTTGATTCACAAACCTTTAATCATATGCAACACATAAAATGCCAGCATGGTGTAAGTTAGTTCCACTCATTTTAATTACTAGTAGTATTTAATCAGGCCTAATCTCTACTACTAATTAAGTACCTATTGTAGACGTTCACAGCCAACCGTGGTGCACGGTTCTGCCGCATCCAGACCGTCCAACCCGCATCCAACGCCCCTGCCGCATCCCGCGTCCCTCCCGCACTCGTCACACCTCGCGTCACACCTCGCCCAGCGCCTCGCCCCCGCAGCGCATCGCCCGCCGGTTTCCCACCCGATTTTCCCGTTTGTTGTGGGCCCATAGAGAAACAAAGATGCGTCCCATCCGGCTCTCGGCTCCCCTAAACCCTAGCGTCGCCTCCACCATCCCCAACGCCTCCAGCGCGTCACCGCCAGAGCCCGCACGGTGAGCTAGGATGGCAGCGGCGAGGCTATCCGCTCGCTGTTGAAGGACGTCATCCCGGATCTACGACTCCCGCAGGTTTCTGGTGCGTGGTCGTCGTAGGAGGCCAGATCGAGGGTCCTCATCGCCGTCGGGCATGGATCTACACCCCCTCGACGCGGCGCTCGGCCTCCTCTCTACTGGCACCCGTCCTTGATTGGCGGCGGCGCCACCTCGACCCTCCCCCACGGTGTGGAATCTCGAGCACGGACAGCAGACCACCGACAACAAGGTGGCCGAGGACCGGCGGCGGGCTGAGGTGTTCCGCGACAACCTCCGGTACGTGGACACGCACAACATGGAGGTGGACGCCGGGCTCCACGGCTTCCGCCTCGGCCTCAATCCCTTCGTCGACCTCACGCTGGAGGAGTTCCGCGCGGGCGCCTTGGGTTCTGCCGCACCCGTAACGGCACGACGGAGGTGGAGAAGATCAGGGAGGGTACGTTCGGGGTGGTGTACAAGGCGCTGAACAAGGGCACCAACGAGACGATCGCGCTCAAGAAGATCCGTCTCGAGCAGGAGGATGAGGGTGTCCCGTCCACCGCCATCCGCGAGATCTCGCTCCTCAAGGAGATGAACCACCCCAACATCGTCAGGTTCGCGACGGACGATGAGGATGATGATGCTGGTGCTCTGGACACCCAGTGAAGCAATGCTGTCACATTGATGCGGGATTTAGTTCACTACTAACAACATCCATTCATGATGATGCAGGTTGCACGATGTTGTCCACAGTGAGAAGCGCATATATCTTGTGTTCGAGTATCTGGATCTGGACCTCGAGAAGTTCATGGATTCATGTCCCGAGTTTGCAAAGAACCCCTCAATGATTAAGGTTAGAAACACTGAATTTAAATCTTTCTGCCCATTTGGGTTTCTTTTTCAATATACTGTATAGAGATAGGCTTGAACTTGAAGCATTCCCTTCATTGGTAACTACTACTAGGTTATCCAGTATATATGCTCTTGAAATCAAGTCTGACGACAGACCAATGCTAATGTCGTTAAGCTTGATTTTTGCTGCTGAACTTCTGTCTATGAATACAACTAATTTCACTGTTGCTTCTGTTTTTTTGGCTAATGACTGCCAATTAGCTTGGTACCGTATGATAGCATTGTGGATATAACTGTTGCACTGTTTTTTTGTGTGTATCGTTACTCGTTAGAGCTTACTGCTGACACTGCATTTCATCCACTATTCTATTGAGTGAAATGAAGTAAACAAGTGAAATAAACTAAACAATATCATGAATGGTAGTGTTTCCTCCTACTTTTGCTTCTTTTTTCTTTACGGCATTAGTAGAACCTACCTATCCTTGTTCCTGATGTGCATATTTATCTGGCACACACAAAAAAGAGATATTATCTGCTTGTACTGCATTTTGGAAATGTGATTGTTTTCTCCTTTCTCCAGTAATATCTCTACCAGATACTCCGCGGCTTGCTTACTGTCATTCTCATAGAGTTCTTCATCGAGATTTGAAATCTCAGAATCTATTGATAGATCGGCGTACTAATGCACTGAAGCTTGCAAACTTTGGTTTAGCCAGGGTATTTGGAATTCCTGTCCGTACATTTACTCATGAGGTAAATTTCTTGTGGTGTTTATTTTAGAAAGGAAGTTTGATGCCCTTGTAGGAAGCAAATTTATCTTATGTGGAGTTATCAAAACTTTGGTTCCCTGCAATTTTACATCCGTACAAGACAGATTATTTTTTCATATATTCTAATATCTGTTGCAGTTACTCATCTTGTGTTTATGGAAGTATTTTTTTCAGGTGGTGACATTATGGTACAGAGCTCCAGAAATTCTTCTGGGAGAAAGATAGTATTCCATGCCAGTTGATGTATGGTCTGTGTGATGTATCTTTGTAGAAATTGGGAACCAGAAGCCACTGTTCCCCGATGATTCTGAGATCGACGAACTATTTAAGATATTCAGGTTCCATCGCTATGCTGCTACTAAATTTATTATATTTGCATTTTGTAGACTGTTTGATTATGTTTTGGGTTTCCTACTTTCCTAGGTACTGCTGAAGGGTACTTGGTACACCAAATGAACAAAGTTGGCCAGGAGTCACCTCTTTGCCTGATTTCAAGTCGGCTTTCCCGAAGTGCCAGTCTCAGGTACGAGGCAATGACATAAGCATATTTTCCAAATCCCGGAGCTTATAATGCCATTGAAATGCTCTGTTTCAACCTTTAATGCAGGATCTTGCAGCAGTTGTCCCAAATCTTGAACCCGCTGGTTTGGACCTTCTCTCTGTAAGTCGTTTGGATAATCGTTGACCATATAAATGTTAAAAATGTGGCATCATATGATTTTCTGTAGCCAATTTACGTATTTATTGCTCATGGTCAGAAAATGCTTCGGTACGAGCCAAGCAAAAGAATCACAGCCAGGCAGGCTCTTGAACATGACTACTTCAAGGACCTTGAGATGGTACAATGACCTGTGTTGTTCTTAGTGTTTGCATCTGTATGAGTTGAGGTTTGTTTCATTCCTTTTATGACCACCGATCTTTCTCTGTCTCCCTCTCTGATCTGCATTTTTGTCTTAGAGCTGGATAATTTGGAATGTGGTGTGTTTTGAGATGCAGGTATTGGATAATGTCGAATAGATTACCACCTTGTTTTTCTCTACATCTCCACAGAAGTCTGATGCTGAATCTTTTTTAATGCTCCCTCTAGGCTCTAGCCTATGTAACATTGGTCCCTTAAATTTTATTATAATCAATTGTTTTTGTGCAACTTTTTAAGTAACAGTAATCATGTGATATTGCTCTTTGAGAATTTTCATATCCAGAAGTGTGAGAATCCTAACAACAATGAAATATTTCTGAACAAATCTTCATATATTTCACTGCATTATGCATCCTTTGTCATGTTGGAAACTTATATGGCACCCTTTCAATGAATAATACCAAGGCAAGTATATTTTTTAACTGAATGATGCTTAGAGTAGCAACCAAATAGATTCCTGATGATTTTACTTATTTTGAAAAGATTTTTAACCCGTTGCAACGCACGGGCACTCAACTAGTATTGTTGATATGCATAAAGGAGAAAATAAATCACATAGTCTTCATAATTTTGAAGAACTTATTTTATTCACCTAAAATTTTTGAGTATTACACCCCCCTGATGCCTGAGCTATCGGTCTCGCAGGCCCATGTAAAACACCTTTCAGTATTTTGTGAATGGTGATGTTCTCAAGCCCAAAGACTTTTTACTTTTTTCATTCGTTGTGCGCTTTTTCCCTTGTTTTGTGCTTTTAGCTCGCCTTTTCACAGAATCGCTGCCAAAAACGTGAGTTGCCCTTTAGGCAGAGGGTGGTGAGTGGGGAATCCGTATCCTAGAGCGTAGGTGTTTCCGTGGCTCGATCGTCCCTGCCGTTCGGGATGTCTCTTGTTCTTTTTGGATTTCGTTTTTGACTAGGCCAAAGACATGAAAGTCGTTTTTAGAAAAAAAAACTTTCTAAGAAAAATGACGCAGAGGGGGTTCCCCCTTCTAGCCCCCAAGGGAGGTTCGATCTAGTGAAACAAGGCCAATCGTCACTTGAAGGTTAGATCTTTACTTATGGAGATTGAAATACATGACAACTTGGAATTCTAAGGGTAAAAGCGATGTAGTTGCTGAATGTTCCAAGCATTTTTGTAGATTTCGCCTTGGTTGTTGCATAACTTGTAAGTTCCTAGTTTCAACACCTTGGCGATGATGAATGGCCCTTCCCATGGAGGAGTGAGCTTGTGGCGCCCTCGGTTGTCTTGTCACAGTCGAAGTACCATGTCACCAACCTAGAAGCCTCGGAGTCGGATTCATCGTGCATGGTAGCGCCGCATCGACTACTGGTACCTCGCAAAGTGTAGTAGTGCTATGTTTGGAGCCTCTTCTAGCTCATCAAGTGAATCCTCGTGGTTGATTTGGTTGCTTTGGTTGTTCTATGCTTTAGCCTTGGGAGGCTATGCTCTAAGTTTGTGGGTAGGATGGCCTCAGCCCCATAGACTAGGAAGATTGCCGTAAATCCCATGGCCCGGCTCAGGTTGTACTCAGACTCCAAACCAACGAGGGGAGTTCATTGAGCCAGTGCGTGCCAAATTTGTTCAGTTCATTGTAGATCCTCGACTGAAGGCCTTGTAGGATCATGCCATTGGCACGTTCCACCTTCCCATATGTCCTCGGATGAGCCACAGCTGACCAGTTCACATGGATGTGGTGGTCATTGCAGAAATTTAAGAGCTTCCATTCGGTGAATTGTGCGTCGTGGTCGGTGATGATGGAGTTAGGGACTCCAAAGCGATGGATGATGTTTGTGAAGAAAGCCACTGCCTGCTCAGAGCTGATGTTGGCGAGCGAGCGGACCTCAATCCACTTGGAGAATTTGTCGATGGCGACCAACAGGTGCGTAAAGCCCCCCGGGTGCTTTCTGCAAAGGACCGATGAGGTTTAGTCCCCATACAAGAAATGACCAAGTGATGGGAATGGTTTTGCAGGGCTTGAGCCGGTAGGTGTGTTTGTTTGGCGTAAAATTGGCACCCCTTGTAGGAGCGTACAATTTTAGTAGCATCGGCTACCGCAGTTGGCCAATAGAAACCTTGTCTAAAGGTTTTTCCAATGAGGGTTCAGGGCACAGCGTGGTGCCCGCAAGCCCCAAGTGGATTTCGTTTAGCAGGTCCTAGCCTTGGTTGATGGGGATGCACCGTTGGAGGATTCCCGAGGGACTATGTAGGTACAGCTCCTCCTCCCCCAGCAGCAAAAATAACTTGGCCCACCGAGCAAGTCGCCGAGCCTTGACCTTGTCGAGGGGTAGCTCCCCTCGGAGGAGATATTCCAAGTACTCGACCTGCCAGTCCGAGGCTGTTGTGGCCTCATCCCGCTCTCCATCGATCTACATGGCTTTGGGATCGGCAGCCGGGGGCGTGCTAGTGTTAGGCGATAGTTCAGGCAATTCATCGGTTACGACGAATGGTTTGTGGACATCCCTAGAGAAAAAAATTGGGGGAACCGTGGTTTCCTCGAAGCTTACTTTGCTAGTTCGTCAGCAACTTCGTTGTACCATCGTGCGTTGTGGTTGAGCTCTAATCCATAGAATTTGTCCTCTAGGCATCGAACCTCCTCACAATAGGCCTCCATCTTTGGGTCATGATAGCTCGAGTTTTTCATGACCAGATCGATGATGAGTTAGGAGTCCTATCGAGTGTCGAGGCACTAGACTCCTAGCTCGATTGCAATGTACAAGCCATTGATCAAGGCTTTGTATTCGGCTACGTTGTTATACACGGCAAAGTGGAGGCGTATTACGTAGCGTATGTGTACTTCGATGGGTGAGATGAAGAGAAAGCCCATGCCAAGTACTTTTTTCATTAGAGACCCATCAAAGTACATGGTCCATAGCTCGGCTTGGATTGGAGTCATTGGTAGTTGAGTGTCGGTCCATTCAGCTAGGAAGTCTGCTAAGATGTGAGATTTGATAGCCTTTCGAGGGGCAAATGAAAGTGTTTCTCTCATGAACTCTACTACCCACTTGGCTACTCTTCTTGAGGCTTCCCTGCTCTGAATGATCTCCCCTAGAGGGAAGGATGACACTACCGTTACTGAGTGAGACTTGAAGTAGTGGCGCAGCTTGCGTCGAGTTAGGACTACTACATACAACAACTTCTGGATTTGTGGGTAGTGGGTTTTTGTTTTGAAGAGTACCTCACTAATGAAGTAGACTGGCCTCTGAATAGGCAAAGCATGTCCCTCTTCGCGCCTTTCGACTACGACCGCGACACTGACCACCTGAGTGGTTGTGGCCATGTAAAGCAAAAGGGCTTCAACCTTGGTGGGGGGTACCAAGACAGGTGTGTTGGTGAGGAGTGCTTTGAGATTACAGAGGGCTTCCTCGGCTTCAGGGTCCAAGCAAAGCACTTGGTTTTCCACAGGAGACGAAACAAGGACAATCCTTTTTCACCGAGGCGTAAGATGAAATGGATTCCACAGGGAACGGTACAAGGGCAACCCTTTTTCATTGAGGTGTGAGATGAAATGGCTTAGAGCCGCAAGGCACCCCATGAACCTTTGAACTCCTATCAGGTCTTTTGATTGAGACCATGTTGGTGACCGCCACAGTCTTTTTTGAGTTAGCATCAATGCCATGCTCAGACATGATTAATACCAGAAGCATGCCTCAAGGGATGCCGAAGACACACTTGTTAGGGTTCAGCTTGCCGCTTTTATCCCACAGGCATGTGAATGCTATTTTCATGTCAAAGACAAGGTTTTGAGTCTTCCTTGTTTTGACCATGATGTCATCGACATAGGCCTTGACCATTCTGCCGATGTGATCTCTAAACACATGGTGCATACATCGTTGGTATGTAGCACTCGCATTTCTCAAGCCAAAGGGCATGGTAGTTTAGCAATACATGTTGTACAGAGTGATAAAAGAAGTCGCGAGCTGGTCGGACTCTTTCATCTTGATTTGGTGCTAACCGAAGTAAGCGTCAAGGAAAGACAAGGTTTCACATTCTGCAATGGAGTCAATGATTTGATCGATCTGAGGCAGGGGTAGGAAACCTTTGGACATGCTTTATTTAAACCAGTTTAATCTACACACATCCTCCATTCCCCCTTCTTGACTAGCACAAGTTTAGTTAACCACTCGGGATGAAAGACTTCCTCGATAAACCGAGCCGCCAAAAGTTTGTGGACCTCCTCCCCGATGATTCTACATTTCTCCTCATCGAAGTGATGCAGATGTTGCCTCACCGGTCTAGAACTGACGCGAATGTCCAAGGATTGGTCGGCGACGTCCCTCGGTATGCCAGGCATGTCTGAGGGACTCCACGTGAATACCTCAGCATTCGCACGGAGAAAGTCGATGAGCACTGTTGGTCACTTGTTCTCAAATGCTGTGAGTCGAGAACAAGGCAACACAATTGTTAATCATTAAGAACCTTCGTCCTCTGAAGCATTTTCTCCTTATGGATATAATGCTTGTCAGACGAAGGTCAAAAAAGACATACCTTCATCATATCAATGCAAGGATAGGAATGTGAAGGAATAAATATGATAGCTATATCTTAATAATTTATTTATTCTTGCATTCCATAAAACATATATAAATATCAACAATGTTAATATTACATTGATACCTTCGGCTTGCTCAAAGGCGAGGATGCGAGAGAGTGAATACAATTCAGTGTGAACAGTACGATGCTACTGTTCATCTATTCATAGGCACGGGACGTAGCCCAGGTAAAAGTACATTTTTATCCTTGTCAACCATCAATAATTATAATATGAAACATTAAGGACTAAATAGTCTTTATCCTTTTTTGGTTACTGTTGCATTTGGTCTTCGTCATCAACCCGAGTCGAAGTCCCTTGACTATAGCTTCGTCGCCCATTTTTTGTCACCATCGGGTTTCACCTCTACTCTTGTCATAGAAGATCTCTATTCCCAAGCTAAAGCCTCCTGCAATAATCTGTGTCATACTGAAAACATACGGTTAATTACGTTTTTGAGGACCTTCGGAGGAGGAAGGCCCTCCAACAGTAGCCCCTCGCAGTATTAATTTGTTTCTTTGTAACAAATTTAGACTACGATGTGAACGAAGGCCTTTAGTCGAAGGTCCGAAAAAACACCTTCCCTTCGCTAGAATAGCAAATGACACTGACATGCAGGACCCACCAACAGTGGGGCGCTGGGCCTATAAATAGGAGCTTCCATTGAAAGCATTTCTTGTGCCATTTCAGTTGCTTACATTGTGCTTGTCATTTTAAACTTTCTTGCTTTGCCGAGTTTAATTGGATTTCAAGCTTCGGCATTTCAACGACTATTGATTTGATGGCTGACGAGAAGAAGATTGTTGACCCGGCGCTGTCCGGGTTTTACGAAGCTATGGAAAAAACCAATGCAGAGAAGACTGCACATGAGATGTTAGCTGGGATATCATAGGGTTCTAGTGATAGTGAAAGCTTTGATGTAGAAAGTGAGAATGAAGGCACCGAAGATGGGCCCTGGAGACCAAGCCATGTTGTCTTCGGGAAATCAACCATCAAGCAAGGACAAATTGATGCAATGAGGGGAAGGTACTTCTATGATATTTCAATTGTGCGGACTGGAGGGGAAATAATGTCCCTCTTCCCGAAGCTGACAAGGTGGTAGTTTATAGAAGTTTCATGAAGGCATGGCTTCGGTTCCCTCTGGATAAACTGCTGGTCGAGGTCTTCAAAACTTTTGAGATTTACCTTCATCAGCTTACTCCCGAAGCTATCATCAAGATGGGGATCTTTATATGGGCCATGATGATCCAGGGATTGGAACCAGATGCAAAATGTTTCTGTAACATCCATGAGCTATCTTATGAGATGAAGGCCACTGGAAAGGAACAATATCACAACAACTTCGGTTGCTACAGCTTCGTGCCTCGTTCTGGGGTGAGCTACGCAGTTCTGACATTTCGGAAGAGATGGCCGGGGCCTAGATGGAGGAGTGGTTCTACGTGAAAATGACCTGGTTGAAAAGGAGGATATTAAGGGAATTATTCAATGTCTTATATGG
The DNA here is from genome assembly GCA_029449295.1 of Zea luxurians. Classification (NCBI taxonomy): domain Eukaryota; kingdom Viridiplantae; phylum Streptophyta; class Magnoliopsida; order Poales; family Poaceae; genus Zea; species Zea luxurians. The sequence goes on along the minus strand of JAOPSE010000001.1, from coordinate 37,353,040 downwards.
TCTCACTTCGGCATTAAGAGGCCATCCATTGCCCCTGGGAATGATATACAAGCATGCCAGGCTACTTTTAATATTGTATGTACTTACATAGGCACCAAGTACTTAGTCCAGGAGCACATTGCTTATAGAGTGTGGCCACTGGCAAGTGGGTGGTAGTTGCCGATGGAGGCTGCTGCTGGGTCTAGCGAAGGTGGTTTAATCTACCTATAGTACACATTTAAATACAGGAGCCAGTTTGATGAGCCAAATGATGACTGGCTAGATGCCATTGAAGCAACCAGTGATGAATTGCTAGGTTCCTACTCGAGGGCTGAAGATGATGCTATGACAACGGCCTTCGGGGTGCGAGGCAAAGAGGCTGAATAGAGTATTTGATGTCATCGTATTTGTATACCCAAATTACTGTTATCCTTCATGAAAGCAAGGAAAGGAAAGAAAAGAAAGACTGCTGCTTCAGCGACCTCTAGCATGTCGAAGTCAAAGAAAGTTAAGGTTTTAACACATCGCCCCAAGCGCATTGAAACGGTCGAAGTGCCGAGGCCTATTGAGGGGTCTTCTTCTGTATCTGAGACAAGTCGCTCCACTCCTATCAAAGCTAAGACAGAACCGGACAAAGGGCCAGAACTAAAGAAAGAGGTAGGGCAACTGAAGGTTCTGAGTCCGTTGGGAGAGACAGAGCTGCCGAAGACATCAAAGATTCCTGCAACAACTCTGAGGGAGAGGAGAATGGCCAGCGTACTAGATGCTGTCATGGAATATGTAAAAGTACCAACTCCTGCTTCAGTGCCTAACACAGAGGGCGAAGCCTTAAAGAAATCTGGCGAAGCTGGCATGGCACAGGCTACCTCTATTCCTGTCGAAGCATATCCTTTGGGGGCTGCTCCTCTAAACTTGGAAAAAGAAAGTGTACCTGAGAAATTTAAGTCTCTTGCTGCCGAAGCACCTACCGAGGAGGTGGAGTTTATCGTCCGACATGCTTTAGGGAAGCAATTGTCAGAAGAGCAGATTGTCGAAGCTAGACAATATGCCAGGGATCTAAAGTATCCACAAGGATCCTTGGTGTACAACGACACTGATGAAGATGATTTTCTCTATTTCCTATCGGGCAATAAAGAGATATCTGTTTGCCGGGAAATGATGAGGAACATGGGATTCCCAAAGCTTGAGCTTGACCTATCTGCAATGTCAAAGGATGATCTTGCAGAGAGCCTTGCTTATAATAGCTTGAAGGTATATATACTTTTGTTTTAAAGTAAGCTATGTTTGTAAGTTTTCTTGCTATCGTTATGTTCTCACATATAATTTTTGTTATTAGGGCTTAATTCTAAGTAAAGCTTTAAGGGATCAAAAGGAAGCAGACGATGAAAGCTGCCAAATGGAACTTGGAAACCTTCGGTCAGAGGTCGTCACACTAAGGAATGAAATATTGTTTTCCTTAGTGGATAAGTTGAAGGCTAGCGAAGTCAAGCTTAGTGCCCAAACTAAAGTCCACAAAGCTGAAGTCGAAGGTTTGAAGAAAAAGCTTGCAGAAATGAATGAAAATTTCGAAGTTGCAAAGGCGAAGCAAGAAATAAGTGAAATGGAAAGATCAAGGGTACAAAAGAATGTTGAAGAGCTTCGGGATTCCAAGGAGAGATGCTACGAAACATTCTTGGAATGCGCGAAGAAGCTAAAAAATAGCTTTGCAAAGGTGGGAGCATACTCTTCGGAACAAAAATTTATTCGCGGCGATCCCAAAGGGGTTATCCAGTGGATAGGCGAAGAGGTCGAAGCTTTTGATGAAATACTTAGCGATCGTGGAGATTTTTGTGCTTTCGTCGGTGCTCGAGGGGTCGCGGCAATTTTAGAGAATACCGGTTGTGAACATGTTAAGGCCGTAGCCCAGCCGGAATCTATTTTCTCAGCAGATGACACTAAGGACCCCTCGGCCGAAGCCTCTTTGCTAGGCGGGAGGTTTTACTCTGATGTTTGGATGAAGGGCGGTCGTGAGATGGTTGATGAAGCCATTAAAAAGAATGAGAAAGAATCTCACGATGCCCGAGAGGAGGCTAAGCAAGCTGAAGAAGCTGCTGAACACGCCATGATAATAGGTACCTTTATTTAAAGTTTTGCTTCGTTGTTCATTTCTAGCTTCGAAATTCACCAACATATTCTTTATTGCAGCCGACCTTTCACCACCACCGGAGCCGTACAATCCCGAAGCCGACCCGGCTATGAAAGAAGCTTTGGATATAATGAAGGTTGCTAACAAAGTCATTGACGAAGTCGTCGACAGACTATTACACGAAACTGCTGAAAAAGTGCTAAAGGAAGATTAAATTTTTGTATGCTTGAAAATGTAATGCTTGTGTATGACTGTCGCCTTGTGTAAGAAACAGACATCATGTATTTGTATGTACATTAATGTAATTTATCTCTTTGCGATGCATGAAATCTACGTATGTACCGTTTTTGAGCCTTCGGCGAAAAAACTCCTTCCCTTCTTTTCATGCTTCGCAAAGAAAAGAATTTCTCTTATGCCACTGTTGACAAAGGCTAGCTTCGTGTAGTAAAATATATTTGTCGAAGGCATATGTTGTGCTACAGCACATTCTTTCATGATCCGACAAGCATCTTTGAAGGAGTAATATTCCTTCTTCTCCATGCCTTTTTGCTGATGCAAAATGATGTATGATGCGATGCTATGTGATATGATATGATGGTATGATGCAAAATGATGTTTATGCCGAAGGTAAAAACCCATGCAAATATACACCCAAACTCTGCATCCCCTTAGGAATGACTTTTGAGTCTCTTCACCTTTTACTTAGGTGGTATTTTAGCTCTGCATCCCCTTAGGAACGAGTTTGGAGCTAAGCTCTGCATCCCCAAGGAACGACTTTGGAGCTTCTTCACCTTTTACTTAGGTGGCATTTAAGCTTTGGATTCCCTTAGGAACGACTTTAGAGCTTCTTCATCTTTGATTTAGGTGGCATCTTAGCTCTGCATTTCCTTAGGAACAACTTTTGAGCTTCGGAACTTACTTTGCGCTCCCTTAGGAACGTCTTTGGAGCTTCGGAACTTACTCTGTGCTCCCTTGGGAACGTCTTTGGAGCTTTGGAACTTGGTTTTGTCACACTCGATGGTGTAACCACAGGTTTATTACATCGAGTTCAAGGTTAAACCTTCTTGTATTGTCTTTTGCAATAGAAATTTAAAAGCAAAAAAGAGTAGGAATGGAACAAATCAGAGCTTTCTTTTGGCCAAAACATTGTGTCATCTTCAGTAGATTTGACTGGATTCGGGCACAGTGCTATTAACTGTGCGAGCTTCAGACTGCTCCCGAAGATCACGTTGTTGTTTAGGCCGAAGGTGCCCTTCTGGCTGCTGATCATGACTTGGGGCAGACGCCATTGGTGGGGGTGGGGGCAATTGAGCCCAGGAGGCTTGGGAGTGACTTGCTGAAGCTGCTGAAGTCATAGGCTGTTGGTTGCCTATGTATTCTGGGATGTATGGAGAGTAGCACGAAGCAGTATGGAGGACCTGCTTCGGCTAATTCTGCCGCGCTTTGGCTTCAACAATTTCCTTTTGCTTCTGGATCGTGACCTGGCACGTCCTTATTGTGTGACCCTTGTCTTCGCCACAGAAAAGGTAGTACAACTTCCTGGGTTGATTACCGAACCTTCCTCCACTGAAGCTTCTTCCTGCTCTGCCTCTCGGAGCTGGTGGTCTCTAAGAAGTTTGCTGCATGCACAAAGACTGTGAGCTATGATGACTGCTCTGAGCATTGTTGGCCCTTTCATCATTGGCACTGGAATTATGGATTGACATGACATGCTTGGGATGAAGTCTTCCTCTGAAGCCCCTGGTCATTTCAGAAAACCTGTATGTTTCCTCCCTTCTTTGGCAGAAATCATTATCAGCCCAGATGTACTCATCCATTTTCTGGAGGAGTTTTTCCAAGGTCTATGGTGTCTTCCTTGCAAAATATTGGGCCATAGGTCTTGGCCGAAGCCCCTTGATCATGGCCTCAATAACAATTTCATTGGGAACTATAGGCGCTTGAGCTCTCAAACGCAGGAACCTTCGGACGTATGCCTGCAGGTACTCCTCATGGTCTTGCGTGCATTGAAATAAGGCTTGAGCAGTGACTGGCTTCGTCTAAAAGCCCTAGAAGCTAGTGACTAACATGTCCTTGAGATTCTGCCATGATGTGATTGTCCCTAGCCAAAGGGAAGAATACCATGTCTAGGCCACGCTTCTGACTGCCATGACGAAGGACTTTGCCATGACAGTAGCACTACCCCCATACGAGGATATTGTTGCCTCGTAGCTCATCAGAAATTGCTTTGGATCCGAATGCCCATCATACATGGGCAACTGAGGTGGCTTGTAGGATTGTGGCCATGGGGTAGCCTGCAATTCTGCTACCAAAGGAGAAGCATCATCAAAAGTAAAGTTACCATGATGAAAGTCATCGTACTATTCGTCTTTGTTGAATGAGCTCTCCTGACGAAGCTCCCTGTGCTGAGGCCTTCGGTCCTAGTCGTCTTGAGTAAGATGACGCATCTCTTCAGGTGCTTCGTCAATCTTTTTCTGAAGATCAGCCAGCTGGAGCATTTTCTCATTTTTCCTTTGTACTTGCTGATGGATTGCTTCTAAATCCCTGATTTCCTGGTCAAACTGCTCCTCCTGAAGAGTCGGGCTGGTAGCCTTTCTCTTTTGGCTCCTAGCCTCTCGCAGGGAGAGTGAGTCCTGATTTGTGTCCAGCGGCTGTAGGGCAGCCCCTAGCACCGTTGCCTTCTTCGGCAACATGTCGAAGGTGAATGCTTGCCGAAGGTTGTGGAAGTGAGTTCACCGGAGGTGGGCGCCAATGTTGGTCACTTGTTCTCAAATGTTGTGAGTCAAGAACAAGGCAACACAATTGTTAATCATTAAGAACCTTCGTCCTCCGAAGCATTATCTCCTTACGGATATAATGCTTCTCAGACGAAGGTAAAAAAAGACATACCTTCATCATATCAATGCAAGGATAGGAATGCGAAGGAATAAATATGATAGCTATATGTTAATAATTCATTTTTCTTGCATTCCATAAAACATATATAAATATCAACAATGTTAATATTACATTGATACCTTCGGCTTGCTCGAAGGCGAGGATGTGAGAGAGTGAATACAATTCAGTGTGAACAGTACGATGCTACTGTTCATCTATTTATAGGCACGGGACGTAGCCTGGGTAAAAGTACATTTATGTCCTTGTCAACCATCAATAATTATAATACGAAACATTAAGGACTAAATATTCTTTATCCTTTTTTGGTTACTGTTGCTTTTGGTCTTCGTCATCAACCCGAGCCGAAGTCCCTTGATTATAGCTTCGTCGCCCATTTTTTGTCACCTTCGGGTTTCACCTCTACTCTTGTCATAGAAGATCTCTATTCCGACGCTGAAGCCTCCTACAATAATCTGTGTCATACTAAAAACATACGGTTAATTACGTTTTTGAGAACCTTCAAAGGAGGAAGGCCCCCAACAAGCACTGCTTCCTATTTGGGGTCGAGCTTAGAACCGATCTTCAACATCTTGTCGTTGCAGCCATTGGGATAGAGGGAGATGAACTTGACTGCATTGGCCAACTCGAAATTGCCATCGTGCCACTTGGGGTCTGGTGCCTCATTGACGAGGTTCTCTAGATCGACGATGACAGCCTCGGACTCGACGAGAGCTTCAGCGTACTCAACACACTCGATGTCACATTCGTAGGCATGGTGATATGTGGGGCCGATGGTGATTACCCCCTTCGGGCTCATCATCTTGAGATTGAGGTGGTGTAGTTTGGGATGGCCATGAACTTGGCGTAACATGGCCTCCCCAAAATAGCATGGTAGGCGCCTCGGAACCCTACCACCTCAAAGGTGAGGATCTCCCTCCTGAAGTTAGAGGAGGTCCCAAAGCAAACGGGCAAATCAATTTACCCAAGAGGATGGACTTGCTTGCCAGGGGTGATGCCATGGAATGGCGTGGCTCCAGCTCAGATCTAGGACCTGCTAATCCCCATGAGTTCTAGGGCTTCCGCATAGATGATGTTAAGGTTGTTGACTCCATCCATGAGGACCTTGGAGAGTCTGGTATTGCCGATGATAGGGTCGACAATGAGCGGGTTCTTTCCTAGGTTCAGAATGTAATCTGTGCGGTCATCTCGGTCGAAGGTGATGGCCTTGTCTGAACAGTCAAGGTAGATCGACATCGTGACTTCAACGGAGAAGACCTCTCATCGCTCCTGTAACACCCCAGGTGTTTATCACTAGTTTAACAGCAAATATGGACGTAAGTATGAGATATTAATAAGAATAACAGTCTCTATACCTTAATCATATTCGCATATCAGTATTTTCATCCATGTCTATCGGGACTACCTCAAAAATACTTCACGAAGCTTGGAATTTAGTAACCTTCAAAAATGCCGAGTTCGGTTCTGTTTAGATTGGTCATGAGCGTGAATGCGACTTCGGACAAATAGCTCGAGTTAGGTGTCATATTCATCTCCATAATCTAAACAATTACAAAGGTTTCATGAACTTTTGGATTATCGAATCTTCATTTGCTGGCGAATTTTGAACTGTTCGGATCACGCGCGTAAGTAAATGTGAAAATCGAAAAACTTCTGATTTTATGTAAATTTGGAGCCCCACACTGACCGAAAAGAACAATGCGCCAGTGCATTAATTGAATTGTTTCTCCCAACATGTTATTCTTGGCGTCAGATCAAATGATCGATAGCTGACGAGAATCGTAAAAAATAGACGGGACTAAATACAGTCGAAAATACCGAAGCAGAACTCGTTTTAATCTGGTCCATTTACGTTTTGTCTAGAATAGTCACGAAAGCTATCTAAACGAAATTTAGCCAGAATCGTTAATCCTCTGATTTTTTTCGTTTCGTAATTCAGAGAATGAAATGTGTAGCCGTATAGCGCGTCGACCCATTATACATCGCTAAAAATCTTGATTCAAAATATCTGCGATTTCCTTTAAAAAAAGAGAAGAAATAAAAAAGGGAAAATATCCGGTCATTCCTATCCGCCGCCGCCCTTCCTCTAATTTTTTTCCACCGTTGCCCTCCCCTTCGGATTTTTCAGCCGCTGCCCAGGACTCATCTCCCACGCGCGCGTGGCTTCTAGCTCACTCAGCCGCCCTCCCTGCTTCTCTCTCCCTCCAGCTGCTTCCCATGGCCATCTCGTCGAGCTCCCGTGCGCGAGCCCCATCTCCATGGCGCTCGGCCGTTCCTGCTCCCCGGTCTTCCCCATCTCCCTCAAGCTCGCCGCGCCCCTGCTTTCCACGGCCGTCTCTCTCCACTGCTCGGCCATGGCGAGTCCCACCTAGCCACGGCTCTCCAGTGTTTGGCCCACGCCGTACCTGCTCCTCCTCTCTCCCCTAGCCGTGCGCACCCTCTCCAGCCGAGCGTCTTGCTCCTACCCTGCCCCATCTTCCATGGCCGCGCCCTCCCTCCATCTCTCCTCCTTGGCGCTCGCTCTGCCCTAGCCATGGACGTCATCAGCCTCGACTTCCTCTAGTCATGGCATCTGTCCTGCTCCCTGCGCCACTTTTTTGCTGGCCGAGATCTCTCTCTCTCTCCGGCGGCCGACCAGGATCGGCCATGGTGGCCGCACAAGCCTCCTAGCCGCGGGCGGCTCTGGCCTAGGCCACCGTCGCGCCCGGTGTTATGGCGCGCGTCCCTGCGCCCGGCCATCATCCCCGTCGCGCCGATCCGTCCGCCCTGCCAGCGATCCCGTCGGCGCTCGTGCCCCTATCATCCTCGCGGTGGATTTACTCCATGTGCTTACTTTGCTCGCCGAGTTCTTCTATAGCGTCCACTCCACCGCGACGTTGAGCCTCCCTGCTGCTTGCGGCTGTCATGCTAGCCATAGTGGCATCACAGTTTTCGACTGCGCCGAGACATCACCGAGCTCTAGTGCTTAACGTCGAAGTCGCTGCGCTGTTGTTGCTCTGGTTTCTTTTGTCCTCGCATGGGGTGTGGCGATCGTGTGCACATCCGCGATGTCGCCATCCGTGTCGCTTCCATCGTTGACGAGGTTCTTTGATGCTCGTCGCGCCATTCCTGTCGACCTCGCCGCGCCATTTTTGTTGGCTAGCTCGACCTAGGCCACCAAGTTGTCAGATCACTGCACCCAAAAACCCTGCATCGCATCTCTCTAGACCGCACACGTCATCGCATGACCATGAGTCACAATCGTTCGCCTTCACGCCATGTGCAACCGTGTCGTCGTTTCCCTTAGGTGCTCGTCGTTGATCTCCAGCATCAAGTCGTGGCATCACACCTATATGTGATGCTACTACTGGGTGCCACTCCAAGCCACATCCGCGGACTGCGTCGTTCCAGCAACATTGTCGTGCCCCTTTCGTGCATAGTCATGCGATGCCCGCCAGGTGTTCGGTGGAACGCCTAACTCAGGGTGCATCATCATTCTTGTGGAATTCGACTCGGGTTAGTTTTGGTGAGCTAATTTATGTTCCTGTTAATTAGCTTAATTATTGTATTAAATTGATTTTGTATTTGTGATGTGTTGTGGTTATATTAAATGTTTGCTAAAATGTCTAAATCAAATACTTGTTCGATTTAAAACCAATAATTGTCGTCGTTCTCACTGTAATCAAGCCCAAGTTGAATAATTGATTGTGGTTCCATTTTAGGCGTGGTGTGATGGATGGTTGTTGGCGAGTGTGTTGGTCTTTGAATAGTGATCTAAATGTACCTTATGTTTATGCTTGGGAAGAGGAAGTCCCTAAAATTAATTAAGTTAGTTTTAAGTATGGTTATAGCTGATTGTGGTTAGCACCATCGACCTATATCTTATGCATCTTAATTTACAAAGTGGAAACATATGTCTAGTGTAATTGTGTGGCGGAACCGTCCGAATTATTCCAACTTAAGTGCCTAAGTCCTACCTTAGAGGCTAGACCACACTTAAATAGGAATAAAACGTCAGTCCCTCGGATCTAGTCCGACGAGGCCACTAACAGGATCAAGTACCACGTACTCACTCGAAGGTGAGGCACAGAGCAAATACAATAAAGCATAAGACCATACATGAAGAAGTATTAAATTTATTACAACATCATCGGAGTTTTAGCAAAAGTAGTGATCATTGTTCAGGATGCAGCGGAATAAAACTAACGATAAATAAGTCGAGAGATGGGGAAGCCTGTCCCATCACTCCTCATGCTCCTCCTTGGCTGAGGTAGGGTCCCACTCGACTGTCCAACCTGGTGGCAAAGTGGACGGCCAAGTCACTCCAGCAACCATGTCCTCTAGAGAACCTGTAAAAATTATGCCACAAGCAAGGCTAAGTATACTAAAACTCAGCTAGACTTACCGGGTTTGGTTGCCAAAAGCACTAGCTGAGTCTAAAAATCAAGTTTTAGCTTTTTCAAGTTTTAGTGTGACTCTCTTAAGACTAAAAGTGTACTATCTACTCATTCATGGTATCAAGCAATTTAGCAATCAACATCTTTTGCCAAATCATCGCATTTTCACTTGTTACTCAATGCAGTACAATGGATCAAGCAGTCTCATTAGCTGCGAGAAGCAGACGATTCGAATCGAGTTTTCATCCTTGCAAGGTAAACCTAAACACACGACGTGGCGAGGCACTTCGTCCCCACACACATCAACCGTCCCCATCAATTCCTTGGCAACAGATCAGGGCTCACCGCCTTGGCGTACAATGCCTCACTGACCCCGACTACCATCGTGCAGTGACCGCACTTGTACCCACCATAACCGGAATGGGAGACCACGTCTCAGGTCGCGTGAGGGGTAAAGTCTGCGCGCATGTTTAATCAGGTACTAGGCTTACCGATTTACCATATTTCTCGGCATGTGCTTAGTACGTTCAAACACTTGACACAGGTATCCGCACGTTAATCCTTATTCCAATTTCATCTCGTAGACCACGCATCCCCATGGATCCATGTCCACAGACCTTCATCATTCTGTTATCAAAGTGGATACAACCAATTTCTGACCTTGCGAGAGTGCTAGAAAAATCACTCGACTTCTACTGAGATCCCTAATTAGCAAAGCAGCTACTCGACCTAGCATACTAGTATCCATCTCAAAAGGAATCCTGAGTTCATGCAGCTAAGGTTTCAGTCAACTCCTACACTTAAGTGCACAGTACAAACCTACAATCATTAGGTGCAGTAAAATAGCATATATAACGGTTATGCATAAAACCGGGGCTTGCCTTCCAAAGTTGGGGCAGGCAGATCCTCGATGGCAGGCTCTGGTGCTGGATCCAGGGCTACCTCCTGAGCAACTCCTTGCTCCGGCACGAGGATGTACTCTCCGTCTGCTAGGTTGCAATCTATCGAATGCAATGAATAAGATATATATATATATATGCTATGGTATGCAGAATTTAGTAGCCATTATGCATAGCGAAGAAAAAGCTAAGTTAGTCGATAACTTAGGGTTTCCTCATTATAAGTTCTTAGTGGGTTATGCTTAGCAATTTAGTGTTAAAGGTTTTGCTTAGAGGCAAGCATAGTGGATTAAGGCATGGATTGTCTCTTGAAGGTTTTTGTAGGTACTCTAGGGTTTTGTTGTTTTTGTTAGGGCAACATTAATTTCCACTACTAATTTCTCTTTTTATTGCCTTTTTATGCTCTTAAGGTGGGTTTAAACAACAAAAGTGATTTAAAATTTTATAAAAATTCTGTAAAAATTACAGTGGGTTAATATTGGTCACCGAAGTCTATCCTATAAATTTGAGGTCAAAAATAAATAGAACCTTCTTTGGACAAAAATAGCAAAAATTGGGGCAGAGGGGTTACTTTGCACTACAACCCTCATCTAGGTGTGGGCTCTGTACTAAGGGTTATTTTTGCTGGTATCTATGGGTAATAACATGCTTCTGTGCCAAAAATCACAGAGGGTTACTTGTGGTTATTTAGTTATGATTTTCTAAATTTTAATGCCAAAAAGACACTTATAACTAACTTGCTATTTGAAAAATATCAAACAACAGAACTTGTATTTTTCCTAGGTTCCTCTTAGCACAAGAATAGTTATTCCTGAGGTAGGGGTGTTTGCTCCTTAGGATTATTTTCTGATGATTTTTCAAAGTTTTCCCTGTTTTCATGAATAAATGTGAGTGCAATATCTTTTCACTGGACTATGGTTCAACAAATTTTTCTTGTGTACTATATCACTTAGGCATGCTAGGAAAATATGGTTGCCCCCTGGTTTCCATTTTTAATCCCTTTTCTAAATTTTCGTAAGTTTGAGCATAAACAAGCTTTAGTAAAGAAACCCTTCTTAACCTTGTATACTGGGGTGTTTATAAATTTTAAACAGTGTAACTACTAGGTTAGTATCTCCATTATTTTTCTTAATCCTGGTCTAACAATATTTCTATTTTTCCTTCTAATATTAAGTTTTGGGCAGTTTTCTTATTAAATTCAAAACTCTAGAAAATTATACAGGAACTATGGGGTTTATTATTTTTGTTTGATAGTTTATATTTCACAAAGTCTAGCAAAATTGGTTTGGCAAATTTTGGATGTTTATTCTTCAAGTTATGCATTTATTTAGTTCTCTATAATATTTAAAAGAAGAATAAATTCGAAATGGAAAAGAAATACATGTTTGCGCTGAACCCCCTGGATTTTCTCTCCTTTTTCTCTCACAAAACAGTCCTTGGTCTACTATTCGCATGAGTCACTGACATTGCATAAAACCCCCTGGTCTTAGCCGAAATCTAACCCATGCTCCCTGGCTGGCTTAAACAGTACCCACGGCAAAGATTAAGGTGGCGAGGCTTACCGGCGGCAGTAGAGCTCCGGCGGGGTGGTCAGTGACGTCGGGGAGGTCAAGGCGGTCACGTCGGTGTGCGGGTCGGTGTCTGGGGTGGTCGGAGCTGCCTTGGCCACGCGCGCAGGCGACGGAGGTCGTCGGCAGCTCCTGCTCCAGCCAAACCACGGCGGTAGGATTTAATTAAAATGCACGAGGAGCTCCACGGGGTGATGTAGAGGCCATGCGTGCAACGAATTGAGAAATGGTGCAGAGGTTTACCCGGTCCACGTGCTCCGGCGGGGTTCCGAACTCCGGCGAGCACGATTGCGCTGTTCCAGTGGCGCGGGTCCTTGGTTCAAGCTTGGGAAAGCTTCACAACCTCCACGGGGAGCTACCTGAGGGTTTGGATTGAGCGGAGGAGGGCGGGAAAGGAGTTGGCCACGGTGGTTGCCCTCGGGCGGCTCTAGCGGGTCGCGGGGAGGTCACCGGAGCTATGGGCGAGCTCGGGGGAGTTAGGCGCGGTACAGAGGAGGCAATGAGGATGGTGGCCGAGCACCGGGGTGGGCTTTATAGCCGCGGTGCAGGCGTGGTCACGGGGCGGCCACGGGTGCATGGGGTTCGCGTGCGGGCGTGCTCTGAGCGCGCCCCCGAGTGTCAGCCCACGTCGAACACGTGGGGGTTTACTTCTGCCAAGGCTCAACAACCGATTTGGTCGACTTAGCATGCAGATCTTAGCAAAACCCCCGTGTATGGTCTCTTCCCTGCACCAAATCCTACCTTTTTGATGTGAGTTCCAAGCAAAGATATTGTCTGGTTAGAGAGATATGGGGGTGAGAAGTCGGCTCTATCAGAGCTGTCCATACCGAGATAAAAGCCATGCCAAGTCATGTCAAATTGCTTGGGGTTGGGTTCAAACTTTTCCAGGATGTTCTAGGGGTCTTTGGGCGCCATTTTGTCAATTGGGCCATAAGGTTTTGAGGTTGGGATCAAGGTGAACATGTTTGATATTTGAAAGAGGGTCGGTTTTGGACTTGAGCAAATCCTGAATTTTATTTTATGCTTAACTCTTTGGTGACCTTTTTGGGGCTTTTCTGAAATCTTTTTAGGGTCACTCTCTTTCTATGTTTTGTAGGGTATTAACTGTACTACAACTTTTATAATTGGTCCAAGTCATGACAATGTGATTTACATAGACTTTTTTGCCATAACCCCCTCTAGGGCTCCATTTGCGTATAAGGGATTTGAATCAGGGTTTGGGTCATTCCCTTCCCTTTTGTGCATGATAATGCCAAGGTATGACTTCTATGATGGTTTACACCTACTTAGGATCTTGACCCCCAAGTTTGGTGTCCTTTGCTCAAACTAAACCACATGTGATGATGGGTTTACTAATGTAGTCTTGAGTGAAAACCCTAAGTAACACCTAGGGTGTTACAGCCCTCCCCCCTTAAAGGAATCTTGCCCCGAGATTGTGGGTGGGGATCCTTTAGGGGGTACCCAGAAGATGGGTCTGCGTGATGTAGATTCTTTAAGCCAAGTTTCTAATTAACTGCTCTTCGCATGTCATCCTCTTTGCAGCTTCAGAAGGAAGCCCTTTTCAAGTTATTTTCAAGGCTTACTATCCCTTTCTCATCTAAGTTTTTCTTGTATTTAGATTCAAAGGGCAGGTGGGGGTGGGGTTTTTGGATTACATACCGACTCCTTTGGGCAGAAAGTCGGGGAAGCGAGAACGCAGAAAATCCTCAGTCTCCCATGTAGCCTCTTCTTCTGTGTGGTGGCTCCACTGAACTTTATACATCCTGACTGTTCTTGGCCGTGTTGATCTCTCCTTTTTATCCAATACCTTGACGGGGTGCTCTTGATAAGATACGTCCGGCTCTATTTCCAATTCTGGTTCAGGCAGCACTTCTGTGGGTAAGCAGGCACACTTTCTTAGTTGAGATACGTGGAACACATCATGGACTGCTGACATATGGGGTGGCAACTTCAATTGATATGCCACCGGTCCACAAGTTTCTTTGATCTCATAGGGCCCAATGTAGCAGGGAGTCAATTTGCCCTTAATCCCAAATCTCTGAACACCTTTAGTTGGTGACACTTTAAGGTAAACATGATCTCCTATTTCAAGCTGCAGAGGTTTCCTCCTCTTGTCATGATAGCTCTTTTGTCTGGCCTGAGCAGCTTCTAGGTTCTTTCTTATGACCCTGACCTTCTCCTCTGCTTCAAGTACCAAGTCAGGTCCAAATATTTCCCTTTCTCCAGCTTGAGACCAATTTAGCGGTGTCCTACACCTTCTTCCATACAAGGCTTCGAAAGGTGCCATCTTTAAACTGGACTGGTAGCTGTTATTATAAGAGAACTCTGCCAATGCTAGACACTTGTCCCAATTTTTACCATAGTGTAGCACACATGCTCGCAACATGTCTTCGAGAATTTGATTCACCCTTTCTGTCTGACCATCCGTCTGAGGATGGTATGCTGAGCTTCTTATTACATGGGTCCCAAATGATTTTTGGAGCTGCTCCCAAAAGCGTGCCACAAATAGTGCTCCTCTGTCAGACACAATAGTCTTCGGAATTCCATGCAAACGCACTATTTAGTCAATATAGATTTCTGCATACTTCTCGGTCTTGTAAGTGGTATGCACTGGCAAGAAATGAGCTATCTTGGTCAATCTATCCATGATGACCCAAATAGAATCATGGTGTCGGGAGGTATTGGGCAGTCCCACGATAAAGTCCATGCAAATATCCTCCCATTTCCAAGATGGTATGGGAAGGGGCTGCAAGGTGCCTGCTACCTTTAAATGACTGGCATTGACCCTCTGGCAAGTGTCGCATTCAGATATATACCTAGCAATTTCCCTCTTCATTCTGGCCCACCAGTACAAGGATCTAAGGTCGTGATACATCTTGTTACTGCCGGGGTGCATGGAGAATTTGGAAAGGTGAGCTTTATCCAATATCTTCTTTCTAAGTTCGGGGTTCTTGGGGACAACCAGTCGGTCTCCAAACCATAGAATCCCTTTGCTGTCCTAACGGAAGCATTTGTATTTTTCCGCCTTCTGTTCGATCATTTCCTTAATAACTTGAACACCCTTGTCACCAATCTGCGCCATGACTATTTGCTCGTGTAAGGTGGGCTCCACTGAAATATAACTTAAAGCACCGGAAGGAATGACTTCAAGGTTCAATTTGCATAACTCGTCACATAGAGTGGCGATCTTAGAGTCCATGATCATACAGTTGCACTGGGCCTTTTGACTTAAAGCATCTACCACAACATTGGCTTTGCCAGGATGGTAATGTACTTTCAAATCATAGTCCTTGATTAATTCCAACCATTTTTTTGCCTCATATTGAGATCAGCCTGAGTGAAGATATACTTGAGACTCTTATGATAAGTGTAAATATTACAGTGAGCTCCCATCAAGTAATGTCTCCAAATCTTGAGAGCATGAACTACAGCTGCTAACTCCAGATCATGTGTGGGGTAGTTCTACTCATGGGGTCTGAGTCCTCAGGAGGCATAAGAAATGACTCTGTTGTCTTGCATCAAGACACATCCCAATCTAGTACCGGAAGCATCACAATAGACCTCAAAAGATTTTGTGTTGTCTGGTTGGGCTAACACGGGTGCTGTTGTCAAATGTTGCCTTAGTGCATGGAAGGCATCCTCACATTTCTGGCTCCATTCATACTTGACTCCTTTCTTCAACAATTCAGTCATTGGCTTGGCAATCCTGGAGAAATCCGGAATAAATCGTCGGTAATATCCTGCCAATCCCAGAAAACTTCGAATCTATCGTACTGTAGTAGGAGGCTTCCGATTCATCACTTCTTGTACTTTTTCAGGGTTGACTGATACCCCATCCTGAGAAATGGTATGACCTAAAAATTTTATCTCCTTCAACCAGAACTCACATTTGGACAACTTAGCATACAACTGATGATCACGCGGTCTCTGAAGTACGGTATGCAAATTCTTAGTGTGCTCGGCTTCATTCTTGGAATAAACCAGAATATCATCAATGAAGACCACCACAAACTTGTCCAGCTCTGGCATAAATACTGAGTTCATCAAATACATGAAATAAGCCGGGGCATTGGTCAGTCCGAAAGACATCACCGGGTACTCATAAAGCCCAAATCTGGTAGAGAAAGCGGTCTTCGGAATATCACTGCCCCTGATCTTGATCTGATGGTAGCCCGAGCGAAGGTCTATCTTGGAGAATACTTTGGCTCCCACCAACTGATCAAACAATACATCAATGCGGGGCAATGGGTATTTGTTCTTGATAGTCACCGCATTGAGAGGGCGGTAATCGACACATAATCTCAGACTCTCATCCTTCTTCCTCACAAATAAGGCTGGACATCCCCATGGTGAAGTACTTGGGCGAATGAACCCCTTGTCTAACAATTCTTGCAACTACTTTTTCAATTCTGCCAACTCGGTTGGAGGCATCCTATAGGGTCTTTTGGATATAGGTGCAGTCCCAGGTTGTAATTTAATCGTGAACTCTATGTCCCTGTTGGGTGGCATTCCTGGCAGTTCTTCCGGAAAAACATCTAGGTAGTCGCAAACCACTGGGATTCCTTCGACGGGTGACTCTATCATAGTGAATGCACAGGAGCAGGTACAACCCTGATTGGGCAAATATAATGTGGTTTCACCACAAGTAGGGGAGTGAATCTCAATGGCCCTTGCTGCAACATCAATTATTGCCTGATGTCTTGTTAACCAGTCAGTTCCTAATACGATATCCACACTATCCAATCCCAAAATGAGGAGGGTGGTTTTAACTATCAGACTACTAAACTTTATAGGCACATGCCTGTTGATTTGATAGGTGGCAACCCTGCCTCCTGGTGTTGAAATGGTAATACCCCCGTTGGTGTGATGGAAAGGTAACTAGCATTTGGCACTAAATTTTGTACTGATAAAACTGTGTGATGCACCAGAATCAAAAAGAATAATTGCAGGATAATTCAAAACTGGAAAGATACCAGTCAAGACGGGTGCTCCCTCTGGAATGTCGGCCATGGTGGTGAAGTTCAGCCTGCCTTGCCTCACTTGCACCTTCTGCCTCTTGCCTTGATTCTGGTTGGAATTCTGCCCCTGCCTCTGCTGGTTTCTAGGGCAATTCTTGGCATAGTGTCCAGTGTTACCACAAGTGAAACATCTATTGTCGTTGACCTGACGGTTCTGTTGCTGCTGCGACTGATTGTTGTTCCTCTGAACTGGGATCTGAGAGCGGTTGGGTGCCTGCTGCTGCTGTGGTCGAATCACCCATTGCCCTTGCTGTTGCTGATGTCCCCTGTTCTGAGTGTCAGATACAATCCGGAAGCGCTGTGGCTGAGCTGATGATCCCGCCACAGGGGTCTTCCTCTTCTTTTCTGCCTGACGAGCTGTGATGCAGTCCTCCTGAGAAATAGCCATGTTGACTGACTCATTGTAACTGTTGGCCCTGACGGTGTTGAGACGGTCACGGAGCTTAGTGCTGAGCCCCCTCCTGAACCTGTCCCTCTTCTTCTCATCAGTGTCTGCATGGTATCCGACATACTGGCACAGGTCATTGAAGGCCTGGGCATACTGTAACACTGTCCAATTTCCCTGAGTGAGTGCCAGAAACTCATTAAGCTTGTGATCCATAATGCCTGCTGGTATATGATGCCCTCTGAAATCTGCCTTGAATTCTCTCCATTCCACCACTTGGCCATCTGGCTGCATAGCGAGAAAGTGATCCCACCATGTTCGCGCGGGTCCGCGAAGCTGCTGAGTGGCAAAACGAACTTTGGCCGCATCTGAACAATTGCCAGTAAGTAATGGGAATTTGGATTCCACTACCCTGATCCAAACATCAGCATCAAGTGGGTCCTCTGCCCGTGTGAACAATGGTGGCTGAGTGCTGAGGAACTCCTGGTAAGTGGCCGCTGCTGGGGGACGCTGATGGTGATCACCACCACCATAGTGCTGAGGTGGTGGCTGTCGCTGAGCCAGCTATCGCAGAATCTCGTTCTGCTGAGCCATCAACTCTTGCATGGTAGGAGGCGGTGGCGGGGTGGGGGAATGCGCTCATTCTGTCCACGACGCGCTCTTCCTGCCATCTGAAAAATTTAAGGATGCTCTCAACATTATACTTCTGATGTCAGGGTTTATACGTGGTGAAAGATCTGAAAGGGTAAAACCAATATTTTCTTGCATAATTTATAAAAGATACTACGTGGCATAACACTTCTCTTCATAATGTAAAGCTGACATCATTCATCATCCAAACTTCCAAAAGAGTTTGTTACGATTACATCAGTGACCCAAAAGACTCAACTCTGTCTAGCCTAGTACCCAAGGGTGCAAAAGCTAAGCTAGCTTCAAGGAGTTCTATCCACCTACTTCTAATTCTATCTCAGCAACCTAATGAGCAAACGAGGCAACGCTTGACTCGGGGGAAGGTGGTCTCCCTGAGCCAGCAGTGTCCAGACTAGATGCGGGCTCCGGCTCCTCTCCTCCCTCGATGTCGACATCATGGTTGGCCTCCATGTCCTGGATATCCTGGTGGTGCATATCTAAATGTTGGTTAGCCTCCGCAAGTTGCTGCTGAGTGTTGATGAGCTGATCCTCGAGAACCTCAATGGTGTTCTCCCTAGTCCCCACTAGCTCCTCGAGCTCCTGGATCTCATTGGACAGCTGTTCCACTTGTAGGTCCTTTTCCACAATCTCAGTGGATAGGTCTACCACAAGTTCCTCTCTGTTATCCAAGGTAATCTTGGTAGCCTCCAACAATGCCATCAGATGAGACATTGCCTCTCCTCGCATTACTTGCAGACGATACAGGGCATTCATGCATCGCACTGTCAAGTGAGCAGTCTGCCCTAGGTAGAGAGCCCATATGTCCTTGGCATGCTCCACTCGATCTTTCCACATTGGGTCGTCCTCATTGTCAGTGAGGAACAAGCCAATGGGATGAGTAGATAGCTCCAAGGGGTGAAAACCACAGAAAGTAGTCAGCCCGTGGAGAGCAATGGCCTCGATAGTATCCTCAGCCCGGTATCCGAAAGACTCGGAGTCCAACGAACGCCAACCTGGCTGTAAGGGATGAGGCTCTAGGGTCATCCTCACCCTACAGCAGGGCACTCGGTGCTTCTCGAACAGCTGCACCGCGTACTGGGGAGGTGTCATGTAACTGGCTCCCTGAAGTACCTCCCATAAGATACGGGGAAAACCTTCTCGTCCAAGTTCGTCCGTGTGGGACTGTGCGTTCCCTCCGTCCGAGGATCCGTGAGAAGTCATCTGTGTATGGTTAAGCATAAGTGAAAAAGAAAAAGAATTATAAAATAAAAATGGGATCAAAGCTCGGCCTCTCTATGGCTATGATAATGTCACTGAGTGTATTCAATTTGCCATTTTCATGTATTAAAATTTTTACCTAATTATTAATAGCTTTTAATAAGGATGCATGCATGCTCGTCCTAACGACCTCATTCCAACTTAGAGGGAATAGGGAAAAGCTCCCATTCCGCATAGTAGCCTGTAGGGCTTACTCAATTAGCCACCTAGCTACCCCTCTATCATCCTAAGGCTTCACGTCCTAGGTCTATCCTGATCGTCCTAGCGATCTACCCAACATTTGTTTGTATCAAGTTTTATTTTTGAAAAGGGATGGTATTTACAGTTTATTGATTCCTCTGTGGTGGTACAAGCTCCGATACCAGCTGTGGCGGAACCGTCCGAATTATTCCAACTTAAGTACCTAAGTCCCACCTTAGAGGCTAGACCACACTTAAATAGGAATAAAACGTCAGTCCCTCAGATCTAGTCCGACGAGGCCACTAACAGGATCAAGTACCACGTACTCACTCGACGGTGAGGCACAGAGCAAATACAATAAAGCTTAAGACCATACATGAAGAAGTATTAAATTTATTACAACATCATTGGAGTTTTAGCAAAAGTAGTGATCACTGTTCGGGATGCAGCAGAATAAAACTAACGATAAATAAGTGGAGGGATGGGGAAGCCTGTCCCATCACTCCTCATGCTCCTCCTCGGCTGAGGTAGGGTCCCACTCGACTGTCCAACCTGGTGGCAAAGTGGACGGCCAAGTCACTCTAGCAACCATGTCCTCCAGAGAACCTGTAAAAATTATGCCACAAGCAAGGCTGAGTATATTAATACTTAGCTAGACTTACTCGGTGTGAGGATTCTACTCCTCTACCTCTAGACATGCAGCTATTTGGCTGAGGGGTTTGGTTGCCAAAAGCACTAGCTGAGTCTAAAAATCAAGTTTTAGCTTTTTCAAGTTTTAGTGTGACTCTCTTAAGACTAAAGGTGTACTATCTACTCATTCATGGTATCAAGCAATTTAGCAATCAACATCTTTTGCCAAATCATCGCATTTTCACTTGTTACTCAATGCAGTACAATGGATCAAGCAGTCTCATTAGCTGCGAGAAGCAGACGATTCGAATCGAGTTTTCATCCTTGCAAGGTAAACCTAAACACACGACGTGGCAAGGCACTCCGTCCCCACACACATCAACCATCCCTGTCGATTCCCTGGCAACAGATCAGGGCTCACCGCCTTGGCATACAATCCTCACTGACCCCAACTGTCGTCGTGCAGTGACCGCACTTGTACCCACCATAACCGGAATGGGAGACCACGTCTCAGGTCGCGTGAGGGGTAAAGTCTGCGGGCGGATTCAATCAGGTACTAGGCTTACCGATTTACCATATTTCTCGGCATGTGCTTAGTACGTTCAAACGCTTGACATAGGTATCCGCACGTTAATGCTTATTCTAATTTCATCTCGTAGACCACGCATCCCTATGGATCCGTGTCCACAGACCTTCATCATTCTGTTATCAAAGTGGATACAACCAATTCCTGACCTCGCACGAGTGCTAGAAAAATCACTCGACTTCTACCGAGATCCCTAATTAGCAAAGCAGCTACTCGACCTAGCATACTAGTATCCATCTCAAAAGGAATCCTGAGTTCTTGCAGCTAAGGTTTCAGTCAACTCCTCCACTTAAGTGCACAGTACAAACCTACAATCATTAAGTGCAGTAAAATATCATATATAATGGTTATGCATAAAACCGGGGCTTGCCTTCCAAAGCTGGGGCAGGCAGATCCTCGATGGCAGGCTCTGGTGCTGGATCCGGGGCTACCTCCTGAGCAACTCCTTGCTCCGGCATGAGGATGTACTCTCCGTCTGCTAGGTTGCAATCTATCGAATGCAATGAATAAGATATATATATATATATGCTATGGTATGTGAATTTAGTAGCCATTATGCATAGTGAAGAAAAAGCTAAGTTAGTCGATAACTTAGGGTTTCCTCATTATAAGTTCTTAGTGGGTTATGCTTAGCAATTTAGTGTTTAGGGTTTTGCTTAGAGGCAAGCATAGTGGATTAAGGCTTGGATTGTCTCTTGAAGGTTTTTGTAGGTACTCCAGGGTTTTGTTGTTTTGGTTAGGGCAACATTAATTTCCACTAC
This sequence comes from Zea luxurians, assembly GCA_029449295.1. Lineage (NCBI taxonomy): Eukaryota > Viridiplantae > Streptophyta > Magnoliopsida > Poales > Poaceae > Zea > Zea luxurians. Next base: position 37,331,733 of record JAOPSE010000001.1, on the reverse strand, counting down.
TAATTTCTCTTTTTATTGTCTTTTTATGCTCTTAAGGTGGGTTTAAACTACAACAGTGATTTCAAATTTTATAAAAATTCTGTAAAAATTACAGTGGGTTAATATTGGTCACTGAAGTTTTTCCTATAAATTTGAGGTCAAAAATAAATAGAACCTTCTTTGGACAAAAATAGCAAAAATTGGGGCAGAGGGGTTACTTTGCACTACAACCCTCATCTAGGTGTGGGCTCTGTACTAAGGGTTATTTTTGCTGGTATCTATGGGCAATAACATGCTTCTGTGCCAAAAATCACCGAGGGTTACTCAGTGGTTATTTAGTTATGATTTTCTAAAGTTCAATGCCAAAAAGACACTTATAACTAACTTGCTATTTGAAAAATATCAAACTACAAAACTTGTATTTTTCCTAGGTTCCTCTTAGCACAAGAATAGATATTCCTGATGTAGGGGTGTTTTCTCCTTAGGATTATTTTCTGATGATTTTTCAATGTTTTCCCTGTTTTTCATGAATAAATGTGAGTGCAATATCTTTTCACTGGACTATGGTTCAACAAATTTTTCTTGTGTACTATATCACTTAGGCATGCTAGGAAAATATGGTTGTCCCCTGGTTTCCATTTTTAATCCCTTTTCTAAATTTTCCTAAGTTTGAGCATAAACAAGCTTTAGTAAAGAAACCCTTCTTAATCATGTATACTGGGGTGTTTATAAATTTTAAACAGTGTAACTACTAGGTTAGTATCTCCATTATTTTTCTTAATCCTGGTCTAACAATATTTCTATTTTTCCTTCTAATATTAAGTTTTGGGCAGTTTTCTTATTAAATTCAAAACTCTAGAAAATTATACAGGAACTATGGGGTTTATTATTTTTGTCTGATAGTTTATATTTCACAAAGTCTAGCAAAGTTGGTTTGGCAAATTTTGGATGTTTATTCTTCAAGTTATGCATTTATTTAGTTCTCTGTAATATTTAAAAGAAGAATAAATTCGAAATAGAAAAGAAATACAGGTTTGCGCTGAACCCCCTAGATTTTCTCTCCTTTTTCTCTCACAAAACAGTCCTCGGTCTACTATTCGCATGAGTAACTGACATTGCACAAAACACCCTGGTCTTAGCCGAAATCTAACCCGCGCTCCCTGGCTGGCTTAAACAGTACCCGCGGCAAAGATTATGGCGGCGAGGCTTACCGGTGGTAGTAGAGCTCCGGCGGGGTGGTCAGTGACGGTGGGGAGGTCAAGGTGGTCACGTCGGTGTGCGGGTCGGTGTCTGGGGTGGTCGGAGCTGCCCTGGCCATGCGCGCAGGCGGCGGAGGTCGTCGACGGCTCCTGCTCCGGCCAAACCACGGCAGTAGGGTTTAATTAAAACGCACGGGGAGCTCCACGGGGTGATGTAGAGGCCATGTGTGCAATGAATTGAGAAATGGTGCAGAGGTTTACCCGGTCCCCGTGCTCCGGCGGGGTTCTGAACTCCGGCGAGCACGATTGTGCTGTTCCAGTGGAGCGGGTCCTTGGTTCAAGCTTGGGCAAGCTTCACAACCTCCACGGCGAGCTGCATGAGGGTTTGGATCGAGCGGAGGAGGGCGGGAAAGGGGTTGGCCACGGTGGTTGCCCTCGGGCGACTCTGGTGGGTCGCGGGGAGGTCACCGGAGCTATGGGCGAGCTCGGGGGAGTTAGGCGCGGTACAGAGGAGGCAATGAGGATGGTGGCCGGGCACCAGGGTGGGCTTTACAGCCGCGGCGCGGGCATGGTCACGGGGCGGCCGCGGGTGCGTGGGGTTCGCGTGCGGGCGTGCTCTGAGCACGCCCCCGAGTGTTAGCCCACGTCGAACACGTGGGGGTTTACTTCTGCTAAGGTTCAACGGCCGATTTGGTCGACTTAGCGTGCAGATCTTAGCAAAACCCCCGTGTACGGTCTCTTCCCTGCACCAAATCCTACCTTTTTGATGTGAGTTCCAAGCAAAGATATGGTCTGGTTAGAGAGATATGGGGGTGAGAAGTCGGCTCTGTCAGAGCTGTCCATACCGAGACAAAAGCCATGCAAAGTCATGTCAAATGGCTTGGGGTTGGGTTCAAACTTTTCCAGGGTGTTCTAGGGGTCTTTGGGCGCCATTTTGTCAATGGGGCCATAAGGTTTTGAGGTTGGGATCAAGGTAAACATGTTTGATCTTTGAAAGAGGGTCGGTTTTGGACTTGAGCAAATCCTGATTTTTCTTTTATGCTTAACTCTTTGGTGACCTTTTTGGGCTTTTCTGAAATCTTTTTGGGGTCACTCTCTTTCTATGTTTTGTAGGGTATTAAGTGTACTACAACTTTTATAATTGGTCCAAGTCATGACAATGTGATTTACATAGACTTTTTTGCCATAACCCCCTCTAGGGCTCCATTTGCCTATAAGGGATTTGAATTAGGGTTTGGGTCATTCCCTTCCCTTTTGTGCATGATAAGGCCAAGGTATGACTTCTATGATGGTTTACACCTACTTAGGATCTTGACCCCCAAGTTTGGTGTCCTTTGCTCAAACTAAACCACATGTGATGATGGGTTTACTAATGTAGTCTTGAGTGAAAACCCTAAGTAACACCTGGGGTGTTACAAATTGGATTGATATGATGTTGTGATGTGCTTGTGTTCAATGGTGAATTAATCACATTGTATGATGATTGTAAATTGGTAGGTTATGTGAATGGTGCTTCGATGGGTGTATATGTTAAATATAATTAACTAGGTTCTATGTATTTGATGAGTAGTGGTCATAAGTACGTGTGAAATGTTCTGTTCAGACAGTAATAGGATGAAGTTAGTATTTTGTAGAGTGCTCTGGTTCTGTTTATGTTATGTCTGATTATGTTGGTACATACATAAGAATTAGGTTGTCGAGGTTACGATGATGACTTAATTGTATTGATGCATATATATTTGTTTGTATATAAATCGTTATTGAAATACCTCCCCACTAAATATTTAATACTTAATGATGTAGCAATAATTAGTCGTGTGCTATTCCTGTTTATATTCATTCATGTGCACCATGCATCTCATTAGGCACATTAGCTGCTCACGTGATGCGGAGGACCAAAGCTGAGTCGACCACAAGACGTTGTAAAGCGTGAGCCACTCGCGAGGTGATACGGATGGACAAACCTAAAGATGGATAAACTGAACGAGTGCCAAGACAAAGGATGGTCGTCAAGTGATCGACGTCTAACAAACACTAACCTAGTGTTATTCCAGGCAAGCCCAGGTGCATTATCCCATTCCTTGTGTTTTAAAATCTTTATCACCTTATATGACGCATTAGGTGATAGGAGTTGTGTGCTAAACAGTTGATGCATTTCCTTCCTTGGAAAATTGATTACCCTTCCTTGATACCCTTTTATAAAAAGGATTTTTATGATGCTTAGCCTTGCTTTAGAAAAATAAAATGTTTTGTTTTAAAACAAAAGGTGATGCTTCACAGTGGATGGGAATTTTCACAAAGAAAAGACTTATGATGGTGAATCCATCACGGCCGTGATGGGTTCAACATATAAAAAGATGTACCTCTGCTAGGTACCAAACTTTGGGTTTTAAATAATAAAGCTGAGACCGGGCAGGTGACTTGCACGAGATGGAAGTCTCGGTGTAGTGTCTCCGTCTGAGTCGATTAAGGACCGAACCGATGTAGGCGTGATGATCGAGGACCTTTTAACTGGCCACATGCCTCATCATGGGTAAGCTTTGCCTTGGGCAGACCAATACCAGAAAGGCCAACACGCAATGGGAGTGGAGAGATGGCGAGAGTAGCGTGTACCCTACGTGGCAAGAGGCTGGACGGTGGTGTATCTGTGCTCTCGGTTGGCGTGAACCCATTCTGGTCTTGAGAAACCCGGTGGCGAGTTGACATATGCAAGGGTTAAGTGCTACATATGTTGTGTGGTTGGAGATCCCCAGCTGGGTATTAATCGATTCAGATCGCCGTTACTTCTCGGACATGAAGACTTGGTCACTGACTTACATGTAGCAATCCAGTGAACTGAAAGGATGATAAAAGACGGCTAGTGTAGGCCAAGTGCTTGAACTAGGATAGAAAGATCTCTAGGTGCAGGTAACTTTACTTAACCTGACAAGTAAAATGAATTCTTAAGGATCCACTCGTAGTAAGCTTTTCTGCAAAAGAGTCTTTGAATCTTGTCAAACTTTACCTTGAATCCCACAAGCCAGCATATCCTTGAGAGTCTTTTCCTTTGTCGGGTAAGACTTGCAAAAGTACACTTCATACTCAGGGTTTTCGAACCCATGTTGTTGTAGGTACTAGATTTGTGCTGTTGTGGATGGTGTTAAGTGCCGGTGGGCACGGCCTTCTTATAGGTTAAAGTAGCTCTTCTATACTTCTCATTCAGGATTGCCATTAAGCTAGCATATATTTCCAACTTATAAATAATTTATAACATTTCAAAGTTTATTTCTTTGAATCACTTTTGTAATCACTCCGATAAACATAATGTAAATTTGTTGTAACCTGTAACTTTTGTAATAAAGAAATTCCGCTACAAAATGTTGGTGTGTGATTTGTGTTTACTTAACCTTGCGATCCTGGTTGTAAGTGGTTTATCCGGGGTCCTTGGGACACTCGAATGGATCCTGTTAAGTTATCTGGTGCACATGCATAATCGTCTGAGGTCTTTGAGACAAGGACAGGTGCATCTGGGCTCAATAACTTGGGAGGTTCTGCCACAGCTCCTGTTTCTGCTATCGTGCGGAGAGGTTTACCATTGGCCCATCGAAGATCATGAAACAATTGTGGACCTCTGAGAACTCTTTGTCCCTATTGTTGCCTTTGTCACTAGTGCCTTTCTTCTTGCTGTCATCCATCGAGGGGTTGTGTTTGTTGAAATAGCACTGGAGCATGTCACATTCCTCGAGGGTATGATTGATGGGCCCCTTGTGGTAGGGGCATGACACTTTTAGCATCTTGTCGAACACGTTGGGACCCCTGAGGGGGCCTTGGGGGTTTCTGAGGTTCATAGAGGCAACAAGATCAGCCTCAAGGGCTTTGTGCTTCCCCTACGACACCTTCTTCTTCTTGTTCTTCCTCGGGTTGTGTTGGGTGGTTGCCTAGGGGGCATCCCTCCTTTCGCTTCCCCTTGCCTTTGTCCTTGGGGAAAATGGCGTTGATGGCCTCCTGACCTGAAGTGAACTTGGTGGCGACATTCATCAACTCACTTGCTTTGGTGGGGGCCTACGAACCAACATACTAACCAGATCCCGATAGGTAGTGCCGGTGAGGAATGCCCCGATGACATCCGAGTCGGTGATGTTGGGTAACTCGGTGCGTTGCTTGGAGAATCATCGGATGTACTCGCGTAGAATTTCATCTGACTTCTGCTGGTAACTCTAGTGGTCCCAAGAGTTTTTGGGGCGCATGTATGTGCCCTAGAAGTTCCCCCAAAAAACCCTGATCAGGTCGTCCTAGTCGTGGATTTGGGCGGGTGGAAGTTGCTCAAGCCAAGCTCGTCGGGTGGTGTCAAATAGAAATAGGGGCAGGTTACAAATGATGAGATAGTCGTCATTTGTACCTCCCAACCGCCAGGCCAAGTGTTAGTCGACGAGCCATAGCTCCGGCTTCGTTTCACCTAAGTACTTGGTGATGGAAGTCGGTGTCCAAAACCGAGCCGGGAACGTGCTGTCACACCCGGTTTTAGAAGGCAAACCGAATGCGAACCATGTACGTGCCAGGATCAGCAATTCACATACACAGCAGTTACATAATCGGACATCATCACACAGTGCTCGAATAATAACATAAAAGAGGGTAATAGTTGATTACATCATGAAGTCCAAGACATCCACATAGTCATTAACAATTATCAAAGTGCAAAAACAAAACATAGATAAACACGGCCTTCACATGCAGCCGACTGGGGGTTTGCCGCTAACCCACGCCCAGAACTCATCGTACACTTGGAACTCCTGGAAGTCCTCCTCCACGACTTCATATTCTCTTGAGCAGTGGTTGCAACATGGACAACCTAGGGGGGTTTGGTGTGTAAAGCAAGGGTGAGTACACATCAACATACTTAGCAATTGTCCCGTTTGGCTGTAGTGGACTAGCTTTATGTGGGGTTAAAGTCAAGCAGTTGCTTTTAGTTGGTCAGGTTATTATTACTAGTAGAGAGCCAGGTTTTAGCATTAACCCAAGTTGTTAATCCAAAAGTACCCTTTCCAAATGGAAAGAATACCAGAAACCATAACCATAATCATAATCAAAACCATCATCTCTGATTAATGTGTCTCTAATCAATGGAGCTCCCTTGGCCGCTCATAACCGCGAGCACGGCTGATATATCAGTTTTACAACGCTCTGCAGAGGTTGCGCACTTTATCCACAAGTCGTGATTCTCTTTTGCCTCGGGCCGATCAAACCCTTAAACACTACCAAGGTGAATAGGCAGGGTTTCACTATGTAGCCTTTACAAAGATTCCCTAAGGCTGTAGCCACCCGTTAGGTTTCCTAAATGTACCGCACTCCTCCCCAAGGGGCAATCCACCCTTGGCAGAGTGAGTCGCATACACCAAGCCCCATTAACGGCATGACGGCGAAGCGAACTACACCTCAATTCCTCTAATTATTCAACTAAGGGCATCCCATACCACCCTCATGGTTGCACTGTTTTTCCGGGCGGTCATCCAACAAACCAGTCCTTACGGAGAGGCACTCGAGAAACCTCTTGAGTCCCCTTAAATGTCACAATATCATCATCATAATTAAAAGGGAAAACATCGTATCATAAATAATCTCATCATGTTCATTGATTAGGGTGAGGCACTAGCATAAAGCTAAACCAAAATAACCCAACCCACATAGGTAAACAAGGACAAGATAAACAAAGCTAGTCAATCCCTAGGTATAAATTGTGTAAATGCGGGGAGTGAATTATAAAATGAGTAGGACATAGATGGGTCAAGGGACACTTGCCTTCACCAACCAGCTGCTGCTCAGGGTCTTCACCTGCAACTCCTTTGGACTCCGTCAACTGACCGTTATCTATACAAGTTCAAACATACATTCCACAAATTTAATATAAAAAGAACAGTACACCATGTGGTAGAATATAACAAATAAGCAGACGCTTGGTGCAAGGCTCGTACCTACGACTAAGCGAGAAACAGAAAACAACGGTCGAGGCTACGGTCGAAAAGCAATTATGTTAAATAGTTATGGATTAAAGTACATGTCTAAACATAGCCATATTAATTTGACAATCACACTATGCATAAAATCAAGTTACGCTACGTATTCAATTATTATAAACAATTCAAGGTAATTTAAAAGGATTGTCGCGCGGTGAAACGCACGATGGCACACGTGGACTAAACCAGAAACTAGGACGAGTTGCCGCGTGACGAGGTGTGCGACAGCACAAACGAACTAAGCCAAAAATAAAATGAGTCGTCGCGCGGCGAAGCGTGCGACGCAACGCGCAACGAGACACTTGAATTAAATACGAAAACAACATAAAGCGTTGCGTGACGAAGCGCACGACGATCCCCCCTCCGTTGGTTGTCGATCCACATCCTGTCGTCGATCAGCCGCCTCCTCCACCGGTCTCCCACTAGGTTTACACCGTCGCTGCCCTCACCGCTGCTCGTGCGGAGCATGCGGCATGACAGGCCCATCTGCGGGAAGCGGCCCTCGTGTGGGAGCGCGAGCGCGAGGCCGCCGACGCTATCGCTGCTCAGATTGTCGCGGTGGAACAGCTCCTCGCCTCACCTGTGGCCCACGACAGTGGGACCACCTCCTCTGACACCTTGGGCGGCATGTACGGCGTCCCGACCACGCTGACCGTCGGAACCGAGCACCGCACCACCACCATGGTGCTCTGGCATGACACAGCTGACCCACTCGTGGCTCAGCTCCACCTTTAGGCTGGGAGTGTCCAGAACATTTGCCTCATGGTCCCCGTCGTCCTAGAGCCAGAGTTGCCGTCCTACGCACACTGGCGGGACCTACTCCTCCTCACCCTTCGCCGCTACGCCATGGATGACCCCACCGGCGTGGCGCCGACTGCCGCGTGGGTGCGCCTCGACAGCATCATGCTCACCTGGATCGTGGGGACAATCTCCGGTGACCTCCACAGCCTCCTCTAGAATCTCCCTCACGCTCTGGCTGTTTGGCTTGCCATCGAGGGCTAGTTCTTGGGCAACGCCAATGCCCGGGCTCTCCATCTTGACGCAGCCTTCCGCACCTTCGTCCAGGGGGACCTCAGCGTCAGTGAGTACTACCACAGGATGAAGACCATGGCAGACTCACTTGGCGATCTAGGCTGCCCCGTGGAGGACCGCAACCTAGTCCTCAACGTCCTTCGTGGCCTCAATGATCGCTACCCACCTCCGGTCGTTGATCATGCGCCAGCGCCCCTTCCCTACCTTCCTCCAGGTCCGCGATGACCTCACCCTTGAGGAGATCACTCTGGGTGCTCAGGCTGCATCGATCTCCGGCCCGGGGTCCTATCACACTCGGTTTTGGAAGGTAAACCGAATGCGAACCATGTACTTGCCAGGATCAGAAACTCACGTACACAACGATTACATAATTGGACATCATCACACAATGCTTGAAATAAATAGCGGAAAGGTACTTTATTACATCAAGATGTCCAAGATGTGACAGAACCTCCCAAGTCATTAGGCCCACCTACAGTTGTCCTTGTACAACGGACCTCAGACAACCCTGCAGGTGCCCCTGAATCACTTGACAAGTTCAGTATCTGCTTTCCTTACTTTCCCAAGAGCGTTTTACCCATCGCGCAGACATTACAAATCATCGGAGATATGGAAATGCGGAAGCGGTTACATAAACTTACCTTTATTTAAAAGTAGGACAAAGTTATATTATTACAGACCAGGATTTAATATACGAGTGCGGAGTAGTATTATTATTACAAGCCAAGGGAGGCAAAAACCCCTCCCGATAAGTTTTAAACCAAGTTCTAATGGAGGAACCCTTCCTCCCGCAGCTTTACTCTTGGTTTTCTTCCTTTGAGACCACCTTGGAACAGAAACAACAAAAGTTTGTCGCTTCTTCACCTAAAAACAATAGGGAATAAAACCCTAAGTATGGAATTACTCAGCAAGACTTACCCAACTAAAGAAAAGACCCTCAAGGGGATGCTGGTTTTAAAGGTGTCAAGGTAAGGCTTATCAATGATCAATGACTCTGTTTGCAGAAATGCTTACTAAAAGTGGATCCTTAAAAATCCAGTTTTATTTGTCAAGTTAAGTAAGATTATCTGCCACTAAAGTTCTTTCTACCCTAGTTCAATCACTTGACCTGTATTAGCCAATTTCTTATCAACCCTTCACTTTCACTGGATTTTTACGTATAGATCAGTGACCAAGTCTTCATAACCGCGAAGGTACGGCGATCCGAATCGATTATACTCAGCTGAGGATCTCCAATCACACGACATATGTAGCACTTAACCCTTGCATATGTCAATCTGCCACCGGGATTCTTAAGACCAGATCAGGTTCATGCCAACCGAGAGCACAGATACACCACCTTCCAGCCTCTTGCCACGGAGGGTACACGCTACTCTCGCCATCTCTCCACTCCCATTGCGTGGTATCTTATTCTGGCCTTAGTCTGCCCAAGGCAAAGCTTACCCATGACGAGGCATGTGACCAGTTAAAGGGTCCTCGGTCATCAAGCCTACATCGACACGGTCCTTAATCGACTCAGACGGAGACACTACACCGAGACTCTTTTCTCGTGCAAGTCACCCGCCCGGTCTCAGCTTAATCATTTCAACCCAAAGTTTGGTACCTATTAGAGGTACATCCTTTTCCGATGTTGAACCCATCATGGCCATGATGGATCCACCATCAAGTTTTATTTTCAAAAACATCCCTCCCACTTTGCCACATCATCTTTTGTAAAAACAGAACCTTTTTCTTTGCTAAAGCAAGACTAAGCATAGTAAAAACCTTTTATAAAGCAGGGATTCAAAGGAAAGTAATCAAATTCAAGGAAGGTAATGCAGGAATTGTTTTAGCAATCAACTCCTATCACCTAATGCATCAAGCAAGTGAGAAAGATTTAAAAAGAGTCAAGGGGTGGCAAATGCACCGGGGCTTGCCTTGGTTTACACATGAATCAGGCTCGGATCCGCAGATGTCAAAATAGAAACAACTGCCTGCCTGATGTTCCGTAGGTGGTGGTGGCGAAGTCTTTTCTTCTTCTACTTCAACTTCTTCTTCGTTTTCTAAATATAACCATACATAATAATGAATGCCCATGTGATGCTTATGAGAGTGCAAAGATAATAATAGTTTATTATCTAATATCTTTAATACAATTTTCCTTCACGGTACTCTAGTGAATTAGGGTTTCTAGAGTCAATATAGGAATTCAAAGGGCAGGGGGTAGGGTTTTTGGTTATAAGTATCAAACAAGGTCCAAATCATACTAAATTCTACCCAAGGCTTCTAAATAATGTATAAGGGTCATCTAAAAAGTTTGGGGATTTTTGGGATTATTATTTATTTTCTAAAATTCCAGGAACAAGGTTTTAGGTTATTTTAAATGCTCCAAAATTCCCTATTTGACCTAAAAATCATAGAACTATTTTTATTAAATACTATGGAAAATAAGGAACCTAAGAAAATTGGTTTGACATTTTTACCATTTTTCTACAATTTTCTACAGATTTCTTAAGTTTTACAGAAAAAGAAAAGGAAAAAGCTTAAACAGTATTGGGCCGAAAGTAGCCCAAACGGCCCAGCCTGCACCGGAACAGGGACGCGCCCACGCGCGCCCGCGCGCGCGAAGACGACTTTGTGAATAAGTCCCTGCAGTTTTAATTAACCTGAAGGAGTCCAAAACACTATTTAAAACAGTCACTGACACTTTGCAGAAATACCCTCGTACTTCTATTTCTTCTCCCGAAACATCCCTAGCCACGGCGTGCTCGCTGCTCGTCCCCGACATGGCCTGTACCGGCCTATGGTGACTCAGGAACACCCACTAATCTTGGTTTGAATGCTTCGGGAATTGTCTGCCCACGTGCACGGCGGAGACCGTGACATTAAGCTCGCGTTCCCGATTAACCATGGCCGAATTGAGCTAACGGGTGCCACGACAAGCTTTACAAGCATGCAGACCTACTAAAATGATGCTTGAATTGGACGGGGTCTTACCAGAACGGGCTGGCCACGGACAAGCTTTTCTCAGCGGCGCGGCTGACCGATTTGGGGGAAAACGGCGTCGCGGTGTGCTTGGGTGAAATTGAGGGCGGAGCTTGGGGCTATACGGCCGCAAGGGGCTCTAGTTTTACCGTGCACAATCAATTTGAGAGGAGGGGGCAGAGGTAGCGCAAATTTGGCTTCGATTGAACTCACTGTGTGTGTGATGGTCATACCTTGTCGTGGTTCCCTGCGCTATTTATAGCCACGGCGGCCAGGCTGACAATCTCCGGCCACGGATAGCATCGCTAGCGCATGCTTACCACGTCGGTAGGGGACACAGTGAGGGAGATCGCGACATGAGTGACACCACGGCAAAAGTTACTAGATCACGGTGGCCACTGGTGAAGAACTCCAGCTAGACTCGGGAGCTGGCGCCACGTACGATTTATTTATCCCCGTCGTTATCCGTTCTTCACCGAGCATGAATCGTGAGGCGGCGCTAATCACGGCGGCGAGTCACCGGCGGGGAACGACTGGCAACCGATCTTCTGCAGATACTGTACCATGGCAACCCTTATTCAATTAGCCTGACCGAGCGATTTGAAACCCAATTTTCTCCTGATTTTCTATGGCAACCAGTGGATCAGCCAGTAACAAAGTTGTTGTCTGATGATCCAACAACAATCTTGTTATAGCGACCATGGCCAAATTCTTATTAGATCAGGGTTGATTTCTAGTTCAAAGTTGGCTCAGAATCACTGTTAGTCTAAATTTCAGACTGCAAACAACCTGACAGCCCGACTTTGGATGCATTTTTCTTCATATTTTTCATGACAACAATGTTGAACCCCTTAAGCAAAGTTGTTCCCCTTAGATAGGTCTATAATATTGATGTGGTGACCCAGGGTAAATTCTCAATAGTTTAAAAGATATAGAGCTCCAAAGTTGAGCCAATATCACTGAATTTCAGACTTAGGGTTAGAACTCAAATAGGGTCTTTTTGCAAATAGGTCCAAAATTCAGGGTTTAGCTTGCAAATTCACATATTTGTGAACCATATGACTTAAAACACCTTACTTTACTAGTTTTTGCACTTTAGTCCAAAAGTGCACTAACTTTGCACTTAGCCCCCTAGGGTTTAGGTTTAGGGTTTTCCAGGGTTCTAATTAGGGTTTTTGGTATTTCAAGGGTGTGAATGTAATTTAAGTCCATTCTTAGTAACATTTTTCAACTATTTCACTTAAGCTTTGGGGTTTTCTCTATTTGGATTCTGTTTTACCCTTCTAATCCTCATTTAGGGTTAAGTACCCTATTCCAGGGTTTTATTTGCAAAACACCATATCAATACAACTTGTTTGAAATTTTTGCCTAGTGAATGCATTCTAGGTGTATCAAACATATGAAATGCTAATGCTGATGATGTTATGCTCAAGTTTTAGTAACAGTAACACCAAGGGTGTTACACAACACATCCACAGAGTCTAATACATAATCATTGTTCAACATAATTATCAAAGTGCGGAAAAATGAAGTTTAGAAGATAAGCCTACAAAGGCAGCTGATTGGGGGTTTGCCACTAAGAAAGAACTAGAACTCGTCGTAATCCTGAAACTCCTCGAAGTCATCCATGTTGCTAGCTTCACCTCCTGAGCACTGAGAATAGTGGGGACAACCTGGGGTGGGGTGGTTTGTAAAGCAAGGGTGAGTACACATCAACGTACTCAGCAAATGTCTCGTTTGGCTATAGTGGACTAGCTGTACGTGGAGTTGAGGGCAAGCAGTTGCTTTAGTATTTATTATTATTAGTAGAGCCAACTTTTAGTAACAAACCCAGTTATTACCCAAAAGTACTTCCTCAAACGAGGAAATACCAAAGATTAGATTTATAGCATCATTGTTAATCATCATCATAAAAGTATCCAAAGTTCTAATCAAAGAGGATCCCAAGGCTGCTCTTAACCGTGAGCTTGGTTGATATACCAGTTTTTTAACATTCTGCAGAGGTGGTACACTTTACCCACAAGTCGCGATTCCCATTCTGCCCGGAGATCATGACTCTCCATTGATCACTTCTAAGGTGACCTAGCAGGGTCTCACTATGTAGCGTTTACAAAGACTCCCCTAGTGCATAGCTGCTCGTTAGGTTTTGCTAGTCATACAAATGCAGTACACCTCCCCAAGGTGGGTGACTAACAAAAACCAAATCGAATGAACCTCTGCACCCCAACCTTGGCAGAGCGAGCAATACGCCCCGGCCCCCATTGACGGCCTTTCAGCAAAGCCAACTACACCCCCAGGTTCATCTAATTAATCAGCTAAGGGCATCCCATTCCACCCTCATGTTACTGTTATCCCGAGTGGTCACTCCACGAACAGGTCCTTATGGAGAGGTACTCAGGAAAAAGGCCTGGGCCCCCTAAGATATCACAAGATCATCCACATAAACAGGATAACAGTATCATATCATAAATGTTCACATCATGTTCATTGATTAAATTAAGGCAACAGCAACATGCTAACCATGATAACCCAAAAGGTAAATAAGGCTAAGTGAATACAGACTAGTCAATCCTTAGGTTTCATAAAGTAATGCGGGACAGTGAATTATACAGTATGTAGGACATAATTGGTCAGAGGACACTTGCCTTCACCAGGTTGTTGCTTAGGGAGGTCTCCAACAACACACTCAGGAATCTCGGGCTGCTCGTTGTCTAAATAAAGCGAGCATGCATTCACTACATTTGGAAAGTACAAATGAACATCACACCAAACATGTACAAACATTGGAGCACATCTTAAAAAGACGTAATACTACATAAGGGATAATGAATTCAAAGTATAAAATGAACTATGGCGTATATTAACTTTTTTTGAAAATAGATTGTTATTTCCCTAAGTGTTATTTACAAGTACATAATCATAGATCAATTTATTTTATTGTGACCTATAATTTGGAACAGAGATGAACTCATGCAATACCTATCATTAAGCTCACAAGTCTAAACATGATTAAATCTCTAGGGTTCTCCTTTTATTTATTTTATTAAATAACTAAAACTACATCTATATTAGTTCATATTCAATCATAAAAATGAGAATGTGCAAACAGTAAATGAAACCATTTTATTTAAACAGAGAATAATCCTATGAACATTTTGCAATTTGAATCACCAAATTCGGAGTTCATATGCAAAAGATATGAAATAAACAAGTTTGGGAATTCAAAATATGAAATTAGGTCTAATTCTTGGAATATTTAAAAGTCCAGGGCTAAATCTACAAGAACACAGGGGTCTGCGTGCGAAAACCAGGGACGGCAGGTTGATTTCTAGTAAACCGAGGGTCTCTTTAGTAAAACTACCGTATGAAGGGGTATCGGGCTATTCTAACCGTCAGATCTAAAACCAACGGTCGAGATTAGATCTGCGGCCAAGAGCGCGTGTGAGGGTGCGGACGAGCACTGACAAGCGGGCCAAGGGGTGTCAGCGATAGAGGGGGTGAGTGCGCTGACCGAGCGGGTCTAGCGCCAGAGGACTTGGGCGCTGACAGGCGGCTGCAGGGGTCCGAGGGGGTCCGAACGGTTCGATCAAGATCGGACAGACGGGGTCCGAGCGGGTTCGAGTGGGTCTGAACGGGTCCGAGCGGGTCCGAGGGGGTCCGAGCAGGTCCGAGCCATTTGATCAAGATCGGACGGGGCAAATCAGACCGGGAATGATGAGCGGGTACGGGCGGCGCTGACAGGCGGGCTAGGGCGTCAAGCGCGCGTGCACGAAGCGGTATCCCACGGTCCGGGCCGTTCGATCTGAATCGAACGGAGGGGGGTCAGACCGAGGGAAAATAGAGGGTTGTGGGCGGCGCCGCTCCTCTCCGCGGTGGTGAGGTCACCGGAGTTGAGGCAGGCGCGAGCTAGGGTGCCTCCGGGGTCGCCGGAGTTGGGCAGAGGGGAAGAGGGCGCCACGACGAACTCAATGGCGGGGAAGAGGCCATGAATCCACGGGCAGAGAGGGGAGAGCGGTGGTGAGGTGGTCTCGGGCGGGCCAGAGAAACTCCGGTGAGCCATTCCGACCACGGGGAAGGGACTTAAGGCGCGCTAAGGACTTGGCTAACTTCAGCAGAGGCAGGGGTGACACAGAGACCTACTTCGATGAACTAAACCAGGCCCAAATCGGCCGGCCATCGTGCGAGCACGACGGACCGCCGCGACTGAGCACCGACGAAGGCGAAATTGGCCAAACACAGGGCACAATAAGGGAAATTGGGCATGGGGACGGGTGTCTCACCTCGAGGTGGAGCTCGGGGAGGCTTGGCGCGGACTCCGATGAGCTAGATGGCCAGGGACGCGGGCGCGGGTCTTCGGCGGTAGCTGGCGGCGAGGAAAGAGTGCGAGAGAGGGTGAGGGTGTGCGAAATGAGGTGAGGGGTGTGTGCGAGGCACTAGCGGGGCTATAAGAAGGGACCTGGGTGCGTGGGTGGGCGTCGTGGCCGAGAAACCCGACGACGTACGCAAGTGCGCATGCGCCAGTCCCCGGCGACGCACAAAGAGGGCGGAGCTGACAGGGCTGGCCCATGGCATAGAGAGAGAAAAGAGGGATGCTCAGGGCAACGGCTCGATGGCTAGTGATCCGGGTCCACGAGACAGAGAGAGAAAGAGAGCGCGCGGGCGAAGGAAAAACTGGTGCCGATAGATCAGCCCCAGCGGGCAGAGAGCGAGCGAGAGAGAGAGAGAGAGAGCGCGCGGGAGACTGGCGCCGACAGGCGGGGTCCGCTTGTCAGGGGCGATAGGCTCGCACACGGGACTGGGCGTGATGGGCTGGTTTGGGCCGAAATGGTTTTTCTTTTTCCCTAGATTTTCTAATTCCTTTTCTATTTCTTTTCTATAGGGTTTTAAAATCCAAATTCAAACTAGGTTTCAAATTCAAATAAATTCAAACATGTGCAACAATTCAAAGAATATTTTAACTCAGCATGATGCAACATGTCATGACTCAAAAGGTTTTGGCAAAAATAAATAATTAACCTCCACTAGTTTAATCTATTTCTAATCAAAAGGAAAAAGGGAGAAAGAGAATCTAGGGAGAGGGAATACCTAGAGTGAGAAAAGGAAGAGTAACACCTGATTTTGGGTGATAATTAGAAAGAAATTTTATACTCCCAAAATCAGGGTGTTACAGACCTATCCTCCTTAAAAGAATCTCGCCCTCGAGATTCGGGGCTAGCTAGAAAAGAGCTCAGGATACTTGGCTTTCAATTCATCTTCTTGTTCCCAGGTGGCTTCTTCCTCTGAGTGATGACCCCATTTGACTTTGCACATCCTGATGGTACTTCTCCAAGTGACCCGATCTGCTATCTCCAGAATTTAAATTGGCGTCTCAATATAAATCAGATCTTCTTGAACTTCAAGATCATCTGCTGGCAACTGCTCTTCTAGCACTCTTAAGCATTTCTTCAACTGCGACACATGAAACACATCATGCACAGCAGACAGATTCTCTGGTAAGCTGAGTTGATAAGCCACTTCTCCACGTCTTGCCTGAATATGATATGGTCCAATATAACGAGGTGCTAGCTTGCCTTTGACTCCAAACCTTTTGGTTCCTCTGATGGGTGACACCTTCAAGTAGACATAATCTCCCACTTCAAAACTGAGTTCTCTTCTTCTGGTGTCAGCATTGCTTCGCTGTCTGGATTGTGCTGCCTTTAAATTGTCTCAGACCATTCTGATGTTCTCTTCGGCTTCAAGCAAAATATCTGGACAGAACACCTGTCTTTCACCAGGTTGGTTTCAATGCAATGGAGTTCTGCAATTCCTTCCATAAAGCGCTTCAAACTGTGACATCTTCAAACTGGCCTGATAGCTGTTATTGTAAGAGAATTCTGCATATGGTAATCTCTTGTCCCAACCCATCTTGTCTTGTAGGCATAAGCCCTCAACATATCCTCCAAAATCTGATTGGTCCTCTCTGTTTGACCATATGTCTGTGGGTGCTAAGCTGAGCTGAACATCAAATGCATGCCCAAAGCTTCGTGCAACTGCTACCAAAAATGAGAGGTGAACTGGGTGCCTCTATCTAATACTATCTTCTTCGAAACACCATGCAAGCACATAATCTGAGCCATGTATAGTTCGGCTAACACCGCACTATTGTAGGTGGTCTTGACTGGTATGAAATGGGTCGCCTTTATCAAACGGTCCACTACTACCCAGATGGAGTCATAACCAGTACGAGTGCGGGGCAAACCGACTATAAAGTCCATTCCAATCTCATCCCATTTCCATTGAGGAATCTGCAACGGCTGCAACAAACCCGCCGGTCTCTGATGTTCTACTTTAATCCTCTGACAACTGTCACACAGCCACATACTCTGCTATCTCTATTTTCATACCGTACCACCAAAATCTTTTCTTTAGGTCTTGGTACATCTTCTCACTGCCAGGGTGTATAGAGTATGTTGTCTCATGGGCTTCCTTGAGAATCAGTTCTCGGATCGATTTGATGTCAAGAACACACAGTCTGTCCTTGAACCATACCACTCCTTCTGTATCTTCACGGAAATCCTTGCCTTTTCCATCTATGATCAGCTGCCAGATCCCGTTGATTTTCTCATCATCATTCTGACCTTTCCTGATGTCTTGCTCTAGGGTAGGTTCCAACTCAATTGTCACTCCTTGAGTGTTGTTCAGAAATCTGAGACTCAATCTGTCAAACTCCTTCGCTAGCTCATACAGCATCTGGTAAGCGGCCAACATATTGACTTGACTCTTTCTGCTAAGAGCATCTACAACCACATTTGCTTTGCCTAGGTGATAATGGATCTCTAGCTCATAATCTTTGATCAACTCTAGCCATCTTCGCTACCTCATGTTTAACTCTGACTGAGTAAATATGTACTTGAGGCTCTTGTGATCCATGTAGATATCACACTTCTGCCCATAAAGATAATGTCTCCAGGTCTTCAATGCGTGAACCACGGCTGCTAACTCCAGATCATGAGTAGGATAATTCTTCTCATGAATCTTCAACTGTCAGGACGAGTATGCCACTACTCTCCCTTCCTGCATCAGCACACATCCCAGTCCGGTGTACGAGGCATCGCAATACACTGAGAATGGCTTGTGAACATCTGGCAGAATCAGTACTAGTCCCGTTGTCAACTTCTCCTTCAATGTCTCAAAGAACGTCTGGCATGCTGGGGTCCACTTGAACTCAACCTACTTTGCCAACAAGGCTGTCATTGGTCTGGCAATCTTGGAGAAACCATCAATAAATACCGATAATAACCAGCCATTCTGATGAAACTCTTGATTCCTCGGACATCTTTTGTTGCTTTCCAGTCTAAGATAGCTATTACCTTCTTCAGATCTACAGCCTATCCTTCTCGGTTTATAATATGACCCAAGAATAGGACTTCACTGATCCGGAACTCGCAATTGCTAAGCTTGGCATACAACTGACAATCTCGTAGCCTCTGGAGTACTTTCCTCAAACGCTCCTCATGCTCTTGCTCATTCTAGGAATATATAAGAATGTCATCAATGAACACCACTACGAACATGTCGAGGTAGTCCATGAACACACTGTTCATCAAGTACATGAAGTAAGCTGGCGCATTCGTCAAACTGAATGACATGACCGTGAACTCATACAGTCCATACTTGGTGATAAATGTTGTCTTTGGTATGTCCGAAGGTCGGATTCTAAGATGATGGTAGCCTGACCTCAGATCTATCGTTGAGAACACACTAGCTCCTCTCAACTGAGCAAATAAATCTTCAATTCTGGGCAGGGGGTACTTGTTCTTGATAGTAACTTCATTCAAAGCTCTATAATCGATGCACATCCTCTTCGTACCATCCTTCTACTCCACAAACAACACTAGGGCTGCCCAAGGCGAGGTACTTGGTTTGATGTAGCCTTTCTCTAATAACTCATCAATCTGCTTCTTGAGTTCCACCAACTCTGGTCCAGACACTCGATAGGCTCTCTTGGAAATAGGGGTGGTGCCTAGAATAAGCTCTATAGCAAATTCAACCTTCCTCTCAGGTGGCATACCTGGTAACTCCTCGGGAAACACATTTGGGAAATTTGATACTACATGGATAGCCTCTGATGGTTTAATCTCCTCAATATGGGCGGTGACTTGGTGACAACTCCCTTTTCTTGGTCCTGACAAGACCAACTCTACTAACACTTCTTCTCCTGATGGGGACACTAACTTCACTATTCTCTTATCACAACTAAGACTGGCCTGATACTTGGTTAACCAATTCATCCCTAGGATGACATCTATAGTTGTATCCTAGTTACCCATAACTATCAGATCGGCGGGGAACTCTATCCCCCTTATTTGAACCTTTGCTCTAGGGCAAAATCTATCAGTTTGGGTTCTTCCACCAACTGAACTAATCCTCATAGGTGGATACATGGGTTCTACTGGAATATTATGTGATTCTACCCATGACGCAGTCATAAAAGAATGCATTGCTCCAGTATCAAATAAGACATTTGCGGAATGGTACTCGACTGAAAACATACCTAGTGCCACTCTTGGAGTCTCCTAGACTGTGTCGGCCTCCAAGTGGTTCACCTTTCCATACTGGGCACGAGGCTGCCAAGGCTGTTGCTTCCTTGCTACATTGCATTCTGTCTGACTGGGCATTGGGAGCTGGCTGCTGCTGAGCTGCTTTCTTTGGGCAGTGATTCGCCCAATGGCCTTGTTCACCACAGTGGAAACATGCACGACTTCCTCCTTGAGCTGGCTGTGGGGGACAGATATCCCCCGGGTCCACTAGAAGGATAAAAGACCTCACGAAAAGCCCAAGGGCCCGATAGATCATAAGGTCACTCCTTCATGGGCCTGGGGAGGAACAATCAGTAAAGCAGATCGACGTAAGGCCGGGTCAGTGCAAGCCCGGATGGCTCCACAACGTCGAGCAAGTAACCACAACAGAAGATCCGACTTTCCCGCGCTGGAGCCCCGTACAACGGAACCAGGCGAGGATAAGTCGGCAAAATCATTGGAAGATAGGCTCAAACAGTTCACTATCTTTTAGGTGCACATTGTTATCATATCAGCTTGTATTGCCTCACGGTCGAATATATAAGGCCTAGGGGGCACCCCTTCAAGACGATCGATCCCACTACTCAGCCATCCACCCCAGCTCTCTACGTTCTAGCTTTAGGGAACTCCTCTGTAACCCATTACATAACGCATACTCGCCAGGACATAGGGTGTTACGCATCTCAAAGCGGCCCGAACCTGTAAACACTGTCCATCGTTCCTCGTGCATCAGGCACGAACCATTTAGCTACAGTCGGCGACACCGTCCTACTCCTAAAACACCTTGAGGGGCAACCCCGGGTGTGCGGTCGGACCCAAAACACCGACAGCTAGCGCGCTAGGTAGGGGGTGTGTCGCTGATCTAAGCTAGCTCAATGGCCGTCATCTTCCACCGCAAGATCACCCTCCGTCCCGGATCTGTATTCTGCTTTGGAACAATCTCATCCGTAGCAGATGAAGAGGGGACTCTACACTGCATTACGGATCCGCCAAAAAAGAAGTCTCCTCCAACGAACTTTGAGAATATCGGAGTAGGGAAAGAAAAAATGCAACCTCCAGCGCTCCTAAAAAAGATCGCCTTCAGCAAGCCAAGGGCCGAGGGCCCGCTGACCCGGAGAACTCCACTGTCTACTTCCCCAACGAAAGAATGGACACGAATCGCAAGGAAGAAAGAGACCGGGAGGAAGCAAGTCGTTCTTTCCGTGCCTCCGCCCTCAAAGGAGAACGGAAAGAAGATCGCCACGACAGCCGCACCATTCTACCCCGACATTCTTTTCATCGGGAGAGTGGAGTCGACCCCGTCTCCGACGATGAGCCGACCGCGCCCGGAGAAGAACCACCTCAGCGGGAGTCCCGCCGACGAAGAAATCGGCGCAGAAACATCCGGCGACATCACCAAGCCGGAGAGCGGGATCCAGAACAGCCTATCTCACGGGACGAGGTCTCAGAGATAGGAGAAACTCCGGAGGAACGCGTCTTCAGAGAACGAAGGAACTCCAGACGACGCGATCGCCGACGAGTTCAGGAACAAGCCGAGCAGGATGCGAGGCAACGCCGGGAAAATCCACTTTTCGGGCGTAACCTGAATCCCGACTTCGCCCGAGCCATGAACACGCCGAGTGAAGTCGGAGGAGTACTAGCTCGGATAGCTGATGGACTCCCTCGGACTCCCGACGCTGAGGGCTATCGACGATTGTTCACCCAAGCAGCCAACCATCTTGTACCTCTCGCTCATCCGCCGAACGATCTGTGACACACCATCAACAGTCGCCGAGACGCGTGAAGCTCCATCAATGCTTCGCGTGAACGACGACATGAGAACGAGATCCGCCGCCGGGAGGAGTACGACAGGGATCACGGCATCCCAGCTCGGAGTCAGGCCACCAGAACCGAGTCAACGACAGCCTTGACTGGCGGTACTACCCGGGGACGGCCGAGGAACCACAACAACTACTCCCCTCCCCGGGACAGACATCATCCCCGACGACAGGAGGACACGTGTGGAGTGTCTGCCCTTACTCCACGCCTTAGAGCCATTCAGTGGCCCCTAACTTCAAGGTATCCAATGTCGACAAATATGAACCTAAGCAGGATCCAGGAGGTTGGCTGGCCGTCTACACCACCGCCGCTCGAGCCGCCGGAGCGTCCGAGGACGTGATGACTGCGTACTTACCCATTGTCCTCGGGCAAGACGCACTACAATGGCTGCGACATCTACCCCGACACTGCATCGACGACTGGAGCGACTTCAGTCGACGCTTCACTGCCAACTTTTAGTCCCTCTCCGACAAACCAGCGCAACCATGGGACCTCAAATCCATCAAGCGCTCGGGGGACGAAACTCTCCATTCTTACCTCAAAAGGTTCCAAACCATGAGAAATCGTATCCCCGAGGTCACGGAGGCGGCCGTGATCGAGGACTTCTACAGAGGATCCAATGACTCGGCCTTCGTCCGAGCCATATTGCAGAAGGCGCCGACTACCTTCGAACAGCTGTTCCGGGAAGCCGACCTCTACATCACCGCCGACGAGCGAGCTCAAGACCTCATCGGGGGAGCGAAGCCCACACTGGCAGCACCATGACGCGACGCGAACCAGTAACCCGACAAACGCTGGGAGAAGAGACCGCGCGAAGAAGTGCACGCCGCCGGACCATCTGCATCTCGCGCCCGGGGAGGACCCCGTGGAGGCGAGCGCACGCTGGACGACATCCTCGACGCCCAGTGCCCATACCACAAGGACATGCGCCACACTCTTCGGAATTGCAGGGATTTCAAGCACTCCATCGGACACGGCCGACCCTTCCAACCTCTACCTCCTCCTCCGCCGCGAGGAGGACCAGAAGAACCACGACAACCCCAACGGCAGGAGGAGGGAGGAGGAGGAGCCTTCCCACGCGTTGATAGGGAGGTCAACGTCATCTTTGGCGGGCACGGATCACCGGAGAATAGAAGACAACAAAAGCCCAACGATCGCCAGATATTGATGGCGACCACCGGTCCTCCCACTCTGTACCGATGGTCGGAGCACCTGATCACCTTCACTCGGGCGGATCAATGGCTCAACTTTGACCACCCAGGCAAATACCCGCTCCTCGTCAATCCGGTGATCCGAGAGAGCAGGGTGAAGAAGGTGTTAGTGGACGGGGGGAGCAGCATCAACGTCACCTTCCCTCGGACACTCCAAGGCTTGGGAGTTCGCCTCAAAGAGCTCCACGAGTCAGACAATCCTTTCTTCGGCATCGTGTCGACTGAAGGGGAATACCCGCTGGGCCACATCTACATGCCCGTCACCTTCGGAACTCCGGAGAACTATAGAACCGAGTTCCTGAGGTTCGAAGTGGCGAACTTCGACTGCGGGTACAACGCCATCATCGGGAGGCTGGGATTGGCAAAATTCATGGCCATTCCGCATTACACGTACATGATATTGAAGATGTCGGGACCGCAAGGAATCATAACTGTGCGTTGACTTCCAACGCGCCGCAGAGTGTTTCCGAGTAGCCATCCAGGCGGCCCTCACCACCAAACCGTCGGTGACTTCTTCAACGCAGGCAAACTCTAAGCCTGAGGAAGACCTTGCCGCACCGGCGAATGAAGCTCAAGCTGCGACCTCTATGCGGCCGATTGAAGAAACTAAAAGGATCAACCTTGGGTTCACTGATGAGCGCAAGACTACCATCATCAGCTCCAGTCTGGACGATAAATAGGAAGGCGCGCTTGTCCAGTTTCTGCAAGATAACCGAGACGTATTCGCGTGGCAATCTGTGGATATGCCGGGAGTCCCGAGAGAACTGGCCGAGCACAAACTGAAGGTCTATCCCCAGGCAAGGCCGATCCAGCAAAAACTATGTCGTTTCACGCCCGACAAGAGAGAGGCCATTCACGCTGAGCTGGCCCGCTTGGTCGCGGCTGGGTTCATTAGAGAGGTGTTACATCCCGAGTGGTTAGCCAACCCTGTTCTTGTACTCAAAAAGAATAGAGTGGATTGGCGCATGTGCGTCGACTATACGGATCTCAACAAACTTTGTCCAAAGGATCCCTTCGGGCTCCCTAGGATAGATCAGGTGGTAGACTCCACCGCTGGATGTTCTGTGCTGTCTTTCTTGGACTGCTATTCTGGATACCATCAGATTAGTTTGGCAAAGGAAGACGAGGAAAAAACAGCGTTCATCACTCCATTCGGTGCTTTCTGCTATACCTCCATGTCATTTGGCCTCAAAAACGCTGGAGCGACTTATCAGAGAGCCATTCAAACATGCTTAGCCGATCACTGGGGCAAGCGTGTGGAAGCCTACGTAGATGATGTGGTAATCAAAACGGAGAACTCGGAAAACTTCATCGAAGACTTAGAACTAGTTTTCAACAGTCTGCGGTGATATCGATGGAAGCTTAATCCCAAAAAATGTGTCTTTGGGGTACCAGCAGGAAAGCTACTCGGATTTATTGTCAGCCACCGGGTAATTGAAGCTAATCCGGATAAGATTGAAGCTGTCATGAAAATGGAGGCACCGTGATCACAAAAGAAGGTTCAGCGACTTACCGGATGCATGGCAGCTCTGAGCAGATTTATATCCAGGCTGGGAGAAAAAGGTTTACCATTTTACAAGCTACTTAAGAAAGTGGACAAGTTTCAGTGGACTTTAGAAGCACAGGAAGCCCTAGATGCACTAAAAAAATTCTTGACAACGCCGCCAGTATTGAAGCCGCCATGGCGAGCCACGTCGACTCAACCCGCTGAAGATCTGTTGCTGTATATCTCTTGCATGACTCACGTGGTAAGCACCGCGTTGGTAGTCGAGCGAGCTGAAGAAGGACATGCCTACCCAGTGCAACATCCTGTTTATTTCATCAGTGAAGTTCTGGGTCCCTCAAAGAAAAAGTATCCTCAAGTTTAGAAGCTATTATATGCAGTACTTCTAACTGCCCGCAAGCTACGTCACTACTTTGACGACCACAAAGTCATAGTAGTCACTGGTTTTCCGATAGGGGATATCCTTCACAACAAGGAAGCCATTGGCCGAATAGCCAAGTGGGCTTGTGAACTGGGATCTCATGACATCGAATTTCGACCTTGCACCGCCATCAAAACTCAAGCGCTGGTCGACTTCGTATCAGAATGGACTGAACAACAAGTACCAGACAACCCTGAAACTGCAGAAGTATGGCGGATGTATTTTGATGGCTTGCTGAGGCTGCAGGGAGCAGGCGCGGGAATTCTCTTCACCGCACCTGGAGGCGAGCACCTCAAATATGCCCTCCAGTTGCTATTTCCAGCCTCCAACAACGCAGCCGAGTATGAAGCCCTAATTAGGGACTGAACATTGCTATATCACTAGGCATCAAGAGACTAATGGTGTACGGAGATTCGCTGGTGGTCATAAGCCAGATGAACAAAGAATGGGATTGTTCAAGCGATTCAATGGGAAAGTACTGCGCTGCCGTCCGAAAACTAGAAGATAAATTTGAAGGTCTGGAATTTCATCACGTAGAAAGAGATCGGAACACGGCGGCCGATGTACTGTCCAAGCTAGGGTCCAGTCGAACTCAGGTCCCACCTGGAGTCTTTGTGCAAGAAATACCATAACCGAGCATCTCAATGGACCAGACAGAAGAGTGTAATATCGTAAATCAACCAGAATCAGACTCTGATGACTGGAGAAAGCCGATCACCAGGTATATAAAGAATGAAGAGGAACCAGATGACAAAAATGCAGCCGAGCGCATCGCTAGACAGTTAGCTCAATACACACTCATTGGGGAAACATTATACAGAAGGGGTGCATCAGGCGTCCTCATCAAGTGCATTCTCCCATCCACTGGGAAGCGACTTCTAGAGGAGGTTCACGCCAGGCAATGTGGAATACACGCAGCATCCAAAACGCTAGTCGGGAAGGTCTTCAGGTCAGGATTCTATTGGCCAACAGCGAAAAGTGACGCAGCCGAGTTAGTTCAGAGGTGCGAAGCTTGCCAATACTTGTCAAAGCAACAACATCTACCAGCACAGCAACTGCAGACCATACCAGTAACTTGGCCCTTCGCATGCTGGGGACTGTATGATTGGACCCTTCAAGAAAGCTCAAGGAGGATACACTCGTGTACTGGTAGCAATCGACAAATTCACTAAATGGATAGAGTTCAAACACATTGCTTCTTTAACCTCAGCCAAGGCTGTGGAATTCATACAAGACATAATATTCAGGTTCGGGATACCGAACAACATCATAACTGACCTAGGATCCAACTTCACAAGTTCAGAGTTCTTCGATTTCTATGAGCAAAAAGGCATTCAGATCAAGTATGCTTCAGTAGCGCACCCAAGAGCCAACGGGCAGGTTGAACGAGCTAACGGGATGATATTGGAGGCACTCAGAAAAAGGTCTTCGATAAAAATGAAAAGTTCGCAGGAAAATGGATAAGGGAATTGCCCTACGTCGTTTGGAGCCTAAGAACCCAACCTAGCCGAGCTCTGCATGGAAACACCCCTTTCTTCATGGTCTATGGGTCAGAGGCGATGCTACCCGCTGATCTCAAGTTTGGGGCGCCGAGGTTGATCTTCGAAAGCATAGCAGAAGCCGAAGCTACTAGGCTGGAGGACATTGATGTACTCGAAGAAGAACGGCTGAACACAGTAATTCAATCAGCACGATACCAGCAAACTCTAAGACGCTATCACGACAAAGCCGTGCGACAACGATCCTTTTCAGTGGGAGATCTCGTCCTCCGCCGAATTCTAACGGGGGAGGGACGACACAAGTTGTCACCCTCATGGGAAGGACCATTCATAGTAGCAGAAGTCACTCGACTGGGATCATATCGCCTCACT
This sequence comes from Zea luxurians, assembly GCA_029449295.1. Taxonomy (NCBI): domain Eukaryota; kingdom Viridiplantae; phylum Streptophyta; class Magnoliopsida; order Poales; family Poaceae; genus Zea; species Zea luxurians. The sequence goes on along the minus strand of JAOPSE010000001.1, from coordinate 37,305,183 downwards.
CAAATGGACGGCACAGAAATTGGGAACTCCTAGAATATAGAGCACCTCAGGAAGTTTTACCCCTAGTCGTATTTCAAAAGCTATCGGGACGATAATGTACTCTATAAAGTGGGAAATATGTCATCAATAAAGAAAGGCTTCAAGAATACTCAGTTTGTTCATGATTGACTGGCATTCTTATTTAGCTCGGGGTGACCACTATGCCCTGCTAACGGAGCAATTGGCTTAAGTCGGCAACGACTTAAAACGGTGCAACATGCTCGCGCTTACTTAACTCGGGGTGACCACTATGCCCTGCTAACGGAGCAATCGGCTTAAGTCGGCAACGACTTAAAACGGTGCAACATGCTCGCGCTTTCTTAACTCGGGGTGACCACTATGCCCTGCTAACGGAGCAATCGGCTTAAGTCGGCAACGACTTAAAACGGTGCAACATGCTCGCGCTTACTTAACTCGGGGTGACCACTATGCCCTGCTAACAGAGCAATCGGCTTAAGTCGGTAACGACTTAAAACGGTGCGACATGCTCACGCTTACTTACCTCTGGATGACCACTATGCCGTATTGACAGAAGCAATTGATTTAAGTCAGCAGCGACTTAAGGCGATCTCACATGCTTACGATTACTCATAAATAGGGGTGACCTCTATATCTCGTATACAAGTTTCAAAATCATCACACAGCATTTTACTCTAGCAAATTTACGTACTGCCGAATTCTAAAACAACAGGAGAGCAACAATATCATTCAAATACCGAACTGAAGTCTTCTAACAAAATATCCGATCGTGATAACCGCGCGCTCAAAGCACGCAAATATTTCTCTATTTTGCAATGTCTTTCTCAGGAGCAACAGACGAAGAAGGGCGACTTGAGGAATCAGGAGCAGCGTTCACGTCAGCCCTTATATCATCAGGAACAACCACGCCGGGTCTCCTCATCAAGATTCGCCCCGCGCGAATGGCTTTATCCATGGCTCTGTCGCGCTGGGCCCTCAGAGTAATGGAAGTTTCTTCAGCAACTTTGGCAGCCAACTGAGCGGTCTCTAGCTCCTGGGCGATGGATTTCTTGGAAGCACGAAGTTCTTTGATAACAGCATCCTTAGCCGATATCAACTGCCAAAGACGGATCACGTCATCCATGGATTCCTGCAGCTTACAGCGATGGTTATCTAACTCTTCCATAGTGAAGCGATGACTCCTCTCCAGGATGGTCAACGAGTTGCTAGAATCACGATACAGTCTGTCAAGATTGTCGCGAGAGGCAACAAGGGCACATTTTTCTTCCTACAAACAAGAATCAACTCCTTCAAACATCAAGCAAGCAATAAGAACACAGCAATACAAGGCTCAGTTTCGTAAGTCACCTTTTCAGAATCAAGTTGAGCGCGAAGAGTAGAATTCAGCGTCTTAGCGTCATTTAAAGCAGCAGAGACCTGGGCCAGCTCAGTCTGGCTTTGAGAATACTTTTCCTCAAAATCAGAACACCGCCGGACCATTTCGGCCTGGCCTTGAGAATGTTTTTCTTCAATAACGAAAATTTGCCAAGCCATATCTAGCGAGAGACAATCAAGCAAAAAGGGTCAAAATGTAAAGCAGTTTGATAAGGTAGACGAAGAGAAGCAAAAGAGCGCTAACCAGCATTTGTCGCCTCCAAGTCAGAAACACGATGTTGAAGCAACACCAGATTCCAACGTGCCAGAGACGAAGCTCCTTCTGGAACGGAAGCACCTTGCAACCTCAGCTGACTAGCCATGCCGTCCACTAAGGCCTGATATGAAGAACAAATGAATGTAATGACAGCATTCCGTACGGTGTAAAAGTCAGGCTAGAATATATCACAGTACCTGGAGGTTGGAGAAGAACGAAGGGACTCCGAAATCGTGGGAGATCAATTGATGACTCGGCACAGGGTCGCCACCCGAAGCAGCTCGCAGTGAACCAGCAGGAACCAACTCAGCGCCATCAATAGAGCCCAAAACTTGGTCGGCAGGAACGCTAGCCTCTAAAGCGATTCCCTGGCTCAAAGCTTGGGCTACGACCATGCAACCGGAGTGTGGAGGAGATCCCGCATGAACATCCATGGAAGTACAAGAAGGAGACCCTGCTCGGACACCCTCGGGGGCTGGGCCATAGTTTACGCTACCCACCTGAGCCAGATCATCTCCGGCAGTACCCTCGGGGGCTGGGTAAGCGTCAACACCATCGAGGACCAAGTTCTCTGCAGTAGCCACCTCCAAGGCTGAGGGTCCTTCAGTTACTTCCATAGGAGCAGGATGATCCAAGATAGCTTCCTGACCCTCATGACCGCGCTCTAAGGTCGATGAGGTGCGGGACGCTGCCCGGGATGACCCCAACCCGGTGTCGAGCACATCAGCACAAACCTCCGTCGCACCATCATCCGCTGGCTCTGATAACAGATCCTCCGGAACCATATCTTCAAGAGTCTGATCAAAGTGTGCCAGGGACAATTCTTGTAGACCAATGAGAGCAGACAGAGCAAGAGAAGGAACTCCACTACTTTCCCCACTGGCGACATACTACCGACTGTTCTTCCGAGTCAAAGGGACCTCATCTTCTTCCTCCCCGTCGTTTTCATCAGCAACACAGACAACACCCCCATTGGGGTCAGCAACAGACGGATCACACCCATTGGGTTCAGCAACAGACGGATCACACCCATTGGGTTCAGCAACAGACGAATCACACCCATTGGGGTCAGCGTCAGTAAATTCAGACACGGGTACTTCCTCAGCAGCAGGAACCGAAGGACCAACATCCCGATCCAAACTAGATGCTCGCCGAAGACGTCTCTTTTTCTTTTTCTGCTCATCAGCAAAAGGATCAAGTTGATTAGCTCGGCAAGGGTGTCTCGGGCGAACACTGACAGGTCTCTGAATATCCAAGGTTGTACCAGCTTCTGGGGGAGGCGCCACCACCAACGTCCCAGCAGGAGCAGCATCAGAAGAGTCCTCAGCCAACATATCAAGCATAACGCTTATCTCTGCATCACTAGGATCCAAAGGCACCTCAAAGTGGACCTGTCGTTCATCATCAGGAATTTCCCTGAGCAAAGCAACCAAAGCGCTAACTTCTTCGGCAGAGGGTCGCACTCTAAGGCCCAAACCGCCATCAGCGACAGGTGGATTCGACACAAAAAGAGTGAAGGCCTTGGAAGGAGGCAGATTCCAGGCTGAATATGCCACTGGGGCACCAACATTTGATACCTTGCCTTTAAGAATCATCTCAAGACGGTTCACCAAATCTACAGTGGGAATTCTTCTGTTGGTAACCCGAGTTGAGTCAGCTAGACCTCGGTACAGATAAGCCGGGTATGCTCTGTCCTTCAATGGTTGAATATTCTTGAAGACAAAATCAGCAACCACAGCCTCTGCAGTCAGACCCCTCTCTTTCAGCAGTCCAACTTCGGCTAGCAAAGCCCCTGCCTCAGCCACCTCCTGATCCGTGGGGGACTCGGTCCAAATCGGAGTGCGGATGTCTGACTGTCTCCCTAACCGAGGAGGGAGAGAACTTCCGTGGTTCTCAACAATAAACCACTCCAAGCGCCATCCCTTGATACTATCCTTGAGAGAGATTTCAAGATATTTAGTCTTCCTCCCACGGCGCATCTCCAGACTAGCACCCCCAACCAGTTGATGCTGCCCCCCGGCCATCCCAGGGCAACAGTGATACAAGTACTTCCACAATCCAAAATGTGGCAGCACGCCAAGAAAAGCTTCGCATAAATGAACGTAAATGGAAATTTGCAGAATGGAATTGGGATTCAGATGGGTCAGATTAAGACGATAGAAGTCAAGGAGGCCGCAGAAAAAGGGAGAAATAGGAAGAGCGAGACCGCGGAGAAGAAAAGGAACATAAATCACGGATTCATGGGTATCCTCTGTCGGAACAGTGGCCCCACGACAAACCCGCCAAGAACAGAGCTCCCTCGGGGGAAGGACCCCAATGGACACGAGACGGAGAAGGTCAGGCTCGGAGACAACAGACATATGGTTGCCTGCGAAAGGCAACTGGCTGTTGGGGTCGATGGGGGGAATCACCGCAGCGGATGAACTCGAGGCCTTTCGCTTGGGCGCCATCTCAACTCCACTGGCGAACAGATCGGGAGCCGAATTGCAGAGAGGATCTGGAGGCAGGAAAGCAAGAACTAGGGCGCGGAAAGCAGAGGCGGCTAAACGCGCAGTACTTATGGGATATTCCTAAGTTAGATACCGTTTCCAAAAAGCGCCCAGTCACCCGGCAGTTACTTCTAAAAACGCCGGCGTGCCATGTCATCACCCGGCAGTTACTTCTAAAAACGCCGGCGTGCCATGTCATCGGCAGTTACTTCTAAAAAGCACCGGTATGCCACATCATCACTCGGCCATTATCCTCAAAGTGGCCGACGCAGCCCGTTCTTACTCGGCAGTTACCTCTAAAACGCCGACGTTGTCATAAGTTACTCGGCAGTTACCTCTAAAACGCCGATGTTGTCCTAAGTTACTCGGCAGTTACCTCTAAAACGCCGATGTTGTCCTCAGTTACCCGGCAGTTATCTCTAAAACTCCGACGTCGTCTTCCAGTCACTCGGCTGTTATCTCTAAAACGCCGACGTCGTCTTCAGTCGCTCGACGGTTATCCCTAAAACGCTGACGTCGTCATAAGTCACCCAGCTGTTACCTCTACAAGCGCCGACGTGGTCATCAGTCATTCCGACGCCGACGTGGCTTCGTCATTACTCGGACGCTATTTCAAATGCGTAAATGTTGACGATAATAGCTCGACCATCACCCCTAAAAGCGTCGATATGATGCCCGAGTTATTTAATCACTATTCCAAAGGAATCAGCTTCACAAATAAGGCAAGCGGAGGAATGATTCAAGAACTCTAAGTTATGCCACAAACATAACAGATAGAGAACATCACAGGCCATAAATATCACAACAGAGATTAACCGACTACGAAACAAAGTAATCGACACAGAGGAGACGAAATCATCCTTCATTAAGGGAAGTTATAATACTTACAAATCAACTCATTATGAGTTGATACTTCCCTACTGCTACTACTACTACTGCTACTACTACTACTGCTACTACTACTACTACCACTACTACGCTACACTATACTACTCTACATTACTAAATACTACTACATTATTTCACTATACTATACTAACATCTAAAGACCAGTGGCATCTAGCCACTGGCCCTGTTGCTGCCTTTGCTGCTGCCACCGCCGTTGCCGCCCCTGCTGCTACCGCTGTTGCCACCCTTGCTGCCACCGTCGCCACCCCTGCCGCCGCCGTCACCGTCATCGCCGCCGTCACCATCATCGCCGCCATCGCCTCCGTCGTCTTCGCCGCCACCGTCCTCCTCGAACGAGTCCTCCTCGTCCGAGGAGTACTCCGACTCATCCGAGCCCGCGAGCCCAGAGCGCTCGACGGCCCGGATATAAGTCCAGACCTCCGCGGTAAGCCCCTGTGAGTCGTCTGAGTCGTCAGACGACGCTGGGGGAGAGACGGGAGCCAGAGTCCCCTCGGACTCGGAGGAGAACTCCTCCTCCGAGTATTCCGAGTCGCTGAAATCCTTCGAGGGAGGAGTCAGCTCACGCTTGCGCTTGTTGCTCTTGCCCATGGTGGAAATGGAAGGAGAGGAAGAAAGCAAGCAGCGGAGAACATCAAGAGATGTGAAAAAACCAGAGAGGCAGAGGCACTATTTATAGAAGAAGAAGGCAACCGCTCACCTCCTACCACTGTCACTGAACAGTCGCAAAATATTCAATATACACTTCAACCCGTCTGAAGATGCGTCAGACAGCTGACGTCGTTTCACGCAACGCAACACCCATTGGGACTCCAGTCAACCGCGCGGGCGATATGATTACACCCGCCATCACATCACATTACTACTCAGAAGCATCCGGCTAAAACACTCAGCGTACCAAGCCATCCCTTGCCCACACCCATTGGGGGGGACGCCCAGGAATTATCAGTATATTTTTCAAAACTATCACATCTGTGCAGGGCATGCAATGAATACCTCAAGACAAAAATGAGATATCAGTAAGGATCAAAGGAAAGCCAAATATAGCCGGTGAAGTACAAAATCTGACCGACAGAAGCGACGTGAAGACTAGCCAGGGAACGTCCATCAAATGTCCAATCAGTTGCAGAGCAAATAAATTGCACCACCTAGCAAGATACGGGCGGATCACGAGCTCGGCTGCAAAAGACAAAACACATGCTGACCTCTAAAGCATAATATCGATGACATAATGCTGACTTCTAAGGCATTCGAAAAAAGAAAATATGACTCTCGGCAAAAGGACATGAAATAAAGACCTTCGAGAGGATTGTTTTCAAAAATCCACTCAAAGCTCGGGGGATGCACCCATTGGGTGCACCCTCGGTGCACCCAATGAATCACTACTTCAAGTCAAGACAATGCCAACTTCTAAGGCATAAGGCAAGATTAAAGACAAGGCTAACCTCCAAGCAAAGTGCGAGTGGAAAGTAAAAATGATTTCTGATGAAGACCTTCGAGTAGATTATTTTTCCAAAATCCACTCGAATCTCGGGGGCTACACCCATTCGGTGCACCCAATGAAGTTTAGGGTCCTACAATACGAAATGGCGACCTCCAAGGCATGAGTGTGAGACAAAGCTTTAGTTTTCAAGTGACCAAAGCAGAAGGAGACAGTAAGAAATCGTTTTTACCAAACTGCCCGAGAAGCATTTCTTATTGTAAACGAAGCCCGCAAGCTGGACCTAGGATCTTTGGGCCGATTATCTCAAAATCAACCCAAAGATTGGGGGCTTGTGGGGGACAGATATCCCCCGGGTCCACTAGAAGGATAAAAGACCTCACGAAAAGCCCAAGGGCCTGATAGATCATAAGGTCACTCCTTCATGGGCCTGGGGAGGAACAATCAGTAAAGCAGATCGACGTAAGGCCGGGTCGGTGCAAGCCCGGATGGCTCCACAACGTCGAGCAAGTAACCATAACAGAAGATCCAACTTTCCCGCGCTGGAGCCCCATACAACGGAACCAGGCGAGGATAAGTCGGCAAAATCATAGGAAGATAGGCTCAAACAGTTCACAATCTTTTAGGTGCACATTGTTATCATATCAGCTTGTATTGCCTCATGGTCGAATATATAAGGCCTAGGGGGCACCCCTTCAAGACGATCGATCCCACTACTCAGCCATCCACCCCAGCTCTCTACGTTCTAGATTTAGGGAACTCCTCTGTAACCCATTACATAACGCATACTCGCCAGGACGTAGGGTGTTACGCATCTCAAAGCGGCTCGAACCTGTAAACACTGTCGATCGTTCCTCGTGCATCTGGCACGAACCATTTAGCTACAGTCGGCGACACCGTCCTACTCCTAAAACACCTTGAGGGGCAACCCCGGGTGTGTGGTCGGACCCAAAACACCGACACTGGCGCTGCTTGATTGTTCTGGTTGGTTGCTGGGGCAGGAAGACGGGCTGCCTGATTGCTCGGACGCTGGTATTGATTTCCTCCTTGCTGGTTGTTCTGACGGTACTGCTGCTGCTGAGGAAACTGTCTCTGGTGCTGCTGCTGGTTCTGACGCTGATGCTGGTGCTGGTGACCTAGTTTGAATTGCTGAGGTGGGTTGCCTGAGTAGCGAGGACGACAGCTACTCCCAACCTGAGGTCCACCAAACTTGCGTTTCATGTCCTCTATCTCCCAACGCTTCCTTTCTGTCATGATTGCTCTATCGATCAAATGCTAGAAGGTGGGGAAGGTGTGGTTCATCAGCTGATAGTGGAGAGGGTCAACCAATCCTCTCAGAAAGCGATACTACCTCTTAGCATCCGTGTTGACATCCTCTAGGGCATAACGCGACAGCTGCAGAAACTTATCCCTGTACTCACTGATGGACATGGGACCTTGCTTCAAAGCGAGAAACTCTTCCTTCTTCACTATCATCAGTCCCACAGGCACATGGTAGCGATGGAAGTTGTCCCTGAACTCCTCCCAAGTGATGGCTTCAGGAGTTGGCATGGGTGGCGAGGTAGGACTCCCACCAAGACTGTGTTGCTCCCCTCAGCTATCAGGGACCATACAACACCTTCTCACGATCGTTGCACTTGGCAGTGTGCAACTCACGCTCCACGGTACGCAACCAATCTTCGGCGTCCATGGGGTCAACAGAGTGGGCAAAGACTGGGGGATGGCCCCTCATGAACTCTGCCCGCTTGTCTCTGGGCACTTGAGGCATCGGGACTTGCATTGGAGGCTGAGGTGGTGGTGGCTGCTGCTGCGCCTGCTCCATAGCTGCTAATGTCTGACCAATTGCCTGGACTGCTTGAGTCTGCATCAAGAACATCTGCTCGATGGTCATCGGTGGTGGCGGTGGCAAGTGCTGCTGCGGCTGAGCTGCATCCTCCTGGGGTGCCTGCTGTTCTGGCTGAGCACGCCTTGCTCCTCTGCGCCTATTCTCAGACATCTATAGAAACCACACACATATCAGATCTGACTCTGCAGTCTTTTAGCATAAGAAAAGATATATGGAAATCTTCATAGCACTGAACAATTGATCATCTTCACTGACAGCTTCTCAGATAAAGAGGAAAGGGGAAATAAAGGGTTTACCCAACTAAATAACTGACTTTATTAATAACTACACTAGGTTGTAGGGGATACCCACACCTTGGTGACAATCATTACAAAGATCCAACTTCAGTACATGTCCATCATAACAAGCATCCAATAAAAGATAAGCAAACTAACTCTGACTAAGACTGGCTAGACTAAGACACTAAACTAAGAATTATTACAGACTCCGACTCTGTCAATCTAGGGATCCAAATCTATCCGGGTCCTGCAGTCTGGGGTACCATAGCCGAAGCGACCATGGGGCGGTGAACGGTAAGGGTGCTGAATCCCGACAGGGGCGGGAGCACCACCATCTAGATAGTGGCGTGCAGCGCATTTAGCACACAATTCCTCAACCTCCGCCCGAACCTTGCCCAACTCGTCAAGGGCGTGGTCCAACTCTGTGTTGAGCATGACGACCAGATTGACCATATTGTTCAGCCTTGGATTGCCCTCACCCACTAGCGAGACAATCACACCTCCAACACTTCCGGTCGAACGGTGAGGGTAGTACTTCAGGTCAAGGCCATCAAATACCCCGCTGAACAATGAGCAATACTGAGAAAGTGCCCGTCGTGCTGCATCTTGCATGGCTGCCTCAGCAGTACCCCTCTCAGTAATAGAATAGTGCTCTGAGAAGGCCTCTGCACCCTGGAGATCATCGTCCGGACGGCGCACCAAGCAAGTAGCCTCCCACTGGTCTGGGTATAGCCCGCGACGATGCTGGTAGACTACACAACGATACTCAATGGACCATGTGTGTCGGTCGAAGGCCCGACGCAACAGGGTATCAAGAGCGTCATGGAAATGACACCCGTGAGTGGCGTCACGAGTGATGGGTCTAGCGATCCACCCATTTGGCTCTGGCTCCTCTGAACGCTCTGTGCCTGGCTCGAACTGCCACTGGCGTCGTCATCGTCTTCATCTCCGTCAGGGTCTCCTCCAGCAGCCGGGATGCCCTGGGGTGGTGCAGGGGGCATCTCTGGCTGAGGTGTAGGGGAAGGCGGCCTCTCAGACTCCACCTCCTGCTGAGGCGAGGGGGAAGAGTCCTACTGCTCCTGCTCCTATTCCTGGCGTTGGCGCTCCTGCTCCTCGTGCAGGCGACGATGCAGTCTCTCCAGCTGACTGGACTGACCTGGCACCGTGCGATGCAGGGGACGCTCCGCCAGGCGAGAAGGCAAAAAGGGGATCACAGACTTACGTGCAGTGCACCTAAGACGAGCCATCTACAAAAGACATCGTAAGCACAAGAGTAAGAGTAGAACTATGAGACCAGAAAGTAAACAGATAGAAAAGTGAGACAAAACTTTTGAGATGAGTAAATAACATAGAGTTGGTCAAGTTGACCAACTTTTGAAAAGACTCTGAGGTCAAGGTTAGAGTAGGGGTCTATAGTCCTTAGGTCGACCATTCTAGTCTTGGTTAGCGGTCCTACAGTCAGCACGACTCTGATACCACTTATGTCACACCCGGTTTTGGAAGGTAAACCGAATGCGAACCATGTACGTGCCAGGATCAGAAACTCACGTACACAGCAATTACATAATTGGACGTCATCACACAATGCTCAAAATAAATAGCGGAAAGGTACTTTATTACATCAAGATGTCCAAGACATCCATAGAGTCTAATACATAATTATTGTTCAACATAATTATCTAAGTGTGGAAAAACAAAGCGTAGAAGATAAGCCTATATAGGCAGCTGACTGGGGGTTTCCACTAAGAAAGAACTAGAACTCGTCGTAATCCTGAAACTCCTCGAAGTCATCCATGTTGCCAGCTTCACCTCCTGAGCACTGAGAATAGTGGGGACAACCTGGGGTGGGGTGGTTTGTAAAGCAAGGGTGAGTACACATCAACATACTCATCAAATGTCCCATTTGGCTAAAGTGGACTAGCTGTATGTGGAGTTGAGGGCAAGCAGTTGCTTTTAAGTTAATCAAGTATTTATTATTATTAGTTGAGCCAACTTTTAGTAATAAAACCAGTTATTACCCAAAAGTACTTCCTCAAACGAGGAAATACCAAAGATCAGATTTATAGCATCATTATTAATCATCATCATAAAAGTATCCAAAGTTCTTCTAATCAAAGAGGATCCCAAGGCTGCTCTTAACCATGAGCTCGGCTGATATACTAGCTTTTAACACTCTACAGAAGTGGTACACTTTACCCACAAGTCGCGATTCCCATTCTGCTCGGAGATCATGACTCTCCATTGATCACTTCCAAGGTCACCTAGCAGGTTCTCACTATGTAGCCTTTACAAAGACTCCCCTGGTGCATAGCTGCTCGTTAGGTTTCGCCAGTCATACAAACACAGTACACCTCCCCAAGGTGGGTGACTAACAAAAACCAAATCGAATGAACCTCTGCACCCCAACCTTGGCAGAGCGAGCACTACGCCCCGACCCCCATTGATAGCCTTCCGGCAAAGCTAACTACACCCCAGGTTCATCTAATTAATCAGCTAAGGGCGTCCCATTCCACCCTCATGGTTGTACTGTTATCCCGGGTGGTCACTCCACGAACAGGTCCTTACGCAGAGGTACTCAGGAAAAAGGCCTAAGCCCCCTAAGATATCACAAGATAATCCACATAAACAGGATAACTGTATCGTATCATAAATGTTCGTATCATGTTCATTGATTAAGTTAAGGCAATAGCAACATGCTAACCATGATAACCCAAAAGGTAAACAAGGCTAAGTGAATACAGACTAGTCAATCCTTAGGTTTCATAAAGTAATGCGGGACAATGAATTATACAGTATGTAGGACATAATAGGTCAGAGGACACTTGCCTTCAGCAGGTTGTTGCTCAGGGAGGTCTCCAACAACACACTCAGGAATCCCGGGCTGCTCGTTGTCTAAATAAAGCGAGCATGCATTCAGTACATTTGGAAAGTACAAATGAACATCACACCAAACATGTACAAACATTGGAGCACATCTTAAAAATACATAATACTACATAAGGGATAATGAATTCAAGGTATAAAATGAACTATGGTGTATATTAACTTTATTTGAAAATAGATTGTTATTTCCCTAAGTGTTATTTACAAGTACATAATCATAGATCAATTTATTTTATTGTGACCTATAATTTGGAGCAGAGATGAACTCATGCAATACCTATCATTAAGCTCACAAGTCTAAACATGATTAAATCTCTAGGGTTCCCCTTTTATTTATTTTATTAAATAACTAAAACTACATCTATATTAGTTCATATTCAATCATAAAAATTAGAAAGTGTAGACAATAAATGAAACCATTTTATTTAAATAGAGAATAATCATATGAACATTTTGCAATTTGAATCACCAAATTCGGAGTTCATATGCAAAAGATATGAAATAAACAAGTTTGGGAATTCAAAATATGAAATTAGGTCTAATTCTGGGAATATTTAAAAGTACAGGGCTAAATCTGCAAGAACATAGGGGTCTGCGCGCGAAAACCAGGGACGACGGGTTGATTTCTAGTAAACCGAGGGTCTCTTTAGTAAAACTACCGTACAAAGGGGTATCGGGCTATTCTAACCGTCAGATCTAAAACCAACGGTCGAGATTAGATTTGCGGCCGAGAGCACGCGCAAGGGCGTGGACGAGCACTGACAAGCAGGCCAAGGTTTGTCAGCGGTAGAGGGGGAGAGCGCGCTGACTGAGCGGGTCCAGCGCAAGAGGACTTGGGCGCTGACAGGCGGCTGCAGGGATTCGAGGGGGTCCGAACCGTTCGATCAAGATCGGACGGAGGGGGTCCGAGTGGGTCCGAGCCGTTCGATCAAGATCGGACGGGGGAAATCATACCGGGAAAGATGAATGGTTGCGGGCGGCGCTGACAGGCGGGCTAGGGCGTCAAGCGCGCGTGTGCGAAGCGGTATCCCACGGTCCGGGCTGTTCGATCTGAATCAGACGGAGGGGGTCAGACCGAGGGAAAACAGAGGGCTGCGGGCGGCGCTGCTCCTCTCCGTGGCGGTGAGGTCGCCGGAGTTGAGGCAGGCGCGAGCTAGGGTGCCTCCGGGGTCGCCGAAGTTGGGCAGAGGGGAAGAGGGCGCCACGACGAACTCAATGGCGGGGAAGAGGCCATGAATCCACGGGCAGAGAGGGGAGAGCGGCGGAGAGGTGGTCTCGGGCGGGCCGGAGAAACTCCGGTGAGCCATTCCAACCACGGGGAAGGGACTTAAGGCGCGCTAAGGTCTTGGCTAACTTCAGCAGAGGCAGGGGTGACACAGAGACCTACTCCGGTGAACTAAACCGGGCCTAAATCGGCCGGCCACAGGGCACTGGCGAAGGCGAAATTGGCCGAACATAGGGCACAATAAGGGAAATTGGGCATGGGGACGGGTGTCTCACCTCGGGGCGGAGCTCAGGGAGGCTTGGCGCGGACTTCGGCGAGCTGGATGGCCAGGGACACGGGCGCGGGTGTCTGGCAGCAACTGGCGGCGAGGATAGAGCGCGAGAGAGGGTGAGGGTGTGCGAAATGAGGTGAGGGGTGTGCGCGAGTGATGAGGACATCACTTCTATACATACAATGAATGGACCGATAACACGATCTTGTGCACGACAGCTAAATCTCCAGGTACGTTCTACCCTAGTCAATTGTGTTTTAGAGCTTACGCTTGGGGCCATGGATGTTTTGATGATTAGGTACCTTGGAGAGGACCAGCAAGGACTTTGGAAAGGCCAAGGTGTTGAGGAGGAGCAGCAAGGGCGTCCACAACAGGAAGGAGATCAAGTCCGAGTCGGCTGCAACTCCATCTTGGGTTACAGGACCAGTCTGCACAAAAATGGACGCCCAAGATGCATCCGGACTACGATTGCGACGGACTGGAAATGGTTGGAAAGATAACGAGATTATCTAACCAACCCAACTGGTTCCACCCTAAAATTCATCACGAGTCAACGGGAATTGTCGAAAGAAGTCAGCGTTCAGATTCTGTTTTGGTGCTGCGACACCGTCTGTTGGGCCGTTGGGCCGTGTATCACGTCGGAGCCCATTAGGGGCGAGTCCAGGGGTCATGCACGCCCTAATACTCTATTTATTCAGCAGCCGCCGCCACATTTAGGTTTGGGTTTTGCTTAAGTTAGATCTGTCGAGAACAGCCGCCATAGATCGGTTTGTGAGACCCCATCCCGTAATCAATACAATTTTGGTTGCGTTTCTTTCCTGTTCTTGCTTGTGTTCTTGATTGCGCTTACAGAGATAAGCCTTTGTGGCGAGGTCATTCGTGTGTCATGGGTGATAACCAACGGAGCCATGGTGTAGTGATTGTGAGGAACCGTTCGCTCGGAGGCTTGGATCATCAACGTCGAGATCTCCACTCAATCAAGTTATCGTATCTCACGGAAGATCGGGCCGCGTCTACTATCAATTGGTATCAAATTTCTAGGTTGCCCGTGAGGTATAATTCTACCTTTAGATTAGTTTTGTTTCGTCCCATAGTCCACAAAAAGCCAAAAAAAATTACGATCAGTTTATTTCGACCTAAAACCATCGTCTTAGCCTTTGCATAATTCAGTTTTAGAGTCCGCAGTTCTGAGTTCGTGTTCTAGTTGAGTTCGGTTGCTGGATTAGATTTGTTTTGGTTCAGTTTGATTCTGTCCATCCGCTTCCATCCTACAAAACCGACCCTATCTACAAAACAGATCTTATCTCTAAAACCGACCCTATCCACAAAACAGATCCTATCCACAAAACAGATCCTATCTGTACAACCGACCCTATCCACAAAACAGATCTTATCTCTAAAACCGACCCTATCCACAAAACAGATCTTGTATCTAAACCAACCATATCCACAAAACAAATCCTATCTCTAAAACCAACACTGTGCTCCATAGCCGCCGCTTCGGTTCCTGCCGATTTGTGCCTCTGAAAACCATAACTTGAGGTACCTTCCATAAACGGGCATAACTTTTTGCTCGGTGCTCCGTTTGAGCTCAATTTTTTACAGCAGATTCTTGACTCCATTCTGGGGCGACCCAAACTGCCTTTGGCCTATTTGGTTCGGTCAAAAAATTCAAAAAAATCAGAAAGATAATTAAAAAAATTGTTTAAGTGTTTTCAGGAATTTTAGAGATCCTTTGTGAATTTTCTAGGTCACAATACAACTCTGTTTCAAGTGAAATTTTGTGTGCTTCCATCCTTTGTGATTTTGCATCAGTGATAAAAAATTCGGAATATTTCAAGCTCTTTTGCTGGTACTCCTTTGGAAACGTGCGTTTGATTTCTACTAGTGCTAAAAAATCTGCTATATTTACATAACTGTCATTTCTACTAGATACTTGTACCTCCTTTCTTGTGCCTTGGTCCAACTATTCTATTATATTTTCTAGGCCAGCAACTAGGACGAGTACTTGGAACACTTATTCAGCATTGCTATCTGTTACTGACTTGTGTGCCACATATATATATTTAGTCAGCCTTCCCAGAACTCCAGCTTTCTCTCGAGCAGAACAGGTACTCATTTGCAATCATACCCACGCTCGTTGGACAGTCACACCAGTCACCGTTTGCCACCTGCAGTGCTGGTAAGAACATTGTAAGAGCGGGGTAAGACGCTTCATAATTTGTATTCCACCTCCACCACCACCCTGAGAGATAGTTGTAGGGTTCATATTGTTTGTTGCCTTTTTGTCTCTGTTCTATGCTAACAATGACAGGACCAAAGAATCAAATGGACAAGGACAAGGGGCCTAAGCTTAACGATGATGAGTGTGTCTCTCAGATGGAATTGAAGGAGATGATGCGCGCGATGACTGAAGCTTTTAAAAAATACCAGGACTCCGCGACGACATCCTATGAGCAGCTTGATCGACGAGTTGATGAACTTGTTACACACATGGACGTACTGGAGGCTCGTCCCCCACCACCAACTCCAGCCCCATCTCACTCTCCTGTGGACAATGACGACGATGACGACGATGTTTATGCACCGCTGCCACAACGCCTCGCACGTAATCGACAAGGTATGGGAGGTAATGGTAGATGTCATCATCATAATCCTCAACCAGACCATGATCCATTTGCTAAGATTAAGTTCTCTATTCCACCATTCATGGGTTCTTATGATGCTGAAGCTTACTTAGACTGGGAGATGATGGTAGAACAAAATTTTAATTCCCATCTTGTTCCTGAGCAGCATAGGGTTAGACAAGCCACTAGTGAATTTAGAGATTTTGCTATCATTTGGTGGAATGAACTTGTTAACACACATGCTGCACCACAAACATGGAATGCGTTAAAAGAGGAGATGCGAGCTCGCTTTGTTCCCCCTTCTTATAGACGTGATCTTCGAAAAAATTGCAACGCTTAGATCAGGGAGACATGTCGGTACAGGAATACTACCAAGAGCTTCAGAAAGGTATGCTACGATGTGGGGTAGTTGAGGATCCGGAGGATCAAATGGTTAGGTTTTATGGGGGATTGAGGCGGGAGATTCAGGATATTGTTGATTATAAAGAATATCATTCTATACAACGCTTGTTTCATCTTTCTATGTTGGCAGAAAAAGAATTGCAGGGTCATCAACAACGGGGTAGCAGCACTTTCGCGCCACACCAGCCACCGGCGCCAGCCAAGGCATCATCCTCTTCGGGCGTACGGATGTCCACATCTTCCTCCACCAGCGGCACAAGCAGCACAGCACTTTCAGCATCACAGGGACACGACAACAGCAAGTCCTTGGTGCCTTCGGGTGTTGCAGCAAAACCTGCTACGACCACCTCTTCCACAGGCCGCTCCTCCGACATCAAGTGCCACCGCTGCCAGGGACTTGACCATATTCAGCGAGATTGCCCCAGCAAACAAGCATACATTGCTACTGGTGATGGTGGGTTTGTTAGTGCTTCTGATGTTGAAGATGAAGATACTGTTGGAGCTAACATTGCAGAGAGTTATGATGGTGATGAAGAGGTTCTTGATACAACAGCGACCGAGACCTATAAGGCCTTGATTGTGCAACGAGCTTTGAGTGCCACGACTAGTGACGACGACAACAGACAGCGCCACAACCTCTTCAACATGTTCCTTATCGTCAAGGACTGCCGTGTACATACCATCATTAACGGTGGTAGCTGCAACAACTTGGTGAACGTTGAGTTGGTCAAGAAGCTTGGCTTGACCACACGAGAGCATCCCCATCCTTATCACATTCAATGGTTTAACAACAGCGATAAGTTCAAGATAACAAAAACAGCAAAGGTGCATTTTTCTATTGGCTCTTACCATGACTTTGCTGATTTCGATGTGGTGACTATGGATGCTTGCTCTCTTTTACTGGGATGTCCTTGGGAGTTTGATACTGATGCTATTCACCATGGTAGATCTAATAAATATACTTTCATGCATAAGGTAAAGAAAATTGTGTTGCTTCCTATGACTCCCACTGAAATGATCCACTTAGAACATGAGAAAAAGATTAATGCTAAGCAAAAAGGTGTTTTGAACTCTAAAAATCAGCAACCTATTAAGTTAAAAACTCCTACTTTGCTAGCCACTAAATCTGATCTTGATGAGTTACATGCCTCTGTTGGACTTTGCTATGCCTTAGTGTGCAAAAATGTTTTCTATTCCATTGATGATACGTCTATTGCTTTGCCACCGGCAATTGCTAACCTTTTGCAAGAGTATATGGATGTGTTTCCCTCTGAGATACCCCCTGGATTACCACTTGAGTTGCCACCAGATTTTCGGATTAGTTCCACCTTTAACATTTCAGATTTGAAGCCATATATGGGTGATGAAGATGAGATCGAGTCGAGGACGACTCCAATTCAAGAGGAGGAGGATGATGAGGACATCACTTCTATACATACAATGAATGGACCGATAACACGATCTCGTGCACAACAGCTAAATCTCCAGGTACGTTCTACCCTAGTCAATTGTGTTTCAGAGCTTACGCTTGGGGCCATGGATGTTTTGATGATTAGGTACCTTGGAGAGGACCAGCAAGGACTTTGGAAAGGCCAAGGTGTTGAGGAGGAGCAGCAAGGGCGTCCACAACAGGAAGGAGATCAAGTCCGAGTCGGCTGCGACTCCATCTCGGGTTACAGGACCAGTCTGCACAAAAATGGACGCCCAAGATACATCCGGACTCCGATTGCGACGGACTGGATATGGTTGGAAAGATAAAGAGATTATCTAACCAACCCAACAGGTTCCACCCTAAAATTCATCCGGAGTCAACGGGAATTATCGAAACAAGTCAACATTCAGATTCTGTTTTGGTGCTGCGACACCGTCTGTTGGGCCGTTGGGCCGTGTATCGCGTCGGAGCCCATTAGGGGCGAGTCCAGGGGTCACGCACGCCCTAATACTCTATTTATTCAGCAGCCACTGCCACATTTAGGTTTGGGTTTTGCATAAGTTAGATCTGTCGAGAACAGCTGTCGTAGATCGGCTTGTGAGACCCCATCCCGTAATCAATACAATTTTGGTTGCGTTTCTTTCTTGTTCTTGCTTGTGTTCTTGATTGCGCTTGCAGGGATAAGCCTTCGTGGCGAGGTCATTTGTGTGTCACGGGTGATAACCAATGGAGCCGTGGTGTAGTGATTGTAATACCCAATTTGTAAACAATCCGAATTATGTGTTTGCCCCATACTCATTGTAACATGGTGACAACAATAAATAAAAGGAACAAATAATCAATAACATCTAAAATAAACTATTGCATCATATTGGATCTTTATTTGTGCATTTAAAGTCACAAATTGAGTGGAATTCAAATTTGATATTAAATTTGAAAATGGAAATAGAGAAGGAAAGAGAAGCAAAAAGGAAAAGTATATGTGCTATGAGGAAAAGAAAATAGTAATAACGATATATAAATAAATATATCTTCTTATACTTGTATTTTAATTATGAACTTAACCTATGTGTAAAACCCATTAACAAATTCAAATTCAAATAAGAAAATTTTGAAACGGAGAAAGAAATGCAAAACATAAAAGAAAAAAAGATAAAAAAAAGAAGCAAGCACCTAGGCCGGTTTCCCTCTACCTTGGCTTAATGGGCTAAGTACACATCCGTGCAGCCCACTTATCCGCTCCCGTGGTACCATCCCTTGGCATTCACCGCCAGGTGGGCCCCACTCCCCAGGGTCGCCCAGCTCCAGATCGTGGATCGGCACTTCCGCGACGGCGGCTGACTGATGGGACCCACGTCCCAGTCTTTGTATTTCGCTCGCCCGCGCCGTGCCACTGTCTTGTGGGGTCTCCGCGCCAGGGTCAGCTGCCGCAACACTTTGGATCTTCCTTCCTCTCCCCGCACGCTAACAACCCGGAGCTCTCGCCGCAGACCCTGCCAACGCTAACAGCCAGCCCTCAACCACCCTCGCCTACTACTCCGGGTATAAGACCCATACCCTTCACGTCGCCTAAATCCTCCAGTAGATAATCAGGTGCTGCCGTCGGGCATGTCGCTTGTTTAGGCAAACGCGGGCCGAGAGAGAGAAGAGGGAGGAGAGAAATTGAGCTCTAACCGTCGAATCGAGCTGGGCGGGACTCGCTGGACTTCACCGTGGCACCCGGGGCGCATTGCAGAAGACATTCCTAGGCGGCTGAGCAACCTGGGAGGACGAATTTCTTGCTGGGGTTGTCTCTCCACCGTGCGGTCGATGTGTGACAATGCAGCTCCACCAACGTCCCAACCTTGGGTAAGTAATCCTCTAGTTGACTCCTTTACCCCCCTAGAATCTATAGGACCCCGTGGTTGGGTGTGTGCATCGCGTATCTGCCGGCAATTGCTCGCCAGCGCACTTTGGCCAGGCCAAAACCGCCATGCGCCATGGCTAGGTTACTCCGGTGCTCCTAGTGGGTAAGTATCCCTACCATCTGTTTCGCCTTGGGTAAGGCAGCGTGTGGGGGCTATCGGAGTGGGGTATCGCGTACCTGGGCGGCCGGGGCCTTCTTCTCCGGTGTGCCTATGCGGTGCATAGGGGCGGCGCCGCCGGTCGAAGTTGGTGAAGGGGAACGGGATCGCGATGGTCGTTGATCAAAGGATGAACGGCACAGATTAGATCTCGCATACCCTTTTGGCTAGGAAAGGTCTGGGCCGTAGATCATCAATAAGAGGGCCCGTGCCAAATCTGTAGTGTGGATGATTTCGGGCCATTGATCATTGATCCTAGGGCAGTGAGCGCATATCAGATTATAACCTTCCCCGATCTAATCGTGGATCTTGATGCGAGATCGGGCAGTCAGAATTGATCTATACCCCTTCGTGACTGCAGTCTTACATAGGAGCCCCCAGCCTTTACGTAAATAGAACCCGTCATCCTGCGCGGGTGCCCTCTCTGTCTAGGGATTTTTATTGATTGGCCCCTATACTTTGCAGAAAATGACGTGCAGTCCAGGGGGAAATAAAAATAGATAATTAAATATGGAAATTGATTTTAATGCAAAAGAAATTCCAGAAACTTGTAAAATTCATATAAAATTCATTTTTGCTCCAAATCGAGTCATTCCAGAGACATTAATTTTGTTTTAATATTCTTTATCACTTAGTAAATTTGTTTAACCATGAAAAATGAATTAAAATTATTCACATGAGTTATGCTATTCCAAGTACTTAATAACTTTAAAAAATTCATAACTAAATAAATATAACCCCAAATTTAATGATTCCAGTTCCTATGATCTCATTTTAATGCCTAGATTATTATTATTCATTTTGTTTACATGTTTGATGTGATGTTAATTTTTGCTATACTATGTATGTATTGTGTTGATGCGAGTAGACGAGCAAGCTACTGAGGATCCTAAGGTTCAGCTGGTAGAGACTGCTGAGCAGGAGCTTGTTGAAGGCAAGTTGTGCCCTTGATCACTTCTTTTACCCATTCATGTTCTTATTATTCATAATGATCTGCATAGGTTAATTTTGATGGGACCCAATAGGATACCCTAGATTTTGACTATCTTTATACCTTGTTTCACCACTGGTTTTACTACTAAATTTTTGGGTAGTACATGCTATTGCTTTATGTGGCTTTGGGTATAGAGATATTCATCACTCATTGTTATACTTTTTGTTATCTGTTTATTATCATTGTTCATGATAAGATCATTATGTTAATAGGAACATGGAGAACCACCCGGGAAAATAGTGCTACCACAAGGGTTTAATGGGACGCCCTTGGCTGATTAACTAGGAAAGCTAGTGAATGGCTACCTTACTCGAAAGGGGCAAGGGCAGTAGGGGAGTGGTCAGTGTAGGGAGGTCCTTGGGTTGATTTTGCTGCAATGGCGGTCAGGCGAGGGATTCCTGCACTGGAGCTTCCTATAAACTGTAGCGGGTAGTCTGAAGCTAGTGGAACTTTGAAAAGGCCTCATAGTGGTACCCTGTCTCGCTTCCTAGGTAGAGGTGTATGGAGTCTGATCAACTCCATGGCAAATGGGTAACACGACTTGTGGGTAAAGATGTGCAACCTCTATAGAGTGTAAAACTGGTATACTAGCCGTGCTCACGGTCATGAGCGGATCGGACACTCACATGATTAATTTATGGAACTTAAATTCAAATTGTCATTTCATTGCATCTGGGATTATTTTATTGTTACTTTTATTTATTATTACTATGGTTTGGTATTCACTTACACTTAGTAACTGCTAATAAAATTTTGACCAACTTATAAAAGCAATGCTCAGCTTCAGCCTTTATTTCATTGATCAGCCTTACACTTCATGAACTCCCACCTTTGATGAGTTCATGTCCCATTATTCACCACGACTTGTTGAGCTATGATCGTATGTGAGATCACTCTTGCTGTCTCACCCCCCCCCCCACAGGAGAAGAACAGGTGGTTGAAGAGGAGCCGCCTAACACTGAGGCTTTCGACTTGATCTAGGTGGCGTCTCCCAGTCAGCTTTCTGGCGCCAAGGATAAATTTTAGTTCCTGAGATATTCATATTTTATTTTTGTAAGACTTCCGCTATGTAATAAGTACTCTGATTTTATTATGACATTTATCTCTATACACTCTGTTATTATATATGTTGTCTTCTTTGGCGCATGTATGATGCACCTAGCTTTGTTCCTTAAAGCTGGGTGTGACAGAAGTGGTATCAGAGGAAATGTTGACTGTAGGACGAAACCTAGATAGAAATAGACAAAACCCTTACCTACCTACCTTACTCTAATTCTTTCTACCCTTATCTTGATCATGTCTCACCTTCTACTGTTCTACTCTAATCATTCTTACCTTCTCTATTCTAAGACAAGACGGATTTCACACCTTGGAATCCCTACCCTTAAGACATTTTTAAGAGATAGGAGGCCTAAGACCAAACCAAAACTATTTTCTATATTTAAAAATGTTGTTTGATTGTTCTGATGATCAATGCCTGATTTGCTTCTTTGATTGACTGAAATAGTATAGACGGGCATCTTAGCATGTACCACCATAAGGTAATGTATTAGCTTTAGTAGGTGACACACTAATCTACTTAGCTAATAAAACCCCCGCAATAACATTCCTCGTAATTACTCGCCTTTTCTACAATCCTTTCTTTCATACCCTGTGTTTCTAACCCAGATGGGCTACCCCTATAGTGTTAGAAGAGAGCACTATAGATGTGATCCTTGGTATGTCATGGTTAAGAAAGGCAAAGGCAATATATACACCGTGCTAAGGGAACCGTAGAACTCACCAGTTCGAAAGGAGAAAGATTTGATGTTGGAATTGCAGTAACTACCGCCACCAGACTAGCGACATTCATAGTAGATGGGAAGTTTGTTGGTAACAGCATCCATGCAGTTAGAGATTTTCTGGATATCTTTCTAGAGGAGTTACCAAGGATGCCACCAGATAGGGAAGTTGAGTTTGTGATTGATCTTCTACCTGGAACTACCCCTATTTCTAAATGGCCTTACAGGATGGCTGTAGAAGAACTGAAGGAGCTTAAGAAGCAGTTAACGGAGTTACAAGAGGCTGGATACATTCGTCTGAGTTCCTCACCTTGGGGAGCGCCGGTTCTATTTGTACAGAAGAAGGATGGATCACAATGGATGTGTGTGGATTATAGATCACTTAATGATGTTACTGTGAAGAACAAGTGTCCATTACCCCGCATTGAGGATTTATTTAATCGGATGAGAGGTGCAAGGGTATTCTCGAAGATTGATCTCTGATCGGGTTACCATCAAATGAAGATTAGGCCATCGGATATTCCTCTCGACCAGTTATGGATTATATGAGTTCGTTATTATGTCATTTGAATTAACTAATGCACCAGCTTATCTTATGGATTTGATGAATAATGTGTTTATGGAGTATTTGGATAGATTTGTTGTGGTGTTCATCGACGATATTCTTATATATTCTAAGAGTGAAAGTGATCATGAAGAACATCTAAGGTTGGTGCTGCAGAAGCTATGAGATAATCAACTCTTGTAACACCCGGATTTTAGGGGTCCAAAACCCGGGGTTAACATAAACACCAGGTATGCTGGGACCAAGTCTCAAACATATGATGTATAGTGGCACAGGATCGAATGTCACATCTTTATATATAACAGGAGTTCTATACAAAATAAATAATTACATTATAAGGAGACAACGGTCCAGCAACCCAAAAGTTGACTGGGAGACGACGACCTAGACCTCTCACGAACTCATCACAGCATCCTCCATGAGCATCATCCTGCAGTACCTGGTCTTGACCTGTGGTGTATGTGAGACAGCAAGAGTGAGCTCACATACGTTCATCGCTCAACAAGTTGTGGGGAATAATGTGCATGAACTCGCCAAAGGTGGGAGCTCACGTGAAGTGTAAGGCTTACCAAAGAAGATGGTTAGAGCTGAGCATTGCTTTTAAAGTTGGTCAAAATTTTATTAGCAGTTACTAAGTATAAGTAAATACCAAACCCAATTAAGTAATAGAACAAAAGTAACCACATCACCTGCGATGCAATGCATATGACAAATTGAATTTAGTTCCATAATTTAATCATGTGAGTGTCCGAGCTGCTCATGATCGTGAGCACGGCTAGTATACCAGTTTTACACTCTGCAGAGGTTGCGCATCTTTACCCACAAGTCGTGTATCCCATGTCGCCAGGGTTTGCAAAGCCCTAAGACACTTCCGAGGTGAATGGCTAGGGATCCACTACGAGGCCTTTACAAAGTTCCACTAGCTTCCGAAAACCCGCTACAGTTTATAGGAAGATCCAGTGCAGGAATCCCTTGCAGGACCGCCATCGCAGCAAAATCCTCCCGAGGGCCTCCCTACACTGACCTCTCCCCTACTGCCCTTGCCCCTTTCGGGTAAGGTAGTCTTCCACTAGCTTTCCTAATTAATCAGCCAAGGGCGTCCCATTCCACCCTCATGGTAGCACTGTTTTCCCGGGTGGTTCTCCATGTTCCAATTAACATAATGATCTCAACATGAATCATAAATAACAACTGATAACAAAAGTATAATCATGAATGGTGTATCTCCATACCCAAAACCACATATAGCACTTAGCAAGTACTACCCAGAAAGTTCAGTGGTAAACAAGGTATAAAGATAGACAAACTAGGGTAACCTATTGGGTCCCATCAAAATTAACCTATGCAGATCATTATGATTAATTAGAACATGAGTAGGTGAAAAGAAGTGATCAAGGGCACAACTTGCCTGGGCCTTGAGAATCCAGGTACCAGGATGATCTTCAGATGACACGTGTCCTCACTGCTAGTCGTAGCAATACAAACATACATGGTATAGGCAAAATTAACATTACACCAAACATATATGCAAAATACATATTAATAATCTACATATTAAAATAAAATTCTAGGAACAGAAATCATAATTTTTGGAGTTATATATTTCAAGTTATGAATTTCCTAAGGTTTAAGGTGATTATGATATGATTAAATGATAAATAAATTTTCTGACAGAGTTCATGTCAAAACAGTGATTCTAAATGGTAGAGAATATTATTACAAAATTTTAGGAATTGGAATGACTCAATTTGGAGCTAAAATGAATTAGTTATGAATTAATTAAGTTCTAGTAATTATTTTCATATTAAAAATCTATTTTCTATTCTATTTATTCAATTTAACTGAGTTCTGGACCGAGCCCCAATTTCAGGAAAGTCCAGGGTTCTCGGCGCAAGATTCCCGAGACACAGGGAATAGTGTCCGAGGACGGCGGGTTGTTTTCACGGAAACAGGAGGTCTCTTTTGTAAAACGTACGGGCCGAAGGGGTAAGGAGGGCTCTCGGCCGTTGGATCCGCAGCGGAGGGCACGGATTAGATCGCCGTTTCGTCGAACCGGTATGCGATTGTAGCCGTCGGATCCGAGATCAACGATCTAGGTTTAATGAAGGATTCATAGCGTTCTGGCCGTCCGATCGATCCTACGGTCCAGATCGGCCCAGCGAAGGGGGTATCTCCCTAATCTAATCACAGCCGTTCAACGAAGATCGAACGACCCTGGCTCGTTCCCCCACCTCCCGACCGAGCGGACGGCGGCGCCGCCCACCAACCGCGGTGGGACATCGCCGGAGCCCGCGCAATCCGGTCATCCGCTACCCCGTGCCCAAAATTAAACAGTGCTACGCGTACAAGAGGTCAAGGCGAGATCGATCGTGGGCTTTTTACCTCGGATTGTCGACTTGCCGGCGTTGGCCACGGCGTGGTGCGGATCCGCGGCGAAAGCGAAGTTCGGCGAGGAATTCGGTTGATCCTCCCTGCCTCCGCTGACGCGATTTCGCCGCAGCAGCAACCCACGCACCACGGTGACCCGCCCAGGCCCCTCACGAGTCCCGGCGCGGCGGTGTAGAAAGGGGGTCCTCGGCAGCGGCGGCGGATCGGGTTATGGCGCTGCCAGGGAACGGCGGTGAAGCTCGGGTCGGTGCTCAGCGATGGAATAGAGGAGGAGGCGAGCTTGGTGAGCTTTTATACCCGGAGCAAAGTCCGAGCGAGGAGGAGGCGCTAGGTTCCCGGCGGGGAAGTCGCGCGAGTTCGTTGCGGCGAGTTCGTTGAAGACGGACCCGACGAGTGGGCCCCGCGAACCAGAGACAGAGAGAGCAGACGAGCGCGGGACGAGAGAAACTGAGCAGGGGGCCCCGTGTGTCAGTGAGAGGCGAGAGCGCGCGTGAGGGGGAGAGGGGCTGCCCCGTGGGTCCCGCGTGTCGGCGCCGGGTTGAGGATGGGCCGGCGCGCGCGAGTTAGTGGGCTGAAATGCGCGAAGTCGGCCCAGCTAGCTCCATTTACCTTTTTCTTTTTATATTTTCTGTTTTCCTTTTTCATTTTCAAATTCAAATTGAGTTCAAGTTCAAATTCAAACTTTGTATGGATCTTCATTTATAAACTCATCTTTTTGAAATTAAAAATGCTAAACCTGAAGATATTTGGTTATTCATTTTATGTATATTTTCATATCTCTTCTCTTTTCTCCCTTTCCCATTTATTTTCTATTTTTCTATTTTTCCTTTCCACAAGTTTAAAGTTCAAACACTTAATTTGGATACACATATAGAACTCCAGCATAATGTGCAAAAACCTATTTTATGTATTTCTTTATTTATTTTAGTTCTTTTAGACAAGCTTTTAATCATATAGTAGAATAATCCCTACCTTATTACTTTTATCCTCATGGTTTTATTTAATGCACAACACATAAAACTCCCACATGAGAGCCAAATATGGTCTTATTTATTATTTTATTCACTTAAGCCAATGCTTTTAAATAGGGTGATGAGTCTTCACATGTTATGAGAATTCTAAAGGGAGAGAAAAAGAAAAATTCTAATGCAAGATCTTTGAAAATTTTTACTATATTCCCAAAATGAGATTTAGGGTGTTACAAATCCTACCCCCCTTAAAAATAATCTCGTCCTCGAGATTTGTAAGAAAAAGGGATGTATACTCATATTGTTCTCGGAACATATGCACAAACAAAGAAATCTCAGCATGAGGTATAATTCTTTAACAAAACATAGGGTCAATAGACCTTATTATTCCTTCTAACTTAGTATCAATCCAAATATTAACTAAAGTAAGAATTAGATCTTACATATAGTAGTATTTTATATATATGTTTGTGTAGCTTGGTGGAGTTAGGGTTTAGGAAAGCATGGATGTATATATGTATGTCCACTTTATTATGTAGGATAGAAGATGTCTTTAGGGCATATATAGGTTTGGGTAAGAAAGAGTAGGATAAGAAAAACTCCATCCAAGATTGTGGATCTTGACTCATCTTGGTGACCTTACTTAATCCTTGAAGACTTGGGTTGGTGTTCATCCTTCCTTGATGAAGTTGATCATCTTCTTCTCCAGTCTTGGTCTTATTGATTCATGGTTAGTGTATATCATCGGTTGGGAATATGGTTAGAATAGTTATGGATGAGATAGACTACATGATGTAAGTCACAAGTTCATTTTAGGTAGGGGTTGATAGACTATGCAATCCATCATTACTCTATTGGTTTATGTAACTTGTTATATGGGTCAAGTTGTTGGGTAGGGATTAGTGGCTCTAAGTCACCAATTTAGACTTAAGTGAATGTGGAGTATGGCCTTATCCATTGTACCAGCACTAAGTAACTCAATCCATCTTAGATCATATTGGATTAGATAGAATCCAGATTAGGTTGGTATGACTAGATTAAACTAGTTAAGATTAGCTAGATCTACCAGGGTAGGATAAATATTATTAGGATATGTTAGAATCTTTTAAGATAGGATGGATTATACGGTGTAGGTAGGTCAGAAGCTCTATTAGGTTAACACCGAGGGATTATGCAACTATTGGATGGGTAAGGTAGTTGCATATGATCAGATTGTTGTATGTAGTCAAGTTAATCTAGGGCATCAATTTAGCTTAAATCATTTTTATAGGAGTGAGGTCTAATCCATTTCACTAGTACTAACTAATTTATTAAATAACTCACTTTGGATCATATTAGATTAGATGGGATCTAGATTGGTATCACCGGATTAGTCTAGACAATATCTAATTACTTTAAATTAGATCATGGTTGATATTTTAGACTAGGATAAATATGCTAATTAGGGTAAGATGAATCCATGAGGATAAGGTAGAATCTTGTGAGGTCAGTTAGATTTATTGGGATAAGGATAAAATCTTTTCAAGATAAGATGAGTATCTTTTAAGATGAGATGGATCTATTAAGATAAGGGAGGGTCTTTTAAGATAAGATGGATCTATTAAACTTGATATATGTTTAATGGGGGGATAATCTATGTTGTCTATTTTATAAGTATTCTCCCTTATGTCTAGGTGTAAGTATAGATGCAATTATGGACATTACTCCACAACCCATCACACTCAATCAAAGATCCAAATCAGACAAGTATCATAAGAACAAACATTCAAATACATAGACACTTATAAAAATAGTTTTGTTTTTGTTCCTAGGAGTAGGTCTCCTATTCCTAAGGTCACTTTAGGTACGGATTTCAAAGTGTGAAATCCATTTTTGTCTTTAGAAAAGAAAAGATAAGAATAATCAGAGTAAAGCGGAAATAGTTGAGAAAAGATTAAGAAAAGTTTCAGAAAGAATCAGAGTAGCAAAGGTAAGTAGATAATGGTTGTCCAGTTCTATCTAGGTTTCGTCCTACAGTCAACATCCCTCTGATACCACTTCTGTAACACCCGGATTTTAGGGGTCCAAAACCCGGGGTTAACATAAACACCAGGTATGCTGGGACCAAGTCTCAAACATATGATGTATAGTGGCACAGGATCGAATGTCACATCTTTATATATAACAGGAGTTCTATACAAAATAAATAATTACATTATAAGGAGACAACGGTCCAGCAACCCAAAAGTTGACTGGGAGACGACGACCTAGACCTCTCACGAACTCATCACAGCATCCTCCATGAGCATCATCCTGCAGTACCTGGTCTTGACCTGTGGTGTATGTGAGACAGCAAGAGTGAGCTCACATACGTTCATCGCTCAACAAGTTGTGGGGAATAATGTGCATGAACTCGCCAAAGGTGGGAGCTCACGTGAAGTGTAAGGCTTACCAAAGAAGATGGTTAGAGCTGAGCATTGCTTTTAAAGTTGGTCAAAATTTTATTAGCAGTTACTAAGTATAAGTAAATACCAAACCCAATTAAGTAATAGAACAAAAGTAACCACATCACCTGCGATGCAATGCATATGACAAATTGAATTTAGTTCCATAATTTAATCATGTGAGTGTCCGAGCTGCTCATGATCGTGAGCACGGCTAGTATACCAGTTTTACACTCTGCAGAGGTTGCGCATCTTTACCCACAAGTCGTGTATCCTATGTCGCCAGGGTTTGCAAAGCCCTAAGACACTTCCGAGGTGAATGGCTAGGGATCCACTACGAGGCCTTTACAAAGTTCCACTAGCTTCCGAAAACCCGCTACAGTTTATAGGAAGATCCAGTGCAGGAATCCCTTGCAGGACCGCCATCGCAGCAAAATCCTCCCGAGGGCCTCCCTACACTGACCTCTCCCCTACTGCCCTTGCCCCTTTCGGGTAAGGTAGTCTTCCACTAGCTTTCCTAATTAATCAGCCAAGGGCGTCCCATTCCACCCTCATGGTAGCACTGTTTTCCCGGGTGGTTCTCCATGTTCCAATTAACATAATGATCTCAACATGAATCATAAATAACAACTGATAACAAAAGTATAATCATGAATGGTGTATCTCCATACCCAAAACCACATATAGCACTTAGCAAGTACTACCCAGAAAGTTCAGTGGTAAACAAGGTATAAAGATAGACAAACTAGGGTAACCTATTGGGTCCCATCAAAATTAACCTATGCAGATCATTATGATTAATTAGAACAT
The DNA here is from genome assembly GCA_029449295.1 of Zea luxurians. Lineage (NCBI taxonomy): Eukaryota > Viridiplantae > Streptophyta > Magnoliopsida > Poales > Poaceae > Zea > Zea luxurians. The sequence continues at coordinate 37,275,743 of JAOPSE010000001.1, read as the reverse complement.
GAGTAGGTGAAAAGAAGTGATCAAGGGCACAACTTGCCTGGGCCTTGAGAATCCAGGTACCAGGATGATCTTCAGATGACACGTGTCCTCACTGCTAGTCGTAGCAATACAAACATACATGGTATAGGCAAAATTAACATTACACCAAACATATATGCAAAATACATATTAATAATCTACATATTAAAATAAAATTCTAGGAACAGAAATCATAATTTTTGGAGTTATATATTTCAAGTTATGAATTTCCTAAGGTTTAAGGTGATTATGATATGATTAAATGATAAATAAATTTTCTGACAGAGTTCATGTCAAAACAGTGATTCTAAATGGTAGAGAATATTATTACAAAATTTTAGGAATTGGAATGACTCAATTTGGAGCTAAAATGAATTAGTTATGAATTAATTAAGTTCTAGTAATTATTTTCATATTAAAAATCTATTTTCTATTCTATTTATTCAATTTAACTGAGTTCTGGACCGAGCCCCAATTTCAGGAAAGTCCAGGGTTCTCGGCGCAAGATTCCCGAGACACAGGGAATAGTGTCCGAGGACGGCGGGTTGTTTTCACGGAAACAGGAGGTCTCTTTTGTAAAACGTACGGGCCGAAGGGGTAAGGAGGGCTCTCGGCCGTTGGATCCGCAGCGGAGGGCACGGATTAGATCGCCGTTTCGTCGAACCGGTATGCGATTGTAGCCGTCGGATCCGAGATCAACGATCTAGGTTTAATGAAGGATTCATAGCGTTCTGGCCGTCCGATCGATCCTACGGTCCAGATCGGCCCAGCGAAGGGGGTATCTCCCTAATCTAATCACAGCCGTTCAACGAAGATCGAACGACCCTGGCTCGTTCCCCCACCTCCCGACCGAGCGGACGGCGGCGCCGCCCACCAACCGCGGTGGGACATCGCCGGAGCCCGCGCAATCCGGTCATCCGCTACCCCGTGCCCAAAATTAAACAGTGCTACGCGTACAAGAGGTCAAGGCGAGATCGATCGTGGGCTTTTTACCTCGGATTGTCGACTTGCCGGCGTTGGCCACGGCGTGGTGCGGATCCGCGGCGAAAGCGAAGTTCGGCGAGGAATTCGGTTGATCCTCCCTGCCTCCGCTGACGCGATTTCGCCGCAGCAGCAACCCACGCACCACGGTGACCCGCCCAGGCCCCTCACGAGTCCCGGCGCGGCGGTGTAGAAAGGGGGTCCTCGGCAGCGGCGGCGGATCGGGTTATGGCGCTGCCAGGGAACGGCGGTGAAGCTCGGGTCGGTGCTCAGCGATGGAATAGAGGAGGAGGCGAGCTTGGTGAGCTTTTATACCCGGAGCAAAGTCCGAGCGAGGAGGAGGCGCTAGGTTCCCGGCGGGGAAGTCGCGCGAGTTCGTTGCGGCGAGTTCGTTGAAGACGGACCCGACGAGTGGGCCCCGCGAACCAGAGACAGAGAGAGCAGACGAGCGCGGGACGAGAGAAACTGAGCAGGGGGCCCCGTGTGTCAGTGAGAGGCGAGAGCGCGCGTGAGGGGGAGAGGGGCTGCCCCGTGGGTCCCGCGTGTCGGCGCCGGGTTGAGGATGGGCCGGCGCGCGCGAGTTAGTGGGCTGAAATGCGCGAAGTCGGCCCAGCTAGCTCCATTTACCTTTTTCTTTTTATATTTTCTGTTTTCCTTTTTCATTTTCAAATTCAAATTGAGTTCAAGTTCAAATTCAAACTTTGTATGGATCTTCATTTATAAACTCATCTTTTTGAAATTAAAAATGCTAAACCTGAAGATATTTGGTTATTCATTTTATGTATATTTTCATATCTCTTCTCTTTTCTCCCTTTCCCATTTATTTTCTATTTTTCTATTTTTCCTTTCCACAAGTTTAAAGTTCAAACACTTAATTTGGATACACATATAGAACTCCAGCATAATGTGCAAAAACCTATTTTATGTATTTCTTTATTTATTTTAGTTCTTTTAGACAAGCTTTTAATCATATAGTAGAATAATCCCTACCTTATTACTTTTATCCTCATGGTTTTATTTAATGCACAACACATAAAACTCCCACATGAGAGCCAAATATGGTCTTATTTATTATTTTATTCACTTAAGCCAATGCTTTTAAATAGGGTGATGAGTCTTCACATGTTATGAGAATTCTAAAGGGAGAGAAAAAGAAAAATTCTAATGCAAGATCTTTGAAAATTTTTACTATATTCCCAAAATGAGATTTAGGGTGTTACAACTCTATGCCAAGTTTAGCAAGTGCGAGTTTTGGATTGACAAGGTGCCATTTCTTGGACATATTATTTCTAATGGAGGAATAGCAGTGGATCCTGCTAAAGTGAAGGAGATAATGGAGTGGAGAGTGCCTTCGGAGATTCTTGGGACTCGCAGGATATTATCGGAGATTTATTGAAGGATTCTCTAAGATTGCCAAGCCTATGACCTTGCTTCTTGAGAAGGGAAGAGAATTTAAGTGGGATGAGAAGTGCCAAGAAAGCTTTGATCAACTGAAGAAGAGATTGATGTCGCCCCCAGTGTTGGTTATGCCAGATCTACAGAAAGGATTTGAAATTTATTATGATGCATGTGGCCAAGGATTGGGATGTGTGCTCATGCAAGAAGGACATGTGATTGCCTATGCATCTCATCAGTTGCGGAAACATGAAGTTAACTACCCCACTCATGACTTAGAACTGGCAGCGGTTGTGCACGCACTTAAAATTTGGAGACACTACATTATGGGAACTAAGTGCCAAGTATACAAGATCATAAGAGTTTGAAGTATATATTCACTTAGAAGGATCTCAACCTTAGGCAACGCCGTTGGTTGGAGCTTATTAAGGATTATGATTTGGAGATTCACTACCACCCGGGCAAGGCGAATTTGGTTGCAGACGCCTTGAGTCGGAAGGAGCATGTTCACTCCGCTTTTGTTGTCCAGCTACGTGATGAATTAGCAAAAGATTTTGAGAGACTCAATCTGGGAATTGTCACGCATACGGAGGGAGTTACCATTGAATTGGAACCTACCTTGGAGCAAGAAATTCGTAAAGATCAGGTTGGTGATGCTAAAATTCAAGAGATTAAGGATCTAATTACTGGAGGTCGAGGTCCAGAATTCACGGAAATGAGCAAGGCACCGTGTGGTTCAAGGATCCGATATGTGTTCCTGAGATTGAAAGCCTTTGTGAGACTATACTGAAGGAAGCCCATGACTCGGATTATTCTATTCATCCTCCTAGGATTTGAAGCAGAGATACCGGTGGTATGGATTTAAGAGAGATGTAGCTGCACATGTGGCTATGTGTGATGTGTGTCATAGGGTCAAGGCCGAACATCAAAGACCAGCTGGACTATTGCACCCATTGAAGATACCCGAGTGGAAATGTGAAGAAATTGGTATGGATTTTATTGTTGGGCTACCCCGCACTCCAGCAGGATATGACTCTATTTGGGTAATTGTGGACAGACTGACAAAAGTGGCTCATTTCATACCAGTGAGGACTAATTACACGGGAGCCAAGCTACCAGAATTGTATATGACTCGGATAGTTTGTCTACATGGAGTGCCTAAGAAGATCGTGTCTGATCGAGGATCACAGTTTACTTCTCGGTTTTGGAAGAAGTTGCATGAGAGCTTGGATACAAAGTTGAATTTTAGTTCAGCCTACCATCCTCAGACTGATGGACAGACTGAAAGTACTAATCAAGTATTGGAGGACAGGTTGAGAGTTTGTGCCCTTCAGCATGGTAGTAGTTGGGACAAGAGTCTACCTTTTGCTGAGTTCTCTTATAATAATAGTTACCAAGCCAGTTTGAAGATGTCACCGTTTGAGGCTCTATATGGCAGAAAATGCAGGACTCCTCTATATTGGGATCAGACTGGAGAAAGATAGTTCTTTGGGCCTGAACTTATAAAAGAGGCAGAAGAACAAGTGCGAATCATAAGGGAGAATTTGAGAATTGCACAATCAAGGCAAAAGAGCTACGCTGATAATAGAAGAAGACCACTGGAATTTGGGGAAGGAGATCATGTGTACACCAAGGTGTCACCACTACGTGGATTGAGGAGAGTTAAAGTTAAGGGCAAATTGTCCCCTCGCTTTATTGGACCATTCGGAGTTTTTAGGCAAGTTGGATAGGTGGCCTATTAACTCGAGCTACCCGATAATCTATCTGATGTACATAATGTATTTTATGTATCTCAACTTAAGAAGTGTATCTGTGTCCCTGAGGAACAATTGCCAATGGAAGAGCTTAGTGATCAAGGAAATTTGGCTTATACGAAATGTCCTACCAAGATTCTTGATACGCTGACTCGAGTTACGAGAAATAAGGTTATAAAGATGTGCAAAGTGCAATGGAGTCACCATGGAGAAGATGAAGCTAGTTGGAAAAGAGAAGAAGAGCTTCGCATAGATTTTCCCCATCTTTTCCCTAGTCTTTCCTAAATCTCGAGGACGAGATTCTTATTAAGGGGGTAGGATTTGTAATACCCAATTTGTAAACAATCTGAATTATGTGTTTGCCCCATACTCATTGTAACATGGGGTCGGGGACCATAATTAGGGGTACCCTCAAGTCTCCTAATTCTCAGCTGGTAACCCCCATTAGCATAAAGCTGCAAAGGCCTGATGGGTGCGATCAAGTCAGGGATCAGTCCATTCAAGGGACGTGATCGCGCCTCGCCTGAGCCTAGCCTCGGAAAAGGGCAGCCGACCCCGGAGGATCTCCGCCTCGCCTGAGGCCCCCCTCCAACGGCGAACACGTTCCCGGCTCGCCCGAGGCCCTGTCTTCGCCGAGAAGCAACCCCGACCAAATCGCAGGAGCATTTAATGCAAAGGTGGCCTGACACCTTTATCCTGACGCGCGCCCCCCAGCTGACAGAGCCGAAGTGACCGCCGTCACTTCGCCGCTCCCCTGGCCGGTCTGACAGAAAGACAGCGCCGCCTGCGCCGCTCCGACTGCGGTGCCACTTGACAGAGTGAGGCTGACAGGCAGTCAGGCCCGGCCGCACGCACCATAGGAAACTCCGCTCCGCCCGACCCAGGGCTCAGACTTGGGCTAAGCCCCGGAAGACGGCGAACTCCGCTCCGCCCGACCCAAGGCACGGACTTGGGCTAAAGCCCCGGAAGACGGCGAACTCCGCTCCGCCCGACCCAGGGCTCGGACTTGGGCTAAAGCCCCGGAAGACGGCAAACTCCGCTCCGCCCGACCCAGGACTCGGACTCGGGCTAAGCCCCAGAAGACGGCGAACTCCGCTCCGCCCAACCTAGGGCTCGGACTTGGGCTCAGCCCTAGAAGACGACGAACTCCGCTTCACCCGACCCCAGGACTCCAATTCCGCCCTGGCCTCAGCCAACGGCCTCCGCCTCGCCCGACCTAGGGGCTCGGACTCGGCCTCGGCCACGGAAGACGAACTCGACCTCGACCTCGGAGGAGCTTCCACATCGCCCAACCTAGGGCGCGGACCAGCCACGTCAACAGGAGGCGCCATCATTACCCTACTCCAAGCTGACTCAGGCTACGGGGAACAAGACCGGCGTCCCATCTGGCTCGCTCCGCCAGATAGGCGATGATGGAGCCCCACACGCTCCCTGACGATGGCGGCTCTCGGCCCCCTTACGAAAGCAAGAGGACGTCGGCAAGGACTCGACGGCCCCGACAGCTGTCCCTCCGCCAGGCTCCAGCACTCCTCCGACGGCCACGACATCACACAAACCGGGCGCCAAAATCTCTCCGGCCGCCACGATGGCGTGTACTTAGGGCACTAGCTCTCCTCCGCTAGACACGTAGCACTCTGCTACACCCCCATTGTACACCTGGATGCTCTCCTTACGCCTATAAAAGGAAGGACCAGGGCCCTCTTAGAGAGGGTTGGCCGCGCGGGGACGAGGATGAGACGGGCGCTCGCGTGAGGCCACTCGCTCCTTCCCCCGTCTGGACGCTTGTAACCCCCTACTGCAAGCGCACCCGACCTGGGCGCGGGACGAACACGAAGGCCGCGGGATTTCCACCTCTCTCACGCCCATCTCCGGCCACCTCGCTTTCCCCCCTTCGCGCTCGGCCTCGCGTCGACCCATCTGGGCTGGGGCACGCGGCGACACTTCACTCGTCGGCTCGGGGACCCCCCGGTCTCGAAACGCCGACAGTTGGCGTGCCAGGTAGGGGCCTGCTGGGTGTTGACGAACAGCTTCCCGTCAAGCTCCAGATGGGTAGTCTCCAGCAACCTCTCCAGCCCGGGACGGTGCTCCGTTTCGGGAACCTTGAGTTCATATCCCTCGACGGCATCTACAACATGATACTCTTTCCACCGCTGGGCGACAGCGACAGTGGCGGCCGACAGTCCGCCCGCCGGCGGCGGGATCGACGACGTCTTCCCCGCGTGGTGGGAGAACAACCTTCGAGCTCGCCCCGTCTTCTTCCCCGTCGACGGAGGAGGAGGAGGCGGGGCAACCAAGGCCAAGCAGGAGGCGGCGCCTCGTCGGCCGTCGAGCGAGTCGACAACGCCAGCACTCCAACGGGGGGCGCGCCGGGCATCGGCCTCGCGCTTGAGATGAAGACGAGCGTTGTCTCCCCGCGACACGTCAATCCCGAGCAAACGGACGACACCAACACGCTCGCGAAAGGCTTGCTAGGTGTCACCCTCGTACCTGAGACGACGGTGCAGTCAGTCCCCGATGTGACCTCGTCACCACCCGTCGACCAAGAGGTACCGACTGATTCCCATCCCACGCCTCTCAGATTTAGCCTCGACCCGCCTAGCGGCTTCGCTTTGGCCGATGATTTCGTAGAGGCGAATCCGAACCCTCTAGGGTCTCGTATGCGGTCACCTTGGGACCGGTTGACGGACGTCTCGACCTACGGGCCCTCTGGGTCCGAGGAAGACGACGAGCCCAGCTTCTGTTGGGATTTCTCTGGACTTGGCAACCCCGGTGCCATGCGGGACTTCATGACCGCATGCGACTGCTGCCTTTCCGACTGTTCCGACGGTAGCCGTAGCCTCGGCGACGAGGACTGCGGCCCGAGCCGCGAATGTTTCCACGTCGATCTAGGGGGTCCCTCCAAAGGCAACCATCTCAGCATGCCGGAGGATGGTGATCTCCCTAGGCCGGTGCCTCGCGTTGACATCCCGCGAGAGCTAGCTGTGGTCCCCGTTCCGGCGGGGGGTCACGACCCACAACTCGAGCAAATCCGCGGGGTGCAGGCCAGGCTCGACGAGGGAGCAGGAGCGCTCGAGCCAATCCACCGGGACGTCGGGCAGGCATGGGCGGGCCAACCTCCGGCCAGAGAAATGCGTCATCTACCCTAGGGCTTCCAGCACCGCATCGCCGACGATGTTAGGGTCAGGCCGCCACCCGCATCCAGTGGGGTCGGCCAGAACCTGGCTGCAGCAGCAATGCTCCTCCGCGCGATGCCGGAGCCATCAACCACCAAGGGGTGGCGAATCCGGGGAGAGCTCAAGGATCTCCTGGAAGGCGCCGCGGTCCGGCGGGCCGAGAGCTCCGCCTCCCGAAGGCAGGGGTACCCCTCGGAACATCATGCCGCGACTTCCCGATTCGTGCGAGAAGCCTCGGTCTACACCGGGCGCACGCGCAACACAGCGCCTGCGGCCCCGGGTCGCCTCGGCAACGAGCACCACCACCGCGATCGTCGGGCCCACCTCGACGAGAGGGTGCGCCGAGGCTACCACCCCAGGCATGGGGGACGCTACGACAGCGGGGAGGATCGGAGTCCCTCGCCCGAACCACCCGGTCCGCAGGCCCTCAGCCGGGCCATACGACGGGCGCCGTTCCCGACCCGGTTCCGACCCCCGACTACTATCACAAAGTACTCGGGGGAGACGAGACCGGAACTGTGGCTCGCGGACTACCGTCTGGCCTGCCAACTGGGTGGAACGGACGATGACAACCTCATCATCCGCAACCTCCCCCTTTTCCTCTCCGACACCGCTCGCGCCTGGTTGGAGCACCTTCCTCCGGGGCAGATCTCCAACTGGGACGACCTAGTCCAAGCTTTCGCCGGCAATTTCCAGGGCATGTACGTGTGCCCCTGGAATTCCTGGGACCTCCGAAGCTGCCGACAGCAGCCGGGAGAGTCTCTCCGGGACTACATCCGGCGATTCTCGAAGCAGCGCACCGAGCTACCCAACATCACCGACTCGGATGTCATCGGCGCGTTCCTCGCTGGCACCACCTGCCGCGACCTGGTGAGCAAGCTGGGTCGTAAGACCCCCACCAGGGCGAGTGAGCTGATGGACATCGCCACCAAGTTCGCCTCCGGCCAGGAGGCGGTCGAGGCTATCTTTCAGAAGGACAAGCAGCCCCAGGGCCGCCCATCGGAAGATGCCCCCGAGGCGTCAGCTCAGCGCGGTGCCAGGAAGAAGGGCAAGAAAAAGTCGCAAGCGAAACGCGACGCCGCCGACGCGGACCTTGTCGCCGTCGCCAAGCACAAGAACCCTCGGAAGCCCCCAGAGGTCCCAACCTCTTCGACAAGATGCTCAAGGAGCCGTGCCCCTATCACCAGGGGCCCGTCAAGCACACCCTTGAGGAGTGCGTCATGCTTCGGCGCCACTTCCATAGGGCTGGGCCACCCGCGGAGGGTGGCAGGGCCCACGACGACGACAAGAAGGAAGATCACCAAGCAGGAGAGTTCCCCGAGGTCCGCGACTGCTTCATGATTTACGGCGGGCAAGCGGCGAACGCCTCGGCTTGGCACCGCAAGCAAGAGCGTCGGGAGGTCTGTTCGGTGAAGGTGGCGGCGCCAGTCTACCTGGACTGGTCCGACAAGCCCATCACCTTCGACCAAGCCGACCACCCCGACCATGTGCCGAGCCCGGGGAAATACCCGCTCATCGTCGACCCCGTCATCGGCGACGTCAGGCTCACCAAGGTCCTCATTGACGGTGGCAGCAGCCTCAACATCATCTACGCCGAGACCCTCAGGCTTCTGTGTATCGATCTGTCCTCGGTCCGGGCGGGCGCTGCGCCTTTCCATGGGATCATCCCTCGGAAGCGCGTCCAGCCCCTCGGACAACTCGATCTTCCCGTCTGCTTCGGAATGCCCTCCAACTTCCAAAGGGAGACCCTGATGTTCGAGGTGGTCGGGTTCCGAGGAACCTACCACGCGGTATTGGGGAGGCCCTGCTACGCGAAGTTCATGGCCGTCCCCAACTACACCTACCTAAAGCTCAAGATGCCGGGCCCCAACGGGGTCATCACCGTCGGTCCCACGTACAAACACGCGTTCGAATGCGACGTGGAGTGCGTGGAGTACGCCGAGGCCCTCGCCGAGTCCGAGGCCCTCATCGCCGACCTGGAGAGCCTCTCCAAGGAGGTGCCAGACATGAAGCGTCATGCCGGCAACTTCGAGCCAGCGGAGACGGTTAAGTCCGTCCCCCTCGACCCTAGCAGCGACGCCTCCAAGCAAGTCCGGATCGGCTCCGGGCTCGATCCCAAATAGGAAGCAGTGCTCGTCGACTTTCTCCGCGCGAACGCCGACGTCTTCGCGTGGAGTCCCTCGGACATGCCCGGCATACCGAGGGATGTCGCCGAGCACTCGCTGGACATCCGAGCTGGAGCCCGACCCGTCAAGCAGCCTCTGCGCCGATTCGACGAGGAGAAGCGCAGAGCCATAGGCGAGGAGATCCACAAGCTAATGGCGGCAGGGTTCATCAAAGAGGTATTCCATCCCGAATGGCTTGCCAACCCTGTGCTTGTGAGAAAGAAAGGGGGGAAATGGAGGATGTGTGTAGACTACACTGGTCTGAAGAAAGCATGTCCGAAGGTTCCCTACCCTCTGCCTTGCATCGATCAGATCGTGGATTCCACTGCTGGGTGCGAAACCCTGTCTTTCCTTGATGCCTACTCAGGGTATCACCAAATCAGGATGAAAGAGTCCGACCAGCTCGCGACTTCTTTCATCACACCCTTCGGCATGTACTGCTATGTCACCATGTCGTTCGGCTTGAGGAATGCGGGCGCGACGTACAGGCGGTGCATGAACCATGTGTTCGGCGAACACATTGGCCGCACGGTCGAGGCTTACGTCGATGACATCGTAGTCAAGACGAGGAAAGCCTATGACCTCCTTTCCGACCTTGAAGTGACATTCCGATGTCTCAAGGCAAAAGGCGTCAAGCTCAATCCCGAAAAGTGTGTCTTCGGGGTGCCCCGAGGCATGCTCTTGGGGTTCATCGTCTCCGAGCGGGGCATCAAAGCCAACCCGGAGAAGATCGCAGCCATCACCAGCATGGGGCCCATCGAGGACTTGAAAGGCGTACAGAGGGTCATGGGATGTCTCGTGGCTCTGAGCCGCTTCATCTCACGCCTCGGCGAAAGAGGTCTACCCCTGTACCGCCTCTTAAGGATGGCCGAGCGCTTCACTTGGACCCCTGAGGCCGAGGAAGCCCTTGGGAACCTGAAGGCGCTCCTCACAAAGGCGCCTATCTTGGTGCCCCCAGCTGCCGGAGAAGCCCTCTTGGTCTACGTCGCCGCGACCACTCAGGTGGTTAGCGCCGCGATTGTGGTCGAGAGGCAAGAAGAGGGGCATGCATTGCCGTTCAGAGGCCAGTCTACTTCGTCAGCGAGGTACTATCCGAAACCAAGATCCGCTACCCACAAATTCAGAAGCTGCTGTACGCGGTGATCCTAACACGGCGGAAGTTGCGACACTACTTCGAGTCTCATCCGGTAACTGTGGTGTCATCCTTCCCCCTGGGGGAGATCATCCATTGCCGAGAGGCCTCGGGTAGGATTGCAAAGTGGGCGGTGGAGATCATGGGCGAGACGATCTCGTTCGCCCCCCGGAAGGCCATCAAGTCCCAGGTCCTAGCGGACTTCGTGGCTGAATGGGCCGACACCCAGCTCCCGACGGCTTCGATCCAACCGGAGCTTTGGACCATGTTTTTCGACGGGTCGCTGATGAAGACAGGGGCCGGCGCAGGCCTCCTCTTCGTCTCGCCCCTCGGGAAGCACCTACGCTACGTGCTACGCCTCCACTTCCCGGCGTCCAACAATGTGGCGGAGTACGAGGCTCTGGTAAACGGGTTGCGAATCGCCATCGAGCTAGGGGTTCGACGCCTCGACGCTCGCGGTGACTCGCAGCTCGTCATCGACCAAGTCATGAAGAACTCCCACTACCGCGACCCGAAGATGGAAGCCTACTGGGATGAGGTTCGGCGCCTGGAAGACAAGTTCTACGGGCTCGAGCTCAACCACATCGCTCGGCGCTACAACGAGACTGCGGACGAGCTGGCTAAAATAGCCTCGGGGCGAACAACGGTTCCCCCGGACGTCTTCTCCCGAGACCTGCATCAACCCTCTGTCAAGATCAACGACGCGCCCGAGCCTGAGGCGCCCTCGACCCAGCCCGAGGTACCCTCGGCACAGTCCGAGGCACCCTCGGCTCAGACCGAGGTACCCTCGGCACGGCCCTAGGCACCCTCGGTTTGGCCCGAGGTACCCTCGGCCCCCGAGGGTGAAACGCTGCGCGTCGAGGGGGAGCAAAGCGGGGTCACGCCTGATCGAAACTGGCAGACCCCGTACCTGCAATATCTCCACCGAGCCGAAGCTCGGCGATTGGCGCGGTGCGCCAAGTCATTCGTCTTGCTGGGAGAAGGGAAGGAGCTCTACCACCGCAGCCCTTCAGGCATCCTCCAGCGATGCATCTCCACCACCGAAGGTCAGGAACTCCTCCAAGAAATACACTCGGGGGCTTGCGGCCACCACGCAGCACCTCGAGCCCTTGTCGGAAATGCTTTCCGACAAGGTTTCTACTGGCCAACGGCGGTGGCCGACGCCACTAGAATTGTCCGCGCCTGCGAAGGGTGTCAGTTCTATGCAAGGCAAACCCACCTGTCCGCTCAGGCTCTACAGACAATACCCATCACATGACCTTTTGTTGTGTGGGGTCTGGACCTCGTCGGCCCCTTGCAGAAGGCACCCGGGGGCTACACGCACCTGTTGGTCGCCATCGACAAATTTTCCAAGTGGATCGAGGTCCGACCCCTGAACAGCATCAGGTCCGAGCAGGCAGTGGCGTTCTTCACCAACATCATCCATCGTTTCGGGATCCCGAACTCCATCATCACCGACAACGGTACCCAGTTCACCGGCAAAAAGTTCCTGGACTTCTGCGAGGATCACCACATCCGGGTAGACTGGGCTGTCGTGGCTCACCCCATGACAAATGGGCAAGTAGAGCGTGCCAACGACATGATTCTACAAGGACTCAAGCCTCGGATCTACAACGACCTCAACAAGTTCGGCAAGCGATGGATGAAGGAACTCCCCTCGGTGGTCTGGAGCCTTAGGACGACACTGAGCCGAGCCACGGGCTTCACGCCGTTCTTCCTAGTCTATGGGGCCGAGGCCATCTTGCCCACAGACCTGGAGTACGGTTCCCCGAGGACGAGGGCCTATGACGACCAAAGCAACCAAGCTAGTCGAGAAGACTCGCTGGACCAGCTGGAAGAGGCTCGGGACAAGGCCTTACTACACTCGGCGCGATACCAGCAGTCCATGCGACGCTACCACGCCCGAGGGGTCCAGTCCCGAGACCTCCAGGTGGGCGACCTGGTGCTTCGGCTGTGACAAGACGCCTGAGGTCGACACAAGCTCACGCCCCCCTAGGAGGGGCCGTTCGTCATCGCCAAAGTTCTAAAACCCAGAACATACAAGCTGGCCAACAGTCAAGGCGAGGTCTACAGCAACGCTTGGAACATCCAACAGCTACGTCGCTTCTACCCTTAAGATGTATTGAAGTTGTTGATATACCTCACTCTCACGCAAAGTTTAGTCATCAAGGAAGGGTCAGCCTTGCCTCGGCAAAGCCCGACCCTCCCTCGGGGGCTAAAAGGGGGGAACCCCATCTGCGTCGAAATTTTCCTCGAAAAAAATCTTTTCTGCCAGAATGCTTTTCGTGCTCTTCGACTACTTCAAAAGTAGATCCTAAAAACGGCGGAGTACATGTAAGCAGCCAAGGATGACCAAGCCGAGGGACTCCTACGCCTCCAGGATACGGATACATCACTGATCACCTTCTGCGATAAGTAACTCGCGCTCGGATAAGTGACTCCACGGACCGAACAAGTCTTCATGCTCGAGAAGCTCCTCTGCCGAAATGATTTTTCGGGCCTTCTAGACTGCGTCGGTAACAGAACCCTATGGGCGAGTAGGAGCGCGCGTAAGCGGTAAGGCCGACCGAGCCGAGGGATTCCTACGCCTCCGGGATACGAATACCTCACTCATCACCTTCCGTGAAAAGCAACTCGCGCCCGCACAAACAGTTCTGTTACCGACAAAAAAGTCCAGATACTCGAAACAGGAGGAAAGGAGACGCGGCTTTACAATACGGCGAGGGTGTGTTTCGGCCTCGGCGGCCGCAGAAAACGCACGCTACAAGATAATCCGATCCAACAGGCTCGGATCCTGACGGCTAAAGGGAGCAGCAGCACCCTCGGCGTCGACAACACCTCTGGCGAGGTCCGACCTAGCCTCGGACGGCGACGCGGTCCAAGGGCCTCTGCTCTGAAGGACGACGTCATCACCAAGCCCGGGCCATCGCCGCCAGGGTCTTCTCCAAGAATCCGGCCCGAGCAGGCGGCTCGGCCGGTCACCCCGGGGCCTCAGCTAGCTGTTCCCCAAGGACATCAGCCCGGCCCGAGGCCTCGGCAGGTCAATTCCGGCGTCGGTCCCGCTAACGGACGACTCGGCCAGGCTCCGGCCGACCTGGTTGTCTTTTCGAGCCGACTATGCCTCTGTTTGCGCTGGCACCGCTACCCCTGGCCTTGGCTCATCGAAGAGCGGCCGAGGGTTTCCTCTAACTAAGCAAGGGAAGCCTCGGACAACAAGGCTGACCGAGCTGAGGGACTCCTACGCCTCCGGGATATGGATACCTCACTCGTCACCTTTACACGGGGTGACTCACGCTTGGTGAAGCGGTTCAGACAACCAACAGGCGAGTCTTAGTGCTCGAAAATGGGGAAAAAACACGGCTCCGTGCCGAACTTACATACATGTTCAGGCCTCGACAGCCGCAATGAACATAACACTGGCATTCGAAGTGCCATTACAAATAGAACTCTGGTTCCACCTCCGCAGGTACGAACAACCCCACTCGATGGGGGAGGGGCCTGCGGAGCAACAGAAGACCGACGAACGGCTCGCCGTCGCCCGCCCCAGCAGCGGCGACGATGAAGACTTCTGCTCCGGGGGGCCGAACAGCAGCAACAATGACCTCAGGGCGGATGCTGCTGCCAGGAGGCCCCCGCCCGTGCCCAAACTCGTGAGGCAAGGACGGGCGGAAGGCCGTGGAGTTGGAGGTCGATCCGCGGGTGGCGCCGGCGAGCTCGTCGGCGGCGGAACCTCTTCCAGCAGTCGTGGCGGAAGGCGGCACCGGGAGCGGCTCCGAAGCCACTCGGCTCAGAGAGCCGGGCACGGTGCAGCTGTCAGTGCCACGGACGGCTCCCACCCTTCCCCCCGATCACTGAAGGAAGGAGCAGGCCACCGCACACGCAGGGGGCCGACCCCAACTCGGCACAATCCCCTCCCCAGCCCTGGTGATGAAAATCCTTGAGGCTGAGGGAGGGGCAGAGTCCGTGGCCCGGTTTGCTCTCCCCCGCCATCGAACTGGAGGTCACCATCTTGGGTGACCGCCGGCGGAGGGGTACGACCGGGCTGCATGATGAAAATCCTTGAAGCCGAACGACGGCTGAATGGTACCAACTTCCGCGGAGTTGCGTTCCTCCAACAACGAAGCGGAAAGACGGTGGATATCCCCCATCTGGGGGCTTGGAAGGTGGAAAGACACGATGCATAAGGGAGCGCGAAGACACGGTCGCCTTCCAAGAGGGTCACCCTCCTTTTAAAGGCGACTCTCCCCACTTGCGTCCCCAGCCGTCGTGGGCTGAGTCTTCTCCAACACGCTCCAAGGTCCTCCCCCTACGGCGCGGGGGCTGGGTCCCACATGTCATGCAAGCTGGCCCAGAGCAAAAGAAGCCAAACCGCCGCGCGTGGTGCGTGCAACCGCCCAGCGGTTACAAGCGGCTCTCCACTTTTGCCCAGACCAGCGGGCGAAAGGGCGGGCAGCCACGTAGGCGGCATGCAACCGCGCCAAGTGGGCGCGCTTCTTCGACTCCCAACACGCCCAGCATGGAGGCCCAGACCCACGCGTCATGCAACCGGCGCGCCGAATGCTTCGTGCAGGCAACTGCACCGCCACCTGCGCCACCACCGCGCCTCCTCGACTGCGGAACCAATACCGTGACTCGAGACGACCCAGCGCACGACCCAGCGGCTCCAGCCCGGCGCGACGGTCAATGCGGTCGAAAACGGGCCGGCAGTAATGGCGGTGGCAGGCGGGCAGGACCAGCGGTCACGTCGTCAGCCAAGCTCACGTCCCATCCGGGGGCAGCGAGAGAACCCTCTCTCACGGCGTGAAGACAACGCGCCCGTGACCCGTTCCTCGAACGGCTCGCGCATGCGCAACGGCTACCCCGCGAACCACTCGCCCTGTCGCATTAACTCCGCGGCAGGACAGGCGGCGCCTCTGGCAGGAGAAGCGAGCGACGCTTCGCCTTCACCATAATGACCGCGTCAAAAAAAGGTACGCCGCGTCGTTCGATTTCATATCCTTTTCCTTTTTTCCTCTTTCTCTCTCTTGCAACAGGGACCGCGAAAGGGGGATACCCCGAAAAGGATCCTTCCCTGTGAAGGAACCAGGCTCCGAGCCTCCCTACTGATCAGAGGTTCGAAGGCTGGCCCCTCGGAAGGGTTCAACAGCCGCCTCAGAGCATGTGGGCTCCACACCCACTACTGGTCAGAGGTTCGAAGGCCGGCCCCTCGGAAGGGTTCAACGGCTGCCTCAGGCTACTCGGGCTCCGCGCCCACTACTGATCAGGGGTTCGAAGGCTGGCCCCCGAAGGGTTCACAGCCGCCTCAGACACAGAGCGAGGGATGACCATGGGTACGTTCGATACATAACCAAGGCTCGGGCTGCGCTCCCGAGGTACCCTAGGACATTTCTGAGACCAGCGGGAACGATCTTGTAATGGAATCCCATCAGAGGGAGGCATCGAGCCCTCGGACCCCGTCGCCAGGGGACCGGTTCCGGCAGATCACCCGCAGGTACTTTTGGGCGTGCCTCTGGGCCCCTAGCTGACCCCTAACGAATGGGGCACGGATGTCCGCTCGGATCACCCGCCTGCAGCTCACCGGAGACACCATGTTCGGCGCCCACCGAGGGCAACATGGCGCTCTCCCCCCCTCCTCCTTGCGGAAAGGCGACGCATGGGCATATGTAAAAAAGTCGAGTCTGTCCCTGATCGCCCTCTCGCCCTGTGCAGAGGCTCGGGGGCTGCTCTCGCAAACCCGGCTCCGGCCAAACCGTTGACAGCGTCAACATACCAGCCTGAGAACTTGGGACCCGACTGTACACCCGGGCTACGGCCAGCTTGCATAAGGGAACGACCAGACCAGCCGAAGCATTGCGCGAGGCGTTAAGACCTCAGAGGAGTCAAACCACTCCTTCGAGGCCTCGGGGGCTACACCCGGCGGGTGCGCTCGCGCGCACCCACCGGAACAAAACGCAACCGAGAAAGGCTGGTCCCCTTGCAAAAAAGTGCGACGAAAGCCTCCAAGCGAGTGCTAACACTCCCTCTGAGGCTCGGGGGCTACTGTCGGGGACCATAATTAGGGGTACCCTCAAGGCTCCTAATTCTCAGCTGGTAACCCCCATTAGCATAAAGCTGCAAAGGCCTGATGGGTGCGATCAAGTCAGAGATCAGTCCATTCAAGGAACGCGATCGCGCCTCGCCCGAGCCTAGCCCCTGGTGTTACTATGACTAAAACTTGAGCATGGCATCATAAGCATTGACATTGCATATGTTTGACACACCTAGAGTGCATTCACTAGGCAAAAATTTCAAACAAGTTGTATTGTTTTCAGGTTTTGCAAATAAGACCCTGGATAGGAAGCTTTACCCTAAACAAGGATTAAAGGGGTAAGACTTAACCCAACTTGAGAAAATCTAAATACTTTAGGATAATAGTTATAAAATATCCCCAAAAACAAAGTTGAACCACAATTATACCCCTGGGATACTAAAAACTCTAAATAGAACCCTGGAAGACCCAAAACTAAACCCTAGGGGCTTATGTGCAAAATTAGTCCACTTTTAGACTAAAGTGCAAAAACCAAGTTAAATAAGTATCTAAAGTCATTTGGGGCACTCATATGTGAATTTACAAGCCAAACCCTAAGTTTTGGACTTAAATGCAAAAAGGACCCCCAATTGAGATTTCTCTAAGTCTGAAACTTAGTGTTATGGGCTCAACTTTTGAGCTTTGTAACTTTCAAACTATAAGGTTTTTGCCCTAGGTCACCACACCAAATTTGAAGATCTATCAAAAGAGAACAACTTTGCTTAAGGTTGCAAGCTCACTTGTTGAGAAAAATCCAGAGATATTTAAGCCTGAAGTCAGGCTGTCAGACTGATTTGGTCTGAATTTTCAGACTAGCAGTGAATTATCACCAACTTCAAACCCAATTCCAGACATGATCCAGTGCTCTAATGAGTTCAATCTCTATAGTCGATTTGTAGCTGGTACATAGCACTACAACTTTGATGCAGAAACTTAGACTTGTTGCCACATGAAATTGGAAGGAAAACCCTCTGCAAATCGCTCTGTCAGACTGTCTGAACCAAACTCGCCATGGTACAGTAGAGCTCAACTGAAGAAGATCACGATTCACCCCTCCTGCCCATCGCCGGTGACCATCGCCGTCGATTACCGCTCGCCGTGATTCGTGCGCCGTGGACATCAGATAAGCATCACCCAGTAAAAATCTTCACCGCCGTGAGCTGGGCTCCACTCCGGTGACCCCTCCCGTGCCTCCCCCTCTGCTTTGCGGCGGAGCGATAGGCTCGCCGGTGAACCGCCGCCTCCCGGCCGTGCGCCGTGTGGCTCTCACTTTCCACCGCACCGCCACGACTTACTCTAACTCCCTGTCGATCACCGGAACACCCGCCACGCCTCTGGACACGTATTCACCGCGCCCAGTATTCTTCCTCACCTCCGGCCACCGCGTGCTCGTCCAAAATTCGCGGCCACCGCTCACTCCCCCTATAAATTGAGCCCGTGACTAGCTCCGTGAGGTCGTCAGCTAACTAGCCACCGCTAATCAGCCACAATCATCTACCAGCGACCTTGAATTTCCAATTTCCCCCAATTTCGTTCTCCGCCACCGCGAAGAACAACCCGCCGCGGCCAACGCAAATCAGGTCCAATCCTGTCGTTGTTTGTGTTGTTCGTACATTCTTTTATGTCCACAATGCTCATTGCCCCACTTAATTGAATTATATCACCACCAATCATCGGGAACACGACGGACTAGCCCCCATGCTCACGGCCACCGTGGCCAGAGCTCCTTAAGTCGATCATGAGCCAAATTAAGTTGGGGAAAACCATCTAGGTAGCCTCGATTTCATGTTGGTTGCTCGGAGAACCCAGCCGTAGCCCTAATCGACCGGTTCAGGCACTCGCCGGAGCTCGGCGGGGCATGAACGCCGTCGAGGATGAGTCGGGTGAAGAAATAGAACATCAGGGGCGTTTCTGTAAACTATCAGTGATACGTAGAAACAGTGAATGACCTCGTTTGCTGTTTGACAAAAACGCGGGGGCCGTTCTGCAAAACCGCCAGGGCGCGGGCGCGCGCAAGCGCTTTCCCCCTCCGAGCTGGGCTACTGGGCTGAAATCAGCCCAGTACTATTCATCTGTTTTTCTTTTTCTTTTATCTCCAGAGCCAAAACAATTATAGAAAACAGTAGAAAAATAATAAAATTGTGAAACCAATTTTCCTAGGCTTGTTATTTTCCCTAGAATTTAATAAAAATAGTTTTGTGATTTTTAGTGGAAATAAGAAATTTTAGGGCATTTAAAGTAGTTAAAAGTATTAGTTATGGATTTTTAGAAAATAATTGGTAAGTCCAAAAATGCCCAAACTTTTTATGGGAACTTAAAACAATATTTAGAAGCCTTGGGTAGGGTTTGAATTGATTTGGACCTTGTTTGATCACCAAACCCCAAACCACCCCCCTGCCCTGTGAACTCCTTTACCGACTCCGGAAACCCTAGGTTCTCGGAGTACCGTGAAGGAAAGTTGTACTCAAGACTTAGATAATAAGTTTATATTATCTTCGCATCCTCATGAGCATCCCATGGCATCCATTCTTATGCATATATATGGTTATGTTAGAACACGAAGAAGAAGAAGAAGTCACTGAAGAGGGGACTCCACCAACCTCAGATCCTCAAGCAGGCAACTGCTTTTATTTCGATATTTGTGGATCCGAGCAGGACTCACCTGTTAACAAAGGCAAGCCCCGGTGCATTTGCCACCCTCCTTGTTGTTTTAAAATCTTTCTCACTTGCTTGATGCATTAGGTGATAGGAGTTGATTGATAAAATAATTCATGCATTACCTTCCTTGAATTTGATTACCTTCCTTGATCACCCATTTTACAAAAGATTTTGATGCTTAGCCTTGCTTTAGAAAAACAAAAT
This sequence comes from Zea luxurians, assembly GCA_029449295.1. NCBI lineage: Eukaryota > Viridiplantae > Streptophyta > Magnoliopsida > Poales > Poaceae > Zea > Zea luxurians. Next base: position 37,256,196 of record JAOPSE010000001.1, on the reverse strand, counting down.
GTTTTGTTTTCACAAAAGATGATGTGGCAAAAGTGGGTGGGATGTTTTTGAAAATAAAATTTGATGGTGGATCTATCATGGCCTTGATGGATTCAACATCTGGAAAAGATGTACCTCTGCCAGGTACCAAACTTTGGGTTTGAAATAATTAAGATGAGACCGGGCGGGTGACTTGCACGAGAAAGGAGTCTCGGTGTAGTGTCTCCGTCTGAGTCGATTAAGGACCTTGTCGATGTAGGCTTGTTGATCGAGGACCCTTTAACTGGTCACATGCCTCGTCATGGGTAAGCCTTGCCTCGGGCAGACTAAGGCCGGAATAAGATAACACGAAATGGGCGTGGAGCGGTGGCGAGAGTAGCGTGTACCCTCCGTGGCAAGAGGCCGGACGGTGGTGTATCTGTGCTCTCGGTTTGCGTGAACCTGATCCGGTCTTAAGAACCTCGGTGGCGGGTTGACATATGCAAGGGTTAAGTGCTACATATGTCGTGTGATTGGAGATCCTCAGCTGAGTATAATCGATTCGGATCGCCGTACCTTCGCGGTTATGAAGACTTGGTCACTACCCTACACGTAGCATTCCACTAAAGATGATGGATATTTGTTAAGAAATTGGCTAGTGCAGGACCAGCGATTGAACTAGGGTAGAAAGAACTCTAGTTGCAGGTAATTGAACTTAACTGGACAAATAAAATTGGATTTTTAAGGATCCACTTTAGTAAGCATTTCTGCAAAACAGAGTCTTTGAGTATTGAGAAGCCTTACCTTGACTCCCTAAAAGCCAGCATACCCTTGAGAGTCTTTTCTTTAGTCGGGTAAGTCTTGCTGAGTAATTCCATACTCAGGGTTTATCCCTTCGTTGTTTTTAGGTGAGGAAGTAGCAGATTTCTGCTGCTTCTATGCCAGGGTGGTTCCCAAAGAAGAAACACAAGACTGAAGTGCGGGAGGACTTGGTCGTCCATATAGATCTTTTACTTAAATCTTCTCGGGAGGAGTTTTTGCCTCCCTTGGTTTGTATAATATTACTACTCAGCACTCACTCTTAGTTCTGGTCTGTAATAAAACAACTTGAGCTTGCTTTTAAATAAATGTGAATTATGTAATCGCTTCCGCAATTCTTTATCTCCGATGTTCTGTAATGTCTGCAAGACGGGTGAATCGTTCCTGGTAAGGTAAGGAAAGATACCGAACTTGTCAAGTAATTCAGGGGCACCTACATGGTTGTCTGAAGTCCGTTGGACAAGGACAACTGTAGGTGGGCCTAATTACTTGGGAGGTTCCGTCACAGCTGGTATCGGAGCGTAGCCCTTCTTTGCAGACATTATGAGGCATCTTCAAAAGGATTTTCGAAAGTCTTACCTAAAAATTATTTTCTCTTCTTACCTAAGTATTCTGAAGAGTCTATTCTATAGACCAGATAGGCAGAGTGCAATGTATAGAAGGTTGAATCGACTAAGGTTGATTCTGTACTTATTCATGCATCATGCTAAGAATTATGCTAATAAATTTTCCCCCTTAGAAAGATGCCACCACGCACAAGGCTAACGGCACGTAAGTCAACGGGACCAATTGGAGTACCCCGGCATCAACTAGCCCCTCGACATGAAAGCAGCAGCAGCGGAAGTAATGACCCCATAGGAGACCTTGAAGCCCGAGTGAGTCGACTTCAAGCAGAGCTGCAACACAGGACCAATGCTTGGGTCGCAGACGGAGATAGAATCAATGAACTAAGAAGGGACATCCGTCACCTGCAGGATCAGCTTGCTGATCAAGACTTAGCACTTGACTGGGCAGTACAGTCTCATTTGCTGGCATGTGCTAAGGAAGCAAGGGCTCAGGCCCGAATTAAAGAACTTAGCTCAACTGTCGACGACCTGCAGGTCTACTGCAATACGTTGCATGAGGAAGTCCATATACTATACTCACAATTACACCCTAGTGTGCCTGCACACTCTGCTGAGGCAGAAGCCAGACCCTCTCACGTTGCGGGGCGCGCGTTGGGTGGGGAGTTAGACCTTTTTGAACCCCCTCCTTCTTTGAGGTTGGTTGACGTCTGGACTCCCACACCTGACGATGAGGCTGCCAAAAGTAACGGAAAGCAGGACTAATGGTGTAATAGAAGTAGAGTAGTGTATTGTAGAATGCACGGTTGTATAATAGGGTGAACTTTTGTATAATGGGTAATGTATCCTGTTATGTCATATCGAGTCTGTATCATTACTTTTTATAGTAATGTAAAATGGAAGGTCTCTTTGGCATATTATGTTTTTGCCTCAGATGCCGACCAGGACTCGCGGACAGGACGCAGCCGGAACTTCTGGGGGTCGGGATGTCACCCCAAATCCACCTCCGGTTCCACCCACGCTAGCCAAGGCGATTGCCGCCTTGGTGAATGCCACCGCAGACAATACCCGCTTCCTTAGGGAAATGGCGAGTCAACAGCAGTTCCAGCAGCAGGCAGGAAGAGGTTTTCAGCAAGGTCCCCGTGAAACCACCTATCTGGACTTCTCCGAAACTCGACCACCTCTATTCACCAAGGCAGAAGACCCGCTAGAAGCTGACGAGTGGATACGAGTCATTGAACAAAAGTTTGGTCTTCTTCGTTGTTCTGAAACGCAGAAGCCATTGTTCGCGGCACAGCAACTACGTGGCCCTGCCAGTACTTGGTGGGGAAATTTTGTGGCTATCCAACCTGACAACCATCAAATCACCTGGGAAGAATTTAAAGCAGCCTTCCGTGAGCACTACATACCGGAAGGGGTGCTGCATATGAAACAAGAGGAATTCATGAAGCTGAAACAAGGAGGAGACACCATCAATCAGTATCTTAACAAGTTTAATCACCTGTCGCAGTATGCCATCGATCAGGTGAATACTGATTTGAAGAAAAAGAACTGTTTTATGAGAGGTCTAAATGACCGGTTGCAGCGAAAGATGGCCACATGTATTGATCTCACATATGGAAAGGCTGTCAGTACAGCCTTATCTGTGGAAGCAAAATGCGCAAGTTCTGGGAAGAATAAGGGATTCAGTGGTGAGAGGCCTAATCAGGGCCAGGCGAAGAGGCAACGGTTCGTCATCCGGCCTTCTAGCCAAAACCGTACTTTTTCCCGCCCACCAGCATTCCCTTTCAAACAGCCCATTATTATCCGCCCCAACAATACCTCCACTTCCCCAAATCAGCCGGGTGCCCCAGGCACTCGATTCCCTACCTTGCCCAGCTCTTCAACCGGGTGTTTCAACTGCGGCAAATCAGGACATTTTATCAAAGACTGCCCATACCCCAAGCAAAATCAATCCAATGCTCAGCAAGGAACTGGGAAGTCTCCTCAGCCCAAGGGTAATGCTGTGGGAAGAAATACCAAGAAAACGGGGCGTGTATACTACACTCAAGTGGCCACTACACCGGAAGGAGAGCCGGTGATGATGGGTACGTTTCCCGTGGCCAGTCATCCTGCAATTATTCTTTTTGATTCTGGTGCTTCGCATACCTTCATTAGCAAGAAATTTGTGGAGCAACATCACATTGCATGCCATGAATCAAGAGAGGGATTTAAAATTCATTCACCTGGGGGACACATTTTTACTAGAGAAGTGGCCTATGAAGTGCCAGTAACAATGGCCGGACGAAACTTTCCTGCTAACATGATTGTTCTGAAAGGTCAGGATATAGATGTAATTTTGGGTATGAATTGGTTAACCCAACACAAGGCAACCTCAACACTGAACTCAGAACCGTCAGGTTGAGCTATAATCAAGAAGAAATTCTTTTGTCTCTCCCCGTAACCAATCCAGCCAAAGCTTCTGGTAGAATATTTGAAGCCATTGTACCGGAAATCAAAGACATTCCGGTAGTATGTGAGTTTCCAGATGTATTTCCGGAAGATTTGCCTGGACTACCCCCTGAAAGAGATGTAGAATTCATAATTGAGCTAAAGCCCGGTACGGCTCCCATCTCCCGAAGATCGTACCGTATGCCTCCTAATGAGTTGGCGGAATTAAAGATTCAATTACAAGATCTACTGAATAAGGGGTTCATCCGGCCAAGCTCATCCCCATGGGGTTGCCCCGCCATTTTTGTTAAAAAGAAGGATCAAACCTTGCGGATGTGCGTGGATTATCGACCCCTGAATGAGGTCACCATCAAGAATAAGTACCCTCTTCCAAGGATCGACATCTTATTTGATCAACTGACTGGGGCAAGGGTATTTTCTAAAATTGATCTCAGGTCGGGCTATCATCAAATCCGTATTCGGCCCGAGGATATACCGAAGACCGCATTTACTACGCGGTATGGATTGTTTGAATACTTGGTAATGTCTTTCGGGCTCACAAATGCTCCTGCCCACTTCACCTATTTGATGAACTCGGTGTTCATGCCCGAGTTGGACAAGTTCGTGGTGGTCTTGATCGACGATATTTTGATATACTCTAAAAATGAAGAGGAGCATGCTCAGCACCTACGGATTGTATTGACGCGCCTGAGGGAACATCAGTTGTATGCCAAGTTCAGCAAGTGCGCGTTCTGGTTGGAGGAAATTCAATTTTTGGGGCACGTGTTATCAGCTAAAGGAATTGCGGTAGATCCTAGCAAGGTCAAAGATATTCTGGAATGGAAACCCCCAACCACTGTTCACCAAGTCCGGAGTTTTCTTGGACTAGCTGGATATTATCGCAGATTCATACCCGATTTTTCTAAGCTTGTGAAGCCAATCACAAGTTTATTGAAGAATGATATTAAATTCAATTGGTCTTCTAAGTGTAATGAAGCCTTTAAGCAATTGAAGACATTATTAACCACTACTCCGGTATTGGCTCAACCGGACATCACTAAGCCTTTTGATGTATATTGTGATGCATCTGGCAGTGGGCTTGGCTGTGTACTGATGCAAGAAGGCCGAGTAATTGCGTATGCTTCAAGGCAGTTGCGCCAACATGAGGAGCATTATCCAACTCATGATCTGGAGCTAGCTGCTGTGGTTCATACCCTGAAAATATGGCGTCACTATCTACTGGGAAATATCTGTCACATATATACAGATCATAAAAGTTTGAAGTACATCTTTACCCAGTCAGAGTTAAATATGAGGCAAAGACGATGGCTTGAGCTCATTAAACACTATGAACTAGAGATCCATTATCACCCAGGCAAGGCTAATGTGGTGGCAGATGCATTGAGTCGTAAGACTTCCTGCCACTGTCTTATGGCAAAGACCTCCGAGAACACCTTATGTCAAGAAATGGAGAAGTTAAACCTGGGGATAATCCAGCAAGGGACTCTAAATCAGCTGAAGCTTGAGTCAATCATTCTGCAAAAGATAATTGATGCTCAAAAGGATAATCTGGGTATGAAGCACATACGAGAGAAGATAAGGGTTGGAACAGCCAAATGTTTCAAGGAAGACGATCAAGGTGTGATATGGTTTAAAAACCGCATAGTAGTGCCAAAGAATGAAGAACTCCGCCAGCAAATCTTAGATGAAGTGCATCTTAGTCGCTATTCTATTCATCCGGGAAGCACTAAGATGTATCATGATCTAAAACAGCACTACTGGTGGATGAAGATGAAAATTGAAATTGCACGCTATGTGGCTAAGTGTGACACTTGCAGACGTGTCAAGGCCATACACATGAAAACTGCCGGTCCATTGTAGTCATTACCAATACCAACAGGGAAATGGGAAGACATAAGCATGGACTTCATTGTGGGATTGCCCAGGACCACAAAAGGGTATGACTCTATTTGGGTTATCATTGATCGATTTACCAAGATCGCCCACTTCCTCCCTGTCAAGGTAAAATATCACGTCATTACCTATGCGGAGTTGTACATCGCCCGTATTCTCAGTTTGCATGGGGTTCCAAAGACTATAGTGTCGGATCGTGGACCACAATTTGTATCTAAATTTTGGGAAGAACTTCATAAATCCCTGTGTACTAAGTTACTCCACAGTTCGGCCTATCATCCTCAAACCAGTGGACAAACTGAGAGAGTGAACCAAATACTTGAAGATATGCTGCGGGCATGTGTCCTGGATTTCTCACCAAAATGGGATGAATGTTTACCTTTGGCGGAGTTTTCATACAATAATAGTTATCAAGAAAGTATTAGGATGGCACCTTTTGAAGCTTTATATGGACGACGGTGTCGGACTCCGTTAAATTGGTCTGAACCTGGTGAAAGGTGCTTCTTTAGACCTGATCTGGTGAAAGAATCCGAGAATAAGGTTCAGAAAATTATTCATAATATGAAGAAAACACAAGCTCGTCAGAAGAGTTATGCAGACACACGGCGAATGCCCTTATATTTCCTGGAAGGAGACTATGTTTACCTGAAAGTCTCACCAATGAAAGGAGTATCGCGTTTTGGGGTTAAAGGGAAGCTTGCACCCAGGTACATTGGTCCATTCCTAGTACTTGAGCAATGTGGACCAGTGGCATACCGACTCCAACTACCCGAAACCTTGTCTGCTGTGCATAATGTGTTCCATGTGTCACAATTGAAAAAGTGTCTTCGGGTTCCCGATCGAACCATTGAAGTGACAGATGTTGTCCTGGAACCAGACTTAACGTACTCGGAACATCCTATTCGAGTTCTGGATCAAAAGGACAGGGTTACCCGGAGAAAGACTCTCAAGTTCTACAAGGTACAATGGAACCAGCATTCTGAGGAAGAGGCTACGTGGGAAACTCAAGACTTCTTGAATAAGAATTTCCCAGGCTTTCTAGCCTCATGTAATTTGTAAAGTGTATATAGTTATTGCAATAAAGAAGTGAACCCCCACACCACCCCTGCCTTGTACCAAAAATAAGGAAATAAAAATGTGACACATTTCCTTTTCCATTACTCACCCTAGGATTTTAAATCTCGGGACGAGATTCTTTTATGGGGGAAAGGATGTAACACCCCTGGTGTTACTATGACTAAAACTTGAGCATGGCATCATAAGCATTGACATTGCATATGTTTGACACACCTAGAGTGCATTCACTAGGCAAAAATTTCAAACAAGTTGTATTGTTTTCAGGTTTTGCAAATAAGACCCTGGATAGGAAGCTTTACCCTAAACAAGGATTAAAGGGGTAAGACTTAACCCAACTTGAGAAAATCTAAATACTTTAGGATAATAGTTATAAAATATCCCCAAAAACAAAGTTGAACCACAATTATACCCCTGGGATACTAAAAACTCTAAATAGAACCCTGGAAGACCCAAAACTAAACCCTAGGGGCTTATGTGCAAAATTAGTCCACTTTTAGACTAAAGTGCAAAAACCAAGTTAAATAAGTATCTAAAGTCATTTGGGGCACTCATATGTGAATTTACAAGCCAAACCCTAAGTTTTGGACTTAAATGCAAAAAGGACCCCCAATTGAGATTTCTCTAAGTCTGAAACTTAGTGTTATGGGCTCAACTTTTGAGCTTTGTAACTTTCAAACTATAAGGTTTTTGCCCTAGGTCACCACACCAAATTTGAAGATCTATCAAAAGAGAACAACTTTGCTTAAGGTTGCAAGCTCACTTGTTGAGAAAAATCCAGAGATATTTAAGCCTGAAGTCAGGCTGTCAGACTGATTTGGTCTGAATTTTCAGACTAGCAGTGAATTATCACCAACTTCAAACCCAATTCCAGACATGATCCAGTGCTCTAATGAGTTCAATCTCTATAGTCGATTTGTAGCTGGTACATAGCACTACAACTTTGATGCAGAAACTTAGACTTGTTGCCACATGAAATTGGAAGGAAAACCCTCTGCAAATCGCTCTGTCAGACTGTCTGAACCAAACTCGCCATGGTACAGTAGAGCTCAACTGAAGAAGATCACGATTCACCCCTCCTGCCCATCGCCGGTGACCATCGCCGTCGATTACCGCTCGCCGTGATTCGTGCGCCGTGGACATCAGATAAGCATCACCCAGTAAAAATCTTCACCGCCGTGAGCTGGGCTCCACTCCGGTGACCCCTCCCGTGCCTCCCCCTCTGCTTTGCGGCGGAGCGATAGGCTCGCCGGTGAACCGCCGCCTCCCGGCCGTGCGCCGTGTGGCTCTCACTTTCCACCGCACCGCCACGACTTACTCTAACTCCCTGTCGATCACCGGAACACCCGCCACGCCTCTGGACACGTATTCACCGCGCCCAGTATTCTTCCTCACCTCCGGCCGCCGCGTGCTCGTCCAAAATTCGCGGCCACCGCTCACTCCCCCTATAAATTGAGCCCGTGACTAGCTCCGTGAGGTCGTCAGCTAACTAGCCACCGCTAATCAGCCACAATCATCTACCAGCGAGCTTGAATTTCCAATTTCCCCCAATTTCGTTCTCCGCCACCGCGAAGAACAACCCGCCACGGCCAACGCAAATCAGGTCCAATCCTGTCGTTGTTTGTGTTGTTCGTACATTCTTTTATGTCCACAATGCTCACTGCCCCACTTAATTGAATTATATCGCCACCAATCATCGGGAACACGACGGACTAGCCCCCATGCTCACGGCCACCGTGGCCAGAGCTCCTTAAGTCGATCATGAGCCAAATTAAGTTGGGGAAAACCATCTAGGTAGCCTCGATTTCATGTCGGTTGCTCGGAGAACCCAGCCGTAGCCCTAATCGACCGGTTCAGGCACTCGCCGGAGCTCGGCGGGGCATGAACGCCGTCGAGGATGAGTCGGGTGAAGAAATAGAACATCAGGGGCGTTTCTGTAAACTATCAGTGATACGTAGAAACAGTGAATGACCTCGTTTGCTGTTTGACAAAAACGCGGGGGCCGTTCTGCAAAACCGCCAGGGCGCGGGCGCGCGCAAGCGCTTTCCCCCTCCGAGCTGGGCTACTGGGCTGAAATCAGCCCAGTACTATTCATCTGTTTTTCTTTTTCTTTTATCTCCAGAGCCAAAACAATTATAGAAAACAGTAGAAAAATAATAAAATTGTGAAACCAATTTTCCTAGGCTTGTTATTTTCCCTAGAATTTAATAAAAATAGTTTTGTGATTTTTAGTGGAAATAAGAAATTTTAGGGCATTTAAAGTAGTTAAAAGTATTAGTTATGGATTTTTAGAAAATAATTGGTAAGTCCAAAAATGCCCAAACTTTTTATGGGAACTTAAAACAATATTTAGAAGCCTTGGGTAGGGTTTGAATTGATTTGGACCTTGTTTGATCACCAAACCCCAAACCACCCCCTCTGCCCTGTGAACTCCTTTACCGACTCCGGAAACCCTAGGTTCTCGGAGTACCGTGAAGGAAAGTTGTACTCAAGACTTAGATAATAAGTTTATATTATCTTCACATCCTCATGAGCATCCCATGGCATCCATTCTTATGCATATATATGGTTATGTTAGAACACGAAGAAGAAGAAGAAGTCACTGAAGAGGGGACTCCACCAACCTCAGATCCTCAAGCAGGCCACTGCTTTTATTTCGATATTTGTGGATCCGAGCAGGACTCACCTGTTAACAAAGGCAAGCCCCGGTGCATTTGCCACCCTCCTTGTTGTTTTAAAATCTTTCTCACTTGCTTGATGCATTAGGTGATAGGAGTTGATTGATAAAATAATTCCTGCATTACCTTCCTTGAATTTGATTACCTTCCTTGATCACCCGTTTTACAAAAGATTTTGATGCTTAGCCTTGCTTTAGAAAAACAAAATGTTTTGTTTTCACAAAAGATGATGTGGCAAAAGTGGGTGGGATGTTTTTGAAAATAAAATTTGATGGTGGATCTATCATGGCCTTGATGGATTCAACATCTGGAAAAGATGTACCTCTGTCAGGTACCAAACTTTGGGTTTGAAATAATTAAGATGAGACCGGGCGGGTGACTTGCACGAGAAAGGAGTCTCGGTGTAGTGTCTCCGTCTGAGTCGATTAAGGACCTTGTCGATGTAGGCTTGTTGATCGAGGACCCTTTAACTGGTCACATGCCTCGTCATGGGTAAGCCTTGCCTCGGGCAGACTAAGGCCGGAATAAGATAACACGAAATGGGTGTGGAGCGGTGGCGAGAGTAGCGTGTACCCTCCGTGGCAAGAGGCCGGACGGTGGTGTATCTGTGCTCTCGGTTTGCGTGAACCTGATCCGGTCTTAAGAACCTCGGTGGCGGGTTGACATATGCAAGGGTTAAGTGCTACATATGTCGTGTGATTGGAGATCCTCAGCTGAGTATAATCGATTCGGATCGCCGTACCTTCGCGGTTATGAAGACTTGGTCACTACCCTACACGTAGCATTCCACTAAAGATGATGGATATTTGTTAAGAAATTGGCTAGTGCAGGACCAGCGATTGAACTAGGGTAGAAAGAACTCTAGTTGCAGGTAATTGAACTTAACTGGACAAATAAAATTGGATTTTTAAGGATCCACTTTAGTAAGCATTTCTGCAAAACAGAGTCTTTGAGTATTGAGAAGCCTTACCTTGACTCCCTAAAAGCCAGCATACCCATGAGAGTCTTTTCTTTAGTCGGGTAAGTCTTGCTGAGTAATTCCATACTCAGGGTTTATCCCTTCGTTGTTTTTAGGTGAGGAAGTAGCAGATTTCTGCTGCTTCTATGCCAGGGTGGTTCCCAAAGAAGAAACACAAGACTGAAGTGCGGGAGGACTTGGTCCTCCATATAGATCTTTTACTTAAATCTTCTCGGGAGGAGTTTTTGCCTCCCTTGGTTTGTATAATATTACTACTCAGCACTCACTCTTAGTTCTGGTCTGTAATAAAACAACTTGAGCTTGCTTTTAAATAAATGTGAATTATGTAATCGCTTCCGCAATTCTTTATCTCCGATGTTCTGTAATGTCTGCAAGACGGGTGAATCGTTCCTGGTAAGGTAAGGAAAGATACCGAACTTGTCAAGTAATTCAGGGGCACCTACAGGGTTGTCTGAAGTCCGTTGGACAAGGACAACTGTAGGTGGGCCTAATTACTTGGGAGGTTCCGTCACAGCGCCCCGCACGCTCCCTGACGATGGCGGCTCTCGGCCCCCTTACGAAAGCAAGAGGACGTCAGCAAGGACGCGACGGCCCCGACAGCTGTCCCTCCGCCAGGCTCCAGCACTCCTCCGACGGCCACGACATCACACAAACCGGGTGCCAAAATCTCTCCGGCCGCCACGATGGTGTGTACTTAGGGCATTAGCTCTCCTCCGCTAGACACGTAGCACTCTGCTACACCCCCCATTGTACACCTAGATCCTCTCCTTACGCCTATAAAAGGAAGGACCAGGGCCCTCTTAGAGAGGGTTGGCCGTGCGGGGACGAGGACGAGACGGGCGCTCGCGTGAGGCCACTCGCTCCTTCCCCCGTGTGGACGCTCATAACCCCCTACTGCAAGTGCGCCCGACCTGGGCGCGGGACGAACACGAAGGCCGCGGGATTTCCACCTCTCTCACGCCCATCTCCGGCCACCTCGCTTTCCCCCCTTCGCGCTCAGCCTCGCGTCGACCCATCTGGGCTGGGGCACGCGGCGACACTTCACTTATCGGCTCGGGGACCCCCCGGTCTCGAAACGCCGACACATGGTGACAACCATAAATAAAAAAGGAACAAATAGTCAATAACATCTAAAATAAACTATTGCATCATATTGGATCTTTGTTTGTGCATTTAAAGCAATAACAAATAAATAAAATTCCGCCATACTAGTAGGTTCAAATGGTACTATTAAAGATGAGTTGAAAGTCACAAATTGAGTGGAATTCAAATTTGAGATTAAATTTGAAAAATGGGAATAGAGAAGGAAAGAGAAGCAAAAAGGAAAAGTATATGTGCTATGAGGAAAAGAAAATAGTAATAATGATATATAAATAAATATATCTTCTTATACTGGTATTTTAATTGTGAACTTAACCTATGTGTAAAACCCACTAACAAATTCAAATTCAAATAATAAAATTTTGAAAGGGAGAAAGAAATGCAAAATATAAAAGAAAAAAAAGATAAAAAAAGAAGCAAGCACCTGGGCCAGTTTCCCTCTACCTTGGCTTAATGGGCTAAGTACACATCCGCGCGGCCCACTTATCCGCTCCCGTGGTACCATCCCTTGGCATTCACCGCCAGGTGGGCCCCACTCCCCAGGGTCACCCAGCTCCAGATCGTGGATCGACGCTTCCGCGACGGCGGCCGACTGATGGGACCCACGTCCCAGTCTCTGTATTCCGCTCGCCGGCGCCGTGCCACTGTCTTGTGGGGTCTCCGCGCCAGGGTCAGCTGCCGCAACACTTTGGATCTTCCTTCCTCTCCCTACACGCTAACAACCCGGAGCTCTCGCCGTGGACCCCGCCAACGCTAACAGCCAGCCCTCAACCACCCTCACCTACTACTCCGGGTATAAGACCCATACCCTTCACGTCGCCTAAATCCTCCAGTAGATAATCAGGTGCCGCCGTCGGGCATGTCGCTTGTTTAGGCAAACGCGGGCTGAGAGAGAGAAGAGGGAGGAGAGAAATCGAGCTCTAACCGTCGAATCGAGCTGGGCGGGACTCGCTGGACTTCACCGTGGCACCCGGGGCGCATTGTAGAAGACATTCCCGGGCAGCTGAGCAACCTGGGAGGACGAATTTCTTGCTGGGGTTGTCTCTCCGCCGTGCGGTCGATGTGTGATGGGGCAGCTCCACCAACGTCCCAACCTTGGGTAAGTAATCCTCTGGTTGACTCCTTTACCCCCCTGGAATCTATAGGACCCCGCGGTTGGGTGTGCGCATCGCGTATCTGCTGGCAATTGCTCGCCGGCGCACTTTGGCCAGGCCAAAACCGCCATGCGCCATGGCCAGGTTACTCCGGTGCTCCTAGTGGGTAAGTATCCCTACCATCTGTTTTGCCTTGGGTAAGGTAGCGTGTGGGGGCTATCGGAGTGGGGTATCGCGTACCTGGGCGGCCGGGGCCTTCTTCTCTGGCGTGTCTGTGTGGTGCATAGGGGCGGCGCCGCCGGTAGGAGTTGGTGAAGGGGAACGGGATCGCGGTGGTCGTTGATCAAAGGATGAACGGCACAGATTAGATCTCGCATACCCTTTCGGCTAAGAAAGGTCTGGGCCGTAGATCATCAATCGGAGGGCCCGTGCCAAATCTGTAGTGTGGATGATTTCGGGCCATTGATCTTTGATCCTAGGGCAGTGAGCGCATATCAGATTATAACCTTCCCCGATCTAATCGTGGCTCTAGATGCGAGATCGGGCGGTCAGAATTGATCTATACCCCTTCGCGATTGCAGTCTTACATATGAGCCCCCAGCCTTTACGTAAATAGAACCTGCCATCCTACGCGGGTGCCCTCTGTGTCTTGGGATTTTTATTGATTGGCCTCTGTACTTTGCAGAAAAATGACGCGCAGTCCAGGGGGAAATAAAAATAGAGAATTAAATATGGAAATTGATTTTAATGCAAAAGAAATTCTAGAAACTTGTAAAATTCATATAAAATTCATTTTTGCTCCAAATCGAGTCGTTCCAGAGACATTAATTTTGTTTTAATATTCTTTATCACTTAGTAAATTTGTTTAACCATGAAACATGAATTAAAATTATTCACATGAGTTATGCTATTCCAAGTACTTAATAACTTTAAAAAATTCATAACTAAATAAATATAACCCCAAATTTAATGATTCCAGTTCCTATGATCTCATTTTAATGCCTAGATTATTATTATTCATTTTGTTTACATGTTTGATGTGATGTTAATTTTTGCTATACTATGTATGTATTGTGTTGATGCGAGTAGACGAGCAAGCTACTGAGGATCCTAAGGTTCAGCTGGTAGAGACTGCTAAGCAGGAGCTTGTTGAAGGCAAGTTGTGCCCTTGATCACTTCTTTTACCCATTCATGTTCTTATTATTCATAATGATCTGCATAGGTTAATTTTGATGGGACCCAATAGGATACCCTAGATTTTGACTATCTTTATACCTTGTTTCACCACTGGTTTTACTACTAAATTTTTGGGTAGTACATGCTATTGCTTTATGTGGCTTTGTGTATAGAGATATTCATCACTCATTGTTATACTTTTTGTTATCTGTTTATTATCATTATTCATGATAAGATCATTATGTTAATGGGAACATGGAGAACCACCCAGGAAAATAGTGCTACCACAAGGGTTTAATGGGACGCCCTTGGCTGATTAACTAGGAAAGCTAGTGAATGCCTACCTTACCCAAAAGGGGCAAGGGCAGTAGGGGAGTGGTCAGTGTAGGGAGGTCCTTGGGTTGATTTTGCTGCGATGGCGGTCAGGCGAGGGATTCCTGCACTGGAGCTTCCTATAAACTGTAGCGGGTAGTCTGAAGCTAGTGGAACTTTGTAAAGGTCTCGTAGTGGTACCCTGTCTCGCTTCCTAGGTAGAGGTGTATGGAGTCTGATCAACTCCGTGGCAAATGGGTAACACGACTTGTGGGTAAAGATGCGCAACCTCTGCAGAGTGTAAAACGGGTATACTAGCCATGCTCACGGTCATGAGCGGCTCGGACACTCACATGATTAATTTATGGAACTTAAATTCAAATTGTCATTTCATTGCATCTGGGATTATTTTATTATTACTTTTATTTATTATTACTATGGTTTGGTATTCACTTACACTTAGTAACTGCTAATAAAATTTTGACCAACTTATAAAAGCAATGCTCAGCTTCAGCCTTTATTTCATTGATCAGCCTTACACTTCATGAACTCCCACCTTTGGTGAGTTCATGTCCCATTATTCCCCACGACTTGTTGAGCTATGATCGTATGTGAGCTCACTCTTGCTGTCTCACCCCCCCCACAGGAGAAGAACAGGTGGTTGAAAAGGTGCCGCCTAACACTAAGGCTTTCGACTTGATCTAGGTGGCGTCTCCCAGTCAGCTTTCTGGTGCCAAGGATAAATTTTAGTTTCTACGATATTCATATTTTATTTTTGTAAGACTTCCGCTATGTAATAAGTACTCTGATTTTATTATGACATTTATCTCTATACACTCTGTTATTATATATGTTGTCTTCTTTGGCACATGTATGATGCACCTGGCTTTGTTCCTTAAAGCCGGGTGTGATAGTGATTGCGAGGAACCGTTCGCTCGGAGCCTTGGATCATCAACGTCGAGATCTCCACTCAATCAAGTTATCGTATCTCATGGAAGATCGGGCCGCGTCTACTATCATTGAGGCACTGGCGGGGCTATAAGAAGGGAGCTGGGCGCGAGGGTGGGCGTCATGGCCGAGAAACCCAATGACGTGCGCGAGTGCGCATGCGCCGGTCCACGGCGACACGCGAAGAGGGCAGAGCTGACAGGGCTGGCCTACGGCGTAGAGAGAGAAAAGAGGGACGCTCGGGGCAACGGCCTGACGGCTGGCGATCCGGGTCCGTGAGACAGAGAGAGAAAAAGAGCGCGCGGACGAAGGAAAAACTGGCGCCGACAGATCGGCCACAGCGGGCAGAGAGCGAGAGAGAAAGAGAGAGAGAGAGCGTGTGGGAGACTGGCGCTGACAGGCAGGGTCCGCTTGTCAGGGGTGGCAGGCTCGCGCGCGGGACTAGGCTTGATGTGCTGGTGGTTTGGGCCGAAATGGTTTTTCTTTTTCCCTAGATTTTTTCTAATTCCTTTTCTATTTCTTTTCTATAGGATTTTCAAATCAAAATTCAAACTAGATTTCAAATTCAAATAAATTCAAACATGTGCAACAATTCAAAGAATATTTTAAGCTCAGCATGATGCAACATGTCATGACTCAAAAGGTTTTGGCAAAAATAAATAATTAACCTCCACTAGTTTAATCTATTTCTAATCAAAAGAAAAAAAGGGAGAAAGAATCTAGGGAGAGGGTATACCTAGAGTGAGAAAAGGAAGAGTAACACCTGATTTTGGATGATAATTAGAAAGAAATTTTATACCCCCAAAATCAGGGTGTTACAGGTCCTCGTCCTCCTCGACAGCACTAGCGGCTTTCACCTCGACCCGTCCACCTGCTCCATCACAGTCTGCCCTTGGCCATCGTCCTCCCGGGCCGAGCATGGGTGGCGGGGGTCGAGGTGGCGGAGGTGGGGGTGGTGGTGGTCGTCGCTGCCGTGGTGGCCACGGTGGCGGCGGTGGTGGTTCCGGCGGTGGTGCCCATGGCAATGCACCGGCGCCGGGACCCCAGCAAGGTGCGCCTTGGCCCACTTTCCACCACCCGTGGTCAGGGCGCATCTCCATGTGGCCGTTCCAGGGGTCAGGTTCTGAGGCTCGTCCCCCGGCGGCCATGTTCGCTGGTGCGTAGCCGGGGTTCACCTCGCCGCCGGGGTTCGCCTTCGCCTCTCCGTCGCCCTAGACCTCAACGCCTACCGCTTCATCATGGCCCACGCCACTGGCTACTCCACAGTCTGGGCTAGTTGGTTGGGACGCGGCTGCCCTGGCTGCCTTCCAGACTCCCACTCTGACTCCGCCGATGGGTCCCGAGTGGATCACGGATACCGGTGCTACCTACCACACCACTCCTGACCCTGGTATACTCACCTCTGTTCGCCCTCCTTCTTCCTCTCGCCCTTCATCCATCATGGTGGTGAATGGCTCATGTCTTCCTATCACATCTGTGGGTGCCGTCGGCCCTCTCGGCTCTTTTCGCATTCCCAATGTCCTTGTTGCTCCTTCTTTGGTCCACAATCTTCTTGCTATTCGTCGGTTTACTGCTGATAATTCTTGTTCTATCGAGTTTGACTCTTCTGGTCTTACTGTGAAGGACTCGGCAACTCGGTGCCCCCTCCTCAGATGTGACAGCACTAGCCCCCTCTACACCCTTCGGCTTCCGCACGCCACATCTTCTTCGTCTTTGTCACCTGACACAACTGCTATTTTTGCTGCCACTACGTCTTCTACCACCTGGCATCATCGCCTTGGTCACCCCGGACGCGATGCCTTGATGCAACTTACTCGTAGTGCCACTATCCCATGTACTAGATCACATGATGAGCATCTTTGTCATGCGTTCCAGTTAGGCTGCCATGTTCGTCTTCCTTTTTCTTCTTCTTCCTCGCATGCTACTCATGCCTTTGATCTTGTACACTGCGATTTGTGGACTTCATCTATTACCAATATGTCAGGCTACAAATACTATCATGTGGTGCTTGATGATTTTTCTCATTATGTGTGGACTTTTCCTTTGCGTGCCAAGTCTGAGACTTTCCCCGCCCTTTGCCACTTCTTGGCCTGGGTGTCCACTCAGTTCGGCCTCACCATTAAGGCCATTCAGTGTGACAATGGTCGGGAGTTCGATAACTCCACCTCCCGCGACTTCTTTCTCTCCCACGAGATGCAGTTGCGGATGTCTTGCCCGTATGCCTCCTCCCAGAATGGCAAGGCTAAGCGCATGATCCGCACGACCAACGACACCATCCGCACTCTTCTTCTCCAGGCGCACCTACCTACACATTTCTGGGCCGAGGCCCTCCTCACCTCTACCTACCGCCTCATCCGTCTCCCTTCCACTGCGTGCCCAGCCCCCACTCCTCACCAGGCACTCTTCGGTTCCCCTCCGCGCTATGACCACCTCCGTGTCTTCGGGTGTGCTTGCTACCCGAACACCGCTGCCACTGCCCCTCACAAGCTAGCACCCCGTTCCACCCTCTGTGTGTTTCTCGGGTACTCCCCAAACCACAATGGCTACCGCTGCTTTGACCTCTCCTCTCGCCGGGTCCTTATCTCTCGCCATGTGGTGTTTGATGAGTCCACATTTCCCTACTCACCACCACCACACCACCCTCCTCCGACCCTAACCTTGACCTCTTCACTCTCTTTCTGACTAACGCGGTGGTCAAGCCACCTATCCTTCCTCTCTCTGCAGGTACTCGCTCACCGCCTGTCGGTCCTACTCCTGGCCCGGTGCCTTGCCCGGGTCCGGTGGTGTTGCCTACGGTGGTGTTGTCTCTCCGCAGAGCCCCATCTCCGATCACCCCTGGGCCGAGCGGGGGTGGTGGGACTGCACCACCTACGGGGCCGTCGGTACCAACCCCTCCGGCTCGCTTCGCCCAGCCGGTGCGGGTCTACCAGTGCCGACTGCCGCCGTCGGGGTTCGCACCTCCACCGCCGTTGTCGCTACCACCGCCACACTCCCCACCAGTGCCTTCTCCTCCGGTGGCACCGCCGGTGGCCCAGTCCATGCCAGGGACACCTACACCTCCACCGCGGCCACCCGCGGCACGTGTCGAGACACCGGTGTACCACCCACCACTCCTTCACCGTGACCCGCGGCATGTCCACCCAATGGTGACGCGGCACGCGGCTGGTACCCTGCCGACCCATGTCCTGGCGGCCACGACCGGAGATTCACAGGTTTCTCCGATACCCTCCTCCATCTGCACCGCCCTGCTGGACCCCACTGGCGTCGGGCGATGGAGGAGGAGTACGCGACGCTCGTCACCAACCAGACGTGGGATCTGGTGCCCCATCCGCCCGGCACCAACGTTGTCACGACCGGCAAGTGGATCTGGACGCACAAGCAGCGGGCCGATGGTACCCTAGAGCAGTACAAGGCTCGCTGGGTCCTTCAGGGCTTCACTCAGCGCCCTGGAGTTGACTACGATGAGACCTTCAACCCGGTTGTGAAGTCGGCCACCGTTCGCACGGTGCTCTCGCTGGCCCTTGCTCACTCCTGGCCAGTTCACTAGCTCGACATCAAGAACGCCTTCCTGCATGGCGCCCTCACCGAGACCATCTACTGCTGTCAGCCGGCGGGGTTCGTGGACTCCTCTCGCCCTAACATGGTCTGCCGGCTCAACAGGTCCCTCTACGGCCTCAAGCAGGCCCCTCGGGCATGGCACTCCAGACTGGCTACGTTCCTGGTGACACTAGGCTTCGTGGAGGCCAAGTCAGACACGTCTCTATTCGTCCACCATCATGGAGCAGAGACTGCCTACTTGCTCCTTTACGTGGATGACATCGTCCTCACCGCCTCCAGTCAGTCACTTCTTCGCCTCCTCGTCGACACGCTTCAATGGGAATTTCCGGTCAAGGATCTGGGCATGCTTCACCATTTCCTGGGGGTCACTGCTGAGCCTCGCCCCTCAAGACTCCTACTTCACCAGCGGCAGTATACCCTTGACATTCTGCAGCGGGCCAAGATGATTGACTGCAAGCCCTGCTCTACCCCAGTCGACACGTAGGCGAAGCTCTCTGAGGCCATGGGTGACCCAGTCGAGGACCCCACCGGGTACAGGAGTCTTGCCGGTGCCCATCAGTACCTCACCTTCACTAGGCCGGACATCTCCTACGCCGTGCAGCAGGTCTGTCTCCATATGCACGACCCCCGAGAGCCCCACCTCACGGCTCTCAAGCGCCTCCTCCGCTACCTCTGGGGCACCATCGACTATGGGCTACTTCTTCACCGGTCTACCTCCTCCGAGCTAGTCGTCTACACCGACGCTGACTGGGCCGGGTGCCCGCACACTCGGTGCTCCACCTCCTCCTACGCCGTCTTCTTAGGCGGTAACCTGGTGTCCTGGTCGTCAAAGCGCCAACCGGTCGTCTCCTGCTCGAGCGTCGAGGCAGAGTACCGTGCCGTCGCCAACGGCGTGGCGGAGGCTGCGTGGCTCCGACAGCTCCTCGCTGAGCTCCACACTCCCTTCTCCATGAGCACGTTGGTCTACTGCGATAACGTCAGCGCCGTCTACCTCTCCACCAACCCGGTGCAGCACAGTGGACCAAGCATGTGGAAATCGATCTACACTTCGTCTGAGATCTGGTCGCCATTGGTAACGTTCGGGTCCTCCAGGTCCCGACCACCTCCCAGTTTGCCGACATCTTCACCAAGGGTCTTTCGTCCTCGACCTTCGCTGAGTTTTGCTCCAGCCTCAACATCAGTAGTGGCTAGTTGAGTCTGTGGGGGATCCTATGTGTGATGTACTTCTTCTTTTCGAGTCCAGTCTATA
Source organism: Zea luxurians (assembly GCA_029449295.1). Lineage (NCBI taxonomy): Eukaryota > Viridiplantae > Streptophyta > Magnoliopsida > Poales > Poaceae > Zea > Zea luxurians. The sequence goes on along the minus strand of JAOPSE010000001.1, from coordinate 37,236,343 downwards.
AACTCTGCTACGACGGATGTTCAGACTGCGGGGGGTATTAGAATATATGGCTAGGCCCATGTGGCCCATGTACAAACACTATATAGCTACCCTCTAGGGTTAGCCCTAATAGAAAATCAATTACCTCTAACACCTCTAATTATTCAACTAAGGGCGTCCCATACCACCCTCATGGTTGCACTATTTTTCCGGGCGGTCATCCAATGAACCAGTCCTTACGAAGAGGCACTCGAGAAACTGCTTGAGTCCCCTTAAATGTCACAATATCATCATCATAATCAAAAGGGAAAACATCGTATCATAAATAATCTCATCATGTTCATTGATTAGGGTGAGGCACTAGCATAAAGCTAAACCAAAATAACCCAACCCACATAGGTAAACAAGGACAAGATAAACAAAGCTAGTCAATCCTTAGGTATAAATTGTGTAAATGCGGGGAGTGAATTATAAAATGAGTAGGACATAGATGGGTCAAGGGACACTTGCCTTCACCAACCATCTGCTGCTCAGGGTCTTTACCTACAACTCCTTCGGACTCCGTCAACTGACCGTCATCTATACAAGTTCAAACATACATTCCACAAATTTAATATAAAAAGAACAGTACACCACGCAGTAGAATATAACAAAGAAGCAGACGCTTGGCACAGGGCTCGTACCTACGACTAAGCGAGAAATAGAAAACAACGGTCGAGGCTACGGTCGAAAAGCGATTATGTTAAATAGTTATGGATTAAAGTACGTGTCTAAACATAGCCATATTAATTTGATAATCACATTATGCATAAAATCAAGTTACGCTACGTATTCAATTATTATAAACAATTCAAGGTAATTTAAAAGGATTGTCATGCGGCGAAACGCACGACGGCACACGCGGACTAAACCAGAAACTAGGACGAGTTGCCGCATGACGAGGCATGCGACAGCACGCACGAACTAAGCTAAAAATAAAATGAGTCGTCGCGCGGCGATGTGTGCGACACAACACTTGGACTAAATTGGAATTAAACGAATCGTCGCGCGACAAAGCGCGCTACGAGACACTTGAATTAAATACAAAAATAACATAAAGCATTGCGCGACAAAGTGCACGACGGCATACGCCATTTAAATTGAATTTAGAATAAATCATCGCGCGACGAAACGCGCGATGCAACACATTAAATAATCTAATATCAAAATGAATCGTCGCACAACGCAGCATGCTAATAAATCTAAATTTAAAATGAACAATCATGCGACGAAGCGCGCGTCGCAGCACATAAATTAAACTAAAATTAAAACTAATTAAACTAAATTTTAAACGTGCTAGGGCTACGCGCGCGGGAACGGGACTGCACGCACAGAGCGGGGAGGGCGCTAGGGGCGCGTGAGGCTAGGGAGCGGCGCGACCAGGGGGCGCGGCTAGGGGCACAGCGTGGCCGGGGGAGGGACACATGGCCAGGAGAGGGTGCGCGGCGGGGGAGGGAGCGACCGGGGACGGCACGGCCGGGGTCGAGCGTAGCCGGGAGGGGCACGCGGCCGGGGTGGGAGTGCGGCTGGGGACAGTGCGGCCAGAGAGGCGCAAGGCCGGGGGCAGTGCGGCCAGGGTCTGGCGCGGCCAGGGAGGCACGCGGGGTAGGGAGGCGCATGGGGGAGGGAGGAAGAGGGAGAGGAGAGGGGGAGAGAGAGGGGAAATCTCACCTTGGGGCTCGACGATCGCGGCAACAGTCCACCGGATCACACCTAGGGCAAGGAGGTGGAAGAGATGTGGGAGAGAGGGAGAGGAAGTTGTTGCGCGGGAAACAAAAATGAGATAGAGAGAGGGAGGGGGCACACATGGGGGGAGGTGGGGCGCCAAGGGCACACGCCAAGGGACAAGCTGGGTCGGGTCACGGGCTGAGCCGGATCGCGGGTCGGGCCGAAAACCCACTGCACACATGACCACTAATCGGAATCAAATCGCGAATCAAAAACCGAAACGAGGTGGACACGCGATTGAACACAACATCAGACAAATAAATATGCTTCGGCACGATGCAACACCCATGTCAACTTAGGTTTTTGTTTACACGTGATATGCACGCCAGTCACTATACTGCTTTAAAACTTGGAAGAAGGAGCAAAACGGGAAGAGAAAAGAGAGTAACGCCTGAATTTGGTGAGTATCAGAGAAGAAAAGTTATACCCCTCAAATTTAGGGCGTTACAAACCTATCCCCCTTAAAAGAATCTCGCCCTCGATATTCAAGGTTGGCAGCAAAGAGTTCGGGATACTTGGCCATCAGATCATCTTCACACTCCCAAGTTGCTTCTTCCTCAGAGTGGTGACCCCATCTGACTTTGCACATTCTGATAGTGTTCCTCCAAGTGACCCTATCTGCAGTCTCCAGAATCTGCGTTGGCATCTCTATGTTGGTCAAGTCTTCTTGGACTTGTAGACCTTCCACTGGCAACTGCTCTTCTGGCACACGCAGACACTTCTTTAACTGAGACACATGGAAGACATCATGCACTGCTGACAAATCTTCTGGCAAACTGAGCTGATAGGCCACTTCTCCACGCTTCGCGAGAATCTAATACGGACCAACATATCGGGGTGCTAGCTTGCCTTTGACTCCAAATCATCTGACTCCTCTGATAGGCGATACCTTCAGGTAGACAAAATCTCCACAACTTCGAAACATAGCTCTCTCCTTCTCGTGTCTGCATAACTTCATTGCCTTAATTGCGCTATCTTTAGATTCTCCTGGACCATCCTAATGTTCTCTTTAGCTTTGAGCAAAATGTCTAGCCCAAACACTTGCTTTTCTCCAGGCTGATCCAATTTCAACGGAGTTCTACAACTCCTCCCAGCCTGAAATGGTTACATCTTCAAGCTGGCCTGGTAACTGTTGTTATAGGAGAATTCTGTATAAGGTAACATCTTGTCCCATCTGGACTGATCTTGCAGCGCACAGGCTCTCAACATATCTTTGAGGATTTGATTAGTTCTTTCAGTCTGACAGTCTGTCTGCGGGTCATAAGCTGAACTGAAGTTTAAATGTGTACCCAAAGCTTCATGCAGCTGCTGCCAGAAATGAGAGGTGAACTACATTCCTCTGTCTGACACTATCTTCTTTGGCACACCATGAAGACAAACGATACGGGACATGTACAGCTCTGCTAACATTGCACTATTGTAGCTACTCTTGACAGGTATGAAGTGGGCTGACTTGGTCAAGCGGTCCACCACAATGGAATCGTAGCCGGCTCGAGTGCGAGGCAATCCGACTATGAAGTCCATCTCAATTTCATCCCATTTCCAATGAGGAATTCGCAACGGCTGCAACAACCCAGCTGACTTCTGATGCTCTGCCTTGATCATCCGACAACTATCACACATAGCCATGTGCTCTGCGATCTCCCTTTTCATTCCATACCACCAGAATTTCTTCTTTAGATCTTGATACAACTTCTCACTTCTAGGGTGTATGGAATAAGCTATCTCATGAGCTTCCTTGAGGATCAACTCCTGAATAGACTGGACATTGGGAACACACAAGCGGTCCTTGAACCATATCACACCTTCTGCATCCTCCCTAAAATCTTTGCCTCTTCCTTCTAGAATCAGTTGCCGGATTTCATTGATCTTCTCATCATTCTTCTGTGCTTCTTTGATTTCCCGCTCTAAGGTGGGTTCAACTCGCATGTTATTTAGAAATCCGAGACTCAACCTATAAAATTCTTTAGCCAACTCATAAGGCATCGGGTGAGCGATCATCATATTAACTTGACTTTTCCTGCTTAAAACATCTGCTACCACGTTCGCTTTGCCTAGATGGTAGTGAATTTCCAATTCATAGTCTTTGACCAATTCTAACCATCTTCATTGTCTCATATTCAGCTCCGACTGGGTGAATATGTACTTTAGACCCTTTTGGTCTGTATACACATCACATTTCTGCCCGTACAAATAATGCCTCCATGTCTTCAGTGCAAGAACCACTGCTGTCAACTCTAGGTCATGGATTGGATAATTCTTCTCATGAACCTTCAGCTGCCGGGACGAGTAAGCCACAACTCTTCCCTCTTGCATCAATACACATCCCAAGCCAGTGTAGCAAGCGTCGCAATACACCGAGAAGGGCTTGTGCACATCAGGCAAGACTAAGATAGGCGTTGTAGTCAACTTCTCTTTCAGCGCTTCAAAGGCCTCTTGGCACTTCTGGGTCCACTTGAACTCAACTTTGTTGGCTAGCAAAGCTGTCATCGGTCTCGCAATCTTCGAAAATCCTTCAATGAACCACTAATAATATCTAGCCATTCCAATGAAGCTCTTAATTCCTCGAGCATCTGTTGGCGCTTTCCAGTTCAGAATGTCTACCACTTTCTTCTGATCCACGACCAATCCATCTTTGTTTATTATGTGACCTAAGAACAGGACTTCATCAATCCAGAACTCGCACTTGCTCAACTTTGCATATAGCTGGTGCTCTCGCAATCTCTGCAATACCATCTTCAAATGATCCACATGCTCCTCCTCACTTTGAGAATATATGAGAATGTCATCAATAAATACCACCACAAACTTGTTGAGATAATCCATGAATACACTGTTCATCAGATTCATGAAGAAGGCTGGTGCATTCGTTAGGCCATAAGACATAACGGTGAACTCATACATCCCATACTTGGTAATAAATGCTATCTTTGGGATGTTTGAAGGTCGGATCCTGAGCTGATGATAACCTGATCTCAGATCTATCTTTGAAAACACATTGGCTCCTCTCAGCTGGTCGAACAGATCTTCTATTCTGGGCAAGGGGTACTTGTTCTTGATTGTGACTTCATTAAGAGCTCGGTAATCAAAGCACATCCTCCTAGTGCCATCCTTCTTCTCCACGAATAGGACAGGGGCAGCCCAAGGTGAGGTACTTGGTCTGACGTAACCTTTCTCTGACAGCTCATCTATTTGCTTCTTGAGCTCAACCAACTCTGGTCCAGATACCTTGTAAACTCTTTTACAAATGGGGGTGGTTCCAGAAAGAAGCTCGATGGCAAACTCAACTTTCCGCTCAGGTGGCATACCTTGTAAATCTTTCGAGAACACATCCGGAAATTCTGACACAACCTTGATAGTCTCGAGTGGATCTACCTCCTTGCTATCAATAATCATCTGGTGACATCCTCCTTTCCTCGGCTCGGGCGAGACTAGCTCAGTCACCACTTCTTCTCCTAGTGGGGACACCAACTTAATTATCCTCTTATCACAGCTGATGACTGCTTGGTACTTATCTAGCCAATTCATCCCTAGGATAACATCTATTCCCTAGGTACCCATTACTATGAGGTTAGCGGGAAACTCTATCCCCCTTATTTCCACACTTACATTGAAGCAAACACTATCAACTCAAACTTTACCACCGATTGAATCAATTTGAATTAGTGTTGACATGGTAGTTATTGGAAGATTATGCGCTTCTACCCATGATGCAGTAATGAATGAATGCGTTGCTCTAGTATCAAATAACACTTCTGCAATATGGGAATCGACTGGAAACATACCTACTATCATGCCTGGTGTTTCCTAGACTGCTTCAGCCTCCAAATGGTTCAATCTCCCATGGTTGTAATGTGTCTGTGCGTGATTGCCTGCTCCTGGCTGAGACACATTCTGCTTTATCGGGGCACTAGGGCCTGGCTGCTGCTGAGCTACCTTCTTTGGACAATGCATCACCTAATGGCCTTGCTCTCCACAATGGAAACATGGTCTGCCTCCTCCTTGCACTGGGCTTGCTTGACTGCTCTGGTTAGTTGCTGGGGCAGGAAGATAAGGTGCCTGCTGATTCTGCTTCTAGACTTACTTCCTCCTGAATGATTGCTCTGGTGATTCTGCTGCTGATGCTGAGGGTACTGCCTCTGAAATTGCTGCTGAGGCGGCCGCTGATTCTGCTTGAACTGCTGAGGTGGGTTGCCTGAGAAACGAGGGTGATTGCCGCTCCCAAGCTGAGGTCCACCAATCTTGCGCTTGCGATCCTCCATCTCCTTGCGCTTCTTATCTGTCATGATTGTTCTATCGATTAGGTGCAGAAATGTGGGGAAGGTATGGTTCATCAACTGATAGTGCAGGGGATCGACTAAGCCTCTCAAGAAACGATATTGCCTCTTGGTATCTATGTTGACATCTTCAGGAGCATAGCGGGACAGCTACAGAAACCTATCTTGATACTCACTGACTGACATGGGCCCTTGCTTAAGCGCTAGAAATTCCTCTTTCTTCACTGTCATCAGACCTGAATTCCTCCCAAGTGATGATGTCGGTGTTGGCATGGGTGGTGAGGTAGGACTCCCACCAAGACTGAGCTTCTCCCCTCAACAGACGAGGACCATACAGAACCTTCTCTCTGTCATCACACTGAGCGGTGTGCAACTTTTGCTCCAGGGTACGTAGCCAATCTTCAGCATCCATGGGGTCAGTAGAGTGAGCGAACACTGGGGGATGACCTCTCATGAATTCAGCACGCTTATCCCTGGGCACCTGAGGCATATGCACTTGCATCTGAGGTTGAGGTGGAGGCTGTTGCTGCTGCATGGTGGCTAGAGTCTGACCAATAGCTTGGACTGCCTGAGTCTGCATCAGAGACATCTGCTCTATTGTCATCAGGGGCGAAGGTGGCAACTGTTGCTGAGGTGCCTCATCTTGCGGTGCTTGCTACTCCTGCTGAGCAAGCCTTCCTCCTCTGTGCCTGTTGTCTAACATCTGTGGAATTCAATCACACATCAGAACTGATCTTGCAAATCTTGCAACATAAGAAAAGAGTATAGAATTCTTCCACAATACTGAACATAGAAGCATCTTCACTAACTCCCAACACAGGCAAACACAGCTTCTCAGATAAAGAGAAAAGTAGAATAAAAGGCTTCCCAACTAGATAACTAATTTATTAACATTAACAAGTAAACCAAAGTGCAGGGGGTACCCATATTCTGGCGACAGTCATACAAAGATCCAAATCCATCATAGTTCATCATGACAAACATAAAAACACAGGATATGCAAACTACCGTGCCTAACTAAGACTAACTGAGAATAAGACTAAGACTTCTATTTTAAACATTAATTACAAGATCCAACACTGATGATCTATGGTCCTAAATTTATCCTGGTCCTGCAGTCGGGGTTACCATAGACATGGTATCCACGCTGAGGTGAGCGGTACGGGTGCTGAGCCCCGATGGCGGTGGGGGAGCCATTCGCTAGGTGACGGCGCTCCACGTGCTCAGCCCACAACTAGGCGATCTTAGCATGAGCCCTACTCAGCTCATCTAAAGCATGGTCTAGCTCCGTGTTTAGCACGGGGGCTAGGTTGACTATGCTGCTCAACCTAGGATTGTCCTCACCAATAGGTGAGACAATCACGCCTCCTGTGCTGCTAGAGGGATGGCAGGGGTAATACCTCAGGTCAAGACCATCGGCTACCCCACCGAACACTGAGCAGTAGTGTGCAAGCGCACGTCGTGTGGCATCTTGTATGGCTGCCTCAGCTGAGTCCCGCTCAGATATAGAATAATGCTCTGAGCAAACCTCTGCACCCCGGAGACTATACTCCAAACAGCGAACCAAACAAGTCGCCTCCCAGCGGTCCGAGTAAGCCCCGCAACTGTGCTGGAAGACAACACAGCGATACTCGATGGACCAAGTGCGCCGGTCGAGTGCTTGGCATAGCAAGGTGTTGAGCGCATCATGGAAGTGACACCCGCGAGCGGCGTCACGAGTGATGGGTCGAGCAACCCATCCCTCCGGCTCCTGCTCCTCTAGAAGGTCGATGCTATGGCTCGAGCTGCTGTCGTCGCCTCCATCGTTGGGGTCTCCTCCAACGGCTACTCTAGCGGCTGGGATGCCTAGTGGTTGTGCAGGGGGCACCTCCAGTGGGGGCACAGGAGAGCAGCGCTTCACAGACTCTAACTCCTGCTGAGGCGAGGAAGAAGAGCACTGCTGCTCCAACTCCTGTCGCCAATGCTCCTGCTCCTCGTGCAGGCGGTGGTGCAGCCTCTCCAAATGGCTAGACTGACCAGCCACCAGACGGCAAAGCAGACGCTCCACGAGATGAGAAGGCAAGAAAGGAATGACTGACTTCCGTGTGGTGTGTCTAAGACGAGCCATCTACAAAAGACATCATAAGAATAAGAGTGAGAACAGAACTAGTATGACCAGCAAGTAGACCATAAGAAAATATTAGGAATTAGAATAAAACAAAATTTTTAGCAAGGTATAATATATATATAATAAAACATAGAATTGGTCTAGATGACCAACTTTTGAAGGGACACCAAGGTCCGGTGAGAATAGGGATCTATAGTCCTTAGAACGACCATTCTACTCTAGGTTAGCGTTCCTATAGTAAGCACGGCTTTGATACCACTTATGTCACACCCGATTTTAGAAGGCAAACCGAATACGAACCATGTACGTGTCAGGATCAGCAATTCACGTACATAGCAGTTACATAATCGGACATCATCACATAGTGCTCGGATAATAACATAAAAGAGGGTAATAGTTGATTACATCATGATGTCTGAGACATCCACATAGTCATTAACAATTATCAAAGTGCGAATACGAAACATAGATAAACATGGCCTTCACAGGCAGCCGACTAGGGGTTTGCCGCTAACCCATGCCTAGAACTCATCGTACTCTTAGAACTCCTGGAAGTCCTCCTCCATGACTTCATCTTCTCCTGAGCAGTGGTTGCAACGTGGACAACCTGGGGGGTTTGGTGTGTAAAGCAAGGGTGAGTACACATCAACATACTCAGCAATTGTCCCGTTTGGCTGTAGTGGACTAGCTTTATGTGGGGTTAAAGTCAAGTAGTTGATTTTAGTTGGTTAGTTTATTATTTCCAGTAGAGACCAGGTTTTAGCATTAACCCAAGTTGTTAACCCAAAAGTACCCTTTCCAAATGGAAAGAATACCAGAAACCATAACCATAATCATAATCAAAACCATCATACTCATTGTCACCTATAAACAAAACATCTCTGATCAATGTGTCTCTAATCAATGGAGCTCCCTTGGCCACTCATAACCGTGAGCACGGCTGATATATCAGTTTTATAACACTCTGCAGAGGTTGCGCACTTTACCCACAAGCCGTGATTCCCGTGAATCCCTTTTCCCTTCTACCAAGGTGAATAGGCAGGGTTTCACTACGTAGCCTTTACAAAGATTCCCTGAGGCTGTAGCTGCCCGTTAGGTTTCGTAAATGTACCACACTCCTCCCCAAGGGGCAATCCACCCTCGACAGAGCGAGCCACATACACCGAGTCCCATTGACGGCACGACGGTGAAGCGAACTACACCTCAGTTCATGTAATTATTCAGCTAAGGGCGTCCCATACCACCCTCATGGTTGCACTGTTTTCCCGGGCGGTCATCCAACGAACCAGTCCTTACGGAGAGGCACTAGAGAAACCGCTCGAGTCCCCTTAAATGTCACAATATCATCATCATAATCAAAAGGGAAAACAACGTATCATAAATAATCTCATCATGTTCATTGATTAGGGTGAGGCACTAGCATAAAGCTAAACCAAAATAACCCAACCCACATAGGTAAACAAGGACAAGATAAACAAATCTAGTCAATCCTTAGGTATAAATTGTGTAAATGCGGGGAGTGAATTATAAAATGAGGAGGACATAGATGGGTAAAAGGACACGTGTCTTCACCAACCAGCTGCTACTTAGGGTCTTCACCTGCAACTCCTTCGGACTCCGCCAACTGACTGTTATATATACGAGTTCAAACATACATTCCACAAATTTAATATAAAAGAAGAGTACATGTTGGTCCTTGTTCTCGAATGCTATACATCAAGAACAAAACAACACAATTGTTAACGGTTAGTGACCTTCGTCCTTTGAAGCATTAGTTCCCTTGGGACATAATGATCTTCGGACGAAGGTCATGAAGGACATACCTTCATCATCTCAACAAACAAGTATAAATGGGTGTATATAAGAAATATAAAAGAATATAAACAATAATGGAATATCAATGAATCATTTATATTCCTCTTTTTATCTATGAATAAATATTCGTAATATTCGTATTACATTGATACCTTCGGCTTGTCGGAAGGTGAAAATGCGAGTGACGCAAGAGTGATCACAGACAATCGTGAACAGTACGGTGTTACTGTTCATCTATTTATAGGCATGGGACACAGCCCGGACAAAATTACATTCATGTCCCTGACTTTTACTGCTAACAATAAGGCAAGGTGTCAAGGATTAAGTAGTCTTTTCTCCTTTAGGTCGGTTCTATCTTCCACCTTTGTCATTGTGCTGAGCCGAAGCTTCTTTGGCCACAACTTCGGCCTCCATCCATATTGCCTTCGGGTTGTATCCTTATATCACACGCCTTCATCCCAAAGCCAAAACTTCCTATAATGGTCTAAGTCATACTGAAAACATATGGTTAGTCACGTTTTTTAGGACCTTCGGAAGAGGAAGGCCCCCAACAGTACACCATACAGTAGAATATAACAAATAAGCATACGCTTGGCGCAGGGCTCGCACCTACGACTAAGCGAGAAATAGAAAACAACCGTCGAGGCTACGGTCGAAAAGCGATTATGCTAAGTAGTTATGGATTAAAGTACTTGTCTAAACATAGCCATATTAATTTGACAATCACGCTATGCATAAAATCAAGTTACGCTACGTGTTCCATTATTATAAATAATTCAAGGTAATTTAAAAGGATTGTCGCGCGGTGAAACGCACGGTGGCACACGTGGACTAAACCGGAAACTAGGATGAGTTGCCGCATGACGAGGCGCGCGACAGCACGCTCGAACTAAGCCGAAAATAAAATGAGTCGTCGCGCGGCGAAGCGCACAATGCAACACTTAGACTAAACTGAAATTTAAACGAATCGGCGCGCGACGAAGCGCGCAACAAGACACTTGAATTAAATACGAAAATAACGTAAAGCGTTGCGCGACGAAGCGCACGACGGCATACGCCCTTTAAATTGAATTTAGAATAAATCGTCACGCGACGAAACGCGCGACGCAACACATTAAATAATCTGAATTTAAAATGAATCGTCGCGCGACGCAGTAGATAAATTAAACTAAAATTAAAACTAACCAAAGTGAATTTTAAATGTGCTAGGGCTGTGCGCGCGGGAACGGGACTGCGCACACGGAGCGGGGGAGGGCGCCAGGGGCGCGTGCGGCCAGGGAGCGGTGCGGCCAGGGGCAGGGGAGAGCGTGTAATACCCTAGGTGCTACTATACATTTAACAGCGAGTATGGACTTAAGAAAAAAAATGCTAGTGTGAGTAACGATTTCGATATTATGTCTATCTCCGATTACCGAGATTATTCGAAAATTCCATCTAGCTTGGAATTTAATCATCTCACAAAAGCTCAAGTTCGGTGTCGTATTCATCTTTATAATTTAAACAATTAAAAATGTTTCATGAAACTTTTGGATTACCTAATCTCATTTGCTGGTGAATTTGGAGAAGTTCGGATCACGTGCGTATGTGAATATGAAAATCAGAAAACTTCTGATTTTATGTAAAATTGGAGCCCCGCGCTGTCCGAAAAGAACAATGCGCCAGCTCATTAATTGAATTGTTCCTCTCAGCATGCTATCTTTGGCGTCACATCAAATGATCGATAGCTGGTGAGACTCGTAAAAAAATTAGACTGGATTAAATACAGTCTAAAATACCAAAGTCGATCTCGTTTAGTTCGGTCCGTGTATTCCTCGCCCAGATCCAAATTTTTGGATATAGATAACGGGTAAAGATTCATCTGAATTCCAGAGTATTCACCAAATCAAATCCTAATTTCAGAACCAATAAAATCGTGCGCAAAATGATTAATTGGATTGTTTCCAGCAAAATATTCAAAGCAGAGAAATTTATCCGTGTCTAGATAGCAGATAAATTTGTATCCGGTGTTAAATTTATAAAACGTCGTCTGTAAGAGCATGGTCGATATTGTGCTAGTCTGTTCTGTTTATATCTCGACCATACTTAAATACCAGAACTCAGATATATATGTGTGTATTCTTGTGTTAAAAAAGAGAAAATATCCTAGCCGTTCCTGTCCTGCCGCCGCCCTCCCTCTAATCCTGGATTTTTCTACGTGCTGCTTTTCTACGCGCCGCTCCAGCCGCGCGATATTTCCTTGTCGCCTCTCTCTGGTCTCCAGCAAGCCGCAGCCTAGCTCCCTCTGTCCATCCATGGCACGCTCCTCCCCTATTCCTCCATGGCCGCTCGTCCTGGTCGCGACCTCGCCGTGGAGCTCCCACGGGCGCGCGCCCCTGGTCCCTGCTCCTAGCTCCCTCAAGCTTCACTCCACGGCTGCCGTCGCCCCAAGTCTGGAGCCTTCCTGAGCCCATCCTCCACTTGGCTCATGGCGCCCGGCCCCTGCTCGGATTTTGCCCATGCCGAGCTCCCTTGGCGCCCTCCCTGCTCCTCTCTCCCTTATCTCCCTCATCTCCGGCCCCAGCTTGGATCCCTACCCTTAGCCATGGTGCCTGGCCATCGCTGCCCCTGCTTCCCTGTAGCTCGCCTCCATGGCCGCCAGTCAGCCCCTGCCCTCGCCTTGACTCCCCGGCGTCGCTCGCCCTTGCCGTTTCCTGTCGAGCTCGCCCTCAGCCATGGCCGTGTCAAGCCACTTCCTCCTTGGCCGGCCATCGTGAGTCCCTGCGCGACCTCCTCCCAATTCGATTTAGAGCTGCTGTGCCTCAGTCTTGATCTGTCGTGCCCCTGCTCACCGTCAACCCACTCGGACCCCGCCTCGGCCAAGCCTTCCTGTTCCTGTCGTCGTGGGTTGTCGTCATTCGTCTTCGTGTTGTGTGTGCAGCAACGTCGCTGATTCCTCCATGGTGCTTGTCGTTGAACTTTGCTTCATTGATTCCCTGCCTTCAGTTCGCTCACGCCCAGCACTATCCATGTTGTTATCGTTCGCCTCCATGCTGTGTGCGACAGCATCGTCGTTTTCCCTTCATGTACTTATCCTCGATCTCTGCCTCACCATCACCCTCTGTCGCAGCATCGTGTCGACGACTTGCGATTCTCGCCATTGTGCTCACACCTCGCATGATGCTGCTCTAGTACTCGTCAGATGGATGCTGAAATGAAGAAGGCCCCTGTGCGACACCACTAAATGCTCGACAAAAAGCCCAAACCGGGAATTGTCGACGTTCTTGCAAGTTTTGAGTCGAACTTACTTTAGATGAGAAATCCCTGTTGTTCGAGAGAAGCGAGGCCTGTAAGCGCTCTCTTGGGGCTCGACAAAGCGCTTGAACCCGAGTTTCATCGATGTTTGTACAAGTATCGGGTCGATTTGGTCATGGTAAGCTAGTTTATTATTCAGGTTATATAAAGTGATGAGTGGATTGATTAGATATATTAATCGCAATGAGTCTCGTATTTTTTTAAGCAAGAGTGATGCAAGATAATTTATTCACATCGCCTAATAATCGTTAGCTTGTAGGTTGTGTGAAGGGTGCTTTGATGACTATATGTGTCGAGTATGATTAACTCGATGCAATGCATGTGATAAGTGGTATGGTTAATATTATGTAGAATGCTTGTTGAAATACTTTGTCTCTTGCGGTGGCTAGGAATATTGGGGGAGACATGTAGGTCTAGTGTGATGGAATTGGTTCTATGTTTGTAGGGAGTGGCATATCGGTGATGAGTAGGATGGATTAGTGTTTCTAGCAATTAGCCGATAACTTATGTTATTGTTATTGGTGCCTAGTGTGTGGTCGGATAAAGTCGATACCCTGTCATATCAGACATCACATTCTCTAGGTTTATTAATAGATTAAATGTCATAAATAAATAATTGTTGTTACCCAAAATAATTAGGAGGCGAGTAAGATCGATAAGTCTGTTTCTATGAAAACCTAAGAACTGCCAGTGGAGAGTGCTTATAAGCGCTTTAGATCTTTAGTTGATAGGGAAGCCGTTTTGTAGAACTCTATGTTGTAGGATTATGTTCTACTTATTAGAACAATTAGTGTGGTGCTTTATTTAGTTGATATGCTTTGCATAATATATTAGAATAGTAATTTTAAAGCTAATTGTAAAGCTAATAATTGTTACTCTAAGTCCGAGGTATACTAGATTAATTAACCTAAGTATGTTAGTCTTTGGTGTTATGTGTTAGCTAAGAAAGATATAAAATTTATGCTTAGTGTGTTGTTTCGTGATGTTTGAGCTAGCACCGGATAAGCATAAGAAGCGTGAATATTATAGTTAGTCTTATATCGACAGCTGGTGTTTCTTGTAATTGGTTCTAATGACTTGTTAGTAGTGTGTAATCGTCGACCGTGTAACATTGTCTAGTATTGTACTAGTTCTTCTTATATTCATTCATGTGCATTATGCATCTCATTAGGTGCGCTAGTTGATCACGTGATGCGGAAGACAAGAAATGAGTCGACCCCAAGATGATGTAGAGAGTGGACATCTCCACAAGATGATGTCGTCAGTCGGGCCAACCTGAAGATGGATAAATCAAGCAAGTGCTCGGCTGAGAGACAATCGACAAGCAAGTCTTGTCTAACAAACACTAACGTAGTGTTTATCCCAGGCAAGCCCCGGTGCATTTACCCCTTTCCTTGTGTTTTAAAATCTTTATCACCTTATATGATGCATTAGGTGATAGGAGTTGTGTGCTAAACAACTGATGCATTTCCTTTCTTGGAAAATTGATTACCCTTCCTTGATACCCTTTTATGAAAAGGAATTTTATGATGCTTAGCTTTGTTTTAGAAAAAAATGTTTTGTTTTAAACAAAAGGTGATGCTTTATATGGATGGGAATTTTTACAAAGAAAAGATTGATGATGGTGGATCCATCATGGCTGTGATGGGTTCAACATCTGAAAAGATGTACCTCTGCCAGGTACCAAACTTTGGGTTTTAAATAATAAAGACGAGACTAGGTGGGTGACTTGCACGAGAAGGAAGTCTCGGTGTAGTGTCTCTGTCTGAGTCGCTTAAGGACCAAGCCGATGTAGGCTTGCTGATCGAGGACTTTTTAACTGGCCACATGCCTCGTCATGGGTAAGCTTTGCCTCGGTCAGAGCAATACCAGAAAGGCCACCACGCAATGGGAGTGGAGAGATGGCGAGAGTAGCGTGTACCCTCCATGGCAGGAGGGTGGACGGTGGTGTATCTGTGCTCTCGGTTGGCGTGAACCCATTCTGGTCTTAAGAAACCCGGTGGCGAGTTGACATATGCAAGGGTTAAGTGCTACATATGTCGTGTGGCAGAACCTCCTAAGTTATTGAGCCCATATGCACCTGCCCTTGTCTCAAAGACCTCAGACGGCTATGCATGTGCACCAGATAACTTAATAGGATCCATCCTATTGGCACCAAGGACACCAGATAAACCACTTACAACCAAGATCGCAAGATTAAGTAAACACAAATCACACACCATCATTTTGCAGCGGAATTTCTTTATTACAAAAAGTTACAGGTTTCAACAAATTTCCATTATAGTTATCGAAGTGGTTACAAAAGTGATTCAAAGAATTAAACCTTGAAATGTTATAAATTATTTATAAGTTTGAAATATATGCTAGCTCAAGTGACCATCCTCAGTAAGAAGTATAGAAGAGTTACTTAGTCTTATAAGAAGGCCGAGCCCACCAGCACTTATCACAATCAATAGCAGCACAAAGTTATAACCTAAAAAACAACAGGAAATAAAACCCTGAGTACGTAATTACTCAGCAAGACTTACCCGACTAAAGAAAAGACTCTCAAGGATATGCTGGCTTGTTGGGAATCAAGGTAAAGCTTATCAAGATTAAAAGACTCTTTTGCAGAAAAGCTTACTACAAGTGGATCCTTAAGAATTCATTTTACTTGTTAGGTTAAGTAAAGTTACCTGCATCTAGGGTTCTTTCTATCCTAGTTCAAGCACTTGGCCTACACTAGCCGTCTTTTTATCATCCCTTTTACTTTACTGGTTTGCTACGTGTAGGGCAGTGACCAAGTCTTCGTATTCGAGAAGTAACGGCGATCCGAATCGATTAATACCCAGCTGGGGATCTCCAACCACACGACATATGTAGCACTTAACCCTTGCATATGTCAACTCGCCACCGGGTTTCTCAAGACCAGACCAGGTTCACGCCAACCGAGAGCACAGATACACCACCGTCCATCCTCTTACCACAGAGGGTACATGCTACTCTCGCCATCTCTCCACTCCCATTGCATGGTAGCCTTTCTAGTATTGGTCTGCCCGAGGCAAAGCTTACCCATGACGAGGCATGTGGCCAGTTAAAAGGTCCTCAATCATCAAGCCTACATCGACATGGTCCTTAATCGACTCAGACGGAGACACTACACCGAGACTTCCTTCTCGTGCAAGTCACCCGTCCGGTCTCAGCTTTATTATTTAAAACCCAAAGTTTGGTACCTGGCAGAGGTACATCTTTTAAGATGTTGAACCCATCACCGCCATGATGGATCCACCATCATCGGTCTTTTCTTTGTAAAAATTCCCATCCACTGTGAAGCATCATCTTTTGTTTTAAAACAAAACATTTTGTTTTTCTAAAGCAAGGCTAAGCATCATAAAATCCTTTTCATAAAAGGGTATCGAGGAAGGGTAATCAATTTTCGAAGGAAGGAAATGCATCAACTGTTTAGCACACAACTCCTATCACCTAATACATCATATAAGGTGATAAAGATTTTAAAACACAAGGAAAGGGGATAATGCACCAGGGCTTGCCTGGAATAAACACTACGTTAGTGTTGTTAATTGATGACCACTTGGCGATCAGGTTTTGTCCCGATACTTGCTCCGTCTGTTCCTCTTTAGATTCGTCCATCAGCATCACCTTGCAAGTGGCTCACGCTGTCCAGCCTCTTGTGGTCGACTCAGCTTTGGTCCTCTGCATCACGTGATTAATTATCATACCTCATGGGATGCACAATGCACATGTATGAATATATAGAGGAATAGCATAAGACAGATAATCTACGCTGAAGATGATGAAACACTTATAACAAAGCATTAGAATCAATCACAAGCAAGTACTAGCTAGCGATATAAGACTAATTATAATAATTATGCTTTTTTAGCCTATTCGGAGGTATCTCATACATCACATTATTCTATGACTTAGCAGATAGAGTATTTTTAATCGAATCACACCATTACAAGCGATTGTGACATTTCATCACACAAGCCTACTTATATTCTACTCGGTCCACCAATTAAACTAATTAACTAGAATAGTGAAATAACTCACCATAACTGAATCTGACTTGATAATTGCAAGAACGACGAAGTCAGCGAGGGTTTCATAACTCAGATATTTTGTCAAGCACCTAGTGAGCATCACACTGAATCTCACTTTTAAATACTCGATGAAACGGGCACCATCCAATCATGCCATTTAATCAGCTATTAACCAAGGAATATAACTACTAAAAGGGAATATCATCGACTTAATCATATAACTTAACCTACCTTTCGCGTTACTAACTCATCATACCTCACACAGGTTTACCCACATATTCATCGCATAATAAACATCTAAACCTAACCTTCACACAACGACTACTTATAAATTCTAAAAAAACAATCACGTCACCACTAAACAGCACACCAACACTACAATGAATCTGACCATAATCACCCAGCGCACATGTGCTAAATAAAAGGATCATCACACTAGCACATTAATTTATTCAACGATCGAACTATCCTGAATAACCCATCGGCTTACCACGACCAAAACGATTTGATAATCGCAAATCGACGATGAATCTTAGTTTAGACTTTCCATCGAACACTTGGCACGGGTGGTGCTCGAAGACGGCTTCCAGGGGAGGAGCGCGCGTGGGAGCCAGGTCCGAGTGTCCGCCATGAACATGAGAATGACGAGGAGGCAGTGGTGATCTTTGGGGGAAACACACAGGGGATCCCCATCGACGATGACTCACTGGACCAACGGGCAACGGTTCCAATCAGTAGCGCCGACACATGAAACACCTGCAAGAAGCCCCCCGCTGCCACGAACGCCACCAGGTGGATCCACATCCAACCTGGGCGAGCAGGGAGAGAGAAGGGCGGAACTCGGCAAGTCGCGGCTGAGGACATCACCATGGCTGAGAGGGAAAATCCGAGCGCAGGGGCGAGCTCGAAGAGATGGGCGACCGAGCTGGGGACTAGGCAGAGCGCGAACGGGCGAGCGCGCTAGGGAGCAGCGATGGCCAACAGAGAAGCTCGCGTGCGCGGAAGCTCCACGGCTGGGAGGGCACGACAGCCATGGCAAGCAGGAGCAGAGGCGCGGTCCACGCGCCGGCCAAGGAGAATCGACGGTGGCCTGGGAGAGGGCAGAGGAACTCGACCGACGAAGTTGGCTGGTGGCAAGACCGGAGCCTCACGCGAGGGGCTAAGGGAGATGAACTGCACCTCCCACGCGTGGCGGGGCTGAGCGCCGGCAAGGATCCCAGGCGCGCGACCTGGGGGAGCTGCATGGAGGAGGCCAGTCCATTGGCACCTCACTCTTGGAGGAGAGAGGGAGCGGAGCCCTCTCGAGTTTGGCTCTAGGGCATCGGTCAGCATTAGAGGAAGGAAGGAGGAGCAGAGGTGCTGCTCAGCTCCGTGGATCTAAGCAGCCAGGAAGAAGATAAGGGAGAGAAACGGATAAGCCTACGTGGCGTGAAAAAAATCTGAGGAGAGCAACGGTGGAAAATCAGAGGGAGGGGAAAGCGGCGGTAGAGATTTTTTTCTCTTTTTCAAATTTTCTATATTTCTTTTTTTATAAATCGTAGATATTTCAAACTGTTGGATTATTAGCGATGCATAATGGGTCGACGGTACTTGTGACACGGTTTGATTTAATCGAAACCAAATAGGATTTATCTGAATCTTATTTATTTTGGCGAAACAAATTTCCGAAATCCGAGTTTTGGTATTAGGATTTGGGCGTGGTCTAATTTAGTCAGACCAAAATTTTATTGGCAATGATAAATGAGACAACTCTGAACATGACTGAGATACGATAAATTCATTTGCTAACCAAACACTCGGATCAGGGCCAAAAACAACAGACCAAACCCAACGACATCCGCTTTGATATTATAGGTCGTGTTTGAGTCGATCGAAATCAGACAAACTTTGTTCATTAATGACCCAAATACTTTACTGCTCTGCCCGGCACAATCGGCTGGGGACCAAACTCCATTATCCCTCACGCGCATGATTTCACAGTTACACGCACAGTCTGAATTTATAAAATTCAAATGTTGTCCAAATTCACGTTCGCCCACTCAAATGATCCAACCGCCACAGCGCCTGCATGCCAAGAGATTACTAATGTCGGATCTTGGTGAATTAAAGTGCACTAGATAAAGAGATCATTATTTATACTGGCATTCCATGCTTAGGTCCATAAATGTTGTTTACTTAAGGCAAACACCTGGGGTGTTACACCCTCCCCCTTAAAAGAATCTCGTCCCAAGATTCGGAGTGAGAGACTTTTAAGGGTAGAGAGTAATGTAACTCCTATCCATATCTGCAATAACTAAGGCAGTTCCAAGCAAAGGCAAGTGTCTCGGGAGGTTGTTTCTCTAGTGAACATAACATGCGTCGTCTTAAGTTAATTTAGAGATGTCCATCAGTAGAGGCGATGTCTGCCAGAAGAACATATAAGGTTCCATGTGTGCAGTTTGCTTTTTCTAATGACACTGTACTATCTGTGTCTGTTGGGTGAGTGGTAAATATGCGACTTTACCCAAACAGAACCAGATGCAACCTTTTGGGTAAAACACACAGAAAGAGGTTTACCAACATGGGGTCATTTGAATTTCATAGCACACAAGACGAGTGTGGATGTCGAACAACATCACAGTTAACTTGTGTTAGCCAGAAAATCCAAGTTCAAGAAAAATGATAGAGACTCGAAAAATCACCAGCGAAGGGATCTATAGATGCAGACTTTGCAACCAGTCCATTTTATTCAACACTAATCATGCTCGACTTGATCACACACGTTGGAAAACCATACGTGAGGTGATCGAGGCACGACTAGAACCAGTCGACTTAACTTGATCTTTGTAAGTACTTTCTTAGGATGGGTTGAACCAAAGTGAGTTTAGACAACTCGATAAAACAATCTCTAAACTCAAATCTTTGTTCACAAAGCTGTTACAAGTTAGTAAAAACCAACTTGTTGAACTACTTATGACATTGAGTAGGTCCTCTTATTATCCATCGGCAATGCAATGGTCGAGAGTTCACTCTGGTTAACAAGAGGTCATGTATTTGAAAAGAAATCCATTTGGTCAGGTTGTTCATTTGTTTCTTCATGCGAGATGAACTGACTTGGTTAGGGAATATAGGGATTAAATAAGAGAGCGAATGAACAAACTCCTGCATCTTAGCAGCAGGGAAAGTCAATCTCCATTTGAGAACTAATTAGCTATCTCTCAACACTAAAAAGCTCCAAGGCTTCACCTTTACACAAAGGACGTAAAGGGAACTTGGATGTGTAGTCACTACCATGATCAAAAGAAAAGAGACCACACATAAAAGTGGTATGCCCTTTTTATCCAACAGAAATGATAGATGTTGCTTGATCACTTGACAAACAACATTGAAATCGTTTCAAGGGAGGAGTTCACGGAAGATAACGCATTAGTGTAATTCCATAACGGATCATGACTAGAGACCTCGATACCAGCATGCGCCAAGCAGCATAACCTTGCGTGTACATTCACAAGGGGCTCTCAGTTTCGCTGCGGCACCATAAGTCCTTAATCATGACACCATCACCAAACTGGCACCAATAATGAATCTCACGGGGTAAGAAAAATTTGTGTAGAGATAACATATTGATGTAGTCTCATAATGGATTATGACTACTAACTGTGATACCAGCGCGTGCCAAGTAGCGCAACCATGTGTTGATCACCCACAGGAGGCCCTCGGTTTCGTCGCGGCACCATTAGTTTTAGTCATAACACCATCACTAGACATAATCAATAAGAAATCTCACGTGGCACAAATGGATTGAGCAAGGGTGACAACATATAGAGAGACTCTACCTGTAAGAACAATTACAAGTAGAGAGCCAAGTAGATCATGGACCGATGAAATGAATAAGTCATGGCCAAAACCTAAACTTGATGAAAGAAGTACGATGGGAGACTGTTATTTCAGCCCCAAGCATATTTCTATGCCCATCATAGATATTACAAGGTCAAAGATTAGTATCTAATTAGATACAGGGGGAAATAATCATAAGATTAAGGTGGTATGCCTTTGATAGATATGAGGAAACCAAAGGCATCAAGTTCAAGAAAGTGATTGAGTATTCTTTTCCTAGGTTAGGTTGATGAGTCGACAATGTGATTCTCAAAGAGAGGCAAACTAGAATAGAGGTATTAGCTTGAGCCAATCGAACAGGGGCATGGTCTAAGATGGAAATATGACAACTAAAACGTCACTGATTAAATAACGAGAACACGGACTCGAGATCCTAGCTTTAAGCCCATGCACATCTTGCGTTGGATAAAGAAATCATCCAAACATCCATTTACATGAGTCTAGTCATGGAGTGATAATGGAAATCCAAATTTGGGTCATGGTTACCTAAATAAGAACATGACCTAGTTTTGGGTTTAGGCAAATAATTCACCAACCTTCTATCGGCACCTCAAGCACAAAAGTAAACACATATCATACTTAATGGTCAAATTAAGAAAAACTGGAAGCTATCTAAACAAGTATCTCTAAGACACCACATTATTTATAATCACTGGTTACTGGAATAAAGATGAGAGAAGCATTTTGGGTGTATAGATAACAAACACGATGCAACAATCAGGATGCATGCTCGTCTTATTCGTCCTCACAAGTTTTTGCCAACGTAATGTGGCAATAGCGTTCTATCTCGGTGGCATACTTACAACTCTCTTGGTATTTTACTAGTCATCAACTACACATACGTTTTCGAGGTTAGTGTACCTGCAGAAAATTCCATCACAGCCCATTTTCCCATGATGCAAAATCCACACATGACAGTTTATCACAGTTTATACTCCATATATTGCTATATGGAGGCCAGCTCATCATTAAGCGCCGAGCCACGCATAGGCACCGCTGCCACACTTTAACCATAGGGCAGCCCATCATGGTAACTCACCTTCTTACCTGAGCGTAGGTGCGTCGTTACAAGTACATTACACTTCTCAGTATTCCCATGTCTGTATACCCATACACATCCATGGGGTACTGAATTCCCAAAAAAGTAAATACTCCACATCGCAGCCTTCATATATACATATGTAGAACATGTATATATTCGAGCGCTTTTTATGCTCTTCCCTAGACCGACGTTTGTTCAGTCATGCTCTCACATCTCACCTTACCTTGAGCGTCGATCCATTCAAAACTGAATGGCCTCGAAAATAACATTACACATGTATGCAATTATCCACCCGGTTGTGGGTTAATGTTTTGAACTAAGCCACTTGATAGTCCTTAGTTTAGGGCTTAACAGAGGATGTCGCTAGCATTATAGTTTTTCAAATATGTTTTCCAAAATCAAACAATGCGTTTAGTTGAATATAGGTTTCTCAAAACCAAAACTTTGTTTTGAAAATACATATGTGACAGTATTATACTTAATCTTGCCCCAATACCAGGCTATGGCAGAACCTCCTAAGTTATTA
This sequence comes from Zea luxurians, assembly GCA_029449295.1. Lineage (NCBI taxonomy): Eukaryota > Viridiplantae > Streptophyta > Magnoliopsida > Poales > Poaceae > Zea > Zea luxurians. The sequence goes on along the minus strand of JAOPSE010000001.1, from coordinate 37,213,620 downwards.
GCCCCACATGCACCTGCCCTTGTCTCAAAGACCTCAGACGGCTATGCATGTGCACTAGATAATTTAACAGGATCCGTCCGAGTGCCCCAAAGGACACCGGATAAACCACTTACAACCAAGATCGCGAGATTAAGTAAACACAAATCACACACCATCATTTTGTAGCAGAATTTCTTTATTACAAAAAGTTACAGGTTACAACAAATTTCCATTATAATTATCAGAGTGGTTACAAAAGTGAATCAAAGAATTTGTCGGCGTTTCGAGACCGGGGGGTCCCCGAGCCGACGAGTGAGTGTGCCGCGTGCCCCAGCCCAGATGGGTCGAGCGCGTGGGCGAGCGCGAAGGGGGGAAGAGCGAGGTGGCCGGAGCCGGGTCGTGAGGGAGGCGGAGATCCCGCGGCCTTCGTGTTCGTCCCGCGCCCAGGTCGGGTGCGCTTGCAGTAGGGGGTTACAAGCGTCCGCGCGGGTGAGGGGAGCAAGCGGCCCCAAGAGAGCGCCTGCCCCTGCCCTCGTTCCCGCGAGGCCAACCTTCTCTAAGAAGGCCCTGGTCCTTCCTTTTATAGGCGTAAGGAGAGGATCCAGGTGTACAAATGGGGGTGTAGCAAGGTGCTACGTGTCTAGCGAGGGAGAGCTAGCGCCCTAAGTACATGCCGAGGTGGCAGCCGGAGAGATCTTGGCACCCAGCTGGTGTGGCGTCGTGGCCGTCGGAGAAGCAATGGAGCCTGGCGGGGGGACAGCTGTCGGAGTGGTTGGGCCCTTGCTGACGTCCCCCTGCTTCCGTAAGGGAGCTGAGAACCGCCGTCGTCATGGGTCCAGCGGGGCGCCATCGTTGCCTATCTGGCGGAGCTAGCCAGATGGGACGTCGGTCCTGTTTTCTGCGGCCCGAGTCGGCTCGGGGTAGGGTGATGATGGCGCTTCCTGTCGACGTGGCGGACTCGTGCCCTAGGTCGGGCGACGTGGAGGCTCCTCCGAAGCCGAGGTTGAGTCTGTCCTGCATGGCCGAGGCCGAGCCCGAGCTCCTGGGTCGGGCGAGGCGGAGGTCGTTCGGCAGAGGCCAGGGCGGAGTCCGAGCCCTGGGTCGGGCGAAGCGGAGTTCGTCGTCTTCCGGGGCCTTAGCCCGAGTCCGAGCCCTGGGTCGGGCAGAGCGGAGTTCGCCGTCTTCCGGGGCCTTAGCCTGAGTCCGAGCCCTGGGTCGGGCGGAGCGGAGTTCGCCGTCTTCTGGGGCCTTAGCCCGAGTCCGAGCCCTGGGTCGGGCGGAGCGGAGTTCGCCGTCTTCCGGGGCCTTAGCCCGAGTCCAAGCCCTGGGTCGGGCGGAGCGGAGTTCGCCGTCTTCCGGGGCCTTAGCCCGAGTCCGAGCCCTGGGTCGGGCGGAGCGGAGTTCGCCGTCTTCCGGGGCCTTAGCCCGAGTCCGAGCCCTAGGTCGGGCGGAGCGGAGTTCGCCGTCTTCCGGGGCCTTAGCCCGAGTCCGAGCCCTGGGTCGGGCAGAGCTTCCTATGGCGCTTTTGGCCAAGCCTGGCCGCCCGTCAGTCTCACTCTTTGCGTTAAATGCCCCAGTGACTTGGTCGGTCGGCGCGGTGATTTAGTCAGGGTTGCTTCTTAACGAAGGCAAGGCCTCGGGCGAGCCGGAGATGCGTCTGCCGTAAAAAAGGGGGCCTCGGGCGAGACGGAAACACCTCAGGGTCGGCTGCCCTTGCCCGAGGCTAGGCTCGGGCGTGGCGTGATCGAGTCGCTCGTATGGACTGATCCCTGACTTAATCAAACCCATCAGGCCTCTGCAGCTTTATGCTGATGGGGGTTACCAGCTGAGAATTAGGCGTCTTGAGGGTACCCCTAATTATGGTCCCCGACAGTAGCCCCCGAGCCTCGAAGGGAGTGTTAGCACTCGCTTGGAGGCTTTCGTCGCACTTTTTTGCAAGGGGACCAGCCTTTCTCGGTTGCACTTTGTTCCGGTGGGTGCGCGCGAGAGCACCCGCCGGGTGTAGCCCCCGAGGCCTCGGAGGAGTGGTTTCACTCCTTCGAGGTCTTAATGCCTTGCGTAATGCTTTGGCTGGTCTGGCGGTTCCCTCATGCGAACAGGCCGTAGCCCGGGTGCACTGTCGGGGCCCAAGTTCTCGGGCTGGTATGTTGACGCTGTCAACGGTTCGGCCGGAGCCGGGTTTGCGAGAGCAGCCCCCGAGCCTCCGCACAGGGCGAGAGGACGATCAGGGACAGACTCGGCTTTTTTACATACGCCCCTACGTCGCCTTTCCGCAAGGAGGAGGGGGGGAGAGCGCCATGTTACCCTCGATGGGCACCGAACATGGTGTCTCCGGTGAGCTGCAATCGGGTAATCCGAGTGGACGTCCGTGCCCCGTTCGTTGGGGGTCGGCTAGGGGCCCGGAGGCACGCCCAAAAGTACCTGCGGGTGACCTGCCGGACCCGGTCCCCTGGCGACGGGGTCCGAGGGCTCGATGCCTCCCTCCGATGGGATTCCGTTACAGGATCGTTCCCGCTGGTCTCGGAAATGTCCTAGGGTACCTCGGGAGCGCAGCCCGAGCCTTGGTTATGTATCGAACGTACCCCTGGTCATCCCTCGCTCGGTGTCTGAGGCGACTGTGAACCCTTCGGGGGGCCAGCCTTCGAACCCCTGATCAGTAATGGGCGCGGAGCCCGAGTAGCCTGAGGCGGTCGTGGAACCCTTCGGGGGGCCGACCTTCGAACCTCTGACCAGTAGTGGGTGTCGGGCCCACGCGATCTGAGGCGGCTGTTGAACCCTTCGGGGGGCCAGCCTTCGAACCCCTGATCAGTAAGGAGGCTCGGAGCCTAGTTCCTTCACGGGGAAGGATCCCTTTGGGGGTATTCCCTTTCTCGGTCCCTGTTGCAAGAGATAGAGAAAGAGAAAAAAGGGAAAAAGGATACGAAATTGAACGACGTGGCGTACCTTTTTTGGTGTGGTTGTTTTGGCGAAGGCGAAACGTCGCCAGCTGCTTCCGCCAGAAGCGCCGCCCGTCGAGCCGCGGAGTTAATGCGCCGGGGCGAGTAGTTGGCGAGGCTGCCGTTGCGCGTGCGCGAGCCGTTCGAGGAACGGGTCACGGGCGTGTCATCTTCACACCGTGAGAGGGGGTTCTCTCGCTGCCTCCGGATGGGACGTGAGCTTGGCTGATGGCGTGACCGCTGCTCTCGCGCGCCTGCCACCGTCATTACTGCCGGCCCACTTTTGACCGCGTTTGACCGCTGCGTCAGGCTGGCGCTGCTGGGTCGCGCGCTGGGTCGCCTCGGGTCGCGGTATTGGTTCCGCAACCGAGGAGGTGCGGTGGTGGCGCAAGTGGTACAGTTGCTTGCATGCAGCATCCGGCGCGCCGGTCGCGCGACGCGTGGGCTTGGGCCTCCGTGCTGGCAGGTCAGGAGTCGGAGAAGCGCGTCCACTTGGCGCGGTTGCATGCCGCCTGCATGGCTGCCCGCCCCTTTCGCCCGTTGGTCTGGGCAAAAGTGGAGGGTCACTTGTAACCGCTGGGTGGTTGCGCGCGCCGTGCGCGGCGGTTCGGCTTCTTCTACTCGGAGCCGGTCTGCATGACATGTGGGTCCCAGCCCCCGCGCCGCAGGGGAGGGCTTTGGAGGCGTGCTGGAGAAGACTCAGCCCGTGACGGTTAGGGGCGCAAGCAGGGAGAGTTGCCTTTAAAAGGAGGGCGACCCCTTTCGTAAGGCGACCATGTCTTCTTCCTCCCTTATGCATCGTGTCTTTCCACCTTTCAAGCCCCCGGATGGGGGAAACCGCCGTCTCCGTGCCTCATCGTCGGAGGACACTACTCCGTGGGAGTGGGTACCTTTCAGCCATCGTTCGGCTTCAAGGATTTTCATCAGGCAGCCCGGTTGCTCCCCTCCGCTGGGGGTCACCCGAGACGGTGACCACCAGCTCCTGGGTGGGGAGGAGCAAACCGGACTGCGATCTAGGTCCCACCCTCAGCTTCAAGGATGTTCATCATCCTCGCTGGGGTGGGTGCCGGACTGAGCCGGCGCTCTACCTCCCGCACGGGTTCGTGGGTCATCCTCTCCCGCGACGTTCGAGGGAGAGGGCGCTCACTGGCCCTGCGGGCGGCCCGGACTTCGACAACGTGGGGTGGATCGGCGGCGGACGTCGTCACCTCCAGCGTGTCGGGTCCGCTGGCTCGGCTCCGGCGGCCCCTTCTGTTGGGGGGCAGCTGCCGCGCCGTGTACACGGGAGGTCCACCCTAGACGCCGCGCGCTGCTAGGGCGGCGTTCGTGTTCTGGGGTGGTCCTGCCTTTGCACCAGGGCGGCGCCTTTGCACGGAGGCCGGTGCCCCACTCATCTGGGAGGATTTGAGTGGGGATCTGCCGGAGGGCTGATGGCTCCTGCCGTCGGTGTCGAGGCGGAGGCGGCTCGAGAAGTCCCCGTCGCCGACGGGATCACCGCCACCATCCGTGCTTCGGGCCTCCGGCTCTTTGTACTTGTCCTCGCCCCTCGAGCGTCGGCGTGGGCGAGGGCAAGACTGCAGCAGTGCCTACCCCTGAGGCCTGCGCTGCTGCAGTTCGGCCATCCGGAGTGGGGGCCGTTGCCGTCGTAGTCGGAGCGGGCGGCGACGAGCCGCCCGTCAGTCTTCTGTAGCCCCGCAGGCCCGCCCCTATCGAGTGGGGTTGTTCGTACCTGCGGAGGGGGGAACCAGAGTTCCATTTGTAATGGCACTTCGAATGCCGGGTTTTTTGTTCATTTCGGCTTTCGGGGCCTGAACATGTATGTCGGCACGGAGCCGTGTTTTTTCCTCATTTTTCGAGCACTAAGACTCGTCTGCTGATTATCTGAACCGCTTTTCCAAGCATGAGTCGCCCCGTGTCGAGGTGACGAGTGAGGTATCCGTATCCCGGAGGCGTAGGAGTCCCTTGGCTCGGTCGGCCCTGTTGTCCGAGGCTCCTCTAGCTTAGTTAAAGAGACCCCTCGGCCGCTCTTCGACGAGCCAAGGCCGGGGGTAGCGATATCAGCATGAGCAGAGGCGGAGTTGGCTTGAAAATGAAACCTGGTTGGCCGGAGCCTAGCCGAGTTGTCCGTTGGCAGGATCGACGCCGGAGTTGGTCAGCCGAGGCTTCGGACCGCGCTGGTGCCCTCGGAAGGTGGTTGGCCGAGGCCCCGGAGGTGGCCGGCCGAGCCGCCCGCTCGGGCCGGATTCCCGGAGAAGTCCCTGACAGCGATTGCCCGGGCGTGGTGATGACGTCGTCCTTCGGAGCGGAGACCCTCAGACCGCGTTGCCGTTCGAGGCTAGGTCGGGCCTCACCGAAGGTGCCGTTGATGCCGAGGGTGTTGCCACCCCCTTCCAGCATCAAGACCCGAGCCTGCAGGATCAGATTGTCTTGTAGCGTGGGCCTTGTGCGGCCGTCGAGGCCAGAACACACACCCTTGCTGTGTTGTAAAGCTGCGTCTCTTTTCCTCTTGTTTCGAGCATCTGGACTTTTTGTCGGTAACAGGGATGTTAGTGCGAGCGAGAGTTGCTTTCTCGCGGAAGGTGATGAGTGAGGTATCCGTATCCCGGAGGCGTGGGAGTCCCTCGGCTCGGTCGGCCTTGCCGCTTACGCGTACTTTCACCCGTCCATGAGGCCCTATCACCGACTTGGTCGAGAAAACTCGAAGAATCGCTTCGACAGAAGGGCTTCCGAACGTAGAGACTTGTTCGATCCGCGGAGTCACCTTATCCGAACGTGAGTTACTTATCGCAGAAGGTGATGAGTGAGGTATCCGTATCCCGGAGGTGTAGGAGTCCCTCGGCTCGGTCAGCCTTGACTGCTTACGTGTACCCCGTCGTTTCCGGGACCCACTTTTCGAAGTAGTCAAAAAGCACGAAAGATATTCTGGTAAAAGAGATTTTCTTTTTGAGGAAAATTTTGACGCAGAGGGGGTTTCCCCCCTTTTAGCCCCCGAGGGAGGGTCGGGCTTTGCCGAGGCGAGGCCGACCCTTCCTTGTTGACTAAACTTTGCGTGGGTGCGAGGTATATGAACAACTTGGAAACATCTTAAGGGTAGAAGCGACGTAGCTGTTGGATGTTCCAGGCATTGCCGTAGACCTCGCCTTGACTGTTGGCCAGCTTGTATGTTCCGGGCTTCAGAACTTTGGCGATGACGAATGGCCCCTCCCAGGGGGGCGTGAGCTTGTGCCTCCCTCGGGCGTCTTGCCGCAGCCGAAGCACCAGGTCGCCCACCTGGAGGTCTCGGGGTCGGATCCCTCGGGCGTGGTAGCGTCGCAGGGACTGCTGATACCGCGCCGAGTGTAGTAAGGCCTTGTCCCGAGCCTCTTCCAGCTGGTCCAGCGAGTCTTCTCGGCTAGCTTGATTGCTTTGATCGTCGTAGGCTCTCGTCCTCGGGGAGCCGTATTCCAGGTCCGTGGGCAAGACGGCCTCGGCCCCGTAGACCAGGAAGAACGGCGTGAAACCCGTGGCTCGGCTCGGCGTCGTCCTCAGGCTCCAGACCACCGAGGGGAGTTCCTTCATCCATCGCTTGCCGAACTTGTTGAGATCATTGTAAATCCGAGGCTTGAGCCCTTGTAGAATCATGCCGTTGGCACGTTCTACCTGCCCATTCGACATGGGATGAGCTACGGCGGCCCAGTCTACCCGGATGTTGTGATCCTCGCAAAAATCCAAGAATTTTTTGCCGGTGAACTGGGTGCCGTTGTCGGTGATGATGGAGTTCGGGACCCCGAAGCGATGGATGATGTTGGTGAAGAACGCCACCGCCTGCTCAGACCTGATGCTGTTCAGGGGTCGGACCTCGATCCACTTGGAGAATTTGTCGATGGCGACCAGCGGGTGCGTGTAGCCCCCGGGCGCCTTCTGCAGAGGACCGACGAGGTCCAGACCCCACACAGCGAAGGGCCAGGTGATAGGTATCGTCTGCAGAGCCTGAGCGGGTATGTGGGTCTGCTTCGCATAGAATTGGCACCCCTCGCAGGCGCGGACAATTCTAGTGGCGTCAGCCACCGCCGTCGGCCAGTAGAAACCTTGCCGGAAAGCATTCCCGACGAGGGTTCGAGGTGCTGCATGATGGCCGCAAGCCCCCGAGTGTATTTCCTGCAGGAGTTCCTGACCTTCGGCGATGGAGATGCATCGCTGGAGGATGCCCGAGGGGCTACGGTGGTAGAGCTCCTTCTCATCGCCCAGCAAGACGAACGACTTGGCGCGTCGCGCTACCCGCCGAGCCTCGGCTCGGTCGAGGGGCAGTTCTCCTTGGCGGAGATATTGCAGGTACGGGGTCTGCCAATCTTGATCTGGCGTGACCCCGCTCCGCTCCTCCTCGATGCGCAGTGCTTCGCCCTCGGGGGCCGAGGGTTCCTCAGGCTGAACCGAGGATGGCTCGGGCTGGGCCGAGGTCGCCTCGGACGGGGCCGAGGGCACCTCGGGCTCGGGCGTGTCGCCTATCTTGACGGAGGGTTGGTGCAGATCCCGGGAGAAGACGTCCGGGGGAATCGTCGTTCGCCCCGAGGCTATCTTCGCCAGCTCGTCCGCAGTCTCGTTGTAGCGCCGAGCGATGTGGTTAAGCTCGAGCCCGTAGAACTTGTCTTCCAGGCGTCGAACCTCATCACAGTAGGCCTCCATCTTCGGGTCGCAGCAGTGGGAGTTCTTCATGACTTGGTCGATGACGAGCTGCGAGTCGCCGCGTGCATCGAGGCGTCGGACCCCTAGCTCGATGGCGATTCGCAATCCGTTGACCAGAGCCTCGTACTCAGCCACATTGTTGGACGCCGGGAAATGGAGGCGGAGCACGTAGCGCAGGTGTTTCCCGAGGGGCGAGACGAAGAGCAGGCCCGCGCCGGCTCCCGTCTTCATCAGCGACCCGTCGAAAAACATGGTCCAGAGCTCCGGTTGGATCGGTGCCGTCGGCAACTGGGTGTCGACCCATTCGGCTACGAAGTCCGCCAGTACCTGGGACTTGATGGCCTTCCGAGGGGCGAACGAGATTGTCTCGCCCATGATTTCCACCGCCCACTTTGCGATCCGTCCCGAGGCTTCTCGGCACTGGATGATCTCCCCCAGGGGGAAGGATGACACCACAGTCACCGGATGAGACTCGAAGTAATGTCGCAGCTTTCGCCTCGTCAGGATCACTGCATACAGCAGCTTCTGGACTTGTGGGTAGCGGATCTTGGTCTCGGACAGCACCTCGCTGACGAAGTAAACTGGCCTCTGAATGGGCAAAGCATGCCCCTCTTCATGCCTTTCGACCACGATCGCGGCGCTGACCACCTGAGTGGTAGCGGCGACGTAGACCAAGAGGGCTTCTCCATCAGCTGGGGGTACCAGGACGGGCGCCTGGGTGAGGAGCGCCTTCAGGTTCCCGAGAGCTTCCTCGGCCTCGGGAGTCCAAGTGAAGCACTCGGCCATCCTTAAGAGACGGTACAGGGGCAGGCCTCTTTCGCCGAGGCGCGAGATGAAACGGCTCAAGGCCGCGAGACATCCCATGACCCTCTGTACGCCTTTTAAGTCCTTGATGGGCCCCATGCTTGTGATGGCTGCGATCTTCTCCGGGTTGGCTTCGATGCCCCGCTCGGAGACGATGAATCCCAAGAGCATGCCTCGGGGCACCCCGAAGACGCACTTCTCGGGATTGAGCTTGACGCCCTTCGCCTTGAAACACCGGAATGTCACTTCAAGGTCGGAGAGAAGGTCGGAGGCTTTCCTCGTCTTGACTACGATGTCGTCGGCGTAGGCCTCGACCGTGCGACCGATGTGTTCGCCGAACACATGGTTCATGCACCGCTGGTACGTTGCACCCGCGTTCCTCAAACCGAACGGCATGGTGACATAACAGTACATGCCGAAGGGCGTGATGAAAGAAGTCGCGAGCTGGTCGGACTCTTTCATCTTGATTTGATGATACCCTGAGTAGGCATCGAGGAAAGACAGGGTTTCGCACCCTGCAGTGGAGTCCACGATTTGATCGATGCGAGGTAGAGGGTAGGGGACCTTCGGACATGCTTTGTTGAGACCCGTGTAGTCTACACACATCCGCCATTTCCCCCCTTTCTTCCTCACAAGTACAGGGTTGGCAAGCCATTCGGGATGGAATACCTCTTTGATGAACCCTGCTGCCATCAGCTTGTGGATCTCCTCGCCTATCACCCTGCGCCTTTCCTCGTCGAATCGGCGCAGAGGCTGTCTGACCGGTTGGGCTCCGGCCCGAATATCCAGCGAGTGCTCGGCGACATCCCTCGGTATGCCGGGCATGTCCGAGGGACTCCATGCGAAGACGTCGGCGTTTGCGCGGAGAAAGTCGACGAGCACTGCTTCCTATTTGGGGTCGAGCCCGGAACCGATCCGGATCTGCTTGGAGGTGTCGCCACTGGGGTCGAGAGGGACGGCCTTAACCGTCTCCGCTGGCTCGAAGTTGCCGGCGTGTCGCTTCACGTCCGGCACCTCTCGGGAGAGGCTTTCCAGGTCGGCGATGAGGGCCTCGGACTCAGCGAGGGCCTCGGCGTACTCCACGCACTCCACATCGCATTCGAACGCGTGTTTGTACGTGGGGCCGACAGTGATGACCCCGTTGGGGCCCGGCATCTTGAGCTTCAGGTAGGTGTAGTTGGGGATGGCCATGAACTTCGCGTAGCATGGCCTTCCCAACACTGCGTGGTAGGTTCCTCGGAACCCGACCACCTCGAACGTCAGAGTCTCCCTTCGGAAGTTGGAGGGTGTTCCGAAGCAGATAGGAAGGTCGAGCTATCCGAGGGGCTGGACGCGCTTCCCAGGAATGATCCCGTGGAAGGGCGCAGCGCCTGCTCGGACGGATGACAGATCAACGCGCAGGAGCCTGAGGGTCTCGGCGTAGATGATATTGAGGCAGCTGCCCCCATCCATCAGGACCTTGGTGAGCCTGACGTCGCCGATGACGGGATCGACGACGAGCGGGTACTTCCCCGGGCTCGGCACGTGGTCGGGGTGGTCATCCTGGTCGAAGGTGATGGGCTTGTCGGACCAGTCTAGGTAGACTGGCGCCGCCACCTTCACCGAGCAGACCTCCCGACGCTCTTGCTTACGATGCCGAGCCGAGGCATTCGCCGCATGCCCTCCATAGATCATGAAGCAGTCGCGGACCTCGGGGAACTCTCCTGCTTGGTGATCTTCCTTTTTGTCGTCGTCGCGGGCCCTGCCACCCTCTGTGGGTGGCCCGGCCCGGTGGAAGTGGCGCCGAAGCATGACGCACTCCTCGAGGGTGTGCTTGACGGGCCCCTGATGGTAAGGGCACGTCTCCTTGAGTGCCTTGTCGAAGAGGTTGGCACCTCCGGGGGGCTTCCGAGGGTTCTTGTATTCGGCGGCGGCGACAAGGTCCGTGCTGGCGGCGTCGCGTTTCGCTTGCGACTTCCTCCTGCCTTTCTTCTTGGCGCCGAGCGGAGTAGACGCCTCGGGAGCATCTTCCGACGGGCGGCCCTGGGGCTGCTTGTCCTTTCGGAAGATGGCCTCGACCGCCTCCTGACTAGAGGCGAACTTGGTGGCGATGTCCATCAGCTCGCTCGCCCTGGTGGGCGTCTTGCGACCCAGCTTGCTCACCAGGTCACGGCAGGTGGTGCCGGCAAGGAACGCGCCGATGACATCGGAGTCAGTGATGTTGGGCAGCTCGGTGCGCTGCTTCGAGAATCGCCGGATGTAGTCCCGAAGAGACTCTCCCGGCAGTTGCCGGCAGCTTCGGAGGTCCCAGGAATTCCCGGGGCGCACGTACGTGCCCTGGAAGTTGCCGGCGAAAGCTTGGACCAGATCCTCCCAGTTGGAAATCTGCCCCGGAGGCAGGTGCTCCAACCAAGCGCGAGCAGTGTCGGAGAGGAACAGGGGGAGGTTGCGGATGATAAGGTTGTCGTCGTCCGTTCCACCTAGTTGACAGGCCAGGTGGTAGTCCGCGAGCCACAATTCCGGTCTCGTTTCCCCCGAGTACTTTGTGATAGTAGTCGGGGGTCGGAATCGGGTCGGAAACGGCGCCCGCCGAATGGCTCGGCTGAAGACCTGCGGACCGGGTGGTTCGGGCGAGGGACTCCGATCCTCCCCGCTGTCGTAGCGTCCCCCACGCCTGGGGTGATAACCTCGGCGAACCCTTTCGTCGAGGCGGGCCCGACGGTCGTGATGAGGGTGCTCGTCGCCGAGGTGGCCCGGGGCCACAGGCGCGATGTTGCGCGTGCGCCTGGTGTAGACCGAGGCTTCCCGCATGAGTCGGGAAGTCGCGGCACGAGGTTCCGAGGGGTACCCCTGCCTTCGGGAGGCAGAGCTCTCGGCTCGCCGGGCCACGGCGCCTTCCAGGAGATGCTTGAGCTCTCCCTGGATTCGCCGACCCTCGGTGGTTGATGACTCCGGCATCGCGCGGAGGAGCATCGCTGCGGCGGCCAGGTCCTGACCGGTTCCGCCGGATGCGGGTGGCGGTCTGTCCCTGGCATCGTTGGCGATACGGTGCTGGAGACCTTGGGGCAGGTGACGTATTTCTCCGGCCGGGGGCTGGCCCGCCCATACCTGCCCGACGTCCCGGCGGATTGCCTCGAGCGCTCCTGCTCCTTCATCGAGCCCGGCCCGCGCCCCGCGGACTTGCTCGAGCTATGGGTCGTGACCCCCCGCCGGAACGGGGACCACAGCTAGCTCCCGCGGGATGTCGGCGCGAGGCGCTGGCCTAGGGGGATCACCATCCTCCGGCATGCCGAGACAGCTGCCTCCGGAGGGGTCCCCTAGCTCGACGTGGAAACATTCGCGGCTCGGGCCGCAGTCCTTGTCGTCAAGGCTGCGGCTGCCGTCGGAACAGTCGGAGAGGCAGTAGTTGCATGCGGTCATGAAGTCCCGCATGGCACTGGGGTTGCCAGATCCAGAGAAATCCCAGCAGATGCTGGGGTCGTCATCTTCCTCGGACCCAGAGGGTCCGTAGGTCGAGACGCCCGTCAATCGGTCCCAAGGCGACCGCACACGAAACCCGAAAGGGGTTGCACTCGCCTCAACGTGAGCGCCCGCCAGAGCGAGGTCACTAGGCGGGTTGAGGTCGAGTTGAAATGACAAAGGATGGGAATCAGCCGGTACCTTTTGGTCGACGAGGAGCGACGAAGTCACATCGGGGGCTGATCGCGCCGTCGTCCTAGGTGCGAGGGCGACGTCCTGCAGGCCCTCCGTGAGCGCGCTGGCGTCGTCCACTTGCTCGGGGTCGGCGTGTCGCGGGGGGACGGCGCTCGCCTTCGCCTCAAACGCGAGGGTGATGCCCGATGCGTCCTCCGTTGGGGCGCTGGGGATGTCGATTTGCTCGACAGCCGACTGAGCGCAGCCTCCTGCTCGGCCCTGGTTGCCCCGCCTCCTCCTCCGATGGCGAGGGAGAGGATGGGGCGAGCTCGAAAGTTGTCCTTCCCCCACATGGGAAAGACGTCGTCGATTCCGCCGCCGGCGGGCGGGCTGTCCGCCACCATTGTCGCTGTCGCGCGGCGGTGGAAGGAGTATCATGTCGTAGCTGCCGTCGAAAGACATGAACTCGAGGCTCCCGAAACAGAGCACCGTCCCGGGTTGAAGAGGTCGTTGGAGACTGCCCATCTGGAGCTTGACGGGAAACTGCTCGTCAACACGCAGCAGGCCCCTACCTGGCGCGCCAACTGTCGGCGTTTCGAGACCGGGGGGTCCCCGAGCCGACGAGTGAGTGTGCCGCGTGCCCCAGCCCAGATGGGTCAAGCGCGTGGGCGAGCGCGAAGGGGGGAAGAGCGAGGTGGCCGGAGCCGGGTCGTGAGGGAGGCGGAGATCCCGCGGCCTTCGTGTTCGTCCCGCGCCCAGGTCGGGTGCGCTTGCAGTAGGGGGTTACAAGCGTCCGCGCGGGTGAGGGGAGCGAGCGGCCCCAAGAGAGCGCCTGCCCCTGCCCTCGTTCCCGCGAGGCCAACCTTCTCTAAGAAGGCCCTGGTCCTTCCTTTTATAGGCGTAAGGAGAGGATCCAGGTGTACAAATGGGGGTGTAGCAAGGTGCTACGTGTCTAGCGAGGGAGAGCTAGCGCCCTAAGTACATGCCGAGGTGGCAGCCGGAGAGATCTTGGCACCCAGCTGGTGTGGCGTCGTGGCCGTCGGAGAAGCAATGGAGCCTGGCGGGGGGACAGCTGTCGGAGTGGTTGGGCCCTTGCTGACGTCCCCTTGCTTCCGTAAGGGAGCTGAGAACCGCCGTCGTCATGGGTCCAGCGGGGCGCCATCATTGCCTATCTGGCGGAGCTAGCCAGATGGGACGTCGGTCCTGTTTTCTGCGGCCCGAGTCGGCTCGGGGTAGGGTGATGATGGCGCTTCCTGTCGACGTGGCAGACTCGTGCCCTAGGTCGGGCGACGTGGAGGCTCCTCCGAAGCCGAGGTCGAGTCTGTCCTGCATGGCCGAGGCCGAGCCCGAGCTCCTGGGTCGGGCGAGGCGGAGGTCGTTCGGCAGAGGCCAGGGCGGAGTCCGAGCCCTGGGTCGGGCGAAGCGGAGTTCGTCGTCTTCCGGGGCCTTAGCCCGAGTCCGAGCCCTGGGTCGGGCGGAGCGGAGTTCGCCGTCTTCCGGGGCCTTAGCCTGAGTCCGAGCCCTGGGTCGGGCGGAGCGGAGTTCGCCGTCTTCCGGGGCCTTAGCCCGAGTCCGAGCCCTGGGTCAGGCGGAGCGGAGTTCGCCGTCTTCCGGGGCCTTAGCCCGAGTCCAAGCCCTGGGTCGGGCGGAGCGGAGTTCGCCGTCTTCCGGGGCCTTAGCCTGAGTCCGAGCCCTGGGTCGGGCGGAGCGGAGTTCGCCGTCTTCCGGGGCCTTAGCCCGAGTCCGAGCCCTGGGTCGGGCGGAGCTTCCTATGGCGCTTTTGGCCAAGCCTGGCCGCCAGTCAGTCTCACTCTTTGCGTTAAATGCCCTAGTGACTTGGTCGGTCAGCGCGGTGATTTAGTCAGGGTTGCTTCTTAACGAAGGCAAGGCCTCGGGCGAGCCGGAGATGCGTCTGCCGTAAAAAAGGGGGCCTCGGGCGAGACGGAAACACCTCAGGGTCGGCTGCCCTTGCCCGAGGCTAGGCTCGGGCGTGGCGTGATCGAGTCGCTCGTATGGACTGATCCCTGACTTAATCAAACCCATCAGGCCTCTGCAGCTTTATGCTGATGGGGGTTACCAGCTGAGAATTGGGCGTCTTGAGGGTACCCCTAATTATGGTCCCCGACAGAATTAAACCTTGAAATGTTATAAATTATTTATAAGTTGGAATTATATGCTAGCTCAAGTGACCATCCTCAATAAAAAGTATAGAAGAGTTACTTAGACTTATAAGAGGGCCGAGCCCACCGGCACTTAACACCATCAACAGCAGCACAAAGTTATAACCTGAAAAACAACAGGGAATAAAACCCTTAGTATGCAATTACTCAGTAAGACTTACCCGACTAAAGAAAAGACTCTCAAGGATATGCTGGCTTGTTGGGAATCAAGGTAAAGCTTATCAAGATTCAAAGACTCTTTTGCAGAAAAGCTTACTACGAGTGGATCCCTAAGCATTCATTTTACTTGTCAGGTTAAGTAAACTTACCTGCATCTAGGTTTCTTTCTATCCTAGTTCAAGCACTTGGCCTACACTAGCCGTCTTTTATCATCCCTTTTACTTTACTGGATTGCTACGTGTAGGGTAGTGACCAAGTCTTCATATCTGAGAAGTAACGACGATCCGAATCAATTAATACCCAGCTAGGGATCTCCAACCACACGACATATGTAGCACTTAATGAAAGTCGCCTAGAGGGGGGGTGAATAGGGCGAAACTGAAATTTACAAACTTAATCACAACTACAAGTCGGGGTTAGCGTTAGAAATATAAGCGAGTCCAAAAGGGAGGGCGCAAAACAAATCACAAGCAAATAAAGAGTGTGACATGGTGATTTGTTTTACCGAGGTTTGGTTCTTGCAAACCTACTCCCTGTTGAGGTGGTCACAAAGACCGGGTCTCTTTCAACCCTTTCCCTCTCTCAAACGGTCACTCAGACCGAGTGAGCTTCTCTTCTCAATCACACGGGACACTAAGTCCCCGCAAGGACCACCACACAATTGGTGTCTCTTGCCTTAGTTACAATTGAGTGGATCACAAGAAAGAATGAGAAAGAAAAGAAGCAATCCAAGCGCAAGAGCTCAAATGAACACAAGTCACTCTCTCACTAGTCACTATTGATTGGAATTGAACTAGAGACTTGGGAGAGGATTTGATCTCTTTGGTGTGTCTTATATTGAATGCTATAGCTCTTGTAATGTGTTGGAAGGTGAAAAACTTGGATGCAATGAATGGTGGGGTGGTTGGGGTATTTATAGCCCCAACCACCAAAAGTGGCCGTTGGGAGGCTGTCTGTCGCATGGCGCACCGGACAGTCCGGTGCGCCACCGGACACTGTTCGATGCGCCAGTCACGTCACCCGACCGTTAGGGTTCGACTGTTGGAGCTTCTGTCTTCTGGGTCACCGGATAGTCCGGTGTTGCACCAGATAGTCACTATACACTGTCCGGTGCGCCTTCTGACGCTGCTCTGACTCTGGCGCGCACTTTAGCGCATTGAATGCGGTTGCAGATGACCGTTGGCGCTGAAGTAGCCGTTGCTCCACTGGCACACTGGACAGTCCGGTGAATTAGAGCGGAGCGGCTTCCAGAATTCTCGAGACTGGCAAGTTTGGAGTTGGATTCCCTGGTGCACCAGACACTGTCTGGTGGCACACTGGACAGTCCGGTGCGCCAGACAAGGGCTGCCTTCGGTTGAACTTTGCTCCTTTTATTTGAACCCTTTCTTTTGACTTGTATTGGTTTGTTGTGAACCTTTGGCACCTGTAGAACATATTTTCTAGGGCAAACTAGTTAGTCCAATAATTTGTGTTGGGCAATTTAACCACCAAAATTCTTATTGGAAAAGGTTTGACCCTATTTCCCTTTCAATCCCCCCTTTTTGGTGATTGATGCCAACACAAACCAAAGCAAATATAAAAGTGCAGAATTGAACTAGTTTGCATAATGTAAGTGCAAAGGTTGCTTGGAGTTGAAACCAATATACTTATCTCAATAGATGTGCTTGGATGGTTTTCTTCTTTATTAAAATTTTTGGACCACATTCGCACCACGAGTTTGTTTTTGCAAATTCTTTGTGAAATTCTTTTCAAAAACATTTTGCAAATAGTCAAAGGTATATGAATAAGATTGAAGAAAGCATTTTCAAGATTTGAAATTTTCTCCCCCAGTCTCAAATGTTTTTCCTTTGACTAAAACAAAACTCCCCCTAAATAAAATTCTCCTCTTAGTGTTCAAGAGTGTTTTGCAATTTTTGAAGATATTACTTTCTCCCCCTTTTGAACATAATAAGATACCAAATTGAAAACTTCATTTTTAAATTTGGTGGTGGTACGGTCCTTTTGCTTTGGGCTCAGACTTTCTCCCCCTTTTGGCATGAATCGCCAAAAACGGATACTTGTGAGTGAGATATAAGCCCTTTCTCAAACTTTCTCCCCCTTTGGCATACAAAAACATGAGTGAAGATTATACCAAAGTGGAGAACGAAGCGGAGTAACAGCAAATACAATTGGAGTTGAGTGGAAGCGCCTTCTTTGCCGAGAACTCCATTTCCCTTTCAATATCTATGACTAAGCATAAGATGACACTTGAAAAACACATTAGTCATAGACATAAAAGAGATATGATCAAAGGTATAATAATGAGCTATGTGTGCAAAACATTAATAAAAATTCCTAGAATCAAGAATATTTAGCTCATGCCTAAGTCTGGTAAATGTTTGTTCATCTAATGGCTTGGTAAAGATATCGGCTAATTGTTCTTTGGTGTTAATATATGCAATCTCGATATCCCCCTTTTGTTGGTGATCCCTTAAGAAATGATACCAAATAGCTATGTGTTTAGTGCGGCTATGCTCAATGGGATTATCCGCCATGCGGATTGCACTCTCATTATCACATAGAAGAGGAACTTTGGTTAATTTGTAACCATAGTCCCTAAGGGTTTGCCTCATCCAAAGCAATTGCGCACAACAATGGCCTGCAGCAATATACTCAGCTTCGGCGATAGAAAGAGCGACAGAATTTTGCTTCTTTGAAGCCCAAGACACCAGAGACCTTCCCAAGAACTGGCAAGTCCCTGATGTGCTCTTTCTATTAATTTTACACCCTGCCCAATCGGCATCCGAGTAGCCAATTAAATCAAATGTGGATCCCCTAGGGTACCGAAGGCCAAACTTAGGAGTATAAACTAAATATCTCAAGATTCGTTTTACGGCCCTAAGGTGAGCTTCCTTAGGATCGGCTTGGAATCTTGCACACATGCATACAGAAAGCATAATGTCCGGTCGAGATGCACATAAATAGAGTAAAGAACCTATCATCGACCGGTATACCTTTTGATCTACAGATTTACCTCCCGTGTCGAGGTCGAGATGCCCATTTGTTCCCATGGGTGTCTTGATGGGCTTGGCATCCTTCATCCCAAACTTGCTTAGAATGTCTTGAATATACTTCATTTGACTAATGAAGGTCCCCTCTTGGAGTTGCTTGACTTGGAATCCTAGAAAATACTTCAACTCCCCCATCCTAGACATCTCGAATTTTTGTGTCATGATCCTACTAAACTCTTCACATGTAGATTCGTTAGTAGACCCAAATATGATATCATCAACATAAATTTGGCATACAAACAAATCATTTGCAAGTGTTTTAGTAAAGAGTGTAGGATCAGCTTTTCCGACTTTGAAGCCATTAGCAATAAGAAAATCTCTTAGGCATTCATACCATGCTCTTGGGGCTTGATTGAGCCCATAAAGCGCCTTAGAGAGTCTATAAACATGGTTAGGATACTCACTGTCTTCAAAGCTGGGAGGTTGCTCAACATAGACCTCTTCCTTGATTGGTCCATTGAGGAAGGCACTTTTCACATCCATTTGATAAAGCTTAAAGCCATGGTAAGTAGCATAGGCAAGTAAAATGCGAATTGATTCAAGCCTAGCTACGGGTGCATAGGTTTCACCGAAATCCAAACCTTCGACTTGTGAATATCCCTTGGCCACAAGTCGGGCTTTGTTCCTTGTCACCACACCATGCTCGTCTTGTTTGTTGCGGAATACCCACTTGGTACCTACAACATTTTGGTTAGGACGTGGAACTAAATGCCATACCTTATTCCTCGTGAAGTTGTTGAGCTCCTCTTGCATCGCCACCACCCAATCCGAATCTTGAAGTGCTTCCTCTACCTTGTGTGGCTCAATAGAGGAAACAAAAGTGTAATGTTCACAAAAATGAGCAACCCGAGATCGAGTAGTTACCCCCTTATGAATGTCTCCTAGGATGGTGTTCATGGGGTGATCTCGTTGGATTGTTTGGTGGACTCTTGGGTGTGGAGGCCTTGCAACTTGCTCATCCTCCTTGTCTTGAACATTTGCATCTCCCCCTTGATCATTGTCGTCTTCTTGAGGTGGCTCATCTTCTTGATCTTCTTCTTCTTCATCTTGAGCTTCATCCTCATCTTGAGTTGGTGGAGATGCTTGCATGGAGGAGGATGGTTGATCTTGTGCTTGAATGGGCTCTTCGAATTCCCTAGGACACACATCCCCAATGGACATGTTCCTTAGCGTGACGCACGGAGCCTCTTCATCATCTAATTCATCAAGATCAACTTGCTCCACTTAGGAGCCGTTAGTCTCATCAAACACAATGTCACAAGAAACTTCAACTAGCCCAATGGACTTGTTAAAGACTCTATATGCCCTTGTGTTTGAATCATATCCTAGTAAAAAAGCCTTCTACAGCCTTAGGAGCAAATTTGGATTTTCTACCTCTTTTAACAAGAATAAAGCATTTGCTACCAAAGACTCTAAAATATGACACATTGGGCTTTTTACCGGTGAGGAGTTCGTAGGATGTCTTCTTGAGGATTCGGTGAAGATATAACCGGTTGATGGCGTAGCAAGCGGTGTTGACCGCCTCGGCCCAAAACTGATCCGGAGTCTTGTACTCATCAAGCATGGTCCTTGCCATGTCCAATAGAGTTCTATTCTTCCTCTCCACTACACCATTTTGTTGTGGCGTGTAGGGAGAAGAGAACTCATGCTTGATCCCTTCCTCCTCAAGAAAGCCTTCGATTTGTGAGTTCTTAAACTCCGTCCCATTGTCGCTTCTAATTTTCTTGATCCTCAAGCCGAACTCATTTTGAGCACGTCTCAAGAATCCCTTTAAGGTCTCTTGGGTTTGAGATTTATCCTGTAAAAAGAATACCCAAGTGAAGCGAGTATAGTCATCTACAATAACTAGACAGTACTTACTCCCGCTGATGCCTATGTAAGCTATCGGGCCGAATAGGTCCATGTGGAGGAGCTCGAGTGGCCTGTCGGTCATCAAGATGTTCTTATGTGGATGATGAACACCAACTTGCTTCCCTGCTTGGCATGCGCTACAAATCCTGTCTTTCTCAAAATGCACATTTGTTAGTCCTAAAATGTGTTCTCCCTTTAGAAGCTTGTGAGGATTCTTCATCCCAACATGGGCTAGTCGACGATGCCAGAGCCAACCCATGTTAGTCTTAGCAATCAAGCAAGTATCGAGTTCAGCTTTATTGAAATCAACTAAGTATAGCTGACCCTCTAATACTCCCTTAAAAGCTATTGAATCATCACTTCTTCTAAAGACAGTAACACCTGTATCTGTAAAAAGACAGTTGTAGCCCATTTTACATAATTGGGAAACAGAAAACAAGTTGTAATCTAAAGAGTCTACAAGAAAAACATTGGAATTGGAATGGTTAGGTGATATAACAATTTTACCCAATCCTTTGACCAAACCTTGATTTCCATCCCCGAATGTGATAGCTCGTTGGGGATCTTGGTTTTTCTCGTAGGAGGAGAACATCTTCTTCTCCCCTGTCATATGGTTTGTGCATCCACTGTCGATGATCCAACTTGAGCCCCCGGATGCATAAACCTACAAAACAAATTTAGTTCTTGATTTTAGGTACCCAAATAGTTTTGGGTCCTTTGATATTAGATACAAGAACTTTGGGTACCCAAACACAAGTCTTTGACCCCTTGTGTTTGCCCCCAACATACTTGGCAACTACTTTGCCGGATTTGTTAGTCAAAACATAAGATGCATCAAAAGTTTTAAATGAAATGCTAGGTTCATTTGATGCTTTAGGAGTTTTCTTCTTAGGCAATTTAGCATGGGTTGATTGCCTAGAACTAGATGTCTCGCTCTTATACATAAAAGCATGATTAGGGCCAGAGTGAGACTTCCTAGAATGAATCCTCCTAATCTTATGCTCGGGATAACCGGCAGGGTACAAAATGTAACCCTCGTTATCCTGAGGCATGGGAGCCTTGCCCTTAACAAAGTTAGATAATTTTTTAGGAGGGGCATTAAATTTGACATTGTCTCCCTTTTGGAAGCCAATGCCATCCTTGATGCCAGGGCGTCTCCCACTATAAAGCAAACTACGAGCAAATTTAAATTTTTCATTATCTAGCTCATGCTCGGCAATTTTAGCATCTAATTTTGCTATATGATCATTTTGTTGTTTAATTAAATCCACGTGATCATGAATAGCATCAATGTTAACATCTCTACATCTAGTGCAAATGGAAACATGCTGAACGGTAGATGTAGAGGGTTTGCAAGTTTTTAGTTCAACAATCTTAGCATGCAAAATGTCATTTTCACTTCTAAGATCGGAAATGGACGCATCAAACATCTAAGTCTTTAGCCTTAGCAATCAATTTTTCATTTTCAATCCTAAGGCTAGCAAGAGAGGCATTCAGTTTTTCAATCTTAGCAAGCGAACTAGCATGATCATTTCTAAGATTGGCATATGAATCATCACATACATTCAAATCAACCTTAGCAATTAATCTAGCATTCTCATTCCTAAGGTTGGCAATCAAATCATGGCAAGTGCTTAACTCACTAGATAATTTTTCACATTTTTCTACTTCTAGAGCATAAGCATTTTTGACCTTAACATGCTTCTTGTTTTCCTTAATTAGGAAGTCCTCTTGGGTGTCCAAGAGTTCATCCTTCTCATGAATAGCACTAATTAATTCGTTCAATTTTTTCTTTTGTTGCATGTTAAGATCGGCAAAAAGAGTAAGCAAATTGTCCTCATCATCACTAGAATTATTCTCATCACTAGAGGTTGCATATTTAGTGGAGGATTTGGATTTAACCTTCTTCTTTTTGCTGTCCTTTGCCATGAGGCACTTGTGGCCGACATTGGGGATGAGGAGTCCCTTGTTGACGGCGATGTTGGTGGCATCCTCGTCGGAGGAGGAGTCGGTGGAGCTCTCGTCGGAGTCCCACTCGCGGCACACATGGGCATCATCGCCCTTCTTCTTGTGGTACCTCTTCTTTTCCTTTCTCCTCCCCTTCTTGTCGTCGCCCCTGTCACTGTCACTAGAAATAGGACATTTTGCAATAAAGTGACCGGGCTTACCACATTTGTAGCAAACCTTCTTGGAGCGGGGCTTGTAATCCTTCCCCCTCCTTTGCTTGAGGATTTGGCGAAAGCTCTTGATGATGAGCGACATTTCCTCGTTGTCGAGCTTGGAGGCGTCGATGGGGATTCTACTTAGAGTGGAATCTTCTTTCTTCTCCTCCGTTGCTTTGAATGCAACGGGGTTGTGCTTCGGGCACGGAGGAGGATGCGCCTTGCTCGATGATCTTTTTGGAGCCTTTGATCATTAGTTCAAAGCTCACAAATTTGCCTATCACTTCCTTGGGAGACATTAGCGTGTATCTAGTATCACCTCGAATTAATTGAACTTATGTGGGGTTAAGAAAAACGAGGGATCTTAGAATAACCTTGACCATCTCGTGGTCATCCCACTTGGTGCTCCCGAGGTTGCACACTTGGTTCACCAAGGTCTTCAAGCGGTTGTACATGGCTTGTGGATCCTCTCCTTGGTGAAGCATGAAGCGACCGAGCTCCCCCTCGATCGTATCCCGCTTGGTGATCTTGGTCACCTCATCTCCTTCGTGCACGGTCTTGAGCACGTCCCAAATCTCTTTTGCGCTCTTCAACCCTTGCACCTTATTATACTCCTCTCGACTTAGAGAGGCGAGGAGTATAGTAGTGGCTTGGGAGTTGAAGTGTTGGATTTGGGCCACTTCGTCCGAATCATAGTCTTCATCCCCTATAGATGGTACCTGTACACCAAACTCAACAACGTTCCAAATGCTAGTGTGGAGTGAGGTTAGGTGATGCCTCATTTTATCAGTCCACATGTTATAATCTTCACCGTCAAAAACCGGTGGTTTGCCTAATGGAACGAAAAGTAATGGAGTACGTTTAGAAATACGAGGGTAGTGTAGGGGAATCTTACTAAACTTCTTGCGCTCATGGCGCTTAGAAGTTATGGACGGCGCGTCGGAGCCGGAGGTGGATGGCGATGAAGAATTGGTCTCATAGTAGACCACTTTCCTCATCTTCTTTTTCTTGTCGCCACTTCGATGCGACTTTTGTGAGGAGGATTCCTTATCCTTCCCCTTGTTGTGGGACTCTCCCGATGGAGCCTTCCCGTGGCTTGTAACGGGCTTGTCGCCGGTCACCATCTCCTTCTTAGCGTGATCTTCCGACATTACTTCGAGCGGTTAGGCTCAAATGAAGCACCATGCTCCGATACCAATTGAAAGTCGCCTAGAGGGGGGTGAATAGGGCGAAACTGAAATTTACAAACTTAATCACAACTACAAGCCGGGGTTAGCGTTAGAAATATAAGCGAGTCCAAAAGAGAGGGCGCAAAACAAATCACAAGCAAATAAAGAGTGTGACACGGTGATTTGTTTTACCGAGGTTCGGTTCTTGCAAACCTACTCCCTGTTGAGGTGGCCACAAAGACCGGGTCTCTTTCAACCCTTTCCCTCTCTCAAACGGTCACTTAGACCGAGTGAGCTTCTCTTCTCAATCACACGGGACACTAAGTCCCCGCAAGGACCACCACACAATTGGTGTCTCTTGCCTTGGTTACAATTGAGTGGATCACAAGAACGAATGAGAAAGAAAAGAAGCAATCCAAGCGCAAGAGCTCAAATGAACACAAGTCACTCTCTCACTAGTCACTATTGATTGGAATTGAACTAGAGACTTGGGAGAGGATTTGATCTCTTTGGTGTGTCTTGTATTGAATGCTATAGCTCTTGTAATGTGTTGGAAGGTGAAAAACTTGGATGCAATGAATGGTGGGGTGGTTGGGGTATTTATAGCCCCAACCACCAAAAGTGGCCATTGGGAGGATGTCTGTCGCATGGCGCACCGGACAGTCCGGTGTGCCAGCCATGTCACCCGACCGTTAGGGTTCGACCGTTGGAGCTTCTGTCTTCTGGGTCACCGGACAGTCCAGTGTTGCACCAGACAGTCACTGTACACTGTCCGGTGCGCCTTCTGACGCTGCTCTGACTCTGGCGCGCACTATAGTGCATTGAATGCGGTTGCAGACGACCGTTGGCGCTGAAGTAGCCGTTGCTTCGCTGGCACACCGGACAGTCCGGTGAATTATAGCGGAGCGACTTCCAGAATTCCCGAGACTGGCAAGTTTGGAGTTGGATTCCCTGGTGCACCGGACACTATCCGGTGCGCCAGACCAGGGCTGCCTTTGGTTGAACTTTGCTCCTTTTATTTGAACCCTTTCTTTTGACTTGTATTGGTTTGTTGTGAATCTTTGGCACCTGTAGAACATATTTTCTAGGGCAAACTAGTTAGTCCAATAATTTGTGTTGGGCAATTCAACCACCAAAATTCTTATTGGAAAAGGTTTGACCCTATTTCCCTTTCACTTAACCCTTGCATATGTCAACTCGCCACCGGGTTCTCAAGACTAGAACGGGTTCACTCCAACCGAGAGCTCAGATACACCACCGTCTAGCCTCTTGCCATGAAGGGTACACGCTACTCTTGCCATCTCTCCACTCCCATTGTGTGGTGGCCTTTTTGGTATTGGTTTGCCCGAGGCAAAGCTTACCCATGACGAGGCATGGCCAGTTAAAAGGTCCTCAATCATCAAGCCTACATCGACACGATCCTTAATCGACTCAGACGGAGACACTACACCGAGACTTCGTTCTCGTGCAAGTCACCCGTCCAGTCTCAGCTTTATTATTTAAAACCCAAAGTTTGATACCTGGCAGAGGTACATCTTTTCATATGTGGAACCCATCACGACAGTGATGGATCCACCATCATCAGTCTTTTCTTTATAAAAATTCCCATCCACTGTGAAGCATCATCTTTTGTTTCAAAACAAAATATTTTGTTTTTCTAAAGCAAGGCTAAGCATCATAAAAATCCTTTTCATAAAAGGGTATCAAGGAAGGGTATTCAATTTCCCAAGGAAGGAAATGCATCAACTATTTAGCCCACAACTCCTATCACCTAATGCATCATATAAGGTGATAAAGATTTTAAAACACAAGGAAAGGGGATAATGCATCGGGGCTTGCCTGGAATAAACACTAAGTTAGTGTTGTTAATTGACGACCACTTGGCGATCAGCTTTTGTCCCAATACTTGCTCTATTTGTCCCTCTTTAGATTCGTCCATCAACATCACATTGCGAGTGGCTCACGCTTTCCAGCCTCTTGTGGTCGACTCAGCTTTGGTCCTCCGCATCACGTGATTAATTATCGTACCTCGTGGGATGCACAATGCACATGTATGAATATACAGAGGAATAGCATAAGACAGATAATCTACGCTAAAGATGATGAAACACATATAACAAAGCATTAGAATCAATCACAAGCAAGTACTAGCTAGCGATATAAGACTAATTATAATAATTACGCTTTTCTAGCCTATTCAGAGGTATCTCATACATCACATTATTCTATGACTTAGAAGATAGATTATTTTTAATCGAATCACACCATTACAAGCGATTGCGACATTTCATCACACAAGCCTACTTATATTCTACTCGGTCCACCAATTAAACTAATTAACTGGAATAGTGAAATAACTTACCATAACTGAATGTGACTTGATAATCGCAAGAACGACGAAGTCAGCGAGGGTTTCATAACTCAGATATTTTGTCAAGCACCTAGTGAGCATCACACTGAATCTCGCTGTTAAATACTCGATGAAACGGGCACCATCTAATCATGCCATTTAATCAGCTATTAACCAAGGAATATAACTACTAAAAGGGAATATCATCGACTTAATCATATAATTTAATCTACCTTTCGCGTTACTAACTCATCATACCTCACACAGGTTTACCCACATATTCATCGCATAATAAACATCTAAACCTAACCTTCACACGACTACTTAATAATTCTAAAAAAACAATAACATCACCACTAAACAGCACACCAACACTACAACGAATCTGACCAAAATCACCCAGCGAACATGTGCTAAATAAAAGGATCATCACACTAGCACATTAATTTATTCAACGATCGAACTATCCTGAATAACCCATCGGCTTACCACGACCAAAATGATTTGATAATCGCAAATCAACGATGAATCTTGGTTTAGACTTTCCATCGAACACTTGGCACGAGTGGTGCTCAAAGACGGCTTCCAGGGGAGGAGCGCGCGTGGGAGCCAGGTCCGAGTGTCCGCCATGAACATAAGAATGACGAGGAGGCAGCGACGATCTTTGGGGGAAACACTCAGGGGATCCCCATCGACGACGACTCACTGGACCGACGGGCAACGGTTCCAATCAGCAGCGCCGACACATGAAACACCTGCAGGAAGCCCCTCGCTACCACGAACGCCACCAGGTGGATCCCCATCCAATCTGGGCGAGCAGGGAGAGAGGAGAAGGGTGAAACTTGGCAAGTCGCGGCTGAGGAGAGCACCATGACCGAGAGGGAAAATCCAAGCGCAGGGGCGAGCTCAGAGAGATGGGCAGCCGAGCTGGGGACTGGGTAGAGCACGGACGGGCAAGCGCTCGTGCGAGCGGAAGCTCCACGGCTGGGAGGGCGCGACAGCCATGGCGAGCAGGAGCAGGGGCGCGGTCCGCGCGCCGGCCAGGGAGAATCGACAGCGGGCGTGGGAGAGGGCAGAGGAACTCGATCGGCGAAGTTGGCCGGCGGCAAGACAGGAGCCTCGCGCGAGTGGCTAAGGGAGACGAACTACACCTCCCACACGCGGTGGGGCTGAGCGCCAGCAAGGATCCTAGGCGCGCGACCTGGGGGAGCTGCATGGAGGAGGCCAGTTGTAGCACCATAAAAGCCATCAATTAAAATAATGAATTTAGTTATTATATTAATTAGGGTAATAAGATTTT
Organism: Zea luxurians; assembly: GCA_029449295.1. Classification (NCBI taxonomy): domain Eukaryota; kingdom Viridiplantae; phylum Streptophyta; class Magnoliopsida; order Poales; family Poaceae; genus Zea; species Zea luxurians. The sequence continues at coordinate 37,187,406 of JAOPSE010000001.1, read as the reverse complement.
TTTTAAAAAAAAGTGTTTAATTATTTAATTGCATTTTGATCGTTTTTCTTTGTATGCTCTTGATTGATTGGATGTTTGTTATTAACTTCCTTTTACAAAGAAATCCTAGTAATTAAAATAATAACTAAGTAATATAGTAATTATTAGTCTAAAAATAAGTATTTTGTTTATAAATATTTTTGGTGAATTTTTATGACTTTTTGAACGATTTAAATAATCGTTTCGGAAATAAAAAGAAAAAAAAAAACAAAACCTACACTACCGGCCCACTAGGGGCCCAACTATCTAAAAAAAACCCTAGGCGCTTGCTGCCTTTTCCAGCCCCCAGCCGCCGCCTCCCTCCCTCTATCCTCTCTCTCCTTCACTTCTCTCTCTCTCTCTCTCTCTCTCTCTCTCTCTCTCTCTCTCTTCACTCCCTCGCCGCTCTCTCCTCAGCCAGCCGAGCAGCGCCCGCCCAGCCGCCACAGGCAGGCCTCTGGCCCGCGCGCCGCGAGCCGGCCTTGCCGCGCCGAGCGCCCTGCTCCCGCCGCGATGCCAGCCGACGCCCAGGCGAGCGCGCCGCCTCTGCCGCGCGCGAAGCCGCGCGATGCGCGACGCCTGCCCGACGTGCCCGCCCTGCACAGTGCCGAGCGAGCCATCCCAACGCCCGAAGCCGCGCCCTGCCTGCATCTGCTTCGACCGCGCAAGTCTCACCGCGACGACCTGAGTCCGCGCCGTGAATGTCTCACACCGTTTCTTCTCCCTCTCCCATTTGCTCTCCATTAACGCCGTGGAGAAGAAACCGACGCCATTAATTCGCATTATGGAGTTAAACGCCGACCGTTCTCTCCCCGACAGTCTCTTCCTCTCCCTCCCTCTCCTCTATAAAACGACGCTGAGATTCATCTCGTCTCTCTGCTCACTCACACAACCTTTTCTCCCTCGCTGCTCGCCACACACCGAACGTAGCCTTTGTTGGAATACCATCCTCCACTGCCGCAGGAGCTTCGACGCCCTGAGCGACCACCATCGGCCGACCCCTCTGCTCGATGCCCTGAGCGACCCCATCGCTGGCAGGGACCACTCGGAGCCTGCCATAGTGCCTCGACGACCCTCTCTGCTTGCCCGTCGTGCTCCCATCTATCACTGCGTAGCAAGGTGAACACGATTTCATGTGTAAAAATTATTTAGACAAATTGTCCCAGCTCAAAAGAAGAGAAAATAAGCCCACACAGTTTTATGTGCTATCATGATCTAATTTCTATATCATTATGAAATTCTATTTGTATATTTAATTTGTTGTAATACGAACACGTGTGTTCCAAAGTACATGTGTATGTGTTATGGAATTTTTGGTTGAGATATGCGATTATTAGTACCGTTATCTTTCATATTAATCGATGCGATGATTTTTGGATTAGAGAATATGACGTAGATTTAATAGTCACATTGGTGATAAAAATACTAGATAGAAATTTTTGGTAGTTAAATGTGGCCACAATAAACTTTAGAAACTATTTGGAAAATTATAGGTGCATTTTATTCGATTTGGAAAATGGTATAGTTGTCATATGAATAATATAGGATTTTTAGATGATTTATCTAATTATTTTATTAGCATTTTATTTAGAAAGAAAAGAGAGAATATCATTGGTAGATGGTAAAATAGGTTTTGCTAGTCAAATAAACATGTTCGCAGATTTAGAACTTAAAAATTGTTAGAGTACTAGTTTATGTCAAATAACCTCGCTTGTGTTAGAAAATGTTTAATTAATAGTTTATAAGGATTTTTTAGAATATTAATATTATTAAATTCATTTTTGCTATACTAACTAATTTGAGATAGAAGGAATAAAGGGTATTAATTTATTTATTAGTATTAAAAGATCATAAGTATTATTTAACTTCATTGATGGTGTTAAAATAAATTAATATTAGTTAAAATTATACTTATTGCACCCACTCCTAAATTCACCATTAGGATTCACATTAATAGCTATAATTAAATTAATAAGTATTTACGCGATTAGTACGTAATTAAAATATGATTAGTACGACGTGTTAATGTGCATGTAATGGTGTATGATTATGTAATGGTGCATGTTTACTTATGGGTGCATACTTTATTTTTGTATGTGCGATGTGCGACTATAATAGAAGCGGACTGTGTGGTAGAGAATTCGAACTCGTTCGGGGACGACCCGCAAGACGCTGTTGAGCAAGGCAAGTGGATTCTCCCTCTGCATATTCTATTTGTACCCATTCATTGCATATAATAATGTTTACTTTTTGATATGTTGCATAATTTGATGGGCTTACCTAATTAAGGATTTCCTAGATTTACTACCTGTATTCCTTGTTTAACCTGGGAAAATAATTAAGCTGTGCAAGATTCATGCTACCGCTCAACTTAATGATTCTTAATGTCACTCTTGAATTGGTTTTAATGTTCCAAAAATGTTAATTTGCAATTATGACATTAACCCGATGGTTAAAGATAACTTTATTACAAATTAATTGGAACATGGAGTGACCACCCAGGATAACAGTGCAACCACGAGTGCTATCATGGCTCTGGCTTTGGTAAATAGCTCTATATGCTTAGTGCCTAGCAACCTTACCTGAAAGATGGGCAAGAGGGGGAGCGGTAGGTGCTGGCAGCCCACGTTAACATGGGGTCGTATTCTTGGCTAAGGTACTTCACCCAGGGGGCCACCACCATCGTCTTAGAAACCTTAGCGGGTTGCTTCGTATTAAGTGTATTTTGTGAAAACCTCATAATGGATCCCTAGCCATTCACCTCGGCAGTGTCTAAGGGTCCGATCAACCCGGGCTAAATGGGATACATGGCTTGTGGGTAAAGTTGTACCACCTCTGCAGAGTGTAAAACTGATATATCAGCCGTGCTCCCGGTTATGAGCGACCTGGACTCCTCACATGATAATTGAACTTAAAGATGGACATAAATTGAGATCCGATGATCTGCCAACAGTTTGCTTAAGTGGTTTCACTTAAGTGTTTTTGATATATTCATATTCCTTTGTTTAAATGGGATATTTGGGATTCACTCTTATTAGTAAGACAGGTGTTGATAATAAAATGTTGACCAACTAAAATGCCTGCTGCTCAACCTTAGCCTCACCTTGTTATACCTGCATTAATTTTTCCCCCACTTGCTGAGCCCCGACCATAAGTGAGCTCACCCTTGCTAATATTTTGATCAGAGGGTGATGCTGGAGACTTTGATGGAGAATTTATCGACGAGGAATTCTAAGTCTAACGATGCGCCGGTCAACTTCCTGTGGAAGATTGCCCAGTTGTTTATTTCCGCTTTACTTTGATATGATACTGGTTAAGACACAATGTTTCAGATGATGTAATAAAGTTTTATACTCTCTTTACGCCTTTATTGCATTGTCTTTTGATATATTACACTTGTGACGTCAACATATGTGTGGAAATGGATCCTGGCACACATATGGTATGCGCTCGGTTCTACCCCCTGGAACCGGGTGTGACAGAAGTGGTATCAAAGCTATGCTGACCCTAGGTCGTTAGATTAGTTAGAAATGGAAAGCCTAGTTGTTCAAAACTTGCTAATTTCATTCCTATAAATTCCTTTATCAGTCTTACCTCTTTGAAATTCAACTAAGTTGACTCTTCTCTTGTAGATGGTTCGCACTCTCCAAACCACTCGCGTCAACACCAGCTACGCCCCTCAGCCCCGGCAGATCCCGGTCTATCCAGTGGTAATCGAGGATGCCCCAGCGAATCTCCCTCCCGTCCGAGTGGAGAACGTGATCGACCTGGAGGACAGCTCGGAGGAGCAGCTGCCAACCCCCACCCCGTTGGCCGAGTCCCTGGCCTTCGCAGCTGGGTCAGCGACGTCAGCATCGTCGGCACCAGCTTTCCAAGCACCTGCACCTGGAGGCGACGACCCCGATGACTCCGGAGACGGCGACGACGAGGATGATGACGACGACGATGATGGAGAGGACGAACACGTCCACGAGGAAGCTAACTACGCCCAGCAGGACCACTTCATGGGGATTGGTCCAGTTGTCGAACATTACACATCAATGTTCGAAACAGGACACTTTCCCAACCTGCTGCAAGCAGTGCTGCACGAGCTAGGAGCCTACGTCCGCCCCCTGTACGAGACGAGGCGAGTGAGCGAGCCTCCCCGGGCTTGCTATTACATCACTCGCATCCATGTCAGGGTGATGGATGCAGGTGACAGGGGATTCAGGACTCTGTCTGCTCACGAGTCCCTGATACCGCAGTCCACCTACGCTGCCTCTGTCAGCGACGCTGCCCGTCGGACCCTGTGGTCGCTTAGCCACACCTACCGGCAGCAGCTGCAGAACACAAGGTTCAGGCATCTCCCTCAGCGCCTGCGTGGAGAAAGCCAGACCAACATTGTCCCAGGTGAACCTGGTGAGGATCGCCTCAACACCCTAGCTGGTGTAGTGGCCGGTCTCAACACCGACCTAGACAGTGCCACTCTGGACCTCTACAGTGTGCACTTGGAGCTGGAGAATGCCCACGCCAGGATTGCAGCCCTGGAAGCTCAACTGCAAGGACTGAATCCGCCAGAAGCTCAGGTTCCCGCCATGGCGTTGTCTCCTCCCCGCAAGAGGCTGCGCTATGGAGAGCCCGGATCCGTCACTAGGCTGCTTTAGGAGTGTTGATCATGATGTAATAAGTTACGCTTCGCGTTAGACGATGAAACTATCTTTAAATTTTTATATTAATAAATATCAACCATGTGATGGTGATTGGTTGAAATGCTTGATTTGAATCTTTGTTTGAGTGCTATGGTCTTATGGAATGATGGCCATAAGAACATATAAAATTTGTAAAACTTAAGCTATTTTCCCTCTTGGATCTTTTCTACTCCTCACTTTTCTAAGGACTTCACTTCCTAACAAATCAGATGGTGAACCAACGTCAAGGACCTAACAACCGGAACCAGCGTGGACAACAAGCACCACCACCACCGCCACCACCAAATCCCAATATGGAGCAGTTCATCGCCGCCCAAATGCAGATTCTGCAAGGACTTACTGCTGCGGTTCAGCAATTACAACAGAACCAACAGAATCAGCAACCCCAGCAGCAGCAGTATGCACCCCCGGCTAGAGATAAACACCGGGATTTCATGAGTCATCACCCGCCGACATTTTCCCATGCGGTTGATCCTCTTGATGCCGATGACTGGCTCAAAGTCATTGGGAAGAAGCTGGACATCACTTAGTGCAATGACCGAGAGAAGGTCTTGTACGCCTCGGGAAGACTCGAGGGAGCTGCGTCCGATTGGTGGGATGCCTTCACAGCGGCACATCCCAACGCTGATACCATAACCTGGCAGGAGTTTCAGGAGAACTTCCGCGCTCACCACATCCCCTCTGGAATCATGAAGCTGAAGAAGAAGGAGTTCCTTTCCCTTACTCAAGGGAATATGTCTGTCAGTGAGTATCGTGATCGCTTCACTCAGCTTTCACGTTATGCCCCTGAGGAAGTGGACACTGATGAGAAGCGCCAAGAGCGTTTCCTGGAAGGGTTGATTGGACCTCTGAACTATCAACTTCAGAGTCACACATTCCCCAACTTCCAGACACTCCTGAACAAGGCAATTGGCCTTGAGAGCAAAAGGAAGGAGCTATCTGACCACAAGAGAAAATTCCAAGGTCAGTCCAGCAGGAACACTCGGCCAAACAATGCTCAAGGTTCGCAGTTCCGCTCTGGAAATCAGGGTGGAAATAATTATCAAGTGCAACGCTCTGGACAGCAAGGCCAGAGAAATAATCAGAATCAGAATCAACAAAGGAGCAACCCCCAGACCAACCAGAGGTCTGGTGGAAATTCACAGAATCGTCAGGGTGGCACCAACAACACTCAGGCCAGAAGCAACGCACCTGTCCAACCCAACGGCTGTTTCAAGTGCGGTGAACTAGGCCACTATGCCAACAATTGCCCAAGGCGCAACCAGCAAACACCCCAAAGGAGCAACACTCAGAGAAATGACCAGAGCACCCCCGCTCGTGGATCTGCTCAGAACAAGACTCCGCAGAACCAGAGCCGAGGAAGGGTCAATCACGTCACTGCGGAATCAGTGCCTGAGGATGCCGACATTGTGTATGGTATGTTCCTTGTTAACTCCATACCTGCATCCGTTTTATTTGACTCTGGAGCATCACATTCATTTATAACTGAGTCATTTGTGGAAAAACATAACATACCTAAGTACCCTCTGAAGAGGATATTACACATTAGTTCACCGGGTGGTGACATGAAGGCCACACACTCATGCCCTCATGTTAATATCAAGATTCAAGGAATAGATTTTACAGTCGACCCAGTGGTCCTAGGATCCAACGGTATTGATGTGATTCTTGGATACAACTGGTTGAAAAGTTGTGATGGAGTGATACAGTGTGCCAATGGAACAATTATGTTGACAAGTCCTCAAGGTGAAAGAATCCAAGTCAACATAGACAAGTCAACAGATGAAAAAGGGAAGACAGTGATCAATCACTTGGAAGAAAAGCCCTTGGAAAATATCAAAGTAGTGTGCGAATACCCAGACGTATTTCCGGAGGAATTGCCAGGTATGCCACCTGACCGTGATATAGAGTTTTCTATTGAATTAGTACCCGGAACCGCACCTATCTCGAAAAGACCTTATAGAATGGATGTCAAAGATTTAGTAGAACTGAAGAAACAAATAGAAGAATTACTAGAAAAAGGTTTTATTCGCCCAAGTTCATCCCCCTGGGGAGCCCCAGTGCTATTTGTGAACAAGAAAGATGGTTCGAGAAGAATGTGCGTTGATTATAGAAGTTTGAATGAAGTAACCATCAAGAATAAATACCCACTACCTCGGATTGAAGATTTATTCGATCAAATGAAGGGAGCTAAGGTATTCTCGAAGATAGATCTGAGATCGGGATATCATCAGTTAAAGATTCGAGCAGAAGATGTACCGAAGACAGCCTTCACGACGAGATATGGATTATATGAGTTTTTGGTCATGTCGTTTGGACTGACTAATGCACCAGCATACTTTATGAACTTGATGAATAAAGTATTCATGGAATATCTAGATCAGTTTGTGGTCGTATTTATTGACGACATACTGATATATTCTCCGAATGAAGAAACACACGAAGATCATCTAAGGCTAGTCCTACAAAAGCTTCGTGACAACCAACTGTACGCAAAATTCTCGAAGTGTGATTTTTGGTTGAAAGAAGTTGCTTTCTTAGGGCATATTGTTACCGATGGTGGAATTAAAGTGGACCCGGGAAAGATAAGTGAGATACTAAATTGGAAGCAACCCAAGGATGCGTCCAAGATCAGAAGTTTTCTTGGATTGGCAGGATATTATAGAAGATTTATTGAAGGTTTTTCCAAGTTAGTGAAGCCTCTTACCTCTCTACTTGAGAAAGGCAAAGAGTTCAAATGGGATGAAGCTTGTCAGAATTGTTTTGAGGAACTCAAGAAGAGGTTAACCACTGCACCAATACTGGTAATGCCAGACATCCACAAGGGATTTGATGTGTATTGCGATGCATCACACCTTGGACTTGGATGTGTGCTTATGCAAGAAGGAAAGGTGATTGCTTATGCTTCAAGACAGTTGAGAAGGCATGAAAAGAATTATCATACGCATGATTTAGAACTAGCTGCCGTAGTGCATGCTTTGAAGATTTGGAGGCACTATATGATTGGAAACAAGTGCAAAATCTTCACGGATCACAAAAGCTTGAAATATATATTCACTCAGAAGGAACTCAACCTCAGACAGAGAAGATGGCTTGAGTTGATTAAAGATTATGATTTGGAAATACAATATCACCCCGGAAAGGCAAATGTAGTAGCTGACGCTTTGAGCCGTAAGGGTCAAGTGAACAACATCACTACTCATTTGATGTCACAAGAATTATGCTGGGAAATGGAACGACTCAACCTTGGATTTCTCAATAATGTAGAAACAACAGTGATGGAGGTCGAATCTACTTTGGAAGAAGAGATCCGTAAAGGACAAGAGTCCGATGAGAAGATTAAGGAAATTAAAACTTTGATTAGTTTGGGTAAAGCCCCAGTTTTCATGGAAGATGAACAAGGCACAATATGGTTTAAGAAGAGAATCTGTGTACCGGAAATCGAGCACTTACGCCAACTTATTTTGAGAGAAGCTCATGATTCAGCTTACTCTATTCACCCTGGAAGTACAAAGATGTACCAGGACCTTAAGGAAAAGTATTGGTGGTAAGGTCTGAAAAGAGATGTTGCTACTCATGTTGCACTATGTGACGTGTGTCAGCGAGTTAAAGCCGAACACCAAAGACCAGCAGGATTGCTACAACCTCTCAAGGTACTTGAATGGAAATGGGAAGAAATCAGTATGGATTTCATAGTTGGGCTACCCCGTACTCGAGATGGCTATGATTCAATATGGGTCATAGTAGACAGGTTAACTAAAGTAGCACACTTTATACCGGTAAAGACAACTTACTCGGGAGCCTAGTTAGCAGAATTATACATGTCAAGGATTGTTTGTCTGCATGGAGTACCGAAGAAGATCGTATCAGATCGAGGAACCCAGTTTACCTCGCGCTTTTGGAAAAGACTTCATGAGTCCATGGATACCAAGCTAAACTTTAGTTCAGCTTATCATCCTCAAACGGATGGGCAAACGGAAAGAACAAACCAAGTCTTGGAAGATATGCTAAGAGCTTGCGCTCTAAAGCATGGTAGAAGCTGGGATAAAAGTTTGCCTTATGCAGAATTTTCGTATAACAACAGTTATCAAGCAAGTCTCAAAATGGCACCGTTTGAAGCACTATATGGACGAAAGTGTAGAACACCACTTTATTGGAATCAGACTGGAGAAAGTCAAGTATTTGGTCCAGAAATTCTCCAAGAGGCGGAAAAGCAAGTACAAAGTATCAGAGAAAATTTGAAGACAGCACAGTCAAGACAGAAGAGCTATGCTGATAATAGAAGAAGAGAATTGATGTTTGAAGTAGGAGACTTTGTCTACCTTAAAGTTTCACCGATGAGAGGAATGAAAAGGTTTAAGGTTAAAGGAAAATTATCACCTCGCTTTATTGGCCCATTCAAGATTTTGGAAAGAAAAGGTGAAGTAGCTTACCAGTTAGAGCTACCCGATAGATTATCAGATGTGCATGACGTATTTCACGTATCACAACTCAAGAAGTGCTTGAGAGTACCCGAGGAACAGTTACCCCTGGAAGAACTGAATGTTAATGAGGATTTGACTTATTCGGAGTACCCGATCAGAATTCTGGAAACATCCAGCAGAATTACACGGAGTAAAGTCATTAATATGTGCAAGGTTCAGTGGAGCCATCATTCGGAAGATGAGGCCACTTGGGAAAGGGAAGATGAACTCAGAGCAGAATTTCCCCAGTTATTCTCGGAAGTTTCTTAATCTCGAGGACGAGATTCTTTTTAAGAGGGGTAGGTTTGTAGCACCATAAAAGCCATCAATTAAAATAATGAATTTAGTTATTATATTAATTAGGGTAATAAGATTTTTTTAAAAAAAAGTGTTTAATTATTTAATTGCATTTTGATCGTTTTTCTTTGTATGCTCTTGATTGATCGGATGTTTGTTATTAACTTCCTTTTACAAAGAAATCCTAGTAATTAAAATAATAACTGAGTAATATAGTAATTATTAGTCTAAAAATAAGTATTTTGTTTATAAATATTTTTGGTGAATTTTTATGACTTTTTGAACGCTTTAAATAATCGTTTCGGAAAAAAAAAGAAAAAAAACAAAACCTACACTACCGGCCCACTAGGGGCCCAACTATCTAAAAAAAACCCTAGGCGCCTGCTGCCTTTTCCAGCCCCCAGCCGCCGCCTCCCTCCCTCTATCCTCTCTCTCCCTCACTTCTCTCTCTCTCTCTCTCTCTCTCTCTCTTCACTCCCTCGCCGCTCTCTCCTCAGCCAGCCGAGCAGCGCCCGCCCAGCCGCCACAGGCAGGCCTCTGGCCCGCGCCCCGCGAGCCGGCCTTGCCGCGCCGAGCGCCCTGCTCCCGCCGCGATGCCAGCCGACGCCCAGGCGAGCGCGCCGCCTCTGCCGCGCGCGAAGCCGCGCGATGCGCGACGCCTGCCCGACGCGCCCGCCCTGCACAGCGCCGAGCGAGCCATCCCAACGCCCGAAGCCGCGCCCTGCCTGCATCTGCTTCGACCGCGCAAGTCTCACCGCGACGACCCGAGCCCGCGCCATGAATGTCTCACACCGTTTCTTCTCCCTCTCCCATTTGCTCTCCATTAACGCCGTGGAGAAGAAACCGACGCCATTAATTCGCATTATGGAGTTAAACGCCGACCGTTCTCTCCCCGACAGTCTCTTCCTCTCCCTCCCTCTCCTCTATAAAACGACGCTGAGCTTCATCTCGTCTCTCTGCTCACTGACACAACCTTTTCTCCCTCGCTGCTCGCCACACACCGAACGTAGCCTTTGTTGGAATACCATCCTCCACTGCCGCAGGAGCTTCGACGCCCTGAGCGACCACCATCGGCCGACCCCTCTGCTCGACGCCCTGAGCGACCCCATCGCTGGCAGGGACCACTCGGAGCCTGCCATAGTGCCTCGACGACCCTCTCTGCTTGCCCGTCGTGCTCCCATCTATCACTGCGTAGCAAGGTGAACACGATTTCATGTGTAAAAATTATTTAGACAAATTGTCCCAGCTCAAAAGAAGAGAAAATAAGCCCACACAGTTTTATGTGCTATCATGATCTAATTTCTATATCATTATGAAATTCTATTTGTATATTTAATTTGTTGTAATACGAACACGTGTGTTCCGAAGTACATGTGTATGTGTTATGGAATTTTTGGTTGAGATATGCGATTATTAGTACCGTTATCTTTCATATTAATCGATGCGATGATTTTTGGATTAGAGAATATGACGTAGATTTAATAGTCACATTGGTGATAAAAATACTAGATAGAAATTTTTGGTAGTTAAATGTGGCCACAATAAACTTTAGAAACTATTTGGAAAATTATAGGTGCATTTTATTCGATTTGGAAAATGGTATAGTTGTCATATGAATAATATAGGATTTTTAGATGATTTATCTAATTATTTTATTAGTATTTTTTTTAGAAAGAAAAGAGAGAATATCATTGGTAGATGGTAAAATAGGTTTTGCTAGTCAAATAAACATGTTCGCAGATTTAGAACTTAAAATTTGTTAGAGTACTAGTTTATGTCAAATAACCTCGCTTGTGTTAGAAAATGTTTAATTAATAGTTTATAAGGATTTTTTAGAATATTAATATTATTAAATTCATTTTTGCTATACTAACTAATTTGAGATAGAAGGAATAAAGGGTATTAATTTATTTATTAGTATTAAAAGATCATAAGTATTATTTAACTTCATTGATGGTGTTAAAATAAATTAATATTAGTTAAAATTATACTTATTGCACCCACTCCTAAATTCACCATTAGGATTCACATTAATAGCTATAATTAAATTAATAAGTATTTACGCGATTAGTACGTAATTAAAATGTGATTAGTACGACGTGTTAATGTGCATGTAATGGTGTATGATTATGTAATGGTGCATGTTTACTTATGGGTGCATACTTTATTTTTGTATGTGCGATGTGCGACTATAATAGAAGCGGACTGTGTGGTAAAGAATTCGAACTCGTTCGGGGACGACCCGCAAGACGCTGTTGAGCAAGGCAAGTGGATTCTCCCTCTGCATATTCTATTTGTACCCATTCATTGCATATAATAATGTTTACTTTTTGATATGTTGCATAATTTGATGGGCTTACCTAATTAAGGATTTCCTAGATTTACTACCTGTATTCCTTGTTTAACCTGGGAAAATAATTAAGCTGTGCAAGATTCATGCTACCGCTCAACTTAATGATTCTTAATGTCACTCTTGAATTGGTTTTAATGTTCCAAAAATGTTAATTTGCAATTATGACATTAACCCGATGGTTAAAGATAACTTTATTACAAATTAATTGGAACATGGAGTGACCACCCAGGATAACAGTGCAACCACGAGTGCTATCATGGCTCTGGCTTTGGTAAATAGCTCTATATGCTTAGTGCCTAGCAACCTTACCTGAAAGATGGGCAAGAGGGGGAGCGGTAGGTGTTGGCAGCCCACGTTAACATGGGGTCGTATTCTTGGCTAAGGTACTTCACCCAGGGGGCCACCACCATCGTCTTAGAAACCTTAGTGGGTTGCTTCGTATTAAGTGTATTTTGTGAAAACCTCATAATGGATCCCTAGCCATTCACCTCGGCAGTGTCTAAGGGTCCGATCAACCCGGGCTAAATGGGATACATGGCTTGTGGGTAAAGTTGTACCACCTCTGCAGAGTGTAAAACTGATATATCAGCCGTGATCCCGGTTATGAGCGACCTGGACTCCTCACATGATAATTGAACTTAAAGATGGACATAAATTAAGATCCGATGATCTGCCAACAGTTTGCTTAAGTGGTTTCACTTAAGTGTTTTTGATATATTCATATTCCTTTGTTTAAATGGGATATTTGGGATTCACTCTTATTAGTAAGACAGGTGTTGATAATAAAATGTTGACCAACTAAAATGCCTGCTGCTCAACCTTAGCCTCACCTTGTTATACCTGCATTAATTTTTCCCCCACTTGCTGAGCCCCGACCATAAGTGAGCTCACCCTTGCTAATATTTTGATCAGAGGGTGATGCTGGAGACTTTGATGGAGAATTTATCGACGAGGAATTCTAAGTCTAACGATGCGCCGGTCAACTTCCTGTGGAAGATTGCCCAGTTGTTTATTTCCGCTTTACTTTGATATGATACTGGTTAAGACACAATGTTTCAGATGATGTAATAAAGTTTTATACTCTCTTTACGCCTTTATTGCATTGTCTTTTGATATATTACACTTGTGACGTCAACATATGTGTGGAAATGGATCCTGGCACACATATGGTATGCGCTCGGTTCTACCCCCTGGAACCGGGTGTGACACCAGTCCGCTAGCACCTCACGCTTGGAGGAGAGAGGGAGCGGAGCCCTGAGCGCTAGACTGGAGCTGGGGAGCTCGGGTTCTGCTCCAGGGCGTCGGTCGGCATTAGAGAAAGGAAGGAGGAGCAGAGGTGCTGCTCAGCTCCGTGGATCCAGGCGGCCAGGAAGAAGATAAGGGAGAGGAACGGATAAGCCTGCGCGGTGTGAAAAAAAAATCTGAGGAGAGCAATGGTGGAAAAATCAGAGGGAGGGAAAAGCTGTGGCAGAGATTTTTTTCTCTTTTCAGATTTTTCTATATTTCTTTTTTTATAACGGAAATCGCAGATATTTCAAACTGTTGGATTATTAGTGATGCATAATGGGTCGACGGTACTTGTGACACAGTTTGATTTAATCGAAACCAAATAGGATTTATCTGAATCTTATTTATTTTGGCGAAACAAATTTCTGAAATCAGAGTTTTGGTATTAGGATTGGGTGTGGTCTAATTTAGTCGGACCAAAATTTTATTAGCGACAATAAATGAGACAACTCTGAACATGACTGAGATACGATAAATTCATTTGCTAACCAAATACTCGGATCAGGGCCAAAAACAACAGACCAAACCCAACGGCATCGGCTTTGATATTATAGGTCGTGTTTGAGTCGATCGAAATCAAACAAACTTCGTCCGTTAATGACCTGAATACTTTACTGCTCTGCCCGGCACAATCGGCTATAGGGACCAAACTCCATTATCCCTCGCGCGCATGATTTCACAGTTACACGCATAGTCTAAATTTATAAAATTCAAACGTTGTCCAAATTCACGTTTGCCCACTCAAACGATCCAACCGCCACAGCGCTTGCATGCCAAGAGATTACTAAAGTCGGATCTTGGTGAACTATTATTATTATTTTAATCTTGAGAGACAAAAGCGCACAGGGTAAAGAGATCATTATTTATACTGGCGTTCCATGCTTAGGTCCATAAATGTTGTTTACTTAAGGCAAACACTTGGGATGTTAGATGTCATGTGGTTGGAGGTCCCCAGTGTGGCGGAACCGCTCGAATTATTCCAGCTTAAGTGCCCAAGTCCTGTCGTAGAGGCAATGATGCACTTAAATCGGAATAAACTGTTAGTTCCTCAGATCTAGTATGATAAAGCCACTTACCAAGGATCGAATACCACTAGCTCACACGGAAGTGAGGCACAGAGAGAATACAATAAACATGAAACCAAAAATTAAGGTACTGGAGTTATTACATAAATTAGAGTTTTTGATAAAAATAATATTTCGTAATTAAAATGCAGTGTATAATCGATAACGTCGATACTGAGGAATAGGGCAAGGCCTAGCCCACTACTCCTCGTGGTCCTCTCCTATCGAGACAGCATCCCACTCAACCGTCCAACCCGGTGGCAGGGTGGAAGGCCAAGTCACACCATCAACCATATCCTATAGCGTAGCTGAAAAAATATGCCACAAGCAAGGCTGAGTATACTAATACTCAGCTAGACTTACCCGGTGTGAGGAGCCTACTCCTCTACCTCTAGACCATGCAGTTGTTTGGCTGAGGGGTTTGGTTTTCCAAAAGCACTAGCTGAGTCTAAAAATAATTTTAGCTTTTATAGTTCTAGCATATTTAATTTAGCTAGGTTTGCTTGTTTCTAAGCAGACATGGTAACAACCATTTAGTACAATCAACATATTATCTCAAGTAAAACCTCATTTCTCTTTTTACTCAATGCAGTACAAGGGGTCAAGCAGTCTCATTAGCTGCGAGAAGCAGACGATTCGAATCGAGTTTTAACCTTGCAAGGTAAACCTAAACACACGACATCTAGGGGCACTCCGTTCCCACACATATTAGTCGTCCCCATCGATTCCTCGTTCGCGGCCAGGACTCACCGCCTTGGCATGCAATGCCCCACTGACCCCGGCTGCCGCCGTGCAGTGGCTGCACTTGCATCCACCATAGCCAGCATGGGAGACCTCGTCTCAGGACAAGTGAGGGGAAAAGAATGCGCCCGGCTTCACTCAGGTACTAGGCTTACCGGTTACCATATTTCCCGACATGTGTTTAGTACTTTCAAACGCTTGACTCAGGTATCCACACATTAATCCTTAATTCCATTTCCGTCTCATAGACAAGGCATCCACCCTGGATCCAAGTCCATAGACCATCATAGATCCCGTTATCAAGATGAATATAATCAATTCCTGACCTCGCGTGAGTGCTAGAAAAATCACTCGACTTCTACCAAGATCCCTAATTAGCAAAGTAGCTACTCGACCTAGCATACTAGTATCCATCTCAAAAAGGAGTCCTGAGTTCATGCAACTAAGGGTTTCAAGCAACTCCTACACTTAGGTGCACATTACAAACCTACAAATATTAAGTGTAGTAAAGTAGCATATATAAACGGTTATGCATAAAACTGGGGTTTGCCTTCAAAAGCTGAGGCTGCGGGGAGATCCTCGGCGGCAGGCTCTGGAGCGGGCTCCTGGACTTCCTCTTGAGCAACTCCTTGCTCAAGGATGAGCACGTACTCTCCGTCAGCGAGGTTGCAATCTAAATGAATGCAATGAATAAGAGATATGTATGCTATGGTATGTAATTTAGTAATGATAATGCAAGGTGAAATGATTAAGTTAGTGATATAAAACCAAACTCTTCTATCGGAGGTTTTAGTGGCATACTTGGTCATTTTAGAATCAGGTATGGTCAAGTTTAAGTGGTCAGATTATTTTGGCACTCCACTTACTTTTAGTGTCTTAGTGAAAAGTTTGTCAAGATCCTTTCTGGAATCATTATGGGTTAGATTTATCACTTTTACTAATTCTCACTTTTTCCTTTTTCCCTTTATGCTTTTAGAGTAGGTTTGAACTACAACACTGATTTAAAATTTATAAAAATTCTGTAAAAATTACAGTGGCTTCTCACTGGTGTATATATTTCAGTCTCAAAAATTGAGGCCTAGAATGGGACTGGTTTTCTCTATACAAAAATACTAAAATTCAGGGTAGAGAGGGTGCTTTGAACTACAACTCTCCTCTAATAGTGGATTTTATTCTAAGGTTTATTTTTTGCTGGTATATAGGTGCAAAAATATGACCTTATACCAGTTTTTAGCCAATGATACCTACTGGTTAATTTATGGGGATTTTCCAAAGCTTTAGGGCTTAGTGGTGCTTTCTACTACTACTATATTTGAAAAATGTCAAACAACAGATTTCCAAATTTCTCTATCTTCTTCTTTGTGCAAGAGCAATCATTCCTTAAGTTGGTTAACTTTGATTATAGGGTAGGGGTTGTAAAATTTCTTAGAATATATGGTCTTTTTCATGGGGTAGGGAGTGAGGTGTATTACATCATAATTTTATCTTAGTTTCATATTTTTCTCTAGTAGTTTACATCATAAGTACTTACGTAAAAATGGGGTTGCTCACTGTTCACATTTTTAATCTTTCTTTTGATTTATTTGAAGTATTGGCCAAATTCAAGTTCTATTTGTTTAACTCACTTACTGTGATGGTTTGGGGTGTCTACCATTTTTGCAGTGGTATACTAGTGGTTAGAGGTCTACTAAATTTTTCTTGCCATTACTGCATG
Source organism: Zea luxurians (assembly GCA_029449295.1). Taxonomy (NCBI): domain Eukaryota; kingdom Viridiplantae; phylum Streptophyta; class Magnoliopsida; order Poales; family Poaceae; genus Zea; species Zea luxurians. The sequence goes on along the minus strand of JAOPSE010000001.1, from coordinate 37,170,781 downwards.
TGCCCATATATTTTTAATCCTGGCCTTTGTAGACTTTCTAATGTCTAATTTAAAATTATAACCTTAGCTTACACTAGACCAGTGGTTCCACATATTTTTCCTATGATCTATATCACTTAGGCATTCAAGGAAAAATATGGTCACTCTCTAGTTTCTATTTTCTATCCCCTTTTTCATTTTTCTAAAGTTTGGGCAGAAATAGAGTTTAGTGGATATCTCTGGTTTATTCTTGTATATTGGGGTGTTCATTATTTTTAAACAGTGTATATACTAGGTGAGTATCTCCACAATTTTTCTCAAGTCCAGTATAGAAGTATTTCTATTTTTCTCTGTATTAATAAGGTTTGGGTAGTTTTCTAATTTAATTCCAAACTCTAAAAATTAGTACAAAAACATGGGGTTCAATATTTTTTTCGACAGTTCATATTTTTCAGAACCTAGCAAAATTGGTTTGACCAATTTTTTATGGATAAAACTCAAGTTATGCATTTTTGAAGTTGACTACTGTTATTTATTGAAAGGTTAATTCAAAATTGAAAGGAAAACTGATTTGCGCTGAGGCCCCTAGGTTCTTTTACTGTTTTTATTACATCTAGGTCCCCAGGGCACTATTCATTGGTGTGACTGACAGCGTGAAACCCCCCCTAGGATTTACCCTAATCTAACACACGGTCCCTAGATTCTCGGAACAGCGACCGAGGCAGAGATTACGGCGGGGAGACTCACCGGCGGCAAAGTAGCTCTGATGAAGAGGTCGACCACGTTGGGGAGGTTGCGACGGTCACACCGATGTGCGGGTCGGCGTCGGGGTTGGTCGGAGTTGGTCGGACCTCCTGCGCAGGCGGGGGAGCACATCGGCGGCGAGGATTCCGGCCTAATCACGGCGGCATAGCTCAATCCAGTGAGTTAGGGAGCTTCACGGAAAGTCAGGGAGATCGTAGGCGCAAGTAATTTGAAAATGGTTTACCTGGTAGCCCGGTCTATGTGCGTTGGCGCGCGGCCAAAGTCCGACGAGGTTGCGCTTGCTTCTCTGGCGGGGTAGGATCTCGGCTCAAGCTTGGGAAAGCTTCACAGCCTCTCGGGAAAGCCATCCAAGGGCTCGGGCGAGGCTGGGGGTCGACAGAAAGGGCTAACCACAGCGGCCAGGCTCAGGCAGTGGTGGCGGGCGGTGGCGCTTGCCTTTCACGGCAAACTCCGGTGGTCACTGGCTCGGGCAGGGCTCTGGGTGCGCAAGTGAAAACGGCTAAGGCCTTGGGGGCACTTATAGGCAGGGGTGAGACGCAGGCACGTGGGGCGGGGTGACCGCGCACGGGACACGTGCTATCACCGCCAGTCCGCGCTCGACCGGTGAGGCAAGCCATCGAACGTGTGGCAGAGCTCGGTCTGGTCATTTTCAAACGCTAATTGGCTCATGATCCTCTCATAACTCTCCCAAATCCCTACACATGATTTCTTCTTTGTCATTTACTCTTTGTTTCTCTTACAACACTTGAGTGGATTAGATCTCAGAATTGCGAGATACGAGGGGGCGAAGTTGGGTCTGTTGCCCAGCTGGAATCCGAGACCAAAGTCAAGCCAAATCGTGTCAAACGATTTTGGTTTGATTTCAAACTTTTCTAGAGTGTGTTCAAGGTAATTTGACGCCACTTTTATATTTGGATCATGAGGATTTGAGTTTTGGAATTTAGAGAACATGGTCGAATTTTATGAAGAGGTCAAAATTCAGATTTCTGTATATTCTGAATTTCCCATTGAGTTTTCACTTGAGGGCTGTTTTGAGAATTTTGCAAAATTCCTTTGATCAAACTTCCTTACTATATTTTGTAGCTTATTTAGTGCACTATAACTTTGTTAATTGGTCCTCATCATGATTTTATGTTTTTCATAGTCTTCTCACTAATTTTCCTTTGTGTTCAAATGACTTAGTTAGGGTAGTACTAGGGTTTTGAACATTTTTCTCCCTTGAGGTGCATGGTGAGTTTATGGTATATTTCTTGAGATGAAAATCTCATGTTTGAGTTTTTGCTTTTCAATTTGGTGCCTTTTGCTCAATTACATTCATATGTGATAATGTTCACAAATGTGGGTGTAGAGAGAAAAAAGCCTGAGTAACACCTGGGGTGTTACACCTAGCTGGGTATTAATCGATTCGGATCGCCGTTACTTCTTGGACATGAAGACTTGGTCACTGCCCTACACGTAGCAATCTAGTGAACTGAAGGGATGATAAAAGACGGCTAGTGTAGGCCAAGTGTTTGATCTAGGATAGAAAGAACTCTAGATGCAGGTAACTTTACTTAACCTGACAAGTAAAATGAATTCTTAAGGATCCACTCATAGTAAGCTTTTCCGCAAAAAGAGTCTTTGAATCTTGTTAAACTTTACCTTGATTCCCAAAAGCTATCATATCCTTGAGAGTCTTTTTCCTTAGACGGGTAAGACTTGTGAAAGTACACTTTATACTCAGGGTTTTCGAACCTATGTTGTTGCAGGTACTAGATTTGTGCTGCTGTGGATGGTGCTAAGCGCCGGTGGGCACGGCCTTCTTATAGGTTAAAGTAGCTTTTCTATACTTCTTGTTGAGGATTGTCATTGAGCTAGCATATATTCCAAACTCATAAATAGTTTATAACATTTCAAAGTTTATTTCTTTGAATCACTTTTGTAATCACTCCGATAAATAGATGTAAATTTGTTGTAACGTGTAACTTTTTGTAATAAAGAAATTCCGCTGCCAAATGTTGGTGTGTGATTTGTGTTCACTTAATCTTGCGATCTTGGTTGTAAGTGGTTTATCTGGGGTCCTTGGGACACTCAGACGGATCCTGTTAAGTTATCTGGTGCACATGCATAGCTGTCTGAGGTCTTTGAGACAAGGTCAGGTGCATGTGGGCCCACTAACTTGGAAGGTTCTGCCATAGGGCGCGCTGCTGGGGACGGCGTGGTCAGGGTCGGGCGCAGCCGGGAGGGGCGTGCGGCCAGGGACGGCGCGGCCGAGGAGGCGCACGGCTGGGGGCGGCACGACCGGGGTTGGGCGTGGCTAGGGAGGCACGCGGGGCAGGGAGGCACGCGGGGGAGGGAGGAAGAGGGAGAGGAGAGGGGGAGAGAGAGGGGAAAGAGGTGAAGAGAGGGAGAGGAAGTTGCTACACGGGAAACAAAAATGAGATAGAGAGAGGGAGGGGCGCGCATGGGGAGAGGTGGGGCGCCAGGGGCCAGGCTGGGTTGGGTCGCGGGTCGGGCCAAAAACCCACTGCACGCACGACCACTAATCGGAATCAAATCGCGAATCAAAAACCGAAACGAGACGGGCGCGCGATTGAACACAACATCAGTCAAATAAATATGCTTCGGCATGATGCAACACCCATGTCAACTTAGGTTTTTGTTTACATGTGATACGGACACTAGTCACTATACTACTTTGAAACTTGGAAGAAGGAGCAAAACAGGAAGAGAAAAGAGAGTAACACCTGAATTTGGTGAGTATCAGAGAAGAAAAATTATACCCCTCAAATTCAGGGTGTTACACGTGCCCTGCGTATAGCTTGGCTGAAGACATGGGGGCTTGGATGCTCAGGTGAGGGATTTGGTCTTAACAATGTCATAGCAACCACCCTGCTAAGGGTGGTTGTGGCAGAACCTCCCAAATTATCAGGCCCACATGCACCTGTCCTTGTCTCAAAGACCTTAGACGGCTATGCATGTGCACCAGATAACTTAACAGGATCTATCCGAGCAGGGAAAAAGCTTGGGGGCGCGCCGGCCATGGGGAGACGGTTGGGGAAAATGGAGAGAAGGCCGAGCAGGGAAGAAGCGCAGCCATAGAGGCGAGGGAGAAGCTCGACTGCCTGCAGGTGAGGGCGACCGTCGGAGAGAGAGCTCGGCTGGGCGCAGCTTCCATGGGAGATGGCGGCCAAGGCAGGGAGGGCCAGGGAGGAGCGCGCAGCCATGGAGGAACCTTGGGCGCGGCGAGGAAGCTCTAGGGAGCAGGGAGAGAGCGCCGGCAGAGGGAGCTCCTCGGCGAGCAGAGAGTTGCACGGGGAGGACCGACGGCCGGGGGAATAAATACCACGCACCAAGAAAAAATCACCTAGACAGCGGTCACAAAAATCAGAACATACGGGCGCTGGGATGAGATTGGCTGGGGAAGGAGATCCATGGCTTGGCGACGCAGGGGACGCACGACGGCTTGGGGAGAGAGGAGCACCGCGCGTAGGAAAAAAATCTGGAGACGAAGACTGTGCGCATGGTGGAGGAGATAAATCCTGTCCTGGGCGGCTGATAGGATAGAGTTTAGAAGATATTTTCTTTTCTTTTTCTTTTTAATTTCTTTAACCGAAAAATCACAGAAATTTTGGATCGAGATTTTTAGCGATGATTAAAGAGTCGACGCATAATATGGCAAACGGCTACACACTCTATTTTCTGAATCACGAAACAGAAAATTAGAGGAATAACAGCTTAGACGGTTCTGTTCGAATCTCGTTTGGATAATCTTCGTGACTATTCCGGCCACGATGTAAATGGACCAAATTGAAACAAGTTCGGCTCGGTATTTTAATCTGCTCTGTGTGATTTGACTGACATTAGTCGAAACCAGATCCGCTAATGTATACACGATTTTGTCATTAAAATAACGTGCTGAAGGATAAATTGAATCATATTCGTGCGCACAATTTCACTCAGACGACGCGCAATCCTAATTATTTTGCCCCGAAATTTTAGTTGTTGAGTTCAAATTAATTTGTCCGGGATAAAATCGTCAGAGTAGGTAAAGCTTCCGAATTCGTATTCGCACGAGCGATGAATTTTAAATAATCACCAGACGTACCGATTTTCGGAACGACTATATTCCGAACATCACGAAAATTTAGGACGAGCCCGGATAAATAAAAACGAGGTCAAACTCGCGATAGACGAAACAGATACGATATCAAATTCACGATAGATGAAAATGATTAAAATTTGGCATTTTGTTTTATCCACTGATATTACATGCTTAACTCCATACCCGTTGTCGAGCAGGCGATAAACACCTGGGGTGTTACAGCCCTCCCCCCTTAAAAGAATCTCGTCCCAAGATTCGGAGCGAAAGACTCAAGAGTAGAGAAGCATGTAACCCACGTCCATATCAGCAGTAATCATAAGGCAGTTCTCAGCGAAGGCAAGTGTCTCAGGATGTCGTTTCTCTAGTGGACATAACATGTATTGCCATAAGCTAATTTAGAGATGTCCAACAATAGAGACAATGTCTGCCAGAAGAACATATAAGGTTCCATGTGTGCAGTTTGCTTTTTCTGATGACACTGTACTATCTGAGTCTGTTGGACGAGCGGCAAATACGTGATTTTACCCAAACAGAACTAGATGCAACCTCTTGGGTAAAACACATAAAAGTAGGTTTACCAACAAGTGGTCACGATAAGTTCATAGCACATGAGACGGGTGTGGATGTCGAATAACATCACAATTGACCTGTGGCTAGCCAGAAAATCCAAGTCCCTAAAAATGATGGAGACTCGAAAAAACACCAGTGAAGGGATCTGTAGATGATGCCTTCATAACCAATCCATTTTTTCGAGCACTAAGCATGACTCGACTTGATCACACATGCTGGAAAAGCCATAGGTGAGGCGATCGAGGCACGACTAGAGTGATGATTAGGTGGTTACTGGTCGACTTAATCTCAATTCTTGTAAGTACTTTCTTTAGGTTGGGTTGAACCAAAGTGAGTTTAGACAACTCGATAAAACGATCTCTAAACTCAACCTTCGTTCATTGGACAGTTACAAGTCAGGAAAAACCAACTTGTTGAACTACTTTTGACATTGAGCAAGTCCTCTCAGTACCATTGGTAAGCCAAGGGTCGAGAGTTCACTTCGGTTAACAGGAGATCATGCACTTGGGTAGAAATCCATTTGGTCAGATTGTTCATCCATTTTTTTGCGAGATGAATTATCCACTTGGTTAAGGAATATATGGATTAAATAAGGGAGCGAATGAACAAACTCCTGCATCAGCAGCAGGGAAAACCAATCTCCATTTTGAGAACTAATTAGTTGTCTCTCAACACTAAAAAGCTCCAGGGCTTCACCTTTACACAAAGGACGTAAAGGGAACTTGTATGAATAGTCACTACCAAAGTCAAGGGAAAAGAGACCACACAAATGGATTAAACAAGGATGTCAGTATACAACGGATACTCTGCCTGTAAGAATAATTACAAGTAGAGAGACAATTAGATTATGGCCCAATGAAATGAACAAGGCATGGCCATAACCTAGATTGGTTGATGAAAAGAGTACGACGGGAGACTGTTAATTCAGCCCCAAGCATATTTCTATGCCCATCGCAGAGATTATAAGATCAAGGATTAGTATCTGGTTAGATACGGAGGTAAAACAAACATAAGATTAAGTTCGTATGCCTTCGATAGATATGAGGAAACCAAAGGCATCAAACTTCAAGAAAATGATCGAACATGTTTTTTTGGGTTAGGTTGATAAAGCAACATTGCGATCTTCAAGAATAGGCAAACTGGAATAAAGACATCACCTTGCACCAATCGAATAAGGACATGGTTTTGGAAGAAGATATAACTCGAGATTCTTGGTTTAAGCCTAGGTACACTTTACGTCCAACAATAAAATTATCTAAGCATTTATTTGTATGAGTTTGGTCATGGAGTGATGAAGGAAAATTTAAATTTTTGAGTCATGGTTCACTAAATAAGAACATAGCCTAATTTTGGGTTTAGGCAAACAGGTCACAACATTCTATCAGTACATCAATACAAGAGTAAGCACATATATAGCACCTAAATAGGTTACCTAAAGAACGGAGGATAGCTATTTCATCAAAGTTCATAATACCACATTATCCACAATCACTGGTTATTAGAATAAAGATGAGAGAAGCATTTTGGAGTATAGGTGACAAACATGATGCAACAATCAGGATGCATGCTCGTCCTATTCGTCCTTACTGATTTTTGCCAATCTAATGTGGCAATAACGTTCTATATCGGTGGCATACTTACGACTCTCACGGTATTTTGCTAGTCGTCAGCTATACATATGTTTTCGAGGTTAGTGTACCTACAGAAAAATCCATCACAGCCCAATTCCCAATGATGCAAGTCACACATGACAGTTTATCACAGTTTATACTCCATATATTGCTATATGGAGGCCAGCTCATCATTAAGCGTCGAGCCACGCATAGGCGCCGTTGCCACAATTTAACCATAGGGCAACTCATTATGGTAACTCACCTTCTTACCTGAGTGTAGGTGCGTCGTTGCAAGTATATTACACTTCTTAGTATTCCCATGTCTGTATACCCATACACACATATGGGGTACCGAATTCCCAGAAAAATAATTACTCCACATCGCAGCTTTCATATATACATATGTAGAACATGTATATAGTCAAGCGCCACAATTAAGCACTCCCCTAGACCGATGATTGTTCGGTCATGCTCTCACAACTCACCTTACCTGAGCATCGATCCGGTTGTGGATTAGTGGTTTTTAAATAAGCCACCTAATAGTCCTTAATTTAGGGCTTAACAGAGGATGTCGCTAGCATTATAGTTTTTCAAAGCTGTTTTTCAAAGCCAAACAATGTGTTTAGTTGAAAATAGGTTTTTTAAAACCAAAACTTTTGTTTTGAAAATACGTATGTGACCGTATATACTTAATCCCGCTCCGATACCAGCCTGTGGCAGAACCTCCCAAATTATCGGGCTCACATGCACCTGTCCTTGTCTCAAAGACCTCAAACGGCTATGCATGTGCACTAGATAACTTAACAGGATCTATCCGAGTGCCCCAAGGACCTCGGATAAACCACTTACAACCAAGAACGCAAGATTAAGTAACACAAATCACACACACCAATATTTTTGCAGCTGAAATCTTATTACCAACTTTTACAAGTTACAAAAATTTTACATTATTTTATCGGAGTGATTACAAAAGTATAAGTTTGAAATATATGCTAGCTCAAGTGACCATCCTCAATAAGAAGTATAGAAGAGTACTTAGACTTATAAGAAGGCCAAGCCCACCGACACTTAACACCATCAACAGCAGCACAAAGTTAAAACCTGAAAAACAACAGGGAATAAAACCCTGAGTACAGAATTACTTAGCAAGACTTACCCGACTAAAGAAAAGACTCTCAAGGGTATGCTGGCTAGGGGGATTCAAGGTATGGCTTATCAAGAATCAAGGACTCTGTTTTGCAGAAAAGCTTACTATGAGTGGATCCTTAAAATCCATTTTTACTTGTCAGGTTAATTAAAGTTACCTGCATCTAGAGTTCTTTCTACCCTAGTTCAAACACTTGGCCTACACTAGCCGTCTTTTCATCACCCCTTTAGTTCACTGGATTTCTACGTGTAAGTCAGTGACCAAGTCTTCATGTCCGAAAAGTAACGGCGATCCGAATCGATTAATACTCGGCTGAGGATCTCCAATCACACGACATATGTAGCACTTAACCCTTGCATATGTCAACCCACCACCGAGGTTCTTAAGACCAGATCAGGTTCACGCCAACCGAGAGCATAGATACACCACCGTCCAGCCTCTTGCCACGGAGGGTACACGTTACTCTCTCCATCTCTCCACTCCCATTGCGTGTTATCTTATTCTGGTATTAGTCTGCCCGAGGCAAAGCATACCCATGATGAGGCATGTGACCAGTTAAAAGGTCCTCAATCATTAAGCCTACATCGACCCGGTCCTTAATCGACTCAGACGGAGACACTACACCGAGACTCTCTTCTCGTGCAAGTCAATCGCCCGATATCAGTTTTATCATTTAAAACCCAAAGTTTGGTACCTATTAGAGGTACATCTTTTCCGATGTTGAATCCATCAAGGCCTTTGACAGATCCACCATCAAGTTTTATTTTTGAAAACATTCCCACCCACTGAAGCATCACTTTTGTTTTAAAACAAAACATTTTTGTTTTTCTAGAGCAAGGCTAAGCATCATAAACATCCTTTTTATAAAATGGTGTCAAGGAAGGGTAATCAATTTTCCAAGGAAGGAAATGCATCAACGGTTTAGCACACAACTCCTATCACCTAATGCATCAAACAAGGTGATAAAGATTTTAAAACAACAAGGAGGTGGCGAATGCACCGGGGCTTGCCAGAATAACACTAGGTTAGTGTTTGTTAGGCGACGTCCACTTGACGATCATCCTTGTCCTAGCACTTGATCTGGCTAGTTCATCCATCAGCACTACCATACGGAGTAGCCCGCGCTTGGGGTCGACTTGGCTCATCTTCTGCATCACGCGATCAACTAGCGTACCTAATGAAATGCATTATGCATATGAATGCATATCAAGACGGGTATCGCAAGATAATATTACGATTAAGTCATCATCCTAACCACGACAACCTAATTCTTATGTATGTACCAACATAATCAGACATAATATAAATAGAACTCGAGCATTCTACAAAATACTAAATTCATCCTATTACCGTATGAACAAAACATTTTACCAATATTTAAGACCACTACTCGTCACGTACGTGGAACCTATTTAATTATATTTAACATATACACCTATCAAGGCATTACTCACCTGACCTACCCATCGATGATCATTATACAATGTGATTAATTCATCATTGCACACAAGTACACCGCAACATCAGATCAATCCAATTACACTAGACATATGTTTCCACGTTGTGAATTAAAATGCATAAGATATAGGTCGATGGTGCTAACCATAATCAGCCATAACACTAACTTAACTAGTTTAAATATACTCGACAAGTATACCTACTGAAGCTTTATTCCCATAACCTAGATCTCAAACTGGCGATTCACTACCCGACTTTGGCCAAATCGCTGCAAGCGATTCGGGTATCCTAATAAATATTATACCTACAACCACAACACACCTATGCTACGAGCACGAGGACCGACGTAATTAATATATCCAAATTATCAATCAAACACTATCTGGAATAATAAATCGGCTTATCATTACCTAAATCCAATTCGAATCCGTGAGATTGATGACGATGTTCGGTGGGAGCATTTCATAGAACACCATGGGAGCGATGGATGGGGTTCGCTTTTTCTTCACCCAAATTCTCTAGATCTCTTTCTCGCGGCGTACGGAATAATAACGAATGAACGTGGCTATTGACGGAATCGACGGTCGACGATGCCGCAGACGTGGCTTGCTGAAATTATAAATGACCAGCAAAGTGCAAGCGCCGACGAGCTGAGCATCCACGACAGATGACAGCAAGATCGGCCGAGTGCGCACAAAGGTGGGTGGCTCGGCGAGCAAGTCCATGGACGAAAGCAGGGGTGAGCTTGAGCAGGTAGAGGTGTTGTCCATGATTTGTCGAGACTAAGCGCGACGAGGGTTAAGGCTAAGCGATCCAGGAGGGCGCGCAGCGAGCTGAGGAACAACGGCGAGGTCGCGGCCCATGAGTTGGAGGACCAGCGAGTAGCCGACACGGGTGAGTAGAGCAGGCAGGACGCTGGGCGTCGCGGTGAGCTAGAAAAGGATTCGGCGCGGGAGCTCGACACGCTGTGGCGAGCAGAGAACTTCACGCGCGCAACAGAGGAGCTCGACGATGACCGGGTAGAGGGAGCTCGACACGCGCAGCAGGGGCGAATGCAGTCCGAGCAGGGGTAGGGAAGCAGGGCGCTCGCGGCAGCCATCACCAGCGAGGGAAGATGCAGGGGCGAGCTGGAGGGAGAGAGAGCGAGCCGCAGGGAGGAGCGTGGCGCAGAAGAAGCTGGGAGCAGGGAGGTGGGCGGCCAAGTGCAAGGGATCCGAGCTGGGCAGAGGGAGCTCCAAGCTGAGCACGCACAGGGGAGCTAGGCACGAGCTCGGAACAGAGGCCGAGGCGAGCTTGGAGGGAGCCATGGCCAGAACTGGAGCAGGGAGCTGGGAAGCTGCCGCGCGGGGAAAAAGCTTGGGGGCGCGCCGGCCATGGGGAGACGGTTGGGGAAAATGGAAAGAAGGCCGAGCAGGGAAGAAGCGCAGCCATGGAGGCGAGGGAGAAGCTCGACTGCCTGCAGGTGAGGGCGACCGTCGGAGAGAGAGCTCGGCTGGGCGCAGCTTCCATGGGAGATGGCGGCCATGGCAGGGAGGGCCAGGGCCATGGAGGAACCTTGGGCGTGGCGAGGAAGCTCCAGGGAGCATGGAGAGAGCGCCGGCAGAGGGAGCTCCTCGACGAGCAGAGAGCTGCACGGGGAGGACCGACGATCGGGGGAATAAATACCACGCGCCAAGAAAAAATCACCTGGACAGCGGTCACAAAAATCAGAACAGACGGGCGCGGGGATGAGATCGGCTGGGGAAGGAGATCCACGGCTTGGTGACACAGGGGACGCGCGGCGGCTTGGGGAGAGAGGAGCACCGCGCGTAGGAAAAAAAATCTGGAGACGAAGACTGTGCGCATGGTGGAGGAGATAAATCTTGTCCTGGGCGGCTGATAGGATAGAGTTTAGAAGATATTTTCTTTTCTTTTTCTTTTTAATTTCTTTAACCAAAAAACCACGGATATTTTGGATCGGGATTTTTAGCGATGATTAAAGAGTCGACGCGTAATAGGGCAAACGGCTACACAATCTATTTTCCTAATCACGAAACGGAAAATCAGAGGAATAACAGCTTAGATGGTTCTGTTCGAATCTCGTTTGGATAATCTTCGTGACTATTTTGGCTACGATGTAAACAGACCAAATTGAAATGAGTTTGGCTCGGTATTTAATCTGCTCTGCGTGATTTGACTGACATTAGCCGAAACCAGATCCGCTAATGTATACACGATTTCATCGTCAAAACAACGTGCTGAAGGATAAATTGAATCATATTCGCGCGCACAATTTCACTCAGACGACGCGTTATCCTAATTATTTTGCCCCGAATATTTTAGTCGTCAAGTTCAAATTAATTTGTCCGGGATAAAATCGTCAGAGTAGGTAAAGCTTCTGAATTTGTATTCGCGCGAGCGATGAATTTTAAATAATCACCGGACGCACCGATTTTCGGAACGACTATATTCCGAACATCACAAAAATTTAGGACGAGCCTGGATAAATAAAAACAAGGTCGAACTCACGACAGACGAAACAGATGCGATATCAAATTCGCGATAGACGAAAATGATTAAAATTTGGCATCCGTTTTATCCACTGATATTACGTGCTTAACTCCATACTCGTTGTTGAGCAGACGATAAACACCTGGGGTGTTACAGTGGTAGCCTTGCACGGCGTTACGTCGGTCGTCGTAGCGCGGCCGCTCACCCAGGCGAGCTCTAACATCATGGTTCTGACGGTTATCAAGGAAGCGGTCTTGGACCATGGGGGCTTTGTCTCTTGTGGGCCAGGATGGACTGAGGCTTCTCTCTCCCAACAAGAGGTCCTCGCCCTGTGTTTTGAGGCGGGCTCTCGAAGTTGGGAGGAAAAACTCTCGACCGACTGGACTGCAGCGCTTTCCAAGAGACCTTTGATCTCGTCATGGATTTGGTGCCCCTCGGTGCTTGATGGCTCTGGCATTGTTCGAAGCAAGATTGCCACCGCAGCGAGGTTCTGACTAACCCTGTTCAAGGCCGGGGGCTAGGCCTCTGCGTCCTTGACGATGCGGCACTACATGTCGCGCGATCCCCCCCCCCCCGTCTGGGGCTTGGCCTGCTACTTCCTGCTTGAGGGTGTGCCGAAGCTATTGTAGTCATTTTTGTTCTTCTCTAAGCTTGTCGTGTAATTCGCAGAGTTGCTTGAGGTGTGTGTCCTAACTCCCCGTGGGGGTCTAAACCACATCACGTTCCCTTGGTTCCTCGGCATGTGGTGCTGGTGCCAGGGTGTTGCTGTCCTTAGGCATGCCAAGTTGGTTTCCTCCTTCGTGCTCCTGCTCGACATGGAAGCACTCTTGAGTTAGGTCGTAACCCTCATCGTCAAAGTTGTAGTCGTTGGAGTCATCAAAGAGGTAGTAATCGCATGCGGACAAGAAGTGTTGCATGGCCCCAGGATCACAGAGCCCCGAGAAGTCCAGGCTAGGCTCCAGATCATCCTCTACCTCGAACCCCATATGCTCTGAGGTTGGAGAGGTTGCAAGCAGGTCCAGTGTTGATCGTGGATGGTGACCTAGAAGTTTGATATATGTACTCGTGTAGGCACTTACCGAAGACAGGTAGCCTAGGGGATCAAAGCTCATCTAGAAGGGGATAGGGTGGAACACCATCCCTACCCTCGGACTGCGGGAGGAGGAGCTTGATGTGGGAGCAACATGTGTTGGCATCGTCATTCCAAGCACGAGGCTAACGCTAGACAGGTCGCTCGCAAGGGAGTCTGTGTCATTGGCCTACCCAGAAGCATCATCGGGGTGGGGAACACCGCCCGTGGCGCGGTTGTGGTTATTCCATCTCCGTCTCCTCTAGCGAAAAGGTCGGCAGTAGAGGTCAGGGTGCCCCTCGTCTAGCTAGGGGAGCAAGCGTGGTCGTGCTCCCCTAGCTAGGAGAGATGGTAGTCGGTGTGGTGTCTAGGCAAGAGGAGGACCATGTCATAATCAAAGCCAAGGGACATGAACTCGAGACTCTCGAACTAGATCACCGTGCTGAGCTGCAAAGGGTGTTCAGGGTTGGCCATTCGGATCCTTAATGGGAATGTGTTGTCAACATGCAGTGTACCCTACCTGGCACACCAACTATTGGTGTTTTGGGAACCGGGGGTCCTAACCAACAAGTGAATTTGTGTTGTGTGCCCCTATCCAGATGGGTGATGCAAGAAGACACAAGATTTATCCTAGTTCGGGTAAGAGAACGCCCTACTTCCAGCGAGGGGTTAGACTTATATTATCTTGCACCTAGGTGCTGATAGAGAGGGAGTGGTGTAACACCCCTGGTGTTACTGGCACTAAAACTTGAGCATAACATCATGTGCATTGACATTTCATATGTTTGTTACACCTAGAGTGCATTCACTAGGTAAAAATTTCAATCAAGTTGTGATGTTAGGACTTGATGAGTGGTTAACCCTAGAGTAGGGTACTTAACCCTGAATTAGGACTTATGGATGTAAGAGAAGCCTAAATGAGTAAAAACCTCATAAGACATGAGAAATGATCATAAGATATCACCTTTGATGGACTTTAGTAGTACAAAAACACTAAAGTACTCAAAACCCTGAAAAGACCCCTAGAAAACCCAAATTGAAACCCTAGGGGGTAGATGTAGGTTTTGTGCACTTTTGGACCAAAGTGCAAATATCAAAGTAAAAGAGCATTTCAAGCCAAATATCTTTCATATTGGAGAATTTGCAAGTTGAATAATGGAATTTGGACCTATTTGCAAAAAGCACCCCATAAACCATATATGCCTAAGTCTGAAATTCAGTGAATAGGGTCAACTTTGGAGCTCTATATCTCCCAATTCATAAGGAATTTGCCCTAGATCAACACATCAAATTTGTAGAGCTATAATAGGAGTACAACTTTGCTCAAGTGATTAAACTTTGGTGTCATACAAAATTTGGAGATAAATGGGCTTGAAGTCTGGCTATCAGTCAGCCCTAGGCTGAATTCTAACTAACAGTGAAGTTAGATGAACTTGGAGATCTATTTTGAGCATGATCTAGTGAGTGTTTGATTGTGGATACTATAACAAAGTTAAAGTGGGATTATAGAACAACAACTTTGTTATAGAAGGATTATCAAGTTGCCACATGAAAATTGGAGAACCAAGGCCTTTAATCTGCTCTGTCAAGCACTCTGATGGATGGTTTCGATGGTATAGTGACTGAATATGATCGGATGCAGTGCACCTCGCCGCTGGTGACCCGTGCGCTAGGATTCGCGCCGGCCGCCACGATTCATGCCTTGGATAAGTGGATTACGCTCGGCAGTCAAAAGATCTTCAGCACGGATGAGTTTGGGGCACTGTGGCTGCCCTGTTGCCGTGCCCACTTGCCTGGTGACGTGGCCACGCGGTCATCGCCGAGGCTGCTGTCGTTTTCTCCGGTTGCGCCACGCCTTAGGTAGTTACCACGTCGCTTTGTACCGTGAAGGTTAACCAGTGATAGTCGTCCGTCTTTGACCAGCGATCGCCACGGTAGATCGCCGCGGTGACTCATCCCCTCTTCTTGGCCGCCAGCGCGATTTCTTCAAATCTAGCGCCACTGCTTAACGCCCCTATTAATTGATAGCCCGGTCTACTGTGCCATGTTGTCACAAAGCCAGAGCACCCACTCCCGCCTTCGATTAGCCACTATAGCCGGAGAATTACATTCTTCCCCCAAATCGGTTGTCTGTGCCACTGTGAGACGTCGCGCCGTGGCTAGCCACCTCTAGGTCCGCCTTCGCTCTTCTTGTCCGTGTTTTAGCACCCACACATGCTTGTGATACTCATCGGATCAACCGAAACACCTTGATGTGTATGCGGTGTTCGCCATCACCGTGGTCGGGAGACTCCAGGGCAGGATTAGTTCAATTGAGACTTGTTCTAGGTTCGCCTTGGGTCAGTAACGCTAACCCATCAATTAATTTAAGCAGTCAATGCCAGTCATGGCCGGTTTGAGCATCAAGATGGCCGGCGGCGAGCGCGCCATTGCCAGGGTTCATTTTGGAGAAGAAATAGAAAACAGAGGGCCTTGTGTAAATGTCAGAGACACGTATGAATAGTGCTGAGGACTCTTTACGGGTTTTTCAAATAACTAGGGTCCTCTGTGTAAACCTGACACCGTGGGCGCGCTTTCACTTGTGTGTGGACCGACTCGGGCCAGTTTCAGCCCACCACTGTTCACCATTTCTCTTTTTCTTTTTCTACCATAATTAGGAAATTCATAGAAAACTATAGAAAAATGATAAAAATATGAGACCAATTTTGCTGGACTCCTAAATTTCTCTAGTATTTACTAAAAATAGTTCTAGGATTTTTAGTCCAAACCAGGAATTATGTAGTATTTAAGAAGGTCAAAATCAAGACCTTTGGAATTTTAGAAATTACTAAATAGCTCCAAAAATCATAAAACTTTTTGGATGAACTTATTTTGACCATTAGAGCCCATGGGTGAAGTTTGACATGTTTTGGACATTGTTTGAGTCCCAAACCCAAAACCCTAGCCTTCTAGGTAATAATTGTATTAGGGAAATGAGATACTGAATCAGAGAACCCTAGTTTCCCCGATGTACCGTGAAGGAAAATTGTATTCAAGACACCAATTAATGTATCTCTATTATAATTACATATTCATAACATCACATGAGCATTCATGGTTATATATTTGGTTATAGAGAACGAGGAAGAAGTAGTGGTTGAAGAAGAAGAGACTACACCACAACAGAAAATCCACCTACCGGGAACTGTTTTTATTTTAACATCTGTGGAACAGAGCCCGACTCTCCTACAACACAAGGCAAGCCCCGGGGCATTTACCTTTCCTTATGAATTTAAACTCTTTATCACTTGAATGATGCATTAGGTGATAGGAGGTGGGTGTTAAACCAATTGCTACATTTCCTTCCTTGGAACTGTTTTACCATTCCTTGGTTACCTGCTTTTATTAAAAGGTTTTCTGATGCTTAGCCTTGCTTTAGAAAACAAAAAGGTTTTGTTTTAAACCAAAGGTGATGCTTCAAAGGGAAAGGGATGTTTTTAAAAATAAAAACTTGATGATGGATCCATCATGGCCGTGATGGGTTCAACATCGGAAAAGATGTACCTTTGCCAGGTACCAAACTTTGTGATTTTAAATGATAAAGCTGAGACCAGGCGGGTGACTTGCACGAGAAGAGAGTCTCGGTGTAGTGTGTCCGTCTGAGTCGATTAAGGACCGTGTCGATGTAGGCTTGATGATTGAGGACCTTTTAACTGGTCACATGCCTCGTCATGGGTAAGCTTTGCCTCGGGCAGACTAATACCAGAAAGGCAATCACGCAATGGGAGTGGAGAGATGGCGAGAGTAGCGTGTACCCTCCATGGCAAGAGGCTGGACGGTGGTGTATTTGTGCTCTCGATTGGCGTGAACCTGGTCTGGTCTTATGAAATCCGGTGGCGAGTTGACATATGTAAGGGTTAAGTGCTACATATGTCATGTGATTGGAGACCCCCAGTTGGGTATTAATCGATTCGGATCGCCATTACTTCTCGGACATGAAGACTTGGTCACTGACCTACACGTAGCAATCCAGCAAAGTAAAAGGGTGATAAAAGATGGCTAGCACAGGTCAAGTGCTTGAACTAGGGTAGAAATAACTCTAGCTACAGGTAATGACTTAACTTTCTAATAAAACTGGATTTTTAAGGATCCACTATTAGTAAGCATTTCTGCCAAACAAAGTCTTTGATTCTTGAATAGCCTTACCTTGACTCCCTCGAGCCAGCATATCCTTGAGAGTCTTTTCTTTTGATGAGTAAGACTTGCGAAAGTACACTCCGTACTCAGGGTTTTCGAACCCATGTTGTTGTAGGTGGGGAAACAGCAGACTTTTGTTGTTTTTGTTCAAAGGTGGTACCCAAAGAAGAATCCCAGCAGTGAAGTCGTGGGAGGAAGTTGGCCTCCCACTTGAAAACAATATACTTTTATGCGGGAGGGGTTTTTGCCTCCCAAGTCTGTAATAATACTTATGCACTCATACGCCCTAGTTTTGTAATAACTATATAACTCTTTCTCTATATTTGAATAAATGTAAATTAAGTTATTGTAATTGCTTCCGCTATTCTTTCCTTCGATGTGATGTAATATCTGCGAGATGGGTGAAGCGCTCTTGGGCGAGGATTTAAGGATACAGGTACCGAACTTGTCGAGTGATTATGTCCATCTACAGGGTTGTCCAAGGTCCGTTGGGCAAGGACAAATGTAGGTGGGCCTAATAACTTGGGAGGTTCCGTCACAACGGGTATCGGAGCGAAGCCCATCTTTAGATGTTATGAAGCATTTTCAAATACTTATCCAAGAAATATTCTTTCATTCTTACCTTGCCTCTTTCTGGAGGTTCTCATCTTGTAAGACCAGGTAATAGAGTGCAATATAGAGGAAGTTGGGGATCAACGGGGGTTGATTCCGTAATTATTGGATTGTGCATGCATCATGTTAAAAATTATACTAATAAATCTTCCCCTCTTATCGAGATATGGCACGTACAAGGAAAACTACAAGCAAATCTACTGGACCCTTTGGCATGCCTCACCATCAGTTAGCCCCAGACATGAAGGGAGCAGTAGTGGCTCCAACGACCCTATTGGAGATCTGGAAGCTAAGGTGGAGCAACTACGATCAGAGCTACGCCATCGGAACAGGGCACGGGAGCAGGACAATCAGCGTATAGCTGAGTTGTCACTCGAAGTCGGCCGCTTGCAGTTTGAGATCTCCGAACGAGATTCGGCCATTGATTGGGCCATCAACTCACGCTCGATCGCTTGGCATCGTGAAGCAAAAGCTCGAGCTCGTGTGGATGAGCTCAGCATGGCCCTCGATAACCTGCAAGTATATTGTAATACTTTACATGAGGAAGTACATGTACTGTATGGTCGACTGCACCTGGACGTGCCCTCTAACGCTGCTGCAATGGAAGCTGGACCCTCAGGAATAGCAAACACAGGACCTGAGGGGGAGTTGGACCTTTCGAAGTCCCCTCCTTCCATGAATCTTGCTGATGAACGGTCTCCCGCAGCAGGAAGTGAAGCAGCAAAGGATGGCGAAGATTAGAATAGTATAGTTTAGATATTATACTGATGTAAAATAAGTATTGTGAGCATGTTGTACGCTGGAGTCTGTATAATTACATTTTGATAATATAATATGATGGTATATGTTGGCATGTTATATTTTTCCCAAATGTTTCTTTGCCTCAGATGCCATCACGGACTCGTGCACACGATGGTGCAGGAACTTTGCGTGGTTGGGAAGCTACTCCTAACCCGCCCCCAGTGCCACCAACATTGGTCGAGGCTATTGCTACCTTGGTCATTGCTACTGCAGATAATACCCGCTTCTTGCATGAAATGGCAAGTAACCAGTTCCAGCAGCAGGGCGGGAGAGCTCCTCCACTAGGACCCCGTGAAACTACATACCAGGAATCCTCGGAAACTCGTCCCCTGCTCTTTATTAAAGCAGAAGAACCTCTTGAAGCTGATGAGTGGGTAAGAGTGATGGAGCAAAAGTTCGGCTTGATCCGTTGTACAAAGACACAGAAGCCATTATTTGCTGCTCAACAATTAAGATGGCCTGCCAGTACTTGGTGGGCGAATTTTGTAGCAGTTCAACCGTCTGGACATCAAATCACCTAGGAGGAGTTCAAGATAGCATTCCGCGAACACTATGTTCGAGAAGGAGTGCTTCACATGAAACAAGAGGAGTTCATTCGACTAAAGCAAGGGGGAGATACTGTAATGCAGTATCTCAACAAGTTTAACCATCTGTCCCAGTATGCTATTGATCAAGTAAATACGGATCTGAAGAAAAAGAATTGCTTCATGCGAGGACTCAACGACAGGCTGCAGAGGAAAATGACCACTTGCCTGGACCTTACTTACAGCAGAGCTGTCAGCATAGCGCTGGCAGTAGAATCCAAGAACACAGGCCATGGGAAAACAAAGGGATTTGGAGGTGACAGGTCTAATCAGGGACCTGAGAAGTAAACTAGGTTGGTTATCCGACCTTTTAATCAGAATCGTTCTTCACCTCGTCCACCCTCCTATCTGTTTAAACAGCCTGTTTTCATTTGTCCTACCAATGCCCCCACTTCTACAAATCAGCCGAGTGCCCCTGGTACTCGTTTCCCCGCTCTCCCTAGTTCTTCAACTGGCTGCTTAAACTGTGGAAATTCTGGTCATTTTATAAAAGACTGTCCATACCCGAAGCAGAATAAGTTCAACACTCAATAGAACTCTG
Source organism: Zea luxurians (assembly GCA_029449295.1). NCBI lineage: Eukaryota > Viridiplantae > Streptophyta > Magnoliopsida > Poales > Poaceae > Zea > Zea luxurians. Next base: position 37,150,892 of record JAOPSE010000001.1, on the reverse strand, counting down.
GGAGCTCAAATCAAGGCAAAGGAAACATGGCTAATAATTCAACGGGCAAAAATGTCAAGAAGACTGGGCGAATTTATTATACTCAAGTGGCCACTACACCGGAAGGAGAGCCGGTAATGATGGGTACGTTCCTTGTGGCCAATCACCCAGCAGTTATTCTCTTTGATTCTGGTGCCTCCCATACTTTCATAAGCAAGAATTTCGTGGAAAAGGATTGCATTCCTTGCACTGAATCAAGGGAAGGATTTATTATCCATTCACCTGGGGGACAAATATTTACTAAGGAAGTAGCCTTTCATGTGCCAATAATATTGGCTGAGCGAGAATTTCCTACCAACATGATTGTTTTAAAAGGCCAAGACATAGATGTAATTCTGGGCATGAATTGGTTAGCCTAGCATAAAGCTACCATCAACACTGACTTAAGGACCATCAGGTTGAGTCATGGCCATGAAGAGGTTCTCTTGTCCATCCCTATAGCTATTCCAGCTAAACCCTTTGGCCGAGTCTATGAAGCTATCATGCTAGAACTCCAGGATATTCTAGTAGTATGTGAATTTCAGGATGTCTTTCCCGAAGATCTGTCTGGATTACATCCAGAAAGGGATGTAGAATTTATGATTGAACTGAAGCCTGGTACGGCTCCTATTTCTAGAAGGTCGTACCGAATGCCACCTAATGAATTGGCGGAACTCAAGATTTAGTTACAAGATTTGTTGGAGAAGGGATTCATTAGGCCAAGTTCATCACCTTGGGGATGTCCCGCAATTTTCATCAAAAAGAAGGATCAAACGCATCGAATGTGCGTAGACTACAGACCCCTTAATGAGGTCACTATCAAAAACAAGTACCCCCTTCCCCGGATCGACATTTTATTCGATCAGCTTACCGGAGCTCGAGTATTCTCCAAGATTGACCTCAGGTCGGGTTATCATCAGATCTGTATTCGACCCGAAGATATACCCAACACCGCATTCACAACGTGGTATGGATTATTCGAATATTTGGTTATGTCTTTCGGATTGACAAATGCTCCAGACCACTTCACATATCTAATGAACTCGGTATTTATGCCCGAATTGAATAAATTTGTGGTGGTCTTCATTGATGATATCTTGATTTATTCTAAAAATGAAGAGGAGCATGCTAAACACCTACGGATCGTGTTAAAGCGCTTAAGGGAGCACCAATTATACGCTAAATTCAGCAAATGTGCGTTCTGGTTGGAGGAAATCCAATTTTTGGGACATGTATTGTCTGCAAAGGGGATTGCGGCTGACCCCAGCAAAGTCAAGGATATTCTCGAGTGGAAACAGCCAACTACAGTACATCAAGTTCGAAGTTTCCTTGGGCTGGCTGGTTATTACCATAGATTTATTCCGGATTTCTCCAAGATTGTAAAACCAATCACAAGTTTGTTGAAGAATGATATAAAATTTAACTGGTCCTCAAAATGCAATGAAGCCTTCGAGCAGCTGAAGATATTATTGACCACTGCTCCAGTTTGTTGAGGAGCATTATCCAACTCATGACTTGGAGTTAGCGGCAGTTGTTCATGTCCTCAAGATATGGCGCCATTATCTGCTGGGAAATACCTGCCACTTGTATATAGATCATAAAAGTCTGAAATATATCTTTACCTAGTTAGAACTGATGAGGCAGAGAAGATGGCTTGAGCTGATTAAAGATTACGATTTAGAAATCCACTATCACCCGGGAAAAGCCAATGTGGTGGCAGATGCACTGAGTCACAAGGCTTCCTGCCATTGTCTTACCGTAAGGACCCCTGACACCACACTATGTCAAGAAATGGAAAAGTTAAACCTGGGTATGGTACAACATGGGACTTTAACCCAGTTAAGGCTTGAGTCAGTTCTTCTGCAAAGAATTATTGATGCCCAAAGAAGTGACAAGGGTATGAAACACATTCATGTGAAAATAGAAACCGGCAAAGCTAATTGCTTTAGAAAAGATGATCAAGGGATAATATGGTTTAATAATCGCATAGTAGTGCCTAAGGATGCGGAAGTCCACCAACAAATTTTGGATGAAGCTCATCTTAGTCGATATTCCATTCATCCCGAAAGTACTAAGATGCATCAAGATTTAAAGCAACACTACTAGTGGACGAAAATGAAGATTGAAATTGCATGCTATATGGCAAGATGTGACACCTGTAGACGTGTCAAAGCAATACATATGAAGACTGCAGGACCATTGCAATCTTTGCCCATCCCAACTTGGAAATGGGAGGACATTAGCATGGACTTCATTGTGGGATTACCTAGGACAGCTAAAGGTTTTGACTCTATCTGGGTTATAATTGATCGGCTTACAAAGATAGCTCATTTTCTGCCAGTCAAGACATATTACCCGATCATTACCTATGCCCAGATATATATTGCTCGTATTCTGAGTTTGCATGGGGTTCCAAAGACAATTGTGTCAGACCGTGGACCACAATTTGTATCCAAATTTTGGGAAGAACTCCACAAATCTCTGGGTACTAAGCTGCTCCACAGTTCAGCATATCATCCTCAAACAAGTGGACAAACTGAGAGGGTAAACCAAATACATGAAGATATGTTGCGGGCATGTGTCCTAGAATTTCCGCAAAAATGGGATGAATGCCTGCCATTGGCAGAATTTTCTTATAATAATAGCTATCAAGAGAGTATTAAGATGGCACCATTTGAAGCACTGTACGGGCGACGGTGTCGGACACCCTTAAATTGGTCAAAGCCAGGAGAACGGTGTTATTTCAGGCCTGATTTAGTCAGAGAAACAGAAGCAAAGGTTCATCGGATAAGGCACCACTTGAAAGAAACTCAAGCTCGGTAGAAAAGTTATGCAGACAAACGACGCTGACCCTTGTTCTTTCAAGTTAAAGATTATGTGTACCTGAAAATATCACCAACAAAGGGGGTAAACTGTTTCGGGGTAAAAGGAAAGTTGGCACCCAGATACATTGGTCCGTTTCCCATTCTTGAACAATGTGGACCAGTAGCATACTGAAAGTCGCCTAGAGGGGGGTGAATAGGCGAAATCTGAAAATTATAAACTTAAGCACACACTATAAGCCGAGGTTAGCGTTAGAAATAAAATTGAGTCCGAAAGAGAGAGCGAAAACAAATCACAAGCAAATGAAGAGTGTGACACGGTGATTTGTTTTACCGAGGTTCGTTTCTTGCAAACCTACTCCCCGTTGAGGTGGTCACAAAGATCAGGTCTCTTTCAACCCTTCCCTCTCTCAAACGGTCACCTAGACCGAGTGAGCTTCTCTTCTCAATCAATCGGGACACTTAGTCCCCACAAGGACCACCATACAATTGGTGTCTCTTGTCTTGATTACAAATGACTTGGGAACAAGAAAGAAGGAAGAAGAAAATCGATCCAAGCGCAAGAACTCAAATCAACACAAATATCTCTCTCTCACTAGTCACTAATTGATTGGAGTGATCTTTGGACTTGGTAGAGGATTTGATCTCTTGTTTGTGTCTTAGAGTGAAGACTAGAGCTCTTGTATTGAATGCAATGGCTGAAAACTTGGATGCCTTAAATGTGTGGTGGTTGGGGGTATTTATAGCCCCAACCACCAAAGTGGCCGTTGGGGAATTCTGCTGTCGACGGGCGCACCGGACAGTTCGGTGCGCCACCAAACACTGTCCAGTGCGCCAGCCACGTCACCCAACCGTTAGGGTTCGACCGTTGGAGCTCTGACTTGTGGGGCCACCGGACAGTCCGGTGGTGCACCGGACAGGTTCTGTTCACTGTTCGGTGCGCCTTCTGGCGCCTGCTCTGACTTGTGCGCGCAGTTGCATTGTTCACTGTTCACTGTTTACTGTAGACTTTTGCAGACGACCATTGGCGCAGTTAGCCGTTGCTCCGCTGGCACACTGGACAGTCCGGTGCTACACTGGATAGTCTGGTGAATTATAGTGGAGCGGCTCCCCAAAAACCCGAAGCTAGCAAGTTGGAGTTGATCCACACTGGTGCACCGGACACTGTCCGATGGCACACCGGACAGTCTGGTGCGCCAGACCAGGGCAGCCTTCGGTTGTCTTTTGCTCTTTTTATTTGAACCCTTTCTTGGACTTTTTATTGGTTTATGTTGAACCTTTGGCACCTGTAGAACTCATAATCTAGAGCAAACTAGTTAGTCCAATAATTTGTGTTGGGCAATTCAACCACCAAAATCATTTAGGAAAAAGGTTTGACCCTATTTCCCTTTCAATCTCCCCCTTTTTGGTGATTGATGCCAACACAAACCAAAGCAAATAAAAAAGTGCAGAATTGAACTAGTTTGCATAAGGTAAGTGCAAAGGTTGTTTGGAATGAAACCAATAATTATTTCTACTAGATATGCATGGATGGTTTTCTTCTTATTTAAAATTTTGGACCATGCTTGCACCACAAGTTTTGTTTTGCAAATTCTTTGTAAAATTCTTTTCAAAACTTTTTGCAAATAGTCAAAGGTATATGAATAAGATTAAAAGAAGCATTTTCAAGATTTGAAATTTTCTCCCCCTGTTTCAAATGCTTTTCCTTTGACTTAAACAAAACTCCCCCTCAATGAAATTCTCCTCTTAGTGTTCAAGAGGGTTTTACAAATTTTTGAAGATACTAGAACTTTCTCCCCTTTTGAAAACACATTAAGATACCAATTTGAAAACTTCATTTTTAAAAATTCGGTGGTGGTGCGGTCCTTTTGCTTTGGGCTAATACTTTCTCCCCCTTTGGCATGAATCGCCAAAAACGGATACTTGAGAGTGAAATATAAGCCCTTTTACTTTCTCCCCAATGGCAAACAAATAAATATGAGTGAAGATTATACCAAAGTGGAGAATGATGCGGAATACTGGCAAAGAGTAGATAATACCGATGGAGTTGAGTGGAAGCGTCGTCTTTGCCGAATACTCCATTTCCCTTTCAATTCTATGACTAAGCATAATAATACACTTGAAAACACATTAGTCATAGACATAAGAGAGATATGATCAAAGGTATATAAATGAGCTATGTGTGCAAAGTGTCAATCAAAATTCCGAGAATCAAGAATGTTTAGCTGATTCCTAAGTTTGGTAAAGGTTTTCTCATCTAGTGGCTTGGTAAAGATATCGGCTAATTGATCTTTGGTGTTAATATAGGCTATCTCGATATCCCTCCTTTGTTGGTGATCTCTCAAAAAGTGATACCGAATGGCTATGTGCTTAGTGCAGCTATGTTCAACAGGATTATCCGCCATGCGGATTGCACTCTCATTATCACATAGGAGAGGGACTTTGCTAAATTTGTGGCCATAGTCCCTAAGGGTTTGCCTCATCCAAAGCAATTGCGCGCAACAATGGCCTGCGGCAATGTACTCGGCTTTAGCGGTAGAAAGAGCTACTGAGTTTTGTTTCTTTGAAGCCCAAGACACTAGGGATCTCCCCAGAAACTGACAACTCCCTGATGTGCTCTTCCTATCAATTTTACACCCTGCCTAATCAGCATCGAAATATCCTAATAAATCAAAAGAGGATCCCTTGGGGTACCAAAGACCAAACTTAGGTGTATGAACTAAATATCTCAAGATTCTCTTCAAAGCAAGGTGAACTTCCTTAGGATCGACTTGGAACCTTGCACACATGCATACGGAAAGCATAATATCCGGTCGAGATGCACATAAGTAGAGTAAAGATCCTAGCATTGACCAGTATACCTTTTGATCTACGGATTTACCTCCCGTGTCGAGGTCGAGATGCCCATTGGTTCCCATGGGTGTCTTGATGGGCTTGGCATCCTTCATTCCAAACTTGGTGAGTATGTCTTAAATGTACTTCATTTGGCTGATGAAGGTGCCCTCTTGGAGTTGCTTCACTTGAAATCCTAGAAAATACTTCAACTCCCCCATCATAGACATCTCGAATTTTTGAACCATGATCCTACTAAACTCTTCACATGTAGATTTGTTAGTAGACCTAGATATAATATCATCAACATAAATTTGGCATACAAACAAATCATTTGCAATAGTTTTAGTAAAGAGAGTAGGATCGGCTTTGCCGACTTTGAAGCATTAGTGATAAGAAAATCTCGAAGGCATACATACCATGCTCTTTGGGCTTGCTTGAGCCCATAAAGTGCCTTTGAGAGTTTGTAAACATGGTTAGGGTACTCACTATCTTCAAAGCCTGAAGGTTGCTCAACATAGACCTCTTCCTTGATTGGTCCATTGAGGAAGGCACTCTTTACGTCCATTTGATAGAGCTTAAAGCCATGGTAAGTAGCATAGGCAAGTAATATACGAATTGACTCAAGCCTAGCTACGGGTGCATAGGCTTCACCAAAATCCAAACCTTGGACTTGTGAATAACCCTTGGCCACAAGTCATGCTTTGTTCCTTGTCACCACACCATGCTCATCTTGCTTGTTGTGAAAGACCCACTTGGTTCCTACAACATTTTGGTTAGGACGTGGAACTAAATGCCATATCTCATTCCTCGTGAAGTTGTTGAGCTCCTCTTGCATTGCCAGCACCCAATCCGAATCTTTAAGTGCATCCTCTACCCTGTGTGGCTCAATAGAGGAAACAAAAGAGTAATGTTCACAAAAATGAGCGACTCGAGATTGAGTTGTTACCCCCTTATGAATATCGCCGAGGGTGGTGTTCACGGGGTGATCTCTTTGAATCGCCTGGTGGACTCTTGGGTGTGGCGGTCTTGGATCTTGTTCATCTTCCTTGTCTTGATCATTGGCATCTCCCCCTTGATCATTGTCCTCCTCTTGAGGTGGCTCATCTTCTTGATCTTCATTTTCATCATCTTGAGCTTGATCCTCATCTTGGGTTGGTGGAGATGCTTGCATGGAGGAAGATGAAGGTTGATCTTGTGCTTGTGGAGGCTCTTCGGATTCCTTAGGACACACATCCCCAATGGACATGTTCCTTAGCGCGACGCACGGAGCCTCTTCATCATCTAGCTCATCAAGATCAACTTGCTCTACTTGAGAGCCGTTAGTCTCATCAAACACAATGTCACAAGAAACTTCAACTAGTCTAGTGGACTTGTTAAAGACTCTATATGCCCATTGTTTGAATCATAACCAAGTAAAAAGCCTTCTACAGCCTTAGGAGCAAATTTAGATTTTCTTCCTCTTTTAACAAGAATAAAACATTTGCTACCAAAGACTCTAAAATATGAAACATTGGGCTTTTTACCGGTGAGGAGTTCATATGATGTCTTCTTGAGGATTCGGTGTAGATATAACCGGTTCATGGAGTAGCAGGCGGTGTTAATCACCTCAGCCCAAAACCAATCCGGTGTCTTGTACTCATCAAGCATGGTCCTCGCCATGTCAAGTAGAGTTCTATTCTTCTTCTCCACTACACCATTTTGTTGAGGCGTGTAGGGAGAAGAGAACTCATGCTTGATGCCCTCCTCCTCAAGGAAGCCTTCGATTTGTGAGTTCTTGAACTCCGTTCCATTGTCGCTTCTAATCTTTTTGATCCTTAAGCTGAACTCATTTTGAGCCCGTCTCAAGAATCCCTTTAAGGTCTCTTGGGTTTGTGATTTTTCCTGCAAAAAGAACACCCAAGTGAAGCGAGAATAATCATCCACAATAACTAGACAGTACTTACTCCCGCCGATGCTTATGTAAGCTATCGGGCCGAATAGGTCCATGTGGAGTAGCTCAAGTGGCCTGTCGGTCGTCATGATGTTCTTGTGTGGATGATGAACACCAACTTGCTTCCCTGCTTGGCATGCGCTACAAATCCTGTCTTTCTCAAAATGAACATTTGTTAGTCCCAAAATGTGCTCTCCCTTTAGAAGCTTGTGAAGGTTCTTCATCCCAACATGGGCTAGTCGGCGATGTCAGAGCCAACCCATATTAGTCTTAGCAATTAAGCAAGTATCGAGTTCAGCTCTATTAAAATCAACTAAGTATAGCTGACCCTCTAATACTCCCTTAAATGCTATTGAATCATCACTTCTTCTAAAGACAGTAACACCTATATCCGTAAAAAGACAATTGTTGCCCATTTTACATAATTGAGAAACTGAAAGCAAGTTATAATCTAAAGAATCTACAAGAAAAACATTGGAAATAGAGTGGTCAGGTGATATAGCAATTTTACCAAGTCCTTTGACCAAACCTTGATTTCCATCCCCGAATGTGATAGCTCTTTAGGGATCTTGGTTTTTCTCGTAGGAGGAGAACATTCTCTTCTCCCTAGTCATGTGGTTTGTGCACCCGCTATCAATGATCCAACTTGAGCCCCCGGATGCATAAACCTACAAAACAAATTTAGGCCTTGTTCTTAGGTACCCAAACGGTCTTGGGTCCTTTGACATTAGAAACAAGCACCTTGGGTACCCAAACATAAGTCTTGGAGCCCTTGTGTTTGCCCCCAACATATTTGACAACTACTTTGCCCGATTTGTTAGTTAAAACATATGATGCATCAAAAGTCTTAAATAAAATGTTAGGTTCATTTGATGCAATAGGAGATTTCTTCTTAGGCATTTTGACATGGGTAGAACGCCTAGAGCTAGAAGCCTCATTCTTATAAATAAAAGCATGGTGAGAAACAGAATGAGTCTTCTTAGCATGAATTCTCCTAATCTTATCCTTAGGATAACTAGCAGGATATAAAATATAGCCCTCGTTATCCTGAGGCATGGGAGCCTTGCCCTTAACAAAATTAGACAATCTTTTAGGGGCATTAAGCTTGACATTGTCTCCCTGTTGGAAGCTAATGCCATCCTTGATGCCAGGGCGTCTCCCACTATAAAGCATGCTACGAGCAAATTTAAATTTCTCATTTTCTAGTTCATGCTCGGCAATTTTAGCATCTAGTTTAGCTATATGATCATTTTGTTGTTTAATCATAGCAAGGTGATCATGAATAGCATCAATATTAACATCTCTACATCTAGTGCAAACAGAGACATGACTAACAGTAGATGTAGAGGGTTTGCAAACATTTAGTTCATCAATCTTAGCATGTAACATGGCATTTTCATTTCTAAGATTGGAAATATCATCATTGCAAACATTTAAATCCTTAGCCTTAGCAATTAATTTTTCATTCTCAATTTTAAGGCTAGAGAGAGATTCATTCAACTTGTCAATCTTAGCAATCAAATTGGCATTATCATTTCTAAGACTAACAATTGAATCATCACAAGCATCAAACTTCTCAACCTTAGCAATTAATTTGGCATTTTCATTTCTAAGGTTGGATATAATATCATGGCAAGTGCTAAGCTCACTAGTCAATTTTTCATTTTTCTCTACCTCCTGAGCATAAGCATTTTTAACCTTAACATGCTTTTTGTTTTCCTTAATAAGGAAGTCCTCTTGGCTATCAAAGAGTTCATCCTTCTCATGAATAGCACTAATCAATTCACTCAATTTTTATTTTTGTTGCATGTTTAGGTTGGCAAAAAGGGTGAGCAAGTTATCCTCATCATCACTAGAATTATCCTCATCACTAGAAGTTGCATACTTAGTGGAGGATCTAGATTTTAGCTTCTTCTTCTTGCCGTCCTTTGCCATGAGGCACTTGTGGCCGACGTTGGGGAAGAGAAGACCCTTGTTGACGGTGATGTTTGCGGCGTCCTCGTCGGAGGAGGAGTCGGTGGAGCTCTCGTCGGAGTCCCACTCCTGGCAAACACGGGCATCGCCACCCTTCTTCTTGTAGTACCTCTTCTTCTCCTTCTTCTTCCCCCTCTTGTCGTTATCCCTATCACTATCACTAGATAAAGGACATTTAGTGATAAAATGACCGGGCTTACCACATTTGTAGCAAACCTTCTTGGAGCGGGGTTTGTAATCCTTCCCCCTCCTTTGCTTGAGGATTTGGCGAAAGCTCTTGATGATGAGCGCCATTTCCTCATTGTCGAGCTTGGAGGCGTCGATGGGGAGTCTACTTGATGTAGACTCTTCTTTCTTCTCCTCCGTCGCCTTGAATGCGACGAGTTGTACCTCGGGTACGGAGGAGGCGCCTTGCTCCATGATTTTCTTGGAGCCTTTGATCATCAACTCAAAGCTCACAAATTTTTCTATCACTTCCTCGGGAGACATTAGTTTATATCTAGGATCACCACAAATTAATTGAACTTGAGTAGAGTTAAGAAAAACAAGTGATCTAAGAATAACCTTGACCATTTCATGGTCATCCCATTTGGTGCTCCCGAGGTTGCGCACTTGGTTTACCAAGGTCTTGAGCCGGTTGTACATAGCTTGTGGCTCCTCTCCTTGGTTGAGCATAAAACGACCGAGCTCCCCCTCGATCGTCTCCCTCTTGGTGATCTTGGTCACCTCATCTCCTTCTTGAGCGGTGTTGAGCACGTCCCAAATCTCCTTGGCGCTCTTCAACCCTTGTACCTTATTATACTCCTCTCGACTTAGAGAGGCGAGGAGTATAGTAGTGGCTTAGGAGTTGAAGTGCCGGATTTGGGCAACCTCATCCGAATCATAATCTTCATCCCCCAGCGATGGTACCTGCACTCCAATCTCAACAACGTCCCAAATACTAGCGTGGAGTGAGGTTAGGTGATGCCTCATTTTATCACTCCACATGTTATAATCTTCGCCCTCAAAAACGGGTGGTTTGCCTAGTGGGACGGAAAGTAAAGGAGTGTGTTTTGAAATGCGAGGATAGCGTAGGGGAATATTACTAAACTTCTTACGCTCATGGCGCTTAGAAGTGATGGACGGCGCGTCGGAGCCGGATGTGGATGGCGATAAAGATTCAGTCTCGTAGTAGACCACCTTCTTCATCTTCTTCTTCTTATCGCTGCTCCGATGCGACTTGGTGTGTGAAGGGGATCCCTTCCCCTTGTTGCCGGACTCTCTCGATGGAGTCTTCCCGTGGCTTGTGGCGGGCTTCTCGCCGGTCATCACTTCCTTCTTGGCGTGAGCTCCCGACATCACTTCGAGCGGTTAGGCTCTAATGAAGAACCTGGCTTTGAAACCAATTGAAAGTCGCCTAGAGGGGGGTGAATAGGCGGAATCTGAAAGTTATAAACTTAAGCACACACTACAAGCCAAGGTTAGCGTTAGAAATAAAATCGAGTCCGAAAGAGAGGGCGAAAACAAATCACAAGCAAATGAAGAGTATGACACGGTGATCTGTTTTACCGAGGTTCGGTTCTTGCAAACCTACTCCCCGTTGAGGTGGTCACAAAGACTGGGTCTCTTTCAACCCTTCCCTCTCTCAAACGGTCACCTAGACCGAGTGAGCTTCTCTTCTCAATCAATCGGGACACTTAGTCCCCACAAGGACCACCACACAATTGGTGTCTCTTGCCTTGATTACAAATGACTTGGGAACAAGAAAGAAGGAAGAAGAAAAGTGATCCAAGCGCAAGAACTCAAATGAACACAAATATCTCTCTCTCACTAGTCACTAATTGATTGGAGTGATCTTTGGACTTGGGAGAGCATTTGATCTCTTGTTTGTGTCTTGGAGTGAAGTCTAGAGCTCTTGTATTGAATGCAATGGCTGAAAACTTGGATGCCTTGAATGTGTGGTGGTTGGGGGTATTTATAGCCCCAACCACCAAAGTGGCCGTTGGGGAATTCTGCTGTCGACGGGCGCACCGGACAGTCCGGTGCGCCACCAGATATTTTCCGGTGCGCCAGCCACCGGACAGTCCGGTGGTGCACTGGACAGGTCCTGTTCACTGTCCGGTGTGCCTTCTGGCGCTTGCTCTGACTTTTGCGCACTCAGTTGCACTATTCACTATTTACTGTAGACTTTTGCAGACGACCATTGGTGCAGTTAGCCGTTGCTCCGCTGGCACACCGGACAGTCCGGTGCTACACTGGACAGTCAAGTGTATTATAGCGGAGCGGATCCCTGAAAACCCAAAGCTAGCAAGTTGGAGTTGATCCACCCTGGTGCACCGGACACTGTCCGGTGGTGCACCGGACAGTCCGGTGCACTAGACCAGGGCAGCCTTCGGTTGTCTTTTGCTCTTTTTATTTGAACCCTTTCTAGGACTTTTTATTGGTTTATGTTGAACCTTTGGCACCTGTAGAACTCATAATCTAGAGCAAACTAGTTAGTCCAATAATTTGTGTTGGGCAATTCAACCACCAAAATCATTTAGGAAAAAGGTTTGACCCTATTTCCCTTTCACATACCGACTCCAACTACCAGAAGCGTTGTCCACAGTGCATAATGTGTTCCATGTATCTCAATTGAAGAAGTGCCTTCGGGTTCTAGATCGAACCATTGATATTGAGGATGTTGTCTTAGAACCATACTTGACCTATACAGAACATCCTATTCGAGTGTTGGATCAAAAGGACGGGATCACCCAAAAAAGGACTCTTAAGTTCTATAAGATACAGTGGAACCAACATACTGAAGATGAAGCTACATGGGAGACTCAAGACTTTTTAGAAAAGAATTTCCCTAGCTTTCTAGCTTCATGTAATTTGTAAGATGTGTACATTGGATTGTAAAGGAGAAGTAAACCCCATACCACCCCCTACCTTGTAAGACAATTAAGGAAATAAAGATGTGACACGTTTCCTTTTCCATTACTTACCCTAGGACCTTAAATCTCGGGACGAGATTCTTTTAAGGGGGGAAGAATGTAACACCCCTGGTGTTACTGGCACTACAACTTGAGCATAACATCATGTGCATTGACATTTCATATGTTTGTTACCCCTAGAGTGCATTCACTAGGTAAAAATTTCAATCAAGTTGTGATGTTAGGACTTGATGAGTGGTTAACCCTAGAGTAGAGTACTTAACCCTGAATTAGGACTTATGGATGTAAGAGAAGCCTAAATGAGTAAAAACCTCATAAGACATGAGAAATGATCATAAGATATCATCTTTGATGGACTTTAGTAGTACAAAAACCCTAAAGTACTCAAAACCCTAAAAAGACCCCTGGAAAACCCTAATTGAAACCCTAGGAGGGTAGATGTAAATTTTGTGCACTTTTGGACCAAAGTGCAAATATCAAAGTAAAAGAGCATTTCAAACCAAATATCTTTAATATTGGAGAATTTGCAAGTTGAATAATGGAATTTGGACCTATTTGCAAAAAGCACCCCATAAACCATATATGCCTAAGTCTGAAATTCAGTGAATAGGGTCAACTTTGGAGCTCTATATCTCCCCATTCATAAGGAATTTTCCCTAGATCAACACATCAAATTTGTAGAGCTATAATAGGAGTACAACTTTCTTTAAGTGATTAAGCTTTGGTGTCATATAAAATTTGGAGATAAATGGGCTTGAAGTCTGGCTGTCAATCAGCCCTAGGCTTAATTCTGACTGACAGTGAAGTTAGATGAACTTGGAGATCTATTTTGAGCATGATCTAGTGAGTGTTTGATTGTGGATACTATAACAAAGTTAAAGTGGGATTATAGAACAACAACTTTGTTATAGAAGGATTATCAAGTTGCCATACGAAAATTAGAGAACCAAGGCCTTTAATCTGCTCTGTCAGGCGCTTTGATGGATGGTTTCGATGGTACAGTGACTGAATATGATCAGATGCAGTGCACCTCGCCGCCAGTTACCCATGCACTCGGATTCGTGTCGGCCGCCATGATTTGTGCCTCGGATAAGTGGATTACGCTCAGTCAAAAGATCTTTAGCGCGGATGAGTTTGGGGCACTGTGGCCGCCCTGTTGCCGTGCCCACTTGCACGACGAGTGGTCGCGCGGTCATCGCCGAGGCTGCCACCATTTTCTCCGGTTGCGCCACGCCTTAGGTAGTTACCACGTCGCTTTGTACCGTCAAGGTTAACCAGTGATAGTCATCCATCTATGACCAATTGCCATGGTAGATCGCCGCGGTGACTCATCCCCTCTTCTCGGCCGCCAGCGCGATTTCTTCAAATCTGGCGCCACCGCTTAACGCCCCTATAAATTGATGGCCTGGTCTGCTGCGCCATGTTGTCACAAAGCCAGAGCACCCACTGCCACCTTCGATTAGCCACTATAGCCGAAGAATTTCATTCTTCCCCCAAATCGGTTGTCTGCGCCACCGTGAGACGTCGCGCCGTCGCCAGCCACCTCCAGGTCCGCCTTCGCTCTTCTTGTCCGTTTTTTAGCACCCACACATGCTTGTGATACTCATCGGCTCAACCCACTGTGCTTGACCACACTCAATCGACCGGAACACCTTGATGTGTATGCGGTGTTCGCCATCACCGTGATCGGGAGACTCCAGGGCAGGATTAGTTCAATTGAGACTTGTTCTAGTTCGCCTTGGGTCAGTAACGCTAACCCATCAGTTAATTTAGGTAGTCAATGCCGGTCATGGCTGGTTTGAGCAACAAGATGGCCAGCGGCGAGCGCGCCGTTGCCAGGGTTTGTTTTGGAGAAGAAACAGAAAACAGAGGGCCCTAGTGTAAATGTTAGAGACACGTGTGAATAGTGCTGAGGACTCTTTACGGGTTTTTCAAATAACCAGGGTCCTCTATGTAAACCTGACACCGCGGGCGCGCTTTCACTTGTGTGTGGGCCGACTCGGGCCAATTTCAGCCCACCACTGTTCACCATTTCTCTTTTCTTTTTCTGCCAGACTTAGGAAAATCATAGAAAATTATAAAAAAATGATAAAAATATGTGACCAATTTTGTTGGACTCCTAAATTTCTCTAGTATTTACTAAAAATAGTTTCAGGATTTTTAGTCCAAACCAGGAATTATGTAGTATTTAAGAAGGCCAAAATCAAGACCTTTGGCATTTTAGAAATTACTAAATAGCTCCAAAAATCGTAAACCTTTTTGGATGAACTTATTTTGACCATTAGAGCCCATGGGTGAAGTTTGACATGTTTTGGACATTGTTTGTGTCCCAAACCCAAAACCCTAGCCTTCTAGGTAATAATTGTATTAGGGAAATGAGATACTGAATCAGAGAACCCTAGTTTCCCCTGTGTACCATGAAGGAAAATTGTATTCAAGACACCAATTAATGTATCTCTATTATAAATGCATATTCATAACATCACATGGGTATTCATGGTTATATATATGGTTATAGAGAACGAGGAAGAAGTAGTGGTTGAAGAAGAAGAGACTACACCACCAACAGAAAATCTACCTCCCGAGAACTGTTTTTATTTTAACATCTGTGGAACAGAGCCCGACTCTCCTACAACACAAGGCAAGCCCTGGGGCATTTACCTTTCCTTGTGAATTTAAACTCTTTATCACTTGAATGATGCATTAGGTGATAGGAGTTGGGTGTTAAACCAATTGCTGCATTTCCTTCCTTGGAACTGTTTTACCATTCCTTGGTTACCTGCTTTTATTAAAAGGTTTTCTAATGCTTAGCCTTGCTTTAGAAAACAAAAAGGTTTTGTTTTAAACCAAAGGTGATGCTTCAAAGGGAAAGGGATGTCTTCAAAAATAAAACTTGATGATGGATCCATCATGGTCGTGATGGGTTCAACATCAGAAAAGATGTACCTCTACCAGGTACCAAACTTTAGGATTTTAAATGATAAAGATGAGACCGGGCAGGTGACTTGCACGAGAAGAGAGTCTCGGTGTAGTGTCTCCGTCTGAGTCGATTAAGGACCGTGTCGATGTAGGCTTGATGATTGAGGACCTTTTGACTGGTCACATGCCTCGTCATGGGTAAGCTTTGCCTCAGGCAGACTAATACCAGAAAGGCCAACATGCAATGGGAGTGGAGAGATGGCGAGAGTAGCGTGTATCCTCCATGGCAAGAGGCTGGATGGTGGTGTATCTGTGCTCTCGGTTGGCGTGAACCCGGTCTAGTCTTAAAAAATCTGGTGGCAAGTTGACATATGCAAGGGTTAAGTGCTACATATGTCGTGTGATTGGAGACCCTGAGTTGGGTATTAATCGATTTAGATCGTCGTTACTTCTCGGACATGAATACTTGGTCACTGACCTACATGTAGCAATCCAGCAAAATAAAAGGGTGATAAAAGATGGCTAGCACAGGTCAAGTTCTTGAACTAGGGTAGAAATAACTCTAGCTACAGGTAATGACTTAACTTGCTAATAAAACTAGATTTTTAAGGATCCACTATTAGTAAGCATTTCTGCCAAAAAAGTCTTTGATTCTTGAATATCCTTACCTTGACTCCCTCAAGCCAGCATATCCTTGAGAGTCTTTTCTTTTGACGAGTAAGGCTTGCGAAAGTACACTCGATACTCAGGGTTTTTGAACCCATGTTGTTGTATGTGGGAAACAGCAGACTTTTGCTGTTTTTGTTCAAAGGTGGTACCCAAAGAAGAATCCTAGCAGTGAAGCCACGAGAGGAAGTTGGCCTCCCACTTGAAAAACAAAATACTTTTATGCGGGAGGGGTTTTTGCCTCCCAAGTTTGTAATAATACTTATGCACTCATACGCCCTAGTTTTGTAATAACTATAATACTCTTTCTCTATATTTGAATAAATGTAAATTAAGTTATTGTAATTGCTTCCGCTATTCTTTCCTCTGATGTGATGTAATATCTGTGAGACGGGTGAAGCGCTCTTGGGCGAGGATTTAAGGATACAGGTACCGAACTTGTCGAGTGATTATGTGCATCTATAGGGTTGTCCAAGGTCCGTTGGGCAAGGACAACTGTAGGTGGGCCTAATAACTTGGGAGGTTCCATCACAAGTGGGTCCCAAGTCTCTAAGTGTGATTGAGGTCGGTGACAATATCAGAGGTGCACCCGAGCCCTATAGCAGGTTGGTCGGAGGGATGGCCCTGGTACATTGCGTTGTCTTTTGTGAGATAGAGAGCCGAGGCTAGGTCAGGAGCACGAGCAAGCATCTGAGCCCATCCTAGACGAGACGTTTGTCGAGTCGTAGTTGCTTAAAATAGTGCTTGGTATGGCGAAAGAGTGTGGTGATCTGGTCTTGGCATCATCTGAGATGGCGGAAAGTAGATTGGACACCGGTCTTGCTATTCCTATAGCCATCCTGTCCTCAACGGGGTTGGCGGGAGAGCAGGCGACATCACACTTTTCTCCATTGTTATACTTGCAGAGGCTAGGCTCAAATAAGATGGAGATTTCTCCCGAGGCTCAGGCTGGATCGGAACACTGGTATGCAGTCACGATTGGAGTGGTTGGAACAACGGTTGGAGTGGGGAAATGGTGCCTGGTATTCACCCTAACTGTCATTGTGGTCAGGAGAAAGTAGATTGCACCAGGATCATGTCACCCTTTGTTGACTTTGGTGCCCACGATGGGGTAGGTATTTGTACAAACTGTATTAAATGCACACTCCTTGGGTCTGAGAAGTCGGCCGAGGTTGGGCTCGTGCCGAAACCTTGCCCGAGATGCCCATGGGTGAGGCATACATGCGTTTCCCACTCGAGGGTGTCCTCGGGCAAGTCGTGAACCCATGCAGGCATGTTGTTCGCCCGAGGTTGGGCTCGGGCGAAGCGTAGTTGCACGGCCGACGCGTGGTGCCTCAGGCGAATCGTGACTCAGGTCCCACGTGCCTTGGAAGGCTGGGAGCATGTTTGTTCTGTGATCCATTATTACTCGGGTGTCTATGTACGTTTAGGGATCTAATTAGGGTACCCCTAATTATGGTACATGACAGTATTCGAACTATACCTTCGCATTCTTCATCGATCGCCAAAGGGGGCATGGGAAGCGTTTCATGTACTAAATTGTTGAACGGCGACATCCGAAGAAAGTAGGCAAAACTCATTACAACACAACCACCCACAAGCAGCACAATGTATATAAGAAAGGCAAGTTCATCCCTCAGCAGTCTCGGTGCTCCCTTTTCAGAAGGAGACCAAGCTCCCTATAATCAAACAAGAGCACTTCAAGCTCTTCACCAAAAAAACAAAGGCCTAATTTAGTCTTCTCGAAGACACGCTTCATCATCCTGGTTCATCAGGAATTCCTGGATAACAAACTTCGATCCCACCGACACATCGCCCTTTGACAGACTGCTTATCACCATTAACGATAAGGAAGCCCCCGAACCAGGCCTCAGAAGTTTTGAAGTCGTCATCCGTTTCCCTTTCCCACGGTCGAGCGGCACTACACCTTCATCACCTTGGCCAACTAGCGAAGTCCCCCTCATCCAAAATAAGGGGAGACAATGACACTTCGTCTAAAAGTGCAAAAACTCAAATTAGTCTTCAAGATTTGAAGACTCCTTAGAACCAAAAAGTTTGCATGGATCCTTGGAGTCCACTGAAGGACAATGACAACCAAGAGGATAAACGAAGACATCATCTTCACTCTCTGAAGTTTTAGAAATAAAAATAACTTCCCACACAGGCTTGGACATCAGAACCTACGCAGGCATCCAGAAAGTTTGTCAGTAACGTTTCCCACGTCCTCACAGCAAAAGCCCTTGAAAGAAACCTCCCCTAACCCCAAATTACCTAAACATGCTCTAAATCATTCGAGACATCATCACCATGCTGCGAAGATTCAGGCGCCTTCGAGCTTGACGCTTGCACAATAGCCCCCGCACCAGCTATCGGTAGTAGCGAGTCGGACATTGTGTCCGAGTAATCAGACCCACCATCCTCCACCTCCAAATGCTCCTATCAAACAAACACAAAACTTCACCCTACACAAGTCTGTCGCCAAAGCAAATTAATGAAAAGCAGAAATCAATCTTAATCACCTGTTCGATGTCCCAACCAGACCTCTCCTTCACCATGGATACACCGTGTGGTCCCCACATGCAGTCAAACAACACGTCAGCAGACAATCCCACCATGTGATCACCCTCAATATTATACACACTACAATCGAAGTCCTTGTCAATATACCCAAGCGGCTCAAAGTGTTGGAAGCCTTCGCACGTAGGAACATTTAGGGTGCCTGAGAGCACCTAGAGGGGGTGAATAGGTGATCCAGCAAAACATAACTCAAACAACACAAACTTGGTCTAATATATGAGTTAGAGAGAATTAAAACCAAGTTTGAGAGTGGAGAAGAAGAGGTAAGTTCCTTTCACATGGTTGCTCTATCAAAATTTGATTAGACTTGGAGCAATATCACAAGTGAAGAATTGGAACGAGGAAAAAATTACAATAAAGTGAATGGAACAAGAGACACGATAATTTTTATTCCATGGTTCGGTCAAGCGTAATATTCTTGCCTACTCCATGTTGTGGTGTCCCAATAGACAAGGGCTACACTCAACCCCTCTCAAGTGATCCAAAGATCAAACTTGAGTACCACGATTCTTCCTTATATCTCACAATATCCCAATTGTGAGGAATCTTCACAAGTTGGAGTCTCTCACGCCTTACACAAGAGATCACGATAAAAAAAACCGAAGTAAGGGAGGGAGTATAGTATGCACACAAGAGCACCATGCGACAACAACACACGCAAATGCAAAGAAAAGAGGGCAACAACAAAGTGATGGAATAACGACTTAGAAAATGTGCTTAAATCTCTCTAAAACACTTCGGAGGCATGGTCACGGAGTCTCAAAGTTGTAGTGTGCTCAAAGTATGCTTAGTGTCCTGCTCCATGTGCCTAGGGGTCCCTTTTATTGCCCTGAGAGGCCTAGGAGCTGTTGGAGCTTCATTTGGAAGCTCCCACCCTTCCCTCTCTGCGTGTTCACTAGACAGTGCGCAGTACAATGGTCAGCAAATCATTGATTGCCTGCCTTCCTTTTCTAGGGGCACCAGACTGTTCGGTGCGCCATCTGATCGTTGACGTCAGCTAACATGGCTAATAGTCGTTGGCTATCTAGCACAGCAGACTATCTGACGCTCTGCCCAGACCGTTTGGTGAATTATAGCCAATGGGGCATGGTCGAACCCGAGAGCGACCTCTTCGGCCGTATAGTCACCGTACTATCTAGAGCTGCCTAGACCAACCCATCTTCTCCTTTTTTGTGCCAAATTCCTTTGGCTTCTTTTGGCTCGACTTTAGATCATCCCTAGCACTTAGACAAACATGATTAGCACACAAAACAATCGACTAAGTGCTAGAAACATACCTTTATCACTTTGTTCCATAATGGTTTGCAATATGCCCAAACTCAAGCCCCAAAAGTGCTTTTCTTATTTTCCACAAACTTATGGATTTGATGCTTCAATTTGCTTTCTAAAAACCTATGCTCATGCTCAAATGGATAGGGTTAGACCATAGTGGTGTTTGAGCAGTTAATCACCAAAACACTTAGAAATGGCCCAAGGGCACATTTCCCTTTCATTGCCTTCATGGGTAACCAATGCAGAAAACCCCATTAGGCCCATAACCATTGTAATAAGACTGTCAAGTTCTTCTTCAATCCAGCCAATGAATCACTTGCCAACGTTAGCCCCTTCCTCATCAAACAAAGTTGTACATGCTCCAAATTCATGATAGGCATCGCACAAGAGTGCGCGTCCTTTGCTCACCTTACCGCGCACTTCAGCATCACCCTCTATCGACTTTGTTTTTAGATTTTCTAGTTTAGAGGACAGCCTCACTAACTCCTCATAGGCATCATTAGCTTCCGCTTTGTTGTTCGATGCAACCGCCTTCGCCTCATCAACTTCACCCACAAGTTGTGTCACCTTTTCAGCAAGCTTACGACTCTTCGCTTCAGCCGCGCATTTCTCCCATTCCCACTTAGTGTTCTTGGATCAAAGCCTTTCCATCTTCTATTGCAACCCCTTCAACTCAATTTTTAGTTGTGACATCTTGGTGGCCACGTAGGCCCCCGATGCAACACAGTCAGCGAAGGCTAGGGCCTGCGCACAATCAGAAAACATCAATGATGGCCCATTCAAACCAGTGGCACAAAAGACAAACTCATATAGTGTAGCTGCTCCTCTGTAGCCTTTGTTGCCCCAGCAACTACTCACGCGTCTTCCACAACCCTTTGCAATGTCGCGGCAGCCGCGCCAGTGACCACACTCAATGCAGCACCCCTCGGGTCCCCTCTACTCTCAACAACCGAGCAAAACTTTGCCCACGGATCTTCCGCCACGTCGACAACCGCCTTGGGGGGCTCGCTACATGGTTTTGCCACTAG
Source organism: Zea luxurians (assembly GCA_029449295.1). Taxonomy (NCBI): domain Eukaryota; kingdom Viridiplantae; phylum Streptophyta; class Magnoliopsida; order Poales; family Poaceae; genus Zea; species Zea luxurians. The sequence continues at coordinate 37,129,936 of JAOPSE010000001.1, read as the reverse complement.
GCTAACCCTCCATCTGCACACACAAAAGAAGAAGAGCACAAAGTCGGAACCAAAACACAATAATCATTCACATGCAAACGAAGCAAAAAAATTACCAGTGCCAGCCATCCCAAGAGACGGAGGCTCATTGCTAAGCAAACCCTCAACCAAATAGTGATAAATCGACACATCATCTACCCCTATTGCAGACGCCGCCCAGGTTTCAACATCCAGTAGTGCCTGCTCAGTCTCCGCTCCTCCAGTGGGGGCTAGCCTGGGTGTAGGTTGCCTCACCTCAACTCTAGCCGCCTCCACCTTAGTGGTCTTCATGCCCTAGGTCTTCGTAGATCTCCTCGGGTCCACAATACAGATGACTTCTTTCCATTTCTTGGACTTCGAATTTTGATCCTTCTCCATAAGCGCTAACAAAACATCCCCAATGTTATAACCATAAGGAAAAAATATCAAGAGATTTAGCTAATCTATTCAGTTCGTAGTCCTCACCAGTAGCATCAGGAATATATTTACCCCTCGTGACTATGGCCTCCCTCGCATGCGCTGCCACAGGAGACACAAGCGATGTGGCTTCACCCATAGTCTCCGCTAGATCCTTGGCAAATTTAGTCATTTTAGTGTTCAAGCCCTCAAAATCTTCAGATGCGACCTCCGCTTCATCCAAAGACCTCGACCCTTTCATCCTTTTTCTCATTTTACCCTCAATAGGCAATGCTTTCCGCTTCAAAACAACCCTGTCTTCACCACCTTCAACAACCTCTTTCCCCGTTACAGTAGTACTTGAATCTTCCTCCCCTTCCTCTGCATCTTCGGGATATGGCCCATACCCTAATTCATTCATTTTGAAAACTCTATTGAGATGAACATTGCTATCTCGAATTTCCAAGCATTTTGTTAACTTAGTTTTCACATAGTATTTCCCAACAAGTTTAATAGCCTCCGCTTGAACCTCGCTAATGAAGGTCGTCTTGTCTGGTCCGCTAAGATCAATAGCAAAGACAAGACTCACAACCACGACATCCTTCTTGAAAAAGGCGCTCTTCAGCGGCATCCTTTGTCACATGGCCTCACCAACCGTCCAGCCTCCTCTCAGTGGCCACACTTGATACACAATGTACTCTTTGACCAAATCTCTGCCACTGCTCATCACCCTCGCATGATGCAGCGCCCATTCATCAGAATCATTCTCCCTAACTTTGAAGTTAGGGAAAGCAACGAAATCATAGGCCACCATAATGCTGGCCGCCAGCTAAGCCACACCTGGTACACCTTTTCCAAGATCAACATAAAACCAAGACTTGAACTAGCTACCCCATTTGTTCTTTGCACATGACATCAGTTTGTACAATTCGCCACCCATCTTGCTCGTCTTTGGTGTGAAAATATAGCTCCCAATCTGCATCACCCTACCACCCATAGTCTTCTTCTGCTAATGGAGGCAGTAATGTTTTGCAAAAACTTTGATTGAAGGCTCTCTGCCATATGTAGTCATCGCCCACACATATTTAGACACTACCACAATGGCATTCGACATCAATTGATGCAGTTGAACACTGAAACATTTCAGCACTTCGATTACGATCGGGTGACATGGAAATCAAAGACTAGCCTCAAAAAATGCCCCGAACACCATGATCTCCCGTCGTGGGTTCGGAGTCTTCTCAGTACTAGGCACGCGCCCGGTCCTCGATCCAAAATAACCTAATTGTTCGAATTCGCGCATGTGATTCGAGGAAACCACAGACCAACCGAATTCCAAGGTTTATAGTCCAGCGGCGCGCTAGACACCAGAACCACCCGCCGACGGTGACATCTTAGCAGGGGGCTCAGTACTTGATGACAAGGAAGAAGAGGGTGTCGGCACGTACCGGCATCGGTTGGGAGCAGTTTGCTTAATCCGCGCCAGAGAAATCATCACCGACAAGACAGAGAGAGGCGTGGCACGAGGAAAAAGCGGTAGAGCACAGGAATGATGCGGTGCACAAAAAAATAACCATGCACCACGCCGCCTTTATATCTAACGACCGAGCGGCGCTTTGAAAAACGTGAAGCCGCTCACCATCAAAAGACGAGCCACCCTGCGTCAGCTGGCAACGTCAGCAACCAACGGTAACAAACACAAAAATCAACTAGTTCAACTTGTAATCAAGGGCAGCGTTCGCATGTCGTCTCTATAAGACTTTGAGTTTGACTCAACAAGTTGAAACAACCCCTCGGGGGCTCGTGTTGGAACGAAGACAGAACACCCCCTCGATCACAAGTCCACACGATCAAGGCTGCAAAAGGAAGGTGAATGCCAAGAGATAATACTGAATGCACGAGAACACGACCTATCTTATTGGTGGCAAGGTCAACCACACAAGCTGACCTGTGAAGAGGGCTGACCGCTGGCGAAGGCTCGAAGACTTGACAAGGTCAAAAGGCGGCCCATGATATCGAAGGCAAGCAAACATCACACTGAGCGATCTTCGTGTGAACAACGCCCGCAGACCCACTTGTAAGCGACTTAGGAGGGTATTAAATCTGGTGTAATAGGGAGGTCTGTAATCGATCCTGTAATTACCTAGTTGTAGTGCATGTTGAGAATATAGTTTGTAGATGGGGATATTATGGTACATGGTTCATCAACCCCTAGCTACCCCTATAAATACCCTAGTCCTATAGCACCCAGGACACGCTTGGCAATACAATTGAGCTTGTATCCTATTGTTTTGCCGTGTAATCTACTTTCCGGCTTCCGAGTGTTTGGTTTAAGGATTTTCGTACCAACAGGAATCAAGGGCATAGGCTGGCACACGGACGACCGCCGGATAGTGGTGGAGGCTCGGGCAAGGGTGGGTCTGCTCACGGACAAATGCTAGGTGGAGACAAGCTCATAGATGATTGCTAGATGAGGTTAGAAGCGTTGGTGAGGGGTTATGGGCGAGTGTACAGACGATAGCCGGCTAGCAACAATGTGTGGTTAGGGGCATTGGTGGAGGCACCAAACAAGGGGAGTGGGACGAGAGAGAGAGCATGAGTGATGGCGGTCGTGAGTGGCCACACATGCGAGTGTTGGACAAGGCCGACAAGACAGGTGAGGCAAGGGCATGATAGAGAGAGCGAGTGAGATAGAGCAAATGAAATGAAACTATCAGAAAGACTATATGGTTAGTGTCGGTGTTTAGAGTCCGATCGCACACCTAGGGTTACCCCTTGCAGTGCTTTTGGGCAAGACGATGCTGTTGACTGTAGCTCAATGGTTCGTGTTGGACGCATGAGAGAGGGACAGGCAATTTTCTGCAGGTTTGGGCCACTTAGAGAGGCATAATACCCTACTTCCTGGGGTGGATCTTTATGTAGTGGGTTACAAGTGAAGCCTCCTGAATGGAGAAACGCTAATGAGATAGGTAGATGGTCGATGGAAATGATGGGGTACCACCTAGGCCTTACATATTCGGCCGTGGGGCACTCCATGCGTACATGAGGATCACACGTCTCCTAAATAATAGTGAACCGATTGAACTGATCTTTCTACAATCTTGCCGACTTATCCCTAATCCGCCCCGATATTCAAGGACGCCATGCACGGAAAGTCGGGTGGTTGCTATGGATAGAGCACGAGTTGACGGATTGCCTGGGCTTGAGTCTATCAACTTCTTAGATTGTCCCATTCCACCAGTAGCTCTAGCCCAGCCCACAAAGGGATGACCTTGCGAGGTAACTGGCCCAAGGCCCCACGCGAGATCTTCTTGACTTCTAGTGGACCCGGGGGATATTTGTCCCCCACACGCCCCCAATCTTTGAGTTGATTTTGAAATAATCAGCCCAAAGATTCTAGGTCCGGCTCATGGGTTTGTTATATGACACGATTTCTGTTTTGTCGATGGGTGCACCAAAGGTGCACCCATTGGGTGTAGCCCCCGAGCTTTGAGTGGATTTTGAAAATAATCCATTCAAAGGTCTTCATCTTATACTTTAGAAATCAGCATTTTGTATTCATGGGACTAAAAATCTATTGGGTGTGTAGCCTCCGAGCTTTGAGTGGATTTTGAAAATACCATTCAAAGGTCTTCATCTTATGCTTTAGAAATCAACATTTTGTCTTCATGGGACTAAAAATCTATTGGGTGCACCGAAGGTGCACCCAATGGGTGTAGCCCTCGAGCTTTGAGTGGATTTTGAAAATAATCCATTCAAAGGTCTTCATCTTATGCTTTAGAAATTAGCATTTTGTCATCATCTTATGCTTTAGAAATCAGCATTTTACCTTCATGGGACTAAAAATCTATTGGGTGCACCCAATGGGTGTAGCCCCCGAGCTTTGAGTGGATTTTGAAAATAATCCATTCAAAGGTCTTCATTTTATGCTCTGTGAATTCAAACGATGCTATCTGTCCATGCCTTGTTAGGTCTGAAATTAATTTGATCGATGACAGATTGGATGTCTGGCTGGTTGAGGCAGATGGCTCTCCGCTGGACATCACCCTGCTCTGTGCTTCAATGCTTCTGCTGATTAGACTTGCACTTCAGTAGCCCCATTTGGACTTCCTCCCATCTCAGCCGATCTCCTCCTTTTGTCGTGGTACATTCATTGCGTATATTTTGTGGATATGACTTCTTCAGAAAATCTTTGAAAATTCTAGACGACACACCCAATGGGTGTACCCAAGGGGTGTCTTCGTACACAGAGTGTTTACCATACTGTCCTGGAGTAGTAACTTGATGTGACTGCGGGGTGTAATCATATTGCCTGAGCAGTTGAACTTGGTCCAAACGGTGTCGTGTTACACGAAGCGTGCCTGACTCATTTTTAGATGGCTTGAATTGCTTATTGAATTCTAGCAACTGTTCGGCGAGCGTGGTAGGAAGTGGACAGTAACCCCGGCCTCTATAAATAGCCTACTTGCTCCATTGTTCTCTTCACTCATCCTTTGATCGTCTGCTTTCTTCTTCTTCGCTCTCTCCTTCTCCAACCAACCATGGGTAGAGGCAGGAGGGGTCGTGGTTGGCCTCACCGTGTTGATGGCAAGCGCAAGCGTGCTCCGAGTCCTCACTCGGAGGACTTCGGGGACTCAGAGTACTTGGAGGAGGCCTCCTCCGAGTCTGATCGTTCGTCTGCTCCGGCTTCTCCTCTGGCGTCATCTAAGGACTCGGATGACTCCATGGGGCTCTCCACCGTGGCCCGGGCGTACTAACGCTCCATCGAGCGTGCCGGGCTCGGTGGGTTGGATGAGTCGGTGGTCTACTTGGATGAGGCGGACTCCTCCGGCTCCTCCGAGGAGTGGAGTGGCGGCGACGGTGACGACGAGGGCGATGGCAGCAGCAGCAGCGATGACGACAAGGGCGACGGCGGCAAAGGCGGCGGTGACGGCAGCAGCAGCGACGACAGCAAGGGCGACGGTGGTGACGGCAGCAACGGCGGCGACAAGGGCGACGGTGGTGACGGCAGCAGCGACGGTGGCAAGGGTGATGGTGACGGCAGCGGCAAGGGCGGCGACAGTGGTGGAAAGGCCAGTGGCATAATGCCACTGGTTTAAATATCACCACGAGCTGCAGGCATCTCAGGATGAAGTCTCTCGACTTGGCCAGTTATTGTCCACCAAGGATTCCACCAACAGGGAGTTGTGTGCCTCCAAGAAGCTTGTCACGCAGGAGCTGGAGGCCGCCCAACTTTCTATTAAGACCTTGGAGAATAATTGTGTCGTCCTGAAGGCTCAGTGCGATAGGGCCATGGACAAAGCCATTCGCGCTGGGTGGATCCTGATCAGGAGACCCAGTGTCGTGGTGCCTGATAATATCGTCACTGATGTCAGGGCCACGCCTAATGCTGCAAGCCGTCCCTCTCCTTCTGTTGCCCCTGCAAAGGACGCTATCTGCAGGGATACTCTAGCGTAGTGATTTACCTGTAAGACACTTATTTATCGAGTTAGCATCTTTTAGAGAAAAGATGTAATATGAATTCTGCATGTGCGCAACAGTTATGTTTGAACTGATTGTTCCGTGGGTAGGGTGCTGGAAAACACCCCTGGCACTTGTAAGCGAGATATTTCTTTTTTCGAAGTACTCCCAATTTGAGTCGGTTATTTTGCTACTAGGGTATAGTGGTCACCCTAAATCATGTGAGTGTGAGCAGGTCGCATCTACTTAAGGCGTTTCCGACTTAAGCCGATTGCTCTCATAGTAGGGCATAGTGATCACCCTAAGTTAAGTAAGCGTGAGCATGTCACACCGACTTAAGGCATTTCCGACTTAAGTTGATTACTCCGTTAGTAGGGCATAGTGATCACCCTAAGTCAAGTAAGCGTGAGCATGTCGCACCGACTTAAGGCATTTCCGACTTAAGTCGATTGCTCCGTTAGTAGGGCATAATGATCACCCTAAGTCAAGTAAGCGTGAGCATGTCGCACCGACTTAAGGCATTTCCGACCTAAGCCGATTGCTCCGCTATTAGGGCATAGTGATCACCCTAAGTCAAGTAAGTGTGAGCATGTCGCACCGACTTAAGGCATTTTCGACTTAAGTCGATTGCTCCGTTAGTTGGGCATAGTGATCACCCTAAGTCAAGTAAGCGTGAGCATGTCGCACCGACTTAAGGCGTTTCCGACTTAAGCCGATTGCTCCGTTAGTAGGGCATAGTGATCAACCTAAGTCAAGTAAGCGTGAGCATGTCGCACCGACTTAAGGCATTTTCGACTTAAGCCGATTGCTCCGTTAGTTGGACATAGTGATCACCCTAAGTCAAGTCATGCTGATTTCGAGTCAAGCCCAATTGAAGTCAGTTGTCAATCAAGAGTTTGAACGCCTTTGGAAATGAAAGCTTTATTGGTGATGAAATCTTCTGGTTACAGAGTACAACTTTTCTTCGAGGGTTTTTAAGGCATCGCTAAGGGTAGAACTTTCTGAGGTGTTCTATGTTCCATGAGTTCTCCACTTCTGTGTCGTCCATCTAAGTAAGTCGATATGATCCTGGTCGTGTGACCTCTGCTACGATAAATGGTCCTTCCCATGGTGGTGACAGCTTGTGTCGTCCCTCTCCCGTTAGAATTCTGCGGAGGACCAAGTCTCTCACTGCAAAGGATCGATGCCACACAACTTTGTCATGGTAGCGCCTCAAGGTCTGCTGGTACCTGGCCGACTGAATTACTGTGTTCAATCGTTCTTCCTCTAGCACATCAATGTCTTCCAGTCTGGTTGCTTCTGCCTCAACTATGTTTTCAAAAGTCTGCCTCGGCGCCCCGAAGATCAGATTGGCAGGCAGCACTGCTTCCGACCCATAAACCATGTAGAACGCGGTATTTCCATGCAGAGCTCAACTGTGTTGAGTTCGCAGGCTCTAGACCATGTATGGCAGTTCTCTGATCCATTTCCCTGCAAGCTTTTCGCTCTTGTCGAATACCTTTTTTCTGAGTGCATCCAGTATCATTCCGTTGGCTCTTTCCACCTGGCCATTGGCTCTTGGATGTGTCACTGATGCGTACTTGATCTGGATGCTCCATTGCTTGCAGAAATCAAAGAGCTCAGAGCTGGTGAAGTTGGATCCCAGGTCAGTGATGATGCTATTCGGTATCCCGAACCTAAATATTATATCCTGGATAAACTCCACTGCTTTTGCTGAGGTCAAGGAGGCAATTGGCTTGTACTCTATCCATTTTGTGAATTTGTCAATGGCAACCAGTATATGAGTATAGCTTCCCTGAGCCTTCTTGAAAGGTCCGATCATGTCCAGCCCCAAGCATGTGAACGACTAGGTTACGGGAATGGTCTGCAGCTGCTGCACAGGCAAGTGTTGTTGCTTTGACAAGAATTGCACGCTTCACACTTTTGGACTAACTCGGCAGCATCACCCTTTGTCCTTTACGCAGCATGCACCCCACACTGCCCGACATGGATTTCATCTAACAATTGTCTCCCAGTGGCCGAGTGGATGCATTTCATGAAGACTCCTCCTGCGCCTCTCCCATACAGCAAGCCCCCTATAATGGTGCAGTGGGCTGACTGCCTTGCGATGCGTTCTGCCGTGGCCTTGTCATCCGACTCTTCTTCATTCTTTATGTACCTGATGATAGGCTCTCTCCAGTCGTTGGGATCTGCCTCTAGCTGACTCAAGGCGTTGCATTCTTCCACCTGGTCCGTGAGGATGCTTGGCTGTGATATTTCTTGGACGAAGATCCCAGGCGAAGCCTGGGCTCAACTGGATCCCAGCTTTGACAACGCATCTGTTACTGCATTGCGATCCCTTTCCACGTGATGGAACTCCAATCCTTCGAACTTGTCTTCCAGTTTTTACACAGCTGCACAGTATTTGCCCATTGAATTAATCAAGCAGTCCCAATCCCTGTTTATTTGGCTTATGACCACCAGCGAGTCGCCATATACCATCAGCTTCTTGATGCCGAGTGATACTGCGATGCTCAGCCCGTGGACCAGTGCTTCACACTCTGCCGCATTATTTGATGCTGGGAACGATAGCTAGAGTGCATACTTGAGTTGTTCACCTCTAGGAGCAATAAAGAGAATCCCTGCACCTACTCCTTATAGCTTTAGCGAGCCATCAAAGTACATTCTCCATACTTCAGTAACTTCTGGGCTATCTAGGACCTGGTGCTCAGTCCATTCTGATATGAAGTTGACCAGCGCCTGAGTTTTTATCGCTGTGCGGGGCCGAAATTCTATGTCGTGAGCTCCGAGCTCGCATGCCCACTTGGCTATCCTTCCAATAGCTTCTTTGTTGTGGAGAATATCCCCTATTAGAAATCCTATGACTACTATAACTTTGTGGTCATCAAAGTAGTGCTGGAGCTTGCGAGCGGTTAGAAGTACCGCATACAACAGCTTCTGGACTTGAGGATACCTTATCTTTGAGGGTCCGAGGACTTCGCTGATGAAGTAAACTGGATGTTGCACCGGGTATGCATGTCCTTCCTCTGCCCGCTCGACTACTAACGCAGTGCTTACTACGTGAGTCATGCAGGAGATATATAGGAGCAGATCTTCTGTCGGCTAACCAGGCGTAACCTGGCACGGCGGCTTGAGTACTGGTGGTGTGGTCAACAACTTCTTCAGTGCCTCTAAAGCCTCCTGTGCCTCTGTGTCCACTGAAACTTGTCCACCTTCTTGAGCAGTTTGTAAAATGGCATCCCTTTCTCTCCTAGCCTCGATATGAACCTGCTTAGGGCTGCCATGCATCCAGTAAACCTCTGCACCTTTTTCTGTGACCGCGACGCTTCCATTCTCATGATGGCCTCGATCTTTTCTAGATTTGCTTCAATTCCTTGGTGGCTGACAATGAATCCGAGTAGCTTCCCAGTCGATACTCCGAAGACATAGTTTTTTGGGTTCAGCTTCCACTGGTAGCGCCTCAAGTGTTGAAGACCAACTGCAAATCTTCGATGAAGTTTTTTGAGTTTTCTGTCTTGATAACCACATCATTAACATAGGCTTCCACCCGCTTGCCCTAGTGATCAGCTAAGCATGTTTGGATGGCTCTCTAGTAAGTCGCTTCAATGTTCTTGAGGCTAAACGGCATGGAGGTATAGCAGAAAGTTCCAAATGGGGTGATGAAAGCAGTCTTCTCCTCATCTTCTTTTGCCAAGCTGATATGATGATATCCGGAGTAGCAGTCTAGGAAGGAGAGCATAGAACAACTAGCAGTCGAGTCAACTACCTGATCTATTCTAGGGAGCCCAAAGGGATCCTTCGGACAATGCTTGTTGAGATCAATATAGTCGACGCACATGCGTCAATCCACTTTATTTTTTTTAAGTACAAGAATAGGATTCGCTAGCCACTCAGGGTGTAGTACTTCCCTAATGAACCCTGTAGACACTAAGCGAGCTAACTCGGCGTGAATAGCTTCCCTTTTGTCAGGCGTGAAATGACGCAGCTTCTGTTGAATCGGTCTTGCTTGAGGATAGACCTTCAATTTGTGCTCGGCCAGTTCTCTCGGGACTCCCGATATATCCGCAGGTTGCCATGCGAATACGTCTCGGTTATCTTGCAGGAACCGGACGAGCGCGCTTTCCTATTTGTCATCAAGGCTGGAACTGATGATGGCAGTCTTGCGCTCATCAGCGAATCCCAGATTGATCCTCTTAGTCTCTTCAATTGGCCGTATAGAGGTCACGGCCTGAGCTTCATTGGTGGGTATTGTGAGACCCTCCTCCTTCGACCTGGTATTTTCTTGTGTGGGGAGAGCTGTCGAGGGCCCAGCAGTGAGAGCTGTCTGAATGGCTCCCCGAAATCACTCTGTGGCGCCTTGGAAATCAGCACGCACAGTGATGATTCCTTGAGGTCCCGGCATCTTTAGTATCATGTACGGGTAATGCGGAATAGCCATGAACTTTGCCAGTCCCGGCCTTCCGATGATGGTGTTGTACCCACAGTCGAAGCACGCCACCTCAAACCTCAGGAACTCGGTTCTGTAGTTCTCTGGGGTCCCGAAGGTGACAAACATGTAGATGTGCCCGAGCGGGTCCTCCCCTTCAGTCGGCATGATGCCGAAGAAGGGAGTATCTGACTTGGTGAGGTCTTTGAGTTCAACCCCTAGGGCCTGGAGCATCCGGGGGAAGGTGACATTGATGTTGCTTCCCCCGTCCAATAATACTTTCTTCACTCGGCTCTCTCAGATCACTGGATCAACGAGGAGCGGGTACTTGCTGGGATGATCAAAGTTGAGCCATTGATCAGCCTGGCTAAAGGTTATTGCATGCTCCGACCACTGGCAAGGAGCTAGGGCACTGGTGGTGGCCACCAAGACCTGCCGGTCGTTGAGTTTTTGCTGCCTCCAGTTCTCTTGTGCCCTGTGTCCTCCAAAGATGACGTTGACCTCCCTGTCAACGCGTGGGAAAGCTCCGCCCCCTCCCCCTTCTTGCTGCTGAGGCTGCCTAGGCTCGCTAGGCCCTCCTCGCGGTCGGGGAGGTGGTAGAGGCTGGGTCGGCCATGCCTGATGGAGTGCTTGAAGTCACTGCAGTTCTATAGGGTGTGGCGCATGTCCTTGTGCTACGGGCAATGGGTGTCGAGGATTTCATCTAGTGTCCGTACACCTCCGTGGGGCGCACCATGGGCTCGAGCGATGGGTGGTCCGGCGGCGTGCACCTCCTCACGAGGCCTCTTCTCCTAGCGCCTGTCAGGTTGCTGGTTTGTGTCGCGCCGTGGCGCGGGTGGTGCAGGTTTCGTACCTCCGATGAGGACCTGAGCCCGCTCATCTGTGGTGATGTAGAGGTCTGCCTCTCGAAATAGTTGTTCGGAGGTGGCGGACGCTTTCTGTAGTATGACTCGAACGAAGGCCGAGTCATTGGATCCCCGGTAGAAATCTTCAATCACCGCTGCCTCGACGACTTTGGGGATGTGGTTCCTCATGGTCTGAAACCTCTTGAGGTATGACCAGAGTGTTTAATCACTTTGGCGCCTGATGGATTTGAGGTCCCATGGCTGCGCCGGCTTGTTAGAGAGAGACTGGAAGTTGGTGATGAAACACCGACTGAAGTCGCTCCAATCGTCGATGCAGTGTCGTGGCAGATGTCAGAGCCACTACAGTGCGTCTTGCCCTAGGACGATGGGCAAATGCGCTATCATTACATCTTCCGTCACCCCAGTGGCCTGGGTGGCGGTCGTGTAGACGGCCAACCAGCCCCCCGGGTCCTGCTTGGGCTCGTACTTGTCGACGTTGGAGACTTTGAAGTTGGGGGCCACTAGATGGCCCGGAGACACGGAGTAAGCGTGGAGACCCCGCATGTGTCTTCTTGTCAGCGTTTGTGAGGTCGGTCCCAGGGAGGGGAGCTAGTAGTGTGTCGTCTCGACCGTCCCCGGGTCGGGCCACTAGTTGAGGACGCAGCCGACTCAACTTGGGTGGCGCGACTTTGGGCCGGGACGCCGTGATCCCGATCATACTCCTCCCGGCGCCTTATATCACTTTTGTGCTGTCGGTCATGCGAAGCGTTGATGGAGCTCCACGCGTCTCGTCGGCTGTTGATGGCGTGGCGTAGGTCGCTCAGAGGATGAGCGATGGGCAGAAGGTGATTAGCTGCTCGAGTAAGTAGCCACCGGTAGCCTTCCGCGTTCGGAGTTCGTGGGAGGCCATCAACTATCCAGGCCAGCACCCCTTCGACTTCACTCGGCATGTTTATTGCGCGAGCGAAGTCGGGGTACAGGTTCTGAGCAAAGATAGGGTTCTCTCGGCGCAGCCTTGCACCTTGCTCGGCTTGCTCCCGCTCTCGGTCCTGAGCTTGTCGGCGATCACGGCGGCGAGTTCCGTCTTTCTCAGTGTACTCGCTCGTCGGAAGTTTCTCCCACTTCTGAAGCTTCGTCCTGGGATACGGGCTGCGCCGGGTCCTGTTCCCTAGCCTCGTGATGTCGCCGCACATTCCGGCGTCTGTTTCTCCGTCGCCGCGCTTCACGCTGGGGAGGTTCTTCCCCTTGCATGGTTGGCTCGTCGTCGGAGATGGGAGACAACTCCAATCTCCCCCCCCCCCCCGATGAACAGGATGTTGGGGTAGAAAGGAGTTATCACGACAGCGCTTTTCTTTTCGTTCTCCTTTGAGGGCGAAGGTGCCGGAAAGATGACTCGGCGAGGTCTCGTCCCCTTACTCGGGACGTTTGCCTCCTTCTTTCTAGTGATCCGTGTCCACTACTTTGTGGGCGAGGTGGACATCGGAGTTCTTCGGGTAGGTAAGCTCCCAATTTTTGGTTTGTAAGAGTTCATCTTTGCTTGGGATGCGGGCGGCTGCGCCACCCGCTGTTCTACTCTGGTTTTCTTTTGGATCTCCGAGGAAAGCTTCTTCTCCGACGGGTCTGCTATGCAGTATAGAGTTCCCTTCTCATCCACTATGGATGAGATAGTTCCGAAACAGAACATGGTTCCAGAGCGAAGAGCAATCTTGCACTGGGATGCGATGGACATTGAGCTAGCTTAGATCAACGACACACCCCCTACCTGGCACGCCAGCTATCGGTGTTTAGAGTCCGACCGCACACCCAGGGTTACCCCTTGCAGTGCTTTTGGGTAGGATGGTACTATTGACTATAGCTCAATGGTTCATGCTGGACGCACGAGAGAGGGACATACAATTTTCTGCAAGTTCAGGCCTCTTAGAGAGGCATAATACCCTACTTTCTGGGGTGAATCTTTATGTAGTGGGTTACAGGTGAAGTCTCATGAATGGAAAAAAGCTAATGAGATAGATAAATGGTTGATGGAAATGATGGGGTATTCCCTGGGCCTTATATATTCGGCCGTGGGGCACTCCATGCGTACATGAAGATCACACCTCTCCTAAATAATAGTGAATTGACTGAACTGATCTTTCTACAATCTTAACGACTTATCCCTAATCCGCCTCGATATTCAAGGACGCCATGCACGGGAAAGTCAGGTGGTTGCTATGGATAGCGCACGAGTTGACGGATTGCCTGGGCTTGAGTCTGTCAACTTCTTAGATTGTCCCATTCCGCCAGTAGCTCTAGCCCGGCCCACGAAGGGATGACCATGCGAGGTAACTGGCCCAAGGCCCCGCGCGAGATCTTCTTGACTTCTAGTGGACCCAGAGATATCTGTCCCCCATAGTTAGACCTCAGCATCATTGTATGTGACGTCGAGCTCGTCATTAGCCTGTACGGCTAACTGTATGTTTTTAAGGTAATAGCTTATATGCTGATAATAGGTGTGACATTTTTATAGGAGATATATATATATTTTAAAAAGCTAAAATATAGAAAAATAGCATTTAGAGACTGAAAGTGGAGGCACGAGTCTGGTGAATTTAAGTTCTGGTGAAATCAAGGCACAATGTTCTTATTGTCATAAGAAGCTTAATGGGAAAAGTACTCATGGAACAAAGCATCTTCATGATCATTTGAAGATTTGTGTTTTGCGCAAGATAAAGCTCACTAGCCAGAACAAGACTATGTCACAATCATCTTTGAGGTTTAGTTCACAAGAAGGGGGGAAAGTATCCGTGGAGAGCTACACTTTTGATCCTGAAGTTGCTAGAAAGGAGCTTGCTGCTATGATAGCATTGCATGAATATCCTTTGTGCATCGTTGAGCATATTGGCTTTCGTCGATTTGTGAGTGCATGTCAGCCATTATTCAAGATGGTTAGCAGGAATACTATTAGGTAAGGAATACACTATTCTTTGTATCAAGATTTGTGATTTGAAGTGTTGTGCTATTTCTAATTTTGTGATGTGGCAGAAAGGACATTATGGATGCATATACAGAAGAAAAGAAAAGAGTGGTGCAGTACATGTGTGCATGTAAGTCACGAGTTGCTAACACTACAGACATGTGGACTTCTGACAACCAAAAAAGAGGTTACATGGCTGTCACAGCCCATTTCATCGATGATTCTTGGAACTTGAGGAACATTATAATGAGGTAAGAACTTTTACATTGTTTTTCCTTATATATTTTTCTATTTTTTTGTACAACTTTTACATTGTTTTCCTTGTATGTAGGTTCATATATGTGCCTGCACCACATACAGCTGAGATTATCTGTGAGGTTCTATATGATGCTTTGGTTGAATGGAATATTGATGAGAAGATCTCCACCTTGACACTAGACAATTGCACAACTAATAATGCGGTAATATCTGACCTTACCAAGAAGATTGGTCCATCTAAACTTATGTTAGAGGGGTCTCTGTTGCATATGCGTTGTGCTGCACACATTCTAAATTTGATAGTGAAGGATGGTTTAGATGTGATACAACCTGCAATTAAAAAGATTCGTGATAGTGTAGCATTTTGGACAGCCACACTTAAAAGAGTAGAGAAATTTGAAGAGATGGCTAAGTTTGTCGAAGTCTCTTTGGTACACAAGCTAGGACTTGATTGCAAAACTAGGTGGAACTCTACATACAAGATGCTCTCTATTGCTATTCCATATGAGCCTATTTTTAACCGTGCCACTCGTGTTGAAAAACTTTATGATTGTGCACCAAATAAGGAAGAGTGGGATTTTGCGAGACAAGTGGTTGATAGACTCAAAATGTTTAATGAGATTACCAAGGTCTTCTCTGGAACAGATTATATGACTGCAAATATTCAACTCCTTAAAATTTGTGAGGCTAAGGTGAAAATTACACAGTGGTCTGAATGTGGAAATCCTATCATAGAAGAGATGTCAAAAAAGATGATAGAAAAATTTGAAAAATATTGGAAGGATATTCAAGGACCAATGGGAATAGCAACTATTTTAGATCCTAGGTTTAAGGTTGATTATCTCCTTGGGTTCTTTGAGACTTTGATAGGTCAAAATAGTGATCAGTGTGTGCTAAAAGTTGATGAAGTGAAAGAGTCTTTGTGTGATTTGATGAAGTACTATGAAATGGAAGAGGGTGAAGATACAACAGATTCATCAACTCCTCTACTTGACACTAGTTTGTTGTCAACAATTAGTGCACGTGTTGCTAGTCGAAGGCCAGCGATGACAAGAGTTAAAACTGAGCTAGATAGATACTTGGAGGATGATTTGGTTCATTTTTCAACTGAGAACTTCCAGATCCTAGACTGGTGGAAGGTGGCTGGAACCCGTTATCCTACACTTAGAAAGATAGCACGTGACATATTGGTTATTCCGGTCAGCACAGTTGCATCAGAGTCAGCTTTTAGCACTAGTGGGCGGATTCTTAGTGAGCATCGCAGCAGGCTTACTCCTGAAATTTTGGAGGCTTTAATGTGTTCACAGGACTGGATAAGAAACAGTTACAAAGGTACTTCTGAAATTTTGTATAACTCATTTATGATTCTATTTGTTGTTAACAGTAAGGCTCCATCATCCGTGTTAATGTATAGTCTAATAATTTTTTTTCTGAAGATGGTGCTGAGGTTAATCAACAAAGTTTTGTTGGGACGGCTTGCAAGAGATTCAAGAAGGTGTCGAGGTAAGTTGTCTTCCATACTTCTTGTGATGATCTAATTCCAGGCTCTATAATTGATTACACCTCTCTTTAATGTAGGGGCTTATATTATGACATATGAGATTGTGATGATGAAGCCTGGAAGGACTTTGGCGACATGAATCCTATTACTTGATGCTCGCTTGCTACAATGCTACTCTTGCTTTTGTATTGTTGTTTAAATGAAAAAACATGTACTGAGAGATATTTCTATCAGTTTGGGCGACATGAATCCTATTACTTGATGCTCGCTTGCTACAATGCTACTCTTGCTTTTGTATTATTGCTTAAATGAAAAAACATGTACTGAGAGATATTTCTGTTTACTGTTTGATTATATTTGTGATGTATGGACATGTGGCTACTAGAAGACAATATTTGTTTTGAGTATGTTGATGAAACTACAAATATGCATGCTAGAATGAATGTTGAATTGTCTCCGATGTCCATAATCTATATGCTGAAATTCTGAATTTTTGAATAATCGGGTCAGGTATGGATACCCATGGGTATTTAGTACCCGATCGGAGATGGGTATAGGAGGATTTTCATACCTGAGGTCAGGTTCAGGTTCGGAGATAGGAGCGGGTCTATGTTCATGGATACGGGTCTAGGGAGTTAATCTCCGCTGAGGAATTTCCTATTAACATCTCTAGGCACGACGCACAGCGCCAGCCGCCCACCACCAACAATGCCAAAATCCCCTTCCTCTCTTGGTCTTTCCTATATAGCCGCAGGAGAGGGCGGGGGATCGGAGCAGGTGATAGGGGGAAAAAATCGGGAAGCCTTCGGAGAAAAGAAAAGGGCAACCGAGACCGTCAGAGAGGGGAAGCGGGGAGCCTTGTCCGATCCGGTGCAGCCCGCGCGTCAAACTCCCGTAAAAATTCCTCCCTCTGCGTTTAGCTTGACGTCCGTCGATTTAGGCGTCTCTCTTGTCTTCGCTCGATTCCGCCGTGGCTTCCGTGTCGGTAGATCGGTTGCGTGGGATGGCCGTGGTGGTAAGTGCTATGTCCGCTGCGATCGGGGTTGTTTATCATAACGTGTCCCTTCTCGTCGATTTGGGTGCGTAGGATTTCAATTCGGGGAGGCGCTGCCGATCCGGTTGGTTCGTGATCCTTGACGCGGTAGTTGGGGGATTGCGAGTCATTGGTCCTGACGGCTGACCGTCGCGGTAGGACAAAACTGTCGGGATGCTGGTGATTGTTCATCGTCGGGCCGCGAATCTGGAATCTGTTAGGATCAAGCGAAATGCATGTACTTTAATTGATGTTCATTGGATAGGCATCTTCGCACTAGCTTCCTGTTTAGTATATCCAGAGCAGAGCTTGGTGTTAAATGGGATGCAATTTCCATCGAAAATATGCTAATTAACCTGTGTTTCATTTTGATTGGGGGCCTAAGGAAAAAATCCTTTTCCAGCCTACATATGCCCCATGCTTTTTCTAAGATTTACCTAACTGTCAACTGCTTAATTTTGTCTGCAAGTTAGATGAAATGCGTGTCAATATCTGTGTTCGATCCTACAAACAAAATTTTATGAGGGGCTCAATAGTCAAAAACTCAAAATCATATACTTGTTCCTCCTCCCTACTAGAAGCAAAAGGTTATGGACTGCTTAGATGGTTTACTGTTCTTATGACCAAAACTACTCTTAATCCTGTACTGTACATGTAAGGTTCACATTGAGAATTATGGGTCAATTGTAGACACATTAAAACCCTTTATATGTTGAAATGTGATTTCCTGTTTTGTGAAACGAGTAATGCATTTTTGTAGTGGACTCTCCTATGACTTTTGTGGTTCATGTTATCCTGTCAGTTATATAGTAGGTCTTAGAATTGATTGAAGCAAAATTCATGCTATCTGATTTTTCATGTTCTAGCTTCTGCTGACATATAGTACTCTTCTAATGATTTCAGGGTTAACTGTGGCATATGATCCCAAATCTTGATCCACTTGAAGTGTTCAGTACATTCTGTAGGTTAGTACCAACCTTTTGTGTAAATGTCAAATGAACATATTAATTATGTGCTTCAGGTCTCTGTTTTTTTTCTTGATGTGTCATTTCCTTTTTTTTTGTTATATAGGATGTGCTCAGTTAGGCCATTTTTTACAGTAATCCTACTTTATCATTTTTTCCATGCCATTGGGAAGCTAATGTGAACTTTCACGGAATGACATTTCCTTGGGTACAAGCACTATATTTACCTTGTATAGGATAGTCTTATTTAATGTTGCCACTATGTCTTTTAGGACAATACTGGGCGATCAGGGCGATTAGTCGCCCCTGATCGACCCCAATCGTCCCCTGGTCGTCCTATGTATTTCCAGGACATGTATAGCACTATATATAGATATATACTTATATAGTATAGACACTTGCTCAGGACAAGCACAAGTATAAACAAGGCAGTAGTATAAATAGTCCAAAACAGCAGTATGAATACTTAAATAGTCCAAAACAGTGGTATGAATACTTAAATAGTCCAAAACAGCAGTACATCTCCAGCAACAATTCTATATGAAACTATGAAACTGCAATTCTACAACTTACTAGACCATGACCAAGAAGGCAACACCTATATGAGATCATCATACAACTAAAGTCTGAAGTCTTAACTAAAGTCTGAAACTCCGAACCTAAGTAATTAACGTGACTGATCGCTAACCAGACGACTAATCGCTACATATCGCCGACTAGTCGGACGATCAGATCACCTGATCGAATCGAACCCCCTTATCGAGCACTGAGTACCGATCAGCCCGACTAATCGCGACTAATCGCAATTAGTCGGACGATCTGAAAACAATGATATATATTGCCATTTATGGCCAGTAATTCTCGATTTGTTTTATTATTGTATTTGTTATATGGAATGTGCAATTTCTCTGCAACTTTCATTGGGCGGCGGTACTTATCTGAATGTTTATGTCCTACTACCTTTTTAGAAGTATATGACTGGTATGTTTTGAAGGCAGGAGATCCTTTCCTTTGAACCAGAATGCCCTCTTTGAAACTAAAATATCTGTTGGGAACCAAAATTGTCCCTTAAATGATCTTAATATTAATTTAATAAACTTCAGTGGAACTTTGATACTTATTATTGACTTATCTTCTTTCTTGGTCTTGGCACTTGCTTTTGTGTTTATATAGAAGAAAAAAAAAATCTGTTTTGATGAGTACAGAAAAATGTGTTTTCAGCTTTTTCTTTCTTTTTTTTTTGCTTAAACTGCTTAACTTCTTAACTTGAAACAACAACTTATTTTTTCAACAATTCTAACTGTTAAGTGAATTCAACACAGTTGGTTTCAAGATGACAAGTAAGAAAAGTAACAGATCTACAGTCACACCACACACTGCTCTGCATATGGAATGGGACAGGATTTCTTGCCCTATTTGTATGGAGCAACCCCACAATGCTGTTTTACTTATATGCAGTTCATACAAGAATGGCTGCAGATGTTACATTTGTAACACAAGCCATCGTCACTCTAATTGCCTTGATCGGTTCAGAAAAATGAATGGTGATAGTAAGGTCCGTGCTTCACACTCAACCTATTCGGTGCTTTCAAACTCCAATATCAGAACTGTCCAACCAAGAGCTCACTATAATATGATTTCCAGACGTTCACGGAGCTCAAGACTCGGAAGACATGTTGATAATGAGGGATCTTATCATACCGATGTAAACAGTGGCCCAAATCCAGATGACATATCTAGATCTGAATTTGATTTCGCTAACCATCAAGAATTTGAGAACTCAACCTTAACTGTTGAAGGTAGTATTGTATCGGGGGAATGCCATGATGCCATGCAAAGTTCTGCTGAAGTTAAGTGTCCTCTCTGTAGAGGATCTGTATCTGGCTGGATTCCTGCTGGAGATGTGAGACAGTATCTAGACAATAAGTTGAGAAATTGCTCTCATGAATCCTGCAAATTTACTGGAACCTATGAACAACTGCGCGAACATGCTAGGACTGCACACGTTCTTACAAAGCCTGCTCATGTAGATCTGTCCAGGAAAAGAGCTTGGGATCGCCTTGAGCGTGAGCAGGAGGTCGGTGATGTCATTAGTGCAATCAGGTCCCAGGTACCTGGGGCAATAATAGTTGGTGACTATGTTATTGAGACTAGAGATGACATGTCCCCAGACATAGACTCTGGCGACGATGAAAGTAGTGAATGGTGGTCAGACCAAGTTGAATCACCAGATGCTAGGCTTGATCCCCCAAGGGTTTGGCCACATGAAGCCCTAGGGTCACCTAGCATTTGGTCAGATGAAAGGCATAATTTGGCAAGGATACCACAGAACAACAGAGTACCACCCAGGTTTTCATTAGGCAGTAGGCGACCCCTGCATTCAGGTTGGCAGGGGGGTCGTCGGTCAAGCACACGGAATCGACTGCAACGGGGCTTCTCAAATCACCACTCTGGACACCGTAGCAACTATCGTGGACATCGTCACTTGCTTCTGGATAGGTCCTATGTTGGTACCCGAGATTCAGGCTCCGGCAGGAGCCTAAATTCATCGGTGGTGCCAAGCAGGCGGCAGCGGCTGCGGTACACGCACAGAAGCCACTACTGATGGAAGCAATATCAGTTCTACGTGTAGAGCTTTATTGGTTGATCCATTCATGCTATCTTTGTAAATATATGTTAAGGTTATGTTTTTATTTAATGTGTTTAATCTGTGTAAACAATCTATCCCAGATGCAAAAAGAACTACATTATTTATCATAAATGTCATTTGTGGTGTCTCTGCATTTCTTTGATGGCTTCTCTTCGTCCGCGCTACTCGATTGGAGTGGATTTTTCGTCTTCTATGTTGGGTCAAAATGTTATTGTATTTACATGCAGGAGATTGTTATACTTGCCTGGTGATTTCCCAGCAATGGCAACCCAACAGATCTCGCCTCACTTGTTATTTATATTATTGTTTTGACGAACTAAGAAAAACAATTAAAACATTTGATAACTAGACAGGAGTAGTTTGTAAACTGTTGCTTTTTCGTGCCTTCTTCCCAAGTCCCAACCTGTTCCTTTCAGCAATGGAGGAAAGCCGAACGTCTATCGGTTGGATAACTGGGCATGAGAATCTGAGACGCTCACGTTTGCCGCTGCTGGTTCTGATTGCTCAAGAGAGATGACCTACCATTTCTGCATCTCTTGCGTGCGCTGTCAGTATGGTATGCGGAACAGCTGAAAGGTACCTTGTCAGCTTCAATTTGTTCTGAGTGCATACCGATCGCATATGCACAGGATAGTGCTATATGGTTGGAGAAAACCAAGATTAACAAAAGACCTTTGAACTCAAAACATCATGTGCTAAGCGCTCATCGATGGCAACATCAGAAGCAAGCCCCAAAACATGTTTGGCGCACAGAGCATGACTGAACTATTTCGCATGCACACACAATACCCGTGCAACACGTGACCCTCGAGTATTTCGAGTATTATATTTACTATATCCGTTCTCAAATATCTGTTGTCCACTAGTTTAATTTTGAAATAAAACACAACAAATAAAAAGAACGGAGGGAGTATATCCTTAGAAAAATCGTATGACAAAGATAGTTGATAATATAGTTTCTAGTGATTGAACTATGAATATTCACTGACTTGTGATGAGGGTGATAATAACATGGAACATAATAAAGGGATATGAACAAGTGGAGTTAACTAGCGAAATATCATAGCTTGAGTGAGTATAAGAATCTTATGTTACTTCTAATCAAGCACAGCTTCATCTAGAAGCAATGGTGATACAAGTTTTCAAGATAATGCAAAGCAAGTCACAAGTGTACTTTGGAGCACATCTAGTTAACCAACCTAAAGGATTGATTAATAACAAAATGTCACAAGCCTTATAATTTAAGAACTAACTCTATCATGTTGGAGTACACAGGATGTACATGGTGTTCACCACCTCCTAACTACCACTAACTATCTGGAGAGATAGCCAAAATCCAAGATACCCTATAGTATAAGCACCATGCTTACACTATGTGATACTACTTTAATCTAATACAAAGACTACACCACCAGCTAGTGATGAGGGTTTCACACTTTTGAGAGCTTACTAAACTAAACAAGGCAACACAAGTAAAAAAACAAAGTACAACTAAATCTTAGAACTAGTGCACAAAGTAACTAGAGCCGAAAGAGTGCTTCAATATAAGTAATGTATATTGAAATCGATGAAGTCTTACAAAGAGATATAAGAGCTATACTGGAGACTCCTTAAGATTGCTTCTGAACTCGGAGTAGAGCTCAACTCACTCTAACTCCCACTAATAGCCCAACTAGAGAGAAGACTAATAGTGATTCTTTCTTCTCTTTATTGGACTTGATACTCTATTTGTGTGTATACAACTAAGCTAAATACCCCTATTTATAGTAAACAAGAGAGGGAGTGCATTTGTAGGCACAAGAGAGGTAGTGGAGCTATTTAGTAGGGTTGAGCGGCGGTGACACTTGGACTCCACCATTGGTGCATCTAGCAGATGTGGTGGCTTTCTAACTGAAAGATCCATGCATGATCTTGGTAATTGAGACAACTAGTGGACTAACCTCTACTCTAAGTGGTGTGAATGAGATAGGTTCAAGTCCACATCCCAAGGTTGAGGATGGTGATGATCATGAAGGATGAACAAGTGCTCAACATGGAAAAAAGAATATAGTAAAGAAAAATGTGCAAACTCAAGGCGAAGGTATGATATAGGGCACTTTGTTTTACCGATCAAGCCGTAGAGGACATTGTAGGATTTGGCTTGAATGGCCATATTATAAAGAGGGAAACTCAAGGTTCAAGAAGATTACTTAAGTGCCTATGTGAAATAAATCCTTGCATATGCATTAGACCTACTGAAGTCATAAAACTCTACCTTAGATATAATTGAATGGAAGCTAACTCATGAACACTAGTGCAAGTAACACGATGGAGTTGGCACACATACAAAAGTTGGAAAAACAGGGTTCAAGGATGCCTAGAATAGGTGTCAAACTCTAACAAATAGTGGTATCGTACATGCATAGTGGTAGTCTAGTAAGTAACCCTAGCCATGCAAGGACCATCAGACTTTGAGCATTGGTTCGATGATAAACACTCATAATTGCTCTCTAGTTGTTTTTGTCACACTACAAGAAACTCTTTTAACTTCCTAGAGCCTACACTCTTGGAAGTTAAATAAATAACTCTTAAAGTTTAGCCATGCTCTCAAAAGTTAGCTACTCCCATCGGAAGTTAGGTTGTCGGAAAAAACCGACCGAAAGTTAGTTAACTTCCGATAGCCACCAGGGCCCATTTGATCAGATGCGTGTGGGACTAAAGACATTGGACTGTTAAAAATTGGTCTGACGGTTATGTAAATGGGTGCATTGGATCTAATCAACGTACTATTCATCAAAATGGTCCCACTATTAGGCATACTGGATGACTAGGAACGAAGTCATTGGACAATGGGTGTCGGTCTAGTCCGACGACATTGGTTACTCCCTAGTTGTTTTAAAAAGGGCATGGGACTCTAAGGTTTACGGTCCAATGATCATTAATTGAAGGCATCATACCATACACTGATATAGGCATTGTGGAAACACAGTGACATTCAAATGGCTAGTACGCATGGTACGCTCTAGAGTCATTAGACCCTAGCAATATGGTTCGATGGTGGGCATCAAATGGTCTGGCGAAGTAAAAGGTCCAATGACTAGTTGCCCATTGAGACATTACAAATAGAGCTTGTTTTAGGATTGGTGTGACTATCCTAGCTTCCCAACTTGATGTACACCCTAATAAGCCCAAGTAAACATCTTCAAGTTTTTTAGGAGGTCCTCAGAGTTATGGTGCACCCAAGTATTTATAAGGATGGTGACCTAGATGTCATCATGTCAAATATTTATATCAATCATGAATAAAGGGGTTGGACCTTGGGTGAATAGAACATATCCAATAGTTCTAGAAAATCAATTGGTAAGTCAACGAGTTTTTCAACTCACAAAAAAAGTTAGGAGCACATTTGTTAGGTTCCTCCTAAAATCTCGCTTCTAAAATATAGAAGACAATTTTGAATCAGAAATTCTAGACTATTTTGAAATCACACTAACCATTTTAAAACTTTATTTCTCTCTTGAACATTTGCATAGAGAATATTGTTCTTCTCCATATTATCCCCCATACACATCCTTCCACCTCTATATTGACGTAGCCAATAGCGTGCATATATTTATGTGCGGTGTTTTTCTAAGTGGGATCAAAAACATTGGGAGTTAAGATATAAAGTTGTCGAAGAGTGTTTTTCTTTAATCTTACCCCAAAAAGCAATATTGAGAGTGAGTTTTGGAAACTCCTGAAAATATTGTAGGCTCGGCATAGAAACATAGGCCAAAAAATTTTTAATGTTCTTGTCTAGACCTAACCCGCGACATGCTTGTGATTAGAATTTGAATGAACCTACTATTGAGCACAAAAAAGAGCTGTGCGGACGGTCCGTCCTGAGGCCGGACGGTCCGCGGTAGTGACGCGGACGGTCCGCGCGTGCGCAGAATCAGTTAGGGTTCCAAGTTTCTTGTAGGATTTGTTAGCTAAAACCACGGGATTAGCTCGAGAAACAATTTGTAACGAGTCCAGACCTTCCCCTTATATAGATGAGGGGCTACGGCCGATTGAATCCCCCAACAATCGATCAAATCAAGTCTATTTCTCGTTTTTACCTTATGCATTAGGAGTAGTTCTAGTTTAGCCCTAGTTTAGCCTCTTAATCTCTAAATTCTTCTCTTCAGCTCTACATCGATTAGAGGTGTTTAGGTCGGCCTGCTGAGCCTAGACAACACTTAGGATCTCTCCTCCCCAACGGGGTCCCTCCCGGGAGCGAAATCCAAGCACCACCAGCAATCTTCGCCAACCCTGCGTACGAGCGGACCGTCCGGTCTATAGGCGCGGACCGTCCGACCCGTCAAGCAGGAACACCAGCCCCTGTACCAGGTCACGGACCGTCCAGCCTCTGGCCACGGACCATCTGTGCCTCTGTAGAGGGCAACGTCGCTGGTTGTCATCACAGTGATTAGCGCCCAAATCGGCATCAACACACTTTTGGTGACTCCGCTGGGGATTAGGTGTCTAGATCTGCTAAAAATCGGCTCATAGATGGCCGGTTCTAAGGATCATACCAAGATCTCCACCACTAACATCATCAAGCCGACCATGGAGGCACTCCCAGCTGATGACCAAAGACCTTTTGAGGACCTCATAATGCACGATGAGAAAGAGTTGATGCGGCAATGGAACGAATAACACGATAAGGAGGAGGCGGAACTGCTGCATAAACTCTTCGAACGGCGCAAAGAGGCGGCGGAAAAGTACTTGTCAAACATCACGGTGGATCACTGCCAGAAGATCATCCGTCAAGAGGAGATCGATATGGAATCTCTCCTACCTCCACTTCAGGGTCCTACCGTAAGTGCTCCAGATCTATTTCTTACGACTTTCATGGATCAACGAGGAAATCGGTTAAAGCAATATGTAGATGAATCTATTAAAATGCATATACGTTTATACGAGAAGTCAGCTGCCCCTAGCTTTCCATGGCGAGAGTCTAATACAGAGCCACCCGCGCCAAGAACATCGGCTACAAATGGGTCACCCTTGACCCAGCCATCATATGGTATGCCGATGCACGCATTCGTGTCACCATCACAGTCGTCACCACTAGGCACGTGGTAGGTTCTGGACGTGGCCGGACCATCCAAGCATCATCTCAGACAGTACGGTTATATCGCGGACCGTCCGACATATTTCGCCGGACCGTCCGACCCGACGTAGGCCCGCACACAGAACGCTCAGGTCGCACCGTGCATGGCCGGATCATCCGGGTACAACCCCAGACAATTCGGCCCCATCACGGCATGTCTAGTACATTATGCCGGACTGTCCGGTACCTTATGCCGGGCCGTCCGAATATGTTGCGGACCGTCCGATATCGTACGCCGGACCATCCGGATATGGCACGAACCGGCCGGCGTATTACGCCGGACCGTCCGACTCTACACGAGTCCACAGGCAGACCGTCCAAGTCGTGCCATATATGACTAACTGTCCGGGTACAGCCCTAGACCATTCAACCCGATTGTGGACCGTCTAGCCCTTTACGACGGATGGTCCGGGTACGGGACTACCCAAGCAGCACCATATACGACTGGACAGTCTGGATATATCCTCGGACCGTTTGGCCTGGTCGCAGACCATCCGACCCCTTACATCGGACCATCCAGGCATGCGTACGCAGAACCGAGAGCTGCAGAATACACACAATTCCCACACTCATCGCAACAATATTATGGTGCCCCACTGTTGGGGACTTGTTCTCAAATGCTTCGGATTAAGAACAAGGCAACATAAAAAGTGTTAAATGATAAAGTCCTTCGTCCTCCGAAACATTATTTCCCTTCGGGATATAATGTATTTCGGACGAAGACCATAAACAACATACCTTTGTAAGCACAATAAATAATGATGAAGAACTTGTACGTGTCATAAGAAGTAATATAAACATTTAAATATTATCACAACATCATTTCTATTTTATTATCATAGAAAATAGAAATGATTTCAGTTTACAAATGTACCTTCGGATTGCAGGAAGGCAAAAGTACAAGGATGGCGCAAAAGCAAATGCCAAGTCAGCGTGAACAGTACGGGAGTACTGTTCATCTATTTATAGGCGTGGGACGCAGCCCATGTAAAATTACATCCATGTCCATTACACTTGCTAATGACTTATGGGAATCATTAAGGCCTAAGTAGTCTTTTCATCTTTAGGTCGGTTCCCCTTTCTGCTATCGCGACGAAGCTTTCCTGCGCATAGCTTCGGCTGTGCGCCATCCTTCGTACAACTTGGTAATCAGCCCGTCCATCATCTCAATCACCCTTCGTCTGGCTTAGGCTTCGTCCTGACCGTACTCCATGCTCATAATCTGAGTCCGAAGATACCTGTTCATCTAATTCACTTGGAAAACATTGTCAAATCTTGTTTTTGAGGACCTTCGGAGGACGAAGGCCCCCAACACCCACCAGCAACATATTATAACCATACCATACCAACTCATGGACATAGGGCTGAATACTGTTCGGCCACTAGAGAGCCTGAGAGGTATAGGGCAGGAGCTGGTGACATTAATAGGACATCTAACACACACCTCAGACATACCTGAGAGGAAAGCCAGCAGAGTGATGTCAGGCAACCTGAGATTTCTACCCACAAACTTGATGGATGGTCGCTAGACATGGTGGAGAGGATCAGAGATGAGGTAGCCGGGATGTTCAGGGACAAACTCGGTGTTAGTGTGACAGGTACAGGGCAATCGTATCAGCACCCTTATAGCCACCGATTCGACACCATGTTGTATCCACAGGGAACTAGGATACCAGACTTCTCTAAATTTTCTGGTGAAGGTGGGAAAAGCACGCACGAACATATAAGCCAATTTATAGCACACTTGGGAGAATTGGCTAATGGGGAAGCCTACCGCATTTGCTTATTCTTGTTGTCCCTTACCGATACCGCATTCGCGTGGTACGCAGCTTTGCCACCGAACTCTATTAACTCTTGGGAAGAATTAGAGCGGAAATTTCATGAACACTTCTTCTTAGGAGAACATGAGTTAGAATTGGCTGACTTAGCTTCAGTCCGGTAGGGGCCTGAAGAATCGATTAATGACTATATCCGAAGGTTTCGGGACACTAGAAACCGATGCTTTCAGATCCATGTCGCGGAAAAACAACTAACATGGCTAGCTTTCAATGGGTTGCGACCTTACTTAAAAGAGAAATTAGATAGCACCAATTCTTTTCGCTAGTGCACTTGCAACCGCGGGCTATGACCTGTGAAAGCCGGAGTAAGGAAACATCAAAATCGGCTAGCCATAAGATGCATCTAGTGGGATACGATAAAATTTGGACAATGAATCCACAGATGTATATACCGCCGAACTGGTTTGGCCAGGACAGGATAAACCTTCGACATGTTCTGCTTTACATTCGATTCGAAAGAATCAACAAGAAGAAGTCAAGTTTACTTTTAATGTTGCCAAATGTGATAAAATATTTGATGAGTTACTAAAAATGGCAACATTAAATTAACTCATACTATTCCTCCTCCTGATGAATTAAAGATACGTGCTTATTGTAAGTGGCATAATTCTTTTTCTCATGCCACCAATGATTGTAATGTTTTTCGTCGACAAATACAATCGGCCATAAATGAGGGCTGGTTGGCTTTTCAGGAGATGCAAGTAGACACATAACCATTTCCTGTTAATACAATAAAACTCACATGCAAAAAGGTCTTGGTTCGGCCCAAAATGGCCGATAAAGGCAAAGGCATGGTGTAACACTACCAAAACAATCAACTAAAAATAATGCATTTAGACTTTAAATAAAATAGAAAAAATCGAAAGAAAAAAGAAAGAGTAAATAATAAAACAGGATATTCTGTTTCATAATTCTGAATGGTAAATATGGTAATGAATTTTTCTTTCTAATGTTTGATTTTTATTTACATCTAGAATAATTTTTGTTTGCTCATATTTGATTTTGGATGTTTAGTAGAATTTCTTTCTTAATGAAAATCTGATTGATTAATATAGAAATAATGGTCCAAAAATAAATATTTTAGTTATAAATAATTTTGGTATAATTATTATGATTTTTTAATTATTTAAAAATACAAATAAAAACAAAAACTGAAACCCTAGCCAAACCCTAGTCGTTCGGCCCATTAGCGGCCCAAGCCATCATGCCCCCTATCCCCTTCCCTATCTCTCTCTCTATAGCACGTGGGGCCCACCCACGGGCCTCCTCTCCTTCCCCTTCCCGGCCGCCGCCGCCAGGAGCGCCCGCGCGCCGCGCCTGCGCTAGGCCAACCCACACCCCTCGGCGTCCGCGCCTGCACCTAGCCGAGCCCGACCCCGCGTCCCCTCCTCTCCCCACGCCTAAAACTGTCGTCTCCTCCCCTCCCCCACTCCCCCCACGTCCTCTCCCCATTGAAGCCACCATTGATGGCGCTTGAAGCCGCCAGCGCCGTTACTCCCTCCCTCTCTCTCTCCCTCTCCTCCTCTCTCTATAAATAGGACTGGTCTGAGCTCCTTCTCTCCCTCCCCGAGCTCGCCCTCTCTCTCACTCTCCTTGCTCCCAAAGCTCGCCCGCGTCGCAGATGACCGGACCGTCCGCCACGTCGCCAGAGCTCCACCGTACGCGCCCAACACCGCTGTCCCCGGCCACTCGGCCGAGCCCCTGCTCCCCTACTCGGCCGAACTCCCTTCCCCGTCGATTCCCATTCCCGCTCGTGAGCACTAGATCAAGGTAGAAGAAGCACATTTTACATTTTAGTCCCTAGTTTTGTAAATTAAATTAATTCCAAGATTTTCAGTTTAGAAATTACTGAAAAGGGACTCCGATGTATACGTGTAATCATAAACAAGCCTCGCAACGATATTTTGACAGGTGTATGAATTTATATTTAAAAAAATAAATTACGTCACTAGTCACTAACTTGGTGATTTTTATACTAGAGACGTTTATGATTAGTTTTGCTTTAGCACATGAACAATAATTGCTAGTAGTGTTTTAAGTATAATTTTATTGAAATAAGAAAGTAGAAGAAAATACTAGACCACGTATTTTCGGTTAGATGAAAATAGGTTTTTACTAGTCATAAAAAAGGGTATTCATAAGGATAGCACTTAATTACTTAGAATTAGTAAAACACTTATTTATGTCAAAATAATCATGATTATGTTATTAAAAGTCTAATTAGTAATTTACATTAATTCTTAGAATATTAATGTTAGAGGAATTATAAATAAACATTTTTTAGCTATATGTATAATTTCTATGTAGAAATAAAAGGGATAAAACTCAAAAAGTCTCCATAAAGATTGTTAATAAATGTTTATCTATATTATACTAGATAAAACTAGTGTTATAGTCAGTTATATTTTCACCAATAATGACTCGCGGTAATAGTTATAATGGATTAATAAGTATTTACGCTTTAAGACGTATTTATGAGTATAAATGTGTGATGTATGAATGTGTATGTAATGGTGAATGATTACTCCTGTAATGGTGTATGTTTATTTATTTCGCGTATGTATTCTTTTGTATGTACGATACGCAAATCGATACTAGAAGTTGACTGTGAGGTAGACGAACCAAACTCGTTCGAGGACGACCCACAGGACACTTTCGAGCAAGGCAAGTGGATTCTCCCTCTGCATATTCTATTTGTACCCAAGTAATGCATATAATAGTGTTTACTTTTTTTAATATATTGCATAATTTGATGGGATTTGCCTAATTAAGGATTTCTTAGAATTACCAACCCTATTCCTTGAATTACCCTGGGATAAATGTTTTGCTTAGCAATTTTTGCTATTGCTCAACTTGATGAATATGATGTCACTCTTTTAATGATACTATGTTCCGGAAAAGTTTTATTATGTTCTTAACCCGATGGTTAAACAAGAACATTTTGTGTTAAATGGAACATGGAGTGACCACCCAGGATAACAGTGCAACCACGAGTGCTATCATGGCTCTGGCTTTGGTAATTAGCTATATAGACTTAGTGCTTAGCAACCCTACCTAAAAGATAGGCAAGAGAGGGCGACAGTGGTTTGGTGGCAACTCATGTTAACATGGAGTGGTAGTCTTGGCTAAGTTACCTCACCCAGAGGGCCATCAATACTGATGTGGAAACCTTAGCGGGTGGCTTTGTACTAAGGATATTTTGTGAAAGCCTCATAATGGATCCTTAGCCATTCACCTCGGCAGTGTTTACGGGTCCGATCAACCCAGGCTAGATAGGATACATGGCTTGTGGGTAAAGTTGTACCACCTCTGCAGAGTGTAAAACTGATATGTCAGCATGCTCATGGTTAAGAGCAACCTAGACCCTCACATGATAATTGAACTTAAAGATGGACAATAAATCGAGATATGATGATCTACTAATGGTTTGCTTAAGTGGTTTCACTTAAGTGCTTTTGATATACTTTTATACCTTTGGTTAATTGGGATACTTGGGATACACACTTTTTAGTAAGACAGGTGTTGCTGATAAAATATTGACCAACTAAAATGCTTATCGCTTATCCATAGCCTACCTTGTTAACTTGGATTAAATTTTCCCCCACTTGCTGAGCCCCGACCATAAGTGAGCTCACCCTTGCTAATATTTTGATCAGAGGATGATGATGAAGACTTCGCTGATGACGATGATGAGTTTTAAGTCTAATGATGTGCCAGTCACCTTCCTGTGGAAGTGCCCATATTTAATTCCACCCTACTTTGATGTTGATACTTGTTAAAGATACAATGATTCAGATGATGTAATGAAGTACTCGCCTTTATTACATTGTCTTTTGATATATTACACTTATGATGTCAACATATGTGTGGGAAATGGATCCTGGCCCACATATGCTATGCACTTGGTTTTGCCCCTAGAACCGGGTGTGACAGAAGTGGTATCAAAGCAATGTTGACTCTAGGTCATTAGATTAGTTAGAAATGGAAAGTCTAGACTGTTCACACATGCTAATTTTGTTCTTACAAAATTATTTTATTAACCTTACCTCTTTAAACATCAACTAAATTCACATTTTCTCTTATAGATGGTCCGTACCATTCAAACCACTTGGATCAACACCAACTTCATCCCTCCGCCACGACAAGTTCCTGTCTACCCAGTGGTAGTCGAGGAAATTCCTGTGGATCTCCCTCGCATTCGGGTGGAGCACGGAGTCATTCTGGAGGACAGCTTGGAGGAGTTTCTGCCTACACCCACCCCGTTGGCAGAATCACTAGCCTTCGCAGCTGGACCATCAGCTTCAGCACCGCCAGCACCAGTAGTCCAAGCCCCTGCTCCTGGAGGCGATGACTCAGACGGATCTGGTGACAATGACGAAGATGATGATGATGAAGAATAAGATGAGGAAAACCTCAACGAGGAAGCCAATGAAGAACAGCAGGACCACTACATGGGGTTATGGCCTGTCACTGAACATTACACCTCAACGTTCGAGACAGGGCACTTCCCTAACCTGCTGCAGGATGTTCTGCACGCATTGGGAACCTACGTCCGACCCCTGTACAAGACTAGGCGAGTGTACAAGCCTCCTCGGGCTTGCTACTACATCACTCACATTCATGTCAGGGCAATGGATGCAGGTGATAGAGGGTTCAGGACTCTATCAGCACATGAGTCTCTGACGCCTCTATCCACCTAGGCTGCTTTGGTCAGCGACGCTACTAGGCGAACGCTATGGTCTCTCAGCCACACCTACTGGCAGCAGCTGCACAACACGAAGTACAGGCATCTTCCTCTGCGAATTCGTGGAGAGAACCATACCAGCATTGTTCCAAGTGGAGCAAATGAAGATTGCCTCAACACCTTAGCTGGTGTTGTGGCAGGTCTTAACACCAACCTAGATAATGCTACCCTGAACCTCTCTAGGGTACACTTGGAGCTGGAGGATGCACATGCAAGGATCGCAGCCCTGGAAGCTCAGCTTGATGGAAGGAATCCCCCTAAAGTTCAAGTCCCCACTAGGGCGTTATCCCCTCACTGCAAGAGGATCCGCTATGGAGAACCAGGATCCATCACTAGGCTACTTTAGATTTTAAATTTATATTGTAATAAGTTAGTTTCCGCGATAGACGAAAAACATCTTTTATATTATTACGATATTAATAATAACAACCATGTGATGGTGTTATTTGAATTGTTTGATTTGGATTTTTGCTTGAGTGTGATGGTCTTATGGAATGATGGCCATAGGAGCATATAAAAAAATAATAATAATAAACTTAATAATAAGCTATTCCCCTTAGAATCTTCTCTACTCCTCACTTACCCCGAGAGTGCACTTTCTAACCGAACAGATGGTGAACACTCGATCATGTCCCAATAATCACCAGAACTAGCGTGGTCAGCAGTTGCCACCACCACCCAATCCCACAATGGATCAGTTCATCGTTGCGCAGATGCAACTTCTGCAAGAACCTACAGCATCAGTGCAGCAGATTCAACAGAATCAGCAAAACCAACAGTACCAACAACAATAACATCACGCACCCCAAGCTAGAGATAAGCATCGTGATTTCATGAGTCATCACCTGCCTGCTTTCTCTCACATAGTAGACCCTTTGGATGCCGATGACTGGCTTAAGGTCATTGGGAAGAAGTTAGACATCACCCAGTGCAATGACTTAGAAAAGGTCTTGTACGCTTCAGGAAGACTTGAAGGAGCCACGTCCGATTGGTGGGATGCCTTCATTACGGCACAAGCCAATGCTGATGCAATAACTTGGCAGGAGTTCCAAGTGAACTTTCACGCTCATCATATTCCCTCGGGAATTATGAAGCTTAAGAAGGAGCTCCTTTGCCTCACTCAAGGGAACATGACCGTTAGTGAGTATCGTGATCGCTTCACCCAGCTTTCACGTTACGCCCCAGAGGAAGTGGACACTGATGAGAAGCGCCAAGAACATTTCTTGGAAGGCTTGATTAGGCCATTGAACTACTAGCTACAGAGCCAGGAGCCACAGTTTCCCCAATTTCTAGACTTTACTGAACAAGACAATTAGCCTTGAAAACAAAAGGAAAGAATTATCCAACCACAAAAGGAAGTACCAAGGGCAGACCAGCAGAAACACCCAGCAAAACAACTCCCAAGGTTCTTAGTTTCGCTTCAGAAACCAGAGTGAGAACAAGAACTATCAAGCACAACGCTCTGGACAACAAGGTCAGAGGAGCAGTCAATACCAGAACCAGTAGAGAAGCAACACCTAGACCAGCCAAAGGTCTAGTGGGCAACAACAGAATTGTCAGGGAAGCACAGTGAACACACCGGCCAAGAACAACAATGCAACTACCCCAGTTCAACCGAATGGCTGTTTCAAGTGTGGCGAACTTGGCCACTATGCCAACAACTGCCCAAGATGTAACCCACAGACGCCTCAGAAGAACAACAACTAGAGGACTGACCAGAACACACCTGCTCATGGATCTGCACAGAACAAGACTCCACAGAACCAGCGTAGAGGAAGAGTCAACCATGTGACAGCGGAATCAGTTCCTGAGAATGCCGACGTGGTGTATGATATGTTTCTTATTAACTCCATACCTGCATCAATTTTATTTGATTCTGGAGCATCTCATTCCTTCGTAACAAAGTCATTCGTGGAAAAACATAATATACCAAACTATCCCTTAAAGAAGAAACTATTAATTCGATCACTAGGAGGTGAACTTAGAGCCACTCACTCATGCCCTCAGACTAAGATTGAAATTAGAGGCCTAAGTTTTCTAGTAGAGTTGATAATTTTGGAATCAAGTGGAATTAATGTGGTACTCGGAATAGACTACTTGACCAAGTATGATGGAGTAATATTCTATGCTAAGAGGATGGTTATGTTAACCAGTCCACAAGGAGAAAGAATTGAAGTCAATGTCAATATCCAAGCAACAGCAGAGACAATGGTAAATCAGTTGGAAGATAAATCTTTGGAGTGTATCAGAATAGTGTGCGGGTACCCAGATGTATTTCCAGAGGAATTACCAAATATGCCACCTGATCGTGATATAGAGTTTTCTATTGAACTATTACCTGAAACCGCACCAATTTCGAAAAGAGATTATCGAATGGATGTCAAAGATTTAATTGAACTAAAGAAACAAATAGAAGAACTACTAGAAAAAGGTTTTATTCGCCCCAGTTCATCACCATGGGGAGCCCTAGTTCTATTTGTGAACAAGAAAGATGGTTCAAGAAGAATGTGTGTGGACTATAAAAGTTTGAACGAAGTAACGATCAAGAATAAGTACCCGTTACCTCAAATTGAAGATCCGTTTGATTAGATGAGAGGAGCTACAGTATTCTCAAAGATAGATTTAAGATCAGGCAATCATCAGTTGAAGATTCGGAGTGAAGATATACCTAAAGCAGCTTTCACTACTAGATATAGACTATATGAGTTTGTAGTCATGTCTTTTGGACTGACTAATGCACCAGCGTACTTTATGAACTTGATGAATAAATTATTCATGGAATACCTTGACCAGTTCGTGGTGGTATTCATTGACGACATACTAGTATACTCTCAGAATGAAGAAGCACATGAAGATCATCTGAGATTGGTTCTACAGAAGCTTCACGACAATCAGTTGTATGCAAAATTTTTGAAGTGTGATTTTTGACTAAAGGAAGTTGCTTTCCTAGGTCATATCATCACCAATGGAGGAATCAAAGTATACCCCAGTAAAATAAGTGAAATACTAAATTGGAAACAACCCACAGATGTGTCCAAGATTAGGAGTTTTCTTGGATTAGCAGGGTACTACAGAAGATTTATCGAAGGCTTCTCCAAAATAGTGAAACCCCTTACTTCACTATTGGAGAAAGGTAAAGAGTTCAAGTGGGATGAAGCATGTTAGAATGTTTCGAGGAATTAAAGGAAAGGCCAACCACTGCAACAGTGCTAATTATGCCTGATATTCATAAAGGATTTGATGTGTATTGCGATGCATCACATCTAGGACATGGATGTGTGTTAATGCAAGAAGGAAAAGTCATTGCCTATGCTTCAAGGTAGTTACAGAAGCATGAGAAGAATTATCCTACGCATGATTTGGAATTAGCTACCGTAGTACACGCTTTGAAGATTTGGAGGCACTACATGATTGGAAATAAGTGTAAAATCTTCACGGATCACAAAAGCTTGAAATACATCTTCACGCAGAAAGAACTCAACCTAAGACAGAGAAGATGGCTTGAGTTAATAAAGGACTACGATTTGGAAATACAATATCTCCCAGGAAAAGCAAATGTAGTGGCAGATGCTTTGAGCTGTAAAAGTCAAGTAAACAGTATCACTACCCATTTGATGGCACAGGAATTGTGCTGGGAGATAGAACAACTCAATCTTGGAATGCTCAATAATATGGAAGCAACAGTTATGGAAGTTGAATCTACTTTGGAAGAAGAGATTCGTAAAGGACAGGAGACTGATGAGAAAATCAAGGAAATTAAGACACAAACTGGTTTGGGTAAAGCCCAAATTTCACCGAAGATGATCAAGGCACAATATGGTTTAAAAAGAGAATCTGTGTACCCGAAATTGAGCACCTACGCCAACTTATCTTAAGAGAAGCCCATGATTCAGCTTATTCTATTCATCCTAGAAGTACTAAGATGTATCAAGATCTTAAGGAAAAGTATTGGTGGTATGGTTTGAAAAGAGATGTGGCTACTCATGTTGCACTATGTGACATGTGTCAGCGAGTTAAAACCGAACACCAAAGACCACCAGGATTGCTACAACCTCTCAGAGTACCGGAATGGAAATGGGAAGAAATCAGTATGGATTTCATAGTTGGACTACCCTGTACGTGGGATGGCTATGATTCAATATGGGTTATAGTGGACAGGTTGACTAAAGTGGCACACTCTATACCTGTGAAGACAACTTACTCAGGAGCCCAGTTAGCAGAGTTATACATGTCAAGAATTGTTTGTTTGCATTGAGTACCAAAGAAGATTGTATTGGATCGAGGAACCCAATTTACCTCGCGCTTTTGGAAAAGACTACATGAGTCCATGGATACCAA
The DNA here is from genome assembly GCA_029449295.1 of Zea luxurians. Lineage (NCBI taxonomy): Eukaryota > Viridiplantae > Streptophyta > Magnoliopsida > Poales > Poaceae > Zea > Zea luxurians. The sequence continues at coordinate 37,093,395 of JAOPSE010000001.1, read as the reverse complement.
GCTAAACTTTAGTTCAACTTATCATCTGTTAGGGCGAAGGCAAAGACGCTACCCTTCACTCGAAACCTTCGTTGCCTCGCTACACCAACGAAGGCAAGATGACCGGCGCGGTTGCCCTTCATCCTCTCCATTGCAAGACGAAGGCAAGACTCCGATGGATTCTGCTAGTCCCATGTCCTCATCTCGCCAGGAGGCCCACGTGGGATTTGACCCACTGTAACGGGCCCCACGCGAACCAGCATGTTACGGGCCTCATCTGTAATAGCTTTTCTGTAATGACGGTCTGTAACCCCCCTTTGTGGGAATATTCTGAGGATAGTTCGGGTACCCGAGGGCATAAACGTCCTTGTCTTGGGACGGTGGACACTCGGGTACCTATAAATACCCCCGTACAATGCCCTTGAGAGGCCAGATTAACAGAGCTTTGGCCATCCTGTATTACACTTTGCTTTTACTCTTTTCGCTTCCCCATTGGTCCAACTTGCTCAGGAGGGCAAGTTCCAACATTTGGCGCAAACGGATGGGCAGACGGAAAGAACAAACCAAGGGTTGGAAGATATGCTAAGAGCTTGTGCTCTAAAGCATGGTAGAAGCTGGGATAAAAGTTTGCCTTATGCAGAATTCTCGTATAACAACAGTTACCAGGCAAGTCTAAAAATGGCCCAATTTGAAGCACTTTACGGATAAAAGTGTAGAACACCGCTTTATTTGAACCAGACCAGAGAAAGTCAAGCATTTGGTCCAGAAATTCTCCAAGAAGCAAAAAAGCAAGTACAGATTATTAGAGAGAATTTGAAGATAGCACAGTCGAGACAGAAAAGCTATGCTGACAATAGAAGAAGAGAGTTGATATTTGAAGTAGGAGATTTCGTATACCTTGAAGTTTCACCGATGAGAGGCATGAAAAGATTTAAGGTTAAGGGTAAACTATCTCCTCGCTACATTGGCCCGTTCAAGATTTTGGAAAGAAAAGGTGAAGTAGCATACCAGTTAGAGCTACCCGATAGTTTGTTAGATGTGCATGGCGATTTGTAACGGGTCTAGACCTTCCCCTTATATAGATGAGGGGCTACGTCCGATTGAATCCCCTAACAATCGATCAAATCAAGTCTATTTCTCATTTTTACCTTATGCATTAGGAGTAGTTCTAGTTTAGCCCTAGTTTAGCCTCTTAATCCCTAAATTCTTCGCTTCTCTTCGGCTCTACGTCGATTAGAGGTGTTTAGGTCGGCCTGCCGAGCCTAGACAACACCAAGGATCTCTCCTATCCGATGGGGTCCCTCCCGGGAGCGAGATCCAGGCGCCACCGGCAATCTTCACCGACCCTGCGTACGCGTGGACCGTCCGTCCTATAGGCGCGGACCGTCTGGCCTGTTAGGCAGGATCACCAACCCCTGTACCAGGTCACGAACCATCCGGCCTCTGGCCGTGGACCGTCCGCGCCTCTGCAAAGGGCATAGTCGCTAGTTGTGTCACACCCAGATTTAAGGGATAAAGTCGAGTGCATCTCATATATGCGCTAAAGAAGACAACACATATAATAACAGAGTGTATAGAGAGAAATGTCACAATATCATGAAAGTACTTATTACATAGCGGAAGTCTTACAAAATAAAAGATAAATATAAAACGATCTAAAGTCCATCCTTGGCGCCATAAAGTCGATTGGGAGACGCCACCTAGATCAAGTCAAACTCCTTGTTGTGTGGCTCCTTTTGAACCACCCGTTCTTCTCCTGTGGGGGGTGTGAGGCAGCAAGGGTGAGCTCACATATGTTCATCGCTCAACAAGTTGTGGGGAATAATGTGCATGAACTCACCAAAGGTGGGAGTTCATGTGATGTGTAAGGCTGATCAATAATAGGGGTTAAAGTTGAGCATTGCTTTTAATAAGTTGGTCAAATTTTATTAGCAGTTACTAAATGTAAGTAGATACCAAACCGTAATAAGAATAGAACAAAAATAATAAATAATCCCATGCAATGCAAATGACAAATTGAATTTCATTTCATAATTTAATCATGCGAGAGTCCTAAGATGCTCATAACCGTGAGCTCGGCTAGTATACCAGTTTTACACTCTGCAGAGGTTGTACCCTTTACCCACAAGTCATGTTACCCATCTGCCAAGGGGTCATGAATCCCATACACCTCTACCAAGGAAGCGAGGTAGGGTAACACTACGAGGCCTTTACCTAGTTCCACTAGCTTCAGAAAACCCGCTACAGTTTCTAGGAAGAGCAATGCAGGAATCCCCCGTCTGACCGCCATTGCAGCAAAATCAACCCGGGAACTTCCCTACATGCCTGCTCCCCTACTATCCTTGCCCCTATCGGGTAAGGTAGTCCTCCACTAGCTATCCTAGTTAGTTAGCCAAGGGGTCCCATTCCACCCTTGTGGTGGCACGTGTTTCTCAAGTTAAGCTCCATGTTCCAATTAAAATCAATGATCTTGACATGAACATAAATAAAATAACAATATAATTGAACATGAATATAGTGTAATATTAAACCCAAAACCATAGAGCAATAGCAAAACTACCTAAATGATTCATGGGTGAACAAGGTAAAAAGATAAGCAGACTAGGGCAACCCATTGGGTCCCATCAAAATTAAACCTATACATGAAGAAATGATTATAAAGAACATTATTGGGTAATAAAAGTGGTCAAGGGCACAACTTGCCTTCAATGAGCTCCTGCTCAGCAACTTCTACCCGCTGAACACCGGGATCCTCAGCCACTGGCTCTTCTACTCGCCACAATACAAACAAGCATAGTATAAAGGAGAAATTAACATCACACCAAACATGTAAACAAAATACATATTAATAATATACATATTAAAATAAGATCATAGGAACATGAATCATTAATTTTGGAGCTATGGATTTTAAGTTATGAATTTCCAAAGGTTTTATGTGCTTGGTATAAGATTAATTAGGATATCAATTTTAATGTGGCTTTGTCGGAACTTGCTCTCCTAGGAAAGTTGATCCAACAGGGGAGTGAAAAGAGTGCAAGCAAGGTTTAACTCGAGATGGCAATTGCTCTATTAATCTAGCCTCTCAAGGACACTGTACGGGGGTATTTATAGGTGCACGAGTACCCAACGTCCCATTGTAAGGACGTTTATGCCCTCGGGCACCTGGACTATCCCCAGAATATTGCCATAAGGGAGGGTTACAGACCGTCATTACAGAAAAGCTATTACAAATCAGGCCTGTAACACGCCTCTCCATGCAGGGCCTATTACAGTGGGCCAAATATTGCGTGGGCCTCCAGGTCGGGTGAGGACGTGGGATGGAGATACTTCGTCGTAGGCCTTCGTCTTGCAGTGAGGAGGAGGAAGGGTGGGCCACGCCGGTCATCTTGCCTCCGTTGGTGCGACGAGGTGACGAAGGCCTGGAGCGAAGGGTAGCGTCTTCGCCTTCGCCCCAACATTTGCCCTCCGGGGGACCAGTTCGACTGAGTCATCTGGTGCCGAAGACGTCGCTAGATGGTGGAGACGTTGCCCTCGCTCGAAGTGGTTCCAAAGGGGTTTTTGATGTGACCGTTGATGGACGTGGTACTGTTGGACTGCGGACTTCCCGAAGCATCACGCCCTGTGTATAAAAAGGGGGGCAACGCGGCTTGGGCTATCTTACCTTTCTGTGCGCCGCAAAACCCTAACATTTTGAAATCATTCGCCCACTCGCCTGCCCTCCTTGTTCCTCTTCATCCGAGATCTGGCCCGCATCAAGCAAACCGCGCGCCACCGCCGATGGTATGTAGCAATGTCGTCTTCTTCTTCATCCGCTACGAATACGCCATTAGGCGAATCGACATCTGAGGATACCTTGAGCGACTTGGCGGCGGTGGAGCTACACCCAGGCCACATGGTAGAGTTTAGCGTTTCGAGGATCTCCTCGGTTCGCGTGTAAGACATGCAGCAGTTGGGGTATTTTGGGAATGGAGTTGGACGAGTTCCAGGGGCGGAAGAGGTTCCTGAGCCAAAGTGTGAGATAGTTGTGTTCGAGGTGTTCTTTACCGCCAGCCTTCGCCTACCTGCACATCGCTTTGTGGCGGAGGTCTTGAAAGGGAAATGTGCCCTTGGGCCATTTCTAAGTATTTTGGTGATCAAGTGCCAACACAAATGGTTTAAGTGTGAAACTATGCCAAATGGTGGAAGAAGTGCAAAGTCAACACAAAGGTATGATTCTAGGCTTAGTACATTGGTTTTTGTGTACTAACATATTTGTCTAAGTGTTAGAATTAGAGAAAATACAATTGGAAAAGACTTGGCTCGAGCAGCCAAGACTCTGCTCAGTCTGGGTGCACCGGACAGTGTCCGGTGCGCCAGGCTGGCGTCTGATCAACTGGCTGCTCTCGTGTCTCGATGGCGGCGTACGGCTATAAATCACTGGACTGTCCGGTGGTGCACCGGACTGTCCGGTGAGTCGTCTGTGGCGAAGTCGCCGCTCTCGGGAACCAAGTCAACAGTGTATGGCTATAATTCACCGGACTATCCGGTGAGCCAACGGTCGGCCGGGCCAACGATCGGCCGCGCAATCTGCGCATGACGCGTGGCCGAGCCAACGGTCAGATGGGGCACCGGACTGTCCGGTGTGCAGCGGACAGTGTCCGGTGCACCAACGGCTCCAAGTCTCCAACGGTCGGCTGCGCCAGAATAGGAAAGAAATCCGCACTGGACAGTGTCCGGTGGTGCACCGGACTGTCCGGTGCGCCAGTCGACAGAAGGCAAGAATTGCCTTCCTAGATTGCTCTCAACGGCTCCTAGCTGCCTTGGGGCTATAAAAGGGACCCCTAGGCGCATGGAGGAGTACACCAAGCACACTTTGAGCATTCTTGATCATTCACACTCCGTCTTTGCGCACTTGTTTGTCATTCTTAGTGATTTGAGCTCCGTTCTAGTGAGAACCTTGTGATATTCATTTGAGCTCAAGTCTTGGCCGTGTGTGTGCGTATTGCTGTGGATTTGTGTGTGTTGCTTTCCTCCCTTACTCTAGTGCTTTCACTTTGATTCTCATTGTAAGGGCGAGATACTCCAAGTTGTGGAGATTCCTCGCAAACGGGAAAGAGTAAAGAAAGAACAACATCGTGGTATTCAAGTGGGTCTTTGGACCGCTTGAAAGGGGTTGAGTGCAACCCTCGTCCGTTGGGACGCCACAACGTGGAGTAGGCAAGTGTTGGACTTGGCCGAACCACGGGATAAACCACTGTGCCTCTCTGTGTTGATCTCTTTTTGGTTATTGTGTTTTGCAAGAACTCATCTCTAGCCACTTGGCCTCATTGCTCTAACTCATAACCAAGTTTTGTGGCTTTAAGTTTCAAGTTTTTATAGGATCACCTATTCACCCCCCTCTAGGTGCTCTCAATTGGTATCGGAGCCATTCTCTTCAAGAAAGGGACTAATCGCCCGAAGGGATGGATCCTAAGGGAAAGGGAATGGTGATCAACGACAAGGAGAAGGAGTCCTTCATCAATGAGCCAAAAGACAACAAGCCCACTGACTCGGGCTCAAGTCATAAAAAGAAGGACGGGAAGAAGAAGAGACGCATTAAGAAGATTGTCTACTACGACGACAGCGACGAGTCTTCTTCTTCCCAAAAGGACGACGACGACGACTACGAGAAAAAGAAGACGGTTAACTCGAACTTTTCTTTTGATTACTCTCGTATTCCGCAAAGTTCCAATGCTCATTTGCTTTCCATTCCCCTCAGTAAACCTCCTCACTTTGATGGAGAGGACTACGGATTTTGGAGTCACAAAATGCGTAGCCACTTGTTCTCTCTCCATCCAAGTATATGGGAGATAGTAGAAAATGGAATGCAATTTGATAGTACGGATAGTCCCATGTTCATCAATGAACAAATTCATAAAAATGCATAAGCTACTACTGTTCTTTTAGTGTCATTGTGCAGGGATGAATACCATAAGGTGAGCGGCTTGGATAACGCCAAGCAGATTTAGGACACCCTCAGGATCTCTCATGAGGGAAATGACGTCACCATGCTCACCAAGATGGAGTTGGTGGAGGGCGAACTTGGGAGGTTCGCAATGATCAGGGGGAGGAGCCAACCCAAACATATAACAGGCTCAAGACCCTCGTCAACAAAATAAGGAGCTATGGAAGCACACGATGGACGAACCACGACGTCGTTCGCATAATGCTAAGGTCTTTCACTGTCCTTGATCCACATCTTGTAAACTCTATTCGTGAGAATCCTAGGTACACCAAGATGTCGCCCGAAGAAATACTTGGAAAGTTCGTAAGTGGGCGAATGATGATCAAGGAGGCGAGATATGTTGATGAGGCGCTAAATGGCCCAATCCATGAGCCTCAAACCATCGCTCTCAAGGCAATAAGTAGCAAGGAGGCGCTACCTAGCAAGGTGGTGCAAATTGAGGCGGTCAGGCTCAACGAGGAAGAAATGGCCCTCATCATCAAGCGCTTCAAGACAGCGCTAAAGGGTCACAAGGAGCATCCCAAAAGGAACAAGACGAAGGGAAAGCGCTCCTGCTTCAAGTGCAGTAAGGTTGGTCACTTTATTGCTAATTGTCCCGATAATGATAGTGACCAGGATCAAGAAAAGAAGAGGGAAAAGAAGAAGACTTACAAGAAGGCTAAAGGTGAGGCACACCTTGGCAAAGAGTGGGACTCGGATTGTTCTTCGTCCGACTCCGACGACGAAGGACTCGCCGCCACCGCCTTCAACAAATCATCCCTCTTCCCCAACGAGCATCACACCTATCTCATGGCAAAAGAGAAGAAGGTAAGCACTCGCAATACTAGTACTTACGCTTCTTCAAGTGATGATGAATCTAGTGATGATGAAGTAGACTATGCTAGTCTATTCAAAGGTTTAGATAGAACCAAAATTGATAAAATCAATGAATTAATTGATGCTTTGAATGAGAAGAATAGATTGTTAGAAAAGCAAGAGGACCTTTTATATGAAGAGCATGATAAATTTGTTAGTGCGCAAAATTCTCTTGCTCTAGAAGTTAAAAGAAATGAAATGCTTTCATGTGAATTGTCTACATGCCATGAATCTATCTCTAGATTAAAAAGTATCAATGATGACTTGAGTGCTAAGTTAGAAATAGCTAATAAATCAACCTTTTGTGTAGAATATGTTGTGATTTGCAATAGGTGTAAAGATTTTAATTTTGATGCTTGTAGTGAACACCTAGTTTCCATTTCTAAATTAAATGATGAAGTGGCTAGTCTTAATGCTCAACTTAAGACTAGCAAAAATGAATTTGATAAATTAAAATTTGCAAGGGATGCCTACACTATTGGTAGACACCCCTCAATTAAGGATGGGCTTGGCTTTAAGAAGGAAGCCAAGAACTTAACAAGTCATAAGGCTCCCATCTCCGCCAAGGAGAAAGGGAAGGCTCCAATGACTAATAGTGCTAAAAAGAACCATGCTTTCATGTATCATGATAGGAGATATTCTAGGAATGTTCATTATGATAGAAGTTATAATGCTTTTGATTCACATACCATGATTGCTTCAAGTTCTTCTATTATGCATGGTAAAAATTTGGCTAGGAAAAATGTTATTCATCATATGCCTAGAAGAAATGTTGCTCATGTACCTAGGAATGTAAGTAATGAACACTCTACAATTTACCATGCTTCCTTTGCAATTTGTAGAAAGGATAAGAAAGTGATTGCTAGGAAATTAGGGGCAAAATGCAAGGGAGATAAGACTTGCATTTAGGTCCCTAAGGCTATTGTAACTAACCTTGTAGGACCCAACAAGAGTTGGGTACCTAAGACCCAAGCCTAATTTGCCTTGCAGGTTTATGCATCCAGGGGATCAAGCTGGATTATCGACAGCGGATGCACAAACCACATGACGGGGGAGAAGAAGATGTTCACCTCCTACATCAAGAGTAAAGATTCCCAAGATTCGATCATATTCGGTGACGGGAATCAAGGCAAGGTTAAAGGCTTAGGAAAGATAGCCATCTCAAATGAGCACTCTATCTCCAATGTATTTTTAGTAGAGTCGCTAGGTTATAATCTTCTAGCGGTTAGTCAATTATGTAATATGGGATACAATTGCTTATTCACAAATGTAGATGTGTCTGTCTTTAGAAGGAGTGATGGTTCATTAGCTTTTAAGGGTGTACTAGATGACAAACTCTATTTAGTTGATTTTGCAAAGGAGGGGGCCGGTCTAGATGCATGCTTAATTGCTAAGACTAGCATGGGCTGGTTGTGGCATCGCCGTCTAGCACATGTGGGGATGAAGAACCTTCACAAACTTCTAAAGGGAGAACATGTGTTAGGTCTAACAAATGTGTATTTCGAAAAAGAAAGACCTTGTGCAGCTTGTCAAGTAGGTAAACAAGTGGGAAGTGCGCATCACAGCAAGAATGTGATGACCACATCAAGACCCCTGGAGCTGCTGCATATGGACCTCTTTGGACCCGTCGCCTACCTCAGCATCGGGGGAAGTAAGTATGGTTTAGTAATTGTTGATGATTTTTCCCGCTTCACTTGGGTATTCTTTTTGCAGGATAAATCTGAAACCCAAGGGACCCTCAAGCGCTTCCTAAGGAGAGCTCAAAATGAGTTTGGGCTTAAGGTGAAGAAGATATGGAGCGACAACGGGTCTGAGTTCAAGAACCTTCAAGTGGAGGAGTACCTTGAGGAGGAAGGAATCAAGCACGAGTTCTCCGCTCCCTACACACCACAGCAAAATGGTGTGGTAGAGAGGAAGAACAGGACGCTCATAGACATGGCGAGGACGATGCTTGGAGAATTCAAGACGCCCGAGCGGTTTTGGTCGGAAGCTGTGAACACGGCTTGCCACGCCATAAATCGAGTCTACCTTCATCGCCTCCTCAAGAAGACGTCATACGAGCTACTAACCGGTAACAAACCCAACGTTTCGTATTTTCGAGTTTTTGGGAGTAAATGCTACATTCTGGTGAAGAAAGGTAGAAATTCAAAATTTGCTCCCAAAGCTGTAGAAGGGTTTTTGTTAGGTTATGACTCAAATACAAAGGCGTATAGAGTCTTCAACAAATCATCGGGTTTGGTTGAAGTCTCTAGCGACGTTGTATTTGATGAGACTAATGGCTCTCCAAGAGAGCAAGTTCAGCTTGATGATGTAGAGGATGATGTTCCAACGGACGCGATTCGTACCATGGCGATTGGAGACGTGCGACCGCAGGAACACAAGGAACAAGATCAGCCTTCTTCCTCAACAATGGTGCAACCCCCAACTCAAGATGATGAACAGGTTCCTCAGAAGAGGCATGTGATCAAGGGGGAGCACAAGATGTCCAAGTTGAAGAGGAAGAAGCACCACAGGCCCCTCCAACTCAAGTTCGAGCGATGATTCAAAGGAACCATCCCGTCGACCAGATTTTGGGTGACATTAGCAAGGGAGTAACCACTCGCTCTAGATTAGCTAATTTTTGTGAGCATTACTCTTTTGTCTCTTCTATTGAGCCTTTCAGTGTAGAAGAGGCCTTGCTAGATCCGGACTGGGTGTTGGCCATGCAGGAAGAGCTCAACAACTTCAAGCGAAATGAAGTTTGGACACTGGTGCCGCGTCCCAAGCAAAATATTGTGGGAACCAAGTGGGTGTTCCGAAACAAACAGGACGAGCACGGGGTGGTGACAAGGAACAAAGCTTGACTTGTGGCAAAAGGTTATGCCCAAGTCGCAGGTTTGGACTTTGAGGAGACTTTCGCTCCTGTGGCTAGGCTAGAGTCGATACGTATTTTGTTAGCCTATGTCGCTCACCATTCTTTCAGGTTGTTCCAAATGGACGTGAAGAGCGCTTTCCTCAACGGGCCAATCAAGGAGGAGGTGTACGTGGAGCAACCCCCTGGCTTTGAGGATGAACGGTACCCCAACCATGTGTGTAAGCTCTCTAAGGCGCTCTATGGACTTAAGCAAGCCCCAAGAGCATGGTATGAATGCCTTAGAGACTTTTTAATTGCAAATGCTTTCAAGGTTGGGAAAGCCGATCCAACTCTTTTCACTAAGACTTGTGACGGTGATCTATTTGTGTGCCAAATATATGTCGATGACATAATATTTGGTTCTACTAACCAAAAGTCTTGTGAAGAGTTTAGCAGGGTGATGACTCAAAAATTTGAGATGTCGATGATGGGCAAGTTGAATTACTTCCTTGGGTTCCAAGTGAAGCAACTCAAGGACGGCACTTTCATCTCTCAAACGAAGTATACGCAAGACTTGCTCAAGCGGTTTGGGATGAAGGATGCCAAGCCCGCGAAGACTCCAATGGGAACTGACGGACATGTCGACCTCAACAAAGGAGGTAAGTCCGTTGATCAAAAAGCATATCGGTCCATGATAGGTTCCTTGCTCTACTTATGTGCTAGTAGACCGGATATTATGCTTAGTGTATGCATGTGTGCTAGATTTCAATCTGATCCAAGGGAGTGTCACTTAGTGGCTATGAAGCAAATTCTTAGATATTTAGTCGCTACGCCTTGCTTCGGGATCTGGTATCCAAAGGGGTCTACCTTTGACTTAATTGGATATTTAGACTCTGATTATGCTGGATGTAAGGTCGATAGGAAGAGTACATCAGGGACGTGCCAATTCCTAGGAAGGTCCCTGGTGTCCTGGAGTTCTAAGAAACAAACTTCTGTTGCCCTATCCACCGCTGAGGCCGAGTACGTTGCCGCAGGACAGTGTTGCGTGCAACTACTTTGGATGAGGCAAATCCTCTAGGACTTTGGCTACAATCTGAGCAAAGTCCCACTCCTATGTGACAATGAGAGTGCTATCCGCATGGCGGACAATCCTGTTGAACACAGCCGCACAAAGCACATAGACATCCGGCATCACTTTTTGAGAGACCACCAGCAAAAGGGAGATATCGAAGTGTTTTATATTAGCACTGAGAACCAGCTAGCCAATATCTTTACCAAGCCTTTAGATGAGAAGACCTTTTGCAGGCTGTGTAGTGAGCTAAATGTCTTAGATTCGCGGAACTTGGATTGATGTGTAGCATACATGTGTCTTATGCTTTGATCATGTTCCCTTATGCATTTAGTTGTTTATTGATGGTGCTCAAGTTGTACAAGCACTCCCCGGACCTCACAAGTCCATTTGCGAGTGATGCACATATTAAGGGGGAGATGTGCTACAACTTGACCCTTTTGAGACTAACCATGTGTTTGAGCTTGCTTGATTTAGTCTCAAAAGTGGATTGAAAGGGTAAGATGGACTTGGACCATGAAAGACTTCCACTGCACTCCGATGAGAGGGTAACTAACTCCAAGTTCATTTCAATACCCTTATTGCCTTTTTACTCTTATTTGAAGATTTTGGTGAGGCAATGGGGTTTAAGGGCCAAGATTGATCCCGTTTTGGTGTTTGATGCCAAAGGGGGAGAAAATAAGGCCAAAGCAAGAAATGGATCAGCTACCACTTGAGAATTTTGAAAATAATAGAATTAGAGCTTTTGGTTTGTCAAAATACTCTTATTGTCAAATGTTGGTCTCTTGTTGGGATAATGGTTGATTATGGGAAAAAGGGGGAGTTTTTGAATTCTTGATCAATTTCTCTTGAAATACCTCTCTCTATGCCTCAACAAGTGTGTTTGACTTAGAGATAGGAAATTGAGTTTGATTTGCAAAAACAAACCAAGTGGTGGCAAAGAATGATCCCAATATGCCAAATTTGAATCAAAACAAATTTGTGTTCTCATTTGCATTGATGTTGCACTTCTTTTAGTTGCTTTTTGTTGTGTTGGCATAAATCACCAAAAAGGGGGAGATTGAAAGGGAAATGTGCCCTTGGGCCATTTCTAAGTATTTTGGTGATCAAGTGCCAACACAAATGGTTTAAGTGTGAAACTATGCCAAATGGTGGAAGAAGTGCAAAGTCAACACAAAGGTATGATTCTAGACTTAGTACATTGGTTTTTGTGTACTAACATATTTGTCTAAGTGTTAGAATCAGAGAAAATACAATTGGAAAAGACTTGGCTCGAGCAGCCAAGACTCTGCTCAGTCTGGGTGCACCGGACAGTGTCCGGTGGTGCACCGGATAGTGTCCGGTGCGCCAGGCTGGCGTCTGATCAACTGGCTGCTCTCGGGTCTCGATGGCGGCGTATGGCTATAAATCACCGGATTGTCCGGTGGTGCACTGGACTGTCCGGTGAGTTGTCTGCGGCGAAGTCGCCGCTCTCGGGAACCAAGTCAACAGCGTATGGCTATAATTCACCGGACTGTCCGGTGAGACACCAGACTGTCCGGTGAGCCAACGGTCGACCGGGCCAACGGTCGGCCGCGCAATCTGCGCGTGACGCGTGGTCGAGCCAATGGTCAGATGGGGGCACCGGACTGTCCGGTGTGCACCGGACAGTGTCCGGTGCACCAACGGCTCCAAGTCTCCAACGGTTGGCTGCGCCAGAATAGGAAAGAAATCCGCACCGGACAGTGTCCGGTGGTGCACCGGACTGTCCGGTGCGCCAGTAGATAGAAGGCAAGAATTGCCTTCCTGGATTGCTCTCAACGGCTCCTAGCTGCCTTGGGCTATAAAAGGGAGCCCTAGGCGCATGGAGGAGTACACCAAGCACACTTTGAGCATTCTTGATCATTCACACTCTGTCTTTGCGCACTTGTTTGTCATTCTTAGTGATTTGAGCTCCGTTCTAGTGAGAACCTTGTGATATTCATTTGAGCTCAAGTCTTGACCATGTGTGTGCGTATTGCTGTGGATTTGTGTGTGTTGCTTCCCTCCCTTACTCTAGTGCTTTCACTTTGATTCTCATTGTAAGGGCGAGAGACTCCAAGTTGTGGAGATTCCTCGCAAACGGGAAAGAGTAAAGAAAGAAGAACATTGTGGTATTCAAGTGGGTCTTTGGACCACTTGAAAGGGGTTGAGTGCAACCCTCGTCCGTTGGGACGCCACAACGTGGAGTAGGCAAGTGTTGGACTTGGTCGAACCACGGGATAAACCACTGTGCCTCTCTGTGTTGATCTCTTTGTGGTTATTGTGTTTTGCAAGAACTCATCTCTAGCCACTTGGCCTCATTGCTCTAACTCATAACCAAGTTTTGTGGCTTTAAGTTTCAAGTTTTTACAGGATCACCTATTCACCCCCCTCTAGGTGCTCTCAGGTCTTGCAGAGGTTTGACGTGCAGATCCACCAATTGACACCTAATGCCGTGGTGGCCTTGGGGAAGTATGTCTGGGCAGTGACTTCGTATGGCGGTCAGCCCTCCGTAGAGGTCTTCGCTAAAAATTATTGTCTGCACTGGCAGAAGAGAAAAATTGGAAGCAAGATTGCACAGTTTGGATCATGCACCTTTACGCCGAGGACTGGGAAGACTTCGGCGGAAGTTGTGGAACTGGTTCCCTGCGCCCGCAACAAATGGGGCAACTGGTATGATTATTGGTTTTATGTGTCGGGAGGCGAAGTCGAAGACCTCCTAGGACTCCCGGCGGCCGTGATGTGCTCCCACTGCTATGTGGCGTTCCCACCGTTTGAGGTGGCAGAGGATGATAGGGACGAAGGGGCCCTTCGGTGTGCTGCCTGCATGAGTAGCGGGCGCGATTTGATTGAGGAATTCATCAGTTATGGAGTGTGGCCCTTGGCGCATGGCTGGGCACTGGGCGAAGTATGCCCTCGCCAGATTTCCTCCCTAGGCGAGCAGCAAGTGCGAAGTCTGGCCTTCGTGTTGGATCTGCGCGGCTAGGCCTCAGCCGCATTCTTGCGTGAAGTGGAGGATGGAGCTGTGAGGATTGTGGGGCGGTATGTGCCGAGGACGGAGGCCCTATGGAGTTTGGATATTCGTGGATCCAATGTTCGCCTGAATAGGTCTTCGAGTTGAATTGTTTGCCACACGGTGGCTATCCCGGGGATGACGCTGCTGTGGCCATCGACCGCCGTGGGAAGAAACTAGTGGCCATGGCTGAGGAAGGCCCTTCGCGGGAGGCTGCCCTAGCCACTAAGAAGAGAAAAATAGGTACTGCAGTGGGGGGATTGGGGGTCTCTGATCGTTTTGCTATGAAGTTGATGGGGACTTGCGCGACCCTCGGGGGAAGGATGTCTTCGCCCGAGCTCCGGGAGTCTTCGGTGCGAATGCTAAAGGTTACCGGGGGTCGATGGCCAAGGAACATTCTGATCCCCCGCGTGGCCGGCGAAGACATATTTACGTCTCGTATGGCTCGTGAGTTGAAGATTTTTCCTTATGGGTGGAATATTGCTGCTGTTGTATCGGCAGTGATGGAGAGGGATCGTCAAGATGCGGTGCGAAAGCGCCAGACGGTCACTAGGGTCGAGGACACTTTCCGCGAAGCAAAGAAGGCACGGGGGGACGAAGTCTGCCGACCCTGGCGGCAGCAAACCACCGCCGGCCATGAAGCCGACTGCCCCTGGGCCCAGCAAGTCTTCGGGTGGTGCGAGGGCTGCTGCTTCTGGCGCGGGAAAGTTGCCCTCGGCCGAGCCCGCGAAGGAGCGAAGGCCACCGTCGTCGGCGCGCACTGACGTGGCGGCGACGCGTGTTGCCGACATTGACACGGACATCTGCGTGGGGGATTACCTCATTGGTAAGTTTTTTGATGATGACTAGGTCTGAAATGAGATCATGGTGTAGGGTCGGATGCGGGGCAGCTGGCTATTGTCCTGACTACGGTGGCGGCCACTTTGCCAACGGCGGTGGGTGAGGCGAAGGGTGCTTCGCATGACCCGTGGTCCGACTTCTGTGCGAGCGGCGATATTCCCGTCGGCCGCTGCCGCTAAGGATGTGGCGGGCTCTGTGTCCCAGCAGCTGAGGCATGCGTCGCAGCAGCTAAAGCATGTAAGTCGTGTTGGACTTCGATATTTCATTGTTTTTATGTGGTTGCGAATCTCATGGTTTTTTGTGGCAGGCGGCCGACTTCGCTGACCATGTAGCGTTGGGTGCTCTGACTTCGGAGCTTGCTGCCGAAATCAAGTGTCTCTGGGCGCAGCATACGGATGCTGTCCGGGAGAAGTCGGCTGCAGAAAACAAAAGTTGCAGGCTGACGGAGAGGTTGGCTGCTGCGGAGGCCGAGAAGGGGGATCTCCGGCGTCAGCTGGTGGAGGAGAGGAGGGACGCGAACAAGGCCATTGTCGATGCGCAGGCTGCTCAAGCCGAGTCCAAACTTGCGCGGGCGAAGGCCAGTCTCGCCCGCCAACACGCCGAGGAGCTGGAGGCAAGGCTCAGCGGCGTGCGCAACCGCATGGACAAAACCGAAGCCTCGACGCGCGCGGAGGTGGAGCGGATGCATGCGTAGCTCGTGGACGCGTACTAGGAGCTGGGTGCGCGGACCGTCGCCTTCGAAGTGCCTGGCCAAGAGGTGGGCCTCCGCTTCCTCGAGTGGCTACAGGGGGAGCTGGGGGTGCTTTCGACAATCATGACAGGCCTCATGTCCTTTGCCTCCCTCATCACCTGCGAGGGGGCCGTAAATGCTTTGTCCCATGAGGGTGCGGGCACTTCGAGGTCTTCGACCAGTCGGACGAAGGCTTCAAACGCGAAATCTTCCAGGTCGACGACCCGGTGCTTAAGCGGTCGGTGGGGGCACTCTTCGACAGGATGTGGGGTCCTCACGGCCGAGAGACGGTCCAGGAGAGGTCCGACCGGGCAATGGATCAGGTAAAGGCTCATTTTGTGTGGTTATATGTGTGGGTATGTGTGGTTTTGCTGAATGAATGTGCTATTGCTGCAGATGGCACATGACAAAGAGATCGAGGACCTTGGGGATCTAGACAGTGCACTGCCCGAGGCCTCGGGGGTGGAGCTGGCGCCGCCGTCCGATGCGGGCAAGGGCCCCTCGGTGACCCCCACACCGACTAGAGAAGGCGAAGACCCCACGCCAGTCCCTGCGCCGACGGGTGAGGACGCCTCGAAGGCGGTGGTCGAACCAGCTGCCGAAGACCCCGCGGCAGCGGCCGGGCCTTCGCAGGTGGCGGAATAGGGATTAGGGATTTTAAGTGTAAACTTTTGCCTGTGTGATACTGAACCTTAGTTGTTGTGCAGGTTCCGACGTTTGGGCCTGCGCAAGCAACCGCTACTGGCAATACTGATTTTGCGGTGGACTCAACCGTAGTGCCTGCTGATGATAGTTTGTTTGGATCTGTGTCTATGTGTTTTGAGTCTAATGGCGAATCTAGGAGCTCGTTTCCTTGGATGGAGGAGTCCTCGGATGAGGGCTTGGATTATTTTGTTGCATTGGATGTGGCTGTGGCGGAGACTTCGCCGCGTGTGGTGGGTGCTAGGGATCTTTCTAGTGCGAGTGCTGGGTGTAGGCGACGAAGGGTGGTGGGAAAATATAGTGTGGGTGAATTTTCGTGAAGTGGCAGGCGCCGCCGTATGGGGATGGAGCGTGGCCGTCTCCGAGTAGATCGAGTTAGCAAACGAGAATTGTTGTCCTCACCGATTGGGGCGAGCATAGGCGAGGGGGATCTTCGGAAGCTTTTTGAGGGTGAGGAATTGAGGATAATGTTGTTTAATTACAGGGAGATGGGTATCATCCCGAAGGTTGAGCCGATGTAATATGTGATGCCCTCGCCGTGTGTATGTAATTGTAATTTGTATGGCGGTGGCCTGTTGGCCGTATTCCTATGTCTGTGTTGGTCCGACTGTGCTTGTGAGTGACTCTGTGCAGAGTGTCTTTTTAATGAGAGACTTCGATTAACACTATTCCGGCTGCACCCTTGGGCGACTTATGCGCGGAGTGTCTTTTAAATAAAAGACTTAGATTAACGCACATGTTGTGCTATTCCGGCTGCACCCTTAGGCGACTTTCGTACAGAGTGTCTTTTAAATAAAAGACTTCGATTAACGCACTTGTGCTATTCTGGCTGCACCCGTAGGCGACTTTTGCGTGGAGTGTCTTTTAAATAAAAGACTTCGATTAACGCACTTGTTGTGCTATTCCGGCTGCACCCTTAGGCGACTTTTGTGCGGAGTGTCTTTTAAATAAAAGACTTCGATTAACGCACTTGTTGTGCTATTCCGGCTGCACCCTTAGGCGACTTTTGCGTGGAGTGTCTTTTAAATAAAAGACTTCGATTAACGCACTTGTTGTGCTATTCCAGTTGCACCCTTAGGCGACTTTTGCGCGGAGTGTCGCACGCGAGGGTAGTATGCGCTGCCTCTCGCAGTGACTTTGGAGTGGTCGAATGCCGAAGACCGTCGATGCAGTTTTTATCGACATGTTGCGTCGTAGTTTTTGCGGGGGATTTTTGTAGGTATATTACATGGCTCTGCCTCATTAAAAACCTCACCCCCAGGGAGTAAAAGAGTGCGGGCCAGAATAGTACTGTTTGGTGGATTATAAGGGCGCGTGGGCCCTGAGGATTTAAACAAAAAAATTTGCGGAGATTATCAATATTCTAGGAATGCTCTAGGTCTTCGTCGGATGGCGTTGTCAGCCTATACGCGGTAGGAGACACCTTCGTCTTGACGATGAATGGGCCCTCCCACTTCGGCTCCAGTTGGCCCTGTGACTCTGTCCGGGTGGTTCGGACGAGTACGAGGTCTCCTTTGTTGAACTCTCTTGGGACGACTGCGTGGTCGCGCCAGGCCTTCAATTGAGCTTGGTATTTGTTGAGGGCCTGCAGGGCAAAGACGCGGTCTCCATCGATGAGGTCTTTGGACGTTGGTTCGTCTATGTCGGGGACGGCTGATGCGTTTGTTCGGGGTGACCCATGCTTTATTTCCTATGGGGTCATGGCCTCCGATCCATATAGTAGATGAAAAGGAGTGAATCCAGTTGCCCGATATTCGGTCGTGTTTAGTGCCCAGACTACTTTAGGTAGCCGGTCGGCCCAATTACCCTTCCTGTCGTCGAGAAGCCTTTTCTTGATTGCAGTGAAAATCTTGCCGTTGGCGTGCTCGACGACGCCGTTGGATTGCGGGTGGTATACCGAGGCGAAGGCAAGCTTGGTGCCGATGAAGAAGCAGAAGTCCCTGAAGTCCTGGCTGTCAAACTGTTTGCCATTGTCGACCGTGAGCTCGGGCGGGACTCTGAACCGGCAAACAATGTTTTGCCAGAAGAACTTCTGGGCAGTCTTCGACATTATTGTGGATACTGCCCTGGCCTCGATCCACTTGGTAAAATATTCGACGGCGACGAAGGTGAACTTGAGGTTCCCTTGAGCCATAGGTAGTGGCCCGACAATGTCTAGCCCCCAGCGTTGAAGTGGCCATGTGTGGGCAATCAGCTTGGTGAACTGCGAAGAGTTGCCCGAGCGGGGAGAAAACTTCTGGCAAGCTTGGCACGACCGCATGACTCGATTCACGGTGCAAATTATAGCGGGCCAGTAAAATCCTTGATAGAGCACCTTGGCAGCGAGGGCCCTCGGCACTGAGTGAGAGCCGCAAGTTCCGCTGTGGACTTCACGCAAGATCTAGATGCCTTTGGTTTTGGTGATGCATTTAAGCATGGGTTGGCTGACCCCCTTCTTGTATAACTGGCCCTCAATAAGTACGAAGTCCCGGCTTCGGTGCTTGAGGCGCTTGGCCTCGTTGATGTCACTTGGGTGGTAATATCCTTGCAGGAACAGGGTTATTGGGGCCTGCCAATCTTCAGTCATGATGAGGTTTACGATGTGATGGCCCTCGGCGTCGTTGGTTACTTGTAGACTCTCTGGATTGCGGACGGCTGGTGTGCCAATGACATGGTAGAACACGTCGGAGGGCAAGGCTTCGCCTCTAGCCACTGCTTTGGCCAATGCGTCGGCCTCTTCGTTCCTAGCGCGGTCCACATGCTGCAAGGTGAAGCCCTTGAATTGTCACTCAAGACTGCGAACAGCCGTAAGATACTGCATGAGTGCGGGGTCTTTTGCTGAATATTCTTTTTCGACCTGGCCAGCAACGACTTTGGAGTCTGTCTTGACAATGCAGGTGGTGACGCCGAGTGCTTTCAGCTTGCGAAGGCCTAGGATGATGGCTTCATACTCTGCTATGTTGTTGGTGCACCTGTCGGACTCCAGAGCGAAGCTAAGGCATGTGGCGTATCTGTGCTTGACGCTTGTGGGTGAGGTGATAATTGCAGCCGCTCCTGCCCCCGCATGGCACCATGCGCCGTCGCAGTGGATGGTCCACACCTTCTCTGAGGGCTCTTCTTGTTGCTGTGTCGGTCCTGTCCAGTTGACGATGAAGTCTGTGAGGACTTGTGACTTGATTGCTGTCCTGGGCTCGAAGGTGATATGGTACCCGGAGAGTTTGGCTTCCCATTTGGCGATGCAGACGGACGCCTCCGGGTTTCTGAATAGTTTGCCCAGTCCTCTGTCCGAGGTGACCCGCACCTTAAATGCCTCGAAATAGTGGCGCAACTTGCGTGATGCCATGACGACTGCGTAGGAAATTTTTTCTAATTCCGTCATGTTGCATTTGGAAGTCGTGAGGACTTCAGAGACGTAGTAGACTGGACATTGCCAGGTCGTGCCCTCTCTATCTTGCTCTTGGACCAATGCTGCGCTGACTGCATGTGGCAAGGCTGCGACGTAGAGTAGCAGAGGCAACGAGGAGTCAGGACTGGTAAGAATTGCCAATTCTGACAGGTGCTACTTGAGTGTTGCGAAGGCTACCACTTGTTCTGGTCCCCATGCGAAGTCTTTTGCAACACGCAGTGTCTTGAGGAAAGGTAGACTCCGCTCTGCAGACTTGGAAATGAATCTATTAAGGGCGGCTAATCTGCCGATCAGATGCTGGACGTCCCTGGCTAACTGCGGAGGGGTCATGTTGATGATTGCTTGAATCTTGATCGGGTTGGCCTCGATCCCGCAGTGCGACACCAAGTAGCCTAGTATGTTCCCTTGGCGAACACCTAAGACGCACTTCTCGGTGTTGAGGCAAAGTCGTGCGTCCCGCATGTTTGCAAATGTTTCTGCGAGGTCAGCTAGGTGGTCTTCTTTATTTCTGCTTGCGACGATGATGTCGTCCACGTACGTGAAAATGTTGCGGCCCACATGGCTCTCGAGCACCGTCTTGGTGAGGCGAGAGAAGGTTGAGCCGGCATTCATGAGTCCCTCTGGCATTCTGATGAAGCAGTACGTGCCGAAGGGTGTGATGAAACTGGTGCTGGCCTTGTCTTCCTCCTTCATATATATCTGGTGGTAGCCGGAGAAGCAGTCAAGAAGTGACATGACTTCGCATCCGGCAGCACTATCGACTATCTTGTCGATCCGTGGCAGCAGGAAATTGTCCTTGGGCCAACGTAGGATAGGCAATTGGTTCAATGAAATTGGCCTCCAGCAGGCGGTGAACTTTGGCTTTGGCGGCTTCTGTCTTTTCATCGGACATTTTGTGCAGCTGTTGCTTTTTTGGGCGCGCCGAAGGGTCGATGCCCAGACTGTGCTCGATGACTGTGCGGCTGACTCCGACCAGGTCGTGGGCAGACCAGGCGAAGACGTCCTTGTTTCTAGAAAGATAGGAGATGAGTTTCTCCTTGTCCTGCGAAGTCAGGTATTCGCTAATTACGACTGTCTGCTTGGGCGTTGCCGGGACGAGGGGGACTGTCTTCGTACCGTCGTTGCTCTGCAGCTGTGCCTTGACTTTTTCGTTGGTGGTTGGTCAGGTCGCCTCGGAGACTTCGCGCTACGTTGTAAGGCAGTGTACGTTCCACTGGCCTGGAACGAAGTCTCTCTCAATGTTGCGCGCAGTCTACTGGTTACCATAAACCGTTATCACACCCTACGGGCCCAGGATTTTCATGCAGAGGTACAGGCCATGAATAGCCACTTCAAATTTGTTGATGGAGCTCTGACCCATTATAGCATTGTAGGGGTAGACCATGTCAACGATGTCAAAGGTGACCTGTTCGCTTCGCGCATTGGGTGCTACGCCGAAAGACACGGGTAGCTCTATCTTGCCCATAGGGAAAGTACCCTTGCCGTCGAAGCCATATAGGGGGTTGTCCGAAGGCTTGAGTAAGCTGTGGCTGATGCCCATGTGGTCGAAGGCGTGCAGGAAGATGATGTTCGCCTGGCTACCATTGTCAACTAGGACTTTGTGCAGGTCCCAGCCCGCCACACTACAGTTGATTACCATGGCGTCGACATGGGGTGTGCTGCGCAGATCGACATCTCTGGTGTTGAAGGTTAGTGGCACATGTGACCACTTTGTCTGCACGACTGGGCCGATGAGGGCGACGTGGTTGACGCTTCGGTAGTGATCCCTCTTTTGTCGCTTCGTCTCGAAGTCAACGCTAGACCCTCTGGTGATCATATGGATGACTCCGCGATATGGCTGATCGGCGAAGTCTTCCTGCTTTGGCGCTGGTGGGTGATTTTGGTGGTGTGGGTTTGGGTGATGCGGAGGCAGAAGTGGGGGTGGGAGCACTTGTACTTACTAGTGATGCTGATATGCATGATTGGGTGGGTGCTGGATATGGACGTTGTTGTATGGTTGATGGTGGTGATAGGTGTGCACGACAACTCTTTGATTGTCGGCTGGTTGCGCCCGAGACATCCTGTCCCTGGTGGCCTTTGTTTCTGGGCAATCCCTTGTTGGGTGCGTGCAGTCTTCGCCATGAAACAGGCAGTAATATCTGCACGGTTGTTGTGCCCGTCCCCGGCCCCGTCCACGTGTGCCATTACCGTGGCCCTGGGGGGATAGTCTTGACGGCAAGTGGCTTTGCCAGCGGGGTGCTGGTTGGCTATGTTATGCACTTGCTGCTGACTGCGGTTGTCCCGTCCGGAGTCTGACTGCGAAGGCCTTGTCCAGGTTTGGCTGGACCGCGGAGGGTCCTTGGGCTTTCTCTAAGACTCGACCTTGCGCTGATGGAGCTCTTCAGATCTGGCGTATTTCTCAAACAACTGATAGAGCTCTTGGAGATTTTTGGGTGGGTCCCTGATGCAGTGACTGTATAGGACGCCAGCCCGAAGGCCACTGATGGCATAGTGTATGGCAATTTGGTCGTCAACCGAAGGCAGTTGTGACTTGAGAGTCAAGAACTTGCGATAGTACTCCTGTAGGGTTTCCTTCTCTTGCTGTTTGCAGAGTGACAGCTCGGCCAACGCATCGGTGTCTGGGCGGTACCCTTGAAAGTTGAGCAGAAACTTGTCTCGGAGACTTCTCTAGGAGTCAATGGACAATGGGGGCAACCTGGAGTACCAGGTCAAGGCCGAACCCTCGAGGGTGATGATGAAGGACTTGGCCATTGTGGTGACATCCCCTCCGGACGATGCAACAGCGACTTGATAGCTCATGATGTATTGTGTTGGGTTGGTGCTGTCGTTGTACTTGGGGTAGGTCCCTGCCCTGAAGTTGGTGGGCCATGGTGACACTTGGAGTTGCGGCGCCAAGGGGCTTCGCTCATCAAGGTAGTTGATGCCTTGGAAAGCTGCGGCGTGCGGGATGAAGGGTTCGCGCTGGGGAATGAATAAGTCTCCGGCTGGCGCGCACTGTTGGAGGGGTGGGTCGTGCTGCAGATCGTGCTAGCCTTCGCTCTGCATGAGCGCAATCTCTTGCTCGAGTTCCCGGGCTTTCTGCTCCTCGTCTCATATCATCTGGTGCACTTTGGCTTGCGCGGTGACACATTGGCGCTTGGCCTCAAGGATGTCTTTCTGCTTTTGGAGGTTGCAGTTCTTGATGCGCAGGGCCCGTAGTTGTAGCTATTCTTCGGCTGAGATGCCGATGACCTCGCCGTCCTCTGTTGCGTCTTCGCCCTCTGGTGGAGCGAAGCCTAGGGGCGGTACTTGTGGTTGTCCTCCAGAGCTGCAGGTGCGGAGGGTGCCTTCGGAAGTGGGTGGATCGTTGTGCTGTCTCTTGCTGAGAACTTCGTCTTCGCAGGCTTCTTGGGGGGTGTTGTCTGCGAGGGCCTTGCCCTTTTTCTCAGCTAGCAGTGCTGCCTTCGCTGCTTCATCGACGGATGGGGCTGCCTTCGAACTAGCTCTCTTGGGTGCCATCCTGGGTGATTTGTTCGTAGCACGAACGGTGGACGCCAAGTCGGAACTTTCTCTCCTGGGCAAGTTGATCCAACGGGGGAGTGAAAAGAGTGCAAGCAAGGTTTAACTCGAGATGGCAATTGCTCTGTTAATCTAGCCTCTTAAGGACTCTGTACGGGGGTATTTATAGGTGCACGAGTGCCCAACGTCCCATTGTAAGGATGTTTATGCCCTCGGGCACCTGGACTATC
This sequence comes from Zea luxurians, assembly GCA_029449295.1. Lineage (NCBI taxonomy): Eukaryota > Viridiplantae > Streptophyta > Magnoliopsida > Poales > Poaceae > Zea > Zea luxurians. The sequence continues at coordinate 37,070,275 of JAOPSE010000001.1, read as the reverse complement.
CCCAGAATATTCCCATAAGGGAGCGTTACAGACCGTTATTACAGAAAAGCTATTACAAATCAGGCCCGTAACACGCCTCTCCATACGGGGCCTATTACAGTGGGCCGAATCCTGTGTGGGCCTCTAGGTCGGGTGAGGACGTGGGATGGAGTGGCTTCGTCGTAGGCCTTCGCCTTGCAGTAGGAGGACGAAGGGTGGGCCACGCCGGTCATCTTGCCTCCGTTGGTGCGACGAGGTGACGAAGGCCTAGAGCGAAGGGTAGCGTCTTCGCCTTCGCCCCAATAGGCTTTCATGTCAAAACAGTGGTACTAAATGATAAATAATAATATTACAAAATTATAGGAACTAGAATGGATTAATTTGGACTTAATATGAATTTTCTAGGGATTATACAAATTCTAGCAATTATTTTTACACTAAAAATAAATTTCTATTTCCTTTTCCCTTAATTTTCTATCTCCTGGATTGGGCGCAAGATTAAACCAAAGTCCAGGGGCTGTTACAGAATTGCTACTAAGACACAGAGTGTTATATGCAGGACGACGGGTTGATTTCCTTATACCAGGGGTCTCCTACGTAAAATTACCTAGGCGAAATGGTATTGGAGAGTTCTGGCCATTAGATTAGAGATCGAGCGTCGGGATCTAATGGCCCTAAAAACAAACCAGTATGCAATCTATGCCATCGGATCTGAATCCCATGGATCGGAGTCTATGCGCACGTAATAGATTTCAGGCCCTCGGATTCCCGATCTATGCCCACGATTTAATGAAACCTGATGTAGGCATCCACCATCCGATCCCGATCGAACGCCCATCACGCCATTGGCTGAACCGTTAACCTGCTTCTAATCGTGGCCATCGATTCTGGATCACACGGCCCTACCTTCATCTTCTCTGCGCACCCGAGTAGGACGGCGGTGTCGCCCAAACCACGGCGAACCCTCACTAGCACGAACACAATCTACGACTTTAGTGCACGAACTCCCTAACCCTGAGGTTCTACACGATGCGGAGATGAATGCGATTCCTAGGAAAAGGTTCTCACCACGAAGTAGGCGTAGCTGTGCGCGTTCACGGTGCAAGGCGGAAGGAGGGCTCGGTCTTTGCTCCGATGAGGAATTCCTGTCGCCCTGATGTCTGATTCTCCTCGACACGCCCGTGAGCAACACCACCACACTCCCGCGATGCCACCGACCCGGATCCGGATCAACAGCGACTTAAACACCCGGTTGTCCACACGGTGGCCCCAATTCCACTCTCTCTCCCTACGATGTCGAGCTCACGGCACATAGGGAGTGGTGAAGAAAGCGGCAAAGTGCTAAGAGGTTAGAGAAATAGGGTTGCGGCCGCCTTAAATCCACCCGGGACTGGCGACGTGGGGGAGAGCGGTGCCCGATTCACGCGGAGCTCGTTGCGCACGGCGGTTGACGACGAGGTGGAGTTGTACGCGCGGGCCCCATTGGCAAAGACCGCGTGAGTGTACGGGAGTGGCCCCACATGGCAGCAGCAGTGCAGAAAAGGCACTGGTGACACGGGCCCGCCTGTCATGGTCAATCCGCAATCTGGCGCGCTCGTAGAAGCTGACCACTCGGGCCCGCATGTCGGCAAAAGTTGTGAGGTGAGAGTGAGCGCGTGGGAACGACGAGTGGGACCCAGTTGTCAGCACTCTCGCGCCGCTGGGCTGCGCAGCGCGTAGGAGGAATGGGCCGCCTGTTTTAGTTTGGGCCCATCACTCCATTTCTCTTTTTCTTTTCTTTTCCTTTTTCCTTTTCTGTTTTCTTTTCCCTTTTTATTTTCAAATTTGAATTCCCATTCAAATTTAAACTTTGTGCTAAATTTGTTTTATTATTAAATATTCATCTTAAACATGGTATGGGTGAATTCATCTATTTTTAATGTTTATTTCATGTTATTAGTGCTTCTCTTTTCTCCAAATTCTAGGATCCCAATTTTAATTATGAATTACAAATTAAACATTAATGTCTTTCTATAAATTTTTATCTCTCAAGTGCACAGACAAATAAAGTCCAGCATGATGCATGCATTATTTTTGGTGTAATTAGTTAATTAATGACTTTTGGGGTGTTTGTTTACATCTGATAATAAATAGATGTAAAAACTTGTATGAAATCCAACTATGTTTTCATTTTACATTTTTGGGTATTACAGGTTGTCATTGCAGTGATTGGCATCCAAATCGGCGTCAACACCTACTTACACTAGTACAATTTGGCTCTATACAAGCGGTAGGCTTTTTACATCACAGGCGGTTCGGTTAGAAAACCGCCTGTGATGTCACAGGCGGTTCGGTACGCCTGTGATGTAATAGTATCACAAGCGGTTTTTGTTTAGAACCGCCTGTGGTGCTCTATCCTTTTCACAAACGGACCGTAAGGAAAAACCGCTTGTGATTGTGAAAATATGAAAAATACAATTTAAATATGAAAATATTTTAATTTTTAACAGAAATATGCAAATACAATTTAAATGAATTAATATCTAATTTTTAACAAAAAATATGCAAATTCAATTTAAATGAATTATAATAGCACACATAGATAACTAGAGAGATTTTAAATTAATTGGCAACCACAATTCATAGTCGATCATACATGATAACAAATACAATTTGATTCATACAATTTTTCATGAACTACCATTTTTCCGCATGTATGGCTTTAAGTTCTTATCAATTTTCTTTTCCACACGCTTGATTCTCTCTGGACCGTTAAAGACGAACATCTCTTCATACTTATTGTATTCCTCATCTTGGTCTCCCACATTCTCAACTCCAACAATTTTTTGCTTTCCAGAAATAACTACATGCATCTTCTCATCTGCTGGATCGAGTACATAGAACACTTGTGCAACACATTCGGCGAGAACCCACGGGTCATCTTTATATCCTACTTTCTTTAAGTCTACTAGTGTGAGTCCGTAGTTATCCACTATCACCCCCACGGGATGTTGTACCCATTGGCACTTAAATAAGGGTATTTTCATGCTTGGGCCATAATCAAGTTCCCATATTTCCTCTATGAATCCAAAATATGTGGTCTTCTGTCCATGTAGGTCAAAAGCATCGATACGAACACCGCTATTTTGTGCAACACTTTTCATGTCTTTTGATTTAGTATAGAATGTGTACCCATTGATGTCATATGCTTGCCATGATGTCACAAAACACGATGGCCCAGAAGCCAAATTCTTCATTGTTTTCTCTTCCAAAGAGTCTCCGAATGGGATGTTTTTGTCCATTAACCATTTGCTGAAACGATGTTTGTGCTCCCTCATGATCTAGTCCTCTGTGCGGTTCTGATTTTCTTTACGAAGCTCATCCAGGTGTTCCTCTATGTAAGGCTCGGCTATCGTGAGATGTTGTAGTACACTACCATGAGCACAATGTACTAGCTTGTAATCCTCAACCCGAAAAGTTTTCTTGCCCATTCTCCCTCTCCCACATAGTTTACCCTCATGTTTAGGTACAGGCACACCTATCATTGTTCCGTCACTGATGTAATCTATACAGCTCTCAATCACTTCTTCTGTAGTGTATCCCTCCATGATTGAACCCTCTAGGTGAGCGCGATTTCGCACATAACCTTTTAATACTCCCAGGTATCGCTCCAACTGAAACATATGATGTAAATATAGTAGCCCTAATATTTTTATCTAATCCACGAGATGTATGATTAGGTGTACTTGCATATCAAAAAATGATGGAGGAAAACACATTTCAAGCTTGCACATAGTCTCGATGATGTATGCCTTTAGATAGTCCAAGTCTTCTAAAGCTATTACTTTTTGTGAAACCGCATTGAAAAAGTAACACAAGCGTGTGATGACAACTTTGACATGCTCTGTTTCGAGGGCTCTTACCGCAATTGGGAGGAACACCGTCATCATCACATGGCAGTCATGAGAGTTGTAGCCAAATAGAGACAAGTCCTTCATCCTGACTAGTCTGCTGATATTGGATGAGAAACCTGTGGGCACTTTGACCCCACGCAAACATTTGCAAATCTTTGTTCTCTCCTCAACTGACAAGGTGTAGCTAGCTGGGGGGAGGTAAGGCTTCCCTTTGCCACTATCCACTGGATGAAGTTCCGGTCTGATTTGAAGATCTACTAGATCATTGCGTGATTTGAGTCCGTCTTTTGTCTTACTCGGCATGCCCAGCAAGGTTCCAATGATGCTATCAAAAACATTTTTTGTTACATGCATCAATTCAATGCTATGGCAAATTTCCATATCCTTCCAGTATGGGAGGTACTTGAAAAAAATTGATTGCTTCTTGAAAGTTGTGTAAGTTGAAGGGTCAGCTCTCTTTCTCTTTTCTCCTTTGTTTTTTACCTTTCCGAATACAACATGAATGTTCTTTATAATTTCAAAAACAAGTTTCCCACTATAAGGCTTTGGTGCACCTTCACTTTCCAGTTGATTGTTAAATTCCTCTTTCATCTTTCGGTACTTATGCTGCTTCATCAAGAACCGTCTGTGTCCCATGAACACCAACTTCTTGGATGATTTAAGGTACATGGAAGCAGTTCCATCGACGCACACTACACAACCATTCTTTCCTTTAGTCTTTTGCCCTGATAGTGTGGCGCCACCGGGAGAATCATGGATGGTAACAAATATAATTGCTCTTAAGTTGAAATACTCATGGCAATACTCATCCCATATTCTAACTCCTTCATTTCAGAGCTTTGTCATATCTTCCACAAGAGGTTCTAGGAACACATCAATATCAACACCGACTGATTTCGGACCTTGAATAAGAATAGTCAAGATAATGTACTTTCTTTTGTGACACAACCATGATGGAAGGTTGTACATCATTAAAGTCACGGGCCAGGTGCTATGTACACTTCTTTTTTCACCAAATGGATTCATTCCGTCTGTACCCAAAGCAAATCTTACATTTCTGGTATATTTGGCAAACTCAGGATACATAAGATCGAAATTTTTCCATTGTGATGCATCAGCAAGGTGTCGAATCTGTTTGTTATTCTGCTTGCGATTTTCAGCATGCCAACGCATAAGCTCAGCCTCCCTAGGATTTGAGAACAAACGTTTTAAGCGATCAATTACTGGAAGATACCACATCACCAAAGCTGGGATCTTTGACTTCTTTTTCCCATCCATGTCATCAAAAGTGTCATCGTCACTTTTAGGTCCAATAGTGGATTTTTTGTTTTTATTTTTCTTCGGGAATTTTTTTACACAGTCTTGATTGTAGCTCTTCTTGTATCGACTGACATTGCAAACTGGGCATCTTGATGCATTCTCAATATCGCCACGATACAGAATACAATGGTTCGGACATGCATGAATTTTTTGCACACCCAGAGCTATGGGAGATATAAGCTTCTTCGCTTTATAAGTGCTTGTTGGTAGTTTGTTGGGTTTTGGTAGTAATTGGGACAGAAAATTCAAAAGATCTGTGAAGCTAGTATCAGACCATCCGGCGCTAGCCTTCAACTTAAGAAGTTCTAGAACTGTACGCAGTGTAGTAAACCCTTTGTCACAACCCTTTGATTCATCATATAAAGGTTCTTTTGAGGCACTTTCCAGTCCCTCCATTTTAGATAGCCCTTTCTGCGATCCCACAGAACTCAACATTTCTGGTTCCATATGGCGCAACATCTCTTCGCAATCAAATTCTTCAAAATCTTGATTAGCATCCACATAATCCACTTTACCATCAACTTTAAGATCTAAAATTCCGACAACTCTCTCGTCATTACTAGGCACTTCACACGGATCCAACTCACCATGTTCTGACCATATCGTGTAATTGTTTTAAACCCTCTTTTTAGCAGATGTGCTTGGATTACTCCTGTATCTCTCCAAGCTATCTTATTATCACAATCGATGCACGGACATAATATCTCCTTACTCTTTCGCAAATCCGCGTGCTTGTTGGCCGCTTCAATAAAGCTTCTCAAATTTCGAATGTACAACGGATGTGGTCTTGGCACATTATACATCCAACCTCGGTCCATTACCTATCCCTATATTGATTAACGTCAATATCGAGATGTAACATGAAAAAATAAATGTACATGAAAGTTAAACAAGATCATATCGAGATGTACCTAGCACATGATACAAAAAAAATTAAAATATCCCTAATTAATTGAATTTAATCCCTAAATCATAAACGAATTAATGTGCATGAAAATGAAACAAGATTGCAGCAATATAGGTACCTTGAGGTGAGACAACTCTTTATAAAAAATCTTTAAATTAGATCAACTACAAGTCCAAATCTTGGAATTCCTGAGTTTTTCTTCAATTCCGGTCTATATTACAAAATTGAGGCAAAAAAATCGTATCAAAATGAGAAAGAAAACAAACGGAGATCATATATATGCATAAACTCTTGAAATCAATCAATAAAATCAAAAACAAAACCTTCTCCCCATAGATCAAAAAAATCCGCCGCCGCTACAGTGCGCAGCTTGGCGGCGTGTCGGGCTCCGGGAGTTAGGGTTCCTGCGCTGGAACCACCGAGCCTTTTATACTACATACACATCATAGGCGGACTTTTAGAAAAACCGCTTGTGATGTGTAACATCACAAGCGGTTTTCTATTTCGACCGCCTGTGAAGTTTACATATCACAGGCGGTCGAAATAGAAAACCGCTTGTGATGTTACACATCACAAGCGGTTTTTCTAAAAGTCCGCCTGTGATGTGTATGTAGTATAAAAGGCTCGGTGGTTCCAGCGCAAGAACCCTAACTCTCGCTCGGATTGATACTACGCCGCCAGGCTGTTACTGTGCCACGCCGTCGCCGAGCCCAAGCCCAAGCCCAAGCGTCACCGTCTCTGAGCTGGGCGCCCGCCACGCCGCCGTCTACGAGCCCAACGCCGCCGTCCCTGAGCCCAAGCCCAAGCGCCACCGTCTCCGAGCTGGGCACACGCCACGCCGCCGTCCCCGAGCCCAACGCCGCCGTGCACCGCCACCACCTCCTCCTCCAGGTACGCACACACGCACACACCATTTGCCAGCACCATGTCCATGCCGCACACCACCCACACGGTGGCGGGGAGGAAGAAGACGACCATCCATACGTGTATGCTTCAAAGCTGTAGACCTGTAGTTGTTTTTTCACAGTTCTTTATACGCTTAAAGTTAGGGGTGAGTAAACCACCAAGACATTAAAAACTTGTAATGTTGCTTTCTTATCTGCCTTCTCAACGAAGCTCATCGCGGTGCAACTCTGGATGACTAGATCACTTTGGGGCAAATGCCAGAACCCGATGACTGGATCAGTTAGAGGACCCATGTTCCGACTGTAGCTCCGCTGGCATCGTTGGTCAGTTCCATTTCATGCCCCCTATTGTAATTTCTCTGGCTCTGGCATGTAGAGTGTAGAAGAAGAGGCATGTGCAGAAATATACAAGAAAGAAAAATAAACCTGCACGTTAAATGTATAGAAGGCAACTAGATTGAATGGATGAAGACAGGTATAGCTAGTAGTACTTTCAGTCTTCTTCTTCTTTTGACAAAGCTCGGAACACTACTATTAAATAGTTCTTGGGAACTGATAGGAGTCATAGAATAGGAACTTCTTATCTATCTGCAATTCCCCACTGCTATCTTCTGAAAGAACTGTAACATGCGCTTTCAACCATTTTTCGCATCCTTCTAATCCATCATCCCCATTGGTTGCACAGCCTGTATCTGTTCTTAAGAACCCCAAAATCTGTGCAACATATCCCACAAGTATAGTTGGGCGATATGACCTAGACATGCATTTCATGGCTTCAAAGCACATCCGCTCCACATATAGATTTGTTAATGAGAATGGTTACAACATCAGGAACTTCTTCCAAGAAGAATATTGCATTTTAAGCTAGTATATTGCTCTTTACCCATGGGGCATGAGTTCAAATTGGGTGCCTTCTTGTATAGTTTGAAAAAATGAACGTAATTGCCAGATAAAACAGAAGCATGAACTGCAAGGGCATGCTTAACAACTGCATCTTGTTTGGCTTCTTTTGACAAGCTGAAATAAAAAAGATACCAATTACACTCCACTTCTTTTGTAGGCAAAATAAAAAATAAGGTGATCATAATCTGCTGCTACCCTCTTTTTGCCCTATAAGCCACATCCTTGTTTTCCCTCTGATCCCTGCCTTTGTTGCGATCTCAATTTTGATTGTGAGACTTGGTCATTTTCAGTTTCAGAGATGGAAAAAGAGCCACTTGACATGGTTGAGAGCTCAGTTCGAGTCATCGAGACACATGTTGACATCATTCGCAGTCTAGTGACTGATGGGGTTGTGGATACTAGTGAACTGGAATCAGTGTACACACTTAAGACCACTTTGTTTCAAATTGGAGATGTATGCGACATGCTTGAGAAGTGTGCTCTGTCCATCAAAAAGTATGCTGACTCCAAGAGGGCTAAAATTATTCAAGATGAAGCCCTGCAATATGCTGAAGATGATGAAGCTGCAGATGATTTGGAGGAACTCCCAAGCCCAGATCTCCTTACTCAAGCCGACATATTGGAAAAATATTTTGGAATTGAGTATGATAGTGACCAGTCAAGGGGTTGTTGATGTTTAGTCCTAAACAACACGATATGAGTATCGTAGGTTTCACTCTTAGAGATAATGTATTTTATATGAACCTCTTAGAGAGTGTCAAGTCAATAAACTATCTTCGAGTACTATTGGGAAGTGGATCTCTTTGATGTATTTTTTTCCCTAGTGATATCGATGGTGCCGAGTAGCACCAAATTTGGACTTGTGTCCATATCTATAGATGCTAGTAGTTGAGCACTAGCGCCTACAATCTTGACTACCTCATCCCTATTCTCTGTTTGGGACTTATATGGAGAATGGCATCGGTTGAATGCCTGAATCGGGTCGGGAAGCACGGAGTAGATAGAAGTGCACTTTCCAATGTAGTTAGACAGAGAAGGCATGGTTGTGATGTTATAATGCTGAAGGACCCCAAGAAGAGATTATGCCCTATCATCCACCACTGCCCGTTATTTGTGGGCTTCACCAAGGGCTGGAAACATTTGGTGACATCAAACGACCTTCGGGCTGAGGACGTCTGTGAGCTTGTTTAGGGGCCAGACGATGGTGAGCCGGTGTACTATGTCCGGATGTGTGGTCACAAAATTTAAAGCCGCCCCGGCTTCATGTGTGCGCTTCTCTTCTCTTAGGTGAGTTGCTAAGTGATCTTAGTAGCCGACATAAGAGAAGAGAAGCGCACAGATGAAGCCGGGGCGGCTTTAAATTTTGTGACCACACATCCGGACAGAGTACACAGGCTCACCATCGTTTGGCCCCTTAACAAGCTCGCAGACAACCCCAGCCCGAAGGTCGTTTGATGTCACCAAATGTTTCCAGCCCTCGGTGAAGCCCACAAATAACGGGCAGTGGTGGATGACAGGGCATAATCTCTTCTTGGGGTCCTTCAGCATTATAACATCATAGCCATGCCTTCTCTGTCTAACTGCATTGGAAAGTGCACTTCTATCTGCTCCGTGCTTCCCGACCCGATCCTACCCCGGAGTAAAGGCAGGTTTGGGCTTTCGGTTTGGGGAGTAAAGGAGGGACACGAAGGCGGGTTTGGGCTCGATTTCTTTTGAATCACCTTTTCTCCAAGTTCCCTTATTGATGGAACCAATATATCAGACTAACAGTATACCCCTTTCTCGATGGAACCAGCTTGAATGGCAGACAACGAGCAGCCTACGATGGATGTGGTCTGCACCGGTGCGTCTAACAAAGTTGATGAAGACGCGACCAAACTTGAATGGCAGACAACGAGCAGCTCCGGTGTAAGGAGCGGGGAGCATAGTTCTAGTGACGACAATCCTTGTACTCCTATACCTCCAAGGAAGAAAAAAACATCAGATGAGCTTGATGCCGACTATATTCCCAACGATGAAGAGGTAAATAGAAATATGCCGACTATATTCTAAAATAATGTTCATATATGAAAGGCCATTAATTGTTTCAATATATAGATTTCAAATGAAGAGAAGAAAGAGGATGCATGTTCTACACGAAACACGGAGGATGCTCCGATGCCTGAATCATCCATTTCACATAAGCGGAAACGAGGGCGACGAGGTCTGAATCAGATGAAAGAAGGTACAGTTATGTACGTAACAAAACTAAATGCAGAGGGGTTTCCTGAAGAACCACTTGACGTGGTTACAAAGTTTCGAAATTCTTGTGGGTCTACTGTTAGATATATAGTGCCAATCACACTTCAAAAATGGAAGGATTTAGATGAAGACACCCGCAATAAGCTATGGGCTAAGTTGTCTGAGTCATTCAAGTTCCCAAAAGGCACAGAGGATGCAGTAAGGAAGTCGATGCTCTCTGCTATGGCCAAGATGTTTCATGGGTGGAAGGCCGAGATGAATAGGGAATTTGTTAAGAAGAATAAGGTTCCTCCGCCCAAGAAAATGGGGAAAATCACTCAAGCTCAGTGGGAGGAATTTGTTCGTCAGAAGACCGAACTGAAGGCCAAAGAACTAGGCGAAACTAATTCTCAGAGAGCGAAGATGAACAAACACCCCCATCGCCTGGGGTCAACCGGATATCACCATAACGTTGTGCAGTGGAACAGGATAATCGAGGAAGCTATAGCTAACGGCACTTTGGACCCAATATTAAAAGATATCGATGAGCGAGCTATTCGTTGGATCTTAGGTCGGGCAGGTTTGAGTGAGGACGGCAAACTTTTGCATCCAGAATTGGTAGCTGAAGTTTCGACAAAAATTCAAGAATATGCAGATAAGAGAAAAAAAGGTGAATTTAAGCCTCAGAGGGAGAATGACATACTAACTGCAGCACTAGGCAATCCTGAACACACTGGATGGGCTCGGGGAATCTCTTCTAAGATTTCCTGGAGAGAGGCGTTTCCAGAGTATGCGTCGTCATATAGGAAACACGAGAAGTCGAAAAGAACCCTTGAAGAGACTATTGATGAAAGGGTACAAAAGGCTATTAATGACGTGATGAACAAAATGAAGAAAACAGAATGCATATCATTTGAACTCAAGCCAAGCCACATGAGTCCACCTATAGTCCCTAGCAGCGTAGGATCTGTGCAAGACTTCACCAAGTACCCTGTAGACGATATTGTTGAGGACAAGCCTTGCTTTCTTCATATTCCAATCAATCGATCTGGGACAAAAACAAAACAAGCTGCTACTGGTTTGGTAAAACCAGGACTTGTTAACTACAAGGATAATCCTGTCCCGCCACACTATGTTGTGGTCCAAGTTCTAGAAATCACAGACAGTGGTTGTGAAGATTGGGAGATAGACTTTCCAGTTGAGGGAATCATAACTTTGCAGGAGGCAATGAACGAGTTGGTCCTTTGGCATCGACACGACATCAAGTTGGGTGATGAGCCGATCTTAAGCCGTGTATCGCGTCATAAGTCACCAACGCCGAATTCAACATCAATGCAACAAAAAGATAGTTCGATCATTCCACACCCCATGGTGCAGGAAAATATGACACCGACCTCCAAAAAAATCGTTGAAACAATCATATCGCCTCTTGCGAAGGAACTCGACGAGGGGGACGTATACAAAATTGTTCCTCAGAATGTCGACGTCAACATCAAAAAGGAAGCAAAGGTTGGCACCAATGTTGAAGGGCCAACTATTTCAAAGAAAATTCATCAGCGAATCGCCACTGACGATGTCAAGAAACCGTCAGAATCAGTGTCACACTACCTGCATAAATTGCGGAGAGTTATGACAAATCAATCAAAAGCGGAATCAGCATCTCATGGAGTAGGCACACGGTCCCAAATAGACAATTTCGAAGTATGGGAAGAAGATGGAATGATTCATACTCAAGAATCATTACGTCTTAAAACCAATATCTCGATATACAAGAAGGAGGATGTTCCTCCTAAATTTGTGAATGGGAGGCCGTTCTTGACGACGGTGCAACTTTCTAAGTTGTCGACTCCGGAGATTAGAATGCATGAGTGGTACATGGTGGCTAGCAACAAATACAAACTCGAGGACTTCACATTTGTTGTGCCAGAAGATGCATTTTGGAGCAATGATCATATAGATCCTGTGCGGCATTTATTCTTTGACGATCTCTGGTCGTTGTACCACCGACAAAGGATGGAAACCAACTACTTAACCCTCTTTTGCTTGTAAGTACCTCTAAACTTTCATATTTGTTAGTTTTGTACACGCACACATAAACGAGAGTCTAACGATTAACACTTTTACACGTAGGATGCAATACATGGATGATAAGAAGAAACAACTTAAGACAGGGTTTCTTGACCCGTTGATGATATCCCAAGCTCGCTACAAAGAAGTTGCTCGGAGACATGGAGAAGAATACAAAGACTTGGACGACGCTGAATTTGAGAAAGCCGTGAAACAGAATCAGAGAAAGAAAATGAAGGTAATGGCGGCATACATTGGACGAGCCATGTATAATCATGTACAACATGGCAAGGACTTAATAATAGCTCCGCACCACTTTAAGTAAGTTATCGACATGGTTTTGAACTATAAATTATGGCAATCGTGATCTTAACATGTGTTTTTGTCTATGTCTATATAGTGACCACTACATTTGTATCATGATCTTTCCAAAGAATGGTAAAATCGTGGTCTTCGACTCACTGAGAATGGAAAAGGCTACGTATAATGACTTCTTGAAGATTTTAGAGAAGTATGATTATTATTGCACACTTGTACTTATTACAACTTAACAAATGTATTCTTAATCTCACAATGCTATTCTTATATGCAGTGCATACCGTTTTTATTGGAAAGATCTTGGCGGCGAACATCCAGAGGACAAGCCTAATTTGTCAATATCATTATTTCTATATGGTGACAAACAACCTCCGGGTACTGTCCTGTGCGGTTATTATGTATGCGAATGGTGTCGTGTCACCTTCCATTACATGGTTAATCGTGAGGATGTAAGTTCGCTATCATTGTCTATGTTGCAATTTTTATGTTATATTGTTGCTCATCACATTACTCTCTTAGCACTGCTTGCTTTTTGCTTTCATTGCAGGTTTCTAAATCCAAGATCAATGCTGAATGGTTAGAAAGAGATATGGTTTCCGTCGGCGTGGCTAAGGTTGTAAGAGACTTGCTTTAATTTATGCGCCGTGAAGTTCTTCATCAACAAGGGCTATTCTACAATACAAATGGAAATTTGCAACAATTCCCAGAACTAAGTTTGTACACGATATCACACAGTGTTTAGGTCTTTAGTTAGGAACTTTAGATGTTTAGTTGTCTATGTAACTTTGAGATGTTTAGTTGTCTATGGAACTTGATATGTGTATAAATCTATGTATGACGATGGAACTTGATGTGGATGAATCTGTGTATGGAACCTGTTATGGAACTTGATATGTATAAATCTGTGTATGCAATCTGTGTGAATCTGTGTATAATCTGTGTATGAAATCTGTGTATAATCTATGTTTGAAAATTCTGTATATAAATCTGTATATTGAAAACCATCTGTGATTTATATTGTATGCAGTCGGACTTATATTAAAAACCGCCTGTGATGTGTGGATAACACAAGCAGTTAGGATAAGAAACCGTCTGTGATGTGCGTCTATCACAGGCGGTTCCTTTGAACTGGACCGCCTGTGATGTGTGTCCTTCACAGGTGGTTTTTGATTGACCGCCTATGATGTTGTGTTACATCACAGGCGGTGCACCACAAGCGGTTCCTGGAACTGCCTGTGTAGAGACGAACCAAACCGCCTGTACAGAGGTTTGCTGTAGTAGTGTTAGCAACATTATATATACCTTGAGGTTTGTAAATTAATAATAGTTGATGGTATAATTGTTAATTGGCACCCTCCGAACAAGTATAAACTTACCGACCACTGAATATAGTAGTAGACCTGTAGACGTGGTGAATACATGCATGACTGCTTCGTTTACATGTTGTTCCCGTGGGGTGGCGGCAGCATGCTGCGGCTCCTGGTGCCGGAGTCTGGGCAGAAGATGAGCTGATATTCCACAGTGCCGTTGCAGGTGAAGGTGCTGCTCCTGTCGTCGTACGCGTAGCTATACGATTGCGGGCACTGCGCCTTGAATAGCTTGGAGTAGCCGCTCGGCTTGCACGTGGCCGGCGACGCGAAGTGCCCGCGGCAGCAGTACTCGTCCGTGCCGAACGCCAGGCACGCGCTCTTGCAGCCCACCACCGCGCCGTCGTCCTTCCTTGCCGCTGACGACGGCGGCGGAGCTGCCGGCGCTCTAACAGCCAGCTCGCTCGGGCACACCCGGTTGATGTCCACGGGGCAGGACGTGCTCCGGCATCGCGCCCCGGCCGCGGGTTCGATCTCCACGGGCAGGTTAAAGCCGTCGACGTTGCTCACGTCGTAGAAGTCCTTGTTGCCGCCGCCGCCGAGCGTGAACTCGGCCAGGGTAGCCGGGGGCGCGCCGCCGGCGCCGTTGCACGGGATCTGCCCCGTCCCGCAGTCGCCGGACTCGCACGAGAACCGCGCGCCAGGGGAGGTGGTCGTACAGCGGTAGCGGGCCCACACGCGGCCCGACCACGTGGCGCCCACGCCGGAGAAGGAGAGGGAAGCTCCCGGCAGCAGGGGGAAGCCGGTGGTCGGGAACGCTGGGCCGCTCGAGGTCAGCGTCGCCGGCCACACGGTCTCCGGGCAGTTGTTGCGGAAGGTGAACTTCACCGCCGTCGCACCTGCATACCATTATTAGCGTACACAGATTCGGTACGATAAAGAACAGCGTGTCAAGAACTCAAGATACAAAATTCGTTGTGAATTGCCACTCAATTTCTGCCTTACCATCGTGGCCATCAGATCATACAAAATAATATAGCACCGATAGGTGATAGTCTCAACCATAAGTCGATAACATATAAGAGCATGTTCGAAGGCAAAATATTTAAACCCTAAACCCTAAGACAACAGCAAAACTAAGAGCACCATCTTAAAAAATTGAAATATTTTTGTAGTTTCTAAACAATACTATGAATTATAGGGATACCATAGTATTTTAAGTCATGATGTGTTTAGTTGCAATTCTAAAAACTAGGTTTTCAAAAATCATGGTAGTCTACATACCATATTAATTTTGAAGTATTTAAAACTTCACTCCGACCAAAAGTTTTCATTGCATGGTTAGCTTTTGCTTAAATATTATGGTTTACGAAGTTGTATCCAAACAACATTGTAAAACTACAGTATTTTTAGAGCTGATCAAAACTACGGTATTATTATGACAAATGCAAAACATAGTATTGTAAAACCATGGTTTTATGAAACATTGCTTCCAAACTAGCCTATTTATATAGTGTTACTTAATAATCCACACATGGAATAATTTGCACAGGAAGTTAGGGTTAGGGTTTAGGCATTTTATTATTCTAATAATCTAAACCCACATATCATAACTTAGAGGGTTTTTTATTGGATAGCGGGAATGGAACAAGAGAGAACATATTCATGTCCACCATACCTGATGGGGTAGTAATTGGCCCAATAAAATATCCGTGAATATCAAAATTTATCGTACTCTTGTCCTAACGGGGGTTTTACTTATCCAATATCTGGTTTCGAATACCCATTGTCATCTCTATTAAAAACTAACCCACCTATGAGGCCTCCAATTTTGGATGCATTGTAGTTAGCTTTTGTATCAAACAGACCAAAAGTCTCTTGTTTTTACATTAAAGAACCATTGCACCTCTCGGGTCCAACTTGTTTGAAACTCACAAAAGGTCATGTTTAAGACGTAGTCTCCAAATGTACCATTAGCCAAATCATTCCCTTTCTTCATGTTTTTTTATTGAAACTATAAAACGGCACCTATGTATTTAGGGTCGTTGCTTTCTTGTACAAAACAAAAGAGAGACAGACAAGAGACAGAAGGCATAGCAACAGACAAACTTTTAAATGTGAACTGCAATGTGCGTACGCTATTGACGACGTGGACATGCACGAAAAATAATATGACTGTACAGATCTCGAATTTATATATACATGTCATATAGACACAGGAACTAAAAAAGATGTGTACAAAAAAATAGAAGTAGCATCCTAGAAATTAAAGCTCAACCGAGAAAGATCACGAAACACGTCACATGAGGATTCGCCCTTCATAGATCAGTCACGAGGATTCGCCCTTCATAGATCAGTCACGAGGATTCGCCCTTCATAGATCAGTCTATCTTGAGCTGACTCCGGTGCAGCATGAGGATCCGCCAAAGATCTTTACTCGTGTTTTAAGCTTTCCTAGCTTCTACACAAGGATCCACCCTCTATACGTCATTTCATCTTGTATGCACACAACTAGGGAAACTAGCGAGTAACACCCTAAAATTCGCTTCCACTCTAATTCAAACTCAGGACCTAAGAATTGTTATTCAGACCATCTAATCAACTCAGTCAAAGGTCATTTCACTTGATAAGTACATATCAACCAAAAATTAATTGCATACATATATTACCAAAAGTAAGCGAATCTTAGAAAATTTATTAGAAGAGTGATAGGTCGATTGTTTTTTTTTTACACAAGCCGTAAGGACTTCGTAACATTTTTGAGAAAAAAAATAAACATCGTACCATTTGAATTTAATCATGAGAAAACGATATACCTCTAAGGAGATAACCTTGTACACATGCAACAGCTATTCTAGCAAAGAACAGAGTATTGCATGCTTGCACACTTCAGCAACCATAACAGCACGTGATTATCATGAATGCTCACAGTCACAGCTAGCTTGGAGGAACACATACCAATTGAGCGCGCGTGTCCATCTAAAAATGGTGGTCTTGCTTGATAAGTTGGCTGACAACAATGCCACGGCCAATGCTTAAATCCCCAACACAAATGCTATATGCATATAAAAAACAGTTTATCTGAATGGAAAAATAAAAAAGAAGTACAAAGATGGAAAAGAACCCTCTGGTATGATCTCCAACTAGCTGTAGAACATGTGTTAACTAACTCTGAAGAAATTTACAGCCGTTGAAAGAACAAAAGATAAATGCTATGATTGTGGAGATAAAAACCCGAAGCAAGGCCATTCCTGCCTGCCTAATAGCAGTACAAATGTCAATGAAGTTGTTTTTTGCGGTATTATTTCAAGTATTTAATCTGTTAGGGGTGCCTAGACCAACAATCAGGAGCTTGAGAAACGCACAAGAGGGGAATCAATAAATATAGGAATAAATTTAGGGCTAGTTTAGAAACCCCATTTTAAAAAAAATATATTTTTCTAAAAAAAATTAGTTCATTCTCTCTTAGAAAATTAGAAATTGCTTAGGAAAATAAAGTTGCTAAACTAACCCTTAAGAACGAGTTTGGTGATTAGGGATCACGAGGTGATCCATGGGGAAGAATCTCTTTCCTATTCAAAATTGAATAACAAGGAGATTCCTCCGCTATGGATTTCCGTGATCCCTAGTCACGAAATCAGCCCTAAGGATGAGGAGAAAAGTCGTCTTTTGCACTGCTGCTGCCTGCTGCTTCAATTATCTTAAATATATGCATGTACAAATTCAGAAATAAAAAGGAAGTCTATGTTATGTGTGAGCATTGCATATTGTATATATACCATGTGTACCGAGAAGGAAGGCAAAGAAGGCGATGAGACGGAGATCAGACACAGCTCCCTCCATGGCCATCGACGCTGCTCTGCTGCCCTCCCTGCCTCAGAGAGAAGAGAAGAGCAGAACCCGTCCTGTATATATGGGATGCGGCTCCGTGCGTTCACTCGTCCATTCCGTGGAGACGCTCCATGTTTTAACGTACACGCATGTTGTTGTTGAAGCTAAACAATGCTTGTATCCAGTAGCATGGTGCCATGGACGTCACCCTCTCTTTGTCGCCAAACCTGCACGGACAGAGGGTGCAGCCTAAGTTCCTGTGGCCTGGTGAGTGTGCATGACCCATACAATACAACAAACTAACCAGCCCGAGTTTTCATCTTCACGCCGAGAGCAGCTGGTTGACAACTTCATGGTCAGAATGACCTTCAAACTGCTCGAGCTTTCGGGTGCAGGGATTCAATCAGAAAGCACAAAGGAAATGTACAAATGCCAAAGGTATTCGCTATGAAAACCGTCCAATTTCATGACACATGAACAGCACCACCCTGGCACGGCTAGGCCTGGTGCCAAACGGGGTTCAAACCGCAGCCGGCCGGCTCCTCCCTTGGGGCCTTAAGCCCTTAACCACCGGGCTGTATGCCCAATTCCAGCACAAATATTACCTTACCTACAAGAAACATCTGCCCTGCACCCCCTGCAACAGTTAGGTGCCTGTCAAGATTAATTTGCACTTCAGTGGAACTCGATGGTTTAGTTGCAAGGTACTCGATAATTTAAATGCGAGGCGACCAGCAGAACAGGAATGATTCAAACGCCTAAATGTTCATCAAACCTTGTGTTTCATCCACACAGTATTTGTTTGCTTTAAGTAATCATCATTCATTTCCAACTTCTGAGCAAACAAGTGACGAATCTCTAGGCAATCCTCATATCTAAATTGTACTCCCTCTGTCCCAAATAAAAATTTATTTTGGGATGTTCGTGGATTCATACAATATACGTGTATAAATTCATCGTCATTCATTTGAATATCGACATAAAAACCAAGAGCTAAAACAAATACTACTCTGTCCAGAGAGAGTACCACAAAATCTTGCACACCTGAGAACACACATGAACTATTGCAAAGCATGTTGTAACAGATTCCCATATCATGCTGGAATTGTGGTGAGCAGAAGCACCAAATCTATTATTGATGTAAGACAATTATGCAAATTCTTATTGAGGAAGTTAGATTTTCAATACCCAAAAAGAATAACTCAGTTAAACAAAGTTTACCCTGTGTTGACGCCTTTTTGGAGCGCCAAACACCCAACAAGAACCGGTGGCGGTGCTCTCTGGTCAGGCGCGGACGGTCCGCGGCACAGGGCCGGACGGTCCGCGACCTGGCGCAGGAGCTGGCGTTCCCTGCCTGACGGCTGGACGGTCCGCGCCCTGGGGCCGGACGGTCCGCGCGTGCGCAGGGGGCGGCGAAGGTCGCCGGCGGCGCCTGGATCTCGCTCCCGGGAGGGACCCCGTCGGGGAGGAGAGATCCTAGGTGGTGTCTAGGCTCGGGCAGGCCGACCTAGACTCCTCTAATCGACGTAGAGTCGAAGAGAGACGGAGAATTTGGGGATTGGAAGGCTAAACTAGGGCTAAACTAGAGCTAGACTAGAACTACTCCTAATGCATAAGGTAAAAACGAGTAATAGACTTGATTTGATCGATTGTTGGGGGGTTCAATCGGCCGTAGCCCTTCATCTATATAAAGGGGGAGGTCTGGATCCGTTTCCAACTGTTTCCCAAGTTAATCCCGCGGTTTTAGGCAACAAATCCCGCGAGAAACTAGGAACCCTAACTGACTCTGCGCGCGCGCGGACCGTCCGCGCCACCACCGCGGACTGTCCGGACCGCGGACCGTCCGGCCTCAGCGCCGGACTGTCCGCGCTGCTCAATTTGAGTTCCAACATATGCCCCCCTGCCTTTTGGTGAAGGTTGACGAACCAAAAGCATATGAACTAAGCCTGATGTAAGTCACCGGCTTTTCAACATGGAGCTCATTCAACAAAGCACCAATGTATAAAGGCCGTTTCAGATTGTATCTTTCTCGGCCATGACCATTTGATCAATGGATCAATAGGAATAGAATGGAGGTGTCCCCCAGCCTGGATAGACAAAGGGACTATACATATACCATGGATTCATCATCGTACCATTCCATGTTTGAACAGGATAATATACCGACGATGAGTAAACGGGTGGAAAGTACCTTGGTCTCATAGGATGAATAGGTGATGCTTGTTGTGTCGCCTTTCGAGCCGTTTTGTTTACCCGTTTTGTTTTAGTAGGTGACCGATGTTTCTTCGTTGACCGATCACGTAGAACGGTCTTCTTGCTAGTATTCTTGGAAAGTAATTGGTCAAAAGTAGAGTCAGTTTTGATCAACCGACCATATGTGCTTTGCCGTTGCGTCTCTTTCCCTTTTAAAGCTTTGTGTGGAGGCTGACGCCTTTGGCCATAGGCGGATTGTCCGGCAGAGTTAGCCGAACCGTCTGTCTGAGCACCGGACCGTCCGCACATAGGTGTCATACCGTCTGTGATGCTCAGGCCAGGCTGTCGTGCTTGGCTCATTAATTGTGCCTGCCCCCCAGTGCCTCCGGACTTTTTAGCCTTATCATCCGGAGCCTTTCGAGCAATCTCCTTTTGCGATATATTTGACGTGCGAGGATCGTCAATGATGATGTCTTTGCTTTTGCTTTTATCGGCCATTTCGGGCCGAACTAAGATCTTTTCGCATGCGACATCTATTGTATTAACAGGAAATGGTTGTGTGTCCACTTGCATTTCCTGAAAAGCCAACCGGCCTTCATTTATGGCCGATTGTACCTGTCGACGAAAGACATTACAGTCATTGGTGGCATGAGAAAAAGAATTATGCCACTTACAATAAGCACGTCTCTTTAATTCATCTATAGGAGGGATAGTATGAGTTAATTTAATGTTGCCATTTTTAAGTAGCTCATCAAATATCTTATCACATTTGGCAACATTAAAGGTAAATTTAATCTCTTCTTGCCGATTCTTTTGAACCAGTTGTAAGGAAGAACATGCTGAAGATTTGGCCTTTGTTGGCCAAATAAACTCAGCGGTATATACATCTGCGGATTCATCGTCTGAATTATCATGCTCTATCAGATGTATAGCACGGGCGGCCGATTTTGATGTCTCTTTAAATCGGCTTTCACAGGCTAAAGCCCGCTGATGTAGCTGGGCTATCGAAAAGAACTGGGTCCCATCTAATTTGTCTCTTAAGTAGGATAGCAACCCATTAAAAGCTAACCCTGCTAGCTCTTTGTCTGCGACATGGACCCGAAAGCATCGGTTTCTAGTGTCCCGGAACCTCCGGATATAGTCATTAACCGATTCTTCGCGTCCTTGGCGAACTGAAGCTAAGTCAGCTAGCCCTAATTCATATTCCCCGGTAAAGAAATGTTCATGAAATTTACTTTCTAACTCATTCCAAGAATTAATGGAATTAGGAGGCAGGGCGGCGTACCATGCAAAAGCGGTACCAGTAAGGGATAAAGAAAATAACCGAACACGAAATGCTTCTCCATCGGCCAATTCGCCTAGGTGTGCTAGGAACTGGCCTATGTGTTCGTGTGTACTTCTCCCATTCTCACCAGAAAACTTAGAAAATTCCGGTATCCTTGCCCCTTGTGGATATGGGACAGTGTCAAACCGGTGATTATACGGCTTTTGGTATGATTGCCCTACTCTGGCTACACTAACTCCGAACTTATTTCGAAATAGTTCGGTCATCTCTTCCCTAATTTTTTCCATTGCACCCGGTGGCAGACCACCAGACCCTGGGCTGTGGGGCTCATTTGGTCGGGTATTAGTATACCGACCTTCTTGCCGTGACCGATCGATAGTGTTGATCGGTCTGTGGTTGTATGGTACGTTATGGTTTAAATATGTAGAGGGCGAAACATACTGCTGTTGTGGTGTGTAATAATTTGGTGCATGGTGTGCAACAACAGGTTCTGCGTATGTGTATCCAGTTTGTCCGGTGGTAAATCCGAACTGACCGGTTGCGTTCGCCATTATCGGGACGCCATGTGGTAGTCCTGGTGCAGGCCCGGACTGTCCGGCAGGGAAAGCCGGACGGTCCGTGTAATGGCCGGACTGTCCGGGCAGAAGCTCGGACGGTCCGACCGCGTCCAGGGTTACCGGTTTGCCAAGCAGGGACGGCGGTGGTCCCAGGGCGGCCCCAGACTGTCCGACAGAGCAAGCCGGACGGTCTGCATATGGGCCGGACGGTCCGGGCAGAAGCTCGGACGGTCCGACCATGTTCATGGGCGCCGATCTGCCAAGCAGGGATGGCGGTGGTGGTACTTGCCCTGTATATGAGTTCATCGGCATACCATATAATGGCTGGGGCTGCAAATCCCCATTTGTTGCCGATGTATTAGACATAGATATCCTGTTACTAGTCTCATACGATGGAAAACTAGGAGCAACAGACTTCTCCAACGTACGCGTTAATTTTCTAATTGATTCTTCTAACCCTACAATTTGTTGTTTCATCTGATCCTGCTGCTGATCTACATAATATTTAATAGACTGGATATCGTCGGGTTTACTTACGTTGGGGACCTGAAGCGAAGATAGAAGAGACGCGACGTCGGTCTCTCCATGCTTGACAACTTTCTGGTGGCGATCCACCGTGTATTGTGATAAGAATTTCTCCCTCGCTTGACGCATGTAGTCCTCGTATTGCTGTTGCTCATCGGCCGTCAGACTTTCAACAGCCGGTTTCAGGATATTGTCCGGGGAGATATCGGTGTGATCTTTAGAACCGGCCATTTGAGGGCCTGATTTTTAGTAGATCTACACACCTTCCCCAGCGGAGTCGCCAAAAAGTATGTTGACGCCTTTTTGGAGCGCCAAACACCCAACAAGAACCGGTGGCGGTGCTCTCTGGTCAGGCGCGGACGGTCCGCGGCACAGGGCCGGACGGTCCGCGACCTGGCGCAGGGGCTGGCGTTCCCTGCCTGACGGCCGGACGGTCCGCGCCCTGGGGCCGGACGGTCCGCGCGTGCGCAGGGGGCGGCGAAGGTCGCCGGCGGCGCCTGGATCTCGCTCCCGGGAGGGACCCCGTCGGGGAGGAGAGATCCTAGGTGGTGTCTAGGCTCGGGCAGGCCGACCTAGACTCCTCTAATCGACGTAGAGTCGAAGAGAGACGGAGAATTTGGGGATTGGAAGGCTAAACTAGGGCTAAACTAGAGCTAGACTAGAACTACTCCTAATGCATAAGGTAAAAACGAGTAATAGACTTGATTTGATCGATTGTTGGGGGGTTCAATCGGCCGTAGCCCTTCATCTATATAAAGGGGGAGGTCTGGATCCGTTTCCAACTGTTTCCCGAGTTAATCCCGCGGTTTTAGGCAACAAATCCCGCGAGAAACTAGGAACCCTAACTGACTCTGCGCGCGCGGACCGTCCGCGCCACCACCGCGGACTGTCCGGACCGCGGACCGTCCGGCCTCTGCGCCGGACTGTCCGCGCTGCTCAATTTGAGTTCCAACACCCTGGCAAAGAACTTTTCCCACAATTGCTTAAAAAGATACTGTATTACTCTTTTTTCCTAGGGTGATAACAAAATTCAGCAGATTGCATGATCAGAAAACACAGAATATATTCAACCCCGGTAAAATCATTCCATACCTTCCAGGCATTGCATTCAAGATTCTAACTATCTGGGATACATCACAAACAACACGCTAAAGTAAATTTACATTGCATAGAGGAACAAGCAGCAATTGAACATTGACAAGCGTCGGCTTGCTTTTGCGATATCCTCCCTCTACTCAGGGGTTTGCGCCAATTGCTGCTGTAGCACTATCCCATATCTCCACAGACAGCTGATCAGCTCTGGCCAATGCCATCCTGCTGCCACCAAATGCCCAGCTCACAATCTTGGGCTTTGTGGATAGTTCACTGCCAACCCAATTCCTCCTCATCACCTTCTTTCCACCGGCTTCTGGTGCCAATCCCACCTGACTCCACACCTCGACGTCCGCGCCCCGTGCCACAAACACCCAACTGCAGTAGCACTCAATTCTACAACCATTCCTCTCTTTCCTTCCAGATGATGCGGCTGCAGCCGCCTTCTGTCCATCGCCAATGCACACCCATGGCTCCAATCCAACGCCACCACCGTTACCAAGCCTCCTCAGGTCAGCCATGAACACCTCACTGGATGCTGCACCCACCTTGAACACCGCTGACAGTGTGTCAGACGCAGCAACATCAGCAAAGCAATCCTCCTTCTCCCTGACCTCCCACACTGGCACCGTGGCGCTCGCCCGGACATCCCAAAGACGTATGTCCCCCACCACCCCGGCCGGCCCAGAGTGAGAGCCGGCGGCGAGAAGGAGGCTGTGCCCACCAAGCCACGCGAGCTTGCTCGCTGGGATCGCAGCCTCGATGTCCGCCCCGAACACCTCCTTCCGCCCGATTTCCACCACAGGAGACAAGGAATTGAGGTCGAACACCACCACGGCACTCGAGTTCCGCCGCGCTGACTCGAAGCTGGAGAAGAGCCAGGGTGGCGACGGTGCTTCTGACGCGGTCGTAGTGGCCATGGACAGCACGGTGGCGGAGGGCGATCCCGGCCACGAAAGCACATTCGGATCAGTACAGCCGGCGGAGGCGTCGTCGGAGAACCGGCAGAGGTGGACCCCGGGGAAGTCGCGGGCGCCGGCGAGGGCGAGGGCGGGGGACACCGCGGCGAGCGAGTCAACGGCGGGCAGCGGCGTGAGGACGCTGGTGCGGGAGGCGAGCGCGGCGTCGAAGCAGGTGACGACCCCACCGTGTGCGGCGACGAGGTAGACCGGGTGAGGCGGCGAGGGGCACAGCGCTACGGCGGAGGGCGCGACGCGGCCGGTGAGCGGGAGGAGCGCGGAGGGGCGCAGCGAGAGCGGGGCAAAGGCGGAGGCCGGGGAGAGAGAAGCGAGGAGGGCGCCATCGAGCGCGAAGTGGCGCGCCTCAGCGAGGAGCGTGGCTGAGGGATAGGACGGAGCAAGGAGGCGGCCATGGCGGAGGAAGGATAGGAGTTGGGCAAAGAGGCGCGGGTCGCCGTCGAGGAAGTGCGGAGCAGACGGGGAGGAGGGACCGAGGGAGGCAAGCGGGGAGGAGGCGCCGGCGCGGGAAAGTGTGGCGGTGGTGGTCTGGAAGATCTCGCCGCCGACGTTGAGGGAGACGACGGCAGCAGCGGAGGCCATGGATGGGTTCGCTTGGTTACGTTGACTTCCGCCTCCTGGGCTCGACGGTGGCATGGCCTTGGCAAGGAGGAATAAAGGGAAGTTCTTTGTCTGGAGCACTGGGCCTTCATGAAATGTTTCAGTTGCATGTTTCGGCCCAAGTCTTGTCTTATTACTGTCTCTATAAACCTTTTGTTCCAAGTTTTGTCCTTAGAGGACATCCTTAGAAAACATATCTGGTACATATGTAAGCTTAGTGCACATGGTGCATATATTAAATCATCATCATCTATTTTAGATCTAACGTCTCTGATTGATCATTGCAAATTACAAATAACACCTTCCACCACTACATCCCACCACGTCGGAGGGTATCCTTAGAAAAATATACCAAACAACTAGAGACGTTAGATCTAAAATGAGTGATGCTGATTTAATATGTGCACCATATCCACTAAACTTCTATATACACCAGATATGTTGTCTTCTCCTTAACTCCAAAATCGACCGTCTCCTTTTAACTCCCAAAATTCATTTAAGTTACCTTCTGTAACACTATAAAAATCATTAAATAAAAATAATACATTTAGTTATTAATGATATTTATGGTAATTAAATTTTCTTTTAAGTGTTTGTTATTTATTTGTCTTTGGAATGATTTTTGATTGATCATAACTAATTTTGGATATTTAATAGCATTTCTTCTTATAGGAAAATTCTAGTAAATAATATAATTATTAGTCCAAAAATAACTATTTTATTTATAAATAATTTTAGGTTAATTATTATGAATTCTATGGTTATTTAAAATTATATTTTGAAATAAGAAAGGAATTAGAAAAGAAATAAAAAAACAAAACCTAACCTAACCGCATTCGGCCCATCATCCCGGCCGCCGCCCCCTGACCTAATCCACCCAGCCGCGCCCCCTGGCTCCCTGCCCCTAGCAGCCGCCACCGTGTAGCACCTAAAATCCTTTTTTTTTGAAAACTAAGAAAATTTCTCCAAAGATTTTTTTTGAATTATGATATGAATTAACGATACCTATCTTATTCTTGAAGTTAACATCTCCTAAAAAATATAGTTTCTAATAAGGATTTAATGAAAGTACCCCTATATGATTTTAGTCATCTCCTTGTTGAAATATATATTCCTAATTATTCTCTAAATAATTCTAAAATAAAGAGTTCATTTCTTAAAATACCTACTCTCTATTTTAGTGGGTACAAATTTCAAGATTAACAACATTTGTGTAAATAGTATAATAAGTAAATTAATTAAACAAATTAAACTCATGTTTGAGTATTTTTGTTGTGTATTTGCTTTAGAAGATGAAACTCAGACTTGAATACAAATTATAATTTGAATTCGAAATTTAAGAAAGTGAAAGAAAACCAAAATAGAAAAGAGAAGGGAAAGGATATACACTATAGCAAGAAAAACAGTATTAATGCAAATAGCAGAAAATATACCCTCAATAAAGTTGTGTTGATATTTAGGAATTTGAAAGTTCAGACCAGAAGCTTAAACTTAGTTGAAGCTTTGAATTTGAAAATAAACTAGAATTAAGAAAAGAAATAAAAAAACAAAAGAAGCTAGCTGTCGGGTACCGTAATTAGGGGTACCCCCAACACTCCTAATCACGGCTGCTAAACACCTTCAGAGCTGACCGTGAAGACTGACAGTTCGGGTCAAAGTCAAAGCTTCGTCTACCATGGGACGCGGTCTCGCCTCGCCCGAGCCCGGCCTCGGGCGGAACAGTGGTCCCGGACGAATTCACATCTCGCCCGAGGGTCTCCTCAGGTGGTGAGCGCACCCTCGGGTCAGCCGAAGGCAAGCCTTGTCGTGCAAGCGACCTTGGCCAAATCGTCTTACCAGCCGACCGTATTGCAAGCGCATTTAATGCTGGGATCGCCTGACACCTTATCCTAACACGCGCGCCTCAGTCGGCAAGGTCGAAGTGACCACAGTCACTTCGCCCTTTCACTGACCGATCTGACAGGAAAACAGCGCCGCCCGCCCCGCTTCGGCTGCTGTGCCAACCACCCGGGCGAAACCGACAACGGTCAAGTTCAGCCTCAGGTGCAACAGGAAGCTTCGCCTCGCCCGACCCCAGGGCTCGGCCTCGGGAGGAAATCTCCGCCTCGCCCGACCCCAGGGCTCGGCCTCGGCCTCGGCCTCGGGAAGAGTCACATCCTCGCCCGACCCTAGGCCTCGGCCTCAGCCTCGACCTCGGAGGAGCCGCCGCCTCGCCCGACCTCAGGCTCGGATCAACCGCGCCACGAGGGATGCATCATTACCCTACTCCTAGCTAGCTTAGGCTACGAAGGAACAAGACCGGCGTCCCATCAAGCTTACCTCGGTAACAGGCAATGATGGTTCCCCGCATGCAACCATGACATCCGTGGTTCTCAAGCCCCCTACGAAAGCAAGGAGACGTCAGCAGGATCCATGCAGCGCCAACAGCTGTACTGCTACAGGGCTCAAGGCACTTCTCCGACGGCCACGATACTACCTCTACAGGGCTCGAGACGCCCCCCCGACGACCACGTTGTTATCTGTATAGGGCTCAGGGGCACTTCCCTGCCAGCCACGTTAGCTCCCAGCTACACCCAATTGTACAGCTGGGCACTCCTTACGTCTATAAAAGGGGGTGTCCAGGGCCCCACGAGGGGGAGGAGAGGGGAAAAAACGAACAAACGTACGAGCATACAAACACACGAACGCACGGCAGAAGAGACGAGTAGACGCACGACAATGGGACGGGAGAAGACGAGCGGGGGACGGACCCCCCCTCTCTCTCTCTTGCTCTCTCCTACTCGCTCTCTCTCGCCCTCGCTCTCTCGCAACGCTTGTAACCCCTACTACGAGCACCCTGGTGCAGGATAATACAAGGCTCATTCCCCCACTTGTGTTCCATCTCGCACCAACCCATCTGGGCAGGGACACGCAGCGACAAATTTACTCGTCGGTCCAGGGACCCCCGGGTCCGAAACCTCGACAGTTCGCGTGCCAGGTAGGGGCCTGCTGCGTGTTAACAATCGCTTTCCCGTTGAGTTCCAGATGAGGAGTCTTCAGCAACCCCTTCGGCCCGGGACGGTGCTCCGCTTTGGGAGCCTCGAGTTCATGTCCCTCGACGGCAGCTACGACATGGTACTCCTCCCTCCGCGGCACGACGACAACGACAGTCGGCTCGCCCGGCGGAGGCGACCTCCACGACGGCATCTCCCCGCAGCGGAAGAGGAACACTCCGGTCGTCCCCGCCACCCTCCTCGCCAGAGGAGGCGAAGACGGGGCAACCGTGGCCACGTAGGAGGCAGCACCTTATCGGCTGTCAAACCGGATCGAGTCGACGACGCCGGCACTCCTCCGGGGGACATGTCGGGTGTTGTCCTCGCGCCTGAGACAACGACGAGCGCCGCTTCCCCGCAATGTGCCAGCCCCAAGCAGACTGACGACGCCAGCACCCTCGTAAAGGACCTGCTGGGCGTCACCCTCGTACCTGAGATGATGGTGCGTTCCGTCCCCGATGCGACTTCACCACCGTCCATCGATCAAGAGGTACCGTCCGTATTCCACCCTGTTCCCTTTCGATTTAGTTTCGATCCACCTAGCGACCCCGCTACGGTGAGCGCTTTCGCAAGGGCGTATCCAAACCTTCCTGGATACCATATGTGGTCAACCTAGGACCGACTGACAGCCGTCTCAACCTCCGGACTGGCGGGTTCCGAGGAAGAGGACGACCCCGACTTCGGTTGGGATTTCTTTGGCCTCGATGATCCCGGTGCCATGCGGGACTTCATGTCCGCATATGACCACTGCCTCTCCGGTTGCTCTGACGATGGCCACGGCCTTGGCGACGAGGGTTATGGCCCAAGTCGCGAATGTTTCCACGTCGATCAGGGAGATCACGACGAAGGCAACCACCTTAGTATGCCGGAGGTTGACGATCCCCCTGGGCCCGCATCTCGCGTTGACATCCCGCGGGAGCTAGCTGTGGTCCCAGTCCCTACTGGGGGTCGAGACACACAGCTCGAGCAAATTCGTGAGATGCAGGCCAAGTCGACGAGGAAGCAGGCCAGCTTGTGCAGCTCCGATAGAACATCGAGCAGGAGTGGGTAGGCCAAACACTCGCCGGAGGAGCCCGTCGTCAGGCCCGGGACGTCCAGCGCCGCATTGTCGACAATGCCAGGGCAGCGCTGCCCCTGGCCGTCAGCGGGTCCAGCCAGGACCTAGCTGCAGCGGCGGTGCTACTTCGAACCATGCTGGAGCCATCCACCACCGAGAGACGGCGTATCTAGGGCGAACTCAAGGATCTCCTGGAAGGTGCCGCAGTTCGATGAGCCGAGAGCTCTGCCTCCCGAAGGCAAGCTGACCCCTTGGAGCATCACGCGGCGTCCTCCCGACGCATGCGGGAGGCCTCGGTCCATCCCGAGCGCACACGGGACGAGGCACCTGCCGCCCGGGATCGCCTCGGCAATGAGCATCACCATCGCGACCATCGAGCCTGCCTCGAGGAGAAGGTGCACCGAGGCTACCATCCTATGCGCGGGGGACGCTGCGACAGCAAGGAGGATCGAAGTCCCTCGCTCGAGCCACCCGGTCCACGAGTCTTCAGCCGGGCCATACGACGAGCGCCGTTCCCCGCCCATTTCCGAGCCCCGACTACCATCACCAAGTACTCGGGGGAGACGAGGCCGGAGTTGTGGCTCGCGGACTACCGACTGGCATGCCAGTTGGGAGGGGTGGACGATGACAACCTCATAATCCGTAATCTACCCCTTTTCCTCTCCGACGCCGCCCGGGCCTGGCTGGAGCATCTGCCTCCTGCGTAGATCTCCGACTGGGATGACCTGGTCAAGGCTTTCGCGGGAAATTTCCATGGCACGTACATGCGCCCTAGGAACTCATGGGATCTCCGAAGCTGCCACCAGCAGCCAGGGGAATCCCTCCGAGAGTACATCCGGCGGTTTTTGAAGCAGCGCACCGAGCTGCCTAACATCACCGACTCAGACGACATCAGAGCTTTCCTCGCCGGCACCACTTGCCGAGACCTGGTGAGCAAACTGGGGCGCAAGACTCCTACCAAGGCGAGCGAATTGATGGACGTCGCCACCAAGTTCGCCTCAGGTCAGGAGACGGTCGAGGCCATCTTCCGGAAAGATAAGCAGCCTCAGGGGGAGCCGAAGGAAGACGCCCCCGAGGCGTCCGCCCAGCGTGGCGCAAAGAAGAAGGCCAAGAAGAAGGCGCAAGCAAAGCGCAACGCTGCTGACGCAAATCTTGTCGCTACTGTCGAGCACAGGAACCTTCGGAAGCCTCCTGGAGGAGCCGACGCGTTCAACAAGATGCTCAAGGAGCCGTGCCCCTATCACCAGGGTCCCGTCAAGCACACCCTTGAAGAATGTGTCATGCTCCGGCGCTACTTCCATAAGGCCGGGCCCCCGGTGGAAGATGGCAAGGGCCAAGGCAACAACAAGAAGGAGGGCGACAAGGATGAGGAGTTCTCGAAGATCCACAACTGCTTCATTATTTACGGCGGGCAGGTGGCGAACGCCTCGGCTCGGCACCGCAAGAAGGAGCGCCGGGAGGTCTGCTCGGTAAAGGTGGTAGCGCCAGCCTACCTAGACTGGTCCGACAAGCCAATCACCTTCGACCGAGCGACCACCCCGACTTCGTGCCAAGCCCAGGAAGGTACCCGCTCGTCGTCGATCCGATCATCGGCAACGTTAGGCTCTCCAAGGTCCTCATGGACGGAGACAGCAGCCTCAACATCATCTACGCCGAGACCCTGGAACTCTTGGGGGTTGATCGGTCGGAGGTCCGGGCCGGTGTGGCACCCTTCCACGGGATCGCACCCGAAAAGCGTATCCTGCCCCTCGAACGGATTGACTTGCCCGTCTACTTCGGGACTCCCTCCAACTTCCGAAAGGAAACCCTCACCTTCGAGGTGGTCGGGTTCCGAGGGACCTACCACGCGGTGTTGGGAAGGCCGTGCTACGCCAAGTTCATGGTCGTCCCCAACTACACCTACCTCAAGCTCAAGATGCCAGGCCCCAACGGGATCATCACCGTCGGATCCACGTACCGCCACGCGTACGAATGCGATGTGGAATGCGTGGAGTACGCTGAGGCCCTCGCCGAGTCCGAGGCCCTCATCGCCGACCTGGAACGCCTCTCCAAGGAGGCGCCCGACGCGAAGCGGCATGCCGGCAACTTCCAACCAGTCGAGGCGGTTAAGTCCGTCTCTCTCGACCCCAGCAACGACGCCAGCAAGAAAGTCCGGATCGACTCTGAGCTCGACCCCAAATAGGAAGCAGTCCTTGTCGACTTTCTCCGCGCAAACGCCGAAGTTTTTGCGTGGAGTCCCTCGGACATGCCAGGCATACCAAGGGATGTCGCCGAGCACTCACTGGACATCAGAGCTGGAGCCCGACCCGTGAAGCAGACCTTGCGTCGTTTTGACGAAGAAAAGCGCAGGGCCATAGGCGAGGAGATCCACAAGCTACTCGCGGCAGGGTTCATCAAAGAGGTATTCCATCCCGAATGGTTAGCTAGCCCTGTTCTTGTAAGGAAAAAGGATGGGAAATGGAGGATGTGCATAGACTACACTGGTCTAAACAAAGCATGTCCGAAGGTTCCCTACCCTCTGCCTCGCATCGATCAAATTGTGGACTCCACTGCTGGGTGCGAAACCCTGTCATTCCTCGATGCCTACTCAGGCTATCACCAAATCAAGATGAAAGAGTCTGACCAGCTTGTGACTTCTTTTATCACACCTTTTGGCATGTATTGTAACACTACAATGCCATTTGGTTTGAGGAATGCAGGCGCCAACTAACAGAGGTGCATGAACCATGTGTTCGAAGAACACATTGGTAGAACGGTCGAGGCTTACGTCGATGACATCGTTGTCAAGACAAAGAAAGCCTCTGATCTCCTCTCTAACCTTGAAACGACATTCAAGTGTCTGAGAGCGAAAGGCGTGAAACTCAACCTTGAGAAGTGTGTCTTCGGAGTCCCCCGAGGCATGCTCCTAGGGTTCATCGTCTCCGAGCGGGGCATAGAGGCCAACCTAGAGAAAATCGCGGCCATCACCAACATGGGACCAATAAAAGATTTGAAGGGAGTACAGAGGGTCATGGGATGCCTTGCGGCTCTGAGCCGTTTCATCTCACACCTTGGCGAAAAAGGATTGCCCCTGTACCGCCTCTTAAGGAAGGCCGAGCGCTTCACTTGGACCCCCGAGACCGAGGAAGCCCTCAGAAACTTAAAGGCACTCCTTACAAATGCACCCATCTTGGTGCCCCCCGCTGTGGGAGAAGCCCTCTTGATCTACGTAGCCGCAACCACTCAGGTGGTCAGCGCCGCGGTCGTAGTCGAGAGACGAGAAGAAGGGCATGCACTGCTCGTCCAGAGGCCAGTCTACTTCATCAGCGAAGTGCTATCCGAGACTAAAGTCCGCTACCCGCAGATCCAGAAGCTGCTCTACACAGTGATTCTGACGTGGCGGAAGCTGCGACACTACTTCGAGTCTCATCCGGTTACTGTGGTGTCATCTTTTCCCTTGGGAGAAATCATCCAGAGCCGAGAGGCCTCGGGTAGGATAGCGAAATGGGTGGTGGAACTCATGGGTGAAACACTTTCATTTGCCCCTCGGAAGACCATAAAATCCCAAGTCTTGGCCGACTTCCTCGCTGAGTGGACTGACATCCAGTTACCGATGGCCCCAATCCAACCCGAGCTTTAGAACAAGTACTTCGACGGGTCGCTGATGAAAACTGGAGCAGGCGCAGGCTTGCTCTTCATCTCACCCCTCGGAGAACATGTTCGCTACGTGCTGCGCCTCCATTTCCCGGCATCGAACAATGTGGCCGAGTACGAAGCCTTGGTTAATGGCCTGCGCATCCCTGTCAAGCTAGGGGTTCGGCGCCTCGATGCTCGTGGCGACTCGCAGCTCGTCATCGACCAGGTCATGAAGAACTCCCACTGCCGCTATCGAAAAATGGAGGCCTACTGCGACGAAGTTCGACGCTTGGAAGACAAGTTCTATGGACTGGAACTCAACCATGTTGCTCGACGGTACAACGAAACTACAGATGAGCTGGCAAAAATAGCCTTGGGGTGAACGACGGTTCCCCCGAACGTCTTTTCCAAGGATATATATCAGCCATCCGTCCAAGTTGACAACGCGCCCGAGCCCGAGGAGGCCTCGGCCCAGCCCGAGGTACCCTCGGCCGCCAAGGGTGAGGCCCTGCGTGTTGAGGAGGAACAGAATGGGGTCACACCGGTTCCGAACTAGCAGACCCCGTACCTGGAATATCTCCTCCGAGGAGAGCTACCCCTTGACAAGACCGAAGCTCGACGATTGGCTCGGCGCGCCAAGTCGTTCGTATTGCTGGGTGACGAAAAGGAGCTGTATCACCGCAGCCCCTCGGGCATTCTCCAGCGATGCATATCCATTGCCCGAGGACAAGAGCTGTTACAAGAAATACCCTCGGGGGCTTGTGGTCACCATGCAGCACCTCGAGCCCTCGTGGGAAACGCTTTCCGACAAGGTTTCTACTAGCCAACCGCAGTGGCCGACGCCACTAGGATTGTATGCTCCTACCAGGGGTGTCAATTCTACGCGCGACAGAAGCACCTGCCCGCTCAGGCACTACAGACGATACCTATCACTTGGCCGTTTGCTGTGTGGGGTCTGGACCTCGTCGGTCCCTTACAGAAGGCACCCAGGGGCTTCACGCACGTGCTGGTCGCCATCGACAAATTCTCCAAGTGGATCGAGGTCTGACCCTTAACCAGCATTAGGTCCGAGCAGGCGGTGGCGTTCTTCACCAATATCATCCATCGCTTTGGATTCCCAAATTCCATCATCACCGACAATGGCACGCGGTTCACCAGGAAAAGGTTCCTGGACTTTTGCGAGGGCCACCACATTCATGTGGACTGGGCCACCGTAGCCCACCCGATGACAAATGGGCAGGTGGAGCACGCCAACGGTATGATTTTGCAGGGACTAAAACCGAGGATCTACAACGACCTCAACAAGTTTGGCAAGCGATGGATGAAGGAGCTACCCTCGGTGGTCTAGAGTCTGAGGATGACGCCGAGCCAGGCCACGGGCTTCATGCTATTTTTCCTAGTCTATGGGGTCGAGGCTATCTTACCCACAGACTTGGAATACGGTTCCCCGAGGACAAAGGCGTACGACGACCTAGGCAACCAAACTAGCCGAGAAGATTCCTTGGACCAGCTGGAAGAGGCTCAGGATGTGGTCTTACTACACTCGACGCGGTATCAGCAGTCTCTACGACGCTACCACGCCCGAAGGGTTCAGACCCGAAGCTTCCAAGTGGGAGATTTGGTGCTTCGACTGCGACAAGACGCCCGAGGGCGCCACAAGCTTACTCCCCCCTGGGAGGGGCCGTTCATCATCACCAAAGTTCTGAAGCCCGGGACATACAAGCTGGCCAACAATCAGGGCGAGGTCTACAACAATGCTTGGAACATCGAACAGCTACGTCGCTTCTTCCCTTAAAATGTTTCAAGTCATTCATATTCCTCGTTTTATTTACATACATAAATAAAATCTAACCGTCAAGGAAGGATCAGCCTTGCCTCGGCAAAGCTCGACCCTCCCTCGAGGGCTAGAAGGGGGAAACCCCCTCTGCGTCAAAATTTTCTTCGGAAAAGTTTTCTACCAAGAAAAGTTTTCTACCGAAACAACTCCCGTGCCTTCCGACTATATCGATAACGGAACCCTGAAAACGACCGGGAAAGACTTTAAGCAGCAAGGCCGACTGAGCCGAGGGACTCCTACGCCTCCAGGATACGGATACCTCACTCGTCACCTTCCGCGGAAAGTAAATCACGCTCGGATAAGCGGTTTTGCTATCGAACAAGTCCTAACGCTCGGGTAGAAAACGACTTTCGTGCTTTCGACTATATCGATAGCAGGGTCCT
Source organism: Zea luxurians (assembly GCA_029449295.1). Lineage (NCBI taxonomy): Eukaryota > Viridiplantae > Streptophyta > Magnoliopsida > Poales > Poaceae > Zea > Zea luxurians. The sequence continues at coordinate 37,035,472 of JAOPSE010000001.1, read as the reverse complement.
ACGAACGGGTGAGAGAGCATGTAAGTGGCAAGGCCGACCGAGCCGAGGGACTCCTACGCCTCTGGGATACAGATACCTCACTCATCACCTTCCGCGAAAAGTGACTCACGCTCGGATAAGCGATCCTGCTACCGAACAAGTCCTAACGCTCGGGTAGAAAACGACTTTCGTGCATTTTTCGACTATATCGATAGCAGAATCCTACGAACGGGTGAGAGAGCACGTAAGCGGCAAGGCCGACTAAGCCGAGGGACTCCTACGCCTCCGGGATACGGATACCTCACTCGTCACCTTCCGCGAAAAGTAACTCTCGCTCGGATAATGCGATTCTGCTACCGACGAACAAGTCCTAAATGCTCGAAACAAGAGGAAAGAAAACGCAGCTTTATAATCCGAACGCTAAATATGTTTAGGCCTCGGTGGCCGCAAAAAACATACGCATACTTCAGACGAACTGTTCATGCAGGCTCAAACATCAGCAGGGGGAGGAGCGGCACCCTCGGCGTCGTTTCCACCCTCGGCGGAATCTGGCCTAGCCTTAGACGGCGATGCAAGCAGGCGCCTCGGCCAGCCGCTCCGAAGCCCCAGCCAGTTGTCCCCCGAGGATCTCAGCCCGGCTCACGGCTTTGGCGGCTTGGCTCCGGGATTGGTCCTGCTCACGGGTGATCTGGCCAAACCCCAGCTCCCGCTGCTGCACTTTCTCGGCCTAGGAAGCCGCCTGCTCCCGCGCCAAGAAAGCCTCTGTTCGAGCTGACATCGCCTCTGTCCACGCCACCACTGTCTTCAGCTTCGGCTCATCGCAGAGCAGCCGAAGGTTCTGAAACCAAGCAAGAGAGGCTTTAAGCGGCAAGGCCGACCGAGCCGAAGGACTCCTACGCCTCCAGGATACGGATACCTCACTCGTCACCTTCCGCGCAAGGCAACTCACGCTCGGTTAAGCGGTTCGGCCACCGACAGGCGAGTCCTAGTGCTTGAAATGAGGAAGAAACACAGCTTTATACTCGAATACCCAAATGTTTAGGCCTCGACAGCCACAAAGAACAAATACATATGCTTGGGGTAACTATGCTACATAGACTTAGATGTCGGCAGGACCCTCAGCGGTTCTCCCGGCCTACGACAAATGTCTAAGTCCTTGAAGCAGTTACATTTTGCTCAGGCAAAGACCCAGTATATTCCCTTACAAACGGGACTCCGGTTCCATTCCCGTGGGTATGAACAACCTCCACACCAGGGGGCTCACGGGATAACAAACTCCAAGCGGCTCGCCGACGACCTTTGCAGCAGCAACGACAACGATCTCTGCCTCGGGCGGCGAAACAGCAGCAGCGATGACCTCAGGATAGACGCTGCTGTGAAAAGGCCCTCGCCCACGTCCCCACACGAGGGGCGAGGACAAACCGTTAAGGCCGAAGAGTCGGAGGTCCGGCCGCAGGTGGCGCTGACGATCTCGTCGGCAGAGACAACCTCCTCTGGCTGCCACCACCTGAAAGGGAAATGTGCCCTTGGGCCATTTCTAAGTATTTTGGTGATTGAGTGCCAACACAAGTGCTTTTGTGTTAATCTATGCAAAGTGGTGGACAAAGTGCAAATCAAGTCAAAAGGTATGTTTCTAGACTTAGTACATTGTTTTATGGACTAATGTATTATGTCTAAGTGCTGGAAACAGGAGAAATTGAATTGGAAAAGAGATGGCTTTGTTCAGCTAAAGTCTGAGCAGTCTGGGTGCACCGGACAGTGTCCGGTGGTGCAGCGGACAGTGTCCGGTGCGCCAGGCTGGCTCTGGCGAACTTGCTGCTCTCGGGACTTCGACGGCGGTGTACTGTATAAATCATCGGACTGTCCGGTGGTGCACCGGACTGTCCGGTGAGTCGTTCACAGGCGAAGTCGTCGGTCTCGGGAAGCCATCAACGACGTACGGCTATAATTCACCGGACTGTCCGGTGAGGCACCGGACTGTCCGGTGAGCCAACGGTCAGTCGGGGCAACGGTCGGCCGAGGATTCCGCGCGTGACGCGTGGCCGAGCCAACGGTCACAAGGGGGCACCGGACTGTCCGGTGTGCACCGGACAGTGTCCGATGCGCCAACGGCTCTGGATCTATAACGGTCGGCTTCGCCAAATAAGGAAAGAAATCCGCACCGGACAGTGTCCGGTGCGCCAGTCGACAGAAGGCAAGAATTGCCTTCCTACAATGCTCTCAACGGCTCCTAGCTGCCTTGGGGCTATAAAAGGGAGCCCTTGGCGCATGGAGAAGACATCCAAGCATTCTTTGAGCATAGTTGATCACTCACACTTCGTTCTTGCGCACTTGTTCGACATTCTTAGTGATTTGAGCTCCGTTCTAGTGAGAAACTCGTGATAGTCTCTTGAGCTCAAGTCTAGGTCTTGTGTGTGCGTATTTGATGTGATCTTTGTGTCTTGTGTGAGTTGCTCATCCCTCCCTTACTCCGTGCTTCTTTGTGAACATCTTTGTAAGGGCGAGAGACTCCAAGTTGTGGAGATTCCTCGCAAGCGGGATAAAGTAAAGCAAAGCAAAACACCGTGGTATTCAAGTAGGTCTTTGGACCGCTTGAGAGGGGTTGATTGCAACCCTCGTCCGTTGGGACGCCACAACATGGAGTAGGCAAGCATTGGACTTGGCCGAACCACGGGATAAACCACTGTGTCTATCTGTGTTGATCTTCTTGTGGTTATTGTGTTTTGCTAAGACTCCTCTCTAGCCACTTGGCATTACTGTGCTAACTCCTAATCAAGTTTTTGTGGCTATAAGTTTTTAAGTTTTACAGGATCACCTATTCACCCCCCTCTAGGTGCTCTCAATTGGTATCGGAGCCGTTCTCTTCACAAAGGGACTAATCGCCCGAAGAGATGGATCCTAAGGGAAAGGGGATCGTGATCAATGATAAGGAGAAGGAGTCCTTCGTCAACGAGCCGAAAGATGACAAGCCTACCGACTCGGGCTCGGGCTACAAATGAAAAGATGGGAAGAAGAAGAAGATGAGGCGCATCAAGGAGATCGTCTACTACGACGACAGCGACGAGTCCTCTTCTTCCCAAAAGGACGACTACGACTACGAGAAACGGAAAATGGTCAATTCGAACTTTTCTTTCGATTACTCTCGTATTCCGCAAAGTACAAATGCTCATTTGCTCTCCATTCCACTTGGCAAACCTCCTCACTTTGATGGAGAGGACTACGGATTTTGGAGTCACAAAATGCGTAGTCACTTGTTCTCTCTCCATCCGAGCATATGGGAGATAGTAGAGAGTGGAATGAAATTTGATAGTACTGATAGTCCCATGTTCATTAACGAGCAAATCCACAAAAATGCACAAGCGACTACTGTTCTTCTAGCTTCATTGTGTAGGGATGAATACCAAAAGGTGAGCGGCTTGGACAATGCCAAGCAGATCTGCGACACCCTTAAGGTCTCTCATGAGGGGAACGACGTCACCATGCTCACCAAAATGGAGTTGGTGGAAGGTGAACTTGGGAGATTCGCGATGATAAGGGGCGAGGAGCCAACCCAAACGTACAAACGGCTCAAGACCCTTGTCAACAAAATAAGGAGCTACGGAAGCACGCGATGGACGGACCACGACGTTGTCCGCCTAATGCTAAGGTCCTTTACTGTCCTTGATCCACATCTTGTGAACAATATTCGTGAGAATCCTAGGTACACGAAGATGACGCTCGAGGAGATCCTTGGAAAGTTTGTAAGCGGGCGGATGATGATCAAGGAGGCAAGATACGTCGACGATGCTTTAAATGGCCCAATCCAAGAGCCTCAAACTATTGCTCTCAAGGCAACGAGGAGCAAGGAGGCGCTACCTAGCAAGGTGGCGCAAGTAGAGGCGGCCGGGCTTAATGATGAATAGATGGCCCTCATCATTAAGCGCTTCACGACGGCGCTAAAGGGACGCAAGGAGCATCCCAAAAAGACCAAGACGAAAGGGAAGCGCTCATGCTTCAAATGTGGTAAGATTGGTCATTTTATCGCTAACTGTCCCGATAATGATAGTGACCAGGAACAAGGGAACAAAAGGGAAAAGAAGAAGAATTACAAGAAGGCCAAGGGCGAGGCACATCTTGGAAAGGAGTGGGATTTGGATTGCTCCTCTTCCGACTCCGACAATGAAGGACTCGCCGCCACCGCCTTCAACAAGTCATCCCTCTTCACCAACGAGCATCACACATGCCTCATGGCGAAGGAGAAGAAGGTATGTACTCGGGATACCACTTATGCTTCTTCAAGTGATGATGAGTCTAGTGATGACGATGAAATAGACTATTCTAGTTTATTTAAAGGTTTAGATAGAAATAAAATTGATAAAATCAATGAATTGATTGATGCTTTAAATGATAAGAATAGGTTATTAGAAAAGCAAGAGGATCTTTTGTACGAAGAACATGATAAGTTTGTAGAGGCTCAAAAATCCCTTGCTTTAGAAATTAAAAGGAATGAAATGCTTTCTGGTGAATTGTCTACATGCCATGACTCTATTTCTAGCTTAAAGAGAATAAATGATGACTTGAATGCTAAGTTAGAAATAGCTAGTAAATCAACATCTCGTGTAGAAAATGTTGTAATGTGCAATAGGTGTAAAGATTTTAATACTGATGCTTGTAGCGAACACCTAGCTTCAATTTCTAAATTAAATGATGAAGTGGCTAGTCTTAATGCCCAACTTGAGACTAGCAAAAGTGAATTTGATAAGTTAAAATTTGCAAGGGATGCCTACACGATTGGTAGACACCCCTCAATTAAGGATGGACTTGGCTTCAAGAGGGAAGCCAAGAACTTAACAAGCCATAAGGCTCCCATCTCCGCCAAGGAGAAAGGAAAGGCCCCTATGGCTAGTAGTGCTAAAAAGAACCATGCTTTCATGTACCATGATAGGAGACATTCTAGGAATGCCTATAGAAGTTATGATGCTTTTGATTCTCATGCCATGTTTGCTTCTAGTTCTTCCTATATGCATGATAGAGATATGTCTAGGAGAAATGTTGTTCATCACATGCCTAGGAGAAATGTTGTTAATGTTCCTAGGAAAGTTAATGAACCTTCGACAATATATCATGCTTGCAATGCTTCATTTGCCATTTGTAGAAAGGATAAGAAGGTAACTGCTAGGAAATTAGGGGCAAGATGCAAGGGAGATAAAACTTGCATTTGGGTCCCTAAGACCATTGTGACTAACCTTGTAGGACCCAACAAGAGTTGGGTACCTAAGACCCAAGCCTAAATTTGCCTTGCAGGTTTATGCATCCGGGGGTTCAAGCTGGATTATCGACAGCGGATGCACAAACCACATGACGGTGGAGAAGAAGATGTTCACCTCCTACGTCAAGAACAAGGATTCCCAAGATTCAATCATATTCGGTGATGGGAACCAAGGCAAGGTAAAAGGGTTAGGGAAGATTGCTATTTCATCCGAGCACTCTATTTCTAATGTGTTTTTAGTTGAGTCGCTTGGATATAATCTGTTATCCGTTAGTCAACTTTGTAAAATGGGATATAATTATTTATTCACAAATGTAGATGTATTTGTCTTTAGAAGGTGTGATGGTTCACTAGCTTTTAAGGGTGTACTAGACGCCAAACTTTATTTAGTTGATTTTGCAAAAGAGGAGGCCGGTCTAGATGCATGCTTAATTGCTAAGACTTGCATGGGCTGGCTGTGGCATCGCCGTTTAGCACATGTGGGGATGAAGAACCTTCACAAGCTTCTAAAGGGAGAACACGTGATAGGTCTAACTAATGTGCATTTCGAAAAAGATAGACCTTGTGCAGCTTGTCAAGCAGGTAAACAGGTGGGAAGCTCTCATCACACCAAAAATGTGATGACCACATCAAGACCTTTAGAGATGCTTCATATGGACCTCTTCAGACCCGTCGCCTATCTAAGTATAGGAGGAAGTAAGTATGATCTTATTATAGTTGATGATTTTCCCCGCTTCACTTGGGTATTCTTTTTGCAGTATAAATCTGAAACCCAAGGGACCCTCAAGCGCTTCCTAAGGAGAGCTCAAAATGAGTTTGAACTCAAGGTGAAGAAGATAAGGAGCGACAACGGGTCCGAGTTTAAAAACCTTCAAGTGGAGGAGTACCTTGAGGAGGAAGGGATCAAGCACGAGTTCTCCGCTCCCTACACACCACAGCAAAATGGTGTGGTAGAGAGGAAGAACAGGACGCTTATAGATATGGCGAGGACGATGCTTAGAGAGTTCAAGACCCCCGAGTGCTTTTGGTCGGAAGCCGTGAACACGGCGTGCCACGCCATCAACCGGGTGTATCTTCATCGCCTCCTCAAGAAGACTTCATGTGAGCTTCTTACCGGTAACAAACCCAATGTATCTTACTTTCGTGTATTTGGGAGCAAATGCTATATTCTAGTGAAGAAAGGTAGAAATTCTAAGATTGCTCCCAAAGCTGTAGAAGGGTTTTTGTTAGGTTATGACTCAAATACAAAGGCATATAGAGACTTCAACAAATCATCGGGTTTGGTTGAAGTCTCTAGCGACGTTGTATTTGATGAGACTAATGGCTCTCCAAGAGAGCAAGTTGTTGATCTTGATGATGTAGATGAAGAAGACGTTCCAACGGCCACGATACGCACCATGGCGATTGGAGATGTGCGGCCTCAGGAACAAAAAGAGCAAGATCAACCTTCTTCCTCAACGATGGTGCATCCCCCAACTTAAGACGATGAACAGGTTCATCAAAAGGAGGCGTGTGATCAAGGGGGAGCACAAGGTGATCATGTGATGGAGGAAGAAGCACAACTGGCACCTCCAACCCAAGTTCGAGCGATGATTCAAAGGAATCATCCCGTCGATCAAATATTGGGTGATATTAGCAAGGGAGTAACTACTCGTTCTAGATTAGTTAATTTTTGTGAGCATTACTCCTTTGTCTCTTCTATTGAGCCTTTCAGGGTAGAAGAGGCCTTGCTAGATCCGGACTGGGTGTTGGCCATGCAGGAAGAGCTCAACAACTTCAAGTGTAATGAAGTTTGGACACTGGTGCCTCATCCCAAGCAAAACATTGTGGGAACCAAGTGGGTGTTCCGCAATAAACAGGATGAGCACGGGGTAGTGACAAGGAACAAGGCTCGACTTGTGGCAAAAGGTTATGCCCAAGTCGTAGGTTTGGACTTTGAGGAGACTTTCGCTCCTGTGGCTAGGCTAGAATCAATTCGTATTTTGCTAGCATATGCCGCTCACCATTCTTTTAGGTTGTTCCAAATGGATGTGAAGAGCGCTTTCCTCAATGGGCCAATCAAGGAGGAGGTGTACATAGAGCAACCCCCTGGCTTCGAGGATGAACGGTACCCCGACCACGTATGTAAGCTCTCTAAGGCGCTCTATGGACTTATGCAAGCCCCAAGAGCATGGTATGAATGCCTTAGAGACTTTTTAATTGCTAATGCTTTCAAGGTTGGGAAAGCCGATCCAACTCTTTTCACTAAGACTTGCGATGGTGATCTTTTTGTGTGCCAAATTTATGTCGATGACATAATATTTGGTTCTACTAACCAAAAGTCTTGTGAAGAGTTTAGCAGGGTGATGACGCAGAAATTCGAGATGTCGATGATGGGCGAGTTGAACTACTTCCTTGGGTTCCAAGTGAAGCAACTCAAGGATGGCACCTTCATCTCCCAAACGAAGTACACGCAAGACTTGCTAAAGCGGTTTGGGATGAAGGACGCCAAGCCCGCAAAGACTCCGATGGGAACCGACGGACACACCGACCTCAACAAAGGAGGTAAGTCCGTTGATCAAAAGGCATACCGGTCAATGATAGGGTCTTTACTTTATTTATGTGCTAGTAGACCGGATATTATGCTTAGCATATGCATGTGTGCTAGATTTCAATCCGATCCAAGGGAGTGTCACTTAGTGGCCGTGAAGCGAATTCTTAGATACTTAGTCGCTACACCTTGCTTCGGGATCTGGTATCCAAAGGGGTCTACCTTTGACTTGATTGGATATTTAGATTCCGACTATGCTGGATGTAAGGTCGATAGGAAGAGTACATTGGGGACGTGCCAATTCTTAGGAAGGTCCCTGGTGTCATGGAATTCTAAGAAACAAACTTCCGTTGCCCTATCCACCGCTGAGGCCGAGTATGTTGCCGCAGGACAGTGTTGCGCGTAACTACTTTGGATGAGGCAAACCCTCCGGGACTTTGGCTACAATCTGAGCAAAGTCCCACTCCTATGTGACAATGAGAGTGCTATCCGCATAGCGGACAATCCTGTTGAGCACAGCCGCACAAAGCACATTGACATCCGGCATCACTTTTTGAGAGACCACCAGCAAAAGGGAGATATCGAAATGTTCTATATTAGCACCGAGAACCAGCTAGCCGATATCTTTACCAAGCCTCTAGATGAGAAGACCTTTTGCAGGCTGCGTAGTGAGCTAAATGTCTTAGATTCGCGGAACTTGGATTGATTTATAGCATACATGTGTTTATGCCTTTGATCATGTTCCTTATGCATTTTGTTGTTTACTTGTGGTGCTCAAGTTGTACAAACACTCCCCGGACCTCACAAGTCCATTTGCAAGTGATGCACACATTGAGGGGGAGATGTGCTACAACTTGACCCTTTGAGACTAACCATATGCTTGAGTGTTCTTAATTTAGTCTCAAAGGAGGTTTGAAAGGGAAAAGGTGGACTTGGACCATGAAAGACTTCCACTGCACTCCGATGGGAGGGTAACTAATTCCAAGTTCATCTTCATGTCCTTATTGCCTTTGTACTCTTATGTGAAGATTTTGGTGAGGCAATGAGGTTTATGGGCCAAGATTGATCCCGTTTTGGTGCTTGATGCCAAAGGGGGAGAAAATAAGGCCAAAGCAATAAACGGATCAACTACCACTTGAGAATTTTGAAAATAATAGAATAGAGCTTTTGTTTTGTCAAAATACTCTTATTGGCTCTTTTTGTCAAAAGTTGGTCTCTTGTGGGGAGAATGGTTGATTATGGGAAATAGGGGGAGTTTTTGATACTGTGATCAATTTCTATTGGAACAACTCTCTTTATGTCTCTACAAGTGTGTTTGACTTAGAGATAGGAAATTGAGGTTGATTTGCAAAAACAAACCAAGTGGTGGCAAAGTATGATCCATATATACCAAATTTGAATCAAAACCTTTTTGAGTTCTCATTTGCATTGATATTGCACTTCTTTTAGTTGCTCTTTGTTGTGTTGGCATAAATCACCAAAAAGGGGGAGATTGAAAGGGAAATGTGCCCTTGGGCCATTTCTAAGTATTTTGGTGATTGAGTGCCAACACAAGTGCTTTTGTGTTAATCTATGCAAAGTGGTGGACAAAGTGCAAATCAAGTCAAAAGGTATGTTTCTAGACTTAGTACATTGTTTTATGGACTAATGTATTGTGTCTAAGTGCTGGAAATAGGAGAAATCAAATTGGAAAAGAGATGGCTTTGTTCAGCTAAAGTCTGAGCAGTCTGGGTGCACCGGACAGTGTCCGATGGTGCATCGGACAGTGTGCGGTGCGCCAGGCTGGCTCTGGCGAACTTGCTGCTCTCGGGACTTCGACGGCGGTGTACGGTATAAATCACCGGACTGTCCAGTGAGTCGTTCACAGGCGAAGTCGTCGGTCTCGGGAAGCCATCAACGGCATACGACTATAATTCATCGGACTGTCCGGTGAGGCACCAGACTGTCCGGTGAGCCAACGGTCAGCCGGGGCAACGGTCGGTCGAGGATTCCGCGCGTGACGCTGGCCGAGCCAACGGTCACAACGGGGCACCGAACTGTCCGGTGTGCACCGGACAGTGGCTCTGGATCTGCAACGGTCGGCTTCGCCAAATAAGGAAAGAAATCCGCACCGGACTGTGTCCAGTGGTGCACCGGACTGTCTGGTGCGCCAGTCGACAGAAGGTAAGAATCGCCTTCCTACAATGCTCTCAACGGCTCCTAGCTGCCTTGGGGCTATAAAAGGGACCCCTTGGCGCATGGAGAAGACATCCAAGCATTCTTTGAGCATAATTGATCACTCACACTTCGTTCTTGCACACTTGTTCGACATTCTTAGTGATTTGAGCTCCGTTCTAGTGAGAAACTCGTGATAGTCTCTTGAGCTCAAGTCTGGGTCTTGTGTGTGCGTATTTGCTGTGATCTTTGTGTCTTGTGTGAGTTGCTCATCCCTCCCTTACTCCGCGCTTCTTTGTGAACATCTTTGTAAGGGCGAGAGACTCCAAGTTGTGGAGATTCCTCGCAAGCGGGATAAAGTAAAGCAAAGCAAAACACTGTGGTATTCAAGTAGGTCTTTGGACTGCTTGAGAGGGGTTGATTGCAACCCTCGTCCGTTGGGACGCCACAACGTGGAGTAGGCAAGCGTTGGACTTGGCCGAACCACGGGATAAACCACTGTGTCTATCTGTGTTGATCTTCTTGTGGTTATTGTGTTTTGCTAAGACTCCTCTCTAGCCACTTGGCATTACTGTGCTAACTCCTAATCAAGTTTTTGTGGCTATAAGTTTTTAAGTTTTACAGGATCACCTATTCACCCCCCTCTAGGTACTCTCACCACCTCAGCATCGACGACAGCAGCCACCTGCGCGCCAACACCGCGCCGGCGAACGGTGGCCGCCCCAGCCTGTGCCGGCAGATCCCCACTCAAGTCCTCGTGGATGGGCCGAGCGGCAGGAGGCAGTGTTAGAGGCGGCGCTCGAGCTAGCGAGCCGGCACGCTGCAGATGACGACGCCTACGGCTGACCGGACCCACGTTGTCGAAGTCCGCCCCCTCCACAAGAGCGGTGATAGCAGCCACCAGCGCGCGGCATGACCACCGCCCGGGAAGAGGACGGAAGGCTGCACCCTGGCCAGGGAGCAGCAGTTCGCCTTCCCCCGCATGGCTGGAGGACGCCTCTGTAGGGCTGGAGGATGCCCTTCTCCCCCGAACGCTGGGGGAAGAAAAGGGTCACCGGCCCACGCGGAGGCGGCCCCCCAACTCGGTGCGCTCCTCTGCCTCAGCCCGGGTGATGAAGATCCTTGAAGCTGAGGGCGGGGCAGAGGTCGCAGCCCGGCTTGCTTCTCCCCACCACCAGGCTGGTGATCATCCTTACAGATGACCATTGGTGAGGGAATGCAGCCGGGCTGCATGATGAGAATCCTTGAAGCCGAGCGATGGCTAAAGAGCGCCAATCTCCACGAGGCCGCGCTCCTCCGACGACAGCAGGAGCAAGGAGACACCGGTGCGCCCCATCTGGGGGCTCGAAAGGTGGAAGGGCGCAATGCATGAGGGGAGAACGAAGGCATGGCCACTGCCCGGGGGATCGATCCCCTTTTTATAGACAGATCTCCTCACTTGTGCCCCCAAGCGTCATGGGCAAAGTTCCCACCAACGTGCTCTAGGGTTCCCACCCCACGACACGGGGGTTGGGTCCCACACGTCATCAGAACTGACCTGAGACGCGAAGAAGGCAAACCGCCGCATGCGAGGCATGAAACCGCCCTGCGGTTATAAGCGTTCCCTCATCCTCACCGGAACCAGCGGACGAAAGAGCGAGCCACCACGTAGGGAGCATGCAACCGCACTGCGGTTATGCACCCTTTCGGCTTCGTCACTTCCGGTGGACCAGCATGAAGGCCCGGTCCCACATACCATGCAACCGGCGCAATGGTCACTACGTGAAGGAAACCACACTGCCACCTGCGCCAATGCTACGTCTTCTCGACTGTGGAACCAGTGCCGCGACTCGAGGCAGCCCCGCGCGTGACCCAACACTGCCAATTGAGTGCAGCGTTCACGGGTCAGCCAGTCGCGGGGGTAGGCACGACAGTTGATGTGGCCACAAGCGGACCGGCAATAACTGCTGCAACAGACGGGCGGAAGCAGCGGTCAAATCACCCCCAGGCTCGTGTCCTTTCCTGAAGCAGCAGGGGAGCCCTCTCCCACGGCGTAAGAACGACGCGCCCGTGCCCCGTTCCTCGAACGGCCCGCGCACGCGCAACAGACGCCCCGCGAATCGCCCGTCCCGTCGCATTAACTCCTTGGCAGAGCAAGCGACACCGTTGGCAGGCGAAGCAGGCGACGTTACACCTTTGTCATGATGACTGCGTCAAAAAAGGTGCGCCACGCTATTTAAATTCATATCCTTTTCCGTTTCCTCTCTCTCTCTCTTGCCACAGGGACCGAGAAAGGGGATATTTTGAAAGGGATCCTTCTCCGCGAAGGGAACGGGCACTGAGCCCTCCTACTAATCAGGGGTTCGAAGGCTGGCCCCTCAGAAAGGTTCGACAGCCGCCCCAGAGCACCTAGGCTCCGTGCCCATTACTGATCAGGGGTTCAAAGGCTGGCCCCTCGGAAGAGTTCGACAGCCGCCCCAGAGCACTCAGGCTCCGCGCCCATTACTGATCAGGGGTTCGAAGGCTGGCCCCTCGAAAGGGTTCGACAGCCGCCCCAGAGCACGCAGAGTGAGGGATGACTCTGGGTACGTCCGTTACATGGCCGAGGCTCGGGCTACGCTCTCGAGGTACCCTAGGACATTTCCGAGACCAGCGGGAATGACTCGTAATGGAATCCCACTAGAGGGAGGCATCGAGCCCTCGGACCCTGTCGAAAAGGGTTCGGGTCCAGCGAATCACCTGCAGGTACTTTTGGAGCGTGCCTCTGGGCCACTAGCCAACCCCTAACGAACGGGGCATGGGCGTCCACTCGGATCACCCGTTAGCAACTCACTGGAAACACCATGATCAGTGCCCTCCGAGGGTAACATGGCGCTTCCCCCCCTTCCTCCTTGCGAAAAGGCAACGAAGGGGCGTATAATAAAAGTCGAGACAGTCCTTGATCGTCCTCTCACTCCGTGCAGAGGCTCGGGGGCTGCTCTCGCATCCGGCTACGGCCAAACTGTTGACAGCGTCAACAAACCAGCTTCAAAACTCGGAACCTGATCATGCACCCGGGCTACGGCCAGGCCGCATGAGGGAACAACAGGACCGGCCGAGGCATCACGAAAAGTGTTAAGACCTCAGAGGAGTCAAACCACTCCTCCGAGGCCTCGGGGGCTACACCTGGCGGGTGCGCTCCCGTGCACCCGTCGGAACAAAGTATAACCGAGAAAGGCCGGTCCCCTCACCAAAAATGCGGCAGAGCCTCGAAGCGAGTGCCTGCACTCCCTTCGAGGCTCGGGGGTTACTATTAGGTACCGTAATTAGGGGTACCCCCAAAACTCCTAATCACGGCTGGTAAACACCTTCAGAGCTGACCGTGAAGACTGACAGTTCGGGTCAAAGTCAAAGCTTCGTCTACCAAGGGACACGGTCTCGCCTCGCCCGAGCCCGGCTTCGGGCAGAACAGTGGTCCCGGACGAATTCACGTCTCGCCCGAGGGTCTCCTCAGGCGGTGAGCGCACCCTTAGGTCAGCCGAAGGCAAGCCTTGTCGTGCAAGCGACCTTGGCCAAATCGCCTTACCAGCCGACCATATTGCATGTGCATTTAATGCTGGGATCGCCTGACACCTTATCCTGACACGCGCGCCTCAGTTGGTAAGGTCGAAGTGACCGCAGTCACTTCGCCCTTTCACTGACCGATCTGACAGGAAAACAGCGTCGCCCGCCCCGCTCCGGCTGCTGTGCCAACCACCCGGGCGAAACCGACAATGGTCAAGTTCAGCCTCGGGTGCAACAGGAAGCTTCGCCTCGCCCAACCCTAGGGCTCGGCCTCGGCCTCGGCCTTGGGAGGAAATCTCTGCCTCGCCCGACCCCAGGGCTCGGCCTCGGCCTCAGGAAGAGTCACATCCTCGCCCGACCCTGGGCCTCGGCCCCAGCATCAGCCTTGGAGGAGCCGCCGCCTCGCCCGACCTTAGGCTCGGATCAACCGCGCCACGAGGGATGCTTCATTATCCTACTCCTAGCTAGCTCAGGCTACGAAGGAACAAGACCAGCGTCCCATCAAGCTTACCTCGGTAACAGGCAATGATGGTTCCCCGCATGCAACCATAACGTCGGTGGTTCTCAAGCCCCCTACGAAAGCAAGGAGACGTCAGTAGGATCCATGCAGCGCCAACAGCTGTACTGCTACAGGGCTTAGGGCACTTCTCCGATGGCCACGATACTACCTCTACAGGGCTCGAGATGCCCCCCGACGGCCACGTTGTTATCTGTATAGGGCTCAGGGCACTTCCCTGCCAGCCACGTTAGCTCCCAGCTACACCCCATTGTACAGCTGGGCATCTCCTTACGTCTATAAAAGGGGGTGTCCAGGGTCCCACGAGGGGGAGGAGAGGAAAAAAATGAACAAACGTACGAGCATACGAACACACGAACACAAGGTAGGAGAGACGAGTACTCGCACGACCAAGGGACTGTGACGGAACCTCCCAAGTAATTAGGCCCACCTACAGTTGTCCTTGTCTAACAGACATCAGACACCCTGTAGATGTTCCTAAGTCACTTGACAAGCTCGGTATCTTTCCCTACCTCACCAGGAACGTTTCACCCGTCTTGCAGACATTACAGAACATCGGAGATAAAGAAATGCGGAAGCGAATTACATAAACTTACATTTATTTCAAAAGCAAGCTCGAGTTATTTATTACAGACCAGACTAAAAGTGAGTGCAGAGTAGTAATATTATACAAACCAAGGGAGGCACAAACATCTCCCGAAAGACAACAAGCAAAAGATCCTATGTGGAGGACCGAGTCCTCCCGCACTTCAGTCTTGTTTTTCTTCTTTGGGAACCACCTTGGCACAGAAGCAGCAAAAGTCTGCTACTTCCTCACCTAAAAACAACGAAGGGATAAACCCTGAGTATGGAATTACTCAGCAAGTCTTACCCGACTAAAGAAAAGACTCTCAAGGGTATGCTGGTTATATGGGAGTCAAGGTAAGGCTTTTCAATAATCAAAGACTCTGTTTTGCAGAAATGCTTACTAAAGTGGATCCTTAAAAATCCAATTTTATTTGTCAAGTTAAGTAAAATTACCTGCACTAGAGTTCTTTCTACCCTAGTTCAATCACTGGTCCTGCACTAGCCAATTTCTTAACAAAAACCCCTCATCTTTAGTGGAATGCTACGTGTAAGTCAGTGGCCAAGTCTCCATAACCGCGGAGGTACGGCGATCCGAATCGATTATACTCAGCTGAGGATCTTCGATCACACGACATATGTAGCACTTAACCCTTGCATATGTCAACCCGCCACCGGGGTTCTTAAGACCGGATCAGGTTCACGCAAACCGAGAGCACAGATACACCACCGTCCAGCCTCTTGCCACGGAGGGTACACGCTACTCTCGCCACCGCTCCACGCCCATTTCGTGTTATCTTATTCCGGCCTTAGTCCGCCCGAGGCTAGGCTTACCCATGACGAGGCATGTGACCAGTTAAAGGGTCCTCGGTCAGCAGGCCTACATCGACAAGGTCCTTAATCGACTCAGACGGAGACACTACACCGAGACTTCTTTCTCGTGCAAGTCACCCGCCCGGTCTCAGCTTAATCATTTAACCCAAAGTTTGGTACCTGGCAGAGGTACATCTTTTCCGATGTTGAATCCATCACGGCCGTGATGGATCCACCATCAAGTTTTATTTTCGAAAACATCCCACCCACTTTTGCCACATCACATTTTGTAAAAACAAAACATTTTGTTTTTCTAAAGCAAGACTAAGCATCAAAATCTTTTTGTAAAACGGGTGATCAAGGAAGGTAATCAAGTTCAAGGAAGGTAATGCAGGAATTGTTTTAGCAACCAACTCCTATCACCTAATGCAGCAATCAAGTGAGAAAGATTTTAAAAACATCAAGGAAGGTGGCAAATGCACCGGGGCTTGCCTTTGTTATCAGGTGAGTCCTGCTCGGATCCACAAATATCGAAATAAAAGCAGTTGCCTGCTTGAGGATCTAAGGTTGGTGGAGTCCCCTCTTCAGTGACTTCTTCTTCTTCTTCGTGTTCTAACATAACCATATATATGCATAAGAATGGATGCCATGGGATGCTCATGAGGATGCAAAGATAGTATAAACTTATTATCCAAGTCTTGAGTACAACTTTCCTTCACGGTACTCCGAGAACCTAGGGTTTCCGGAGTCAGTAAAGGAGTTCATAGGGCAGGGGGGGTTGGTTTTGGGTTTAGTGATCAAACAAGGTCCAAATCAACCCAAAATTTACCCAAGGCTTCTAAATATTGGTTTAAGTGCCCATAAAAAGTTTGGACATTTTTGGACTTACCATTTATTTTCTAAAAATCCATAACTAATACTTTTAACTACTTTAAATACCCTAAAATTTCTTATTTCCATTAAAAATCACAAAACTATTTTTACTAAATACTAGAGAAAATAACAAGCCTAGGAAAATTAGTTTCACAATTTTAGCATTTTTCTACATTTTTCTATAATTATTTTGGCTCTGCTGGAAAAGAAAAAGAAAAAAGATTAAATAGAACTGGGCCGATTCTGGCCCAGACGGCCCAGGTCCACGGCAAAACGCGCCCGCGCGCGCCCGCGTCCTGGCGATTTTGCAGAACGACCCCCGCGCTTCTGGTTAACTGAGAATAGGTCATTTCACTGTTTAACCAAGTCACTGACCATTACAAAAAGGTCCCTCCGTTTCTATCTATTCACAACTGGAAGTCCACGACGCCGTTCACGCACGGCCGTGCTCCGGCGAGCCAGCAGACCGGCCGAACGGGGCCATGACCGGCGCTCCCGAGCGGTGGACACCAAATCGGAGCTAGCCTGAGCATTTCCCCTAACCTAATTGCACGAACGACCAACTACTGAGCTCCGGCCACGGTGACCGAGAGCATGGTGGACGGATGAGTGCGTTCCCGTCGATTCATGGCGGTCTAGTTTGATTTAATGGTTCGGTAAGCATCAAGAGCAAGCAAGGACGTTGAAACAAGAGAACCAAGGGTGAGATTGGACCTGAATCGGGATGACCACGGCGAGGTGTTCTTCGCGGTGTTCTACAACGGTTTTGGGGAAAACTTGGAATTGGAGCTCACGGTGGCAGGACTGGGGTTGATACTGGACGATGAGGTACATGATGAAGTTACGAAGCTAACGGTGGGCTCAATTTAAAGACTCCGAGAGCGGTGGCTCTCAATTTGACCGCGGCGAGCTGGCGGCCGGAGGTGAAGAAGAGGCCTGGCGCGCGCGATTACGTGTCCTACGGCGTGGCAAACTCCCCAACGATGATGGGATGGCTCAAAGGAATCACGGCGACACGGTAGAAAAAACTAGGCCACGCGGCGGAGGACCGTCGACCGGAGTTGGAGAAGAAACGCGAGCTGCGGATGCGCTGGCAAGCCTTCCACGCGGCGGTCTCCGGTGAGGGCACGGGTTGCCGCTTAACCTAAGCTCGCCACCTCGGTAACTTTTGCCACGATACCCAGGAACTTTACCGCGACCACCGACGACCGGTCACGCCGCGGTGGCGTTCTTATCACCGGCGGGGTGATCCTGAGCCCCAACGCGATATTTCTGATGACGATGAACAGTATTCTGAATTCAAGAAAGAACTTGACTGACAGAGCACATTGGAGCCCAGTTTTCTCAAATTTTCGTGTGAAACCTAAGCCAACTTTCTGTAGTAAAGTTGTAGAACTATAATCCCTCTACAACTTTGCTACAATGTGCATTCACAAAAAGTCACTGGATCAAGGTTTAATTCACCCACAAAGTTGACCCTGTTACACTGAAAGGCTGAATTTCAGAATGAACAAGCCTGACAGTCAAACTTTGATTGGGTTTTTCTCCAAATTTCTCATAACAACTAAGCTCACACTCTTTAGCAAAGTTGTTCTCCTATAATTGGTCTTCAACTTTGATGTGGTGACCTAGGGCAAAAACCCTATACTTTGTAAGTTACAAAGCCCCAAAGTTGAGCCCATTCTCTGATTTTCAGACTTAGAATAAAACTCAAATGAGGTCCATTTTGCATTTAAGTCCAAAACTTTGGGTTTGGCTTTCAAGTCCACATATTTGTGAACCAAAGGACTTAAGAAACCTAATTGACTTGGTTTTTGCACTTTAGCCCAAAAGTGGACTAATTTTGCACATAAGCCCCTAGGGTTTGGTTTTAGGGTTTTCCAGGGTTCCAATTAGGGTTTCTGGTATCCCAGGGATATAAGTGTGATTCAAGTTTATTCTTGGGGTCATTCTATGACTTTTACCCCTAAGTCTTTAGGTTTTCTTAACTTGGGTTAAGTTTTACCCCTTTAACCACTATTTAGGGTTAAGTCCTTTAACCAGGGTTCTATTTGCAAAAACATTAAAACAATACAACTTGTTTGAAATTTTTGCCTAGTGAATGCACTCTAGGTGTGTCAAACATATGCAATGCCAATGCTTATGATGCCATGCTCAAGTTTTAGTTATAGTAACACCAGGAGTGTTACATCCTTCCCCCCATAAAAGAATCTCGTCCCGAGATTTAAAGTCCTAGGGTGAGTAATGGAAAAGGAAATGTGTCACATTTTTATTTCCTTATTTCTAGTACAAGGCAGGGTGGTGTGGGGTTCATTCCTTTATTGCCATAACTATATACACTTTACAAGTTACATGAGGCTAGAAAGCCTGGGAAGTTCTTATTCAAGAAGTCTTGAGTTTCCCACGTAGCCTCTTCTTCAGAATGCTGGTTCCATTGTATCTTGTAGAACTTGAGAGTCTTTCTTCGGGTAACCCTGTCCTTTTGATCCAGAACTCGAATAGGATATTCCGTGTACGTTAAATCTGGTTCCAGGACAATATCTGTCACTTCAATGGTTCGATCGGGAACCCGTAGACACTTCTTCAATTGCGATACATGGAACACATTATGTACAGCGGACAATGTTTCGGGGAGCTGGAGTCGGTATGCCACTGGTCCACATTGCTCAAGTACCAGGAATGGACCAATGTACCTGGGTGCAAGTTTCCCTTTAACCCCGAAACGCGATACACCCTTCATTGGTGAGACCTTCAGGTAAACATAGTCTCCTTCCAGGAAATATAAGGGCCTTCGCCGTTTGTCTGCGTAACTCTTCTGACGAGCTTGTGCCTTCTTCATATTATAAATAATTTTCTGAACCTTATCCTCGGCCTCTTTCACCATATCAGGCCTAAAGAAGCATCTTTCACCAGGTTCAGACCAATTTAGCGGAGTTCGACACCGACGTCCATATAAAGCTTCAAAGGGTGCCATCTTGATACTCTCTTAATAACTGTTATTATATGAAAACTCCGCCAAAGGTAAACATTCATCCCATTTTGGTGAGAAATCCAGGACACATGCCCACAGCATATCTTCAAGTATTTGGTTCACTCTCTCAGTCTGTCCACTGGTTTGAGGATGATAGGCCGAACTGTGGAGTAACTTAGTACCCAAGGATTTGTGAAGTGCTTCCCAAAACTTGGCTACAAATTGAGGTCCACGATCCGACATTATGGTCTTTGGAACACCATGGACTAAGAATACGAGCAATGTACAATTGGGCGTAGACAGTAACCGGGGAATTTGTCTTGACCGGCAGAAAGTGAGCAATCTTTGTAAGCCGATCAATTATAACCCAAATAGAGTCATACCCTTTTATTGTCCTGGGCAGTCCCACAATAAAGTCCATGCTGATGTCTTCCCATTTCCATGTTGGTATTGGTAATGACTGCAATGGACCTGCAGTTTTCATGTGTATGGCCTTGACACGTCTGCAAGTGTCACATCTAGCCACATAGTGTGCAATTTCAATCTTCATCTTTGTCCACCAGTAATGTTGCTTTAAATCTTGGTACATCTTAGTGCTTCCGGGATGAATAGAATAACGACTAAGATGTGCTTCATCAAGAATTTGCTGGCGGAGTTCTTCGTTCTTTGGCACGACTATGCGGTTTTTAAACCATATCACACCTTGATCGTCTTCCTTGAAACATTTGGCTACTCCAGCCCTTATCTTCTCTCGTAGGTGCTTCATACCCAGATTATCTCTTTGAGCATCAATTATCCTTTGCAAAATGATTGACTCAAGCCTTAGTTGATTCAGAGAACCTTGCTGGATTATCCCCAGGTTTAGCTTCTCCATTTCATGACATAAAGTGTTCTCGGAGGTCTTTGCCATAAGACAGTGGCAGGAAGTCTTACGACTCAATGCATCTGCCACCACATTGGCCTTGCCTGGGTGATAATGGATCTCCAGTTCATAGTCTTTAATGAGCTCAAGCCATCGTCTTTGCCTCATATTTAACTCTGACTGGGTAAAGATGTACTTCAAACTTTTATGATCTGTATATATATGACAGATATTTCCCAGCAGATAGTGACGCCATATTTTCAGGGCATGAACCACAGCAGCTAACTCCAGATCATGAGTTGGATAATGTTCCTCATGTCGGCGTAACTGCCTTGAAGCATATGCAATTACTCGGCCCTCTTGCATCAGTACACAGCCGAGTCCACTGCCAGATGCATCACAATATACATCAAAAGGCTTAGTGATGTCCGGTTGAGCCAAAACCGGAGCAGTGGTTAATAGTGTCTTCAATTGCTCAAAGGCTTCATTACATTTAGAAGACCAATTGAACTTAATATCATTTTTCAATAAACTTGTGATTGGCTTCACAAGCTTAGAAAAATCTGGTATGAATCTGCGATAATATCCCGCTAGTCCAAGAAAACTCCGGACTTGGTGAACAGTTGTTGGGGTTTTCCACTCCAGAATATCTTTGACCTTGCTAGGATCTACCGCAATTCCTTTAGCTGATAACACGTGCCCCAAAAATTGAATTTCCTCCAGCCAGAATGCGCACTTGCTGAACTTGGCATACAGCTGATGTTCCCTCAGGCGCGTCAATACAATCCGTAGATGCTGAGCATGCTCCTCTTCATTTTTAGAATATATCAAAATATCGTCGATGAAGACCACCACGAACTTGTCCAACTCAGGCATGAACACCGAGTTCATCAAATAAGTGAAATGGGCAGGAGCATTTGTGAGCCCGAAAGACATTACCAGGTATTCAAACAATCCATACCGCGTAGTAAATGCGGTCTTCGGTATATCCTCGGGCCGAATACGGATTTGATGATAGCCTGACCTGAGATCAATTTTAGAAAATACCCTCGCCCCAGTCAGTTGATCAAATAAGATGTCGATCCTGGGAAGAGGGTACTTATTCTTGATGGTGACCTCATTCAGGGGCCGATAGTCCACGCACATGCGCAAGGTTTGATCCTTCTTCTTAACAAAAATGGCGGGACAACCCCATGGGGACGAGCTTGGCCGGATGAATCCCTTATTCAGTAGATCTTGTAATTGAATCTTCAATTCCGCCAACTCATTAGGGGGCATACGGTACGATCTTCGAGAGATGGGAGCCGTACCGGGCTTTAACTCAATTACAAATTCTACATCTCTTTCAGGGGGCAGTCCAGGCAAATCTTCCAGAAATACATCTGGAAATTCACATACTACCGGAATGTTCTTGATCTCCGGTACAATGGCTTCAAATATTCTACCAGAAGCTTTGGCTGGATTGGTTGTGGGGAGAGTCAAAAGAATCTCTTCTTGATTATAGCTCAACCTGACGGTTCTGAGTTCAGCGTTGAGAATTGCCTTGTGTTGAGTTAACCAATTCATACCCAAAATTACATCTATATCCTGGCCTTTCAGAACAATCATGTTAGCAGGAAAGTTCCGTCCGGCCAAGGTTACTGGCACTTCATAGGCCACTTCTCTAGTAAAAATATGTCCCCCAGGTGAATGAATTTTAAATCCCTCTCTTGATTCATGGCATGCAATGTGATGTTGCACCACAAATTTCTTACTAATGAAGGTATGCGAGGCACCAGAATCAAAAAGAACAATCGCAGGGTGACTGGCTACGGGAAACGTACCCACCATCACCGGCTCTCCCTCCGGTGTAGTGGCCACTTGGGTGTAATATACACGCCCCGTCTTCTTGGTATTTCTCCCCACAGCATTTCCCTTGGGCTGAGTGGACTTCCCAGTTCCTTGCTGAGCATTGGATTGATTTTGCTTGGGGTACGGGCAGTCTTTGATAAAATGTCCTGACTTGCCACAGTTGAAACACCCAGTTGAAGAGCTGGGCAAGGCAGGGAATCGAGTGCCTGGGGCACCCGGCTGATTTGGGGAAGTGGAGGTATTGTTGGGGCGGATAATAATAGGCTGTTTGAAAGGGAATGCTGGTGGACGAGAAAAAGTATGGTTTTGGCTAGAAGGCCGGATGACGAACCGTTGCCTCTTCGCCTGGCCCTGATTAGGTCTCTCACCACTGAATCCCTTATTCTTCCCAGAACTTGCGTATTTTGCTTCCACAGATAAGGCTGTACTGACAGCCTTTCCATATGTGAGATCAATACATGTGGCCATTTTTCGCTGCAACCGGTCATTTAGACCTCTCATAAAACAGTTCTTTTTCTTCAAATCAGTATTCACCTGATCAATGGCATACTGCGACAGGTGATTAAACTTGTTAAGATACTGATTGATGGTGTCTCCTCCTTGTTTCAGCTTCATGAATTCCTCTTGTTTCATATGCAGCACTCCTTCAGGTATGTAGTGCTCACGGAAGGCTGCTTTAAATTCTTCCCAAGTGATTTGATGGTTGTCAGGTTGGATAGCCACAAAATTTCCCCACCAAGTACTGGCAGGGCCACGTAGTTGCTGTGCCGCGAACAATGGCTTCTGCGTTTCAGAACAACGAAGAAGACCAAACTTCTGTTCAATGACCCGTATCCACTCGTCGGCTTCTAGCGGGTCTTCTGCTTTGGTGAATAGAGGTGGACGAGTTTCAGAGAAGTCCAGATAAGTAGTTTCACGGGGACCTTGCTGAAAACCTCTTCCTGCCTGCTGCTGGAACTGCTGCTGACCCGCCATTTCCCTAAGGAAGCGGGTATTGTCGGCGGTGGCATTCACCAAGGCGGCAATCGCCTCGGCTAACGTGGGTGGAACCGGGGGTGGATTTGGGGTGACATCCCGACCCCCAGAAGTTCCGGCTGCGTCCTGTCCGCGAGTCCTGGTCGGCATCTGAGGCAAGAACATTTGAATAAACATAATGTGCCAAAGAAAACCTTCCATTTTACATTACTATAAAGAGTAATGATACAGACTCGATATTACATAACAGGATACATTACCCATTTTACAAAAGTTTAACCTATTATACATCAGTACACCCTACAATACACTACTCTACTTTTATTACACCATTAGTCCTGCTTTCCGTTACTTTTGGCGGCCTCATCGTCAGGTGTGGGAGTCCAGACGTCAACCAACCTCAAAGAAGGAGGGGGTTCAAAAAGGTCTAACTCCCCACCCAGCGCGCGTCCCGCAACGTGAGAGGGTCCGGCTTCCGCCTCAGCAGAGTGTGCAGGCACACTAGGGTGTAATTGTGAGTATAGCACATGGACTTCCTCATGCAACGTATTGCAGTAGACTTGCAGGTTGTCGACAGCTGAGCTAAGTTCTTTAATTCGGGCCTGAGCCCTTGCTTCCTTAGCACATGCCAACATATGAGACTGTACTGCCCAGTCAAGTGCTAAGTCCCGATCAGCAAGCTGATCCTGCAGGTGACGGATATCCCTTCTTAGTTCATTGATTCTATCTCCGTCTGCGATCCAAACATTGGTCCTGTGTTGTAGCGTTGCTTGAAGTCGACTCACTTGGGCTTCAAGGTCTCCTATGGGGTCATTACTTCCACTGCTACTGCTTTCGTGTCGAGGGGCTAGTTGATGCCGAGGTACTCCAATTGGTCCCGTTGACTTACGTGCCGTTAGCCTTGTGCGTGGCGGCATCTTTCTAAGGGAAAAATGTTATTAGTATAATTCTTAGCATGATGCATGAATAAGTACAGAATCAACCTTAGTCGATTCAACCTTCTATACATTGCACTCTTCCTATCTGGTCTTTAAGATAAACTCTTCAGAGTACTTAGGTAAGAAGAGAAAAGAGTTTTTAGGTAAGATTTTCGAAAATCCTTTTGAAGATGCCTCATAATATCTGCAAAGAAGGGCTACGCTCCGATACCAGCTGTGACAGAATCTCCCAAGTAATTAGGCCCACCTACAGTTGTCCTTGTCTAACAGACATCAGACACCCTGTAGATGTTCCTAAGTCACTTGACAAGCTCGGTATCTTTCCCTACCTCACCAGGAACGTTTCACCCGTCTTGCAGACATTACAGAACATCGAAGATAAAGAAATGCGGAAGCGAATTACATAAACTTACATTTATTTCAAAAGCAAGCTCGAGTTATTTATTACAGACCAGACTAAAAGTGAGTGCAGAGTAGTAATATTATACAAACCAAGGGAGGCACAAACATCTCCCGAAAGACA
Source organism: Zea luxurians (assembly GCA_029449295.1). Classification (NCBI taxonomy): domain Eukaryota; kingdom Viridiplantae; phylum Streptophyta; class Magnoliopsida; order Poales; family Poaceae; genus Zea; species Zea luxurians. Next base: position 37,011,152 of record JAOPSE010000001.1, on the reverse strand, counting down.
ACAAGCAAAAGATCCTATGTGGAGGACCGAGTCCTCCCGCACTTCAGTCTTGTTTTTCTTCTTTGGGAACCACCTTGGCACAGAAGCAGCAAAAGTCTGCTACTTCCTCACCTAAAAACAACGAAGGGATAAACCCTGAGTATGGAATTACTCAGCAAGTCTTACCCGACTAAAGAAAAGACTCTCAAGGGTATGCTGGTTATATGGGAGTCAAGGTAAGGCTTTTCAATAATCAAAGACTCTGTTTTGCAGAAATGCTTACTAAAGTGGATCCTTAAAAATCCAATTTTATTTGTCAAGTTAAGTAAAATTACCTGCACTAGAGTTCTTTCTACCCTAGTTCAATCACTGGTCCTGCACTAGCCAATTTCTTAACAAAAACCCCTCATCTTTAGTGGAATGCTACGTGTAAGTCAGTGGCCAAGTCTCCATAACCGCGGAGGTACGGCGATCCGAATCGATTATACTCAGCTGAGGATCTTCGATCACACGACATATGTAGCACTTAACCCTTGCATATGTCAACCCGCCACCGGGGTTCTTAAGACCGGATCAGGTTCACGCAAACCGAGAGCACAGATACACCACCGTCCAGCCTCTTGCCACGGAGGGTACACGCTACTCTCGCCACCGCTCCACGCCCATTTCGTGTTATCTTATTCCGGCCTTAGTCCGCCCGAGGCTAGGCTTACCCATGACGAGACATGTGACCAGTTAAAGGGTCCTTGGTCAGCAGGCCTACATCGACAAGGTCCTTAATCGACTCAGACGGAGACACTACACCGAGACTTCTTTCTCGTGCAAGTCACCCGCCCGGTCTCAGCTTAATCATTTAACCCAAAGTTTGGTACCTGGCAGAGGTACATCTTTTCCGATGTTGTATCCATCACGGCCGTGATGGATCCACCATCAAGTTTTATTTTCGAAAACATCCCACCCACTTTTGCCACATCACATTTTGTAAAAACAAAACATTTTGTTTTTCTAAAGCAAGACTAAGCATCAAAATCTTTTTGTAAAACGGGTGATCAAGGAAGGTAATCAAGTTCAAGGAAGGTAATGCAGGAATTGTTTTAGCAACCAACTCCTATCACCTAATGCAGCAATCAAGTGATAAAGATTTTAAAAACATCAAGGAAGGTGGCAAATGCACCGGGGCTTGCCTTTGTTATCAGGTGAGTCCTGCTCGGATCCACAAATATCGAAATAAAAGCAGTTGCCTGCTTGAGGATCTGAGGTTGGTGGAGTCCCCTCTTCAGTGACTTCTTCTTCTTCTTCGTGTTCTAACATAACCATATATATGCATAAGAATGGATGCCATGGGATGCTCATGAGGATGCAAAGATAGTATAAACTTATTATCCAAGTCTTGAGTACAACTTTCCTTCACGGTACTCCGAGAACCTAGGGTTTCCGGAGTCAGTAAAGGAGTTCATAGGGCGGGGGGGTTGGTTTTGGGTTTAGTGATCAAACAAGGTCCAAATCAACCCAAAATTTACCCAAGGCTTCTAAATATTGGTTTAAGTGCCCATAAAAAGTTTGGACATTTTTGGACTTACCATTTATTTTCTAAAAATCCATAACTAATACTTTTAACTACTTTAAATACCCTAAAATTTCTTATTTCCATTAAAAATCACAAAACTATTTTTACTAAATACTAGAGAAAATAACAAGCCTAGGAAAATTAGTTTCACAATTTTAGCATTTTTCTACATTTTTCTATAATTATTTTGGCTCTGCTGGAAAAGAAAAAGAAAAAAGATTAAATAGAACTGGGCCAATTCTGGCCCAGACGGCCCAGGTCCACGGCAAAACGCGCCCGCGCGCGCCCGCGTCCTGGCGATTTTGCAGAACGACCCCCGCGCTTCTGGCTAACTGAGAACATGTCATTTCACTGTTTAACCAAGTCACTGACCATTACAAAAAGGTCCCTGCGTTTCTATCTATTCACAACTGGAAGTCCACGACGCCGTTCACGCACGGCCGTGCTCCGGCGAGCCAGCAGACCGGCCGAACGGGGCCATGACCGGCGCTCCCGAGCGGTGGACACCAAATCGGAGCTAGCCTGAGCATTTCCCCTAACCTAATTGCACGAACGACCAACTACTGAGCTCCGGCCACGGTGACCGAGAGCATGGCGGACGGATGAGTGCGTTCCCGTCGATTCATGGCGGTCTAGTTCGATTTAATGGTTCGGTAAGCATCAAGAGCAAGCAAGGACGTTGAAACAAGAGAACCAAGGGTGAGATTGGACCTGAATCGGGATGACCACGGCGAGGTGTTCTTCGCGGTGTTCTACAACGGTTTTGGGGAAAACTTGGAATTGGAGCTCACGGTGGCAGGACTGGGGTTGATACTGGACGATGAGGTACGTGATGAAGTTACGAAGCTAATGGTGGGCTCAATTTAAAGACTCCGAGAGCGGTGGCTCTCAATTTGACCTCGGCGAGCTGGCGGCCGGAGGTGAAGAAGAGGCCTGGCGCGCGCGATTACGTGTCCTACGGCGTGGCAAACTCCCCAACGATGATGGGATGGCTCAAAGGAATCACGGCGACACGGTAGAAAAAACTAGGCCACGCGGCGGAGGACCGTCGACCGGAGTTGGAGAAGAAACGCGAGCTGCGGATGCGCTGGCAAGCCTTCCGTGCGGCGGTCTCCGGTGAGGGCACGGGTTGCCGCTTAACCTAAGCTCGCCACCTCGGTAACTTTTGCCACGATACCCAGGAACTTTACCGCGACCACCGACGACCGGTCACGCCGCGGTGGCGTTCTTATCGCCGGCGGGGTGATCCTGAGCCCCAACGCGATATTTCTGATGACGATGAACAGTATTCTGAATTCAAGAAAGAACTTGACTGACAGAGCACATTGGAGCCCAGTTTTCTCAAATTTTCGTGTGAAACCTAAGCCAACTTTCTGTAGTAAAGTTGTAGAACTATAATCCCTCTACAACTTTGCTACAATGTGCATTCACAAAAAGTCACTGGATCAAGGTTTAATTCACCCACAAAGTCGACCCTGTTACACTGAAAGGCTGAATTTCAGAATGAACAAGCCTGACAGTCAAACTTTGATTGGGTTTTTCTCCAAATTTCTCATAACAACTAAGCTCACACTCTTTAGCAAAGTTGTTCTCCTATAATTGGTCTTCAACTTTGATGTGGTGACCTAGGGCAAAAACCCTATACTTTGTAAGTTACAAAGCCCCAAAGTTGAGCCCATTCTCTGATTTTCAGACTTAGAATAAAACTCAAATGAGGTCTGTTGGAGACTTGTTCTCAAATGCTAAGAGTTAAGAACAAGGCAACATAAAAAATGTTAAGTGTTAAAGTCCTTCGTCCTTCGGAGCATTATGTCCCTTCGGGAAATAATGAATTTCGGACGAAGGTCACAAGAGACATACCTTCGTAAACATAACAAGTAATGACGAAGGATTCATATAGAGCATGAAATATAATATAAGCACCATCATAGAATCATTTCTATTTTATTAACATGGAAAAATAGAAATGATTTCAAATTACAAATGTACCTTCGGTCCTGAGAGAAGGTAAAAAGTACAAGCGTGACGCAAAAGCAAATGCCAAGTCAGCGTGAACAGTACGGGAGTACTGTTCATCTATTTATAGACGTGGGACGCAGCCCACGTAAAATTACATTCATGTCCATTACATTTGTCAATGACTTATGAAAATCTGTCAAGGTCCACGTAGTCTTTTCATCTCTAAGTCGGTTCCCCCCTCTGCTATCGCGACGAAGCTTCCCTGCGCACAGCTTCGGATGTGCACCATCCTTCGTAGAGCTTGGTAATCAGCTCGTCCTTCGTCTGGTTCAGGCTTCGTCCTGACCGTGCTTCATGTTCATAATTCTGAGTCCGAAGATACCTGTTCACATAATCCACTTGGAAAACATTGTCAAATTATGTTTTTGAGGACCTTCAGAGGACGAAGGCCCCCAACAGTAGCCCCTCGCAATATTAATTTGTTAATAATAAATTCAGATTGCGATATGGACGAAGGCCTTGAGCCGAAGGTCCGAAAAAACACCTTCCCTTTGCTAGAATAGCAACATTCACTGACAAGTGGGGTCGTTCAGTTTTCAACGCCCTGGGGGTATAAATAAGATCATACCGCAAACTTATTTGGTACGCACACTTGCCATCTGCTTCGGCCCACTAAATTTTTAGCTCTTGTGCACTAAGATTTGCTGGTCTTTTTGATTTTGAAGCTTCGGCCTTAAAAACAGTTTTTTAGCGTTTCCGAAGATGTCTGAAAGTAAGAAGATCGCTGCCGAGACGAAGCTGAGCCTCGACGAAGAGAAGAACTTGGGGTTCCTTATAGCGATGGCGGAAACCAACACAGAGAAAATCACCAAGGAAATTCTTGAAGGTTTGTCCGAAGATACTGATGACAGCGACAGTTTTGATGTAGAAAGTGGTGGGGAAGAATCCGAAGATCGACCATGGCGACCAAGTCACACGGTTTTCGGGAAAACCACTATCAAGCAGAGTTATATTGATAATATGAGGGGGCGGTATTTTCGAGATATATCTATTGTGAGGGCTGACGCTGGAGAAAAGACTTCTCCCACCCCCGAAGAAGATGAAGTTGTAATCTTCCGAAGCTTTCTCAAGGCTGGGCTTCGATTCCCCCTGAGCAACTTTGTTGTTGAGGTACTGAAAACATTTCAAGTCTACCTTCATCAACTTACTCCCGAAGCTATCATAAGAATGGGGATGTTTGTCTGGGCTGCGAGAAGCCAAGGTTTAGAACCAAATGCTAAAAGCTTTTGCAACATTCATGAGTTGTTATATGAGACGAAGCCCTGGGGGAAAGAACAATATCACAACAATTTTGGGTGTTACAGCTTCGGTGCCCGCTCCGGGTCAAGCCGCCTTGTGCCAACTTTTCGGAAGAGGTGGCCCGGAGCCTGGATGACTGAATGGTTCTATGTAAAGAATGACTTAACAGCGCAGGAAAATGTCAAGAGTATCATTATGATGATGACTGGTTGAAAAGCATTGAAACATTAAGTGACGAACTGCTTGGGGCATATTCGAAGGCCGAAAATACTGCGTTATCAGTAGCCTTCGGAGGCCGAAAGAAGAAAAGGCTCAACCGGGTATTTGACGCAGTCGGGTTTGTCTACCCTGACTATCATTATCCGGTACTGGGTCGCAAAAGAAAAATTACTTCTCCTGCGACAGAAGCTACCACAAGTGCCACTAGTGAGCCAGCGCCGCAAAGGAAAAAGATGAAGGTGCTCACCCACCGAGCGCGCTTTATTGAGCCGGCCACAGTGCCAAAATTTATTGGTGAAGTCTCTTTGGCCTCTGAAGCTACAGAACCAGCTCCAGTGCCGAAGATAGAAGAGAAAACTGAAGCACCTTCAGCCGAAAAAGCAGAAAAACCGAAGATTGAAGAGCGAAAAATATCGGAAATCTTAAGTCCTTCAGCAACTGTTGAAACAACAAAAAATCAAAAGGGCCCGTCGGTGACCCCGAGAAGAAAAAGAATGGTGAACGTGTTAGATGTTTTGGAGACAATTAAGTCTTCAAGCACAACTCCAAAAGGGACTATTGAAGTTGCTGAAGTGTCTACCGAAGCTGAAGTTGCTGAAGCTTCGAAGCAACAACCTGAAGCTGAAGCTGGGCCTTCAGAGCCCACCAAGGAACAATCTTTGGAGACCGAGAAAATATCAGAACCAGCTTTGGTTAAAGAACTTGACACTGCCGCCCCCGAAGCTCCTTCCAGCGCACGCGATTACATCGTGCGACATGCTTCGGGGAAGAAATTATCCGAAGAGGAAACTTACGAAGCTAACTACTATGCCAGAGAGCTAAAATATCCGAAGGGGGCAGTAGTGTTTAACGGGACTAATGAAGATGACTTCCTGTACTGCCTTCCTGATAATAAAGAACTATCTGTCTGCCGAGAGATGGCTAGAAGTATGGGATTCCCGAAGCTCGAAGCTGGATTATGCGCTATGACGAAGGAAGATCTCGCGGATAGTCTTGCATATAATAGCCTAAAGGTATGGGAATTAGTCGTTTGAAAAAATTTTACAATACGTAATTCATTCCTTTATTCTTATATGGATTCTTTTTTGTATAGGGTTTGATCCTGAGCAACGCACTAAGAGCACAAAAGAGTGCCGAAGATGAAAGCTATGAAATTGCGTTCAACAACCTTCGATCAGAAGTTATTAAACTGAGAAACGAAGCTCTGGAGAAGGATAAAATTCTGCTTACACTGGTAGATAAGGTAAAGAAGGACGAAGCCGCTTCAAAAACCCAGGCGGAAGCCCAAAAACGTGAAATTAAAGATCTTCAGAAACAGCTAGCTAGAGCTAAAGAGGAACGTGTGCTTGAGGAAACAAAACGAGAACTTAGTGATCATTTGGTCAATAATTTAGAGTTAAGTGTTAAAGAGCTTCGTGCATCTCAGAGGAAATGCTATGTTAAATCTGTAGAATGCGTCAAAAAGATAAAATCCAGCTTCGCCAGCGTTGGCGCCTTTTCTAGTGAAGAGAATTTTCCAAGAGGCAATCCCGAAGGTCCACTGGACTGGATCAGTCACGAAGCAGAAGCCTTCGAGGAAATCCTGAGCAGCCGCGGTGACATCTGCGCTTTTTCAGGCGCCAGAGGAATTGCTGCTGTTTTGGAGAAAAAAGGTTGTGAACATATAAAATCCTTATCTCAGTCCGAAGCTGCCCTGTCCTCTGAAGACATCAAAGATCCCTCGACCGAAGCAAGCATGGTTGGCGGTAAATTCTTCACTGATATCTGGGACAATGGCGGCCGAGAAATGGCGCAAGAAATAATTCAAAGAAGTGAAAAAGGCATCCATGATGCTAGGAAAGTGGCAGAAGCTACCGAAAGAAGTACAGAGCCCGAAAGGCAATTAGGTATTAATTAGTCGTTCTTATTGTGTTGTAATTTTTATTTCAAACTTTGTTCGCGATTTGTAATAGTAACGAAGAAATGTTCTCTTCCCTCAGAACTTGCTGGATCGACTGCCGACCCTCACACAAAAGGAGATGACGAGATTAAACGAATGGCCGAAGCTATCATGGATAAAGTTGTTGATCAACTTCTAAATGAGGCCGCCGAAGCAGTATTAAGAGAAGACTAAATGTTATTAGAAAAAACATTGGAAGTGTGATCTTTGTAATATTTTGTACATTTGAATGTAATATACAAGTCTCTTTTCATTATTCAATTCTTTACGATGCATGAAATTCTACATACATACCATTTTTGAGCCTTCGGCGAAAAAACACCTTCCCTTCTTTTCATGCTTCGTGAAGAAAACATTCTCCGTTAAAACTGTTCTGATAAATCACATCCATGCTCCGTGTAAACATTCTCCGAAGCTATACAATTTTGATATTACTCTGATGAAGCTCATCCATGCTTCGTAAAAACATTCTCCGAAGCTATTTTCCGAAGATTATCATTGTATTCCCTCGTGACTTTACACAATTTGCTCTTTCTCAAAGCATCCTTTCGAAGGTTGATACTGTGTCCCCTTCTTTTGCCATATGCAACATGATGTATGATGCTTATGCTATGCAAAATGATGTGATGATGTTATGTTATGCAAATGACATTTGTTCCGAAGATACACACAAAATATATTTGTAAGCTCTGCATTCCCTTAGGAACGTCTTTGGAGCTTCTTCGCCTTTTACTTAGACGGTATAAGCTCTGCATTCCCTTAGGAACGTCTTTGGAGCTTCTTCGCCTTTTACTTAGGCGGTATAAGCTCTGCATCCCCTTAGGGACGTCTTTGGAGCTTCTTCGCCTTTTACTTAGGCGGTATAAGCTCTGCATCCCCTTAGGGACGTCTTTGGAGCAAAAAACTTACACTGCGCTCCCTTTGGAACGGCTTTTTGTAACTTCGGCAACTTACTCTGCGTTCCTTAGAACGACTTTTTGTTGCTTCGAAGGATTTTTAATAATTCGAAGGTCCTCCTTGTTACCGCAAATTTTTAAGCTTCAGCAACTTAAGCCTGTGGAGAAGATAGGTTTTTCTCATAACCAACCACGAAATTATTATATGAAAACTGAAATGTTCTTTATTACACAAAAAATAGAACTTAAACAAAAAAGACTGCTATCAAAGTAGGATATATGTCAATAAATGTGCTTCGACTCTGGCACAGTACTATTGACTGTGCGAGCTTCAGATTGCTCTCTGAGATCCCTTTGGTGCGGAACATATTGGCTCCCTTCTGGCTGTTGGCCTTGTTGCAGCGGAGGTGGAGGCGGGGGCTGTTGCCATGAAGCTTGAGGTTGACTCGCCGAAGCTACGGAAACTGCAGGGTGGTTGCCCACATATTCCGGGATGTAAGGCTGATGGTACGAAGCAGTATGCATGACCTGCTTCGGCTGTCCCTGTTGCGCTGCAGCTTCTGCTAGCTCCTTTTGTTTCTGGATGGTGACATGGCACATCCTGGTGGTATGGCCCTTGTTCTCACCGCAGAATAAGCAAAATGTCCTCCTTGGTTGATCTCCAAATCTCCCGCTGAAGCCCCTGGCGCCTCTGCCTCTTGGAGCTGGTGGCCGAAAGAAAGTTTGCTGTTGCCCCGAAGCCTGTGAGGAGCACTGCGGTCTGTTCTGCTGACTCCCCTTATCATCATTTTGAGTGTTGTGGATGGACCTGACATGCCTCGGATAGAATCTTCCCCCGAAGCCCCTGGTCATCTTAGAAAATCTGAAGGCCTCCTCCCTTCTTTGGCGAAAGTCATTATCAGCACGAATGTACTCGTCCATCTTTTGGAGCAGCTTCTCCAGAGTCTGAGGAGGCTTCCTAGCAAAGTATTGGGCTGCAGGTCCAGGACGAAGCCCCTTGATCATGGCTTCGATAACAATTTCATTGGGCACCGTTGGTGCCTGCGCCCTCAAACGCAAGAACCTTCTGACATACGCCTGAAGGTATTCTTCATGATCCTGAGTGCACTGGAACAAGGCTTGAGCAGTGACCGGCTTCGTCTGAAATCCTTGAAAGCTGGTTAACAACATATCCTTCAGCTTCTGCCATGAGGTGATCGTTCCTGGTCGAAGGGAGGAATACCAGGTCTGAGCAACATTCCTGACGGCCATAACGAAAGACTTCGCCATGACTGCAGCATTGCCCCCATACGAAGACACTGTTGCTTCGTAGCTCATCAAGAACTGCTTCGGGTCTGAGTGGCCGTCGAACATGGGAAGCTGGGGTGGCTTATAGGATGGAGGCCAAGGTGTAGCCTGCAGCTCAGCGGACAAAGGAGAAGCATCATCGAAAACAAAATTTCCCTGATGGAAATTGTCATACCAGTCATCTTCGTTGACGAAGCCCTCCTGATGAAGGTCTTTCTGCTGAGGCCTTCTGTTTTGCTCATCGTGAGTAAGATGGCGAACTTCCTCAGAGGCTTCGTCTATCTACCGTTGCAACTCAGCTAGCCGGGCCATCTTCTCCTTCTTCCTCTGCACCTGTTGATGTAGCATCTCCATATCCCTGATTTCTTGGTCTAGCTCTTCCTCCTGAAGCGTCGGGCTGACGGCCTTTCTCTTCTGGCTTCGGGCCTCCCGAAGAGAGACGGTCTCCTGGTTGTGGTCCAGCGGTTGCAGTGCTGCAGCCCCAGTCGCTGAAGCTTTCTTCGGCGCCATAGCGAAGGTCTATAGCTTCCGAAGGTGTTCAAAAAACTCGAAGTGGAAGTGAGTTCACCGGAGGTGGGCGCCAATGTTGGAGACTTGTTCTCAAATGCTAAGAGTTAAGAACAAGGCAACATAAAAAATGTTAAGTGTTAAAGTCCTTCGTCCTTCGGAGCATTATGTCCCTTCGGGAAATAATGAATTTCGGACGAAGGTCACAAGAGACATACCTTCGTAAACATAACAAGTAATGACGAAGGATTCATATAGAGCATGAAATATAATATAAGCACCATCATAGAATCATTTCTATTTTATTAACATGGAAAAATAGAAATGATTTCAAATTACAAATGTACCTTCGGTCCTGAGAGAAGATAAAAAGTACAAGCGTGACGCAAAAGCAAATGCCAAGTCAGCGTGAACAGTACGGGAGTACTGTTCATCTATTTATAGACGTGGGACGCAGCCCACGTAAAATTACATTCATGTCCATTACATTTGTCAATGACTTATGAAAATCTGTCAAGGTCCACGTAGTCTTTTCATCTCTAAGTCGGTTCCCCCCTCTGCTATCGCGACGAAGCTTCCCTGCGCACAGCTTCGGCTGTGCACCATCCTTCGTAGAGCTTGGTAATCAGCTCGTCCTTCGTCTGGTTCAGGCTTCGTCCTGACCGTGCTTCATGTTCATAATTCTGAGTCCGAAGATACCTGTTCACATAATCCACTTGGAAAACATTGTCAAATTATGTTTTTGAGGACCTTCGGAGGACGAAGGCCCCCAACAAGGTCCATTTTGCATTTAAGTCCAAAACTTTGGGTTTGGCTTTCAAGTCCACATATTTGTGAACCAAAGGACTTAAGAAACCTAATTGACTTGGTTTTTGCACTTTAGCCCAAAAGTGGACTAATTTTGCACATAAGCCCCTAGGGTTTGGTTTTAGGGTTTTCCAGGGTTCCAATTAGGGTTTCTGGTATCCCAGGGATATAAGTGTGATTCAAGTTTATTCTTGGGGTCATTCTATGACTTTTACCCCTAAGTCTTTAGGTTTTCTTAACTTGGGTTAAGTTTTACCCCTTTAACCACTATTTAGGGTTAAGTCCTTTAACCAGGGTTCTATTTGCAAAAACATTAAAACAATACAACTTGTTTGAAATTTTTGCCTAGTGAATGCACTCTAGGTGTGTCAAACATATGCAATGCCAATGCTTATGATGCCATGCTCAAGTTTTAGTTATAGTAACACCAGGAGTGTTACAGGGACGGGAGAAGACGAGCGGGGGCTGGACCCCCTCTCTCTCTCTCTTGCTCTCTCCTACTCGCTCTCTCTCGCCCTCGCTCTCTCGCAACGCTTGTAACCCCTACTATGAGCACCCTGGTGCAGGATAATACAAGGCTCATTCCCCCACTTGTGTTCCATCTCGCACCAACCCATCTAGGTAGGGGCACGCAGCGACAAATTTACTCATCGGTCCAGGGAAAACTCGGGTCCGAAACCCTGACACTAGCAGAATCAACCTGGGCCGATTCTCCTCCCCTCGGCCCATACCATTTTCCCTGTGGCCCATCATCCCCCTATGTCTTCCTCGTTTGCTCCGATGTATGGCGCATGGGCCCTGTTCGTCTGTCTTTGAAACACGTCGTAGACTCTACCGCCACGTGGGGCCCCCTGTCAGCTGTTCCTTCTCCCTGGTAACAGACCGCGCAACTCGCTCGCCGTGATCCCCTCCACGCTAATCGAGAGCTCGTTCGCAAGGATCGTTCAGACTCGTTCCTAGCCCGCGATAAATGCCTGGCCCCCGCCCCTTACCGAATCGCGTTTACCGACCGGTCACTCCCTGCGGAACAGAAAACGTCGAAGTCCACCGAAAGCCATGGTCCTCACCGCGCCGCGAAGCCCGCGTCCTGGAATCCTCTCCAGGCACGACCGGCCGCCCATAAATGCTCTTCCCGAGATCCATTCTTCCCCCTGCTACCCTGTCGCGCCTGCACCGAGCCAAACCCTCCACCATCCCGCTGCCAGTAAGACCCGGTCCTGGGTGAAGTTTTGCCACATGCTCTGATCGCCGCGCCACCATAGCCACTGCGCGTGCGCATCTGCGTTCGACTGGGACGGAGGGATCCGCAAGGATTGCCAGTATACGCCGCTTCGGGATTGGAACCTACCGTGGCGGATCATGGGCGGGCCGCTGTACAATTTCTTACTGGCACTCCTGCTCTGCCGTAGAACCCTGCATCACCATGGCCAGGCACCATCTCGGTACAATTGCTGGTGAGTACCCTCAAACCGTGTTCGCAATAGCATAAGCATCGCGTAGTCCTATTCGATTTGGTTTTGTCGCTCGGGGTTGGCCGTTCGCCATCGCACTCACGTGCTCCGCCGTGTGAGCCTGGTGGTGGCGACTCTGCTCGGAGTTGGTGGGAAGAAGGGCTTCTGGCCGTTCATTCTTTGATGGTCGGCTAGAATTAGGGGTCTTGGGTGTATTAAACCAGAGCCGTCGAAGTTCGATCTGGCGGCCGCGAGGTGAATTACGTGCGTTAAACAGAGACCCTTGGATTCGGATCCGATGGTTTAGATCACGTACCGGTTCAGAGTGAATCGGGATCTAATCCTCACCGCTCATTTGCAATCGTGCGACCCAGATTTGAGAATACCCCTTCGGCCATCCGTTTTGCATAAGAACCCTTGCAATTTGGACTAATCAACCCGCAGTCCATCACTGCATAACCCTGAGTCTGTGGAATCTTTACGTTTTAACCCTGTACTCCCTGCAAATTATGCGAGCCATACAGGACTCGAAGGAAATAAATAAATGAAATAGAAAAGGAATACCTAGTATAAAATAATTCTACAACTTGTTTAATTCATATAAAATTCATATGATGTCCAAATTAGTTCATTCTATTTTCTATAATTCTATAATATTATTGTTTGTCACATGGTACCACTATTTTGACATGAATGTTGCAATAAAATTTATATCCTATTTAATCTTGTACAAAATACATAAAACCTTCAGAAATTCATAACTTAAAATATATAACTCCAAATTGATCCATTTCAGTGGCATTTATTTTGTTTAAACATTGTTTATCACCTGATATCTTTGTCTAACCATGAAACTTGGTTTAAAATTATCCACATGAATAACTCTATTCTAGGCATTAAATAACTTTAGAAAATCATAACTTAATAACCCTAACTCCGATCTTAGTAGTTCTCGATCCCACGATCTCGTTATGATGCGTAGATCATTATTATTCAGTTTGTTCTTATGTTTAGTGTGATGTTAATTTTGTCTATACCATGTTTGTTTGTATTGCTACGATTAGCGCGAGGTTTCGAGGATCTTAAGAATCACCCTGGTTACTGGAATCTCAAGTGCCAGGCAAGTTGTGCCCTTGACCACTTTTTACCCAATAATGTTCTTTAATATCATTTATTCATGCATAGGTTAATTTTGATGGGACCCGATAGGTCACCTTAGATTGTTTATCTCATTACCTTGTTTACCCTTGAATCATTTGGGTAGTTTGCTATTGCTTTACATGGTTTTGGGATAATCATTTATTACATCTATGTTCCAATTCTTTTTGTTATTCTATTTGTGTTCATGTCAAGATCATTAATGTTAATTGGAACATAGAGCTTAACTTGAGAAACACGTGCCGCCACAAGGGTTTAATGGGACGCCCTTGGCTGACTAATTAGGAAAGCTAGTGGAAGACTACCTTACCCGAAAGGGGCAAGGGCAGTAGGGGAGTTGCATGCAAGGAGGTTCTCGGGTTGATTTAGCTGCGATGGCGGTCAGACGGGGGATTCTTGCAAGTGCTCTTCCCATAAACTGTAGCGGGTTTTCGGAAGCTAGTGGAACTTTGTAAAGGCCTCGTAGTGTTTCCCTGCCTCGCCTCCTAGGTAGAGGTGTATGGGAGTTGCGACCCCTTGGAATATGGGTAACATGACTTGTGGGTAAAGGGTACAACCTCTGCAGAGTGTAAAACTGGTATACTAGCCGAGCTCACGGTCATGAGCAGCTCAGGACTCTCTGATGATTAAATTATGGAACTTAAATTCAATTTTGTCATTTGCATTGCATGGGTTTATTATTAATTTTGTTCTAATACTTTACTTAAGGTTTGGTATTTACTTACACTTAGTAACTGCTAATAAAATTTTGACCAACTACTTAAAAGCAATGCTCAGCTTTAACCCCTATCATTGATTAGCCTTACACATCATATGAACTCCCACCTTTATGAGTTCATGTCCACTGATTCTCCACAACTTGTTGAGCTATGATCGTGTGTGAGCTCACCCTTGCTGTCTCACACCCCCCCATAGGAGAGGAGCAGGTGGTTCAGGAGGAGCCACAAGGCAAGGAGTTTGATCTGATCTAGGTGGCGTTTCTCAGTTGACATTGGCGCCGACGATCCTTAGTTCGTTTTATATTTATTATTTTATTTTTTAATAAGACTTCCGCTATGTAATAAATACTCTGATGTTATTGTGACATTTATCTCTATACACTCTGTTATTATATATGTTGTCTTCTTGGCGCATGTATGAGATGCACCTGGCTTTGTTCCTTAAAGCCGGGTGTGACAGAAGTGGTATCAGAGCAAATGTTGACTGTAGGATGAAGCCTAGATAGAAATGGACAAAACCCTTTCCTACTTACCTTACTCTGATTCATTCTATACTCATCTCATCTTGATCTTATCTCACCTTTTGCTATTCTACTCTGATTAATCTTATCCTTTCTACTCTAAGTCAAGATGGATTTCACACCTTGGAATCCTACCATTATGATCTTTTTAAGAGATAGGAGACCAAAGATGAAATTAAAAATTATTTTCTCTATTAAAAATGTTGGTTGATTGTTCTGATGATCAATGCCTGATTTGCTTCTTTGATTGATTGAAATAGTATAGACAGGCATCTTAGCATGTACCACCATAAGGTAATGTAGCTTTAGTGGATAACACACTAATCTACTTAGCTAATAAATCCCCCGCAGTAACAGTCCTTATAATCACTCGCCTTGTCTACAATTCTTCCTTTCTTACCCTGTGTTTGTAACCTAGATGGGCTACCCCTATAGTGTTAGAAGAGAGCACTATAGACGTGATCCTTGGTATGTCATGGTTAAGAAAGGCAAAGACAGTATATACACTGTGCTAAGGGAACCAAAGAACTCACCAGTTCCAAAGAACAAAGATTTGAAGTTGAAGTTGCAGTAACTACCACCATTAGACTAGCGACATTCTTAGTAGATGAGAAGTTTGTTGGCGACAACATCCGTGCGGATTAGGGATTTTCCGGATGTCTTTCCAAAGGAGTTCCCAGGGATGCCACCAGATAGAGAAGTTGAGTTTGTCATTGATCTCTTACCTGGGACTGCTCCTATTTCTAAACGGTCATTTAGGATGTCTGTAGAAGAGTTTAAAGAACTTAAGAAGCAGTTAACAGAGTTACAAGAGGCTAGGTACATTCGTTCGAATTCTTCACCTTGTGGAGCGTCGGTTCTGTTTGTACAGAAGAAAGATGGATCGCAAGGGATGTGCATGGATTATAGGATCCCTTAATGATGCTACTGTGAAGAACAAGTATCCGTTACCCCGTGTTGAGGATTTAGTTGATCAGATGAGAGGTGCTAGAGTATTCTCGAAGATTGATCTCTGATCGGGATACCATCAAAGGAAGATTTGGTCATCGGATATTCCCAAGACGACTTTCTCGACCGATATGGTTTATATGAGTTCACCGTTATGTCATTTGGACTAACTAATGCACCAGCCTATTTTATGGATCTAAAGAATAAGATGCTCATGATTTGGATAGATTCGTCGTGGTTTTCATTGACGATACTCTTATTTATTCCAAGAGTGATAGTGATCATGAGAAATATCTGAGATTGGTGCTACAGAAGTGACGAGATAATCAACTCTACGCCAAGTATAGGAAATGCGAGTTTTGGATTGTCGAGGTGCCATTTCTTGGACATATCATTTTTAATGGAGGAATATCAGTGGATCCTGCTAAAGTCAAGGAGATAATGGCGTGGAGCGTACCCACTATAGTTACGGAGTTTCTGAGTTTCTTGGGACTTGCAGGATATTATCGAAGATTTATCGAAGGATCTAAGATTGCTAAGACTATGACCTTGCTTTTGGAGAAGGGAAGAGAATTTAAGTGGGACGAGAAGTGCCAAGATAGCTTTAATCAATTAAAGAAGAGGTTGATGTCACCACCAGTGTTGGTTATGCCAGATCTACAGAAGGGATTTGACATTTATTGTGATGCCTGCGGCCAAGGCTTGAGATGTGTACTTATGCGAGAAGGACATGTGATTCCCTACGGGTCTTGTCAGTTGCGGAAACAAGAGTTGAACTACCCCACTCATGACTTAGAACTGACAGCCGTTGTGCATGCGCTTAAGATTTGCAGATATTATATCATGGGGACTAAGTGTCAAGTGTATACGAACCATAAGAGTTTGAAGTATATATTCACTCAGAAGGATCTCAACCTTAGGTAACACTGTTGGTTGGAGCTTATTAAGGATTAGGATTTGGAAATTCACTATCACCCGGGCAAGGCGAATTTGGCTGCAGATGCCTTGAGTCGAAAGGAGCATGTTCATTCAGCTGTTGTTGCCCAGCTACCCAATGAGATTGTTGAGGATTTCAGGAGACTTAACCTAGGGATAGTTGCTCACACTGAAGGAGTTACTATTGATGTGGAACTTATTTTGGAACAAGAAATCCGCAAAGGACAAATTGGTGATGCTAAAATATAAGAGATTAAGGATCTGATTACTGAAGGACGAGGTCCAGAATTCACAAAAGATGAGCAAGGCACTGTATGGTTCGAGGATGGGATATGTGTTCCTGATATTGAAAGCCTTCGTGAGACTATACTGAAGGAAGCCCATGACTCGGATTATTCTATTCATCCTAGGAGTACCAAGATGTATCAGGATTTGAAGCAGAAGTACTGGTGGTGTGGATTGAAGAGAGATGTGGCTGCACATGTGGCTATGTGCGATGGGTGTCAAAGAGTTAAGGCCGAACACCAAAGACCAGCTGGACTATTATACCCACTGAAGATACCCGAGTGGAAGTGGGAAGAGATTGGTATGGATTTTATTACTGGATTGCCTCGCACCCAGAAAGGATATGATGCTATATGGGTGATTGTGGATAGATTGACTAAAGTAGCTCACTTCATTCCTATAACGACTACTTATAAAGGTTCTCAGCTAGCAGAGTTATATATGGATCTGATTGTGTGTTTACATCGAGTACCGAAGAAGATCGTGTCTGATCGAGGTTCACAGTTTACCTCAAGATTTTGGAGAAGCTTTCATGAGAACATGAACACAAAGTTGAATTTTAGTACAGCTTATCACCCTTAGACTGATGGACAGAATGAAAGGACTAATCAAGTATTGGAAGATATGTTGAGAGCTTGTGCCCTTCAGCATGGTGGAAGTTGGGATAAAAGTCTACCCTATACTAAGTTTTCATATAACAATAGTTATCAGGCCAGTCTAAAGATGTCACCTTTTGAAGCTTTATATGGAAGGAAGTGTAGGACTCCTCTATATTGGGATCAGACTGGAGGAAGACAGTTCTTTGGACCTAAACTTATTCAAGAAGCAGAAGAACAAGTACGTATAATTTGGGAGAATTTGAGGGTAGCTTAGACCAGACCAAAGAGCTATGCTGATAATAGAAGAAGACCACTTGAGTCTGAGGAAAGAAATCATGTGTACCTCAAGGTTTCACCACTTCGTGGAATGAGGAGATTCAAAGTTAAGGGCAAATTGACCCCTCGCTATATTGGACCATTTAGAGTTTTTAGGCGAGTTGGGGAGATGGCACACCAACTCGAGCTACCTGCTAATCTATCTGATGTGCATAATGTATTCCACGTGTCTCAACTTAAGAAGTGTCTCCGTGTCCCTGAGGAACGGTTACCAATGGAAGAGCTCAGTGTTTAGGGTGATTTGATTTACACGAGGTATCCTATCAAGATTCCTGATACATTGACCCAAATTACAAGGAATAAAGTGGTAAAGATGTGCAAAGTTCAATGGAGTCACCACGGAGAAGACGAAGCTACATGGGAAAGAGAAGAAGAGCTTCGCATAGATTTTCCCTATCTTTTCCCTAGTCCTTCCTAAATCTTGAGGACAAGATTTTTGTTAAGGGGGTAGGATTTGTAGCACCCAAAATCCTTTTTTTGAAAACTAAGAAAATTTCTCCAAAGATTTTTTTTGAATTATGATATGAATTAACGATACCTATCTTATTCTTGAAGTTAACATCTCCTAAAAAAATATAGTTTCTAATAAGGATTTAATGAAAGTACCCCTATATGATTTTAGTCATCTCCTTGTTGAAATATATATTCCTAATTATTCTCTAAATAATTCTAAAATAAAGAGTTCATTTCTTAAAATACCTACTCTCTATTTTAGTGGGTACAAATTTCAAGATTAACAACATTTGTGTAAATAGTATAATAAGTAAATTAATTAAACAAATTAAACTCATGTTTGAGTATTTTTGTTGTGCATTTGTTTTAGAAGATGAAACTCAGACTTGAATACAAATTATAATTTGAATTCGAAATTTAAGAAAGTGAAAGAAAACCAAAATAGAAAAGAGAAGGGAAAGGATATACACTATAGCAAGAAAAACAGTATTAATGCAAATAGCAGAAAATATACCCTCAATAAAGTTGTGTTGATATTTAGGAATTTGAAAGTTCAAACCAGAAGCTTAAACTTAGTTGAAGCTTTGAATTTGGAAATAAACTAGAATTAAGAAAAGAAATAAAAAAACAAAAGAAGCTAGCAGAATCAACCTGGGCCGATTCTCCTCCCCTCGACCCATACCATTTTCCCTACGGCCCATCATCCCCCCCGTGTCTTCCTCGTTTGCTCTGGTGTATGGCGCGTGGGCCCTGTTTG
Organism: Zea luxurians; assembly: GCA_029449295.1. NCBI lineage: Eukaryota > Viridiplantae > Streptophyta > Magnoliopsida > Poales > Poaceae > Zea > Zea luxurians. The sequence continues at coordinate 36,992,530 of JAOPSE010000001.1, read as the reverse complement.
TCTGTCTCTGAAACACGTCATAGACTCTACCGCCACATGGGGCCCCCTGTTAGCTGTTCCTTCTCCCTGGTAACAGACCGCGCGACTCGCTCGCCGTGATCCCCTCCGTGCTAATCGGGAGCTCGTTCGCAAGGATCGCTCAGACTCATTGCCAGCCCGCGATAAATGCCTGGCCGCTGCCCCTTACCGAATCGCGTTTACCGATCGGTCGCTCCCTGCGGAACAGAAAACGTCGAAGTCCACCGAAAGTGTCACACCCGGCTTTAAGGAACAAAGCCAGGTGCATCTCATACATGCGCCAAGAAGACAACATATATAATAACAGAGTGTATAGAGATAAATGTCATAAAACATCAGAGTATTTATTACATAGCGGAAGACTTATTACAAAATAAAAGAATAAATATAAAACGAACTAAGGATCGTCGGCGCCAATGTCAACTGAGAAACGCCACCTAGATCAGATCATACTCCTCGCCTTGTGGCTCCTCCTGAACCACCTGCTCTTCTCCTGTGGGGGGGGGTGTGAGACAGCAAGGGTGAGCTCACACATGATCATAGCTCAACAAGTTGTGGGGAACCAGTGGGCATAAACTCACAAAGGTGTGAGTTCATGTGATGTGTAAGGCTAGTCAATGATAGGGGTTAAAGTTGAGCATTGCTTTTAGTAGTTGGTCCAATTTTTATTAGCAATTACTAAGTGTAAGTAAATACCAAACCATAAGTAAAGTAATAGAACAAAATTAATAATAACCCATGCAATGCAAATGACAAAATTGAATTTAAGTTCCATAATTTAAACATCAGAGAGTCCTGAGTCGCTCATGACCGTGAGCTCGGCTAGTATACCAGTTTTACACTCTGCAGAGGTTGTACCCTTTACCCACAAGTCATGTTACCCATCTGCCAAGGGGTCGCGACTCCCATACACCTCTACCTAGGAAGCGTGGCAGGGCAACACTACGAGGCCTTTACAAAGTTCCACTAGCTTCCGAAAACCCGCTACAGTTTATAGAAAGTTCCAATGCAGGGTTCTTAGCTGACCGCCATCGCAGCAAAATCAACCAAGGACCTCCCTACACTGACCACTCCCCTACTGCCCTTGCCCCTTTCGGGTAAGGTAGTCTTCCACTAGCTTTCCTAATTAGTCAGCCAAGGGCGTCCCATTAAACCCTTGTGGTGGCACGTGTTACTCAAGTTAAGCTCTATGTTCCAATTAACATTAATGATCTCAACATGAACATAAATAGAATAACACAAAGAATTGGAACATAGAGGTAATAAATGATTATCCCAAAACCACATAAAGCAATAGCAAACTACCCAAGTGATTCAGGGGTAAACAAGGTAATGGGATAAACAATCTAGGGTGACCTATCGGGTCCCATCAAAATTAACCTATGCATGAATAAGTGACATTAAAGAACATTATTGGGTAAAAAGTGGTCAAGGGCACAACTTGCCTTCAACGAGCTCCTGCTCAGCTACTTCAACTTGCTGCTCACCAGGATCCTCGGTCACATGCTCTTCTACTCGCCACAATACAAACAAGCACAGTGCATATAGAGAAATTAACATTACACCAAACATATAAAACAAAATACACAGTAATAATCTACATGTTAAAATAAAATTCTAGGAACAGGAATCATAATTTTTGGAGTTATAGAATTTAAGTTATGCATTTTTAAAGGTTTTATGTGTTTAAAATGGGATTAAGTGAGGAATTAAATTTGTTACTATTTTCATGACAAAACAGAGGCTCTAAGTGATAGAGAATAAAATTATAAAATTTTAGGAACTGGAATGGATTAATTTGGACTAAAAATGGATTTTCTATGAGTTTTACAAGTTGTAGTAATTATTTTCATATTAAAAATCCATTTCTAAATCATTTATTCGATTTAAAACAGTTCTGGATTGGGCCTCATTTTCTGTGAAGCGTAGGGGGCTCGGGGTAAGAATCCGTAGACACAGAGTGCAGTGTAATAGGACGGCGGGTTATTTACCTGATTTCTGAGGGGCTCTTTAGCAAAATACTACAGCCGAAGGGGTACGGGCGATCTCGAGCCGTTGGATTGTCATTGTGCGGCGCAGATTAAATCACATCCTCATCAAAGCGGTACCGAATCTCAGCCGTCAGATCGAAATCCCACGACTGATGATTCCCTAAACCTGTTCTATAATACCCGCCGTCAGATCCAGATTGGGCGGCTACGATCTAACCTATCCAACCGTTATTCCCCATCTAATCCCAGTCGTTCAAAAAGGATCCAATGACCCGCATCACTCGCCCTCCGGACGCGGCTTAGACGCGGCGGCGCCGCCCACTCCCTACGGCGAAGGCGACGCCGGAGTAGCCCGTCCAGGCGCCCCGTTACGAGGATTCACGCGAAACAAAGTGCAATACGCAGAGGGGACCAAGGCGAAAGTGATGGAGGTACCCTCACCTCGAGCTATGCAGCACAGGGGCCTGGCGTCATTGAGGAGCGGCCCGACGGTGAAGATGCTACTCCGGCAAGAAATTGCGGCACCATTGGCCCACAATCGCGCCCGGAATGTCCCCGTGCTCCTTCAGTGTGTCTCCCCGAAGCGCCCAGGCCCATATCCGAGACCTTGCCGCCGACGAGCATGGGGGTCAACCACGGCAGCCGTCTCGACTCTCAGTTCGTTTGCTATGGCGTCGGATTGTTTTGCGCTCGGCTCTAGGGGGTGAGAGGGGCGAAATGTGGTCGGGCTATATAGGGCGGCGAGAGTTCGGGCACGCGCGGGTCAAAACCGAGGTCCCCGGCGGCAGATGCGGGAGAGTGGTTGACCCAAACCCGCGGTGCGCGCGCGGCGATGGAGTCGCGTTCTGTTGAAAGAAGACGGAGGGGAAGAAGATAGATCCTGACCCGTGGGGCCCACGCAACGGTGACTAGAGCGCAGTCCACAAGGGAACGCGCCAGACGGATCAGCCCCATGTGGAAGCGAAGGCATGCGCGCAGTGTCGCCAGCAGTGGCCGACAGATGGGCCCCGGTGTGCAGTGAGGCGCGGACACGAGTTGGGCTGTGCTGGAGAATCACTAGATGGGCCAAAAGGGAGTAGAGCCGGCCCGGCGCATGGTTTTCCTTTTTTTTATGCTTTCTTTCTTTTTTTTTTCTCTTCTTTCCAATTTGAACCTCACATTTGAATCCACATTTGTGGCGAATTTGTAACCAAATTTTTGATTGTATGATTTGAATAAATTTATTCTTTTATAAATTTATTTTGGTATTGTATAGTATTATTTTTTTTCTCTTTCCTTCTCAATTTTCAAACCCCAATTCTCAATTTAGGATTCACTCTTCATCTAAAGCCATTATTTTATTTCTACTAATATTATTGTTGTTATTATTTAAACGCACAAGCAAACAAAAACTCCAATATGATGCACAAGTTATTTGTGTGTCTTTTGTTAATTATTTATTTGTTTAAGTGAGGTATCAACATGAATTGGTAAATAGAGATAACACTCGCATGTATAAAGGACTATAATTTCCTCTTTCAGATTTTCTTACAAAATGGGTATTACAGAAAGCCATGGTCTTCACCGCGCCGTGAAGCCCACGTCCCGGGATCCTCTCCAGGCACGATCGGCCGCCCATAAAGGCTCTTCCCGAGACCCGTTCTTCCCCCTGCTACCCTCTCGCGCCTGCACCGAGCCAAACCCTCCACCATCCCGCTGCTAGTGAGACCCGATCCTAGGTGAAGTTCCGCCGCATGCTTTCATCGCCGCGCCACCGTAGCCACTGCGCGTGCGCATCTGCGTTCGACTGGAATGGAGGGATCCGCGAGGATCGCCAGTATACGCCGCTTCGGGATTGGAACCTGCCATGGCGGATCGTGGGCGGGCCGCTGTACAATTTCTTACCGGCACTCCTGCTCCGCCGTAGAACCCTGCATCACCGTGGCCAGGCACCATCTCGATAAAATTGCCGGTGAGTACCCTCAAACCATGTTCGCAATAGCATAAGCATCGTGTAGTCCTATCCGATTTGGTTTTGTCGCTCGGGGTTGGCCGTTCGTCGTCGCACTCGCGTGCTCCATCGTGTGAGCCTGGCGGCGGCGACTCTGCTCAGAGTTGGTGGGAAGAAGGGCTTCTGGCCGTTCATTCTTTGATGGTCGGCTAGAATTAGGGGTCTTGGGTGTATTAAACCAGAGCCGTCGAAGTTCGATCTGGCGGCCGCGAGGTGAATTACGCGTGTTAAACCGAGACCCTTGGATTTGGATCCGATGGTTTAGATCGCGTACCGGTTCGGAGTGAATCGAGATCTAATCCTCACCGTTCATTTGCAATCGTGCGGCCCAGATTTGAGAATACCCCTTCGGCCATCCGTTTTGCATAAGAACCCTTGCGATTTGGACTAATCAACCCGCAGTCCATCACTGCATAGCCCTAAGTCTGTGGAATCTTTACGTTTTAACCCTGTACTCCCTGCAAATTATGCACGCCATACAGGACTTGAAGGAAATAAATAAATGAAATAGAAAATGAATACCTAGTATAAAAATAATTCTACAACTTGTTTAATTCATATAAAATTCATATGATGTCCAAATTAGTTCATTCCAGTTTCTATAATTCTATAATATTATTGTTTGTCACATAGTACCACTGTTTTGACATGAATGTTGCAATAAAATTTATATCCTATTTAATCTTGTACAAAATACATAAAACCTTCAGAAATTCATAACTTAAAATATATAACTCCGAATTGATCCATTCTAGTGGCATTTATTTTGTTTAAACATTGTTTATCTCCTGGTACCTTTGTCTAACCATGAAACTTGGTTTAAAATTATACACATGAATAACTCTATTCTAGCCATGAAATTCATAACTTAATTTTGTCTATACCATGTTTGTTTGTATTGCTACGATTAGCGCGAGGTTTCGAGGATCAGAAGAATCACCCTGGTTACTGGAATCTCAAGTGCCAGGCAAGTTGTGCCCTTGACCACTTTTTACCCAATAATATTCCTTAATATCATTTATTCATGCATAGGTTAATTTTGATGGGACCCGATAGGTCGCCTTAGATTGTTTATCTCATTACCTTGTTTACCCCTGAATCATTTGGGTAGTTTGCTATTTCTTTACATGGTTTTCGGATAATCATTTATTACATCTATGTTCCAATTCTTTTTGTTATTCTATTTGTGTTCATGTCAAGATCATTAATGTTAATTGGAACATAGAGCTTAACTTGAGAAACATGTGCCGCCACAAGGGTTTAATGGGACGCCCTTGGCTGACTAATTAGGAAAGCTAGTGGAAGACTACCTTACCCGAAAGGGGCAAGGGCAGTAGGGGAGTTGCATGCAAGGAGGTTCTCGGGTTGCTTTAGCTGCGATGGCGGTCAGACGGGGGATTCTTGCAAGTGCTCTTCCCATAAACTGTAGCGGGTTTTCGGAAGCTAGTGGAACTTTGTAAAGGCCTCATAGTGTTGCCCTGCCTCGCCTCCTAGGTAGAGGTGTATGGGAGTCGCGACCCCTTGGCAGATGGGTAACATGACTTGTGGGTAAAGGGTACAACCTCTGCAGAGTGTAAAACTGGTATACTAGCCGAGCTCACGGTCATGAGCAGCTCAGGACTCTTTGATGATTAAATTATGGAACTTAAATTCAATTTTGTCATTTGCATTGCATGGGTTTATTATTAATTTTGTTCTAATACTTTACTTAAGGTTTGGTATTTACTTACACTTAGTAACTGCTAATAAAATTTTGACCAACTACTTAAAAGCAATGCTCAGCTTTAACCCCTATCATTGATTAGCCTTACACATCATATGAACTCCCACCTTTGTGAGTTCATGTCCACTGATTCCCTACAACTTGTTGAGCTATGATCGTGTGTGAGCTCACCCTTGCTGTCTCACACCTCCCCACAGGAGAGGAGCAGGTGGTTCAGGAGGAGCCACAAGGCGAAGAGTTTGATCTGATCTAGGTGGCGTTTCTCAGATGACATTGGCGCCAACGATCCTTAGTTCATTTTATATTTATTCTTTTATTTTGTGACAAGACTTCCGCTATGTAATAAATACTCTGATGTTATTGTGACATTTATCTCTATACACTCTGTTATTATATATGTTGTCTTCTTGGCGCATGTATGAGATGCACCTGGCTTTGTTCCTTAAAGCCGGGTGTGATACACCGCCACTCCTCCTCCCACCCCTTCTCTCTCCTCTCCCCTGCTCATCCGCCTCGACGTCCGCGCCGTTGCCATCCCGCGCCGAGCAGCGCTCCACCCGCCACCCGCGCGCATACCGAGCCGCCCCGACCGCCCAAGACGCCGACCGACGCCACGCCCAGGCACCCTACAACGAGCGCCAGCTGACCCCGCACCGTGCGCCCCGACGCACATAAGCGCCTGAGCCGACCGCGTCAGGAGCAAGCCAAGCCCAGGCGCGATGCCCCGTGCAGCCACCCGATCGCGCGCCAGGTGCCCTGTACCCCGCGCCGACCGACCGCCAGGAGCGACCAGGACACAGCCTCGATGCGCCCAACTCCAAGCCGAGCAGCCCATGCGCGCCCCGACCCTGGTCATCTCGCGCAGCGCCGCGCCAAGCGCACGCCCTGGAACCACCGCGACACCGACGCACCGACAGGCCGATCTAACCGTTCTTCTTCGCGAGTAAAGGAGCATCAAGGCATCTATTTTCCCTCCCCCATTACTCCTTCCCGCCATCAATGACGCCTTGAAGTCCCGTTCGCCTCCAGAAACCGCAAACCGTCTCACGCGACCATCCGTTCCTCCACGTTAATGGAGTTTACTGCGTCCGTTTCTCCCTCCATTCAAGCTCCTTGAATGCCATCAATGGCATGACGCCGGCCGACCCTCTCTCTCCCTCTTCTCTTCCTCTATAAATTGGAGACGGATCTCTTCTCCCTCCCACAGCCGAGCTCTATTCCTCCCCGAGCTCGCCCCTCTCTCTCACTCTGTTGCTCGTCGTCGAACGTCGTCGCTAGAGTCCGTGGAGCCTCGCCGGAGTTTGTGCTCACCGTCCGCGTCCCCCGGCTGAACCCCCTGTCCTGCTCCCTACTTGACCGACCACTCCCCCTCGCCGACGTTCATCCCTGCGCATGAGCGAACCCAAGGTTGAAGACAACCCCAAATATTGATTTATGTTCTAAATCACGTTTTGAATTAATTTATGAATTATTGTTGTAATATTGAGATGATACGATTTGGCGATTCACGTGTATGATTTTAGAGATTTCGATGTATACGTGTAACCAAAATCGAACCCCGCGACAATACTTTGAATATGCGTATGATTTTATAATTCTAAAAATAAACATGGTCACTATTCACTAACTCAGCGATTTTCATACTAGAAATGTTTATAATTGATTTCGCTTTAGTGTGTGGAGCGATAATTGGTTAGTACTAATATAAGTGATATAAGAAATTGAAATAGGTATTGAGCCACGTATCTCCGGTCAAATGAAAATATAGATTTCACTAGTCATGATAAATGTATTCATAAGTATGGCACTTAATTACTTAGAATTAGTAAGATATTTATTTATGTCATAATAACCATGATTATGTTATTAAAGTCCATTTAGTAATTTAGAAGTACTTCTTAGAATATTAATGTTAGAAGAATCAAATAAACAATTTTTAGTTATACGTATAAATTCTATTTAGAAAAGAAAGGAGAAAACCGAAAGGATAGAATTTTATAATAATGTTAAAATAACCTAATTAGACGCTCATACTTTTCTAATAAAGAAATTGATAGTTATGTTGGTAAACATATGTTTCTTACTAAAGAATTAGATAACTTGTTTCTAATTTTAAAATGACCTTTTTAATAGATATCATGTTTTTGATTCAATAAGGTTCGTTATAGATGTTTAAGTATAGCCGTATTAAATAGAAACTTAAAAGAATATGTATACATATGTTTCTTAATAAAAATAGAAGATAAATGTCGGGGACCATAATTAGGGGTACCCTCAAGGCTCCTAATTCTCAGCTGGTAACCCCCATCAGCACAAAGCTACAAAGGCCTGATGGGTGTGATCAAGTCAGGGATCAGTCCATTCGAGGGACTCGATCACGCCTCGCCCGAGCCTAGCCTCGGACAAGGGCAGCCAACCCCGGAGGATCTCCGCCTCGCCCGAGGCCCCCCGCCAGCGGCGAACACGTTCCCGGCTCGCCCGAGGCCCTGTCTTCGCCAAGAAGCAACCCCGACCAAATCGCAGGAGCATTTAATGCAAAGGTGGCCTGACACCTTTATCCTGACGCGCGCCCCTCAGTTGACAGAGCCGAAGTGACCGCCGTCACTTTGCCGCTCCACTGACCAGTCTGACAGAAAGACAGCGCCGCCTGCGCCGCTCCGACTGCGGTGCCACTTGACAGAGTGAGACTGACAGGCAGTCAGGCCCGGCCGCACGCACCATAGGAAACTCCGCTCCGCCCGACCTAGGGCTCGGACTCAGGCTAAGCCCCGGAAGACGGCGAACTCCGCTCCGCCCGACCCAGGGCTCGAACTCGGGCTAAGCCCTCGAAGACGGCGAACTCCGCTCCGCCCGACCCAGGGCTCGAACTCGGGCTAAGCCCCGGAAGACGGCGAACTCCGCTCCGCCCGACCCAGGGCTCGGACTCGGGCTAAGCCCCGGAAGACGGCGAACTCCGCTCCGCCCGACCCAGGGCTCGGACTTGGGCTCAGCTCCAGAAGACGACGAACTCCGCTTCGCCCGGCCCCAGGACTCAAATTCTGCCCTGGCCTCAGCCAACGGCCTCCGCCTCGCCCGACCTAGGGGCTCAGACTCGGCCTCGGCCACGGAAGATGGACTCGACCTCGACCTCGGAGGAGCCTCCACATCGCCCAACCTAGGGCGCGGACCGGCCACGTCAACAGAAGGCGCCATCATTACCCTACTCCAGGCTGACTCAGGCTACGGGGAACAAGACCGCCGTCCCATCTGGCTCGCTCCGCCAGATAGGCGATGATGGCGCTCCGCACGCTCCCTGACGATGGCGGCTCTCGGCCCCCTTACGGAAGCAAGAGGACGTCAGCAAGGACTCGACGGCCCCGACAGCTGTCCCTCCGCCAGGCTCCAGCGCTCCTCCGACGGCCACGACATCACACAAACCGGGCGCCAAAATCTCTCCGGTCGCCACAATGGCGTGTACTTAGGGCGCTAGCTCTCATCCGCTAGACACGTAGCACTCTGCTACACCCCCCATTGTACACCTGGATCCTCTCCTTGCGCCTATAAAAGGAAGGACCAGGGCCCTCTTAGAGAGGGTTGGCCGCACGGGGACGAGGACGAGACGGGCGCTCGCGTGAGGCCGCTTGCTCCTTCCCCCGTGTGGACGCTTATAACCCCCTACTGCAAGCGCACCCGACCTGGGCGCGGGACGAACACGAAGGCCGCGGGATTTCCACCTCTCTCACGCCCATCTCCGGCCACCTCACTTCCCCCCTTCGCGCTCGGCCTCGCGTCGACCCATCTGGGCTGGGGCACGCGGCGACACTTCACTCGTCAGCTCAGGGACCCCCCGGTCTCGAAAAGCCGACAGTTGGCGCGCCAGGTAGGGGCCTGCTGCGTGTTGACGAACAGCTTCCCGTCAAGCTCCAGATGGGTAGTCTCCAGCAACCTCTCCGGTCCGGGACGGTGCTCCGTTTCGGGAGCCTTGAGTTCATGTCCCTCGACGGCAGCTACGACATGATACTCTTTCCACCACCGGGCGACAGCGACAGCGGCGGCGGGATCGACGACGTCTTCCCCGCGTGGTGGAAGAACAACCTTCGAGCTCGCCCCGTCCTCTTCCCCGTCGACGGAGAAGCAGGAGGCGGGGCAACCAAGGCCAAGCAGGAGGCGGCGCCTCGTCGGCCGTCGAGCGAGTCGACAACGCCAGCACTCCAACGGGGGGCACGCCGGGCATCGGCCTCGCGCTTGAGACGAAGACGAGCGCTGTCTCCCCGCGACACGTTGTAACACCCGGGTTTCGGGGTCCAAAACCCGGGGTTAACATAAACACCAGGTATGCTGGGACCAAGTCTCATACATATGATGTATAGTGGCACAGGATCGAATGTCACATCTTTATATATAACAGGAGTTCTATACAAAATAAATAATTACATTATAAGGAGACAACGGTCCAGCAACCCAAAGTTGACTGGGAGACGACGACCTAGACCTCTCACGAACTCATCGCAGCATCCTCCATGAGCATCATCCTGTAGTACCTGTCTTGACCTGTGGTGTATGTGAGACAGCAAGAGTGAGCTCACATACGTTCATCGCTCAACAAGTTGTGGGGAATAATGTGCATGAACTCGCCAAAGGTGGGAGCTCACGTGAAGTGTAAGGCTTACCAAAGAAGATGGTTAGAGCTGAGCATTGCTTTTAAAGTTGGTCAAAATTTTATTAGCAGTTACTAAGTATAAGTAAATACCAAACCCAATTAAGTAATAGATCAAAAAGTAACAACACCACCTGCAATGCAATGCATATGACAAATTGAATTTAGTTCCATAAATTAATCATGTGAGGGTCCGAGCTGCTCATGACCGTGAGCACGGCTAGTATACCAGTTTTACACTCTGCAGAGGTTGCGCATCTTTACCCACAAGTCGTGTATCCCATGTCGCCAGGGTTTGCAAAGCCCTTAGACACTTCCGAGGTGAATGGCTAGGGATCCACTACGAGGCCTTTACAAAGTTCCACTAGCTTCCGAAAACCCGCTACAGTTTATAGGAAGATCCAGTGCAGGAATCCCTTGCAGGACCGCCATCGCAGCAAAATCCTCCCGAGGGCCTCCCTACACTGACCTCTCCCCTACTGCCCTTGCCCCTTTCGGGTAAGGTAGTCTTCCACTAGCTTTCCTAATTAATCAGCCAAGGGCATCCCATACTACCCTTGTGGTAGCACTGTTTTCCCGGGTGGTCGCTCCATGTTCCAATTAACATAATGATCTTATCATGAACAATAAGTAACAACTGATAACAAGAGTATAATCATGAATAGTGTAATCTTCATACCCAAAACCACATATAGCACTAGCAAGTACTACCCAGAAAGTTCAGTGGTAAACAAGGTATAAAGATAGACAAACTAGGGTAACCTATTGGGTCCCATCAAAATTAACCTATGCAGATCATTATGATTAATTAGAACATGAGTAGGTGAAAAGAAGTGATCAAGGGCACAACTTGCCTGGGCCTTGAGATCCAGGTACCAGGATGATTCTTCAGATCCTCGTGACCTCACTGCTAGTCGTAGCAATACAAACATACATGGTATAGGCAAAATTAACATTACACCAAACATATATGCAAAATACATATTAATAATCTACATATTAAAATAAGATCACAGGAAAAAGAATTATTAATTTTGGAGTTATAGATTTTAAGTTATGGATTTTCTAATGTTTTATGTGATTAAAATATGATTAAATGATAAGTAAATTTTCTGACAGAGTTCATGTCAAAACAGTGATTCTAAATGATAAAGAATATTATTACAAAATTTTAGGAATTGGAATGGTTCAATTTGGAGCTAAAATGGATTTTCTATGAATTTATAAAGTTTTAGTATTTATTTTCATATTAAAAATCTATTTTCTAATTCCTTTAATCAATTTAAACGAGTTCTGGACTGGGCCTCAATTATAAGAAACTGCAGGGTCTCTGGAGCAAAATTTCCTAAGACACAGAGCGCCTGGCGTTGGACTGCGGGTTGAATAGCTTAAAGTGGAGGGTCTCTTTAAGAAAATACCCGGGCCGAAGGGGTACGCGCTGATCTGCACCATCCGATCAAGAGTGGACGGCCCAGATTAGATCCCGAGCCCCACGAACCGGTATGTTTTTATAACCGCATGATCCAAATCCTACGGTCACGATTTTATGAAACGAGATCCAACCGGGTTCGTCCATTAGCAGATCAGCGGCTCAGATCATCCACGCGAAAGGGTATCGCCTGATCTAATCTCAGCCGTTCAACAAGGATCGAACGACCCAGGCTCGTCCCCCACCTCCCGACCGAGCAGACGGCGGCGCCGCCCACCAACCGCGGTGGAGCCGTCGCCGGAGCACGCAATCCGGTGAAAAACGCCATCATATAGAAATTGATTGCTACAACACCGAGAGGGGAAGATGGCGAGTACAGCGATGGGAGTTTTACCGAGGATTAGATCGCCGGGAGGTCTACACACGGCGCACGGCGGAGATCTTCACAACGGCGACGAATTCGCAGTTGGCCGAGGCCTTGCTCACCCCGATTGTCCCCCGAACGCACTCCGCATACCCCAGCAAACGACCGAGCCCCGGTTATGGGCACCGAACGGCGGGGATGGTGGATTCAAGCGGCGGCGGTCGTCACAGGGAAAGCGTGGCAACGGTACAAGGTGGATGACGAGAGAGAGAGAGAGGGGTCGCCTTTATACCCAGGTGCAGGTGAAGTCCGAGCGAGGAGCGAGGGAGTAGCGAGCTTTGCGGTGTTGACCGGCGAAGCATCCGCGGCGAGTTCGTTAGCCAACGGCCGACGGAGTCGCGAGTTCTGCTACGAAGGAGAACCCCTGACAAGTCGGGCCCACGAGTCAGTGAATCAGCGCCAGCGCGCGAGGGGAGCTGAGCAGCGGGTGCGGTGAGCGGCTGACGAGAGGGTCTCGCCCGTCAGCGATCCAGGGTGTGCGGGCGCGGACTTGCAGAGTTGGGCTGGGCGCGGGAGATGAGAGGCTGACGGGATGGCCCCACCTGTCGGCGCCGTGGGGAAGGTTAATGGGCTCGCGTCTGGTATTTCTTAACTGGGCCAGAATTGAGTTCAGTCGGCCCATGAAGGCATAGTGTCCCTTTTTCTTTTTATTTCCTATTTTCTTTTCTACATTTTCAAATCCAATTTGAATTCAAACTTAAATTCAAACCTTTGTGAATAACTTGTCCTCATTTTGAATAGTATAATTTAATAATATAAGTGTGAAGAATTTTTATTCTGATTTTATTTTATTTTATGTAGTATTTTTCTTAGTTCTCCCCTTTTCTTTTATTTTCTATTTTCTATTCCAAATTCAAATTTATACTTCTATTTTAGTTTTCAGATTTTTTTTTTAAATGTATCAATTGAAATTCAAGGGTGAACATAAACCATACTATTTCATTATTACTAGTTTAAGTTTTATTCTCCTTGTTTATTCCTTTCATGAGATGTATAAATGGTTTCCTTTAAAAGAAAAATTCTTTTTCTCCTCATTTTTCTTATTTCCCAATGATACTTTGTTTAGATTTCTTCTACAAATTCCAAATTCAGAATTTGGGTGTTACAAATCCTACCCCCCTTAAAAATAATCTCGTCCCCGAGATTTGTAAGAAAAGGGTGCGTAACTTATGTTATTTCCAACATATGCACAAACAAAATCTCAGCATGATGCATTAAACACATGGGATCAGATAGACCTTATTATTATTCTCAATATAGTAAAATACTAGCTACTAACTAAGGTAACACTTAGACCTTACAAATAGTAGTAATATATAAATATGTTTATGTATCTTGGTGGAACTAGTGGTTAGGAAAGCATGGGTGCATATATGTATATCCACTTTATTATGTAGGATAGAAGATGTCTTTAGGGCATATATAGGTTTGGGTAAGAAAGAGTAGAATAAGAAAAACTCCATCCAAGATTGTGGATCTTGACTCATCTTGGTGACCTCACTTGATCCTTGAAGACTTGAGTTGGTGCTCATCCTTTCTTGATGTAGTTGATCATCTTTTCTGGTCTTGTCTCATTGATTCGGGGTCGGTGTATATTATCAGAGTTTGGGGGAATATGGTTAAGATAGTTATGGATGAAATAGGCTACATGATGTAAGTCAAAATTTGGTTTGATGTCAAATGGTGGTTGATAGATTATGCAATCCATTAAGACTCTATTGATTGGGTAAGTTATGTAACTTGTTATATAGGTCGAGTTGTTGTGTATGGCCAAGTTGATATAAGTCTCCAAATTAGGCTTAAGTGATTTAGGAGTATGGCCTTATCTTTTCTACCAACATTAAGTAACTCACACTAGATTAGACCATATTAAATTAGGTATGATCTAGATTAGGCTAGTTAAGATTAGCTAGATCTACCAGGGTAGGATAAATATTATTAGAATCTTTTAAGATAGGATGGATTATATGATATAGGTAGGTCATTGTTCAAGGATGTGTTGGTACAAGACATTAATTTAGGTCAAGATATATTTGTAGAGACAGTGTCTAACCTATATCACCAACTTAACTAACTTGTTAATAACTCACTTTGGATTGGGTCATATTTAGATTAGATAGAATCTGGATTAGGTTGGATATAACTAGATTAGACTAGATAATATCTAATTACTTTGGATTAGATCTTAGTTGTTACTAGGGTGGGGTAAATATGCTTATTAGGACAAGATGAATCCATAAGGATAAGGTAGAATCTTTTGAGGTCAGTTAGATTTAATAGGATAGGATAGAATCTTTTCAAGATAGGATGAGTATCTTTTAAGATGAGATGGATCTGTTAAGATAAGGGAGAATCTTTTAAGATAAGATGAATTGGTTAGAATGAGATCTTTTGGGATAAGATAAATCTCTTAAGCTAGATATGTTCCAATGGGGACAATCTAGGTTGTCTAGTTATTTTATAAATATATTTTAATACCTATGTGTATATGCAGATGCAATTGTGGACATTACTCCACAACCCATCACACTCAATCAAAGATTCAAATCAGACAAGTATCATAAGAACAAACATTCAAGCACATAGATAAAAATAGTTTTGTCTTTGTTCCTAAGAGTAGGTCTCCTATTCCTAAAGTCACTTTAAGCATAGGATTTCAAAGTGTGAAATCCACATTTGTCTTTAGAAGTGAAAAGGTAAGAATAATCAGAGTAAAGCGGAAATAGATAAGAATAGATTAAGAAAAGTATAGAAAAGAATCAGAGTAAGGTAAGTAAAGAATGGTTGTCCAGTTCTATCTAGGTTTCGTCCTACAGTCAACATTCCTCTGATACCACTTCTGTAACACCCGGGTTTCGGGGTCCAAAACCCGGGGTTAACATAAACACCAGGTATGCTGGGACCAAGTCTCATACATATGATGTATAGTGGCACAGGATCGAATGTCACATCTTTATATATAACAGGAGTTCTATACAAAATAAATAATTACATTATAAGGAGACAACGGTCCAGCAACCCAAAGTTGACTGGGAGACGACGACCTAGACCTCTCACGAACTCATCGCAGCATCCTCCATGAGCATCATCCTGTAGTACCTGTCTTGACCTGTGGTGTATGTGAGACAGCAAGAGTGAGCTCACATACGTTCATCGCTCAACAAGTTGTGGGGAATAATGTGCATGAACTCGCCAAAGGTGGGAGCTCACGTGAAGTGTAAGGCTTACCAAAGAAGATGGTTAGAGCTGAGCATTGCTTTTAAAGTTGGTCAAAATTTTATTAGCAGTTACTAAGTATAAGTAAATACCAAACCCAATTAAGTAATAGATCAAAAAGTAACAACACCACCTGCAATGCAATGCATATGACAAATTGAATTTAGTTCCATAAATTAATCATGTGAGGGTCCGAGCTGCTCATGACCGTGAGCACGGCTAGTATACCAGTTTTACACTCTGCAGAGGTTGCGCATCTTTACCCACAAGTCGTGTATCCCATGTCGCCAGGGTTTGCAAAGCCCTTAGACACTTCCGAGGTGAATGGCTAGGGATCCACTACGAGGCCTTTACAAAGTTCCACTAGCTTCCGAAAACCCGCTACAGTTTATAGGAAGATCCAGTGCAGGAATCCCTTGCAGGACCGCCATCGCAGCAAAATCCTCCCGAGGGCCTCCCTACACTGACCTCTCCCCTACTGCCCTTGCCCCTTTCGGGTAAGGTAGTCTTCCACTAGCTTTCCTAATTAATCAGCCAAGGGCATCCCATACTACCCTTGTGGTAGCACTGTTTTCCCGGGTGGTCGCTCCATGTTCCAATTAACATAATGATCTTATCATGAACAATAAGTAACAACTGATAACAAGAGTATAATCATGAATAGTGTAATCTTCATACCCAAAACCACATATAGCACTAGCAAGTACTACCCAGAAAGTTCAGTGGTAAACAAGGTATAAAGATAGACAAACTAGGGTAACCTATTGGGTCCCATCAAAATTAACCTATGCAGATCATTATGATTAATTAGAACATGAGTAGGTGAAAAGAAGTGATCAAGGGCACAACTTGCCTGGGCCTTGAGATCCAGGTACCAGGATGATTCTTCAGATCCTCGTGACCTCACTGCTAGTCGTAGCAATACAAACATACATGGTATAGGCAAAATTAACATTACACCAAACATATATGCAAAATACATATTAATAATCTACATATTAAAATAAGATCACAGGAAAAAGAATTATTAATTTTGGAGTTATAGATTTTAAGTTATGGATTTTCTAATGTTTTATGTGATTAAAATATGATTAAATGATAAGTAAATTTTCTGACAGAGTTCATGTCAAAACAGTGATTCTAAATGATAAAGAATATTATTACAAAATTTTAGGAATTGGAATGGTTCAATTTGGAGCTAAAATGGATTTTCTATGAATTTATAAAGTTTTAGTATTTATTTTCATATTAAAAATCTATTTTCTAATTCCTTTAATCAATTTAAACGAGTTCTGGACTGGGCCTCAATTATAAGAAACTGCAGGGTCTCTGGAGCAAAATTTCCTAAGACACAGAGCGCCTGGCGTTGGACTGCGGGTTGAATAGCTTAAAGTGGAGGGTCTCTTTAAGAAAATACCCGGGCCGAAGGGGTACGCGCTGATCTGCACCATCCGATCAAGAGTGGACGGCCCAGATTAGATCCCGAGCCCCACGAACCGGTATGTTTTTATAACCGCATGATCCAAATCCTACGGTCACGATTTTATGAAACGAGATCCAACCGGGTTCGTCCATTAGCAGATCAGCGGCTCAGATCATCCACGCGAAAGGGTATCGCCTGATCTAATCTCAGCCGTTCAACAAGGATCGAACGACCCAGGCTCGTCCCCCACCTCCCGACCGAGCAGACGGCGGCGCCGCCCACCAACCGCGGTGGAGCCGTCGCCGGAGCACGCAATCCGGTGAAAAACGCCATCATATAGAAATTGATTGCTACAACACCGAGAGGGGAAGATGGCGAGTACAGCGATGGGAGTTTTACCGAGGATTAGATCGCCGGGAGGTCTACACACGGCGCACGGCGGAGATCTTCACAACGGCGACGAATTCGCAGTTGGCCGAGGCCTTGCTCACCCCGATTGTCCCCCGAACGCACTCCGCATACCCCAGCAAACGACCGAGCCCCGGTTATGGGCACCGAACGGCGGGGATGGTGGATTCAAGCGGCGGCGGTCGTCACAGGGAAAGCGTGGCAACGGTACAAGGTGGATGACGAGAGAGAGAGAGAGGGGTCGCCTTTATACCCAGGTGCAGGTGAAGTCCGAGCGAGGAGCGAGGGAGTAGCGAGCTTTGCGGTGTTGACCGGCGAAGCATCCGCGGCGAGTTCGTTAGCCAACGGCCGACGGAGTCGCGAGTTCTGCTACGAAGGAGAACCCCTGACAAGTCGGGCCCACGAGTCAGTGAATCAGCGCCAGCGCGCGAGGGGAGCTGAGCAGCGGGTGCGGTGAGCGGCTGACGAGAGGGTCCCGCCCGTCAGCGATCCAGGGTGTGCGGGCGCGGACTTGCAGAGTTGGGCTGGGCGCGGGAGATGAGAGGCTGACGGGATGGCCCCACCTGTCGGCGCCGTGGGGAAGGTTAATGGGCTCGCGTCTGGTATTTCTTAACTGGGCCAGAATTGAGTTCAGTCGGCCCATGAAGGCATAGTGTCCCTTTTTCTTTTTATTTCCTATTTTCTTTTCTACATTTTCAAATCCAATTTGAATTCAAACTTAAATTCAAACCTTTGTGAATAACTTGTCCTCATTTTGAATAGTATAATTTAATAATATAAGTGTGAAGAATTTTTATTCTGATTTTATTTTATTTTATGTAGTATTTTTCTTAGTTCTCCCCTTTTCTTTTATTTTCTATTTTCTATTCCAAATTCAAATTTATACTTCTATTTTAGTTTTCAGATTTTTTTTTTAAATGTATCAATTGAAATTCAAGGGTGAACATAAACCATACTATTTCATTATTACTAGTTTAAGTTTTATTCTCCTTGTTTATTCCTTTCATGAGATGTATAAATGGTTTCCTTTAAAAGAAAAATTCTTTTTCTCCTCATTTTTCTTATTTCCCAATGATACTTTGTTTAGATTTCTTCTACAAATTCCAAATTCAGAATTTGGGTGTTACACACGTCAATCCCAAGCAAACGGACGACGCCAGCACGCTCGCGAAAGGCTTGCTGGGTGTCGCCCTCGTACCTGAGACGACGGTGCAGTCAGCCCCCGACGTGACCTCATCACCGCCCGTCGACCAAGAGGTACCGACCGATTCCCATCCCACGCCTTTCGGATTTAGCCTCGACCCGCCTAGCGGCTCCGCTTTGGCGGACGCTCTCGTAGAGGCGAATCCGAACCCTCTGGGGTTTCGTATGCGATCACCTTGGGACCGGCTGACGGACGACGAGCCCAGCGTCTGTTGGGATTTCTCCGGACTTGGCAACCCCAGTGCCATGCGGGACCTCATGACCGCATGCGACTACTGCCTTTCCGACTGTTCCGACGGTAGCCGTAGCCTCGTCGACGAGGACTGCGGCCCGAGCCGCGAATGTTTCCACGTCGATCTAGGGGGTCCCTCCGAAGGCAACCATCTCGGCATGCCGGAGGACGGTGATCTCCCTAGGCCGGTGCCTCGCGTTGACATCCCGCGGGAGCTAGCTGTGGTCCCCGTTTCGGCGGGGGTCACGACCCACAACTCGAGCAAATCCACGGGGTGCAGGCCAGGCTCGACGAGGGAGCAGGAGCGCTTGAGCCAATCCGCCGGGACGTCGGGCAGGCATGGGCGGGCCCACCTCCGGCCGGAGAAATGCGTCATCTACCCCAGGGCCTCCAGCACCGCATCGCCGACGATGTTAGGGTCAGGCCGCCACCCGCATCCAGTGGGGTCGGCCAGAACCTGGCTGCAGCAGCAATGCTCCTCCGTGCGATGCCGGAGCCATCAACCACCGGGGGGCGGCGAATCCAGGGAGAGCTCAAAGATCTCCTGGAAGGCGCCGCGGTCCGGCGGGCCGAGAGCTCCGCCTCCCGAAGGCAGGGGTACCCCTCGGAACATCATGCCGCGACTTCCCGATTCATGCGGGAAGCCTCGATCTACACCGGGCGCACGCGCAATACAGCGCCTGCGGCCCCGGGTCGCCTCGGCAACGAGAACCATCACCGTGATCGTCGGGCCCACCTCGACGAGAGGGTGCGCCGAGGCTACCACCCCAAGCGTGGGGGACGCTACGACAGTGGGGAGGATCGGAGTCCCTCGCCCAAACCACCCGGTCCGCAGGCCTTCAACCGGGCCATACGACGGGCGCCGTTCCCGACCCGGTTCCGACTCCCGACTACTATCACAAAGTACTCGGGGGAGACGAGACCGGAACTGTGGCTCATGGACTACCGTCTGGCCTGCCAACTGGGTGGAACGGACGATGACAATCTCATCATCCGCAACCTCCCCCTGTTCCTCTCCGACACCGCTCGCGCCTGGTTGGAGCACGTGCCTCCGAGGCAGATCTCCAACTGGGACGACCTAGTCCAAGCTTTCGCCGGCAATTTCCAGGACACGTACGTGCGCCCCGGGAATTCCTGGGACCTCTGAAGCTGCCGACAGCAGCCGGGAGAGTCTCTCCGGGACTACATTCGGTGATTCTCAAAGCAGCGCACCGAGCTGCCCAACATCACCGACTCGGACGTCATCGGCGCGTTCCTCGCCGGCACCACCTGCCGCGACCTGGTGAGCAAGCTAGGTCGCAAGACCCCCACCAGGGCGAGCGAGCTGATGGACATCGCCACCAAGTTCGCCTCTGGCCAGGAGGCGGTTGAGGCCATCTTCCGGAAGGACAAGCAGCCCCAGGGCCGCCCACCGGAAGATGCTCCCGAGGCGTCAACTCAGCGCGGCACCAAGAAGAAGGGCAAGAAGAAGTCGCAAGCGAAACGCGACGCCGCCGACGCGGACCTTGTCGCCGCCGCCGAGTACAAGAACCCTCAGAAGCCCCCCGGAGGTGCCAACCTCTTCGACAAGATGCTCAAGGAGCCGTGCCCCTATCACCAGGGGCCCGTCAGGCACACCCTTGAGGAGTGCGTCATGCTTCGGCGCCACTTCCATAGGGCCGGGCCACCCGCGGAGGGTGGCAAGGCCCGCGACGACGACAAGAAGGAAGATCACCAGGCAGGAGAGTTCCCCGAGGTCCACACTGCTTCATGATCTACGGTGGGCAAGCGACGAACGCCTCGGCTCGGCACCGCAAGCAAGAGCGCCGGGAGGTCTGTTCGGTGAAGGTGGCGGCGCCAGTCTACCTAGACTGGTCCGACAAGCCCATCACCTTCGACCAAGCCGACCACCTCGACCATGTGCCGAGCCCGGGGAAATACCCGCTCGTCGTCGACCCCGTCATCGGCGACGTCAGGCTCACCAAGGTCCTCATGGACGGAGGCAGCAGCCTCAACATCATCTACGCCGAGACCCTCGGGCTTCTGCGTATCGATCTGTCCTCGGTCCGGGCGGGCGCTGCGCCTTTCCATGGGATCATCCCTGGGAAGCGTGTCTAGCCCCTCGGACAACTCGATCTTCCCGTCTGCTTCGGAACACCCTCCAACTTCCGAAGGGAGACCCTGACGTTCGAGGTGGTCGGGTTCCAAGGAACCTACCACGCGGTATTGGGGAGGCCCTGCTACGTGAAGTTCATGGCCGTCCCCAACTACACCTACCTCAAGCTCAAGATGCCGGGCCCCAACGGGGTCATCACCGTCGGCCCCACGTACCAACATGCGTTCGAATGCGACGTGGAGTGCATGGAGTACGCCGAGGCCCTCGCCGAGTCTGAGGCCCTCATCGCCGACCTGGAGAGCCTCTCTAAGGAGGTGCCAGACGTGAAGCGTCATGCCGGCAACTTCGAGCCAGCGGAGACGGTTGTCCGTCCCCCTCAACCCCAGCAGCGACACCTCCAAGCAAGTCCAGATCGGCTCCGGGCTCGATCCCAAATAGGAAGCAGTGCTCGTCGACTTTCTCCGTGCGAACGCCGACGTCTTCGCGTGGAGTCCCTCGGACATGCCCAGCATACCGAGGGATGTCACCGAGCACTCGTTGGACATCCGAGCCGGAGCCCGACCCGTCAAGCAGCCTCTGCGCCAATTCGACGAGGAGAAGCGCAGAGCCATAGGCGACGAGATCCACAAGCTAATGGCGGCAGGGTTCATCAAAGAGGTATTCCATCCCGAATGGCTTGCCAACCCTGTGCTTGTGAGAAAGAAAGGGGTGAAATGGCGGATGTGTGTAGACTACACTGGTCTGAACAAAGCATGTCCGAAGGTTCCCTACCCTCTGCCTCACATCGATCAGATCGTGGATTCCACTGCTGGGTGCGAAACCCTGTCTTTCCTCGATGCCTACTCAGGGTATCACCAAATCAGGATGAAAGAGTCCGACCAGCTCGCGACTTCTTTCATCACACCCTTCGGCATGTACTGCTATGTTACCATGCCGTTTGGTTTGAGGAATGCGGGTGCAACGTACCAGCGGTGCATGAACCATGTGTTTGATGAACACATCGGCCGAACGGTCGAGGCCTACATCGATGACATCGTAGTCAAGACGAGGAAAGCCTCCGACCTCCTTTCCGACCTTGAAGTGACATTCCAATGTCTCAAGGCGAAAGGTGTCAAGCTCAATCCCAAAAAGTGTGTCTTCGGGGTGCCCCGAGGCATGCTCTTGGGGTTCATCATCTCCGAGCGGGGCATCGAAGCCATCCCGGAGAAGATCGCAGCCATCACCAGCATGGGGCCCATCAAGGACTTGAAAGGCGTACAGTGGGTCATGGGATGTCTCGCGGCCCTGAGCCGCTTCATCTCACGCCTCGGCGAAAGAGGTCTACCCCTGTACCGCCTCTTAAGGAAGGCCGAGCGCTTCACTTTGACCCCTGAGGCCGAGGAAGCCCTCGGGAACCTGAAGGCGCTCCTCACGAAGGCGCCTATCCGGGTGCCCCCAGCTGCCGGAGAAGCCCTCTTGGTCTACGTCGCCGTGACCACTCAGGTGGTTAGCGCCACGATTGTGGTCGAGAGGCAAGAAGAGGGGCATGCATTGCCCGTCCAGAGGCCAGTCTACTTCGTCAGCGAGGTACTGTCCGAAACCAAAATCCGCTACCCACAAATTCAGAAGCTGCTGTACGCGGTGATCCTGACACGGCGGAAGTTGCGACACTACTTCGAGTCTCATCCGGTAACTGTGGTGTCATCCTTCCCCCTGGGGGAGATCATCCATTGCCGAGAGGCCTCGGGTAGGGTTGCAAAGTGGGCGGTGGAAATCATGGGCGAAACAATCTCGTTCGCCCCTTGGAAGGCCATCAAATCCCAGGTCTTGGCGGACTTCGTGGCTGAATGGGTCGACACCCAGCTACCAACAGCTCCGATCCAACCGGAGCTCTGGACCATGTTCTTCGATGGGTCGCTGATGAAGACAGGAGCCGGCGCAGGCCTACTTTTCATCTCGCCCCTCGGGAAGCACCTACGCTACGTGCTACGCCTCCACTTCCCGGCGTCCAACAATGTAGCTGAGTACGAGGCTCTGGTCAACGGGTTGTGGATTGTCGTCGAGCTAGGGGTCCGACGCCTCGACGCTCGCGGTGACTCGCAGCTCGTCATCGACCAAGTCATGAAGAACTCCCACTGCCGCGACCCGAAGATGGAGGCCTATTGCGATGAGGTTCGGCGCCTGGAAGACAAGTTCTACGGGCTCGAGCTCAACCACATCGCTCGGCGCTACAACGAGACTGCGGACGAGCTGGCTAAAATAGCCTCGGGGCGAACAACGGTCCCCCCGGACGTCTTCTCCCGAGATCTGCATCAACCCTCTGTCAAGATCGACGACGTGCCCGAGCCTGAGGCACCCTCGGCCTAGCCCGAGGTACCCTCGGCACAGTCCGAGGCACCCTCGGCTCGGCCCGAGGCACCCTCGGCCCCCGAGGGCGAGACGCTGCGCGTCGAGGGGGAGCAAAGCGGGGTCACGCCTGATCAAAACTGGCGGACCCCGTACCTGCAATATCTCCACCGAGGAGAGCTACCCCTTGACCGAGCCGAAGCTCGGCGGTTGGCGCGGCGCGCCAAGTCGTTCGTCTTGCTGGGAGAAGGGAAGGAGCTCGACCACCACAGCCCTTCAGGCATCCTCCAGCGATGCATCTCCACCACCGAAGGTTAGGAACTCCTCCGAGAAATGCACTCGGGGGCTTGCGGCCACCATGCAGCACCTCGAGCCCTTGTCGGAAATGCTTTCCGACAAGGTTTCTACTGGCCAACGGCGGTGGCCGACGCCACTAGAATTGTCCGCGCCTGCGAAGGGTGTCAGTTCTATGCAAGGCAGACCCACCTGCCCGCTCAGGCTCTGCAGACGATACCCATCACATGGCCTTTTGCTGTGTGGGGTCTGGACCTCGTCGGCCCCTTGCAGAAGGCACCCGGGGGCTACACGCACCTGTTGGTCACCATCGACAAATTTTCCAAGTGGATCGAGGTCCGACCCCTGAACAGCATCAGGTCCGAGCAGGCGGTGGCGTTCTTCACCAACATCATCCATCGTTTTGGGGTCCCGAACTCCATCATCACCGACAACGGCACCCAGTTCACCGGCAGAAAGTTCCTGGACTTCTGCGAGGATCACCACATCTGGGTGGACTAGGCCGCCGTGGCTCATCCCATGACGAATGGGCAAGTAGAGCGTGCCAACGGCATGATTCTACAAGGACTCAAGCCTCAGATTTACAACGACCTCAACAAATTCGGCAAGCGATGCATGAAGGAACTCCCCTCGGTGGTCTGGAGCCTGAGAACGACACCGAGCCGAGCCACAGGCTTCACGCCGTTCTTTCTAGTCTATGGGGCCGAGGCCATCTTGCCCACAGACCTAGAATACGGTTCCCCGAGGACGAGGGCCTATGCCGATCAAAGCAACCAAGCTAGTCGAGAAGACTCGCTGGACCAGCTGGAAGAGGCTCGGGACAAGGCCTTACTACACTCGGCGTGGTACCAGTAGTCCATGCGACGCTACCACGCCCGAGGGGTCCGGTCCCGAGACCTCCAGGTGGGTGACCTGGTGCTTCGGCTGCGATAAGACGCCCGAGGTTGACACAAGCTCACGCCCCCCTGGGAGGGGCCGTTCGTCATCGCCAAAGTTCTAAAACCCGGAACATACAAGCTGGCCAACAGTCAAGGCGAGGTCTACAACAACGCTTGGAACATCCAACAGCTATGTCGCTTCTACCCTTAAGATGTTTTCAAGTTGTTCATATACCTCGCTCTCACGCAAAGTTTAGTCATCAAGGAAGGGTCAGCCTTGCCTCGGCAAAGCCCGACCCTCCCTCGGGGGCTAAAAGGGGGGAACCCCCTCTGCGTCGAAATTTTCCTCGAAAAAAGATCTTTTCCGCCGGAATGTCTTTCGTGCTTTTCGACTACATCGAAAGTGGATCCTGAAAACGACGGAGTACACGTAAGTAGCCAAGGCTGACCGAGCCGAGGGACTCCTATGCCTCCGGGATACGGATACCTCACTCATCACCTTCTGCCATAAGTAACTCACGTTCGGATAAGTGATTCCGCGGACCGAACAAGTCTTCACATTCGGAAGCTCTTCTGCCGAAGCGGTTCTTCGAGCCTTCTCGACTGCGTCGGTGACAGAACCCCATGGACGGGTAAGAGTGCGCGTAAGCGGCAAGGCCGACCGAGCCGAGGGACTCCTACGCCTCCGGGATACGGATACCTCACTCATCACCTTCCGTGAGAAGCAACTCTCGCTCGCACAAACAGTTCTGTTACCGACAAAAAAGTCTAGATACTCGAAACAAGAGGAAAGGAGACGCGGCTTTACAATACGGCGAGGGTGTGTTTTGGCCTCGGCGGCCGCAGAAAACACACGCTACAAGATAATCCGATCCTGCAGGCTCGGATCTTGATGGCTAAAGGGAGCAGCAGCACCCTCGGCGTCGACAACACCTCTGGCGAGGTCCGACCTAGCCTCGGACGGCGACACGGTCCAAGGGTCTCTGCTCTGAAGGACAACGTCATCACCAAGCCCGGGCCATCGCCGCCAGGGTCTTCTCCAAGAATCCGGCCCGAGCAGGCGGCTCGGCCGGTCACCCCAGGGCCTCGGCTAGCTGTCCCCCAAGGACATCAGCCCGGCCCGAGGCCTCGGCAGGTCAATCCCGGCGTCGGTCCCGCTAACGGACGACCGGGCCAGGCTCCGGCCGACCTGGTCTTCTTTTCGAGCCAACTCTGCCTCTGTTCGCGCTGGCACCGCTACCCCTGGCCTTGGCTCATCGAAGAGCGGCCGAGGGTTTCCTCTAACTAAGCAAGGGAAGCCTCGGACAACAAGGCTAACCGAGCCGAGGGACTCCTACGCCTTCGGGATACGGATACCTCACTCGTCACCTTTACACGGGGCGACTCACGCTTGGTGAAGCGGTTTAGACAACCAACAGGCGAGTCTTAGTGCTCGAAAATGGGGAAAAAACACGGCTCCATGCCGAATTTACATACATGTTCAGGCCTCGACAGCCACAATGAACAAAAACACTGGCATTTGAAGTGCCATTACAAACGGAACTCCGGTTCCACCTCCGCAGGTACGAACAACCCCACTCGATGGGGGAGGGGCCTGCGGAGCAACAGAAGACCGACGAACGGCTCGCCGTCGCTCGCCCCAGCAGCGGCGACGATGAAGACTTCTGCTCCGGGGGGGCGATCAGCAGCAGCGATGACCTCAGGGCGGATGCTGCTGCCAGGAGGCCCCCGCCCGTGCCCAAACTCGTGAGGCAAGGACGGGCAGAAGGCCGTAGAGTTGGAGGTCGGTCCGCGGGTGGCGTCGGCAAGCACGTCGGCGTCGGAACCTCTTCCAGCTGCCGTGGCGGGAGGCGGCACCGGGAGCGGCTCCGAAGCCACTCGGCTCAGAGAGCCAGGCACGATGCAGCTGCCAGCGCCACAGACGACTCCCGCCCTTCCCCCCGATCACTGAGGGAAGGAGCGGGCCACCGCGCACGCAGGGGGCCGACCCCAACTCGGCACACTCCCCTCCCCAGCCCTGGTGATGAAAATCCTTGAGGCTGAGGGAGGGGCAGAGGCCGCGGCCCGGTTCGCTCTCCCTCGCCATCGAACTGGAGGTCACCATCTTGGGTGACCGCCGGCGGAGGGGTGCGACCGGGCTGCATGATGAAAATCATTGAAGCCGAACGACGGCTGAAAGGTACCAACTCCCGCAGAGTTGCGTTCCTCCAACGACGAGGCGGAAAGACGGCGGATATCCCCCATCCGGGGGCTTGGAAGATGGAAAGACACGATGCATAAGGGAGCGTGAAGACACGGTCGCTTTCCAAGAGGGTCATCCTCCTTTTAAAGGCGACTCTCCCTACTTGCGTCCCCAGCCGTCGTGGGCTGAGTCTTCTCCACCACGCTCCAAGGCCCTCCCCCTGCGGCGCAGGGGCTGGGTCCCACACGTCATGCAAGCCGGCCCAGAGCAGAAGAAGCCAAACCGCCGTGCACGGTGCGTGCAACCGCCCAGCGGTTACAAGCGGCTCTCCACTTTTGCCCAGACCAGCGGGCGAAAGGACGGGCAGCCGTGCAGGCGGCATGCAACCACGCCAAGTGGGCGCGCTTCTGAAAGGGAAATGTGCCCTTGGGCCATTTCTAAGTATTTTGGTGATTGAGTGCCAACACATGTGCTTAATTGTGAATTTATGTCCATGGATGAACAAGGTGCAAATCAAGATTAAAGGTATGTTTCTAAGTCTTAGTACATTGGTTTTGAATACTAATATACTTGTCTAAGTGTTAGAAACAGAAAATAGAAGAAAAGAAGAGAGGAGTAAAAGACTTGGCTAAGTGCAGCAAGAGTCAGTTCGGTCTGGAGCACCGGACTGTCCGGTGTGCACCGGACAGTGTCTGGTGCGCCAGACTGACTCGGCGCGAACTGGCTGCTCTCGGGAATTCGCCGACGGCGTACGGCTAAAATTCACCGGACTGTCCGGTGTACACCGGACTGTCCGGTGAGCCAACGGTCGGCCGGGCCAACGGTCGGCCGCGCAATCTGCGCGGGACACGTGGCGGAGCCAACGGTCGGAAGATGTCACCGGACTGTCCGGTGTGCACCGGACATGTCCGGTGCGCCAACGGCGCCAGATCTGCCAACGGTCTGCAACGGTCGGCTTCGCTGTTTAAGGAAACAAATCGGGCACCGGACAGTGTCCGGTGTGCACCGGACTGTCCGGTGCCCCCGACGACAGAAGGCAAGGATGGCCTTCCGGATTTGCTCTCAACGGCTCCTAGCTGCCTTGGGGCTATAAAAGGAGCCCCTAGGCGCATGGAGGAGACACACAAGCAACCTTTGAGCATTCTTGATCATCCACACTCAGTCTTTGCGCATTCGTTTGTCATTCTAAGTGATTCGAGCTCCGTTCTAGTGAGAACTGTGTGATACTCTTGTGAGCTCGACTCTTGGCCGTGTGTGTGCGCGTTTCGCTGTGGATTTGTGTGTGTTGCTTCCCTCCCTTACTCTGTGCTTTTTGTGATCATATACTTGTAAGGGCAAGAGACTCCAATTTGTGGAGATTCCTTGCAAACGGGATAGTGAAAGGCAAAACAAAACACCGTGGTATTCAAGTGGGTCTTGGGACCGCTTGAGAGGGGTTGATTGCAACCCTCGTCCGTTGGGACGCCACAACGTGGAGTAGGCAAGCGTTGGTCTTGGCCGAACCACGGGATAAACCACTGTGTCACCTCTGTCTTGATCTCTTGTGGTATTGTGTTTTGTTGAGACTTCTCTTTAGCCACTTGGCAACTATTGTGCTAACACTTAACAAGTTTTTGTGGCTTAAGTTTTAAGTTTTCACAGGATCACCTATTCACCCCCCCCCCTCTAGGTGCTCTCAATTGGTATCATAGCCGTTCTCTTCACAAAGGGACTAACCGCCCGAAGAGATGGATCCTAAGGGGAAGGGTATCGTGATCAACGACAAAGAGAAGGAATCATTCGTCAACGAGCCGAAGGACGACAAGCCTACCGACTCCGGCTCGGGTCATAGACGAAAGGAAGGGAAGAAGAAGAAGACAAGGCGCATCAAGGAGATCGTCTACTACGACAGCGATGAGTCTACTTCTTCCCAAAAGGACGACGACCACAACGACTACGAGAGAAGGAAACCGGTTAATTCGAACTTTTCTTTTGACTACTCTCGTATTCCGCAAAGTTCAAATTCACATTTGCTCTCCATTCCACTCGGCAAGCCCCCACACTTTGATGGAGAGGACTACGGATTTTGGAGCCACAAAATGCGTAGTCATCTATTCTCTCTCCATCCTAGTATATGGGAGATTGTAGAGAGTGGAATGCACTTTGATAGTTCGGATAGTCCCATGTTCATTAATGAACAAATTCATAAGAATGCACAAGCTACTACTGTTCTTCTAGCTTCTTTGTGCAGGGATGAATACCATAAAGTAAGCGGCTTGGATAACGCCAAGCAGATCTGGGACACCCTCAAGATTTCTCATGAGGGAAACGACGTCACCTTACTCACCAAGATGGAGTTGGTGGAGGGAGAGCTGGGACGGTTCGCAATGATAAGGGGCGAGGAGCCGACGCAAACATACAACCGGCTCAAGACTCTTATCAACAAGATAAGGAGCTACGGAAGCACGCGATGGACGGATCACGACGTCGTCCGCCTAATGCTCAGGTCATTTACCGTTCTTGATCCTCATTTGGTGAACAATATACGTGAAAATCCCAGGTACACCAAGATGTCGCCCAAAGAAGTTCTTGGGAAATTCGTTAGCGGGCGAATGATGATCAAGGAGGCAAGGTATGTGGACGACGCCTTGAATGGTCCGATCAACGAGCCGCAACCCCTTGCTCTCAAGGCAACACGAAGCAAGGAGGCGCTACCTAGCAAGGTGGCACAGATTGAGGCGGCCGGACTCAATGATGAAGAGATGGCTCTCATCATCAAGAGATTCAAGATGGCGCTAAATGGTCGCAAGGGGCAGCCAAGCAAGACCAAGACAAAGGGGAAGCGCTCGTGCTTCAAATGCGGTAAGCTTGGTCATTTTATCGCTAACTGTCCCGATAATGAAAGTGACCAGGAAAAGGGGAACAAAAGAGAGAAGAAGAAGCAATACAAGAAGGCAAAGGGCGAGGCACATCTAGGAAAGGAGTGGGACTCGGATTGCTCCTCCTCCGACTCCGACAATGAAGGACTCGCTGCCACTGCCTTCAACAAGTCTTCCCTCTTCCCCAACGAGCGTCTCACATGCCTTATGGCAAGGGAGAAGAAGGTGAGTACTCAAGACTCCACTTATGCTTCTTCTAGTGATAATGAGTCTAGTGATGATGATGACATAGATTATTCATGCTTGTTCAAGGGCTTAGATAGATCTAAGATAGATAAAATCAATGAATTAATTGATGCATTGAATGAAAAGGATAGGCTTTTAGAAAAGCAGGAGGATTTATTGTATGATGAACATGATAAATTTGTAGAGGCACAAAAATCATATGCTTTAGAAGTGAAAAGAAATGAAATGCTTTCTTATGAACTATCTACTTGTCATGAAACCATTTCTACTTTACAAGGTGTTAACAATGATTTAAATGCTAAGTTAGAAGTAGCAAATAAATCTAATTCTTGTGTAGAACATGTTATGATTTGCACTAGGTGTAAGGATTTCGATGTTGATGCCTGTAGTGAACACCTAGTTTTAATTTCCAAATTAAATGAGGAATTGGCTAGTCTTAATGCCCAACTTAAGACTAGCAAGAGTGAAGTTGATAAAATAAAATTTGCAAGGGATGCCTACACGGTTGGTAGACACCCCTCAATTAAGGATGGTCTTGGCTTCAAGAGAGAGGCCAAGAACTTAACAAGCCATAAGGCTCCCATCTTCGTCAAGGAGAAAGGGAAGGCCCCTATGGCTAGTAATGCTAAAAAGAACCATGCTTTTATGTATAATGATAGGAGACATGCTAGAAATACTTATAATGATTTTGATTCACATGTTTATGATTCTCATGCCATGTTTGCTTCTAGTTCTTCCTATAAGCATGATAGAAATATGTGTAGGAGAAATATTGTGCATATGCCTAGGAGAAATTTTACTCATGTTCCTAGAAAAGTTGTGAACAAACCTTCTACCATTTATTATGCTTGCAATGCTCCCTTTGCTATTTGTAGAAAGGGTAAGAAGGTAATTGCTAGGAAATTAGGGGCAAGATGCAAGGGAGATAAAACTTGCATTTGGGTCCCTAAGGATATTTGTGCTAACCTTGCAGGACCCAACATGAGTTGGGTACCTAAGACCCAAGCCTAAATTTGCCTTGCAGGTTTATGCATCCGGGGGTTCAAGCTGGATTATCGACAGCGAATGCACAAACCATATGACGGGGGAGAAGAAGATGTTCACCTCCTACGTCAAAAATAAGGATTCCCAAGATTCAATTATATTCGGTGATGGGAATCAAGGCAAGGTAAAAGGGTTAGGTAAAATTGCAATTTCTAATGAGCACTCAATATCAAATGTATTTTTAGTTGAGTCTCTTGGTTACAATTTGCTATCTGTTAGTCAACTGTGCAATATGGGATATAATTGTCTTTTTACTAATGTAGATGTGTCTGTCTTTAGAAGATGTGATGGTTCACTAGCTTTTAAGGGTGTACTAGACGGCAAGCTTTACTTAGTAGATTTTGCAAAAGAAGAGGCCGGTCTAGATGCATGCTTAATGGCTAAGACTTGCATGGGCTGGCTGTGGCATCGCCGCTTAGCACATGTGGGGATGAAGAATCTCCACAAGCTTCTAAAGGGAGAACACGTGATAGGTCTAACCAATGTTTATTTCGAAAAAGATAGACCTTGTGCAGCTTGTCAGGCAGGTAAACAAGTGGGAGGAGCACATCACAGCAAGAATGTGATGACCACGTCAAGACCTCTGGAGCTGCTGCATATGGACCTCTTCGGACCCGTCGCCTATCTAAGCATAGGAGGAAGTAAGTATGGTTTAGTTATTGTTGATGACTTTTCCCGCTTCACTTGGGTGTTCTTTTTGCAGGATAAGTCTGAAACCCAAGGGACCCTCAAGCGCTTCCTCAGGAGAGCTCAAAATGAGTTTGAGCTCAAGGTGAAGAAGATAAGGAGCGACAACGGGTCCGAGTTCAAGAACCTTCAAGTGGAGGAGTTTCTTGAGGAGGAAGGGATCAAGCACGAGTTCTCCGCTCCCTACACACCACAGCAAAATGGTGTGGTAGAGAGGAAGAACAGGACGCTAATCGATATGGCGAGGACGATGCTTGGAGAGTTCAAGATCCCCGAGTGCTTTTGGTCGGAAGCCGTGAACACGGCTTGCCACGCCATCAACAGGGTCTACCTTCATCGCCTCCTCAAGAAGACGTCATATGAGCTACTAACCGGTAACAAACCCAATGTATCTTACTTTCGTGTTTTTGGGAGCAAGTGCTACATTCTAGTGAAGAAGGGTAGAAATTCTAAGTTTGCTCCCAAAGCTGTAGAAGGGTTTTTATTAGGTTATGATTCAAATACAAAGGCGTATAGGGTCTTCAACAAATCATCGGGTTTGGTTGAAGTCTCTAGCGACGTTGTATTTGATGAGACTAATGGCTCTCCAAGAGAGCAAGTTGTTGATTGTGATGATGTAGATGAAGAAGATGTTCCGACGGCCGCTATACGAACCATGGCGATTGGAGAAGTACGGCCACAGGAAAAAGATGAACGAGATCAACCTTCTTCCTCAACAACGGTGCATCCCCCAACTCAAGACGATGAACAGGTTCATCAACAGGAGGCGTGTGATCAAGGGGGAGCACAAGATGATCATGTGATGGAGGAAGAAGCGCAACCGGCACCTCCAACCCAAGTTCGAGCGATGATTCAAAGGGATCATCCCGTCGACCAAATTCTGGGTGACATTAGCAAGGGAGTAACTACTCGGTCTCGACTAGTTAATTTTTGTGAACATTACTCTTTTGTTTCCTCTATTGAGCCTTTCAGGGTAGAGGAGGCCTTGCTAGATCCGGATTGGGTGTTGGCCATGCAGGAGGAACTTAACAGCTTCAAGCGCAATGAAGTTTGGACGCTGGTGCCTCGTCCCAAGCAAAATGTTGTGGGAACCAAGTGGGTGTTCCGCAACAAACAAGACGAGCACGGGGTGGTGACGAGGAACAAGGCTCGACTTGTGGCAAAAGGTTATGCCCAAGTCGCAGGTTTGGACTTTGAGGAGACTTTTGCTCCTGTGGCTAGGCTAGAGTCCATTCGTATCTTGCTAGCATATGCCGCTCACCATTCTTTCAGGTTGTACCAAATGGATGTGAAGAGCGCTTTCCTCAACGGGCCAATAAAGGAGGAGGTGTACGTGGAGCAACCCCCTGGCTTCGAGGATGAACGGTACCCCGACCACGTGTGTAAGCTCTCTAAGGCGCTCTATGGACTTAAACAAGCCCCAAGAGCATGGTATGAATGCCTTAGAGATTTCTTAATTACTAATGCTTTCAAGGTTGGGAAAGCCGATCCAACTCTTTTCACTAAGACTTGTGATGGTGATTTGTTTGTGTGCCAAATTTATGTCGATGACATAATATTTGGTTCTACTAATCAAAAGTCTTGTGAAGAGTTTAGCAGGGTGATGACGCAGAAATTCGAGATGTCGATGATGGGCGAGTTGAACTACTTCCTTGGGTTCCAAGTGAAGCAACTCAAGGATGGCACCTTCATCTCCCAAACGAAGTACACGCAAGATCTGCTAAAAAGGTTTGGGATGAAGGACGCCAAGCCCGCAAAGACGCCGATGGGAACCGACGGACACACCGACCTCAACAAAGGAGGTAAGTCCGTTGATCAAAAAGCATATCGGTCCATGATAGGTTCTTTGCTTTATTTATGTGCTAGTAGACCGGATATTATGCTTAGCGTATGCATGTGTGCTAGATTTCAATCCGATCCTAAGGAGTGTCACTTGGTGGCGGTGAAGCGAATTCTTAGATATTTAGTCGCTACGCCTTGCTTCGGGATCTGGTATCCAAAGGGGTCTAACTTTGACTTGATTGGGTACTCAGATTCCGACTATGCTGGATGTAAGGTCGATAGGAAGAGCACATCAGGGACGTGCCAATTCTTAGGAAGGTCCCTGGTGTCATGGAACTCTAAGAAACAAACCTCCGTTGCCCTATCCACCGCTGAGGCCGAGTACGTTGCCGCAGGACAGTGTTGTGCGCAACTACTTTGGATGAGGCAAACCCTCAGGGACTTTGGCTACAATCTGAGCAAAGTCCCACTCCTATGTGACAATGAGAGTGCTATCCGAATAGCGGAAAATCCTGTTGAGCACAGCCGCACAAAGCACATTGACATCCGGCATCACTTTTTGAGAGACCACCAGCAAAAGGGAGATATCGAAGTGTTTTATGTTAGCACCGAGAACCAGCTAGCCGATATCTTTACCAAGCCTTTAGATGAGAAGACCTTTTGCAGGCTGCGTAGTGAGCTAAATGTCTTAGATTCGCGGAACTTAGATTGAAATGTAGCATACATGTGTTTATGCCTTTGATCATGTTCATTCTGCATTTTGTTGCTTATTATGGTGCTCAAGTTGTACATACACTCCCTGGACCTCACAAGTCCGTTGCAAAGTGATGCACATGTTTAGGGGGAGATGTGTTACAACTTGACCCTTTGAGACTAATCATATGCTTGAGTTTGCTTGATTTAGTCTCAAAGGAGAATTGAAAGGGAAAAGGTGGACTTGGACCATGAAAGACTTCCACTGCACTCCGATGAGAGGGTAACTAATTCCAAGTTCATCTCATAAACTCTTATTGCCATTTGCTCTTAATTGAAGATTTTGGTGAGGCAATGGGGTTAAAGGGCCAAGATTGATCCCGTTTTGGTGCTTGATGCCAAAGGGGGAGAAAATAAAGGCCAAAGCAATAAATGGATCAGCTACCACTTGAGAAATTTGAAAATAGTAGAGTAGAGCTTTTGGTTTGTCAAAACTCTTTTATTGTCTCTTTTGGCTTCTAGTGGGGAGAAGTAGTTGATTATGGGAAAAAGGAGGTTTTTTTTGAAATCTTTGATCAATCTCTTTTGGAATGACTCTCTTTATGCTTTAACATGTGTGTTTGACTTAGAGATAGAGATTTGAGTTTGATTTGCAAAAACAAACCAAGTGGTGGCAAAA
The DNA here is from genome assembly GCA_029449295.1 of Zea luxurians. Lineage (NCBI taxonomy): Eukaryota > Viridiplantae > Streptophyta > Magnoliopsida > Poales > Poaceae > Zea > Zea luxurians. The sequence continues at coordinate 36,958,074 of JAOPSE010000001.1, read as the reverse complement.
GATGATCCATATATGCCAAAATTGAATCAAAATAAATTTGAGTTTTATTTGAAGTGAGTTTGCACTTGTTCTAGTTGCTTTATGTTGTGTTGGCATAAATCACCAAAAAGGGGGAGATTGAAAGGGAAATGTGCCCTTGGGCCATTTCTAAGTATTTTGGTGATTGAGTGCCAACACATGTGCTTAATTGTGAATTTATGTCCATGGATGAACAAGGTGCAAATCAAGATTAAAGGTATGTTTCTAAGTCTTAGTACATTGGTTTTGAATACTAATATACTTGTCTAAGTGTTAGAAACAGAAAATAGAAGAAAAGAAGAGAGGAGTAAAAGACTTGGCTAAGTGCAGCCAAGAGTCAGTTCGGTCTGGAGCACCGGACTGTCCGGTGTGCACCGGACAGTGTCCGGTGCGCCAGACTGACTCGGCGCGAACTGGCTGCTCTCGGGAATTCGCCGACGGCGTACGGCTAAAATTCACCGGACTGTCCGGTGTACACCGGACTGTCCGGTGAGCCAACGGTCGGCCGGGCCAACGGTCGGCCGGGCCAACGGTCGGCCGCGCAATCTGCGCGGGACACGTGGCGGAGCCAACGGTCGGAAGATGTCACCGGACTGTCCGGTGTGCACCGGACATGTTCGGTGCGCCAACGGCGCCAGATCTGCCAACGGTCTGCAACGGTCGGCTTCGCTGTTTAAGGAAACAAATCGGGCACCGGACAGTGTCCGGTGTGCACCGGACTGTCCGGTGCCCCCGACGACAGAAGGCAAGGATGGCCTTCCGGATTTGCTCTCAACGGCTCCTAGCTGCCTTGGGGCTATAAAAGGAGCCCCTAGGCGCATGGAGGAGACACACAAGCAACCTTTAAGCATTCTTGATCATCCACACTCAGTCTTTGCGCATTCGTTTGTCATTCTAAGTGATTCGAGCTCCGTTCTAGTGAGAACTGTGTGATACTCTTGTGAGCTCGACTCTTGGCCGTGTGTGTGCGCGTTTCGCTGTGGATTTGTGTGTGTTGCTTCCCTCCCTTACTCTGTGCTTTTTGTGATCATATACTTGTAAGGGCAAGAGACTCCAATTTGTGGAGATTCCTTGCAAACGGGATAGTGAAAGGCAAAACAAAACACCGTGGTATTCAAGTGGGTCTTGGGACCGCTTGAGAGGGGTTGATTGCAACCCTCGTCCGTTGGGACGCCACAACATGGAGTAGGCAAGCGTTGGTCTTGGCCGAACCACGGGATAAACCACTGTGTCACCTCTGTCTTGATCTCTTGTGGTATTGTGTTTTGTTGAGACTTCTCTTTAGCCACTTGGCAACTATTGTGCTAACACTTAACAAGTTTTTGTGGCTTAAGTTTTAAGTTTTCACAGGATCACCTATTCACCCCCCCCCCTCTAGGTGCTCTCAGCTTCTCCGACTCCCAACACGCCCGACATGGAGGCCCAGACCCACGCGTCATGCAACCGGCGCGCCGAATGCTTCGTGCATGCAACTGCACCGCCACCTGCGCCACCACCGCGCCTCCTCGACTGTGGAACCAATACCGCGACTCGAGGCGACCCAGCGCACGACCCAGCGGCTCCAGCCTGGCGCGACGGTCAATGCGGCCGAAAACGGGCCGGCAGTAATGGCGGTGGTAGGCGGGCAGGAGCAGCGGTCACGTCGTCAGCCGAGCTTACGTCCCATCCGGGGCAGCGAGAGAACCCTCTCTCACAGCGTGAAGACAACGCGCCCGTGTTCCGTTCCTCGAACGGCTCGCGCACGCGCAACGGCTGCCCTGCGAACCACTCGCCCCGTCGCATTAACTCCGCGGTGGGACAGGCGGTGCCTCTGGCGGGAGAAGCGAGCGACGCTTCGCCTTCGCCATAATGACCGCGTCAAAAAAGGTACGCCACGTCGTTCGATTTCGTATCCTTTTCCTTTTTTCCTCTTTCTCTCTCTTGCAACAGGGACCGGGAAAGGGGGATACCCCGAAAAGGACCCTTCCCCGTGAAGGAACCAGGCTCCGAGCCTCCCTACTGATCAGAGGTTCGAAGGCTGGCCCCTCGGAAGGGTTAAACAGCCGCCTCAGAGCACGTGGGCTCCACACCCACTACTGGTCAGAGGTTCGAAGGTCGGCCCCTCGGAAGGGTTCAACGGTCGCCTCAGGCTACTCGGGCTCCGCGCCCACTACTGATCAGGGGTTCGAAGGCTGGCCCCCGAAGGGTTCACAGCCGCCTCAGACACAAAGCGAGGGATGACCATGGGTACGTTCGATACATAACCAAGGCTCGGGCTGCGCTCCCGAGGTACCCTAGGACATTTCCGAGACCAGCGGGAACGATCTTGTAACGGAATCCCATCAGAGGGAGGCATCGAGCCCTCGGACCCCGTCGCCAGGGGACCGGGTCCGGCAGGTCACCCGCAGGTACTTTTGGGCGTGCCTCTGGGCCTCTAGCCGACCCCTAACGAATGGGGCACGGACGTCCGCTCGGATCACCCGCCTGCAGCTCACCGGAGACACCATGTTCGGTGCCCACCGAGGGCAACATGGCGCTCTCCCCCCCTCCTCCTTGCGGAAAGGCGACGCAGGGGCGTATGTAAAAAAGTCGAGTTTGTCCCTGATCGCCCTCTCGCCCTATGCAGAGGCTCGGGGGCTGCTCTCGCAAACCCGGCTCCGGCCAAACCGTTGACAGCGTCAACATACCAGCCCGAGAACTTGGGACCCGACCGTACACCCGGGCTACGGCCAGCTCGCATGAGGGAACGACCAGACCAGCCGAAGCATTGCGCGAGGCGTTAAGACCTCGGAGGAGTCAAACCACTCCTCCGAGGCCTCAGGGGCTACACCCGGCGGGTGCGCTCGCGCGCACCCACCGGAACAAAACGCAACCGAGAAAGGCTGGTCCCCGTGCAAAAAAGTGCGACGAAAGCCTCCAAGCGGGTGCTAACACTCCCTTTGAGGCTCGGGGGCTACTGTCGGGGACCATAATTAGGGGTACCCTCAAGGCTCCTAATTCTCAGCTGGTAACCCCCATCAGCACAAAGCTGCAAAGGCCTGATGGGTGCGATCAAGTCAGGGATCAGTCCATTCGAGGGACTCGATCACGCCTCGCCCGAGCCTAGCCTCGGACAAGGGCAGCCGACCCCGGAGGATCTTCGCCTCGCCCGAGGCCCCCCTCCAGCGGCGAACACGTTCCCGGCTCGCCCGAGGCCCTGTCTTCGCCAAGAAGCAACCACGACCAAATCGCAGGAGCATTTAATGCAAAGGTGGCCTGACACCTTTATCCTGACGCGCGCCCCTCAGCTGACAGAGCCGAAGTGACCGTCGTCACTTCGTCGCTCCACTGACCGGTCTGACAGAAAGACAGCGCCGCCTGCGCCGCTCCGACTGCGGTGCCACTTGACAGAGTGAGGCTGACAGGCAGTCAAGCCCGGCCGCACGCACCATAGGAAACTCCGTTCCGCCCAACCCAGGGCTCGGACTAGGGCTAAGCTGTCACACCCGATTTTTAGAAGGTAAACCGAATGCGAACCATGTACGTGCCAGGATCAGTTATTCACGTACACAGCAGTTACATAACATGGACATCATCACACAGTGCTCAAATAGTATTAAAAGGGAAATAATAGTCGATTACATCATACGTCTGAGACGTCCATATAGTTCTTACAATAAATCAAAGTGCGGAAAAGAAACGTAGATAACGCGGCCTTCACAGGCAGCCGACTAGGGGTTGCCGCTAACCCACGCCTAGAACTCGTCGTAGTCTTGAAACTCCTGGAAGTCTCCTTCCACAGCTTCATCTTCTCCTGAGCAGTGGTTGCAATGCTGACAACCTGGGGGGGGTTTGGTGTGTAGAGCAAGGGTGAGTACACATCAACATACTCAGCAAGCATCCCGTTTGGCTGTAGTGGACTAGCTTTATGTGGGGATGAGTCAAGCAGTTGCTTTTAGTTGGTCAGGTTATTACTTACTAGTAGAAAGCCAGGTTTTAACATTAACCCAAGTTATTAGCCCAATGTATCCTTTCCAAACGGAAAGAATACCACTTACCAGCACCATAATCATAATCAGAACCATCAATCTCATTGCCACCTGTAAACCAAAATGTCTCTGATCAAGTATCACTAATCTCTGGAGCTCCCTTGGCCGCTCATAACCGCGAGCACGGCTGATATATCAGTTTCATAACACTCTGCAGAGGTTGTGCACTTTACCCATAAGCCGTGATTCCCTCTCTAGCCCGGGCTTGCAAGACCCTTATTCACTCCCAAGGTGAATGGCTAGGGATTCACTACGAAGCCTTTACAAAGATTCCCCGGGGCTGTAGCCACCCGTTAGGTTTCCTAAATGTACCGCACTCCTCCCCAAGGGACAAATCAACCTTGGCAGAGCGAGCCGCATACACCGAGCCCCATTGACGGCACGACGGCTAAGCGATCTACACCCCGGTTCCTCCAATTATTCAGCTAAGGGCGTCCCATTCCACCCTCATGGTTGCACTGTTTTCTCGGCGGTCATCCATTGAACAGGTCCTTACGGAGAGGCACTCGAGAAACCGCTCGAGTCCCCTTGAAGGTCACAAATATAATCATAAATAAGAAGGGAAAACAGCGTATCATAGATAATCACATCATGTTCATTGATTAGAGTTGAGCAATAGCATCAGACTAAGCAGTAATAATCCGACCCAAATAGGTAAACAAGGACATGGATAACAAAAGCTAGTAAATCCTTAGGTATAAATGTGTAATGCGGGAGGTGAATTAATGAATGAATAGGACAGAAATAGGTCAAAGGACACTTGCCTCCACCAACCGACTGCTGCTCAGGGGCTTCTCCTGCGAATTCCTCGGGCTCTTCGACCGGATCGTTCTCTATGCGAGCGCAAACATACATACATCCACATATTTAATACAAAAGAACAGTACACCATACAAGGGAACAAATAAAGTGAATATGCATCAAGTATGACGTTCGATATCGCATTTATTATGGTTAGAAAGAAACGGGGAAAGGTCTCGCAGGGGTTTAAAGCTTATGCACTAATGATCAGTTACAATTGGTTCCTAACAAAAGAATTCTGTTATATGCACTAATGGAAACCTAGTCATTTTTAGTTGATCAACATTGAATGAGATAAACAATTAATTACGTGAATCAACTAGCGTAACGGAATTTTAAATTGAGCTTCCTATTTCAATAGCATGAACAATGATTAGCCTACCTAAAATAAAATAACTATGATCACAGAAAGTAAAATAAAATAAAATAAAAAAAATAAAAAGGGGGGGCGGTTGAACCGGCCCTGGGGGCGGTTGAACCGGCGGCTGGGCCGGCCGAGCAGGGGCGGCCGAGCGCGGGGGGGGGGGGGGGGGGGCTGAGCCGGGGCGGTTGAACCGGCCCTGGGGGGCGGTTGAACCGGCGGGTGCGCAGGGGCGGGGGCGCGGCCAGGCGGGCGGCCAGGGCGCGGCCAGGGCGCGGCTGGGGCGCGGCTGGGGCCGGCTGGGGCGCGGCCGGGGCCAGGGCGGCGGCCAGGGGCCAGGGCGCGGCCGGGGGCCAGGGCGGCGGCCAGGGGCCAGGGCGCGGCCGGGGGCCAGGGCGCGGCCGGGCTGGGGGGCGGGGGGGCGCGCCATGGCTGGGCAGGGCGGCCGAGCAGGGGGCGGCTGGGGCGGGCGGTTGGGGGCGCGCCATGGCCGGACGGGGAGGGGAAGAGGAGGGGAGAGGGGAGAGGGAGGGGAGAGGGGAGGGGGAGGGGAGGGCCTCACCGGAGACGGGGACGGGGCGACCGAGCGGCGGGGGCGCGGGGCGGCCGAGCTTGGCAGGGGCGGCGGCTAGGGAGAGAATGGGAGAGAGGGAGGGAGAGGGAGAGGGGTAAGGGGAAAAGGGGAGGGGGGGCGGTTGGGCCGGCTGAGGCCCAAGAGGGGCGCGCCAGGCGGCTGGGCCGGCCAGGGGGGCCCACGGCGCGGGAGAGAGAAAAGGGAAGAGGGAGAGAGAAAGAAAGAAAAAGAAAAAGAAAAAGAAAAAGGTTATCTCCTTTTCGAAATTCGTTTTTCCTAGATGAATGCATCCACGTTCTCAATCAATCCAAAAGAATGCATGGTTCGGCATGGTGCATCAAACAACATAAAGCAATTTAGGGTTTTTCTTTACACGGGAATTCCAAACCGAATCCCGCTAAAACTTTGGAAAAGGTCAAGGTCTAGCGAGGGGAAAAAGAAAAAGAAAAGGTAACGCCCGAATTTGGCGAGTGAAGAAAAGAAAAAATTCAACTGCAAAATTCGGGGCGTTACATAAGCCCCGGAAGACGGCGAACTCCGCTCCGCCCGACCCAGGGCTCAGACTCGGGCTAAGCCCCGGAAGACGGCGAACTCCGCTCCGCCCGACCCAGGGCTCGGACTCGGGCTAAGCCCCGGAAGACGGCTGAAAGTCGCCTAGAGGGGGGGGGGGAATAGGCGAAACCTGAAAATTAAAACTTTTTCCCCCAACTAGATCCCTTGATTAGTGGTTAGAACAAGATATACAATTATAGGAGTATACAAACTAAGTTCTTGCTTGAAAAGAGTATTGCTAAATAATGCGGGAGTGATAAATCAATACAATTAATAAGTTATAGAATAACAAAGCAAGAAGCCTTAGATGAGAAGAGCACTAAGTCAAGTTCTTTCTTGCAACGTGTTGCTTTACCAAATGAGAATTTAACTTGAAGCAACACCAAATGATATTAGCAAATAATGGTGCAAGAAAAACTTAGAATAAGGGAAAACAAACAAATCACAAGCAATAAACACAATGGACACGGGTGATTTGTTTTACCGAGGTTCGGCCCTCGAAGGCCTAGTCCCCGTTGAGGAGTCCACTTAAGGATGGGTCTTTTTCAACCCTTTCCCTTTCTCCCCCGATCACACAAGGATCGGCGAGCTCTTCTTCTTCTCAAGGATCACTCTCGATCCCACAAGGACCACCACACTCTTTGGTGTCTCTTGTTCACTTTTACAAGCCTCCAAAACTTTGGAGGAAGTTTGATGGGAGTCAATACTCCACGCACAAATGAACACAAAGATGTAGCTCACACTATCTCTCAATGAATCTCACAAGGCGCTAGGGCTGAACTCAATTGAGTAGCTCTCAATTGCTTGCTCTCTCTTTTGTGGCACTTGTGTTGGTTGTAGTGGACTAAATCTTGTGTATAGGATGGATCAATGAATATAGGTGGTTGGGAGGGCTTGAGTATGTCAACTAGATGACTTGGAATGTTGCTTGGGCTCCCACACCTTGAAGTGGCCGGTTGGGGTGGTATTTATAGCCACCAACCAAAATCTAGCCGTTGGTGAAGGCTGTCTGTCGCATGGTGCACCGGACAGTCCGGTGCACACCGGACATGTCCGGTGCGATAGCCACGTCACCCGACCGTTAGGGTTCCGACCGTTGGAGCGCTGACTTCTGGGCCCGCCTGAATGTCCGGTGGCGCACCGGACATGTACTGTAGAGTGTCCGGTGCGCCATGCCACGCGTGCCTGACTTCTGTGCGCTCTGGCGCGCATTAAATGCGCTGGCAGGTGACCGTTGTAGCCGAAGTAGCCGTTGCCCCGCAGTTACACCGGACAGTCCGGTGTACACCGGACATGTCCGGTGAATTATAGCGAAGCAGCCGAAATGAATTCCCGAGGCTGGCGAGTTCCTGAGGCCGCTCTTCGTTGGAGCACCGGACACTGTCCGGTGTACACCGGACAGTCCGGTGAATTATAGCGGAGTCGCCTCTGGAATTTCCCGAAGGTGACGAGTTGGAGTTGGAGTCCTCTGGTGCACCGGACATGTCCGGTGGCACACCGGACAGTCCGGTGCGCCAGACCAGAGGTGCCTTCGGTTGACCCTTGCTCCTTTATTTGAACCCAATACTTGGTCTTTTTATTGGCTAAGTGTGAACCTTTGGCACCTGTAAAACTTATACACTAGAGCAAACTAGTTAGTCCAATTATTTGTGTTGGGCAATTCAACCACCAAAATTATTTAAGAACTAGGTGTAAGCCAAATTCCCTTTCAATCTCCCCCTTTTTGGTGATTGATGCCAACACAAACCAAAGCAAATATAGAAGTGCATAATTGAACTAGTTTGCATAATGTAAGTGCAAAGGTTGCTTGAAATTGAGCCAATATAAATACTTACAAGATATGCATGGATTGTTTCTTTATAATTAACATTTTGGACCACGCTTGCACCACATGTTTTGTTTTGCAAATTATTTTTGTAAATCCTTTTCAAAGTCCTTTTGCAACATAGTCAAAGGTGAATAAGATTTTTGCAAAGCATTTTCAAGTTTGAAATTTTCTCCCCCTGTTTCAAATTCTTTTCCTTTGACTAAACAAAACTCCCCCTCAAATAAATTCTCCTCTTAGTGTTCAAGAGGGTTTTAAGATATCAATTTTGAAAGTGCTACTTTCTCCCCCTTTAGTACACAAAGAGATACCAATTTGAAATTTTCCAATTGAAAACCATTAATTTAAAATTAGGGTGGTGGTGCGGTCCTTTTGCTTTGGGCCAATACTTTCTCCCCCTTTGGCATGAATCGCCAAAAACGGATACTTGAAATGAAATATAGGCCCTATCCTAACTATTTTCTCCCCTTTGGCAAATAAAACATATGAGTGAAGATTATACCAAAGATGGAGAGACATTGTGGAGTGATGGCGAAGGGTAGATAATACCGATAGAGAGAGTGGAAGCTTTGTCTTCGCCGAAGACTCCAATTCCCTTTCAATGTACCTATGACTTGGTTTGAAATTCTCTTGAAAACACATTAGTCATAGCATATAAAAGAGATATGATCAAGAGAATATATCAAATTAAGCATGATCATAGTTCTATATAACATAGATTGCTCCCCCTAAGTATGTGTGTTGGGGACTTGTTCTCAATGCTAAGAGTTAAGAACAAGGCAACATAAAAAGTGTTAAATGTTAAAGTCCTTCGTCCTTCGAAACATTATGCCCCTTCGGGAAATAATGATTTCAGGACGAAGGTTATAAGAGACATACCTTCGTAAATATAACAGGTAATGACGAAGGATTCATATAAAGCATGAAATATAAACATCATCATAGAATCATTTCTATTTCTATTTTATTAACATGAAGAAATAAAAATGATTCCAAATTACAAATGTACCTTCGGTCCTGAGAGAAGGCAAAAAGTACAAGCGTGACGCAAAAGCAAATGCCAAGTCAGCGTGAACAGTACGGGAGTACTGTTCATCTATTTATAGACGCGGGACGCAGCCCACGTAAAATTACATCCATGTCCATTACATTTGTTAATAACTTATGGAAATCTGTCAAGGCCCACGTAGTCTTTTCATCTTTAAGTCGGTTCCCCTTTCCGCTATCGCGACGAAGCTTCCCTGCGCACAGCTTCGGCTGTGCGCCATCCTTCGTAGAGCTTCGTCCTGACCGTGCTTTATGTTTATAATTCTGAGTCCGAAGATACCTGTTCACATAATCCACTTGGAAAACATTGTCAAATCATGTTTTTGAGGACCTTCGGAGGACGAAGGCCCCCAACAGTAGCCCCTCGCAATATTAATTTGTTAATAATAAATTCAGATTGCGATATGGACGAAGGCCTTGAGCCGAAGGTCCGAAAAAACACCTTCCCTTTGCTAGAATAGCAACATCCACTGACAAGCGGGGTCTTTCAATTTTCAACGCCTTGGGCGTATAAATAAGGTCGCACCGCCAACTCATTTGGTACGCACACTTGCCATCTGCTTCGGTCCACTAAATTTTTTAGCTCCTGTGCATTAAGATTGGTGACCTTTTTGATTTCGAAGCTTCGGCCCTGGAAACAGTTTTTTAGCGTTTCCGAAGATGTCTGAAGGTAAGAAGATCCCTGCTGAGACGAAGCTGAGTCTCGAGGAAGAGAAGAATTTGGGGTTTCTGATAGCGATGGCGGAGACCAATACAGAGAAAATCACCAAGGAGATTCTTGAAGGTTTGTCCGAAGATACTGGTGACAGCGACAGCTATGATGTAGAAAGTGGTGGGGAAGAGGCCGAAGATCGACCATGGCGGCCAAGTCACACGGTTTTCGGGAAAACCACCATCAAGCAGAGTCATATTGATAATATGAGGGGGCGGTATTTTCGAGATATATCTATTGTGAGGGCTGACGCTGGAGAAAAGACTTCTCCCACCCCTGAAGAAGATGAAGTCATAATCTTCCGAAGCTTTCTCAAGGCTGGGCTTCGATTCCCCTTGAGCAACTTTGTTGTTGAGGTATTGAAAACATTTCAAGTCTACATTCATCAAATTACTCCCGAAGCTATTATAAGAATGGGGGTGTTTGTCTGGGCCGTGAGAAGCCAAGGTTTGGAACCAAACGCTAAAAGCTTCTGCAACATTCATGAGTTATTATACGAGACGAAGCCCTGGGGAAAAGAACAATACCACAACAATTTTGGGTGTTATAGCTTCGGTGCCCGCTCCGGGTCAAGCTGCCCTGTGCCGACTTTTCGGAAGAGGTGGCCCGGAGCCTGGATGACAGAGTGGTTTTATGTGAAGAATGACTTAACAGCGCAAGAAAATGTCAAGAGTATCATTATGCGCCCCATCTGGCAACGCTTCGGACTTCGAAGGCCGAAGATTGAAATGAATGAAGCAGCCGAAGAATGCCAAAGAGCCTTCGGCGTAATCTGCTCTTTCATTGGGACAAGGGACTTAGTCCAAGAGCACATTGCCTTCAGGGTATGGCCACTTGCAGAAAAGTGGGAAATGCCGAAGGAGACCATTAAAGAGTCCGACGAAGGCGGATTGGTCAGACTGAAATACACATTCAAATATGCAGATAAATTTGTTGAACCTGATGATGACTGGTTGAAAAGCATTGAAACATTAAGTGACGAACTGCTTGGGGCATACTCGAAGGCCGAAAATACTGCACTATCAGCAGCCTTCGGAGGCCGAAAGAAGAAAAGGCTCAACCGTGTATTTGACGCAGTCGGGTTTATCTACCCTGACTATCATTATCCGGTATTGGGTCGCAAAAGGAAAAATGCTTCTCCTGCGACAGAAGCTACCACAAGTGTCACTAGTGAGCCAGCGCCTCAAAGGAAAAAGATGAAGGTGCTCACCCATCGGACACGTTTTATTGAGCCGGCCACAGTGCCAGAATTTATTGGTGAAGTTTCTTTGGCCTCTGAAGCTACAGAACCAGCTCCAGTGCCGAAGATAGAAGAGACAACCGAAGCGCCTTCAGCAGTAGAAAAACCGAAGATTGAAGGGCAAAAAACATCAGAAATCTTAAGTCCTTCAGCAAATGTTGAATCAACAAAAAATCAAAAGGGCCCATCGGTGACCCCAAGAAGAAAAAGAATGGTGAACGTATTGGATGTCTTGGAGACGATTAAGTCTTCAAGCACAACCACGAAGGAGTCCGTTGAACTCGCTGAAGCATCTACTGAAGCTTCGAAACAACAAGCTGAAGCCGAAGCTGAAGCTGAAGCTGGGCCTTCAGAGCCCGCCAAGGAACAATCCGAGAAAATATCAGAACCAACTTTGGTTGAAGAAATTGACACTGCCGCCCCCGAAGCTCCCTCCAGCATACGCGATTACATCGTGCGACATGCTTCGGGGAAGAAACTGTCTGAAGAAGAAATCTATGAAGCGAATCACTATGCTAGAGAGTTGAAGTATCCGAAGGGGGCAGTAGTATTCAATGGGACAAACGAAGATGATTTCCTGTACTGTCTCCCAGACAATAAAGAATTATTCGCGTGCCGGGAAATGGCTAGAAGCATGGGGTTCCCGAAACTCGAAGCTGGATTATGCGCAATGACGAAAGAGGATCTCGCAGACAGTCTTGCATATAATAGCCTAAAGGTATGGAAATTAAGCGTTTGAAAAAACTTTTTTAATACGTAATTCATTCCTTTATTCTTATATGGGTTCTTTTTCGTTTAGGGCTTGATTCTAAGCAACGCATTAAGAGCCCAAAAAAGCGCCGAAGATGAAAGCTACGACATTGCGTTTAACAATTTACGCTCCGAAGTTATCAAGCTAAGAAACGAAGCTCTGGAAAAGGATAAGATTCTGCTTACACTGGTAGATAAAGTAAAGAAAGACGAAGCTGCTTCAAAAACCCAGGTCGAAGCCCAAAGACGTGAAATTAAAGATCTTCAAAAACAGCTGGCTAGAGCTAAAGAGGAACGCGTGCTTGAGGAAACAAAACGAGAACTCAGTGATCATATGGTCAATAAATTGGAGTTAAGTGTTAAAGAGCTTCGTGCTTCTCAGAGGAAATGTTATGTCAAATCCGTAGAATGCATGAAAAAGATAAAATCCAGCTTCGCCAGCGTTGGCGCCTTTTCTAGTGAAGAGGACTTTCCAAGAGGCAATCCCGAAGGTCCACTGGACTGGATTAGTCACGAAGCAGAAGCCTTCGAAGAAATCCTGAGCAGCCGCGGTGATATCTGCGCTTTTTCAGGCGCCAGGGGAGTTGCTGCTGTTTTGGAGAAGAAAGGTTGTGAACATATAAAATCCTTAGCTCAGTCCGAAGCTGCCCTGTCCCCTGAAGACATCAAAGATCCCTCAACCGAAGCAAGCATGGTTGGCGGTAAATTCTTCACTGATATCTGGGACAATGGCGGCCGAGAAATGGCGCAAGAAATAATTCAAAGAAGCGAAAAAGGCATCCATGATGCTAGGAAAGTGGCAGAAGCTACCGAAAAAAGTTCAGAGCCCGAAAGGCAATTAGGTATTAATTAGTCGTTCTTATTGTGTTGTAATTTTTATTTCAAACTTTGCTCACGGTTTGTAATAGTAATGAAGAAACGTTCTCTTCCCTCAGAAGCTGCTGGATCGACTGCCGACCCCCACATAAAAGGGGATGACGAAATTAAACAAATGGCCGAAGCTATCATGGACAAAGTTGTTGATCAACTTCTAAACGAAGCCGCCGAAGCAGTATTAAGAGAAGACTAGATGCTATTAGAAAAAACATTGGAAGTGTGATCTATGTAACATTTTGTACATTTGAATGTAATATACAAGTTTCTTTTCAGTATTCAATTCTTTACGATGCATGAAACTCTACATACATACCATTTTTGAGCCTTCGGCGAAAAAACACCTTCCCTTCTTTTCATGCTTCGTGAAGAAGACATTCTCCGTTAAAATTATTCTGATGAAACACGTTCATACTTCATGAAAACATTCTCCGAAGCTATACAATTTCGATATTGCTCTGATGAAGCTCGTCCATGCTTCGTAAAAATATTCTCCGAAGCTGTATTCCGAAGATTATCATTGTATTCCCTCGTGACTTTACACAATTTTCACTTTCTCAAAGCGTCCTTTCGAAGGTTGATACTGTGTCCCCTTCTTTTGCCAAATGCAACATGATGTATGATGCTTATGTTATGCAAAATGATGTGATGATGTTATGTTATGCAAATGACATTTGTTCCGAAGATACACACAAAATATATTCGTAAGCTCTGCATTCCCTTAGGAACGTCTTTGGAGCTTCTTCGCCTTTTACTTAGACGGTATAAGCTCTGCATTCCCTTAGGAACGTCTTTGGAGCTTCTTCGCCTTTTACTTAGACGGTATAAGCTCTGCATTCCCTTAGGAACGTCTTTGGAGCTTCTTCGCCTTTTACTTAGGCGGTATCAGCGATGATTTTTCGCTGTATGCTCTGCATTCCCTTAGGAACGTCTTTGGAGCAAAAAACTTACACTGCGCTCCCTTTGGAACGGCTTTTTGTAACTTCGGCAACTTACTCTGCGCTCCTTAGAACGACTTTTTGTTGCTTCGAAGGATTTTTAATAATCCGAAGACCCTCCTTGTTACCGCAATTTTTTAAGCTTCAGCAACTTAAGCCTGTAGAGAAGATAGGTTTTTCTGATAACCAACCACAAAACTATTATATGAAAACTGAAGTGTTCTTTATTACACCGAAAACAGAACTTAAACGGAAAAGACTGTTATCAAAGTAGGATATTTGTCAATAAATGTGCTTCGACTCCGGCACAGTACTGTTGACTGTACGGGCTTCAGATTGCTCTCTGAGATCCCTTTGGTGCGGAGCATACTGGCTCCCTTCTGGCTGTTGGCCTTGTTGCAGCGGAGGTGGAGGCGGGGTCTGCTGCCATGAAGCTTGAGGTTGACTCGCCGAAGCTACGGAAACTGCAGGGTGGTTGCCCACATACTCTGGGATGTAAGGTTGATGATACGAAGCAGTGTGCATAACCTGCTTCGGCTGTCCCTGTTGTGCTGCAGCTTCGGCTAGCTCCTTTTGTTTCTGGATGGTGACATGGCACATCCTGGTGGTATGGCCCTTGTTCTCACCGCAGAATAAGCAAAATGTCCTCCTTGGTTGATCTCCAAATCTCCCGCCGAAGCCCCTGGCGCCTCTGCCTCTTGGAGCTGGTGGCCGAAAGAAAGTTTGCTGTTGCCCCGAAGCCTGTGAGGAGCACTGCGGCCTGTTCTGCTGACTCCCCTTGTCATCATTTTGAGTGTTGTGGATGGACCTGACATGCCTCGGATAGAATCTTCCCCCGAAGCCCCTGGTCATCTCAGAAAATCTGAAGGCCTCCTCCCTTCTTTGGCGAAAGTCATTATCAGCACGAATGTACTCGTCCATCTTTTGGAGCAGCTTCTCCAGAGTCTGAGGAGGCTTCCTAGCAAAGTATTGGGCTGCAGGTCCAGGACGAAGCCCCTTGATCATGGCTTCGATGACAATTTCATTGGGCACCGTTGGAGCCTGCGCCCTCAAACGTAAGAACCTTCTGACATACGCCTGAAGGTATTCTTCATGGTCCTGAGTGCACTGGAACAAGGCTTGAGCAGTGACCGGCTTCGTCTGAAATCCTTGAAAGCTGGTTAACAACATATCCTTCAGCTTCTGCCATGAGGTGATCGTTCCTGGTCGAAGGGAGGAATACCAGGTCTGAGCAACATTCCTGACGGCCATGACGAAAGACTTCGCCATGACTGCAGCATTGCCCCCATACGAAGACACTGTTGCTTCGTAGCTCATCAAGAACTGCTTCGGGTCTGAGTGGCCGTCGAACATGGGAAGCTGGGGTGGCTTATAGGATGGAGGCCAAGGTGTAGCCTGCAGCTCAGCGGACAAAGGAGAAGCATCATCGAAAACAAAATTTCCCTGATGGAAATTGTCATACCAGTCATCCTCGTTGACGAAGCCCTCCTGATGAAGGTCTTTCTGCTGAGGCCTTCTGTTTTGCTCATCATGAGTAAGATGGCGAACTTCCTCAGAGGCTTCGTCTATCTGCCTTTGCAACTCAGCTAGCCGAGCCATCTTCTCCTTCTTCCTCTGCACCTGTTGATGTAGCATCTCCATATCCCTGATTTCTTGGTCTAGCTCTTCCTCCTGAAGCGTCGGGCTGACGGCCTTTCTCTTCTGGCTTCGAGCCTCCCGAAGAGAGAAGGTCTCCTGGTTGTGGTCCAGCGGTTGCAGTGCTGCAGCCCCAGCCGCTGAAGCTTTCTTCGGTGCCATAGCGAAGGTCTACAGCTTCCGAAGGTGTTCAAAAAACTCGAAGTGGAAGTGAGTTCACCGGAGGTGGGCGCCAATGTTGGGGACTTGTTCTCAAATGCTAAGAGTTAAGAACAAGGCAACATAAAAAGTGTTAAATGTTAAAGTCCTTCGTCCTTCGAAACATTATGCCCCTTCAGGAAATAATGATTTCAGGACGAAGGTTATAAGAGACATACCTTCGTAAATATAACAGGTAATGACGAAGGATTCATATAAAGCATGAAATATAAACATCATCATAGAATCATTTCTATTTCTATTTTATTAACATGAAGAAATAAAAATGATTCCAAATTACAAATGTACCTTCGGTCCTGAGAGAAGGCAAAAAGTACAAGCGTGACGCAAAAGCAAATGCCAAGTCAGCGTGAACAGTACGGGAGTACTGTTCATCTATTTATAGACGCGGGACGCAGCCCACGTAAAATTACATCCATGTCCATTACATTTGTTAATAACTTATGGAAATCTGTCAAGGCCCACGTAGTCTTTTCATCTTTAAGTCGGTTCCCCTTTCCGCTATCGCGACGAAGCTTCCCTGCGCACAGCTTCGGCTGTGCGCCATCCTTCATAGAGCTTCGTCCTGACCGTGCTTTATGTTTATAATTCTGAGTCCGAAGATACCTGTTCACATAATCCACTTGGAAAACATTGTCAAATCATGTTTTTGAGGACCTTCGGAGGACGAAGGCCCCCAACAATGTGCATGGAGAGGAACACATATTTTGGCCTTAAATGCCAATTGCACATAATTAGGTTAATGAGAACATATCTATATCATACAGATTGTGAAGTGCATTGTGTCATAGTATAAGTGTGATGCTCAGGACAATTTATGCACTTATAAAAGCATGTTGTAAACAATTTAAGCATTTTCCCTTAAGGATTTCAAAGAGACTTAAGGACCATCCACCTTTGAAATAAAGGCAGCTTATCCTCGTTACAAGGTTAAGCTTTAAGCTCTTTGACAAGAAAGTCACTTCATCTAGTTTCAACAAAGATGCATTAAAGCATGAATGAATTTTTGAGAAGTTAAACTAGATATGAAGCAGGGATAATACATGGACATGCTTTCTCTTCCTTTCATACAAGATATGCAAAGAATGTATAGAAAAGGAAGATTTAGGTACAAGTTTAAATGAAAGGAGATAGTTTTACCTTTTTGTACCTTTACATAGAGACGCTCTCTTCATTGTGCTTTGTCCTTAGTCTTAGATGCTTAAGACCTATTCTTAATGACAATATATGGAAATATTTTGCACAAGAGAGAGTTCTACAACTAGTGATCTTTTCAAGTTATTGTTAGCAAATATCAAATGGATCACAAGTTGCATAAATGTATCATGAATTCTCTTTTTAACTTAGTGCATATCAAGAGAGATATTGATTGAAAGTATATATGTCACTAAGAAGCATGATTGTTGATTGAAGTCATTCAATGATCAAACAAATAACAGATGTGATCAAAAGAACAACATACGCATTAGATTATCAAATAAGCTTAGAGTAGGAGAATCCAGCAATTATGCTACTTAGAGTGAAAGACAAGAATTTAAAGTAGTAGCATACTTCATGAGGAACTTATTCTCATGCAAGAGACTATATGAAATTACTGAGATAAAGCAATAGTCTCAACATGATCAAGATAAAAAGGCTCCCCCTAAAGATATGCATCAAGTATTTGAATGAATTGAATGGATGCATTTACTTTAAAGACAAATAGAGAGAAGCATTATACATCTTGATCAAGGCTTATTAAATTTGCAATAAACAACTTGAGCCTGGTACTCTCATTATGAAAGGAATTAGAATACTCACAACTACACCATTGATTGTTTCGTAGAAGTAGGTGGTGTTGTTCTTGATGTTCTCTTCTTTCATTTGAGAGTCCTCCCTTTGCAGTGGCTTCTTTTTCCTTTCAAACTTATTGAAAATACTCAAGAAGGATGTTAGTAACACAAGGGAGTATATAATGAAGGATGATTTCTTTTAGATAGGAAATAAGCATAATTCATCATCCATAGATCACACAGACATGAAGTAAAATCCTTAACATTAGTGCATTTCATTTGAGAAATATGAGTGAGCACCTTTTAAGCATTTTAATAATCATTGGAGATTTTACCTTATCATATTACATTTAGTTAATCAATACTTGGAAGCAAATCAATATGATATCAAATATAGCAAAGGCATGAAATGGATTCTAATGGATAAGTGCATTGATGAAAATGAGATTGAATGCATATCTTAGCCAATTTAAATTCGATAAAGAATCTATTTCTTCACAGAGATATAATTAGAGTAAATAATCATTGATGGGAACTATATTTGATTAAGAAGATGAGTTCCCATACCTTTGCTTTTACCTTTCTTCTTTTGGGTGAAGAACAACCCATGGGGCTTGTGTACTTTCTCTTTTGTAGATATTCATAAGTAAGCTCAAGAGATACGTTGTTAGTAACACAAGCACTAGTTTCCATTTTTGTGACCATTTTTGATAAGGAATGAAAAGCTAGATTACTAAAACATGGAAACTTCATAGCATGAACTAGATTATCCATAGATGATGTTATGCTCAATTTTAACTCATAAAACAAGCATAAATAGTCCTTTGAGATTATAGGAATAAATCTAATTCATGATTTGGAAAGCGATAAATGTGAAAGAATCATATCCAATTTGAGCAAGTAGAAATACATCATAAAACATTGGATTGATTTTTCTTTTCATGTTAGATTACACGCTTCCAAAGAGAAACTTATTCTCTACAAGTGAGACTACTTTGGGTTACTTAAGTAAAAATCATTAGTCTCACTATTCTAGTTATAGAGAGTTTTCCTTTTACAAGTGTCCTAAGGATTTGAATTCCTTACATGACACCTTATTCTTTTAAGAACATGAAATATCTCTCTATATCTAGAATCATGGCAATAACAAGGTAATTAGAGGAAGAATATGCCATGACATACTAGCAATAAATTAAAGCATGTAGATTGCCATAGTATGGAAATGATGAATGTGCAAACTACCATATGAGAGGAAATTCTTCAAAGAATGGTAATATCAATTTAAAGACATTTGAAGTGCTTCAATTTTTCTATGTGACTATACAAGACACATAAGAAATGATATTTTAAAATACTTGCACTTAAAAGATAAGTGTTACCATCCTTTGGCTTTCCTCCATGTTGTAGGCCTTGATTTTTCGCATATGATATCTCTTCACTTCCTACAACATATAATATCTTCCTCGAGATGATATGAGTTTAGGACATAGCAATTTGAAAAATAACCTTGGGTCAATCATGTAAATAGATCATTGAAGATTGATAGTTTGAGTTGATTGAATGGACTCTCTCAAGCATCCCAAGGCTTCATATCATCTCCTTCTCCTGCAAAGCTTGTCAATCATATTTTGGTACCCATCGCTTGATGGGTCCATCATGGTTAGTCAACAAAGATCTAGGAACCCAAAAGTCCTTTGTGTTAGCACTAGGTAAACTCATTACCTTTCTAGCATAAGTTGCAATTTTGGGTTGCCTAGTTACATGAGAATCAATTGACAAGTTAGGAGTGAAATTGTTACCAATGGGACAATCCTTGCATTGATGTCCCCTTTTTCGGCATGTGTAGCATAGGCGTTTTTCAAGATTTGAAGTTTTCTTCTTTCCTTGTTTGTTGCCTGCTACATGGTTAGTAAAAACTTTCTTTTCTAACCCTATGCCTTTTTGTTTTAAATGGGGACAAGATCTAAGCAAGTGTCCCTTCTTGGAGCATTTAAAACAAAGTCTATCATCCTTGTTAATAATCAAGTCATTTTTAATGTAGGGACATGACCTAATCAAGTGCCCCTTTTCAAGGCATTCACTACACCTCTTAATGTGAAGTGTGGCTTGATCATTACCTTGGATGTTACCTTTTGTGGAGGCGTGGTTGAGGCTTTTGGAGGAGGTGTTGAATTTCATTTTTTGTTTCTTCCTCTTGGCAATCCTCAAATCCTTGACATTTTCTTCAAGGGATGTAGTGCATGCCACGGTTGTTCCCGTCTCAAGCTTCTTCACCATGTGATCACGGTTATCTTGAGAAGGTTGGGCAATGCATTTCCCTTTTAGTTGTGTCCAGCTCTTCTTTAGCCTCTCATTTTCTTCTTTGAGCTTTTGATATGAATCATCATTTGTTCCTGCAAATTCTAGCTCAAAGGAAGATTTGCTTGTCGACAAACAACAAGCATTAGCACATGGTAATATAGTATCAATTTGAATACATGTGCACGAGTGAGGTTGTTGGGATTTTAAGTTTTCTATCACAACCTCATGAGCAATGTTTAATATGATATGATCATCCATAAGATTTTCATGAGAGCATAGAAGCATATCATATTTTTCTTGAAAAGCTAGATTTTCAACTTTTAGCTTCTCTACTTGGTCCTTAAGCAAGGTATTCCTATTTACTAATTGAACGATACAATGTAAAGTGTTATCATGCTCAACAGTTTCATACCTTTGGACCAAATAAACATGAGAGCACTTTAGCTCCTCATGTTCTTTAGTCAACTCGTCAAAGTGTAGCATTTTCATGGAGAGAACATCTTCTAGCCTTTGACGAGCTTCGCTTTGCTCTCTTGCTCTTTCTAGAAGTTTGAGCATGACCGCCTTATCTTCTTGGCTTAGGCGAGCGTAGAGATGCAAGAAGCTTCTTTCTTCCTCCTCATCCTCATTCGTCCTTCCGCTATCATTTTCATTAGCCACACAACATATGTGGGAATTGAAATGGGAAGACAAACCTTTTGAAGAGGTGGATTCATCGTTTGGTCTCCATCGTTCATTTTCTTCTTTTTCCTTGCAAGGGTTAGTATCACAAATACCAAAGGAAGTAGAAGCACAAAATGAACTATCATGTTTGGACTCATTAAATTTGCTTTTAATTCTAGTCCAAATATCATGCGCATCATGGGCGGATTCGTCATAATTTGATATGAAGGCACGATAATCTTCTTTGCTAAGAGAATTGCTTAAGATGTCAAAAGCTAGGTAGTTTAAGCGAAAACATCTTTGATCCTCCTCGGAGATAATTTTTTCATTATAACTAGGAGGGAAGATACTCTTGTTTATAATTTGTTCTAATCGAGGGTCTAGAGTTCTAAAAGCATTTATTACTCTAGTAGACCAAGAAACATAATTAGAACAATCGGAAAGTAATATCTCAAGAGTTACCTCCTTGTTCTCCTAGGTCTTCTTGTTCTTTTGGGATCTTCTACGAGCCATCACTTCGAGTTGTTAGACTCAAGATGAAGTGCCTAGCTTTGATACCAATTGAAAGTCGCCTAGAGGGGGGGGGAATAGGCGAAACCTGAAAATTAAAACTTTTTCCCCCAACTAGATCCCTTGATTAGTGGTTAGAACAAGATATACAATTATAGGAGTATACAAACTAAGTTCTTGCTTGAAAAGAGTATTGCTAAATAATGCGGGAGTGATAAATCAATACAATTAATAAGTTATAGAATAACAAAGCAAGAAGCCTTAGATGAGAAGAGCACTAAGTCAAGTTCTTTCTTGCAACGTGTTGCTTTACCAAATGGCAATTTAACTTGAAGCAACATCAAATGATATTAGCAAATAATGGTGAAAGAAAAACTTAGAATAAGGGAAAACAAACAAATCACAAGCAATAAACACAATGGACACGGGTGATTTGTTTTACCGAGGTTCGGCCCTCGAAGGCCTAGTCCCCGTTGAGGAGTCCACTTAAGGACGGGTCTTTTTCAACCCTTTCCCTCTCTCCCCCGATCACACAAGGATCGGCGAGCTCTTCTTCTTCTCAAGGATCACTCTCGTTCCCACAAGGACCACCACACTCTTTGGTGTCTCTTGTTCGCTTTTACAAGCCTCCAACACTTTGGAGGAAGTTCGATGGGAGTCAATACTCCACGCACAAATGAACACAAAGATGTAGCTCACACTATCTCTCAATGAATCTCACAAGGCGCTAGGGCTAAACTCAATTGAGTAGCTCTCAATTGCTTGCTCTCTCTTTTGTGGCACTTGTGTTGGTTGTAGTGGACTAAATCTTGTGTATAGGATGGATCAATGAATATAGGTGGTTGGGAGGGCTTGAGTATGTCAACTAGATGACTTGGAATGTTGCTTGGGCTCCCACACCTTGAAGTGGCCGGTTGGGGTGGTATTTATAGCCACCAACCAAAATCTAGCCGTTGGTGAAGGCTGTCTGTCGCATGGTGCACCGGACAGTCCAGTGCACACCGGACATGTCCGGTGCGACAGCCACGTCACCCGACCGTTAGGGTTCCGACCGTTGGAGCGCTGACTTCTGGGCCCGCCTGAATGTCCGGTGGCGCACCGGACATGTACTGTAGAGTGTCCGGTGCGCCATGCCACGCGTGCCTGACTTCTGTGCGCTCTGGCGCGCATTAAATGCGCTGGCAGGTGACCGTTGTAGCCGAAGTAGCCGTTGCCCCGCAGTTACACCGGACAGTCCGGTGTACACCGGACATGTCCGGTGAATTATAGCGAAGCAGCCGAAATGAATTCCCGAGGCTGGCGAGTTCCTGAGGCCGCTCTTCGTTGGAGCACCGGACACTGTCCGGTGTACACCGGACAGTCCGGTGAATTATAGCGGAGTCGCCTCTGGAATTTCCCGAAGGTGACGAGTTGGAGTTGGAGTCCTCTGGTGCACCGGACATGTCCGGTGGCACACCGGACAGTCCGGTGCGCCAGACCAGAGGTGCCTTCGGTTGACCCTTGCTCCTTTATTTGAACCCAATACTTGGTCTTTTTATTGGCTAAGTGTGAACCTTTGGCACCTGTAAAACTTATACACTAGAGCAAACTAGTTAGTCCAATTATTTGTGTTGGGCAATTCAACCACCAAAATTATTTAAGAACTAGGTGTAAGCCTAATTCCCTTTCAACGGCGAACTCCGCTCCGCCCGACCCAGGGCTCGGACTCGTGCTAAGCCCCGGA
Source organism: Zea luxurians (assembly GCA_029449295.1). NCBI lineage: Eukaryota > Viridiplantae > Streptophyta > Magnoliopsida > Poales > Poaceae > Zea > Zea luxurians. The sequence continues at coordinate 36,935,553 of JAOPSE010000001.1, read as the reverse complement.
AGACGGCGAACTCCGCTCCGCCCGACCTAGGGCTCGGACTTGGGCTCAGCTCCACAAGACGACGAACTCCGCTTCGCCCGGCCCCAGGACAAATTCCGCCCTGGCCTCAGCCAACGGCCTCCGCCTCGCCCGACCTAGGGGCTCGGACTCGGCCTCGGCCACGGAAGATGGACTCGACCTCGACCTCGGAGGAGCCTCCACATCGCCCAACCTAGCCACGTCAACAGAAGGCGCCATCATTACCCTACTCCAGGCTGACTCAGGCTACGGGGAACAAGACCGGCGTCCCATCTGGCTCGCTCCGCCAGATAGGCGATGATGGCGCTCCGAACGCTCCCTGACGATGGCGGCTCTCGGCCCCCTTACGGAAGCAAGAGGACGTCAGCAAGGACTCGACGGCCCCGACAGTTGTTCCTCCGCCAGGCTCCAGCGCTCCTCCGACGGCCACGACATCACACAAACCGGGCGCCAAAATCTCTCCGGCCGCCACGATGGCGTGTACTTAGGGCGCTAGCTCTCCTCCGCTAGACACGTAGCACTCTGCTACACCCCCCATTGTACACCTGGATCCTCTCCTTGCGCCTATAAAAGGAAGGACCAGGGCCCTCTTAGAGAGGGTTGGCCGCGCGGGGACGAGGACGAGACGGGCGCTCGCGTGAGGTCGCTCGCTCCTTCCCCCGTGTGGACGCTTGTAACCCCCTACTGCAAGCGCACCCGACCTGGGCGCGGGACGAACACGAAGGCCGCGGGATTTCCACCTCTCTCACGCCCATCTCTGGCCACCTCACTTCCCCCCTTCGCGCTCGGCCTCGCGTCGACCCATCTGGGCTGGGGCACGCGGCGACACTTTACTTGTCGGCTCAGGGACCCCCCGGTCTCGAAACGCCGACAATAAATATATGTCCAATTAATAGATTATTTATATTTTCTTAATTAAAAGATAACAGGGTCATTGCTTTTATAAAATAAAATGATAGTTTATATATAATTTCCTTTCTAATGAATTATATCATTTGTTCCTACAATAGAATTAAAGATAATTAATAGATTAATTATCCTTTATCATAATTTATTAATCAAACCTATAGTTAATTTGTTTTAACTAGATTTATGGCATGATTAATGATTTCATAGAATTTAGTCCACATTATATACGAATCACTTAGCTTTTCCTAAAGGATAAAATAAAGTAATAGGAGTTTAAGTTCTTTTAAACTTAAAATGTTACTTTATATATTAACTTCGAATACAATAATATAGGCTATGTGTTTTCTAATGAAATTAAAAGATGGTTATTCGTTCATTATCTTTTGCATGACAATCCACTTAAGGCCTATAACCTAGTTTTTCATAAAATAAGTGTTTAAAAATAATGATATTTTCATATAAAACCTATTTAGACTTATGTCTTAGTTTATCATAAGTGAATGTTTAACCATGATTTATAATATGTTCCATAATGCTTCTAAAATTAATAATGTGTTTCGTAGCCCATTAACCTTAGATATATAAATTATATCTTTTCTAAAAGGTTAAAAATGTTTAATATTGTTATAACGTGTTTTATCATCTTATAAACCTGTAATCTTAGACATATCACATATGACGTTTTATAAAAGATTAATTTGGTGAATTTAATATTTGTATATTTTAATTAAGATATTTTAAGCTCGTGTCTTGTTTTATAAAGTATAGATCACACATTTTTGAAAAGAATACCCTCTTATTATAACCATTACTTGCGATGTTCTTGAAAAACAATGCTCTTTTTGTTAAGCTTTCTTTTAGCTTTACGTATGGAATGTTGTATGTTATTGAGTGGTGTTTGTTTCTTCTTGTTTGTTTGTGTGATATTCAGTGGTTGAACTAGTAGTTAAGAATCAAGATCTATTCCTATCCGTGGAAGAACCTCAAGTTTTCAATAAGCAAGGCAAGTGGACTTCTCCCTCTGCATACTCTGTTTGATCCCAGACAATACATTTAATAAAGTTTATTCTTTTGGATATATATGCATAATTTGACGGGTTATCTATTTAGATAACCTTTCCAACCTTACTCCTTGTTTAACCTGGGATTATGATTTAATCAAGTAGCTATGCTATTGCTACAACTTAACTTTATGCAGTCACTCCCGCTTATGATATTAATGTTCCAAATGGTAAGTTTACATTATTGTTGTTAACCCGATGGTTAAACAAGATTATTGCATACTAATTGGAACATGGAGTGACCACCTGGAAAAACAGTGCTACCATGAGAACTATCATGGCTCTGGTCTTGGCTATATAACTAGGGAAGTCTTATGTTGGGTGCTGGTCGTGGTCGACCGGAACGGGGCATCTGGCAAGCGCTTATATTCCGACTCAGACAGATTGGATACGGGCATAGTTCCCAAAGCTTTACCCTGCAGACTGGTCTATAAGTTGGTTACGTTAGGTGTGCTTTATGCAGTTTGACTATTTCTAGCATTTGCGTAATGAGGACTCTAGGGAGAAGCCTCGTAGTGAGACCCTAGCCATTCACCTCAGAAGTGAATATAGGTCTAGCTAACCCGGGCTAGAAGGGAATCGTGACTCATGGGTAAAGATGCGCCACCTCTGCAGAGTGTAAAACTGATATATCAGCCGTGCTCACAGTTAAGAGCAACCTGGACTCCTCACATGATAATTGAACTTGAAGATGGAAATAAATCGAGATCCGATGATCTGCCAATGGTTTGCTTAAGTGGTTTCACTTAAGTGTTTTTGATATACTCTTATACCTTTGTTTAATGGGAATACTTGGGATTCACACTTATTAGTAAGACAGGTGTTATTAATAAAATGTTGACCAACTAAAATGCTTACTGCTCAACCTTGGCCTCACCTTGTTAAACTTACATTAATTTTCCCCCACTTGCTGAGCCCTGACCATAAGTGAGCTCACCCTTGCTTAATTTTGATCAGAAGCTTGCAGATGAAGATATAATGTTGAACTCCATGACTGCTAGTCTAGTGATACCCCTAGTCATCTTCCTGTGGATGGATGTCCATGTTTTGATGTACTTTGATGAATAAAGGTTAAGACATTATGTCTGTTCGAAGTGTAATATGTTAATATAATCGTTATTTACGCTTTTATGCATTGTTCTTTTAATATATTACACTTGTGATGTCAACATATGTGTGGAAATATATCCTGGCACACATATGCGATGCACCAGCTCTGCCCCTGGAACCGGGTGTGACACCTTCTGCTCTCGTTAACACAGTAGTCACAGTGATTCAACCATTTTACTTAATAACCATTTGGTAAACACCTAATCAGGTTTCAAAACCATGAAAATGATCTCTAAGCTTCTAAAAAAATCAAGAAAAAACATAAGTATTGATTGGGACATGAGAAACCCCGAAAAACACTATAAATTATTTTTAAAAAATCTAGAAGATTCCAAAAAATAAATATATACCAAAAACATAATCTTAAAGATATTTTTCATTGTTCAAATCTTTTTATGTGGGTGGTTACCGAAATATTTGAAATAAAAATAAAAAACACTTCTAACTCGGATATAGAGGTAATTTAAACGGTTTGAGGAGTTAAGGAGAAAATGTATTCAGTGTTAATGTTCAAAGAGAAAACCTAAACTAGATAATAATTTAAGGGAAACAAATAACATTTTCTTGTTTTGCGCGTTGCAAGGGACTTTAAGTAAAATTCATATATATATATATATATATATATATATATATATATATATATATATATATATATATATATATATATATATATATATATAGATTGTATATTAGGAGCCCTGTGCTTCCTTTAGTTATTGGAAGCCCAGGCCAGACAGTGCAATCCGGTCGAGCCGGACCAGGTCCAGACGTCTATAAAAGAAAATCCGTCTTGCTAGGGATCAGTTTTTCACGCCCCATCTCGATTCATTAGCGACGGCGGTTGCCCGATAGTGCGCGCGGCGGTGGCCGCGGCTCCCCGACCTCGACATGCGGTGGCAGCGGTTCCCAGGCCGGCGGTGGCGGCCCCCGATCCAGAGGGCGAGCGGCGGCAGCGCCCTTGTGCGGTGGCGGCGGTTCCCAGGCCGGCGGTGGCGGCCCCCGATCCAGAGGGCGAGCGGCGGCAGCGCCCTTGTGCGGTGGCGGCGGTTCCTAGGCCGGTGGCCGCAACTCCATTACCTCGACGCACGGTGGCGGAGGTTCCTCAATCCGCAGCGGGGCCCTTGTGCGGGCAAGCGGCGGCGTCCCCGAAGCTCCGAGGAGGCGGCACTTCCAAGGCCGGCGAGCAAGCGACGCCCGTCGACTTGCGAGTAGCGACGGCGACACATGAGGCGCGATGTTCGAGCGAGCGACGTCACGGAAGGCGCGAGATGCGCGCAGCGATGATCACGCGTGACATCCTCCGATCCGGCGCAGTTTTCTTTTCGATTATTGTGTTTTATGCCTACCACATGTACTATTTACGCTAAAAACTGTACGATTTTATGCTTGAACACGGAGTTCGTATATCAGTTTACTGCATGCACATTGGAAAGGCAATTCCTTAATTTATGCTGTTCGTAATTTGCGCGCATGCAATGGAAACTCCCACGATTTTTGCCATAATTTTTGGATCTGTATAAAAATAGAAACTGCATGCATGCGGCTGCCATGTTTTTAGGATCTGTCATAAAAATAGGATCGTAATAACAACCTACTAGAGCTATCAACCTCTCATTGACTCGGTATTTACGCTTATAATTGAGGGATTTTATGCTTAAAACTTAAGGTTTTTACGCTTCACCCTGATATGCGTCCACCAGTGAACAACATGCCAGTTTTTTTACGCAGTGTAAGAAATTGCATAAATACCTACACCGTGTCGTATAATTTGTTTCAATATACATCATAAACTAGTTCTAATGCGTTTAGCTGCATGACTGTTGGAGGGATCCTATATTTATGAAGGAAATAAAATATTAAATGCGATTTTTTTGTTTCTATGCATACAATTCATTTCCTTTTATTGCATATTCTTTCCATCATAAATTCGTGTGCATGCAGCTGGTAACAGATTTTTACGCAGTATACCCAATTGCATAATTATCTACACAGTGTAGCATATTTAGTATCACTATATATCATAAAATAATAATTACGAGTCTAGCTGCATTGTTGTTGTAGCGATCCTAAATTTATGGAGAAAATAAAGTATTTAAAATAGAAACCGTCACACATATCTTTCCTAAATTTACGCGCATGCAAGGGAACGTGTTTGACTTATGCATGCATTTTGCCATAATTTTTGGATCTGTATAACCGCATGCATGTGACTACTATATTTTTCGGATCTGCCATAAAAATAGAATCGTAATAACAACCTACTAGAGCTATCAACCTCTCACATTGGCTCGGTATATACGCTTATAATTGAGGGATTTTATGCTCAAAACTTAAGGTTATTACGCTCCAACCCGGAGGTGCGTCCACCAGTGAACAACATGCCAGATTTTTTACGCAGTGTAACGAATTGCATAAATACCTACACCATGTAGTATAATTTGTATCAGTATATATCATAAACTAGATTTAATGTGTTTAGCTGTATGGCTGTTGGAGGGATCTTATATTTATGAAGGAAATAAAACATTAAATACGATTTTTTGTTTCTATGCGTGTAATTCATTTCCTTTCATTGCACATTATTTTCATCATAAATTCATGTGCATGCAGCTGGTAACAGATTTTTACGCAGTATATCGAATTACATAATTATTTACACAGTATAGCATATTTAGTCTCAGTATATATCATAAAATGGTCCTTACGTGTCTAGCTGCATGACTGTTGCAGCGATCCTAAATTTACGGAGGAAATAAAGGATTTAAAAATAGAAACTGTCGCATATATCTTTCCTAAATTTATGCGCATGCATTGGATCGTGTTTTACTCATGCATTCATTCCTTTTTTTGCGCTAACAGACGTGGGGCAGGTGGCGCACCCGACAGCCTGGTTGGGCGCGCTGGTTGAACCAGTTTGCAGGGATGGTCGGCCTGGGCTTCCTTTAACTATTGGAATCCCAGGGCTCCCGTTATACCTACCCTATATATATATATATACATGGCAGCACTAAAATGCACCTGGGCGCATTCTCTATATTGAATGCACCCAGGTGCAATAACACTCCGAGCACGCCTTCCCATAAGAGCACGCCCTCGGCCCTCATGTACGCGCATCTCCCTGCCCCCCGCCGCGGGTATCCTCTAATTGCAAACTTGAGTCTCTGTTTTTACTCCTTGATTACCATTGTATGGTGTGTTGTTGCTCCAGTTGCAACGTTTGTTGCTTGTTGATTGCAACTATGGGTATCCGCTAATTGCAAACTCATGATTGTGTGTTGTTCTGCAGGATGAAAACATACTTGATGTGTTTATCCGCAGGGTGCGGCAAACATTTGATACAAGGGAATAAGCCTGCCTCTTTTACCTTGACTATGCAAAGTTGGCTGGTTTTAGTGTCAGGACAAAGAGGTGTAATTGCAACTGCTGGTGTGGTGTGATTGCAACCCCGCATTAGGTGTGATTGCAACTGTTGTATAATTCTACCCAAATATCTGTTAAAAAAATGTAAATAAAATGATTGCAACTGCTGGTGTGTTGTAATTGCAACTACTGGTGTGGTGTGGATGCAACTGCTGAGTTGCTCTGATGTGATTGCAAAAAATATGATTGCAACTGCTAGTCTGGTGTAATCGTAACTGTTGGTCTGGTGTGATTGCAACTTCTATATAACTAGATGCAACTGCTGGTCTGGTTCGAAAATTATAGCATTCTGTTGGGAGCGTGTGGGAGGGACGAAGGCTAAGCGTCGGTTCGGCCTGAGTGGGGTGGTTGGCTCGGACCAGGTGCTCCTGGCGCGTAGGTTCGGCCTGGGTGCATTAGAATGCACCCAGGTGTAATATATATATATATATATATATATATATATATATATATATATATATATATATATTCATCACCTAGCGTGATAGACCCAACGGTCTATCACCCGAGCCACTCTCGCGCCCACGTCCCAGCCACCCCGCGGTCTAGTCGAGCCGCCCCTTGTGCCCGACTGACTGAGCCCCGACCCCTGTGCCCACGTCCAGTCGCCTGACCGAGCCGATCGACATGAAAAATGTCTGAAAAAAGAATGACTTAATGTTATCTAGACTCTGGAATGACTAAAAAACAAGAAATGTCTAAAGAAATATAGAGAATGACTGAAAATAAAAAATGACTTAATGTTTTCCTAAATAATGACTTGATGTTTCCCTGAAAAACAAGAACGACTGAACTAAAAAACAAAGGAATGTTCGAGAAAACATGGAATAAATGTCTGAAAACTAAAATGACTTAATGTTGTCTAGATGTTTACTAAAATGACTTAATGTTCATTGAAATGACTAACGTTGTCTGAATGCGTGAATGTCATTGCTTGGAGTCTGAAATGACTTAATGTATTCTGGACGCTAGAATGACTTAATATTGCCTAGAATGATTGAACCAATAACAAAGGAATGTCTGATATGCATAAAAAACTAACAGAATAACTTATGTACGCTGGAATGTCTGAAATAGAAGAGAAATGACTTAATAGCGCGCACCTATGGAGTTGCGCGCACGGGTGGCATGGCGGATGGGCAGACGCCATGGGTGGTCCAGGTGATGAATAGAGTATATATATATATATATATATATATATATATATATATATATATATATATTTGGGTTAGACCTATGTGTTCTTTTATCAATTCTTGTCAAATCAATCATGTCAATAAAATAATTTAATAAAGAACTAAAAGAATGGGACCGAAATACATGATGATGGAATGATAAACAACTAAAATCTACGCATGCCTAACACTAAACTGGACATTCTAGGTATGTTTGAAAGAGGTATGGCTCAAAAAAAAGATTAAGATCACTATATTCTTTTAGATCCGCCATGCAGTAGATTCACCATTGAGCTAGGCTTCCTCTAATTTGTTTGGAAGAGCTCTACCATGGACTCTTTTGCACAGCTATAGTTCCTCGCTATGAGGCGGTTGACAAGATTTAGATGGATAAATAGGGTGGGTAGTCTATAAAAATTCCTTTCGATACCACAAGATGATAGAGCAAATTTAATTAATAGAAGACGTGATGCATAAACAAATACTTATTCTACCTCTATTTTATAATAAGTAAGATGTTTCAAACAACTCTAGTTGCTCTGTCACTAAGTTAATTTCACTCAAACACGCAAATAAGCAACTATACAACTACATTAAAGAGCTAACTAGAGAATTAAAAATAGCTAATTACAATTATGAGCTTCGTTATAGTTACTTGAGTAACTACCACACAAGACAAGAGTATGATTGTAAATGAGAGTTAATGCTTATTTATAGTTACAATTATGAGATTATTTATAGTTATAATTATGAGTTGTTTCATATTTTACAATCTTTGGAAGTAAATGTTTTATTTTAGTAAAGAGAGGAAGAAATTCCAAAATTTTCTCCTAAAGTTGTAGAAGGTTTATACTTGGTTATGATTCAAACACAAGAGCCTACCGAGTCTCCAACAAAGCTATTAGTTGTGTTGAAAGATCATGTCATGTTGTGTTTGATGCCACTAGTGGCTCTCAAGTAGAGCAAGTTGATCTTGATGAACTAGATGATAAAGAGGCTCCATGCGCCACATTGAAGAACATGTCTATTGGAGGTGGGTTACCATAAGAGCCAATGCAAGAATAAGATCAACCATCCTCCACAAGAGTAGAACCCCCAACTTAAGATGGAAATCAAGATAATCAAGATGATGGCACTAATCAAAGGGAGATGAATAAAATCAAGAAAAGGAGGATCAGGAGAAAACGAAGAAACAAGATCTCAAGTGTTGTACCCAAGAGTCCACCAAAGCATTCAGAGAGATCACCCTATCGACACGATTCTTAGAGACATCCAAAAGTGAGTAACTACTCATTCTAGAATTATTGATTTCTATTTTGTGTCTTCTTGAAAGTGCATCTAGCCCTTTTGTGGATTTTGGTGATTTGGATAGCAACACACTTAAAGGACTAATCAGTTTGTTAAGTGTTGATCAGGAAAGTATAAAAGCAATCATGAATGAAAACAATCTAGAGACAAGGATTGATATGAAAATATCTCATATACATGGATTGTTCATGATAGAAAAGTATAAAGGATCAACATCAAACAATGATAAGGATATCTTATAACTAAGTTCATTTGGATATATGGAGATGGGATATTCCATGAAGATTAAAAGTCAAAAGATCATCTATCAGATAATTAGACATCAAAGGATTTAATGTACACTCAAGACGCATGGCTTAAAGAAAGCTTGGTCAAATGGAGATGCAAGTTCTTGCATTTAGTCAATGGGCAAATCAACCCAGATAGAAGTCATATAAGGATGAGTGATCTTTGTTGAAGATAGATATTGAAGTAAATGAGAGGAAGTGTCAAGCCAAAATGAATAGGATATAAGGAGTCATGAATTGGTTTGACCATATTGATGTCGGTACATATATGTTTCTATGACAATCACATCAAGGCTTGATTGATCTTAACACTAATATCTAGATAAGATTCAAGCAAGGTTCACAATATTGAAGAAATGATGCTTAATGAAATGTGACATGGAGACAGTCTGATAGGGTGAAGACATGCAAGGAAAGGACTTCGAGGGACTAGCGAAGGTGAAGGAGAAGCAGATGGCTTATGGACCAAGGTACCATGGCTAAGGTGAAGAAGAGAGTACTTGCAAGATGTCGACGAACTAATCAGATTGTGAAGAGTCATACAGTGATGAAGATCACAACATCAGAAGACGTGATTTGAAGTCATCGGTTTAATTCATATATGATGAGATGATTCAAATCATATGACACATCAGTTTCTAGCTCAAGACAAGTGGAGAAGCATGGTCACAACTCCAAGGAAGAGGTATCAACGAAAGAACCTAGAAAGGGCTCATAGTTGTGCAAGACTTTGGTAGAAATGAACAAAAAGTGAAAAATCTAGAAAGAATCAGAGTTTGGGTCATTCTAGTGTTTGGACATGTTCTTGGTGACCATTGTACCATATTGGAACTCAATGAGGTAAGAGGATTACTTAGAATTGATGTTTGGAGTTCCAAGTGTCTATTGGAGAATAAGTTTGATTTTTATTTGAGTTCTTGAGTTTAGGAATCACCGTACTATCAAGAGTGATCCACAAATGAGTATTGGTACTTGCACTAAATGCTCAAAATCCTTGTTATTGAAAAGTCATGTGTTTACCCGTTGGTTTCTCCTTTGGTTTCTATCTTGTTTCTGTTCAAATATGTTTTTACTGTTCATTACTGTTCAACCGGGATTCATACCGGTTGAACCGGAATTTGTGCAATCACCCACAAACAGCCAGATCTAATTTGTGAGGGCAATAAAAACCTTCCTGTCCCACTTCTAAACCCTAAGGCTCTCGAACCTAAACCTTGACGGTTGTTCTCCTTCGATTCAAAGCGATTCAACTCAGATCTCACGCCCCAAGTCTAACTCCCTTCGATCGGTGGGAAGAGCCTTCGATGTGAGATAAGTTTTTAGATCTCAAACACAATTTCAACTCTTATTCTTTGATCTCTCTTTCGAGCTTTAATGCAAGAACAAGTTCTTTATGGATTCATTTCTCTTGGAGCTCCAAGCTCCTAGACGGCTAGGCGTCGCTTGTGAGTCTCCAAATCTTGTGGACGACCACAAGAAGTTTGTATTACCCGCTCTTTTAAGCAATCTCTAGTAAGTGACCTCACTTGGATCTTTGTGGTCGCTGAGGGGAGGATTAGGGTTGAAAGAGACTCGACTATTTGTGGGCGCCTCAACGAGGAAGAAGGGCACCTTGGTGGTGTGACCGAACCTCAGTAAAAATCGTGTGTCTTGTGTGCTTTTGTGGGTGTGGTTTTGTCTCTCATCATCTTAGTTGATCTTTCTAGTTGGTTTTAATTCAACTCTTTCGCTGCGTTTATTGTTGGTAGATCTGAGTAGTTTTATTTAAATTCGTAGTTGAACAGGTGAATTGTGGTTGAACCGGCCTCAAGACCGGTTGAACCAGCCTCCCTGTTGAACTGTCATTTCTCACAAAAGTTCGAAGTTTGTATTGAGAATTGCAGGTGTGGGCTATTCACCCCCTCTAGGCCACTTTCAATTGGTATCAGAGCTTAATCCTCAAAATTAGTGCTTAACCGCATGAGGAATCGACCATGTCGAGGGAACCAAGAAATGAAGGTGTCTCCATGCTTGAAGAAGTTGAGGTTGCCTCAACTTCATCCTTCGGTGTAGATGTCGTTCCTAGGGCAATAGACCTTGCCATGAGAATTAACGAGGGGATGTTCCTCAAAATGAAGGAATATGAGGTGAAGGACGAGATTGAAGAAGATGAAGACAATGATCAATGGATACTAAACAACGAATCTACCTCTTCACAAGGTTCATCTTTCAAATCCACTTCTCATATGTGCTTTGTCTCTAATGGGAGTGATAGTGAAAGCAAAAGTGAGGATGAGGAGGAAATGAAAGCGATAGTGAAGATGAGGATGATCTTCAACAATTCTTCGTTGAACTAAGCAAGAAGAACCGGATGAACTTGCTCAAACTTATGAAAAGAGAGGAAGAACAAAAAGGAATGCTTTATAAGCAAGAAGATATCCTTAGCAGAAAAATCAGACTTGGAGAAGTTGACCAAAGAGCATGAGAAGCTAAAGTGCTCTCATGATGATTTGGTCTAAAGGTATGAAAATATTTCAATTGAGCAAACTAGTTATACAAATGCTTTATCATGTGTTATTCAATTAGAAAAAGAAAACACCATGCTTAAGGACACAATAGAAAAGCTAAATCTTGAAAATCTAGCTTTGCATGAAAGGCATGATATGCTTGTGTGCTCTCATAATAAATTTATGGATTCACATATCATATTAAAAATGCTCATGAGGTTGTGTTAACTAATTTGAAATCATACCAACCTCACACGTGCACATGTGTTTAAATTGAAACTATATTACCATGTGCTAACCATTGTTGCTGTAATACCCAAAATGGATACAGTGAAACTATATTGGATCTCCTTATTTTATGTGCCATATTTGCATCATAAAAAGAGCATACATATAATTAAGAGTGATTAATTAAAACAAATGATATAAAAAATGGAATATGCATCATATTGGAGTTTTTGTTTGTGCACTTAATAAAATCATAACATGGATAAAAATATAAAAAATGAGTTGAAGATTGGATTAAAGCATAAATTGAGTTTGGAATTTAAAAGGGTAAAAGAGAAAGAATATAAATATAAAGGAAACCTATATATTTCTAGAATTAGTATTTTTTTAAAAAAGTCACAACATACTTTGAGAATAGTTGGCACAAGATTTGAATTTAAATTTTAAGTTAAAGTGGAATTTGGGAATGAAGAAAATAAAAAGAAAATAGAAGGAAAAGAAAAAGAAAAGAGTAAAATGCTACATGGGCCGTCCAACCTCACTTCTGGCCCAGTCCATCTTCTCTACCACGCGGCCCACCTTGCCAACGCCTGCGCTCGTGCTACCACACACGCTGCCATTCGGCCCCACCTGTCATACTCATGCGCGTGCGCTTAACTCTGCTATCTATCGCCGACACGCGGGGTCCACCGACCAGCCACCAAGCACGTTGTTCCTCTTCTCGGTCGCGGCGACCGGTGAACCCATCACTCCGCGCTTGCCGCCAAGATTTCCGCTCGTCGAACCCCCGCCTCGACTATTCCGGAATAAGATGGACTTGGGTAATCGCTATAAGACTCGGGTATTAGGTTTGTGCGCCGTCAAACATGGCTGCACTTCCCTCCGCCCTAGTATCACCTGGAGGGAGTTCCGCCGCACGCCAATCCTCTCCACGCCTTCGCATTGCCACCCTCTGGTGTCCGGGGGTACTCTAGGAGGACCGGCGTTGCCAGTGCACCGAGTATCAAGGCGGGGAATCGACCCCGGCGCGACGAATTTCTCGCCGGTAACGCGTCGTCACCGCGCTGCGTGGCCAGAGTCTTCCACGATATAATCCATCGTAAGTAGTACTTCTATGAGTTTGTGGCACTTAGGACGTCATTATTTACATAGGAATTCGGTGTTTGGGAGCTGGGCACCCGGAGCTGTTCTCGCCGGTGAGGTCTGTGCATGCGGCTCGGCGACCGCTCTCCCGTGAAGACGACGCGATCGCTGTCGTCGGATCGCCATGCAACGGGGAGGATTAGATGCGGGCTTACCGTTTCCAATAGATAATACGGACCGTTGTATCCGATCGGGTGGATCTCAGGGACTCTGAGAATAGAATTTGGGTCGTCCCTTTTAAATCGTGTGGCTACGAGTACATCTCAGGTTACCTTCTCTTCGTCGTTTTAAATCGTGGTCGTGGGACCGTGATCTTGCGGTCAGGGAGAGAATCGGTGTCGTGGGCCTCCATCGGCCGTCGATCTCGGATCTGACGCGATGGGTGAAACCAGTTGCTTCTTGGTGTGGATCTAATCTCGGCCATCGAGTCCCAATCGGACGGCCAGATTCCCACCATACCCCTTCGGCCTGGCATTCTTACATAAGAAACCCTAGGCTTTTTGAAATAGAACCCGCAGTCCCCTTACTGTGTTAGCCTGAGTCTTAGTAACAATTGCGCCAGAGCCCCTGCGCTTCCCAGAATTTGGTGCCACATCGAGAGACTAATGAAAATAGGAAAATAAGCGTAGAAATTGATTATAAATAAATCTTAGAACTTGCTAAATTCATAGAAAATTCATATGAACTCCAAACTAACCCATTCTAATTTCTAAAATTTTATAATATTATTGTTTATCATCTAGAGTCTCTGTTTTGACATGAAAACAATAAGAGAATTTATTTCTCATTTAATCCTATTTTAAGCACATTAAACCTTTGGAAATTCATAACTTAAAATCCATAACTCTAAAATTAATAATTCTTATTTCTAGGTTCTTATTTTAATGTATAGATTATTATTGTGTATTTTATTTACATATTTGGTCTGATGTTAACTTTTGCTATAATATGTATGTATTGTGTTGATGCGAGTAGACGAGCAAGCTACGGTGGATCCTGAGGCCCAGCGGATAGAAGTAGCTGAGCAGGAGCTCATTGAAGGCAAGTTGTGCCCTTGATCACTTATTTTTACTCAGCCATGTTCTTATTAATCATAATGATCTGCATAGGTTAATTTTGATGGGATCCAATAGGTTACCCCAGTTTTGATTATCTTTATACCTTGTTGCCACTGAATATTTTTGGGTAGTACCTGCTATTGCTTATTGTGGTTTTGGGTATGGAGATACACTATTCATGATTACATCTTTATTATCTGTTTACTATTATCGTTCATGTTAAGATCATTATGTTAATGGGAACATGGAGCGATCACCTGAGAAAACAGTGCTACCACAAGGGTTTAATGGGACCCCCTTGGCTGATTAATTAGGAAAGCTAGTGGATGACTACCTTACCCGAAAGGGGCAAGGGCAGTAGGGGAGTGGTCAGTGTAGGGAGGTCCTTGGGCTGATTTTGCTGCGATGGTGGTCAGGCGAGGGATTCCTGCACTGGAGCTTCCTATAAACTGTAGCGGATTTTCTGTAACTAGTGGAACTTTGTAAAGGCCTCGTAGTGTTACCCCGCCTCGCCTCCTCGGTAGAGGTGTATGGGATTGGCCATCTCTTAGCAGATGGGTAACATGACTTGTGGGTAAAGATGCGCAACCTCTACGGAGTGTAAAACTGGTATACTAGCCATGCTCACGGTCATGAGCAGCTCGAACCCTCACATGATTAATCTATGGAATTAAAATTTAATTTGTCATTTGCATCGTATTGGGATTATTTTATTATTAGTTTTATTTATTATTACTATGGTTTGGTATTCACTTACACTTAGTAACTGTTAATAAAATTTTGACCAACTTATAAAAGCAATGCTCAGCTCTAGCCTTTATTTTATTGATCAGCCTTACACTTCACATGAACTCCCACCTTTGATGAGTTCATGCACATTATTCCCCACGACTTGTTGAGCTATGAACGTATGTGAGCTCACTCTTGCTGTCTCACACCCCCCCACAGGAGAAGAACAGGTGGTCGAAGAGGAGCCGCCTAACACTGAGGCTTTTGACTTGATCTAGGTGGTGTCTCCCAGTCAGCTTTGTGGCACCATGGAATAATATTTAGTTCTCTTTATTTTATCATTTATTTTTGTCAGACTTCCGCTATGTAATAAGTACATTTATGATATTTATGACATTTATCTCTATGCACTCTGTTATTATGTGTGTTGTTCTTCCTTGGCACACATATGAGATGCATCCGGATTTGTTCCTTAGATCCGGGTGTGACAGATGCTCTCAAGCAAGCCAATTCTCCATTGAGCTAGAAATTTTAGGAATTAGTGATATTTCTATCACACAAGAAAATAAAGAGCTCAAGGAAGAAGTTGGAAGGCTAAGGAGGACCTTAACTCATTTGAAGGGAACGTGTCATGCACAAGACTCCTTCAAAAGATGAAGCTTGAGAAGGGGACAAAGCTTGAGATAACCATGAGAAGGGGACAACCGTAGCATCCACAAAACTCCTTCAAAAGAGTACCAAGCTTTCTAAGAAGGACATGAGCAAGACTCAAGGTAAGGAAATTAAAACTCATGTTAAATGCTCTAACTATGTTCCTATGTGCTTCAACAATGAAAGATCAAAGGGAAGTGATAGGAGGTGTTATGGATGCAAAGAGAAGGGTCACAAGATTGGATCATGCCCTCAAATGAAGATAATGAACTTTGCATCATCAAGAAAGATGACCATTAGGAAAGATGAAAGCAAAAGACAAGTGCATTGCAAGGACAAGCACCACATGTGTTACAATTGTCGTGAAAAAGGTCATCTAGTCAAGGTTTGTCCAAAGGGTAAAACTCCTAAGCCTAACTTGTCGATTCATTCGAATATGCTTAGGAGACCAAAATTTGACTCTTGTGCTAGAAAGGTGATGAGTTCACCACATTCTAGAAGAAAGGCTATTTGAGTGCCTAAGTCCTTATTGGCTAACCTTGAAGGATCCATCAAGAGATGGGTACCAAAATGTACTTGATAAGCTTTGCAGGTACTTGGAGATGATATGAAGCGCTTGAGCGGGTTAATTCGATTCTTATCTCAAGCTATCAATCTTACATTGGCTATTCTTTTAAGATTGACCCAAAGATGAATTGAGTTGTTATATCACTAACTTTATATTCATCTCGAGCAAGATCTTGTGTTGTAGGGGATAAAAGGATTTACCTTTGTGAAAATTAAGCAAAAGACCTACAACTTGGTGAAGTTCAAAGGACGGTAGCATTTAACTCTTAAGTGTATGTTGCTCTCAATTGCTATATTCCTTTTGTGTCTTGTGTGGTTACATAGGAAAAAGAAGGCACTTAAGAAAGATCTTAAGAGGACTTACCTCTCCTTTGAAAAGATACAGTCATATGGTAGATTATATATTCATCATTCTTATACATGGAAATCTGCATGCTTTAAATTGGTTGTAAGTATCTTGTGGCATATTTCAAATTATTTATCTTATTACTGCCATGATCTAGACATAAAGAGGATTATTCCAAGTTCTTAAATGAATATCATGCTAAGTAAGAAATTCAAATTCTTATAGCACTTATAAAAAGGGAAATTCTCTATATGACTAGAGTTGTGAGACTAATGTTTTTATCTAAGTGATTTATGTAGTTTCACAACATGAGAATGTGTTTCTCAAATGGAGTGTGTAATTCAACATTCAAAGAAGATCAATCCAATATTGTGTGATGTATTACTTCTTGTTTAATTTGGATTTGGTTCTTCTACATTAATCACTCACCATGCTATGAATTAAACTTGCCCTTTAAACTTAATTATATAATCATGCTATCTTCATCTCATTTCAATTGGTATTATGCATGATTCTTGTAAGGGTAATTTAACTCATATCATGAGGTTTTCTCATTTAGTAACCTTTTTGTCATTTATATACTAGAGGTTGCTAAATAAGAAACTAGTGTTTGTGTTACTAATGCAATCTATTAATTGAGCTATTTCATGAAAATCCATAAGGAGATATTGTGGTCACTAAATTGGTTAAATCACAAGCCTAAATGTTTCTCTATTCATCACTTAGGCCAAATATATTGCTGGAGGACATTATTATGCTCAATTACTTTGGATGAGACAAACCTTAAAGGACTTTGGCTATAATCTAAGCAAAGCTCCTCTCCTATATGATAATGAGAGCATAATTAGAATGTCTGATAACCCTGTCGATCATGGCCGCACAAAGCATATAGACATCTAGTATCATTTTTGAGAGATCATTCACAAAAGGGAGATATTGTAAGAGATCATGAGAGATCAAACAAACAATTAGTTGATATCTTCACCAAGCCACTAGATGAGAGAAGGTTTTTATGAGCTTTGAAATGAGCTAAATATTATTGATTCTCATAACATGGATTGAAATGTTGCATATCATGTCTATTCATATGCATTTGGTCAAGATTATGAATTTCAATTGGTACAAATTTCAATTGCTATATTATACTTTTGCCAAGTTTAAAATTATAGATATTGAATCCCTAGACCTTAAAACTAAGGGCATATATTCACAAGTATTCACAACTTGCATGCACACGTTTACGGGGAGGATACTCTACAATTTGAAATTTTGAGACTAACCCTATTTTCAAGTTTATCATGTGTGTAGTGTCAAATAGAAGGGAAATGGAATCCTCTGAGAAAGATAAGTGCTAACAGTATAATGATTGGTATCAAAATCTATTCTATGATACACATTGTTTTAAAAGGGCCACATATCGTTTTCCCTTTTTGGTGTTTGATCCAAAGGGAGAAATAATCCAGCTAAAACAAAAGGACCGTAAAACCACTAAGTTTTAATTTTTTCAAAAACCCTGTTCAAGAGTAAGGGGAGTTTTTTTAGCAAACTTATTTCAAGAAAGAAAAGTTGGCCTAAATACAGTTTTTGAGAAAACTTCTTCAAATAACATTTCTTTTACAATGGGGGAGAAATATCCTTTTTGAGTTTATGGGCCAAAAACAAAAAACTCTTTTCACAAAGGTGGAGAAATTTCTTTCAAAATGAGTAAAATCAGTTTTGAGAAAAGTTTTTCAAAGGGGAGAAAATTTTCTTTGCAAAACAAAGGCAAATACAAAGTGGTTGCAATATAGTCCAAAATGTTTTAAAGTAATATGTGTAGAACTTTCAATTGGTATATTCTAAATCCTATTTATGTGCATACATAATTAGCAAACATTTACAAAATTTTAAGTTTTCATTTTCTTTAGTGGGTGTTGGCATCAATCACCAAAAAGGGAGAGATTGGAAACCAAATTCCAACAAACAAATTGTCATGTATTTGTGTTCTTCCTTTTTGATTTGTTTTATGCCTTTCCTCCCTAAGTTTATACTTGCTTTACACTTAAGTTATATTTTATATTATTTCTATGTTCAATTCTGCACTTACATTTATTAGCAACATATTGCAAGCATTGTGCTTAAACTCATCCTAGAGTAACACCTCTTCTTCTAACACTTAGAATTAAATATCTCGGATCAAGTTTTGTTGGTTTAAGTTGATTTTTTGCATATTTACCCACTCTAGGTGACTTTCACAAATGATGATGAGAATAAAAACAACAAAAACTTCAAGAGAAGAGATAGCAAGAAAAAGGCAATTTCATAAGAAGAAGGGTAGCAACACCTATATTGTTGGTGATTGGCTCACCGACATTGACTTTACAAGCAGATCATCTTCATGCGGTAGCGATGATGAAGAAGACATGGTGGGCACCCTTGCTATTAGGTTTTCTTCTCTACCACCATTATCGCCATCATCCTATATACACCTATGCCTTATGACCAAAGGTGATCGAAAGGTCCAAAATGATGATGAAAGTAGTAATAGTTATAGAGATGAAAATTTTACCGCTCCAACATATGATGAATTAGATGCCTTGCTTTATGAGTACACACAAATCATTAGAAAGACAAGAGACAAAATGCTAAAACATGAGAATAAGTAATACTATGATTCATAGTTAATCATGCTGTAGTGCTAGAGGAGGGTTAGTGGGAGTAGTAACAGTAGGCGCATATATAGAATCATCGAGAATATCACATGTAACACCTATGTTAGGTACTTCAATAGGTTTCTTCTTATCTTGGGCAAGAAGAGAATGAGCTTCCTTGAGCATATCATGAGCATAAATGACCTTTCATGAGTGGCTAAGGTATCCTAAGGGATTGCGCAAGAGCTTTATGCTTCTTGTGCATTAAATTGAATTAACTCTTCCTTATTTCCATGTTGAGCACTTGATTACCATTTATGGCCACCACCATCATGTTCATGGGTGTTATTATTGCTCAACCTTGGATGTGGACTTAAGGTAATTCATTCCCAAATCTAGAGTAAAGATTTGTTTACTAGTGGTCTTAATTATGGAAACCACACATGGAACTTTTAGCAGCGTTGTTCCTCATTGTGGGGGTCAAGCTTGAAATTTTGGTTGTGTGGCTGCGGTTCCACTCTATGGGGGTCGAGCTCGCAATAGTAGTGGGTCGAGCTCGCGTCAATGGTGCTAGGGTAGTGGAACGACTAGTCGGACAAGTGAGTAGGTTGATGAGGAAGTTGGCCAGCGCGTGGCTAGTCGGGCCAGCGAGTAGGGTGGTGAGGCTAGCCAACGAGCTTGGGAAAGGAGCAGTTAGCGGTGGGCGGGCCGACGAGCCAGGGTGGGAGCATCGGTCTCGGTTGCGACAGGGAAGATGAAAGAGAGCAAAAGAAACAAAGCATTACATTTATACAAGTAGTAGTGATAGGTAATTTTTCTTAGTTCCATCAATCTTATGCAACATGAAATTCATAGATATGGGACTAGATCCATGGAAGGTTGTTGTATAGTGGACCTATGTAGATCCATAAATATGTAGCTTAAAAATACATCAAGAACTTTGTTTTTTTAGATCTGAAGTAGGGCTGGGCATTCGGTTTTTTTCTAAACTATGGTTCGGTTTTTCGGTTTTAAAAAACTTCGGTTTTTCAAACATTAGAAACCGATCGGTTTTCTAGAAAATGAAAAACTGAGAAGTTCGGTTTCGGTTTTTTACTTCGGTTTTTCAGTAAAAACCGAATACTAAACTTATAATCAAGACAATACATACAACAAGTTTACATGATAGATTATACATAATTTTAAAAAGTAACAATTATATAGGTACAAATATTTAGATATACATCATACATCACATACAAATAAGTGAATAACAATTTAATTGTATCACACAATTAGTTCACATAATCGAATAGTCAAATTTGAGAATTGATAAAGTTTGGTATTCGATTTTTTTGGTTCGGTATACGGTGAAAACCGATTACGATACCGAAAACCGAACTTCTTAGATACAAAAACCGAAACCGAACCGAACTACCAAAAAAACCGAAATTTCGATTCGGTTCGGTTTTTGGTTTATGGTAAAAATGTGCCCACCCCTAATCGAATAGTCAAATTTGAGAATTGATAAAGTTTGGTATTCGGTTTTTTCGGTTCGGTATACGGTGAAAACCGATTACGATACCGAAAACCGAACTTCTTAGATACAAAAACCGAAACCGAACCGAACTAAAAAAACCGAAATTTCGGTTTGGTTCGGTATGGTTCGGTTCGGTTTTCGGTTTATGGTAAAAATGTGCCCACCCCTAATCTGAAGCTCCGGCCTGGTGCTCTTTCAAAGTGACCCTATACAACGAAACAAGTTCCTGTTGTGCCTGTCTCAATAGAGCCAACAATATCAAACATATGAAGACACTAATCAGCTTTGAGGATAGGCTCCTTCAGCTACGACTTACGGTTGTGGTTTGGAACTCGAAAGTGGCAACACTGAATGATCCGTCCAGCGTCCACACTAAACGAGTACATCATAGGCGCTTAGTGGCCTAATGGTCATTTAAAAAAGAAGACAAAAAGGAGGAACGATCAAAATAAACAAAAAATAAAAACAAACGACGAGCTCGGCCCCGTTCAAAATATAGACATACTCCGTGGATTAAGCATATGCGTCTAGTGAAGAGGATGAGGAAGAGGACGAACCATCAAAATAAACAGGAAAAATAAATGACGAGGGATTCGTCCGGCGACTGCACTGCATGGATCAATATATAGACATCTAGCGGGCTAGGAATCATTTTAAAAAGAAAAAAGAGTAGGAATTACAGTAAAAAGGAAAAAAGTGAGAAACGATCGGAAGTCTCGTTAAAAAACGAAGAAGGGACGACCGGAGTAAATAAAAAAAAGGAAAAAAGAAGTGAGGAACGATCGAAATAAACAAAAAGGAAAAAATACGACGCCGTGAGAAAAGATCGGAAGTCTCGTTAAAAAACGAAGAAGCAAGGGACGACCGGAGTAAATAAAAAAATGGAAAAAAGAAGTGAGGAACGATCGAAATAAACAAAAAGAAAAAATACGACGCCTGAGAGATTCGAACTCTCGCGGGGAAACCCCATGTACTTAGCAGGCACACGCCTTAACCACTCGGCCAAAGCGTCGTTGGATGGAAGTTTTAACAAAAGTTTTTATATTTAACCAATCAGTATTGTTCCCCACTTAGTCTAGTCAACCTTATAAACGGATTATAATAGTAATTGACCAGATTACAGAAGGATATTCTCTTGCCCTATACGATTCCATAAAAGAGATTGTGGTGCCAAAAAAAAAACAGAGCTCTACAGATCTCATTTACAATCTGTTGACGCCTTTTCGGAGCGCCAAACACTCAACAGGAACCGTGGCGGTGCCCTCTGCACAGGGGCGGACGGTCCGCGCGCAGGGGCCGGACGGTCCGCGGCCTGGTGCGAGGCGCGGTGGTACTCTCTGCGCAGGGGCGGACTGTCCGCGGCCTGGGGCCGGACGGTCCGCGGCCTGGTGCGCGGCTAGGGCTCCTGCCTGACGACCGGACGGTCCGCGCCCTGGGGCCAGACGGTCCGCGCGTACGCAGGGACGGCGGAAGATCGCCGACGGCGCCTGGATCTCGCTCCCGGGAGGGACCCCGTCGGGGAGTAGAGATCCTAGGTGGTGTCTAGGCTCGGGCTGGCCGACCTAGACTCCTCTAATCGACGTAGAGCCGAAAAGAGACGAATAATTTGGGGATTGGATATCTAAACCTAAACTAGACTAGAACTACTCCTAGGATAAAATGCGAAATAGAAGTTGTATTGATTCGATTGATGATGATTACAAATCGGCCGTATACCTCTCTATTTATAGAGGAGGGGGGCTGGACCTTTTACAAACTAATTTCCGAGCTTTTCCCGTGATTTTAGCTAACAACCGTAACACAAAACTCGGAACCCTAATCTGTTCTGCGCACGCGCGGACCGTCCGGCCCCCAGGCGCGGACTGTCCGGACCGCGGACCGTCCGGCCTCAGGGCCGGACCGTCCGCAGGCTCAATTACGGTTCGAACATATGCCCCCCTGCCTTTTGGTGGAGCTGGGCGAACCAAAAGCAACTAACTCGATGTGCTCACATCGGTTTCTTAGGCATCTTGCCACATACTAGGATGGTACTGTTTGAGGAAACGCCCATTCAAAGCCTTAGGCAAATCCTTGTCTTGTAATGTTTGTAGCAAATAGGCGTTGCCAGACATCACCTGTTTTACTTTATAAGGACCCTCCCAGCTTGGCGACCATTTTCCAAACTTCCGGTCTTTATTCCTTAGAGGTAAGATGGTCTTCCACACCAGATCCCCTACTTGAAATGATTTTGCTTTGACCTTTTTGTTGTAGGCCCTGGCTACCATAATCTTGTCCTTTTCTATTGCTCCCAATGCTATCATCCTCTTGTCGGTCACCTCATCAATATTATCCATCATTGAATTATAATAATCAGTGACAGTTAAATCATTTTGTCTGGCGAACCTGACAGCATTCAAACTTATTTCCACAGGCAATACTGCTTCCTGCCCATAGACAAGCTCAAAAGGAGATACTTTAGTAGCACTATGTTTAGATATTCTATGAGCCCATAAAGCTTCGGACAAAATCTTATGCCAATGTTTAGGATTATCAGATATCTTCTTTTTTATCAAATTAATCAATGTCCTATTACTAGACTCGGCCTGTCCATTGGCCTGAGCATAATATGGAGATGAATTAAGCAGCTTAATTCTGTATAATTCAGCAAATTCACGTACCTCCTTTGACATAAAAGAAGTCCCTTGATCTGTAGTCAAGGTCTGGGGAATGCCGAATCTATGAATAATATGCTCAGTTATGAACTCAATTACCTCCTTGTGTGTCATGTTTTTCAGAGCAACGGCTTCAGTCCATTTGGTGAAATAGTCCGTGGCAACTAACACAAACCGATGCCCCTTTGACGATGAAGGATGAATTTCTCCAATAAAGTCTAATCCCCATCCTCTGAACGGCCAAGGCTTGATGATAGGATGCAATTCGGCTGCAGGGACCAACTGTAGGTCGCCGAATTTTTGACACACTTGGCATCCCTTGTAGTACTTGAAACAATCAGCTATCATACTAGGCCAATAAAAACCAGACCTTCGCAACAACCACTTCATCTTTGGAGCCGATTGATGAGTACCACAAATTCCTTCATGTACTTCGGCCATGGCTAATATAGCATCATCTGGGCCCAAGCACTTCAGCAGGACATCACTGACTGTTCGGCGGTAAAGTTCATCACTCATCAAAACATACTTGAAAGCTGTTCGCCGAATGTTCTTATCTGTCCTAATATTGGGATTTCGTAAATAATTAAGTATAGGTGTCCTCCAATCACTTACATCGGCTTCATTGTCAGCCGAATCGATTAAGAGAACATTTCTGGAAACCCCGGACGGTCCGGCGTCGTCACGC
This sequence comes from Zea luxurians, assembly GCA_029449295.1. Lineage (NCBI taxonomy): Eukaryota > Viridiplantae > Streptophyta > Magnoliopsida > Poales > Poaceae > Zea > Zea luxurians. The sequence goes on along the minus strand of JAOPSE010000001.1, from coordinate 36,911,569 downwards.
GGACGGTCCGCGACCTGGGAATTTGGCTCTGCACTGGTTATCGGAATTTCAGTTTTGTGAAATTTCCCTCTCTTTATCCGATAACCTGATGCATCTTGTGCCAAATCGTTAGCTCTATGATTCTCAACTCTAGAGATATGTCGAATACTGAATTCGTCAAAAGAATGGATTATGCTCCAACATTTCTCAAGGTAACTATTTAGAGTACTATCAAAACACTGATATTCTTCTAACACCTGTTGGACAACCAGCTGAGAATCACCAAATACCTTCACATGTTTTACTCCCATACCATTTAAAAGTTCTAAGCCGAATAGGAGGGCCTCATATTCGGCTTGATTATTAGTGCAATAAGTTTTCAATCGGCTAGAGAAGTCAAAGGAGACATTACTTGGTGAAACAAGCACAATGCCAATTCCTTGCCCTTCATTGCAAACCGATCCATCAAAATATAAAGTCCAAGGAGTAATAGTGAGGTATGACATGTCTAGTTTATGAATATCATTAACCCGATGTTCTACAATAAAATCCGCTACGACTTGGCCTTTCATAGATTTCAATGGTTCATAGGCCAAGTCATATTCTATGAGTGCATAAGCCCACTTACCAATTCTACCACTCATAATTGGGTTATGCAACATGTATTTGATTACATCGGCTTGACCAGAAACAGTGCAATGACTAGACAGTAAATAACATCTACATTTGGTGCATGCATAAAACAAGCATAAGCATAACTTTTCAATAAAAGTGTACCTTGTTTCAGCATCCACCAATCTTCGGCTTAGATATGTCACCACATGCTCCTTCCCCTCAGTTTCTTGTGTCAGAACAGCCCCAATAACCTTGTCTTCAGCTGCAATGTATAATCTGAATGGTGCTCCTACTTGTGGTGCTTTTAACACGGGAGCCGAAGACAAGTATTTTTTAATGAGATCAAATGCTTCCTGCTGCTCTGCCCCCCAAGTGAATTCAGCATCATTCTTAAGCCGAAGGATAGGGGTGAAGGCATCAATCTTCCCGGCTAGGTTAGAAATAAACCTTCGTAAATAATTCACCTTGCCGAGAAACCTCTGCACTTCGACCTTACAAGTCGGAGGCCCCACATTCCGAATAGACTTGATTCGGTCAGGGTCTATTTCTATACCATGCTCATGGATGACAAATCCTAAAAACTTACCAGCCGACACTCCAAAAGTACATTTACGTGGGTTCATTTTTAAACCATACCGACGCATTTTATCAAAGGCTTTGCGCAAATCAGCTATATGAGAACTAAACTTAGCCGATTTGACTACAATATCATCAATGTAGACTTCCACAGTATTTCCTAACAACTCATGGAAGATCAGATTCATAGCCCTCTGATAAGTAGCACCAGCATTTTTAAGACCGAATGTCATGACAACCCATTCAAATAAACCAATGAAACCTGGACATATAAAGGCCGTTTTAGACGCATCTTCTTCGGCCATTAAAATCTGATTATATCCGGCATTACCATCAAGAAAGCTAATAATTCTATTCCCTGATGCATTATTGATTAATGTGTCGGCTATGGGCATGGGATATTCGTCTTTAGGAGTTGCTTTATTTAAATTACGAAAATCAATGCATACTCTAAGTTTACCTGACTCCTTCTTCTCCACCGGCACAATATTGGAGACCCACTCTGCGTATCTGCAAGGTCTAATAAAATTAGCTTCTAGCAGCCGGTGGATTTCGTCCTTGATTCGTGGGAGAAGATCTGGACGAAACGTTCTAGCTTTCTGCTTGAAAGGTCTGAAACCAGACTTAATGGGCAGCCGATGTTCGACAATCTCTCGGCTTAGTCCAGGCATTTCAGTGTAATTCCAAGCAAAACAATCTGAATACTCCTTCAATAGACCGATCATCTCATCTCTAGGATCGGCCTCCAGGGTCTTGTTTACAAAAGTTGGCCTTGGAGTTTTACCATCTCCTATGTCAATCTCCTCCAATGGATCGGCCGATGTAAACCCCTGTCCTAGTTTATCAAGATCTCTGAATTCCTCTATCATGTGCCCCACAGAGGAATTAGATGATCTTTGTGTGATGGCGGACTTTCCGGTCTCGGGGACCGGATCATCCGTAATACTGTCTTTTCGCTGTGGTAGATGTTCGGTCTTAAAGCCCGAACTGTTTTGTGAAAGACCAGACCATCCGGCTTTGAGAGCCGAATTGTCCGTGATCAACGACTCATGAACTTCATGTGTATTCACCATTTAAACTTTATTTAGGATTTAGCCGATTCTCCATCGGCTCTAGCATTACAGGAATGAAACCTTTCTTATCTATACTTATGAACTGATAATCAGAAAAATCTACTCCTGTGAGACATGTAGCAGTCTCATAAGTCCAGAGTACAGGGGCATCGGCCACAGCGATGCAGGCCGATACATCAGCATGTACTTGTTCTACCTCATCGCCTACCCATTGTATTAGCATTTGATGTAATGTAGAAGGTATACATTGATTGGCATGAATCCAATCTCTACCTAGAATTAAACTGTAATTCCCTTCTACATCAGCGACGAAGAATGCAGCAGCAAGGGTCTTAGTCCCGATGGTTAATTCAACGGATGTGACTCCCCTGGCTTTAATCGAACTATCCCCAACACCACTGAGGGTCATGTTGGTTTTGACAAGTTCGTCATCTTGTTTACCTAATTTTCTGTATAATGAATAAGGCATTAGATTTACAGCCGCCCCTCCATCCACCAACATCTTAGCAATCGGTATTCCATCAATGTGACCGCGCACGAAGAGCGGCTTTAAATGATTTACCGATTCCTTTGGTTTAGTAAAGGCGGCTTCTTTAGGACCAAAATCAAACTGGGCAGCAACAGGTTCATCGTCGCCAATGATAGTGCAATCGGAAGAAAATGTAATAATATTTACATCCATACCTGGGCGTTCTGGAGAAGCCTCGTAGTCGACCAGGTCTTCTCGTAGCAGGTCGTCCTCTTCCATTGCTGTTGTCGTGTTGTTGGAGGCTTCCTGATGAACGGCGGACGGTCCACACGCGGGGGCCGGACAGTCCACGCCTGGTGCAGGTTGACTTTCTATTTCTGTGGCCATTTGTTTTTTCTCAACGGCCTTCGGTCTCCATTTCTTTTGTGGTGGCGGGTATAGTGGATGTGTGTCATTAAATGTCTTTTCCGCCTCCTTCTCCTGGCTCTCCTTTGCTCTTAGGCGCTGTAATTTTCTCTTTTGGGATCGTGTCAATCCCGCTGGGCACCATCGAGGCATGGAGTATTTTGGATCGGCTGTTTTGATGGTAGCCGTATCCTTTTCGGTTGTGTTGGCTGATTCGCCGAAAATCATCGGCCCTTTATTATCTCCCTGTATGACAACATCCGCAGTGCCTATTTTGATGATGTCCTTTTTTGTTCTTTGAGTTGCTACAGGCATATGCCCCCCTGCCAGATTGGTCGGCCTAGGAGGCCGAGTAGTCCGGCAACCTTGTTGGGCCTGTGCCTGGTGACCGGATTCAGCAGTGCTCAATCGGTCTTGCACTGGCGGTGCCAACCTATCAAAAACAGATGTTTGGGGTGCCCCCCAGGCGGGGTACTGTGGCATCCCAAATGGATATGGTGGCATGCCCCACATTTGATTTGGGACATATGGTGGAGGTAAGTATGTGTATGGATATGGCATAGATGGATAAGGAGGTGGAGGGGTCCATGTCGGCATGTTAGGTCTCAATTGTACAATAGGACCTTTCATTTCTTCCGATTGGTGATGTGGTCCAATCGGCCTGACCTGACGTTGCTCATGAATGGGTGAGCGGGGTCGCTTCGGTGGCCGGTCACTGGGGCCAGCCTTCTTCTTCACATATTTAGACAACAATTGATCGAAAGTCGGGCCAGGCTTGATCAGCCGACCAGCTGCTTTAAATGTATTTGTTTTCCACGTACCTATCTCTGGTCGTCCTGGTTTGAAGGTACGCGGTCGCTGCGAGCCCTGAGCATGGCCGGACCGTCCGCCAGAGCTCTCCGGACCGTCCGGTGGGGTCCCGGACCGTCCGCGCCTACGTGCCGGACCGTCCGGGATACGCAGCACGGGTTCCTGTATCTGTCTCCCTGTCTGCGCTTGCCCCCCAGTACTGGAGGTTGTGATGGTCACCTTTAGGGTCTCCCCTCCATCGGGAGTCTTCTCGGCTACCACTTTCCTGCAAGAAACTTTATGATTCTCATCGGCCTTTTTAGAATTGCCGATGATTGCCTCTTTGCCTTTGTCTTTATCGGCCGTGTTTGGCCGAACCAGGACTTTCTTGCCCTCGAAGTCGATCACGTTCATTGGAAATGGCTCTGTATCCACCTGCATTTCCTGAAATTTCAATCGTCCCTCATTAATGGCCGATTGAATCTGTCGTCGGAATACATTACAATCATTAGTGGCATGAGAAAATGAGTTATGCCACTTGCAGTATGCACGACGTTTTAGCTCGCCAGCGGATGGAACAGTGTGATTTATTTTAATATTGCCATTTTTGAGTAGTTCGTCAAATATTTTATCACATTTACCAACATTAAACGTAAACTTAACCTCCTCTTGCCGTTTCTTTTGAACCGGCTGCAAGGAGGAACAAGCCGAAGATTTGGCCTGTTTTGGCCAAACCATTTCGGCAGCATACACTTCTGTTGATTCGTCATCTGAGCTACTTTGGTCGTATTCTACTATATGTACGTTGTGACGCATTGTCTTAGTAGTTTCTTTGCTCCGGCTTTCGCAAGCCAAAGCCCTCTGGTGTAACTGTGCTAGTGTAAAAAATTGGATGCCTTCTAATCTCTCTTTTAAATAATATCGTAGACCGTTAAAGGCTAATCCTACTAGCTGTTTCTCTGCTAAATGAATTTGAAAGCATCGGTTTCTTGTATCTCGGAATCTCCGGATGTAATCATTAACCGATTCATCTTTTGTCTGTCGCAATGACGCTAAATCTACCAAATCCAATTCATAGTCACCGGAGAAAAAATGATCATGAAATTTTTGTTCTAAATCCCCCCATGATGAAATGGAATTAGGAGGTAAAGTGGCGTACCATGCAAACGCAGTTCCTGTTAAAGATAATGAAAACAAACGTACGCGAAATGCCTCTGTGTCGGCCAACTCTCCTAATTGTGCTAAAAATTGGCCTATGTGTTCACGTGTGTTCTTTCCTTGATCACCCGAAAATTTTGTGAATTCGGGTATCCTGGTTCCCTGTGGGTATGGGTGGTGATCAAATCGGCTGTCATAAGGTTTTCGATACGATTGCCCCCCAGGGACCATGCTTACTCCGAGCTTATCTCGGAACGCCCCGGCTATTTCTTCCCTTACTATATCAATGGCAGCCGGTGCGAGACCACCGGCTCTCTGGTCAAACATAGGTGGGGTTGGCTGGATATTAGCATGTTGTCTTTCCCCCCATTGGTTTGAGTTACGTGGCGCATTTCCATTTACTCTATATGGCTCATACGTTTGATCGTTTCTTTCAGGCCTTCCAGGTAGGGCCGGAAAGCTTTCCTGGGCTTTGGATCCTGAATTAGTGGGCTGGTGCATTGCATAGTGTGATGGGAAGTGTTGCTGGGACGGGCGAGGATTCATGTAATAATCCTCCTCAAAAGACTTATGCGCGGACTGTCCGGATACGTACCCGGACCGTCCGTGGTCATATGCGGACCGTCCGTTATTGTATGCGGACCGTCCGGCTGGGTAGTTTGGGTTCTGTGTCATATGTGGTGGCTCGGGCGCATATCTAGGTAACTCATTAAAAATAGGCCCGACTGCTGTTGGCCCGGACGGTCCGCGCTCACGTGCGAACGGTCCGGGCATGTGCAGATCGGCTGGTTTGCTGCCGATTTGCGGTTGCTTAGGGTACGTGTCCATCGGCATCCCATAAAGGGGTTGTGACTGGTCGTGACAACCTGTAGCCGATGTGTTACGCGCGTTATCCCCCAACTCAACCTCGTGCGAAGGAAAATTTGCGGTGCTAGATTTATCGAATGCACGTACTAGTCTCTTAAGATCACTTTGCATACCCCCTATGATGTTCTGCATTTGTTCACGCTGATCTTCTACATAATTTCTAAGAGATTGCAGATCGTTGGTATTACTTACATTGGGGATATCTGGCGTGGGTTGGAGCGAAGCCGGATCCGTTGCCCGATGTCGGACGACCTTGTTGTTCCTGTCCACTTTGAAGTTGGCCAAGAACTTTGCTTTCGCCTCCTGGATCATCCGCTCCTTGTGCTCCTCAAACTGGAGCTGCTCGTCAGCCGGCAAGGTTTCCCAAGTCGGCTCTATGATGTTGCTTAGAGAAATATCAGAGCTATCCTTTGAACCGGCCATTGAGGGCCGATCTGATGAGCTTAGATGTGTTGTCCCCAGCGGAGTCGCCAAAAAGTATGTTGACGCCTTTTCGGAGCGCCAAACACTCAACAGGAACCGTGGCGGTGCCCTCTGCACAGGGGCGGACGGTCCGCGCGCAGGGGCCGGACGGTCCGCGGCCTGGTGCGAGGCGCGGTGGTACTCTCTGCGCAGGGGCGGACTGTCCGCGGCCTGGGGCCGGACGGTCCGCGGCCTGGTGCGCGGCTAGGGCTCCTGCCTGACGACCGGACGGTCCGCGCCCTGGGGCCAGACGGTCCGCGCGTACGCAGGGACGGCGGAAGATCGCCGACGGCGCCTGGATCTCGCTCCCGGGAGGGACCCCGTCGGGGAGTAGAGATCCTAGGTGGTGTCTAGGCTCGGGCTGGCCGACCTAGACTCCTCTAATCGACGTAGAGCCGAAAAGAGACGAATAATTTGGGGATTGGATATCTAAACCTAAACTAGACTAGAACTACTCCTAGGATAAAATGCGAAATAGAAGTTGTATTGATTCGATTGATGATGATTACAAATCGGCCGTATACCTCTCTATTTATAGAGGAGGGGGGCTGGACCCTTTACAAACTAATTTCCGAGCTTTTCCCGTGATTTTAGCTAACAACCGTAACACAAAACTCGGAACCCTAATCTGTTCTGCGCACGCGCGGACCGTCCGGCCCCCAGGCGCGGACTGTCCGGACCGCGGACCGTCCGGCCTCAGGGCCGGACCGTCCGCAGGCTCAATTACGGTTCGAACACAATCTTTTTATTTTTTTGTCCCACGCAATTAGAGCAATCATCTGTTTTTCTCTATCCCCTTTCTTTCTTCCTCTTCCAATAATGTCTTAGGCCGACACAATGAGCCAGTGATATAGGTGTCGTGCTCGTGCCCCATGCGGGATGGTCCCCATGTCATGCCTGCCTCGCAAGGCGCACTTCGGCACTTGGCTATGCCTCGAGAGTGAGCCCCGCAGCGCACCACCACATAGCTCCGAAAGAAGAACAAGATAAGATAGAGGAGGAATAGGAGAGATTTCTCCTCCAGTGACATATGGATCCTATATAGTGTTTACTTAATCTGTCTTACTTCTGAAGATCAAGTTATGAAATTGATTTAGATTATATTGCCTCCAACGTGCCAGTTGAAATGGTTCGCGTTTGAACAAGTTTCTAGTAAATAATATTCATATGTGTGGTTCTAAATTAATTTATTATAAAAATATATTTTATAATTACTATAATGATGTTTATTTGATATCATAAATATTATTATTTATACTTCATCAAATTTAAGATACTAAAGCATAATACTTTGCTAAAATTATATTGTTTCCGGGATAGAGGGAGTATTTTACATCCTAGACCTCTCTTTTAATAAGTTCAATATACAATCCGTTAGACTTCCACAGCTTACCTCACAAAGTCACAACAACTCTGCAAGAAAAAAAAATGAAAGATATTCTAAAATAAAACTTAACTAGTTAGTTGCTCATATTTCATATGACATAAACAAACATAAGTTGCAGTGGTAGAGGCGCTCAGCTTTGCTCCCCATAGCTAGGGTTTGAATCCCCCCACCACCACTTTTTGCTACGCGTGCGAATTTCGGGCGGGACGCACGGGAGATGGAGAAGACAAGGAATTTGAGGGCACGTGGAAAGAGGAGACGACACACGAAGGTATAGTAGATAAGTTATTGAGTTATATAACGAGAATATAGAGGTAAAGGGCGTTTCTCGAAATTATCAACTTGCGGATATGGATACATATTGTTACAAATGACTATAAAGGACACTGCTAAAATATAGACGACGCACGTTGAAGTGCCTATGGGGCCCTTTGACTCCTTTCCTCTCTAATACAAAAGATGTACAACCCTCCAGGGCATTAAATAAAAAAAGACAACTTTGGCTTGAAATTTAGAACTATTGATTTCAAAATCGTCACCACTGGACACAATGCTTCACAAGCGTAAGAGCACGAACAAGCCAAACTACAAGCACATGTCATTGAGATAGAAAGTAAAACAGGTGATATGGATACATATTGTTATAGTGCCCTCTGTGTTTCCACCATGTCCCTCCACAGTTGCTATGTTTTAAAGAACAGCACCGTGAGAAGTCTCGACCACTAATTTACGGTAACATAAAATCAAGTAGCACAAGAAAAAGAATGAACTGTCTCAAGATCATATAAGCGACAAAAATTGACACTAGAAGCTGCGCACCAAAATTTGGTGCATGTACTCAAGCGCTCAGCGGCTGTTGTGGGAGTACGCGAGTCGGCAGCAGAGATCTTAGTTGCTCACTCCCAGGAAGCCCATCCTTCAAACGACTGAATGCTCCAATGACTCGATTCATGCTCTGTCGGAGTGAACATCAGTGAACCATATGATTAGTCGGTTACCATAACAGAATTAATTCGATTAAGAGCTACAGCAACTCCTATGCAGTAAAAAGCCAAATTTCATATAGAGACACAAATGTGTTAATTGGCATAAAAATAATGTTATATGTGAACTACGATTTAACTAGAAAAGTAAAAAAAAAGAGTTAGTCCAAGAGGAACTGAGGAAGCAATACATTCGGTTCAAACCAGAGGTCTAGGAAAAGGTTACCAGTCCTCAAGGTCAAAATAACAACATTTTATTCTATCTCATCAGTTAAATGAACAGATAAATCAACATCTGGTCAGCAAGCCTAGTACTGTCAAGAGGGGATGTGTACTGAACAAAACGTTCTAGAGGACACAACATTGTCAATGAAACAGACTTGAATGAAATGGGAGCTGTTGGGGGCCTTCGTCCTCCGAAGGTCCTCAAAAACATGATTTGACAATGTTTTCTAAGTGGATTATGTGAACAGGTATCTTCGGACTCAGAATTATAAACATAAAGCACGGTCAGGACGAAGCCTGAATCAGACGAAGGACGAGCTGATTACCAACTACGAAGGATGGTGCACAGCCGAAGTTATGCGCAGGGAAGCTTCGTCGCGATAGTAGAAAGGGGAACCGACTTAAAGATGAAAAGACTACGTGGGCCTTGACAGATTTCCATAAGCCATTAACAAATGTAATGGACATGGATGTAATTTTACGTGGGCTGCGTCCCGCGTCTATAAATAGATGAACAGTACTCCCGTACTGTTCACGCTGACTTGGCATTGGCTTTTGCGTCACGCTTGTACTTTCTACCTTCTCTCAGGACCGAAGGTACATTTGTAATTCGAAATCATTTCTATTTCTCCATGTTAATAAAATAGAAATGATTCTATGTTGATGTTTATATTTCACGCTTTATATGAATCCTTCGTCATTACTTATTATATTTACGAAGGTACGTTTCTTATGACCTTCGTCCTAAAATCATTATTTCCCGAAGGGGCATAATGTTTCGAAGGACGAAGGACTTTAGCATTTAACACTTTTTATGTTGCCTTGTTCTTAATCCGAAGCATTTGAGAACAAGTCCCCAACAGGAGCAACTGTGAAAATGTTCAGACTGGAAAACCGGCGTTCAGCGAGTTTGAGTACATGAATTTTGTCCAAGAGGACAATTAGCTCAAGAAGAGTGTATGTTCCACAAACAAAAGCAAAATTACGGAACAGAACAACTTGGTGACAAGCATATTCATCAAAATGAACTAGGTCGAGCAATCATAAAAATTGCAAATGCAAATATCCAAAATAGGCAATGTAACTTTGGACTTGGTATCCATTTTCTTAGTAAATTTTTTTTTTCTTGAACTCGCAAGAGGATTGCGTGTTATATTAATAAGAAAAAGGAAAGAGTAAAAAACAGGGGTTGGGGGCAACCCCAGCACACCCCCAGCAAGAACTAGACCACTACACCTTTAAACACCTAAGGACAACCTATGGAGCCTTCTGGTAGATGAGCTGCGTAATACTACTGATAGATTTAAACACATCATAAGAACTTTGTGTGGTCATTTGTCATCAATATTTCATAATATACCACAGAGTTAATAAATTTCAGCTTTATCTATCGGTATGACCAAATATATTACAAACATACAAGAAATACAGGTAACGGAAATATAGATGACACTGCTAGTGAAGCTTCTCCAGATAAAGGATAGATGGCATACCTCACCGCTGACACTGAACTTAAATTGATGAAGGTGCCAATGGTCCTGCTGCCACCTCTGACCCATTACAACAAAACCAACAACAGCACCAGCTGCCACAACTGAGCAGAGTGTAGTCACTCCTTTTATATGATGAAACAGATAAGTGGTTTTCTTTTTCCACCATCTTTCACAAGTATGATCAGCCTTGCATGTCGTATGATCTTTCTCTCGCTTAGCATTTATTTCTGTAGGGTGGGAATCTGGTACCGCAGCTTCACTGGCAGTAGGCAAGTCACTGTTGTCAGCTAGATTTTCATTACTTGCGCCATCAATTTCTTCAGGTGATACATGACACCAGTCATCATCGTTATTTCCAGCACAACTACTTTCCTTTTCAACGCTGTTTGTATTTGATTCATCATGCTCTGGTTCTATTGGCAAATTCTCATGCTCTGGTTCTATTGGCAAGTTTTCATGTTCACTTGGAGGGAACACGAAGCCATCTGACATGACTAATCCAGTTTGTGTGCCTTCCTGAATATTATTCACATTCCCATATCCAGGAAAATTAATTGGATCAAATCCTCTTCGGAATAATGGGCTAGCATATATTGATGAAGTCAGGGACAGCATATCCCATTCATCAGCCACAGGTGACTCTCCAGTGACCTCATTGTCATCTTCCATGCACAAAAACCTACCAAAACACCAAAAACTCGATATTAGATGTGAAAATTCAGAAGTTGAATGCTGGTGTAGATCATCATATTGTATCAATGCATCTCATAATACATGCTCATTCACAAAGATAATTCACTCATATGGATGCTTTAAGACACAAAAAATAACTGCTGCTTCCCAGTTGTAAGATAGTGGCTGAAAGAGAGAGAAAAACCATATGCTAATTAGCAAAGACCCATCCCCAACCATCATCACCACCAAATCATGGTTCATAAGTTTACTGCTTCACCTTTAGTCTGTGGCTTTAAAGCCATCATGTTCTTAATCAATTATGCCACTATACACAATTAGTGTTTTCACTATGATCCATGTCTTTGCAGTGCTCTCCAACTTCTTTTCACATCCTAGTAGTTTACCTCGCCATAATCATGCCTGACTGTGCTGCAACAAGACCTGCCATGTCCATCAAACTGACCTTCCAACATTCCTAAGCACAATCACACATGATACCTCTTCTGCCTATGTAATGACTACATCACACCAGCAAGCAAGGATCTTAAGTGAAGCCTTCTGACAGCTAGCATTGACATCTGCATTAACTTTAAAGATCACAGGATAATCTACGATGTCGCTTAAAATTCAAGATCCAAGTTGCAAGTGACACTAAATCAACAACACCGGACAAATCAGGAATATCATCTCCGACAAGGCAACTAGCTGAATTTCTTGCACAAAGACTCTAGGATGTCCTAGCACTCCTACCTAACCATTCTAAGACATGGGCATGCCATGATATCCTCCTGCGACGGGCTTATCCTTGTCCTGAGTTTCACTTGCTAAGACTCTTACGATACCAGTCATGCTATCTGCCCTGCTTGAGCAAATTAGGTTGCAAAACCTATCCAAATGAAGTTGAGTGGCGTCACAGAGGTAGTATGTACAGTGAAGTCCCACATTCAACCCAGTTTTTTCAGACGATGTTCTCATGGCTGGGGACAAAGGGGCAAAAGTCGTCTCAAAAGAAAAGGGAACACCATGAGCCCAGAGAAAATTCAGCAAACAGCTGGTGTACGACAAGACCATCTCAGAACGTTGCGGTAGCTAGCCCCAAGCCCCTCGTCGTCCAGGGATACGATTCCCACCTGCGCCGTGCGGGGAATCCGAGAACAGATCAGGAAGCGCGCCGCTGCCACGGCGAGCACCACGCAATGATTGAAAGAACAAGGTCCAGATGGGCGTGGGTCAGAGCAAGGTCGGTACCTGAGGTGAAACCAACGCTGGTGGATTGTCCGGCGAGGCCGGGTCGATCGATTCCACCAACGCCGGCGGCGCGGGGGCCTTTGAGTCGGGGGCAATTTGGCAATGAGAGAGCTTTCCTTTTCGTTTTCCCCCTCCGTGTGCACTAAATTAATTATATGTTTTTATTTGTTCGGTGCGGCGTTGGAGAGACAACCGTTTACCTACAACATGAATGAATAAAATGATTGATGGATGGATGGCACATGGCAGCGGGGATTTGGGTGTCACGGTGGGCCCCACGCATAGGGACGTGATTCGGACATGGTGCCAGAGCACAACCGCACAAGGGGCATCGCGGACAACGGGTCCATATCAGGGATTACATTTTCTTTTTTCAATTTTGGAAAACTATTTTATTCACCAAAATTTGATTTTTTATGTTTTCAAATTCACCAATGCTGTCCTTAGTTTGTTAGATAGCTCGAGCCAGTTTAATAGGCTTACCAGTTACACCAATTAAACACGAAGATTCGTATACATAAATACTAGTCGGTTGCCCGTGCGTTCCGACGGCTTACAACAATACTCACGTAAATTATACACAAAAAAAAATTTCAAAATTTTTTATTGATTGTCTCCACTCTCCGTATAATATTTTTTGATTTGGCTAACTGATGTTATCGTTTACTCCATACAATATGTCTTGGTACACGACCAATGAAGTGAGCGTTTAGAAGAGAGTTCACAACGACTGACTAAATGAACAGAGATTATAAAATGACATAATTTCACTATGCAGAGACCAAATAAGAGAAATTTGTGAGCTCAAGTTTCTAAAATAAGTCACATGAAGTCAAACTTATAAAAAAGATAGATCAAAATATGGAGTGATTGCTAAAGTCAGGCATCAATAAAAACTTGAGCGCTCCATATAAATTATGCTTGCAAGAGCCAAGAATGTCGTGCCGTGATTGGGTTGTAGCCTCGGCCCGGCCCGATACGATTATATTTTTATTTTATAAAAAAACGTATATACATATATACAATTTATATTCAATATTAAAAATATCTAATCATGATGTTCTACTAGTTAGACATCTTCACCCAGTGTCTCATGTCCTTCCATCAGGGCATGGGTTCGAACCCCATCTCCTGCACCGTTTTTTAATATTTTACGCTGGTTTAATTAAATGGGCCGACGAGCTGGCCCGGCACAGTCAACAGGCCGGCATGACGTGCCCCAAACCCCCTTTCCAAATAAGTGGAATGGTTGATAAACAGTCTATTTGGTTTGAAAAGGAGTTTATCAACCTACTATTTGACGGTAAGGAAAGGCTTAACAACTTTGTTACTAAACAAGTACTTATCCCTTAACAGACCAGGATGATATCAACAAAAGATGGGAAACACTCGTTCGGTCACTACGGAGAAGAACACCCTCAGGATTGTCGGGGATTCTTCTCCTTCGCTCCCTTCACTTCTCTTCTCCAAGAAAACAACACTAAAAATCATACCTGTCCGGGAGGTGAAGCAGAGGAAGGGAAGCCCTCGCTCTAACGCACATTTTACGCTGATTTAATTAAATGGGCCAACGAGCTGGCCCGGGACAGTCAACAAGCCATCATGACGTGTCTGGGCCAGAGTTGTGGCCCACGGGCGTCTGGCCCATGCTGGGCCGCCGTTTGGCCATCTATAGGCATGCATCGGATTAATTTGAAATAGTTGTGAGGGGTTATTTGTAAAAAGATAACGCAGGACGACCGTTGAAACTGGTGCTTTAAGTATAACTAGTTAGATGCTCGTGCGTTGCAACGGCATACAAAATATTTGACAAAATATTATACACAACGATTACATAAAAATGAACATCACATATATAATCGAAATCAATATCTAAAAAAATTGGCAACAACAAATACAGAAATAAACTGATACAAATTAAATTATACAATACAAATATAAAAAAACAAAGTTTTAGAAGCATGTTATTTAAGAATCTCACAAATTACATGTCTGTTGTTGTCTCGCCACTGAAGTGCAGCACACCTCAATGAGAACTTATTCTATAAGATAAGTGGTAATCTAGTTAATTTAGCTAAGCTGGACATAATCGTTTAAGTCGTTGCTCCCTCCTGACCATGGCGGCCACTCGATGCTCGTCGATAAGCCGCTGCGTCAACTCATTCTACGCCTTGAACAACCTCAAAGTGGGCCTGCGTTCACTTGCTCTCAACGTCGGGTAGGATAGAAATGAAATCCAACAAGGGACTAAAATAAACAAACCTCAACGTCGGGTAGGATAGAAATGAAATCCAACAAGGGACTAAAATAAACAAACAAAAATTGACACAAATTTGCTCAGACCATTGTATTCGCAAAGTTAAAAATTAATTCAATGATGAAACATATTTATCTAGCTAACCTACAGTTTCTAGCATTGATCACAGAAGGACCAAAAATCTTTATTAGTGTGGTTTATTGGATCTTGATCCAGCCGAACCCAAAAATAAAAGGAATAACCATGCTTTTGAGATTGAATTGCTTCTAAGATTGTTGATTCATCATTGTTTGACAAGTTTGCCTATTCAGAAAAAAGCTACTCAGTACAAATAGGGTGTCGATTGTTTTGGAAGACAATGTGGATTATTCTCACTGCACTCAATGCACATGTTTCTTACACATGAACACTTGCCTACTCATCATGTTAGTATTCAGATTCATGAAATCCATGGTTTGGTACTCAACAAAAAAGATAATTGAAAAGAAGAGAGCTCTATAGCATATATGGCCCTAACTGGTTTGTTGGTCTTTGGTCGTTTCTTAGTTATTTTTGGTGATTTCCGTTGTACTGGTTGTTCTCATTAGAGGGTCCTCCTCGTCTTAATACAAGGATACTATGCTCTCATGTGTGTTCAAGAAAAAAAGGGAAAATAAACATACTTGATCGTAACCTTTCTTGTTGTAGCTCTATAGGACTGAAACATGCTCATCGATAAGTCGTTGCGTCCACTCATTCCGTGCCTTAAACAACATTATTGCGCGACACCGTCTCCTCCAAGTGCACCTACGTTCACTTGCTCTCAACGTCGGGTAGGCTAGAAATGAAATACAACAAGGGACTAAATTTCGTCCATTTGTAACATCTTCTAGATCCAGAAATGTAAATCAGTTGAAGAGTGGGGCTAATGGTATCTGTAAAACTTACATTAGCATATAATAAAATCGGGACATTTGAGACTTAAACACTTATGCTATCTCCTTTCATGTCTCACTTCATTGGATTTATTATGGCAAAATAAAAGGAGGGTAGAAGATAAATGTAGCATGGAAACTGGATGATAAAAAATTTGCACAAGTAACCAATAATGATAAGAACAACTATGAGTATTCCAACTTCAGCTTTGAAATACATAATAGGATGTAATCAAACAAAGGTGTCAAATTGATAACCTTTCGCTTGTTTTATGGCTTCTTCACTGTCACACATATCCCAAGTATTTCTGTCAAAAAATCTTCCCACTTAAAATAGCTTTAGCTAACAGTCTTTATGGCATCAGTATGAGCAGATTTATTCGCAGAACCTATTTGAGATGTAATGGTGAAACTGGCCCTGCTCATCAGAGTGGGTCATCATATTCATGCTGTTTGATAATGGATAGTGGATGCATTACCAAAAATCAGCAACCCAGATTCAATGTGCAAACCCCACATTCAGTACCTTCCTCTTCATCATATCAAGCATCACATTATAATCATCATATTGATGGCCAGGCAATGGCTGAGGGGGGGGGGTCGAGCAGGGTAATCGATCTGGTCCCCAATTCCCATAGCCCCCCCTAGTGCATACAGGGACGATAGGCAGCTTGGCAGGCTGCATCCCACATGCAAGCAACACAAGGCAATACTGAACCTGAACGCTAGGGCACGCCGCACCCGCGAGGGTGATTATCTTACGACGATAGTCCTGTTGTCTAGGTTCTTGCTTCTGTCTTACTTCTATTTTTACCGCTCAAGTTTTTCCATGACAAATTGAATTATTTTAATTAGCTGATACCTAATAAAAAATAGTTCTTATGGTATTGGGGCCTCAGTCTATAACATTAAAAAAATAGACCTCCTATAGACATCAATTGCATCTAAGCGGTTTGAAAAAAATGATGACATGCATAAATAGATTCCAGAACAATATCTAGTGATATGATAACTCACATCAACCATCTTAGGCACTGTTGATTCTTTGAACATATTTGCCCATGGAAATTGAGATGCGCTCACAGAGTCACAGCTGCAAATGCTCGACCAAAGTAATCAGCAAACCTCATGAGCTGAATGTCCTGTTGATTCTCGTACGATGCCTGCACAGAACAAATAATCAGAATATACATACACAACAGAAAGTGTACCAACCTTTTGCAGGCTAATCCTAACACCAAAACCTAGAGCTCCGTGAGATCCATCTTTACATCTTAAGATTCGACTTTCAGGCAAGACAACAGTACTATATGGGATAGAATTTTGGTTCAATTTGATCCGAACCCGGTACATCCTAGTATTTCGTTGGAGTTTCATCAATTCCAGCGAGATCCATCGCTAAACCCTACCCAGATCCGATCCGTAAAAAGACGGACAAAACCTTGATCTGGACCATCATCACAAGATCTCATTTTTTAACAAGAATTCGACGGGGACGAGAGGTTTGACGCGGCCTTACCGAGATCTCGAAGAGGTGCGCTACGAGGTTCTCGACGTCGATCAGGACAGCGGCCTCGGCAACCATCACCTTCGGCTTCTTGACCTCTCCCTCCTGGCGTGGGGCAACACTATAGCAGCCTCATCAGAGTCGTCGTCGTCGGAGTAGACGGCGCCCGTGGCAGCGGCGATCTGCGCATCGTCGAGGTCGGCCGCCCTAGAGGCGAGCTGCTGCTGCAGCGCGCGGTGCCGTTGGACTGCAGCGCCAGAT
Organism: Zea luxurians; assembly: GCA_029449295.1. Taxonomy (NCBI): domain Eukaryota; kingdom Viridiplantae; phylum Streptophyta; class Magnoliopsida; order Poales; family Poaceae; genus Zea; species Zea luxurians. Next base: position 36,894,226 of record JAOPSE010000001.1, on the reverse strand, counting down.
TGAGCGTCGTGGCGCAGGGCGGCTGTGCCTGCTTGCGGTTGCAGTTGCACTTGGGGTACAACATCGTCTGCCAGCCGTACGAGGGGTCAAAGGAGGCAGTTGCCGCCATGGAGGAGGAGGAGGAGGTGCCCGCGAGGTTGTCCATCGCCATAGCTGCCACGCGCGCGCAGAGGGGGAGGCGAGGGTCCTCCTGGCTTTCGAGAGGCGACGAGTAGGAACAGGAAGGAAGAAAGCAGCTGTGAGAGAGACAAGGACGAGGGATGCGCAGGCATGGCTGGATTTTATTGTGAACGACAAGCCGAGGGTGCCGCGTGCGTCGCGTGCACTACACCACCCGCCCCCACCGAGCGGCGCGGGGGCTCCGGCCATTGCCCGTGGATGAGGACGCAGGCTGGCGCGGACGATCATCCATATCCATAGCGGATCGCATGCATGCGGGACTTGGGACACGGAGCTCCTAGGATGTAGCGGATCGGGACACAGAGTAGACGGGGTTGTTGCGTAGAGGTTGCAATGCGTCCGAGATGTAGCCGATCGGCGGGCGCAGACGTGAGCGCGGGTTGATTTGGAAAAAGTGGAAGGATCTTTTTGCAAAATATTGACGCACGACAACTGAAAGTCGCCTAGAGGGGGGGTAAATAGGGCGAAACTGAAAATCTCAAAAATAATCACAACTACAAGCCGGGTTAGCGTTAGAAATATAAACGAGTCCGCGAGAGAGGGTGCAAAAACAAATCGCAAGCAAATGAAGAGTGTGACACGCGGATTTGTTTTACCGAGGTTCGGTTCTCGCAAACCTACTCCCCGTTGAGGAGGCCACAAAGGCCGGGTCTCTTTCAACCCTTCCCTCTCTCAAACGGTCCCTCGGACCGAGTGAGCTTTTCTTCTTCTCAATCAAACGGGAACAAAACTTCCCCGCAAGGGCCACCACACAATTGGTGCCTCTTGCCTTGGTTACAATTGAGTTTTGATCACAAGAACAAATGAGAAAGAAAGAAAGCGATCCAAGCGCAAGAGCTCAAAAGAACACGGCAAATCTCTCTCGCTAGTTACTAAAGGCTTGAGTGGAATTGGAGAGGATTTGATCTCTTTGGTGTGTCTAGAATTGAATGCCTAGCTCTTGTAAGTGGTTGGAAGTTGGAAAACTTGGATGCAATGAATGGTGGGGTGGTTGGGGTATTTATAGCCCCAACCACCAAACTTGACCGTTGGCTGGAGGCTTCTGTTCGATGGCGCACCGGACAGTCCGGTGCACACCGGACAGTCCGGTGCCCCTGCCATGTCATCAATGCCGTTGGATTCAGACCGTTGGAGCTTCTGACTTTTGGGCCCGCCTGGGTGTCCGGTGCACACCGGACAACAACTGTTCATTGTCCGGTGCGCCGGTATGGGCACACCTGACGACTGCGCGCGCTGCGCGCACATTAAATGCACCGCAGGTAGCCGTTGGCGCCGAAATAGCCGTTGCCCCGCTGGTACACCGGACAGTCCGGTGTACACCGGACATGTCCGGTGAATTATAGCGGAGCGGCTACCGCGCGAACCCGAGGCTGGCGAGTTCCGGAGGCCGCGCTTCCTTGGAGCACCGGACACTGTCCGGTGTACACCGGACAGTCCGGTGAATTATAGTGCGCCGGCTTCCGAGAATTCCCGAGGGCGAAGAGTTTGAGTTGGAGTCCTCTGGGCGCACCGGACACTGTCCGGTGTACACCGGACAGTCCGGTGCCTTCAGCCAGAGGTGCCTTCGGTTTCTTCTTTGCTCCTTTGTTGAATCCAAAACTTGATCTTTTTATTGGCTAAGAGTGAACCTTTTGCACCTGTACAACTTATCCACTAGAGCAAACTAGTTAGTCCAATATTTGTGTTGGGCAATTCAACCACCAAAATTATTTAGGAACTAGGTGTAAGCCTAATTCCCTTTCAATCTCCCCCTTTTTGGTGATTGATGCCAACACAAACCAAAGCAAATGTAGAAGTGTATAATTGAACTAGTTTGCATAATGTAAGTGCAAAGGTTGCTTGGAATTGAGCCAATAAATACTTACATGATGCGCATGGATTGTTTTCTTTGTTTTTGACATATTGGACCAAGCTTACACCACAAGTTTTGTTTTTGCAAACTCTTTTGTAAATTCTTTTCAAAGTCCTTTTGCAAGATAGTCAAAGGCAAACGAATAAGATTTTGCAAGACATTTTCAAGTTTTGAAATTTTCTTCCTTTGTTCAAAATGCCTTCCCTTTGACTAAACAAAACTCCCCCTCAAATAAAGTCTCCTCTTAGTGTTCAAGAGGGTTTTAAGACATCAATTTTGAAAATACTACTTGCTCCCCCTTTAGAACACAAAGATATACCAATTTTGAAATTTACCAATTGAAAATCATTAATTTTAAAATTAGGGTGGTGGTGCGGTCCTTTTGCTTTGGGCTCATATTTTCTCCCCCTTTGGCATGAATCGCCAAAAACGGAATCATTAGAGCCCAATGAATCACTTTCTCCTCCTTTGGTCATAAAATAAATGAGTGAAGATTATACCAAAGATGGAGAGTGATGCGGAGCGACGACGACGGATGAGTAGTAGAGTGGAGTGGAAGCCTTGTCTTCGCCGAAGACTCCAATTCCCTTTCAATATACTTATGACTTGGTTTGGAACACACTTGAAAACACATTAGTCATAGCATATAAAAGAGACACGATCAAAGGTACATTTATGAGCTATGTGTGCAAGTTTAGCAAAAGAAATTCCTAGAATCAAGAATATTGAGCTCATGCCTAAGTCTGGTAAAAGATTTTTCATCAAGTGGCTTGGTAAAGATATCGGCTAATTGATCTTTAGTGTTAATGTATGAAATCTCGATATCCCCCTTTTGTTGGTGATCCCGAAGAAAATGATACCGAATGGCTATGTGTTTAGTGCGGCTATGCTCAATGGGATTATCCGCCATGCGGATTGCACTCTCATTATCACATAGAAGAGGAACTTTGGTTAATTTGTAACCGTAGTCCCGCAGGGTTTGCCTCATCCAAAGCAATTGCGCGCAATAATGACCTGCGGCAATATACTCGGCTTCGGCGGTAGAAAGAGCGACCGAATTTTGCTTCTTTGAAGCCCATGACACCAAGGATCTTCCCAAGAACTGGCAAGTCCCCGATGTGCTCTTCCTGTTAATCTTACACCCCGCCCAATCGGCATCCGAATAACCAATCAAATCAAAAGTGGATCCCCGAGGGTACCAAAGCCCAAACTTAAGAGTATAAGCCAAATATCTCAAGATTCGTTTTACGACCGTAAGGTGTGATTCCTTAGGGTCGGCTTGGAATCTTGCACACATGCATACGGAAAGCATAATGTCCGGTCGAGATGCACATAAATAAAGCAATGAACCAATCATCGACCGGTATACCTTTTGATCCACGGACTTACCTCCCGTGTCGAGGTCGAGATGCCCATTAGTTCCCATGGGTGTCTTGATGGGCTTGGCATCCTTCATTCCAAACTTGCTTAAAATGTCTTGAGTATACTTTGTTTGGCTAATGAAGGTGTGAAAGCTCTCTTGTGAGTTTTGGTGTTTGGATGACAACTCAATTAAAGGACTAACAAGTGTACTAAGTGTTGAACAGGTGCTTAAGGTAAAGCCTACAGGGTTCAACACAAGTGAACAATTGTGATGGTCCAAGAACTGGATTATGGATACATGATGGACATCACAAGTAGGATGGACATTGCATAAAGTGAGACTCGGGTGCGTAGCTCGGAGACAACTGATCAAGCCAAGGACGGAGGCAAGAAGAGCTTCGAGGTACCAAGTGCACGGGAGAAGGTCAAGGAGGCTGAGGAACCCAAAGCCAAGGGTGAAGAAGAAAGCTTGCAAAGTCAAGGGTGATCGAGTTGAGAACAGCTATGGCACATCAAGGATCACTACATAAGGACATGACTTACAACCAATGAGGTAACAGCTACAGTTATGTGGTGTAAGTCATAAGGCTCAAGATCAAGCTCTAAGAAGGAGATCAAGGTCACTAGAAGGAGAACAAGTGTCAAAACCAGAACTGGAAGCAGCCCAAAAGAGCTAAGTTCACCTTGATCTTTAGTTTGGGTTGTTCCTATGTTTGGAGATGTTCTATGTGACCTTTGCAGGATGTTGGAGCTAAGAAATGTCAATCTAGATCAAGTCAAACCGACTTGATGATTTATGAGTCCAACATCAAAGCTCAAGCATGTGATATGCTATAGATGTAATAATTAAGAGAAGGTATGTTTCTAGACTTAGTACATTGGTTTTGTGTACTAATATACTTGTCTAAGTGTTAGAAACAGAAAGAAGAAGAAAAGAAAAGAGGAGTAAAAGACTTGGCTGAGTGCAGCCAAGACTCAGCTCAGTCTGGCACACCGGACTGTCCGGTGGTGCACCGGACAGTGTCCGGTGCGCCAGGCTGGCTCGGCGTGAAGTAGCCGCTCTCGGGAATTCGCCGACGGCGTTCGGCTAAAATTCACCGGACTGTCCGGTGTGCACCGGACTGTCCGGTGAGCCAACGGTCGGCCAGGCCAACGGTCGGCCGCGCAATCTGCGCGGGACACGTGGCCGAGCCAACGGCTAGATGGAGGCACCGGACTGTCCGGTGTGCACCGGACATGTCCGGTGCGCCAACGGCTCCAAGGCTGCCAACAGTCGGCTTCGCCATAAAAGGAAAGAAATCGGGCACCGGACAGTGTCCGGTGTGCACCGGACTGTCCGGTGCGCCACCCGACAGAAAGAAAGTATTGCCTTCCAAATGGGATTCCAACGGCTCCTAGGCCCCTTGTGCCTATAAAAGGGACCCCTAGGCGCCTCCAGCTATATATAAGAGCAGCCAACAAGTGTAGACTTCACTCGAATCAATTCTCACTCTCCCTCTTGTGTGTAACTCTATAGTTTGTGTAGAAGGCACATCTATAAGCCTTAAGAGAGAGGAGAAGTGCTGCTTAGAGCTAGAGCAAGGTCTTGAGTGTACCGTTACTCTGCCGGGGTGCTGCCAAGAAGTTTGTAAGCAGCCGCGGTTCTGTTGTAACCCCACTCAATAGTGAAAGGCTCTATCTGTCATACTGACAGATCTGAGCAAACGGAGGAAGGAGTTGAAATAGACTCCAAGCCCAGGTGTGGCTAACTCCAACGAGGACTAGGCAAGCATTTCAGGCTTGGCCGAACCTCGGGATAAATCCTTGCGTCTGTGTGCTCTGTTCTGTATTGTACTCTGACTCTCTATCTTACTCGCTTATATATCTGCACTTCACTACTTACTTGTGGTACTAGCTTTCCTTGAAGTGCAGGATATTCGTAAGACAGGAACTTCAATTCCACTGCAACCTACTCGAAGGGTTCTTCACTCCACTGCGATCCTGTCTTCGAGTAGAGTAAGATTTAAGTTTTAAAGTGATAATTTTTATTCGCCTATTCACCCCCCCCTCTAGGCGACATCTAGATCCTGTTCCCGGGCCAAAGGGAACTTTCAATTGGTATCGGAGCAAGGCCTCTCCAGTGTGGGCTTAGCCGTCCGGAGATAACGATGTCGTCACAAGAGGTAACTGTAGAACTTCTTTTAGGCGATGGCTCTAATTACAAATCTTGGTCTGTCTCTATTTATAATGCTTTCATGAGTGTTGATTCTGATTTGAGACAGATCTTTAACAGAAGTATTTTTCCATCTGATATTAGTAAAAATCCCTCTAATGATGAACTAAGATGTTTTTCTCTAAATCACCGTGCTTGCAGCATCTTAGTTGATTCTCTTTCTAGAGGTGCTTATTTTGCCATCATGAGTAGTGATAATGATTTAATTATTGATGCTCATGATTTATGGAATAGAATTAAAGTAAAATATTGTGTGGCAAATTGTACTACTTCTACTCCCTATGTTGCTTGTGGTACTAACCTTTCAAAGGGAGAAGAAAAACGATGGCAACCAAACGATGAATCCACCTCACCGACAGGTTTGTCTTCCACTAGTTATAAATGTCTTATTGCTAACAATGATAGTGGAGACGAAAGCGATGATGAGGAGGAATATGATAGTGAGGATGAGTCTTCATCACCACAAGGTACATTTTTCTGTATTGCTTCCACTAATAATAATGACAGGGAAAATGAGACCGGTGATGTGGAAGAAGAGGAGATTCGCCGTTTCTACACCCATCTCAACAAAGAAGACAAAGTGCTCTTGGTTAAGTTGTTGAGGAGGAACAAGGAACAAGGCGAGACGCTTCTCAGGCTAGAGGAGACTCTCATCAAAACCAACGACAGCCTGGAGAAGATGACCAAAGAACATGAGGAGCTAAAGTGCTCCCATGATAATTTGGTCCAACGGTATGAATCTATTTTATTTGAGCAAAGAAATAATCATGATGTATCATCTGATGTTGCTCAACTTAAAACTGAGAATTCTATGCTTAAGAGTCAAGTAGAAATGATAAATTTAGAAAAACTTGCTCTAAGTGAAAAATATGATATGCTATCTTATTCTCATAATGAATTAGTTGATGACCATATCATGCTTAATGTTGCTCATGAGGTTGTAATTTCAAACTTAAATTCATGTGAACCTCATTCTCGCACGTGTGCGCATTTGAATTGTATATCATCATGTGCTAACCCCTGTTGCTCAAAAGAAAGCCAATCATTGATTGAGCAACAAGTTTTAGGGTCACAAAAGAAATTCTGTGGGAATAAGAAGCAACGACAACTGAGGAGAAGACGCTTAGCTCAACTCTCTCAAGATATCCACGGGCGCGTGGTGAAGAAGCTTGAGAAAGGAAAAACTGCAGCAAGTGTTAAGCTCAATAAGAAGAATGTTCCCAAAGCTATAAATGAAGAAATCAACATGAACGAGGAAAAAGGTAAAAATTCAATTAGTCATGTTGTTTGTACTAATCATCTCTCCATGTCCTTCAAGCACAAAAAGGGAAGAGGAAAAAGGAGGTGTTTCAAATGCAAGGAGATAGGCCACCTCATCGCATCCTGTCCGTACAAAGACAAGGATGAAGGGACAAGAAGTTGCTTTGGATGCAACAATAAGGACCACATTATCACTTCATGTCCGGTCATGAAGAATCAAGGATGTGCATCCTCCAAGATGACCCTCACCAAGGAAAATGACAAACAGCAAGCGTCATGTCAGGTTGAGCGACGCTTCTGCTACAAGTGTGGTGAGCAGGGTCATATATCAAAGGTATGTTATAAAGGTAAGATTCCTAAAGAAGTGAATGTGTGTCAATCTCATTCACTTAGGAGACCCAAATCATACACTTGTGCTAGATCTATAATGAGATCACCTAGAACTAGCACAAAGGTCATTTGGGTACCAAAGGCACATTTAGATGATCATTATGGACCCATCCCGAGATGGGTACCAAACTGTGCTAACTAGACCACGCAGGTGCCTTGAGATGGACTGGAGACCATGGGAGAGATTAAGACGGTTATCTAAAACTCTATGCCTAAGCTGTTAATTGTTTTGGTGTTTATTGACCCAAGGTTGAATTATTGTGAAACACTAATCCCATGTTCATCTCAAGTGAAATAAGGTGTATAGGTCCTGAATCATTATTGGTGAATCAAGTAAAGGACCTTGATGAGAATCTACAACATGCTCTCCAAAGGACGGTACCCCGTGTATTTTAAGTACATAATTACAATTTAGTATTGCTCTTAAGTTGGCTTGTTGTGCTACCTATCTTTGGAGTAGTTATGCTTTATGATTGTCTGTGTTAAATGAATCATAATGATGTTTGCTTAATCATGACTGGTGCTATATAGGATATATCTTTTGAATCATTCATGGGTATCTATTTCATTTGTTATATCCACAACGATTAACTCTCTTGGTGTATATGGATAAACCTGTAACTTTTTGTAAGTCATGCTATGTGCAAATATGACATTTTGTTTAGTGCATGTTCACATGATTACCCTAGTTTAGTATTGTGTGAAATTCAAATCCATGTCGTGCCCTTTTGAGCTATGAGGTGTGTGAGCAAAAGGAGTCCTGAATTGGTGATAACAAGTGCTCTCATAAAGGCAAAGGTATAGAAAATGAAGCTATGCAATTTCATTAAATATTCTTGAAATTCCATTCATTGTGATCATAGCTATGTTCTTGTCTTTCAATTGGTAATATCTTGGTTTAGGTAATTTATGCCTTTAAAATGTTGTTTCTTCTGTGCATCTAAGAAACCTTCTTAATCATGACATGCTTAGATATTTCGCTTTATATACATGATTGTGTTGATCTTCAATTGGTATATGCAATGATAGTTAAATATGAAGCATGTACAGGTTGAGTAAATGTTAGACTTCCGTGAGTATTCAATTGGCTTAGGTGTCACTGAGGCGTGCATTGTTGTATTTAGTCAACCTTTCATTCAGCCTTCAATTGGTGTTAAGTGGCGTTTCATTTGATATTCAAATTGGCATCTTTGGGTGATGAAAGTGGTAGAGTATGCCTTGACCAAGGTATGTTGTGATCCTCTAGTTCTAAGGAAGCTAGAATGTGCAAAGTGCAAGTCATTCAAATACTTGATGCACAACTTGAGGGGGAGCACACATAACTTGTGTCTTTTGAGACTAACTGTTTCTTGAGTGATCTTGTATAGTCTCTAGGTGGAAAAGAGAAGATAAGCAAGAAATGGAGCAATCTGGACTTGGGTACCTCTGTAAGTCAAGAAATTGGTATCTCAAGTTGTGAGTAAGTGCATATCTTTAGATTGCTCATGCTCTATAATATCTGGTGATAATAGATGATAATAAATGAACTTTGCAATTGGTATCTTTCAATTGGTAGCCGTAATAGTTCGCTTCAATTGACATCTTTTGATAATCATGAGAATAGAAGTTTCTTCTTGTGCCCAATACTATAACTTGTTCTAAGCTTGATGTCTTAGCAACAAGAAAAAGTAAGGATAAAGAATCAGGCACAAGTGTGAAGAAGCTCTTGAGAGATTAGATACTTTCAAGATGGGAAGTACACTACAACATGGTAAAGGTACAAAGGGAGTATTAATCTTTTTGCATATATGTATCTTGCCTAAATGTTGATCGGGCATATGCTCAATAAGTAAGGGGGAGTTTGGATAGTCGTTTTCCTCCTTAACACCCTGCTGTCCCTTGACATCATCATATATTCTTGCTTGAGTATGGTTTTTGGTGTTTGATGTCAAAGGGGGAGAATTTGTGTATTAAAGCTTATCTCAACCTGAGAGGAAAGCTTATCCTAATGGGTGATGTGTTAGTCTGAGCTTTGCCAAGTATGATATTCATATGTTTCTTGCAATGTTGCTCATATGGACTAGTGTTTCCGCTGCGATGAATTATTTGGCTTCTATAGTGTAATAGATAGCCATGTGGTTAATGGTGCTTTAAGATTGTCTTAAATTAGTGTCTTAGTTTAAATTGGTATCTTAATGATGAATAGTGGTAGGTTGATATTCCTGTGATATATCCACTATTTTGAATGGTGTTTAACTCTGATTATGTGCATTTGTGTGTTATAGCATCATGGTTTGAATCTTGTCTCAATGCTTCCTAAAAGGTGCTAAGGTGTAAAAATGTTTCGAACTGCCTAAGTATATGCAAATTGGCGTCTGAGGCCAAAATTAGGTTCTTGAAGTAAGCACATATTTAGGGGGAGCATTCTATAAACTTAGAATTCAAAATTTGTGCTTCAAATCTTATTCTTATGTAAGCTTTAATTGTGTTGCCATCAATCACCAAAAAGGGGGAGATTGAAAGCTCTCTTGTGAGTTTTGGTGTTTGGATGACAACTCAATTAAAGGACTAACAAGTGTACTAAGTGTTGAACAGGTGCTTAAGGTAAAGCCTACAGGGTTCAACACAAGTGAACAATTGTGATGGTCCAAGAACTGGATTATGGATACATGATGGACATCACAAGTAGGATGGACATTGCATAAAGTGAGACTCGGGTGCGTAGCTCGGAGACAACTGATCAAGCCAAGGACGGAGGCAAGAAGAGCTTCGAGGTACCAAGTGCACGGGAGAAGGTCAAGGAGGCTGAGGAACCCAAAGCCAAGGGTGAAGAAGAAAGCTTGCAAAGTCAAGGGTGATCGAGTTGAGAACAGCTATGGCACATCAAGGATCACTACATAAGGACATGACTTACAACCAATGAGGTAACAGCTACAGTTATGTGGTGTAAGTCATAAGGCTCAAGATCAAGCTCTAAGAAGGAGATCAAGGTCACTAGAAGGAGAACAAGTGTCAAAACCAGAACTGGAAGCAGCCCAAAAGAGCTAAGTTCACCTTGATCTTTAGTTTGGGTTGTTCCTATGTTTGGAGATGTTCTATGTGACCTTTGCAGGATGTTGGAGCTAAGAAATGTCAATCTAGATCAAGTCAAACCGACTTGATGATTTATGAGTCCAACATCAAAGCTCAAGCATGTGATATGCTATAGATGTAATAATTAAGAGAAGGTATGTTTCTAGACTTAGTACATTGGTTTTGTGTACTAATATACTTGTCTAAGTGTTAGAAACAGAAAGAAGAAGAAAAGAAAAGAGGAGTAAAAGACTTGGCTGAGTGCAGCCAAGACTCAGCTCAGTCTGGCACACCGGACTGTCCGGTGGTGCACCGGACAGTGTCCGGTGCGCCAGGCTGGCTCGGCGTGAAGTAGCCGCTCTCGGGAATTCGCCGACGGCGTTCGGCTAAAATTCACCGGACTGTCCGGTGTGCACCGGACTGTCCGGTGAGCCAACGGTCGGCCAGGCCAACGGTCGGCCGCGCAATCTGCGCGGGACACGTGGCCGAGCCAACGGCTAGATGGAGGCACCGGACTGTCCGGTGTGCACCGGACATGTCCGGTGCGCCAACGGCTCCAAGGCTGCCAACGGTCGGCTTCGCCATAAAAGGAAAGAAATCGGGCACCGGACAGTGTCCGGTGTGCACCGGACTGTCCGGTGCGCCACCCGACAGAAAGAAAGTATTGCCTTCCAAATGGGATTCCAACGGCTCCTAGGCCCCTTGTGCCTATAAAAGGGACCCCTAGGCGCCTCCAGCTATATATAAGAGCAGCCAACAAGTGTAGACTTCACTCGAATCAATTCTCACTCTCCCTCTTGTGTGTAACTCTATAGTTTGTGTAGAAGGCACATCTATAAGCCTTAAGAGAGAGGAGAAGTGCTGCTTAGAGCTAGAGCAAGGTCTTGAGCGTACCGTTACTCTGCCGGGGTGCTGCCAAGAAGTTTGTAAGCAGCCGCGGTTCTGTTGTAACCCCACTCAATAGTGAAAGGCTCTATCTGTCATACTGACAGATCTGAGCAAACGGAGGAAGGAGTTGAAATAGACTCCAAGCCCAGGTGTGGCTAACTCCAACGAGGACTAGGCAAGCATTTCAGGCTTGGCCGAACCTCGGGATAAATCCTTGCGTCTGTGTGCTCTGTTCTGTATTGTACTCTGACTCTCTGTCTTACTCGCTTATATATCTGCACTTCACTACTTACTTGTGGTACTAGCTTTCCTTGAAGTGCAGGATATTCGTAAGACAGGAACTTCAATTCCACTGCAACCTACTCGAAGGGTTCTTCACTCCACTGCGATCCTGTCTTCGAGTAGAGTAAGATTTAAGTTTTAAAGTGATAATTTTTATTCGCCTATTCACCCCCCCCCTCTAGGCGACATCTAGATCCTGTTCCCGGGCCAAAGGGAACTTTCAAGGTGCCCTCTTGGAGTTGCTTGACTTGGAATCCTAGAAAATACTTCAACTCCCCCATCATCGACATCTCGAATTTTTGTGTCATAATCCTACTAAATTCTTCACATGTAGATTTGTTAGTAGACCCAAATATGATATCATCAACATAAATTTGGCATACAAACAAATCATTGTCAAGAGTCTTAGTGAATAAAGTAGGATCGGCCTTGCCGACTTTGAAGCCATTTGCAATAAGGAAATCTCTAAGGCATTCATACCATGCTCTTGGGGCTTGCTTGAGCCCATAAAGCGCCTTAGAGAGCTTATAAACATGGTTAGGATACTCACTGTCTTCAAAGCCGGGAGGTTGCTCAACGTATACCTCCTCCTTGATTGGTCCATTGAGGAAGGCACTCTTCACGTCCATTTGATAAAGCTTGAAGCCATGGTAAGTAGCATAGGCCAATAATATGCGAATTGACTCAAGCCTAGCTACGGGTGCATAGGTTTCACCAAAATCCAAACCTTCTACTTGTGAATACCCCTTGGCCACGAGTCGAGCTTTGTTCCTAGTCACCACACCATGCTCGTCTTGCTTGTTGCGGAAGACCCACTTGGTTCCTACAACATTTTGATTAGGACGTGGAACTAAATGCCATACCTCATTCCTTGTGAAATTGTTGAGCTCCTCTTGCATCGCCATCACCCAATCCGAATCTTGAAGTGCTTCCTCTACCCTGTGTGGCTCAATAGAGGAAACAAAAGAGTAATGTTCACAAAAATGAGCAACACGAGATCGAGTAGTTACCCCCTTATGAATATCGCTGAGGATGGTGTCGACGGGGTGATCTCGTTGTATTGCTTGGTGGACTCTTGGGTGTGGCGGCCTTGGTTGATCATCTTCCTTGTCCTCATCATTTGCATCTCCCCCTTGATCGTTGCCGTCATTTTGAGGTGGCTCATCTTCTTGATCTTTTTGTTCAACGTCTTGAGCCTCATCCTCAATTTGAGTTGGTGGAGATGCTTGCATGGAGGAGGATGGTTGATCTTGTGCATGTGGAGGCTCTTCGGATTCCTTAGGACACACATCCCCAATGGACATGTTCCTTAGCGCTATGCATGGAGCCTGTTCTTCTCCTATCTCATCAAGATCAACTTGCTCTACTTGAGAGCCGTTAGTTTCATCAAACACAACGTCACAAGAAACTTCAACAAGTCCTGAGGACTTGTTAAAGACTCTATATGCCCTTGTGTTTGAGTCATATCCTAGTAAAAAGCCTTCTACAGTTTTAGGAGCAAATTTAGATTTTCTACCTCTCTTAACAAGAATGAAGCATTTGCTACCAAAAACTCTAAAATATGAAATATTTGGCTTTTTACCGGTTAGGAGTTCATAAGATGTCTTCTTGAGGATTCGGTGAAGATATAACCGGTTGATGGCGTAGCAGGCGGTGTTGACCGCCTCGGCCCAAAACCGATCCGGTGTCTTGTACTCATCAAGCATAGTTCTTGCCATGTCCAATAGAGTTCGATTCTTCCTCTCCACTACACCATTTTGTTGTGGAGTGTAGGGAGAAGAGAACTCATGCTTGATGCCCTCCTTCTCAAGGAAGCCTTCAATTTGAGAGTTCTTGAACTCCGTTCCGTTGTCGCTTCTAATTTTCTTGATCCTTAAGCCGAACTCATTTTGAGCCCGTCTCAAGAATCCTTTTAAGGTCTCTTGGGTATGAGATTTGTCCTGCAAAAAGAACACCCAAGTGAAGCGAGAATAATCATCCATAATTACAAGACAATACTTACTACCGCCGATGCTTATGTAAGCGATCAGGCCGAATAAATCCATGTGTAGGAGCTCCAGTGGCCTGTCGGTAGTCATGACATTTTTGTGTGGATGATGGATGCCAACTTGCTTCCCGGCTTGGCATGCGCTACAAATCCTGTCTTTCTCAAAATGAACATTGGTTAGTCCTAAAATGTGTTCTCCCTTTAGAAGCTTGTGAAGATTCTTCATTCCAACATGGGCTAATCGGCGGTGCCAGAGCCAACCCAAGTTAGTCTTAGCAATCAAGCAAGTGTCGAGTTCAGCTCTATCAAAATCTACCAAGTATAGCTGACCCTCTAACACTCCCTTAAATGCTATTGAATCATCACTTCTTCTAAAGACAGTAACACCTATATCAGTAAATAGACAGTTGTAGCCCATTTGACATAATTGGGATACGGAAAGCAAATTGTAATCTAAAGAATCTACAAGAAGAACATTGGAAATAGTATGGTCAGGTGATATAGCAATTTTACCCAATCCTTTGACCAAACCTTGATTTCCATCCCCGAATGTGATAGCTCGTTGGGGATCTTGGTTTTTCTCATATGAGGAGAACATCTTTTTCTCCCCTGTCATGTGGTTTGTGCACCCGCTGTCGAGTATCCAACTTGAGCCCCCGGATGCATAAACCTACAAAACAATTTTAGTTCTTGACTTTAGGTACCCAAACGGTTTTGGGTCCTTTGGCATTAGATACAAGAACTTTGGGTACCCAAACACAAGTCTTGGAGCCCTTGTGTTTGCCCCCAACAATTTTGGCAACTACCTTGCCGGATTTGTTAGTTAAAACATATGATGCATCAAAAGTTTTGAATGAAATAGCATGATCATTTGATGCATTAGGAGTTTTCTTTCTAGGCAACTCGGCATGGGTTGGTTGCCTAGATCTAGATGTCTCACCCTTATACATAAAAGCATGGTTAGGGCCAGAGTGAGACTTCCTAGAATGAATTTTCCTAATCTTGCTCTCAGGATAGCCGGCAGGGTACAAAATGTAACCCTCGTTATCCTGAGGCATGGGAGCCTTGCCCTTAACAAAGTTAGATAAATTCTTTGGAGGGGCATTAATTTTGACATTGTCTCCCTTTTGGAAGCCAATGCCATCCTTAATGCCAGGGCGTCTCCCATTATAGAGCATGCTTCTAGCAAATTTAAATTTTTCATTTTCTAAGTCATGCTCACTGATCTTAGCATTAAGTTGTGCTATGTGATCATTTTGTTTTTTAATTAAGGCTAGGTGATCATGAATAGCATCAACATTAATATCTCTACATCTAGTACAAATGGAAATATGCTCAGTAGATGTAGAAGGTTTGCAAGATTTTAATTCAATGACCTTAGCATGCAACAAATCATTTTTAGTTCTAAGGTCGGAAATAGTAGCATTGCAAACATCAAAATCCTTAGCCTTAGCAATTAATTTCTCATTCTCATTTCTAAGGCTAGAGAGAGAAATGTTCAATTCTTCAATCCTAGCAAGTAAATCATCATTATTATTTCTAGGATTTGGAATTGAAACATTGCAAATATGAGAATCAACCTTAGCTAACAAATTAGCATTTTCATTTCTAAGGTTGTCTATAGTCTCATGGCAAGTACTTAGCTCACTAGACAATTTTTCACATTTTTCTATTTCTAGAGCATAAGCATTTTTAACCTTAACATGCTTCTTATTTTCTTTAATAAGGAAGTCCTCTTGAGAATCCAAGAGATCATCCTTCTCATGAATAGCACTAATCAATTCATTTAGTTTTTCTTTTTGTTGCATGTTGAGGTTAGCAAAAAGAATGCGCAAGTTATCCTCCTCATTTTTATCATCATTCTCATCACTAGATGTTTCATATTTAGTGGAGAACCTTGATTTTACCTTCTTTTTGCCGTCCTTGGCCATGAGACACTTGTGGCCGACGTTGGGGAAGAGAAGGCCTTTGGTGACGGCGATGTTGGCGGCGTCCTCGTCGTCGGAGGAGTCGCTTGAGCTTTCATCGGAGTCCCACTCCCGACAAACATGGGCATCGCCGCCCTTCTTCTTGTAGTACTTCTTCTTCTCCTTTCTTCTTCCCTTTTTGTCGTCGCCCCTGTCACTGTCACTAGACATAGGACATTTTGCAATAAAGTGACCGGGCTTACCACACTTGTAGCAAACCTTCTTGGAGCGGGGTTTGTAGTCCTTCCCCCTCCGTTGCTTGAGGATTTGCCGAAAGCTTTTGATGATTAAGGCCATCTCCTCATTGTCGAGCTTGGAGGCGTCAATTGGTTGTCTACTTGGTGTAGACTCCTCCTTCTTCTCCTCCGTTGCCTTGAAGGCCACGGGTTGCGCCTCGGATGTAGAAGGTTCGTCAAGCTCGTTGATCTTCTTTGAGCCCTTAATCATGCATTCAAAGCTCACAAAATTCCCGATAACTTCCTCGGGGGTCATTAGTGGATATCTAGGATTACCACGAATTAATTGAACTTGAGTGGGGTTAAGAAAAATAAGTGCTCTTAAAATAACCTTAACCACCTCGTGGTCATCCCATTTTTTGCTCCCGAGGTTGCGCACTTGGTTCACCAAGGTCTTGAGCCGATTGTACATGTCTTGTGGCTCCTCCCCTTGGCGAAGACGAAAGCGACCGAGCTCCCCCTCGATCGTTTCCCGCTTGGTGATCTTGGTGAGTTCATCACCCTCGTGCGCCGTCTTGAGTAGGTCCCAAATCTCCTTTGCGTTCTTCAACCCTTGCACTTTGTTGTATTCCTCCTTGCTTAGAGAGGCAAGGAGAATGGTTGCGGCTTGGGAGTTGAAGTGCTCGATTTGGGCCACTTCGTCCGTGTCGTAATCTTCATCCCCTATTGATGGTACCTGTACTCCAAACTCAACAACATTCCATATACTTTTGTGGAGTGAGGTTAGATGAAATTTCATTAAATCACTCCACCTAGCATAATCTTCGCCGTCAAAAGTTGGCGGTTTGCCTAATGGAACAGAAAGTAATGGAGTATGTCTAGATGTACGGGGATAGTTTAAGGGGATCTTACTAAACTTCTTGCGCTCTTGGCGCTTAGAAGTTACGGACGGTGCATCGGAGTCGGAGGTGGATGTTGATGAAGTGTCGGTCTCGTAGTAGACCACCTTCCTCATCCTCTTGTGCTTGTCCCCACTCCGATGCGGCTTGTGAGAAGAAGATTTTTCCTTCTTCTCCTTGTGGTGAGAAGAGGAAGATTTTTTCTCCTTCCGCTTGGAGGAGTTCTTCTTCTTCTCCCTTCTCTTGGTGCGGGACTCTTCCGATGAAGTGCTCCCTTGGCTTGTAGTGGGCTTGTTGTCGCCGGTCTCCATCTCCCTCTTGGTGTGATCTCCCGACATCACTTCGAGCGGTTAGGCTCTAATGAAGCACCGGGCTCTGATACCAATTGAAAGTCGCCTAGAGGGGGGGGGGGGTGAATAGGGCGAAACTGAAAATCTCAAAAATAATCACAACTACAAGCCGGGTTAGCGTTAGAAATATAAACGAGTCCGCGAGAGAGGGTGCAAAAACAAATCGCAAGCAAATGAAGAGTGTGACACGCGGATTTGTTTTACCGAGGTTCGGTTACGCAAACCTACTCCCCGTTGAGGAGGCCACAAAGGCCGGGTCTCTTTCAACCCTTCCCTCTCTCAAACGGTCCCTCGGACCGAGTGAGCTTTTCTTCTTCTCAATCAAACGGGAACAAAACTTCCCCGCAAGGGCCACCACACAATTGGTGCCTCTTGCCTTGGTTACAATTGAGTTTTGATCACAAGAACAAATGAGAAAGAAAGAAAGCGATCCAAGCGCAAGAGCTCAAAAGAACACGACAAATCTCTCTCGCTAGTTACTAAAGGCTTGAGTGGAATTGGAGAGGATTTGATCTCTTTGGTGTGTCTAGAATTGAATGCCTAGCTCTTGTAAGTGGTTGGAAGTTGGAAAACTTGGATGCAATGAATGGTGGGGTGGTTGGGGTATTTATAGCCCCAACCACCAAACTTGACCGTTGGCTGGAGGCTTCTGTTCGATGGCGCACCGGACAGTCCGGTGCACACCGGACAGTCCGGTGCCCCTGCCATGTCATCAATGCCGTTGGATTCAGACCGTTGGAGCTTCTGACTTCTGGGCCCGCCTGGGTGTCCGGTGCACACCGGACAACAACTGTTCATTGTCCGGTGCGCCGGTATGGGCGCGCCTGACGACTGCGCGCGCTGCGCGCACATTAAATGCACCGCAGGTAGCCGTTGGCGCCGAAATAGCCGTTGCCCCGCTGGTACACCGGACAGTCCGGTGTACACCGGACATGTCCGGTGAATTATAGCGGAGCGGCTACCGCGCGAACCCGAGGCTGGCGAGTTCCGGAGGCCGCGCTTCCTTGGAGCACCGGACACTGTCCGGTGTACACCGGACAGTCCGGTGAATTATAGTGCGCCGGCTTCCGAGAATTCCCGAGGGCGAAGAGTTTGAGTTGGAGTCCTCTGGGCGCACCGGACACTGTCCGGTGTACACCGGACAGTCCGGTGCCTTCAGCCAGAGGTGCCTTCGGTTTCTTCTTTGCTCCTTTGTTGAATCCAAAACTTGATCTTTTTATTGGCTAAGAGTGAACCTTTTGCACCTGTACAACTTATCCACTAGAGCAAACTAGTTAGTCCAATATTTGTGTTGGGCAATTCAACCACCAAAATTATTTAGGAACTAGGTGTAAGCCTAATTCCTTTTCAACAACCATTGAAACTGGTACTTTAAGAATAGTATAGATATATAACAGAAAACATGTTCACAATTTAAGTGTTTAACACTTCGAATCTAAAAACTATTGTAACATTATTGTCATATTATCATCCTAGTTTATAACTTTCAATGTTAAATCAAACAAACAAATGTATGTTAGAGTTATAGATTTACAAACCCTTATTATAATAAAATAGCAACAAGCATCATTGTAGTGCAATCCATCATCCATTGCACAAACATGTAATATTTCATTGCACAACACTAATGATGTATGATGTTGACAAACATAAGTTCACAAAACTACAATCAATAATCAAATATTAAATATGCAATGCAAGTATGTAGCTATGCAACAGTGCAATAATGCAATATTTAATTACATGGCACATCCACACATGTTCATATCATAGATCACAACTGAAAGTCGCCTAGAGAGGGGTGAATAGGCGAAACCTGAAAATTAAAACTTTATCCCCCAACTAGGTCCTTTGATTAGTGGTCAGAATAAGATATACAATTATCGAAGTATAAAAACTAAGTCCTTGCTTGTAAAGAGTATTGCTTTCAAATAATGCGGAATTGATAAAACAATACAACTAATAGGTCTATGAGAATAAAGCAAGGGGGCTTAGATAAGAAGAGCAATGACACAAGTTCTTTCTTGCGATGTGTTGCTTCACTACATGAGAATTTAACTTAAAGCAACACCAAATAGTATTAGCAAAGAATAGTGCAAGAAAACTTAGAAAGGGAAAGAACAAATAAATCACAAGCAATAAGCACACGAGACACGGGTGATTTGTTTTACCGAGGTTCGGCCCTCGAAGGCCTAGTCCCCATTGAGGAGTCCACTAAGGACGGGTCTCTTTCAACCCTTTCCCTCTCTCCACCGATCACCAAAGACCGGCGAGCTCTTCTTCTTCTTCTCTAGGATCACTTAAGACCCCGCAAGGATCACCACACACTTTGGTGTCTCTTGCTAGCTTTACAAGCCTCCAAAACTTTGGAGGAAGTTCAATGGGAGTCAAAACTCCACGCGCAAATGAACACAAAGATGTAGCACACACTATCTCTCAATGAATCTCACAAGGCGCTAGTGCTAAACTCAAATGAGCAGCTCTCTCTTACTTGCTCTCTCTTTTGTGGCACTTGTGTTGGTTATAGTGGTCTAAATCTTGTGTATAGGATGGATCAATGAATAGAGGTGGTTGGGAGGGCTTGAATATGTCAACTAGATGACTTGGAATGTTGCTTGGGCTCCCCCACTTGAAGTGGCCGGTTGGGGTGGTATTTATAGCCACCAACCAAATTGTAGCCGTTGGAGAAGGCTGCTGGCGATGGGCGCACCGGACAGTCCGGTGCGCCACCGGACAGTGTCCGGTGCCGCCACGTCATCCTCCCGTTAGGGCTTGGAGCTGGTCGACCATTGGAGGCTTTGTCCTCATGTGGCACCGGACAGTCCGGTGCCCCGCTGACCAACTGCTCTGACTTCTGCCGTGTTCACTGTGCTGCATTGTTCACTATCAGAGTCGACCGTTGTGCGCAGATAGCCGTTGCTCCGCTGGCACACCGGACAGTCCGGTGGCCCACCGAACAGTCCGATGAATTATAGCGGAGCTACGCTTGAGAAACCTGAAGCTGAAGAGTTTGAGGTCGATCCTCCCTGGTGCACCGGACACTATCCGGTGGTGCACCGGACAGTCCGGTGCGCCAGACCAGGGAGCACTTCGGTTTCCTTTGCTCCTATCTTTTAAGCCCTTTCTTTTGACTTTGTATTGGTTTGATGTGAACCTTTGGCACCTGTAGAACATTTATTCTAGAGCAAACTAGTTAGTCCAATTATTTGTGTTGGGCAATTCAACCACCAAAATCATTTAGGAAAAGGTTTGACCCTATTTCCCTTTCAATCTCCCCCTTTTTAGTGATTGATGCCAACACAAACCAAAGCAAATATATAAGTACAGAATTGAACTAGTTTACATAAGGTAAGTGCAAAGGTTGCTTGGAATGAAACCAATATATTATCTCTTATAGATATGCATGAATGGTTTTCTTAAAATTTTGGACCACGCTTGCACAACTAGTTTTGTTTTTGCAAATTCTTTGTAAAATTCTTTTCAAAAGCTTTTTGCAAATGGTCAAAGGTACATGAATAAGATTGAAGGAAGCATTTTCGAGATTTGAAATTTTCTCCCCTTGTTTCAAATGCTTTTCCTTTGACTTAAACAAAACTCCCCTCAATGGGATTCTCCTCTTAGAGTTCAAGAGGGTTTTACAAATTTTTGAAGATACTAGTACTTTCTCCCCCTTTTGAACATAATAATATACCAATTTGAAAACTTCATTTTTAAAATTCGGTGGTGGTGCGGTCCTTTTGCTTTGGGCTCATACTTTCTCCCCCTTTGGCATGAATCGCCAAAAACGGATACTTGTGAGTGAAATACAAGCCCTTGAACTTTCTCCCCAATGGTAAACAAATAAATATGAGTGAAGATTGTACCAAAGTGGAGAACAATGCGGAATACCGGCAAAGAGTAGATAATACCGATGGAGTTGAGTGGAAGTGTCGTCTTTGCCGAATACTCCTTTTCCCTTTCAATTCTATGACTAGGCATGAGAATACACTTGAAAACACATTAGTCATAGACATAAAAGAGATATGATCAAAGGATATATCAAATTAAGCATAATCATAGTTCTATATAACATAGATTGCTCCCCCTAAATATGTGCATGGAGAGGAACACATATGTTGGCCTTAAATGCCAAATGCACATAATTAGGTTAATGAGAATATATCTATATCATAGAGAATGCATTGTGTCATAGAATAAGTGTGATACTCATGATAGTTTATGCACTTATGAAAGCATGTTATAAACATCTTAAGCATTTACCCTTAAGGATTTCAAAGAGGCTTAAGGACCATCCACCTTTGGAACAAAGGCAGCTTATTATCGTTACAAGGTTAAGCTTTAAGCTCTTTGACAATAAAATCACTTCATCTAGTTTTAACAAAAGATGCATTAATGCAGGAGTGAGATTTTTGAGAAGTTAAACTAGGTATGAAGCAGGGTTAATGCATGGACATGCTTTCTCTTCCTTTTATACAAGATATGCAAAGAATGTATATAAAAGGAAGATTTAGGTACAAATGAAAGGAAGTGGTTTTACCCTTTTGAGATGCTCTCTTCATTGTGCTTTGTCCTTGGTCTTAGTTGCTTAAGACTTATACGCAAGACAATATATGGAAATATTTTGCACAAGAGAGAGTTCTACAACTAGTGATCCTTTTCCAAGTCATTGTTAGCATATATCAAATGGATCACAAATTGCATAAAAGTATCATAAATTCTCCTTTGTAACTTAGTGCATAAGAGAGA
This sequence comes from Zea luxurians, assembly GCA_029449295.1. Taxonomy (NCBI): domain Eukaryota; kingdom Viridiplantae; phylum Streptophyta; class Magnoliopsida; order Poales; family Poaceae; genus Zea; species Zea luxurians. The sequence continues at coordinate 36,872,624 of JAOPSE010000001.1, read as the reverse complement.
TATAGATGGAATATGCGACACTAAGAAACATAAGTGTTAATTGAAGTTATTCGATGATCAAACAGATGTGATCAAGAGAACAACATATGCATTTGATAGAAATAGGAGAATCCAGTAAATATGCTACTTTAGCAATGAAAGCAACAATCCTTGATAAAAGCGACATTATTTTAACAAGTTGGATTGACATGTAGTAGCATTACTTCATGAGAAACTTATTCTCATACTTGAGACTATATGAAATTACTAAGATAAAGGTTAGTCTCAATATGATCAAGATATAGAAGTAGGCTCCCCCTAGAGATATGCATTAAAGAATTTTAATGAGATGAATAGATGCATTGGTTTTAGAGACATGTAGGGAGAAGCATTATACATCTTGATCAAGGCTTATAAGATTTGCAATAAACACCTTATGCCTGATATTCTGTCACACCCGGTTTTTAGAAGGCAAACCGAATGCGAACCATGTACGTGCCAGGATCAGTTATTCACGTACACAGCAGTTACATAATATGGACATCATCACACAGTGCTCAAATAGTATTAAAAGGGGAAATAATAGTCGATTACATCATACGTCTGAGACGTCCATATAGTTCTTACAATAAATCAAAGTGCGAAAACGAAACGTAGATAACGCGGCCTTCACAGGCAGCCGACTGGGGGTTGCCGCTAACCCACACCTAGAACTCGTCGTAGTCTTGGAACTCCTGGAAGTCTCCTTCCACAGCTTCATCTTCTCCTGAGCAGTGGTTGCAATGCTGACAACCTGGGGGGGGGGTTTGGTGTGTAGAGCAAGGGTGAGTACACATCAACATACTCAGCAAGCATCCTGTTTGGCTATAGTGGACTAGCTTTATGTGGGGATAAGTCAAGCAGTTGCTTTTAGTTAGTCAGGTTATTACTTACTAGTAGAGAGCCAGGTTTTAACATTAACCCAAGTTATTAGCCCAATGTATCCTTTCCAAACGGAAAGAATACCACTTACCAATACCATAATCATAATCAGAACCATCAATCTCATTGCCACCTGTACCAAAGTATCTCTGATCAAGTATCACTAATCTCTGGAGCTCCCTTGGCCGCTCATAACCGTGAGCACGACTGATATATCAGTTTCATAACACTCTGCAGAGGTTGCGCACTTTACCCACAAGCCGTGATTCCCACTTGCCTCGGGCTGATCAAACCCTTAAACACTACCAAGGTGAATAGGCAGGGTCTCACTACGTAGCCTTTACAAAGATTCCCCGAGGCTGTAGCCGCCCGTTAGGTTTCCTAAATGTACCGCACTCCTCCCCAAGGGACAAATCAACCTTGGCAGAGCGAGCCGCATACACCGAGCCCCATTGACGGCACAACGGCTAAGCGAACTACACCCCGGTTCCTCCAATTATTCAGCTAAGGGCGTCCCATTCCACCCTCATGGTTGCACTGTTTTCCCGGGCGGTCATCCATTGAACAGGTCCTTACGGAGAGGCACTCGAGAAACCGCTCGAGTCCCCTTAAATGCCACAAGTATGATCATAAATAAGAAGGGGAAAACAGCGTATCATAGATAATCACATCATGTTCATTGATTAGAGTTGAGCAATAGCATCAAACTAAGCAGTAATAATCCGACCCAAATAGGTAAACAAGGACATGGATAACAAAAGCTAGTCAATCCTTAAGTATAAATGTGTAATGCGGGAGGTGAATTAAAGAATGAATAGGACAGAGATAGGTCAAAGGACACTTGCCTCCACCAACCGACTGCTGCTCAGGGGCTTCTCCTGCAAATTCCTCGGGCTCTTCGACCGGATCGTTCTCTATGCGAGCGCAAACATACATACATCCACATATTTAATACAAAAGAACAGTACACCATACAAGGGAACAGGTAAAACGAATATGCATCAGGTATGACATTTGACATCGCATTTGTTATGGTTAGAAAGAAATGGGAAAGGTCTCACAGGGGTTAAATCTTATGCACTAATAATCAACTACAATTGGTTCTGAGCAAAAGAATTCTGTTATATACATATGTACAAATGGAAACCTAATCATTTTTAGTTGATCAATATTGCACGGGATAAACAATTAACTACATGAATCAATAGCATAACGGAATTTTAAATTAAACTTCCTATTTTCCATAGCATGAACAATGATCAATCTACTTAAAATACAGTAATTATGATCACAGAAAGTAAATAAAATAAAATAATAATAAAAAAAAATAAAAAAAACAGAGGGGGGGGGCGGTTGAACCGGCCCTAGGGGCGGTTGAACCGGCCCGGGGGCAGGCGGCCGAGCTGGGGCGGCCGAGCGCGGGGGGCGGCCGAGCTGGGGCCGGGGGCGGCTGAGCCGGGGCCGAGGCCGGCTGAACCGGCCCGGGACAGGGGCGCGGCCAGGGGCCAGGGCGGGCGGCCGGGCGCGGGCTGGGGGCGGCTGGCGGCCGGGCGGGGCGCGGCTGGGGGCGGCCAGCGGCCGGGCCAGGGCGGCCAGGGGAGCGGCCGGGGCGGGCCAGCGGCGGCCGGGGCGCGGCAGCGGGCGGCCGGGGCGCGGCTGCGGCCGGCCGGGGCGGGCCAGCGGCCACGACGGGGCTGGGGGCGGCGGCGGGCGTGGCCAGGGGGCGCGCGGGGGTGGGGAGAGGAGAGGGGAGGGAGGAGAGGGAGGAGGGGGAGGGGGCTCACCGGCGAGGGGGTGGCCGACGGCGAGGGCGCGCGGCCGGGGTCGGGGCAGCGGCGGCGGCTAGGGCAGGGAGGTGGGGCGGCGGCGCTAGAGAGAGGAGGGAGAGAATGAGGGAGAGGGAGAGGGTTTTGGGGGAAAAAAGGGTGGGGGGGCGGTTGGGCCTGCTTTGGGCCCAAGAGGGGGCGCCAGGGACTTGGGCCGGCCGGGGGTCGGCCCAGGGCGCGGGAGAGAGAGAAAGAGGAGAGAGAGAAAGAGAGAGAAAGAGAGAGAAAGATTATTTCCCGTTTTCGAAATCCGATCTTTCTAGATGAATGCAATTGCACTTTCAAAGCAATCAAAAATGCAAGGTTCGGCATGGTGCATCAAATCATAAAGTATTTTAGAGTTTTTCTTTACACGGGAAATCCGAACCGGATCCCGCTAAAACTTTGGAAAAGGTCAAGGTTTAGCGAGGGGAAAAGAAAAAGAAAAGGTAACGCCCGAATTTTGGCGAGTAAAGAAAAGAAAAAATTCAACTGCAAAATTCGGGGCGTTACAAACCTATCCCCCTTAAAAGAATCTCGCCCTCGAGATTCAGGGCTGGCTAGCAAAGAGCTCTGGGTACTTGGCCATCAAATCATCTTCACGCTCCCAGGTTGCTTCTTCCTCAGAGTGGTAACTCCATCTGACTTTGCACATTCTGATGGTCTTCCTTCGGGTGACTCTATCTGCAACCTCAAGAATCTGAGCTGGCTTCTCGACATAGGTCAAGTCCTCCTGGACTTCCAGACCTTCCACTGGCAACTGCTCTTCTGGCACACGCAAGCACTTCTTCAACTGAGACACATGAAAGACATCGTGCACAGCAGACAAATTCTCTGGCAAACTGAGCTGATAGGCCACTTCTCCACGCTTTGCAAGAATCTGATACGGACCAATGTAGCGGGGTGCTAGCTTGCCTTTGATTCCGAACCTTCTGACTCCTCTGATCGGTGACACTTTCAGATAGACAAAGTCTCCGACTTCAAAACTCAGCTCTCTTCTTCTTGTGTCTGCATAGCTTCGCTGCCTCGATTGCACTATCTTCAGATTCTCTCGGACCATCTTGATGTTCTCTTCAGCTTCGAGCAAAATATCTGGCCCAAACACTTGCTTCTCTCCAGGCTGATCCCATTGCAACGGGGTTCTACAACTCCTTCCATAGAGCGCCTGAAATGGTGACATCTTCAAACTGGCTTGGTAACTGTTGTTATAGGAAAACTCTGCATAGGGCAATCGCTTGTCCCATCCGGACTGATCTTGCAACGCACAGGCTCTCAACATATCTTCAAGGATTTGATTGGTTCTTTCGGTCTGGCCATCTGTCTGCGGATGATAAGCTGAACTGAAATTCAGATGCGTGCCCAATGCTTCATGCAACTGCTGCCAGAAATGAGAGGTGAACTGCGTTCCTCTGTCTGACACTATCTTCTTTGGCACACCATGAAGACAAACGATCCGAGACATGTACAACTCTGCCAATACTGCACTGCTGTAGGTGGTCTTGACAGGTATGAAGTGGGCTGACTTGGTTAAACGGTCCACTACTACCCAAATAGAATCGTAGCCGGCTCGAGTGCGAGGCAATCCGACTATGAAATCCATACCGATTTCATCCCATTTCCACTGAGGGATCTGCAACGGTTGCAACAATCCAGCAGGTCTCTGGTGCTCTGCCTTAATTCTTCGACAACTATCGCACATAGCCACGTGCTCTGCGATTTCCCTCTTCATTCCATACCACCAGAATTTCTTCTTCAGATCCTGATACATCTTCTCACTGCCAGGGTGAATCGAATAAGCTGTCTCATGGGCTTCCTTGAGAATCAACTCCCGAATAGACTGGACATTGGGAACACACAAGCGGTCTTTAAACCATATCACGCCTTCTGCATCTTCTCGAAAATCTTTGCCTCTGCCATCTAGAATCAGTCGCCGAATCTCACTGATCTTTTCATCGTTCTTCTGCGCTTCTTTGATTTCTCGCTCCAAGGTAGGTTCCAATTCAACTGTGACTCCTCGCGAATTGTTCAGAAATCCGAGACTCAACCTGTCGAACTCCTTGGCTAACTCATAAGGCATCGGACGAGCGACCATCAGATTGACTTGACTCTTTCTGCTCAAAGCATCTGCCACTATGTTCGCTTTGCCTGGATGGTAATGGATCTCCAACTCATAGTCTTTGATCAACTCTAACCATCTTCGCTGCCTCATGTTCAACTCTGACTGAGTGAATATGTACTTCAGACTCTTGTGGTCTGTATAAACATCGCATTTCTGTCCATACAGATAGTGCCTCCATGTCTTTAGTGCGTGAACCACTGCTGCCAACTCTAGATCATGGATTGGGTAGTTCTTCTCATGAACCTTCAGCTGTCGGGACGAGTAAGCCACAACTCTTCCCTCTTGCATCAACACGCATCCCAAACCTGTGTAACAAGCATCACAGTACACAGAGAAGGGCTTGTGCACATCAGGCAAGACTAGGACAGGCGCTGTTGTCAACTTCTCTTTCAGCGCTTCGAAGGCCTCTTGACATTTCTGGGTCCACTTGAATTCAACCTTGTTGCCTAGCAACGCTGTCATTGGTTTCGCAATCTTCGAAAACCCTTCAATGAATCGCCGATAATATCCGGCCATTCCAATGAAGCTCTTGATTCCTCGAGCATCCGTTGGCGCTTTCCAGTTCAGAATGTCTGCCACTTTCTTCGGATCCACAGCCAATCCTTCCTTGTTGATTATGTGACCCAAGAACAGGACTTCACTGATCCAGAACTCACACTTGCTCAACTTTGCATACAACTGGTGCTCTCGCAATCTCTGCAATACCATCCTCAAATGATCTGCATGCTCTTCTTCACTTTGAGAATAAACCAGAATGTCATCAATGAATACCACCACAAACTTATCGAGATAATCCATGAATACACTGTTCATCAAGTTCATAAAGAATGCTGGTGCATTGGTCAAACCAAAAGACATCACTGTGAACTCATACAAACCATACTTGGTAATGAATGCCGTCTTCGGAATGTCCGAAGGTCGGATCCTGAGCTGATGATAACCTGACCTCAGATCAATCTTGGAGAACACACTGGCTCCTCTCAACTGGTCAAACAGATCTTCTATTCTGGGCAAGGGATACTTGTTCTTGATCGTGACTTCATTCAAAGCTCGATAATCGATACACATCCTCTTGGTGCCATCTTTCTTCTCCACAAACAGGACAGGGGCGGCCCAAGGCGAGGTGCTTGGCCGGATGTAACCTTTCTCTGACAGCTCATCAATCTGCTTCTTAAGCTCAACCAACTCTGGTCCAGATATTCTGTAAGCTCTCTTAAAGATAGGGGCGGTTCCAGGAAGAAGCTCTATGGCGAATTCAACTTTCCGCTCTGGTGGCATACCCAGTAAATCCTTTGGAAACACATCTGGGAATTCAGACACAACCTTGATACTCTCAATTGGGTCTGCTTCACTGCTATCGACAGCCATCTGATAACAACTTCCTTTCTTTGGCTCAGGCGGGACTAACTCGGTCACCACTTCCTCTCCTAGTGGGGACACCAACTTGATTGTCCTTTTATCACAACTGATAACTGCCTGATACTTATCTAGCCAATTCATCCCTAGGATGACATCTATTCCCTGAGTACCCATTACTATAAGGTTAGCGGGAAACGCTATCCCCCTTATTTCCACACTTACATTCAAACATATGCTATCAGCTCGAATTCTACCACCGGCTGAGTCAATTTGAATGGGGGTTGACATGGCAGTAATTGGAAGATTATGTGCTTCTACCCATGATGCAGTAATAAAAGAATGCGTTGCTCCAGTATCAAATAACACTTCTGCAATATGGGAGTCGACTGGGAACATACCTACTGTCATGCCGGGAGTCTCCTGAACTGCTTCAGCCTCCAAGTGGTTCAATCTTCCATGATTATAGCGCTGCTGAGGGCGGTTGCCTGCTCCAGACTGAGACGCATTCTGCTTTGCTGGGGCATTGGGGCCTGACTGCTGCTGGGCTGCTTTCTTCGGACATTGCATCACCCAGTGGCCTTGCTCTCCACAGTGGAAACATGCTCTGTTTCCAACCTGAGCTGGTGCTGCCTGATTGCTCTGCTGAGTTGCGGGGGCAGGAAGATGAGGTGTCTGCTGATTCTGCCTCTGAAACTGACCTCCTCCTGACTGATTGCTCTGGCGATTCTGGTACTGATGCTGAGGGTACTGCCTCTGGAACTGCTGATACTGCTGACGCTGCTGATGCTGCTGAGGTGGACGCTGGTTCTGCCTGAACTGCTGAGGTTGATTGCCTGAAAAACGAGGACGGCTGCTGCTTCCAAGCTGGGGTCCACTGATCTTGCGCTTACGATATTCCATCTCCTTACGCTTCCTTTCTGTCATGATTGCTCTGTCAATCAGGTGCTGGAATGTCGGGAAGGTATGATTCATCAGTTGGTACTGCAGAGGGTCAACCAAGCCTCTCAAGAAACGGTACTATCGCTTGGCGTCGGTGTTGACATCCTCAGGAGCATAGCGAGACAACTGCAGAAACCTATCTCGATACTCACTGACAGAGGATGACCCTTGCTTAAGGGCCAGGAACTCCTCCTTCTTCACTGTCATCAGACCTGCAGGCACATGGTACTGACGAAAGCTACCTCTGAATTCTTCCCAGGTGATGGCATCGGGGTTGGCATGGGTGGCGAGGTAAGACTCCCACAATGATTGGGCTGCTCCTCTCAACAGACGGGGACCATACAAGACTTTCTCCCTGTCATCACACTGAGCGGTATGCAACTCCCGCTCCACAGTGCGCAGCCAATCTTCAGCATCCATGGGGTCAGAAGAGTGAGCGAACGTTGGTGGATGACCTCTCATGAATTCAGCACGCTTGTCTCTGGGCATCTGAGGCATCTGAGGCTGGGGTGGTGCTTGCTGCTGCTGCTGCTGAATGGCGGCCAGAGTCTGACCGATGGCCTGAACTGCCTGAGTCTGCATCAGAAACATCTGCTCAATCGACATCGGGGGCGGGGGCGGCAGCTGCTGCTGCTGGGGCGCCTCATCTTGCTGACCGGCTTGCTCCTGCTGAGCACGCCTTCCTCCTCTGCGCCTGTTCTCTGACATCTGCAGAACGCAACCACACATCAGAACTGATCTGGCAAATCTTGCAGCATAAGAAAAGAGTATAGAATTCTCCAACAGCACTGAACAGATGAGCATCTTCACTGATCTCCAACACAGACCACACAGCTTCTCAGATAAAGAGGAAAGTAGAATAAAGGTTTTCCCAACTATATAACTAACTCCATTAATATAATATGTAAGCCAAAATGCAGGGGATACCCACACTCTGGTGACAATCATTACAAAGATCCAAACCAAACATAGTTCATCATGACAAACATAAATGCACAGGATATAGCAAACTACCCTGTCTAACTAAGACTAACTAAGACCGAGACTAACGCTAAGACTGAAGCTTCTATGCATATATATTTCGTATTAATTACAAGATCCAACTCTAACGAGCTATGGTTCTAGATTTATCTTGGTCTTGCAGTCGGGATTGCCATAAGACTGGAGTCCACGCCGAGGCGAGCGGTACGGGTGCTGAGTCCCGACGGGGGCGGGGGAACCATCATCCAGGTGACGACGCTCCGCGCGCTCAGCCCGCAGCAGGGCGATCTCAGCACGAGCCCTACTCAGCTCGTCTAATGCATGGTCCAGCTCCGTGTTTAGCACGGCGGCTAGGTTGACTGTGCTGCTCAACCTAGGATTGTCCTCACCAGCAGGTGAAACAATCACGCCTCCTGTGCTGCCAGATGGACGGCGAGGGTAATACTTCAGGTCGAGACCGTCAGCTACTTGATCTGAGGTCAGGTTATCATCAGCTCAGGATCCGACCTTCGGACATTCCGAAGACGGCATTCATTACCAAGTATGGTTTGTATGAGTTCACAGTGATGTCTTTTGGTTTGACCAATGCACCAGCATTCTTTATGAACTTGATGAACAGTGTATTCATGGATTATCTCGATAAGTTTGTGGTGGTATTCATTGATGACATTCTGATTTATTCTCAAAGTGAAGAAGAGCATGCAGATCATTTGAGGATGGTATTGCAGAGATTGCGAGAGCACCAGTTGTATGCAAAGTTGAGCAAGTGTGAGTTCTGGATCAGTGAAGTCCTGTTCTTGGGTCACATAATCAACAAGGAAGGATTGGCTGTGGATCCGAAGAAAGTGGCAGACATTCTGAACTGGAAAGCGCCAACGGATGCTCGAGGAATCAAGAGCTTCATTGGAATGGCCGGATATTATCGGCGATTCATTGAAGGGTTTTCGAAGATTGCGAAACCAATGACAGTGTTGCTAGGCAACAAGGTTGAATTCAAGTGGACCCAGAAATGTCAAGAGGCCTTCGAAGCGCTGAAAGAGAAGTTGACAACAGCGCCTGTCCTAGTCTTGCCTGATGTGCACAAGCCCTTCTCTGTGTACTGTGATGCTTGTTACACAGGTTTGGGATGCGTGTTGATGCAAGAGGGAAGAGTTGTGGCTTACTCGTCCCGACAGCTGAAGGTTCATGAGAAGAACTACCCAATCCATGATCTAGAGTTGGCAGCAGTGGTTCACGCACTGAAGACATGGAGGCACTATCTGTATGGACAGAAATGCGATGTTTATACAGACCACAAGAGTCTGAAGTACATATTCACTCAGTCAGAGTTGAACATGAGGCAACGAAGATGGTTAGAGTTGATCAAAGACTATGAGTTGGAGATCCATTACCATCCAGGCAAAGCGAACATAGTGGCAGATGCTTTGAGCAGAAAGAGTCAAGTCAATCTGATGGTCGCTCGTCCGATGCCTTATGAGTTGGCCAAGGAGTTCGACAGGTTGAGTCTCGGATTTCTGAACAATTCGCGAGGAGTCACAGTTGAATTGGAACCTACCTTGGAGCGAGAAATCAAAGAAGCGCAGAAGAACGATGAAAAGATCAGTGAGATTCGGCGACTGATTCTAGATGGCAGAGGCAAAGATTTTCGAGAAGATGCAGAAGGCGTGATATGGTTCAAAGACCGCTTGTGTGTTCCCAATGTCCAGTCCATTCGGGAGTTGATTCTCAAGGAAGCTCATGAGACAGCCTATTCGATTCACCCTGGCAGTGAGAAGATGTATCAGGATCTGAAGAAGAAATTCTGGTGGTACGGAATGAAGAGGGAAATCGCAGAGCACGTGGCTATGTGCGATAGTTGTCGAAGAATTAAGGCAGAACATCAGAGACCTGCTGGATTGTTGCAACCGTTGCAGATTCCTCAGTGGAAATGGGATGAAATTGGTATGGATTTCATAGTCGGATTGCCTCGCACTCGAGCCGGCTACGATTCTATTTGGGTAGTAGTGGACCGTTTGACCAAGTCAGCCCACTTCATACCTGTCAAGACCACCTACAGCAGTGCAGTATTGGCAGAACTGTATATGTCTCGGATCGTTTGTCTTCATGGTGTGCCAAAGAAGATAGTGTCAGATAGAGGAACGCAGTTCACCTCTCATTTCTGGCAGCAGTTGCATGAAGCCTTGGGCACACATCTGAATTTCAGTTCAGCTTATCACCCGCAGACAGATGGTCAGACTGAAAGAACCAATCAAATTCTTGAAGACATGTTGAGAGCCTGTGCGTTGCAAGATCAGTCCGGATGGGACAAGCGATTGCCTTATGCAGAGTTTTCCTATAACAACAGTTATCAGGCCAGTTTGAAGATGTCACCATTTCAAGCGCTCTATGGAAGGAGTTGTAGAACTCCGTTGCAATGGGATCAGCCTGGAGAGAAGCAAGTGTTTGGGCCAGATATTTTGCTTGAAGCCGAAGAGAACATCAAGATGGTCCGAGAGAATCTGAAGATAGCGCAATCAAGGCAGCGAAGCTATGCAGACACAAGAAGAAGAGAGCTGAGTTTTGAAGTCGGAGACTTTGTCTATCTGAAAGTGTCACCGATCAGAGGAGTCAGAAGGTTCGGAATCAAAGGCAAGCTAGCACCCCGCTACATTGGTCCGTACCAGATCCTCTCAAAGCGTGGAGAAGTGGCCTATCAGCTCAGTCTGCCAGAGAATTTGTCTGCTGTGCACGATGTCTTTCATGTGTCTCAGTTGAAGAAGTGCTTGCGTGTGCCAGAAGAGCAGTTGCCAGTGGAAGGTCTGGAAGTCCAGGAGGACTTGACCTATGTCGAGAAGCCAGCTCAGATTCTTGAGGTTGCAGATAGAGTCACCCGAAGGAAGACCATCAGAATGTGCAAAGTCAGATGGAGTCACCACTCTGAGGAAGAAGCAACCTGGGAGCGTGAAGATGATTTGATGGCCAAGTACCCAGAGCTCTTTGCTAGCCAGCCCTGAATCTCGAGGGCGAGATTCTTTTAAGGGGGATAGGTTTGTAACGCCCCGAATTTTTGCAGTTGAATTTTTTCTTTTCTTTACTCGCCAAAATTCGGGCGTTACCTTTTCTTTTTCTTTTTCCCCTCGCTAAACCTTGACCTTTTCCAAAGTCTTAGCGGGATTCGGTTCGGATTTCCCGTGTAAAGAAAAACTCTAAAATACTTTATGATTTGATGCATCATGCCGAACCTTGCATTTCTTGATTGTTTGAAAGTGCAATTGCATTCATGTGGAAAGATCGGATTTCGAAAACAGGAAATAATCTTTCTCTCTCTTTCTCTCTCTTTCTCTCTCCTCTTTCTCTCTCTCTCCCGCGCCCTGGGCCGACCCCGGCCGGCCCAAGCCCCTGGCGCCCCCTCTTGGGCCCAAAGCAGGCCCAACCGCCCCCCCCACCCTTTTTTCCCCCAAAACCCTCTCCCTCTCCCTCATTCTCTCCCTCCTCTCTCTAGCGCCGCCGCCCCACCTCCCTGCCCTAGCCGCCGCCGCTGCCCCGACCCCGGCCGCGCGCCCTCGCCGTCGGCCACCCCCTCGCCGATGAGCCCCCTCCCCCTCCTCCCTCTCCTCCCTCCCCTCTCCTCTCCCCACCCCCGCGCGCCCCCTGGCCACGCCCGCCGCCGCCCCCAGCCCCGCCGTGGCCGCTGGCCCGCCCCGGCCGGCCGCAGCCGCGCCCCGGCCGCCCGCTGCCGCGCCCCGGCCGCCGCTGGCCCGCCCCGGCCGCTCCCCTGGCCGCCCTGGCCCGGCCGCTGGCCGCCCCCAGCCGCGCCCCGCCCGGCCGCCAGCCGCCCCCAGCCCGCGCCCGGCCGCCCGCCCTGGCCCCTGGCCGCGCCCCTGTCCCGGGCCGGTTCAGCCGGCCTCGGCCCCGGCTCAGCCGCCCCCGGCCCCAGCTCGGCCGCCCCCCGCGCTCGGCCGCCCCAGCTCGGCCGCCTGCCCCCGTCCCAAACCGAATGCGAACCATGTACGTGCCAGGATCAGTTATTCACGTACACAGCGGTTACATAACATGGACATCATCACACAGTGCTCAAATAGTATTAAAAGGGGAAATAATAGTCGATTACATCATACGTCTGAGACGTCCATATAGTTCTTACAATAAATCAAAGTGCGAAAACGAAACGTAGATAACGCGGCCTTCACAGGCAGCCGACTGGGGGTTGCCGCTAACCCACACCTAGAACTCGTCGTAGTCTTGGAACTCCTGGAAGTCTCCTTCCACAGCTTCATCTTCTCCTGAGCAGTGGTTGCAATGCTGACAACCTGGGGGGGGGTTTGGTGTGTAGAGCAAGGGTGAGTACACATCAACATACTCAGCAAGCATCCTGTTTGGCTATAGTGGACTAGCTTTATGTGGGGATAAGTCAAGCAGTTGCTTTTAGTTAGTCAGGTTATTACTTACTAGTAGAGAGCCAGGTTTTAACATTAACCCAAGTTATTAGCCCAATGTATCCTTTCCAAACGGAAAGAATACCACTTACCAATACCATAATCATAATCAGAACCATCAATCTCATTGCCACCTGTACCAAAGTATCTCTGATCAAGTATCACTAATCTCTGGAGCTCCCTTGGCCGCTCATAACCGTGAGCACGGCTGATATATCAGTTTCATAACACTCTGCAGAGGTTGCGCACTTTACCCATAAGCCGTGATTCCCACTTGCCTCGGGCTGATCAAACCCTTAAACACTACCAAGGTGAATAGGCAGGGTCTCACTACGTAGCCTTTACAAAGATTCCCCGAGGCTGTAGCCGCCCGTTAGGTTTCCTAAATGTACCGCACTCCTCCCCAAGGGACAAATCAACCTTGGCAGAGCGAGCCGCATACACCGAGCCCCATTGACGGCACAACGGCTAAGCGGACTACACCCCGGTTCCTCCAATTATTCAGCTAAGGGCGTCCCATTCCACCCTCATGGTTGCACTGTTTTCCCGGGCGGTCATCCATTGAACAGGTCCTTACGGAGAGGCACTCGAGAAACCGCTCGAGTCCCCTTAAATGCCACAAGTATGATCATAAATAAGAACGGGAAAAACAGCGTATCATAGATAATCACATCATGTTCATTGATTAGAGTTGAGCAATAGCATCAAACTAAGCAGTAATAATCCGACCCAAATAGGTAAACAAGGACATGGATAACAAAAGCTAGTCAATCCTTAAGTATAAATGTGTAATGCGGGAGGTGAATTAAAGAATGAATAGGACAGAGATAGGTCAAAGGACACTTGCCTCCACCAACCGACTGCTGCTCAGGGGCTTCTCCTGCGAATTCCTCGGGTTCTTCGACCGGATCGTTCTCTATGCGAGCGCAAACATACATACATCCACACATTTAATACAAAAGAACAGTACACCATACAAGGGAACAGGTAAAACGAATATGCATCAAGTATGACATTTGACATCGCATGTGTTATGGTTAGAAAGAAACGGGAAAGATCTCGCAGGGGGGTTAAATCTTATGCACTAATGATTAGCTACAATTGATTCTTAACAAAAGAATTCTGTTATATATATACTAATGGAAACCTAATCATTTTTAGTTGATCAACATTGCACGGGATAAACAATTAACTACGTGAATCAATAGCATAACGGAATTTTAAATTAAACTTCCTTTTTTCCATAGCATGAACAATGATCAGTCTACCTAAAATAAAGTAATTATGATCACAGAAAGTAAATAAAATAAAATAAAAAAAATAAAAAAAAACAGAGGGGGGGGGCGGTTGAACCGGCCCTAGGGGCGGTTGAACCGGCCCGGGGGCAGGCGGCCGAGCTGGGGCGGCCGAGCGCGGAGGGCGGCCGAGCTGGGGCCGGGGGCGGCTGAGCCGGGGCCGAGGCCGGCTGAACCGGCCCCGCGCGGGGGGCGCGGCCAGGGGCCAGGACGGGCGGCGGGCGCGGCCAGGGGGGCGGCTGCGGCCGGGCGGGGGCGGCCAGCGGCCGGGCGCGGGCGGCAGCGGGCGGCCGGGGCGCGGCTGCGGCCGGCCGGGGCGGCCAGGGGCCACGGCGGGGCTGGGGGCGGCGGCCGGCGCGGCCAGGGGGCGCGCGGGGGAGGGGAGAAGAGAGGGGAGGGAGGAGAGGGAGGAGGGGGAGGGGGCTCACCGGCGGGGATGGCCGACGGCGAGGGGCGGCCGGCGGCAGGGGACGGCGCGGCGGCCTAGGGCAGGGGTGGCTTAGGGCAGGGGCGGCGGTGGGAAGAGAGAGGGAGAGAATGAGGGAGAGGGAGAGGGGATTTTGGGAAAAAAAGGGGTGGGGGGGCGGCTGGGCCTGCTTTGGGCCCAAGAGGGGGCGCCAGGGACTTGGGCCGGCCGGGGGTCGGCCCAGGGCGCGGGAGAGAGAGAAAGAGGAGAGAGAGAAAGAGAGAGAAAGAGAGAGAAAGATTATTTCCCGTTTTCGAAATCCGATCTTTCTAGATGAATGCAATTGCACTTTCAAAGCAATCAAAAATGCAAGGTTCGGCATGGTGCATCAAATCATAAAGTATTTTAGAGTTTTTCTTTACACGGGAAATCCGAACCGAATCCCGCTAAGACTTTGGAAAAGGTCAAGGTTTAGCGAGGGGAAAAAGAAAAAGAAAAGGTAACGCCCGAATTTTGGCGAGTAAAGAAAAGAAAAAATTCAACTGCAAAATTCGGGGCGTTACAAACCTATCCCCCTTAAAAGAATCTCGCCCTCGAGATTCAGGGCTGGCTAGCAAAGAGCTCTGGGTACTTGGCCATCAAATCATCTTCACGCTCCCAGGTTGCTTCTTCCTCAGAGTGGTGACTCCATCTGACTTTGCACATTCTGATGGTCTTCCTTCGGGTGACTCTATCTGCAACCTCAAGAATCTGAGCTGGCTTCTCGACATAGGTCAAGTCCTCCTGGACTTCCAGACCTTCCACTGGCAACTGCTCTTCTGGCACACGCAAGCACTTCTTCAACTGAGACACATGAAAGACATCGTGCACAGCAGACAAATTCTCTGGCAAACTGAGCTGATAGGCCACTTCTCCACGCTTTGAGAGGATCTGGTACGGACCAATGTAGCGGGGTGCTAGCTTGCCTTTGATTCCGAACCTTCTGACTCCTCTGATCGGTGACACTTTCAGATAGACAAAGTCTCCGACTTCAAAACTCAGCTCTCTTCTTCTTGTGTCTGCATAGCTTCGCTGCCTCGATTGCGCTATCTTCAGATTCTCTCGGACCATCTTGATGTTCTCTTCGGCTTCGAGCAAAATATCTGGCCCAAACACTTGCTTCTCTCCAGGCTGATCCCATTGCAACGGGGTTCTACAACTCCTTCCATAGAGCGCTTGAAATGGTGACATCTTCAAACTGGCCTGATAACTGTTGTTATAGGAAAACTCTGCATAAGGCAATCGCTTGTCCCATCCGGACTGATCTTGCAACGCACAGGCTCTCAACATGTCTTCAAGAATTTGATTGGTTCTTTCAGTCTGACCATCTGTCTGCGGGTGATAAGCTGAACTGAAATTCAGATGTGTGCCCAAGGCTTCATGCAACTGCTGCCAGAAATGAGAGGTGAACTGCGTTCCTCTATCTGACACTATCTTCTTTGGCACACCATGAAGACAAACGATCCGAGACATATACAGTTCTGCCAATACTGCACTGCTGTAGGTGGTCTTGACAGGTATGAAGTGGGCTGACTTGGTCAAACGGTCCACTACTACCCAAATAGAATCGTAGCCGGCTCGAGTGCGAGGCAATCCGACTATGAAATCCATACCAATTTCATCCCATTTCCACTGAGGAATCTGCAACGGTTGCAACAATCCAGCAGGTCTCTGATGTTCTGCCTTAATTCTTCGACAACTATCGCACATAGCCACGTGCTCTGCGATTTCCCTCTTCATTCCGTACCACCAGAATTTCTTCTTCAGATCCTGATACATCTTCTCACTGCCAGGGTGAATCGAATAAGCTGTCTCATGAGCTTCCTTGAGAATCAACTCCCGAATAGACTGGACATTGGGAACACACAAGCGGTCTTTAAACCATATCACGCCTTCTGCATCTTCTCGAAAATCTTTGCCTCTGCCATCTAGAATCAGTCGCCGAATCTCACTGATCTTTTCATCGTTCTTCTGCGCTTCTTTGATTTCTCGCTCCAAGGTAGGTTCCAATTCAACTGTGACTCCTCGCGAATTGTTCAGAAATCCGAGACTCAACCTGTCGAACTCCTTGGCCAACTCATAAGGCATCGGACGAGCGACCATCAGATTGACTTGACTCTTTCTGCTCAAAGCATCTGTTTTTTTAGAAGGCAAACCGAATGCGAACCATGTACGTGCCAGGATCAGTTATTCACGTACACAGCAGTTACATAATATGGACATCATCACACAGTGCTCAAATAGTATTAAAAGGGGAAATAATAGTCGATTACATCATACGTCTGAGACGTCCATATAGTTCTTACAATAAATCAAAGTGCGAAAACGAAACGTAGATAACGCGGCCTTCACAGGCAGCCGACTGGGGGTCGCCGCTAACCCACACCTAGAACTCGTCGTAGTCTTGGAACTCCTGGAAGTCTCCTTCCACAGCTTCATCTTCTCCTGAGCAGTGGTTGCAATGCTGACAACCTGGGGGGGGGGTTTGGTGTGTAGAGCAAGGGTGAGTACACATCAACATACTCAGCAAGCATCCTGTTTGGCTATAGTGGACTAGCTTTATGTGGGGATAAGTCAAGCAGTTGCTTTTAGTTAGTCAGGTTATTACTTACTAGTAGAGAGCCAGGTTTTAACATTAACCCAAGTTATTAGCCCAATGTATCCTTTCCAAACGGAAAGAATACCACTTACCAATACCATAATCATAATCAGAACCATCAATCTCATTGCCACCTGTACCAAAGTATCTCTGATCAAGTATCACTAATCTCTGGAGCTCCCTTGGCCGCTCATAACCGTGAGCACGGCTGATATATCAGTTTCATAACACTCTGCAGAGGTTGCGCACTTTACCCATAAGCCGTGATTCCCACTTGCCTCGGGCTGATCAAACCCTTAAACACTACCAAGGTGAATAGGCAGGGTCTCACTACGTAGCCTTTACAAAGATTCCCCGAGGCTGTAGCCGCCCGTTAGGTTTCCTAAATGTACCGCACTCCTCCCCAAGGGACAAATCAACCTTGGCAGAGCGAGCCGCATACACCGAGCCCCATTGACGGCACAACGGCTAAGCGGACTACACCCCGGTTCCTCCAATTATTCAGCTAAGGGCGTCCCATTCCACCCTCATGGTTGCACTGTTTTCCCGGGCGGTCATCCATTGAACAGGTCCTTACGGAGAGGCACTCGAGAAACCGCTCGAGTCCCCTTAAATGCCACAAGTATGATCATAAATAAGAACGGGAAAAACAGCGTATCATAGATAATCACATCATGTTCATTGATTAGAGTTGAGCAATAGCATCAAACTAAGCAGTAATAATCCGACCCAAATAGGTAAACAAGGACATGGATAACAAAAGCTAGTCAATCCTTAGGTATAAATGTGTAATGCGGGAGGTGAATTAAAGAATGAATAGGACAGAGATAGGTCAAAGGACACTTGCCTCCACCAACCGACTGCTGCTCAGGGGCTTCTCCTGCAAATTCCTCGGGCTCTTCGACCGGATCGTTCTCTATGCGAGCGCAAACATACATACATCCACATATTTAATACAAAAGAACAGTACACCATACAAGGGAACAGGTAAAACGAATATGCATCAGGTATGACATTTGACATCGCATTTGTTATGGTTAGAAAGAAATGGGAAAGGTCTCGCAGGGGTTAAATCTTATGCACTAATAATCAACTACAATTGGTTCTGAGCAAAAGAATTCTGTTATATACATATGTACAAATGGAAACCTAATCATTTTTAGTTGATCAATATTGCACGGGATAAACAATTAACTACATGAATCAATAGCATAACGGAATTTTAAATTAAACTTCCTATTTTCCATAGCATGAACAATGATCAATCTACTTAAAATACAGTAATTATGATCACAGAAAGTAAATAAAATAAAATAATAATAAAAAAAATAAAAAAAAAGGGGTGGGGGGGCGGCTGGGCCTGCTTTGGGCCCAAGAGGGGGCGCCAGGGACTTGGGCCGGCCGGGGGTCGGCCCAGGGCGCGGGAGAGAGAGAAAGAGGAGAGAGAGAAAGAGAGAGAAAGAGAGAGAAAGATTATTTCCCGTTTTCGAAATCCGATCTTTCTAGATGAATGCAATTGCACTTTCAAAGCAATCAAAAATGCAAGGTTCAGCATGGTGCATCAAATCATAAAGTATTTTAGAGTTTTTCTTTACACGGGAAATCCGAACCGAATCCCGCTAAGACTTTGGAAAAGGTCAAGGTTTAGCGAGGGGAAAAAGAAAAAGAAAAGGTAACGCCCGAATTTTGGCGAGTAAAGAAAAGAAAAAATTCAACTGCAAAATTCGGGGCGTTACAAACCTATCCCCCTTAAAAGAATCTCGCCCTCGAGATTCAGGGTTGGCTAGCAAAGAGCTCTGGGTACTTGGCCATCAAATCATCTTCACGCTCCCAGGTTGCTTCTTCCTCAGAGTGGTGACTCCATCTGACTTTGCACATTCTGATGGTCTTCCTTCGGGTGACTCTATCTGCAACCTCAAGAATCTGAGCTGGCTTCTCGACATAGGTCAAGTCCTCCTGGACTTCCAGACCTTCCACTGGCAACTGCTCTTCTGGCACACGCAAGCACTTCTTCAACTGAGACACATGAAAGACATCGTGCACAGCAGACAAATTCTCTGGCAAACTGAGCTGATAGGCCACTTCTCCACGCTTTGCAAGAATCTGATACGGACCAATGTAGCGGGGTGCTAGCTTGCCTTTGATTCCGAACCTTCTGACTCCTCTGATCGGTGACACTTTCAGATAGACAAAGTCTCCGACTTCAAAACTCAGCTCTCTTCTTCTTGTGTCTGCATAGCTTCGCTGCCTCGATTGCGCTATCTTCAGATTCTCTCGGACCATCTTGATGTTCTCTTCAGCTTCGAGCAAAATATCTGGCCCAAACACTTGCTTCTCTCCAGGCTGATCCCATTGCAACGGGGTTCTACAACTCCTTCCATAGAGCGCTTGAAATGGTGACATCTTCAAACTGGCCTGATAACTGTTGTTATAGGAAAAGTCTGCATAAGGCAATCGCTTGTCCCATCCGGACTGATCTTGCAACGCACAGGCTCTCAACATGTCTTCAAGAATTTGATTGGTTCTTTCAGTCTGACCATCTGTCTGCGGGTGATAAGCTGAACTGAAATTCAGATGTGTGCCCAAGGCTTCATGCAACTGCTGCCAGAAATGAGAGGTGAACTGCGTTCCTCTATCTGACACTATCTTCTTTGGCACACCATGAAGACAAACGATCCGAGACATATACAGTTCTGCCAATACTGCACTGCTGTAGGTGGTCTTGACAGGTATGAAGTGGGCTGACTTGGTCAAACGGTCCACTACTACCCAAATAGAATCGTAGCCGGCTCGAGTGCGAGGCAATCCGACTATGAAATCCATACCAATTTCATCCCATTTCCACTGAGGAATCTGCAACGGTTGCAACAATCCAGCAGGTCTCTGATGTTCTGCCTTAATTCTTCGACAACTATCGCACATAGCCACGTGCTCTGCGATTTCCCTCTTCATTCCGTACCACCAGAATTTCTTCTTCAGATCCTGATACATCTTCTCACTGCCAGGGTGAATCGAATAAGCTGTCTCATGAGCTTCCTTGAGAATCAACTCCCGAATAGACTGGACATTGGGAACACACAAGCGGTCTTTAAACCATATCACGCCTTCTGCATCTTCTCGAAAATCTTTGCCTCTGCCATCTAGAATCAGTCGCCGAATCTCACTGATCTTTTCATCGTTCTTCTGCGCTTCTTTGATTTCTCGCTCCAAGGTAGGTTCCAATTCAACTGTGACTCCTCACGAATTGTTCAGAAATCCGAGACTCAACCTGTCGAACTCCTTGGCCAACTCATAAGGCATCGGACGAGCGACCATCAGATTGACTTGACTCTTTCTGCTCAAAGCATCTGCCACTATGTTCGCTTTGCCTGGATGGTAATGGATCTCCAACTCATAGTCTTTGATCAACTCTAACCATCTTCGCTGCCTCATGTTCAACTCTGACTGAGTGAATATGTACTTCAGACTCTTGTGGTCTGTATAAACATCGCATTTCTGTCCATACAGATAGTGCCTCCATGTCTTCAGTGCGTGAACCACTGCTGCCAACTCTAGATCATGGATTGGGTAGTTCTTCTCATGAACCTTCAGCTGTCGGGACGAGTAAGCCACAACTCTTCCCTCTTGCATCAACACGCATCCCAAACCTGTGTAACAAGCATCACAGTACACAGAGAAGGGCTTGTGCACATCAGGCAAGACTAGGACAGGCGCTGTTGTCAACTTCTCTTTCAGCGCTTCGAAGGCCTCTTGACATTTCTGGGTCCACTTGAATTCAACCTTGTTGCCTAGCAACGCTGTCATTGGTTTCGCAATCTTCGAAAACCCTTCAATGAATCGCCGATAATATCCGGCCATTCCAATGAAGCTCTTGATTCCTCGAGCATCCGTTGGCGCTTTCCAGTTCAGAATGTCTGCCACTTTCTTCGGATCCACAGCCAATCCTTCCTTGTTGATTATGTGACCCAAGAACAGGACTTCACTGATCCAGAACTCACACTTGCTCAACTTTGCATACAACTGGTGCTCTCGCAATCTCTGCAATACCATCCTCAAATGATCTGCATGCTCTTCTTCACTTTGAGAATAAATCAGAATGTCATCAATGAATACCACCACAAACTTATCGAGATAATCCATGAATACACTGTTCATCAAGTTCATAAAGAATGCTGGTGCATTGGTCAAACCAAAAGACATCACTGTGAACTCATACAAACCATACTTGGTAATGAATGCCGTCTTCGGAATGTCCGAAGGTCGGATCCTGAGCTGATGATAACCTGACCTCAGATCAATCTTGGAGAACACACTGGCTCCTCTCAACTGGTCAAACAGATCTTCTATTCTGGGCAAGGGATACTTGTTCTTGATCGTGACTTCATTCAGAGCTCGATAATCGATACACATCCTTTTGGTGCCATCTTTCTTTTCCACGAACAAGACAGGGGCGGCCCAAGGCGAGGTGCTTGGCCGGATGTAACCTTTCTCTGACAGCTCATCAATCTGCTTCTTAAGCTCAACCAACTCTGGTCCGGATATTCTGTAAGCTCTCTTAAAGATAGGGGCGGTTCCAGGAAGAAGCTCTATGGCAAACTCAACTTTCCGCTCTGGTGGCATACCCGGTAAGTCCTTTGGAAACACATCTGGGAATTCAGACACAACCTTGATACTCTCAATTGGGTCTGCTTCACTGCTATCGACAGCCATCTGATAACAACTTCCTTTCTTTGGCTCAGGCGGGACTAACTCGGTCACCACTTCCTCTCCTAGTGGGGACACCAACTTGATTGTCCTTTTATCACAACTAATAACTGCCTGATACTTATCTAGCCAATTCATCCCTAGGATGACATCTATTCCCTGAGTACCCATTACTATAAGGTTAGCGGGAAACGCTATCCCCCTTATTTCCACACTTACATTCAAACATATGCTATCAGCTCGAAACCACCGGCTGAGTCAATTTGAATGGGGGTTGACATGGTAGTAATTGGAAGATTATGTGCTTCTACCCATGATGCAGTTATAAAAGAATGCGTTGCTCCAGTATCAAATAACACTTCTGCAATATGGGAATCGACTGGGAACATACCTACTGTCATGCCGGGGGTCTCCTGAGCTGCTTCAGCCTCCAAGTGGTTCAGTCTCCCATGATTATAGCGCTGCTGAGGGCGGTTGCCTGCTCCAGACTGAGACGCATTCTGCTTCGCTGGGGCATTGGGGCCTGACTGCTGCTGGGCTGCCTTCTTCGGACATTGCATCACCCAGTGGCCTTGCTCTCCACAGTGAAAACATGCTCTGTTTCCAACCTGAGCTGGTGCTGCCTGATTGCTCTGCTGAGTTGCGGGGGCAGGAAGACGAGGTGTCTGCTGATTCTGCCTCTGAAACTGACCTCCTCCTGACTGATTGCTCTGGCGATTCTGGTACTGATGCTGAGGGTACTGCCTCTGGAACTGCTGATACTGCTGACGCTGCTGATGCTGCTGAGGTGGACGCTGGTTCTGCCTGAACTGCTGAGGTTGATTGCCTGAAAAACGAGGACGGCTGCTGCTTCCAAGCTGGGGTCCACTGATCTTGCGCTTACGATCCTCCATCTCCTTACGCTTCCTTTCTGTCATGATTGCTCTGTCAATCAGGTGCTGGAATGTCGGGAAGGTGTGATTCATCAGCTGATACTGTAGAGGGTCAACCAAGCCTCTCAAGAAACGGTATTGTCGCTTGGCATCAGTGTTGACATCTTCGGGAGCATAACGAGACAACTGCAGGAACCTGTCTCGATACTCACTGACAGATGATGACCCTTGCTTAAGGGCCAGAAACTCCTCCTTCTTCACTGTCATCAGACCTGCAGGCACATGGTACTGACGAAAGCTACCTCTGAATTCTTCCCAGGTGATGGCATCGGGGTTGGCATGGGTGGCGAGGTAAGACTCCCACCATGATTGGGCTGCTCCTCTCAACAGACGGGGACCATACAAGACTTTCTCCCTGTCATCACACTGAGCGGTATGCAACTCCCGCTCCACAGTGCGCAGCCAATCTTCAGCATCCATGGGGTCAGAAGAGTGAGCGAACGTTGGGGGATGACCTCTCATGAATTCAGCACGCTTGTCTCTAGGCATCTGAGGCACCTGAGGCTGGGGTGGTGCTTGCTGCTGCTGCTGCTGCTGCTGCTGCTGAATGGCGGCCAGAGTCTGACCGATGGCCTGAACTGCCTGGGTCTGCATCAGAAACATCTGCTCAATCGACATTGGGGGCGGGGGCGGCAGGTGCTGCTGCTGGGGCACCTCATCCTGCGGGGCGGCTTGCTCCTGCTGAGCACGCCTTCCTCCTCTGCGCCTGTTCTCTGACATCTGCAGAACGCAACCACACATCAGAACTGATCTGGCAAATCTTGCAGCATAAGAAAAGAGTATAGAATTCTCCAACAGCACTGAACAGATGAGCATCTTCACTGATCTCCAACACAGACCACACAGCTTCTCAGATAAAGAGGAAAGTGGAATAAAGGTTTTCCCAACTATATAACTAACTCCATTAATATAATATGTAAACCAAAATGCAGGGGACACCCACACTCTGGTGACAATCATTACAAAGATCCAAACCAAACATAGTTCATCATGACAAACATAAATGCACAGGATATAGCAAACTACCCTGTCTAACTAAGACTAACTAAGACCGAGACTAACGCTAAGACTGAAGCTTCTATGTATATATTTTGTATTAATTACAAGATCCAACTCTAACGATCTATGGTTCTAGATTGATCTTGGTCTTGCAGTCGGGATTGCCATAAGACTGGAGTCCACGCCGAGGTGAGCGGTACGGGTGCTGAGTCCCGACGGGAGCGGGGGAACCATCATCCAAGTGACGACGCTCCGCGCGCTCAGCCCGCAGCAGGGCGATCTCAGCACGAGCCCTACTCAGCTCGTCTAATGCATGGTCCAGCTCTGTGTTTAGCACGGCGGCTAGGTTGACTGTGCTGCTCAACCTAGGATTGTCCTCACCAGCAGGTGAAACAATCACGCCTCCTGTGCTGACAGATGGACGGCGGGGGTAATACTTCAGGTCGAGGCCGTCAGCTACCCCACCGAGAACCGAGCAGTAGTGCGAAAGCGCACGCCGTGCAGCATCCTGCATGGCTGCCTCAGCTGAGTCCCGCTCAGAGATAGAATAGTGCTCTGAGCAAGCCTCCGCGCCCTGGAGACTGTTCTCCGGACGGCGCACCAAGCAGGTCGCCTCCCAGCGGTCCGGGTAGACCCCTCGACTATGCTGGTAGACCACACAGCGATACTCGATGGACCAAGTACGCCGGTCAAGTGCCCGACGTAGCAGGGTGTCGAGCGCGTCGTGGAAGTGACACCCGCGAGCAGCGTCGCGAGTGATGGGTCGAGCAACCCATCCTTCCGGCTCATGGCTAGAGAGGTCGAGGTCGGTGTCGTGGCTCGGGCTGTCGTCGCCACCTCCGTCATCTGGGTCTCCTCCAGCAGCTACTCCAGAAGCTGGGACGCCCAGTGGTGGTGCAGGGGGCGCCTCCAGGGGAAGCACAGGGGAGCAGCTCCTCACAGACTCTATCTCCTGCTGGAGCGAGAAGGAAGAGCCCTGCTGCTCCTGTCGTCGACGTTCCTGCTCCTCATGCAGGCGGTGGTGCAGTCTCTCCAAGTGGCTGGACTGTCCGGCCACGGGACGGCGAAGCGGACGCTCAGCAAGGCGGGAGGGTAAGAAGGGGATGACGGACTTTCGTGCAGTGTGTCTAAGTCGAGCCATCTACAAAAGACATCGCAAGCAAAAGGGTGAGAACAGAATTAATATGACCAGCAAATAATGAACCATAAATAAATGAAGGATCAGAATAATAATGAATCATAAATAAATGAAGGATCAGAATAAAACAAAATTTTCAGCAAGGTATAATATATAGTAGAACATAGATTTGGTCAGTAGGACCAACTTTTGAAGGGATATCAAAGTCAAGGCAGGGACAGAGGTCTATAATCCTTAGAACGACCATTCTACTCTAGGTGACTGTAGGACCGCTAACCTAGAGTAGAATGGTCGTTCTAAGGATTATAGACCTCTGTCCCTGCCTTGACTTTGGTACCCCTTCAAAAGTTGGTCCTACTGACCAAATCTATGTTCTACTATATATTATACCTTGCTGAAAATTTTGTTTTATTCTGATCCTTCATTTATTTATGATTCATTATTATTCTGATCCTTCATTTATTTATGGTTCATTATTTGCTGGTCATATTAATTCTGTTCTCACCCTTTTGCTTGCGATGTCTTTTGTAGATGGCTCGACTTAGACACACTGCACGAAAGTCCGTCATCCCCTTCTTACCCTCCCGCCTTGCTGAGCGTCCGCTTCGCCGTCCCGTGGCCGGACAGTCCAGCCACTTGGAGAGACTGCACCACCGCCTGCATGAGGAGCAGGAACGTCGACGACAGGAGCAGCAGGGCTCTTCCTTCTCGCTCCAGCAGGAGATAGAGTCTGTGAGGAGCTGCTCCCCTGTGCTTCCCCTGGAGGCGCCCCCTGCACCACCACTGGGCGTCCCAGCTTCTGGAGTAGCTGCTGGAGGAGACCCAGACGACGGAGGTGGCGACGACAGCTCGAGCCACGACACCGACCTCGACCTCTCTAACCATGAGCCGGAAGGATGGGTTGCTCGACCCATCACTCGCGACGCCGCTCGCGGGTGTCACTTCCACGACGCGCTCGACACCCTGCTACGTCGGGCACTTGACCGGCGTACTTGGTCCATCGAGTATCGCTGTGTGGTCTACCAGCCCAGTCGCGGGGTCTACCCGGACCGCTGGGAGGCGACCTGCTTGGTGCGCCGTCCGGAGAACAGTCTCCAGGGCGCGGAGGCTTGCTCAGAGCACTATTCTATCTCTGAGCGGGACTCAGCTGAGGCAGCCATGCAGGATGCTGCACGGCGTGCGCTTTCGCACTACTGCTCGGTTCTCGGTGGGGTAGCTGACGGCCTCGACCTGAGGTATTACCCCCGTCGTCCATCTGGCAGCACAGGAGGCGTGATTGTTTCACCTGCTGGTGAGGACAATCCTAGGTTGAGCAGCACAGTCAACCTAGCCGCCGTGCTAAACACAGAGCTGGACCATGCATTAGACGAGCTGAGTAGGGCTCGTGCTGAGATCGCCCTGCTGCGGGCTGAGCGCACGGAGCGTCGTCACTTGGATGATGGTTCCCCCGCTCCCGTCGGGACTCAGCACCCGTACCGCTCACCTCGGCGTGGACTCCAGTCTTATGGCAATCCCGACTGCAAGACCAAGATCAATCTAGAACCATAGATCGTTAGAGTTGGATCTTGTAATTAATACAAAATATATACATAGAAGCTTCAGTCTTAGCGTTAGTCTCGGTCTTAGTTAGTCTTAGTTAGACAGGGTAGTTTGCTATATCCTGTGCATTTATGTTTGTCATGATGAACTATGTTTGGTTTGGATCTTTGTAATGATTGTCACCAGAGTGTGGGTGTCCCCTGCATTTTGGTTTACATATTATATTAATGGAGTTAGTTATATAGTTGGGAAAACCTTTATTCCACTTTCCTCTTTATCTGAGAAGCTGTGTGGTCTGTGTTGGAGATCAGTGAAGATGCTCATCTGTTCAGTGCTGTTGGAGAATTCTATACTCTTTTCTTATGCTGCAAGATTTGCCAGATCAGTTCTGATGTGTGGTTGCGTTCTGCAGATGTCAGAGAACAGGCGCAGAGGAGGAAGGCGTGCTCAGCAGGAGCAAGCCGCCCCGCAGGATGAGGTGCCCCAGCAGCAGCACCTGCCGCCCCCGCCCCCAATGTCGATTGAGCAGATGTTTCTGATGCAGACCCAGGCAGTTCAGGCCATCGGTCAGACTCTGGCCGCCATTCAGCAGCAGCAGCAGCAAGCACCACCCCAGCCTCAGATGCCCCAGATGCCCAGAGACAAGCGTGCTGAATTCATGAGGGGTCATCCACCAACGTTCGCTCACTCTTCTGACCCCATGGATGCTGAAGATTGGCTGCGCACTGTGGAGCGGGAGTTGCATACCGCTCAGTGTGATGACAGGGAGAAAGTCTTGTATGGTCCCCGTCTGTTGAGAGGAGCAGCCCAATCATGGTGGGAGTCTTACCTCGCCACCCATGCCAACCCCGATGCCATCACCTGGGAAGAATTCAGAGGTAGCTTTCGTCAGTACCATGTGCCTGCAGGTCTGATGATAGTGAAGAAGGAGGAGTTCCTGGCCCTTAAGCAAGGGTCATCATCTGTCAGTGAGTATCGAGACAGGTTCCTGCAGTTGTCTCGTTATGCTCCCGAAGATGTCAACACTGACGCCAAGCGACAGTACCGTTTCTTGAGAGGCTTGGTTGACCCTCGGCAGTACCAACTGATGAATCATACCTTCCCAACATTCCAGCACCTGATTGACAGAGCGATCATGACAGAAAGGAAGCGTAAGGAGATGGAAGATCGTAAGCGCAAGATCAGTGGACCCCAGCCTGGAAGCAGCAGCCGTCCTCGTTTTTCAGGCAATCAACCTCAGCAGTTCAGGCAGAATCAGCGTCCACCTCAGCAGCATCAGCAGCGTCAGCAGTATCAGCAGTTCCAAAGGCAGTACCCTCAGCATCAGTACCAGAACCGTCAGAGCAATCAGTCAGGAGGTCAGTTTCAGAGGCAAAGATTTTCGAGAAGATGCAGAAGGCGTGATATGGTTCAAAGACCGCTTGTGTGTTCCCAATGTCCAGTCTATTCGGGAGTTGATTCTCAAGGAAGCTCATGAGACAGCTTATTCGATTCACCCTGGCAGTGAGAAGATGTATCAGGATCTGAAGAAGAAATTCTGGTGGTACGGAATGAAGAGGGAAATCGCAGAGCACGTGGCTATGTGCGATAGTTGTCGAAGAATTAAGGCAGAACACCAGAGACCTGCTGGATTGTTGCAACCGTTGCAGATTCCTCAGTGGAAATGGGATGAAATCGGTATGGATTTCATAGTCGGATTGCCTCGCACTCGAGCCGGCTACGATTCTATTTGGGTAGTAGTGGACCGTTTGACCAAGTCAGCCCACTTCATACCTGTCAAGACCAGCTACAACAGTGCAATATTGGCAGAGTTGTACATGTCTCGGATCGTTTGTCTTCATGGTGTGCCAAAGAAGATAGTGTCAGACAGAGGAACGCAGTTCACCTCTTATTTCTGGCAGCAGTTGCATGAAGCCTTGGGCACGCATCTGAATTTTAGTTCAGCATATCACCCGCAGACAGATGGCCAGACTGAAAGAACCAATCAAATTCTTGAAGATATGTTGAGAGCCTGTGCGTTGCAAGATCAGTCCGGATGGGATAAGCGATTGCCTTATGCAGAGTTTTCCTATAACAACAGTTATCAGGCCAGTTTGAAGATGTCACCATTTCAAGCGCTCTATGGAAGGAGTTGTAGAACTCCGTTGCAATGGGATCAGCCTGGAGAGAAGCAAGTGTTTGGGCCAGATATTTTGCTTGAAGCCGAAGAGAACATCAAGATGGTCCGAGAGAATCTGAAGATAGCGCAATCGAGGCAGCGAAGCTATGCAGACACAAGAAGAAGAGAGCTGAGTTTTGAAGTCGGAGACTTTGTCTATCTAAAAGTGTCACCGATCAGAGGAGTCAGAAGGTTCGGAATCAAAGGCAAGCTAGCACCCCGCTACATTGGTCCGTATCAGATTCTTGCAAAGCGTGGAGAAGTGGCCTATCAGCTCAGTTTGCCAGAGAATTTGTCTGCTGTGCACGATGTCTTTCATGTGTCTCAGTTGAAGAAGTGCTTGCGTGTGCCAGAAGAGCAGTTGCCAGTGGAAGGTCTGGAAGTCCAGGAGGACTTGACCTATGTCGAGAAGCCAGCTCAGATTCTTGAGGTTGCAGATAGAGTCACCCGAAGGAAGACCATCAGAATGTGCAAAGTCAGATGGAGTCACCACTCTGAGGAAGAAGCAACCTGGGAGCGTGAAGATGATCTGATGGCTAAGTACCCAGAGCTCTTTGCTAGCCAGCCCTGAATCTCGAGGGCGAGATTCTTTTAAGGGGGATAGGTTTGTAACGCCCCGAATTTTGCAGTTGAATTTTTTCTTTTCTTTACTCGCCAAATTCGGGCGTTACCTTTTCTTTTTCTTTTTCCCCTCGCTAAACCTTGATCTTTTTCCAAAGCTAGCGGGATTCGGTTTGGAATTCCCGTGTAAAGAAAAACCCTAAAACTGTTTTATGTTGTTTGATGCACCATGCCGAACCATGCATTCTTTTGGATTGATTGAGAACGTGGATGCATTCATCTAGGAAAAACGAATTTCGAAAAAGAGATAATCTTTTTCTTTTTCTTTTTCTTTCTTTCTCTCTCCCTCTTCCCCTTTCTCTCTCCCGCGTCGTGGGCCCCTGGCCGGCCCAGCCACCCCCTGCGCGCCCCCCTCTTGGGCCCAATAGGCCCAACCGCCCCCCACCCCCCTCCCTTTTTTCCCCAATTCCCTCTCTCTCTCCCTCCCCTCCCTCTCATTTTCTCCCTCCCCACCCTAGCCGCCGCCCCTACCCCTGCTCGGCCGCCCCTGCAGCCGGCCCAACCGCCGCCCTCGGCCGCCCGTCCCCGGTGAGCCCCCTCTCTCCCTCCTCCCTCCCCCTCCCCTCTCCCCTCCTCTCCCCCTCCCCGTCCGGCCATGGCCCGACCGCCCCTGGCCGCGCCGCCCTGGCCCCAGCCCCGCCCGGCCAGCCCCCAGCCCCGCCCGGCCAGCCCCAGCCGGCCCCGGCCAGCCCCCAGCCCGCCCCAGCCGCGCCCCAGCCGGCCATGGCCGCGCCCTGGCAGCCGCCCGACCGCGCCCCCGCCCCTGCGTGCTCGGCCGCCCCTGCGCCGGCCGGTTCAACCGCCCCCGGGCCGGTTCAACCGCCCCGGCTCACACCCGGTTTTTAGAAGGCAAACCGAATGCGAACCATGTACGTGCCAGGATCAGTTATTCACGTACACAGCGGTTACATAACATGGACATCATCACACAGTGCTCAAATAGTATTAAAAGGGGAAATAATAGTCGATTACATCATACGTCTGAGACGTCCATATAGTTCTTACAATAAATCAAAGTGCGAAAACGAAACGTAGATAACGCGGCCTTCACAGGCAGCCACTTATGTCACACCCGGTTTTTAGAAGGCAAACCGAATGCGAACCATGTACGTGCCAGGATCAGTTATTCACGTACACAGCAGTTACATAATATGGACATCATCACACAGTGCTCAAATAGTATTAAAAGGGGAAATAATAGTCGATTACATCATACGTCTGAGACGTCCATATAGTTCTTACAATAAATCAAAGTGCGAAAACGAAACGTAGATAACGCGGCCTTCACAGGCAGCCGACTGGGGGTTGCCGCTAACCCACACCTAGAACTCGTCGTAGTCTTGGAACTCCTGGAAGTCTCCTTCCACAGCTTCATCTTCTCCTGAGCAGTGGTTGCAATGCTGACAACCTGGGGGGGGGGTTTGGTGTGTAGAGCAAGGGTGAGTACACATCAACATACTCAGCAAGCATCCTGTTTGGCTATAGTGGACTAGCTTTATGTGGGGATAAGTCAAGCAGTTGCTTTTAGTTAGTCAGGTTATTACTTACTAGTAGAGAGCCAGGTTTTAACATTAACCCAAGTTATTAGCCCAATGTATCCTTTCCAAACGGAAAGAATACCACTTACCAATACCATAATCATAATCAGAACCATCAATCTCATTGCCACCTGTACCAAAGTATCTCTGATCAAGTATCACTAATCTCTGGAGCTCCCTTGGCCGCTCATAACCGTGAGCACGGCTGATATATCAGTTTCATAACACTCTGCAGAGGTTGCGCACTTTACCCACAAGCCGTGATTGCCACTTGCCTCGGGCTGATCAAACCCTTAAACACTACCAAGGTGAATAGGCAGGGTCTCACTACGTAGCCTTTACAAAGATTCCCCGAGGCTGTAGCCGCCCGTTAGGTTTCCTAAATGTACCGCACTCCTCCCCAAGGGACAAATCAACCTTGGCAGAGCGAGCTGCATACACCGAGCCCCATTGACGGCACAACGGCTAAGCGAACTACACCCCGGTTCCTCCAATTATTCAGCTAAGGGCGTCCCATTCCACCCTCATGGTTGCACTGTTTTCCCGGGCGGTCATCCATTGAACAGGTCCTTACGGAGAGGCACTCGAGAAACCGCTCGAGTCCCCTTAAATGCCACAAGTATGATCATAAATAAGAAGGGGAAAACAGCGTATCATAGATAATCACATCATGTTCATTGATTAGAGTTGAGCAATAGCATCAAACTAAGCAGTAATAATCCGACCCAAATAGGTAAACAAGGACATGGATAACAAAAGCTAGTCAATCCTTAAGTATAAATGTGTAATGCGGGAGGTGAATTAAAGAATGAATAGGACAGAGATAGGTCAAAGGACACTTGCCTCCACCAACCGACTGCTGCTCAGGGGCTTCTCCTGCAAATTCCTCGGGCTCTTCGACCGGATCGTTCTCTATGCGAGCGCAAACATACATACATCCACATATTTAATACAAAAGAACAGTACACCATACAAGGGAACAGGTAAAACGAATATGCATCAGGTATGACATTTGACATCGCATTTGTTATGGTTAGAAAGAAATGGGAAAGGTCTCGCAGGGGTTAAATCTTATGCACTAATAATCAACTACAATTGGTTCTGAGCAAAAGAATTCTGTTATATACATATGTACAAATGGAAACCTAATCATTTTTAGTTGATCAATATTGCACGGGATAAACAATTAACTACATGAATCAATAGCATAACGGAATTTTAAATTAAACTTCCTATTTTCCATAGCATGAACAATGATCAATCTACTTAAAATACAGTAATTATGATCACAGAAAGTAAATAAAATAAAATAATAATAAAAAAAATAAAAAAAACAGAGGGGGGGGGCGGTTGAACCGGCCCTAGGGGCGGTTGAACCGGCCCGGGGGCAGGCGGCCGAGCTGGGGCGGCCGAGCGCGGGGGGCGGCCGAGCTGGGGCCGGGGGCGGCTGAGCCGGGGCCGAGGCCGGCTGAACCGGCCCGGGACAGGGGCGCGGCCAGGGGCCAGGGCGGGCGGCCGGGCGCGGGCTGGGGGCGGCTGGCGGCCGGGCGGGGCGCGGCTGGGGGCGGCCAGCGGCCGGGCCAGGGCGGCCAGGGGAGCGGCCGGGGCGGGCCAGCGGCGGCCGGGGCGCGGCAGCGGCCGGCCGGGGCGGGCCAGCGGCCACGGCGGGGCTGGGGGCGGCGGCGGGCGTGGCCAGGGGGCGCGCGGGGGTGGGGAGAGGAGAGGGGAGGGAGGAGAGGGAGGAGGGGGAGGGGGCTCACCGGCGAGGGGGTGGCCGACGGCGAGGGCGCGCGGCCGGGGTCGGGGCAGCGGCGGCGGCTAGGGCAGGGAGGTGGGGCGGCGGTGCTAGAGAGAGGAGGGAGAGAATGAGGGAGAGGGAGAGGGTTTTGGGGGAAAAAAGGGTGGGGGGCGGTTGGGCCTGCTTTGGGCCCAAGAGGGGGCGCCAGGGACTTGGGCCGGCCGGGGGTCGGCCCAGGGCGCGGGAGAGAGAGAAAGAGGAGAGAGAGAAAGAGAGAGAAAGAGAGAGAAAGATTATTTCCCGTTTTCGAAATCCGATCTTTCTAGATGAATGCAATTGCACTTTCAAAGCAATCAAAAATGCAAGGTTCGGCATGGTGCATCAAATCATAAAGTATTTTAGAGTTTTTCTTTACACGGGAAATCCGAACCGGATCCCGCTAAAACTTTGGAAAAGGTCAAGGTTTAGCGAGGGGAAAAGAAAAAGAAAAGGTAACGCCCGAATTTTGGCGAGTAAAGAAAAGAAAAAATTCAACTGCAAAATTCGGGGCGTTACATATTCTCACAATGAAAAGGATTTAGAATACTCACAACCACACCACAGATTGTTTTGTAGAAGTAGGTGGTGTCGTTCTTGATGTCCTCCTCTTTCATTTGAGAGTCCTCCCTTTGCAGTGGCTTCTTTTTCCTTCCAAACTTATTGAAAATACTCAAGAAAGATGTTAATAGCACAAGGGAGTATATAATGAAGGATGATTTCTTTAAATAGGAAATAAACACAATTCATCATCCATAATTCCTATATACATGAAGTAAATTCCTTAACGTTAGTGCACATCATTAGGAAAGAGGAATATGCACTCTTTAAACATTTTGATCAATCATAGGAAATTTACTTCTTCATATTGAATTTATTAATCATTACTTAGAAGTAAATCAATATGAGAATATGTATAGCAAAGGCATGAAATAGATTCTAATGGACTAGTGCATTTATGAAAACGAGATTGAATGCACACCTAGCAAAAATTAAGTCCAATAAAGAATCTATTCTTTACACAGGTAGAATAAGATAAATTAGAGTAAATGACCATTGATGGGAAAAGAGTTCCCATACCTTTGCTTTTACCTTTCTTCCTTAGGGTGAAGAGCAACCCTAGAAGCTTGTGACTTTGGACATGCACTTTCTCTTTTGTAGATTTCCATAAGTAAGCTCAAAAGATACATGGTTAGTAACACAAGCACGAGTTTCCAAATTTGTAATCATTTTGACAAGGAATGAAAAGTGGATTACTAAAGCATGGAAACTTCATAATATGAACTAGATTATTCCATGATATATGCTTGTTTCATAAAACTAAGCATAGTTAATTCCTTAAGATAATGGGAACAAATCTAATTCATAACATGGAGAGTGATGTATGTTAGAAGAGTCATATCCAATATAAGCAAGAAGCACAACAACAAAAGTCATTGGATTGATTTTTCTTTTTATGTTAGATTGCGCACTTCCAAAGAGAGACTTATTCTCTACTAGTGAGACTACATGGGTTACTTAGATAAAAGCATCAGACTCACTATTCTAGTTATAGAGAGAATTTTCCTTTTATAAGTGTCCTAAGGATTTGAATTCCTTATATGACACCTCATTCTTTTAGGAACTTGGAATATCTTTCTATATCTAGAATCATGGCAATAATAAGATAATTAGTGTAAAACATGCCATGAGGTACTTACAATAATTTAAAGCATGTAGATTGCCATAGAATAGAAATAATGAATATGCAATCTATCATATGAGAGGAATTTCTTCAAAGAATGGTGACATAATTTTAAGGACATTTAAAGTGCTTCTTTTTCTATGTGACTACACAAGACACATGAGAAATCATAATTTAAGATGCGTGCACCTAAAACATAAGTGTTACCATCCTTTGGCTTTCCTCCATGTTGCATGCCTTGATCTTTCTTGCACAGGGTAATTCTTTATTTCCTACAACATCAATATCTTTCCCGAGATGATATGAGTTTTGAATATAATAAATTTAAATAACTTTGGGTCAATCTTGGATATATAGATCATTGAAGATTGATAGCTTGAGTTAATAAAAATTGAATTGACTCTCTCAAGCACCCCCAAAGCTTCATATCATCTCCTTCTCCTGCAAAGTTTGTCAAGCATATTTTTGTACCCATCTCTTGATGGGTCCATCAAGGTTAGTCAACAAAGATCTAGGAACCCAAACGTCCTTTGTGTTAGCACTAGGTAAACTCATTACCTTTCTAGCACAAGTTGCAATTTTGAGTTGCCTAGTTACATGAGAATTAATTGAAAGCTAGAAATGGGGTTGTTATCAATGGGACAATCCTTGCATTGATGTCCCTTCTTTCGGCATATGTAGCAAAGGCGATCTTCAAGTCTTGAAGATTTCTTCTTTCCTTGTTTCTTGCTTGCTACATGGTTAGTTAATATTTTCTTTTCTAGCACTATGCCTTTTTGTTTCAAATAGGGACAAGACTTAATTAAGTGTCCCTTCTTTGAGTATTTAAAACAAAGTTTATCATCCTTGTTAATAATCAAGTTATTTTTAATATAGGGACATGACCTAATCGAGTGTTGAAAGGGAAATGTGCCCTTGGGCCATTTTTATAAGATTTTGGTGATTAAGTGCTACACACAAATGCTTTGAGTGATATTTGTGCCAAATACTCAAGAAGTGCAAATAAAGATTAAATGTATGTTTCTAGACTTAGTACATTGTTTTGAAGACTAATGTATTATGTCTGAGTGCTAGAAACAGGAGAAATCGTTTTGAAGAAAAGTTGGCTATGTACAGCCAAAAGGCTGCTCGGTCTGGGTGCACCGGACAGTGTCCGGTGCGCCAGGACCAGTCCCGATGAACAGTCTTCTCTCGGGTCTCGACGGTGGCGTACAACTATAAATCACCGGACTGTCCGGTGAGTCGTCTGCGGCGAAGTCGCCGCTCTCGGGAAACAGTCATCAGCGTACGACTAAAAATCACGGGACTGTCCGGTGGTGCACCGGACTGTCCGGTGAGCCAACGGTCGGCCGCGCAATCCGCGTGTGACGCGTGGCCGAGCCAATGGTCTGATGGGGGCATCGGACTGTCCGGTGTGCACCGGACAGTGTCCGGTGCGCCAACAGCTCCAAATCTTCAACGGTCAGCTGCGCCAATTTAGGAAAGCAATCTGCACCGGACAGTGAATAGTGGATGTCCGATGGTGCACCGGACTGTCCGGTGCGCCACCCTACAGAAGGCAAGAATTGCCTTCCCAAATTGCTTCCAACAGCTCCTAGCTGCCTTGGGGCTATAAAAGGGAACCCTAGGCGCATGGAGGAGTACACCAAGCATTCTTTGATCATCTCTAAGCACCAAGACTTCATTCTAGCGCGTTTGATTCATTGTGATAGCAATTTGAGCTCATCTTGAGTTGAGAACTCCGTGTGTGAACTTAGAGCTCAAGTTGTGACTAGTGTGCGTGTTTGTCTCTTGCTTTGAGTCTTGTGTGTGTTGCTTTTCCCTTCCTTACATCCATGCTTCTTTGTGATCATCAAATTGTAAGGGCGAGAGGCTCCAAGTTGTGGAGATTCCTCGCAAACGGGATATAGTGAAAGAAAGAAAAACACCGTGGTATTCAAGTTGATCATTGGATCACTTGAAAGGGGTTGAGTGCAACCCTCGTCCATTGGGACGCCACAACGTGGAGGTAGACAAGTGTTGTACTTGTCGAACCACGGGACAACTCGCGTGTCTCTTGTGATTGCTTTTTGTGTAATTGTTGTGATTCGCAAGAGATCGCTTTATAGTCACTTGGTATTATCTCTCTAACACTTAACCAAGTTTTGTGGCTATAAGTTTTAAGTTTTACAGGATCACCTATTCACCCCCCTCTAGGTGCTCTCAATTGGTATCAGAGCCGTTCTCTTCACAAAAGGGACTAATCGCCCGAAGAGATGGATCCTAAGGGAAAGGGGATGGTGGTCAACGGAGAAGGAGTCCATCTTCAACGAGCCAAGGGAAGAAAAACCTACTGACTCTAGCTCGAGTCATAAGAAGAAGGACATGAAGAAGAAGAGGCATATCAAGAAGATCGTCTACTACGACAGCGACGAATCCTCTTCCTCCCAAAGAGACGACGACTACGACGAGAAAAAGAAACCGGTCAACTCAAACTTTTCTTTTGATTATTCTCGTATTCCATCTAACTCCAATGCTCATTTAATTTCAATTCCACTTGGGAAACTCCCGCACTTTAATGGAGAGGACTACGGATTTTGGAGTCACAAAATGCGTACCCATCTGTTCTCTCTTCATCCAAGTATATGGGAGATAGTAGAAAATGGAATGCAATTTGATAGTACGAATAATCCCATGTTTATCAATGAACAAATTCACAAAAATGCACAAGCTACCACTGTTCTATTAGCATCCTTGTGTAGGGAAGAATACCATATGGTGAGCGGCTTGGATAACGCCAAGCAGATTTGGGACACCCTCAATATCTCGCATGAGGGAAACGACGCCACCATGATTACCAAGATGGAGTTGGTGGAGGGCGAACTGGGAAGGTTCGCAATGATCAGAGGGGAGGAGCCAACCCAAACGTACAATAGGCTCAAGACCATGGTCAACAAAATCAGGAGCTATGGAAGCATGAGATGGACGGACCACAATATCGTCCGACTTATGCTAAGGTCATTCACTGTCCTTGATCCTCATCTTGTAAACTCTATTCATGAAAATCCTAGGTATACCAAGATGACGCCCGAGGAAATACTCGGAAAGTTTGTAAGCGAGCGAATGATGATCAAGGAGGCAAGATATGTTGATGAGGCGTTGAATGGCCCAATGCCGATCCACGAGCCTCAAACCGTTGCTCTCAAAGCAACAAGTAGCAGGGAGGCGCTACCTAGCAAGGTGGCGCAAGTTGAGGCGGCCGGGCTTAACGAGGAAGAAATGGCTCTCATCATCAAGCGCTTCAAGACGGCGCTAAAGGGTCGCAAGGAGCATCCCAACAAAAGCAAGACGAAGGGAAAGCGCTCCTGCTTCAAGTGTGGTAAGACTGGTCACTTTATTGCTAACTGTCCCGATAATGATAGTGACCAGGGACAAGAGAAAAGCGGGAAGAGGAAAAGAAGAAGGCCTACAAGAAGGCGAAGGGCGAGGCGCACCTCGGCAAAGAGTGGGACTCGGATTGTTCGTCGTCCGACTCCGACGACGAAGGACTCGTCGCCTCAGCCTTCAACAAGTCGTCGCTCTTCCCCAACGAGCGCCATACTTGTCTAATGGCAAAGGAAAAGAAGGTAAACACTAGAGAAACTCCTAAGTACTCTACTTCTAGTGATGAGGACTCTAGTGATGATGAAATTGATTACACTAGCCTGTTCAAAGGATTAGATAGAGCAAAAGTAGAAAAGATTAATGAACTGATTGATGCATTGAATGAAAAAGATAGACTGCTAGAGAGGCAAGAGAACATCTTGTATGAGGAACATGACAAATTTGTTAGTGTTCAAAAGTCTCTTGCCTTAGAAATTAAAAGGAATGAATTACTATCTTCTGAATTATATATTTGCAATGAATATATTTCTAGCTTGAAGATTTTGAATGATGATTTAAATTCTAAGCTAGAGTTAGTTAATAAATCCAGTCCTTGTGTAGAGCATGTTGTAATTTGCAATAGATGCAAGGATTTTAATGTTGATGCTTGTGATGAACATTTAATTTCTATTTCTAAATTAAATAATGAAGTAGCAAGTCTTAATGCTCAACTTAAGACTTGCAAAAGTGATTTTGATAAACTAAAATTTGCTAGGGATGCCTACACTGTTGGTAGACACCCCTCAATTAAGGATGGGCTTGGCTTTAAGAGGGAAGCCAAGAACTTAACAAGCCAAAGGGCTCCCATTTTCAACAAGGAAAAAGGGAAGGCTCCTATTACTAGTAGTAGTCAAAAGAATCATGCATTTATTTATGATAGAAAATTCTCTAGTAATGCTCATCATAATAGGAGTTTTAATGCTTATGATTCACATGCCATGATTGGTTCAAGTTCTTCCTTTGTGCATAGTAGAAATATGCCTAGGAACAATGTTGTTCATCATGTACCTAAGAAAATGCAAAATAAATCTGCTACTATTTTTCATGCCTGCAACACTGATTTTGTACTTTCATGTAAAAATAAGAAAGTGGTTGCTAGGAAATTGGGGGCAAAATGCAAGGGAGATAAAACTTGCATTTGGGTCCCTAAGGCTATTGTTACTAACCTTGTAGGACCCAACAAGAGTTGGGTACCTAAAACCCAAGCCTAATTTACCTTGCAGGTTTATGCATCCGGGGGCTCAAGCTGGATTATCGACAGCGGATGCACAAACCACATGACGAGGGAGAAGAAGATGTTCACCTCCTACGTCAAGAACAAAGATTCCCAAGACTCAATCATATTCGGTGACGGGAATCAAGGCAAGGTTAAAGGACTAGGAAAGATAGCTATTTCATCCGA
This sequence comes from Zea luxurians, assembly GCA_029449295.1. Lineage (NCBI taxonomy): Eukaryota > Viridiplantae > Streptophyta > Magnoliopsida > Poales > Poaceae > Zea > Zea luxurians. The sequence continues at coordinate 36,833,876 of JAOPSE010000001.1, read as the reverse complement.
GCATTCCATATCTAATGTGTTTTTAGTTGAATCGCTCGGGTATAACTTGTTGTCCGTTAGTCAATTATGTAATATGGGTTACAATTGCTTATTTACCAATGTAGATGTGTCTGTCTTTAGAAGGAGTGATGGTTCATTAGCTTTCAAGGGTGTACTAGACGGCAAACTCTATTTAGTTGATTTTTCGAAGGAGGAGGCCGGTCTAGATGCATGCTTAATTGCTAAGACTAGCATGGGCTGGCTGTGGCATCGCCGTCTAGCACATGTTGGGATGAAGAACCTTCACAAACTTCTAAAGGGAGAACATGTGTTAGGTCTAACAAATGTGTTTTTCGAAAAAGATAGACCTTGTGCAGCTTGTCAAGCAGGTAAACAGGTGGGAAGCGCTCATCACAACAAGAATGTGATGACTACATCAAGACCTCTGGAGCTACTGCATATGGACCTCTTCAGACCCGTCGCCTACCTTAGCATCGGGGGAAGTAAGTATGGTCTTGTTGTTGTTGATGATTTTTCCCGCTTCACTTGGGTATTCTTTTTGCAGGATAAATCAGAAACCCAAGGGACCCTCAAGCGCTTTCTAAGGGGAGCTCAAAACAAATTTGAGCTTAAGGTGAAAAAGATTAGAAGCAACAATGGGTCCGAGATCAAGAATCTTCAAGTGGAGGAGTACCATGAGGAGGATGGAATCAAGCACGAATTCTCTGCTCCCTACACACCACAGCAAAACGGTGTGGTAGAGAGGAAGAACAGGACGCTCATAGACATGGCGAGGACGATGCTTGGAGAATTCAAGATGCCCGAGCGGTTTTGGTCGGAAGCTATGAACACAACTTGTCACGCCATAAACCGGGTCTACCTTCATCGCCTCCTCAAGAAGACGTCGTACGAACTACTAACCGGTAACAAACCCAACATTTCATATTTTCGAGTTTTTGGGAGTAAATGCTACATTCTAGTGAAGAAAGGTAGGAATTCAAAATTTGCTCCCAAAGTTGTAGAAGGGTTTTTGTTAGGTTATGACTCAAATACAAAGGCGTATAGAGTCTTCAACAAATCATCGGGTTTGGTTGAAGTCTCTAGCGACGTTGTATTTGATGAAACTAATGGCTCTCCGAGAGAGCAAGTTGATCTTGATGATGTAGATGAGGATGATGTTCCAACAGACGCAATACGCACCATGGCTATTGGAGATGTGCGACCACAGGAACACCAGGAGCAAGATCAACCTTCTTCGTCAACAATGGTGCACCCCCAAACTCAGGATGATGAACAGGTTCCTCAAGAAGAGGCGTGTGATCAAGGGGGAGCACAGGATGTCCAAGATGAGGAGGAAGAAGTACCACAGGCCCCTCCAACTCAAGTTCGAGCGACGATTCAAAGGAATCATCCCGTCGACCAGATATTGGGTGATATTAGCAAGGGAGTAACCACTCGCTCTACATTAGCTAATTTTTGTGAGCATTACTCTTTTGTCTCTTCTATTGAGCCTTTCAGGGTAGAAGAGGCCTTGCTAGATCCGGACTGGGTGTTGGCCATGTAGGAAGAGCTCAACAACTTCAAGCGAAATGAAGTTTGGACACTGGTGCCACGTCCCAAGCAAAACGTTGTGGGAACCAAGTGGGTGATCCGCAACAAACAGGACGAGCACGGGGTAGTGACAAGGAACAAGGCTCGACTTGTGGTAAAAGGTTATGCCCAAGTCGCAGGTTTGGACTTTGAGGAGACTTTTGCTCCTGTGGCTAGGCTAGAGTCGATTCGTATTTTGTTAGCCTATGTCGCTCACCATTCTTTCAGGTTGTTCCAAATGGACGTGAAGAGCGCTTTCCTCAACGGGCCAATCAAGGAGGAGGTATACGTGGAGCAACCCCCTGGCTTTGAGGATGAACGGTACCCCGACCATGTGTGTAAGCTCTCTAAGGCGCTCTATGGACTTAAGCAAGCCCCAAAAGCATGGTATGAATGCCTTAGAGACTTTTTAATTGCTAATGCTTTCAAGGTTGGGAAAGCCGATCCAACTCTTTTTACTAAGACTTGTGATGGCGATCTATTTGTGTGCCAAATTTATGTCGATGACATAATATTTGGTTCTACTAACCAAAAGTCTTGTGAAGAGTTTAGCAGGGTGATGACTCAGAAATTCGAGATGTCGATGATGGGCGAGTTGAACTACTTCCTTGGGTTCCAAGTGAAGCAACTCAAGGACGGCACCTTCATCTCTCAAACGAAGTACACGCAAGACTTGATCAAGCGGTTTGGGATGAAGGACGCCAAGCCCGCAAAGACTCCAATGGGAACCGACAGACATGTCAACTCAACAAAGGAGGTAAGTCCGTTGATCAAAAGGCATACCGGTCTATGATAGGGTCTTTACTTTATTTATGTGCTAGTAGACCGGATATTATGCTTAGCGTATGCATGTGTGCTAGATTTCAATCCGACCCAAGGGAGTGTCACCTTGTGGCCGTTAAGCGAATCCTTAGATATTTAGTTGCTACGCCTTGCTTCGGGATCTGGTATCCAAAGGGGTCTACCTTTGACTTGATTGGATATTCAGACTCCGATTATGCTGGATGTAAGGTCGATAGGAAGAGTACATCAGGGACGTGCCAATTCCTAGGAAGGTCCCTGGTGTCTTGGAGTTCTAAGAAACAAACCTCCGTTGCCCTATCCACCGCTGAGGCCGAGTACGTTGCCACAGGACAGTGTTGCGCGCAACTACTTTGGATGAGGCAAACCCTCCAGGACTTTTGCTACAATCTGAGCAAAGTCCCACTCCTATGTGATAATGAGAGTGCTATCCGCATAGCGGACAATCCTGTTGAACACAGCCGCACAAAGCACATAGACATTCGGCATCACTTTTTGAGAGACCACCAGCAAAAGGGAGATATCGAAGTGTTTTATGTTAGCACCGAGAACCAGCTAGCCGATATCTTTACCAAGCCTCTAGATGAGAAGACCTTTTGTAGGCTGCATAGTGAGCTAAATGTCTTAGATTCGTGAAACTTGGATTGATCTACAACATACATGCGTTTTATGCCTTTGATCATGTTCCTTTATGCATTTTGTTGCTTATTTATGGTGCTCAAGTTGTGCAAGGGATCCCCGGACCTCACAAGTCCATGTGTGAATGATGCACATATTTAGGGGGAGAAATGCTACAACTTGATCCTTCGAGACTAACCATGTGCTTGAGTGTTCTTAATTTAGTCACAAAGGAGGATTGAAAGGGAAAAGGTGAACTTGGACCATGCAAGACTTCCACTGCACTCCTATGAGAGGGTAATTTACTCCAAGTTCATCTCCGTGCCCTTATTGCCTTTTTACTCTTAATTGAAGATTTTGGTGAGGCAATGGGGTTTTTGGGCCAATAATGATCCCGTTTTGGTGCTTAATGCCAAAGGGGGAGAAATTAAGGCCAAAGCAAATGGATCAACTACCACTTGAGAATTTTGAAAATAGTAGAGTTAGAGCTTTTGTTTTGTCAAAATACTCTTATTGTCTCTTATTGTCAAAAGTTGGTCTCTTGTGGGGAGAATGTTTGATTATGGGAAAAAGGGGGATTTTTTGAATCTTTGATCAATTTCTCTTGGAATACCTCTCTCTATGCCTCAACAAGTGAATTTGACTGAGAGATAGGAAATTGAGTTTGATTTGCAAAAACAAACCAAGTGGTGGCAAAGAATGATCCAAATATGCCAAATTTGAATCAAAAACAAAATTTTTGTTCTCATTTGCATTGATGTTGCACTTCTTTTAGTTGCTTGTTGTTGTGTTGGCATAAATCACCAAAAAAGGGGAGATTGAAAGGGAAATGTGCCCTTGGGCCATTTCTATAAGATTTTGGTGATTAAGTGCTACACACAAATGCTTTGAGTGACATTTGTGCCAAAGACTCAAGAAGTGCAAATAAAGATTAAAGGTATGTTTCTAGACTTAGTACATTATTTTGAAGACTAATGTATTATGTCTGAGTGCTAGAAACAGGAGAAATCGTTTTGAAGAAAAGTTGGCTATGTACAGCCAAAAGGCTGCTCGGTCTGGGTGCACCAGACAGTGTCCGGTGGTGCACTGGATAGTGTCCGGTGTGCCAGGACCAGTCCCGATGAACAGTCTTCTCTCGGGTCTCGACGGCGGTGTACGACTATAAATCACCGGACTGTCCGGTGGCGCACCGGACTGTCCGGTGAGTCGTATGCGGGGAAGTCGCTGCTCTCGGGAAACAGTCATCAGCGTACGGCTAAAAATCACCGGACTGTCCGGTGGTGCACCGGACTGTCCGGTAAGCCAACGGTCGGCCGCGCCAACGGTCGGCCGCGCAATCCGCGCGTGACGCGTGGCCGAGCCAACGGTCTGATGGGGGCACCGGACTGTCTGGTGTGCACCGGACAGTGTCCGGTGCGCCAACGGCTCTAAATCTTCAACGGTCGGCTGCGCCAATTTAGGAAAGCAATCTGCACCAGACAGTGAACAGTGGATGTCCGGTGGTGCGCCGGACTGTCCGGTGCGCCACCCGACAGAAGGCAAGAATTGCCTTCCCAGATTGCTTCCAACGGCTCCTAGTTGCCTGGGGCTATAAAAGGGACCCCTAGGCGCATGGAGGAGTACACCAAGCATTCTTTGATCATCTATAAGCACCAAGACTTCATTCTAGCGCGTTTGATTCGTTGTGATAGCAATTGGAGCTCATCTTGAGTTGAGAACTCCGTGTGTGAACTTAGAGCTCAAGTTGTGACTAGTGTGCGTGTTTGTCTCTTGCTTTGAGTCTTGTGTGTGTTGCTTTTCCCTTCCTTACATCCGTGCTTCTTTGTGATCATCAAATTGTAAGGGCGAGAGGCTCCAAGTTATGGAGATTCCTCGCAAACGGGATATAGTGAAAGAAAGAAAAACACCGTGGTATTCAAGTTGATCATTGGATCACTTGAAAGGGGTTGAGTGCAACCCTCGTCCATTGGGACGCCACAACGTGGAGGTAGACAAGTGTTGTATTTGTCGAACCACGGGACAACTCGCGTGTCTCTTGTGATTGCTTTTTGTGTAATTGTTGTGATTTGCAAGAGATCGCTTTATAGTCACTTGGTATTATCTCTCTAACACTTAACCAAGTTTTGTGGCTATAAGTTTTAAGTTTTACAGGATCACCTATTCACCCCCCTGTAGGTGCTCTCAAGTGTCCCTTTTCAAAGCATTCACTACACTTCTTACTTCTCTTAGTATGAAGTGTGGCTTGATCATTACCTTGGTTGTTACCTTTTATGGAGGCATGGTTGAGGCTTTTGGAAGAGGCATTGATTTTCATATTTTGTTCCTTCCTCTTGGCAATTCTCAAGTCCTTGACATTTTCTTCAAGGGATTTAGTGCATCCCACGGTTGTTCCCATCTCAAGCTTCTTCACCATGTGATCACGGTTAACTTGAGAAGGTTGAGCAATGCACTTCCCTTTTAGTCGTGTCAAGCTCATCTTTAGCCTCTCATTTTCTTCTTTGAGCTTTTGATTTGTATCATCTTTTGTTCTTGCAAATTCTAGCTCAAAGGAAGGTTTGCTTGTCGACGGACAACAAGCATTATCACATGGTAATATAGTTTCAATTTGAGTACATGTGCAAGAGTGAGGTTGTTGGAATTTTGAGTTTTCTAATACAACCTCATGAGCAATGTTTAACATGATATGTTCATCCATAAGATTTTCATGAGAACATAGAAGCATATCATGTTTTTCTTGAAAAGCTAGATTTTCAATTTTTATCTTTTCTACTTGGTCCTTAAGCAAGGCATTCCTATTTACTAATTGAGCGATACGATGTAAAGAGTTATCTTGCTCAATTGAAATAGTTTCATACCTTTGGACCAAATCAACATGAGAGCACTTTAGCTCCTCATGTTCTTTAGTCAACTCGTCAAAGCTTAGCATTTTTATGAAGAGAATATCTTCTAGCCTTTGACGAGCTTCACTTTGTTCTCTCGCTCTTTTTAGAAGTTTGAGCATGACTGCCTTATCTTCTTGGCTTAGGCGAGCGTAGAGTTGCATGAAACTTCTTTCATCCTCCTCATCCTCATTTGTGCTTCCACTATCATTTTCATTAGCCACACAACATATGTGGGAATCGAAATGGGAAGACACACCTTTTGGAGAGGTGGATTCATCATTTGGTCTCCATCGTTCATTTTCTTCCTTCAAAGGGTTAGTTTCACAAGGACAAAAGGAAGTAGAAGCACAAAATGAACCATCATGTTTGGACTCATCAAATTTATTTTTAATTCTAGTCCAAATATCATGCGCATCACGAATAGATTCATTATAATTCATTATGAAGGCATGATAACCTTCTTTGCTAAGAGAATTACTTAAGATGTCATAAGCTAGGTAGTTTAGGCGTATACATCTTTGATCTTCCTCGGAAGCATTTTTCCTATCATAACTAAGAGGAATAATATTCTTGTCTAAAATCTGTTCTAATTGTGGATCTACGGTTCTAAAAGCATTTATCACTCTAGTAGACCATGAATCATAATTAGAAAAATTGGAAAGTAATATCTCAAGAGTTACCTCCTTGTTCTCCTTCGGAGTTGTCTTCTTGTTCTTTTGGGATCTTCTACGAGCCATCACTTCGAGTTGTTAGACTCAATATAAAGTGCCTAGCTCTGATACCAATTGAAAGTCACCTAGAGGGGGGTGAATAGGCGAAACCTTAAAATTAAAACTTTATCCCCCAACTAGATCCCTTAATTAGTGGTTAGAAAAAGATATACAATTATTGGAGTATAAAAACTAAGTCCTTGCTTGTAAAGAGTATTGCTTTCAAATAATGCGGAATTGATAAAACAATACAACTAATAGGTCTATGAGAATAAAGCAAGGGGGCTTAGATAAGAAGAGCAATGACACAAGTTCTTTCTTGCGATGTGTTGTTTCACTACATGAGAATTTAACTTAAAGCAACACCAAATAGTATTAGCAAAGAATAGTGCAAGAAAACTTAGAAAGGGAAAGAACAAACAAATCACAAGCAATAAGCACACGAGACACGGGTGATTTGTTTTACCGAGGTTCGGCCCTCGAAGGCCTAGTCCCCGTTGAGGAGTCCACTAAGGACGGGTCTCTTTCAACCCTTTCCCTCTCTCCACCGATCACCAAAGATCGGCGAGCTCTTCTTCTTCTCAAGGATCACTTAAGACCCCGCAAGGATCACCACACACTTTGGTGTCTCTTGCTAGCTTTACAAGCCTCCAAAACTTTGGAGGAAGTTTAATGGGAGTCAAAACTCCACATACAAATGAACACAAAGATGTAGCACACACTATCTCTCAATGAATCTCACAAGGCGCTAGTGCTAAACTCAAATGAGCAGCTCTCTCTTGCTTGCTCTCTCTTTTGTGACACTTGTGTTGGTTGTAGTGGTCTAAATCTTGTGTATAGGATGGATCAATGAATAGAGGTGGTTGGGAGGGCTTGAATATGTCAACTAGATGACTTGGAATGTTGCTTGGGCTCCCCCACTTGAAGTGGCCGGTTGGGGTGCTATTTATAGCCACCAACTAAATTGTAGCCGTTGGAGAAGGCTGCTGGTGATGGGCGCACCGGACAGTCCAGTGCGCCACCGGATAGTGTCCGGTGCGCCGCCACGTCATCCTCCCGTTACGGCTTGGAGCTGGTCGACCGTTGGAGGCTTTGTCCTCATGTGGCACCGGACAGTCCGGTGCGGCACCGGACAGTCCGGTGCCCCTCTGACCAACTGCTCTGACTTCTGCCGCGTTCACTGTGCTGCACTGTTCACTGTCAGAGTCGACCGTTGCGCGCAGATAGCCGTTGCTCCGCTGGGACACCGGACACTCCGGTGGCCCACCGGACAGTCCGGTGAATTATAGCGGAACTGCGCTTGAAAAACCCGAAGCTAAAGAGTTTGAGGTCGATCCTCCCTGGTGCACCGGACAGTCCGGTGCGCCAGACCAGGGAGCACTTCGGTTTCCTTTGCTCCTATCTTTTGATTCCATTCTTTTGACTTTGTATTGGTTTGATGTGAACCTTTGGCACCTGTAGAACATTTATTCTATAGCAAACTAGTTAGTCCAATTATTTGTGTTGGGTAATTCAACCACCAAAATCATTTAGGAAAAGGTTTGACCCTATTTCCCTTTCAACAATTATGAGAGGGTAATATTATGAGAGATGAGGCCACACTGACGACTAGACGAACTTGTGTTGTGGCTTGTCTCACCTGACTCATGAGCTAGCTCACGAGCTAGCCTAAGCTGGCTCATTAGAGAACCAAGCTAGAATGCTGATTTGGCTCGCTACAAAATTAAGACAAGCCGAGTCGAGATGAGGCACTAACGATCCTAGTCGAGCGAGTTATCGAGTCATAAATATTTCGTTTAGCCTTGCATATGTTTCACTCGTGTTACATCGCTAGGCTAAAATATAGGCTAATTAGAGCAAGTGGGCTATAAGTAGATTGAATGATGAGATAGAGGAGAGGAATGATAAATAGGCTTTAAATTTATAGTCAATTTAGACACAAGAACCCAAAAACTTTATGTGATTTGTTGAATTAACGTGGGACTGGTCCAAATTAATATTCAATAATAGTCAATGCTAAAGGTGCACTTTAATACTACGATGTACTAGTACTTTAGTACCATATTGATAGTTCAAGGGATAATTCAATCAACTTAAATAGGTGGATCATTGGTTAATCTATTGAGAAGCCGAGAAAAGGGTGAAGGACTGCCATACGCGTGCGCGCCGTTGGCTGGACCGGACCGTGGCCGTGGTAGATCGGACCTTGGTCCGAATATTCTTTCCTAACGGTTGCACATTTTGCCTGGAGTGATGACCGTCCATTACTTTCGTCCGTTACTGGTCGTTTCCTGTGTTATGGCTAGTAACGGACGGGCTGTAATAGTTGTCAGCTAGTAACGGATGTCACTGACTGCGTCAGTTTCTGGCTGGCTGTAACGGTAGCTCTGATGGTGACCGTTACTGCCCATTCGCCTCCCTCTACACGTGTGCATATACGGACGAGGGGAGGCTGTTTCTGGTTATAGCACGTACGAACTCTCTCAGACGCGTTGCACACAACCATTCCCAGTCCCACCTTCTGCGAGCACAGAGAGTGTGGGAGAGCAGGTCTCCGAAATTGCTGTCCGCAAAGCTACACTTGCACGGGTGTGCGGTCGATTAGGTTTTTGGGAGCGTACTCGCGACTGCTCGCTTCGTCCGCTCGACCAACGTTGATCAGACTCTTCGTTGCCGACACTCTGCACTGCGTACATCTACCTGCATCGATTGCGTACGACTACATCGAACATACACACGAGATGTCTCGTGTGAATGGAGTCATTGATGTCTTAAGCATCGATCCCTCCGCAGGGTACATTCTGTTCTTAGTAATTATGCATGTTTTACTGTTGTTTACTGTTTATGTGAGTAGTGATACATACATGCACATACATATCGTTACATACATCACTTTGATTTTCTAGATTATATTAAAATTAAAAATACCTATTTTGTCAACATGATAGACGAGTGTATCGTACGTTAATAATGGAGAGCTAATTACTATAAAAAAATAAAAAAATTGGCTATATAAAGATCTTTACAAGTAGCAGTTGACTATATTACTAAGCGACTCTAACCATTAATTCGTCTAATCTAAATTCAACGAGCAACTTAAGACCGAACACATTTTCCCTTTGTACTAATTCGTCTTCCCTTCCAGACATAGAAAATATGCATTAATTAGCCATCACTAGCTGTTATTAGCTTAGAATTAGTATATGTTTAGTTTTTCTAATTGGTATTTAAAAAATATAGGCTAACTATTAGCTCATGTATCAAATAGATCATAAATACAGTTCTAATTTAAAAGTAATTTATAATATTAAACACCCTGCCAACTAAGAAAATTACAAACGTAATACATTATTTAACGAAGAAATAGAGAAACGCACCGTTTGTCTCATGAGAAACGATTTCGGCTCAACACCCAAACACCAAAGAAACGATTGTTATCCGCGTTGGAAGAAAAAAGCGTGGTTTCTGGGCCGGCATGGCCTGTGTCCTGCCTACCCACGCCTCGCCGTGGGCCGACGCACATCACGGTTGTGTGTGCGAGTCGACCTGGGCCCGACGCCTCTGAGCCATCGCCTACTATTCATGTCACAAAAGATTTGAATTATACACTAGCAAACACTAGCACGCTAGTGGTCGGTATACAACAATAAATATACTATCTAAAGAATGGTTTAAGATGATTATGATCTTATTCTATGTCGTTGGTATGTATGGAACACGTCTCAAGAAGATCCGTCAGAGAGCAGCACATAGAGGCTATCCTAAGATCGATAATACCATCTAAAACATAGTCAAATCTCACTAGAAGACGTGACAAATAGTAAGATAAAGAGAAAAAAAAGGATCAAAGAGGCAGTAGATGTATTATTGGTCGATTGGATATTAGATACCTTAATCGGCCTTGGTCCCCTCATAGATAGAGAGAATGTGGTCTTTAGTAGAAATTAAATCTAAAATACGTTGGACAAGTTTCCAATTCTAAAAACCGACAAAAAGAATCGATTATAAAAACTAGCAAAAAAATATTCTAGCCAACTATCAAAGTTAGCTAGATTCCTCATCAACGACTTTGGAGCTAAGCTCTGCATCCCTTAGAAACGACTTTGAAGCTTCTTCACCTTTGACTTAGGTGGCATTTTAGCTCTGATCCCCTTAGGGACGACTTTGAAACTTCTTCATACTTTTTTATACTCGATGGTGTAATCTCAGATCTTTACATTTTACATATGGGGAAGCTGGCCCTTGTATTGCATAGGGTTGTGCAAGAAAAAAATGAAAAATTAGAACCTATGACCCCATTAAAACATTTCTCCCCTCTTGAAAGGAAAAGTGTGTCATAGGGGAAAGAAAGAAGATTACATAATTTATATGTAATATCTCCGAAGCTCATCTACATTCTAAGATCTTGGAACGTTATTCCCATCCATGTCCTTCAGCCTGTATAAACCGGGTCTTGACGAGGACACTACCAAGAAGGGACCTTCCCACTTAAGCTGCAGCTTCCCCACTGTGTCTGGGTTGGCTACTTTTCGAAGCACCAAATGTCCTGGCTTGATATTTTTTAATCTCACTTTTCTGTCTCGCTACTTTACTATTTCGGCTTGATATTTATTGATGTGGTCTATAGCATGAAGTCTGACTCCCTCTATGGTGTCTTTTGTTATTTTTTTGCAAGCATCTTCGTCCTCTGCCGAAGCTAGAGTCCTTATTGATCATGTTTTTGCTTCTTCCGGTGTTATTGCTTCATCCCCAAATAAAAGCTTGAACGGAGTAAACCTGTTGATCTTGAGACAACAGTGTTATGATTCCATACCACTTTTATCAATTCATCTGGTCACTTTCCTTTTGGCAGATTGAAAATTGACTTCATTATTCCTGTGATGATGATTCTGTTAGCTCGCTCTACCAATGCATTAGATTCTGGATGCCTCACAAATGCAAAATGTATCTTTGTACCAATTTGGTCACAAAAGTTTTGAATGTTTCAGCATCAAATTGAGTTCCATTGTCAACCGTGATAGCCTTCGGCACACCAAACCGACAAACTATATTTTGCCAGAAGAACTTATGGACTGAGGCCGAAGTGATTGTAGCTAGGGGTTTAGCTTCGATCCACTTTGAAATGTACTACACTGCTACCACAACATATTTTAAGTTCCCTTGTGCTGGTGGAAGTGGGCCTAGTAAGTCTAGACCCCACCTTTGCAGTGGTCAGGTGAGCTGGATTAGCTGGGTTAGAGACGAAGGTTGCTTTTGATCTCTGGCGCACTTCTAGCAGTTTTCACATTTTTGAACTAGATTCGCTGCGTCCGAAGCTGCCTTCAGTCAGTAAAATCCTTGTCTGAATACCTTTCTAAGAAGGGGCCTAGATCTGATATGAGCTCCACATATCCCTGCGTGTATTTCTTTCATTAGTTCCTGACCTTCGGCTCTAGATAGACATTTTAATAGTGGAAAACTATCACACCCGGTTTTGGAAGGAAAATCGAATGCGAACCATGTACGTGCCAGGATTAGAAACTCACGTACACAGTGATTACATAATTGGACATCATCACACATTGCTTAAAGTAAATAGCGAAAATAATATTTTATTACATCAAGATGTCCAAGACATTCACAGAGTCATTACTTAACATAGTCATTAACATTATCAAAGTGCGGAAAAGCGAACATAGCAGATAAGGCCTTCATAGGCAGCTGACTGGGGGTTGCCACTAACATAACTAGAACTCATCGTAGTCCTGGAACTCCTCAAAGTCCTCCATGTTGCCTGCATCTCCTCCTGAGCACTGAATACAGTGGAGACAACCTGGGGTGGGGTGGTTTTTAAAGCAAGGGTGAATACACATCAACGTACTCAGCAAATGTCCCGTTTGGCTAAGGTGGACTAGCTGTATGTGGAGTTAAGGTTAAGCGGTTGCTTTTAGTTGGTCAAGTATTTATTACTAATACTGTAGCCAAGTTTTAGTAATAAACCCAGTTATTACCCAAAAGTACTCCCTCTAAGAGGAAATACCAGAGATCAGAATCATAATCATCAATAATAATCATCATCATAAAAGTATCCAGAGTTCTTCTAATCAAAGAGGATCCCAAGGTTGCTCTTAACCATGAGCACGACTGATATACCAGTTTCTAACACTCTGCAGAGGTTGCACACTTTACCCACGAGTCATGATCCCTTTCCAGCCTGAGTTGTATAGACCTGATCTTCACTACCGAGGTGGATGGCCAGGGATACACTATGTAGCCTTTACAAAGATTCCCTAGAGATCATATCCACCCGTTAGGTTTCTCCAGTTTGATAAACACAGTACTTCTTCCCACAGGAAGGGTGAATAACAAAACCAAATCGAAAGAACCTTGGCAACCAGCCTCGACAGAGCAATTACTGTGCCCGAACACCATTGACAGCCCTACAGCGAAGCCAACTACACCTCAAGTTCCTCTAATTAATCAGCTAAGGGCGTCCCATTCCACCCTCATGGTTGCACTATTATCCTGGGTGGTCACTCAACGAACAGGTACTTACGGAGAGGTACTAAGGAAACAACCTGAGTCCCCTAAAGTATCACAAGATCATCATTGGGATAACATCATCGTATCATAAATATTCACATCATGTTCGTTGATTAAGTTAAAGCAATAGCATAAAGCTAACCATAATAACCCAAAGGTAAACAAGGGCAAGGTAAATACAGACTAGTCAATCCTTAGAGTTCAATAAAGTAATGCAGGACAATGAATTATAAAGTAAGTAGGACATAATGGGTCAGAGGACACTTGCCTTCACCAGGTTGTTGCTCAGGAAGATCTTTGACAACACACTCAGGAACCACGGGCTACCCGTTGTCTAAACAAAGCGATCATGCATTCAATACATTTGGATAAAGACAAATGAACAATACACCATACATATACAATCAAGTGCACACAAGTTTGACAGAATAGTATAAACCCAAAAAGGTAAACTAAGGTTTTAGGGTGAACTAGCACATTTAGAGGTTTGTGATTCTCTAAGTACTATCTCTCTCCATGGATTACATAAATTAAATGCATTCATCTCAATGGGACACAAAATTCCACTAGGGATAAATTCATGCATTACACATTATTGATCTCACAAAGGTAAACATCTAATTATCATTAGGGTTTTCCTTTTTATTTTCCCTAATAATAACTAAACCATTATCTAAACTAACCTTTAGTATAGGCATAAAATTATAGTGTACAGACAGTGAATGATCATAATTTATTTGAACAGAGAATAATCCTATGAACATTTTGCAATTTGAATCACTCAATTTGGAGTTCATATGCAAAAGATATGAAATAAACAAGTTTTGAAGCTTAAAATACAAAACTAGGCCTAAATCTATGATTAATTAAAAGGTCAGGGGTCTATTTGCAAGAAGTCAGGGGCCTGCGCACGAAACAGAGGGACGACGGGTTGATTTCTAGAAAGTCAGGGGTCTCTTTAACAAAATTACACACGAAGGGGTATCAGGCCATCTCGACTGCACGATCGCGAACAAACAGCCGAGATCAGATCCTGCGAACGAGCACACGCGGATGCGCAGCGAGTGCTGATAGGCAGGCCAGGGGGCGTCAGCGACCTGAGGCAGGACTGACTGGCCAGGCCCAGCTGCATGGTACGAGTGAGGGGGGCGAATCCGAGCGACTAGATCTAAATTGGACGGTTGAGGTCGGGTCGAGTTACATAGAAGTCAGGCCGTCAGATCCCAGATGGATGCATGAGATCTGATGGCGAGCTCGGACTGGGTTGGCCTGCTCGCGGTGGTGCCACCCAACTCCGCGGTGAAGTTTCGCTGGAGGCAAAGGCACGGCCACGACGAGGGTCTAGGGCACTGGGAAAGCGCTTAGGCGGGATCGGGGCAACACAGCAGACTCAGCCATGGGCACGGCATAAGCGTAGAGGCACCCAAGGGCGCAGACCACGGCGGCGCAGACTCGCTCTGGTGAGCAATTATGTGGATGACAGAGCAGTAACTGGGGAAATAAGGGCATGGGGGTTTTGCTCACCTCAAGTGGAGACTCGGGAGCGCTTGAGCAACATCGGGGACGCAGGGAGGCCTCGGGTCGACGGTGGTTGGGCTTCGCTGCACGGGGAGAACGCCGGTGAGTGCAGACTGGGCGAACTAGAGGGGCTAGGGGCAAACCGGAAGATGTCCCACATTGCTGGCGAAGAGGCAGAGCTCACCGACGCAGCGGGCGCGACAGAGACTCGACGGCGGCCACAAAACAGGCGGTGGACCACGGCGAGCGGCGGTGGAGCTCCCTAGGTGCGTGCATGGTGCGAGGCGAATGCTAAGGGCTGCGAGTGCGTGAGTGAGGGGGGAGGAGAGTGAGTGGGGCACTGGGCAGCTAGAAAAGGGCCTAGGTGGGGACTGGCGCGACCTCGGCGTGCGTCGTGGGCGCGGAGTCCACGGCGACGCGCTAGTCGTGCGCGGGCGGTTCGGGGGGGGGGGGGGGGGGGACGGGTCCGACAGACGGGACCCACGGGTCAGTGAGAGCGAGCAAGAAACAGGTGGCCAGGCTAACAAGCGGGGCCCGCGGGACAAAGAGAGCAAGCACACGTGCGTGAAGAGAACTCCACCAGGCAGCAAGAGGGAGAGAGGGAAGAGAGAGCGGGCGTGGGACGACGCTGATAGGCGGGGACCACCTGTTAGGGAAGGACGGGCGCGCGGGCGCGTGCGAGACTGGGTCGACTTGGACTAGTTTGGCCAAAATGGTCTTTTCCTTTTTCCTAGAATTTCTAATTGCTTTTCTATTTTATTTTCTCTATGGTTTTCAAATCAAATTCAAACACCAATTCAAATTCAAATAATTTCAAACATGTGCATCAAACAAAAGAACAATTTAGGCTCAGCATGATGCAACAATTTATGACTCACATAGTTTTGACAAAATAAATAATTAATCCCTCACCTAGTTAACCTAATTCTAATCAAAATAAAAATAGAGAGAGTCTAGAGAGAGAGACAAGAAGTAACTCCTGAATTTGGTAGGCATTTAGAGAAGAAATTTTATACCCCAAATTCAGGGTGTTACAAGAACAAACTACTTGTTTGAATAACTCCCCTTCTATGATCATATATGGTCTTGTCCTGGCTTGCCTCCTTTTTATGTAAGCTTTGTCATCCGAAGGATAATTGCCTTGGAGGAAGGATACAATCTCGGTTCTCCAGTCCTCGTTGTGCACAGGTGAAATTGTAAACACTGCTCGCTCCATGAGCTTGACTGAAGGCGCTCTGAGAGTTTCGAAGAACACTTCTGGAGGCAGCGGAAGCCCCTGTGCCGCTGATTTAGTTAGTAGATCTGCCTGCTCATTTTCCCCTCTTGGAATGTTCTTTACTAAGAAACCTTTGAAGGAGGCTTCCATTCTTCGGACTGTATCAAGATACTTTTCAAGTTTCGGGTCTCTTGCTCTGCTGCTTTTATCAACATGCCCTATGATGACTTGTGAGTCAGATTTGAGAACCGTGCTTCTTATTCCCATTGCCTTAAGCTTTTGAAGCCCCAAAATAAGAGTTTCGTACTCTGCAATGTTATTTGTGCAGTTGAACTCCAATCTGGCTGCATAGCAAGTTTTGATTTTAGATGGTGAAATCAGAATAGCACCTGCACTTGCACCAAAGGTTCCCCATGATCCATCACAGAACACTGTCCAAGCTTCGGTGTTTGTTGTGCTTCCTTCTTCCTGAGCTCCTGGCGTCCAATCAGCAATGAAGTCTGCTAACGATTGGGATTGGATGGAGGATCTATGGACAAAATCAATAGTGAATTTATTCAGTTCTGTAGCCCATTTTCCAACTCTTCCTATAGCTTCTCTGTTTCTTATAATGTCCTTGAGAGGCTGAGATGAAGGTACTATAATGTGTTGTGACTGGAAATAATGCCGAAGTTTTCTGGAGGCCATCAATACAACATATAACACCTTCTCTAGCTCTGTGTAATTTCTTTTTGATGGACTTAATACTTTGGAAACAAAGTATACTGGTACTTGCTTCTTTGCTTGATCATCTTGTCTTTCCTGCACCAGCGCTGCACTGACTACAGCGTGGGAAGCAGCCACATACAGTAGCAATGGGGCTCCTACGAAGGTGGAGACAATGTTGTTAGCTGTATTAGATATTGCTTCAGATCTTCGAAGGCCTTCTGCTGAAGTGGTCCTCATTGGAAGACTTCGGTCGATTTTAGCAATTCAAAGAATGGCAAATTCTTTTCTGTTGATCTTGAGATGAATCTATTCAAAGATGCCAGCCTTCCTGTTAGTCTCTAGGCACCTTTTCTTATCCTTGGTGGCTCCATCCGAAGTATGGCTTCTATTTTGCTTAGGTTTGCCTCAATCCCTTTTGTGGATACTAGGCACCCAAGAAATTTTCCCTTCTTCACTCTGAAGACACATTTCTCTGGATTTAGCTTGAGGCTAGCCTTTCTGAAGTTGGCAAATGTTTCTTGCAAGTCGGCAATGTGATTTTCTTGCTTCGTGCTTTTTACTATGATATCATCGACATATGTCAGAACATTCCTACCAATCTGAGAGCTAAGGACTTTGGAAGTCATTCTGCTGAAGCTTCCTCCAGCATTCTTGAGCTCCTCGGGCATCCGAAGGTAGCAGTAAGTTCCACTAGGGGTAATGAAGCTTGTTTTAGGCTCATCCACCTTCTTCATACAGATTTGATGATAGCCTGAGCAGCAATCCAATAGACTCATGAGCTCTGAAGTGGCTACTGCATCTACGAGGGAGTCTATTCTTGGCAAGGGGAACTCATCCTTCTGGCATGACTTGTTGAGATCTATAAAATCAATACACATTCTCCACTTTCCATTGGCCTTCTTTACCATAACAGTGTTGGCTAGCCATTCTGGGTACATTACTTCCCTGATTACTCTAGCACCAAGAAGCCTTTTAACTTCGTTTCTTGCCCCTTCGGCTTTATCATCAGACATCTTCCGAAACTTCTGCTTCCTTGGACTGATGGCTGGGTCTACATTGAGTGAATGTTCAATAACATCTCTATTGACACCACAAAGATTGTTGGCTGTCCACGCAAAAACATCCTTGTTGTTGAACAAAAAATTTAGTAGAGTTTTCCCTTTTTCATTGGACAACTGAGACCCAAACAACCCCTTCTGCTTAGCTATGTCTTCGCACAGAAACATAGACTTCGGTTGATCCGCTGAAGCAGCTTTGTCTCTTATATGCTTCTGATGAGCTTTGGCTTCATCTATGTTGTGGATAGCCTTTGAATCTGTAACAGTTCCCTTTGGCCCTTCTAGCGGCCTCTTGACTTCCATGCACAACAATGAGACCTTGGTCAAATGGTATCTTCATGCACATATATGCTGGATGGAGTACTGCTTCGAAGGCATTCAATGTCCCTCGACCAACGATTGCATTGTAAGGATAGTCCATGTCGACAATGTCAAATAAAACTTGCTCTGTTCTTGTGTTGTGAACATAACCAAAGGTGATTGGCATTGTTATCTTCCCAAGTGCTACTATCTGCCTTCCTCCGAAGCCACACATGGGGTGCATTGCATCATGTATTTTGTCATCCTGCTCTTGCATCTGTGTGAAGGCTTTTGTGAAGATGATATCTACTACACTACCTGTGTCTACAAGGACATTGTGAACCAGAAATCCTTTGATAACACATGATATTACCATTGCACTATTATGGGGGTAATCCTTGAGTTGAAGGTCTTCATGAGAAAATGTGATTGGTACATGAGACCATTTGGATTTGATGAAGGGTTCTTGGACTCCAACATGTTGTACCCTTCTCTGTGCTTCCTTCTTCTGCTTCTTATTGGCTGGTTAAGAACTTGAGCCGCATGTGATTGGGAGCACTAGCTTCATAGCCGAAGGTGCCACAACTTGGTCACCTTGCGAAGCCATTGTCGTGGTCGTGGAAGTGAGTTCACCGGAGGTGGGCGCCAATGTTGGTCACATGTTGTCAAATGCTGTGAATCAAGAACAAGGGAACACAATTGTTAAAGATTAAGGACCTTTGTCTTTTGAAACATCATCTCCTTTCGGATATAATGATCCTCAGATGAAGGTCATGAAGGACGCACCTTCATCATTCGCGAGAATAACAATTTATAGAGATGATAAATATTATCCATTCATATATCAATTCATATATTTATTTCATGATAAACATACATATATTAATAAGATTCATATTACATTGATACCTTCGGCTTGTCTGAAGGTGTTGACGCAAGAGCGATTACAATCCAGCATGAACAGTATGGGGGTACTGTTCACCTATTTACAGGCCCGGGACGTAGCCCGGGTAAAATTTCATTCATAACCTCAATATGTACACATAACCATAACATAAACCCTCAGGGATTAACTAGTCTTTTTCTCTTTGGCTCAGCATCATGCTTTGACCTTCGTCGCCACCTTAAGCTGAAGCTAACGTCCTTCAGTGGTAGCTTCAACATTCGTCGTTATAGCTCTCAGATAATATCTTCGTCTTGAGGACCTTCGGCAGGGCGGATCTTCAACATCACTTTGCTAGTGATACCTTTGTCTTGAGGACCTTCGACGGAGAAGAAGACCCCCAACAGCTCCAAACTCGTTCCTACGAGGATGCAGAGCTAAAATGCCACCTAAGTAAAAGGTGAAGAAGCTCCAAAGTCGTTCCTAAGGGGATTCAGAGCTTAGCTCCAAAGTCGTTCCTAAGGAATGCAGAGCTGAAATACCACCTAAGTAAGAGGTGAAGAGACTCCAAAGTCGTTCCTAAGGGGGTGCAGAGTCTGGGTGTGTATTTACATGGGGTTTTTTAACTTCGGCATACATTTGCATACTTCATCACATCATCTTTTGCATTCATACAAACATACATTAGACATCTGTAGCTTCATCGCATCATAACATATCGCTATAAACGAAGATGCTTAACAGGAGAAGAAGGGAAGAAGCTTTGTTATGTATGAAGGGACCATTCTTTGATTTTTTGTCCGAAGGTGCTTTGATGTGAACGAAAAGAAGGGAGGGTGTTTTTCGCCTTCGACTTAAAAGGCTGGGAGCATTGGTTTCATCCACAACAAAGCAAGCAACAATGGAATAAAGGTAAAACAACATTACAAGGTGTCCACAAATATTTACAAATTTTTTTTACATTCAATGACAACTTTTTGCTGAATAAGTATGGTTTTTTACAAAGAAGCTTCAATAGCGTCTCTTAGTCACTAGCAGAAGAAAGAAAAGCTTTAGAGGTTTTCTTTAGAGCTTCGAAATAAGCTTTGGCTCATCAGTCTTCGTCAACATCGCCCTAAAAAGCAACAAAGCAAAGGTATTGGGAAACGTAATAAGGAGAAACTTGAAATAAAAACATGAAAGTAAAGAAAATTGCCATACTTTGTCAAGCAAAGCTCGAGCTTCGTCCCCAGCAACCTCTCGGCCTCCCTTAGCCTAGATTTGAGTAATAAATCTTTTACCTACACTTCTGGCTTCGGCTGGGATATTAACTAAGTCTAACAACGAGAGGCTGAAGGTTGGTTTGTTAATGGTCCTTACGTGATTGCACCCAGCCTTGGCAAAAGTAGTAGCTATTCCACGAGAAGCCACTAGCGCGCAGAAATCACCATGACCAATTATAACTTCGTCAAGAACATCATTTTTTTTCTCAATACATCCAAGTCCTCTAGGGATATCTTCAATAAAAAGGTTGGCTTCTTTAGACATAGCTCCGACAGAATTGAAGATATTTTTTAGCCGAGAAGTACATTGAGATGCAAAGCTGAAGCATTTATCTCGAGGAGCTTTAAGTGTTTCACTCAGCTTAAGATTCTTTTCAGCCTCAAACTTGATTGTCATGTTTAAAGCTCCGGATTCACGACTGAATCAATTTGAGTTCTCTTTCAAAAGTGTTTGTGCTCCCTTCAGCTCTTTACTTAATCTTTCATTCTAAGCCCAAGCTTCGACAAGAGAACCTTCGGTTCAGTTGAGCAAGTTGTCCTTTTCCTTCAACGATTTTTCAAGTTCTTCAATCCTTTTTTCTAAGCTGCTGATAACAAACTCATTCTTTCTGTCTTCATCATCTTGCTGCATCTTTAGAGCCTTGCTCAGCAGTAAGCTCTAAAGGATGAATTGAATTAGATCTTCATTAATGAAATGCTTAAATTAGCATGATGAAGGAAAAATAGTAGATGAGTTATACCTTAAAATTTGAGTAGAACAAGCTGTCTATAACATGTTGTCTTCTGTAATAGCTAATGTCTTTTTCTAGCTTCAGAAATCCGATGCTCTAACAGTGTGCTCACAATTTTTGCTCTAGTGCGATCATGAATGCATCCTAAAATCTCTTCATCCACGTCGCCAAAGAGAACGGAGCCAGGCTGATAGCCGCCAGATGTAGCAAATTCCTTCAATTATGATATATCCTCTTCAAAAAGCTTTTGGCCACCAAGGTGCCGAAGATCGAAGCTTCTGTCTTCCGAAGAGGCTTCCTCAGTTCTGTTTTCCTTTGATGCTGAAGTCTCTGCAGCAATTGCCCCCCCCCCAGTATTTTCCTAGTTGCAACGTTAGCAATAAGTCTATTGATTTCTAATATGGTTGTACCGAGGAGACCACCACTGTTTTCAGCTTGTTGTGGACTTTCGTCAGTTATAGCGGGAGTAACCTCCTTTCGAATCATTGAAGGAGGGGTGTTAAGGATAGCCCTCATCACATTCATCATTCGACGCTTCTTCTGAGCATTTCCTCCACCAGGTGTCGAAGGGTCCTTATCTGCCTCTGCTTTGGCACTTCCCTCAACAATTTTCTTCTGTGGCTGTAATAAGCTTGTTAGATCTGATCCTAGATGACTTAGCATTGGGAAAGGTAAGGGTGCAGTCATTACCTCTAGAATTTCTATCACGCCAATGGAAGCTGTCGAAGGGGTCTTTTCTAAATGCTTTGCCGGAGAAGGTCTCTCTTCTTCTCCGCGGTCAGATGATATAACCTTTCTTTTCTTTGGTCCCGAACGCTCTGGTGTCAGCTTTGGGTTCTTTGTCAACCTTTTCTTCTTGTCTGCTTCAACAGACCTCTGCGCTTGCCTTGTCAACACACTTACAACCCTTTTTCTTTTCAATCCCCCAGCTTCTTCGTCAAGTCTTTCATAGTCAGGGAACTCGAAGCCCAGGGCATACATCACTCGATTTAGTCTCCGCTTCTCTCGCGTGCCGAAGGCGGCTGTCATTAATTGATCTTCCTTCTTCGTATAATTTCTAAGAATTTCATTGCACATCTTCTCTATCAGTTCCAACCATTCGGCACACGGCTTGCCGAAGCTTTTTTGAAATTTGAATCGGTAGGGAAGTCGTACAAGTTCATATTTGTTCCCTTCTTATTTTTTCTTCGGCATTCCCCACCCAATAGACATTAGAAAAGTTTTATTGGCCAGGTATTCTTGCACCAAATCCCAAGTACTAATATGCTTCGCGACAACCCTAAATTCCACTTCGGCTAACTGGTAGGGGGAGTCGAGCTGCATATTGCACAATGGCTATGTCGTGCCAAAGCTCATTCTCAAGTGACTCATCACTATAGTCATAAGCTTCTCCCTCGTTTTCTCACCAGCCTTCATGTAAAACCATTCATTTGTCCAGCCAGTCGGCCACTTGGTACGATAACCAATCACAAGAGCTTTGATATCTTTCCGATAGGCAAAATTGTAGCATCCGAAGTCCTTATGTAGCCCATCAGCTCTAGCCTTCGTCTGGTAGTGGAGTTCGTGCACTTGACAAAATCCTTCAGCATTGGCACTCTTCCCTTGGCTTCGGAGAGCCCATATATACACACTGAGTCTAACTATGACATTTAGGGTAAGTTGATGAAGGTAGGCCTCAAATTTCTTTAAAACCTCACCAATCATCTCGTATAGAGGGAATCGAAGACCTGCTCTGAAGAAGCTCTTAAAAACTACGACTTCATCATTCCTTGTTTCCGGAATCACTTCTTCCCCAGCAAACCGAACTAGTTCGTCATCATGATTTCCAAAATATCCTAGTTTCTTCATTAAAACCAGATCTTCCGCTTTAACCGTGGATTTCCCAAACTCAATATGGCTGGGTTTGCTCGGACTTAAAATGCCATCATCATCTTCGTTATCACTGTCAGCTTCGGCAGTAGTTGGTTCAACTTCGACACCAGTAATATCTTCTGTTGGAACTGACTCTTTTTCTCCTTGAACAACTAACCCAGAACATTTTATCATTTCTGAGATGGGGATCATCTTAGAAGCTCCAACCTCTTCTCCTTCACGCGTTACTCTAGCAGTAGACCACACTCTAGCCATTTCAGTTTTTATGAGACGAAGCTACACTCAAATGATTGAACGTTTGTACAAAGCTTATACAACAAGTTCATAGAAAACAGGAAGCTTCGGCTTCAGTAAAGTTTTTCAGCAGCACAATGGCGCAGTAGCAATGAATGCTGTGGTAACTTCTCACTAGCTCACCTGTTTATATAGCCTCGCAGGTGAAAAGGCAAACCGCCGAGACACGCGTACTAGTTGATCGGTGGACCGGTAAGCGCTGTAAGTTTTATATTTGTTTTTAATAATAAGCTCAAGGAAGGTGTTTTTGGACCTTCGGCATCCAGAAGCCTTCATATTTTTCACGGATCGAGCTCGTTATGAAAAACGACCTTGCTCCGCGAAGGTGCTACTGTTGGGGGTCTTCTTCTCCGCCGAAGGTCCTCAAGACAAAGATATCATTTGTAAAGTGATGTTGAGGATCTTCTTCCCCACCAAAGGTCCTCGAGACGAAAGCATTGTCTAAAAGCAATAACGATGAATGCCGAAGCTACAGTCGAAGGACGACAACTTCGGCTTAAGGTGGCGACAAAGGTCAAGCATGATGCCAAGCCGAAGAGGAAAAAACTAGTTAATCCCTAATGATTTGTGTTACAATTATGAATACATGTTAAGGTCATAAATGTATTTTTACTCGGGTTGCGTCCCGTGCCTATAAATAGGTGAACAGTACCCCCGTACTATTAACGCTGGATTGTAATTGCTCTCGCATCAACACCTTCAAACAAGCTGAAGGTATCAATGTAATATAAATTTTTATTAATGTTCATATGTTTATCATGAAATAAATATATAGATGAATGAATGAGTAGCATATATTATCTCTATGAACTCTCATTTTCCCATAAATGATGAAGGTGTGTCCTTCATGACCTTTGTCCCGAAGATCGTTATATCCGAAAGGAAATAATGTTTTGAAGGACGAAGGTCCTTAATCTTTAACAATTGTGTTGCCGTGTTCTTGATTCACAACATTTGAGAACAAGTGACCAACACTATACTATCTTTTACGCCTTTATTGCATTGTCTTTTGATATATTACAGTTATGACGTCAACATATGTGTGGAAAATGGATCCTAGCACACATATGCTATGCATTCGGTTTTGCCCCTAAAACTGGGTGTGACAATCTGGTCCTCCACAAGCTTGCTACATGCATAGGTCTTCTTCTTTTTCTCCACAACAACAACCTTACTAGAACACTACCCCACTTAAAAAGAATGTGGCAGAACTCTTGAATCTTAGGGATTTCAACTCCTTGAAGCACCTCATAGCATGGGTGTTACTGGGCCTTCTTCTGCTGTTGCTGCTTGAGCAGGTTGCGGAGAGATGACTAACACAGGGTTGATTTTGGGATAAACTTCTTCTCATCTTCTCTTCACTATTTTCTTTTCTCTTTTCATTGCCCTTTCTTTCTCTTTGCACTTCCCACTGGAGGGCTCTATCAAAGAGTATTACCATCACACAGAGGAGGAAACCAAAGACTATGAACCATGTGTCGGCGTTCCGAGACCGGGGGGTCCCCGAGCCGACGAGTGAGTATGCCGCGTGCCCCAGCCCAGATGGGTCGAGCGCGTGGGCGAGCGCGAAGGGGGGAGAGAGCGAGTGCGAGGTGGCCGGAGCCTGGTCGTGAGGGAGTCGGAGAATCCCGCGGCCTTCGTGTTCGTCCCGCGCCCAGGTCGGGTGCGCTTGCAGTAGGGGGTTACAAGCGTCCGCGCGAGGTGAGGGGAGCGAGCGGCCCCGAGAGAGCGCCTGCCCCTGCCCTTCGTCCCCGCGAGGCCAACCTTCTCTAAGAAGGCCCTGGTCCTTCCTTTCATAGGCGTAAGGAGAGGATCCAGGTGTACAAATGGGGGTGTAGCAAGGTGCTACGTGTCTAGCGGGGGAGTGCTAGTGCCCTAGGTACATGCCAAGGTGGCAGCCGGAGAGATCTTGGCACCCAGCTAGTGTGGCGTCGTGGCTGTCGGAGAAGCGATGGAGCCGGACGGAGGGACATCTGTCGGAGTGGTTGGGCCCTTGCTGACGTCCCCCTGCTTTCGTAAGGGAGCTGGGGGCCGCCGTCGTCATGGGTCCAGCGGGGCGTCATCATTGCCTATCTGGCGGAGCTAGCCAGATGGGACGTCGGTCCTGTTCTCTGCGGCCCGTGTCGTCTCGGGGTAGGGTGATGATGGCGCTTCCTGTCGATGTGGCGGACTTGTGTCCTAGGTCGGGCGACGTGGAGTCTCTTCCGAGGCCGAGGTCGAGTCTGTCCTGCATGGCCGAGGCCGAACCTGAGCACCCGGGTCGGGCGAGGCGGAGGTCGGGGTGGAGTCCGAGCCCTGGGTCGGGCGAAGCGGAGTTCATCGTCTTCCGAGGCCTTAGCCCGAGTCCGAGCCCTGGGTCGGGCGGAGCGGAGTTCGCCGTCTTCCGGGGCCTTAGCCCGAGTCCGAGCCCTGGGTCGGGCGGAGCGGAGTTCGCCGTCTTCCGGGGCCTTAGCCCGAGTCCGAGCCCTGGGTCGGGCGGAGCGGAGTTCGCCGTCTTCCGGGGCCTTAGCCCGAGTCCGAGCCCTTGGTCGGGCGGAGCTTCCTTTGGCGCTTTCGGCCAAGCCTGGCTACCCGTCAGTCTTACCTTTTGCGTTAAAGGCCCCAGTGATTTGGTCGGTCGGTGCGGTGATTTAGTCAGGGTTACTTCTTATCGAAGGCATGGCCTCGGGCGAGCCGGAGATGCGTCTGCCGTGAAAGAGGAGGCCTCAGGCGAGACGGAACCATCTCAGGGTCGGCTGCCCTCGCCCGAGGCTAGGCTCGGGCGTGGCGTGATCGAGTCGCTCGTATGGACTGACCCCTGACTTAATCAAACCCATCAGGCCTCTGCAGCTTTATGCTGATGGGGGTTACCAGCTGAGAATTAGGCGTCTTGAGGGTACCCCTAATTATGGTCCCCGACAGTAGCCCCCGAGCCTCGAAGGGAGTGTTAACACTCGCTTGGAGGCTTTTGTCGCACTTTTTTGCAAGGGGACCAGCCTTTCTCGGTTGTACTTTGTTCCGGTGGGTGCGCGCGAGCGCACCCGCCGGGTGTAGCCCCCGAGGCCTCGGAGGAGTGGTTTCACTCCTTCGAGGTCTTAATGCCTTGCGTAATGCTTCGGCTGGTCTGGTGGTTCCCTCATGCGAACAGGCCGTAGCCCAGGTGCACTGTCGGGGCCCAAGTTCTCGGGCTGGTATGTTGACGCTGTCAACGGTTCGGCCGGAGCCGGGTTTGCGAGAGCAGCCCCCGAGCCTCCGCACAGAGCGAGAGGACGATCAGGGACAGACTCGGCTTTTTTACATACGCCCCTACGTCGCCTTTCCGCAAGGAGGAGGGGGGGAGAGCGCCATGTTACCCTCGATGGGCACCGAACATGGTGTCTCCGGTGAGCTGCAATCGGGTAATCCGAGTGGACGTCCGTGCCCCGTTCGTTGGGGGTCGGCTAGGGGCCCGGAGGCACGCCCAAAAGTACCTGCGGGTGATCTGCCGGACCCGGTCCCCTGGCGACGGGGTCCGAGGGCTCGTTGCCTCCCTCCGATGGGATTCCGTTACAGAGTCGTTCCCGCTGGTCTCGGAAATGTCCTAGGGTACCTCGGGAGCGCAGCCCGAGCCTTGGTTTTGTATCGAACGTACCCCTGGTCATCCCTCGCTCGGTGTCTGAGGCGACTGTGAACCCTTCGGGGGGCCAGCCTTCGAACCCCTGATCAGTAAGGGGCACGGAGCCCGAGTAGCCTGAGGCGGTCGTGGGACCTTTCGGGGGCCAACCTTCGAACCCCTGACCAGTAGTGGGTGTCGGGCCCACGCGATCTGAGGCAGCTGTTGAACCCTTCGGGGGGCCAGCCTTCGAACCCCTGATCAGTAAGGAGGCTCGGAGCCTAGTTCCTTCGCGGGGAAGGATCCTTTTGGGGTTATCCCCCTTTCCCGGTCCCTGTTGCAAGAGATAGAGAAAGAAGGAAAAGGGAAAAAGGATACGAAACTGAACGTCGTGGCGTACCTTTTTCGGTGTGGTTGTTTTGGCGAAGGCGAAACGTCGCCAGCTGCTCCTGCCCGTAGCGCTGCCCGTCGAGCCGCGGAGTTAATGCGCCGGGGCGAGCGGTCGGCGAGGCTGCCGTTGCGTGCGCGAGCCGTTTGAGGAACGGTTGTTTCGCTTTGCGTTTTTTGAACCCCGCGTCCGGTTCGGGCGGTACGTTGGAACCGCCGTCACCTTGGTCTTTATATCCCCCGGAGAGGGTCCGGTGACGGTTCTCGACTCCACTGCTTGTCTCCCTCTTAGGTTTTTTGCAGTCTGAGAGATCTCGCTAGGGAAGAGAAAACCGCTCTCCCCTGTCCTTCACGCCGCCATCCTTTTTGCTTCGGTGATGGCTGACCGGGGGACCATCATCCCACCGCGCGACCCGTGGCCCTTCTCCACGGTGACGGCGGGCGATCTGGAGGACCTCGTCGGCGAGGGTTTGCTCCGCCCCCTCACCGACGAGCAGCGGCCGGAATGGATTCCTCCCGCGGGTGGAGCCGCTCCATCCCCTCCGCCGGGGTACGTTGTGAGCTTCATCTCCTTCCATGAGCGGGGATTTGGTGTGCCGACGAGCCGCTTTATGCGGGCCATCCTGTTCCATTAGGGGGTGGAGTTGCACAACCTCACCCCCAACTCCGTCGCGCAGGCCGCTATCTTCGTGGCGGTGTGCGAGGGGTATTTGGGGATCACCCCCACTGGGATTTGTGGACCCATCTCTTCTTCGCCGAGCTTTTTGCCTCGCCGACGGGGGAGAGGAAGGTCCGCGCAGCGGTGCGGGCCGGCGGCTGCACCCTTTTGTTGAGGCAGTCGCGGTCGTTGCAGTATATCCCTGCCGTCCTCGCATCCTCCAACAAGGGTTGGCAGCGCCGGTGGTTCTACCTCCGGAACGACGGAGAGTTGCTCCCGCCGTTCTCTCAGCGGGTTGTCACCGCCGCTCCCGACGCCTGGCGCCACGGGACTCCACACGAGAGGCAGAAGAACCTCGAGCCTCTTCTCCAGGCCCTGAAGGTGTTGCGGGAGGAAGGACTCACCGCCGCGGGAGTGGTTGCCGCCATCCACCGTCGGAGGGTGCTCCCCCTGGCGGAACGGCGGCTGTCGCTCTGGGAGATGACCCTGGAGGCTGACTGGGAGGGGTCACGAATGTCCCGTGATCCTCTTCCCCGTGACGCCCTCCAATGGCGGGTGTCGGCCGCGATGGGGAAGCCGGACCCCCACGCCCTCTCCCAACCTCGAATGCGCCCCGACCAGGGGTGCATCGTTCTGGTAAGTGTTCGCTCCTTCCTTCCTCATATACCGGGTTGCTCCCGGTTCTCATGATTGGGTTTCCTTCCCCCTCCCCCTCTTTTTAGGAGGTGGGACGGCACAAACCGTCCTTGCCGCGGGTCCCGGAGGACGCGGTGGGTCGGGCAGCGCGGCGGGTCGCCGCGGAGGAGGAGAAAAAGAAAAAGGACGCGGAGAAGGCCCGGGCCCGCAAGCGGAGGCGGGCTCGGGATGCCCTGGAGAAACGCCGTCGCCAGCAGGAGAGGGAAGGACTCCCCAGGGAGCTGTCGCCGGAGACATCCGATGACGACGACGACGATGATGAGGAGGAGGAGGACGACATGGCCGCCCGTCTCGGCCTCAGCCCCAGCTCGGGGTGTGGCTGAGAGCTGTCGAGTCAGCCCCCAAGCGGGCCGATGTCGTCGGTTCCTGGGGCCGAGACGCCGGATCCCCGACCTGAGGGGCGGGGACAACCTGAGAGGGTACTTGATCCCTCGGCTGGAGGAGCTGACGCGACTCCAGGGAGCCGGGTCGAGGGGTTCGTCCCTCGAGAGCCGTCCCCCGCGCCGGCAGCGCGGGGGAGCGGTCCTCAGGTTGCCATGGCGGCGCCTGGGCAGTCCGCCTCCCGGGCGCCAGGGGCGCCCAAGGCGAGGGCGGTGCCAGGGCTGTCGGCGAGGCGGGCCCCGGCGGTGGTTCCAGGGAGCGGGAGCCAAGAGGCCTCCCCCCAGGCACAGTGGATCATGGCCCGGAGCGGGTAAGTACCTTGGAATGTCTCCATCCCGGCACTTCATTCGTACGTCTTGGCCGTGATTTTCCCTTTCTTCCTTTTTCTTTATTTTCAGCAAGCGGAGCCATGGCCCTACCGACCTGGCGCCCCGGAAGGCCCTTAAGACGGCGTCGGTCCAGGCGCCTGGCGCCATCCCGGGCCCCGCCGCTCAGCCGACCCTTCCGCAGGGCGCTTTGCCGCATGGGGCTCAGGCGTCGCATGTCCCGGGGGAGCAGGTCCCCGAGGCGGGCTCCTCTGCCGAGGCGGCCATCGTGATCGGGGAGGCGGCCGGCGCCGACGCGGTCCCGAGCCCGCCTGCCGGGTCGGCCATGCCGGCGCCTGCCGCCACCGCAGTTGGCATCGCCCCAGTCGGAGAGCATGTGGATGCTGCCGGCGTCGAGACGGCCACAGCGTCGGCGCCCGGGGCTTCAGAAGAGGTGGGCATGGACGCGCAGTTCATCCAGGCGGGCAGCAGCCTTGTCGCTGTGCGGCGGAGCCCCGAGGCCCGGGGCCAGTTGCTCCGATTCCGGACCCGCGAGGCCCCGGACCCCATCTTCGTTCTTGACGACGAACAGGAGGACCGGTCCTGGGACGAGCTCCGCAATCGTGCGGAAGCAGCGGTGGGGTCGCTCCGATCGTCGCTGGAAGTTCTCTGCGGGGACGTCCCCAAAATCCTCCAGGTAACGGTTTCAGGCATACCTTCTCCTTTCTGTGAGCGTGGCGTTCGTCGTGACGCCTTGTCTTCCTTTCCAGGATCTGACGGACCGGAGCGCCGCCAAGTCGTCGTTCATCCGCCGCGAGGTCGACGTCTGGGGCTCGCTGCGGTCCCTGAGGACTTCGCTCGCCGGGGCTACCTCGCGCCTCTCTCAGCAGGACGCTAAGATAGCGGACCTCCAGTTGCTCTGTGCTGACCTGAAGGCCGAGGCGGCGGTGGCGCGCTCAGAGGCACTACGGCAGCGGTCGGAGCTCGTCCGGGTTGCCGAGGAGCGGGACCAGTCTCGGGGCCAGGCTGCCGAGGCCGAAAGCCGGGCCAAGACCCTCGCGGCCGATCTGGCCGCAGCCCAAGTCGCGGCCTCGGAGCAGCGCGTCCGAGCCGGAGGTATGGTTCGACCGTCCTCGGTTCTCGTTCTTGTCCGTTTCTTCCGCTTGTGTTTGAGGTCTTTCTTCTGGTTGTTCGCAGAGCTCGAGTCTGCCCTCGACGAGTCTGCCAAAGCGCTCGCCGAGGCGCTCGCTGGGGCTGCTGAGCAGAGGGAGGCCGATCTCGCGGCCATGTCCGAGGCCGTCTCGGATGCCTACCGGACCCTTGGTCCCGGCGACGTCCCTTCAGGAAGCTCCCCCCAAAGCCGTCTTCAAGCCCTAGGTGGTTACGCGCGCGGTAAAGTCCGCGGGGCGCTACACCACGGCGTCAGGCGGGCCTTCGCCATGCTTGCTTCCCACTACGTCGTGGACCTGGAGCGGGTCAGCGAGGGGTATTGCCTTCCTGACGAAGATGAGGCGGCCCTGGCGGAAGTTCAGCGGCTCGACGCGGTCGCTGCGGGTCCGAGCGCGGCGCTGGCGACCATCTTCGAGGCGGAGATTCTTCCTCCTGTGCCGCCGCCGAAAGCGGAGGTGGACCCTACCGACGGCGGGGGTGGAGCTGAGGGCGCGGCGCCTTCCCAAGGCGACGCCTGACTTTTGTTGGAACAATTCCTGTTGGATGTGCGATTTGCCGCGGCCGCCGAGGCCTGGACATTTTACTTCTCTTGCGCGAAGTCATACTCTTTTCTGTTTCAATTTGTGCGCCTGGCCCGACTTGTCAACAACAGGGTGATTTCCCGAGCTGGGTCTTTTCTTCGTGGCAGGCGATGAGTGAGGTGTCCCGAGCCCGGAGGCATAGGCATTCCTCGGCTCAGTCGGTCTCGCCACTTATTTGTACCCAAGTTCGCTCCTCGGGACCCTGCTTCTGACGCATCCGGGAGAACGCAAAAACCCCTTCTTGATCGAAAAAAGAATTTTTTGACGCGGAGAGGCGCATCCAAACTCGACGAGAGGGGTTCCCCCTTTTTAGCCCCCGAGGGAGGGTCGGGCTCCGCCGGGGCGAGGCCGACCCTTCCTTGATGACTGACTCTCGTGTGTGAGTGGGGGAAGGGCGTAGCCCCCGAGCGTCGTCCGTGCAGAGGCCATTTGACGAGTCGGGCTCCTGCCCGAATATCCGGCGAGTGCTCGGTGACATCCCTCGGTATGCCAGGCATATCCGAGGGACCCCACGCAAAAATGTCGGCGTTTGCGCGGGGAAAGTCGACGAGTACTGCTTCCTATCTGGGGTCGAGCCCGGAACCGATCCGGATCTGCTTGGAGGTATCGCCGCTGGGGTCGAGAGGGACGGCCTTAACCGTCTCCGCTGGCTCGAAGTTGCCGGCATGTCGCTTCACGTCCGGCACCTCCCGGGAGAGGCTTT
This sequence comes from Zea luxurians, assembly GCA_029449295.1. Taxonomy (NCBI): domain Eukaryota; kingdom Viridiplantae; phylum Streptophyta; class Magnoliopsida; order Poales; family Poaceae; genus Zea; species Zea luxurians. The sequence goes on along the minus strand of JAOPSE010000001.1, from coordinate 36,802,480 downwards.
CCAGGTCGGCAATGAGAGCCTCGGACTCGGCGAGGGCCTCGGCGTACTCCACGCACTCCACATCGCATTCGAATGCGTGTTTGTACGTGGGGCCGACGGTGATGACCCCGTTGGGGCCCGGCATCTTGAGCTTCAGGTAGGTGTAGTTGGGGATGGCCATGAACTTCGCGTAGCATGGCCCTCCCAACACTGCGTGGTAGGTTCCTCGGAACCCGACCACCTCGAACGTCAAAGTCTCCCTTCGGAAGTTGGAGGGTGTTCCGAAGCAGACAGGAAGGTCGAGCCGTCCGAGGGGCTGGACGCGCTTCCCGGGAATGATCCCGTGGAAGGGCGCAGCGCCTGCTCGGACGGATGACAGATCGACGCGCAGGAGCCTGAGGGTCTCAGCGTAGATGATGTTGAGGCAGCTGCCCCCATCCATCAGGACCTTGGTGAGCCTGACGTCGCCGATGACGGGATCGACGACGAGCGGGTACTTCCCTGGGCTCGGCACGTGGTCAGGGTGGTCATCCTGGTCGAAGGTGATGGGCTTGTCGGACCAGTCTAGGTAGACTGGCGCCGCCACCTTCACCGAGCAGACCTCCCGACGCTCCTGCTTACGATGCTGAGCCGAGGCATTCGCCGCATGCCCTCCGTAGATCATGAAGCAGTCGCGGACCTCGGGGAACTCTCCTGCTTGGTGATCTTCCTTCTTGCCGTCGTCGCGGGCCTTGTCACCCTCTGCGGGTGGCCCGGCCCGGTGGAAGTGGCGCCGAAGCATGACGCACTCCTCGAGGGTGTGCTTGACGGGCCCCTGATGGTAGGGGCACGTCTCCTTGAGTGCCTTGTCGAAGAGGTTGGCGCCTCCGAGGGGCTTCCGAGGGTTCTTGTACTCGGCGGCGGCGACAAGGTCCGTGCTGGCGGCGTCGCGTTTCGCTTGCGACTTCCTCCTGCCTTTCTTCTTGGCGCCGAGTGGAGTAGACGCCTCGGGGGCATCTTCCGACGGGCGGCCCTGGGGTTGCTTGTCCTTCCGGAAGATGGCTTCAAACGCCTCCTGACCAGAGGCGAACTTGGTGGCGATGTCCATCAGCTCGCTCGCCCTGGTGGGGGTCTTGCGACCCAACTTGCTCACCAGGTCACGGCAGGTGGTGCCGGCAAGGAACGCGCCGATGACATCGGAGTCGGTGACGTTGGGCAGCTCGGTACGCTGCTTCGAGAATCGCCGGATGTAGTCCCGAAGGGACTCTCCCGGCTGTTGCCGGCAGCTTCGGAGGTCCCAGGAATTCCCGGGGCACACGTACGTGCCCTGGAAGTTGCCGGCGAAAGCCTGGACCAGATCGTCCCAGTTGGAAATCTGCCCCGGGGGCAGGTGCTCCAACCATGCGCGAGCGGTATCGGAGAGGAACAGGGGGAGGTTGCGGATGATGAGGTTGTCGTCGTCCGTCCCACCCAGTTGACAGGCCAGGCGGTAGTCCGCAAGCCACAATTCCGGTCTCGTTTCCCCCGAGTACTTCGTGATAGTAGTCGTGGGTCGGAATCGGGGCGGAAACGGCGCCTGCCGAATGGCTCGGCTGAAGACCTGCGGACCGGGTGGTTCGGGCGAGGGACTCCGATCCTCCCCGCTGTCTGAGCGTCCCCCACGCCTGGGGTGATAACCTCGGCGCACCCTTTCGTCGAGGCGGGCCCGACGGTCGCGATGAGGGTGCTCGTCGCCGAGGTGGCCTGGGGCCACAGGCGCGGTGTTGCGCGTGCGCCCGGTGAAGACCGAGGCTTCCCGCGTGAGTCGGGAAGTCGCGGCACGAGGTTCCGAGGGGTACCCCTGCCTTTGGGAGGCAGAGCTCTCGGCCCGCCGGGCCGCAGCGCCTTCCAGGAGATGCTTGAGCTCTCCCTGGATTCGCCGACCCTCGGTGGTTGATGACTCCGGCATCGCGCGGAGGAGCATCGCTGCGGCTGCCAGGTCCTGACCGGTTCCGCCGGATGCGGGTGGCGGTCTGTCCCTGGCATCGTTGGCGATGCGGTGCTGGAGACCTTGGGGCAGGTGACGTATTCCTCCGGCCGGGGGCTGGCTTGCCCATACCTGCCCGACGTTCCGGCGGATTGCCTCGAGCGCTCCTGCTCCCTCATCGAGCCCGGCCTGCGCCCCGCAGACTTGCTCGAGGTGTGGGTCGTGACCCCCCGCCGGAACGGGGACCACAGCTAGCTCCCGCGGGATGTCGGCGCGAGGCGCTGGCCTAGGGGGATCACCATCCTCCGGCATGCCGAGACAGCTGCCTCCGGAGGGATCCCCCAGCTCGACGTGGAAACATTCGCGGCTCGGGCCGCAGTCCTTGTCGCCAAGGCTGCGGCTGCCGTCGGAACAGTCGGAGAGGCAGTAGTCGCATGCGGTCATGAAGTCCCGCATGGCACTGGGGTTGCCAGATCCAGAGAAATCCCAGCAGATGCTGGGGTCGCCATCTTCCTCGGACCCAGAGGGTCCATAGGTCGAGACACCCGTCAATCGGTCCCAAGGCGACCGCACACAAAACCCCAGAGAGGTTGCACTCGCCTCAGTGTGAGCACCCGCCAAAGCGAGGTTGCTAGGCGGGTTGAGGCCGAGTCAAAATGACAAAGAATGGGAATCAGCCCGTACCTTTTGGTCGACGAGGATCGATGAAGTCGCATCGGGGGCTGATCGTGCTGTCGTCCTGGGTGCGAGGGCGACGTCCTGCAGGCCCTCCATGAGCGTGCTGGCGTCGTCCACTTGCTCGGGATCGGCGTGACGCGGGGGGGACGGCGCTCGTCTTTGCCTCAAACGCGCGGGTGATGCCCGACGCGTCCTCCGTCGGGGCGCTGGGGATGTCGATTTGCTCGACAGTCGACTGAGCGCAGCCTCCCGCTCGGCCTTGGTTGCCCCGCCTCCTCCTCCGATGGCGAGGGAGAGGATGGGGCGAGCTCGAAAGTTGTCCTTCCCCCACGTGGGAAAGACGTCGTCGATTCCGCCGCCGGCGGGCGGGCTGTCCGCCACCATTGTCGCTGTCGCGCGGCGGTGGAAGGAGTATCATGTCGTAGCTGCCGTCGAAGGACATGAACTCGAGACTCCCGAAACGGAGCACCGTCCCGGGTTGAAGAGGTCGTTGGAGACTGCCCATCTGGAGCTTGACGGGAATCTACTCGTCAACACGCAGCAGGCCCCTACCTGGCGCGCCAACTGTCGGCGTTCCGAGACCGAGGGGTCCCCGAGCCGACGAGTGAGTGTGCCGCGTGCCCCAGCCCAGATGGGTCGAGCGCGTGGGCGAGCGCGAAGGGGGGAGAGAGCGAGTGCGAGGTGGCCGGAGCCTGGTCGTGAGGGAGTCGGAGAATCCCGCGGCCTTCGTGTTCGTCCCGCGCCCAGGTCGGGTGCGCTTGCAGTAGGGGGTTACAAGCGTCCGCGCGAGGTGAGGGGAGCGAGCGGCCCCGAGAGAGCGCCTGCCCCTGCCCTTCGTCCCCGCGAGGCCAACCTTCTCTAAGAAGGCCCTGGTCCTTCCTTTTATAGGCGTAAGGAGAGGATCCAGGTGTACAAATGGGGGTGTAGCAAGGTGCTACGTGTCTAGCGGGGGAGTGCTAGTGCCCTAGGTACATGCCAAGGTGGCAGCCGGAGAGATCTTGGCACCCAGCTAGTGTGGCGTCGTGGCTGTCGGAGAAGCGATGGAGCCGGACGGAGGGACATCTGTCGGAGTGGTTGGGCCCTTGCTGACGTCCCCCTGCTTTCGTAAGGGAGCTGGGGGCCGCCGTCGTCATGGGTCCAGCGGGGCGTCATCATTGCCTATCTGGCGGAGCTAGCCAGATGGGACGTCGGTCCTGTTCTCTGCGGCCCGTGTCGTCTCGGGGTAGGGTGATGATGGCGCTTCCTGTCGACGTGGCGGACTTGTGTCCTAGGTCGGGCGACGTGGAGTCTCTTCCGAGGCCGAGGTCGAGTCTGTCCTGCATGGCCGAGGCCGAACCTGAGCACCCGGGTCGGGCGAGGCGAAGGTCGGGGTGGAGTCCGAGCCCTGGGTCGGGCGAAGCGGAGTTCATCGTCTTCCGAGGCCTTAGCCCGAGTCCGAGCCCTGGGTCGGGCGGAGCGGAGTTCGCCATCTTCCGGGGCCTTAGCCCGAGTCCGAGCCCTGGGTCGGGCGGAGCGGAGTTCGCCGTCTTCCGGGGCCTTAGCCCAAGTCCGAGCCCTGGGTCGGGCGGAGCGGAGTTCGCCGTCTTCCGGGGCCTTAGCCCGAGTCCGAGCCCTGGGTCGGGCGGAGCGGAGTTCGCCGTCTTCCGGGGCCTTAGCCCGAGTCCGAGCCCTGGGTCGGGCGGAGCGGAGTTCGCCGTCTTCCGGGGCCTTAGCCCGAGTCCGAGCCCTGGGTCGGGCGGAGCTTCCTCTGGCGCTTTCGGCCAAGCCTGGCTACCCGTCAGTCTTACCTTTTGCGTTAAAGGCCCCAGTGATTTGGTCGGTCGGTGCGGTGATTTAGTCAGGGTTACTTCTTATCGAAGGCATGGCCTCGGGCGAGCCGGAGATGCGTCTGCCGTGAAAGAGGAGGCCTCAGGCGAGACGGAACCATCTCAGGGTCGGCTGCCCTCGCCCGAGGCTAGGCTCGGGCGTGGCGTGATCGAGTCGCTCGTATGGACTGACCCCTGACTTAATCAAACCCATCAGGCCTCTGCAGCTTTATGCTGATGGGGGTTTGTCGGCGTTCCGAGACCGGGGGGTCCCCGAGCCGACGAGTGAGTGTGCCGCGTGCCCCAGCCCAGATGGGTCGAGCGCGTGGGCGAGCGCGTAGGGGGGAGAGAGAGAGAGCGAGAGCGAGGTGGCCGGAGCCGGGTCGTGAGGGAGTCGGAGAAATGAGAAACCCGCGGCCTTCGTGTTCGTCCCGCGCCCAGGTCGGGTGCGCTTGCAGTAGGGGGTTACAAGCGTCCGCGCGAGGTGAGGGGAGCGAGCGGCCCCGAGAGAGCGCCTGCCCCTGCCCTTCGTCCCCGCGAGGCCAACCTTCTCTAAGAAGGCCCTGGTCCTTCCTTTTATAGGCGTAAGGAGAGGATCCAGGTGTACAAATGGGGGTGTAGCAAGGTGCTACGTGTCTAGCGGGGGAGTGCTAGTGCCCTAAGTACATGCCAAGGTGGCAGCCGGAGAGATCTTGGCACCCAGCTAGTGTGGCGTCGTGGCTGTCGGAGAAGCGATGGAGCCGGACGGAGGGACATCTGTCGGAGTGGTTGGGCCCTTGCTGACGTCCCCCTGCTTTCGTAAGGGAGCTGGGGGCCGCCGTCGTCATGGGTCCAGCGGGGCGCCATCATTGCCTATCTGGCGGAGCTAGCCAGATGGGACGTCGGTCCTGTTCTCTGCGGCCCGTGTCGTCTCGGGGTAGGGTGATGATGGCGCTTCCTGTCGACGTGGCGGACTTGTGCCCTAGGTCGGGCGACGTGGAGTCTCTTCCGAGGCCGAGGTCGAGTCTGTCCTGCATGGCCGAGGCCAAACCTGAGCACCCGGGTCGGGCGAGGCGGAGGTCGGGGTGGAGTCCGAGCCCTGGGTCGGGCGAAGCGGAGTTCATCGTCTTCCGAGGCCTTAGCCCGAGTCCGAGCCCTGGGTCGGGCGGAGCGGAGTTCGCCGTCTTCCGGGGCCTTAGCCCGAGTCCGAGCCCTGGGTCGGGCGGAGCGGAGTTCGCCGTCTTCCGGGGCCTTAGCCCGAGTCCGAGCCCTGGGTCGGGCGGAGCGGAGTTCGCCGTCTTCCGGGGCCTTAGCCCGAGTCCGAGCCCTGGGTCGGGCGGAGCGGAGTTCGCCGTCTTCCGGGGCCTTAGCCCGAGTCCGAGCCCTGGGTCGGGCGGAGCTTCCTCTGGCGCTTTCGGCCAAGCCTGGCTACCCGTCAGTCTTACCTTTTGCGTTAAAGGCCCCAGTGATTTGGTCGGTCGGTGCGGTGATTTAGTCAGGGTTACTTCTTATCGAAGGCATGGCCTCGGGCGAGCCGGAGATGCGTCTGCCGTGAAAGAGGAGGCCTCAGGCGAGACGGAACCATCTCAGGGTCGGCTGCCCTCGCCCGAGGCTAGGCTCGGGCGTGGCGTGATCGAGTCGCTCGTATGGACTGACCCCTGACTTAATCAAACCCATCAGGCCTCTGCAGCTTTATGCTGATGGGGGTTTGTCGGCGTTCCGAGACCGGGGGGTCCCCGAGCCGACGAGTGAGTGTGCCGCGTGCCCCAGCCCAGATGGGTCGAGCGCGTGGGCGAGCGCGTAGGGGGGAGAGAGAGAGAGCGAGAGCGAGGTGGCCGGAGCCGGGTCGTGAGGGAGTCGGAGAAATGAGAAACCCGCGGCCTTCGTGTTCGTCCCGCGCCCAGGTCGGGTGCGCTTGCAGTAGGGGGTTACAAGCGTCCGCGCGAGGTGAGGGGAGCGAGCGGCCCCGAGAGAGCGCCTGCCCCTGCCCTTCGTCCCCGCGAGGCCAACCTTCTCTAAGAAGGCCCTGGTCCTTCCTTTTATAGGCGTAAGGAGAGGATCCAGGTGTACAAATGGGGGTGTAGCAAGGTGCTACGTGTCTAGCGGGGGAGTGCTAGTGCCCTAAGTACATGCCAAGGTGGCAGCCGGAGAGATCTTGGCACCCAGCTAGTGTGGCGTCGTGGCTGTCGGAGAAGCGATGGAGCCGGACGGAGGGACATCTGTCGGAGTGGTTGGGCCCTTGCTGACGTCCCCCTGCTTTCGTAAGGGAGCTGGGGGCCGCCGTCGTCATGGGTCCAGCGGGGCGCCATCATTGCCTATCTGGCGGAGCTAGCCAGATGGGACGTCGGTCCTGTTCTCTGCGGCCCGTGTCGTCTCGGGGTAGGGTGATGATGGCGCTTCCTGTCGACGTGGCGGACTTGTGCCCTAGGTCGGGCGACGTGGAGTCTCTTCCGAGGCCGAGGTCGAGTCTGTCCTGCATGGCCGAGGCCGAACCTGAGCACCCGGGTCGGGCGAGGCGGAGGTCGGGGTGGAGTCCGAGCCCTGGGTCGGGCGAAGCGGAGTTCATCGTCTTCCGAGGCCTTAGCCCGAGTCCGAGCCCTGGGTCGGGCGGAGCGGAGTTCGCCGTCTTCCGGGGCCTTAGCCCGAGTCCGAGCCCTGGGTCGGGCGGAGCGGAGTTCGCCGTCTTCCGGGGCCTTAGCCCGAGTCCGAGCCCTGGGTCGGGCGGAGCGGAGTTCGCCGTCTTCCGGGGCCTTAGCCCGAGTCCGAGCCCTGGGTCGGGCGGAGCGGAGTTCGCCGTCTTCCGGGGCCTTAGCCCGAGTCCGAGCCCTGGGTCGGGCGGAGCTTCCTCTGGCGCTTTCGGCCAAGCCTGGCTACCCGTCAGTCTTACCTTTTGCGTTAAAGGCCCCAGTGATTTGCTCGGTCGGTGCGGTGATTTAGTCAGGGTTACTTCTTATCGAAGGCATGGCCTCGGGCGAGCCGGAGATGCGTCTGCCGTGAAAGAGGAGGCCTCAGGCGAGACGGAACCATCTCAGGGTCGGCTGCCCTCGCCCGAGGCTAGGCTCGGGCATGGCGTGATCAAGTCGCCCTGATCAGTAAGGGGCACGGAGCCCGAGTAGCCTGAGGCGGTCGTGGGACCTTTCGGGGGCCGACCTTCGAACCCCTGACCAGTAGTGGGTGTCGGGCCCACGCGATCTGAGGCGGCTGTTGAACCCTTCGGGGGGCCAGCCTTCGAACCCCTGATCAGTAAGGAGGCTCGGAGCCTAGTTCCTTCGCGGGGAAGGATCCCTTTGGGGTTATCCCCCTTTCCCGGTCCCTGTTGCAAGAGATAGAGAAAGAAGGAAAAGGGAAAAAGGATACGAAACTGAACGTCGTGGCGTACCTTTTTTGGTGTGGCCGTTTTGGCGAAGGCGAAACGTCGCCAGCTGCTCCCGCCCGTAGCGCTGCCCGTCGAGCCGCGGAGTTAATGCGCCGGGGCGAGTAGTTGGCGAGGCTGCCGTTGCGCGTGCGCGAGCCGTTCGAGGAACGGGTCACGGGCGTGTCGTCTTCACACCGTGAGAGAGGGGGTTCTCTTGCTGCCTCTGGATGGGACGTGAGCCTGGCTGATGGCGTGATCGCTGCTCTCGCGCGCCTGCCACTGTCATTACTGCCGGCCCACTTTTGACCGTGTTTGACCGCTGCGTCAGGCTGGCGGAGCTGGGCCGCGCGCTGGGCCGCCTCGGGTCGTGGTATTGGTTCCGCAACCGAGGAGGTGCGGCGGTGGCGCAAGTGGCATAGTGGCTTACATGCAGCATCCGGCGTGCCGGTTGCGCGACGCGTGGGCTTGAGCCTCCGTGCTGGCCTGTCAGGAGTCGGAGAGGCGCGTCCACTTGGCGTGGTTGCATGCCGCCCGCATGGCTGCCCGCCCCCTTCGCCCGTTGGTCTGGGCAAAAGCGGAGGGTCACTTGTAACCGCTGGGTGGTTGCGCGCACGCCGCGCGCGGCGGTTCGGCTTCCTCTGCCCGGAGCCGGTCTGCATGACAGGTGGGCCCTAGCCCCCGCGCCGCAGGGGAGGGCTTTGGAGGCGTGTTGGAGAAGACTCAGCCCGTGACGGTTGGGGGCGCAAGCACGGAGAGTTGCCTTTAAGAGGAGGGCGACCCCTTTCGTAAGGCGACCATGTCTTCTTCCTCCCTTATGCGTCGTGTCTTTCCACCTTTCAAGCCCCCGGATGGGGGAAACCGCCGTCTCCGTGCCCCATCGTCGGGGGACACCACTCCGTGGGAGCGGGTACCTTTCGGCCATCGTTCGGCTTCAAGGATTTTCATCATGCAGCCCGGCTGCACCCCTCCACCGGCGGTCACCCACGAGGGCGACCTCCGGCTTGATGGTGGGGGAAAGCGAGCCGGGCCGCGGCCTCTGCCCCTCCCTCAGCCTCAAGGATTTTCATCACCAGGCCAAGAGGGAGGACGAGGCGAGTCAGGGGGCTGCCTCCGTGTGGGTCGGTTGCCCTCTTCTTCCCCGTGCGTCTGGGGGAGAACGGCATTCTCCAACTTCACGGAGACTTCCTCCAGCCATGCCGGAAGAGGCGGGTCCCGAGGCGTCGGCGGACGGAAGTGGCTTCTCTACCGATGAGATTGCCAACTCCGTCAGTAGCCCTGGGTCTCCGTCTCCTGGCCTGAATGGCTGGCTCTCGTCCTCGGGGGGTGAGAGTCTTTCCGCCGCCCCGCAGGCCCGCCCCTGTCGAGTGGGGTTGCTCGTACCTACGGGGGGGGGAACCGGAGTTCCGTTTGTAATGGCACTTCGAGTGCCGGGTTTTTTGTTCATTTTCGGCTTTCGGGGCCTGAACATGTATGTAATTATGGCACGGAGCCGTGTTTTTTCCTCATTCCCGAGCACTAAGACTCGTCTGCTGATTGTCTGAACCGCTTCACTAAGCATGAGTCGCCCCGTGCCAAGGTGACGAGTGAGGTATCCGTATCCCGGAGGCGTAGGAGTCCCTCGGCTCGGTCGGCCCTGTTGTCCGAGGCTCCTCTAGCTTAGTTAAAGAGACCCCTCGGCCGCTCTTCGACGAGCCGAGGCCGGGGGTAGCGATATCAGCATGAGCAGAGGCAGAGTGGGCTCGGAAATGAAACCTGGTTGGCCGGAGCCTAGCCGGGTTGTCCGTTGGCAGGATCGACACCGGAGTTGGTCAGCTGAGGCTTCGGACCGGGCTCGTGCCCTCGGAAGGTGGTTGGCCGAGGCCCCGGAGGTGGCCGGCCGAGCCGCCTGCTCGGGCCGGATTCCCGGAGAAGTCCCTGACAACGATCGCCCTGGTGTGGTGATGACGCCGTCCTTTGGAGCGGAGGCCCTCGGACCGCGTCGCCGTCCGAGGCTAATTCGGGCCTTGCCGAAGGTGTTGTCGATGCCGAGGGTGTCGCCGCCCCCTTCCAGCGCCAAGACCTGAGCCTGCAGGATCGGCTTGTCTTGTAGCGTGTGCTTTGTGCGGCCGTCGAGGCCAGAACACACACCCTTGCTGTGTTGTAAAGCTGCGTCCCTTTTCCTCTTGTTCCAAGCGTCTAGACTTTTTGTCGGTAACAGGGATGTTTGTGCGAGCGAAAGTTGCTTCTCGCGGAAGGTGAGGAGTGAGGTATCCGTATCCCGGAGGCGTGGGAATCCCTCGGCTCGGTCGGCCTTGCCGCTTACGCGCATTTTTACTCGTCCATGAGGCCCTATCACCGACTTAGTCGAGAAAACTCGAAGAATCGCTTTGACAGAAGAGCTTCCGAACGTAGAGACTTGTTCGATCCGCGGAGTCACCTTATCCGAGCGCGAGTTACTTATCGCAGAAGGTGATGAGTGAGGTATCCGTATCCCGGAGGCGTAGGAGTCCCTCGGCTCGGTCAGCCTTGGCTGCTTACGTGTACTCCGTCGTTTCCGGGACCCACTTTTTGAAGTAGTCAAAAAGCACGAAAGATATTCTGATGAAAGAGATTTTTTGTTCGAGGAAAATTTTGACGCAGAGGGGGTTTCCCCCCTTTTAGCCCCCGAGGGAGGGTCGGGCTTTGCCGAGGCGAGGCCGACCCTTCCTTGTTGACTAAACTTTGCGTGGGTGCGAGGTATATAAACAGTTTGGAAACATCTCAAGGGTAGAAGCGACGTAGCTGTTGGATGTTCCAAGCGTTGCCGTAGACCTCGCCTTGACTGTTGGCCAGCTTGTACGTTCCGGGCTTCAGAACTTTGGCGATGACGAACGGCCCCTCCCAGGGGGGCGTGAGCTTGTGCCTCCCTCGGGTGTCTTGCCGCAGCCGAAGCACCAGATCGCCCTCCTGGAGGTCTTGGGGTCGGACCCCTCGGGCGTGGTAGCGTCGCAGGGACTGCTGATACCGCGCCGAGTGTAGTAAGGCCCTGTCTCGAGCCTCATCCAGCTGGTCCAGCGAGTCTCCTCGGCTAGCTTGGTTGCTTTCTTCGTTGTAGGCCCTCGTCCTCGGGGAGCCGTATTCCAGGTCAGTGGGCAGGACGGCCTCGGCCCCGTAGACCAGGAAGAATGGCGTGAAACCTGTGGCTCGGCTTGGCATCGTCCTCAGGCTCCAGACCACCGAGGGGAGTTCCTTCATCCACCGCTTGCCGAACTTGTTGAGACCATTGTAAATCCGAGGCTTGAGCCCTTGTAGAATCATGCCGTTGGCACGTTCCACTTGCCCATTCGACATGGGGTGAGCTACGGCGGCCCAGTCTACCCGGATGTTGTGATCCTCTGTAACACCCGGATTTTAGGGGTCCAAAACCCGGGCGCTAACATAATCACCAGGTGTGCTGGGACCAAGTCTCACACATATGATGATTCATGGCACAGGATCGAATGTCACATCTTTATATATAACAGGAGTTCTATACAAAATAAATAATTACATTATAAGGAGACAACGGTCCAGCAACCCAAAGTTGACTGGGAGACGACGACCTAGACCTCTCACGAACTCATCACAGCATCCTCCATGCGCCTCATCCGGTGGTACCTGTTCTTGACCTGTGGTGTGTGTGAGACAGCAAGAGTGAGCTCACATACGTTCATCGCTCAACAAGTTGTGGGGAATAATGTGCATGAACTCGCCAAAGGTGGGAGCTCACGTGAAGTGTAAGGCTTACCAAAGAGGATGGTTAGAGCTGAGCATTGCTTTTAAAGTTGGTCAAAATTTTATTAGCAGCTACTAAGTATAAGTAAATACCAGCCCAATTAAATAGTAGAACAAAAGTAACAACTTCACCTGCGATGCAATGCATATGACAAATTGAGTTTAAGTTCCATAATTTAATCATGTGAGTGTCCGAGCTGCTCTTGACCGTGAGCACGGCTAGTATACCAGTTTTACACTCTGCAGAGGTTGCACATCTTTACCCACAAGTCATGTTACCCATCTGCCAAGAGACGGCCAATCCCATACACCTCTACCGAGGAGGCGAGGCAGGGTAACATTACGAGGCCTTTACAAAGTTCCACTAGCTTCAGAAAACCCGCTACAGTTTATAGGAAGTTCCAGTGCAGGAATCCCTTGCAGGACCGCCATCGCAGCAAAATCCTCCCGAGGGCCTCCCTACACTGACCACTCCCCTACTGCCCTTGCCCCTTTCGGGTAAGGTAGTCTTCCACTAGCTTTCCTAATTAATCGGCCAAGGGCGTCCCATTCCACCCTTGTGGTAGCACTATTTTCCCGGGTGGTTCTCCATGTTCCAATTAACATAATGATCTTATCATGAACAATAAATAACAACTGATAACAAAAGTATAATCATGAATAGTGTAATCTTCATACCCAAAACCTCATATAGCACTAGCAAGTACTACCCAGAAAGTTCAGTGGTAAACAAGGTATAAAGATAGACAAACTAGGGTATCCTATTGGGTCCCATCAAGATTAACCTATGCAGATCATTATGATTAATTAGAACGTGAGTGGGTAAAAAGAAGTGATCAAGGGCACAACTTGCCTGGGACTTGAGATTCCAGGTACCAGGATGATCTTCAGATAACACGTGTCCTCACTGTTAAACGTAGCAATACAGACATACATGGTATAGGCAAAATTAACATTACACCAAACATATATGCAAAATACATATTAATAATTTACATATTGAAATAAGATCACAGGAACAGGAATTATTAATTTTGGAGTTATAGATTTTAAGTTATGAATTTTCAAAGGTTTTATGTGTTTAAAATGGATTAGATGAGAGATTAAATTTCTAATTGTTTTCATGACAAAACAGAGGCTCTAAGTGATAGAGAATTAAATTATAAAAATTTAGAAAGTGGAATGGACTAATTTGGAGCAAGTATGAATTTTCTATGAATAAAATGAGTTTCTGGAATTATTTATATACTAGAAATCATTTTCTATAATTAATTATTTGTTTTCACTGCTCCCTGGATCTCGCGCACAAAAACAGAGAACAGCACGGTCAATCTCGCAAAAGCACCTAAGACTCAGTGTTCACCGCCAGAGGACGGCGGGTTTATTATGTGAAAACCGAGGGGCTCTTTAGAAAGTTTTGCAGGCCGAAGGGGTATGATGTGATCTGGGCCGTCCGATCGCGCGCCAACCGCCCAGATTAGATGCTACTTTCCTTGAACCGGTACGTGTTATCAGCCCTTGGATCTGGGATCCACGGTCAGAGTAACACGTGACTCAAAAACCGTCCGATCACTAGTTGACGTCATGGATTTAATACATCGAAGAGTTATCTTCCCATCTAATCCCCACCGCCCCCGCTGAATCCAACGGCCAGGAGGCCCACTCCCAATTCCGCACCGGGTCACGGCGGCGCGGCAATCCTCCATGGCGGAGAGATGGCCGGAGGTCGGCGAAGCTACGCAAACGAGCCCTAAATCCTAATCCACGGTGTGCGATATGTAATAAAGGGCATGGCGAACACGGGAAAGGATTCCTCACCGTGAGGTATGTGGCCCAACGTCCTGCCCACGTCGCGATGCGGATCGGCGGAAACAGTGGACTACGGCGAGGAATTAACCATTCACTGGTTAATCACGCACCCGCAATCACACGCCCACACCATTGTTGGGTCATGGCCTAGCTACCTGGGCAACCATCATGACCGAGGCGCAAGCAAGGGCGATGTTCTACGGCGACGGATCTCGGTTTCGCGATGGATGGGTGAGACGGCGAGCGCGCAGGCCACAGGGGTACATGGCGACCCATATATGCGACGGAGGGGCAAGTCCGAGCTTGACCGACCCGTGAGAGACGCGAAGCTTTAGGCTAGTTTGTTACAGGCTCGGATTTGCGGAGGAGAGGTCCGCACCGACCCACACGCGGGGTTCTGTTGCGCCTGGACGAAGAAGCTGACACGTGGGGCCCGCCAGTCGGCGACCCAGTCGTTAGTCACAAGGCGGTTCCACAGAGACTGACGGGTTGGTCCCACCCGTCGGCGCGCTCCACAGATCGGGACAGGTTGTGTTATTGGGCCGGACCACATTCGGCCCAGGCCGAGGTAAGCCATCCTTTCTTTCTTCTTTTTTTTTATTCTTATTTCTATTTTAAATTTCTAAATTTCAAATTCAATTCAAATAAGGTTCAAGCTTCAAGTCAATTTGAATACATAATCGAAAAGGATACCAGCATGTGAATCAAATTATACCTATTTTAGATGTTTTATTTATTATTTTCTTTATTTAAGTAGATGCTTCCAATTATTGATGCACACACACATAATCATTTTTGTAAACCAAATTACACTCTGAATGTATGACCTAATAAAAATATAATTTAATTAGTCAATCATTTGATACCTTTTTCACTTCCATTTAGTCGCTTTAGTTTTCTTTATTTATTTATTTGTTATTTGCATAAATTAATGCCATTAGTTGAATATGAAAGAAAAAGGAAATCAAGGAATCCTTGAAACACCCACTTATAAATTTATTTATTTAATTTTTTTTATACCAATTTTTGGGCTTTACAAATCCTACCCCCGTTAACAGAAATCTCGTCCTCGAGATTTGTGAGAAAAGGGATACAAAAAGATTGGTTTGTAATTCAGATTTTAGTTTATAATAGGTTTAAGATTCGGTTTCATATATTTTTTTTTTACAATAGTGGGTGATTAGAAAGGCCTGGGTATATATGGGTATAGCCACTTTGTTATGCAGGATGAATGATATCTTTAAAGCATATATAGTTTTGGGTAAGAAGGAGTGGGGTAAGAAAAGACTCCATCCAAAATTGTGGATCTTGACTCATCTTGGTGACCTCACTTGATCCTTGAAGACTTGAGTTGGTGCTCATCCTTTCTTGATGAAGTTGATCATCTTCTTCGGTATTTTCTCATTGATTAGGAGTTAGTGTATATTATCAAGTTGGGGAATAGGGTTAAGATAGATATGGATGAGGTAGACTACAGGATGTAGGTCAAAAGTTTGCTTGATGTTAGGTGGGGATAAATAGATTATACAATCCATCATGACTCTGTTGGTTGGGTTAGATCTCATGCATGTGGCTGAGTTGGTCTAAGGCACTAGTTTTAGTTTCAAGTGCATGAAGGGTATGGCCTTATCTTTTGTACCAGCATTAAGTAACTCAATCCAGCTTAGATCATATTGGATTAGATAGAATCCAGATTAGGTTGGTATGACTAGATTAAACTAGTTAAGATTAGCTATATCTACCAGGGTAGGATAAATATTATTAGGGTATGTTAGAATCTTTTAAGATAGGATGGATTATATGATATAGGTAGGCCATTGTTCAAGGATGAGTTGGTATAAGACATTAATTTAGGTTAAGATATATTTGTAGAGACAGTGTCTAACCTACACCACCAACTTAACTAACTTGTTAATAACTCACTTTAGATTGGGTCATATTTAGATTAGATAGAATCTGGATTAGGTTGGATATAACTAGATTAGACTAGATAATATCTAATTACTTTGGATTAGATCATGGTGGTTACACTAGTGTGGGATAAATATGTTTATTAGGGCAAGCTGAATCCATAAAGATGAGATAGAATCTTTTGAGATTAGTTGGATCTATTAGGCTAAGATAGAATCTTTTCAAGATAAGATGAGTCTATTGAGATAAGAAAGAATCTTTCAAGACAAGATGGAGCTATTAGGCTAGATATACTTTTAATGGGGAACATTCTTAGTTTGTATAGTCATCTTATGATTTATTTATTTATATTTATGTCTATACGTATATGTAAATGTAATTGTGGACATTACTCCACAACTCATCACACTCAATCAAAGATCCAAATCAAACAAGTATCATAAGAACAAACATTCAAGCGTATAGATAAAATAGTTTTGTTTTTGTTCCTAGGATTAGGCCTCCTATTCCTAAAGTCACTTTAGGCACAAGATTTCAAAGTGTGAAATCCAAGTTTGTCTTTAGAATGAAAAGGTAAGAATAATCAGAGTAAAGCGGAATTAGATGAGAAAAGATTAAGAAAAGTTTAGATAAGAATCAGAGTAGCAAAGGTAAGTAGATAATGGTTGTCCAGTTCTATCTAGGTTTCGTCCTACAGTCAACATTCCTCTGATACCACTTCTGTAACACCCGGATTTTAGGGGTCCAAAACCCGGGCGCTAACATAATCACCAGGTGTGCTGGGACCAAGTCTCACACATATGATGATTCATGGCACAGGATCGAATGTCACATCTTTATATATAACAGGAGTTCTATACAAAATAAATAATTACATTATAAGGAGACAACGGTCCAGCAACCCAAAGTTGACTGGGAGACGACGACCTAGACCTCTCACGAACTCATCACAGCATCCTCCATGCGCCTCATCCGGTGGTACCTGTTCTTGACCTGTGGTGTGTGTGAGACAGCAAGAGTGAGCTCACATACGTTCATCGCTCAACAAGTTGTGGGGAATAATGTGCATGAACTCGCCAAAGGTGGGAGCTCACGTGAAGTGTAAGGCTTACCAAAGAGGATGGTTAGAGCTGAGCATTGCTTTTAAAGTTGGTCAAAATTTTATTAGCAGCTACTAAGTATAAGTAAATACCAGCCCAATTAAATAGTAGAACAAAAGTAACAACTTCACCTGCGATGCAATGCATATGACAAATTGAGTTTAAGTTCCATAATTTAATCATGTGAGTGTCCGAGCTGCTCTTGACCGTGAGCACGGCTAGTATACCAGTTTTACACTCTGCAGAGGTTGCGCATCTTTACCCACAAGTCATGTTACCCATCTGCCAAGAGACGGCCAATCCCATACACCTCTACCGAGGAGGCGAGGCAGGGTAACATTACGAGGCCTTTACAAAGTTCCACTAGCTTCAGAAAACCCGCTACAGTTTATAGGAAGTTCCAGTGCAGGAATCCCTTGCAGGACCGCCATCGCAGCAAAATCCTCCCGAGGGCCTCCCTACACTGACCACTCCCCTACTGCCCTTGCCCCTTTCGGGTAAGGTAGTCTTCCACTAGCTTTCCTAATTAATCGGCCAAGGGCGTCCCATTCCACCCTTGTGGTAGCACTGTTTTCCCGGGTGGTTCTCCATGTTCCAATTAACATAATGATCTTATCATGAACAATAAATAACAACTGATAACAAAAGTATAATCATGAATAGTGTAATCTTCATACCCAAAACCTCATATAGCACTAGCAAGTACTACCCAGAAAGTTCAGTGGTAAACAAGGTATAAAGATAGACAAACTAGGGTATCCTATTGGGTCCCATCAAGATTAACCTATGCAGATCATTATGATTAATTAGAACGTGAGTGGGTAAAAAGAAGTGATCAAGGGCACAACTTGCCTGGGACTTGAGATTCCAGGTACCAGGATGATCTTCAGATAACACGTGTCCTCACTGTTAAACGTAGCAATACAGACATACATGGTATAGGCAAAATTAACATTACACCAAACATATATGCAAAATACATATTAATAATTTACATATTGAAATAAGATCACAGGAACAGGAATTATTAATTTTGGAGTTATAGATTTTAAGTTATGAATTTTCAAAGGTTTTATGTGTTTAAAATGGATTAGATGAGAGATTAAATTTCTAATTGTTTTCATGACAAAACAGAGGCTCTAAGTGATAGAGAATTAAATTATAAAAATTTAGAAAGTGGAATGGACTAATTTGGAGCAAGTATGAATTTTCTATGAATAAAATGAGTTTCTGGAATTATTTATATACTAGAAATCATTTTCTATAATTAATTATTTATTTTCACTGCTCCCTGGATCTCGCGCACAAAAACAGAGAACAGCAGGGTCAATCTCGCAAAAGCACCTAAGACTCAGTGTTCACCGCCAGAGGACGGCGGGTTTATTATGTGAAAACCGAGGGGCTCTTTAGAAAGTTTTGCAGGCCGAAGGGGTATGATGTGATCTGGGCCGTCCGATCGCGCGCCAACCGCCCAGATTAGATGCTACTTTCCTTGATCCGGTACGTGTTATCAGCCCTTGGATCTGGGATCCACGGTCAGAGTAACACGTGACTCAAAAAACCGTCCGATCACTAGTTGACGTCATGGATTTAATACATCGAAGAGTTATCTTCCCATCTAATCCCCACCGCCCCCGCTGAATCCAACGGCCAGGAGGCCCACTCCCAATTCCGCACCGGGTCACGGCGGCGCGGCAATCCTCCATGGCGGAGAGATGGCCGGAGGTCGGCGAAGCTACGCAAACGAGCCCTAAATCCTAATCCACGGTGTGCGATATGTAATAAAGGGCATGGCGAACACGGGAAAGGATTCCTCACCGTGAGGTATGTGGCCCAACGTCCTGCCCACGTCGCGATGCGGATCGGCGGAAACAGTGGACTACGGCGAGGAATTAACCATTCACTGGTTAATCACGCACCCGCAATCACACGCCCACACCATTGTTGGGTCATGGCCTAGCTACCTGGGCAACCATCATGACCGAGGCGCAA
The DNA here is from genome assembly GCA_029449295.1 of Zea luxurians. Classification (NCBI taxonomy): domain Eukaryota; kingdom Viridiplantae; phylum Streptophyta; class Magnoliopsida; order Poales; family Poaceae; genus Zea; species Zea luxurians. The sequence goes on along the minus strand of JAOPSE010000001.1, from coordinate 36,784,195 downwards.
GCAAGGGCGATGTTCTACGGCGACGGATCTCGGTTTCGCGATGGATGGGTGAGACGGCGAGCGCGCAGGCCACAGGGGTACATGGCGACCCATATATGCGACGGAGGGGCAAGTCCGAGCTTGACCGACCCGCGAGAGACGCGAAGCTTTAGGCTAGTTTGTTACAGGCTCGGATTTGCGGAGGAGAGGTCCGCACCGACCCACACGCGGGGTTCTGTTGCGCCTGGACGAAGAAGCTGACACGTGGGGCCCGCCAGTCGGCGACCCAGTCGTTAGTCACAAGGCGGTTCCACAGAGACTGACGGGTTGGTCCCACCCGTCGGCGCGCTCCACAGATCGGGACAGGTTGTGTTATTGGGCCGGACCACATTCGGCCCAGGCCGAGGTAAGCCATCCTTTCTTTCTTCTTTTTTTTATTCTTATTTCTATTTTAAATTTCTAAATTTCAAATTCAATTCAAATAAGGTTCAAGCTTCAAGTCAATTTGAATACATAATCGAAAAGGATACCAGCATGTGAATCAAATTATACCTATTTTAGATGTTTTATTTATTATTTTCTTTATTTAAGTAGATGCTTCCAATTATTGATGCACACACACATAATCATTTTTGTAAACCAAATTACACTCTGAATGTATGACCTAATAAAAATATAATTTAATTAGTCAATCATTTGATACCTTTTTCACTTCCATTTAGTCGCTTTAGTTTTCTTTATTTATTTATTTGTTATTTGCATAAATTAATGCCATTAGTTGAATATGAAAGAAAAAGGAAATCAAGGAATCCTTGAAACACCCACTTATAAATTTATTTATTTAATTTTTTTATACCAATTTTTGGGCTTTACATCCTCGCAAAAATCCAAGAATTTTTTGCCGGTAAACTGGGTGCCGTTGTCGGTGATGATGGAGTTCGGGATCCCGAAGCGATGGATGATGTTGGTGAAGAACGCCACCGCCTGCTCGGATCTGATGCTGTTCAGGGGTCGGACCTCGATCCACTTGGAGAATTTGTCGACGGCGACCAGCAGGTGCGTGTAGCCCCCGGGCGCCTTCTGCAGAGGGCCGACGAGGTCCAGACCCCACACAGCGAAGGGCCAGGTGATGGGTATCGTCTGCAGAGCCTGAGCGGGCAGGTGGGTCTGCTTCGCATAGAATTGGCACCCTTCGCAGGCGCGGACAATTCTAGTGGCATCAGCCACCGCCGTCGGCCAGTAGAAGCCTTGGCGGAAAGCGTTCCCGACGAGGGTTCGAGGTGCTGCATGATGGCCGCAAGCCCCCGAGTGTATTTCCTGCAGGAGTTCCTGACCCTCGGCGATGGAGATGCATCGCTGGAGGATGCCCGAGGGGCTACGGTGGTAGAGCTCCTTCTCATCGCCCAGCAAGACGAACGACTTGGCGCGTCGCGCTACCCGCCGAGCCTCGGCTCGGCCGAGGGGCAGCTCTCCTTGGCGGAGATATTGCAGGTACGGGGTCTGCCAATCTTGTTCTGGCATGACCCCGCTCTGCTCCTCCTCGATGTGCAGTGCTTCGCCCTCGGGGGCCGAGGGCTCCTCGGGTTGAACCGAGGATAGCTCGGGCCGGGCCGAGGTCGCCTCGGACGGGGCCGAGGGCACCTCGGGCTCGGGCGTGTCGCCTATCTTGACGGAGGGTTGGTGCAGATCCCGGGAGAAGACGTCCGGGGGAACCGTCGTTCGCCCCGAGGCTATCTTCGCCAGCTCGTCCGCAGTCTCGTTGTAGCGCCGGGCGATGTGGTTAAGCTCGAGCCCGTAGAACTTGTCTTCCAGGCGTCGAACCTCGTCACAGTAGGCCTCCATCTTCGGGTCGCGGCAGTGGGAGTTCTTCATGACTTGGTCGATGACGAGCTGCGAGTCGCTGCGTGCATCGAAGCGTCGGACCCCTAGTTCGATGGCGATTCGCAATCCGTTGATCAGAGCCTCGTACTCAGCCACATTGTTGGACGCCGGGAAATGGAGGCGGAGCACGTAGCGCAGGTGCTTCCCGAGGGGCGAGACGAAGAGCAGGCCCGCGCCGGCTCCCGTCTTCATCAGCGACCCATCGAAAAACATGGTCCAGAGCTCCGGTTGGATCGGAGCCGTCGGCAACTGGGTGTCGACCCATTCGGCTACGAAGTCCGCCAGTACCTGGGACTTGATGGCCTTCCGAGGGGCGAACGAGATTGCCTCGCCCATGATTTCCACCGCCCACTTCGCGATCCGACCCGAGGCTTCCCGGCACTGGATGATCTCCCCCAGGGGGAAGGATGACACCACAGTCACCGGATGAGACTCGAAGTAATGTCGCAGCTTTCGCCTCGTCAGGATCACTGCATACAGCAGCTTCTGGACTTGTGGGTAGCGGATCTTGGTCTCAGACAGCACTTCGCTGACGAAGTAAACTGGCCTCTGAATGGGCAAAGCATGCCCCTCTTCCTGCCTTTCGACCACGATCGCGGCGCTGACCACCTGAGTGGTTGCGGCGACGTAGACCAAAAGGGTTTCTCCATCAGCGGGGGGTACCAAGACGGGCGCCTTGGTGAGGAGCGCCTTCAGGTTCCCGAGGGCTTCCTCGGCCTCGGGAGTCCAAGTGAAGCACTCGGCCTTCCTTAAGAGACGGTACAGGGGCAGGCCTCTTTCACCGAGGCGCGAGATGAAACGGCTCAAGGCCGCGAGGCATCCCATGACCCTCTGTACGCCTTTTAAGTCCTTGATGGGCCCCATGTTTGTGATGGCTGCGATCTTCTCCGGGTTGGCTTCGATGCCCCGCTCGGAGACGATGAATCCCAAGAGCATGCCTCGGGGCACCCCGAAGACGCACTTCTCGGGATTGAGCTTGACGCCCTTCGCCTTGAGACACCGGAATGTCAGCTCAAGGTCGGAGAGAAGGTCGGAGGCTTTCCTCGTCTTGACTACGATGTCATCGACGTAGGCCTTGACCGTGCGACCGATGTGTTCGCCGAACACATGGTTCATGCACCGCTGGTACGTTGCACCCGCGTTCCTCAGACCGAAAGGCATTGTGACATAGCAGTACATGCCGAAGGGCGTGATGAAAGAAGTCGCGAGCTGGTCGGACTCTTTCATCTTGATTTGATGATACCCTGAGTAGGCATCGAGGAAAGACAGGGTTTCGCACCCTACAGTGGAGTCCACGATTTGATCGATGCGAGGTAGAGGGTAGGGGACTTTCGGACATGCTTTGTTGAGACCAGTGTAGTCTACACACATCCGCCATTTCCCCCCTTTCTTCCTCACAAGTACAGGGTTGGCAAGCCATTTAGGATGGAATACCTCTTTGATGAACCCTGCTGCCATTAGCTTGTGGATCTCCTCGCCTATCACCCTGCGCCTTTCCTCGTCGAATCGGCGCAGAGGCTGTCTGACCGGTCGGGCTCCGGCCCGAATATCCAGCGAGTGCTCGGCGACATCCCTCGGTATGCCGGGCATGTCCGAGGGACTCCACGCAAAGACGTCGGCGTTTGCGCGGAGAAAGTCGACGAGCACTGCTTCCTATTTGGGGTCGAGCCCGGATCCGATCCGAATCTGCTTGGAGGTGTCGCCACTGGGGTCGAGAGGGACGGCCTTAACCGTCTCCGCTGGCTCGAAGTTGCCGGCATGTCGCTTCACGTCCGGCACCTCTCGGGAGAGGCTTTCCAGGTCGGCAATGAGGGCCTCGGACTCGGCGAGGGCCTCGGCGTACTCCACGCACTCCACATCGCATTCGAATGCGTGTTTGTACGTGGGGCCAACGGTGATGACCCCGTTGGGGCCCGGCATCTTGAGCTTCAGGTAGGTGTAGTTGGGGATGGCCATGAACTTCGCGTAGCATGGCCTTCCCAACACTGCGTGGTAGGTTCCTCGGAACCCGACCACCTCGAACGTCAAAGTCTCCCTTCGGAAGTTGGAGGGTGTTCCGAAGCAGACAGGAAGGTCGAGCCGTCCGAGGGGCTGGACGCGCTCCCCGGGAATGATCCCGTGGAAGGGCGCAGCGCCTGCCCGGACAGATGACAGATCGACGCGCAGGAGCCTGAGGGTCTCGGCGTAGATGATGTTGAGGCAGCTGCCCCCATCCATCAGGACCTTGGTGAGCCTGACGTCGCCGATGACGGGATCGACGACGAGCGGGTACTTCCCTGGGCTCGGCACGTGGTCGGGGTGGTCATCTTGGTCGAAGGTGATGGGCTTGTCGGACCAGTCTAGGTAGACTGGCGCCGCCACCTTCACCGAGCAGACCTCCCGACGCTCCTGCTTATGATGCCGAGCCGAGGCATTCGCCGCATGCCCTCCGTAGATCATGAAGCAGTCGCGGACCTCGGGGAACTCTCCTGCTTGGTGATCTTCCTTCTTGCCATCGTCGCGGGCCTTGTCACCCTCTGCGGGTGGCCCGGCCCGGTGGAAGTGGCGCCGAAGCATGACGCACTCCTCGAGGGTGTGCTTGATGGGCCCCTGATGGTAGGGGCACGTCTCCTTGAGTGCCTTGTCGACGAGGTTGGCGCCTCCGGGGGGCTTCCGAGGGTTCTTGTACTCGGCGGCGGCGACAAGGTCCGTGCTGGCGGCGTCGCGTTTCGCTTGCGACCTCCTCTTGCCTTTCTTCTTGGCGCCGAGCGGAGTAGACGCCTCGGGAGCATCTTCCGACGGGCGGCCCTGGGGCTGCTTGTCCTTCCGGAAGATGGCTTCAACCGCCTCCTGACCAGAGGCGAACTTGGTGGCGATGTCCATCAGCTCGCTTGCCCTGGTGGGGGTCTTGCGACCCAACTTGCTTACCAGGTCACGGCAGGTGGTGCCGGCAAGGAACGCGCCGATGACATCGGAGTCGGTGACGTTGGGCAGCTCGGTGCGCTGCTTCGAGAATCGCCGGATGTAGTCCCGAAGAGACTCTCCCGGCTGCTGCCGACAGCTTCGGAGGTCCCAGGAATTCCCGGGGCGCACGTATGTGCCTTGGAAGTTGCCGGCAAAAGCCTGGACCAGATCCTCCCAGTTGGAAATCTGCCCCGGAGGCAGGTGCTCCAACCAAGCGCGAGCGGTATCGGAGAGGAACAGGGGGAGGTTGCGGATGATGAGGTTGTCGTCGTCCGTCCCACCCAGTTGACAGGCCAGGCGGTAGTCCGCAAGCCACAATTCCGGTCTCGTTTCCCCTGAGTACTTTGTGATAGTAGTCGGGGGTCGGAATCGGGGCGGAAACGGCACCCGCCGAATGGCTCGGCTGAAGACCCGCGGACCGGGCGGTTCGGGCGAGGGACTCCGATCCTCCCCGCTGTCGTAGCGTCCCCCACGCCTGGGGTGATAACCTCGGCGCACCCTTTCGTCGAGGCGGGCCCGACGGTCGCGATGAGGGTGCTCGTCGCCGAGGTGGCCCGGGGCCGCAGGCGCGGTGTTGCGCGTGCGCCCGGTGAAGACCGAGGCTTCCCGCGTGAGTCGGGAAGTCGCGGCACGAGGTTCCGAGGGGTACCCCTGCCTTCGGGAGGCAGAGCTCTCGGCCCGCCGGGCCGCAGCGCCTTCCAGGAGATGCTTGAGCTCTCCCTGGATTCGCCGACCCTCGGTGGTTGATGACTCCGGCATCGCGCGGAGGAGCATCGCTGCGGCTGCCAGGTCCTGACCGGTTCCGCCGGATGCGGGTGGCGGTCTGTCCCTGGCATCGTTGGCGATGCGGTGCTGGAGACCTTGGGGCAGGTGACGTATTCCTCCGGCCGGGGGCTGGCTCGCCCATACCTGCCCGACGTTCCGGCGGATTGCCCCGAGCGCTCCTGCTTCCTCATCGAGCCCGACCTGCGCCCCGCGGACTTGCTCGAGCTGTGGGTCGTGACCCCCCGCCGGAACGGGGACCACAGCTAGCTCCCGCGGGATGTCGGCGCGAGGCGCTGGCCTAGGGGGATCACCATCCTCCGGCATGCCGAGACAGCTGCCTCCGGAGGGATCCCCCAGCTCGACGTGGAAACATTCGCGGCTCGGGCCGCAGTCCTTGTCGCCAAGGCTGCGGCTGCCGTCGGAACAGTCGGAGAGGCAGTAGTTACATGCGGTCATGAAATCCCGCATGGCACTGGGGTTGCCAGATCCAGAGAAATCCCAGCAGATGCTGGGGTCGTCATCTTCCTCGGACCCAGAGGGTCCATAGGTCGAGACACCCGTCAATCGGTCCCAAGGCGACCGCACACAAAACCCCAGAGAGGTTGCACTCGCCTCAGTGTGAGCACCCGCCAAAGCGAGGTTGCTAGGCGGGTTGAGGCCGAGTCGAAATGACAAAGAATGGGAATCAGCCCGTACCTTTTGGTCGTCGAGGATCGATGAAGTCGCATCGGGGGCTGATCGTGCTGTCGTCCTGGGTGCGAGGGCGACGTCCTGCAGGTCCTCCGTGAGCGTGCTGGCGTCGTCCACTTGCTCGGGATCGGCGTGACGCGGGGGGACGGCGCTCGTCTTCGCCTCAAACGCGCGGGTGATGCCCGACGCGTCCTCCGTTGGGGCACTGGGGATGTCGATTTGCTCGACAGTCGACTGAGCGCAGCCTCCCGCTCGGCCTTGGTTGCCCCGCCTCCTCCTCCGATGGCGAGGGAGAGGATGGGGCGAGCTCGAAAGTTGTCCTTCCCCCACGTGGGAAAGACGTCGTCGATTCCGCCGCCGGCGGGCGGGCTGTCCGCCACCATTGTCGCTGTCGCGCGGCGGTGGAAGGAGTATCATGTCGTAGCTGCCGTCGAAGGACATGAACTCAAGACTCCCGAAACGGAGCACCGTTCCGGGTTGAAGAGGTCGTTGGAGACTGCCCATCTGGAGCTTGACGGGAATCTACTCGTCAACACGCAGCGTGCCCCTACCTGGCGCGCCAACTGTCGGCGTTCCGAGACCGGGGGGTCCCCGAGCCGACGAGTGAGTGTGCCACGTGCCCCAGCCTAGATGGGTCGAGCGCGTGGGCGAGCGCGAAGGGGGGAGAGAGAGAGAGCGAGAGCGAGGTGGCCGGAGCCGGGTCGTGAGGGAGTCGGAGAAATGAGAAACCCGCGGCCTTCGTGTTCGTCCCGCGCCCAGGTCGGGTGCGCTTGCAGTAGGGGGTTACAAGCGTCCGCGCGAGGTGAGGGGAGCGAGCGGCCCCGAGAGAGCGCCTGCCCCTGCCCTTCGTCCCCGCGAGGCCAACCTTCTCTAAGAAGGCCCTGGTCCTTCCTTTTATAGGCGTAAGGAGAGGATCCAGGTGTACAAATGGGGGTGTAGCAAGGTGCTACGTGTCTAGCGGGGGAGTGCTAGTGCCCTAAGTACATGCCAAGGTGGCAGCCGGAGAGATCTTGGCACCCAGCTAGTGTGGCGTCGTGGCTGTCGGAGAAGCGATGGAGCCGGACGGAGGGACATCTGTCGGAGTGGTTGGGCCCTTGCTGACGTCCCCCTGCTTTCGTAAGGGAGCTGGGGGCCGCCGTCGTCATGGGTCCAGCGGGGCGCCATCATTGCCTATCTGGCGGAGCTAGCCAGATGGGACGTCGGTCCTGTTCTCTGCTGTAACACCCAAATTCTGAACTTGGAATTGGTAGAAGAAATCTGAACAAAGTATCATTAGGGAAATAAGAAAATGAGGTGAAAAAAAGAATTTTTCTTTTAAAGGAAACCATTTATACATCCCATGAAATAAATAAACAAGGAGAATAAAACTTAAATTAGTGATATTAAAATAAGTATGGTTTATATTCACCTTTGGGTTTCAATTGATACATTTGAAAAATCTGAAAACTAAAATAAAAATATAAATTTGAATTTGGAATAGAAAATAGAAAATGAGAGAAAGAGAAGGGATATAAAACAAAAATATAAATAATATATATAAACAAGTATATTCAGAATTAATATCCCTAACTTCACAAAAATAAATTGAAACAATGAGCCATAGAGATTTGAATTTAAGTTTGAATTCAAATTGGATTTGAAAATGGAGAAAAGAAAACAGAAAATAAAAAGAAAAAGGAATTCTAACCTCATGGGCCGCCATACCTTCATTTCGGTCCACCCTGAAAACACCCCTCGCTCGCGGCCCATCTCTACTCGTCCCCGCTCGGCCCAACTCGGCCTCTCCCGCTGCGCCGCTGACACGCGGGGCCCTCGCATCTGCCTCTCATCACTCGCGCGCTGCTCCTGCGTACCCGCTCGGCGCCGACATGGAGGGCCCACTGGTCAGCCTCTCCCTCGCGCGCGCGCCGCTGACACTGTCGATCGGGCCCCACTGGTCATTCGCTTAGCTTCCTGCGCATTCGGGCCCGCTCGTCAGGGGGGGGTATCTCGCCTCCGTCTTCTTCGCGCGTCGGGCGCAACAGATTGCCCGAGCTCGGCGGAGCTCGCCAGGTCCGTTCGATGGCTAGGGGTCTCCCATGGTTCTCGGTAGTCAGCTCACCCCTCCGGTGTATAAAAGCCTGGCCCCGTCCTCGGCTCGTCCTCGCGTCGGCCGCCGCCCTATTGTTCCACCGCACGCGCTGCCGAGAATACCCGCCGCCGGTGAAACTCATCACCACGGGTCGCCGATCCTTGGTGTTGGGCCTGAAGATCGTTTTTCGCCTGGGGAAACTACCGGTGCCCTCAATTCGAGTTGAACTCCACCGGTGCTCGTGTAATTGCTCACCGGAGCTTCAACGCCGCCGCGGATCCGCACCGCGCCGTGGTCGGAGCTGGACACTGCCGGAATCCTTGTAAGAAGCCGCCTCCCATGTTCGCCTACTTCTCCTTGACGTGTAGAACCTAACGGATTAGAATTTTGGGCGCTGGTGCGCTGGATTTGGCCCTCACCGGCGATGCTCCGCCGTGTTGGGCGGCGGCGCGGCCGTGGTTGGTGACGGGTAGAGAAGACGAGTTCGCGCCGTCGGATTCACTTTGGACGGCGCAGATTAGAGTAAGTAGCGTACCGCTTCGGGTGGAATCGTGCGCCGTCCGATCTTGATCGGTCGGTGGCAAATTAATACGGGATATTTAAATCTGAGCCGTTGATCGCAGAATGGACGGGCCGTGCGACGTACCGCTTCGCGGGCGGCCAGATCTAATCTGGTGCGCACGTCTCGGATCTGACGGCTCACGATGCCCCGTACCCCTTCGCCGTGTCACAATTGCTAAAGAGACCCCGACCTTTTAAGAAAACAACCCGCCGTCCACAGATCCTGTGCGCTGTGTCTGTGGCGACTTACCCCGAGCCCCCTGACCTTTCTTATAATTGAGGCCCAGTCCACTGCTGTTTTAAAATAAGTAAATGAATTAGAAAATGTATTTTTAATACAAAAATAATTGCTAGAACTTCAATAATTCATAGAAAATTCATACTAGCTCCAAATTGAGTCATTCCAATTCCTAAAATTTTGTAATAATATTCTCTACCATTTAGAATCACTGTTTTGACATAAACTCTGTCAGAAAATTTATTTATCATTTAATCATATTTTAATCACATTAAACCTTAGGAAAATCATAACTTAAAATCTACAACTCCAAATTTAGTGATTCCAGTTCCTGTGGTTTTATTTTAATGTGTAGATTATTACTGTATATTTTGTTCTTATGTTTGGTGTAATGTTAAATTTGCCTATACTATGTATGTTTGTATTGCTACGACTAGCAGTGAGGTCACGAGGATCTGAAGAATCATCCTGGTACCTGGATTCTCAAGGCCCAGGCAAGTTGTGCCCTTGATCACTTCTTTTCACCTACTCATGTTCTAATTAATCATAGTGATCTGCATAGGTTAATTTTGATGGGACCCAATAGGTCACCCTAGATTGTTTATCTCATCACCTTGTTTACCCCTGAATCACTTGGGTAGTTTGCTATTGCTTTATATGGTTTTGGGATAATCATTTATTACCTCCATGTTCCAATTCTTGTTGTTATTCTGTTTATGTTCATGTTGATATCATTAATGTTAATTGGAACATGGAGCGACCACCCGGGAAAACAGTGCTACCACAAGGGTAGTATGGGATGCCCTTGGCTGATTAATTAGGAAAGCTAGTGGAAGACTACCTTACCCGAAAGGGGCAAGGGCAGTAGGGGAGAGGTCAGTGCGGGAAGTGCCCTCGGGAGGATTTTGCTGCGATGGCGGTCCTGCAAGGGATTCCTGTACTGGATCTTCCTATAAACTGTAGCGGGTTTTCGGAAGCTAGTGGAACTTTGTAAAGGCCTCGTAGTGCTACCCTGCCTCACTTCCTTGGTAGAGGTGTATGGGATTCATGACCCCTTGGCAGATGGGTAACACGACTTGTGGGTAAAGATGCGCAACCTCTGCAGAGTGTAAAACTGGTATACTAGCCGTGCTCACGGTCATGAGCAGCTCGGACCCTCACATGATTAAATTATGGAACTTAAACTCAATTTGTCATACGCATTGCATCGCGGGTGAAGTTGTTATTACTTTTGTTCTATTACTTAATTGGGTTTGGTATTTACTTATACTTAGTAACTGCTAATAAAATTTTGACCAACTTTAAAAGCAATGCTCAGCTCTAACCATCTTCTTTGGTAAGCCTTACACTTTATGAGCTCCCACCTTTGGCGAGTTCATGCACATTATTCCCCACAACTTGTTGAGCGATGAACGTATGTGAGCTCACTCTTGCTGTCTCACATACACCACAGGTCAAGACCAGGTACTGCAGGATGATGCTCATGGAGGATGCTGTGATGAGTTCGTGAGAGATCTAGGCCGTCGTCTCCCAGTCAACTTTGGGTTGCTGGACCGTTGTCCCCTTATAATGTAATTATTTATTTTGTATAGAACTCCTGTTATATATAAAGTTGTGACATTCGATCCTGTGCCACTATACATCATATGTATGAGACTTGGTCCCAGCATACCTGGTGTTTATGTTAACCCCGGGTTTTGGACCCCTAAAATCCGGGTGTTACAGAAGTGGTATCAGAGGAATGTTGACTGTAGGACGAAACCTAGATAGAACTGGACAACCATTATCTACTTACCTTTGCTACTCTGATTCTTTTCTAAACTTACCTTAATCTTTTTCTCATCTATTTCCGCTTACTCTGATTATTCTTATCTTTTCTTTCTAAAAGACAAATGTGGATTTTACACTTTGAAATCCCATGCCTAAAGTGACCTCTAGGAATAGGAGACCTATTCTTAGGAACAAAAACAAAACTATTTTTATAGATATCTATGAACTTGAATGTTTGTTCTTATGATACTTGCTTGATTTGGATCTTTGATTGAGTGTGATGGGTTGTGGAGTAATGTCCACAATTGCATCTGCATATACACATGGGTATAAAAATATATTTATAAAATAACTAAACAACCTAGATTATCCCCATGGAACATATCTAGCTTAAGAGATTTATCCTATCCTGAGAGATCTCATTCTAACCAATTCCTCTTATCTTAAAAGGATTCTCCCTTATCTTAATAAGATCCATCTCATCTTAAAAGATACTCATCTTATCTTGAAAAGATTTTTTTCTCATCCTAATAGATCTAACTGATCTCAAAAGATTCTATCTTATCTTTATGGATCCATCCTGTCCTAATAAGCATACTTATCCACCCTAGTTTAACAACCATGATCTAATGCAAATTAACAAGATCTTATCTAGTCAAACAAGTCACACCAATCTAACCTAAAATTGGTGCCCTAAACCAACTTTACCATATACAACCACCGAACCATATGCAACTACCTTACCCATCAGATAGTTGCATAACCCCCTCTGTTTTAACCTAACAGAGATTTATAACATATCCTGATAAAATATATCCTACCCAGGAAGATCTATCTAACTAGTCTCATCTAGTCAAACTAGTTATACCAATCTAATCTAATCTAATATAATCTAATCTAATGTGGTCTACTTAAACACATTAGTAATGATGGTAGAAGAGACTTAACCCCACTAGCCATGTATTAACTTATCTTAGCACATTGGATCAATTCAACCATGAGCTAACCCAACCCATAGTGCCATAATGAATAGTATGACCTTTCTATTCCCACCTAATAACAAACAAACTTTTAACCTACATCTTGTAGCCTATCTCACCCATATCTCTCATCTTGACAGATTCTATCCTACCCTTGGATATTCACCTTATATGATTGGTTACCCCAATCTGGACATAAATTAAGCCCTACCAAAGAATCTATAGATTATAACCAACTACTAGCTTATCCATTCCGCTTAGTAACTTCCTTTGCAAAACTATTATCACATGCTTCTAACTTTCATGGTCGATACCAGGAAAGGAAAGATTATCACGTAACAACAAACAGAAAATGAATCCTCCAAATCCTCCACCTGTTGACCTCAATCAAGTGGTTGCTACCCAAAGACTGGTAATACAACAGTTAACAGACATGGTGACCGAGATGCAGAATCAGATAAGGCAACAACGCGAGGAAATACGTCAGGCCCGCCAAGAAATAAGACAAGCACGGTTGGAGAGACAACAACAACAACCTCCACCACCACCACCAGCTTCACCAAGCTACATAGATATAAATTATGATGATTTGTAAGATCTAGGTGTTACTTTAGTAATATGATAATATTTTAGAAGAAATAATAAAGGTCTATTGACCCAATGTTTTGTTAAAGAATTATACCTCATGCTGAGATCTCTTTGTTTGTGCATATGAGTATGCATCCTTTTTCCTTACAAATCTCGAGGACGAGATTATTTTTAAGGGGGGTAGGATTTGTAACACCCAAATTCTGAACTTGGAATTGGTAGAAGAAATCTGAACAAAGTATCATTAGGGAAATAAGAAAATGAGGTGAAAAAAAGAATTTTTCTTTTAAAGGAAACCATTTATACATCCCATGAAATAAATAAACAAGGAGAATAAAACTTAAATTAGTGATATTAAAATAAGTATGGTTTATATTCACCTTTGGGTTTCAATTGATACATTTGAAAAATCTGAAAACTAAAATAAAAATATAAATTTGAATTTGGAATAGAAAATAGAAAATGAGAGAAAGAGAAGGGATATAAAACAAAAATATAAATAATATATATAAACAAGTATATTCAGAATTAATATCCCTAACTTCACAAAAATAAATTGAAACAATGAGCCATAGAGATTTGAATTTAAGTTTGAATTCAAATTGGATTTGAAAATGGAGAAAAGAAAACAGAAAATAAAAAGAAAAAGGAATTCTAACCTCATGGGCCGCCATACCTTCATTTCGGTCCACCCTGAAAACACCCCTCGCTCGCGGCCCATCTCTACTCGTCCCCGCTCGGCCCAACTCGGCCTCTCCCACTGCGCCGCTGACACGCGGGGCCCTCGCATCTGCCTCTCATCACTCGCGCGCTGCTCCTGCGTACCCGCTCGGCGCCGACATGGAGGGCCCACTGGTCAGCCTCTCCCTCGCGCGCGCGCCGCTGACACTGTCGATCGGGCCCCACTGGTCATTCGCTTAGCTTCCTGTGCATTCGGGCCCGCTCGTCAGGGGGGGGTATCTCGCCTCCGTCTTCTTCGCGCGTCGGGCGCAACAGATTGCCCGAGCTCGGCGGAGCTCGCCAGGTCCGTTCGATGGCTAGGGGTCTCCCATGGTTCTCGGTAGTCAGCTCACCCCTCCGGTGTATAAAAGCCTGGCCCCGTCCTCGGCTCATCCTCGCGTCGGCCGCCGCCCGATTGTTCCACCGCACGCGCTGCCGAGAATACCCGCCGCCGGTGAAACTCATCACCACGGGTCGCCGATCCTTGGTGTTGGGCCTGAAGATCGTTTTTCGCCTGGGGAAACTACCGGTGCCCTCAATTCGAGTTGAACTCCACCGGTGCTCGTGTAATTGCTCACCGGAGCTTCAACGCCGCCGCGGATCCGCACCGCGCCGTGGTCGGAGCTGGACACTGCCGGAATCCTTGTAAGAAGCCGCCTCCCATGTTCGCCTACTTCTCCTTGACGTGTAGAACCTAACGGATTAGAATTTTGGGCGCTGGTGCGCTGGATTTGGCCCTCACCGGCGATGCTCCGCCGTGTTGGGCGGCGGCGCGGCCGTGGTTGGTGACGGGTAGAGAAGACGAGTTCGCGCCGTCGGATTCACTTTGGACGGCGCAGATTAGAGTAAGTAGCGTACCGCTTCGGGTGGAATCGTGCGCCGTCCGATCTTGATCGGTCGGTGGCAAATTAATACGGGATATTTAAATCTGAGCCGTTGATCGCAGAATGGACGGGCCGTGCGACGTACCGCTTCGCGGGCGGCCAGATCTAATCTGGTGCGCACGTCTCGGATCTGACGGCTCACGATGCCCCGTACCCCTTCGCCGTGTCACAATTGCTAAAGAGACCCCGACCTTTTAAGAAAACAACCCGCCGTCCACAGATCCTGTGCGCTGTGTCTGTGGCGACTTACCCCGAGCCCCCTGACCTTTCTTATAATTGAGGCCCAGTCCACTGCTGTTTTAAAATAAGTAAATGAATTAGAAAATGTATTTTTAATACAAAAATAATTGCTAGAACTTCAATAATTCATAGAAAATTCATACTAGCTCCAAATTGAGTCATTCCAATTCCTAAAATTTTGTAATAATATTCTCTACCATTTAGAATCACTGTTTTGACATAAACTCTGTCAGAAAATTTATTTATCATTTAATCATATTTTAATCACATTAAACCTTAGGAAAATCATAACTTAAAATCTACAACTCCAAATTTAGTGATTCCAGTTCCTGTGGTTTTATTTTAATGTGTAGATTATTACTGTATATTTTGTTCTTATGTTTGGTGTAATGTTAAATTTGCCTATACTATGTATGTTTGTATTGCTACGACTAGCAGTGAGGTCACGAGGATCTGAAGAATCATCCTGGTACCTGGATTCTCAAGGCCCAGGCAAGTTGTGCCCTTGATCACTTCTTTTCACCTACTCATGTTCTAATTAATCATAGTGATCTGCATAGGTTAATTTTGATGGGACCCAATAGGTCACCCTAGATTGTTTATCTCATCACCTTGTTTACCCCTGAATCACTTGGGTAGTTTGCTATTGCTTTATATGGTTTTGGGATAATCATTTATTACCTCCATGTTCCAATTCTTGTTGTTATTCTGTTTATGTTCATGTTGATATCATTAATGTTAATTGGAACATGGAGCGACCACCCGGGAAAACAGTGCTACCACAAGGGTAGTATGGGATGCCCTTGGCTGATTAATTAGGAAAGCTAGTGGAAGACTACCTTACCCGAAAGGGGCAAGGGCAGTAGGGGAGAGGTCAGTGCGGGAAGTGCCCTCGGGAGGATTTTGCTGCGATGGCGGTCCTGCAAGGGATTCCTGTACTGGATCTTCCTATAAACTGTAGCGGGTTTTCGGAAGCTAGTGGAACTTTGTAAAGGCCTCGTAGTGCTACCCTGCCTCACTTCCTTGGTAGAGGTGTATGGGATTCATGACCCCTTGGCAGATGGGTAACACGACTTGTGGGTAAAGATGCGCAACCTCTGCAGAGTGTAAAACTGGTATACTAGCCGTGCTCACGGTCATGAGCAGCTCGGACCCTCACATGATTAAATTATGGAACTTAAACTCAATTTGTCATACGCATTGCATCGCGGGTGAAGTTGTTATTACTTTTGTTCTATTACTTAATTGGGTTTGGTATTTACTTATACTTAGTAACTGCTAATAAAATTTTGACCAACTTTAAAAGCAATGCTCAGCTCTAACCATCTTCTTTGGTAAGCCTTACACTTTATGAGCTCCCACCTTTGGCGAGTTCATGCACATTATTCCCCACAACTTGTTGAGCGATGAACGTATGTGAGCTCACTCTTGCTGTCTCACATACACCACAGGTCAAGACCAGGTACTGCAGGATGATGCTCATGGAGGATGCTGTGATGAGTTCGTGAGAGATCTAGGCCGTCGTCTCCCAGTCAACTTTGGGTTGCTGGACCGTTGTCCCCTTATAATGTAATTATTTATTTTGTATAGAACTCCTGTTATATATAAAGTTGTGACATTCGATCCTGTGCCACTATACATCATATGTATGAGACTTGGTCCCAGCATACCTGGTGTTTATGTTAACCCCGGGTTTTGGACCCCTAAAATCCGGGTGTTACATCTGCGGCCCGTGTCGTCTCGGGGTAGGGTGATGATGGCGCTTCCTGTCGACGTGGCGGACTTGTGCCCTAGGTCGGGTGACGTGGAGTCTCTTCCGAGGGCGAGGTCGAGTCTGTCCTGCATGGCCGAGGCCGAACCTGAGCACCCGGGTCGGGCGAGGCGGAGGTCGGGGTGGAGTCCGAGCCCTGGGTCGGGCGAAGCGGAGTTCATCGTCTTCCGAGGCCTTAGCCCGAGTCCGAGCCCTGGGTCGGGCGGAGCGGAGTTCGCCGTCTTCCGGGGCCTTAGCCCGAGTCCGAGCCCTGGGTCGGGCGGAGCGGAGTTCGCCGTCTTCCGGGGCCTTAGCCCGAGTCCGAGCCCTGGGTCGGGCGGAGCGGAGTTCGCCGTCTTCCGGGGCCTTAGCCCGAGTCCGAGCCCTGGGTCGGGCGGAGCGGAGTTCGCCGTCTTCCGGGGCCTTAGCCCGAGTCCGAGCCCTGGGTCGGGCGGAGCTTCCTCTGGCGCTTTCGGCCAAGCCTGGCTACCCGTCAGTCTTACCTTTTGCGTTAAAGGCCCCAGTGATTTGGTCGGTCGGTGCGGTGATTTAGTCAGGGTTACTTCTTATCGAAGGCATGGCCTCGGGCGAGCCGGAGATGCGTCTGCCGTGAAAGAGGAGGCCTCAGGCGAGACGGAACCATCTCAGGGTCGGCTGCCCTCGCCCGAGGCTAGGCTCGGGCGTGGCGTGATCAAGTCGCTCGTATGGACTGATCCCTGACTTAATCAAACCCATCAGGCCTCTGCAGCTTTATGCTGATGGGGGTTACCAGCTGAGAATTAGGCGTCTTGAGGGTACCCCTAATTATGGTCCCCGACAGGGTTACCAGCTGAGAATTAGGCGTCTTGAGGGTACCCCTAATTATGGTCCCCGACACCATGTAGCACAGTCTTCAACCCAAGAATCACCAAGCATTGCGATCTCAGGGGTGAGGGAGTGGAAAAAGGAGTTGCTTGTGATTAGGCAGAGGGGGTTTTATGGGGGGTGTTTTGCTTTGAGTAGGATGGAACTCAGGGGTGGGGGGTTTTATAGGTAAGCAGTGGTGCTCGTGTGTGGAGTGGTGGTGATGGAGCAGGTGCCACGCGACAGCAGGCACGACGAAGGGAAGGGGGCTGGTGTTATTGGCGGCAATGGCGATGGTGGGTGCGCTGCATAGGGGGCGTGGGCGGTGGTAGTGCGCATGGAGGCGAGGCACACGTGCGGAGGGCACGGTGAGTGGTGGGGTCGATGACACTGATGTTTGTGGTCTCTGGTTCCAAGAATCTTTGCCTCTCTATGGTAATAAATTTTTTGTGCTCTTTTCCTGTTTACTTTGACTCAGGGGCAGTGCTTTGATTCTCATGGTAGGTTCTTTTGGCTGAGTGGCCATACTGGTCCCTTCCAGGCTTCAAGGATAAGCTTCTCGGTATCTTATTGGGTAAGGTTCTTTTCCCTTGAGATGGGTTAAGAGGAGAATGGAAGCATAATGTGAGGATTAGCTCTAATTTATGATCTATATTTTTAGATAAAATATTTCTTAAAAAGAAAAAAGTACACATACTCAGCAATTGTAAGCACAAACAAATCAAATGTTTTGTATAGGGGAAGAATAGAGTTTTTCCAAATCACAAACTACTCGGATTCGAGAGCTAAGAGACTACTCCTGCTCGGCTCCTAAACTGAGAACCACACTGAACGCGATTTACGAATGAGCAAACATCAAGCACAAATTATTTTGAAATGCCCTAGGGGGCCACACAATTAGAGTTTTTCAAAACATGTGGCTACATGGTTACATCTCATACATGTAGGGCTCTAGCCAAAGTGAAGAAAAACTTCACTACCCAATGCATGCAGAGGACTAGGCATAACTAACTTTAGATCTGGTAGCTTCTCTTCTGGCGAGGCTGGTGCACAACTTCATTATGAGACATCTCCTGGATGGGTCAAGAGGGAGATGATGTTGATGAATTCTTCTAGCGGCGACTGAGATGGCAGGATGGAGTCGAACTCTTCTCTAAGCAGGCTTGCTCTTGTAGCTCCAAGGTGATCTTAGAGGGCGGCGGTGGTGGTGGGGTGCTTGCAGGTTCTTCCTTGACCTCAAGGGAGGGTGCTGGAATCTCCTTCATGGTGACGGGCTCAAACATCTCTAGCGGTGGATCTTAGGAGGATTCGGGGTGCTCTTGCTTATCCATAGCCTGAGGGGAGACTGAGATAGCAACACTTAGGTAAAAATCTAGTTTGCACATTCTAGATTGCTTATCTGCATATGTTTTGTTCTAGAGATTTATTTGTGGCCTAGTTTAGAAAGAAGTTTTTAGAAGGCCTAATTCACCCCTCTTAGGCATCACCGTTTCCTACACTATCTTTTGTGATCTAGCTAAGTAGTTGGGTGAAGTTAGACTCTTGTTTAGGGTTTAATCTTTTGCAAGAAAAATATAAAAGCCCAATTCACCCCCTCTTGGGCATCATGATCCTTTCGCTAAGGAAACTCAGACATGGCCCTAGCTCCACACACTATAGAAAATAAGAGAGGATTTAATTTCATAACATGACAGTATATCCACCAATCCCTATCAATTACTACAAATCACTGGAGGTGTTAGAAGACTGTGCTCCACATCTAGGCCAGTGCTGGTGGCACCCAGAGGGACACCGATATGGCCCAATCCACTAAAGCACTGATTAAGAGCCCGTGCTCTTGAATCAGTGAACTGCATCACCTTTGCTATGACTACACTAACTAGAGAGATCTCCATGGAACTACCAGTGCTGGTATAAGGTTTTCCTACCCAATTCTGTAGTAGATTGCATGTGATCTTGTAATTGATTAAGAGATGATGTGGGTAATTGCTCATTATGCTAAGTCCATTTTTATCTAATACACAAGCCATAATATACATCAGTCATACAAACAAACAAAGATTCAATCATGTATTAGCATGTCCACTGGTGTCACATTGTAAAACTACATTTTGACCTAGCCCACAACCATTTAGTTTCATCTCTATGGGGTCTCAAATGAACATATACACAAGTATTTCAATCGACTTGTTGTCAATATGATGTGGTACCTTAAAATTAATACGAGTATGAGATAAGTCAGGCTTGATAAAATAATCTTAGGAATGAAGCTTTAAACAACCAAGCATAAACAATGTCATATCAACTTGAACAACTGACATTAACATATTAAAAAATTCCTTGAATTTGAAGGCCCTAGTTTGGTTTGAGTATTTGAGTAACTAAGAAGTACTTGTTTGATTTTTATAATTAAGTGACAACCTAGATTGACTAATAATGTGTCTATGCGCAACTAGTATGATGAAGGAACTTTTTGCACACTACACTAAAATACTTAACTTCCTAGGGCCTAAACCGTAGGAAGTTAGCGCTAAACTCTTGAAAGTTATAAAAACCATCGGAAGTTAGTCTCTCGCAAGTTATTTATTTCCTACAGTATCGCTCGGACCCCGTAGGAAGTAATTAGGTCGTAGGAAGTTTCTCTTTTTTGTGTAGTGGCATATGTGACATAGCATGATGTCATGCAGCTAGGTAGATAAGATTAAGAGGCATGGCTTGATCTTGATGGACTAGTTGTAAGAGTGAAGAGCAAGTCAGAGTCCTTGGAGCAATAGTCCGCTTCGCTGTACCAGCAGATATATTCCAAATCACAAGGATGTAAGGGATGGCAACGGGGACCCGTCGGGGAATAGCTCCCCATCCCCTCCCCGCGACGGAAAAATTTCCCCACGGGGATCCCCATGAACGCTTGCGGGGAACATTTCTTCCCCATCTCCGTTTCCCGCGGGGATAAATCCCCAACGGGGATCCCTGTCCCTGTTTAAAATTATAATTAGGACTCATTAATGTAAAACATTGTCACTTATACACATTGTCAGATGTAAGAAATCATTATGCATACTTCAAAATGAACACATTTGTACAATTAGTGGTCTCTTGACAAGGTAATTATTTATTTTTATCGTTAACCAGTACAAGAAAAAACCGTCGCGTGCAAGTTTAACGGGTCCCCACGGGGAACGGGGATGGGGAATGCTTCCCCGTCCCCATCCCCGTTTACCCGTCGGGGGATGAATTTTCCCTGTTTATATCCCTGCGAGGGAAGTTTCTTCCCCATCCCGTAATGGAGGTGTCGGGGACCATAATTAGGGGTACCCTCAAGACGCCTAATTCTCAGCTGGTAACCCCCATCAGCATAAAGCTGCAAAGGCCTGATGGGTTTGATTAAGTCAGGGATCAGTCCACACGAGTGACTTGACCACGCCACGCCCGAGCCTAGCCTCGGGCGAGGGCAGCCGACCCTAAGATGACTCCGTCTCGCCTGAGGTCTCCTCTTTCACGGCAGGCGCATCCCCGGCTCGCCCTAGGCCCCGCCTCCGATAAGGAGAAACCCTGACTAAATCACCGCACCAACCGACCGAGTCACCAGGGCGTTTAACGCAAAAGGTAAGACCGACGGGTGGCCAGACTTCGCCAGTGGTGCCATAGGAGACTCCGCCCGACCCAGGGCTCGGACTCAGGCTAAGGCCTCGGAAGACGGCGAACTCCGCTCCGCCCGACCCAGGGCTCGGACTCAGGCTAAGGCCTCGGAAGACGGCGAACTCCGCTCCGCCCGACCCAAGGCTCGGACTCAGGCTAAGGCCTCGGAAGACGGCGAACTCCGCTCCGCCCGACCCAGGGCTCGGACTCAGGCTAAGGCCTCGGAAGACGGCGACCTCCGCCTCGCCCGACCCAGGGCTCGGACTCCGCCTCGGCCTCTGCCGAATAATCTCCGCCTCGCCCGACCAGGGCTCGGACTCTGTCTCTGTCTTGCAGGACGGACTCGGCCATAGCCTCGGAGGAGCCTCCACGACGCCCGACCTAGGATACGAGACCGCCACGTCAACAGGAAGCGTCATCATCACCCTGCCCCGAGCCGACTTGGGTCGCAGAAAACAAGACCGGCGTCCCATCTGGCCAGCTATGCCAGATAGGCCATGATGGCGCCCCGCTAGATCATGACGACGGCGGCTCCCAGCTCCCTTACGAAAGCAGGAGAACGTCAGCAAGGACCCAGCCACCTCGACAGCTGTCCCCCCGTCCGGCTCCGTTACTCCTCCAACAGCCACGACGCCACTCCAACAGGGTGCCACGATCTCTCTGGCCGCCACCTGGGCATGTACATAGGGCGCTAGCTCTCCCTCGCTAGACACGTAGCACCTTGCTACACCCCCGTCTTGTACACCTGGACCCACTCCTTACGACTATAAAAGGAAGGGCCAGGGCCTTCTTAAAAGGGGTTGGCCTCACGGGGACGAAAGGCAGGGGCAGGCGCTCTCTCGGGGCCGCCCTCTCCCTTCACCTCGTGCGGACGCTTGTAACCCCCTACTGCAAGCGCACCCGACCTGGGCGCGGGACGAACACGAAGGCCGTGGGAATTTCTCCGACTCCCTCGCGATCCGGCTCCGGCCACCGACCTCTCTCTCACTCCGTTCCCCCCTTTGCGCTCGCTCCACGCGCTCGACCCATCTGGGCTGGGGCACGCGGCACTCTCACTCGTCGGCTCGAGGACCCCCCGGTCTCGGAACGCCGACAGTTGGCGCGCCAGGTAGGGGCACGCTGCGTGTTGACGTTCGATTTCCCGTCAAGCTCCAGATGGGCAGTCTCCAACAACCTCTTCAACCCGGGACGGTGCTCCGTTTCGGGAACCTCGAGTTCATCTCGCTCGACGGCGACTACGACATGATACTCCTTCCACCGCCGCGCGACGACGACATTGATGGCGGACAGCCCGCCCGCTGGCGGCGGAATCGACGACGTCTTTCCCGCGTAGGGGAAGGACAACTTTCGGGCTCGCCCCATCCTCTCCCTCGCCGTCGAAGGAGGAGGAGGCAGGGCAACCGGGACCGAGCGGGAGGTCGCGCTCCGACGGCTGTCGGGCAAATCGACATCCCCGGCGCCTCGACGGAGGACACGCCAAGCGTCGCCCTCGCGTTCAAGGCAGACGCGAGCGCCACCCCCCCGCAACACGTCGACTCCGAGCAAGTGGACGACGCCAGCACGCTCACGGAAGGCCTGCAGGACGTCGCCCTCGGACCCAAGACGACGACGCGGTCAGCCCCCGACGCGACTTCATCGCTCCTCGTCGACAAAAAGGTATCGACTGCTACCCATCTTTCGTTATTTCGACTCGGCCTCAGCCCGCCTGGCGATCTCGCTTTGGCGGGCGCTCACATTGAGGCGAGTGCAACCTCTCTGGGGTTTCTTGTGCGGTCGCCTTGGGACCGATTGACGGGTGTCTCGACCTACGGACCCTCTGGGTCCGAGGAAGACGACGACCCCAGCATCTGCTGGGATTTCTCCGGATCTGGCAACCCTAGTGCCATGCGGGACTTCATGACCGCATGTGACTACTGCCTCTCCGACTGTTCCGACGGCAGCCGCAGCCTTGGCGACAAGGACTGCGGCCTGAGTCGCGAATGTTTCCACATCGAGCTAGGGGATCCCTCCGGAGGCGGCTGTCTCGGCATGCCGGAGGATGGTGATCCCCCTAGGCCAGCGCCTCGCGCTGACATCCCGCGGGAGCTAGCTGTGGTCCCCGCTTCGGCGGGAGGTCACGACCCACAGCTCGAGCAAGTCCGCGGGGCGCAGGCCGGGTTCGATGAAGGAGCAGGAGCGCTCGAGGCAATCCGTCAGAACATTGGGCAGGTATGGGCGAGCCAACCCCCGGCCGGAGGAATATGTCACTTGCCCCAAGGTCTCCAGCACCGCATCGCCAACGATGCCAGGGACAAACCGCCACCCGCATCCGGCGGGACTGGCCAGGACCTGGTCGCTGCAGCAATGCTCCTCCGCGCGATGCCGGAGTCATCAACCACCGAGGGACGGCGGATCCAGGGAGAACTCAGGCATCTCCTGGAAGGCGCTGCGGCCCGGCGGGCAGAGAGCTCTGCCTCTCGAAGGCAGGGATACACCCCGGATCCTCGTGCCGCGACTTCCTGACTCACGCGGGAAGCCTCGGTCTTCACCGGGCGCACGCGCAACACCGCGCCTGCGGCCCCGGGCCACCTCGGCGACGAGCACCCTCATCGTGACCGTCGGGCACGCCTCGACGAAAGGGTGCGCCGAGGCTACCACCCCAGGCGTGGGGGACGTTATGACAGCGGGGAGGATCGAAGTCCCTCGCCCGAACCACCCGGTCCGCAGGTCTTTAGCCGAGCCATTCGGCGGGCGCCGTTTCCGCCCCGATTCCGACCCCCGACTACTATCACGAAGTACTCGGGGGAGACGAGACCGGAATTGTGGCTTGCAGACTACCGCCTGGCCTGTCAGCTGGGTGGGACGGACGATGACAACCTCATCATCCGAAACCTCCCCCTATTTCTCTCCGACACCGCTCGTGCCTGGTTGGAGCACCTGCCCCCGGGGCAGATTTCCAACTGGGAGGATCTGGTCCAGGCCTTCGCCGGGAACTTCCAGGGCACGTACGTGCGCCCCGGGAATTCCTGGGACCTCCGAAGCTGTCGGCAATTGCCGGGAGAGTCCCTTCGGGACTACATCCGGCGGTTCTCGAAGCAGCGCACCGAGCTGCCCAACATCACCGACTCCGATGTCATCGGCGCGTTCCTCGCCGGCACCACCTGCCGCGACCTGGTGAGCAAGTTGGGTCGCAAGACCCCCACCAGGGCGAGCGAGCTGATGGACATCGCTACCAAGTTCGCCTCCGGCCAGGAGGCGGTAGAGGCCATCTTCCGAAAGGACAAGCAGCCCCAGGGCCGCCCGTCGGAAGATGCTCCCGAGGCGTCTGCTCCGCGCGGCGCCAAGAAGAAAGGCAGGAGGAAGTCGCAAGCGAAACGCGACGTTCCCGATGCTGACCTTGTCGCCGCCGCCGAGCGCAAGAACCCTCGGAAACCCCCCGGAGGTGCAAACCTCTTCGACAAGGCACTCAAGGAGACGTGCCCCTACCATCAGGGGCCCGTCAAACACACCCTCGAAGAGTGCGTCATGCTTCGGCGTCACTTCCATCGGGCCGGGCCACCCGCCGAGGGTGGCAAGGCTCACGACGACGAAAAAAGGGAGGATCACCAAGCAGGAGAGTTCCCCGAGGTCCGCGACTGCTTCATGATCTACGGAGGGCATGTGGCGAATGCCTCGGCTCGGCATCGTAAGCAAGAGCGTCGGGAGGTCTGCTCGGTGAAGGTGGCGGCGCCAGTCTACCTAGACTGGTCCGACAAGCCCATCACCTTCGACCAGGACGACCACCCCGACCACGTGCCGAGCCCGGGGAAGTACCCGCTCGTCGTCGATCCTGTCATTGGCGACGTCAGGCTCACCAAGGTCCTGATGGATGGGGGCAGCTGCCTCAACATCATCTACGCCGAGACTCTCAAGCTCCTGCGCGTCGACTTGTCGTCCGTCCGAGCAGGCGCTGCGCCCTTCCACGGGATCATTCCCGGGAAGCGTGTCCAGCCCCTCGGACAGCTCGACCTCCCTGTCTGCTTCGGAACACCCTCCAACTTCCGAAGGGAGACTTTGACGTTCGAGGTGGTCGGGTTCCGAGGGACCTGCCACGCGGTGTTGGGAAGGCCATGCTACGCGAAGTTCATGGCCATCCCCAACTACACCTACCTGAAGCTCAAGATGCCGGGCCCCAACGGGGTCATCACCGTCGGCCCCACGTACAAACACGCATTCGAATGCGATGTGGAGTGCGTGGAGTACGCCGAGGCCCTCGCCGAGTCCGAGGCCCTCATTGCCGACCCGGAAAGCCTCTCCCGAGAGGTGCCGGATGTGAAGCGGCATGCCGGCAACTTTGAGCCAGCGGAGACGGTTAAGGCCGTCCTTCTCGACCCCAGTGGCGACGCCTCCAGGCGTGTCCGGATCGGCTCTGGGCTCGGCCCTAGATAGGAAGCAGTGCTTGGCGGCTTCCCTCGCGCAAACATTGACGTGTTTGCATAGGGTCCCTCGGGCGTGCCCGCCATGCCGGGGATGTCACCGAGCACTCGCCGCATATCTGGGCAGGAGCCCGACTCGCCAAACGGCCTCTGCGCGAACGACACCCGGGGGCTGCGCCCTTTCCCCACTCATACATACGAATCAATTATCAAGGAAGGGTCGGCCTCGCCCCGACAGAGCCCGACCCTCCCTCGGGGGCTAAAAAAGGGGAACCCCTCTCATCGGGTTCGAACGTACCGTTTCGCGTCAGAAAAGCTCTTTTTTCGGCCAAGAAGGGTTTTCCGCGTTCTCCCGGATGCGCCAGAAACAGAGTCCTGAGGAGCGAGTTGGGGTACGAGTAGAATGGCGAGACCGACTGAGCCGGGGAGCACCTATGCTTCCGGGCTAGGGACGCCTCGCTCGTCGCCTGCCGCGAAAAAGGACCCAGCTCGGGAAATCACCCTGTTGTCGACACTAAGGGCCAGGCGCGAAAATCGAAACGAAAAGAAGCATGACTTCACGAAAGAAGAAGTAAAATGTTCAGGCCCCAGTGGCCACGGCAAATCACAAACCCATCAGAAATTGTCCCAACTAAAATCAGGCGTCGCCTCGGGCAGGAGCCGCGCCCTCAACTCCGCCCCCGCCGTCGGTAAAGCCCACCTCCGCTTCCGGTGGCGGCGCAGGAGGAAGGATCTCCGCTTCGAAGACGGTCGCCAGCGACGCGCTCGGACCCGCAGCGACCGCGTCGAGCCGCTGAATCTCCGCCAGGGCTGCCTCGTCCTCGTCAGGCAGACAGTACCCCTCACTGACCCGCTCCAAGTCCACGACGTAGTGGGAAGCGAGCACGGCGAAGGCCCGCCTGACGCCGTGGTGCAGCGCCCCGCGGACTTTGCCACGCACGTAATCGCCAAGGGCTTGAAGACGGCTTTGGGGAGAGCTCCCTGAAGGGACGTCGCCGGGACCGAGTTTCCGATAGACCTCCGAGACGGCCTCGGACATAGCCGCAAGATCGGCCTCCCTTTGCTCAGCAGCCCCGTCGAGCGCCTCGGCAAGAGCCTTGGCAGACTCATCAAGGGCAGACTCGAGCTCTGCGAACAACCAGAAGAAAGATCTCAAACCCAAGCGGAAGAAACGGATAGGATTGAGAACCGAGGACGGTCGAGCCATACCTCTGGCTCGAACGTGCTGCTCCGAGGCTGCGACTTGGGCTGCGACCAGATCGGCCGCAAGGATCTGGGCCCGGCTCTCAGCTTCGGCAGCTCGGCCCCGAGTTTGGTCCCGCTCCTCGGCAACCTGGGCAAGCTCCGTGCGCGCTGCCGCCGCCTCGGCCTTCAGGTCAGCACAAAGCAACTGGAGGTCCGCTATCTTAGCGTCTTGCTGAGAGAGGCGCACGGTAGCCCCGGCGAGCGAAGTCCTCAGGGACCGCAGTGAGCCCCAGACGACGGCCTCGCGGCGAATGAACGACGACTTGGCGGCGCTCCGGTCCGTCAGGTCCTGGAAAGGAAAACAAGATTTCACGACGAACGCCTCGCTCGCGGAAGCGAGAAGGTATGTCTGAAACCATTACCTGAAGGATTTTGGGGACGTCCCCGCAGAGAACCTCCAGCGACGATCGGAGCAACCCCACTGTCGCCTCAGCACGCTTGCGGAGCTCGTCCCAGGACTGGTCCTCCTCTTCGTCGTCAAGAACGAAGATGGGGTCCGAAGCCTCACGGGTCCGGAATCGGAGCAACTGGCCCCGGGCCTCGGGGCTCCGCCCCACAACGACAAGGCTGCCGCCCGCCTGGGAACGCTGCGCATCCGCGCCCACCTCTCCCGAGGCATCGGGCGCCGACGCCGCGGCCGTCCCGACGTCGGCGCCGACTGGGCGCTCTCCGACCGGAACGGTGCCGGCTGCGGTAGCGGCAGACACCGGCATGGCCAACATGGCTGGCAAGCTCGTGACCGCATCGGCGCTGGCCGCCTCCCCGGTCACGATGGCCACCTCAGCAGAGGAGCCCACCTCGGGGACCTGCTCCCCCGAAACATGCGACGCCTGAGCCCCGCGCTGCGGGGCACCCTGCGAAAGGGTCGGCTGAGCGGGAGGGCCCGAGGTGGCGCCAGCTGCCTGGACAAACGCCGTCTTGAGGGCCTTCCGAGGCGCCAGGTCGGTAGGGCCATGGCTCCGTTTGCTGAAGAAAACAAGTAAGGGAAGATTACGGCCCGTACATATGGATGAAGCGCCGGGACGGAAAGATTCCAAGGTACCTACCCGCTCCGGATCATGATCCACGGTGTCTGGGGGGAGGTCTCCTGGCTCCCGCTTCCTGGAACCACCGCCGTGGTCCGTTTCACCAACAGCCCCGGCGCCGCCCTCGCCTCGGACACCCCTGAGGCCCGGGCGGCGGACTGCCCAGGCACCGCCATGACAACCTGAGGACCGCTCCCGCATGCCGCCGGCGAGGGCAACGGCTCCCGAGGAACGGACCCCTCGGCTCGGCTCCCTGGAGTGACGTCAGCTCCCCCAGCCGGGGAGACGAGAACCCTCTTGGGTTGCCCCTGCTCCTCAGGACGGGGATCCGGCACCTCGGCACCAGGGACCGATGATGTGGGCCCGCTCGGGGGCTGGCTCGACGACCCCCGGCCACATCCCAAGCCGGGGCTGAGGCCGAGGCGTGCGGCCATGTCGTCCTCCTCCTCTTCATCGTCGACGTCGTCGTCATCGTCGGACGTCTCCGGCGACGGCTCCCTGGGAAGCCCTTCCCTCTCCTGCTGACGACGGCGTTTCTCCAGGGCGTCTCGAGCCCGCCTCCGCCTGCGGGCCCGAGCCTTCTCCGCGTCCTTCTTCTTCTTCTCCTCCTCCGCGGCGACCCGCCTCGCCGCCCGACCCACCGCGTCCTCCGGGACCGGCGGCAGGGAGGGTTTGTGCCGCCCCACCTCCTAAAAAAGGGGGGGGGGGGAAAGGAAATCGATAGTCAGAATCGGGAGCGACCCGGTATATGAAGAAGGAAAGGACGAGCACTCACCAGAGCGACGCACCCCTGGTCGGGGCGCATTCGAGGCTGGGAGAGGGCATGGGGGTCCGGCTTCCCCATCGCGACCGACACCCGCCGATAGAGGGCGTCGTGGGGAAGAGGATCAGGGGACATCCGTGACCCCTCCCAGTCGGCCTCCTGGGTCATCTCCCAAAGCGGCAACCGCCGCTCCGCCAGGGGAAGCACCCTCCGGCGGTGGATGGCGGCAACCACTCCCGCGACGGTGAGCCCTTCCTCCCGCAACACCTTCAGAGCCTGGAGAAGAGGTTCGAGTTTCTTCTGCCTCTCGTGTGGAGTCCCGTGACGCCAGGCGTCGGGGGCGGCGGTGACGACCCGCTGAGAGAACGGCGGGAGCGACTCTCCGTCATTCCGGAGATAGAACCACCGGCGCTGCCAGCCCTAGTTTGAGGACGAAAGGACGGCAGGGATATACTGCAACGCCCGTGACTGCCTCAGCAAAAGGGTGCAGCCGCCGGCCCGCACCGCCGCACGGACCTTCCTCTCCCCCGTCGACGAAGCAAAAAGCTCAGCAAAGAAGAGGTGAGTCCACAAATCCCAATGGGGGGCGATCCCCAGATACCCCTCGCACACCGCTACAAAGATAGCGGCTTGTGCGATGGAGTTGGGGGTAAGATTGTGTAGTTCCACCCCGTAGTGGAACAGGATGGCCCGCATGAAGCGGCTCGACGGCATTCCAAACCCCCGCTCATGGAAGGAGATGAAGCTCACGACATACCCCGGCGGAGGGGACGGAGCAACTTCGCCCGAGGGAGGGATCCATTCCGGCCGCTCCTTATCGGTGAGGGGGCGGAGCAAACCCTCGTCGACGAGGTCCCCCAGGTCACCCGCCGTCACCGTGGAGGAGGGCCACGGGTCGCGCGGCGAGAGGATGGTCACCCGGTCGGCCATCGCCAAGGCAGAAGGAATGGCGGCGTGAAGAACAGGGGAAGGCGGTTTCCTTTTCCTGGCTAGATCTCTCAGGTTGCAAAAAACCTGAGAAGAAGGCGAAAAGTGGAGTCGAGAATCGTCACAGGACCCTCTCAGGGGTACATAAAGGACCAAGGGCGAGACGGTTCCAACGCATCGCCCGAACCAGACGCGCGGTTCAAAAAACGCGAAGCGAAACAGCCGTCCCTCGAACGGCTCGCGCACGCAACGGCAACCTCACCAACTACTCACCCCAGCGCATTAACTCCACGGCAAAATAGGTGACGTTTCTGGCAGGGGCAGCTGGCGGCGCTTCGCCTCCGCCAAAAACGGCCACGCCGAGAAAGGTACGCCACGAAGTTCAATTTCGAATCCCTTTTTCCCTTTTCCTTCTTTCTCTATCTCTTGCAACAGGGACCGAGAAGGGGGATAACCCCAAAGGGATCCTTCCCCGTGAAGGAACTAGGCCCCGAGCCTCCCTACTGATCAGGGGTTCGAAGGCTGGCCCCCCGAAGGGTTCAACAGCCGCCTCAGATCGCGTGGGCCCGACACCCACTACTGGTCAGGGGTTCGAAGGTCGGCCCCCGAAAGGTTCCATGACCGCCTCAGGCTACTAGGGCTCCGTGCCCCCTACTGATCAGGGGTTCGAAGGCTGGCCTGTCGAAGGGTTCACAGCCGCCTCAGACGCCGAGCGAGGGATGACCAGGGGTACGTTCGATACATAACCAAGGCTCGGGCTGCGCTCCCGAGGTACCCTAGGACATTTCCGAGACCAGCGGGAACGACTCTGTAACGGAATCCCATCGGAGGGAGGCAACGAGCCCTCGGACCCCGTCGCTAGGGGACCGGGTCCGGCAGATCACCCGCAGGTACTTTTGGGCGTGCCTCCGGGCCCCTAGCCGACCCCTAACGAACGGGGCACGGACGTCCACTCGGATTACCCGATCGCAGCTCACCGGAGACACCATGTTCGGTGCCCATCGAGGGTAACATGGCGCACTCCCCCCCTCCTCCTTGCGGAAAGGCGACGTAGGGGCGTATATAAAAAGTCGAGTCTGTCCCTGATCGTCCTCTCGCTCCGTGCGAAGGCTCGGGGGCTGCTCTCGCAAACCCGGCTCCGGCCGAACCGTTGACAGCGTCAACATACCAGCCCGAGAACTTGGGCCCCGACAGTGCACCTGGGTTACGCCCTGCTCGCATGAGGGAACCGCTAGTCACGCCGAAGCATTGCGCAAGGCATTAAGACCTCGAAGGAGTGAAACCACTCCTCCGAGGCCTCGGGGGCTACACCCGGCGGGTGCGCTCGCGCGCACCCACCGGAACAAGGTACCTCCGAGAAAGGCTGGTCCCCTTGCAAAAAAGTGCGATGCAAGCCTCCAAGCGAGTGTTAACACTCTCTTCGAGGCTCGGGGGCTACTGTCGGGGACCATAATTAGGGGTACCCTCAAGACGCCTAATTCTCAGCTGGTAACCCCCATCAGCATAAAGCTGCAAAGGCCTGATGGGTTTGATTAAGTCAGGGATCAGTCCACACGAGTGACTTGACCACGCCACGCCCGAGCCTAGCCTCGGGCGAGGGCAGCCGACCCTAAGATGACTCCGTCTCGCCTGAGGTCTCCTCTTTCACGGCAGGCGCATCCCCGGCTCGCCCTAGGCCCCGCCTCCGATAAGGAGAAACCCTGACTAAATCACCGCACCAACCGACCGAGTCACCAGGGCGTTTAACGCAAAAGGTAAGACCGACGGGCGGCCAGACTTCGCCAGTGGTGCCATAGGAGACTCCGCCCGACCCAGGGCTCGGACTCAGGCTAAGGCCTCGGAAGACGGCGAACTCCGCTCCGCCCGACCCAGGGCTCGGACTCAGGCTAAGGCCTCGGAAGACGGCGAACTCCGCTCCGCCCGACCCAGGGCTCGGACTCAGGCTAAGGCCTCGGAAGACGGCGAACTCCGCTCCGCCCGACCCAGGGCTCGGACTCAGGCTAAGGCCTCGGAAGACGACGACCTCCGCCTCGCCCGACCCAGGGCTCGGACTCCGCCTCGGCCTCTGCCGAATAATCTCCGCCTCGCCCGACCAGGGCTCGGACTCTGTCTCTGTCTTGCAGGACGGACTCGGCCATAGCCTCGGAGGAGCCTCCACGACGCCCGACCTAGGATACGAGACCGCCACGTCAACAGGAAGCGTCATCATCACCCTGCCCCGAGCCGACTTGGGTCGCAGAAAACAAGACCGGCGTCCCATCTGGCCAGCTATGCCAGATAGGCCATGATGGCGCCCCGCTAGATCATGACGACGGCGGCTCCCAGCTCCCTTACGAAAGCAGGAGAACGTCAGCAAG
Source organism: Zea luxurians (assembly GCA_029449295.1). Classification (NCBI taxonomy): domain Eukaryota; kingdom Viridiplantae; phylum Streptophyta; class Magnoliopsida; order Poales; family Poaceae; genus Zea; species Zea luxurians. The sequence goes on along the minus strand of JAOPSE010000001.1, from coordinate 36,752,942 downwards.
GACCCAGCCACCTCGACAGCTGTCCCCCCGTCCGGCTCCGTTACTCCTCCAACAGCCACGACGCCACTCCAACAGGGTGCCACGATCTCTCTGGCCGCCACCTGGGCATGTACATAGGGCGCTAGCTCTCCCTCGCTAGACACGTAGCACCTTGCTACACCCCCGTCTTGTACACCTGGACCCACTCCTTACGACTATAAAAGGAAGGGCCAGGGCCTTCTTAAAAGGGGTTGGCCTCACGGGGACGAAAGGCAGGGGCAGGCGCTCTCTCGGGGCCGCCCTCTCCCTTCACCTCGTGCGGACGCTTGTAACCCCCTACTGCAAGCGCACCCGACCTGGGCGCGGGACGAACACGAAGGCCGTGGGAATTTCTCCGACTCCCTCGCGATCCGGCTCCGGCCACCGACCTCTCTCTCACTCCGTTCCCCCCTTTGCGCTCGCTCCACGCGCTCGACCCATCTGGGCTGGGGCACGCGGCACTCTCACTCGTCGGCTCGAGGACCCCCCGGTCTCGGAACGCCGACAGGAGGAATTCCCCACAGAGAATTAGGGATCAGGTCCCCATTGTCATCTCTAGATGTAAGTCACCCCATTCTATATATCTATATATTATGTTTGGTCGTGTGAGCAAATACTTTAATTGTTGTCATTAACATTCTAACTATAATTATTATGTTTTCAATGCATCAACACCTCAACGTAAAAGAAACATGTCCAATTTATAGGAGCACGGAAGACATCAGTGGTATTAGATTTCTGTCATTTCATATGACGTGAAGTGACACACCTAAAGGAACTCTTCTTCGAGCATGACAGACCGTTGAAAAATCATCTAGAGCTCACTAACTTCAAGAGGCATATATGGTAGTTTTGAAACATTTGAACCAATTTGGTAAATATGAATGAATGACAAAACTCTTGTTGTGTTTAGTATAGATGAATGACACTTTGTATATGGATGAACGATATATTTGGGTTGTTTTGTGAAAACATTTGAAATACTATATTATGAATATGGATGAATGATGACACTTTGCATATTTCAACATGATATATTTTGGTGCGAATGATCTGTACAAAATTTGAATGAAATCTATGAATTTTGTTGTATGGTTTGTTTGGTAGGAAAACTAAAATTCAAGCTTCATTTGAATTATGTACAACAAATGGTAGGTAGCCAACATAATAAGATCGATTGCAATAAACTTTATTTGCAAGCAGATTACCTAATTCAATCTCTTGCAAAAAAAGATCTTTCAAATAGTTAGTTTAACGCAGCCACTTGTAAAAAAGATTTTTTTTTCAAGCGATTGCCTTAAGGCAGCTGCGATCGTCTTAAGACAGTCGCTCGCAAATGTTGATCTTTGCAAATGGTTCTAAGTGCTCTGCTTGTAAGGATGATGATTTTTTACAAGCACCTAAATTGTAGCGGACCTATCATCCATTTGGATTTTAGAGCTGCCATTGAAAGCATTTTTTAGTAGTGTGTTGTACTAAACCTAATAAGATCTTCATACAGGTGGCAGTAAATAAAAATAAAACTTTAAATTTATTTTGGATATATGCACTATTGTTTACTCGAAACACTTGACCAAGCCCTTTGGAATTGAAGTGAGTTTCAACATCTTGCATCCATAATAAATACTCACTCAGTCCCAAATTAAAATTCGTTTTACGTTTTTAATGGATTCATACAATAATTAATATATGTGTTCCATATATAGTTATAGATTTATCATCATCCATTTAAATATAGATATAAAAATCAACATCTACTACGAATGAGGGAGTAATTCTTACCGTAATGTCAAGAGCCACAAAATAAAGCCTGGCAACATTCCACGTAATAAAATACAATATGTAGAATAACATAGTATAAATATTTACACGACAGTATATTATAAACAACAAGAGAATCAAAATGGTATGTTACCACAAAATGATCGATATAATGATGCATAACATGTTTCTTATTACATAGATGACAATAGTCTTTGAAAACAATCATACTGATAATATGTTATAGAATAACTACTAAATTGGTAGAGGAAAATGCAGAGAACAAAAATGAGAGAGAACGGAAAAGAGATTTATTCATGAGAGGAAGTGGAGTCAACAAACATAGATAGATATAGGAAATGATACTAGGAGAATTACAACATTGATGTCAAAGGGATTATAGCTTTGGTAGTATAGGAATTATGGACATCTGTACTAATACTAACCAATAATTCATAAAAAGTATTTCAAAGAAATTTTAATCGATACCAAGTACTCTTTCTATTCTTTTTTATTCGGGTGATAAATATTCTAGAACTGAGATATATAGTATCAATTAGGCAGGCAGCCATTAGTAAATCGATAACCTTTTGTAAAAAGTATTTCAAAGAAATTTTAATAGATACCAAGTATTATCTTCGTTGTCAAATATTTGTCGCTCGCTAATTATTTTTGAACTAAAACGTAATAAATAGAAAAGAATGAAGGGATCGAGTACCAATTAGGCAGGCAGCCTTTAGTAAATCGATAACCTTTTGTAAATATTCGGAACTGTTAAGATGTCTGAACCAACATGAATCCATTAATTTAGCCCTGTGGTAGCTACAGAAAGAGACGGACAAGTCAGAGTTCATTATGATAGGTAGATAAACTCCGATATAGGGGTATTTCATAGACAAAGCTTGGTAACCAGCAGTACACAAAAAAATATTGCAACCCGGAGATTTTACTGTACTACTTGTGTACTTGTTTTTGAGGATTTGAGGAACTAATCAAACAATAAAGTGAAAGGGCCTTTGGCTGCGATGAGTTGGTTAGATGGGCAAAAAGATTGGATGCAGGGGGGTGGATGGGCTTACAGAGCAAATTTAATACTATCTCCGTTCTAAATTAGTATTGTTCTTGTTTTTTATATCTATATTTAAATGAAAGATGATAAATATAGACATATATACAAAATATATATATATATATATATATATATATATATATATATATATATATATATATAGGTCCTGTTTGGGAGAGCTGCTGCTTGTTGAAAAAGCAGCTTATCTGATAAGCTGGTAAAAAATAGCTTCTGCTTGTTGACTGCTTTTAGTTCATTTTGAGAAGCAGCTGAACTGATAAGCTGCTGCAGAAGCTGCCTGTTTGGCAGAACTTCAGCTTAAATTTGTGAAGAAGCTGAAAATAAGCTGTGCCAAACAGGGCCATATATATATATATATATATATATATATATATATTATTGTATGAATGCATTAAAAATCTAAAACGGGTTTTAATTTAGGACAAAGAGTAAGAAGTATTTTTTTCCACTAACATTTTTTTCTCCAACCTTGTTATCTCGTATTCTCCGTCTGTACTCTGATCTGGATCGGAGGTTACCATGCACGCACAAGCAGGGACAAAACATAAGAACTCTTCCCTTGATGAAGTTGTTCTGAAGGATGAGTAGCTAAGAGCAACTCCAGTAGTTCTCTAATGATGTGTTTGGTTTGATGAATCATTCTATCTAAAATGAAGTGATGCATCATGGGTCCATTCCTCAAATTTGGTGGGATGACTCCATTCCACATATTAGTATTAAACAACTAACTATGAGGAATGAGGTGGTGATGGATTAACTTACTCCATTCCACAAACCAAACAAAAAAGTGAGGAGTGAGAAGATGATGGACTATATCATTCCTTAAACCAAACACTCCATAAAAGACTTCCTAAATCAATAATTTAGGTAGTTAACATAAAAACTATTCTCCAACAGTTCTCTAAATGAACTTTCTAAATTTAACAACTTGTCATCTAACCTCATTTTCTCTCTACATTTGGCAACCATTTAACAACTCCCTAAACAAAAATGTTGACTGCATTATATAGTTTTTGTAACTTATTTTTTATGTGGATAGATACAAAACAAAATTACAACATATATTTAGAGAACTATTGGAGAACTCACATTTTTTCACTCCAAAAACCATTTAGCAACTTCTTAAATCTGTGATTTAGAGAGCTAAAATTTACATAACTATTGGAGTTGCTCTTAGCCCAACGCAAATAGAGCAGATGAAGAGAACTAGTAAAAATTTCCTCAGCTTTAATTCTGTGCTGCATGCATGCATGCTGCACATGCATTCCACACACTCATGTACATCAGCTAGACTAGGACGACTAGGAGGACCTCCAAGAATTGTTTGATCCTGCTACAGCAATCACTTTTCCTCTCCCAATCATCCATTATCCCAAATGGCAACGAATCGGACAAGAAGGCGGAACCAAACTATCGTACTCTAACAAATAACCTAATATCGATAGTAGCAAGCATGACATAGCTTCACCATATTATACCTAGTAAGTATTAATTAATTTTATATATTAATCAGCTGCAGGTTGAACACACAAAGCAGCTGATGGTTTCTTCGCTAGTAAGTAAGTACTGCATGTATATAGAGAAAATCGAGGTGTGCTAGCTAGCTAGCTTAGCTACTTATAAGGATAGCTGCCAAGCCTGAGCTCCAAATCCACGTCCTCCTTCCTGCCGAGGGAGAGGCCCAGGTGCACGTCCCCGGCGCCGTAGGTCCGAGAGCCGCCAGCGTCGTCCTGCTGCGGCGGCGCGGTCCCGGACCTACTGCCGCCACCGCGGTCCTTGCGGTGGATGTTCATGTGGCCGCCGAGCGCCTGCGCGTTGGTGAACCCCCTCTTGCAGAAGGAGCACTCGTAGTAGGCCCCCGCGGGCGTCCGCCGCGAGCCTTCCGCCTCCGGTGAGCCGCTCTTGTTGAACCCACCTTCCATGGATCGGACTCGATCGGATGGATCGGAGCTAGCGCTAGTGTATATATGTATTGCTTGATCTATATGGATGGATCGGAAGAAATAATACGGTGTCAATCAAATAGGCCGACGAATGCCGGCCGGCCGGTGCATGCGGTCGTCAGTGAAGTCTGTAGCTAGGGTTTCTGGAGAGCTAGCTAGGCGGAGGCGGGGGAGGGGTGGAGAGAGACTGGGAGACTCCGAACGCAACAATGGCAGGTGCCTTATATAATGTCAGGTACGGCGCAGGCGCAAGTTGCTAGTTTTTATTTAGAGAGTAATCGACACGGCTTTGACGTCTACTTCTGGCATTTGGATCGGATGGTGACGAGGATGACAAAAAAACAATTCGGCCGGCCGTCGCCGGCCGGCCCTGCCGGTGTAGCTAGCCTGCTGCTGCTCACAGCTCCAGGCCCAGCGCATAGTGCGAACGGTTCTTGTTCTCGGGTTTGGCGTCGGCCTGTTGAAAGTGATCACGAACGCCAGATTATACATATACATATATATATTACCCTCGATCTGCTGCTTGCAGTCGATAGATCCGTCACTATTCCTTGTTGCGCAAATCTAATTCTGAATTTTTAATATTTGCTTAAAAGAATCCGAGCTAGTTGTTTATATGCTAGTGATTTGCGAGCGTCCATACGCACCTAGAGGCAGAGCCGTTTCATTCGATTTGGTTTTTACACAGCATATGAAAATATAAATGATAAGCATCGAATAATGTGATCAGGTTTATAGAGGAACTGACAATAAGAATATAGGACCACTTTCTGGCGTAAGCAACAAATATATCTAGGCAAATCTTTAGACACCCACGACATTGATAGATTGGTTGATGAAGTTTGTATACCAATTGCACACAAGTTCATAGGCTGTCAAGGTCATATTTTATATGGATAAATATGGATATTACAATCATTATTTAATTTGGTAAGTCCATATTGTAACAAGTATATATGTTCATACGGGCCTGCCCGTCGGACGGTCTATGACCCGGTCTATCTAGAGCGCAGCACGGCATGGCCTAGCCCGGTAGCTAGCGTGCCATGCTAGCTAGGCACGAGGCATGGGCCATGCTTGGGCCGTTGAAGCGGCCCATGGTGCAAGCATGGTCTGGCCCAGCAACGAAAACAGATAATATCCATCGAAAGCCTGTCGGTCGTGGCTTCCAAAAACCCTACGCTTTTGGCATTCCGCCCTCGCGCAGTCGCTCGGCGCCTCGATGACTCGACCTCGTCGTCTCCGTCTCTCCATCATCGCTCCACTTCTAGGTGCTCGGCTAGCGGCTTCTAGTGTCACCTTCTCCTCCATTATCCCCTTCTAGCTTCCCCTTGGTTGTCCCCTTCTAGCTTCTTTGTCCGCTTCTACCTCCACTCCGTTATCCCCTTCTAGCTTCTCTGTTTGCTAACCCTAATCCTTGATCTAGTCAAGATCTCCACTCCATTTTCCCCTTATCGACGAATCCAGTGCTCCATCTACGCAGTGTAGGTTCTAGTATCATCTTCTCCTCCTTGCATCTTCACTCTCTCTCATCTCTCTAGTTCTTTGTTGTTGTAGACAGTAGACCTAACCATTTGTTTTTGTTCTTGTGGTTGCAGTTTGCACGTCATAATGAGCTTGAGGCGCCGAGGGGGAAGGGTGCAAAGACTTCAAGACCAAACAAAGGAGGAGGATGTCATGCGCTTCATCATCGATAGCAGTCCAACTTCTATTACCAATGTTGATGCCACGGTTGGGAATGTCCGGGATGCATAGGTTGGGACGAGCACTCGCACTGGACCCATGAGCCCGACCGCTGCGACAAGCACTACCCGTGGCGGTGGTAGGTGTAGGAGGAGGAGACCCACTTCTAAAGTCTAGATGTACTTTGAGGAGATGACCATGATGGAGCAAGGTAAGGAGGTAAGTATCTTTGCCATCTACCATCACTCCAAGGAGACCTTATCAGCTAAATCTAGTTCTGGTACTAGGCATTTGCTCCAACACCTTGATCATTGTCGTGCTAAGAAAGAAAAGAAGAGATCTGGCATTGTTTAGTTAGTTCTTAAGTACAACACAGATGGTAGTGTTATGTGTTGGGAGTACTCTATTGTATTTCCATGAACAGAACTTTGTCATTTAATTTCTTAGATCTTCCACTTTACTTTGGTGAAAACTGATGCTTTTCAATACTACATTACCAATGTTCATAACTCTAAGTTTGTTAAATAATCTAGGAAAATATTGCTAGGGACTTAATCAAGATTTTATAATGATCCTGTGGAAAAAAACTAACTGAGGTCTTGAAAACCTCTAATTCTTCGATTGCTCTTACTTCTGAAATTTGGAGTGGTAAAGCTAAAGAGGACTACCACATGTTCTTGCTGATTTGTGAACTCTGATTGGGGGTTAGAAAAGAGACTGCTTGGTTTAAAACCTATTGAAGTGGCACATACTGGTACTAATATTGTTGAACGTGTTGTAATGGTAGCAAATGATTATGGCATTACTAATAAAATATTTTCAATTGTTCTAGACAATGCATCATATAACAAAACTACAATGAAACTTATTAAACCTCTATTTTCTTGTTACATTGGCCATTTAATTCCTAATGCTAATCAACAAGATTAAGATCCATCTCATGTTTTTTGCATTAGCTCTTGCCACATTATTAATCTTAGTGTTAAAAGTGGTTTGAAACGTTTGAAAGAGTATGTTGTTGATCATAGAACTACTATACTTTTCTTGAATGCTTCAAATCATTGTGTTGCTGCATATAAACAATATTTTTTGGTTGTTTCGCCCTCGCAAGTTTGGTGTGGACATGTATGTTAGATGAAACTCAACTTATTTGATGCTTAAGCACACTATTCCTTATAAAGGTACCTTCCCTGTCTGGATCAAAACACATCGTCCTTGCAAGGAGGATGGATCCTTTTACTAACTGAGACTCACTGGGCTATTGCTGAGAAGGTGTTATCTTTTATTGAGTTATTCTATGAATCAATGGTTGCATCATCTAGTATTTATTGCCCAAATTACCATTAATGATGCATCGTATCTTGAAAATTTCTAGACATCTAAATGTGTTGGTTACTTGTTCTCAAATGCCGTGAATCAAGAACAAGGCAACACAATTGTTAAGCATTAAGGACCTTCGTATTCCGAAGCATCATCTCCTTACGGACATAATGATCATCAGACAAAGGTTATGAAGGACATGCCTTCATCGTTTCATAGGTAAACGAGAATGCAAAGAGAAGAAAACAACAAGTGAATCCCATTAATTCATTCGTACTTGCATTTCACAGAATCATGCATGAATATTAACAAGATTTATATTACAATGATACCTTCGACTTGCTCGAAGGTGTTGATGCGATGGAGATTACAAATCAGTGTGAACAGTATGGTGCTACTGTTCATCTATTTATAGGCACGGGACGCAGCCTAGGTAAAAGTACATTTATGTCCCTAATAATCACTTATGGTCGTAATATAAGTCATTAAGGACTAAGTAGTCTTTTCCCCTTCGGTCAACATCATCATCATACTTCATCATCATTACAAGCCGAAGCTGTCAATCTGGTGATAGCTTCGGCGTTTATTCTTATCATCCTTAGATCATATCTTCATCTCATATGCCTTCATCATGAGGAAAAGACTTCCATCCTGAAGACAAAGCTCCCTGTAATAGCTTATGCTAAAAACAAATAGTTAATTATGTTTTTGGGGACCCTAGGAAGAGGAAGGCCCCCAACAGTAGCCCCTTGTAATATTAATTTGTTTCTTTGTAACAAATTTAGACTGCGACGTGAACGAAGGCCTTTAGCCAAAGGTCCGAACAAACACCTTCCCTTCGCTAGAATAGCGAATCATTCTGAACCGAGGGACCCACCAAGGTGTGGGGCTCTAAGTATATATATAGGAGGTTGTGCCGTGAATATTTTTCGTGCCATCTAACTTTCATGCTGCAGTTGTCATTTTAGTTTTCCTGTTCTCTGAGCGCAATTGTTTGTGAGCTTCGTCTTTCTGTCGTGACCATCACCGAAATGTCTGAGGACAAGAAAAGCGCTGATCACACACTCGCTGGCTTCTACGAAGCCATGGAAAGGACCAACGTAGAGAAGATCACCAATGAAATGTTAGCTGGACTATCTAGTGATTCAAGCGAGAGTGAAAGCTTCAATGTCGAGAGTGAGAATGAAAATGTCGAAGATCGACCGTGGAGACCAAGCCATGTTGTTTTTAGGAAATCCACAATCAGACAAGGTCAAATTGAAGCGATGAAAGGCAAATACTTTCATGATGTGTCTATAGTGAGGGCTAAAGAAGAAGACATCGTTCCCCTACCAAAAGGTGATGAAGTCGTAGTCTTCAGGAGCTTCATGAAAGTTGGGCTTCGCTTTTCGCTCCACGAGATGCTGGTTGAAGTTTTGAAGACATTTGAGATATACCTTCATCAGATTACCCCCGAAGCACTACAGGAAACACCTAAATTTTCGTGGGCCAAAAGCCCACGAAAATAAGCCTAAACCGACGAAAATAGACTATTTTCGTCGGCAGACCGACGAAAATAGCCGCCGAAAATAAGTTCGACGAAAATAGGCACCTATTTCCGTCGGTACCGACGAAAAATACATATTTTCGTCGGCTCTCCCAAGGCCGACGAAAATAATTGGTCGACTGACTATTTTCGTCGGCCTTGGGAAAGCCGACGAAAATACGTGGGCTATTTTCGTCGGCCAGGTGAGGCCGACGAAAATATGTTCCCAGGATATTTTCGTCGGCCACCACCGAGGCCGACGAAAATTGATGGTTCCCCCCCAAAACAGATTTTTCTGCACCTATTAATAATTCACAGCAAAATACACAATATCACAATTCACATATATACAGATTCACAATCAAAATACATAATTCACAAAACACATTGACATATACATATCACAAAACACATTCACATATACATAAATAGTCCATAGTCCATAGTCCATAAGTCCATAGTCCATAAGTCCATAGTCCATACATAGTTTCAATACCATAAGTCCATAGTTTCAAACAAACTCACTACTCACTAATCACTCCTTCGGGCTGTGGGAGTTTTGGCCACTCCCTCCTCCACCACCAGGAAGGTGGCCACTCCCTCGAGAACCATGGACGAGGAAGTCGTGGACGTTGACAGCACCCTCCTGAGCATGTGACGCTGAACCCTGCAATTCATCAATCATTCAAATAAGGCTGTGTTTTGCTATCCCTATACCTATACTGGCTATGTTTGGTCACTATTTGCATAAAACTAAACATGGAACGTCACCTGTGATCCATGGTGATAAGGAGGCTGTGCATGCATCCACGGGTACTGTTGTGCTGGCCACCCCTGAGGTGGTGGCACCCACCCCGTCGGTGGCGGTGCCATCCACGCTTGAAATGGCTGCGATCCTTGGGGTGGTGGAGGCATCCAAGTGCCTGGAGGTGCCTGCGTCCACCCAACACCGGTCCACTGTGGCTGCGACGCTGGAGCTTGTCCTGGCCATTGTCCCCATCCTTGTGCCTGCGATCCATTTTTGATAATAAAAAAAGAGTTGCTATGGAATTGAAGTGTTCAGATAGTGTTACCTGGGGAGGGCGAAAAGCGGGCAAGTTCATATCAGGGCCGAGTCGAGTAGTCATTTCCTGCAAATGGATGAAACGTTAGAATCGCAACACTATACTTTGAATTCAATGACACGTGATGAGATAGACGAATTACCTGAAAATAAGAAGTCATATACTGCGTCAGCTGTCCGACCTGCTCCTGCGCTGCTCGAGCCTGCTCCTGTGTGAGTCGAGCCTGCTCCTGTGCTGCCCGAGTCTCCTCCTCCAGCTGAGCCTCTCGAGCAGACTTGGAGCGAGAACTCCCTGCCGAAGACGATGCCTTCCCTTGACCTATGGTCCTGTTGTACTCCACAACGCCGGTGCCAAAGGCAAACCTGCATGATACACATAGTTGAGCCATTAAGTGGACACATTCTTGTTAATGAAATTGTCGAATCAAAGACAACCACCTCACCTGCCATGCTTTCTACCCCCACCACTGTGGTACAACGCCGAGGCATCTAAGTCTGAATGCATCCAGTCGAAATCAGGCCCATGGCGTTGAGTCATTTCCTCCCCATATGCATTCTGCAAAGAAAGTTAGAGTTGGAGTTAGACACAAATCATGCAATTTAATTCGTAAATACAAACTTGTTTACCATTTTCTCCCTTGCCGCCTCGCTGCATAGCTCATCAGGGTTCGCTGGATCAGGGCCACGGTGACCACGGACGTAAACCTCCATAAAACTTGGAGCAACTCCACTTTCAGCTTCCTGCATGAAAAAGAAGAGTTAAACCATAGAATTGTAATAGATGTAACATACAAGTTTGATTTATACACTTACCATGCGGCGTGCGGTACCAAGGTGTCCATCGGCGCCGTACCTATGCCCCGGTCCTTCAGTGCCACGGTTGGCACGGTGCTTGTTGGACTCTGCAATCCACTCAGGCGACGCCCATCTCTTAGCCAACCACCTCCAGGCTTCCATGTCCTTCGCCAGCCAATCCACAACGCTCTCCAAGTACTGCTCCTCTGTGAGGTAGATCTCATTGGCCCCTAATGCTTTGCTCATTTTCTGCCCCTTTATCTTCTTGTAGTAGTAGTTGACGGCCGCGATGCGAGCATTGTACATGGCATCCTTGATGACCTTATCAGCGCACTTCCGAAAGTGTCTCTTCACACGTGCCCACTGAGCCTGATCCGCCTCGATGTCATCCGGCAATTGGAACCTCCCCTACATATCAATGGAGAAGTTAAGTTAAAGTAAGATTAGGAGAAGCAATAATGCAGTGAATTGCTTATATACGAAAGTAAACTCACCCAGAACTCGTCCCACACAGCCACCTGACAAGTCCTTGGTTTTTGTTCTGAACTTCCCCCTCCGCTACTGCTTTCCCCTGGCTGGACATAGTCCTTCAGACCCCAGTCGGCCCACTGCATAGCCGCGAATCTCTCGCCATTGAGCTCCACCATGCCAGGGTAGTAGAAGCGACAGAGGCTACCCAACACCGCGTTCACCTTGGGACGTCTGCCTGTACCGTCCCAAGTCAAGTCTTCCCATGACCTACAAACATTAATAAAACAAGTAAACCAGTGCAATCACGTTCATATTAAAAAATTAACACAACAGAAATAAGCCCCACCATTCTCCATGCGGCCGGATGAGCCTCCTCTCAGCAGGCCTCGGACCAAGCGCATTGCTCTTCTTATACCTAAGTATACAAGTAAATTAAATATGATGAAATGATTTAAAACTAATATCAATTAAACTAATATGCATAATAATACCTGAAGGATGTAGAACCATCTGACGCGTCGCCCGCGCTGCCTGCCCCCATAGGGTCAACCTCCTCATCCTGCTCACCCTCCTCATCTTGCTCACCCTCCTCACCCTGCACATGAGCATCCTGCTGAGGAGCCTCCTGCTCACCCTCCTCACCATGCACTTCATCTAGACAGTCGAGAAGTTGCTGCTGCCTCTGTCGGCTCTGTGAGGTGCCCTGAAAAAGCCCACTGCCCGAGCTGTCCTCGCTGGCCGCGCTGCCCCCACTCCTCCTCGATCTCCTATGCTTGAACATGTTCAACTGTAGATAAATTAATGTCAAACCACAGTATATGAAACAAATAATATGAAAATTAATAATGTGAAAATTGGAATACATAGCTTAATTGATTAACTAAAAGAAACATACTAATCAAAAGTCATCCGCATCCGATGATGCTTCTTCGGCTCGTTGTTTATTCATACGCTCTTGATTTCGTTGGATCCTTACTGATCTTCTAACGACGACAGGTCGTTTGCGCTTTGACCTAGGTTCTTCAATTAAGTCGCTTGAATTGCAACAGAGATTTTCAAGGCCTTCTCCATTGGTCACATGGAATCGGTGAGCTATGTCTTGATTCGACGCCGCTTCTGGTTGAAAAACAGCGTCATCGTTGTCCCTGCTCGTATTCACGTAGTCAGCACTCTCTGGAGCGACGACTTGTGGGTTGACTTTGATTGCAACCCACCAAGCCCTAAGGCTTGGGTGAGGATATGGCAGGTAGTACACTTGTTTTGCCTGATTTGCAAGGACAACATCGCTCATACTGCTCGGAATCCTAGAGCTATGCTTCACCTCGACATTACCATACTTGTCGACACGAGTCCCACTATGAGCATCAAACCAGTCGCACTCGAAAAACACGACTTTAAGTTCCTTGGGGCCATCGAAAATCAACTCTACAATGTTTTGAAGAACACCGTAATAGTCCACTACTTTGTCATCGTCAACATATGAACTTGCCAACACACCACTATTGGTGGTGGCTGCCAATGGTCGACTCTTCTCCAATTTCGCGGTTCGGAAGCGATATCCATTTACATCATAGCGAGTATAGTTCCGGACGGACACAGAGGTATGTGCCATTTGCTGCAAGTCCGGGTGCACAGAGTTTTTGGAAACCTATACAAGGAATTAGTATATGCATTATATCTTCCAAGTCCAAAATTCAAAGATTAAGTATGGACAATGAGAGAACGACAATTACTAACATAATTACGAAACCACTGCACGAAGTTTGGTCCACCTTTCAACCCATCACGTCGAAGATTTTCTAATTGGATGGCCGTAGGTTTACTAGTAGATTTCCAACATTCTTCATCAAACATGCTGGACATATTAGAAACATGGAGATTACACACTATAGAAATTATGAGATGAGAAAATGGAAGTAACTATGAGGAAAACTTACTCGAACGCCTCCTGTGTGCTGTCAATATTGCTATACATATATAGCATTAGCGTGTTCAAATCTGATCCTTCAATGTGACGTACACTCCCTTTTCCAACTGCTTTACCCGGATTCGCAAAAATTTGAAGGGTGCTTTGGGGCGATTCATTTTCGACATGAAGTCGCACTGAAGGAGCAAACACATTGTTGGCTCGAGCGAAATACCTGGTTGAGAATTGAGATATCTCCTTAAGGGCAAAAGCCTCCGCAATACACCCTTCGACTCTAGCCTTGTTGCGAACAGACGCCCTGAGCTTTTTCAACGCCCTTTCTATAGGATACATCCACCTGAATTGCACTGGTCCGCCTACCAAAGCTTCCCAAGGCAAATGCACAATTAGATGTTGCATCACATTGAAGAATCCTGGCGGGAAAACCTTTTCAAATTTACAAATAAGAATTGGAATTTCTTTCTCAAATTTCTGCATCAACCTCTTCGATACCGTCTTTGCGCATACTTCCCTATAGAAGTAACTCAGCTCTGCAAATATGCTCCAAAGCTCATCCTTAAAATAGCCTCGAAACATCACGGGCATCAGCCTCTCCATAATAATATGGTAGTCATGGCTTTTCAAACCGATCAATTTACCGGTCTTCAGATTGACTGTCCGTTTCAGATTTGCCGCATATCGATCTGGAAATTTCAGATTCTTCAACCACTTAAATATTTCTTTCCTTTCATCTGGCTTGAGGCAGTAATCAGCTCGCGGCCTACTCTCATGCCCTTTATCGCTTACTTTCAACTCGAGCATCGGTCTCTTACAAATTTCAGCCATGTCTTTTCTTGCCTTCATATTATCTTTCGTTTTATCAGTCACATCGAAACATGTGCTTATGATGCTTTCAGCAACATTACGCTCTTGGTGCATCAAGTCTATGTTGTGCGGCATGATCAAGGCTTTTGCATACGGAAGCTCCCATATTGATGAAATATGGGTCCAGTTGTGGTCCTCCCCGTAGCCTTGAAACCTATCATTTTCTCCTTGCTTCAGACAAGCATGCCATGCCATTATCTGCGGTGCAGTTTGCCTCTTTGGTGGCCCATTTCTGATTTTGGCTCCACTTCTGAATGCAGTAAGCGAATTCCTGAAATCATGCTTGAATGGAGTCCAACGTCGATGAGCATCAAAGAATGACACTTTCCCACCATGCTTCAATCTGAATGCATCCGTATCATTCATACATATGGGACAACACAACCGACCATGAACACACCATCCAGACCAATCTCCATACGCCAGCAGATCATGCACTGACCACAAATAAGCAGCGCGCATGGTAAACTCCTTTTCAGTATGGCTGTCATAAGCCTTCACACCTCTCCACAATTGTTTCAGCTCTTCAATTAAAGGGCGAACAAACATATTCAGCTTTGGCCCTGGATGCTCGGGGCCTGGGATGACTAGTGCAAGGAACATGAACTCTTCTTTATTGACCAACTCAGGAGGAAGATTATATGGCACAATGAAGACAGGCCAACACGAGTAAGGGCTTGCACTGGTATTGAAAGGTGTGAATCCGTCCGTCGATAGACCAAGCCGTACACTCCTAGGGTCGTTTGCAAATTCGGGATCAAACTCGTCAATTGCCTTCCACGCATCACCGTCCGACGGATGGACCATTATGTCTGGATCAGTGACGAGACGTACACCATTCTTTGGCCACGTCATATGCAGAGCTATTTCCTTGTTGAGGAACAACCTTGAAAGCCGAGGAATGATGGGCAACCGACGAAGTTGCTTAGCTGCGA
The DNA here is from genome assembly GCA_029449295.1 of Zea luxurians. Classification (NCBI taxonomy): domain Eukaryota; kingdom Viridiplantae; phylum Streptophyta; class Magnoliopsida; order Poales; family Poaceae; genus Zea; species Zea luxurians. Next base: position 36,737,547 of record JAOPSE010000001.1, on the reverse strand, counting down.
CCTTCGTAACTACCAATTCACCCTCATCATTTGTCACCTCGACATATCTAGAAGCTTCGCAATGCTTACAACGGTCCAGCTTGTCATCCTCCTCAAAGAATAGCATGCAACTGTTGGGACACACGTCGATCTTCTCATATGTCATCCCAAGACCAGCCAACATCTTCTTTGCGAAGTACATATTCTTTGGCAACTTATGATTCTCCGGGAGAACCTCGCCCATCAGTTGGACGATGTCGTTGTAAGCACTGTTTGAAATGTTGTGCTTCGACTTTATCGCCATTAGTCTTGTGAGAGTCCCAAGAACTGACATCTGAGTGTGCTCGTGCAATCTCTCTTCTCCCGCGGCGAGTAGCCGAAAGAATTCCTGAGCATCGCGTGGAAGCTGCCCCGGCTCCTCAGTGTTCATTTCAACCTCCCTACCAAGATCATGCAACATGTCATCCATCCTATCATGATCGTCATCAAGCTCCACCTCCGCGTCAACGTGTCTAATAGACTCTCCATGCCGGTACCATACAAGGTAGTTCGGCATAAACCCACTTTTGCAAAGGTGTTTCTCCATTTCTTCCTTCTTCTGAGGCCACTTGTTCTCGCAGCGATTGCAAGGACACTTCACTAGACGACCAGTTGCATCTTTGAAAGCGTGCTCAAGAAAAGCCTTTGTTACAACCATCCATTCATTCGAATGTGCCCCATCTTTTCTCCACCCGTCATACATCACCATCCGATCACCGTCCATTTCAAAGGCTAAACAAAAGACAAAGAACATCAACGATCGTCCGTGGCTTAGGTGAACTCCCTATTAGGTAAAGGCCCTAAACCCACCCAAGAGTGTAGACCGATGCTTGTGATTTATGACGTGTAGCCTACGATTGCCATGAAATTTCGGCAGCATAACCCCGCTGCTCTCCAAGCACACGCCCGAACATGGTGTGTTGGAGAACAACTGGGTTACACAACCGAAATTCCGCGTCAATCGTAAGGCACATGTCATAAATCACAAGCATCGACCTACACTCTCAGGCTGTCCAAAATACGTGGACAATTCCGGAACGACGAACCTCACAATCCAATGTGACGTTCGCCGTTCCCGAACGGGTGACGCATACGGTTCGCTACGGTTAACGATTAAAACTAAACTCTAAACATTAAACTAAACTCTAAAATTAAGATAATAGAATGAGACATTGAGGATAATGAGGCACTGATCACTGATGATCACTGATCACCACTGATCTAGCATGCACTCTTCACTATACAAAACCAATTAAGCAACTGTATCACAATGAGATTACTAATGAAGAATGATGCACACTGCAATCAGAAAAACAAAACCAAGAAAAATATAATAATTGTTAGCTAGCTGTAAATCAAGCGATACATTGGATAAGAAAAGCTAGCTGTAAATCACCAGTTCACCACCGCCTTAACAATCTGTATAACGGTTAACGACCGCCACGGCACGCGCACGGCACGCCATGACCGCCATGTGCATCAAATGAAGAAGGGAGACGTGGAGGCTCACTGCGAGGAACGAGGGCGGCGTCGACGGATGTCGGGCGCGGCGTGGATGGACGGCAGGCTCCCTTCTTCGCGACGACGGCCACAGTCTCCCTTCTTCGCGGGCGGGCGTGTTGCTGGTGGCGCGGCGAAGGCGCGTGGGCTGCGTGCGGCGGAGCGCTAACTTCTTCGCCGGCGGGCGGGCGCGGGCGCCGGCGGGCACGGGCGGAGCGCGTCAAGGGCGCGAGGGCCGCAGGCGGCGCGGCTAGCGCGGGGCGAGGGCGGGCGGGCGCGGCGCGGGGCGTGCGGGGCGAGCGCGCGGCGAGCGCGGGGCGAGGGCAGGCGGGCGTGGCGCGGCGAGCTCGGGCGGGCGGGCGGGCGGGCGCGGCGAGCTCGGGCGGGCGGGCGGGCGGGCGCGGCGCGGCGAGCTCGGGCGGGCGGGCGGGCGGGCGGGCGGGCGAGCTCGGGCGGGCGGGCGGGCGGGCGCGGCGCGGCGAGCTCGGCGACGGCGGTCGGGCGGCGGCGCTACTAGAGATGGACGAGCGAGAGAGAGCGAGAAGATGCGCGCGGAGGCCGGATGGACGATTAACGTACTCTATTTTCGTCGGCCTCAGTAAGGCCGACGAAAATAGAGGTCGGTTACTGACATATTTTCGTCGGCCTGGCTGAGGCCGACGAAAATAATCCACGTATTTTCGTCGGTCTGGCTAAGGCCGACGAACATATCTCACATTTTCGTCGGTCTTGAGGCCGACGAAAATATCTTTCGTATTCCCGTGGGCCTACCGACGAAAATATTCACTGGCCCACGAAAATAGACAACATATTCGTCGGTCACGCTGGCCCACGAAAATACAATGTTATTTTCGTGGGTCGGCCGACGAAAATAGCACGGCCCACGAAAATTTAGTCGTTTCCTGTAGTGTAATAATCACTTATGGTCGTAATATAAGTCATTAAGGACTAAGTAGTCTTTTTCCCCTTCGGTCAACATCATCATCATACTTCATCATCATTACAAGCCGAAGCTGTCAATCTGGTGATAGCTTCGGTGTTTATTCTTATCATCCTTAGATCATATCTTCATCTCATATGCCTTCATCATGAGGAAAAGACTTCCATCCTGAAGACAAAGCTCCCTGTAATAGCTTATGCTAAAAACAAATAGTTAATTATGTTTTTGGGGACCCTAGGAAGAGGAAGGCCCCCAACAGTAGCCCCTTGTAATATTAATTTGTTTCTTTGTAACAAATTTAGACTGCGACGTGAACGAAGGCCTTTAGCCAAAGGTCCGAACAAACACCTTCCCTTCGCTAGAATAGCGAATCATTCTGAACCGAGGGACCCACCAAGGTGTGGGGCTCTAAGTATATATATAGGAGGTTGTGCCGTGAATATTTTTCGTGCCATCTAACTTTCATGCTGCAGTTGTCATTTTAGTTTTCCTGTTCTCTGAGCGCAATTGTTTGTGAGCTTCGTCTTTCTGTCGTGACCATCACCGAAATGTCTGAGGACAAGAAAAGCGCTGATCACACACTCGCTGGCTTCTACGAAGCCATGGAAAGGACCAACATAGAGAAGATCACCAATGAAATGTTAGCTGGACTATCTAGTGATTCAAGCGAGAGTGAAAGCTTCAATGTCGAGAGTGAGAATGAAAATGTCGAAGATCGACCGTGGAGACCAAGCCATGTTGTTTTTAGGAAATCCACAATCAGACAAGGTCAAATTGAAGCGATGAAAGGCAAATACTTTCATGATGTGTCTATAGTGAGGGCTAAAGAAGAAGACATCGTTCCCCTACCAAAAGGTGATGAAGTCGTAGTCTTCAGGAGCTTCATGAAAGTTGGGCTTCGCTTTTCGCTCCACGAGATGCTGGTTGAAGTTTTGAAGACATTTGAGATATACCTTCATCAGATTACCCCCGAAGCTCTTATTAGAGTGAGAGTTTTTATCTAGGCCATGAGGAGTCAAGGACTGGAACCATATGCAAGATGCTTTTGCAATATTCATGAACTATCTTATCAGACGAAGGCAACTGAAAAGGAACAGTAACATAATAATTTTGGTTGTTACAACTTCGTGCCTCGGTCTGAAGCGAATTACCCTATGCCACTTTCCGGAAGAAGTGGCCAGGTTCTTGGATGAAGGAATGGTTTTATGTGAAAAAGGACATGAATCAGAGGGAGGCTGTGAAAGGCGTTATCCAACGTCCTATATGGTCACGCTTCAGCATTAGAAGGCCATCCATCACACTTGGAAATGACGTGCAAGCGTGCCAAGCTGCTTTCAACACTGTATGCACCTATATTGGTACAAGAGAGACTTAGTTCAAGAGCATACTGCTTATAAAGTATGGCCTCTTGCAAGCGAGTGGGAAATGCCATAGGAAACTGCCGTTGGCTCCAGCCAAGGTGGCCTGGTTTATCTGAAGTATACTTTTTGATTCAGAAACCAATTTGATGAGCCAAATGTTGATTGGTTGAACGCTATTGAGGAAACAAGTGATGAACTTCTTGGAGCGTACTCGAGGGTAGAAGACGAAGCTATGACGACTGCCTTCAGCACTCGTGGCAAAAAGAGGTTGAATAGAGTATTTGATGTTATTTGGTTCGTTTACCCAGACTACTGATATCCCGCCCAAAAGAAAGGGAGGAAAGGAAAGATGCTGCCTCGACATCTACTAGTGTGTCGAAGTCAAAGAAAATCAAGGTTTTGACACGTAGACCAAGGCGCATCGAGACGACTGATGTGCCAAAGTTAATTGAAGGAGCAGAAACAACCCCCTAGCCAGAGAGACTATTCCCGCTATGTCTATTGAAGCCATTGCTGACCTGACCAGAGAGCCGGAGCCAAAAAAGGTAGTAGAAAAGGTACTAGAGCAGCCTAAGATGATGGTGACAGCACTGCCGAAGCTGCAAGTTACCACAGGATCTCCGAGGAAGAGGAGGATGGCTAGTGTTTTGGAAGCTGTTTTAGAATCTGTGAAAACGCCGCCTCCTTCTTCTATCGAAGCTACTGGCAGCAAAACTGAAGATGTCACAGAGATAATCACTGCCAACACTTCTGCTCATGCCGAGGCGGGACCTTCGGAAACTGCACCAGAAAATCTTATGAAATAGAGCCTTCCAGAGAAGCCCTTGGCACCTGCTCCCGAAGCACCTTCTAGGAGTGATTTAAATTTTATTATTTGACATGTTTCAGGAAAACAACTATCAGCAGAGCAAGTCACCGAAATGGAACATTATGCTAAAGAGCTGAATTACCTCCAGGGATCATTGGTATATGGAGGAGATAACGATGATGATTTCCTCTACTGTCTACCTGATGGTAAGGAGATCAATGTTTGCCAAGAAATGATGGATAACATGGGGTATCCAAAGCTTGAACTTGGCTTATCCGCGATGAGCAAGGATCAACTTACAGATAGCCTAGCCTACAACAGCCTGAAGGTGTGTATACTTTGATTTGTCATTTTGCAATTTATGTTACAATAAACTATTTTTTGGTATTTCTTATCGTCGTTACATGCTCACTCTTCGTTTTCTAGGGTTTGATTCTAAGCAAGGCTCTGAGGGCCTAGAAAGATGCACATGATGAGAGCTACCGAATAGCATTTGGAAATCTTTGCTCAGAGGTTATTACATTAAGAAACAAAACTCTTGAGAAGGATAAGACCCTACTCTCTTTAGTGGAAAGTTTAAAATCTAGCGAAGCCAGGCTTTCTGCTCAAGCTGAAGCTCATGAAGCCGAGGTGCAAGAGCTAAAGAAGAAAGTTGCCGAAGCAACTGAGAACTTTAATGTTGAAGTGGTGAAGCATGAAATATGTGAGATTGAATGATCAAGAGCACAGAAGAATGTCGATGAGCTTCGGGCCGCCAAGAAAAAATGCTATGAAATATCCATGGAATGCACTAAAAATCTAAAGAACAACTTTTCTAAAGTTGGAGGATATTCCTCCGATCAGAAATTTATTCGTGAAAATCCTGATGAAGTCATTCAATGGATAAACGGCGAAGTTGAAGCTTTTGAGGAAGTTCTTAGCGACAAAGGGGACTTTTGTGCCTTCGCCGGTGCCCGTGGAGCTATGTCCATCTTGGAGAAGGTTGGCTGTGATCATGCTAAGGCTGTAGCTCAGCCAGACTTCACCTTCTCAGCTGATGATATTAGAAACCCTTCTGCCGAAGCTACTACCCTAGGTGGAAAATTTTATTCCGAAGTATGGCTGAAGGTTGGACGAGAAATCGCTGATGAAGCTATTAAAAGAAATGAGAAAGAATCTCATGATGATTTAGAAGAAGCAAAAAGAGCTGAAGAAGCTACCGAGCGGTCTAGACTTATAGGTATGCACTTTTTAACTCATTTTCGTAAGTTTTTTAGCTTCGACACTAACAAATATTTGTGTCTCAATGCAGCTGAGCTTTCTCCACCTCCCGAACCATATAACCCTGAAGTTGACCCATCCGTCAAAGAGGTGCTGGATATAATTAAAATTGCTAATGACGCTATTGACGAAGCTGTCGACAGTCTTCTGAACGAAGCTGCCGATAAAGTCCTTAGGGAGGACTAAAACTTTGTATTTTTTGCTAGTTTAATGTCCTTGAACATGATTCCTGGTTTTGTAAGAAACACTTGTAAACAATTTGTATGTATGTTGATGTAATATATTTCTTTATGAAGTGTGGAAGCTTCGTACATACCGTTTTTGAGCCGACAGCGAAAACACACCTTCCCTTCTTTTCACGCTTCAGAAAGAAATGCCCCTTCTTCGCCAAAGCTATTGTATGATGCTTGATTCTTGCTGTAGACGTCGCGTAGGAATAGTTTTGTTGGAAGCACTGTAAGAAAAATGGACCCCGGGCTATTTGGCTAATTGAGTTTTGGTGTTTGATGAAAAACACAATCCGTGAACTAATAAGTTTTCTAGTGTTTGTGTTTGTAGTTCAAAGAATGCAAGATTTACTTGGACTAAGGAATTGAGGAAAGCAACACCTCAAAAGAAGACATTAAGAAGATCCAAGAAAAGTCCAAGTGTGTTGATGCGGACTGTCCGATGCCCACACGCCGGACTGTCCGGTGCACCCAGAAAATCTAGCCCAACGGCTAGTTCTAGGTGGCACCCGGAGAGAAGACCACCGGACTGTCTGGTGTGAGCACCAGACTGTCCGGTGTGGAAAAGCCTGCGACGCCATTGGTCACGTGCTCTGACAGAGCAACGGCTAGGCGCACCGGACATGCTACAATGCGCTGTCTGGTGCACCACCGGACTGTCCGGTGTGCTGTAGAGAACTGCAGTTTTTCTCCAACGGCTATTTTAGAGTTGGGGCCTATATATACTTCACCCAACCGGCCATTTGAAGGAGTGGGAGCCCAAGCAACATACCAAGGCATATAGTGCACATTTCCAAGAGCTCAAACACCCAAGTGCTTAATAGAATCACTCGGTGATTAGCGTAGGTGCTTTGCGAAGTGCTTAGGTTAGTTAGACCACTTTAGCGCTTGCTCTAGGTGAACCCTAGTTAGTTGAGTGAGTTTAGACAAACCACACAACCCCTCGGCTCTTGCGTGAGCCGTTGTAATTGTACCGAGTGGGGCAAGAGTCTTGCGAGACCGTGACAACCGTGTTTGTGTCACGGCTGCCACCGTGTACAGGAGGGAACGAGGCCCACGGCGTTTCGGCCGGAAGCTCGATAGTGGAGACGGCGGGGAGCGTCCGAGAGGAGCCGAAAGCGGAGCACCACTTGCGCGTGGAGAAGGCCCGCGGCTCTCTATGGAGTTACTCGACCGTGGTGCTTGGCCCTCGCGTGGGCTTCTCTTTGTGTAGGGGCACCAACGAGGATTAGTCGGGACCTTGTGCGGTTCCGGATACCTCGGTAAAAATACCGGCGTCATCCATGAGAGTTTGCTTCTCTACTTTGCTCTTTAAGTTTCCGCATTTATATTAAGCATTTAAGTTTCAACCTTGTATTCATACTTATTTAGTGTAGATTGAAACTTAGCCTTTACGGTAGAGATAGCAACACTTAGACAAAACCTAGTTTGCACATTCTAGTTTGATTACTTGCATAGGTTTTGATCTAGGGATTTAATTGTGGTCTAGTTTAGTAAAATTTTTAGAAGTCCTAATTCACCCCCCTCTTAGGCGTCACCCGTTTCCTACAAGTGTTATCAGAGCCCGGTTTGGCTCATTTGAAACGCTTTAGCTTCACCACTAAAAGAGCCGATGCTTTTTAGAGGAAGGGATGGATACCCATAGGCCACCACACTTTGATGGCACTAACTTCCCATATTATAGTGCTAGAATGGCTTGTTACCTAGAGGCCGTTGATCTAGGTGTTTGGAGAGTCACTCGTGACGGGATGAAACCCCTCAAGAATCCCGAGAAACCCACCACAAGTGAGGAAAAAGAAATTCATTTTAATGCTAGAGCCAAAAATTGCTTGTATGAATCTCTTAGCATGGATATTTTTAATCAAGTATTTACCTTGAAAACTGCTAATGAGATTTGGCTAAAATTGCATGAGCTCCATGACGGCACATCCAATGTCCGTGAGCAAAAACATTGCCTAGTCTTAAATGAGTATAATTCTTTTGCTATGAAAGATGATGAGCTTGTTAGAGACATGTATTCTCGTTTGAATCTAATTATCAATGAGCTCAATTCTATTGGCATTAATAAGCTAGGTGATGTGGACATTGTGAGGAAGATTATCTCCCTGCTACCACAACAAAGATATGGGAGCATCATCCCCATCCTTCACAACATGGAGGACTTGAGCAACATGACCCCGACCATTGTGATTGGGAAAATCGTGGCTTATGAGATGTCGCGAAAAATGTGTCGGGGAGAGGAGCCAACTTCCTCAAGACCATATGCTTTTGCATGTGATGAAAGGAAGGGCAAAAAGAAGGCTCCCACTCCAAGTTCCTCAAGTGAAAAGAGGAAGAAGAAGAAGAAAGGGATGATGATGAAGATAATCAACCATGCACATCATCCTCCAAGGACGAAGAAACAATCCGACGTGTCGAAAAGATAATGAGGATGATCCGCAAGATTAATCTAATGGGTGTGCCCTTGCAGGTCGAGGATATTCTCTTTAACATTAACAGGAAAAAGCAAAGGAAGAGAGGATGCTTCGCATGTGGGGAGAAGGGCCACTTCAGGGACAACTTTCCAAATATGGCCAAACCCAAAAAGGAAAGGAGCAAAGGCAAGGCGCTAACAAGTGTTAGAACTTGGGATGATACTTCAAGTGAAGATGAACCTCCAAGGACGCGCAGCCACCGGTCCTCGTCACGCTCATCATGGTCATCACACAAATGCCTTATGGCAAGAGGTAACAAAAGCATTCCATCCTCTAGTGATGAAAGTAGTAGTGATGATGAAGGTGAGGGAAAGCCCTCTCTAGATGAGCTTGCGGAAGCCGTAGAATTTTTCCAGGATGTTTGCACTAAGCAAAAAGGTCAACTTAAAGCTTTGAAAAATAAGTTGATTAGCTACCAAAATGATTATAAAGGTTTGCTAGAAAAATTTGAAACTTTTGCAAACTTAAATAGTGAGCTATCAACTAAAATTGAGCTATTAGAATCTAGTGCTCCATCCACTGCTACCGATGATGGTCTCATTAAAAAGAATGAAAAACTTAAGGCTAAGTTAGCTAGCTCCCAAGAAGCTATTGAAAATTTGCTAGAGAAAATGGAAATTCTTAGCATACACAATAATGAGCTAACTATTAAGCTAGAAAACAATGGTAGCACCCTAGCAGCATCTTTAGTTGAAATACCTGAAATTATTAAGAAAGATTCTTCTACTTCCTGCTTTGATTAAATTGATAATTCTAACCCCTGCAACCAAGTTCTTGTTGAGAATATTGTTGTAGAAACATGTTCGGATAAGGTTGCAAAGGAAAATGAACAATTAAAGCAAGAAGTGGCTCGCCTTGGCAAGGCTTTGTATGACAAGAAAGGCAAAGCCAAACAAATCCGACCTCTACAGGATAACACCACTGCGGGAGTGAACAAGCCTATGGAGGGAGAAACTGTGATTTGTAGGCTATGCCATATGGAAGGCCACAAGTCTTTCCAATGCAAGGCGATGACCGGGGATAAACAAAGGCAAAAGCTCAAGCAAAAGCCATCAAGCAAAATCTCCAACACCTACATCAAAAAGGTGGACAAAAAGACTGCTACACCATATTTAATCAAGAAGAAAAAGAATGGAAAGGTGATAGCAATCAAGGCCAACAAGCAAGCCAACAAAGGAAAAGGGGCCAAACGCATCTGGGTGCTAAAGGAAATAATTTCAACCATGAAAAGCACCAAGAAGGTTTGGATCCCGAAAGGGAAGTGAGTGGACCGAAGGTCGTCGGGAAATTTGGAGACTTGGCAAAGTTGGGACGTATATCATGGGATACATCATATTGGATCAAGTTTATTGCCATGTGTGTTAGTGAAAATTTTGGACCCAAATTTCCCACCCATGACTAAGGTAACTAGAGTTGTTGTATCTTTTGTTTTTAGATATGCGTATCTATTTACCTTGTATCTCGTTTACCTTTCTTGCCTAGTATTACATTTGTTATTTACTTTTGTTTAAAATCATGCATACTAGGAAAATCACATGGTAGGTCTGCTCGTTTTAAATTCATACACTTAAGCAAGCCTACATGATTTAAAATGTTTAGTTAAGCACGACACATAGCTTCTATATCACTCCATAGTAAATGATGCATCAATTGAAAATTTTGATTTCTACAAGTTGTATCATTTAACTTATATGTGCCAAAGTTTGGATTATAGATAATTTGCCCCTCTTGATATCAAATCAAAGTGCATGTCTCCTACAAGTATTCAAAACTTATATGCACACTTTCAGGGGGAGGTTACTCTATAATCTAATACTTTGAGACTAACACCTTTTCAAGTCTATTTCATGTGATAGTCTCATTGTAAGGAAAATGAGGTCCCCGGAGAAAGACAACAATCTTCCACTGCAAAATCTCCAAGAACTCTCATGTCTCTCAAGCTCGCCATTGACCTTCAATTGTTATCTTTTGAGACTACATCTAGTATCATTTACATGTCTTCTCCAATATTTGATTAGACTATATTTCATATCATATACTTCCATGTTGCTAAAAGTGCAGAAGTGGTTAACTCATATTCTGTTACCTATGCATAAGGGAAGTTAGTCTTTTCAAATCATATCTTGCACCTCTATTTTTCACATGCTTTTTCCTAAGATCTCTGTTAGGGGGAGCTTTTCTTCATCTCTAAAGGGAGAGAAAACTCTTTTTAAAGGAGAACACTCACTTAGGGGGAGTAATCTTTTGAGGACAAGCTTTTATTTACTTCCTACATGCTTTTAATGTCTTCTGAAAGTCGCCTAGAGGGAGGGTGAATAGGCAAAACCTGAAAATTAAAAACTTTATCCCCAACTAGATCCCTTGATTAGTGGTTAGAACAAGATACACAATTATTGGAGTATAAAAACTAAGTCCTTGCTTGTGAAGAGTATTGCTTTCAAATAATGCAGAATTGATAAAACAATACAATTAATAAGTCTATGAGAATAAAGCAAGAGGGCTTAGATAAGAAGAGCAATAACACAAGTTCTTTCTTGCAAGGTGTTGCTTCTCTAAATGAGAATTTAATTTGAAGCAACACTAAATAAAGTTAGCAAAGAATAGTGCAAGAAAACTTAGTATGAGGGAAAGCAAACAAGTCACAACAAATGAACACAAGAGACACGGGTGATTTGTTTTACCGAGGTTCGGCCCTCGAAGGCCTAGTCCCCGTTGAGGAGTCCACGAAGGACGGGTCTCTTTCAACCCTTTCCCTCTCTCCACCGATCACCAAAGACCGGCGAGCTCTTCTTCTTCTCAAGGATCACTTAAGACCCCGCAAGGATCACCACACTCTTTGGTGTCTCTTGCTAGCTTTCCAAGCCTCCAAAACTTTAGAGGAAGTTCAATGGGAGTCAAAACTCCATGCACAAATGATTGCAAGATGTAGCACACACTTTCTCTCAATGAATCTCATAAGGCACTGGAGCTAAATCACACGAGAGGCTTTCTTTTGCTTGCTCTCGCTTTTGTGGCACTTGTGTGGGTTGTAGTGGTCTAAATCTTGTGTATAGGATGGATCAATGAATAGAGGTGGTTGGGAGGGCTTGAGTATGTCAACTATATGACTTGGAATGTTGCTTGGGTTCCCCTGCTTGAAGTGGCCAGTTGGGGTGGTATTTATAGCCACCAACCAATTTGTAGCCGTTGGAGACGGCTACTGGCGATGGGCGCACCGGACAGTCCGGTGCACCACCGGACAGCATCCGGTGCGCCGCCACGTCATCCTCCCGATAGGGCTTGGAGCTGGTCGACCGTTGGAGGTGTTGTCCTCATGTGGCACCGGACAGTCTGGTGCGACACCGGACAGTCCGGTGCCTCTCTGACCAACTGCTCTGACTTCTGCCGCGTTCACTGTGCTGCACTGTTTACTGTCAGAGTCGACCGTTGCGCGCAGGTGACCGTTGCTCCGCTGGCACACCGGACAATCAGGTGGCACACCGGACAGTCCGGTGAATTATAGCGAAGGTGCGCCTGGGAAACCCGAAGGTGAAGAGTTTGAAGTCGATCCTCCCTGGTGCACCAGACACTGTCCGGTGCGCCAGACCAGGGAGCACTTTGGTTTCCTTTGCTCCTTTCTTTTGAGCCCTTTCTTTTGACTTTGTATTGGTTTGATGTGAACCTTTGGCACTTGTAGAACATTTATTCTAGAGCAAACTAGTTAGTCCAATTATTTGTGTTGGGCAATTCAACCACCAAAAACATTTAGAAAAGGTTTGACCCTATTTCCCTTTCAATCTCCCCCTTTTTGGTGATTGATGCCAACACAAACCAAAGCAAATATATAAGTACAGAATTGAACTAGTTTGCATAAAGTAAGTGCAAAGGTTGCTTGGAGTTAAACCAATATATTATTTTTACTAGATATGCATGGATGGTTTTCTTCTTATTATTTAAAAATTTGGACCACGCTAGCACCACTAGTTTTGTTTTTGCAAATTCTTTGTAAAATTCTTTTCAAAAGCTTTTTGCAAATGGTCAAAGGTACATGAATAAGATTGAAAGAAGCATTTTCAAGATTTGTAATTTTCTCCCCATGTTTCAAATGCTTTTCCTTTGACTTAAACAAAACTCCCCCTCAATGAAATTCTCCTCTTAGTGTTCAAGAGGGTTTTACAAATTTTTGAAGATACTAGTACCTTCTCCCCCTTTTGAACACAATAAGATATACTAATTTGAAAACTTCATTTTTTTAAAAAAATTCATAGGTGGTGTGGTCCTTTTGCTTTGGGCTAATACTTTCTCCCCCTTTGGCATGAATCGCCAAAAACAGATACTTGTGAGTGAAATCTAAGCCCTTTATACTTTCTCCCCAATGGCAAACAAATAAATATGAGTGAAGATTATACCAAAGTGAAGAACTATGCGGAATATCGGCAAAGAGTGGATAATACCGATGGAGTTGAGTGGAAGCGTCGTCTTTGCCGAATACTCCATTTCCCTTTCAATTCTATGACTAAGCACGAGAATACACTTGAAAACACATTACTCATAGACATAAGGAGATATATATGATCAAAAGATATATCAATTAAGCATGATCATAGTTCTATATAACATAGATTGCTCCCCCTAAATATGTGCATGGAGAGGAACACATATTTTGGTCTTAAATGCTAATTGCACATAATTAGGTTAATGAGAACATATCTATATCATACAGAATGTGAAGTGCATTATGTCATAGTATAAGTGTGATGCTCATGACAGTTTATGCACTTATGAAAGCATGTTAAAAACATCTTAAGCATTTTCCCTTAAGGATTTCAAAGAGGTTTAAGGACCATCCACCTTTGGAACAAAGGTAGCTTATCCTCGTTACAAGGTTAAGCTTTAAGCTCTTTGACAATAAAATTACTTCACCTAGTTTCAACAAAGATGCATTAATGCAAGAATGAAATTTTAAGAGGTTAAACTAGATATGAAGTAGGGATAATGCATAGACATTCTTTCTCTTCCTTTTATACAAGATATGCAAGTAATGTATAGAAAAGGAGGATTTAGGTACAAGTTTAAATCAAAGGAAGTAGTTTTACCCTTTTGTACCTTCACATAGAGACGTTCTCTTCATTGTGCTTTGTCCTTAGTCTTAGTTGCTTAAGACCAATATTCAAGACAATGTATGGAAATATTTTGCACTAGAGAGAGTTCTACAACTGGTGATCCTTTTCCAAGTCATTGTTAGCATATATCAAATGGATCACAAATTGCATAAATGTATCATGAATTCTCCTTTGTAACTTAGTGCATATCAAGAGAGCTATAGATTGATAGAATATGTGGCACTAAGAAACATAAGTGTTAATTGAAGTTATTTAGTGATCACACAAATAACAGATGTGATCAAAAGAACAACATATGCATTCGATAAAATAGGAGAATCTAGTAAATATGCTACTTTAGCCATGAAAGCTACAATCCTTGATAAAGATGACATTATTCTAACAAGATGGATTTATTTGTAGTAGCTTACTTCGTGAGAAACTTATTCTCATGCAAGAGACTATATGAGATTACTAAGATAAAGTGTTAGTCTCAATATAATCAAGATATAGAAATATGCTCCCCATAGAGATATGCATCAAAGTATTAGAATGAGATGAATAGATGCATCCATTTTTAAAGACAAATAGGGAGAAGCATTATACATCTTGATCAAAGCTTATAAAATTTGCAATAAACCACTTAAGCCTGGTATTCTCACAATGAAAAGGATTTAGAATGCTTACAACCACACCATTGATTGTTTTGAAGATCTTACTATCCAAGTAGGTGTTGTCGTTCTTGATGTCCTCCTCTTTCATTTGAGAGTCCTTCCTTTGTAGTTATCTCTTTTTCCTTCCAAACTTATTGAAAATACTCAAGAGAGATGTTAGTAGCATAAGGGAGTATATTATGAAGGATGATTTCTTTAGATAGGAAATAAAAACAATTCATCATCCATAAGTCACATAGACATGAAGTAAACTTCTTAACATTAGTGCACATCTTTTAATAAAAAGGAATATGCACCTTTTAAACATTTTAATCAATCATAGGAAATTTACTTCTTCATATTGAATTCATTAATCATTACTTAGAAGCAAATCAATATGAGAACATATATAGCAAAGGCATGAAATAGATTCTAATGGACTAGTGCATTTATGAGAACGAGATTGAATGAGATTGAATGCACATCTAGCAAAAATTAAGTCCAATAAAGAATCTATTCTTCACATAGATAGAATAATATAACTTAGAGTAAATAACCATTGATGGGAAAAAGAGTTCCCATACCTTTGCTTTTATCTTTCTCCCTTAGGGTGAAGAGTAACCCTAGAAGCTTGTGACTTTAGACATGCACTTTCTCTTTTGTAGATTTCCATAAGTAAGCTCAAGAGATACATGGTTAGTAACACAAGCACAAGTTTCCCTTTTTGTAATCATTTTGACAAGGAATGAAAAGTGGATTACTAAAGCATGGAAACTTTATAGTATGAACTAGATTATTCCATGATATATGCTTAGTTTTAACTTATGAAACAAGCATAGTTAATTCCTTAAGATAATGGGATCAAATCTAATTCATAACATGGAGAGTGATGTAAGATAGAAGAATCATATCCAATATAAGCAAGAAGCACAACAACATAAGTCATTTGATTGATTTTTCTTTTTATGTTAGATTGCGCACTTCCAAAGAGAGACTTATTCTCTACTAGTGAGACTACATGGGTTACTTAGATAAAAGCATTAGTCTCACTATTCTAGTTATAGAGAGAATTTTCCTTTTATAAGTGTCCTAAGGATTTGAATTCCTTATATGACACCTCATTCTTTTAGGAACTTGGAATATCTCTCTACATCTAGAATCATGGCAATAATAAGATAATTAGTGTAAAAACATGCCATGAGGAACTTGTAATAATTTAAAGCATGTAGATTGCCATAGTATAGAAATAATGAATATGCAATCTACCATATGAGAGGAATTTCTTCAAAGAATGGTGACATAATTTTAAAGACATTTAAAGTGCTTCTTTTCTATGTGACTACACAAGACACATGAGAAATGAAAATTTAAGATACTTGCACTTGAAATCATAAGTGTTACCATCCTTTGGCTTTCCTCCATGTTGTAGGCCTTGATTTTTCCGCATAGAATAATTCTTTATTTCCTACAACATCAATATCTTTCCCGAGATGATATGAGTTTTGAACATAATAAATTGAAATAACTTTGGGTCAATTTTGAATATATAGATCATTGAAGATTGATAGCTTGAGTTAATAAGAACTGAATTGACTCTCTCAAGCACCCTAAGGCTTCATATCATCTCCTTTTCCTGCAAAACTTGTCAAGCATATTTTGGTACTCATCTCTTGATGGGTCCATCAAGGTTAGTCAACAAAGATCTAGGAACCCAAACGTCCTTTGTGTTAGCACTAGGTAAACTTATTACCTTTCTAGCACAAGTTGCAATTTTGGGTTGCCTAGTTACATGAGAATTAATTGACAAGCTAGGAGTGAGATTGTTACCAATGGGACAATCTTTGCATTGATGTCCCTTCTTTCGGCATATGTAGCATATGCGATCTTCAAGCCTTGAAGATTTCTTCTTCCCTTGTTTCTTGCTTGCTACATGGTTAGTTAATATTTTCTTTTCTAACCCTATGCTTTTTGTTTCAAATAGGGACAAGACTTAATTAAGTGTCCCATCTTTGAGCATTTAAAACAAAGTTTATCATCCTTGTTAATAATCAAGTCATTTTTAATATAGGGACATGACCTAATCGAGTGTCCCTTTTCAAAGCATTCACTACACTTCTTACTTCTCTTAGTGTGAAGTGTGGCTTGATTATTACCTTGGATGTTACCTTTTATGGAGGCGTGGTTGAGGCTTTTGGAGGAGGCATTGATTTTCTTCTTTTGTTCCTTCCTCTTGGCAATCCTCAAGTCCTTGACATTTCCTTCAAGGGGTTTAGTGCATGCCACGGTTGTTCCCGTCTCAAGCTTCTTCACCACGTGATCACGGTTATCTTGAGAAGGTTGAGCAATGCACTTCCCTTTTAGTTGTGTCAAGCTCATTTTTAGCCTCTCATTTTCTTATTTGAGCTTTTGATATGTATCATCATTTGTTCCTGCAAATTCTAGCTCAAAGGAAGATTTGCTTGTCGACGGACAACAAGCATTAGTACATGGTAATGTAGTTTCAATACATGTGCATGAGTGAGGTTGTTGGGATTTTAAGTTTTCTATCACAACCTCATGAGCAATATTTAATATGATATGATCATCCATAAGATATTCATGAGAACATAGGAGCATATCATATTTTTCTTGAAAAGCTAGATTTTCATCTTTTAGCTTTTCTACTTGGTCCTTAAGCAAGGCATTCCTATTTACTAATTGAGCGATACAATGTAAAGCGTTATCTTGCTCAATTGAAATAGTTTCATACCTTTGGACCAAATCAACATGAGAGCACTTTAGCTCCTCATGTTCTTTAGTCAACTCGTCAAAGTGTAGCATTTTCATGGAGAGAACATTTTCTAGCCTTTGACGAGCTTCGCTTTGCTCTCTCGCTCTTTCTAGAAGTTTGAGCATGACTGCCTTATCTTCTTGGCATAGGCGAGCTTAGAGTTGCATGAAGCTTCTTTTTCCTCCTCATCTTCATTTGTGCTTCCGCTATCATTTTCATTGGCCACACAACATATGTGGGAATCGAAATGGGAAGACAAACCTCTTGGAGAGGTGGATTCATCGTTTGGTCTCCATTGGTCATTTTCTTCTTCTTCCTTGCAAGGGTTAGTACCACAAAGACCAAAGGAAGTAGAAGCACAAAATGAACTATCATGTTTGGACTCATCAAATTTGCTTTTAATTCTAGTCCAAATATCATGCACATCACAAATAGGTTTATCATATTTTATTATGAAGGCATGATAATCTTCTTTGCTAAGGGATTTACTTAAGATGTCATAAGCTAGATAGTTTAAGCATATACATCTTAAATCTTCTTCGGAGGCATTTTCCCTAGCATAGTTAGAAGGAATGATACTCTTGTCTAAAATTTGTTCTAATTGAGGATCTACGGTCCTAAAAGCATTTATCACCCTAGTAGACCATGAATTATAATTAGAACAATCGAGAAGTAATATCTCAAGAGTTACCTCCTTGTTCTCCTTGGCCTTCTTGTTCTTTTGGGATCTTCTTCAAGCCATCACTTCGAGTTGTTAGACTCAATATGAAGTGCCTAGCTCCGATACCAATTGAAAGTCGCCTAGAGGGGGGTGAATAGGCAAAACCTGAAAATTAAAAACTTTATCCCCCAACTAGATCCCTTGATTAGTGGTTAGAACAAGATACACAATTATTGGAGTATAAAAACTAAGTCCTTGCTTGTGAAGAGTATTGCTTTCAAATAATGCGGAATTGATAAAACAATACAATTAATAAGTCTATGAGAATAAAGCAAGAGGGCTTAGATAAGAAGAGCAATAACACAAGTTCTTTCTTGCAAGGTGTTGCTTCTCTAAATGAGAATTTAATTTGAAGCAACACCAAATAAAGTTAGCAAAGAATAGTGCAAGAAAACTTAGTATGAGGGAAAGCAAACAAGTCACAACAAATGAACACAAGAGACACGGGTGATTTGTTTTACAGAGGTTCGGCCCTCAAAGGCCTAGTTCCTGTTGAGGAGTCCACTAAGGACGGGTCTCTTTCAACCCTTTCCCTCTCTCCACCGATCACCAAAGACCGGCGAGCTCTTCTTCTTCTCAAGGATCACTTAAGACCCTGCAAAGATCACCACACTCTTTGGTGTCTCTTGCTAGCTTTACAAGCCTCCAAAACTTTGGAGGAAGTTCAATGGGAGTCAAAACTCCACGCACAAATGAACACAAGATGTAGCACACACTTTCTCTCAGTGAATCTCACAAGGCACTGGAGCTAAATCACACGAGAGGCTTTCTTTTGCTTGCTCTCGCTTTTGTGGCACTTGTGTGGGTTGTAGTGGTCTAAATCTTGTGTATAGGATGGATCAATGAATAGAGGTGGTTGGGAGGGCTTGAGTATGTCAACTATATGACTTGGAATGTTGCTTGGGCTCCCCCTGCTTGAAGTGGCCAGTTGGGGTGGTATTTATAGCCACCAACCAATTTGTAGCCGTTGGAGAAGGCTGCTGACGATGGGCACACCGGACAGCGTCCGGTGCGCCACCGGACAGCATCCGGTGCGCCGCCACGTCATCCTCCCGATAGGGCTTGGAGCTGGTCGACCGTTGGAGGCGTTGTCCTCATGTGGCACCAGACAGTCCGGTGCCCCTCTGACCAACTGCTCTGACTTCTGCCGCGTTCACTATGCTGCACTGTTTACTGTCAGAGTCGACTGTTGCGCGCAGGTGACCGTTGCTCCGTTGGCACACCAGACAGTCCGGTGGCACACCAGACAGTCCGGTGGCACACCGGACAGTCCGATGAATTATAGCGAAGGTGCGCCTCGGAAACCCGAAGGTGAAGAGTTTGAAGTCGATCCTCCCTAGTGCACCAGACACTGTCCGGTGCGCCAGACCAGGGAGCACTTCGGTTTCCTTTGCTCCTTTCTTTTGAGCCCTTTCTTTTGACTTTGTATTGGTTTGATGTGAACCTTTGGCACCTGTAGAACATTTATTCTTGAGCAAACTAGTTAGTCCAATTATTTGTGTTGGGCAATTCAACCACCAAAAACATTTAGAAAAGGTTTGACCCTATTTCCCTTTCATCTTCCTTTTTGGTGGTTGATGCCAAAGGGGGAGAAGTTTAGGGACCAAAGCAATGAAAACTATATCAAACACCAAACACAACCAATTTAAAATTTTATATCTACAAATGGTTTTTCAAGTGGTTTTGGTTATTTGGTCCTAAAATAGGAAGTAAGTGAATTATGGAGTTAGGGGGAGGCTTAAGTCCATAATATCACATTGTGGGGACAAACATGCATCCTAGCAAGTAGATTGCACATTTTCATTCAAATACTTGTAATATTTGCTTGCTTTGGTTGTGTTGTCATCAATCACCAAAAAGGGGGAGATTGTATGGAAAATGGACCCCGGGCCATTTGGCTAATTGAGTTTTGGTGTTTGATGAACAACACAATCCGTGAACTAATAAGTTTTCTAGTGTTTGTGTTTGTGTTTGTAGTTCACAGGATGCAAGATTTACTTGGACTAAGGAATTGAGGAAAGCAACACCTCAAAAGAAGACATTAAGAAGATCCAAGAAAAGTCCAAGTGTGCTGCTGCAGACTGTTTGTGTGAAGGCGCACCGG
Source organism: Zea luxurians (assembly GCA_029449295.1). Classification (NCBI taxonomy): domain Eukaryota; kingdom Viridiplantae; phylum Streptophyta; class Magnoliopsida; order Poales; family Poaceae; genus Zea; species Zea luxurians. The sequence continues at coordinate 36,717,630 of JAOPSE010000001.1, read as the reverse complement.
ACTGTCTGGTGGCACACCGGACTGTCCGGTGCCCACACGCCGGACTATCCGGTGCACCCGGGAACTCCAGCCCAACGGCTAGTTCTAGGTGGCACCCAGAGAGAAGACCACCGGACTGTCCGGTGTGAGCACCAGACTGTCCGGTGTGGAAAAGCCTGCGGCGCCAACGGTCACCTGCTCTGACAGAGCAACGGCTAGGCGCACCGGACATGCTACAGTGCGTTGTCCGGTGCACCACCGGACTGTCTGATGTGCCACAGAGAACTGCAACTTTTCTCCAATAGCTATTTTGGAGTTGGGGCCTATATATACTTCACCCAACCAGCCATTTGAAGGTGTGGGAGCCCAAGCAACATACCAAGGCATATAGTGCACATTTCCAAGAGCTCAAACACCCAAGTGCTTAATAGAATCACTCAGTGATTAGCGTAGGTGCTTTGCGAAGTGCTTAGGTTAGTTAGACCGCTTTAGCGCTTGCTCTAGGTGAACCCTAGTTAGTTGAGTGAGTTTAGACAAACCACACAACCCCTCGGCTCTTGCGTGAGCCGTTGTAATTGTACCGAGTGGGGCGAGAGTCTTGCGAAACCGTGACAATCGTGTTTGTGTCACGGCTGCCACCGTGTACCGGAGGGAATGAGGCCCGCGGCGTTTCGGTCGAAAGCTCGATAGTGGAGAAGGCGGGGAGCGTCCGAGAGGAGCCGGAAGCGGAGCACCACTTGCGCGTGGAGAAGGCCCACGGCTTTCTACGGAGTTACTCGACCGTGGTGCTTGGCCCTCGCGTGGGCTTCCCTTTGCGTAGGGGCACCAACGAGGATTAGTCGGGACCTTGCGCGGTTCCGAATACCTCGGTAAAAATACCGGCGTCATCCACGAGAGTTTGCTTCTCTACTTTGCTCTTTAAGTTTCCACATTTATATTAAGCATTTAAGTTTCAATCTTGTATTCATACTTATTTAGTGTAGATTGAAACTTAGCCTTTGCGGTAGAGATAGCAACACTTAGACAAAACCTAGTTTGCACATTCTAGTTTGATTACTTGCATAGGTTTTGATCTAGGGATTTAATTGTGGCCTAGTTTAGTAAAAGTTTTAGAAGTCCTAATTCACCCCCTCTTAGGCGTCACCCGTTTCCTACAAGCACAACCGTGCATCTTTAATACTCTTTCATGAATCTTTGCCGAAGCTGAAGGAGGAATCCTTGTTTTTTCACTGCTCTTGATGCAAAATGATGTATGATGCGATGTTATGATGCAATATGATGTGATGTCGTGATGCAAATGATGTTGGCGTACGAAACATAAAAGATAAGACTCTGCATCCCCTTAGGAACGATTTTGGAGTCTCTTCACCTTTTTCTTAGGTGGTATTTTAGCTCTACATTCCCTTAGGAACGACTTCGGAGCTAAGCTCTGCATCCCCTTAGAAACAACTTTGGAGCTTCTTTACCTTTGACTTAGGTGGCATTTAAGCTCTGCATCCCCTTAGAAACGACCTTAGAAACGACTTTGGAGCTTCTTCACCTTTGACTTAGGTGGTAATTTGGCTCTGCATTCCCTTAGAAACAACTTTGGAGCTTCTTGATGCTTTTTTGTTACACTCGATGGTGTAACCATAGACTTATTACATCAAGCTGAAGGTTGAACCTCCTTATATTGTCTTTTGAGGAGAAAGTATAAAGGCAAAAAGGGAAAAATACATTGGATTAGAACACTATCTAGTCGAAGCGTTGTGCTACCTTCAGTAGATGTGCCTTGACTCGGGCACAATGTTGTTGACTGTGCGAGCTTCGAATTCCTCACGAGTATCGCGCTGTTACTGCGTCTGGTGATGCCCTTCTAGCTGTTTGTTATGGATCAAGGTAGGCGGCAGTGGTGGTGGTGGTGGCAACTGAGCCCAGGAAGCTTGGGAATGATCCGCTAAAGCAACGGACGCCGTAGGATTGCCTACATATTTAGGGATATATGGGGAATAGCATGAAGCAGTATGCAAGACCTGCTTCGGCTGGTTCTACCGTGCTTCGGCTTCAACGATCTTCTTTTGCTTTTGGACCATGGCTTGGCACGTCCTTGTTGTGTGTCCCTTATCCTCCCCACAGAATAAGCAGAATAATCTCCTGGGTTGAGTACCAAACCTTCCTCCGAAGTTCCTCCACCCTCTGCCTCTTGGGGCTGGTGGCCTGTAGGAAGTTTGTTGCATTCCCGAAGATTGTGAGCTTTGCTGGCTGCTCTAGATATGATTTGCCCTGTCATCATTTGTGTTGGGATTGTGGATCGTTCTGACATGCCTAGGGTGGAGCCTTCCTCCGAAGCCCCTAGTCATTTCAGAATACTTGTAAGCTTCCTCCCTTCTTTGGCAGAAATCGTTGTCAGCTCGGATGTACTCATCCATCTTCTGGAGAAGCTTCTCCAAGGTTTGTGGTGGCTTCCTTGCAAAATATTATGCTGTCGGTCCTGGTCCGAGCCCTTGATTATGGCTTCGATGACAATTTCATTAGGCACCGTTGGTGCCTGGGCTCTTAGTTGCAAGAACCTTCAGACGTATGCCTGCAAGTACTCCTCATGATCTTGTGTGCACTGGAATAGAGCTTGAGCGGTCACTAGCTTCGTTTGGAAGCCCTAGAAGCTTGTGACTACCATATCCTTCAACTTGTGCCACGATGTAATTGTTCTCGACCGAAGAGAAGAATACCAAGTCTGAGCCACACTCCTGACTGCCATGACGAAGGACTTTGCCATGACAACAGTGTTGCCACCATATGATGATATGGTTGCTTCGTAGCTCATGAGAAATTGCTTTGGGTTAGAGTGCCCATCATACATGGGGAGATGTGGCGGCTTGTATGAAGGTGGCCATGGGGTAGCCTACAACTCTACTGCCAGGGGAGAAGCATCATCAAAAGCAAAATTACCATGGTATAGATCATCATACCATCCATCATCATTGATTGGAGTTTCTTGACGAAGCTCTCTGTGTTGAGGCCCTCGTCCTTGATCGTCCTGCGTGATGTGGCGCATTTCTTTAGCTGCTTCATCGATCTTTCTTTGAAGTTTGGCTAACCGAAGCATCTTTTCCCTTTTTCTCTGCACCTAGTGATGTATAGCTTCTAAGTCTCTAATCTCCTGGTCCAACTCTTCCTCCTGAGCTATTGGGCTGGTAGCCTTTCTCTTCTGGCTCATGGCTTCTCTTAGTTTAAGCGTCTCCTGATTGGTGTCCAGTGGCTGCAAAGCAGCCCCTGGTGCTGTTGTCTTCTTCGTCGGTATGACGAAGGCAAACATTTGCCGAAGGTTGTGGAAGTGAGTTCACCAGAGATGAGCGCCAATGTTGGTTACTTGTTCTCAAATGCTGTGAATCAAGAACAAGGCAACACGATTGTTAAGTATTAAGGACTTTCGTCTTCCGAAGCATCATCTCCTTATAGATATAATGATAATCATACGAAGGTCATGAAGGACATGCCTTCATCATTTCATAGATAAGCGAGAATGCAAAGAGATGAAAACAACAAGTGAATCCCATTAATTCATTCGTACTTGCATTTCATAGAATCATGCATGAATATTAACAAGATTTATATTACAATGATACCTTTGGCTTGCTTGAAGGTGTTGATGCGAGGGAGATTACAAATTGTCACACTCGGATTTAAGGGACAAAGCCGGGTGCATCTCATATATGCGTCAAAGAAGACAACACATATAATAACAGAGTGTATAGAGATAAATGTCACAATATCATCAGAGTACTTATTACATAGCGGAAGTCTTACAAAATAAGAGATAATATAAAACAAACTAAAGTCCATCCTTGGCGCCCTAAAGTCGACTAGGAGACGCCACCTAGATCAAGTCAACTCCTCGTGATTCCTCTTGAACCACCTGTTCTTCTCCTGTGGGGGTGTGAGACAGTAAGGGTGAGATCACACATGTTCATCGCTCAACAAGTTGTGGGGAATAATGTGTATGGACTCGCCAAAGGTGGGAGCCCATGTGAAGTGTAAGGCTTAACAAAGAGGATGTTAAAGCTGAGCATTGCTTTTAAAGTTGGTCAAATTTTATTAGCAATTACTAGATATAAGTAAATACCAAACCATAATAATAATATAACAAAATTAATAATAATTCCCATGCAATGCAAATGACAAATTGAATTTAGTTCCATAATTTAATCATGCGAGAGTCCTGAGCTGATCTTGACCGTGAGCTCGGCTAGTATACCAGTTTTACACTCTGCAGAGGTTGTACCCTTTACCCACAAGTCATGTTACCCATCTACCAAGGGGTCATGAATCCCATACACCTCTACCAAGGAAGCAAGGCAGGGAAACACTACGAGGCCTTTACAAAGTTCCACTAGCTTCCGAAAATCCGCTATAGTTTATGGGAAGTGCACTTGCAAGAATCCCTCGTCTGACCGCCATCGCAGCAAAATCAACCTGAGAACCTCCCTGCATGCAACTCCCCTACTGCCCTTGCCCCTTTCGGGTAAGGTAGTCTTCCACTAGCTTTCCTAATTAGTCAGCCAAGGGGTCCCATTCCTCCCTTGTGGTGGCACGTGTTTCTCAAGTTAAGCTCCATGTTCCAATTAAAATAATATAATGATCTTGACATTAACATAAATAACATAACAAAATAAATGGAACATGGATATAATGAAATATTAACCCAAAACCATGTAAAGCAATAGCATAACTACCCAAATGATTCAGGGATAAACAAGGTAAAAAGATAAATAGTCTAGGGTGACCTATTGGGTCCCATCAAAATTAAACCTATGCATGAGTAAGTGATATTAAAGAACATTATTGGATAATAAAAGTGGTCAAGGGCACAACTTGCCTGGGATTTGAGATTCTAGGTACCAGGATGATCTTTAGATTCTTGTAACCTCAGTGCTAAACATAGCAACAGAGACAAACATGGTATGGATAAAATTAACATCACACCAAACATAAGAACAAAATGAATAATAATGATCTACGCGAAGCTACGAGATCGTGGGTTCGAGAACCACTAAAATTAGGGTTATGGTCATCAAGTTATGATGTGATTAAATGATTAACACTAGGTTCTATGTTTATTTTATAATTCCAGAGAAAAGATAACCTAAAGTACCAATTAATTCAACTTTAATCTAAATTATAAATTGACCATGGATCTTATTCTAGTAGGTTATAATGATAAGCAAAATAACAAGGCTAACCAACATAAGTTAAATAAAGATCTAATTACAGAAGACTGAGGCATGGTACAATAGATGTTGTTATTGCATAATAAATATTTATATAGGCTAACGCAACTGAAACGAGTTAAATCGGAGTTAAAGTGGAGGAGTTATGAATTTCCAAAGATTTTATGGGTTTGATACAAGATTAATTAAGAGAGAAATTCTATTATGAGCTTCATGCTAAAACAGTGTTAGTGAGTGATGAACAATATTAAAACAAAATTATAGGAAGTGGAATGAATTAATTTGGAGCTAGAATGGATTTTCTATGAATTAAATAAGTTTCTGGAATTATTTTAACACTAAAAATCATTTTCTAATTGAATTTCTGAATTTTCCTATGATTCTGGACTGCGCGCATAAAAACAAAGGAACTCGGGGGCTAGCGCGTAAAAAATGTCCAAGACTCGGTTACTCCCGGGAATGGACCACGGGTTATTTTCCATTAAAACCAGGGGCTCTTTATGAAGTTTGCCACGCAAAGGGGTATCATGAAGTTCTGGCCAACAGATATATGCCGTGTGGCAGAGATTAAATCTCGCCATGGATGGGTTAGCAGACAACCCGAATCGCTTGATTAGAATCCAACGATGGAGATGGTGTTGCCCAAAATCCGATCGTGTCTGCCCGATCTAGGTCAACAGACCAGATTGCACGTGACGAAAGGGTAAGGCATGCTACGATCAAGACTATTGTCTCAGCTACCAGCGGCCGCGATGATCACATAACCCCTTACGAACAGCGAACCAATCACAGCCATTCACGCCAATCTCAATGGTGCCCGCTCGTCTTCTTCCTCACGCACAAGCATGCGCGCAAACCTAGCAGTAGGGCTCCCCCTCCTCGACAACTCTCAGATCACTACACCGAGCACGCCAACATAGAAGATGCAATAGAGTGCGGAGGGGAAACTCACCGTCGATGGAGTGGACCCGGCCGACAATGTGTTGAGGAGGTGAGCAAGTTAACGACGGCGCTGGGTTCCAGTCCGGGGTGCACTCATACAAATGCAATGATTGCCGACGCACGCGGTGAACACCGGTGAAGGAATGAACCACGCACAGGCCAGCCGTTCCCGTGCCCTCCCTCACGCTCACCGATGGCAGAAACTTACAGGCTGCAACCCCCGATCGACTGAGACGACGAGTATCGGGACGAAAGATTTTATAGGGCGAGCTACAGCGGAGGAATCACGGCTAGTGGTTGCGGCGTGCGTATGGGGTCCCGGTATTCAACACACACTATACAGAGTGGCATCCGCGAATACGGCAGATCCCAACAACCTCTGGTGAAATCCCAAAAGATTCCCGAAGTTCGCAGCACGATATGTGGCCTGTCGGCGACCAGGATCAAGCGGAGGAAGAGGAACCTGTCCGTGGGGTCCCACACGACAGACGGCGGAGCAAGGGTTCCACTGCACGTGAGCTAGCAATCTGTAAGTAGGGCCCGCATGGCAGTGGTGAAGAATGTGCGCGTCGTTGTGGTGCGACTGGATGGAGATATGACACGTGGGGCCTGCCTATCAGCGAGAATAGGTGCGGCAGCGCTGAAGGTGGGCCGCGCAGTGGGAAAGAAAGGATGATTAGTTGGGCCACCAGATAGGGTTTTGGCCCAAAGTCTGCCTTCTATTTCCTATTTTTATTCTCTATTATGAATTTATTTTTCCTATTTTAAATTAGATTCACATTCAAATTTTGAATAAACTTCAAATGGAGTTTAAATTTAAGTGCCCAAACAGAACTCTAACTTGTTATACATGAATTATTTTATTTTATGTATCCATTATCCACTTAGTCAAACGAGATATTCTCATATTATTCCCTTTTTAATTTGCAAAAATCCAAATTCCCATCCAAGATAAAGTTTAAGAATGCAAATTTTGTACATACTAAAAATCAATTATGAAGCAATAGATATATATTTATTTTAATTGAATTATTTGTTTGATAGATGTTTGAAATATGAGAAACATTCATATTGTTTTCTTTCTTTTTAGAAAAATAGTATTTTGATGGTGGGATAAGAAGTAAAAGTTACTTCAAAATTAATTATTCATTTAATTAAATGCTTATGGTGCATCATTTAATGATATACATAATCATTTAGTTGAAATAGAAAACTTTTATATTACTTCTTTTCTAAAATAATTCTTAGTTTTCAAAATTCATTCCTCAATTTTCAACTCTCAAGTATAATTTGAGATATCTGAATTTACTATTTCATTTCTTCATAAATTTATTTTATTATTATTATTTTTTCTTATATAGATTTTGGGCCTCCCATAAATCAACGTGAACAGTACGATGCTACTGTTCATCTATTTGTAGGCATAGGACGCAGCCTGGATAAAAGTACATTTATGTCCCTGATAATCACTTATGGTCGTAATATAAGTCATTAAGGACTAAGTAGTCTTTTTCCCCTTCGGTCAGCATCATCATCATACTTCATCATCATTACAAGCCGAAGCTACCAATCTAGTGATAGCTTCGGCATATATTCTTATCATCCTTGGATCATATCTTCATCTTGTCTGCCTTCATCATAAGGAAAAGACTTTCGTCCTGAAGACGAAGCTCCCTGTAATAGCTTATGCTGAAAACAAATAGTTAATTATATTTTTGAGGACCTTCGGAAGAGGAAGACCTCCAAAAAAATGCATATGAGAATGACAAACAACTAAGTAATGTTGTTGTTCCTATGAAATCAAAGTTTCTAAACTACGAGAGAGATATATCCATTCTTATGCATCTGCTTTCATTCTTGATCTTAGAGCTAAGATGAGGGGGTTTCATAAAGTTTTTCTAAGGTTATATTCTCTAACTGGTACTAATTACTCTAGATTTCCTTCAGCTAATACCAAGTTAACTAGGATATTTTAGATCGACAATCTTAAGTTTGGTGAGGTTTTATTGAATGCTAATCCCCATCTAGCAGGTGGTTTTGGTAATGCCACAAAGGCTTAGGATGATATATGTGGTGATGATGAGTCTTACTCTTCTCCTGTAGTAAGGGTAACAGGTAGTTCTGTATCAACCTCTACATGTCCTATGTCTGGGTTATCTTCATACCTTAATAGTGACCCTGAAGCTATGTTTGGAGCTAACTTCAATATTCTAATTTGGTGGCAACAACATAATATTACCAATCATATTGTTTCTATACTTGCTAGAGATGTTATGAATGTTCTTGCTTCCACTATATCTTTAGAGTCTACATTTAATCTAGCTAGCATGGTGCTTGAGGAGTAGTGGCGCCGCCTAGCTGCCTAACACTAGACATGGTGGATGTTCTCTCTTGCATCAAGGACTGGGAGTTGGCATACCAGCACAAGCAGCACATAGTGGACAAGGAAACCAAGGATAATGCTACTTTTGATGTTATGTACTTCAATGAAGACCTAAGAAACTAGTGAGGACCCAAGCAACTAGGATGGACTGCTTTCTGTGGGACTACTGGACCTAGACATTATGTTTATTTATCCTCTTGACCTATTGTAATGTTTATGCACTGTTGAACATTTGAACTAAAACCTATAAGAAGCTAGATGTACTCTTTTTCTTACTAGGGTTTTCTCATGAGGTGTGAGTTTTTACCTAGGAATGTTTTTAATGAGGCAGCATTGCACTAAGACTCCATTATTATTTACTTGTGATGACCTTGATTTAAATGTTGTGAATTTTGTGATTATCTTGATCTAAATTCTAGACATGTGATGATTCCATCTGTACATGAATATATTTGATGTATACTAAACTTGTGATCATTTTTATGTATACTAAACTTGTGATGATTTTGAGAATATATTTCATGTATACTAATTTCTAAGATTAGATGGGTTGCCAGGTGGCACGGCCTGGTTAGCCTAATCGTGCCTCCGGTCCATCTCGACATTATTATAGTTTAGTCGTGTCGGGCCTAGGCCGAGGTTGCGACCCACAGTGTAGCCCGACCTAGTCTTAGGAAAGCTAGGCCAAGCCATGCCTAGGTCAGGTCAGCTCGACACACCCATTTGGACATGTATACTAAGAAGTATATGTTTTATATCACATAGAGAACATACCTAAATTAGTAGCATGTGCAATGCAATAATATCCAAAGCAATGAGGTTGGAATTCCTAAACAAGAATGAGCATTACTATAGAGGAAGATTAAAGAGTATTTTTCTGATATGAAATACCAACACTACTATACTAGGCAGATGTAGTACTACATGTCCAAAAGCATCCAAGTGATCTTATTTTCATAGAAAAATATAGATGGGTGTTCAAAAGTACTATTCTTTTCTAGAGGAATCACTTGTGATATTAGAGGTCCGATATAACTACCATGAATGTGATTTTCATTTTGTTTGGTCATATGGATATAAATAGAGGTAGACAACTAACATTGATGGCTTCTGTCCAAAAATAAGGAAGCTTCAAGTCAAGGTTCTTTGTGCCTCATCTACAACACCTATGTGAACTTTAATTGGACAACCATTGTATAAACACTGCCCTAACATGCAGACTTTGACACTACCTCATCTAGTGTTGGGGCGATGGCTGAACCTTAACTTCGATCACGCATCATGCTAAATTCATCTTTAGTCATAGGACACCGACGGTGTGCAGGTAGGACCGAGGTGCGGGATCTACCATCGAGGATGAGGGCCCTTACCCTTAGCTCCTCGAAGGCACCCCATAAACTTCGTTGCCCCTAGTAGCCAGCGAAGGCGAACTAGGAGGGACGAAGGCCTCTTGGCCTACACCCCTCGACCCGATCGCCTAGTTGATAGACCTAAGTCAAGGCAAAGGCATGGTAAGGTCGAAGTGTGATTGTCCCCCCTTTGGCGTCATCCCCAAGGAGATTAGAATGCGTTGAAGACCTCAAGACAAAGTCCCTAAGGATCCAATGCCTAAGGGTCAGTTGCAGTTTACCCCCGACGACCGATGGCCCTTCCCCCTCTGTCGAGGATGACCCACCTATCAGCCTCTAGGGTGAGCACAGGACACTTTACAGTTAGGCCTTGAGCGTCACTGTTCTGTAATTACCCTGTTGTACAACATATTTGGGAAATATAGCAAGTAACAAAGGGCATGAGCGTACTTTAGTACCTAGGGCCTTGTTTACCCTATACATACCCTTGTCCCATCCATGGATGGAACATGCTTGACGAGACGTTTTTGAGCTACATGCAATTCGTTTTGTTGTGCGACCTGTCTCACCTACTCTCGGGTGCTTGGGCCCATGTGTCAAAACCTAACATTTTATATCCACAGTGGGGTTTGTCTTCGTGGCACAAACTTCCTAGCTATACAACTAAATTAGATATTGGGATCGTCGAACTTGCTTGCATTATTAGATGGCCATTGGATTAATATTATAGTTCACTCAAACTTGATAAATTTTGGTATAAGTAATTAATGTAGGTGAGCTCACAATCTCTTCTATTTTATTCATTTAGAGATAGATTATTGTCCAAAAACCATTGTAGTCCAAGCATCATGTAATAATATGTAATTTTGGTATATCACAATTGTATAATAGAAGCTTGAAATATTATTATTTATAGAATGCTAGTATAGGGGTGTAACATGATAGAACGAGCATGGATTTAATAATACAAATCTAGCATTTTTTATCGAACTATTGATAGTTTCTTCATAACATTTTTTAGCATAACTAAAGGCTATCTTTTTCATAACATTTGAAGAACACAACTTTCATTTCAGGATTTTCACTTTGGTACTAGGAACTGTCTAGGTGGACCTAATTTTGCTTTAACCCCAAACTACAAAAGGTAGTTATAGAGCATCAATAAGAAGGACAACAAGTGATTGTTTTTCATCTAGAATGAGAGGTTTTTTAGTAACCTTCACATTCTATTATGAAGCCCCATTGATCTATTGTTATCAGTGCATAAGGCACAAGGCACCTTTTATAGATTATTCTTGATCTAATTAACTATACTAAACAAGAAGCACAACAAAAACTTACTAATGGAATAACCAATGAGAACTAGACATCTCTCATTTATGATTTTTTACTCCACCACTAAAAACCCTTTACTATCAAATTTGTTTTCAAAAGACAGAACCCAAATATGATTTAACTTCCAAAGAACAAGATAAATGATAGATCAACAAATTAATTACAACGTAGTACTAGAAACTCTATAGTGTAGCTACAAAATCTATCCCTTACATATATCGATAATATCTTGTATAGATAGATAAAATAATCAATTTCAGTTCTCTGGTAAATAGCTCACTAGTATAAAAATATTACACAAAGATTACTATATTTTGTACACATCATAGAAAAAGAAATAACACATATGTGGCGATAGAGAATAAAAGAGATTATTCACCCTAAGAGAGTAGAAGAAGATATTTGTTAGGCTAGAAATGTTGTTATATTTCTTCTAGTTCTACTATTTCTTCTAGATCTCCTGCGATGTATCAAAATAGGGTGGACACATTTAATAAGATTCTTAAAATATCCAACTACATAAACTTAATGTAATAGGAAACTATCACTTTACAAGCATAGAACAGAACACAAGCAATAATTAGACTTGACTTTGATTCCCAAAAAATAGAAAGTGGTGAATGGAACTCACCAAGATAGTATGCTAGAAGAAGATTAGATGGGTACCATGTGTGCATCTAAGAACTAATTTGACACTACTTCTGTAGATCTAGAGAAGCCAATGTGTAATTAAATAGGGGCATGGGAACAAACTAGCATATTATTTCATGAAAATAGAAATGAAACACCAAAGAAGAAAGAAGAATTTCCTTTTGTTAATAGATCTGCTAGAAATTACCAATACTTTTAGCAACAATCCTAAACAATATGAAGCTAAGAAGCCATATATTCTTTCCCTCTAATGCTCTACGCTAAGATTCACTACACGTAAAATGGATTTGCTCTAACAAATAACATAAAAGCTTCATATGAAAAAGGGGCATTGTATTTTGAATGACCAAATCATCAACAAAGTGACTTTTATTTGCATGAGAGATTGCAAGTAAGTATAGTTTGCTTCTTGGCGATGGAAGAATAACATTTTGACTTTGACATCAATATTCTTGATGATATGTATATAGAGTTTTTGTTTAAAAAATAAGGAAAACAAATTGAACATGAAATAAAATAAAGGTTGAATTCATAGAACGTCAATGTTATTTGAAAACTTATAACATGTATCACTTACAATGGTCTAAAGTTCAAGATAGATTTTAGAAAAGAAGAAATAGACTAAATTAAAATATTTTAATGAACACAACCATTATGGAAGAAGAAACATCACCATTTATCTTTTACATCTTAGTTCTTCACTTTAACAACTAATGTTGTATATTGAAGTTAATGATGTAGTACCTTAAGTTGCATAATAAAAACTCACTTAGATTCTTTAAGCTAAAACAAATATGCAAACCAACTCACTTGGATTCTTTAAGCTAAACCAAAAATGCAAACCATAAAAGGCTAGTTGTTTAACATGTACCTCCTAAGAGAAAGATAAACCGAATCCAATGTTCCATTTGGATTATTCAATTCTCTAAGGTCTTGGAGGATAATCTACGCATCAATTAGCTAAAAGTTACTCGTGTAAAGAAACCAACAAAAAAGGTAAATGAAAGAACTAACAAAGAAAGATATCTAATTGGAAGCTAGATAGCATAAAACTAAGCGCACATGTTTGTGCTTAAATAAGTAAAATATACAACTTTAGCTACCATAGGATTCGATGGACGCTAGTGAGCTTGCTCGCTCCAATGAAGAGGGGGAGGGGAGCTAGGATCCTTATAGTGATGAGAGGGAGACAAGGAAAGTGAAGGGGAGAAGGAGAGAGAGCGCACCTCCGCCGTGTGCAATAGGCTAGATGTGTTGGTGTGGGGCTCCTCCGATGATGAAGGTTGGTGAGCTGAATCCACGCACGTACTTGGCCCCGGTGCTAGCAAAGAGAGCATGAGCTAATCAAAAAGGTATTTCCTAATTTAGTGCATGCAAGCACATATAGCCTACTCATGACACAACAAAGAGAAAGGAATGGAAGTCTCGCATCTAGTATTACACATGGATTTGGTGAGAGGACAAGCATATCCAGTTGAGGGGGCACTAGCTCTGGACACTCCACTACTGGGATGGATAGATCTAGTAAAAGGATAAAAAGAGATAAGAATTAGGCATACCTTATTATTTTGTCATGAAGTAATGGAAAATTCAAAGTGTGAACCAACCACATGATATAAATGAGCGGCTAAATTCAATAGGGCATCACCATCTTGTTGTTGGGGTACCTTGCTCCTTCTCATAATATTTAATATCCATCTAAAGAGAGTTGTGATCTATACATGCTTCATTTTCTTTCACGTTTAGATTATTTGATTCCAATCAAATGTTAATATTTTTTATTTTTAACTGGACAATTACTTAAGAAATTTATAGCGACTCAAAACATAAGCTTTTGATAATGGAGGAAGAAGAAAAATTGTTTAAATGAAAGACATAATGTACTATATAAACCAAAGTACAATGCAACTCCCTTCAGTTGCATAATTTGTCATGTACCCAGTATGCCACCATAGTAGTTGTGAAGCTCAAGTCAATATATTGTTGGACAATCATAGAAGCAGCAGCTAGCATAGTGCATCTTTTAGAATCTCTCACATGCATTTGGATGTAGAATTTTCAGTTCAACAGAAATAAGTGTATGCTTAGAAAGAACTAAACAAACAACTAACCATACATAAAACAAACTACAAAAAAGTTAGGTGTTTGGAGGTAATTTTTGGCCCTAGGTAATTTGGATGCATAAAGAGATTGTAAGGAAAATAGACCACGATCCATGGCCCATTTGATTAAAGGTTTTGGTGTTTGACGTTCAACATAACCATTCGGACTAATGCGTTTTCTACTTTATGTTCATAGTTCAAAGGATTTAGCATGGATTTGGATGGGTGATCAAGGAGATCAACACCATAAGTGATTATGTTGATCAAGATCACGCAAGAGTCTAATACACAAGACAACGAAGCCCAAGAGAAGAAATGTGAAGAAACAAAGGATTCAGCACAACGGAGGGCATTAGACATATCCGGTGACATACCATATGTCACACTGAATTGGTGTGTGGTTAAACTAAGGACAAGGTTGAATACTGAGTGTAGTTACCTTTTTGGTGTACACCGGACATGTATGCACTAGTTTGGGCATGTTGAGAACACTATAGGGAGGCCCTAGGAGTTAAAGGGCACCCTACATATTCGGTGCAGCACCAGACTTCGCAATTGATCTAGGTACAAGGCATTGGATATGTCCAATGACAACTCTGGTGGTGTACCAGATACCCAAAGGGTTGAACGGTTGGCAATGACTAGCTCCTATGGCTAGTCACGTGGAAGGCATCATACATGTCATGTGCCTCACCAAACATGTTTGGTATTGCGCAGAAAAGTCTGCCACTTTCCAACAACTAGCTCTGAAAGCCAACTGATGTGGAACCCACCAGACATGTCTAGTGTGCCATCAGACATGTTTGATGAGTACATAGAAAAGTTGTTGAGTTCCAATAACTTTGTTAAGTGGGGAGGCTATAAATACTGCCCCAACCGGGCATTTGCAAGTGTGGAAGCTCGGAAACCACACAAGTGAGTTGAGATTCTGTAACACCCTAAAGTTCAATCTTGCGAAGACAAGGAAAAATTCTCAAAGATTTTAAATCAAAACACCTTTCCTTAAAAATAATCATAATTTAGAAGCTTCCACTCATGAATATGTTAAAAATACATAATTAAAGATACTTAGATAATCTAAATTGCCTTTTGGGTTAGGATATATGAAAGAATTAGGGTTAAACTATTTCTTAATATATATAAGTCTACAATATAAATTTGATTTCCCTAGAATTAATAAGGTATGGGTTAATCTCTACTATATGATTGAAAGCTTGTCTAAAGGAACTAAAACATATATAAAATATGTTCTTGCACAAATATGGTTTGCAAATGAACTAGTCACAAGCTTGAATTTAAATTTAAATCCAAAATTTAAAAAAAAATAGGAAAGAAAAGGGAAATAAGTGAAAGTGAAGGGGAGAACTAAGAAAAATACTACGTAAAATAAAATAAAATCAGAATAAAAATTCTTCACACTTATATTATTAAATTATACTATTCAAAATGAGGACAAGTTATTCACAAAGATTTGAATTTAAGTTTGAATTCAAATTGGATTTGAAAATGGAGAAAAGAAAATAGAAAAGAAAAAGAAAAAGAATAAAAACCCTAACTGGGCCCTGAAACCGGAATTCGGCCCATATGCCTTAACCCTCCCGCGCGGCCCAACTTCGCTTTTCCCCGCCGCGTCGCTGACATGTGGGGCCCCCTGCCCAGTCGCTCTCATCGCGCGCTCGCGTTTCATCCGGCGCCGACAGCCCGGGCCCGCTGTTCAGCCTCTCTCTCACCGCGCGGAGTCCGTCGCTCAGCTCGCGCGTGACCTGCTGACGTGTGGGGCCCAGTTCGCAGGCTCAACGCGGTCGTCGTCTTCATCCCCGTGCTCGGTCTTCACCGCAACGATCTCCGCGAAGCCCGCCGGGAATCTCGTTCCTCGTGCCCGTGCTCGGACTTCGCCGCCTGGGTATAAAGACCGGGCCGTTCCTTGGCGTCCGTATCATCCACCATCACCGAGAGAGAGAGAAATCGGAGAGGAGCGCCGCCGCCACGGCATAACACCATCCGCCGTGCGCTCGTCTTGCCTACGAGTGCGTTCCAAGCTTGGGGATCAGCCCGGGGGGTTCCGTCGTCGACGCGAAAGCTGTGCGTGGCGCTATCGGGTCGAGAACCGGCCGACTCCGACCGGAATTGCTGACCGGAGTTGGGACGCCACCGCGGATCGACGCTTCACCGTGGGCAGTCGTCTCTGCGCCATTATCGACGGTGAGTTCTCCTCCATGCGATTCGCAGTACCCTCTAGATTGCGTGGCACCTTTTAATTTGAGGCTTAGCGCTCGGGGGAAACGGATTTCGCGAGCTCCGGCGATGGCCCACCGCGGTTGGTGGGCGGCGCCACCGTCGCTCGGCGAAGAGTTGGGGGAAGAAGGTAACCCACGTCGCGACCGTCGGATCGCGCACGGGCGGCCAGGATTAGAACCTGGCGTACCCTTTCGCCATATTGAATCCTCGCCGTCGATCCGAATTGTAACGGTCGAGATTAGAGCATAGAATAACTATTCGGTTACATTGTTTCCTGGCCATCGGATCTCGATCTGACGGTTAATATTGCGTACCGCTTCGGCGCCCTCCAGATTTAATCTGCGCCCTCGGTGTTTAATCCAACGGCCGAGATTTAGAGATACCCCTTCGCGATGGTCATTTTTCTAAAGAGCCCTCGGGCTTTAGTCTAATCAACCCGCCGTCCCCTCGGGTGGGATTGCTGTGTCTTAGGGAAACTTACCCCGAGCCCCCTTCAGTTTCTTATAAATGAGGCCCAGTCCAGTGCAATAATAAAATGATTAAATGAATTAGAAATTTGATTTTTAATACAAAAATAATTGCTAGAACTTAGATAATTCATATTTAATTCATTTTAGCTCCAAATTGAGTCATTCCAATTCCTAAAATTTTGTAATAATATTCTCTATCATTTAAAATCACTGTTTTGACATGAACTCGGTCAGAAAATTTATTTATCATTTAATCATATTTTAAACACATAAAACCTTTGAAAGTTCATAACTTGAATTCCACAACTCCAAAATTAATAATTCTTTTTCCTGCGATCTTATTTTAATATGTAGATTATTAATATGTATTTTGGCATACATGTTTGGTGTAATGTTAAATTTGCCTATACACTGTTTGTTTGTATTACTACGACTAGCAGTGAGGTCACGAGTCATCTGAAGTTCATCCTGGTACCTGGAATCTCAAGGCCCAGGCAAGTTGTGCCCTTGATCACTTCTTTTCACCTACTCATGTTCTAGTTAATCATAATGATCTGCATAGGTTAAATTTGATGGGACCCAATAGGTTACCCTAGTTTGACTATCTTTATACCTTGTTCACCACTGAATCTTTGGGTAGTACTTGCTAGTGCTATATGTGGTTTTGGGTATGAAGATACACCATTCATGATTATACTTTTGTTATCAGTGGTTATTTATGGTTCATGTTAAGATCATTATGTTAATTGGAACATGGAGAACCACCCGGGAAAACAGTGCTACCATAAGGGTGGAATGGGACGCCCTTGGCTGATTAATTAGGAAAGCTAGTGGAAGACTACCTTACCCGAAAGGGGCAAGGGCAGTAGGGGAGAGGTCAGTGCGGGGAGGCCCTCGGGAGGATTTTGCTGCGATGGCGGTCCTGCAAGGGATTCCTGCACTGGATCTTCCTATAAACTGTAGCGGGTTTTCGGAAGCTAGTGGAACTTTGTAAAGGCCTCGTAGTGTTACCCTGCCTCGCTTCCTTGGTAGAGGTGAATGGGATTCATGACCCCTTGGCAGATGGGTAACACGGCTTGTGGGTAAAGATGCGCAACCTCTGCAGAGTGTAAAACTGGTATACTAGCCGTGCTCACGGTCATGAGCAGCTCGGACCCTCACATGATTAATTTATGGAACTAAATTCAATTTGTCATATGCATTGCATTGCAGGTGGTGTTGTTACTTTTTGATCTATTATTTAATCGGGTTTGGTATTTACTTAAACTTAGTAATTGCTAATAAAATTTTGACCAACTTTAAAAGCAATGCTCAGCTTTAACCATCTTCTTTGGTAAGCCTTACACTTCACGTGAGCTCCCACCTTTGGCGAGTTCATGCACATT
Organism: Zea luxurians; assembly: GCA_029449295.1. Taxonomy (NCBI): domain Eukaryota; kingdom Viridiplantae; phylum Streptophyta; class Magnoliopsida; order Poales; family Poaceae; genus Zea; species Zea luxurians. The sequence continues at coordinate 36,699,589 of JAOPSE010000001.1, read as the reverse complement.
ATTCCCCACAACTTGTTGAGCGATGAACGTATGTGAGCTCACTCTTGCTGTCTCACATACACCACAGGTCAAGACCAGGTACTGCAGGATGATGCTCATGGAGGATGCTGTGATGAGTTCGTGAGAGGTCTAGGTCGTCGTCTCCCAGTCAACTTTGGGTTGCTGGACCGTTGTCTCCTTATAATGTAATTATTTATTTTGTATAGAACTCCTGTTATATATAAAGATGTGACATTCGATCCTGTGCCACTTTACATCATATGTTTGAGACTTGGTCCCAGCATACCTGGTGTTTATGTTAACCCCGGGTTTTGGACCCCTAAAATCCGGGTGTTACAGAAGTGGTATCAGAGGAATGTTGACTGTAGGACGAAACCTAGATAGAACTGGATAACCAATACTTACCTTTGCTACTCTGATTCTTTTCTAAACTTATCTTAATCTTTTCTCATCTATTTCCGCTTTACTCTGATTATTCTTACCTTTTCATTCTAAAGACAAATGTGGATTTCACACTTTGAAATCCTGTACCTAAAGTGACTTTTAGGAATAGGAGACCTATTCTTAGGAACAAAAACAAAACTATTTTTTTAGATATCTATGAACTTGAATGTTTGTTCTTATGATACTTGTCTGATTTGGATCTTTGATTGAGTGTGATGGGTTGTCCACAATTGCATCCACATATACACATAGGTATAAAAATATATTTACAAAATAACTAGACAACCTAGATTATCCCCATTGGAACATATCTAGCTTAAGAGATTTATCTTATCCTAAAAAGCTCTCATTCTAACCAATTCATCTTATCTTAAAAGATTCTCCCTTATCTTAATAGATCCATCTTATCTTAAAAGATACTCATCCTATCTTGAAAAGATTGTATCTCATCCTAATAGGTCTAACTGGTCTTAAAAGATTCTATCTTATCTTTATGGATCCCTCTTGTCCTAATAAGCATACTTATCCACCCTAGTTTAACAACCATGATCTAATGCAAATTAACTAGATCTTATCTAGTCAAACAAGTCACACCAATCTAACCCAGATCTGATCAAATTTAAAGTGACTTATCAAACATGTTAGATAATACTGATGAAATAGTTTAGACTCTAAAACTATAGAACCAGTCTTAACTTAGATCACCCTGCACTAAATTAAGAATGTCAGATCAACTTGGCCATATGCAACTACCTTAACCATCCAATAGTTGCATAACCCCTCGATTCTAACCCAGCAAGAGATTCTAACCAACCTACACATAATCCATCCTACTCAGATATATCTTACCCTGATAGATCTATCTAACCTAAACTAGTCTAATCTAGTCACATCCAATTTAATCTAGATCTTATCTTACCTAATGTGACCTGATCCAGTGTGGTCTAATGTTATCTAACTTAATGTGGTTCACTTAAACAGATTAATGACACTAGTAGAAGAGATTAGACCCCACTAGCCATATATTAAAATTATCTTAGCACATTGGATCAACTCAAACCCAACCCATAGTGCCATAATGAATAGTATGACCTTTCTATTCCCACCTAATAACAAACAAACTTTTAACCTACATCTTGTAGCCTATCTCACCCATGTATATCTCTCATCTTGACAGATTCTATCTTACCCTTGGATATTCACCTTATATGATTGGTTACCCCAATCTGGACATAAATTAAGCCCTACCAAAGAATCTATAGATTATAACCAACTACTAGCTTATCCATTCCGCTTAGTAATTTCCTTTGCAAAACTATTACCACATGCTTCTAACTTTCATGGTCAATACCAGGAAAGGAAAGATTATCACGTAACAACAAACAGAAAATGAATCCTCCAAATCCTCCACCTGTTGACCTCAATCAAGTGGTTGCTACCCAAAGACTGGTAATACAACAGTTAACAGACATGGTGACCGAGATGCAGAATCAGATAAGACAACAACGCGAGGAAATACGTCAAGCCCGCCAAGAAATAAGGCAAGCACGGTTGGAGAGACAACAACAACAACCTCCACCACCACCACCAGCTTCACCAAGCTACATAGATATAAATTATGATGATTTGTAAGATCTAGGTGTTACTTTAGTTAGTAGATGATATGATAATATTTTAGAAGAAACAATAAGGTCTATTGACCCTATGTTTTGTTAAAGAATGATACCTCATGCTGAGATTTCTTTGTTTGTGCATATGTTCCGAGAACAATATGAATATACATCCCTTTTCTTACAAATCTCGAGGACGAGATTATTTTTAAGGGGGGTAGGATTTGTAACACCCTAAAGTTCAATCTTGCGAAGACAAGGAAAAATTCTCAAAGATTTTAAATCAAAACACCTTTCCTTAAAAATAATCATAATTTAGAAGCTTCCACTCATGAATATGTTAAAAATACATAATTAAAGATACTTAGATAATCTAAATTGCCTTTTGGGTTAGGATATATGAAAGAATTAGGGTTAAACTATTTCTTAATATATATAAGTCTACAATATAAATTTGATTTCCCTAGAATTAATAAGGTATGGGTTAATCTCTACTATATGATTGAAAGCTTGTCTAAAGGAACTAAAACATATATAAAATATGTTCTTGCACAAATATGGTTTGCAAATGAACTAGTCACAAGCTTGAATTTAAATTTAAATCCAAAATTTAAAAAAAAATAGGAAAGAAAAGGGAAATAAGTGAAAGTGAAGGGGAGAACTAAGAAAAATACTACATAAAATAAAATAAAATCAGAATAAAAATTCTTCACACTTATATTATTAAATTATACTATTCAAAATGAGGACAAGTTATTCACAAAGATTTGAATTTAAGTTTGAATTCAAATTGGATTTGAAAATGGAGAAAAGAAAATAGAAAAGAAAAAGAAAAAGAATAAAAACCCTAACTGGGCCCTGAAACCGGAATTCGGCCCATATGCCTTAACCCTCCCGCGCGGCCCAACTTCGCTTTTCCCCGCCGCGTCGCTGACATGTGGGGCCCCCTGCCCAGTCGCTCTCATCGCGCGCTCGCGTTTCATCCGGCGCCGACAGCCCGGGCCCGCTGTTCAGCCTCTCTCTCACCGCGCGGAGTCCGTCGCTCAGCTCGCGCGTGACCTGCTGACGTGTGGGGCCCAGTTCGCAGGCTCAACGCGGTCGTCGTCTTCATCCCCGTGCTCGGTCTTCACCGCAACGATCTCCGCGAAGCCCGCCGGGAATCTCGTTCCTCGTGCCCGTGCTCGGACTTCGCCGCCTGGGTATAAAGACCGGGCCGTTCCTTGGCGTCCGTATCATCCACCATCACCGAGAGAGAGAGAAATCGGAGAGGAGCGCCGCCGCCACGGCATAACACCATCCGCCGTGCGCTCGTCTTGCCTACGAGTGCGTTCCAAGCTTGGGGATCAGCCCGGGGGGTTCCGTCGTCGACGCGAAAGCTGTGCGTGGCGCTATCGGGTCGAGAACCGGCCGACTCCGACCGGAATTGCTGACCGGAGTTGGGACGCCACCGCGGATCGACGCTTCACCGTGGGCAGTCGTCTCTGCGCCATTATCGACGGTGAGTTCTCCTCCATGCGATTCGCAGTACCCTCTAGATTGCGTGGCACCTTTTAATTTGAGGCTTAGCGCTCGGGGGAAACGGATTTCGCGAGCTCCGGCGATGGCCCACCGCGGTTGGTGGGCGGCGCCACCGTCGCTCGGCGAAGAGTTGGGGGAAGAAGGTAACCCACGTCGCGACCGTCGGATCGCGCACGGGCGGCCAGGATTAGAACCTGGCGTACCCTTTCGCCATATTGAATCCTCGCCGTCGATCCGAATTGTAACGGTCGAGATTAGAGCATAGAATAACTATTCGGTTACATTGTTTCCTGGCCATCGGATCTCGATCTGACGGTTAATATTGCGTACCGCTTCGGCGCCCTCCAGATTTAATCTGCGCCCTCGGTGTTTAATCCAACGGCCGAGATTTAGAGATACCCCTTCGCGATGGTCATTTTTCTAAAGAGCCCTCGGGCTTTAGTCTAATCAACCCGCCGTCCCCTCGGGTGGGATTGCTGTGTCTTAGGGAAACTTACCCCGAGCCCCCTTCAGTTTCTTATAAATGAGGCCCAGTCCAGTGCAATAATAAAATGATTAAATGAATTAGAAATTTGATTTTTAATACAAAAATAATTGCTAGAACTTAGATAATTCATATTTAATTCATTTTAGCTCCAAATTGAGTCATTCCAATTCCTAAAATTTTGTAATAATATTCTCTATCATTTAAAATCACTGTTTTGACATGAACTCGGTCAGAAAATTTATTTATCATTTAATCATATTTTAAACACATAAAACCTTTGAAAGTTCATAACTTGAATTCCACAACTCCAAAATTAATAATTCTTTTTCCTGCGATCTTATTTTAATATGTAGATTATTAATATGTATTTTGGCATACATGTTTGGTGTAATGTTAAATTTGCCTATACACTGTTTGTTTGTATTACTACGACTAGCAGTGAGGTCACGAGTCATCTGAAGTTCATCCTGGTACCTGGAATCTCAAGGCCCAGGCAAGTTGTGCCCTTGATCACTTCTTTTCACCTACTCATGTTCTAGTTAATCATAATGATCTGCATAGGTTAAATTTGATGGGACCCAATAGGTTACCCTAGTTTGACTATCTTTATACCTTGTTCACCACTGAATCTTTGGGTAGTACTTGCTAGTGCTATATGTGGTTTTGGGTATGAAGATACACCATTCATGATTATACTTTTGTTATCAGTGGTTATTTATGGTTCATGTTAAGATCATTATGTTAATTGGAACATGGAGAACCACCCGGGAAAACAGTGCTACCATAAGGGTGGAATGGGACGCCCTTGGCTGATTAATTAGGAAAGCTAGTGGAAGACTACCTTACCCGAAAGGGGCAAGGGCAGTAGGGGAGAGGTCAGTGCGGGGAGGCCCTCGGGAGGATTTTGCTGCGATGGCGGTCCTGCAAGGGATTCCTGCACTGGATCTTCCTATAAACTGTAGCGGGTTTTCGGAAGCTAGTGGAACTTTGTAAAGGCCTCGTAGTGTTACCCTGCCTCGCTTCCTTGGTAGAGGTGAATGGGATTCATGACCCCTTGGCAGATGGGTAACACGGCTTGTGGGTAAAGATGCGCAACCTCTGCAGAGTGTAAAACTGGTATACTAGCCGTGCTCACGGTCATGAGCAGCTCGGACCCTCACATGATTAATTTATGGAACTAAATTCAATTTGTCATATGCATTGCATTGCAGGTGGTGTTGTTACTTTTTGATCTATTATTTAATCGGGTTTGGTATTTACTTAAACTTAGTAATTGCTAATAAAATTTTGACCAACTTTAAAAGCAATGCTCAGCTTTAACCATCTTCTTTGGTAAGCCTTACACTTCACGTGAGCTCCCACCTTTGGCGAGTTCATGCACATTATTCCCCACAACTTGTTGAGCGATGAACGTATGTGAGCTCACTCTTGCTGTCTCACATACACCACAGGTCAAGACCAGGTACTGCAGGATGATGCTCATGGAGGATGCTGTGATGAGTTCGTGAGAGGTCTAGGTCGTCGTCTCCCAGTCAACTTTGGGTTGCTGGACCGTTGTCTCCTTATAATGTAATTATTTATTTTGTATAGAACTCCTGTTATATATAAAGATGTGACATTCGATCCTGTGCCACTTTACATCATATGTTTGAGACTTGGTCCCAGCATACCTGGTGTTTATGTTAACCCCGGGTTTTGGACCCCTAAAATCCGGGTGTTACAGATTCCATCTTAGAGCTCTTAGACACCCAAGTGCTTAATAGAATCACTTAGTGATTAGCTTGAGTGCTTTTGTGAAGTGCTTAGGTTAGTTATACAGCTGCTATAGCGCTTGTTCTAGGTTAATCCCTAGTGAGAGAACTCAGAGAAGTGAGGAATAGACCCCTCAAATCCCTCAATGCTTGCACATGTCGTTTTAATTAAATTGAGTGGGGTGAGAGTCTTGTGAGATCACACCAACTGCGTTAGTGGTGTGGATGCCATCATGTACTAGAGGAAACAAGGCCCACGATGTTTCAACCAAAAACTCAATAGTGAAGATGGCGGGGAGCATTTGAATGCGGCCAAAAGTGAAGCACCACTTTCATGTGGATAAGGCCCATGGCTAACTACATATTTACCTGACCAAGTGCTTGGCTCTCACATGAGCTTCCCTTTGTGTAGGGGCACAGACGAGGATTAGTATGAAACTTGTGTGGTCCTTGATACCTCTAAAAATATCGGTATTTATATGGGAGTTTGTATGTCTATAACATTTAATCATCCATATTTACTAGTTTCCTTTGGTTGTTTGCATTATCATATTGGCTTAGTTGATAGGTCTGAACCTAGGATGCAAAACTATTTTTGCAGTAGAGGTTGAAACACTTAGACAAAACCTTAGTTGCACTAGCTTGCTTGGTTATCTACATAGGTTTCGTTTAAGAGATAAAATTAGAGGCCTAAACTAGTGCGAAAAGGAGTTGTTCTAATTCATCCCCCTCCTTAGACGTTCATGTTCCTTTCAATGGGTATCAGATCAAGTGGCTCATTTGGAACCTTTTGGCTAAACCACCATTCAGCTGACACTTAACTAAGAGGGATGGATGAATACAAGTAGACGACCTCACCTTAGCGACACTAAACTTCCCTATTACAGTGCTAGAATGGGCTTGCTACTTAGAGGCTATTGATCTAGATGTTTGGAAAGTCACTCATGATGAGATGAAACCCCTTAAGAATCCTGAGAAGCTCACCACGAGTGAAAATAAAGAAATACATTTCATTACTCGTCCTAAAAACTGCTTGTACGAATCTCTTAGCATGAGCATATTCAATAAAATATTTACATTAAAAACTAATAATGAGATTTGGCTTAAATTACATGAATATAATTCTTTTACAGTGAAAGATCATAAGCTTAGATATATATCCATGATTAAATTTAATCTTTAATGAGCTCAATTCTTTTAGCATAAATAAGCTAGGTGATGTGGACATTTTGAGGAAGATCAACTCCCTATTATCACAACAAATATAAGGGAGCATCATCGTCATCCTTCATAATATGGATGACTTGAACCAAATGACCTTGGCGCTCTTAATTGACAGGATTTTGGCATTTGAGATGCCATGAAAGATGGGTCAAGAAGAGGCCACTTCATCAAGAGGAATTCCTTTCACATGTGAAGAGCATAAAAGAATGAAGGGCAAGAAGAAAGTTGAAAGCTCAAGTTCATCAAGTCAAGAAGAATATTAAAAAGATGAAGAAGGAGATGATGATGAAGATGATCAGACCTCCACATCATCCTCTAGAGATGAAGATACAACCCAACATGTGAGAAAATTAATGAGCATGATTCACAACATTAATCCCATGGGTGCTTCTATAGGTAGAAGATATCCTTTTTAAAATTGTTGTGTTTTGATAGGTGGACCCCAATGCTTGGGAGCAGGTGAGAGGCACAATGCACAACAAAATGTTGGGTTGAGTACTTTAGCGTCTCGTCGAGCCTGTCCTATCCATGCAGTCCGGCTACAGGACATGGGTATTTATAGGGCGACCAGGGGTAGGTGGCCCTGAGTACATTGGTACCCCTGGTTACTTACTACATCTCTAGAACATGCTATGCAGTGGGGTAACTACAACATAATGACATCCTAGGGCCAGTCACACTAGGGCATTTACAAACCCACTTGACTGATGGGCTTGGTGGGACAGACCATAGCCTTTATGTGGGCCCTCTACCTTTGCCCATCTCTATGGCCTTTGGGTATCTCGGCTTCTTCATCTTTGCTAATGGTCATGTTGGACGCCCTTGGTGTAGTCCAACAAGGTGTCCAAACATGAATGGTGTCAACAACAAAGTCATCAGTTTCAGGATTCTATCGTTTCGGCTTCAGTCTTTGCCTAAGATGTGCAGCAGATGTCATCATAATCGACAAGCCCTCATAGGCGCCAACCTTCAATGTTTGTTGGAGTCTTCATCAACCAATCTGTAGCCCCAAAGGGGTGTAGGCTAGCTAAGGACTCCGGGTGCGCTTGGTCCTGCGTTCATCGATAAGGTTAGCTTTGACATTATGGTGCTTACACGAGGGCTGATTGATGTCTGGTTCGGCCTCTGTCCCAAAAAACATCAACTGTAAGGACAAAGAAAAAGGGGATGCTTCACTTGTGGGGATATAATGGTCACTTCTAGGATGATTTCCCAAATAAGATCACATCTAAGAAAAATAAGGGTAAAGGCCAAGCTCTACCATCAATCAAGACTTGGGGTGATTCATCAAGTGAAGATGAACCCCGACACATGAGAGGTTACCATCACTCTTCATCATGCTCATCCCACAGATGCTTTTTGGCACGAGGTAATAGTAATAATTCATCCTCTAGTGAGTATTAAAGTGATGATAGTGATGATGAAAATGGAAAACCCTCAATAGATGAACTTGTGCATGTCATCAAATTTTTTGAAGAGGTGTGCACTAAACAAAAGCTTAAATAAAATTACTAAAATTGAAATATGTTATCTCATAGAAAGCTTATCAAGATTTACTTAATTTTTTTGAAACATTTGCAAATTTGAATGTTGAGGTAACAACTAAATCTGAGCAATTAGAATCAAGTGCACCACCCTCAACTACTGATGAAATCTTAATGAAAAGAATGAAAAAAATTAAAAACAAAGCTAGCTAGCTCGCTTGAAGCTTATGAGATATTGCTAGAGAAAATTGAAGTCCTTTGCATGCGTAACAATGAGCTAACTAGCAAATTGATAGTCGTGTTTTTCTATTGGTATTTATTGACATATATACTTTCAATTGGTTTTTATTTTCAACTGATAGACATGCATACTAGGATAATCATAAGGTTGGATTGCTTGGTTTAAATTCATACCCTTGGAACAACCCTACATGGTTTAAAGTGGTTAAAGGCACATAACATAGCTAGTTTAAATTCATAATTAATGGTTGTTGGGGACTTGTTCTCAAATGCTTCGAATTAAGAACAAGGCAACATAGAGAATTAGATATAAAATTCCTTCGTCCGCTGCAACATTACTCCTTCGTGGATTTAATGAGCTTCGTACGAAGGTTATGAATAATATATCACGAAGATTACTGTTGGGGGCCTTCGACTCCCGAATGTCCTCAAAAACATAGTTTGACAATGTTTTCCGAGTGTAATATGTGAACAGGCACCTTCGGAGTCAGGTCGCGGGTATACAAGAGCAGGGTTAAGACAAAGCTTGACTAGAATGAAAAACGATCATGACGAAGGATAAGACGATCACGAAGCTATGTGCAGAAAAGCTTCGGCGTAACGACAGAAAAGAGGAACCGACTTAAAGATGAAAAGCCAAATTGGACCTTGAAGAATTACTATAGAGTTATTGATAAATGTAAGGGGTATCAATGTAATTTTGCAAGGGCTGCGTCCCGTGCCTATAAATAGGTGAACAGTACTCCCGTACTGTTCACGCTGACTTGGCATATGCTTTTTTGCATCACGACTATACCTTTACTTTTTGTCTATCTGAAGGTACATTTGTAATTTGTTTTTATGAATTTGGTAATAAAAATAAGTGGATGATAATACTCGTATCATTACTCGTGTTTTATATATGTATGCTCCTTTTTACCATCTATCAATCATACGAAGGTCTTTTCTTTTGTAACCTTCGTCCAAGATTCATTATATCCGAAGGGACATAATGTTTTCAAGGACGAAGGAGTTTACCATTTAACACTTTTTATGTTGCCTTGTTCTTAATTCTTAGCATTTGAGAACAAGTCCCCAACATTGGCGCCCACCGTGGGTGAACTCACGTCTATTTTTTGAGTTTTGAACACCTTCGGCAAGCGTCACCTTCGTCATGCCGCCTAAAAAAGCTTCAGCGACAGGGGCTGCTACTCTGCAGTCGCTGGACCCCAATCAAGATGTCGTTTCTCTTAGGGAGGCCTGGAGCCAGAAGAGGAAGGTCACCAGTCCAACGCCTCCGGAGGACGACTTGGACCAAGAAATCCAAAATTTGGAGATGATCAATCAACAGGTCCAACGGAAGAAGGAGAAGATGGCTCGTCTAGCTGATCTTCAAAGGCAGATAGACGAAGCTTCTAAAGAGCTTCGACATCTTGCTCAAGATGACCAGAATCAAAGGCCCCCGCGCAGAGAGCTTCATCAAGAGGGCTTCTACAACGAGGGCGACTGGTATGAAGATTTCCATCACGGGAATTTTGCTTTTGATGATACTTCTCCCCTGTCAACAGAACTGTAGGCTACTCCTTGGCCACAATCTTACAAGCCACCCCAGCTTCCCATGTACGACGGTCATTCAGATCCGAAACAATTCCTGATGAGTTATGAGGCAACCATATCTTCGTATGGTGGCAACACAGCGGTCATGGCAAAGTATTTCGTCATGGCTGTCAGGAGTGTGGCACAAACCTGGTACTCCTCTCTTAGACCAGGGACAATCACCTCATGGCAAAAGCTGAAGGATATGTTGATAACCAGCTTCCAAGGGTTTCAGACGAAGCCAGTCACTGCTCAAGCTTTATTCCAGTGCACCCAGGACCACGAAGAATACCTTCAGGCATATGTCCGAAGGTTCCTACGTCTGAGGGCACAGGCACCAACAGTGCCCAATGAAATTGTCATTGAGGCCATGATCAAGGGGCTTCGGCTAGGACCTTCAGCTTAGTACTTTGCCAGGAAGCCTCCTCAAACTTTGGAGAAGCTGCTCCAGAAGATGGACGAGTATATTCGAGCCGACAATGATTTTTGCCAAAGAAGGGAGGAAGCTTTCAGGTTCTCTAAAATGACCAGGGGCTTCGGAGGAAGATTCTATCCGAGGCACGTTAGGTCAATTCATAATTCTACTCAAAATGATGACAAAGGGAGTCAACAACAAAGGCCACAGTGCTCCTCGCAAGCTTCGGGGCAACAGCAAAGCTCTTTCCGGCCGCCAGCGCCAAGGGGCAGAGGCGCCAGGGGCTTCAGGGGAAGATTTGGAGATCAACCAAGAAAAATTTACTGCCTATTCTGTGGTGAAGGCAAGGGCCATACCACCAGGATGTGCCATATTACTATCCAGAAGCAAAAGGAGCTAGCAGAAGCTGCAGCGCAACAGAGTCAGCCGAAGCAGGTTATGCATACTGCTTCGTACCATTCGCCTTACATTCCAGAATATGTAGGCAATCACCCTGCAGCCTCTGTTGCTTCGGCAAGCCAACCCCAAGCTTCCTGGCAACAGCTTCCACCGCCACCACTAATACAACGAGCTCCGTAGCCAGAAGGGAGCCAACACTCTCATCCCCAGAAGGACTTCAGAGAGGAGTCCGAAGCTCGCACAGTCAATAGCACTGTGCCAGAGTCGAAGCACATTTACTGACAAAATATCCTACCTCCACAACAACTTTTTGCACTTTCACGTTCAGTTTTACTTTCTTCGTAGTAAAGAACAATTATGGGAAGTTTAAGTGTCTTTTATCGTTCTTCAAATTCTTGTAGCTTATTATCATAATGAAAATATATCTCCTCCATAGGCTTGAGTTGCCGAAGCACAAGAATTTATGGAGGCACGGAGAACCTTCGGATTATCGAAAACTTGTCCTAAGGAACGAGCTATAACTTTTTCGAAGTAATAAAAAGTCGTTCCTAAGGGAGCGCAGTGTAAGTTTTCTGGTCGAAAGTCGTTCCAAAGGGAATGCAGAGCTTACAGCGAAAAATAAACGCTGATTCCGCTGAAAGTAAAAGGCGAAGAAGCTCCTAAGGGAGGCTTACAGCGAAAAATAAATGCTGATTCCGCTGAAAGTAAAAGGCGAAGAAGCTCCTAAGGGAGGCTTACAACGAAAAGTCAGCGCTGAGATAAAAAGATTGTGTGCTCTATTGCAGGGATATTTGTATTTTCAGCATAAATGTCATTTTGCATAACATAACATCATTACATCATTTTGCATAACATAAGCATAATCCATCGTTTCGCATGTAGAACAGGAAGGGGACACAGCATTGATCTTCGAAGAATGTTTTGAAAAAGAGAAAATCGTGCTAAGGCACAAGATAAATTGAGAAGAAGTGTAGCTTCATTTGAGAGGCAACATAAGACTTTTTTATGGATTCAAAGAATGTTTTCACGAAGTTTGGAGACTCTTCATCAAAGAAGTATGGCAAGTCTTGTGATACATAAAAGATTTTCTTTACGAAGCATGAAAAGAAGGGAAGGTGTTTTTTCGCCGAAGGCTCAAAAAGCGGTATGTATGAAAAAATTTCATGCATCGTAAAGAATTGAACCATAAATAGATTATATATTACATTCAAAGTTACAAAGTTTTACACATGTCATGTTCCAAGTATTTTTACAATAGCATTTAATCTTCCCTAAGAACTACTTCTGCAGCTTCGTTTAGTAGCTGATTGACAACTTCGTCCATGATGGCTTCGACCATTTGTCTAATTTCGTCGTCCCCCTTCGGGGGAGGGTCCGCAGATGCCTCAGCGGGTTCTGAGGGTGGAGAGGACACGGCTATATTACTATTACAAACTACGAATAAAGTTCAAAATAAAAAATTACAACAAAATAAAAATCACTAATTAATACCTATTTGCCCTTCGGGCCCTGTGCTTTTTTCAGCAGCTCTCGCTACCTCCCTAGCATCATGGATGCCTTTTTTGCTTCTCTGAATGATCTCTTGAGCCATTTCTCGGCCGCCATTGTCCCAAATGTCAGTGAAAAATTTTCCGCCGACCTGGCTTGCTTCGGCTGAAGGGTCTTTGATATCTTCAGAAGATAAACTAGCTTCAGATTGTGCCAAAGATTTCACATGCTCGCACCCTTTCTTCTCTAAAATAGTAACAATTCCCCTGGCGCCCAAAAAAGCACAAATGTCCCCGTGACTATTCAAGATTTCATCGAAGGCATTAGCTTCGTGACTAATCCATTCAATCGGGCCTTCTAGATTTCCCCTTGTGAAATTTTCTTCACTAGAGAACGCGCCAACGCTGGCGAAGCTGGATTTTATTTTCTTAACACACTCTATGGATTTATCATAGCACCTCTTCTTCGAAGCACGAAGCTCTTTAACATTTACTTCCAAATGATTTGCCCATTGATCACTTAATTCTCGTTTTGTTTCTTCAAGAATGCGTTCTTCTTTAGCTCGGGCTAGTTGTTTCTGAAGATCTTCGATTTCGCGCTTCTGAGCTTCGGCTTGAGTTTTAGAGTTAGCTTCGTCTTCCTTCATTTTTTCCACCAACGTAAGCAGAATTTTGTCCTTCTCCAAGGCTTCGTTTCTTAGCCTGATGACCTCTGTTCGAAGGTTGTTAAGAGCAATGGTGCAGCTCTCATCTTCGGCATTCTTTTGTGCCCTTAAGGCATTGCTGAGTATTAAGCCCTATTCAAAGAATGAATGAGTTAACATAAGAACAAAAGACTAATTCAAAATTCATAAACTTCAAAATTCACAATTTTTGTACCTTCAGACTATTGTATGCCAGGCTATCCGCAAGATCGTCCTTCGTCATGGCGCAAAGGCCAGCTTTGAGTTTCGGGAACCCCATGCTTCTAGCCATCTCCCGGCAGACGGATAATTCTTTATTGTCTGGGAGACAGTATAGGAAGTCATCTTCGTTTGTTCCATTGAACACTACGGCCCCCTCGGATACTTCAGTTCTCGGGCATAGTGATTGGCTTCAAAAATCTCTTCTTCGGATAGTTTCTTCCCCGAAGCATGTCGCACAATATAATCATGTATTTTGGAAGATGCTTCGGGGGTGGTAGTGTCGATTTCCTCAATCAAAATCGGCTCTGTTGTTTTTGTTTTTTCAGCTTCTAAACTTGCCTCTGACATTTTTTCGGCTTCCAAAGGTTGTATCTTGGTGGGCTCTGAAGGCCCAGCTTCAGTTTCAAATTGTTGCTTTGAAGTTTCAGCAACGAAGCCTTCAGCAGACACTTCAGAAGTTTCAACGGTTTTCTTTGGAGTTATGTTTGAAGATTTAATTGTCTCCAAAACATCCAGCACATTAACCATCCTTTTTATTTTCGGGGTCGCTGTTGGCCCCTTTTGGCTTTTAGCTGCCTCAACTTTTGATGAAGGACTTAAAATGTCTAATGTTTTTCCTTCTTCAGTTCTCGGTTCTTCCGTTTTCTCTATTGCTGGTGCTTCGGCCATTTCTTCGGATTTTGGCGCTAGAGTTGGTTCTCTGGCTTCGCTGGACGAAGAAGCCCCACCAATAAACTCAGGCACTGTGGCCAGCTCAATACAGCGTGGAGGGTGGGTGAGCACTTTTACCTTCTTCCTCTTCGGAGCTGGTTCCCTAGGAGCAGCCGAAGCAATTTCCTTTGCAGGAGAAGTATTTTTCCTTTTTTGGCCTCGCATTGGATAATAGTAGTCGGGGTAGATAAACCCAATTGCATCAAATACTCGGTTGAGTCTCTTCTACTTTCGGCCTCCGAAAGCCGCTGACAATGCAGTATTTTCGGCCTTTGAGTATGCCCCAAGCAATTCATCACTTACATTCTCAATGCTTTTTAGCCAATCATCATTTGGTTCAACGAACTTATCTCCATACTTGAATGTATATTTCAGCCTGATTAGCCCACCCTCGCCAGCTTCTTTAACGGTCTCCTTCGGCATTTCCCAGTTATCTGCAAGTGGCCACACTCTGAAGGCAATGTGCTCTTGCATTAAGTCCCTAGTCCCAATAAAAGAGCAGACTACGCCGAAGGCTCTCTGACATTCTTTAGCTGCTTCGTCCATTTCTACCTTTGGTTTCCGGAGTCCAAAGCGCTGCCAGATAGGGCGCATGATGATATCTTTAATATCTTCTCGAACCTTCAAATCGTTCTTCACATAGAACCATTCCTTCATCCATTCTTCGGGTCATCTCTTCCGAAAAGTTAGCACAGGACAGCTTGACCCAGAGCGGGCACCGAAGCTATAACAACCAAAATTATTATGATATTGCTCCTTACCCCAGGGCTTCGTTTCATATACTAGCTCGTGTATATTGTAAAAGCTTTTTGCACTTGGCTCCAGGCCCTGGCTCCTCACGGCCCAGATGAAGACTCCCAATCTTATCACTGCTTCAGGGGTAAGTTGATGAAGGTAAACCTGATATATTTTCAGAACTTCTACCACAAATCTGCTTAGAGGGAATCGTAGTCCAGCTTTAAAAAAGCTTCAGAAGATCACGACTTCATTATCTTCGGGAGTCGGCGTAGTTTTCTCTCCGTCATCTGCCCTCACAATGGATATATCTCGGAAATATCTCACCTCATATTTTCAAGGTGACTCTGCTTTATAGTTGATTTTCCGAAATTTGAGTGACTAGGCCGCCACGGGCGATCTTTGGAATCCTCCCCACCACTATCCACATCATAACTATCATTGTCGCCAGTATCTTCAGATAAACCCTCCAAAGTCTCCCTGACAATCTTCTCCGTATTGGTCTTCGACATTGATTCAAGAAAACACAGGCGCATTTCCTCAGAAAGACTTAGCTTCAAAGCACCAGCAACTTTCTTATCCTCAGACATCTTCGCGAATGCTGGCAAACCAGACTTGAAACCGAAGCTTAAAAATTTAAAACCGAGCAAATGCTGTCGCGTGCAGGCTGAAAAGCTAGGTGAGTAAAAAGCAGATGGCAAAAGAGCGTGCCAAATAAACTCGTGGTGAGCTCATATTTATACACTCAGTGTGTCGAAAACTGGAGGGCCCCGCTTGTCAATGACTGTTGCTATTCTAGCAAAAGGAAGGTGTTTTTTCGGACCTTCGGCATAAAGCCTTCGTCCATTTCGCAATATGAATTTATCATTACAGTAAATTAATATTGCGAGGGGCTACTGTTGGAGGCCTTCGGCTCCCGAAGGTCCTCAAAAACATAGTTTGACAATGTTTTCCGAGTGTAATATGTGAACAGGCACCTTCGGAATCAGGTCGCAGGTATACAAGAGCAGGGTTAAGACGAAGCTTAACTGGAATGAAAAACGATCATGACGAAGGATAAGACGATCACGAAGCTATGTGCAGAAAAGCTTCGGCGTAACGACAGAAAAGAGGAACCAACTTAAAGATGAAAAGCCAAATTGGACCTTGAAGAATTACTATAGAGTTATTGATAAATGTAAGGGGTATCAATGTAATTTTGCAAGGGCTACGTCCCGTGCCTATAAATAGGTGAACAGTACTCCCGTACTGTTCACGCTGACTTGGCATACGCTTTTTTGCATCACGACTATACCTTTACTTTTCGTCTATCTGAAGGTACATTTGTAATTTGTTTTTATGAATTTGGTAATAAAAATAAGTTGATGATAATACTCGTATCATTACTCGTGTTTTATATATGTATGCTCCTTTTTACCATCTATCAATCATACGAAGGTCTTTTCTTTTGTAACCTTCGTCCAAGATTCATTATATCCGAAGGGACATAATGTTTTCAAGGACGAAGGAGTTTAACATTTAACACTTTTTATGTTGCCTTGTTCTTAATTCTTAGCATTTGAGAACAAGTCCCCAACAATTATATTTTCGTGATCAGAGATAAAATAATGTGAAAAGAAATATAAAATACAAAAATGCTACAGAATGATAAAAATAAATAATATTATTTTCTCTTTCTGTATAATATGAATTCGGATATTAAAACATGGTAATTAGGTACATTTATACCTTTCGTCTTGGCAGCACGGCGTCAGCAATTACAAGATTGCGTGAACAGTAAAGGAGTATTGTTCATCTATTTATAGGCACAGGGCGCAGCCTGTGAGAAATTACAATCATGCCCCTTACAGAAGATCACAATTGTAACTCAGACTCTTTATGGACTAAAAAGTCATTTCATCTTTAAGTCGGTTTGTTCCTTCGTCTTTGGATACGTTCTAGTGTCGAAGCTTCATGAGCGATAGCTTCGATATTACGTACAAGCGGATTTGTCGAAGGTGTTTCTTTCCGTAGGACCTTCGGCGATGAAGCATGGTCCCAACAGTAGCCCCTTCACGGCGCTAGATCGTTTTTCGTAACGAGCTTGAACCGTGAAAAAGTCTCCTTAAGCTTCGGGTAGCCGAAGGTCCGAAAAACACCTTCCCTGGGCTCGTTGCCGAGAAACGATATAACTTCCAAGCGCAAAGTAGTCCCAGCATGCTCATTTACCTTCTCGGGTTTTGTGGCCCAATGTTCAGTGAGTGCGGGCGACTGTCTGCCCGGTGTAAGAGGCTTGACGATTCACCTTTTTACCTGCAGCACTATATAAACAGACAGGTAGGTGTAAAGTTACCACAGCATTCATTGCAATTGCACTGTTTTGCTGCCAAAAATTTCACCATAGCCGAAGCTTGATCCTTGCACTCAAACGAAGCACCATTCCGGATTCTGCTTCGTCACAAGAAAAGCTTCGGGAAAAAAGGTTATTAATTTCAAAAAACCTTTAGGTGTTCATAATCAAATGGCTAGGTTGCGCTCCACTGCCAGGATTGAGCGTGAGGGAGACGAAGCCGAAGCTTCTGAAACTGTTCTTATTTCCGAAGCTTCTGAAACTGTTCTTATTTCCGAAGCAATGAGGCGGTCCGGGCTGGCAACATCAGGGGATGCACCTGCTGCCGAAGTGAAAGGAGCTGATGTTGAAGAAGTTGAATTTGAAGATGAGGACGGTGCAACGCCATCCAAACCCAGTCACTTGGAATTTGGGAAATCCACTATTAACAAAGGTGATATGGCTAAGTTATTGAAGTTAGGCTATTTCAGCGAAGATAAGAAGGAGCTAATTCGCTTTGGGGGAGAGGAGGTTACCCCAAAGCCCGAAAAAGATGAAGTGGTGGTTTTTAAAAGCTTCTTCAAAGCAGGGCTAAGATTCCCCCTGCATGAGATGATTGCAGATGTGTTAGAGAGATTTGGAATTTATCTTTGTCGGGGACCATAATTAGGGGTACCCTCAAGACTCCTAAATCTCAGCTGGTAACCCCCATCAGCACAAAGCTGCAAAGGCCTGATGGGTGCGATTAAGTCCAGGATCGGTCCATTCGACGGACGCGATCACGCCTCGCCCGAGCCCAGCCACGGGCAAGGGCAGCCGACCCTGGAGGATTTACGTCTCGCCCGAGGACCCCCTCCAGCAACAGACACACCTTCGGCTCGCCTGAGGCCCAGTCTTCACCAAGAAGCAACCTTGGCCAAGTCGCCACGCCAACTGACCGAATCGTAGGGGCATTTAATGCAAAGGTGGCCTGACACCTTTATTCTGACGCGCGCCCTCCAGTCGACAGAACCGAAGTGACCGTAGTCACTTCGCCGCTCCACTGACCGGCCTGACAAGGGACAGCGCCGCCTGCGCCGCCCTGACTGCTGTGCCACTCGATAGAGTGAGGCTGTCAGCAACCAAGTTCGACCTCATGCGCCATAGGAAACTCCGCTTCGCCCGACCCCAGGGCTCGGACTCGGGCTCAGCCCCGGAAGACGACGAGCTCCGCTTCGCCTGACCCCAGGGCTCGGACTCGGGCTCAGCCCCGGAAGACGACGAACTCCGCTTCGCCTGACCCCAGGGCTCGGACTCAGGCTCAGCCCCAGAAGACGACGAACTCCGCTTCGCTCGACCCCAGGGCTCGGACTCGGGCTCAGCCCCGGAAGACGAACAACTCCGCTTCGCCCGACCCCAGGGCTCGGACTCGGGCTCAGCCCCAGAAGATGACGAACTCCGCTTCGCCCGACCCCAGGGCTCGAACTCGGGCTCAGCCCCGGAAGACGACGAACTCTGCTTTGCCCGACCCCAGGGCTCAGACTCGGGCTCCGCTCCGGAAGACAACGAACTCCGCTTCGCCCGACCCCAGGGCTCGGACTCAGCCCTGGCCTGAGCCGACGGTCTCCGCCTCGCCCGACCCAGGGGCTCGGACTCGACCTCGGTCTTGGAAGACAGACTCGACCTCGACCTCGGAGGAGCCTCCGCCTCGCCCAACTCAGGGCTCGGACCGACCACGTCACAGGAGGCGCCATCATTACCCTACCCCAAGCTGACTCAGGCTACGAGGGACAAGACCGGCGTCCTATCTGGCTCGCTCCGCTAAACAAGTGATGATGGCGCCCCGCATGCTCTATGACGACGGCGGCTCTCAGCCCCCTTACGGAAGCAAGAGGACGTCAGCAAGGACTCGACAGCCCCGACAGCTGTCCTTCCACAAGGCTCCAGCGCTCCTCCGACGGCCACGACACCACACGAACTGGGTGCCAAAACCTCTCCGGCTGCCACGATGGCATGTACTTAGGGCGCTAGCTCTCCTCCGCTAGACACGTTAGCACACTGCTACACCCCCCATTGTACACCTAGATCCTCTCCTTACGCCTATAAAAGGGAGGTCCAGGGCCCTCTTACAGAGGGTTGGCCGCGCGGGGAAGGACGGGACAGCGCTCGCGCAAGGCCGCTCGCTCCCTCCCACATGGACGCTTGTAACCCCCTACTCCAAGCGCACCCGACCTGGGCGCGGGGCTAACACGAAGGCCGCGGGTTCCACCTCCCACGCCTGTCTCCCTCCGGCTTCTTCCCCCCTTCGCGTTCTGCCTCGCGCCGACCCATCTGGGCTGGGGCACGCGGCGACAATTTACTCGTCGGTCCAGGGACCACCCGGGGTCGAAACGCCGACATTTGGTGCGCCAGGTAGGGGCCTGCTGCGTGTTGACGAACAGCTTCCCGTCAAGCTCTAGATGGGCAGTCTCCAGCAACCT
This sequence comes from Zea luxurians, assembly GCA_029449295.1. NCBI lineage: Eukaryota > Viridiplantae > Streptophyta > Magnoliopsida > Poales > Poaceae > Zea > Zea luxurians. Next base: position 36,679,837 of record JAOPSE010000001.1, on the reverse strand, counting down.
CTCCAGCCCGGGACGGTGCTCCGTTTCGGGAGTCTGTAACACCCCAGGTGTTACCATGGCTAGAGCCCACCTTGCTATCAAAGGGTATGAGCCCCTGTGGAAGAACTTAATGAATAGAAGCATAAGGGCCTTGGAAAGCTAGAGGTTAACCAAGGATTGTGAGTAATCAAAAGCATTACTCTGATCCTTGCACACTTACTACCTTGGATGAGAGGGGAGAAGAACCCTAGACCTCTCTTAGACCCTATCTCCCAAAACCCTAGATAAGAGGGGAAAAGAGAGTGAGCACGTGTGCAAAACATGAGTAACTTTTACCCAAACCTTAAGTGACCTTGTAACCAGCAATTAGGGGAGGGAAATATTGCAAAAAGGCCCCTGGTGAAACCCCAAATCAAATCACTAAGTGGAGAGAGAGCTAGAGCTCTCTATTCCTCCCTAAGTCCATATTTAACCCTAGTTTAAGGATCAGCCGTGTTCACCTTGAAGATGGCATCAAATCCACTTGTGATCTATACCAAAAATGTGGCATACTACCTAGGGCACCCACTGGAAAAAGTTGAGCCCGAGACTTGGACGTTTGACATGCCATGGCATGGCTTTTGTCGCGAAGTGCCCAGTGTGAAACACCTGTTTTGGCATCCAAAGATCTCCCTCCCTAGGCCATATCTGCCCCGACTTCTCACAGTTGAGTGACAGCCCTAGGTGCCAGGAAGAGGTCTGCGCCGAACCTTTGCAAAGATTCGCACGTTTGCGACCTCTGTCGACGTTTGAACACTGAAAGAAACAAACCGCCACGTGTTCGACGCGTTCTGCCGCGCCAGAGCACGCCCGCGCGCGCCCCGCGCCGCGCCCGAGCCAAGCCGACGCCCCGGCCGCGTCCGCGCCTATAAAACCCACCCCAGTGCTCGGTTGTCTTCCCCATTGCCTCCTCCGTACCTCGCCGGACTCGCCCGAGCCAGCCGTTGCCTCCGGCGACCTCCCTGCGACCCGCCAGTGCCGCCCGAAAGCCACCGCCGTGGCCAACCCCTCTCCCGTCCTCCTCCGTTCGATCCAAGCCCCCAGCTAGCTTCCTGGTGAAGCCGTGAGCCTTGCTCAAGCTTAACCCGAGGGCCCGCGTCACCGGAGTAGCCGAATCGCGCTCACCGGAGTTCAAGAACCCGCCGGCGCACGTGGACCGGGTAAACCCCTTCACCATTTTCCGATTCGATGCACGCATGGCCTCGGTGTCATCCCGTGAAGCTCCTCGTGCCCATTAATTGAACTCTACCGCCGTGGTTTGGCCGGAGCAGGCGTCGCCGACGATCCCCGCCGCCTGTGTTCGTGGCCAGGGGAGCTCCGACCACCTCTGGCGCCGACCCGCACATCGACGTGACCGTCGTGACCTCCCGAACGTCACTGACCACCTCGCCGGGCCTCCCTCGCCGCCGGTAAGCCGCGCCACCCTTTCTTTTCCCGCGGCTACTGTTTCAGTGAGGGAGGGACTGCGGGTGAGAGGGAGAGAAATCGAGGGGGTTAAGTGAAAAGTCAGAGACTCAAGTGAATAGTGGCCCGAGGGTAGATCTGCGAGGTTTGAATCGGTTTAAACCCAGGGACCTTGGAGCAAACTGCTTTTTCAGAAAAACTTAATTAAAATCTGATTTAAATTCAAACAGAAACTTTAAAAACCCATAACTTCTGTTTGATTTACCCAAATTTGGTCAAACCAATTTTGCTAGACTCTAAATAATGTAACCTGTCTAAGAAAAATATAAAACCCCATAAGTACTAGAGAAAAATATAAGGTTCTGATTTAATTTTAGTTTTGGCCAAAAGCTTAATAATAGCAAGAAAAATGGTTGTACCATTTAACTAGGGTTAGAAAAATTTGGAGAAGTTTATATCTACCTACTGACCTAGTTAAAAATGTTAAACCCCTCTGTCCACTACATTAAGTTAGTTTTGACCCCTTATTCCATAATATGCTTAAAGTTAAGAAAAATAGAAAAAGTGACATAAATAATGAACCAGAGGGCACCCCTATTTTTGTTGAGCTACTTAGTCAATGTAGTTCACTGGAAAAATGTATCATACCCTGTTGTAGTGTAAGATAAGAAAGATACCTTTTAAATGAAGAAAATAAGGATAACTTAGAAAAACCCTACAAAAATAACCATAAGGAGAAACCTCCCCAAACCCTAGGATAACTAATGTGTTGATAGTAAGAACTTAAGAAAAATCTGAAATCTGTTGTTTGATATTTTTCAAATAACAAGTTAGTTCTAATCACCCTTTTTGCACCAAAGTTTAGAAATCCACCATTAATTAACCATCATGTGGCTCTCTATCATTTTTGGTACAAGAGCTTACTATCACTATTAGAGGCCAACAAAAATAACCCTTAGGTCAGGACCCACTTTAATAAAAGACTTGTAGTGCAAAGTGGCCCATTTTGCCTAACTATTGTTATTTTTGTTTAAGACCTAGCTTTTGTACCTTAAGCCTCAAATTCTTAAAACAAGCTAGAATAGCCAGTGACAACCCACTGTAATTTTTACAGAATTTTTGGAAATTTTTAAATACTGTCATAGTTCAAACCTGTACTAGAAACCCTGGATGGAAATTAAAGAAAGGAAAATGGGTGTTGTAAATCGATATCCTCATAAGATTCTTTATAAATTGTCCACTAAAGTCTATAAAGGCAATGCAAATCCAATATGTTATCCTAAAGGAAAACCCAAACCTAAAAGGTAATAAGTCTATATATACCACTAGGAGACCCACATAGCCAGTGAACCCTAAGTTAATTCTTGACTTAAATTCTATAGTTTAATGTTATTAAATCTTGCATAATCATAACATACATTTTCATTGCATTCGATAGACTGTAATCTTGCTGACGGAGAGTACATCCTCGTGCCGGAGCAAGGAGCTGCCCAGGAGGTTGCCCCAGACCCAGCACCAGAGCCTGCACCAGAGGACCTGCCTGCCACTGCTTTGGAAGGCAAGCCCCGGTTTTATGCATACCCTGTTATTTATGCTATTTTACTTCACTTAATGATTGTAGGATTGATTGTGCACTTAAGTGTAGGAGTTGCTTGAAACCCTAGTTGCATGATCTCAGGAATCCTTTTTGAGATGGATACTAGTATGCTAGGTCGAGTAGCTGCTTTGCTAATTAGGGATCTCGGTAGAAGTCGAGTGATTTTTCTAGCACTCGCGCGAGGTCAGGACATTGATTGTAACCACCTTTCATATCACATTGGTGTTGGTATGTGGACACGGATCCATGGGGATACGTGGTCTACGAGGTAAAATGGAAATAAGGATTAACGTGCGGATACCTGTGTCAAGCGTTTGAACGTACTAAACATATGCCGAGAAATATGGTAAATCGGTAAGCCTAGTACCTGAGTGAACCTGCCCGCAGACATACCCCCTCACGCGACCTGAGACGTAGTCTCCCATTCCGGTTATGGTGGGTACAAGTGCGGTCACTGCACGACGGCCAGTCGGGGTCAGTGAGGCATTGTACGCCAAGGCGGTGAGACCTGATCTGTTGCCAGGGAATCAATGGGGACGGTTGATGTGTGTGGGGACGGAGTGCCTCGCCACGTCGTGTGTTTAGGTTTACCTTGCAAGGATAAAAACTCGATTCGAATCGTCTGCTTCTCGCAGCTAATGAGACTGCTTGATCCATTGTACTGCATTGAGTAACAAGTGGAACTGTGATGAGATGATACAAGATGTTGATTGGTAAAAATGCTTGCTACTATGTATGAGTAGATAGTACACTTTTAGCCTTAAGAGAGTCACACTTAATTTTGACAAAGTTAAAATCTGGATTTAGAAACTCAGTTAGTGCTTTTGGCAACCAAACCCCACAGCCAAACAGCTGCATGTCTAGAGGTAGAGGAGTATAGACTCCTCACACCGAGTAAGTCTAGCTGAGTATTAGTATACTCAGCCTTGCTTGTGGCATAATTTTTTACAGGTTCTCTGGAGGAAATGGTTGCTGGAGTGACTTGGCCATCCACCCTGCCACCGGGTTGGACCGTCGAGTGGGACCCCGCCTCGGCTGAGGAGGAGCATGAGGAGTGATGGGACAGGCTTCCCCATCTCTCCGTTTATTTATCGTTAGTTTCATTCCGCTGCACTTCGAACGATGATGACTACTTTTGGCAAAACTCCGATGATGATGATGATGATGTAATAATAATTAACACTCTTCCATGTATGGTTTTATGCTTTATTGTATTTGCTCTGTGACTCACCATCGAGTGAGCTTGTGGTACTTGATCCTGTCAGTGGCCGTGTCGGGCTAGATCCGAGGGATTGACGGGTTATTCCCATTTAAGTGTGGTCTAGCCGCTAAGGCAGGGCTTAGGCACTTAAGTTGGAATAATTCGGGCAGTTCCGCCACAGCTGGTATCGGAGCTTGTACCACCACAGAGGAATCAGTAAAACATGAGTACCATCCCTTTTCTAAAGTAAAACTTGATAGAAACAATGATGGATAAATAGTAGGGCGAGCAGGATAGACCTAGGACGTGAAGCCTTAGGATGGTAGAAGGGTAGCTAGGTGGCTAATTAACTAGGCCCTACAGGCCACTTTTACAGGATGGGAGTTCTTCCCTATTCCTTTTTTTTCTTGTGAGGTCGTTCAGGACGTGCATGCATGCATTCTTAATTAAGCAAATGAATAACTAAGTAAAAGGACTTAAAAATGAGATAGCAGCCAACTAGGTCCCCAATGCCTTTTTCTTTTAGCTAGAGGCAGGCTGAGTTTTATTTTCCTTGTTCTTTTTGTAATTCTTTTTCTTTACTTACGCTTAACCGTGCACAGATGACTTCCCACGGATCTTCCGAGGATGGAGATGCACTGACCCACACTGACGGACTTGCACGAGAGGGTTTTCCCCGCATCTTGTGGGAGGTACTTCAGGGGGCCGGATACCTGACACCCCCTCAGTACGCGGTGCAGCAGTTCGAGAAGCACCGGGTGCCTCGCTGTAGGGTGAGGATGACTTTGGAGCCTCATCCCCTGCAGCCAGGTTGGCGCTCCTTGGACTCCGAGTCTTTCGGGTACCGAGCGGAGGACACCATCGAGGCAATCGCTCTGCATGGACTGACTACCTTCTGCGGATTCCATCCCTTGGAGCTGGCTACCCACCCCATTGGGTTGTTCCCCGCGGAAAAGGAGGACGACCCGATGTGGAGGGATCGGGTGGAGCATGCCAAGGACATCTGGGCTCTCTACCCAGGCCACACCGCTCACTTGTCGGTACGGTGCATGAACGCTCTGTATCGTCTGCAAGTGATGCGTGGGGAGGCCATGTCTCATTTGATGGCACTACTGGAGGCTACCAAGATCACCCTGGACAACAGGGAGGAGCTCGTGGTGGATTTATCCCAGGAGCTGGTGGAAAAAGATTTGCAAGTGGAGCAGCTGACTGACGAGATTCATGAGTTGGAGGAGTTAGTGGGCACCCGGGAGAATACTATCGAGGTTCTCGAGGATCAGCTCCTCAACACCCAGCAGCAGCTAGCGGAGGCTAATGCGCACCTGGACATGCATCACTAAGAGATCCATGATGAGGAGGCTGACGAGGACGTGGACATCGAGGGAGGAGATGAGCCTGCCTCCAGTGTAGACACCGCTGGTTCAGGGAGACCACCTTCCCCCGAGTCCAGCGTTGCCTCATTCGCTCATTAGACGCCAGGCTAATCCTAGAGGTTGATGATAGTTGGACTCCTCGCCGCTAGCTTAGCTTTTGCACCCTTAGGGTACTAGGCTAGGTAGAGTTGAGTCTTTTGATCATTGATGTAACCAGTGTTAAAACTCTTTTGGAGGTTCAGGGATGATTAATGGCAGTTTAAATTTGGACGGAAGGTTTATGTTTTCGTTTTGTTTTATTTGGAATCTATCAAATTGCTTTAACTTCCCTACCAAGTTTGAACCTTAAGCTTGGAGATATGTTATTGAGCAACCATGTGATTTTTCAGATGGCTGGGAGAGCGCGCCGTGGTCAGAATGAGCACGTTCCTCCACCGCCACCGCCTCCCACTCTGCAGGAGCTCATGGCCCAGCAAAATGAGATCCTGAGACAGCTAGCTCAGCGTCAGCCACCACCTCAGCATTATGGTGGAGACCATCAGCGTCACCCTGTCGCTGCTACCTACCAGGAGTTCCTTAGTACTCAGCCACCACTGTTTACCAGGGCGGAGGACCCACTTGATGCAGATGTGTGGTTGAGGGTGGTGGAATCCAAATTCCCACTGCTCCATGGGGCTTGCTCAGAGGTCACCAAGGTCAGGTTCGCCACCCAGCAGCTTCGCGGACCTGCGAGGACTTGGTGGGACCATTTTCTTGCTATGCAGCCAGATGGTAGAGAGGTGGAGTGGAGGGAGTTCAAGGCCGCTTTCAGAGGGCATCATATTCCAGCTGGCATCATGGACCGGAAACTCAACGAGTTTCTGGCACTCACTCAGGGCAGCAGGACAGTGTTGCAATATGCCCAGGCCTTCAATGATTTGTGTCAGTATGCTGGATATCATGCTGATACGGATGAGAAGAAGCGAGACAGGTTCAGAAGGGGGCTCAGCACCAAGCTCCGTGATCGACTCAACACCGTTAGGGCCAACAGTTACAATGAGTTGGTCAACATGGCTATCTCCCAGGAGGACTGCATCCTAGCTCGACAGGCGGAGAAGAAGAGGAAGACCCCTGTGGCAGGACCCTCATCTCAGCCACAGCGCTTCAGGATTGTGTCGGACACACAGAACAAGGGGCCTCAGCAGCAGCAAGGGAGATGGGTGATCAGGCCACCACAGCAGCAGCAGCAGACACCCAACCGCGCCCAGTTTCCAGCTCAGAGGAACAATCAGCAGCAGCAATACCGCCAGGCCAATGATAACAGGTGTTTCACTTGTGGCAGCACTGGACACTATGCCAAGAATTGCCCCAAGAATCAGCAGAGGCAGGGGCAGAATGTTAATCAGAACCAAGGGAAGAGGCAGAAAGTGCAAGTGAGGCAGGGCAAGCTGAACTTCACTACAATGGCTGACATTCCAGAGGGAGCACCCGTCATGACTGGTATCTTTACAGTTTTAAATTTTCCTGCTATTGTTCTTTTTGATTCTGGTGCTTCGCATAGTTTTGTCAGTGCCAAATTTAGTGTCAAGTGCCAGTTGCCTTTTCACCACACCAACGGGGCTATTACCATTTCAACCCCAGGAGGCAGGATTGCCACTAATCAAATCAGCATGAAGGTGCCTCTAAAGTTTGGTAGTTTGATAATTAAAACTGACCTTCTTATCTTGGGACTGGATAGTGTGGATATCATCTTGGGAACTGATTGGTTGACCAAACATCAGGCAATATTGGACATTGCAGCCAGAGCCATTGAAATTCATTCCCCTGCTTATGGCGAGACTGTTTTGTATTTACCCAACCAGAGTGGTACCCGGTCTTGTGCCTTTGTTATGGCAGAATCCCCAGTGAGGAAGATCCCAGTAGTCTGTGAATACCCTGATGTTTTTCCGGAGGAATTGCCAGGAATGCCACCTGACAGAGATATTGAGTTTGCCATTGAATTACAACCCGGGACTGCTCCTATTTCTAAAAGACCTTATAGGATGCCTCCCGCGGAACTGGTAGAATTGAAGAAACAATTGCAAGAATTGTTGGATAAGGGGTTTATTCGTCCCAGTACTTCACCATGGGGATGTCCCGCCTTATTTGTGAAGAAAAAGGATGAAAGTTTGAGGATGTGTGTTGATTACCGCCCTCTCAATGCGGTGACTATCAAGAACAAGTACCCGTTACCCCGCATTGATGTTCTGTTTGATCAGTTGGTAGGAGCCAAGGTATTCTCCAAGATAGACCTTCGCTCAGGCTACCATCAGATCAAGATCCGTGCCAGTGATATTCCCAAGATGGCCTTCTCCACTAGATATGGGTTGTATGAGTTTTTGGTGATGTCTTTTGGGTTGACTAATGCCCCGGCTTATTTCATGTACTTGATGAACTCGGTATTCATGCCAGAGTTGGATAAGTTTGTGGTCGTTTTCATTGATGACATTCTGGTCTATTCTAAGAATGAAGCCGAGCACACTAAACATTTGCATGTCGTGCTTCAGAGACTTCGTGACCATCAGTTGTACGCTAAGCTGTCCAAGTGTGAGTTCTGGCTGAAGGAGATAAAATTCTTGGGTCACACGATTTCTCAGGATGGGATATCAGTCGACCCTGAGAAAGTGCAGGAGGTGATGGACTGGAAACCTCCGACTACAGTGAGACAGATTCGGAGTTTTCTGGGATTGGCAGGGTATTACCGATGATTCATTCCGGATTTCTCCAGAATTGCCAAGCCAATGACTGAACTGTTGAAGAAGGGAGTCAAATTTGAGTGGAGCCAAAAGTGTGAAGAGGCTTTTCATACCTTGAGGCAACAATTGACAACAGCCCCAGTGCTAGCCCAACCCGACAATACCAAGCCATTTGAAGTTTATTGTGATGCTTCTGGTACAGGATTGGGATGTGTTTTGATGCAAGAGAATAGAGTGATTGCTTATGCTTCCCGAGCACTCAGGCCCCATGAGCAGAACTACCCGACACATGATCTGGAGTTGGCAGCAGTAGTTCATGCCCTCAAGATATGGAGACACTACTTGATGGGAGCTCACTGTAACATTTACACTGATCACAAGAGTCTCAAGTACATTTTCACTCAGGCAGATCTGAACATGAGGTAGAGAAGATGGTTGGAATTAATCAAGGACTATGATTTGGAGGTGCATTACCATCCTGGCAAGGCCAATGTTGTGGCAGATGCCTTGAGCAGAAAGGCCCAATGCAATTGCATGAACATGGATACAAGAGTCACCACCCTGTGTGATGAGTTGTGCAAGCTGAATCTGGAAGTTGTTCCTTCCGGTGGATTGAGATATATCGCAGTGGAGCCCACGTTGCAAGAACAAATAGCTCAGGCACAGTTTGGGGATAAGGGTGTTCAGGTCATCAAGGATATGATCAAGCAAAAGGCCGAGAAATACAAGTGTTTCCGTCAGGACAGCAAGGGAATTTTATGGTTTGAAGATCGATTGGTGGTTCCCAAGAACCCAGAGCTCAGAAGGAAGATACTGGATGAAGCTCACCTTTCCAAATTTTCCATGCACCCTGGTAGCAACAAGATGTACCATGATCTCAGACCTCTTTATTGGTGGACCAGGATGAAGAGGGAAATTGCCAAGTACGTCTCAGAATGTGACACTTGTCAGAGGGTAAAGGCTAGTCACTTGAAAGCAGCAGGCCCTTTGCAACCCCTTCCCATACCATCTTGGAAATGGGAGGACGTTTGCATGGACTTCATAGTGGGATTGCCCAATACCTCCAGGCACCATGATTCTATATGGGTTATTGTGGACAGATTGACCAAGACTGCTCATTTCTTGCCAGTGCACACCACCCACAAGACAGAGAAGTACGCGGAAATTTACGTGGATCAAATAGTAAGATTGCATGGCATCCCAAGGACCATTATATCTGATAGAGGAGCACTGTTTGTGGCACGCTTTTGGGAGAAACTGCAAGAAGCTCTCGGGACCCACGTAATCCGGAGCTCAGCTTATCACCCTCAAACAGATGGTCAGACCGAAAGGGTAAATCAGATTTTGGAAGACATGTTGCGGGCATGTGCACTACACTATGGAAAGGACTGGGACAAGTGTCTCTCCTTGGCAGAGTTCTCTTACAATAACAGCTATCAGTCTAGTCTAAAGATGGCACCTTTTGAGGCCTTATATGGGAGAAGATGCAGAACCCCGCTAAATTGGTCTCAAGCAGGAGAAAGGGAAATTTTTGGGCCAGATTTGGTAATTGAAGCAGAGGAAAAGGTCAGAGTCATCAGGAAGAACTTAGAAGCTGCTCAGGCCAGGCAAAAGAGTTATCATGACCAGAGACGGAAGCCTCTACAGTTTGAGGTAGGAGATCATGTCTATCTTAAGATATCACCAACCAAGGGTGTCCAGAGATTCGGGATCAAGGGCAAGTTGGCCCCTCGTTACATTGGACCCTATAAGATCAAGGCAAGTTGTGGACTCGTAGCTTACCAATTGGAATTGCCACCCCGTATGTCAGCAGTTCACGATGTGTTCCATGTATCTCAGCTGCGGAAATGTGTTCGTCTACCCACTGAAGTGCTACCGGAACCAGACATTGAGATAGAACCAGACTTGTCCTACCAAGAGTACCCCGTCAAGGTATTGGATCAGAAGGAAAGATCAACTCGGGCAAGATCAATCAGAATGTATAAGGTTCAGTGGAGTCACCATTCAGCAGAAGAAGCTACATGGGAGACGGAGGATTTTCTACGCTCTCGCTTCCCCGACTTTCTGCCCAAAGGAGTCGGTATGTAACCCAAAACCCCACCCCCACCTGCCCTTTGAAGTCAATTATAAGAAAAACTTAGATAACAAGGATAGTCTAAGTTATGGATTTAACTTAAGAAGGGCTTCCTTCTGAAGTTGCAAAGAGGATGACATTCGAAGAGCAGCTAGGAAAGTGGAACTTGAGTTTCAGGGGGAAAGTAGCACCAGCACACCTTCGAGCATCCCTCCAAGGGACTCTACCTAAAATCTCGGGACGAGATTCCTTTAAGGGGGGAGGGCTGTAACACCCCAGGTGTTACCATGGCTAGAGCCCACCTTGCTATCAAAGGGTATGAGCCCCTGTGGAAGAACTTAATGAATAGAAGCATAAGGGCCTTGGAAAGCTAGAGGTTAACCAAGGATTGTGAGTAATCAAAAGCATTACTCTGATCCTTGCACACTTACTACCTTGGATGAGAGGGGAGAAGAACCCTAGACCTCTCTTAGACCCTATCTCCCAAAACCCTAGATAAGAGGGGAAAAGAGAGTGAGCACGTGTGCAAAACATGAGTAACTTTTACCCAAACCTTAAGTGACCTTGTAACCAGCAATTAGGGGAGGGAAATATTGCAAAAAGGCCCCTGGTGAAACCCCAAATCAAATCACTAAGTGGAGAGAGAGCTAGAGCTCTCTATTCCTCCCTAAGTCCATATTTAACCCTAGTTTAAGGATCAGCCGTGTTCACCTTGAAGATGGCATCAAATCCACTTGTGATCTATACCAAAAATGTGGCATACTACCTAGGGCACCCACTGGAAAAAGTTGAGCCCGAGAATTGGACGTTTGACATGCCATGGCATGGCTTTTGTCGCGAAGTGCCCAGTGTGACACACCTGTTTTGGCATCCAAAGATCTCCCTCCCTAGGCCATATCTGCCCCGACTTCTCACAGTTGAGTGACAGCCCTAGGTGCCAGGAAGAGGTCTGCGCCGAACCTTTGCAAAGATTCGCACGTTTGCGACCTCTGTCGACGTTTGAACACTGGAAGAAACAAACCGCCACGTGTTCGACGCGTTCTGCCGCGCCAGAGCACGCCCGCGCGCGCCCCGCGCCGCGCCCGAGCCAAGCCGACGCCCCGGCCGCGTCCGCGCCTATAAAACCCACCCCAGTGCTCGGTTGCCTTCCCCATTGCCTCCTCCGTACCTCGCCGGACTCGCCCGAGCCAGCCGTTGCCTCCGGCGACCTCCCCGCGACCCGCCAGTGCCGCCCGAAAGCCACCGCCGTGGCCAACCCCTCTCCCGTCCTCCTCCGTTTGATCCAAGCCCCCAGCTAGCTTCCTGGTGAAGCCGTGAGCCTTGCTCAAGCTTAACCCGAGGGCCCGCGTCATCGGAGTAGCCGAATCGCGCTCACCGGAGTTCAAGAACCCGCCGGCGCACGTGGACCGGGTAAACCCCTTCACCATTTTCCGATTCGATGCACGCATGGCCTCGGTGTCATCCCGTGAAGCTCCTCGTGCCCATTAATTGAACTCTACCGCCGTGGTTTGGCCGGAGCAGGCGTCGCCGACGATCCCCGCCGCCTGTGTTCGTGGCCAGGGGAGCTCCGACCACCTCTGGCGCCGACCCGCACATCGACGTGACCGTCGTGACCTCCCGAACGTCACTGACCACCTCGCCGGGCCTCCCTCGCCGCCGGTAAGCCGCGCCACCCTTTCTTTTCCCGCGGCTACTGTTTCAGTGAGGGAGGGACTGCGGGTGAGAGGGAGAGAAATCGAGGGGGTTAAGTGAAAAGTCAGAGACTCAAGTGAATAGTGGCCCGAGGGTAGATCTGCGAGGTTTGAATCGGTTTAAACCCAGGGACCTTGGAGCAAACTGCTTTTTCAGAAAAACTTAATTAAAATCTGATTTAAATTCAAACAGAAACTTTAAAAACCCATAACTTCTGTTTGATTTACCCAAATTTGGTCAAACCAATTTTGCCAGACTCTAAATAATGTAACCTGTCTAAGAAAAATATAAAACCCCATAAGTACTAGAGAAAAATATAAGGTTCTGATTTAATTTTAGTTTTGGCCAAAAGCTTAATAATAGCAAGAAAAATGGTTGTACCATTTAACTAGGGTTAGAAAAATTTGGAGAAGTTTATATCTACCTACTGACCTAGTTAAAAATGTTAAACCCCTCTGTCCACTACATTAAGTTAGTTTTGACCCCTTATTCCATAATATGCTTAAAGTTAAGAAAAATAGAAAAAGTGACATAAATAATGAACCAGAGGGCACCCCTATTTTTGTTGAGCTACTTAGTCAATGTAGTTCACTGGAAAAATGTATCATACCCTGTTGTAGTGTAAGATAAGAAAGATACCTTTTAAATGAAGAAAATAAGGATAACTTAGAAAAACCCTACAAAAATAACCATAAGGAGAAACCTCCCCAAACCCTAGGATAACTAATGTGTTGATAGTAAGAACTTAAGAAAAATCTGAAATCTGTTGTTTGATATTTTTCAAATAACAAGTTAGTTCTAATCACCCTTTTTGCACCAAAGTTTAGAAATCCACCATTAATTAACCATCATGTGGCTCTCTGTCATTTTTGGTACAAGAGCTTACTATCACTATTAGAGGCCAACAAAAATAACCCTTAGGTCAGGACCCACTTTAATAAAAGACTTGTAGTGCAAAGTGGCCCATTTTGCCTAACTATTGTTATTTTTGTTTAAGACCTAGCTTTTGTACCTTAAGCCTCAAATTCTTAAAACAAGCTAGAATAGCCAGTGACAACCCACTGTAATTTTTACAGAATTTTTGGAAATTTTTAAATACTGTCATAGTTCAAACCTGTACTAGAAACCCTGGATGGAAATTAAAGAAAGGAAAATGGGTGTTGTAAATTGATATCCTCATAAGATTCTTTATAAATTGTCCACTAAAGTCTATAAAGGCAATGCAAATCCAATATGTTATCCTAAAGGAAAACCCAAACCTAAAAGGTAATAAGTCTATATATACCACTAGGAGACCCACATAGCCAGTGAACCCTAAGTTAATTCTTGACTTAAATTCTATAGTTTAATGTTATTAAATCTTGCATAATCATAACATACATTTTCATTGCATTCGATAGACTGTAATCTTGCTGACGGAGAGTACATCCTCGTGCCGGAGCAAGGAGCTGCCCAGGAGGTTGCCCCAGACCCAGCACCAGAGCCTGCACCAGAGGACCTGCCTGCCACTGCTTTGGAAGGCAAGCCCCGGTTTTATGCATACCCTGTTATTTATGCTATTTTACTTCACTTAATGATTGTAGGATTGATTGTGCACTTAAGTGTAGGAGTTGCTTGAAACCCTAGTTGCATGATCTCAGGAATCCTTTTTGAGATGGATACTAGTATGCTAGGTCGAGTAGCTGCTTTGCTAATTAGGGATCTCGGTAGAAGTCGAGTGATTTTTCTAGCACTCGCGTGAGGTCAGGACATTGATTGTAACCACCTTTCATATCACATTGGTGTTGGTATGTGGACACGGATCCATGGGGATACATGGTCTACGAGGTAAAATGGAAATAAGGATTAACGTGCGGATACCTGTGTCAAGCGTTTGAACGTACTAAACATATGCCGAGAAATATGGTAAATCGGTAAGCCTAGTACCTGAGTGAACCTGCCCGCAGACATACCCCCTCACGCGACCTGAGACGTAGTCTCCCATTCCGGTTATGGTGGGTACAAGTGCGGTCACTGCACGACGGCCAGTCGGGGTCAGTGAGGCATTGTACGCCAAGGCGGTGAGACCTGATCTGTTGCCAGGGAATCAATGGGGACGGTTGATGTGTGTGGGGACGGAGTGCCTCGCCACGTCGTGTGTTTAGGTTTACCTTGCAAGGATAAAAACTCGATTCGAATCGTCTGCTTCTCGCAGCTAATGAGACTGCTTGATCCATTGTACTGCATTGAGTAACAAGTGGAACTGTGATGAGATGATACAAGATGTTGATTGGTAAAAATGCTTGCTACTATGTATGAGTAGATAGTACACTTTTAGCCTTAAGAGAGTCACACTTAATTTTGACAAAGTTAAAATCTGGATTTAGAAACTCAGTTAGTGCTTTTGGCAACCAAACCCCACAGCCAAACAGCTGCATGTCTAGAGGTAGAGGAGTATAGACTCCTCACACCGGGTAAGTCTAGCTGAGTATTAGTATACTCAGCCTTGCTTGTGGCATAATTTTTTACAGGTTCTCTGGAGGAAATGGTTGCTGGAGTGACTTGGCCATCCACCCTGCCACCGGGTTGGACCGTCGAGTGGGACCCCGCCTCGGCTGAGGAGGAGCATGAGGAGTGATGGGACAGGCTTCCCCATCTCTCCGTTTATTTATCGTTAGTTTCATTCCGCTGCACTTCGAACGATGATGACTACTTTTGGCAAAACTCTGATGATGATGATGATGATGTAATAATAATTAACACTCTTCCATGTATGGTTTTATGCTTTATTGTATTTGCTCTGTGACTCACCATCGAGTGAGCTTGTGGTACTTGATCCTGTCAGTGGCCGTGTCGGGCTAGATCCGAGGGATTGACGGGTTATTCCCATTTAAGTGTGGTCTAGCCGCTAAGGCAGGGCTTAGGCACTTAAGTTGGAATAATTCGGGCAGTTCCGCCACAGAGTCTTGAGTTCATGTCCCACGACGGCAGCTACGACATGATACTCCTTCCCCCGCCGCACGACAGCGACGATGGCGGTCGACAACCCGCCCGCCGGCGGCGAAATCGACGACGCCTTCCCCACGTGGTGGAAGGACGACATTCGGGCTTGTCCCGTCCCCTCCCCCGCCGACGGAGGAGGAGGCGGGGCAACCAAGGCCAAGCAGGAGGCGACACCTCGTCGGCTGTCGAGCGAGTCGACGGCGCCGGCGCCCCAACGGGGAGCGCGTCAGGCATCGACCTCGCGTCTGAGACGAAGACGAGCGCCGTCTCCCCGCAACACACCAACCTCAAGCAAACGGACGATGCCAGCACGCTCGCGAAGGTCTTGCTGGGTGTCACCCTCGTACCTGAGACGACGGTACAGTCAGTCCCTGACGTGACTTCGTCACCGCCTGTCGACCAAGAGGTACCGACCGATTCCCATCTCGCGCCTTTTGGATTCAGCCTCGACCCACCAAGCGACTCCGCTTCGGTGGACATTCTCATAGAGACGAGTCCAAACCCTCTGGGGTATCGTATGCGGTCACCCTGGGACCGGCTGACAGCCGTCTCGACCTACGGGCCCTCGGGGTCCGAGGAAGATGGCGAGCCCGACTTCTGTTGCGATTTCCCCGGACTTGGTAACCCCAGTGCCATGTGGGACTTCATGACCGCATGCGACTACTGCCTTTCCGACTGTTCCGACGGTAGCCACAGCCTCGGCGACGAGGACTGCGACCCAAGTCACGAATGTTTCCACGTCGATCTAGGGGGTCCCGGCGAAGGCAACCATCTTGGTATACCGGAGAACGGTGATCCCCCTAGGCCTGTGCCTCGCGTTGACATCCTTCGGGAGCTAGCTGTGGTCCCCGTCCCGGCGAGGGGTCATGACCCACAGCTCGAGCAAATCCACGAGATGCAGGCCAGGCTCGACGAGGGAGCAGGAACACTTGAGCCGATCTGCCGGGACATCGGGCAGGAATGGGCGGGCCAACCTCCGGCCAGAGAAGCACGTCATCTCCCCTAGGGCATCCAGCACCGCATCACCGACGATGTCAGGGTAAGGCCGCCACCGGTTTCCAGTGGAGTCGGCCAAAACCTGGCCGCAGCGGCAATACTTCTCCACGCGATGCCGGAGCCATCAACCACCGAGGGGCGGCGTATCCAGGGAGAGCTCAAGAACCTCCTGGAGGATGCCGCGGTCCGACGGGCCTAAAGCTCCGCCTCCCGAAGGCAGGGGTACCCCCCGGAACCTCGCGCCTCGACTTCTCGATTCATGCGGGAAGCCTCGGTCCACACCGGGCGCACGCGCAACACAGCGCTTGCGGCCCCGAGTCGCCTCGGCAACGAGCACCATCACCGCAGCCGTCGGGCCCACCTCGACGAGAGGGTGCGCCGAGGCTACCACCCTAGGCATGGGGGATGCTACGACAGTGGGGAGGATCGGAGTCCTTCGCCCGAACCACCCGGTCCGCAGGCTTTCAGCCGCGCCATACGACGGGCACCGTTCCCGACCCGGTTCCGAACCCCGACTACTATCACAAAGTACTCGGGGGAGACGAGACTGGAACTGTGGCTCGCGGACTATCGGTTGGCCTGCCAACTGGGTGGAACGGACGATGATAATCTCATCATCTGTAACCTCCCCCTGTTCCTCTCCGACACCGCTCGAGCCTGGCTGGAGCATCTGCCTCCGGGGCAGATCTCCAACTGGGACGACCTGGTCCAAGCCTTCGCCGGCAATTTCCAAGGCACATACGTGCGCCCTAGAAACTCCTGGGATCTCCGAAGCTGCCGCCAGCAGCCGGGAGAGTCTCTCCGGGACTACATCCGGCGATTCTCGAAGCAGCGCACCAAGCTGCCCAACGTCACCGATTCGGATGTCATTGGCGCGTTCCTCGCTGGCACCACCTGCCGCGACCTGGTGAGCAAGCTGGGTCGCAAGACCCCCACCAGGGCGAGCGAGCTGATGGACATCGCCACCAAGTTCGCCTCTGGCCAGGAGGCGGTTGAGGCCATCTTCCGGAAGGACAAGCAGCCCTAGGGCCGCCCACCAGAAGATGTCCCTGAGGCGTCAACTCAGCGCGGCACCAAGAAGAAAGGCAAGAAGAAGTCGCAAGCGAAACGCGACGCCGCCGACGTGGACCTTGTCGCCGCCGCCGAGTACAAGAACCCTCGGAAACCTCCCGGAGGTGCCAACCTCTTCGACAAGATGCTCAAGGAGCCGTGCCTCTATCATCAGGGGCCCGTCAAGCACACCCTTGAGGAGTGCGCCATGCTTCGGCACCACTTTCACAAGGTCGGGCCACCCGCGGAGGGTGGCAAGGCTCTCGATGACAATAAGAAGGAAGATCACAAGGCAGGAGAGTTCCCCAAGGTCCGCGACTGCTTCATGATCTACGGTGGGCAAGTGGCAAACGACTCGGCTCGGCACCGCAAGCAAGAGCGTCGGGAGGTCTACTCGGTAAAGGTGGCGGCGCTAGTCTACCTAGACTGGTCCGACAAGCCCATCACCTTTGACCAGGGCGACCATCCCGACCATGTGCCGAGCCCGAGGAAATACCCGCTCGTTGTCGACCCCATCATCAGCAACGTCAGGCTCACCAAGGTCCTCATGGACGGAGGCAGCAGCCTCAACATCATCTACGCCGAGACCCTCGGGCTCCTGCGGATCGATCTGTCCTCGGTCCGGACGGGCGCTGCGCCTTTCCACGGGATCATCCCCGGGAAGCGCGTCCGACCCCTCGGACAACTCGATCTACCCGTCTGCTTTGGGACACCCTCCAACTTTCGAAGGGAGACCCTCACGTTCGAAGTGGTTGGGTTTCGAGGAACCTACCACGCAGTGCTAGGGAGGCCATGCTACGCCAAGTTCATGGTCGTCCCCAACTACACCTTCCTCAAGCTCAAGATGTCGGGCCCCAACGGGGTCATCACCGTCGGCCCCACGTACCGACACGCGTACGAATGCGACGTGGAGTGCGTGGAGTACGCCGAGGCCCTCGCAGAATCTGAGGCCCTCATCGCCGACCTGGAGAACCTCTCTAGGGAGGCGCCAGATGTGAAGCGCCACGCCGGCAACTTCGAGCCAGCGGAGACGGTTAAGTCCGTCCCTCTCGACCCCTGCAACGACGCCTCCAAGCAGATCCGGATCGGCTCCGAGCTCGACCCCAAATAGGAAGCAGTGCTCGTCGACTTCCTCTGCGCAAACGCCGACGTTTTCGCGTGGAGTCCCTCAGACATGCCCGGCATACCGAAGGAAGTCGCCGAGCACTCGCTGGATATCCGAGCTGGAGCCCGATCCGTGAAGCAGCCTCTGCGCCGATTCGACGAAGAAAAGCGCAGAGCCATAGGCGAGGAGATCCACAAGCTAATGGCGGCAGGGTTCATCAAAGAGGTATTCCATCCCGAATGGCTTGCCAACCCTGTGCTTGTGAGAAAGAAAGGGGGAAATGGCGGATGTGTGCAGACTACACTGGTCTAAACAAAGCATGTCCGAAAGTTCCCTACCCTCTGCCTCGCATCGATCAAATCGTGGATTCCACTGCTGGGTGCGAAACCCTGTCTTTCCTCGATGCCTACTCAGGGTATCACCAGATCAGGATGAAAGAGTCCGACCAGCTCGCGACTTCTTTCATCACACCCTTCGGCATGTACTGCTATGTTACCATGCCATTTGGTTTGAGGAATGCGGGTGCAACGTACCAGTGGTGCATGAACCATGTGTTCGGCGAACACATTGGCCGAACGATCGAGACCTACATCGATGACATCATAGTCAAGACGAGGAAAGCCTCCGACCTCCTTTCTGACCTTGAAGCGACATTCCGATGTCTCAAGGCGAAAGGTGTCAAACTCAATCCCGAGAAGTGTGTCTTCGGAGTCCCCCGAGGCATGCTCTTGGGGTTCATCGTCTCCGAGCAGGGCATCGAGGCCAACCCGGAGAAGATCGTGGCCATCACCCGCATGGGGCCCATCAAGGACTTGAAAGGCATACAGAGGGTCATGGGATGCCTCGCGGCTCTGAGCCGTTTCATCTCGCGCCTCGGTGAAAGAGGCCTGCCTCTGTACCCCTGAGGCCGAGTGCTTCGCTTGGACCCCTGAGGCCGAGGAAGCCCTCGGGAACCTGAAGGCGCTCCTCACGAATGCGCCCATCTTGGTGCCCCCCGCTGCCAGAGAAGCCCTCTTGATCTACGTCGCCGCTACCACTCAGGTGGTTAGCGCCGCGATTGTGGTTGAGAGACGAGAAGAGGGGCATGCATTGCCCGTCCAGAGGCCAGTCTACTTCATCAGTGAGGTACTGTCCGAGACCAAGATCCGCTACCCACAAATTCAGAAGCTGCTGTACACGGTGATCCTGACGCGGCGGAAGTTGCGACACTACTTCGAGTCTCATCCGGTAACTGTGGTGTCATCCTTCCCCCTAGGGGAGATCATCCAGTCCCGAGAGGCCTCGGGTAGAATTGCAAAGTGGGCGGTGGAGATCATGGGCGAGACGATCTCGTTCGCCCCTCGGAAAGCCATCAAGTACCAGGTCTTGGTGGACTTTGTGGCTGAATGGGTCGACACCCAGCTCCCAACAGCTCCGATCCAACCGGAACTCTGGACCATGTTTTTCGATGGGTCGCTGATGAAGACGGGGGCAGGCGTGGGCCTGCTCTTCATCTCGCCCCTCGGGAAGCACCTATGCTACGTACTACGCCTCCACTTCCCGGCATCCAACAACGTGGCTGAGTACGAGGCTCTGGTCAACGGGCTACGAATCGCCATCGAGCTAGGGGTCCGACGCCTCGACGCTCGCGGTGACTCGCAGCTCATCATTGACCAAGTCATGAAGAACTCCCACTGCTGCGACCCAAAGATGGAAGCCTACTGCGATGAGGTTTGGCGCCTGGAAGACAAGTTCTACGGGCTCGAGCTCAACCACATCGCCAGACGCTACAACGAGACTGCGGACGAGCTGGCTAAAATAGCCTCAGGGCGAACAACGGTTCCCCCGGACGTATTCTCCCGAGACCTGCATCAACCCTCCGTCAAGACCGACGACACGCCCGAGCCCGAGAAGGCCTCGGCCCAGCCCGAGGCACCCTCGGCTCGGTCCAAGGCGTCCTCGGCACAGCCCGAGGCACCCTCGGCTCGGCCCGAGGTACCCTCGGCCCCCGAGGGTGAGGCACTGCGCGTCGAGGAGGAGCGGAGCGAGGTCACGCCTAATCGAAACTGGCAGACCCCGTACCTGCAATATCTCCACCGAGGAGAGCTACCCCCCGACCGAGCCGAAGCTCGGCGGTTGGCGCGGCGTGCTAAGTCGTTCGTCTTGCTGGGAGACGAGAAGGAGCTCTACCACCGCAGCCCCTCGGGCATCCTCCAGCGATGCATTTCCATCGCTGAAGGCCAGGAGCTCTTACAAGAGATACACTCGGGGGCTTGCGGCCATCACGCAGCACCCCGGGCCCTTGTTGGAAGCGCCTTCCGACAAGGTTTCTACCGGCCGACGGCGGTGGCCGACGCCACTAGAATTGTCCGCACCTGCGAAGGGTGTCAGTTCTACGCGAGGCAGACCCACCTGCCCGCTCAGGCTCTGCAGACCATACCCATCACCTGGCCGTTTGCTGTGTGGGGTCTGGACCTCGTCGGCCCCTTGCAGAAGGCACCCGGGGGCTACACGCACCTGTTGGTCGCCATCGACAAATTCTCCAAGTGGATCGAAGTCTGACCCCTAAACAGCATCAGGTCCGAACAGGCGGTGGCGTTCTTCACCAACATCATCCATCGCTTTGGGGTCCTGAACTCCATCATCACCGACAACGGCACCCAGTTCACCGGCAGAAAGTTCCTGGACTTCTGCGAGGATCACCACATCCGGGTGGACTGGGCCGCCGTGGCTCACCCCATGACGAATGGGCAAGTAGAGCGTGCTAACGGCATGATCCTGCAAGGGCTCAAGCCGCAGATCTACAACGACCTCAACAAGTTCGGCAAGCGATGGATGAAGGAGCTCCCCTCGGTGGTCTGGAGTCTAAGGACAACACCGAGCCGAGCCACGGGCTTCACACCGTTCTTTCTAGTCTATGGGGCCGAGGCCATCTTGCCCACAGACTTAGAATACGGTTCCCCGAGAACGAGGGTCTACGCCAACCAAAGCAATCGAGCTAATCGAGAAGACTCACTGGACCAGCTAGAGGAGGCTCGGGACATGGCCTTACTACACTCAGCGTGGTACCAGCAGTCCCTGCGACGCTACCACGCCCGAGGGGTTCGGTCCCGAGACCTCCAGGTGGGCGACCTGGTGCTTCGGCTGCGACAAGACGCCCGAGGGCGGCACAAGCTCACGCCTCCTTGGGAAGGGCCGTTCGTCGTCGCCAAGGTTCTGAAGCCCGGAACATACAAGCTGGCCAACAGTCAAGGCGAGGTCTACAGCAACGCTTGGAACATCCAACAGCTACGTCGCTTCTACCCTTAAGATGCTTCCAAGTTATTCGTACACCTCGTTCACACACAAAGTCTAGTCATCAAGGAAGGGTCAGCCTTGCCTCAGCAAAGCCCGACCCTCCCTCGGGGGCTAGAAGGGGGGAACCCCCTCCGCGTCGAAATTTTCCTCAAAAAAAGAAAAAAAATCTTTTCTGCCAGAATGCCTTTCGTGCTTTTCGACTACTTCGAAAGTGGATCCTGAAAACGACGGAGTACACGTAAGCAGCCAAGGCTGACCGAGCCGAGGGACTCCTATGCCTCCGGGATACGGATACCTCACTCATCACCTTCTGCGATAAGTAACTCACGCTCAGATAGGTGACTCCACGGACCGAACAAGTCTTCACGCTCGAAAGCTCCTCTGCCGAAATGATTTTTTGGGCCTTCTCGACTACGACGGTGACAGAACCCTATGGGCGAGTAAGAGTACACGTAAGCGGCAAGGCCGACCGAGCCGAGGGATTCCTATGCCTCCGGGATACGGATACCTCACTCATCACCTTCCGTGAAAAGTAACTCTCGCTCGGACAAACAATTTTGTTACCGACAAGTAAGTCCAGATACTCGAAACAAGAGGAAAAGGGACGCAGCTTTACAACACGACGACAGTGTGTTTGGGCCTCGGCGGCCGCAGAAAACATACACACACTACAAGACAACCCGATCCTGCAGGCTCGGACGTCGACAGTTGAAGGGGGCAGCAGCACCCTCGGCATCAACTACACCTTCGGCGGGGTCTGACCTAGCCTCGGACCGTGACGCGGTTGGAGGATCTCCACCCCAAAGGACGACAGCAGCACCACGCCCGGACCAGCGCTGGTGGGGTCTTCTTCAGGAATCCGGCTCGAGCAGACGGCTCGGCCGGCCACCCCAAAGCCTCAGCCAGCCGTTCCCCGAGGACATCAGCCCGGCTTGTGGCCTCGGCAGCTCAACTCCGGCGTTGGTCCTGCCAGTGGATGACCCGGTCAGGCTCCGGCCAACCAAATCTTCCTTTCAAGCCAACTCTGCCTCTGTCCATGGTGACACCGCTACCTTCGGCTTCGGCTCATCGAAGAGCGGCCGAGGGTTCCTTTAACTGAGCAAGAGAAGCCTCAGACAGCAAGGCCGACCGAGCCGAGGGACTCCCACGCCTCCGGGATACGGATACCTCACTCGTCACCTTTGCACGAGGCGACTCACGCTCGGTGAAGCGGTTCAGATAGTCGATAGGCGAGTCTTAGTGCTCGAAATAAAGAAAAAACACGACTCCGTGCCGAAAATACATACATGTTCAGGCCCCGACAGCCACAATGAACAAGACACCGGCACTCAAAGTGCCATTACAAACGGAACTCCGGTTCCACCTCCGCAGGTACGAACAACCCCACACGATAGGGGGGGCCTGCGGAGCAACAGAAGGCCGACGGGTGGCTCGCTGCCGCCCGCTCCGACAACGACGACGACGACTTCTGCTCCGAGGGGCCGAACAGCAGCAGCGATGACCTCAGGGCGGATGCTGCTGCCATGGGGCCCTCGCCCACTTCCTCACTCAAGAGGCAAGGACGAGCAGAAGGCCGTAGAGTTGGAAGGTCAGCCTGGAGGTGGCACCGGCTATCTCGTCGGCGGAGGAACCTCTTCCGGCTGCCGTGGCGGAAGGCAGCGCCGGAAGCGGCTCCGAAGCCGCTCGGGTCAGAGAGCCGGGCACGCGGCAGCTGTCAGCGCCACGAACGGCGAACGCCCTTCCCCTCGATCACTAAGGGGAGGAGCGGGCCGCTGCCCGCGCAGAGACCGACCCCAACTCAGCGCACTCCCCTCCCCAGCACTGATGACGAAAATCCTTGAAGCTGAG
This sequence comes from Zea luxurians, assembly GCA_029449295.1. Taxonomy (NCBI): domain Eukaryota; kingdom Viridiplantae; phylum Streptophyta; class Magnoliopsida; order Poales; family Poaceae; genus Zea; species Zea luxurians. The sequence continues at coordinate 36,656,507 of JAOPSE010000001.1, read as the reverse complement.
GGAGGGGCAGAGGCCGCAGCCCGGTTCGCTTCTCCCCACCATCGAACTGGAGGTCACCGTCTTGGGTGACCACCGGTGAGGGGATGCGGCCGGGCTGCCTGATGAAAATCCTTGAAGCCGAACGATGGCTGAAAGGTACCAACTTCCTCGAAGTTGCGTCCCTCCAACGACAAAGCGGAAGAATTGCGGGCGTTCCCCATCCGGGGGCTCGGGAGGCAGAAAGACGCGACGCATAAGGGAACGCGAAGACATGGTAGCCTTTCAAGGGGGTCACCCTCCTTTTAAAAGGCGACTCTCCCCACTTGCGTCCTCAGCCATCGCAGGCTGAGTCTTCTCCAACACGCTCCAAGGTCCTCCCCCTACGACACGGGGGCTAGGCCCCACGCGTCATGCAAGCTGGTCCAGGGCAGAAGAAGCCAAACCGCCACGCGCAGTGCATGCAACTGCCCAGCGGTTACAAGCATTCCTCCACTTTCGCCCAGACCAGCGGGTGAAAGGGTGGACAGCCATGCAGTCGGCATGCGACCATTGCCAAATGGGCGCACCCCTTCGACTCCAACGCGCCCAGCATGGAGCCCAGGCCCACACGTCATGCAACCGGCGCGCCGGTTGCTATGTGCGACCAACTGCACCGCCCCTCGCGCCACTACCGCGCCTCCTCGACTGCGGAACCAGTACCGTGACTCGAGGCAACCCTGCGTATGACCCAACAGTGCCAGCCAGGCGCATCGGTCACGGGCCGATCAGCCGCGGGAGAAGGCGCGACGGTCGATGCAGCCATAAATGGGCCGGCAGTAATGGCGGTAGCAGGCGGGCGGAAGCAGCGGTCACGTCGTCAGCCAAGCTCACGTCCCCTCGTGGGACAGCGAGAGAACCCTCTCCCACGGTGTGAAGACGCGCGCCCGTGTTCCACTCCTCGAACGGCTCACGCACGCGCAACGGCTGCTCCGCGAACCACTCGTCCCATTAACTCCACGGCAGGACAGGCGGCACCTTTGGCAGGAGAAGCGAGCGACGCTTCACCTTCGCCATAATGACCGCGTCAAAAAAGGTACGCCATGTCATTTCGATTTCATGTCCTTTTCCTTTTCCTCTTTCTCTCTCTTACAACAGGGACCGGGAAAGGGGGATACCCCGAAAGGGATCCTTCTCCGCGAAGGAAACAGGCCCCGAGCCCCCCTACTGATCAGAGGTTCGAAGGCTGGCCCCTCGGAAGGGTTCAACAGCCGCCTCAGAGCGCTCGGGCTCCGCGCCCACTACTGGTCAGAGGTTCGAGGGTCGGCCCCTCGGAAGGGTTCAACGGTCGCCTCAAGCCACTCGGGCTCCGTGCCCACTACTGATCAGGGGTTCGTAGGCTGGCCCATGAAGGGTTCACAGCCGCCTCAGACACAGAGCGAGGGATGACCCCGGGTACGTTTGATACATAAGCAAGGCTCGGGCTACGCTCCCGAGGTACCCTAGGACATTTCTGAGACCAGCGGGAACAATCTTATAACGGAGTCCCATCAGAGGGAGGCATCGAGCCCTCGGACCCCGTCAAAAGGGGACCGAGTCCAGCAGATCACCCGCAGGTACTTTTGGAGCGCGCCTCTGGGCCTCTAGCCGACCCCTAACAAATGGGGCACGAGCGTCCACTCGGATTACCCGTCAGTAGCTCACTGGAGACACCATGTTCGGCGCCCTCCAAGGGCAACATGGCGCTTCCCCCCCCTCCTCCTTGCGGAAAGGCGACGCAGGGGCGTATATAAAAAAGACGAGTCTGTCCTTGACTGTCCTCTCGCCCTGTGCGGAGGCTCGGGGGCTGCTCTCGCAAACCCGGCTCCGGCCAATCCGTTGACAGCGTCAACATACTAGCCCGAGAACTTGGGACCCGACCGTGCACCCGGGCTACGGCCAGCTCGCATGAGGGAACAACCAGACCGGCCGAAGCATTGCGAAATACATTAAGACCTCGAAGGAGTCAACCCACTTCTTCGAGGCCTCGGGGGCTACACCCGGCGGGTGCGCTCGCGCGCACCCACCGGAACAAAACGCAACCGAGAAAGGCTGGTCCCCTTGCAAAAAAGTGCGACAAAAGCCTCCAAGCGAGTATTAACACTCCCTTTGAGGCTCAGGGGCTACTGTCGGGGACCATAATTAGGGGTACCCTCAAGACTCCTAAATCTCAGCTGGTAACCCCCATCAGCACAAAGCTGCAAAGGCCTGATGGGTGCGATTAAGTCCAGGATCGGTCCATTCGAGGGACGCGATCACGCCTCGCCCGAGCCCAGCCTCGGGCAAGGGCAGCCGACCCCGAAGGATTTACGTCTCGCCCGAGGACCCCCTCCAGCAACAGACACACCTTCGGCTCGCCCGAGGCCCAGTCTTCACCAAGAAGCAACCTTGGCCAAGTCGCCACGCCAACTGACCAAATCGCAGGGGCATTTAATGCAAAGGTGGCCTGACACCTTTATCCTGACGCGCGCCCTCCAGTCGACAGAACCGAAGTGACCGTAGTCACTTCGCCGCTCCACTGACCGGCCTGACAAGGGGACAGCGCCGCCTGCGCCGCCCCGACTGCTGTGCCACTCGACAGAGTGAAGCTGTCAGCAACCAAGTCCGACCTCAGGCGCCATAGGAAACTCCGCTTCGCCCGACCCCAGGGCTCGGACTCGGGCTCAGCCCCGGAAGACGACGAACTCCGCTTCGCCCGACCCCAGGGCTCGGACTCGGGCTCAGCCCCGGAAGACGACGAACTCCGCTTCGCCCGACCCCAGGGCTCGGACTCGGGCTCAGCCCCGGAATACGACGAACTCCGCTTCGCCCGACCCCAGGGCTCAGACTCGGGCTCAGCCCCGGAAGATGACGAACTCTGCTTCGCCCGACCCCAGGGCTCGGACTCGGGCTCAGCCCCAGAAGACGACGAACTCCGCTTCGCCCGACCCTAGGGCTCGGACTCGGGCTCAGCCCTGGAAAATGACGAACTCCGCTTCGCCCGACCCCAGGGCTTAGACTCGGGCTCCGCCCCGGAAGATGACGAACTCCGCTTCGCCCGACCCCAGGGCTCGGACTCAGCCCTGGCCTTAGCCGACGGTCTCCGCCTCGCCCGACCCAGGGGCTCGGACTTGACCTCGGCCTTGGAAGACAGACTCGACCTCGACCTTGGAGGAGCCTCCGCCTCGCCCAACTCAGGGCTCGGACCAACCACGTCACAGGAGGCGCCATCATTACCCTACCCTAAGCTGACTCAGGCTACGGGGGACAAGACCGACGTCCCATCTGGCTCGCTCCGCTAAACAAGTGATGATGGCGCCCCGCATGCTCTATGACGACGGCGGCTCTCAGCCCCCTTATGGAAGCAAGAGGACGTCAGCAAGGACTCGACAGCCCCGACAGGTGTCCTTCCACAAGGCTCTAGCGCTCCTCCGACGGCCACGACACCACACGAACTGGGTGCCAAAACCTCTCCGGCTGCCACGATGGCATGTACTTAGGGCGCTAGCTCTCCTCCGCTAGACACGTTAGCACACTGCTACACCCCCCATTGTACACCTGGATCCTCTCCTTACACCTATAAAAGGGAGGTCCAGGGCCCTCTTACAGAGGGTTGGCCGCGCGGGGAAGGACGTGACGGCGCTCGCGCAAGGCCGCTCGCTCCCTCCCGCGTGGACGCTTGTAACCCCCTACTGCAAGCGCACCCGACCTGGGCGCGGGGCTAACACGAAGGCTGCGGGTTCCACCTCCCACGCCTGTCTCCCTCCGGCTTCTTCCCCCCTTCACGTTCCGCCTCGCGCCGACCCATCTGGGCTGGGGCACGCGGCGACAATTTACTCGTCGGTCCAGGGACCCCCCGGGGTCGAAACACCGACAATCTTCATCAATTAACTCCCAATGCTATTGTCAGGCTCAGTGTTTACATCTGGGCACTCCGAAGCCAGGATGCAGAACCTCTTGCCGAAGGTTTCTGCCGGTCGCATGAACTTCATTATCAGACAAAAGCTAGAGAAGACGGGCTACATGATAACTTTGGCTGCTACAATTTTGCATACCGGAAAGGTGCCAAGTACCCAGTTATTAGCTACCGTACAAAATGGCCAGCTGGCTGGAAGGGTGAATGGTTTTATGTCAAAGTGGATGAAAAGAAGGAAAAATTGGTTCAGAGCCCTTTAAGGTTAACCTTCGGAGAAACTAGGCCTCAATGCACCATGGATCCAGATAGTGCATGCCAGACCGCGCTGATCGAATTTCGGACTGTTGCAGAGCACATTGGCACCAGGGATCTAGTCCAAGAGTTCTTAGCATTCAGAGTATTCCCAACTTTTAGGGAATGGGACATGCCAAAGCTGAAAGGAGAGAAGAAGAAAAAAGAGCTTGTTCGACTTCCCTATCATTTCAAGTTTAAAAAACATTTTAAGACGCCTTGCCAAGAGTGGCTAGATACAATTGAGGTTATGTGCAATGAGATCCTCAGCAACTATTCTAAAAAAGAAGATCAATTAATGACTGCAGCTTTCGGCACTCGTCCGAAGCGAAGGATGAATCGGGTGATGGATGCTTTGAATTTTGATTATCCTAATTATGAGCTGTTGGGCAAAGTTGCTGAAGGGTAGAAAAGAAAACGGGTTGCCAGCGTCCTTGATAAAGAAGGCACCAAGTTGGCTAAAAAGGACAAAAAATATTCTGAGAAAAGAAAATTAAGCCCTGAGCCGAAGGTAACTGCTTCAAAGAGAAGAAAAGCTGCAACCCCAGAACCGAAGGCGCCAGCCCAAGAAGAAGAAGCTCCTGCAACACCTTCTGCTGCCGAAGTGGAAGAGATTCTAAAGGTAATGACTGATTCTTTGCCTATCAAGCTAAGTCCGCTGGCGCCAGAACTGATGAAGTTTTTTCAAAAGGAAAAAGAACCTTCGGCAACAGAGAGTCCTGCCAAGCCGAAGAAGAAAAGAAGAATTATGCAAGTGGCCGATGTCATTCACCAGACACCACCACCGACATTGGCGCCAAAAATAATTGAGAGCGCTGTTACTGCCGATGCTGAAGCCACCAGAGCCACCGGAGCCGAAATTGAGATCACCGAAGGTCCTAATCTAGAGACCACACTTGGTGATATTGACAACATACTTTTGAAAATGGCTGAAGAAGAAGCTACTGCGGTCGCGGTGGGCTCGACGATTGAGAAAGGAAAAGAACAAATTGAAGACACTTTGGAAGAAGAAAACTTTGATTTTCAAGATATACTTGGACAACATTTATCAGAAAGTGAAAAAGAAGAGCTAAAGAAATACGCTATATCCTGCGGATACAAGCCAGGGGCTCTACTATTTGGCGGAGTCAATGAAGGTAAACTGAGATGCCTTCATAATCGAACCGAGGCCAAAGTTGTTAGAACCTTCTCAAAGAGTGTTGTGCTACCAAACATTGAAGCGAACCTGTGCAGGTACCAGCGACAACATATCGCCGGTAGCCTGTTCTATGCTAATTTCAAGGTAAAAACTCTCAACTTTTATTGTTCTACGCTGATTAAAATGTTTTCTGATGAAGGTTGTTTTGCCAGAGTATACTACTAAGTAAAGTGCTAAGGATGCAACAAGATCTTGAAGACAAGAAAAACGAAGCTATCATCAAAGATCTAGAAAACAAAGTTGGAAATTACGAAGCTGCTCTGAAGGAAAAGGACTTCGTCATTCAAGATCTTGAACATAAAGCTAAAGATCACGAAGCTGCCTTGGATAAGAAAGACTTCGTCATTCAATCTATGGAAGGCTCGCTGGCTGAAACTCAGGCTGAAATTGACAAATTAAACAGCAAATTACTCGTACAATCAGAAAAATCTGAGCAAAAAAAGAAGAATCTTGAAGCAAGTCTCAAGAATGAAATTGAGAAAAATTCATTTTTGCAGAAATTATTGAAAGAGCTTCAGGAAAAATGCTTAGACTTCGGAAACCGATGTGTGCAGCGGCTGAAGGATGTGTTTCACTCAATCGGAGCCAGCTCTAACAAATTTACACCTTCAGCTAAAAACTTGCTGAGCACTTTTGAATACATTGAGGGCGAAGTTGATGCACTTGATGAAGTTATCACCAGGCATGCCGATTTCTGCGCCCTGTTAGCTTCTCGAGGCACGGCTTCTGCTTTCCTGAAAGCTGGCTGCACACATAGGAAAATTGTTAACAGACCAAATTTCAGTCTGTCACCAGCAGATTTAATTGATATCCCCAGCCTAGCTCGAAGCATAGGAAACAGGTTTATGACGCAGATTTGGATAAATGTCGGGCGAAAAATGGCTGGTGACGAAGCTCGGAGCCACCTTAAGCCAGTGAGAAACTTATACTCGTTACTTTTACCTTCTCCTTGAACTCTGCACTTTTCTCATTCCGTTTTAATATGTACAGGATGATGAAGCTAAAGAATGACGAACTGAAGCTTTAACCAATGCTCCGAAAGTCTTTTGCTGCACAAGATTCTAGAAAAAGTTTTGTAACATGATTGTAAAGAAACTTATGTCAATTTGTGCATACCTTGTAGTATATTTTTTCCCCTTTGTTCACGTACGATCTGCTTTGCTGTGGACGAAATTTTCTTTTTGAGTCGTAGGCGAAAAACACCTTCCCTTCTTTTCGTACACAACGAAGCACAAAAATTTCTTGTCTGTGTTTTTCTCCGAAGCTTTATCCTCATAGCCGAAGCATCTGCCTTTTCTGTATGATATGATAATGATCCTATGTATGTCTAAATGGATGTTTATGAATGCAAATGTCATGATGTGATGTATTGTGCGAATGAATGTCCAAGTACATATTCAGAGCCATAATCATAGTCGTCATTCCCTTAGGAATGACTCAAATCTTTCGATGCATCAGCGTTGACTTTTCGCTGTAAGCCTCCCTTAGGAGCTTCTTCGCCTTTTACTTCAGCGGAATCAGCGTTTATTTTTCGCTGTAAGCCTCCCTTAGGAGCTTCTTCGCCTTTTACTTTCGGCGGAATCAGCATTTATTTTTCGCTGTAAGCCTCCTTATTTTCTTTTCTTTCTTTGTTTGCACTCGATGGTGCATTCTCAGCTTTTACATTTACATTTTTTGGGGGCTATCGCTCTTATAGTGCTGAAATAATGAAAAAGGGAAATTACATGCTATGGCCCCATTAAAAACCTTTCTCCCCCTTTGGAAAGGAAAAGGGTGCCATAAGAAAAAACTAGAAAAATAAAAAATAAAAAAGATTACATCAGGTTACACATAATACCGCCGAAGCTCATCCGCATTCCAAGATCTAGGAATATAGTTGTCGTCCATATCCTTTAATCTGTAGGATCCGGGTCTTGACGAAGATACTACCAGAAAGGGACCCTCCCACTTTAGCTGTAGTTTGCCCACTATGTCTGGGTTGGCCACTCTTCAAAGCACCAAATGTCCTGGCTTAATGTTCTTCAACCGAACCTTTCTATCACGTCATTTTATTGTTTCTGCTTGGTATTTATTGATGTTTTCTACAGCCTGAAGCCTGATCTCTTCTATAGCATCTTTGTCCACAGAACAATCAGCTTCGTCTTTCGTCGAAGCCAATATTCTTATTGACCCTGCCTTAGCCTCTTCTGGGGTTATTGCTTCATCACCAAACAGCAATTTGAATGGTGTAAAACCTGTTGACCTTGACACTGTTGTGTTGTGGCTCCACACCACTTTGATTAATTCATCTGACCACTTTCCTCTTGGCTGATTGAATATTAACTTCATTATTTCTGTCATTATGATGCCATTAGCCCTTTCAACTAGTCCATTTGATTTCGGATGTCGAACTGATGCAAAATGGATCTTTGTGCCAATTTGTTCACAAAATTCTTTGAAGGCTTCGGAATCAAACTGTGTTCCATTGTCCACAGTGATGGCCTTCGGCACTCCGAAGCGACAAACAATGCTTTGCCAGAAAAACTTTTGAACAGTAACCGAAGTTATTGTGGCTAAAGGCTTTGCCTCAATCCATTTAGCAAAATATTCCACTGCCACTACAACATATCTTAAGTTGCCTTATGCTGGTGCTAGCGGACCTAACAAATCAAGACCCCACCTTTGCAATGGCCAAGTGGGTTGTATTAACTGGGTTAGGGACGAAGGTTGTTTTTGATCTCTTGCACATTTCTGACAACCTTCGCACTTTTGGACTAACTCCGCTGCATCCGAAGCTGCTTTTGGCCAATAAAATCCTTGGCAAAAAACTTTTCCCAGCAAAGGCCTAGATCCAATGTGAGATCCACACAGGCCTGCATGTATTTCCTTCATCAATTCTATACCTTCGGCTCTGGATAAACATTTGAGTAACGGAGAGCAGACCCCATGCTTGTACAGTTCCCCTTCTATTATTACATATGGACGAGCTCTTGCCTCTATTCTCTTGTTATAAGCTTCGTCATCTGAAAGGAAGTTACCCTGAAGGTAGGAGATGATCTCAGTTCTCCAGTCTTCACTATAAACAGGAGATATATTGAGGACCGCTCTTTCAAGGAGTTCAACCGAAGGTGCTCTTATTGTTTCAAAAAATACTTCCGAAGGTAAGGGCAGCCCCTGTGCTGCTGACTTGGCTAGCAGATCAGCATGTTCATTTTCCGCTCGAGGAATATTCTTTACAGAAAACCCTTCAAAGGAAGCTTCAATCCTTCGGACCGTATCTAAATGCTTCTCAAGCTTCGGGTCTCTTGCCTTACAACTCTTGTCAATATGACCAGAGATAACCTGGGAATCAGTTTTAAGAACCGCCCTTCTGATTCCCATTGCCTTTAACTTCCGAAGACCCAAAAGTAAAGCTTCGTACTCAGCAATGTTATTTGTGCAGCTAAAATCAAGTCTTGCTGCGTAACAAGTTTTAACTTAGGAGGGTGCGACCAACACAGGGGCTGCCCCTGCTCCGAAGGTTCCCCAAGAACCATCGCAGAATATTGTCCATGCTTCGGCATCTTTACTTGCCTCTTCTACCTGAGCCCCTGGCGTCCAGTCAGCAATGAAGTCAGCTAACGCCTGGGACTGAATCAAAGATCTGTGCACATAATCAATGCAGAATTCATTAAGCTCCACAGCCCACTTTCCAATCCTTCCAGTAGCTTCTCTATTTCTCATGATGTCCTTCAATGGTTGTGAAGAAGGGACAATTATATTGTATGCTTGGAAATAATGCCGAAGCTTTATGGAAGCCATCAAAACAGCATATAGCACCTTCTCCAATTCTGTATAATTTTTCTTTGATAAACTAAGAACTTCAGATACAAAATATATTGGAGCTTGCTTCTTGACTTGCCCTTCAAGCTTCTCTTGGACAAGTGCCGCACTTACCGCTGAGTGCGAGGCTGCCACATATAACAACAGAGGAGCCCCTGGCGTTGGTGGAGTTAACGTCGTTAAGTCTATCAAATATTGCTTCAGCTCTTCGAAGGCTCTCTGTTGAACTGGTCCCCATTGAAAAACTTCGGCTGATTTTAGCACTTCGAAGAATGGTAAATTTCTCTCTGCTGATCTAGATATGAATCTGTTGAGAGATGCCAATCTTCCTGTCAATCGTTGAGCCCCCTTCTTTGTGCTTGGTGGTTTCATTCGAAGAATAGCTTCGATTTTATTTGGATTAGCCTCAATGCCTTTTGTCGAAACTAGACAACCAAGGAATTTCCCTTTCTTTACTCCGAAAACACACTTTTCTGGATTCAGTTTTAGACCGGCCTGTCTAAAATTAGCGGAAGTCTCCTGCAAATCAACAATGTGATTTTCTTGCTTCGTGTTTTTTACAATGATATCATCGACATAAGTTAGCACATTTCTGCCTATCTGAGAATGAAGAACCTTTGTTGTCATTCTGCTGAAGCTTCCTCCAGCATTCTTGAGCCCCTCAGGCATCCGAAGGTAACAATATGTTCCGCTAGGGGTTATGAAGCTGGTTTTTGGCTCATCCTCCTTCTTCATCCAAATCTGATGATAGCCTGAATAACAGTCCAAGAGACTCATGAGTTCTGATGAAGCTGCTGCATCAACTAGGAAGTCTATCCTTGGCAATGGAAACTCATCCTTCGGACAAGCCTTGTTGAGATCAGTGAAATCAATACACATCCTCCATTTGTCGTTGGCCTTTTTTACCATAACAGTGTTAGCCAGCCATTCTGGATATTTCACTTCTCTAATGACTCCAGCACTGAGGAGTCTTTTTACTTCATTTCGAGCACCTTCGGCCTTATCATCAGACATCTTCTGAAGCCTCTGCTTTCTGGGCCTGAAGGATGGACAAACATTGAGCGAGTGTTCAATAACATCCCTGTTGACTCCACAAAGATCATTAGCGGACCATGCAAAAACATCTTTGTTGTTGAACAAGAATCTTATCAGGGTCTTCTCTTGTTCCTCAGACAATTGAGATCCCAGCAGCACCTTCTGCTCTACGATGTCTTCGCATAAAAGCATGGGTTTCGGCTGATCGGCCGAAGCAGCCTTTTCCCTTCTATGCTTGTACTGCTCACAAGCTTCGGCTTCATCTACGTTGTGGATTGCCTTTGAATCAGTCCAATTCCCTTCAGCCTTTCTGGCGGCTTCCTGACTCCCATGAATAGCAATAGGTCCCTGATCCGAAGGTATCTTCATGCAAAGATATGCTGGGTGAAGAATTGCTTCGAAAGCATTGAGTGTTCCGCGACCAATGATAGCATTGTAAGGATACTCCATGTCAACAATGTCAAACACAATATGCTCAGTCCTTGTGTTGTTGACGAATCCGAAGGTCACTGGCATGGTAATCTTACCAAGTGCTACAATCTGTCTCCCTCCGAAGCCACAAAGAGGGTGCGTAGCATCATGAATCTTGTCTTCGGGCTCTTGCATTTGTCTGAAGGCCTTAGCAAATATGATATCTGCCGCACTGCCTGTATCAACCAAGACATTGTGGACCAGAAACCCCTTGATCACACAAGAGATAACCATAGCATCATTATGTGGGTAATCCTTGAGCTGAAGATCCTCTTGAGAGAAGGTAATTGGGATGTGAGACCATCTTGACTTGATGAAGGGTCCTTGCACCCCTACATGTTGTACTCTTCTTTGCGCCTCCTTCTTCTGCTTCTTGTTAGCCGGCTCTGAACATGAACCGCCTATTATCGGGAGAATCAGCTTCGGAGCCGAAGCAGTTCCAGTTTGGTTCTTGAACGAAGCCATCAGCTCAAAAAGTGGAAGTGAGTTCACCGGAGGTGGGCGCCAATGTTGGGGACTTGTTCTCAAATGCTTCGAATTAAGAACAAGGCAACATAGAGAATTAGATGTAAAATTCCTTCGTCCGCTGCAACATTACTCCTTCGTGGATTTAATGAGCTTCAGACGAAGGTTATGAATAATATATCACGAAGATTATATTTTTATGATCAGAGATAAAATAATGTGAAAAGAAATATAAAATACAAAAATGCTACAGAATGATAAAAATAAATAATATTATTTTCTTTTTCTGTATAATATGAATTCGGATATTAAAACACGGTAATTAGGTAAATTTATATCTTTCGTCTTGGCAGCACGACGTCAGCAATTACAAGATTGCGTGAACAGTAAAGGAGTACTGTTCATCTATTTATAGGCACAGGGCGCAGCTTGTGAGAAATTACAATCATGCCCCTTACAGAAGATCACAATTGTAACTCAGACTCTTTATGGACTAAAAAGTCATTTCATCTTTAAGTCGATTTGTTCCTTCGTCTTTGGATACGTTCTAGTGTCGAAGCTTCATGAGCGATAGCTTCGGTATTACGTACAAGCGGATTTGCCGAAGGTGTTTCTTTCCGTAGGACCTTCGGCGATGAAGCATGGTCCCAACAATGATATAAATATATTTAGAATTAAGTCTGAGTTTTTCAATTGATATTATTTACATCTATATGTGTTGAAGATCAAATTATAGATAATTTGCCCCTAAGTATAATCTAAGGTAATGTTCTTTTGGCAATAACCATTAAGTCATATCTTAACCTTAAAAGTCTAAGTGCATGTCTCCCGCAAGTATTTTAAACTTGTATGCATACTTTAATAGGGAGGTACTCTATAGTTTGATATCTTGAGACTAACACCATTCCAAGCTGATAATGTGTATAGTAGTCTCATTGAAGGAAAATGGAATTACAAGAGAAAGACAATGCACTTCCACTACAAATTGATATCATCTTGTGATTGGTATCAAAATCTTTTAGCATTATTTCCTTGTCTTTTCCATTTATATAGATTATAATGACATGGTAGATTCATTCACCCTCATTTAAATTAATGCACATGTTTTACATTTATTTTGGTATCAATAGAATATCCTTTATCATATAAATATGAATACATATAGGGGAAGTCTAGTCCTTATAACAAAATGTCAAATCCTTTGTGACCCTCATCTGATTTTAAATATGTTTTTCCAATGTGGGAAAATTCTTTCCACATGGGAAGAACTATTACAAATAGGGGCAGAGCTTTTCAACTGGGTGGTATATTTTTTCACATTGGAGTAGATTAATTCACCAAAGGGGAAGAACTTTCTCTAAGGGAAAAATCTTTTTTAGAGGCCAGAAATTTTTAACCCTTCCTATGTGCTTAACATGCCTTCCTTTTCAGTGTTTGATTTCAAAGGGGGAGAAATTCGAGGACCAAAGTTTATCAAATACCAAAACCACTCTTTTAAAATTTTCAAAAGTTTTCAAGTGGTTGTTTTATAGGTTTTGGTCTAAAACAGGAAGGTTGTGGTTTATGAAGTTAGGGGAGGCTTGGTTGAAATTGCATAGGCAAGAACATTCTTTAAGAAACATATCTTTTAAATTGATAACTTTTTATCATATAAATCTTCAATTTTTAGATGTATTCTAACAAGTAGATTTCACTTTTAATTTGGTATTTTTATTATTTGGTTGCTTTGATTGTGTTGTCATCAATCACAAAAGGGGGAGATTATAAACAAAATGGATCATGGACTATTTGATTAAAGGTTTCGGTGTTTGATGACCAACATAACTATTTGGACTAATGTGTTTTCTAGTGTTTATGCTTATAGTTCAAAAGATGCAGCGTGGATTGGGACAAAGGCAACAAGGTGATCAAGAAGATCAACACCTCAAATCAAGACATAATAAGACACATTGAAGACTTATCAAGACCATACAAGAGTCTAAAACACAAGTCAAAAAAGCCCAGGAGAAGAAACGTGAAGAAACATATAATTTAGCATAACAGATGGCACTAGACGTGTCAGGTGACACACTGGATGCCACACAAGATTGGTACTATGGATGAACCATCGACTAAGCTAAAGATTGAGTGCACCTACCCTTCCGGTGTACACCTGACACGTAGGCATTGGATAGGGCACACAAAGAATACTATAGAGAGCCATAGGAGTTAAAGGGCATCAGACATACCCAGTGTAGCGCTGGACTCCTCACCTGATGCGACACTTAGAGAGGTTGCAAATGCAATCGAGTCGGGTATATGGCATCGAACATGTTTGGTGATAACTTTGGTGGTGCATAGGATACCCAGAGGGCTCAATGATCGGCAAACACGTCTAGTCCACGTGGAAGGCATCAAACATGTCTGGTGTTGTACTGAAAAGTCTGACACCATGCAGAAAAGTCTATCACTTTCCAACGGCTAATTCTAACAGCCAATTGACATGAAACTCACCAGACGCCATTGAGACGTAGAAAACCTACTGAGTTCCAATGGCTCTATTTGTGTGGTGAGGTTATAGATACCACCCCAACCGGCCATTTTCAAGTTTGGGGGCTAAGAACCAACAAAACTGAGTTTAGACTCTATCTTAGAGCCCTAATATACTCAAGTGCTTAATAGAATCATTCGATGATTAGCGTGAGTGCTTCGAAAAATGCTTATGTTAGTTAAATTGTTGCTATAGCGCTTATTCTACATTAACTCCTAGTGAGAGAAGTGAGGAATATACTCCTGAAACCCCTCAATGTGTGCATGTGTCATTGTAATTGTACTGATTAGGAAGAGTCTTGTGAGATAATACTAACTACGTTTGTGGTGTGGCTTCCACCGTGTACCGAATGTAACAAGCCTCATGTTGTTTCAGTCGGAAGCTCGATATTGAAGATGACGTGGAGTATCTGAGTGAGGCCACAACCAGAGCACCACTTGCGCATGGAGAAGGCTCAAGATTAACTATGGAGTTATCTGAGCAGGTGCTTGGCCTTCATGTGTGTTTCTATTTACATAGGGACACCAACGAGGATTAGTAATAACCTTGTATGAGGTAGAAACATTTAGAAAATATCTTAGTTGTACTAGCTTGCTTGATTATCCACATAGGTTTTGTTTAAGAGGTAAAATTAGAGGCCTAGATTAGTCCCAAAAATAGTTGTCCTAATTCACACCATCTTGAACTTCCATGTTCCTTTTAGAGATAACTTTTGGTCACAGGTAATTTAGAAAAATATTAATAGTTTTCTTGGTGAAAGAAGTCAGAGAACAATCAACAATATTGATATTGCTCAACACCATACAATTTTAACATTTGTTTTAGAAAGTGTCCGTTCAATACATTCAGCTCATAATAGCAATAAATCAATCAATCATTCTACATTGTCTGTTTTATTTTTCCATACTTAAACTATAAAGGTCGCCCTTAAGATGTTATAGCTCTATTCATCAAAGCATGACATAGGTATCCAAGTAGGAGGCAGAATGCATGAAAGAGCAAGGCATCATACAAAAAATCTCTCATTAAGCACAAAACAAATTAAAATCGTCAAATTTAGGTAACCAAAAGCAACACAAACCACCTAAAACGCTAATCCATGCACATAAACAAAGGAGCTCATGACAAAAGTCACATCTTTTCCCTGCTGCTTGTTAGTGAAGGTATGTTTATTTTCTAGGGACTAATTTTTTAGTCCCTCCATTTTATTTTATTTTAACCTCTAAATTGCTAAATACGGAAACTTCGTATTTGACAATTTAGAGAATAAAATAAAATAAAATGGAGGGACTAAAAATTAGTCCCTAGAAACCGAACACTCTCTGAATACTCTCTGAATGAACTAGCAACAAAAGTCACATCAGTGAAGAGTTTACCCCCTGAGGACTAAAAAAATTATTAATTCTGATGCTATAGATTTGTTAGGGGCGCAGAAGATTTTTCCCCCAAGGAATTATCACCACGCCTTGACTCAGTCAAATTGCCGTGATATCTTAGTTTGTCGCATCCTTTTGTCTCAAATGTCTTTAATTAATAACGAACCCCTTGTTTACATATGAACATGCAATTTTTTTTTCTTATGACTGTCCTTGGGATTCAGTCAGTTTATTTCTTTCCTCGTGTTGTGCGAAAATAAACTCTTCAGTAATTTAAACGACGGGGTATCAATGTATCAGGCATGCAGCCCTTTTATTATGGTCCTATTTGGACTATTTCGGCTTCACAAAATTTAGTAAAGTTAATAAAATTGGTAATTACGTAAAGTCAAAGTTACAAACTTTTATAAAACATTTAATTAAGTCATCTTATTTCTTATTTAGATTAAAAATATACTTTTAAACTATTTAAATTTATATTACACATTTCAGCTTCACGTTGAAGTTGAAACCAAAGGAACTCGAGTAGTGTCTTATGTGCCTTGGATCCAGATCATAATAATCAGCTGAAATAATCCGATAGAGATCACATGGGGTACATTGTTATTATCTAAACACCATGTTAGGTCTTGTTCGGTTATTTTCAATTCATATGAATTAAAGATGATTGATACAGATTGAGAGAGATTTTGACTTACTAGAGATTGAAACCCACTCAATCCTCCTCAATCTATATGGATTGGGATAGAACCAAATATGACCTTATGGGGCATCGATTTGGGGTCAGGCCACAGGACCGACGCCCCTTAAACAAGGTCCTAAAAACCATTATAATAAAGAATGACATGTGGAGCCCATTTATCATTATGTTTCCTACATGTTGCCCATTGATTAATTCAACATGAGTAGGGGCGAAAACGAGACGGATAGTATATTCTACCTAATGTATTTTAATCGGATTTGGAATCGAATATGGATAATTTGAAACAGGACAGATATGGATACGTGTACTAGATATTTATTGGGGCGGATAAGTGACGAATAGAAATATTATTTGACTAGATATATACGGATACTGGATACTTGTCAGATAATGCATAAATTGCTTATTATTTATTAGAATTCAGTCGTGAGTAAGATAATTACATCGTGAGCATTACATAGACCATAGATTAATATGACAATATATAAATAAGTTGAGGTCATACGATAGTCCAACACAATAGGTCGACTATAATAACAAGATTCGAATCAAACATTGTCTAATATATCACATGATAGTTTTCAAATGACATAAGATAGTCTAATACAACATAAGATAGTTCAACATATGTGATATATAGTCTAATAATAAGCTATGGAGTATTGGAGTTACACATGTGTAATTTTGACATGAATATGTGCTCAAACAAAAATATGATGCACTATAAAGGTATGAATCTCTTGGAACTATATGATTTTCATATAAATTTGTCTTCATCCGAGTCCATATGCAAAAGTTATAATTTTTATAAAAAATATTACACAAGAAAATATTCGGGTATTCATCGGGTACATGTCATTCTGAATTCGACCCATATACTATTCGGGTACTACCCATATCCGTCATGAATATAAAAAGTATTTGAATCTATATCCAAAAACAGGTATTTATATTATCCGTATTTAGTACCCAACATGTATACCTGACTCGTTTTCACCGCTAGCCATGAGTCTACCAGGTGCATGAAAGGGGGTGTCGGTCTATGTACGGGTAAGAGGGGCCATGGAGGGGCCACCACGGGAGGCAAGAGACTAGGTAGGGCATGTCTTAGGAGCAATTGGATTAATGAGATTCGAGAAGTTAAAACCTTCTTGTTATAAGGGAGATTTTAGTCCCTCTAATTCACTGGCTTCCAAACAAGCTCGTAGAGGCTATGGATGGTTAAGAGAGGCCACCACGGGAGACAAAGACCAGGTAGGTGGAGTTGGTCAAGTAGGGGCTATTGTTGAGTTGCTCTAAAACAATAAAGTTTTTCCTTCAAATTATCCTGGTAGGATGCAAGGGCACTATTAATCATTTATGCTCTAACCAAAAATAATATATGAGTGTAGATTATTGAAATCCATAATCTGTATCATTATAACCCAATGTATAATAAATTAGTAATCTAGACCACTATAATTCTATTGGGATCAAACAAACCCTCAATTTCACTATAATCTATAACTAGAAATATTGACTATAAATTTCAACCACTTCTTTAACTTTCTCAAATAAAATAACGTATACATTCATGGATGACATACATCATGGGAAAATATTCGTACTGTCCAAGGATACAACATTCGAATGGCTTAGTTTCAGAAATTTTGAGTCTAACATTTAAGGCTGGCTTGTGACCGGTGAATTGAAAGGGGTTTATAGAGAGAAATCCCCTTGCGAATCATCTTGGTATTCAATTAAATAGCAAAAATAGCAAGAGAATCAGCCTTTATGTGGAAACACTTTATTTTAGTATTGTCATGTGAGTATTACATTCACTATCTAAGCATTATAAACATAAAACAGAATGCTATCAACTTTTCTTCAGGTAGGGGCTCGCCAAATGTGCGGTATGTATGTATTGGTCATGGGATATAAAAATAATAATTACTGTACTCCCTTGGCAACTACACGTCAGTGTGAGACCAAGGACTGACCCGAGCTACGATTCTTACTACCTCGGATAAAAAAACTGAACCGTTTGGCTCACGCCGTAAGCGAAGACTTGGCCAAGAGTGACCATACAATCGGACAAAAGAATCACACGGCAAAAAGGTCTAGTCACCGTCGCACATCTAGGCCCCGTTTGGTTACCCCAAACTAAAGTTTAGCCCCTGTCCAATCGAATGTTTGAACCTCCGTTTCGGGTATTAAATGTAGTCGGATTATAAAACAAATTTGTCAGCCGAAGATTAAAAGACGAGACGAATCTAGTCCAGTTGGTTGGGTCTATATTTCATACTCCTATTTGAAAGTCAAACGCTTGATGTGACCCGGGCTAAACTTTAGCAGGGGCAACCAAACACCCCCTAGTCTGCAGATCCAAGGTCCAAACACAGAGAGAGGAACGGAGACAAATCGTATAGAAACAGGACGGACGGACGGACGGCAGCGAATTGTTTTTGTGCGGGGGCAGTTGGGTGATGAGTTGGACATAAGTGGCAAGACAGCACTCGCTTTCCAGGTGTTCACGTCTCCTCTGATGCCGATCCTGCAGGGTTGTAGCTGCTGACCTCTTCAAGACTAGTACCAACTTAGTTCAGTACATAGAGTTTTCGTGGCAACACATAGTCTTCGGATGGAAGAACCAATCGACATAGTCAAAGAACAAGAGCGGACCTGATTCACAATAGTCGAACTTACTATAAAGAATTTTTGTTTCACGACAAAAAAAATAGAATCCAACAAAATTCAAACCTTGACAAAGAGGTGGACATGAATCAATAGAGTCTTAGGCAGTGTCCGGTTCGGGAACCAGTTGCGATGGAGCGGCTCCATGCTAGGGAGCTGCTCCATCCATGAAATTTTTAGGGAGCTGGATGATTCAATATCTAAGCATAATTTTACTTCTTTTAGAGTCACTATGTCCTACATGGAACCAATCCAAACAACAACAAATTATGAACAGAGCGGCTCCATCCCACTATACTCTAGGACCAAATACTACCATATAGTATGCCCGCTAATTCCCAAAAATCTCACTAAATTTGATTTAGGGTGTAGTAACTGAAAGGTCCCTTGTGGGTTTTGGTATTTTGATGATGTCGGTGTTTCGGACCCGGGGACCCTCAACTGAACCGACTAGTGAATTTTATGCCGCGTGTCCCTGTCCGGATGGATTGATGCAAGATGAAACACAAGATTTATCCTGGTTCGAGCTAAGAGGGTCCTACTTCCAGCAGAGGGAGGATGAGGCTTATATTATCTTGTACCGGGGTGCTTGTAGTAGGGGATACAAGCTTTGCGAGAGAGGGAACAGATCCCAGGTCTCTTGAGAGATCTAGTGTTGTGGAGTGAAGGTTGCACTGAAGAGTTTTTCGTTAGTGTTGTGTGAGCCGTATGGGTGAGCTTTTTTAAGCCTCCCTTGGGAAGGCCCTGGGCATCTCCTTTTATAGGCACAAGGAGGTGACCCAGCTGTACATATGGGGGTGCAGCTATGCACTAATGTGAACGGCGGAGAAGTGCTTGAGCCCTGTAGCAGCGTGGCCAGCGGCGCGGCCCCAGGTCTCGTCCCTGTAGCGGCGTGGCTGGCTCCGCCGAGTTGAAGCCAAGCTCTGTAGCGCCGTGGTCGGCAATATGGCCTGGTCGTCGAGGTGGCCTTGAAGTTTGTGTCCTGCTGACATTTCTTTGACTTTGTAGAGAGCTGAGGACAGTCGATGTCATGATCGCGTGTCGGGGATCATCATTACCTGTTACTGGAGTAATTTGATGTGACACCGGTCTTGTTCCTTCGTAGCCTGAGGTGGCTAGCTAGGGGGAGGACAGTGCTGTATTCCCCGTTCGCGTAGTCAGTCCGAGGCCATCTCGGGCTAGGCGGTGATTTCTCTCGAAGCCGAGGCCTAGGTTGGGCGAGGCGAAGATCTCCTCCCGAGGCCGAGGCTGAGGCCGAGGCCTAGGTCGGGCGAGGCATAGATCTCCTCCCGAGGCCGAGGCTGAGGCCGAGGCCTGGGTCGAGCGAGGCGGAGATCCATCCCGAGGCCGAGCCCGTGCTCGGGCGTGGTGACGATTCCTCCCGAGGCCAAGGCCAGGGTCGGGCGAGGCGGAACTTCCTGTTGCGCCCGAGGCTGAACTCGGGAGAGGCGGTGACTACTGTTGTTAGTCTTACCCTGGTGGTTGGCACAGTGTTCGGAACGGGGTGAATAGTGTTGTTATCCTGTCAGAACGATCAATAAAAGGGTGAAGTGACTGCGGTCATTTCGACCTTGCCAACCGCGGCACGTGTGTCAGGATAAGGTGTCAGGTGATCCCTGCATTAAATGCGCACGTGATAAGGTCGGTGGGAAGGCGGTTTTGGCCGAGGCTGCTATACGACAAAGTTTACCCGAGCTTTGCCTCGGGCAAGCCGGGGGTGCGCCCACTGCTTGAGGGGACCCTCGGGCGAGCCGTGAATTCGTATGGGACTGCTGTTCTTGCCCGAGGCTGGGCTCGGTCGAGACAGGACCGCGTCCCTTGGTAGACGAGGCCTTGACTCTGAACCGTGCTTACCAGTCTTTATGGTTTGTTTTAAAGACGTTATCCAGCCACGTTTAGGAGTACTGGGGGTACCCCTAATTATGGTACCCGACATTAGCCCCCGAGCCTCAAAGGGAGTGTAAGCACTCGCTTGGAGGTTCTACCGGATTTTTGCGAAGGGACTGGTCTTTATTAGTAGCATTTTGTTCCGATGGGTGCGCGCGAGCGCACCCGTCGGGTGTAGCCCCCGAGGCCTCGGAGGAGTGGTTTGACTCCTCTGAGGTCTTAACGCTCTTCCTGTGATTCCTTGGTCGGCCTTGTTGTTCTCTCATGCTGTCACACCCGGGTTTTAGGGCACCAAGACCCGGGCGCGAACAATCACCAGGTGTGCTGGGACCAAGTCTCACACATATGATGAATCATGGCACAGGATCGAATGTCACATCTTTACTACATAATAGGAGTTCTATACAAAATAAATAATTACATTATAAGGAGACAACGGTCCAGCAACCCAAAGTTGACTAGGAGACGACGGCCTAGACCTCTCACGAACACATCGCAACATCCTCCATGCGCCTCATCCTGCGGTACCTGTTGTTGACCTGTGGGGGGTGTGGGACAGCAAGAGTGAGCTCACATACGTTCATAGCTCAACAAGTTGTGGGGAATAATGTGCATGAACTCGCCAAAGGTGGGAGCTCACGTGGAGTGTAAGGCTTACCAAAGGAGATGGTTGAAGCTGAGCATTGCTTTTAAAGTTGGTTAAAATTTTATTAGCAATTACTAAGTATAAGTAAATACCAACCCAATTAAGTAGAAGAACAAAAATAACAACCTCACCTGCGATGCAATGCATATGACAAATTGAGTTTAAGTTCCATAATTTAATCATGTGAGGGTCCGAGCTGCTCATGACCGTGAGCACGGCTAGTATACCAGTTTTACACTCTGCAGAGGTTGCGCATCTTTACCCACAAGTCGTGTTACCCATCTGCCAAGAGATGGCCAATCCCATACACCTCTACCGAGGAGGCGAGGCAGGGTAACACTACGAGGCCTTTATAAAGTTCCACTAGCTTCAGAAAACCCGCTACAGTTTATAGGAAGCTCCAATGCAGGAATCCCTTGCATGACCGCCATCGCAGTAAAATCATCCTGAGGGCCTCCCTACACTGACCACTCCCCTACTGCCCTTGCCCCTTTCGGGTAAGGTAGTCTTCCACTAGCTTTCCTAGTTAGTTGGCCAAGGGCGTCCCATTAAACCCTTGTGGTAGCACTGTTTTCCCGGGTGGTCGCTCCATGTTCTAATTAACATAATGATCTTATCATGAACAGTAAATAACAACTGATGATAAAAGTATAATCATGAGTAAAGTGTATCTCCATACCCATAACCACATAAAGCAATAGCAGGTACTACCCAAAAAGTGTGGTGGTAATCAAGGTATAAAGATAGTCAAACTAGGGTAACCTATTAGGTCCCATCAAATTAACCTATGCAGATCATTATGATTAATTAGAACATGAGTGGGTAAAAGAAGTGATCAAGGGCACAACTTGCCTGGTACTTGAGATTCCAGGTACCAACTTGCTCTTTGGATGACACGTGACCTCACCGCTAGACGTAGCAATACAAACAAACATGGTATAGGCAAGATTAGCATCACACCAATCATAAGAATAAATTATGTAATAATAATCTATGCGTTGCTACGAGACTAACGCAACTGGAACGAGTCAAATTGGATTTAGAACGGAGGAGATACAAATTTCCTAAGGTTTATGTATTTGATACGAGAT
Organism: Zea luxurians; assembly: GCA_029449295.1. NCBI lineage: Eukaryota > Viridiplantae > Streptophyta > Magnoliopsida > Poales > Poaceae > Zea > Zea luxurians. Next base: position 36,634,451 of record JAOPSE010000001.1, on the reverse strand, counting down.
TAATTAAGAGATCAATTTTATTATTGTTTTCATGTCAAAACAGAGGCATTAGGTGATAAACAACATTATTACAAAATTATAGCAATTGAAATGGATTAATTTGGACATCATATGAATTTTCTATGAATTAAACTAGTTCTAACAATTATAAATCATTTTCTAAATGGTTTTATAAGTGTTCTTCTCTGACTGAACTGCGCATTAATTTCAGAGAAGCACAGGGGCCTCGGAGTAATTCTCCTAAGACACAGAGCGCATACGGCGTGGATGGCTGGTTAGTTCTGCAGAACTGTGAGGGTTCTTTTGCATATCGCATCCGCGAAGGGGTATCGCGATCACACGGCCGTTGGATTAGAGATTCACGGCGGGGATTACATCCATTTATTTGCCGAACCGGTATCAACTGGTGACCACCAGATCCAAAATCAGCGACCATGATTCAAAACCACCCAGATCCGTTCATCCAGTGTTCAACGGTCCTGATTTAATTACAGGGAAAGGGGTATCTAGCACTTAATCGGAGCCATCCGCTTACGATCCTATGGCTAACGATCCCTTCCTAGCTTTCCCCCCCCCCAGCTTGGGCCATACGGCGGCCCCGCCCAACGGCCACCGCAGGGAGCACGCCGGCGCGACTCCGACTGACGCCCAGGGTGCCCCAATACCCAAATTAATAGGTGCGACACGTAGAGCAGAGCGAGGGAACCCGGTTGGGAAGAACCTTACCGACCAATAGTGCCGCAGAGGTACCCACCCACGGCGAGACGTGGCCCGCGGCGGTCGCCATGGCAGGCGGAGTTCATGCCAGCATCCAAGCGCCCGAATCCGAAATTAACTAGGTGCATTGCCAAGGGAAGAACGATTCGGACAAGCGGAAAGGGAGACTCACCGGCAATACGCAGTGGGATTCTTTACCCACGGAGTCAGGCGGAAACACGGCGGCGCAGCGGGTCCAGTGATAAATTGCTCAGCCAGCGATCGATTCCCGCACCCAATCAACGGTACCAGAGACTTCAACCCGCGCAGGCGACCCGACGACTACCAACGCGTGAATCAGCCGCGGCGGTGCGCAGAGCTTCACAAATTTTTCTGGGCGCGCGGCGTGCACAAGCGGCTGAGCAAGAGGCAGCTGGGGAGGTGGGCGATGCTGGCGCTCGGGAAAGGAGATAAGAAGCGCCGCGCCGCCTGGTTGTGGAGCTGACTCAACGAGCCATAGCGGACAGCGAACCTCTCACTTCCTACTCTATCCGCGGGTACGACAATGGTGATATATGGTCATCGATTCAATGGGGCTAGGGCACGGCACATCGGGTTGGGGAGGACGAGGATACCGCGATGCCCGATTTATAGCCCGGGGCGAGGATGATCATGGCAGACCCGGTCCTGAGGTCCGCGCAGATCCCAGCGGACCGGTGAAGTCGGTTGCGCGTGCGACGGAATCGCCTCCCCCGCGCGGAATCCGCGGCGGCCATCACAGGACCGCACCGAAGCCTTCGAGCAAGGAAGAGGAGCAGTAACCAGGGTCCCATGCACCAGTGTGAAGGAAGGTGCTTGGCGCATGTGCAGGTGGCTGAGAGATGGGTCGCGCGGGGTAAAAGGTGAATGGGCCGAAATGGACTCAGCCGGCCCAGGTGTATAGTTATTCTTTTCTTTTTCTTATTTGAATTTCCTTTTCTCTTCTCTATTATTTCCAAATTCGATTTGAATTCAATTTCCTATTTTAAATTCAGATTTCCCCATATCCATGCAATCCAATCATGAATATAAACATTACTATTTCCATATTATTATTTATTCTCCTCCCCATTATATAATTCTAGTAATCAATGATTTAATCACAGTTTCTTTCCTTTTGATTAAAAATTCAACTCCGAAATGAGGTTTAGGAATTCAAATTTATAATACATACTCAAAATCAATTGTGAAGTAATAGATATATATTTATTTTAGTTGATTTATTTATTTGGTAGATGTTTGAAATATGCAAAACACTCCTATTGTTTTCTTTCTTCTTAGGAAAATAATAATTTTGAAGGTGGGATAAGAAGTAAAAATTACTTTAGAATTAAGTATTCATGTAAATGAATGCTTGTGGTACCTCATCTATTGATATGCATAATCATTTAGTCGAATAGAAATCTTTTCTATTACTTCGTTTCCAAAATAGTTCTTGGTTTTAGAAATTCAGTCCTCGATTTTCATTACTCAAGTTTAATTCGAGTTTTTCTGAATTTGCTATTTTATTTCTTCATATATTTATTTTATTATTATTTTTTTTCTTATCCAAATTTTGGGCATCACACATGCGGCCTGGCCGCAGCCCTGGGTGCATAGTCAGGCTCTGAGTTCTTAAGTTTAGTTTGTCGACGCTGTCAACAATTTAGTCGTAGCCTGGTGCGAGAGCAGCCCCCGAGCCTCTGCTCGGAGCGAGAGGACGATCAAGGACCATCTCGGCTTTTTAAAGAATGCCCCTTCGACGCCTTTCCGCAAGGAGGAAGGGGGGGAACGCACCACGTTACCCTTGGTGGGCACCGAATATGGTGTTTCCAGTGAGTTGCTAACGGGTAATCCGAGTGGACGCCCGAGCCCCGTTCGATAAGGGTCGGCTATTGGCCTAGAGGCGCGCTCCAAAAGTACCTGCAGGTGATTTGCTGGACCCAGACCCATCTGATAGGGTCCGAGGGCTCAGTGTCTCCCTCTGGTGGGATTCCATTACAAATCGTTCCCGTGGGTCTCGGAAATGTCCTAGGGTACCTCGGGAGTGTAGCCTGAGCCTCGGCCATGTAACGGATGTACCCAGGGTCATCCCTGACTCTGCACGCTCTGGGCGGCTGTCGAACCCTTCCGAGGGGCCAGCCTTCGAACCCCGGATCAGTAGAGGGCTCGGAGCCTGAGTGCTCTGGGGCGGTTGCCGAACCCCGCAGGGCGCAACCTTCAAACCCCTGATCAGTAGGAGGGCTCGGGGCCCATTTCCTTTGCTGAGAAGGACTCTTTCGAGATATCTCCTTTCCCGATCCCTGCGGAGAGAGAGATAGGGGGGAAAAGGAAGAAAGGGAATAAACTAAAGTAGTGTGGCGCACCTTTTTGGGGCGGTCATAATGACGAAGGCGAAACGGTGCCTGCTTGCCTGCCAGGGGTGATGTGTGTCCCGCAAGAGAGTTAATGCGACGGGACGGACGACTCGCGGGGTGCCCGTTGCGCGTGCGCGAGCCATTCGAGGAACGGAAAAAAAACTGTTTTGATTTCGAATTTAAAATTCTCGAGGGGCTCGGGCGAAGTTTTGGGTGGATTTTCCCGAGGCCTTTATATACCTGGGAGAGGGACCGACAACGGTTCTTTACCCTGTCACTTGCGCTTTCGTCCTTGCCTCTGCCTTTGCTTTCACAACCTGAGAGAGTAGACAGAGAGAAGAGAAAACCACGCACCTCGTCCCCTCCGCCTCCACAGCTTCCGCTCGGCAATGGCTGACAAGACGACCGTCATTCCGCCGCGCGACCGTGGCCCTTTTCCACCGTCACTGCGGAGGATCTGCAGGCCCTTGTTGCTGAGGGTCTGCTCCATCCTCTCTCTGGCGAGCCACAGCCTGAGTGGTTGGCCCCTGGGAGCGAGGCCGACCCGACTCTGCCGCGGGGGTACGTGGTCAGCTTCACCCCTTTTCATGAGCGGGGGTTTGGGATGCCGGCGAGCCGCTTCATGCGGGTGCTCCTGCACTACTACGGAGTGGAGCTTCACAACTTCAACCCTAACTCCATCGCGCAGGCGGCCATTTTCGCGGCGGTTTGCGAGGGGTTTTGGGGATTGACCCGCACTGGGACCTGTGGACCCATCTCTTCTGCGCGGAGTTCTCCGCCGTGTCGACGGATGTGAAGAAGGTCCGTATGGCGGTGCGGGCTGGCGGCTGCACCCTCTAGCTGAGGTCGGGGCGCGCACAGCAGTACATCCCTGCCTCCCTTGTGTCTTCGAACAAGGGGTGGCAGAACCGGTGGTTTTATCTCCGGAATGATGACGGGGTGCTGCCGCCCTTTTCTCAACGAGTGGTGACCACCGCCAGTGATAACTGGCGCTGGGGGGCCACAAGCGAGAACCAGGAGAAGCTCTAGCCCCTACTCCGTGCCCTGCAGAAGCTCCAAGCCGAAGACCTTACCGCCGCGGGGGTCGTCGCCGCTATCCACCACTGGAGGGTGCTCCCATTGGCAGAGTGGCGGTTGCGGCTTTCGGAAATGAAGCCGGGGGTCAATTTGGAGGGTTCACGGATGTCCTCGACCCCCCTCTCCACCGATGACCTCCTCAGACGAATAGCGGGCACGGTGGGGAGGTTGGATGCTGGCGTCCTTAACCAGCCCCCGATGCGTCCCGACCATGGGTATGTGTCCCTGGTAAGTGTCTGACCCTTCCTCTATTTTGTGCCTTGTTTCTTATGTTTTTGGCTCTTACCTTTGGGATTTTTGCTCGTCCCCAGGGGCTGAGGAACTTTAAAACTTCCCGGCCACCGGTCCCGGAGGACGCGGCAGGTCGAACCGTGCGTAGGCTCGCCGTGGAGAAGGATAAGTAGAAAAAAGATGCAAAAAAGGCCCGAGCTCGCGAGAGGATGCGGGCTCGGGATGCCTTGGACAAGCGTCACTGGAGGCAAGAAAGGGACGGGCTCCCGTTGGAGCCGTCGCCAGACACACCCGACGACGACGATGATGATGATGATGACGACGAGGACGACGACATGGCGGCCCGACTTGGCCTCAGCCCAGACTCGAGGCTAGGCCAGGGGTCGTCAAGCCAGCCTCCAGGTGGGCTGGCACCACCAGCGTTTGGGGCCAGGATGCCAGGGTCCTGGTCCGAGGAGCGGAGGCGGGCCGAGGGGGTACTTGACCCCTTAGCTGAGATAATTGGGGTGACTCTGAGGGGTCAGGCCGACCCGCATGCCCCCCGAGAGCAAGTACCCATGCCAGCCGTGCGGGAAGTTGTTCCCTCGGCTGTTGTGACATCGCCCGGGCAGGCCGCCCCCCTGGCGCCTCGAGCGTCCGAGGCGGAGGCGGTGTCGAAGCCGGCCGCTGGCCAACCCTCAGCAACGTTTGCGGAGGCCGAGGTCCAAGAGGTCTCTCCGTAGGTGCGATTGGCCCTGCCCCGGAGCGAGTAAGTATCCGAGGGCTCCCTTGTTTCAACCATTTTTCTGTGTATCCTGATTTTGTTTTTTCTTCCTTTCAGCAATCGGAGGCAGGGCTCGGCTGGTCTGGCCCCCACGAAGGCCCTTAAGATGGGGTCGGCCTCTTCAGCTGGAGCTACGGCGTGCCATGCTGTTTGGTTGGCCTCCACGCAAGGCACCCTCCGACGGGGGGCCCAGGAGGCACAAGCTGTCATGGGGCAAGCCTACCAAGTCGACCCCCTGTTGGAGCGGCCATCGTGCCACGGGAGGCCGTTGACATGGCTGTGGCCTTGAGCCCGCCCTCCTCAATGCTGACGCCGACGTCGATTCCTGCCGAGGCCACCGCTGGTGCGCCCACGGAGCCGCCCACCGCCGCCGATGTCGAGATTGCTGAGGTGCCTCTGCCCCTGGCTCCTTCGGTCCTGGTCATCCCCGATTCCCCAGTTTTCGACCATGGGGAGGGGGCGACCGTTGTTGCCGAGGTTGGTGAGCAGAGGTCTGGCGCCTTGACCGAGGAGAGGCCCGATGCATCGGTTGCAGAGGGACCCGAAGCCTTGGTCGCGGGGCGTGCAGATTCTTGGCCTGTCATGGGGAGCAGCGGCCTCATCCCCACGCAGCTCAATCCCATTGAGTGGGGAGGGCAGCCGCTTGTGTTCTGGAGCCGCAATACATCAGAGCCTCTCCTTTCCCTCAATGATGAGGGAGAGGAAAGGTTGCGGAAAGTTTTCCGCGGCTATAGCAAGGCGGTGATGAGGTCGCTGAAGACGGCCATGGATCTCCTTTCCCAAGGCATTCCCAGGGTCTTCCAGGTAAGGATTTAGACGCATACCTCGTGTGGTCAGAACATTCTTTGTGATATTCTATTTTCTTTTTAGGAGCTCACGGACATGAGAACTGCTAAGTCGCTGTTTCTTCGCCGTGAGAGTAGCGTTTCGAAATCACTGCGGCAGCAGGGGGTCGTGCTTGCTGAGGCCAACGAGCGCCTTGCCTAACAGAGCGCCGAGGCGGTGGACCTTCGGCTGCTCTGTGAGGAGCTAAAGTCGGAGGCAGCGGTGGCGTGGACAGAGGCGGCGTCGGCGCGGACGGAGGCTTCGTTGGCTCGGGAGCAGATGGCTTCATAGGCCAAGGAGATGCAGCAGCGGCAGCTGGAGCTTGGCCAGGTCACCAGCGAGCGGGACCAACTCTGGGGCCAAGCTGCCGAGGCCGTGAGCCAGGCTGAGACCCTTAAGGGACAACTGCCTGAGGTCACGGAGCGGCTAGCTGAGGCGACTGCTCGGGCCGGGATCCTTTCGAAGGGTCTGGCCGTAGCCGTCGGGTCAGCCTGGTCCGCCCAAGCTATGGCTTCACAGCAGAGTGCCCGGGCCAAAGGTATGTTTTGCCTGCTTTGTGATTTTGTTTTAGCTGAACTCTTCTCCTTGTGTCTGAATATTGTCTGGCTGTCTTCAGGGTTCGAAACGGCTCTTAACGAGTCCATTAAGAACTGCAAGGCGCTTGCTCAGGTGGCCGAGCAGAAGGAGGCTGACCGCACGGCCATGTCTGAGGCCATTTCGGCCTTTTGCCAGACCTTTGGCCTTGACGACGTCCCCTCGGGCAGCTCCCCCCAGAGTCACCTGCGGGCCTTGGGCGGCCACATGCGCAGCAGACTCCGCGGGCCGCTGCATCACGGTGTTAGGCGGGCCTTCGCCGTCCTCGGTTCCCACTATGACGTGGATTTGGAGCGGGTCAGCGAGGGCTACTACCTACCCGATGACGAGGATGCCGCCTTGGCCGAGGCCCAAAGGCTTAATGCGGTTGCCGAGGGTCCAGGTGCGACGCTGGCTTCCTTTTTTGAGGTGGAGATTCTTCTACCCGCGTCACCGTCCGAGGCCGGGCCACATTCTGCTACCCCTGCCAACGAGGCTGCTTCATCTGTCGTAGGTGGAAACAACGCCGAGGGTGCTGCTCCTCCCCCTGCCGGCGCCTGAGCCTGTGTAGAACGGTTATTTTAAGTATGTGTATGCTTTCTGCGGCTGCTGAGGCCTGAACTTTCTGGATGTCTGAGTATAAAGCTGTGTTGCTCTTGAGTCGTGTTTTCGGCTTGCTTTTTTTCGCGGCATCAGCGTTGGAACCGGAGGCATCCCTTAGACGAAAAGGTGGTGAGTGGGGTATCCGTATCCCGGAGGCGTAGGGGTTCCCGCGGCTCGACCTGCCTTATCATTTTAGGGTTGTCCCTAGTTCATTCAGTGTTTTCGCGTGCAGCAGATCTGAAGTCGCGAGTGTCCTCGCATTTCTTTCCTCTCGTTTCGAGCATTAGGACTTGTTCGGTAGCGGAATCACTTATCTGAGCGTGAGTTACCTTTCGCGGAAGGTGGTGAGTGAGGTATCCGTATCTCGGAGGCGTAGGAGTCCCTCAGCTCGGTCGGCCTTGCCGTTCGAGGTCTCTCTCGTTCATTTTTAGGATTCCGTTATCGATGTAGTCGAAAGGCACAAAAGTCGTTTTTGGTAGAAAACTTTTCCGAGGAAAGAAAAGGGTGACACAGAAAGAAAATTTTGACGCAGAGGGGGTTCCCCCCTTCTAGCCCCCGAGGGAGGGTTGGTCTTTGTCAAGGCAAGGTCGATCCTTCCTTGACGGTTAGACTTTATTTATATATGTAAAGGAATCAAGATACATGAATGGCTTGAAACATTTAAGGGTAAAAGTGACGTAGTTGTTCGATGTTCCAAGCGTTGTTGTAGACCTCGCCTTGATCGTTGGCCAGCTTGTATGTCCCGGGCTTCAATACTTTGGCGATGATGAACGGTCCTTCCTAGGGAGGAGTAAGCTTGTGGCATCCTCGGGTGTCTTGTCGTAGCCGAAGAACCAAGTCTCCAACTTGGAAGCCTCGGAGCCGAATCTTTCGGGCGTGATAGCATCGCAGAGACTACTGATACCGCGCTGAGTGCAGCAAGGCTATGTCCCGAGCCTCTTCCAGCTGGTCCAATGAATCCTCTCGGCTGGTTTGGTTGTTTTGGTCGTCGTATGCCTTTGCCCTCGGGGAACCGTATTCTAAGTCCGTGGGTAGGATGGCCTCGGCCCCATAGACCAGAAAAAACGGCGAGAAACCCGTGGCTCGGCTCGGTGTTGTCCTCAAACTCCAAACCACCGAGGGTTGCTCTTTTATCCACCGCTTGCCAAACTTGTTGAGGTCGTTGTAGATCCTTGGTTTTAGTCCCTGTAAAATCATGACATTGGCGCGCTCCACCTGTCCATTTGTCATCGGGTGAGCTACGGCGGCCCATTCCACACGGATGTGGTGGTCTCTACAGAAGTCTAAGAACTTTTTCCCAGTGAACTGCGTGCCGTTGTCGGTGATGATGGAGTTTGGGATCCTGAAGCGGTGGATGATATTTGTAAAGAACGCCACTGCCTGCTCGGACCTGATGCTAGTTAAGGGTCGGACTTCGATCCACTTGGAGAATTTGTCGATGGCGACCAGTAGGTGCGTGAAGCCCCCGGGTGCCTTATGCAAGGGACCAACGAGGTCCAGACCCCACACAGCAAACGACCAAGTGATAGGTATGGTCTGTAGAGCCTGAGCGGGCAGGTGTGTCTGTCTCGCGGAGAATTGACACCCTCGGCAGGAGCGTACAATCCTAGTGGCGTCGGCTACTACGGTCGGCCAGTAGAAGCCTTGTCGGAAAGTGTTTCCTACAAGGGTCCGAGGTGCTGCATGGTGACCGCAAGCCCCCGAATGTATTTCACGTAACAGCTCTTATCCTTGGGTGATGGATATGCATCGTTGGAGAATGTCTGAGGGGTTGCGGTGGTACAACTCTTTATCATCACCCAGTAAAACGAACGACTTGGCGCGTCGAGCCAGTCGCCAGGCTTCGGCCTTGTTGAGGGGTAGCTCTCCTTGGAGGAGATATTCCAGGTACGGGGTCTGCCAGTTTAGGACTGGTGTGGCCCCATTCTGCTCTACCTCGACGTGCAGGGCCTCACCCTCGGCGGCCGAAGGTACCTCGAGCTGGGCCGAGGTCCCTTCGGGTTCGGGCGCGTTGTTGAGTTTTACGGATGGTTGATATATGTCTCTGGAGAAGACATTCGGGGGAACCGTTGTCCGTCCCGAGGCTATCTTAGCCAGTTCATCTGCAGTCTCGTTATACCATCGAGCAACATGGTTGAGTTCTAGCCCATAGAACTTATCTTCCAAGCGCCGAACTTCGTCACAGTAGGCCTCCATTTTTTGGTTGCGGCAGTGAGAGTTCTTCATGACTTGGTCAATAACGAGCTACGAGTCGCCACGAGCATCGAGGCACTGAACCCCTAGCTCGATGGCGATGCGCAACCCATTTACCAAGGCCTCGTATTCGGCCACGTTGTTTGACACCGGAAAATGGAGGCGTATTACATAACGCACATGTTCTCCGAGGGGTGAGATGAAGAGCAAGCCAGCGCCTGCTCCGGTCTTCATAAGTGACCCATCGAAGTACATGGTCCAAAGTTCGGCTTGGATTGGAGCTGTTGGCAATTGGGTGTCGGTCCATTTAGCCAGGAAGTCGGCCAAGACTTGGGATTTTATGGCCTTCTGAGGGGCAAATGAAAGTGTTTCCCCCATGAGTTCCACTGCCCATTTTGCTATCCTACCTGAGGTCTCTCAGCATTGGATGATCTCCCCCAGGGGGGAAGGATGACACCACAGTCACCGGATGAGACTCGAAGTAGTGTCACAGCTTTTGTCGTGTTAGAATCACTGCGTACTGTAGCTTCTGGATTTGCGGGTAGCGGATTTTGGTCTCAGATAGCACCTCGCTGATGAAGTAGACTGGCCTCTGGATGGCCAGTGCATGCCCTTCTTCTCGTCTCTCGACTACGACCGCAGAGCTGACCACCTGAGTGGTTGCGGCTACGTAAATCAAGAGGGCTTCTCCCGCAGCGGGGGGCACTAAGATGGGTGCATTGGTAAGGAGTGCCTTAAGGTTTCCGAGGGCTTCTTCGGCCTCGGGAGTCCAAGTGAAGCGTTCGGTCTTCCTTAAAAGGCGGTACAAGGGTAATCCTTTCTCGCCGAGGCGCGAGATGAAGCGGCTCAGAGCCGCAAGACATCCCATGACCCTTTGTACTCCCTTTAAATCTTTGATGGGCCCCATGTTGGTGATGGCTGCGATTTTCTCCGGGTTGGCCTCGATGCCTCGTTCGGAGACGATGAATCCTAGGAGCATGCCTCGGGGGACTCCAAAGACACACTTTTCGGGATTGAGTTTTACGCCCTTTGCTCGCAAGCACCCGAATGTTACTTCAAGGTCGAAAAGGAGGTCGGAGGCTTTCCTTGTTTTGACAACGATGTCATCAACATAAGCCTCGACCGTTCTGCCGATGTGTTTTCCGAACACGTGGTTCATGCACCTTTGGTATGTAGCACCTGCATTCCTTAAGCCAAATGACATAGTAGTATAACAATACATGCTGAAAGGTGTGATAAAAGAAGTCGCGAGCTGGTCGGATTCTTTCATCTTGATTTGGTGATAGCCTGAATAGGCATCATGGAAAGACAGGATTTCACACCAGCAGTGGAGTCCACAATTTGATCAATGCGAGGCAGAGGGTAGGGAACTTTCGGACATGCTTTATTCAACCCAGTGTAATCTACACACATCCTCCATTTCCCCCCTTTTTTCTTTACAAGTATAGGGTTAGCTAACCATTCTGGATGGAATACCTCTTTGATGAACCCTGCTGCCATTAGCTTGTGGACCTCCTCGCCTATGGCCCTGCGCTTTTCTTCATCAAAACGGCGCAGGTGCTGTTTCACGGGTCGGGCACCAGCTCGGATGTCCAATGAGTGCTCGGCGACATCCCTCGGTATGCTTGGCATGTCCAAGGGACTCCACGCAAAAGCCTCGGCGTTTGCGCGGAGAAAGTCGACGAGCACTGCTTCCTATTTGGGGTCGAGCTCGGAGCCGATCCTGACTTTTTTGTCGGTGCCGTTGCTGGGGTCGAGAGAGACAGACTTAACTGCCTCGGCTGGCTCGAAGTTGCAGGCATGCCGCTTCGGGTCGAGCACCTCTTTGGAGAGGCTATCCAGGTTGGCGATGAGGGCCTCGGACTCAACGAGGGCTTCGGCGTACTCAACGCATTCCATGTCACACTCGTAAGCGTGGCAGTACGTGGATCCGACGGTGATGACTCCCTTAGGGCCTGGCATCTTGAGTTTGAGGTGCGTGTAGTTGGGGACGGCCATGAACTTGGCGTAGCATGGTCTTCCCAACACCGCGTGATAGGTTCCTCGGAACCCGACTACCTCGAAAGTGAGGGTTTCCTTTCAGAAGTTGGAGGGGGTTCTGAAGCAGATGGGCAAGTCAATCTGCCCAAGGGGCAGGATACGCTTGCCGGGGGCAATCCCGTGAAAAGGTGCTGCACCGGCTCGGATCTTGGACCAATCGACCCCCAAGAGCCCTAGGGTCTCGGCATAGATGATATTGAGGCTGCTGCCTCCGTCCATGAGGACCTTGGAGAGCCTAGTGTTGCCGATGATAGGGTCGACGACGAGGGGGTACCATCCTAGGTTCGGTATGTAGTCGGGGTGGTCGTCCTGGTCGAAGGTAATGGGCTTGTCGGACCAGTCTAGGTAGACTGGCGTTGCTACCTTCACCGAGCAGACCTCCCGGCGTTCTTGCTTGCCGCGTCGAGCCGAGGTATTCGCCACTTGCCCACCGTAGATCATGAAGCAGTTGTGGACCTCCGGGAACTCTTCTTCCTTGTCGCCCCCCTTATTGTTGTTGCCTTGGTCCTTGCCATCTTCCGCCGAGGGCCCAGCCTTACTGAAGTAACGCCGGAGCATGTCGCATTCTTCAAGGGTGTGCTTGACGGGACCCTTGTGATAGGGGCACGACTCCTTGAGCATCTTGTCAAACACGTTGGCCCCTCCGGGAGGTCTCCGAGGGTTCCTGCGCTCGGCAGCAGCGACGAGATCTGCTTCGATGGCGTTGCGCTTTGCTTGCGCCTTCTTCTTGTTCTTTTTCTTTGTGCCACGCTGGACGGATGCCTCAGGGGCGTCTTCCTTCTGCCTTCCCTGAGGCTGCTTGTCTTTCCGGAAGATGGCTTTGATGGCCTCCTGTCCAGAGGCGAACTTGGTGGCTATGTCCATCAATTCGCATGCCTTGGTGGGAGTTTTGCGTCCCAGCTTGCTTACCAGATCCCAGCAAGTGGTGCCGGCAAGGAATGCTTCGATGACGTCCGAGTCGGTGATGTTAGGCAACTCGGTGCGCTGCTTTGAGAACCGTCGGATGTATTCTCGCAGGGATTCCCCTAGCTGCTGCCGGCAGCTCCGAAGATCCCATGAGTTCCCAGGGCTCATGTATGTACCCTGGAAATTTCCGGCGAAGACCCTGACTAGGTCATCCCAGTCGAAGATCTGCGCAGGAGGCAGATGCTCTAGCCAGGCTCGGGCAGCGTCGAAGAGGAAGAGGGGGAGGTTACGGATGATGAGGTTGTCGTCGTCTGTCCCTCCCAACTGGCACGCTAGCCGGTAATCTGCGAGCCATAACTCCGACTTCGTCTCCCCTGAGTATTTGGTGATGGTAGTCGGAGCTTGGAACCGGGCCGGGAACGGTGCCCGTCGTATGGCTCGGCTGAAGACCCGTGGGCCTGGTGGTTCGGGTGAGGGGCTCCGATCTTCCTCACTGTCGTAGCATCCTCCACGCTTAGGGTGATAGCCTCGGCGCACCCTTTCCTCGAGGCGGGCTCGACGGTCGCGGCGGTGTTGCTCGTTGTCGAGGCGGTCCAGGACCGCAGGGGTCCTGTCTCCTGTGGGCTCGATATGGTTCAAGGCTTCTCGCACGTGTTGGGATGGCCCGGCGTGATTCTCCAAGGGGCATCCCCGCCCTCGAGAGGCAGAGCTCTCGGCTTGTTGGACTGCAGCGTTTTCCAGGAGGCCCTTGAGTTCGCCCTAGACACGTCGCCCCTCGGTGGTGGATGGCTCCGGCATTGTTCGGAGTAACATCGCCGCTGTAGCTAGGTTCTGGCTGGTCCCATTGAAGGTCGGGGGTAGCACTGCCCTGGCATCGTCAATAATACGGCGCTGGACGTCCCGGGCTCGATGACGCGCTCCTCTGGTGAGGGCTTGGCCTGCCCACTCTTGCTCGAGGTTTTGTCGGAGCTGCATAAGTCGCTCCCTTTCTTTGTCGAGCTTGGCCTGCATCTCGTGGAGTTTCTCAAGCTGCATGTCCTGACCCCCCGCAGGGGTCCGGGCCTCAGCTAGCTCCCGCGGGATCTCGACGCGAGACGCAGGTGCAGGGGCGTCGTTGTTTCTTGGCATGCCAAGGTGGTTGTCTCCATCGTGCTCCTCCTGATCGATGTGGAAGCACTCGCGAGTTGGGTCGTAATCCTCGTCGTCAAGGTTGTGGTCATCGTCAGAGCCGCCGGAGAGGCAGTGGTCACATGCGGACATGAAGTCTCGCATGGCTCTGGGATCGCGAAGTCCGGAGAAATCCATACTGAAGCCGGGGTCGTCCTCTTCTTCGGGACCCGCGGGTTCAGAGGTTGAGGCGACCGTTAGTAGGTCCCAAGTTGACCACATATGATACTCCGGGAGGTCAAGATATGTCCTTTCGGAAGCGCTCGCCGAAGTGGGGTTGCCTGGCGGATCGAAGCTGAATCTAAAAGGAACAGGATGGAAAACTGATGGTACCTCCTGGTTGGTGGATGGTGGTGAAGTTGCAGTGGTGATCAAACATGTCGCTATCTCAGGCACGAGACTAATGCCCGACAAGTCCCTCGCAAGGGTGCTGGCGTCATCAGTCCACCTGGGGTTGGCACGTTGTTGGGAAGCAACGCCCATCGTTGTCCCATGTGCGAGGCTAACGCCCGACATGTCCCCCGCAGGGGTGCTGGCACCATCAACACGCTCTGGTCCGACAGCCGATGAGGTGCTGCCCCTCGCCTGGCCATGGTTGCCCCGTCTCCATCTCCTTCAGCGAGGAGGGTGGCGAGGTAGACCCGAGTGTTCCTCTTCCGCCCTGGGGAGAGGTTGTCGTCGGGTTCGCCTCCGCCGGGCGAGCCACGACCATCATTGCTATCGTGCTGCGGTGGCAGGAGTATCATGTCGTAGCTGCCGTCGAGGGACATGAACTCGAGACTCCCAAAGCGGAGCACCGTCCCGGGCTAAAGAGGCTGCTGAAGATTGTCCATCTGGAACTTAACGGGAAAGTATTGTTAACATGCAGCGAGCCCCTTACCTCGCGCACCAACTGTTAGTGTTTCGGACCCGGGGGACCCTCAACCGAACCGACTAGTGAATTTTATGCCGCGTGTCCTTGCCCGGATGGATTGATGCAAGATGAAACACAAGATTTATCCTAGTTCGGGCTAAGAGGGCCCTACTTCCAGCAGAGGGAGGATGAGGCTTATATTATCTTGCACCGGGGTGCTTGTAGTAGGGGATACAAGCTTTGCGAGAGAGGGAACGGATCCCAGGTCTCTTGAGAGATCTAGTGTTGTGGAGTGAAGGTTGCACTGAAGAGTTCTTCGTTGGTGTTGTGTGAGCCGTATGGGTGAGCTTTTTTAAGCCTCCCTTGGGAAGGCCCTGGGCATCTCCTTTTATAGGCACAAGGAGGTGACCCAGCTGTACATATGGGGGTGCAACTATGCACTAATGTGAACGGCGGAGAAGTACTTAAGCCCTGTAGCAGCGTGGCCGGCGGCGTGGCCCCAGGTCCCGTCCCCTGTAGCGGCGTGGCATGGCCGGCTCCATCGAGTTGAAGCCGAGCTCTGTAGCGCCGTGGCCGGTGATATGGCCTGGTCGTCGAGGTGGCCTTGAAGTTTGTGTCCTGCTGACGTTTCTTTGACTTTGTAGAGAGCTGAGGACAGTCGATGTCATGATCGCGTGCCGGGGATCATCATTACCTGTTACTGGAGTAATTTGATGTGACACCGGTCTTGTTCCTTCGTAGCCTGAGGTGGCTAGCTAGGGGGAGGACAGTGCTGTATTCCCTGTTCACGTAGTCAGTCTGAGGCCGTCTCGGGCGAGGCGGTGATTTCTTCCGAAGCTGAGGCCTAGGTCGGGCAAGGCGAAGATCTCCTCCCGAGGCCGAGGCTGAGGCCGAGGCCTGGGGTCGGGCGAGGGGTAGATCTCCTCCCGAGGCCGAGGCGGAGATCCATCCCGAGGCCGAGCCCGTGCTCGGGCGTGGTGACGATTCCTCCCGAGGCCGAGGCCGGGGTCGGTCGAGGCGGAACTTCCTATTGCGCCCGAGGCTGAACTCGGGAGACGCGGTGACTACTGTTGTTAGTCTTACCCTAGTGGTTGGCACAGTGGTCGGAACAGGGTGAATAGTGTTGTTATCTTGTCAAAACGATCAGTAAAAGGGTGAAGTGACTACGGTCATTTCGACCTTGCCAACCGCGGCGCGTGTGTCAGGATAAGGTGTCAGGTGATCCCTGCATTAAATGCGCACGTGATACAGTCGGTGGCAAGGCGGTTTTAGCTGAGGCCGCTATACGACAAAGTTTACCTGAGCTTTGCCTCGGGGCGAGCGGAGGGTGCACCCACTGCCTAAGGGGACCCTCGGGCAAGCCGTGAATTCGTATGGGACTGCTGTTCTTGCCCGAGGTTGGGCTCAGTCGAGACGGGACCGCGTCCCTTGGTAGACGAGGCCTTGACTTTGAACCATGCTTACCAGTCTTTATGGTTTGTTTTAAAGACGTTCTCCAGCCACGTTTAAGAGTACTGGGGGTACCCCTAATTATGGTTCCCGATAGATGACAACACAATTAAAGGACTGACTGAGGTGTTGAGTGTTGAACAGGAACTTAGGGAAAAACTTGAGAGGTTCAACACAAGTGATCAAGTGTGATGGTCCATCCAATAGGTTGAGTTGACTATGGAATGTGGACATCACAAGTGGATGATGGACACTGCTAAGTGGGACTCAACATGCATGGCTTGGAGATAGTTGATCGAACCAAGGACAAAGGCAAGAAGAACTTCGAGGTACTAGATCAAGGGATAAGGTCAAGAGAACCGAGGTACCTAATGCCAAGGTAAAGAAGAGGTTCTTGCAAGAGGTCAAGGTTGGTCAAGCTGAGAAGGGACACGGTGCATTGAAGACCACAACATAAGGACATGACTTACAATCATTGAGGTAATGCTTATGATTTAAGTCATAAGGCTCAAGATCCTAGCTCGAGTGAAGTAATGGTCACTAGAAGGTAAAGAAGTATCAAAGTTAGAACATGGAAGTGCCCAAAGAGCTAAGTGCACTTTGATTTGGAGTTTGGGTTACTCTTGTGTTTGAAAATGTTCTAAGTGACCATTGGAAGGTGTTGTAGCTCAAGAAATGGCTAAATCAACCAAGTTATGTGACTTGGAGTCTAACATCGAGCTCAAACATGCCAAAAGGAGCAATATGATGAAAAAAGTTAAGTATGAGAGGTTTGAGCATTTGAATATGTTGCATGTACCTTTTAGAATATCTATAGAACTTTGGTTTACACTTTAACTCAGTTTCTAACGAAAAGTGCGTTTTGGTGCCAGTTTGAGCTGAAAAAGGAAAACTAAGGAGCAAATGTGTCACATCTGGATTTAAGGGCAAATCCAGGCACGAATCAAATGTGTGTTAGGATCAAGTCTCACACATATGATGACTCATGGTACAGAAACGATTGTCACATCATTAGTATATAGTAGGAGTTCTGTACAAAATAGCTAAATAATTACATCATATATAGACAAAGATCCAGCAATCATAGTTGACTGGGAGACAACGATCTAGACCTCTCACGAACTCATAGCGACATCCTTCATGTTCCTCATCTTGGTGGTACCTGTCCTTGACCTAGGGAGGGTGTGAGTACAGCAAGGGTGAGCTCACATACGTTTATCGCTCAACAAGTTGTGGGAAATAATGTGCATGAGCTCACTTACGGTGGGGACTCATGTGAAATGTAAGGCTTATCAACGAGAATGGTTAAAGCTAAGGATTGTTTTCAATAAGTTGGTCAAAATTTTATTAGCAGTTACTGTAACACCCAAAATCCTATTTTGATTTTTAAAGCTTTTCCAAGAGATTTAGGAAAAAATGTCTTCTAATAATGACTTCTTTCCTTTATAAATTATATCCCTCTAAAGTAAACGAATAATAATGTTAAGACTTTGGTATTCAAAACCTTGATCGAAAACCTAAAACTAAAGGTTAGGACAATAAATAAAAGAAAGCCTTTCAATCCATGTATTATTCTCCTTCTAAACTATACGCACTCTCTAAAAATATTTAAATTAAAAGAACTTAGTAAAGATTATAAAATTACCTCCTAAAATATGTGAGTAATGAATACCCTTTTTTAGTTAGCTTTCAATCCGATCACATATAAAAAATAATAAATAAATAAATAATATCTCCCGTAAAGAAAACCATGCGGGTTTTGCATAATTGAAGCATAAATGAGTAAAGTAAAGAATATAAACACGTTGCATTTATGCTGAAGATTTTCTAGTTGCGCATTTAAATTTAAACATTGCAATTCAAACTTAGTTTGGAAATCTGAAAACAAAAATAGAAAACTAAAGTAAAAAAAGGGAAAAATACACATACCTGCGCATTGGCCTCATCAAGCTTAGCGTAGGTCCATACGATGTGCTTCTATTATTTTATTATTTTTAGCCAGAGCCTGCGCCACGTGGACATCAGCAATGATGTCAGCTGTATCTCTGTGACATGTAGGACCTCCTCGTCGCGTTTCTCCTCAGTTCGTTGTGGACACCGATACAGACGCATGGGATCCGATCGCCTGGGCGTTTTCAATCAACACCGCGGGCTGTTACGATACAAGCGTGAGGTTGCTGCTAATCCATGGATAAAACCCCGATTGGATAGCCGCAGGTACCCGCCCATGGGTATAAATATCGGACCTGCTACTTGCTTTCGTCAAAGCTGGGAGACCTCTGATAGTTGAGACTTATAGCCTCACCATTACCGAGCAATCGAAGTCTGCTGCGAAGGAGAACGACCGTGTTGGCAAGATCACTCGTCGGAGGGACACCGCTTCCGCGATGCCACGTCGCGATGGTATCCGGTCTCACCTTCGCCCACATTGTTGGTAAGACCTCCATAGCTATGTCATAGTCTACGTCTCTTTCAACTCTTGTCAGCATTAAAAACCGATCACACCATCGTTGGGGTGGCAAGAGAAGACTGCGATATTTGAAAATATGGAGTGTCAGATTGAGATCCTAGGGCTACTGCTAGATACCGATTCAGTGTTATGAGCTATCTATTCTGGTCCATGGACTTCAGATCAAGACGACCCTAGTGATCTCTTACCCCTTCGGTTACGGTGAAGTTGCAAAAGAGACCTTCAGGTTTTAGGATTTCAACTCGTCATCCGCTGCAGTTCTAGGGTTATTAAAATTGGGTCCTAAAATTTATAACTTATCCCATGCACATATTTTAAAATTAATCCACAGTTCAAAGTTTACCGAATTACATAAAATAAATCCGAAATAATGATTTCTAGGATAGAAGTAATTCTTGAATCCTAGAAAATTCATAACTTACACGTTTTGACTCTGTTTTAGTCCGTTCTAGTTGTGTTGCCTTTGTAATAAAATTTTCTACACAGTATCGAACCATATTTGATATATCACATACTGTTATAATCAGATATTTGTTTACCTTTTGAGTAGTAGATTTATTTTACTAATCAGGTTAACATGTCTATAGTTATAAATTTGAATATAATATGATTTGTAAACAAGTTATAATCCATATTAAAGTTAAATTCATTATTTACAGTATATTTTCTCATATGATGTAGATTAACCAATTTATAATATAGTTTAATATTTAATCACGTAGATCTTCGGAAAATCATATCTTTCTAACCGTAACTCCGATGTTAATGGTTCTTGAACCTACGATCTCGTAGCGACGCATAGGATATTCTTACGTTGTTTGTTCATATGCTTTGGTATAATGTTACCATACCTATTATTTGCTTGATTGTATGTATTGCTATGCATCAAAGTGAGGTCACGAAAATCTAAAGACTAATTTGGTGAAGTACCTGGGAATCTCGAGTCTAAGGCAAGTTGTGCCCTTGGTCACTTTTGTTTACCCAATAATATTCTCTATAATCATTTTACCATGCATAGGCTTAATTTTGATGGGACCTAATAGGTCACCCTAGTCTGGTTATCTTTACAACTTGTTTACCCCTAAACTGTTGGGTAGTCTTTGCTATTGCTATATATTGTTTTGGGTGTTGAGATAACTATTACACATGATCATTTTTTATTATTATTCTATTTCTGTTCATGGTAAGACATTTATATTAATTGGAACATCGAGCTTAACTTGAGAAACACGTGTAACCACAAGGGTGGAATGGGACGCACTTGGCTGACTAATTTGGAAAGCTAGTGGAAGGCTACCTTACCCAAAAGGGGCAAGGGCAGTAGGGGAGTAGGCGTGTAGGGAGGTTCTCGAGTTTACTGCGATGGCGGTCAGACGAGGGATTCCTAAATTGCTCTTCCTAGAAACTGTAGCGGGTTTTCGGAAGCTAGTGGAACTTTGTACATGCCTCGTAGTGGATCCCTAGCCATTCACCTCGAAAGTGTCTAAGGGTCTAGCTAACCCGGGCTTGATGGGATACACGACTTGTGGGTTCAGGGTACAACCTCTACAGAGTGTAAAACTGGTATACTAGTTGTGCTCGCGGTCATGAGCAGCTCAAGACTCTTGCATGATTAATTTATGGAATTAAATTCAATTTGTCATTTGCATCGCATGGTAGTTTATTATAAATTTTGATCTATTATTACTCTGGTTTGGAATCTACTTATACTTAGTAACTGCTAATAAAATTTTGACCCACTTTAAAAGTAATGCTCAGCTTTTACCATCTCCTTTGGTGAGCTCATGTACATTATTCTCCACAACTTGTTGAGCAATGAATGTATGTAAGCTCAACTTGTTGTACTCACATCCCCCCAGGTCAAGAACAGGTACCATAGGAAGAGGCGCGTGAAGGATGCCATGATGGGTTCGTGAGTGGTCTAGGCGTCGTCTCCCAATCAACTGCGGTTGCTGGATCGTTGTCTCCTTATGATGTAATTATTTAACTATTTTGTATAAAATTCTGTTATATATTAATGTTTTTACATTTATTTCTATGCCATGAGTCATCATATGTGTAAGACTTGGTCCTAGCACACTTGGTGATTACTTCACATCCGGGTCCCTAAAACCTGAGTGTGACAGTTACTAAGTATAAGTAGATACCAACCCAATTAAGTAGTTGATCACAATTGATAACAAATCCCACAATGCAATACAAATGAGAGATTAAGTTTAATTCCATAAATTTATCAAGTGAGTGCCTGAGTCGCTCTTGACCATGAGCACAGCTGATATACCAATTTTACAATCTGTAGAGGTTGCACATCTTTATCCACAAGAAGTGTTTTCCATTTAGCCAGGGTTAGGTAGACCCTAACTTAGAATGCATTCCCTAGGCTAAAATTTCAAAACAAAACATGTGATGTGATGCTTGTTTGAGGGTATGGTCTGGTAAGGGGATCCTTACATCTAGATAGGGGTAAATATCTCCAAGGGCTAGTAACATGTGACCTCATGTTGTAAGCACCAAGGAATGGTCTTGCCAAGTTTGGTAGACATGTTTTAAGAAACAATGATTTGCAGAGGTTAAGCACTTGAAAGTACCTTGGGACACACAAAACCCTAGTCTGGAGTCCAAAAACCCTAACTAGTTCCTTATAAGGTGATTTCAAATTCTAATCACTTTTTGACAAAAGTGTATATACCAAAGTGATAGAGTAACAAAAACTAAGCAACTCTCATTTATGGAGATTTCCATGTTTTGTGGAGAAACTTGGAGTAAATTGCAAAGGTTCACAAGCACCTCAATTCTTGAACCCCAAAAAACAATGCTATTGAGCCAACTTTGGGCTCTTGCATCTGTTAATCCATAAGGGATTTGCAATAAGTCATTATGACAAAGTTGTAGAGATACTATAGTAGTACAAATTTGATTGAGTGATCTAACCTAAGAACTACATGGAACTTGGAGTAAAACACCCTGGAAGTAGGGCTATCAGGCAAATGGTATTTTGAACCTGGACGGACAGTGACATTGGTCCAACTTTGGAGCCAGATTGTGACTAATCCAATGAAGTTAAGGTTAGGGTCATTGTGACAAAGTTGGAGACCATATATTGGTGAATAAATTCTATATAAGGAGTTGGACTCGGTGCTGTACAAAATTAGGAGTAAAATGCTCTCAAAGTTGCTCTGTCAAACAGACTGAAGGAGGCAAATTTAGACTTATACTATACACTGAACAAGATCAGAATCACTACACTTCGTCATCGATGATCTTGCGTTGTGATCCGCTCTTCAGTTGAGATGTGTGCGCGCGCGAGTGAGTGTGGATAACCACTAAGGGTGAAAAGATCATGGAGAGGGTGAACTTGAGCCCTATGCAGCCATACCCACTTGCACGACGATGTGGTCGAGCGGCCATCGCCATGGTGGCCGCTGTCTTTCTCGGTTGCACCACGCCATAGACCGATTCACCACGATGTTGGGAGTCATGGCAGGTAGATAGTTACTGCTCGAGGCCATTGTTTCACCATGTGCCACAATGGGTAGGCCTCGGTAGAAATATCTTGTCACCGCCGTGAGCTCAACCTCGTCCAAATTCATGACACTAGAGGTCAATCAGTATAAATTGAGTACTCCCCTCGCTCTACCATTCTATTGCAAACCCAGCCCACCCTCAACCAGCCCTTCTCGTTCACCATAGCTCTCAATCACTGAATTTCCCCAAAAATGGTCACCCACGCCACCGTGAGAAGTTTCATCGTGGCTAGCCTCACCTGAGGTAATCTCGACCCAACTGCTACCTGTTTGGGTTTCCTTTAGGTTCCATGATGCTCATTGGCACGAGTATTTGAACGCTACCACAGCGAAACTCCGGGAACATCGTCTCATCGCCACTGAACATGACCGCAGACCGCCCTGCACATCGACCGACTTTTCTATGCTTCCTCCGTCCAAATTCGTGCAAGCACCATAACCCTGGTTAGCCACTAATCCTTTCCAAGTCGATTGATTGAACTCTACCACATTGTTTAGCTCGAAACAGACTCACTCGAGCTCTGGCTCCGCCATCGTCGCGGACAAACATGAATTAGGGACCGACCAGTCAAATTGCCCCTATGGGTATGTGTTAGAAATATGCCCTAGAGATGAGCATATTTATTTGTATCCATAATATATATACATATATATTGCTTAATTGAATATCCATGAAAGGCACCTGTCTTGCTAGGTTCGTCTGATATGATCTTTACGTGTGCACAGGAGTTCACATGTCTTGCTAGAGGCCACTGTCAATTATTGGGTCAAGTAAGAGTACTTGGGCCATGTCTATATGTACATGAACCTATAGGGTCACACACTTAAGGGCAAGGAAGCCTAACAAATATTAGATTCAAAATTAGACAGGGCTTTAGAGTTACTAATGGGCCTCGGAGTTAGAAGACCACCAGAACGCCTATATAATGAGGGGCAGGGGCGCGGTTAAAAGAACCCTAATTCGCCACCAGTAAACAAGCAGTCGCTCGCCCCTTGCCCTTGCCTAGCCGCCGTCGCGAACCTAGCAGTTCGAAACGCGGCGCTTCCTCCCTGTACGTGTGGATACCTCGAAGGTGCTGCATCTGAAGCATTAGGACGAACCGCACGAGGACGTAAAGGTCTTCGACGACTGCACATCACTGCTCGACGCTTTTGTCTACATCGAGACGTCTTTCTGCTACCCTACACGTCTAATGGTAATTCCATGATCTATAACCGTAGTAGTTCCTGATTTTATGGGGTCAAAAATTTTGTTTTGCGCTAGTGTAGCCTCCCCATAATCCTTCAGTATGCTTGGGTGGCCTCCGGGAGGGTGTCCGTGTACTCACTACCACCAAAACTGGTCGTCGGGGGTGAGTCCGAGCAACTCTGGCCAAGTGCTCAACCGGTGCACGGTTGGGGACCTGAAGTTGTAAAGATCAGAGAAGGGGAGGGCTCATGTGAAGATGTTAGTGACTCTAGAAAATAGTGTCGTGGACTCTTAACCAGATATTTGAATGGTCAGGGCCTTTACGCAAAGTCACCAGTGCGGGCGCAGACGCATGCGTTTTCCTCTACTCGTGGGCCGATCCATGTTGGTTTAAGCCCAGTACTATTCACACTTTATTCTTTTCATTTTACTAGTAGCTTATGAAATTCATTAAAAATAGTAGAAAAAATGATAAAATCATGGGACCAATTTTACTAGACTCCTAAAAGCAGATAGTATTTAATAAAAATATTTTCAAGATTTTTATTTCAATCATAAATTATGTAGCATTTAAAGGTGCTTAAAGAGAGCCTCTTAGAATTCTAGAAATAGTTTAATAGTCCCAAAAAATTATAAAACTTTTTGAGTAGGCTTGACATGTTTATTTTAAACCTTGAGTGAAGTTTGAACTTGTTTGGACACTGTTTGACTAGGAAACCCATAATAAGTCCAAAGCATTAAAGCCTTTTTAATACCAAGTGAGTTTAGGGGTAATTTTGCAAGTAAAACTTTCAAATCGTAAACTTACTACAACTTGGTATCCTAAGAAGATTAGTTGAGTCAAGCTTAAAGGATTATCTAGTTAAGAAGTCTTGATGGTTGATAAACATCATGAAGGAAAGTTGTATTCATGACACTACTTTCTATCTTCTTGTTATAAACTTGCATATCCATGACATAGCATCAGTATTCAAATATGTATTATTGTGTATAGAACATGAAGAAGTGTATATAGTAGAAGAAGTTGTTCCTCCGACTGAGAATCCTCTCGTGGAGAATAACTTTAACTTCGACATCTGTGGTGAAGAAGCAGCTACTCCTATGACACAAGGCAAGCCCCAGTGCATTTACCTTCCTCGTATTTTTAAAGTTTTATCACCTTTGAATGTTGCATTAGGTAATAGGAATTGTGTGATAAACTATTGATGCACTTCCTTCCTTGAGAAATTGAATACCATTCCTTGTTACCTGATTTATTCAAACAAGTTATTAATGATGCTTAGCCCTGCTTAGAAAACAAAATGTTTTTTTAAAAAGGTGATGCTTCACGTTGGAATGGGAATTTTTACAAAGAAAAGGTTATGATGGTGAATCCATCACGGTCGTGATGGATTCAACATCTAAAAAGAGTACCTCTGTCAGGTACCAAACTTTAGGTTATAAATGATAAGATGAGACCGGGCGGGTGACTTGCACGAGAAGGAAGTCTCGGTGTAGTGTCTCCATCTAAGTTGTCTAAGGATCAAACCGATGTAGGCTTGATGATCGTGGACCTTTTAACTGGCCACATGGCTCACCATGGGTAAGCTTTGCCTTGGACGGACCAATACTAGAACAGCTCGCCCGCACTAGGCATGGGAGATGGTGAGAGTAGTGTGTACCCTCCGTAGCAAGAGGCTGGACAGTGTAGTAATTGTACTCTCGGGTAGCGGGAACCCGTTCTGGTCTTGAGAAACCCGGGTGCGAGTTGACATATGCAAGGGTTAAGTGCTACATATGACGTGTGGTTGGAGATCCCTAGCTGGGTATTAATTGATTCAGATGACCGTTACTTCTCGGATATGAAGACATGGTCACTGCCCTACACCGGAGTGACAAGTAAACTCTAGGTGTGATAAAAGATGGCTAGTGTAGGTCAAGTGCTTGATCTAGATTAGAAAAGAAATCTAGATTCAGGAAATTACTTAACAAGTAAAAAGAATTCATAAGGACCAACTTTAGTAAGCTTTAAGCAAACTGAGTCATTGGTTCTTGCTAAACCTTACCTTAACTCCTAAAGGCCAGCATATCCTTGAGAGTCTTTTCTTTTAGTCGGGTAAGACTTGCGAAAGTACACTCCGTACTCAGGGTTTTCTAACCCATGTTGTTGTAGGTGAAGAGACTGTAGAGTTTTGCTGCTTCTGTTCCAAGATCGTCCCGAAGCTGGAGGATGAAAACTAAGTATAACTTATGGAAGGTGTCTACCTTGTTATGATGTAATAAGTAGAAGCACTCGTACCCCTATATTGTAATAATCGATCTTTCTATATTGTTATCTGTTAATGTAAATTAAGTTATTGTAACTCTTTCCGCTTTTACTCTGATGGTGTGTAATGTCTGTGATATGGGATGTACGCTCTTGGGAGATGTTGATGAAAATGTCAAGAATCAAGTCCTATCGAGATATTGGGTGCATCTGCATGACTATCTAAGATCTTTGGGACAAGGACAGTTGTAGGTGGGCCTAATATCTTAAGAGGTTCTATTAAAGAGAGGAGGTGGAGGAATCCCTTTTTCTTTTATTCCGAATTTTGAAACTCTTTTCTTTTTTCATTTACATACTCATGATCATATATACATAAAATATGTTTTTTAAAAAGCTTTATAAAATTCATGAGACATTTAGAAATGGAATATCTTATTTAAGGGTAAAAATAGTTGGAGTATCAAAACAATTATTGCAATTATTTATCAATCAAAAATCCATGCTCCAAAAAATGAATGCATCAAATAATGAGTTCAACTCTTTTTTAATGAAAAGTTGTCTCTTCTCTAATGGTTCATACTAAACTCAACTACTTCTAAGAGATGGATTGAGGTGTTCCACTCAAGCCCTAGATGTGAACCTAATCGTTTGATGTCTGCCAAATGGGCCCACCACAACATGGCGTGGGAGGATCCACCGCTCTAGCTCCCGATCGCCTCGGGCCCTAGACAAAAACTCAATCGTCCGACTCCTATTAAAATGGGCCCACCACCACCACAGCGTGGGAAGATCCGTCACCCCAACTTCTAACTGCCTCGGACCCCGAGCAGAGAAAATCGTTCGTTTTTGCAGTTAGTTCACTACCTCAGACAGAGCACCGGGAGAGCGTGCCACATAGGGATACGCCTACGCCAAGCGAAACGTCATCCATCCCATCAAATCACCCACGCGCACCAGTGCCAGATAGGATGTCGCCTATCCCACCGGCCGCCCATGCCAAGCAATGTCATGATGGTTTCCTCTTTCGTCGCACCGCCAAAGCAGCCACGACCATCTTAGGCCAACTAGGTAAAACAACAATTACCAGACACCACACACAGAGCGAGGGGCACACCCGAGCAAGCTCCTAGTGAGACTCAAGCTAGGTGACCAGCGCATTGGTCATTTGCTCGTAGCCAAGTTCAAGGTCTTACCTCACATTCCCCTGTAGTAACCTAGCTAATGGGGTGGCCATAGGCCCCTCTTTGGTTGGCCCTGCTGACCAAAGGGTCAATATAGGGTCGAAGAAGGAAGGACTTAATGAGATGCCCCCAGCGGGCTGAGCCCCTCAACGGGACCACTCACCAAAACCAGACCCTGCCGGAGGGTGGTCAGATCTCACTTGGATAACCCATTAGCAGCTTGATGTCCTCCTTCTCCGTGCCAACTAGGACGATGAGGGATGACCCTCCCCTCAAAGGGACCTAAAGTCCTTCCGAGGGGGATGCATTCCTAGAATAGAGCCCGCAACCAAAGCGACCAAATTAGGACTCTGGTTAAAGACTATGCCCAACTCCAGCACTAACTGAGCAAGTGAGGAATTGCGCCAACCATCGCAAAGAAGGGTCCATCCTAAAAACTGTGAATAAACTAGATAAACCCCATGTAATCCTTATGGATTACTCGGGGGCTCAGGTGCTACATCTAGCAGATGTTCTTACCCACACCTAATGGTAACGTAAACAGTAAGCAGTAGATGAAATGAGGCTCTGTTTAGTGTTTAGACGTGTTTAAATGTGTTTAAACAGAATTAAACAGTCTAACTAGTTTTCTACTATAGCAATATTTTACGAAGATTAAATAGCTTTTCACTAACCTTTTTTGAAGTAAACACAAAGCTTTTGATGTCCTCTCCATCTAAGCCATATACCTACAAAAGAAGGGTTAATGCTTAGTATGTATTATGTAAATTGCAGTAAGAGTAAATGAGTAAATCCACAAATATATTTGGCTTAAAGATACAAAATTGTGATAAACGGATAACAACTCCAACATAAAATATTACATATCCACGTAACCAAAATGACCAATTCAAGACAACTAAACTCACCCCCTAGTTTAGCTAATTATAGAACAACAACTAAAACATGCTACAAGAAGGCATATTCATGTATAGAAACTGTCAAAAACCAAAGGAAAGATGGCAAGCCCGAGTAGACAAGGTGAGGGAAACCCTAACAATAACAGGCTAATGCAACTCAGCCCACCACATTTTGGTACTATCAAGAAAACAACGCAATAAATAGGCTAAACAACGTTTAAACCTGTTTAAACCCATTCCGTTTAGGTCGTTTATTCCATTTAGACCGAGCATTGATCGTTTAAACGGGTCAACCATTTAGAGGACCACATAGGCCCTAAACTACACGGTGTTCCTCACTGTTTAGACCCATTTAAACGGTCGTCTAGAACCATTTAGGATAACACCGCATGCACCCGACACTCTAAGTTCCTAACGTGAAAGCCTCCAAACAACTCCAAGGAGTTGCATGAAGGTTGCTGACGGGTACCCAGGTACAGGGTACCCAAACTAAGCCAATGGTTCTTGGCGGTCTATCTAAACCGACTAGGTCCCACCGAGCAGCTCTACGAAGCTGACAGGTCGATCAGATCCCATTGAGCATCTCTTCGAGGCAGATCGGTCGACCAAGTCCAGCCCGAGCAACCCTGTGAGGCGGACCGAAGAGCCCGTCAAGTAACTCTGCGAGGCAGGCCGGATGACTAGGCCCTGCTAAGCAACTCTGCGAGGCGGAGAAGCTCAAGGCCCATGACGGAAGCCAGTACGCTTGTGGGCCCCCGAACCATTCCGTCCTAACACACACGTGTCAGGAGCATGCTTGTACCCGACTGACAAGGAGACAAGGCAGGCATTGTTGCCCCACGCTAGCCATGGTAGGGCACGTCGCCATGCATATATCGTCTTGGATAATGCCATGGCACACCAGAGGGATGACATAGAATCCCTAATAATAGGACGGGACGTCGCCACATATGACCCTCGGTGCCCTCAGACTCCGACCCATCGGTCCCACCAGGCGTCACTATAGGGAACCTCAGCACCAGAGTCACTATAGTGACCCACATACCAGGTAGATGAATTGATCTGCCATATCGGGCGTATGACCCGCACGAACCAGAAGACAACATCAGGAGAGCTACGTCAGTAGGACTACCGTAGATAATAGGTCGCGCCCTCCTTCGGATGACAAGTCCCTATGAAAGAACCCCCTTGAACTATAAAGGGGGGTAAAACAACCAAAGACAGGAACATTCAGCTAGAGTTCTCCACTCCCTCATTCCCACACTTGCACCTACTATAACACGATTCTCAATAAATACTACGATCAACACTACACTGGACTAGGGCCCAAACCTGAACTAGTATGAACCCTTTGTTGGTATTCCTTGTTTCACCATTCGGAGTGATTCCACACTAGTCTCCCCACCGAACACAAATTTTACTGTGTCCCCGATTTCCGAAACCACGACACTTTGATTCTAGAGAAGGGGGTTGGGAGGGGCTGGTGTCAGCGACATGAGAGTGGGATCGGGACAGTGGCACGAGTGTGGGGGAGGGGCGATGGAGTCATGGGGGAGATAGGGAGAGGGTAGAGGCGTAGGTGAGGGATGAGAGATGAAGGATGATCCAAATAACAGTGGGCATTGGATTTGAGTGAGTAAAAGGGGATTATCCAACGATTTGAACCGTTGGTTTTGGCAGTGTGTTATGCCTGGGTCAATTTGTTTAGTGGATTTAGGAGAGTTTATGGGTGTGGGGTGATTTTGTTAGGTAGGTTTTGTAAAGCTTAAGCTAGTGGGTTATATAGGGATATATATATTATTAAGACGCCGTCTCGCCTTATGTTTTAAGCTTAAAAGATAAAAAAGACCGCTTGAAAACTATTGTTCTTCTATCTTATGTCTTTTATGTTGCTCCTATATAAGATACAAATAAAGATATGTTCAACAGATTGTACATATAGCCATGTAAAATACTGTTTCATATCGTAGACAAGACAATTTAGAGAAACCGAAGGTAAGAGTGCGTTTGGTTTAGCTGTGGGCTATGAAAAAGCTATTGTGAGCTGTCAGCTTTGAAAAGACTGTTGTGAGCTGACAGCTATGAAAAAGTTGAAAGCTGTTTGATTGAACCTGTTGTAAAACGATGGATTTGATATAAATTATTTGTAATGCCCCTAAGGCCTTGCTATGTTGTTTGTACGTTAAATAATCATAATGATATGATCTCTACATATAAAATAAATTGCTACATTTGTAAAAAAAGTGCAACGTTCATATGAAAAGACTTATCATCTATATAACTAGCTTAAATTGCTCCTTGCATTAGCTAGTGCAGTAGCTATCCTATCATGAATGGTGTTCATAGTAACTTCGTTCTCTCCCCTACCTCAGGACCACCATCTTGATATTGATCCCCAATATTTGATGCTCCAGGCATGTACTCATCATCTGCGTCACACCTCTCAAACTCCTTATCAAGCAACTTACTATCATGAATGAAATTATGTAATGCAAAACAAGATATAATGATCTCCTTCTGTCGTTGAATTGAGAATCTCGGCATGTCTTTCAATATGCGCCATTTTTTCTTGAAGACCTCAAATGCTCGCTGAATGACATAGCAGAGCGAGGAGTGCAAGAAGTTGAATATCTCATGTTTCCCTTACGGTGGACATCCACGATGATGACGAAATTCCGGTATATGGTACATAGTCCCCTTGAAAGGTGCAAGGTATCCCGCTCGACTTGGATATCCGGAGTCCACAAGGTAGTATTTATCTAAAAAAGGACATAAAATTAACATTGCGAAATATAAATAATCAGAGTCGACAAGATAGTACTTATCAAATTATATTTAGGAGGGACAGGAAAATAAGCAAAGTTTGCCAAACACATGATTAAGGATCCGTGTGTCATGTGTAGAACCCCCCATCCAACAACCACAAATGTAACCCTCATGTCAAAGTCACATATCGCAAGTACATTCTACGATGTATATCCATGGCGACAAGTGTAGTTAATAACCTCATCAGCCGACACAACTACCTTAACATGTGATCCATTTATTGCTCCAATGGTACCTTTGAAATACGACCAGAAATGATCTTCTTTCAACTTCTCATGTTCATAACTAAATGTGGATCCTTTGGTTTCACGTTTTCTTTTCCTAACTTAAGCAAACACTTCAATACTTCCTTGAACTTCATGTGCATTGTCCATGTGAACCGTACAAAATGGTTTTCAACTCGGGAAAAAGACTGTGGCCCTCCAACAATCCATAGAAACATTGCAGTGACACAATTGATGTAACATTATGAGTCGATTTCATGAAGTGCCATAAAAATATCAGGGCTCATTCTAAACATTTTATAAAAATATCTTGAACGATCCAAACATCTCATGACCCATTGATAACCAGACTCTAGAGCTTCTGTTTCTCTATATTCACCTTTGTGGAAATACCGTTGATTGTAAAGAGTGCCTAAATTTCCAAGAATTGCAGCATATTGTGATAATTCAGCAAGTAAGTGAAGAGATTCATGACACTTTTTTGCTAAGTCTTCCATATTATCGTGCATCTAAACAAAAAACCAGAACATGTAAGTCATAGATAATATAATTTGGTCCAACACAAAAACATAGAATAAATTCAGAACATCCTTTGAGCTAAGAAGTCACACTTTAGTAAAGCACAACAAAAAAGGTCATTATCCCAACCAGCTAAAATCCCCTCCTTACAAATGTCAATTAGGTGCTTCAAAATTGCATTATCCCAAACAACCTTCTTAGCCGTACTGTAGTAGAGCACAACAAAAAATATTGGTGCATTAGAAATTTAGAATAGTCTATTGGAAGAGATGCTCTGTTCAAGTGTCAAGTACCTTTGGGTCCTTGTATTTCTGCAGATCAAAGACTTTATACCCCGTGTTCTATTCAAGTGTCAAGTTTTGCGAAATTATAAACACTAAAGTAAAAACGTGAACTATATACACTGATGTCAAAAAATCATACAACTAAGATACGCCATCTACCCCCAAAAGAATGTGTCATTATAGCTATGAATCTGGATAACAAACAAGCTGGCAGCAACAACTACTGAGGGTGTATTGTGAATCTGGATACAAACAATCAGGCAGCAGCAACTACCTTATGTAGTCATAATACAACAAACTCAATTTCGCAAATAGGTGCACACGAACTCAAGTTTTCCCCTGCTTATACTCTGATTGTTTTTAATAAAAAACATATTATCAAAAAAACATGCTCCAAAATACCACTTGCATTACCTCCAAAACATACAGAGCGTCGAGAGGGTTGTCGCTGATGGGGATGGTCGTCGCAGCTAGGAGACCATCGGCTTGGGGCGCTGCAGAGGACCGATGGTAGATAATGCCACTACTGCGAGCCCACGGAAGGGCGATGCGAGGACCGCCTACGCTAGGAGCAAGGGTCGATGCCGTCGGGAGCTGTGAGCGCCGCCACAGGGAGCGTCGCTAGCTAGGATGACGGCTGTCGCGATGAGCAGAGGATGCGTCGCTATGAGCAGGTGATGGGGAACCCTAATGGGAGCTCTTTGCCTGGTGAGGAACAAAGAGGAATTGGAGAAAAGGACACAAAATGTAAAATAGTAACAAATCGGTACGTACATAATTAGTGGCAAGGGTAATTTTTTTAATTTTGGTTTGCAAGCAATCCCTACCTGCTGTGAGATTTCTACTATAAAAAGCAGGTTGTGGTGGAAAAAGTTACTGCACATCAGACCACTTTATTTAGATTCTACTTTTTTAAAAGAAAAACATGCCGTAAAGCGTAAAAGCAGAACCCAAACAGGGCCTTAATGGTTTCACATTTATAATTTCCCATTTTTCCCAATACGTTCATTCTCTTATTTCAGAACTAGGTATGTCTCTATGCGTTGCTACAAGACGAGAGAGTGTGGGGAGCAGCGCCTATGCTACAAATATAATTTTTGTTTATTTTTAAATACTAAGTTATGTGTTGTCTGGTGGTTAGCCTCAAATTTCTAGAGCAGAGGGGTGTAGGTTCGAGTGCTCATTCTATACTATTTTTTGTGGCTGCTGGATGTGGAGAGGGTGAAGGCGTGGTAGTACTAGGTGCCCACATTAGGTTCTTAATATAGTACTAATACGATGCTTATGCGATGCGACGACATCCAATCAGGCGCATGTTAATCTTTCAATTATTCATACTTGCACATCACATGAAAGTTTGGAAGCTCTATTTACATGTTGCTTTCAGTATAACGAAAATGAGCAAGGAGAATGGTATTGATCTAAATCCAACGTAGTCAGACATTAGGAGCATTTGAGCGAAAATTATTAGGATAACTAGAGGTGCAAAAAATTGAATCTTTGTTTCTTATAATGCTAAAAAAAATTGTACAATTTTGAAGCCCTATAATTTTCACTTTTCTTCTGAAACATCATACAATGACTTCTGAAGTAAAAATGGCAACAAGTCTGATTTATTGTGTGGCACCAAAACCAAACAGAAACAGGTTACTTGAGCCTATGATAATGAATGCAGTAACATTCAACACAGAACAATTAAACCAGTTTCTAGGTGAACATTAAGTGATCAGTTACATAGCACACCAACCAGTAAATGTAAACCTATCAAGGAACTGGGCTAAGCGCCTTGACAAAGAAAATGTAAACCTATCAAGTAACTGGGTAACCAGTAAATGTAAACAAATATGACAGAAAATCAACACAAAATTTCTAGACGGAAGCTGCATCACTTTTAGGCCAAAAAATATAAACCTTTCAAGGAAATGGTCTGAAAGGTGTAGGTTCTATGATATTATTGAAAGATCAGAGGAATCATCGTTTACTATTTGGTATTTACTTATTCAGCAATTAAAATACATACACGAAACATGACCGACTTGCAGAACCTAATAGCAGAACCTAACGTGGAAGGAATAACCCACATGAAACCAATCAACCAATCACAATGAAAAAACCATGTTAAATTTTACAATAAATGTGTGAATACAATGATCTATCCACCGAGCAAAATTCCTAATATAGATCCACTTAGTTAAACAAGAAAGCACTCATGCATGCTTCATGGTAGCGACTTTCAGCACTGGACAATTCAAAATAAATTTAGTGTATGAGAATGGAAATTCAGTATGTGCTTATTCATCACGTGTGTAGAAAGTAAAATAAGCATTCAATGTTTTCTCATTTAAAAATTTTGGCTTTAATCAAACTAGGGAATGCAGACGTGGAATGACAAATAAGTATCATTATCATGAATAGTAACAGTTGACAGACAAGAAATCCAAGAAATTATAGGAAGAACTGCTATAACCTGTTTTCCTTCGTCAGGACTGAAAGTGCATTCATCCCTTTTGTGAGTTTTGGTGATTTGGATAACAACACATTTAAAGGTCTAACAAGTTTGCTAAGTGTTGAACAGGAAATTCAGTATGATGAACATACTTGAATAGTGAATAATGATCAGTGAACAAGGTTCAACACAAGGTCAAATAACCAGTGAGACAATGCAAATGGATATAATATGGTCTCTATATTGGTTTGAATATATGGACATGTCCTGAGAAATCACTATGCATAAATATGATCAGAATAGAGGATAAAGTGATTAAGAGGACTGGTTAAGCCAAAGTGGATAAGATATGAGGAATCGTGAATTGGCTTGACCATATTACTACCAGTCCATATATGCTTCTATGAGAATCAAACTAGAGCTTGATTGGTTTTAACAATTATATCTAAAAGACATTCAAGCAAGGTTCACAATATTGAAGAAGTGATTCTCTCAATGGATGCTCAATATGATGTGACTCAAGAATGGCTTGATAGGGTGAAGATAGCAAGGAAAGGGCTTCGAGGAACTAAGCGAAGGTGAAGGCCAAGCGACGGCTTGTGGACCGAGGTACCATGGCTAAGGTGAAGAAGAGAGTACTTGCACTAAGTCGATG
Source organism: Zea luxurians (assembly GCA_029449295.1). NCBI lineage: Eukaryota > Viridiplantae > Streptophyta > Magnoliopsida > Poales > Poaceae > Zea > Zea luxurians. Next base: position 36,600,238 of record JAOPSE010000001.1, on the reverse strand, counting down.
AACTAATCAGCTATGAAGAGTTATAACATGTTGATGCATCAGTACGGTGACTTGAAGCCATGATTTGAACTCACATATGGTGATATGGTACAAGTCATAGGGTTTGATTTATGTTTGCTTCAAAAGGTGAGACAAAGATGTTTGTGATCCTTATGAAGCAACGCCATGGAGAAATCACACATGAGACACCAATGACTCAAGGAGTTTACTTAATTATATTTTATTTAACTTGAGTATAGGAATCGTCGTACTATAAAGAGGGATCCAAAAAGAAGGTTGGTGTTTTGCCAAAGCTCAAGCCTCTATATTCAAAAGCTATTTTTTGAAAACCAAAAATCTCTTTAAAATTCTATGGTTGACCATGGTTAGGTTTGAGAAACCTAGAGTGTTCTTGTTGAAAAGCAGCTGAACTTCTTCAACTACAGCTGAGCTTTTCAGCTGAGCTGAACTTCAGCTGAGTTGAGCTTCTTTAGCTGCAGCTGAGCTGAACTTCAGCTGAGTTGAGCTTCTTCAGCTGCAGCTGAGCTTTTCTGCTGAGCTGAACTTCAGCTGAGTTGAGCTTCTTCAGCTGCAGCTGAGCTGAACTTCAGCTGAGTTGAACTTTCTCAACTCCAGCTGAACTTCAACTTCAACTGGGGTCCAGGCAGGTTCAACCGGGGTCCAGGGCAAGTTCAACCGGGGTCCAGAGAGGTTCAACCGGGGTCCAAGAAAAGTTCAGCCGGGGTTTTTTTCCCGGACCTCACTGGTCAATACCGGTTGAACCGGCCCTAGGGGCGGTTCAACCGGTGTCAGGACCTGTTTTTGCAGTCTGACTTGCAGTCTGCCAGTCTGACTGGCAGACTGTCTGTCAGCCTGCCCCAGGCGGTTGAACCGGTCTTAGGGGCGGTTCAACCGGTCTTGGTCAACTTTGACCAGTCTACGGTCAGTCTGCGCGTCAGTCTGCCAGTCAGACTGGCAGACAGGTTGCCAGGCCTGCCAGGGGCGGTTCAACCGCCCTAGGGGGCGGTTCAACCGGTCTCAGGCAGAAAAATCTGCCCAAACGGCTAGTTTTGAGCTCCACCTATATATACTCACTCCTACCTCTCACCCCACAGTAGTGAGCACGATTTGAACTCCATTTCTAACCCAAGAAACACCTCCCTCTCTCTCTCACACATCTCTTGCCTCTCCCATTTCAAATCTTTGGAGAGAAATCTTTGAGTGAGCTTGAGAGCTGCGGTTTTGTGCTTCATCTCTAAATCTCTCTTGCTCTTCTTCATTCGAGCTTTGGTACTACATCGAGTTCTTTGTGGATTCATTACTCTTGGAGCTTCTAGCTCCTAGACGACTAGGTGTCGCTTGTGAGTCTCCAAATCTTGTGGAAGACCACAAGAAAGTTTGTATTACCCGCTCGTTTGAGCAAAGATTAGTGTGTGAGCTTGACCTTTGTGGTCGGCAAAGGGAGGATTAGGGTTGAAAGAGACCCGGCTCTTTGTGGGCGCCTCAACGAGGAAGTAGGGCACCTTGGTGGTGTGACCGAACCTCGGGATAAATCTTGTGTCTCTTGTGTTCTTGCTCATTGTGTTTGTTTGTGTTCTTCGTTCTCTCACCATCTCGCGAAAGAATTGTTTATACCTTTTTGGTGTGTGGATTTTGAGAAGTGCCCTTCTCAGATCTACTACTTTGTACCCTGTGGATCATTTAGAACATCTCATTTCCAAAGTTAACTGAGTGAATTTCGAGATCAATTCAGTTTTACCCAGTTTGCTTCTAGTTTTTGTTGAAAAAGTTTTAACTTGCCTATTCACCCCCCCTCTAGGCAACTTTCAATTGGTATCAGAGCCTAATCCTCGTTCTAACGCTTAACCGCGTGAGGAAAAGATCATGTCGGGGGGTCTAAGAAATGAAAATGCTTCTAAGCTTGAAAAAGTTGAGATTGTCTCGACTTCATCTTTTGGTGCAGATGTTGATCCTAGGGCAATAGATCTTGCTATGAGAATCGCCGAAAGGATGTTCCTCAAAATGAAGGAAGATGAGGCGAAAAACAAAATTGAAGAAGAAAATGATCGATGGAGACCAAACGACGAATCCACCTCTTCACAAGGTTCGTCTTTCAAATCCACTTCTCATATGTGCTTTATTGCTAATGGGAGTGACAGTGAAAGCGAAAGTGAGGATGAGGAGGAGCATGAAAGTGATAGTGAAGATGAGGATGATCTTCAAAAATTCTTCGCTCAACTAAGTAAGAAGAACCGGATGAGCTTGCTCAAACTCATGAAAAGAGCGGAAGAACAAAAGGAAATGCTTCATAAGCAAGAAGATATCCTCATCGAAAAAATCAAAGACTTGGAGAAGTTGACCAAAGAGCATGAGAAGCTAAAGTGCTCTCATGATGATTTGGTCCAAAGGTATGAAGACATTTCAATTGAGCAAATTAAAGCTATTAATCATTCGTCATATATTGCTCAATTAGAAAATAAAAATGCTATGCTCAAGAACACGGTAGAAAGGCTAAATATTGAAAATCTAGCTTTTCAAGAAAAACATGATATGCTTGTGTGCTCTCATAATAAATTTATGGATTCACATATCATGTTAGAAATGGCTCATGAGGTTGTGTTAACTAATTTGAAATCATACCAACCTCACATATGCACATGTACTCAAATAGAAACTATATTACCATGTGCTAACAATTGTTGTTATCAAGCAAGCCAATCTTCCATTGAGCTAGAAATTTCAGGAATTAGTGATATTTCTATCACACAAGAAAATAAAGAGCTCAAGGAAGAAAATGAGAGGCTAAAAAGGAGCTTAACTATTTTGAAGGGAAAGTGTCATGCTCAACCTTCTCAAGATAACCGTGATAATATGGTGAAAAAGCTTGAGAAGGGGACAACTGTAGCATGCACAAAACCCCTTCAAAAGAATACCAAGCTTTCCAAGAAGGGCATGAGCAAAATCCATGGTGAGAAAATTAATGCTCATATGATTTGCTCTAACAATGTACCTATGTGCTTCAACAAAGAAAAATCAAAGAGAAGCGATAGGAGGTGCTATGGATGCAAGGAGAAGGGCCATGAAATTGATTCATGCCCCCACATGAAGAATCAAGACCTTGCACGATCAAGAAAGATGACCATCAAAAAGGATGAAAGCAAAAGGCAAATGCATTGCAAGGACAAGCATCGCATTTGCTACAATTGCCATGAAAAAGGTCATCTATTTAAGGTTTGTCCAAAGGGTAAAACTCCTAAGCCTAACTTGTCAATACATTCATATTCGCTTAGGAGACCCAAAAATGACACTTGTGCTAGAAAGGTAATTAGTTCACCTAAAACTAGCACAAAGGCCATTTGGGTGCCTAAGTACTTATTAGCTAACCTTGGTGGACCCATCCAAAAATGGGTACCAAAATGTACTTAATAAGTTTTGCAGGTACCCAGAGATGATATGAAGCTTTGGGGTGCTTGAGCGGTTTAACTTAATTCTTATCTCAAGCTATCAATCTTACATTGTCTATCCTTTAAGATTGACCCAAAGATGAATTGAGTTGTTATATCACTAACTTCATATTCATCTCTAGCAAGAACTTGTGTTGTAGGGAATAAGGATTAACCTTTGTGGGAATCAAGCAAAAGGCCTACAACCAAGTGATATCCAAAGGATGGTAACAATTAATTCTTAAGTGCATATTGCTTTTAATTGGTATATTCCTTTGTGTCTTTTGTAGCCACATAGGAAAAATGAAGCACTTGAGAATGAACTTAAAAGATTTTACCTTGCTTTGGAAAGGATCTAATTATATGGTAGATTGCAAGTTCATATTTTTATATTATGACAATCTACATGCTTTAGATTGGTTGTATGTATCTTGTGGCATATTTCAAGTTAATCATCATATTATTGCCATGACCTAGACATAAAGAGTATTATCCCATGTTCTTAAATGAATAGAGTGCTAAGTAAGAAATCCAAATTCTTAAAGCACTTATCAAAAGGGGAATTCTCTATATGACTAGAGTTGTGAGACTAATGTTTTTATCTGAGTGATTTATATAGTTTCACAACATGAGAATGTGTTTCCCAAATGGAGCGTGCCATTCAACATTCAAAGAAGATCGAACCAATACTATGTGATGTATTCATTCTTGTTTAAATTGGTTTTGAGTCTTCTACATTAATCACTCACCATGCTATGAATTAAACTTGCCATGTAAACTTAATTAAATAATCATGTTTTTTCACCTTGTTTATTTTGGTGTTATGCATGATGCTTGTAAGGGCAATTTAGTTCATATCATGAAGTTTCCTTAATTTAGTAACCTTCTTGTCATTCATATAATAGAAGTTGCTAAATAGGAAACTATTGCTTGTGTTTCTAATGCAATCTCTTTTAAGCTATTTCATGAAATTCATAAGTAGAGATTATGCTTTTTCAATTGGTAAAATCACAAGCATTAAAGGTTAATCTTCACCTAAAAGAAAGATTAGGAATACTCAAGGCTCCTACTAATCTCAAAGGACCCAATTCAAATTGGGTACCAAGATATGAAGCTTAAACTTGTTTTGCAGGATCACCTTCAATGGATTAAGTTGGGTGCTCGATATTGAATGTATAAATCATATTTGGAGATAGTAGCAAGGGTGGTAACAATTGAATCTCAAGTGCATATTATTTTCAAATCTTATCTCTTTTGTGACTTGTGTAGCCACTAAGGAAAAAGAAGCACTTGAGGATGTTGATTATGAAATAAAGGTCTAATTGGAAGATGAATGGATATTATCATATGTTGAACAATCCAAAATTATGTGACGTATTCTCTATCTAGTTAATTTGGATTTGATTCTTCTATATTAGACACTCACCATAATATGGATTAAGTCATCCATTTAGACTTCATTGAATAACCATGCATATTATCCATGTCATTCAAAATATATTGTGCATGAGGGATCAAGGGAAATTTAGTCCATATTATGAGGTTTCTCTATTTTAGCAACTCGCTTGTCTTTCGCATATAAAGGGTTGCTAAATAAGAAACTAATGCTTGTGCTACTAATGCCATCTCTTGTGTTGAGTTTATCCATAGAAAATCTATGTTAAGAGATGGTGCTTGTTTTAAATTGGATAAATCACAAGCTTAAGGATACTATTCAACTAAAGTAAGATGAAGTTGATAAGAGGCCAAGGTATGAAAACTTCCTCTCCTTCAGTTGTTTTAGTATTCTATCCTTAGTGGGATGTACCATAATATAGATTAATTTCATTGCAATATAAAATGTTTAATAGTGCATATAACTTTGACATCAACCATATATGTGCACTAATTTAAAATAATTTAATCCATCCTTTTGAGTTTCAATAATGATGATTCATTTTCCATCCACATATAAGGATCATCATTTGTGAAACCCTCTCTTGTGTTTCTAATGCTCTCTTTTCTAAGTGTTTCAATAAAGTCTTTCCAAGTGCTTTCAAGATGGATTCAAAATCTACGGATATAAGAGTCTTGGTTGTTTCAATCATTGAGTTTCAATGGGTCTCATATCAAGTATGATTGAACCAAGCCAAGATGAATGAAGTTCAAGATCGCCTGGTTGGATGAAATCATAAAGAGAAAAGAAATCACAGTGATTAAAGAAGGGAGTTACATTTTTGTCAACCAAATAATGAAGATGTAGTGACATATTTATATGATATCCTTCATTATGAGGTTTGACGTTCATATTAGCATGCTTTACCCTTCAGAATTTCAATTGATATACTTTCAGTTCTTAAACTTTCAATTGGTTTAATTTTCATCATCTATGTAAAGCATGTTATGTTAAACCAAGATATAGTGCAAACATCTCCTTTAACCTCGTATTGTTGATGTGCATAAGTGTACTTTGTGTACTCTTGCATGCACAAATTGAGGGAGAGTTTAGCCTATATCTTGTGAGACTAATGAATTCTTTCAAGTTCATGTTGTGTAGTCTCACACCTTGGAGAACATCAAATAAGGATGAATGGTTCCATAGAAATGAAGAATTTCTCTTAATTGTTTGAAGAGGATAAGTTTCTCTTTGAAATGTCAAGCCCATCAAAAGCTAAGATGGAAATTCATGATTATAATGGAGACCATGTGGCGTAGAACAAAGGTGTGTCACTCCATGAACTATTGTATTACAATTGTGTATCTAGGCTCTTACATGCTAGTGTGTGCATGTATATGCAATATCTTAAGTCACATCATAAGGTTGCACTTGTGGTGACGATTAAAGAATCTCTAGATATTTGATTAATACCTCTTGTGGTGATATCATAAGTTAGTCTTAAGTCATCTTTGTGAGGTATGAGTCAAACATGCTAACTTCTCAAGAATCTTGGCTTAAAATATTGCATGTCATGTCTATTAGTATACCTTTTGATTATGAGTAATTCCTTCAATTGGTGCAATTTCATATTTTCATACTTTATTGGTACCAAGGGTCAAATTGTAGAACTTAATCCCCGGGCCTCACAAGTCCAAGTGCATAAGCTAAACAAGTACTCATCACTTGTATGCACACATTTAAGGGGAGAATAGTCTATAATTTGAATCTTTGAGACTAACTTCATTTTCAAGTCTATTGTGTGTGTAGTCTCAAATTAGAAAGAAATGTTCGGGCAAAGACAATCGCTTCCACTGCAAATTTTGATGGGTATCAAAGATTCTTTGCTCCAATAAATGTATCTTCTATACATTTCATAAGAGAATGAGTTTCTCTTGTATATGCTACTCCAACGTCATCTAAAATTGGTAAATATGTATCACATCCTTTTGGATTGCAAATGTCTAAAGTAGCATAGCTTATAAATTCTCCTGTCTAGAACTTAATTGATTAAATAGTGCACATGTTTCTTATGTTGCATGATTATGTTCAATTGATACTCCTTTTATGCCAATGGTACTTTAAGTTGCAAATAAGTACTCTCAACAGATATCAATTGAATTCATATATGTGTGCACTAAAACTTGAGGAGAACTTAGTGTAATATGCTATTAGTGATATACTTTTCTACCAAATTGTATCAATTAGTGTTTTTCAATTGATATTTTTCATACATGATCACTAGTTGCATAATCCATACTTGTGCAATTTTCATGTTGCCTCTTGTTGTGATAAGAAAATGCTAGGTGACATCTAGACTCCAGGTATCAAGATTTATCTTTCAGTTAGTATGACAATCTTCATTTGATATCTTGGACCTATGTCACAATTATTCCAACAAGAGCTTGCAAATGAATTCTAAATCCAACACAAGTCTGGAAACCCCTTGAAAAGGTAAAAGGCAAAGGTACATCACTTATGACACTTACCCATTACCTTTGTGCCATCTAAGGACCCTCTTCATGATAGTGTGTTAACATCTTGCTTAAATCATAATTTCTACCCTTTATATTCTTTGTATCCTTTTTGGAGATTTATGACAAAGGGGGAGAAATTTTGCATTAAAGCTTACCTTTAGTCTTATGTAACTAAGTGTAAGAAGACTTTTGAAAAGGGGGAGAAATAATTAACAAAAAGGGGGAATCATAAGAAAAACATAAGATGAAGAAAGTTGATAAGTGCATTCCCTATCATGAGCATCACGTTTATTTTATGACGCACTGCACCCTATGAATAGTATGATATAAGTTGTCTATACTTTGACCTAAATATGTGCTTTTGGCATTTGAGTACAAAAGTGTTATTTTCTGAAATGCACATGTTTAGGGGGAGGAAACTATATCATAGGATTCAAAATCTTATTTATCAAATCTTATGTAAGCTTTAAATGTGTTGTCATCAATCACCAAAAAGGGGGAGATTGAAAGTGCATTCATCCCTTTTGTGAGTTTTGGTGATTTGGATAACAACACATTTAAAGGTCTAACAAGTTTGCTAAGTGTTGAACAGGAAATTCAGTATGATGAACATACTTGAATAGTGAATAATGATCAGTGAACAAGGTTCAACACAAGGTCAAATAACCAGTGAGACAATGCAAATGGATATAATATGGTCTCTATATTGGTTTGAATATATGGACATGTCCTGAGAAATCACTATGCATAAATATGATCAGAATAGAGGATAAAGTGATTAAGAGGACTGGTTAAGCCAAAGTGGATAAGATATGAGGAATCGTGAATTGGCTTGACCATATTACTACCAGTCCATATATGCTTCTATGAGAATCAAACTAGAGCTTGATTGGTTTTAACAATTATATATAAAAGACATTCAAGCAAGGTTCACAATATTGAAGAAGTGATTCTCTCAATGGATGCTCAATATGATGTGACTCAAGAATGGCTTGATAGGGTGAAGATAGCAAGGAAAGGGCTTCGAGGAACTAAGCGAAGGTGAAGGCCAAGCGACGGCTTGTGGACCGAGGTACCATGGCTAAGGTGAAGAAGAGAGTACTTGCACTAAGTCGATGAACTAATCAGCTATGAAGAGTTATAACATGTTGATGCATCAGTACGGTGACTTGAAGCCATGATTTGAACTCACATATGGTGATATGGTACAAGTCACAGGGTTTGATTTATGTTTGCTTCAAAAGGTGAGACAAAGATGTTTGTGATCCTTATGAAGCAACGCCATGGAGAAATCACACATGAGACACCAATGACTCAAGGAGTTTACTTAATTATATTTTATTTAACTTGAGTATAGGAATCGTCGTACTATAAAGAGGGATCCAAAAAGAAGGTTGGTGTTTTGCCAAAGCTCAAGCCTCTATATTCAAAAGCTATTTTTTGAAAACCAAAAATCTCTTTAAAATTCTATGGTTGACCATGGTTAGGTTTGAGAAACCTAGAGTGTTCTTGTTGAAAAGCAGCTGAACTTCTTCAACTGCAGCTGAGCTTTTCAGCTGAGCTGAACTTCAGCTGAGTTGAGCTTCTTCAGCTGCAGCTGAGCTGAACTTCAGCTGAGTTGAGCTTCTTCAGCTGCAGCTGAGCTTTTCAGCTGAGCTGAACTTCAGCTGAGTTGAGCTTCTTCAGCTGCAGCTGAGCTGAACTTCAGCTGAGTTGAACTTTCTCAACTCCAGCTGAACTTCAACTTCAACTTCAACTGGGGTCCAGGCAGGTTCAACCGGGGTCCAGGGCAAGTTCAACCGGGGTCCAGAGAGGTTCAACCGGGGTCCAAGAAAAGTTCAGCCGGGGTTTTTTTTCCCGGACCTCACTGGTCAATACCGGTTGAACCGGCCCTAGGGGCGGTTCAACCGGTGTCAGGACCTGTTTTTGCAGTCTGACTTGCAGTCTGCCAGTCTGACTGGCAGACTGTCTGTCAGCCTGCCCCAGGCGGTTGAACCGGTCTTAGGGGCGGTTCAACCGGTCTTGGTCAACTTTGACCAGTCTGTGGTCAGTCTGCGCGTCAGTCTGCCAGTCAGACTGGCAGACAGGTTGCCAGGCCTGCCAGGGGCGGTTCAACCGCCCTAGGGGGCGGTTCAACCGGTCTCAGGCAGAAAAATCTGCCCAAACGGCTAGTTTTGAGCTCCACCTATATATACTCACTCCTACCTCTCACCCCACAGTAGTGAGCACGATTTGAACTCCATTTCTAACCCAAGAAACACCTCCCTCTCTCTCTCACACATCTCTTGCCTCTCCCATTTCAAATCTTTGGAGAGAAATCTTTGAGTGAGCTTGAGAGCTGCGGTTTTGTGCTTCATCTCTAAATCTCTCTTGCTCTTCTTCATTCGAGCTTTGGTACTACATCGAGTTCTTTGTGGATTCATTACTCTTGGAGCTTCTAGCTCCTAGACGACTAGGTGTCGCTTGTGAGTCTCCAAATCTTGTGGAAGACCACAAGAAAGTTTGTATTACCCGCTCGTTTGAGCAAAGATTAGTGTGTGAGCTTGACCTTTGTGGTCGGCAAAGGGAGGATTAGGGTTGAAAGAGACCCGGCTCTTTGTGGGCGCCTCAACGAGGAAGTAGGGCACCTTGGTGGTGTGACCGAACCTCGGGATAAATCTTGTGTCTCTTGTGTTCTTGCTCATTGTGTTTGTTTGTGTTCTTCGTTCTCTCACCATCCCGCGAAAGAATTGTTTATACCTTTTTGGTGTGTGGATTTTGAGAAGTGCCCTTCTCAGATCTACTACTTTGTACCCTGTGGATCATTTAGAACATCTCATTTCCAAAGTTAACTGAGTGAATTTCGAGATCAATTCAGTTTTACCCAGTTTGCTTCTAGTTTTTGTTGAAAAAGTTTTAACTTGCCTATTCACCCCCCCCTCTAGGCAACTTTCAAGGACACAATATGCCAACAATACATAATGAATTTAAGTACACTTACTTGCAATCATTTCGGTGTCCTTAGCTTAACAATATAGACACTACCTTGCAGTCCGGTTTTAAAAGTTTGCAGCCCTCGGCCAGTAGCAAGAGTTTTGACTTTTAACAACTATATGTAATGAGAACACCTCGAGTATGAAATTGTGACTAAATTGCTGCTTGCAAACTATATACAAAACTTCTTTCATAATCATGCATACATAAAAAAGGCTAAGAATATTGCACACATCGTTTTCATAAAAAACAATCATACATCAGAAAGGACAGAAAATATTGCACATAGCATTGAGCGGAAGCAGTCCGATAATGGTACATATGGCATGGAAGATTGTAGCATAACTTCAGTTAGATCTAAGATAATGTAATTGGTTTATGCCAAATATAAAATATTGTTTCTACCCACCAACTATGAAAGTTTTCTCGCAAAACAATAGCCCCCATTGACAACATAAATCCCAGCACCCGTAAAAAAATTCAATCATAAATTGATAAAAATGCAACCACAGCTCATCATAAATCCCTAGACAGAGGTTGGCCGTTATCTGTGCATCAATTAGGAAGCAGTCAAGCAGAAGACATGAAAACTAACCACCCTATGACTTAAGTGATATTTGTGAGGTAACGACAGAAGGGGTTTACCAACGATGTTAACTTTGGGACTGAAGGACACTATTTGATCTCCTCCTTGTAGCTCTTAAACCCTTCGATTATGACCTATACAAACAGATGGCTAATAATAAGTCATCAATTTATTAGCAGAGCAAACTCTTCCTTCGTCTTTTACTAAATGAGCGAAAGTAAAAATGAAAAAATGCAATTAAGGCATGAGCATTGGGGTCGAACTACTAAATTGTAGTTTAAGAATGAACACAACGAAAATAAACATAATTATTTTATATTTTTTACATGACAATGAAAAAAAGTTTTCTTGGCATGATAAACACAATTGACTAGACTGGACTACCTTTATTTTTTATTGGTATGATAAAAAAGGGCTCTGTTTTTGATAAACTGAAATAAACACGCAATGCAATGAAAAAAGTTTTCTAGTTACAATAACATGCCATCAATAAACATTTTTAAAAATAAACAGAATTATTGTAAAACAGAATTACTTTTACAATAAGTTGACCTACGATTTCTATATATCGCATAAGTTGACATTGTTTAAATGTAATAGTTGTTCAAACAAGTTTCCAAACTTTTAAAATAATTTGTGCTCTATTCTAAACATTAACATAAACTATGTGAAATATAATGTTGTCAACTATGGTAAGTCCTGCACACAAAGTATGTAGCTTTCTTATTGAAATCGTCATTAACCATACGGACCGAAAAATGATCTAATATATTTAGATTTCAGTAGGCTATCTCTAAAACATGTTTTTTTGGTACAAAGGCAAACCAAAAAAGCTGAGTGAAGATTACTACACAACACGACAATGGAAATCGAAGGTCTTGCAAGTTGAGGATAATTAATTGAGCAACAGATTCACGCAAACACGCACAGGGCCTATGTTGTGCAGAAAGAGAGAACAGACCTTGCAAGCGCGACATCCACACATCACACAACCTTGCAACACTAGTGTTCGAGGGTCGTCAGTCAACCCCAAAAAGTATCAGCACACGCATCCATCACCCAAAAGAAGACGATCAGGGTCGTACTTGAGCGATCTCCATGAGGGCGCCGCAACGCAGGCTTCATGCTAGCCCCGCCAACGAACCCCGTCTCATGTCATAATTGTTGAAGAAAGATTATTCCCCTTACTATACTGCCACTGCTATGTGTTTTTGTATGGAAGTAGTACAGAGGGCTTTATTAGTCTGTTGCTTATTGCAAAAGCAATCCAAGCATGCAGATTAATGTGGCATGGCATATTTGGTCTGTGTGCCCAAACCAGCCACTAGAAAATTTAGGCAGCCCTATGAGTTTGGATGATTACCAAAATTTAGCAAAAATCCATGGCTTATGGTTCATATGCCATGCATTTTTACTGCAAATTCTTGGCCAAACGCAAGCCGAATCAAAACCTTGACTAAATATATTGCTAAAATTTAGCAGGGCTAGTTTGGGTACAAACTAAACAAGTTTATTCAACCAATGTAATTTACAAAAGATCGTTGTGGGTTAGAGAAATGAAATAAAAAATATTATCATCTTACCAATAGTATTCCCTCAAGGGAGTGTATTGAAGGAGTCACCAGCAATACAATGAAATACAGAGCCAGTACTCGGTCCATCTGTTTACAATAAAATCAAACATGATGAGTTACAGATGATGGTTGAGGAAATAAATACTCAGTCAAATTTCAATGGTAGAAATTAGTGGTGAAGCATCCTTGCCTAGATTAAAACATTCGCTTTAGGATCTTTTGAAGTAATGAACAAAATGTCCATACAATTATACTACGGGGAGAAGGAAGAGCTTTGAAAATACACTTTCATACAAAGCATATAGTACGTTTGTTGAGAATCTAACTGCTTAAAAGAGCTAATTGTATCATTGATTCATTGGGTGTAATGAGTTCCATTAGGCATGAATGATTGTGCAGTTTGAGATAGAGGCTCACCCCAAACAGTACACATGCATAATACATTGCTCATAACCTTCATCAAGTGAGCCATTAGTGACTGGATATAGGATAATGCTAGGGAATATAATAAAGACGGAACTGAATGGGTATCGTGAGCCCTTGGCAATCTTGATCCACGCAGACCACTTTATCAAGTGGCTCTTTGACACCTATGTCATCATGCTTAAGTAGACGCCTGAAATTAATTGACAACATTTGTGGCTAGAGAGTGTTTCATTGTGCAAGGGATTCGTAAAACTGAGCACACACCACTTTAGCTAATACATGTATAGCATAATCTCTAGCTGACCATCCTGGATGCTTGATGTTCCGACAGCACGGTCCACAAGCACAGATAGCTCATATTTTCCATCTGCTGCATACACTCCTAGACTGATCTGAAGAGTCAACCTGTCAGAAATATAGTATCAATAATTCATTATCAAGATGTCAGGATCACAATAGTTCTCAAATATGCCTTTTTGTGCCGACATCGAGGAATGGGTAGTCCTGGGAGTCGTAGAGCGGGTATCCACTGCCGCCACCAGCCCAGACCCATTCCCTATCGAACAGGTGGATGGCGAGGTGGATGGGGAGGACACCAGCCCTAGGTTAGAGAAGAAGGCGCAAAGGTGGAGGGCGTGCGTGGAGCGGCCGTCCTCCTGGAGTGCTTGAGCGCAGAACATGACGCTGGTGTACGAGTGCGCCATGGCTGCTCGTTGGCACCACCAGATCTTCCACCTTGGGCTTGGCCCTAGCGTCATCGATGGAGCCCTCGATGTGACCGTGCAGGCGGAGGCGCTTCACGCTGAAAGCCGCCCATGGACCAGGGTGCCTCACACGCTTACTCAAGGAGTGGGTCGGTGACCGACGCCGGCGTGTGGGGATGGGTGTGTGAGAGCACCTAGAGGGGGGGGTGAATAGGTGATCCTGTAAAAACTTCAAACTTAAGCCACAAAAACTTGTTATGTGTTAGCACGATTATTGCCAAGTGGCTAAGGTGAAGTCTCAACAAAACACAATACCACAAGAGATCAAGACAGAGGTGACACGGTGGTTTATCCCGTGGTTCGGCCAAGCCAATGCTTGCCTACTTCCACGTTGTGGCGTCCCAACGGACGAGGGTTGCAATCAACCCCTCTCAAGCGGTCCAAAGACCCACTTGAATACCACGGTGTTTTGTTGTTCCTTTCACTATCCCGTTTGCAAGGAATCTCCACAAATTGGAGTCTCTTGCCCTTACAAGTATATGATCACCAAGAAAGCACAGAGTAAGGGAGGGAAGCAACACACACAAATCCACAACAAAAGCGCACACACACGGCCAAGAATCGAGCTCACAAGACTATCTCAGAGTTCTCACTTAGAACAGAGCTCGAATCACTTAGAAACACAAACGAATGCGCAGAGACTTAGTGTGGATGATCAGGAATGCTCAAGAGTTGCTTGTGTGTCTCCTCCATGCGCCTAGGGGCTCCTTTTATAGCCCCAAGGCAGCTAGGAGCCGTTGAGAGCAAATCCGGAAGGCCATCCTTGCCTTCTGTCGTCGGGGGCACCGGACAGTCCGGTGCACACCGGACACTGTCCGGTGCCCGATTTGTTTCCTTTTCTGGCGCTGCCGACCGTTGCAGCCCGTTGGAGATCTGCGAGCCGTTGGCGCACCGGACATGTCCGGTGCACACCGGACAGTCCGGTGCCGTCTTCCGACCGTTGGCTCGGCCACGTGTCCCGCGCGGATTGCGCGGCCGACCGTTGGCCCTGGCCGACCGTTGGCTCACCGGACAGTCCGGTGCACACCGGACAGTCCGGTGAATTTTAGCCGTACGCCGTCGGCGAATTCCCGAGAGCGGCCAGTTCGCGCCGAGTTGGCCTGGCGCACCGGACACTGTCCGGTGCACACCGGACAGTCCGGTGCTCCAGACCGAGCTGGGACTTGGCTGCACACAGCCAAGTCTTTCTCTCCCCTTTTCTCTTTTTCTTCTTTCTGTTTCTAACACTTAGACAAATATGTTAGTCCACAAAACAAATGTACTAAGGCTTAGAAACATACCTTTATCTCATGATTTGCACTTTGTTCATCCATGTACATAAATTCACAATTAAGCACATGTGTTGGCACTCAATCACCAAAATACTTAGAAATGGCCCAAGGGCACATTTCCCTTTCAATCTCCCCCTTTTTGGTGATTTATGCCAACACAACATAAAGCCACTAGAACAAGTGCAAACTCAATTCAAATAACACTTAAATTTATTTTGAATCAATTTTGGCATATATGGATCATCCTTTGCCACCACTTGGTTTGTTTTTGCAAATCAAACACAAATCTCTATCTCTAAGTTAAACACACATGTTTAAGCATAAAGAGAGTCATTCAAAAAGAGATTGATCAAGGATTTCAAAAACTCCCCCTTTTTCCCATAATCAATACTTCTCCCCACAAGAAGCCAACTTTTGACAAGAGAGACAACTTAAGAATTTTGACAAACCAAAAACTCTATTCTACTATTTTCAAAATCTCTCAAGTGGTAGCTGATCCATTTATTGCTTTGGCCTTTATTTTCTCCCCCTTTGGCATCAAGCACCAAAACGGGATCAATCTTGGCCCTTTAACCCCATTGCCTCACCAAAATCTTCAATTAAGAGCAAATAGGCAATAAGAGTTCATGAGATGGACTTGGAATAAGTTACCCCTCATCGGAGTGCAGTGGAAGTCTTGCATGGTCCAAGTCCACCTTTTCCCTTTCAATTCTCCTTTGAGACTAAATCAGACAAACTCAACATATGGTTAGTCTCAAAGGGTCAAGTTGTAACACATCTCCCCCTAAACATGTGCATCACTTTGCAACGGACTTGTGAGGTCCAGGGAGTGTTTGTACAACTTGAGCACCATAATAAGCAACAATATGCAGAAGGAAACATGATCAAAAGCATGAATACAGTATGCTACAATTCAATCCAAGTTCCGCGAATCTAAGACATTTAGCTCACTACGCAGCCTGCAAAAGGTCTTCTCATCTAAAGGCTTGGTGAAGATATCGGCTAGCTGGTTCTCGGTGCTAACATAAAACACTTCGATATCTCCCTTTTGCTGGTGGTCTCTCAAAAAGTGATGCCGGATGTCAATGTGCTTTGTGCGGCTGTGCTCAACAGGATTTTCCGCTATTCGGATAGCACTCTCATTATCACATAGGAGTGGGACTTTGCTCAGATTGTAGCCAAAGTCCCTGAGGGTTTGCCTTATCCAAAGTAGTTGCGCGCAACACTGACCTGCGGCAACGTACTCGGCTTCAGCGGTGGATAGGGCAACGGAGGTTTGTTTCTTAGAGTTCCATGACACCAGGGACCTTCCTAAGAATTGGCACGTCCCCGATGTACTCTTCCTATCGACCTTACATCCAGCATAGTCGGAATCTGAGTACCCAATTAAGTCAAAGTTAGACCCCTTTGGATACCAGATCCCGAAGCAAGGCGTAGCGACTAAATATCTAAGAATTCGCTTCACCGCCACCAAGTGACACTCCTTAGGATCGGATTGAAATCTAGCACACATGCATACGCTAAGCATAATATCCGGTCTACTAGCACATAAATAAAGTAAAGACCCTATCATTGACCGGTATGCTTTTTGATCAACGGACTTACCTCCTTTGTTGAGGTCGGTGTGTCCGTCGGTTCCCATCGGAGTCTTTGCGGGCTTGGCGTCCTTCATCCCAAACCGCTTTAGCAGATCTTGCGTGTACTTCGTTTGGGAGATGAAGGTGCCGTCCTTGAGTTGCTTCACTTGGAACCCAAGGAAGTAGTTCAACTCGCCCATCATCGACATCTCGAATTTCTGCGTCATCACCCTGCTAAAACCTTCACAAGACTTTTGATTAGTAGAACCAAATATTATGTCATCGACATAAATTTGGCATACAAACAAATCACCATTACAAGTCTTAGTGAAAAGAGTTGGATCGGCTTTCCCAACCTTGAAAGCATTAGCAATTAAAAAATCTCTAAGGCATTCATACCATGCTCTTGGGGCTTGCTTAAGTCCATAGAGCGCCTTAGAGAGCTTACACACGTGGTCGGGGTACCGCTCATCCTCGAAGCCAGGGGGTTGCTCCACGTACACCTCCTCCTTTATTGGCCCGTTGAGGAACGCGCTCTTCACATCCATTTGGTACAACCTGAAAGAATGGTGAGCGGCATATGCTAGCAAGATACGAATGGACTCTAGCCTAGCCACAGGAGCAAAAGTCTCCTCAAAGTCCAAACCTGCGACTTGGGCATAACCTTTTGCCACAAGTCGAGCCTTGTTCCTTGTCACCACTCCGTGCTCGTCTTGTTTGTTGCGGAACACCCACTTGGTTCCCACAACATTTTGCTTGGGACGAGGCACCAGCGTCCAAACTTCATTGCGCTTGAAGTTGTTAAGTTCCTCCTGCATGGCCAACACCCAGTCCGGATCTAGCAAGGCCTCCTCTACCCTGAAAGGCTCAATAGAGGAGACAAAAGAGTAATGTTCACAAAAATTAACTAATCGAGACCGAGTAGTTACTCCCTTGCTAATGTCACCCAGAATTTGGTCGACGGGATGATCCCTTTGAATCATCGCTCGAACTTGGGTTGGAGGTGCCGGTTGCGCTTCTTCCTCCATCACATGATCATCTTGTGCTCCCCCTTGATCACACGCCTCCTTTTGATGAACCTGTTCATCGTCTTGAGTTGGGGGATGCACGGTCGTTGAGGAAGAAGGTTGATCTCGTTCATCTTGTTCCTGTGGCCGAACGTCTCCAATCGCCATGGTTCGTATAGCGGCCGTCGGAACGTCTTCTTCATCTACATCATCACAATCAACAACTTGCTCTCTTGGAGAGCCATTAGTCTCATCAAATACAACGTCGCTAGAGACTTCAACCAAACCCGATGATTTGTTGAAGACTCTATACGCCTTTGTATTTGAATCATAACCTAATAAAAACCCTTCTACAGCATTGGGAGCAAACTTAGAATTTCTACCCTTCTTCACTAGAATGTAGCACTTGCTCCCAAAAACACGAAAGTACGATACATTGGGTTTGTTACCGGTTAGTAGCTCATATGACGTCTTCTTGAGGAGGCGGTGAAGGTAGACCCTGTTGATGGCGTGGCAAGCCGTGTTCACGGCTTCCGACCAAAAGCACTCGGGGGTCTTGAACTCTCCAAGCATCGTCCTCGCCATATCGATTAGCGTCCTGTTCTTCCTCTCTACCACACCATTTTGTTGTGGTGTGTAGGGAGCGGAGAACTCGTGCTTGATCCCTTCCTCCTCAAGAAACTCCTCCACTTGAAGGTTCTTGAACTCGGACCCGTTGTCGCTCCTAATCTTCTTCACCTTGAGCTCAAACTCATTTTGAGCTCTCCTGAGGAAGCGCTTGAGGGTCCCTTGGGTTTCAGACTTATCCTGCAAAAAGAACACCCAAGTGAAGCGGGAAAAGTCATCAACAATAACTAAACCATACTTACTTCCTCCTATGCTTAGATAGGCGACGGGTCCGAAGAGGTCCATATGCAGCAGCTCCAGAGGTCTTGACGTGGTCATCACATTCTTGCTGTGATGTGCTCCTCCAACTTGTTTACCTGCCTGACAAGCTGCACAAGGTCTATCTTTTTCGAAATAAACATTGGTTAGACCTATCACGTGTTCTCCCTTTAGAAGCTTGTGGAGATTCTTCATCCCCACATGTGCTAAGCGGCGATGCCACAGCCAGCCCATGCAAGTCTTAGCCATTAAGCATGCATCTAGACCGGCCTCTTCTTTTGCAAAATCAACTAAGTAAAGCTTGCCGTCTAGTACACCCTTAAAAGCTAGTGAACCATCACATCTTCTAAAGACAGACACATCTACATTTGTAAATAAACAATTATATCCCATTTGACATAATTGACTAACAGATAGCAAATTATATCCAAGACTCTCCACTAGGAATACATTTGATATAGAATGCTCATTAGAAATTGCAATTTTACCTAACCCTTTTACCTTGCCTTGATTCCCATCACCGAATATAATTGAATCTTGGGAATCCTTATTTTTGACGTAGGAGGTGAACATCTTCTTCTCCCCCGTCATATGGTTTGTGCATCCGCTGTCGATAATCCAGCTTGAACCCCCGGATGCATAAACCTGCAAGGCAAATTTAGGCTTGGGTCTTAGGTACCCAACTCATGTTGGGTCCTGCAAGGTTAGCACAAATGTCTTTAGGGACCCAAATGCAAGATTTATCTCCCTTGCATCTAGCCCCTAATTTCCTAGCAACTACCTTCTTACCCTTTCTACAAATAGCAAAGGGAGCATTACAAGCATAATAAATGGTAGAAGGTTCATTCACTACTTTCCTAGGAGCATGAATAACATTCTTTCTAGGTACATGAGCAATATCTCTCCTAGGCATATGTACAACATTTCTCCTACACATATCTCTACCATGATTATAAGAAGAACTAGAAGCAAACATTGCATGAGAATCATAAACATGTGAATCAAAATGATTATAAGCATTTCTAGCATGTCTCCTATCATAATACATAAAAGCATGATTCTTTTTAGCATTACTAGCCATCGGGGCCTTCCCCTTCTCCTTGACGAAGATGGGAGCCTTATGGCTTGTTAAGTTCTTGGCTTCCCTCTTGAAGCCAAGCCCATCCTTAATTGAGGGATGTCTTCCAATTGTATAGGCATCCCTTGCAAATTTTATCTTTTCAACTTCACTCTTGCTAGTCTTAAGTTGAGCATTAAGACTAGCCACTTCATCTTTTAGTTTTGAAATTGAAACTAAGTGTTTGCTACAAGTGTTAACATCAAAATCTTTACACCTAGTGCAAATTGTAACATTTTCAACACAAGATTTAGATTTATTTGTTACTTCTAATTTAGCATTTAAATCATGGTTAACACTTTGTAAGGTAGCAATGGTTTCATGACAAGAAGATATTTCACTAGAAAGCACTTCATTTCTTTTCACTTCTAAAGCATATGATTTTTGTGCCTCTATAAACTTATCATGTTCATCATACAATAAATCCTCTTGCTTCTCTAAAAGCCTATCCTTTTCATTCAAAGCATCAATCAATTCATTGATTTTATCTATCTTAGATCTATCTAAGCCTTTGAACAAGCAAGAATAATCTATGTCATCATCGTCACTAGACTCACTATCACTAGAAGAAGCATAAGTGGAGTCTTGAGTACTCACCTTCTTCTCCCTTGCCATAAGGCAAGTGAGACGCTCGTTGGGGAAGAGAGCCGATTTGTTGAAGGCAGTGGCGGCGAGTCCTTCGTTGTCGGAGTCGGAGAAGGAGCAATCCGAGTCCCACTCCTTTCCTAGATGCGCCTCGTCCTTTGCCTTCTTGTATTGCTTCTTCTTCTCTCTTTTGTTCCCCTTTTCCTGGTCACTTTCATTATCGGGACAGTTAGCAATGAAATGACCAAGCTTACCGCATTTGAAGCATGAGCGCTTCCCCTTGGCTTTGGTCTTGCTTGGTTGTCCCTTGTGACCTTTAAGCACCGTCTTGAATCTTTTAATGATGAGAGCCATCTCTTCATCATTAAGGCCAGCCGCCTCAATCTGTGCCACCTTGCTAGGTAGCGCCTCCTTGCTTCGTGTTGCCTTGAGAGCAAGGGGTTGCGGCTCGTTGATCGGACCGTTCAACGCTTCGTCGACGTATCTTGCCTCCTTGATCATCATCCGCCCGCTTACGAATTTTCCAAGCACTTCCTCGGGCGTCATCATCGTGTACCTGGGATTCTCACGAATATTGTTCACGAGATGAGGATCAAGTACGGTAAAGGACCTGAGCATTAGGCGGACGACATCGTGATCCGTCCAACGCGTGCTTCCGTAGCTCCTTATTTTGTTGATAAGGGTCTTGAGCCAGTTGTACGTCTGAGTTGGCTCCTCTCCCCTTATCATGGCGAACCGTCCAAGCTCGCCCTCCACCAACTCCATCTTGGTGAGCATGGTGATGTCGTTCCCCTCGTGAGAGATCTTGAGGGTGTCCCATATCTGCTTGGCATTGTCCAAGCCGCTCACCTTATTGTACTCTTCCCTGCACAAAGATGCTAAGAGAACAGTAGTAGCCTGTGCATTTTTATGAATCTGTTCATTTATAAGCATAGGGCTATCCGAGCTATCGAATTTCATTCCGTTCTCCACAATCTCCCATATGCTAGGATGGAGAGAGAATAAGTGACTACGCATTTTGTGACTCCAAAATCCGTAGTCCTCCCCATCGAAGTGTGGAGGTTTGCCAAGAGGAATGGAAAGCAAATGCGAATTCGAACTATGTTGAATACGGGAATAATCAAATGAAAAGTTCGAATTGACCGTCTTCCTGTAGTCGTTGTCGTCGTCCTTTTGGGAAGAAGTGGATTCATCACTATCGTCGTAGTAGATGATCTCCTTGATACGCCTCGTCTTCTTCTTCTTCCCTTCCTTTCGTCTATGGCCCGAGCCGGAGTCGGTAGGCTTGTCGTCCTTCGGCTCGTTGACGAAGGTCTCCTTTTCTTTGTCGTTGATCACAATACCCTTCCCCTTAGGATCCATCTATTCGGGCGGTTAGTCCCTTTGTGAATAGAACGGCTCTGATACCAATTGAGAGCACCTAGAGGGGGGGGTGAATAGGTGATCCTGTAAAAACTTCAAACTTAAGCCACAAAAACTTGTTATGTGTTAGCACGATTATTGCCAAGTGGCTAAGGTGAAGTCTCAACAAAACACAATACCACAAGAGATCAAGACAGAGGTGACACGGTGGTTTATCCCGTGGTTCGGCCAAGCCAATGCTTGCCTACTTCCACGTTGTGGCGTCCCAACGGACGAGGGTTGCAATCAACCCCTCTCAAGCGGTCCAAAGACCCACTTGAATACCACGGTGTTTTGTTGTTCCTTTCACTATCCCGTTTGCAAGGAATCTCCACAAATTGGAGTCTCTTGCCCTTACAAGTATATGATCACCAAGAAAGCACAGAGTAAGGGAGGGAAGCAACACACACAAATCCACAACAAAAGCGCACACACACGGCCAAGAATCGAGCTCACAAGACTATCTCAGAGTTCTCACTTAGAACAGAGCTCGAATCACTTAGAAACACAAACGAATGCGCAGAGACTTAGTGTGGATGATCAGGAATGCTCAAGAGTTGCTTGTGTGTCTCCTCCATGCGCCTAGGGGCTCCTTTTATAGCCCCAAGGCAGCTAGGAGCCGTTGAGAGCAAATCCGGAAGGCCATCCTTGCCTTCTGTCGTCGGGGGCACCGGACAGTCCGGTGCACACCGGACACTGTCCGGTGCCCGATTTGTTTCCTTTTCTGGCGCTGCCGACCGTTGCAGCCCGTTGGAGATCTGCGAGCCGTTGGCGCACCGGACATGTCCGGTGCACACCGGACAGTCTGGTGCCGTCTTCCGATGTAACACCCTAAAGTTCAATTTTGTGAAGACAAGAAAATTTTTCAAAGATTTTAAATCAAAACTCATTTCCTTAAAAATAATCATGATTTGGAAGTTCTACTCCCAAAATAAATATGTTAAAAAATATATTATTAATTAAAGATCCTTAGATAAACTAAAATGCCTTTGGATTAGGATATATAAAAGAATTAGGATTAAACTATTCCTTAACATATATAATCTACAAAATAAAATTTTATTTCCCTAGAATTAATAAGGTGTGCACTATTCTCTATTATATGATTGGAAGCTTGTCTAAAGGAACTAAAATAAAATAAATATATAAAATTTGTTTTTGTACATCATGATGAACTTCTATGGTATATCTAAATTAAAGTTTGAACTTCAAACTTGGGTTGATTGGAAAAATAAATAGAAAATAGGAAATAGAAATGGAAATAAAAAAAAAGAAAATCTGCGCATGGGCTGTTTCCTCCCTTGGCCGGCCCACTCCCTTCTCCCTCACGGCCCATTCCCACCTCCCCGCGCGACGCGCCTGTTAAACTGACGGGCGGGGCCCGCATTCCAGTCACACGTACCGCGCCACATTCTTGCTATCAGTGACACATGGGGCCAACCCGTCAGTGTTTCTTCCCCGTGAAGGACTTCAACAGACCACCGCCCGTCGCGCGGCATCGGAACTGGCCGAATCCGCCGCCGCTTCCTTCGGAGCTCCCCAACAAATCTGCCGTGATCACCGGGCGGGTTTGCCGACGCGGACCCATGATAAAACCAGCCCCCTTGTTGTCTTCGTAACGAGTAAGCACCAGGAACCTAGAGATCGCGCAGGGTGGCAAACGAAGGGGGAGAAACCCGCCGTCAGATTAGTGCACACCAAATCAACAACCTGACCGTCGTGGGGCATCGGGGCAATCCTCGGTGACTACCGAAGCTAACCATGGCCTTCCAGGACGGAGCAAAGCACCAGGCCATCGCGAATTCGTCACCGGAATTCTTCAAGCACTGCTGATCCGCGTGCCGTCGCGGGCAGCTCATCTGCTGGATTGCTGGAGCTTTGATTTGTGGCCTGGGGAGTCATCGGGGCCCTGGGTGCGTGTCTATGGGTCAAGGAAGCCGATGTAGCAAGCGAGGATCGAGCAATTGCTCGCCGACGTCCGGTCTTCACCGTGGAGCCACAAGCATTCCGTGGGCGGTCATTCCTGTGCCCTAGTTCGTGGTAAGCATCGGGCCCAGTCCTTCGCCTTTGCATCCGCCTCGTGTGGGACCCACCAGGGTTGAAGATAGACCATCTGGGCGCGTGTGTGGGCGCCGCCGCGCGTGGGGTTGCCGCGGTACCTCTGCTCCACCGCCGTAGGTCCGGCCAGGGCTGGAAGACGGGAATCAGGCCATTCAATTCATATCGGACGGTTTTGGGGGCACGTTAATCTCTGGCCGTGGATCCGGGATCCTACGGTGGTGTGCGAGGGGCATATCATAACACACACGATCTAATCTGGGGCGTTCACTCGCGATCCGATGGTTCTAGTTGAATCTTACCCCTTCGGCATGGTTATCTTACTAAAGAGACCCTGTGTTTTACTAAAATAAACCCGCCGTCCTCAGCAACTGTTGCCAGAGTCTGGGAAACAATTACACCGAGACCCCTGCGGTTTCCTGTATTTGAGGCCCAATCCAGAGAACCTGGAAAATCAGAAATTAATATTAGAAATTAATTTT
Organism: Zea luxurians; assembly: GCA_029449295.1. Taxonomy (NCBI): domain Eukaryota; kingdom Viridiplantae; phylum Streptophyta; class Magnoliopsida; order Poales; family Poaceae; genus Zea; species Zea luxurians. The sequence continues at coordinate 36,576,219 of JAOPSE010000001.1, read as the reverse complement.
TAGTGCATAAATAAATGTTAAAACTTGTTTAATTCATAATAAATGCATTTTAGCTCCAAATTGAACCATTCCAATTTCTAAAATTTTGTAATAATATTCTTCATCATTTAGTGTCTTTGTTTTGACATGAACTCTGTCAGAAAATTTATTTATCATTTAATCATATTATAATCACCTTAAAACTTAGGAAATTCATAACTTGAATTCTATAACTCCAAAATTAATAATTCTTTTTCCTGTGATCTTATTTTAATATGTAGATTATTAATAAGTATTTTGCATATATGTTTGGTGTAATGTTAATTTTGTCTATACCATGTATGTTTGTATTGCTACGACTAGTGCGAGGTCACGAGTCCTCTGAAGATCATCCTGGTACCTGGATTCTCAAGGCCCAGGCAAGTTGTGCCCTTGATCACTTCTTTTCACCTACTCATGTTCTAATTAATCATAATGATCTGCATAGGTTAATTTTGATGGGACCCAATAGGTTACCCTAGTTTGTCTATCTTTATACCTTGTTTACCACTGATCTTTCTGGGTAGTACTTGCTAGTGCTATATGTGGTTTTGGGTATGGAGATACACTATTCATGATTACACTTTTTGTTATCAGTTGTTATTTATTGTTCATGTTAAGATCATTATGTTAATTGGAACATGGAGAACCACCCGGGAAAACAGTGCTACCACGAGGGTGGAATGGGACGCCCTTGGCTGATTAATTAGGAAAGCTAGTGGAAGACTACCTTACCCGAAAGGGGCAAGGGCAGTAGGGGAGAGGTCAGTGGAGGGAGGCCCTCGGGAGGATTTTGCTGCGATGGCGGTCCTGCAAGGGATTCCTGCACTGGATCTTCCTATAAACTGTAGCGGGTTTTCGGAAGCTAGTGGAACTTTGTAAAGGCCTCGTAGTGGATCCCTAGCCATTCACCTCGGAAGTGTCTAAGGGCTTTGCAAACCCTGGCGACATGGGATACACGACTTGTGGGTAAAGATGCGCAACCTCTGCAGAGTGTAAAACTGGTATACTAGCCGTGCTCACGGTCAAGAGCAGCTCGGACACTCACATGATTAATCTATGGAACTAAATTCAATTTGTCATATGCATTGCATCGCAGGTGATGTTGTTATTACTTTTGTTCTACTATTTAATTGGGTTGGCATTTACTTATACTTAGTAACTGCTAATAAAATTTTGACCAACTTTAAAAGCAATGCTCAGCTCTAACCATCTTCTTTGGTAAGCCTTACACTTCACGTGAGCTCCCACCTTTGGCGAGTTCATGCACATTATTCCCCACAACTTGTTGAGCGATGAACGTATGTGAGCTCACTCTTGCTGTCTCACATACACCACAGGTCAAGACCAGGTACTGCAGGATGATGCTCATGGAGGCTGCTGTGATGAGTTCGTGAGAGGTCTAGGTCGTCGTCTCCCAGTCAACTTTGGGTTGCTGGACCGTTGTCTCCTTATAATGTAATTATTTATTTTGTATAGAACTCCTGTTATATATAAAGTTGTGACATTCGATCCTGTGCCACTATACATCATATGTATGAGACTTGGTCCCAGCATACCTGGTGTTTATGTTAACCCCGGGTTTTGGACCCCTAAAATCCGGGTGTTACAGAAGTGGTATCAGAGGAATGTTGACTGTAGGACGAAACCTAGATAGAACTGGACAAACATTCTTTACTTACCTTACTCTGATTCTTTTCTAAACTCACCTTAATCTTTTCTCGTCTATTTCCGCTTTACTCTGATTATTCTTACCTTTTCTTTCTAAAGACAAATGTGGATTTCACACTTTGAAATCCTGTGCCTAAAGTGATCTTTAGGGATAGGAGACCTACTCTTAGGAACAAAGACAAAGCTATTTTTATCTATGTGCTTGAATGTTTGTTCTTATGATACTTGTCTGAGTTGGAGCTTTGATTGAGTGTGATGGGTTGTGGAATAATGTCCACAATTGCATCTGCATATACACATAGGTATAAAAATATATTTATAAAATAACTAGACAAACTAAATTATCCTTCAATAAAGTAACTAGCCTAACAATACCCATCTTATCTTAAAGATTCTCCCTTATCTTAATAGATCCATCTCATCTTAAAAGATACTCATCTTATCTTGAAAAGATTTTATCTCATCCTAATAGATCTAACCGATCTCAAAAGATTCTATCTTATCTTTATGGATCCATCTTATCCTAATAGGCATACTTATCCACCCTAGTTTATCAACTATGATCTAATGCAAATTAATTAGATCTTATCTAGTTAAACTAGTCATACCAATCTAATTTAGATCTCATCTAACCTAATATGATCTAATCTAAAGTGACTTATCAAACATGTTAGATAATACCAGTGAAATAGATTAGACCTCACTCCTATAAAAATGATTTAATCTAAATTGATGCCCTAGATTAACTTGATCATATACATATGCAACTACCTTACCCATCCGATAGTTGCATAATCCCTCTGTGTTAACCTAATAGAGCTTCTGACCTACCTACACCGTATACCCCATCTTATCTCAAAAGATTCTAACATATCCTAACAAGATATATCCTACCCTGATAAATCTATCTAACTTAAACCAGTCTAATCTAGATCATATCTAATTTAATATGGTCTAATCTAGTGTGAGTTACTTAATGCTGGTAGAAAAGATAAGGCCATACTCCTAAATCACTTAAGCCTAATTTGGAGACTTATATCAACTTGGCCTTACACAACAACTCGACCTATATAACAAGTTACATAACTTACCCAATCAATAGAGTCTTAATGGATTACATAATCTATCAACCACCACCTGACATCAAACAAGATTTTGACCTACATCATGTAGACTATTTCATCCATAACTATCTTAACCATATTCCCCCAACTCTGATGATATACACCGACCCCGAATTAATGAGACAAGACCAGAGAAGATGATCGACTTCATCAAGGAAGGATGAGCACCAACTCAAGTCTTCAAGGATCAAGTAAGGTCACCAAGATGAGTCAAGATCCACAATCTTGGATGGAGTCTTTTCTTATCCTACTCTTTCTTACCCAAACCTATATATGCCCTAAAGACATCTTCTATCCTACATAATAAAGTGGACATACATATATACACCCATGCTTTCCTAACCACCGGTTCCACCAAGCTACATAAACATATATATGGATTACGACTATTTGTAAGCTCTGAGTGTTACTTTAGTTAGTAGATGATATAGTATTGTTTTAGAAGGAATAATAAGGTCTATTGACCCTATGTTTTGTTGAAAGAATTACACCTCATGCTGAGATTTCTTTGTTTGTGCATATGTTCCAAGAACAATATGAGTATACATCCCTTTTCTTACAAATCTCGAGGACGAGATTATTTTTAAGGGGGGTAGGATTTGTAACACCCTAAAGTTCAATTTTGTGAAGACAAGAAAATTTTTCAAAGATTTTAAATCAAAACTCATTTCCTTAAAAATAATCATGATTTGGAAGTTCTACTCCCAAAATAAATATGTTAAAAAATATATTATTAATTAAAGATCCTTAGATAAACTAAAATGCCTTTGGATTAGGATATATAAAAGAATTAGGATTAAACTATTCCTTAACATATATAATCTACAAAATAAAATTTTATTTCCCTAGAATTAATAAGGTGTGCACTATTCTCTATTATATGATTGGAAGCTTGTCTAAAGGAACTAAAATAAAATAAATATATAAAATTTGTTTTTGTACATCATGATGAACTTCTATGGTATATCTAAATTAAAGTTTGAACTTCAAACTTGGGTTGATTGGAAAAATAAATAGAAAATAGGAAATAGAAATGGAAATAAAAAAAAAAAAAGAAAATCTGCGCATGGGCTGTTTCCTCCCTTGGCCGGCCCACTCCCTTCTCCCTCACGGCCCATTCCCACCTCCCCGCGCGACGCGCCTGTTAAACTGACGGGCGGGGCCCGCATTCCAGTCACACATACCGCGCCACATTCTTGCTATCAGTGACACATGGGGCCAACCCGTCAGTGTTTCTTCCCCGTGAAGGACTTCAACAGACCACCGCCCGTCGCGCGGCATCGGAACTGGCCGAATCCGCCGCCGCTTCCTTCGGAGCTCCCCAACAAATCTGCCGTGATCACCGGGCGGGTTTGCCGACGCGGACCCATGATAAAACCAGCCCCCTTGTTGTCTTCGTAACGAGTAAGCACCAGGAACCTAGAGATCGCGCAGGGTGGCAAACGAAGGGGGAGAAACCCGCCGTCAGATTAGTGCACACCAAATCAACAACCTGACCGTCGTGGGGCATCGGGGCAATCCTCGGTGACTACCGAAGCTAACCATGGCCTTCCAGGACGGAGCAAAGCACCAGGCCATCGCGAATTCGTCACCGGAATTCTTCAAGCACTGCTGATCCGCGTGCCGTCGCGGGCAGCTCATCTGCTGGATTGCTGGAGCTTTGATTTGTGGCCTGGGGAGTCATCGGGGCCCTGGGTGCGTGTCTATGGGTCAAGGAAGCCGATGTAGCAAGCGAGGATCGAGCAATTGCTCGCCGACGTCCGGTCTTCACCGTGGAGCCACAAGCATTCCGTGGGCGGTCATTCCTGTGCCCTAGTTCGTGGTAAGCATCGGGCCCAGTCCTTCGCCTTTGCATCCGCCTCGTGTGGGACCCACCAGGGTTGAAGATAGACCATCTGGGCGCGTGTGTGGGCGCCGCCGCGCGTGGGGTTGCCGCGGTACCTCTGCTCCACCGCCGTAGGTCCGGCCAGGGCTGGAAGACGGGAATCAGGCCATTCAATTCATATCGGACGGTTTTGGGGGCACGTTAATCTCTGGCCGTGGATCCGGGATCCTACGGTGGTGTGCGAGGGGCATATCATAACACACACGATCTAATCTGGGGCGTTCACTCGCGATCCGATGGTTCTAGTTGAATCTTACCCCTTCGGCATGGTTATCTTACTAAAGAGACCCTGTGTTTTACTAAAATAAACCCGCCGTCCTCAGCAACTGTTGCCAGAGTCTGGGAAACAATTACACCGAGACCCCTGCGGTTTCCTGTATTTGAGGCCCAATCCAGAGAACCTGGAAAATCAGAAATTAATATTAGAAATTAATTTTTAGTGCATAAATAAATGTTAAAACTTGTTTAATTCATAATAAATGCATTTTAGCTCCAAATTGAACCATTCCAATTTCTAAAATTTTGTAATAATATTCTTCATCATTTAGTGTCTTTGTTTTGACATGAACTCTGTCAGAAAATTTATTTATCATTTAATCATATTATAATCACCTTAAAACTTAGGAAATTCATAACTTGAATTCTATAACTCCAAAATTAATAATTCTTTTTCCTGTGATCTTATTTTAATATGTAGATTATTAATAAGTATTTTGCATATATGTTTGGTGTAATGTTAATTTTGTCTATACCATGTATGTTTGTATTGCTACGACTAGTGCGAGGTCACGAGTCCTCTGAAGATCATCCTGGTACCTGGATTCTCAAGGCCCAGGCAAGTTGTGCCCTTGATCACTTCTTTTCACCTACTCATGTTCTAATTAATCATAATGATCTGCATAGGTTAATTTTGATGGGACCCAATAGGTTACCCTAGTTTGTCTATCTTTATACCTTGTTTACCACTGATCTTTCTGGGTAGTACTTGCTAGTGCTATATGTGGTTTTGGGTATGGAGATACACTATTCATGATTACACTTTTTGTTATCAGTTGTTATTTATTGTTCATGTTAAGATCATTATGTTAATTGGAACATGGAGAACCACCCGGGAAAACAGTGCTACCACGAGGGTGGAATGGGACGCCCTTGGCTGATTAATTAGGAAAGCTAGTGGAAGACTACCTTACCCGAAAGGGGCAAGGGCAGTAGGGGAGAGGTCAGTGGAGGGAGGCCCTCGGGAGGATTTTGCTGCGATGGCGGTCCTGCAAGGGATTCCTGCACTGGATCTTCCTATAAACTGTAGCGGGTTTTCGGAAGCTAGTGGAACTTTGTAAAGGCCTCGTAGTGGATCCCTAGCCATTCACCTCGGAAGTGTCTAAGGGCTTTGCAAACCCTGGCGACATGGGATACACGACTTGTGGGTAAAGATGCGCAACCTCTGCAGAGTGTAAAACTGGTATACTAGCCGTGCTCACGGTCAAGAGCAGCTCGGACACTCACATGATTAATCTATGGAACTAAATTCAATTTGTCATATGCATTGCATCGCAGGTGATGTTGTTATTACTTTTGTTCTACTATTTAATTGGGTTGGCATTTACTTATACTTAGTAACTGCTAATAAAATTTTGACCAACTTTAAAAGCAATGCTCAGCTCTAACCATCTTCTTTGGTAAGCCTTACACTTCACGTGAGCTCCCACCTTTGGCGAGTTCATGCACATTATTCCCCACAACTTGTTGAGCGATGAACGTATGTGAGCTCACTCTTGCTGTCTCACATACACCACAGGTCAAGACCAGCTACTGCAGGATGATGCTCATGGAGGCTGCTGTGATGAGTTCGTGAGAGGTCTAGGTCGTCGTCTCCCAGTCAACTTTGGGTTGCTGGACCGTTGTCTCCTTATAATGTAATTATTTATTTTGTATAGAACTCCTGTTATATATAAAGTTGTGACATTCGATCCTGTGCCACTATACATCATATGTATGAGACTTGGTCCCAGCATACCTGGTGTTTATGTTAACCCCGGGTTTTGGACCCCTAAAATCCGGGTGTTACATCCGACCGTTGGCTCGGCCACGTGTCCCGCGCGGATTGCGCGGCCGACCGTTGGCCCTGGCCGACCGTTGGCTCACCGGACAGTCCGGTGCACACCGGACAGTCCGGTGCACACCGGACAGTCCGGTGAATTTTAGCCGTACGCCGTCGGCGAATTCCCGAGAGCGGCCAGTTCGCGCCGAGTTGGCCTGGCGCACCGGACACTGTCCGGTGCACACCGGACAGTCCGGTGCTCCAGACCGAGCTGGGACTTGGCTGCACACAGCCAAGTCTTTCTCTCCCCTTTTCTCTTTTTCTTCTTTCTGTTTCTAACACTTAGACAAATATGTTAGTCCACAAAACAAATGTACTAAGGCTTAGAAACATACCTTTATCTCATGATTTGCACTTTGTTCATCCATGTACATAAATTCACAATTAAGCACATGTGTTGGCACTCAATCACCAAAATACTTAGAAATGGCCCAAGGGCACATTTCCCTTTCAGTGTGGAGGCAGGCGTAGATGGGAGGTGGGCGTCGACTGCTGCGAGTATTTGGGGCGAGGATGGCTCTCGGCCTACGCCGCGCGTGGGGACGGCGTTGAAGGCGGCCTGGGGAAGGGCACTGGCACTGATGGCTCAGGCACAGTTGGCCGCGCATGGGGACGGGTGTGGAGGCGGGCGTAGATGGGAGGTGGTCATCGACTGCTGCGAGTATTTGGGACGAGGATGGCTCTCGACCTGCACTGCGCGTGGTGACGGCGTTGAAGGCGGCCTAGGGAAGGGCACTGATGGCTCGGCCTACGCCGCGCGTGGGGACGGGAGGGGAGGCGCGGCGTTGACTGCGGCGAGGATTTGGGGTGAGGATGGCTCCATCGGCTTTGAAGCCGGCCTGGGGAAGGACTCTGATGGCTCCGCCTGCGCCGCGCGTGGAGGTAGCGGCTCGGGCGCAGTTGGTGGCGCCGCGAAATATAGTATCGATAATTCATTATCAAGATGTCAGGATCACTATAGTTCTCAAATATGCCATTTTGTGCCAACGTCGAGGAATGGGTAGTCCTGGGAGTCGTACAGCGGGTATCCGCTGCCGCCACCAGCCCAGACCCATTCCCTGTCGAACAGGTGGATGGCGAGGTGGATGGGGAGGGCACCAGCCCTAGGTTAGAGAAGAAGGCGCAAAGGCAGAGGGCGTGCGTGGAGCGACCGTCCTCCTGGAGTGCCTGAGCGCGGAACATGACACTGGCGTACGAGGGCGGCATGGCTGCTGGTTGGCACCACCAGATCTTCCACCTTGGGCTTGGCCCTGGCGTCGTTGATGGAGCCCTCGATGTGGCCGTGCAGGTAGAGGCGCTTCACGCCAAAAGCCGCCCATGGACTAGGGTGCCTCACATGCTTACTCAAGGAGTTGGTCGGTGACGGACGCCGACGCGTGGGGACGGGTGTGGAGGCGGGCGTAGATTGGAGGTGGCCGTCGACTGCTGCGAGTATTTGAGGCGAGGATGGCTCTCGGCCTGCACTGCACATGGGGACGGCGTTGAATGCGGCCTGGGGAAGGGCGCTGGCACTGATGGCTCGGCGCAGTTGGCCGCGCGTGGGGACGGGTGTGGAGGGGGGCGTAGATGGGAGGTGGTCGTCGACTGTTGCGAGTATTTGGGGCGAGGATGACTCTCGACCTGCACCGCCGTGGTGACGGCGTTGAAGGCGGCCTAGGGAAGGGCGCTGATGGATTGGCATGCGCCACGCGTGGAAACGGCTGTGGAGGCGGGTGTAGATGGGAGGCGCCGCGTCGACTGCGGCGAGGATTTGGGGCGAGGATGGCTCCATCGGCGTTGAAGCTGGCCTTGGGAAGGACTCTGATGGCTCCACCTGTGCCGCGCGTGGAGGCGGGGGCTCAGGCGCAGTTGGTGGCGCAGGGCTCGGACGCAGTTGGTGGCGCCATGTGATGGTGGCGGACTCGCGAGGGGCAGGGGCATGGTGATGCCGGATGGACGCTCTCGTTGGATACATATGGTGTAGTAGAGAAGTATACACTAAGTTATGTATAATCTGGTAGTTAGCTTCAAATTTATAGAGCAGAGGGATGTAGGTTTGAGTGCTCGTTTTACACTATTTTTTGTGGGTGCACATTAGGTTGTAATACAGTAGCATAGACATAGATTATCTGCGGGAGGCTATGCTCCCTGCTCGCTCCTAGTCCGTCCCGGGCTCCCGGCGACGTCCTCGGGACGGGCAGACTGTAATTGAAATGAAAAGGATAGGTAGATCTAGCTAATTCGACAACAAAGCAAGGTGCGCTCCTATGGAAGTGGAAGAAGCAGGAGGCGAAGTGGAGAACGCCGGCAAGGACGAGGCGGAGGCGGAGTACCATTCGCGCGATTTCGAATGGGAGGACCTCAAGGAAGAGGTGGAATCTGGACCTGTCTTCTCCTACCACCTCTCCCCCTTTCTTGACCCCGCCGCCAGTACCACCTCGCCGCCGCAGCCCTCGTCGGAAGCCTGGAGAAGCTTCCACCGTCGCCATGCGTCCGGAAAGTTCTTTAAGGTTGCATCTCAGCCCCTTGCGCAAGTTCCCTTTTTATTCCTGCATTCCTGATTATTCGATGAGGAGTTCAGGACTAGTCGAAACGTAAAAGCAAAATGTTCCATTTATCCTTTTTTGTGCAAGAATAAGAGTTGGACCATGGAGTTTGACATGTGATGAAGTAACTAAAAGTGCCAAAATGTTTGGATGGGAGATGATTGCAAGGAAAAGGTGCAGGCTGCGTTGTTAATGTGCACTGCCGATGGAACTTAAACCCTGCTGGGTGACAGATTTTTAGGCCTGTTTGTTTAACTATAGATTATATAATCCAGCTTAAATAAGTTAAGAAACAAACAAACAACACAGATTATTAGGTGGATTATATAATCTAGATACCTAGATTATGATAATCCATAAGCAAGTCATTAGGTGCTTATATAATCTATAAGCTGGATTATATAATCTAGAGGTTAAACAAACAGGACTTTATGTTCTTCTGTACCACTCTCACAAAAATTCTCAAATCAAATTCTATGCTTGTAACATTCACATGCAAGTGGGTCTTTGTCAGATTGCAAGATCCGATTTTCTGTGCAGCCCCAGCTTTTGCAGCATTGCCATGTCGCCATAGGAAATTGGGATGTAGTGTCTTTGCTGGCCTACTGACAACACCGTGCTATAGTGTGAATAGAATGCCACTGTTTGCACACTATAGGCCGGCAGTCTCAGAAATAGTGTTGCAAGTATACGAGACTGACATTATGATTATTCAGTTCGGCATGTGTCTTTGATGATTTTTATTTTCTAACGTCATCTTTGATTCTTTTTCCACCTTTGTTCACCAGTAAATTGATTTAGGAAATGCCATTTCTGACTGACTATACTAAGCTTAAATGCATACAGAGTAAAACTAAGAATGAAAAAAATGTGCATCATAGGTTGAAGATCACATCTGATATTACTTTTACAGGAAAGGAGATATTTGCTTAAGGAATTTCCTGAACTTTGTAGCAGCAAAGATCATGCCAAGGTTTTAGAAGTGGGGTGTGGGAATGGAAGCACTGCTGTTTCCATTCTACGGTAATGCCCTCAGAACTACTTTTTGTTCAGTCGCCTAATTCATAGCAGACAATGAACAGTTTTCTAATTGTGAACTTAGTTTCAACTTTTGCATATTGATGTAGACTTTAAGGGCTAGTTTGGGAACTCAAATCCTGTCTGGGAATCCATGGGATTGAGGGGGAATTCCAGGAGGGGATTTGAGTTCCCAAACTAGCCCTAAATACTTTAAAATTTTCTCCCTAGTGTGGTGTGCTGCAGTATTACTGTGATTTGATCCGATTTCGAAATTCATGAATATGTAGTATTTTTGCTGTCATTTTTTGTCCTCAATATATTACACTATATGTCATTATAATAATCTTTTATATAAATTATATTACCAGGATCTTCCTAATGATGACACAATCATTGTGTATGGTTTCTTCAGGTCTAGTGAAAGGATCACTGTCTTTGCTTGTGACTGTAGTAAAGACACTCTTGAGAAGGCATATGAAATTATATCCAATACAAAAGGGATTAATATCAAGGATAGGTTCCACCCCTTTTTAATGGATGTTTCTAAAGAAACTTTCCCAGATTGGTTATTTTGCAAAGCCTGTCAAACTTCGCTGGGAAAAGCTGCTGCATCTTTACTTGGTCATTCATTTTGTTTCAAATATTCCTTCATTTGAGTTTTATTTTCACATACCAAGTTCTGATCTTCTTACATTTTTGCTTTCAGATCCAAGTCACCATGGAATTAGAGAAGAGCACCCAGTCTTCCTTGGAGAGAACCAATGTTGTGCTGGTGGCATGGATTTTATTACCATGGTAGATTAATTTTATCTGGTGCTAGTTGGTTAGCCATACTCATATCATTTGTTTGCAATTGCATATAAAAAATGATCATGGTGTACATGTATATGTATTTTTAAGCTTGACTTGCACATGTTGTAGTTGTGAATGTACTTTGGAGAGCAGCACTTCCACATTCTCAGTATAGGTACTCGTCTTTTACCAGTTAATAGATGTTATAGTTTTTTATTTTTATCATTGGCAGATATTCACACTGTCAGCCATACCCTTCGACATAATGCCAACTACCATAGAACAATGTGTTTCTGTTCTGAAACCAGGCGGCCTTCTTCTTTTTAGGGATTACGGTACTGGATCACATACAACGGTATAATTTCACACCGCATACAACCAACTGCTTTCTGATAGCTTTTTTTATATCAGGTCTTTATGACATGACAATGCTTCGGTTTTTACCTCATCAAAGAGTAGGGTTTCGGGAATATATGCGATCAGATGGTACCTTTTCATACTTCTTCTCATTGGATACTGTGAGAGAACTCTTTCGTGCTGCTGGGCTAGTAGAGGTAACTCTTAATTGCTTGGAATGTTTTCAATATCTGATTGTGCTCTTTGAATTTCCACCACTTGCATCGAGCCCATATATGTTCCCCTTGATGCAAAGAGGGCCCGAGACATGTTAGTTAATATAGCACCTAAATCAACTGTTTCTTATGCTCATTCAAGAGAAGATTTGTTTTTAACTTTTTATGGATCTAATGCACTGTAGTTTTACATAAAGAGTAGTGCGTCAATTATGAGTTATAATAAGCAGTAACAGTACATTATATATACTGTTGTTGGTAGTGGTCTTCAATGGTTCAGCACTTCTAACGAATTCATCAACAGGATGCTATAATTATATCCTTTCATATCTTGTAAATTATTATAGAGTTCCTTGCGTGTCTAATTTGTACATCCTTCTGAGTCCAAGCTAACAAATTAGTAAACGCTGATTTACATTTGCTCACTGCTCTGAACTTCTGCAGTTGGAGCTGGAATATTGCTGTGTCAAGTCCGTGAACCGAAAGAACGGGAAGACGATGCGGCGGGTATGGGTCCATGGCAAATTCCAAAAACCACCTAGGTGACACCAGTTAGGGCTTGTTCGTGTTCAGCTCAATCCATATGGATTGGATAGAATTGTGTGGATTTAAATCCATAGCAAGTCAAAATCTCTACTAATTTTTTTCTCTCATCCAATACATATGGTGTAGAAATAACCAAAGGGCTTAGTGTCGAGGTATTACCAACATGGGCCTGGTAGTTTTGCTCGGCCACTTTGTTGCTGCAACAAAGCGCTGTAACAGTTTTGTAGCCACAAACTTAAATGGCATTGAAATTATGCCCTCCCCACCGCCAATAGCCATTTTCCAACCATTCTCCTTATATTTCACCCTTATATTTTACTATGGCCATGTTTGGTGTGGTGCCTACACCGTCATACCGTGCCACACTTTTCACGCCGCAGGTGTGGTGGCCGATTTGGCCGCCGCGGGTTAGGCGCGGTGTGGCCGCCTAGTCGCCACACCAAACATGCCCTATATCTCTTTAACATACACTTTCTCTGGCGAGGTGTCTTCGTCTATTTTTCCTATCCAGCTCTCTTTGTACACTATAATTTAATATTTTTTCATCAGTTTTAAGGTTTAAAAAAATCTTAGATTGTTTGTACTATCATAATAGATATTATTACCAGGTTATGGAATTAAAAAAGGATTAATATCACAAAGAAATAAAGAATAGGGGAGATTAACTCCCTCATGTAGACCTTGTTCGGTTGCACATAGTTTGAAGGGGATTAAATCTTTTTCTATTTAATTTTGACTAGAAAAAGATTTAATCCCTTCAATGCCCTCCGAACCAAACAAGCAGCGTTGGAGCGGCTGCTCCTTCCAAAGCACACCATGTAGGGTGGGGGAGATTGGGGCATCCTTCCTCATCGGGCCAAAGAGTTTGAGTCCCTTGTGGTGATGTATGATTACTTCTTGACTTGACTCTTCAAAGTTGTATGCTAGAGCATTTAGGCTATCCCAAGTAGCACACTGATTCGGCATCATATGCACATTTTGCGATCCGCGTTCAACTATTCACGCTTCTAACATAGTGTATATGAGGACACGTAAAATAAGCACTTGGTCGCTCGGTACCCCATTTTCTCTCAGTGGTGTGCATGCGTGGTCTACTAGACATGGACACTTTTTTGGGCGCACATGCAAACGTCGTAACACATAGGATGCGCATTCGCATGTGACAACCACTAGGGATAGCCTTGGGGTTGTTTGTAAGAGGTTGGAATCTGATATGCAGACAATAAAAAAGATGAATTATACAACCCAAAGGCTAAAGCTCATCTACAATCTATTTAATGCTTTGCATGTATCAAGATCTACCATTGTGTTGCTATGCATAGAAAATAGATCAACAATAATTAAGAAAAAATAGTACAAATAAATGGATTGTACTTTTTATGTTACAACAATTCAGTTCAATCCAAAGGGCAACAATTTTAAGATTGAAGCCTACATATTCATGGACACCCACATTCATTCAAAATTATAGATAAGCTAAGTAGTCCATACTGATGTAACATCATGTGTTTGGGTCTCGTTTGGAACTGCGCTTGCTTCAGGTTGTTAATGAGGATTTGAGCACCAGCTAACCGTTGGAGCAGTCCACGTGTCGCCTGCAGATTTCGCGGCTGACCGTTGGCTCACCGGACAGTCCGGTGAATTATAGACACATCGCCCCCTTGCTTTTCCCGAGAGTGACAAGTTCGCCGCAGATGACTTACCGGACAGTCTGGTGAATTATAGCCATACGCCTGCGTCGCTTCCCGAGACCGGCTACTTCACTGGATGCTTGTTTGGGGCACCAGACACTGTCCGGTGCACCACCGGACAGTCCGGTGTGCTAGGCCGAGCTGTAATTTTGGCTGCACAGAGCCAAGTCTTTTCGGTTTCTTTTCTCCTTCTTTTGTCGTTGTTTCTAGCACTTAGACAAACACATTAGCATTCAAAAAACAATGTACTAAGTCTAGAAACATACCTTGTGCCTTGATTTGCACTTCTCACTTTATTTGGCACATCAGAACTTAATCAAACATGTTGGACATTTAATCACCAAAACATTATAGAAATGGCCCAAAGGCACATTTCCCTTTCAATCTCCCACTTTTTGGTGATTTATGCCAACACATCAAAAAACAACCAAAATAAGTGCAACATCAATACAAATGAGGACCAAATCATTTTTGCACAAGATTTGACATATTTGGATCATTCTTTGCCATCACTTGGTTTGTTTTTGTAAATCAAATTCATTTTCCTATATCTAAGTCAAACACGCTTGTTTGGGCACAAAGAGAGATATTCCAAGAGTGAAATTGATCAAGTGTAAAAAACTTCCCCTTTTCCCACAATCAAAATTCTCCCCCACAGGAGACCAAATTTTGCAACAAGAGCATTTTGGACAAATCAAAAATTTTAACTCTATTATTTTCAAAATTCACAAGTGGTTGGCTGATCCATTTGCTTTGGCCTTAATTTCTCCCCCTTTGGCATTAAGCACCAAAACAGGATCATTTTTGGCCCTTTTAACCCCATTGCCTCACCAAAAATGTCAATTAAGAGCAAAAAGGCAATGAGATTGCAAGTATGAACTTGGAAGTAAGTACACTAATACCGGAGTGCAGTGGAAGTCTTTTCATCGTCCAAGTTCATTTTCCCTTTCAATGCACCTTTGAGACTACATCAAATGTACTCAAACAAACAGGTTAGTCTCAAAGGGTCAAGTTGTAGCACATCTCCCCCTTAATATGTGCATCATTCGCATATGGACTTGTGAGGTTCGGGGATCGCTTGTACAACTTGAGCACCATAAATAACAATAATTGATTGAAATGCATAAAGTAACATGATCAAAGACATAGAACACATGTATGCTATAGATCAATCCAAGTTACGCGAATCTAAGACATTTAGCTCACTACGCAACCTGCAAAAACTTTTCTCATCTAAAGGCTTAGTGGATATCGGCTAGTTGGTTCTCGGTGTTAATATGGTACACCTCGATATCTCCCTTTTGCTGGTGGTCTCTCAGGAAGTGATGCCGGATGTCTATGTGCTTAGTGCGGCTGTGTTCAACAGGATTATCCGCCATGCGGATTGCACTCTCATTGTCACATAGGAGTGGGACTTTGCTCAGATTGTAGCCAAAGTCCCGGAGGGTTTGCCTCATCCAAAGTAGTTGCGCGCAACACTATCCTGCGGCAACATACTCGGCCTCAGCGGTGGATAGGGCAACAGATGTCTGTTTCTTTGAACTCCAGGACACCAGGGACCTTCCTAGAAATTGGCACGTCCCCGATGTGCTCTTCCTATAAACCTTGCACCCGGCATAATCGGAGTCTGAGTATCCAATCAAGTCAAAGGTAGACCCCTTTGGATACCAGATCCCGAAGCAAGGCGTAGAAACTAAATATCTAAGAATTCGCTTAACAGCCACAAGGTGACATTCCTTGGGGTCGGATTGATATCTAGCACACATGCATACACTAAGCTTGATGTCCGATCTACTAGCACATAAATAAAGTAATGAACCTATCATGGATCGGTATGCCTTTTGATCAACGGACTTACCTCCTTTGTTGAGGTCAACATGCCCGTCGGTTCCCATCGGTGTCTTCGCGGGCTTGGCGTCCTTCATCCCAAACCGCTTGAGAAGATCTTGTGTGTACTTCGTTTGGGAGATGAAGGTGTCGTCCTTGAGTTGCTTCACTTGGAACCCAAGGAAGTAGGTCAACTCGCCCATCATCGACATCTCGAACTTTTGTGTCATCACCCTGCTAAACTCCTCACAAGACTTATGATTAGTAGAACCAAACATTATGTCGTCGACATAAATTTGGCACACGAAGAGATCTCCATCACAAGTCTTTGTAAAAAGAGTGGGATCAGCTTTCCCAACCTTGAAAGCATTAGCAATTAAGAAATCTCTAAAGCATTCATACCATGCTCTTGGGGCTTGCTTAAGTCCATAGAGCGCCTTAGAGAGCTTATATACGTGGTCAGGATACCTGTCATCCTCAAAGCCAGGGGGTTGTTCCACGTATACCTCCTCCTTGATTGGACCGTTGAGGAAAGCGCTCTTCACATCCATTTGAAACAACCTGAAAGAGTGGTGAGCAGTATAGGCTAATAATATTTGAATAGACTCTAGCCTAGCCACAGGAGCAAAAGTCTCCTCGAAATCCAAACGTGTGACTTGGGCATAACCTTTTGCCACAAGTCGAGCCTTGTTTCTTGTCACCACCCCGTGCTTGTCTTGCTTGCTGTAGAATACCCACTTGGTTCCCACAACGTTTTGCTTTGAACGTGGCACCAGGCTCCAAACTTTATTTCTTTTGAAGTTGTTGAGCTCTTCCTGCATGGCCAACACCTAGTCTGGATCCTGCAGGGCCTCTTCTACCCTGAAAGGCTCAATAGAAGAGACAAACGAGTAATGCTCACAAAAATTAGCTAGGCATGAGCGAGTAGTTACTCCCTTACTGATATCACCCAGAATCTGATCGACTGGGTGATTTCTTTGGATCGTTGCTCGGACTTGGGTTGGAGGGGCCTGTGGTGCTTCTTCCGCCATCACTTGATCTTCCTGTGCTCCCCCTTGATCATGCCCTTCTTCTTGATGTACTTGTTCATCATCTTGAGTTAGGGGTTGCACCATCGTGGAGGAAGATGGCTGATCTTACTCCTGTTGTTCCTGTGGTCGTACATCACCGATCGCCATTGTGCGCATTGCGGCCGTTGAAACATCATCTTCATCTATGTCATTAGGATCAACATGCTCTCTTGGAGAGCCATTAGTCTCATCAAATACAACGTCGCTAGAGACTTCAACCAAACCCGATGATTTGTTGAAGACTCTATACGCCTTTGTATTTGAGTCATACCCTAGTAAAAACCCTTCTACTGCTTTTAGAGCAAATTTAGAATGTCTACCTTTCTTTACCAGAATGTAACATTTGCTCCCAAATACACGAAAGTAAGAAACATTAGGTTTGTTACCGATAAGGAGTTCGTAGGAGGTCTTCTTGAGAAGGCGATGCAGGTAGAGCCGGTTTATGGCGTGACAGGCTGTGTTCACAGCTTCCGACCAAAACCGCTCGGGCGTCTTGAACTCTCCAAGCATCGTTCTTGCCATGTCGATTAGCGTCCTGTTCTTCCTCTCTACTACACCATTTTACTGTGGTGTGTAAGGAGCGGAGAACTCGTGCTTGACACCTTCCTCCTCAAGATATTCCTCAACTTACAGATTCTTGAACTCAAACCCGTTGTTGCTCCTTATCTTTTTCACCTTCAGCTCAAATTCGTTTTAAGCCCTCCTTAGAAAGCGCTTTAGGGTTCCTTGGGTTTCTGATTTATCCTGCAAAAAGAACACCCAAGTGAAGCGGGAAAAGTCATCAACAATTACATGACCATACTTACTTCCCCCGATGCTAAGGTAGGCAACGGGTCCAAAGAGGTCCATGTGAAGAAGCTCCAATGGTCTTGATGTTGTCATCATATTCTTGCTGTGATGAGTGCTTCCCACCTGTTTCCCTGTCTGACATGCTGCACAAGGTCTGTTTTTCTCGAAACAAACATTTGGTTAGTCCTAACACATGTTCTTCTTTTAAAAGTTTATGAAGGTTCTTCATCCCAACATGTGCTAGACGGCGATGCCAAAGCCAACTCATACTAGTCTTAGCTATTAAGCATGCATCTAGATCGTCCTCCTCTTTCGAAAAATCAACTAAGTAGAGTTTGCCGTCCAATACACACTTAAAAGCTAATGAACCACCACTCCTTCTAAAGACAGATACATCAACGTTTGTAAAAAGAAAATTGTAACCCATGTGACACAATTGACTTACAGACAGAAGGTTGTACCCAAGCGATTCAACTAAAAATACATTGGAGATTGAATGCTCGGATGTAATGGCTATCTTTCCCAATCCTTTAACCTTGCCTTGGTTCCCATCTCCAAAGATAATCGTATCTTGGGAATCCTTGTTCTTGACGTAGGAGGTGAACATCTTCTTCTCCCCCGTCATGTGGTTTGTGCATCCGCTGTCGATAATCCAGCTTGAGCCTCCGGATGCATAAACCTGCAAGGCAATTTAATCTTGGGTTTTAGGTACCCAACTCTTGTTGGGTCCTACAAGGTTAGTTATAATAGTTTTTGGAACCCATATGCAAGTCTTATCTCCCTTGCATTTGGATCCCAATTTCCTAGCAACTACTTTTGTATTTTTACGTGAAAGTATAAATGAAGTATTGCAAGCATGGTAAATAGTTGAAGGTTCTTTGCATATTTTCCTAGGAACATGAGGCACAACATGATTTTTCTAGGCCTACTTCTACTATGAACAAAAGTAGAACTAGAGGCAAACATAGCATGTGAATTATGATCATAACTCCTATTGTAATGAGAACGACTAGCAACTTACCTATCATAAATAAATGCATGGTTCCTTTGAGGACTACTAGCCATAGGGGCCTTCCCTTTCTCCTTGTTGAGAACGGGAGTCCTTTGGCTTGTTAAGTTCTTGGTTTCCTTTCGAAAACCAAGTCCATCCTTAATTGAGGGGTGTCTACCAACAGTGTAGGTATCCCTAGCAAATTTTAATTTATCAAAATCAATTTTGCAAGTATTAAGTTGAGCATTTAGACTTGCCACCTCATCATTTAATTTAGCAATAGAATTAAGATGCTTATCACATGCCTTGCATCTATTACAAATAACTACATGTTCAACACATGATTTAGTTTCATTTGCTTCCTCTACCTTAGCATTTAATTCATTATTTAAACTCTTTAAACTATAGATAGATTCATGGCAAGTAGATAACTCAGAAGACATCATTTCATTTCTCTTAGTTTCTAAAGCAAGAGATTTTTGTACACTAACAAATTTGTCATGTTCCTCATACAAAATGTCCTCTTGCTTTTCTAGCAGTCTATCTTTTTCATTTAGAGCATCAATTAATTCATTAATTTTCTCTACTTTAGCTCTATCTAAACCTTTAAATAAACCAGAGTAATCTACTTCATCATCGGAGGATTCCTCATCACTAGAAGAAGTGTACTTAGGAGAATCTCGAATGCTTACCTTTTTCCCCTTGGCCATAAGACATGTATGGCCTTCGTTGGGGAAGAGTGAGGATTTGTCGAAGGCCGAGGCAGCAAGTCCTTCGTCGTCGGAGTCGAAAGAGGAGCAGTCTGAGTCCCATTCCTTTCTAAGGTGCGCCTCGCCCTTTGCCTTCCTATAGTTCTTCTTTTTCTCCTTCTTCCCGCTCTTTTCTTGTCCCTGGTCATTATCATTATTGGGACATTGAGCAATGAAGTGACCAGTCTTACCGCATTTGAAGGAGGAGCGTTTTCCCCTTGTTTTATTTCTGTTGGGGTATTCCTTGCGTCCTTTGAGTGCGGTCTTGAAGCGCCTGATGATAAGCGCCATCTCATCTTCATTGAGTCCGGCAGCCTCCACTTGAGCTACCTTGCTTGGTAGCGCCTCCTTGCTGCTTGTTGCTTTGAGAGCAAGGGCTGCGGCTCGTAGATGGGTAGTGGACCGTTCAAGGCGTCATCCACGTATCGTGCCTCCTTTACCATCATGCGCCCGCTCACGAATTTTTCGAGTATCTCCTCGGGCGTCATCTTGGTGTACCTGGGGTTTTCACGAATAATATTGACAAGATGGGGGTCAATTACAGTAAATGACCTTAGCATGAGTCGGACGACATCATGATCCGTCCATCTTGTGCTTCCATAGCTTTGAATCTTGATGTGAAAGTGCATTCATCCCTTTTGTGAGTTTTGGTGATTTGGATAACAACACATTTAAAGGTCTAACGAGTTTGCTAAGTGTTGAACAGGAAATTCAGTATGATGAACATACTTGAATAGTGTATAATGATCAATGAACAACGGTTCAACACAAGGTTAAATAACCAGTGAGACAATGCAAATGGATACAATATGATCTCTATATTGGTTTGAATATATGGACAAGACCTGTGAAATCACTACATACATATGATCAGAATAGAGGATAAAGTGATTAAGAGGACTGATTAAGCCAAAGTGGATAAGATATGAGGAATCATGAATTGGCTTGACCATATTACTACCAGTCCATATATGCTTCTATGAGAATCAAACTAGAGCTTGATTGATCTTAACAGTTATATCTAGAAGACATTCAAGCAAGGTTCACAATATTGAAGAAATGATTCTCTCAATGGATGCTTAATATGATGTGACTCAATAATGGCTTGATAGGGTGAAGATAGCAAGGAAAGGGCTTCGAGGAACTAAGCGAAGGTGAATGCCAAGCAATGGCTTGTGGACCGAGGTACCATGGCTAAGATGAAGAAGAGAGTACTTGCACTAAGTCGATAAACTGATCAGCTATGAAGAGTTATAACATGTTGATGCATCAGTAAGGTGACTTGAAGCCATGATTTGAACTCATATATGGTGATATGGTACAAGTCACAGGGTTTGATTTGAGTTTGCTTCAAAAGGTGAGACAAAGATGTTTGTGATCCTTATGAAGCAATGCCATGGAGAAATCACACATGAGACACCAATTTCTCAAGGAGTTTACTTAATTATATTCTATTTAACTTGAGTATAGGAATCGTCGTACTATAAAGGGGGATCCAAAAAGAAGGTTGGTGTTTGCCAAAGCTCAAACCTCTCTATTCAAAAGCTATTTTTGAAAACCAAAAATCACTTTAACATTATTTGGTTGACCATGGTTAGGTTTGAGAAACCTAGAGTGTTCTTGCTGAAAAGCAGCTGAACTTCTTCAACTGCAGCTGAGCTTTCCAGCTGAACTTAACTTTAGCTGAGTTGAGCTTCTTCAGCTGCAGCTGAGCTTTTCAGCTGAGCTGAACTTCAGCTGAGTTGAGCTTTCTCAACTTCAGCTGAACTCAACTTCAGCTGTGAACCTCTTTGACCATACACCAGCTGAACTTGCCTCCGGGCAGTTGAGCTAGGGTTTTCTCTCCTAAACTCATTGGTCAAGACCGATTGAACTGGTCCTGAGGGGCAGTTCAGCTGGTCTCTGACCCCTCTGACCTCTGATCTGCTGTCTGCCAGTCAGACTGGCAAACAGGTCGCCAGGAGCTGTCAGGGGCAGTTCAACCGCCCCCCTGGGCGGTTCAACCGGTGTTGGTCAACTTTGACCTGTCTGCGGTCAGTCTGCGCGTCAGTCTGCCAGTCAGACTGGCAAACAGGCTGCCAGGCCTGCCAGGGGCGGTTCAACCGGTCTCAGGCAGAAAAATCTACCCAAACGGCTAGTTTTGAGCTCCACCTATATATACTCACTCCTACCTCTCACCCCACAGTAGAGAGCACGATTTGAACTTCATTTCTAACCCAAGAAACACCTCCCTCTCTCTCACACATCTCTTGCCTCTCCCATTTCAAATCTTTGGAGAGAAATCTTTGAGTGAGCTTGAGAGCTGCGGTTTTGTGCTTCATCTCTAAATCTCTCTTGCTCTTCTTCTTGATTCGAGCTTTGGTACTACATCGAGTTCTTTGTGGATTCATTACTCTTGGAGCTTCTAGCTCCTAGACGACTAGGTGTCTCTTGTGAGTCTCCAAATCTTGTGGAAGACCACAAGAAAGATTGTATTACCCGCTCGTTTGAGCAAAGATTATTGTGTGGGCTTGACCTTTGTGGTCGGCAAAGGGAGGATTAGGGTTGAAAGAGACCCAGCTCTTTGTGGGCGCCTCAACGAGGAAGTAGGGCACCTTGGTGGTGTGACCGAACCTCGGGATAAATCTTGTGTCTCTTGTGTTCTTACTCATTGTGTTTATTTGTGTTCTTCGTTCTCTCACCATCACGTGAAAGAATTGTTTATATCTTTTTGGTGTGTGGATTTTGAGAAGTGCCCTTCTCAGATCTACTACTTTGAACCCTGTGGATCATTTAGAACATCTCATTTCCAAAGTTAACTGGGTGAATTTCGAGATCAATTCAGTTTTACCCAGTTTGCTTCTAGTTTTTGTTGAAAAAGTTTTAACTTGACTATTCACCCCCCTCTAGGCAACTTTCAATTGGTATCAGAGCCTAATCCTCGTTCTAACGCTTAACCGCGTGAGGAAAAGATCATGTCGGGGGGACTAAGAAATGAAAGTGCTTCTAAGCTTGAAAAAGTTGAGGTTGCCTCGACTTTATCTTTTGGTGCAGATGTTGATCCTAGGGCAATAGATCTTGCCATGAGAATCGTCGAAAGGATGTTCCTCAAAATGAAGGAAGATGAGGCGAAGAACAAAATTGAAGAAGAAAATGATCGATGGAGACCAAATGACGAATCCACCTCTTCACAAGGTTCGTCTTTCAAATCCACTTCTCATATGTGCTTTATTGATAATGGGAGTGACAGTGAAAGCGAAAGTGAGGATGAGGAGGAGCAAGAAAGTGATAGTGAAGATGAGGATGATCTTCAACAATTCTTTGCTCAGCTAAGCAAGAAACATCGGATGAGCTTGCTCAAACTCATGAAAAGAGCGGAAGAACAAAAAGAAATGCTTCATAAGCAAGAAGACTTCCTCATCAGAAAAATCGAAGACTTAGAGAAGTTGACCAAAGAGCATGAGAAGCTAAAGTGCTCTCATGATGATTTGGTCCAAAGGTATGAAGACATTTCAATTGAGCAAATTAAAGTTGTTAATCATTCATCATATATTGCTCAATTAGAAAATAAAAATGCTATGTTCAAGAACACGATAGAAAGGCTAAATATTGAAAATCTAGCTTTGCAAGAAAAACATGATATGCTTGTGTGCTCTCATAATAAATTTATGGATTCACATATCATGTTAGAAATGGCTCATGAGGTTGTGTTAACTAATTTGAAATCATACCAACCTCACATATGCACATGTACTCAAGTAGAAACTATATTATCATGTGCTAACAAATGTTGCTCTCAAGAAAGCCAATCTTCCATTGAGCTAGAAATTTCAGGAACTAGTGATATTTCTATCACACAAGAAAATAAAGAGCTCATGGAAGAAGTTGGAAGGCAAAGAAGGAGCTTAACTCTTTTGAAGGGAAAGTGGCATGCTCAACCTTCTCAAGATAACCATGATAATATGGTGAAAAAGCTTGAGAAGGGGACAACCGTAGCATGCACAAAACCCCTTCAAAAGAATACCAAGCTTTCCAAGAAAGTCATGAGCAAACATCAAGATAAGAAATCCAAAGCTCATGACAAGTGCCTCAACCACGTCTCCACATGCTCCACACAAGGTAACAAACAAGTCACTCTTCCAAATAAGAGAAGATGCACTAGAAAGTGTTATCAATGTCATGAGAAGGGACATGAGATTAAGTCATGTCCCTACATAAAAGATAGTGGCTTAACTTTAGAAAGAAAGAGGCTCACTAACCATGTAGAAAACAAGAAGCAAGGCAAGAAGGAGTCTTGCAAAATTAAAAATCAGATTTGCTACACTTGCCGAAGAAAGGGACACCTATGCAAGGATTGTCCCATGAGTAAGTATCCTAAGCCTACCATGTCAATTCATTCATATTCGCTTAGGAGACCCAAAAATGACATTTGTGCTAGAAAGGTAATTAGTTCACCTAAAACTAGCACAAAGGCCATTTGGGTGCCTAAGTACTTGTTAGCTAACCTTGGTGGACCCATCCAAAGATGGGTACCAAAATGTACTTGATAAGTTTTGCAGGTACCCACAGATGATATGAAGCTTTGGGGTGCTTGAGCGGTTTAACTTAATTCTTATCTCAAGCTATCAATCTTACATTGTCTATCCTTTAAGATTGACCCAAAGTTGAATTGAGTTGTTATATCACTAACTTCATATTCATCTCTAGCAAGAACTTGTGTTGTAGGGAATAAGGATTAACCTTTATGGGAATCAAGCAAAAGGCCTACAACCAAGTGATATCCAAAGGATGGTAACAATTAATTCTTAAGTGCACATTGCTTTTAATTGGTATATTCCTTTGTGTCTTTTGTAGCCACATAGGAAAAATGAAGCACTTGAGAATGAACTTAAAAGATTTTACCTTGCTTTGGAAAGGATCTAATTATATGGTAGATTGCAAGTTCATATTTTTATATTATGACAATCTACATGCTTTAAATTGGTTGTATGTATCTTGTGGCATATTTCAAATTGATTATCGTATTATTGCCATGACCTAGACATAAAGAGGATTATCCCATGTTCTTAAATGAATAGAGTGCTAAGTAAGAAATTCAAATTCTTAAAGCACTTACCAAAAGGGAAATTCTCTATAAGACTAGAGTTGTGAGACTAATGTTTCTATCCAAGTGTTTATGTAGTCTCACAACATGAGAATGTGTTTCCCAAATGGAGTGTGCCATTCAACATTCAAAGAAGATCGAACCAATACTATGTGATGTATTCATTCTTGTTTAAATTGGTTTTGAGTCTTCTACATTAATCACTCACCATGCTATGAATTAAACTTGCCATGTAAACTTAATTAAATAATCATGCTACTTTCATCTTTTTTACAATTGATGTTATGCATGATGCTTGTAAGGGTAATTTAGTTCATATCATGAGGTTTCCTTGTTTTAGTAACCTTCTTGTCATTCATATACTAGAGGTTGCTAAATAGGAAACTATTGCTTGTGTTACTAATGCAATCTCTTTTAAGCCATTTCATGGAAATTCATAAGTAGAGATTGTGCTCTTTCATTTGGTAAAATCACAAGCATTAAAGGTTAATCTTCAAACAAAGAAAGATTAGGAATGCTCAAGGCAAAGGTATGGAACAAATTGCTTCAATTGGTAGTTGATCAATAGTAGTTCCTTCCAAGTGGCATTCTTTCAATTGGTAATAATATATTCTATGGAAAGGAATGTCAATATGAAGGTTAAATTCCTTTTTGCTTAAATTTGTAAATTAGTGCATATTGTGAATTCACTGCTCCATGTGCATTAACTTAAAAGGAATTTAATTTATGCCTTTATGCCTCATAAATGATGATTTGTTTGACATTCATATATAGATATCATCATTCATTAAATACTTCCTTGTACTACTAATACCTCTTTTCAAAGTGTTTTATCGACTAGTTTTAAAAGGAAAAGAGATAACAAAGAAGGAAGTCTCCACAAATGATGAAAAGAAGAATACTACGATGTCACCACCACCGATAGTAAGATCTTTCAAATTGGCATAACAAAGGGTACACTCTACTTGGTGGTAAGTATTCTTAAGGATAAGTTAATTCATTGCAAATTTGTCATGCCTTGACCATGATATGTAATGTACTCCACATGAGACTCTTAACTGAATTGAAAGTGCATGTGGTAAGTCATTCAAATACTTGATGCACATATCCAGTGGGAGAACATTATATATCTTGTGTCGTAGAGAATAAGTTTCCCTTTAATAAGCTATACTAAGACAATCCAAAATGGTAAATTTGTATCTCATTCATATGGATTGTAATCTTTTTTTAAAAAATAGCTACTCTTGATGCAGTTTAAAATTCCCTTATCGTTAATTCTAAAAGTGCATAAGAATCTTTTGTTGATATTCATCACATACATATGCACTAACATGGATACGATTTTTAAACTGTAAAAGGTACAATTAGTGATCCATACTCTCTAAATCTTGTAAACCTATATTTTGATATCTTAGAAATCTATTTCAATCGGTATCCATATGCTTCACATTCAATTGGATCACTAAGTTGTAAATTCTATGCATAACTTGTCTTTATGATATGAATGTTTGTGCGACTAACCTTGATAAGCTAGGTGCACCCAAGGTCAAGCTAGGTTCATCATCAAGAAGGCAACATAATGATGTATAAAAAAAGGGGGAAAAGGCTTCTATTCTTAACTCTAGCTTTTATCTGTGTGATTAAATATTGACTTGAATCCATGTAAGATGGTTGTCAAGTATATGTGGGTACTCAAGGCTCTTACTACTAATCTCAAAGGACCCAATTCAAATTGGGTACCAAGATATGAAGCTTAAACTTGTTTTGCAGGATCACTCCTTCAATGGATCAAGTTGGGTGCTCGATAATGAATGTATAAATCATCTTTGGAGATAGTAGCAAGGGTGGTAACAACTGAATCTTAAGTGCATATTATTTTCAAGTCGTATATCTTTTGTGACTTGTGTAGCCACTAAGGAAGAAGAAGCACTTAAGGATACACAAAATTTGTTGATTATGAAATAAAGGTCAAATTGGAAGATGAATGAATATTATCATATGGTCAACAATCCAAAATTATGTGATGTATTCTCTATCTAGTTAATTTGGATTTGATTCTTCTATATTAGACACTTACCATAATATGGATTAAGTCAGCCCTTTTAGACTTCATTGAATAACCATGCATATTATCCATGACATTCAAAATATATTGTGCATGAGGGCTCAAGGGAAATTTAGTCCATATTATGAGGTTTTTCTATTTTAGCAACTCGCTTGCCTTCCACATATAAAGGGTTGCAAATAAGAAACTAGTGCTTGTGCTACTAATGTCATCTCTTGTGTTGAGTTTATCCATAGGAAATCTATGTTAAGAGATGGTGCTTGTTTTAAATTGGATAAATCACAAGCTTAAAGGATATTATTCAACTAAAGTAAGATGAAGTTGATAAGAGGCCAAGGTATGAAAACTTCCTCTCCTTCAGTTGTTTTAGTATTCTATCCTTAGTGGGATGTACCATAGTATAGGTTAATTTCCTTGCAATATAAAATGTTCAATAGTGCATATAACTTTGAGATCAACTATATGTGTGCACTAATTTAAAGGAATTTAATCTATCCTTTTAGGTTTCAAGAATGATGATTCATTCTCCATCCACATATAAGGATTATCATTTGTGAAACCCTCCCTTGTGTTTCTAATGCTCTCTTTTCTAAGTGTTTCAATAAGGTCCTTCCAAGTGTTTTCAAGATGGATTTAAAATCTACGGATATAAGAGTCTTGGTTGTTTCAATCATTGAGTTTCAATTGATCTCATATCAAGTATGATCAAATCAAGAAAAGATGAAAGAAGTTCAAGATCACTTGGTTGGATGAAATCGTAAAGAGAAAAGAGATCACAATGATTCAAGAAGGGAGTTATATTTTTTTTGTTGTCAACCAAATAATGAAGATGTAGTGACATATTTATATGATATCCTTCATTATGAGGTTTGAGGTTCATATTAGCATGCTTTACTCTTCAGGATTTCAATTGATATACTTTTAGTTCTTAAATCTTCAATTGGTTTAATTTTCATCATCTATATAAAGCATGTTATGTTAAGCCAAGATATAGTACAAACATCTCCTTTAACCTCACATTGTTAATGTGCATAAGTGTACTTTGTGTACTCTTGTATGCATAAATTGAGGGAGAGTTTAGCCTATATCTTGTGAGACTAATGATTTCTTTCAAGTTCATGTTGTGTAGTCTCACACCTTGGAGAACATCAAATGAGGACGAGTGGTTCCAAGGAAATGATCAAATATTTACCACATGTCACCCCATGGATTAGTTCTATTGGGGAACGATAGGTGTTCTCTAGCATAAATTCAATTATTTCAAATATATTATGCCTTGACCAAGATATATGATGAACTCCTCTAAGAATCATAATTGAATCAAGTGCATGTTACAAGTAATTCGAGTACTTGATGCATACATTTAGGGGGAGCTCATTCTATATCTTGTGTCCTTAAAGACTAACATTTTCTTTTAGTGAATTTGTGTAGTTCTTTGAAGAGAATGAGTTTCTCTTGATCGTTTAAAGAGGATAAGTTTCTCTTTGAAATGTCAAGCCTATCAAAAGCTAAGATAGAAATTCATGATTATAATGAAGACCATATGGCATGTAACAAAGGTGTGTCACTCCATGAACTATTGTATTATATTTGTGTGTCTAGGCTCTTACAAGTTAGTGTATGCATGTAAATGCAATATCTTAAGTCACATCATAAGGTTGCACTTGAATCTTGGCTTAAAATATTGCATATCATATCTATTAGTATACCGTTTGATTATGAGTAATTCCTTAAATTGGTGCAATTTCATATTTTCATACTTTATTTGTACCAAGGTTCAAATTGTAGAACTTAATCCCCTGGCCTCACAAGTCCAAGTGCATAAGCTAAACAAGTATTCATCACTTGTATGCACACATTTAGGGGGAGAATAGTCTATAATTTGAATCTTTGAGACTAACTTCATTTTCAAGTCTATTATGTGTGTAGTCTCAAATTAGAAAGGAATCTTCGGGCAAAGACAATCGCTTCCACTGTAAATTTTGATGGGTATCAAAGATTCTTTGCTCCAATAAATGTATCTTCTATACATTTCATAAGAGAATGAGTTTCTCTTGTATATGCTACTCCAACGTCATCTAAAATTGGTAAATATGTATCACATCTTTTTGGATTACAAATATCTGAAGTAGCATAGCTTATAGATTCTCCTGTTTAGAACTTAATTGATTAAATAGTGCACATGTTTCTTATGTTGCATGATTATGTTCAATTGATACTCCTTTTATGCCAATGGTACTTTAAGTTGCAAATAAGTACTCTCAACAGGTATCAATTGAATTCATATATATGTGTGCACTAAAACTTGAGGAGAACTTAGTGTAATATGCAATTAGTGATCTGATTATCTATCAAATTGTATCAATTGGAGGTTTTCAATTGATATTTTTCGTACATGATCACTAGTTGTATAATTCATACTTGTGCAATTTTCATGCTGCCTCTTGTTATGATAAGAAAATGCTAAGTGACATCTAGAGTCCAGGTATCAAGATTTATCTTTCAATTAGTATGACAATATTCATTTAATATCTTGGACCTATGTCACAATTATGCCAACAAGAGATTGCAAAATGAACTCTAAATACAACACAAGTGTGGAACACCCCTTTGAAAAGGTAAAACACAAAGGTACATCACTTATGACACTTCTCCATTACCTTTGTGCCATCTAAGGACCCTCTTCATGATAGTGTGTTCACATCATGCTTATTCATAATTTCTACCCTTTATATTCTTTGTATCCTTTTTGGAGATTTATGACAAAGGGGGAGAAATTTTGCATTAAAGCTTACCTTTAGTCTTATGTAACTAAGTGTAAAAAGACTTTTGAAAAAGGGGAGAAATAATTAACAAAAGGGGGAATCATAAGAAAAACATAAGATGTAGAAAATTGATGAGTGCATACTATGTCATGAGCATCACATTTATTTTATGACACACTGCACCCCATGAATAGTATGATATAAGTTGTCTTCACTCTTTGACCCAAATATGTGGTTTTTGGCATTTGAGTACAAAATTAGTATTTTCTGAAATGCACATATTTATGGGGACAAATTATATCATAGGATTCAAAATCTTATTTATCAAATCTTATGTAAGCTTTAAATGTGTTGTCATCAATCACCAAAAAGGGGGAGATTGAAAGTGCATTCATCCCTTTTGTGAGTTTTGGTGATTTGGATAACAACACATTTAAAGGTCTAACGAGTTTGCTAAGTGTTGAACAGAAAATTCAGTATGATGAACATACTTGAATAGTGTATAATGATCAATGAACAATGGTTCAACACAAGGTTAAATAACCAGTGAGACAATGCAAATGGATACAATATGATCTCTATATTGGTTTGAATATATGGACAAGACCTGAGAAATCACTACATACATATGATCAGAATAGAGGATAAAGTGATTAAGAGGACTGATTAAGCCAAAGTGGATAAGATATGAGGAATCGTGAATTGGCTTCACCATATTACTACCAGTCCATATATGCTTCTATGAGAATCAAACTAGAGCTTGATTGATCTTAACAGTTATATCTAGAAGACATTCAAGCAAGGTTCACAATATTGAAGAAATGATTCTCTCAATGGATGCTCAATATGATGTGACTCAATAATGGCTTGATAGGGTGAAGATAGCAAGGAAAGGGCTTCGAGGAACTAAGCGAAGGTGAAGGCCAAGCAACGGCTTGTGGACCGAGGTACCATGGCTAAGGTGAAGAAGAGAGTACTTGCACTAAGTCGATGAACTGATCAGCTATGAAGAGTTATAACATGTTGATGCATCAGTAAGGTGACTTGAAGCCATGATTTGAACTCATATATGGTGATATGGTACAAGTCACAGGGTTTGATTTGAGTTTGCTTCAAAAGGTGAGACAAAGATGTTTGTGATCCTTATGAAGCAATGCCATGGAGAAATCACACATGAGACACCAATTTCTCAAGGAGTTTACTTAATTATATTCTATTTAACTTGAGTATAGGAATCGTCGTACTATAAAGGGGGATCCAAAAAGAAGGTTGGTGTTTGCCAAAGCTCAAACCTCTCTATTCAAAAGCTATTTTTGAAAACCAAAAATCACTTTAACATTATTTGGTTGACCATTGTTAGGTTTGAGAAACCTAGAGTGTTCTTGCTGAAAAGCAGCTGAACTTCTTCAACTGCAGCTGAGCTTTCCAGCTGAACTTAACTTCAGCTGAGTTGAGCTTCTTCAGCTGCAGCTGAGCTTTTCAGCTGAGCTGAACTTCAGCTGAGTTGAGCTTTCTCAACTTCAGCTGAACTCAACTTCAGCTGTGAACCTCTTTGACCATACACCAGCTGAACTTGCCTCCGGGCAGTTGAGCTGGGGTTTTCTCTCCTAAACTCACTGGTCAAGACCGGTTGAACTGGTCCTGAGGGGCAGTTCAGCTGGTCTCTGACCCCTCTGACCTCTGATCTACTGTCTGCCAGTCAGACTGGCAAACAGGTCGCCAGGAGCTGTCAGGGGCGGTTCAACCGCCCCCCTGGGCGGTTCAACCGGTGTTGGTCAACTTTGACCTGTCTGCGGTCAGTCTGCGTGTCAGTCTGCCAGTCAGACTGGCAAACAGGCTGCCAGGCCTGCCAGGGGCGGTTCAACCGCCCTAGGGGGCGGTTCAACCGGTCTCAGGCAGAAAAATCTGCCCAAACGGCTAGTTTGGAGCTCCACCTATATATACTCACTCCTACCTCTCACCCCACAGCAGAGAGCACGATTTGAACTCCATTTCTAACCCAAGAAACACCTCCCTCTCTCTCACACATCTCTTGCCTCTCCCATTTCAAATCTTTGGAGAGAAATCTTTGAGTGAGCTTGAGAGCTGCGGTTTTGTGCTTCATCTCTAAATCTCTCTTGCTCTTCTTCTTGATTCGAGCTTTGGTACTACATCGAGTTCTTTGTGGATTCATTACTCTTGGAGCTTCTAGCTCCTAGACGACTAGGTGTCTCTTGTGAGTCTCCAAATCTTGTGGAAGACCACAAGAAAGTTTGTATTACCCGCTCGTTTGAGCAAAGTTTATTGTGTGGGCTTGACCTTTGTGGTCAGCAAAGGGAGGATTAGGGTTGAAAGAGACCCGGCTCTTTGTGGGCGCCTCAACGAGGAAGTAGGGCACCTTGGTGGTGTGACCGAACCTCGGGATAAATCTTGTGTCTCTTGTGTTCTTACTCATTGTGTTTATTTGTGTTCTTCGTTCTCTCACCATCACGCGAAAGAATTGTTTATATCTTTTTGGTGTGTGGATTTTGAGAAGTGCCCTTCTCAGATCTACTACTTTGAACCCTGTGGATCATTTAGAACATCTCATTTCCAAAGTTAACTGGGTGAATTTCGAGATCAATTCAGTTTTACCCAGTTTGCTTCTAGTTTTTGTTGAAAAAGTTTTAACTTGCCTATTCACCCCCCTCTAGGCAACTTTCATGATGACCAGGGTCTTGAGCCTGTTGTAGGTTTGTGTTGGCTCCTCTCCACTGATCATCGCGAACCTCCCCAGCTCGCCTTCCACTAGCTCCATCTTTGTGATCATAGTGGCGTCGTTTCCCTCATGAGATATCTTGAGGGTATCCCAGATTTGTTTGGCATTGTCCAAGCCACTGACTTTATCATACTCATCCCTGCAAAGAGATACTAACAACACAGTAGTAGCTTGTGCATTTTTATGAATTCGCTCATTTATGAAAATAGGATTGTCAGTACTATCTAAATGCATTCCGTTTTCAATAATCTCCCAGATACTAGGATGGAGAGAAAATAAATGACTACGCATTTTGTGACTCCTGAAAGAGTAGTCTTCTCCATCAAAGTGTGGAGGTTTCCCAAGTGAAATTGATAGCAAATGAGCATTTGAATTGAACAAAATACGAGAATAATCAAATGAATAGTTTTGATTAACCGTTTTCTTCTTTGAAGAGTCATCGTAGTCTCTTGGTGAAGAAGAGGAGGCATCGTTGTCGTAGTAAATGATCTTCTTGATGCGCCTCTTCTTCTTCCCATCCCTCTTCTTGTGACTCGATCCTGAGTCAGTGGGCTTGTCATCCCTTGGCTCATTGAAGAGGGACTCCTTTTCCTTGTCGTTGACCACCATCCCCTTTCCCTTAGGATCCATCTCTTCGGGCGATTAGTCCCTTAGAAGAAGAGTACTGCTCTGATACCAATTGAGATCACAAAGAAGGCACAGAGTAAGGTTGGGAGAAGCAACACACGCAAGACCCAAATACGCAGCACAACCATGCACACAAGTGAAGACTTGAGCTCAAATGACAACTCAGGGAGTGCACAACTCGAATGGAGCCCAAATCACTAACACAATGAAGCGAATGCGCGGGAGTGGAGTCTGATGCTTTAGAATACTTAGAGAATGCTTGGTATCCTCCTCCATGCGCCTAGGTGTCCCTTTTATAGCCCCAAGGCAGCTAGGAGCCGTTGGAGATCAACATGGAAGGCTATCCTTGCCTTTTGTCGAGTGGCGCACCGGACAGTCCGGTGCGCCACCGGACAGGTCCTGTAGACTGTCCGGTGCGCGATATCCTTCCAAATTTGGCATATCTAACCGTTGCTCCTCTGGGCTGATTGGCACACCGGACAGTCCGGTGCACCAGCTGACCGTTGGAGTAATCCACGTGGCGCCCGCAGATTTCGCGGCCGACCATTGGCGATGGCGACCGTTGGCTCACCGGACAGTCCGGTGCACCACCGGACAGTCCGGTGAATTATAGCCATGTCGCCCCCTTGCTTTTTCCGAGAGCAACGAGTTCGCCACAGATGACTCACAGGACAGTCCGGTGCACCACCGGACATTCCGGTGAATTATAGTCATACATCTGCGTCACTTCTCGAGACCGGCTACTTCACCAGAGGCTTGCCTGGGGAACCGGACACTGTCCGATGCACCACCGGACAGTCTGGTGTGCCTGGCCAAGCTGTAGTTTTGGCTGCACAGAGCCAAGTATTTTCGGTTTCTTTTGTCCTTCTTTTGTCGCTGTTTCTAGCACTTAGACAAACACATTAGCGTTGAAAAAACAATGTACTAAATCTAGAAACATACCTTGTGCCTTGATTTGCACTTCTCACTTTATTTGGCACATCAGAACTTAATCAAACATGTTGGACATTTAATCACCAAAACATTATAGAAATGGCCCAAAGGCACATTTCCCTTTCACTTGGGCATTTTTATGTATTTGTTCATTGATAAACATAGGGTTATCAGTACTATCAAAATGCATTCCATTTTCTACAATTTCCCAAATGCTAGGATGGAGGGAAAATAAGTGACTACGCATTTTATGACTCCAAAATGAGTAATCCTCTCCATCAAAGTGTGGGGGGTTTTCCAAGTGGAATAAAGAGTAAATGAGCATTTGGATTGTATGGGATGCAAGAATAATCGAAGGAGTAATTTTGATTAACCGTTTTCCTTTTCGACGAGGAGTCTTCGTCGTCGTCATCCCTTGGTGAAGAAGAGGAGGCGTCGCTGTCATAGTAGATGATCTTCTTAATGCGCCTTTTCTTCTTTCCATCCCTCTTCTTGTGACTCGAGCCTGAGTCAGTAGGCTTGTCATCTCTTGACTCGTTGAACAGGGACTCCTCCTTGTCGTTGATCACCATCCTCTTGCCCTTAGGATCCATCTCTTCGGGTGGTTAGTCCCTTAAATGAAGAGTACGACTCTGATACCAATTGAGAGCACCTAGTGGGGGGGGTGAATAGGTGATCTTGCAAAATTCAACACTAATAGCACAAACTTGGTTTATAAAATGTTAGTTAGATTAAACCAAGTTGCTATAGCAAGAGCTCTTAAGAGGAAATCAATCATAGAGAAAAAGCAACACAATAGACACGGTGTTTTATCCCGTGGTTCGGCCAAGTATAACACTTGCCTACTTACACGTTGTGGCGTCCCAATGGACGAGGGTTGCACTCAACCCCTTTCAAGTGATCCAAATGATCCACTTAAATACCACGGTTTCTTCCTTATAGTAGTTTTCCTGTTTGTGAAAAATCTCCACAAGTTGGAGCCTCTCACCCTTACAAAGTTGATCACAACACAAAGCACAAGAGTAAAGAAGGGAAAGAAACACACGCAAGACTCGAATCGCAGCAACAATATGCACACAAGTCAAGAAGAGAGCGCACAAGAACAATGCCACAAGTTCACAACCCACTTAGTGCTCAAATCTCAGTCACGACGACCCAAATGCATATTTGTGGAGTCTAGGCATCTTAGGGTGTTTAGTGAATGCTTGGTGTAGTGCTCCATGTGCTTATGGGTCCCTTTTATAGCCCTAAGGCAGCTAGGAGCCGTTGGAGTTCCATTTAGAAGGCAATTCTTGCCTTCTATCATGTGGCACACCGGACAGTCCGGTGCACCACCGGACATGAACAGTCCCTGTCCGGTGCTCGTCTCCTTCCTTTTCTGGCGAAGCCGACCGTTGGACCTTCGATTCCCTTGGCACACCGGACACTGTCCGGTGCACATTGGACAGTCCGGCGCGACCAAGTGACCGTTGGCCTAGGCCACGCGTCGCCCGCTAATTGCGCTGCCGACCGTTGGCGCGGGTGCCGTTGGCTCATCGGACAGTCCGGTGCACACCGGACAGTCCAGTGAATTTTAACCGTGGCGCCATCGGTGAATTCTTGAGAGCGAAGAGTTCGTCGCTGGGGCCAGCCTAGGCACCAGACACTGTCCGGTGCACCGCAGACTGGTGCATGTTTGGCTGAACTCATGCCAAACTTCTCCAATCTAATTTCTTTTGATTGGGCAAGATTCCTAGCACTTAGAGAAATATGTTAGTATCCAAAAACAATTTATTAAGGCTGGAAACATACCTTGATTCTCTGATTTGCATCTTTCAACCACTTAGCACTTATGAACTTAAGTAATTTGTGTTGGTCATCTAATCACCAAAACATTTATAGAAATGGACCATAGGCACATTTCCCTTTCAGTTACTTGGACTAAGGCAATGAGGAAAGCAACACCTTAAAAGAAGACATTATGAAGATCACAAGTGAAGATCAACAAGTATCAAGCAAGTCCAAGAAACAAAGACAAGTGTTGCCACTAGCGGACTGTCCGCCACTTATGTCACACCCGGTTTTAGAAGGTAAACCGAATGCGAACCATGTACGTGCCAGGATCAGTTATTCACGTACACAGCAGTTACATAACATGGACATCATCACACAGTGCTCAAATAGTATTAAAAGGGAAATAATAGTCGATTACATCATACGTCTGAGACGTCCATATAGTTCTTACAATAAATCAAAGTGCGGAAAAGAAACGTAGATAACGCGGCCTTCACAGGCAGCCGACTGGGGGTTGCCGCTAACCACGCCTAGAACTCGTCGTAGTCTTGGAACTCCTGGAAGTCTCCTTCCACAGCTTCATCTTCTCCTGCGCAGTGGTTGCAATGCTGACAACCTGGGGGGGGGGATTGGTGTGTAGAGCAAGGGTGAGTACACATCAACATACTCAGCAAGCATCCCGTTTGGCTGTAGTGGACTAGCTTTATGTGGGGATAAGTCAAGCAGTTGCTTTTAGTTGGTCAGGTTATTACTTACTAGTAGAGAGCCAGGTTTTAACATTAACCCAAGTTATTAGCCCAAAGTATCCTTTCCAAACGGAAAAAATACCACTTACCAATACCATAATCATAACCAGAATCATCAATCTCATTACCACCTGTACCAAAGTATCTCTGATCAAGTATCACTAATCTCTGGAGCTCCCTTGGCCGCTCATAACCGCGAGCACGGCTGATATATCAGTTTCATAACACTCTGCAGAGGTTGCGCACTTTACCCACAAGCCGTGATTCCCTCTGGCCTCGGGCTGATCAAACCCTTAAACACTACCAAGGTGAATAGGCAGGGTCTCACTACGTAGCCTTTACAAAGATTCCCCGGGGCTGTAGCCACCCGTTAGGTTTCCTAAATGTACCGCACTCCTCCCCAAGGGACAAATCAACCTTGGCAGAGCGAGCCGCATACACCGAGCCCCATTGACGGCACAACGGCTAAGCGAACTACACCCCGGTTCCTCTAATTATTCAGCTAAGGGCGTCCCATTCCACCCTCATGGTTGCACTGTTTTCCCGGGCGGTCATCCATTGAACAGGTCCTTACGGAGAGGCACTCGAGAAACCGCTCGAGTCCCCTTGAAGGTCACAAATATAATCATAAATAAGAAGGGAAAACAGCGTATCATAGATAATCACATCATGTTCATTGATTAGAGTTGAGCAATAGTACCAGACTAAGCAGTAATAATCCGACCCAAATAGGTAAACAAGGACATGGATAACAAAAGCTAGTCAATCCTTAGGTATAAATATGTAACTGTAGGACCGCTAACCTAGAGTAGAATGGTCGTTCTAAGGACTATAGACCTCTGTCACTGCCTTGACTTTGGTACCCCTTCAAAAGTTGGTCATACTGACCAAACCTATGTTCTACTATATATTATACCTTGCTGAAAATTATGTTTTATTCTGATCCTTCATTTATTTATGATTCATTATTTGCTGGTCATATTAATTCTGTTCTCACCCTTTTGCTTGCGATGTCTTTTGTAGATGGCTCGTCTTAGACACACTGCACGAAAGTCCGTCATCCCCTTCTTACCCTCCCGCCTTGCTGAGCGTCCGCTTCGCCATCCCGTGGCCGGACAGTCCAGCCACTTGGAGAGACTGCACCACCGCCTGCATGAGGAGCAGGAACGTCGACGACAGGAGCAGCGGGGCTCTTCCTTCTCGCTCCAGCAGGAGATAGAGTCAGTGAGGAGCTGCTCTCCTGTGCTTCCCCTGGAGGCGCCCCCTGCACCACCACTGGGTGCCCCAGCCCCTGGAGTAGCTGCTGGAGGAGACCCAGACGACGGAGGTGGCGACGACAGCTTGAGCCACGACATCGACTTCTCTGCTGACCATGAGCCGGAAGGATGGGTTGCTCGACCCATCACTCGCGACGTTGCTCGTGGGTGTCACTTCCACGACGCGCTCGACACCCTGCTACGTCGGGCACTTGACCGGCGTACTTGGTCCATCGAGTATCGCTGTGTGGTCTACCAGCATAGTCGCGGGGTCTACCCGGACCGCTGGGAGGCGACCTGCTTGGTGCGCCGTCCGGAGAACAGTCTCCAGGGCGCGGAGGCTTGCTCAGAGCACTATTCTATCTCTGAGCGGGACTCAGCTGAGGCAGCCATGCAGGATGCTGCACGGCGTGCGCTTTCGCACTACTGCTCGGTTCTCGGTGGGGTAGCTGACGGTCTCGACCTGAAGTATTACCCCCGCCGTCCATCTGGCAGCACAGGAGGCGTGATTGTTTCACCTGCTGGTGAGGACAATCCTAGGTTGAGCAGCACAGTCAACCTAGCCGCCGTGCTAAACACGGAGCTGGACCATGCATTAGACGAGCTGAGTAGGGCTCGTGCTGAGATCGACCTGCTGCGGGCTGAGCGCGCGGAACGTCGTCACCTGGATGATGGTTCCCCCGCTCCCGTCGGGACTCAGCACCCGTATCGCTCACCTCGGCGTGGACTCCAGTCTTATGGCAATCCCGACTGCAAGACCAAGATAAATCTAGAACCATAGCTCGTTAGAGTTGGATCCTGTAATTAATACGAAATATATATACATAGAAGCTTCAGTCTTAGCGTTAATCTCGGTCTTAGTTAGTCTTAGTTAGACAGGGTAGTTTGCTATATCCTGTGCATTTATGTTTGTCATGATGAACTATGTTTGGTTTGGATCTTTGTAATGACTGTCACCAGAGTGTGGGTATCCCCTGCATTTTGGCTTACCTATTATGTTAATGGAGTTAGTTATATAGTTGGGAAAACCTTTATTCTACTTTCCTCTTTATCTGAGAAGCTGCGTGGTCTGGGTTGGAGATCAGTGAAGATGCTCATCTGTTCAGTGCTGTTGGAGAATTCTATACTCTTTTCTTATGTTGCAAGATTTGCCAGATCAGTTCTGATGTGTGGTTGCGTTCTGCAGATGTTAGAGAACAGGCGCAGAGGAGGAAGGCGTGCTCAGCAGGAGCGAGCCGCTCCGCAGGATGAGGTGCCCCAGCAGCAGCACCTGCCACCCCCGCCCCCGATGTCGATCGAGCAGATGTTTCTGATGCAGACTCAGGCAGTTCAGGCCATCGGTCAGACTCTGGCCGCCATTCAGCAGCAGCAGCAGCAGCAACAGCAGCAAGCACCACCCCAGCCTCAGATGCCCAGAGACAAGCGTGCTGAATTCATGAGAGGTCATCCCCCAACGTTCGCTCACTCTTCTGACCCCATGGATGCTGAAGATTGGCTGCGCACTGTGGAGCGGGAGTTGCAAAGCTCTCAGTGTGATGACAGGGAGAAAGTCTTGTATGGTCCCCGTCTGTTGAGAGGAGCAGCCCAATCATGGTGGGAGTCTTACCTCGCCACCCATGCCAACCCCGACACCATCACCTGGGAAGAATTCAGAGGTAGCTTTCGTCAGTACCATGTGCCTGCAGGTCTGATGACAGTGAAGAAGGAGGAGTTCCTGGCCCTTAAGCAAGGGTCATCATCTGTCAGTGAGTATCGAGACAGGTTTCTGCAGTTGTCCCGCTATGCTCCTGAAGATGTCAACACCGACGCCAAGCGACAGTACCGTTTTCTGAGAGGCCTGGTCGACCCTCTGCAGTATCAACTGATGAATCATACCTTCCCGACATTCCAGCACCTGATTGATAGAGCAATCATGACAGAAAGGAAGCGTAAGGAGATGGAGGATCGTAAGCGCAAGATCAGTGGACCCCAGCCTGGAAGCAGCAGCCATCCTCGTTTTTCAGGCAATCAACCTCAGCAGTTCAGGCAGAACCAGCGTCCACCTCAGCAGCGTCAGCAGCATCAGCAGTTCCAAAGTCAGTATCCTCAGCACCAGTACCAGAACCGTCAGAGCAATCAGTCAGGAGGAGGCCAGTTTCAGAGGCAGAATCAGCAGACACCTCGTCTTCCTGCCCCAGCAAGCCAGCAGAGCAATCAGGCAGCACCAGCTCAGGTTGGAAACAGAGCATGTTTCCACTGTGGAGAGCAAGGCCATTGGGTGATGCAATGTCCGAAGAAGGCAGCCCAGCAGCAGTCAGGCCCCAATGCCCCAGCGAAGCAGAATGCGTCTCAGTCTGGAGCAGGCAACCGCCCTCAGCAGCGCTATAATCATGGAAGATTGAATCACTTGGAGGTTGAAGCAGTTCAGGAGACTCCCGGCATGACAGTAGGTATGTTCCCAGTCGACTCCCATATTGCAGAAGTGTTATTTGATACTGGAGCAACGCATTCTTTCATTACTGCATCATGGGTAGAAGCACATAATCTTCCAATTACTGCCATGTCAACCCCCATTCAAATTGACTCAGCCGGTGGTAGAATTCGAGCTGATAGCATATGTTTGAATATAAGTGTGGAAATAAGGGGGATAGCGTTTCCCGCTAACCTTATAGTAATGGGTACTCAGGGAATAGATGTCATCCTAGGGATGAATTGGCTAGATAAGTATCAGGCAGTTATCAGTTGTGATAAAAGGACAATCAAGTTGGTGTCCCCACTAGGAGAGGAAGTGGTGACCGAGTTAGTCCCGCCTGAGCCAAAGAAAGGAAGTTGTTATCAGATGGCTGTCGATAGCAGTGAAGCAGACCCAATTGAGAGTATCAAGGTTGTGTCTGAATTCCCAGATGTGTTTCCAAAGGACTTACCGGGTATGCCACCAGAGCGGAAAGTTGAGTTTGCCATAGAGCTTCTTCCTGGAACCGCCCCTATCTTTAAGAGAGCTTACAGAATATCCGGACCAGAGTTGGTTGAGCTTAAGAAGCAGATTGATGAGCTGTCAGAGAAAGGTTACATCCAGCCAAGCACCTCGCCTTGGGCCGCCCCTGTCTTGTTCGTGGAAAAGAAAGATGGCACCAAAAGGATGTGTATCGATTATCGAGCTTTGAATGAAGTCACGATCAAGAACAAGTATCCCTTGCCTAGAATAGAAGATCTGTTTGACCAGTTGAGAGGAGCCAGTGTGTTCTCCAAGATTGATCTGAGGTCAGGTTATCATCAGCTCAGGATCCGACCTTCGGACATTCCGAAGACGGCATTCATTACCATGTATGGTTTGTATGAGTTCACAGTGATGTCTTTTGGTTTGACCAATGCACCAGCGTTTTTTATGAACTTGATGAACAGTGTATTCATGGATTATCTCGATAAGTTTGTGGTGGTATTCATTGATGACATTCTGATTTATTCTCAAAGTGAAGAAGAGCATGCAGATCATTTGAGGATGGTATTGCAGAGATTGCGAGAGCACCAGTTGTATGCAAAGTTGAGCAAGTGTGAGTTCTGGATCAGTGAAGTCCTGTTCTTGGGTCACATAATCAACGAAGAAGGATTGGCTGTGGATCCGAAGAAAGTGGCAGACATTCTGAACTGGAAAGCGCCAACGGATGCTCGAGGAATCAAGAGCTTCATTGGAATGGCCGGATATTATCGGCGATTCATTGAAGGGTTTTCGAAGATTGCGAAACCAATGACAGCGTTGCTAGGCAACAAAGTTGAGTTCAAGTGGACCCAGAAATGTCAAGAAGCCTTTGAAGCGCTGAAAGAGAAGTTGACGACAGCGCCTGTCTTAGTCTTGCCTGATGTGCACAAGCCCTTCTCTGTGTATTGTGATGCTTGTTACACAGGTTTGGGATGCGTGTTGATGCAAGAGGGAAGAGTTGTGGCTTACTCGTCCCGACAGCTGAAGGTTCATGAGAAGAACTACCCAATCCATGATCTAGAGTTGGCAGCAGTGGTTCACGCACTGAAGACATGGAGGCACTATCTGTATGGACAGAAATGCGATGTTTACACAGACCACAAGAGTCTGAAGTACATATTCACTCAGTCAGAATTGAACATGAGGCAACGAAGATGGTTAGAGTTGATCAAAGACTATGAGTTGGAGATCCATTACCATCCAGGCAAAGCGAACGTAGTGGCAGATGCTTTGAGCAGAAAGAGTCATGTCAATCTGATGGTCGCTCGTCCGATGCCTTATGAGTTGGCCAAGGAGTTCGACAGGTTGAGTCTCGGATTTCTGAACAATTCGCGAGGAGTCACAGTTGAATTGGAACCTACCTTAGAGCGCGAAATCAAAGAAGCGCAGAAGAACGATGAAAAGATCAGTGAGATTCGGCGACTGATTCTAGATGGTAGAGGCAAAGATTTTCGAGAAGATGCAGAAGGCGTGATATGGTTCAAAGACCGCTTGTGTGTTCCCAATGTCCAGTCCATTCGGGAGTTGATTCTCAAGGAAGCTCATGAGACAGCTTATTCGATTCACCCTGGCAGTGAGAAGATGTATCAGGATCTGAAGAAGAAATTCTGGTGGTACGGAATGAAGAGGGAAATCGCAGAGCATGTGGCTAAGTGCGATAGTTGTCGGCGAATCAAGGCCGAACACCAGAGACCTGCTGGATTGTTGCAACCGTTGCAGATCCCTCAGTGGAAATGGGATGAAATTGGTATGGATTTTATAGTCGGATTGCCTCGCACTCGAGCCGGCTATGATTCTATTTGGGTAGTAGTGGACTGTTTGACCAAGTCGGCCCACTTCATACCTGTCAAGACCACCTACAGCAGTGCAGTATTGGCAGAGTTGTATATGTCTCGAATCGTTTGTCTTCATGGTGTGCCAAAGAAGATAGTGTCAGACAGAGGAACGCAGTTCACCTCTCATTTCTGGCAGCAGTTGCATGAAGCTTTGGGCACACATCTGAATTTCAGTTCAGCTTATCATCCGCAGACAGATGGCCAGACCGAAAGAACCAATCAAATTCTTGAAGATATGTTGAGAGCCTGTGCGTTGCAAGATCAGTCCGGATGGGACAAGCGATTGCCTTATGCAGAGTTTTCCTATAACAACAGTTATCAGGCCAGTTTGAAGATGTCACCATTTCAAGCGCTCTATGGAAGGAGTTGTAGAACTCCGTTGCAATGGGATCAGCCTGGAGAGAAGCAAGTGTTTGGGCCAGATATTTTGCTTGAAGCTGAAGAGAACATCAAGATGGTCCGAGAGAATCTGAAGATAGCGCAATCGAGGCAGCGAAGCTATGCAGACACAAGAAGAAGAGAGCTGAGTTTTGAAGTCGGAGACTTTGTCTATCTGAAAGTGTCACCGATCAGAGGAGTCAGAAGGTTCGGAATCAAAGGCAAGCTAGCACCCCGCTACATTGGTCCGTACCAGATCCTCTCAAAGCGTGGAGAAGTGGCCTATCAGCTCAGTCTGCCAGAGAATTTGTCAGCTGTGCATGATGTCTTTCATGTGTCTCAGTTGAAGAAGTGCTTGCGTGTGCCAGAAGAGCAGTTGCCAGTGGAAGGTCTGGAAGTCCAGGAGGACTTGACCTATGTTGAGAAGCCAGCTCAGATTCTTGAGATTGCAGACAGAGTCACCCGAAGGAAGACCATCAGGATGTGCAAAGTCAGATGGAGTCACCACTCTGAGGAAGAAGCAACCTGGGAGC
Source organism: Zea luxurians (assembly GCA_029449295.1). Taxonomy (NCBI): domain Eukaryota; kingdom Viridiplantae; phylum Streptophyta; class Magnoliopsida; order Poales; family Poaceae; genus Zea; species Zea luxurians. The sequence continues at coordinate 36,533,164 of JAOPSE010000001.1, read as the reverse complement.
GTGAAGATGATTTGATGGCCAAGTACCCAGAGCTCTTTGCTAGCCAGCCCTGAATCTCGAGGGCGAGATTCTTTTAAGGGGGATAGGTTTGTAACGCCCCGAATTTTTGCAGTTGAATTTTTTCTTTTCTTTACTCGCCAAAATTCGGGCGTTACCTTTTCTTTTTCTTTTCCCCTCGCTAAACCTTGACCTTTTCCAAAGTTTTAGCGGGATTCGGTTTGGAATTCCCGTGTAAAGAAAAACCCTAAATACTTTATGTTGTTTGATGCACCATGCCGAACTATGCATTCTTTGATTGTTTGAAAGTGCAAATGCATTCATCTAGAAAGATCGGATTTCGAAAATAAGAAGAAAATCTTTTCTTCCTTTCTCTTTCTCTTTCTCTCTCCTCTTTTTCTCTCTCCCCCGCGCCGTGGGCCGACCCCGGCCGGCCCAGCCGCCCCTGGCGCCCCCTCTTGGGCCTTGGCAAGGCCCAGCCGCCCCCCCTCTCCCTTTTTCCCCAAACCCTCTCCCTCTCATTTTCCCTCTCTCTCTCCCTAGCGCCGCCCCTACCCCTGCCCTAAGCCGCCGCCGCCCTGCCCTAGCGCTCGGCCGCCGCTCCCCGCCGTCGGCCGCCCCCGCCGGTGAGCCCCCCCCTCCTCCCTCTCTCCCTCCTCTCTCCCTCTCCCCTCTCCCCTCCTCTCTCCTCGACTGCCCGTGCCCGGCTGCGCCGTGGCCGCTGGCCGCCCTGGCCGCGCCCGGCCGCGCCGTGGCCGCTGGCCGCCCTGGCCCCCGGCCGCCCCCAGCCCGGCCCCGGCCGCCCCCTGGCCAACCCCGGCCGCCCCCAGCCCGCGCCCCGGCCGCGCGCCTGGCCGGCTCGGCCGCCTGCCAGCCCGACCCCCCCCCCCCCCCCCCCCCCGCGCCCGCCTGGCCGGCCGGTTCAACCGGGCCAGCTCGGCCGCCCCGGCCCCCAGCTCGGCTGACCCCGCCTGCGCCCGCCCCAGCTCGGCCGCCTCGCCTAGGGCCGGTTCAACCGCCCTAGGGCCGGTTCAACCGCCCCCCCTCTGTCTTTTTTATTTATTTTTTTATTTTATTTTATTTACTTTCTGTGATCATAATTACTTTATTTTAGGTAGACTGATCATTGTTCATGCTATGGAAAATAGGAAGTTTAATTTAAAATTCCGTTATGCGGTTGATTCACGTAGTTAATTGTTTATCCCGTGCAATGTTGATCAACTAAAAATGATTAGGTTCCCATTAGTATATATATAACAGAATTCTTTTGTTAAGAACCAATTGTAACTAATCATTAGTGCATAAGCTTTAACCCCCCCTGCGAGACCCTTCCCGTTTCTTTCTAACCATAACAAATGCGATGTCAAATGTCATACTTGATGCATATTCGTTTTACCTGTTCCCTTGCATGGTGTACTGTTCTTTTGTATTAAATATGTGGATGTATGTATGTTTGCGCTCGCATAGAGAACGATCCGGTCGAAGAGCCCGAGGAATTCGCAGGAGAAGCCCCTGAGCAGCAGTCGGTTGGTGGAGGCAAGTGTCCTTTGACCTATCTCTGTCCTATTCATTCTTTAATTCACCTCCCGCATTACATATTTATACCTAAGGATTGACTAGCTTTTGTTATCCATGTCCTTGTTTACCTATTTGGGTCGGATTATTACTGCTTAGTCTGGTACTATTGCTCAACTCTAATCAATGAACATGATGTGATTATCTATGATACGCTGTTTTCCCTTCTTATTTATGATTATATTTGTGACCTTCAAGGGGACTCGAGCGGTTTCTCGAGTGCCTCTCCGTAAGGACCTGTTCAATGGATGACCGCCCGGGAAAACAGTGCAACCATGAGGGTGGAATGGGACGCCCTTAGCTGAATAATTAGAGGAACCGGGGTGTAGTTCGCTTAGCCGTTGTGCCGTCAATGGGGCTCGGTGTATGCGGCTCGCTCTGCCAAGGTTGATTTGTCCCTTGGGGAGGAGTGCGGTACATTTAGGAAACCTAACGGGTGGCTACAGCCCCGGGGAATCTTTGTAAAGGCTACGTAGTGAGACCCTGCCTATTCACCTTGGTAGTGTTTAAGGGTTTGATCAGCCCGAGGCCAGAGGGAATCACGGCTTGTGGGTAAAGTGCGCAACCTCTGCAGAGTGTTATGAAACTGATATATCAGCCGTGCTCGCGGTTATGAGCGGCCAAGGGAGCTCCAGAGATTAGTGATACTTGATCAGAGATACTTTGGTACAGGTGGTAATGAGATTGATGATTCTGGTTATGATTATGGTATTGGTAAGTGGTATTTTTTTTCCGTTTGGAAAGGATACTTTGGGCTAATAACTTGGGTTAATGTTAAAACCTGGCTCTCTACTAGTAAGTAATAACCTGACCAACTAAAAGCAACTGCTTGACTTATCCCCACATAAAGCTAGTCCACTACAGCCAAACGGGATGCTTGCTGAGTATGTTGATGCGTACTCACCCTTGCTCTACACACCAATCCCCCCCAGGTTGTCAGCATTGCAACCACTGCGCAGGAGAAGATGAAGCTGTGGAAGGAGACTTCCAGGAGTTCCAAGACTACGACGAGTTCTAGGCGTGGTTAGCGGCAACCCCCAGTCGGCTGCCTGTGAAGGCCGCGTTATCTACGTTTCTTTTCCGCACTTTGATTTATTGTAAGAACTATATGGACGTCTCAGACGTATGATGTAATCGACTATTATTTCCCTTTTAATACTATTTGAGCACTGTGTGATGATGTCCATGTTATGTAACTGCTGTGTACGTGAATAACTGATCCTGGCACGTACATGGTTCGCATTCGGTTTACCTTCTAAAACCGGGTGTGACATAAGTGGTATCAAAGCCGTGCTGACTGTAGGACCGCTAACCTAGAGTAGAATGGTCGTTCTAAGGACTATAGACCTCTGTCACTGCCTTGACTTTGGTACCCCTTCAAAAGTTGGTCATACTGACCAAACCTATGTTCTACTATATATTATACCTTGCTGAAAATTATGTTTTATTCTGATCCTTCATTTATTTATGATTCATTATTTGCTGGTCATATTAATTCTGTTCTCACCCTTTTGCTTGCGATGTCTTTTGTAGATGGCTCGTCTTAGACACACTGCACGAAAGTCCGTCATCCCCTTCTTACCCTCCCGCCTTGCTGAGCGTCCGCTTCGCCGTCCCGTGGCCGGACAGTCCAGCCACTTGGAGAGACTGCACCACCGCCTGCATGAGGAGCAGGAACGTCGACGACAGGAGCAGCGGGGCTCTTCCTTCTCGCTCCAGCAGGAGATAGAGTCAGTGAGGAGCTGCTCTCCTGTGCTTCCCCTGGAGGCGCCCCCTGCACCACCACTGGGCGCCCCAGCCCCTGGAGTAGCTGCTGGAGGAGACCCAGACGACGGAGGTGGCGACGACAGCTTGAGCCACGACATTGACTTCTCTGCTGACCATGAGCCGGAAGGATGGGTTGCTCGACCCATCACTCGCGACGCTGCTCGCGGGTGTCACTTCCACGACGCGCTCGACACCCTGCTACGTCGGGCACTTGACCGGCGTACTTGGTCCATCGAGTATCGCTGTGTGGTCTACCAGCATAGTCGCGGGGTCTACCCGGACCGCTGGGAGGTGACCTGTTTGGTGCGCCGTCCGGAGAACAGTCTCCAGGGCGCGGAGGCTTGCTCAGAGCACTATTCTATCTCTGAGCGGGACTCAGCTGAGGCAGCCATGCAGGATGCTGCACGGCGTGCGCTTTCGCACTACTGCTCGGTTCTCGGTGGGGTAGCTGACGGTCTCGACCTGAAGTATTACCCCCGCCGTCCATCTGGCAGCACAGGAGGCGTGATTGTTTCACCTGCTGGTGAGGACAATCCTAGGTTGAGCAGCACAGTCAACCTAGCCGCCGTGCTAAACACGGAGCTGGACCATGCATTAGACGAGCTGAGTAGGGCTCGTGCTGAGATCGCCCTGCTGCGGGCTGAGCGCGCGGAACGTCGTCACTTGGATGATGGTTCCCCCGCTCCCGTCGGGACTCAGCACCCGTACCGCTCACCTCGGCGTGGACTCCAGTCTTATGGCAATCCCGACTGCAAGACCAAGATAAATCTAGAACCATAGCTCGTTAGAGTTGGATCCTGTAATTAATACGAAATATATATACATAGAAGCTTCAGTCTTAGCGTTAATCTCGGTCTTAGTTAGTCTTAGTTAGACAGGGTAGTTTGCTATATCCTGTGCATTTATGTTTGTCATGATGAACTATGTTTGGTTTGGATCTTTGTAATGACTGTCACCAGAGTGTGGGTATCCCCTGCATTTTGGCTTACCTATTATGTTAATGGAGTTAGTTATATAGTTGGGAAAACCTTTATTCTACTTTCCTCTTTATCTGAGAAGCTGCGTGGTCTGGGTTGGAGATCAGTGAAGATGCTCATCTGTTCAGTGCTGTTGGAGAATTCTATACTCTTTTCTTATGCTGCAAGATTTGCCAGATCAGTTCTGATGTGTGGTTGCGTTCTGCAGATGTCAGAGAACAGGCGCAGAGGAGGAAGGCGTGCTCAGCAGGAGCGAGCCGCTCCGCAGGATGAGGTGCCCCAGCAGCAGCACCTGCCACCCCCGCCCCCGATGTCGATCGAGCAGATGTTTCTGATGCAGACTCAGGCAGTTCAGGCCATCGGTCAGACTCTGGCCGCCATTCAGCAGCAGCAGCAGCAGCAGCAACAGCAGCAAGCACCACCCCAGCCTCAGATGCCCAGAGACAAGCGTGCTGAATTCATGAGAGGTCATCCCCCAACGTTCGCTCACTCTTCTGACCCCATGGATGCTGAAGATTGGCTGCGCACTGTGGAGCGGGAGTTGCATACCGCTCAGTGTGATGACAGGGAGAAAGTCTTGTATGGTCCCCGTCTGTTGAGAGGAGCAGCCCAATCATGGTGGGAGTCTTACCTCGCCACCCATGCCAACCCCGACACCATCACCTGGGAAGAATTCAGAGGTAGCTTTCGTCAGTACCATGTGCCTGCAGGTCTGATGACAGTGAAGAAGGAGGAGTTCCTGGCCCTTAAGCAAGGGTCATCATCTGTCAGTGAGTATCGAGACAGGTTTCTGCAGTTGTCCCGCTATGCTCCTGAAGATGTCAACACCGACGCCAAGCGACAGTACCGTTTTCTGAGAGGCCTGGTCGACCCTCTGCAGTATCAACTGATGAATCATACCTTCCCGACATTCCAGCACCTGATTGACAGAGCAATCATGACAGAAAGGAAGCGTAAGGAGATGGAGGATCGTAAGCGCAAGATCAGTGGACCCCAGCCTGGAAGCAGCAGCCGTCCTCGTTTTTCAGGCAATCAACCTCAGCAGTTCAGGCAGAACCAGCGTCCACCTCAGCAGCGTCAGCAGCATCAGCAGTTCCAAAGGCAGTATCCTCAGCACCAGTACCAGAACCGTCAGAGCAATCAGTCAGGAGGAGGCCAGTTTCAGAGGCAGAATCAGCAGACACCTCGTCTTCCTGCCCCAGCAAGCCAGCAGAGCAATCAGGCAGCACCAGCTCAGGTTGGAAACAGAGCATGTTTCCACTGTGGAGAGCAAGGCCATTGGGTGATGCAATGTCCGAAGAAGGCAGCCCAGCAGCAGTCAGGCCCCAATGCCCCAGCGAAGCAGAATGCGTCTCAGTCTGGAGCAGGCAACCGCCCTCAGCAGCGCTATAATCATGGAAGATTGAATCACTTGGAGGCTGAAGCAGTTCAGGAGACTCCCGGCATGACAGTAGGTATGTTCCCAGTCGACTCCCATATTGCAGAAGTGTTATTTGATACTGGAGCAACGCATTCTTTCATTACTGCATCATGGGTAGAAGCACATAATCTTCCAATTACTGCCATGTCAACCCCCATTCAAATTGACTCAGCCGGTGGTAGAATTCGAGCTGATAGCATATGTTTGAATATAAGTGTGGAAATAAGGGGGATAGCGTTTCCCGCTAACCTTATAGTAATGGGTACTCAGGGAATAGATGTCATCCTAGGGATGAATTGGCTAGATAAGTATCAGGCAGTTATCAGTTGTGATAAAAGGACAATCAAGTTGGTGTCCCCACTAGGAGAGGAAGTGGTGACCGAGTTAGTCCCGCCTGAGCCAAAGAAAGGAAGTTGTTATCAGATGGCTGTCGATAGCAGTGAAGCAGACCCAATTGAGAGTATCAAGGTTGTGTCTGAATTCCCAGATGTGTTTCCAAAGGACTTACCGGGTATGCCACCAGAGCGGAAAGTTGAGTTTGCCATAGAGCTTCTTCCTGGAACCGCCCCTATCTTTAAGAGAGCTTACAGAATATCCGGACCAGAGTTGGTTGAGCTTAAGAAGCAGATTGATGAGCTGTCAGAGAAAGGTTACATCCGGCCAAGCACCTCGCCTTGGGCCGCCCCTGTCTTGTTCGTGGAAAAGAAAGATGGCACCAAAAGGATGTGTATCGATTATCGAGCTTTGAATGAAGTCACGATCAAGAACAAGTATCCCTTGCCTAGAATAGAAGATCTGTTTGACCAGTTGAGAGGAGCCAGTGTGTTCTCCAAGATTGATCTGAGGTCAGGTTATCATCAGCTCAGGATCCGACCTTCGGACATTCCGAAGACGGCATTCATTACCAAGTATGGTTTGTATGAGTTCACAGTGATGTCTTTTGGTTTGACCAATGCACCAGCGTTTTTTATGAACTTGATGAACAGTGTATTCATGGATTATCTCGATAAGTTTGTGGTGGTATTCATTGATGACATTCTGATTTATTCTCAAAGTGAAGAAGAGCATGCAGATCATTTGAGGATGGTATTGCAGAGATTGCGAGAGCACCAGTTGTATGCAAAGTTGAGCAAGTGTGAGTTCTGGATCAGTGAAGTCCTGTTCTTGGGTCACATAATCAACGAAGAAGGATTGGCTGTGGATCCGAAGAAAGTGGCAGACATTCTGAACTGGAAAGCGCCAACGGATGCTCGAGGAATCAAGAGCTTCATTGGAATGGCCGGATATTATCGGCGATTCATTGAAGGGTTTTCGAAGATTGCGAAACCAATGACAGCGTTGCTAGGCAACAAAGTTGAGTTCAAGTGGACCCAGAAATGTCAAGAAGCCTTTGAAGCGCTGAAAGAGAAGTTGACGACAGCGCCTGTCTTAGTCTTGCCTGATGTGCACAAGCCCTTCTCTGTGTATTGTGATGCTTGTTACACAGGTTTGGGATGCGTGTTGATGCAAGAGGGAAGAGTTGTGGCTTACTCGTCCCGACAGCTGAAGGTTCATGAGAAGAACTACCCAATCCATGATCTAGAGTTGGCAGCAGTGGTTCACGCACTGAAGACATGGAGGCACTATCTGTATGGACAGAAATGCGATGTTTACACAGACCACAAGAGTCTGAAGTACATATTCACTCAGTCAGAATTGAACATGAGGCAACGAAGATGGTTAGAGTTGATCAAAGACTATGAGTTGGAGATCCATTACCATCCAGGCAAAGCGAACGTAGTGGCAGATGCTTTGAGCAGAAAGAGTCAAGTCAATCTGATGGTCGCTCGTCCGATGCCTTATGAGTTGGCCAAGGAGTTCGACAGGTTGAGTCTCGGATTTCTGAACAATTCGCGAGGAGTCACAGTTGAATTGGAACCTACCTTAGAGCGCGAAATCAAAGAAGCGCAGAAGAACGATGAAAAGATCAGTGAGATTCGGCGACTGATTCTAGATGGTAGAGGCAAAGATTTTCGAGAAGATGCAGAAGGCGTGATATGGTTCAAAGACCGCTTGTGTGTTCCCAATGTCCAGTCCATTCGGGAGTTGATTCTCAAGGAAGCTCATGAGACAGCTTATTCGATTCACCCTGGCAGTGAGAAGATGTATCAGGATCTGAAGAAGAAATTCTGGTGGTACGGAATGAAGAGGGAAATCGCAGAGCATGTGGCTAAGTGCGATAGTTGTCGGCAAATCAAGGCCGAACACCAGAGACCTGCTGGATTGTTGCAACCGTTGCAGATCCCTCAGTGGAAATGGGATGAAATTGGTATGGATTTTATAGTCGGATTGCCTCGCACTCGAGCCGGCTATGATTCTATTTGGGTAGTAGTGGACCGTTTGACCAAGTCGGCCCACTTCATACCTGTCAAGACCACCTACAGCAGTGCAGTATTGGCAGAGTTGTATATGTCTCGGATCGTTTGTCTTCATGGTGTGCCAAAGAAGATAGTGTCAGACAGAGGAACGCAGTTCACCTCTCATTTCTGGCAGCAGTTGCATGAAGCTTTGGGCACACATCTGAATTTCAGTTCAGCTTATCATCCGCAGACAGATGGCCAGACCGAAAGAACCAATCAAATTCTTGAAGATATGTTGAGAGCCTGTGCGTTGCAAGATCAGTCCGGATGGGACAAGCGATTGCCTTATGCAGAGTTTTCCTATAACAACAGTTATCAGGCCAGTTTGAAGATGTCACCATTTCAAGCGCTCTATGGAAGGAGTTGTAGAACTCCGTTGCAATGGGATCAGCCTGGAGAGAAGCAAGTGTTTGGGCCAGATATTTTGCTTGAAGCTGAAGAGAACATCAAGATGGTCCGAGAGAATCTGAAGATAGCGCAATCGAGGCAGCGAAGCTATGCAGACACAAGAAGAAGAGAGCTGAGTTTTGAAGTCGGAGACTTTGTCTATCTGAAAGTGTCACCGATCAGAGGAGTCAGAAGGTTCGGAATCAAAGGCAAGCTAGCACCCCGCTACATTGGTCCGTACCAGATCCTCTCAAAGCGTGGAGAAGTGGCCTATCAGCTCAGTCTGCCAGAGAATTTGTCAGCTGTGCATGATGTCTTTCATGTGTCTCAGTTGAAGAAGTGCTTGCGTGTGCCAGAAGAGCAGTTGCCAGTGGAAGGTCTGGAAGTCCAGGAGGACTTGACCTATGTTGAGAAGCCAGCTCAGATTCTTGAGATTGCAGACAGAGTCACCCGAAGGAAGACCATCAGGATGTGCAAAGTCAGATGGAGTCACCACTCTGAGGAAGAAGCAACCTGGGAGCGTGAAGATGATTTGATGGCCAAGTACCTAGAGCTCTTTGCTAGCCAGCCCTGAATCTCGAGGGCGAGATTCTTTTAAGGGGGATAGGTTTGTAACGCCCCGAATTTTTGCAGTTGAATTTTTTCTTTTCTTTACTCGCCAAAATTCGGGCGTTACCTTTTCTTTTTCTTTTCCCCTCGCTAAACCTTGACCTTTTCCAATGTTTTAGCGGGATTCGGTTTGGAATTCCCGTGTAAAGAAAAACCCTAAATACTTTATGTTGTTTGATGCACCATGCCGAACTATGCATTCTTTGATTGTTTGAAAGTGCAAATGCATTCATCTAGAAAGATCGGATTTCGAAAATAAGAAGAAAATCTTTTCTTCCTTTCTCTTTCTCTTTCTCTTTCTCTCTCCTCTTTTTCTCTCTCCCCCGCGCCGTGGGCTGACCCCGGCCGGCCCAGCCGCCCCTGGCGCCCCCTCTTGGGCCTTGGCAAGGCCCAGCCGCCCCCCCTCTCCCTTTTTCCCCAAACCCTCTCCCTCTCCCTCTCATTTTCCCTCTCTCTCTCCCTAGCGCCGCCCCTACCCCTGCCCTAAGCCGCCGCCGCCCTGCCCTAGCGCTCGGCCGCCGCTCCCCGCCGCCGGCCGCCCCCGCCGGTGAGCCCCCCCTCCTCCCTCTCTCCCTCCTCTCTCCCTCTCCCCTCTCCCCTCCTCTCTCCTCGGCTGCCCGTGCCCGGCTGCGCCGTGGCCGCTGGCCGCCCTGGCCGCGCCCGGCCGCGCCGTGGCCGCTGGCCGCCCTGGCCGCGCCCCAGCCGGCCGCTGCCGCGCCGCCCTGGCCCCCGGCCGCCCCCAGCCCGGCCCCGGCCGCCCCCTGGCCAACCCCGGCCGCCCCCAGCCCGCGCCCCGGCCGCGCGCCTGGCCGCGCGCCTGGCCGGCTCGGCCGCCTGCCAGCCCGACCCCCCCCCCCCCCCCCCCGCGCCCGCCTGGCCGGCCGGTTCAACCGGGCCAGCTCGGCCGCCCCGGCCCCCAGCTCGGCTGACCCCGCCCGCGCCCGCCCCAGCTCGGCCGCCTCGCCTAGGGCCGGTTCAACCGCCCTAGGGCCGGTTCAACCGCCCCCCCCTCTGTTTTTTTATTTATTTTTTTATTTTATTTTATTTATTTTCTGTGATCATAATTACTTTATTTTAGGTAGACTGATCATTGTTCATGCTATGGAAAATAGGAAGTTTAATTTAAAATTCCGTTATGCGGTTGATTCACGTAGTTAATTGTTTATCCCGTGCAATGTTGATCAACTAAAAATGATTAGGTTCCCATTAGTATATATATAACAGAATTCTTTTGTTAAGAACCAATTGTAACTAATCATTAGTGCATAAGCTTTAACCCCCCCTGCGAGACCCTTCCCGTTTCTTTCTAACCATAACAAATGCGATGTCAAATGTCATACTTGATGCATATTCGTTTTACCTGTTCCCTTGCATGGTGTACTGTTCTTTTGTATTAAATATGTGGATGTATGTATGTTTGCGCTCGCATAGAGAACGATCCGGTCGAAGAGCCCGAGGAATTCGCAGGAGAAGCCCCTGAGCAGCAGTCGGTTGGTGGAGGCAAGTGTCCTTTGACCTATCTCTGTCCTATTCATTCTTTAATTCACCTCCCGCATTACATATTTATACCTAAGGATTGACTAGCTTTTGTTATCCATGTCCTTGTTTACCTATTTGGGTCGGATTATTACTGCTTAGTCTGGTACTATTGCTCAACTCTAATCAATGAACATGATGTGATTATCTATGATACGCTGTTTTCCCTTCTTATTTATGATTATATTTGTGACCTTCAAGGGGACTCGAGCGGTTTCTCGAGTGCCTCTCCGTAAGGACCTGTTCAATGGATGACCGCCCGGGAAAACAGTGCAACCATGAGGGTGGAATGGGACGCCCTTAGCTGAATAATTAGAGGAACCGGGGTGTAGTTCGCTTAGCCGTTGTGCCGTCAATGGGGCTCGGTGTATGCGGCTCGCTCTGCCAAGGTTGATTTGTCCCTTGGGGAGGAGTGCGGTACATTTAGGAAACCTAACGGGTGGCTACAGCCCCGGGGAATCTTTGTAAAGGCTACGTAGTGAGACCCTGCCTATTCACCTTGGTAGTGTTTAAGGGTTTGATCAGCCCGAGGCCAGAGGGAATCACGGCTTGTGGGTAAAGTGCGCAACCTCTGCAGAGTGTTATGAAACTGATATATCAGCCGTGCTCGCGGTTATGAGCGGCCAAGGGAGCTCCAGAGATTAGTGATACTTGATCAGAGATACTTTGGTACAGGTGGTAATGAGATTGATGATTCTGGTTATGATTATGGTATTGGTAAGTGGTATTTTTTTCCGTTTGGAAAGGATACTTTGGGCTAATAACTTGGGTTAATGTTAAAACCTGGCTCTCTACTAGTAAGTAATAACCTGACCAACTAAAAGCAACTGCTTGACTTATCCCCACATAAAGCTAGTCCACTACAGCCAAACGGGATGCTTGCTGAGTATGTTGATGCGTACTCACCCTTGCTCTACACACCAATCCCCCCCCAGGTTGTCAGCATTGCAACCACTGCGCAGGAGAAGATGAAGCTGTGGAAGGAGACTTCCAGGAGTTCCAAGACTACGACGAGTTCTAGGCGTGGTTAGCGGCAACCCCCAGTCGGCTGCCTGTGAAGGCCGTGTTATCTACGTTTCTTTTCCGCACTTTGATTTATTGTAAGAACTATATGGACGTCTCAGACGTATGATGTAATCGACTATTATTTCCCTTTTAATACTATTTGAGCACTGTGTGATGATGTCCATGTTATGTAACTGCTGTGTACGTGAATAACTGATCCTGGCACGTACATGGTTCGCATTCGGTTTACCTTCTAAAACCGGGTGTGACAGTCCGGCTGAGAGCACTGGACTGTCTGGTGGCACACCAGATTGTCCGGTCCCACACGCCGGATTGTCCGGTGCACCAATGAACAATAGCCCAACAGATAGTTCTAGGTGGCACTGGTGGAGAGAAGCCACCGGACTATCCGGTGTGACGTCTGGACTGTCCGGTGTAAAAGCCTACAGTGCCAACGGTCACCTGCGGTGTCAGATCCAACGGCCAGGTGCACCGGGCAGAGGCACCAGACTGTCCGGTGACCCCACCAGACTGTCCGTGTGCGCAGAGAGCAGCAGCTTTTCTCCAACGGCTAGATTTGTGTTGCGGCCTATAAATACCACCCATCCGGCCATTCTAAGGTGTGAGAGCCCAAGCAACATACCAAGACCTATAATAGACATTCCCAAGTGCTCATACCCCCAAGAGCTTAATAGAATCACTCGGTGATTAGCGTAGGTGCTTTGCAAAGTGCTTAGGTTAGTTATACCGCTTTAGCGCTTGCTCTAGGTGAATCCTAGTTACTTGAGTGAGTTTAGGAAAACCACACAACCCCTCGGCTCTTGTGCGAGCCGTTGTAATTGTACCGAGTGGGCGAGAGTCTTGCGAGATCGTGACAACCACGTTTGTGTCAAGGCCGCCACCGTGTACCAGAGGGAACGAGGTCCGCGACGTTTTAGGTCAAAACCTCGATAGTAGAGACGGCGGGGAGCGTCCAAGAGGAGTCGGAAGCGGAGCACCACTTGCGTGTGGAGAAGGCCCACGGCTCTCTACAGAGTTACTCGACCGTGGTGCTTAGCCCTCGCGTGAGCTTTCCTTTGCGTAGGGGCACCGACGAGGATTAGTCGAGACCTTGCGTGGTTTCAGATATCTCGATAAAAATACCGGTGTCATTCACGAGAGTTTGCATCTCTACCTTGCTCTTTAGCTTACACATTTATATTAAGCATTTAAGTTTCAATCTTGTCTTTATACTTAGATTGTTTACGATTGAAACTTAGACCTTGTGGTAGAGATAGCAACATTTAGACAAACCCTAGTTTGCACATTCTAGTTTGATCAATTGCATAGGTTTTGCTCTAGGGATTTATTTGTGGCCTAGTTTAGAGAAAGTTTTAGAAAGTCCTAATTCTGTAATTCACCCCCTCTTAGGCGTCACCTATTTCCTTCAATTAGTATCATAGCCTGGTTTGGCTCATTTGAAACGCTTTAGCTTCACCGCTAAAAGAGTCGACACTTTTTAGAGAAAGGGGATGGATACCCATAGGACAACGCACTTCGACGGCACTAACTTCCCATATTATAGTGCTAGAATGGCTTGTTACCTAGAGGCCGTTGATCTAGGTATTTGGAGAGTCACTCGTGACAGGATGAAACCACCCAAGAATCCCGAGAAACACACCACAAGTGAGGAAAAAGAAATTCTTTTAAATGCTAGAGCCTAAAATTGCTTATATGAATCTTTTAGCATAGATATTTTTAATCAAGTTTTTACATTAAAAACTTCTAATGAGATTTGGCTAAAATTGCATTAGCTCCATGACGACACATCCAATGTTCGTGAGTAAAAACATTGCCTAGTCCTAAATGATTATAATTCTTTTGCTATGAAGGATAATGTTGGGGACTTGTTCTCAAATGCTTCGGATTAAGAACAAGGCAACATAAAAAGTGTTAAATGATAAAGCCCTTCGTCCTTTGAAACATTATTTCCCTTCGAGATATAATGTGTTCCGGACGAAGGTCACAAACAACATATGTTCGTGAGCACAATAAACTATGACGAAGAACTTACATGCAACACAGATAGTAATATAAACATTTAAATATTATCACAGCGTCATTTCTATTTTATTATCATATAAAAATAGAAATGAATTCAAATTACAAATGTACCTTCGGATTGCAGGAGGGCAAAAAGTACAAGGATGACGGAAAGCAAATGTCAAGTCCGCGTGAACAGTACGGGGGTACTGTTCATCTATTTATAGGCGTGGGACGTAGCCCATGAAAAATTACATTCATGTCCATTACATTTGCTAATGACTTTATGGGAATCTATTAAGGCCTAAGTAGTCTTTTCATCTTTAAGTCGGTTCCCCTTTCTGCTATCGCGATGAAGCTTTCTACGCATAGCTTCGGCTGTGCACCATTCTTCGTACAGCTTGGCAATCAGCTTCGTGCAGCTTGGGCTTCGTTCTGACCGTACTCCATGTTCATGATCCGAGTCCGAAGATACCTGTTCATATAATTCTCTTGGAAAATATTGTCAAATCATGTTTTTGAGGACCTTCGGAGGACGAAGGCCCCCAACAGTAGCCCCTCGCAATATTAATTTGTTAGCGATAAATTCAGATTGCGATATGGACGAAGGCCTTAAGCCGAAGGTCCGAAAAAACACCTTCCCTTTGCTAGAATAGCAAAAGTCACTGACACCTAGGACCACACGGTTTCCGTCATATCGAGTGTATAAATAAAAGCCCGCCATATTTGATTTGGCACGCTCTCTTTGCCATCTGTTTTTCCTGCTTATAAAACTTTCTGCCCAAAAATATTTGTTTTCTTTCGTAGTTTTACGCTTCGGAAGCGAGAAGTAGGATCTCCGAAGAGATGTCTGAGGGGAAGAAGGCTGTTGTCGAGATGAAGCTAAGTCTCTCTGAAGAGAAGAACCTGGGGTTTCTTGAGGCAATGTCGAAGACCAATACAGAAAAGATCACCAAAGAGATTTTAGAAGGTTTATCTGAAGATACTGGTGACAGCGACAGTTATGATGTAGAAAGCGGCGGGGGAGAGTCTGAAGATCGACCATGGCGGCCAAGTCACACGGTTTTCGGGAAAACCACTATTAAGCAGAGTCATATTGACAATATGAGGGGGAGATATTTTCGAGATATATCTATTGTGAGGGCTGATGCTGGAGAAAAGACTTCTCCCACCCCCGAAGAAGATGAGGTCGTGATCTTCCGAAGCTTTCTCAAGGCTGGGCTTCGGTTCCCCTTAAGCAGCTTTGTTGTCGAAGTCCTGAATACATTTCAAATCTACCTTCATCAAATTACTCCCGAAGCTATCATAAGAATGGGAATCTTTGTCTGGGCTGTGAAAAGCCAAGGTTTAGAACCAAATGCCAAAAGCTTTTGCAAAATTCATGAATTGGTATATGAGACGAAGCCTTGGGGGAAAGAACAATATCACAACAACTTTGGTTGTTACAGCTTCGGTGCTCGCTCCGGGTCAAGCTGCCCTGTGCCAACCTTTCGAAAGAGGTGGCCCGGGGCCTGGATGACAGAATGGTTCTATGTAAAGAATGACTTGACAACGCAAGAAGATGTTAAGAGTATCATTATGCGTCCCATCTGGCAACGCTTAGGACTCCGAAAGCCGAAGGTTGAAATGGATGAAGCGGCCGAAGAATGCCAAAGAGCCTTCGGCGCAATCTGCTCTTTTATTGGGACAAGGGATCTGGTCCAAGAGCACATTGCCTTCAGGGTGTGGCCACTTGCAGGAAAGTGGGAAATGCCGAAGGAGACCATCAAAGGGTCTGACGAAGGTGGACTAGTCAGACTAAAATACACATTCAAATACGGGGATAAATTTGTTGAACCTAATGACGACTGGTTAAAAAGCATTGAGACATTAAGTGACGAACTGCTTGGGGTATATTCGAAGGCCGAAAACACTGCATTATCGGCAGCCTTCGGAGGCCGAAAGAAGAAAAAGCTCAACCGGGTATTTGATGCAATCGGGTTTATCTACCCTGACTACCATTATCCGGTGCCGGGCCGCAAAAGAAAAAATACTTCTCCTGCAACAGAAGTTGCCACAAGTGCTTCTAGTGAGCCAGCGCCGCAAAGAAAAAAGATGAAGGTGCTCACCCACCGGGCACATTTTATTGAGCCGGCCACAGTGTCTGAATTTATCGGTGAAGTCTCTTTGGCCACTGAAACTACAGAGCCAGCTCCAGTGCCGAAGATCGAAGAAAAAACTGAAGCACCTTCAGCAGAGAAGACAGAAAAACCGAGAATTGAAGGACCAAAAATATTGGAAATCTTAAGTCCTTCAGCAAGTGCTGAGACAATAAAAAATCAAAAGGGCCCATCTGTGACCCCAAAAAGAAAAAGAATGGCGAACGTTTTAGACGTTTTGGAGACAATTAAGTCTTCAAGCTTAACTCCAAAGAGGACTGTTGAACCTTCCGGAGTGTCTACTGAAGCTTTAGTTGCTGAAGCTTCGAAGCAACAACCTGAGGCTGAAGCTGGGCCTCCAGAGCCCAGCAAGGAACAACCTCTGGAAGCCGAAGAAAAAATAAAAGTGCCAGAGCCAATTTTGGTTGAAGAAATTGACACTGCCGTCCCCGAAGCTCCTTCCACCATATGCGATTACATTGTGCGACATGCTTCGGGGAAGAAATTGTCTGAAGAAGAGATTTATGAAGCCAAACACTATGCGAAAGAATTAAAATATCCGAAGGGGGCACTAGTGTTCAATGGGACAAACGAAGATGACTTCCTATACTGTCTCCCTGACAACAAAGAATTATCTGTCTGCCGGGAGATGGCTAGGAGTATGGGGTTCCCGAAGCTCGAAGCTGGCTTATGTGCTATGACGAAAGAAGATCTCGCGGATAGTCTTGCGTATAATAGCCTGAAGGTATGGAAATTAGATGTTTGAAAAATTTTACAATTCGTAATTCATTCTTTTATTCTTATATGGATTCTTTTTTGTATAGGGTTTAATTCTAAGCAACGCATTAAGAGCACAAAAGAGTGCCGAAGACGAGAGCTATGAAATTGCGTTCAACAATTTACGATCAGAAGTTATTAAACTGAGAAATGAAGCTCTAGAAAAAGATAAAATTCTGCTTACATTGGTAGACAAGATAAAAAAGGACGAAGCTGCTGCAAAGGTTCAGGCCGAAGCTCACAGACGCGAAATTAAAGATCTTCAGAAGCAATTGGCCCGAGCGAAAGAAGAACGCATACTTGAAGAGACGAGGCGGGAATGTAGCGACCAATGGGCTAATCATTTGGAAGGAACCGTTGAAGAGCTTCGGTCTTCTAAGAAAAGGTGCTACGAAAAATCCATGGATTGTATAAAGAAAATAAAAACCAGCTTCGCCAGTGTTGGCGCATTTTCGAGTGAAGAAGATTTTGTGAGAGGTAACCCAGAAGGGCCGATAGAATGGATCTGCCACGAAGCTGAAGCCTTCGAAGAAATTCTAAACAGTCGAGGTGACATTTGCGCCTTCTCGGGTGCCAGGGGGATTGCTTCTATACTGGAGAAAAAAGGCTGCGATCATGTTAAGGTTCTTGCACAATCCGAAGCCAGCTTATCCCCTGAAGATATTAAAGACCCCTCGGCCGAAGCTAGCCAGGCTGGTGGAAAATTTTTCACCGATGTGTGGGACAATGGTGGCCGAGAAATGGCCCGAGAAATTATCCAAAAAAGCGAAAAAGGCATTCATGATGCTAGGAAAGTAGCAGAAGCTACTGAAAAAAGCACAGAGCCCGAAGGGCAAATAGGTATTAACTAGTGTTTTTTATTTCTTTGTTGTAATTTTTGATTTCAAACTTGACTATGGCTTGTAATAGTAATAAGTCCGCATCCACTCTTCCCTCAGAACCTGCTGGATCGTCGGCTGGCCCCCACACGAAGGGGGATGACGAAATTAGACAAATGGCCGAAGCTATCATGGATAAAGTTGTTGAACAACTACTAAATGAGGCTGCAGAAGTAGTACTCAGGGAAGACTAGATGTTATTGTAAAAACATTTGAAATGTGATCTATGTAATATTTTGTAACTTTGAATGTAATATACAAATTTCTTTTTAAGATTCAATTCTTTACGATGCATGAAATTTAACATACATACCGTTTTTGAGCCTTCGGCGAAAAAACACCTTCCCTTCTTTTCATGCTTCGTGAAGAAAAACTTTTATGTATCCCAACAACTTCGATACTGCTCTGATGAAGCATACCTATGCTTCGTAAATTTTTTTTCCCGAAGGTGTACTTCGAAGGTCAATATTGTATTCCCTTTTTCTGCCTTAGCACAATTTTCACTTTTTCAAGACATTCTCCGAAGATCGATATTGTATCCCCTTCTTGTGCCATATGCAGCATGATGTATGATGCTTATGCTATGCAAAATGATGTGATGATGTTATGTTATGTAGATGACATTTGTTCCGAAGATACACACATATCCCACAAAATATTTTTGTACCAGCGCTGACTTTTCGCTGTAAGCTCTGCATTCCCTTAGGAACGACTTTGGAGCTTCTTCGCCTTTTACTTAGGCGGTATCAGCGTTGACTTTTCACTGTAAGCTCTGCATTCCCTTAGGAACGACTTTGGAGCTTCTTCGCCTTTTACTTAGGCGGTATCAGCGTTGACTTTTCGCTGTATGCTCTGCATTCCCTTTGGAACGACTTTGGAGCAGAAAACTTACACTGCGTTCCCTTTGGAACGACTTTTTCTGATTTCAGCAAACTTACTCTGCGTTCCTTAGAACGACTTTTTGTTGCTTCGAAGGATTTTCAATAATTCGAAGGTCCTCCTTGTTATCGTAAACTTTTTCATGAAAACTAAAAAATGTCCTTTATTACACAGAAAATAGAACTGAATGGAAAAAACTGGTAGGATATTTGTCAATAGATGTGCTTCGACTCTGGCACAGTGCTATTGACTGTGCGAGCTTCGGATTGTTCTCTGAGATCCCTTTGGTGTGGAGCATATTGGCTCCCTTCTGGCTGTTGACCTTGTTGCAACGGTGGTGGAGGCGGAGGCTGTTGCCAGGAAGCTTGAGGTTGACTCGCTGAAGCAACAGAAACTGCAGGGTGGTTGCCTATGTATTCTGGGATGTAAGGCGGATGGTACGAAGCAGTATGCATGACCTGCTTCGGCTGAGCTTGTTGCGCTGCAGCTTCGGCTATCTCCTTTTGCTTCTGGATGGTAACATGGCACATCCTGGTGGTATGGCCCTTGTTTTCACCACAGAATAAGCAAAATACTCTCCTTGGTTGATCTCCAAATCTTCCGCCGAAGCCCCTAGCGCCTCTGCCTCTTGGAGCTGGTGGCCGAAAGAAACTTTGCTGTTGCCCCGAAGCCTGTGAGGAGCACTGCGGCCTGTTCTGCTGACTCCCCTTATCATCATTTTGAGTAGAATTGTGGATGGACCTGACATGCCTCGGATAGAATCTTCCTCCGAAGCCCCTGGTCATTTCAGAAAATCTGAAGGCCTCCTCCCTTCTTTGGCGAAAATCGTTGTCGGCACGAATGTACTCGTCCATCTTCTGGAGCAGCTTCTCCAAAGTTTGAGGAGGCTTCCTAGCAAAGTATTGAGCTGAAGGTCCAGGACGAAGCCCCTTGATCATGGCCTCGATGACAATTTCATTGGGCACCGTTGGTGCCTGCGCCCTCAAACGCAAGAACCTTCTGACATACGCCTGAAGGTATTCTTCATGATCCTGAGTGCATTGGAACAGGGCCTGAGCAGTGACCGGCTTCGTCTGAAACCCTTGGAAGCTGGTTAACAACATGTCCTTCAGCTTTTGCCATGAAGTGATCGTTCCTGGTCGAAGGGAGGAATACCAGGTTTGAGCAACACTCCTGACAGCCATAACAAAAGACTTTGCCATGACTGCCGTATTGCCACCATATGAAGATACTGTTGTTTCGTAGCTCATCAAAAACTGCTTCGGGTCTGAGTGGCCGTCAAACATGGGAAGCTGGGGCGGCTTGTAGGATGAAGGCCAAGGTGTAGCCTGCAGCTCAGCGGACAGAGGAGAAGTATCATCAAAAGCAAAATTTCCATGGTGGAAATTCTCATACCAGTCATCTTCGTTGAAGAAACCCTCCTGATGAAGATCCTTGTGCTGAGGCCTTCGGTTCTGCTCATCCTGAGTAAGATGGCGAACTTCCTCAGAAGCTTCGTCTATCTGCCTTTGCAGTTCAACTAGCCTGGCCATCTTTTCCTTCTTCCTCTGCACCTGTTGATGAAGCATCTCCATATCCCTGATCTCTTGGTCTAGCTCGTCCTCCTGAAGCGTCGGGCTGACGGCCTTCCTCTTCTGGCTTCGGGCCTCCCGAAGAGAGACAGTCTCCTGATTGTGGTCCAGCGGTTGCAGGGCTGCAGCCCCAGTTGCTGAAGCTTTCTTCGGCGCCATAGCGAAGGTTTATGGCTTCCGAAGGTGTTCAAAAACTCAAAGTGGAAGTGAGTTCACCGGAGGTGGGCGCCAATGTTGGGGACTTGTTCTCAAATGCTTCGGATTAAGAACAAGGCAACATAAAAAGTGTTAAATGATAAAGCCCTTCGTCCTTTGAAACATTATTTCCCTTCGAGATATAATGTGTTCCGGACGAAGGTCACAAACAACATATCTTCGTGAGCACAATAAACTATGACGAAGAACTTACATGCAACACAGATAGTAATATAAACATTTAAATATTATCACAGCGTCATTTCTATTTTATTATCATATAAAAATAGAAATGAATTCAAATTACAAATGTACCTTCGGATTGCAGGAGGGCAAAAAGTACAAGGATGACGGAAAGCAAATGTCAAGTCCGCGTGAACAGTACGGGGGTACTGTTCATCTATTTATAGGCGTGGGACGTAGCCCATGAAAAATTACATTCATGTCCATTACATTTGCTAATGACTTTATGGGAATCTATTAAGGCCTAAGTAGTCTTTTCATCTTTAAGTCGGTTCCCCTTTCTGCTATCGCGACGAAGCTTTCTACGCATAGCTTCGGCTGTGCACCATTCTTCGTACAGCTTGGCAATCAGCTTCGTGCAGCTTGGGCTTCGTTCTGACCGTACTCCATGTTCATGATCCGAGTCCGAAGATACCTGTTCATATAATGCCCTCATCCATCTCTGCGCAAGTACAGCGAGGTAGAAGATAACCTATTTTTATTTTAGCCAGATTTTTTGTAAGATTCGTTTAGAGATTTTTTCAGTTCAAAAGAAGAGAAATAAGCCCACATAATTTTATGTGATATCACGATCTAATTTTTGTATCATTACGTAATTTTAGTTGTATACTTTCTTTTAGTGTGAAAATCTGGTGTATACCGAACGATTAATTTCATATGTATGTGATGATCTATTTTAATTAGAGTATGCTGTCTTTCGCCTTTATGTATTTTAATTTGATTATGATTGTTGACATTAATTTAAATATAGTTTGTTAGAGTAAAAGATTAAGGGATAGGTAAACCATATATTTGTAACAATAATACTAGATGAATAATTCTACGGTTGTCTTTGCTCAGGATGAATTATAGATTTTTAGTTACACCATATGTGTTTGTATGTGCGATTATATACAAATTGCTAGTCATGCTAGAGCCTCGATTAATAAAATAATATAGCGACTATGTCCACTATAAACTAAATAGTAGAATTAAATTGGTAGGTTAATTTAGTTCTCTTAAATATCAAGGTTATGTGAATAAGGTTATACCATCTACTATAATTTTCTTTTAGAAAGAAATAATAAAATAATACCCACATCCTTTCTGGTAGAAATACAATAATTAATTGGTTAATTTTCTAGATTCTATAAAGTTTGAATTAGCGCCATATTTATGTATTTTTAAATGAATCCATATAGTATATACTTCCATAGTCAATTTGCCATATAGGTTCCTCTAGTGTATTCTCGAGACTAAATTATTAGTAGTTTACCTCGTAGCAAATGAGACGATCGTCGATATGGATAGACTTATGTTATAATTACAAATCAAGTTTTATTTTTAGACGTCTTCCTTTTATATGTATGATTTGTAAAGTGCAAGTTTCATTGTTCGTTGAATGGTGCGTGTTTATTTATTGGTGAATGATTTCTTTTGTATGTACGATATACGAATCGTTATTAGAAGTTGATTGTGTGGTAGAGGATTCGAATACGTTCGAGGATGACCCGCAAGACGCTTTTGGGCAAGGCAAGTGGATTCTCCCTCTGCATACTCTTTTTGTACCCAATCAATGCATATAATAATGTTTACTTTTTATTATACTGCATAATTTGACGAGTTTTACCTAATTAAGGATTTCCTAGATTTATCAACTGTATTCCTTGTTTACCTTGGGAAATTATTAAGCTTTGCAAATTTATTCTACCTCTCAACTTAATAATTTTGAAGTCACTCATTAATTGATATTAATGTTCCAAAATTGAAATTGGCAATTATGACATTAACCCAATGGTTAAAACAACATTATTTCATATTAATTGGAATATGGAGTGACCCCCCAGGATAACAGTGCAACCACGAGTGCTATCATGGCTCTGGCTTTGATAATTAGCTTTATATGCTTAGTGACTAGCAAACTTACCTGAAATATGGGCAAGAGGGGGAGCGGTGGTGTTGGCAGCCCACGTTAACATGGAGACGTATTCTTGGCTAAGGTACCTCACCCAGGGGACCTCCACCATCGACTTTAGAAACCTTAGCGGGTTGTTGTGTATTAAGTGTTTTGTGAAAGCCTCATAGTGGATCCCTAGCCATTCACCTCGGCAGTGTTTAAGGGTCCGTATAACCCGGGCTAGATAGGATACATGGCTTGTTGGTAAAGTTGTACCACCTCTGCAGAGTGTAAAACTAATATATCAGCCGTGTTCACGGTTATGAGCGGCTTGGACTCCTCACATGATAATTGAACTTGAAGATGGAAATAAATTGAGATCCGATGATCTGCCAATTGTTCGCTTAAGTTGTTTCACTTAAGTGTTTTTGTTACTCATATTCCTTTGTTTAAATGGGATACTTGGGATTCACATTTATTAGTAAGACAGGTGTTGTTAATAAAATGTTGACCAACTAAAATGCTTACTGCTCAACCTTAGCCTCACCTTGTTATAACTACATTAATTTTTCCCCCACTTGCTGAGCCCTGACCATAAGTGAGCTCACCCTTGCTAATATTTTGATCAGAGGGTGATGCTGGAGAATTTGATGGAGATTTTGACGATAATAAATTCTAAGTCTAACGATGTGCTGGTCATCTTCCTGTGGGAGATTGCCCAAGTTATTTAAATTCTGCCTTACTTTGATGTGATACTTGTTAAAGATACAATGATCCAGATGATGTAATAAAATATTCTACTCTCTTTACGCCTTTATTACATTGTATTTTGATATATTACACTTGTGACGTCAACATATGTGTAGAAATGGATCTTGGCACATATATGGTATGCGCTCGGTTCTACCCCCTGGAACCAGGTGTGACAGAAGTGGTATCAAAGCTATGCTGACCCTAGGTCGTTAGACTAGTTAGAAATGGATAGCCTAGTTGTTCAAAACTTGCTAATTACATTCTTATAAATTATTTTATCAGCCTTACCTCTTTAAAATTTCAACTGAGTTGACATTTCTCTTATAGATAGTTCGTACTCTCTAAACTACCTGTGTCAACACCAGCTACGCCCCTCCGCCCCGGCAAATCCCTGTCTACCCAGTGGTAGTCGAGGAAGTTTCGGTGGATCTCCCTCACATTTGAGTGGAGAATGGAATCATCCTAGAGGACAACTCGGAGGAATAGCTGCCGACGCCCACCCCGTTGGCAGAGTCACTAGCCTTCGCAGCTAGGTCATCGACATCGGCACCGCCTGCACCAGCCGTCCAAGCTCCTGCACCCGAAGGCGATGACCCCGACGACTCTAGGAATGATGATGACGAGGATGACGACGACGACGTTGGAGAAGACGAACACATCAACGAGGAAGCCGACTACGCCCAGCAGGACTACTTCATGGGGTTTGGGCCTGTTGTCGAACATTACACATCAATGTTCGAGACGGGGCACTTCCCCACCCTGCTGCAAGATGTGCTGCACACGCTAGGCACCTACGTCTGCCCCCTGTACGAAACAAGGTGAGTGAGCAAGCCTCCCCGGGCTTGCTACTACATCACTCTCATCCACGTCAGGGTGATGGATGCAGGGGATAGGGGATTTAGGACTCTATCTGCTCATGAGTCTCTGACACCACTGTCCACCTACGCTGCCTCGGTTAGCGATGCTACCAGACGGACCCTGTGGTCACTCAGCCACACATACCCGCAACAGCTGCAGGACATGAGGTTCAGGCATCTTCCTCTGCGTCTGAGTGGAGGAAGTGAGACCAGCATCGTCCCAGGTGAACCTGGTGAGGATCGCCTCAACACCCTAGCTGGTGTAGTGGCCGGTCTCAACACCGACCTAGACAGTGCCACCCTGGATCTCTCTAGGGTGCACTTGGAGCTAGAGAATGCCCATGCCAGGATTGCAGCCCTGGAATCCCAACTTCAAGGACTGGATCCGCCTGAAGCTCAGGTCCCCGCCATGGCGTTGTCTCCTCCCCATAAGAGGCTGCGCTATGGGGAGCCCGGATCTGTCACCAGGCTGCTTTAAATGTTTTAAGTTATGTTGTAATAAGTTAGTCTTCGCGTCAGACGTTGAACACTCCTTTTTAAGTTATCTTATTAATAATAACAACCATGTGATGGTGTTGGTTGATATGTTTGAGTTGGATTTTTGTTTGAGTGCAATGGTCTTATGGAATGATGGCCATAAGAGCATATAAAAAACATAAACTTAGGATATTTCCCTATAGAATCTTCTTTACTCCTCACTTTTCTAAGGATTTCACTTTCTAACCAATCAGATGGTGAACGCTCGCCAAGGATCCAACAACAACAGGAACCAGCGTGGTCAACAGATACCACCACCACCGAATCCCAACATGGAGCAGTTCATCGCCGCTCAGATGCAGCTTCTGCAGGGTCTCACTGCAACTGTTCAATAGATTCAGCAGAACCAGCTGAATCAGCAGCATCAGCAGCAACAGCAGAATGCACCCCCGGCTAGAGATAAGCACCGAGATTTTATAGTCATCACCCGCCAACATTCTCTCATGCGGTTGATCCTTTGGATGCCGATGACTGGCTCAAGGTTATCAGAAAGAAGTTGGACATCACCCAGTGCAATGACCGGGAGAAGGTCTTGTATGCCTTGGAAAGACTCGAGGGTGTCGCGTCCGACTAGTGGGATGCCTTCACAGTGGCACCCCCCAACGGATATAATAACCTGGCAAGAGTTCCAAGCGAACTTCCGCGCTCACCATATTCCCTCGGGAATTATGAAGCTGAAGAAGGAGTTCCTTTCCCTTACTCAAGGGAATATGACGGTCAGTGAGTATTGTGATCGCTTCACTCAGCTTTCACGCTACGCACCAGAAGAGGTGGATACAGATGAGAAGCGCCAAGAGCGTTTCTTGCAAGGATTGATTGGACCTCTGAACTACCAACTTCAGAGTCATACCTTTCCCAATTTCTAGACACTGCTGAACAAGGCAATGAGCCTTGAAAGCAAAAGAAGGGAACTATCTGACCACAAAAAAAATTTCAAGGTCAGTTCAGTAGGAACACCCGCCCGAACAACGCTCATGGTTCACAGTTCCGCTCTGCAAATCAGGGTGGAAACAATTATCAGATGCAACACTCTGGACAACAAGGCCAGAGAAATAATCAAAGTCAGAACCAGCAAAGGGGCTACTCTCAGACTAACCAGAGGTCTGGTGGGAGTTCACAGAATCGTCAAGGTGGCACCGTGAACACGCAGGCCAGAAGCAACAACGCACCAGTCCAACCCAATGGCTGTTTCAAGTGTGGTGAGCTGGGCCACTATGCTAGCAACTGCCCAAGGTGCAACCAGCAGACACCTCAGAGGAGCAACACTCAGATGAATGATCAAAACACCCCTGCTCGTGGATCTGCACAGAACAAGACACCGCAGAACCAGAGTAGAGGAAGGGTCAATCACGTCACCGCAGAATCAGTGCCTGAGGATGCTGACAGGGTGTATGGTATGTTCCTTGTTAACTCCATACCTGCATTAGTTTTATTTGACTCTGGAGCATCGTATTCATTTATAACTGAGTCATTTGTGGAAAAACACAACGTACCAAAGTACCCTCTTAAGAAGATGTTACATATTAGTTCACCAGGAGGTGACATGAAGGCCACACACTCATGCCCCCATGTTAATCTCAAGATTCAAGGAATAGATTTTTCAGTCAACCTAGTGGTCCTAGGATCTAATGGTATTGATGTGATTCTTGGATGCAACTGGTTGAAAAGTTGTGATGGAGTGATATAGTGTGCCAACGGAACAATTACGTTGACGAGTCTGCAAGGCGAAAGAGTCCAAATTAGCACGGACATGTCAACAGATACAAAAGGGAAGACAGTGACAAATCACTTGGAAGAAAAGCCCCTAGAAAATATCAAGATAGTGTGTGAATACCCAAACGTATTTTCGGAGGAATTACCAGGTATGCCACCGGACCGTGATATAGAGTTTTCTATTGAATTATTACTTGGAACCGCACCTATCTCAAAAAGACCTTATAGAATGGATGTCAAAGATTTAGTAGAACTGAAGAAACAAATAGAAGAATTACTTGAAAAAGGTTTCATTCGCCCAAGTTCATCCTCTTGGGGAGCCCCAGTTCTATTTGTGAACAAGAAGGATGGTTCAAGGAGAATGTGCGTTGATTATAGAAGTTTGAATGAAGTAACCATCAAGAATAAATACCCATTACCACGGATTGAAGATTTATTTGATTAGATGAAGGGAGCTAAGATATTCTCGAAGATAGATCTGAGATCAGGATATCACTAGTTAAAAATTCGAGCAGAAGATGTACCCAAGACAGCCTTCATGACGAGATATGGATTATATGAGTTTTTGGTCATGTCGTTTGGACTGACTAATGCACCAGCATACTTTATGAACTTGATGAATAAAGTATTCATGGAATATCTGGATCAGTTTGTGGTCGTATTCATTGACGACATACTGATATACTCTCCGAATGAAGAAACACATGAAGATCATCTAAGGCTAGTCCTACAAAAGCTTCGTGACAACCAGCTATATGCGAAGTTCTCGAAGTGTGATTTTTGGTTGAAGGAAGTTGCTTTATTAGGGCATATCGTTACCGATGGTGGAATTTAAGTGGACCCAGGAAAGATAAGTGAGATACTAAATTGGAAGCAACCAAATGATGTGTCCAAGATCAGAAGTTTTCTTGGATTGGCAGGATACTATAGAAGATTTATTGAAGGATTTTCTAAGTTAGTGAAACCTCTTACCTCTCTACTGGAGAAAGGTAAAGAGTTCAAGTGGGATGAAGCTTGTCAGAATTTTTTTGAAGAACTCAAGAAAAGGTTAACTACTGCATCAATATTGGTAATTCCAGACATCCACAAGGGATTTGATGTGTATTGTGATGCATCACACCTTGGACTTGGATGTGTGCTAATGCAAGAAGGAAAAGTGATAGCTTATGCCTCGAGGCAGTTGAGAAAGCATGAGAAGAATTATTCTACGCATGATCTGGAACTAGCTGCCGTAGTGCATGCTTTGAAGATTTGGAGGCACTATATGATTGGAAACAAGTGCAAAATCTTCACGGATCACAAAAGCTTGAAATATATATTCACTCAGAAGGAACTCAACCTAAGAAAGAGAAGGTGGCTTGAGTTGATTAAGGACTATGATTTGGAAATACAATATCACCCCGGAAAAGCAAATGTAGTGGCTGATGCTTTGAGCCGTAAGGGTCAAGTGAACAACATCACTACTCATTTGATGTCACAGGAATTGTGTTGGGAAATGGAACAACTCTTGGTATGCTCAATAATGTAGAAGCAATGGTTATGGAAGTTGAATCTACTTTGGAAGAAGAGATTCGTAAAGGACAAGAGTCTGATGAGAAAATCAAAGAAATTAAGGCGCAAATTAGTTTGGGTAAAGCCCCAGATTTCACGGAAGATGATCAAGGCATAGTATGGTTTAAGAAGAGAATCTGCGTACCGAAAGTCGAACACCTGCGCCAACTTATTTTGAGAGAAGCTCATGATTCAGCTTACTCTATTCACCCTGGTAGTACAAAGATGTACCAGGACTTAAGGAAAAGTATTGGTGGTACGGATTGAAAAGAGATGTTGCTACTCGTGTTGCATTATGTGACGTGTGTTAGCGAGTTAAAGCCGAACACCAAAGACCAGCAGGATTACTACAACCTCTCAAGGTACCTGAATGGAAATGGGAAGAAATCGGTATGGATTTCATAGTTGGACTACCCCGTACTCGGGATGGCTATGATTCAATATGGGTCATAGTAGACAGGTTGACTAAAGTGACACACTTTATACCTGTGAAGACAACTTACTTGGGAGCCCAGTTAGCAGAGTTATACATGTCGAGTATTGTTTGTCTGCATGAAGTACCGAAGAAGATCGTATCAGATCGAGGAACCCAGTTTACCTCGCACTTTTAGAAAAGACTACATGAGTCCATGGATACCAAGCTAAACTTTAGTTCAGCTTATCATCCGCAAACAGATGGGCAAACAAAAAGAACAAACCAAGTGTTAGAAGATATGCTAAGAGCTTGCGCTCTAAAGCATGGTAGAAGCTGGGATAAAAGTTTGCCTTATGCAGAATTCTCGTATAACAATAATTATCAGGCAAGTCTAAAAATGGCACCATTTGAAGCACTTTACGGACGAAAGTGTAGAACACCGCTTTATTGGAACCAGACTGGAGAAAGTCAAGTATTTGGTCCAGAAATTCTCTAAGAAGCCGAAAAGCACGTGAAGATTATTAGAGAAAACTTGAAGACAACACAGTCAAGATAGAAAAGCTATGCTGATAATAGAAGAAGATAGTTGATGTTCGAAGTAGGAGACTTCGTATACCTTAAAGTTTCACCGATGAGAGGAATGAAAAGGTTTAAGGCTAAGGGAAAACTATCTCCTCGCTATATTGGCCCATTCAAGATTTTGGAAAGAAAAGGTGAAGTAGCATACCATTTAGATCTACCTGATAGTTTATCGGACGTGCATGACGTATTTCACGTGTCACAACTCAAGAAGTGCTTAAGAGTACCAGAGGAACAGTTACCCATGGAGGAACTGAATGTTAATGAGGATTTGACTTATTCGGAGTACCCTGTCAGAATTCTAGAAACATCTCGCAGAATTACACGGAGTAAAGCCATTAACATGTGCAAGGTTCAGTGGAGTCATCATTCGGAAGATGAGGCCACTTGGGAAAGAAAAGATGAACTCAGAGCAGAATTCCCCCAGTTATTCTCGGAAGTTTCTTAATCTCGAGGACGAGATTCTTTTAAGAGGGGTAGGTTTGTAACACCATAAAAGCCATCAACTACAAATAATAAATTTGGTTATTATGTTAAACAGGGTAATAATTTTTTAAGTGTTTAATTATTTATTTGCATTTTGAATCATTTTTTTATGTGCGCATGATTGATTATCGGATGTTTTATAGCAATTCTTCTTAAAGGAAAATTCTAGTAATTAATATAATAATTAAATAATATAATGGTTATTAGTCTAAAAATAAATATTTTATTTATAAATAGTTTTGGATGAATTTTTAGCAATTTTTGAGCTATTTAAAAATGCATTTCGAAATAAAAAAACTAAACTAAACCCTAAGGCCCACTAGGGGCCCAACTACTAACCCTAGCGCGCGCCCCTGTTGTTCCCAGCCGTCGCGCCCTCTCACAGTCCTCAAGCTGTCGCCGCTCCTTGCTCTCTCCCTCCTCTCCCCTATTCTCTCTCTCCTTCCCCTGCCCTCCTCTCGCTTTTCTCTCTCGCGTGCATGCAGCCGCGCGCGCCAGAGCCCTAACCGACCACGGCCGACTCGGCCGCGCGCCCTGCGCCGGTGCCCCACGCAAGCCAGCCGCCGAGCACGCCAGGAGCCCCGCGCGATGCCCAGCAAACCACCCTACACCGATCGTGCCCGAGCATGCACAGGCCGCGTCCTGCCCGCACGTCCAGCGCCCAACACCGTGCCGAAGTCCAAGCGACCACGCCAAGTACCGCAGCCGTCCGTTTGTTTCGTCGATAATGGAACTTCAATAGTCCGTTTCTCCCTCCCCATTACCTCCCTCCATTAATGGTGGAACCGACGCATCAATGAAATCAGTGGAGTTAAACCGCCGACCGTTCTCCTCTCCCCCACGACGACCTCTCTTCTCCCCTCCCTCTCTCTATAAATTTGTCGAGCTCTCACTCTCCCTTCCTCCCCTACCCGAGCTCACTCTCATTTCCTCGCACTCTCTCGCTCGCCGTTCGACCGCCGAAGCCGTTGTACCACTGTTCGCCGACCACGTCGTTCGCCAAAGCTGCGCCGCGCCATCACGCTGTGCTCAGCCGCTGTCCGCTGTCGAGCCCCGTCTCGGCCGAACCTCCCTGCCCGCAGACCCCGGTGCCCCGACGACCTCCCTGTTGGTGCTTGACCTTGCCCTCTCGATCGTCTGCCTACCAGACGTGCCCTCGTCCATCTCTGCGCAAGTATAGCAAGATAGAAGATAACCTATTTTTATTTTAGCCCAGATTTTGTGTAAGATTCGTTTAGAGATCTTTTTCAGTTCAAAAGAAGAGAAATAAGCCCACATAATTTTATGTGCTATCACGATCTAATTTTTGCATTGTTACGTAATTTTAGTTGTATACTTTCTTTTAGTGTGAAAATCAGGTGTATACCGAACGATTAATTTCATATGTATGTGATGATCTATTTTAATTAGAGTATGCTGTCTTTCGCCTTTGTGTATTTTAATTTGATTATGATTGTTGACATTAATTCAAATATAGTTTGTTAGAGTAAAAGATTAAGGGATAGGTAAACCATATATTTGTAACAATAATACTAGATGAATAATTCTACGGTTGTCTTTGCTCAGGATGAATTATAGATTTTTAGTCACACCATATGTGTTCATATGTGCGATTATATATAAATTGCTAGTCATGCTAGAGCCTCAATTAATAAAATAATATAGCGACTATGTCCACTATAAACTAAATATTAGAATTAATTTGGTAGGTTAATTTAGTTCTCTTAAATATCAAGGTTATGTGACTTTTTAAATAAGGTTGTAACGTCTACTATAATTTTCTTTTAGAAAGAAATAATAAAATAATACCCACATCCTTTCCGGTAGAAATACAATAATTAATTGGTTAATTTTCTAGATTCTATAAAGTTTGAATTAGCGCCATATTTATGTATTTTTAAATGAATCCATATAGTATATACTTCCATAGTCAATTTTCCATATAGGTTCCTCTAGTCTATTCTCGAGACTAAATTATTAGTAGTTCACCTCGTAGCAAAGGAGACGATCATCAATATGGATAGACTTATGTTATAATTACAAATCAAGTTTTATTTTTAGACGTCTTCCTTTTATATGTATAATTTGTAAAGTGTATGTTTCATTGTTTGTTGAATGGTGCGTGTTTATTTATTGGTGAATGATTTCTTTTGTATGTACAATATGCGAATCGTTATTAGAAACTGATTGTGTGGTACAGGATTCGAATACGTTCGAGGACGACCCGCAAGACACTTTTGGGCAAGGCAAGTGGATTCTCCCTCTGTATACTCTTTTTGTACCCAATCAATGCATATAATAATGTTTACCTTTTGTTATACTGCATATTTTGACAGATTTTATCTAATTAAAGATTTCCTAGATTTATCAATTGTATTCCTTGTTTACCTTGGGAAATTATTAAGCTTTGCAAATTTATGCTACCACTCAACTTAATAATTTTGAAGTCACTCATTAATTGATATTAATGTTTCAAAATTGAAATTGGCAATTATGACATTAACCCGATGGTTAAAACAACTTTATTTCATATTAATTGGAACATGGAGTGACCCCCCAGGATAACAGTGCAACCACGAGTGCTATCATGGCTCTGGCTTTAGTAATTAGCTTTATATGCTTAGTGCCTAGCAACCTTACCTGAAATATGGGCAAGAGGGGGAGCGGTGGTGTTGGCAGCCCACGTTAACATGGGGACGTATTCTTGGCTAAGGTACCTCAACCAGGGGGCCTCCATCATCGACTTTAGAAACCTTAGCGGGTTGCTGTGTATTAAGTGTATTTTATGAAAGCCTCATAGTGGATCCCTAGCCATTCACCTCGGCAGTGTTTAAGGGTCCGTACAACCTGGGCTAGATGGGATACACAACTTGTGGGTAAAGTTGTACCACCTCTACAGAGTGTAAAACTGATATATCAGCCGTGCTCACGGTTACGAGCAAACCTCAAACCTCAAATAATACTTTATCTACCTTCAGATACAATGCAAACCTCAAATAATACTTCGTCTGCCTTTAGATACAATGCAAACCTCAAATAAGACTTCATCTGCCTTCAGGGGTGTGAATTAATCTCATGGGTCATACTTGAACCATAATCATCATCAATGTATGATAGAGCACCAATATAATACAATTAAGTAAAACATCATCAAAGAGTTCAATTATGAAAGAATCCAATAATTCTGAATATTAGAGATTAGGTGATAGAAATAACATGTCAAAACGGTAGCAACCACCGCTACATTCACTTGCCTTCATCAAAGAAGAAAAATGTACTTGGCATGAGCTGGAGTATAGCCACCTGCTAGCGGGCATAAAACTTAGTACAAATATTTCACAAACATTTGCCAACAATCAACAAAACACTCCTACACTTGAAACCAAGACATAGTGGAAAGATTCCCACCCTGAACCACATGCCATACTGCAGCAGCGCTGTTTGTTAATTTTATATCTTTAAAATTAAAATAGTGTTGATATCAAACAAATATTCTAGGAGTATCTACACAAAATACTCTACAACTTCGGTATTCAATGGATAATTAAATTCTGCCATCTATAAGTTCTAAAACATCTGACAAGAAAACTGACTGAATCTGTTTTAGACAGCAGCATAGCTAACTTCAAAATTTGATATCTCCCAAACTACTAAACCCAAAATTATGAAATTCTGCTGGATGTAAGAACTTTTATCCTTCTACAAAAGTCTCCATAGTTGGAAGAGCTAATTCGGTCATTTACTAGATGAAACCCACTAGTGAACAGACCCACTCATATTTGTCAGACAAACAGGAACAGCTACAGTAAAACAAACATAACTAGAGTTTCACAAATCATATGAATGCACTCTTTAACAATATCGAAAGCTTATGAAATTATCTACAACTTCTTTTACCAACCCACAGTTTAGTTCTGTTGATAAAATTGTCTAACTCTTAAGAGAACAGATTCTGCCCAGAATTATGAGACTGAAAAACTGCTATAATCAAACTGCAATAACTTTCTGTTCTGATGTCCGATTGAGGTGTTCTTCACGGACACTGAAAGATCTACAAATTATATACGACTTATATATAGACTTTTTATTTTTTTGAGGCCACTAAGACCACGGAAAACTAGTATGAACAGAAACTAACGAATCTGCCATTTTGCAGAAATTAAATTCGAGATCAAAACCTAACCCCACATCTAATCCAACCTCTAATCCTTCAATCCCCATGATCCACAACCTCCAAAAGCACATAATTATATGGAGGAACAAGGATCCCATCCTTACCTAGGGTTTCTCCAAGAAAATCTACAAGAGATGGGGGTAGGACATCTCCTTGATCATCTCTTCCTCTTCAATCCATCTTGCTCCTCCTCTTCTCGATCCTTGCTACATGGGGAGATCTAGAGGGAGGAGGAAGCAGTGGAGGGCGGCTGCAAAGGGGAAGGGGGAGGGGCGGCCAAGTGTGGGGAAAGGGGGGGTTGGCGGCCAAGAAAAGGGAAAAAAGGGGAGCGACCACTTGGGTTTTGTGGGAGAAAAGAAGCGACGCCTCAGATGTCTCCTGACTTTGCATCCAACGGCCCACAACCCTTTCCCTCATCCACGCAGCGAAGATCAACTTTTGGTCAACATTTTTTTTGGGATATTACACTCTACCCCCTTAAAAAGAATTCGTCCTCGAATTCGACCACTCTAAGCAAAACACCCAAGGTACCCCATATAGCACCACCATTCGAAAGGAATAGGGAAGGGTGAAATTATTGTCATCTGCACATCAAAGGCACTAATATATATCAAAGATATTTGAACCCATACCCTTCCTATATATACAAGTGTGTTAAATTTATCTTCAAATTGCCAAGAATCTAAAGCCTATGCTTTGATACCAACTGTAACACCATGCGATCCACAAACACCCTATAATGCTACTAAACTACACATCTAACATTCATATATAAAATTTCGACAGCATCTCCTTTGAAAATTGCATAAACGGGGAAGCAATAAAGTATAAATAGATATGATGATAAGAAAACATAATAGATATTAATAATCTGCTAGTAATGGGAAGACAACCATAACGATATAAACTGAATTAACCAGTGCGCACGACTAGTTAAAAACAAACATCCTTTGACAAAAAGTTTCTAATTAAATCATGACTGCGCCTGGGCAGCGTTATTATGAGAGTAGAGGTGGATGTGCTGCTACTTCCCACTCCCCTTGACGAGAAACAAGCACCTGCATTGAGTAATGCAAGAGTGAGATGAAACATCTCAGCAAGCTAATTGTTTTGACGAGATATTTAAACAACAAATTAAATTAATTAACATTTTAAAAGAATCACAATCAAGATCAGAAATACTTGTAGATATAGAACTCAGTAGCCCCAATATAACCAAAACCATCTCATTTCCTCGAACAACCACAATAGATTGTATAACACTTGCCTGCATCAACAATACCTGCAAATATCACTTCAATGTATGCATAGCAATGCAATATGTAGGTCCTCTATCTTCATACCTTTGAGGGTATCAAACCACATCATCTGCAAATATCACTTCAATGTATGCATATGAATGCAATGCATATGTCCTCTGCCTTCATACCTCTAAGGGTATGAAGCCGCATCGTACCCTTCCTCGGGCAACGTACGATGCTAAGTTGTACCGGTACGGTCGGACCATAGATCACGACAAAACTTCAGATGCAAATGAGTCATGCAATGTATATGGTATGCTGCATTTATCAATAAATTTCACTTCCTTTAGATACAATACAAACCTCAAATAATACTTTATCTGCCTGCAAATACAATGCAAACCTTAAATAATACTTCGTCTAGCTTTAGATACAATGCAAACCTCAAATAAGACTTCATCTACCTTCAGGGGTGTGAATTAATCTCATGGGTCATACTTGAACCATAATCATCATCAATATATGATAGAGCATCAATATAATACAATCAAGTAAAACATTATCATAGAGTTTAATTATGAAAGAATCCAATAATTTTGAATATTAGAGTGTAGGTGATAAAAATAACAGGTCAAAACGATAGCAACCATCACTACATTCACTTGCCTTCATCGAAGAAGAAAAATATACTAGGCATGATCTAGAGTGTTGCCACCTGCTAGCGGGCATAAAACTTAGTATAAATATTTCACAAACATTTGTCAACAATCAACAAAACACTCCTACACTTTAAACCAAGACCCAGTGGAAAGACTCCCATCCTAAACCACATGCCATACAGCAGTAGCGCTGTTTGTTAATTTTGTATCTTTAAAATTAAAATAAAGGTAATATCAAACAAATACTCTAGGAGTATCTACACAAAATAATCTACAACTTCGGTATTCAATGGATAATTAAATTCTGCCATCTATAAGTTCTAAAACATCTGACAAGATAACTGTCTGAATCTGTTTTAGACAGCAGCATAGTTAACTTCAAAATTCGATATCTCCCAAACTACTAAACCAAAAATTATGAAATTCTGCTGGCAGTAAGAACTTTTATACCTCTACAAAAGTCTCCATAGTTAGAAAAGCCAATTCGGCTATTTACTAGATGAAACCCACCAGTGAACAAACCCGCTCATTTTTGTCAGGCAAACATGAACAGCCACAGTAAAACAAACATAACTGGAGTTTCACAAATCATATGAATGCACTCTTTAACAATCTGGAAAGCTTATGAAATTATGTACAACTTCTTTTACCAACCCACAGTTTAATTCTGTTGATAAAATTGCCTAACTCTTAAGAGAACAGATTCTGCATAGAATTATGAGACTGAAAAACTGCTATAATCAAACTGCAATAACTTTCTGTTCTGATATCCGATTGAGGTGTTCTTCACGGCCACCGAAAGATCTACAAATTATCTACGACTCATATATAGACTTTTTATTTTTTGAGGCCATTAAGACCACAGAAAACTAGCATGAACAAAAACTATCAAATCTGCCATTCTGCAGAAATTAAATTTGAGATCAAAACCTAACCCCACATCTAATCCAACCTCTAATCCTTCAATCCCCATGATCCACAACCTCCAAAAGCACATAATTATAGGGAGGAACAAGGATCCCATCCTTACCTAGGGTTTCTCTAAGAAAATCTGCAAGAGATGGGGGTAGAACATCTCCTTGATCCTCTCTTCCTCTTCAATCCATCTTGCTCCTCCTCTTCTCGATCCTTGCTGCGTGGGAGGAGATCTAGAGAGAGGAGGAAGCAGTGGAGGGCGGCTGCAAAGGGGAAGGGGGAGGGGCGGCCAAGTGTGGGGAAAGGGGGGTTGGCGGCCAAGAAAAGGGAAAAAAGGGGGCGACCACTAGGGTTTTGTGGGAGAAAGAAACGACGTCTCATATGTCTCCTGAATTTGCATCCAACGGCCCACAACCCTTTTCCTCATCCATGCACCGAAGATCAACTTTTGGTCAACATTTTTTGGGGATATTACAATGGACCAGTCGCCCCACATGGTCGTCTTGTCGTGGGCCGAGCAAAGGCAACAATTGAAATGGGCCGACCCAAGAAGGCAATGGGCTCGTGCCTGGATCGTCCGTGGATTAGGCCTAATCTTAAGGAAACCGTATGTTTTCCCGCGCCCGACGCCCTCAAAGGCCGGAGATAGGTCGGGATGAAGTGGTTGGGTTTCTCCTTAAGATAAACTAAGTTAGTTCGCTATTAATTAGGAGATATGCTGCAAGAATGTGATCATCGTGTGCGTAGAGAGTGTCCCACGGTCGTGTATATAAGGCCCAGGGGGAACCCCATCATTTTCATCTCATTAGTACCTCTCCGTTCGGGAGACACCACTTGTAACACACAACGCATACGGAGCAACCCCAGAAAGTAGGGTATTACGCCCCTCAAAGCGGCCTAAACTTATAGAAAATCGCTCGTCTCTCTCTCTCGTGCTCCTAGCATGAACCATTGAGCTACGATCAGCAACACTGTCCTACCCAAAAGCACCGCGATGGAATCCCTCGGTGTGCAGTTGGACACTAGACAGCGATAGCTGACGCGCTGGGTAGGGGGTGTGTCGTTGATCAAAGTTAGCTCAATGGCCATCACCTTCAAGAACAAGATCACTCCCAGCCTAGGGGCTATGTTCCGCTTTGGAACCATCTCATGCATAGCAGACGAAGAAGGGACTCTACACCACGTAGCGGACCCACCCGAGAAGAAGCCTTCCTTGGGAATCCCGAGAGAAGCCAGAGCAAGACTGCGGATGACGCCCTCGCTCACAGCTCGGGAGAAGATGGTCCCTTGCAGACTAGGACTCAGGAGCTCTCGGGAGAAGGAAGACCGATCAGTCGGGGCTTCATTAACCCGAAAAACTCCATTGTCCACCTCGCCCACTAAGGAGTGGACATAGATCGCTTGGAAGAAGTAAACATCCCGAGTCAGGGAAGGAGAGCACGTCAAGCCACCTTTCCAATACCTCTGCCCACAAAGGAGGATAGGAAGGACACTATCGGGCTGACTCCTTTCTACCCTGACATCCACTTTATTTAGGGGAGATTGGAGTCAGCGCCCATATCCAACGATGAGCCTACCATGCAAGGGGAGGAACCTCCCTAGCATGATGCCCGACGACGAAGAAACTGATGCCAGAATGTGCAGCGACACCATGAAGTCGAGGAACGGGATCTGGCACAGCCTGTGTCCTGGGACGAAGCCTCAGAAATGGGAGAAACAACTAACAAATGAGTGCACCGAGAAAGACGTAACTCCCGCCGCCATGATCACCGACATGCTCAAGATCGAGAGCGAGAGCTAGCCGAACATGACGCTAGGCTTCGGCGAAAGAACCCTCTCCTCGCTAGAAACCTATACCCCGATTTCGCTCGAGCACTAAAGACGCCGAGTGAAGTTGGAGGAGTACTGGAAAATATAGCGGACAGCCTCCCGTGAATGGTGAACCCAGACACCGAAGGTTACCGGTGGCTGCTTACTCAGGCGGCCAATCATCTTCTACCCCTCACTCATCCTGTGAACGACCTGCGTCTCGCTATCAACAGCCGACGAGACGCACAGAGCACCATCAGCGCTTCGCGCGACCGATGGCATGAAAATGAG
Organism: Zea luxurians; assembly: GCA_029449295.1. Lineage (NCBI taxonomy): Eukaryota > Viridiplantae > Streptophyta > Magnoliopsida > Poales > Poaceae > Zea > Zea luxurians. The sequence continues at coordinate 36,494,933 of JAOPSE010000001.1, read as the reverse complement.
ATAAGGCGCTGGGAGGAGTATGACCGAGATCACGGAGTACCGACACGAAGTCGTGCCACCCGAGCTGAATCGGCGGTAGCTTCAACCAGTGGCCCGCTCCGGGGACGGTCGAGACAACCTACAACCGACTCCCCTCCTCGGGACCGACGACACGAGCATCGACAGGAAGATGCGTGTGTAGTTTCCGCACTAACTCCGCATCTCCGGGCCATCCAATGGCCTCCCAACTTCAAGGTCTCCAACGTCGACAAGTACGAGCCTAAGAAGGACCCGGGAGGCTGGTTGGCTATCTATACCACCGCTGCCTGGGATGCTGGGGCGATGGAGGACGTCATGACAGCGTACTTACCCATTGTCCTAGGGCAAGACGTACTGTAGTGGCTCTGACCCCTACCTTGACACTGCATCGACGATTGGGGTGACTTCAGTCGCTGGTTTATCATGAATTTCCAGTCTCTCTGTGATAAGCCGGCGCAGCCATGGGACCTCAAATCCATTAGGCGACAGAATGATGAGACCCTCCGATCGTTCCTCAAAAAGATTTCAAACAATGAGGAACCGCATCCCCAAAGTTGCTGAGGCGACTGCAATTGAAGACTTCTATCGGAGATACGAAAGGTGCCAGCCACCTTCGTACAATTGTTCTGGGAGGCGGACATTTACATCACCATGGATGAGCGGGCCTAGGACCTCATTGGAGGCATAAAATTCGTGCCACATGTGCCACGGTGGGATACGAACCAGCAGCCAGACAAGCGCTAGTTAAAAGGCCTCACGAGGAGGTGCACACCGCCGGGCCACCTGCCGCTCGAGCCTCTAGCGCACCCCACGGAGGAGTGCAGACACTGGACGAAATCCTCGACTCCCAGTGTCTGTACCACAAGGACATGTGCCACACCCTGCAGAACTGCAGAGACTTCAAACATTCCGTCGGGCATGGCCGACCGTTCCAGCCACTACCACATCCCCCGCCACGAGGAGAGCCTGGCGAACCCAGGTAGCCTCTGCAGCAGGAAGAGGGGAGGGGTGGAGCTTTCCCACGCGTTGACAGGGAGGTCAACGTTATCTTCGGAGGCCATGGGGCACAAGAAAATAGGAGGCAACAAAAGTTCAGCGATCGGTAGATCCTGGAGGCGACGACTAGTGCCCCAGCCCCTTATCGATGGTCGGAACACGCGATAACCTTTAGCCGAGCTGATCAATGGCTTAACTTTGATCACCCCGGCAAATATCCACTACTCGTTGATCCGGTGATCCAAGAAAGTCGGGTAATGAAAGTGTTGGTGGACAGGGGAAGCAGCATCAACGTCACCTTCCCCCGGACGCTCCAGGCCCTGGGGGTCGCCATCGATGACCTCACCGATTCGGATCTCCCTTCTTCGGCATCATGCCGACCGAAGGGGAGTACCTGCTTGGACACATCCACCTGTCCGTCACCTTTGGAACCCTAGAGAACTACAGAACCGAGTTCTTAATGTTCGAGGTGGCGCGCTTCGACTACGGGTACAACGCCATCATTGGAAGACCTGGACTGGCAAAATTCATGGCTATTCCGCACTACCTGTACATGATACTTAAGATGCCAGGACCACAGGGGATTATCATCGTACGCGCCAACTTCTAAGGCGCCACGGAATGCTTCCAGGGCACCATCCAAACGGCTCTCACCGCCGGGTCCCCGGTAGCCCTTCCCACATAGGCGAACGGTAGACTAGAGGATGAAAATATCATGATCCCCATTCCCCTCAAACAAAGCTTAGGTTGTGACCTCTATGCGGCCGACTGAAGAAACTAAAAGGATCAATCTGGGATTCTCTGATGAACGCAAGACTGCAATCATCAGCTCTAGCCTCAGCGATAAATAGGAAAGCGCGCTCATCCAGTCCTGCAAGATAACTGGGATGTATTCACATGGCAACCTGTAGACATGCCGGGAGTCACAAGAGAACTGGTCGAGCACAAACTTAAAGTATATCATCAGGCGAGATCGATTCGGCAGAAGCTGCATTGTTTCACGCTCAAAAAGAGAGAAGCCATTCCTGCAGAGTTAGCTCACCTAGTGTTGGCAGAATTCATTAGAGATGTACTGCACCCAGAGTGGCTGGCAAACCCCGTTCTTATACTCAAAAAGAATAAAGTTGATTGACGCATGTGTGTCGACTATACTGATCTCAATAAGCACTGTCCAAAGGATCTCTTCGGACTCCCTAGGATAGATCAGGTAGCTGACTCAACCGCTGGCTGCTCTATGCTCTCCTTCCTAGACTGCTACTCTAGGTATCATCAGATTAATCTGGCAAAGGAGGACGAGGAGAAGACTGCATTCATCACACCATTTGGAGTCTTCTGTATACCTCCATGTAGTTCGGCCTCAAGAACGCTGGAGCGACTTACCAAAGGGCCATCCAGACATGCTTAGCCGATCACTGGGGCAAGCGAGTGGAGACTTATGTTGACAATGTGGTTATCAAGACAGAAAACTCAGTAAACTTCATCGAGGATCTACAACAAGTCTTCAACAGCTTGAGACGCTACCGATGGAATCTAAACCCAGAAAAATGTGTATTTGGAGTGCCAACTGGAAAGCTACTTGGGTTTATCGTCAGTCATCGAGGAATAGAAGCAAATCCAGAGAAGATTGAGGCCATTATGAGGATGGAACCGCCATGGTCACAGAAGAAGGTACAAAGGTTCATGGGATGCATGGCAGCACTGAGCAGATTCATATCGAGGCTAGGCAAAAAGGATTGACATTCTATAAATTACTCAAGAAGGTGGACAGATTTCAGTGGACCACAGAAGCGCAGGAGGCTCTGGATGCACTGAAGAAGTTCTTGACCACTCCGCCAGTACTCAAGCCACCACGCTGAGCTACGCCTGATCAGCCGGCAGAAGATTTGTTGCTATATATTTCCTGCACGACTCACGTGGTAAGCACCGTATTAGTAGTCGAGCGGGCAGAAGAAAGGCACGCATACCCAGTGCAATATTCAGTTTACTTTATCAGCGAAGTCCTCAGACCCTCAAAGATAAGGTACCCTCAAGTTCAGAAGCTATTGTATGCGGTACTTCTAACCGCTCATAAGCTCCGACATTACTTTGACGACCACAAAGTCATAGTGGTTACGAAATTTCCAATAGGCGATATTCTTCACAACAAGGAAGCTGTTGGGAGAACAACCTAGTGGGTGTGCGAGCTCAGAGCTCATGATATAGAGTTCCGACCCTGCACAACAATGAAGACTCAGGCATTGGACGACTTCATATTAGAGTGGACTGAGCACCAGGTCCCAAAAAGCCCAGAAGTCGCTGAAATATGGAGGATGTACTTCGATGGCTTGCTGAGACTACAAGGAGCAGAGGCAGGGATTCTCTTTATCGCTCCCAGAGGTGAACAACTCAAGTATGCACTCCAGCTCCTATTTCCAGCATCCAATAACGCTGTAGAGTACGAGGCGTTGGTCCATGGACTAAGCATCGTTGTTTCACTCGACATTAAGAGATTGATGGTGTACGGTGACTCACTGGTGGTCGTAAGCCAAGTAAACAAAGACTGGGATTGCTTGGCCGATTCAATGAACAAATATTACGTAGCAGTACGGAAGCTGGAGGACAAATTCGAAGGATTAGAATTCCACCATGTGGAAAGGGTTCGCAATGCAGCGGCTGACGCACTATCAAAGCTGGGATCCAGTCGGGCCCAAGTTCCACCTGGGGTTTTCGTCCAGAAATATAGCAACCGAGTGTCGCCATAGATCAGATGGAGGAATGCCACATTCTGAGTCAGATAGAGGCAGATCCCAATAACTGGAGAGAGCCAATCATCAAATACATAAAAAACGAGGAAGAACCAGATAACAAGGCTGTGGCAGACCGCATCGCAAGACAGTCGACCCACTATACCATTATAGGGGGCCTACTGTATAGAAGGGGTGCAGGAGGAGTCCTCATGAAATGCATTCACTTGGCTACTGGAAGCAGCTGTTAGATGAGATTCATGCCGAGCAATGTGGCGCACATGCAGCGTCGCAGACTCTGGTAGGAAAAGCTTTCAGGTCCGGGTTTTACTTGCCAACGGTGAAGAATGATGCAACCGAATTAGTCCAGAAGTGCGAGGCATGCCAATTCTTATCAAAGCAGCAGCATCTACCCGCACAACAGTTGTAGATTATTCCTGTGACCTAGCCGTTTGCATGCTGGGGCTGGACATGATTGGGCCCCTTCAAAAAAGCTCAAGGGGGGTATACACACATACTAGTTGTCATTACCAAATTCACAAAGTGGATAGAATACAAGCCCATCACCTCTTTGACCTCAGCAAAGGCAGTGGAGTTCATTCAAGAAATAATGTTCAGGTTTGGAATACCTAACAGCATCATTACAGACCTGGGATCTAATTTCACCAGCTCAGAGTTCTTTGACTTCTGTGAGCAGAGGAGCATCCAGATCAAGTATGCATCAGTGGCACACCAAAGAGCTAATGGGCAGGTGGAAAGATCCAACGGGATGATACTCGATGCACTTAGGAAAAAGGTGTTTGACAAGAGCGAGAAGCTCGCAGGAAAATAGATTAGGGAACTACCATATGTAGTCTGGAGCCTACGAACCCAGCCAAGTCGAGCTTTACACAGAAACACTCCATTCTTCATGGTTTATGGATCGGAGGCGGTGTTACCAGCAGATCTGATCTTTGGAACACCTAGATTAACATTCGAAAGCATAGCCGAAGCAGAAACAACTAGGCTAGAGGACATGGATGTATTAGAGGAAGAACGGCTAAATGTGATCATTCAGTCGGCCAGATACCAGCAGACCCTAAGGCGCTATCATGACAAAGCAGTGCGATATCGATCCTTCGCAGTGGGAGATTTGGTCCTCCACCGAGTGCGGACGCGGGAGGGACGACACAAATTGTCACCACCATGGGAAGGACCATTCATCGTCACAAAGGTTAAATGGTCGAGATCCTACCGGCTCACTCAAATGGACGACACCAAAGTAGAGAATTCATGGAATATTGAGCACCTCAAGAAATTCTACCCATAACAATGCCTCAAAACTCTTTAGGAAGAGTTATACTTTGTAAGCAGATGGTTTCATTATCAATAAAGTTTCATTGTTCCAAGGCATACAAGCTCTTGATCAACAACTGACCTAGGCCAGGCTCAACTCGAAATCGGCACGACACTCATATACATCTTAGGGTGATCACTATACCTTACTAACGGAGCAGTCGACTTAAGTTGGAAATGCTTAAGTCGATGCCACATGCTCATGCTTACTCAACTTAGGGTGATCACTATACCATATTAACGGAGCAATCGACTTAAGTCAGAAACGACTTAAGTTGGTGCGACATGCTCACGCTTACACAACTTAAGGTGATCACTATACCCTACTAACGGAGCAATCGGCTTAAGTCAGAAACGCCTTAAGTCGGTGCGACATGCTCATGCCTACATAACTTAGGGTGATCACTATACCCTACTAGCGGAGCAATCGGCTTAAGTCGGAAACGCCTTAAGTCGGCGTGACATGCTCACGCTCACACAACTTAGGGTGATCACTATACTCTACTAACGGAGCAATCGGCTTAAGTCGGAAACGCCTTAAGTCGGTGTGGCATGCTCACGCTTACACGACTCAGGGTGGTCGCTATACCCTGCTAACAGGAACAATCGGCTTAAGTCAGAAACGCCTTAAGTCGATGCGACATAGGGGTGATTGACATACCCTACTAGCAAAATAATCAACTCAAATCAGGACACCTCAAAGAAAAGCAACCCGCTCACATACCCGAGGGTGGCTTCAGCACCCTGCTAACAGAACAATCAATTCAAGTGTAGCACAACTACATGCACATGAAATCCATGATACACTGTTTCTCTAAAAATGCTAACTCAATGAAAAGTGTTTTTCATCTGAACAAATCACTGTGCAGGAGCATTTTTGCAGAAAGCCTCAGCAGCAGGAGTAGCAGAAGAAGAAGGTCTGCTCATGACAGTAGGTGCAGCAAGAACATCGGCAACAATGTCCTCCGGCACCACAACATCAGGCCTCCTCATCAGGATTCGCCCGGCACGAACAGCCTTGTCCATGGCTTTGTCACACATCGCTTTCATAACAACACGGTCATCCTCTAAGGCCTTAATGTTGAGGCGAGCGGCCTCCAGCTCTTGCATGACAAGTTTCTTTGAGCCGTTCAGTTCCTTGATGACAGAATCCTTCGAAGATAGCAGCTTACCAAGTCGTGACACTTCAGTCTGAGATGCCCTCAATTCATCCTGATGATAGTCCAAGTCCGACATAGTGAAGCGAAGACTCCTCTCCAGGATAGTCAGAGAATTGCTGGCATCGCGATATAATCTATACAGATTATCGCGAGAAGCAAAAAGCGTCCACCTCTCCTTCAAGCAAGAAAAGCACTGAGCATCAAAGCAAAGAAAGCAAACCAGAAGCAGTCAGGAAAATTTACATCATGAGCCATCTTCTCTGAATCAAGTTGGGCATTCAAAGAAGAGTTCAAGGTCCGAGCGTTGTCCAAGAAGCTGGGTCGTCCTCAGTACCACCCTCGGGGGCTGGATTGTCCTTAGCAGCACCCTTAGAAGCTGAAGCCCCCTCAGTCGTACCAAAAGGAGCCGGATGACTCTAACCGGCAACGTCAAGGGCCAGTGTGTCCTCGTGAACTAGACCGCTCCCCAAGGTCGACGAAGAGTGAGAAACTGTCTAGATTATCTCTTGCCCGACAGGATCACCAGCTAAACGAACATCATCCGAGACCTCTGAACGGACGATAGAACTTTCAACCTCAGGAGGCTCTGATAAAAGATCCTCAGAGATAATTTCTTCTAATACATTGTCAATGGCAGACATTGTCAACCCTTGGAAGCTAACAAGTCCGGATAAAGCCTGCATTGGGATGTTGCTGCTCCTGCTGCTGCGGATGTTCTTACGAATCAAACTCTAACATCATCACAACCACCGATAACATCCTCGAAGTTGGTGCTCGCCGGGCCTGAGAGCACCTAGAGGGGGGGTGAATAGGTGATCCTGTAACACTTGAAACTTAAGCCACAAAAACTGGTTAAGTGTTAGCACAATAGTCGTCAAGTGGCTAGAGAGGAGTCTTCAACAAAACACAATGACCACAAGGATATCAATCACAGAGATGGCACGGTGGTTATCCCGTGGTTTGGCCAAGACCAACGCTTGCCTACTCCACGTTGTGGCGTCTCAACGGACGAGGGTTGCAATCAACCCCTCTCAAGCGGTCCAAAGACCCACTTGAATACCACTGTGTTTTTGCTTGCTTTTCTTAATCCCGTTCGTGAGGAATCTCCACAACTTGGAGCCTCTCGCCCTTACACTTGAAGTACACAAAGAAGCACGGAGTAAAGGAGGGATTAGCAACTCACACAAGACATAAAGATCACAGCAAATACGCACACACAATACCCAGACTTAAACTCAAAAGACTAGCACACTAGAATGGAGCTCAAATCACTAGAATGTCGAACAAGTGTGCAAGAATGGAGTGTGAGTGATCAATAGTGCTCAAGGAATGCTTGGATGTCTTCTCCATGCGCCTAGGGGTCCCTTTTATAGCCCCAAGGCAGCTAGGAGCCGTTGAGAGCAATCCGAGAAGGCAATTCCTTCCTTCTGTCGACTGGCGCACCGGACATGTCCGGTGCGGATCTCCTTCCTTATTTGGCAAAGCCGACCGTTGGCGCTTGAGAGCCGTTGGCGCACCGGACACTGTCCGGTGCACACCGGACAGTCCGGTGCACCACCGGACGGTCCAGTGACTTTTAGCCGTACGCCGTTAATCATCTGCCGAGAGCGACGAGTTCGCCTGTGAACGGCTCACCGGACAGTCCGGTGCACCACCGGACAGTCCGGTGAATTATAGCCGTACACCGCCGACGAAGTCCCGAGAGCAGCCAGTTGATAGAGCCAGCCTGGCGCACCGGACACTGTCCGGTGCACCACCGGACAGTCCGGTGCACCCAGTCTGAGCAGAGTCTTGGCTGAGCAGCCAAGTCTTTTCCAAATAGATTTTCCTGTTTCCAGCACTTAAACACAATACATTAGTTCTCTAAAACAATGTACTAAGTCTAGAAACATACCTTTAGACTTGGTTTGCACTTTTTCCACCACTTTGCATAGATTATCACAAAAGCACTTGGGTTGGCACTCAATCACCAAAATACTTAGAAATGACCCAAGGGTACATTTCCCTTTCAATCTCCCCCTTTTTGGTGATTTATGCCAACACAACATAAAGCAACTAGAACAAGTGCAAAATCAATTCAAATGAGAACTCAAAATTGTTTTAATTCAAATTTGACATATATGGATCAATCTTTGCCACCACTTGGTTTGTTTTTGCAAATCAACTCCAAACTCCTATCTCTAGCTTAAACACAATTGTAAAGACATAAAGAGAGTTGTTCCAATAGAAATTGACCAAAGATTTCAACAACTTTCAACAACTCCCCCTTTTTCCCATAATCAACATTCTCCCCACAAAAAGCCAACTTTTGACAAGAGAACCAATAAGGGAGTTTTGCCAAAACAAAAAGCTCTATTCTACTATTTTCAAAACTTCTCAAGTGGTAGCTGATCCATTACTTGCTTTGGCCTTTATTTTCTCCCCCTTTGGCATCAAGAACCAAAACGGGATCAATCTTGGCCCTATAACCCCATTGCCTCACCAAATCTCCAAATAAGAGTCCAACGGCAAAAAGAGTTCACAAGATGAACTTGGAATTAGTTACCCTCTCATCGGAGTGCAGTGGAAGTCTTTCATGGTCCAAGTCCACCTTTCCCTTTCAATTCACCTTTGAGACTGAATTAAGCAAACTCAAGCACACGGTTAGTCTCAAAGGGTCAAGTTGTAACACAGCTCCCCCTAAATGTGTGCGTCACTTGCACAAAGACTTGTGAGGTCCGGGGAGTGCTTGTACAACTTGAGCACCAAAAATAAGCAACAAAATGCAGAAGGAACATGATCAAAGGCATAGACACAAGTATGCTATATTTCAATCCAGGTTCCGCAAATCTAAGACATTGAGCTCACTACGCAGCCTGCAAAAGGTCTTCTCATCTAGAGGCTTAGTAAAGATATCGGCTAGTTGGTTCTCGGTGCTAACATGAAAAACTTCGATATCTCCCTTTTGCTGGTGGTCTCTCAAAAAGTGATGCCGGATGTCAATGTGCTTTGTGCGGCTGTGCTCGACAGGATTTTCCGCCATACGGATAGCACTCTCATTATCACATAGGAGTGGGACTTTGCTCAGATTATAGCCAAAGTCCCAGAGGGTTTGCCTCATCTAAAGTAGTTGCGCGCAACACTGTCCTGCGACAACGTACTCGGCCTCAACGGTGGATAGGGCGACGGAAGTTTGTTTCTTATAATTCTATGACACCAGGGACCTTCCTAAGAATTGGCACGTCCCCGATGTACTCTTTCTATCGACCTTACATCCGGCATAGTCGGAATCTGAATATCCAATCAAGTCAAAAGTAGACCCCTTTGGATACCAGATCCCGAAGCAAGGCGTAGCCACTAAATATCTAAAGATTCGCTTCACCGCCACTAAGTGACACTCCTTAGGATCGGATTGAAATCTAGCACACATGCATACGCTAAGCATAATATCCGGTCTACTAGCACATAAATAAAGTAAAGACCCTATCATTGACCGGTACGCTTTTTGATCAACGGACTTACCTCCTTTGTTGAGGTCGGTGTGTCCGTCGGTTCCCATCGGAGTCTTTGCGGGCTTGGCGTCCTTCATCCCAAACCGCTTTAGCAAATCTTGCGTATACTTCATTTGAGAGATGAAGGTGCCGTCCTTGAGTTGCTTCACTTGGAACCCAAGGAAGTAGTTCAACTCGCCCATCATCGACATCTCGAATTTCTGCGTCATCACCCTGCTAAACTCTTCACAAGACTTTTGATTAGTAGAACCAAATATTATGTCATCGACATAAATTTGGCACACAAATAAATCACCATCACAAGTCTTAGTCAAAAGAGTTGGATCAGCTTTCCCAACCTTGAAAGCATTAGCAATTAAAAAGTCTCTAAGGCATTCATACCAGGCTCTTGGGGCTTGCTTAAGTCCATAGAGCGCCTTAGAGAGCTTACACACGTGGTCGGGGTACCGTTCATCCTCGAAGCCAAGGGGTTGCTCCACGTACACCTCCTCCTTGATTGGCCCATTGAGGAAAGCGCTCTTCACATCCATTTGAAACAACCTGAAAGAGTGGTGAGCGACATATGCTAGCAAGATACGAATGGACTCTAGCCTAGCCACAGGAGCAAAAGTCTCCTCAAAGTCCAAACGTGCGACTTGGGCATAACCTTTTGCCACAAGTCGAGCCTTGTTCCTTGTCACCACCCCGTGCTCGTCTTGTTTGTTGCGGAACACCCACTTGGTTCCCACAACATTTTGCTTAGGACGAGGCACCAGTGTCCAAACTTCATTCCTTTTGAAGTTGTTGAGCTCTTCCTGCATGGCCAACACCCAGTCTGGATCTAGCAAGGCCTCTTGTACCCTGAAAGGCTCAATAGAAGACACAAAAGAGTAATGCTCACAAAAATTAACTAATCGAGACCGAATAGTTACTCCCTTGCTAATGTCACCCAAAATCTGGTCGACGGGATGATCCCTTTGAATCGTCGCTCGAACTTGGGTTGGAGGGGCCTGAGGTGCTTCTTCCTCTTCAACTTGAACATCCTGTGCTCCCCCTTGATCACATGCCTCCTTTTGATGAGTCTGTTCATCGTCTTGAGTTGGGGGTTGCACCATTGATGAGGAAGAGGGTTGATCTTGCACATTTTGTTCCTGTGGCCGTACATCTCCAATCGCCATGGTGCGTATTGCGGCCGTCGGAACATCTTCTTCATCTACATCATCAAGATTAACAACTTGCTCTCTTGGAGAGCCATTAGTCTCATCAAATACAATGTCGCTAGAGACTTCAACCAAACCCGATGATTTGTTGAAGACTCTATACGCCTTTGTATTTGAGTCATAACCTAATAAAAACCCTTCTACAGCTTTGGGAGCAAATTTAGAATTCCTACCCTTCTTCACTAGAATGTAGCATTTAATCCCAAAAATTCGAAAATACGAAACATTGGGTTTGTTACCGGTTAGCAGCTCATATGAAGTCTTCTTGAGGAGGCGGTGAAGGTAGACCCGGTTGATGGCGTGGCAAGCCATGTTTACGGCTTCCGACCAAAAGCGCTCGGGGGTCTTGAACTCTCCAAGCATCATCCTCGCCATATCAATGAGTGTCCTGTTCTTCCTCTCTACCACACCATTTTGCTGTGGTGTGTAGGGAGCGGAGAACTCGTGCTTGATCCCTTCCTCCTCAAGGTACTCCTCCACTTGAAGGTTCTTGAACTCGGACCCGTTGTCGCTCCTTATCTTCTTCACCTTGAGCTCAAACTCATTTTGAGCTCTCCTGAGGAAGCGCTTGAGGGTCCCTTGGGTTTCAGATTTATCCTGTAAAAAGAATACCCAAGTGAAGCGGGAAAAATCATCAACTATAACCAAACCATACTTACTTCCTCCTATGCTTTGATAGGCGACGAGTCCGAAGAGGTCCATATGAAGCATCTCCAGTGGTCTTGACGTGGTCATCACATTTTTGGTGTGATGAGAGCTTCCTACCTGTTTGCCTGCTTGACATGCTGCATAAGGTCTATCTTTTTCGAAGTGCACATTAGTTAAACCTATCACATGTTCTCCCTTTAGAAGCTTGTGAAGGTTCTTCATCCCCACATGCGCTAAACGGCGATGCCACAGCCAGCCCATGCAAGTCTTAGCCATTAAGCATGCATCTAGACCGGCCTCCTCTTTTGCAAAATCAACTAAATAAAGTTTGCCGTCTAGTACACCCTTAAAAGCTAGTGAACCATCACATCTTCTAAAGACAGTCACATCTACGTTTGTGAAAAGACAATTATATCCCATATTGCATAATTGACTAACAGATAACAAATTATATCCAAGAGATTCTACTAAAAACACATTAGAGATAGAGTGCTCGGAAGAAATAGCAATCTTTCCTAACCCTTTCACCTTGCCTTGGTTCCCATCACCAAATATGATTGAATCTTAGGAAACTTTGTTCTTGACGTAGGAGGTGAACATCTTCTTCTCCCCCGTCATATGGTTTGTGCATCCGCTGTCGATAATCCAGCTTGAACCCCCGGATGCATAAACCTGCAAGGCAAATTCAGGCTTGGGTTTTAGGTACCCAACTCTTGTTGGGTCCTACAAGGTTAGTCACAATAGTTTTAGGGACCCAAATGCAAGTTTTGTCTCCCTTGCATCTTGCCCCTAACTTCCTAGCAATCACCTTCTTATTCTTTCTACAAATGGTAAATGAAGCATTACAAGCATAATAAATGATAGAAGGTTCATTCACTACTTTTCTAGGAGCATGAACAACAATTTTTCTAGACATAGCATTTTTCCTAGCAACATTTCTATCATGCACAACATGAGAACTAGAAGCAGTCATAGCATAAGAATCATAAGCATGTGAAAAAACATCATAACCTCTAAAAGCATTTCTAGAATATCTCCTATCATGGTACATGAAAGCATGGTTCTTTTTAGCACTACTAGCCATAGGGGCCTTTCCTTTCTCCTTGATGGAGATAGGAGCCTTATGGCTTGTTAAGTTCTTGGCTTCCCTCTTGAAGCCAAGTCCATCCTTAATTGAGGGGTGTCTACCAATAGTGTAGGCATTCCTTGCAAATTTTAGTTTTTCAAATTCACTCTTGCTAGTCTTAAGTTGGGCATTAAGACTAGCCAATTCATCATTCAATTTTAAAATTGAAACTAGGTGTTCACTACAAGCATCAATATCAAAATCCTTACACCTAGTGCAAATTGCAACATGGTCAACACAAGAGTTAGATTTATTTGCTTCTACTAGTTTAGCATTTAAATCATCATTAACATTTTTTAAAGTAGAGATAGTATCATGACAGGTAGATAGTTCACAAGAAAGCACTTCATTCCTTTTAACTTCTAGAGCAAGAGAATTTTGTTCACTAACAAATTTATCATGCTCTTCATACAAAAGGTCTTCTTGTTTCTCTAAGAGTCTATCCTTTTCATTCAAGGCATCAATCAATTCATTAATCTTATCTATTTTAGTTCTATCCAATCCCTTGAACAAACTAGAGTAATCTATTTCTTCATCACTAGACTCATCATCACTAGAAGAATCATAAGTACTAGCATTACGAGTGATTACCTTCTTTTCCCTTGCCATGAGGCAAGTGTGATGCTCGTTGGGGAAGAGAGCCGATTTGTTGAAGGCGGTGGCGGCGAGTCCTTCGTCGTCGGAGTCGGACGAAGAGCAATCCGAATCCCACTCCTTTCCAAGGTGTGCTTCACCTTTGGCCTTCTTGTAAACCTTCTTGTTCTCTCTCTTCCCATTCTTTCCTTGCTCCTGGTCGCTGATCACAATTCCCTTCCCCTTAGGATCCATCTCTTCGGGCGATTAGTCCCTTCGTGAAGAGAACGACTCCGATACCAATTGAGAGCACCTAGAGGGGGGGGTGAATAGGTGATCCTGTAACACTTGAAACTTAAGCCACAAAAACTTGGTTAAGTGTTAGCACAATAGTCGCCAAGTGGCTAGAGAGGAGTCTTCAACAAAACACAATGACCACAAGGATATCAATCACAGAGATGGCACGGTGGTTATCCCGTGGTTCAGCCAAGACCAACCACGTTGTGGCGTCCCAACGGACGAGGGTTGCAATCAACCCCTCTCAAGCGGTCCAAAGACCCACTTGAATACCACTGTGTTTTGCTTGCTTTTCTTAATCCCGTTCGCGAGGAATCTCCACAACTTGGAGCCTCTCGCCCTTACACTTGAAGTACACAAAGAAGCACGGAGTAAAGGAGGGATTAGCAACTCACACAAGACACAAAGATCACAGCAAATACGCACACACAAGACCTAGACTTAAACTCAAAAGACTAGCACACTAGAATGGAGCTCAAATCACTAGAATGTCGAACAAGTGTGCAAGAATGGAGTGTGAGTGATCAATAGTGCTCAAGGAATGCTTGGATGTCTTCTCCATGCGCCTAGGGGTCCCTTTTATAGCCCCAAGGCAGCTAGGAGCCGTTGAGAGCAATCCGGGAAGGCAATTCCTTCCTTCTGTCGACTGGCGCACCGGACATGTCCGGTGCACCACTGGACACTGTCCGGTGCGGATCTCCTTCCTTATTTGGCGAAGCCGACCGTTGGCGCTTGAGAGCCGTTGGCGCACCGGACACTGTCCGGTGCACACCGGACAGTCCGGTGCTCCCTTCTAGCCGTTGGCTCAGCCACGTGTCCCACGCGGATCGCGCGGCCGACCGTAGGCCCAGTCGACCATTGGCTCACCGGACAGTCCGGTGCACCACCGGACAGTCCGGTGACTTTTAGCCGTACGCCGTTAATCATCTCCCGAGAGCGACGAGTTCGCCTGTGAACGGCTCACCGGACAGTCCGGTGAATTATAGCCGTACACCGCCGACGAAGTCCCGAGAGCAGCCAGTTGACAGAGCCAGCCTGGCGCACCAGACACTGTCCGGTGCACCACCGGACAGTCCGGTGCACCCAGACTGAGCAGAGTCTTGGCTGAGCAGCCAAGTCTTTTCCAAATAGATTTTTCCTGTTTCCAGCACTTAGACACAATACATTAGTTCTCTAAAACAATGTACTAAGTCTAGAAACATACCTTTAGACTTGGTTTGCACTTTTTCCACCACTTTGCATAGATTATCACAAAAGCACTTAGGTTGGCACTCAATCACCAAAATACTTAGAAATGACCCAAGGGTACATTTCCCTTTCAGGGCCACCGCCGATGAGTGAGGTCGTGGGATCAGCATCCTGCTCCAAGCCTGATGATCGCCGAAGTCTCTTCCTTCTTTTCTTCTAGCGAGATGGATCGTCCGGCACGATCGTTTGCGACGAACACTTCTAGGACTCTGAACTCCTTCATCCTCACCAAGGCCATGTCTAATGGCAACAGTCATTGACTCAGTACGGGCAGAGTTAGACAATTCTCCTGCCAGCAGACTAAGAACAGCGTTCACCTCAGCCTCATCAGCGCTAGTCGGCATCTGGAAATGGGTTTGTCTCTTCACTTCAGGAAGATTCCGGAATGGAGCAATGAAAGCCTCAATGTCCTCTAAGGAGGGTCGCACTCTATGGCCTGGATTGTCATCTTGAACATGAGGGTTGAAAATGAACTCAGAAAAGGGGCTCGGTGGAGGTAGATTCCAGGCAGAATAAGATAGAGGAGCACCAACATTTGAAATCTTGCCTCTCAGCATCGTCAATTCGGCTTAGCATGTCCTGTATCCTTCTGTTGGTAATTCGGGTAGGGTCATTGATCCCAGTATACAAATAAGCTGGGTAAACTCTATCCTTTAGAGGTTAAATATTTTTGAAGACAAAATCAACAACAACAGCTTTAGTAGTCAAGCCTCTGTTCTTCAATGTGCATATTTCATCAAGCAAAACTCTAGACTCAGCTAGCTCTGAATCTGTAGGGGACTCTGTCCAGCTAGGCATTCGAACATCAGGCTACCTCCCCGATCGAGGAGGGAGGGACTTGTTGTGGTTCTCCATGGTAAACCACTCAAGGCGCCATCCCTTAATACTATCCTTCAAAGGGATATCAAGATATTCGACATTCCTGCCTCGGCGAAGTTTTAGGCTAGCACCGCCAACAAGCTAATGTTGTCCTCCATCCATCCCGGGCCGACAGTGGAAAAGATACTTCTAAAGCCCAAAATGGGGAAGAACTCCAAGGAAAGTTTCACAGAGGTGAACAAACACAGCAATTTGAAGAACAGAATTGGGGTTTAAGTGTGTGAGATTCAGAGCATAAAAGTCGAGAAGGCCGCGGAAGAAAGAAGAAGCTAGCAGGGCCAGTCCTCGGATGAGAAATGGCACGAAGATGACAACTTTGTGGATGTCCTCTGTCGGAACGGTAACCCCACGCCAGATTCGCCAGGAACACAACTCTTTTGGCGAAAGAACACCAATTTCGATGAGGTGCAGAAGGTCAGCCTTGGAAACAACAGACATGTGGTTACCGGCAAATGGAAGTTGGCTGTTGGGATCGATTGGCGGGATAATCGGAACAGCAACACTCTGTCTCTTCCTCTTGGGAGCCATCGTGATCTCTCAGGCGAAGTAGGTGGACTCAGGAGCTCAGGAAACAGAGAAGCAGTGGAGGAAAAAGCGAGAACTAGGGTTCAGAATTCAAGGGGATACGTCAGCAGAAGTATGGGTTGGCTCGATAAGTCGGGTGCAAAGTGCTAGACCGTAACTCAGAAAAGTGGAGATCATAAGCATCACTCGGGCATTACCTCTAAAATGCCAGCAAGCCACCAAATGCGGAAACAAAAACGTGCAACAGTGGACCAGCAAAGGACCTCATTTTCATTCATAGGGGGAGATCGTTACAAACTGGAGACCGACTCATCCTGAGTCGGCCTCCTCACCCATTGGTCATTACATTACACTACACTACTAATACCGACACTACGCTATACTACTACCTAATACTACCTTATTCTACTTACTACTACTACTATTGCTACCTATACTAATATTTAAACCAGTAGCATTATGCCGTCGGCCTTGCCATCGCCGCCGTCGCCCTTGCCGCTGTCATTGCCCTTGCCATCGCCATCGCCCTTGCCGTCGCCATCGCCACTGCCATCACCACCGTCGCCCTTGCTGTCACCTTTGCCGTTGTCATCGCCTTTGCCATTGTCGTCGTCGTCGCCCTTGCCGTCGTCGTCACCATTGCCCTCGCCGTCGCCATCTTTGTCGTCACCGTTGCCGCCACCCTTGCCGTCGTCATCGCTGCTGCTGCTATCGTCCTCGCTGCCATCACCCTCGCTGTCGCTCCTCTCCTCAAAGTCGAAGGAGTCCAACTCCTCTGAGGAGGTCTCCTCCTAGTCGTCCGACCCACCGAGCCTGGCACGCTCGATGGAGCGCCAGTATGCTCGGGTCGCGGTGGATAGCCCCATGGAGTCGTCCGAGTCCTCGGACGATGCCACGGGGATGCGGGAGCAGGCGACCAATCATACTCGGAGGAAGCTTCCTCCGAGTACTCCGAGTCACCAAAATCCTCTGAGGGCGGACTTGGATGGCGCTTGCGCTTGCCGTCAGCGCGGCGGGGCCATCTCTTGCCCCTTTTGCCCCTGGGTCCACTAGAAGGAGAAAATCCTTGCATGGGGCCAAGGACAAGTCGCCCCACAAGGTCGTCTCGTCATGGGCCGGGCAGAGGCTACAATTGAAATGGACCGACCCAAGAAGGCAATGGGCTCGTGCCTGGATCGTCCGTGGATTAGGCCTAATCTTAAGGAAACCATCTGTTTTTCCCGCGCCCGACGCCCTCAAAGGCCAGAGATAGGTCGAGATGAAGTGGTTGGGTTTCTCCTTAAGATAAGCTAAGTTAGTTCGCTATTAATTAGGAGATATGCTGGAAGAATGTGATCATCGTATGCGTAGGGAGTGTCCCACGGTCGTGTATATAAGGCCCAGGAGGAACCCCATCATTTTCATCTCATCAGCACCTCTCCGTTCGAGAGACACCACTTGTAACACACCACGCATGCAGAGCCACCCCAGGAAATAGGGTATTATGCCCCTCAAAGCGGCCCGAACCTGCAGAAAATCGTCCGTCTCTCTCTCTCTCTCGTGCTCCTAGCACGAACCATCGAGCTACGATCAACAACACCGTCCTACCCAAAAGCACCTCAAGGGTATCACCGGGTGTGCGGTCGGACACTAGACACCGACACTATCCCCCACATGCCCCCGAGGCTCAAGCCAACTTTTAAGAGTAGTTGGCTCGAGACTCTAAAAGAGAACAATGTCCTTTGCTCCTTCTAAGCTTTCGAAGTTCACATTGCTTTACTGTTGTATCTGTTGGGTGCACTGTAGGTGCACCAAATGGGTGTAGTCCCCGAGCTTTGAATTGATTTGAGTACTAATCAACTCAAAGGTCTTTATTGCTTGCTTTTGAGTTCAACATTTTCTTTTTGGCCCTTGTGTCCATTAGGTGCACCAGGTGTAGCCCGGAGCTTTGAATTGAGTTGAGTATTAATCAACTTAAAGGTCTTCATTGCCTGCTTTTGAGTTCAGCATTTTGTTTTTGGCCCTTGTGTCCATTGGGTGCACCATAGGTGCCCCCATAGGTGTAGCCCCCGAGCTTTGAATTGATTTAAGTATTAATCAACTCAAAGGTCTTCATAGACCGTTCTTGGAAAGCTCTGATTTATTATAACGATTATGCTCGACTGATGCCTGTCCGGTTAAGCTTGTTCTGGCGGTGGTCTCTGCTGACTGAAATCTGGCCGACTTAGGCCAAACCGATAGAGGTCCGGCTGGACGGCAATCTACCCAGGGTTTTCATGCGACGCTGGTGTAACACCCAAAATCTTATTTTGGATTTATTTAAAGATTTTTTAGTTCTAAATAAATGTCGTAGATAAGGATTTTATTAGTTTAGAAGTTATTTCTTGAAAACAATGTCAATATTATATTTTGAATTGTCAAAGTTAGAATTAAGTCTCGAAACTAGAGATTAAAATTTAAAATCTTCTAATAAACATAAAGATTTTCAATTGTTGATATGAGTGAATTAAATCCTTCTTCTCGCTCTCATGAATTAAGCATCAATACTATTCAAAATAATAAATAAAATATTATTGCATCATGCTAGGAATATTTTGTTTGTTGCATCTAAATTGTAGCTTGAAATTCAAAAGCTAGATTTAAATTGAATTTGAAAATGGAAAAGTGAAAATGAAAACAGGAAAAAGAAAAGAAAAGAAAGGATCGCACTTGGGCCGTTTCCTTCCCTCCGACCCACCAACCTCACTCGTGCACAGCCCACTCCCCTTCCTGTCGCGCGACCCAAAACCAGAGAATGGTGCTGACCAGTGGGCCCGGATCGTCTGTCTCTGATGCGCGCCTACCACCTCTGCGCGGTGGGGCCAGTGCGTCAGCCATACTCCGTGTCCTTATTATCTCCCTCACCCACTGGTCGGTGGGACCTCGCTCACAGTGTAGCTCGTGGGGACGCCGCCCGCGCATTGCCTTGGGAGTCCGTCTTACCGGTGGGCCCGGCACCCTCTCCTCCCTCGCGCCCGTTCGCTGACAAGTGGGTACGCCTCGTCAGAACTCCCTTCCACCTCGGAACACCGTACCTGTCGTGCGAATTTCGCGGGATGCGCACGCCTCGCACCCACTTGGGGGCGCTCCTCTGCCCTATAAAATGCGTCGTGATACCCCTTTCCCCTTGCCATCTCCCAAACAAGACCGCAGACAAGCCGGACATTATAGCTCGGGCCGTGGCCGGGGGAGATGTGGTGGCTGCGATGAACTCATGCCATGGCCATCGATTGAGCTTGGTCGTGTGCTCTGGGAGGTTCAGCGTGATGGTGCGGTGGCATGCGAAGCACTGACGTGATGGGAGAGCCAACCGAGAACCGGGAATCTCTCACCGGAGTTGTGCCAGCCGTGGAGCCACCATCCACCATCACTGGGTCTTGCGCCACGCGATTTCCGATAGATACCTACTCCCTACCTTTGCCATGCCCTTCTCTGTGTTTGCTCTTCGGGTTGGGCACCTGGGGGCCTAGAACGCCGCACTCCGGCGGGGATCCACCGTGGCCACGGGGCGGCGCCGCGGTTGTCAGGCTCGACTGGGGAAGAATCGCCTTGACCGTTGATCTGTTAACCGACGGCTGTGATTAGACTAAACCATACCGGTTTGGGTTCGGGATCTCGGTCGTCCGTGGCAAATCTTACTTATGAGAATCAATCCAAATAGATTAAATCTTGGACGTCGATCTCAGGTTGTGTGGCTCGGGTTATGTACTCGAGTCCAGTCTAATCTGGACCACCATATTTCAATCGGACGGGTGGGATACGCCTATACCCCTTCGGCCACGTCTTTTTTGAGAAAGAGACCTCGGAAGCTTAACAAATCAACCCGCCATCCTCTCCTTCGCTAAGGGTATAACAAATAGGTCCACAAAGTTATATAACGCACCCCAAACTTTTAGAAATTAGTACCCGGAGTCCATAAATCTCAGAAATTCATGAAATAGATATAGAAAATACTTTTAACATATAAATAATTCCCTAAAACTTTGGAAATTCATATCTCTGTTTTAACTCCAATTTGGTCCATCCCAGTTGCATTAGCTTCATAATAAAATTGTCTACACACTAAAAACATTGTTTTATCAGATCACCTATTTTTATAAAGAGATACTTATTTATCCTATGTTTAGTAGATTTATCTTACTAATCATGATTATAACCTATAATCAAGTTATAACTCAAATTAAAAGCTTAATTAATTATTCTTAGTAATATCTTCTCATATGAATTACATTAATCAACATATACTATAATTTTATTAATTAATTACCTAAGACCTTGGAAAATCATATTTTTCTAACCATAACTCCAATTTGAGTAGTTCTTAAACTTACGATCTCGTAGCGACGTATAGAATATTATTATGCAGTTTGTTCTTATGATTGGTGTGATGTTAATTTGCATGTACCATGTTTATTTGAATTGTTACGAATAGCAGCGAGGTCACAAGATTCTTGGTACATGAGAATCTCAAGTCTAAGGCAAGTTGTGACCTTGATCACTTTTCTTTACCCAATAATGTTACTATTAATCACTACGACATGCTCAGGTTAATCTGATGGGACCTAATAAGTTTCCCTATACTTGTTTATCTCACACCTTGTTTACCACTGAACTTTTGGGTAGTTATGTTATTGCTCTACCTGGTTTTAAGGTTAATATTACATTATGATCATGTTCCAATTATACTGTTGTTTTAATTATTATTCATGACAAGATCATTGTGTTAATTGGAACATGGAGCTTAACTTGAGAAACACGTGCTACCACAAGGGTGGAATGAGACGCTCTTGGCTGACTAATTAGGAAAGCTAGTGGAGGACTACCTTACCCGAAAGGTTCAAGGGCAGTAGGGAAGTTGCGTATAGGGAGGTTCTCGGGTCGATCATGCTGCGATGGCTTTCGGACGAGGGATTCCTATATTGCCCTTCCTAAAAACTATAGCGGATTTTCTAAAGCTAGTGTAACTTTGTAAAGGCCTCGTAGTGGATCCCTAGCCATTCACCTTGGAAGTGTCTAAGGGTCTGGCTAACCCTAGCTAGACGGGATATATGACTTGTGGGTAAAGGACACAATCTCTGCAGAGTGTAAAACTGGTATATCAGCCGTGCTCGCGGTCATGAGTAGCTCAGGGCTCTCGCATGATTAATTTATGGAACTAAATTTAATTTGTCATATGCATTGCATTATGGGTGTCGTTATAAATTTGATCTCTTACTTATTTGGGTTGGTATCTACTTATACTTAGTAACTGCTAATAAAATTTTGACCAACTCTAAAAGCAATGCTCAGCTTTAACCATCTCCTTTATTAAGCCTCACACTTCACATGAACTACCACCTTTGGTGAGTTCATGTACATTATTCCCCACAACTTGTTAAGCAATAAATGTATGTGAGCTCACCCTTGTTGTACTCACATCCCCAGGTCAAGAACAAGTACCACAGGATGAGGCACGTGAAGGATGCCAGGATGAGTTCGTGAGTGGTCTAGGCTGTCGTGTCCCAGTCAACTTTGTGTTGCTGGATCGTTGTCTTCGCATGATGTAATTATTTAACTATTTTGTATAGAATTCCGTTATATATAAATGATGTGATATTCGTTTATGTACCATGAATCGTCATATGCGTGAGACTTGGTCCCAGCACACTTGGTGATTATTCTCACGCCCAGGTTTTGGTGCCCCTAGAACCCTGGTGTAACAGCTGGCTGGGTTCTGGCTGATAGAGGTCCGACTGACTTCTGTTTGACTGATCTTGAGTTTATCGTTTTGTAATTCTTGTAGATTTTGTGCGAATCATGTTGCTTCAGAAAATCTAAAAAAATCCGGTTTGCCCAACCAATGGGTGCACCCAATGGGTGTGTTCGTTGTGTTGTTGAAAAATAGTAACGTGACGCGACGAGGGGTAATGATGCGCCTGAGCAGTTGGCATTACTTCCCCTCCAGCGTTTTGTTACGCCAATGGGTTTCAGTGATCTGCTCCCTTTTTTGAAAACCTATGCGGCTATTGAAGTCCTCGCGACTGTTCAGTGTACGGGAGGGAGGCGAAGGGTCGCCGCATGCCCTCTTTAAATAGACTGCTTGCATGTGACCGTTTCTTCACTCGCTCTTGCTCTTCTTTTGCTTTATTCTTCTTCCACTCACCAGAACCACCATGGCTGGCAACAAAGGTGGCAAGGGAAAGCACATCCAAGGGGAAGGGAAGTGAAAGCGCCCTCCGACTCCTCTGTCAGAGGACTTCGGTGACTCGGAGTTCTCGAAGGGGCACTTCTCCTCTGAGGGCGATGACTCTCCGCTGCCAGCTCCCCTCTCGTCGTCGTCCGATTACTAGGACGACTCGACGGGGTTGTCGGTGGCAGAGAGGGTCTACATCCGGTTCGTCAAGCGAGCAGGGCTCGAGGGATCGGATGACTCGAAGGAGGACTCCTCGGAGGACTCTGAGGGGGGACTATGAGGAGGACTCCGAGGAGGAGGATGGCGGTGGCGGCGATAGGAGAGGCTACGAGGGTGGCAATGAGGGCAGCAGCAGTGGTGACGACAGCAGCTACGACGACAACGATGAGAGCGACGACGACAAGGGCGATGACGGCAGTGTCGGTGGCAAGGCGCCACCGGCATGAATATTAGTATAGTGTAGTAGTAGGTAGTATGTGTAGGTAGTGGTAGTGGAAGTGGTGGTGATAGGGGTGAGGGATGATAGGGTTGGTTCATAATGAGTCGACCCTTTTCCTTTGTAATGAACCCTTTCTGATGAATGAAACATTTTTCTTGTTGTATCTGGTATTGGATTTATTGTTCTGCTCGACTTATGCTTTGCTTAAAAACTTTGGTCGTGTGAGCCCAACTAACAATTCCGACTGACTAGTTCTGCTGATAGACCCAACTCATAACTTCGGCTGATGACTTCGTCTGATAGGTCTGATTGACATGTCCATCCGACTTACTTCACTCGGTTGAGGTTTGCTCCGGGTTACTTCATCTATCTCAATGCGCCCGACTTAGCGCACACATATACATCCTCGCTGGCAGTTTCCTGGTAGCAAACCCTAACTCTGCTTTTTCTGCCGCAAACACCTTCCAGAAACTCCTATTCACCTTTGCGATTGCGCTTGATTCCGCTCTTCCGCAAGGTATGATGGTGCCTAAGAAGAAGAAGAAGCAAGGGACCATCACACCTGTCATTCCCCCAATTGACCCCAACAACCAACTTCCATTCTGTGGTAACTATGCTTCCGTCGTTTCTGAGTCTGATCTACTTCACCTGGTTGAAATCGGGGTTTTGTCGTCGAAGGAGCTGTGCTCCTGGGGGTCTGGTAGGGATCACCGTCCCAATGGAGGATACCCACGAGTTAGTAGTTTTTGTTCCTTTCTTGATCTGAGGTCTAGGTCTGCTGGTTTCTCCTTTCGCTGCCTTCTCGATTTCTACTGCCTCAACTTAACTGAAAGTAGCCTAGAGGGGGTGAATAGGCTAATCTGAAAATTTGCACAACAAACTTCGAAAGATTGATAAATACACAGTTCAATTGGTGCAGGCCAGTTCAACAGCTACGTGCGCAAGTTGAACCACTCTAAACCAATCCAACTGTTTTATAAACTTTAGACTATAATCTACTCGAAAAAGTATTTCGCAAGTCCTTTTGAGAAGTAAAGTATAACTAAGTTATAATGAGAAGATGAATATGTAAAGGCTATTTCACTTCTAGATCTACTCTATGGAAAAATCTATATGTCAATCTTGCAAGTAAAAATATCTTAAGTTAAAGACAAGCAAGAAAACAAGACACAAGATTTAATTCGAGGTTCGGTCACACCACAAAGGTGTCCTACTCCCCGTTGAGGAGCCCACAAAGGACCAGGTCTTTTTCAACCCTAATCCTCCAAAGCCGACCACAAAAGTCAAGACAATCTCTTCTTATCTTAGCTCAAAGAGCGGGTGATACAAACTTCTTGGGGTCGTCCACAAATTTGGAGACTCCCAAGCAACCTCAAACGGTCTTGAAACCTAGGGTTTCAAGAACACCAAGAACGCATAAGAGGTGTTTGCACAAGCTCGAGATTTTAAAAGAGATGAGAGAGGAGAAATCAAATCATGAGCACAAGCACAAACCTCACACCCAAGAGCTCCTCCAACAAGGTTGAATCTTGAGGAAGATTTAAGTGTGAGAGAGAAGGGAGAGAGGAGTGCTTTTGTCTCAAGTTAGGTGAGCAATGAATGTGTAAGTGTCCAGCAGCATTAAAGAAGGGGGTAGAGGGTTCTATTTATAGTTAAGGCTCAAAAACTAGCCGTTTGACCAAAAACCCGGCTGAAGACCGGTTGAACCGCCCCCTAGGGCGGTTGAACCGCTCCTTAACAACTCTGGTGACCTGACTGCCAGTCGGACTAGCAGATTGCAAGTCAGAAGTCAGAGGGGTCAGAGGCCAGTTGAACTGCCCCCCAGGACCAGTTCAGCTGGTCTAGACCAGAGAGTTTATGAGAGAAAACCCCAGCTCAACTGCCTGGAGGCAAGTTCAGCTAGTGTATGGTCAAAGAGGTCCACAGCTGAAGTTGAAGTTCAGCTGGAGTTGAAAGCTCAACTCAGCTGAAGTCCAGCTCAGCTGAAAAGCTCAGCTGCAGCTGAAGAAGCTCAACTCAGCTGAAAAGCTCAACTGCAGCTGAACAAGTTCAGCTGCTTTTCAGCAGGAACAGTCTAGGTTTCTCAACCCTAACTTCTGTCAACCAAGGAATATTAAAGTGATTTTTTTACAAAAATAGCTTTTGAATTTGGGGACTTGAGCTATAGCAAACACCATTACCTGTGCGAAAAAGAATAAGAAAGAATTACATCCTGCAACTCAAGATTTACATAAAATTTTATATGTCCGTTGCATGAGGTCCTCGATGCTTCCTTAAGTTCCTGTTTCTTTCTAATCATACACTGGTAACAAAAACTGTTAGTACCCTTATTTGTTTTGTCATTAAATCACCAAAACCCTCATTAGGAGTTGATTGCACTTACAATCTCCCTCTTTTTGGTGATTGATGCCAAAATAATTAAGGTCAAAAAGATAAATATTTGAAATAGTAAAGTTCTTCTGAATGATTGTATGTAGATGGCTCCCCCTAAATGTGTGCATGAATGTGAATCAAGTGAGTTGACATAATATGTCATATGAGCAACACATTTAGAGATAGTGACCAGGTTCATACTAAATACAATCATCCGAGGGATGCAAGAGTGTCAAAAAAATTTTGTGATGCATATGACTATCTCTAAACACACATCATTTGTACTTCATAACAAAAGGAATCATTACAAACTGATGGGACAAGAATGATGGCCAGAAGACCATCATATTACATTGAATAATACGCCAGTAGTTTTATTTCATACATTAATAAGGGGATACAAGCTACAACAGTGGCCAAAACAAAAACAATAATCAAAAGAAAAATACAGAACGAAAAGAACCACAAATAGAATGACTAGAAATTTGGATTTTCTCCTCCTTTTTGGCAGCAAGTACCAAAAACGAGGAGAGAAGGAGAAGACATAGGAATCAATATCCTCCAGGAGGAGGATAGGACGGAGGATAGGATGTGTAGTCGGAAAAGAAGGTTTAAAAGAATATGGTCTTAATGATAAAACCTTTTCTGTAACCCTGGACAATGCTTGTCTCTACCATTTCATCAGAAAGTGCTTTCAGTCTCACTGGCAGGATTATCGAGCGTCGACGTCGACTGACCTCAGAGATGGTCGAGATGCTGACCTGCATCAAGGACTAGGAGGAAGGGAATGCAAGGACCCAACATACTGTTGAGAACAAAGAACTTGAAGACTCATTCTCTGATCTATATCTTGATGATGAACAAGTTCTAGTTGACACTCCAGGGTCCTCTCAATCTCAATCTCAGACACCTACTGATCCACAACCACATGTTGAAGACTGATCTTATTTAGCTAGTTTGCATACTTCAGCTTATGTGCCTGTAAGGCTGTAACTAAACTGTACACTGTAAACAATGACTGTGTGATATGTAAGAACACTAAAAGAGCTGTGGGTTGTACTCTTTTTTCCTATCTAGGGTTTTCTCACAAGGGTGAGTTTTTACCTAGATAGGTTTTTAATGAGGCAGCCATTGCACTAAACAGCTCAATATTAGGTATTTTAATATGTTTAACTATGTGTTTGTGAATGTATATGTGTTTTGTGTGATTTCTGTTGTAGTGCCCGGGCCAGCCCTGGCACTATGGGCTGGCCGTGCCTGCCGTGCCGGCACGGCATGGTTAAGGACCCTTAGTGCCGTGCCTGGGCCTAGGTTCAGGCACTAGTGCCGGGCCGGCACGACACGGTTAATAATCGTGCTAAACGGGCCGTGCCCTAACCGTGCCGTGCCTGGTCGTGCCAGTGCCGTGCCATGCCGGGCCGCCCATTTGGCCATCTATAAGCTCAATGTTATAAATAAGAATACAAATTTATATAGTGCATTATATATCCTATTTATTCGCAATCAAATAAAAACAACCAAAAAACTGATTACCGAATAAATACTGTTTCTGACCGTTTTCATCCCTACCTAGGAGGGAGAGGATGACCTGTCTCGGCTGCATAACGAAGAAAATCCTCATGCAGTCGGTCAGTCCTGCGACGACGCACAAACTCCTCGACCGCCCGAGTGCGGCACATGGCGAAGACGCCAAGAAGGCCCGTGGCCAGACGAATGAAAAGTCCCCGGCCTTGACCCCGTCCCTGGCCCGGACCACTTCCTCTCCCGCTGCGGTCCATCGGACATGAGGCAGCGGCGGCGCGAGAGGAGGATGGGTGATGTGGAGGCTGAGGAGGTGGCTCATCAGAGGAAGCAGGGCCTCCAGACCCTGAGGGAGCACGCTTCGTACGAGCAGATGGGTTGGTAGAATCAACCCAGTAGGGTACGTAGCGGGAGTGTTTGACAGGTTTTTCGAAGTGAGTCTGGGTGACCACTTCGATCATCTTCATAATAAAGGGTGCATGAAGACACCCCTTAAGAGGAGACCAGGAAGCACGAAGGATCTCTTCCCAGATCGTGTCAAACACATTGATACGGGCGAGACTGTTGGGAGCAAGGAGGAGAAGGAAGACCCGACTCTCCCCAAGGACGTTCATTTGATTCCCGCCCTTCGGGAGAACGGTCATCCTGGACAAAGAGTTAAGGTACCTGTAGTACCTATGCATGTTGGCGATCGTCCAGAACTCCCGATCCATAGAGACATGAATCAATTCAGTCTCCACCCGCATGGGCAACCGAATGTCATGAACTTGCATGTTGCTGCCCTGAATATCAGCATCAGAGAAGCCCAAAATATGGGCAAAACGACGGTAACGGACTTTGTGCCAGTTCCCCTGGATAAAGAAATACATGACTGGGTAATCATACCCATCAGCTTCTTCATCTACTTTCTTTACCCAGAGGGTGGCATAGAACTGAGCTACCACCTCATCGTTCCAGGGGTATTCCATTGTCATAATATTTCTTAACCCCTTTTTCTCCAGGTTACGGAGAGCTGACGTCATGTCAGCATCTCCCATATTCTCACAACCTTCCCAGTCAATAAACTGATGCCTGACGACTGGGTGTTTCTTGATAAAGATGACTGAATTATAGAAATCAGCCTGGAAAAGATTCCAGAACCGAGGGTCCTGGACACCAGGATGACGAGGTGTGAGAGAGGGGTTAGTGAACCTTAGACGTTGAAGGGTGAAAGGGAATTAGGCTTACACCTATTTTCTAAATGATTTTGGTGGTTGAATTGCCCAACACAAATAATTGGACTAACTAGTTTGCTCTAGTGTATAAGTTCTACAGGTACAAAAGGTTCACACTTAGCCAATAAAAAGACCAAGAAATGGATTCAACAAAGAGAGCAAGGGATAACCAAAGGCAGCCCTGGTATGGCGCACCGGACTGTCCGGTGTGCCACCGGACAGTGTCCGGTGCACCAGGACACTCCAGGCTGAACTCTTCACCTTCGGGAAAATCCAGGGGCGCTCCGCTATAATTCACCGGACATGTCCGGTGCACCAGAGGAGAGCGGCTCTGGAACTCGCCAGCGTCGAGAATTTGTCCGCTATAATTCACCGGACATGTCCGGTGCACACCGGACTGTCCGGTATGACAGCAGGCAACGGCTACTTCGCGCGGCAACGGCTACCTGCAACACATTAAATGCGCGCTAGCGCGCGCAGAGGAGCAGGCCACGTGCGGGTGGCGCACCGGACAGCCTACAGTGCATGTCCGGTGCACCACCGGACATCCTGGCGGGCCCACAAGTCAGAGCTCAACGGTCGGAACCCCAATGACTCGTTGACGTGGCTGGCGCACCGGACAGTATCCGGTGGCGCACCGGACTGTCCGGTGCGCCATACGATAGCCCACTTCCAACGGCCACTTTGTGGTGGTTGGGGCTATAAATACCCCAACCACCCCACATTCAATGGCATCCAAGTTTCTCCACTTCAACACTCTACAAGAGCTCTAGCATTCATTCCAAAGCACACAAAAAAGATCAAATCCTCTCCCAACTCCACATCAAGCCATAGTGATTAGAGAGAGTGATTTGCCGTGTTCTTTTGAGCTCTTGCGCTTGGATCACTTCTTTTCTTTCTCATTTGTTCTTGAGATCAACATTCATTCACTTGTAATCAAAGCAAGAGACACCAATTGTGTGGTGGTCCTTGTGGGGACTTTGTGTCCCAAGTGATTGAGAAGAAGAAGCTCACTCGATCCGTGGGATCGTTTGAGAGAGGGAAGGGTTGAAAGAAACCCGGCCTTTGTGGCCTCCTCAACGGGGAGTAGGTTTGCGAGAACCGAACCTCTGTAAAACAAATCCTCGTGTCACACTCCTTATTTGATTGCGATTTGTTTTGCACCCTCTCTCGTGGACTCGTTTATATATTTCTAACGCTATCCCGGCTTGTAGTTGTGATTATATTTGTAAATTTCAGTTTCGCCCTATTCACCCCCCTCTAGGCGACTTTCAATTGGTATCAGAGACCGGTGCTTCATTAGAGCCTAACCGCTCGAAGTGATGTCGGGAGATCACGCCAAGAGGGAGATGGAGACCGGCGACAAGCCCACTACAAGCCACTCATCGGAAGAGTCCCGCAACAAGGGGAAGGGGAAGGAGAAGAAATCTTCTTCCCACAAGTCGCATCGGAGTAGTGGCAAGCATAAGAAGATGAGGAAGGTCGTCTACTACGAGACCGACACTTCGTCACCATCCACATCCAGCTCCGATGCGCCGTCCGTCACTTCTAAGCGCCATGAGCGCAAGAAGTTTAGTAAGAACCCCCTACGCTATCCCCGCATTCCTAAGCATACACCTCTACTTTCCGTCCCATTAGGCAAACCACCAACTTTTGATGGTGAAGATTATGCAAGGTGGAGTGATTTAATGAAATTTCATCTAACCTCACTCCACAAAAGTATATGGGATGTAGTTGAGTTTGGTGTGCAGGTACCGTCCGTAGGGGATGAGGATTATGATGCGGACGAGGTAGCCCAAATCGAGCACTTCAACTCCCAAGCAACAACCATCCTCCTCGCCTCTCTAAGTAGGGAGGAATACAACAAGGTATAAGGACTAAAGAGCGCCAAGGAGGTTTGGGATGTGCTCAAGACCGCACACGAGGGTGATGAGCTCACCAAGATCACCAAGCGGGAAACGATCGAGAGGGAGCTCGGTCGCTTCCGTCTTCGCCAAGGAGAAGAGCCACAAGATATGTACAACCGGCTCAAGACCTTGGTGAATCAAGTGCGCAACCTCGGGAGCAAGAAATGGGATAACCACGAGGTGGTTAAGGTTATTCTGAGATCACTCATTTTCCTTAACCCTACTCAAGTACAATTAATTCGTGGCAATCCGAGATACACACTAATGACTCCCGAGGAAGTAATCGGGAATTTTGTGAGCTTTGAATATATGATCAAGGGCTCAAGGAAGATCAACGAGCTTGATGAGCCCTCCACTTCCGAAGCTCAACCCGTGGCACTTAAGGCGATGGAGGAAAAGAAGGAAGAGTCTACATCAAGTAGACAACCCATCGACGCCTCCAAACTCGACAATGAGGAGATGGCGCTCATCATCAATAGTTTCCGCCAAATCCTCAAACAAAGGAGGGGGAAAGACTACAAGCCCCGCTCCAAGAAAGTCTGTTACAAATGTGGTAAGCCCGGTCATTTTATTGCTAAATGTCCATTATCAAGTGATAGTGACAGGGACAACGACAAGAAGGGGAGAAGAAGGGAGAAGAAGAAATACTACAAGAAGGGTGGCGACGCTCATGTATGCCGCGAATGGGACTCGGACGAGAGCTCCTCCGACTCCTCCTCCGACGAGGACGCCGCCAACATCGCCGTCACCAAAGGCCTTCTCTTCCCCAACGTCGGCCACAAATGTCTCATGGCCAAGGACGGCAAAAAGAAGGTAAAATCAAGATCCTCCACCAAATATGAAACCTCTAGTGATGAGGATGATGCTAGAAATGAGGAGGATAACTTGCGCACTCTTTTTCCTAACCTAAACATGCAACAAAAAGAAAAATTGAATGAATTGATTAGTGCTATTCATGAGAAGGATGATCTCTTGGATTCTCAAGAGGACTTCCTTATTAAAGAAAATAAGAAGCATGTTAAGGTTAAGAATGCTTATGCTCTAGAAGTTGAAAAATGTCAAAAATTATCTAATGAGCTAAGCACATGCCATGATTTGATTGCCAACCTTAGAAATGAAAATGCTAGTTTAAATGCTAAGGTTGATTCTCATGTTTGTAATGTTTCAATTCCCAATCCTAGAAATGATAATATTGATTTACTTCCTAAGATTGATGAATTGAACATTTCTCTTGATAGCCTTAGATGTGAAAATGAAAAATTGCTTGCTAAGGCTAAAGAGTTAGATGTTTGCAATATTACAATTTCCGATCTTAGAGATAAGAATGATATTTTGCGTGCTAAGATTGTTGAACTTAATTCTTGCAAACCATCTACATCTACTATTGAGCATACTTCCATTTGTACTAGATGTAGAGATATTAATGTTGATGCTATCCATGATCACCTAGCCTTAATTAAGAAACAAAATGATCACATAGCTCAACTTAATGCTAAGATTAGTGAGCATGACTTAGAAAATGAAAAATTTAAATTTGCTAGAAGCATGCTCTATAATGGGAGACGCCCTAGCATTAAGGATGACATTGGCTTCCAAAGGGGAGACAATGTCAAAATTAATGCCCCTCCTAAGAAACTATCTAACTTTGTTAAGGGCAAGGCTCCCATGCCTCAGGATAACGAGGGTTACATTTTGTACCCTGCCGGTTATCCCGAGAGAAAAATTAGGAGAATTCATTCTAGGAAGTCTCACTCTGGCCCTAACCATGCTCTTATGTATAAGGGTGAGACATCTAGATCTAGGCAACCAACCGGTGCCAAGTTGCCTAAAAAGAAAACTCCTAATGCATCAAATGATCATGCCATTTTATTTAAAACCTTTGATGCATTATATGTGCTTACTAACAAATCCGGCAAGGTAGTTGCCAAGTTTGTTGGGGGCAAACATAAGGGTTCCAAGACTTGTGTTTGGGTACCCAAAGTTCTTGTTTCTAATGCCAAAGGACCCAAAACCGTTTGGGTACCTAAAACAAAGAACTAAACTTGTTTTGTAGGTTTATGCATCCGGGGGCACAAGTTGGATCATTGATAGCGGATGCACAAACCACATGACAGGGGAGAAAAAGATGTTCTCCTCATACAAGAAAAACCAAGATCCCCAACGAGCGATCACATTCGGGGATGGAAACCAAGGTTTGGTCAAAGGTTTGGGTAAAATTGCTATATCTCCTGACCATTCTATTTCCAATGTTTTTCTTATTGATTCCTTAGATTACAATTTGCTTTCTGTATCCCAATTATGTCAAATGGGCTACAACTGTTTATTTACTGATGTAGGTGTCACTGTCTTTAAAAGAAGTGATGATTCAATAGCATTTAAGGGAGTGTTAGAGGGTCAGCTATACTTGGTAGATTTTGATAGAGCTGAACTCGACACTTGCTTGATTGCTAAGACTAACATGGGTTGGCTCTGGCACCGCCGACTAGCCCATGTTGGAATGAAGAATCTTCATAAGCTTCTAAAGGGAGAACACATTTTAGGATTAACAAATGTTCATTTTGAGAAAGACAGGATTTGTAGCGCATGCCAAGCTGGGAAGCAAGTTGGTGCTCAACATCCACATAAGAACATCATGACGACTGACAGGCTACTGGAGCTCCTACACATGGATCTATTCGGCCTGATCGCTTACATAAGCATCGGCGGGAGTAAGTACTGTCTAGTCATTGTGGATGATTATTCTCGCTTCACTTGGGTGTTCTTGCAGGAAAAATCTCAAACCCAAGAAACTTTAAAGGGATTCTTAAGACGGGCTCAAAATGAGTTCAGCTTAAGGATCAAGAAAATTAGAAGCGACAACGGGACGGAGTTCAAGAACTCTCAAATTGAAGGCTTCCTTGAGGAGGAGGGCATCAAGCATGAGTTCTTTTCTCCATACACCCCACAACAAAATGGTGTAGTGGAGAGGAAGAATCGAACTCTATTGGACATGGCAAGAACCATGCTTGATGAGTACAAGACACCGGATCGGTTTTGGGCCAAGGCGGTTAACACCGCTTGCTACGCCATCAACCGGTTATATCTACACCGAATCGTCAAGAAGACATCATACGAACTCCTAACCGGTAAAAAGCCCAACATTTCATATTTTAGAGTCTTTGGTAGCAAATGTTTCATTCTTATTAAAAGAGGTAGAAAATCAAAATTTGCTCCTAAGACTGTAGAAGGCTTTTTACTAGGATATGACTCAAACACAAGGGCATATAGAGTCTTTAATAAGTCCTCAGGACTTGTTGAAGTTTCTTGTGACGTTGTGTTTGATGAGACTAATGGCTCTCAAGTAGAGCAAGTTGATCTTGATGAGATAGGTGAAGAAGAGGCTCCGTGCATCGCGCTAAGGAACATGTCCATTGGGGATGTGTGTCCTAAGGAATCCGAAGAGCCTCCAAATGCACAAGATCAACCATCCTCCTCTACGCAAGCATCTCCACCAACTCAAAATGAGGACAAGGCTCAAGTTGATCAAAATGATGAGCCACCTCAAGATGACGGCAATGATCAAGGGGGAGATGCAAATGATCAAGATAAGGAGGATGAACAACCAAGGCCGCCACACCCAAGAGTCCACCAAGCAATCCAACGAGATCACCCCGTCGACACCATCCTTGGCGATATTCATAAGGGGATAACTACTAGATCTCGGGTTGCACATTTTTGTGAACATTACTCTTTTGTTTCCTCTATTGAGCCAACCAGGGTAGAGGAAGCACTTCAAGATTTGGATTGGGTGGCGGCGATGGAAGAGGAGCTCAACAATTTCACGAGGAACGAGGTATGGCACTTAGTTCCACGTCCTAATCAAAATGTTGTAGGAACCAAATGGGTCTTCCGCAACAAACAAGACGAGCATGGTGTGGTGACAAGGAACAAAGCTCGACTCGTGGCCAAAGGGTATTCACAAGTCGAAGGTTTGGATTTCGGTGAAACCTATGCACCCGTAGCTAGGCTTGAGTCAATTCGCATTTTATTGGCCTATGCTACTTACCATGGCTTCAAGCTTTACCAAATGGACGTGAAGAGTGCCTTCCTCAATGGACCAATCAAGGAAGAGGTCTACGTTGAGCAACCTCTCGGCTTTGAAGACAGTAAGTACCCTAACCATGTCTATAGGCTCTCTAAGGTGCTTTATGGGCTCAAGCAAGCCCCAAGAGCATGGTATGAATGCCTTAGAGATTTCCTTATTGCTAATGGCTTCAAAGTCGGCAAGGCCGATCCTACTTTATTCACTAAGACTCTTGCAAAGGATTTGTTCGTATGCCAAATTTATGTTGATGATATCATATTTGGGTCTACTAACGAATCTACATGTGAGGAATTTAGTAGGATCATGACGCAAAAATTCGAGATGTCAATGATGAGGGAGTTGAAGTATTTTCTAGGATTCCAAGTCAAGCAACTCCAAGAGGGCACCTTCATTTGCCAAACGAAGTACACTCAAGACATTCTAAACAAGTTTGGAATGAAGGATGCCAAGCCCATCAAGACACCCATGGGAACAAATGGGCATCTCGACCTCGACACGGGAGGTAAATCCGTAGATCAAAAGGTATACCGGTCGATGATAGGTTCATTGCTTTATTTATGCGCATCTCGACCAGACATTATGCTTTCCTTTTGCATGTGTGCAAGATTCCAATCCGACCCTAAGGAATCTCACCTAACGGCCATAAAACAAATCTTGAGATATTTAGCTTATACTCCTAAGTTTGGGCTTTGGTACCCTCGGGGATCCACATTTGATTTAATTGGTTATTCGGATGCCGATTGGGCAGGGTGTAAAATTAATAGGAAGAGCACATCGGGGACTTGCCAGTTCTTGGGAAGATCCTTGGTGTCTTGGGCTTCAAAGAAGCAAAATTCGGTCGCTCTTTCAACCGCCGAAGCCGAGTATATTGTCGCAGGCCATTGTTGCGCGCAATTGTTTTGGATGAGGCAAACCCTACGGGACTATGGTTACAAATTAACCAAAGTTCCCCTTCTATGTGATAATGAGAGTGCAATCCGCATGGCGGATAATCCCGTTGAACATAGCTGCACTAAACACATAGTCATTCGGTATCATTTTCTTAGGGATCACCAACAAAATGGGGATATCGAGATTGCTTATATTAATACTAAAGATCAATTAGCCGATATCTTTACCAAGCCTCTTGATGAACAAACTTTTACCAAACATAGGCATGAGTTGAATATTCTTGCTTCTAGGAATTTCTTTTGTTAACTTGCACACATAGCTCATACATATACCTTTGATCATGTTTCTTGTATATATGCTATGACTAATGTGTTTTCAAGTGTATTTCAAACCAAGTCATAGGTATATTGAAAGGGAATTGGAGTCTCCGGCGAAGACAAAGGCTTCCACTCCGTAACTCATCCCTCGCCGACGCTCCAAGTCATGCTTCATCTTTGGGGGAGAAAGCATGAAGCAAAAGGACTCCGGTTTTGGTATAATCTTCACTCATATTTTATTTGCCAAACGGGAGAAAGTAGTTAGAAAAGGGCTTATATTTCACTCTAAGTATCCGTTTTTGGCGATTCATGCCAAAGGGGGAGAAAGTATTAGCCCAAATCAAAAGGACCGCACCACCACCCTAATTTTAAAATATTTTTCGATTGTTAAATTTCAAATTAGTATCATGATTTTTTCAATTTGGTATCTTATTGAGTTTATAAAGAGGGGATTTCAAAATTGGTATCTTAAAACTCTCTTGAACACTAAGAGGAGAATTTATTGAGGGGGAGTTTTGTTTAAGTCAAAGGAAAAGCATTTGAAACAGGGGGAGAAAATTTCAAATCTTGAAAAATGCTTCGCAAAATTTTATTCCTTTACCTTTGACTATTTGCAAAAGAACCTTGAAAAGATTTTACAAAAGGATTTGCAAAAACAAAACATGTGATGCAAGCGTGGTCCAAAATGTTAAATAAGAAAGAAACAATCCATGCGCATCCTAAGTATTTACATTGGCTCAATTCCAAGTAACCTTTGCACTTACATTATGCAAACTAGTTCAATTATATACTTTTATATTTGCTTTAGTTTGTGTCGGCGTTCCGAGACCAGGGGGTCCCCGAGCCGACGAGTGAGTGTGCCGCGTGCCCCAGCCCAGATGGGTCGAGCGCGTGGGCGAGCGCGAAGGGGGGAGAGAGCGAGAGCGAGGTGGCCGGAGCCGGGTCGTGAGGGAGTCGGAGATTCCCGCGGCCTTCGTGTTCGTCTCGCGCCCAGGTCGGGTGCGCTTGCAGTAGGGGGTTACAAGCGTCCGCGCGGGTGAGGGGAGCGAGCGGCCCCGAGAGAGCGCCTGCCCCTGCCCTTCGTTCCCGCGAGGCCAACCTTTTCTAAGAAGGCCCTAGTCCTTCCTTTTATAGGCGTAAGGAGAGGATCCAGGTGTACAAATGGGGGTGTAGCAAGGTGCTACGTGTCTAGCGGGGGAGAGCTAGTGCCCTAAGTACATGCCAAGGTGGCAGCCGGAGAGATCTTGGCACCCAGCTAGTGTGGCGTCGTGGCTTGATAGTCGCCTAGAGGGGGGGTGAATAGGGCGAAACTGAAATTTACAAAAATAATCACAACTACAAGCCGGGTTAGCGTTAGTAATAAAGAAACGAGTCCGCGAGAGAGGGCGTAAAACAAATCGCAAGCAAATAGAAGTGTGACACGCGGATTTGTTTTACCGAGGTTCGGTTCTCGCAAACCTACTCCCCGTTGAGGAGGCCACAAAGGCCGGGTCTCTTTCAACCCTTCCCTCTCTCAAACGATCCCACGGATCGAGTGAGCTTTCTCTTCTTCTCAATCAACCGGGAACAAAACTTCCCCGCAAGGGCCACCACACAATTGGTGCCTCTTGCCTTGGTTACAATTGAGTGATGATCTCAAGAACAAGTGAGAAAGAAAAGAATGCGATCCAAGCGCAAGAGCTCGAAAGAACACAAGTAAATCACTCTCTCTAGTCACTATGGAGTTGTGTGGAATTTGGAGAGGACTTGATCTATTTGGTGTGTCTAGAATTGAATGCTAGAGCTCTTGTAGTAGTTGAGAAGTGGAAAACTTGGATGGCAATGAATATATGTGGTTGGGAGGGCTTGAGTATGTCAACTAGATGACTTGGAATGTTGCTTGGACTCCCACACCTTGAAGTGGCCGGTTGGGGTGGTATTTATAGCCACCAACCAAAATCTAGCCGTTGGTGAAAGTTGTCTGTCGTATGGTGCACCAGACAGTCCGGTGCACACCGGACATGTCCGGTACGACAGCCATGTCACCAGACCGTTGGGGTTTCGACCGTTGGAGTTGGACTGCTGGGCCCGCCTGGATGTCCGGTGGCGCACCGGACATGTACTGTAGAGTGTCCGGTGCGCCACTACGCGCGTGCCTGACTTCTGCGCGCTCTGGCGCGCATTAATTGCTGTTGCAGGTGACCGTTGGCGCGAAGTAGCTGTTGCCCCGCAGTTACACCGGACAGTCCGGTGTACACCGGACATGTCCGGTGAATTATAGCGGAGCAGCCGTTGTAGTTTCCCGAAGCTGGCGAGTTCCTGAGGCCGCTCTTCCTTGGAGCACCGGACACTGTCCGGTGTACACCGGACAGTCCGGTGAATTATAGCGCGCCGGCTCCGAGAATTCCCGAAGGTGAAGAGTTTAAAGTCGATCTTCCCTGGTGCACCGGACATTGTCCGGTGGTGCACCGGACAGTCCGGTGCACCAGACCAGGGTGCCTTCGGTTGGCCCTTTGCTCCTTTGTTTGAACCCAAAACTTGGTCCTTTTATTGGCTAAGTGTGAACCTTTGGCACCTGTATAACTTATACACTAGAGCAAACTAGTTAGTCCAATTATTTGTGTTGGGCAATTCAACCACCAAAATTAATTAGGAACTAGGTGTAAGCCTAATTCCCTTTCAATCTCCCCCTTTTTGGTGATTGATGCCAACACAAACCAAAGCAAATATAAAAGTGCATAATTGAACTGGTTTGCATAATGTAAGTGCAAAGGTTGCTTGGAGTTGAGCCAATATAGATACTTACAAGATATGCATGGATTGTTTCTTCATTTTTAACATATTGGACCACGCTTGCACCACATGTTTTGTTTTTGCAAAGTATTTTGTAAATTCTTTTCAAAGTCTTTTTGCAAGATAGTCAAAGGTAAATGAGTAAGATTTTTGCGAAGCATTTTCAAGTTTGAAATTTTCTCCCTTTGTTTCAAATGCTTTTCCTTTGACTAAACAAAACTCCCCCTCAAATAAATTCTCCTCTTAGTGTTCAAGAGGGTTTTAAGACAA
Organism: Zea luxurians; assembly: GCA_029449295.1. NCBI lineage: Eukaryota > Viridiplantae > Streptophyta > Magnoliopsida > Poales > Poaceae > Zea > Zea luxurians. The sequence continues at coordinate 36,456,737 of JAOPSE010000001.1, read as the reverse complement.
CAATTTTGAAAATACTACTTGCTCCCCCTTTAGAACACAAAGAGATGCCAATTTGAAATTTACCAATTGAAAATCATTAATTTTAAAACTTAGGGTGATGGTGCGGTCCTTTTGCTTTGGGCCAATACTTTCTCCCCCTTTGGCATGGATCGCCAAAAACGGATACTTGGAATGAAATATAGGCCCTTTGAAGTACTTTCTCCTCCTTTGGTCATAAAATAAATGAGTGAAGATTATACCAAAGTTGGAGAGTGATGCGGAGCGACGGCGAAGGATAAGTAGTAGAGTGGAGTGGAAGCCTTGTCTTCGCCGAAGACTCCAATTCCCTTTCAATATACCTATGACTTGGTTTGAGATACACTTGAAAACACATTAGTCATAGCATATATAAAAGAGACATGATCAAAGGTACATTTATGAGCTATGTGTGCAAGACTAGCAAAAGAAATTCCTAGAATCAAGAATATTGAGCTCATGCCTAAGTCGGGTAAAAGATTGTTCATCAAGTGGCTTGGTAAAGATATCGGCTAATTGATCTTTGGTGTTAATGTAAGAAATCTCGATATCCCCCTTTTGTTGGTGATCCCGAAGAAAATGATACCGAATGGCTATGTGCTTAGTGCGGCTATGCTCGACGGGATTGTCGGCCATTTTGATTGCACTCTCATTGTCACATAGCAAAGGGACTTTGGTTAATTTGTAACCGTAGTCCCGCAGGGTTTGCCTCATCCAAAGCAATTGCGCGCAACAATGGCCTGCGGCAATATACTCAGCTTCGGCGGTAGAAAGAGCGACCGAATTTTGCTTCTTTGAAGCCCAAGACACCAAGGATCTTCCCAAGAACTGGCAAGTCCCCGATGTGCTCTTCCTGTTAATCCTACACCCTGCCCAATCGGCATCCGAATACCCAATCAAATCAAAAGTGGATCCCCGAGGGTACCAAAGCCCAAACTTAGGAGTATAAGCTAAATATCTCAAGATTCGTTTTACGGCCGTAAGGTGTGATTCCTTAGGGTCGGCTTGGAATCTTGCACACATGCAAACGGAAAGCATTATGTCCGGTCGAGATGCACATAAATAAAGCAATGAACCAATCATCGACCGGTATACCTTTTGATCCACGGACTTACCTCCCGTGTCGAGGTCGAGATGCCCATTTGTTCCCATGGGTGTCTTGATGGGCTTGGCATCCTTCATTCCAAACTTAGTTAGGATATCTTGAGTATACTTTGTTTGGCTAAGGAAGGTGCCCTCTTGGAGTTGCTTGACTTGAAATCCTAAGAAATATTTCAACTCCCCCATCATAGACATCTCGAACTTCTGTGTCATGATCCTACTAAATTCTTCACATGTAGATTTGTTAGTAGACCCAAAGATAATATCATCAACATAAATTTGGCATACAAACAAATCATTGTCAAGAGTCTTAGTGAATAAAGTAGGATCGGCCTTGCCGACTTTGAAGCCATTTGCAATAAGGAAATCTCTAAGGCATTCATACCATGCTCTTGGGGCTTGCTTGAGCCCATAAAGCGCCTTAGAGAGCCTATAAACATGGTTAGGATACTCACTGTCTTCAAAGCCGGGAGGTTGCTCAACATAGACTTCTTCCTTGATTGGTCCATTGAGGAAGGCACTCTTCACGTCCATTTGATAAAGCTTGAAGCCATGGTAAGTAGCATAGGCTAATAATATGCGAATTGACTCAAGCCTAGCTACGGGTGCATAGGTTTCACCAAAATCCAAACCTTCGACTTGTGAATACCCCTTGGCCACGAGTCGAGCTTTGTTCCTTGTCACCACACCATGCTCGTCTTGCTTGTTGCGGAAGACCCACTTGGTTCCTACAACATTTTGGTTAGGACGTGGAACTAAGTGCCATACCTCGTTCCTCGTGAAATTGTTGAGCTCCTCTTGCATCGCCATCACCCAATCCGAATCTTGAAGAGCTTCCTCTACCCTGTGTGGCTCAATAGAGGAAACAAACGAGTAATGTTCACAAAAATGAGCAACACGAGATCGAGTAGTTACCCCCTTATGAATGTCGCCGAGGATGGTGTCGACGGGGTGATCTCGTTGGATTGCTTGGTGGACTCTTGGGTGTGGCGGCCTTGGTTGATCATCCTCCTTGTCTTCATCATTTGCATCTCCCCCTTGATCGTTGCCGTCATTTTGAGGTGGCTCATCTTCTTGTTCAACATCTTGAGCCTCGTCCTCAATTTGAGTTGGTGGAGATGCTTGCGTGGAGGAGGATGGTTGATCTTGTGCATTTGAAGGCTCCTCGGATTCCTTAGGACACACATCCCCAATGGACATGTTCCTTAGTGCTATGCATGGAGCCTGTTCTTCACCTGTTTCATCAAGATCAACTTGCTCTACTTGAGAGCCGTTAGTCTCATCAAACACAACGTCACAAGAAACTTCAACAAGTCCTGAGGACTTATTAAAGACTCTATATGCCCTTGTGTTTGAGTTATATCCTAGTAAAAAGCCTTCTACAGTTTTAGGAGCAAATTTTGATTTTCTACCTCTTTTGACAAGAATAAAACATTTGCTACCAAAAACTCTAAAATATGAAATATTGGGCTTTTTACCGGTTAGGAGTTCATAAGATGTCTTCTTGAGGATTCGGTGAAGATATAACCGGTTGATGGCGTAGCAGGCGGTGTTGACCGCCTCGGCCCAAAACCGATCCGGTGTCTTGTACTTATCAAGCATGGTTCTTGCCATGTCCAATAGAGTTCGATTCTTCCTCTCCACTACACCATTTTGTTGTGGAGTGTAGGGAGAAGAGAACTCATGCTTGATGCCCTCCTCCTCAAGGAAGCCTTCTATTTGAGAGTTTTTGAACTCCGTTCCATTGTCGCTTCTAATTTTCTTGATCCTTAAGCCGAACTCATTTTGAGCTCGTCTCAAGAATCCCTTTAAGGTCTCTTGGGTATAAGATTTGTCCTGTAAAAAGAATACCCAAGTGAAGCGAGAATAATCATCCACAATTACAAGACAATACTTACTACCGCCGATGCTTATGTAAGCGATCGGGCCGAACAAATCCACGTGAAGGAGCTCCAGTGGCCTGTCGGTAGTCATGATGTTTTTGTGTGGATGATGGGTGCCAACTTGCTTCCCGGCTTGGCATGCGCTACAAATTCTGTCTTTCTCAAAATGAACATCGGTTAGTCCCAAAATGTGTTCTCCCTTTAGAAGCTTGTGAAGATTCTTCATTCCAACATGGGCTAGTCGGCGGTGCCAGAGCCAACCCAAGTTAGTCTTAGCAATCAAGCAAGTGTCGAGTTCAGCTCTATCAAAATCTACCAAGTATAGCTGACCCTCTAACACTCCCTTAAATGCTATTGAATCATCACTTCTTCTAAAGACAGTAACACCAGTATCAGTAAAAAGACAGTTGTAGCCCATTTGACATAATTGGGATACGGAAAGCAAATTGTAATCTAAAGAATCTACAAGAAAAACATTGGAAATAGAATGGTCAGGAGATATAGCAATTTTACCCAAACCTTTGACCAAACCTTGATTTCCATCCCCGAATGTGATAGCTCGTTGGGGATCTTGGTTTTTCTCATAGGAGGAGAACATCCTTTTCTCCCCTGTCATATGGTTTGTGCACCCGCTGTCGAGTATCCAACTTGAGCCCCCGGATGCATAAACCTACAAAACAAATTTAGTTCTTTGTTTTAGGTACCCAAACGGTTTTGGGTCCTTTGGCATTAGATATAAGAACTTTGGGTACCCAAACACAAGTCTTGGAGCCTTTGTGTTTGCCCCCAACAATTTTGGCAACTACCTTGCCGGATTTGCTAGTCAAAACATAAGATGCATCAAAAGTTTTAAATGAAATGGCATGATCATTTGATGCATTAGTAGTTTTCTTTCTAGGCAACTTGGCATGGGTTGGTTGCCTAGATCTAGATGTCTCACCCTTATACATAAAAGCATAATTAGGGCCAGAGTGAGACTTCCTAGAATGAATTTTCTTAATTTTACTCTCAGGATACCCGGCAGGGTACAAAATGTAACCCTCGTTATCCTGAGGCATGGGAGCCTTGCCCTTAACAAAGTTAGACAAGTTCTTAGGAGGGGCATTAATTTTGACATTGTCTCCCCTTTGGAAGCCAATGCCGTCCTTAATGCCCGGGCGTCTCCCATTATAGAGCATGCTTCTAGCCAATTTAAATTTTTCATTTTCTAAGTCATGCTCTCTAATTTTAGCATTAAGTTGTGCTATGTGATCATTTTGTTTTTTAATTAAGGCTAGGTGATCATGGATAGCATCAACATTAATATCTCTACATCTAGTACAAATGGAAACATGCTCAACATTAGATGTAGATGGTTTGCAAGATTTAAGTTCAACAACCTTAGCATGCAACATATCATTTTTAGTTCTAAGGTCGGAAATAGTAGCATTGCAAACATCAAAATCTTTAGCCTTAGCAATTAATTTCTCATTCTCATTTCTAAGGCTAGCAAGAGAAGTGTTCAATTTTTCAATCCTAGCAAGCAAATCATCATTATCATTTCTAGGAATTGAAACATTGCAAATATGAGAATCAACCTTAGCTAACAAATTTACATTTTCATTTCTAAGGTTGTCTATGGTCTCATGACAAGTACTTAGCTCACTAGACAATTTTTCACATTTTTCCATTTCTAGAGCATAAGCATTTTTAACCTTAACATGCTTCTTATTTTCTTTAATAAGGAAGTCCTCTTGAGAATCCAAGAGATCATCCTTCTCATGTATAGCACTAATCAATTCATTTAATTTTTCTTTTTGTTGCATGTTGAGGTTGGCAAAAAGAATACGCAAGTTATCCTCCTCATTTCTATCATCATCCTCATCACTAGATGTTTCATATTTAGTGGAGGACCTTGATTTTACCTTCTTTTTGCCGTCCTTGGCCATGAGACACTTGTGGCCGACGTTGGGGAAGAGGAGGCCCTTGGTGACGGTGATGTTGGCGGCGTCCTCGTCGTCGGAGGAGTCGCTTGAGCTTTCGTCGGAGTCCCACTCCCGACAAACATGGGCATCGCCGCCCTTCTTCTTGTAGTATTTCTTCTTTTCCTTCCTCTTGCCCTTCTTGTCGTCGCCCCTGTCACTATCACTAGACATAGGACATTTTGCAATAAAATGACCGGGCTTACCACACTTGTAGCAAACCTTCTTGGAACGGGACTTGTAATCCTTCCCCTTCCGTTGCTTGAGGATTTGCCGGAAGCTTTTGATGATTAGGGCCATCTCCTCGTTGTCGAGCTTGGAGGCGTCAATTGGTTGTCTACTTGGTGTAGACTCCTCCTTCTTCTCCTCCGTTGCCTTGAAGGCCACGGGTTGCGCCTCGGATGTGGAAGGTTCATCAAGCTCGTTGATCTTCTTGGAGCCCTTAATCATGCATTCAAAACTCACAAAATTCCCGATAACTTCCTCGGGGGTCATTAGTGGATATCTAGGATTACCACGAATTAATTGAACTTGTGTGGGGTTAAGGAAAATAAGTGCTCTTAGAATAACCTTAACCACTTCGTGGTCATCCCATTTTGCGCTCCCGAGGTTGCGCACTTGGTTCACCAAGGTCTTTAGCCGGTTGTACATGTCTTGTGGCTCCTCCCCTTGGCGAAGACGAAAACGACCGAGCTCCCCCTCGATCGTTTCCCGTTTGGTGATTTTGGTGAGTTCATCACCCTCGTGCGCCGTCTTGAGTAGGTCCCAAATCTCCTTGGCGTTCTTCAACCCTTGTACTTTGTTGTATTCCTCCTTGCTTAGTGAGGCAAGGAGAATGGTTGCGGCTTGGGAGTTGAAGTGCTCGATTTGGGCCACTTCGTCCGTGTCGTAGTCTTCATCCCCTACGGATGGTACCTGTACACCATACTCAACAATATCCCATAATCTTTTGTGGAGAGAGGTTAGATGAAATCACATCAAATTACTCCACATAGCATAATCTTCACCATTAAAAGTTGGTGGTTTGCCTAATGGGACGGATAGTAAAGGTGTATGTTTAGGAATGCGAGGGTAGCGTAGGGGAATCTTACTATACTTCTTACGCTCTTGGCGTTTAGAAGTGACGGACGCCGCGTCGGAGCCGGAGGTAGATGTCGATGAAGTGTCGGTCTCATAGTAGACCACCTTCCTCATCCTTTTATGCTTATCCCCACTCCGATGCGGCTTGTGAGAAGAAGATTTTTCCTTCTTCTCCTTGTGGTGAGAAGAGAAAGATCTTTTCTCCTTCCGCTTGGAGGAGTTCTTCTTCTTCTCTCTTCTCTTGGTGCGGGACTCTTCCGATGAAGATGAAGTGCTCCCTTGGCTTGTAGTGGGCTTGTCGCCGGTCTCCATCTCCTTCTTGGCGTGATCTCCCGACATCACTTCGAGCGGTTAGGCTCTAATGAAGTACCGGGCTTTGATACCAATTGATAGTCGCCTAGAGGGGGGGTGAATAGGGCAAAACTGAAATTTACAAAAATAATCACAACTACAAGCCGGGTTAGCGTTAGTAATAAAGAAACGAGTCCGCGAGAGAGGGCGTAAAACAAATCGCAAGCAAATAGAAGTGTGACACGCGGATTTGTTTTACCGAGGTTCGGTTCTCGCAAACCTACTCCCCGTTGAGGAGGCCACAAAGGCCGGGTCTCTTTCAACCCTTCCCTCTCTCAAACGATCCCACGGATCGAGTGAGCTTTCTCTTCTTCTCAATCAACCGGGAACAAAACTTCCCCGCAAGGGCCACCACACAATTGGTGCCTCTTGCCTTGGTTACAATTGAGTGATGATCTCAAGAACAAGTGAGAAAGAAAAGAATGCGATCCAAGCGCAAGAGCTCGAAAGAACACAAGTAAATCACTCTCTCTAGTCACTATGGAGTTGTGTGGAATTTGGAGAGGACTTGATCTATTTGGTGTGTCTAGAATTGAATGCTAGAGCTCTTGTAGTAGTTGAGAAGTGGAAAACTTGGATGGCAATGAATATATGTGGTTGGGAGGGCTTGAGTATGTCAACTAGATGACTTGGAATGTTGCTTGGACTCCCACACCTTGAAGTGGCCGGTTGGGGTGGTATTTATAGCCACCAACCAAAATCTAGCCGTTGGTGAAAGTTGTCTGTCGTATGGTGCACCAGACAGTCCGGTGCACACCGGACATGTCCGGTACGACAGCCATGTCACCAGACCGTTGGGGTTTCGACCGTTGGAGTTGGACTGCTGGGCCCGCCTGGATGTCCGGTGGCGCACCGGACATGTACTGTAGAGTGTCCGGTGCGCCACTACGCGCGTGCCTGACTTCTGCGCGCTCTGGCGCGCATTAATTGCTGTTGCAGGTGACCGTTGGCGCGAAGTAGCTGTTGCCCCGCAGTTACACCGGACAGTCCGGTGTACACCGGACATGTCCGGTGAATTATAGCGGAGCAGCCGTTGTAGTTTCCCGAAGCTGGCGAGTTCCTGAGGCCGCTCTTCCTTGGAGCACCGGACACTGTCCGGTGTACACCGGACAGTCCGGTGAATTATAGCGCGCCGGCTCCGAGAATTCCCGAAGGTGAAGAGTTTAAAGTCGATCTTCCCTGGTGCACCGGACATTGTCCGGTGGTGCACCGGACAGTCCGGTGCACCAGACCAGGGTGCCTTCGGTTGGCCCTTTGCTCCTTTGTTTGAACCCAAAACTTGGTCCTTTTATTGGCTAAGTGTGAACCTTTGGCACCTGTATAACTTATACACTAGAGCAAACTAGTTAGTCCAATTATTTGTGTTGGGCAATTCAACCACCAAAATTAATTAGGAACTAGGTGTAAGCCTAATTCCCTTTCATGGCTGTTGGAGAAGCAATGGAGCCGGACGGAGGGACAGCTGTCGGAGTGGTTGGGCCCTTGCTGACGTCCCCCTGCTTTCGTAAGAGAGCTGAGAGCCGCCGTCATCATGGGTCCAGCGGGGTGCCATCATTGCCTATCTGGCGGAGCTAGCCAGATGGGACGTCGGTCCTGTTCCCTGCGGCCCGAGTCGGCTCGAGGTAGGGTGATGATGGCGCTTCCTGTCGACGTGGCGGACTTGTGCCCTAGGTCGGGCGACGTGGAGGCTCCTCCGAGGCCGAGGCCGAGTCTGTCCTGCATGGCCGAGGCCGAACCTGAGCTCCCGGGTCGGGCGAGGCGGAGGTCGTTCGGCAGAGGTCGGGGTGGAGTCCGAGCCCTGGGTCGGGCGAAGCGAAGTCCATCGTCTTCCGGGGCCTTAGCCCGAATCCGAGCCCTGGGTCGGGCGGAGCGGAGTTCGCCGTCTTCCGGGGCCTTAGCCCGAGTCCGAGCCCTGGGTCGGGCGGAGCGGAGTTCGCCGTCTTCCGGGGCCTTAGCCCGAGTCCGAGCCCTGGTTCGGGCGGAGCGGAGTTCGCCGTCTTCCGGGACCTTAGCCCGAGTCCGAGCCCTGGGTCGGGCGGAGCGGAGTTCGCCGTCTTCCGGGGCCTCAGCCCGAGTCCGAGCCCTGGGTCGGGCGGAGCTTCCTCTGGCGCTTTTGGCCAAGCCTGGCTGCCCGTCAGTCTTACTCTTTGCGTTAAAGGCCCCAGTGACTTGGTCGGTCGGCGCGGTGATTTAGTCAGGGTTACTTCTTATCGAAGGCAAGGCCTCGGGCGAGCCGGAGATGTGTCTGCCGTGAAAGAGGAGGCCTCGGGCGAGACGGAAACATCTCAGGGTCGGCTGCCCTTGCCCGAGGCTAGGCTCGGGCGTGGCGTGATCGAGTCGCTCGTATGGACTGATCCCTGACTTAATCAAACCCATTAGGCCTCTGCAGCTTTATGCTGATGGGGGTTACCAGCTGAGAATTAGGCGTCTTGAGGGTACCCCTAATTCTGGTCCCCGACAGTAGCCCCCGAGCCTCGAAGGGAGTGTTAACACTCGCTTGGAGGCTTTTGTCGCACTTTTTTGCAAGGGGACCAGCCTTTCTCGGTTGTACTTTGTTCCGGTGGGTGCGCGCGAGCGCACCCGCCGGGTGTAGCCCCCGAGGCCTCGGAGGAGTGGTTTCACTCCTTCGAGGTCTTAATGCCTTGCGTAATGCTTCGGCTGGTCTGGTGGTTCCCTCATGCGAACAGGCCGTAGCCCGGGTGCGCTGTCGGGGCCCAAGTTCTCGGGCTGGTATGTTGACGCTGTCAACGGTTCGGCCGGAGCCGGGTTTGCGAGAGCAGCCCCCGAGCCTCCGCACAGAGCGAGAGGACGATCAGGGACAGACTCGGCTTTTTTACATACGCCCCTACGTCGCCTTTCCGCAAGGAGGAGGGGGGGAGAGCGCCATGTTACCCTCGATGGGCACCGAACATGGTGTCTCCGGTGAGCTGCAATCGGGTAATCCGAGTGGACGTCCGTGCCCCGTTCGTTGGGGGTCGGCTAGGGGCCCGGAGGCACGCCCAAAAGTACCTGCGAGTGATCTGCCGGACCCGGTCCCCTGGCGACGGGGTCCGAGGGCTCGTTGCCTCCCTCCGATGGGATTCCGTTATAGAGTCGTTCCCGCTGGTCTCGGAAATGTCCTAGGGTACCTCGGGAGCGCAGCCCGAGCCTTGGTTATGTATCGAACGTACCCCTGGTCATCCCTCGCTCGGTGTCTGAGGCGACTGTGAACCCTTCGGGGGGCCAGCCTTCGAACCCCTGATCAGTAAGGGGCGCGGAGCCCGAGTAGCCTGAGGCGGTCGTGGGACCTTTCGGGGGCCGACCTTCGAACCCCTGACCAGTAGTGGGTGTCGGGCCCACGCGATCTGAGGCGGCTGTTGAACCCTTCGGGGGGCCAGCCTTCGAACCCCTGATCAGTAAGGAGGCTCGGAGCCTAGTTCCTTCACGGGGAAGGATCCCTTTGGGGGTATCCCCCTTCCCGGTCCCTGTTGCAAGAGATAGAGAAAGAGGAAAAAGGGAAAAAGGATACGAAATTGAACGACGTGGCGTATCTATTTTGGTGTGGCCGTTTTGGCGAAGGCGAAACGTCGCCAGCTGCTTCCGCTAGAAGCGCTGCCCGTCGAGCCGCGAAGTTAATGCGCCGGGGCGAGTAGTTGGCGAGGCTGCCGTTGCGTGCGCGAGCCGTTCGAGGAACGGCTGTTTTGCTTTGCGTTTTTTGAACCCCGCGTCCGGTTCGGGCGGTGCGTTGGAACCGTCTTTACCTGGGTCTTTATATACCCCGGAGAGGGCCCGGTGACGGTTCTCGACTTCGCTTCTTGTCTCCCTCTTAGGCTTTTTCACAGTCTGAGAGATCCAGCCAGGGAAAAGAAAACCGCCCTCCCCTGTCCTTCGCGTCGCCACCCTTTCTGCTTCGGCGATGGCTGACCGGGTGACCATCATCCCGCCGCGCGACCCGTGGCCCTTCTCTACGGTGACGGCGGGTGATCTGGAGGACCTCGTCGGCGAGGGTTTGCTCCGCCCCCTCACCGACGAGCAGCGGCCGGAATGGATTCCTCCCGCGGGTGGAGTCACTCCATCCCCTCCGCCGGGGTACGTTGTGAGCTTCATCTCCTTCCATGAGCGGGGATTTGGTGTGCCGATGAGCCGCTTTATGCGGGCCATCCTGTTCCATTACGGGGTGGAGTTGCACAACCTCACCCCCAACTCCATCGCGCAGGCCGCTATCTTCGTGGCGGTGTGCGAGGGGTATTTGGGGATCGCCCCCCACTGGGATTTGTGGACCCATCTCTTCTTCGCCGAGCTTTTTGCCTCGCCGACGGGGGAGAGGAAGGTCCGTGCAGCGGTGCGGGCCGGCGGCTGCACCCTTTTGTTGAGGCAGTCGCGGTCGTTGCAGTATATCCCCGCCGTCCTCGCATCCTCAAACAAGGGTTGGCAGCGCCGGTGGTTCTACCTCCGGAACGACGGAGAGTTGCTCCCGCCGTTCTCTCAGCGGGTTGTCACCGCCGCTCCCGACGCCTGGCGCCACGGGACTCCACACGAGAGGCAGAAGAACCTCGAACCTCTTCTTCAGGCCCTGAAGGCGTTGCGGGAGGGAGGACTCACCGCCGCGGGTGTGGTTGCCGCCATCCACCGTCGGAGGGTGCTCCCTCTGGCCGAACGGCGGCTGTCGCTTTGGGAGATGACCCTGGAGGCCGACTGGGAGGGGTCACGGATGTCCCCTGATCCTCTTCCCCATGACGCCCTCCAATGGCGGGTGTCGGCCGCGATGGGGAAGCCGGACTCCCATGCCTTCTCCCAGCCTCGAATGCGCCCCGACCAGGGGTGCGTCGCTCTGGTGAGTGTTCGCTCCTTCCTTCCTCATATACCGGGTTGTTCCCGGTTCTCACGATTGGGTTTCTTTCCCTCCCCCCCCCTTTTTAGGAGGTGGGGCGGCACAAACCCTCCTTACCGCGGGTCCTGGAGGACGCGGTGGGTCGGGCAGCGCGGCGGGTCGCCGCGGAGGAGGAGAAAAAGAAAAAGGACGCGGAGAAGGCCCGGGCCCGCAAGCGGAGGCGGGCTCGGGACGCCCTGGAGAAACGCCGTCGCCAGCAGGAGAGGGAAGGACTCCCCAGGGAGCTGTCGCCGGAGACATCCGACGACGACGATGACGATGATGAAGAGGAGGAGGATGACATGGCCGCCCGTCTCGGCCTCAGCCCCAGCTTGGGGTGTGGCCGAGAGCTGTCGAGTCAGCCCCCGAGCGGGCCGATATCGTCGGTTTCCGGGGCCGAGACGCCGGATCCCCGACCTGAGGGGCGGGGGCAACCCGAGAGGGTACTTGACCCCCCGGCTGGAGGAGCTGACGCGACTCCAGGGAGCCGGGCTGAGGGGTTCGTCCCTCTAGAGCCGTCCCCCGCGCCGGCAGCGCGGGGGAGCGGTCCTCGGGTTGTCATGGCGGCGCCTGGGTAGTCCGCCTCTCAGGCGTCAGGGGCGCCCAAGGCGAGGGCGGCGCCAGGGCTGTTGGCGAGGCGGACCTCGGCAGTGGTTCCAGGGAGCGGGAGCCAAGAGACCTCCCCCCAGGCACAGTGGATCATGGCCCGGAGCGGGTAAGTACCTTGGAATGTCTCCGTCCCGGCGCTTCATTCATACGTCTTGGCCGTGATTTTCCCTTTCTTCTTTTTTCCAGCAAGCGGAGCCATGGCCCTACCGACCTGGCGCCCCGGAAGGCCCTTAAGACGGTGTTGGTCCAGGCGGCTGGCGCCATCCCGGGCCCCGCCGCTCAGCCGACCCTTTCGCAGGGCGCTTCGCCGCATGGGGCTCAGGCGTCGTATGTCCCAGGAGAGCAGGTCCCCGAGGCGGGCTCCTCTGCCGAGGCGGCCATCGTGATCGGGGAGGCGGCCTGCGTCGACGCGGTCCCGAGCCCGCCTGCCGTGTCGGCCATGCCGGCGCCTGCCGCCACCGCAGTTGGCACCGCCCCAGTCGGAGAGCATATGGTTGCTGCCGACGTTGAGACGGCCATAGCGTCGGCGCCCAGGGCCTCGGAAGGGGTGGACGCGCAGCTCATCCAGGCGGGCGGCAGCCTCGTCGCAGTGCGGCGGAGCCCCGAGGCCCGGGGCCAGTTGCTCCGATTCCGGACCCGCGAGGCTCCGGACCCCATCTTCGTTCTTGACGACGAACAGGAGGACCGGTCCTGGGACGAGCTCCGCAATCGTGCGGAAGCAGCGGTGGGGTCGCTCCGATCGTCGCTGGAGGTTCTCTGCGGGGACGTCCCCAAAATCCTCCAGGTAACGGTTTCAGGCATACCTTCTCCCTTCTGCGAGCGAGGCGTTCGTCGTGATGCCTTGTCTTCCTTTCTAGGATCTGACGGACCGGAGCGCCGCCAAGTCGTCGTTCATCCGCCGCGAGGTCGACGTCTGGGGCTCGCTGCGGTCCCTGAGGACTTCGCTCGCCAGAGCTACCTCGCGCCTCTCTCAGCAGGACGCTAAGATAGCGGACCTCCAGTTGCTCTGTGCTGACCTGAGGGCCGAGGCGGCGGCGGCGCGCACAGAGGCGCTACGGCAGCGGTCGGAGCTCGTCCAGGTTGCCGAGGAGCGGGACCAATCTCGGGGCCAGGCTGCCGAGGCCGAAAGCCGGGCCAAGACCCTCGCGGCCGATCTGGCCGCAGCCCAAGTCGCGGCCTCGGAGCAGCGCGTCCGAGCCGGAGGTATGGCTCGACCGTCCTCGGTTCTCGTTCTTGTCCGTTTCTTCCGCTTGTGTTTGAGGTCTCTCTTCTGGTTGTTCGCAGAGCTTGAGTCTGCCCTCGACGAGTCGGCCAAAGCGCTCGCCGAGGCGCTTGCCGGGGCTGCTGAGCAGAGGGAGGCCGATCTCGCGGCCATGTCCGAGGCCGTCTCGGATGCCTATCGGACCCTTGGTCCCGGCGACGTCCCTTCAGGAAGCTCCCCCCAAAGCCGTCTTCAAGCCCTAGGTGGTTACGCGCGCGGTAAAGTCCGCGGGGCGCTACACCACGGCGTCAGGCGGGCCTTCGCCGTGCTCGCTTCCCACTACGTCGTGGACCTAGAGCGGGTCAGTGAGGGGTATTGCCTTCCTGACGAAGACGAGGCCGCCCTGGCGGAAGTTCAGCAGCTCGACGCGGTCGCTGCGGGTCCGAGCGCGGCGCTGGCGACCATCTTCGAGGCGGAGATTCTTCCTCCTGTGCCGCCGCCGGAAGCGGAGGTGGACCTTACCGACGGCGGGAGTGGAGCTGAGGGCGCGGCGCCTTCCCAAGGCGATGCCTGACTTTTGTTGGGACAATTTCTGTTGGATGTGCGATTTGCCGCGGCCGCCGAGGCCTGGACACTTTATTTCTCTTGCGTGAAGTCATACTCTTTTCTGTTTCAATTTGCGCGCCTGGCCCGACTTGTCGACAACAGGGTGATTTCCCGAGCTGGGTCCTTTTTCGTGGCAGGCGATGAGTGAGGTGTCCCTAGCCCGGAGGCATAGGTGTTCCTCGGCTCAGTCGGTCTCGCCACTCATTTGTACCCAAGTTCGCTCCTCGGGACCCTGCTTCTGACGTATCCGGGAGAACGCAAAAAACCCCTTCTTGATCGAAAAAAGAATTTTTTGACACGGAGAGGCGCATCCAAACTCGACGAGAGGGGTTCCCCCTTTTTAGCCCCCGAGGGAGGGTCGGGCTCCGCCGGGGCGAGGCCGACCCTTCCTTGATGACTGATTCTCGTGTGTGAGTGGGGGAAGGGCGTAGCCCCCGAGCGTCGTCCGTGCAGAGGCCGTTTGACAAGTCGGGCTCCTGCCCGAATATCCGGCGAGTGCTCGGTGACATCCCTCGGTATGCCAAGCATGTCCGAGGGACCCCACGCAAAAATGTCAGCGTTTGCGCGGGGAAAGTCGACGAGTACTGCTTCCTATTTGGGGTCGAGCCCGGAACTGATCCAGATCTGCTTGGAGGTATCGCCGCTGGGGTCGAGAGGGACGGCCTTAACCGTCTCCGCTGGCTCGAAGTTGCCGGCATGTCGCTTTACGTCCGGCACCTCTCGGGAGAGGCTTTCCAGGTCGGCAATGAGGGCCTCGGACTCGGCGAGGGCCTCGGCGTACTCCACGCACTCCACATCGCATTCGAATGCGTGTTTGTACGTGGGGCCGACGGTGATGACCCCGTTGGGGCCCGGCATCTTGAGCTTCAGGTAGGTGTAGTTGGGGATGGCCATGAACTTCGCGTAGCATGGCCTTCCCAACACTGCGTGGTAGGTCCCTCGGAACCCGACCACCTCGAACGTCAAAGTCTCCCTTCGGAAGTTGGAGGGTGTTCCGAAGCAGACAGGAAGGTCGATCTGTCCGAGGGGCTGGACGCGCTTCCCGGGGATGATTCCGTGGAAGGGCGCAGCGCCTGCTCGGACGGATGACAGATCGACGTGCAGGAGCCTGAGGGTCTCAGCGTAGATGATGTTGAGGCAGCTGCCCCCATCCATCAGGACCTTGGTGAGCCTGACGTCGCCGATGACGGGATCGACGACGAGCGGGTACTTCCCTGGGCTCGGCACGTGGTCGGGGTGGTCATCCTGGTCGAAGGTGATGGGCTTGTCGGACCAGTCTAGGTAGACTGGCGCCGCCACCTTCACCGAGCAGACCTCCCGACGCTCCTGCTTACAATGCCGAGCCGAGGCATTCGCCGCATGCCCTCCGTAGATCATGAAGCAGTCGCGGACCTCGGGGAACTCTCCTGCTTGGTGATCTTCCTTTTTGCCGTCGTCGCGGGCCCTGTCACCCTCTGCGGGTGGCCCGGCCCGGTGGAAGTGGCGCCGAAGCATGACGCACTCCTCGAGGGTGTGCTTGACGGGCCCCTGATGGTAGGGGCACGTCTCCTTGAGTGCCTTGTCGAAGAGGTTGGCGCCTCCGGGGGGCTTCCGAGGGTTCTTGTACTCGGCGGCGGCGACAAGGTCCGTGCTGGCGGCGTCGCGTTTCGCTTGCGACTTCCTCCTGCCTTTCTTCTTGGCGCCGAGCGGAGTAGACGCCTCGGGGGCATCTTCCAACGGGCGGCCCTGGGGCTGCTTGTCCTTTCGGAAGATGGCCTCGACCGCCTCCTGACCAGAGGCGAACTTGGTGGCGATGTCCATCAGCTCGCTCGCCCTGGTGGGGGTCTTGCGACCCAACTTGCTCACCAAGTCACGGCAGGTGGTGCCGGCAAGGAACGCGCCGATGACATCGGAGTCGGTGATGTTGGGCAGCTCAGTGCGCTGCTTCGAGAATCGCCGGATGTAGTCCCGAAGGGACTCTCCCGGCTATTGCCGGCAGCTTCGGAGGTCCCAGGAATTCCCGGGGCGCACGTTCGTGCCCTGGAAGTTGCCGGCGAAGGCTTGGACCAGATCCTCCCAGTTGGAAATCTGCCCCGGAGGCAGGTGCTCCAACCAAGCGCGAGCGGTGTCGGAGAGGAACAGGGGGAGGTTGCGGATGATGAGGTTGTCGTCGTCCGTCCCACCCAGTTGACAGGCCAGGCGGTAGTCCGTCAGCCACAATTCCGGTCTCGTTTCCCCCGAGTACTTTGTGATAGTAGTCGGGGGTCGGAATCGGGGCGGAAACGGCGCCCGCCGAATGGCCTGGCTGAAGACCTGCGGACCGGGTGGTTCGGGCGAGGGACTCCGATCCTCCCCGCTGTCGTAGCGTCCCCCACGCCTGGGGTGATAACCCCGGCGCACCCTTTCGTCGAGGCGGGCCCGACGGTCGCGATGAGGGTGCTCATCACCGAGGTGGCCCGGGGCCGCAGGCGCGGTATTGCGCGTGCGCCCGGTGTAGACTGAGGCTTCCTGCATGAGTCGGGAAGTCGCGGCACGAGGTTCCGAGGGGTACCCCTGCCTTCGGGAGGCAGAGCTCTCGGCCCACCGGGCCGCAGCGCCTTCCAGGAGATGCTTGAGCTCTCCCTGGATTCGCCGACCCTCGGTGGTTGATGACTCCGGCATCGCGCGGAGGAGCATCGCCGCGGCTGCCAGGTCCTGACCGGTTCCGCCGGATGCGGGTGGCGGTCTGTCCCTGGCATCGTTAGCGATGCGGTGCTGGAGACCTTGGGGCAGGTGACGTATTTCTCCGGCCGGGGGCTGGCTCGCCCATACCTGCCCGATGTTCCGGCGGATTGCCTCGAGCGCTCCTGCTCCCTCATCGAACCCGGCCTGCGCCCCGCGGACTTGCTCGAGCTGTGGGTCGTGACCCCCCGCCGGAACAGGGACCACAGCTAGCTCCCGCGGGATGTCGGCGCGAGGCGCTGGCCTAGGGGGATCACCATCCTCCGGCATGCCGAGACAGCTGCCTCCGGAGGGATCCCCTAGCTCGACGTGGAAACATTCGCGGCTCGGGCCGCAGTCCTTGTCGTCAAGGCTTCGGCTGCCGTCGGAACAGTCGGAGAGGCAGTAGTTGCATGCGGTCATGAAGTCCCGCATGGCACTGGGGTTGCCAGATCCAGAGAAATCCCAGCAGATGCTGGGGTCGTCATCTTCCTCGGACCCAGAGGGTCCGTAGGTCGAGACACCCGTCAATCGGTCCCAAGGCGACCGCACACGAAACCCTAGAGAGGTTGCACTCGCCTCAACGTGAGCGCCCGCCAAAGCGAGGCCGCCAGGCGGGTTGAGGCCGAGTCGAAATGACGAAGAATGGGAATCAGCCCGTACCTTTTGGTCGACGAGGATCGACGAAGTCGCATCGGGGGCTGATCGTGCTGTCGTCCTGGGTGCGAGGGCAACGTCCTGCAGGCCCTCCGTGAGCGTGCTGGCGTCGTCCACTTGCTCGGAATCGGCGTGTTGCGGGGGGACGGCGCTCGCCTTCGCCTCAAACGTGTGGGTGATGCCCGATGCGTCCTCCGTTGGGGCGCTGGGGATGTCGATTTGCTTGACAGTCGACTGAGCGCAGCCTCCCGCTCGGCCTTGGTTGCCCCGCCTCCTCCTCCGATGGCGAGGGAGAGGATGGGGTGACCTCGAAAGTTGTCCTTCCCCCACGCGGGAAAGACGTCGTCGATTCCGCCGCCGGCGGGCGGGCTGTCCGCCACCGTTGTCGCTGTCGCGCGGCGGTGGAAGGAGTATCATGTTGTAGTTGCCGTCGAAAGACACGAACTCGAGACTCCCGAAACGGAGCACCGTCCCGGGTTGAAGAGGTCGTTGGAGACTGCCCATCTGGAGCTTGACGGGAAACTGCTCGTCAACACGCAGCGTGCCCCTACCTGGCGCGCCAACTGTCGGCGTTCCGAGACTGGGGGGTCCCCGAGCCGACGAGTGAGTGTGTCGCGTGCCCCAGCCCAGATGGGTCGAGCGCGTGGGCGAGCGCGAAGGGGGGAGAGAGAGCGAGAGCGAGGTGGCCGGAGCCGGGTCGTGAGGGAGTCGGAGATTCCCGCGGCCTTCGTGTTCGTCCCGCGCCCAGGTCGGGTGCGCTTGCAGTAGGGGGTTACAAGCGTCCGCGCGGGTGAGGGGAGCGAGCGGCCCCGAGAGAGCGCCTGCCCCTGCCCTTCGTTCCCGCGAGGCCAACCTTTTCTAAGAAGGCCCTGGTCCTTCCTTTTATAGGCGTAAGGAGAGGATCCAGGTGTACAAATGGGGGTGTAGCAAGGTGCTACGTGTCTAGCGGGGGAGAGCTAGTGCCCTAAGTACATGCCAAGGTGGCAGCCGGAGAGATCTTGGCACCCAGCTAGTGTGGCGTCGTGGCTGTTGGAGAAGCAATGGAGCCGGACGGAGGGACAGCTGTCGGAGTGGTTGGGCCCTTGCTGACGTCCCCCTGCTTTCGTAAGAGAGCTGAGAGCCGCCGTCGTCATGGGTCCAGCGGGGTGCCATCATTGCCTATCTGGCGGAGCTAGCCAGATGGGACGTCGGTCCTGTTCCCTGCGGCCCGAGTCGGCTCGGGGTAGGGTGATGATGGCGCTTCCTGTCGACGTGGCGGACTTGTGCCCTAGGTCGGGCGACGTGGAGGCTCCTCCGAGGCCGAGGCCGAGTCTGTCCTGCATGGCCGAGGCCGAACCTGAGCTCCCGGGTCGGGCGAGGCGGAGGTCGTTCGGCAGAGGTCAGGGTGGAGTCCGAGCCCTGGGTCGGGCGAAGCGAAGTCCATCGTCTTCCGGGGCCTTAGCCCGAGTCCGAGCCCTGGGTCGGGCGAAGCGGAGTTCGCCGTCTTCCGGGGCCTTAGCCCGAGTCCGAGCCCTGGGTCGGGCGGAGCGGAGTTCGCCGTCTTCCGGGGCCTTAGCCCGAGTCCGAGCCCTGGTTCGGGCGGAGCGGAGTTCGCCGTCTTCCGGGACCTTAGCCCGAGTCTGAGCCCTGGGTCGGGCGGAGCAGAGTTCGCCGTCTTCCGGGGCCTCAGCCCGAGTCCGAGCCCTGGGTCGGGCGGAGCTTCCTCTGGCGCTTTTGGCCAAGCCTGGCTGCCCGTCAGTCTTACTCTTTGCGTTAAAGGCCCCAGTGACTTGGTCGGTCGGTGCGGTGATTTAGTCAGGGTTACTTCTTATCGAAGGCAAGGCCTCGGGCGAGCCGGAGATGTGTCTGCCGTGAAAGAGGAGGTCTCGGGCGAGACGGAAACATCTCAGGGTCGGCTGCCCTTGCCCGAGGCTAGGCTCGGGCGTGGCGTGATCGAGTCGCTCGTATGGACTGATCCCTGACTTAATCAAACCCATCAGGCCTCTGCAGCTTTATGCTGATGGGGGTTACCAGCTGAGAATTAGGCGTCTTGAGGGTACCCCTAATTATGGTCCCCGACAGTTTGTGTTAGCATCAATCACCAAAAAGGGGGAGATTGAAAGGGAATTAGGCTTACACCTATTTCCTAAATGATTTTGGTGGTTGAATTGTCCAACACAAATAATTGGACTAACTAGTTTGCTCTAGTGTATAAGTTCTACAGGTGCAAAAGGTTCACACTTAGCCAATAAAAAGACCAAGAAATGGATTCAACAAAGAGAGCAAGGGATAACCAAAGGCAGCCATGGTATGGCGCACCGGACTGTCCGGTGTGCCACCGGACAGTGTCCGGTGCACCACCGGACAGTGTCCAGTGCACCAGGGCACTCCAGGCTGAACTCTTCACCTTCGGGAATATCCAGGGGCACTCCGCTATAATTCACCGGACATGTCCGGTGTACACCGGACAGTGTCCGGTGCACCAGAGGAGAGCGGCTCTGGAACTCGCCAGCGTCGGGAATTCGTCCGCTATAATTCACCAGACATGTCCGGTGCGCACCGGACTGTCCGGTGTGACAGCAGGCAACGACTACTTCGCGCGGCAACGGCTACCTGCAACGCATTAAATGCGCGCCAGCGCGCGCAGAGGAGCAGGCCACGCGCGGGTGGCGCACCGGACAGCCTACAGTGCACGTCCGGTGCACCACTGGACGTCCTGGTGGGCCCACAAGTCAGAGCTCAACGGTCGGAACCCCAACGGCTCGCTGACGTGGCTGGCGCACCGGACAGTGTCCGGTGGCGCACCGGACTGTCCGGTGCGCCATACGACAGCTCACTTCCAACGGCCACTTTGTGGTGGTTGGGGCTATAAATACCCCAACCACCCCACATTCAATGGCATCCAAGTTTCTCCACTTCAACAATCTACAAGAGCTCTAGCATTCATTCCAAAGCACACAAAAGAGATCAAATCCTCTCCCAACTCCATATCAAGCCATAGTGATTAGAGAGAGTGATTTGTCGTGTTCTTTTGAGCTCTTGCGCTTGGATCGCTTCTTTTCTTTCTCATTTGTTCTTGAGATCAACATTCATTCACTTGTAATCAAAGCAAGAGACATCAATTGTGTGGTGGTCCTTGTGGGGACTTTGTGTCCTAAGTGATTGAGAAGAAGAAGCTCACTCGATCCGTGGGATCGTTTGAGAGAGGGAAGGGTTGAAAGAAACCCGGCCTTTGTGGCCTCCTCAACGGGGAGTAGGTTTGCGAGAACCGAACCTTGGAAAACAAATCCTCATGTCACACTCCTTATTTGATTGCGATTTGTTTTGCACCCTCTCTCGCAGACTCGTTTATATATTTCTAACGCTATCCCGGCTTGTAGTTGTGATTATATTTGTAAATTTCAGTTTCGCCCTATTCACCCCCCCTCTAGGCGACTTTCAAAGGGCGTCCACCCCCTTCAGAGAGAAGTCGAATGAAGGTTCATTAGGTCCCCGGGCTACATTCGTCGGATGCATGTGCAGGCCGGTGATGTAGGGAGCGTCAGACGGCGGAAGATCGACGACGTCATCGAACGCTCCATCCTCCTCATGGCAAGGAGCGTATCCGGAGGAGGTGCTGCGGCGAGGACGAGTGACGCCAACCTTTTAGCGCCTCCTGCGAGCAGGCTATGAGGGCATCGAGGATCCCTCTCCTTCCATCTGACCAGAGCCGCGTCCTCTCTTAGAAAGGGAACAACGAGGCGGAGGAGAGGGAACCGGAGATTCCTCCTAAATCTCATCAGAGTCGCTGCTGAACTCTATCACAGATGGGTTGCGGCGACGCACCATGTTTGGAGAGGCTTTGGGAAGCTTGACCGATTGAGGCGAGTGAGTGAGGAGGCTCAAGCAAGGCTGAAATGCTAAGGCTTGAATGATTGTGAGTGAGGGAAGAAAGGGGGAAGGCATATAAATAGGCAGCTGAACTGGTCACCAGGGACCGTTTCAACTGCCTCCCCAGACTAGTTCAACCAGTGTTGAGCAGAGTGGTCAAGTGACCAGATTCGGTCAGGAGAAAAAAGCCAAAAAAATTCTGACGCAACTGCAAAAAGGTGACTGATGGGACATAAAATAAAGCTGCAGATTCCAAAAGCAAAAGTTGAAAAAAGTGTTGCACAATTTTTTGAAAAGGTACTGGAAAAAGTGTCTGAAAAAGTGCTGCATTAAAGTGACCTAACGACTGCAAAAGCTGCTACGCAGACTGAAAAAGCGTCTGAAAAGGCGCTGACACGGTCTGCAAAAGTGGTTGAGTAGACAGAAAACTGGTTAGCCTGACCGGTCAGGTCCAGACCGGTTCAACCGGCCCCCCACACCGGTTCAACCGGTTTCGGTCAGGGGAGATTCTGGTTTCCCCTGGTTAAAAATAGCTGAGCTGAAGTTCAACTCAGAAGTTCAGCTGGTCTCTTCCAGCTGAACTAGAAAGTTCAGCTGGCCAAATCAGTTGAGCTTCGAGTGAAATTTTAAAATAATTTTTAACACTAAACCACATTTTAATTTTAACATTTTCACAAAGTTTTGAATGAACATCACTAAAATTTAAACCTTTTAAACAAAGAGCAGTGAATCAATCAATCTTTGTGTCCGTTTTCAAGTTAAGTTACGAGAATCCAAGATATTTAATTCACTCCTAAGGAAGCAAAATCTAGTCTCATCGAGTGGTTTTGTGAAGATATCGGCTAGTTAATTTTTAGTGTTTACATGACACAATTCGATATCTCCTTTTGCTTCGTGGTCTCTCAGAAAATGGTGTCTTATGTCTGTGTTTGGTTCTAGTGTGTTGCACAGGGTTATTGGCTAGTTTAATGGCGCTCTCATTGTCACATAGTAGTGGAATTCTTTTAAAATAATAGCCAAAATCCCTTAAAGTTTGCTTCATCCATAGCAACTGAGCACAACAAGCACCAGCAGCTATGTATTCAGCCTCGGCAGTGGAAAGTGCAACACAGTTCTGCTTCTTAGAGCTCCAAAACACCAGGGACCGCCCAAGAAATTGGCAAGTCCCCGAGATGCTTTTTCGATCTACTTTGCAACCGGCATAGTCTGAGTCAGAGTAGCCAAATAAATCGAAAGAGAAGCCCTTGTGATACCAGAGAACTAGATTTTGGGTGTGAACTAGATATATCAAAATTCTTTTAACAGTCACTAGGTGACACTTTTTCGGGTTAGCTTAAAAACGGGCACACATGCATACACTAAGCATGATATCTGGCCTAGATGCATATAAATACAGTAGAGATCCAATCATTGATCTATAAAGCTTTTGATCTACAGTTTTACCTTCTTCATTTAAGTCGAGATGACCAATTGAAGCCATTGGTGTCTTGGCGTGCTTTGCCTTTTCCATGCCAAACTTCTTGAGCATGTCTTGTGTATACTTGGTTTGGCACAGAAAGGTTCCTTCTTTGAGTTGTTTAACTTGAAATCCTAGGTAGTACTTGAACTCGCCCATCATGGACATCTCAAACCTATTTGTCATAACCCTATTAAATTCCTCACAAAATGTTTCATCAGTACTGCCAAATATAATGTCATCGACATATATTTGGCATATAAATAATTGATTGTCAACTTTGCGAGTAAATAAAGTAGAGTCTACTTTTCCCATTTCAAAACCATTTTTAAGCAAGAAATCTTTAAGATATTCATACCATGCTCTAGAAGCTTGTTTAAGCCCATAGAGCGCTTTGTGAAGAAGGTAGACATGGTTTGGCTTCTTAGGATCTTCAAAGCTCGGTGGTTGCTCCACATAGACCAACTCTTGCAGTGGTCCGTTTAGGAATGCACTTTTGACATCCATTTGATACAATTTGAAATCATTGTTAGTAGCATAGGCAATTAATATTCTTATGGACTCTAACCTTGCTACCGGTGCATAGGTCTCTCCAAAGTCAAGTCCTTCCACTTGAGTGAAACCTTGAGCAACCATCCGCGCCTTGTTCCTTGTGACCACGCCGTTTTCATCTTGCTTGTTGCGAAAGACGCATTTAGTTCCAATGACGTTTTGCTTGGGTATTGCTACTAAGGACCAGACTTCATTTCTTGTGAAGTTGTTAAGCTCTTCTTACATAGATCCAGTCCGGATCGCTTAGTGCTTCTTCTACCTTAAGTGGTTCAAGAGAGGAGACAAACGAGTAAAATTCACAAAAATTTGCTAAACGAGATTGAGTTGTTACCCCTCTCCTTATGCTACCTAGGATGTTGTCCACAGGATGATCTCTCTGAATGCCCTGGTGCACTCGAGGGTGAGACACCAGAGAATGTCTTTGAATTTGATCATCTTGTTCAATGGCTTCTTCTTCTTCACTAGCAGCTTCTTGCTCATTTTCCACAATGGTTGGCATATCTTGTAGTACCTCTTCTTCAAGAATTGGATGACTTGAGGTTGATGGGTTTGCTTGGATGAAAGGATTTTCACCAACCATTCTAGCACTCCCATCAACAACCCTATTTGTCATCCAAATTCTCCCTTCATCATCGCCCTTTTTTTGTGGCCTTACTTCACCTATTGCAAGCTTCTTGATGGCTTCATTAAGTGGGATTTTATTTCCTGCAATATCTTTAGAAACATGCCCTTGCCAGCCATTAGATTCATCAAATGTCACGTCTATCGCTATTTCAACAAGACCGGTGGTATTGTTGAAAACACGATATCTATGCGCATTTGATGCATAACCAAGTAAGAAACCCTCGTCTACTCTAGGAGCAAACTTCAAGCTCTTGACTTTCTTGTTAAGAATGTAGCGTTTACACTCAAAAACTCTAAAGTAATCAACCTTAGGTTTGTTACCGGTGAGAAGCTCGTAGGCAGTCTTCTTGTAAATCTTGT
The DNA here is from genome assembly GCA_029449295.1 of Zea luxurians. Taxonomy (NCBI): domain Eukaryota; kingdom Viridiplantae; phylum Streptophyta; class Magnoliopsida; order Poales; family Poaceae; genus Zea; species Zea luxurians. Next base: position 36,432,904 of record JAOPSE010000001.1, on the reverse strand, counting down.
GAAGATAAAGGCGGTTGATTGCATGACAGGCGGTGTTGACCGCCTCTGCCCAAAAATTGTCAGGTGTCTTATACTCATCCAACATGGTTCTAGCGGCTTCGATTAGTGTTTGGTTCTTCCTTTCCACAACACCATTTTGTTGTGGAGTGTAGGGGACCGAGAACTCATGTTTGATTCCTTCTTCGCCTAAGAATTCTTCAACACCTGTATTCTTGAATTCTGTCTCATTATCACTTCTCACCTTTTTGATTTTTAACTCAAACTCATTTTGAGCTCTTCTCATAAATTTCTTCAAAGTCTCTTGTGTTTCACCTTTGTCACTCAAAAAAAACCCAGGTGAAGCAAGATAAATCATCAACAATAACTAAACCATACTTTCTGCCACCAATACTAATGTAGGCCACGGGTCCAAAGAGGTCCATATGAAGAAGCTCCAAAGGCCTCTTGGTTGTGACCACGTTCTTTGATTGATGTGGAACGCCATGTTGCTTCTCTGCTAACATGCGTTGCATACCTTGTTTTTCTCAAACATAACATTTGTTAGTCCAATAATGTGATTATCCTTTTGAAATTTGGCCAAGTTCCTCATGCCAACATGAGCTAGCCGGCGATGCCAAAGCCAACCCTTTTCGGATTTAGCAACTAAACAAGTCTCAGGCGTCACTCTACTAGTTGTGAAATCAACAAGATAGAGTTTGCCCTTCAAGCGACTTGTAAAAGCAACAGAGGAATCCTCCCTTCTAAGAATCTTCACATAAACATCAGTAAATAGGCAATCATATCTCATTCCACAAAGTTGTGAAACGGACAAAAGTTATAGCTTAACGAATCAACTAGCAAAACATTTGAAAGTGATTGGTGGTCATAGATAGGAATGTTACCAATACCAATCACTTCACTCTTGCCACTATCTCCAAACACAATTTCTTATGCTTCTTGAGTTAGTTGCAAGGAGTGAAACATGTCTTTCTCCCCGGTCATGTGATTTGTACATCCACTGTCAAGCACCCAGCTTAACCCACCAGAGGAGTAGACCTGCAAAACAAATTTAAGCTATGCTTTTATGTACCCAAATTGAATTGGGTCCTGTAGTGTTAGTTATTGCTTTTGGTACCCGCACATTTCTTTTCATAATCTTTCTCTTAGTGTAGGCACCCACATATTTTACAACCAATTTTCCTGAATCCTAAGTCAACATATAATCACAAAGATAAGAATGAGAAATGAGAGCTTTAAACTTTTCTCCATTTGTGGAGACCGCATCCTTCATCTTGTCCTTTGGGTAACTCAAGTTTACCTTTGCTTGAGTTGACTTGTCATTTGAGGAGTGAATCCTCCCCAAGGCATCATATAGGGTAGTTCCCTCTATGAACTTGGGGGATCTCCACCCCTTATGCTCTATGCTAGGGTTTACCTTATATGAGTTGTACCCAAGCCCCTTTCTCCCAATGTTGGGTTTTAATGACTTGTACTTGGGTCTAACTTTCTTTAACCCATCATTGCTAGAGCACTTCTTTAATATTTCTTTGACCTTAACCTGTGGGCTTTTCTTCCTTGCATGGTTAGTCAAACAACAAGAAGAATGATATTTTGTACAATGTTTACAAATATCATTATTTGAGGAGCTAGACTTAGATTCAATCAATAAAGATGAAGCATTGAGGTTCTTGCAATTTTCAAGTTGCACCTAAAGTTCTTGATTTTGGACAGTCAAGCTTAACATGCTTGATTCAAGTGCATCCTTTTCATTTGAAAGATTAACTATAGACGTTTTCATATTTGTTATTTCCTTTTCTTTATCCTCTATAGTTATCTTGACTAAAGATACTTCCTTAGTCAAGGCTTCTAGCATTTCATATTTATTGAGTAGCAATTCTTGAAGCTCTAAGTTTCTCTCCTTTTCAAGGACGAGCAAGTCTTCTTGAGCATCAAGAGTGGCTTTTCTTTTATCTAGCTTCTCCATTAGTTTAGTGATCACATTGTATCCATTTAAACTAAATTCTTTAATCATCTTATTTTTCATAGCAAGTTGTTCTTCATCATCACTAATAAAGTCATCATTAAACAAATGTACCTTGTCTCCTTTTGCCATGAGGCAAGTTGGAGTGTAGGAATCGTCGTGAAGGTTGGTGAAGAGTTGCGAGCCTGAAGTAGATTGGATGACGATGTTTGCCACCTCTTCCTCTTCTTCAGAGCTAGAACTTTCTCCATTGGAATTCCATTCTTCACCAATGTGGCTTGACCATATTTCTTCTTCTTGAAATATCCCTTGTTCTTGCCCCACTTTTTGAACTTATCCTTTTTGTATTCCTTCTTGGCTTCTTGTTCCTTTTTGTTTGGACAATCCACTATGAAATGACCGGTTTGGCCACATTCATAACATGCCCTCTTCTTTCCTTTTCTTTGATACTTATCATTTTTCCTCACAAACTTCTTGAAGGTTTTGATGAACATAGCTGTGTCTTCATCACTTGAACTATCTTCATCACTTGATGTTTCGACCACTTTCTTTGTCTTGTGATCTTTGTTCTTCTTGGAGGAATCTTGTTCATTTGAGATCAAGGCATGATTGTCTCTTGTCTTGATTGGGGCTTCTTCGGACTCATGTTGTTGAATCTTAGCAAATAGTTGGTGAGGTGTCATTTCCTCATAGTCATCACAGTCCCTTATCATTCTTGCTAGACTTTTATCCTTTTCTTTGTATGCTCTCATAAATAGTCTAGTAACCTTGGAGTCACTCCAATCTTCACTTCCAAGCACTCTTATTTTGTTGACCAACATCATTAGCCGGTCAAAGAGTGATTGAAGTGACTCACCCTTAGTCCAATCATATCAGGCAAGCTCACTCTCCATAGCTTCAATTCTATGTCTCTTAGCTTTGGGGTCTCCTTCATGTGACATTTTAAGAATGTTCCAAATGTCACGAGCATCCTCTCTTCCTTGGACTTTTCGGTACTCTTCCGCACAAAGGCTTCCTTTTATAATGCTCACCGCTTGAGCATTGTGGTGCACTTCTTGCATCATTTCCGGAGTCATCTCTTCTCCTTGGGCAGGCTTATGCATACCTATATTGACAATCTCACAAAGACTAGGATGCACACCGATTAAATGCGACGTCATCTTATCGGCCCACTCGTCATAGTTCAACTCACTAAGAGTTGGTAACTTTTCAAGTGGGGCAGAAGAGAAGTTGGGAATAAAATTTCTAGAATAATCAAATTAAACTTTATTGAACTCGTTACCTTTACTTTTGGTGGATGATCCTTCGGTGGTGAGACTTACCTTGCTCATCACCTTTGACACCAAAAGTTCTACCAAATCATCATTGTATTCAAATTTTTCCTTTCCTTTGTCTTCTTTGGCCTTTCTTCTTGATTCTTCTTCTTCGGCCCTTTTCTTAGCATCTTCCTCTTTCATTTTGAGGAACATCTTCTCAGTAATCTTCATGGCGAGGTCAAGAACCTTGGGATCCACTTCCTCACCGAAAGATGTGACAGGGATTTCCTCGAGGAGAGGATCCACATGGTCCCTTTAAGTAGACATGATCGTTTACTCACGCGGTTAAGCGTAAAACGAGGTACAAAGTTCTGATACCAATTGAAAGTAGCCTGGAGGGGAGTGAATAGGCTAATCTGAAAATTTTCATAACAAACTTCGAAAGATTGTTAAATACACAGTTCAATTGGTGCAGGCCGGTTCAACAGCTACGTGCTCAAGTTGAACCACTCTGAACCAATCCAATTGTTTTATAAACTTTAGACTATAATCTACTCAAGAAAGTATTTCGCAAGTCCTTTTGAGAAGTAAAGTATAACTAAGTAAGAATGAGAAGATGAATATGTAAAGGCTATTTCACTTCTAGATCTACTCTACGGAATAATCTATATGTCAATCTTGCAAGTAAAAATATCTTAAGTTAAAGACAAGCAAGAAAACAAGACACAAGATTTAATACGAGGTTCGGCCACACCACAAAGGTGTCCTACTCCCCGTTGAGAAGCCCACAAAGGATCGGGTCTTTTTCAACCCTAATCCTCCAAAGCCGACCACAAAGGTCAAGGCAATCTCTTCTTATCTTAGCTCAAAGAGCGGGTGATACAAACTTCTTGGGGTCGTCCACAAATTTGGACTCCCAAGCAACCTCAAACGGTCTTGAAACCTAGGGTTTCAAGAACACCAAGAACGCTCAAGAGGTGTTTACATAAGCTCAAGATTTTAAAAGAGATGGGAGAGGAGAAACCAAATCGTGAGCACAAGCACAAACCTCACACCCAAGAGCTCCTCCAACAAGGTTGAATCTTGAGGAAGATTTAAGTGTGAGAGAGAAGGGAGAGAGGAGTGCTTTTGTCTCAAGTTAGGTGAGTAATAAATGTGTAAGTGTCCAGCAGCATTAAAGAAGGGGGTAGAGGGTTCTATTTATAGTCAAGGCTCAAAAACTAGTCGTTCGACCAAAAACCCGGCTGAAGACCGGTTGAACCGCCCCTAGGGCGGTTGAAATGCCCCCTAACAACTCTGGTGACCTGACTGCCAGTCTGACTGGCAGACTGCAGGTAAGAAGTCAGAGGGGTCAGAGACCAGTTGAACTGCCCCCCAGGACCAGTTCAGCTGGTCTAGACCAGAGAGTTTAGGAGAGAAAACCCCAGCTCAACTGCCCGAAGGCAAGTTCAGCTGGTGTATGGTCAAAGAGGTCCACAGCTGAAGTTGAAGTTCAGCTGGAGTTGAAAGCTCAACTCAGCTGAAGTCCAGCTCAGCTGAAAAGCTCAGCTGCAGCTGAAGAAGCTCAACTCAGCTGAAGTCCAGCTTAGCTAAAAAGCTCAGCTCAGCTGAAGTCCAGCTCAGCTGAAAAGCTCAGCTGCAGCTGAACAAGTTCAGCTGCTTTTCAGCAGGAACACTCTAGTTTTCTCAACCCTAACCACTGTCAACCAAGGAATATTAAAGTGATTTTTTTTGTTTTCAAAAATAGCTTTTGAATTTGGGGACTTGAGTTACAGCAAACACCATTACCTGTGCGGAAAAGAATAAGAAAGAATTACATCCTGCAACTCAAGATTTACATAAAATTCTATACGTCCGTTGCATGAGGTCCTTGATGCTTCCTTAAGTTCCTGTTTCTTTCTAATCATATACTGGGAACAAAAACTGTTAGTACCCTTATTTGTTTTGTCATTAAATCACCAAAACCCTCATTAGGGGTTGATTGCACTTACATTAACCCATGTGAATCCCAACTCTGTACTCCAAATTGATATCTTCGTCCATCTCTATGAGGCCTTTCTAGGGATTAATCCACATTTCGGGTTATGGAAATATTTGTACCATTGCAAGCCTAGAACGACCGGGGGCAGCATCAGTTGGTTAGCGGCGCCAGCCTGAAACTTCGCTGGGATAGGAAAGTCGAGTATCTTGATATCCCTTTGAAGGATAGCATCAAGGGATGGCGCTTTGAGTGGTTCACTATGGAAAATCACAACAAGTCTCTGCCTGCTCGCTCTGGGAGACAACTTGATGTTCGAGTGCCAAGTTGGGTAGAGGCCCCAACTGACTTGGAGGTTGCCGAAGCCAAGATTCTGCGTGCTAAGATAGCTGGTTTGAAAGACAGAGGTTTGACTGTCGAGGCCTTTGTCATTGACTTTGTCTTCAAGAACATTCAACCTTTGAAGGATAAGGTTTACCCGGCCTATCTGTATATTGGGGTGAACAACCCTTCCTAAGTAACAAATAAGCACATATCTGAGGAGAATGTTTTGAAACGGGTTGAAATGATGTTGAGAGGTGTCGTTGCAAATGTCGGTGCTCCTAGCTCTTACTCTGCCTGGAACCTTCCCCGGGTGATAAGTTTCAGATGTCTGTACTTTGTTCTTCCAAATCGTTATGTGCCATGTTCTCACTATGGGATTTTGTCATTGCAGAGTTCTTTTTCTGAGTTTGTGTTCAATCCACCCGTCTGAGGGGAGGATGGGGGAGTCTATGCCAGAGTGTGGCCTTCTCCCGATGAAGTAGAGACCATACCAGCTACGCACAGGGGTCTGTCTGAAGAGGAAAAATAGACCCACTTCTTGATGCAAGTTGCTGCTGACGATTCTGAAATTGATGTTGTTCTAGGTATGTTGGCTGGAGAGTCGCCCGGCTGCGCGAGTTGAGTGGGGAGTGGGGCTCCTGATCAATCGAGCACAGGGGGAAAAAGAGTTAGCAGTCCCGAACGCGAACCTCACAAGCGAACATGCCAAACAGACTCTCAGGCTGAGACTGTCGTGGTAAAGAAGAAAAGGTTTTGTTGTTCGTCGGACCTGGAGCCAGTGACTGTCCCTGTCGTGCCGAACCCTGATGACAGTACAATGAATGATGATCTGGAGGATGTTGTGGAGGGCTGCAATGGCGTGAGGGCTAAAAGGTACATGGTGGAGGGAGATGATGAAGAAGGGGAAGAAACGCTCCCCCTGGTCTGTTGAGAACGGTGAAGTAAAGCTAGTGGCGACAAGTCAGGCCTAGCTTCTGTGGGGATAATCAATATCCGAGGTCTAACAATGTCTGCCGATGACAGTGTGTTGGAAGACGCTATTCCTGGAGATCTTTTGCTTGAGTTGCCTGAAATTAGAGTCGTTGACGTCCGTATAGAGTGCCCAGACAACATGGCCTCTATTGGCTTACTTGCCAGGCCAGAGGTAAGCCTACCAGTCTGCCAGGGCTCTTTAGCCCCCGGGGGTGTTCCAGCCCCCGAGGGTTCTGCGGTCGGCTCCCCATCTACTGCTTCGACAGATGTTCAAGTCGAGTCTCCAATGCCCTAGACTGATGACGTCGCGGTGACGAGTTCTGATATGCTCATTAGTCTAGCTGGCCTGGCTACCTTAGAGGTCAGTGGCCATGGAGCCGAAGACCCAATGGATGTTCCAAGTGTTGGAGGTTCAATGGGTGCATCTAGAGTTGAGATCCCAATGGGTGTTGCACTTAGCTTGGATTATCCGTTATCTGGTTCCTTCGATGCCTGACCCTTGTCATAATGCGGCTGCTGTTGTTGTCCTTTCTTCTGGGAGCGCGTCGGCACTCTCGGCTTTGGGGTTTCCCTTGTTTCTATCCAACTTACAGGTCTCTGCATCCCATGCTTCCTTGTTTTTACCAATGGGTGTTCCCTTTGCTAACTTATGTAGCTGCAGAGTGTCCTAGACTTGATGGCTACTCAACTGAAGGCATGTGGCGCTCCTGTGCTCGAGCAAATTTCTTCGTTGTCATAATGGAACCCCCATTCATTTCAGAAGCAGATAGATGATCTGAAATCTGCTAACGCTGGTTAGTTGGTTGATAGTGTTTCCTGTTAATCTTTCTTTCTATTCATATCACAAGTGGTTGCTAATTTTTTTCTTCAGGTTTGACTCGACGGTGTTCTGATGCTGAGGAGAGGTGTACTCAAGGCCAGGCAGAGCTTGATCGGGTGACCATGTCTCTTGACAGCGCCCGTGCCATGAACTCTTCCCTGCAGTCAAAGCTTGTTTTGCAGAAGAAAACCCACGAGCTAACCCACCGAGAGCTTCAAGTTGCTTATTCCATGTTTTTGACCTATTACCAAAGGTTCTCCTACGAGGAGATGCAGAAATTTCTTGACTCCCGAAACAATCTTGATAAATTAGTCTTGGCCACATTTATCTTTTGCAAAGTTGTAACATCACCAACAGTGGTATGCATTAGATTGCAAAAATAACATCCACTTTGCATCAAACAATTCATTTGCATAAGATTGCACTAAACACACAAGTATGACAACACAATTTACCTCCCATTTTGCTTTCTATTGATTGCACTAAGCTGGCTCCTGACATTATTATCTTATGTTGCTCGTACCTGGGGAAGAGTATTTTTTAGAAGTCGTGAATTAAAAATTAAGCATATAAGTTATTGACCGTATGTTTTAGCACCGCAAAAACGAGACATAAAATTGAGAGCATAGCTAAAATCACAGCCAGAGAACCAAATGGTATTTTAGCTGAGAAACGTGATTTTTTTGTTTGTCCTGAGTCCTGACAAAATCTAGGATCAATGGTTTCTAATCACTTTGCAACCTAGTGGGTCATGTGACAACTACATGCTAGGATAAGTAGCAGTATACCTAATAGTCAAACAAACAGTGGTTATAACATTGTAGTGATAAAGTTGAATTGACACGAAAAAATCCCCTAGGATGCACTGGTAACTGTACTAAGTTACTTAGAAATTTACATACATGTTTAGGAAACAAGTAGAAACATGGTCTCTTATTAAACACATATGAGCAACCTTAGCTCCTAAATCCCAACAAAGATCACAATAGTAGTAAATAAACTATCTGTGAGTCTAGCTAATGAGTTGATGTTGCTATACCAGTGACAAATTGGGGCAGGCTGCGACAGGACGCAAAAAAGCATAGGCAAGCAGCCAAACCCTCATATCATCTTCAATCTTGGCAGCATGTGACTGGATGTTGCAAACGATCTCCTTGAGCCGAGACATTGTGGGGTACGTGCCCTCATCCCACATGAACCTACACGCGGAGGCGGAGCCAACACAAAAGGTTGGTTTTAGGGTAAACAGAACATACCTCTGGTCGGATGGGCAGCCTGGGCTAGACAGTATAGCAGGCAGCAGACCTGGTGAGGTAGGTGTCGACAGGAACGCCATCGACGGTGAGGGTCCCACTCGCGACCCCTCCGGCGCGCTCGAGGTCCTCAATCTGCCCCTGGATCTTGTGTGACACGCCCTCTACGAAGACATTGCTGCGGGCTAGTGCTTGGGGCAACAAAAGGTGAGAGGGGAAAACAAAAATCGAGATCGTGCGGGAACGCCACCAACCACCGACACCCACATCCATTGTGGCACCGCCGACCACGCCCTGCCAGCTCTGCGCTCGCTGGAGCTCATAGGCGGTAGGAGAGGGGCGATTGGCTGGCCAGGTAGGGATGAAAACGGTCGGAAACGGTATTTATTCGGTAATCAGTTTTTTAGTCGTTTTTCTTTGATTGCGAATAAATAGGATATAGAATCTATAATACAAATTTGTATTCTTGTTTTTAACATCCAGCTTGTAAAGATTCATAAAAGGTAAACATCAAATTCATCCTATATTTTCTCAAATAATAGATATAAACTTCGGTATGGATTCGAAAACAAATTCGGTAATTTTTTCAACTTTTTGTGTTGTAGGAAGCAAATAATACATAAAAAATTTTATGTAATATTTTATTCATATTTGTACTAATGTGCTAGATAACATAAGAAAAGATCAATATCAAATTCTATACATATCTTTTTTAAAATATTAAATTTGTTCTAACAGTTCGGATTACCACTTTCATCCCTATGCCCAGGGGCACTCGCCCGCGCTGGCAATAGGGGTAACTCGAAGAGGGGCGACGCTGGAGTCCTTGGATCCGTCGACGTCGACCCCGCAAGCGGGGGAGGCGACTAGCGTGGACCCGGGCATGGGCGTTCGCAGCGGCTGTCTGGGACGGGGGAGGCAGTTGTATTGGGGGTGGCGCTAGCGCCTCGAGGGAGATGGGCAGCGACTGTCTCGGCGGAGCAGGGCGATGCGGGAGCCCGGAATTGGGCGAGACAGGGGCAAGGTCATGGACCAACTGTGGATGCCTGCGTTTGATTCTATAAGGTTTACTCCAACAGGAGGCATGCAAATCGAGCAGCCATATGTACTTTTGGCTGGTGTCTGTAGTTTACCTGTCTAGCCATACGTTCAGCTAGAATAGAATAGATATTGGGGCCCAGTGGTCAGTCAAGAATGAAGAATTTAGCTGCCGGTCACAGTACCAGCCAATATGGCTTTTCTCTCTCCTGCCTTCCATTTTGTCTGGCCCGTTTAGCTGCTCTGTTGGAAGAAGGATTGCACTGCTACAGTTGCTCCAGGGCAGCTATTTTAGCTTTACCTGGTCGGATGGCTGCTCTGTTGGAGTGAGCCTAAGTAGAGACGTTATATGTGATTTTGGTGAACATATTTAAAACTATTTTTTTATTGTGCATTGTGAGTTATACACATCAGGTTCCTTAAAACCTGAAGCGTTTCGGAGCACTCTCCGCGTTCGGTGGTCGTTCCACCTCTCTTGCGCTGACGCGTGGCAGGCAACCACGATGTATGCTTGTATATCGTGTGACGAACCCGAATTTATCATCAAATCGCGTTGAGCTATCTCGGGTCCGCTCCCTCCGGCCTCTCTCTCTCCCCTGCTTCTCACTCACTGTCCCACGTCGCCTCCCGCTTCCTCTCGCGCTCGCCGGCGACTTAGGCGTCTACCGGCGGCCTGCTTGGTGCATCTCACCGTGGGAGGCAGAGATTAGCTGATCTGGTGTTCTCGCCGCTCGAAGAGGTGGTTCTGTGGAGGCGGAGGAGGTAAGTTCCTCGTCGTCGACACACCACCACACTCCCTTGAATCTCATTCGTCCCCACCACCGTCGCCGACACACGGCTCCAGGTCCAAGTGAGTCTCCACCCTTCCCTCCTCTCCCCACGCCTGACCTCGCTTCCCCTCAATCCTGGTCGCCCGCTCGCTAGGGTTACTTCACAGTCACCCGCACGGATCATCGCCTCCCTCACTCCCCCTTTCCCATGTGTTCGCTTCCTCCCGCTCTCGGGCCCCTCGCGCGCTACCCTCGCGTCCCATAGATAGACGGGACGGCGGTGGCAAGCCGGTGAGTCATGATGGCCAGGAGTTCGGGGCGGCCTAGGTTTCGGTGTTCGGAGAAGGCGGCCTCCATCTTCCCTGTGAGACCACGTTCCCGGCCTAGTGGAGGCATAACATTCCGGAGGGCATTGGCGCAGGCGGCGTGGCATATTGGGGGTCTTCCTAGGGCGCACCTATCTGCAGTCTAGCTTGATGTTCGGTACAAGCATGGATGGTCAGTTCTCTAGCCGTCGCCTACTCTCGCACATAACAGTAGGATTGAATGTCTCCATCCTGGTGATGGCAGAGTACTTGAAGTTGTATATGACCCTAGATTGGATGCTAGGGGCCTTATTGATCGTGTGTTGTATTTCCTCAGAGAGGGGAAAGGTATGATTTCTATTCTGAAGCTGAAAAAATACTCTCTCAGAACGTGGATTTCAATTTCTCTATCCATGCCTATGAAGCAACCTATCTACTGAATTGAGACACTATATTTGTCTCTGTTAGCAATGATATCCATATTATGTTAATATCCAGTTGCGTAGCTTATAGTCAGCCATTTGAATTGGTGTTAATGCTTGCACTATCCTTACTTGAAACCTTCAAATTAATTAGGCCTCATCCTAATCAATGCTTTAGGGGCGATTTGGATGGTGACCTCTACTTTATTACTTGGGATGACTTCATGAAATAGGTGCTAATAGGGCAAAAGCGAGCATATAGATCTGGATGTTAAGACCATTCAGGTAACATGGTGGTAATGTGCATTGGCATGTAGAAGTAATCTACCTACTTGAAAAATACATCCTTAGAATGGAAAAATAATATTATATTTGCAGTCTAAATCGTACCCCTAGTTTCTGAGCTAGGTCCAGATGCTCTATTTGAGTCAACGTCTGTTAATAATTTCTTAGACTCCCTTGGTAGAAAGAAAATAGGAGTAAAAGCTCTTCTTCAATAGATTTGACTGATATTACTTGATTTATTCACTTTGATATTAATTACTCTTGTTAAAGACCATCCAGGTAACATGGTATTAATGTGCATTGCCATGTAGAGGTAATCTACCTACTTGCAAAATACATGCTTAAAATGAAAAAAACAATGTTATATTAGCAGTTTAAAACTATACGCTCAATTTCTGAGCTAGGTCCACATGCTCTATTTGAGCTAATGTCTGTTGTTAATTTCTTGGACTTCCTGGATAGAAAGAAAATAGGGATGAAATCTCTTGTTCAATTGATTTTGCTGATATTACTTGATTTTTTCACTTTGATGTTAACTGCTCTTGCTATGTTGTTTCCAATGTTTAAAGTGCATTCATTTCCATATTTTGATACTTCATTTTGTGCTAATGATTTGTGCCATTCTTCTCTAAACTCTAGGTTCCAGGAGTAGCTAAGTCACGTTATTCAGCTAATAGAGATGGATGAGTGTGCGTATCAAAGAGATGATTACTCACTTGCACCTTTGCTCTATCAAGCACCCCAAGAAGGTACATGACACAATCCTTCTTTGTTGTTGGTACCTTACCATTATGAACTTTTTTATTTGACTTATATACAATTATTAAAAGAACAAACAGAAAGCGTATATCTTGCTTTGTGTCATTGTTGTTTGAGTTGGTGGAATGCAAGTATTTACAATTTTTCTTGTATATTTTATCTGCAAAAAATCAGGTCTTTAGATTTTTTCTTGTGCTTTTGGAGATGATGGTTCTTATCAAAGGCTATTTCCAAGGGGAGCCAAGAGCTTTCCCTGTGCTGTAAGACAACTAATTGTCATTCTGATCCAAAGCACATGTTGCCTACTTGTTCATGGAGGGATCTTTTTATATCTTTACTATTGTTTTTTATAAATGTAAACAGATGAAAATTATCGGTAAGGTTTCCTTGCAGCTCATCTGCTTTTAGGATTTTTTCTGTAACTTTTATCTACAAAAATTCAAGTCTTCAGATTTTTTCGTGTTTTTGGAGATGATGATTCTTATTAGAGATAGAGGTTGTTTCCAAGGGGAGCCAAGAGCTTTCCCTTTGCTGGAAGACCGTTGATTGCTGTTCTGATCCAAAACACATGTTGCCTACTTGTTCATGGAACAACTTTTTTATATCTTCACTATTGTTTTTGATAAATATAAACAGCTGAAAATTATCGATAAGGTTTCCTTACAGCTCATCTACTTTTAGAAATTTTATGTAAATTTTATCTACAAAAATTCAAGTCAAAAGATTTTTTCCTTCTGTTTTTGGAGATGATGATTCTTATCAGAGGTTGTTTCTAATAATGGCTTAAGAGCACTTGCTCCGGTTTCTTTCTCCTTTTTATCAAAAATTAGAGAAAACAAGGACTTTCCGGTTGAACTGTAGTATAAGCACATTAGAGCCTAGGGATCACATGATTTCCTTATTTTTCAACTTTTCTGATATACTACCTTATGTGGTTCGTGCTACTACACTAGAGTACTGGCAGTTTATCATGAGAAGTTCAGATCTTGATTAAAGTTCACTGCAAGCCTGTTTTCTGCAAGATCATTGATGTTACAGACAATATCCCATAGATTGAATGTAACACACATGCACATTAGAACTGATCCTTGAAAACTCATGCTATTCCTGTATTTGTTTTACATGTCAGGTTCTGTAAATGTACAATGGATCATGATGGCTCGCACATCAAATGGTTGTTTATCAACTTCATCCACTCTTTCTAGCAGTCTCTTTTAAAGTTCCATCTTTCTTGGTTGAGTTCACTACTCTAATTATCAAGGTAGATAACAGTTGGATTTTATCTTTTTACATATTTTTTTATGTATTTTCAACTTCTATACCATTTTGCACCAAAGGGATTTTTTCCCTTCTGGACGTGTAATTTTTGCGAACAATCTGTTTGTCTACCATGATGAATTCACTTGTCTAGGCAACCAGAGGTCAAACTACGAAATTATTTTACATAGTTCGAGAGTATGAAGAATAGAGAAAGAATTTAGGAGCAAGTGCAAGTTCGTGGACTATAAAATACTACAAGGTCTGCATGTGTTTGCTTTTATGATTTTCCTTTGCTCGGTCTTGTCAATTATGTGGGAATTCGGTGAGGATGCATGCATTCTTATGTTGTTAAATCATTTAAATGGGTCATTATTGGTACAGGGGTTGGAGACAAGCACAACCAAAGAAGGGCAGAAGTACTTTGAAGATATTACCGATCACATAAAGGATTTTGTCTAGATGACCAAGATGGCATTCATATTGAGTTAACATTTAGCAAGAAACGGATTGCTGATAGGAAACAGTGGTTTACAAATTTTTAGGTTAGCCCTCATTTGCTTCGTCTTTTGTCATTTATAGATTCATGATGTTTACTATATATCTAGGCATAACATATATACGTAGTGAAAGCAATGAATCTAGAAAAGCTAAAATATCTTATAATTTAGGATGGAGGGAGTACATCTTTTCCCAGTTTGGCATGATTTGTTTCTGATGGATCAACACTAAATGTGCAAATTGATATTCAGTCTAGAACATACAAGGACCAACGTGAAAAGCAAGTCAAGCATAGTGATCTTATCAACAAAGAGTTGATGCTCTTCTCAATGGCGGTCTTGCATCGAGCAATACCTTCAATGGTTGATGCTTGATGGCCTTAAACCAGGCCAGAGGAATATTTTGTTTTATTCATTCAAAAGGAATTTTGTGAAGGAAGCCAAGCCATGTCTTTTCTTATCTATCTTTACGTTACAAATTATCTAGGGTCTATTTATTTATTTTTTCTATTGTTTTTGTTGACTACACATGTGGCTAAGTTCTCTTGTTATGTGTTAGAACACTCATCATACCACCAGGTGCGATATCAGTGCACACTTATGAGGTGCTTGTTATGATCATTGTTAACATAGATCTATTCTCACAGCCACATGCTATTATTTTTTTAGATCTGTAGGGGTCAGATCTTCGAACGATGTAATGTGTAGTTAATTTTCTTTGTGCAAGGCTAATGTGTAATTTTAATTTGTTAATCAACTTTTTCTTTAGCTTCTCATGAGAGTTGTGACAAGCAAATCGTTGTTGTTGTTGCTAAATACCAAGAGTTTAAAAAGAACATTGTGTAAGCCCGTGGATGTGGAGGACATGCGTCGAGAGGTGGACATCCTGCGCTACATGCTGGCGCACCCCAGCATCGTCAGCCTCCGTGCCGTTTATGAGGACACCATGCACCTGTGCCACATGAGGACGCTGTGCACCTCATCATGGAGTTCTGTGAGGGAGGGGACCTCTTCGACAGGATCGTCGCTCGGGGCCACTACATCGAGCGCGCAGCCGTCACGCGCACCATAGTCGAGGTCGTCCAGGTCAGCATCTCTCTTCCTCTCTTCTTCTTGGTTCTTGATTGCTACGAGCCTACGACTAGCATTAGCTTCTTATGGTTTTCAGTCGTTAGCTTCTTAGTTCTTTATTTAATACAATTATATTACAAAATGCTGTAAAAAGAAGGCTACTCACAAATCAACTTCCCCCATCTACCGTTGTTTATGTGAAAGAGAACTTGTTTTCTATAAGATTTCTTTCTTAATATTTTATTTATACCGTGGGTCTAATTTTCTTATGGTTTTCAGTAATGTTCCTTAACCAAAATTATTTCTCTCAGCACTTGTGGCATGTGCGGTACCTGTTTTACATAGCTTGATTTATTATGAGATTACTAAACTTTAGTTAGGAGAAGATCCCTAGATCATCCAACATAGTTGGGCCCTAAGTCAAATCTGACATGGATGAAAGGCTTGAAGAATTAAGAGTGCAGTAGAATTTGTCCAAGTTCGAACTACTATAATATTTGAGTTCATAAGAAAACCAATTGCACTTAAGCCTTGATGCGGCTAAATAACTAGGCATCAAGATCATTTCTGTTTTATCTGACATGCTAAAGTATTAGTCTAATGAGCTAGGCAGTTTTGCAGCAAGCGTTTGAGATGACTGTATGGTGACTACTAACATGTTCAGAACTAGACGCTCAATTCTACTGAACTTTATGCCATCTAAAATTTTCCTTTATGTCCATAATGGTCCCTACGTCTCATTACATATAACATATGTCTTAAGGTTAGCACAATAGACACTACATAGCAAATTAAAGTCCAGATGTTGCTCTTTTGCAGATAAAGCTATGCCTTTGTTTGAAGTTTAGATTTAAACCTCATCTTCCTCTATGCACATTCATCTTATGTTGTTGCCTTGTTGGGGTTATTTTGCAGAAACATGCACTTTTGATGGCACTCATGGTGTCACGTGAGGACTGTAAATAATCTCTATAGTGTGACGTAGCCTGTCATGAACTCATGATAATGATGATCATCTGGGCAAACCTTTCTTTGTTCCTTTGTTATATATATGCTATGCAAACACAGCCCTACAATTCAGAGCATGGTGCGTGATGAAGCTGGGACATCAAATGGTGGTCTGAAGAGTGACCCAATGTGCAATGCCTGTGAGATGGCTGCAGTTTGGATGCAAAACCAACTTTCCCAGAACAAGACATAGGAACTCATCCTAAACTACATTAATCAGGTGAGCTTAACTAACCTAGGGCACAGAGCTTTTCTGTGCCATTTAGCACTCTACCTTGCTTAATTGTTTCACTATGACAGCTTGCGTTGTTTGAGTCCCATGGGAGAATCAGCCGTCGACTCTACCAATCTGACATTGTATTCACCATTGGAGGCAAGAAGTCCAAGCTGGAACCCGAGTAGGTGTGATCCCTTCTCCATTATCACACTATTGGCCCTTGGCCCTTGATCTTCATTAGCATGCCATAGGGTCTGCCTAAAATCTTGAGTTGTCAGATTTGATCATGCTTGTTTATCCAGGTTTTGCATAATATTGAGATGCTGACCGATCGGCAGTTTGGGCCTTTCTGTGTTGAACTTTCAGATGTGTCCTTCTGTGTAGTGTTTTCACATGCTTAGCACTGAAGAATTCATTTTTGAATAGAAATCATTTATCTTTCTGATTTTAAAGCTAGAATATTGTTTCTGTAGAAGGAACACTCTATTTGGCGAGATTTAAATTTTTAGTTTACCAGATAAAAATAAGTATCTGTTCGAGGGGAAGCAATGTTTTGATGTCTCAGAATTTTTTTAGTGTTTTCTAATGTTTGGATGTCACTAAATTGGAGTTTAGAATTGTGTGGTCCAATTCCACGCAATACAGAGGAGTGATGCTTTGTATTGAGAGAGTGAGTTTTTAGTTATAGTCCAATTCAAGGGAATTGGGTCTCTGATTTCAAATCCCGATTCCATGTGCAACCAAATAATAGAATTCTAGAAAGATGATTACACTTTCTAATTCCATACTCCAATATCTACATCTAAATGGGGTATTAGGGTACTAAACAAGTTACCAAAAGGAAACAATTGTCAGTCCAAAAACCTTCTCATTCTCCGTTGCCTAGATTTTTCTATATCGTAACAATTCAAGTATGGGCCTTGATGTTTCGTTATTATCATTGCCATTATTTGTGCCTGCCTTTGCTTTTCTATAAATTCTCCGTTTTTAGGTTTATGATCAATACAATTTTATTGTTTTTAGTGTGCAACATGAATACCATGTCTAATTTAGTAAGCATGAGACTATTATTTATCTGAGTTGTGTTTCCCTTTTTCTTTAGAATTCAGCTCCAAGTCGATGCCTACTCACCGCTTTATAGGTTGGACAATAGATATAGACGAGATTATTATGGACGTAGATACATAGAGGATATCACTAAGACTGTACTATGTTTTTTACAAGAAGATTCTTTGTAGTAATTATTTTCGCTAACTGAATCAACATGTATGTTTAGATGTCTGTAGTACATGTATTATTTGCACACTAAGAGTGTACTCTGCTTTTTTTACAAGAAGATTCTTTGTAGTAATTATTTTCGCTAACTGACTTAACATGTATGTTTAGATGTATGTAGTACATGTATTATTTGCATACGACTATATTTAGTTCTATTTACATTTCTAAGACATATATGGCATATCTCCATCGTGTGTTTCCAATTTTTTGTTCCACTGTACATGAAACATTTTGGACACCTAATCAGTAGTTAGCAAAAAAAGTGTCTTTTTCGCCAAATCTACATGCCTTTGTTGTAACACCCCAGGTGTTGACTCATGGCCCATTATCACATGTGTTTAAGTAGAGGGGAAGGAGCACCAAAACTATAGGAACCTTGGATTAATTAAGGAATGATCATGACAAAAGAAATACCCAAGAATTTTATGCATCTTCACCTTGGAAATAGAGGCTCAAACCCTAGACCCCTTTTGGAGCCATTAGACCCCCAAACACTGGATTAGTGGAAAGGATAAGCAAATGAACAATTCTTGACCTAAACCCTTTACCAAAGTTTAAGTACACTAAAATACCTACAAAACTTAGTAAGAGAAATATTACAAAAAGGCCCCATAAAGACCCCAAATCAATTCACTAAGTAGAGAGCACACTAGAGCCCTCCATTTTCTCTCTAAGTCCCCAAAACTACCCTAATCCAATGATCAGATGTGTTCACCTTTTTAATGGCGCCAAACCCATGAGGTCTAAATAGCAAAAAGGAGCCAAATTACCTTAGGAACACCCTAGAAAAATTTGAACCGAAGCCAAGACCTTTTGACATGATTTGACATCCATTTTGTCTCGGGGTGAACAGTGTGACAGACCCGATTTGGCGTCCCCATATCTTGTGAACTAGGGCATATCTCCCATTGAAACTCACACATAATAGCTAGCCCTAGGTGCCAGGAAGAGATTTGCACAAGGCTCATGGCAAGATTCGCACGTTTGTGATCTCTGCAAACGGTTGAACAGAGGCAGAAACAAACACCCACGTGTTCGACGCGTTCTGGCGCACCAGAGCATGCCCCGGCACTCAGCCCCGCGCGCACCGCGCCGCACCAAGCCAAACCCGTGCCCATGCTCGCCCTCGCGCCTATAAAGCCGATCGAGGCCTCGACCGTACGCCCCCGCTCGCTCTCAACCTTGCCGGAGCGCAAGTTCACCGGCGATTGCTCTGCGCACGGCGTGTCAGCGGCCGCCTGAGAATGACCACCATAGACCGGCCACCCTAGCCATTCCCCGCCCCGTCCGACCCTCAGGTGAGCCTCTACGTGCCTCGGTGAAGCACCTAGAGCCAGGAATCAAGCTCTACCTCACCAGAGGCACTGGATCAACGTCACCGGACTTCACCAGATCGCCGGCGTACGTAGACCGAGCTCCACGGCGAGTCTTTCTTCAATTCCTTACATGGGTAGACTCCTTAGCACCCCGTGAAGCTTCCTGTGCCCTTGGATTGAACTATACCGCTGTGAGCAGGCCGGAGCACACGCCACCGACGAGCCCGCCCGCCTGCGCACGTGGACCGACCGATTCTGGCCATCACCGTTGACGAGTCGTACCTCGTCGTGACCGCGATGATTTCCCGGAGCTAACCCCACCCTTCGCCGGACCTCCCTCGCCGCTTGTAAGCTGCGCCACCCTGTTTACTTCTGCGGTTACTATTTCAAAGGGGGGAGGGACCTTGGGGAGAAAGTAGAAGAAGTCAGAGAGGTTTTTAAATGGTCAGAGACTCAGGTGAATAGTTGCGCAGGGGCATAAGTTAAAGAGTTGGTTTAGGAAAAACCCAGGGTCCTCGGTGTAAACTGGCTTTTCAGAAAACCTTTTAAACATTATTCATTTAAATACAAATAGAGCTTGTAAAATTCATAACTTCAGTTTTATTTAGCCAAATTTGGTCAAACCAATTTTGCTAGGTTCTAAATAATGTGAACTACTTAGGAAAAATGCAAAACACCCTAAGTATTGTAGAAGATTTTAAAGTTTTGATTTAAATAGTAAACTAGCCAAAAGCTAAATAAAATAAAGAAAAATAGCTACACTGTTAGACTAGGGTTAAGAAAAATCAAGGAGGTACTAAACCACTACCTAGTCTGTTTAAAAATAGTACACCCCTCAGTACATCAAATTAAGGAAGGGTTTACCATTTAAACTCATTTTGGCTCAAAGTTAAGGAAAATGGAAAAGGTAGCTTAAAATAAGAACTAGGGGGCAACCACATTTTTGCTAGCTCACCTATTTAGTATAGTTCACTGGAAAATTTTGTTAGGCCCTTTGTTAGTACAAAAGAAATGAGATACCTTTTATTTCATGAAAACAATGAAACTTAGAAAAACCTTAGAAAAATAATCCTAAGGAGAAACCAACCCAAACCCTGGGATAACTATAATATATTATTATGAATCTAGGAAAAATGTAAGTTTTGTTGTTCGATATTTTTCAAATAACAAGTTAGTTATAAGTACCTTTTTGGCTTTAAACTTTAGAAAATCATAACTAAATACCTAGTAGGTCTTTTTCTGTGATTTTTGGCACAGAAGCCTATTATCACCTATGGAGCATGGCAAAAATAAAGTGGAGTCCAGAAACCTCACCCAAATTAAAGCTATAGTGTAAAGTGCCATTTTACCCTTATTTTTTTTTGTTAATTTTGCACAAAGGGCATCTGAATTAATTTCAACCTCAAATTTTTAGAATAACCCACAGAGGTCATTGTTTACCCACTGTAATTTTTATAACATTTTTGGAAAATGTTAACTTGCCATGGCAATGTAAAAGCACTCGCTAAGAAGCTTAAGTGAAAGTAAAATAAGGGATGTGGAAAAAATAGCGGAGTGCAACCTTTAATCTTCCAAGAGCCAAAACCAACCTCTAAAGGATGACTGAAAATTTAAGTTTAGTCAAAACCCTAAATTAAATATATATAACCCTTAAGGATAACCAAAGGAAACCCTAGTGTACCACAAAAATTTAATACTGTTTCACTATGCTTAGTGTTTCCAAATTGCCATATCATTAATATGCATACATCTTATTCATTGCATTCGATAGACTGTAATCTCGCTGACGGGGAATACATCCTCGCTCCAGAGCAAGGAGTTGCTCAGGCGGTAGCCTAGGAGCCAGCACCAGAGCCTGCCATCGAGGATCTGCCTGCCCCAGCTTTGGAAGGCAAGCCCCGGTTTTATGCATAACCGTTATATATGTTATTTTACTGCACTTAATGTTTGTAGGCTTATACTGTGCACTTAAGTGTAGGAGTTGACTGAAACCCTAGTTGCATGAACTCAGGATTCCTTTTGAGATGGATACTAGTATGCCAGGTCGAGTAGCAGCTTTACTAATTAGGGATCTCGGTAGAAGTAGAGTGATTTTTCTAGCACTCGCGCGAGGTCAGGAATTGGTTGTATCCATTTTTATATCAGAATGATGATGGTCTATGGATAACGGTCCATGGGGATGCGTTGTCTATGAGACGGAAATTGGAATAAGGATTAAGGTATGGTACCGTGTGTCAAGCGTTTGAACGTACTAAGCACATGCCGAGAAATATGGTAAATCGGTAAGCCTAGTACCTGAGTGAACCTGGCAGCAGACTTTACCCCTCACGCGACCTGAGACGTGGTCTCCCATTCCGGTTATGGTGGGTACAAGTGCGGTCACTGCACAATGGCAGTCGGGGTCAGTGAGCATTGTACGCCAAGGCGGTGAGCCCTGATCTGCTGACGGGGAATCGATGGGGACGGTTGATATGTGTGGGGACATAGTGTCTCGCCATGTCGTGTGTTTAGGTGTACCTTGCAAGGATGAAAACTCGATTCAAATCATCTGCTTCTCGCAGCTAATGAGAGTGCTTGATCCATGCTGCTACATTGAGTAACAAGTGGAAATGTGTTGTTATGACAAAAGATGTTGATTGCTAAATGCTTGATACCATGTATGATTAGATAGGTACACATTCAGCCTTAAGAGAGTCACACTAAAACTTGAAAAGCTAAACTTGATTTTAGACTCAGCTAGTGCTTTTGGCAAACCAAACCCCTCAGCCAAACAGCTACATGTCTAGAGATAGAGGAGTAGACTCCTCACACCGTGTAAGTCTACCTGAGTATTAGTATACTCAGCCTTGCTTGTGGCATAATTTTTGACAGGTTCCCGGGAGGACATGGTTGCTGGAGTGACTTAGCCGTCCATCTTGCCACCGGGTTGGACAGTCGAGTGGGACCCTACCTCAGCAGAGGAGGAGCATGAGAGGTGATGCGCCAGGCTTCCCCATCTCTCCGTTTATTTTACCGTTAGTTATATTCTGCTGCATTTGGAACAATGATCACTACTTTTGAGAAACTCCGATAATGATGTAATAAATTGAGTACTCCTTAATGTATGGTTTTATGCTTTATTGTATTTGCTCTATGCCTCATCTTCGAGTGAGTACGTGGTACTTGATCCTGTTAGTGGCCTCGTCGGACTAGATCCGAGGGACTGACGTCTTATTCCTATTTAAGTGTGGTCTAGCCCTCAAGGTGGGACTTAGGCACTTAAGTTAGAATAATTCGGGCGGTTCCGCCACAGCTGGTATCAGAGCTTGTACCACCACAGAGGAATCAATAAACCATAATTTCCATCCTTTTCAAAAAGTAAAACTTGTTAGAAACCAATGTTGGATTAGTCGGTAAGACAATAAGGATAGGGCTTAAAACGTGAAGCCTTAGGATACTAGATGGGTAGCTAGGTGGCTAATTGAATGTGCCCTACAGGCTACTATAAGGGAGGGAGATTTCTCTATCCCTATAAGTTGATGTGAGGTCGCTTAGGACGAGCATGTATGCATCAATTTATTCAAACTACTTGGTAAGTGGTCAAGAACTTTAAAAGCAATGAGGCATGATACTAAAAGGTTAAGTAGACTCCAAGATCCCCAACATAACCTTAGAAAAGCAAGCACTGATTCCCTTTATTTTTGTAATTCTTTTTCTTTTTCGCTTACACTTACCCTTACACAGATGACTTCTCACGAATCCTCGAAAGGAGGGAACGCACATTCCCACACGGATGGACTTGCACGAGAGGGTTTTCCTCGCATTTTGTGGGAGGTGCTGCAGGGAGTCGGTTATACGACACCTCCCCAGTATGCAGTGCAGTTGTTCGAGGAGCACCGGGTACCCCACTGTAGGGTGAGGATGACCTTGGAGCCTCATCCCTTGCAGCCGGGCTGGCGTTCGTTGGACTCTGAGTCTTTCGGATTCAGGGCCGAAGATACTCTTGAGTCCATTGCTCTCCACGGGCTGACGACCTTTTGTGGCTTTCACCCCTTAGAGCTGTCCACTCATCCCATTGGCTTATTCCCCGCTGAAAAGGAGGACGACCCAATGTGGAAGGACCGAGTGGAGCATGCCAAGGATATATGGGCTCTTTACCCGAGGCAGACTGCTCACCTAACGGTGCGATGCATGAATGCCCTGTATTGTCTACAAGCAGTGCAAGCTGAGGCAATGTCCTAGCTAATGGGCTTGGTGGGGTCTACCAAGATCACCCTGGATAACCGAGAGGACCTTGTGGTAGACCTGTCCACTAAGCTGGTGGAGAAGGACCTCCAGGTGGAGCAGATGGCCACCCAGATCCAAGAGCTTGAGGAGCAGGTAGGAGCCAAGGAGAACACCATCGAGGTTCTCGAAGATGAAAGGGAAATGTGCCCTTGGGTCATTTCTAAGTATTTTGGTGATTGGGTGCCAACACAAATGCCTAAGTCAGAAACTATGCCAAATGATGGTCGAGGTGCAAATCAATACAAAGGTATGATTCTAGACTTAGTACATTGGTTTTTGTGTACTAACATGTTTGTCTAAAGTGCTAGAATCAGAGAAAACTCAATTGAAAAAAGAGTGGCTCGAAGCAGCAAAGAGTCTGCTCAGTCTGGGTGCACCGGACTATCCGGTGGTGCACCGGACAGTGTCCTTTGCGCCAGGCTGGCGTCCATCAACTTGCTGCTCTCGGGACTCCGTCGGTGGCGTACGGCTAAAATTCACCGGACTGTCCGGTGGTGCACCGGACTGTCCGGTGAGCCAAAGATCGGCCGCACGATCCGCGCGGGACACGTGGCCGAGCCAACGGCTAGAAGGGAGCACCGGACTGTCCGGTGTGCACCGGACAGTGTCCGGTGCGCCAACGGCTCCAAGGCTGCCAACGGTCAGCTTCGCCAAATCGGGAAAGAAATCCACACCGGACAGTGTCCGGCATGTCCGGTGCACCAGTCGACAGAAGGCAGGAATTGCCTTCCCGGATTGCTCTCAACGGCTCCTAGCTGCCTTGGGGCTATAAAAGGGACCCCTTGGCGCATGGAGAAGATAACTAAGCAACCTTAGAGCATTCTTGATCATCCACACTCAGTATTTGCGCATTCGTTTGTCATTCTCAGTGATTCAAGCTCCTTTCTAGTGAGAACTTTGAGATAGTCATTTGAGCTCGATTCTTGGCCGTGTGTGTGTGCGTATTTGCTGTGGATTTGTGTGTGTTGCTTCCCTCCCTTACTCCGTGCTTCTTTGTGAACTTCAAGTGTAAGGGCGAGAGACTCCAATTTGTGGAGATTCCTCGCAAGTGGGATAAAGATAAGCAAAGCAAAACACCGTGGTATTCAAGTGGGTCTTTGGACCGCTTGAAAGGGGTTGATTGCAACCCTCGTCCGTTGGGACGCCACAACGTGGAGTAGGCAAGCGTTGGTCTTGGCCGAACCACAGGATAAACCACTGTGCCATCTCTGTGATTGATCTCTTGTGGTTATTGTGTTTTGTTGAGACTCCTCTCTAGCCACTTGGCAATTATTGTGCTAACGCCTAACCAAGTTTTGTGGCATTAAGTTTTCAAGTTTCACAGGATCACCTATTCACTCCTCCTCTAGGTGCTCTCAATTGGTATCAGAGTCGTTCTCTTCACGAAGGGACTAATCGCCCAAAGAGATGGATCCTAAGGGGAAGGGAATTGTGATCAACGACAAGGAGAAGGAGTCCTTTGTCAACGAGCCAAAGGATGACAAGCCTAACGACTCAGGCTTGGGCTACAAGCGGAGGGAAGGGAAGAAGAAGAAGACAAGGCGCATCAAGGAGATCGTCTACTACGACGACAGCGATGAGTCTACTTCTTCCCAAAAGGACGAAGACAACGACTACAGGAAGACGGTCAATTCGAACTTTTCCTTTGATTATTCTCGTATTCCACATAGTTCGAATATGCATTTGCTTTCCATTCCTCTTGGCAAACCTCCACACTTCAATGGGGAGGACTACGGATTTTGGAGTCACAAAATGCGTAGTCACCTGTTCTCTCTCCATCCAAGCATATGGGAGATTGTAGAGAATGGAATGAAGTTTGATAGTACTGATAGTCCCATGTTTATAAATGAACAAATCCATAGAAATGCACAAGCTACTACTGTCCTTTTAGCATCTTTGTGCAGGGAAGAGTACAATAAGGTGAGCGGCTTGGACAATGCCAAGCAGATATGGGACACCCTCAAGATCTCTCATGAGGGGAACGACATCACCATGCTCACCAAAATGGAGTTGGTGGAGGGCGAGCTTGGACGATTCGCAATGATAAGGGGAGAGGAGCCAACCCAAACATACAACCGGCTCAAGTCCCTCATCAACAAGATAAGGAGCTACGGAAGCACACGATGGACGGACCACGACGTCGTCCGCCTAATGCTAAGGTCCTTTACCGTTCTTGATCCTCATCTCGTGAACAATATTCGTGAGAATCCCAGGTACACGAAGATGACGCCCGAGGAGGTACTTGGAAAGTTCGTAAGCGGGTAGATGATGATCAAGGAGGCGAGATACGTCGACGACGCGTTGAACGGTCCAATCCACGAGCCTCAACCAATTGCTCTCAAGGCAACGAGGAGCAAGGAGACGCTACCTAGCAAGGTGGCTCAAGTTGAGGCGGCCGGGCTCAATGATGAAGAGATGGCCCTCATCATCAAGCGCTTCAAGATGGCGCTAAAGGGTCGCAAGGGGCAGCCAAACAAGACCAAGACAAAGGGGAAGCGCTCATGCTTCAAATGTGGTAAGGTTGGTCATTTCATTGCTAATTGTCCCAATAATGATAGTGACCAGGAGCAAGGGAACAAGAGGGAAAAGAAAAAGAACTACAAGAAGGCAAAGGGCGAGGCACATATCGGAAAGGAATGGGATTCGGATTGCTCCTCGTCCGACTCGGACAATGAAAGACTCGCCGCCACCGCCTTCAACAAGTCATCCCTCTTCCCCAACGAGCATCACACTTGCCTCATGGCAAGGGAAAAGAAGGTAAGCACTCGTAATGCTAGTACTTATGCTTCTTCAAGTGAGGATGAGTCTAGTGATGAGGATGAAATAGATTATTCATGTTTATTCAAGGGCCTAGATAGAACTAAGGTTGATAAAATTAATGAATTAATTGATGCCTTGAATGATAAGAATAGGTTATTAGAAAAGCAAGAGGATCTTTTGTATGAAGAGCATGATAAATTTGTTAGTGCACAAAATTCTCTTGCTCTAGAAGTTAAAAGGAATGAAATGCTTTCTTGTGAACTATCTACTTGTCATGAAACTATCTCTACTTTAAAAGGTGTTAATGATGATTTAAATGCTAAACTAGTAAAAGCAAATAAATCTAACTCTTGTGTTGAACATGTTGCAATTTGCACTAGGTGTAAGGATTTTGATATTGATGCTTGTAGTGAACACCTAGTTTCAATTTCAAAATTGAATGATGAATTGGATAGTCTTAATGCCCAACTTAAGACTAGCAAGAGTGAATTTGAAAAACTAAAATTTGCAAGGGATGCCTACACTATTGGTAGACACCCCTCAATTAAGGATGGACTTGGCTTCAAGAGGGAAGCCAAGAACTTAACAAGCCATAAGGCTCCCATCTCCACCAAGGAGAAAGGGAAGGCCCCTATGGCTAGTAGTGCTAAAAAGAACCATGCTTTCATGTACCATGATAGGAGATATTCTAGAAATGCTTTTAGAAGTTATGATGATTTTGATTCTCATGCCATGTTTGCTTCAAGTTCTTCCTATATGCATGGTAGTGATATACCTAGGAAAAATGTTGTTCATCACATGCCTAGAAGAGATTTTGTTCATGTTCCTAGGAAAGTAATGAATGAACCTTCTGCCATTTATTATGCTTGCAATGCTCCCTTTGCTATTTGTAGAAAGGGTAAGAAGGTAATTGCTAGGAAATTAGGGGCCAAATGTAAGGGAGACAAGACTTGCATTTGGGTCCCTAAAACTATTGTGACTAACCTTGTAGGACCCAACAAGAGTTGGATACCTAAAACCCAAGCCTGAATTTGCCTTGCAGGTTTATGCATCCGGGGGTTCAAGCTGGATTATCGACAGCGGATGCACAAACCACATGACGGGGGAGAAGAGGATGTTCACCTCCTACGTCAAGAACAAGGATTCCCAAGACTCAATAATATTCGGTGATGGGAACCAAGGCAAGGTGAAAGGGTTAGGAAAAATTGCTATTTCATCGAGCACTCTATTTCTAATGTATTTTTAGTTGAGTCGCTTGGATATAACTTGTTGTCTGTGAGTCAACTTTGCAATATGGGATATAATTGTTTACTTACAAATGTAGATGTGTCTGTCTTTAGAAGATGTGATGGTTCACTAGCTTTTAAGGGTGTACTAGACGGCAAACTTTATTTAGTTGATTTTGCAAAAGAGGAGGCCGGTCTAGATGCATGCTTAATGGCTAAGACTTGCATGGGCTAGCTGTGGCATCGCCGTTTAGCACATGTGGGGATGAAGAACCTTCACAAGCTTCTAAAGGGAGAACACGTGATAGGTTTAACTAATGTGCACTTCGAAAAAGATAGACCTTGGGCAGCATGTCAAGCAGGCAAACAGGTGGGAAGCTCTCATCACACCAAAAATGTGATGACCACGTCAAGACCACTGGAAATGCTTCATATGGACCTCTTTGGACCCGTCGCCTATCTAAGCATAGGAGGAAGTAAGTATGGTCTTGTTATAGTTGATGATTTTTCCCGCTTCACTTGGGTATTCTTTTTGCAGGATAAATATGAAACCCAAGGGACCCTCAAGCGTTTCCTCAGGAGAGCTCAAAATGAGTTTGAGCTCAAAGTGAAGAAGATCAGGAGCGACAACGGGTCCGAGTTCAAGAACCTTCAAGTGGAGGAGTACCTTGAGGAGGAAGGGATCAAGCATGAGTTCTCCGCTCCCTACACACCACAGCAAAATGGTGTGGTAGAGAGGAAGAACAGGACGCTAATCGACATGGCAAGGACGATGCTTGGAGAGTTCAAGACCCCCGAGCGCTTTTGGTCGGAAGCCGTGAACACGGCTTGCCACGCCATCAACCGGGTCTACCTTCATCGCCTCCTCAAGAAGACTTCGTATGAGCTACTAACCGGTAACAAACCCAATGTGTCTTACTTTTGTGTTTTTGGGAGCAAGTGTTATATTCTTGTGAAGAAAGGTAGAACCTCTAAATTTGCTCCCAAAGCTGTAGAAGGGTTTTTATTAAGTTATGACTCAAATTCAAAGGCGTATAGAGTCTTCAACAAATCATCAGGTTTGGTTGAAGTCTCTAGCGACGTTGTATTTGATGAGACTAATGGCTCTCCAAGAGAGCAAGTTGTTGATCTTGATGATGTAGATGAAGAAGACGTTCCAACTGCCGCAATACGCACCATGGCGATTGGAGATGTACGGCCACAGGAACAAAATGTGCAAGAACAACCATCTTCCTCAACAATGGTGCAACCCCCAACTCAAGACGATGAACAGGTTCATCAAAAGGAGACATGTGATCAAGGGGGAGCACAGGATGTCCAAGTTGAAGAGGAAGAAGCACCTTAGGCCCCTCCAACCCAAGTTCGAGCGACGATTCAAAGGGATCATCCCGTCGACTAGATTTTGGGTGACATTAGCAAGGGAGTAACTACTCGGTCTCGATTAGTTAATTTTTGTGAGCATTACTCTTTTGTCTCTTCTATTGAGCCTTTCAGGGTAGAAGAGGCCTTGCGAGATCCGGACTAGGTGTTGGCCATGCAGGAAGAGCTCAATAATTTCAAGAGAAATGAAGTTTGGACACTGGTGCCGCGTCCCAAGCAAAATGTTGTGGGAACCAAGTGGGTGTTTCGCAACAAATAGGACGAGCACGGGGTGGTGACGAGGAACAAGGCTCGACTTGTGGCAAAAGGTTATGCCCAAGTCACAGGTTTGGACTTTGAGGAGACTTTTGCTCCTGTGGCTAGGCTAGAGTCTATTCGTATATTGCTAGCATATGCCGCTCACCATTCTTTCAGGTTGTTCCAAATGGATGTGAAGAGCGCTTTCCTCAACGGGCCAATCAAGGAGGAGGTGTACGTAGAGCAACCCCCTGGCTTCGAGGATGAACGGTACCCCGACCACGTGTGTAAGCTCTCTAAGGCGCTCTATGGACTTAAGCAAGCCCCAAGAGCGTGGTATGAATGCCTTAGAGACTTCTTAATTGCTAATGCTTTCAAGGTTGGGAAAGCCGATCCAACTCTTTTTACTAAGACTTGTGATGGTGATTTATTTGTGTGCCAAATTTATGTCGATGACATAATATTTGGTTCTACTAATCAAAAGTCTTGTGAAGAGTTTAGCAGGGTGATGACGCAGAAATTTGAGATGTCGATGATGGGCGAGTTGAACTACTTCCTTGGGTTCCAAGTGAAGCAACTCAAGGACGGCACCTTCATCTCCCAAAGGAAGTATACGCAAGATTTGCTAAAGCGATTTGGGATGAAGGACGCCAAGCTCGCAAAGACTCCAATGGGAACCGACGGACACACCGACCTCAACAAAGGAGGTAAGTCCGTTGATCAAAAAGCATACCGGTCAATGATAGGGTCTTTACTTTATTTATGTGCTAGTAGACCGGATATTATGCTTAGCGTATGCATGTGTGCTAGATTTCAATCCGATCCTAAGGAGTGTCACTTAGTGGCGGTGAAGCGAATCTTTAGATATTTAGTCGCTACGCCTTGCTTCGGGATCTGGTATCCAAAGGGGTCTACTTTTGACTTGATCGGATATTCAGATTCCGACTATGCCGGATGTAAGGTCAATAGGAAGAGTACATCAGGGACGTGCCAATTCTTAGGAAGGTCCCTGGTGTCATGGAATTCTAAGAAACAAACTTCCGTTGCCCTATCCACCGCTGAGGCCGAGTACGTTGCCGCAGGACAGTGTTGCGCGCAACTACTTTGGATGAGGCAAACCCTCCGGGACTTTAGCTACAATCTGAGCAAAGTCCCACTCCTATGTGATAATGAGAGTGCTATCCGCATGGCGGAAAATCCTATTGAGCATAGCCGCACAAAGCACATAGACATCCGGCATCACTTTTTGAGAGACCACCAGCAAAAGGGAGATATCGAAGTGTTTCATGTTAGCACCAAGAACCAGCTAGCCGATATCTTTACCAAACCTCTAGATGAGAAGACCTTTTGCAGGCTACGTAGTGAGCTCAATGTCTTAGATTCGCGGAACCTGGATTGAATTATAGCATACTTGTGTCTATGCCTTTGATCATGTTCCTTCTACATTTTGTTGCTTATTTATGGTGCTCAAGTTGTACAACTACTCCCCGCACCTCACAAGTCTTTGTGCAAGTGACACACACATTTAGGGGGAGATGTGTTACAACTTGACCCTTTGAGACTAACCGTGTGCTTGAGTTTGCTTAATTTAGTCTCAAAGGCGGATTGAAAGGGAAAGGTGGACTTGGACCATGAAAGACTTCCACTACACTCCGATGAGAGGGTAACTACTTCCAAGTTCATCACGTGAACTCTTATTGCCTTTGTACTCTTATTTGAAGATTTGGTAAGGCAATGAGGTTAAAAGGCCAAGATTGATCCCGTTTTGGTGCTTGATGCCAAAGGGGGAGAAAATTAGGCCAAAGCAATAAATGGATCAGCTACCACTTGAGAAATTTTGAAAATAGTAAAATAGAGCTTTTTTGGTTTGTCAAAACTCTCTTGTTGTCTCTTTTGTCAAAAGTTGGTCTCTTGTGGGGAGATGCTTGATTATGGGAAAAAGGGGGAGTTTTTGAAATCTTTGATCAATTTCTATTGAAACAGCTCTCTTTATGTCTCTACAATTGTGTTTGAACTAGAGATAGGAGTTTGAAGTTGATTTGCAAAAACAAAACCAAATGGTGGCAAAGAGTGATCCATATATGTCAAATTTGAATCAAAACAATTTTGAGTTCTTATTTGAATTGATTTTGCACTTGTTCTATTTGCTTTATGTTGTGTTGGCATAAATCACCAAAAAGGGGGAGATTGAAAGGGAAATGTGCCCTTGGGTCATTTCTAAGTATTTTGGTGATTGGGTGCCAACACAAATGCCTAAGTCAGAAACTATGCCAAATGATGGTCGAGGTGCAAATCAATACAAAGGTATGATTCTAGACTTAGTACATTGGTTTTTGTGTACTAACATGTTTGTCTAAAGTGTTAGAATCAGAGAAAACTCAATTGAAAAAGAGTGGCTCGAAGCAGCAAAGAGTCTGCTCAGTCTGGGTGCACCGGACTGTCCGGTGGTGCACCGGACAGTGTCCGGTGCGCCAGGCTGGCGTCCATCAACTTGCTGCTCTCGGGACTTTGTCGGTGGCGTACGGCTAAAATTCACCGGACTGTCCGGTGGTGCACCGGACTGTCCGGTGAGCCAATGGTCGGCCGGGCCAACGGTCGGCCGCGCGATCCGTGCGGGACACATGGCGGAGCCAACGGCTAGAAGGGAGCACTGGACAGTGTCCGGTGCGCCAACGGCTCCAAGGCTGCCAACGGCCGGCTTCGCCAAATCGGGAAAGAAATCCGCACCGAACATGTCCGGTGCGCTAGTCGACAGAAGGCAGGAATTACCTATCCGGATTGCTCTCAACGGCTCCTAGCTGCCTTGGGGCTATAAAAGGGACCCCTTGGCGCATGGAGAAGATAACTAAGCAACCTTAGAGCATTCTTGATCATCCACACTCAGTCTTTGTGCATTCGTTTGTCATTCTCAGTGATTCGAGCTCCGTTCTAGTGAGAACTTTGAGATAGTCATTTGAGCTCGATTCTTAGCCGTGTGTGTGTGTGTGCGTCTTTGCTGTGGATTTGTGTGTGTTGCTTCCCTCCCTTACTCCGTGCTTCTTTGTGAACTTCAAGTGTAAGGGCGACAGACTCCAATTTGTGGAGATTCCTCGCAAGTGGGATAAAGATAAGCAAAGCAAAACACCGTGGTATTCAAGTGGGTCTTTGGACCGCTTGAAAGGGGTTGATTACAACCCTCGTCCGTTGGGACGCCACAACGTGGAGTAGGCAAGCGTTGGTCTTGGCCGAACCACGGGATAAACCATTGTGCCATCTCTGTGATTGATCTCTTGTGGTTATTGTGTTTTGTTGAGACTCCTCTCTAGCCACTTGGCAATTATTGTGCTAACGCCTAACCAAGTTTTGTGGCATTAAGTTTTCAAGTTTCACAGGATCACCTATTCACCCCCCCCTCTAGGTGCTCTCAGAAGATCAGCTCATGAACACTCAGCAGCAACTTGAGGAAGCCAACCAGCACTTGGATATGCACCATCAGGAGATTCAGGACATGGAGGCCGATGGGGCCGACGAGGATGTTGACATCGAGGGAGGAGAGGAGCCGGAGCCGGCATCCAGCTTGGATACTGCTGGCTCAGGGAGACCACCTTCCCTCGAGTCTAGCGTTGCCTCGTTTGCCCATTAGGTTTTAGAAATAGGATTAGAAGTGTGCGGCAGTAGGACTCCTCGAAACTAGCTTAGCTTTTGCACCTTTGGGGTACTAGGCTAGAGAGAGAGTCAAGTATTTTGAGTACTGTTGTAATCGTTTGCAAACTCTTTTGGATGGAGGAAGGATGGATGATCTCTAATTGAGTCATGCAGGAAATTTTATGTCATGTGGTATCTTTTATGAAAAATGCAAGGAAATGTTTGGCATCTTACAAACCTTGTCTTGTCAAATGTTTTATCTTGTGTGAAGACTGATGTCAAAAGTATGATATTAAGAACACCCTAAATTTTTAGATGGCGGGAAGAGCACGCCGTGGACAGAATAAGTGCATTCCTCCACCACCGCCGCAGCCGCCTACCATGCAAGAACTGATGGCTCAGCAGAATGAGATTCTGTGACAGTTGGCTCAACAGCAGCCACCACCTCAGCACTATGGTGGTGGTGATCACCATCAGCGACCCCCAGCAGCAGCCACTTATCAGGAGTTCCTCAGCACTCAGCCGCCGTTGTTCACTCAGGCAGAGGACCCACTTGATGCTGATGTATGGCTCAGAGTAGTGGAATCCAAATTCCCATTGCTTAATGGAGTTTGTTTGGATGTGGCTAAGGTCTGGTTCGCCACTCAGCAGCTCCGCGGACCCGCGCGGACATGGTGGGATCACTTCCTCGCTATGCAGCCGGTTGACCACGTGGTGGAACGGGGAGAATTCAAGGCAGCATTCAGAGGACATCACATACCGGTGGGCATCATGGACCACAAGCCTAATGAGTTTCTGGCACTTACTTAGGGGAATCGTACAGTGTTGCAGTACGCCCAGGCCTTCAATGACCTATGCTAGTACGCAGGCTACCATGCAGACCCTGATGAGAAGAAGAGGGATAGGTTCAAGAGGGGCCTCAGTACTAAGCTCTACGACCGTCTCAACACCGTCAGGGCCAACAGCTATAATGAGTTAGTCAACATGACCATTTCTTAGGAGGACTGCATCACAGCTCGTCAGGCAGAAAAAGAAGAGAAAGACCCCTACGACAGGACATTCAGCTCAGCCTCAGCGCTTCAGGATTTTGTCCGACACTCAGAGTAGGGGACCTCAGCAGCAGCAAGGACGATGGGTGATCCAGCCACAGCAGCAGCAGCAGGCACCCAACCGCTCTCAGCCCCCAGTTCAGAGGAGCAACAACCAGCCACCACAGCAGTACCGTCAGGCCAATGACAACAGGTGTTTCACTTGTGGCAGCACAGGACACTATGCCAAGAATTTCCCCAAGAACCAGCAGAGGCAGGGGCAGAATTCAAATCAGAACCAAGGCAAGAGGCAGAAGGTGCAAGTGAGGCAAGGCAGGCTGAACTTCACCACTATGGCAGACATTCTAGAGGGAGCACCCGTTATGACTGGTATCTTTTCCGTTTTACATTATCCCGCAGTCATTCTTTTTGATTCTGGTGCATCACACAGTTTTATCAGTACAAAATTTAGTGCCAAATGCCAGTTACCTTTCCATCACACGAATAGGGGCATTACAATTTCAACACCAGGAGGCAGGGTTGCCACCTATCAAATCAACAAGCAGGTGCCTATAAAATTGGGTAGCCTTATAATTAAAATCACCCTCCTTATTTTGGGATTGGATAGTATGGATATCATATTAGGAACTGACTGGATATCAAGGCATCAGGCAGTGATTGATGTCGCAGCAAGGGCCATTGAGATACACTCACCTACTTGTGGTGAGACTACGATATATTTGCCTAACCAGGGTTGTACCCGTTCCTGTGCCTTCGCCCTGATAGAGTCACCTATTAAGAGGATTCCAGTGGTTTGTGAGTACTCCGATGTTTTCCCAAATGAGTTGCCAGGGATGCCACCCGACAGAGACATAGAGTTTGCAATTGAGCTGCAACCCGGAACTGCACCTATATCCAAGAGACCCTATAGGATGCCTCCAGCAGAATTGGTGGAATTGAAAAAGCAGTTACAAGAGTTGTTGGACAAGGGATTTATTCGCCCAAGTACTTCTCCATGGGGATGTCCAGCCTTGTTTGTGAAGAAGAAAGATGAGAGTCTGAGGTTGTGTGTTGACTACCGCCCTCTCAATGCGGTGACCATCAAAAATAAGTATCTGTTGCCCCGCATTGATGTATTGTTTGATCAGCTGGTGGGAGCCAAGGTATTTTCCAAGATAGACCTTCGCTCTGGCTACCATCAGATCAAGATCAGGGCTAGTGATATTCCGAAGACGGCTTTCTCTACCAGATATGGACTTTATGAATACTTGGTGATGTCTTTCGGGCTGACCAATGCCCCGGCTTATTTCATGTATTTGATGAACTCAGTATTTATGCCAGAGCTAGACAAGTTTGTGGTAGTCTTCATTGATGATATTCTAGTTTATTCCAAGAATGAAGACGAGCATACTGAACACTTACACCTTGTACTTCAATGACTGCGCGATCATCGCTTATATGCTAAGTTGTCCAAATGTGATTTCTGGCTGAGGGAAATCAAATTTTTGGGTGACACCATTTCTCAGGATGGGGTATTAGTTGATCCTGAGAAAGTGCAGGAAGTAATGAATTGGAAGCCTCCTACCACTGTACGGCAGATCCGGAGTTTTCTAGGATTGGCAGGATATTATCGGCGATTCATTCCCGATTTCTCCAGGATTGCCAAGCCAATGACTGAATTGTTGAAGGAAGGAGTAAGGTATGAATGGAGTCAGAAATGTGAAGATGCCTTTCATACATTAAGGCAGCATCTGACGACAGCACCCATGTTAGCACAGCCTGACAACACCAAACCCTTTGAGGTTTACTACGATGCTTCAGGCACTGGATTGGGATGTGTCTTGATGCAAGACAACAGAGTTATTGCTTATGCATCCTGAGCACTTAGGCCTCATGAGCAAAACTACCCCACCCACGATATGGAGTTGGCTGTCGTGGTTCATGCTCTGAAGATTTGGAGACATTATTTGATGGGAGCTCATTGTAATATCTATACCGACCACAAGAGTCTCAAGTATATTTTCACTCAGGCTGATCTTAATATGAGGCAGAGGAGATGGTTGGAATTGATCAAGGACTACGATTTGGAAGTGCATTACCATCCGGGCAAGGGCAATGTGGTAGCAGATGCCTTAAGTCGGAAGGCCCAGTGCAACTGTGTAACTATGGACTCTAAGATCGCCACTCTGTGTGACGAGTTATGCAAACTAAACATGGAAGTTGTTTCCTCAGGTACCTTGAGTTATATCTCAGTGAAGCCCACTTTACCTGAGCTAATAGTCATGGCACAGATTGGTGACAAGGGTGTTCAAGTCATCAAGGATATGCTCGAACAGAAGGTAGATAAGTATAAATGCTTTCGTTAGGACAGCAAGGGAGTTCTATGGTTTGAGGACCGATTGGTAGTTCCTAAAAATCTAGAACTCAGAAAGAAAATATTGGATGAAGCTCATCTTTCCTAATTTTCCATGCACCCCGGCAGTAACAAAATGTATCATGACCTCAGATCCTTGTATTGGTGGACCAGGATGAAGAGGGAAATTGCTAAGTATATATCTGAATGTGACACTTGCCAAAGAGACAAGGCCAGTCATTTGAAGGTAGCAGGTACCTTACAGCCCCTTCCCGTACCATCTTGGAAATGGGAGGATGTTTGCATGGATTTTATTGTGTGATTGCCCAACACATCCCGACACCATGATTCTATTTGGGTCATTGTGGATAGGCTAACCAAGACAACCCATTTCTTACCAGTACATACCACCCACAGGGCAGAGAAGTATGCAGAAATTTATATTGACCAGATAGTGCATTTGCATGGAATACCAAGGACTATCGTGTCAGATAGAGGAGCACCGTTCGTAGCACGTTTTTGGGAGCAACTGCAAGAGTCATTGGGAACCCATGTGATAAGAGGCTCAGCATACCATCCTCAGACAGATGGACAGACGGAAAGAGTAAATCAGATTCTCAAAGACATGTTGCGAGCCTATGTACTACACTATGGGAAGAATTGGGACCAGTGCCTTTCCTTGGCAGAATTCTTGTATAACAACAGCTACCAGTCCAGCCTAAAGATGGCACCGTTCGAGGCCTTGTATGGGAGAAGGTGTAGAACACCGCTTAATTGGTCACAAGCTGGAGAGAGGGAAATATTTGGACCTGACCTGGTACTTGAAGCCAAAGAGAAAGCCAAAGTCATTCAGAAGAACCTAGAAGCTGCTCAGGCCAGACAGAAGAGCTATCATGATAAGAGGAGGAAGCCTCTACAATTTGAAGTGGGGGATCATGTGTATCTTAAGGTCTCACCCACCAAAGGTGTTTAGAGATTTGGAATCAAGGGCAAGTTAGCTCCTCGCTATATTGGGCCCTATGAAATCAAGGAGACTTGTGGACCGGTAGCATACCAGTTGAAGTTGCCACCTCATATGTCAGCAATTCATGATGTATTCCACGTATCCTAGCTGTGAAAGTGTGTCCGCTTACCCACGGAAGTGCTACCTGAACCAGAATTGGAGATTGAACCAGACTTGTCTTATCAAGAGCACCCTGTCAAGGTATTGGACCAAAAGGAAAGATCAACTCGATCAAGGTCAATCCGAATGTATAAGATTCAGTGGAGCAACCATTCAGAAGAAGAGGCTACGTGGGAGACTGAGGATTTTCTACATTCTCGCTTCCCTGACTTTCTGCCTAAAGAAGTCGGTACGTAACCCGAAACACCACCCCCACCTGCCCTTTGAATCTAAATATAAGAAAATCCTAGTTGTTAAGAGTAGAGTAAGTTGTGGAAGTAGATCTAAAAGGACTTCCTTCTGAAGTTGCAAAGAGGATGACATTCGAAGAGCAGTTAGCTAGAGAAACTTGGTTAAAGGAAACCACAACACACCAACTCACACCTTCTTGGTACCCTGCTAAGGGATCCCTACCCAATCTCGGTGCGAGATTCCTTTAAGGGGGGAGGGCTGTAACACCCCAGGTGTTACCCAAGGTCCTGGCTCAATACAAGTACTCATGGCCCATTATCACATGTGTTTAAGTAGAGGGTGTTGGGGACTTGCTCTCAAATGCTAAGAGTTAAGAACAAGGCAACATAAAAAGTGTTAAATGTTAAAGTCCTTCGTCCTTTGAAACATTATTTCCCTTCGGGATATAATGAGTTTCGGACGAAGGTTATGAAGGA
Source organism: Zea luxurians (assembly GCA_029449295.1). NCBI lineage: Eukaryota > Viridiplantae > Streptophyta > Magnoliopsida > Poales > Poaceae > Zea > Zea luxurians. The sequence continues at coordinate 36,395,411 of JAOPSE010000001.1, read as the reverse complement.
CATACCTTCGTAAGCACAAGAGATAATGATGAAGAATTTATATAGGGTACAAAGCTTAATACAAATATTATTATTAGATCATTTCTATTTTATTAACATGGAAAAATAGAAATGATTGTAGATTACAAATGTACCTTCGGCTTGAAGGAAGGCAAAAGTACAAGTATGACACAAAAGCCAATGCCAAGTCAGCATGAACAGTACGGGAATACTGTTCATCTATTTATAGGCACGGGACGCAGCCCATGTAAAATTACATCCATGCCCCTTACATTTGCTAATAACTCTGTAGTAACCCGTCGGGGTCTGAATAGCCTTTTCATCTTTAAGTCGGTTTCCTTTTCCGCTATTTTGCCGAAGCTCTCCTGCGTACAGCTTTGGCTCCGCACCATCCTTCGTACTCCTTTTGTGCTTCTTCACACCGTGGTTTTAACCCAAGTCCGAAGATACCTGTTCATGCATTATACTCCAGAAACTTTGTTAAATTATGTTTTTGAGGACCTTCGGAAGCCGAAGGCCCCCAATAGTAGCCCCTCGCAATATTAATTTGTTAGAAAGATAAATTCAGATTGTGATATGGACGAAGGCCCTAAGCCGAAGGTCCGAAAAAACACCTTCCCTTTGCTAGAATAGCAACAGTCACTGACAAACGGGGCCTTCTAATCTTTAACGCACTAGGTGTATAAATAAGAGCGCACCACAAGTTTATTTGGTACGCCTTTTTTGCCATCTGCTCCTGCTCACTCGACCTCTAGCCTGCACAACAAAACTTGCTTAAATTTTAAGCTTCGGTTTTGAGAGAACTTCCCCAGCGCTTACGAAGATGTCTGCAGACAAGAAAGTTGCTGCTGATCCGAAGCTAAGCCTTTCTGAGGAAATGCATCTCGGCTTTCTTGAATCAATGGCGAAGACCAATACAGAGAAGATTACCAAGGAGATTTTAGAAGGTTTATCTGAAGATACTGGTGATAGCGACAGTTATGATGTAGAAAGTGGCGGGGAAGAGTCCGAAGACCGACCATGGCGACCAAGCCACACGGTTTTTGGAAAGTCAACTATTAAGCAGAGTCATCTTGACAATATGAGGGGGAGATATTTTCGAGATGTGTCTATTGTGAGGGCTGATGACGGAGAGAAAACTTCTCCTACTCCCGAGGAAAATGAGGTCGTGATCTTCCGAAGCTTCTTCAAGGCTGGACTTCGGTTCCCCCTGAGCAACTTTGTTGTTGAAGTTCTGAAGACATTCCAAATCTATCTCCACCAGATTACTCCCGAAGCTATTATAAGAATGGGAATCTTTGTCTGGGCTGTGAGGAGCCAGGGTTTGGAACCAAATGCTAAAAGCTTTTGTAATATTCATGAGCTAGTGTACGAGACGAAACCCTGGGGGAAAGAACAATATCACAACAACTTTGGTTGTTATAGCTTCGGTGCCCGCTCCGGGTCAAGCTGCCCCGTGCCAACCTTTCGGAAGAGGTGGCCTGGTGACTGTATGACAGAATGGTTCTATGTGAAGAATGACTTGATAACACGGGAGGATATTAAAGGTATCATTACGCGCCCTATCTGGCAACGCTTCGGCCTCCGAAAGCCGAAGGTGGAAATGGATGAATCAGCCGAAGAATGCCAGAGAGCCTTCGGCGCGGTTTGCTTTTTTATTGGGACAAGGGATTTGGTCCAAGAGCATATTGCCTTTAGAGTTTGGCCACTTGCAGAAAAGTGGGAAATGCCGAAGGAGACCGTCAAGGAACCTGACGAAGGCGGGCTAGTTAGGCTAAAATACACATTCAAATACAGAGATAAGTTTGTTGAACCAGATGATGACTGGTTAAAAAGTATTGAGGCCGTAAGTGACGAATTGCTTGGGGTATACTCGAAGGCCGAAGATACTGCATTATCAGCGGCCTTCGGAGGCCGAAAGAAGAAGAGGCTTAACCGAGTATTTGATGCAATTAGGTTTGTCTACCCCGACTACCATTACCCAGTGCGAGGACAAAAAAGGAAAAATACTTCTCCTGTAAAGGAAATTGCTTCAGCTGCTCCTGGGGAGCCAGCGCCGAAAAGGAAAAAGGTAAAGGTGCTCACACACCGGCCACGTTATATTGAACCGGCCATAGTGCCTGAGTTTATTGGTGAGGCCTCTTCGGCCACCGAAGCTAGAGAACCAACTCCAGTGCCGAAAATCGAAGAAATGGTCGAAGTACCAGCAACAGAGAAAACAGAAGAACCGAGGACTGAAGAAAGAAAAACATTAGAAATTTTAAGTCCTTCAGCAAAAATTGAGACAGCAAAAAACCAAAAGGGCCCAGCGGTGACCCCGAAAAGAAAAAGAATGGTTAATGTGCTAGATGTTTTGGAGACAATTAAGTCTTCAAGCACAACTCCGAAGAAAACTGTTGAAACTTCCGAAGTGCAAACTGAAGTCTTTGTTGCCGAAGCTCCAAAGCAACAATCTGAGACTGAAGCGGAGCCTTCAGAGCTCACCAAGGTAAAATCCTTGGAAGCCGAAAAAGCAAAAATGACAAAGCCGATTTTAATTGAAGAAACTAGCACTGCTACCCCCGAAGCATCCTCCAAAGCCCTCGATTATACTGTTCGACATGCTTCAGGAAAAAGATTATCTGAAGAAGAGATTTTTGAAGCTACTCACTATGCCCAAGAACTGAGGTATCCAAAAGGGGCCTTAGTATTCAATGATACAGACGAAGACGACTTCTTATACTGTCTCCCAGATAACAAGGAATTACCCGTCTGCCGGGAGATGGCTAGAAGCATGGGGTCGAAGCTTGAGGCTGGCCTCTGCGCGATGACGAAGGACGATCTTGCGGATAGCCTTGCATACAATAGTCTGAAGGTACAAAAATTGTGAATTTTGAAGCTTATGAATTTTGAATTAGTCATTTGTTCTTATGTAAATCCATTCATTCTTTTGAATAGGGCTTAATACTCAGCAATGCCTTAAGGGCACAAAAGAATGCTGAAGATGAGAGCTGCACTATTACTCTCAAAAACCTTCGAACAGAGCTTATCAAGCTAAGAAACGAAGCCTTGGAAAAGGACAAAATGCTACTTACATTGGTGGATAAGATAAAGGAAGACGAAGCTACTTCTAAAGCTCAGGCCAAAGCTCAGAAGCACGAAATTGAAGATCTTCGAAAACAATTAGCCCGAACTAAAGAAGAACGCATACTTGAAGAGACGAAGCGAGAACTTAGTGATCAATGGGCAAATCATTTAGAAGGAACCGTTGAAGAGCTTCGTTCATCCAAGAAAAGATGCTATGATAAATCTATAGAATGCGTTAAGAAAATAAAAGCTAGCTTCGCCAGCGTTGGCGCGTTCTCGAGCGAGGAAAACTTCACAAGGGGTAACCCCGAAGGCCCGATCGAATGGATTAATCACGAAGCTGAGGCCTTTGAGGAAATTTTGAATAGCCGTGGGGACATATGTGCTTTTTCGGGTGCCAGGGGGATTGCTACTATTTTGGAGAGGAAAGGATGCGAGCATGTGAAAGTTTTAGCACAGTCCAAAACTGTCTTATCCTCCGAAGATACAAAAGACCCCTCGGCTGAAGCTAGCATGGTTGGTGGAAAATTTTCACCGACATCTGGGATAATGGTGGCCGGGAAATGGCCCAAGAGATTATTCAAAAAAGCGAAAAAGGCATCCATGATGCTAGAAAAGTAGCAGAGGCTGCTGAAAAAAGCGCAGGGCCCGAAGGGCAAATAGGTATTAACTAGTGGTTTCTGTCTCTTTGTTGTAATTTTTTGATTTCAAACTTGATGACGGCTTGTAATAGTAATAAGTTCGTTTCTACTCTTCCCTCAGAACCTGCTAAATCATCTGTGGGCCCCCACACGAAGGGGGATGACGAAATTAGACAAATGGCCGAAGCCATCATGGATAAAGTTGTTGAACAACTACTAAATGAAGCTGCAGAAGTAGTACTTAGGGAAGACTAGATGCTATTGTAAAAACATTTGGAATGTAATCTGTGTAATATTTTGTAATTTTGCATGTAATATACGAGCTTTTTATGGTTCAATTCTTTACGATGCATGAAATTTTACATACATACCGTTTTTGAGCCTTCGGCGAAAAAACACCTTCCCTTCTTTTCATGCTTCGTGAAGAAAAAGGTTTATATATCTCAACAATTTCCGCATTGCTTTGATGAAGAATATCCGAGCTTCATAAAGTTATTCTCCGAAGCTAAAAAAGTCTTATGTTACCTTTCCGATGAGGCTACAGTTTTTCACTTTTTCAGAGCGTTCTCCGAAGATCAATATTGTATCCCCTTCTTGTGCCATATGCAATATGATGTATGATGCTTATGTTATGCGAAATGATGTGATGATGTCATGTTATGCATAATGATATTTGTGCCGAAGATACACACGCATCCCCGCAATAGAACACACAATATTTTTGTATCAGCGCTGACTTTTCGCTGTAAGCCTCCCTTAGGAGCTTCTTCGCCTTTTACTTCAGCGGAATCAACGTTTATTTTTCGCTGTAAGCCTCCCTTAGGAGCTTCTTCGCCTTTTACTTTCAGCGGTATTCGCGTTGACTTTTCGCGCTTCGCCCTTTACTTAGGCGGTATCAGCGTTTATTTTTCGCTGTATGCTCTGCATTCCCTTAGGAACGACTTTTGAGCAGGAAACTTACGCTACGCTCCCTTAGGAACGACTTTTGTAGTTTTGGCAAACTTACACTGCGTTCCTTAGAACGACTTTTTATTGCTTTGAAAAAATTCACACTGCGTGCCTTTTAAATAAATTTTTGATAATTCGAAGGTCCTCCTTGTTACCGCAAATTTTTGTGCTTCGGCGACTTAAGCCTGTGGAGAAAACATATTTTCCTTGTAGTAAAAAGGGGAACTATTACAAGAGATTGAAAACGGAAAAAAGCACTCTAGTCTCCCATAAATGTTCCTTGTTAAAAAGAAAATAATACTGAATGCAAAAGACTGCTAACAAGGTAGGATATTTGTTAATAAATGTGCTTCGACTCTGGCACAATGCTATTGACTGTGCGAGCTTCGGACTCTTCTCTGAAGTCCCTTTGGTGTTGAGTATGCTGACTCCCTTCTGGCTACTGGCCTCGTTGCAACGGTGGTGGGGGCGGAAGCTGTTGCCAGGATGCCTGGGGTTGACTTTCCGAAGCAACAGAAGCTGCAGGGTGGTTGCCTACATATTCTGGAATGTAGGGCGAATGATACGAAGCAGTGTGCATGACTTGCTTCGGCTGACTCTGTTGCGCTGCAGCTTCTGCTATCTTCTTTTGCTTCTGGATGGTAACATGGCACATCCTGGTGGTATGGCCCTTGTCCTCACCACAGAACAAACAATAAATTTTTCTTGGCTGGTCCCCGAATCTTCCTCCAAAGCCCCTGGCGCCTCTGCCCCTTGGAGCTGGCGGCCGAAAAGAGCTTTGTTGTTGCCCCGAAACCTGCTGCTGTTGTCCCGAAGCCTGCGAAGAGTACTGTGGCCTTTGCTGTTGATTCCCTCTATCATCAGTCTGAGTAGAGTTGTGAATTGACCTAATGTGCCTCGGATGAAATCTTCCTCCGAAGCCCCTGGTCATCTCAGAGAACCTGTATGCTTCTTCCCTTCTTTGGCGGAAGTCATTGTCAGCTCGGATATACTCGTCCATCTTCTGGAGCAGCTTCTCCAAAGTTTGAGGAGGCTTCTTGGCGAAGTATTGAGCTGAAGGTCCCGGCCGAAGTCCCTTAATCATGGCCTCAATGACGATTTCATTGGGCACTGTTGGTGCCTGTGCCCTCAGACGTAGGAACCTTCGGACATATGCCTAAAGGTATTCTGGAATAAAACTTGAGCCGTGACTGGCTTCGTCTGAAAGCCTTGAAAGCTGGTTAACAACATATCCTTCAGCTTTTGCCATGATGTAATTGTCTCTGGCCTAAGAGAGGAGTACCAGGTTTGGGCAACACTCCTGACAGCCATGACGAAAGACTTTGCCATGACTGCAGTATTGCCACCATACGAAGATATTGTTGCTTCGTAGCTCATCAAAAACTGCTTCGGATCTGAATGGCCGTCGTACATGGGAAGCTGGGGTGGCTTGTAGGACGGAGGCCAGGGTGTAGCCTGCAGCTCAGCTGACAGAGGAGAAGCATCATCAAAAGCAAAATTTCCATGTTGGAAATTCTCATACCAGTCATCTTCGTTGAAGAAACCCTCCTGATGAAGCTCTTTGTGCTGGGGCCTTCGGTTCTGCTCATCTTGAGTAAGATGGCGAACTTCTTCGGAAGCTTCGTCTATCTGCCTTTGCAGTTCAGCTAGCCTAGCCATCTTTTCCTTCTTCCTTTGCACCTATTGATGAAGCATCTCCATATCTCTGATTTCTTGATCTAGTTCGTCCTCCTGAGGCGTCGGACTGGCAACCTTCCTTTTCTGGCTTCGGGCCTCCCTAAGAGAGAGAGTTTCCTGATTGGGGTCTAGTGGTTGCAGAGCCGCTGCCCCTGTTGCTGAAGCTTTCTTCGGCGCCATGACGAAGGTCTATGCTCGCCGAAGGTGTTCGAAACTCAAAAAGTGGAAGTGAGTCCACCGGAGGTGGGCGCCAATGTTGGGGACTTGCTCTCAAATGCTAAGAGTTAAGAATAAGGCAACATAAAAAGTGTTAAATGTTAAAGTCCTTCGTCCTTTGAAACATTATTTCCCTTCGGGATATAATGAGTTTCGGACGAAGGTTATGAAGGACATACCTTCGTAAGCACAAGAGATAATGATGAAGAATTTATATAGGGTATAAAGCTTAATACAAATATTATTATTAGATCATTTCTATTTTATTAACATGGAAAAATAGAAATGATTGTAGATTACAAATGTACCTTCGGCTTGAAGGAAGGCAAAAGTACAAGTATGACACAAAAGCCAATGCCAAGTCAGCGTGAAAAGTACGGGAATACTGTTCATCTATTTATAGGCACGGGACGCAGCCCATGTAAAATTACATCCATGCCCCTTACATTTGCTAATAACTCTGTAGTAACCCGTCGGGGTCTGAATAGCCTTTTCATCTTTAAGTCGGTTTCCTTTTCCGCTATTTTTCCGAAGCTCTCCTGCGTACAGCTTCGGCTCCGCACCATCCTTCGTACTCCTTTTGTGCTTCTTCACACCGTGGTTTTAACCCAAGTCCGAAGATACCTGTTCATGCATTATACTCCAGAAACTTTGTTAAATTATGTTTTTGAGGACCTTTGGAAGCCGAAGGCCCCCAACAGAGGGGAAGGAGCACCAAAACTATAGGAACCTTGGATTAATTAAGGAATGATCATGACAAAAGAAAAACCCAAGGATTTTATGCATCTTCACCTTGGAAATAGAGGCTCAAACCCTAGACCCCGTTTGGAGCCATTAGACCCCCAAACACTGGATTAGTAGAAAGGATAAGAAAATGAACAATTCTTGACCTAAACCCTTTACCAAAGTTTAAGTACACTAAAATACCTACAAAACTTAGTAAGAGAAATATTACAAAAAGGCCCCATAAAGACCCCAAATCAATTCACTAAGTAGAGAGCACACTAGAGCCCTCCATTTTCTCTCTAAGTCCCCAAAACTACCCTAATCCAATGATCAGATGTGTTCACCTTTTTAATGGCGCCAAACCCATGAGGTCTAAATAGCAAAAAGGAGCCAAATTACCTTAGGAACACCTTGGAAAAATTTGAACCGAAGCCAAGACCTTTTGACATGATTTGACATCCATTTTGTCTCGGGGTGAACAGTGCGATAGACCCGATTTGGCGTCCCCATATCTTGTGAACTAGGGCATATCTCCTATTGGAACTCACACATAATAGCTAGCCCTAGGTGCCAGGAAGAGATTTGCGCAAGGCTCATGGCAAGATTCGCACGTTTGTGATCTCTGCAAACAGTTGAACAGAGACAGAAACAAACACCCACGTGTTCGACGCGTTCTGGCGCGCCAGAGCATGCCCCGGCGCTTAGCCCTGCGCCGCGCCAAGCCAAACCCATGCCCACGCCCGCGCCCCGCGCCTATAAAGCCGACCGAGGCCTCGACTGTACGCCCCCGCTCGCTCTCAACCTCGCCGGAGCGCAAGTTCACCGGCGATTGCTCTACGCACGGCGTGCCAGCGGCCGCCCGAGAACTGACCACAGTAGACCGGCCACCCTAGCCATTCCCCGCCTCGGCCGACCCTCGGGTGAGCATCTACGTGCCTCGGTGAAGCTCCCAGAGCCAGAAATCGAGCTCTACCTCGCCGGAGGCACCGGATCAATGTCGCCGGACTTCACTAGATCGCCGGTGTATGTAGATCGAGCTCCATGGTGAGTCTTTCTTCAATTCCTTGCATGGGTAGACTTCTTAGCACCCCGTGAAGCTTCCTGTGCCCTTGGATTGAACTATACCTCCATGATCAGGCCGGAGCACACGCCGCTGATGAGCCCGCCCGCCTGCACACGTGGACCGACCAATTCTGGCCATCACCGTCGACGAGCCATACCTCATCGTGACCACAAGGACTTCCCGGAGCTAACCCCACCCTTCGCCGGACCTCCCTCGCCGCCAGTAAACCGCGCCACCCTGTTTACTTCCGCGGTTACTTTTTCAAAGGGGGGAGGGACCTCGGGGAGAAAGGAGAATAAGTCAGGGGGGTTTTAAATGGTCAGAGACTCAGGTGAATAGTTGCGCAGGGGCATAAGTTAAAGAGTTGGTTTAGGAAAAACCCAGGGTCCTCAGTGTAAACTGGCTTTTCAGAAAAACCTTTTAAACATTATTCATTTAAATACAAAACAGAGCTTGTAAAATTCATAACTTCAGTTTTATTCAGCCAAATTTGGTCAAACCAATTTTGCTAGGTTCTAAATAATGTGAACTACTTAGGAAAAATGCAAAACACCCTAAGTATTGCAGAAGATTTTAAAGTTTTGATTTAAATAGTAAACTGACCAAAAGCTAAATAAAAGAAGGAAAAATAGCTACACTGTTAGACTAGGGTTAAGAAAAATCAAGGAGGTACTAAACCACTACCTAGTCTATTTAAAAATAGTACACCCCTCAGTACATCAAATTAAGGAAGGGTTTACCATTTAAACTCATTTTGGCTCAAAGTTAAGGAAAATGGAAAAGGTAGCTTAAAATAAGAACCAGGGGGCAACCACATTTTTGCTAGCTCACCTATTTAGTATAGTTCACTAAAAAATTTTGTTAGGCCCTTTGTTAGTACAAAAGAAATGAGATACCTTTTATTTTATGAAAACAATAAAAACTTAGAAAAACAATCGTGAGGAGGAACCACCCCAAACCCTGGGATAACTAATAATATATTATTATGAATCTAGGAAAAATGTAAGTTCTATTGTTTAATATTTTTCAAATAACAAGTTCGTTATAAGTACATTTTTGGTTTTAAACTTTAGAAAATCACAACTAAATACCTAGTAGGTCTTTTATTGTGATTTTTGGCACAAAAGCCTATTATCATCTATGAAGCATGGCAAAAATAAAGTGGAGTCCAGAAACCTCACCCAAACTAGAGCTATAGTGTAAAGTGCCCTTTTACCTTTATTTTTTTGTTAATTTTGCATAAGGGGCATCTGAATTAATTTCAACCTCAAATTTTTAGAATAACCCACAGAGGTCAATGTTTACCCACTGTAATTTTTATAACATTTTTGAAAAATGTTAACTTGCCATGGCATTGTAAAAGCACTCACTAAGAAGCTTAAGTGAAAGTAAAATAAGGGATGTGGAAAGAATAGTGGAGTGCAACCTTAAATCTTTCAAGAGCTAAAACCAATCTCTAAAGGATAACTGAAAATTTAAGTTTAGTCAAAACCCTAAATTAAATATATATAACCCTTAAGGATAACCAAAGGAAACCCTAGTGTACCACAAAAATTTAATACTGTTTCACTATGCTTAGTGTTTCCAAATTGCCATATCATTAATATGCATATATCTTATTCATTGCATTCGATAGACTGTAATCTCGCTGACGGGGAATACATCCTCTCTCCGGAGCAAGGAGTTGCTAAGGAGGTAGCCCAGGAGCCAGCACCAGAGCCTGCCATCGAGGATCTGCCTGCCCCAGCTTTGGAAGGCAAGCCCCGGTTTTATGCATAACCGTTATATATGCTATTTTACTGCACTTAATGTTTGTAGGCTTGTACTATGCACCTAAGTGTAGGAGTTGACTGAAACCCTAGTTGCATGAACGCAGGATTCCTTTTGAGATGGATACTAGTATGCCAGGTCGAGTAGCTGCTTTACTAATTAGGGATCTCGGTAGAAGTTGAGTGATTTTTCTAGCACTCGCTCGAGGTCAGGAATTGGTTGTATCCATTTTTATATCAGAATGATGATGGTCTATGGATAACGGTCCATGGGGATGCGTTGTCTACGAGACAGAAATTGGAATAAGGATTAAGGTGTGGTACCGTGTGTCAAGCGTTTGAACGTACTAAGCACATACCGAGAAATATGGTAAATCGGTAAGCCTAGTACCTGAGTGAACCTGGCAGCAGACTTTACCCCTCACGCGACCTAAGACGTGGTCTCCTATTCTGGTTATGGTGGGTACAAGTGCGGTCACTGCACGACGGCAGTCGGGGTCAGTGAGGCATTGTACGCCAAGGCGGTGAGCCCTGATCTGCTGACGGGGAATTGATGGGGACGGTTGATATGTGTGGGGACGGAGTGCCTCGCCATGTCGTGTGTTTAGGTGTACCTTACAAGGATGAAAACTCGATTCGAATCGTCTGCTTCTCGCAGCTAATGAGACTGCTTGATCCATGCTGCTACATTGAGTAACAAGTGGAAATGTGTTGTTATGGCAAAAGATATTGATTACTAAATGCTTGATACCATGTATGATTAGATAGGTACACATTCAATCTTAAGAGAGTCACACTAAAACTTGAAAAGCTAAACTTGATTTTAAACTCAGCTAGTGCTTTTGGCAAACCAAACCCCTCAGCCAAACAGCTACATGTCTAGAGGTAGAGGAGTAGACTCCTCACACCGGGTAAGTCTAGCTGAGTATTAGTATACTCAGCCTTGCTTGTGGCATAATTTTTGACAGGTTCCCTGGAGGACAAGGTTGCTGGAGTGACTTGGTCGTCCATCTTGTCACCGGGTTGGACAGTCGATTGGGACCCTACCTCAGGAGAGGAGGAGCATGAGGGGTGATGGGCCAGGCTTCCCCATCTCTCCGTTTATTTTACCGTTAGTTATATTCCGCTGCATTTCGAACAATGATCACTACTTTTGAGAAACTCCGATAATGATGTAATAAATTAAGTACTCCTTAATATATGGTTTTATGCTTTATTGTATTTGCTCTGTGCCTCACCTTCGAGTGAGTACGTGGTACTTGATCCTGTTAGTGGCCTCGTCGGACTAGATCCGAGGGACTGACGTCTTATTCCTATTTAAGTGTGGTCTAGCCCTCAAGGTGAGACTTAGGCACTTAAGTTGGAATAATTCGGGCGGTTCCGCCACATTTGTTAAATGAAGTGTTTACCTTTCATTGTATCTAACCTCCTATTTGCTACATCAAGCAAGTTGTATAGCGCCCGATAAGGCGCTGCCTTATTCTAGTTACAATAAAACCCTATCAAAAAAATTTATTTTTTCAAAACTTAATCATATTTTTTCCGGTAAAAACAATGAATTTCGACAAGAATACATTTTGGACCAAAAATACAAATTTGGTTTTTTAATTTGAAAATGCATTCTGGTTGAAAATTCCGAAATTCCACATACCACACCATCTCGTGAATTTTTGTAGCATCATCGCATTCTATGTGCATGTAGCAAATATTAACTTAAGTAATGTTGTGGTAATGATTTAAGTAATTCACTCCATTAAAAGAAAAGAATAAGACGAGGATGAACGACTTCGTTTCTTTAACCATGGTTATTAAAGCGGTAAAATGTTAAAACATTATGATGAGGACATCACTCCCATGGATACAAACAACACTTCCCTAGTTGATGTTCAAGGTCCGATTACTGGCTCACGCGCAAGACAATTGAATTTATAGGTGAGCTCGTTCCTATGTACTTATTCTTGTGCATTTGAGAATAGTGTGCTACCTAATGAATTAATTGTACTTAGGAATGAAGGAAAGGACCAGCAAGGACTTGGAGGCGTGGAAGGCCAGCAAGGACGTTTGGATCAAGGTGGAGGTCCAAACCGATTCGACTTCATTTTAGTTTCAGACTCCAGGAACAGCCCATCGTAAAACGGACAATCAGGTCGCATACGGAGTCGGTTTTGGACGTTCTTTATATGGGTGGAACCAGAATTTCATAGAGCTTCCAATGGCACTAGTCCCACCTCAAAATTCCATCCAAGTCGTTCAGAATCATCGAAACAAGATGACATCCATAATCTATCTCAGTGCTGCGACACCGTAACTTGGCCTTTGGGCCGTGTATCTTTGTTGAGCCCATTAGGGCATGTCCAGGGAGGGAGTCACGCTCCTAACCCTCATATAATCAGTAGCCGCCACCACATTAGGGACGGGTTTTGCTTAAGTCATTATGTCAAGAACAGTTCGCCGCTCGATCGGTTTGTGAGACTCCAACTTGTGAGCTCAATCATTCATCCGCAATATTCCAGATTGTGTTCTTTCTTGTTCTTGCTTGTGTCTTTGATTCTTAGGCAGGAATTAGCCCTTGTGGCAAGGTCAATCGCGCAATGCACGATTGATAACCAGAGAAGAAGTGGTACTACGATTGCGGGGCTCTAGTCATGTTGATTGGAAGCCGGATCGTCTGTGTGACATCTCCACCAAATCGAAAGTTACCCCTCCTGACGAAAGATCCATAACCCACGTCCCCATCAAGTGGTAATCAGAGGCTCAGGTATCACCGTCAGGCTTACCCTAGTTTTTGAGAGTTTTCGTCTTTGTCCTATAGCCCCAAAAAAACCAAAAAAATCCGTTATCCTACAACCCTGTTTAGCCTTACAATTTTGTTTCAGATTGCTTTGTTGAGTTTGTGTCCGTGTTGTAACACCCCAGGTGTTACCTTGGCTAGAGCCCACCTTGGCACTAAAAAGGCTGTGATCACAAGTAGTAGAGACTTAAGGGAACATATAAGAACCTTGGAGTTATTGAGTTAATCAAGTTGTAAATAGCCTAAGAAGTATTAATCAAGCCCTTGCACACTTTTTACTTGGATAGAGGGGAAAAAGAACCCTAGGCCCTCCTAAACCCTATCTCCTAAATCTTGGTTAAAAAGGGGGGAGAGTGTGTGAACAATGTGCACAACATAAGTGATCCTTAGCAAAACCCTAAGCAACTTGATAACCATCAATTAGGGGAGGATAATGTTGCAAAAAGACCCCTGGAGAAACCCTAAATCAAATCTCCAAGTAGAGAGAGAGCTAGAGCTCTCTATTTCTCTCTAAGTGTAGAATTAACCCTAAATTGAAGATCAGTTGTGTTCACCTAGCTAATAGCACCAAAACCCCAGGGTCTAAATAGCAAAAAGGAGCCTAATTATCTAAGGAACCCCCTGGAAAAAGTGGAAACCGAGACTTGGACGTTTGACAGGTTTTGACATCGGTTTTGTCGCGGTGTGGGCAGTGAGACAAACCAAACTTGGCGCCTGTTTATCTCCTGACCTAGGGCGTATCCTCCCTTGGAACTCACATGAACTAGGTAGCTCTAGGTGCAGGGAAGAGATCTCCCACAGGCGACATGGCAAGATTCGTACGCTTGGCCGCTCAGCAGAGCGAAGAACACGGGCAGAAGCAATGAGCCACGTGTTCGACGCGCTCTGAGCTCGCTAGAGCACGCCCGCGCGCGCCCCACGTGCCCCGCGTCGCGCCAAACGGCCGAGCCAGCGCCCTGGCCCGCGCCCGCGCCTATAAAGCCCTCCCAGGCTTCGACCGTACCCTTCCGCACCAGCCCGACCCTCGCCGGAGCTTGGTTCACCACCGTTGGCCAGTGCGCAGCTTGTCCGCGGCCACCCAATCCCCCTGCCACCATAGACCGGCCAGCCCAGCCATTCCCAACCCCGTCCAGCCCTCGGAGAAGACTGTGCACACCTCTGTGAAGCTCCCCGAGCGAGGAATCGGAGTTTGCTTCGCCAGAGAGGCCGGCCCAAGGTCGCAGGAGCACTAAACCTCGCCGGAGTACGTGGACCGGGTAATCCACTCAGCCATTCTTCGATTCATTGTGCACACGGTCACTACGTCACCCAGTGAAGCTCACCGTGCCCTTGGATTGGACTAGCTCGCCGTAGTTTGGCCGGTACACTCGCCGCCGACGAGGACACCCGCCTGCGCATGTGGACCCAGCGACTCCGGCCATCCCCGACGACGAGCCGTACGTCGACGTGATCGCCAGAACCTCCCCAAGCCAACCCTGCCCTTCGCCGGACCTCCCTCGCCGCCGGTAAGCCGCGCCACCCTTTTCTTTCCCGCGGTTACTGTTTACATTGGGGGAAGGACTGCGGGTGAGAGGGAGAGAAGGTCAGGGGGTTAAGTGAAATGTCAGAGACCCAAGTGAATAGTGGCGCAAGGGTAGAACTGCGAAGGTTGATTCGGTTTAAACCCAGGGACCTCGGTGCAAACTGCTTTTTCAGAAAAACCTTATTAAAACCTGATTTAAATTCAAACAGAAACTTTGAAAACCCATAACTTCTGTTTAGTTCATCCAAATTTGGTCAAACCAATTTTGCCAGACTCTAATTATTGTGACCTACTCAGGAAAAATATAAAACCCCATAGGTACTATAGAAAACTATAAGGTTCTGATTTAATTATAGTTTTGACCAAAAACTCAATAAAAGCAAGAAAAATGGTTGTACTATTTAGCTAGGGTCAGAAAAATTTGGAGAAATTTGTATCTACCTACTGACCTATTTAAAAATGTTAAGCCTCTCTATCCACTACATTAAGTTAGTTTTTACCCCTTATTTTGCCTTATGCTTCAAGTTAAGAAAAATAGGAAATGTGATTTAAATAGTGAACCAGAGGGCATCTCTATTTTTGTTAGGGTACTTAATCAATATAGTTCACTGGAAAAACCTATCATACCCTGGTTTAGTACAAAATAAATAGGATACCTTTTATTTTAAGAAAATAAGGAAAATTTAGAAAAACCTACAAAAATAACCTCATGGTGAAAACACCCCAACCCTTGGGATAACTAATGTTTTGATAATAAGAACTTAGGAAAAATCTGAAATCTGTTGTTTGATATTTTTCAAATGACAAGTTAGTTCTAAACACCCGTTTTGCACCAAACTTTAGAAATCCACCATTAAATAACCATCATGTGGCTCTCTGTCATTTTTGGTACAAGAGCTTATTATCACTATTAGAGGCCAACAAAAATAACCCTTAGGTCAGGACCCACTTTAATAAAAGACTTGTAGTGCAAAGTGGCTCATTTGCACCACTTTTGTTATTTTTGTATACAGCATAGCCTTTTTATTTTGAATCCCATATTCTTAAGACAGGCCATATTGACCAAGGGCAAGCCACTGTAATTTTTGTAGAATTGTTGAAAATAGTTAATTCACCTTGGTAGTTCAAACCCCACTAAAATTCATAAATAAACACTAAAGAAAGGAAAATGAACAATGGAAATTAGTATCCTCCTAAGACCCTTGTAAATTGTTCCCTGAAATATACAAATGCAATACCAATCCTCTTTGTTTACCCCAAATAAAACTTGAATATAAAAGTGATAAGTATAAACCACTAAAACCCCGCATGCCCGAGAAACCCTAAGTTATTTCTTGACTTAGTTTCTTTTAGTATAATGTTATTAAATCCTACATAATCATGACATACATGTTCATTGCATTTGATAGACTGTAATCTTGCTGACGGAGAGTACATCCTCGTGCCGGAGCAAGGAGCTGCTCAGGAGGTAGCCCCAGATCCAGCACCAGAGCCTGCACCAGAGGACCTGCCTGCCACTGCTTTGGAAGGCAAGCCCCGGTTTTATGCATAACCTGTTATTTATGCTATTTTACTTCACTTAATGATTGTAGGATTGATTGTGCACTTAGGTGTAGGAATTGTTTGAAACCCTAGTTGCATGATCTCAGGAAATCCTTTTGAGATGAATACTAGTATGATAGGTCAAATAGTTGCTTTGCTTAATTAGGATCTCGGTAGAAGACGAGTGATTTTTCTAGCACTCGCGCGAGTTCAGGATTTGGTTGTACCCACCTTCATACTATTATGATACTAGTGGTAGACAACAATCCATGGGGATTGGTTGTCTACGAGATGGGAAAATGGAATAAGGATTAACATGCGGATACCTGTGTCAAGCGTTTGAACGTACTAAACACATACCGAGAAATATGGTAAATCGGTAAGCCTAGTACCTGAGTGAACCTGCCCGCAGACATATCCCCTCACGCGACCTGAGACGTGGTCTCCCATTCCAGTTATGGTGGGTACAAGTGCGGTCACTGCACGACGGCAGTCGGGGTCAGTGAGGCATTGTACGCCAAGGCGGTGAGCCCTGATCTGTTGCCAGGGAATCGATGGGGACGGTTGATATGTGTGGGGACGGAGTGCCCCTACATGTCGTGTGTTTAGGTTTACCTTGCAAGGTTTAAAAACTCGATTCGAATCGTCTGCTTGTCGCAGCTAATGAGACTGCTTGATCCATTGTACTGCATTGAGTAACAAGTGGAAATATGATGAGTTGATACAAGATGTTGATTGCTAAATATGTTTGATACCATGTATGAGTAGATAGTACACTTTTAGCCTTAAGAGAGTCACACTTAAATTTGACAAAGATAAACACTTGATTTAGAAACTCAGCTAGTGCTTTTGGCAACCAAACCCCACAGCCAAATAGCTGCATGTCTAGAGGTAGAGGAGTATAGACTCCTCACACCGGGTAAGTCTAGCTGAGTATTAGTATACTCAGCCTTGCTTGTGGCATAATTTTTACAGGTTCCTTGGAGGATATGGTTGCTGGAGTGACTTGGCCGTCCACCTTGCCACCAGGTTGGACTGTCGAGTGGGACCCTGCCTCGGCTGAGGAGGAGCATGAGGAGTGATGGGACAGGCTTCCCCATCTCTCTGTTTATTTACCGTTAGTTTTATTCCGCTGCACTTCGAACACTGATGATCACTTTTGAAAACTCCGATGATGATGATGTAATAATTTAATACTTTGACATGCATGGTTTTATGCTTTATTGTATTTGCTCTGTGACTCACCATCGAGTGAGACTGTGGTACTTGATCCTGTCAGTGGCCTAGTCGGACTTGATCCAAGGAATTGACGAGTTATTCCCATTTAAGTGTGGTCTAGCCTTCGAGGCAGGACTTAGGCACTTAAGTCGGAATAATTCGGGCAGTTCCGCCACAGCTGGTATCGGAGCTTGTACCACCACAGAGGAATCAATAAACTGTAAATACCATCATTTTCCCAAAATAAAATTTGATAGAAACAATGTTGGATAGATAGTAGAACGAGCAGGATAGACCTAGGACGTGAAGCCTTAGGAAATAAATGGGTAGCTAGGTGGCTAAGTAATTAGGCCCTATAGGCCATTTTTAAAGGATGGGAGTTCTTCCCTAATCCTTTATCTTGTGGTGAGGTCGTTCAGGACGAGCATGCATGCATTCTTAATTAAGTAAATGGATAACTGAGCGAAGCCTTAAAAACAAGATAATAACCAACTAGGTCTGCAGTGTCTTTTTATTTAACTAGAGAAAGGCTGAGTTTTATTTTTCTGGTTCTTTTTATAATTCTTTTTTTTACTTACGTTTCACCGTGCACAGATGACTTCCCACAGATCCTCAGATGACGGGAATGTGTTATCCCACACTGACGGGTTAGCACGAGAGGGATTTCCCCGCATTTTGTGGGAGGTACTTCAGGGGGCCGGGTACTTGACGCCTCCTCAGTACGCAGTGCAGCAGTTTGAGAAGCACCGGGTGCCCCGTTGTAGGGTGAGGATGACCTTGGAGCCTCATCCCCTACAGCCAGGCTGGCGTTCTCTGGACTCAGAGTCTTATGGATACCGGGCTGAGGACACGATTGAGGCTATTGCTCTACACGGGTTGACCACTTTCTGTGGATTTCACCCCTTGGAGCTTTCCACCCACCCCATTGGCCTGTTCCCCGCTGAGAAGGAGGACGACCCAATGTGGAAGGACCGGGTAGAGCATGCCAAGGACATCTGGGCCCTCTACCCAGGCCACACTGCCCACTTGTCGGTACGGTGCATGAATGCTCTGTATCGTCTGCAAGTGATGCGTGGGGAGGCAATGTCTCATCTGATGGCATTGTTGGAGGCAACCAAGATCACCCTGGACAACAGGGAGGAGCTCGTGGTGGATTTGTCCCAGGAGCTGGTGGAAAAAGATTTGCAGGTGGAGCAGCTATCCACTGACGTCCAAGAGTTGGAGGAACTTGTAGGCACCAGGGAGAACACCATTGAGGTTCTCGAGGATCAGCTCCTCAACACTCAGCAGCAGCTAGCAGAGGCTAATGAGCACCTAGATATGCATCATCAAGAGATCCATGATGAGGGGGCTGACGAGGACGTTGACATCGAGGGAGGGGAGGAGCCTGCTTCCAGCGTAGACACCGCTGGCTCAGGGAGACCACCTTCCCCCGAGTCCAGCGTTGCCTCGTTCGCTCACTAGATGTCAGGGATGGTGTTAGAGGTTGGTGATAGTTAGACTCCTCGTCGCTAGCTTAGCTTTTGCACCCTTGGGGTACTAGGCTAGGTAGAGTTGAGTCTCTTTTTTTGGAACAATTGATGTAATTGGGGTAAACTCTCTTGGAAGCATGTTTGATGGATGTGGTTATCAGTTTAAAAATTTGGAAGGAAAATTTTATGCCCTTTTAAATCCTTTTTGTTGAAGTTGGAGTCTATCATTTTGCTTTTGACCCTTTTCACCGCTATTAAATCTTGAACTTGAAGATATGGTGTTAAGTATATACCTGGCTTTTCAGATGGCTGGGAGAGCGCGTCGTGGTCAGAATGAGCGCATTCCTCCACCGCCGCCACCGCCTCCCACTCTGCAGGAGCTCATGGCCCAGCAAAATGAGATCCTGAGACAACTAGCTCAGCGTCAGCCACCACCTCAGCATTATGGTGGAGACCATCAGCGTCACCCCGTGGCTGCTACCTACCAGGAGTTCCTCAGTACTCAGCCACCATTGTTCACCAGGGCGGAGGACCCGCTTGATGCAGATGTGTGGTTGAGGGTGGTGGAATCCAAATTTCCGCTACTCCATGGAGCTTGCTCAGAGGTCACCAAGGTCAGGTTCGCCACCCAGCAGCTTCGCGGACCCGCAAGGACTTAGTGGGACCATTTTCTTGCCATGCAACCAGAAGGTAGAGAGGTGGAATGGAGGGAGTTCAAGGCATCTTTCAGAGGACACCATATCCCAGCTGGCATCATGGACCGAAAGCTCAACGAATTTCTGGCACTCACTCAAGGCAACAGGACAGTGTTGCAGTATGCCCAGGCTTTTAATGACTTGTGCTAGTATGCTGGGTATCATGCAGACACGGATGAGAAGAAGCGAGACAGGTTCAGGAGGGGGCTCAGCACTAAGCTCCGTGACCGTCTCAACACCGTCAGGGCCAATAGCTACAATGAGTTGGTCAACATGGCTATCTCCCAGGAGGACTGCATTCTAGCTCGACAGGCAGAAAAGAAGAGGAATACCCCTGTGGCAGGACCCTCAGCTCAGCCACAGCGCTTCAGGATTGTGTCCGACACCCAGCACAAGGGACCCCAGCAGCAGCAAGGGCGTTGGGTGATCCGACCACAGCAGCAGCAGCAGGCACCCAACCGCACCCAGTTTCCGGCTCAGAGGAACAACCAGCAGCAGCAACAGTATCGCCAGGCAAATGACAACAGGTGTTTCACATGCGGCAACACCGGACATTATGCCAAGAATTGCCCCAGGAATCAGCAAAGGCAAGGGCAGACGGTGAATCAGAATCAAGGCAAGAGGCAGAAAGTGCAAGTGAGGCAGGGCAAGCTGAACTTCACTACCATGGCTGACATTCCAGAGGGAGCACCCGTCATGACTGGTACCTTTACAGTTTTGAATTACCCTGTTATTATTCTATTTGATTCTGGTGCATCTCATAGCTTTATCAGTGCCAAAGTTAGTGCCAAGTGTCAGCTACCTTTTCATCACACCAATGGGGGTATTATGATTTCCACACCCGGAGGCAGGATTGCCACTAACCAAATCAACAAGAATGTGCCAATAAAGTTTGGTAGTCTGATAATTAAAACAAACCTCCTTATTTTGGGCTTGGACAGTGTGGATATTATATTGGGAACTGACTGGTTGACCAAACACCAGGCTGTGATTGATGTTGCAGCTAGGGCCATT
The DNA here is from genome assembly GCA_029449295.1 of Zea luxurians. NCBI lineage: Eukaryota > Viridiplantae > Streptophyta > Magnoliopsida > Poales > Poaceae > Zea > Zea luxurians. The sequence goes on along the minus strand of JAOPSE010000001.1, from coordinate 36,375,051 downwards.
GAAGTGCACTCACCAATTTGTGGTGAAACCACGTTATATTTGCCCGACCAGGGTTGTACCCGTTCCTGTGCCTTCACCCTGATAGAGTCCCCAGTTGAGAGGATCCCAGTAGTCTGTGACTACCCGGATGTCTTTCCCGACGAATTGACAGGAATGCCACCTGACCGAGACATTGAGTTCGCCATTGAATTGCAACCCGGGACTGCTCCTATTTCCAAGAGACCCTATAGGATGCCTCCCGCGGAATTGGCAGAACTGAAAAAGCAACTGCAAGAGCTGTTAGACAAGGGGTTCATTCGCCCAAGTACTTCACCTTGGGGATGTCCGGCTTTGTTTGTGAAGAAGAAGGATGAGAGTTTGAGAATGTGTGTTGATTACCGCCCTCTCAATGCGGTGACCATCAAGAACAAATACCCGTTACCCCGCATTGATGTCCTGTTTGATCAGTTGGTGGGAGCCAAGGTTTTCTCCAAGATAGATCTTCGCTCGGGCTACCATCAGATCAAGATTCGAGCCAGTAATGTTCCCAAGACGGCCTTCTCTACCAGATATGGGCTCTATGAGTTTTTGGTGATGTCTTTTGGGCTAACCAATGCCCCGGCTTATTTCATGTACTTGATGAACTCAGTATTCATGCCAGAATTGGATAATTTCGTGGTTGTCTTCATTGATGATATTCTGGTCTATTCCAAGAATGAAGCCGAGCACACCTAGCATTTGCATACTGTACTTCAGAGACTGCGTGACCATCAGTTGTATGCTAAATTGTCTAAATGCGAATTCTGGCTGAAGGAAATCAAATTCTTAGGTCATACCATTTCTCAGGATGGGGTATCAGTTGATCCTGAGAAGGTAAAAGAAGTGATGGATTGGAAACCTCCGACTACAGTGAGGCAGATCCGGAGTTTCCTGGGATTGGCAGGGTATTATCGACGATTTATTCCGGACTTCTCCAGAATTGCCAAACCAATGACTGAACTGTTGAAGAAGGGAGTCAAGTATGATTGGAGCCAGAAGTGAGAGGATGCTTTTCATACCTTGAGGCAGCATTTGACCACAGCCCTAGTGCTAGCTCAGCCAGATAACACCAAGCCATTTGAAGTTTATTGTGATGCTTCTGGTACCGGATTGGGATGTGTCTTAATGCAAGATAGTCGGGTGATTGCTTATGCTTCTCGAGCACTCAGACCCCATGAGCAGAACTACCCGACACATGATCTGGAGTTGGCAGCCGTAGTTCATGCCCTCAAGATATGGAGACACTACTTGATGGGAGCTCACTGTAATATTTACACTGACCACAAGAGCCTCAAGTACATTTTCACCCAGGCAGATCTGAACATGAGGCAGATAAGATGGTTGGAGTTAATCAAGGACTATGATTTGGAGGTGCACTACCATCCCGGCAAAGCCAATGTTGTGGCAGACGCCTTGAGCAGAAAGGCCCAGTGCAATTGTGTGAGCATGGATGCCAGAGTTACCACCCTGTGTGATGAGTTGTGTAAGCTGAACCTGGAAGTTGTTCCTTCCGGTGAGTTAAATTATATCTCGGTGGAGCCCACCTTACAGGAGCAAATAATCATGGCACAAATTGAAGACAAGGGTGTTCAGATTATCAAAGAAATGGTCAACCAAAAGGCAGAGAAATACAAGTGCTTCCGGCAGGACAGCAAGGGAATCCTATGGTTTGGAGATCGATTGGTTGTTCCCAAGGACCCTGAGCTTAGAAAAAAGATACTAGATGAAGCTCACCTTTCCAAATTCTCCATGCACCCTGGTAGCAACAAGATGTACCATGATCTCAGATCTTTGTATTGGTGGACCAGGATGAAGAGGGAAATTGCCAAGTACGTATCAGAGTGTGACACTTCCCAGAGAATCAAGGCCAGTCACTTGAAGACAGCAGGTCCCTTGCAACCCCTTCCCATACCATCTTGGAAATGGGAAGACATTTGCATGGATTTTATCATGGGATTGCCCAATACCTCCAGGCACCATGATTCCATTTGGGTTGTTGTGGACAGATTGACCAAGACCGCTCATTTCTTGCCAGTGCACACTACCCACAAGACGGAGAAGTATGCGGAGATTTATGTTGACCAAATAGTGAGGTTGCATGGTATTCCAAGGACCATTGTATCTGATAGAGGCACACTGTTTGTGGCACACTTTTGGGAGCAGCTGCAAGAATCACTTGGAACCCATGCCATACGAAGCTCAGCATACCATCCTCAAACAGATGGTCAGACAGAAAGGGTGAACCAGATTTTAGAAGATATGTTAAGGGCATGTGCACTACATTATGGGAAGGATTGGGACAAGTGTCTTTCCTTGGCAGAGTTTTCTTACAATAACAGCTATCAATCCAGTCTAAAGATGGCACCTTTTGAGGCTTTGTATGGGAGAAGATGCAGAACCCCGCTGAATTGGTCTCAAGCAGGAGAGAGGGAAATATTTGGGCCAGATTTGGTACTTGAAGCAGAGGAAAAGGTCAGAGTCATCAGGAAGAACTTAGAAGCTGCCCAGGCCAGGCAGAAGAGCTATCATGATAAGAGGCGGAAACCTCTACAGTTTGAAGTAGGAGACCATGTTTACCTTAAAGTATCACCCACTAAAGGTGTTCAGAGATTTGGAATCAAGGGCAAGTTAGCTCCTCGCTACATTGGGCCCTACGAGATCAAGGAAGCCTGTGGACCCGTGGCCTATCAACTGGAATTGCCACCTCACATGTCAGCAGTTCACAATGTGTTCCATGTATCGCAGCTGCGAAAGTGTGTCCGTTTACCTACTGAAGTGCTACCTAAGCCAGACATTGAGATAGAGCCAGATTTGTCTTATCAGGAGTACCCCATCAGGGTCTTGGACCAAAAAGAAAGGTCAACGCGGGCAAGATCGATCAAAATGTATAAAGTTCAGTGGAGCCACCATTCAGCAGAAGAAGCTACGTGGGAGACCGAGGATTTTCTACGCACTCGCTTCCCCGACCTTCTGCCCACAGAAGCTGGTACGTAACCCCAAAACCCCACCCCCACCTGCCCTTTGAATACAAATATAAGAAAAACTTAGATAACAAGGATAGTCTGAGTTGTGGATTTAACTTATGAAGGGCTTCCTTCTGAAGTTGCAAAGAGGATGACCTTCGAAGAACAGTTAACTAAAGGAGCTTAAAAGCAGAAAACCTACAACAACACACCTTCAAGGCACCCTCCTAAGGACTCTACCAAAAATCTCGGGACGAGATTCCTTTAAGGGGGGAGGGCTGTAACACCCCAGGTGTTACCTTGGCTAGAGCCCACCTTGGCACTAAAAAGGCTGTGATCACAAGTAGTAGAGACTTAAGGGAACATATAAGAACCTTGGAGTTATTGAGTTAATCAAGTTGTAAATAGCCTAAGAAGTATTAATCAAGCCCTTGCACACTTTTTACTTGGATAGAGGGGAAAAAGAACCCTAGGCCCTCCTAAACCCTATCTCCTAAATCTTGGTTAAAAAGGGGGGAGAGTGTGTGAACAATGTGCACAACATAAGTTATCCTTAGCAAAAGCCTAAGCAACTTGATAACCATCAATTAGGGGAGGATAATGTTGCAAAAAGACCCCTGGAGAAACCCTAAATCAAATCTCCAAGTAGAGAGAGAGCTAGAGCTCTCTATTTCTCTCTAAGTGTAGAATTAACCCTAAATTGAAGATCAGTTGTGTTCACCTAGCTAATAGCACCAAAACCCCAGGGTCTAAATAGCAAAAAGGAGCCTAATTATCTAAGGAACCCCCTGGAAAAAGTGGAAACCGAGACTTGGACGTTTGACAGGTTTTGACATCGGTTTTGTCGCGGTGTGGGCAGTGAGACAAACCAAACTTAGCGCCTGTTTATCTCCTGACCTAGGGCGTATCCTCCCTTGGAACTCACATGAACTAGGTAGCTCTAGGTGCAGGGAAGAGATCTCCCACAGGCGACATGGCAAGATTCGTACGCTTGGCCGCTCAGCAGAGCGAAGAACACGGGCAGAAGCAACGAGCCACGTGTTCGACGCGCTCTGAGCTCGCCAGAGCACGCCCGCGCGCGCCCCGCGTACCCCGCGTCGCGCCAAATTGCCGAGCCAGCGCCCTGGCCCGCGCCCGCGCCTATAAAACCCTCCCAGGCTTCGACCGTACCCTTCTGCACCCGCCCGACCCTCGCCGGAGCTTGGTTCACCACCGTTGGCCAGTGCACAGCTTGTCCGCGGCCACCCAATCCCCCTGCCACCGTAGACCGGCCAGCCCAGCCATTCCCAACCCCGTCCAGCCCTCGAAGAAGACTGTGCACACCTCTGTGAAGCTCCCCAAGCGAGGAATCGGAGTTTGCTTCGCCAGAGAGGCCGGCCCAAGGTCGCCGGAGCACTAAACCTCGTCGGAGTACGTGGACCGGGTAATTCACTCAGCCATTCTTCGATTCCTTGTGCACACGGTCACTACGTCACCCAGTGAAGCTCACCGTGCCCTTGGATTGGACTAGCTCGCCGTAGTTTGGCCGGTACACTCGCCGCCGACGAGGACACCCGCCTGCGCACGTGGACCCAGCGACTCCGGCCATCCCCGACGACGAGTCGTACCTCGACGTGATCGCCAGAACCTCCCCAAGCCAACCCTGCCCTTCGCCGGACCTCCCTCGCCGCCGGTAAGCCGCGCCACCCTTTTCTTTCCCGCGGTTACTGTTTACATTGGGGGAAGGACTGCGGGTGAGAGGGAGAGAAGGTCAGGGGGTTAAGTGAAATGTCAGAGACCCAAGTGAATAGTGGCGCAAGGGTAGAACTGCGAAGGTTGATTCGGTTTAAACCCAAGGACCTCGGTGCAAACTGCTTTTTCAGAAAAACCTTATTAAAACCTGATTTAAATTCAAACAGAAACTTTGAAAACCCATAACTTCTGTTTAGTTCATCCAAATTTAATCAAACCAATTTTGCCAGACTCTAATTATTGTGACCTACTCAGGAAAAATATAAAACCCCATAGGTACTATAGAAAACTAAAAGGTTCTGATTTAATTATAGTTTTGACCAAAAACTCAATAAAAGCAAGAAAAATGGTTGTACTATTTAGCTAGGGTCAGAAAAATTTGGAGAAATTTGTATCTACCTACTGACCTATTTAAAAATGTTAAGCCTCTCTGTCCACTACATTAAGTTAGTTTTTACCCCTTATTTTGCCTTATGCTTCAAGTTAAGAAAAATAGGAAATGTGATTTAAATAGTGAACCAGAGGGTAACCCTATTTTTGTTAGGGTACTTAATCAATATAGTTCACTGGAAAAACCTATCATACCCTGGTTTAGTACAAAATAAATAGGATACCTTTTATTTTAAGAAAATAAGGAAAATTTAGAAAAACCCTACAAAAATAACCTCATGGTGAAAACACCCCAACCCTTGGGATAACTAATGTTTTGATAATAAGAACTTAGGAAAAATCTGAAATCTGTTGTTTGATATTTTTCAAATGACAAGTTAGTTCTAAACACCCTTTTTGCACCAAACTTTAGAAATCCACCATTAAATAACCATCATGTGGCTCTCTGTCATTTTGGTACAAGAGCATATTATCACTATTAGAGGCCAACAAAAATAACCCTTAGGTCAGGACCCACTTTAATAAAAGACTTGTAGTGCAAAGTGGCTCATTTGCACCACTTTTGTTATTTTTGTATACAGCATAGCCTTTTTATTTTGAATCCCATATTCTTAAGACAGGCCATATTGACCAAGGGCAAGCCACTGTAATTTTTGTAGAATTGTTGAAAATAGTTAATTCACCTTGGTAGTTCAAACCCCACTAAAATTCATAAATAAACACTAAAGAAAAGAAAATGAACAATGGAAATTAGTATCCTCCTAAGACCCTTGTAAATTGTTCCCTGAAATATACAAATGCAATACCAATCCTCTTTGTTTACCCCAAATAAAACTTGAATATAAAAGTGATAAGTATAAACCACTAAAACCCCGCATGCCCGAGAAACCCTAAGTTATTTCTTGACTTAGTTTCTTTTAGTATAATGTTATTAAATCCTACATAATCATGACATACATGTTCATTGCATTCGATAGACTGTAATCTTGCTGACGGAGAGTACATCCTCGTGCCGGAGCAAGGAGCTGCTCAGGAGGTAGCCCTAGATCCAGCACCAGAGCCTGCACCAGAGGACCTGCCTGCCACTGCTTTGGAAGGCAAGCCCCGGTTTTATGCATAACCTGTTATTTATGCTATTTTACTTCACTTAATGATTGTAGGATTGATTGTGCACTTAGGTGTAGGAATTGTTTGAAACCCTAGTTGCATGATCTCAGGAAATCCTTTTGAGATGAATACTAGTATGATAGGTCGAATAGTTGCTTTGGTTAATTAGGATCTCGGTAGAAGACGAGTGATTTTTCTAGCACTCGCGCGAGTTCAGGATTTGGTTGTACCCACCTTCATACTATTATGATACTAGTGGTAGACAACAATCCATGGGGATTGGTTGTCTACGAGATGGGAAAATGGAATAAGGATTAACGTGCGGATACCTGTGTCAAGCGTTTGAACGTACTAAACACATACCGAGAAATATGGTAAATCGGTAAGCCTAGTACCTGAGTGAACCTGCCCGCAGACATATCCCCTCACGCGACCTGAGACGTGGTCTCCCATTCCGGTTATGGTGGGTACAAGTGCGGTCACTGCACGACGGCAGTCGGGGTCAGTGAGGCATTGTACGCCAAGGCGGTGAGCCCTGATCTGTTGCCAGGGAATCGATGGGGACGGTTGATATGTGTGGGGACGGAGTGCCCCTACATGTCGTGTGTTTAGGTTTACCTTGCAAGGTTTAAAAACTCGATTCGAATCGTCTGCTTGTCGCAGCTAATGAGACTGCTTGATCCATTGTACTGCATTGAGTAACAAGTGGAAATATGATGAGTTGATACAAGATGTTGATTGCTAAATATGTTTGATACCATGTATGAGTAGATAGTACACTTTTAGCCTTAAGAGAGTCACACTTAAATTTGACAAAGATAAACACTTGATTTAGAAACTCAGCTAGTGCTTTTGGCAACCAAACCCCACAGCCAAACAGCTGCATGTCTAGAGGTAGAGGAGTATAGACTCCTCACACCGGGTAAGTCTAGCTGAGTATTAGTATACTCAGCCTTGCTTGTGGCATAATTTTTACAGGTTCCTTGGAGGATATGGTTGCTGGAGTGACTTGGCCGTCCACCTTGCCACCAGGTTGGACTGTCGAGTGGGACCCTGCCTCGGCTGAGGAGGAGCATGAGGAGTGATGGGACAGGCTTCCCCATCTCTCTGTTTATTTACCGTTAGTTTTATTCCGCTGCACTTCGAACACTGATGATCACTTTTGAAAACTCCGATGATGATGATGTAATAATTTAATACTTTGACATGCATGGTTTTATGCTTTATTGTATTTGCTCTGTGACTCACCATCGAGTGAGACTGTGGTACTTGATCCTGTCAGTGGCCTAGTCGGACTTGATCCGAGGAATTGACGAGTTATTCCCATTTAAGTGTGGTCTAGCCTTCGAGGCAGGACTTAGGCACTTAAGTCGGAATAATTCGGGCAGTTCCGCCACACGTGTTCGAGTCTTGTTGCAGGTTTAGATCGTGTCGTCATCATAGTTCAACCGCTCCGTTGTTGTTATTTGTTTCCGCCACTATCCCATCCACCTTTCCCAGATTACAAGTCGAGACACCACATTACTCGATTTGCCCTCGTTAGCCGCCTTGTGTGAATTCTCGCCACGCTAGCCCTAGATTAGGTTGCAAGCCGCTTGTGCTTCGCCTTGCATCATAGCCCCTCCTTGTTTCATCATCTGGCGCTTACCTATTGCTTATACCAAGGAGGTTTGTGTCCCTGTGCTCCATAGCCGCCGCTACGGTTCCTGCCAATTTGTGCCTTTGAAAACCATAACTTGAGGTACCTTCCATAAAACGGGCATAACTTTTCGCTCGGTGCTCCGTTTGAGCTCAATTTTTTACACCAGATCCCTGAATCCATTTTGGAGTGAACCAAACTCGCCTTTGGCTTGTTTGATTCGGTCAAAAAATTCAAAAAAATCGGGAAGATAATTTAAAAAAATTATTTAAGTGTTTTTAGGAATTTTAGAGATCCTTTGTGATTTTCTCTAGGTCACAATACAACTCTGTTTCAAGTGAAATTTTGTGTGCTTCCATCCTTTGTGATTTTGTATCAATGGTAAAAAATTCAGAATATTTCGAGCTCTTTTGCTGGTACTCCTTTGAAAACATGCCTTTGTTTTCTACTAGTGCTGAAAAATCTGCTCTATTTAGAGAACTATCATTCTGCTGGTTTGTTACCTTTACCTTATTGTGCTTCGATAGGACACGTCTTAGCCAACAATTGTGACTTGTGCTTTGGACACTTATTGAACTTCGCTAATCTACACTCGATTTTTGCTAATCCTTGATATTAATTTTTGGCCTCACAAGCTCCACATACTTTCTTCTGATCAATACAGCTTTGACCTAGCAATCGCGGTTTCACTCCCTCTTGATAAGTATCACGCCATCCTCTGATTGTACCATCCTTTGCTTTGTATTTCGTCAGACACTTGTAAGAGCTTGGTAAGATACAATAGAGCGTGTTCCTGTGTTCCACCTGAGAGGAGCGTGTAGTGAAATTATTAGGGATAACCTTCACCGTTTGTTTCCTATTTTTGTGTTTCGATGGCAGGCAACAAAGAAGAAGCAAGGATCCCTATAGACTTCAATGAATCTGTTAGCCGCCAAGATCTTGAGGCAAAAACAAGCTCCTGAAGGAGCAAATGGAGGAGACGGTCCACAAGTCAGTGCATGATGCCTTCATTGACATGGACCTTGGCAAGACTTACGAGAGGCTAGATCAACGATTGTCCGAGATCATCGACAGACTTTCTATGTTGGGGACGCAACAACAAGCACCGCCACCACCACCTCCTCGTCCACGTCTTCCCGATGATGCAGTGTTTGATGCAGAAGGTAACTATGATGAAGCGGCCACCAGAGATTTGCGCCTACGTCGTCGTCTTCATCAAAACACAGAAGGTATGCCACACCGCCAGTAAGGTAATAACAATCGTGCTCCTGACGACCCTTATGCTAAGATTAAATTTACTATACCATCCTTTTCAGGTCATTATGATGCTGAGGGATATCTTGATTGGGAGATGACGATAGAACAGAAATTTGCTGCCCACCTTGTACCTGAACGACATCAAGTTAGACAAGCCACTAGTGAATTTAAAGATTTTGCTATTGTCTGGTGGACTGGTCTAGTTGGGGATGGCAGAGAACCTACGACTTGGGAAGATCTTAAGGTAGCTATGTGCGATAGATTTGTTCCTGAAAGGGAAATGTGCCCTTGGGCCATTTCTAAGTATTTTGGTGATTGAGTGCCAACACAAGTGCTTAAGTGAAAATCTATGATAATTGATGGACAAAGTGCAAATCAAGTCTAAAGGTATGTTTCTAGACTTAGTACATTGTTTTGAGAACTAATGTATTGTGTCTAAGTGCTGGAAACAGGAGAAATCGAATTGGAAAAGAGATGGCTTTGTTCAGCCAAAGTCTGCTCAGTCTGGGTGCACCGGACAGTGTCTGGTGGTGCACCGGACAGTGTCCGGTGCGCCAAGCTGGCTCTGGCGAACTTGCTGCTCTCGGGACTTCGACGGTGGTGTACGACTATAAATCATCAGACTGTCCGGTGAGCCATTCACAGGCGAACTCGTCGCTCTCAGGAGACGATTAACGGCGTACGACTATAATTCACCGGACTGTCCGGTGGTGCACCGGACTGTCCGGTGAACCAACGGTCAGCCGGGCCAACGGTCGACCGAGGATTCCGCGCGTGATGCGTGGCCGAGCGAACGGTCACAAGGGGGCACCGGACAGTGTCCGCTGTGCCAACGGCTCTAGATCTGCAACGGTCGGCTTCGCCAAATAAGGAAAGAAATCCACACCGGACAGTGTCCGGTGGTGCACCGGACTGTCCGGTGCGCCAGGCGACTGAAGGCAAGAATTGCCTTCCTGGAATGCTCTCAACGGCTTCTAGCTGCCTTGGGGCTATAAAAGGGACCCCTAGGCGCATGGAGGAGGACAACAAGCATTCCTAAGCACCAAGACTTCAATTTGACGCATTCGATTCTTTGTGATAGCAACTAGAGCTCCTTTTTGAGTTGTGAACTCGTCGGGTTGTGTTGTGAGCTCTTGTTGCGACTTGTGTGCGTGTTGTCACTCTGATTTTGTGTCTTGTGTGTGTTGCTCATCCCTCCCTTACTCTGTGCTTCTTTGTGAACATCAAAGTGTAAGGGCGAGAGACTCCAAGTTGTGGAGATTCCTCGCAAAGCGGGATATAGTAAAGCAAAACGAAACACTGTGGTATTCAAGTGGGATTCAAGTGGGTCTTTGGACCGTATGAGAGGGGTTGATTGCAACCCTCGTCCGTTGGGACGCCACAACGTGGAGTAGGCAAGCGTTGGACTTGGCCGAACCACGGGATAAACCACTGTGCCATCTATGTGTTGATCCCTTTGTGGTTATTGTGTTTTGCTAAGACTCCTCTCTAGCCACTTGGCTTTATTGTGCTAACATCTAACCAAGTTTTGTGGCATTAAGTTTCAAATTTTACAGGATCACCTATTCACCCCCATCTAGGTGCTCTCAATTGGTATCGGAGTCGTTCTCATCACGAAGGGACTAATCGCCCGAAGAGATGGATCCTAAGGGCAAGGGGATTGTGATCAATGATAAGGAGAAGGAGTCCTTCGTCAACGAGCCGAAAGATGACAAGCCTATTGACTCGGGCTCGGGCCACAAAAGAAAATACAGGTAGAAGAAGAAGACAAGGCGCATCAAGGAGATAATCTACTACGACAGCGATGAATCTTCCTCTTCCCAAAAGGACGACGACAACGACTACGAGAAAAGGAAGACGGTTAATTCAAACTTCTCTTTCAATTATTCTCGTATTTCGCATAGTTCAAATACACATTTGCTTTCCATTCCCCTTGGCAAACCTCCACACTTTGATGGGGAGGACTATGGATTTTGGAGTCACAAAATGCGTAGTCACTTGTTCTCTCTCCATCCAAGCATATGGGAGATTGTAGAGAGTGGAATGAAATTTGATAGCTCGGATAGCCCCATGTTTATAAATGAACAAATCCATAGAAATGCACAAGCTACTACTGTCCTTTTAGCATCTTTGTGCAGGGAAGAGTATAATAAGGTGAGCAGCTTGGACAATGCCAAGCAGATCTGGGACACCCTAAGGATCTCACATGAGGGGAACGACGTCACCATGCTCACCAAGATGGAATTGGTGGAGGGCGAGCTTGGAAGATTTGCAATGATAAGGGGAGAGGAGCCAACCCAAACATACAACCGGCTCAAGACCCTCGTCAACAAAATAAGGAGCTATGGAAGCACGCGATGGACAGACCACGACGTCGTCCGCCTAATGCTAAGGTCCTTTACCGTCCTTGATCCACATCTTGTGAACAATATTCGTGAGAATCCCAGGTACACGAAGATGACGCCCGAGGAGATCCTTAGAAAGTTTGTAAGCGGGCGGATGATGATCAAGGAGGCAAGATACATCGACGATGCATTAAATGGACCAATCCAAGAGCCTCAAACTATTGCTCTCAAGGCAACGAGGAGCAAGGAGGCGCTACCTAACAAGGTGGCACAAGTTGAGGCGGCGGGGCTAAATGAGGAAGAGATGGCCCTCATCATTAAGCGCTTCAAGACGGCGCTAAAAGGACGCAAGGAGCATCCCAAAAAGAACAAGACAAAGGGGAAACGCTCATGCTTCAAATGTGGTAAGATTGGTCATTTTATCGCTAATTGTCCCGATAATGATAGTGACCAAGAACAAGGGAACAAGAGGGAAAAGAAGAAAGCTTACAAGAAGGCTAAGGGCGAGGCACACCTTGGCAAGGAGTGGGACTCGGATTGTTCGTCGTTCGACTCCGACAACAAAGGACTCGCCGCCACTGCCTTCAACAAATCAGCCCTCTTCCCCAACGAGCGTCACACATGCCTCATGGCGAAGGAGAAGAAGGTATGTACTCGGAATACTACTTATGCTTCTTCAAGTGATGATGATGAAATAGACTATTCTAGTTTATTTAAAGGTTTAGATAGAAATAAAATTGATAAGATCAATGAATTGATTGATGCTTTGAATGATAAGAATAGATTGTTAGAGAAGCAAGAGGACCTTTTATATGAAGAACATGATAAGTTTGTAGAGGCTCAAAAATCCCTTGCTTTAGAAATTAAAAGGAATGAAATACTCTCTTGTGAATTGTCTACATGCCATGACTCTGTTGCTAGCTTAAAGAGCATAAATGATGATTTGAATGCTAAGTTAGAAATAGCCAATAAATCAACATCTTGTGTAGAACATGTTGCAATTTGCAATAGGTGTAAAGATTTTGATATTGATGCTTGTAGTGAACATCTAGTTTCAATTTCTAAATTGAATGATGAGGTGGCTAGTCTTAATGCCCAACTTAAGACTAGCAAGAGTGAATTTGATAAAATAAAATTTGCAAGGGATGCCTACACGGTTGGTAGACACCCCTCAATTAAGGATGGGCTTGGCTTCAAAAGGGAAGTCAATAACTTAACAAGCCATAAGGCTTCCATCTCCACCAAGGAGAAAGGGAAGGCCCCTATGGCCAATAGTGCTCAAAAGAATCATGCTTTCATTTATGGTGTTAGAAAATTTTCTAGAAATGCTTATAGGACCTGTGCTTATGATTCATATACTATGACTGCTTCTAGTTCCCATGTCGTGCATGATAGAGATATGCCTAGGAAAAATATTCATCATGTGCCTAGAAAGAATATTGTTCATGTTCCTAGGAAAGTAATTAATGAACCTTCTACAATTTTTCATACTTGCAATGCTTCCTTTGCTATTTGTAGAAAGGATAAGAAGATAATTGCTAGGAAATTGGGGGCAAGATGCAAGGGAGATAAAACTTGCATTTGGGTCCCTAAGACCATTGTAACTAACCTTGTAGGACCCAACATGAGTTGGGTACCTAAGACCCAAGTCTAAATTTGCCTTGCAGGTTTATGCATCCGGGGGCTCAAGCTGGATTATCGACAGCGGATGCACAAACCACATGACGGGGGAAAAGAGGATGTTCTCTTCCTACGTCAAGAACAAGGATCCCCAAGGTTCAATAATATTCGGTGATGGGAACCAAGGCAAGGTGAAAGGGTAGGAAAAATTGCTATTTCGTCCGAGCACTCTATTTCTAATGTGTTCTTAGTTGAGTCGCTTGGATATAACTTGCTGTCTGTGAGTCAACTTTGCAATATGGGATATAACTGCTTGTTCACTGATGTAGATGTGTCTGTCTTTAGAAGATGTGATGGTTCATTAGCTTTTAAGGGTGTACTAGACAGCAAACTTTATTTAGTTGATTTTGCAAAAGAGGAGGCCGGTCTAGATGCATGCTTAATTGCTAAGACTAGCATGGGCTGGCTGTGGCATCGCCGCTTAGCACATGTGGGGATGAAGAACCTTCACAGGCTTCTAAAGGGAGAACACGTGATAGGTCTAACTAATGTGCATTTCAAAAAAGATAGATCTTGTGCAGCTTGTCAAGCAGGAAAACAGGTGGGAAGCTCTCATCATCCCAAAAATGTGATGACCACATCAAGACCTTTAGAGATGCTTCATATGGACCTCTTCGGACCCGTCGCCTATCTAAGCATAGGAGGAAGTAAGTATGGTCTTGTTATAGTTGATGATTTTTCCCGCTTCACTTGGGTATTCTTTTTGCAGGATAAATCTAAAACCCAAGGGACCCTCAAGCGCTTCCTCAGGAGAGCTCAAAATGAGTTTGAGCTCAAGGTGAAGAAGATAAGGAGTGACAACGGGTCCGAGTTCAAGAACCTTCAAGTGAAGGAGTACCTTGAGGAGGAAGGGATCAAACGAGTTCTCCGCTCCCTACACACCACAGCAAAATGGTGTGGTAGAGAGGAAGAACAGGACGCTCAGACATGGCGAGGACGATGCTTGGAGAGTTCAAGACCCCCGAGCGGTTTTGGTCGGAAGCCGTGAACACGGCTTGCCACGACATCGACCGGGTCTACCTTCACCGCCTCCTCAAGAAGACTTCGTATGAGCTTCTAACCGGTAACAAACCCAATGTGTCTTACTTTCGTGTATTTGGGAGCAAATGCTATATTCTAGTGAAGAAAGGTAGAAATTCTAAGTTTGCTCCCAAAGCTGTAGAAGGGTTTTTGTTAGGTTATGACTCAAATACAAGGCATATAGGGTCTTCAACAAATCATCGGGTTTGGTTGAAGTCTCTAGCGATGTTGTATTTGATGAGACTAATGGCTCTCCAAGAGAGCAAGTTGTTGATCTTGATGATGTAGATGAAGGAGATGTTCCAGCGGCCGCAATACGCACCATGGCGATTGGCGATGTGCGACCACAGGAACTCGAGGAGCAAGATCAACCGTCTTCCTCAACAATGGTGCATCCCCCAACTCAAGACGATGAACAGGTTCATCAAGAGGAGACATGTGATCAAGGGGGAGCACATGATGTCCAAGTTGAAGAAGAAGAAGCACCTCAGGCACCTCCAACCCAAGTTCGAGCGACGATTCAAAGGAATCATCACGTCGACCAAATTTTGGGTGACATTAGCAAGGGAGTAACTACTCGTTCTAGATTAGTTAATTTTTGTGAGCATTACTCCTTTGTCTCTTCTATTGAGCCTTTCAAGGTAGAAGAGGCCTTGCTAGATCCGGACTAGGTGTTGGCCATGCAGGAAGAGCTCAACAACTTCAAGCGTAATGAAGTTTGGACACTAGTCCCACGTCCCAAACAAAATGTTGTGGGAACCAAGTGGTGTTCCGCAACAAACAGGACGAGCACGGGGTGGTGACAAGGAACAAGGCTCGACTTGTGGCAAAAGGTTATGCCCAAGTCGCAGGTTTGGACTTTGAGGAGACTTTTGCTCCTGTGGCTAGGCTAGAGTCCATTCGTATTTTGCTAGCATATGCCGCTCACCATTCTTTTAGGTTGTTCCAAATGGATGTGAAGAGCGCTTTCCTCAACGGGCCAATCAAGGAGGAGGTGTACGTGGAGCAACCCCCTGGCTTCGAGGATGAACGGTACCCCGACCACGTGTGTAAGCTCTCTAAGGCACTCTATGGACTTAAGCAAGCCCCAAGAGCATGGTATGAATGCCTTAGAGACTTTTTAATTGCTAATGCATTCAAGGTTGGGAAAGCCGATCCAACTTTATTCACTAAGACTTGTGATGGTGACTTATTTGTGTGCCAAATTTATGTCGATGACATAATATTTGGTTCTACTAACCAAAAGTCTTGTGAAGAGTTTAGCAGGGTGATGACTCAGAAATTCGAGATGTCGATGATGGGCGAGTTGAACTACTTCCTTGGGTTCCAAGTGAAGCAACTCAAGGACGGCACCTTCATCTCCCAAACGAAGTATACGCAAGACTTGCTAAAGCGGTTTGGGATGAAGGACGCCAAGCCCGCAAAGACTCCAATGGGAACCGACGGACACACCGACCTCAACAAAGGAGGTAAGTCCGTTGATCAAAAGGCATATCGGTCAATGATAGGGTCTTTACTTTTATTTATGTGCTAGTAGACCGAATATTATGCTTAGCGTATGCATGTGTGCTAGATTTCAATCTGATCCAAGGGAGTGTCACTTAGTGGCTGTGAAGCGAATCCTTAGATATTTAGTCGCTACGCCTTGCTTCGGGATCTGGTATCCAAAGGGTCTACCTTTGATTTGATTGGATACTCAGATTCCGACTATGCTGGATGTAAGGTCGATAGGAAGAGTACATCAGGGATGTGCCAATTCTTAGGAAGGTCCCTGGTGTCATGGAACTCTAAGAAACAAACTTCTGTTGCCCTATCCACCGCTGAGGCCGAGTATGTTGCCGCAGGACAGTGTTGTGCGCAACTACTTTGGATGAGGCAAACCCTCCGGGACTTTAGCTACAATCTGAGCAAAGTCCCACTCCTATGTGACAATGAGAGTGCTATCCGCATAGCGGAAAATTCTGTTGAGCACAGCCGCACAAAGCACATTGACATCCGGCATCACTTTTTGAGAGACCACCAGCAAAAGGGAGATATCGAAGTGTTCTATATTAGCACCGAGAACCAGCTAGTCGATATCTTTACCAAGCCTCTAGATGAGAAGACCTTTTGCAGGCTGCGTAGTGAGCTAAATGTCTTAGATTCGCGGAACTTGGATTGATTTATAGCATACATGTGTTTATGCCTTGATCATGTTCCTTATGCATTTTGTTGTTTACTTATGGTGCTCAAGTTGTACAAGCACTCCCCGGACCTCATAAGTCCATTTGCAAGTGATGCACATGTTTAGGGGGAGACGTGCTACAACTTGACCCTTTGAGACTAACCATGTGCTTGAGTTCTTAATTTAGTCTCAAAGGAGGTTTGAAAGGGAAAAGGTGGACTTGGACCATGAAAGACTTCCACTACACTCCGATGAGAGGGTAACTTATTCCAAGTTCATCTCATGTACTCTTATTGCCTTGGTATTCTTATTTGAAGATTTTGGTGAGGCAATGGGGTTCAAGGTCCAAGATTGATCCTGTTTTGGTGCTTGATGCCAAAGGGGGAGAAAATAAGGCCAAAGCAAGAAATGGATCAGCTACCACTTGAGAAATTTTGAAAATAGTAGAATAGAGCTTTTGGTTTGTCAAAACTCTCTTATTGTCTCTCTTATCAAAAGTTGGCCTCTTGTGGGGAGAATGGTTGATTATGGGAAAAAGGGGGAGTTTTTGAAATCTTTGATCAATTTCTCTTGGAACAACTCTCTTTATGTCTCTACAATTGTGTTTGAATTAGAGATAGGAGATTGAGGTTGATTTGCAAAAACAAAACCAAGTGGTGGCAAAGAGTGATCCATATATGCCAAATTTGAATCAAAACAATTTTGAGTTCTCATTTGTATTGATGTTGCACTTCTTTGAGTTGCCTTTTGTTGTGTTGGCATAAATCACCAAAAAGGGGGAGATTGAAAGGGAAATGTGCCCTTGGGCCATTTCTAAGTATTTTGGTGATTGAGTGCCAACACAAGTGCTTAAGTGAAAATCTATGCTAATTGATGGACAAAGTGCAAATCAAGTCTAAAGGTATGTTTCTAGACTTAGTACATTGTTTTGAGAACTAATGTATTGTGTCTAAGTGCTGGAAACAGGATAAATCGAATTGGAAAAGAGATGGCTTTGTTCAGCCAAAGTCTACTCAGTCTGGGTGCACCGGACTGTCCGGTGGTGCACCGGACAGTGTCCGGTGCGCCAGGTTGGCTCTGGCGAACTTGCTGCTCTCGAGACTTCGACGACGGTGTACGGCTATAAATCACCGGACTGTCCGGTGGTGCACCGGACTGTCCGGTGAGCCATTCACAGGCGAACTCGTCGCTCTCGGGAGACGATTAACGGCGTACGGCTATAATTCACCGGACTGTCCGGTGGTGCACCGGACTGTCCGGTGAACCAACGGTCAGCCGGGCCAACGGTCGGCCGAGGATTCCGCGCGTGACGCGTGGCCGAGCCAACGGTCACAAGGGGCACCGGACTGTCCGGTGTGCACCGGACAGTGTCCAGTGCGCCAATGGCTCTGGATCTGCAGCGATCGGCTTCGCCAAATAAGGAAAGAAATCCACATCGGACAGTGTCCGGTGGTGCACCGGACTGTCCGGTGCGCCAGGCGACTGAAGGCAAGAATTGCCTTCCTGGAATGCTCTCAACGGCTCCTAGCTGCCTTGGGGCTATAAAAGGGACCCCTAGGCGCATGGAGGAGGACAACAAGCATTCTCTAAGCATTCCTAAGCACCAAGACTTCAATTCCACGCATTCGATTCTTTGTGATAGCAACTAGAGCTCCTTTTTGAGTTGTGAACTCGTCGGGTTATGTTGTGAGCTCTTGTTGCGACTTGTGTGCGTGTTGTCACTCTGATTTTGTGTCTTGTGTGCGTTGCTCATCCCTCCCTTACTCCGTGCTTCTTTGTGAACATCAAAGTGTAAGGGCGAGAGACTCCAAGTTGTGGAGATTCCTCGCAAGCGGGATATAGTAAAGCAAAGCGAAACACCGTGGTATTCAAGTGGGTCTTTGGACCGCTTGAGAGGGGTTGATTGCGACCCTCGTCTGTTGGGATGCCACAACGTGGAGTAGGCAAGCGTTGGACTTGGCCGAACCACGGGATAAACCACTGTGCCATCTCTGTGTTGATCCCTTTGTGGTTATTGTGTTTTGCTAAGACTCCTCTCTAGCCACTTGGCTTTATTGTGCTAACATCTAACCAAGTTTTGAGGCATTAAGTTTCAAGTTGTAAGGAAAATGGACCCCAGCCATTTGGCTAATTGAGTTTTGGTGTTTGATGATTAACACAACCTGTGGACTAACGCATTTGCTAGTGTTTATAATTGTAGTTCACAGGATGTGATGAGGATTGGACCTAGGCGATGAGGATGCAACACCTCAAAAGAAGACATAAAAAGATGCATAGAAGTCCAAGACTCAAGAACAAAAGAAGCCCAAAGAAATCAGCGAAGAAACCCAAGAAGCGGGCTGTCAGCTAGCGCCTGGTGGCGCACCGGACAGTGCTGTCCGGTGTGCACCGGACTGTCTGCGCAGAGAGGCCCACAGACAGGCGCTCTCTGGCTGTAGCACCGGTCTGTCCGGTGGGGCACCGGACAGTCGGCACCGGACTGTCCGGTGTGCACTGGACAGACGGCAACGGTCGGATCCAACGGTTGACTGCTACAGGCGCCAACGGTCGGCTGACGTGGCTTGCACCGGACACTGCACAGTGGTTGTCCGGTGGTGCACCGGACTGTCCGGTGCACCCGACGACAGAAAGCTGCTGCTTTCTGTCCAACGGCTAGTTTGGGGTTTGGAGGCTATAAATACCACCCCAACCGGCCATTCTCAAGTGTGAGAGCCCAAGCAACATACCAAGGCACATAGTGCATATTTCCAAGAGCTCAAACACCCAAGTGCTTAATAGAATCACTCGGTGATTAGCATAGGTGCTTTGCGAAGTGCTTAGGTTAGTTAGACCGCTTTAGCTTGCTCTAGGTGAATCCTAGTTAGTTGAGTGAGTTTAGAAAAACCACACAACCCCTCGGCTCTTGCGCGAGCCGTTGTAATTGTACCGAGTGGGGCGAGAGTCTTGCGAGACCGTGACAACCGCGTTTGTGTCACGACCGCCACCGTGTACCGGAGGGAACGAGGCCTACGGCGTTTCGGCCGGAAGCTCGATAGTGGAGACGGCGGGGAGCGTCCGAGAGGAGCCGAAAGTGGAGCACCACTTGCGCGTGGAGAAGGCCTGCGGCTCTCTATGGAGTTACTCTACCGAGGTGCTTGGCCCTCGCGTGGGCTTCCCTTTGCGTAGGGGCACCAACGAGGATTAGTCGGGACCTTGCGCGGTTCCGGATACCTCGGTAAAAATACCGGCGTCATCCACGAGAGTTTGCTTCTCTACTTTGCTCTTTAAGCTTCCGCATTTATATTAAGCATTTAAGTTTCAATCTTGTATTCATACTTATCTAGTGTAGATTGAAACTTAGCCTTTACGGTAGAGATAGCAACACTTAGACAAAACCTAGTTTGCACATTCTAGTTTGATTATTTGCATAGGTTTTGCTCCAGGGATTTTATTGTGGCCTAGTTTAGTAAAAGTTTTAGAAGTCCTAATTCACCCCCCCCCCTCTTAGGCGTCACCCGTTTCCTACAATTGGTATCATAGCCGGTTTGGCTCATTTGAAACGCTTTAGCTTCACCGCTAAAAGAGCTGACGCTTTTTAGAGGAAGGGATGGATACCCATAGGCCACCACACTTCGACGGCACTAACTTCCCATATTATAGTGCTAGAATGGCTTGTTACCTAGAGGTCGTTGATCTAGGTGTTTGGAGAGTCACTCGTGACGGGATGAAACCCATCAAGAATCCCGAGAAACCCACCACGAGTGAGGAAAAAGAAATTCATTTAAATGCTAGAGCCAAAAATTGCTTATATGAATCTCTTAGCATGGATATTTTTAATCAAGTATTTACTTTGAAAACTGCTAATGAGATTTGGCTAAAATTGCATGAGCTCCATGACGGCACATCCAATGTCCGTGAGCAAAAACATTGCCTAGTCTTAAATGAGTATAATTCTTTTGCTATGAAAGATGATGAGCTTGTTAGAGACATGTATTCACGCTTGAATCTAATTATCAATGATCTCAACTCTATTGGCATTAATAAGCTAGGTGATGCGGACATTGTGAGGAAGATTATCTCCCTGCTACCACAACAAAGATATGGGAGCATCATCACCATCCTTCACTACATGGAGGACTTGAGCAACATGACCCCGACCATTGTGATTGGGAAAATCGCAGCATTTGAGATGTCGCGAAAAATGAGTCGGGGAGAGGAGCCAACTTCCTCAAGACCATATGCTTTTGCATGTGATGAAAGGAAGGGCAAAAAGAAGGCTCCCACTCCAAGTTCCTCAAGTGAAGAAGAGGAAGAAGAAGAAAGTGATGATGATGAAGATAATCAACCATGCACATCATCCTCCGAGGACGAAGAAACAATCCAACGTGTCGGAAAGGTAATGAGGATGATCCGCAAGATTAATCTAATGGGTGTGCCCCTGCAGGTCGAGGATCTTCTCTTTAACATTGACAGGAAAAAGCAAAGGAAGAGAGGATGCTTCGCATGTGGGGAGAAGGACCACTTCAAGGACAACTGTCCAAATATGGCCAAACCCAAAAAGGAGAGGAGCAAAGGCAAGGCGCTAACAAGTGTTAGAACTTGGGATAATTCTTCAAGTGAAGATGAACCTCCAAGGACGCGCAGCCACCGGTCCTCATCACGGTCATCACACAAATGCCTTATGGCAAGAGGTAACAAAAGCATTCCATCCTCTAGTGATGAAAGTAGTAGTGATGATGAAGGTGAGGGAAAGGCCTCTCTAGATGAGCTTGCGGAAGCCGTAGAATTTTTCCAGGATGTTTGCACTAAGCAAAAAGCTCAACTTAAAACTTTGAAAAATAAGTTGGTTAGCTCTCAAAATGATTACAAAGGTTTGCTAGAAAAATTTGAAACTTTTGCAAACTTAAATAGTGAGCTATCAACTAAAATTGAGCTATTAGAATCTAGTGCTTCATCCACTGCTACCGATGATAGCCTTATTAAAAAGAATGAAAAACTGAAGGCTAAGTTAGCTAGCTCCCAAGAAGCTATTGAAAATTTGCTAGAGAAAATGGAAATTCTTAGCATACACAATAATGAGCTAACTACTAAGCTAGAAAACATTGGTAGCACCCCAGCAGCATCTTTAGTTGAAATACCTGAAATAATTAAGAAAGATGCTTCTACTTCCTGCTTTGATTTAATTGATGATTCTAACCCCTGCAACCAAGTCGTTGTTGAGAATATTGTTGTAGAGACATGTTCGGATGAGGTTGCAAAGGAAAATGAACAATTAAAGCAAGAAGTGGCTCGCCTTGGCAAGGCTTTGTATGACAAGAAAGGCAAAGCCAAACAAATCCAACCTTCACAGGATAACACCATTGCGGGAGTGAACAAGCCTATGGAGGGAGAAACTGTGATTTGTAGGCTATGCCACATGGAAGGCCACAAGTCTTTCCAATGCAAGGCGATGACCGGGGATAAACAAAGGCAAAAGCCATTAAGCAAAATCTCCAACACCTACATCAAAAAGGTGAACAAAAAGAATGCTACACCATATTTGATCAAGAAGAAAAAGAATGGAAAGGTGATAGCAATCAAGGCCAACAAGCAAGCCAACAAAAGAAAGGGGGCCAAACGCATCTGGGTGCCAAAAGAAATAATTTCAACCATGAAAAGCACCAAGAAGGTTTGGATCCCGAAAGGGAAGTGAGTGGACCAAAGGTTGACGGGAAATTTGGAGACTTGGCAAAGTTGGGATGTATATCATGGGTTACATCATATTGGATCAAGTTTATTGCCAAGTGGGTTAGTGAAAATTTTGGACTCAAATTTCCCACGCATGACTAAGGTAACTAGATTTATTGTATCTCTTATTTTTTAGATATGCGTATCTATTTACTTTGCATCTAGTTTACCCTTCTTGCCTAGTCTTACATTTGTTATTTACTCTTGTTTAAAATCATGCATACTAAGTAAATCATATGGTAGGATTGCTTGTTTTTAATTCATACACTTAAGCAAACCTACATGGTTTAAGATGTTAATTTGAGCACGGCACATAGCTTCTATATCACTCCATAGTAAATGATGCATCAATTGAAAATTTTGATTTCCACAGTTGTATCATTTAACTTATATGTGCCAAAGTTAGGATTATGGATAATTTGCCCCTCTTGATATCAAATCAAAGTGCATGTCTCCTACAAGTATTCAAAACTTGTATGCACACCTTTAGGGGGAGGTTACTCTATAATCTAATACTTTGAGACTAACACCTTTTCAAGTCTATTTCATGTGATAGTCTCATTGTAAGGAAAATAATGTCCCTGGAGAAAGACAACAATCTTCCACTGCAAAATCTCCAAGAACTCTCATGTCTCTCAAGCTCGCCTTTGACTTTCAATTGGTATCTTTTGAGACTACTTTGTATATCATTTACATGTCTTCTCCAACATTTGATTAGACTATATTTCATATCATATACTTCCATGTTGCTAAAAATGCATAAATACTTTACTCATATTCTGTTACCTATGCATAATGGAAGTTAGTCTTTTTAAATCATGACTTGCACCTCTAATTCTCACATGCTTTTCCCTAAGTAGAGGATCTCCGTCAGGGGGAGTATTTCTTCATCTCTAAAAAGGGGGAGAAAATTCTTTCTAAAGAGAACACTCATTTAGGGGGAGTAATCCTTTCAACTGATATCATTTATATGGTTTAATTAGTATCCTTCATGTGGTATCATCTGATATGAGGGCAACCTTTTATTTACTTCCTACATGCTTTTAATGTCTTCCTTTTCGGTGGTTGATGCCAAAGGGGGAGAAGTTTAGGGACCAAAGCAATGAAAACTAACACCAAACACCACCAATTTAAAATTTTATATCTACAAATGGTTTTTAAGTGGTTTTGGTTATTTGGTCCATAAATAGGAAGTAAGTGAATTATGGAGTTATGGGGAGGCTTAAGTCCATAATATCACTTTGTGGGGACAATCATGCATCCTAGCAAGTAGATTGCATATTTTCATTCAAATGCTTGTATTATTTGCTTGCTTTGGTAGTGTTATCATCAATCACCAAAAAGGGGGAGATTGTAAGGAAAATGGACCCCGGCCATTTGGCTAATTGAGTATTGGTGTTTGATGATTAACACAACCTGTGGACTAACGCATTTGCTAGTGTTTATAATTGTAGTTCACAGGATGTGATGAGGATTGGACCTAGGCGATGAGGATGCAACACCTCAAAAGAAGACATAAAAAGATGCATAGAAGTCCAAGACTCAAGAACAAAAGAAGCCCAAAGAAATCAGCGAAGAAACCCAAGAAGCAGGTTGTCAGCCAGCGCCTGGTGGCGCACCGGACTGTCCGGTGTGGCACCGGACAGTCTGCACAGAGAGGCCCACAGACAGGCGCTCTCTGGCTGTAGCACCGGTCTGTCCGGTGGGGCACCGGACAGTCGGCACCAGACTGTCCGGTGTACACCGGACAGACGGCAACGGTCGGATCCAACGGTCGACTGCTACAGGCGCCAACGGTCGGCTGATGTGGCGTGCACCGGACACTGCACAGTGGCTGTCCGGTGGTGCATCGGATTGTCCGGTGCACCCGACGACAGAAAGCTGCTGCTTTCTGTCCAACGGCTAGTTTGGGGTTTGGAGGCTATAAATACCACCCCAACCGGCCATTCTCAAGTGTGAGAGCCCAAGCAACATACCAAGGCATATAATGCATATTTCCAAGAGCTCAAACACCCAAGTGCTTAATAGAATCACTCGGTGATTAGCGTAGGTGCTTTGCGAAGTGCTTAGGTTAGTTAGACCGCTTTAGCGCTTGCTCTAGGTGAATCCTAGTTAGTTGAGTGAGTTTAGAAAAACCACACAACCCCTCGGCTCTTGCGCGAGCCGTTGTAATTGTACCGAGTGGGGCGAGAGTCTTGCGAGACCGTGACAACCGCGTTTGTGTCACGGCCGCCACCGTGTACCGGAGGGAACGAGGCCCGCGGCGTTTCGGCCAGAAGCTCGATAGTGGAGACAGCGGGGAGCGTCCGAGAGGAGCCGGAAGCGGAGCACCACTTGCGCGTGGAGAAGGCCCGCGGCTCTCTACGGAGTTACTCGACTGAGGTGCTTGGCCCTCGCGTGGGCTTCCCTTTGCGTAGGGGTACCAACGAGGATTAGTCGGGACCTTGTGCGGTTCCGGATACCTCGGTAAAAATACCGGCGTCATCCACGAGAGTTTGCTTCTCTACTTTGCTCTTTAAGCTTCCGCATTTATATTAAGCATTTAAGTTTCAATCTTGTATTCATACTTATCTAGTGTAGATTGAAACTTAGCCTTTACGGTAGAGATAGCAACACTTAGACAAAACCTAGTTTGCACATTCTAGTTTGATTATTTGCATAGGTTTTGCTCCAGGGATTTTATTGTGGCCTAGTTTAGTAAAAGTTTTAGAAGTCCTAATTCACCCCCCTCTTAGGCGTCACCCGTTTCCTACACAAGTTTTACAGGATCACCTATTCACCCCCCCCCCCTCTAGGTGCTCTCAGTTCCCCCATCTTATCATAGAGAATTGTGTAAGAAATTGATGCATTTAGAGCAAGGGGATAAATCTGTTCAATATTATTATGCTGAGCTTCAGAAGGGATTATAGTGTTGTGGGATAGTAGAGGGACATGAGGACGCTCTTTGTCATTTTTATTCAGGTTTGCGGCGTGACATTCAGGACATTGTGGATTACAAAGAATTTAACACTGTCAACAAGTTGTTCCAGTTTGCTATGCTTGCAGAGAAGGAATTGCAGGGACGCCAACATCGACCTAGGGCTACTTTTGGCGCCTCCTCTACATCACGGATGCACACACCTGCCTCGAGTCATACACCTTTGACAAGTCCAGCGTCCACGCGACCTACCTCGACACCTGCTGCACATGTTGGTAAACTTCCTTTGCAGGTACCCACCAAGAAACAGAATTCACCAGCACCTGCAGCACCTTCCAGTGGTCGTTCTTTGGGTATTGTTTGCCACCGTTGTCATGGGATTGGTCATGTGAAGAAGGATTGCCCGAGTCAGCGAACATACATTGCTATGGACGATGGCTACATTAGTGCTTCCGACTGTGAGGATGACGATGATGATTCTAGTGATGTTGCTGCTAATGATGATGCCATGCTTGGTGCTGATGCTATAGTGAACCTTCGAAGCATCATGGTGCAGCGTGTTCTTAGTTCTCAGCCTGAATCATCAGAGAAGCAGCAACGCCATAATTTGTTCCAGACTTTCTTTGCCATCGAGAATCGGCGTGCATGTGTTATTATTGATGGTGGAAGCTGCAATAATTTGGTGTGTTCAGATTTGGTCAAGAAGCTTGGCCTGACCACACGTCCACGCCCACATCCATACCACATTCAGTGGATCAATGACTCAGGCAAGGTTAAGGTAACACACATGGTACGAGTGCATTTCTCCATTGGTATGTATTCTGATTATGCGGATTGCGATGTAGTACCTATGGAAGCTTGTTCTCTTTTGTTGGGTAGACATTGGGAATATGATACTAATGCACGTCACCATGGTAGGAGTAATACATACACTTTTAGGCATAAAGATAAAAACATTACTTTGCTACCTTTGACTCTTGCTAAAATTGTACAAGCTGATAAAGATAGAGCTGCAAGTACCCATAAGGAACCGACTAATGAGACAGAAATTCACCAACAAATTTAATTGAAAGCTCCTGTTATGCTTGCTACTAAATCTGATCTTCTTGAAACTCATGCTACTGATGCTTGTTGCTATGCCTTGGTTTGCAAAGATGCTTTCTTTTCTATTGATGATATTCCTAGCACTTTGCCTGCATCTGTGACTAACCTTTTGCAGCAGTTCCGAGATGTTTTTCCATCTGAGTTACCTCCAGGACTTCCTCCCATTCGTGGGATTGAGCACCAGATTGATTTGAATTCCTGGAGCGAGCTTGCCCAACCGTGCTGCATATCGAGCAAATCCTGAGGAGACTAAAGAGATTCAGCGCTAAGTCCAAGACCTTTTGGACCGCGGGTATGTACGTGAGAGCCTTAGTCCTTGTTCTGTTCCTGTCATTTTGGTTCCAAAGAAAGATGGCAGTTGGCGCATGTGTGTAGATTGTAGAGCCATTAACAACATCACTATCTGGTACCGTCATCCTATTCCTCGATTAGATGACATGCTTGATGAGTTAAGTGGTTCTAAAATATTTTCTAAGATTTATTTGCGCAGTGGGTACCACCAAATTAGAATGAAATTAGGCGATGAATGGAAAACTGCTTTTAAAACCAAGTTCGGCTTGTATGAGTGGTTAGTGATGCCTTTTGGATTAACTAATGCCCCTAGTACTTTTATGTGTTTGATGAACGAGGTTTTGCGCCCATTTATTGGAAAATTTGTGGTGGTTTATTTTGATGATATCTTGATCTACAGCACTTGTTTATCTGAACATCTTGACCATCTACGTGTTGTTTTTGATGCTCTGCGTGCCGCGCGCTTATTTGCTAACCTTGAGAAATGCACCTTTTGCACTGAACGAGTATCGTTTCTTGGCTATGTTGTCACTCCACAAGGTATTGAGGTTGATGAGGCCAAGGTGCATGCTATTCAGAGTTGGCCAACGCCATCGACGGTGACACAAGTACTTGCAGGATTTTATCATCGTTTCGTGAAGGATTTTAGCACCATCGCTGCCCCATTACATGAGTTGACCAAGAAGGGTGTTTCATTTAATTGGGGGCAGTCACAAGAGGATTCTTTTGCTCTTTTAAAAGAGAAGCTTACTCACGCGCCACTACTCCAACTTCCTGACTTTTGTAAGACTTTTGAACTCGAATGTGATGCAAGTGGAGTTGGCATTGGTGCTGTTTTGATGCAAGGAGGTAAACCCGTTGCATATTTTAGTGAGAAATTGAATGGTCCTGTTCTTAATTATTCCACTTATGATAAAGAATTATATACTCTCATACGATCTTTGCAAACATGGAAACATTATTTGTGGCCTAAGGAATTTGTTATTCATTCTGATCATGAGTCACTTAAGCATCTTCGTAGTCAAACAAATCTGAACCGTAGACATGCTAAGTGGGTAGAATTTCTTGAAACTTTTCCTTACATCCTTAAACATAAAAAGGGAATGATAATGTGATTGTCGATGCTTTGTCTAGACGCTATGCTATGTTGTCTCAACTTGATTGTCGTATTTTTGGACTTGAAACAATTAAGGGACAATATGCTTTTGATGATGATTTTAAAGAGGTTGCATTAAATTGTAAAGAGGGCCATACATGGAATAAATTTGTGCTAAATGATGGATACTTGTTTAGAGCTAACCGCCTATGCATTCCAGTTGGTTCGGTTCGTCTTTTGTTGTTGCAGGAAGCGCATGGTGGTGGTTTGATGGGTCACTTCGGTGCCAAGAAGACGGAGGCTGTGCTGTCCACACACCTCTTTTGGCCTCGAATGCGGCGCGATGTTGAGCGCTTTGTAGCAAGATGCACGACGTGTCAAAAAGCTAAGTCACGATTGAACCCACATGACTTGTATATGCCTCTTCCTATTCCTTCAGTTCCGTGGGCAGATATTTCTATGGATTTTGTTTTGGGATTGCCTAGGACGAAGAGGGGGAGCGATAGTGTTTTTGTTGTGGTTGATCATTTTTCTAAAATGGCACATTTTATACCTTGTCACAAAACGGATGATGCTATTCATATTGCTATCCTCTTTTTCAAAGAGATTGTTCGTTTGCATGGTATGCCTTCTACTATTGTTTCAGATCGTGATGTAAAATTCTTGAGTTATTTTTGGCGTACTCTATGGAACAAATTGAGGATAAAATTGCTGTTTTCTACTACTTGTCATCCCCAAACTGATGGACAAACGGAAGTTATGAATAGAACATTGTCTGCAATGCTGCGAGCAATATTAAAGAAAAACTTGAAAATGTGGGAAGAGTGTTTGCCGCATGTGGAATTTGCATATAATCGGGCGGAACACCACCACCAAGGTAAGTCCTTTTCAGGTAGTGTATGGCTTTAACCCTCGTGCTCCTATTGATCTTTTGCCTCTACCTACTACCGAGCAAGTACATAGTGATGCTAAGGAGCGTGCTGACTTTATTTTGAAACTTCATGCTTCAACTAAAGCCAACATTGAAAAGATGATTGAAAAATATAGAATTGCTGGTAGTCAACGTAGAAAACCAGTTAAGCTTGAAGTGGGTGATTTAGTGTGGTTGCACTTGAGAAAAGATAGATTTCCAGAGTTAAGAAAGTCTAAATTGATGCCACGTGCTGCTAGTCCATATAAGATTTTGGAGAAAATAAATGATAATGCATATAAACTTGAGTTGCCTCCCGAGTTTCGGGTTAGTCCTACATTTAACTTTGCAGATTTGAATCCGTATTTGGGGGAAGAAGATGAGCTTGAGTCGAGGACGACTCCACTTCAAGAGGGGGAGGATGATGAGGACATCACTCCCATGGATATAAAGAACACTCCCCTAGTTGATGTTCAAGGTCCGATTACTCGCTCACGCGCAAGACAATTGAATTTGCAGGTGAGCTCGTTCCTATGTACTTATTCTTATGCATTTGAGAATAATGTGCTACCTAATGAATTAATTGTACTTAGGAATGAAGGAAAGGACTAGCAAGGACATGGTGAAGGACTTGGAGGCATGGAAGGCCAGCAAGGACGTTCGGATCAAGGTGGAGGTCCAAACCGATTCGACTTCGTTTCAGTTTCGGACTCCAGGAACAGCCCGTCGTAAAACGGACAATCAAGTCGCATACAAAGTCAGTTTTGGACATTCTTTATATGGGTGGAACCAGAATTTCATAGAGCTTCCAATGGCACTGGTCCCACCTCAAAATTCCATCCAAGTCGTTCAGAATCGTCGAAACAAGATGACATCCATAATCTGTCTCGGTGCTGCGATACCGTAACTTGGCCTTTGGGCCGTGTATCTTTATTGATCCCATTGGGGTGCATCCAGGGAGGGAGTCACGCTCCTAACCCTCATATAATCAGTAGCCGCCACCACATTAGGGACGAGTTTTGCTTAAGTCATTCTGTCAAAAACAGTTCGCCACTCGATCGGTTTGTGAGACCACAACTTGTGAGCTTAATCATTCATCCGCAATATTCCAGATTGTGTTCTTTCTTGTTCTTGCTTGTGTCTTCGATTTTCAGGCAGGAATTAACCCTCGTGGCGAGGTCAATCGCGTAGTGCACAGTTGATAACCAGAGGAGAAGTGGTGCTGCGATTGCGGGGTTCTAGTCGTGTTAATTGAAAGCCGGATCGTTTGTGTGACATCTCCACCAAATCGAAAGTTACCCCTCCTGACGGAAGATCCATAACCCACGTCCCCATCACGTTATAAACCAACTTTTAAACTTTTAAACGTTTAAACGAATGTTGAAACGTCTTTTCAGACTTGACATAGAAATACAAATATAGAATAAGTTCACACATAAGTTGAGTTCACACATAAGCGTTCGTGATTGATCTTTGAGCTGGTCTTGCGGAGTGGCCGCAGAGGTGAGGCGCAGCGCAGAGGCCGACGGTCTACGGCGCAGTGTGAAGTGGCTGGGACCCCTCACTCCCAGTCCTAGCCGCAGAGGTGATTCACTATAAAGGGCAGCAAGGGCAGCGGATGGATCTGGGCCGTCGAGGGTAGCGGCAGCAAGTGGATGCGGCGGCACACTGGAGCTTGCCCGGGCAAGTGGATGCAGCGGCAGCAAGTGGGCACTGGGCAGTGGCACGGCGGCACACTAGCTTGTTGGCGAACTAGCGGAGGGAAGAGGGAGGAGGGGGCCGACGGCCGGCGACGTACCTAGGGCAGGAGGGCGATCGCACTATCGCAGGCGCGGCTGGACGACCGGCCAGGAAATCTCCAGCGCTGAGGAGTGAGGAGGCGCGGTCTACAATCACAGGAGCGACTGGGCGGCCTCCAACGCTGGTTCGAAGCGAAAGCGAGTAGCCAAGTACCTAAAGCCCAGAAAGGCCCACTAGTAACTAGAACGTCCTCAGAACGTCTAAAACAACATAAAACGCGTTTCGGAAGTTTAAACGACGATTAAACGTCCAAAACGGACATTCTACGCTGATTTGTTAGAACGTTTGGACGTTTTAGTTTCTAATCACGTTTTACCGCTTAAACGACGCTTAAACGTTGTCGTTTAAGCGACATTTTTAATAACCATGTCTTTAACCAAAACACCCCATACATTACAAACATGGCAGCTGGTCCACCCAATCCATATCCAAATACAACACATAAGGCAACATTTCTTTTGACAGGTCTAACTAGGTCTCCAATTGTTTACCCAGTCTGTCAATGCACCCACGTTCCTACTAATATCCTCCACGTTGTCACTTCGCAATGGCATCACGATGTCCTCTCTGTAGCTCTCCCTCGCTTCCTCGAGGAGCACTTGGAAGATTTCGCACTCTATATTGTTGGCGAGCTTGGAACCCATGTAACCTCTGCACAAGTTTAGTCCCAAATATAAGGATGCAGGATGTTGACTAGAATGCACTTACATCGAATTCAACTTGGATTACCTACCTGCCCGTCAGGCGATCATGCAGAATTGAGTTGTCAGTCTGGAGCACAACTACGAGGTCAAACCAACGTTCTGGAAAGAA
This sequence comes from Zea luxurians, assembly GCA_029449295.1. NCBI lineage: Eukaryota > Viridiplantae > Streptophyta > Magnoliopsida > Poales > Poaceae > Zea > Zea luxurians. The sequence goes on along the minus strand of JAOPSE010000001.1, from coordinate 36,344,100 downwards.
ATCACATCCGTGGTAATCTACTAGTATACCACCTTCTTCCATCATGTCCTCAAGCTCGTCGCACACCTGCCGCAAAAAAAATATATTATAGCAACAATTCAGCAAATTATAGAACCCCAAACGTAAACAAGGGAACCAGGAAGCTTTGCTTGTTCAAAATAAAAGATAACTGGATCTAGGAAGTTAACATAATGAGGAAACAACACTGCACGTTTACTTTTGCTACCTCCAAATGGTCTAAAATATTTCTATGACCAAACCTCATGCAGGTGGGGCACACGCAAAGGTGAGCGAAAGCTCGATATGCAGCACAGAGATGATATCCATGTATCTTTTTGTGTGTGCGCAAATGATTCAACTTATTTCTTCTTTTATTTGCATACTTTGATGATCCGGGATGTCACCACTAATTTTTTTTATGACTGTCATCGCTAACTTCTTTTTCATGCAAGGTGGGGTTTCTGATTTTTTATTTACATTACAATTACTTCCACCCACTGAACTTTTTATGCAAGCAACCAAAGTTTCTATGCAATTGATTCCCATGCAATCTTGCATGTTTCTATGATGCATGCACACATTTTTTTTTCTGGTTGTTTTTTCATCTAAAAATATTTATGCATCCCAAGAGAAAAATCATGTTTCAATGCTTGCATAAGTTTCTATTGCTCGAGCAATTATGATTGGACAATATGACTAGAATGTGTTGATTTGATTAGCACAATGATCTAGTGGCGATTATGTATGCTTGCATTTCTACTGTTTATTTCCCAACATTTTTTATGCCCATCATATGGTTTCTTCCAATTTTTCGTACTTGCATCAATGTAAATTTCTGTACATGCATTAGTGGTGTGCAATGAAATTGAAATCTTAATTTTTGGTTCTATGCTTTATGAGTTAGGTTTGTCTGCGTTAAGTTCATCTGTGTGATATATGATTTTAGCTGGAGCTGCTCTTGGCCAAGTACCTAGTCAGCGCCGTCTTTTATTGTTCCTATGATTTCCTTCATTTGATTTCATGGCAAATGGCGATAGAGGTCTTAATTTTCGGATGCATAGAAATTGATGTTGTTTGCCATAATTATTGAACCTCTTTGATTTTTTTATTTCTCATTTTGCTTTTCTAAGTGTTGATGAGGTGCGAACATCTGGGCGCTACGTGCAGGAGGTCCAATCGTAGTATCTAACTTTATTACAATTAACATCAATTTACGACGGTGAAAGTGGGTTTCTATATTTGTCTGAAATGCAATGACTCAAAATTTGTATGCAGTGAGAAAAGTTTCATTTTTTTTAATTGTATTCATTATTTCTACACCTTGCATAGGAATGTGGAGTGGCTAGATAGGTTTGCATCCGTTGTTTCAATATGTCTGGTCATAATTAGTTTTGTGTGATGCTGGTGTTGATTGTAATCCTTGTGAGTTTAGTATCTATATTGCTTAGCAAGTAGCTCCTATTTTATTAAGTAATCTAAGAATAGGCATGTGATTGTCGGCATGACCGAGAGGCCCTGATTTGTTTCCTTGCAATCTTATATATAAGCAAAGCAATAGACAACGGAAACGCTGCCAATTTCTGCAGCACAAGAACGAGATTGTGTTCTTCATGTTCGTGTGAGCATCTGTTGGTTGCGATCTCGCCGACAACCTGAGTATTGTCAATCCGGTGAGGTTCTAACAAGTGGTACCAAGGAGCTAGGTTCTGATTCTTCTGAACGTCTGGGAAGAAGAACGAAGACGGCACCTCCAAAGACGGAGTTGTGATCCAGCGGGTAATTCGTGAGGTGGGTGGCGGTAGCAGCTACCCCGTTCTGACCAAGAACAACTACTCCTACCGGTTATATAATGGTCAATTGACGATCCACGAGGACCTGTTTCACGCATAAAATAAACTAAATCTGACAAATCTTAAAAACTAAATCTGGGGGCACTTCAACCACAAAATAAACTCAGAATTTTAGGTTTAACGCATAAGAATCCTGGTATTTAAGCTCTTGTATTCAATCTACAGAGCAAATGCTGAAAAATACGGTCGAGATTAACACGATAGGACGAAGAGAGGAATATCCGAAGAAAGGAGCGGAGCGGAGCTCAGTTGGGCAGAGGCAAGACTTACCAGGTCCTCGTTGATGACATGGCACTCGAGGTCGGCGTCCCAGCCGTCGTGGAGGCTCTTCTCGCGGACTAGGTCGCCGATGTTGACGTGGCGGAGGCCTGCGGCGTCGGCAAGGAGCGAGCACGTTGTCGTCTTCCCCGTCCCCGGCGTTCCCGTCACTAGCACGTTCGGACGCGCGCGCCGCGAGCCGCCGCCGCCCCCTGCGGCCATCGCGGGGGAAGAGGGTTCTAGGTTTCAGGTGCCGGGAACGAGCTCCTCTTCCAACATCGAAGACTCTACGGCAGAGGGACACGCTAGGCCTGATGCCGTTCGTTTGGCATCCGATGGTACAAAGCAAATAAACAGAGATGAATACGCAGTTCCCACCCATACGCGATCTGGCCCAGGTTTTACCCTGGATCCAACGTGGGCTGTATCGCCCTCTAATGGCCCATATCGACCTTAGCAACCTTAAGGGCTTGTTCGGTTATTCCCAGTATACATGGATTGGATAGGATTGGAAAAAATTTAGAAGAACTTTGACTTGCTTGGGATTTAAACTCATCCAATCTCATTCAATCCACATGAATTAAGAGCTAACCGAACAAGCCCTAACTTGGATTGATTTTTTTAAAGGGTGAAAATTTCATTATGAAATAGGCAGACAATTAACAAAATAACCATTACAGCAAACCACACAGACATGTCTTAAGCGGGAAAACGGCTAGATAGACCGAGCTAGCAACCTATTCAGATAAGCGACTTCCGAACAAGAAAGGGCTACTGCAGGTGTACATTTGGGTAGGGCTTGATAGACCGATCCGAAGCATGGAAAAAAAACATAGCCCAGGTACGGCACGACCCAAAATATTTTAGTGTCGGGCCGGCACGGTGCGATATATCGGGTCGGGTTTAAGCCGTGGTCGCGGCCCAGAGGCGGGCACGAGCACGGCCCGTTTAAGACAGGCACGAAATGATCCATATAGAGACACGAAAAGGCCCATATCTATACTATACTTAAATCACCAATTTCAACAGTCGTCTCGCGTCCTTTGTTTTACCAAATAACCCATCACAGCTATTTCAAATTAACCTGATGCACGCCTATAGATGGTCAAACGCGCGGCCCGGCACATGCCACAACTCTAGCCTAGGCACGTCATGCCGACCTGCCGGGCAGCCCGTCGGCCCATTTAATTAAATCAGCGTAAAATGTTAAAAAACGGTGCAAGAAGTGGGGTTCTAACTCATACCCTGATGGAAGAAGGGCAGGAGATATTAGGTGATGCTATCTAACCAGTATAACATCATGATCAGATGTTTTTAATATTGAATATAAATTGTATATATGTATATACCTTTTTTGTAAAATAAAAAATATATAATCGTGTCGGGTTGGACCAGCAATACAGGCCGAGGTTACAGCCCAAACACGGCACGACGTTCTTGGCTCTTGCAAGCATTATGTCGTTTCTGAGACCACATTGACGCAATGGACTCAATGGTGTTTGAGGTTGCTGAATTGGATGGAGCAACAATGATTTATCACACTAACAGTAAAATAAAAGGTTATTTGTTGGTTTTAAACGTTAGTAATTGCTACGAAGTAGCATAATTTATATGGAGCGCATCCAGTTTTTATTGATGTCTGACTTTAGCAATCACTTCATATTTTGATCTATCTTTTTTATAAGTTTGAGTTCATGTGACTTATTTTAGAAACTTGAGCACACAAACTTTCTCTTATTTGGTCTCTGTATGGTGGAATTATGTCAATTTATAATCTCTGTCTGTTCAGTCAGTCGTTATGAACTCTCTTCTAATCGTTGACTTCATTGGCCGTGTTATACCAAGACATATTGGATGGAGTAAACAATAACTTCAGTTAGCCAACTAAAAAATATATTATACGGAGAGCGGAGACAATCAATAAAAAATCTTGAAAATTTTTTGGTGGATGATTTACATGTGTATTGTTGTAAGCCGTCGCAACGCACGGGCAACCGACTAGTATTTATTAAAACCACACTTTATTTCACACTTTCATGTACTTTATAAAGAACACAAAGCTAAAGATAACGCTAGTTATATGTTTTTTGTAGCTTTGAATTAGAGTAGTGAGCTAATTTTACTTTTGTTATGAACATTAGATAATGAACTGAACTTATGAATTTTGTATAGAGTTGATTATACTCTTTTTTTTCTTCTAACAAAATGATTTGTAAACGAGGTAGTAATTACATAGCTCTGTTAACTTAATACAAATACTAAGTTTGCTTTTGGTCAAATTTATTTGTCTTATCTTTTATTTGTTTTATTAAATTTGTTTTGAATTTAGGGCTCTAATGTGAATTCTGGGCCCTAATGTGAATTTCGAGACAAAAACTGAATTTCGGGCCTAATGTGAATTTCAGGCTAAAAATTGAATTTCGAGCTTTTATAATTTCGAGTCACCCGAAATAAGTCCGGCACGTTTAAGCAATTACGTGCCGGGCCGTGGGCTAGGCCCGTGGGCCGATCCGGTACGGCCCGAAATTCAAACGGGCCGGACCGACCCGAAATTCAAACAATACGCTCCTTTTTGCGCTTGGTCCGAACCGGGCCGGGCGGTCCGAATGTACACCTATACTGCAAACAAAACCATTGACTGAACCTAAGGCATCGCACGGTCTGAGTCTGATCACACACTATGATCACACGAAACAACGACAGTGTTTAATACAAATACTGTGGACCTAGTATTGCAATCACCGACAAAAGAGCCTGACCAGCTGGACATAAACTGGGGCGAGGACATGGAGAGCGCATGCGTCTGGAGAAAGAGCACGACAGGGCGCGGAAGATTCAGTAATTCAGCAGAAGCAACAAAAAAAATGATATCCGATGGGTTAACCATAGTTATGTTATTAAAACAGAAGTCATTCATGATTCTCCTAATGGACCACAGCACAGCAGCCGACTATGATCTGGTTTCTATCAGTTTTCTTGAAACTCCTAACCCAACCACCGAAGAGAGTCTCGACATTACCAGGAGTACTGTTAATATTCAGCGCATTTTGAATCACTCTCCATGTGTAACAAGCCACTGGGCACTCGAAAAAAAATGTGGTTGGTGGTTTCCATTCAAACATGAGCAGTTCGTCGATCCTTTCCAGATCTTCAAGCTCAGGTTTGCTTTGGACAAGATCTTATTTTTCAAAACCAACCAAGCAAAAACCTTGATTCTGTGTGAAATTTTAGCTTTCCACATGAAATCGTATGGAACATTCGCCAGATCGCTTCTATACTTGACATATAGCGATTTCACATAAAAGTCTTTTTTACTCAAAGCCCAATCCACTTCGTCTGCATTGGCAGATAAGTTTTGCCCGTCACATATTTCTTTTAGCTCAGACAACAGCTCATCCCCTTCCCCGACTATAACCTTCTTCTGAAGGTTAGGCAACGGCAATTTGATGATATCACATCACTGACATTAATGTCTTTATTAAAATACAGATAGAATAATCTTGTGTATTTTTCGGCTAAAGGACAATGACCAACCTAGATATCTTTCCAAAAGCTGTCCCATTATCAATAATTTTTTTGCAGTGACTATAAAATATGTCTTTCATCATTATTAATTTATTACTAGTACGTTGCAACGGTACATCAATCATACTTGATGGCATAGATGCACACAATTCAGAAAGCTATATGATGTTATGCGTATGATTATGATAATCTTTGCAGGAGCAAGCCAGTAGCTGAGATTTGTGACAAGCATATACCTGCCTAGATAGATAAAGGAAACCCAACTACAAACCATCAGCATCATAGCGAACCAACGCCAAATTTAAACATGACGCATTTGATGAATAGACAAACATCCTATTAATAAAAAGGCATCCACTGTTGAGGCGCAAAAAACATCACCTAATCAAGGGGTTAAGGTCAATCGTGTGGGCATAATAGTACTTGATATAAGCTATGCTTGTTTCCAAGTTGTATCAAACCAGAGCACCCCAGGTGTCACAAAAAAAGAATCTGAGTACAAAAAGTGCTGTGAAGTTTGATACTCCAGGAGTATTACTCCATAATACCCCATGAGTATTATGGAAGAAACAAGTAAACAGTTCTGGTACCTATAACCTAGCCAAAGTTGCTTCTACTAAACACATAAATTTAGCACAAACAAGATGTCGGGGACCATAATTAGGGGTACCCTCAAGACGCCTAATTCTCAGCTGGTAACCCCCATCAGCATAAAGCTGCAGAGGCCTGATGGGTTTGATTAAGTCAGGGATCGGTCCATACGAGCGACTCGATCACGCCACGCCCGAGCCTAGCCTCGGGCAAGGGCAGCCGACCCTGAGGTGTTTCCGTCTCGCCCGAGGCCCCCTTTTTTACGGCAGACGCATCTCCGGCTCGCCCGAGGCCTTGCCTTCGTTAAGAAGCAACCCTGACTAAATCACCGCGCCGACCGACCAAGTCACTGGGGCATTTGACGCAAAGAGTGAGACTGACGGGCGGCCAGGCTTGGCCAAAAGCGCCATAGGAAGCTCCGCCCGACCCAGGGCTCGGGCTCGGGCTAAGGCCCCGGAAGACGGCGAACTCCGCTCCGCCCGACCCAGGGCTCGGACTCGGGCTAAGGCCCCGGAAGACGGCGAACTCCGTTCCGCCCGACCCAGGGCTCGGACTCGGGCTAAGGCCCCGGAAGACGACGAACTCCGCTCCGCCCGACCTAGGGCTCGGACTCGGGCTAAGGCCCCGGAAGACGACGAACTCCGCTTCGCCCGACCCAGGGCTCGGACTCCGCCCTGGCCTCTGCCGAACGACCTCCGCCTCGCCCAACCCAGGAGCTCGGCCTCGGCCTCGGCCATGCAGGACAGACTCGACCTCGGCTTCGGAGGAGCCTCCACGTCGCCCGACCTAGGGCACGAGTCCGCCACGTCGACAGGAAGCACCATCATCACCCTACCCCGAGCCGACTCGGGCCGCAGAAAACAGGACCGACGTCCCATCTGGCTAGCTCCGCCAGATAGGCAATGATGGCGCCCCGCTGGACCCATGACGACGGCGGTTCTCAGCTCCCTTACGGAAGCAGGGGGACGTCAGCAAGGGCCCAACCACTCCGACAGCTGTCCCCCCGCCAGGCTCCATTGCTTCTCCGACGGCCACGACGCCACACCAGCTGGGTGCCAAGATCTCTCCGGCTGCCACCTTGGCATGTACTTAGGGCACTAGCTCTCCCCCGCTAGACACGTAGCACCTTGCTACACCCCCATTTGTACACCTGGATCCTCTCCTTACGCCTATAAAAGGAAGGACCAGGGCCTTCTTAGAGAAGGTTGGCCTCGCGGGAACGAGGGCAGGGGCAGGCGCTCTCTTGGGGCCGCTCGCTCCCCTCACCCGCGCGGACGCTTGTAACCCCCTACTGCAAGCGCACCCGACCTGGGCGCGGGACGAACACGAAGGCCGCGGGATCTCCGCCTCCCTCACGACCCGGCTCCGGCCACCTCGCTCTTCCCCCCTTCGCGCTCGCCCACGCGCTCGACCCATCTGGGCTGGGGCACGCGGCACACTCACTCGTCGGCTCGGGGACCCCCCGGTCTCGAAACGCCGACAGTTGGCGCGCCAGGTAGGGGCCTGCTGCGTGTTGACGAGCAGTTTCCCGTCAAGCTCCAGATGGGCAGTCTCCAACGACCTCTTCAACCCGGGACGGTGCTCCGTTTCGGGAGCCTCGAGTTCATGTCTTTCGACGGCAGCTACGACATGATACTCCTTCCACCGCCGCGCGACAGCGACAATGGTGGCGGACAGCCCGCCCGCCGGCGGCAGAATCGACGATGTCTTTCCTGCGTGGGGGAAGGACAACTTTCGAGCTCGCCCCATCCTCTCCCTCGCCGTCGGAGGAGGAGGCGGGGCAACCAGCGCCGAGCGGGAGGCTGCGCTCAGTCGGCTATCGAGCAAATCGACATCCCCAGCGCCCCAACGGAGGACGCGTCGGGCATCACCCTCGCGTTTGAGGCGAAGGCGAGCGCCGTCCCCCCGCGACACGCCGACCCCGAGCAAGTGGACGACGCCAGCGCGCTCACGGAGGGCCTGCAGGACGTCGCCCTCGCACCCAGGACGACGGCGCGATCAGCCCCCGATGTGACTTCGTCGCTCCTCGTCGACCAGAAGGTACCGGCTGATTCCCATCCTTTGTCATTTCAACTCGACCTCAACCCGCCTAGTGACCTCGCTCTGGCGGGCGCTCACGTTGAGGCGAGTGCAACCCCTTTCGGGTTTCGTGTGCGGTCGCCTTGGGACCGATTGACGGGCGTCTCGACCTACGGACCCTCTGGGTCCGAGGAAGATGACGACCCCGGCATCTGCTGGGATTTCTCTGGATCTGGCAACCCCAGTGCCATGCGGGACTTCATGACCGCATGCAACTACTGCCTCTCCGACTGTTCCGACGGCAGCCGCAGCCTTGACGACAAGGACTGCGGCCCGAGCCGCGAATGTTTCCACGTCGAGCTAGGGGATCCCTCCGGAGGCAGCTGTCTCGGCATGCCGGAGGATGGTGATCTCCCTAGGCCAGCGCCTCGCGCCGACATCCCGCGGGAGCTAGCTATGGTCCCCGTTCCGGCGGGGGGTCACGACCCACAGCTCGAGCAAGTCCGCGGGGCGCAGGCCGGGCTCGATGAGGGAGCAGGAGCGCTCGAGGCAATCCGCCGGGACGTCGGGCAGGTATGGGCGGGCCAGCCCCCGGCCGGAGAAATACGTCACCTGCCCCAGGGTCTCCAGCACCGCATCGCCAACGATGCCAGGGACAGACCGCCACCCGCATCCGGCGGAACCGGTCAGGACCTGGCAGCCGCAGCGATGCTCCTCCGCGCGATGCCGGAGTCATCAACCACCGAGGGTCGGCGAATCCAAGGAGAGCTCAAGCATCTCCTGGAAGGCGCTGCGGCCCGGCGGGCCGAGAGCTCTGCCTCCCGAAGGCAGGGGTACCCCTCGGAGCCTCGTGCCGCGACTTCCCGACTCATGCGGGAAGCCTCGGTCTACACCGGGCGCACGCGCAACACCGCGCCTGCGGCCCCGGGCCACCTCGGCGACGAGCACCCTCATCGCGACCGTCGGGCCCGCCTCGACGAAAGGGTGCGCCGAGGTTATCACCCCAGGCGTGGGGGACGCTACGACAGCGGGGAGGATCGGAGTCCCTCGCCCGAACCACCCGGTCCGCAGGTCTTCAGCCGGGCCATTCGGCGGGCGCCGTTTCCGACCCGATTCCGACCCCCGACTACTATCACAAAGTACTCGGGGGAAACGAGACCGGAATTGTGGCTCGCGGACTACCGCCTGGCCTGTCAACTGGGTGGAACGGACGACGACAACCTCATCATCCGCAACCTCCCCCTGTTCCTCTCCGACACTGCTCGCGCTTGGTTGGAGCACCTGCCTCCGGGGCAGATTTCCAACTGGGAGGATCTGGTCCAAGCTTTCGCCGGCAACTTCCAGGGCACGTACGTGCGCCCCGGGAATTCCTGGGACCTCCGAAGCTGCCGGCAACAGCCGGGAGAGTCTCTTCGGGACTACATCCGGCGATTCTCGAAGCAGCGCACCGAGCTGCCCAACATCACCGACTCCGATGTCATCGGCGCGTTCCTTGCCGGCACCACCTGCCGTGACCTGGTGAGCAAGTTGGGTCGCAAGACCCCCACCAGGGCGAGCGAGCTGATGGACATCGCCACCAAGTTCGCCTCTGGTCAGGAGGCGGTCGAGGCCATCTTCCGAAAGGACAAGCAGCCCCAGGGCCGCCCGTCGGAAGATGCTCCCGAGGCGTCTACTCCGCTCGGCGCTAAGAAGAAAGGCAGGAGGAAGTCGCAAGCGAAACGCGACGCCGCCAGCACGGACCTTGTCGCCGCCGCCGAATACAAGAACCCTCGGAAGCCCCCCGGAGGCGCCAACCTCTTCGACAAGGCACTCAAGGAGACGTGCCCCTACCATCAGGGGCCCGTCAAGCACACCCTCGAGGAGTGCGTCATGCTTCGGCGCCACTTCCACCGGGCCGGGCCACCCGCAGAGGGTGGCAGGGCCCGCGACGACGACAAAAAGGAAGATCACCAAGCAGGAGAGTTCCCCGAGGTCCGCGACTGCTTCATGATCTACGGAGGGCATGCGGCGAACGCCTCGGCTCGGCATCGTAAGCAAGAGCGTCGGGAGGTCTGCTCGGTGAAGGTGGCGGCGCCAGTCTACCTAGACTAGTCCGATAAGCCCATCACTTTCGACCAGGATGACCACCCCGACCACGTGCCGAGCCCGGGGAAGTACCCGCTCGTCGTCGATCCCGTCATTGGCGACGTCAGGCTCACCAAGGTCCTGATGGATGGGGGCAGCTGCCTCAATATCATCTACGCCGAGACCCTCAGGCTCCTGCGCGTCGATCTGTCATCCGTCCGAGCAGGCGCTGCGCCCTTCCACGGGATCATTCCTGGGAAGCGCGTCCAGCCCCTCGGACAGCTCGACCTTCCTGTCTGCTTCGGAACACCCTCCAACTTCCGAAGGGAGACTTTGACGTTCGAGGTGGTCGGGTTCCGAGGAACCTACCACGCAGTGTTGGGAAGGCCATGCTACGCGAAGTTCATGGCCATCCCCAACTACACCTACCTGAAGCTCAAGATGCCGGGCCCCAATGGGGTCATCACCGTCGGTCCCACGTACAAACACGCGTTCGAATGCGATGTGGAGTGCGTGGAGTACGCTGAGGCCCTCACCGAGTCCGAGGCCCTCATCGCCGACCTGGAAAACCTCTCCCGGGAGGTGCCAGATGTGAAGCGACATGCCGGCAACTTCGAGCCAGCGGAGACGGTTAAGGCCGTCCCCCTCGACCCCTGAGGGCGAAGCACTGCGCATCGAGGAGGAGCGGAGCGGGGTCACGCCAGATCAAGATTGGCAGACCCCGTACCTGCAATATCTCCGCCAAGGAGAACTGCCCCTCGACCGAGTCGAGGCTCGGCGGGTAGCGCGACGCGCCAAGTCGTTCGTCTTGCTGGGCGATGAGAAGGAGCTCTACCACCGTAGCCCCTCGGGCATCCTCCAGCGATGCATCTCCATCGCCGAAGGTCAGGAACTCCTGCAGGAAATACACTCGGGGGCTTGCGGCCATCATGCAGCACCTCGAACCCTCGTCGGGAACGCTTTCCGCCAAGGCTTCTACTGGCCGACGGCGGTGGCTGACGCCACTAGAATTGTCCGCGCCTGCGAAGGGTGCCAATTCTATGCGAAGCAGACCCACCTGCCCGCTCAGGCTCTGCAGACGATACCCATCACCTGGCCCTTCGCTGTGTGGGGTCTGGACCTCGTCGGCCCTCTGCAGAAGGCGCCCGGGGGCTACACGCACCTGCTGGTCGCCATCGACAAATTCTCCAAGTGGATCGAGGTTCGACCCCTGAACAGCATCAGATCCGAGCAGGCGGTGGCGTTCTTCACCAACATCATCCATCGCTTCGGGGTCCCGAACTCCATCATCACCGACAACGGCACCCAGTTCACCGGCAAAAAATTCTTGGATTTTTGCGAGGATCACAACATCCGGGTAGACTGGGCCGCCGTAGCTCATCCCATGTCGAATGGGCAAGTAGAACGTGCCAACGACATGATTCTACAAGGGCTCAAGCCTCGGATTTACAATGATCTCAACAAGTTCGGCAAGCGATGGATGAAGGAACTCCCCTCGGTGGTCTGGAGCCTGAGGACGACGCCGAGCCGAGCCACAGGTTTCACGCCGTTCTTCCTGGTCTACGGGGCCGAGGCCGTCTTGCCCACTGACCTGGAATACGGCTCCCCGAGGACGAGGGCCTACGACGATGAAAGCAACCAAGCTAGCCGAGAAGACTCGCTGGACCAGCTGGACGAGGCTCGGGACAGGGCCTTACTACACTCGGCGCGGTATTAGCAGTCCCTGCGACGCTACCACGCCCGAGGGGTCCGACCCCGAGACCTCCAGGTGGGCGACCTGGTGCTTCGGCTGCGGCAAGACGCCCGAGGGAGGCACAAGCTCACGCCCCCCTGGGAGGGGCCATTCGTCATCGCCAAAGTTCTGAAGCCCGGAACATACAAGCTGGCCAACAGTCAAGGCGAGGTCTACGGCAACGCTTGGAACATCCAACAGCTACGTCGCTTCTACCCTTAAGATGTTTCCAAGTTGTTCATATACCTCGCACCCACGCAAAGTTTAGTCAACAAGGAAGGGTCGGCCTCGCCTCGGCAAAGCCCGACCCTCCCTCGGGGGCTAAAAGGGGGGAAACCCCCTCTGCGTCAAAATTTTCCTCAAACAGAAAATCTCTTTTACCAGAATATCTTTCGTGCTTTTTGACTACTTCGAAAAGTGGGTCCTGGAAACGACGGGGTACACGTAAGCAGTCAAGGCTGACCGAGCCGAGGGACTCCTACGCCTCCAGGATACGGATACCTCACTCATCACCTTCTGCGATAAGTAACTCGCGTTCGGATAAGGTGACTCCGCGGATCGAACAAGTCTCTACGTTCGGAAGCCCTTCTGTCGAAGCGATTCTTCGAGTTTTCTCGACCAAGTCGGTGATAGGGCCTCATGGACGAGTAAAAGTGCACGTAAGCGGCAAGGCCGACCGAGCCGAGGGACTCCCACGCCTCCGGGATACGGATACCTCACTCATCACCTTCTGCGAGAAGCAACTTTCGTTCACACAAACATCCTTGTTACCGACAAAAAGTCCAGACACTCGAAACAAGAGGAAGAGAGACGCAGCTTAACACACGACAAGGGTGTGTGTTCTGGCCTCGACGGTCGCACAAAGCACACACTACAAGACAAGCTGATCCTGCAGGCTCGGGTCACGCTGGAAGGGGGCAGCGACACCCTCGGCATCGACGGCACCTTCGGCGAGGCCCGACCTAGCCGCGGACGGCGACACGGTCCGAGGGCCTCCGCTCCGAAGGACGACGTCATCACCGCGCCCGGGCAATCGCTGTCAGGGACTTCTCCGGGAATCCGGCCCGAGCGGGCGGCTCGGCCGGCCACCTCCGGGGCCTCGGCCAACCACCTTCCGAGGGCACCAGCCCGGTCCGAAGCCTCGGCTGACCAACTCCGGCGTCGATCCTGCCAGCGGACAACTCGGCTAGGCTCCGGCCAACCAGGTTTCATTTTCGAGCCAACTCCGCCTCTGCTCATGCTGATATCGCTACCCCTGGCCTCGGCTCGTCGAAGAGCGGCCGAGGGGTCTCTTTAACTAAGCTAGAGGAGCCTCGGACAGCAGGGCCGACCGAGCCGAGGGACTCCTACGCCTCCGGGATACGGATACCTCACTCGTCACCTTGACACGGGGCGACTCATGCTTGGTGAAGCGGTTCAGATAATCAGCAGACGAGTCTTAGTGCTCGGAAATGAGGAAAAAATATGGCTCTGTGCCGACGTCACATACATGTTCAGGCCCCGAAAGCCGAAATGAACAAAAAACCCGGCACTCGAAGTGCCATTACAAACGGAACTCTGGTTCCCCCTCCGCAGGTACGAACAATCCCACTCGATAGGGGTGGGCCTGCGGAGTAACAGAAGACCGACGAACGACATGTCATCGCCTGCCCCGACAGCGGCGACGATGAAGACTCCTGCCCCGGGGGGCCGAACAGCAGCAATGATGGCCTCAGGGCGGATGCTGCTGCTAGGAGGCCCCCGCCCTTGCCCAAACTCGAGAGGCAAGGACGGGCAGAAGGCCGTAGAGTTGGAGGTCGGTCCATGGCCAACCTTGGCTGTCGCGCCGGCGGAAGAACCTCTTCCAGCTACCGTGGCGGGAGGCGGCACCAGGAGCGGTTCCGAAACTGCTCGGCTTAGAGAGCCGGGCACGGTGCAGCTGTTAGCGCCACGGACGACTCCCGCCCTTCCCCCCGATCACTGAGGGAAGGAGCGGGCCACCGCCCGCGCAGGGGCCGACCCCAACTCGGCACACTCCCCTCCTCAGCCCTGGTGATGAAAATCCTTGAGGCTGAGGGAGAGGCAGAGGCCGCAGCCCGGCTCGCTTTCCCCCACCATCAAGCCGGAGGTCACCCTCTTGGGTGACCGCCGGTGGAGGGGTGCAGCCGGGCTGCATGATGAAAATCCTTGAAGCCGAACGATGGCTGAAAGGTACCCACTCCCACGGAGTGGTGTCCTCCGACGATGAGGCACGGAGACGGCGGTTTCCCCCATCCGAGGGCTTGAAAGGTGGAAAGACACGATGCATAAGGGAGGAAGAAAGCATGGTCGCCTTACGGAAGGGGTCGCCCTCCTTTTAAAGGCGACTCTCCCTGCTTGTGCCCCCAACCGTCGCGGGCCGAGTCTTCTCCAACACGCCTCCAAAGCCCTCCCCTGCGGCGCGGGGGCTGGGACCCACATGTCATGCAGACCGGCTCCGAGCAGAAGAAGCCGAACTGCCGCGCACGGCGCGCGCAACCACCCAGCGGTTACAAGTGACCCTCCACTTTTGCCCAGACCAACGGGCGAAAGGGGTGGGCAGCCATGCGGGCGGCATGCAACCGCGCCAAGTGGACGCGCCTCTCCGACTCCTGACAGGCCAGCACGGAGGCTCAAGCCCACGCGTCGCGCGACCGGCGCGCCGGATGCTGCATGCAAGCCACTGTACCACTTGCGCCACCGCCGCACCTCCTCGATTGCGGAACCGATACCGCGACCCGAGGCGACCCAGCGCGCGACCCAGCAGCACCAGCCGGACGCAGCGGTCGAACACGGTCAAAAGTGGGCCGGCAGTAATGACGGTGGCAGGCACACGGGAGCAGCGGTCACGCCGTCAGCCAAGCTCACGTCCCATCCGGAGGCAGCGAGAGAACCCCCTCTCACGGTGTGAAGACGACGCGCCAGTGACCCGTTCCTCGAACGGCTCGCGCACGCGCAACGGCAGCCTCGCCAACTACTCGCCCCGGCGCATTAACTCCGCGGCTCGACGGGCAGCGCTTCTGGCGGAAGCAGCTGGCGACGTTTCGCCTTCGCCAGAACGACCACACCAAAAAAGGTACGCCACATCGTTCAATTTCGTATCCTTTTTCCCTTTTCCTTCTTTCTCTATCTCTTGCAACAGGGACCGGGAAAGGGGATACCCCCTAAGGGATCCTTCCCCGTGAAGGAACTAGGCTCCGAGCCTCCTTACTGATCAGGGGTTCGAAGGCTGGCCCCCCGAAGGGTTCAACAGCCGCCTCAGATCGCGTGGGTCCGACACCCACTACTGGTCAGAGGTTCGAAGGTCGGCCCCCCGAAAGGTTCCACGACCGCCTCAGGCTACTCGGGCTCCGCGCCCACTACTGATCAGGGGTTCGAAGGCTGGCCCCCCGAAGGGTTCACAGTCGCCTCAGACACCGAGCGAGGGATGACCAGGGGTACGTTCGATACATAACCAAGGCTCGGGCTGCGCTCCCGAGGTACCCTAGGACATTTCCGAGACCAGCGGGAACGATCCTGTAACGGAATCCCATCGGAGGGAGGCATCGAGCCCTCGGACCCCGTCGCCAGGGGACCGGGTCCGGCAGGTCACCCGCAGGTACTTTTGGGCGTGCCTCCGGGCCCCTAGCCGACCCCCAACGAACGGGGCACGGACGTCCACTCGGATTACCCGATTGCAGCTCACCGGAGACACCATGTTCGGTGCCCATCGAGGGTAACATGGCGCTCTCCCCCCTCCTCCTTGCGGAAAGGCGACGTAGGGGCGTATGTAAAAAAGCCGAGTCTGTCCCTGATCGTCCTCTCGCCCTGTGCGGAGGCTCGGGGGCTGCTCTCGCAAACCCGGCTCCGGCCGAACCGTTGACAGCGTCAACATACCAGCCCGAGAACTTGGGCCCCGACAGTTCACCCGGGCTACGGCCTGTTCGCATGAGGGAACCGCCAGACCAGCCAAAGCATTACGCAAGGCATTAAGACCTCGAAGGAGTGAAACCACTCCTCCGAGGCCTCGGGGGCTACACCTGGCGGGTGCGCTCGCGCGCACCCACCGGAACAAAGTGCAACCGAGAAAGGCTGGTCCCCTTGCAAAAAAGTGCGACGAAAGCCTCCAAGCGAGTGCTAACACTCCCTTCGAGGCTCGGGGGCTACTGTCGGGGACCATAATTAGGGGTACCCTCAAGACGCCTAATTCTCAGCTGGTAACCCCCATCAGCATAAAGCTGCAGAGGCCTGATGAGTTTGATTAAGTCAGGGATTGGTCCATACGAGCGACTCGATCACGCCACGCCCGAGCCTAGCCTCGGGCAAGGGCAGCCGACCCTGAGGTGTTTCCGTCTCGCCCGAGGCCCCCTTTTTTACGACAGACGCATCTCCGGCTCGCCCGAGGCCTTGCCTTCGTTAAGAAGCAACCCTGACTAAATCACCGCGCCGACCGACCAAGTCACTGGGGCATTTGACGCAAAGAGTGAGACTGACGGGCGGCCAGGCTTGGCCAAAAGCGCCATAGGAAGCTCCGCCCGACCCAGGGCTCGGGCTCGGGCTAAGGCCCCGGAAGACGGCGAACTCCGCTCCGCCCGACCCAGGGCTCGGACTCGGGCTAAGGCCCCGGAAGACGGCGAACTCCGTTCCGCCCGACCCAGGGCTCGGACTCGGGCTAAGGCCCCGGAAGACGACGAACTCCGCTCCGCCCGACCCAGGGCTCGGACTCGGGCTAAGGCCCCGGAAGACGACGAACTCCGCTTCGCCCGACCCAGGGCTCGGACTCCGCCCTGGCCTCTGCCGAACGACCTCCGCCTCGCCCGACCCAGGAGCTCGGGCTCGGCCTCGGCCATGCAGGACAGACTCGACCTCGGCTTTGGAGGAGCCTCCACGTCGCCCGACCTAGGGCACGAGTCCGCCACGTCGACAGGAAGCGCCATCATCACCCTACCCCGAGCCGACTCGGGCCGCAGAAAACAGGACCGACGTCCCATCTGGCTAGCTCCGCCAGATAGGCAATGATGGCGCCCCGCTGGACCCATGACGACGGCGGTTCTCAGCTCCCTTACGGAAGCAGGGGGACGTCAGCAAGGGCCCAACCACTCCGACAGCTGTCCCCCCGCCAGGCTCCATTGCTTCTCCGACGGCCACGACGCCACACCAGCTGGGTGCCAAGATCTCTCCGGCTGCCACCTTGGCATGTACTTAGGGCACTAGCTCTCCCCCGCTAGACACGTAGCACCTTGCTACACCCCCATTTGTACACCTGGATCCTCTCCTTACGCCTATAAAAGAAAGGACCAGGGCCTTCTTAGAGAAGGTTGGCCTCGCGGGAACGAGGGCAGGGGCAGGCGCTCTCTTGGGGCCGCTCGCTCCCCTCACCCGCGCGGACGCTTGTAACCCCCTACTGCAAGCGCACCCGACCTGGGCGCGGGACGAACACGAAGGCCGCGGGATCTCCGCCTCCCTCACGACCCGGCTCCGGCCACCTCGCTCTTCCCCCCTTCGCGCTCGCCCACGCGCTCGACCCATCTGGGCTGGGGCACGCGGCACACTCACTCGTCGGCTCGGGGACCCCCCCGGTCTCGAAACGCCGACACAAGACGAACGTTTTATCCAAGCATTACATTCGCTGGACAAAATCTAAATGGTGACCATGCCAACAAGCAAAGTGTTATAAATGAATACGACACAAAGAGGATCAATCATAGAGAAGACACGGATTTAACGTGGAAAACCCCTCTAAAGCGAAGGGGAAAAAACCACGGCGCCAGTCAGTAACTTCTCACTATTTTCGGGTGGTTACAGATCGCAGGAGATTTACAATTCAGATCATTATCTCCTACGGCTTACAAAGATATTTATAGAGGTGAAACCCTAAAACGAGTAGGGAAACGATCCGTACCGCGGGGGGACTCTGCCCCCCGCACCCCCCAGGCGTCCCTGGGCCGTGGGAAGGCCAGTTGGTATCACTGCGCTCCGCCCCAAGCCTCCCGTGCGACGGGCCTCCGCTTCGCTCGCCAACTTGGCCGCCTTCTTCAGAATTTGGATCACAAACTCAACACAAAGAGACATGGCTGCAAGGGTAAGACATCACAGCATGGTGCAGCTTACCACCGATTATTGGCTAACTTAACCACTCCACTACCATTCTTCAGACTCCAGACCTCAAGTGCGATGGCTTACTTGTGACACCCAAAAAACAATATGAGGCACACATCCCCAAGTGGCCAAGTTTGACTTGGGCAACAAGCTTATGCGCAGCACCCATATATAGGCCACACACCTATAACCAGGGTTAAAATGTCCTGTGTGAAACAGCTAACGACATACCCTAAGAAAAATAAGAGAAATACAAACTAAAAGCAGGGCAGAGTATAGGAATAAGCACCTAGCAATATACACTACTTTGTGCCTAATGTGGCAGTACATTTTCCCTCATTTGTGCATAATAGTGTCAGCATGACAAGGTGATCAGAAAAGTCGAGTGCCTCATCTCAAGTAGAATTGTCTCTCATGCACCAAACGAGATCAACACCATAAAATCTGCACATATGGTTGAGGGTCAACTCTTTTCACATACTGGCTCTTCCCATGTGCTTATACACACTAAATAAACATGATCAACTGAAATCTTGCATGTTAAAAGCCAAATCGGTGCTAGGGTTTCCAGTTACCTCTAGGCTTCGGCAATCGAACATTACTGTGAAATGATGTTAAGAATTTGAAGTTTGGATTTAGACTTTAAACATTGAAGTTCATGAATAAATAATCTATAATAACAATCTACGCTCAACTTTGCCACTATGTAAATGACAAGGTAGTAAATCTATAAAGCACTAAAGGAAGTTGATGGCTCCTTGGAGATCTCGATAAAATGGTCAGAAAACGATTGCCAAGATTTACGTCTGGTGGACAAAAGGTAGATAAACTAATAACATTTTATATTCAATCGCAACCTTGTAGGTTGAAACGTCCTGTCCGACAGTTAAAACCACTTATTTCATACTTGCACGTATACTTGTATGAAACAAAAAATGATAACAATGTAAGAGTACAACTAAAATCTAAAGGCCAGCTATCCGATCTCACTGTGTTTAGAGCAAGAAGGCTTTTGGAGTAGCCGGGGACACCTGACTGCGCGTAGTCCCTCTGTAGCCTCCTCACCGCCGTGTTATTAGCTAGCGCGCATAGCCCGCCCTTAGTCGATGAGGGTCCACATGTCAGCCGCCTCAGCCTGACCCTTCAGTAAAATTATTGCATAATAACATATACACTTTGTTTATTGATAGCCTCAACAATGGAACTTACTACATGATTTGCCTACGGGGGTAAATTGCAAAAGAAGGGGTTGATGGAACTTACTGCATGATTTTGTTTCCACTGAAAATGTTATGATCAAGCCTGAAGTGTCCTCCAATAGAACTATATTTTTCTATGCCTTCTTAGCAAGAAACTAATGCCCATTATCTCTCCCTCTCGCCCTACAGTTAGATATTGACAGTTTGACAACATAAATTGTTGGTACACCTACAAACGTATAAATCAAAGGAACGAGGTATTTTTTATAAAAGCACAATTAAGGCAAATTGAGAAATGTTGAGTACATTGCAAATCCTAGTGAAATGGAAAAGCAAAGATATTAATCTAGTACTTAGTAAATTGTTTTTGTTACTAACAATGTTCATCTAAGTGCTAGGAAACTTCGCAAATCGTAGTAAATTAGAATGAAGAAGTTTAGCTAAGGCTGGCTAAACTTTCACCAGCCTATAGTGCACCGGACTGTCCGGTGTGCATCGGACAGTGTCTGGTGCCCAGGCTGGCCAACCTGGTGAACATGCCGCTCTCGGGAATTCGCCGTAGCGCCGCGGCTATAATTCACCGGACTGTCTGGTGTGCACCGGACTTTCCGGTGTGTCAGCCGCGCGCCTGGCCAATTGTCGGTCGCTTGATCAGCGGATGCCATGTGTGTCAAGCCAACGGTCACCAGGACGCACCGGACTATCCCGTGCGCCACTAGAGTGTCCGGTGTGCCATGGTACCAACGGCTGACAACAGTCACCTTGGACAAAGAAGGAAAGAAATCGATGACTGTTCACTGTTCGGTGTGCACCGGACTGTCCGGTGCACCCACGAACAGAAGGCAATCAATTCCTTCCAATTGAAGAACAAATGACCCCTTTGGCCCTTGGGGCTATAAAAGGACCCCCTGGGCGCATGGAGCAGTACACTAAGCATTCTTTGAGCATTGAAAGTCGCCTAGAGGGGGGTGAATAGGGCGAAAACGAAAATCACAAAAAATAATCACAACTACAATCCGGGTTAGCGTTAGAAATATAATAGAGTCCGCGAGAGAGGGCGCAAAACAAATCGCAAGCGAATAACGAAGTGAGACACGCGGATTTGTTTTACCGAGGTTCGGTTTTCTCAAACCTACTCCCCGTTGAGGGGGCCACAAAGGCCGGGTCTCTTTCAACCCTTCCCTCTCTCAAACGGTCCCTCGGACCGAGTGAGCTTCTCTTTCTCAAATCACTTGGGAATCAAACTTCCCGCAAGGACCACCACACAATTGGTGTCTCTTGCCTCAATTACAAGTGAGTGTTTGATCACAAGAAAGAATGCCAAAGAAAAAGAAGCGATCCAAGCGCAAGAGCTCAAATGAACACAACAAATCACTCTCTCTAGTCACTAGGGCTTTGTGTGGAGTTGGGAGAGGATTTGATCTCTTTTGGTGTGCTTTGCAATGAATGCTAGCTCTTGTATAGTGGTTGGAAGTTAGAAAACTTGGATGCAATGAATGGTGGGGTGGTTGGGGTATTTATAGCCCCAACCACCAAACTTGACCGTTGGTGGAGGCTGTCTGTCGATGGCACACCGGACAGTCCGGTGCACACCGGACATGTTCGGTGCCCCCGCCACGTCATCAATGCCGTTGGATTCTGACCGTTGGAGCTTCTGACTTCTGGGCCCGCCTGGGTGTCCGGTGCACACCGGACATCACCTGTTCATTGTCCGGTGCACCCGGTATGGGCGCGCCTGACGTCTGCGCGCGCAGAGCGCGCATTAAATGCGCCGCAGGTAGCCGTTGGCGCCGAAATAGCCGTTGCCCCGCTGGTACACCGGACAGTCCGGTGCACACCGGACATGTCCGGTGAATTATAGCGGAGCGGCTGCCGCGCGAACCCGAGGCTGGCGATTTGAGGAGGCCGCGCTTCCTTGGAGCACCGGACACTGTCCGGTGTACACCGGACAGTCCGGTGAATTATAGCGAAGCGGCCTGAGAAATTCCCGAAGGTGGCGAGTTCGAGTTGGAGTCCTCTGGGCGCACCGGACACTGTCCGGTGTACACCGGACAGTCCGGTGCCTCCAGCCAGAGGTGCCTTCGGTTGCCTCTTTGCTCCTTTGTTGAATCCAAAACTTGATCTTTTTATTGGCTGAGTGTGAACCTTTTGTACCTGTATAACTTATACACTAGAGCAAACTAGTTAGTCCAATATTTGTGTTGGGCAATTCAACCACCAAAATTATTTAGGGACTAGGTGTAAGCCTAATTCCCTTTCAATCTCCCCCTTTTTGGTGATTGATGCCAACACAAACCAAAGCAAATATTGAAGTGCAAAATTGAACTAGTTTGCATAATGTAAGTGCAAAGGTTGCTTGGAATTGAGCCAATATAAATGCTTACATGATGCGCATGGATTGTTTTCTTTGTTTTTGACATATTGGACCACATTTGCACCAAAAGTTTTGTTTTTGCAAACTCTTTTGTAAATTCTTTTCAAAGTCCTTTTGCAAGATAGTCAAAGGTAAATGAATAAGATTTTGCAAAGCATTTTCAAGTTTTGAAATTTTCTTCCTTTGTTCAAAATGCTTTCCCTTTGACTAAACAAAACTCCCCCTCAAACAAAGTCTCCTCTTAGTGTTCAAGAGGGTTTTAAGACATCAAATTTGAAAATACTACTTACTCCCCCTTAAGAACACAAAGAGATACCAATTTTGAAATTTATCAATTGATCAAATCATTAATTTTAAAATTAGGGTGGTGGTGCGGTCCTTTTGCTTTGGGCTCATACTTTCTCCTCCTTTGGCATGAATCGCCAAAAACGGATACTTAGAATGAAATATAAGCCCTTTAAAAGTACTTTCTCCTCCTTTGGTCATAAAATAAATGAGTGAAGATTATACCAACGTTGGAGAGAGATGCAGAGCGACGACGAAGGATGAGTAGTAGAGTGGAGTGGAAGCCTTGTCTTCGTCGAAGACTCCAATTCCCTTTCAATATACCTATGACTTGGTTTTGGAATACACTTGAAAACACATTAGTCATAGCATATATAAAAGAGATATGATCAAAGGTATACATGTGAGCTATGTGTGCAAGTTTAGCAAAAGAAATTCCTAGAATCTAGAATATTAAGCTCATGCCTAAGTCTGGTAAAAGATTGTTCATCAAGCGGCTTGGTAAAGATATCGGCTAATTGATCTTTAGTGTTAATGTATGAAATCTCGATATCCCCCTTTTGTTGGTGATCCCGAAGAAAGTGATACCGAATGGCTATGTGTTTAGTGCGGCTATGCTCAACGGGATTATCCGCCATGCGGATTGCACTCTCATTATCACATAGAAGAGGAACTTTGGTTAATTTGTAACCATAATCCTGCAGGGTTTGCCTCATCCAAAGCAATTGCGCGCAACAATGGTCTGCGGCAATATACTCGGCTTCGGCGGTAGAAAGAGCGACCGAATTTTGCTTCTTTGAAGCCCAAGACACCAAGGATCTTCCCAAGAACTGGCAAGTCCCCGATGTGCTCTTTCTATTAATCTTACACCCTGCCCAATCGGCATCCGAATAACCAATCAAATCAAAAGTGGATCCCCGAGGGTACCAAAGCCCAAACTTAGGAGTATAAGCCAAATATCTCAAGATCCGTTTTACGGCCGTAAGGTGTGATTCCTTAGGGTCGGCTTGGAATCTTGCACACATGCATACGGAAAGCATAATGTCCGGTCGAGATGCACATAAATAAAGCAATGAACCAATCATCGACCGGTATACCTTTTGATCCACGGACTTACCTCCCGTGTCGAGGTCGAGATGCCCATTTGTTCCCATGGGAGTCTTGATGGGCTTGGCATCCTTCATTCCAAACTTGCTTAAAATGTCTTGAGTATACTTTGTTTGGCAAAGGAATGTGCCCTCTTGGAGTTGTTTGACTTGAAATCCTAGAAAATACTTCAACTCCCCCATCATAGACATCTCGAATTTCTGTGTCATGATCCTACTAAATTCTTCACATGTAGATTTGTTAGTAGACCCAAATATAATATCATCAACATAAATTTGGCATACAAACAAATCATTATCAAGTGTTTTGGTGAATAAAGTAGGATCGGCTTTGCCGACTTTGAAGCCATTTGCAATAAGGAAATCTCTAAGGCATTCATACCATGCTCTTGGGGCTTGCTTGAGCCCATAAAGCGCCTTAGAGAGCCTGTAAACATGGTTAGGGTACTCACTGTCTTCAAAGCCGGGAGGTTGCTCAACATAGACCTCCTCCTTGATTGGTCCATTGAGGAAGGCACTCTTCACGTCCATTTGATAAAGCTTGAAGCCATGGTAAGTAGCATAGGCCAATAATATGCGAATTGACTCAAGCCTAGCTACGGGTGCATAGGTTTCACCAAAATCCAAACCTTCGACTTGTGAATACCCCTTGGCCACGAGTCGAGCTTTGTTCCTTGTCACCACACCATGCTCGTCTTGCTTGTTGCGGAAGACCCACTTGGTTCCTACAACATTTTGATTAGGACGTGGAACTAAATGCCATACCTCATTCCTTGTGAAATTGTTGAGCTCCTCTTGCATCGCCATCACCCAATCCGAATCTTGAAGTGCTTCCTCTACCCTGTGTGGCTCAATAGAGGAAACAAAAGAGTAATGTTCACAAAAATGTGCAACACGAGATCGAGTAGTTACCCCCTTATGAATGTCGCCGAGGATGGTGTCGACGGGGTGATCTCGTTGTATTGCTTGGTGGACTTTTGGGTGTGGCGGCCTTGGTTGTTCATCCTCCTTGTCTTCATCATTTGCATCTCCCCCTTGATCGTTGCCGTCATTTTGAGGTGGCTCATCTTCTTGCTCAACATCTTGAGCCTCATCCTCAATTTGAGTTGGTGGAGATACTTGCATGGAGGAGGATGGTTGATCTTGTGCACTTGAAGACTCTTCGGATTCCTTAGGACACACATCCCCAATGGACATGTTCCTTAGTGCTATGCATGGAGCCTGTTCTTCACCTATCTCATCAAGATCAACTTGCTCTACTTGAGAGCCGTTAGTTTCATCAAACACAACGTCACAAGAAACTTCAACAAGTCCTGAGGACTTGTTAAAGACTCTATATGCCCTTGTGTTTGAGTCATATCCTAGTAAAAAGCCTTCTACAGTTTTAGGAGCAAATTTAGATTTTCTACTTCTTTTGACAAGAATAAAACATTTGCTACCAAAAACTCTAAAATATGAAATATTGGGCTTTTTACCGGTTAGGAGTTCATAGGATGTCTTCTTGAGGATTCGGTGAAGATATAACCGGTTGATGGCGTAGCAAGCGGTGTTGACCGCTTCGGCCCAAAACCGATCCGGTGTCTTGTACTCATCAAGCATGGTTCTTGCCATGTCCAATAGAGTTCGATTCTTCCTCTCCACTACACCATTTTGTTGTGGAGTGTAGGGAGAAGAGAACTCATGTTTGATGCCTTCCTCCTCAAGGAAGCCTTCAATTTGAGAATTCTTGAACTCCGTCCCATTGTCGCTTCTAATTTTCTTTATCCTTAAGCCGAACTCATTTTGAGCCCGTCTCAAGAATCCCTTTAAGGTCTCTTGGGTATGAGATTTGTCCTGCAAAAAGAACACCCAAGTGAAGCGAGAATAATCATCCACAATAACTAGACAGTACTTACTCCTGCCGATGCTTATGTAAGCGATTGGGCCGAATAGGTCCATGTGTAGGAGCTCCAGTGGCCTGTCACTAGTCATGATGTTCTTGTGTGGATGATGAGTGCCAACTTGCTTCCCGGCTTGGCATGCGCTACAAATCCTGTCTTTCTCAAAATGAACATTGGTCAGTCCTAAAATGTGTTCTCCCTTTAGAAGCTTATGAAGATTCTTCATTCCAACATGAGCTAGTCGGCGGTGCCAGAGCCAACCCAAGTTAGTCTTAGCAATTAAGCAAGTGTCGAGTTCAGCTCTATCAAAATCTACCAAGTATAGCTGACCCTCTAACACTCCCTTGAATGCTATTGAATCATCACTTCTTCTAAAGACAGTAACACCTATATCAGTAAATAGACAGTTGTAGCCCATTTGAC
Organism: Zea luxurians; assembly: GCA_029449295.1. NCBI lineage: Eukaryota > Viridiplantae > Streptophyta > Magnoliopsida > Poales > Poaceae > Zea > Zea luxurians. Next base: position 36,318,719 of record JAOPSE010000001.1, on the reverse strand, counting down.
ATAATTGGGATACGAAAAGCAAATTGTAATCTAGAGAATCTATAAGAAAAACATTGGAAATAGTGTGGTCAGGTGATATAGCAATTTTACCCAATCCTTTGACCAAACCTTGATTTCCATCCCCGAATGTGATGGCTCGTTGGGGATCTTGGTTTTTCTCATATGAGGAGAACATCTTTTTCTCCCCTGTCATGTGGTTTGTGCACCCGCTGTCGAGTATCCAACTTGAGCCCCCAGATGCATAAACCTACAAAACAATTTTAGTTCTTGACTTTAGGTACCCAAACGGTTTTGGGTCCTTTAGCATTAGAAACAAGAACTTTGGGTACCCAAACACAAGTCTTGGAGCCCTTGTGTTTGCCCCCAACAATTTTGGCAACTACCTTGCCGGATTTACTAGTAAGCACATAAGAAGCATCAAAAGTTTTAAAAGAAATAACATGATCATTTGATGCATTAGGAGTTTTCTTTCTAGGCAACTTAGCACGGGTGGGTTGCCTAGAACTAGATATCTCACCCTTATACATAAAAGCATGATTGGGGCCAGAGTGAGACTTCCTAGAATGAGTTCTCCTAATTTTGCTCTCAGGATAGCCGGCAGGGTACAAAATGTAACCCTCGTTATCCTGAGGCAAGGGAGCCTTGCCCTTAACAAAGTTAGATAAATTCTTTGGAGGGGCATTAAGTTTGACATTGTCTCCCCTTTGGAAGCCAATGCCATCCTTGATGCCAGGGCGTCTCCCATTATAGAGCATGCTTCTAGCAAATTTAAATTTTTCATTTTCTAAGTCATGCTCACTAATCTTAGCATTAAGTTGTGCTATGTGATCATTTTGTTTTTTAATTAAGGCTAGGTGATCATGGATAGCATCAACATTAATATCTCTACACCTAGTACAAATGGAAATATGCTCAGTAGATGTAGAGGGTTTGCAAGTTTTTAATTCTATAACCTTAGCATGTAGCATATCATTCTCATCTCTAAGGTTAGAAACGCAAACATCACAATCTCTAGCCTTAATAAGCAATTTTTCTTTTTCATCTCTAAGGCTAGCAAGAGAAATATTTAACTCATCAATTCTAGCAAGTAAATCAATATTATCATCTTTAGAATTGGAAGTTGAAACATTGCAAACATGTGAATCAACCTTAGCAATTAAATTAGCATTTTCATTTCTAAGGTTGGCTATAGTGTCATGGCAAGTGCTTAACTCACTAGATAATTTGTTACATTTTTCTATCTCTAGAGCATAAGCATTTTTAACCTTAACATGCTTCTTATTTTCTTTAATAAGGAATTCTTCTTGAGAATCCAAGAGATCATCCTTCTCATGTATAGCACTAATCAATTCATTTAATTTTTCTTTTTGTTGCATGTTGAGGTTAGCAAAAAGAATGCGCAAGTTATCCTCCTCATTTTTATCATCATCCTCATCACTAGATGTTTCATATTTAGTGGAGGACCTTGATTTTACCTTCTTTTTGCCGTCCTTGGCCATGAGACACTTGTGGCCGACGTTGGGGAAGAGGAGTCCCTTGGTGACGGCGATGTTGGCGGCGTCCTCGTCGGAGGAGGACTCGGTGGAGCTCTCGTCGGAGTCCCATTCCCGGCAAACATGGGCATCGCCGCCCTTCTTCTTGTGGTACTTCTTCTTTTCTCTCCTCTTTCCCTTCTTGTCGTCGCCCCTGTCACTGTCACTAGACATAGGACATTTTGCAATAAAATGACCGGGCTTACCACACTTGTAGCAAACCTTCTTGGAACGGGATTTGTAATCCTTCCCCTTCCGTTGCTTGAGGATTTGCCGAAAGCTTTTGATGATTAAGGCCATCTCCTCATTGTCGAGCTTGGAGGCGTCAATTGGTTGTCTACTTGGTGTAGACTCTTCCTTCTTCTCCTCGGTTGCCTTGAAGGCCACCGGTTGCGCCTCGGATGTGGAAGGTTCGTCAAGCTCGTTGATCTTCTTTGAGCCCTTAATCATGCATTCAAAGCTCACAAAATTCCCGATAACTTCCTCGGGGGTCATTAGTGGATATCTAGGATTACCACGAATTAATTGAACTTGAGTGGGGTTAAGGAAAATAAGAGCTCTTAAAATAACCTTAACCACCTCGTGGTCGTCCCACTTTTTGCTCCCGAGGTTGCGCACTTGGTTCACCAAGGTCTTGAGCCGGTTGTACATATCTTGTGGCTCCTCCCCTTGGCGAAGACGAAAGCGACCGAGCTCCCCCTCGATCGTTTCCCGCTTGGTGATCTTGGTGAGTTCATCACCCTCGTGCGCCGTCTTGAGTAGGTCCCAAATTTCCTTTGCATTCTTCAACCCTTGCACTTTGTTGTATTCCTCCTTGCTTAGAGAGGCAAGGAGAATGGTTGCGGCTTGGGAGTTGAAGTGCTCGATTTGGGCCACTTTGTCCGTATCATAATCCTCATCCCCTATTGATGGTACCTGTGCTCCAAACTCAACAACATTCCATATACTTTTGTGGAGTGAGGTTAGATGAAATTTCATTAAATCACTCCACCTAGCATAATCTTCGCCGTCAAAAGTTGGCGGTTTGCCTAATGGAACGGAAAGTAATAGAGTATGTCTAGATGTACGGGGATAGTTTAAGGGGATCTTACTAAACTTCTTGCGCTCTTGGCGCTTAGAAGTTACGGACGGTGCATCGGAGTCGGAGGTGGATGTTGATGAAGTGTCGGTCTCGTAGTAGACCACCTTCCTCATCCTCTTGTGCTTGTCTCCTTTCCGATGCGACTTGTGAGAAGAAGATTTTTCCTTCTTCTCGTTGTGGTGAGAAGAGGAAGATCTTTTCTCCTTCCGCTTGGAGGAGTCCTTCTTCTTCTCCCTTCTCTTTGTGCGGGACTCTTCCGATGAAGTGCTCCCTTGGCTTGTAGTGGGCTTGTCGCCGGTCTCCATCTCCCTCTTGGTGTGATCTCCCGACATCACTTCGAGCGGTTAGGCTCTAATGAAGCACCGGGCTCTGATACCAATTGAAAGTCGCCTAGAGGGGGGGTGAATAGGGCGAAAACGAAAATCACAAAAAATAATCACAACTACAATCCGGGTTAGCGTTAGAAATATAATAGAGTCCGCGAGAGAGGGCGCAAAACAAATCGCAAGCGAATAACGAAGTGAGACACGCGGATTTGTTTTACCGAGGTTCGGTTTTCTCAAACCTACTCCCCGTTGAGGGGGCCACAAAGGCCGAGTCTCTTTCAACCCTTCCCTCTCTCAAACGGTCCCTCGGACCGAGTGAGCTTCTCTTTCTCAAATCACTTGGGAATCAAACTTCCCGCAAGGACCACCACACAATTGGTGTCTCTTGCCTCAATTACAAGTGAGTGTTTGATCACAAGAAAGAATGCCAAAGAAAAAGAAGCGATCCAAGCGCAAGAGCTCAAATGAACACAACAAATCACTCTCTCTAGTCACTAGGGCTTTGTGTGGAGTTGGGAGAGGATTTGATCTCTTTTGGTGTGCTTTGCAATGAATGCTAGCTCTTGTATAGTGGTTGGAAGTTAGAAAACTTGGATGCAATGAATGGTGGGGTGGTTGGGGTATTTATAGCCCCAACCACCAAACTTGACCGTTGGTGGAGGCTGTCTGTCGATGGCACACCGGACAGTCCGGTGCACACCGGACATGTCCGGTGCCCCCGCCACGTCATCAATGCCGTTGGATTCTGACCGTTGGAGCTTCTGACTTCTGGGCCCGCCTGGGTGTCCGGTGCACACCGGACATCACCTGTTCATTGTCCGGTGCGCCCGGTATGGGCGCGCCTGACGTCTGCGCGCGCAGAGCGCGCATTAAATGCGCCGCAGGTAGCCGTTGGCGCCGAAATAGCCGTTGCCCCGCTGGTACACCGGACAGTCCGGTGCACACCGGACATGTCCGGTGAATTATAGCGGAGCGGCTGCCGCGCGAACCCGAGGCTGGCGAGTTGAGGAGGCCGCGCTTCCTTGGAGCACCGGACACTGTCCGGTGTACACCGGACAGTCCGGTGAATTATAGCGAAGCGGCCTGAGAAATTCCCGAAGGTGGCGAGTTCGAGTTGGAGTCCTCTGGGCGCACCGGACACTGTCCGGTGTACACCGGACAGTCCGGTGCCTCCAGCCAGAGGTGCCTTCGGTTGCCTCTTTGCTCCTTTGTTGAATCCAAAACTTGATCTTTTTATTGGCTGAGTGTGAACCTTTTGTACCTGTATAACTTATACACTAGAGCAAACTAGTTAGTCCAATATTTGTGTTGGGCAATTCAACCACCAAAATTATTTAGGGACTAGGTGTAAGCCTAATTCCCTTTCAAGCATCTAACAACACCGAGACATTGAGGCCACGCTGCTGCTTTGCTAGATAGAGATTTGAGCATGTTTTCGAGTTGTAACTCCGCTGTGCTATTTCTTGTGCTCTTTTCTTGACTCGTGTGCATGTGTTGCTGTGATTTGGTCTCTTGTGTGTGTTGCTACTCCCCCTTAATCTTGTGCCTTGATTGAAATAATTTGTGTAAGGTGTGAGAGACTCCAACTTGTAGAGATTCCTCATAAAGGGAATTGATATAAGGAAGAACAACGTGGTACTCAAGTTTGATCTTTGGATCACTTGAGAGGGGTTGAGTGTAATCTTTGACCGAAGGAGGTCACCACAACGTGGAGTAGGCATTGGCCGAACCCCGGGATAAATTTGTCATGTCACTTGTGCATTTCTTTATTGCGATTGTTTTCTTCCCTAGAGTTCTCACACTCTCACTTGTGTTAGTGTTCCTAAGTTCAATACATACATAAAAGGAACAATCAAGTGAAGAGTTCTCTTCTCTCTACCTCTATTTCATCACAACTTGGTTTTGGTCTACAAATACTTGTGATAAACCAAGTTTGTCTTGTTTAGAGTTGTTTTTCGCAGGATCACCTATTCACCCCCCTTAGGTGCTCTCACATCTGTAGAAGCATCTTTGCAAAAACGAACAAAAAGAGGCTAGTGCTTGAGAATAATGAACATAGTGCATTATCAAGCGGTTAGAGCTTGAGTGTGCTTCTATATAGGAAAATGCTACCAGAGGACAAAAAACATGGAGACATATATCCAAGTACTATCTTTGCTCTATACTAACAAGAAATTGAAACTGCCGGAGGGGTAGTGGATGTCCCTAGGGTGTGTGTTCGGGTCGGCTAGGCCAATCCGATTGTGGTCGATGAGGAAGTTTCAGTCGAAGGGTAGCTCCCTGATCTCGTCATCGTCGAGCCAGGTGAAGAGGTGGAGGAACACGCTAGTCAAGGCGTTGACAACCTTCAAGGTGAGTGTGACCATGTTCTTGGGGTGGCTGCAGTCATAGAGCACCATGAAGGACCAGTTCTTGCACAGTTATACTGTCTAGATGGCACCGTCCATCTTGGTGGCCCCCGTGGGCTGTACTCATGCTTGACACAGGTCAAATCAATGCTACCGACACCAGCGCCGACGACACGGTCGGCCAGGTCCGCAAGGTAGAGGAAGTCACATTTGACGAAGAGTGCCCAGTTGCGGTAGCCTAGATCGGCTGCACAACATGCAATGTGGTAGCGTTGGATGCGGTGGCGCCGACATGGCTGGACATGTGGGGGCGCAGTGGATCTGGTCAGTGGGATGGAACAGAGGAGCACTAGGAGGGATGGGATGGGATGGGATGGGGACACAGGGGACAGGGGCAGGGTGGCGGCGCCAAGTACAGAAAGGACAGGGCAGGGAAAGAGCACCCCAACGGGGGAGCACGCGCGGAGCGTGGGGATGGCGATGCGATGGGTGTGGAGCGGGGTGCGAGGAGGGGGCCGTGTGGCATCTGTCGCAGTGGGGAGCGGGTGAGTGGGAGCTTGCGGGCGCCTCGTGAGGGTGCAGGTAGGAGGCGAGTGGGGGCATGCGAGCGCATGCATGGGGCGGGGGCTAAGGGTGTGGACACCCTCTTTAACTTCTTAATAGGAGTAGTATAGATACCTCTCTAGAAATGTGAGTCATCTTGTCTTTTCCTGACAAGGGAAATATGCTTTCCTTTAATGTATTTTTATGAACAATGGTTTGCCAAAGACCCTCAAAGTCAAGATCAAACGTGTCAGGAGCCTTCCAAGCATCCCCGTCTGAAGGTGAAAGCACATAGAGGGGGTGAATAGATGATCCTGTAAAACACTTGAAACTTAATCCACAAAACTTGATTAGGAGTTAGCACAATTAAGCCAAGTGGCTAGAGAGGAGAACTTGCACAACACGATGACCACAAAGAGATCAACACAGAGATGGCATAATGGTTTATCCCGTGGTTCGGCCAAGTCAACACTTGTCTAGTCCACGTTGTGGCGTACCAACGGACGAGGGTTGCAATCAACCCCTTTCAAGCGGTCCAAAGACCCACTTGAATACCACAGTGTTTTGCCTTCACTTTACTATATCCCACTTGCGAGGAATCTCCACAACTTGGAGCCTCTCGCCCTTACACTTTGATGTTCACAAAGAAGCACGGAGTAAGGGAGGGATGAGCAACGCACACAAGACACGAAATCAGAGTACCAACACGCACACAAGTCACAACAAGAGCTCACAACACAACCCGGCGAGTTCACAACTCAAATGAAGCTCTAGTTGCTATCACAAAGAATCAAATGCGCGGAATCGAAGTCTTGGTGCTTAGGAATGCTTAGAGAATGCTTGGTGTACTCCTCCATGCGCCTAGGGGTCCCTTTTATAGCCCCAAGGCAGCTAGGAGCCGTTGAGAGCATTCCAGGAAGGCAATTCTTGCCTTCTGTCACCTGGCGCACCGGACAGTCCGGTGCACCACCGGACACTGTCCGGTGCGGATCTCTTTCCTTATTTGGCGAAGCCGACCGTTGCAGTCTTGGAGCCGTTGGTGCATCGGACACTGTCGGTGCACACCGGACAGTCCGGTGCCCCTTCCGACCGTTGGCACTTGCCACACGTCGCGCGTGGATTCCGCGGCCGACTGTTGGCCTGGCTGACTGTTGGCTCACCGGACAGTCCGGTGCGCCACCGGACAGTCCGGTGATTTTTAGCCGTACGCCACCGATGAAGTCCCGAGAGCAGCCAGTTGACAGCCGCCAGCCTGGCGCACCGGAACTGTCCGGTGCACCACCGGACAGTCCGGTGCACCCAGACTGAGCAGACTCTTGACTGCTTCGAGCCACTCTTTTTCAATTGCATTTTCTCTGATTCTAACACTTAGACAAACTTGTTAGTACACAAAAACTAATGTACTAAGTCTAGAATCATACCTTTGTATTGATTTGCACCTTATCCACCATTTGGCATAGTTTATGACTTAAGCACTTGTGTTGGACACTAAATCACCAAAATACTTAGAAATGGCCCAAGGGCACATTTCCCTTTCAATCTCCCCCTTTTTGGTGATTTATGCCAACACAACACAAAGCAAGTAGAACTTGTGCAAAATCAATTCAAATAAGAACTCAAGATTGTTTTGATTCAAATTTGGCATATATGGATCATTCTTTGCCACCACTTGGTTTGTTTTTGCAAATCAAACTCAATTTCCTATCTCTAAGTCAAATTCACTTGTTGAGGCATAGAGAAAGATATTCCAAGAGAAATTGATCACTGATTCAAAAACTCCCCCTATTTCCCATAATCAACCATTCTCCCCACAAGAGACCAACTTTTGACAATAAGAGACAAACAAGAGTATTTTGACAAACAAAACCTCTAACTCTACTTTTTCAAAATTCTCAAGTGGTAGCTGATCCATTTCCCCCTATTTCCCATAATCAACCATTCTCCCCACAAGAGACCAACTTTTGACAATAAGAGACAAAAAAGAGTATTTTGACAAACAAAAACTCTAACTCTACTTTTTCAAAATTCTCAAGTGGTAGCTGATCCATTTCTTGCTTTGGCCTTATTTTCTCCCCCTTTGGCATCAAGCACCAAAACGAGATCAATTTTTGGCCCCTAAACCTCATTGCCTCACCAAAATCTTCAAATAAGAGTACAAAGGCAATAAGAATATGGAGATGAACTTGGAGTGAGTTACCCTCTCATCGGAGTGCAGTGGAAGTCTTGCATGGTCCAAGTTCACCTTTTCCTTTCAATCCACCTTTGAGACTAAATCAAGTAAACTCAAGCACACAGTTAGTCTCAAAGGGTCAAGTTGTAGTATGCCTCCCCCTAAATAAGTGCATCACTTGCAAATGGACTTGTGAGGTTCGGGGATCATGAGTACAACTTGAGCACCATAAATAAACAACAGAATGCATAAGGGAACATGATCAAAGCATAAGACACATGTATGCTACACATCAGTCCAAGTTCCGCGAATCTAAGACATTTAGCTCACTACGCAGCCTGCAAAAGGTCTTCTCATCTAGAGGCTTGGTAAAGATATCGGCTAGCTGGTTCTCGGTGTTAACATGAAACACTTCGATATCCCCCTTTTGCTGGTGGTCTCTCAAAAAGTGATGTCTGATGTCTATGTGCTTTGTGCGGCTGTGTTCAACAGGATTATCCGCTATGCGGATAGCACTCTCATTATCACATAGGAGTGGGACTTTGCTCAGATTGTAGCCAAAGTCCCTGAGGGTTTGCCTCATCCAAAGTAGTTGCGCGCAACACTGTCCTGCGGCAACATACTCGGCCTCAGCGGTGGATAGGGCAACAGAGGTTTATTTCTTAGAACTCCACGACACCAGGGACCTTCCTAAGAATTGGCACGTCCCTAATGTACTCTTCCTATCGACCTTACATCCAGCATAATCGGAGTCTGAGTATCCAATTAAGTCAAAGATAGACCCCTTTGGATACCAGATCCCGAAGCAAGGCGTAGCAACTAAATATCTAAGAATTCGCTTCACGACCACTAAGTGACACTCTCTTGGATCAGATTGAAATCTAGCACACATGCATACGCTAAGCATAATATCCGGTCTACTAGCACATAAATAAAGTAAAGACCCTATCATAGACCGGTATGCCTTTTGATCGACGGACTTACCTCCTTTGTTGAGGTCGGTGTGTCTGTCGGTTCCCATTGGAGTCTTTGCGGGCTTGGCGTCCTTCATCCCAAACCGTTTGATCAAGTCTTGTGTGTACTTCGTTTGGGAGATGAAGGTCCCATCCTTGAGTTGCTTCACTTGAAATCCAAGGAAGTAGCTTAACTCGCCCATCATCGACATCTCAAACTTTTGAGTCATCACCCTGCTAAACTCTTCACAAGACTTTTGGTTAGTAGAACCAAATATTATGTCATCGACATAAATTTGGCACACAAAAAGATCACCATCACATGTCTTAGTAAAAAGAGTTGGATCGGCTTTCCCGACCTTGAAAGCATTAGCAATTAAAAAGTCTCTAAGGCATTCATACCATGCTCTCGGGGCTTGCTTAAGTCCATAGAGCGCCTTAGAGAGCTTACACACGTGATCGGGGTACCGTTCATCTTCGAAGCCAAGGGGTTGCTCCACGTACACCTCCTCCTTGATTGGCCCGTTGAGGAAAGCACTCTTCACATCCATTTGGAACAACCTGAACGAATGGTGAGTAGCATAGGCTAACAATATGCGAATTGACTCTAGCCTAGCCACAGGAGCAAAAGTCTCCTCAAAGTCCAAACCTGCGACTTGGGCATAACCTTTTGCCACAAGTCGTGCCTTGTTCCTTGTCACCACCCCATGCTCGTCTTGTTTGTTGCGGAACACCCACTTGGTTCCCACAACGTTTTGCTTGGGACGAGGCACCAGTGTCCAAACTTCATTTCTTTTGAAGTTGTTGAGCTCCTCCTGCATGGCCAACACCCAGTCCGGATCTAGCAAGGCCTCTTCTACCCTGAAAGGCTCAATAGAAGAGACAAAAGAGTAATGCTCACAAAAATTGACTAATCGAGACCGAGTAGTTACTCCCTTGCTTATGTCACCCAAAATCTGGTCGACGGGGTGATCTCTTTGAATCATCGCTCAGACTTGAGTTTGAGGTGCCTGTTGTGCTTCTTCCTCCATTACATAATCATCTTGTGCTCCCCCTTGATCACACGCCTCCTCTTGATGAACCTGTTCATCTTCTTGAGTTGGGGGATGCACCATTGTTGAGGAAGAAGGTTGATCTCGCTCATTTTGATCCTGTGGTCGCACATCTCCAATTGCCATGGTGCGCATTGCGGCTGTTGGAACGTCTTCTTCATCTACATTATCAAGATCAACAACTTGCTCTCTTGGAGAGCCATTAGTCTCATCAAATACAACGTCGCTAGAGACTTCAACCAGACCCGATGATTTGTTGAAGACCCTATACGCCTTTGTATTTGAGTCATAACCTAACAAAAACCCTTCTACGGCTTTGGGAGCAAATTTGGAATTCCTACCCTTCTTCACTAGAATGTAGCATTTACTCCCAAAAACGCGGAAATACGAAACATTGGGTTTGTTACCGGTTAGTAGCTCATACGAAGTCTTCTTGAGGAGGCGATGAAGGTAGACCCGGTTGATGGCGTCGGAAGCCGTGTTCATGGCTTCCGACAAAAGCGCTCGGGGGTCTTGAACTCTCCAAGCATCGTCCTCGCCATGTCTATAAGCGTCCTGTTCTTCCTCTCTACCACACCATTTTGCTGTGGTGTGTAGGGAGCGGAGAACTCGTGCTTGATTCCTTCCTCCTCAAGATACTCCTCCACTTGAAGGTTCTTGAACTCGGACCCATTGTCGCTCCTTATCTTATTCACCTTGAGCTCATGTAGCATCCCAAAAATCCTAACCCAGGTTTGAAACCCTAATCTACCCTTTTCCCCTCCTTTCATCCTCTAATTCCAAGACCTCCACTAGTTTTTCTTTCTTCATATGCATACATTTTGTTTGATCACAAAGTACCTCACTTAGATTCTATTTTCTAAACACTTAGAGTATCCACAAAAAATTTTGTTCAAAAGAAAAGGGGCAAAATGGGAAATAGGAATTAGAAAGTAAAAAGAAAAAGAGAAAAGCTTTCTCCTCTCCCTGCTGGACCAAATCCCGGCCCAAACCCGCGACCTCCCCCTTCCCACGTGCCCGCGCTCCTCCTCTCTCGGCCCATCTTCGGCCTGCCTCCGCACGCGCGCGCCAGCCCGCTCCACACCCCGCATCCCTCTCGCTGGTAAGGCGTCCCCGCCCGTCAGCCGCCCTCTCTCTCGCGCGCTCGCTCCCTCTAGCAGAATGGCCCCGCTGGTCAGTTGCTTCGTCGTCCTTCCGCCGTCCCCTCACCGAAGTCACCTCCGGCCGTCGCCTCCGTCCTCCCCTCTGCCATCTCGCCGCACAGGGAAGTTTGGCACCGCTCCGTCCCCCCCCCCCGCCTTGACCAGCGTCCTCGCCGGTACCGCCCCGCCGTAGTGTCCCCTCGGCGGCGCTGTGCGGCATTAATGGCGGCACTGTGAAGCTCGCCGGAGCCCAGAAGCTCCACCGCCCCCCCTTCCCTCGCGCGCCTATAAAAGGCTCGCCCCGAGCCCCTCCTTCCTCGCACCAGCCTCGGCCATCCCTCTCCTCCCCTCCCCGAGCACAATTCGCGAAGCGCAGGCGTCGTTCTCCTCTCCGGTGAGTCCCTTTCTCCTCCTCCCTCTCCTTCTCCGTTGGTCCGGCAAGAAATTAAGTGGGCCGAGCAGCTCCCTCACGTAGCCACGAACCCGAAGCACCACCTTCCAACCCCCGTCCCCCACCCAGAGCCCACCGGCGGCGATCCCCGCCGCGGAACTCCGCCCCCTCCCCGTGGGCAGCCCCCTCCCAACCCTCTCCGGCCAAATTGAGCCTACCGTTGGAATCTCCAGCCTCCACCCGTGCCAAACCACCCTCCCTTGGTCAAAGAACCGGGCCACCGGCGGCAAGCCGCCGTCAAGCTTCCCCGGCGGCCGGCCTTTTCTCCCTCGCTCGGCCGGTTCGCCCCGCCGTCTGGCCGCGACGCCGTTTCCTCCCCCCCCCTCTCGCTGGCAAGTGGGCCCACAGAAGCGCCGTCACCCTCGCAGCCGCGCCGTCTCCCCCTCGCTCTTGGGCCGCCCTGGGCCGAAAGCGCTTCAGTGCGCGCGCTCGCGCCCGGGGTGGGCCAAAAGCCGTGCCCCCAGCCCAGGAATGAGGATTTCTCTTTTCTTTTTCTTTTTCCACCCTTTTTCCCACTTAAATAGTTTTCTCAATATTTTATGCACCAAAAATTATCAAAAAGGATTTCCAAGGTTACATACAATAATGTTGTTAGAAAATGACACACTATGATTGATAAATCACTATTGATGTATTGTTTTACTGCCTGTTTCCTAGAAGAAGCGGGGACCGCAGATCCGGATCCCGCAGCTCTGGAAGAAGGGTCGGAGCCCGAACTTCCGGAAGTAGATCTTCTATGCCAAGAGAGCTTCAACGAAGGCAAGTCCATCCTTCCCTTGATGCATAAATTACCCATTCTCTCTACCACTGCCTAGGCCGGGAACTATGGGGGAATATTGCATTGTGAGTGAGAGATGGCCCGCATTAACATATTCATTCTGGATACGAAATGTGGTTTGGGAAGAAAGGAAATGTGATTTCTTCAAATAAAGTCTCCTCTTGAAAAGTTTTGCGATGAAGGGTACTCACCCTCATCACCCTGGGAGTGGGATGATCAGGGACTCCCTGGTTTAGGGGAGGGCCTAAGGTGTTGGCTCAGCTGGTTTAGGCGTGAGCAGAAGGATTATCCCCTCATATAAGGACCGGCTTGTCATTTTCACTACATGTACTCCTTTATCGTACAACCACTCGAGACGGTGTGGGCAGTCACTCAATCCGAACTCGTGCGGTCCAACCCCAGGGTTAAGAAGGCTGGGGAGCACCGGGAGGATAAGGAGGGGGAAAGATTTGTCCGGTTTGGCCATGGTGGTGGCCTGACTCCTTCCGGATAACCATTAAGGTTAGGACGTACGGGTAAGGAAAGAGATCCGGCATTCGGGTCTCGCGACGGTGAGATCGCAGAAACCGGGCTAGTGGGTAAAGTGTACACCTCTGCGCAGAGTTTGAAACCTATTCGAATAGTCCGTGTCCACTGGTATGGATGAGTCCGGTATGGTATGGCAATTAGAACTTTCTCTATGAGTTTCAAGAAAAGGGGAATGTGTGAATAAGTAGGTGTTAGGAAAGAACTAAGGCCACGGGAGCGGGAAGCTCAGTGGCGGTTGAGTTTTTGGTTAGTATAAGACTATGGGGAAAAACCTTCAAGTATCTGCCTTTCTCTAAGAAAAATGTTGAGTGACCACAACTCCACCAAATTGAGCATGTATATCATAGGTCTCTTTCTCTCTACGGGAGCGGGGTGGGCTTGCGGAATACCTAGTGTATTCACCCAGATTTATTTATGTTTTTCAGCAGCCGAGGACTTCTTTTCTTCTATGCTTGATTAAGAGGGCTGTGTCTGCACCCAGTTCTGCCTGTGGCTTGGGCTAGTGTATTTTCCTACTGCGTTTCCTAATTTGGCTCTCTCGAGCTTGTACCCCGGTATTGTAATAATTTTATCTAAACTCTGTACTATTTGAAGTAAGGAATGTGTTTACTAGCCTCCTGGGACTAGTAATTGTTTCACATTTGAGTCCCAAAAGATCGGGACGCTTCAGGTGGTATCAGAGCCATAGGACTGGCCGTAGGACGCAGCCCTGACCTTAAAAACTTGCCCTAAAAAGAAAATACCTCTTACCCCAAGAAAAGTTTTCTCTTCTCCCCGATTTTAACAAGGCCCTTCTTTTCCTATTCCAGATGGAAGACTCTCTGGCCATTAGGACATCCTACTGCTCAGAGGTGGAAGGGTTCCCGCATCTCCTGCGAAGCTGTGCGCTTCGCATGGGAATCCGCAAGAAGCCGGAATACGTCTGGACGGAGCATATCGAAGGCGGAATAGAGAAATGCTCTATGGCAGTCTACCTGGGAGAAAGCCGAAACTATCCAAACCATCCTTCCTTCCAAGTCACTGTTACCGGATACCGTTTCCCCGATACTTGCCAAAATGTTGCCCGAAAAGCCCTCCGACAACTGTGTCAGAACTACAACAAAGATGATCTTCGAAACCCCCCTTCGCTACTTTCCACCCAGCAACAAGAATACCCCCACCTGGAGGAAAAGACTCCAGGCCCTATCAGGAGGAGATCCTATTGAGAATGATCCCACCATTGTCTACATGGCCGGATACCTTCACACCCTTGACAACCAATATGATGACCTCGCCCTCCACTGCACCTCCCTAACCTCCCGGGTGGAAAGCCTGGAGCAAAAAGTCAGGGAACTTTCAGAAGAAAAGGCGTCCCTTCAAGAGAGCCTCTCAATGGCCGAAGGGGAAGAGACCAATACCCGCGAAGCTTACCGCACCCTAAAAATGGAATACGACAAGAAACTGAAGAAGCTCGCCCCCGCAAGAAAAATCCGCAAGAAGACCAAAAGCCAAGGGTGTCAGACTGAGCAGAAGGAAGAAAACCCTCCAAGGAACCCATCCGACACCGAAGAGATGTCCCTGGCCAGCCTTGATGACCATCTCAAGGAATTTGGGGACACTTTAGAGAAGGAGTTCGGGAGTACCCTAGATAGCACTCGCGTGTGATGAGCTTGTGGTAGCAGGGTGTTGTGTTATGTAATGGCTTGATGTAATGAATAAAATAACTAGTTAAAAAAATGACATGTGTATAATAGTGACTCTCTTCCCATGGCAGATGGCTTCGGATAGAACCACGCCTACCGCCTCCGGGATTGGAGCAAGACTTCCTCTAGGAGCTGAAGGAGAGGCTGGCGGAGAAGGGGGTGAGACCCACCTCCCCGCACCTCCGGAACTACCATTAGACCTAGCCCAAGTTCTGGCCAATCAAACCCGACTCATTGAAGTCCTCACTCGAAGTCTGGAAAACCAGCGCCCAAGCGGTGGAAGGCCACAGGACAGGATGGGAGAATTTTTAAGACTCAAGCCTCCCACGTTCGCGGGGTCCAGCAATCCCCTCGATGCAGATGACTGGCTTCGCACGATCAAGAGGAAGTTGGAAGCCATCGCTTGTCCCGAGAATCATCGTGTTCAGCTGGCAGCTCATCAGCTTTCAGGAATGGCCTTAGCTTGGTGGGACACTTTCAGTGAAGCCGTCAGAGATGCTACATGGGCAGAATTCGAAGCAGCTTTCCATGAGCACCACGTACCCCAAGGGATAGTTCAACTCAAGGAGGATGAATTCCGGGAGTTAACTCAAGGCGGAAGGTCAGTCAGTGAGTATGTGCACAAGTTCACAGAACTGGCCCGCTACGCGCCCGAGGATGTCAGCACCGAGGCCAGAAAAATGGCCCGTTTTCTGAAAGGGTTAAGACCCGAGCTTAAGACCATCCTCGCCAGCCAAGACTTCCACAACTTCTCTCACCTCTCCAACAAAGCTATTCAAGTGGAAAGGGCAAAAGAGGAAGAAAAAGGGCACATCAAGAGGAAATTCCAAGTCCTCCGAGCGCAACAGCAAGAACGTCACCAGAGAGCTCGACCCTTTGGGCTTCCACCCCGGGGTCCAAGCTTCAATAAACAATCTGGACCCTCTCCATCACGCTACAGTCAGCAGAGTCAGAACTCCCTTCAAGCACCCTCTGTTGCAAGCAACCAACCGTCAGCAAACGCCTATTGGCACTGCGGAGACCCCAGTCACTTCAAGAACAACTGCCCTCAGTTGAAGGCACCCGGACCAACTTACTCCAACTCGGTGAATGGCCCCAAGATTCCATCGGCACCTACCTCCAAGGCACTTCCTTCAAACAGCCAGCAGAGCAGGACTCAGTATCAGGGCAGAGCCCGGGTCAACCACGTCGACGCTCAAGAAGCTCAGCAAGCCCCGGGAGTAGTGCTCGGTGAGTTCCTTGTTGAATTTACTCCCGCTACTGTGCTTTTTGATTCGGGAGCATCCCATTCTTTTATAGCCGCTAAGTTTGTGGAAGAGCATGGCATCCCCTCTGCACCCCTAGCTATCCCTTTGGTCACCCGAACCCCGGGATCAGACCTCCTGTGCAAACTCAGGTGCTCCCAAGTCAGAATTCTTTTAAGTGGGGTAGTGTTCCTGGCAGACTTAACCATCTTGCCATCCCAAGGAATTGATGTAATCCTAGGGATGGACTGGCTAGCTAAGCATAAGGGTATCATCAGCTGTGCAAGCAAGACTGTTCTCCTCACTGATCACCAAGGAAAGGCAGTTTCCTGTCAAGCCCAACCGCCCGCAAACGATCCGATGATGTTTAACCTAACAACAGAGAGCATGTCTGTAATCAAGGAGTTTGAGGATGTATTTCCGGAAGAGTTGCCCGGGATGCCACCAGAAAGAGGAGTGGAGTTCTATATAGATCTCATTCCCGACACTGCGCCCATCGCAAAGAGACCATACTGCATGGCCCCCACTAAATTGGCAGAATTGAAACTTTAGATTTCAGAACTACAGCAAAAAGGGTACATCCGTCCCAGTTCGTCTCCCTGGGGAGCACCCGTTCTTTTCGTTACCAAAAAGGATGGAAGTATGAGGATGTGTATTGATTATCGATCCTTGAACGAAGTTACAATCAAGAATAAGTACCCTCTCCCTCGAATCGATGACCTCTTCGACCAACTACAAGGAGCCAAATACTTCTCCAAGATAGACCTCAGGTCAGGGTATCACCAACTAAGGATTAAGGAAGCAGACATTCAGAAAACTGCATTCGTCACCAGATATGGGCAATATGAATTCACAGTGATGCCATTTGGGCTAAAAAACGCACCCGCCTTTTTCATGAACCTCATGAATAAGGTATTTATGGAAGAATTAGATAAGTTTGTCGTGGTCTTTATCGACGACATCCTCATATATTCCAAGAGTCGCAAGGACCATGAGCATCACCTTCGAATCGTCCTCGGAAGACTCAGAGCACATCAACTTTATGCTAAACTCAGCAAGTGTGAGTTCTGGTTAGAGAAGATAGCTTTCCTGGGGCATATCTTGACTGCAGAAGGAATAGAAGTGGACCCATCTAAGGTAGAAGCTGTTTCAAATTGGAAGCAACCATCCAACGTCAGTGAAGTACGAAGCTTTCTGGGAATGGCAGGGTATTATCGCCGCTTTATCAAGGGATTCTCCAGCATAGCAAAGCCCATGACCGAACTTCTCAAAAAGGACAATAAGTTTGTGTGGACTCCCAAATGTGAAGGAAGTTTCCAAATCATCAAGGAGAAGCTTACAACCGCACCAGTCCTGACTCTGCCAGACATACACCAGGATTTTGTCATCTTCTGTGATGCTTCCAAGCAAGGCTTAGGGTGTGTCCTAATGCAAAATGAGAAAGTCATTGCTTATGCATCCCGCTTACTCAAGCCGCACGAACAGAACTACCCCACCCACGATCTGGAATTGGCAGCCATAGTGCATGCCCTAAAAATATGGAGGCATTATCTGATTGGGAACAAATGCCACATCTTCACTGATCACAAGAGTCTAAAGTACATCTTCACGCAACCGGACCTCAACCTCCGTCAAAGAAGGTGGCTCAAATTGATCAAGGATTACGACCTCGAAATCCACTACCACCCCGGAAAGGCCAACGTAGTAGCAGACGCCCTCAGCCGAAAACCTTTCGGGGTTAAAGGAACAAACTTTCTGGAAGATTGGAAGAAAGAATCAGCTCAGCTAAATGCATGTCTGGGAGACAACGGTGGCCTGGAAGTCAAGCCAAATCTAGAAGATCTCATATGCAAGGCCCAACGCCTGGACGCAGAAACAACCAAGCTTATGGAAAGAACACGCAAAGAGCAACTTCCGGACCTTAGGACAGATAAGCAAGGAGTCCTCTGGTTCAAGGACCGCCTGTGCGTGCCAGTGGGAGAGGCACGAGAAACCCTGCTCGATGAAGCCCACAACTCAGCTTACTCTATCCACCCAGGGACCACCAAGATGTACCTAGACCTTAAGGCCAGATATTGGTGGAAAGGGATGAAGAAGGAAATAGCACAGTATGTGGCCCGATGTGACACCTGTCAGCGAACAAAGGCCGAACATCAGAAGCCTGCAGGCCTACTTCAACCCCTCCCAATACCCGAATGGAAGTGGGAAGAAATAGGCATGGATTTCGTAACCGGACTGCCCAGATCACAGAGAGGAAATGATTCCATATGGGTGATAATCGATCGTCTCACCAAGGTGGCCCACTTCGTTCCAGTAAAGACCACTTTTGGAGGAGCAGCCCTTGCCCGAATATACCTTAAAGAGATAGTCAGGCTACATGGCATTCCACGGAAGATAGTATCAGATAGAGGAACGCAGTTCACTTCAAAATTTTGGAAGGGCCTTCAGCAAGCAATGGGCACCAAGCTAGATTTCAGCACTGCTTATCATCCCCAGTCAGATGGTCAAACCGAAAGAGTCAACAAGGTCCTTGAAGATTTACTCAGAGCCTGCGTGTTAGCCTTCGACAGAGATTGGGAGTCCAGTTTGCCGTACGCCGAATTCTCGTACAACAACAGCCATCAGGCCAGCATCAAAATGTCACCATTCGAAGCACTGTATGGAAGAAAATGCCAGACTCCCCTAATGTGGTCCAATGTGGGGGAAAGGACACTAGAAGGACCCGACTTTGTTAAAGAAGCCGAAGAAAAAGTCGCTTTAATCCACAGGAGGTTACTTGAAGCTCAGAGTCGACAGAAGAGTTACGCAGACAATAGGCGAAGGGAACTCAGATTTGAGGAAGGAGATTTTGTTTATCTCAAGGTTTCCCCGATGCGTGGTGTCAAAAGGTTCCAGATGAAAGGAAAACTGGCACCCCATTTCGTCGGTCCCTACCCTGTCATTTCCCGAATAGGACCCGTGGCATACCGTCTTGAGCTACCAGAATCCATGTCAGATATTCACAATGTGTTCCATGTGTCTCAACTCCGCAAATGCCTAAAAGTACCAGAAACCCGCATCGGGGCAGAGGAAATTCAGATTCAAAAGGATCTCCAGTACCGGGAAAAGCCAGTGAAGATTCTCGACTCAGCAGTCAGAAGGACCCGCAATTCAGAAGTGAAACTCTGTAAGGTTCAGTGGAGCAGAGATGGAGAAGAGGAAGCCACCTGGGAAAGTGAGGACTCTCTGAGGAAGGAATACCCTTACCTTTTCTCGAGCCCCGTCTGAATCTCGAGGGCGAGATTCCTTTAAGTGGGGTAGGTTTATAGCATCCCAAAAATCCTAACCCAGGTTTGAAACCCTAATCTACCCTTTTCCCCTCCTTTCATCCTCTAATTCCAAGACCTCCACTAGTTTTTCTTTCTTCATATGCATACATTTTGTTTGATCACAAAGCACCTCACTTAGATTCTATTTTCTAAACACTTAGAGTATCCACAAAATAATTTGTTCAAAAGAAAAGGGGCAAAATGGGAAATAGGAATTAGAAAGTAAAAAGAAAAAGAGAAAAGCTTTCTCCTCTCCCTGCTGGACCGAATCCTGGCCCAAACCCGCGACCTCCCCCTTCCCACGCGCCCGCGCTCCTCCTCTGTCGACCCATCTTCGGCCTGCCTCCGCGCGCGCGCCAGCCCGCTCCACACCCCGCATCCCTCTCGCTGGCAAGGCGTCCCCACCCGTCAGCCGCCCTCTCTCTCACGCGCTCGCTCCCTCTGGCAGAATGGCCCCGCTGGTCAGTTGCTTCGTCGTCCTTCCGCCGTCCCCTCACCGAAGTCACCTCCGGCCGTCGCCTCCGTCCTCCCCTCTGCCATCTCGCCGCACAGGGAAGTTTGGCACCGCTCCGTCCCCCCCCTTGACCAGCGTCCTCGCCGGTACCGCCCCGCCGTAGTGTCCCCTCGGCGGCGCTGTGCGGCATTAATGGCGGCACTGTGAAGCTCGCCGGAGCCCAGAAGCTCCACCGCCCCCCTTCCCTCGCGCGCCTATAAAAGGCTCACCCCGAGCCCCTCCTTCCTCGCACCAGCCTCGGCCATCCCTCTCCTCCCCTCCCCCACGCACAATTCGCGAAGCGCCGGCATCGTTCTCCTCTCCGGTGAGTCCCTTTCTCCTCCTCCCTCTCCTTCTCCGTTGGTCCGGCAAGAAATTAAGTGGGCCGAGCAGCTCCCTCACGTAGCCACGAACCCGAAGCACCACCTTCCAACCCCCGTCCCCACCCAGAGCCCACCGGCGGCGATCCCCGCCGCGGAACTCCGCCCCCTCCCCGTGGGCAGCCCCCTCCCAACCCTCTCCGGCCAAATTGAGCCTACCGTTGGATTCGCCAGCCTCCGCCCGTGCCAAACCACCCTCCCTTCGTCGAAGAACCGGGCCACCGGCGGCAAGCCGCCGTCAAGCTTCCCCGCGCGGCCGGCCTTTTCTCCCTCGCTCGGCCGGTTCGCCCCGCCGTCTGGCCGCGACACCGTTTCCTCCCCCCCTCTCGCTGGCAAGTGGGACCACAGAAGCGTCGTCCCCCTCGCAGCCGCACTGTCTCCCCCTCGCTCTTGGGCCGCCCCTGGGCCGAAAGCGCTTCAGCGCGCGCGCTCGCGCCCGGGGTGGGCCAAAAGCCATGCCCCCAGCCCACGAATGAGGATTTCTCTTTTCTTTTTCTTTTTCCACCCTTTTCCCACTTAAATAGTTTTCTCAATATTTTATGCACCAAAAATTATCAAAAAGGATTTCCAAGGTTACATACAATAATGTTGTTAGAAAATGACACACTATGATTGATAAATCACTATTGATGTATTGTTTTACTGCCTGTTTCCTAGAAGAAGCGGGGACCGCAGATCCGGATCCCGCAGCTCCGGAAGAAGGGTCGGAGCCCGAACTTCCGGAAGTAGATCTTCTGTGCCAAGAGAGCTTCAACGAAGGCAAGTCCATCCTTCCCTTGATGCATAAATTACCCATTCTCTCTACCACTGCCTAGGCCGGGAACTATGAGGGAATATTGCATTGTGAGTGAGAGATGGCCCGCATTAACATATTCATTCTGGATACGAAATGTGGTTTGGGAAGAAAGGAAATGTGATTTCTTCAAATAAAGTCTCCTCTTGAAAAGTTTTGCGATGAAGGGTACTCACCCTCATCACCCTGGGAGTGGGATGATCAGGGACTCCCTGGTTTAGGGGCGGGCCTAAGGTGTTGGCTCAGCTAGTTTAGGCGTGAGCAGAAGGATTATCCCCTCATATAAGGACCGACTTGTCATTTTCACTACATGTACTCCTTTATCGTACAACCACTCGAGACGGTGTGGGCAGTCACTCAATCCGAACTCGTGCGGTCCAACCCCAGGGTTAAGAAGGCTGGGGAGCACCGGGAGGATAAGGAGGGGGAAAGATTTGTCCGGTTTGGACATGGTGGTGGCCTGACTCCTTCCGGATAACCATTAAGGTTAGGACGTACGGGTAAGGAAAGAGATCCGGCATTCGGGTCTCGCGACGGTGAGATCGCAGAAACCGGGCTAGTGGGTAAAGTGTACACCTCTGCGCAGAGTTTGAAACCTATTCGAATAGTCCGTGTCCACTGGTACGGATGAGTCCGGTATGGTATGGAAATTAGAACTTTCTCTATGAGTTTCAAGAAAAGGGGAATGTGTGAATAAGTAGGTGTTAGGAAAGAACTAAGGCCACGGGAGCGGGAAGCTCAGTGGCGGTTGAGTTTTTGGTTAGTATAAGACTATGGGGAAAAACCTTCAAGTATCTGCCTTTCTCTAAGAAAAATGTTGAGTGACCACAACTCCACCAAATTGAGCATGTATATCATAGGTCTCTTTCTCTCTACGGGAGCGGGGTGGGCTTGTGGAATACCTAGTGTATTCACCCAGATTTATTTATGTTTTTCAGCAGCCGAGGACTTCTTTTCTGCTATGCTTGATTAAGAGGGCTGTGTCTGCACCCAGTTCTGCCTGTGGCTTGGGCTAGTGTATTTTCCTACTGCGTTTCCTAATTTGGCTCTCTCGAGCTTGTACCCCGGTATTGTAATAATTTTATCTAAACTCTGTACTATTTGAAGTAAGGAATGTGTTTACTAGCCTCCTGGGACTAGTAATTGTTTCACATTTGAGTCCCAAAGGATCGGGACGCTTCAGCTCAAACTCGTTTTGAGCTCTCCTTAGGAAGCGCTTGAGGGTCCCTTGGGTTTCAGATTTATCCTGCAAAAAGAATACCCAAGTGAAGCGGGAAAAATCATCAACTATAACAAGACCATACTTACTTCCTCCTATGCTTAGATAGGCGACGGGTCCAAAGAGGTCCATATGAAGTAACTCCAGGGGTCTTGATGTTGTCATCACATTTTTGGCATGATGAGAGCTTCCCACCTGTTTCCCTGCTTGACAAGCTGCACAAGGTCTATCTTTTTCGAAAGTAACATTAGTTAGACCTATCACGTGTTCTCCCTTTAGAAGCTTGTGAAGGTTCTTCATCCCCACATGTGCTAAGCGGCGATGCCACAGCCAACCCATGCTAGTCTTAGCAATTAAGCATGCATCTAGACCGGCCTCCTCTTTTGCAAAATCAACTAAATAGAGTTTGCCGTCTAATACACCCTTAAAAGCTAACGAACCATCACTTTTTCTAAAGACAGACACATCTACATTTGTGAACAGACAATTATATCCCATATTACATAATTGACTTACGGATAACAAATTATATCCAAGCGACTCTACTAAGAATACATTAGAAATAGAGTGCTCATTTGAGATTGCAATCTTGCCTAAGCCTTTAACCTTGCCTTGATTCCCGTCACCGAATATGATTGAATCTTGGGAATCTTTATTCTTGACGTAGGAGGTGAACATCTTCTTCTCCCCCGTCATGTGGTTTGTGCATCCGCTGTCGATAATCCAGCTTGATCCCCCAGATGCATAAACCTGCAAGGCAAATTTAGGCTTGGGTCTTAGGTACCCAACTCTTGTTGGGTCCTACAAGGTTAGTGACAATATCCTTAGGGATCCAAATGCAGGTTTTATCTCCCTTGCATTTTGCCCCTAGTTTCCTAGCAATCACTTTCCTATCCTTTCTACAAATCGCAAATGAAGCATTGCAAGCATGATAAATTGTAGAAGGTTCATTTATTATTTTCCTAGAAACATGAACAACATTTCTTCTAGGCATGTGATTAATAACATTTCTCCTAGCTAAATTTCTATCATGCATAATAGAAGAACTAGAAGCAACCATGGCATGAGATTCAAAAGCATCATAACTTCTATAACCATTTCTAGAATGTCTCCTATCATGATATATGAAGGCATGATTCTTTTGAGCACTACTAGCCATAGGGGCCTTCCCTTTCTCCTTGGCGGAGATGGAAGCCTTATGGCTTGTTAAGTTCTTGACTTCCCTCTTGAAGCCAAGACCATCCTTAATTGAGGGGTGTCTACCAATCGTGTAGGCATCCCTTGCAAATTTTAGCTTGTCAAATTCACTCTTGCTAGTCTTAAGTTGGGCATTAAGACTAGCCACTTCATCATTTAATTTAGAAATGCAAACTAGGTGTTCACTACAAGCATCAATATTAAAATCTTTGCACCTATTGCAAATCATAACATGTTCTACACAAGAGTTAGATTTACTTGCTACTTCTAGTTTAGCATTTAAATCATCATTAACACTTTTTAAAGTAGAAATGGTTTCATGACAAGTAGATAGTTCACAAGAAAGCATTTCATTCCTTTTAACTTCTAGAGCAAGAGAATTTTGTGCACTAACAAATTTATCATGCTCTTCATATAAAAGGTCCTCTTGTTTTTCTAGTAATCTATTCTTATCATTCAAAGCATCAATCAATTCATTAATCTTATCAATCTTAGTTCTATCTAATCCCTTGAATAAGCATGAATAGTCTATTTCATCATCATCACTAGACTCATCCTCGCTTGAAGAAGCATAAGTAGTATTGTTTCGAGTACATACCTTCTTCTCCTTTGCCATGAGGCATGTGTGATGCTCGTTGGGGAAGAGGGATGACTTGTTGAAGGCGGTGGCGGCGAGTCCTTCGTTGTCGGAGTCGGACGAGGAGCAATCCGAATCCCACTCCTTTCCAAGATGTGCCTCGCCCTTCGCCTTCTTGTAGTTCTTCTTCTTTTCCCACTTTCCACTCTTCTTTTCCTGGTCACTACCATTATCGGGACAATTACCGATAAAATGACCAATCTTACCACATTTGAAGCAGGAGCGCTTCCCCTTCGTCTTGTTCTTGTTGGGGTGCTCCTTGCGACCCTTTAGCGCCGTCTTGAACCGCTTGATAATAAGGGCCATTTCTTCCTCATTAAGCCCGGCCGCCTCAACTTGCGCCACCTTGCTAGGTAGTGCCTCCTTGCTCCTTGTCGCTTTGAGAGCAACGGTTTGAGGCTCGTGGATTGGGCCATTCAATGCATCATCCACATATCTCGCCTCCTTGATCATCATCCGCCCGCTTACAAATTTCCCAAGAATTTCTTCGGGCGACATCTTGGTGTACCTAGGATTTTCATGAATATTGTTTACCAGATGTGGATCAAGTACAGTAAAGGACCTTAGCATTAGGCGGACGACATCGTGGTCCGTCCATCGCGTGCTTCCATAGCTCCTTATCTTGTTGACGAGGGTCTTGAGCCTGTTGTATGTCTGGGTTGGCTCCTCCCCTCTTATCATCGCGAATCTCCCGAGTTCGCCTTCCACCAACTCCATCTTGGTGAGCATGGTGACGTCGTTCCCCTCATGTGAGATCTTGAGGGTGTCCCAGATCTGCTTTGCATTGTCCAAGCCGCTCACCTTATGGTACTCGTCCCTGCACAATGAGGCTAACAACACAGTAGTAGCTTGTGCATTTTTATGAATCTGTTCATTGATAAACACAGGACTATCCGAGCTATCAAATTTCATTCCACTCTCTACTATCTCCCATATACTAGGATGGAGAGAGAACAAGTGACTACGCATTTTGTGACTCCAAAATCCGTAGTCCTCTCCATCAAAATGAGGAGGTTTACCAAGTGGAATGGAGAGTAAATGAGCATTGGTACTTTGAGGAATACGAGAGTAATCAAAAGAGAAGTTTGAATTAACCGTCTTCTTTTTCTCGTAGTCGTTGTCGTCGTCCTTTTGGGAAGAAGAGGATTCGTCGCTGTCGTAGTAGACTATCTCTTTGATGCGCCTTGTTTTCTTCTTCCTCCCATCTTTTCTTTTGTGGCTCAAGCCCGAGTCAGTAGGCTTGTCCTCCTTTGGATCATTGACGAAAGACTCCTTCTCCTTATCATTGACCACCATCCCCTTGCCCTTAGGATCCATCTCTTCGGGCGATTAGTCCCTTTCTTGAAGAGAACGGCTCCGATACCAATTGAGAGCACCTAGTGGGGGGGGGGTGAATAGGTGATCCTGTAAAACACTTGAAACTTAATCCACAAAACTTGATTAGGAGTTAGCACAATTAAGCCAAGTGGCTAGAGAGGAGAACTTGCACAACACGATGACCACAAAGAGATCAACACAGAGATGGCACAGTGGTTTATCCCGTGGTTCGGCCAAGTCAACACTTGCCTACTCCATGTTGTGGCATCCCAACGGACGAGGGTTGCAATCAACCCCTTTCAAGTGGTCCAAAGACCCACTTGAATACCACAGTGTTTTGCCTTCACTTTACTATATCCCACTTGCGAGGAATCTCCACAACTTGGAGCCTCTCGCCCTTACACTTTGATGTTCACAAAGAAGCACGGAGTAAGGGAGGGATGAGCAACGCACACAAGACACAAAATCAGAGTACCAACACGCACACAAGTCACAACAAGAGCTCACAACACAACCCGGCGAGTTCACAACTCAAATGAAGCTCTAGTTGCTATCACAAAGAATCAAATGCGCGGAATCGAAGTCTTGGTGCTTAGGAATGCTTAGAGAATGCTTGGTGTACTCCTCCATGCGCCTAGGGGTCCCTTTTATAGCCCCAAGGCAGCTAGGAGCAGTTGAGAGCATTCCAGGAAGGCAATTCTTGCCTTCTGTCGCCTGGCGCACCGGACAGTCCGGTGCACCACCGGACACTGTCCGGTGCGGATCTCTTTCCTTATTTGGTGAAGCCGACCGTTGCAGTCTTGGAGCCGTTGGCGCACCGGACACTGTCCGGTGCACACCGGACAGTATGGTGCCCCTTCCGACCGTTGGCACTTGCCACACGTCGTGCGCGGATTCCGCGGCCGACCGTTGGCCTGGCTGACTGTTGGCTCACCGGACAGTCTGGTGCGCCACCGGACAGTCTGGTGATTTTTAGCCGTACGCCACTGATGATGTCCCGAGAGCAGCCAGTTGACAGCCGCCAGCCTGACGCACCGGACACTGTCCGGTGCACCACCGGACAGTCCGGTGCACCCAGACTGAGCAGGCTCTTGACTGCTTCGAGCCACTCTTTTTCAATTGCATTTTCTCTGATTCTAACACTTAGACAAACTTGTTAGTACACAAAAACTAATGTACTAAGTCTAGAATCATACCTTTGTATTGATTTGCACCTTATCCACCATTTGGCATAGTTTATGACTTAAGCACTTGTGTTGGACACTAAATCACCAAAATACTTAGAAATGGCCCAAGGGCACATTTCCCTTTCAGAAGGGTGCACCATTAGCTCATCGTTCTCATGGACACCTTTATGCCATCGCATGTGCATGGTAGTTTTTCGATAGAAACAACCATTTCACTCTAGGAGTTAACGGCAAGTAGCGAAGTTGCTTATGTGCAATATCTGTCATTACCTTGTCACTCTCATCATTATCATCTTCACAAATCTAGATTGTCCACATTTCAGACATTTTTTCTCTCACGCGTGCTCCTTCATGAAAATCGTACAATTGTTTTTACACACATCAAACTATTCATAATACATATCAAGACCTTTGTTAATTGTCTTTGAATGGTACATGTCTTTAGGCAACTTATTGGGCTTTGACAACACATCCCTAATAACTTTTAAATCTCATTATAATAGTTGTTCGAGAAAAAGTACTTGGACTTAACGGACATGAGCCGGGTCACAAAAGCGAGTATACTCACATCTGTGTGTTCATGCAACTGCTCTTCAGAGTCTTTTAGTAGATTAAAAAATCTCGAAACCTCTGATGTGAGAGGATCCTTCGGAGTCTTTTAGCTTAGATTAAAAAATCACGGTCTAATGGATCAGATGGTTTGCTTGCACGCTTGCATAGAAGGACTGCATGCATAGCAGTCGTTGCCAATACAAAGGCAAGGACTACTATGCAAGCAGTGCTTCTGTGCAAGCGTGCAAGCAACCATCTGATTCATTAGATTACGATCCAACCACAGATACAACCATGGTTTGTTAGGGGTTTTTTATAAAGATTATTGAGCTGGTGGTGGAAGGGTTTAAGTATTAAATGTGCCTTACGGTTGGATCATGATCTAATGGATTAGATGGTTTGCTTGCACGCTTGCATAGAAGGACTCCTTGCATAGCAGTCGTTGCCAATACAAAGGCAACGACTGCTATGCAAGCAGTGCTTCTGTGCAAGCGTGCAAGCAAACTATCTGATTCATTAGATTCCGATCCAACCACAGATACAACCATGGTTTGTTAGGGGTTTTTTATAAAGATTATTGAGCTGGTGGTGGAATGGTTTAATTATTAAATGTGCCTTACGATTGGATCACGATCTGCACATGCCCGATCTACACATGCCCGGATCGTCCGCATGTGAGCGCGGACCGTCCGGGCCAGCCACGGCCGGGCCCATTTTTAATGAGTTACCCAGACATGCACCGAGCCACAACATATGGCACATAATCTAAACTACCCAGTCGAACGGTCCGCATACAACGATGAACGGTCCACATATAATCACGGATAGTCTGGGCCAAAGTCCGGACAGTCCGCGCATGACTTACCTAAATCCTCACCCGTCCTAGCAACACTTTCCATCACACTATGCAATGCGTTAGCCCATTAATACAAAATCTAGAGCCCATGAAAGCTTTTCGGCCCCGCCTAGAAGGCCGAAAATGAACGATCAATCCTATGAGCCATATAGGGCAAATGGCAATGCACCACATAGCTCAAACCAACGGAGGGGAAGACAACATGCTAATATCCAGCCAACCCCACCTATGTTTGACCAGAGAGCCGGTGGTCTCGCACCGGCTGCCATTGATATAGTGAGGGAGAAAATATTCGGGGCGTTCCGAGATAAGCTCGGAGTAAGCATGGTCCCTGGGGGGCAATCATATCGGAAACCTTATGACAGCCGATTTGATCACCACCCATACCCACAGGGAACTAGGATACCCGAATTTGCAAAATTTTCGGGTGACCAAAGAAAAAACACGTGTGAACACATAGGCCAGTTCTTAGCACAATTAAGAGAATTGGCCGACACGGAAGCATTTCGCGTGCGTTTATTTTCATTATCCTTAACAGGAATCGCGTTCGCATGGTACGCCACTTTACCTCCTAATTCTATTTTGTCATAGGGGGAGTTAGAACAAAAATTCCATGATCACTTTTTTCCGGTGATTATGAATTAGATCTGGT
This sequence comes from Zea luxurians, assembly GCA_029449295.1. Lineage (NCBI taxonomy): Eukaryota > Viridiplantae > Streptophyta > Magnoliopsida > Poales > Poaceae > Zea > Zea luxurians. The sequence continues at coordinate 36,290,298 of JAOPSE010000001.1, read as the reverse complement.
AGACCTAGTAGCCCTGCGACAGGGGAAGGACGAATCGGTTAATGAATACATCCGGAGGTTCTGGGATACAAGAAACCGATGCTTCTAAATACACATAGCTGAAAAACAGCTAGCGGGATTGGCCTTTAATGGACTGCGATATTATTTAAAAGAAAGATTAGAAGGCATCCAATTTTTCACGCTAGCTCAATTACACCAGAGAGCTTTGTCCTGTGAAAGCCGAAGCAAAGAGACTGCCAAAACCATTTGTCACAATGTCCATATAGTAGAGTGCGACCAAAGCAGCTCGGACGACGAATCAACAGAAGTATACGCTGTTGAAATGGTTTGGCCAAAGCAGGCCAAATCTTCGGCTTGTTCCTCCTTGCAGCCGGTTCAAAAGAAACAGCAAGAGGAGGTTAAATTTACATTTAATGTTGGTAAATGTGATAAAATATTTGATGAATTACTCAAAAATGGCAACATTAAAATAAATCACACTGTTCCATCCGTCGATGAGCTAAAACGTCGTGCATACTGCAATTGTCATAACTCATTTTATCATGCCACTAATGATTGTAATGTATTCCATCGATAGATTCAATCAGCCATTAACAAAGGACGATTGAAATTTTAGGAAATGCAGGTGGACACAGAGCCCTTTCCGATGAACATGATCGATTTTGAGCGCAAGAGGATACTGGTTCAGCCACACAAGAGAGGCCGATGGGAATCATAAAATTTATTGCAGGAAAGTGGTGGCCGAGAAGACTCCCGATGGAGGGAAGACTCTTAAGGTGACCATCACGACCTCCAGCGCTGGGGGGCAAGCGCAGACCAAGGGGCTGGAGCCCTTGCTGTGCATCTCGGATGGTCCAACGCATAGGCACAAACGGTCTGGGACCACACCGGACGGTCTGGAGAATTCCAACGGATGGTCCGATCATACTCAAGACCCGCACCGACCGCGTACCTTCAAACCCCGATGACCAGAGATAGGTACGTGGAAACCAAATACATTTAAAGCAGCTGGTCGGCTGGTCAAATCCGGCCCAACTTTTGATCAATTATTGTCCAAATATGTGAAAAAGAAGGCCGTCCCTAGTGATCAGCCAGCAAAGCGACCTCGCTCGCCCATTCGTGAGCATTATCAGGTAAGACCGATTGGACCACCTCACCAATCGGAAAAAATGGGAGGTCATACTGTCCAATTAAGACCTAACATACCTACATGGACACCTCCACCCCCATATCCACCTATGCCATATCCATACGCATACATACCTCCACCATATGTCCCAAATCAAATGTGGGGCATGCCACCATACCCGTTTGGGATGCCACAGTACCCCGCTTGGGGGGCACCCCAAACATCTGTATTCAACAGGTTGACACCACCAGTACAAGACCGATTGAGCGCCGCTCAATCCGGTCACCAGACGCAGGCCCAACAAGACTGCCGGACTACTCGGCCTCAAAGGCCGACCAATCCGGCAGGGGGGCATATGCCTGCAGCAACTGAAAGAACGACAAAAAAGGGCATAATCAAAATAGGTACAACAGATGTCATCATACAGAAAGAAAGTGAAGGGCCGATGATTTTTGGTGAATCGGCCAACACAAACAAAACAGAAGATACGGTTGCCATCAAAATAGCCGATCCAAAATACTCCATGCCTCGATGGTGCCCAACAGGATTGACACGGTCCCAAAAGCGAAAATTACAGCGCCTAAGAGCAAAAGAGAGCCAAGAAAAGGAGGCGGAAAAGATATTCAATGACACACATCCACAGTACCCGCCACCACAAAAGAAATGGAGACCAAAGGCCGTTGAGGAAAAGCAAACGGCCACAAAAATAGAAAATAAAACAACACTTGTGCAGCACCCTACAGGTATGGCAGACAGCCTAGCCAACAAGGCTGGACAATCTGCACCAGGTGCGGACCGTTCGACCCTAGAGTCCGGACCGTCCGCACCATACCAGGATGCCTCCAACGATGTGCCAACACCAATGGAGGAGGACGACCTACTGGGAGAAGACCTGGTCGACTATGAAGCTTCTACAGAGCGCCCAGGTATGGATGTAAATGTTATTACATTTTCCGTCGATTGTACTATTGTCGGCGACAATGAACCTGGTGTTTCCAGTTTGATTTTGGTGCTAAAGAAGCCACCTTTACTAAACCAAAGGAATCGGTAAATCATTTAAAGCCGCTCTTCGTGCGCGGTCACATTGATGGGGTACCGATTGCTAAAATGTTGGTAGATGGAGGGGCGGCTGTAAATCTAATGCCTTATTCATTGTACAAAAAATTAGGTAAACAAGATGACGAACTTGTCAATACCAACATGACCCTCAACGATGTTGGAACTGATAGTTCGATCAAAGCCAGGGGAGTCACGTCCATTGAATTAACCATCGGGACTAAGACCCTTGCTGCTGCATTCTTCGTCACTGATGTAGAAGGAAATTACAGTCTAATCCTATGCAGATATTGGATTCATGCCAACCAATGTATACCTTTTACATTATATCAAATGTTAATACAATGGGTAGGCGATGATATAGAACAAGTACATGCTGATGTATCGGCCTGTATCGCTGTGGCCGATGCCCCTGTACCCTGGACTTATGTGACTGCTACATGTCTCACAGGAGTAGATTTTTCTGATTACCAGTTCATAAGTTTAGATAAGAAGGGTTTCATTCCTGTAATGCTAGAGCCGATGGAGAATCGGCTAAATCCTAAATAAAGTTTGAATGATGAGTACACACAAAATTCATGAGTCCTTGGTCATGGATAGTTCGGCTTCTAAGGCCGGATGGTCTGGTCTTTCACAAAATAGTTCAGACTTTAAGACCGAACATCTACCACAGCGTAAAGACAGTATTACGGATGATCCGGCCCTCGAGACCAAAGAGTCCGCCATCACACAAAGATCATCTGATTCTTCTGTGGGGGACATGATAAAGGAATTCAGAGATCTCGATAAACTAGGACAGTGGTTTACATTGGCCGATCCTTTGAAGGAGATCGACATAGGAGATGGTAAAACTCCAAGGTCGACTTTTGTAAACAAGACCCTGGAGACCGATCCTAGAGATGAAATGATCGGTCTATTGAAGGAATATTCGGATTGCTTTGCTTGGAATTACACTGAGATGCCAGGATTAAGCCAAGAGATCGTAGAGCATCGGCTGCCCATTAAGTCCGGTTTTAGACCTTTCAAGCAGAGAGCTAGAACATTTCGTCTAGATCTTCTCCCATGAATCAAGGACGAAATCCACCGGCTGCTAGAAGCTAATTTTATTAGACCTTGCAGATACACAGAGTGGGTCTCCAATATTATGCTGGTGGAGAAGAAGGAGTCAGGAAAGCTTAGAGTATGCATTGATTTTCGCAATTTAAATAGAGCAACTCCTAAAGATGAGTATCCCATGCCCATAGCCGACACATTAATCAATAATGCATCAAGAAATAGAATTATTAGCTTTCTTGATGGTAATGCCGGATATAATCAGATTTTCATGGCCGAAGAAGATGCGTCTTGTTGGGGGCCTTCGGGTTCCGAAGGTCCTCAAAAATGTGATTTAACAATGTTTCTGGAGTATAATACATGGGCAGGTACCTTCGGACTTGAGTCAAAATCACAGTATGAAGAAGCACGAGGGAAACAAAGGATGGAACAGAGCCAAAGCTGTGCGCAAGGGAGCTTCGGCATGATGACAGGAAAAAGGAAACCGACTTAAAGAGGAAAAGGCTATCTAGACCCCGATGAATTACTATAGAGTTATTAGCAAAGGCAAAGGGCCTGGATGTAATTTTACATGGGCTGCGACCCGTGCCTATAAATAGATGAACAGTACTCCCGTACTGTTCACGCTGACTTGGCATTTGCTTTTGCGTCACTCTTGTACTCTTTATCTTCCTTCAAGCCGAAGGTACACTTGTAATAAACTATCATATCTACTTATTCATAGTAATAAAATAGAAATAATTCAATAATGACAACATATTTAATTGTTCGTATTGTTCATGCTTCGTATGACTCCCTCTTCATTTTTATATGTCGTGCTTATGAAGGTATGTTTTTTTGTAACCTTCGTTCGAGAGTCGTTTTATCCCAAGGGAAATAATACTCCGAAGGATGAAGGACTTTAACATTTAACATTCTCTATGTTGCCTTGCTCTTAAGCCGAAGCATTTGAGAGCAAGTCACCAACATTGGCGCTCACCTCCGATGAACCCTTTTGGACCACCTTCGGCAAGCATCGACCTTCGTCATGCCGCCAAAGAAAGCTTCAGCAATAGGGGCTGCCGCTTTGCAGCCACTGGACCCAAACCAGGAGACCCTTTCTCTTCGAGAGGCCCGAAGCCAGAAGAGGAAGGCCACCAGTCCAACGCCTCAGGAGGACGACTTGGACCAAGAAGTCAGGAATATGGAGATGCTGCATCAGCAAGTGCAAAGGAAGAAGGAAAAGATGGCTCGGCTAGCTAACCTACAAAGGCAGATAGACAAAGCCTCTAAAGAAGTTCGTCATCTTACTCAAGATGAGCAGAACCGAAGGCCCCAGTACAGAGAGCTTCACCAAGAGGGCTTCGTCAAAAAGGATGACTGGTATGAAGATTTCCATCATGGAAATTTTGCTTTTGATGATGCTTCTCCTCTGTCAGTAGAACTGTAGACTACACCTTGGCCCCCATCTTACAAACCACCTCAGCTCCCAATGTATGACGGACACTCAGATCCGAAGCAATTTCTGATGAGTTACGAAGCAACCATATCTTCATATGGTGGCAATACTGCAGTCATGGCGAAATCCTTCGTCATGGCAGTCAAAAATGTTGCACAAACCTGGTACTCTTCTCTTAGGCCAGGAACAATTACATCATGGCAAAAGCTGAAGGACATGCTCATCACCAACTTCCAAGGGTTTCAGACGAAGCCGGTCACTGCTCAAGCTTTGTTCCAGTGCATTCAGGATCACGAAGAATACCTTCAGGCGTATGTCCGAAGGTTCTTACGACTGAGGGCACAGGCGCCAACGGTGCCCAATGAAATTGTTATTGAGGCCATGATTATGGGGCTTCGGCCAGGACCTACAGCCCAATACTTTGCCAGGAAACCCCCTCAGACCCTGGAGAAACTGCTTCAGAAGATGGATGAATATATCCGCGCAGATAATGACTTTCGACAAAGAAGGGAGGAAGCTTACAGGTTCTCCGAAATGATCAGGGGCTTCGGAGGGAGAGTCCACCCTAGGCACGTCAGATCAATCCACACTACTCAGAATGACGACAGGGGAAGTCAGCAACAAAGGCCACAGTATTCCTCCCAGGCTTCGGGGTAGCAACAGAGCTATCCTTGGCCCCCAGCTCCAATGGGCAGAGGCACCAGGGGCTTCGGAGGAAGGTTTGGAGATCAGCCCAGAAAAATTTATTACCTATTCTGCGGTGAGGACAAGGGCCATACTACCAGGATGTGCCATGTCACCATCCAGAAACAGAAAGAGATAGCAGAAGCTGCAGCCCAACAGAGCCAGCCGAAGCAGGTTATGCATACTACTTCGTACCACTCACCATACATTCTAGAGTATGTGGGTAACCATCCTGCAGTTTCAGTTGCTTCGGCAAGCCAACCTCAGGCATCTTAGCAACAGCCTCCACCTCCACCACCAATGCAACCCGCTTATCCCCAAGGCCAGCAGCCAGAAGGGAGCCAGCACACTCACCAGCAGCGAGACTTCAGGGAGCAGTCCGAAGCTCGCACAGTCAACAGTACTGTGCCAGAATCGAAGCACATCTACTAAGATATATCCTACCTCTGAAACAGTTTTTACATTTGTTATCATTTACCTTTTTCAATAAAGAGCAATCATTGAAAACTTAGTTCTTTTGTTGTTTTCAATTTCTTGTAATACCTTCGTCATTATCATAATGTAATATACTTTCTTCAAAAATCGACGAAGTTCCAAAAGTTTTGACGAAGCAACAAAAAGTCGTTTTAAGGAACGCATTGCAAGTTTTTGTCGAAGCAACAAAAGTCGTTCTTAAGGGAACGCAGCGTAAGTTTTCTGCTCAAAAGTCGTTCCAAAGGGAATGCAGAGCTTACAGCGAAAAAAACGTTGATACCGCCGAAATAAAAGGCGAAGAAGCTCCTAAGGGAGGCTTACAGCGAAAAATAAACGCTGATACCACCGAAATAAAAGGCGAAGAAGCTCCTAAGGGAGGCTTACAGCGAAAAGTCAACGCTGATACACCGAAAAATAAGAGGTGAAGCCGAAAAATAAATGGCAAAGAGACTGTGTCCTACTGTAGGAACGTATGTGTATCTTCGGCAAAAATATCATTTTGCATATCATAGCATCATCACATCATTCGCATAACATGACATCATACATCACATTGCATCAATGGCACAAGAAGGGAATACAATGTTAATCTTCGGAAATTGTTTCAAGAAAATTGTGCCAAGGCACAAAATAAAGTTTGAAGAAGTACAGTTTCGTCAACTTTAGTATCAGAGGAGATCTATTGTTTACGAAGCATAATATTTTCACGAATACGGATATTCTTCACGAAGCATGAAAAGAAGGGAAGGTGTTTTTTCGCCAAAGGCTCAAAAACGGTATGTATGTAAAGTTTCATGCATCGTAAAGAACTGAATTACATACAGCTTATATATTACTTTCAAAACTATAGAATATTACACATTTTGTTCAGCAAATATTACATCAATATTCCAAATGTTTTTACAACAATAGCTATTCTTCTTTTAAAACTACTTCCGCAGCTTCGTTTAGTAGTTGAAAAACAACTTTGTCCATAATAGCTTCGACCATCTTAGTAATTTCATCTTCCTTTTTTGCTTCGGGGTCGGCCTGTGACCCGAAGGGCTCCGGGGGAGGAGATAATTCGGCTGTGATATAAAACATGAATAAGTTTGAAGTCACAAGAATAAAACATAAAGTCAAAAGCAATTAGACAATACCTAACCGCCTTTCAAGTTCTGCAGTTTTTTCAGCCGCCTTTACTGCTTCTCTAGCATCGTGGGTATCTTTTTCACTTTTCTTTATAATTTCGTGAGCCATCCCTCGGCCACCATTTTCCCAGATGTCGGTGAAAAACTTTCCGCCAACAAGACTTGCCTCGGCCGAGGGGTCCTTTGTATCTTCAATAGAGAACGCGGCTTTAGCTTGGGCCAGAATTTTCACATGCTCGCAACCTACCTTCTCCAAAACAGCCGCAAATTCCCCTAGCACCTGAGAAGGCACAGACATCTCCGCAGCCACTCAAAACTTCCTCAAAGGCTTCGGCTTCGCCCTTGATCCATTCGATTGGACCTTCGGGATCGCCTACTACGAAGTTATCCTCATTCGAGTATGCGCCAATATTGGCGAAGCTGGTTCTTATCTTTTGTACACATGCCATAGATTCTTCATAGCATCTTTCTTTTGAAGAACGAAGCTCCACAACTGTTTTTCCCAGTAATTTTTCTAGTATTCACTGGCATCTCGGTCAGCTTCGGCAACCGCACATTTTAATTTTTCTTCTGCCAGCTGTTTCCGAAGATCTTCAATTTCGCACTTCTGGGTCTCAGCTTGGGCTTTCGAAGTAGCCTCGTCTTCTTTTATCTTGCTTATCAATGAGTTTAATATTTTGTATTTTTCAAGACCTTCGTTCCTTAGCTCAATTACTTCGGAACGAAGGTTATTCAAGGCCATGGTATATCCCTCGTCTTCAGCGCTTTTTTGCGCCCTGAGGGCGTTGCTAAGAATAAGGCCCTGCAAAAGAAGTATGGTGTTAAGTTTTAGCAAACGAAAAAAATCTTGTTTTTAAGCACTAAAATTTTATTCTCTCACCTTTAAGCTGTTGTACGCTAAGCTGTCGGCCAATTCATCTTTTGATAACACTGAGAGCCCGTCTTCTAGCGTCGGGAATCCGAAGCTTCTTCCCATCTCCCGGCAGACAGAGATCTCCTTGCTGTCTGGGAGACAATATAAGAAGTCTTCTTCTCCACTGCCATTGAAAATCAGTGCCCCCTTCAGATATTTCAATTTTTGGGCATAGAACTGAGCCTCTTGCTTTTCTTTTTCAGTCAGCTTTTTCCCCGAAGCATGTCGTAAAATATAATTGAGAGCTTCGAAAAATGCTTCGGGGGTGGCAGTGGCAGTTTCTTCAGCCAAAATTTGTTCTACCGCTTCTGTTTCTTTTTCTATGGCTTCCAAGGATTTCATCTTGGCAGGCTCTGAAGGCCCAGCTTCAGTCTCAGCTTGGTGCTTTGTAGCTTCGGCCTCAGAGGCTGTTGTCTCAATTTGCACTTTGGGAATTTCGGCAATTTTCTTCGGAGTAGTGCTTGAAGATTTTATTGTCTCCAATACATCCAGAACATTAACCATCCTTTTTCTTTTGGGGGTCATTGTTGGACCTTTTTGGGTTTTTGGCACTTCAACTTCTGCCGAAGGACTTAAAATTTCTGATGTCTTTGTCCCTTCAGCTCTCGGCTCTTCAATTTTTCCAGCCTTCGGCGTTACAGTCAGCTCATCAATTTTCTGCGCAGGTGTAGGTTCTTTGGCTTCAGCAGCCAAAGAGGTGTCACCGACAAACTCGGGCACTATGGCCGGTTCAATGAAGCGCGGTCGGTGAGTAAGGACCTTCACCTTTTTTCTCTTCGACGCAGGCTCGCTTGGAGCAGCTGAAGCATCATCTTTCCCGGAAGTTGCATCTTTTCTCTTTCGCCCCCGTAGCGGGTAGCGGCAGTCAGGGTACATGAACCCAATAGCGTCAAAAACTCGGTTGAGCCTTTTCTTTTTTCGGCCTCCGAAGGCCGCAGATAACGCAGTATCTTCTGCCTTCGAGTATGGCCCAAGCAGTTCATCGCTTGTAGCTTCAATGCATTTCAACCAATCATCATCTGGCTCAACAAACTTACCTTCATATCTGAAGGTGAACTTCATCCTAATCAACCCACCTTCGTCAGACTTGGTGATAGTCTCTTTTGGCATTTCCCACTTTTCTACAAGTGGCCATACTCTGAAGGCTATGTGCTCCTGGATTAAATCCTTTGTCCCGATGAAAGAGCAAACTACGCCGAAGGCCCTCTGGCATTCTTCGGCTGCCTTGTCAATATCCACCTTCGGTTTCCAGAGGCCGAAGCGTTGCCAGATAGGGTGCATGATGATATCTTTAATATCTTCTCGTGCCTTCAAATCGTTTTTCACATAGAACCATTCCTTCATCCAATCTCCGGGCCATCTCTTTCGAAAAGTTGGCACGGGACAGCTTGACCCAGAGCGAGCACCGAAGCTATAATAGCCAAAATTATTATGATATTGCTCTTTACCCCAGGGTTTCGTATCATATAATAGCTTGTGCATATTGCAGAAACTTTTTGCATTTGGCTCCAAACCCTGGATCTTCATGGCCCATACAAATATTCCCATTCTTATGATTGCTTCGGGAGTAAGTTGATGAAGGTAGACCTGATATATCTTTAGAACTTCAACCACAAATATGTTTAAGGGGAACCGAAGCCCAGCTTTAAAAAAACTTTGGAAGATCACGACTTCATTCTCTTCAGGAGTAGGCACAGTCCTCTCTCCGTCATCAGCCCTCACAGTAGACATGTCTCGAAAATATCTCCCCCTCATGTTATCAAGATGACTCTGTTTAATACTCGATTTTCTGAAGACTGTGTGACTTGGTCGCCACGGTCGATCTTCGGAGTCTTCACCCCCACTTTCTACATCATAGCTGTCACTCTCACCGGTATCTTCAGATAAGCCTTCTAAAATTTCTCTAGTAATCTTCTCTGTATTTGTTCTCGCTATCGATTCAAGAAAGCCCAAATTCTTCTCCTCAGAAACGCTCAGTTTCATTTCAGCAACAACTTTCTTTTCCTGAGACATCTCTTCGAAAATGCTGAAAATGTGCTCTTAGGGCCGAAGCTAAAAAAATCAAAAAAGCTGGTCAAGCGTTTGTACGCAAAGAGCTATTCGAGCAGGCAAAGCAGATGGCAAGAAAACGTGTCAAATGAGCTCGCGGTCGGATCATATTTATACGCCTAGGGCGTTGCAAGTGGGAGGGTCCCGCTTGTCATTGACTGATGCTATTCTAGCAAAGGGAAGGTGTTTTTTTGAACCTTCGGCTTAGGGCCTTCGTCCATATCGCAATCTGAATTTATCATCCTAACAAATTAATATTGCGAGGGGCTACTGTTGGGGGCCTTCGGCTTCCGAAGGTCCTCAAAAACGTGATTTAACAATGTTTCTGGAGTATAATACATGGGCAGGTACCTTCGGACTTGGACCCTTCGGACTTGAGTCAAAATCACAGTATGAAGAAGCACGAGGGAAACGAAGGATGGAACAGAGCCGAAGCTGTGCGCAAGGGAGCTTCAGCATGATGACAGGAAAAATGGAAACCGACTTAAAGAGGAAAAGGCTATCTAGACCCCGATGAATTACTATAGAGTTATTAGCAAAGGCAAAGGGCCTAGATGTAATTTTACATGGGCTGCGACCCGTGCCTATAAATAGATGAACAGTACTCCCGTACTGTTCACGCTGACTTGGCATTTGCTTTTGCGTCACTCTTGTACTCTTTATCTTCCTTCAAGCCGAAGGTACACTTGTAATAAACTATCATTTCTACTTATTCATAGTAATAAAATAGAAATAATTCAATAATGACAACATATTTAATTGTTCGTATTGTTCATGCTTCGTATGACTCCCTCTTCATTTTTATATGTCGTGCTTATGAAGGTATGCTTTTTTGTAACCTTCGTTCGAGAGTCGTTATATCCCAAGGGAAATAATGCTCCGAAGGATGAAGGACTTTAACGTTTAACATTCTCTATGTTGCCTTGCTCTTAAGCCGAAGCATTTGAGAGCAAGTCACCAACACGTCTAAAACGGCCTTTATATGTCTAGAATTCATTGATTTATTTGAGTGGGTTGTCATGATATTTGGTCTGAAAAATGCCAGTGCTACTTATCAGAGAGCTATGAATTTGATCTTTCACGAGCTGTTGGAAAACACTCTGGAAGTCTACATTGATGATATTGTAGTAAAATCGGCTGAGTTTAGTTCTCGTTTAGCTGATTTACGCAAAGCCTTTGATAAGATGCGTCGGTATGGTTTGAAGATGAACCCACGTAAATGTGCTTTTGGAGTGTCGGCTGGTAAGTTTTTAGGATTTGTCATCCATGAACATGGTATAGAGATAGACCCTGACCGAATCAAGTCTATTCGAAATGTGGGACCTCCGACCTGTAAGGTCGAAGTGCAGAAGTTTCTCGGCAAGGTGAATTATTTACGAAGGTTTATTTCTAACCTAGCCGGGAAGATTGATGCCTTCACCCCTATCCTTCGGCTTAAGAATGATGCCGAATTCGTTTGGGGGCAGAGCAACAGGAAGCATTTGATCTCATTAAAAAATATTTGTCTTCGGCCCCGTATTAAAAGCACCGCAAGTAGGAGTACCATTCAGATTATACATTGCAACTGAAGACAGGGTGATTGGGGCTGTTCTGACACAAGAAACCGGAGGAAAGGAGCATGTGGTGACTTATCTAAGTCAAAGGTTGGTGGATGCTGAAACGAGGTACACTTTCATTGAGAAGTTATGCTTATGCTTGTTTTATGCATGCACCAAGTGTAGATGTTATTTACTGTCTAATCGTTGCACTGTTTCTGGTCAAACCGATGTGATCAAATACATGTTGCATAACCCAATTATGAGTGGTAGAATTGGTAAATGGGCTTATGCACTCATAGAATATGACTTGGCCTATGAACCATTGAAATCCATGAGAGGCCAGGTCATAGCAGATTTTATTGTAGAACATCGAATTAATGATACTCATAAATTAGACATATCATACCTCACTATTTCTTCTTGGACTTTATATTTTGATGGATCGGTTTGCAATGAAGGGCAAGGAATTGGCATTGTGCTTGTTTCACCAAGTAATGTCTCTTTCGACTTCTCTAGCCGGTTGAAAACTTATTGCACTAACAATCAAGCCGAATACGAAGCCCTTTTGTTCGGCTTGGAACTTTTAAATTGTATGGGAGTAAAACATGTGAAGGCATTTGGTGATTCTCAACTGGTCGTCCAACAGGTGTTAGAAGAATATCAATGTTTTGATGGTACTCTAAATAGTTACCTTGAAAAATGTTGGGGCATAATTCATTCTTTTGACGAATTCAGTATTCGACATATCTCTAGAGTTGAGAATCATAGAGCTAACAATTTGGCACAAGATGCATCAGGTTATCGGATAAAGCGAGGGAGATTTCACAACACTGAAAATCTGATAACCAGTGCAGGGCCAATTCCCCAAGTCACGGACCGTCTGAGTAAAGACTCCGGACTATCCGGGGTTACCAGGAAAGTTCTCCTAATTAATTCGGTTGATAATGAAGCCGATGCAAGTGATTGGAGGACGCCCATAACTAATTATTTACGAAATCCCAATATCCGAACAGATAAGAACATTCGGCGTACAACTTTCAAGTATGTTTTGATGAGTGATGAACTCTACCGCCGAACAGTCAACGATGTCCTGCTTAAGTGCTTGGGCCCAGATGGTGCTATATTAGCCATGGCCGAAGTACATGAAGGAATTTGTGGTACCCATCAATCGGCTCCAAAGATGAAGTGGTTGTTGCGAAGGTCTGGTTTTATTGGCCTAACATGATAGCCGATTGTTTCAAGTACTACAAAGGATGCCAAGTGTGTCAAAAATTCGACGATCTACAGTTGGTCCCTGCAGCCGAATTACATCCTATCATCAAGCCTTGGCCTTTCAGAGGATGAGGATTAGACTTTATAGGAGAAATTCATCCTTCACCGTCAAAGGGGCATCAGTTCATGTTAGTTTCCACTGACTACTTTACCAAATGGACTGAAGCCGTTGCTCTGAAGAACATGACACACAAGGAGATAATTGAGTTCATAACTGAGCATATTATTCATAGATTCGGCATTCCCCAGACCTTGACTACAGATCAAGGAACTTCTTCTATGTCAAAGGAGGTACGTGAATTTGCTGAATTATATAGAATTAAGCTGCTTAATTTATCTCCATATTATGCTTAGGTCAATGGACAAGCCGAGTCTAGTAATAGGACATTGATTAACTTGATAAAAAAGAAGATATCCGATAATCCTAAGCATTGGCATAAGATTTTGTCCGAAGCTTTATGGGCTCACAGAATACCTAAACATAGTGCTACTAAAGTATCTCCTTTTGAGCTTGTCTATGGGCAGGAAGCAGTGTTGCCTGTGGAAATAAGTTTGAATGGTGTCAGGTTCACTAGACAAAATGATCTAACCGTCATTGATTATTATAATTCAATGATGGATAATATTGATGAGGTGACCGACAAGAGGGTGATAGCTTTGGGAGCAATAGAAAAGGACAAGATCATGGTAGCCAGGGCCTACAACAAGAAGGTCAAAGCAAAGTCATTTCAAGTAGGGGACCTGGTGTGGAAGACCATCCTGCCTCTAAGGAATAAAGACCAAAAGTTTGGGAAATGGTCACCAAGCTAGGAGGGTCCTTATAAAGTAAAACAGGTAATGTCTGGTAATGCCTATTTACTACAAATATTACAAGGCAAAGATTTACCCAAGGCTTTGAATGGACGTTTCCTCAACACTACACGACGGTTCACTTACAGCGACCTACGGTTGGTTGCTAAAACGGCCTTCAACGACCTACGGTAGGTCGCTAAAAACTTTTAGCGACCCATAAGGATGGTCGCTGTAAGTGCCGTCGCTAAAGGCTTTAGCGACCGACATTTTTTTAGCGACCGACCGTCCGTCTGTAGTGCAAGCAGTATCATCCTAGTATGTGGCAAGATGCTTAAGAAAACCGATTTAATCACATCGAGTTAAGATGCTTTTGGTTTGCTCAGCTCCACCAAAAGGCAGGGGGGCATATGTTGGGAGCCAAATTGAGAGGCCGGACGGTCCGGACGGTCTACGCCTGTGGGCCGGACGGTCCGCGTAAGCGCAGAACAGATTAGGGTTCCGAGTTTCTTGCTATGTTTGTTGGCGAGAATCTCGGGATAAGCTCGAAATTTTGTTGGTAACGGGTCCAGCCCCCTCCTCTATAAAAGCAGAGGAATACGGTCGATTTAAGGAATCAATCGAACCCTCAATCAGTACAATTTACATTTATTCTTAGGAGTAATTCTAGTCTAGTTCTAGGTTAGTCTTCGAATCCCCAAATTTTTTGCTTCTCTTCGACTCTACGTCGATTAGAGGAGTCTAGGTCGGCCTGCCGAGCCTAGACATTTTCTAGGATCTCTCCTCCCTGACGAGGTCTCTCACGGGAGCGAGATCCAGGCCGCCGCCGGCGACTTCCGCCGCCCCTGCGCACACGCGGACCGTCCGGCCACAGGGCGCGGACCGTCCGGCCGTTAGGCAGGAAACCCTAGCCTCGCTCCAGGTCACGGACCGTCCGGCTCCTGGTCGCGGACCGTCCGTGTCTGTGCAGAGAGAACCGCCGCAGGTTCTTGTTGAGTGTTTGGCGCCAGAAAAAGGTGTCAACACCGTCGTTGCCAATAAAAAAAACCCAACGTCCAAACGCACCTCTTCTCTACCGATCCTGCTGATGCATCATGTATGTCATCCGTGGGTCAACAATTTATCATATTCCAGGTAGATGAAACGATGTTGCAGCTGCCAAATGGAAAAAGATAGTACGAGTCATCCTCTCGTGACTCCTTCGATCGGTCCTTCTAATTTCTCCTCCGGTCATTTTCTCCAGCGGTTACAGGCCTGCTTTAAGATGCAGCTGCTAGTGGTCCGAGTTAAACTGCCACCACTTGCGGCCTCTCCCATGCGGCTCCAACCTGTCCATTTCTTCCATATAACCTCTGCCTCAGCTAAAACCCTGCCGCCAATTAAGCTACCGCATGATGCTGGCGCTTTTCGCAGAGTTTTTTTTTCTTCTAGAAAAAAAACTGTCTGTTTGTTACGCGAGCTATCTGAATCGGGAACGATTTCTCAGCCGTTCGCTTTTTTAACTTGGAGAGTGATATATTTTTTCTTTAATTCGGATAAGGTGAAACCAATCAATAGACACGTCGGAACTGAAAACTAGAACAAGTCAAATTACTCTAATTAACTCTTGCAGAGCAATGACAGGACTTTGAGCATTTCGTTCCTGACGACAAACTGAGAACTAGAGGGCTAGATATCAAGCCAGATCGAGCTTGCAAGTTGGCTCGCCTTGACTCGTTAAATTAAGCCACAGACATTTAGCTCGTGAGTCAAAGCAGATAAAACAATATATATATAATAATTAATTTTCTAGTTAATTTCAAACTAATTTAACAACATAAAATAGTAATTATACTCATTGTTTCAAAAACCACATCAATCTAACTGAAAGGATCACGATGCCCAAGAGGGGGGGTGAATTGGGCTTCTCTAAAAATTAACACTAATTAAAACCTAAGCAAGAGCTAAGCAAGAGTCCAACTTCACCCCAACAACTAGCACTAAGAATATAATACTAGAAATGCAATAAAGCTAAGACAATACTTCAACTACTTGCTAAACAAATACATAATGTAAAGTGCTTAAATTAAGTGCGGAATGTAAAGCAAAGTTTAGAAGACTCCTCCAATTTTTCCCGAGGTATCGAAGAGTCGGCACTCTCCACTAGTCCTCGTTGGAGCACCCGCGCAAGGGTATCGCTCCCCCTTGGTCCTCGCAAGAACCAAGTGCTCACTACGAGATGATCCTTTGCCACTCCGGCGCGGTGGATCCCTCGAGACCGCTTACAAACTTGAGTCGGGTCACCAACAAGATCTTCACGGTGATCACCGAGCTCCCAACGCCACCAAGCCGTCTAGGTGATGTCGATCACCAAGAGTAACAAGACGTAGACTTTCGCTTGACCAAGAGAAGCCTAATGCAAGTGGTGTGTGCTCTAGGTGGCTCTCACTAGCGCTAATGAGGAACAAACGCGGATTATGATTCTCTAATCTCCTCACTAGGCTTTTGGTGCTTGCAATGCTCTAGCAATGTGCTGGAATAAATGTGGAGTGCAAGACATTGAATATGGTGGGTGGAAGGGGTATAAATAGCCCTCACACACCAACTAGCCGTTACAGGCATCTCACTGCGCAATGGCGCACCGGACAGTCCGGTGCGCCACCGGTGCGCCAACGGTCGTTTCCAACGGCTAGTTCTGACAGCTAGCCGTTGGACTCATGGCACACCGGACAGTGAACAGTCACTGTCCGGTGCACACCGGACAGTCCGGTGCGCCACTAAAATTCAACTCTCAACCTGCGCTCTCGGGTTTCTGCGGAGGGGAAGCCTCTGCCCTGGACCAGCCTGGCCCCACTTGGCAGAGGGTGCACCGGACAGTCCGGTGCACACCGGACAGTCCGGTGCCCCAGGGCCAGAAACACTAACTCTTGTTTTTCAGCTGATTTTCAAATCGGTTTTCGTTCTAACTTGTGAGTGAGTTCTAGAGTGACACCTAGCACTGTGTATGAGTGTGATTGTGCACCAACACTACACTAGAACTCTCTTGGTCAAACTACTCATCGACAACCCCTCTTTATAGTACGGCTAAAAGAGAATAAAAGATCTAACTAAACCACGAGTGTCCACATCTCCTTGACACTCGGACTCCGTAGACCTTTGCCTTTTGTTTCGTCGTTTTAGCCGTCGCTTCGAGTTCTTTTCTCCGGGATTGTTTTCACATTGTAGTACTTCTACCTTTCATGCGACCTAACTTACCATTTGTCTCTGCAAAACACACGTTAGTCACATATAATATTACGTTGTCATTAATCACTAAAACCAACCAGGGGCCTAGATGCTTTCAATCTCCCCCTTTTTGGTGATTGATGACAACCCTACAAGTTTTGTGAGAGTAGTTTGTTTTGAAGTTTCTGTCAATAGAAAGGATGGTTAGTTATACTCAGTAATTTTTGACAGAAAGAACGTGTACCATAATAATAAGAGTGAGCGCATACACATCATAAGATTCTTGCTCATATAAAAGTGAAGTTAAATCAATGAAACAAGAACTAGAGGACTGGTGATAAAATATAAGGTGAAAACATAATACACACAGTCACTCATAAGCAACGAGAGTATATGTCGAGTTTGTGAGCCAAAAACATCAAGCTAGTACAGAGAGTAGCAAGCACATATATTACATCAAAATGACTCTCTACTAACTCTCTAACTCCCCCTAGCTCTCACAACTCATATCTCTCCCCCTTTGGCGTCAAACACCAAAAGGGTGCCCGAACCTAAACACCTGAAGCAGGAGGAGGCGGCGGGGGCGCATCTGGTCGCGGTCGAGGCAGCAGAGCGAACGCCGGCGGAGGGTCAGAGTCAGTCTCGGATCCAGGATCTGCGGTAGAAGCTGGAGCTGGTACTGACTCGGACTGAGGCCGCGCTGCAGGAGCTACCGGAACAGAAGCGGTCACAGATACTGCCACAGCAGTAGTGGTAACAGCAGATGCTGGTGACACTGGCGGCTGTGGGCAGACAGAGCTGAGAACCGGAGAGGTGAACGCCAAAGTGACCGGCCGGAGCGGAGAGGTACCAACAGGGGGTCCAGACAAGATCGATGGCACCACTGGAGCGTGAAGCGGAGGAGGTGGAGCAGACTGAACCGGAGGTACTGAGACACCAGACTGCTGAAGCATAAGAGCCATGAATGCCCTACTCTCAGCCCGATCCTGAAGTAGCTGCTGCTGAAGTGCATCCTGCCTATCCTGCATGTTCTGAAACATCGAGAGCATCCTCTCGGATAACCGGGCCTGCTCGGCTGCCAGGTGAGCCTGCTGCTGAGTGAGAGTCTGGAGAATCGAAGCAAGAGCAGGGTCCATAGCCTGAGGAGTAGCAGGGGCAGCACGAGAGCTCCCGGCCTCATGATCATGTGATCGTGGAGGCATAGGAGGCGGAGGTGGAGGAGGAACCCCAAAATCATCATCATCATCATCATCATCATCATCATCATCAGCTGCTGTACCCTGAGTGTCAAACTGTCGAAGAGTTGCATCCTCGGCCTGAGAGTCAAAAACAGGAGCAGAAGCTGGCACAGGAATCTCAGGCGCAGGACGGTAGGAACCAAAAATGAGGCGGGAGGCCTCAAGAATGCCCTGAAACCGAGGAGGCTGAATCAGCTGCGCAAAGATGTGGCATAAGTAGTGAGCATAGGGCAACTGCCGACGAGCACGAATCCCATCCAAAACGGTGTCCTCGATCTCACAAATCAGGAAGTCCACAACGTCAAACTCCGAGTGGGAGACCAGGGCACCAAGGAGCCAAAGCTGAATATGAGTGGTAGCCTCCCTGTATCCCATCCTCGGCAGAAGAGTCCGTCTGATGAGCTCATATAAGTACTTTGCTGCTGTAGTAAAATCTGCCTGTGAACGTCGCGACCCATCTGTGAAGGGCGGGCGGAACAGAGCCGCGACGTGAGCTGTACCCGGAGCCACACCGCCGTGAGGGCGACGAGGAGGGTCAGAAGTGCCGTAGCAGAGGCTGTGAAGACGAGTCGTCGACTCGGGAAATCCAAAAAGCTGGCGGATCTGACTAGCAGTAATGGTGACATCCTCGCGCTCAAAGCGAAACCTCATCCAGTGATGATCCGGGTCAATCCAAACAGAGGCGTAGAAGACTCGTACCCACTCCTCAACATACCTGCCGCTGATAGTCAGAAGGGTCTGAAGGCCAGGCAGATAGGTGAGGTGCGCCTCAGAGTCAGCATCGGCTGCAAGCAGAAAGGCTGGAAGATCCAAAAGCCGGTGCACTCGCAGAGCTATCTGAGCAGACATCTGAGCTCTGAAAAACGACTCCTGAGTACGTGTGCTGAAAAGGTCACCTGCTGCAGGGTCTCTCTGAGCTGGTAGCCAAGACTCCACGGGTACGTATCTGAACCTACGTACCCGTGCTGCTGTAGCACGCTGAAGGTCAAACAGTCAAGGATCCGTAGCCAGGGGTCGAACCTCAGTCTCATCGCGCTCCCGGAATCGAGGTGGAGGGACAGGAGGAGCTGAAGCGGGATCGAGAGGAGGAGGAACAGTGGAAGCTGGCGTAGTGGAGGTAGCGGGTATGGCTGTGGAGGTGGATGGGGAAATAGGAGTGACGGGAGCAGGCAGAGTGGGTGGCGGAGTGGAAGCGGAGGTGTGAGTGGAGGAGCGATGCCGGGAGGCGAGACGACGAACACGGTATGCAATCTGATCGGATGGAGTCTGCGGCTGATCTCCAAGCTCGGCCTGCGCAGCGGCCGCTGCAGCCGCTGCCGCTGCACGGGCTGCTCTGTCCGTACGCCGCTTCTTGCGGCCTTCCTGCTGCTCCAAGTAAACGGTCTTGCCCTTGACCTGCCTGAAGGGGCGACGAGGATCCTCATCATCGCCTCCCCCTGGCGCCGACACATTCTTCGTGCGCGGCATCCTGAGCTGATGTCTGCAAATGAGAGAGAGAGAGACTAAGCACAGAGCGAAAATGTCCGAGAGATTTTAGCAAAGGATGAGATGACTACCTGGAAAGCTCACACGAGAGGTGACGATCCAGGCAGGATGGGAGACGGCACACGGGCAATCAAGGTCACTGAAATGACAGAAGAGGTGAGCACGTATTAGTCACATAGTCATAAGTATATGAAATGTGAATAAATACATACACAAGAGAAATATGGCACAGGAAACACAAGATGAGACGATCGAGAGGTCAAACGACGTGAAAATGACGTTTGAACGATAAATAGTGCCATAGGAGGTTTGGAATTCAAATTGAGGCACGAATCGATATGGAATTGAGTTGATACTTCACGAATAGGTTTATATGGGTGAATATGAGTGAAAGGTGTGCTTGGTTTGAATTTAGGTGAAGAAAAAGGGATTAGGGCACTCGGCTCGGAAACGATCGCTCGAAACGGGGAATTGAGTGAAATTGAAGCTTGGAAACTTGGATTGGCGTGAAATTTGGCAAGGATGTTGCTGGAAGTGTTGTGAAGGTGCCTGAAAAATTTGGGTTCAATTGGAGCATTTTTGGCTGGTTTGGGCATTTTACCGAGCACGTGGTGTGCGAGGAATTAGGTTTTCGGTGAAATAGCCATTTGAGGTGGGAAATCCCTCCCGAAGGAGCTAAGAACCTGCAGGAGTGTTCAAGGAATACAGGGGAACACAAAACACAACTTGATTGCACTGGATTTCACAGGAATTGAAGTTGAGCAAAAGGGGTGGAAGGGAGATGCTTTACTGCCTCAGACAGAGAACTGAGAGGGAGTGGAGACAGGGGAGGAAGGGAGCCTGCTTACCGAGAAGCACAGGACGGGGTCGCCGGAGCTCAGCTGGAGACAGGGCACGCCAGTGAGGGAGATCGCCGGTGACGGGGAGGAGTCGCCAGAGACAGAGAGAAAAGGGCGCTGGCAGGGAGAAAGAATGAGCCTCTGGCTCGGTCTCGGGCTGGAGGCCTTTTTTTAAAACGCGATATGGGCGCACCGGACAGCGCACAGTAGCTGTCCGGTGAACCACCGGACAGCGCACAGGAAAACGGATTTTTAGCGCGCGGCTGCCGGTGCACCGGACATTGCACAGTGCAGTGTCCGGTGCACACCGGACTGTCCGGTGAGCCCAGACAGAGGGGAGTTTGGAAAATTTTGAATTTTTCTATCTAACTCCCAACCAAACCAAATCCCAACTTATAATCACACAAAATAACACTTGTTGGGACAGGTATTGGCACCCTCATATACTTTTCAAAATATTTTGCCATAGGCTAGATAATTTTTAGAGAAAATAGGCAAATGGTGAAATTTGCATTTTGGCTTGCACTAGGGGTTTTCATGAGTGATTTGAGTTTTGAATACTCCCCCTAAGTGCAGTACTTCATGCATATTTCAAGAACCAATAATTGCATAAAAAGTAAGAATTTAAGTGCTAAAAGCTTAAAACTAAGACTTGTCAAGTTTGACCCGAGTTAAGCTTTTTCACTCGCTTCGTTGGCGGTTATCTCAACTAGGTTAGACAAGTCCTAGATGCAATACAAGGAATTTAAACATGCAATGCAAGCTTGACAACACCATTTGACATTTTACATAAAATTTCTGAGATCAAGAATATTTAGTTCATTCCTCAACATGCAAAAGCGGGTCTTATCAAGTGGCTTAGTGAAAATATCCGCTAATTGATCTTCCGACCTCACTCCTTCTAGAATGATATCTCCTTTAGCAACATGATCTCTAAGAAAGTGATGACGGATATCAATGTGCTTGGTGCGAGAGTGTTGTACAAGATTATTAGCAATTTTAACAGCACTTTCATTATCACACAACAAAGGTACCTTTTCTAGAACTACGCCATAGTCTAGAAGAGTTTGTTTCATATATAAAATTTGTGTGCAACAAGCACCTGCGGCAATGTATTCCGCTTCGGCAGTTGACAAGGCAACACTATTTTGCTTTTTGGATGTCCATGAAACTAGTGATCTACCAAGCAGATGGCATCCCCCAGAAGTACTTTTCCTATCAATTTTGCAACTGGCATAATCCGAATCGGAATAGCCAATTAAATCAAAAGTAGCTCCTTTGGGATACCACAGACCGACGCTTGTGGTGTGCCTGAGATACCTAAGAATTCTCTTAACAGCGCGAAGATGAGCTTTCTTAGGATTAGATTGAAATCTAGCACACATGCAGACATTAAACATAATATCGGGCCTAGATGCGGTAAGGTACAATAAACTACCAATCATAGAACGGTAGAGAGTTTGATTAACCGGGTTACCTCCCTCATCTAAGTCGAGATGTCCATTTGTAGGCATGGGGGTCTTGATTGGTTTGCACTTCTCCATGTTGAACCTTTTCAATAAGTCTTTGGTATACTTCTCTTGTGAGAGAAAGTTACCATCTTTCATTTGCTTGACTTGAAAGCCGAGGAAGTACGTTAGCTCACCAATCATTGACATCTCGAACTCCTTCGACATCAACTCACCAAATTCCTTGCAATGATAGTCATTTGTCGAGCCAAAGATTATATCATCAACATATACTTGACAAATGAAAATATCACCGTTATGTTTCTTTGTGAAGAGAGTTGTGTCGACGGTCCCGATCTTGAAGCCCTTTTCGATGAGGAAGTCGCGAAGGCGCTCATACCAAGCCCTTGGAGCCTGCTTTAGCCCATATAGCGCCTTGGACAACCTATAAGCATGGTTAGGATATCTAGGGTCTTCAAATCCAGGCGGTTGCTCAACATATACAAGTTCATTTATGAAGCCATTTAAAAATGCACTTTTTACATCCATTTGATAAAGTTTTATATCATAGCATGATGCATATGCAAGTAGGATACGGATGGCTTCCAGTCGAGCAACCGGTGCAAAGGTCTCTCCAAAATCTAAGCCTTCAACTTGAGAGAATCCCTTTGCGACAAGTCTTGCCTTGTTTCTAACAATCACACCTTGATCATCTTGTTTGTTTCTGAACACCCACTTTGTTCCAATGATTCTTGCATCTTGTGGGGGCTTCTCCAGGGTCCAAACTTCGTTACGGGTGAAGTTGTTAAGTTCTTCATGCATGGCATTCACCCAGTCCGGATCCTGTAGCGCCTCATCTATACAAGTAGGCTCAACACAAGAAACAAAAGAGTGATGTTCAATAAAAGAAGCATGTCTATGTGATCGAGTAATAACCGCTTGTGAAGGACTCCCGATGATTTGGTTTTGAGGATGAGCTTGAAGTAGTGATGAGTTTCTTCTGTCGACCACTTGGGAAGAGGATCCAGGAGCATCAACATCTTCGGCTTGTACCCTTGCTTGTTCATGAGAGACAAATGTATCTTCATTTGCATGCCTCTCATCTTTTTCATCATCTTGTGGTACATTTGATGAAGAAGGCATGTCAATGATTTGCACCTCTTCTTCATCTTCTTTTGGCTTGATAGCTCCAATAGGCATGTTCTTCATTGCTTCCCTAAGTGGCTCATCACCTACATCATCAAGATTTTCAAGTGCTCCTTGGGAGCCATTAGTCTCATCAAATTCCACATCATATGTTTCTTCTACCACGCCAGTGGCATGGTTGAATACTCGATATGCTTTGGACTTTAATGAATAACCCAAAAGAAAACCAATATCACAACGTCTTTGAAACTTCCCTAGGTGATGGCGTTTCTTGTAGATATAGCATTTGCACCCAAACACCCGGAAGAAGGAGACGTGTGGCTTTTTCCCATTTAGCAGTTCATAAGGAGTCTTCACAAGTAGCCGGTGAGGAAATAGCCTGTTTGATGCATAACAAGCTGTGCTGACAGCTTCGGCCCAAAACCTCTCCGGTGTGTTATACTCATCAATCATTGTTCTTGCAAGAGTGATCAAGGTCCTATTTTTCCTTTCAACAACTCCATTTTGTTGAGGTGTGTATGTAGCAGATACTTCATGCTTGATCCCAATTTCATCACAGTACTCATGAATGTTGGTGTTGTCAAATTCTTTGCCATTGTCACTTCTAATCTTCTTAATCTTGCAATCAAATTCATTTTGTGCTTTCTTGGCAAACTTTTTGAATATAGATGCAACTTCAGATTTGTCATGGAGAAAGAACACCCAAGTGTATCTTGAGAAGTCATCAACAATCACTAGACAGTAGAGGTTGCCACCGGCACTGACATAATTTGTAGGTCCAAATAAATCCATATGAAGTAGTTCCAGTGGCCTTGATGTTGACATGAAAGCTTTAGTGGGATGTGTATTAGCAACTTGCTTTCCAGCTTGACATGCACTGCATGGCTTGTCTTTTTCAAACACCACATCCTTTAATCCTCTAACCATATCTTTCTTTAATACCTTCTTGAGTGTGCTCATCCCAACATGTGCAAGCCTCCTATGCCAAAGCCATCCAAGTGAAGCTTTGGTGAAGAGGCAAGTTCTTAAGTCTGCATCTTCTGAAGTGAAATCCACTAAGTAGAGGTTGTTGTATCTAAATCCCTTGAATACCATTGATTCATCATCCATCTTTGTTACAATAACCTCTGTTAGAGTGAATATGCATTGAAGTCCAAGATCACAGAGTTGACCCACTGATAATAAATTGAAGCTCAAAGGTGCAACTAAGAGAACATTTGATATTGATAAATCATTTGAGATTGCCACCTTGCCAAGTCCTTGCACTTTTCCTTTTGAATTGTCTCCAAATGTGATTTTATCTTGACCATCAACATTCTCATCTAGTGAGGTGAACATCCGTGGGTTGCCTGTCATATGTTGTGTGCATCCACTGTCAATAACCCAATGACTCCCACCGGTCTTGTAGTTCACCTACATTCACAGACAATTCAAGCTTGAGTTTTGAGGGCCCTATATTGCATAGGACCAGTGACTCTCTCAATTAAGGACTTTGCCACCCAGATTTGTCTAGGTCTACTCTTGTTTGGTGGACCAAGGAATGTAACTTTAACCTTTCCATTTGCACCCTTTCTTAGAACATAATGAGCATTGAAAGCAAATGGTCTTGAGTGCTTAGGCAAGGGAGTTGGTGGTTTAGCTTTGCAGTTGTGGGCAAAATGACCTTCATTTCCACACTCAAAGCATTTGATAGGCTTGTGAGTCTGCTTTGGCTTGTATTGAGTGGTAGCTTTCTTTTGCACAAAAGCATTGTATCCAATACCACTCTTGTTATTTTTCATAACAGTGTTCATAAGCAGCTCATTTTGGAGGTATTGACCCTTGTTGAACTTTTGCACACTTGTTGCAAGATGTTCATTTTCACTTTTTAGTTTCTTGACCTCATTTTAAGCCTTTGATTATCCACTGCCAACTCATTGTTGAAATCATTGTTCTCAATAGCAACCTTTCCTCTAGTAGTTGCATCAGTCAAGTAATTCTTCAATTTTTGGTTGTCTAAAGTTAGGACTTCAACTTTTTCAGTCAATTCAGCATGTAGACTAGTTTGCTCTTCTTGAATCAAATCATCACATGAGGTTGCTACATCACACTTAACAACAAGGTTAATAGCCTCATGAGTTTTGCAAGATAAAAGTTCATTTTCAACAAGAAGATTGTCATGATCAAATTTAATTTGAGTATAGTCTTCCTTGATCTTTACTAGTCTATTTTGCAACTCCCTATTAGCTTCATTTAATTTGTCATATTTTTCCTTAGCATCTTTTAGGGAGTTTGTGAGCTCATTTACAGTTGATGACATAGTTTTATTCTCTTCTTTTATTTCATCACTGGCCTTTATAACTATGTCATATTTGGCATTTAAAGATTCATTTTCATTTTTCAATCTATCACATTTAGCTTTTGACTTTCTAATGAGTTGAGTATATTCTTTAAGTAAGTCAGCTAATTCATCATATGAAGGTGAAGCAAATTCCTCATCACTATCACTATCACTATCATCAGCAATATTAATATCATTTTGTACCTTCCGTTCACCCCTAGCCATGAGGCATAGGTGAGAAGTGGATGATGGCGATGGTGGTGGTGAAGAGAAGTCCCCGGCGATGGCGGCAACTTTTTCATCATTCTCTTCTTCACTTGAAGAAGACCCACTTGATGATTCGATGTCGGTGAGCCAGTCGCCAACAATATATGCCTTTCCATTCTTCTTCTTGTGGAACCTTTTTTGCTTCCCATCCTTTCTCTTGAAGAATTTCTTTTCCTTCTTTTCATCATCGTTGTCATCTTCTTTATTGCCCTTGAACTTGTTCTTCTTGGGCTTGTTGCATTGATGAGCAAGATGACCAAGCTCACCACAGTTGTAGCAGTCCATCTCAGAAATGGGCTTTCTTTTGTTGGAAAAGAACTTCTTCTTCCTTGAATCAAATTTGATGCCTTCTCTATTTAGCTTCTTCAACATCTTGGTGGTCTTCCTTACCATCAAGGCAATGTTTGCATCAAGGTCATCATCACTTGAGGATTCTTCCTCAACTTGTATTTTTGCTTTTCCTTTTCTTTCATGATTTGCTTTGAGAGCCAAATCCTTTCTTTTGGAAGATGATTCTTCTTTGTCGTTGATGTGCATGTACATTTCATGGGCATTGATCTTTCCCAAAATTTGTGTAGGTGTGGTAACTGAAAGATCCATTTGATGTAGCACAGTGACAATGTGTCCATATTTGTCTATTGGGAGGACACTGAGAATCTTCCTCACAACATCCGGTTGTGAGATTTGAGTAAGCCCCAATCCATTAACTTCCTCTACAAGAATATTAAGTCGTGAGTACATAGCATTTGCATTTTCATTAGTAAGCATTTCAAAAGAATTTAACTTTCGCATGGCTATGTGATATCTTTCCTCACGTTCACTTCTAGTTCCTTCGTGTAGAGCACAAATGTCCATCCACAAATCATGAGCATTTTTATGATTTCTTACTCTATTGAACACATCTTTGCAAAGGCCTCTAAAAAGGGTGTTTTTGGCCTTAGCATTCCATTTCTCATAATTGAACTCATCACCTACAAGATTTGTGGGATCTCTAGGTTCGGGGAACCCTTGTGTGGCGGCTTTATAGACACCGATGTCTATAGCCTCTAAGTATGCTTCCATACGAATTTTCCAATAAGGAAAATCGTCACCATCAAAAACGGGAGGAGGTCTATCCCCACCGGACATCGTAACTCTAGCGGTTAAGCTAATCTATGAGCAACAAGGCTCTGATACCAATTGAAAGGATCACGATGCCCAAGAGGGGGGGTGAATTGGGCTTCTCTAAAAATTAACACTAATTAAAACCTAAGCAAGAGCTAAGCAAGAGCCCAACTTCACCCCAACAACTAGCACTAAGAATATAATACTAGAAATGCAATAAAGCTAAGACAATACTTCAACTACTTGCTAAACAAATACACAATGTAAAGTGCTTAAATTAAGTGCGGAATGTAAAGCAAAGTTTAGAAGACTCCTCCAATTTTTCCCGAGGTATCGAAGAGTCGGCACTCTCCACTAGTCCTCGTTGGAGCACCCGCGCAAGGGTATCGCTCCCCCTTGGTCCTCGCAAGAACCAAGTGCTCACTACGAGATGATCCTTTGCCACTCCGGCGCGGTGGATCCCTCGAGACCGCTTACAAACTTGAGTCGGGTCACCAACAAGATCTTCACGGTGATCACCGAGCTCCCAACGCCACCAAGCCGTCTAGGTGATGCCGATCACCAAGAGTAACAAGCCGTAGACTTTCGCTTGACCAAGAGAAGCCTAATGCAAGTGGTGTGTGCTCTAGGTGGCTCTCACTAGCGCTAATGAGGAACAAACGCGGATTATGATTCTCTAATCTCCTCACTAGGCTTTTGGTGCTTGCAATGCTCTAGCAATGTGCTGGAATAAATGTGGAGTGCAAGACATTGAATATGGTGGGTGGAAGGGGTATAAATAGCCCTCACCCACCAACTAGCCGTTACAGGCATCTCACTGCGCAATGGCGCACCGGACAGTCCGGTGCGCCACCGGTGCGCCAACGGTCGTTTCCAACGGCTAGTTCTGACAGCTAGCCGTTGGACTCATGGCACACCGGACAGTGAACAGTCATTGTCCGGTGCACACCGGACAGTCCGGTGCAGTGTCCGGTGCGCCACTAAAATTCAACTCTCAAAACCTGCGCTCTCGGGTTTCTGCGGAGGGGAAGCCTCTGCCCTGGACCAGCCTAGCCCCACTTGGCAGAGGGTGCACCGGACAGTCCGGTACACACCGGACAGTCCGGTGTCCCAGGGCCAGAAACACTAACTCTTGTTTTTCAGCTGATTTTCAAATCGGTTTTCGTTCTAACTTGTGAGTGAGTTCTAGAGTGACACCTAGCACTGTGTATGAGTGTGATTGTGCACCAACACTACACTAGAACTCTCTTGGTCAAACTACTCATCGACAACCCCTCTTTATAGTACGGCTAAAAGAGAATAAAAGATCTAACTAAACCGCGAGTGTCCACATCTCCTTGACACTCGGACTCCGTAGACCTTTGCCTTTTGTTTCGTCGTTTTAGCCGTCGCTTCGAGTTTTTTTCTCCGGGATTGTTTTCACATTGTAGTACTTCTACCTTTCATGCGACCTAACTTACCATTTGTCTCTGCAAAACACACGTTAGTCACATATAATATTACATTGTCATTAATCACTAAAACCAACCAGGGGCCTAGATGCTTTCACTAACAACAAATCAACATAACTCATCACTCAGTAATTCACAATTTACATACATGTTCATCAGTTTAACCCACGGTTATATTCGCATAGACCAATTTAACACATAGGCATAGTTTATCAATCATTACTTTAACTCATAGTTCATAAACACTGCACATACATATAACATGATTATCAATTATTACGTAAATGATATGTATATAGTTTCGTTTTGCTGAAATGTGGGAGCTCGTTTAGCTCGCGAGCTGACTCGATAACCAGGGGCGGATCCAGAATCCGATTACATCCCGAACCGGTCTATTAGATACAATGTTTTTAATAAATTTGGATCTAAAATAACAAATATGAATGGAGATATATGGATCACGCCCCAGACCACGGACCAGGTGGCCCGAGGCTTGTATCCGCTCCTGTTGTTAACAAAACGATTAGCTCATTAACGAACCAAGATAGGATGTCAGCTCAACCCATAAAAAAAATTAAATAAGTTGATCTGAGCCAAGTCGAGTCAAGTCGAGTAAATCATAACCGAGCGAGCCGACGAGCCACGAGCAAGCTAAAACGCTGCACCAATTAAGCTACCGCATGATGCTGGTGCTTTTTGCAGAGTTTTTCTTCTTAAAAAAACTGTGTATGTTTGTTACGCGAGCTGTTTGAATTGGGAAGGATTTCTCAGCCATTCGCTTTTTTTTAACTTGGAGAGTGATATATTTTTTTTAATTTGGACAAGGTGAAACCAATCAATAAACACGTCGGAACTGAAAACCAGACCAAGTCAAATTACTCTAATTAAGGGCCGGCTGTTTCAGATTATAGATTATATAATCTAGATTATAATCTAAATTATATTATATCACTACCGGAATCGCGTTCTTTACCGAGTGTCTAAGACACTCGGCAAAGGCTATTTTACACTCGGCAAAGGCTTTGCCGAGTGTAACACTCGGCAAAGAACACTCGGCAAAGATTTCATCGGCAAAGGGTTCTTTGCCGAGTGCTTTTTTTCGAACACTCGGCAAAGACTTTACCGAGTGTCAAAAAGCACTCGGCAAAGAAAAACACTCGGCAAAGAAAAACACTCGGCAAATTAAGAATCAAAAAAATTAAAAAAACAGCAAAACATTTTTTAAATTCTAGAAACAACTCTCCAACCCTACCCTATTACCTTACCCGTTACCCTATCATTTTTCACTATTATTTTGAATCAAACTTATATGTTTTGTAAATGATGAGATTCGAACTCGCAACCTCTCTCTCGCGCATACCCTCCTATACCACTATACTACTACACCAATTATGTTTATATTACGTTTCCATTCCTCATGTACTATAACAAATCGAGAGTAATTTGATTATTTAAGGCACTAAATGAGTTCATTTGAAAATGTGACCAACTATAAAGTTGCATAACTTTTTGAGATCTAAAAGTTTTATTTTAATAGTTTCTACGTCCGAGACCGTTTATAAAATTTGAATTTTAAATTTAAAAACTTCACACGAAATTTTCAATGATAAGATGATTTCAAATCAAAAAATTGTCAACTACAAAGTTTCATTACATTTCAAGACCTACAACTTTTATTTTGGTGGTTTTTCCATCCGAGACAGTTTGAAAAATTCAAATTTCAAAATTCAAACATAGTTTTGCATAACAAGATGATTTCAAACTAAAACATTGTCAACTACAAAGTTTCATAACTCTTCAATACCTACAACTTTCATGTTGGTGGTTTTTCCTTTCGAAGTCGTTTTCAAATTTCAAATTTTAAATTTTTTAAATTCAGACGTAGTTTTCGTTGACAATATGACTTCAAATGAAAAAGTTGTCAACTATAAACTTCTATAACTTCTCAAGATCTACAAAGTTTATTTTGGTTGTTTGGTAATTTGTTTATCTCAGATGATGGTTCTAACAATATGCACAAATTCTATACGTCTCTCGTAGTTTCATAAACTACGAGAGAGATATAGGTTTTATGAACAAATTTATTTTTATTTTGTCATATGAAGAAATGTTCAATATATAAATTGTACATCATGATGAGTTATACAAATTTGTAGTTGAAAACTTTTTCATTTGAATTAATTTACTACTTTAAAATGTGATTTTTAAATTGTCTTTGCCTAGTGTTGGAGAAAAAACACTCGGCAAAGAGCTCTTTGCCGAGTGTTGTATTTGTGACACTCGGCAAAGAGCCCTTTGCCGAGTGTCAAAAAAATACACTCGGCAAAGAAACTCTTTGCCGAGTGTCAAAAATAAAACACTCGGCAAAGAGCTTCTTCGCCGAGTGTTTTCTTTTACCGAGGGTTTTTTGCGTGGCACTCGGCAAAGAGCTCTTTGCCGAGTGCCCGAAATAAAACACTCGGCAAAGAATATGGCACTCGGCAAAGAGCCAAATTCTGGTAGTGTATAATCTAGATTATAATCTAGATATATTATAATCTACATGTAGTTGTTTGGTACTCTAGATTATACAAATGTAAATTATTTATAAAGACAACAGTACTCTTGTTTGTTTATTTGAGGTGGGGAAAGAAGGATGTCATATATTGTAATTTCTATTTACATAACCATGGGTAGTGGGTCTTTTGCCAAAATAATCTCAAATAAGCTACTCTTGAGGAGATTATCATAATCTGGGCTTTAGATTATATAATCCGAACCCATAATCTAGGTGTTTATTTACCTGCTGGATTATTTGTGCTGGATTATATAATCTAGAGAGATTATAATCCGAAACAAATAGGTCCTAACTCCTGCATAGCAATGGCAGGATTTTGAGCATTTCTTTCCTCACGACAAACTGAGAACTCTATCAATGGATTCTCGGTGTGGTGGGGTAGGACCGGGCACAATCATACCGAGAACCGAACCGAATCGAAAACCGAACCGCACCGAAACCAAACCATGGTATTTTCGGTTTCAGTATCGGTTTTTATTTTTGGGAATAACCGTTTCCGGTTTCGGTGTTGGTTCTGTCCAACTACCAAACCGAATCTAACTGAATCTACAAAATGCATCCAAACCAGCAAATCCATCCATCCAAGCCTGCGCCACCACGACCCATGGGCCATCCTACCGTAGTAGCGCACACAGTCGGCAACCCACCCATTAACCTAACTAATCGGTCAGTCTCCTCCCTACTCCCACCATCCCACGCCAACCGCCATTCACGATTCGTTGATTCCCAAGCATCCACCATCCCAGCGCGCGGCGAGCGAGCGAAGCGGCGAGCGTAGGGATGGCAACGGGGAATTCCCCGCCGGGGAATAGCTCGCCATCCCCGTTCCCGCGACAAAAAACTTCCCCGCGGGGATCCCCAAGAACACTTGCGGGGAACATTTCTTCCCCATCCCCGTTTCCCGCGGGGATAAATCCCCAACGGGGATCCCCATCCCCGTTTAAATTACAATTAAGACATACGTACTTTGCTATTAATGTTAAATATTGTCACTTATACACATTGTCAGATATAAGAAATCATTATGCATACATCAAAATGAACACATTTGTACAATTAGTGGTCTCTTGATAAGGTAATTATTTATTTTTGTCGTTAACTAGTACACAAAAACATAGTCACGTGCAAGTTTAACGGGTCCCCGCGGGGAACGGGGATGGGGAATGCTTCCCCGTTTACCCATCGGGGGATAAATTTCCCCGTTTATATCCCCGTGGGGGAAGTTTCTTCCCCATCCTCATCCCCTAATGGAGGAATTCCCCGCGGGGAATCGGGGATCGGGTCCTCATTGCCATCCCGCGAGCGTCTAGAGCATTGGGCGAGGGCATGGCCTGATGGCCATGCGTGGGGGCGAAGGTGTGGTGAGTGTCTGGCATGGCGGCGCGACGAGCGCCTGGAGCGGCGGCGTGGCAAAGCGGCGAGTGCCTAGAGCGGCGAGCGCAACGAGTGCCCGGAGCTTCCAAGCATGAACTTCAGTGAAAACCGAACACCAAATCGATTAAGATGATACCGAAGTTGTCGGTTTTTGAATTTTTTTCTTCACCGATCGGTTTTGATTTCTCTGACCACCGAAGTTTCTATATACTGAAACATCGAACTGAATCATTGGTTTCTACCGAATGCCCTAGGTGGGGGTCCAATCTTTGACCTTTGGTAGTTACTGGAGAGAATAATTCAGTACTAACTTGACACGGGAATACAAGATGCTCCGTTTTGTTCTCTTCAAAAGTAGTTTGAATTTATTATACTAAAAATTTAACAAAAAATGGCATGGTAAGGAAAATGGAACCAGTCCATTTAATTAAGGATTTTGGTGTTTAATGATCAACATAACCTTGTGGACTAATATTTTCCAAGTGTTTGTGTTTTGAAGTTCGCAGGATGCAAAGTGGATTAAACTAAGTTTTTGAGGATGCAACACTTTAAATGAAGACCTAAAAAGACTCAAAAAAGATCAACAAATACTCAGCAAAAGTCCAAGACACAAGACCAAAAGAAGCCCAAACAAAACAGTGAAGAAATCCATATATGGGTTGTGAGCCTGTACATTGGTGGTGCACTGGTGGCTCACCAGTCCGATGCACCAATGACTAGTTTTTGTTGTCGGGTGGACAGTCCGGTGTGAAGACCAACAGAGCTACAAAGACTATAATTCCAATGGCTAGCTGCATCAGACCGTCCGGTGCCAAGACCGGATAGTCTGGTGTGCCACAGAGAGCAGCAACTTTTCCTCCAATGTTTATATTGAGTTGGGACTTATATATATTTCACCCAAGCGGCCATTTGAAGGCGTGGGAGCTCAAGAAACATATCAAGCAAGTCCATACACATTTCCAAGTGCTACAACACCAAAGTGCTTAATAGCATCACTCGATAATTAGTGTAGGTGCTTTACGAAGTGCTTAGGTTAGTTAGACCGCTATTGCACTTGCTCTAGGAGATTCCTAGTTAGTTGAGTGAGTTTAGAAAAAACACCAAACCACTCGGCTCTTGCGCGAGTCATTGTAATTGTACCTAGTGGGGCATCGTCTTGTGAGTCCACATCAACTGAGTTTGTGGTGTGGTCTCTACCGTGTACTGAAGGGAACGAGGCCCACCATGTTTCGACCGGAACGGTGGGGAGCGTCCGAGAGGAGGCCGAACGTGGAGCACCACTTGCGCATGGAGAAGGTTTGTGGCTCTCTATAGAGTTACTCGTCCGTGGTGCTTGGCCCTCGCGTGGGCTACCCTTATGAGCACCAACAAGGATTAGTCAAGATCTTGTGTGGTTCCGGATACCTCGGTAAAAATACTAGCATCGTCCATGGGGGTTTGCATATGTACCCTTGCTCTTTAGCTTCCGCACTTACATTCAAGTACTTAAGTTTCAATCTCTCTATTCCTAGTTTAGATTTGTTAGGATTGAAACTTAGGTTGCAAAACTCCTTTTGCGATATAAATAGCAACACATAGACAAAATCTACTTTGCACATTCTAGTTTGCATAGGTTTTGTTAGGGATTTATTTGTGGTCTAGTTTAGCGAAAGTTTTAGAAGTCCTAATTCACCCCCTCTTAGGCGTCTGTGTTCCTTTTAGCCACTTTCTCCATAAGGGCATATGTTTGGGAGAAAGGGAATGGATGAAATTGAGGGCTGGTTTGGTGGAAAGGGAAATGGAGGGGATCCATGGGGGAGGAATCCCCTCACTATTCTCCATTTCCCTCTCCACCAAACCAGCCCTGAGGACTGATTTGGTGACCAGGGATCACAGGGGGATTGAAGGGGATTGAGGGGGAAATTAGTTCATTTCCCCCTCAATCCTCTCCAATCCCCCCGTGATCCCTGGTCACCAAATCAGCCCTGAAGGGGATAAAATCCCTTGCTATTAAAAGGAATGGATGGGATTTAAGGGGCTAAAATCCCCTTGCTATTTAATTTTGAACAGTAAGGGGGATTTTAGCCCCTCCAATCTCTAAAGGTATAAAGGTATAATCATTTTTATATGGAATTTGTATAAGGCCATTATTATGGTGTGTTTGGCAGTTGGTACCGACTAGTGCAGGTTCGATGTTGGATGCTTGGACTGGCCAGATGATGGGGCTATCGACCAGATGAAGGGGTTGTCGACCGGTCAGCACAATCGATATTAGCCACAGTAGGACTGGCTTGATCGATACTGTTGGGGGCCTTCCTCTTCCGAAGGTCCTCAAAAACATGACTAACCATATGTTTTCAGTATGACATAGACTGTTACAGGAGGCTTCGGCTTTGGGATGAAGGTTTTTTCATGGTAAAGGCATATGCTATATGAAGATACAATCCGAAGGTGACATGGATGGATGCCAAAACTATAGCTAGAGGAGCTTCGGCTTGGTATGATAGCAAAGGATGAAGGACGAAACCGACCTAAAGGGGAAAAGACTATGTAGTCCTTGATAACTTCCATTATAATTAAGAGTAAATGTCAGGGGCATGAATGTAATTTTATCCGGGCGGTGTCCCGTGCCTATAAATAGATGAATAGTAACACAGTACCGTTCACGCTGGATTGTAATCCCTCTCTCGTGTCGTCTTTACCTTCTCACCTTCTGGCAAGCCGAAGGTACCATTGTATTATAAATATCATTGATGTTAATTATTATCTATGGATATAAATGTAAATAAATTGGGAGGATTTAATCATTACCTGCATTCTTTAATGTTCTTTCACATTCTTAATTATATTTACACTTATATGCTGAAATGATGAAGGTATGTCCTTCAAGACCTTCGTCCGAAGATCATTATATCCAAAAGGAAATAATACTTCGAAAGACAAATGTCTTTAACCATTAACAATTGTGTTGCCTTGTTCTTAATTCATAGCATTTGAGAACAAGTGACCAACATTGGCACCCACCTCCGGTGTACTCACTTCCACAACCTTCGGCAAAGCATCAACCTTCGTCATGCCGCCGAAGAAGACAGCAGTGCCAGGGGCTGCACTGCAGCCACTGGACACAAACCAGGAGACGATATCTCTCCGAGAAGCCAGAAGCCAGAAAAGAAAGGCTACCAGCCCAATAGTTCAGGAGGAGGAGCTGGACCAGGAGATCAGGAACCTAGAAGTCATTCATCAGCAGGTGCAAAGGAAAAAGGAGAAGATGGCTCGGCTGGCTGACCTTCAGAAGAAGATCGACGAAGCCGCTGAAGAAATGCGCCATCTTACCCAAGATGACCATGACCAAAGGCCTCAACACAGGGAGCTTCGTCAGGAGAGCTCATTCAACGAAGATGAATGGTATGATGACTTCCATCATGGTAGCTTTACCTTTGATGATGCTTCTCCTCTACCAGCATAATTGCAGGCTATCCCATGGCCACAATCCTACAAGTCACCTCAGTTGCCCATGTATGATGGGCACTCAGATCCAAAGCAATTCTTGATGAGTTACGAAGCAATAATATTTTCGTATGGAGGAAATGTTGCCGTCATGGAAAAGTCCTTCGTCGTGGCAGTCCGAAATGTGGCCCAAACTTGGTACTCTTCTCTCCTGCCAGGGACAATTACGTCGTGGCAGAAGCTCAAGGACATGCTGGTCACCAGTTTCCAAGGCTTTCAAACAAAGCTAGTCATAGCTCAAGCCTTGTTTCAATGTACGCAGGACCATGAGGAATACCTTCAAGCGTATGTTCGAAGGTTTTTGCACTTAAGAGCACAAGCACCCACAGTGTCCAATGAAATTGTCATTGAGACCATGATCAAGGGGCTTCGGCTAGGACCTATAGCTCAATATTTTGCTAGGAAGCCTCCACAAACTGTAGAGAAGCTTCTTTAGAAGATGGATGAGTACATCCGGGCTGACAATGATTTTCGCCAAAGAAGGGAGGAGGCCTACAGGTTTTCTGAGATGACCAGGGGCTTCGGAGAAAGACTTCACCCTAGGCATGTCCGATCAATCCACAACTCCAATACCAATGATGATAGGGCCAGCAATGCTCAACTTAGCCATCATAGTTCTCAGACTTCCAGCATGCAACAGACTTTTTTCAGACCACCAGCTCCGAGAGGTAGAGGAGGAAGAAGTTTTGGTGGTGGTAGGTTTGGCAATCAACCCTAAAAATTGTACTGCCTTTTTTATGGCGAGGACAAGGGCCACACAACAAGGACATGCTAGGTTACCATTCAGAAGCAGAAGGAAATTGCTGAAGCTGAAGCACGGCAGAGTCAGCCGAAGCAAGTCCTCCACACTGCTTCGTGCTACTCTCCTTATGTCCCGGAGTACGTAGGCAACCAACAGCCTACATCCTATGTTGCTTCGGCAAGCCATTCTCAAACTTCCTGGGCCCAGTTGCCGCCACCACCACTGCTAGCACCTGTCTTGGTTCACAGTCAGCAGCCAGAAGGGCACCGCCACGCTCAGCAACAACGCGACCTTTGGGAGGAGTCTGAAGCTCGCACAGTCAATAGCACTGTGCCTGAATCAAAGCACATTTACTGAAAAGGCTACAGTGGTGCGATTAAAGAATATCCTGATCTGATGTATCTTAAATTTTTTCTGCCTTTATATTTTCTCGCAAAGAAAGACAATTCAGGAAGAATTAATATCCAATTTGATGTAATAAAAATAATTTGGTTATATCATCGATTGTGGAAGTAAGTCGTTCCTAATGGAGCGTAGAGTAAATTCCGAAGCTACAAAGTCGTTCCTAAGGGAGCATAGAGTAAATTTCGAAGCTACAAAGTCGTTCCTAAGAGAGCGCAGAGTAAGTTCCGAAGCTACAAAGTCGTTCCTAAGGGAGCAAAGAGTAAGTTCCGAAGCTCCAAAGTCGTTCCTAAGGGAATGCAGAGCTAAGATACCACCTAAATAAAAGGTGAAGAAGCTCCAAAGTCATTCCTAAGGGGATGCAGAGCTAAAATACCACCTAAATTAGAGGTGAAGAAGCTCCAAAGTCGTTCCTAAGGGGATGCATAGCTTAGCTCCAATGTTGTTCCTAAGGTGATGCAGAGCTAAAACACCACCTAAGTAAAGGGTGAAGAGACTCCAAAGCCGTTCCTAAGGGAATGCAGAGTCTACGTGTGTTCTTGTGTGAGTGCGTGTTGTCGGCATAAACATCATGCTGCATCATACCATAACATCATTTTGCATAGCATTACATCATATTGCATCATCAAGAAAATTGTGGAAAGGGAAAAATGATCATACAAAGATATGTGGATTACGAAACAATGTGTTGAAGCACGAAGTATACCTTCGGCAGACATAAATTTACAACAGAAAATCTTCGTCAATAGCGATATTGAACAACAGTTGTGGCTTAGAAGAAGTTTTAATTCTTTGCGAAGCATGAAAAGAAGGGAAGGTGTTTTTTCGCCCAAGGCTCAAAAATGGTATGTACACAAATTTCATACCTCGCAAAGAAACTCAATACATTCATATATATAAATGTCTGATGTTTCTCCCATATACAAATATTACATTTTTCTAGTTAACAAGAATCTAGTCTTCTTTTAGTATTCTTTCGGCAGCTTCATTTACTAGTCTATCAACAACTTTGTCAACGATTTTGTATTGGCGACCTTCATCACGCTTCTTTCATGATGGGGTCAGCCTCAGGATTGAATGGCTCCGGTGGTGGCGAAAGGCCGACTGTAGCGAAGTATATGATAATTAGGGTTCGAAGCTAGAAATGAATAATAAAGCAAAAGGGTGTTAAATAAAGGTACCTATAATCAATGCACGGTCAGCACCTTCTTCAGCTTTCTTTGCCTCTACTTGAGCATCATTGGATTCTTTTTCACTTTTATTTATTGCTTCGTCGGCTATCTCACGGCCGCCCTTCATCCAAACATCAGAATAAAATTTCTGGTCTATCAGAGTAGCTTCGGCCGAAGGTTCCTTCGTATCGTCTATGGAGAAGATGACTTCTTCTTGGGCTGCAGCTTTAACATGTTCATAGCCAGTTTTCTCCAAAACTGCTGCAACCCCACGGGCACCGGCGAAGGCATAAAAATCTTCACGGTCACTAAGTATTTCTTCAAAAGCTTCAACTTCTTCGCCGATCCATTGAATGACTCGTTCAGGATCACCTCGAATAAATTTTTGATCCGATGAGTGTGCACTCACCTTTGCAAAACTGCCTTTCAGTTTCTTTGCGCAATCCAATGATTTTTCATAGCATCTCTCCTTGGATTCACGAAGCTCCTCCACATTCTTTTGCAACCTTGAACTTGTCCATTCACTTATTTCTTGCTTTGCCTTTGCAACTTCAAGATCTTCATTGATTTCGGCAAGCTTTTTCTTTAGGCATTCGACTTCGACTTTATGAGCTTCGGATTGTGCATT
Organism: Zea luxurians; assembly: GCA_029449295.1. Classification (NCBI taxonomy): domain Eukaryota; kingdom Viridiplantae; phylum Streptophyta; class Magnoliopsida; order Poales; family Poaceae; genus Zea; species Zea luxurians. Next base: position 36,251,910 of record JAOPSE010000001.1, on the reverse strand, counting down.
AAGTTTCGCTTCGCTGCTCTTCATCCTGTCCACTAAGGCAAGCAGTATTTTATCTTTTTCAAGCACTTCATTTCTTAGCGTAATAACTTCTGATCGAAGGTTCCCAAGGGCTATTTGGCAGCTTTCGTCTTCTCCGTTCTTTTGTGCTCTTAAAGCCTTACTTAGGATTATGCCCTACAAAAAAAAATAAAAGATCAGCACAAAATAATAATAAGAAAAGATACAAAAGATAACCTATTTATAAGCTAAAAGCATCCTCACCTGCAGACTATTAAAGGCAAAGCCGTCTGCAAGCTGATCCTTCGACATTACAGACAGACCGAGCTCAAGCTTCGGATATCCTATACTATCTGTCATCTCTCGGCAGACAGGTATCTCCTTATCATCCAGAAGGCAATATAAAAAGTCATCCTCATCAGTGTTGTTGTATATCAAGGATCTCTCTGGGTACTTTAGATCCCTGGCGTATTGTTTAGCTTCGGCAATCTGCTCTTTCGACAGCTGCTTCCCCGAAGCATGTCACACGATAAATTCCAGCTCTTCAGCAAGCATTTCGGGAGCAGGAGACTTGACCTTCTTGGGTGCACTTTCTTTTTCCAAGGTCAGAGGAATAGATCCTAAAGCATAAGTCTCAATAGGAGCTGATGGACCAGCTTCGGCAGTATCTAATGTCATGCTAGCTTCACTAGATTTCTTTGGGATTTCACCCTTTCTATCAGGCGCTGAAGCAGGGGTTTGAACTTTTGAAGATTCCATAATAGCGTCTAGTACGCTAGCCATTCTCCTCCTTTTCGGAGTTATTGCAGGAACTTTTGACACCTTTGGCAGCTCCGACTCTTGCAACGGGCTCAGAGCTTTCGGTCGCTCTGCCGATTTCCTTAATTCTGGTTCTTCGGTCGTTTTCTCCCTAGCTTCGGCAGGACGCCTCGACACTTCGATCGTTTTTCTTTTCTGCTGCTCTGCTATTACCTTTGATTTTTGCACTTCGGCCGACTCTCCCTTGGCTTCAGCAAGAGCGGGGTAGTCTGACCCAGGAGCAGATGAAGGCCCTTCAGTAACCTTCGACACTATGGCTGTTTCAATGTGTCTTGGCCGTTGTGTCAAAACTTTAACCTTTTTACCTTCAACGTGGTAGATATAGCTGAAGTAGCAGCCTTTCTTTTCTTTTCCTGTATCACACCTGGTTTTAAGGGACAAAGCCAGGTGCATCTCATACATGCGCCAAAGAAGACAACATATATAATAACAGAGTGTATCGAGATAAATGTCACATTAACATCAGAGTACTTAATACATTGAGGAAGTCTTACAAAATAAAAGATAAATATAAATCAAACTAAAATCCATCTTTGGCGCCAATAAGTCAACTGGGAGACGCCACCTAGATCAGATCAAACTCCTCGTTTTGCGGCTCCTCTTGAACCACATGTTCTTCTCCAGTGGGGGGTGTGAGACAGCAAGGGTGAGCTCACACATGATCATAGCTCAACAAGTTGTGGGGAAACCAGTGGGCATGAAGTCACCAAAGGTGGGAGTTCATGTGATGTGTAAGGCTGATCAACAATAGGGGTTAAAGCTGAGCATTACTTTTAATAAGTTGGTCAAGTTTATTAGCAGTTACTAAATGTAAGTAAATACCAAACCATAATAAAATAATAGAACAAAATTAATAAATAATCCCATGCAATGTAAATGACAAATTGAATTTAAGTTCCATAAATTAATCATGCGAGAGTCGTGAGCTGCTCATGACCGTGAGCTCGGCTAGTATACCAGTTTTACACTCTATAGAGGTTGTACCCTGTACCCACAAGTCATGTTACCCATCTGCCAAGGGATCGTGACTCCCATACACCTCTACCAAGGAAGCGAGGCAGGGCAACACTACGAGGCCTTTACAAAGTTCCACTAGCTTCCGAAAACCTGCTACAGTTTATGGGAAGAGCACTTGCAAGAATCCCTCATCTTACCACCATCGCAGTAAAATCAACCCAAGAACCTCCCTGCATGCAACTCCCCTACTGCCCTTGCCCCTTTCGAGTAAGGTAGTCTTCCATTAGCTTTCCTAATTAGTCAGCCAAGGGCGTCCCATTCCACCCTTGTGGTGGCACGTGTTTCTCAAGTTAAGCTCCATGTTCCAATTGACATTAATGATCTTGACATGAACATAAATAAAATAAAAAAATAATTGGAACATGGACATAATGAAATATTAACCCAAAACCATGTAAAGCAATAACATAACTACCCAAATGATTCAGGGGTAAACACGGTAAAATGGATAAACAAACTAGGGTGACCTATTAGGTCCCATCAAAATGAAACATATGCATGAATAAGTGATATTAAAGAACATTATTGGGTAAAAAGTGGTCAAGGGCACAACTTGCCTTAAATGAGCTCCTGCTTAGCAACTTCTATCTGCTGGGCACCAGGATCTTGTGTCACAGGCTCTTCTACTCGCCACAATACAAACAAGCACAATATATAGAGAAAATTAAGATCACACTAAACATGTAAACAAAGTACATAATAATAATCTACACATTAAAATAAAATCATAGGAACAGGAGTCATTAATTTTGGAGTTATAGATTTTAAATTATGAATTTCGAAAGGTTTTATGTGCTTGAAATAGGATTAAGTGGGAAATTAATTTTCTTTTTGTTTTCATGTCAAAACAGAGACTCTAAGTGATAAACAATAATATTACCAAATTTTAGAAACTGGAATGGAGTAATTTGGACTAAAAATGATTTTTCTATGAATTTTACAAGTTCTAGCAATTTTTTGTGTATTAAAAATCCATTTATAATTTAAATTCTCTGATTTTATAATACTCTGGAGTAGGCCTCAAATTCATAAAAGTCCAGGGACCTTGAGGTAAGAATCCACAGACATAGAGCACATTTCCTGTGGATGGTGGGTTGAATCTCTATTTACCAGGGGGCTCTTATGAAAAATGTGTTCGCGGAGGCGTATCAGACGCCCACAGCCGTACGATTAGAGATCGAGCGCCAGATCAGCCCTAGATTGCCACTAATCGGTACGCAATCTCGTGCGTTAGATTATGGATCAACCGCTAGGATTTAAAATAAAAGTTTAGGGCACACAACCGAACGATCGCCATTCAACGGTGCAGATCCAGTGATTGAAACGGTATCCAATCTTCTAATTTGAGTCATCGGTTGGGAATCGGATGGTGGCCGTGGTTTGGCTGACTCCCTGGCCGGAACAGGGCGGCGCTCGCACCCTGGCCACGGCGCCGACCATGGACGAGCAAGCAATCCCCACAATTAGCGCCCGAAACCCGATCAATCACGATGCTACACCTAAGGAGAATGAAAGCAAACGTGGGCGTGGGCTTCGTACCGGAATTTGCAGTGCAGAGGCCTAGGGCTCCGGTGATGCGCGGATTGGTGGCGGCGCGGTTCAATGGCGAAGAATTCCAAGTGTCGCGTTAACCGATTCCACCCAACGATGCTTCGACACGCCACGGCACACCCAGACGGACCACCACGATGGATTTCCAGCGACGGAGCGCGAACTAACCAAGTGACCCGAGGGCGGCGCGGCGATGGTCCTACCTGCGATGCGGATTCTGCGGCTCGAGTATGCGGAGGGTTCACTGGAGCGCGCACGGCACAGGAGGGGAGGAAGGGTCAGTGCGGGGCACGCTACTCTTTATACCATGGTGCGGGTACTTGCCATCGGCGAAAACCCCGGAGGTGGGAGAGCTCCATGCCGAGATCGCGGGGAGGATGGCGCACGGTTGAGGAGAAAGCACTGACGATGCTGGTCCACCATTCAGCCCAAGCATGCGCGCGCCCTACGGATACCGACATGTGGGCCCGCCTATAAGCCAAACTGGGAAGCGCGGCGGGTTACGGGGGTTCACTGAAAAGTGGGGCAGCCCCGTCATTGAAGGAAGGGCTGGGCCACGCGGGAGCGCTAGGTAAATGGGTCGCGCGGGGAACTGGCGTTCTGGGCCGAATTAAGGTCAGGGCCCAATGGTAATCTTTTCTCTTTTTCTTTTATTATTTTCTCCTTTTCTTTTCAAATTCATAATTTTCAATTCCCTTTCCAACTCAAACTTTATGGTAAATTTTTTCTCTCATTAAAGACTCATCTTAGATATGGTATGGATAAATTTGTATAAATTTAGTATTTATTTCATGATAATTAGTGCTCTCTTTCTCCATTTCTAGAGTTTCTTTTAGATCTTAAATTCCCATTTGGGTATTAATATATTTCTTTTCACATTATTCTATGTTGTCACAAAATGCACACAAAATAAAATCCCAGCATGATGCATGTATTATTTTTTGGTGTCTTTTGTCATTTATTTATTTGTTTAAATGTGGTGTTCACATAAAATGATAAATATAGATAACACATATATATATATATAAATCATTTCTCCTTTTATATTTTTTTCTTACAAAGTGGGTATTACACCCTGCTTTTGCGAGGGATAACAATAGTCTGGGTACACAAAACCAATAACATCAAAAACCTTATTCAATCTCTTCTTGCCTCGCCCTCCGAAGGCCACTGTCATGGCATCATCCTCGGCCCTAGTGTAGGCGTCAAGCAACTCGTCGCTAGTTGCCTCAATGCAATCTAGCCAGTCATCGTTCGGCTCATCAAATTGAATTCTATACCTGAAGGTGTACTTCAGGTAAACCAAACAATCCTGGCTGGACCCAGAAGCAGCTTCGTTCAACATCCCCCAGCCGCTTGCGAGAGGCCACACTCTGTAAGCAATGTGCTCCTGGACTAAGTCTCTGGTGCCAATATATGTGCAAACTGTGTTATACGCAGCTTGGCACGCATGTACGTCATTCCCAAGGGCAATAGATGGCCTCCTGATGCCAAAGCGAGACCAGATAGGGCATTGAATGATACCCTTAATATCTTCTCCTTCGACCATGTCATTTTTCACATAAAACCATTCTTGCATCTAGGCCCCTGGCCACCTCTTCCGAAACGTTGGAACTGGATAGCTCACATCAGAGCAAGGCACGAAGCTGTAGCAACCAAAATTATTGTGATATTGTTCTTTGCCAGTGGCCTTCGAATCGTACGACAGTTCATGAATATTGCAAAAACATCTTGCATTTGGTTCTAACCCCTGGATCCTCATGGCCCAAATAAAAATCCCCATTCTGATGATAGCCTCGGGGGTGAGTTGATGAAGGAATATTTCAAAAGTCTTTAAAACTTCAACTAACAATTTATGTAAAGGGAACCTAAGTCCCGCTTTCATGAAGCTTCTATAAACGACTACTTCGTCACCTTCGGGCAAAGGGGCAGTGCTATCTCCCCCAACCCTCACAATAGAAATATCGTGGAAGTACCTTCCCTTCATTGCATAAATTTGACTTTGTTTGATGGTTGATCTCCCAAAGATAGTATGACTCGGTCGCCAGGGCTGATCTTCGGCACCTTCGTTCCCACTCTCTATGTCAAAATCTTCATTGTCACTGGAACTTTCAGATATTCTAGCAAGTGTCTCACGAGCAATCTTTTCTGTGTTGGTCTCTTCCATGGCTTTGTAAAACCCGGAAAGAGCTAGGTCGTCAGACTTCTTCTCATCAGCCATCAAGTCTGGTTGAAATGTCGAAGCTTAAAATTCAATCAAAACTCGAAAGTGCAAGAAAATTTGGAATGACGAACACCGTGTAAGCAGCTAGAATGGCGTAGCAAATGCTATCAATGAGAGTTCCTATTTATATGCCCAGCGCCTCATGATTTGGTGGGTCCTACATGCCAGCGTCTTTCGCTATTCTAGTGAAGGGAAGGTGTTTTTTCAGACCTTCGGCTAAAGGCCTTCATTCACGTCGCAGTTTAAATTTGTTACAAAGAAACAAATTAACACTGCGAGGGGCTACTGTTGGGGGCCTTCCTCTTCCGAAGGTCCTAAAAACGTGACTAACCATATGTTTTCAGTATGACATAGACTGTTACAGGAGGCTTCAGCTTTGGGATGAAGGTTTTTTCATGGTAAAGGCATATTCTATATGAAGATACAATCCGAATGTGGCATGGATGGATGCCGAAACTATAGCTAGAGGAGCTTCGGCTTGGTATGACAGCAAAAGATGAAGGACAAAACCGACCTAAAGGGGAAAAGACTACGTAGTCCTTGATAACTTCTATTATAATTAAGAGTAAATGTCAGGAGTATGAATGTAATTTTATCCAGGCTGTGTCCCGTGCCTATAAACAGATGAAAGTAACATTGTACCGTTCACGCTGGATTATAATCCCTTTCTCGTGTCGTCTTTACCTTCTCACCTTCTGGCAAACCAAAGGTACCATTGTATTATAAATATCATTGATGTTAATTCTTATCTATGAATATAAATGTAAATAAATTGGGAGGATTTAATCATTACCTGCATTCTTTAATGTTCTTTCGCATTCTTATTTATATTTAACTTATATGCTGAAATGATGAAGGTATGTCCTTCAAGACCTTCGTCTGAAGATCATTATATCCGAAAGGAAATAATACTTTAAAGGATGAAGGTCTTTAACATTAAAAATTGTGTTGCCTTGTTCTTAATTCATAGCATTTGAGAACAAGTGACCAACAGATATCGACCCTGACATTGGAGCACACGTTGTTACCGATCAGGCGTGGTCGGTAGCAGTTGTTGGTAGCTGATGTGGTATCACCAAAGTGGTTGGTGTTATTTTATTAGTTTAAATTAAAAAAACAAAAAAAATCCACCCTATATGTAGAAGGGGTGCTTGGGTTTATTCATACCTCTCGCCCTCATATTCACAAGCACTCCCCTCCATTTGTAGTCTTGCACTCTCCATTTTGGTATGAATCCAAGTACAGACCTAACTTTGATATATTCGCAAACTTTCTCAATGAGCAACCTCCACAACGTCCCAAGGCCCTTGATGGTCAGGGGCAAATATTTATTGATGGTCTTTCTCCCATCCATCATCGGGGAGACAATGCATCTATTCATCCATGTTCCCTGACTCTACAACCTCTATTTTCTTATCTGTATCCTCCTCCACCATATTCATATGAACCTAGTGCCAATGCTCCTCATCCTCCTCCTACTACTACAAAACCTCCTACGACTGACGCTCCTCTTCCTACCACTGAAGCCCCTTCCACTAATTCTCCTCCTCCACAATAATTTACTTATCTATATTCTCCTCCGTACCTATATGGATATCCATATAGCCCTCCTCCTTATGTATCATATAGTGCTCCTCCTATGTTTCCCTCCCCCATAGTGCTCCTCTCACATATGGTGTCCATGCTCCTTTTCGTCCTCCCACGGGCATGGTATTGCCCCCAAGTAGCCACATAGACGTAGCCTCCAACTAGTTCGCGTACTCCAGCGGATCATAGTTCAAACGGGGATGGGACTAGACAATGACGGAGGATGAAAGACTTAAGTACACATATACCTTTAAAAATTCCATACTTTTTTAAAGTCGAGAACATTTTTGAGTTCATAAATTTATAGGTGTCGATAGTTGCCTAGAGGGGGTGAATAGAAGACACCTAAAATTTAAACACTTAAAACAAAAAAACTAGATCCCAAATTACTAGTTAGAGTGAGAGGAAATATAATCCAAGTAAGGGAGATGAGTTCTCTTGCACTTGTTGCCCTTATGAATGTGGAATTAACTTGGAGAGCAACACGAGTGATTTAGAATAAACTAAAATCAAAGCAAGAGAACTTATAGAGGGGGAGGGAAGAACAAATCACAATAAAAGCAAACATGCACAAAGACACATCGATTTGATTTACCGGAGTTCCGTTCCAAAGAACATACGTCTCTTTTGAGGTGTCCTAAAGGACGGGGTCTCTTTCAACCCTCTCAAGCGATTCCAAATATCAAACTTGAGCCCTCTAGATCTTCTAATGAGAGACCATAGTCTTCACAAGGAACTCCATAGACACAGAGCGTCTTGCTAGCTTTTACAACAATGGAACACCAAACACAAGAGCACAAGATCATAGCAACACAATACTCTCACACAAGGCACTAGCACAAGATGCTCTAGAACAACTATCACTTGCATGATTCTCATTAATTGGCACTTGGGAAGCTTTTCATCTATATGGAGTGTTGCTCTAGCTTGTAGGACTTCATTCACAGCTCTTGTCTTAAGAAATGTTCGGTTAGGGGGTATTCATAGCCCCAACCCCTCAATTAGTTGTTGGATGAAATCCCCAAAATCTACACCTGCCCTAGGTGCACTGAACCTCATGCAATACAGGTACAATGCGCCATCAGACCTCTAACAGCCTACAAAATTAACAGAAAGCCTACCTTGTTAGGTGGCATGAAGACATTTTAGACGAGGTCGAGAGGATGGTGGTGGACTACATTACAAGAATGTAGTTTGCCATGTCTATTGTGGGCTTCGACAAGGTCCATTTGAAAGATATGACTTTAGCACAACGCATCCACGACATGAACAAGATGGTAGAGTAGCTCAAGGGCCTTGAGAGGCAGGTAGATCCCATATGGAGGTCGAGTGGCACTCAATGGCCTATAGGGCGATATCGTACGACCTCACTTGTCCTAAAATCCGGAATGTTGATCTCTCCTTGGATCCCATTTTTAGGGGCCTAAGGAGGATACTGAGGCAGAGGCTAGGAGGACCATGCATGATGCCACAAAGCACGTGGCAAAACACTTTGTTTGGGAGGTTGGACACAACTCCAAGGACGACGACAACTATGGGGATGACCCAGTGGTGGTTGTCTTGGACTAAGGATAGGCCGAAGCCCAGGCCCTAGCCATTGTGTCTTTCTTCTTTATTTTTTGGATTAGCTTGTAGGGTCCTAAGAGGCGGAATTGGACCTATGTAGATATTCATGCAGTCTTAGAAAATAGAAATATGTCAAGTGATTTGGCCTCAATCATGTGAACTATATTTCCTACTATTTTGATAAGACTCCTAGGGTGGTGTTAGCAGCAATAGTGGATGCGTGGGTAATCGATGGGCTACTGTACTTAGCGACGTGTCCGGGGGCATTGCTAGACTAGAACCTAACGACTCACCATGTAAGGGCTTTCAATGATTTAGCTAAGAACTAGGGCGGTGCCCCAAACCTAACACACATTGAGACCAAGTACACGAGAGTCGACTGCCAACTAGGGGGCCACGTGGAGTAGTTTGGCGACCCCACACTCGCTATGCCAGGACAAAGTCTAGAATGCCTTAAGCAAGAGAGGGCACAACAGAGACATAATAAACACTTATTTATTTAAGTTGTGGATAGAAACATATCCATAGAACACTGTATACATAGGTAGCCAGAACTATACACGAAAGTCCCCCTACCTGCCATGCGCTAAAAACGTTTGTCAGACAGAGGTACAGAGACGTACCACCGATAGGATTTGACAAAGGGATTGTGGTGTGCTGACTTACTACCCACCACACTTGTCGAGGGCCAACACAGTTATCAGGAAGATGAGCATGGAGAACGTGAACAAAGTTAGGACGAGTACAAGGGACTTTGAGAAGTTTGGGCCACCGGAGCTTAAAACCCTATGTCCCCTTTAGATAGGGTGAATTGCCTAAAATGGCTAAGTGTTTGTCATTGTGTGACCCAATGTTATCTGTCCCCTGTCTAAAGGGCCACCCTCTCCCTTTTGTAGAACAAGGAGACGATGTTACAGTTGGTAAGAGCGGCCAAGCCATAACTTGTCCTATCTTGTAGTTAATAGTTATGCTATTTGACGTCAATCTGAGGTCCTATAGCCACATGTTTGGCTCAAAGTGAATGGCCCTAGCATGTAAAGTTTGTGTAGCTCGTATGGGGCAATGTACACCATCCATCATGCTATAAGAGTGCTAGAAGCTGTGAGCACATCTCGGATGACCGGGGGTTGTATAGACTAGGGTGTATGTCCTAGAAGTTCTAGGTGTGTGATATGGCGTTGTGGAGTGCACTGCCCATGTTGTTACCAAGACACATTGTAGACATGCCTAGAAATGTTGGGCCCCAATTATGAGAAGATGGGCACAGAGTAATTACACCAACACCCGTTCTGTCAAGTATTATTTGTACATCTTCTTTCCCTCATTTGACCAAGTACACAAAATGAGTGGTCCGGACATGTGGCATGCCTAGAGCCCCTAAGAACACCGGACACTCAATTCCACGTGGTGTCTCCAGAGCCCTCCTGGTCAAGGCCATCATGGAGGGATGGGGCCATATGGCGTGCCTAGAGCCTAGGTTCCTTAGGCTCCTGAGGATACTAGGTCCCTAGTTTACGTGTCACCCCTGGAGCCTCCTAGCCAAGGGCATCATGGGGAGGGTCTAGGTGACACGTGGCTCTCTTGGAGCCTAGGAGACTAGGACTTCATAGGTCCCACTTAGTTGCCAGTGGATCAGGATGCGGAGGGGCCCATCCTGGCAAGCCTAGAGGCCTCCTAGGGGTGTGGGGCCCTCAGGAGCATGTGACGTAGCCAGAGCCCGCCAGTTGGCTGTCGGAGTTGTTGCAGGATAGTACCTTTTTCGAAGGCCTGAGTGGCGAGGCCACCCTTATGTTTGCCATGCATACTGAAGACTTTGTAGTGGGGTCTTGTCATCTTAAACCACCTCGATGGTGGGTCTCGTAGCCTATCCTCTCTACGTAGGCTTTGTTTATTTGTAGAGCCTAGGGTACCTGTAACTAGGGGCACTGACAATTAACTTAATTGATAATATTTTTTGGTTCTAGAAAGGTGCACATGAAATAAGTGAATAGAGCACTAAATACAACATTCATTATCTCTAATCTTCCTCTTTGATAGATGATAGCAGAATTGATAACCAATCTTCGCTCACAATGACTAACAATAGGCTAGAAAATCAGCAGTATTTGGCATAGTCAGACTCATGGAGACCCAAATAAATAAAAGGAAGAGATGTTACACCCGGTTTTTAGGGGCAAAACCGAATGCATTTCATATGTGTGTTGGGATCCATTTCCACACATATGTTGACATCACAAGTGTAACATATCAAAAGACAATGCTCAAATCATAAATAAAGAGTAGAGTAACTTTATTACAACTCATATGACATAAGTGTCTTAAACATTATCTCAATAAAACACAATGGTATTCATGGGTGATCTCCCACAGAAAGATGACTGGGTCATCGCTAGATCTAGAAATCATCAATGTCTTCAACAAAGTCTTTCTCTTCACATCCTTCTTATCAAAATATTAGCAAGGGTGAGTACACTTATGGTTGGTACTCGGCAAGTGGGGTGAAGATGCATAGCTAGCAAGGATAAGCTATGGTTTATGGAGTTAGCATTTTAGATGGTCAAGCTTTTATTAACAACATCTATTTACTAATTGTAAGTAATTATCGAACCTAATTAATCATAAGTAATATTCATCATCTCAAAACCACTTAAGTGAACTAGTTGAACCGAAAAGGATCACGAGTCAATCTCCATCTTTAAGTTCAATTATCATGTGAGGATATCGGACGCTCCTAACCATGAGCACGGTGATATATCGGTTTTTACACTCTACAGAGGTGGTACAACTTTACCCACAAACCGTGTATCCCTTCTAGCCTGGGTTTGTAGGTCCCATATTCATTTCCAATGTGAATGGCTAGGGATCCACTATGATGTTTTCACAAAATATACTTAGTACAAAGCCACCTGCTAAGGTTTTCATGTTACTATTGGTGACCCTCTTGGAGCGGTACCTTAGCCAAGGTTACCCCCCCCCCCATGTTAACATGTGCACCAAACCACTTTCGCCCCTTTCTTGCCCACCATTGAGGTAAGGATGCTAATCACTAATCATATTAAGATAATTACCAAAGCCAAATCCATAATAGCACTTGTGGTTGTACTGTTTTCCTAGGTGCTCACGCCATGTTCCAATTTATCACCTATGATATTGTTAATTAACGAATTGACAACAATAACAAAAAAAACTTAATCTTTGAAACATTAATGTAGTACGAGGAGTAACATCATAAAGTTGAGTTTAAGCAGTAGCATACTGTTTAAGCAAAGCATAATTCCTAGGTTAAATCAAGGTATTTGGGTTGGAAAAGACTAGGTGTTGCTATAAAGGTAATCCCATCAAAAAATGCATATCACAAAATGAAAACTTAATTATCATGACGCGGTTCGGATCAAATAGAATATATAGGGGGAAGTCCACTTTGCTTCACAAAGGTCATGAGGGTATTCTTCAAACTGATCCTAATTTTCTACCACATAATCATCTTCTAATAGCCCACATATAAAATAAAAGAAAACATACACCATTCAATAAACGTGCAACATCCATTAAACAAAAGAAAGGTCATGCCTATGACTAAGTGTAAGATGATACATTTTGTATTAATTTCCATGAATATTTATAGATATAATTAATCCAAAATCTAAAAAAGTTACATCTCGCTTAGCACTAAAACTTTAGTATAGGTTGTGTCTTCATCTGAAAGACTGAAATCATTAGGCAATTTTAAAAATTGAGAGCCAAAAAATTGTATTTGGAACCCTAAATATTTTTTCAATAAAAATTTGTTAGTTACAAAGGTATAGTGAACATTCTCACAGTTTTATTTGAAAAAGTTATTAACTTTTTTTACTCCACCTATTTTTAGAGATGGCCACATTATCAAGTAGGGTTGAAAATCGATTTTTTGCTATTTCTGACCGTCCTTAAAAATGTATTTTAAGGATGGTCTATAATATACCATCTACATCAGAAAATGAGGATGTTTCTAGACACGCTTGGTGTTAACAATTGCATTATGAGAAACCTCTGACTTTGCTTCTATAGAAGTATTTCCACTTTGGTGCTTGGTCGTCTAGGTCAAAAATGATGCCATCAAATTAAAAATTTAGGCCTAGTTTGGCACCGAGGGGAGAAAATTCCCTTGTAAACCAGCCCAAGAGGGGTTTTAGATGTCTCGTGTACTTCCCTAGTATTGTTTGGGAAGCAAGGGGCTAATTATCCCTATTCAGCAAAAAAAATACATCAAAAATCAGGAAAAACAAAAGAAAATTTTGAAATATTTAGAAAAAACAGAAACAATAAAACATCACTAAAAATCCAAAAACCTGAAGCACATATGGTTCACGCATTTTAATTTGAATACCATCTAATTTCCAACGAAGCTAATCCATCATCACATCGCACATCTCCATTCACAGGTACAGATAAACAATATAATATAAAAATTGAGTATTAAGAAGTTTGGCACTAGAATAAGACACCTAAAACACGCATGCCACACACCAGCTTAATGCATTTTAGTTTCATGCCAGCTTCCTTCTCCATGCCACCTTCATGCATTGCTTCCACTTAACACACTACAAGTAACAACAATTGCCACAAGTTTTAGTTTACATGGTTACACAATTATATAATTCAATACTAGTAGCATAGAATAGCAGTATGGTTAAACAATGTATATCAGTAGCAGTTAGTAGCTGAAATGAATCAATTTGAATGTGAAGTATAGAACACAAATGCGAAGTATAGAATAATATATAGCAGTAGCAGTTAGTAGCCATCAAGCAAATGTGCAGTATATAACACACAACACAAACAAGGAACCATCTCTATATATTGTGTTTGAAACAAGGAACACTCATCATTCAACAAGCCATAGTAAGGCCAATACATCTAACCTATAGATCATGTTTTTCAACATATGGAGACCAAGATGTATTTATACATTGGAGAACTTGTTTGATCCACTTCACTACAAAAACTAAAGGTTCTCTAATTGCTATTTGCTATAATTTGAGTCAGCCCTTAAACTAGTAAGTGATTCAAAATTAAATTAAAGCATCATTTTCTTAACGGTTATATTGGAGCACTGGATGATTGTTGCAAGCAGTAACAACAGAACTTACTAGCTCACCATTTATGCATGCAACAGTATGGATGACTCTTTGTCGTGTGCATGTATGTACACAATAGTAATGTGGAGTTACTTGGGCCACTTTACAGCAAGCTTTTTTACTTTGTTCCTAATAAATGTGCTTGCTGAAACTGAATGTTGGGACCTTGCTTTTGAATTGATGGTAACTATGTGTCAGAAGCTATAAAGTTATATGGTCATCATAATAGAAATAGAAGGCTCTGCCATGTTAAACTCTTATGGCCAGTGCAGTGCGACAATGGTGAGCTATGTGCACACAATCATTTAATCATTCACGCAAAGAAAACAAATTAATAAAACAACATAACTTACTAGCAGTAAGAAGTTGTTTACCTGTAGCAGCTACTAGCAGTCACACTATTCGTAGCCCATCTCTTCACATCACATGATAGTAGTGAGCATTCTACAAGCACAGTGGAGAAAAATAATCAGCAATAATCATATAAATAAACTTCAATTGCATAGCAACTAAGAATTAGAACTTACCTAATTTTCCTATCCAACCAAAGTAATCTAGCATTGTGGTTTTTTGACCTCATAAACACCTCTCTATTTATTACAGATTCAAAGACCTCCATTGCATATGATTTATCCTCATCTGTGAGCCCATCAATTCTATCCACCTTGTCTAGACAGTTTTCCATAGACACTTATTAAGTAGCTTCGGGCGTTTTAGATGTGGCGCTCCTCTTAAAATCGACAAAACTTTCAATAGTCGCTCCAATTTGGCTTTGCTTGCACTTTCTCCCATTTCCATCTTTTGCATGTTTTGATTGAGCTTCATTTGATATTTCTTGCCATTCCATGGAAAATGGGTTTGTGTGGGGGTTCAAGGGAGAGTGGCTTTGTGCAGAGGTACTCTTGTCTGAATGAGCAGTACCAAGAGGGCCACAAGGAGGGGCAACAAGAGGGCCAACAGGAAGGGCAGAAGGTGGTGACATTTGCTGTGTGTATGTGAAATTCAAATATCCTATAGCTATAGTACCTCAAATGAGAGAAGATGAGTAAAAATACCTTCTAATAAGTATTAAAAAGATATAAGTTATGCGTAAAAATACCTTCGAGCAGGGTTTCCAAAGGGTAGTACAATGGAATGGCTTCTTTTGGTACTTCGCTACCTTTTGGTTAGCCTATATGTGCAAGATGAAACCACATGGATGAGCTTACATGTGCAATATTGAGAAAACATATTCAATATTGAGGAAATGACTTACAAGGATGAGCTTTTCCCAAAGTTCTGGCTCAGCCATTATCATACATAGGAATCATTCCAACCCACCCCCACTTTCTTTTCTTAAATCACTTACTGCCTTATAATGAGATTTAAGCTCCTTATCTTTGTCTTGCATTTGTTGTTTGGAGTAATGGGCAAGAGGGTACCTCTCATTGAACTTGTTTATGATAGTGTTCCATCTCTCTGTAGTCCAACCATTTTGACTTTTGAACTTTGGGTTATCATTATGTTCAAGGAGCACATTGAACAGACCTTTCTCATACACGGTGTTGCAAGCTGCCCTAGAAACATTCTTTGCCATGGCTATATTTCCCAAATAAACTTACTAAACATAAGTCTTTACTACTACGTAATAAAACATAAGTCTTTACTACTACATAACAAAACATAAGTCTTCATTACTATATAATAAGTATAAGAGATCCTAACTAACTATTTTAGGCATCCCACATTTGGAGAGAAATCTGATCTCTCAGGTTGCTTCCATCAGTTGAGTCCAAATCATTGGAGTAGTTGTTGTCTCCCTCTGGGACTTCAACATAGTGGCTTGGAGATATATGATCTGGTTGGTAGTCAAGCCAACCTTCCTCACCGTTTTGCCCTCTAATTATGTTGTGAAAAGCAACAACTGCTACTACGATCTTGATTTGATTTTGGATAGGATGAAATGTTCCTGCTTTGAGAATTGGAAAGCTTTTCTTCAAAACACCAATGGCACTTTCCATGTGGTTGCGGAGAATGGCATTACGATGGTTGAATATCTCACATGACGCCTTCTAAACTCACTGAGGTGATACCTAACTCCTTGGTATGGGGCAATAAAGGATGATGTATTTCAATAACTGTAACACCCAAATTTTGGGATTGGAAATTAGTAGAAGAAATTTGAACAAAATATCATAATGTCTTGGAAATTGGGAAATAAGAAAATGATGGGAAAAGAATTTTTCTTTTTCTTTTAAAGAAAAAAAAAACCATTTATACATCTCATGAAATAAATAGAAAGGAGAATAAAAACTTAAGTTAGTAATATTAAAATAAGTATGGTTTATATTCACCTTTGGGTTTCAATTGATACATTTGAAAAATCTGAAAACTAAAATAAAAACATAAATTTGGATTTGAACTAGAAATAGAAAAGAAAAGGAAAGGCTATATACTTATTAAAAATAAATAAGTGATCCAAACAGTAAAGTCTAAATTTCCTTCAGGATTATATTTGATTTTAGGAACCTGAAATTCAAAGTAAAATGTGAATTGGATTTTGAATAGTTAAAATTAAATTTGAATTTGGAATAGAAAATAGAAAATGAGAGAAAGAATATAAAACAAAAATATAAATAATATATATAAACAAGTATATTCAGAATTAATATCCCTAACTTCACAAAAATAAATTGAAATAATGAGCCATAGAGATTTGAATTTAAGTTTGAATTCAAATTGGATTTGAAAATGAAGAAAAGAAATAGAAAATAAAAAGGAAAAAGAGAAAACCTGCTGTTGGGCCGGCGACTCCACAATTTGGCCCAACTCCACAAGCCTCTGCGCGCACGGCCCAATTCCCCTTCCGCGTCCCCTCACCCTGAGACTGACGGGTGGGCCCCGCCTGGCCGTCTCAGACGGACGACGATCTCGCGCTTCATCCCGCGCCGACACCCCTGGCCCACCGCTCAGCCTCACACACCGCACGACTTGCCCGTTGCTTGTGTCGCTGGAACGTAGGGCCCGCCAGTCAGCTCGTCGTCTTCTTCCTCAACCGAATCGCGGCGGACCGTAACAAACGCCGCGCGTATGCCGACCAAACTCGCCGCGGAATCCGCGATTCGGCCCTCTAACCAACCGGCCGAGACCCCGACGCCTACCTGCCTCTATTTAAACACCGGCCGAGGCGTTGCCCTTACTACAAGACGACCGAAAGCTCCCATTGCCGCCGCGGTGACAGAACTCAGCTCGCCGCGAGCTAAGTGCCTTCCGCCGTCGATTCGCCCCCCCCCCCCCCCCGTTGAGCGTACGGGTTCGTCCCGTGATCCCTTGAAGCCGTTGCAAGAACCTCCCGAGCTTGTCATCGTCCCTCGAACGCCGGATTGCTCGTCGGAGTTGTGAACCCGCACCGTGCCGTGGACTGAGCACCTACGCGGCCGAATCCGTGGTAAAAACTACTCCGGTGAGTTCTCCATCCCCTAACCATCGTGTAGCTCGGTCTAATTTGTAAGCGGCGCTCGGGAATGGCCAATTGAAATCCTCGCCGGCGTGCTTCGCCGTGCGGGGTGGGCGGCGCCGCCGTCGTCAGCATCGAATTGGGGTGATGACTCGTGGCCGTCGGATCCTATTCAACGGCCACGATTAGATCGGGGCGTACCCCTTCGTCATTTTAAATCCGAGCCGTCGAACTTCAATCGTGTGGCTCGGGGTAGTTTGGATCGTGGGCATTCGTGGACCGTGGATCTCTAATCGTACGGTGATCGTTGCGTACCGGTTCGTTTAATGTATGATCTAATCTGGGCGGTTGGCGCGCGATCGGACGGCCAGAACGGCCCGATACCCCTTCGGCCTGGGTATTTTTCTAAAGAACCCCTGGGTTTTACAGAAATAGAACCCGCCGTCCTATGCGACTGTGCTCTGAGTCTGGGACGACTTACACCGAGCCCCCTGCGCTTTCCTATAATTGAGGCCCAGTCCAGTGCAGTAATAAAATGATTAAAAGAATTAGAAATTAGATTTTTAATACAAAAATAATTGCTAGAACTTAGATAATTCATAGAAAATCCATTTTAGCTCCAAATTGAACCATTCCAATTCCTAAAATTTTGTAATAATATTCTCTATCATTTAGAATCACTGTTTTGACATGAACTCTGTCAGAAAATTTATTTATCATTTAATCATATTATAATCACCTTAAATCTTAGGAAATTCATAACTTGAATTCTACAACTCCAAAATTAATAATTCTTTTTCCTGTGATCTTATTTTAATATGTAGATTATTAATATGTATTTTGCATATATGTTTGGTGTAATGTTAATTTTGCCTATACCATGTATGTTTGTATTGCTACGACTAGCAGTGAGGTCACGAGGATCTGAAGAAATCATCCTGGTACCTGGATCTCAAGGCCCAGGCAAGTTGTGCCCTTGATCACTTCTTTTTACCCAGCCATGTTCTGATTAAGCATAATGATCTGCATAGGTTAATTTTGATGGGACCCAATAGGTTACCCTAGTTTGACTATCTTTATACCTTGTTCACCACTGAATCTTTGGGTAGTACTTGCTAGTGCTATATGTGGCTTTGGGTATAGAGATACACATTACTATTCATGATTCGACTTTTGTTATCAGTTGTTATTTATGGTTCATGTTGAGATCATTATGTTAATTGGAACATGGAGAACCACCCGGGAAAACAGTGCTACCACAAGGGTAGTATGGGATGCCCTTGGCTGATTAATTAGGAAAGCTAGTGGAAGACTACCTTACCCGAAAGGGGCAAGGGCAGTAGGGGAGAGGTCAGTGTAGGGAGGCCCTCGGGAGGATTTTGCTGCGATGGCGGTCCTGCAAGGGATTCCTGCACTGGATCTTCCTATAAACTGTAGCGGGTTTTCGGAAGCTAGTGGAACTTTGTAAAGGCCTCGTAGTGTTACCCTGCCTCGCTTCCTTGGTAGAGGTGAATGGGATTCATGACCCCTTGGCAGATGGGTAACACGACTTGTGGGTAAAGATGCGCAACCTCTGCAGAGTGTAAAACTTGTATACTAGCCGTGCTCACGGTCATGAGCAGCTCGGACACTCACATGATTAACTTATGGAACTAAATTCAATTTGTCATATGCATTGCATTGCAGGTGATGTGGTTACTTTTGTTCTATTACTTAATTGGGTTTGGTATTTACTTATACTTAGTAACTGCTAATAAAATTTTGACCAACTTTAAAAGCAATGCTCAGCTCTAACCATCTTCTTTGGTAAGCCTTACACTTTATGAGCTCCCACCTTTGGCGAGTTCATGCACATTATTCCCCACAACTTGTTGAGCAATGAACGTATGTGAGCTCACTCTTGCTGTCTCACATACACCACAGGTCAAGACCAGGTACTGCAGGATGATGCTCATGGAGGATGCTGCGATGAGTTCGTGAGAGGTCTAGGTCGTCGTCTCCCAGTCAACTTTGGGTTGCTGGACCGTTGTCTCCTTATAATGTAATTATTTATTTTGTATAGAACTCCTGTTATATATAAAGTTGTGACATTCGATCCTGTGCCACTATACATCATATGTTTGAGACTTGGTCCCAGCATACCTGGTGTTTATGTTAACCCCGGGTTTTGGACCCCTAAAATCCGGGTGTTACAGAAGTGGTATCAGAGCAATGTTGACTGTAGGACGAAACCTAGATAGAACTGGACAACCATTATCTACTTACCTTTGCTACTCTGATTCTTTCTAAACTCTTCTTAAACTTTTCTCATCTATTTCCGCTTTACTCTGATTATTCTTACCTATTTATTCTAAAGACAAATGTGGATTTCACACTTTGAAATCCTGTACCTGAAATAACTTTTAGGAATAGGAGACCTATTCTTAGGAACAAAAACAAAACTATTTTTATAGATATCTATGGACTTGAATGTTTGTTCTTATGATACTTGTTTGATTTGGATCTTTGATTGAGTGTGATGGGTTGTGGAGTAATGTCCACAATTACATCTGCATATACGTATATGCATAAATAGAATTCATAAGATAATTAAATAACTTAGATCATTCTCCATTAAAATGTATCTACTTCATAGAGATCCCTCTTATCTTAAAAGACTCTCTCTTATCTTAAAGGATTCATCTTATCTTAAAAGATACTCTCTTACCTTAATAGACTCATCTCATCTCGAAAGGATTCTATCCTATCCTAATAGATCTAACTGACCTCAAAAGACTCTACCTTATCCTTATGGATTCATCTTGCCCTAATTAGCATATTGACCCCACTCTAGAGTAACAACCCTGAGATAATCCAAAATTTACTTAGATCTTAACTAGTCTGATCTAGTTATATCCAACCTAATCCAGATTCTATCTAATCTAAATATGACCCAATCTAAAAGTGAGTTATCTAATAAATTAGTTAGTACTAGTGAAATGGATTAGACCTCACTCCTATAAAAATGATTTAAGCTAAAGTGCTGCCCTAAATTAACTTGACCATATACATATGCAACCACCTTACCCATCCGATAGTTGCATAATCCCTCTGTGTTAACCTAATAGAGCTTCTGACCTACCTACACTGTATACCCCATCCTATCTCAAAAGATTCTAAAATATCCTAACAAGATATATCTTACCCTTGATATTCACCTTATATGATCGGTTACCCCCAATCTGGACATAAAACAAAGATTAAGCCCTACCAAAGAATCTTTAGAGTATAACCAGCTACTAGCTTATTCATTCCGCTTATTGAATAATTTCCTTTGCAAAACTATTACCATGTGCCTCTAACTTTCATGGTCAATACCAGGAAAGGAAAGATTATCACGTAACAACAAACAGAAAATGAATCCTCCAAATCCTCCACCTGTTGAGATCAATCAAGTGGTTGCTACCCAAAGACTGGTAATACAACAATTAACAGACCTGGTGACCGAGATGCAAAATCAGATAAGACAACAACGCGAGGAAATACGTCAGGCCCGTCAAGAAATAAGGCAAGCACGGTTGGAAAGACAACAACAACAACCTCCACCACCACCACCAGCTTCACCAAGCTACATAGATATAAATTATGATGATTTGTAAGATCTAGATGTTATTTTAGTTAGTAGATGATATGATATTATTTTAGAAGGAACAATAAGGTCTATTGACCCTATGTTTTGTTAAAAGTATTATACCTCATGCTGAGATTTCTTTGCTTGTGCATATGTTCTGAGAACAATATGAGTAGACATCCCTTTTCTTACAAATCTCGAGGACGAGATTATTTTTAAGGGGGGTAGGATTTGTAACACCCAAATTTTAGGATTGGAAATTAGTAGAAGAAATTTGAACAAAATATCATAATGTCTTGGAAATTGGGAAATAAGAAAATGATGGGAAAAGAATTTTTCTTTTTCTTTTAAAGAAAAAAAAAACCATTTATACATCTCATGAAATAAATAGAAAGGAGAATAAAAACTTAAGTTAGTAATATTAAAATAAGTATGGTTTATATTCACCTTTGGGTTTCAATTGATACATTTGAAAAATCTGAAAACTAAAATAAAAACATAAATTTGGATTTGAACTAGAAATAGAAAAGAAAAGGAAAGGCTATATACTTATTAAAAATAAATAAGTGATCCAAACAGTAAAGTCTAAATTTCCTTCAGGATTATATTTGATTTTAGGAACCTGAAATTCAAAGTAAAATGTGAATTGGATTTTGAATAGTTAAAATTAAATTTGAATTTGGAATAGAAAATAGAAAATGAGAGAAAGAATATAAAACAAAAATATAAATAATATATATAAACAAGTATATTCAGAATTAATATCCCTAACTTCACAAAAATAAATTGAAATAATGAGCCATAGAGATTTGAATTTAAGTTTGAATTCAAATTGGATTTGAAAATGAAGAAAAGAAATAGAAAATAAAAAGGAAAAAGAGAAAACCTGCTGTTGGGCCGGCGACTCCACAATTTGGCCCAACTCCACAAGCCTCTGCGCGCACGGCCCAATTCCCCTTCCGCGTCCCCTCACCCTGAGACTGACGGGTGGGCCCCGCCTGGCCGTCTCAGACGGACGACGATCTCGCGCTTCATCCCGCGCCGACACCCCTGGCCCACCGCTCAGCCTCACACACCGCACGACTTGCCCGTTGCTTGTGTCGCTGGAACGTAGGGCCCGCCAGTCAGCTCGTCGTCTTCTTCCTCAACCGAATCGCGGCGGACCGTAACAAACGCCGCGCGTATGCCGACCAAACTCGCCGCGGAATCCGCGATTCGGCCCTCTAACCAACCGGCCGAGACCCCGACGCCTACCTGCCTCTATTTAAACACCGGCCGAGGCGTTGCCCTTACTACAAGACGACCGAAAGCTCCCATTGCCGCCGCGGTGACAGAACTCAGCTCGCCGCGAGCTAAGTGCCTTCCGCCGTCGATTCGCCCCCCCCCGTTGAGCGTACGGGTTCGTCCCGTGATCCCTTGAAGCCGTTGCAAGAACCTCCCGAGCTTGTCATCGTCCCTCGAACGCCGGATTGCTCGTCGGAGTTGTGAACCCGCACCGTGCCGTGGACTGAGCACCTACGCGGCCGAATCCGTGGTAAAAACTACTCCGGTGAGTTCTCCATCCCCTAACCATCGTGTAGCTCGGTCTAATTTGTAAGCGGCGCTCGGGAATGGCCAATTGAAATCCTCGCCGGCGTGCTTCGCCGTGCGGGGTGGGCGGCGCCGCCGTCGTCAGCATCGAATTGGGGTGATGACTCGTGGCCGTCGGATCCTATTCAACGGCCACGATTAGATCGGGGCGTACCCCTTCGTCATTTTAAATCCGAGCCGTCGAACTTCAATCGTGTGGCTCGGGGTAGTTTGGATCGTGGGCATTCGTGGACCGTGGATCTCTAATCGTACGGTGATCGTTGCGTACCGGTTCGTTTAATGTATGATCTAATCTGGGCGGTTGGCGCGCGATCGGACGGCCAGAACGGCCCGATACCCCTTCGGCCTGGGTATTTTTCTAAAGAACCCCTGGGTTTTACAGAAATAGAACCCGCCGTCCTATGCGACTGTGCTCTGAGTCTGGGACGACTTACACCGAGCCCCCTGCGCTTTCCTATAATTGAGGCCCAGTCCAGTGCAGTAATAAAATGATTAAAAGAATTAGAAATTAGATTTTTAATACAAAAATAATTGCTAGAACTTAGATAATTCATAGAAAATCCATTTTAGCTCCAAATTGAACCATTCCAATTCCTAAAATTTTGTAATAATATTCTCTATCATTTAGAATCACTGTTTTGACATGAACTCTGTCAGAAAATTTATTTATCATTTAATCATATTATAATCACCTTAAATCTTAGGAAATTCATAACTTGAATTCTACAACTCCAAAATTAATAATTCTTTTTCCTGTGATCTTATTTTAATATGTAGATTATTAATATGTATTTTGCATATATGTTTGGTGTAATGTTAATTTTGCCTATACCATGTATGTTTGTATTGCTACGACTAGCAGTGAGGTCACGAGGATCTGAAGAAATCATCCTGGTACCTGGATCTCAAGGCCCAGGCAAGTTGTGCCCTTGATCACTTCTTTTTACCCAGCCATGTTCTGATTAAGCATAATGATCTGCATAGGTTAATTTTGATGGGACCCAATAGGTTACCCTAGTTTGACTATCTTTATACCTTGTTCACCACTGAATCTTTGGGTAGTACTTGCTAGTGCTATATGTGGCTTTGGGTATAGAGATACACATTACTATTCATGATTCGACTTTTGTTATCAGTTGTTATTTATGGTTCATGTTGAGATCATTATGTTAATTGGAACATGGAGAACCACCCGGGAAAACAGTGCTACCACAAGGGTAGTATGGGATGCCCTTGGCTGATTAATTAGGAAAGCTAGTGGAAGACTACCTTACCCGAAAGGGGCAAGGGCAGTAGGGGAGAGGTCAGTGTAGGGAGGCCCTCGGGAGGATTTTGCTGCGATGGCGGTCCTGCAAGGGATTCCTGCACTGGATCTTCCTATAAACTGTAGCGGGTTTTCGGAAGCTAGTGGAACTTTGTAAAGGCCTCGTAGTGTTACCCTGCCTCGCTTCCTTGGTAGAGGTGAATGGGATTCATGACCCCTTGGCAGATGGGTAACACGACTTGTGGGTAAAGATGCGCAACCTCTGCAGAGTGTAAAACTTGTATACTAGCCGTGCTCACGGTCATGAGCAGCTCGGACACTCACATGATTAACTTATGGAACTAAATTCAATTTGTCATATGCATTGCATTGCAGGTGATGTGGTTACTTTTGTTCTATTACTTAATTGGGTTTGGTATTTACTTATACTTAGTAACTGCTAATAAAATTTTGACCAACTTTAAAAGCAATGCTCAGCTCTAACCATCTTCTTTGGTAAGCCTTACACTTTATGAGCTCCCACCTTTGGCGAGTTCATGCACATTATTCCCCACAACTTGTTGAGCAATGAACGTATGTGAGCTCACTCTTGCTGTCTCACATACACCACAGGTCAAGACCAGGTACTGCAGGATGATGCTCATGGAGGATGCTGCGATGAGTTCGTGAGAGGTCTAGGTCGTCGTCTCCCAGTCAACTTTGGGTTGCTGGACCGTTGTCTCCTTATAATGTAATTATTTATTTTGTATAGAACTCCTGTTATATATAAAGTTGTGACATTCGATCCTGTGCCACTATACATCATATGTTTGAGACTTGGTCCCAGCATACCTGGTGTTTATGTTAACCCCGGGTTTTGGACCCCTAAAATCCGGGTGTTACAATAACCACCATCCATAAGATAAAATTTGCCTTCTGGCGCACTGAACCCTTTGCTGATAGCGGATCGAAGGACTCCTGCATCTGAGGTTGAGCCCTCCCATCCACATGAAATAAATATAAAATTTAGATCAAAGTTACATGCTAACATAACGGTTTGTGAAAATGGCACTTTCCTATTTTTGTAAGGAGGAGCCTTACCTTCTGCAATGGTGATAGGTACATGGGTTTCGTCAATTGCTCCAATGCAATTCTGTATAAAAGGAAAGGAAGTTTAGGGCGTGTTAAAAGGAAAAACTAAGGAAATCATGTTTACTATTGACAGGTTACATGAAAAAGGGCATGAACCTAGAATTTGTTACAATTTTTTGATGCGTCTGGGTAGAATTAGGAAGCTTCACGAACCGCTGAGTTAGAGTGGGAACTATATCGAAAACTTCTAATATTTTTCGATGGATAGTCTTTCCACTACGTTGGAAACCCTTTTGAAGCATTTGGTTACTAGCATTGTGGGAGATTATATACATGAACATCCAAGTTGCTCCTCGACGTTAACTCCTTGTGTGTCATGTTAAACCCTCTCTTCTAATAAAATCTTATGTGGTTCTTAATATTTCTAGCTCCATTCAAAAAAACTCAGAATTGCACCAACTCTCATGCCCTTCAAGAATCTCCTTAACCTTATGGGCACCAAAGATAGAAGGTATGGATAAACCTTTTCTTTTCAGAGAGTAGTGGAAGTATAGCAAGGAGAAGAATAAAGAAAAACTCATCGTCTTCTTCTTCCTCCAACAAAAACTGCCTAGCTAGCTCTTCCCAAGAACTGATATCTAGATAAATGGATAGTATAAGAATTTGTACTTAAATATAATCGTATTTACATGAAGAACCACATAAGCAACACGTTGGCTGCTCTAAGGTGAGTTATGTGATCTACCACTGTAAGGAACCACATAAGCAAACTAGCTAGACCATGTAATGAATGAAATAGCTAGACCATCTACTGAATGAAAGCAAAGTAGCTAGAGCATGTTCAGCAAAAAGGCAATGGCGCGGATGGTGGCAGGGGAGGGCGTGATAGCCTAAGATGTGCTCCTATCGCCTCCCCTCGTCGCGGGGAAAGTCACCCGGTGTCAGGTGTCGGGAGAGAACTTGCCCAGGTGATTGGACGGGTAGGAGAGAGCTGCGTTGGGAGAGCGCCTTCCAAACGGACCGAGAAACTTTTCCGGAGCTGGTGTCCACGTAGAATTCGTCCACGGGAAGAAAGGCTGAGTCACCGAGAATTGGGCTTACCAAACTAGTCCTTAAGGCATTGTTTGGGAGCAAGGGTAATGTAGTGAATTGAGGGGCTAAAATTCCTTATTATTCAAAATTCTTGAGGAGATTTAGTCTCCCCTCTGTTACCTTTCCCAAACAAGGACTGAGGTTTATTTGGTCCGTGGATTTTCAAACAAACTCCCTACTAGGCATTAACTATGGTCCGGGATATTGAAAATCGGACGCATGGAGGGACGCCTGTGCTAGGTAAATTTGCTGAGACAAACAATAAGCAAAATCTTTGTGTGGATTTTCTTGAACATGAATGATTCAATTAGCAGTATTTCACTCCTTCCCATTTAAATATATACATAAAACCCCATAAAACTTGTGAGATTTCTTCATGCTGAGAATTCGCAGCAGCTGCATCATTGCGAAATAGCCAGGAGCATCCCTTGAGCAGTTGAGCTGGTGGTTCTAGGAGCATAGGTCGGCTCAGCTGCCTCGAAAACCGAAAAGGAGTAAAAAAAAATACAACTCCATTCTCGCTTGTAAGTTCGAAACACATTTGTCTAAAAACTATAGGCACTGAGTGTGTGCACATATTTCTAATGCATTTTTGCCCGTAACAACATTGTGCCTACTACTACAGTGTACAGTACTACCCTCCAGAAAAGGTTTATTCAGCATCGTTATTTAGGATATTCTGCTCTCAAACAATATTTTGACACACCTCCGCGTATTGCACGGGATTGCCCACGGTGCCTCGGAATTTCCATCCGCATATGTAAGCATCTACTCTGACACCTGCCGGGCTTGTTGTTTCTGCGCCATGCGGAAACTGCACACTCCATCTGCGTCAGCGTCAGCTCTCTATAAAGTTCCTGGCCATGACGTTACAAGCAGGCGTCGTCTCTTGCCGTTGTCTCCTTCGTCGCGCCAAATGGGCGCCTGCTTATATAAGGCCGTCGCGAGCTGAGCACTGGTGGATTCCTCCCTCCCCTCGTGCCAACCCCAGCCTCAGCTCAAGCTTGCGACTTGCGAGTGCGAGGCGGCGGCAATGGCGCTGGAAAAGCTGCAGGTGCTGCACGCGCTGGACGTCGCGGACACGCAGCGATACCACGTCCGCGCGGTGGTCATCGCCGGCATGGGCTTCTTCGCCGACGCGTACGACCTCTTCTGCATCACCCTGGTGACCAAGCTCCTAGGCCGCATCTACTACCACGTCCCGGGGCGGGAGGAGCCCGGGAGGCTGCCGCCCAGGCTGGAGGCCGCCATCAACGGCGTCACCTTCTGCGGCATGATCGTGGGGCAGCTCCTCTTCGGCTGGCTCGGCGACAAGGTCGGCCGGAAGAAGTTCTACGGCAAGACCATCATGCTCATGATCATGGGCTCCTTCCTCTCGGGCCTCTCCTTCGGCAACAGCGCCGACGGCGTCATGGCCACGCTCTGCTTCTTCCGCTTCTGGCTCGGCGTCGGCATCGGCGGCGACTACCCGCTCTCCGCCACCATCATGTCCGAGTACGCCAACAAGCGCACCAGGGGCAGCTTCGTCGCCGCCGTCTTCGCCATGGAAGGCTTCGGTGTCCTCGCCGGCTGCATTGTCACCCTCGTCGTCTCGGCCACCTTCCAAGCGCGCTTGGGCGCGCCCGCCTACGAGGAGGACCCCGCCGCGTCCACCCCGCCGCAGGCCGACTACGCGTGGCGGATCATCCTCATGGTCGGCGCCATCCCGGCCTGCTTCACCTACCACTGGCGGATGCGGATGCCGGAGACAGCGCGCTACACGGCGCTGGTCGCGCGTGACGCCGACAAGGCCGCGCGCGACATGTCCAGGGTGCTGCAGGTGGACATCACGGGCGAGCCGGACAAGGTGGAGAACATCACCCGGGACAGGGGCGACTACGGCGTCTTCTCCCGCCGCTTCGCCCGCCGCCATGGCGCGCACCTCGCCGGCGCCGTCGCCTGCTGGTTCGTGCTCGACGTCGTCTTCTACTCCCAGAACATCCTCCAGGAGGGGATCTTCAGCGACGTCAACTGGGTCCCCAGGGCGCGCACCATGAGCGCCCTCGAGGAGACCTACCGCGTCGGCCGCGCGCACGCCATCATCGCGCTCTGCGGCACGCTGCCGGGCTACTGGTTCACCATCGCCTTCGTCGACGTCGTCGGCCGCAAGGCGATCCAGTTCCTGGGCTTCGCCATGATGATGGGCTTCATGCTCCTCATCGCCGCCTTCTACGACAGCCTCATCAGCCCCGGGCGGCGGATCTGGCTGGTGCTCATGTACACCTTCACCTTCTTCTTCGCCAACTTCGGGCCCAACAGCACCACCTTCATCCTGCCGGCGGAGATCTTCCCGGCGCACCTGCGCACCACGTGCCACGGGATATCGGCCGCCGCGGGGAAGGTCGGCGCGATCGTCGGGACGTTCGGGTTCATGTATGCGGCGCAGAAGGCCGACGGCAGCGAGGCGGCCGAGACAGGGTACCCGTCGGGCATCGGCGTGCGCGCCTCCCTGTTCGTGCTCGCCGCGTCCAATGCGCTGGGGATACTCTTCACCTGCTTCCTGCCGGAGCCCAAGGGGCGGTCGCTGGAGGAGGTGTGCGGCGAAGGCGCCGAGCCCACGATCAGAGATGACACTGACGTCGGTGACTCCAAGATTCTCCCGCTGTAGATGTCCATCTTCATCTTCGACTCTTCGTTACCGGCGCTCATGGCTGACGGGTCACTGGATTTAATTTGTGCTCATGAATTTGGAAGAAATCTAAAACAACAACCTGTCTCCGACACGTTTTTTTTTTTTTTTTTTTGCCGTCCGATGAAGCGCAGTGCATTATAATTCTTTCTAGGCCATTTTATCCGGACGCGTTCGAATTAAGGATAATAGATTTGGACATATATATATATAAACCATATTCATAAGTTGATTAATAAATGTAGATTTAATCTAAAACGAACTATATTTTGGAACGGATGGAGGAGTACTTAATAAATTAGACTAGTTAGTTTAGAATTTGACATTCCATCTCTTTTCAAATTTCATATATAAGTCTATTACAAATTCAAAGTGGTGATGAAAATTGATTTTATGTATCTCCATGCTATATTTCTACTTTGTAATTTATAACATACTCTTCGGCTTGCTCTCCTATAGGAGAAATATAACACATAAATGTCTCCGTCATATGGCCAACAGTGCTACACAAAATATATTTTGCTTAAAATCATATTAGCTTAATTGATCTTTGTCTAAATTACGATTATTAGAACGAAATTCAATTATAAGGATCCAAGAAATAAGATTTAAATAGCCATGAATCTTGCATAGAGAGTAAGTGGATAGCAAACCGCCAATTCTTAGGATAAAAATTATCATGCCAACATTTGTCTTTCCGTGGGTTTATAACTCCCTACCACTAGCTTATTTATACTTATTTAAATTTGAGCTAGTGATTAGTGTTGTTCTTGTAACTAGTTTACTTATATAGCAAAGTAGTTGTTTTGATGTGCTAGTAAGCTTGAGTAGCTTAGCAGGTTTGCTTAATTTATATAGTTAAGATGTTTACCACTTTAGTTTAGCTTACACAGTTTTGCCAGTTGAGTAGTGCTAGTGTGCTTAGACTTTGTGTGCTTTGTTCACTAGTATATGTAAAAGCTCTAAGTTTGATTAAGTACTAGTTGCCTAGAGAATTGTTTAGATGAGTTTAGACCTGAGTATGGACCAACCGACCCAACCAATACAACGGGCGTGTATAGACCATAATTTTTAACCTGTAACAATCCACAAGGCGAACATGGGCCATGATTTTTTTACCCAAAATCCAACCAACCTGGCCCAACATGCCCAACAGAGAAGCACGGGTCAACCTGACCTGACCCTAGGTATGAGTCGGATACAGGTCGTGTCAAACAACCCATGATCTGACCTTGACTTGACCTGAACCCGACCTGATGATCCAATGTTTGAATAGATCTAAATGAGCTCTACCTAGCTCGACACCTTAGATATTTAGCCAAGATATTTATAAGGTGCTAGTAAACAGATAGAAGGAGTATAATATTGGCTAGACCAATTAGTTTAATCCATATTTGTTTTTGTTAGCTGCTATGCTTAAGTTTTAGAAAAGACCGTCCATCCTCCTCTAGTCCATGATCTTGATCATTCACGTGTCTAGGGTTTTGCACGCTCAATGCATTATAATTAGCTACCATCACACCCGTTAACGTTTTGGTTTTAGCTGCAATCTTATTTTCTTCATGAAACAAACATTGTTCATGGCACTTGTATCATCAAGATTGACTCCCTGTTCTTGATCTTGTTTGCATCTGTCAACTAGTTCTTTCGAATTAAGACTTGAACCTCATGCCCGATTTCATATACTTCATGAATATTTGTATTTTCAGATTGTGTTCTTCACATTCTTACCTTTTATTTTTAAAATGAAAACAATTTCCAGCCTTTTGCACATTCATGCATACAACCATACAATAAAATGTAAAGCTCCACAAACAACAACTATCTGATTGAACCATAAACAAAACTAAGCAGCCACAATCCTAGCATTAGATCGCCACACATGGCATGAGAAGATCTCCATAGCCACCCTCTCCAAGGAATGACAGACATCGAGAACTTCTTGGTGAGAATCTTGTTTCTGCAGTCTCCAAAATCGGAGCCAATGTGTTCCTCTGAAAATGACTTGCAGAATTGATGGAATTGATTTAAGATTAAAAACAACGTCATTGCGGCACAACCAAATGGACCAAAACATTGCTGCTACTCCAATTAAAAGTTTCTTTTTGTGTGTCGTTTCTTTGTTGAATTCCCAAGCCCCTATAATATGATTAATAATAAAGGGTTTGTCTATATGGAATACAAAGAAAATGGTTCTCCAAATATTTCTAGCAATATAACAATCAAAGAAAAGGTGTTGAATACTCTCGTTATGATTACAGAAACTACACTTCAAGCTTCCCAACCACATTTGTTTCACTAGGTTATCTTTTGTGAGGATTACACCCCCTCCGTAAAAACCACAGGAAAATTTTAATTTTAAGAGGAGCTTTAGCTTCCAAATCAAATCATAACGATTCCGCATAGGGGAATTCGTTAAAAGAATGTACATAGACTAAACAAAGAAAAGACCATTTTGTTGAGCCCCCAAATAAACCTATCTCTTAGAGTCCAAATCAATTATGGCCAACAAAAGCAAAAAATACAGGTTGGGGATAGCACCAGATAATACATCTGCTACTAAAGACATCTTATTTCTCACCACATTAAAATGATTTGGATATTGGTATTTTAGTGGTCTATTCAAAAGCCATTTGTACTCTCAGAACCTTGTAAATTGACACCTATCTGGATTTGGCCCCAATTGAAAAATTCATTTTTAACCTTCATGAGACCAGACCAGAATTGAGTCTCCTGGTCGTCTTGAAACTTGAGTAAGCGCTAAACGAACTAAATTAATAGGAATACTGCTTAGTACTGAATTAATAAGCACTAAACGACCTCCCAAGGATAGAAATTTTCCTTTCTAGTTACTAAGTGAAAGTCGCCTAGGGGGTGAATAGGCGGAAACTGAAATTCACAAACTTTAAGCACAACTACAAGCCGGGGTTAGCGTTAGAAATAAATTCGAGTCCGAAAGACAGGGCGGAAACAAATCACAAGCAAATAAAGCGGATGACACGGTGATTTGTTTTACTGAGGTTCGGTTCCAAAGAACTTAGTCCCCGTTGAGGTGGTCACAAAGACCGGGTCTCTTTCAACCCTTTCCCTCTCTCAAATGGTCACTTAGACCGAGTGAGCTTTCTTCTTAATCAAACGGGTCACTTAGACCCCTCACAAGGACCACCACACACTTGGTGTCTCTTGCTTTGATTACAAGTCACTTGAGAATAAGAATGTGAATAGAAGAAAGCACGATTGCAAAAGCCAAGCGACAAGAGCGACAAATAACACACAGATCACTCTCTCTCAAGTCACTAATCACTAATGATCACTTGTCTCAATTGTGGAACTTGGAGAGATTGGAAGCTTTGATTGTGTCTTGGAATGGATTGCTAGCTCTTGTATTGAATGTGAGAGATTGGAGTGATTGGTTGAAGTGAATGTAGGTGGTTGGGGTTGTATTTATAGCACCCAACCACTTCCTAGCCGTTGCTTCATTTCTGCCAACCGCGGACGGTCCGCGCTCCTAGTCCGGACGGTCCGCCCCTGCACATCAACGGCTACAATTGCAACGATCAGCAGTAACGGCTATATCAACAGCTACTATGCATTAAATATGTTGTCAGATGTCAGATAAAGGCAGTCGCGGATGGTCCGGTCGTGCACCCTGGACGGTCCGCGAGGACGCTATAATTCATTTTACCGAACGCGTCACCTTCGGGTTTTTCGGTTCTTCACCGATCGAACGGTCCATGCTTGGTCTCAGACGGTGCTTGCTTTTCCGTCGGACGGTCCGTAGTGTAGACTCGCGTTTATGCAGTGTTCCTGTCCGAGGGTCACTTTGGTGTCGCGGACGGTCCGCCACATGGGCCCGGACGGTCCGCGCTTAGTCTGATTTTCCAAAAAGCTTCTCATGTCCGGAATAATCTACGGTATTCTGGACAGTCGATTTAGAATACTTGTAGATGAACTTATGCACCTGTGAAATGATCAACTAGGCAAACTGGTTAGTCCAACAAGGTTTGTGATGGTCGTCAAACACCAAAATCGATTATAGGAAATGTTGAGACTATTTCCCTTTCAATCTCCCCCTTTTTGGTGATTGATGCCAACACAAACCAAAGCAAATACAAAGTGTAGAAATGTAACTAGTTTGCATTTTGACAGATGTGCATAAGTTATTTTGAAATGAAAGCATTTCTAAGCAGATAAGTTTGATATGACAATTTTAACATTTTAGACCACATTTGCACCACTTGTTTTGTTTTTTTTTTTTTGCAAATTCTTTTGAAAAATCTTTTCATAATATTTTTGCAAATAGTCAAAGGTATATGAATAATATTCCGAGAAGCATTTTCAAGATTCGAAATTTTCTCCCCCTATTTCAAATGTTTTTCCTTTGATTAAAACAAAACTCCCCCTGAATGAAATTCTCCTCTTAGTGTTCAAGAGGGTTTTACCAATTGAAAGAAGATTAATTATTTTTAGATACCAATTTGAAAAATACTAACCAAGTGAAAACTTCTTTTAAAAACTTTAAAATTGGTGGTGGTGCGGTCCTTTTGCTTTGGGATAATACTTTCTCCCCCTTTGGCATTAATCGCCAAAAATGGAGACATTTGAGAGCCATTTTTACTTTCTCCCCATTGGTACTAGTAATAAGAGTGAAGATTATACCAAAGTGGAGAGCGGTGCGGAGTGACGGCGAAGGGTAAATAATACCGATAGAGTGGAGTGGCAGCCTTGTCTTCGCTGAAGACTCCATTTCCCTTTCAATCTACGACTTAGCATAGGAATACACTTAAAAACATATTAGTCATAGACATAAAAGAGATATGATCAAAGGTATATAAATGAGCTATGTGTGCAAAGTATCAATCAAAGTTCCGAGAATCAAGAATGTTTAGCTCATTCCTAAGTTTGGTAAAGGTTTTCTCATCTAATGGTTTGGTAAAGATATTGGCTAATTGTTCTTTGGTGCTAACATAAGCAATCTCGATATCCCCCCTTTGTTGGTGATCCCTCAAAAAGTGATACCTAATGGCTATGTGCTTAGTGTGGCTGTGTTCAACGGGATTATCCGCCATGTGGATTGCACTCTCATTATCACATAGAAGAGGGACTTTGCTCAATTTATAGCCATAGTCCCTAAGGGTTTGCCTCATCCAAAGTAATTGCGCACAGCAATGGCCTGCGGCAATGTACTCGGCTTCGGCGGTAGAAAGAGCTACTGAGTTTTGTTTCTTTGAAGCCCAAGACAACGGGGATCTTCCCAAAAACTGACAATGCCCTGATGTGCTCTTCCTATCAATTTTACACCATGCCCAATCAGCATCTGAATATCCTATTAAATCATAGGTGGATCCCTTGGGGTACCAAAGACCAAACTTAGGTGTATGAACTAAATATCTCAAGATTCTTTTCACGGCCATAAGGTGAACTTCCTTAGGATCGGCTTGGAACCTTGTACACATGCATACGGAAAGCATAATATCCGGTCGAGATGCACATAAATAGAGTAAAGAACCTATCATCGACCGGTATACCTTTTGATCTACGGATTTACCTCCCGTGTCGAGGTCGAGATGCCCATTGGTTCCCATGGGTGTCTTGATGGGCTTGGCATCCTTCATTCCAAACTTCGTAAGTATATCTTGAATGTACTTGGTTTGGCTGATGAAGGTGCCCTCTTGGAGTTGCTTTACTTGAAATCCTAAGAAATACTTCAACTCCCCCATCATAGACATCTCGAATTTTTGAATCATAATCCTACTAAACTCTTCACAAGTAGATTTGTTAGTAGACCCAATATGATATCATCAACATAAATTTGGCATACAAACAAATCATTTGCAATAGTTTTAGTAAAGAGAGTAGGATTGGCTTTTCTGACTTTGAAACTATTAGTGATAAAGAAATCTCTTAGGCATTCATACCATGCTCTTGCGGCTTGCTTGAGCCCATAAAGCGCCTTAGAGAGTTTGTAAACATGATTAGGGTACTCACTATCTTCAAAGCCGGGAGGTTGCTCAACATAGACCTCTTCCTTGATTGGTCCATTGAGGAAGGCACTTTTCACGTCCATTTGATAAAGCTTAAAGCCATGGTAAGTAGCATAGGCAAGTAATATACGAATTGACTCAAGCCTAGCTACCCTACACATCAACTGTACAATCGCAACGGTCAGCAGTAACGACTATATCAACGGCTACTATGCATTAAATGTGTCATCAGATGTTAGATAAAGGCAGTCGCGGACAGTCCGGTCGTGCACCCCGGACGATCCGCGAGGACTCTATAATTCATTTTACCGAACCCGTCACCTTTGGGTTTTTCGGTTCTTCACCGACCGGACGGTCCGCGCTTGGTCTCGGACGGTGCTTGCTTTTCCATCGGACGGTCCGTAGTGTAGACTCGCGTTTATGCAGTGTTCCTGTCCGAGGGTCACTTTGGTGTCGCGGACGGTCTGCCACAAGGGCTCAGACGGACCGCGCTTAGTCTGATTTTCCAAAAAGCTTCTCCTGTTCGGAATAATCTACGGTATTCCGGACAGTCGCTTTAGAATACTTGTAGATGAACTTATGCACCTGTGAAATGATCAACTAGGCAAACTGGTTACTCCAACAAGGTTTGTGATGGTCGTCAAACACCAAAATCGATTATAGGAAATGTTGAGACTATTTCCCTTTCACTAAGTCTTTTCTCGAACCTGTATATAACACAACACCACTGAAAATTCCTCAACCTACGGTGCGTCATAGGAATCCCGAGGTATGTAAAAGGTATCGAACCAATACCACAACCAAAAAGACGTGAATAATCATCTTCATGTTCCTTAGCCAAACCACAACAGAATAGTTTACTTTTATGAAAGTTAATCTTTAGACCTGACATTAGCTCGAATGCGGTCAAAAGTAATTCACATTACGAGCTCGTTCCATGTTGTGATCCATAAAACCCACTGTGTCATTTGCATATTGGAGTATAGATAAACCCCCTTGTACAAAATGTGGCACAACCCCTGTGAATTGGCCATATTCTTGGGCTCTCGAAAAAAGAATCGCCAACATATTCGCAACAATATTAAAAAGGATCGGCGAGAGAGGGTCTCCCTATCGTAGGCCTTTATGAGTACTAAAAAAAGGACCTATATCGTCATTGACCTTTACCCCGACATGACCTCTCGAGACTAAAGTTTGAATCCAAGTGCACCATTTAGGTGAGAAACCTTTCATGCACATTGCTTGTTGAAGGAAATCCCATTTAAATTTATCATATGCTTTGTCAAAGTCTAATTTTAGAGTAATACCACTTAATTTCTTTCTATGAAGTTCATTCAAAGTCTCGTGAAGGACTATAACCCTTCGAGAATGTTTCGTCCGGGCATGGATGATGTCTAAGAAGTTTTAATAATCCTATCAGTAACCATACTGATTCTATTTGTGAGAATTTTATTAATTAACTTAAAACTCACATTTAGCAAGCAAATGGCCGGTAGTCCTGAATTTTGATAGCATTACACTTCTTAGGAATTAGTGTAATGACCCCAAAGTTTAGGCTATGAACAAGGAGTAAGTTATTATAAAAATCAGTGAACATTGCCATCAAGTCATTTTTGATGACTTCCTAGAAGACTTGATAAAACTCTGCTGAGAAACCATTAGGTCTAGGCACTTTATTATGTTCCATATGAAAAACTGAAAGGGAAATGACCTCAACCATTTCCTATAATCGATTTTGGTGTTTGACGCCCATCACAAATCTCATGGACTAACTAGTTTGCCTAGTTGATCATTTCTCAAGCGCATAAAGTTCATATACATCAATTCTAAATCGACTGTCCAGAATACGGTAGATTATTCCGAATAAGAGAAGCTTTTTGGAAATTCAGCTATGTGCAGACCGTCCATGACACCAGGGTGAGCATCGGACAGGAACACTGCAAAAACACGAGATAACACTATGGACTGTTCGAAGGAGAAGCGAGCACCGTCCAGGACCAAACTCAGACCGTTCGGCCTCAGGCGTCGACCGTCCAGTCGTTGAAAAACTAGAAAAACCCGAAGGTGACGGGTTCGGTAAAATGTATTTTTAGTGTCCTCGCGGACCATCTAGGATGCACGGCTGGACCATCAGCGACTGCTTTATCTGACATCTGACGACGCATTAAGTGCATTATAGCCGTTGATATAGTCGTTGCTGCTGACCGTTGTGATTTCAGTCGTTGATGTACAGGGGAGGACCGTCCGGACCAGGGATGCGGACCGTCCGCGGTTGGTAGAACAAGGGCAACAGCTAGGAAGTGGTTGGTGGTTATAAATACAACCCCAACCACCTCCATTAAATTGATTCAAGCCTCTCATTCATACACATTCAATACAAGAGCAAGGAATTCATTCCAAGACACATTCAAAGCTTCCAATCCTCTCAAAGTGCCACAATTGAGACAAGTGATCATTAGTGATTAGTGACTTGAGAGAGTGTGATTCGTGTTTCATTAGTTGCCCTTATTGCTTGGCTTTTAATCGTGCTTTTTTCACCTCCTTCTAAACTCTCTAGTGACTTGTAAAGCTAGCAAGAGACACCTAAGTGTGTGGTGGTCCTTGCGGGTCTTTGTGATCCTTGAGATTAAGAAGAAGCACTCAATCAGTCTGAGTGAACGATTGAGACACGGAAAGGGTTGAAAAAGACCTGGCCTTCGTGGCCTCCTCAACGGGGAGTAGGTGCATTGGAACCAAACCTTGGGAAACAAATCGTCGTGTTTATTTATGTTGATCATTACTCTACGATTTGATTCTTCCTCTCCCCTCTCTCTAAAGTTCTCTTTCTCACATTCTTTTGAGTTAGCTCTCAAAGTTATCAGCATTGATTGAGCAACTCATAGCAAGAAGAACTTTCTTTCGCACTCCAAATTCATTATTACTATTTCTAATCCTAACCCCGGGTGAAGTTCGTGTTCAAAGTTTATAATTTACATGTTTCGCCTATTCACCCCCTCTAGGCGACTTTCAATTGGTATCAGAGCCTGGTACTTCATTAGAGTCTAACAACTCAAAGTGATGTCGGGAGAACACGCCAAAAAGGAGTTGATCACCGGGGAAAAGCCCGGATCTTTGGGAAAGAAGAATGAAGGCAAGACTCCATCAAAGGAAGCCGACGACAAGCATAAGGAGGACAAGGATTAATCTGCTGGCTCCATCAAATCACACAAGCGGGGCGACAAGAAGAAGAAAAAGATGAATAAGGTGGTCTACTATGAGACCGACTCATCTACGCCCTCTACCTTCGATGCCAAGTCGACATCTTCAAAGCGCCAAGAGCGTAAGAAGTATAGTAAGATTCCTCTTCGCTATCCTCGCATTCCTAAATGTGCTCCTTTACTTTATGTTCCCGTAGGCAAACCATCATACTTTGATGGTGAAGATTATTGTATGTGGAGTGATAAAATGAGGCATCATCTAACCTCACTCCACGAAAACATTTGGGATATTGTTGAGTTTGGAGCGCGTACACCATAAGTAGGTGATGAGGACTACGACTCCAATGAGGACGACCAAGTGAGGCACTTCAACTCCCAAGCCACCTCTATACTCCTCGCTTCGTTGTGTAGAGAGGAGCACAACAAAGTGCAAGGGTTGAAAAGTGCCAAAGAAATTTGGGACGCCCTCAAGACGGCACACGAAGGGGACAAAGTGACCAAGATCACCAAGCGGGAAACGATCGAGGGAGAACTCGGTCATTTCGTCCTCAACAAAGGAGAAGAGCCACGAGCCATGTATAACTGGCTTAAGACAATGGTGAACCAAGTCTGCAACCTCGGGAGCACCAAGTGGGATGACCATGAAATGGTCAATGTTATTCTAGGATCACTTGTTTTTCGTAACCCCACTCAAGTGCAATTAATTCGTGAGAATCCTAGGTATAAGCAAATGTCTCCCAAGGAGGTGATTGGCAAGTTTGTGAGCTTTGAACTTATGGTCAAAGACTCCAAACACATTGTCAACTTGGAGCAAGGTGCCACCTCCACACCCGAGGCGCAACCTATTGCATTCAAGGCAACCGAAGAAAAGAAGGAAGAGCCTACACCAACCAATAGGCTCCCAATTGATGCCTCCAAGCTTGATAACGAGGAGATGTCTCTTATTATTAAGAGCTTCTGGCAAATACTTAAGCAAAGGAAGAGGAAGGATTACAAACCCTGCTCCAAGAGGGTTTGCTATCGATGTGGTAAGTCTGGTCACTATATTGCAAAATGTCATATGCAAATGATAGTGACAGGGACGGCGACAAGAAAGGGAAGAATAAGATGGAGAAGAGGAAGTACTACAACAAGAAGAAAGGCGACGAGGCACACATGGGAAGGGAATGAGACTCTGATGAGAGCTCCATCGACTCCTCCTCCGATGAGGACGTCGCCAACATCACCACCAACAAGGGTCTTCTCTTCCCTAATGTCGGCCACAAATTTCTCATGGCCAAGGAGGGCGAAAAGAAGAAGATATACTCTAGAGACACCCCCAAATATACTACTTTCGATGATGAGGGTAGCTCTAGTGAAAAGAATGATGATTTGTCTTCTATTTTTGCAAACTTTACCATAGAACAAAAGGAGAAAATTAATGAATTGATAAAAACCATTAACGAGAAGGATGAAATCTTGGAATGCCAAGAAGACTTGCTCGTTAATATAATGAAAAGAAAAAAATTGTTAAGTTAAAAGATGCTTTTGCTCTTGAAGTTGAAAATGCAAAAACTTGACTAAAGAGCTAAATACAAGCAATGATTCAATTTCATGTCTTAAAACTGAAAATGTCAGTTTAATTGCTAATATTGAGGAATTGAATGCTTGCCATGTTCCTACATCTATCATTGAGCATGTTACTATTTGCACTAGATGTAGAGATATTGATGTTAATGCTATGAACGATCACCTGGCTATGTTTAAAGAACAAAATGATCAATTGAATGCCAAAATTGTTGAGCATGAGATAGAAAATGAAAATTTTAAATTTTCTCAAAGTATGCTTTACAATGGCAGACGCCCTGGCATTAAGGATGGGGTTGGTTTCCAACCTAGGAGCCAAAACAACATCAAACTTAATGCCCATAGAAACAAGATCTCCAACTTTATTAAGGGCAAAGCTCCATGATACAAGATAGAGAATGTTACATTTTATATCCTGAAAACTATCCTGAGCATAAGATTAACAGAATTCATCCTAAAAAATATCATCATGTTGCTCATCAAGCTTAAATTTACAGAAATGAGACTTCTAGCTCTAGGCATACAACTCATGTTAAGACACCTAAGAAAAAGTTTGTTGATGCTTAAAATGAACATAGTATTTCATTTAAGACCTTTGATGCATCATTTGTTCTTACTAACAAATTCGGCAAAGTAGTTGCCAGATATACTGGGGCAAGCACAAGAGTCAAAAGACTTGTGTTTGGGTACCCAATGTGCTTGTTTCTAATGTGAAAGGACCCAAGACCATTTGGGTACCTAAGGACAAGGCATAAATTTGTGTTGTTGGTTTATGCATTTGGTGGAACAAGTTGGATAATCGAAAGCGGGTGCACAAACCACATGACAGGGGAGAAAAGAATGTTCTCCTCTTATGAGAAAAATGATGATCCCCAAAGAGCGATCACATTCGGGGATGGAAATCAAGGTTTGGTCAAAGGATTGGGTAAAATTGCTATATCTCCTGACCATTCCATTTCTAATGTATTTCTTGTAGAATCCCTAGGTTACAACTTGCTTTATCTGTCTCATTATGCAAAACGGGCTACAATTGTTTATTCGCTGATGTTGATGTTACCGTCTTTAGAAGAAGTGATGATTCACTAGCTTTTAAGAGAGTGTTAGATGGTAAACTATATTTAGTTTATTTCACTGATAATAATGCTGAACTAGACACATGTCTGATTGCTAAGACTAATATGAGTTGGCTCTGGCATCGCCGACTTGCTCATGTTGGGATGAAGAATCTTCACAAGCTTCTAAAGGGGGAACACATTTTAGGACTAACCAATGTTCATTTTGAGAAAGACATGATTTGTAGTGCATGTCAAGAAGGGAAGCGGGTTGGAGTTCATCATCCACACAAGAATATCATGACGACCGAAAGGCCACTTGAGCTACTCCACATGGATCTATTCGGCCCGGTTGCTTACATAAGCATCGGTGAGAGTAAGTATTGTCTTATAATTGTGGATGATTATTCTCGCTTCACTTGGGTATTCTTTTGCGGGAAAAGTCACAACCCCAAGAAACCTTAAAGAAATTCTTGAGACGAGCTCAAAATGAGTTCAGATTGAGAATTAAAAAGATTAGAAGCAACAATGGAACAGAGTTCAACAACTCTCAAATTGAAGGATTTCTTGAGGAGGGCATCAAGCATGAGTTTTATTCTCCCTACACACCTCAACAAAATGGTGTTGTGGAGAGAAAGAATAGAACTCTTATGGATATGGCAAGGACCATGCTTGAGGAATACAAGACATCGGATCGGTTTTGGGCAGAGGCGATTAACACCGCTTGCTACTCCATCAACCGACTCTACCTTTACCGAATCCTCAAGAAAACATCATATGAACTCCTCATAGGTAAAAAGCCCAATGTTTCTTATTTTAGAGTTTTTGGGAGCAAATGCTTTATTCTTATTAAGAGAGGTAGAAATTCAAATTTTGCTCCTAAAGCAGTAGAAGGTTTTTTACTTGGTTATGACTCAAACACAAGGGCATTAGAGTCTTCAACAAATCCACAGGACTAGTTGAAGTTTCTTGTGACATTGTGTTTGATGAGACTATGGCTCTCAAATAGAGCAAGTTGATCTTGATGAGTTAGATGATGAAGAGGCTCCGTACATCGCGCTAAGGAACATGTCCATTGGAGATGTGTGTCCACAAGAACCCGAAGAGCCTTCACAAGCACAAGATCAACCATCATCTTCCATACAAACATCGTCACCAACTCAAGATGAGGAACTGGCTCAAGAAGAAGAAGATCAAGTTCAAGACAATGAACCACCTCAAGAAGAAGACATCGATCAAGGGGGAGATGAAGTTGATCAAGAAAGGGAGAATGAACAAGAGAATCAAGATCAAAGACCACCTCACCCAAGAGTCCATCAAGCAATTCAACGAGACCACCCTGTCAACTCCATACTTGGTGGCATTCAAAAGGGGGTAACCACTCGCTCTAGAGTTGCTCATTTTTGTGAACATTACTCTTTTGTGTCTTCTATTGAGCCATACAGGATAGAGAATGCACTTAGAGATCCAGACTGGGTGGTGGAAATGCAAGAGGAGCTTAACAACTTCACAAGGAATGAGGTCTAACATTTAGTTCAACGTCCTAATCAAAATGGTGTAGGTACCAAGTGGGTATTCCACAACAAACAAGATGAGCATGGTGTGGTGACTAGAAATAAAGTTCGACTTGTTGCAAAAGGATATTCACAAGTCGAAGGTTTGGATTTCGATGAAACTTATGCACCCGTAGCTAGGCTTGAGTCAATTCGAATATTACTTGCCTATGCTACTTACCATGACTTTAAGTTGTATCAAATGGATGTGAAAAGCGCCTTCCTCAATGGTCATGTCAAGGAAGAGGTGTATGTTGAGCAACCTCCCGGCTTTGAAGATAGTGAGTATCCTACACATGTTTATAAGCTCTCAAAGGTGCTTTATGGGCTCAAACAAGCCCCAATAGTATGGTATGAATGCCTGAGAGACTTTCTTATCACTAATGGTTTTAAAATCAAAAAAAGCTGACCCTACTCTCTTCACAAAAAATTGACAAAGACTTGTTTATATGCCAAATTTATGTTGATGATATTATCTTTGGGTCTACTAACAAGTCATCTTGTGAAGAGTTTAGTAGAATTATGATACAGAAATTTGAGATGTCCATGATGGGGGCGTTGAAGTATTTCCTTGGATTTCAAATCAAGCAACTCCATGAGAGCACTTTCATTAGCCAAACAAAGTACATTCAAGATATTCTCAAGAAATTTGGAATGAAGAATGCCAAACCCATCAAGACTCTTATGGGGACAAATGGGCATCTCGACCTCGACACTGGAGGTGAATCTGTAGATCAAAAGGTATACCGGTCGATGATAGAATCTTTACTCTATTTATGTGCTTCATGACCGGATATTATGCTTTCAGTATGCATGTGTGCAAGATTCCAGGACGACTGAAGGAAATCCACCTAAGGGCCGTGAAAAGAATCATGAGGTATTTAGTTTACACTCCTAAGTTTGGGCTATGGTACCCCAAGGGATCTACCTTTGATCTAATCGGGTATTCTGACGCTGATTATGCCGGATGTAAGATTGATAGAAAGAGTACATCAGGGACTTATCAGTTTCTAGGGAGATCCCTGGTGTCTTAGGCTTCAAAGAAACAAAATTCAGTAGCTCTATCCACCACCGAAGCCGAGTATATTGTTGCACGTCATTGTTGTGCACAATTACTCTAGATGGGGCAAACTCTTAGGGACTATGGCTGCAAATTGAGAAAAGTCCCTCTCCTATGTGACAATGAGAGTGCAATCTGCATGGCGGACAATCCTGTTGAACACAGCCACACATAGCACATAAACATCCGGTATCACTTCTTGAGAGATCACCAACAAAGGGGAGATATCGAAATTGCTTATGTTAGCACCCACAACCAGTTAGCCAATATCTTCACCAAGCCTTTAGATGAAAATACTGTTAGCAAGCTTAGGAATGAACTAAATGTCTTAGATTCTCGGAACTTTGATTGAAATCCTGCACATATCGCTTATTTTATACCTTTGATCATGCCATATCTCTTTCATCTGGTACAAATACATATTTCTTATTCTTCTTGTGCCAAAGCTAAGACTAATGTGCTTCCAAGTGTACTTCTATACTTAGTCTAAGAATGAAAGGGAAATGGAGTTGTAGGCAAAG
Source organism: Zea luxurians (assembly GCA_029449295.1). Taxonomy (NCBI): domain Eukaryota; kingdom Viridiplantae; phylum Streptophyta; class Magnoliopsida; order Poales; family Poaceae; genus Zea; species Zea luxurians. Next base: position 36,208,368 of record JAOPSE010000001.1, on the reverse strand, counting down.
GCAAGGCTTCCACTACAACTTTGTCAGTAACGTATATCCTTTGTCCTACTCATGTATTTACTTTCATATCTTTCTTGTTAAAGGCCTCTAGATTTCTTTGTTTTTAGCGCTTAATGCCAAAGGGGACGAAATTAATAGGCCAAAACAAAAGGACGCACCACCATCCTGTTTTCTTAAAACTTTTTCTAAATTGGAACTATTGCATTTGCAAAAACCCTCTTGACAACTAAGGGGAGAACTTTTTAAGGGGGGAGCTTTCATTTAGCCAAATTAAAAGCATTTGAAAAAGGGTGAGAATCTTTCAAAACTTGAAAATGCATTTAGAAATTATATTCTTATACCATTGGCTAATTGCAAAAGAATTTGAAAAGACTTTTCCAAAAGATTTGCAAAACCAAGCTAAGTGGTGCAAATGTGGTAAATTTTTTTTACTATATCAAAACACTCATATACTTAGAACTGCTTTCACTTCAAAAGTAACTTATGCATATATGTCAAAATGCAAACTAGCTACATTTCTATACTTTATATTTGTTTTGGTTTGTGTTGGCATCAATCACCAAAAAGGGGGAGATTTAAAGCGAAATGACCTCAACCATTTCCTATAATTGATTTTGGTGTTTGATGCCCATCACAAATCTCATGGACCAACTAGTTTGCCTAGTTGATCATTTCTCAGGCGCAAAAAGTTCATATACATCAATTCTAAGTCTACTGTCCGGAATACCGGAGATTATTCCGGACAGGAGAAGCTTTTTAGAAATTCACCTGTGCGTGGACTGTCCGGGGCCTTGCGGCGGACCGTCCACGACACCAGGGTGAGCCTCGAATAGGAACACTGCAATAACACGAGTTAACACTAGGGATGGCAATGAGTACAGATATGGGTAAATAACCGCGGTTATTTACCCGTTGGGTATGGATATGGTGGAATTTCATATCTGCGGGTACGGGTATGGATACTATACGGTATCCACGGGTAATAATTTCGCGGGTATGGATATCTACATCCATATCTGTCACCCGATGGGCATATGACATGTGGACCCAGACATGGCCGCATCCCAGATTCCAGTGCTAGCCCCTCAATGGCCCAGCTCGACAACTCCCTAGCCCCAGCCTCCTGCGTTCATGCCTCCCAGTCCTAGGCTCCCAGCCTCCGAGGTCCCCGGTGGTGATAGGCTTCCAGATGGCTAGATCCCAGCGACCAAGGCACCCAGCGGCCTAGCGCCCTCTCGGTCTCGGTCTCCCACTCTCTCTTGTGTCTTGTCCTCCCAGTTCTAAACCCTAGCCACCAAACCAAGCGTCCGATTGATGTTCTCCAATCTCCACGCAACGCGAGCAGCCAGCGAGGCGCCAACACGAGCAGCCATTGCCCCCAGGTCGGTCGAGCGGGGCGCCGTCGCGCCGAGCTGAGCGGAGAGTGGAGCACCTGCACCGAGCGGCCAGCGAGGCGCCTACGCACCGTGCACCGAGCACATGAGTGGCCAGTGGGGCGTCGAGCACTCGTCTTCTCTGGTAAATTAAACTGGCTTGGATAAATTTGTGTTTCGATTTGGAGTTTTGGACATATTGCTTGTAGGGATTTGAAAAGATTACTTGTATGGATAAATGGATTTTATTTGTGTAGATTGTGATGTCAACTCCTAACGAAAGTAGCAACCCTCAATTTCAACCTCCCTCGTCTCAAGCATCTGTTGAGGGTGGAAGTGAGCTTCTAGAGAATGTGATTAATGTTGAACAGGATGGTGATGAGGATGATGATGAAGTAGAAGTAGAAGAAAATGGGAGAAAAAGAAAATTGAAATATGCAGTGTGGAATGAATTCAAGAGGGTAAAAGTTGGAGATGTTTTGAAGGCAAAATATAATTATTGTTCAAAGAAGCTTCCGATTGTAACAAAGAATGGTACATCTCATTATTGTTTGGTGCTAAAATTATTATTTGATGTTGTTGGAATGTTAAATTGTGATAAATTTCTGTTAGAATGCTGCTGGAATGCTGCTGGAATTTTAGTGGGCGAGCGGGTAACGGATATCCGTTGGATAACGGATACCTGACAGGTACAGGTACGGATACAGATTCGTACCCACGAGCGTAAATGGGTATGGGTATGGATTATGTTTTACCTCGTGGGTATGGATACGCGAACAATATATCTGCATTCTACCCGCCCGATTTCCATCTCTAGTTAACACTATGGACTGTCCGAAGGAAAAACAAGCACCGTCTAGGACCAAGATTGAACCGTCCAGCTTCAGGCGCGGACCGTCCGATCGTTGAAAAACCCGAAGGTAACGTGTTTGGTAAAATGTATTTTTAGCGTTCTCGCAGACCGTTCGGGGTGCACAACCGAACCATCCACGACTGCTTTATCTGACATCTGACAACACATTAAATGCACTATAGATGTTGATATAGTCGTTGCTGCTAACCGTTGCGATTTCAGTCGTTCATTTGTAGGGGCGGACCGTCCGAACCAGGGGTGTGGACCGTCCGCGGTTGGCAGAAAGTGGTTGGTGGCTACAAATACAACTCCAACCACCTCTATTCAATTGATCCAAGCCTCTCATTCATACACATTAGATACAAGAGCAAGGAATTCATTCCAAGACACATTCAAAGCTTTCAATCCTCTCAAAGTGCCACAATTGAGACAAGTGATCATTAGTGATTAGTGACTTGAGAGAGTGTGATTCATGTTTCATTTGTTGCTCTTATTGCTTGGCTTTTAATCGTGCTTTCTTCACCTCCTTCTAAACTCTCTAGTGACTTGTAAAGCTAGCAAGAGACACCTAAGTGTGTGGTGGTCCTTGTGGGGTCTTTGTGATCCTTGAGATTAAGAAGAAGCACTCAATCGGTTTGAGTGATCAATTGAGAGAGGGAAAGGGTTGAAAAAGACCCGGCCTTCGTGGCCTCCTCAACGGGGAGTAGGTTCATTGGAACCGAACCTCAGGAAACAAATTGTCGTGTTCATTTGTGTTGATCATTACTCTATGATTTGATTCTTCCTCTCCCCTCTCTCTAAAGTTCTCTTGCTCAGAATCTTTTGAGTTAGCTCCCAAAGTTATCCGTGTTGATTGAGCAACTCATAGCAAGAAGAACTCTCATCCGCACTCCGAATTCATTATTAATCTCTCTAATACTAACCCCGGGTGAAGTTCGTGTTCAAAGTTTATAATTTATAGGTTTCGCCTATTCACCCGCCTCTGGGCGACTTTCAAAAACAACTTCATGAACTTCATCCAAAGCGAAGGGTGAAGTTGAAATCTCGTTTTCAGCATTAGACACTCGGGGGATATCGTGAGCAAATGATCCAGGTTTCCCAAAAAAGACCTTTGTAATACTTAGTAATGTGACTTTTGAGCCCCTTCTCTTCAATGCGAACCCCATTGTCATCTTCGAGGCTATAAATTCTTTGCTTCTGGTGTTTACCATTTGCCACCAAATGGAAGTATTTTGTGTTATCATCTCCCTCAAGCAGGTGTTTCACTTTTGCTCGCTAGAACTGACGAATTTCCTCTTCTCTCAAAATGGTAGCAAGTTTATCATTAATATATAGTTTCGTAGTTAACTCGTTAGGTAATAAATGAGTAGTTTCTCCTTTTTATCCAACTCATCAATCATCTAAATAATTTGAGATTTCTCCCTTTTAATGGTTACAGTAGTGTTCTTAGCCCAACCCCGCAGGTGTTGATGGAGGGATCTAATCGTATTCTGCCATTTTCCATGGCAGAGACCCCCTCGCTTCTTGTTGCCAAACCAATGAGACCATATCATAAAATCTATCTCTAGAGAGCCATCCTAATACAAACATAAACAACGTGTGCTTACTGAAATGCGAGGCCACTCTGCCGTTAAGTAACAACGGTAAGTGGTCGGAACGAGACCTATCTAGGGCCTCTATAGTAACTTTAGGGAATTTTACTTCCCAATCTGTACTCATCAAAACTCTATCCAACTTCTCGAATGTAGGTGGGTCTATAGGTAAGGGATGGTAGGTTTTTTTGTCTTAACCCCGATGGATCTTTGGCACTTATCTCGGACCGAAGGGGTATCGACCCACATCAACCGTCCGATCGAAAACGTCCGGTCCATATTAGATCCCTCATTATAACGAATTGGTACGCGATCCCGCCCCTCGGATCTAAATCCTACAGTCAGGATTCTATTTAAGCGAGATCTAAACCACACCGTCAGATCCAAGATCTACGGCTCCCGCTAACCGGTATCCGGCTTCTAACCACCACCGTCGATCCCTAGATCAACGGATCATTGTGTATCTCTCTTCTCTAACAATAGAGCACGACGACAGCCATATACTGTGTGGTGGCATTGCACGACAAGCAGCGTGCCCGAAGCCCTAGAGCGAAACCCGTGAATTGGCTAGGTGCTACGTGTACAGGAGGATGGGCGAACAAGATCAAGGGCATCTTACGGTGAATCGTGCATTCCTCATCTTCGGCCATGGCGCATGGCGATTTTTGAGGCGGGGAAATAGCTCCAGTGAGGAATTCTTTCCCAGTTGTCCATCAATTGTGCCCGCCGAGGGCACCCCTTGCTCTAGCGTGCTTCGACGAGGACCCCCGACCACCACACGCAACCCGAACGACCACACCGGCGAGCTTCCTATGGTGGCGGCATGATTTCTCTCTTTCTGTCCTCTTGGGGGTGCTTTGGAATCGGGGTGGCTCACCGAGATGGTGCACGACAATGGTCAATGATGGGGGGAAGAGGTGCCCAACATATATACCCTTGGGCCTGAGAATCTCGGCAAAGAGCAGCCCGAGCCGCCCCCCATATCCATGGCTATCCGGTGGAGTTCGTTATGGGAAGGAGATAGGGCTGACGTTCCGAACCCACCAGCCAGTGGTACAACCCGAGCGCATGTATACATGATCCGTGTGACCGACCCGGGGATCCCGTCGTTTAGCGTTCGCCTGAGAACTTGCGAACGGTGAACGCGCACAGTTGACCTACGGGGCCCGCGCGAAAGTGTGTTGTGCTTGCCTTCCCGGGCCCGTACGTCAGCGAACAACCACGGAGCGTGTGTGGGCGTGTGGCCTGGCGCCATGAGAGACTGATAGGTGGGGGCCACCTGTCGGCGCTGTGAAGAGGATGGGCATGGGATGGCGGGGTGCGAGAAGTGGAGCGGTCGAGCGTCAGGTTTGCATTTCGCTTCTTTTTTTTCTTCTTTTTTTGGGTTTTCTGTTTTCCTTTTTCTAGTTAAAATCCTATTTTTATTCAAATACGATCTTGATTAACAAATTTAAATATAAATGTAACAGACAAAAAAATCCAGCATGAAAGGTTTACCTTTTTTCTATATGCCATGCACACACTATCATTTTATTTTAAAGGAAATATAATTTTTTCAATATAAACTATATATATTAGGAAATAGCTTAATATGATTCTTTTATTAGAGAATATATATACACTTCAACCAGGGATAATTTGATTTATATAAGTCTCTTTGGTTTAATCTTTTATTATAAAAGATATTTATTTTGGGAGAAGTGACTTCAAAGATAAGAAAATTCTTATTAGTAGTATGTATCTATTTTTTTGGTTAGCATATCAATAATCTCAAAATGGAATTGTGGGTGTTACACCCGATGCATATCCCTGGCCCTAACTGCTAGCACTAGGCGCCGCCCTTAAGGCTAGTACAACCTCGGGCACCGAGACGGGCTAGTGCTGTGTGGCTGCGCCAGTGCGCTGGAGCCTGGAGCTCCCAGCTTTCAACTTCCCAACAGCTAGCCCGCCACACCTCATCCAACAAACAACACCTGACTAATTAATACATGTGGATATATATTTTATTATTAATTTTTATCTTGTTGATTGCTAATTCACTATATTTTTTCAGTGCTTAATTATTCAATATTAAACTTTATATCTATTTATCGAATTATTTAATAAATTTACTATAAAATTATATCTGCATTCAATAGAATTGTATATAATTTTTTTTTGTTATTGACGCACCCTATATAAAAGTCCTATGACGCTGCCATATGCTCGCCTCGTGTGGTTTAGCGCCACATTTGGCAGATAAAACTCTTTCTGGTGGAGCATTTTCGTCCGGATTTATTATCTTTTTGTAGGAGAAATAAAATCGCAGTACCTTTATGAGGGCAGAAATAATTAAAAGTTCAAACCATCGTGGGGGGTCCGTCCCAGCACATGTGGCGTCGTTTCCTCGTGTCCCTCCGACACGCCGCCCTCCGTGGCTGCCTGCCGCTAGCCGACGCCGGCGCACATCGCCTTTTCCCGCCTCCGGAACCAACGGCTCACGCTCCCCACCACTTTCCCCGCGCCCCTGCCGCGCACGGGGAAGACCACGAATTCTAGGCCCTTTTCCGCTGCTGGGCCCAGGGACGAACCGACGGCCCTCGTGCCGCCTGCCCGCCCCGAGGCCCCCACTTGCCCCTGCCTCACATCTCACCTTTTGCCTCGGCATATTCGCCTCCGATCGAACGCAGTCGCGGGCCGGTGCGGGTACGCTGCTGGTGAGGCCGAGGCGCCCGCGGCCCACCACCCCATGTCACCATGTGCGGTGGCCGCCGTGCTGGTGCTGCGGGCAGCGCCGGTGCAGCGATTGTGTGGCGCCCGTGCGCTAGCCACTAGGCGGGGCGCACGCCGCCTGTCACGTGGGCGATATTTTTCCTGGCCCTCGGCGGTCGGCTCGCTGCGTCCCGCTTGCTTCCTCTCCTCTACTTGAGTGCCGAGTGCGCCTCCGCGCTCTGCAGTTCCCCGACCCGGAGCCAAAGCCAACAAACAGCCGCTCCGCCTTCCTCCGCGGCTGCAGCCAGCGCGAGGTACCTGGCTGGCATTTTGCATTTGAGGTCCTTTCCTGCTTCCCGATCTTCTCCTCTACGCCCCTTTCGTTTCAAAATGCACTTGGGATTTGGGGGGGCAGTGGGCACTGCAGAGGGGGCTAGCAGCAGTTCTGGGGATTGCATGCTTTTGTCACCGTGAAGTTGTCTTTGTTCTGTGGTTTTGCACTTGGGACTTGACTTCGGATTTTGGACAGTGTGATGTTCGTGTGCACTAAGGTTTGCTAAGCTTACTGCTTATTGTTCCACAATGTGCAAAAACAATCTCATTCTTACTCATCCCCTGCATCCTGCTCCGTGCACGCTCCCGATTTTGGCTTCAGTATCTGGGAGAGTACTATGTTCTCCGTTGGAGCGTCTGCCCGAATCCAGAGGTAGTTTGGTCAGTGGGGGTTCCGAGAAAGTGATCCTGGGGTCACCTCTTCCACAAACGCGTTGCGTTGCTAGAAGTTAACTTAGAGGCACTTAATATGATGTTTTCGTATCAGGGCACCATCTCCTACATGAATCATTACACTCAGTCCTACGTGCCGTCACATGCACACTTCTCTGATGGCAGGATCACGCCTTCTGAACAAATCTAGCACATCTTTTGGATATGCCAATAAAACAATATTGTCCGAAGTACATGGGGGGTTGTATAATAACTTATTGACTCATGATACTTTTCATATTAGATCTAATAATGACACCATCCTTCTCTCAAATCCATCTATGACCACGTATATTCTCAAATCCTTCAATGCTCAACAAGCATTGATAGTAAGTTATATGTAGATCTATCAAATTGTAGTTATTTAATTCATCAAATCTCATCCATTAGGTGGAGTGAATAGGGCTTGGGATTACCCTAGTGCAAGTTTTAACGAAAGTTCATCTGGTCGAAAACTCGAAATACACTTATTATTAGCACTTCTGCTTTGCAATGATTGGACCTTGATACTTTGCATGCTACTCACCTTCATGTCTTGGGTCCTGGCACTGGAGAAAGGGATGGTTCCCAATAAAAGGAAGTAAGAGAATGCCAGGGCCAACTAGGTCCACTAATTATGAATATGACCGCAGGTTGGTAGGACAGTGACCTCGAGTCATGATGATGTGGATTTTCCATGTTTGAAGTTTGAACTAAATACCGAGGAATTTCGTTGCTTCTGGGTAATGAGATTCGGGTATCCCGCTGTGGGGAAAAAAAATGGATTTCCATATTTTGTTATACCCCGAGTAAGCTGTATTGTTTGGACCCTATATCACCCAATCATTTTCTGTAAAAAAAATATCATCAGTCAACTGGAAAAAATTAAAAAAAAACATCTGCCCATGGGTGGTCCTTCTTGGTATAAAAAATACCTAACTTTTTGGACAAATCATTTTTTATAATGACAAAATGTTCTATTTCAGTTGAGTAATATGAACTGCACTTTATTTAACTGGATGTACTCATCCAAGTGGAAATATTTTTTCTTATTTCTTTTATCTTGTAGTTAGTCACACTTATTGAAACAAGGAAACCTTTTTCAAAAACAAAATAAAATTTAAATAACCAAGGGAACTTTTTTTATATATAGTTTGCTGTAAAATCTCCTATGTCTGAGTACAAATGGCTGAACTTGGTAACTGAGCTAGGGTGCATGGTGATCTTGATGTCAGAAACCTCACTTACTTTTTCATTGATTTAGAATCTCGGGTAACTATCTGCAACTCAGCATTAGAAGAAATGGCTTTCTTTGAATGTTGTTTCTGGTTGAACATGACACCCTTCTTCAGGCTATGGGGCTGCTATGCCGTCTCCTCTAATAACTTCAGCATCTTAAGTTTGAGTATTTGCATCCTTTCAGGCAGTTGAAACCTCCAAATGTTATAATTGAATCTAGTCTCATGAACATTTTCTCTAAATCAACATAATATGTACTCCCTCCGTCCTAGAATATAAAAGCCGTGACCATTTTTTATTCTAGTCCCATAATATAAGGTGTGCTCTTTCTAGAGTCTAGACACGCACACATCGATACAGTAGTACTAGTGTTGATATAGAGAAATAAATACATTTCTTGATCTTTGAACTAGAGGTGACTATGCCTTATATACTAGGACGGATGGAGTATCTTCTTTCTTTATGTGCTGCTCTCCTTTGAGAATGAAAAAAATGTGCTTAGGCAATTTGGTTTTTCATTTTTCTCTGAACCAGGATAACATGAAAAACTTCAAAATCTTCATTTGGCATTTGACAGGTCATCATTGAATGGCTGCAACGATGGGTTCAATATCTGCCAATGGTTCTTACCAAACAAATAGGCCCAGTGCACTAAAGCAGGCACCTCACATGCAATTCCAACAATATTGCAACAGTGGACTTAGGTTCTTAAGCAAGCACTCCCAATCCATGCGAAGTAAGATACAGGTGGCTAAAAGAAGAGCTACAGATAATGGAATTCATCCAAAGACTACGGGTCATCGGGCACCTATTGTATGTTCTGCCGCTGGGATGACTATTGTATTTGTTGCAACTGAAGTGCACCCATGGTGCAAAACTGGTGGCCTCGGTGATGTTGTAGGAGGACTGCCCCCAGCTTTGGCTGTAAGTATTCTTGCAACACGTTACTATTTTCAATAACCACGAGTTTAAAAGCTTGAGTCCATTTTGGAAACTAGTTGTTCATTACCAAATTCTTTGGTGATTAGGTCCAATTGAGAATAGCTGACCACCCTTGAATTGAACCATGTCAGCAGAATAACTCAAAGATAGTTTCTGCATACTGTAATGATGCTTAATGCAGTTATCATATCTTTTTCTTCTCTTTGGAGATTGTATTGCATAGACAGTTCTGTGTAAAACAATGTTTTACGCTATGTATATAACTTTTTATAGGCTATGGGACACCGTGTCATGACAATAGCTCCTCGTTATGATCAATACAAGGATGCATGGGATACAAGTGTCCTTGTTGAGGTATATGTTCTGTATTGCTATGTAGCTTGCATTTTACTTGAAGCTGCTTAATGATATTTATATTCTATAAAAAAACTGAAATATGTTTCATTTCCACAGGTAAATATTGGTGACACGGTAGAAACTGTTCGCTTCTTCCACTGCTACAAAAGAGGAGTCGATCGTGTTTTTGTTGATCATCCTATGTTTCTTGAAAAGGTCTGTTGAATCTATTGATGCATTGCATACTTAATTGCTTACTGAATAACCTAAGCATAGATGGTGACCTTTCATTGTTGCATTTGAATCATATACTCCAGGTATGGGGCAAGACTGGAGCAAAATTGTATGGTCCTACTACTGGAACTGACTATCGAGATAACCAGTTGAGGTTCTGCCTTTTGTGCCTTGTAAGTAATCCAATTAGCTTATTAGTCCCATGCATTCTCTTTCCTAATTTAAGGTATACTTTAGTTTTTTTAGTAATCCCCAGCAACTCTTGATCTTTTGGATTCCTAAAAACCCTTATTGGTGAAGAATGTCATTGTAAAATTGTAACTTTCCTTTTTACACAACACAATGGATGATGCAACTTTCCAAGCAAAAGTTGCTGGTGAAATTCTATATTTGTTACAGAAGAGATTGGGAATTTAATGCCTTCGGCTACAATCATTACAGCTAAAACGAAGGAACTCAAACACTGAAGATTGTATAATGTGCCATTTTCGCCTTGTCATATAAGCATTGTTACGACACTGAAAATTACCCTTTTGCCCCAATACTGTTTCAAAACGAAATCAGGAAAGCTCGGCAAGTAATGTTTCCCTGGGTTTTGTAGGCTTTTACGGTCACATTGTGGGTTAGGTTGGTCTTTGGCTTCATATTGTTAGAAATCGAGGATGAAATAGTTTTGAAGGGAAAAAAACTGTCTACTCATTACTCTTACCAAATTTCAAGTTTGGCCCACAGTTGAAGCCTGGTTGCAGGAGGATGGGTTGAAGTATTAATATACTGCCTACATGTCTTCCACTTGGCTTATACATTTTAGTGAATTGGTTCGTGCAGAAGCTCAGTATCTTTCCAAATAAGTATTTAGTTTATTGGCTTCTTCTATGGAAGTTAGGACACATGTGACCACTGACCTTAGGCTGAAATCTTGGGCAAGCCAACTTTTGATTATTCAGAGTACACTGCAATCCAACCAATTTCCTGTTTTATATTAGTTTAGTGATTTTACTTCTAATCCAGTTATTCTTTTAGGCTGCTTTGGAGGCTCCAAGAGTTCTCAATTTCAACAATTCTGAATATTTCTCTGGACCATATGGTAGGTGTGCCTATTATTATATGAATTAACATGGCTACAGTCTCTTACTAGCATTTGTGTTTTTTTTCTTGTAATCAGGGGAAGATGTTGTCTTCATAGCCAATGATTGGCACACTGCTATTTTGCCATGCTATCTGAAGAGCATGTATAAGCCAAATGGAATTTATAAAAATGCTAAGGTCTACCATTTCCTTTTTTTGTTTTGTTTTTTATTTTTTAGCAATCTTGCGGACAAAGTTTGTGGGGTGCAACAAACGATCATTTTAGTTTTCACGCTTCGCTTAGTTTTGTTTCTTGACTGTGATCTTGTAGGTTGCTTTCTGCATACATAATATTGCCTACCAAGGTAGATTTGCCCGAGCAGACTTCGATCTTCTTAATCTACCTAACAGTTTCTTGCCATCATTTGATTTTATTGATGGGTAAGGCGTTCATGTTCTATTGCTTCATAATATCTGTATGTTCTTCTAGCTTCCTTGACATTGGTACAATGCAAATGTGTGCAGACATGTTAAGCCTGTTCTAGGGAGAAAGCTTAACTGGATGAAGGCAGGGATCATTGAGAGTGATCTGGTTCTAACAGTCAGTCCACATTATGTCAAGGAACTCACTTCTGGCCCAGATAAGGGTGTTGAGTTGGATGGTGTCCTTCGCACAAAGCCTCTTGAAATTGGAATCGTAAATGGCATGGATGTTTATGAATGGGATCCTTCAACAGATAAGTACATCAGCGTGAAATATGATGCAACAACGGTAAGGCCTATTATCACATCGCCCGTTCTTACCTCATATGGAGATTTGTTTACTGAATGAAATAATTTGTCAGGTAACTGAAGCAAGGGCTCTCAATAAAGAGAGGTTGCAAGCTGAAGTCGGATTGCCTGTGGACTCGAGCATCCCTGTTATAGTTTTCGTGGGGCGTCTCGAAGAACAGAAAGGGTCCGACATACTCATTGCAGCAATTCCAGAGTTTGTGGGCGAGAATGTCCAGATAATCGTTCTTGTATGTTCCAATTTACAAGTGGTTTCTATTCTTTCGCATGGCACGGTTCACGATCTGATAGTCGCTGAGCAAAAAAAAAATTGTTCTTCAGGGCACGGGAAAGAAGAAGATGGAGGAGGAACTAACGCAGCTGGAAGTGAAATATCCAAACAACGCTAGAGGCATAGCGAAATTCAATGTTCCATTGGCACACATGATGTTTGCCGGGGCTGACTTCATTATCGTCCCGAGCAGGTTTGAGCCATGTGGTCTCATTCAGTTGCAAGGGATGAGATATGGAGTGGTGAGACTTCCTAGCTCCGCTTTGTTACAGCAGTTCAGATTTGAGTGCGCGTAGGATAAATTAATATTAGCAGCCATTTTTTCTTCTCATCTTGATTCCTGTAAAGTGTTAGAAAATACCACGTAGTTAAGCAGCAGACAAAGTGCAAAAGAAAAAGAATGACCATCGATGCTGCAAATATTTTTTTTTGTTTTGCAGATTCCCATCTGTTCATCCACTGGAGGACTTGTCGACACGGTTGAGGAGGGTGTCACCGGATTCCACATGGGTTCTTTCAATGTCGAGGTAAAGAACAACACGGGCTCATTATATTGTTCTCAGGCTCCATAAATGAAAATAGCCTTTGGTTAATCTTCTCCTCCATCTTTTTTAGTGTGAAACTGTAGACCCAGCCGACGTGACAGCAGTAGCGTCAACCGTCACACGAGCCCTGAAGCAGTACGACACCCCGGCATTCCATGAGATGGTTCAGAACTGCATGGCGCAAGACCTGTCCTGGAAGGTACGTATAGGCACATGTATATATATATGCCAGCCAAGTTCTCCGTTTATCGTTGGCATGCAGCTAGGTAACTCGTTGTCGAGATAATAAGGATCACTGACCCCTCTCGTCTCTGGTTCAGGGGCCTGCGAAGAAGTGGGAGGAGGTGCTTCTGGGCCTTGGAGTCGAGGGGAGTCGAGCTGGCATCGACGACGCAGAGGAGATTGCCCCACTTGCCAAGGAAAACGTAGCCACTCCGTGAGGGCTTGGTGGTGCCTCGGACTCGGAAACACGCGTTGGTGATAGGAAGCGTCTTCTAGGATCCTCCTGGGCGACCTTGTGGCTGGTGGAGTGAGGTGTCCAGTCAGACACGGTTTCGCCTCTACTACTGCTACTTCATTGTAATATAATCCTTGGCATTCTAGAAATGCCATGCCTGGTCTCTGTTCTTGCGCAACATACTTCCCGCTTCCGTTCGATCAACAACGGTTATGTAAATATAGCTAATGCCAGTGGGCAGCTCGAATCATCCCAAGTGGTGTAGGGTCACGATGGAGTTGTTTGAAATGGCTCGTTCTTGTGCATAGTTCGCTTCTCAGTGGTTGTTTAAAACAGGAGATAGTGGCTGTCTCTACAAAATAATTTTATGAGAGCAAGTTCCTGCATCTGCAGCCAATACAGCAATCACTGCTGATCAGGCCGAGTGGAAAAATCTATACATTCATGCAGGGCCTAATGACTCAATTTATGTATATGGTTTGAGATGTGGGCATGTTTGTTTTGGCTTATCAACAGCTTCTGCCCGCCAGAAGGGGCAGAGGGGGCTACAAACACCTAGATTTCCAGTCAAACACCCAGATTTCCAGTCAGCTTTTGTGAAAAAACTGAGAATCACTTAAAACCGTTCAAAATCAATGGAAAAACAAAATCAGCCGAGTCGTCACAAAAGTAGGAATCTGTCACTTTCTAACTCCTAAACCATATATACCCCTTCATTTCTCTCCATACGTAATCTCACGATACTTAGATTCTTCTTATAGCAAGATTCTCTCGACAACCAGATTCTCAGAAAAGCTCGTTAGAAAAAAACCGAAACAAACAGTCCTAGCTTTGTCACCCACACCCACCAAAAAAACCCACCACACACCTAGAGGTGGTAATGGATCGCGAACCAAATGTTACTTCACAATTTATTTGAGCCTTTAAATACTATTAGTTCAAAAATGAATAGAAATAGAGCCATATCCTAATCCGATTATACCGCACCCAACCACCCACAAAGCACAAAGTGAATATCTCCTTCAATTTGCTCTACCTATTTCCTAGAGTTACTTAGGATAACATTTATCGGCCTTAGCTGGTCGTTGCGTTACCATAGTGAGACATATAACATCTCTATCTCCATCTCCACTGTTATAAAGCACCAGTTTCTATGGTTCAACGGTTTCTAATCCACGGTCCCAACTTTAAAAAACATATATTTTTTACATCAAACCCACGGTCCTTCACCCGTACATCCATATCGTGCGTCACGCCCAACGCGTAGCCTTTTCACAAATCCCAGACCTTCTCCTAGCTCCGCCGTCGAGCAAACCCCTAGGGGCTTCCTAGCGCCGTCGCCGTGATAGTCTGATGGACGACAGCCTCTACGATGAGTTCGGCAACTAGAGCCCAAAACTCACCGACTCCGTCGTCGTCGGCTCCTCAACATCCTCCACCGTATCTCGTGCACCGTCCCCCACGGCGCACTCTCCGTTGGGCTCCCCCTCTCGCCTTGCGGCACTCATGGATATCGACGAAGACGAGGGCGACCTACTCCCTCAGATTCGAGTACGACGACAAGGTGCTCCTCTCCATCAACAACGAGGTGCTCAACGGAGGTTGTTTAATCATGGAGCTGCTGGCGTCGAACTGATCCACCACTCTGTCCCCCACCCTGGACGCGACGACTATGGAGAATAAAGGTTTTGTTAATTCGTGCTCTATTTTTTCTCCTTGCTGATTTGTGCCCAACACGTGTTCGTTATATCCGCGTTGAAAGCATCTAGGCCCTTGGTTGGTTTTAGTGATTAATGACAATGGAATATTAAATGTGACTAACGTGTGTTTTGTAGAGACAAATGGTAAGTTAGGTCGCATTACAGGTAGATGTACTACAACGGTGAAAACAATCCTGGAGATAAGAACTTGAAGTAACGGCTAAAGCAACAAAAAAAGTGAAGGTCTTCGTATTCCGAGTGTCAAGGAGTTGATGACACTCGTTATATAGTTAGGTCTTTTATTTTGTTCTAGTCGTACTATAAAGAGGGGTTGTCGATGAGTAGTTTGACCAAGAGAGTTATAGTGTAGTGTTGGTGCATATTCACACTCACATATAGTGTTAGGTGTCACTCTAGAACATACTCACGAGTTAGAACGAAAACCGATTTGAAAAACAGAAGAAAATTGAAACTAGGGTTTCTGGCTTAGGGGCACCGGACTGTCCGGTGCGCCCTCTGTCAAGTGTGGCCAGGTTGGCCCGGGGAAGGCCCTTCCACTGCGCAGAAACCCAAGAGCGCAGAGTTCGGAAGATGAATTTTAGTGGCACACCGGACAACGCACCGGACTGTCTGATGCACATCAGACTGTGACTGTTCACTGTCCGGTGTGCCATCTGGCTAACGGCTAGCTGTCAGAACTAGCCGTTGGAGTCGACCGTTGGCGCACCGGTGGCGCACCGGACTGTCCGATGCGCCTATGCGCAGCAAATTTCTGTAACGACTAGTTGGTGGGTGAGGGCTATTTATACCCCCTCCACCCACCATGTTGATTGTCTTGCTGCCCACATTTACTCCTACACTTGGGTAGAGCATTGCAAGCACCACAAAACCTAGTGAGACGATTTGATAATCTTAATCCCGCATTTGGACCTCATTAGCGCTAGAAAGAGCCACCTAGAGCACACACACCGCATGCATTAGGCTTCTCTTGGTCAAGTGAAAGTCTACGACTTGTTACTCTTGGTGATCGACATCACCTAGATGGCTTGGTGGCGTTGGGAGCTCGGTGATCACCTTGGAGATCTTGTTGGTGACCCAGCTCAATTTTGTAAGCGGTCGTGAGGGATCCACCGCGCCGGAGTGGCAAAGGATCATCCCATAGTTAGCACTTGGTTCTGCGAGGACCAAGGGGGAGCGATACCCTTGCGCGGGTGCTCCAACAAGGACTAGGAGAGAGTACCGACTCTTTGATACCTCGGGAAAAATTGGAGGAGTCTTCTAAACCTTGCTTTACATTCCGCACTTAATTCAAGCATTTTACATTGTGTATTTGTTTAGCAAGTATTTGAAGTATTGTCTTAGCATTGTTGTATTTCTAGTATTATTCTCTCATTGCTAGTTGTCGTGGTGAAGTTGGGCTCTTGCTTAGGTTTTAATTAGTGTTGATTTTTAGAAAAGCCTAATTCACCCCCCTCTTGGGAATCATGATCCTTTCAATTGGTATTAGAGCCTTGTTGCTCTTACATTAGCTTAACAGCTAGAGTAATGATATCCGGTGGGGATGGACCTCCTCCCGTTTTTGATGGTGACGATTTTCCATATTGGAAAATTTGTATGGAAGCTTATTTAGAGGATATAGACATTGGTGTCTACAAAGCCGCCACACAAGGTTTCCCCGAACCTAGAGATCCCACAAATCTTGTAGGAGAAGAGTTTAACTATGAGAAATGAAATGTTAAGGCCAAAAACACTCTTTTTAGAGGCCTTTGCAAAGATATGTTTAATAGAGTTAGAAACCATAAAAATGCTCATGATTTGTGGATGGACATATGTGCGCTACATGAAGGAACTAGAAGTGAGCGTGAGGAGAGATATCGCATTGCTATGAGAAAATTAAATTCTTTTGAGATGCTTGCTAATGAAAATGCCAATGCTATGTACTCACGTCTCAATATTCTTGTAGAGGAAGTAAATGGCTTGGGGCTTACACAAATTTCACAACCGGATGTTGTGAGGAAGATTCTCAGTGTCCTCCCAATTGACAAATATGGACACATTGTCACAGTGCTGCATCAGATGGATCTTTCAGTTGCCACTCCTACACAGATATTAGGAAAGATCAATGCTCCTGAGATGTACATGCACATCAATGACAAGGATGAGTCATCTTCCAAGAGAAAGGATTTGGCTCTCAAAGCAAATCAAGAAAGAAAAGGAAAAGCTAAAGTACAAATTGAGGAGGAATACTCAAGTGATGATGATCTTGATGCTAACATTGCCTTGATGGTGAGGAAGACCACCAAGATGTTAAAGAAGCTCAACAGAGAAGGCATCAAGTTTGAATGAAGAAAGAAGAAATTATTTTCCAGTAAAAGAAAGCCCATTTCTGAAATGGATTGCTACAACTGTGGAGAGCTTGGTCATCTTGCTCATCAATGCAACAAGCCCAAGAAGAATAAGTTCAAGGGCAAGAAAGATGACAGTGATGACGAGAAAAAGGAAAAGAGATTCTTCAAGAGGAAGGATGGGAAGCACAAGAGGTTCTACAAAAAGAAAAATGGAAAGCATATATTGTTGGTGACTGGCTCACTGACATTGAGTCATCAAGTGGGTCTTCTTCAAGTGAAGAAGAAAATGATGAAAAAGTTGCTGCCATCGCTAGGGACTTCTCTTCACCACCACCATCACCCTCATCGACTTCTCACCTATGCCTCATGGCTAGAGGTGAACGGAAGGTACAAAATAATAATGATATTATTGATGATAGTGATAGTGATAGTGATGAAGAATTTGCTTCACCTTCCTATGATGAACTAGCTGACTTGCTTAAGGAATACACTCAAATCATTAGGAAGTCAAAAGCTAAGTGTGATAAGTTGAAAGATGAAAATAAATTTTTAAATGCCAAATATGACATAGTTATGAAAGCTAGTGATGAAATAAAAGAAGAAAACAAAACTATGTCATCCACTATAAATGAGCTTATATCCTCCCTAAAAGATGCTAAGGATAAACGTGACAAGTTAAATGAAGCTAATAGGGAGTTGAAAGATAGACTAGTAAAAATTAAGGAAGACTATACTAAGATTAAATTTGATCATGATAATCTTCTTGTTGAAAATGAACTTTTATCTTGCAATACACATGAGGCTATTAACCCTGTTGTTAAGATTGATGTAGAAACCTCATGTGATGATTTGAGCCAAGATGATCAAACTAGTCTTCAAGATGAACTGACCGAAAAAGTTGAAGTTTTGACATTAGACAACCAAAAATTGAAGGGATATTTGACTGATGCAACTACTAGAGGAAAGGTTGCCATTGAGAACAATGACTTCAACAATGAGTTGGCAGTGGATAATGAAAGGCTTAAAAATGAGGTCAAGAAACTTAAGAGTGAAAATGTACATCTTGCAACAAGTGTGTAAAAGTTTAACAAGGGCCAATATCTCCAAAATGAATTGCTCATGAACACTGTCATGAAAAACAACAAGAGTGGTATTGGATATAATTCCTTTGTGCAAAAGAAAGCTACAATTCATTACAAGCCAAAGCAGACTCATAAGCCTATCAAATGCTTTGAGTGTGGAAAAGAAGGTCATTTTTCCCACAACTGCAAAGCCAAGCCACCAACTCCCTTGCCAAAGCACTCAAGACCATTTACCTTCAGTGCTCATTATGTTCTAAGAAAAGTAGCAAATGGAAAAGTCAAAGCTACATTCCTAGGTCCACCAAGCAAGAGTAGACCTAGACAAATTTGGGTTGTAAAGTCCTTGATTGAGAAAGTCACTGGTCCTATGCAATATAGGGCCCTCAAAACTCAAGCTTGAATTGTCTGTGAATGTAGGTGAACTACAAGACCGGTGGGAGCCATTGAGTTATTGACAGTGGATGCACTCAACATATGATAGGCAACCCACGGATGTTCACCTCACTTGATGAGAATGTTGATGGACAAGACAAAATCACATTTGAGGACAATTCAAAGGGAAAAGTTCAAGGATTTAGCAAGTTGGCAATTTCAAATGATCTATCAATTTGAAATGTTCTCTTGGTTGCACCTTTGAGCTTCAACTTATTATCAGTGGGTCAACTCTGTGATCTTGGCTTTCAATGCTTATTCACTCCAACAGAAGTTATTGTATAAAAAATGGATGATGAATCAATGGTGTTCAAAGGATTTAGATACAACAATCTCTACTTAGTGGATTTCACCTCTGAAGATGCAGACTTAAGAACTTGCCTCTTTACCAAAGCATCACTTGGATGGCTATGGCATAGAAGGCTTACACATGTTGGAATGAGCACACTCAAGAAAGTATTAAAGGACATGGTTAGAGGACTAAAGGATGTTGTATTTGAAAAGGACAAGCCTTGTAGTGCATGTCAAGCTGGAAAACAAGTTGCTAACACACATCCTACAAAAGCTTTCATGTCAACATCAAGGCCACTAGAACTACTTCACATGGATCTATTTGGAGCAACAACTTATGCAAGTGCTGGTGGCAACCTCTACTGTCTGGTCATAGTTGATGATTTCTCAAGATACACTTGGGTGTTCTTTCTCCATGATAAATCTGAAGTTGCATCTATATTCAAGAAGTTTGCCAAGAAAGCTCAAAATTAATTTGATTGCAAGATCAAGAAGATTAGAAGTGATAATGGAAAAGAATTTGACAACACCAACATACATGAATACTGTGATGAGATTGGGATCAAGCATAAAGTTTCGGCAACATATACACCTCAACAAAATGGAGTTATTGAAAGGAAGAACAGGACCTTGATCACACTTGCAAGGATAATGATTGATGAGTATAACACACCGGAGAGGTTTTGGGCCGAAGCTGTCAACACTGCATGTTATGCATCAAACATGCTATTTCCTCACCGGCTAGTTGAGAAGACTCCCTATGAACTGCTAAATGGGAAAAAGCCAGACGTTTCCTTCTTTTGGGTGTTTGGATGCAAATGCTACATCTATAAGAAACGCCATCACCTAGGGAAGTTTCAAAGACATTGTGATATTGGTTTTCTACTGGGTTATTCATCAAAGTCCAAAGCATATCGAGTATTCAATCATGCCACTGGCGTGGTAGAAGAAACATATGATGTGGAGTTTGATGAGACTAATGGCTCCCAAGGAGCACTTGAAAATCTTGATGATGTAGGTGATGAGCCACTTAAGGAAGCCATGAAGAACATGCCAATTGGAGCTATCAAACCAAAAGAAGATGAAGAAGAGGTGCAAAACATTGACAGACCTTCTTCATCAAGTGTACCACAAGATGATGAAAAAGATGAGAGGCATGCAAATGAAGATACATTTATCTCTTATGAACAAGCAAGGGTACAAGCCAAAGATGTTGATGCTCCAGGATCTTCTTCCCAAGTGGTTGACAGGAGAAACTCATCACTACTTCAAGCACACCCACAAGATCAAATCATTGGGAGTCCTTCACAAGGGGTTATTACTCGACCACATAGACATGCTTCATTTATTGAACATCACTCTTTTGTTTCTTATGTTGAGCCTACATGTATAGATGAGGCGCTACAGGATCCGGACTGGGTGAACGCCATGCATGAAGAACTAAACAACTTCACCGTAACTAAGTTTGGACCCTGGAGAAGCCTCCACAAGATGCAAGGATCATAGGAACAAAATGGGTGTTCAGAAACAAACAAGATGATCAAGGCGTGATTGTCCAAAACAAGGCAAGACTTGTTGCAAAGGGCTTCTCTCAAGTTGAAGGCTTAGATTTTGGAGAGACCTTTGCACCGGTTGCTCGACTTGAAGCCATTCGTATCCTACTAGCATATGCATCATGCTATGACATAAAACTTTATCAAATGGATGTGAAAAGTGCATTTTTAAATGGCTTTATAAATGAACTTGTATATGTTGAGCAACCACCGGGGTTTGAAGACACTAGATATCCTAATCATGCTTACAGGTTGTCCATGGCGCTATATGGGCTAAAGCAAGCTCCAAGGGCTTGGTATGAGAGTCTTTGTGACTTCCTCATCGAAAAGGGCTTCAAGATCGGGACCGTCGACACAACCTTATTCACAAAGAAACATAACAGTGATATTTTCATTTGTCAAGTATATGTTGATGACATAATCTTTGGCTCGACAAGTGATTATTAGTGCAAGGAATTTGGTGAGTTGATGTCGAAGGAGTTCGAGATGTCTATGATTGGTGAGCTGACGTACTTCCTCGCCTTTCAAGTCAAGCAAATCAAAGATGGTAACTTCCTCTCACAAGAGAAGTATACCAAAGACTTGTTGAAAAGATTCAACATGGAGAAGTGCAAACCAATCAAGACACCTATGCCAACAAATGGACATCTCGACCTAGATGAGGGAGGTAACCCAGTTGATCAAACTCTCTGCCGTTCTATGATTGGTAGTTTATTGTATCTTACCGCATCTAGGCTCGATATAATGTTTAGTGTCTGCATGTGTGCTAGATTTCAATCAAATCCTAAGAAATCTTATATTCGCGCTTTTAAAAGAATTCTTAGGTATCTCAAGCACACCCCAAGCGTTGGCCTTTGGTATCCCAAAGGAGCTACTTTTGATTTAATTGACTATTCCGATTCGGATTATACCGGTTGCAAAATTGATAGAAAAAGTACTTCTGGGGGGTGCCATTTGCTTGGGAAATCACTAGTATCATGGACATCCAAAAAGCAAAATAGTGTTGCCTTGTCAACCGCCGAAGCGGAATACATTGCCACAGGTTCTTGTTGCACACAGATTTTATATATGAAACAAACTCTTCTAGACTATGGTGTAGTTCTAGAAAAGGTACCTTTGTTGTGTGACAATGAGAGTGCTGTTAAAATTGCTAATAATCCTGTACAACACTCTCACACTAAGCACATTGATATCCGTCATCACTTCCTTAGAGATCATGTTGCTAAAGGAGACATTGTTTTAGAAGGAGTGAGGTCGGAAGATCAATTAGCAGATATTTTCACTAAGCCACTTGATAAAACCCACTTTTGCATATTGAGGAATGAATTAAACATACTTAATCTCAGAAATTTTATTTAAGATCTCAAAATGGTGTTGTCAAGCCTGCATTGCATATTTAAATTTCTTGTATTGCATCTAGGGCTTGTCTAACCTAGTTAAGATAACCGCCAACAAAGCGAGTGAAAAAGCTTAACTCGGGCTCAAACCTGACAAGTCTTAGTTTTAAGCTTTTAGTACTTAAATTCCTATTTACTATGCAATTGTTGGTTCTTGAGATATGCATGAGGCACTACACTTAGGGGAGAGTATTCAAAACTCAAATCGTTCATGAAAACCCCTAGTGCAAAGCCAAAATTCAAATATCACCATTTGACTATTTTCTCTAAAAATTATATAGCCTATGACAAAATATTTTGAAAATTATGGGAAAATATATGGGGGTGCCAATACCTGTCCCAACAGGTGTTCTTTTGTGTGATTATAAGTTGTGATTTGGTTTGGTTAAAATTTAGATGAAAATTTGAAAAAATTTCAAAATTCCATCTGTCTGGGCTCACCGGACAGTCCGGTGTGCACCGTACACTACACTGTGCACTGTCCGGTGCACCGGCCGCGCGCGCAGATCCCTTTTCTGCTGTGCGCTGTTCGGTGTGCACCGGACATGCACTGTAGACTGTCTGGTGCACCCATAACTCGTTTGAAAAAAAGGCCTCCAGCCCAAGCCCGAGCCAGAGACCACCTTTCCTCTTCTCTGTGCTCTGGCTCTCTTCTCTAGAGACTCCTCCTCGCCGCCGGCGAGCTCCAGCTGTCCTCCGGCGACCAATCTCCCCCTATGCTCGACTTCTTCCTTCTCTGGTGAGCTCCCCACTGCTTTCCCCCCTCTCTTCTATCCCTCTGCTGTCTGTGTAGAGCTCACCCCATTTCCACCCTTTGGTTCAATTTCAAATCCTTATGCAAATATGTGAATCCAAGCATGTGTCTGTGTGCCCTAGTGCCTCTTCAATACCCCTGCAGGTTCCTAGCTCCCTTTGGGAGTGTTTCAATCTCTAAAATGTCCGTTTCACCAAAACCCTAGAACCCCGCACGCCACGTGCTCGGTGAAATGCCCAAACCAGCCAAATTTGCTCCAGTCAATCCCAAATTTTTGAGGAACCTTCATGACACCTCCAGTAACATATTCGCCAAATTTCATGCCAATCTGATATCCCAGACTCCAAATTTCTACAAATCCCCATTTCTAGCGACCGATTCCGAGCCGAGTGCCCAAATACCACTTTCTTCGCCTAAAATCAAACCAAGTGCACACTTCACTCATATTTACCCATATAAACCTATTCATGAAGTATCGGCTCAATTCCAAGTCATTTCATGCCTCAATTCCAATTTCAAACCTCCTATGGCACTATTCCTCGTTCAAACGCCGTTTTCGCGTCGTTTGATCTCTCTATCGCCAAATCACTCGTTTTCTGTGTCATAATTCTCTGTGTATGTATTTATTCACATTTCATATACTTATGACTATGTACTAATATGTGCTCACCTCTTTTGTCATTTCAGTGACCTCACCTGCCCGTGAGCCCATCTCCTATCCTGTCTAGATTCTTCCTCTCCCGTGAGGTTTCTAGGTATTTGCCACCTTAGTCATAATCATTTCCTCTGCTCTCTTCTCGTGCTCAGTTTTTCTCTCTCATATACAGTCTTCAGGTCAGCATGGTGCGCATGAAGAATGTATCAGCGCCAGGGGGAGGAGACGACGAGGACCCTCATCGCCCCTTCAGGCGGGTCAAGGGGAAGATCGTCTACTTGGAGCAGCAGGAAGGCCGCAAGAAGCGGCGTTTGGATAGAGCAGCCAAAGCAGCTCTAGCAGCAGCAGCAGCAGCTGAGCAGGCAGAGATAGGTGGTCAGCTGCAGATTTCATCCGATCAGATTGCATACAGAGTTCGTCGACTCGCCTCTCGGCCTCACTCCTCCGCTTCCTCTACACCGACCACTGCTACCACTCCACCTCCCACTTCGCCCGCTCCAGTCACTCCTGCGCCATCCACCACCTCAGCCATACCTACCACCTCCACCACTCCCGCTTCCACTGCTCTTCCTCCCGCTCCCTTTTCCTCTCCACCCATTCCACCTGCCCGCTTCCGGGAGCGAGATGAGACCGAGGTGCGACCATTGGCTGCCGATCCTTGTTTGATCGATCTTCAGCGTGTTACAGCGGGCCGGGTACGTCGGTTCAGACACGTATCCGTGGAGTCTTGGCTACCTGCTCAGAGGGACCCTGCAGCGGCAGATCTATTCAGCACCAGGATACATGAGTCATTCTTTCGAGCACAGATGTCAGCCCAGATAGTTCTGCGAGCACACCGGCTATTGGATCTCCCTGCTTTCTTGCTAGCAGCCAGTGCGGACTCTGAGGTGCACCTCTCATATTTGCCTGGACTTCTTACTCTTCTGACTACCAGCGGCATATATGTTGAGGAGTGGGTCCGAGTGTTCTATGCGTCAGTATGGACCGACCCCGATCTCCAGTGGATGAGGTTCTGCTTTGAGCGAGAGGATGTTACTATTCATGCTAGCCAGATTCGCCAGCTGTTTGGATTCACCGAGTCATTGAGTCGCCTTCACAACTTGTGTTATGGTACTTTTGATCCTCCTCGGTGCCCTCATGGCGGAGTTGCTCCAGCTCTAGCTCACGTCGCGGCCCTGTTCCAACCGCCTTTCGAAGATGGGTCGCGACACTCTCCAGCAGATTTCACTCCAGCGGCCAAGTACTTATATCAGCTCATGAGATGGACGCTACTGCCCCGGATGGGTTATAGGGAGGCCACCACTCACATCTAGCTCTAAGCTACTTGGTGCCCTGATCTCACATTTCGAGTTTGATGTAGTTGACTTCCTGAAAGGGAATTATGCCCTTGGGCCATTTCTATAAGTATTTTGGTGATTAGATGTCAACACATATTAATTAAGTTCTTATGTGCTAAATGAGTGATAAGTGCAAATCAAAGAACAAGGTATGTTTCTAGACTTAGTGAATTGTTTCTGAATACTAACATGTTTATCTAAGTGCTAGAAACAATGCCAAGAAAAGAAGAAAGATGTTGGAAAAGAGCTGGTTGTGTACAGCCAAAACCAGCTTGGGCCTGGCACACCGGACTGTCCGGTGGTGCACCGGATAGTGTCCGGTGCCTCAGGCTGGTCAACGGTGAACCGGCTGCTCTCGGGAAACGGCAGAGCGACATGGCTATAAATCACCGGACTGTCCGGTGAGTCATCTGCGCACGCGTCCAAGTCATCAGCGATGAACTCGTCGCTCTCGGGAAAAGAAAAAGGCGACGTGGCTATAATTCATCAGACTGTCCGGTGGTGCACCAGACTGTCCGGTGAGTCAACGGCTCCAGCGGCCAACGGTCGTCCGTGCGATCAACGCGCGATACGTGGTCCACGCCAACGGTCGGTCGGGAACATCGAACTGTCTAGTGTGCACCGGACAGTGTTCGGTGCGCCAACGAGCCCGGAGGACCAACGGTTGGCTGTGCCTGGTGTAACACCCCTGGTGTTACTGTCACTAAAACTTGAGCATAACATCATGAGCATTAGCATATCATGTGTTTGTTACACTTAGAGTGCATTCACTAGGCAAAAAATTTCAAGCAAGTTGTATTGATGTGACTGGTCATGTGTGAAACCCTAGGGTAGGGTACTTAACCCTAAAACAGGCTTAGGAATGACAATGAGGCCCAAACATGAGAAAACTTCAAAACTCATTAGAAATGGTCATAAGATATCACCATTAATGGATTTGAGTGGCATCCAAACCCTAAAAGTGCCAAAAACCCTAAAAAGACCCCTAGAAAACCTTGAGTTGAAACCCTAGGGGGTTATGTGTAAATTTTGCACACTTTTGGACCCAAGTGCAAAAACCAAGGTATTAGGATACCTCAAATCATATGGTTCACACCTTTATGGAATTGCAAAGCAAATTATGGAAGTTGGACCTATTTGCAAAAAGGTACCCTAGGACTCATGTGTGACTAAGTCTAAAAACCAGTGAACAGGGCTGACTTTGGAGCTATGTAGTTCTAAAAATACAAGGAAGTTGCCTAGGGTCAACACATCAAAATTGTAGAACTATAATAGGAGAACAACTTTGCTTAAGTACTTAAGTCTTGGTATTATACAAAATTAAGAGTTAAATGAGTTTGAAGTTGGGCTGTCAGGATGAGAATCTATGATGTTCAGAAAAAACCAGTGGTATAGGACCAACTTCAGGATCAGGTGGAGCTCGATTTAATGGGTAATTGGCTAAGACCTTTGTAGCAAGATTAAAGTTGGATTATAAGGGAGTAACTTTGGTACATACATCTTCTCTGGTTGTTGTACAAAAATTAAAGAAACAACAGCCCGAAGTTGCTCTGTCAAAACCATGTCGAGCTATTGTAGTATTACTGAAAACTGAATTCAAGAACAGGAATGGTCACAGTGGAATGGGGCCGAATTGGAAGCACCATATCTTTGATTCCATTCGGTTTTGGTCCAAGGATCCTATATTAAGTGTGAAGACTGTTGTTCAGTAAACAATATTTATTAATGGGGATCACCTTGTTTTTAACACAAATCAAGAGAAAAGGAGGGTGAAAGGGGGTCGGTTCAGTAAAGCGCTGAAGATCAGAACACTGAAATATCTGAAAAGCGAGGACAAAGATCAGGGGCACTGTAGAATCGGATGTGTTCAAGTGATTTGGGGTAAGGATCGACAGCGGGGAGATAGCTTCGGACGTGTCGCGATTCTGCAAACCTAGCCAGAGCCTAGCCGGAGATAATTCACCGGAGGTCACCATGGCTCGGTAATTCCGCCGCCGTGTCACTCATGCCTCGCTCCTCCCTCACTGTGTCTCTTCTTTACATGGTAACCATGCACGAACAATGCAATTGGTAGCCGCAGACAGCTAGCCGGACCATCGCGCCTATAAATAGCCCCACCACCCACGGCGAGGTATTCACCACTTCACCAGTGAGCTCGGTTGAAGCACAAATTCATGGAATCCTCTCCACCTCCCCCCAAATTAGTGGTGCACGGTGAATCAGTAGTCCTTTGCGACCGTGTATCCCCAACCTCACCTCCTAATTCCACCAGAACCCGTCGCAACACCGTTTTCCCCCTTCTCAGTCATCGACGAGTGAAAATCCTCCGCGCTCCGTGGCCAGCCGCTCCCAGGTCTGCTCCTGCTCCTCTTAGTCGTGTTTTAGCACCCATACATGCTCGTGATACTCATCGACTCAACCCTCTATGCTTGACCACACTCAATTAACCGGAACACATGGATTTGTATTCGGTATTCACCGCCACAGTGGTCGGGCTAATCCAGGACTATAATCACCCAATTAAAGCTTGTTCTAGGGTTGTCTCGGGTCCATGATGCTTGCCCAATAATTAATTTGGGAAGCCACCGCCGGTCTTGGACGGTCCGAGCAACAGGGTGGTCGACGGTGAGTGCGCCGTAATGGGTCAATTTGGAGAAGAAACAAAAACCGGGGGACCTCTGTGCATTTGTTAGCGAGACATTGAATAGTAGCTAAGGGCTCTTCACCAGTTATTTGATTTAACAGGGGCCTTTTTGCAAGACCGGCAGCACAGGCGTGGGCGCGCGCGTGTCCTCCATTCTGCAGGCCGGTTTGGGCTGAATTCAGCCCAACACTGTTCATAGTTTCTCTTTTTTTTTCTGCCAGGATTAGAGAATTTCTAGAAAATTGTAGAAAAATGTTAAAACTACAAGACCAATTTTGCTAGGCTCCTAAATTTCTATAGTACTTAATAAAAATAGTTTTATGATTTTTTAGTCCAAATAAGAAATTATGGAGTATTTAAAATAGCCAAAACCTATACTCCTGGAATTTTAGAAATTGAGTAATAACTCCAAAAATAACCAAACTTTTTGGATAAGCTTAAATGTTATTTAGAAGCCTTGGGTAAAGTTTGGCATGATTTGGACAATGTTTGGTACCTAAACCCCAAAACCCTAATCTTCTAGTGATGCCTGTACTATGAAGTACAGTACTGACTCCAAAAACCCTAGTTTCCTAGAGTACCGTGAAGGAAAATTGTATTCAAGACCTAATATGATGTACTTTTATTATCTTTGCATTTTCATAAACATTACATGGGCATTCATGATTGTATATATGATATATATAGAAAACAAAGAAGTAGAAGTTGAAGAAGAAAGAGCTACACCACCACCTGAAGACCCACCTGCCAGGAACTGCTTTTATTTTGATATTTGTGGAGTAGAGCCCGACTCTCCTATAACACAAGGCAAGCCCCAGTGCATTTGCCACCTCCTTGCTATTTTAAAATCTTTCTCACTTGCTTGATGCATTAGGTGATAGGAGTTGTGTGCTAAACAATTGATGCATTTCTTTCCTTGGAAGATTGATTACCCTACCTTGATCACATGTTTTATAAAAAGGTTTTTCTTATGCTTAGTCTTGCTCTAGAAAAACAAAATGTTTTGTTTTGACTAAAGATGATGCTTCAAGTGGGAATGGATGTTTTAAAAAATAAAACTGGATGGTGGATCCATCATGGCCGTGATGGGTTCAACATCGAAAAAGATGTACCTCTGTCAGGTACCAAACTTTGGGTTGAAATGATAAAGCTGAGACCGGGCGGGTGACTTGCACGAGAAGAGAGTCTCGGTGTAGTGTCTCCGTCTGAGTCGATTAAGCACCTTGTCGATGTTGGCTTGATGATCGAGGACCCTTTAACTGGTCACATGCCTCATCATGGGTAAGCTTTGCCTTGGGCAGACTAATACCAGAATAAGATAACACGCAATGGGAGTGGAGAGATGGCGAGAGTAGCGTGTACCCTACGTGGCAAGAGGCTGGACGGTGGTGTATCTGTGCTCTCGGTTGGCGTGAACCTGATCTGGTCTTAAGAAACCCGGTGGCGAGTTGACATATGCAAGGGTTAAGTGCTACATATGTCGTGTAATTAGAGATCCTCAGCTGAGTATTAATCGATTCGCATCGCCGTTACTTGTCGGACATGAAGACTTGGTCACTGCCCTACACGTAGCGTTCCAGTGAACAAGAAGGGTTGATAAGAAAATGGCTAGTATAGGCCAAGTGCTTGAACTAGGGTAGAAAGAACTCTAGATTCAGGTAATGACTTAACTTGCTAATAAAATTGGATTTTTAAGGATCCACTATTAGTAAGCATTTTTGCAAACAGAGTCTTGATTATTGATTAAGCATTACCTTGACTCCCTCAAGCCAGCATATCCTTGAGAGTCTTTTATTTTGATGGGTAAGACTTGCGAAAGTACACTTCGTACTCAGGGTTTTTGAACCCATGTTGTTGTAGGTGAGGAAGTAGCAAATTTTTGTTGGTTTTGTTCCAAGGTGGTGCCAAAGGAAGAAAATCAGGATTGATGCCTCGGGAGGAAGTGTCCTCCTTTAAAAACTTTTTACTGTTAAGCGGGAGGGGTTTTTGCCTCCCGGGTTTGTAATAATACTACTCCTGCACTCTTATATATTACTGGTCTATAATAATAATACTCTTTCTATACTTTAATGTGAAATAAGTTGATGTAACTGCTTCCGCATATTCGTTCCTCCGATGTGTTGTAATATCTGCGTGACGGGTGAAACGCTATTGGGAATGGTAAATAATTCAGATACCGAACTTGTCAAGTGAGCAGGTGCATCTACATGGTTGTCCGAGGTCCGATGGACAAGGACAACTGTAGGTGGGCCTAATGACTTGGGAGGTTCTGTCACAGCTGGTATCGGAGCGAAGCCCATCTCTTCAGATATTATGAGACATTTCAAAAAGAATTTTCAAAGTCTTATCTAAAGAAAATTTCTTTCATTCTTATCTTACTACCTTCTAAAGTACTTATCTTATAAGACCAGGTAGTAGAGTGCAATGTATAGAAGGTTGTGAATCAACGAAGGTTGATTTTGTAATTATGCATGCATCATGTTAAAAACTATACTAATAAAGTTTTCCCCCTTATGGAGATATGCCGCCGCGCATGAGGAAGACCGCGCGTAAGTCCACTGGACCGATTGGCGTACCTCGGCACCAGCTGGCTCCAAGGCATGAGGAGAGCAGCAGCGGCAGTAACGACCCCATTGGAGACCTAGAAGCCCAGGTGGAGCAGCTTTGAACGAAGCTACGTCATAGAAACAGGGTGTGGGTAGAAGATGGTCAGCGTATAAATGAGTTAAGAGCTGACATCCGACATCTGCAAGATGAGCTAGCTGAACGGGATTTGGCAATCGATTGAGCTGTCAACTCACGTTCCATTGCTTGGGACCGGGAAGCCAAAGCTCGAGCCCATGTGGAGGAGCTTAGCATGGCCGTTGACAACTTGCAGGTGTATTGTAATACATTACATGAGGAAGTTCATGAATTGTATTCGCGACTGCACCCAGACGTACCTGTTGACCCTGTTGGAATGGGAGTCGGACCTTCTGGAACAGCAGGTGAAGCACTTGGTGGGGAATTGGACCTTTTCAAGCCCCCTCCTTCTATGAACCTGGCTGACGAACGGTCCCCTACAACCAACAGTGAAGCAACCAAGGACGATAAGTACTAGAGTAGTATAGTTTAGATAAAATAGTAATGTAAAATATGTGGTGAAGTCATGTTGTACATACGAGTCTATAACATTACATCTTAGTAATGTAAAATGATGGTGTATATCAGCATGTTATATTTCTCCCAAATATTTCTTTGCTTCAGATGCCATCCAAAACTCGTGCACATGACGGCGCGGGAACGTCCCGTGGTCAAGAAGACACGCCCAATCCACCGCCTGTACCGCCCACGTTGGCCGAGGCTATCGCTAACTTGGTCAATGCGACCGCCGACAACACCTGCTTTCTACGTGAAATGTCGGGAAACCAATTTCAGCAACAAGGCGGGAGGGCTTATCCACAGGGACCCCGTGAAACTTCATATCTGGATTTCTCGGAAACTCGTCCTCCACTTTTCGTCAAAGCCGAAGACCCTCTCGAAGCCGACGAATGGGTACGGGTCATTGAGCAGAAATTTGGACTCATCCAATGCACGGAGACCCAGAAGCCGTTGTTTGTGGCTCAACAGTTAAGAGGCCCTGCCAGTACATGGTGGGGAAATTATGTGGCCATTCATCCTGCCGGACATCAGGTCACATGGGACGAATTTAAATTGGCGTTTCGTGAGCACTATATTCCAGAAGGAGTGCTGCACATGAAACAGGAAGAATTCATGAGACTCAGGCAAGGAGGATATACTGCCATGCAGTATCTCAACAAATTCAATCATTTGTTCTAGTATGCAATTGACCAGGTCAATACTGACCTAAAAAAGAAGAATTGCTCCATGCGAGGCCTCAACGACTGGCTTCAAAGAAAGATGGCCACCTGCCTTGATCTCTCCTACAGCAGGGCTGTCAGCACAGCGCTGGCAGTAGAAGCTAAGCACACAGGCCCAGGGAAGTCGAAGGGATTCAGAGGTGACAGGTCCAACCAGGGGCCTAAAAATCGACAAAGGTTGGTAATCCGACCTTTCAATCAAAACTGTTCTTCACCTCGTCCACCCTCCTACCCCTTCAAACAGCCTATCTTCATCCGCCCTACCACTGGCCCCACTTCAACAACTCAGCCGAGTGCCCCTGGTGCTCGTTTCCCCGCCCTCCCTAGTTCATCAACTGGCTGCTTCAATTGTGGGAAGTCTGGACATTTCATCAAAGACTGCCCATATCCGAGGCAGAACAAGTCCAACAACCAGCAGAGCTCAGGGAGCTCAAATCAAGGAAAGAATATAAATAAGACTGGGCGAATATACTACACACAAGTGGCCACTACACCGGAGGGAGAGCCGGTTATGATGGGTACGTTCCTTGTGGCCAATCACCCAACAATTATTCTCTTTGATTCTGGTGCTTCGCATACATTCATAAGCAAGAAGTTTGTGGAGAAATATTGCATTCCTTGCATTGAATCAAGGGAAGCGTTTATTATTCATTCGCCTGGGCTGACAAATATTCACTAAAGAAGTCGCTTTCCATGTGCCCATAACATTGGCTGAACGGGACTTTCCCACAAATATGATTGTTTTGAAAGGCCAAGATATAGATGTAATTCTGGGCATGAATTGGTTAGCCCAGCACAAAGCTATCCTCAACACTGATCTGAGAACCATCAGGTTGAGCTATGGCCATGAAGAGGTTCTCTTGTCCATCCCTATAGCTATTCCAGCTAAACCATTTGGCAGAGTTTGTGAAGCTATCATACCGGAAATCCAAGATATTCCGGTAGTATGTGAGTTTCCAGACGTCTTTCCTGAAGATCTGCCGGGATTACCTCCAGAAAGAGATGTGGAGTTTGTGATTGAACTGAAGCCCGGTACGACCCCTGTTTCTAGAAGGTTGTACCGAATGCCTCCAAATGAGTTGGCAGAACTCAAGACTCAATTACAAGATCTACTGGAGAAGGGATTCATCCGACCTAGTTCGTCACCTTGGGGTTGTCCCGCAATCTTTGTCAAAAAGAAGGATCAAACGCTTCGGATGTGCGTGGATTACAGACCCCTTAATGAGGTCACAATTAAGAACAAGTACCCTCTTCCCCGGATTGATATCTTATTCGATCAGCTTACCGGAGCTCAGGTATTCTCTAAAATTGACCTCAGGTCGGGCTATCATTAGATCCGTATCCGACCCGAAGATATACCCAAGACCGCATTTACTACGCTGTATGGATTATTCGAATATTTGGTTATGTCTTTCGGATTGACAAATGCTCCTGCCCACTTCACATATCTGATGAACTCGGTATTTATGCCTGAGTTAGACAAATTCGTGGTGGTCTTCATTGATGATATCTTGATATATTCCAAGAATGAAGAGGAGCATGCTTGGCATCTGCGGATCGTATTAACGCGCTTAAGGGAACATCAACTATATGCTAAATTTAGCAAGTGCGCGTTTTGGCTGGAGGAAATCCAATTTCTGGGACACGTATTGTCTGCCAAGGAGATTGCGGTTGATCCCAGCAAGGTCAAGGATATTTTAGAGTGGAAACCGCCAACCACTATACATCAAGTCCGAAGTTTCCTTGGACTGGCTGGTTATTACCACCGATTTATCCCGGATTTTTCCAAGCTTGTGAAGCCAATCACAAGTTTATTGAAGAACAATACAAAATTTGACTGGTCCTCAAGATGCAATGAAGCCTTCGAACAGCTGAAGGTGTTATTGACCACTGCTCCGGTATTAGCTCAACCGGACATTGAAAAGTCTTTTGATGTGTATTGTGACGCATCAGGCAGTGGTCTAGGCTGTGTTTTAATGCAAGAGGGCCGAGTTATAGCGTATGCCTCAAGACAGCTGCGCTGGCATGAGGAACATTATCCAACTCATGATTTAGAATTAGCTGATGTAGTTCATGCCCTGAAAATATGGCGTCATTATCTTCTGGGAAATATCTATCATATATATACAGATCATAAAAGCTTGAAGTACATTTTTACCCAGTCAGAACTAAATATGAGGCAGAGGAGATGGCTTGAGCTGATTAAGGACTATGAATTGGAAATTCACCATCACCCAGGCAAGGCCAATGTGGTGGCAGATGCACTAAGTCACAAGGCTTCTTGTCATTGTCTTACGATGAAGACTTCTGACATCACATTATGCCAAGAAATGGAGAAATTAAACCTAAGAATGATTCAGCATGAAATATTAAATCAATTGAAGCTTGAGTCGGTTCTTCTGCAAAGAATAATTGATGCACAAAGAAGTGATGAGGGTATGAAACACATTCATGAGAAAATAAAGGCCGGTAAAGCAAACTGTTTCAGAAAGGATGATCAAGGCATTGTATGGTTTAACAACCGCATAGTTGTGCCCAAGAATGATGAAGTCCGCCAGCAAATTTTGGATGAAGCTCATCTTAGCCGCTATTCCATTCATCCTGGAAGCACTAAGATGTATCATGATCTAAAGCAACATTATTAGTGGACGAAAATGAAGATCGAAATTGCACACTATGTGACGAAGTGTGACACTTGTAGACGTGTCAAAGCCATACACATGAAAACTACTGGTCCATTGCAATCTTTACCTATCCCGACCTGGAAATGGGAGGACATTAGCATGGACTTCATTGTGGGATTACCCAGGACAGCAAAAGGGTTTGATTCCGTCTGGGTTATCATTGATCGACTTACAAAGATCGCCCACTTCCTCCCAGTTAAGGTAAAGTATCCAATAATCACATATGCGGAACTTTACATTGCTCGTGTTCTTAGTCTGCACGGGATTCCAAAAACAATTGTGTCGGACCGTGGACCGCAATTTGTATCCAAATTCTGGGAAGAACTCCCAAATCTTTGGGTACTAAGCTGCTCCATAGTTCGGCCTATCATCCTCAAACCAGTGGGCAGACTGAGAGAGTGAACCAGATACTTGAAGACATGTTGCGAGCATGTGTTTTAGAATTTCCGTAGAAATGGGACGACTGTTTACCATTGGCAGAGTTTTCATATAACAACAGTTATCAAGAAAGTATCAAGATGGCACCTTTTGAAACTTTATATGGATGACGGTGCCGTACTCCATTAAATTGGTCTGAACCAGGTGAAAGATGGTTTTTCAGGCCTGATATGGTTAAGGAAATGGAAGAAAAAGTTCAACAAATTATACATAATTTGAAAGAAGCACAAGCTCGACAAAAGAGTTATGCAGACAAACGACGCAAACCCTTGTACTTTCAAGTCGGAGATCATGTGTATATAAAAGTATCACCAATGAAGGGTGTATCTCGTTTCGGGGTAAAAGGGAAACTTGCACCTCGATACATTGGTCCATTCCTCATTCTTGAACAATGTGGACCAGTGGCATACCGACTCCAACTACCCGAAACATTGTCTGCTGTGCACAATGTGTTCCATGTGTCTCAATTGAAGAAGTGTCTTCGGGTTCTAGATCGAACCGTTGAAGTGACGGATGTTGCCTTAGAACCAGACTTGACAAATTCAGAACATCCTATTCAAGTCCTGGATCAAAAGGACAGGGTTACCCGAAGGAGAACTCTCAAATTTTATAAGATACAATGGAACCAACACACAGAAGATGAAGCTACATGGGAGACTCAAGACTTTTTAGAAAAGAATTTCCCATGCTTTTTAGCTTCATGTAAATTGTGAGATATGTACAATTGTTGTAATAGAGGAATAAACCCCATACCACCCCCTGCCTTGTACAAGAAATAAGGAAATAAAAATATGACGCGTTTCCTTTTCCATTACTTGCCCTAGGACTTTAAATCTCGGGACGAGATTCTTTTATGGGGGGAAGGATGTAACACCCCTGGTGTTACTGTCACTAAAACTTGAGCATAACATCATGAGCATTAGCATATCATGTGTTTGTTACACTTAAAGTGCATTCACTAGGCAAAACATTTCAAGCAAGTTGTATTGATGTGACTGGTCATGTGTGAAACCCTAGGGCAGGGTACTTAACCCTAAAACAGGCTTATGAATGACAATGAGGCCCAAACATGAGAAAACTTCAAAGCTCATTAGAAATGGTCATAAGATATCACCATTAATGGACTTGAGTGGCATCCAAAGCCTAAAAGTGCCAAAAACCCTAAAAAGACCCCTGGAAAACCCTGAGTTGAAACCCTAGGGGGTTATGTGTAAATTTTGCACACTTTTGGACCTAAGTGCAAAAACCAAGGTATTAGGATACCTCAAATCATATGGTTCACACCTTTGTGGAATTGCAAAGAAAATTATGGAAATTGGACCTATTTGCAAAAAGGTACCCTAGGACTCATGTGTGACTAAGTCTGAAAACCAGTGAACACGGTGACTTTGGAGCTCTGTAGTTCTAAAAATACAAGGAAGTTGCCTAGGGTCAACACATCAAAGTTGCAGAACTATAATAGGAGACAACTTTGATTAAGTACTTAAGTCTTGGTATTATACAAAATTAAGAGTTAAATGAGTTTGAAGTTGGGCTGTCAAGCTGAGAATCTGTGATGTTCAGAAAAACCAGTGGTATAGGACCAACTTCAGGATCAGGTGGAGCTCGATTTAATGGGTAATTGGCTAAGACATTTGTAGCAAGATTAAAGTTGGATTATAGGGGAGTAACTTTGGTACATACATCTTCTTTGGTTGTTGTACAAAAATTAAGGAAACAACAGCCCGAAGTTGCTCTGTCAGAACCATGTCGAGCTATTGAAGTATTACTGAAAACTGAATTCAAGAACAGGAATGGTCACATTGGAATGGGGTCGAATTGGAAGCACCATATCTTTGATTCCATTCGGTTTTGGTCCAAGGATCCTATATTAAGTGTGAAGGCTGTTGTTCAGTAAACAATCTTTATTAATGGAGATCACCTTGTTTTTAACACAAATCAAGAGAAAAGGAGGGTGAAAGGGTGTCGGTTCAGTAAAGCGCTGAAGATCAGAACACTGAAATATCTGAAAAGCGAGGACAAAGATCAGGGGCACTGTAGAATCGGATGTGTTCGAGTGATTTGGGGTAAGGATCGACCACGGGGAGATAGCTTCGGACGTGTCACGATTCCACGAACCTAGCCAGAGCCTAGCCGGAGATAATTCACCGGCGGTCATCGTGGCTCGGTCATTCCGACGCCGTGTCACTCATGCCTCGCTCCTCCCTCACTGTGTCTCTTCTTTACGTGGTAACCGTGCATGAACAATGCAATCGGTAGCCGCGGACAGCTAGCAGGACCACCGCGCCTATAAATAGCACCGCCACCCACGGCGAGGTATTCACCACTTCACCAGTGAGCTCGGTTGAAGCACAAATTCATAGAATCCTCTCCACCTCCCCCCAAATTAGTGGTGCACAGTGAATCAGTAGTCCTTTGCGACCGTGTAGCCCCAACCTCACCTCCTAATTCCACCAGAACCCATCGCGGCATCGTTTTCCCCCTTCTCAGTCACCAGCGAGTGAAAATCCTCCGCGCTCCGTGGCCAGCCGCTGCCAGGTCTGCTCCTGCTCCTCTTAGTCGTGTTTTAGCACCCATACATGCTCGTGATACTCATCGGCTCAACCCTCTATGCTTGACCACACTCAATTAACCGGAACGCATGGATTTGTATTCGATATGCACCGCCACCGTGGTAGGGCTAAGCGAGGACCATAATCACCCAATTAAAGCTTGTTCTAGGGTTGTCTCAGGTCCATGATGCTTGCCCAATAATTAATTTGGGCAGCCACCGCCGATCTTGGCCGGTCCAAGCAACAGGGTGGTCGACGGTGAGCACGCCGTAATCTTGGGTCAATTTGGAGAAGAAATATAAACCGGGGGACCTCTGTGCATTTGTCAGCGAGACATTGAATAGTAGCTAAGGGCTCTTCACCAGTTATTTGATTTAATAGGGGCCTTTTCGCAAGACCGGCAGCGCGGGCATGGGCGCGCGCGCGTCCTCCATTCTGCAGGCCGGTTTGGGCTGAAATCAGCCCAACACTGTTCATAGTTTCTCTTTTTCTTTTTCTGCCAGGATTAGAGAATTTCTAGAAAATTGTAGAAAAATTTTAAAAATACAAGACCAATTTTGCTAGGCTCCTAAATTTCTATAGTACTTAATAAAAATAGTGTTATGATTTTTAGTCCAAATAAGAAATTATGGAGTATTTAAAATAGCCAAAACCTATACTCCTGGAATTTTAGAAATTGAGTAATAACTCCAAAAATCACCAAACTTTTTGGATAATCTTAAAATGTTATTTAGAAGCCTTGTGTAAAGTTTGGCATGATTTGGACAATGTTTGGTACCTAAACCCCAAAACCCTAATCTTCTAGTGATGCCTGCCCTATGAACTACAGTACTGACTCCAAAAACCCTAGTTTCCTAGAGTACCATGAAGGAAAATTGTATTCAAGACCAAATATGATGTACTTTTATTATCTTTGAATTTTCATAAGCATTACATGGGCATTCATGATTGTATATATGATATATATAGAAAACAAAGAAGAAGTAGAAGTTGAAGAAGAAAGAGCTACACCACCACCTGAAGACCCACCTGCCGGGAACTGCTTTTATTTTGATATTTGTGGAGCAGAGCCCGACTCTCCTATAACACAAGGCAAGCCCCGGTGCATTTGCCACCTCCTTGCTATTTTAAAATCTTTCTCACTTGCTTGATGCATTAGGTGATAGGAGTTATATGCTAAACAATTGATGCATTTCTTTCCTTGGAAGATTGATTACCCTTCCTTGATCACCTGTTTTATAAAAAGGTTTTTCTTATGCTTAGTCTTGCTCTAGAAAAACAAAATGTTTTGTTTTGACTAAAGATAATGCTTCAAGTAGGAAGGGATGTTTTCAAAAATAAAACTGGATGGTGGATCCATCATGGCCGTTATGAGTTCAACATCGGAAAAGATGAACCTCTGCCAGGTACCAACCTTTGGGTTGAAATGATAAAGCTGAGACCGGGCGGGTGACTTGCACGAGAAGAGAGTCTCGGTATAGAGTCTCTGTCTGAGTCGATTAAGGACCTTGTCGATGTAGGCTTGATGATCGAGGACCCTTTAACTGGTCACATGCCTCATCATGGGTAAGCTTTGCCTCAGGCAGACTAATACCAGAATAAGATAACACGCAATGGGAGTGGGGAGATGGCGAGAGTAGCGTGTACCCTCCGTGGCAAGAGGCTGGACGGTGGTGTATCTGTGCTCTCGGTTGGCGTGAACATGATCTGGTCTTAAGAAACCCGGTGGTGAGTTGACATATGCAAGGGTTAAGTGCTACATATGTCGTGTGATTGGAGATCCTCAGCTGAGTATTAATCGATTCGGATCGCCGTTACTTCTTGGACATGAAGACTTGGTCACTGCCCTACACGTAGCGTTCCAGTGAACAAGAAGGGTTGATAAGAAAATGGCTAGTATAGGACAAGTGCTTGAACTAGGGTAGAAAGAACTCTAGATTCAGGTAATGACTTAACTTGCTAATAAAACTGGATTTTTAAGGATCCACTATTAGTAAGCATTTTTGTAAACAGAGTCTTGATTATTGATTAAGCCTTACCTTGACTCACTCGAGCCAGCATATCCTTGAGAGTTTTTTATTTTGACAGTTAAGACTTGCAAAAGTACACTTTGTACTCAGGGTTTTCGAACCCATGTTGTTGTAGGTGAGGAAGCAGCAAATTTTTGTTGCTTTTGTTCCAAGGTGGCGCCAAAGGAAAAAATAAGGATTGAAGCCTCGGGAGGAAGTGTCCTCCTTTAAAAACTTTTTACTGTTAAGCGAGAGGGGTTTTTGCCTCCCAGGTTTGTAATAATACTACTCATGCACTCTTATATATTACTGGTCTGTAATAATAATACTCTTTCTATACTTTAATATGAAATAAGTTGATGTAATTGCTTCCGCATAGTCGTTCCTCCGATGTGTTGTAATATCTGCGTGACGGTTGAAACGCTCTTGGGAAAGGTAAAGAATCCAGATACCGAACTTGTCAAGTGATCAGGTGCATCTACAGGGTTGTCCGAGGTCCGATGGACAAGGATAACTGTAGGTGGGCCTAATGACTTGGGAGGTTCTGTCACACCCAGTATGGAAGGAAATCGAGCACCGGACCGCTACAGTGGCTGTCCGGTGGTGCACCGGACTGTCCGGTGCACCACTCGACAGAAGGCAAGAATTGCCTACCAAATTGATCTCCAACGACTCCTAGCTGACTTGGGGCTATAAAAGGGACCCCTTGGCACATGGAGCAGAACACCAAGCCTTCACTAAGCATTCTAAGACTCCCAGACTCCACCTCCACGCATTTGATCGATTGTGTTAGTGATTTGAGCTCCGTTTGAGTTGCAAACTCTTTGTGCTGTGTTTCGAGCTCAACTCTTGGCTTGTGTGCGTGGGTGTGCTATGGATTTGGGTCTTGCGTGTGTTGCTCTCTCATCCTTACTCTTGTGCTTTCTTTGTGATCTATATTGTAAGGGCGAGAGGCTCCAACTTGTGGAGATTCCTCACAAACGAGAAGAATACTCAAAAGAGAAAAGACAGTGGTATTCAAGTTGATCATTGGATCACTTGAAAGGGGTTGAATGCAACCCTCGTCCAATTGGGACGCCACAATGTAGAAGTAGGCAAGTGTTACTTGGCCGAACCACGGGATAAAAATCGCGTGTCTCTTGTGTTGCTCTTCTGTGATTGTTTTGTTCGCAAGAGATCGCTCCATAGCAACTTGATTAACTCGCACTAACTTTTATATAATCAAGTTTGTGGCTATTTAGTGTTTGATTTTACAGGATCACCTATTTACCCCCTCTCTAGGTACTCTCAATTGGTATCAGAGCC
This sequence comes from Zea luxurians, assembly GCA_029449295.1. Lineage (NCBI taxonomy): Eukaryota > Viridiplantae > Streptophyta > Magnoliopsida > Poales > Poaceae > Zea > Zea luxurians. Next base: position 36,168,190 of record JAOPSE010000001.1, on the reverse strand, counting down.
GTACTCTTCATTTAAGGGAATAATCGCTCGAAGAGATGGATCATAAGGGTAAGAGGATGGTGGTCAATGACAAGGAGAAGGAGTCCCTCTTCAACGAGCCAAGAGACGACAAGCCCACTGACTCAGGCTCGAGTCATAAGAAGAGGGACATGAAGAAGAAGAGGCGCATCAAGAAGATCATCTACTACAACAGCGATGCCTCATCTTATTCACCAAGGGACGATGATGACGACGACTCCTCATCCAAGAAAAAGACGGTTAATCAAAACTACCCCTTTGATTATTCTCGTATTCCGTATAACTCAAATGCCCATTTACTTTCTATTCCTCTTAGAAAACCCCCACACTTTGATGGAGAGGATTACTCATTTTGGAGCCATAAAATGCGTAGTCATTTATTTTCTCTCCATCATAGCATTTGGGAAATTGTGGAAAATGGGATGCATTTTGATAGTACGGATAATCCTGTTGTTATAAATGAACAAATTCATAAAAATGCCTAAGCTACTACTGTCTTGCTAGCATCACTTTGCAGGGATAAGTACAATAAAGTGAGTGGCTTAGACAATGCTAAGCAAATCTGGGATACACTCAAGATATCACATGAGGGTAACGACGCCACCATGATCACCAAGATGGAACTGGTGGAAAGCGAGCTAGGGAGGTTCGCGATGATAAGGGGAGAGGAGCCAACACAGACCTACAACAGGCTCAAAACCCTGGTCAACAAAATCCGAAGCTATGGAAGCACAAGATGGACGGATCATGACGTCGTCTGACTCATGCTCAGGTCATTTACGGTAATTGATTCTCATCTTGTGAACCTTATTCGTGAAAACCCGAGGTACACCAAGATGACGCCCGAGGAAATCCTCCAAAAATTTGTGAGCAGGCTCATGATGGTTGTGACAGAACCTCCCAAGTCATTAGGCCCACCTACAGTTGTCCTTGTCCAACAGACTTCGGACAACCCTGTAGATGCACCTGACCACTTGACAAGTTCGGTATCTGTATTCCTTACCTTTCCCAAGAGCGTTTCACCTGTCTCGCAGATATTACAACACATCAGAGGAACGAATGTGCGGAAGCAGTGACAACAACTTATTTTATATTAAAGTATAGAAAGAGTATTATTATTATAGACCAGTACTACTATAGGAGTGCAGGAGTAATATTATTACAACCCTGGGAGGCAAAAACCCCTCCTGATTAATAGTAAACAAAAGTTTTTAAAGGAAGATCCTTCCTCCCGAGACTTCAATCCTGGCTTTCTTCCTTAGGCACCACCTTAGAACAAAAGCAACAAAAATTTGCTGCTTCCTCACCTACAACAACATGGGTTCGAAAACCCTGAGTACGGAGTGTACTTTCACAAGTCTTACCCGTCAAAATAAAAGACTCTCAAGGATATGCTGGCTTGAGGGAGTCAAGGTAAGGCTTCATCAATAATCAAGACTCTGTTTGCAAAAATGCTTACCAAAAGTGGATCCTTATAAATCCAGTTTTATTAGCAGGTTAAGTTATTACCTGAATCTAGAGTTCTTTCTACCCTAGTTAAGCACTTGGCCTATACTAGCCGTCTTTTCATCATCCCTTTAGTTCACTGGATTGCTACGTGTAGGTCAGTGACCAAGTCTTCATGTCCAAGAAGTAACGGCGATCCGAATCGATTAATACCCAGCTGGGGATCTCCAATCACACGACATATGTAGCACTTAACCCTTGCATATGTCAACAAGCCACCGGGTTTCTTAAGACCAGATCAGGTTCACGCCAACCGAGAGCACAGATAGACCACCGTCCAGCCTCTTGCCACGGAGAGTACACGCTACTCTCGCCATCTCTCCACTCCCATTGCGTGATATCTTATTCTGGTATTAGTCTGCCCGAGGCAAAGCTTACCCATGATGAGGCATGTGACCAGTTAAAAGGTCCTCGATCATCAAGCCTACATCGAGACGGTCCTTAATCGACTCAGACGGAGACACTACACCGAGAATCCCTTCTCGTGCAAGTCAACCGCCCGGTCTCAGCTTTATTATTTTCAACCCAAAGTTTGGTACCTGGTAGAGGTACATATTTTCTAATGTTGAACCCATCACGGCCATGATGGATCCACCATCAAGTTTTATTTTGAAAACATCCCACCCACTTGAAGCATCATCTTTTGTCAAAACAAAACATTTTGTTTTTCTAGAGCAAGGCTAAGCATAAGAAAAACCCTTTTATAAAAACAGGGGTTCAAGAAAGGTAATTAAATTCTCAAGGAAGGAAATGCAGCAATTTGTTTAGCACAAAACTCCTATTACCTAATGCATCAAGTGAGAAAGATTTTAAAATAGCAAGGAAGTGGCAAATGCACCAGGGCTTACCTTGTGTTATAGGGGAGTCGGGCTCTGCTCCACAAATGTCAAAATAAAAGTAGTTCTCGACCGGTGGGTCTTCAGGTGGTGTTGGTGTAGCTCTTGCTTCTTCAACATCTACTTCTTCTTCGTTTTATTTATATATCACATATATAACAATGAATGCTCATGTAATGCTTATGAAAATGCAAAGATAATAAAAGTATATTATCTTAGGTCTTGAATACAATTTTCCTTCACGGGACTCCAGGAAACTAAGGTTTTTGGAGTCAGAACTGAAGTTCCTTGGGCAAGCATCACTAGAAGATTAGGGTTTTGGGGTTTAGGTACCAAACATTGTCCCAATCATGCCAAACTTTACCCAAGGCTTCTAAATAATATTTAAAGCTTATCTAAAAAGTTTAGTGATTTTTGGAGTTATTAATCGATTTCTAAAATTCCAAGAGTATAAGTTTTGGCTATTTTAAATACTCCATAATTCCCTATTTGGAATAAAAATCATGCTACTATTTTTATTAAATACTATAGAAAATTAGGAACCTAGAAAAATTGGTCTTGCATTTTTAGCATTTTTCTTCAATTTTCTATGAATTCTCTAATCTTGGCAGAAAAAGAAAAAGGAAAAACATGAATAGTACTGGGCCGAAACTGGCCCAAGTCAGCCCAAGAACAGGTAAACGCGCCCGCGTGTGCGCGCCTGCACGGTGGTTTTGCACCAAAGCCCTCAGGGGTTTGAATAACTAGGGAAGAATCCTGCGCACTATTTGACTGGGTCAATGACGTTTGCAAATAAGCCCTCACGCTTCTATTTCTTCACAGCCCGCAGTCCTCGACGGCGAACGACGATGAACCGAGCTCCGGCGAACCTGTACCGGCCAAGATAAGCAATGGCAAGTGCCCTAATTTGGCTGTTACCCAATTCAACACCTAATAATCGTTTCCCCTCGCTCAATTGCACAATTTGAGCCCTAAATCGCCCTGTCCATGGAGACAGTGCGAACTACGGATGAACATAAGTGTTCCCGATGATCTAGCACAGTCTATCCTAATTGAATGGGTCGAGGAGCATCAGTGGCATGTAAGAGTGTTGAAACAAGATAGCAGAGGGCAAGATCGGACCTGAAGTGAACTGGCCACGGTGAGAGCTTGTTCACGGTGGCGGAAAACTGATTTGGGGGAACTGAGTGATTCGGGGGCTCTGGTGAGTAATTGGAGGCACGAGTGGGTGTGTTAAGTGCACAATTACATAGCGGAGTCGAGGATGTCCTCAATTTATAGGGCCCATGAGCGGTGGTCCGTGAATTTGCGATTGTGCGGTGGCGATCGGAGAGAAGGGGATGTACTGGCGCAAGCGATTAGTGGCTTTCACTGTGGCGAGCTCACCGGCGATCACCGGATATGCATAACGCGAGCTACTGCGACGTGGTAAGACGCCAGGGCACGTGGCGCAAAGTCGCGAGGTGGCTAACTCCGGCGAACCTATCCACAACGGCTGTGACTCAGGCGGGTACGGCGGCCGGAGTAGAATAGTGGCCGGAGTTCATCCATGGCGCGATATTTCCTTACCCCTCTGCGTTATCCACTGCGCCGAGCATGAATCACTGTGGCGGGCACGAATCCGAGCGCACGGTCGCTGGCGGTGAGTTCTTTGAGCTGGCGTTCTGATCTAGTCACTATACCATTGGAACCCGATTCAGAGCGCCTGACAGACTGAATTGCAATGTTTAGATCTCGAATTTTTGTGCAACAACTTGCTAATACATCTGTAGCAAACTTGTAGCCCTTCATACCAGCTACAATTTTGCTATAGCAACTACCCTCAATCGAGCAATAGATCTTACTTTAACTTGACCCAAAAGTTTGGCCAATGTCACTGGTGACCAAAATTTAGTCAGTAGAGTGACTGACATCACAACTTTGAGCTTATTTTTCTCCAAACTTTGTATGTGATCAAAGCTTAGTTACTTAAGCAAAGTTTTTCTCCTATTATAGCTCTAGACTTTTGATGTGTTGACCCTAGGCAAATTCGAGCTCCAAAGTGAGCCATGTTCACTGATTTTCAGACTTAGCCACATGAGAGGTGTAGAGTGGCTTTTTGCAAATAAGCCCAAATCACATCTTTTGACTTGGAAATCTTCAAATATGTGAACCATATGATTTGAGGTACCCTAATACCTTGGTTTCTGCACTTGGGTCCAAAAGTGTGCAAAATTTACATATAACCCCCTAGGGTTTCAACTCTGGGTTTTCAGTGGTCTTTTTAGGGTTTCTGGCACTTCTAGGGTTTGAATGCCACTCAAGTTAATTAATGGTGATATCTTATGACCATTTCTAATGAGTTTGAATTTTTCTCTCATTTAGGTTTTATTTACACTCCTATGTCTGGTTTAGGGTTAAATACCCTACCTTAGGGTTTCACATATAACAAGTCACATCAATACAACTTGTTTGAAATTTTTACCTAGTGAATGCACTCTAAGTGTAACAAACACATGATATGCTAATACTCATGATGTTATGGTCAAGTTTTAGTGACAGTAACACCAGGGGTGTTACAATGGTGAAGGAGGCGTGATACGTGGACGATGCGCTAAATAGTCCACTGCCCATCTACGAGCCGCAGCCCGTTGCTCTCAAAGCAACTAGCAGCAAGGAGGCACTACCAAGCAAGGTAGCACTAGTGGAGGCTATTGGGCTCAATGAAGATGAAATGGCGCTTATCATCAAGCGCTTCAAGACCGCGCTAAAAGGACGCAAGGTGTACCCCAACAAGAATAAAACAAGGGGGAAGCGCTTCTGCTTCAAATACGGTAAGACTGGCCATTTCATAGCTAAATGCCCCGATAATGATAATGACCAGGGATAAGAAAAGCACGGGAAGAGGGAGAAGAAGAAAAACTACAGGAAGGCGAAGGGAGAGGCGCACCTAGGAAAGGAATGGGATTCTGACTGCTCTTCATCCGACTCCGACGATGAAGGACTGGCTGCCTCGGCCTTCGACAAATCTTCGCTCTTCCGCAACGAATGCCATACTTGCCTTATGGCTAAGTAGAAGAAGGTACGTATTCGAGATACCCCCAAGTACTCTTCTTATAGCGACGAGGAATCATCTGATGATGAAGTAGATTACACTGATTTATTTAAAGGACTAGATAGAGCTAAAGTACACAAAATAAATGAACTATTTGATGCTCTTAATGAAAAGGATATACTTCTAGAAAAGCAAGAGGACATTTTGTATGAGGAACAAGATAAATTTGTTAGTGTTCAAAAATCCCTTGCTTTAGAAATTAAGAAGAATGAACTGCTATCTTCTGAAGTGTCTACCTGTCATGAATCTATATCTAGCTTAAAGAATTTAAATGATGAGTTAAATGCTAAGTTAGAGAAAGTTAATGAAACTAGTTCATGTGTAGAGCATGTCATTATTTGCAATAGATGTAAGGACTTTGATGTTGATGCCTGTGATGGACATCTTACTTCCATTACTAAATTAAACAATGAGGTGGCAAGTCTTAATGCTCAACTTAAGACTTGCAAAGTTGATTATGATAAGCTAAAATTTGCTAGGGATGCCTACACTGTTGGTAGACACCCCTCAATTATGGATGGACTTGGTTTTCGAAAGGAAACCAAGAACTTAACAAGCCAAAAGACTCCTGTTGTCAACAATGAGAAAGGGAAGGCCCCTATGGCTAGTAGTTCTCAAAAGAACCATGCCTATATGTATGATAGGAAATTTACTAGGCATGCTCATAATGATAGATGCTATGATCATGTTGTTTCACCTAGTTATCATACTTCTCATGCTATGGTTGCTTCTAGCTCTACTTATGCTTATGGTAGAAATAGGCCTAGGCGTAATCATGTTGTGTCTCATGCGCCTATGAGAAATTGCAATATTCCTACTACTATCTATCATGCTTGTAATGCTTCTTTTGTACTTTCATGCAAAAATGCAAAAGTAATGGCTAGGAAGTTGGGATCCAAATGCAAGGGAGACAAAACGAGCATTTGGGTTCCAAAAGTTATTGTGACTAACCTTGTAGGACCCAACAAGAGTTGGGTACCTAAAACCCAAGCTTAATTGCCTTCCAGGTTTATGCATCCGGGGCTCAAGCTAGATTATCGACAGCGGATCCACGAACCACATGACGGGGGAGAAGAAGATGTTCACCTCCTACGTCAAAAACAAGGATTCGCAGGATTCGATCATCTTTGGAGATGGGAACCAAGGAAAGGTCAAAAGATTGGGAAAGATAGCCATCACATCCGAGCATTCTATCTCTAATGTATTTTTAGTTGAATCGCTCGGGTATAATTTGTTATCTGTAAGTCAATTATGTAACATGGGTTATAATTTTTTATTCACAAATATAGATGTATCTGTTTTTAGAAGAAGTGATGGTTCACTAGCGTTTAAGGGTGTACTAGATGGCAAGCTCTATTTAGTTGATTTTTCGAAAGAGAATGTCGATCTAGATCAATGCTTAATAGCTAAGACTAATATGGGCTCGCTTTGGCATCGCCGTCTAGCACATGTTGGGATGAAGAACCTTCATAAGCTTCTAAAGGGAGATCATGTGTTAGGACTAACCGATGTCTGTTTTGAGAAAGACATACCTTGTCCAGCATGTCAGGCAGGGAAATAGGTGGGAAACACTCATCACAACAAGAATGTGATGACGACATCAAGACCACTGGAGCTTCTTCACATGGATCTCTTCGGACCCGTTGCCTACCTTAGCATCGGGGGAAGTAAGTATGGTCTTGTAATTGTTGATGATTTTTCCCGCTTCACTTGGGTATTCTTTTTACAGGATAAGTCAGAAACCTAAGGGACTCTAAAGCGCTTCTTAAGGAGAGCTCAAAATGAATTTGAGCTAAAGGTGAAGAAGATAAGAAGCGACAATGGGTCCGAGTTCAAAAATCTACAAGTTGAAGAGTTTCTTGAGGAGGAAGGCATCAAGCACGAGTTCTCCGCTCCCTACACACCACAACAAAATGGTGTGGTAGAGAGGAAGAACAGGACGCTAATCGACATGGAGAGAACGATGCTTAGAGAATTCAAGACGCCTGAGCGGTTTTGGTCGAAACCTGTGAACACAACGTGCCATGCCATAAATCGGCTCTACCTGCACCGTCTCCTCAAGAAGACCTCCTACAAACTCCTTACTGGTAACAAACCCAATGTATCTATTTTCGTGTATTTGAGAGCAAATGCTACATTCTGGTGAAGAAAGGTAGCCATTCAAAATTTGCTCCCAAGGCAGTAGAAGGGTTTTTACTAGGATATGACTCAAATACAAAGGCATATAGAGTTTTCAACAAATCATCGGGATTAGTTGAAGTCTCTAGTGACATTGTATTTGATGAGACTAATGACTCTCCAAGAGAGCAAGTTGATCTTGATGATATAGATGAAGAAGAAGTTCCGACGGCCGCAATGCGCACGATGGCGATAGGTGATGTGCGACCACAGGAACTACAGGAACAAGATCAGCCTACTTCCTCGACATTGGTGCATCCCCCAACTCAAGATGATGGACAAGTACCTCAAGAAGAGGAGCATGACAAAGGGGGAGCACAGGAAGAACATGTTATGGAGGAAGAAGCACCACGGGTCCCTCCAACTCAAGTCCGAGCGACGATCCAAAGACATCACCCCGTCGATCAGATTCTGGGTGACATCAACAAGGGAGTAACTACTCGCTCACGATTAGCTAATTTTTGTGAGCATTACTCGTTTGTCTCTTCTATTGAGCCTTTCAGGGTAGAAGAGGCCTTGTAGGATCCGAACTGGGTGTTGGCCATGCAGGAAGAGCTCAACAACTTCAAAAGGAATGAAGTCTGGAGCCTGGTGCCGCGTCCAAAGCAAAACGTTGTGGGAACCAAGTGGGTGTTTCGCAACAAGCAAGACGAGCACGGAGTGGTGACAAGAAACAAGGCTCGACTTGTGGCAAAAGGTTATGCCCAAGTTGAAGGTTTGGATTTTGAGGAGACTTTTGCTCCTGTAGCTAGGCTAGAATCAATTCGGATATTATTAGCCTATGCTGCTCACCATTCCTTTAAGCTGTTCCAAATGGACGTGAAGAGCGCTTTCCTCAATGGGCCAATCAAGGAGGAGGTATATGTGGAACAACCCCCTGGCTTTGAGGATGACAGGTATCCCGACCATGTATATAAGCTCTCTAAGGCTCTCTATGGACTTAATCAAGCCCCAAGAGCATGGTATGAATGCCTTAGAGATTTCTTAATTGCTAATGCTTTCAAGGTTGGGAAAGCTGATCCCACTCTTTTTACAAAGACTTGTGATGGTGACCTTTTTGTTTGCCAAATTTATGTCGATGACATAATATTTGGTTCTACTCACCAAAAGTCTTGTGAGGAGTTTAGCAGGGTGATGATGCAAAAGTTCGAGATGTCAATGATGGGCGAGTTGACCTACTTTCTTGGATTACAAGTGAAGAAACTCAAGGACGGCACCTTCATCTCTCAAACGAAGTGTTGGGGACTTGTTCTCAAATACTTCGGATTAAGAACAAGACAACATAAAAAGTGTTAAATGATAAAGTCCTTCGTCTTTTGAAACATTATTTCCCTTCGGGATATAATGTTTTCCGGACGAAGGTCATAAACAACATATCTTCGTAAGCACAATAAACTATGACGAAGAACTTACATACAACATAAAAAGTAATATAAACATTTAAATATTATCACAACGTCATTTCTATTTTATTATCATATAAAAATAGAAACGACTTCAGATTACAGGTGTACCTTCGGATTGCAGGAAGGCAAAAGTACAAGGATGACGGAGAGTAAATGCCAAGTCAGCGTGAACAGTACGGGAGTACTGTTCATCTATTTATAGGCGTGGGACGTAGCCCATGCAAAATTACATTCATGTCCATTACATTTGCTAATGACTTATGGGAATCTATTAAGGCCTAAGTAGTCTTTTCATCTTTAAGTCGGTTCCCCTTTCTGCTATCGCGACGAAGCTTTCTGCGCATAGCTTCGGTTGTGCACCATCCTTCGTACAGCTTGGTAATCAGCTTCGTACAGCTTGGTAATCAGCTTCGTTCTGACCGTACTCCATGTTCATGATCTGAGTCCGAAGATACCTGTTCATATAATTCACTTGGAAAATATTGTCAAATCATGTTTTTGAGGACCTTCGGAGGACGAAGGCCCCCAACAGTAGCCCCTCGCAATATTAATTTGTTAATGATAAATTCAGATTGCGATATGGACGAAGGCCTTAAGCCGAAGGTCCGAAAAAACACCTTCCCTTTGCTAGAATAGCAAAAGTCACTGACACCTGGGACCACACAGTTTCCGTCATATCGAGTGTATAAATAGGAGCCCGCCACATTTGATTTGACACGCTCACATTGCCATCTGTTTTTCCTGCTTATAAAACTTTCTGCCCAAAAATATTTGTTTTCTTTCCTAGTTTTAAGCTTCGGAAGCGAGAAGTAGGATCTCCGAAGAGATGTCTGAGGAGAAGAAGGCTGTTGTCGAGATGAAGCTAAGTCTCTCTGAAGAGAAGAACCTGGGCTTTCTTGAGGCGATGTCGAAGACCAATACAGAAAAGATCACCAAAGAGATTTTAGAAGGTTTATCTGAAGATACTGGTGACAGCGACAGTTATGATGTAGAAAGCGGCGGGGGAGAGTCTGAAGATCGACCATGGCGGCCAAGTCACTCGGTTTTCGGGAAAACCACTATTAAGCAGAGTCATATTGACAATATGAGGGGGAGATATTTTCGAGATATATCTATTGTGAGGGCTGATGCTGGAGAAAAGTCTTCTCCTACCCCCGAAGAAGATGAGGTCGTGATCTTCCGAAGCTTTCTCAAGGCTGGGCTTCGGTTCCCCCTAAGCAGCTTTGTTGTCGAAGTCCTGAAGACATTTCAAATCTACCTTCATCAAATTACTCCCGAAGCTATCATAAGAATGGGAATCTTTGTCTGGGCTGTGAAAAGCCAAGGTTTAGAACCAAATGCTAAAAGCTTTTGCAAAATTCATGAGTTGGTATATGAGACGAAGCCCTGGGGGAAAGAACAATATCACAACAACTTTGGTTGCTACAGCTTCGGTGCTCGCTCCGGGTCAAGCTGCCCTGTGCCAACCTTTCGGAAGAGGTGGCCCGGGACCTGGATGACAGAATGGTTCTATGTAAAGAATGACTTGACAGCGCAGGAAGATGTTAAGAGTATCATTATGCGCCCCATCTGGCAACGCTTCGGACTCCGAAAGCCGAAGGTTGAAATGGATGAAGCGGCCGAAGAATGCCAAAGAGCCTTCGGCGTAATCTGCTCTTTTATTGGGACAAGGGATCTGGTCCAAGAGCATATTGCCTTCAGGGTGTGGCCACTTGCAGGAAAGTGGGAAATGCCGAAGGAGACCATCAAAGAGTCTGACGAAGGTGGATTAGTCAAACTAAAATACACATTCAAATACGGGGATAAGTTTGTTGAACCTGATGACGACTGGTTAAAAAGCATTGAAACATTAAGTGACGAACTGCTTGGGGTATATTCGAAGGCCGAGAACACTGCATTATCGGCAGCCTTCGGAGGCCGAAAGAAGAAGAGGCTCAACCGGGTATTTGATGCAATCGGGTTTGTCTACCCTGACTATCATTATCCGGTGCTGGGCCGCAAAAGAAAAAATACTTCTCCTGCAACAGAAGTTGCAACAAGTGCTTCTAGTGAGCCAGCGCCGCAAAGAAAAAAGATGAAGGTGCTCACCCACCGGGCACGTTTTATTGAGCCGGCCACAGTGCCTGAATTTATCGGTAAAGTCTCCTTGGCCACTGAAGGTACAGAGCCAGCTCCAGTGCCGAAGATCGAAGAAAAAACTGAAGTACCTTCAGCAGAGAAAGCAGAAAAACCGAAAATTGAAGGACCAAAAATATTAGAAATCTTAAGTCCTTCAGCAAGTGTTGAAACAATAAAAAATCAAAAGGGTCCAACGGTAACCCCGAAAAGAAAAAGAATGGTGAACGTGCTAGATGTTTTGGAGACAATTAAGGGGGTGTTTGGGAACAAAGTTTTTCTGCAGTTTTGGAAGAATACTGCAGTATTCTCAAATACTGCAGTATTATATACATAATGGTGTTTGGCAAGCTTGGTAAAATATCTGTTTTCAAAACTGAAGTATTGCAAATACTATAGTTGTTTTAAGGCATTCTAAACTTAGCTCTGGACCTCAGTTTTCAAAACTGCGGTATTATAAACTACGGTATTGTCATAACTAAAGTATAGTATAGTATTTCAAAAACTGTGGTTTTCAAAAACTTTGTTCCCAAACAGGGCCTAAGTCTTCAAGCATAACTCCAAAGAAGACTGTTGAACTTTCTGGAGTATCTACTGAAGCTTTAGTTGCTGAAGCTTCGAAGCAACAACTTGAAGTTGAAGCCGGGGCTTCAGAGCCCACCAAGGAACAACCTTTGGAAACCGAAGAAAAAATAAAAATGTCAGAGCCAATTTTGGTTGAAGAAATTGACACTGCTGCCCCCGAAGCCCCTTCCACTATATGCGATTACATTGTGCGACATGCTTCGGGGAAGAAATTATCTGAAGAAGAGATTTATGAGGCCAACCACTATGCCAAAGAATTAAAATATCCGAAGGGGGCACTAGTGTTCAATGGAACAAACGAAGATGACTTCCTATACTGTCTCCCTGACAACAAAGAATTATCTGTCTGCCGGGAGATGGCTAGGAGTATGGGGTTTCCGAAGCTTGAAGCTGGACTATGCGCTATGACGAAGGAGGATCTTGCGGATAGCCTTGCATATAATAGTCTGAAGGTGCGAGAATTGCGCATTTTGGAAACTTTATGATTCGAAATCTATTGTTTTATTCTTATACTAACTTTTTACATATAGGGATTAATACTAAGCAACGCGCTGAGAGCGCAAAAGAGTGCCGAAGACGAAAGCTATGAAATTGCCTTCAACAACCTTCGAGCAGAGGTTATCAAGATAAGGAACGAAGCCCTGGAAAAGGACAAGATTCTAGTTACATTAGTGGATAAAGTAAAGGAGAACGAAGCTGCGTCCAAGGCACAAATTGCAGCTCAAAAGCACGAGATTGACGATCTTCGGAAGCAATTGGCCCGGGCGAAAGAAGAACGCATACTTGAAGAAACAAGGCGGGAATGTAGCGACCAATGGGCTGATCATTTGGAAGGAACCGTTGAAGAGCTTCGGTCTTCTAAGAAAAGGTACTACGAAAAATCCATGGAATGCGTAAAGAAAATAAAAACCAGCTTCGCCAGTGTTGGCGCATTTTCGAGTGAAGAAGATTTTGTGAGAGGTAACCCAGAAGGACCGATCGAATGGATCTGCCACGAAGCTGAAGCCTTCGAAGAAATTCTAAGCAGTCGTGGAGACATTTGCGCCTTCTCGGGTGCCAGGGGGATTGCTACTATACTGGAGAAAAAAGGCTGCGATCATATTAAGGTTCTTGCACAATCCGAAGCCAGCTTATCCCCTGAAGATATTAAAGACCCCTCGGCCGAAGCTAGCCAAGCTGGTGGAAAATTTTTCACCGACGTCTGGGACAATGGTGGCCGAGAAATGGCCCGAGAAATTATTCAGAAAAGTGAGAAAGGCATTCACGACGCTAGAGAAGTAGCTAAGGCCGCTGACAAAATCTCAGAGCCTGAAGGGCAAATAGGTATTAGCTAATGGTTCTTATTGTGTTGTAATTTTTGATTTTAAACTTCATTCGCAATTTGTAATAGCAACATGGCCGTATCATGTCCTCCTTCAGATCCTACTAAAGCGTCTCCGGGCCCTCATCCGAAAGGAGACGACGAAATTAAAAAGATGGCTGAAGCTATCATGGATGAAGTTGTTGACCGGCTCCTGAACGAAGCTGCCGAAGCTGTTTTGAGAGAAGATTAAGCACTTTTGTAAAGACTTCTGAAATGAAAAATGTGTGACATTTTGTAATCCTGTGATATATTTGCTTTTAATGATTCGATTCTTTACGATGCATGAAACTTTACATACGTACCGTTTTTGAGCCTTCGGCGAAAAAACACCTTCCCTTCTTTTCATGCTTCGTGAAGATAGAAAAACTTTTATGCATCACGACAATGTTCATAGTGCTCTGATGAAGGATATCCAAGCTTCATGAAAATATTCTCTGAACCTATATTCCGAAGATCAATATTGTATCCACATCATCATGCTTCGTGAAGATCAATATTTTCACTTTCTCAAAGTATCCTTCCGAAGGTTGATACCGTGTCCCCTTCTTTTGCCATATGCAACATGATGTATGATGCTTATGCTATGCAAAATGATGTGATGATGTTATGTTATGTAGATGACATTTGTTCCGAAGATACACACATATCCCGTAAAACACAAAATATTTTTGTACCAGCGCTGACTTTTCGCTGTAAGCTCTGCATTCCCTTAAGAACGACTTTGGAGCTTCTTCGCCTTTTACTTAGGCGGCATCAGCGTTGACTTTTCGCTGTAAGCTCTGCATTCCCTTAGGAACGACTTTGGAGCTTCTTCGCCCTTTACTTAGGCGGTATCAGCGTTGACTTTTCGCTGTATGCTCTGCATTCCCTTTGGAACGACTTTGGAGCAGAAAACTTACACTGCGTTCCCTTTGGAACGACTTTTTGTGATTTCAGCAAACTTACTCTGCGTTCCTTAGAACGACTTTTTGTTGCTTCGAAGGATTTTCGATAATTCGAAGGTCCTCCTTGTTATCATAAATTTTTAAGCTTCAGCAACTTAAGCCTGAGAAAATACCTTTTCCTTGGAGCAAGCAAAGAAACTTTTACATGAAAACTAAAAAATGTCCTTTATTACACAGAAAATAGAACTGAATGGAAAAAAACTGGTAGGATATTTGTCAATAGATGTGCTTCGACTCTGGCACAGTGCTATTGACTGTGCGAGCTTCGGATTGTTCTCTGAGATCCCTTTGGTGTGGAGCATATTGGCTCCCTTCTGGCTGTTGGCCTTGTTGCAACGGTGGTGGAGGCGGAGGCTGTTGCCAGGAAGCTTGAGGTTGACTCGACGAAGCAACAGAAACTGCAGGGTGGTTGCCTATGTATTCTGGGATGTAAGGCGGATGGTACGAAGCAGTATGCATGACCTGCTTCGGCTGAGCTTGTTGCGCTGCAGCTTCGGCTATCTCCTTTTGCTTCTGGATGGTAACATGGCACATCCTGGTGGTATGGCCCTTGTTTTCACCACAGAATAAGCAAAATACTCTCCTTGGTTGATCTCCAAATCTTCCGCCGAAGCCCCTGGCGCCTCTGCCTCTTGGAACTGGTGGCCGGAAGAAACTTTGCTGTTGCCCCGAAGCCTGTGAGGAGCACTGCGGCCTGTTCTGCTGACTCCCCTTATCATCATTTTGAGTAGAGTTGTGGATGGACCTGACATGCCTCGGATAGAATCTTCCTCCGAAGCCCCTGGTCATTTCAGAAAACCTGAAAGCCTCCTCCCTTCTTTGGCGAAAATCATTGTCGGCACGAATATACTCGTCCATCTTCTGGAGCAATTTCTCCAAAGTTTGAGGAGGCTTCCTAGCAAAGTATTGAGCTGAAGGTCCAGGCCGAAGTCCCTTGATCATGGCCTCAATGACAATTTCGTTGGGCACCTTTGGTGCCTGTGCCCTCAAACGCAAGAACCTTCTGACATACGCCTGAAGGTATTCTTCATGATCCTGAGTGCATTGGAACAGGGCCTGAGCAGTGACCGGCTTCGTCTGAAACCCTTGGAAGCTGGTTAACAACATGTCCTTCAGTTTTTGCCATGAAGTGATCGTTCCTGGTCGAAGGGAGGAATACCAGGTTTGAGCAACATTCCTGACAGCCATAACAAAAGACTTTGCCATGACTGCAGCATTGCCACCATACGAAGATACTGTTGCTTCGTAGCTCATCAAAAACTGCTTCGGGTCTGAATGGCCATCGAATATGGGAAGCTGGGGCGGCTTATAGGACGGAGGCCAAGGTGTAGCCTGCAGCTCAGCGGACAAGGGAGAAGCATCATCGAAAACAAAATTTCCATGATGGAAATTGTCATACCAGTCATCTTCGTTGAAGAAACCCTCCTGATGAAGGTCCTTTTGTTGAGGCCTTCGGTTCTGCTCATCGTGAGTAAGATGGCGAACTTCTTCAGAAGCTTCGTCTATCTGCCTTTGCAGTTCAGCTAGCCTGGCCATCTTTTCCTTCTTCCTCTGCACCTGTTGATGAAGCATTTCCATATCTCTGATCTCTTGGTCTAGTTCATCCTCTTGAGGCGTCGGGCTGACAGCCTTCCTCTTCTGGCTTCGGGCCTCCCGAAGAGAGACAGTCTCCTGATTGTGGTCCAGCGGTTGGAGAGCTGCAGTGCCAGCTGCTGAAGCTTTCTTCGGCGCCATAGCGAAGGTTGATGATCGCCGAGGGCGCTCAAAGACTCAAAGAGTGGAAGTGAGTTCACCGGAGGTGGGCGCCAATGTTGGGGACTTGTTCTCAAATACTTCGGATTAAGAACAAGGCAACATAAAAAGTGTTAAATGATAAAGTCCTTCGTCTTTTGAAACATTATTTCCCTTCGGGATATAATGTTTTCCGGACGAAGGTCATAAACAACATATCTTCGTAAGCACAATAAACTATGACGAAGAACTTACATACAACATAAAAAGTAATATAAACATTTAAATATTATCACAACGTCATTTCTATTTTATTATCATATAAAAATAGAAACGACTACAGATTACAGGTGTACCTTCGGATTGCAGGAAGGCAAAAGTACAAGGATGACGGAGAGTAAATGCCAAGTTAGCGTGAACAGTACGGGAGTACTGTTCATCTATTTATAGGCATGGGACGTAGCCCATGCAAAATTACATTCATGTCCATTACATTTGCTAATGACTTATGGGAATCTATTAAGGCCTAAGTAGTCTTTCCATCTTTAAGTCGGTTCCCCTTTCTGCTATCGCGACGAAGCTTTCTGCGCATAGCTTCGGCTGTGCACCATCCTTCGTACAGCTTGGTAATCAGCTTCGTACAGCTTGGTAATCAGCTTCGTTCTGACCGTACTCCATGTTCATGATCTGAGTCCGAAGATACCTGTTCATATAATTCACTTGGAAAATATTGTCAAATCATGTTTTTGAGGACCTTCGGAGGACGAAGGCCCCCAACACGAAGTATACCCAAGATCTTCTCAAGAGGTTTGGAATGAAGGATGCTAAGCCCGCGAAGACACCAATGGGGACTGACGGTCATCTCGACCTTAACAAAGGAGGTAAGTCCGTTGATCAAAAGGCATACCGGTCTATGATAAGTTCATTACTTTATCTTTGTGCTAGTAGATCGGACATTATGCTTAGTGTATGCATGTGTGCTAGATTTCAATCCGACCCCAAGGAGTGTCACCTTGTGGCCGTTAAGCGAATTCTTAGGTATTTAGTTTCTACGCCTTGCTTGGGGATCTTGTATCCAAAGGGGTCTACCTTTGACTTAATTGGATACTCAGACTCCGACTATGCCGGGTGCAATGTTGATAGGAAGAGCACATCAGGGACGTGCCAATTTCTAGGAAGGTCCCTAGTGTCCTGGAGTTCCAAGAAACAAACATCAGTTGCCCTATCCACCGCTGAGGCCGAGTATGTTGCCGCAGGATAATGTTGCGCATAACTACTTTGGATGAGGCAAACCCTCCAGGACTTTGGCTATAATCTGAGCAAAGTTCCACTCGTATGTGACAATGAGAGTGCAATCCGCTTGGCGGATAATCCTATTGAACACAGCCGCACTAAGCACATAGACATCCAGCATCACTTCCTGAGAGACCACCAGCAAAAGGGAGATATCGATATTTATCATATTAGCACCGAGAACCAGCTAGCCGATATCTTCACCAAGCCTTTGGATGAGAAAACATTTTGCAGGATGCGTAGTGAGCTAAATGTCTTAGATTCGCGTAACTTGGATTGATCTATAGCATACATGTGTTTCATGCCTTTGATCTTGTTACTTTAAGCATTTACATCATTTGTTGTCTATTTATGGTGCTCAAGTTATACAAGTCATCCCCGGACCTCACAAGTCTGTATGCAAATGATGCACATATTTAGGGGGAGATGTGCTACAACTTGACCCCTTTGAGACTCACTTGTTCGGTTGAGTACACTTGATGTAGTTTCAAAGGTACATTGAAAGGGAAAGAGAACTTGGACGACGAAAAGACTTCCACTGCACTCCGGTATTAGTGTATTTAATTCCAAGTTCATACTCATGCTCTAGTTGCCTTTTCGCTCCTAATTGACATTTTGGTGAGGAAATGGGATTAAAGGGCCAAAATGATCCTATTTTGGTGCTTAATGCCAAAGGGGGAGAAATTAAAGCCAAATCAAATGGATCAGCCAGCCACTTGTGACTTTTGAAAATAGCAAAGTTAGAATTTGTTTTTTTTGTCAAAATACTCTTATTGCAAAATTTGGCCTCATATGGGGGAGAATTTTGATTATGGGAAAAAGGGGGAGTTTTTTGGCACTTGATCAATTTTACTCTTGGAATATCTCTCGATGTGCCCAAACAAGTTTGTTTGACTTAGAGATAGGAAAAAGAATTTGATTTGCAAAAACAAACCAAGTGGTGGCAAAGAGTGATCCAAATATGCCAAATCATAAGTAAAAAGAATTTGGTCTTCATTTGCATTGAAGTTGCACTTTTTTGCTTTTTTATGTGTTGGCATAAATCACCAAAAAAGGGGAGATTGAAAGGAAAATGTGCTCTTGGCCATTTCTATAAGTATTTTGGTGATTAGATGTCAACACATATTAATTAAGTTCTTATGTGCTAAATGAGTGAGAAGTGCAAATCAAAGAATAAGGTATGTTTCTAGACTTAGTGAATTGTTTTTGAATACTAACATGTTTATCTAAGTGCTAGAAACAATGCCAAGAAAAGAAGAAAGACGTTGGAAAAGAGCTGGCTGTGTACAACCAAAACCAGCTCGGGCCTGGCACACCGGACTGTCCGGTGGTGCACCGAAGAGTGTCAGGTGCCTTAGGCTGGTAAACGGTGAACCGGCTGCTCTCGGGAAACGGCGGAGTGACGCAGCTATAAATCACCGAACTGTCCGGTGGTGCACCGGACTGTCCGGTGAGTCATATGCGCACGCATCCAAGTCATCGGCGATGAACTAGTCGCTCTCGGGAAAAGAAAAAGGCGACGTGGCTATAATTCACCGGACTGTCCGGTGGTGCACCAGACTATCCGGTGAGCCAACGGCTCTAGCGGCCAACGGTCGTCCGCGCGATTAACACGCGACACGTGGTCCACACCAACGGTCGGTTGGGCACACCGGACTGTCCGGTGCGCCAACGAGCCCAGAGGACCAACGGTTGGCTGTTGGTCGGCTGTGCCCGGTATGGAAGGAAATCGAGCACCAAACCACTACAGTGGTTGTCTGGTGGTGCACCGGACTGTCTGGTGCACCACTCGATAGAAGGCAAGAATTGCCTACCAAATTGATCTCCAACGGCTCCTAGCTGCCTTGGGGCTATAAAAGGGACCCCTTGGCGCATGGAGCAGAACACCAAGCCTTCACTAAGCATTCTAAGACTTCCAGACTCCGCCTCCACGCATTTGATCGATTGTGTTAGTGATTTGAGCTCCGTTTGAGTTGCAAACTCTCTGTGCTATGTTTCGAGCTCAACTCTTGGCTTGTGTGTGTGGGTGTTCTGCGGATTTGGGTCTTGCGTGTGTTGCTCTCTCATCCTTACTCTTGTGCTTTCTTTGTGATCTATATTGTAAGGGCGAGAGGCTCCAACTTGTGGAGATTCCTCGCAAACGGGAAGAATACTCAAAAGAGAAAAGACCATGGTATTCAAGTTGATCATTGGATCACTTGAAAGGGGTTGAATGCAACCCTCGTCCAATTGGGACACCACAACGTGGAAGTAGGCAAGTGTTACTTGGCCGAACCACGGGATAAAAATCGTGTGTCTCTTGTGTTGCTCTTCTGCGATTGTTTTGTTCGCAAGTGATCGCTCCATAGCAACTTGATTAACTCGCACTAACATTTATATAATCAAGTTTGTGGCTATTTAGTGTTTGATTTTACAGGATCACCTATTCACCCCCCCTCTAGGTGCTCTCACTTCCTTATATGTGAGATCGAGGACATAGTATTGGATGGTCTTCGTGCCTGGAGACAGCTGTCGTGTGCTCATTATCTCTACTACATCTTCGTGCAGCTGATCCAGCCACCGTAGTTCCAGGGCACTCTTGAGGCCTCTCGCCTCCACTTTGGCTCCTACCATCTAGCCCCTGAGGACCCAGTGCCAGTACCTGATCCAGTGTAAGACATTCAGGCAGAGGATGCGACTTTCCATTAGTTCGAGACTCAGGGCACAACGGTTCCTGATGATGATGATTTTGGGATTCTGCCTCCGCCTCGTGTGCCTCCACACTCCCATGATCATGAGGCCAGGAGTTCCCCTGCTGCCCCTCCTGCCATTGACCCTGCTCTGGCTACGATCCTCCAGACCCTTACTCAGTAGCAGGCTCATCTGGCAGCAGTTCAGCAGTAGATGTCCAAGAGAATGCTATCCATGTTTTAGACTATTCAGGACAGATAGGACACTCTACAACAGCAGCTTCTGGCAGACAGGGCTGAGAACCAGGCCTTCATGACTCACATACTTCAGCATACCGGTGTTCAGATCCCTCCTGTTTAGTCTGCACCCCCTCCAACTCTTCAGGCAGCGATTGTGCCAGCCCTTCAGGCAGGACCCCCTCTTCCGTCGTTTGGTCCTTCTTCCTCTCTGCTCCGGCCGGTCACCCTGGTTTTCTCGTCGCCGATCATCAGCTCCATCAGCGCTCAGCCACCAGTGCCACCAGCTCCTGCTGTTACCACTGCTGCTGTGGCAGTGTCTGTGACCTCTTCAGCTCTGGTAGCTCCTATAGCGCAGCCTCCGTCTGAGTCAGTACCAGCTCCGGCCTCTACGACAGATCCTGGATCCGAGACTGACTCTGACCCTCAACTGGCGTTTGATCTTCTGCCACGACCGTGACCGGATGTGCCCCCGCCTCCTTCTTCCTCTTCTGGTCTGTAGGTTTGGATTCCCTTTTGGTGTTTGACGCCAAAGGGGGAGAGATATGAGAGATGTGAGAGCTAGGGGGAGTTAGGGAGTTAGTAGAGAGTCTTGTGTATTTTGATGTAATATATGTGCTTGATACTCTCTATCCTAGCTCCACTTTTGTATGACGATGTTGGCTCACAAACTCTATTATATGCTATCGATGCATATGTTGACTGTGTGTGTATTGTGTTTTCACCTAATATGTTATCACCAGTCTTCTAGTTCTTGTTCATCGATTTCATTTCACTTTTATATGGACAAGAAACTTACGTTGTGTATGCGCTCATTCTTATTATTATATTACACACTCTTTCTGTCAAAAATTATTGAGTATAACTAACCATCTTCTCTATTGACAGAAATTTCAAACAAACTACTCTCACAATCTTGTAGGGTTGTCATCAATCACCAAAAAGGGGGAGATTGAAAGCATCTAGGCCCCTAGTTGGTTTTAGTGATTAATGACAACGGAATATTAAATGTGACTAACGTGTGTTTTGCAGAGACAAATGGTAAGTTAGGTCGCATTACAGGTAGATCTACTACAACGGTGAAAACAATCCCAGAGATAAGAACTTGAAGCAACGGCTAAAGCGACGAAACAAAAAGTGAAGGTCTTCGTATTCCGAGTGTCAAGAAGTTGAGGACACTCGTTATATAGTTAGGTCTTTATTTTGTTCTAGCCGTACTATAAAGATGGGATGTCGATGAGTAGTTTGACCAAGAGAGTTCTAGTGTAGTGTTGGTGGATATTCACACTCACATATAGTGCTAGGTGTCACTCTAGAACATACTCACGAGTTAGAACGAAAACCGATTTGAAAAACAGAAGGAAACTGAAACTAGGGTTTCTGGCTTTGGGGCACCGGACTGTCCGGTGCGCCCTCTATCAAGTGGAGCCAGGTTGGTCCGGGGAAGGCCCTTCCCCTACGCAGAAACCCGAGAGCGCAGAGTTAGGAAGATGAATTTTAAAGGCACACCAGACAGTGCACTAGACTATCTGGTGTGCCATCTGCCCAACAGCTAGCTGTTAGAACTAGCCGTTGGAGTCGACCGTTGGCACAACGGTGGCGCACCAGACTGTCCGGTGCGCCCATGCGCAGTTGAATTTCTGTAACAGCTAGTTGGTGGGTGAGGGCTTTTTATACCCCTTCCACCCAGCATATTGATTGTCTTGCTGCCCACATTTACTCCTACACTTTGGTAGAGCATTGCAAGCACCACAAAGCCTAGTGAGGTGATTTGATAATATTAATCCCACATTTGGACCTCATTAGCGCTAGCAAGAGCCACCTAGAGCACACACCGCATGCATTAGGCTTCTCTTGGTTAAGTGAAAGTCTACAGCTTGTTTCTCTTGGTGATCGGCATCACCTAGACGGCTTGGTGGCGTTGGTAGCTCGGTGATCACCTTGGAGATCTTGTTGGTGACCCGGCTCAAGTTTGTAAGCGGTCATGAGGGATCCACCGCGCCGGAGTGGCAAAGGATCATCTCATAGTGAGCACTTGGTTCTTGCAAGGACCAAGGGGGAGGGATACCCTTGCGCAGGTGCTCCAACGAGGACTAGGGGAGAGTGCCGACTCTTTGATACCTTGGGAAAATTGGAGGAGTCTTCTAAACCTTGCTTTACATTCCACACTTAATTCAAGCATTTTACATTGTGTATTTGTTTAGTAAGTATTTGAAGTATTGTCTTAGCATTGTTGTATTTCTAGTATTATTCTCTTATTGCTAGTTGTCAGGGTGAAGTTGGGCTCTTGCTTAGATTTTAATTAGTGTTGATTTTTAGAAATGTCCAATTCACCCCCCTCTTGGGCATCGTGATCCTTTCACGCGTGTATCTTCCAATCATGATGCATTTTTCGTGCGGTTATACTATTAGACAATCAGAGTAGTATTATATTTATATAGTTTATATATTTGTAGCCCTGACCTTCTAATAACTAGAAGAATCCCTAGCTTAACGGTGCCATCCAGTACAGCCGCACCAGGTTTGGATGTCTATAAAAGGAGGTCCAGGGCGCTAGGGTTTTATTTTTTAGTGACACCGGCGGTGACACCCCCACCACGATGCACGAGCGATGGTGCCCCCACCCTGCTGATGCACGCACAACGGTGGTTCCCTGAAGGAGCGCAGCGGCGTCAGATCCTAGAGGCGCGCGCTCTAGAGTGGTGCACGCTGGCGTCCCACCTCTCGCGACGACGACGGACTTCCCTAGGCGCGATCGGTGGCGGATCGATGGCCCTGTTTTATGCTATTTTGTGTACATATTTATGCCAACATCATAGATATTTATTATATATTGTCAGTTAATGGATCTCCTCCCATCTTTTGTATGTTTATGATGTCTCTATTCACATTTTATGTAAACGTTTCTTGATTTTTACGTAGTGTACTGCAATACATAAATATCTTCGACGTGTAGCATAATTAGTATCAGTATATATCATAAACTAGTTGCATGGCTATTGGAGAGATCCAATATTTATAGATGAAATAAAGCATTGCAAATCATTTTTTGTCTTCATGCATGTCAATCCATTTCCTTTCAACTCACATTTTGCTATCCAAAATTTGTGCGCATGCAACGGAAAACAAATTTTTTAGACAGTGCACCGCAGTGTATAAATATCTTCACCATGTAGTATAATTAATATCAGTATATATCATAAACTGGTTATAACGAATCTAGATGCATGATTGTTGGAGAGATCCTATATTTCTGGAGGAAATTAACCATTTAAATCAGATTTTTTTGTTTCCATACATGCATGTGAATCCATTTCCTTTCAATGCACATTCTTGACATTCTAAATTTGTGCGCATGCAGCAGGAAACATATTTTTTACGTAGTGTAACACACTGCATAAATATCTATATTGTATAACATAATTAGTATCAGTATATGTCATAAACTGGTTTCAACGATCCTATCTGCATGACTGTTGTAGAGATCCTACTTTTATGAACGAAATAAAACATTTAAATTAGATTTTTTGTTTCTATGCCAATCTATTTTCTTTCAACGCACATTCTTGTCATTCAAAATTTGTGGGCATGCAGCAAGAAATAGATTTTTTTGCGTGGTGTACCACAATGCATAAATATATATATCGTGTAGCATAATTAGTATCAGTATATGTCATAAACTGGTTCCAACGAGCCTAGCTGCATTTTTATTGGAGAGATCCTATATTTATAGAGGAAATAAAGCATTTAAATCAGATATTTTGGTTTCCATGTATGTCAATCCATTTGTTCTCAATGCACATTCTTGTCATCCTCAATTTGTATGCAGCAGGAAATTGATTTTCTACGCAGCGTACTGTATTACATAAATATCTACACCGTATAGAATAATTAGTATTAGTATATATCATAAAATGTTTCTAACGAGTCTAAATGCGCATGAAGGGGGCGCGTGGGGGTGGATCTGATCAGAGAGGAGATTGAACGCACCAGACCACATGCACCTGACTGTTAAGTGCGGTCCAGGGGTAGGGCTTCATGTAACTATTGGAATCTATGGGCTCCCAATATTCCATATATATATATATATATATATATATATATATATATATATATATATATATATATATACTAGGTGAATGCCCATGCGTTGCTACGGAGCGAACATGTTACGATAAAATACATTAAAATTCAAAATACTAATTACTATTTTATGTTCTTATTAACATATTTTAAAAGTTAAGATATTTTACATACCTTAAAATCCATACACATCAAACAAATCCATCATGTGCAGTAAAATGCAATAGAGAAGCATGCAGATACTTTCAGTTTTCAAGCAACTAATGCAAAACCAGAGAAACATTACCAGCTCTAGGCAATAAAAACCATGGATTTAGGTGATCATTGTAAATTTAATGCTGATGCTTTATTAGATCTGACCCAAAAAGTACAAATGAAGATGATGATCAAAATGACAACTCTTCAAATATGCTAATATTTGCCACTGTACACCAAGGAATTCAAAAGAGCAAAATATTGGATTCGAGTAACTCTTCAAATAATGTTTCCTTCTGTGACTACATTGTGTAACCTCCCATGGCCTGCGATGGGTTGGTACTGTCCAACCTTGCAGGCATTTGGCGGTAACCGTATGCTTGTGGGATCTGTTGGTGAGCAGGATACCTTGAATCCGTCACTGGGCCATTAACTCTTACTGATCCTGCTGTGGCAAATGGAAAACAATCTCAGAACAGGGAGGAACATCGTAAGTCAGAAAATATCAACAGATCATTTGTAGTACTCTCTCCGTACCAAATTATAAGTCGTTTTGGTTTTTGTAGATAACATAGTTTTTGCTCTGTATCTAAGCCCAAACGACTGACTTGCAATTTGGAACAGAGGGAGTTGGTAGTAAGTGAACACGAAAATACCTGCTTGTGCTTGCAGCCCTTGTGGAGTCAGAGATGTCCTGGTAACATTTCTAGGACTACTTGCTTTCTCCCAAGGATTCTTACACGAATCATCAGAGACTGGTCTAACCCTTGATGACACAGCAAGAGGTTGTTCCTTGGCAGGAATTGGATTCGAGTGAACCACAGTGGTCCTACAAAATGAAGCTGCAGATTAGCAAAACCAAAAGGCAAAAGCTTTCACTCAACTAAATTACAGTGACAAAAGGACAGAAGCCCAGACAATTGGGAGCAACTTTCCCGGCTACTCCTTACCATTGGGCACTCAGGCCACAAGGGAGAACCTTAATATGGAGAGGAACTAAGATGTAAATGTACTTGAAATTGCACCTCAAAGCAGTGTGAAAATGAAATCAAGACTATGATGCCCTATTTACCTGGGAAGGGATGCATGTTTCCTGTCTGTTGGAACTGATGGGCCGTTACCACCACTCTCTTCAAGATGAGAAAACTGCTTCTTAAATTGATCAATAGCACTGCATAAAAATAGCCAGCAACTGTTCCGTCAAGTGTTCAAACGAATGGATACATGAGCAATTACATGCATGCGCAAAGCAACATACATGTGCAAACACAGAAAAGCTAAAACCTTGGGTAGATAAAGGTTGTCCTCTCTGTGCCATTAATGTAGCTACTCAGCAGTTGTGGGTGATATTCCAGTATCTCCCGGAATAACAACTCTCTTATCTCTTCCTTTGACATTCTTTTGTGCTCAAAGTCAAATTCCACTTTTCTGATTGGCTGACAGGATGGTTCTCTTTTAGCCCTGGCAAGACCTTTGAAGTATGGATCACGCAATGCCTGAAACAATTGAAAGAGATGTTATAAATAATTAGGATCACAAAGTAAAGTTTCTTTTAAAAGTACGGAGAGGGCACTTCTAATATTAAAAGAAAAATACAACATTCATATTCATTCAGGTTTGAAGTAGTGTACCGAAAAAACATCATCCATATTCCATTGTTAGAACTTAGAAGTAGTGTACCAGTGCAAGAAAGATTAAAAGTGTGGTGCCAACAAACCTGGATTATTTCGTCAACAGCCTTGTAAGCTGCATTCTGACTGAACATGCTATTTTCTCCTCTCCATCTGCTGCTATCAATTTCACTGTTGTCATAGATAAAGCAAGTGTACCACATGTTGCCTGCAAAAAGATGAATCATATTTTAAGCCTATCATGTTCCTGCTAACCAAAGTTTAGTAAACTGTAGCTCAACTATACCTGTACAATAACGCTTCTAAGTCTTCATCAGTTACGCACTACAAATTGTGAACAAATTGGGTTAGTTTCCATGTGTAGAGAATGTACATGTTAATGTGTTATAGTTGTGAACCCGTAGAGCAATTCACCCGAAGAGGTCAGCATTGCTCACAAACAAATAGAAAGATCGATCTAGTCAGTTGGATCTGCACAGCAGTCCAGAGTCCAGAAACCTATGCCAAAAGAGGGCAGCACCGATCGAACCAACTGTCGCATCCAGAAATAAGTATATAGCAAAAAATTAAAACAAGAGGTGGGAAAAAGTTGTATCTCACATGAACACAAAAAGTGTTGGGAGTCAGGCTTGTTGGGGTCTAAATGTTGTATTATTTGAAAGAATGACAGCATGTGTTCATCTTGATTTTTAGCACGTCACCCTCATCCTTCACCGATTTATAAGGGAATATGGCATTGCCACCAACTTTATTTTAGAACACTGATTTTTTGGCTAGTTAGGACCAAACACACAACTATCTTCTGCTACATAAGGTTAAGTAAACTAAGATAGTTAGAATACTAAGCATTCGCAGGACTATAAAGCATAGGGAAGTCTAGACAACAAAAGGCAACAAAGTGGATTTCTACTCTTGATCTTTAATCAGCAGTGAGCAATAAATGGGAAACAAACTATGAGGTCAACACAACCTGACAGATGATGCTTCTTTCTACTACAAAAGAACTATCCTAGCCTTTTTATGCTGATCTAAATTCTAATTGAAAATTCTAAATAGAAGTTGAACAACTCAAACAAAGCCACAATGATTGCATAAGAAAGCACACATGCTGATTGCTGACAGCATGAATAAGTGCAAGCCAAAAAGGACTACTTCATCTCTTGCAGAAGGACAATAAAAGTTCTGCATACAAAGAAACACATACCAATGTGGATCTGAATCTGAAACCCACACACATGACATTCTAGAAATAATGTGCCTCAGCAAGAACCCCAAGTGACTAAAAAATGAAAAGAGTCACAAGTACTATAATTGTTGTTTCAACTTCCAAGTACACCAAACAATAAAGAAATATGGGAGCATTTAAACGCCACAACATTAAAATGTCCAGGAGCCCATTTGGAATAAACTTTTCATCTGGCTAAGAATCAGTTTATTTGAGTATGGAAAGTACAATCCAATTGTTGAGAAGCTTAGAACTAAAAAAATGATGGAAAATTGTTCAAACATCCAAGTTATATCTGCAACTTATTTTAGGGAAATGTTTTTTTGGTTGTGGGAAAAAGGAACAATATATCAAGCACACAGAGTAGCGTACCATTGAGGTGTAGGTTGAGGTGGTCGCTGTTTAGCAGCAACCCCGTGCTCACAGTCACGTACCTGTTAATGAGAGAAATCATTAGTTGGACCTTATCGTCATCAGTATTCCAATAGATGAATATTGGAGATCAGGGCATAATTTAGGAAGTCATGGTTACCAGAGCTATTTAGCTACCACATAGATATGATTTACCAATTCTTCCTCAATACAGAACAAACAAGCGATAAGTAAATATTTGCAATACTACAACCAATCGCTAATCCAACAGAATATACATGTCGATCAGCAAGAGCAAACCAGCCACAAGTAAATATTTTCAATACTACAAACAATCGCTAATCCAGCACAATATACATGTCGATAAGCAAAAGCATATTGAAGAAAGTTTTGACTAAACTCACCTTGAGAAACTGAAGGCCGATCAACAAAAGCGCGGCGAGGGGGAAGAGGCGGTCTTGTCCCTATCGTACACCACGGAGGAGCAGCCCAGCACAATATGATGTGTTGATGCAGTGGCTGATCGACAGCTCTTCCACCAATGTTCATATGAAATCTGCCATCTTCTAGGGTGATATTGATAGGTGGTACGGTTTTTTTTGCAAAAGAAAATCCAAATATACAAGTATAAAAGCATGATGGCTACCTTACCTGCTGAACAGGAGCGTCAGACATCATCACACAGTCACACTTAATCCCTAACAGTTTTTCCATGTGTGTATAATTTGTGTAATTCAAGTCCATAACCCTCATGCTCATGTAACATCATGCAGATCCAGTCTGTCTCCTTCGCCATGTACACTTCACTGCCGGCGGTGGCCAAGTAATGAAGCGAATCGGTGGATTATGAGAGTAGATAGGTAGAGTAATCACCAAATCGATTAGGGAGGATGGGATGGGAGGGGGTGTTACCCGTAGGTGCCCTCGTCGATCTGCTTTCTCAAAGCAGTAGGCGCTGCGGTGGTCCCATGATGGACCTCGTCGAGGTTTAGCTGGACAGGTGCTGCCACCACCATGGGTAATGGATGTCCTGCGAAATGTATAAAGCAAAGATAGACCATTGAATTTATGGTCCTTTTAACACCAGTAATTTTAATATTCATAACAAGGAAAAGATAGTTTGGGAGTGTAGAAGCTATCAGATGAGAAGTGGTGATGACAGTTTAATACCAGACAACCCTTTGAATGCACAATTA
Source organism: Zea luxurians (assembly GCA_029449295.1). Taxonomy (NCBI): domain Eukaryota; kingdom Viridiplantae; phylum Streptophyta; class Magnoliopsida; order Poales; family Poaceae; genus Zea; species Zea luxurians. The sequence continues at coordinate 36,139,513 of JAOPSE010000001.1, read as the reverse complement.
CGAAAAAATGTGTGTTGTTTTTTCTCAAAGTGATCAAATTGGTTAAACTACATTATGCGCTAATTTAGTAAATTTGGTCTATTCTGTTTTAGCGTTTAACTTGTTATCAGTGGGCATGCCTCACTTAACATACTTATCGAGTCTGCTGTTATGACAAAAGGATTAGCCCATTCAAGATGTCCCATGTTAGGTTTAGGTTCTACAGAAGTAAAAATAGTCGCTAGTTCATCAAGTTGAGCAAAAAGCAAAAATACTCAACAACTTAGAGCTAGTCTTCAGATTGTACCTTCACCATTCCAAATATAGACCTTTGGATGTCAAGCAAATTCTTTAAATACAACATCAGCGACCTGCAAACAGATAGTTAAACTATCAAGCCTACCAACTTGTACTATAGAATAAACTATCAAATTCCATATCTTCCATGGTGTTCTCAGAAAGAATGAGATTCTGACACTCCCACAACTATCTAGCACATAAAAATTTCTATGTTCCATTTTCTAGCCAAGGCCCTAAATCCTGACAGGTGGAATTGGAATACCTCGTTTCTGATAGAAATCGCTTTTGCGAGATCTGCGGAGATGGGGGCATGGTGTACCACGAGGAGGAGACGCCGCCGGTGGAGGGCAGCGCCGAGGCTGGGCGCGAGGTACAGGCTGTCGCGTGCAGCGGCAGTTCAGGCAAGATCTGCGGAGTCTGGGGCACCCTCCTTACAGGCTGTCGTGGGCAGGGCAAGTGCAGGCGAGATCTGCGGAGGCGAGGGCATGGTGTACCATGGTGGACGCCCTTCTTACAACCTTATAGAGTAGTAGTAGATTGATAAGCCTGACACATAACGAATTTTCTGTAAGAAATAAGGATGGAACTTATTACTAATGATGTCTATCAAAACAGAACTTTTTTTCCTACAGAAAGCAGAGCTGCTATCTAACTTTCTAACTTGGCTGAACTGACAGCATAGTGACAAAATTCATTGGCAATAAGGTGTCTTAGAAAAACAATCCGAATCTGACAATATTGGACTCTTGTAGAAAACAATTTCAAGACACATGCTTTAGTGACCATGCAATGATTTAAGGCTTCTTTGAAGAACGACAGGATATTGCACATTGCACTAACATATGGCCAATGTTGGTGAATAAAATGAGTTTCTTTCCTTCTATAAATAATCCCCTGTCACTTATACACACTAACCATCCACTACAAAGGGCGATGTAAGCTTAACAAAATTAAGCATAAAACCAGTTACTACTATTTGTTAAGTTGAATGGGTAAACTAAAAACAATTACTACTTGTCATTTGGTTGTAAATAAAACAAGATAGAATTCCTTTCTAAAAAAGCTAAATAATACTTCATGAAATTGGGCATGAAAACTAACAATACAATGCTTGACATATTTATATTATTTAAGAAACAAGTCCAGCTCATTTGAGTTAGCACATCTCAACTATCGAGTAGGGCAGATGAAAGGCTTGCTATGGCCATACAATATCATGGTAACAAAAAGGCAGAGTTAAGATAAAAGTATAAAAAAGGCATACCTTTGATAGAGTTTGCAGGAAACAATGCTTTCATGTGTAAAGGACACAATGCAACATCATCACAGAGCTGGCGGAGCCTCAGAATGAAATAAAGCACAGTTGAGTAATTACCCAAAATCGAATCTCTTTCACCGAATTCCTGCATTTTGTTCCTCCCTTCCTGTTCCATCTAATCATAGTATTCACGCTCCTCTGCAGAAAGATCAATATAACAAGCCAAAACAGTTTTGGAGGGAAGTTCAACCATGCTCTTGTTTCCATCATCCATCTCTTTGATTCTCCGCAATGAAATAGCACCTAAGAGGTTCTGGAATAAGCACACAAAAGAAACTCAAAATTTGTGAGTGAAAGATAAGTATTTTTAGATCACTTTGAGCAAGCACTGTTTAAAACACCAAATTAATCGATGTCCTATATGGTGAAAATTAAGAAGACAGGAAAATTCAGGTCAACTTACTTGCAACCGTGACAATCCAGTCTTACTTCCTTTCTCTAAGGGGTGCTGGATCAAGCTCTGCCAGCAGCTCTTTATTGAGAAAGGCTAGAATCTCAAAAATGCCACGAGGGTGTATAAATCAAATGAGCTGTTCTGAATGGGTGTCCCAGTGACCACCCACCGCCTCTCTGCATTTAGAGCGATAACCGCCTTCGTCTGCTGTGCTGCAGAGTTCTTGATCACATGGGCTTCATCCAGGATCACACAAAACCACTCAATATCCTTCACCGATGAGTCCTCCTACTCAAATTCTGTCCCCAAGATGCTGTAGGTGGTAAGAACGAGGTCGTACTTCAACAACTCCTTCTTATCTCTCGTTCGCTCGCCATGGTACATGTAGACTTTCAGGCTGCCTGCTTTCAAGTACTCCTCAAGTTGTGTCACCCAAGATGAGAACACCGAGGGTGGGCAGACCACAAGCGTGGTCCGCGACCCCTCCCTCCGTCCTCAACTTTCCTCCTCTTGCTCCCTCTAGCCTTCTTCGCACCCACATTGCGAGCTTTAGTCCTTCCAATCAATGGCAGGAATGTAAGCGTCTTCCCTAGCCCCATATCATCAGCGAAGATCTCGCCCTTTAACGGCGACGGTTGTTTCTCTGTATTTTGATTGGTAAGCACGTTCTCGAATCCCCCATCTTCACCTTCTTGCCAGAAAGGCGGCAGGTCGGCAGACTCCTCCCGGTGCACCATCCACCCCAGCGCCTCCTTCTGGTGTCCGAAGAGCTCGGATAGCACGACATCCCGGGCGGGTCCATGGGCTGAGTCTGATTCTTCCTTTCTTTCCCCACAAGCGAGAAGAGCTTATCGACGTCGCGGTCGCGGTCCGGCTTCTTGAACTGCTCCATGACCGCGGCCGCCTGGGAGAGGGCGAACTCGGGGTGGTCGACATGGATGAGGTCGATGCCGGCCTCGTGGAGGGCGACCTCGACGACGGAGGCGGCGGCAGGGCGCGCGAATAGGTGGACCTGGCAAGGGAGGCTGTAGGCGTTGGGGTTGATCTTCGAGCCCGACCGGGGCATGATGCCCTGCGCCGCGAGGAGTCAAGGAGCGGGGCGAGCACCACCGCGAGGGCGCCTGGGAGGTGGCCGACCTAGTCGTTGCGGGCGTTAAAGACGGCGATGGCGTTGTTGCGTACCGGTTGAGCGCCTGGTGGACCAGGCCGACGGTTTCGCGGCGAGGGATTCGCAGCGGCGGGATCGCAGGCGCGGATGGGATCGCAGGCGGGGGCAGTCTACAATGCCCCCTTAATAGTTAGTAGAGATATGTTGAGAAAGAACATGGCATATGCCCATTAACGTTTTACACCAGGAGCATTACCATAGGTGCAAGATCAGAGACAAGACACGGTCTTGATCATCTAAGTGGCCAAGTGTTGGGGACTTGTTCTCAAATGCTTCGAATTAAGAACAAGGCAACATGAAAAGTGTTAAATGATAAAGTCCTTCATCCTTTTGAAACATTATTTCCCTTCGGGATATAATGTATTCCGGACGAAGGTCACAAACAACATATCTTCGTAAGCACAATAAACGATGATGAAGAACTTAAATGTAACATAAGAAGTAATATAAACATTTAAATATTGTCACAACGTCATTTCCACTTTATTATCATAGAAAAATAGAAATGACTTCAGATTACAAGTGTACCTTCGAATTGTAGAAAGGCAAAAGTATAAGGATGGCGCAAAAGCAAATGCCCAGTCAGCGTGGGCAGTACGGGAGTACTGTTCATCTATTTATAAGCGTGGGACGCAGCCCATGTAAGATTACATTCATGCCCATTACATTTGCTAATGACTTATGGGAATCTATTAAGGCCTAAGTAGTCTTTTCATCTTTAAGTCGGTTCCCCTTTCTGCTATCGCGACGAAGCTTTCTGCGCATAGCTTCGGCTGTGCACCATCCTTCGTACAGCTTGGTAATCAGCCCGTCCTTCATCTCAATCTCCCTTCGTCTGGCTTAGGCTTCGTTCTGATCGTACTCCATATTCATAATCTGAGTCCGAAGATAGCTGTTCATATAATTCACTTGGAAAACATTGTCAAATCATGTTTTTGAGGACCTTCGGAGGACGAAGGCCCCCAACAGTAGCCCCTCGCAATATTAATTTGTTAGTGATAAATTCAGATTGCGATATGGACGAAGGCCTTAAGCCGAAGGTCCGAAAAAACACCTTCCCTTTGCTAGAATAGCAAAAGTCACTGGCACGCGGGACCACACAGTTTCCGTCATATCGAGTGTATAAATAGGAGCCCGCCACATTTGATTTGGCACGCTCTCTTTGCCATTTGTTTTGCCTGCTTATAAAGCTTTCTGTCCAAAAAATATTTGTTTTCTTTCCTAGTTTTAAGCTTCGGAAGCGAAAAGTAAGATGTCCGAAGGGATGTCTGAGGAGAAGAAGGCTGCTGTCGAAATGAAGCTAAGTCTCTCTGAAGAGAAGAACCTGGGCTTTCTTGAAGCAATGTCGAAGACCAATACAGAAAAGATCACCAAAGAGATTTTAGAAGGTTTATCTGAAGATACTGATGACAGCGACAGTTATGATGTAGAAAGCGGCGGGGGAGAGTCCGAAGATCGACCATGGCGGCCAAGTCACTCGGTTTTCGGGAAAACCACTATTAAGCAGAGTCATATTGACAATATGAGGGGGAGATATTTTCGAGATGTATCTATTGTGAGGGCTGATGCTGGAGAAAAAACCTCTCCTACCCCCGAAGAAAATGAGGTCGTGATCTTCCGAAGCTTTCTCAAGGCTGGGCTTCGGTTCCCCCTAAGCAGCTTTGTTGTCGAAGTCCTGAAGACATTTCAAATCTACCTCCACCAAATTACTCCCGAAGCTATCATAAGAATGGGAATTTTTGTCTGGGCTGTGAGAAGCCAAGGTTTAGAACCAAATGCTAAAAGCTTTTGCAAAATTCATGAGTTGGTATATGAGACGAAGCCCTGGGGGAAAGAACAATATCACAACAACTTTGGTTGTTACAGCTTCGGTGCCCGGTCCGGATCAAGCTGTCCCGTGCCCACCTTTCGGAAAAGGTGGCCCGGTGCCTGGATGACAGAATGGTTCTATGTAAAGAATGACTTGACAGCGCAAGAAGATGTTAAGAGTATCATTATGCGCCCTATCTGGCAACGCTTCGGACTCCGAAAGCCGAAGGTTGAAATGGATGAAGCGGCCGAAGAATGCCAAAGAGCCTTTGGCGTAATCTGCTCTTTTATTGGGACAAGGGATTTGGTCCAAGAGCATATTGCCTTCAGAGTTTGGCCACTTGCAGGAAAGTGGGAAATGCCGAAGGAGACCATCAAAGAGTCTGACGAAGGTGGACTGGTCAAACTAAAATACACATTCAAATACAGAGATAAGTTTGTTGAACCGGATGACGACTGGTTAAAAAGTATTGAAACCTTAAGTGACGAACTGCTTGGGGTATACTCGAAGGCCGAAAATACTGCATTATCAGCAGCCTTCGGAGGCCGAAAGAAGAAGAGGCTCAACCGGGTATTTGATGCAATCGGGTTTGTCTACCCTGACTATCATTATCCGGTGCCAGGCCGCAAAAGAAAAATACTTCTCCTGCAAAAGAAATTGCCTCAGGTGCTTCTAGTGAGCCAGCGCCGCAAAGAAAAAAGATAAAGGTGCTCACCCACCGGGCACGTTTTATTGAACCAGCCACAGTGCCTGAGTTTATTGGTGAAGTCTCTTTGGCCACTGAAACTACAGAACCAGCTCTAGTGCCGAAGATCGAAGAAAAAACTGAAGCACCTTCAGCAGAGAAGGCAGAAAAACCGAGAATTGAAGGACCAAAAATATTGGAAATCTTAAGTCCTTCAGCAAGTGTTGAGACAATAAAAAATCAAAAGGGCCCATCGGTGACCCCGAAAAGAAAAAGAATGGTGAACGTGCTAGATGTTTTGGAGACAATTAAGTCTTCAAGCATAACTCCGAAGAAGAGTGTTGAAACTTCGAAATCGGAAACTGAAATCTTTGCTGCTGAAGCTCCAAGGCAACAATCTGAATCTGAAGCTGGACCTTCAGAGCCCACGAAGGCAAAACCCTTGGAAACCGAGGAAGAAAAAATGGAGCCAATTTTAATTGAAGAGATCAGTACTGCTGCCCCCGAAGCATCCCCCAAAGTCCTTGATTATATTGTTCGACATGCTTCGGGGAAGAAGTTAACGGAAGAAGAAATTTTTGAAGCTAATCACTATGCAAAAGAATTGAAATATCCGAGGGGGGCACTAGTGTTCAATGGTACAAATGAAGAAGATTTCCTATACTGCCTCCCGGATAACAAAGAACTACTTGTCTGCCGGGAAATGGCCCGAAGCATGGGGTTTCCGAAGCTGGAGGCTGGCCTCTGCGCGATGACAAAGGACGATCTTGCGGACAGCCTTGCGTATAATAGCCTGAAGGTACGAGATCTGCGCATTTGGAAACTTTATGATTTGAAATCTATTGTTTTATTCTTATACTAACTTTTTACATATAGGGTTTAATACTAAGCAACGCGCTGAGAGCGCAAAAGAATGCCGAAGACGAGAGCTATGAAATTGCTTTCAACAACCTTCGAACAGAGGTTATCAAACTAAGGAACGAAGCCCTGGAAAAGGACAAAATTCTAGTTACATTGGTGGATAAAATAAAGGAGAACGAAGCTGCGTCTAAAGCACAAGTTGCAGCTCAAAAGCACGAGATTGACGATCTTCGGAAGCAACTGGCCCGGGCTAAAGAAGAACGCATACTTGAAGAAACAAGGCGGGAATGTAGCGACCAATGGGCCAATCATTTGGAAGGAACTGTTGAAGAGCTTCGGTCTTCTAAGAAAAGGTGCTACGAAAAATCCATGGAATGTGTAAAGAATATAAAAACCAGCTTCGCCAGTGTTGGCGCATTTTTGAGTGAAGAAGATTTTGTGAGAGGTAACCCAGAAGGACCGATCGAATGGATCAGCCACGAAGCTGAAGCCTTCGAAGAAATTCTAAACAGTCGTGGAGACATTTGCGCCTTCTCGGGTGCCAGGGGTGTGACGGAACCTCCCAAGTAATCAGGCCCACCTACAGTTGTCCTTGTCTAACAGACATCAGACACCCTGTAGATGTTCCTAAGTTACTTGACAAGCTCGGTATCTTTCCTTACCTCACCAGGAACGTTTCACCCGTCTTGCAGACATTACAGATCATCGGAGATGAAGATATGCGGAAGCGAATTACATAAACTTACATTTATTCAAAAAGCAAGCTTAAGTCGTTTATTTACAGACCAGGCTAAAGTGAGTGCATAAAAGTAATAATTATACAAGCCAGGGAGACACAAACCTCTCCCGAAAGACTATCAACAAAAGATTCTAGATGGAGGACCGAGTCCTCCCGCCTTTCAGTCTTGTTTTTCCTCGTTGGGAACCACCTTAGCACAGAAGCAGCAAAAGTCTGCTACTTCCCCACCTAAAAACAACAAAGGGATAAACCCTGAGTATGGAATTACTCAGCAAGTCTTACCCGACTAAGGAAAAGACTCTCAAGGGTATGCTGGTTATATGGGAGTCAAGGTAAGGCTTTCCAATAGTCAAAGACTCTGTTTTGCAGAAATGCTTACTAGAGTGGATCCTTAAAATCCAATTTTATTTGTCAAGTTAGGTAAAATTACCTGCACTAGAGTTCTTTCTACCCTAGTTCAATCACTGGTCCTGCACTAACCAATTTCTTAGCCAAAAACCCATCATCTTTAGTGGAATGCTACGTGTAGGTCAGTGACCAAGTCTTCATAACCGCGAAGGTACGGCGATCCGAATCGATTATACTCAGCTGAGGATCTCCAATCACACGACATATGTAGCACTTAACCCTTGCATATGTCAACCCGCCACCGGGGTTCTTAAGACCGGATCAGGTTCACGCAAACCGAGAGTACAGATACACCACCGTCCAGCCTCTTGCCACGGAGGGTACACGCTACTCTCGCCACCGCTCCACTCCCATTTCGTGTTATCTTATTCCGGCCTTAGTCTGCCCGAGGCAAGGCTTACCCATGACGAGGCATGTGACCAGTTAAAGGGTCCTCGATCATCAAGCCTACATCGACAAGGTCCTTAATCGACTCAGACGGAGACACTACACCGAGACTCTCTTCTCGTGCAAGTCACCCGCCCGGTCTCAGCTTAACCATTTCAAACCCAAAGTTTGGTACCTGGCAGAGGTACATCTTTTCCGATGTTGAATCCATCAAGGCCTTTGACAGATTCACCATCAAGTTTTATTTTTGAAAGCATCCCTCCCACTTTGCCAAACATCTTTTGTAAAACAAATCCTTTTGTTTTTCTAAAGCATTACTAAGCATAGTAAAACCTTTTTGTAAAAAACAGGATTTCAAGGAGGTTAATCAAGATCAAGGAAGGTAATGCAGGAATTGTTAAATCAATCAACTCCTATCACCTAATGCAGCAAGCAAGTGAGAAAGATTTAAAAAAAACATCAAGGAAGGTGGCAAATGCACTGGGGCTTGCCTTTGTTATCGGAGGTGTCTTGCTCGGATCAACAGATATCAAAATAAAAGCAGTTGTCTGCCTGAGGATCAGAGGTGGGTGGTATCCCCTCTTCAAAAACTTCTTCTTCTTCTTCTTGCTCTAATATAACCATATACATGCATAAGAATGGATGTCATGAAATGCTCATGAGGATGCAAAGGTAGCATAAACTTATTATTTATGTCTTGAGTACAACTTTCCTTCACGGTACTCCGAGAACCTAAGGTTTCCGGGGTCAGTAAAGGAGTTCATGGAGCAGGGGGGGTGGTTTTGGGTTTAGTGATCAAACAAGGCCCAATTCAAACCAAACTCTACCCATGGCTTCTAAATAATGTGAAAAGCTCACATAAAAAGTTTGGGGAATTTTGGACTTAGTATTTATTTTCTAAAAATCCAGAATCAATGGTTTAGGCTATTTTAAATATCCTAAAATTCCCTATTCAAACTAAAAATCATAAAACTATTTTTATTAAATACTATGGAAAATAGCAAGCCTAGGAAAATTGGTCTCATAATTTTAGGATTTTTCTACTATTTTCTACAGTTTTTCAAAGTTCTGCTGAAAAAGAAAAGGAAAAACTCTTAAACAGTACTGGGCCGATTCTGGCCCAACAAGCCCAGGTCCAGGAGAACAGCGCGCTCGCGTCCGCGCGCGCGTCCGCGCCCAGGCAATTTTGCAGAAAGGGCCTCGCGCTTCCGGCTAAACAGAACTAGGTCCTTTCACTATTGTGTTGAGTCACTGACGGTTTGCACAAATGCCCTCGGGGTTCTGTCAATTCACAACACGAGGTCCCCGACGGCGCTCAAGCGCGGCCACGCTCCGGCGAGCTAGCAGACCGGCCAACTAGGGCAGTGACCGGCGCTCCCGAGCGACATATACGGAATTAAACCTCTAAGGAGCATTTCCCCTAACCTAATTGCACTAATGGTGGACTAGGGAGCTCCGGCCACGGTGGCCGTAAGCATCACGGCGAGACAGCCATGTTCCCGGCGATGGGCGTCAGTCAAGTCCAATTCATCGGTTCGGTAAGCATCACGGAGGTATGAGCATGCTCAAACGAGGAAGCAAAGGGCGGGTGCTGACCGGAGTTGGGCTGGCGAAGGTGAACTCAATTCTACGGCGGCGGAAAACCGATTTGGGGGCAACGCGAAATTCGAGCGCTCGAGTGGATGATTGTGGCCGATTAGCGGTGGCTGGATGCGTAAGGATATGGTGAAGCCCACCGTGGGGTCAATTTATAGAACTCCGAAGCGGTGGCGCTTAATTTGATCACGATGTGTCGACGGCCGGAGAGGAGGAAGAAACACTGGCTTCGCGAGTACGTGGCCAACGACGTGGCGGTAACTCCGGTGAGCTACGGAGGGTTTAGAGAAGGTCATGGCGACACGGTGAAAGTGTAGAGCCACGCGGCACCCGGCCGAGAGGCGGCGGTCGACGACGAGTTCTTACCGCGGGCGGTGAGCCAGGGGGGGGGAATGTCGTCGGAGTGGTGGCCAGCTCACCGGTGACGAGGACCTTTACCGCGGCAGACTTATCCGGTGACCGCCGAACACGAATCTTGGCGAGCGACGATCGACGGCGGCAGCTACCGGCGGTAAGGACGAAGGGATTCTTCTTCAGTTTAACCGGTCACTGTACCATGGCCATGCGTTCATCAGTGCACCTGACCGAGCGAGTTTAGGGTCATTTTTCTCTAGATTTCATGTGACAACAGGTCCCAGTCTCTGTACCAAAGTTGTAGTGCTACATACCAGCTACAACTCTACTATAGGACTTGGTCACATTTGAGCACTGGATCCAAATCAAAATCAAGCTCAAAGTTCACTCTATATCACTGTAACTCTGAAATTTAACTTCAAGTAGTCTGACAGCCAGTTTTGGACTGGGTTTTTCTCCAAATTTCACATAACAACTATGCTTGCACTCTTTAGCAAAGTTGTTCTCCTATTATTGGTCTTCAACTTTGATGTGGTGACCTAGGGCAAAAACCCTATACTTTGCAAGTTACAAAGCCCCAAAGTTGAGCCCATGCACTGATTTTTCAGTCTTAGAGTAAAACTCAAATAAGGTCTATTTTGCATTTAGGTCCAAAACTTAGGGTTTTGCTTTCAAGTCCACATTTTTGTGAACCAAAGGACTTAAATTACTTATTTGGCTTGGTTTTTGCACTTTAGCCCAAAAGTGGACTAATTTTGCACATAGGCCCCTAGGGTTTTGTTTTAGGGTTTCCCAGGGTTCTGATTAGGGTTTTTAATATCCCAGGGGTATAAATGTGATTCAACTTTATTGTTGGGGTCACTTTATGACTTTTACCCTAAAGCCTTTAGGTTTTCTCAACTTTGGTTAAGTTTTACCCCTTTAACCACTATTTAGGGTTAAGTCCTTAAACCAGGGTCCTATTTGTAAAATAGTAAAACAATACAACTTGTTTGAAATTTTTGCCTAGTGAATGCACTCTAGGTGTGTCAAACATATGCAATGCCCATGCTCATGATGCCATGCTCAAGTTTTAGTTATAGTAACACCAGGGGTGTTACATCCTTCCCCCCATAAAAGAATCTCGTCCCGAGATTTAAAGTCCTAGGGTGAGTAATGGAAAAGGAAATGTGTCATGTTTTTATTTCCTGATTTCTGGTACAAGGCAGGGGTGGTGTGGGGGTTCATTCCTTTATTACACAGCTATACAAACTTTACAATTTACAAGAGGCTAGAAAGCCTGGGAAATTCTTATCTAAGAAGTCTTGGGTTTCCCATGTAGCTTCATCTTCCGAATGCTGGTTCCACTGTATCTTGTAAAACTTGAGAGTCTTTCTCCGGGTAACCCTGTCCTTTTGATCCAGAACTCGAATAGGATGTTCCGAGTACGTTAAATCTGGTTCCAGGACAACATCAATCACTTCAACGGTTCGATCGGGAACCCGAAGACACTTCTTCAATTGGGACACGTGGAACACATTATGCACGGCAGACAATGTTTCGGGGAGCTGAAGTCGGTATGCCACTGGTCCACATTGCTCAAGTACCAGGAATGGACCAATGTACCTGGGTGCAAGTTTTCCTTTAATCCCAAAACGCGATACGCCTTTCATTGGTGAAACCTTTAAGTAGACGTAGTCTCCTTCCAAGAAGTATAAGGGCATTCGCCGTTTGTCTGCATAACTTTTCTGACGAGCCTGTGCCTTCTTCATATTATGAACTATTTTCTGAACCTTTTCTTCGGTTTCTTTTACCATATCAGGTCTAAAGAAATATCTTTGACCAGGTTCAGACCAATTTAGCGGAGTTCGACACCGTCGCCCATACAAAGCTTCAAAAGGTGCCATCTTGATGCTTTCCTGGTAACTGTTATTATATGAAAACTCCGCCAAGGGTAAGCATTCATCCCATTTCTGTGAGAAATCCAGGACACATGCCCGCAACATATCTTCAAGTATTTGGTTCACTCTCTCAGTTTGTCCACTGGTTTGAGGGTGATAGGCCGAACTGTGGAGCAACTTAGTTCCCAGGGATTTATGAAGTTCTTCCCAAAATTTGGATACGAACTGAGGTCCACGATCCGACACTATGGTCTTTGGAACACCATGCAAACTGAGAATACGAGCAATGTATAACTCCGCATAGGTAAGTACCGGGTAATATGTCTTGACCGGCAGAAAATGAGCAACCTTTGTAAGTCGATCAACAATCACCCAGATAGAGTCGTACCCTTTTGCGGTCCTGGGCAATCCCACAATGAAGTCCATGCTTATGTCTTCCCATTTCCATGTTGGTGTTGGTAATGACTGCAATGGACCGGCGGCTTTCATGTGTATGGCCTTGACACGTCTGCAAGTGTCACACTTAGCCACATAGCGTGCAATTTCAATCTTCATCTTCGTCCACCAGTAGTGTTGTTTCAGATCATGATACATCTTAGTGCTTCCCGGATGAATAGAATAGCGGCTAAGATGCGCCTCATCTAAAATTTGCTGGCGGAGTTCTTCATTCTTTGGCACTACTATGCGGTTGTTGAACCATAACACACCTTGATCATCTTTCTTGAAACATTTGGCTGTTCCAGCCCTTATCTTCTCTCGTATGTGCTTCATGCCCAGATTATCCTTTTGAGCATCAATTATCCTTTGCAAAATGGTTGACTCAAGCTTTAGCTGATTCAGAGTTCCTTGTTGGATTATCCCCAGGTTTAACTTCTCCATGTCTTGACACAAAGTGTTTTCGGAGGTCTTTACCATAAGACAGTGGTAGGAAGTCTTACGACTCAATGCATCTGCCACCACATTGGCCTTGCCTGGGTGATAATGGATCTCCAGTTCATAGTCTTTAATGAGCTCAAGCCATCGTCTTTGCCTCATATTTAACTCTGACTGGGTAAATATATACTTCAAACTCTTATGATCTGTATATATGTGACAGATATTTCCCAGCAGATAGTGACGCCATATTTTCAGGGCATGAACCACAGCAGCTAGCTCGAGATCATGTGTTGGATAATGCTCTTCATGTCGGCGTAACTGCCTTGAAGCATATGCAATTACTCGGCCTTCTTGCATTAGCACACAGCCGAGTCCACTGCCTGACGCATCACAATATACATCAAAAGGTTTAGTGATGTCCGGTTGAGCCAATACCGGAGCAGTGGTCAATAGTGTCTTCAATTCCTCAAAGGCTTCATTACATTTAGAAGTCCAATTGAACTTAGTATCATTCTTCAATAAACTTGTGATTGGCTTCACAAGCTTAGAAAAATCAGGTATGAATCTGCGATAATATCCCGCTAGTCCAAGAAAACTCTGGACTTGGTGAACAGTTGTTGGAGGTTTCCATTGCAGAATATCCTTGACCTTGCTAGGATCTACCGCAATTCCTTTGGCTGACAACACGTGCCCCAGAAATTGAATTTCCTCCAGCCAGAACGTGCACTTGCTGAACTTGGCATATAGCTGATGTTCCCTCAGGCGCGTTAATACAATCCGTAAGTGCTGAGCATGTTCCTCTTCATTTTTAGAATATATCAAAATATCATCGATGAAGACCACCACGAACTTGTCTAACTCGGGCATGAACACCGAGTTCATCAAATAGGTGAAGTGGGCAGGAGCATTTGTGAGCCCGAAAGACATTACCAAGTACTCAAACAATCCATACCGCGTAGTAAATGCGGTCTTCGGTATATCCTCGGGCCGAATACGGATTTGATGATAGCCTGACCTGAGATCGATTTTGGAAAACACCCTCGCCCCAGTCAGTTGATCAAATAAGATATCAATCCTTGGAAGAGGGTACTTATTCTTGATGGTGACCTCATTTAGGGGCCGATAGTCCACGCACATGCGCAAGGTTTGATCCTTCTTCTTCACAAAGATGGCGGGACAACCCCACGGGGACGAGCTTGGCCGGATAAATCCTTTATTCAGCAGATCTTGTAATTGAATCTTCAATTCTGCTAATTCATTAGGGGGCATACGGTACGATCTTCGGGAGATGGGAGCCGTACCGGGCTTTAGCTCAATTACGAATTCTACATCTCTTTCAGGGGGTAGTCCAGGCAAATCTTCCAGAAATACATCTGGAAACTCACATACTACCGGAATGTTCTTGATCTCCGGTACAATGGCTTCAAATATTCTACCAGAAGCTTTGACTGGATTGGTTTTGGGGAGAGATAAGAGAATTTCTTCTTGATTATAACTCAACCTGACGGTTCTGAGTTCAGTGTTGAGAATTGCCTTGTGTTGAGTTAACCAATTCATCCCCAAAATTACATCTATATCCTGGCCTCTTAGAACAATCATGTTAGCAGGAAAGTTCCGTCCGGCCATAGTTACTGGCACTTCATAGGCCACTTCTCTAGTAAAAATGTGTCCCCCAGGTGAATGAATTTTAAATCCCTCTTTTGATTCATGACATGCAATGTGATGTTGCTCCACAAATGTCTTGCTAATGAAGGTATGCGAAGCACCAGAATCAAAAAGAATGATTGCAGGGTAACTGGCCACAGGGAACGTACCCATCATCACCGGTTCTCCCTCCGGTGTGGTAGCCACTTGCGTATAATATACTCGCCCCGTTTTCTTGGTATTCTTGCCCGAAGTACTTCCCTTGCCTGGAGCAGAACTTCCCGATCCTTGCTGATTATTAGCTTGATTTTGCCGAGGATAGGGGCAATCTTTAATAAAATGCCCAGATTTGCCACAGTTAAAACATCCAGTTGAAGAACTTGGCAGAGCAGGGAATCGAGTGCTTGGGGCACCCGGCTGACTTTGGACAGTGGGAGCTTTGTTGGGACGAATAATTATGGGCTGCTTGAAAGGGAAAGATGGTGCACTTGAACGGTTCTGGTTAGAGGGCCGGAGAATAAACCGTTGCCTCTTTACCGGGCCCTGATTAGGCCGATCACCACTGAATCCCTTACTTTTCCCAGTATTTGCATATTTGGCCTCCACAGATAAGGCTGTGCTGATAGCCTTTCCATAAGTAAGATCAATACATGCAGCCATTTTTCGCTGCATCCGGTCGTTCAGACCTCTCATAAAACAATTCCTTTTCTTCAAATCTGTATTCACCTGATCAATTGCATATTGGGACAGGTGATTGAACTTGTTGAGATACTGATTAACAGTATCTCCCCCTTGCTTCAATTTCATAAACTCTTCTTGTTTCATGTGCAGCACTCCCTCAGGAATATAATGCTCGCGGAATGCTGCTTTGAACTCGTTCCATGTAATTTGATGGTTGTCCGGTTGGATAGCCACGAAGTTTCCCCACCAAGTGCTGGCAGGGCCTCGGAGTTGCTGTGCCGCAAACAACGGCTTCTGGGTTTCCGAACAACGTAGAAGGCCAAATTTCTGTTCAATGACCCTTATCCATTCGTCGGCTTCGAGCGGATCTTCTGCTTTGACGAAGAGAGGCGGACGAGTCTCGGAGAAATCCAGATAAGTGGTCTCACGGGGACCCTGTTGAAATCCTCTTCCTGCTTGTTGCTGAAGCTGTTGCTGACCCGCCATCTCCCTCAGGAAGCGGGTATTGTCGGCTGTAGCATTTACCAAGGCAGCGATTGCCTCGGCAAGCGTGGGTGGAACGGGAGGTGGATTCGGGGTAGCATCCCGACCCCCGGATGTTCCGGCTGCATCCTGTCCGCGAGTCCGGGTCGGCATCTGAGGCAAAAACATTTGAATAAACATAATGTGCCAAAGAAAACCTTCCGCTTTACATTACTGTAAAGAGTAATGGTACAGACTCGACATTACACAACAGGATACATTACCCATTTTACAAAAGTTTAACCTATTATACAACCGTACACCCTACAATACACTACTCTAATATAACAGTACACCCTACAATACACTACTCTACTCTTATTACACCACTAGTCCTGTTCTCCGTTGCTTTTGGCGGCTTCATCATCAGGTGTGGGAGTCCAGACGTCAACCAACCTCAAAGAAGGAGGGGGTTCATACAGGTCTAATTCCCCACCCAACGCGCGTCCCGCAACGTGAGAAGGTCCGGCTTCCGCCTCAGCAGAGGGTGTAGGCTCACTAGGGTGTAGGTGCGAGTAGAGCACATGGACTTCCTCATGCAATGTATTGCAGTAAACCTGCAAGTCGTCGACAGCTGAGCTGAGTTCTTTCACTCGGGCCTGAGCCCTTGCCTCCTTGGCCCATGCCAATGAACGAGATTGAACAACCCAATCGAGTGCCAAATCCCGATCTGCCAGCTGGTCTTGTAGATGGCGAACGTCTCTTCGTAACTCATTTATACGGTCACCATCTCCAATCCATATAGCTGTCCTGCGGCGGAGTTCCAATTGGAGCCTGCTTACTTCTGCTTCCAGATCCCCTATAGGATCATTGCTCCCGCTACTACTATCTACATCTCGCGGAGCAAGTTGATGTCGAGGTACTCCAATCGGTCCAGTCGACTTACGCGCGGTCTTTCTTGTGCGCGGCGGCATCTTCTAAGGGGGAAATTTATTAGTATAATTCTTAGCATGATGCATGAGTAAGTACAGAATCAACCTTGGTTGATTCAACCTTCTATACATTGCACTCTTCCTATCTGGTCCTTAAGATAAACTCTTCAGAATACTTAGGTAAGAAGAGAAAAAGAATCTTTAGGTAAGACCTTTGAAAATCTTTTTGAAGATGCCTTAATATCTGCAAAGAAGGGCTACGCTCCGATACCAGCTGTGACGGAACCTCCCAAGTAATCAGGCCCACCTACAGTTGTCCTTGTCTAACAGACATCAGACACCCTGTAGATGTTCCTAAGTTACTTGACAAGCTCGGTATCTTTCCTTACCTCACCAGGAACGTTTCACCCGTCTTGCAGACATTACAGATCATCGGAGATGAAGATATGCGGAAGCGAATTACATAAACTTACATTTATTCAAAAAGCAAGCTTAAGTCGTTTATTTACAGACCAGGCTAAAGTGAGTGCATAAAAGTAATAATTATACAAGCCAGGGAGACACAAACCTCTCCCGAAAGACTATCAACAAAAGATTCTAGATGGAGGACCGAGTCCTCCCGCCTTTCAGTCTTGTTTTTCCTCGTTGGGAACCACCTTAGCACAGAAGCAGCAAAAGTCTGCTACTTCCCCACCTAAAAACAACAAAGGGATAAACCCTGAGTATGGAATTACTCAGCAAGTCTTACCCGACTAAGGAAAAGACTCTCAAGGGTATGCTGGTTATATGGGAGTCAAGGTAAGGCTTTCCAATAGTCAAAGACTCTGTTTTGCAGAAATGCTTACTAGAGTGGATCCTTAAAATCCAATTTTATTTGTCAAGTTAGGTAAAATTACCTGCACTAGAGTTCTTTCTACCCTAGTTCAATCACTGGTCCTGCACTAACCAATTTCTTAGCCAAAAACCCATCATCTTTAGTGGAATGCTACGTGTAGGTCAGTGACCAAGTCTTCATAACCGCGAAGGTACGGCGATCCGAATCGATTATACTCAGCTGAGGATCTCCAATCACACGACATATGTAGCACTTAACCCTTGCATATGTCAACCCGCCACCGGGGTTCTTAAGACCGGATCAGGTTCACGCAAACCGAGAGTACAGATACACCACCGTCCAGCCTCTTGCCACGGAGGGTACACGCTACTCTCGCCACCGCTCCACTCCCATTTCGTGTTATCTTATTCCGGCCTTAGTCTGCCCGAGGCAAGGCTTACCCATGACGAGGCATGTGACCAGTTAAAGGGTCCTCGATCATCAAGCCTACATCGACAAGGTCCTTAATTGACTCAGACGGAGACACTACACCGAGACTCTCTTCTCGTGCAAGTCACCCGCCCGGTCTCAGCTTAACCATTTCAAACCCAAAGTTTGGTACCTGGCAGAGGTACATCTTTTCCGATGTTGAATCCATCAAGGCCTTTGACAGATTCACCATCAAGTTTTATTTTTGAAAGCATCCCTCCCACTTTGCCAAACATCTTTTGTAAAACAAATCCTTTTGTTTTTCTAAAGCATTACTAAGCATAGTAAAACCTTTTTGTAAAAAACAGGATTTCAAGGAGGTTAATCAAGATCAAGGAAGGTAATGCAGGAATTGTTAAATCAATCAACTCCTATCACCTAATGCAGCAAGCAAGTGAGAAAGATTTAAAAAAAAACGTCAAGGAAGGTGGCAAATGCACCGGGGCTTGCCTTTGTTATCGGAGGTGTCTTGCTCGGATCCACAGATATCAAAATAAAAGCAGTTGTCTGCCTGAGGATCAGAGGTGGGTGGTATCCCCTCTTCAAAAACTTCTTCTTCTTCTTCTTGCTCTAATATAACCATATACATGCATAAGAATGGATGTCATGAAATGCTCATGAGGATGCAAAGGTAGCATAAACTTATTATTTATGTCTTGAGTACAACTTTCCTTCACGGTACTCCGAGAACCTAAGGTTTCCGGGGTCAGTAAAGGAGTTCATGGAGCAGGGGGGGTGGTTTTGGGTTTAGTGATCAAACAAGGCCCAATTCAAACCAAACTCTACCCATGGCTTCTAAATAATGTGAAAAGCTCACATAAAAAGTTTGGGGAATTTTGGACTTAGTATTTATTTTCTAAAAATCCAGAATCAATGGTTTAGGCTATTTTAAATATCCTAAAATTCTCTATTCAAACTAAAAATCATAAAACTATTTTTATTAAATACTATGGAAAATAGCAAGCCTAGGAAAATTGGTCTCATAATTTTAGGATTTTTCTACTATTTTCTACAGTTTTTCAAAGTTCTGCTGAAAAAGAAAAGGAAAAACTCTTAAACAGTACTGGGCCGATTCTGGCCCAACAAGCCCAGGTCCAGGAGAACAGCGCGCTCGCGTCCGCGCACGCGCGTCTGCGCCCAGGCAATTTTGCAGAAAGGGCCTCGCGCTTCCGGCTAAACAGAACTAGGTCCTTTCACTATTGTGTTGAGTCACTGACGGTTTGCACAAATGCCCTCGGGGTTCTGTCAATTCACAACACGAGGTCCCCGACGGCGCTCAAGCGCGGCCACGCTCCGGCGAGCTAGCAGACCGGCCAACTGGGGCAGTGACCGGCGCTCCCGAGCGACATATACGGAATTAAACCTCTAAGGAGCATTTCCCCTAACCTAATTGCACTAATGGTGGACTAGGGAGCTCCGGCCACGGTGGCCGTAAGCATCACGGCGAGACAGCCGTGTTCCCGGCGATGGGCGTCAGTCAAGTCCAATTCATTGGTTCGGTAAGCATCACGGAGGTATGAGCATGCTCAAACGAGGAAGCAAAGGGCGGGTGCTGACCGGAGTTGGGCTGGCGACGGTGAACTCAATTCTACGGCGGCGGAAAACCGATTTGGGGGCAACGCGAAATTCGAGCGCTCGAGTGGATGATTGTGGCCGATTAGCGGTGGCTGGATGCGTAAGGATATGGTGAAGCCCACGGCGGGGTCAATTTATAGAACTCCGAAGCGGTGGCGCTTAATTTGATCACGATGTGTCGACGGCCGGAGAGGAGGAAGAAACACTGGCTTCGCGAGTACGTGGCCAACGACGTGGCGGTAACTCCGGTGAGCTACGGAGGGTTTAGAGAAGGTCATGGCGACACGGTGAAAGTGTAGAGCCACGCGGCACCCGGCCGAGAGGCGGCGGTCGACGACGAGTTCTTACCGCGGGCGGTGAGCCAGGGGGGGGAATGTCGTCGGAGTGGTGGCCAGCTCACCGGTGACGAGGACCTTTACCGCGGCAGACTTATCCGGTGACCGCCGAACACGAATCTTGGCGAGCGACGATCGACGGCGGCAGCTACCGGCGGTAAGGACGAAGGGATTCTTCTTCAGTTTAACCGGTCACTGTACCATGGCCATGCGTTCATCAGTGCACCTGACCGAGCGAGTTTAGGGTCATTTTTCTCCAGATTTCATGTGACAACAGGTCCCAGTCTCTGTACCAAAGTTGTAGTGCTACATACCAGCTACAACTCTACTATAGGACTTGGTCACATTTGAGCACTGGATCCAAATCAAAATCAAGCTCAAAGTTCACTCTATATCACTGTAACTCTGAAATTTAACTTCAAGCAGTCTGACAGCCAGTTTTGGACTGGGTTTTTCTCCAAATTTCACATAACAACTATGCTTGCACTCTTTAGCAAAGTTGTTCTCCTATTATTGGTCTTCAACTTTGATGTGGTGACCTAGGGCAAAAACCCTATACTTTGCAAGTTACAAAGCCCCAAAGTTGAGCCCATGCACTGATTTTTCAGTCTTAGAGTAAAACTCAAATAAGGTCTATTTTGCATTTAGGTCCAAAACTTAGGGTTTTGCTTTCAAGTCCACATTTTTGTGAACCAAAGGACTTAAATTACTTATTTGGCTTGGTTTTTGCACTTTAGCCCAAAAGTGGACTAATTTTGCACATAGGCCCCTAGGGTTTGGTTTTAGGGTTTCCCAGGGTTCTGATTAGGGTTTTTAATATCCCAGGGGTATAAATGTGATTCAACTTTATTGTTGGGGTCACTTTATGACTTTTACCCTAAAGCCTTTAGGTTTTCTCAACTTTGGTTAAGTTTTACCCCTTTAACCACTATTTAGGGTTAAGTCCTTAAACCAGGGTCCTATTTGTAAAATAGTAAAACAATACAACTTGTTTGAAATTTTTGCCTAGTGAATGCACTCTAGGTGTGTCAAACATATGCAATGCCCATGCTCATGATGCCATGCTCAAGTTTTAGTTATAGTAACACCAGGGGTGTTACAAGGGGGATTGCTACTATGCTGGAGAAAAAAGGCTGCGATCATGTTAAGGTTCTTGCACAATCCAAAGCTAGCTTATCCCCTGAAGATATTAAAGACCCCTCGGCCGAAGCTAGCCAGGCTGGTGGAAAATTTTTCACCGACGTCTGGGACAATGGTGGCCGAGAAATGGCCCGAGAAATCATTCAGAAAAGTGAGAAGGGCATTCACGACGCTAGAGAAGTAGCTAAGGCCGCTGACAAAAGCTCAGAGCCCGAAGGGAAAATAGGTATTAGCTAATGGTTTTTATTGTGTTGTAATTTTTGATTTTAAACTTCGCTCGCAATTTGTAATAGCAATGTGGCCGTATCCTGTCCTCCTTCAGATCCTACTAAAGCGTCTCCGGGCCCTCACCCGAAAGGAGACGAAGAAATTAAAAAGATGGCTGAAGCTATCATGGATGAAGTTGTTAATCGACTCCTAATCGAAGCTGCAGAAGTTGTTTTGAGAGAAGATTAAGCACTATTGTAAAAACTTCTGAAATGAAATATGTGTAACATTTTGTAACCCTGTGATATATTTGCTTTTAATGATTCAATTCTTTACGATGCGTGAAACTTTACATACATACCGTTTTTGAGCCTTCGGCGAAAAAACACCTTCCCTTCTTTTCATGCTTCGTGAAGATAGAAAAACTTTTATGCATCACAACAACGTCCATAGTGTTCTGATGAAGAATATCCAAGCTTCGTGAAAACATTCTCCGAAGCTATATTCCGAAGATTAATACTGTATCCCCTTGTGACTTAGCACGATTTTCACTTTCTCAAAGCATCCTTCCGAAGGTCGATACTGTGTCCCCTTCTTTTGCCATATGCAACATGATGTATGATGCTTATGCTATGCAAAATGATGTGATGATGTTATGTTATGTAGATGACATTTGTTCCGAAGATACACACATATCCCCGTAAAACACACAATATTTTTGCATCAGCGCTGACTTTTCACTGTAAGCTCTGCATTCCCTTAGGAACGACTTTGGAGCTTCTTTGCCTTTTACTTAGACGGTATCAGCGTTGACTTTTCGCTGTAAGCTCTGCATTCCCTTAGGAACGACTTTGGAGCTTCTTCGCCTTTTACTTAGGCGGTATCAGCGTTGACTTTTCGCTGTAAGCTCTGCATTCCCTTAGGAACAACTTTGGAGCTTCTTCGCCTTTTACTTAGGCGGTATCAGCGTTGACTTTTCGCTGTAAGCTCTGCATTCCCTTAGGAACGACTTTGGAGCAGAAAACTTACACTGCGTTCCCTTTGGAACGGCTTTTTGTGACTTCAGCAAACTTACTCTGCGTTCCTTAGAACGACTTTTTGTTGCTTCAAAGGATTTTTGATAATTCGAAGGTCCTCCTTGTTATCGCAAATCCTTAAGCTTCAGCAACTTAAGCCTGTGGAGAAAATACATTTTCCTTGTGGCAAACAACGAAACTATTACATGAAAACTAAAAAATGTCCTTTATTACACAGAAAATAGAACTGAATGGAAAAGACTGCTATCAAGGTAGGATATTTGTCAATAAATGTGCTTCGACTCTGGCACAGTGCTATTGACTGTGCGAGCTTCGGATTGTTCTCTGAAATCCCTTTGGTGTGGAGCATATTGGCTCCCTTCTGGCTGTTGGCCTTGTTGCAGCGGTGGTGGAGGCGGAGGCTGTTGCCAGGAAACTTGAGGTTGACTCGCCGAAGCAACAGAAACTGCAGGGTGGTTGCCTACGCATTCTGGGATGTAAGGCGGATGGTACGAAGCAGTATGCATGACATGCTTCGGCTGAGCTTGTTGTGCTGCAGCTTCGGCTATCTCCTTTTGCTTCTGGATGGTAACATGGCACATCCTGGTGGTATGGCCCTTGTTTTCACCACAGAACAAGCAAAATATTCTCCTTGGTTGATCTCCAAATCTTCCGCCGAAGCCCCTGGCGCCTCTGCCTCTTGGAGCTGGTGGCCGGAAGAAGCTTTGCTGTTGCCCCGAAGCCTGTGGGGAGCACTGCGGCCTGTGCTGCTGACTCCCCTTATCATCATTTTGAGTAGAGTTGTGGATTGACCTGACATGCCTCGGATAGAATCTTCCTCCGAAGCCCCTGGTCATTTCAGAAAACCTGAAAGCCTCCTCCCTTCTTTGGCGAAAATCATTGTCGGCACGAATATACTCGTCCATTTTCTGGAGCAGCTTCTCCAAAGTTTGAGGAGGCTTCCTAGCAAAGTACTGAGCTGAAGGTCCAGGCCGAAGTCCTTTGATCATGGCCTCAATGACAATTTCATTGGGCACCGTTGGTGCCTGTGCCCTCAAACGCAAGAACCTTCTGACATACGCCTGAAGGTATTCTTCGTGATCCTGAGTGCACTGGAACAGGGCCTGAGCAGTGACCGGCTTCGTCTGAAACCCTTGGAATCTGGTTAACAACATGTCCTTCAGTTTTTGCCATGAAGTGATCGTTCCTGGTCGAAGGGAGGAATACCAGGTTTGAGCAACACTCCTGACAGCCATAACAAAAGACTTTGCCATGACTGCAGCATTGCCACCATACGAAGATACTGTTGCTTCGTAGCTCATCAAAAACTGCTTCGGGTCTGAATGGCCATCAAATATGGGAAGCTGGGGCGGCTTGTAAGACGGAGGCCAAGGTGTAGCCTGCAGCTCAGCGGACAGAGGAGAAGCATCATCGAAAACAAAATTTCCATGATGGAAATTGTCATACCAGTCATCTTCGTTGAAGAAACCCTCCTGATGAAGGTCTTTTTGTTGAGGCCTTCGGTTCTGCTCATCGTGAGTAAGATGGCGAACTTCTTCAGAAGCTTCGTCTATCTGCCTTTGTAGTTCAGCTAGCCTGGCCATCTTTTCCTTCTTCCTCTGCACCTGTTGATGAAGCATCTCCATATCTCTGATCTCTTGGTCTAGCTCATCCTCTTGAGGCGTCGGGCTGACAGCCTTCCTCTTCTGGCTTCGGGCCTCCCGAAGAGAGAGAGTCTCCTGATTGGGGTCTAGCGGTTGCAGAGCTGCAGCCCCAGTTGCTGAAGCTTTCTTCGGCGCCATAGCGAAGGTTTATGGCTTCCGAAGGTGTTCAAAAACTCAAAGAGTGGAAGTGAGTTCACCGGAGGTGGGCGCCAATGTTGGGGACTTGTTCTCAAATGCTTCGAATTAAGAACAAGGCAACATGAAAAGTGTTAAATGATAAAGTCCTTCGTCCTTTTGAAACATTATTTCCCTTCGAGATATAATGTATTCCGGACGAAGGTCACAAACAACATATCTTCGTAAGCACAATAAACGATGATGAAGAACTTAAATGTAACATAAGAAGTAATATAAACATTTAAATATTGTCACAACGTCATTTCCACTTTATTATCATAGAAAAATAGAAATGACTTCAGATTACAAGTGTACCTTCGAATTGTAGAAAGGCAAAAGTATAAGGATGGCGCAAAAGCAAATGCCCAGTCAGCGTGGGCAGTACGGGAGTACTGTTCATCTATTTATAAGCGTGGGACGCAGCCCATGTAAGATTACATTCATGCCCATTACATTTGCTAATGACTTATGGGAATCTATTAAGGCCTAAGTAGTCTTTTCATCTTTAAGTCGGTTCCCCTTTCTGCTATCGCGACGAAGCTTTCTGCACATAGCTTCGGCTGTGCACCATCCTTCGTACAGCTTGGTAATCAGCCCGTCCTTCATCTCAATCTCCCTTCGTCTGGCTTAGGCTTCGTTCTGATCGTACTCCATATTCATAATCTGAGTCCGAAGATAGCTGTTCATATAATTCACTTGGAAAACATTGTCAAATCATGTTTTTGAGGACCTTCGGAGGACGAAGGCCCCCAACACCAAGAGCCAAGTGCAACAAATCAATATACTATTAAGGCCTTAACATAACAATGACTTTAAAACAACATTAGAGATCCATAATGTGCGTCCTACAAGCTAAAGCTCAAGCAAACCTATGAACAGGTTGTAGAAAACAAGATAGTATTGTTTCCATAAGTTGCGAAGCAACAAGGGTATGGTGAAACACAGGGCAGGGCCTGTTAGTACCAAACAACTTCCTCCCAGGCATAATCACAATCAAATACAACCTAATTATGACAATGAAGAAGACATTGACTTATACTAACTTGCATCATATACATTTTCCTCAACAGAATTAATTTAAGACTGAAATGGTGACCATGCTTCAGCGAAGTTGCTTACATGTGTATAATGGAGTACGTAACAATTAACAACTATTCTGATAATGTAAATTCATTATACACATGCAATACAGTGTATGAACAGCCAGCCTATAAATGTCAATGAGATAGAAAATTACTTCGCAAGGTGTTGCACTTGCTGTACTATAATGCCAAAGAGCAATCAACTTTATCTGTTCCTATATAAACTATCAGATTGCATTCTGCAATATAGAAGTGTTGCTATTCTAGAAAATACATGCACTGAAGACTACAACACTGCATATCTAAAGCTTGCAACAGCAATACTCATGCACAGCTAAGCATATCAGCATTCCTTCCCAGCACGCATGTTCACTCAAAGCTTATGACTGTAAGCACGGATGCCAATTACAGATAGTGTCGGCGTTTCGAGACCGGGGGGTCCCTAAGCCGACGAGTGAGTGTGCCGCGTGCCCCAGCCCAAATGGGTCGAGCGCGTGGGCGAGCGCGAAGGGAGGAAAAGCGAGGTGGCCGGAGCCGAGTCGTGAGGGAGGTGGAGATCCCGCGGCCTTCGTGTTCGTCCCGCGCCCAGGTCGGGTGCGCTTGCAGTAGGGGGTTACAAGCATCCACGCGGGTGAGGGAAGCGAGCGGCCCCAAGAGAGCGCCTGCCCCTGCCCTCGTTCCCGCGGGGCCAACCTTCTCTAAGAAGGCCCTGGTCCTTCCTTTTATAGGCGTAAGGAGAGGATCCAGGTGTACAATGGGGGTGCAGCAGAGTGCTACGTGTCTAGCGGGGGAGAGCTAGCGCCCTAAGTACATGCCAAGGTGGCAGCCGGAGAGATCTTGGCACCCAGCTGGTGTGGTGTCGTGGCTGTCGGAGGAGTAACGGAGCCTGGTGGAGGGACAGCTGTCGGAACAGTTGGGCTCTTGCTGACGTCCCCCTGCTTCCGTAAGGGAGCTGAGAGCCGCCGTCGTCATGGGTCTAGCGGGGCGCCATCATTGCCTATCTGGCGGAGCTAGCCAGATGGGACGTCGGTCCTGTTCTCTGCGGCCCGAGTCGGCTCGGGGTAGGGTGATGATGGCGCTTCCTATTGACGTGACAGACTTGTGTCCTAGGTCGGGCGACGTGGAGGCTCCTCCGAAGCCGAGGTCGAGTCTGTCCTGCATGGCCGAGGCTGAGCCCGAGCTCCTGGGTCGGGCGAGGCGGAGGTCGTTCGGCAGAGGCCAGGGCGGAGTCCGACCCCTGGGGTCGGGCGAGGCGGAGTTCGTCGTCTTCCGGGGCCTTAGCCCGAGTCCGAGCCCTGGGTCGGGCGGAGCGGAGTTCGCCGTCTTCCGGGGCCTTAGCCCGAGTCCGAGCCCTAGGTCGGGCGGAGCGGAGTTCGCCGTCTTCCGGGGCCTTAGCCCGAGTCCGAGCCCTGGGTCGGGCGGAGCTTCCTATGGCGCCTTTGGCAAGGCCTGACTGCCTGTCAGTCTCACTTTTTGCGTTAAATGCCCCTGCGACTTGGTCGGTCGGCGCGGCGATTTAGTCAGGGTTGCTTCTTAACGAAGGCAAGGCCTCGGGCGAGCCGGAGATGCGTCTGCCGCAAAAAAGGGGCCTCGGGCGAGACGGAAATACCTCAGGGTCGGCTGCCCTTGCCCGAGGCTACGCTCGGGCGAGGTGTGATCGAGTCGCTCGTATGGACTGATCCCTGACTTAATCGCACCCATCAGGCCTCTGCAGCTTTATGCTGATGGGGGTTACCAGCTGAGAATTAGGCGTCTTGAGGGTACCCCTAATTATGGTCCCCGACAGTAGCCCCCGAGCCTCGAAGGGAGTGTTAGCACTCGCTTGGAGGCTTTCGTCGCACTTTTTTGCAAGGGGACCAGCCTTTCTCGGTTGCATTTCGTTCCGGTGGGTGCGCGCGAGCGCACCCGCCGGGTGTAGCCCCCGAGGCCTCGGAGGAGTGGTTTCACTCCTTCGAGGTCTTAATGCCTTGCGTAATGCTTCGGCTGGTCTGGCGGTTCCCTCATGCGAACTGGCCGTAGCCCGGGTGCACTGTCGGGGCCCAAGTTCTCGGGCTGGTATGTTGACGCTGTCAACGGTTTGGCCGGAGCCGGGTTTGCGAGAGCAGCCCCCGAGCCTCCACACAGGGCGAGAGGGCGATCAGGGACAGACTCGGCTTTTTACATACGCCCCTACGTCGCCTTTCCGCAAGGAGGAGGGGGGGAGAGCGCCATGTTACCCTCGATGGGCACCGAACATGGTGTCTCCGGTGAGCTGCAAGCGGGTAATCCGAGTGGACGTCCGTGCCCCGTTCGTTGGGGGTCGGCTAGGGGCCCGGAGGCACGCCCAAAAGTACCTGCGGGTGATCTGCCGGACCCGGTCCCCTGGCGACGGGGTCCGAGGGCTCGATGCCTCCCTCCGATGGGATTCCGTTACAGGATCGTTCCCGCTGGTCTCGGAAATGTCCTAGGGTACCTCGGGAGCGCAGCCCGAGCCTCGGTTATGTATCGAACGTACCCCTGGTCATCCCTCGCTCGGTGTCTGAGGCGACTGTGAACCCTTCGGGGGGCCAGCCTTCGAACCCCTGATCAGTAATGGGCGCGGAGCCCGAATAGCCTGAGGCGGCCGTGGAACCTTTCGGGGGGCCGGCCTTCGAACCTCTGACCAGTAGTGGGTGTCGGGCCCACGCGATCTGGGGCGGCTGTTGAACCTTTCGGGGGGCCAGCCTTCGAACCCCTGATCAGTAAGGAGGCTCGGAGCCTAGTTCCTTCACGGGGAAGGATCCCTTTAGGGGTATCCCCTTTCCCGGTCCCTGTTGCAAGAGATAGAGAAAGAGGAAAAAGGAAAAAGGATACGAAATTGAACGACGTGGCGTACCTTTTTTGGCGCGGTTGTTTTGGCGAAGGCGAAGCGTCGCCAGCTGCTCCTGCCAGAAGCGCCGCCTGTCCAGCCGCGGAGTTAATGCGACGGGGCGAGTAGTTGGCGAGGCTGCCGTTGTGCGTGCGCGTGCCGTTCGAGGAACGGGTCAAGGGCGCATCGTCTTCACACCGTGAGAGGGGGTTGTCTCGCTGTCTCCGGATGGGACGTGAGCTTGGCTGACGGCGTGACTGCTGCTCCCGTGTGCCTGCCACCGTCATTACTGCCGGCCCACTTTTGACCGCGTTTGACCGCCACGTCAGGCTGGCGCTGCTGGGTCGCGCGCCGGGTCGCCTCGGGTCACGGTATCAGTTCCGCAATCGAGGAGGTGCGGTGGTGGCGCAAGTGGTACAGTTGCTTGCATGCAGCATCCGGCGCGCCGGTCGCGCGACGCGTGGGCTTGGGCCTCCGTGCTGGCATGTCAGGAGTCGGAGAGGCACGTCCACTTGGCGCGGTTGCATGCCGCCTGCATGGCTGCCTGCCCCTTTCGCCCGTTGGCCTGGGCAAAAGTGGAGGGTCACTTGTAACCGCTGGGTGGTTGCGTGCGCCGTGCGCGGCGGTTTGGCTTCTTCTGCTCGGAGCCGGTCTGCATGACATGCGGGACCCAGCCCCCGCGCCGCAGGGGAGGGCTTTGGAGGCGTGTTGGAGAAGACTCAGCCCGTGACGGTTGGGGGCGCAAGCAGGGAGAGTCGCCTTTAAAAGGAGGGCGACCCCTTTCGTAAGGCGACCACGTCTTCTTTCTCCCTTATGCACTGTGTTTTTCCACCTTCCGAGCCCCCGGATGGGGGAAACCACCATCTTTTCGCCTCATCGTTGGAGGAACGCAACTCCGTGGGAGTTGGTGCCTTTCAGCCATCGTTCGGCTTCAAGGATTTTCATCACGCAGCCCGGCTGCTTCCCTCCGCTGGCGGTCACCCAAGGCGGTGACCTCCAGCTCCTAGATGGGGAAAGGCGAGCCGGGCTGTGGCCTCTGCCCCTTCCTCGGCCTCAAGGACTTTCATCACCAGGCCAAGATGGAGGACGAGGCGAGTCAGGGGGCTGCCTCCGTGTGGGTCGGTTGCCCTCTTCTTCCCTGGGCGTCTGGGGGAGAACGGCATCCTCCAGCTTCACGGAGACTTCCTCCAGCCATGCCGGAAGAGGCGGGTCGTCGTCACATAGCCGGGGCGCAGCGCCGCGTCCTCCGTCCGGACGACGATCGTGCCGCGCACCACGAGGGCAGTGCCCACGTCCTGGACGGCCCCAGCAAGGGCGAAGACCTGCCGGTGCGCTCCGAGGCATCGGCGGACGGAGGTGGCTTCTCTACCGATGAGATTGCCAACTCCGTCAGTAGCCCTGGGTCTCCGTCTCCTGGCCTGAATGGCTGCCTCTCGTCCTCGGGGGGTGAAAGTCCTTCCGCCGCCCCGCAGGCCCGCCCCTATCGAGTGGGGTTGTTCGTACCTGCGGGGGGGAACCGGAGCTCCGTTTGTAATGGCACTTCGAATGCCAGGGTTTTTTGTTCATTTCGGCTTTCGGGGCCTGAACATGTATGTAACTTCGGCACGGAGCCGTGCTTTTTCCTTATTTTTGAGCACCAAGACTCGCCTGTTGACTATCTGAACCGCTTCACCAAGCATGAGTCACCCCGTGTCAAGGTGACAAGTGAGGTATCCGTATCCCGGAGGCGTAGGAGTCCCTCGGCTCGGTCGGCCTTGCTGTCCGAGGCTCCTCTAGCTTAGTTAAAGAGACCCCTCGGCCGCTCTTCGACGAGCCGAGGCTAGGGGTAGCGATATCAGTATGAACAGAGGCAGAGTTGGCTCGAAAATGAAACCTGGTTGGCCGGAGCCTAGCCGGGTTGTCCGTTGGCAGGATCGACGTCAGAGTTGATCAGCCGAGGCTTCGGACCGGGCTGGCGCCCTCGGAAGATGGTTGGCCGAGGCCCCAGAGGTGGCCGGCCGAGCCGCCTGCCCGGGCCGGATTCCCGGAGAAGTCCTCGGCAGCGATTGCCCGGGCGTGGTGATGACGTCGTCCTTCGGAGCGGAGACCCTCGGACCGCGTCGCCGTCCGAGGCTAGGTCGGGCCTCGCCGAAGGTGTCGCTGATGCCGAGGGTGCTGCTGCCCCCTTCCAGCGCCAAGACCCGAGCCTGCAGGATCAGATTGTCTTGTAGCGTGTGCCTTGTGCGGCCGTCGAGGCCAGAACGCACACCCTCGCTGCATTGTAAAGCTGCGTCTCTTTTCCTCTTGTTTCGAGTATCTGGACTTTTTGTCGGTAACAGGGATGTTAGTGCGAGCGAGAGTTGCTTCTCGCGGAAGGTGATGAGTGAGGTATCCGTATCCCGGAGGCGTGGGAGTCCCTCGGCTCGGTCAGCCTTGCCGCTTACGCATACTTTCACCCGTCCTTGAGGCCCTGTCGCCGACTCGGTCGAGAAGGCTCGAAGGATCGCTTCGGCAGAAGGGCTTCCGAACGTAAAGACTTGTTCGATCCGTGGAGCCACTTTATCCGAGCGCGAGTTACTTATCGCAGAAGGTGACGAGTGAGGTATCCGTATCCCGGAGGCGTAGGAGTCCCTTGGCTCGGTCAGCCTTGACTGCTTACGTGTACTCCGTCATTTTCAGGATCCACTTTCGAAGTAGCCAAAAAGCGCGAAAGACATTCCGGCAGAAAAGATCTTTTTTCGAGGAAAATTTTGACGCAGAGGGGGTTTCCCCCCTTTTAGCCCCCGAGGGAGGGTCGGGCTTTGCCGAGGCGAGGCCGACCCTTCCTTGTTGACTAAACTTTGCGTGAGTGCAAGGTATATGAACAACTTGGAAACATCTTAAGGGTAGAAGCGACGTAGCTGTTGGATGTTCCATGCGTTGCCGTAGACCTCGCCTTGACTATTGGCCAGCTTGTACGTTCCGGGCTTCAGAACTTTGGCGATGACGAATGGCCCCTCCCAGGGGGGCGTGAGCTTGTGCCTCCCTCGGGCATCTTGCCGCAGCCGAAGCACCAGGTCGCCCACCCGGAGATCTCGGGGTCGGACCCCTCGGGCGTGGTAGCGTCGCAGGGACTGCTGATACCGCGCCGAGTGTAGTAAGGCCCTGTCCCGAGCCTCTTCCAGCTGGTCCAGCGAGTCTTCTCGGCTAGCTTGGTTGCTTTGATCGTCGTAGGCTCTCGTCCTCGAGGAGCCATATTCCAGGTCCGTGGGCAAGACGGCCTCGGCCCCGTAGACCAGGAAGAACGGCGTGAAACCCGTGGCTCGGCTCGGCGTCGTCCTCAGGCTCCAGACCACCGAGGGGAGTTCCTTCATCCATCGCTTGCCGAACTTGTTGAGGTCGTTGTAAATCCGAGGCTTGAGCCCTTGTAGAATCATGCCATTGGCACGCTCTACTTGCCCATTCGACATGGGATGAGCTACGGCAGCCCAGTCCACCCGGATGTTGTGATCCTCGCAAAAATCCAAGAATTTTTTGCCGGTGAACTGGGTGCCGTTGTCGGTGATGATGGAGTTTGGGACCCCGAAGCGATGGATGATGTTGGTGAAGAACGCCACCGCCTACTCGGACCTGATGCTGTTCAGGGGTCGGACCTCGATCCACTTGGAGAATTTGTCGACGGCGACCAGCAGGTGCGTGTAGCCCCCGGGCGCCTTCTGCAGAGGGCCAACGAGGTCCAGACCCCACACAGCGAAGGGCCAGGTGATGGGTATCGTCTGCAGAGCCTGAGCGGGCAGGTGGGTCTGCTTCGCATAGAATTGACACCCTTCGCAGGTGCGGACAATTCTAGTGGCGTCAGCCACCGCCGTCGGCCAGTAGAAGCCTTGCCGGAAAGCGTTCCCGACGAGGGCTCGAGGCGCTGCGTGATGGCCGCAAGCCCCCGAGTGTATCTCTTGTAGGAGTTCCTGACCTTCGGCGATGGAGATGCACCGCTGGAGGATGCCCGAGGGGCTGCGGTGGTAGAGCTCCTTCTCATCGCCCAGCAAGACGAACGACTTGGCGCGTCGCGCTACCCGCCGTGCCTCGGCCTGGTCGAGGGGTAGCTCTCCTTGGCGGAGATACTGCAGGTACGGGGCCTGCCAATCTTGATCAGGCGTGACCCCGCTCCGCTCCTCCTCGATGCGCAGCGCCTCGCCCTCGGGAGCCGAGGGCTCCTCGGGCTGAACCGAGGACGGCTCGGGCTGGGCCGAGGTTACCTCGGACGGGGCCGAGGGCGCCTCGGGCCCGGGCGTGTCGCTGATCTTGACGGAGGGCTGGTGCAGATCCCGGGAGAAGACGTCCGGGGGAACCGTCGTTCGCCCCGAGGCTATCTTTGCCAGCTCGTCCGCAGTCTCGTTGTAGCGCCGGGCGATGTAGTTAAGCTCGAGCCCGTAGAACTTGTCTTCCAGGCGTCGAACCTCATCACAGTAGGCCTCCATCTTCGGGTCGCGGCAGTGGGAGTTCTTCATGACTTGGTCGATGACGAGCTGCGAGTCGCCGCGAGCGTCGAGGCGTCGGACCCCTAGCTCGATGGCGATTCGCAATCCGTTGATCAGAGCTTCGTACTCAGCCACATTGTTGGACACCGGGAAATGGAGGCACAGCACGTAGCGCAGGTGTTTCTCGAGGGGCGAGACGAAGAGCAGGCCCGCGCTGGCTCCTGTCTTCATCAGCGACCCGTCGAAAAACATGGTCCAGAGCTCCGGTTGGATCGGAGCCATCGGCAACTGCGTGTCGACCCATTCGGCTACGAAGTCCGCCAGTACCTGGGACTTGATGGCCTTCCGAGGGGCGAACGAGATTGTCTCGCCCATGATTTCCACTGCCCACTTTGCGATCCGTCCCGAGGCCTCTCGGTACTGGATGATCTCCCCCAGGGGGAAGGAGGACACCACAGTCACCGGATGAGACTCGAAGTAATGTCGCAACTTTCGCCTCGTCAGGATCACTGCATACAGCAGCTTCTGAACTTGTGGGTAGCGGATCTTGGTTTCGGACAGCACCTCGCTGACAAAGTAAACTGGCCTCTGAATGGGCAATGCATGCCCCTCTTCTTGCCTTTCGACCACGATCGCGGCGCTAACCACCTGAGTGGTAGCGGCGACGTAGACCAAGAGGGCTTCTCCATCAGCTGGGGGTACCAAGACGGGCGCCTGGGTGAGGAGCGCCTTCAGGTTCCCGAGAGCTTCCTCGGCCTCGGGGGTCCAAGTGAAGCACTTGGCCTTCCTTAAGAGATGGTACAGAGGCATGCCTCTTTCACCGAGGCGCGAGATGAAACGGCTCAAGGCCGCGAGACATCCCATGACCCTCTGTACGCCTTTTAAGTCCTTGATGGGCCCCATGCTGGTGATGGCTGCGATCTTCTCCGGGTTGGCTTCGATGCCCCGCTCGGAGACGATGAATCCCAGGAGCATGCCTCGGGGCACCCTGAAGACACACTTCTCGGGATTGAGCTTGACGCCCTTTGCCTTGAGACACCGGAATGTCACTTCAAGGTCGGAGAGAAGGTCGGAGGCTTTCCTTGTCTTGACTATGATGTCATCGACGTAGGCCTCGACCGTGCGACCGATGTGTTCGCCGAACACATGGTTCATGCACCGCTGGTACGTTGCACCCGCGTTCCTCAAACCGAACGGCATGGTGACATAGCAGTACATGCCGAAGGGCGTGATGAAAGAAGTCGCGAGCTGGTCGGACTCTTTCATCTTGATTTGATGATACCCTGAGTAGGCATCGAGGAAAGACAGGGTTTCGCACCCAGCAGTGGAATCCACGATTTGATCAATGCGAGGTAGAGGGTAGGGAACCTTCGGACATGCTTTGTTGAGACCAGTGTAGTCTACACACATCTGCCATTTCCCCCCTTTCTTCCTCACAAGCACAGGGTTGGCAAGCCATTCGGGATGGAATACCTCTTTGATGAACCCTGCTGCCATTAGCTTGTGGATCTCCTCGCCTATCACCCTGCGCCTTTCCTCGTCGAATCGGCGCAGAGGCTGCCTGACCGGTCGGGCTCCGGCCCGAATATCCAGCGAGTGCTCGGCGACATCCCTCGGTATGCCGGGCATGTCCGAGGGACTCCACGCAAAGACGTCGGCGTTTGCGCGGAGAAAGTCGACGAGCACTGCTTCCTATTTGGGTCGAGCCCGGAACCGATCCGGATCTGCTTGGAGGTGTCGCCACTGGGGTCGAGAGGGACGACCTTAACCGTCTCCGCTGGCTCGAAGTTGCCGGCGTGTCGCTTCACATCTGGCACCTCTCGGGAGAGGTTTTCTAGGTCAGCGATGAGGGCCTCGGACTCGGCGAGGGCTTCGGCATACTCCACGCACTCCACATCGCATTCGAACGCGTGTTTGTACGTGGGGCCGACGGTGATGACCCCGTTGGGGCCCGGCATCTTGAGCTTCAGGTAGGTGTAGTTGGGGATGGCCATGAACTTCGCGTAGCATGGCCTCCCCAATACCGCGTGGTAGGTTCCTCGGAACCCGACCACCTCGAACGTCAAAGTCTCCCTTCGAAAGTTGGAGGGTGTTCCGAAGCAGACAGGAAGGTCGAGCCGTCCGAGGGGCTGGACGCGCTTCCCAGGAACGATCCCGTGGAAGAGCGCAGCGCCTGCTCGGACGGAGGATAGATCGACGCGCAGGAGCCTGAGGGTCTCGGCGTAGATGATATTAAGGCAGCTGCCCCCATCCATCAGGACCTTGGTGAGCCTGACGTCGTCGATGATGGGGTCGACGACGAGCGGGTACTTCCCCGGGCTCGGCACGTGGTCGGGGTGGTCATCTTGGTCGAAGGTGATGGGCTTGTCGGACCAGTCTAGGTAGACTGGCGCCGCCACCTTCACCGAGCAGACCTCCCGACGCTCTTGCTTATGATGCCGAGCCGAGGCATTCGCCGCATGCCCTCCGTAGATCATGAAGCAGTCACGGATCTCGGGGAACTCTCCTGCTTGGTGATCTTCCCTTTTGTCGTTGTCGCGGGCCCTGCCACCCTTTGCGGGTGGCCCGGCCTTGTGGAAGTGGCGCCGAAGCATGACGCACTCCTCGAGGGTGTGCTTGACGGGCCCCTAATGGTAAGGGCACGTCTCCTTCAGCATCTTGTCGAAGAGGTTAGCCCCTCCGGGGGGCTTCCGAGGGTTCTTGTACTCGGCGGCGGCGACAAGGTCCGTGTTGGCGGCGTCGCGTTTCGCTTGCGACTTCCTCCTGCCTTTCTTCTTGGCGCCGAGCGGAGTAGACGCCTCGGGAGCATCTTCCGACGGGCGGCCCTGGGGCTGCTTGTCCTTTCGGAAGATGGCCTCGACCGCCTCCTGGCCAGAGGCGAACTTGGTGGCGATGTCCATCAGCTTGCTCGCCCTGGTGGGGGTCTTGCGACCCAACTTGCTCACCAGGTCACGGCAAGTGGTGCCGGCAAGGAACGCGCCGATGACATCTGAGTCGGTGATGTTGGGCAGCTCGGTGCGCTGCTTCGAGAATCGCCGGATGTAGTCCCGAAGAGGCTCTCCCGGCCGCTGCTGGCAGCTTCGGAGGTCCCAGGAATTCCCGGGGCGCACGTACGTGCCCTGGAAGTTGCCGTCGAAAGCTTGGACCAAATCCTCCCAGTTGGAAATCTGCCCCGGAGGCAGGTGCTCCAACCAAGCGCGAGCAGTGTCGGAGAGGAACAGGGGGAGGTTGCGGATGATGAGGTTGTCGTCGTCCATTCCACCCAGTTGACAGGCCAGGCGGTAGTCCGCGAGCCACAATTCCGGTCTTGTTTCCCCCGAGTACTTTGTGATAGTAGTCGGGGGTCGGAATCGGGCCGGAAACGGCGCCCGCCGAATGGACCGGCTGAAGACCTGCGGACCGGGTGGTTCGGGCGAGGGACTCCGATCCTCCCCGCTGTCGTAGCGTCCCCCACGCCTGGGGTGATAGCCTCGGCGCACCCTTTCGTCGAGGCGGGCCCGACGGTCGCGATGAGGGTGCTCGTCGCCGAGGTGGCCCGGGGCCGCAGGCGCGGTGTTGCGCGTGCGCCCGGTGTAGGCCGAGGCTTCCCGCATGAGTCGGGAAGTCGCGGCACGAGGTTCCGAGGGGTACCCCTGCCTGCGGGAGGCAGAGCTCTCGGCCCGCCGGGCCGCAGCGCCTTCCAGGAGATGCTTGAGCTCTCCCTGGATTCGCCGACCCTCGGTGGTTGATGACTCCGGCATCGCGCGGAGGAGCATCGCTACGGCTGCCAGGTCCTGACAGGTCCCGCTGGATGCGGGTGGCGGCCTGTCCCTGGCATTGTTGGCGATGCGGTGCTGGAGACCCTGGGGCAGGTGACGTATTTCTCCGGCCGGGGGCTGGCCCGCCCATACCTGCCCGACGTCCCGGCGGATCAACTCGAGCGCTCCTGCCCCCTCGTCGAGCCCGGCCTATGCCCCGCGGACTTGCTCAAGCTGTGGGTCGTGACCCCCCGCCGGAACGGGGACCACAGCTAGCTCCCGCGGGATGTCGGCGCGAGGCACTGGCCTAGGGAGATCACCATCCTCCGGCATGCCGAGACGGTGGCCTCCGGAGGGATCCCCTAGCTCGACGTGGAAACATTCGCGGCTCGGGCCGCAGTCCTTGTCGTCAAGGCTGCGGCTGCCGTCGGAACAGTCGGAGAGGCAGTAGTTGCATGCGGTCATGAAGTCCCGCATGGCACTGGGGTTGCCAGATCCAGAGAAATCCCAGCAGATGCTGGGGTCGTCATCTTCCTCGGACCCAGAGGGCCCGTAGGTCGAGACGCCCGTCAATCGGTCCCAAGGCGACCGCACACGAAACCCAAGAGAGGTTGCACTCGCCTCAACGTGAGCGCCCGCCAGAGCGAGGTCGCTAGGTGGGTTGAGGCCGAGTCAAAATGACGAAGGATGGGAATCAGTTGGTACCTTTTGGTCGACGAGAAGCGACGAAGTCTCATCAGGGACTGATTGCGCTGTCGTCTTGGGTACGAGGGCGACGTCCTGCAGGCCCTCCGTGAGCGTGCTGGCGTCGTCCACTTGCTCGGGGTTGGCGTGTTGCGGGGGGACGGCGCTCGCCTTCGCCTCAAACGCGAGGGTGACGCCCGACGCGTCCTCCGTTGGGGCGCTGGGGATGTCGATTCGCTCGACAGCCGATGGAGCGCAGCCTCCCGCTCGGCCCTGGTTGCCCCGCCTCCTCCTCCGATGGCGAGGGAGAGGGTGGGGCGAGCTTGAATGTTGTTCTTCCCCCACGCGGGGAAGACGTCGTCGATTCCGCCGCCGGCGGGCGGGCTGTCGGCCACCATTGTCGCCATCGCACGGCGGTGGAAGGAGTATCATGTCGTAGCTGCCGTCGAAAGACATGAACTCGAGGCTCCCGAAACGGAGCACCGTCCCGGGTTGGAGAGGTCGTTGGAGACTGCCCATCTGGAGCTTGACGGGAAACTGCTCGTCAACACGCAGCAGGCCCCTACCTGGCGCGCCAAATGTCGGCGTTTCGAGACCGGGGGGTCCCTAAGCCGACGAGTGAGTGTGCCGCGTGCCCCAGCCCAGATGGGTCGAGCGCGTGGGCGAGCGCGAAGGGGGGAAAAGCGAGGTGGCCGGAGCCGAGTCGTGAGGGAGGTGGAGATCCCGCGGCCTTCGTGTTCGTCCCGCGCCCAGGTCGGGTGCGCTTGCAGTAGGGGGTTACAAGAGTCCACGCGGGTGAGGGAAGCGAGCGGCCCCAAGAGAGCGCCTGCCCCTGCCCTCGTTCCCGCGGGGCCAACCTTCTCTAAGAAGGCCCTGGTCCTTCCTTTTATAGGCGTAAGGAGAGGATCCAGGTGTACAATGGGGGTGCAGCAGAGTGCTACGTGTCTAGCGGGGGAGAGCTAGCGCCCTAAGTACATGCCAAGGTGGCAGCCGGAGAGATCTTGGCACCCAGCTGGTGTGGTGTCGTGGCTGTCGGAGGAGTAACGGAGCCTGGTGGAGGGACAGCTGTCGGAACAGTTGGGCTCTTGCTGACGTCCCCCTGCTTCCGTAAGGGAGCTGAGAGCCGCCGTCGTCATGGGTCTAGCGGGGCGCCATCATTGTCTATCTAGCGGAGCTAGCCAGATGGGACGTCGGTCCTGTTCTCTGCGGCCCGAGTCGGCTCGGGGTAGGGTGATGATGGCGCTTCCTGTTGACGTGGCGGACTTGTGCCCTAGGTCGGGCGACGTGGAGGCTCCTCCGAAGCCGAGGTCGAGTCTGTCCTGCATGGCCGAGCCCGAGCCCGAGCTCCTGGGTCGGGCGAGGCGGAGGTCGTTCGGCAGAGGCCAGGGCAGAGTCCGACCCCTGGGGTCGGGCGAGGCGGAGTTCATCGTCTTCCGGGGCCTTAGCCCGAGTCCGAGCCCTGGGTCGGGCGGAGCGGAGTTCGCCGTCTTCCGGGGCCTTAGCCCGAGTCCGAGCCCTGGGTCGGGCGGAGCGGAGTTCGTCGTCTTCCGAGGCCTTAGCCCGAGTCCGAGCCCTGGGTCGGGCGGAGCGGAGTTCGCCGTCTTCCGGGGCCTTAGCCCGAGTCCGAGCCCTGGGTCGGGCGGAGCTTCCTATGGCGCCTTTGGCAAGGCCTGACTGCCTATCAGTCTCACTCTTTGCGTTAAATGCCCCTGCGACTTGGTCGGTCGGCGCGGCGATTTAGTCAGGGTTGCTTCTTAACGAAGGCAAGGCCTCGGGCGAGCCGGAGATGCGTCTGCCGCAAAAAAGGGGCCTCGGGCGAGACGGAAATACCTCAGGGTCGGCTGCCCTTGCCCGAGGCTACGCTCGGGCGAGGCGTGATCGAGTCGCTCGTATGGACTGATCCCTGACTTAATCGCACCCATCAGGCCTCTGCAGCTTTATGCTGATGGGGGTTACCAGCTGAGAATTAGGCGTCTTGAGGGTACCCCTAATTATGGTCCCCGACAGATAGTCAAACAGATATTAAGTGTACAATGACAAGCAGGAGTGTCAGCATGACTGGCATACTTGTAAAGTCAAGATCTCCCATAGCATACATGAAAGGAATGGAGACAAATGTGCCCAGAGTTTGACAGGAATCAACCAAACATGGTCCCCTAGGTATTTCACAGAATAGAACATGTTCCTTGCACCCAAAAATATATAGAATTTTGAGATAAATGAAGGAATTCAGAAAGCAGAGGCACCCAGTATTTCTAGCAGTGCCTACAACAGAGCATGGTCTAGCTACTTATTGTCCTTTACTGGTGGCACTACACAGAAGGAACCACAAAACAGTTCTCTTGAAGGTCACACTTCCTAGTAAGGAACCCTTACTCCGTAGGTGATCAGACAGTCCATAAACATCTTTGATGAAACCAGCAACATGATATTATAGATCCTACCCCAACATAAGATGCCATGACACAAAACACACGAACAAAAGGAGAGATGCCACACTACAGCGGACAGAAGCACATGGCAGGTGAACCCAATAAAGATGAACCACATCACTAGAGAAGAACAATACTAAAGGCTCGCTGCAGCCAAGCACACAAAAGGCACAAAAGGCAAAAGCATATTGAAGAAAGTTTTGACTAAACTCACCTTGAGAAATTGAAGGCCGATGAGCAAAAGCGTGGGGAGGGGGAAGAGGCGGTCTTGTCCCTATCATACACCGCGGAGGAGCAGCCCAGCACCATCTCCTGAACCTTGAACACGATCTGCTGGTCCGGGATGTTGGTGTGGTCCTCGGTGACGGCGAAGTCCCACATCATGGTGGGCACGTCGACAGGGATCTCGACGTCGGGAGACTTGCGGCCATCGGCGGTGAAGTCATCTAGCTTGGGGTGCATGACGGTCTCGAGGTCGCCGTCGGCGGTGACGCGCACTTGGTACGGGAGGTCGTTCTCCGAGGCTCCAACACGGCGAGGAGGCGACCCCGATCTCTTGCGACGCGTCGAGTATGCCTCAGAGGGAGCGGACCCCGAAGAGGAGCAGGCGCTACAACCGAGAGGGAGCGTACCCCGAAGAGGAACAGGTGCTGCAGCCGAGCTGAGGGGCGCGCGGTGGCTTATTGGGGGCGCACAGGGGTGAGCTCCGACACGTCGAGAGGAGAGACGAGGTGGGGCGAGGGGTTTCGGCCATGGGCGGCGGCAGTTGTGAATTGCAAGACGACGGTGAGTCAGTAGTGTTCGACGTGTGAGAGCCTTGGGTTCCTCTCCCTCGTGTGCGCTGAATCGGGCGAGGTTGAGGTCGTGCACAGGGAGCGTGCGGAAGTGGCAGAGCTAGCGGCGGTTGAGGTCGTGGGGGAGGAGGTCACGGGAGTGGAGCTTGTGCGTGCGGCGCCGTCGCAGAGGCAAAGGTTGCCGAAGAGGATGACGGGCGTCGTTCACATAGGGAAGCTGGGTGCGAGGGACACTGGGCCGCACCAATCGCTGGGCCACACGAATCGTTGGGCCGCACAAATCGTAGGACACATGCGCTGTTATGGGTTTGTTTAATTAGTGCCATACCGGCTATTGAGAGAGATGAAACGTATCTTATAAGCGTTTTTGTGGATTGACTATTGCTCACTCCGACTCCTCCTGCTCTGGTGCTGCACCAAGATAAGTTTTTTTGCCGTCGCGTGTACGGCTCCGGCGGCAGAACGGCAGAACACATCGTTGGCAGAACACGTCAGAGGCAGACTACTATTGCTTACTTAATAAGTAGTAGAGATTATCATGTGCCGGTTGCATTGAGGAGATACAAATAACTCCATCGGTTAGCTGCATGTTTGTTGCTCTCGTGCGTGTATTTATGTGATGGAAGTTTAGATCCGTTAGCATTGAGGAGATACAAATAACTCCATCGGTTAGCTGCATGTTTGTTGCTCTCGTGCGTGTATTTATGTGATGGAAGTTTAGATCCGTTGTTTCTAATTCCAAATATTTGTGTGATTATTATTATTATCATGTATCTAACCTAACAATTTCCCTTCATCTTTCGTGGGTAGACATGTGGAAAGTGGAGTCTAGATGAACCACAGAGACCTGAAATCGATAATGCTCTCCGACCGAAGAGGTTTGTATCTGTGCAAAATTTTGCAATAAGTTATATGCCTGATATATCAGATAGTATTCACTCATTCTCAACAAGGTACTCTAAAAGCTCATGTATCCTAAATATAGAGGATCAAACGGTACTCTACGCTCTACAACAGCGTCCTCTAAACGATCCTCTAAATTTAGAGGATGCTGCTGGATTCTCTATATAGAGAGTTTCTCTAAACAATCATCTATCCATTTGAATACTTTAAATAATCGGTTTAGCAAAACTAAAATATATACAATACATTTGAGAGTATGACAAATACGTATATACAAAAATAAAAAATGTCTCTAATATAGGTATTTACGTATAGAGGACGTGATTTAAAAGACGTTGTTGAGAGGAAAGAGATATAGAGGATGGAATCTTTTAGAGAAGACAATAAAGGATAGATATAGATGATGAATATAGAGAACGTTGTTAGAGACAACCTAATGTTTTAGGATTCGTCAGGCCCGGCCCGGCCCTGAGGGTAGGCAGGGTATGCCGCCGCTCAGGGCCCCCAAAGTTAGTAGGCCCCCAGTCCGACCTAAATAGATATATACTCTTATATATATGTATGATATATATTTATTCTATTTCCAAAATCTCTAGCCACTGCTCGCTGGTAACCATTGTTAAAGATATTGCAAATGATTTTGGTGTAAATACATCATTTCCAATAAAGCGTAGAGCGGTGAGAAAGAAACAATTTGATGAAAGTAGGTGCCACGAAGAAATTCTAGAAAATGAGAGAGCTTTTCAAGTCAACTATTTTTTGGTATTAGTTGATGTTGGGGGGCCTTCGTCCTCCGAAGGTCCTCAAAAACATGATTTGACAATGTTTTCCAAGTGGATTATATGAACAGGTACCTTCGGACTCAGAATTATGAACATGAAGTACGGTTAGGACGAAGCCTGAACCAGACGAAGGGGGATTGAAATGGAGGACGGGCTGATTACCAAGCTCTTCGAAGGATGGTGCACAGCCGAAGCTATGCGCAGGAAAGCTTCGTCGCGATAGCAAAAAGGGGAACCGACTTAAAGATGAAAAGACTACTTAAGCCTTGACAGATTTCCATAAGTCATTAGCAAGTGTAATGGACATGAATGTAATTTTACATGGGCTGTGTCTCACGCCTATAAATAGATGAACAGTACTCCCGTACTGTTCACGCTGACTTGGCATTTGCTTTTGCGTCATCCTTGTACTTTTGCCTTCCTGCAGTCCGAAGGTACATTTGTAATTTGAGGTCATTTCTATTTTTACATAGTAATAAAATAGAAATGACATTGTGACAAAATTTAAATGTTTACATTACTTTTTATGTCATGTATAAGTTCTTCGTCATAACCTATCGTGCTTACGAAGATATATTGTTTATGACCTTCGTCCGGAACACGTTATATCCCGAAGGGAAATAATGTTTCAAAGGACGAAGGACCTTATCATTTAACACTTTTTATGTTGCCTTGTTCTTAATCCGAAGCATTTGAGAACAAGTCACCAACATTGGCGCCCACCTCCGGTGAACTCACTTCCACTTTGAGTTTTTTGAACACCTTCGGAAGCCATAGACCCTCGCTATGGCGCCGAAGAAAGCTTCAGCGACTGGGGCTGCAGTACTGCAACCGCTGGACCCCAACCAGGAGACCGTCTCTCTTCGGGAGGCCCGAAGCCAGAAGAGGAAGGCCGTCAGCCCGACGCTTCAGGAGGATGAACTAGACCAAGAGATCAGGGATATGGAGATGCTTCATCAACAGGTGCAGAGGAAGAAGGAAAAGATGGCCAGGCTAGCTGAGCTGCAGAGGCAGATAGACGAAGCTTCTGAAGAAGTTCGCCATCTTACTCACGATGAGCAGAACAGAAGGCCTCAACAAAAAGACCTTCATCAGGAGGGCTTCTTCAACGAAGATGACTGGTATGACAATTTCCATCATGGAAATTTTGTTTTCGATGATGCTTCTCCCCTGTCCGCTGAGCTGCAGGCTACACCTTGGCCTCCATCCTACAAGCCACCCCAGCTTCCCATGTTCGATGGTCATTCAGACCCGAAGCAGTTTTTGATGAGCTACAAAGCAACAGTGTCTTCGTATGGTGGCAATGCTGCAGTCATGGCAAAGTCTTTTGTTATGGCTGTCAGGAATGTTGCTCAGACCTGGTATTCCTCCCTTCGACCAGGAACGATTACTTCATGGCAAAAGCTGAAGGACATGTTGTTAACCAGCTTCCAAGGGTTTCAGACGAAGCCGGTTACTGCTCAAGCCTTGTTCCAGTGCACTCAGGATCATGAAGAATACCTTCAGGCGTATGTCAGAAGGTTCTTACGTTTGAGGGCGCAGGCACCAACGGTGCCCAATGAAATTGTCATCGAAGCCATGATCAAGGGGCTTCGACCTGGACCTTCAGCTCAATACTTCGCTAGGAAGCCACCCCAGACTTTGGAGAAGCTACTCCAGAAGATGGACGAGTACATTCGTGTCGACAATGATTTTCGCCAAAGAAGGGAGGAGGCTTTCAGATTTTCTGAAATGACCAGGGGCTTCGGAGGAAGATTCTATCCGAGGCATGTCAGGTCCATCCACAACTCTACTCAAAATGATGATAAGGGGAGTCAGCAGAACAGGCCGCAGTGCTCCTCACAGGCTTCGGGGCAACAGCAAAGTTTCTTCCGGCCACCAGCTCCAAGAGGCAGAAGCGCCAGGGGCTTCGGCGGAAGATTTGGAGATCAACCAAGGAAAATGTTTTGCTTGTTCTGTGGAGAAAACAAGGGCCATACCACCAGGATGTGCCATGTTACAATCCAGAAGCAAAAGGAAATAGCCGAAGCTGCAGCGCAACAAGCTCAGCCGAAGCAGGTCATGCATACTGCTTCGTACCATCCGCCTTACATCCCACAATACATAGACAACCACCCTGCAGTTTCTGTAGCTTCGGCAAGTCAACCTCAAGCTTCCTGGCAACAGCCTCCGCCTCCACCTCCACTGCAACAAGGCCAACAGCCAGAAGGGAGCCAATATGCCCCGCACCAAAGGGACTTCAGAGAACAATCCGAAGCTCGCACAGTCAATAGCACTGTGCCAGAGTCGAAGCACATTTATTGACACATATCCTACCTTTAATAGCAGTCTTTTCTATTCAGTTCTATTTTCTGTGTAACAAAGAACATTGTTAGTTTTCATATAATAATTTCGTTGTTTCCCACGAGGAAAACCTATTTTCTCCACAGGCTTAAGTTGCTGAAGCTTAAAAAATTTTGCGTTAACAAGGAGGACCTTCGAATTATTAAAAATCCTTCGAAGCAACAGAAAGTCGTTCTAAGGAACGCAGAGTAAGTCGATGAAGTCACAAAAAGCCGTTCCAAAGGGAGCGCAGTGTAAGTTTTCTGCTCAAAAGTCGTTCCAAAGGGAATGCAGAG
Source organism: Zea luxurians (assembly GCA_029449295.1). NCBI lineage: Eukaryota > Viridiplantae > Streptophyta > Magnoliopsida > Poales > Poaceae > Zea > Zea luxurians. The sequence continues at coordinate 36,095,327 of JAOPSE010000001.1, read as the reverse complement.
CTTAAAGCGAAAAGTCAACGCTGATACCGCCTAAGTAAAAGGCGAAGAAGCTCAAAAGACGTTCCTAAGGGAATGCAGAGTTTACAGCGAAAAGTCAACGCTGATACCGCCTAAGTAAAAGGCGAAGAAGCTCCAAAGACGTTCCTAAGGGAATGCAGAGCTTACAGTAAAAGATTGTGTGTTTCACAGGGATATGTGTGTATCTTCGGAATCAAATTCATTTACATAACATAACATCATCACATCATTTTGCATAGCATAAGCATCATACATCATATTGCATATGGCAAAAGAAGGGAGGACAGTATCAACCTTCGGAAGAATGCTTTGAGAAAGTAAAAATCTTCGGAATATAGCTTCGAAAGATGTTCTCACGAAGTTTGGATATTTTTCATCAGAGTGCTATGGGTTTTGTAATGCATAAAAGTTTTTCTATCTTCACGAAGCATGAAAAGAAGGGAAGGTGTTTTTTCGCCGAAGGCTTAAAAACGGTACGTATGTAAAGTTTCATGCATTGTAAAGAATTGAATAATGAAAAGAAACTTATATATCACATCCAAATGTACAAAATATTACACAAATCACATTCCAAATGTTTTTTCTAATACCATCTAGTCTTCTCTTAGTACTACTTCAGCAGCCTCATTTAGAAGTTGTTCAACAACTTTATCCATGATAGCTTCGGCCATTTGTTTAATTTCGTCATCCTCTTTCGTGTGAGGGTCAGCAGACGATCCAGTAGGTTCTGAGGGAGGGGAATATGTCTACATTACTATCACAAACCGCGAACAAAGTTTGAAATAAAAATTACAACACAACAAGTACGACTAATTAATACCTATTTGCCCTTCGGGCTCTGTACTTTTTTCGGCAGCTTCTGTCACTTTCCTAGCATCATGGATGCCTTTTTCACTCCTTTGAATAATCTCTTGCGCCATTTCTCGGCCGCCGTTGTCCCAGATATCAGTAAAGAATTTACCGCCAACCATGCTTGCTTCGGTCGAGGGGTCTTTGATGTCTTCGGAGGACAAGGCAGCTTCGGACTGAGCTAAGGATTTTACATGCTCACAACCTTTCTTCTCCAAAACAGTAGCAACTCCTCTGGCGCCCGAAAAAGCGCAGATGTCACCGCGGCTACTCAGGATTTCCTCGAAGGCCTCTGCTTCGTGACTAATCCAATCCAGTGGACCTTCGGGATTGCCTCTTGAGAAATTCTCTTCACTAGAAAATGCGCCAACGCTGGCGAAGCTGGATTTTATCTTTTTGACGCATTCAATAGATTTAACATAGCATTTTCTCTGGGATGCACGAAGCTCTTTAACACTTAACTCTAAATGATTGACTAACTGATCACTAAGCTCTCGTTTTGTTTCTTCAAGCACACGCTCCTCTTTAGCTCTAGCTAGCTGTTTCTGAAGATCTTTAATCTCACGTTTTTGGGCTTCGGCTTGGACCTTTGAGGCAGCTTCGTCCTTTTTTACCTTGTCTACCAATGTAAGCAGAATTTTATCCTTTTCTAGAGCTTCGTTTCTCAGTTTAATAACTTCTGATCGTAGGTTGTTGAACGCAATTTCATAGCTCTCATCTTCGGCACTCTTTTGCGCTCTTAATGCGTTGCTTAGGATTAAACCCTATATGCAAAAAAGTTGGTATAAGAATAAAAGAATGAGTTACGAATTAAAAAAATTTTCAAGCGCCTAATCCCCATACCTTTAGGCTATTGTACGCAAGACTGTCCGCGAGATCCTCCTTCGTCATAGCACATAATCCAGCTTCGAGCTTCGGGAACCCCATACTTCTAGCCATCTCCCGGCAGACAGATAATTCTTTGTTATCAGGGAGGCAGTATAGGAAGTCATCTTCATTTGTCCCATTGAACACTACTGCCCCCTTCGGATACTTTAACTCTCTAGCATAGTGATTGGCTTCATAAGTCTCTTCTTTAGATAATTTCTTCCCCGAAGCATGTCGCACGATGTAATCGCATATGTTGGAAGGAGCTTCGGGGGCGGTAGTGTCAGTTTCTTCAACCAAAACTGGTTCTGATATTTTTATTTTCTCGGTTTCCAAAGATTGTTCCTTGGTGGGCTCTGAAGGCCCAGCTTCAGCTTCAGGTTGTTGCTTCGGAGCTTCAGTAGACGCTTCAGCAAGTTCAACAGTCTTCTTTGGTGTTGTGCTTGAAGACTTAATTGTCTCCAAGACATCTAGCACGTTCACCATTCTTTTTCTTTTTGGGGTCACCGATGGGCCCTTTTGATTTTTTATTGTTTCAACATTTGCTGAAGGACTTAAGATTTCCAATATTTTTTGTCCTTCAATCTTCGGTTTTTCTGCCTTCTCTGCTGAAGGCGCTTCAGTTTTTTCTTCTATCTTTGGCACTGGAGCTGGTTCTGTAGCTTCAGTGGCCAAAGAGACTTCACCAATAAATTCAGGCACTATGGTTGGCTCAATAAAACGCGCCCGGTGGGTGAGCACCTTCATCTTTTTCCTTTGCGGCGCTGGCTCACTAGTGGCACTCGTGGCAGCTTCTGTCGCAGGAGAAGTATTTTTTCTTTTGCGGCCCAGTACCGGATAGTGATAGTCAGGGTAGACAAACCCGACTGCGTCAAATACCCGGTTGAGCCTTTTCTTCTTTCGGCCCCCGAAGGCTGCTGATAACGCAGTGTTCTCGGCCTTCGAATATGCCCCAAGCAGTTCGTCACTTAATGTTTCAATGCTTTTCAACCAGTCGTCATCAGGTTCAACAAACTTATCCCCATATTTGAATGTGTATTTCAGTCTAACCAGTCCGCCTTCGTCAGACTCTTTGATGGTCTCCTTTGGCATTTCCCACTTTCCTGCAAGTGGCCACACCCTGAAGGCGATATGCTCTTGGACCAAGTCCCTTGTCCTAATAGAAGAGCAGATTACGCCAAAGGCTCTTTGGCATTCCTCGGCTGCTTCATCCATTTCAACCTTCGGTCTTCGAAGTCCGAAGCGTTGCCAGATGGGGCGCATAATGATACTCTTAACATCTTCCTGCGCTGATAAGTCATTCTTTACATAGAACCATTCTGTCATCCAGGCTCCGGGCCACCTCTTCCGAAAGGTTGGCACAGGGCGGCTTGACCCGGAGCGGGCACCGAAGCTGTAACACCCAAAGTTGTTGTGATATTGTTCTTTCCCCCAGGGCTTCGTTTCATATAACAACTCATGAATATTGCAAAAGCTTTTAGCATTTGGTTCTAAACCTTGGCTTCTCACAGCCCAGACAAACATCCCCATTCTTATGATAGCTTCGGGAGTAATTTGATGAAGGTAAACCTGAAATGTCTTCAGGACTTCAATAACAAAGCTGCTTAGGGGGAATCGAAGCCCAGCCTTGAGAAAGCTTCGGAAAATTACGACTTCATCTTCTTCGGGAGTGGGAGAAGTTTTTTCTCCAGCATCAGCCCTCACAATAGATATATCTCGGAAATACCTCCCTCTCATATTATCAATATGACTCTGCTTAATAGTGGTTTTCCCGAAAACCGTGTGACTTGGCCACCATGGTCGATCTTCGGACTCTTCCCCACCACTTTCTACATCATAACTGTCGCTGTCACCAGTATCTTCAGACAAACCTTCCAGAATCTCATTGGTAATTTTTTCCGTATTGGTCTCCGCCATCGCTATAAGGAACCCCAGGTTCTTCTCTTCGTCAAGGCTCAGCTTCATCTCAGCAGCGATCTTCTTATCTTCAGACATCTTCGGAAACACTAAAAAACTGTTTTCAAAGCCGAAGCTTCAAAACCAAAATATCAGCAAATCTTAGCGCGCAAGAGCTAAAAATTTAGTGAGCGGAAGCAGATGGCAAGTGTGCGTACCAAGTGAGTTTGCGGTATGATCTTATTTATACGCCCAGGGCGTTGAAAATTGAAAGACCCCGCTTGTCAGTGAATGTTGCTATTCTAGCAAAGGGAAGGTGTTTTTTCGGACCTTCGGCTAAAGGCCTTCGTCCATATCGCAATCTGAATTTATCATTAACAAATTAATATTGCGAGGGGCTACTGTTGGGGGCCTTCGTCCTCCGAAGGTCCTCAAAAACATGATTTGACAATGTTTTCCAAGTGGATTATATGAACAGGTACCTTCGGACTCAGAATTATGAACATGAAGTATGGTCAGGACGAAGCCTGAACCAGACGAAGGGGGATTGAAATGGAGGACGGGCTGATTACCAAGCTCTTCGAAGGATGGTGCACAGCCGAAGCTGTGCGCAGGAAAGCTTCGTCGCGATAGCAAAAAGGGGAACCGACTTAAAGATGAAAAGACTACTTAAGCCTTGACAGATTTCCATAAGTCATTAGCAAGTGTAATGGATATGAATGTAATTTTACATGGGCTGTGTCTCACGCCTATAAATAGATGAACAGTACTCCCGTACTGTTCACGCTGACTTGGCATTTGCTTTTGCGTCATCCTTGTACTTTTGCCTTCCTGCAGTCCGAAGGTACATTTGTAATTTGAGGTCATTTCTATTTTTACATAGTAATAAAATAGAAATGACATTGTGACAAAATTTAAATGTTTACATTACTTTTTATGTCATGTATAAGTTCTTCGTCATAACCTATCGTGCTTACGAAGATATATTGTTTATGACCTTCGTCCGGAACACGTTATATCCCGAAGGGAAATAATGTTTCAAAGGACGAAGGACCTTATCATTTAACACTTTTTATGTTGCCTTGTTCTTAATCCGAAGCATTTGAGAACAAGTCACCAACAGTTGACATGGCGGGCACTTCTTTGAGGACCAGATTTGAAGAACTCTCCATGTTTAGGTATATTTGGGTTTTTATTGAGCTCAAGCACACTAAGCTCACTAAATGATAGAGAACTTGAAGGGTTTTGCACTAAATTTGCAAACACTTTCTCTCATGATGGTTCATGTGATGTTGAGTTAAATGATTTGATTTCTAAATTGAATATTCTAAAGTTTACTTTGCCTAACGACACATTATCTGCTGTGGAGATTTTTGAGCATATCAGAGTTGTGGATTGTTATCCTAATGCCTCTATTGCTTATAGAATATTATTTACTGTGTTTGTTACTGTTGCATCTGCTGAAAGAAGCTTCTCAAAATTGAAGTTACTGAATAATTATTTAAGATCAGCAATGAGTCAAGAAAGGTTGAATGGTTTGACGCCTTTATGATCGAGAAGAAGCTATTGAATGATATCGATATCAATAGTATAATCGATGATTTTGTATCAAAAAATGTTAGAAGAAATTTTATAAGATGAGAAGTGACAATTAAATTTTTATTATTTCAGCCAATGTTATTTTATAAACAATAATGTGTAATATTCTATATTACAGTAACTTATACACATTTTCTTTACTGATATGTATTTTGTAGATGTGTAGATGATATATACATATATCTAGTTATATGGGGGCTCTATATAAATTTTTGCTTAGGGCGCCCGAAATGTCAGGACCGACCCTGGGATTCGTGTAATCAAACTTTTTAAAGTTTGTTCAGCAGTGAAGGTTAACTAAGTTGAAGTTGGAGACACAAAAACTAGATACCTTGATGTTTCTTGCAAGATCTATTATGATCTTGTTAATTTTCTAACAGTGCTACAGAAAGTAACATTATAGTTTCATTTGGATTATATATAAGGATCCAATCGGGTACGTTGCTAGCATTTGTCCACATGCAGAAAGATACGTGATTTGTCGTTTTATCCCACCATCTTCTTGGAGACCTCCATGTCCTCTGAAGGAGAAGAGTTTCTGGGAAACTGTTGAGTTCAATACTCGAGTTGAACAAATTGACAAGACACAAAACAGGGAGCCCGCAAAGAAAACAACACAATCTCGAGTTCAGAGGAAAAGAAAAAGATGAAAGGGCTGAGATTTGGTATGACACGCTTGCGTCCTGGTTCGGGCGTGGGCTCTGAAGAGAAGTTTGTCTTTCAATCTGGGTATAATTGCGATCTCAAGGTTGATTCAATTCAATTGCGGAAACCATGAGCAGTGAATTTCGGGGCCCCTTATTTCATTGATGCTCATGAGCAATGTTGATGCTCAGCATTCTCCCTCAAAGCAGCAATCACACGGAAGCAGAGGTGCAGAGCAAGCAGAAAAGCAACCCAACAAGAGGTGATCAGGGCTGGGCTGAGGCGCGCGCGGTTGCCTGCAAGTTCCTGGCGAGGATGCCCTCGAACGTGATCCCTGGCCCGAACGCGAGGATGAGACCCCACTCGCAGTCCTCTCCACCGTCGTCGGCAGCCAGCAGCCTCCTCCGCCGGGTGTCCTCCACCATGTTCTCCAGCACGTACACGATGGTGTTGCTGCTGGCGTTGCCGAAGTCCCGGAGCGCGCACCGGCTGGCGCGGAGCTTGTCGGCGCCGAGGCCCAGGCGCCCCTCCATCTTGGTTAGGATGGCCGGCCCGCCGGGGTGGACCGCCCAGAACATGTCCCCGTAGCTCATCGGCTCGGGGCAGCCACCGTCGGCGTCCTCGCCGCTCTGCCGCTCCTTCATCAGCTTCTGGCAGAAGTCCTCCACGTGCGCCTCGATGATGTGGGGCAGCTCCCGCCCCAGCTGGAACTTGATGCCTTCCTCCGTCAGCCGGCCCTCGATGGTCCTCTCCGTGTCCGGGAGGAAGCGCTGGAGCGCCGAGTGGAGCTCGAAGAGCGGGCGCTCGGCGGGGGCGGGGTCGGTGCCGATGACGGCGGCGCCCGCGCCGTCGCCGAAGAGCGCCACGCCCACGAGGTCGTAGGGGCGGTCGGGGCTGGGCGGGCGGAACCCCACGATGGTGGTCTCGGAGGTGGCCAGCAGCACGCGCGCGCCCGGGCAGCTCTCGGCCAGGCCCTTGGCCACGCGGAGCCCCGCCACGCCGCCCGAGCAGCCGGTGAAGGCCAGCATGACGCGGCGGACGTCCGGGCTCAGCCCCAGCGCGCGCGCCAGGTGCAGGTCGCCGCCCGGGAAGCGCGCCTCGCTCGACGAGACGTACACGAGGTGGGTGATGGACGAGAGCGCGCCGCCCCACGAGCGGACGCACGACAGGGACGCCTCCGTCGCCATCTGCGTCACCGCCGCGTTCGAGATGTCCAGACGCTGATTCATTGTCGGCAGCCCCTCCTGCGCCAGCTCCGGGTAGTTCTTGAGGATCTCATCCGACATCACCACGTACCGAGTCCTCACGGTCGTCGTCTTGCCTGGATCAGTTCACCACCGTACCAACAATCAAGTGTACAGAACTTATTACTATTACTCATCTATCACAGTTGATGAAATGAAGCATATAGAACAAAATGGACTGGATGAAGTGCATTCATAATCATCGTTACAGAGTCTGGTGAGCTTCTCCTTGAGCTCCGGGTCGTCACAGTTGGTGTTCTTCATGAAGCCGTCGACGACGTAGTCCTGCATGACAAGCTGCTGCGGGAAGGCGTGGCCAAGGGCGAGGATCGTGGCCTTGCCAGGGTTAGGGGCCAGCATGGATGACGCACGTTTGTCACTCGTTGTGTCCATGCTGCTGCTCACCATCGCAAAGCAACTTTGATTTGTGGTATTTAGAATTGAAGGAGGGAAGGAAAGAGTGGTAAATACCAGAGATCAATCAGCTAGAGGTTGAAGATGAAGAATTAGGAGACTATGCACATATATACCTTACTTCGATCTGCAACATGTCTGCTCACGGCTTGAAAGATGTTGCAGTTGAGAGGCAACAAGTGCATGGTAATAGGAAAGGCTGGTTGGTGCCGAGCAGATGAGCAATTGGTCGTTTACCAGTAAATCTCACTCTTTTGAGCAGATGAGCAATTGGTCGTTTACCAGTAAATCTCTAGTTTTCGTTGTTACGTTGGATTCATGTCTATAGCATTTTGCCGTCAGCAAAATATGTCCTTGTAAGGTAAATAGGTGATTGATTTTTTTTGCAAGTGTAACAACATTTTTCGCAGTGTAAGGAAGATATTAAACCTAAGGCTCTGGCTCTGTTTGTTTCGTTGGAATTGAATTACATTCTAATAATTATAATTTAGACAACACTAATTAAGTTAATATATTTTTCTATGTAATATATTTGTATATTATCCTAAATCATATAAGAGAAGTAGTTATAAACTACATTATATTATAGAGAAGCAAGTAGAAGAGTGAGCTTTAAATTGTACATTAGAAAAGAAGCTTATAAATCTATATAATCAATTTATATCTTTCACCCTATGAATTTAAGATAGATTTATATGTACACTTTGAAAAGTTGTGGAATGTCACATTCTAAAAAAAATAGTCTAATTCATTAGTTAGATTTCAATTCTTCAAATGAAGGAACAAACATGCCCTAAATGTGATCTCAAAAATACCCAAAGAATTTCACCATGTTTTGCTAGGCAATACAAAAAACCCCAAACCTCTCAGTACATGTGTCAATTATTCATCACACATAAGGCTTATTCATCACACATAAGGCATGCCTGCTTTGTTGCCCATCACTGCCAGGTTCACACTTGGGAGCCAAGTCCACAACACACTGGCCAGGCCAGATTAGGTTCGTGAAAAAGGAAACATATTCGGTGTATATGAACCTTTGATTCACATATGATGCACATGAACTAAAAAAGGTTCACAAATTTTTTTTAAAAAAAGTCCATACATATTCTTTTCATCTTACTCTAATTATATACATGTTTCAAGTTCAAATTCATTAAACTTTAGCTGTAATAAAAAAGACAACTTTTGACAAGTTTAAATTAGAAAATCGGCTAAAAAATCTCTTTTTATTACAGCTAAAATATAACAAATTTGAACTTGAAATTTTGTATATAATAGGAGTAGGATGCAAAGAATATGTATGATTTTTTCAGAATTTTTTGTGAACTTTGTTAGTTCATGTGCACTAAAGGCTCATGTACACCGGATATGTTCATCGTGAAAAACGAAATTGTCCGAGATAAACCATCTCTTATTTTTATTTCTTATATTTTAATTCAAAAACGGATTTGGGATTAGAATTGTTGAAAACAGGATCAGACATGAAAGACGAAAATAAACTAATCCAAACAGAAATGCATCAGTAATGGTTGAAATCGGAAAGATAAAAAACATGGTCAATATCATACATAATCTCATCAATAAACAACTATATAATATTAATAATATATTAGTATGAGTAACTGTTATGAATCAATACGACAGAAAGTAGATCAAACACAGAGAAGACATATATTTAATGTGGAAAACCCTCCAAGGCGAAGGAGAAAAACCACGGGCATCGACTAGCAACAATCTCACTATTTTTCGGGTAATTATAGATCACAGGAGACTTACAATGATGTATCTATCTTCTGCGGATTACAAGTGTATTTACAGAGGTGAAATCCTAAACTGAGTAGGGAACGATTCGTACCGTAGGGGGCAGAGCCCTCGCACCCCCAGGCGTCCCTAGACTGTGGGCTTCCGCTTCACTTTCCAACTTGGCTGCCTTCTGTATAGTTTGGATCACCAACTCAATAGTAACATAAGTACATAACAATATATTGATAATAGCCCTATAAAAACATGTAAAAAGTCAATATCGATGTGCAATAAATTAAGTAGACACACAATTGTACAAGCACACTTGTAGTTGACAAAAGTCAACCACATATAGCACAGTAACTCAAACTGAAAATAACACACTACAACTCGAATGTCAGTATGGTCACCTATGATATTAAGATCATTGTCAATATATTTGTTCTCTTCTTCATCATGCTCCTGGTTCTCCCCCTCTATGTTCTTTTCATCCTATAATTTTGCATACAAAATATATGATATAATTTTGCATACACGTGCGGGGTTGTGGGCCGACAAACAACATAAAAACCGAATATACCGTATTTGAATACGACATGATCCCATTGTAATATGAGATAAACGAAAACGATCAAGACATGGCCTAAACTGTTTTTGTTCTATTTTAGTTTTTATCATCCCATTTTCACTTTTGTCCAAACACACGAATTCGAGTGGGGCAAGTATTAAAAATTAGTGCAAAACGGAGATATACTTTTTCAACCGTTTACATCTCTAGGCTAGATGGATGCAACAAGAGTACAATTAGTTGTTTGTCAAGATAGAGCCTAGGCACACGTAGAAGTTGTTTAATTTGGTCACATGCATGCAACAACATTTTGCAAAGAGCTAAGTCTTTTTTGGCCTCCTCCATGCACTTGTTTGCGCCTAAATATGTCTAATTGTGTCGTCTGGTATGAACCCACCTGTCGGGTACCGTAATTAGGGGAACCCCCAACACTCTTAATCACGGCTGGTAAACACCTTCAGAGCAAACCATAAAGACTGACAGTTCGAGTCAAAGTCAAAGCTTCGTCTACCAAGGGAGCGATCTCGCCTCGTCCGAGCACGGCCTCGGGCGAGAACAGTGGTCCCGGACGAATTCACGCCTCGCCCGAGGGTCTCCTCAGACAGTGAGCGCACCCTCGGCTCAGCCAAAGGCAAGCCTTGTCGTGCAAGCGACCTTGGCCAAATCGCCTTACCAGCCAACCGTATTGCATGCACATTTAATGCTGGGATCGCCTGACACCTTATCCTGACACGCGCGCCTCAGTCGACAAGGTCGAAGTGACCGCAGTCACTTTGCCCTTTCACTGACCGATCTGACAGGAAAACAGCGCTGCCCGCCCCGCTCTGGCTGCTGTGCCAACCACCCGGGCGAAACCGACAACGGTCAAGTTCAGCCTCGGGCGCAACAGGAAGCTCCGCCTCGCCCGACCCTAGGACTCGGCCTCGGCCTCAGGAGGAAATCTCTGCCTCGCCCGACCCCAGAGCTCGGCCTTGGCCTCGGGAAGAGTCACGTCCTCGCTCGACCCTGGGCCTCGGCCCCAGCCTCGGCCTCGGAGGAGCCGCCGCCTCGCCCGACCTCAAGCTCGGATCAACCGCGCCACAAGGACACATCATCACCCTACTCCTGGCTAGCTCAGGCTACAAAGGAACAAGACCGGCGTCCCATCAAGCTCACCCCGGTAACAGGCAATGATGGTTCCCCGCATGCGTCCATGACGTCGGTGGTTCTCAAGCCCCCTACGGAAGCAAGGAGACGTCAGCAGGATCCATGTAGCGCCAACAGCTGTGCTTCTATAGGGCACATGCACTTCTCCGACGGACACGTCAACACGTGCATAGCGACCAGGCACTTCCCCGCTGGCCACGTAGCGCATAGCTACACCCCCATTGTACAGCTGGGCCATCTCCTTATGTCTATAAAAGAGGATGTCCACGGTGGGAAGGGGAAGAGAACGGAGAACGAGCGTACGAACACACGAATGCACGGCAGGAGAGACGAGTAGGCGCACGACAAAGGGACAGGAGAAGACGAGTAGGGGCCGGACCCCCTCTCTCTCTCTCTCGCTCTCTCCTACTCGCTCTCTCTCGCCCTCGCTCTCTCGCAACGCTTGTAACCCCTACTACGAGCACCCTAGTGCAGGATAATACAAGGCTCATTCTCCCACTTGTGTTCCATCTCGCACCAACCCATCTGGGCAGGGACACGCAGCGAAAAATTTACTCGTCGGTCCAGGGACCCCCGGCTCCGAAACCCCGACACCACCATTGACACGACACGCTACCACCAGGCACAACACGAAATGACTATAGTGCCATGACGTATCGGGTTGGCATGTCATACCGACTCCTCGACCTAGATTCGGCCCGACCTGACTGTAATCATGCCTTATTGTGCTTGAGGCATGACTATCACAATCCTGTCGTACCATCTTGGATAACACAACAACATTCAATAATAATTTTCAGGTTTCAATAACATATTTCAATTTTAATCACCAGACTTTAGTTTTCAAGCAATAAATTTCATTTAGCAATAGATACATACAGAATATCAACAGACAAAACAATATAACATGCATCAATGGGTCAAGAATTAGAGCTATTTTGTACAATGTTGCCTCATTATAGTTGGAGTACCTAGAACAAGTTTAACGAGAAGACACATATGGATGTGCTCATGGGCTCGGCTGAGAGCTCATAAACTTGATATTCACAACTAGAATGAAGGTCTATCGGTAAGATGATTTCAGAAGGATAAACAAGACAAAGTTCTTATCAGATCACCATATACGATCAAGATCCTAACATATATGAAAATATTCTAGCAGATAAGGAAGAAATAGATGTAAATATAGAGTTTAACTCCATAATAGACTCGTTTACCACCTCTATCTTATAACCGACCTTAGATATATCATTAACCTGACACCCCCTCCTTGTACTATAAAAAGAGGGCCAGAGAAGCCCCATGAGGCAGATATCATAAAAATACAACCACAACCACAAATAGGATGTAGAGTATCATCTCACCTCGAGAGCTTGAACCTGTATAAAATCTTCATTTCTCTCATGCCTTTACCTTCAACTTTTGAGTACACGATCTATCCCATAAATTGACTATTGAGTAACCTTCAACAGAAGTCATGCTAATCACTAGAAAGTTTATGGCAACCATGGGTCTCACGAGAGAAGAACTCATCTTTGACACCCTTGGATTCATTGCCAACTTGTTTTGAAATTTTGGGCTTGTCCTATATCTTTTGGTGTCTTCGTCATCCCATGATCAAGATTTTGAAGATCCAATCTTCATCTTAGCAAATTCGGGTCGATCTAATCTTATGACACTGACTCAGGCTAGGACTCAACCTCGATAGTGACTCAGACTTGGAATCATGTTTGACGTGAACTCCAACTTGGTTCATGGATGATTTTGTAGAACAACATCAAGACAATCATCAATTTGACCCTGACAAAGACAATGTTGGTAAGACAATAGCTAGGAACTGTAACAGTTTATGGAAACATGCCATATACGTTCTTGATCAGGTTTGGATGGATGAATTTTAGGGGAAAAATTTTACACAACAATTACACAAAACATTGTGACAACAAAGCAATTAATCGATGGGTTCATGCCACTATTGCCAAAAAAACAATGTGAAAATTCGTGAAGACTTATGTCAGATCAGTCGCATGTTGACCTACGCAGCCATGTATGCAGAAGCGCCAAGACCAAGTCATACACCCATCCCTTAAAGGCACCAATTCAAAGTAAGTAAGCTACATCACATGGTTACCTGTAAATAAGCCAAAGTTATCATCAAACCAAGGCAGAAGTTTCTAAAGTAAATGGTTGACATGGTAAGGCTCGAACAAGGGCTCAACCCAACTAGGACTGAGTCCAAGTATTGTCACAAGATAATAATATTCAGGTTAAGGTGGACATACATTTGCAATAACAAGATTCGTGCAATTACGTTAGTAATAAGAACTAAGATTGCTAAAAGGTGTGTTACAAAGATAAGAAATGTAAGGCAGAGCATTGCTTCACAACAACAGAAAAATAGAGGGTTTGGTGGCAATTGCGTGTCCTTGACCAAGATAGGTTCTAGAAAATTATGGAAGGACCATGTATTTATCATCAAGGAAGTTGCCATAAGACCAATGATTGTTTCTGTTTAAAAGCATTCGCCGAGAAGGTTCTCAAATTTCTTGAAGACTAAGTCTAACTGGTGCAAGTTTAGCAAAAATAGTGACTCGGGAAAAGATAGATAAAATGGACGCTGGAACATTGCCCAAGCCTTTTGTTTTGTTTATTAGTGGCATAATGCTGAAGATGATATGATTATATTTAGTTAGCCAAAAAAAACTTGGAAACTCTTTTGGATATTTCGTCCCGGAAGAGGCCAAAAAATGTTGATGGTGTGTCGTCAAGACTCGGAGCAAAAAAGAACCAATCTTTGGTAAAGACCTTTGATATTTTGACAGCAATCTCAGCTCAAAAAATGCACTTTTGGTGAACTATCTTCTGGGACATCTGGATTTTCAAAAAGGAATTAAGACTCGGCGTACGGGGGGTTACCGTGCTTCAACTGGAATTACGAGATCATATGACATTGGAAGAACTTAAAAATATATATATAACAAGCCCACCTTTCCTGGTTGCTCTCAAACCAGGAGAAGTGCCACAACTATACATCTCTGCTTTGATTCATGTGGTAAGTACTGCATATGGGTGACGTGGCTGAATTCAGCCCACCCAACCAATAATTATGCTTATTGTGCAAATCAAGACACATCTTAACTTGGATTCTCAGTTGGATATTGACAAGAACGATCTCTGATTACTTTCAAATTATGCACTGCCATGAATCTTACCTGCGCTGCAAAATATCTTACCTGCGCTGCAAAAAAATGACAAGCACACACTAAAGAAAAAACTGAAATCTTTAAGCAACAAGTACTAGTAACCCGATCACTACAAGAAAACATCATGACAAACCATCCTAACATATAAACATTATTAAACCGACATAAATCCATGACAAACGCGGGGGGAAAAAACGGTGAAAACGAGAACGACGATGGGGGTACTGCCCCGCTGATAACTGAGTCTAAACGTCATTATTTTGGTGACAAATATCAAATGGTAGAAGCATTTTTGTTCGACATCGTGCCCGACTCTTCTGCCTCGCCCTTCTGCATCAAGCTGGGGTGACGATGTCGGCCTTGACGGCAGCCTTGATCTTCTCCAGTGCACGACAGAGCAGCTCGCCAACGTCGTCGAAGGCCCCTGGGGCAGCGCGGTTGTCAGACGGGGATGAGCCGGGCACCAGCGCCTGACATGCCACGGTGAGCAGGGACCCAGCAGTGGTGTCGTCGCAGCCGACGGGGGCGCTGGAGGAGGAGCTCGGGGCATGGCGAGCCCTGCCGTGGCCGTCCGGAAGAACGGCGAACCCCGATGGCAGGAGGAAGACGGAGGCGTGGTCGCCACCGTTCATGACCGCGCGCATGGAATCCTCTTCGACCGGAGCGTAGACCAGCATGGAGCAGGACGCGTCGGTGCACGCCTCCTGCAGGATCAGCGTCTTCTTGCGGTCGGTTCCATCGGTAACCTGCAGCAGGATCGAACCAGATAGATCTCCGGTGGCTCTTTGCTGTGACAACATTGCTAGCTAACTGCAAAAAAAAAAAAACAATAAACTCACATTGGAGTAGAGGACGGAGACAGCGTTGCCATTGAGATGGCCCGTGGGCACAGAGCAGAGTTCCGTCACCGCTGCGCCACTGGCGAAGGAGGCGTCCCACTCGCCACGGCGCTGGTCGTCGCGGAGGTAACGGAACACGAGCTGCGGCGGAGTGTTCGGCAGCCACACCGTGGTGCTGGCGCTCAGCACAAGGTCGGCCACGGTGCCAGCTTTCTTCGAGGTCACCATGCGCACGGCGGTGTCGGTCCTCCTGGCGCCGGCGCCGGCGCTGCCGTACCACTCGTCGATGCTGCTCGACGGCTGGGTGACGGGACCAGACACAGCCGAGTAGAAATCCGCCATCATGCGCTGGGCCAGCTCCAGGACCCCTCTCTTCCCCATCGACGAAATGGCGGCTGCTGTGGAAGTTTTCAAGAACAAGCCGATATATATATGTCGCTCAGCAGCTAACTAGCTAGTCCAAGAAACACCAATTTAAGAGACTGGCCTGTGTTGTCGCCGCCTCTGGAGACCTGGCTAGAGTGCAGGACAGCGAGGAACTCGCACTGCCTCTGCAGCGACGCGAGCCAACGGTGCGCGCCGAGAGCCTTCCCAGAGCGGAACAGTGGCCTGAACATCGTTGGCACGGTGGTCTCGTCGTACTCCGCGTGGACAACCCATGTGACCTGCGATGCCGTGCCGGCCCAGGAGAATTTCAGAGCTTCAAGGTCTCAACATCACAGACAGTTCAAGTCTCAATTCTCAAGTCAACTGCTGTACCTTGCAGTAGCCATTGCGCATGTCCTCAACGAGGCAGCCGGACGGCAGCAGCCTGCAGCCCGTGTACCATGCCGGCACAAGAGTGCCGCCGTTTGCGGCGGCGGCGTCAGCGACGCGGCTACCTGGCGGTCCAAGGATGCCGTCCACGGACACGTCCATCACCGCCCACCGCCCCTCCGCCACCCGCTTGGTGTACCTCAAGAAGTTGATGCTGCGGTTGAGCAGACGCGGCGACTGCACCTGCAGCTCCGCGTTCATCTGCGAGTGCTCGACCGGTGCTCCACAATGTCAACAACCAATGGGATAGGACTAGGAGTACACCGCTGGCTAAGAAAGATAACTCACCAGCTGAATATGCGAGCCTAAAACGCCGCCGGAGATGGCTGCGTCCCTCCTGGCGGTCACACTCGCCACGACGCTGGGGAACATCTCGGACCAGCGCCTCTGATGGACAAACACAAGCACCATATTTTAGGTTTTCGATTGGTGCAGGAACGGAATGGACCGGAGAAGACGTGCGTGCACGTACTACGTACCGCGTCTGTAAGCGTGGCGACGAGGTAGGTGGCAGAGGCTCTGACGACGCCAGTGGCCCTGGAGGCCTCCATGACGAACTCGTCCGGGCAGAGCCCGTGGTGCACCGGGAGTGCTTTCTTCTGCTGGTGGTACCCCAGCTGGTAGTTGAGCGCCTCCCCGTCGGGGGTGGTGGGCAGCCACAGCGGCTCCCCCTTGGTGGCGAGCAGCAGGAACTGGTCCATGGCGGCCTCCGCGTGGCCGCGGAGCCGAGCGGCGCGGTCGGCCACGGGGCGGGCGACGGAGCTGGAGGAGACGACGACTGCCGCTGCTGGGCCTGGGCCGGGCGCCGGTGCCGGCGCCGAGAGCAGGATCTGGTTGAGCAGCGCGGTGGCGCGCGCGTACTCGCCCCTGAGCCGCGCGTTCTCTGCCACCAGGCGCCTGCTCTCCGGCGGCAGCTCGGCGGGCGCCGCCGCCGCCGTCGCGCCGCCGCATGCGAGGCAGGACCCGGTCAGTATGGCGTGCCGGAGCGACGCGTTCTCGGCCATCAGCGCGGCGTTCTCCTGCTGGACCACCCTGCTGTTCTGCGCCAGGGCCTTCGCCTGCATGCACGGAGAAACCGTGACTGCCAATTCGTTTTGGCTGATCGTGCATGCATGGGAATGGAATAGGAGGAAAGCGTGGTGCGTGCGTGTGTGACTGGTGACGGTGGTGACCTGTGTCTGGGAGCGTTGGTTCTGGAACCAGTACTGCACCTGCCTGCCCTCCAGGCCAATCTTTGCGCCGAGCGCGCGGCGTGTCGGCGCATCTGGGTGGTCACACAGTTGGTATGCACTGCACAGCACAGCATAGCACAGGATACTGTAGATGTAAGCGTAGTACTCAAGCATTTTTTTTAAAAAAAACTCCAGAGTAAACCATGAAAGCATTAATCGATTAATTCTATCTCGGTTCTACTGTATTACGCTCTGAGTTCCCGAATCTGCTCCAGGGTGTGGCGCTTCTGGCGTTTGGACGCCGTCTCGGGCTCTGGAGTGTAGTCCTCGTCGTCGTTGTAGTCCTCCTCCTCCTCATCAGTGTAATCAGTGTCCTCGTCGGTATAATCATTGGCCTGCTGCCCTTCTTTCTCCATGGGTTACCTTGTAGTAGTACTAGTAGCAGATTAAAAGGTGTAATCAATGCTTCTTCGGTTACCGACTAGTAGGAGGTAACGGGTTCAAATAAATGGGAACCATCGATTTTCTTTCTATTTTATGAATTAGTTCAAATGTTAAATAAATAAAGAAAGAAAGACCGTTAAACAAGTGATGTCATAAACACGCCGTGGTAACTGTGACTTCAGGTTATACATTGTCTCATGGCAAGTGGCTACGGCTAGCCGTGACAGATCGTGTAAAATAGAGAATTTGCACTATTTCTATAGTGAAGTTTGATATGGTGGATGTGATAGTATAGACGCTGGAGACAGTCTAACACTGCAAATTATGGCAAGTGTATTATATATGTGTACATGACAATGTTATCAAACTATTGTTTTCTATAATATTAACTAGCACGGTTACAAGATGCTCACGTTATATGCATGATAAACAACTCATATGAATTTTAAAAAAATACATAAGCCTAACATGCCAGCTAATATAGGAGGTACACAGCTCCTAACATGCCAGCTAATATAAGAGGTACACAGCTAACACCCAAGCGTTACACACACAGAAAAGTTAACATGTCATATCCTTCCCGTTCTCAACTCATTTTCCCTTTAGAAACTGTTCGTTTTGATTTCAATCCATATGGATTGCACATGGTTGAATGAGTTTAAATCCTGAGTAAGTCACAATTATTACTAATTTTTCTCGATCTAATCCAATCCATATAGAATAGAAATAACTGCACGAGGCCTTACTATGATAGAGCAGGCCAAAACGAAGGGTCATTTTTCGGCTCGATCTCGATGGCTCCCTCTTGCCTAGAGTGGCCTCTTATGCGCTAGAGGGTGGGGGAAAACCTCAATCGGTGTATGCTACTACGTTTGTATTAGTAGGTTAGGGTTCAATTTATCACATATTAACTGTAGAGAATTATAACCACGCGATGTAGTTAAACAAACATCTCATGGTTATTTTAGAATGCCACAGAAAAATCTAACTTAAAAAACACAAATTAAAATGTGAAAGGTAGTCAATAGATACCTTTGAGGTAAGCCTTCGTTCCCTTTGCCGAAACCAAGAAGAGAAAACTATCGGAGTATGGCTTATGAAAATTAGAATAGTAGCGGTGCGACGAGCAAGTGCTCCGGGGATGAAAAATGCTACGGGTGCCTACGGGTATTTAACGACGTTTATGGCCATGTAAATTACTAAACTGCCCATAAAAGTTCAAGCTCTAAATATAGTTGTATATTAATACAATACAATATAATATCTAGAAGCTATCAGTTACTAATTGATATAGTACTATATGCATACTACTAAACAAAGATACATTAATTTCATTAAATAATATAGATATCATCACCTATGGAAAATTTATATCTTTATGTGGTTTATTATGGCATGCTTCATTCTTGGTTGTCATAACTAGCACTATTTCACAACTTCTTATATGATTCACCAGGAGTTATAATTTCTTTTGGCAATGGTTAACTCTATCCAAAAAATAATGGTGCCTATTTATCTTAAGCACCACCAAGAAGAGATATACAACATTAGTATAGTAGGTTTATTAAAACCTCCTTCTATCTGCTCATTCGAGATAATTCGCATTGGTGTCTTCTAAGTACTATGGAATGTGACATTATCTATTTTTAGAAATTCCCTAAGGATTTTAGAAATTTGACCCACTATCTAACTTGTCATCTCTAAATAGTTATCATGTTTGTGTATTTTATTACTAGTTACTTGATGTAAATTGAAATTCAACATGGAGGTAAAATTTGATAACCTCACCATTTTTACAGAAACCCCCTTGAAGCTTCATACAGAGCCAACTATAGTGGCGTAACCCAACCCTAGCGTTGGCAGCTCAACATCCTGTCTCTTCTCTTCTCTTTCTTAGGATCAATAAAATGCATGGACACATACTATATTGGTGGCAAATGGGAAGATAGCTTGTCACTATTCGGAGGGCTTGCAACAACAATCTTGTCCTTGGAGAGTTGACGATCAAATGTCATAGGATTATTTTTTGGTCAAAAAAGGAAAACACAATAGCATATTTAAAAAACCTTAGGCAATTTAGTGTGTTGGCGTAGAAGATCACAATGATGGTGGAAGCCTTAGGCTGCCCAACCACAACAATGAGCTTCATAAAGATCATATGCCTAAGATCACATCTTTTAGTTCTAGCCATTTAGATGACAACATAATCTTAGGGCTAACATCTATGCTAAAGATATGTTAGATATGTTATAATGGGACCTAGCAATGCAAGGTTAAAAGTTTGATCAACATTCGAGTTAAAACAAAGAAGAAATTATCTCAATTAGGCCCATTACATATTATATAATGGAGTCATATGTAAATGGGCCAGGAAGATAGTGACCAATAGATGATACGATGAAAAGAGGAATCACCCAACAAATCATTTGATGCACATCAAAGAGCTAGCATAGTTGAAGAAACTAGCAGATCAAGGCTAACAAGAAGATCTTGTGTCCTGAAGTTCATGTAAACAAGCCAACACGTCAAAGTCTATTATAGATGATTAGTACAAATTTAATGCTAATGCTTCCACAAAAATCATGTGGATATAAGCATTACTATTAGAACTTGGAATTGATGCTCCTAGAGCGCCTAAAGCTATGGTTGCCTTTCTATCAATCTAGTTTTTCATGCTTATCCAAACATATAGATGTGTGTATAGGCAATAATACCAGGATACATAAAAGTACCAGAAAGAGAGTTAGGAGGGAGCATGGCGCAAGTTGGTGGCCTTGTTGAACTTGGGCATGAGTGGGAGCTAGTATGTGAGCGGTTATAATGGTTTGGTTGTAGTGTGCATAATACCCTACACCCTCTTGCTACTCATCAATTGATGAACAAAGACAAGGAAAGGATTACAACCTCAAACACCAGTTAGCATGAAGATCTTATAGATCCCCTCACCTCATGGTTGTGGTGGCATTTCTAGCCTAATTGTCCTAATCCACCTTTAAGCCTACATATTGAGAGAACTCTTCGTGTGATGAACCCTATCTGAGCCCCCAAAAACTGCTCCATCCCTCCTTTATATAGTGAAGGGAGGACAAAGGTTAAATGAACCTTAGATTTCACTGGCTAAGATCCAACTATCTTGATTTTATTAGGTTCATGGGGTTGTACCAGGGCCCATGCCCCTACTCGAGGCATAATGTCAAAGATGTTCTTTCCCAAGTGGTTGCCATACCTACCGTTGGGCAGGTACAATATGTCACATCAACAGGTGCTAAGGCTCATGTCGTTCAATATGATGAAGTTGGTACTCAGTGTAGCCTTTTGTGCTAGATAATAATTCATGGTACACTCCATGCGTGCATGCATACAACATGGTGATCTCGAGCATAGCAATATGTTATAACAGGATCAATGCACATACAACATAGTAATATCGAACACCCTACATTCCAAGTCATGGTAACAACATGCTTATTAGGCCTATAATGTTGCACATCACACATTTAATGTGTTGTACCTAAGATTTATCAATTAAGCTAGTGATACAAACTTGTCCTTAGGCCTTTATATGTGGGGTCCATCTCCTAGGGTCATACTATCCATGGTGGGCCTATACACATCCTTCTAACATAAGACATGACTACACTTGGGCGCTCTGAGTCCCTTGTTCCCTCAAGGCTTTGGGACCTAATAGGACCTTAGGTACCTTAGGGACAATAGAGTACCCTCAATGTCTAAGTGTTGTTGAATGCTTTAGGACGCGAGCTATCTCGGACACCTATATTTATATTGCCCTAGGGCATGAGGGCTCTAGGGACTTGGACATATGAGTGCCCTAAGGAATGAGGATGAGGGGCTCGAGAACATAATCTCATGAGATCCCTAGGACATAATGGGACTAAAATGCCAAGAGCGATGGTCATTGCCTCAAGGCATAAGGCTCCTAGGGGACATAGATTACTTCACCTTATGTTTTCTCAAGACACTATGAGTCCTGGCCATTATAGCGCTGTTGGGGTGAAGGTGTAATGCCCCCCTCGCTCGAGAGTCCCACGCCAGAGGATTCAAGACTAAAGACCACGTAGGCCTAAAGATTGAGCCACACTGTGAAGTGCTTGGGGACAACGGCGTGCGAAGACTCACGCGCTACCTTCGCCCGGACAGAATGAGGTGAAGACCATCAAGGACTCCGGAGATCGAACAATCATGACTACGAATACCATACGTTGTAATCTTTTACATTGTAAAAGGGGGACCGTGTATAGTCAACCCATGTCACAGGTTCTCGACCATAGGCCACCACGCTGGTAGGGCTGATGGAGGGTTGGCCCATGTTTGTAATTGATTACTATGTAATGACCCACCATAAACCCCCAAAGGGGGAATATTCTGGGGATAACGTAGGTAACTGAGGGTGTAATTGTCTTTGGCGAGGCAGGGCCAACCCTCAGTTACCTATAAATACCCCCGTACTATACCATTGCGGGGGACGGAGAAAATCATTGGTGCCCTAATACCTTGTGTTTACTGGTATCAAACCGTTTCCTATTTGAAAGTCACCTAGAGGGGGGGGGGGCGAATAGGCGAAACCTAAAATTTATAAACTTTAAGCACACACTAAGGTCAGGGGTTAGCGTTAGAATTAAATTCAAGTCTGAAGAGAGGGGAAAACAAATCAAGCAAGTATCAAGGCGAGTGAACACGATGATTTGTTTTACTGAGGTTCGGTTCCAAAGAACCTAGTCCCCGTTGAGGAGGTCACAAAGACCGGGTCTATTTCAACCCTTTCCCTCTCTCAAACGGTCACTTAGACCGAGTGAGCCTTCTCCTTAATCAATCTGGTCACTAAGACCCCGCAAGGACCACCACACACTTAGGTGTCTCTTGCTTTGATTACAAGTGTCGGGGACCATAATTAGGGGTACCCCCAAGACTCCTAAACTCGGCTGGTAACCACCATCAGCACAAAGCTGCAAAGGCCTGATGGGCGCAATTTAGGTCAAGGCTCCGTCCACTCAAGGGACACGATCTCGCCTCACCCGAGCCTAGCCTCGGGCAGGAACAATAGACCAAGGCAGATTCACGCCTCGCCCGAGGGCATCCTCAAGTAACAGGCGCACCTTCGACTCGCCCGAGGCCCAGCTCGGGCAGGCTTCGCAGTGAAGCAACCTTGGCCAGATCGCCGCGCCAACCGACCGCATCGCAGGAGCATTCAATGAAAGGATCGCCTGACACCTTATCCTAACGCGCGCTCCTCAGTCGACAAGGCCGAAGTGACCGCAGTCACTTTGCCCCTCCACTGACTGACCTGGCAGGAAAACAACACCGCCTGCACTGCTCCAACTGCTGTGCCACCCGCCAGGGTGAGGCTGACAGCAGCCAAGTCCAGCCTCGGGCGCCATAGGAAGCTCCGCCTCGCCCGACCCCAGGGCTCGGACTCAACCTCGACCCCGGAGGACGGACTCCGCCTCGCCCGACCCCAGGGCTCGGACTCAACCTCGACCTCGGACGATGGTCTCCGCATCGCCCGACCCCAGGGCTCGGACTCAACCTCGACCTCGGACGATGGTCTCCGCCTCGCTCGACCCCAGGGCTCGAACTCAGCCTCGACCTCGGACGACGGTCTCCGCCTCACCCGACCTCAAGGCTCGGACTCAACCTCGACCTCGGACGACGGTCTCCGCCTCGCCCGACCCCAGGGCTCGGACTCAGCCTCGACCTCGGAGGAGCCTCCGCCTCGCCCAACCTTGGGCTCAGACCGACCACGTCGCAGGGGGGTACATCATTACCCTACCCCTAGCTAGCTCAGGCTACGGGGAACAAGACCGGCGTCCCATCTGGCTCGCCCTGGTAAAACAAGTAATGATGACACCCCGCGTGCTCCATGACGACGGCGGTTCTCAGCCCCTACGGAAGCAAGGAGACGTCAACAAGGTCCCGACAGCCCCAACAGCTGTGCTTCTACAGGGTTTAAGCGCTCCTCCGACGGCCACGACATCACATGAATAGGGCACCAACACCTCTCCGACAGCCACGTCGGCATGTACATAGGACTCTGGCTCCTCTCTGCCGGACACGTTAGCACACTGCTACACCCCCCATTGTACACCTGGGCCCTCTCCTTACGTCTATAAAAGGAAGGTCCAGGGCCCTCGTACAAAAAAGGTGGCCGCGCGGGAGGACAGGCTGACGAGCATGCTCTCTCTCTCCCTCGCAAACGCTTGTAACCCCCTACTGCAAGCGCATCCGCCCTAGACACAGGACAACACGAGCCGCGGTTCCCCTTATTGTTTCCCCCTTATGTTCCATCTCGCGCCGACCCATCTTGGATGGGACACGCAGCGACAATTTACTCGTCGGTCCAGGGACCCCCCGGGGTCGAACAGGTAGGGGCCTACTGCGTGTTGACGAACAGCTTCCCGTCAAGCTCCAGATGGGTAGTCTCCAGCAACCTCTCCAGCCCGGGACGCTGCTCCGTTTCGGGAGTCTCGAGTTCATGTCCCTCGAAGGCAGCTACGACATGGTACTCCTTCCTCTGCCGCGCGACAACGACAATGGCGGCCGTCAGCCCGCCCGCCGGCGGCGGAATCGACGATGTCTTCCCTACGTGGCGGAAGAGCAGCATCCGGGTCTGTCCCGTCACCTTCCCCACCGACGGAGGAAGAGGCGGGGCAACCATGGCCAAGCAGGAGGCGGCACCTCGTTGGCTGTCGAGTGAGTCAACGATGCCGGCGCCGCAGCGGGGGACACGTCGGGCGTCGACCTCACGTCTGAGACGAAGACGGGCGTCGTTTCCCCGCAACACGCCAACCCCAAGCAGACGGATGACGCCAGCACGCTCGCGAAGGACCTGCTGGGCGTTAGCCTCGTACCTGAGATAACGGTGCAGTCCGTCCCCGACGCGACTCCGTCACTATCCGTCGATCAAGAGGTACCGTCTGTTTTCCACCCTTTGCCTTTTAGATTCAGCTTCAACCCACCAAGCAACCCCGCTTTGGTGGACGCTTTCGTAAAGGCATATCCGAACCTTCCGGGGTATCATATGTGGTCAACCTGGGACTGATTGACGGCCGTCTCGACCTACGGGCCCCCGGGTTCCGAGGAAGATGACGAGCCCGACTATGGTTGGGATTTCTCCGGGCTCGGGAACCCCAGTGCCATGCGGGACTTCATGACCGCGTGTGACTACTGCCTCTCCGATTGCTCCGATGATAGCCACAGCCTCGGCGACGAGGACTGTGGCCCAAGTCGCGAATGTTTCCACGTCGATCTAGGGGGTCTCGACGAAGGCAACCACCTTGGTATGCCAGAGGATGGCGATCCCCCTAGGCCTGCGCCTCGCGTTATCATCCTTCGGGAGCTAGCTGTGGTCCCAGTCCCTGCGGGGGGTCAGGACGCACAGCTCGAGCAAATCCGCGAGATGCAGGCCAAGCTCGACAAGGAAGCAGGACAACTTGTGCAGCTCCGGCAGAACATCGGGTAGGAGTGGGCAGGCTGAGCCCCAGCCAGAGAAGCGCGTCATCTACCCTAGGACGTCCAACACCGCATCGCTGACGATGCCGGGGCAAGGCTGCCCCCGGCTTCCAGTGGGGTCGGCCAGAACCGGGCTGCAGCAGCAATACTACTCCGAGCGATGTGGGAACCATCCACCATCGAGGGGCGGCGTATCCAGGGAGAACTCAAGAATCTCCTGGAGGATGCCGCGGTCCGATGGGCCGAAAGCTCTGCCTCCCAAAGGCAGGGGTACCCCCAGAGCATCGCGCCACGACTTCTCGATTCATGTGGGAAGCCTCGGTCCACACCGGGCGCATGCGGGACACAACGCCTGCGGCCGTGGGTTGCCTCGGCAACGAGCACCATCGCCACGACCGTCGAGCCCACCTCGACGAGAAGGTGCGCCGAGGCTACCACCCCAGGCATGGGGGACGCTATGACAGCGGGGAGGATCAGAGCCCCTCGCCCGAACCACCCGGTCCGCAAGCTTTCAGCCAGGCCATACGACGGGCGCTGTTCCCGACCCGGTTCCGGACCCCGACTACCATCGCCAAGTACTCGGGGGAAACAAGGCCGGAACTGTGGCTCGCGGACTACCGGCTGGCCTGCCAGCTAGGTGGAACGGACGATGACAACCTCATCATCCGCAACCTCCCCCTGTTCCTCTCCGACGCCGCCCGAGCCTGGCTCGAGCATCTGCCTCCTGCACAGATCTCCAACTGGGACGACCTGGTCAAAGCCTTCGCCGGGAACTTCCAGGGCACATACGTGCGCCCTGGGAACTCCTGGGATCTCCGAAGCTGCCGCCAGCAGCCGGGAGAATCCCTGCGGGACTACATCCGGCGATTTTCGAAGCAGCGCACCGAGCTGCCCAACATCACCGACTCAGATGTCATCGGCGCGTTCCTCGCCGACACCACTTGCCGCGACCTGGTGAGCAAGCTGGGTTGCAAGACTCCCACCAGGGCGAGCGAGCTGATGGACATCGCCACCAAGTTCGCCTCTGGCCAGGAGGCGGTCGAGGCCATCTTCCGGAAGGACAAGCAGCCTCAAGGACGCCAGCAGGAAGACGTCCCCGAGGCGTCCGCTCAGCGCAGCACGAAGAAGAAGGGAAAGAAGAAGTTGCAAACGAAACGCGACGCCGCCGATGCAGACGTTGTCGCCGCTGTCGAACACAGGAACCCCCGGAAGCCTCCCGGAGGGGCCAACCTGTTCGACAAGATGCTCAAGGAGTCGTGCCCCTATCATCAGGGTCCCGTCAAGCACACCCTTGAGGAGTGCGTCATGCTTCGGTGCTACTTCCACAAGGCCGGGCCACTGGCGGAAGGTGGCAAAGCCCACGACAATGACAAGAAGGAAGGCCACAAGGCAGAGGAGTTCCCCGAGGTCCATGACTGCTTCATGATCTACGGTGGGCAGGTGGCGAACGCCTCGGCTCGGCACCGCAAGCAGGAGCGCCGGGAGGTCTGCTCGGTGAAGGTGGCGGCGCCAGTCTACCTAGACTGGTCCGACAAGCCCATCACCTTCGACCAAGGCGACCACCCCGACCGCGTGCCGAGCCCGGGGAAGTACCCGCTCGTTGTCGATCCCATCATCGGCAACGTCAGGCTTACCAAGGTCCTCATGGACAGAGGCAGCAGCCTCAACATCATCTACGCCAAGACCTCGGGCTCTTGCAGATCGATTTGTCCACGATCTGGGGCGGTGCGATGCCCTTTCACAGGATCATCCCCGGGAAGCGCGTCCAACCCCTTGGGCAACTCGATCTGCCCGTTTGCTTCGGGACTCCCTCCAACTTCTGAAAGGAAACCCTCACGTTCGAGGTGGTCGGGTTCCGAGGAACCTACCACACAGTGCTGGGGAGACCATGCTACGCCAAGTTCATGGCCGTCCCCAACTACACCTACCTCAAGCTCAAGATACCGGGCCCCAACGGGGTCATCACCATCGGATCCACATTCCAACACGCGTACGAATGCGACGTGGAGTGTGTGGAGTACGCTGAGGCCCTCGCCGAGTCCGAGGCCCTCATCACCGACCTGGAGAGCCTCTCCAAGGAGGTGCCAGATGCGAAACGCCACGCCGGCAACTTCGAGCCAGCAGAGGCGGTTAAGTCTGTCCCCCTCGACCTCAGCAACGACGCCTCCAAGCAAGTCCGGATCGGCTCCGAGCTCGACCCCAAATAGGAAGCAGTGCTCATCGACTTTCTCTGCGCAAACGCCGAGGTTTTTGCGTGGAGTCCCTCGGATATGCCTGGCATACCGAGGGATGTCGCCGAGCACTCGCTGGATATCCGAGCTGGAGCCCGACCCATGAAGCAGCCTCTGCGTCGATTCGACGAAGAAAAGCGCAGAGCCATAGGTGAGGAGATCCACAAACTGATGGCTGCAGGGCTCATCAAAGAGGTATTCCATCCCGAATGGCTAGCCAACCCTGTGCTTGTGAAAAAGAATGGTGGGAAATGGCGGATGTGTGTAGACTACACTGGTCTAAACAAAGCATGTCCGAAGGTTCCCTACCCTCTGCCTCGCATCGATCAAATCGTGGATTCCACTGCTGGGTGCGAAACCCTGTCATTCCTTGATGCCTTCTCAGGGTATCACCAAATCAGGATGAAAGAGTCTGACCAGCTCGCGACTTCTTTCATCACACCCTTTGGCATGTACTGCTATATTACTATGCCATTCGGTTTAAGGAATGCAGGCGCGACATACCAAAGGTGCATGAACCATGAGTTCGGACAGCACATTGGCCGAACGATCGAGGCTTACGTCGATGACATCATAGTCAAGATGAGGAAAGCCTCCGACCTCCTCTCTGACCTTGAAACGACATTCAAGTGTCTCAAAGCGAAAGGCATAAAACTCAATCCCGAGAAGTGTGTCTTCGGAGTCCCCCGAGGCATGCTCCTGGGGTTCATCGTCTCCGAGCGGGGCATCGAGGCCAACCCGGAGAAAATCGCGGCCATCACCAACATGGGGCCTATCAAGGACTTGAAAGGAGTACAGAGGGTCATGGGATGCCTTGCGGCTCTGAGCCGCTTCATCTCGCGCCTCGGCGAAAGAGGCCTACCCCTGTACCGCCTCTTAAGGAAGACCGAGCGCTTCACTTGGACCCCCAAGGCCGAGGAAGCCCTCGGGAACTTAAAGGCGCTCCTTACAAGCGCGCCCATCCTGGTGCCCCTCGCTGCCAGAGAAGCTCTCCTGATCTACGTAGCCACAACCACTCAGGTGGCCAGCGCCGTGATCATAGTCGAGAGACGAGAAGAAGGGCACGCATTGCTCGTCCAGAGGCCGGTCTACTTCATCAGTGAGGTACTGTCCGAGACCAAAATCCACTACCCGCAAATTTAGAAGCTACTGTACGCGGTAATTCTGACGCGGCGAAAGTTGCGACACTACTTCGAATCTCATCTGGTGACTGTGGTGTCATCCTTCCCCCTGGGGGAGATCATCCAGTGCCGAGAGGCCTCGGGTAGGATTGCAAAGTGGGCGGTGGAGATCATGGGCGAGACAATCTCGTTTGCCCCTCGGAAGGCCATCAAGTCCCAAGTCTTGGCGGATTTCATGGCAGAATGGGTCGACACCCAGCTTCCAGCAGCTCCGATCCAACCGGAACTCTGGACCATGTTTTTCAATGGGTCGCTGATGAAAACAGGAGCAGGCGCGGGCCTGCTCTTCATCTCACCCCTCGGGAAGCACCTCCGCTACGTGCTGCGCCTCCATTTCCCGGCGTCTAACAACGTGGCCGAGTACGAGGCTCTGGTTAACGGGTTGCGCATCGCCATCGAGCTAGGGGTTTGGCGCCTCGACGCTCGTGGCGACTCGCAGCTTGTCATCGACCAAGTCATGAAGAACTCCCACTGCCGCGACGCGAAGATGGAAGCCTACTGCGACGAGGTTCGGTGCCTGGAAGACAAGTTCTACGGGCTCGAGCTCAACCACATCGCCCGACGGTACAACGAGACTACGGACGAGCTGGCTAAAATAGCCTCGGGGCGGACAACGGTCCCCCCGGACGTCTTCTCCCGAGACCTACATCAACCCTCCGTAAAGACCGACGACACGCCCAAACCCGAGAAGGCCTCGGCCCTACCCGAGGCACCCTCGGCTCAGCCCGAGGCACCCTCGGCTCAACCAGAGGCATCCTCGGCCACCGAGGGTGAGGCACTGCGCGTCGAGGGGGAGCGGAATGGGGTCCCGCCTAATCGAAACTGGCAGACCCCGTACCTGCAATATCTCCACCGAGGAGAGCTACCCCTCGACGAAACCGAGGCTCGGCGATTGGCGCGGCGCGCCAAGTCGTTCGTCTTGCTGGGTGATGAAAAGGAGCTCTACCACCGTAGCCCCTCAGGCATCTTCCAGCGATGCATATCCATCGCCGAAGGTCAGGAGTTATTGCAAAAAATACACTCGTGGGCTTGCGGTCAACATGCAGCGCCTCGAGCCCTTGTTGGAAACGCCTTCCGACAAGGTTTCTACTGGCCAACCGCGGTGGCCGACGCCACTAGGATTGTACGCACCTGCCAAGGGTGTCAATTCTACGCAAGGCAGACCCACCTGCCCGCTCAGGCTCTGCAAACAATACCCATCACCTGGCCATTTGCTGTGTGGGGTCTGGACCTCGTCGGTCCCTTGCAGAAGGCACCCGGGGGCTTCACGCACCTGCTGGTCGCTATCGACAAATTCTCCAAGTGGATTGAGGTCCGACCCCTAAACAGCATCAGGTCCGAACAGGCGGTGGCGTTCTTCACCAACATCATCCATCGCTTTGGAGTCCCGAACTCCATCATCACCGACAACGGCACCCAGTTCACCGGCAGGAAGTTCCTGGACTTCTGCGAGGACCACCACATCCAGGTGGACTAGGCCGTCGTAGCTCACCCCATGACGAATGGGCAGGTAGAGCGTGCCAACTGCATGACTCTACAGGGACTCAAGCCGAGGATCTACAACGACCTCAACAAGTTCGGTAGGCGATGGATGAAGGAACTCCCCTCAGTGGTCTGGAGTCTGAGGACGACGCCAAGCCAGGCCACGGGCTTCACGCCGTTTTTTCTATTCTATGGGGTCGAGGCTATCTTGCCCACAGACTTAGAATACGGCTCCCCGAGGACGAGGGCATACGACGCCCGAAGCAACCAGACCAACTGAGAAGACTCACTGGACCAGCTGGAAGAGGCTCGGGACATGGCCTTACTACACTCGGCGCGATATCAGCAGTCCCTGCGACGCTACCACGCCCGAGGGGTTCGGTCCTGAGACCTCCAGGTGGGCGACTTGGTGCTTCGGCTACGACAAGACGCCCGAGGGCGCCACAAGCTCACACCTCCCTGGGAAGGGCCATTCATCATCGCCAAGACTTTGAAGCCCAGAACATACAAGCTGGCCAACAGTCAAGGCGAGATCTACAACAACGCTTGGAACATCCGACAGCTACGTCGCTTCTACCCTTAAGATGTTTTCAAGTCATTCGTATACCTCGTTTACATACACAAGTAAAGTCTAACCATCAAGGAAGGGTCAGCCTTGCCTCGGCAAAGCCCGACCCTCCCTCGGGAGCTAGAAGGGGGAACCCCCTCTGCGTCAAAATTTTCCTCAAAAAAAGTCTTTCGGCCAGAACATCTTTCACGCTTTTCGACTACGTCGATAGTGGGATCCTGAAAACGACGGAGTACATGTAAGCGGCAAGGCTGACCGAGCCGAGGGACTCCTACGCCTCTGGGATACGGATACCTCACTCATCACCTTCTGCGATAAGTAACTCACGCTCGGATAAGCGATTCTGCTAACCGAACAAGTCTTAACGCTCGAAAACTTCTCTGCCGAAATGATTTTTCGTGCCTTCTTGACTATATCGATAACAGAATCCCGCGGACGAGCAAGAGTACACGTAAGCGGCGAAGGTCGACCGAGCCGAGGGACTCCTACGCCTCCGGGATACGGATACCTCACTCGTCACCTTCCGCGCAGGGCAACTCAGACTTGGTTAAGTGGTTCAGCTAGCCGACAGGCGAGACCTGGTGCTCGAAATGAGGAAGAAACACGGCTTTACGCCCAAATACACAGATGTTCAGGCCCCGACAGCCACAATGAACATACACCGGCACTCAAGATGACATTACAGACGGGACTCTGGTTCCGTTCCCGCGGGTACGAACAACCTCCACATCGGAGGGCCTGCGGGATGACAACTTCCAGGTGGCTCGCCGTCGCCCACTCCTGCAACAACGACAACGACCTCCGCTCTGGGCGGCCAAACAGCAGCAGCGATGACCTCAGGGCAGACGCTGCTGCGACAAGGCCCTCGCCCACGTCCCCACTCGAGGGGCGAGGACAAGCTATCAAAGCCAAAGATCTGGAGGCCCGGAGCGCAGATGGCACCGACGATCTCGTCGGCGACGAGGACTTCTCCAGCTGCCACCACCTCAGCTTCGACGGCGGCGTCCACCTGCCCACCAACACCGCACCAGCGAGCGCTGGCCGCCCCAAAGCGCACCGGCAGGTCCTCACTCCCGTCCTCGCCACGAAAACAAGAATGGGACCGTCCCAGAACACGAGTACTGCCCTCGCGGCGTACGACGTGTTGTGAGACCACCTGGTGCGGCTGGCCGCCGTCGCCCGGACAGAGGATGGAATGCTGCACCCTGGCTGGGCAGCAGCAGTTCGCTTTCCCCGGCATGGCTGGAGGACGCCTCCTCGGCAGAGCTGGAGGATGGTTTCCACCCCTAGATGCTGGAGGAAGAAGCGGGACGCCAGCCCACGTGAAGGCAGGCCCCGGCTCGCCTCGCCTTCCGCCCCAGCAAGGATGATGAAGATCCTTGAAGCTGAGGGCGGGGCAGAGGCCGCAGCCCGGCATGCATCTCCCCCATCGAACTGGTGGTCACCGTCTTGGGTGACCATTGGTGAGGAGATGCAGCCGGGCTGCCTGATGAAAATCCTTGAAGCCGAGCAATGGCTGAAAGGTGCCAACTTCCGCGAAGTTGCGCTCCTCCAACGGCAGCAAGACGAAGGCAACGCAGGCGCTCCACATCTGGGGGCTCGGAAGGTGGAAGGGCGCAATGCATGAAGGGAGTGCGAAGGCGTGACTGCCACCTAGGGAGCCATTCCCTTTTTAAAGGCAACTCACCCCACTCGCGTCCTCAGGCATCGCGGGCTAAGTCTTCACCAACGCGCTCAAAGGTCCTCCCCCTACGACACGGGGGCTGGGTCCCACACGACATGCAAGCTGGCCCAGGACAGAAGAAGCCAAACCGCCGCGCGCGGAGCGTGTAACCGCCAAGCGGTTACAAGCACTCCTCCGTCTTCGCCTAAACCAGCGGGTGAAAGGGCGGACCGCCATGCAGGCAGCATGCAACCGCGCCACGGGGATGCACCCTTTCGACTTCGACGCATCCAGCACGGAGTCCTAGGCCCACACGTCATGTAACCGACGCGACGGTTACTACGTGCGAAAAACTGCACTGCCACTTGCGCCAGTACCGCGCCTTCTCGACTGCGGAACCGGTGCCGCGATTCGAGGCAACCCTGTGCATGGACCAATAGTGCCAGCCAAACACGCCGGTCACGGGCCAGTCAGCCGCGGGAGAAGGCGCGACGGTCGATATGGCCAGAAGTGAGCCGACAGTAATGGCGGCAGCAGGCGAGCGGAAGCGGCGGTCAAATCGTCTGCAGGCTCACATCCCCTCCTAGAGCAGCAGGAGAGCCCTCTCCCACGGCATGAAGACGACGCGCCCGTGTTCCGTTCCTTGAACGGCTCGCGCATGCACAACGGCTGCCCCGCGAACCACTCGTCCTGTCGCATTAACTCCGCGGCAGGGTAGGCGACACCTTTGGCAGGCGAAGCGGGCGACGCTTCACCTCCACCATAATGACCGCGTCAAAAAAAGGTGTGCCACGTCGTTCAATTTCGTATCCTTTTCCTCTTCCCCTTTCTCTCTCTTGCTACAGGGACTGGGAAAGGGGACACTCTGAAAGGGATCCTTCTCTACGAAGGAAGCGGGCCTCGAGCCCTCCTACTGATCAGAGGTTTGAAGGCTGGCCCCTCGGAAGGGTTCGACAGCCGCCTCAGAGCACTCAGGCTCCGCGCCCACTACTGGTCAGAGGTTCGAAGGCTATCCCCTCGGAAGGGTTTGATAGCTGCCTCAGGCCACTCGGGCTCCGCGCCCACTACTGATCAGGGGTTCGTAGGCTGGCCCCTCGAAGGGTTCGACAGCCGCCTCAGAACACGCAGAGCGAGGGATGACTCTGGGTACGTCCGATACATGGCTGAGGCTTGGGCTACGCTCCCGAGGTACCCTAGGACATTTCCGAGACCAGCAGGAGCGATTCTGTAATGGAATCCCATCAGAGGGAGGCATCGAGCCCTTGGACCCTATCAAACGGGACCGGGTCCGGCAAATCACCTGCAGGTACTTTTGGAGCGCGCTTCTGGGCCACTAGCCGACCCTTATCGAACGAGGCACGGGCGTCCACTCGGATCACCCGTTAGCAACTCACTGGAGACACCATGTTCGGCGCCCTCCGAGGGCAACATGGCGCTTTCCCCCCCATCCTCCTTGCGGAAAGGCGACGAAGGGGCGTACGAAAAAAGCCGAGTCAGTCCTTGACCGTCCTCTCTCCCTGTGCAGAGGCTCGGGGGCTGCTCTCGCGAACCTGGCTCCGGCCAAACAGTTGACAGTGTCAACATACCAGCCCGAGAACTCGGAACCTGACCATGCACCCGGATTACGATCAGATCGCATGAGGGAACAACCAGACCGGCCGAGGCATCACGAAAGGCACTAAGACCTCGGAGGAGTCAAACCACTCCTCCGAGGCCTCGGGGGCTACACCCAGCGGGTGCGCTCGCGCGCACCCACCGGAACGAAGTGTCACCGAGAAAGGCCAGTCCCCTTTCAAAAAAGTGCGACAAAGCCTCCAAGCGAGTACCAACACTCCCTTTGAGGCTCGGGGGCTACTGTCGGGGACCATAATTAGGGGTACCCCCAAGACTCCTAAACTCGGCTGGTAACCACCATCAGCACAAAGCTGCAAAGGCCTGATGGGCGCAATTCAGGTCAAGGCTCCGTCCACTCAAGGGACACGATCTCGCCTCGCCCGAGCCCAGCCTCGGGCAAGAACAATAGACCAAGGCAGATTCACACCTCGCCCGAGGGCATCCTCAAGTAACGGGCGCACCTTCGACTCGCCCGAGGCCCAGCTCAGGCAGGCTTCACAGTGAAGCAACCTTGGCCAGATCGCCGCGCCAACCGACCGCATCGCAGGAGCATTCAATGCAAGGATCGCCTAACACCTTATCCTGACGCACGCTCCTCAGTCGACAAGGCCGAAGTGACCGCAGTCACTTCGCCCCTCCACTGACCAACCTGACAGGAAAACAGCGCCGCCTGCACTGCTCCGACTGCTGTGCCACCCGCCAGGGTGAGGCTGATAGCAGCCAAGTCCAGCCTCGGGCGCCATAGGAAGCTCCGCCTCGCCCGACCCCAGGGCTCGGCCTCAACCTCGACCCCGGAGGACAGACTCTGCCTCGCCCGACCCCAGGGCTCGGACTCAACCTCGACCTCGGACGATGGTCTCCGCCTCGCCCGACCCCAGGGCTCGGACTCAACCTCGACCTCGAACGACGGACTCCGCCTCGCCTGACCCTAGGGCTCGGACTCAGCCTCGACCTCGAACGACGGTCTCCGCCTCGCCCGACCCCAGGGCTCGAACTCAACCTCGACCTCGGACGACGGTCTCCGCCTCGCCCGATCCCAGGGCTCGGACTCAACCTCGACCTCGAATGACGGTCTCCGCCTCGCCCGACCCCAGGGCTCGAACTCAGCCTCGACCTCGGACGACGGTCTCCGCCTTGCCCGACCCAAGGGCTCGGACTCAGCCTCGACCTCGGAGGAGCCTCCACCTCGCCCGACCTTAGGCTCGGACCAACCACGTCACAGGGGGGTACATCATTACCCTACTGTCGGTGTTTTGGGTCCGACCGCACACCCGGGGTTGCCCCTCGAGGTGTTTTTAGGAGTAGGATGGTGGCGCCGACTGTAGCAAAATGGTTCATGCCAGACGCACGAGAGACAATAGACAATGTTTACAGGTTCGGGCCGCTTAGAGATGCGTAACACCCTACGTCCTGGAGAAGATGCTTTGTGTAATGGGTTACAAGGTAGTTCTCTAGAGCGAGGACGTAGAGGGTTGAGGTAGATGGCTGGGTAGTGTAGAGTTGGAATCGATCGTTCTGAAGGGGTGCCCCCTAGGCCTTATATATTCGACCATGGGGCAATACATATGGATATGATAACAACGTGCGCCTAAAGGATAGTGAACTGTTTGAGTCTATCTTCCTATGATTCAGCCGACCTATCCTCGCCTGGCTCTACTGCATGGGGCTCCAGCGCGGGAAAGTCGGATCTTCTGTTGTGGTTTCTTGCTCAACGTTGTGGGGCCATCTGGACTTGCGTCGATCCGGCCTTATATCGATCTGCTTTACTGATTGTCCCTCCCCAGGCCCATGAAGGAATGACCTTACGATTTATTGGGCCCTTGGGCCTTTAGTGAGGTCTTTTACCCTTCTAGTGGACCCGGGGGATATCTGTCCCCCACAAGCCCCCAATCTTTGGGTTGATTTTGAGATAATCGGCCCAAAGATCCTAGGCCCAACTTGCAGGTTTTGTTTACGACAAGAAATGCTTCTTGGGCAGTCTGGTGAAAATGATTTCTTACTGTCTTCTTCTGCTCTGCTTCACTCGAAATCTGTAGTTTTGCCTCACACTTGTGCCTTAGAGGTCGGCTTCTCATTTTGTAGGACCCTGAACTTCATTGGGTGCACCAGAGGTGCACCCAATGGGTGTAGCCCCCGAGCTTCGAGTAGATTTTAGAAGATAATCTACTCGAAGGTCTTCATCAGAGATTATTTTTATTTTCTTCTGATACTTTGGTTGAGGGCCAGCCTTGTCTTTTAATCTTGTCTTATGCCTTAGAAGTCGGCACTATCTTGGCTTGAAATGGTGATCCATGGGGTGCACCGGAGGTGCACCCAATGGGTGTAGCCCCCGAGCTTTGAGTGGATTTTTGAAAACAATCCTCTCGAAGGTCTTTACTTCATGTCCTTTTTGCCGAGAGTCATATTTTCTTTTTTTTGAATGCCTTAGGAGTCGGCGCTATGTCATCCATATTATGCTTTAGAGGTCAGCATTATGTTATCAGTATTATGCATCCGAGGTTAGCACGTATTTTGTCTTTTGCAGCCGAGTTCGTGATCCGCCCATATCTTGCTAGGTGGTGCAATTTATTTGCTCTGCGACCGATTGGACATTTGATGGACGTTCCCTGGCTAGTCTTCACGTCGCTTCCGTCGGTCAGATTTTGTACTTCACCGGCTATATTTGGCTTTCCTTTGATCCTTACTGATATCTCATTTTTGTCTTGAGGTGTTCATTGCACGCTCTGCATGGATGTGACAGTTTTTTGAAAAAATATACTGATAATTCTTGGGCGTCCCCCCCCCAATGGGTGTGGGCAAGGGACGGCTTGGTACGCTGAGCGTTTTAGCCGGCTGCTTCTGAGTAGTAATGTGATGTGATGGCGGGCGTAATCATATCCTTCGTGCTGTTGACTGGAGTCCCAATGGGTGTTGCATTGCGTAAGACGGCGTTAGCCGCGCGTCTTCAGACGGGTTGAAGTGTGTATTGAATGCCTCATGACTGTTCAGTGACCGCGGTTGGAGGTGAGCGGTTGCCTTCTTCTCCTATAAATAGTGCCTTTGCCTCTCTGATTTTTCACATCTCTTGCTGTTCTCCACTACTTGTTTCCTTCTTCTCCCTGCATTTCCACCATGGGCAAGAAACGCAAGCGCGAACCGACTCCTCTATCTGAGGACTTTGGTGACTCGGAATACTCAGAGGAGGAGTTCTCCTCTGAGTCCGAGGGGTCTCCGGCTCCCATCCCTCTGCGCGAGTCGTCTGACGATTCAGACGACTCCCAGGGGCTCGCGGCGGAGGTCTGGACTTACATCCGGGCCGTCGAGCGCTCCGGGCTCACGGGCTCGGATGAGTCGGAGTACTCCTCGGACGAGGAGGACTCGTCCGAGGAGGACGGCGGCGGCGGTGGCGAGGGCGACGACGACGACGACGACGGAGGCGGTGGCGGCGACGACGACGGTGACGGTGGCGATGGCGGCAGCAGGGGCGGCAACGGCAGCAGCAGGGGTGGCAACAGCAGCGGCAGGGGCGGCAGCAGCGGCAGCAGGGGTGGCAACAAGGCCAGTGGCTAAATGCCACTGGTTTTTAAATATTAGTATAGATTAGAAGTAGTATAGTGAAATAATGTAGTAGTATTAGTAATGTAAAGTAGTATAGTGTTGCGTAGTAGTAGTAGTAGTAGTAGTAGTAGTAGTAGTAGTAGTAGTAGTAGTAGCAGTAGTAGTAGTAGGGAAGTTATCAACTCATAATGAGTTGATTTGTAAGTATGACAACTTCCCTTTAATGAAGAGTAGTTTCGTCTCCTCTGTGCAGATCATCTTGCTGTTGTGTCTATGGTATAACTTAGAGTTTTTGAGTCCTTCCTCTGCCTGCCTTATTCATGAAGTTGACTCCTTTGAGATAGTGACTTAAGCAACTCGGGCATCATATCGCCGCTTCAGGGGTGATGGCCGAGTTATTATTGTCGATATTTATGTATTTGACATAGAGTCCGAGTGATGACGAAATCATGTCAGCATCGGAATAACTGTTGACCGCATCGGCGCTTCTTAGATGTGACAGCCGAGTGACTTGTAGCGTCATCGGCGTTTTAGGAGCAACTGCCGAGTGACTAAGGACATCGTTGGCGCTTTAGAGATAGCTGCCAAGCGACTGATGATAACGTCAGCGTTTTAGAAATAACAGCTGAGTTAAAACGGGCCATGTCGGCTACTTTTGAGGATAATAGCCGAGTGATGATGTGGCACACTGGGGTTTTAGAGGTAACCGCCGAGTGACGACGTGGCACATCGGCGTTTTAGAAGTAACCGCCGGGTGCTGACTGGGCGCTTTTGGAGACGGTATCCAGCTCGGGAATATCCCGCTTATACAGCGCTTTCAGTCGCCTCTGCTTTCCGTGCCCTAGTTCTTGCTTTTCTGCCTCCAAATCCTTCCTGCAATTTGGCTCTCGCTCTGTTCGCCAATAGATTTGAGATGGCGCCCAAGAGAAAGGCCTCGAGTTCATCCGCTGTGGTAATTCCCCCTATCGACCCCAACAGCCAATTGCCTTTCGCAGGTAATCACATGTTTGTTGTCTCCGAGTCTGATCTCCTCCACCTCGTGTCCATCGGGGTTCTTCCCCCGAGGGAGCTTTGTTCTTGGCGGATTTGTCATGGGGTCACTGTCCCGACAGAGGATACCCATGAGTCCATGATTTACGTTCCTTTTCTTCTCCGCGGTCTCGCTCTCCCCATTTCACCTTTCTTCCGCGGCCTCCTTGATTTTTATCACCTTAACTTGACCCACCTGAATCCCAATTCTATTCTTCAAATTTCTATTTACGTTCATTTGTGCGAAGCTTTCCTGGGCGTGCTGCCACATTTTGGGTTGTGGAAGTACTTGTATCACTGTCGCCCTGGAATGGCCGGGGGTCAGCATCAGCTGGTCGGGGGTGCTAGTTTGGAGATGCGCCGTGGGAGGAAGACTGAGTATCTTGAAATTCCCCTCAAAGACAGTATCAATGGGTGGCGCTTGGAATGGTTTATTGTTGAGAACCATGGGAATTCCCTCCCCCCACGGTCGGGAAGACAACCGGATGTTCGCACTCCGAGTTGGACTGAGTCTCCCACGAATCAGGAGGTAGCTGAAGCGAGGGCTTTGCTAGCTGAAGTTGGCCTGCTGAAAGAAAGGGGTCTGACTGCTGAAGCTATGGTTGTTGATTTTGTTTTCAAGAATGTTCAGCCGTTGAAGGACAGAGCATATCCGGCTTATCTGTATAGAGGCCTAGCTGACCCGACTCGGGTTACCAACAAGAGAATTCCCTCTGTAGACTTGGTGAACCGACTTGAGATGATCCTTAGAGGCAAGGTATCAAATATTGGCGCCCCAGTGGCATATTCAGCATGGGACCTGCCTTCTCCCAAGACCTTCACTCTTTTTGTGTCGAATCCACCTGTCACTGATGGTGTTTGGGCCTTAGAGTGCGACCCTCTGCCGAAGAGGTTAACACTTTGGTTGCTTTGCTCGGGGAAATTCCTGACGACGAATGACAAGTCCACTTTGAGGTGCCTTTGGATCCTAGTGACGCAGAAATAAGTGCTATGCTTGATTTGCTGGCTGAGGACTCTCCTGATGCTGCTCCTGCCAGGACATTGGTGGTGGCGCCTCTCCCAGAAGCTAGTATAACTTTGGATGTTCAGAAGCCTGCCAGTGCTCGCCCGAGACGCCCTTGCCGAGCCAATCAACTTGATCCTTCTGCGGATGAGTAGAAAAAGAAAAAGAGACGTTTCCGGCAAGTATCTAGTTTGGATTGGGGTGCTGGTCCTTCGGCTCCTGCTGCTGAGGAGGTTCCCGTGCCTGATTTCACTAACGCCGAACCCAATGGGTGTGCCCCATCCGATGCTGATCCCAATGGGTGTGCTGCTTATGTTGTTGATGAAAACGATGGGGAGGAAGAAGATGAGGTCCCTCTGACTCGGAAGAACAGTCGGCAATATATTGCCAGTGGGGAGAGTAGTGGAGTTCCTTCTCCTGCTTTGTCAGCCCTCGTTGGCCTACAGGAGTTATCTCTGGCAAACTTTGATCAGACCCTGGAGGATATGGTTCCAGAGGACCTTTTGTTAGAGCCAGCGGATGATGGTGTGATGGAGGTTTGTGCTGATGTGCTCGATGCTGGGTTGAGGTCATCACGCGCCTCATCGACCTTAGAGCGCGGTCTTGAGGGCCAGGAGACTGATTTGGATCGTCTCGGTCCTATGGAAGTAACTGAGGGGCCTTCAGCCTTAGAGGTGGCCACTGCAGAGAACCCGGCTCTCAAGGATGGTGTTGACGCTTACCCAGCCCCCGAGGGTGCTGCCGAGGGTGACTCGGCCCGGGTGGGAAGTGCAAGCCACTGTCTAGCCCCCGAGGGTACTGCCGGAGATGATTCGGCTCGCGTGGGTAGCGCAAACTATGACCCAGCCCCCGAGAGTGTCTGAGCGGAGTCCCCCTCTTGTACTTCCATGGACGTTCATGCGGGATCACCCCCGCACTCTGACTGCATGGTGGTTGCCCAAGCTTCGAACCAGTGAGTCGCTTTAGAGGGCAGCGTCCCCGCTGGCCAAGCTTTGAGCTCTGTTGATGGCACTGAGTTGGTTTCTGCCGGTTTGTTGCAAACTGCTTCGGGTGGTGACCTTACGCCAGGCCATCAATTGATCTCTCATGATTTGGGAGTCCCTTCGTTCTTTTCCAATCTCCAGGTACTGTAATATATCTTGTCTTGACTTTCGCGCAGTGTGAACTGCTGTCATTACACTCATCTGTTCTTCTTATCAGGCTTTGGTGGACGGGATGGCTAGCCAGCTGAGGTTGCAGGGTGCTTCTATTCCAGAAGGAGCTTTGTCTCTTGCACGTTGGAATCCGGTGTTACTTCAACAACGTGTCTCTGACTTGGAGGCGACCAATGCTGGTTAGTGCCTTTTTGCTTCTCTTTGTCTGCATTATTGAACTGCTTTACATCCTGATCCTTTTTGTTTGATTGTCTCCTGCTAGATATGACTCGGCAAATTTCCACTCTTGAAGAAAAACATTCTCGAGATCAAGCTGAACTAGTCCAGCGGTGCTCTGATTTCGAAGAAAAGTATTCTCAAAGCCAGACTGAACTAGCCCAGGTTTCTGCTACCCTAGATGATGCCAATGCACTGAGCTCTTCCCTTCGCACTCAGCTTGATTCTGAAAAGGTGACTTGTGAAGCTGTACCTTGCATTGCTGTGTTCTTATTGCTTGTTTTATGTTTGAAAGGAGTTGATTCTTGTTTGCAGGAAGAAAAACGTGTCCTTGCTGCATCTCGCGACAATCTTGACAGACTGTATCGCGATTCTAGCAACTCGTTGACCATCCTGGAGAGGAGTCATCGCTTTTCCATGGAGGAGTTAGATAATCTTCGATGCAGACTGTAGGAATCCATAGATGACGTGATCCGTCTCAGATAGTTGATATCGGCTAAGGATGCTACTATCAAAGAACTCCGTGCTTCCAAGAAATCCATCACCCAGGAGCTAGAAAACGCTCGATTGGCTGCCAAGGTTGCTGAAGAAACTTCCACTACTCTGAGAGCCCAGCGCGACAGGGCTATGGATAAGGCCATTCGAGCGGGACGAATCTTGATGAGGAGACCCGGTGTAGTCGTTCCTGAAGATATAAGGGCTGACGTGAATGCTGCGCCTGATTCCTCAAGTTGCCCTTCCTCATCGGTTGCTCCTGAGAAAGACATCGCGAAATAGAGAAATGTTTTGCGTGCTTTGAGCGCATGGTTAGCATGGTCATATATTTGTTAGAGGACACCAGTTTAGCATTTGAATGATATTGCTATTCTCCTACTGTTTTAGAATTCAACAGTGCATAAATTTGTAGTAGTAAAAAGGCTGTGTGATGGTTTTGAAACTTGTTTACGGGATATAGAAGTCCTCCCTGTATGAGTAGTCGTAAGCATATCAGATCACCTTAAATCGCTGCTGGCATAAGTCAACTGCTTCTGTTTATAGGGCATAATGGTCACCCCGAGTTACGTAAGCATGAGCATGTTGCACCGCCTTAAGTCATTACCGACTTAAGCCGATTGCTCCGTTAGCAGGGCATAGTGGTCACCCCGAGTTAAGTAAGCGTGAGCATGTCGCACCGACTTAAGTCATTGCCGACTTAAGCCGATTGCTCCGTCAGCAGGGCATAGTGGTCACCCCGAGTTATGTAAGCGTGAGCATGTCGCACCGACTTAAGTCATTGCCGACTTAAGCCGATTGCTCCGTCAGCAGGGCATAGTGGTCACCCCGAGTTAAGTAAGTGTGAGCATGTCGCACCGACTTAAGTCGTTGCCGACTTAAGCCGATTGCTCCGTCAGCAGGGCATAGTGGTCACCCCGAGTTAAGTAAGCGTGAGCATGTCGCACCGACTTAAGTCATTGCTGACTTAAGCCAATTGCTCTGTCAGCAGGGCATAGTGGTCACCCCGAGTTAAGTAAGTGTGAGCATGTTGCACCGACTTAAGTCGTTGCCGACTTAAGCCGATTGCTCCGTCAGCAGGGCATAGTGGTCACCCCGAGTTAAGTAAGCGTGAGCATGTCGCACCGACTTAAGTCATTGCCGACTTAAGCCGATTGCTCCGTCAGCAGGGCATAGTGGTCACCCCGAGTTAAGTAAGAGCGCTAGTCAATCATGAGTAAATTGAGTATCTTTGAAACCTTCTTTATTGATGACACATCTCCCGTTTTACAGAGTACCTTGTCGTCCCGATAGCTTTTGAAATTTAGCTAGGGGTAAAACTTTCTGAGGTGTTCTATATTCTAGGAGTTCCCAATTTCTGTACCGTCTATCTGAGTTAGACGATATGATCCCGGCCGAGTGACTTCTGTTACTATGAATGGTCCTTCCCATAAGGGCGACAACTTGTGCCGTCCCTCCCCTGTTAGAATTCGGCGGAGGACGAGATCTCCCACTGAGAAGGATCGTTGTCGCACGGCCTTGTCGTGATAGCGTCTCAGAGTCTGCTGGTACCGTGCTGATTGAATTACTGCATTCAGCCGTTCTTCTTCGAGTACATCGATGTCCTCCAGTCTAGTAGCTTCGGCTTCTGCTATGCTTTCGAAGAACAACCTCGGCGCCCCAAACTTGAGATCGGCGGGTAATACTGCCTCTAACCCATAGACCATGAAGAAGGGAGTGTTTCCATGTAGAGCTCGGCTAGGTTGAGTTCTTAGGCTCCAGACGACGTAGGGCAATTCCCGTATCCACTTTCCTGCGAACTTTTCATTCTTTTCGAAGACCCTTTTCCTGAGTGCCTCCAGTATCATCCCGTTAGCTCGCTCAACCTGCCCGTTGGCCCTCGGGTGCGCTACCGAAGCATACTTGATCTGAATGCCCTTTTGTTCGCAGAAATCGAAGATTTCTGAACTTGTGAAGTTGGATCCCAAGTCAGTTATGATATTGTTTGGTATTCCAAATCTGAATATTATGTCTTGTATGAATTCCACGGCCTTGGCTGAGGTTAAGGAAGCAATGGGTTTGAATTCTATCCATTTGGTGAACTTGTCGATTGCTACCAGTACATGAGTGTATCCTCCTTGAGCTTTCTTAAAAGGTCCAATCATATCCAGTCCCCAGCATGCGAAGGGCCAAGTTACTGGTATGGTCTGCAATTGCTGTGCTGGTAGATGTTGTTGCTTTGACAAGTACTGGCAAGCTTCGCACCTCTGAACTAACTCGGCTGCATCGCTTTTTGCTGTTGGCCAATAGAATCCTGACCTGAAGACCTTCCCGACTAGTGTCTTGGATGCTACGTGTATTCCACATTGCCCAGCATGGACCTCATCTAGAAGTTGCTTCCCAGTAGATGAGAGAATGCACTTCATGAGGACGCCTGATGCACCCCTTCTGTATAATGTTTCCCCAATGAGTGTGTAGTGGGCTGACTGTCTGGCGATGCGCTCGGCTATACTTTTGTCATCTGGTTCCTCTTCGTTCCTTATATATCTGATGATCGGCCTTCTCCAGTCATCAGAGTCTGAATCTGGTTGATTCACGATGTTACACTGTTCGGCCTGATCCATTGAGATGCTTGGTTGGGGTATTTCTTGTACAAAGACTCCGGGTGGGACCTGGGTTCGACTGGATCCTAACTTGGACAATACATCAGCTGCCGTGTTTCGATCTCTTTCTACATGATGAAATTCTAGGCCTTCAAATTTGTCTTCTAGTTTCTGGACGGTAGTGCAGTATTTTCCCATCGAATCATTCGAACAGTCCCATTCTTTGTTTATCTGGCTTATGACCACCAGCGAATCTCCGTATACCATTAATCTCTTGATGCCCAATGATATGGCGATGTTTAGTCCATGGATCAGAGCTTCATACTTGGCTGCGTTGTTAGAGGCTGGAAATAACAATTGGAGGGCGTATTTGAGGTGTTCGCCTCCAGGTGCGATGAAGAGAATTCCTGCGCCTGCTCCCTGCAGCTTCAGCGAGCCATCAAAATACATCCTCCATACTTCTACAGTTTCTGGGTTCTCTGGTATTTGCTGTTCAGTCCATTCTGATACGAAGTCAACCAATGCTTGGGACTTAATGGCAGTACGAGGTCGAAATTTGATGTCATGAGATCCCAGTTCACAGGTGTTGGGGCGAAGGCAAAGATGCCACCCTTCGCTCGAAGCCTTCGCCATAAACGCTGGCCGACGCGGAGACAAGACCATGGGTAGGGACACCCTTCGCCCCATACGACATCGGACGAAGACCCGCGGCGAGGTCATCCCACCGGGCGGCCTTGTCCAGCGCGGAGGCCCACGTGTGATCCGGCCCATTGTGACAGGCCCTGCGTGGCCGCTGCGTGTTACGGGCCTAATTTATAAAGGCGTCCCTGTAATTACAGTCTGTAACCCCACTTTATGGGAATATTTCGAGGATAACCTAGGTGTCTGAGGGCACATGCGTCTTTAACACGGGACGCTGGGTACCCGGACACCTATAAATACCCCCGCACAGTGCCCTTGAGAGGCTGATGAACAGAGCTTTTGCCATCACGTGCTGAAACCCTGTTTGCGCTATTACCCCCCCCCCCCCCCCCGTTGGATCAACTTGCGCCAGTGAGCGAGTTCCAACATTTGGCGCCCACCGTTCGTGCTACGAAAAAACCACCCGCGATGGCACCCAAGAAAGCTAGCTCGAAGGCTGACGAGGCTGCGAAGGCAGCACTGCTGGCCGCAAGGAAGGGCAA
This sequence comes from Zea luxurians, assembly GCA_029449295.1. Classification (NCBI taxonomy): domain Eukaryota; kingdom Viridiplantae; phylum Streptophyta; class Magnoliopsida; order Poales; family Poaceae; genus Zea; species Zea luxurians. Next base: position 36,050,458 of record JAOPSE010000001.1, on the reverse strand, counting down.
GGCCCTCGCACTCACCCACTCCACTCACCAAGAGGCTGCTGAAGACGACGCCCTCTGCACCTGCGGCCCTGAAGGACAACCGCAGCCTCCCCCAGGCTTCGCCCCACCGGAAGGCGCGGACCTCACCGAGGACGGTGAAGTCCTCGGCTTCGCCCCACCGGAGGGCACGGACCTCACTGAGGACGGTGAAGTCCTTGGCGTTTCAGCGGAAGAACAGCTACAGCTGCGCGCACTGCGCCTCAAGAACCGCAATCTCCAGAGGCAAAAAGAGATACTGGAGGCCAAGCGCCAGCGTGTGTCTGCACTAGCCAAGGTGCGGCAAATGATACGCGACAAAGAGCAGAAGGCCCAGGACCTCGAGCGGGAGATCGCGCTGATGCAGCGCGAAGGCCACCTCGGCCTGCAGCATGGGCCACCCCTGCAGCAACGCGCGCAGGTGGAAGACATACGCGAAGGCCACAGCGGCCTGCAGCACGGGTCACCCCTGCAACACCGCGCGCAGGTGGAAGACCCGCACTTCCCCCAGCGCGACTACGCCTTCCCACACGCCGCACCATTTCAAGGGGTCAACTACCTCGACGAGCGAAGTCCCCTGGCGCCACATCTGCAAGTGACACCCTGGCCTGCCAACTTCCGGGCAGGGACCTATCCCAAGTACAACGGCAGCACGGACCCAGCTCACTACATCATGAGTTATTAGGTCGCCGTCGCATCTTCCGGAGGGGACGACGCCACAATGGCCAAGTCTTTCATCATCGCCCTCGAAGGCCCAGCTCTCACCTGGTTCACCAGGTTACCCCCGCTGTCCATTGATTCCTGGAGAAGCCTAAGGGACAAGTTCCTGCTCAACTTCCAAGGGTACCGCCCAGACACCGACGCCTTGGCCGAACTCTCGCTCTGTAAGCAACTGGAAAAAGAGACTCTGCGGGAGTATTACCGCAAGTTTCTCACACTCAAGTCACAGCTGCCCTCAGTTGACGACCAGATCGCCATTCACTACGCCATCAGTGGCCTCCGCGCCGGCGTCCTTTACAGCCATTGCATCAGGGACCCGCCCAAGAACCTCCAGGAATTATATCAACTATTTGAAAAATATGCCAAATCCGAAGAGCTCCACCAGCGCAAGGTTGAGTCCCAGAGGAAGCCCAAAGACGCTCCACAGTCCAGCCGCACGTGGACGAAGACTCCGCAGCCAGACTCCGGCCGAGACGGCCGTAACCAGCAGCAGGTGCACAACATTGCCAACCAGCACCCCGTTGGTGATGCCCCTCGCCGCCAGGAATATCCCGCCCAGGGGCGCGGAAGTGGAACTCGCGGTAGGGGCCAGGGACGCGCGCAGCCGCCGCGTCGATTCTACTGTCTCTTCCACGGCGAAGACTGCGCCCACCAAATAAAAGACTGCCCTGAAACGAAGGCCACCAGAGACAGGATGGCACGGGCGTAGCCGGCCGACAACCCAAGGGTCATCGCGCACACTTATCAGCAACACCCTCCACCATATATCCACGCCCCCGCCTCGCATCCACCGCACCACGCTTACCAACACCATCAGGAAGTACAAATCGTGCCTCCCCCACCCCCGCCTCCACACCAGCAACAACAAAACATCCCCCACCCCCACGCACCCAAGCAAGAAGACTTCGCCGAACAGCTGTATCGCGGAGTCATTCATATGATCACTGGGGGGTCCAGTGTCTACTTTGACACCAAGCGACAGAAGCGAGACCACTACCGCAGCATCAACCACGTCGCCATCACCGGTCCAGTCGTGCAGACGAAGTGGTCCCACGTACCGCTAACTTTCGACGCCCGAGACGTCGACCTGCGCAGCGCCCCCCATGTCGACGCCATGGTCATCAACTACAGCGTGGCAGGCTGGGACCTGCACAAAGTCCTCGTTGATAATGGCAGTCAGGCAGACATCATTTTTCTCCATGCCTTCGATCGCATGGGCATAAGCCACAGCTTGCTCAAGCCTTCGGACAATCCGTTGTACGGCTTCGGCGGCAAGGGCACTTTTCCTATCGGCAAAATAGAGTTGCCTCTCTCCTTCGGTGTAGCGCCCAATGCCCGGAGTGAGAAAATAACTTTTGACTTCATCGACATGGTGTATCCGTACAACGCCATCATGGGTCGGGGCTCCATCAACAAGTTTGAGGCAGCCATTCACGGATTGTACCTGTGCATGAAGATACCAGGTCCATTAGGCGTCATCTCGGTCTACGGCAATCAGCAGACTGCGTGCAACATAGAGCGGGACTTCGTCCCCGGGCAAAGAAATGCCCACTGCCTCACGGCCCAGCGCGAAGCCCCAGCGCTCGCCAGCCCAACTGAAAAATAGCACAAGGCGCAACTGCAAAGCAACGACGGGACCAAGACTGCTCCCCTCGACCTGGCCACACCCAAGCAAACAGTCACGATCAGCGAAGACCTCACCTCGCATGACGAGGAAAAACTCCTGTGCTGCTTATCCAAGAACAAGGACGTCTTCGCTTGGTCAGCCCTCGACCTGGTCGGGGTCAGCCGATCCATAATCGAGCACAACCTGGGAATCGACCCCTCGGTGAGACCGAAAAAACAGCGGCTTCGCAAAATGTCCGACGAGAAGACAGAAGCCGCCAAGGCAGAGGTACACCGCCTCCTGGAAGCCAAATTTATCGAGCCAGTGGCTTACCCCACGTGGCTCTCCAACGTGGTAATGGTGCAGAAAAAGAGTGGCAAGTGGCGAATGTGCATAGACTTCACCAGCCTTAACAAGGCCTGCCCAAAGGACAACTTCCCATTGCCCCGAATCGACAAAATAGTTGACAGCGCGGCCGGGTGCGAGGTCATGTCACTCCTCGACTGCTTCTCTGGTTATCATCAAATATACATGAAGGAGGAGGACAAGGCCAGCACCAGCTTCATAACACCCTTCGGCACATATTGCTTTATCAGAATGCCGGAGGGACTCAAGAATGCCGGGTCCACCTTCTCCCGGCTCACCAAAACAGTACTCGAAAGGCAGATCGGCAGAAACGTATTCACATACGTGGACGACATCATCGTCGCCAGCAGGAATAAAGAGGACCATCTCGCAGACCTCGCCGAGACATTCGCGAACATGCGGGACGCACGACTTCGCCTCAACCCCGATAAATGCGTCTTTGGTGTTCGCTAGGGGAAAATATTGGGTTATCTGGTATCGCACCGCGGCATCGAGGCCAACCCAACCAAGATCCAAGCCATCATCAACATGACGCCCCCGCAGTCAGCCAGAGAGGTCCAGCGTCTGACGGGCAGATTGGCCGCCCTCAACAGATTCATTTCCAAATCTGCTGAGCGAAGTCTTCCCTTTCTCAAAACACTCCGCGGCGCAAAAGACTTCGCTTGGGGACCAGAGCAGGCGGCGGCCTTCGCCTCACTAAAACAGTACATGATGGAGTTGGCCGTCCTTATGAGCCCCGACTCTTCGCTACCACTGTTGCTTTACGTCGTGGCTTCGCCGCATGCGGTCAGTGCGGCACTGGTTTAGGAGCAGTCAGTAGAGGGTGTGATCAGGCAGTGCCCAGTATATTATGTCTCCGAGGTGCTCACACCGTCAAAGTGTAACATGACGGAGCTCGAAAAGATTGCATATGCAGTTGTTATGTCTTCGCGCAAATTGCGCCACTACTTTGAAGCATTCAAGGTCCGCGTCACCTCAGAAAGGGGACTCGGCGAATTATTCAGAAACCCGGAGGCATCGGTACGGATCGCCAAATGGGCGGCCGAACTCTCCGGCTACCACATCACCTTCGAGCCCAGGACTGCGATCAAGTCACAGGTTTTAGCAGACTTCATCGTCGACTGGATCGGACCAATAACACAGCCAGAGCCGTCCGCAGAGAAGGTTTGGACAATCCACTGCGACGGCGCTTGGTGCCATGCGGGGGCAGGCGCTGCTGCAGTCATCACCTCACCCGCCGGGGTCAAGCACAGATACGCGGCACGCTTAAGCTTCGCCCTGGAATCTGACAGATGCACAAACAACATCGCAGAATACGAAGCTGTCATCCTCGGCCTCCGCAAGTTAAGAGCCCTCGGCGTCACCACCTGCATAGTCCGAACGGACTCCAGGGTAGTCGCCGGCCAAGTCGAAAAAGACTATGCAGCAAAGGACCCCGCACTTATGCAGTACCTCGCGGCCATCCGAAGCCTCGAGAAACAATTCAAGGGATTCACTTTGCAGCATGTGGACCAGGCCAAGAATGAAGAAGCTGACGCATTGGCCAAGGTGGCCGCTAGGGGTGAAGCCCTCCCCTCCGACGTGTTCTATCACGTCATCAGCACACCAGCCGTCCGTAGCCCCGAAGGGCTCCAAATAACCAACGACAGCGAGGGCCAGCACATGATCAACCTTATCATGACCGAGGACTGGCGGGCGCCAATAACCCTGTACCTGCAAGGGTTCTATCACCCAGTCGACAGCAACGAGGCCAAGCGCCTCCACCACAGAAGCCGGGACTTCACATTGATCGAGGGCCAACTGTACAAAAAGGGGGTTTGCCAGCCGATGCTTAAGTGCGTCACCGAGACCGAGGGCATTCAAATCCTGCGCGAAGTCCACAGGGGGACTTGCGGCTCCCACGCAGGCCCCAGGGCCCTAGCGGCAAAGGTGATACGACAAGGTTTCTACTGGCCCGCCATTATCTGCGCCGCAAATCGGGTTGTCAGATCCTGTGAAGCCTGTCAGAAATTTTCCCCACGCTCGGGGCGCCCCTCGCAGTTCACGAAGCTGATCGCCCACACGTGGCCCCTTCAGCGCTGGGGCCTAGACATCGTCGGGCCCTTGCCCACGGCTCAGGGGAACCTCAAGTTCACCTTTGTAGCCGTTGAATACTTCACTAAATGGATTGAAGCGAGGGCAGTATCCACCATCACATCGAAGACGGCCCAGAAATTCTTCTGGCAAAATATTGTTTGCCGCTTCGGAGTACCATCCGAACTCACGGTCGACAACGGCAAGCAGTTCGACAACCAAGATTTCAAAGACTTCTGCTTCTCCATCGGCACCAAGCTTGCCTTCGCTTCCGTGTACCACCCCCAGTCCAACGGAGTCGTGGAGCGCGCCAACGGCAAAATTTTCACAGCTGTCAAGAAAATGCTCCTTGACGACAAAAAAGGCAAGTGGCCCGACCTGTTACCCGAAGTGGTCTGGGCACTGAATACAACCGAGTGCAGGGCGACTGGGTTTACCCCCTTCCGCCTATTATATGGATCAGAGGCCATGACCCCGCAAGAAATAAAGCATGGGTCGCCTCGGACAGCCGCGTCGTCTGTCCCAGACGTAGATGAGCCAACTTCGAAGGATCTCATCGACGGAGACCGCGTCTTCGCCCTGCAGGCTCTGGACAAATACCAAGCCCAGACAAAAGCATGGCGCGACCAGGCAGTCATCCCAAGGGAGTTCAGCGAAGGGGACCTCGTCCTCATCCGCACAGCTCGAACGGAGTCCAGAGGCAAGCTGGAGCCCCTGTGGGAGGGCCCTTACATTGTCAAGTCGAAGGCCTCCCCCAGCGCATACAGGCTTGCCACGCCAAACGGCGAAGACTTAGAGCATTCCTGGAACATTGATAATCTGCGCAAATTTTTTGTTTGACTCATCAGGGCCAGCCTGCTCTTGTAATTTGCAAAAACAATTTTGTTCTGGCCCGCACTCTTTTCCTCCCGGGGGGTGAGGTTTTTAACGAGGCGGAGTCATGTAATATACAAGAGGAAAATCCCCCGCAAAATCCACGTCGAAAAAAGACTGCATCAACGGTCTTCGACATTCGACTAATACAAAGTCACCGCGAGGCCCAGCAGCAGCCGCCCTCGCGTGCGACAAATCCGTGCAGAAGTTGCCTAAGGGTGCAGCCGGATTAGCACAACAAGTGCGAAAAATCGAAGTCTTCCACGAAGACTATCCGCGCAGAAGTCGCCTAAGGGTGCAGCCGGATTAGCACAACAAGTGCGAAAAATCAAAGTCTTCCACGAAGACTATCCACGCAGAAGTCGCCTAAGGGTGCAGCCGAATTAGCACAACAAGTGCGAAAAATCAAAGTCTTCCACAAAGACTATCCGCGCAGAAGTCGCCTAAGGGTGCAGCCGGACTAGCACAACAAGTGCGAAAAATCGAAGTCTTCCACGAAGACTATCCGCGCAGAAGTTGCCTAAGGGTGCAGCCGGACTAGCGCTACAAATACGAAAAATCGAGGTCCTCCGTGAAGACTACCCGGGCAACAATCGCCCAAGGGTGCAGACGGGCTAGCACAATAAGGGCGAAAAATTCTAGTTTGCCGCGAACACTATCCCTGCAGAAGTCACCACAGGGTGCAGCAGGGACAGCGCAACAAGTCCGACGAATCGATTACAATGGTACAGCAGCACGAAACCTAACAAGTGCATAAACGGCTACACCAAACTGTCCGCACAAAGGCCGACTACATGCGCACCAGACCAACATAACAAACACACCAGACCAAGCACTTAACGCCCTCGCGAACATAGCCGAGTGTGCGAAGGCACACAACCTCATCATACAAGCCATTACACATGTACAAGCGAGGGCATCGCATTCTACATCGGCTCGACCTTCGGAATAATTCCCATCTCCCTATAGTTAAATAACATTATCCTAAGCTCCTCACCCGCAAAAAGACTTCGCAACTCCCCCTCACCTGCACTCACAGCGGCCGACAAGGACAACAGTTCCTGCCTGCCAGCCCCACTCACACGAAGCCGACCGACGTCCGCTCCACTCACTCTACGCTTCGCAACCGCCCTTCGCCGCCTACGCCTAGTACTCGGACCAGACATGACATCAGCATCCGCAGATTGCGACGAAGCCTTCGCCACTGCCACATCCAAGGCCGCAAAGTAGTCCAAGTCCTCATCCGACGACTCTTCGGTCCATTCAACAGAGCTCCCAGAGTCACCGAACTCGGAAAATTTAGACGCAGACTCATCCGATTTATTCCCATCATCCACGGTCGAAGCCGCCAAAAATTTAGCAGTAGCGGTTGCGTGCACAGGCCCAAAATCTTGAACCTGCGCAGCAACCAAGGTTCAGCAACAATATCCAAAATTTCCTAACTACCCACACCCACTAGGCCACCTGCGAAGACCCAGCCGTCGCGGGAGCCTCCACTGTCGCCTCCGCAGCCACCGCCGCAGGATCCTCAGCCCTCGGCGCAGCAGTTGACGATGGGTCTTCGCCGGCCGCAGCGGCTGCAGGGGCATCGGGTACGCCTTCGGTGACTTTCGGGGGCGGCTCCGGAGCGGCCTCGGACACAGCTGCCGCCGGGTTCGGCTTCGGGTCAGGCAGCGTGTCGTTCAAAGCCCCGAAGTCATCCACCCTCTCGCCACGCGCCGCCTGAGACACAGCACACAGACTCAGCAAACCCACATTTAACCCACATTAAACAAACACCAAACAAAAGCCAAACATTACCTGACTCCTCGCCGTCTCAGCCCGCTCCCTGACCACCTCTCGACCGTGGGGGCCCCACATCCGGTCGTAGAGGGCTCCGGCGGATTCCTTCACTATAGGGTCTTCAACCTTGTAGATATCACGCTCCAAATCCTCATCAGCTTGGTCGAAGACCTCATAGTGCCGGCACCCTTCGCGAGAGAGCGCGTTCATCGCCCCCTCGTAGGTGACCAGAGAGGCATAAGACATAAACCCCTCCACGATGGTGGGGAGCGCCTGCAGCTCCTCCTGCACCCACTCAAGGCAGCGAAGTCCGGGCTCTCGGTCCGGCACTTTAAATTCAGCGGTCCGCGCGCCCAGCTCACGGTATGAATCCATAAGCTGTTTGCGCGTCCGCTCAGCCTCCGTGCGCGCCGAGGCCTTGGCCCTCTCCACACGGCTCTGCAGCGCGCTGAGCCGCTCCTCCAGCTGCTCGGTGCGTGCCTGGCAAGGCTGCCCTCCGCCCGCGTCAAATTGGCCTCCGCCTGCGCAGCCTGCGCCTTGGCGAGAGCCTCATTACCCTCCTCCCTCTCTGCCGCCAGTTGGCGCCGGAGGTCAGCCTTCTCACCCTCCAACACAGCCACCTTGTCCGCCAGCTTGCGGCACTTACTGTCAGCGACCAACTTTTCCCGGACGGCGTCAGCATGTTGCGTCCGAAGTCTCTCGACTTCGGCAGACACAACTGCCGTCAGGGCCCCCGACGCCACGCGGTTTGCGAAGTCAGCCGCCTACAAGACACACATAAGACCACAGCCCCAGCGAAGCCGTTTAGAAAAAAAACCCGAGGCCTAGCTCAACGCACCTGACTTAGTGCCTCCTTCATCTCCTCCCGCCGGCGGGACATGGCACTCGCCTCGTCCCTGACGGCAGTGAGTGCCGGTATCTCGCCAACGGCACAAAGAGCACTGCCCTTCGCCCTTGGCACCACGCCAGCCGCTGTGGCCGCCGCGGCAGGCGGAACAACAACAAGCTGGTCTTCGTCCGACCCTGCGACGCATCAACAAATTAAAAAAAATCGAGCCAACGACTTACCAACAAGATAATCGTCCACACTAATGTCGGTGGTGAAGTCAGCAACGCGCTTGCCAGGGGACGGCAACCCTCATGCCGCCTTCGCAGCCTCCGGCAGCCCGCTGGATGAAGGGGCAGCCTTCGCTGACTTGGGACCACCGGTGGCAGCCGCCTTCGCAGCGTCCGGCGCCCTACTGGATGCAGGGACGGCCAACTTAGCCGCCAGCGGCGGCTGGCCTCCGCCGGGGGCAGTAGCCTTCGCAGCCCCTCGCTGCCTCTTTGGCCTGGCTTCATGAAGCCTGACGACCGCCTGGCGCTTCTGTGCAGCTCCCTGGCGATCCTTGTCCATCACTGCCGACACAACAGCAGCAATATTCTGCCCGTAAGGAAACACTTTCCAAGCACGAACCATGCGAGATGTAAAAAAGTCTTTGCCGGCCGCGCGGGGGACAGGAACATTCTTAGGCCACCAACCCCTGGTAACCCTCAGCATCCGCGCCGAAGACTCCCGGAGCTCGGGCGAAGACATCCTTCCCCCCGGGGCTGCGCATGTCCTCATCAATTCTCTAGCAAAACCATCAGAAACTCCAAGTCCTCCCACAGCAGTACCTAGTTTCCTCTTCTTAGAGGACGGGGCGGCCGCCGGCGCGGGGTCGTCTCCGGACTCCACCACAGGTTTCTTCCCGCGACGATCCACATCGTCTTGGCCAGGATAACCACCATACGGCAGTCGATTCAACTCAAAAACCCTGTTCAAGCGGTCATTTGACCCGTGAATGTCCCAGCTACGCTGGCCCTCTGTCCTAGGCACATACCGATCCACGATCCGCACCGCCCCATCCTCCGCCTCGCGCACAAAGGCGGCCGGATCGCGACTCTGCAGATCCAGCGCGAAGGCAGGACTTCGCACCAGCTTCCCACCGTGGGAAGGCATCTGGCGAGGGCACACTTCGCCCAGCGCCCAGCCATTCGCCAAAGGCCATACCCCGAACGCCACAAACTCCTCAACCAAATCGTGCCCGCTGCTCAGGCCTGCGGCGCACCGAAGGGCCCCTTCGTCCGCATCCTCATCCGCCACTTCAAAAGGCGGGTATGCTGAGTAAAAATGCGAGCACATCTCGGACACGGGGAGCCCCGGATGGTCTTCGGCTGTACCCTCCGTGACGTAGAACCAAAAATCTTGCCAATTGCCCCACTTGTTGCAAGCGCAAGGAACCAACTCAACTACCTGCATCGTGGTCTTGCCGGTCTTCGGCGTAAATGTACAGGACCCAAACTGGGCAACTTCACTTCCAATCATCCTCTTCTGCCAGTGCAGGCAATAATACTTCATGAAGACTTCGACTGATGGCTGTCCGCCATACGAAGTCGTCGCCCAGACATACTTCGACAGAGCCACCACGGCATTCGGAGTCAGCTGACGGATCTGAACATTGAATCTGCGTAGGACTTCTCCAACAAATCGGTGCGCAGGCAGACGGAGACCAGCGGCAAAGAACGCCTCGAACACAACCAACTCGCCTTCCGGCTCGGGGACTTCCTCCGTCCCCGGGACACGGGCGACCCCGCCGCCAAAGTAACCAAGCCGCTGCATATCCTGCACGCGGGCCGATGACATCCACGACACACCAAAATCCACAGTATCGCCGGTGCGCAACTCCTCCGCCGCCACAGAACTCAGCGTTTCCTCAGACGACGCGTCGGCCGGCGGCGAAGCGGCAGCAGAAGAAGAAGAGGTCGGCATCGCTACGTACCGTCGGTGGCGGCGGGCGGTCTGCTTCACTCGAGCCATGTCACACCCGGGTTTTAGGGGCACCAAGACCCGGGCGCGAACATAAACAGCAGGTATGCTGGGACCAAGTCTCACACATATGATGTATAGTGGCACAGGATCGAATGTCACACCTTTATATATAACAGGAGTTCTATACAAAATAAATAATTACATTATAAGGAGACAACGGTCCAGCAACCCAAAGTTGACTGGGAGACGACGGCCTAGATCTCTCACGAACACTTCACAGCATCCTCCGAGCGCATCATCCTGCGGTACCTGTTCTTGACCTGTGGGGTGGTGTGAGACAGCAAGAGTGAGCTCACATACGTTCATCGCTCAACAAGTTGTGGGGAATAATGTGCATGAACTCGCCAAAGGTGGGAGCTCACGTGAAGTGTAAGGCTTACCAAAGAGGATGGTTAGAGCTGAGCATTGCTTTTAAAGTTAGTCAAAATTTTATTAGCAGTTACTAAGTATAAGTAAATACCAAACCCAATTAAGTAGTAGAACAAAAGTAACAACTTCTCCTGCGATGCAATGCATATGACAAATTGAATTTAGTTCCATAATTTAATCATGTGAGTGTCCGAGCTGCTCATGACCGTGAGCACGGCTAGTATACCAGTTTTACACTCTGCAGAGGTTGCACATCTTTACCCACAAGTCGTGTTACCCATCTGCCAAGAGATGGCCAATCCCATACACCTCTACCGAGGAGGCGAGGCAGGGTAACACTACGAGGCCTTTACAAAGTTCCACTAGCTTCAGAAAACCCGCTACAGTTTATAGGAAGTTCCAATGCAGGAATCCCTTGCAGGACCGCCATCGCAGCAAAATCCTCTCGAGGGCCTCCCTAGCAGGAATCCCTTGCAGGACTGCCAATGCAGCAAAATCCTCCCGAGGGCCTCCCTACACTGACCACTCCCCTACTGCCCTTGCCCCTTTCGGGTAAGGTAGTCTTCCACTAGCTTTCCTAATTAATCGGCCAAGGGCGTCCCATTAAACCCTTGTGGTAGCACTGTTTTCCCGGGTGGTTCTCCATGTTCCAATTAACATAATGATCTTAACATGAACAGTAAATAACAACTGACAATAAAAGTATAATCATGAATAGTAATGTGTATCTCTATACCCAAAACCACATAAAGCGATAGCAAGTACTACCCAAAGATTCAGTGGTGAACAAGGTATAAAGTTAGTCAAACTAGGGTAACCTATTGGGTCCCATCAAAATTAACCTATGCAGATCATTATGATTAATTAGAACATGAGTGGGTAAAAGAAGTGATCAAGGGCACAACTTGCCTGGCACTTGAGATTCCAGGTACCAACTTGCTCTTCAACTGACTTGTGACCTCACGCTAGTCGTAGCAATACAACAAACATAGTATAGGCAAAATTAACATCACACCAAACATAATAACAAACTGAATAATAATAATCTACGCTGCGTAACGAGATCGTAGAAACAAGAACCACTAAATTCGGAGTTACGGTTATTAAGTTATGGATTTTCGAAATTATTTAGTGCTTGGAATAAATTAATCCTGATGAACAATTTTAACTCAAGTTTCATGGCTAAACAATGCTACTGGTTGGTAGACAATATTAATACAAAATTATAGAAACTGGAACGAATTAATTTGGAGTTAGAATGAATTAAATATGATTTATACAAGTTTCTAGAATTATTTTTGTATTAAAATTCAATTTCTAATATTAATTATCTGGTTTTCTCTGTCGTCTGGACTGGGCGCTAATAGCAGAGAAACCCAGGGGCTATCCCGCAAGATCGCCAAGACACAGAGAATAGTTGAGAGGGACGGCGGGTTAGTTTCTCATAAGCCTAGGGTTTCTTTAGCAAAATGTACCCGCGAAGGGGTATGGGCGAACGAGAGCCGTCCGATTACGTGCGGATGGTGCGGATTAGATCCTACTCAAAACGAACCGGTACGAGACGCTACCCGCCAGATCACGATCCAACGGCTCCAGATTTAAAACAGCCACACCCTATTTTTCACCGTCCGCGAATCGATCAACGGCCCAGATCTTCTTCTCGAATCAGCATCACCAGATTTAATCGGGCCCGTCCTTCGCCCGATCAACGGCTAGAGGCTTCCCCCCCACTGGATCTGATCCTGGCCCTCCATTCCAATCCAACGCTCCCTAGGTCACCTCCTTCCCTCGATCGCGAACTGTGGCGGCGTGAGCAGGCCTACGGAGGCGCCATTACCGGCGCACGGCCGCCCGCCAATCCGAGCACAATTCCACAAACCAAGGGTCGGTAAACGGAGCGGGGACGAAGGCGAATTAGTCTAGGGCTTCCTTACCTGGAGTTAGGAAGTCGAGATACCCCGACCACGGGCAGGGCGGATCTATGGCGGCACACGAACGACGGTGAGAAATTCCTCGACAACCAGCCGGTCTTTGCTCCCAACGCCGCATCGAGCACGTCCCAGAGCACCTGTCGAAGCCCATAGATCTATCTTCACGCTCCGAACGGCCATAGGTGCTTGAATCGATGACGACGGCGCGTTCGGCATCTCGTTTTCTTCCTCTACTCTCTGGTTGCCCGATGGGGACGGTCGCGCTCGATGAGTTGAGCTTCAGGGAGGTCTCGGGGTTCTCATATATACCAAATGTCGTGCGTGAAACTCGGATGGCGAACGGTGGGGCGAGATCCACGGACGGCAGTATGCGCGCGAGTTTGTTGCGGGAGGTGGTCGCGGTAGGGATGATAGGGTGTCCCCACGGCTCAGTGACACAGCGCCGGCGCCCAGAGTCCGAGCGGGGTCTGCAGTGCGGGCCCACGGTGTCAGCGGATGAGAGGCTCGCGGTGGACGACGGGCCGCGCGGGAGAGGAATTACTGGGCCGCGCGGTGGATGAAGGGGGAAATGGGCCGAGGGTGCCAGAATTAGCCCAGGTGCGTTTTCTCTCTTTTTTTTGTTTTTATTCTTCTTCTAAAATTTCTGTAAAAATTTCAAACCGAATTCGAATTTGGTTTTTATCTCTAGGTTCTAATCATCAAACCAAATTCTAACACATCTACTTCTTGCACTGAAATTATTTATTTATCATTATTATTTATTCTTCTCCCTATTGTTTAAATATCGAAGAAAGGAATGACTTATTAAAATTTCCTTTCTCCCCTTTGTTTTATATTTTTATTTGAGGTCAATTTAAATTATGATTCCTTGATTCAAATAAGATGCATCACAGAAATAACATCAGCATGAGGTGCACATTTCTTTATTTATTTATTTGTTATTTGCATAATTTAATGTCATTAGTTGAGTATGTAAAGAAAATAAAAAAAAGGAAATCAAGGGATCCCCAAAACACCCACTTATCTATTTATCTATTTATTTTATTATCATTATTTTCCTTATACCAATTTTGGGCTTTACAAATCCTACCCCCCTTAACAGAAATCTCGTCCCCGAGATTTGTAAGAAAAAGGATTATACCAAGATTGGTTTGTAATTGAGATTGTAGTTTCTAATTGATTCAAAAATTAAGAGTCTCTCTCTCTCTCCTCTTTAATACTATTTAGCAAGTAATTAGAAAATGCATGGGTATCTTTTATGTTTAGACACACAGTTAGGTAAGAGGAGAGATGGTCAGAGTGAGGTTAACTGATGGTAAGAACTTGGTAAGGGAAGACTCCATCCAAGGTGGTGAATCTTGAATCATCTCGAGATCTGATTTGACTCCTATTCTTCCATGTCGAGGTTGATTTCCTCCTTCTTGCTCTTTGGTGTCTCCATCCGGGTTTGGGACAAGAGGCTAAGATAGATCTGTTATGTGGGTCAAGTTGTTGGGTATGGCCGAGTTGATCTAGGTCACCAATTTAGGCTTAAGTGTATGGACTTATCCTTTGTACCAGCATTAAGTAACCCTCACTAGATTAGATCATACTAGATTAGACAGGATCTAGATTAGATTAGATAAGATTTAAGTAATTTGGATTAGGTCATGGTTGTTACTCTAGGATGAGATAAGCAAAGTGGTTAGGATAAGATAAAAATCTTTTTAAGGTAAGATGAATCCATTAAGATAAGAGAATATTTTTAAGATAAGATGGATCTATTAGGATAAGATAAAAATCTTTTAAAGATAAGATGAATCTATTAGATTTTATTTTAGTGGGGGATATTCTAAGTTGATCTATTTTGTAAACATTTTTCCCTTATGTCTAGGTGTATATGTAGATGCAGTTGTGGACATTACTCCACAACCCATCACACTCAAACAAAGATCCAAATCAAACAGGTATCATAAGAACAAGCATTCAAGCATATAGATAAAAAAATAGTTTTATTTTTGTTCCTAAGATTAGGTCTCCTATTCCTAAAAGTTAGTTTAGGCACAGGATTTCAAAGTGTGAAATCCACATTTGTCATTAAAAGGAAAAGGTAAGAATAATCAGATTAAAGCGGAAATAGATGAGAAAAGATTAAGAAGAGTTTAGAAAGAATCAGAGTAATAGAGGTAAGTAGATAATGGTTGTCCAGTTCTATCTAGGTTTCGTCCTACAGTCAACATTCCTCTGATACCACTTCTGTCACACCCGGGTTTTAGGGGCACCAAGACCCGGGCGCGAACATAAACACCAGGTATGCTGGGACCAAGTCTCACACATATGATGTATAGTGGCACAGGATCGAATGTCACACCTTTATATATAACAGGAGTTCTATACAAAATAAATAATTACATTATAAGGAGACAACGGTCCAGCAACCCAAAGTTGACTGGGAGACGACGGCCTAGATCTCTCACGAACACTTCACAGCATCCTCCGAGCGCATCATCCTGCGGTACCTGTTCTTGACCTGTGGGGTGGTGTGAGACAGCAAGAGTGAGCTCACATACGTTCATCGCTCAACAAGTTGTGGGGAATAATGTGCATGAACTCGCCAAAGGTGGGAGCTCACGTGAAGTGTAAGGCTTACCAAAGAGGATGGTTAGAGCTGAGCATTGCTTTTAAAGTTAGTCAAAATTTTATTAGCAGTTACTAAGTATAAGTAAATACCAAACCCAATTAAGTAGTAGAACAAAAGTAACAACTTCTCCTGCGATGCAATGCATATGACAAATTGAATTTAGTTCCATAATTTAATCATGTGAGTGTCCGAGCTGCTCATGACCGTGAGCACGGCTAGTATACCCGTTTTACACTCTGCAGAGGTTGCGCATCTTTACCCACAAGTCGTGTTACCCATCTGCCAAGAGACGGCCAATCCCATACACCTCTACCGAGGAGGCGAGGCAGGGTAACACTACGAGGCCTTTACAAAGTTCCACTAGCTTCAGAAAACCCGCTACAGTTTATAGGAAGTTCCAATGCAGGAATCCCTTGCAGGACCGCCATCGCAGCAAAATCCTCTCGAGGGCCTCCCTAGCAGGAATCCCTTGCAGGACTGCCAACGCAGCAAAACCCTCCCGAGGGCCTCCCTACACTGACCACTCCCCTACTGCCCTTGCCCCTTTCGGGTAAGGTAGTCTTCCACTAGCTTTCCTAATTAATCGGCCAAGGGCGTCCCATTAAACCCTTGTGGTAGCACTGTTTTCCCGGGTGGTTCTCCATGTTCCAATTAACATAATGATCTTAACATGAACAGTAAATAACAACTGACAATAAAAGTATAATCATGAATAGTAATGTGTATCTCTATACCCAAAACCACATAAAGCGATAGCAAGTACTACCCAAAGATTCAGTGGTGAACAAGGTATAAAGTTAGTCAAACTAGGGTAACCTATTGGGTCCCATCAAAATTAACCTATGCAGATCATTATGATTAATTAGAACATGAGTGGGTAAAAGAAGTGATCAAGGGCACAACTTGCCTGGCACTTGAGATTCCAGGTACCAACTTGCTCTTCAACTGACTTGTGACCTCACGCTAGTCGTAGCAATACAACAAACATAGTATAGGCAAAATTAACATCACACCAAACATAATAACAAACTGAATAATAATAATCTACGCTGCGTAACGAGATCGTAGAAACAAGAACCACTAAATTTGGAGTTACGGTTATTAAGTTATGGATTTTCGAAATTATTTAGTGCTTGGAATAAATTAATCCTGATGAACAATTTTAACTCAAGTTTCATGGCTAAACAATGCTACTGGTTGGTAGACAATATTAATACAAAATTATAGAAACTGGAACGAATTAATTTGGAGTTAGAATGAATTAAATATGATTTATACAAGTTTCTAGAATTATTTTTGTATTAAAATTCAATTTCTAATATTAATTATCTGGTTTTCTCTGTCGTCTGGACTGGGCGCTAATAGCAGAGAAACCCAGGGGCTATCCCGCAAGATCGCCAAGACACAGAGAATAGTTGAGAGGGACGGCGGGTTAGTTTCTCATAAGCCTAGGGTTTCTTTAGCAAAATGTACCCGCGAAGGGGTATGGGCGAACGAGAGCCGTCCGATTACGCGCGGATGGTGCGGATTAGATCCTACTCAAAACGAACCGGTACGAGACGCTACCCGCCAGATCACGATCCAACGGCCCCAGATTTAAAACAGCCACACCCTATTTTTCACCGTCCGCGAATCGATCAACGGCCCAGATCTTCTTCTCGAATCAGCATCACCAGATTTAATCGGGCCCGTCCTTCGCCCGATCAACGGCTAGAGGCTTCCCCCCCACTGGATCTAATCCTGGCCCTCCATTCCAATCCGACGCTCCCTAGGTCACCTCCTTCCCTCGATCGCGAACTGTGGCGGCGTGAGCAGGCCTACGGAGGCGCCATTACCGGCGCACGGCCGCCCACCAATCCGAGCACAATTCCACAAACCAAGGGTCGGTAAACGGAGCGGGGACGAAGGCGAATTAGTCTAGGGCTTCCTTACCTGGAGTTAGGAAGTTGAGATACCCCGACCACGGGCAGGGCGGATCTATGGCGGCACACGAACGACGGTGAGAAATTCCTCGACAACCAGCCGGTCTTTGCTCCCAGCGCCGCATCGAGCACGTCCCAGAGCACCTGTCGAAGCCCATAGATCTATCTTCACGCTCCGAACGGCCATAGGTGCTTGAATCGATGACGACGGCGCGTTCGGCATGTCGTTTTCTTCCTCTACTCTCTGGTTGCCCGATGGGGACGGTCGCGCTCGATGAGTTGAGCTTCAGGGAGGTCTCGG
The DNA here is from genome assembly GCA_029449295.1 of Zea luxurians. NCBI lineage: Eukaryota > Viridiplantae > Streptophyta > Magnoliopsida > Poales > Poaceae > Zea > Zea luxurians. The sequence goes on along the minus strand of JAOPSE010000001.1, from coordinate 36,033,029 downwards.
GGTTCTCATATATACCAAATGTCGTGCGCGAAACTCGGATGGCGAACGGTGGGGCGAGATCCACGGATGGCAGTATGCGCGCGAGTTTGTTGCGGGAGGTGGTCGCGGCAGGGATGACAGGGTGTCCCCACGGCCCAGTGACACAGCGCCGGCGCCCAGAGTCCGAGCGGGGTCTGCAGTGCGGGCCCACGGTGTCAGCGGATGAGAGGCTCGCGGTGGACGACGGGCCGCGTGGGAGAGGAATTACTGGGCCGCGCGGTGGATGAAGGGGGGAAATGGGCCGAGGGTGCCAGAATTAGCCCAGGTGCGTTTTCTCTCTTTTTTTTTGTTTTTATTCTTCTTCTAAAATTTCTGTAAAAATTTCAAACCGAATTCGAATTTGGTTTTAATCTCTAGGTTCTAATCATCAAACCAAATTCTAACACATCTACTTCTTGCACTAAAATTATTTATTTATCATTATTATTTATTCTTCTCCCTATTGTTTAAATATCGAAGAAAGGAATGACTTATTAAAATTTCCTTTCTCCCCTTTGTTTTATATTTTTATTTGAGGTCAATTTAAATTATGATTCCTTGATTCAAATAAGATGCATCACAGAAATAACATCAGCATGAGGTGCACATTTCTTTATTTATTTATTTGTTATTTGCATAATTTAATGTCATTAGTTGAGTATGTAAAGAAAATAAAAAAAAGGAAATCAAGGGATCCCCAAAACACCCACTTATCTATTTATCTATTTATTTTATTATCATTATTTTCCTTATACCAATTTTGGGCTTTACAAGCCAGATCTCCGGTGAACAAGAGCAGGGAGGGCAGACGAGCAGCAGAGACGGTGGAGAAAGCGGCTAGGGTTTTCATGGAGCGCGGAAGAATAAATTTCAAAACGCGCCACTTTATGGGAAAACGAGATGTGTAACACCCTACGTCCTACAGTACAGCATCAATCAACGGTCATGTCAAAAACCCCCGTGGAACCACTTCGAGCGAGGGCAGCGTCTCCGCCATCTAGCGACGTCTTCGGCACCAGATGACTTAGTCGAACTGGTCCCTCGGAGGGCAAATGTTGGGGCGAAGGCAAAGACGCCACCCTTCGATCGAAGCCTTCGCCGTAAACGCCGACCGACGCGGAGACAAGACCACGGGCAGGGACACCCTTCGCCCCATACGACATCGGACGAAGACCCGTGGCGAGGTCATCCCACCGGGCGGCCTCGTCCAGCGCGGAGGCCCATGTGTGATCCGGTCCATTGTGACAGGCCCTGCGTGGCCGCTGCGTGTTACGGGCCTAATTTATAAAGGCGTCCCTGTAATTACAGTCTGTAACCCCACTTTATGGGAATATTTCGGGGATAACCTAGGTGTCTGAGGGCACATGCGTCTTTAACACGGGACGCTGGGTACCCGGACACCTATAAATACCCCGCACAGTGCCCTTGAGAGGCTAGATGAACAGAGCTTTTGCCATCACGTGCTGAAACCCTGTTTGCGCTATTACTCCCCCCCCGTTGGATCAACTTGCGCCAGTGAGCGAGTTCCAACAACAGGCCCACTTGGCTATTCGGCCAATGGCTTCCTTGTTGTGGAGAATATCCCCTATCGGAAAACCGGTGACTACTATGACTTTGTGGTCATCAAAGTAGTGACGTAGCTTGCGGGCAGTTAGAAGTACTGCGTATAATTGCTTCTGCACTTGAGAATACTTTTTCTTCGAGGGACCCAGAACTTCACTGATGAAATAAACAGGATGTTGCACAGGGTAAGCATGTCCTTCTTCTGCTCGCTCGACTACCAACGCGGTGCTTACCACGTGAGTCGTGCAAGAAATATATAGCAGCAGATCTTCAGCTGGTTGAGTTGATGTGGCTCGCCGTGGTGGTTTCAGTACTGGTGGGGTTGTCAAGAATTTCTTCAGTGCGTCCAAGGCTTCCTGCGCTTCTGAAGTCCACTGAAACTTGTCCACCTTCTTGAGTAGCTTGTAAAACGGTAAACGTTTTTCTCCCAGCCTGAATATAAATCTGCTCAGAGCTGCCATACATCCGGTAAGTCGTTGAACCTTCTTTTGTGATCGTGGAGCTTCCATTTTCATGATAGCTTCAATCTTTTCCGGATTAGCTTCAATTCCCCGGTGGCTGACAATAAATCCGAGTAGCTTCCCCGCTGGCACCCCAAAAACACATTTTTCGGGATTAAGCTTCCACCGATACCGCCGTAGACTGTTGAAAACCAGCTGCAAGTCTTCGATGAAGTTTTCCGAGTTCTCCGTTTTGATCACCACGTCGTCTACGTAGGCTTCCACACGCTTGCCCTAGTGATCAGCTAAGCATGTTTGAATGGCTCTCTGATAAGTCGCTCCAGCGTTTTTGAGGCCGAACGACATGGAGGTATAACAGAAAGCACCAAACGGAGTGATGAACGCCGTTTTTTCCTCGTCTTCCTTTGCCAAGCTGATCTGATGGTATCCGGAATAGCAATCCAGGAAAGATAGCACAGAACATCCAGCGGTGGAGTCTACCACCTGATCTATCCTTGGGAGCCCGAAGGGATCCTTCGGACAATGTTTGTTGAGATCAGTATAGTCGACGCACATGCGCCAATCCACTTTATTCTTTTTGAGTACAAGAACAGAGTTGGCTAACCACTCGGAATGTAACACCTCTCTGATAAACCCAGCCGCGACCAAGCGGGCCAGCTCAGCGCGAATGGCCTCTCTCTTGTCGGGCGTGAAACGACGTAGTTTTTGCCGGATCGGTCTTGCTTGGGGGTAGACCTTCAATTTGTGCTCGGCCAGTTCTCTCGAGACTCCCGGCATATCCGCAGGTTGCCATGCGAATATGTCTCGGTTGTCTTGCAGAAACTGGACGAGCGCGCTTTCCTATTTATCATCCAGGCTAGAGCTGATGATGGCAGTCTTGCGTTCATCAGCAAACCCCAGATTGATCCTTTTAGTTTATTCAGTCGGCCGCATAGAGGTCGCGGCTTGAGCTTCATTCGCCGGTGCCGTATGGTCTTCCTCAGGCTTAGAGTTTGCATGGATCGAAGAAGTTGCCGACGGTTTAGTGGTGAGGGCTACTTGGATGGCCACTCGAAAACATTCTGCGGCGCCTTGGAGGTCAGCACGCACAGTTATGATTCCTTGTGGTCCCGACATCTTCAATATCATGTACGTGTAATGCGGGATGGCCATGAACTTTGCCAATCCCGGCCTTCCAATGATGGCGTTGTACCCGCAGTCGAAGTTTGCTACCTCGAACCTCAGGAACTCGGTTCTGTAGTTCTCTGGAGTTCCGAAGGTGACGGGCATGTAGATGTGGCCTAGCGAGTATTCCCCCTCAGTCGGCACGATGCCGAAGAAAGGAGTGTCTGACTCGTGGAGTTCTTTGAGGTGAACTACCAAGCCTCGGAGTGTCCGGGGGAAAGTGACGTTGATGCTGCTCCCCCCGTCCACTAACACTTTCTTCACCCTGCTCTCTCGGATCACCAGATCGACGAGGAGTGGGTATTTGCCCGGGTGGTCAAAGTTGAGCCATTGATCTGCCCGAGTGAAGGTGATTGGGTGCTCTAACCATCGGTACGGAGCGGGTGGTCCGGTGGTTGCCACCAGTATCTGGCGATCGTTGAGCTTTTGCTGCCTTTTGTTCTACTGCGATCCGTGTCCGCCGAAGATGACGTTGACCTCCCTGTCAACGCACGGGAAAGCTCCTCCTCCTCCCTCCTCCTGCTGCTGGGGTTGTCGTGGTTCTTCTGGTCCTCCCCACGGCGGAGGAGGAGGTAGAGGTTGGAAGGGTCGGCCGTGCCCGACGGAATGCTTGAAGTCCCGGCAGTTCTGAAGGGTGTGGCGCATGTCCTTGTGGTATGGGCACTGGGCGTCGAGGATGTCGTCCAGCGTGCGCTCGCCTCTACGAGGTCCTCCCCGGGCGCGAGAGGCAGGTGGTCCGGCGACATGCACCTCTTCGCGCGGTCTCTTCTCCCAGCGTTTGTCAGGTTGCTGGTTCGTGTCGTGTCGTGGCGCTGCCGGTGCGGGCTTCGCTCCTCCGATGAGGTCCTAGGCTCGCTCGTCGGCGGTGATGTAGAGGTCGGCTTCCCGGAACAGCTCCTCGGAGGTAGTTGGCGCCTTCTGTAGTATGGCTCGGACGAAGGCCGAGTCATTGGATCCTCTGTAGAAGTCTTCGATCAAGGCCGCCTCCGTGACCTCGGGGATACGATTTCTCATGGTCTGGAACCTTTTGAGGTATGATCGGAGAGTTTCGTCCCCCCGACGCTTGATGGATTTGAGGTCCCATGGTTGCACCGGTTTGTCGGAGAGGGACTGAAAATTGGCAGTGAAGCGCCGACTGAAGTCGCTCCAGTCGTTGATGCAGTGTCGAGGTAGATGTCGTAGCCATTGCAGTGCGTCTTGCCCGAGGACAATGGGTAAGTACGCGGTCATCACGTCTTCAGATGCTCCGGCGGCTCGAGCGGCGGTGGTGTAGACGGCCAGCCAGCCTCCTGGGTCCTGCTTAGGTTCATACTTATCGACATTGGATACCTTGAAGTTAGGGGGCCATTGAATGGCCCTAAGGCATGGAGTAAGGGCGGACACCCCGCATGTGTCCTCTTGTCGTCGGGGATGATGCCTGTCCCGAGGAGGGTAGTAGTTGTTGTGGTTCCTCGACCATCCCCAGGTAGTTCCACCAGTCGAGGCCATCGTTGATTCGGCTCTGGTGGCTTGACTCCGAGTTGGGATGCCATGATCCCAGTCGTACTCTTCTCAGCGGCGGATCTCGTTCTCATGCCGTCGTTCACGCGAAGCGTTGATGGAGCTCCGCGCGTCTCGGCGACTGTTGATGGCGTGTCGCAAGTCGTTCGGTGGGTGAGCGAGAGGTAGAAGATGGTTGGCGGCTTGGGTGAATAGGCGTCGATAGCCCTGTGCATCGGGAGTCCGAGGGAGTCCGTCAGCTATCCGAGCTTGTACTCCTCCGACTTCACTCGGCGTGTTCATAGCCTGGGCGAAGTCGGGGTTCAGGTTGTGACCGAAGAGTGGATTTTCTCGGCGCTGCCTTGCGTCTTGCTCGGCTTGTTCCTGAGCTCGTCGACGATCACGTCGTCGGGAGTTCCTTCGTTCTTTGAAGACGCGTTCTTCCGGAGTTTCTCCCATCTCCGAGACCTCATCTCGCGAGACAGGCTGCTCCGGATCCTGTTCTCCGGCTTGGTGATGTCGCCGGATGTTTCGGCGCTGGTTTCTTCGTCGACGGGACTCCCGCTGAGGTGGTTCTTCCCCAGGCGCGGTCGGCTCGTCGTCGGAAACAGGAGAAGACTCCACTCTCCTGATGAAAAGAACGTCGGGGTAGAACGGCGTGGCTGTCGTGGCGATCTTCCTTCGGAGAGCTGGAGGTTGCGCTTTTCCGATATCCTCGGAGTTTGTTGGAGGAGACTTCTTTCTTGGCGGATCTGCAATGCGGTGTAGAGTTCCCTCTTCGTCTGCTACAAACGAGATCGTTCCGAAGCAGAACGTGGATCCGGGACGGAAGGTGATCTTGTCGTGGAAGGTGACGGCCATTGAGCAAGCTTAGATCGTCGACACACCCCCCTACCTGGCGCGCCAGCTGTCGGTGTTTTGGGTCCGACCGCACACCCGGGGTTGCCCCTCGAGGTGTTTTTAGGAGTAGGATGGTGTCGTCGATTGTAGCAAAATGGTTCGTGCCAGACGCACGAGAGACAATAGACAATGTTTACAGGTTCGGGCCGCTTAGAGATGCGTAACACCCTACGTCCTGGCGAAGATGCTTTGTGTAATGGGTTACAAGGTAGTTCTCTAGAGCGAGGACGTGGAGGGTTGAGGTAGATGGCTGGGTAGTCTAGAGTTGGAATCGATCGTTCTGAAGGGGTGCCCCCTAGGCCTTATATATTCGACCGTGGGGCAATACATATGGATATGATAACAACGTGCGCCTAAAGGATAGTGAACTGTTTGAGTCTATCTTCCTATGATTCAGTCGACCTATCCTCGCCTGGCTCTGCTGCATGGGGCTCCAGCGCGGGAAAGTCGGATCTTCTGTTGTGGTTTCTTGCTCAACGTTGTGGGGCCATCTGGACTTGCGTCGATCCGGCCTTATATCGATCTGCTTTACTGATTGTCCCTCCCCAGGCCCATGAAGGAATGACCTTACGATTTATTGGGCCCTTGGGCCTTTAGTGAGGTCTTTTACCCTTCCAGTGGACCCGGGGGATATCTGTCCCCCACACCTACCCCTAGCTAGCTCAGGCTACGGGGAACAAGACCGGCGTCCCATCTGGCTCGCCCCGGTAAAACAAGTAATGATGACACCCCGCATGCTCCATGACGACGGTGGTTCTCAGCCCCCTACGGAAGCAAGGAGACGTCAGCAAGGTCCCGACAGCCCCGACAACTGTGCTTCTACAGGGTTTAAGCGCTCCTCCGACGGCCACGACATCACATGAATAGGGCACCAACACCTCTACGACAGCAACGTCGGCATGTACATATGACTCTACCTCCTCTCTGCCAGACACGTTAGCACACTGCTACACCCCCCCATTGTACACCTGGGCCCTCTCCTTACATCTATAAAAGGAAGGTCCAGGGCCCTCGTATGAAAAAGGTGGCCACGGGGGAGGACGGGCTGACGAGCAGGCTCTCTCTCTCTCCCTCGCGAACGCTTGTAACCCCCTACTACAAGCTTATCTGCCCTGGGCGCAGGACAACACGAGCCGCGGTTCCCCTTATTGTTCCCCCTTGTGTTCTGTCTCGTGCCGACCCATCTGGGCTGGGACACGCAGCGACAATTTACTCGTCGGTCCAAGGACCCCCCGGGGTCGAAACGCCGACAACAAGACATTTGAGAACAAGAATAAGAAAGGAAGAAAGGCAATCTAAGACACAAGAGCGCAAAAGAACACGAACACATACTCTCTCAAGTCACTAAATGGTTGAGATGAATTCTAGACTTGGAGTGAGTTTGATCTTTTGAAATGTGTCTTGGAGTGAATGCACTAGCTCTTGTATTGAATGTGATCTCTAAAAAACTTGGATGCCTAAGGATGTGGTGGTTGGGGGGTATTTATAGCCCCCAACCACTTGGTAGCCGTTGGCCAAGGCTGCTGGCGATGGGCGCACTGGACAGTCCGGTGCGCCACCGGACAGGCACTGTTCCTTGTCCGGTGCGCCGCCACGTCACCCAACCGTTAGGGTTTAGAGCTAGGTCGACTGTTGGGGCTTTGTCTTCTTGCGGCACCGGACAGTCCGGTGCCACACCGGATAGTCTAGTGCCCCTCTGAATTCCTGCTCTGACTTCTGCCGTGACATTGTTTACTTTGCAGAGTCGACCGTTGGCGTAGATAGTCATTGCTCCGTTGGCTCACCGGACAGTCCGGTGGCACACCGGACAGTCCGGTGAATTATAGTGGAGGGCGCCCTCGAATTCCCGAGAGTGGCTGGTTCGGAGTGTACGACCCTGGTGTACCGGACACTGTCCGGTGGCACTCCAGACAGTCCGGTGCGCCATTTCTCAGCACACTCAATTCCTTTTGCTCCAATTGAATTGTGTCCCTAACTTGATTTCTTTCTTGGTTTCTGTTGAACCTTATGCACCTGTTATCCATGAAATCTTGACAAACTAGTTAGTCCATGTGTTTGTGTTGATCATTAACAACCAAAATTAATTATAGGAAATGGTTAACCCAATTTCCCTTTCAATCTCTCCCTTTTTGGTGATTGATGCCAACACAAACCAAAGCAAATATAAAGTGCAGAAATGTAACTAGTTTGCATTTAGAATGTGCATAGGTTACTTGGAGTTAAACAAATTGAAAATTTCACTGAGTATGAATGGATTGCTTTTTCTTTTATTTAGCATTTTGGACCACATTTGCACCACATGTTTGTTTTTGCAAATTCTTTTGGAAAATGTTTTCAAAGTCTTTTTGCAAATAGTCAAAGGTATAGAAATGATATTGCAAGAAGCATTTTTAAGATTTGAAATTTCTCCCCCTATTTCAAATGCTTTTCTTTTGACTAAATAAAACTCCCCCTGAATGAAATTCTCCTCTTAGCTTTCAAGAGGGTTTTGAGAAAGATACCAATTTGAAATTTATACCAAATGAATTTTTTTGCGTACTAATGTAAAGTTTTGAAGATACCAATTTGAAATTTTACTTTCACAAATCAATTGAAACTTAGATACCAATTGAAAAACATTAATTCATTTTGAAATTTTTTGAAATGCTCGTGCGGTCCTTTTGCTTTGGGCTTAATATTTTCTCCCCATTTGGCATTAAGCGCCAAAAACAGAGAACTTGAGAGCCCTTTTGCATTTTCTCCCCCTTTGGGCCCTAACACTATCTCCCACATGGTAAAATAAGTATGAGTGAAGGTCATACCATTAAGAGTTTGCGGAGTAATGGCAAAGTTTAAATGATACCATCAGAGTTGGAGTGGAAGCCTTGTCTTTGCCGAATACTCCATTTCCCTTTGAATCTAAGACTAAGTATAGAAATATACTTGAAAGCCCATTAGTCTTAGCTTTGGCACAAAAAGAATAAGAAATATGCAATTGTACCAAATGAAAGAGACATGATCAAAGGTATATAAAATAGTTGTGTGCAATGTTTCAATCAAAATTCTGAGAATCAAGAATATTTAGCTCATTCCTAAGTTTGCTAAAGGTTTTCTCATCTAATGGCTTGGTAAAGATATCGGCTAATTGGTTTTGGGTATTAACATAAGCAATTTTGATATCTCCCTTTTGTTGGTGATCCCTCAAAAGTGATACCGAATATCTATGTGCTTAGTGCGGCTGTGTTTAACGGGATTGTCCGCCATGCGGATTGCACTCTCATTATCACATAGAAGAGGGACTTTGCTCAATTTCTAGCCATAGTCCCTAAGGGTTTGCCTCATCCAAAGTAATTGCGCACAACAATGACCTATTGCAATGAACTCAGCTTTGGTGGTGGAAAGAGCTACGAAGTTTTGTTTCTTTGAAGCCCATGGCACCAGGGATCTTCCCAAAAACTGACAAGTCCCTGATGTGCTCTTCCTATCAATTTTACATCCGGCCCAATCAGCATCAGAATACCCAATTAGATCAAAGGTAGATCCCTTAGGGTACCAAAGCCCAAACTTAGGAGTGTAAACTTAGTATCTCATGATTCTTTTCACGGCCCTAAGGTGAACTTCCTAGGATTTGCCTGGAACCTTACACACATGCATACTGAAAGCATAATATCCGGTCGAGATTCACATAAAGAGTAAAGATCCTATCATCGACCGGTATACCTTTTGATCTGCGGATTTACTTCCCATGTCAAGGTCGAGATGCCCATTGGTTCCCATGGGTGTCTTGATGGGTTTGCCATCCTTCATTCCAAACTTCTTAAGTATGTCTTGAATGTACTTTGTTTGGCTGATGAAGGTGCCATCTTGGAGTTGCTTGATTTGAAATCCTAGGAAATACTTCAACTCCCCCATCACAGACATCTCGAATTTTTGAATCATGATCCTACTAAACTCTTCACAAGTTGACTTGTTAGTACACCCAAATATAATATCATCAACATAAATTTGGCATACAAACAAGTCTTTTGCAATAGTCTTAGTAAAGAGAGTAGGATCAGCTTTTCCGACTTTGAAGCCATTAGTGATAAGAAAATCTCGCAGGCATTCATACCATGCTCTTGGGGCTTGCTTGAGCCCATAAGGCGCCTTTGAGAGTTTGTAAACATGGTTAGGATACTCATTATCTTCAAAGCCGGGAGGTTGCTCAACATAGACTTCTTCCTTGATTGGTCCATTGTGGAAGGCACTTTTCATGTCCATTTGATAAAGCTTAAAGGCATGGTAAGTAGCATAGGCAAGTAGTATACGAATTGACCCAAGCCTAGCTATGGGTGCATAAGTTTCATCAAAGTCCAAATCTTTGACTTGTGAATAACCTTTTGCCACAAGTCGGGCTTTGTTCCTTATCACCACACCATGATCGTCTTGCTTGTTGCGGAATACCCATTTTGTACCTACAACATTTTGATTAGGACATGGAACCAAATTCCATACCTTATTCCTCGTGAAGTTGTTGAGCTCCTCTTGCATTGCCACCACCCAATCCAAATCTCTTAGTGCATCCTCTACCCTGTATGGCTCAATAGAGGAAACAAAAGAGTAATGTTCACAGAAATGAGCAACTCGAGATCTAGTGGTTACGCCCTTATAAATGTCACCAAGAATGGAGTTGACGGGGTGATCTCTTTGAATTGCTTGGTGGACTCTTGGGTCTGGTAGTCTTGGATCCCTTATTTCATGATCATCTTCCTTGTCTTGATCATCTTCATCTCCCCTTTGATCCATATCCTCCTCTTGAGGTGGCTCATCTTCTTGATGTTCATCTTTATCATTTTGAGTCTAATCCTCATCTTGGGTGGGTGGAGATGCTTGCATGGAAGATGATGTTGATCTTGTGCTTGTGTGGGCTCTTCGGATTCCTTTGGACACACATCCCCAATGGACATGTTCCTTAGCGCGACACATAGAGCCTCTTCATCATCTAGTTCATCAAGATCAACTTGCTCCACTTGGGATCCATTAGTCTCATCAAACACAATGTCACAAGAAACTTCAACTAATCCAGTGGATTTGTTGAAGACTCTATATGCCCTTGTGTTTGAGTCAAAACCTAATAAGATGCCTTCTACAGCTTTAGGAGCAAATTTAGAACTTCTACCTCTCTTGATAAGAATAAAGCATTTGCTCCCAAAGACTCTAAAATATGAAACATTGGGCTTTTTACCAGTAAGGAGTTTGTATGATGTCTTCTTGAGGATTCGGTGAAGATATAACCGGTTGATGGAGTAGCAGGCGGTGTTAATTACCTTAGCCCAGAACCGGTCCGGTGTCTCGTACTCATCAAGCATGGTCCGTGCCATATCCAATAGAGTTCTATTCTTACTCTCCACTACACCATTTTGTTGAGGTGTGTAGGGAGAAGAGAACTCATGCTTGATTCCCTCTTCCTTAAGAAAACCTTCAATTTGAGAGTTCTTGAACTCCGTCCCATTATCGCTTCTTATCTTTTTGATCCTTAATCTGAACTCATTTTGAGCCCGTCTTAAGAATCCCTTTAAGGTCTCTTGGGTTTGAGATTTTTTCTACAAAAAGAATACCCAAGTGAAGCGTGAATAATCATCCACAATAACTACACAATACTTACTCCTGTCGATGCTTATGTAAGCAATCAAGCCGAATAGATCTATGTGGAGTAGCTCGAGCGGCCTGTCCGTCGTCATTATGTTTTTGTGTGGATGGTGGACTCCAACTTGCTTCCCTGCTTGACATGCGCTACAAATCCTGTCTTTCTCAAAATGAACATTGGTTAGTCCTAAAATGTGCTCTCTCTTTAGAAGCTTGTCAAGATTCTTCATCCCAACATGAGCAAGTCGGCGATGCCAGAGCCAACCCATATTAGTCTTAGCAATTAAGCAAGTGTCAGGTTCAGCTTTGTTATCATTAAAATCTACTAAGTAAAGCTGACCATCTAGCACTCCCTTAAAAGCTATTGAATCATCACTTCTTCTAAAGAAAGTAACACCTATATCAATAAAGAGACAGTTGTAGCCCATTTTGCATAATTGAGAAACATAAAGCAAATTGTAATCTAAAGAATCTACAAGAAAAACATTGGAAATGGAATGGTTAGGAGATATAGCAATTTTTCCCAAACCTTTGATCAAACCTTGATTTCCATCCCCAAAAGTGATAGCTCGTTGTGGATCTTTATTTTTCTCATAGGAGGAGAACATCCTTTTCTTCCCTGTCATGTGGTTTGTGCACCCACTATCGATTATCCAGCTTGAACCACCGGATGCATAAACCTACAAAACAAATTTAGGCCTTGTTCTTAGGTACCCAAACAGTCTTGGGTCCTTTAACGTTAGAAACAAGCACCTTGGGTACCCAAACACAAGTCTTTGGGCTCTTGTGTTTGCCCCCAACATATTTGGCAACTATTTTGCCTGATTTGTTAGTCAAAACAAATGAAGCATCAAAAGTTTTAAAAAACATTATGTTCATTTGATGCATCAGGAATTTTCTTTCTAGGCATTTTAACATGAGTGGTATGCCTAGAGCTAGAAGCTTTATTTTTGTACATAAATGCATGGTGAGAAACACAATGAGGTTTCCTAGCATGAATTTTCCTAATCTTATGTTCGGGATAGTTTGCAGGATATAAAATGTAACCCTCACTATCCTGAACCATGGGAGCCTTGCCCTTAACAAAGTTAGACAATCTCTTAGGGGCATTAAGCTTGGCATTGGATTGGTTCCTGTAATGTAACACCCCTGGTGTTACTACAACTAAAACTTGAGCATGACATCATAAACATTGGCATTGCATATGTTTGATACACCTAGAGTGCATTCACTAGGTAAAAATTTCAAACAAGTTGTATTGTTATAGCATTTTGCAAATAGAACCCTGGATAGGGAACTTAACCCTAAATAGGGATTAAAGGGGTTAAACATAACCCAAATTGAGAAAACCCTAAGGTTTAAGTAAAACAATCATAAAATGTTCCCAAGAATAAACTTGAATCACCTTTATACCCCTGAGATACCAAAAACCCCCATTTGAACCCTGAAAAACCCTAAGTCCAAACCCTAGGGGCCTATGTGCAAAAATTATGCACATTTGGATTGAAGTGTAAAAACTACTATGTTAAAGCATATAAAGTTACATGGTTCATATTTAGGAAGATTTACAAGCCAAACCCTAAGTTTTGGACTAATTTGCAAAAAGGACCCCAATTGAGATTTCACTCTAAGTCTGAATTTCAGAGTTGTGGGCTCAACTTTGCCCTTGTAACTTTCAAATTATAGGGTTTTTGCCCTAGGTCACCACATTAAACTTGTAGCTCAATCATAGAAGAACAACTTTGTTTAAGAGTGTAAGCATAGTTGTTAAGAATAATTTAGAGAAAATTGAGCTTAAAGTTGGACTGTCAGGTTACTAGGTCTGAATTTTCAAAGAGACAGTGCAATCACTACGATTTTGAGCATAAATTCAACTATGATCAAGCAGGAATCTGCCCATGGCAGCTATGACAAACTTGTAGCTGGTTAGTAGCTCTATAACTGTGCTACAGAGCTTGATATGAGTTACCATTGAAAATTAAGAGAAAATTCAGCTCCAAGATTGCCTGTCAGGCGCTCTGAATCAGTTCTCGATTGTACAGTAACTGAAATGGATGAGATCGCCAGCGCGACTGCCCTTGCCGCCGACAACTCCCTCTGCCGCGATTCGTGTCACCGGCGTCGGGATTCGCGCCTGGATGGATGGATAGCGTCGCAGGGTAAAAGAATCCTTGCCGCCGGTGAGCTGGAGGTCACTCCGATGACTCACCGCCGCACCCTTCTGCTTTACGGCTGGATCAGATAGGCACGCCGGTGATCGCCGTCGCTCGGTCTTGCGTCGCGTGTCTGCCCCCTTTCCACTGCATCGCCGTGACTTACCCTCGCTCTCCGTTGATCGCCAGAGCGATTGGCACGGCACTGGACACCCAGCTGCTGCACCAGTGGACTCCTTCTTTCTCTGGCCGCCGCACGTCTCACTCGATTCACCGGCCACCGCTTGCGAGCGCTATATATTGAGGGTCGGGGCAACTGTGCTAGATTATCGTGAACACAGCCACCGAGAATCGCTAGCAATCGTGCATCAGTGAGCTTGAATTTCGGTTTTCCCCCAATTCGGGTTTCCGCCACCGCGAAACCAACCTCACCGCGGTCAGCCCCGTTCCGGTCAGTTCATCCTCCTCTCTCCCTCGTTTGAGCCTTCTCATAACTCTATGATGCTTGCCGAACCACCAATTTGCACGAAGTAGCCTTAGATCACCGGGAACACCTTCATCCGTCCGCAACACTCTCGGTCACCGTGGCCAGGGCTAATTAGTTGGTCATTAGTGAAATTAGGTTGGGGGAAAGGTTTGGGATGGGTCCAATTCTGTATCCGCCGCTCGGGAGCGCCGGTCATTGCCCCGTTCGGCCGGTCAGATAGCTCGCCGGAGCTCGGCTGCGCTCAACGCTGTCGGGGACCTCCCCCTGCGAAGGATTAGAAACCAGAGGGTTTATCTGCAATTTGTCAGTGACACAGAGGAACAGTAAATAAACCTACTTCGATTTAACTGATACATCGAGGGCCTCTATGCAAAGTTGCCAGAGCGCGCAGGCGCGCGACTCTGTTTCCTGTGTAGTTGGGCTGTCCTGGGCCAGAAACAGCCCATCACTGTTTAAACTTTTTCTTTTTCTTTTTCAGTAGAACTTTAGAAATCTATAGAAAATTGTAGAAAAATCCTAAAATTGTCAAACCAATTTTCCTAGGCTTCTTATTTTGCATAGTATTTAATAAAAATAGTTTCATGATTTTTAGATTAAATAAGGGATTTTGAGGCATTTAAACTAGCTTAAACCATTAGTTCTGGATTTTTAGAAAATAAATGGTAATCCCAAAATTTCCCAAACTTTTTACATGAGCTCTACACATTAGTTAGAAGCCTTGGGTAGAGTTTGGTTTGATTTGGACCTTGTTTAATACTTAGAACCCAAAACCCCCACCCCTGCCCTTTGAACTCCTTTACTGACTCCAGAAACCCTAAGTTCTCGGAGTTCTGTGAAGGAAAGTTGTATTCAAGACCTTAGATAATAAATTCTTGTTTTCTTTGCACTCTCATGAGCATTACATGGCATTCATTCTTATATACACATATGTATGATTATGTTTAGAAAACGAAGAAGAGATCGAAGTGACTGAAGAGAAGACACCACCACCTTCGGAATCTCAGGCAGGAAACTATTTCTACCTTGATATCTGCGGGTCTGAGCCTGACTCACCTATCAACGAAGGCAAGCCCCGGTGCATTTGCCACCTCCCTTGATGTTTTTAAAATCTTTCTCACTTGATTGATGCATTAGGTGATAGGAGTTGAATGCTTAAACAATTCCTGCATTACCTTCCTTGATACCCTGTTTTACAAAAGGTTTTTACTATGCTTAGTATTGCTCTAGCAAAACAAAAGGTTTTGTTTTACAAAAGATGATTGGCAAAGTGGGTGGTATGTTTTTGAAAATAAAACTTAATGGTGGATCCATCACGGCCGTGATGGATTCAACATCGGAAAAGATGTACCTCTGCCAGGTACCAAGTTTTTGGGTTGGAATGATTAAGCTGAGACCGGGCGGGTGACTTGCACGAGAAGAGAGTCTCGGTGTAGTGTCTCCGTCTGAGTCGATTAAGGACCGTCTCGATGTAGGCTTGATGACCGAGGACCCTTTAACTGGTCACATGCCTCGTCATGGGTAAGCCTTGCCTCGGGCAGACTAAGGCCAGAATAAGATAACACGGAATGGGCGTGGAGCGGTGGCGAGAGTAGCGTGTACCCTCTGTGGCAAGAGGACGGACGGTGGCATGTCTGTGCTCTCGGTTCGCGTGAACCTGATCTGGTCTTAAGAACCCCGGTGGCGGGTTGACATATGCAAGGGTTAAGTGCTACATATGTCGTGTGATTGGAGATCCTCAGCTGAGTATAATCGATTCGGATCGCCGTACCTTTGCGGTTATGAAGGCTTGGTCACTGACCTATTGAAAGTTCCCTTTGCCCGGGAACAGGATATGGATGTCACCTAGAGGGGTGGTGAATAGGCGAATAAAAATTATCACTTTAAAACTTAAATCTTACTCTACTCGAAGACAGGATCGCAGTAGAGTGAAGAACCCTTCAAGTAGGTTGCAGCGGAATTGAAGTTCCTGTCTTAAGAATATCCTGCACTTCAAAGAAAGCTAGTACCACAAGTAAGCAGTGAAGTGCAGAAGTAAGAACTGAATAAGACAGAATCAGCACACAGAGCAGAGCACGTGGACACATGAATTTATCCCGAGGTTCGGCCAAGCCAGAAATGCTTGCCTAGTCCTCGTTGGAGTTAGCCACACCTGGGCTTGGAGTCTATTTCAACTCCTTCCTCCGTTTGCTCAGATCTGTCAGTCAGACAGATAGAGCCTTCCACTATGTTGAGGTAGTTACAACAGAGCCGCGGTTGCTTACAATCTTCTTGATAGCACTCCGACAGAGTAACAATATGCTCAAGACTATGCTCTAGCTCTTAGCAGCACTTCTCCACTCTCTAGAGGCTTATAGCTTTGCCTCTACACAAACTAGAGAGATATACACGAGAGGGAGAGAGAATTGATCCGAGTGATGTCTACACTTGTTGGCCGCACTTCTCTCCTGATTGAGGCGCCTAGAGGTCCCTTTTATAGGCACAAGGGGCCTAAGAGTCGTTGGAATCCCATTTGGAAGGCAATACTTGCTTTCTGTCGGGTGGTGCACCGGACAGTCCGGTGCACCACCGGACACTGTCCGGTGCCCGATTTCCTTCCAAAAGTGGCACAGATGACCGTTGCAGTCTTGGAGCCGTTGGCGCACTGGACACTGTCCGGTGCGCACCGGACAGTCCGGTGCCCCCATCTAACCGTTGGCTCGGCCACGCGTCACGCGCGGATTGCGCGGCCGACCGTTGGCCCAGCCCGACCGTTGGCTCACCGAACAGTCCGGTGCACCACCGGACAGTCTGGTGAATTATAGCCGTACGTCGCCAGACTTCTCCCGAGAGCGGCGACTTCGCCGCAGCTGACTCACCGGACACTGTCCGGTGCACCACCGGACAGTCCGGTGATTTATAGCCGTACGCCGCTGAATTCTCCCGAGAGCAGCCTGTTCGCCAGAGTTCAGCCTGGCGCACCGGACACTGTCCGGTGCACCCAGACCGAGCTGTCTTTGGCTGAACAAAGCCATCTCTTTTCCAATTTGATTTCTCCTGTTTCCAGCACTTAGACACATATGTTAGTACACAAAAACCAATGTACTAAGTCTGGAAACATACCTTCTCTTGGATTTTCACCTCTCTAGCACTTGACATGCTTAAGATTGATGTTGGACTCATAAATCATAAAGTCAGCTTAACTTGATCTACACTGACATTTCTGAGCTCCAACATCCTGCAAAGGTCACATAGAGTATCTCCAAACATAGGAACAACCCAAACTGAAGGTCAGAGTGCACTTAGCTCTTTTGGGCTGCTTCCAGTTCTGTTTTTGACATTTGTTCTCGTTCTAGTGACCTTGTTCTCCTTCTTAGAGCTTGGTCTTGAGCCTTATGACTTACACCACATAACTAGAGATGTTTCCTCATTGGTTGTAAGTCACGTCCTTATGTAGTGATCCTTGATGTGTCGTAGCTGTTCTCAACTCGATCACCCTTGACTTTGCAAGTCTTCTTCTTCACCCTAGGCTTTGGGTTCCTCAGCCTCTTTGACCTTCTCCCGTGCACTTGGTACCTCGAAGCTCTTCTTGCCTCCGTCCCTGGCTTGATCAGTTGTCTCCGAGCTACGCACCTGAGTCTCACTTTATGCAATGTCCATCTTACTTGTGATGTCCATTATGAATCCATAATCCAGTTCTTGGACCATCACATTTGTTCAATTGTGTTGAACCCTATTAGCTTTACATTACGCACCTGTTCAATACTTAGTACACTTGTTAGTCCTTTAATTGAGTTGTCATCCAAACACCAAAACTTCACAAGAGAGCTCTCAATCTCCCCCTTTTTGGTGATTGATGGCAACACAATTAAAGCTTACATAAGAATAAGATTTGAAGCACAAATTTTGAATTCTAAGTTTATAGAATGCTCCCCCTAAATATGTGCTTACTTCAAAAACATAATTTTGGCCTCATACGCCAATTTGCACATACTTAGGCAATTCGAAACATCTCTACACCTTAGCACTTTTTGGGATGCATTGTGTCAAGAATCAAACCATGATGCTATAACACACAAATGCACAGAATCAGAGTTAAACACCATTCAATTGAGTGGATATATCACAGGAATATCAACCTACCACTATTCACCATTAAGATACCAATTTAAACTAAGATACTAATTTAAAACAATCTTAAAGCACCATTAAACCATTAACCACATGACTATCTATTTCAGAATGAACTCAATAGATGCCAATTAATTCATAGCAGCGAAAGCACTAGTTTTGCACCATCACCATATACCATCACCATATACTACAACAAGAAGGATATGATACGAATTATCAACTACACAATAACACACTAACAATGCTCAAACTAACACATCACCTTTTAGGATGAGCTTTCCTCTCAGGTTGAGATAAGCTTTAATGCACAAATTCTCCCCCTTTGACATCAAACACCAAAAACCATACTCAAGCAAGAACATAGGATGATGTCAAGGGACAGCAGGGTGTTAAGGAGGAAAAAACACACTATCAAAACTCCCACTTACTTATTGAACATATGCACTACCAACATTTAAGTAAGATACATATACACAAAAAGATCAATACTTCCTTTTGTACCTTTACCATGTTGTGGTGTACTTCCCATCTTGAAAGTATTAATCTCTCGGTAGCTTCTCCACACTTGTGCCTGATTCTTCATCCTAACCTTGTCTTGTTGCTAAGTCACCAAGCTTAGAGCAAGTTATAGTATAGTGGCACAAGATGAAGCTTCTATTCTAGTGATTACCAAAAGAGGTCAATTGAAGCAAACTATCACGGCTACCAATTGAATGGTCATTTATTATTATAGTTCCATGATATTTAAGGATAAGCATCTAGTATCACCAAATATTGTAGAGCATGAGCAACCTAAAAATATGCATTTACTTATGACTTAAGATACCAATTTCTTGACTTACAGAGGTACCCAAGTCCTGATTGCTCCATTTCTTGATCATCTTCTCTTTTCCACCTTGAGACTACATAAGATCGCTCAAGAAACAATTAGTCTCAAAAGACACAAGTTATGTGTGCTCTCCCTGAACTTGTGCATCAAGTATTTGAATAACTTGCACTTTGCACATTCTAGCTTTCTCAGAACTAGAGGGGATCACAACATATCTTGATTAAGGCATACTCTCAATTTCATCACAAAGAGATAACAATTGAATACCAAATGAAGGGTTGACTTAATACAACAATGCATGCCTCAAGAAGTATAACATTTTACAAGCAACCTAGACATGCTTCATACTTGACAATCATTGCACCACATATACCAATTGAAAAACAACACGATCATGCATATAAAGCGCAATGTCTAAGCACATCATAATTAAGAAGGTTCCTTAGGTACACCAAAAGAAACAACATTTTAAAGTAAGGAGCACCTAAGCCAAGATACTACCAATTCAGAGGCAAGACCATAGCTGTGATCACAATCAATGGAACTTCAATATATTCAATGAAATTGCATAGTTCCATTCTCCATACCTTTGCCTTTTCCTGAATTGCCATGAGAGCACCAGTTGTCACTAATTGAGGGCTCCTTTTTTTATGCACCTTATAGCTCAAAAGGGTGCATTAGAGGCACAACATGGATTTTGGTATTCACACAATACCAGACTAGAGTAATCATGTGAACATAAACTAAACAAGATGTCATATTTGCACAAAGGTTAATCATTAAAACCATAAAGAATAACTCACAAAGGGATACAGGTTTATTCACGAACACAAAAAGAGTTAAGCGTGGTGGATATATCTAATGAAAAACTACCCATTAAATGATTCAAGAGACATAACCTCTAAAGCACACAATCATGATTAAGCATGCATGGTTACGATTTTGGAAATCATTAATCATTGATTGAAAGGTACTCAACACAGGCAATCAAAAAAGCATAACTGCTCCAAGGACAGGTAGCACAACAATCAGACTTAAGAGCAGTATTGATAATGTACTTAAGAAGCACAGGTACCGTCCTTTGGAGAACCAGATGCACAATCAAGGTCCTTTGCTTGATCCACCAATGATGATTAAGGACCTCTACAACTTATTTCACTTGAGATGAACATGGGATTAGTGTCTCACAATAATTCAACCTTGGGTCAATGAATAAACACCAAAACAATTAACAGCTTAAGCATAGAGTTTGAGTTAACCGTATTAAGCTCTCCCATGGTCTCCAGTCCATCTCAAGGCACCTGCATGGTCTAGTTAGCACAGTTTGGTACCCATCTCGGGATGGGTCCATATCGATCATCCAAAAAAGCCTTTGGCACCCAAATAGCATTTGTGCTAGTCCTAGGTGATCTCATGATTGATCTAGCACAAGAGTATGATTTTGGTCTCCTAAGCGAATAAGATTGAGACAAATTTACTTGCTTAGGAACCTCACCTTTATTACATACCTTGGATAGATGACCCTGCTCACCACACTTGTAGCAGAAGCGTCGCTCAACCTGACATGACGCTTGCTGTTTGTCATTTTCCTTGGTGAGAGTCATCTTGGAGAATGCACATGCTTGATTCATCAATAGAGGAAGAAGTGATCCTGTGGTTCTTGTCATTGCATCCGAAGCATATCCTTATCCCTTCTCCCTTGTCGTTGTATGGACACGACACAATGAGGTGTCCTGCCTTACTGCACTTAAAGCACCCCCTTTTCCCTTTTCTCTTTTTGTTCTTGGATGACATAGAGAAATGGTCAGTGCAAACAACATGATTAATTGAATCTTTACCTTTTTCCAAGCTCATATTGATTTCTTCATCTTTAGGAACATCCTTCTTATGGAGCTTAACACTAGCTTCAGTTTTTCCCTTCTCAAGCTTCTTCACCACGCGCCCGTGGATATCTTGAGAAGGTTGAGCAATGCGTCTTCTCCTTAATTGTCTTTGCTTCTTGTTCCCACACAATTTCTTTTGTGACCCTATAGCTTTTTGCTCATTTAAACACTCGCTTCCCTTTGAGAGACAAGGGTTAGCATATGGTGATAGATTATCCAAATGTGTACTTGTGCACGAATGAGGTTCACATGAATTTAAGTTCGTAATTACGACCTTATGAGCAACATCAAGCATGATATGGTCATCAACTAATTTATTATGAGAATATGACAACAAATCATACTTTACACCTAGAGCAAGTTTTTCTAAGTTTATCATTTCTACTTGACTCCTAAGCATAGAATTTTCAGTTTTAAGTTGAGCAGCATTAGATAATGCATCATGATTATTTCTTTGCTCAATTAAAACAGATTCATACCGTTGGACCAAATTCTCATGAGAGTACTTTAGCTCCTCATGTTTTTTGGTCATCTTCTCCAGGCTGTCGTTGGTTTTGATGAGAGTCTCCTCTAGCCTGAGAAGCGTCTTGCCTTGTTCCTTGTTCCTTCTCAACAGCTTAATCAAGAGCGCTTTGTCTTCTTTGTTGAGATGGATGTAGAAATGGCGAATCTCCTCTTCCACATCGTCGGTCTCATTTTCCCTGTCATTATTATCAGTGGAAGCAAAACAGGAAAATGTACCTTGTGATGAAGTAGACTCCTCATCCTCATATTCTTCCTCATCATCGCTTTTATCTCCACCATCATTGTTAGCAATAAGACATTTATTACTAGTGGAAGACAAACCTGTTGATGAGGTGGATTCATCGTTTGGTTGCCATCGTTCTTGTTCTTCTCCCTTGGACAAGTTAGTATCACCAGAAATAAAGGGAGCAGAGGAAGTGCATATGGACTTAAAAAATTTCAACTTAAGTTTAGTCCATAGATCATGAGCATCAACAAATAAGTCACTATCACTACTCATGATGGAAAAATAGGCACCTCTAGAAAGAGAATCAACTAAGATGTTGCAAGCATGGTGATTTAGAGATAGACATCTTAGTTCATCATTAGAAGGATTTTTACTAACATTAGAGGGAAAAATACTTCTACTAAAGACCTGTCTCAAATCAGGATCAACACTCATGAAAGCATTATAAATAGAGACAGACCAAGACTTGTAATTAGAGCCATCGCCTAAAAGAAGTTCTACAGTTACCTCTTGTGACGACATCGTCATCTCTGGACAGCTAAGCCCACACTGGAGAGGCCTAGCTCCGATACCAATTGAAAGTTCCCTTTGCCCGGGAACAGGATCTAGATGTCGCCTAGAGGGGGGGTGAATAGGCGAATAAAAATTATCACTTTAAAACTTAAATCTTACTCTACTCGAAGACAGGATCGCAGTGGAGTGAAGAACCCTTCGAGTAGGTTGCAGCGGAATTGAAGTTCCTATCTTAAGAATATCCTGCACTTCAAAGAAAGCTAGTACCATAAGTAAGCAGTGAAGTGCAGAAGTAAGAACTGAATAAGACAGAATCAGCACACAGAGCAGAGCACGTGGACACAGGAATTTATCCCGAGGTTCGGCCAAGCCTGAAATGCTTGCCTAGTCCTCGTTGGAGTTAGCCACACCTAGGCTTGGAGTCTATTTCAACTCCTTCCTCTGTTTGCTCAGATCTGCCAGTCAGACAGATAGAGCCTTCCACTATGTTGACGTAGTTACAACAGAGCCGCGGCTGCTTACAATCTTCTTGACAGCACTCCGGCAGAGTAACAATATGCTCAAGACTATGCTCTAGCTCTTAGCAGCACTTCTCCACTCTCTAGAGGCTTATAGCTTTGCCTCTACACAAACTAGAGAGATATACACGAGAGGGAGAGAGAATTGATCCGAGTGATGTCTACACTTGTTGGCCGCACTTCTCTCCTGATTGAGGCGCCTAGAGGTCCCTTTTATAGGCACAAGGGGCCTAGGAGCCGTTGGAATCCCATTTGGAAGGCAATACTTGCTTTCTGTCGGGTGGCGCACCGGACAGTCCGGTGCATGTAATACTCAAATTTGTATACAAAGGATATAGAGTGAATTCCTTATTTTATGTGCCATATTGGCATCACAAAAGAGCACACATAATTGAGAGTGATTAATTAAAATAATGATACCAAAATAAAAGAAAATGCATCATGTGGAGTTTACATGTTTGTGCATTAAATAAAACAATAATTATAATAATAGTAAGTTAATAATTTTTAGAAGTCGAATTAAACCCTAAATTTGGAAGTATGGTTTTGAAAAATGAGAAGGAGAGAAATAATATAAAAATATAAATAATGAAGTTATATTTCCGAAATTTGTATTATTTTATTTTATTTTACAATATAGTGGAGGATAGGTTTGGCACAAATTCGAATTTAAAATTTGAATTCAAACCAAACTTAGAAATAAAGGAAAGAAAATAAAAAGCAGAAGCAAACCCCATCTGGGCCGTCGTACCACAATTTGGCCCAATTCCCATTTCCCTGCACGCGGCCCAGCAGTCATCACAAGCGCCGACAGGCGGGGCCGCTCTGTGAGCCGGTACACAGCGCTCCCCACGCTCATGTCACTGCACCGTGGCCCCCACGCGTCGGATTCTTCGTCAACGACCTCGCATGCACCCCGGCGGAACTTGCGGGCACAATCGCGGCGAGGCGGTGCGGAGTTGACCGGACTCGGGGGAATATATGACCTAGAGCCACAGTACCTTTACCCTCTGTAACCCTAGGTCAGTGCCCCTCCATAGCTATTCACCGCCGCCGTAAGCAAATCGCTGTAGAAGCCGCCGCCAGCTGCCTGCCTCTGGAATAACGACCCACCCTCGACGTACCACCTATCGGAATCGCCGAGGCGCCGGGAAGCTATTGGTGACCTTGTGTTGGCTTGGACGTCTTCGGAGCGCGGTGGATTCCTCGCCGTAGTAAAGCTCCACCGCGGAAGCCCCTGTTCCACGTGGTAGGGCCTCGTCGTCGCGCCAACCTCTGAGTAAGATCCCCGACCACTTTCACCGTGTTGTTAGGAGTGCATTGCGCCTGTCTGTAGTGATTCAGAGTAGCGTAGCGCCGGGTTGGGGGAGCTCGCCGGACTTCTCAGCCGTTGGTGCGGTGGCGCTGCCGTCGCGGGGTAGGAGGAGGAAGAAGTGTTGTGAGCCGCTGATGTGCAGATGAACGGTTCAGATCAAAACGGGGCGCGCTACTTCGGCTAGGCACGTGGTGGCCATCTGATCGGTGATAGACGGGTGGGATTAGGACTCGGTTATTTTAAATCGCGACCGTTGAGACTAGATCGGACGGTCCGCATCGTGTACCGGTTCGATGTAATATGGATCTAATCTCCGCCCTTCAAATCTAATCGAACGGTCACGATAGGCCCATACCCCTTCAGCCACACCATTTTTCATATGAGTCCCTCGGGTTATGTTAAAATAACCCGCCATCCACCTCCACTGTTCACTGAGTCTGGGGATTCTTACCCCGGAGCCCCTGGTCTATCCAGAAATTGAGGCCAGTCCAGAGCCTGTTGTAAATTGAATAAATTAATTAGAAAATAGATTTTAATATGAAAATAAATGCTAGGAATTGGATAATCCATAGAAAATTCATATTAGCTCCAAATTGAGCCATTCCAATTTTTAAAATTTTGTAATAATATTCTCTATCATTTAGTATCACTGTTTTGACATGAACTCTGTTAGAAAATTTATTTATCATTTAACGCTATTTCAGGCACATTAAATCTTAAAAAAAAATTCATAACTTGAATTCTATAACTCTAAATTTAGTGATTCCAATTCCTATGATCTCATTTTAATGTATAGATTTTTACTGTATATTTTATTTACATGTTTGGTGCAATGTTAATTTTTGTTATACTATGTATGTATTGTGTTGATGCGAGTAGACGAGCAAGCCACTGTGGATTCTGAGGTTCAGCAAGTAGAAGTAGCTGAGCAGGAGCTCATTGAAGGCAAGTTGTGCCCTTGATCACTTACTTTTCCCAGCCATGTTCTTATTAATTTTAATGATCTGCATAGGTTAATTTTGATGGGAGCCTTTATGTTACCCCAGTTTTGATTACCTCTATACCTTGTTCACCCCTGAAATATTTTTGGGTAGTACTTGCTATTGCTTTATGTGGATTGGGTATGGAGATACACTACTCATGATTATTCTGTTATTATCTTGTTATTATTACTGTCCATGTTAAGATCATTAAATTAATGGGAACGTGGAGCGACCACCCGGGAAAACAGTGCTACCACAAGGGTTTAATGGGACGCCCTTGGCTGATTAACTAGGAAAGCTAGTGGAGGGCTACCTTACCCGAAAGGGGCAAGGGCAGTAGGGGAGTGGTCAGCGTAGGGAGGTCCTTGTTTGATTTTGCTGCGATGGCGGTCAGGCAAGAACCCTGCACTGGAGCTTCCTATAAACTGTAGCGGGTAGTCTGAAGCTAGTGGAACTTTGTAAAGGCCTCGTAGTGTTACCCTGCCTCGCTTCCTTGGTAGAGGTGTATGGGATTCATGACCCCTTGGCAGATGGGTAACACGGCTTGTGGGTAAAGATGCGCAACCTCTGCAGAGTGTAAAACTAGTATACTAGTCGTGCTCACGGTCATGAGCGGCTCGGACCCTCACATGATTAACTATGGAACTTAAATTTAATTTGACATTTGCATCGCATTTGGGATTACTTTACTATTACTGTTCTTCATTATTATTAAGGTTTGGTATTTACTTACACTTAGTAACTGCTAATAAAATTTTGACCAACTACTTAAAAGCAATGCTCAGCTTTAACCCCTATCATTGATTAGCCTTACACATCACATGAACTCACACCTTTGTGAGTTTATGTCCACTGGTTCCCCACAACTTGTTGAGCTATGATCATGTGTGAGCTCACCCTTGCTGTCTCACACCCCCCCACAGGAGAAGAGCAGGTGGTTCAGGAGGAGCCACAAGGCGAGGAGTATGATCTGATCTAGGTGGCGTTTCTCAGTTGACATTGGCGCCATCGATCCTTAGTTTGTTTTATGTTTACACTTTTATTTTGTAATAAGTCTTCCGCTGTTTAATAAATACTCTGATGTTTTGTGACATTTATCTCTATACACTCTGTTATTATATATGTTGTCTTTTTGGCGCATGTATGAGATGCACCCGGCTTTGTTCCTTAAAACCGGGTGTTACAGAAGTGGTATCAGAGGAATGTTGACTGTAGGATGAAACCTAGATAGAAATGGATAAAACCCTTACCTACTTACCTTACTCTGATTCTTTCTACACTTATCTTGATCCTGTCTCACCTTCTACTGTTCTACTCTGATCATGCTTACCTTTTCTACTCTTGGACAAGATGGATTTCACACCTTGGAATCCCTACCCCTATGATATTTTTAAGAGATAGGAGGCCTAAGACCAAATCAAAACTATTTTCTATATTTAAGAATGTTGGTTGATTGTTCTGATGATCAATGCCTGATTTGCTTCTTTGATTGATTGAAATAGTATAGATGGACATCTTAGCATGTACCACTATAAGGTATTGTATTAGCTTTATTAGGTGACACACTAATCTACTTAGCTAATAAGTTCCCCAAAGTAACATGGTTGTAATTACTGCCTTGTCTACTGCTCTTTCTTACCATATGTATCTAACTCAGATGGTCAATACCAGGAGGGGTGGTGGAATTGATTTGCCTCCAAATCAACACACTCGAAGGATTTATAGACAACCCCAGCCACAGCCTGCAGAGATGAATCCTCCTAATCCTCCACCAGGCGGAGTTGACCCACTGGTTGCTGCTCAGATGGCGGTGATGCAGCAAATGGCGGACACTATGGCTGATATGCGTGCACAGATGCAGCAAGAACGCCAGGAAATGCGTCAGGAAAGAGAAGATATACGCCAGGAGTTGCGCCAGGAGAGAGATGAGATACGCCAAGAAAGGAGGGCGCAACAACAGCAGATGCAACAACAACTTCAACAACAGCAGCAACAGTAGCAAGTGCCATTGCCTCCACCACCACCACCAGTTCCACCTCGTGATAAGCACCGGGAGTTTATGAGTCATAAGCCACCGACCTTCGCCAGTTCGCCAGATCCACTTGATGCAGATGATTGGCTGAAAGCAATTGAGAAGATGCTGAATATTGCACAATGCACTGACAGGGAGAAGGTTTTATATGCTTCTGGACGTCTGACTGGTCCTGCTGCTGATATGGTGGGATTCTTATACTGCTGCCCATGATGCTGCTGATACTATTACTTGGGCAGAGTTCAGTACACAATTCAGGAACTACCATATTCCAGCTGGTATGATAAAGATCAAGAAGAAGGAGTTTCTGTCATTGAAGCAAGGCAACATGTCGGTCAGCGAGTACAGAGACAAATTCATTCAGCTGTCGAGATATGCTCCGGAAGAAGTTGCTGAAGATGAGAGGAAACAGGAGCACTTTATTGAAGGACTGAATGGACCCTTGCAGTATGCACTAGTTGCACACACCTTTCCATCCTTTCAGAGGCTTCTGGATAAGGCTCTTGCTATTGAACACAAGCGTGTTCAATTGGGTGATTTGAAGAGGAAGGCTATCTCACAAGGACAGGGTAGCAGCAGTGTTCGTCCTCGCTACAGTTCACCACAGGGTACACCGACTCGACCAGGAGGACCACGCCCAGTTCAGCAATCACCACTGAGGACTCCACCTCCTCGACAGGCTACCCCCACTGGCACCCCGACGAAGTTTGCAGGACAGAGTCCAGGCACTACGTGTTTCAAGTGTGGGAAGACTGGTCATTATGCAAATGTCTGCCCCTAGAGGATTGCTACTACTCCAGTTCAGAACAAGCAACAGACCCCTGGCAAGGGATATTCTATAGCCAGGGTGAATCAAGTCAGCGTTGATGATACTCCTGATGGTGGGGACCTCGTAATTGGTATGTTTTATGTTAATGCAATTCCTGCAACAATATTATTTGATTCTGGTGCTACACATTCATTCATGTCTGCTAGATATGCCAACACAAATGAAATACCACTGCTAAATATGAGAAAACCCATGATAGTAATTACACCTAAAGGGCCTGTTGAGGCGAATCAAATGACACGTAGATTGACATTAACCATTATGGGTAGAGAATTTGGAGCTACTGCTATAATATTAGAGTCAAGCAGTATAGATCTGATCCTTGGTATGTCATGGCTAAGAAAGGCAAAGGCCGTTATAGCATGTGGTAGAGGTACCGTAGAACTCACTACCACTAAAGGAGAAAGATTTCAAGTTAATATTGCAGTAACCTCCTCATCCATGCGTGCAATGTTCTTTATGCCTGAGGAGTTTGTTGGTGACAACATCCGGGTGGTTAGAGATTTTCCGGATGTCTTTCCAGAGGAGTTACCAGGGATGCCACCTGATAGAGAAGTTGAATTTGTTATTGATCTCTTACCTGGAACCGCCCCTATTTCTAAACGGCCCTATAGAATGTCCGTAGAGGAGTTGAAGGAACTTAAGAAGCAGTTGACGGAGTTACAAGAGGCTGGTTACAGTCGTCCGAGTTCCTCACCTTGGGGAGCACCGGTGTTATTTGTGCAGAAGAAGGATGGATCACAGCGGATGTGTGTGTATTATAGATCTCTTAATGATGTTACGGTGAAGAACAAGTACCCGTTGCCCCGTATTGAGGATTTATTTGATCAGATGAGAGGAGCCAGGGTATTCTCGAAGATTGATCTCCGATCCGGTTACCATCAGATGAGGATTAGACCATCGGATATTCCCAAGACGGCTTTCTCGACTCGATATGGATTATATGAGTTTATTGTTATGTCATTTGGACTAACCAATGCACCAGCTTACTTCATGAATTTGATGAATAAGGTGTTTATGGAGTATTTGGACAGATTCGTCGTGGTATTCATCGACGATATTCTTATCTATTCTAAGAGTGAAAGTGATCATGAACTACATCTAAGGTTGGTGCTACAGAAGTTACGAGATAATCAACTCTACGCTAAGTTCAGCAAGTGCGAGTTTTGGATTGACAAGGTGCCATTCCTTGGTCATATTATTTCTAATGGAGGAATAGCAGTGGATCCTGCTAAAGTGAAGGAGATAATGGAGTGAAGAGTGCCCACTACAGTTACTGAGATTCGGAGTTTCTTGGGACTCGCAGGATATTATCGGAGATTTATTGAAGGGTTCTCTAAAATTGCTAAGCCTGTGACATCGCTTTTGGAAAAAGGAAGAGAATTTAAGTGGGATGAGAAGTGCCAAGAAAGCTTTGATCAGTTGAAGGAGAGATTGATGTCACCTCCAGTATTGATTATGCCAGATCTACAGAAGGGATTTGACATTTACTGTGATGCATGTGGCCAAGGACTTGGATGTGTGCTTATGCAAGATGGTCATGTGATTGCCTATGCATCTCATCAGTTGAGGAAGCATGAATTGAACTACCCCACCCATGACTTAGAGCTGGCTGCCGTTGTGCATGCACTTAAGATTTGGAGACACTATATTATGGGAACTAAGTGCCAAGTATACACGGATCATAAGAGTTTGAAGTACATATTCACTCAGAAGGATCTCAATCTTAGGCAACGCCGTTGGTTGGAGCTCATTAAGGATTATGACTTGGAGATTCACTATCACCCAGGCAAGGCGAATTTGGTTGCAGATGCCTTGAGTCGGAAAGAGCATGTTCACTCCGCTTTCGTTGTCCAGCTACCTGATGAATTGGCAAAAGATTTTGAGAGGCTCAACTTGGGAATTGTTACACATACGGAAGGAGTGACTATTGAATTGGAACCTACCTTGGAGCAAGAAATTCGTAAAGGTCAGGTTGGTGATGCTAAAATCCAGGAGATCAAGGATCTGATAACAGAGGGTAGAGGCCCGGAGTTCACGGAGGATGAGCAAGGCACGATTTGGTTCAAGAATCGGATCTGTGTTCCCGACATTGATAGTCTTCGGGAAACTATATTGAAGGAAGCACATGACTCAATTTATTCTATCCATCCTGGGAGCACCAAGATGTATCAAGATTTGAAGCAAAAGTATTGGTGGTATGGACTAAAGAGAGATGTGGCTGCACATGTGGCTATGTGCGATGTGTGTCAAAGAGTTAAGGCTGAACACCAGAGGCCAGCCGGACTACTGCATCCACTGAAGATACCTGAGTGGAAATGGGAAGAGATTGGCATGGACTTCATTGTTGGATTACCCCGCACGTCTGCTGGATATGATTCTATATGGGTAATTGTGGACAGGCTAACTAAGGTAGCCCACTTTATTCCAGTGAAGACCACGTATTCAGGAGCCAAGTTGGCAGAGTTGTACATGTCACGGATTGTATGTCTGCATGGTGTGCCAAAGAAGATTGTGTCGGATCGAGGATCACAGTTTACCTCTCGATATTGGAAGAAGTTTCACGAGTCCTTGGATACAAGATTAAATTTTAGTTCGGCTTACCACCCACAAACTGATGGGCAGACTGAGAGGACTAACCAAGTGTTAGAAGATATGTTAAGAGCTTGTGCTCTTAAGCATGGTGGTAGTTGGGATAAGAGTTTGCCTTATGCGGAGTTCTCTTATAATAATAGCTATCAGGCCAGTTTGAAGATGTCACCGTTTGAGGCTTTGTATGGCAGAAAATGCAGGACTCCACTGTACTGGGACCAAACTGGTGAAAGGCAGTTGTTTGGACCTGAGATTATACAAGAAGCGGAAGAACAAGTTCAGCAAATAAGGGAGAATTTGAGAACTGCACAGTCCAGGCAGAAAAGCTATGCTGATACCCGGAGAAGACTACTTGAGTTTAAAGAGGGAGATTATGTCTATTTGAAGGTGTCACCACTCCGGGGTATGAGGAGATTCAAAGTCAAAGGAAAGTTGTCCCCTCGCTTTATTGGACCCTTCTTAATCTTAAAGCGAGTGGGAGAGGTTGCATACCAATTGGAGTTACCGGATCATCTCGCGGATGTTCATGATGTATTTCATGTGTCTCAGCTGAAGAAATGTCTCAGGGTGTCTGAAGAACAGTTACCAATGGAAGACCTTAGTGTTCAAGAGGACCTGACTTATGCTGAGTACCCCATCAAGATTTTGGATACTCTGACTCGAGTTACGAGGAATAAGGTTATAAAGATGTGCAAAGTTCAATGGAGTCACCATGGCGAAGATGAAGCAACTTGGGAAAGAGAAGAAGAGCTTCGCATAGATTATCCCCACCTTTTCCCTGGATCTACCTAAATCTCGAGGACGAGATTATTTTTAAGGGGGGTAGGATTTGTAATACTCAAATTTATATACAAAGGATATAGAGTGAATTCCTTATTTTATGTGCCATATTGGCATCACAAAAGAGCACACATAATTGAGAGTGATTAATTAAAATAATGATACCAAAATAAAAGAAAATGCATCATGTGGAGTTTACATGTTTGTGCATTAAATAAAACAATAATTATAATAATAGTAAGTTAATAATTTTTAGAAGTCGAATTAAACCCTAAATTTGGAAGTAGGGTTTTGAAAAATGAGAAGGAGAGAAATAATATAAAAATATAAATAATGAAGTTATATTTCCGAAATTTGTATTATTTTATTTTATTTTACAATATAGTGGAGGATAGGTTTGGCACAAATTCGAATTTAAAATTTGAATTCAAACCAAACTTAGAAATAAAGGAAAGAAAATAAAAAGGAGAAGCAAACCCCATCTGGGCCGTCGTACCACAGTTTGGCCCAATTCCCATTTCCCTGCACGCGGCCCAGCAGTCATCACAAGCGCCGACAGGCGGGGCCGCTCTGTGAGCCGGTACACAGCGCTCCCCACGCTCATGTCACTGCACCGTGGCCCCCACGCGTCGGATTCTTCGTCAACGACCTCGCATGCACCCCGGCGGAACTTGCGGGCACAATCGCGGTGAGGCGGTGCGGAGTTGACCGGACTCGGGGGAATATATGACCTAGAGCCACAGTACCTTGACCCTCTGTAACCCTAGGTCAGTGCCCCTCCATAGCTATTCACCGCCGCCGTAAGCAAATCGCTGTAGAAGCCGCCGCCAGCTGCCTGCCTCTGGACTAACGACCCACCCTCAGCGTACCACCTATCGGATCGCCGAGGCGCTGGGAAGCTATTGGTGACCTTGTGTTGGCTTGGACGTCTTCGGAGCGCGGTGGATTCCTCGTCGTAGTAAAGCTCCACCGCGGAAGCCCCTGTTCCACGTGGTAGGGCCTCGTCGTCGCGCCAACCTCTGAGTAAGATCCCCGACCACTTTCACCGTGTTGTTAGGAGTGCATTGCGCCTGTCCGTAGTGATTCAGAGTAGCGTAGCGCCGGGTTGGGGGAGCTCGCCGGACTTCTCAGCCGTTGGTGTGGTGGCGCTGCCGTCGCGGGGTAGGAGGAGGAAGAAGTGTTGTGAGCCGCTGATGTGCAGATGAACGGTTCAGATCAAAACGGGGCGCGCTACTTCGGCTAGGTACGTGGTGGCCATCTGATCGGTGATAGACGGGTGGGATTAGGACTCGGTTATTTTAAATCGCGACCATTGAGACTAGATCGGACGGTCCGCATCGTGTACCGGTTCGATGTAATATGGATCTAATCTCCGCCCTTTAAATCTAATCGGATGGTCACGATAGGCCCATACCCCTTCAGCCACACCATTTTTCATATGAGTCCCTCGGGTTAGGTTAAAATAACCCGCCATCCACCTCCACTGTTCACTGAGTCTGGGGATTCTTACCCCGGAGCCCCTGGTCTATCCAGAAATTGAGGCCAGTCCAGAGCCTGTTGTAAATTGAATAAATTAATTAGAAAATAGATTTTAATATGAAAATAAATGCTAGGAATTGGATAATCCATAGAAAATTCATATTAGCTCCAAATTGAGCCATTCCAATTTCTAAAATTTTGTAATAATATTCTCTATCATTTAGTATCACTGTTTTGACATGAACTCTGTTAGAAAATTTATTTATCATTTAACCCTATTTCAGGCACATTAAATCTTAAAAAAAATTCATAACTTGAATTCTATAACTCTAAATTTAGTGATTCCAATTCCTATGATCTCATTTTAATGTATAGATTTTTACTGTATATTTTATTTACATGTTTGGTGCAATGTTAATTTTTGCTATACTATGTATGTATTGTGTTGATGCGAGTAGACGAGCAAGCCACTGTGGATTCTGAGGTTCAGCAAGTAGAAGTAGCTGAGCAGGAGCTCATTGAAGGCAAGTTGTGCCCTTGATCACTTACTTTTCCCAGCCATGTTCTTATTAATTTTAATGATCTGCATAGGTTAATTTTGATGGGAGCCTTTATGTTACCCCAGTTTTGATTACCTCTATACCTTGTTCACCCCTGAAATATTTTTGCGTAGTACTTGCTATTGCTTTATGTGGATTGGGTATGGAGATACACTACTCATGATTATTCTGTTATTATCTTGTTATTATTACTGTCCATGTTAAGATCATTAAATTAATGGGAACGTGGAGCGACCACCCGGGAAAACAGTGCTACCACAAGGGTTTAATGGGACGCCCTTGGCTGATTAACTAGGAAAGCTAGTGGAGGGCTACCTTACCCGAAAGGGGCAAGGGCAATAGGGGAGTGGTCAGCGTAGGGAGGTCCTTGTTTGATTTTGCTGCGATGGCGGTCAGACAAGAACCCTGCACTGGAGCTTCCTATAAACTGTAGCGGGTAGTCTGAAGCTAGTGGAACTTTGTAAAGGCCTCGTAGTGTTACCCTGCCTCGCTTCCTTGGTAGAGGTGTATGGGATTCATGACCCCTTGGCAGATGGGTAACACGGCTTGTGGGTAAAGATGCGCAACCTCTGCAGAGTGTAAAACTAGTATACTAGCCGTGCTCACGGTCATGAGCGGCTCGGACCCTCACATGATTAACTATGGAACTTAAATTTAATTTGACATTTGCATCGCATTTGGGATTACTTTACTATTACTGTTCTTCATTATTATTAAGGTTTGGTATTTACTTACACTTAGTAACTGCTAATAAAATTTTGACCAACTACTTAAAAGCAATGCTCAGCTTTAACCCCTATCACTGATTAGCCTTACACATCACATGAACTCACACCTTTGTGAGTTTATGTCCACTGGTTCCCCACAACTTGTTGAGCTATGATCATGTGTGAGCTCACCCTTGCTGTCTCACACCCCCCCACAGGAGAAGAGCAGGTGGTTCAGGAGGAGCCACAAGGCGAGGAGTATGATCTGATCTAGGTGGCGTTTCTCAGTTGACATTGGCGCCATCGATCCTTAGTTCGTTTTATGTTTACACTTTTATTTTGTAATAAGTCTTCCGCTATGTAATAAATACTCTGATGTTTTGTGACATTTATCTCTATACACTCTGTTATTATATATGTTGTCTTCTTGGCGCATGTATGAGATGCACCCGGCTTTGTTCCTTAAAACCGGGTGTTACAGTGCACCACCGGACACTGTCCGGTGCCCGATTTCCTTCCAAAAGTGGCACAGATGACCGTTGCAGTCTTGGAGCCGTTGGCGCATCGGACACCGTCCGGTGCGCACCGGACAGTCCGGTGCCCCATCTGACCGTTGGCTCGGCCACGCGTCACGCGCGGATTGCGCGGCCGACCGTTGGCTCACCGGACAGTCCGGTGAATTATAGCCGTACGTCGCCAGACTTCTCCCGAGAGCGGAGACTTCGCCGCAGCTGACTCACCGGACACTGTCCGGTGCACCACCGGACAGTCCGGTGATTTATAGTCGTACGCCGCCGACTTCTCCCGAGAGCAGCCTATTCGCCAGAGTTCAGCCTGGCGCACCGGACACTGTCCGGTGCACCACCGGACAGTCTGGTGCACCCAGACCGAGCTGTCTTTGGCTGAACAAAGCCATCTCTTTTCCAATTTGATTTCTCCTATTTCCAGCACTTAGACACATATGTTAGTACACAAAAACCAATGTACTAAGTCTGGAAACATACCTTCTCTTGGATTTTCAACTCTCTAGCACTTGACATGCTTAAGATTGATGTTGGACTCATAAATCATAAAGTCAGCTTAACTTGATCTACACTGACATTTCTGAGCTCCAACATCCTGCAAAGGTCACATAGAGTATCTCCAAACATAGGAACAACCCAAACTGAAGGTCAGAGTGCACTTAGCTCTTTTGGGCTGCTTCCAGTTCTATTTTTGACATTTGTTCTCGTTCTAGTGACCTTGTTCTCCTTCTTAGAGCTTGGTCTTGAGCCTTATGACTTACACCACATAACTAGAGATGTTTCCTCATTGGTTGTAAGTCACGTCCTTATGTAGTGATCCTTGATGTGCCGTAGCTGTTCTCAACTCGATCACCCTTGACTTTGCAAGTCTTCTTCTTCACCCTAGGCTTTGGGTTCCTCAGCCTCTTTGACCTTCTTCCATGCACTTGGTACCTCGAAGCTCTTCTTGCCTCCGTCCCTGGCTTGATCAGTTGTCTCCGAGCTATGCACCTGAGTCTCACTTTATGCAATGTCCATCTTACTCGTGATGTCCATTATGAATCCATAATCCAGTTCTTGGACCATCACATTTGTTCACTTGTGTTGAACCCTGTTAGCTTTACATTATGCACCTGTTCAATACTTAGTACACTTGTAAGTCCTTTAATTGAGTTGTCATCCAAACACCAAAACTTCACAAGAGAGCTTTCACATATACGTAGAACTCCAATAAAGATGAAGGGGTTGATGAGAAATTGGCTAGTTCAGGACAAGTGCTTGAACTAGGATAGAAAGAACTCTAGATGCAGGTAAGTTTACCTAACCTGAAAATAAAACTGGATTTTTAAGGATCCACTTTTAGTAAGCAATTATGCAAAACAGAGTCTTTGATCTTGAGATACCTTACCTTGACTCCCTTATAACCAGCATACCCTTGAGAGTCTTTTCTTTAGTCGGGTAAGACTTGCTGAGTAATTCCATACTCAGGGTTTATTCCCTATTGTTTTTAGCTGAGGAAGCAGCAAATTTTTGTTGCTTTTGTACCAAGGTGGTGTCAAATGAAGAAAAGCAAGATTGAAGATGCGGGAGGACCTAGTCCTCCATAAAACTTTTATGTAAGAACTTATCGGGAGGAGTTTTTACCTCCCTTGGTATTGTAATAATAAGTACTCAACACTCGTTTTATAACTCTGGTCTGTAATAGATAACTTGATCTTACTTTCGAAATAAATGTAAGTTTATGTAATTGCTTCCGCATTTCTATATCTCTGATGTTCTGTAATGTCTGCAAGACGGGTAAAATGTTCCTGGAAAGGTAAGAAAGAAGATACCAAACTTCTCAAGTGATTCAGGAACATCTACAGGGTTGTCTGGTGTCTGTTGGACAAGGACAACTGTAGATGGGCCTAATGACTTGGGAGCTTTCGTCACCGCTGATATCGGAGCGAAGCCCTTCTCTGCAGATATTATGAGTCATCTTCAAAAAGATTTTCTACAGACTTATCTAGAAAAAGGTTTCTTCCATTCTTACCCCTTATATCTGAAGAATCTATATGAAAGACCAGATAGGAGGAGTGCAATATATAGAAGGTATGAATCAACTAAGGTTGGTTCAGTAATTATACATGCATCATGCTAAGAACTATGCTAATAAAATTTTCCCCCTAAGAAAAATGCCGCCACGCACAAGGAAAACTGCGCGCAAGTCAACTAACCCAATTGGTGTACCTCGTCATCAACTCGCTCCCAGGCATGATGATAGCAGCAGCAGGAGCAATGATCCAATCGGGGATCTTGAAGCCCGAGTGAATCAGCTTCAAACGGAGCTTCAACGTAGGACGAACATATGGGTCACGGATGGCGACAGAATAAATGAAATAAGAAGCCACATCCGCCGCCTGCAGGATCAGCTCGCTGATCGAGACTTAGCGCTTGACTGGGCGGTTCAGTCTCGTTCGCTCGCCTGGGCTAAGGAAGCAAAGGCGCGAGCCCGAGTCGAAGAACTAAGCTTAGCTATTGATAATCTGCAGGTGTGACGGAACCTCCCAAGTCATTAGGCCCACCTATAGTTGTCCTTGTCTAACAGACATCAGACAACCCTGTAGATGTTCCTGAACCACTTGACAAGTTCGGTATCTTTTCTTACCTTTCCAGGAATGTTTCACCCGTCTTGCAGACATTACAGAACATCGGAGATATCGAAATGCGGAAGTGATTACATAAACTTACATTTATTTAAAAGTAAGATTAAGTTACTTATACAGACCAGAAAATATAAACGAGTGCAGAGTAACATTATTACATAACCAAGGGAGGCAAAAACTCCTCCCAATAAGTTTTACATAATAGTTTTCTTATGGAGGACCAAGTCCTCCCGCATCCTCACTCTTGCTTTTCCTCCTGAGGAACCACCTTGGTATAGAAGCAACAGAAATCTGCTACTTCCTCACCTAAAAACAACGACGGAATAAACCCTGAGTATGGAATTACTCAGCAAGTCTTACCCGACTAAAGAAAAGACTTTCAAGGATATGCTGGTTATAAGGGAGTCAAGGTAAGGTATCTCAAGATCAATGACTCTATTGCTGCATAAATGCTTACTAAAAGTGGATCCTTAAAATCCAATTTTATTATCAAGTTAGGTAATCTTACCTACATCTAGAGTTCTTGCTAGCCTAGTTCAAACACTCATCCTGAACTAGCCAAGTTCTTAATCCATCCTTCAACTTTACTGGAGTTCTACGTATAGGGCAGTGACTAAGTCTTCATAACCGCGAAGGTACAGCGATCCGAATCGATTATACTCAGCTGAGGATCTCCGATCACACGACATATGTAGCACTTAACCCTTGCATATGTCAACCCGCCACCAGGTTTCTTAAGACCAGATCAGGTTCACGCAAACCGAGAGCACAGATACACCACCGTCCAGCCTCTTGCTACGGAGGGTACACGCTACTCTCGCCACCGCTCCACGCCCATTTTGTGATATCTTATTCTAGCCTTAGTCTGCCCGAGGCAAGGCTTACCCATGACGAGGCATGTGACCAGTTAAAGGGTCCTCGATCATCAAGCCTATATCGACAAGGTCCTTAATCGACTCAGACGGAGACACTACACCGAGACTCTCTTCTCGTGCAAGTCACCCGCTCGGTCTTAGCTTAATCATTTCAACCCAAAAACTTGGTACCTGGCAGAGGTACATCTTTTCCGATGTTGAATCCATCACGGCCATGATGGATCCACCATCAAGTTTTATTTTCAAAAACAAACCACCCACTTTGCCAATCATCTTTTGTAAAACAAAATCCTTTGTTTTGCTAGAGCAATACTAAGCATGGTAAAAACCTTTTGTAAAACAGGGTAGCAAGGAAGGTAATCAAGGAAGGTAATGCAGGAATTGTTTAGCAATCAACTCCTATTACTTAATGCAGCAAGCAAGTGAGAAAGATTTTAAAAACATCAAGGAAGGTGGCAAATGCACCGGGGCTTGCCTTCGTTAGTTGGTGAGTCAGGCTCAGGCCCGCAGATGTCAAAGTAAAGACAAGATCCTGCCTGAGAGTCCGAAGGTGGTGGTGCCTTTTCTTCACTCACTTCAACTTCTTCTTCGTTTTCTAAACATAACCACATATATGTATAAGAATGAATGCCATGTAATGCTCATGAGAATGCAAAGGTAATAGAAACTTATTATCTAAAGTCTTGAATACAACTTTCTTTCACGGAACTCCGAGAACTTAGGGTTTCTAGAGTCAGTAAAGGAGTTCATAGAGCAGGGGTGGGGGTTTTGGGTTCTAGTTATCAAACATGGTCTAAATCAAACCAAATTCTTCCCAAGGCTTCTAAATAATGTGTAGAGCTTATGTAAAAAGTTTGAGCAATTTTGGGATTATTATCTATTTTCTAAAAATCCAAAACTACTGCTTTAAACTACTTTAAATTCCTTAAAAATCCTTATTTAACTTAAAAATCATGAAACTATTTTTATTAAATACTATGGAAAATAAGAAGTCTAGGAAAATTGGTTTCACAATTTTAGGATTTTTCTACAATTTTTAACAGATTTCCAAAGTTTTACTAAAAAAGAAAAAGGAAAAGGTTGCAAGAGTAGTGGGCTGATTTCGGCCCACACAGCCCAGATCCATGCAGAAGCACGCCCGCGCCCGCGCACGTACTGGCGGCTTTGCAGAAAGGCCCTCGGAGTTTTATCTAACTGGAGACGGGTTCGGTTACTATTCTTATGAGTCTCTGACGATTTGCAGAAATGTCCCTATAGTTCTAATTCTTTACACCTTGAAGCCCTCGACGGCGGACGGCGATGCGCAGGGCTCCGACGAGCACGTGAACCGGCCATTTCGCTCAGCGATCGGTGTCCTACTTTGGCCGAAGCCAAATTCAAGTTCTAAGGACCATTTCCCCCCAATCAATTTTATAACCGGGGCTTTGAAACAACTAGTTCATGGTGACAGGCGGATGGTTATAGGGACGAACGTGTTCCGGCCAAACGACGGCGGGGACGACCAAATTGAGGCTGAGGAAGGGTTCACGGGTTCACCAGGAGTTATGCACACACTTTGGTTTAGGCAGAATACGAGCCGAAGAGCAGGTCGACAGTGAGGGTGGGTCACGACGGCGTTTTACAGAGCAGGGTGCGTTCCGGTGATGGGCTTCGACCAAATTCCAATTGTTCAGTACAGAGAGCAATAGGAGACTATACACGAGCTAGAACAGAGAGTAATTGAGAAACTACCCACCCGAAGAGCGCTGTCCGCGGTGAAGTTCTTCACGGCAGAACTAAGAACAGACGAGAGGGAGATTTGGGGACTACGTGGGTTTTCCGGTGGTATTGAGTCGGGCGCTTAGTCGCTGGGGTGCGGGATATGGTGAAGAAGCAGCGTCCGCGCTCAATTTATAGACTACCGGTCAGAATCGGATGAGAACCGCGGACATTAGATTACGCAGGCGAGCTCAC
This sequence comes from Zea luxurians, assembly GCA_029449295.1. Classification (NCBI taxonomy): domain Eukaryota; kingdom Viridiplantae; phylum Streptophyta; class Magnoliopsida; order Poales; family Poaceae; genus Zea; species Zea luxurians. The sequence continues at coordinate 35,993,343 of JAOPSE010000001.1, read as the reverse complement.
CGCGCGGTGGAATCCGGTGATGGCACGGTGGCCGCCGTTTAACCGGAGCCTGCCACCTCAACGTTTTGAAGCCACGTCGCAAAAGCCTTTAACCGTGGCCGCCGACGACCATCCCATGCTACGGTGGCGTTCTTATCGCCGGCGAGGGGCTGATTTTTGTCCACGGCGCGATATTTCTGAAGACCTGTGAACAGTGCGCCAGACTCAGTGAAAAACTTATCTGACAGATCAAATTGGAGCTTGATTTTCTCCCAGATTCTTGTGGTAACTGTTGGAACTTGCTCACAGGCGCAAGTTGATCCAACGGGGGGGGGAGTGATAGCGCAAACAGGGTTTAGCACGAGATGGCAGAAGCTTTTTTCATCTAGCCTCTCAAGGGCACTGTGCGGGGGTATTTATAGGTGTCCAGGTACCCAGCGTCCCGTGTTAAGGACGCATGTGCCCTCAGACACCTAGGTTATCCCCGGAATATTCCCATAAAGCGGGGTTACAGACTGTAATTACAGGGACGCCTTTATAAATTAGGCCCGTAACACGCAGCGGCCACGCAGGGCCTGTCACAATGGGCCGGATCACACGTGGGCCTCCGCGCTGGACGAGGCCGCATGGTGGGATGACCTCGCCACGGGTCTTCGTCCGATGTCGTATGGGGCGAAGGGTGTCCCTGCCCGTTGTCTTGTCTCCGTTGGGCCGGCGTTTACGGCGAAGGCCCCGAGCGAAGGGTGGCGTCTTTGCCTTCGCCCCAACATTTGCCCTCCGAGGGACCAGTTCGACTAAGTCATCTGGTGCCGAAGACGTCGCTAGATGGCGGAGACGCTGCCCTCGCTCGAAGTGGTTCCGCGGGGGTTTTTGACATGACCGTTGATTGACGCCGTACTGTAGGACTGCGGGTTTCCCGAAGCGCCGCGCCCTGTGTATAAAAGGGGCGGGGGGCGGCGCGTTTTGAAATTTATTCTTCCACGCTCCGTGAAAACCCTAGCCGCTTTCTCCACCGTCTCTGCTGCTCGTCTGCCCTCCTTGCTCTTGTTCGCCGGAGATCTGGCTCGAGTGAAGCAGACCGCCCGCCGCCGCCGACGGTACGTAGCGATGCTGACCTCTTCTTCTTCTGCTGCCGCTTCGCCGCCGGCCGACGCGTCGTCTGAGGAAACGCTGGGTACTGTGGCGGCGGAGGAGTTGCGCGCCGACGATACTGTGGATTTTGGTGTGTCGCGGATGTCGTCGGCCCACGTGCAAGATATGCATCGGCTTGGTTACTTTGGCGGCGGGGTCGCTCGTGTCCCGGGGACAGAGGAAGTCCCCGAGCCGGAAGGCGAGTTGGTTGTGTTCGAGGCGTTCTTTGCCGCTGGTCTCCGCCTGCCTGCGCACCGATTTCTTGGAGAAGTCCTACGCAGATTTAATGTTCAGATCCATCAGCTGACTCCGAATGCCGTGGTGGCTCTGTCGAAGTATGTCTGGGCGACGACTTCGTATGGCGGGCAGCCATCAATCGAAGTCTTCGCGAAGTATTATTGCCTGCACTGGCAGAAGAGGATGATTGGAAGTGAAGTTGCCTAGTTTGGGTCCTGTACATTTACGCCGAAGACCGGCAAGACCACGATGCAGGTAGTTGAGTTGGTTCCTTGTGCCCGCAACAAGTGGGGCAATTGGCAGGATTTTTGGTTCTACGTCGCGGAGGGTATAGCCGAAGACCATCCGGGGCTCCCCGTGTCCGAGATGTGCTCGCATTTTTACTCAGCATACCCGCCTTTTGAAGTGGCGGATGAGGATGCGGACGAAGGGGCCCTTCGGTGCGCCGCCGGCCTGAGCAGCGGGCGCGATTTGGTTGAGGAGTTTGTGGCGTTCAGGGTATGGCCTTTGGCGCATGGCTGGGCGCTGGGCGAAGTGTGCCCTCGCCAGATGCCTTCCCATGGTGGGAAGCTGGTGCGAAGTCCTGCCTTCGCGCTGGATCTGCAGAGTCGCGATCCGGCCGCCTTTGTGCGCAAGGCGGAGGATGGGGCGGTGCGGATCGTGGGTCGGTATGTGCCTAGGACAGAGGGCCAGCGTAGCTGGGACATTCGTGGGTCAAATGACCGCTTGAACAGGGTTTTTGAGTTGAATCGTCTGCCGTATGGCGGTTATCCCGGCCAAGACGATGTGGATCGTCGCGGGAAGAAACCAGTGGTGGAGTCTGGAGACGACCCCGCGCCGGCGGCCGCCCCGTCCTCTAAGAAGAGGAAACTAGGTACTGCTGTGGGAGGACTTGGGGTTTCTGATGGTTTTGCTAGAGAATTGATGAGGACATGCGCGGCCCCGGGGGGAAGGATGTCTTCGCCCGAGCTCCGGGAGTCTTCGGCGCGAATGCTGAGGGTTACCGGGGGTTGGTGGCCTAAGAATGTTCCTGTCCCCCGCGCGGCCGGTGAAGACTTTTTTACATCTCGCATGGTTCGTGCTTGGAAAGTGTTTCCTTACGGGCAGAATATTGCTGCTGTTGTGTCGGCAGTGATGGACAAGGATCGCCAAGGAGCTGCACAGAAGCGCCAGGCGGTCGTCAGGCTTCATGAAGCCAGGCCGAAGAGGCAGCGGGGGGCTGCGAAGGCTACTGCCCCCGGCGGAGGCCAGCTGCCGCTGGCGGCTAAGTCGGCCGTCCCTGCATCCAGTAGGGCGCCGGACGCTGCGAAGGCGGCTGTCACCGGTGGTCCCAAGTCAGCGAAGGCGGCCCCTTCGTCCAGCGGGGTGCCGGAGGCTGCGAAGGCGGCTCGAGGGTTGCCGCCCCCTGGCAAGCGCGTTGCTGACTTCGCCACCGACATTAGTGTGGACGATTATCTTGTTGGTAAGTCGTTGGCTCAAGTTTTTTTTAATTTGTTGATGCGTCGCAGGGTCGGACGAAGACCAGCTTGTTGTTGTTCCGCCTGCCGCGGCGGCCACGGTGGCTGCCGTGGTGCCAAGGGCGAAGGGCAGTGCTCTTTGTGCCGGCGGCGAGATACCGACACTCACTGCCGTCAGGGACGAGGCGGGTGCCGTGTCCCGCCGGCTGGAGGAGATGAAGGAGGCACTAAGTTAGGTGCATTGAGCTAGGCCTCGGTTTTTTTTAACCGGCTTCGCCGGGGCTGTGGTCTTATGTGTGTCTTGTAGGCGGCTGACTTCGCAAACCGCGCGGCGTCGGGGGCCCTGACGGCAATTGTGTCTGCCGAAGTCGAGAGACTTCGGACGCAACATGCTGACGCCGTCCGGGAAAAGTCGGCCGCCGACAGTAAGTGCCGCAAGCTGGCGGACAAGGTGGCTGTGCTGGAGGGTGAGAAGGCTGACCTCCGGCGCCAACTGGCGGCGGAGAGGGAGGAGGCTAATGAGGCCCTCGCCAAGGCGCAGGCTGCGCAGGCGGAGGCCAATTTGGCGCGGGCGGAGGGCAGCCTTGCCAGGCAGCGCGCCGAGCAGCTGGAGGAGCGGCTCAGCGCGCTGCAGAGCCGTGTGGAGAGGGCCGAGGCCTCAGCGTGCACGGAGGCTGAGCGGACGCGCAAACAGCTTATGGATTCATACCGTGAGCTGGGCGCGCGGACCGCTGAATTTGAAGTGCCGGATCGAGAGCCCGGACTTCGCTGCCTTGAGTGGGTGCAGGAGGAGCTGCAGGCGCTCCCCACCATCGTGGAGGGGTTTATGTCTTATGCCTCTCTGGTCACTTGCGAGGGGGCGATGAACGCGCTCTCTCGCGAAGGGTGCCGGCACTATGAGGTCTTCGACCAAGCTGATGAGGATTTGGAGCGTGATATCTACAAGGTTGAGGACCCTATAGTGAAGGAATCCGCCGGAGCCCTCTACGACCGGATGTGGGGCCCCCACGGTCGAGAGGTGGTAAGGGAGCGGGCTGAGATGGCGAGGAGTCAGGTAATGTTTGGCTTTTGTTTGGTGTTTGTTTAATGTGGGTTAAATGTGGGTTTGCTGAGTCTGTGTGCTGTGTCTCAGGCGGCGCGTGGTGAGAGGGTGGATGACTTCGGGGCTTTGAACAGCGCGCTGCCTGACCTGGAGCCGAACCCGGCGGCGGCTGTGTCCGAGGCCGCTCCGGAGCCGCCCCCGGAAATCGCCGAAGGCGTTCCCGATGCCCCTGCAGCCACTGCGGCCGGCGGAGACCCGTCGTCAACTGCTGCGCCGAGGGCTGAGGATCCTGTGGTGGTGGCTGCGGAGGCTCCCGTGACGGCTAGGTCTTCGCAGGTGGCCTAGTGGGTGTGGGTAGTTAGGAAATTTTGGATATTGTTGCTGAACCTTGGTTGCTGCGTAGGTTCAAGATTTTGGGCCTGCGCACGCAACCGCTACTGCTAATTTTTTGGCGGCTTCGACCGTGGATGATGGGAATAAATCGGATGAGTCTGCGTCTAAATTTTCCGAGTTCGGTGACTCTGGGAGCTCTGTTGAATGGACCGAAGAGTCGTCGGATGAGGACTTGGACTACTTTGCGGCCTTGGATGTGGCAGTGGCGGAGGCTTCGTCGCAAGCTGCGGATGCTGATGTTGTGTCTGGTCTGAGTACTAGGCGTAGGCGGCGAAGGGCGGTTGCGAAGCGTAGAGTGAGTGGAGCGGACGTCGGTCGGCTTCGTGTGAGTGGGGCTGGCAGGCAGGAACTGTTGTCCTTGTCGGCCGCTGTGAGTGCAGGTGAGGGGGAGTTGCGAAGTCTTTTTGCGGGTGAGGAGCTTAGGATAATGTTATTTAACTATAGGGAGATGGGAATTATTCCGAAGGTCGAGCCGATGTAGAATGCGATGCCCTCGCTTGTACATGTGTAATGGCTTGTATGATGAGGTTGTGTGCCTTCGCACACTCGGCTATGTTCGCGAGGGCGTTAAGTGCTTGGTCTGGTGTGTTGGTTATGTTGGTCTGGTGCGCATGTAGTCGGCCTTTGTGCGGACAGTTTAGTGTAGCCGTTTTTGCACTTGTTAGGCTTCGTGCGGCTGTACCATTGTAATCGGTTCGTCGGACTTGTTGCGCTGTCCCTGCTGCACCCTGAGGCGACTTCTGCAGGGATAGTGTTCGCGGCAAACTAGAATTTTTCGCACTTATTGTGCTAGCCCGTCTGCACCCTTAGGCGATTGTTGCCCGGGTAGTCTTCGCGGAAAACCTCGATTTTTCGTATTTGTAGCGCTAATTCGGCGGCACCCTTAGGCGACTTCTGCACGGATAGTCTTCGTGGAAGACTTCGATTTTTCGCACTTGTTGTGCTAGTCCGGCTACACCCTTAGGCGACTTCTGCGCGGATAGTCTTCGCGGAAGACTTCGATTTTTCGCACTTGTTGTGCTAGTCCGGCTGCACCCTTAGGCGACTTCTGCGCGGATAGTCTTCGTGGAAGACTTCGATTTTTCGCACTTATTGTGCTAGTCCGGCTGCACCTTTAGGCGACTTCTGCGCGGATAGTCTTCGTGGAAGTCTTCGATTTTTCGCACTTGTTGTGCTAGTCCGGCTGCACCCTTAGGCGACTCCTACGCGGATAGTCTTTGTGGAAGACTTCGATTTTTCGCACTTGTTGTGCTAATCCGGCTGCACCCTTAGGCGACTTCTGCGCGGATTTGTCGCACGCGAGGGCGGCTGCTGCTGGGCCTCGCGGTGACTTTGTATTAGTCGAATGTCGAAGACCGTTGATGCGGTCTTTTTTCGACGTGGATTTTCCGGGGGATTTTTCTCTTGTATATTACATGACTCCGCCACGTTAAAAACCTCACCCCCCGGGAGGAAAAGAGTGCGGGCCAGAACAAAATTGTTTTTGCAAATTACAAGGGCGGGCTGGCCCTGATGAGTCAAACAAAAAATTTGCGCAGATTATCAATGTTCCAGGAATGCTGTAAGTCTTCGCCGGTTGGCGTTGCAAGCCTGTATGCGCTGGGGGAGGCCTTCGACTTGACAATGTAAGGGCCCTCCCACATGGGCTCTAGCTTGCCTCTGGACTCTGTTTGAGCTGTCCGGATGAGGATGAGGTCCCCTTCGCTGAATTCCCTTGGGATGACTGCCTGGTCGCGCCATGCTTTTGTCTGGGCTTGGTATTTGTCCAGAGCCTGTAGGGCGAAGACGCGGTCTCCGTCGATGAGATCCTTCGAAGTTGGCTCATCTACGTCTAGGACGGCCGACGCGGCTGTCCGAGGCGACCCATGCTTTATTTCTTGTGGGGTCATGGCCTTCGATCCGTATAATAGGCGGAAGGGGGTAAACCCAGTCGCCCTGCACTCGGTTGTATTCAGTGCCCAGACCACTTCGGGTAACAGGTCGGGCCACTTGCCTTTTTTGTCGTCAAGGAGCATTTTCTTGACAGCTGTGAAAATTTTGCCGTTGGCGCGCTCCACGACTCCGTTGGACTGGGGGTGGTACACGGAGGCGAAGGCAAGCTTGGTGCCGATGGAGAAGCAGAAGTCTTTGAAATCTTGGTTGTCGAACTGCTTGCCATTGTCGACCGTGAGTTCGGATGGTACTCCGAAGCGGCAAACAATATTTTGCCAGAAGAATTTCTGGGCCGTCTTCGATGTGATGGTGGATACTGCCCTCGCTTCAATCCATTTAGTGAAGTATTCAACGGCTACAAAGGTGAACTTGAGGTTCCCCTGAGCCGTGGGCAGGGGCCCGACGATGTCTAGGCCCCAGCGCTGAAGGGGCCACGTGTGGGCGATCAGCTTCGTGAACTGCGAGGGGCGCCCCGAGCGTGGGGAAAATTTCTGACAGGCTTCGCAGGATCTGACAACCCGATGTGCGGCGTAGATAATGGCGGGCCAGTAGAAGCCTTGTCGTATCACCTTTGCCGCTAGGGCCCTGGGGCCTGCGTGGGAGCCGCAGGTCCCCCTATGGACTTCGCGCAGGATTTGAACGCCCTCGGTCTCGGTGACGCACTTAAGCATCGGCTGGCTGACCCCCTTTTTGTACAGTTGGCCCTCGATCAATGCGAAGTCCCGGCTTCGGTGGTGGAGGCGCTTGGCCTCGTTGCTGTCCACTGGGTGATAGAACCCTTGCAGGTACAGGGTTATTGGCGCCCGCTAGTCTTCGGTCATGATAAGGTTGATCATGCGCTGGCCCTCGCTGTCGTTGGTTATTTGGAGCCCTTCGGGGCTGCGGACGGCTGGTGTGCCGATGACGTGATAGAACACGTCGGAGGGGAGGGCTTCACCCCTGGCGGTCGCCTTGGCCAATGCGTCAGCTTCTTCATTCTTGGCCCGGTCCACATGCTGCAAAGTGAATCCCTTGAATTGTTTCTCAAGGCTTCGGATGGCCGCGAGGTACTGCATAAGTGCGGGGTCCTTTGCTGCATAGTCTTTTTCGACTTGGCCGACGACTACTCTGGAGTCTGTTCGGACTATGCAGGTGGTGACGCCGAGGGCTCTTGATTTGCGGAGGCCGAGGATGACAGCTTCGTATTCTACGATGTTGTTTGTGCATCTGTCAGATTCTAGGGCGAAGCTTAAGCGTGCCGCGTATCTGTGCTTGACCCCGGCGGGTGAGGTGATGACTACAGCAGCGCCTGCCCTCGCATGGCACCAAGCGTCGTCGCAATGGATTGTCCAAACCCTCTCTGCGGACGGCTCTGGCTGTGTTATTGGCCCGGTCCAGTCGACGATGAAGTCTGCTAAAACTTGTGACTTGATCGCAGTCCTGGGCTCGAAAGTGATGTGGTAGCCGGAGAGTTCGGCTGCCCATTTGGCGATCCGTACCGATGCCTCCGGGTTTCTGAATAATTCGCCGAGTCCCCTATCTGAGGTGACGCGGACCTTGAATGCTTCAAAGTAGTGGCGCAATTTGCGCGAAGACATAATAACTGCATATGCAATCTTTTCGAGCTCCGTCATGTAACACTTTGACGGTGTGAGCACCTCGGAGACATAATATACTGGGCACTGCCTGATCATGCCCTCTACTGACTGCTCCTGAACCAGTGCCGCACTAACCGCGTGCGGCGAAGCCGCGACGTAAAGCAACAGTGGTAGCGAAGAGTCGGGGCTCGTAAGGACGGCCAACTCCATCATGTACTGTTTTAGTGAGGCGAAGGCCGCCGCCTGCTCTGGTCCCTAAGCGAAGTCTTTTGCGCCGCGGAGTGTTTTGAGGAAGGGAAGACTTCGCTCAGCAGATTTGGAAATGAACCTGTTGAGGGCGGCCAATCTGTCCACCAGACGCTGGACCTCTCTGGCTGACTGCGGGGGCGTCAAGTTGATGATGGCCTGGATTTTGGTTGGGTTGGCCTCGATGCCGCGGTGCGATACCAGATAACCCAATATTTTCCCCTGGCGAACACTGAAGACGCATTTATCGAGGTTGAGGCGAAGTCGTGCGTCCCGCATGTTCGCGAATGTCTCGGCGAGGTCTGCGAGATGGTCCTCTTTATTCCTGCTGGCGACGACGATGTCGTCCACGTATGTGAATACGTTTCTGCCGACCTGCCCTTCGAGCACTATTTTGGTGAGCCGGGAGAAGATGGACCCGGCATTCTTGAGTCCCTCCGGCATTCTTATAAAGCAATATGTGCCGAAGGGTGTTATGAAGCTGGTGCTGGCCTTGTCCTCCTCCTTCATGTATATTTGATGATAACCAGAGAAGCAGTCGAGGAGTGACATGACCTCGCACCCGGCCGCGCTATCGACTATTTTGTCGATTTGGGGCAATGGGAAGTTGTCCTTTGTGCAGGCCTTGTTGAGGCTGGTGAAGTCTATGCACATTCACCACTTGCCGCTCTTTTTCTGCACCATTACCACGTTGGAGAGCCGCGTGGGGTAAGCCACTGGCTCGATAAATTTGGCCTCTAGGAGGTGGTGTACTCTGCCTTGGCGGCTTCTATCTTCTCGTCGGACATTTTGCGAAGCCGCTGTTTTTTCGGTCTCACCGAGGGGTCGATTCCCAGGCTGTGCTCGATTATGGATCGACTGACCCCGACCAGGTCGAGGGCTGACCAAGCGAAGACGTCCTTGTTCTTGGATAAGCAGCACAGGAGTTTTTCCTCGTCATGCGAGGTGAGGTCTTCGCTGATCGTGACTGTTTGCTTGGGTGTGGCCAGGTCGAGGGGAACAGTCTTGGTCCTGTCGTTGCTTTGCAGCTGCGCCTTGTGCTGTTTTTCAGTTGGGCTGGCGGGCGCTGGGGCTTCGCGCTGGGCCGTGAGGCAGTGGACATTTCTTTGCCCGGGGACGAAGTCCCGCTCTATGTTGCACGCAGTCTGCTGATTGCCGTAGACCGAAATGGCGCCCAATGGACCTGGTATCTTCATGCACAGGTACAATCCGTGAATGGCTGCCTCAAACTTGTTGATGGAGCCCCGAACCCATGATGGCGTTGTACGGATACACCATGTCGACGATGTCAAAGGTTATTTGCTCACTCCGGGCATTGGGAGCTACACCGAAGGAGAGAGGCAACTCTATTTTGCCAATAGGAAAAGTGCCCTTGCCGCCGAAGCCGTACAACGGATTGTCCGAAGGCTTGAGCAAGCTGTGGCTTATGCCCATGCGATCGAAGGCATGGAGAAAAATGATGTCTGCCTGACTGCGATTATCAACGAGGACTTTGTGCAGGTCCCAGCCTGCCACGCTGCAGTTGATGACCATGGCGTCGACATGGGGGGCGCTGCGCAGGTCGACATCTCGGGCGTCGAAAGTTAGCGGTACGTGGGACCACTTCGTCTGCACGACTGGACCGGTGATGGCGACGTGGTTGATGCTGCGGTAGTGGTCCCGCTTCTGTCGCTTGGTGTCGAAGTCGACACTGGACCCCCCAGTGATCATATGAATGACTCCGCGATACGGCTGATCGGCGAAGTCTTCTTGCTTGGGTGCGTGGGGGTGGGGGATGTTTTGTTGTTGCTGGTGTGGAGGCGGGGGTGGGGGAGGCACGATTTGTACTTCCTGATGGTGTTGGTAAGCGTGGTGCGGTGGATGCGGGGCGGGGGCGTGGATATATGGTGGAGGGTGTTGCTGATAAGTGTCCGCGACGTCCCTTGGGTTGTCGGCCGGCTGCGCCCGTGCCATCCTGTCTCTGGTGGCCTTCGTTTCAGGGCAGTCTTTTGTTTGGTGGGTGCAGTCTTCGCCGTGGACCCGCGATGGCACCCAAGAAAGCTAGCTCGAAGGCTGACGAGGCTGCGAAGGCAGCACTGCTGGCCGCAAGGAAGGGCAAGGCCCTCGCACTCACCCACTCCACTCACCAAGAGGCTGCTGAAGACGACGCCCTCCACACCTGCGGCCCTGAAGGACAACCGCAGCCTCCCCCAGGCTTCGCCCCACCGGAAGGCGTGGACCTCACCGAGGACGGTGAAGTCCTCGGCTTTGCCCCACCGGAGGGCGCGGACCTCACTGAGGACGGTGAAGTCCTCGGCGTTTCAGCGGAAGAACAGCTACAGCTGCATGCACTGCGCCTCAAGAACCGCAATCTCCAGAGGCAAAAAGAGATACTGGAGGCCAAGCGCCAGCGCGTGTCTGCACTAGCCAAGGTGCGGCAAATGATACGCGACGAAGAGCAGAAGGCCCAGGACCTCGAGCGGGAGATCGCGCTGATGCAGCGCGAAGGCCACCTCGGCCTGCAGCATGGGCCACCCCTACAACAACGCGCACAAGTGGAAGACATACGCGAAGGCCACCACGGCCTGCAGCATGGGCCACCCCTGCAACAACGTGCACAAGTGGAAGACATACGCGAAGGCCACCACGGCCTGCAGCACGGGCCACCGCTGCAACACCGCGTGCAGGTGGAAGACCCGCACTTCCCCCAGCGTGACTACGCCTTCCCACACGCCGCGCCATTTCAAGGGGTCAACTACCTCGACGAGCGAAGTCCCCTGGCGCCACATCTGCAAGTAACACCCTGGCCTGCCAACTTCCGGGCAGGGACCTATCCCAAGTACAACGGCAGCACAGACCCAGCTCAGTACATCATGAGTTATCAGGTCTCCGTCGCATCTTCCGGATGGGACGACGCCACAATGGCCAAGTCTTTCATCATCGCCCTCGAAGGCCCAGCTCTCACCTAGTTCACCAGGTTACCCCCGCTGACCATTGATTCCTGGAGAAGCCTAAGGGACAAATTCCTGCTCAACTTCCAAGGGTACTGCCCAGACAACAACGCCTTGGCCGAACTCTCACTCTGCAAGCAACTGGAAAAAGAGACTCTGCGGGAGTATTACCGCAAGTTTCTAACACTCAAGTCACAGCTACCCTCAGTTGACGACCAGATCGCCATTCACTACGCCATCAGTAGCCTCCGCGCCGGCGTCGTTTACAGCCATTGCATCAGGGACCCGCCCAAGAACCTCCAGGAATTATATCAACTATTTGAAAAATATGCCAAATCCGAAGAGCTCCACCAGCGCAAGGTTGAGTCCCAGAGGAAACCCAAAGACGCTCCACAGTCCAGCCGCACGTGGACGAGGACTCCGCAGCCAGACTCCGGCCGAGACGGCCGTAACCAGCAGCAGGTGCACAACATTGCCAACCAGCACCCCGCTGGTGATGCCCCTCGCCGACAGGAATATCCCACCCAGGGCCGCGGAAGTGGAACTCGCGGTAGGGGCCGGGGACTCGCGCAGCCGCCACGCCGATTCTACTGTCTCTTCCACGGTGGGCGCCAAATGTTGGAACTTGCTCACAGGCGCAAGTTGATCCAACGGGGGGGGAGTGATAGCGCAAACAGGGTTTAGCACGAGATGGCAGAAGCTTTTTTCATCTAGCCTCTCAAGGGCACTGTGCGGGGGTATTTATAGGTGTCCGGGTACCCAGCGTCCCGTGTTAAGGACGCATGTGCCCTCAGACACCTAGGTTATCCCCGGAATATTCCCATAAAGCGGGGTTACAGACTGTAATTACAGGGACGCCTTTATAAATTAGGCCCGTAACACGCAGCGGCCACGCAGGGCCTGTCACAATGCGCCGGATCACACGTGGGCCTCCGCGCTGGACGAGGCCGCACGGTGGGATGACCTCGCCACGGGTCTTCGTCTGATGTCGTATGGGGCGAAGGGTGTCCCTGCCCATTGTCTTGTCTCCGTTGGGCCGGCGTTTACAGCGAAGGCCCCGAGCGAAGGGTGGCGTCTTTGCCTTCGCCCCAACAGTAACACAACCCAAACTCTGCAGCAAAGTTGGAGAGCTGTATACCACCTATATTTCGACTATAGTGACTGAGCTCATTTGATCACTAGATCATGGTTGAATTCACACTCAAAGCTGACCCTGTTACACTGAATAGCTGAATTTTAGAATGAAACCAGCCTGACAGCCAAGCTTTGAGCTTAATTATCTCTTAAATTTCCTTAACAACTAGGCTCACAACCTTAAGTAAAGTTGTTCTCCTATGATTGTGCTACACTTTTAATGTGGTGACCTAGGGCAAAAACCCTATAGTTTGAAAGTTACAAGGGCTCAAAGTTGAAGAAAACACACTGATTTCAGACTTAGGCTCAATAGGGCTAAAGGGGTGATTTTTGCAAATTAGTCCAAAACTTAGGGTTTGGCTTGTAAATTCACATATGAGTGACCCAAATGACTTAAGATACTTATTTAACTTGGTTTTTGCACTTTAGTCCAAAAGTGGACTAATTTTGCACATAGGTCCCTAGGGTTTGGTTTTAGGGTTTTCCAGGGTTCCAATTAGGGTTTCTGGTATTTCAGGGGTATAAATGTGATTCAACTTTATTCTTGGGAACCTTTTATGACTATTCCCCTAAGGCTTTTAGATTTTCTCAATTTGGGTTATGTCTTACCCCTTTAATCCCTATTTAGGGTTAAGTTCCCTATCCAGGGTCCTATTTGCAAAACACTAGAACAATACAACTTGTTTGAAATTTTTACCTAGTGAATGCACTCTAGGTAGGTCAAACATATGTAATGCCAATGTTTATGATGCCATGCTCAAGTTTTAGTTATAGTAACACCAGGGGTGTTACAGCAGGCATATTGCAATACCCTACATGAAGAAGTTCATGTACTGTATTCGCAATTGCACCCTAGCGTACCTGCAAACTCTGTCAAGACAGAGGCCGGACCTTCTCATGAAGCTGGAGAAGCTTTTGGTGGTGAACTGGACCTCTTCAAGCCCCCTCCCTCCATGAAGTTGGTTGACGAATGGTCTCCCACGCCCGACAGTGAAGCAACTAAGAGTGATAAGAAGTAGAAATAGTATAGTTGTAAAATTAGTAGTGTTATTGTATAATGGGTACTGTACTCCTGTTGTATAAAAGTCGAGTCTGTATTACTCTTTTTGGTAATGTAAATTGGATGGTTTTTCTTTGGCATATTATATTTGTTTTCAAATGTTTGTTGCCACAGATGCCGTCCAAGACCCGATCACAGGATGTAGCTGGAACCTCCAGTGGGAGGGAGACTACCCCAAATCCACCTCCTGTTCCTCCCACACTTGCCGAGGCGATTGCCGCCTTGGTAAATGCAACCGCGGACAATACCCGTTTCCTACGGGAAATGGCGAGTCAGCAATTTCAGCAGCAAGGCGGACGGGGTTATCCGCAGGGACCCCGTGAGACATCCTATCTAGACTTCTTCGAAACACGTCCACCGCTGTTTGTTAAAGCCGAAGACCCGTTAGAGGTAGACGAATGGATTCGTGTCATCAAGCAAAAGTTTGGACTTCTGCGATGTTCTGAAACCCAGAAGCCCTTATTTGCAGCACAGCAACTGCGCGGCCCTGCCAGCACTTGGTGGGGAAATTTTGTGGCCGTTCAACCGGCCAATCATCAGATAACATGGGAAGAATTTAAGTTGGCCTTCCACAAACATTATATACCAGAAGGAAGGGGTCCTTCACATGAAGCAAGAAGAATTTATGAAGCTGAAGCAAGGAGGGGATACTGTTAATCAGTATCTCAATAAATTTAATCATTTGTCGCAATATGCAATCGATCAAGTGAATACCGATCTGAAGAAGAAGAATTGTTTCATGTGAGGACTGAATGAAAGAATGCAAAGAAAGATGGCTACTTGCATTGACCTGACCTATGGAAAGGCTGTCAGCACAGCACTGGCAGTCGAATCTAAATATGCAAGTTCTGGAAAGATCAAGGGGAGTGGAGGAAATAGGCATACTCAGGGCCCTGAAAAGAAGCAACAGTTTGTTATCCGGCCTGCTAATCAGGGTCGTTCTTCAGCACGTCCACCCTCCTTCCCGATTAAACAGCCAGTATTCATTCGTCCCAACACTGCCCCTACAACAACAAGTCAGCCGGGTGCCCCTGGCACTCGATTCCCTGCTCTTCCCAGTTCATCGACTGGATGTTTCAATTGTGGAAAATATGGGCATTTTATCAAGGATTGCCCTTATCCGAAGCAAAACAAGTCAAACACTTCACAAGGATCTGGGAATTCATCTCAAGCCAAGGGAAATACTATGGGCAAAAATATAAAGGAGACGGGACGCATATATTATACGCAAGTGGCCACTACGCCGGATGGTGAACCGGTCATGATGGGTACATTCCTTGTGGCCAATCATCCCGCAATTATTCTCTTTGATTCTGGTGCTTCCCATACATTCATCAGCAAGAAATTTGTGGAGCAACATTGCATTTCATACCATGAATCAAAAGAAGGGCTTAAAATTCAGTCACCTGGGGGACAAATTTTTACTAGAGAAGTGGCCTATCAAGTGCCCGTAACATTGGCCGGACGAAACTTTCCTGCTAACATGATTGTTCTGAAAGGCCAAGACATAGATGTGATTTTGGGTATGAATTGGCTAACCCCAATACAAAGCAATTCTCAACACTGAATTAAGAACTATCAGGTTGAGTCATAATCAAGAAGAAATTCTCTTGTCTATCCCCATTCCAACCAAAATTACTGGTAGAGTTTATAAAGCCATTATACCAGAAGTCAAGGATATTCTTGTGGTATGCGAGTTCCCAGACGTCTTTCTAGAGGATTGCCACCCAAGAGGGATGTAGAGTTTGTGATTGAATTGAAGCCCGGTACGGCTCCCATTTCTCGAAGATCGTACCGAATGCCTCCAAATGAGTTGGCGGAACTGAAGATTCAGTTACAAGATCTACTATCAAAAGGATTCATCCGGCTAAGCTCATCACCATGGGGTTGTCCAGCCATATTCGTCAAGAAGAAGGATCAAACTTTACGGATGTGTGTGGATTATCGACCTCTGAATGAGGTCACCATCAAGAACAAGTACCCTCTTCTGAGGATTAACATTTTATTTGATCAACTGACCGGAGCGAGGGTATTCTCCAAGATTGATCTCAGATCAGGCTATCATCAGATCCGTATTCGGCCCGAGGATATACCAAAGACCGCGTTCACTACGCGATATGGTTTATTTGAATACCTGGTGATGTCTTTCGGACTGACGAATGCTCCTGCCCACTTCACTTATCTAATGAACTCGGTATTCATGCCCGAGTTGGACAAGTTTGTGGTGGTCTTCATAGACGATATTTTAATATATTCCAAGAATGAAGAGGAGCATGCCCAGCATTTACGGATCGTGTTAACGCGCTTGAGAGAACATCAGTTATATGCCAAGTTCAGCAAATGCGCGTTTTGGCTGGAGGAAATTCAGTTTCTGGGACATGTACTGTCTGCCAGGGGGATTGCGGTGGATCCCAGCAAAGTCAAAGACATTTTGGAGTGGAAACCCCCGACCACTGTTCATCAAGTTCGAAGTTTCCTTGGACTGGCTGGTTATTACCGCCGATTTATACCAGATTTTCTAAGCTTGTGAAGCCAATCACAAGTTTATTGAAGAATGATATTAAATTCAATTGGTCTTCAAAGTGTGATGAAGCTTTTGAACAATTGAAGATATTATTAACCACTGCTCCGGTATTGGCTCAACCGGATATTAATAAGCCCTTTGATGTGTATTGTGACGCATCAGGCAGTGGTCTCGGCCGTGTGTTAATGCAAGAAGGCCGAGTAATTGCGTATGCTTCGAGGCAGTTACGCCGATATGAGGAGCATTATCCTACTCATGAACTAGAGCTAGCTGTAGTGGTTCATGCCCTAAAGATTTGGCGTCATTATCTGCTAGGTAATATCTATCACATTTATACAGATCATAAAAGCTTGAAGTATATCTTCACCCAGTCAGAGTTGAACATGAGACAAAGGCGATGGCTTGAGCTTATCAAGGATTATGAACTGGAAATTCATTATCACCCAGGCAAGGCCAATGTAGTGGCAGATGCGCTTAGCCGTAAGGTTTTCTGTCACTGTCTTACGGTGAAGACCTCTCACAATACACTATGCCAGGAAATGGAGAAGCTAAACCTGGGTATGATTCAGCATGGAACTTCAAATCACTTGAAGCTCGAGTCAGTCCTTCTACAACGGATAATTGATGCTCAAAGGGATAATGAGGGTATGAAACACATTCGTGAGAAGATAAGGGCTGGAAAAGCCAAATGTTTCAAAGAAGACAATCAAGGCACTGTATGGTTCAATAACCGCATAGTTGTGCCGAAGAATGAAGAGCTCCGCCAGCAAATTCTGGATGAGGCACATCTTAGTCACTATTCTATTCATCCCGGAAGCACTAAGATGTACCAAGATCTGAAACAAAATTATTGGTGGATGAAAATGAAGATCAAGATTGCACGCTATGTGGCTAGATGTGACACCTGCAGACGTGTCAAGGCCATACATCTGAAAGCTGCCGGTCCATTACAGTCTCTACCAATACCAACATGGAAATGGGAAGACATTAGTATGGACTTTATTGTGGGATTGCCCAAGACCGCCAAGGGGTATGACTCTATCTGGGTTATTGTTGATCGGCTTACGAAAATTGCTCACTTTCTGCCAGTCAAGACATATTACCCGGTTCTTACCTATGTGGAATTATACATTGCTCGCATTCTCAGTTTGCACGGTGTTCCGAAGACTATAGTGTCGGATCGTGGACCCCAATTCGTATCCAAATTCTGGGAAGAACTTCATAAATCCCTGGGTACTAAATTGCTCCACAGTTCGGCCTATCATCCTCAAACAAGTGGACAGACTGAGAGGGTTAATCAAATACTTGAAAATATGCTGCGGGCATGTGTTCTGGACTTCTCACAGAAATGGGATGAATGTTTGCCCTTAGCGGAGTTTTCATATAATAATAGCTATCAAGAAAGTATCAAGATGGCACCCTTCGAAGCTTTTTATGGACGACAATGTCGTACTCCGCTAAATTGGTCTGAACCAGGTGAAAGGTACTTCTTCAGGCCTGACCTAGTAAAAGAAACCAAAGAAAAGATTCAGAGAATAATACATAATTTGAAAAAAGCTCAAACTCGTCAAAAGAGTTATGCAGACCGACGACGACAACCCTTATACTTTCTCGTGGGAGATTATGTCTACTTGAAGGTTTCACCAATGAAGGGTGTATCGTGTTTCGGAATTAAAAGGAAGCTTGCGCCCAGGTACATTGGTCCATTCCCTATACTTGAAAGATATGGGCCTGTGGCGTATCGACTTCAACTACCCGAAACCCTGTCTGCTGTACATAATGTGTTCCACGTGTCCCAATTGAAGAAGTGTCTTCGGGTACCAGATCGAACCGTCGAAGTATCAGACGTTGTCCTTGAGCCGGACTTGACATATTCCGAACATCCCATTCGAGTCTTGGATCAAAAGGATAGGATTACTCAGAGAAAAACTCTCATGTTTTACAAGATACAGTGGAACCAACATTCGGAAGATGAGGCTACATGGGAAACTCAAGACTTTTTAGATAAGAATTTCCCAGGCTTTTTAGCCTCTTGTAATTTGTAAAATGTACAACATTGTTGTAATAATGGAGTGAGTCCCAACCCACCCCTGCCTTGTACCAGAAATAAGGAAATAAGAATGTGAAGCATTTCCTTTTCCATTACTTACCCTAGGACTTTTAATCTCGGGACGAGATTCTTTTATGGGGGGAAGGGTGTAACACCCCTGGTGTTACTACAACTAAAACTTGAGCATGGCATCATAAACATTGGCATTGCATATGTTTGATACACCTAGAGTGCATTCACTAGGTAAAAATTTAAAACAAGTTGTATTGTTATAGCATTTTGCAAATAGAACCTGGATAGGGAACTTAACCCTAAATAGGGATTAAAGGGGTTAAACATAACCCAAATTGAGAAAACCCTAAGGTTTAAGTAAAACAATCATAAAATGTTCCCAAGAATAAACTTGAATCACCTTTATACCCCTGAGATACCAAAAACCCCCCATTTGAACCCTGAAAAACCCTAAGTCCAAACCCTAGGGGCCTATCTGCAAAAATTGTGCACATTTGGATTAAAGTGTAAAAACTACTATGTTAAAGCATATAAAGTTACATGGTTCATATTTAGGAAGATTTACAAGCCAAACCCTAAGTTTTGGACTAATTTGCAAAAAGGACCCCAATTGAGATTTCACTCTAAGTCTGAATTTCAGAGTTATGGGCTCAACTTTGGAGCCTTGTAACTTTCAAATTATAGGGTTTTTGCCCTAGGTCACCACATTAAACTTGTAGCTCAATCATAGAAGAACAACTTTGTTTAAGAGTGTAAGCATAGTTGTTAAGAATAATTTAGAGATAATTGAGCTTAAAGTTGGACTGTCAGGTTACTAGGTCTGAATTTTCAGACAGACAGTGCAATCACTACGATTTTGAGCATAAATTCAACTATGATCAAGCAGGTATCTGCCCATGGCAGCTATGGCAAACTTGTAGCTGGTTAGTAGCTCTATAACTTTGCTACAGAGCTTGATATGAGTTACCATTGAAAATTAAGAGAAAATTCAGCTCCAAGATTGCATGTCAGGCACTCTGAATCAGTTCTCGATTGTACAGTAACTGAAATGGATGAGATCGCCAGCGCGACTGCCCTCGCCGCCGACGACTCCCTCCGCCGCGATTCGTGTCACCGGCGTCGGGATTCGTGCCTGGATGGATGGATAGCGTCGCGGGGTAAAAGAATCCTTGCCTCCGGTGAGCTGGAGGTCACTCTGATGACTCACCGTCGCACCCTTCTGCTTTACGGCTGGATCAGATAGGCACGCCGGTGATCGCCGTCGCTCGGTCTTGCGCCGCGTGTCTGCCCCCTTTCCACCGCATCGCCGTGACTTACCCTCGCTCTCCGTTGATCGCCGGAGCGATTGGCACGGCACTGGACACCCAGCCGCTGCACCAGTGGACTCCTTCTTTCTCTAGCCGCCGCGCGTCTCGCTCGATTCACCGACCACCGCTTGCGAGCCCTATAAATTGAGGGTCAGGGCAACTGCGCTAGATTATCGCGAACACAGCCACTGAGAATCGCTACCAATCGTGCATCAGTGAGCTTAAATTTCGGTTTTCCCCCAATTCGGGTTTCCGCCACCGCGAATCCAACCTCACCGCGGTCAGCCCCGTTCCGGTCAGTTCATCCTCCTCTCTCCCTTGTTTGAGCCTTCTCATAACTCTGTGATGCTTGCCGAACCACCAATTTGCACGAAGTAGCCTTAGATCACTGGGAACACCTTCATCCGTCCGCAACACTCTCGGTCACCGTGGCCAGGGCTAATTAGTTGGTCATTAGTGAAATTAGGTTGGGGGAAAGGTTTAGGATGGGTCCAATTCCGTATCCGCCGCTCGGGAGCGCCGGTCATTGCCCCGTTCGGCCGATCAGATAGCTTGCCGGAGCTCGACTGCGCGCAACGCCGTCGGGGACCTCCCCCTGCGAAGGATTAGAAACCGGAGGGTTTATCTGCAATTTGTCAGTGACATAGAGGAACAGTAAATAAACCTACTTCGATTTAACTGATACACCGAGGGCCTCTGTGCAAAGTTGCCAGAGCGCGCGGGCGCGCGACTCTGTTTCCTGCGTAGTTGGGCTGTCCTGGGCCAGAAAGAGCCCATCACTGTTTAAACTTTTTCTTTTTCTTTTTCAGTAGAACTTTAGAAATCTATAGAAAATTGTAGAAAAATTCTAAAATTGTCAAACCAATTTTCCTAGGCTTCTTATTTTGCATATTATTTAATAAAAATAGTTTCATGATTTTTAGATTAAATAAGGGATTTTGAGGCATTTAAACTAGCTTAAACCATTAGTTCTGGATTTTTAGAAAATAAATGGTAATCCCAAAATTGCCCAAACTTTTTACATGAGCTCTACACATTAGTTAGAAGCCTTGGGTAGAGTTTGGTTTGATTTGGACCTAGTTTGATACTTAGAACCCAAAACCCCCACCCCTGCCCTTTGAACTCCTTTACTGACTCCGGAAACCCTAAGTTCTCGGAGTTCCGTGAAGGAAAGTTGTATTCAAGACCTTAGATAATAAATTCTTATTTTCTTTGCACTCTCATGAGCATTACATGGCATTCATTCTTATATACACATATGTATGATTATGTTTAGAAAACGAAGAAGAGATCGAAGTGACTGAAGAGAAGACACCACCACCTTCGGAATCTCAGGCAGGAAACTGTTTCTACCTTGATATCTGCGGGTCTGAGCCTAACTCACCTATCAACGAAGGCAAGCCCCGGTGCATTTTCCACCTCCCTTGATGTTTTTAAAATCTTTTTTTCTTGATTGATGCATTAGGTGATAGGAGTTGAATGCTTAAACAATTCCTGCATTACCTTCCTTGATCTTTGGTTACCTTCCTTGATACCCTGTTTTAAAAAAGGTTTTTACTATGCTTAGTATTGCTCTAGCAAAACAAAAGGTTTTGTTTTACAAAAGATGATTGGCAAAGTGGGTGGTATGTTTTTGAAAATAAAACTTGATGGTGGATACATCACGGCCGTGATGGATTCAACATCGGAAAAGATGTACCTCTGCCAGGTACCAAGTTTTTGGGTTGAAATGATTAAGCTGAGACCGGGCGGGTGACTTGCACGAGAAGAGAGTCTCGGTGTAGTGTCTCCGTCTGAGTCGATTAAGGACCGTCTCGATGTAGGCTTGATGACCGAGGACCCTTTAACTGGTCACATGCCTCGTCATGGGTAAGCCTTGCCTCGGGCAAACTAAGGCCAGAATAAGATAACACGGAATGGGCGTGGAGCGGTGGCGAGAGTAGCGTGTACCCTCTGTGGCAAGAGGCCGGACGGTGGTGTATCTATGCTCTCGGTTCGCGTGAACCTGATCTGGTCTTAAGAACCCCGGTGGCGGGTTGACATACGCAAGGGTTAAGTGCTACATATGTCGTGTGATTGGAGATCCTCAGCTAAGTATAATCGATTCGGATCGCCGTACCTTTGCGGTTATGAAGACTTGGTCACTGACCTATACGTAGAACTCCAGTAAATATGAAGGGTTTGATGAGAAATTGGCTAGTTCAGGACAAGTGCTTGAACTAGGATAGAAAGAACTCTAGATGCAGGTAAGTTTACCTAACCTGAAAATAAAACTGGATTTTTAAGGATCCACTTTTAGTAAGCATTTATGCAAAACAGAGTCTTTGATCTTGAGATACCTTACCTTGACTCCCTTATAACCAGCATACCCTTGAGAGTCTTTTCTTTAGTCGGGTAAGACTTGCTGAGTAATTCCATACTCAGGGTTTATTCCCTATTGTTTTTAGGTGAGGAAGCAGCAAATTTTTGTTGCTTTTGTACCAAGGTGGTGTCAAATGAAGAAAAGCAAGACTGAAGATGCGGGAGGACCTAGTCCTCCATAAAAACTTTTATGTAAGAACTTATCGGGAGGAGTTTTTACCTCCCTTGGTATTGTAGTAATAAGTACTCAGCACTCGTTTTATAACTCTGGTCTGTAATAGATAACTTGATCTTACTTTCGAAATAAATGTAAGTTTATGTAATCGCTTCCGCATTTCTATATCTCCGATGTTCTGTAATGTCTGCAAGACGGGTAAAACGTTCCTAGAAAGGTAAGAAAGAAGATACCAAACTTGTCAAGTGATTCAGGAACATCTATAGGGTTGTCTGATGTCTGTTGGACAAGGACAACTTGAGAGCACCTAGAGGGGGGGTGAATAGGTGATCCTGTAAAACTTGAAACTTAGTGCCACAAAAACTTGATTAGGAGTTAGCACAATAAGGCCAAGTGGCTAGAGATGAGTCTTAGCAAAACACAATAACTACAAAGAGATCAACACAGAGATGGCACAGTGGTTTATCCCATGGTTCGGCCAAGTCCAATACTTGCCTACTCCACGTTGTGGCGTCCCAACGGACAAGGGTTGCACTCAACCCCTCTCAAGCGGTCCAAAGACTCACTTGAATACCACGGTGTTTTGCTTGCACTTTACTATATCCCGCTTGCGAGGAATCTCCACAACTTGGAGCCTCTCGCCCTTACAAAGATGTTCACAAAGAGTCACGGAAGTAAGGTTGGGATGAGCAACGCACACAAGACACAAAATCAGAGCAACAACACGCACACAAGTCACAACACGAGCTCTCAACACAACCCGAAGAGTACACTACTCAAATGGAGCTCTAGTTGCTATCACAAAGAATCGAATGCGCGGAATTGAAGTCTTGGTGCTTAGGAATGCTTAGAGAATGCTTGGTGTGCTCCTCCATTCGCCTAGGGGTCCCTTTTATAGCCCCAAGGCAGCTAGGAACCGTTGAGAGCATTCCAGGAAGGCAATTCTTGCCTTCTGTCGCCTGGCGCACCGGACAGTCCGGTGCACCACCGGACACTGTCCGGTGCGGATTTCTTTCCTTCTGTGGCGTAGCCGACCGTTGAAGATCCAGAGCCGATGGCGCAACGGACACTGTCCGGTGCACACCGGACAGTCTGGTGCCCCCTTGTGACCGTTGGCTCGGCCACGCGTCACGCGCGGAATCCTCGGCCGACCGTTGGCCCGGCTGACCGTTGGCTCACCAGACAGTCCAGTGAATTGTAGTCGTACGCCGTTAATCGCTTCCCAAGAGCGACGACTTCGCCTGTGAATGGCTCACCGGACAGTCGCCAGCCTGGCGCACCGGACATTGTCCGGTGCACCACCGGACAGTCGGGTGCACCCAGACTGCGCAGAGCCTTGGCTGCTTAGCCAAGTCTTTTCCAAATTGGACTTTTCCTGTTTCTAGCACTTAGACACAATACATTAGTCTCTAAAACAATGTACTAAGTCTTAGAAACATACCTTTACTCTTGATTTGCACTTTGTCCATCAATTGGCATAGATTAGCACTTAAGCACTTGTGTTGGCACTCAATCACCAAAATACTTAGAAATGGCCCAAGGGCATATTTCCCTTTCAATATCCCCTTTTTTGGTGATTTATGTCAACACAACAAAAAACAACTAAAGAAGTGCAACATTAATGTGAATGAGAACACAAATTTGTTTTGATTCAAATTTGGCATATTTGGATCATTCTTTGCCACCACTTGGTTTTGTTTTTGCAAATCAACCTCAATTTCCTATCTCTAAGTCAAACACACTTGTTAAGACATAAAGAGAGTTGTTCCAAGAGAAATTGATCAAAGATTTCAAAAACTCCCTCTTTTTCCCATAATCAACTATTCTCCCACAAGAAGCCAGCTTTTGACAAAAAAGACAACAAGAGAGTTTTGACAAAACCAAAAGCTCTATTCTACTATTTTCAATATTCTCAAGTGGTAGCTGATCCATTTATTGCTTTGGCCTTATTTTCTCCCCCTTTGGCATCAAGCACCAAAACGGGATCAATCTTGGCCCTTAAACCCCATTGCCTCACCAAAATCTTCAAATAAGAGTACCAAGGCAATAAGGATATTGAGATGGACTTGGAGAAAGTTACCCTCTCATCGGAGTGCAGTGGAAGTCTTGCATGGTCCAAGTCCACCTTTCCCTTTCAATCCACCTTTGAGACTAAATCAAGCAAACTCAAGCACACAGTTAGTCTCAAAGGGTCAAGTTGTAGCACATCTCCCCCTAAATATGTGCATCACTTGCAAAAGGACTTGCGAGGTCCGGGGAGTGTTTGTACAACTTGAGCACCATAAGTAAACAACAAAATGCATAAGGAACATGATCAGGCATAAACACATGTATGCTATAAATCAATCCAAGTTCCATGAATCTAAGACATTTAGCTCACTACGCAGCCTGCAAAAGGTCTTCTCATCTAAAGGCTTGGTAAAGATATCGGCTAGCTGGTTCTCGGTGCTAATATAAAACACTTCGATATCTCCCTTTTGCTGGTGGTCTCTCAAAAAGTGATGCCAGATGTCAATGTGCTTTGTGCGGTTGTGCTCAACAGGATTATCCGCTATGCGGATAGCACTCTCATTGTCACATAGGAGTGGGACTTTGCTCAGATTGTAGCCAAAGTCCCGGAGGGTTTGCCCCATCCATAGTAGTTGCGCGCAACACTGTCCTGCGGCAACATACTCGGCCTCAGCGGTGGATAGGGCAACAGAGGTTTGTTTCTTAGAGCTCCACGACACCAGGGACCTTCCTAAGAATTGGCACGTCCCTAATGTACTCTTCCTATCGACCTTACATCCAGCATAATCGGAGTCTGAATATCCAATTAAGTCAAAGGTAGACCCCTTTAGATACCAGATCCCAAAGCAAGGCGTAGCGACTAAATATCTAAGAATTCGCTTCACGGCCACTAGGTGACACTCCCTTAGATCGGATTGAAATCTAGCACACATGCATACACTAAGCATAATATTCAGTCTACTAGCGCATAAATAAAGCAAAGAACCTATCATGGACCGGTATGCTTTTTGATCAACGGACTTACCTCCTTTGTTGAGGTCGACGTGTCCGTCAGTTCCCATCAGAGTCTTTGCGGGCTTGGCGTCCTTCATCCCAAACCGCTTTAGCAAGTCTTGTGTGTACTTCGTTTGGGAGATGAAGGTGCCGTCCTTGAGTTGCTTCACTTGGAATCCAAGGAAGTAGTTCAACTCGCCCATCATCGACATCTCAAACTTTTGAGTCATCACCCTGCTAAACTCTTCACAAGACTTTTGGTTAGTAGAGCCAAATATTATGTCATCGACATAAATTTGGCACACAAATAAGTCACCATCACAAGTCTTAGTGAATAAAGTTGGATTGGCTTTTCCAACCTTGAAAGCATTAGCAATTAAAAAGTCTCTAAGGCATTCATACCATGCTCTTAGGGCTTGCTTAAGTCCATAGAGCGCCTTTGAGAGCTTACATACGTGGTCGGGGTACCGTTCATCCTCAAAGCCAGGGGGTTGCTCCACGTACACCTCCTCCTTGATTGGCCCGTTGAGGAAGGCGCTCTTCACATCCATTTGGAACAACCTAAAAGAGTGGTGAGCGGCATATGCTAGCAAAATACGAATGGACTCTAGCCTAGCCACAGGAGCAAAAGTCTCCTCAAAGTCCAAACCTGCGACTTGGGCATAACCTTTTGCCACAAGTCGAGCCTTGTTCCTTGTCACCACCCCGTGCTCGTCTTGTTTGTTGCGGAACACCCACTTGGTTCCCACAACATTTTGCTTGGGACGAGGCACCAGTGTCCAAACTTCATTTCTCTTGAAATTATTGAGCTCCTCTTGCACGGCCAACACCCAGTCCGGATCTAGCAAGGCCTCTTCTACCCTGAAAGGCTCAATAGAAGAGACAAAGGAGTAATGCTCACAAAAATTAACTAATCTAGAACGAGTGGTTGCTCCCTTGCTAATGTCACCCAGAATTTGGTCGACGGGATGATTCCTTTGAATCGTCGCTCGAACTTGGGTTGGAGGTGCCGGTTGTGCTTCTTCCTCCATCACATGATCATCTTGTGCTCCCCCTTGATCACATGCCTCTTCTTGATGAACCTGTTCATCGTCTTGAGTTGGGGGATGCACCATTGTTGAGGAAGAAGGTTGATCTTGCTCCTTTTGTTCCTGTGGCCGCACATCTCCAATCGCCATGGTGCGTATTGCGGCTGTTGGAACGTCTTCTTCATCTACATCATCAAGATCAACAACTTGCTATCTTGGAGAGCCATTAGTCTCATCAAATACAACGTCACTAGAGACTTCAACCAAACCCGATGATTTATTGAAGACTCTATACGCCTTTGTAGAGTCATAACCTAACAAAAACCCTTCTACAGCTTTGGGAGCAAACTTAGAATTTCTACCTTTCTTCACTAGAATATAGCATTTGCTCCCAAATACACGAAAGTAAGACACATTGGGTTTGTTACCGGTTAGAAGCTCATACGAAGTCTTCTTGAGGAGGCGGTGAAGGTAGACCCGGTTGATGGCGTGGCAAGCCGTGTTCACGGCTTCCGACCAAAACCGCTCGGGGGTCTTGAATTCTCCAAGCATCATCCTCGCCATGTCTATGAGCGTCCTGTTCTTTCTCTCTACCACACCATTTTTCTGTGGTGTGTAGGGAGCGGAGAACTCGTGCTTGATCCCTTCCTCCTCAAGGTACTCCTCCACTTGAAGGTTCTTGAACTCGGACCCGTTGTCGCTCTTTATCTTCTTCACCTTGAGCTCAAACTCATTTTGAGCTCTCCTTAGGAAGCGCTTGAGGGTCCCTTGGGTTTTCTGATTTATCCTGCAAAAAGAATACCCAAGTGAAGCGGGAAAAATCATCAACAATTACTAAATCATACTTACTTCCTCCTATGCTTAGATAGGCGACGGGTCCGAAGAGGTCCATATGAAACAACTCCAAAGGTCTTGATGTGGTCATCACATTTTTGGTATGATGAGAGCTTCCCACCTGTTTACCTGCTTGACAAGCTGCACAAGGTCTATCTTTTTCGAAAGTTACATTAGTTAGACATATCACGTGTTCTCCCTTTAGAAGCTTGTGAAGGTTCTTCATCCCCACATGAGCTAAACGACGATGCCACAGCCAGCCCATGCTAGTCTTAGCAATTAAGCATGCATCTAGACCGGCCTCCTCTTTTGCAAAATCAACTAAATAGAGTTTGTCGTCTAATACACCCTTAAAAGCTAATGAACCATCACTTCTTCTAAAGACAGATACATCTACATTTGTGAATAAACAATTATATTCCATATTGCATAATTGACTAACGGATAACAAATTATATCCAAGCGACTCAACTAAAAATACATTAGAAATGGAGTGCTCGGATGAAATAGCAATCTTTCCTAACCCTTTCACCTTGCCTTGATTCCCGTCACCGAATATGATTGTCTTGGGAATCTTTGTTCTTGACGTAGGAAGAGAACATCTTCTTCTCCCCTGTCATGTGGTTTGTGCATCCGCTGTCGATAATCCAGCTTGATCCCCCGGATGCATAAACCTGCAAGGCAAATTTAGGCTTGGGTCTTAGGTACCCAACTCTTGTTGGGTCCTACAAGGTTAGTCACAATGGTTTTAGGGACCCAAATGCAAGTTTTATCTCCCTTGCATCTTGCCCCTAACTTCCTAGCAATCACCTTCTTATCCTTTCTACAAATAGCAAAGGAAGCATTGCAAGTATGAAAAATTGTAGAAGGTTCATTGTTTACTTTTCTAGGAACATGAACAACATTTCTTCTAGGCATAGCATTTTCCTAGCCAAATTTCTATCATGCATAATAGAAGAACTAGAAGCAAACATGGCATGAGAATCAAAAGCATCATAACTTCTATAAGCATTCCTAGAATGTCTCCTATCATGATACATGAAAGCATGGTTCTTTTGAGTACTACTAGCCAGAGGGGCCTTCCCTTTCTCCTTGGCGGAGATGGAAGCCTTATGGCTTGTTAAGTTCTTGACTTCCCTCTTGAAGCCAAGACCATCCTTAATTGAGGGGTGTCTACCAATCGTGTAGGCATCCCTTGCAAATTTTATTTTGTCAAATTCACTCTTGCTAGTCTTAAGTTGGGCATTAAGACTAGCCACTTCATCATTCAATTTAGAAATTGAAACTAGGTGTTCACTACAAGCATCAACATTAAAATCTTTACACCTATTGCAAATTGCAACATATTCTACACAAGATGTTGATTTATTAGCTATTTCTAACTTAGCATTCAAATCATCATTTATGCTCTTTAAGCTAGAAATAGAGTCATGGCATGTAGACAATTCACAAGAGAGCATTTCATTCCTTTTAATTTCTAAAGCAAGGGATTTTTGTGCCTCTACAAACTTATCATGTTCTTCATACAAAAGATCCTCTTGCTTTTCTAATAACCTATTCTTATCATTCAAGGCATCAATTAATTCATTAATCTTATCAACTTTAGTTCTATCTAGGCCCTTGAATAAACATGAATAGTCTATTTCATCATCACTAGATTCTTCATCACTTGAGGAAGCGTAAGTACTAGTATCACGAGTGCTTACCTTCTTTTCCCTTGCCATGAGGCAGGTGTGATGCTCGTTGGGAAAGAGGAATGATTTGTTGAAGGCGGTGGCGGCGAGTCCTTCATTGTTGGAGTCGGACGACGAACAATCTGAGTCCCACTCCTTGCCAAGGTGTGCCTCGCCCTTAGCCTTCTTGTAAGTCTTCTTCTTTTCCGTCTTGTTCCCTTGTTCCTGGTCACTATCATTATCGGGACAATTAGCGATAAAATGACCAATCTTACCACATTTGAAGCATGAGCGCTTCCCCTTTGTCTTGTTCTTGTTGGGATGCCCCTTGCGACCCTTTAGCGCTGTCTTGAAACGCTTGATGATGAGGGCCATTTCTTCATCATTAAGCCCGGCCGCCTCAACTTGTGCCACCTTGCTAGGTAGCGCCTCCTTGCTCCTCGTTGCTTTGAGAGCAATGGTTTGAGGCTCTTGGATTGGGCCATTCAACGCATCATCAACGTATCTAGCCTCCTTGATCATCATTCGCCCGCTTACGAACTTTCCGAGTATCTCTTCGGGCGACATCTTGGTGTACCTAGGATTCTCACGAATATTGTTCACAAGATGTGGATCGAGGACAGTAAAAGACCTTAGCATTAGATGGACGACGTCGTGGTCCGGCCATCACGTGCTTCCATAGCTCCTTATTTTATTGACGAGGGTCTTGAGCCGGTTGTACATTTGGGTCGGCTCCTCGCCCCTGATCATCGTGAATCTCCCAAGTTCGCCCTCCACCAACTCCATCTTGGTGAGCATGGTGACGTCGTTCCCCTCATGTGAGATCTTGAGGGTGTCCTAAATCTGCTTGGCGTTATCCAAGCCGCTCACCTTATGGTATTCGTCCCTGCACAATGAAGCTAGAAGAACAGTAGTAGCTTGTGCATTTTTGTGAATTTGCTCATTAATGAACATGGGACTATCAGTACTATCAAATTTCATTCCACTCTCTACTATCTCCCATATGCTTGGATGGAGAGAGAACAAGTGACTACGCATTTTGTGACTCCAAAATCCGTAGTCCTCTCCATCAAAGTGAGGAGGTTTAGCAAGTGGAATGGAGAGTAAATGAGCATTGGTACTTTGCGGAATACGAGAATAATCAAAAGAAAAGTTCGAATTGACCGTTTTCTTTTTCTCGTAGTCGTTGTCGTCGTTGTCCTTTTGGGAAGAGGAGGACTCGTCGCTGTCGTCGTAGTAGATGATCTCCTTGATGCGCCTCGTTTTCTTCTTCTTCCCGTCTTTTCTTTTGTGGCCCGACCCCGAGTTAGTAGGCTTGTCATCCTTTGGATCATTGACGAAGGACTGCTTCTCCTTATCATTGACCACCATCCCCTTGCCCTTAGGATCCATCTCTTCGGGCGATTAGTCCCTTTTGTGAAGAGAACGGCTTTGATACCAATTGAGAGCACCTAGAGGGGGGTGAATAGGTGATCCTATAAAACTTGAAACTTAGTACCACAAAAACTTGATTAGGAGTTAGCACAATAAGGCTAAGTGGCTAGAGAGGAGTCTTAGCAAAACACAATAACCACAAAGAGATCAACACAGAGATGGCACAGTGGTTTATCCCGTGGTTCGGCCAAGTCAAATACTTGCCTACTCCACGTTGTGGCGTCCCAACGGACGAGGGTTGCACTCAACCCCTCTCAAGCGGTCCAAAGACCCACTTGAATACCACGGTGTTTTGCTTGCACTTTACTATATCCCGCTTGCGAGGAATCTCCACAACTTGGAGCCTCTCGCCCTTACAAAGATGTTCACAAAGAGTCACGGAAATAAGGTTAGGATGAGCAACGCACACAAGACACAAAATCAGAGCAACAACACGCACACAAGTCACAAGACGAGCTCTCAACACAACCCGAAGAGTACACTACTCAAATGGAGCTCTAGTTGCTATCACAAAGAATCGAATGCGCGGAATTGAAGTCTTGGTGCTTAGGAATGCTTACAGAATGCTTGGTGTGCTCCTCCATGCGCCTAGGGGTCCCTTTTATAGCCCCAAGGCAACTAGGAGCCGTTGAGAGCATTCTAGGAAGGCAATTCTTGCCTTCTGTCGCCTGGCGCACCGGACAGTCCGGTGCACCACCGGACACTGTCCGATGCGGATTTCTTTCCTTCTGTGGTGCAGCCGACCGTTGAAGATCCAGAGCCGATGGCGCACCGGACACTGTCCGGTGCACACCGGACAGTCTGGTGCCCCCTTGTGACCGTTGGCTCGGCCACGCGTCACGCGCGGAATCCTCGGCCGACCGTTGGCCCGGCTGACCGTTGGCTCACCGAACAGTTCGGTGCCTCACCGGACAGTCCGGTGAATTATAGCCGTATGCCGTTAATCGCTTTCCGAGAGCGACGACTTCGCCTATGAATGGCTCACCGGACAGTCGCCAGCCTGGCGCACCGGACACTGTCCGGTGCACCACCGGACAGTCTGGTGCACCCAGACTGCGCAGAGCCTTGGCTGCTTAGCCAAGTCTTTTCCAAATTGGACTTTTCCTGTTTCTAGCACTTAGACACAATACATTAGTCTCTAAAACAATGTACTAAGTCTTAGAAACATACCTTTACTCTTGATTTGCACTTTGTCCATCAATTGGCATAGATTAGCACTTAAGCACTTGTGTTGGCACTCAATCACCAAAATACTTAGAAATGGCCCAAGGGCACATTTCCCTTTCACAACTGTAGATGGTCCTAATGACTTGGGAGGTTTCGTCACATGTAATACCCTGAATTTGGGGGTATAAAATTTCTTTCTAATTATCACCCAAATTCATGTGTTACTCTTCTCTCTCACTCTAGGTTTTATCTGTATAGATTCTCTCTCCCTTTTTCCCTTTTTGAGTAGAAATAGCTTAAAGTTAGGGGGATTTAATTATTTATTTTTTCCAAAACATTATGAGCCATGACATGTTGCATCATGCTGAGCTTAAAATATTCTTTGAAGTGTTGCACAAGTTTGAATTTATTTGAATTTGAAACCTTGTTTGAATTTAGATTTGAAAACCCTAGAGAAAAGAAATAGAAAAGGAATTACAAAATCCAGAGAAAAAGAAAAAGAGAAAGCAGCCCAGTCGGACCACTAAGCCTGGCTTCGCCCGCGTGCCTTCGGTCTCTAACAGGTGGGCTCAGCCTGTCGGCGTCGACCCACGCCCCCTTCTCTTTCTCCCTCTCGCTGTTCGGTGGGGTTGCCCTCTCGGCGCTTCGGCCCGTTATGCGCTCGCGCGTCTGGGTCGCTATCCCACAGGCCCCGCTCGCCAGTCCCTCCCCCTCCTCCATCAACCGCTCGCCTGTGCGGACCGCACACATGCACGCCGAGATCGCCAAGCCCACATCGCCACCCAGCTCCAAACCGGCACCCTGACCCCCTCTACATGTCCCCGCACATCCCACTTCCCCCCTATCTCGCTCATTTCACCTGGGCCCACTCACCCGAGCTGCACGCGCCGGTTCTTCAAGCCCGCCGGAGTTTCCCCGTCGCCAGGCCCCTGCGCCCAAATTCGTCGCCGGTAGAGCTCGGCCGCCATCCGCGATCGTGCTCCGCCACCGTTACGCCCAGCCTCGCCCTCATCCCTGCTCCACCCAAGGTGAATTTCCCCACCGGACTTTCTCTTCTCTCCCCCCCATTTCCTCTGTTCCGTCAATTAGTCGCCGGTGATCGTCGGTTCCGGTCCCGTGCCGTCGAACCGAGTCCGCCTGGCCAACCGCAGCCGCCTTGTGCCCTATTCGCCCGCGTGGAGTCGCCGACTCTAGCCATGGCGCTCGCGCCGTGCGCACTACCGAGGTAGATGGCGGTCCTGACAAGGAGGACCCGCCCGTCAGCCTCCCCTTTTCTTTCCCCACTCTTGGTCACTGCCTGGAGGGCCCCGTCTGTCAGCACGCGCCCGCGATATCACGCCTGCGCGTGCCCTCCACCGCTGATTAGCGGGCCCGACCTCCCCTCGGCCCCGTTTGTCAGACCCCCACCGTTTTTCCCTGTTGGTCTGAGTCACTGACCCGTGGGCCCCGCCCGCCAGGGAGCACCCGCGCTCGCATCCTGCACCGGGGATACCTAGGCCGCTGACGCATGGGACCCGTCGGTCAGCCCTCGCGTCCGTTCTCGTGCGCCCGCTTCTAATCTCGGGCGTCAGTTCCCGATCGGATGGCCGAGAAGCCAGGATACCTTTTCGCTGTGGTTGTTTCGCTTAAGACCCCCTCGGCTTTCTGCGAATAGAACCCGCCGTCCTTAGACTTTACGCGCAGGTCCCTGACTTATTACAAACAGACCTATGCTTTTAAATAATTATAGAATAGGGCTTAATTTTGTATTTTCAACTCCTAAACTTGTTTATTTCATATCTTTTACATATGAACTCCAAATTTAGTGATTCAAATTGCAAAATATTCATAGAATTATTCTTTGTTTAAATAAATTAGTTCCATTTACATTCTGTGTTTTCTAATTTTATGGTTTACTATGAACTAGTATATGTTTAGATTTGTTTATTTTATAAAATAAAAAGGGAAAACCCTACATATTAAAGCATGTTTAATCTTGTAAGATTAATAATGTGTATTACATGAATTCATTTCTGTTCTAATTTTTAGGTCACAATAAAATAAATTGAACTATGCTATGTATTTGTGAGTAACACTTAGAGAAGTAATAATCTATTTCCAAATGAAGTTGGTTTATGTTATAGTTTATGTTATGCTTTGAACCCATTATCCCTTATGTAGTATTGTGCCTTTTGAGATGTATTCCTATGTTTGTACATGTTTGGTGTGCTGTTCATTTGTACTTTCCAAATGTATTGAATGCATGCTCGCTTTATTTAGACAACGAGCAGTCCGAGGTTCCTGACTGTGTTGCTGGAGACCTCCCTGAGCAACAACCTGGTGAAGGCAAGTGTCCTCTGACCTATTATGTCCTCCATACTTTATGATTCACTATCTCGCATTACTTTATGAAACCTAAGGATTGACTAGTCTGTATTTACTTATCCTTGTTTACCTTCTGGGTTATCATGGTTAGCATTTTGCTATTGCCTTAACTTTAATCAATGAACATGATGTGAACATTTATGATACGATATTGTTATCCTGATTATGTTGATGAACTTGTGATACTCTAGGGGGCTCAGGCCTTTTCCTAAGTACCTCTTCGTAAGGACCTATTCGTGGAGTGACCACTCGGGATAACCATGCAACCATGAGGGTGGAATGGGATGCCCTTAGCTGATTAATTAGATGAACCTGGGGGTGTAGTTGGCTTTGCCGAAGGGCCATCAATGGGGGGCCGGGGTGTAGTGCTCGCTCTGCCAAGGTTGGGGTGCAGAGGTTCATTCGATTTGGTTTTGTTAGTCACCCACCTTGGGGAGGTGTACTGCGTTTGTACGACTAGCGAAACCTAACGAGCAGCTATGCTCCAGGGGAGTCTTTGTAAAGGCTACGTAGTGAAACCTTGTCGACTCACCTTGGTAGTGTTTGAGGGTTTGATCGACCCGAGGCATAAAGGGATCACGACTTGTGGGTAAAGTGTGCAACCTCTGCAAAGTGTTAGAAACTGGTATATCAGCCGAGCTCACGGTTAAGATCAGCCTTGGGATCCTCTTTGATTAGAAGAACTTTGGATACTTTTATAATGATGGTTAATAATGATGTTATAAAATCTGATCTCTGGTATTTCCTCTTTTGAGGAGGTACTTCTGGGTAATAACTGGGTTTATTACTAAAACTTGGCTCTACTAATGACAATAAATATTTGACTAACTAAAAGCAACTGCTTAACCTCAACTCCATATACAGCTAGTCTACTTTAGCCAAACGGGACATTTGCTGAGTACGTTGATGTGTACTCACCCTTGCTTTACACACCACCCCCACCCCAGGTTGTCCCCATTGTGCTCAGTGCTCAGGAGGTGATGCTGGCAACATGGATGACTTCGAGGAGTTCCAGGACTACGACGAGTTCCAGTTTATCTTAGTGGCAAACCCCCAGTCAGCTGCCTGTGTAGGCTTTTTATCTACGTTTCGTATCTCCGCACTTTGATAGTTATGTTAAAGACAATGGTTATGTATTAGACTCTGTTGATGTATCAGACATCCTGATGTAATAAAGTACCTTTCTGCTATTTATTTTGAGCATTGTGTGATGATGTCCAATTATGTAATCGTTGTGTACGTGAGTTTCTGATCCTGGCACGTACATGGTTCGCATTCGTTTTACCTTCCAAAACCGGGTGTGACAGTTCCCATGTTGGAAACCAATGCCATCCTTAATGCCAGGGTGTCTCCCATTATAAAGCATGCTACGAGCAAATTTAAAATTTTCATTTTTGAGCTCATGCTCGGCAATTTTAGCATTTAACTTAGCTATATGATCATTTTGATTTTTAATCATGGCAAGTTGATCATCAATAGCTTCAACATTTATATCTCTACATCTAGTGCAAATGGAAGCATGCTCAACAGTAGATGTAGAGGGTTTGCAAGTATTTAATTCTTCTATCTTAGATTTTAATCTATCATTCTCATCTCTAAAATAGGAAATAGAATTATTGTAAACATTCAATTCTTTATCCTGACACGTACATGGTTCGCATTCGGTTTACCTTCCAAAACCGGGTGTGACATAAGTGGTATCAAAGCCCTTGCTGACTGTAGGACCGCTAACCTAGACTAGAATGGTCGCCGTAAGGACTATAGACCCCTACTCTTACCTTGACCTTAGAGTTCTTTCAAAAGTTGGTCATCTTGACCAACTCTATGTTATTTACTCATCTCAAAAAGTTTTGTCTCACTTTCCTATCTGTTTACTTTCTGGTCTCATAGTTCTACTCTTACTCTTGTGCTTACGATGTCTTTTGTAGATGGCATGTATTAGGTGCACTGCACGTAAGTCTGTGATCCCCTTTTTGCCTTCTCGCCTGGCGGAGCGTCCACTATGTCACACGGTGCCAGGTCAGTCTAGTCACCTGGAGAGCCTGCATCGTCGCCTACACGAGGAGCAGGAGCGCCAACGCCAGGACCAGGAGCAGGACTAGGAGCAGCAGAACTCTTCCCCCTCGCCTTAGCAAGAGGTGGAGTCTGAGAGGCCGCCTTCCCCTGGACCTCAGCCAGAGATGCCCCCTGCACCACCACAGGGCATCGCGGCTGCTGGAGGAGACCCTGACGGAGACGAAGAGGACGACGACGCCGGTGGCAGTTCGAGCCACGACACGGAGCTCTCGGAGGAGCCGGAGCCGGAGGGATGGATCGCTAGACCCATCACTCATGACGCCGCTCGCGGGTGTCACTTCCACGACGCTCTCGATACCCTATTGCGTCGGGCCTTCGATCGACACACATGGTCTATCAAGTACCATTGTGTAGTCTACCAGCATCGTCGCGGGCTATACCCGGACTAGTGGGAGGCTACTTGCTTGGTGCGCCATCCGGACGATGATCTTCGGGGTGCAGAGCCTTCTCAGAGCATTATTCTATTACTGAGCGGGATACTACCAAGGTAGCCATGCAAGATGCAGCACGACTGGCACTTTCTCAGTATTGCTCATTGTTCAGCGGGGTAGCTGATGGCCTTGACCTGAAGTACTACCCTCGCCGTTTGATCGACAGTGCTGGAGGTGTGATTGCCTCGCCAGTTGGTGA
The DNA here is from genome assembly GCA_029449295.1 of Zea luxurians. Taxonomy (NCBI): domain Eukaryota; kingdom Viridiplantae; phylum Streptophyta; class Magnoliopsida; order Poales; family Poaceae; genus Zea; species Zea luxurians. The sequence continues at coordinate 35,957,587 of JAOPSE010000001.1, read as the reverse complement.
GGGCAATCCCAGGCTGAACAGCATGGTCAACTTGGCCGCCGTGATCAACACAGAGTTGGACCACGCCCTTGACGAGTTGGGCAAGGTTCAGGCGGAGGTTGCGGAATTGCGTGCTGAGTGCGCAGCACGCCACTATCTAGATGGTGGTTCTCCCACCCCTGTTGGGATTCAACACCCATACCGGTCACCGCTCCGTGGTCGCTTCGACTATGGTACCCCAGACTGCAGGACCCGGATAGATTTGGATCCCTAGATCGATAGAGTCGGAGTCTGTAATAAAGTTAACTTCAATGTTTTAGGCTAGTCAGTCTTAGTTGGAGTCAGTTTTCTTATCTTATGTTGGATGCTTGTTATGATGGACATGTACTGAAGTTGGATCTTTGTAATGATTGTCACCAAGGTGTGGGTATTCCCTACAACTTGGTGTAATTATTAATAAAGTCAGTTATTTAGTTGGGTAACCCATTTATTTCCACTTTCCTCTTTATCTGAGAAGCTGTTAGTGAAGATGGTCAATTGTTCAGTGCCATGAAGAGTTTCTATACATCTTTTCTTATGTTGAAAGACTGCAGAGTCAGATTTGATATATGTGTGTGTGATTTCTACAGATGTCTGAGAACAGGCGCAGAGGTGCGAGGCGTGCTCAGCCTAAACAGCAGGCACCCCAAGAGGAAGCAACCCCGCAATAGCATTTGCCACCGCCACCACCGATGACCATTGAGCAAATGTTCCTGATGCAAACTCAAGTAGTTCAGGCAATCAGACAGACCTTAGCAGCAATGCAGCAAGTGCAGCAGCAGCCACCACCGCCTCAGCCTCAGGTGCAAGTTCAGATATGCCTCAAGTGCCCAGAGACAAGCGGGCAGAATTCATGAGGGTCCATCTCCCTATTTTTGCCCACTCTGCTGATCCCATGGACGCCGAAGATTGGCTGTGTACCGTGGAGCGTGAGTTGCACACTGCCAGTGCAAAGATCGTGAGAAGGTGTTGTACGGTCCCCAACAGCTAAGGGGAGCAGCCCAGTCTTGGTGGGAGTCTTACCTCGCCACCCATGCCAACCCTGAAGCTATCACTTGGGAAGAATTTAGAGACAAATTTTGTCGCTACCATGTGCCCGAGGGACTGATGATAGTGAGGAAGGAGGAGTTTCTCGCCTTGAAGCAAGGGCCCCTATCTGTCAGTGAGTATAGGGATAAGTTTCTGCAGTTGTCACGTTATGCCCCAGAAGATGTCAACACGGATGCTAAGAGACAGTACCGCTTCTTGAGAGGATTGGTTTATCCCCTCCATTACCAGCTGATGAACCATATCTTCCCTACCTTCCAACATCTGATCGATAGAGCAATCATGACAGAAAGGAAGCGTCGAGAAATGGAGGACAGGAAACGCAAGATTGGTGGACCTCAGGTTGGGAGTAGCAACCACCCTCGCTACTCAAGCAACCCATCTCAGCCATTCAAGCAAGGTCACCAGCACCAATACCAGCGTCAGAACCAGCAGCAGCAGTACCGTCAAAACAACCAGCAAGGAGGAAATCAATACCAGCGTCAGAGCAACCAGGCAGCCCGTCTTCCTATCCCAACAACCAACCAGAATAATCAAGCAGCACAGCCCAAGGAGGAAGTCGTGCATGTTTCCACTGTGGGGAACAAGGCCACTAGGCGAATCATTCCCTAAAGAAAGCAACCCAGCAGCAGCCAGCTCCGAATGCCCTAGTAAGACAGAATGCAATGCAGCCAGGAGGCAACAACCGTGGGCAGCCTCATTCCCAGTATGGAAAGGTGAACCACTTGGAGGCCGACACAGTCCAGGAGACTCCAGGAGTGGCACTACGTACATTTTCAATCGAGTACCATTCTGCAAATGTCTTATTTGATACTAGAGCAACACATTCTTTTGTGACTGCATCATGGGTAGAATCACATAATATACCAGTAGCACCCATGTATCCACCCATGAGAGTTAGTTCAGTTGGTGGAAGGACCCAAACGGATAGATTTTGCCCTAGTGCAAAGGTTCAAATAAGGGGGATAGAGTTCCCCGCTGATTTAGTAGTTATGGGAAACCAGGATACAACTATAGATGTCATCCTAGGGATGAATTAGCTAACCAAGTATCAAGCCAGTCTTAGTTATGATAAGAGAACAGTGAAGTTAGTGTCCCAATGAGGAGAAGAACTGTTAGTAGAGTTGGTCTTGTCAGGACCAAGGAAAGGGAGTTGTCACCAAGTTACCGCCCATATTGAGAAGATTAATCCATCAGAGGCTATGGCAGAACCTCCCAAGTTATCAGGCCCACATGCACCTGTCCTTGTCTCAAAGACCTCAGACTGCTATGCAGGTGCACCAGATGTCCAGATAACTTAACAGGATCTGCCCGATTGTCCCAAGGACATCGGATAAACCACTTACAACCAGGACCGCAGGATTAAGTAACACAAATCACACACATCAACAGTTTGCAGCGGAAATCTTATTACCAAATTTTACAAGTTACAAAAAATTTCCATTGTAATTATCGGAGTGATTACAAAAGTATAAGTTTGAATTATATGCTAGCTCAAATGACCATCCTCAATAAGAAGTATAGAATAGTTACGTAGACTTATAAGAAGGCTGAGCCCACCGGCGCTTAACACCATCATCAGTAGCACAAAACTATAACCTGAAAAACAATGGGGAATAAAACCTTGAGCACAGAATTACTCAGCAAGGCTTACCCGACTAAAGAAAAGACTCTCAAGGGTATGCTGGCTAGAGGGATTCAAGGTATGGCTTATCAAGAATCAAAGACTCTGTTTTGCAAAAATGCTTACTATGAGTGGATCCTTAAAAATCCAGTTTTATTTGTCAGGTTAAGTAGAGTTACCTGCAGCTAGAGTTCTTTCTACCTTAGTTCAAACACTTGATCTATACTAGCCAATTTCTTTTCAACAGCCCTTCTTATTCACTGGAATGCTACGTGTTGGGCAGTGACCAAGTCTTCATAACCGCGAAGTTATAGCGATCCGAATCGATTATACTCAGCTGAGGATCTCCAATCACACGACATATGTAGCACTTAACCCTTGCATATGTCAACTCGCCACCGGGGTTCTTAAGACCAGATCAGGTTCACGCCAACCGAGAGCACAGATACACCACCGTCCAGCCTCTTGCCACGGAGGGTACACGCTACTCTCGCCATCTCTCCACTCCCATTGCGTGTTATCTTATTCTGGTATTAGTCTGCCTGAGGCAAAGCTTACCCATGATGAGGCATGTGACCAGTTAAAAGGTCCTCGATCAGCAAGCCTACATCGAGAAGATCCTTAATTGACACAGACAGAGACACTACACCGAGACTCCCTTCTCATGCAAGTCAACCTCCCGGTCTCAGCTTTATTATTTTAACCCAAAGTCTAGTACCTGGCAGAGGTACATCTTTTTCGATGTTGAACCCATCATGGCCATGATGGATCCACCATCAAGTTATTATTTTTGAAAACATTCCCACCCACTGAAGCATCACTTTTGTTTTAAAACAAAACATTTTTGTTTACTAAAGCAAGGCTAAGCATCAAAAACTCTTTTCAAAAAGGGTGTCAAGGAAAGGTAATCAATTTTCCAAGGAAGGAAATGCATCAACGGTTTAGCACACAACTCCTATCACCTAATGCATCAAACAAGGTGATAAAGATTTTAAAACATCAAGGAGGTGGCAAATGCACCGGGGCTTGCCTGAATAACACTAGGTTAGTGTTTGTTAGGCGATGTCCACTTGACGATCATCTTTTGTTCTGATACTTGTTTCGTCGGTCCATCAGCATCACCATGCAGAGTAGCCCACGCTTGGGGTCGACTTGGATCGTCTTCCGCATCGCGCGATTATTTATCGTACCTCATGAGATGCATGATGCACATGTATGAGTACGAGTATAACGAGTATAATATAGATAATCTACACTAAAAAGGATGAAACACTTAAAATCAAGCATTAAGTACCATGGATATCACAACAGGGCATCGACTACATCCATTAACCAAATTGACATATTAACACTAGAACATCTATTTTTATTCCTATCTTTTTATTAACTCTTTAAACTGTGTATCTTAATGACTTGATTTACCGATTTATCTAAATCGATCATCACAATATACGCATGCTAAATTAAGAACATTTATTGTGACCAACAATTCTATTTAATCTATTTATAGACCTAGTTGATGGGAATACGAATCAACTTACCGGACTAGGTGGAACATTTATTTCAATCGCTCGCCTGTGCGGACCGCGCGCGCACGTCGAGATCGCTGCGCCCACGTCGCCACCCATCTCCAAACCGGCACCCTGACACCCTCTACAAGTCCCCACACACCCCACTTCCCCCTTGTCTCGCTCATTTCACCTCTGCCCACTCAACCGAGCTGCACGCGCCGGTTCTTCAAGCTCGCCGGAGTTTCCCCGTCGCTAGGCCCCCTACGCCCAAATTTGTCGCCATCCGCGATCGTGCTCCGCCACCGTTACGCCCAGCCTCGCCCTCATCCCTGGTCCACCCGAGGTGAATTTCCTCGCCGGACTTTCTCTTCTATCTCCCCCATTTCCTCTGTTCCATCAATTAGTCACTGGTGATCGTCGGTTTTGGTCCCGCGCCGTCGAACCGAGTCCGCCCGGCCAACCGCAACCGCCCCGTGCCCTGTTCGCCAGCGCGAAGTCGCTGGCTCCGACCATGGCGCTCGCGCCGTGCGCACTGCCGAGGTAGATGGCGGTCCTGACAAGGAGGACCCACCCGTCAGCCTCCCCTTTTCTTTCCCCACTCTTGGTCACTCCTTGGAGGGCCCCGTCCGTCAGCACGCGCCCGCGATATCGTGCCTACGCGTGCCCTCCACCGCTGACTAGCGGGCCCGCGGCCCTGTTTATCAGACCCCCACCGTTTCCCCCCTGTTGGTCCGAGTCGCCGACCCGTGGGCCCTGCCCGCCAGGGAGCGCCCGCGCTCGCATCCTGCACCGGGGATACCCGGGCCGCTGACGCGTGGGACCCGCCGGTCAGCCCTCGCGTCCGATCCCGCGTGCCCGCTTCTAATCTCGGGCATCCGTTTTCGATCGGATGGCCGAGAAGCCAGGATACCCTTTCGCTGTGGTTGTTTCGCTTAAGACCCCCTCAGCTTTCTGCGAATAGAACCCGCTGTCCTTAGACTTTACGCGTAGGTCCCTGAGTTATTACAAATAGACCCTATCCTTTTAAATAATTACAGAATAGGGCTTAATTTTGTATTTTCAACTCCTAAACTTGTTTATTTCATATCTTTTACATATGGTTGGCATTTTTCTATTGCCTTAACTTTAATCAATGAACATGATGTCAACATTTATGATACGATATTGTTATCCTGATTATGTTGATGAACTTGTGATACTCTAGGGGGCTTAGGCCTTTTCCTGAGTACCTCTTCGTAAGGACCTGTTCGTGGAGTGACCACCCGGGATAACAGTGCAACCATGAGGGTGGAATGAGACGCCCTTAGCTAATTAATTAGATGAACCTAGGGGTGTAGTTGGCTTTGCCGGAGGGCCGTCAATGGGGGTCGGGGCGTAGTGCTCACTCTGCCAAGGTTGGGGTGCAGAGGTTCATTTGATTTGGTTTTGTTAGTCACCCACCTTGGGGAGGTGTACTGCGTTTGTACGACTAGCGAAACCTAACGAGCAGCTATGCACCAAGGGAGTCTTTGTAAAGGCTACATTGTGAAACCTTGCCGACTCACCTTGGTAGTGTTTGAGGGTTTGATCGACCCGAGGCATAAAGGGATTACGACTTGTGGGTAAAGTGTGCAACCTCTGTAGAGTGTTAGAAACTGGTATATCAGCCGAGCTCACGGTTAAGAGCAGCCTTGGGATCCTCTTTGATTAGAAGAACTTTGGATACTTTTATGATGATGGTTAATAATGATGTTATAAAATCTAATCTCTGGTATTTCCTCTTTTGAGGAGGTACTTCTGGGTAATAAGGGTTTATTACTAAAACTTGGCTCTACTAATGACAATAAATATTTGACTAACTAAAAGCAACTGCTTAACCTCAACTCCATATACAGCTAGTCTACTTTAGCCAAACGGGACATTTGCTGAGTACGTTGATGTGTACTCACCCTTGCTTTACACACCACCCCCACCCCAGGTTGTCCCCATTGTGCTCAGTGCTCAGGAGGTGATGCTGGCAACATGGATGACTTCGAGGAGTTCCAAGACTACGACAAGTTCTAGTTTATCTTAGTGGCAAACCCCCAGTCAGCTGCCTGTGTAGGCTTTTTATCTACGTTTCGTATCTCCGCACTTTGATAGTTATGTTAAAGACAATGGTTATGTATTAGACTCTGTTGATGTCTCAGACATCCTGATGTAATAAAGTACCTTTCCGCTATTTATTTCGAGCATTGTGTGATGATGTCCAATTATGTAATCACTGTGTACGTGAGTTTCTGATCCTGGCACGTACATGGTTCGCATTCGGTTTACCTTCCAAAACCGGGTGTGACAGTTCCTATGTTGGAAACCAATGCCATCCTTAATGCCAAGGCATCTCCCATTATAAAGCATGCTACGAGCAAATTTAAATTTTTCATTTTTGAGCTCATGCTCGGCAATTTTAGCATTTAACTTAGATATGTGATCATTTTGATTTTTAATCATGGCAAGTTGATCATCAATAGCTTCAACATTTATATCTCTACATCTAGTGCAAATGGAAACATGCTCAACAGTAGATATAGAGGGTTTGCAAGTATTTAATTCTTCTATCTTAGATTTTAATCTATCATTCTCATCTCTAAGATAGGAAATAGAATTATTGCAAACATTCAATTCTTTATCCTTAGAAACTAAACTAGCATTTTCAGTTCTAAGACTAGAGATTGAATCATGACAAATGCTAAGCTCCTTAGTTAGGTTTTCACATTTTTTACTTCTTGAGCATAAGCATTTTTCAGTTTAACAAATTTTTTGTTTTCTTTAATAAGGAAGTCCTCTTGGCTTTCCAAGAGTTCATCCTTCTCATTAATGGTTTCTATTAATTCATTTAATTTTTTCTTTTGGTCCATGCTAAGGTTGGCAAAGAGAGACATTAAATTTTCTTCATTATCACTAGAGCTACCCTCATCACTAGATGTAGTGGGTGGCTTTAGAGTGTACCTTCTTCTTCTTGTCGTCCTTAGCCATAAGACACCTGTGGTCGACATTGGGGAAGAGGAGGCCCTTATTGACGGCGATGTTAGCGGCGTCCTCATCGGAGGATTTGGTGGAGCTCTTGTCGGAGTCCCATTCCCGGCATATGTGGGCATTGCCGTCCTTCTTCTTGTAGTACCTCTTCTTCTCCTTCTTCTTTCCCTTCTTATCATCATCCATGTCACTTCCACTAGAAATTAGACATTTTGCTATGAAATGACTGGACTTGCCACACCGGTAGAACACCTTCTTGGAGCGGGACTTGTAGTCCTTCCCTCTCCTTTGCTTGAGGATTTGGCGGAAGCTCTTGATGATGAGCGTCATTTCCTCGTTGTCGAGCTTGGAGGTGTCGATTGGAAGCCTACTTGGTGTAGACTCTTCCTTCTTCTCTTCCATCGCTTTGAATGCGACGGGTTGCACCTTAGGTGTAGAGGTGGCGCATTGCTCCAAGTTGACAATGTGTTTGGAGTCTTTGATCATTAGCTCAAAGCTCACAAACTTGCCAATCACTTCCTTGGGGGACATCTGTTTGTATCTAAGATCTCCACGTATTAATTGAACTTGAGTAGGATTACGAAATACGAGAGATCTTAGAATAACTTTGACCATTTCATGGTCATCCCATTTGGTGCTCCTGAGGTTGCGCACTTGGTTCACCATTGTCTTTAGCCGGTTGTACATTGCTTGCGGCTCTTCTCCTTTGTTGAGGACAAATCGACCGAGCTCGTCCTCGATCATCTCCCGCTTGGTGATCTTTGTCACCTTGTCCCCTTCGTGCACGGTTTTGAGGACGTTCCAAATTTCTTTGGTGCTCTTTAACCCTTGTACCTTGTTATACTCCTCTCGACACAAGGAGGCGAGGAGTATAGACGTGGCTTGGGAGTTAAAGTGCCTAATTTGGGTGGCCTCGTCCGAGTCATAGTCCTTGTCCCCCACCTTTGGTGCCTGCGCTCCAAACTCAACAATATCCCAAATACTTTCGTGGAGTGAGGTTAGATGGTGCTCATTTTGTCACTCCACATACAATAATCTTCACCATCAAAATATGGTTGTTTGCCTAGTGGAACAGAAAGTAATGGAGCGCGCTTTGAAATACGGGGATAGTATAGGGGCATCTTACTATACTTCTTGCGCTCATGGCGCTTAGAAGTAGTGAATGACTCGGAGCTTGATGTGGAGGGTAATGAAGAGTCGGTCTCGTAGTAGACGACCTTCTTCATCATCTTCTTCTTGTCACCTCTCCGACACGACTTGATGGAGGAAGAGGATTCCTCCTTGTGCTTGTTGCCGGACTCCCTTGAGAGAGTCCTCCCCGAGCTTGCGGCTTTTTTGCCGGTCATGATCTCCCTCTTGGCGTGATCTCCAGACATCACTTCGAGTTGGTTAGGCTCTTAATGAAGCACTGGCTCTGATACCAATTGAAAGTCGCCTAGAGGGGGGTGAATAGGCGAAACCTGAAATTTATAAACTTTAAGCACACACTAAGGTCAGGGGTTAGCGTTAGAATTAAATTCAAGTCTGAAGAGAGGGGAAAACAAATCAAGCAAGTATCAAGGCGAGTGAACACGATGATTTATTTTACCAAGGTTCGGTTCCAAAGAACCTAGTCCCTGTTGAGGAGGTCACAAAGACCGGGTCTATTTCAACCCTTTCCCTCTTAAATGGTCACTTAGACCGAGTGAGCCTTCTCCTTAATCAATCGAGTCACTAAGACCCCACAAGGACCACCACACACTTAGGTGTCTCTTTCTTTGATTACAAGTCACTTGAGAACAAGAATAAGAAAGGAAGAAAGGCAATCCAAGAAACAAGAGCGCAAAAGAACACGAACACACACTCTCTCAAGTCACTAAATGCTTGAGATGAATTCTAGACTTGGAGTGAGTTTGATCTTTGGAAATGTGTCTTGGAGTGAATGCACTGGCTCTTGTATTGAATGTGATCTCTGAAAAACTTGGATGCCTAAGGTTGTGGTGGTTGGGGGGTATTTATAGCCCCCAACCACTTGGTAGCCGTTAGCCAAGGCTGTTGGCGATGGGCGCACCGGACAGTCCGGTGTGCCACCGAATAGGCAATGTTCCTTGTCTGGTGCGCCGCCACGTCACCCAACAGTTAGGGTTCGAAGCTGGGTTGACCGTTGAGGCTTTATCTTTTTGCGGCACCAGACAGTCCGGTGCCCCTCTGACTTCCTGCTCTGACTTCTATCGTGACATTGTTTACTTTGCAGATTCGACCGTTGGCACAGATAGTCGTTGCTCCGCTGGCTCACCGGAGTCCGGTGGTACACCGGACAGTCCGCTGAATTATAGCGGAGGGTGCCCTCGAATTCCCAAGAGTGGCTGGTTCGAAGTGTACGGCCCTGGTGCACCGGACAGTCCGGTGCGCCATTTCTCAGCACACCCAATTCCTTTTGCCCCAATTGAATTGTGTCCCTAACTTGATTTCTTTCTTGGTTTGTGTTGAACCTTATGCACCTGTTATCTCTGAAATCTTGACAAACTAGTTAGTCCATGTGTTTGTGTTGATCATCAACCACCAAAATTAATTATAGGAAATGGTTAACCCAATTTCCCTTTCACTATTCTCCCACCGGTTGAGCTTGGCTAACCACGAGTTAGGAAGTTCGAACAAGCACCCTAAGATCTGATGGGCCCCAGGTCTCTTTGTGGCTCTTTTTTAATACTTAGTGATTTAGATATCTCTTCAAGGTTTGTTGATGTCAAGTTACCCACCATTAAGATGTCCTTTGGTGGGGTATATGAGAGCTCCTCAGGCCATGGACCCTTCGCCTTTTTCACGTAGCTTCGAAACTTCTTCTTCATTTAGCTCTTCGCCACTAATTTGTCTTGTGAAGAAGCCCAACTCCTCAATTCTCCTAGGTGGTTTGTGTAGCTTCGGCTACCTCTGCTTCGGGCGTAGTTTCTTGCTCCCTTTGTTCCACCTTCTCCCACCCTAAAGAGTCGCCATCTTCGGCACCATTTTTACCAGAAGAAGATAAGCCACCTAAGGCGACACTACTTCATTAGATACTCAAGGGGAAAATAGCAGATGTCGAGTCATTACCTCAAGAATCTGGGTGCAGTTCAATGACGAAGTTGTCATTGTGCTCCCCTTCCCCGGTTCTTAGGTAACTGTAGCTTTTGTTGGAGTCGAAGCCTTTGCTCTGGTTGCGTCCTTCTGAATGACTTTGGCCTTCTTTTTCACCTGGCCCGTAGATGGCTCTTCGGCCTCTTTCTTCATAGCCTTCTTTTTCTTTTCCCTGGTCCCAATATTGACCGAGGGATCCCCGTAATCTGGGTATTCAAACCCAATAGCTTAAATAACCCTGTTCACTTGAAGCTTTCCTCGACTCCCGAAGATAGTTCTCATATCTTCATGTTCCCTTGTAAGATAGTTCCCACAAATCTCATTACACTTTTCCTCTATGAGACGCAACCATTCAGCCGAAGGAGCTTTATATGAAGACTGTCTTTTAAACACAAAAGCTAGTGTAAAAAGTTCTCCATCTTTTGACTTCACTTCCTTCGGCAATTTCCACCTAGTCCGGGTTGCGTAGATGTTGTAAGCAAGTGCCTCCTAAATTAAATCCTGAGATCCAATCTTCTAGACAACAACATTGAAGGATTTGTAGCATTCATCAGAAGCTTCGTTCATCTCGAACTTTAGTCGCTTCAAGGCAAAGTTAACCCTTAAAGGGCTCATGAATATGCCCTTGAAATGCTCACGTTGGTCGGAGCTAACTTCGACATAAAACCATTCCTTCGTCCAAGCTCTATGCCATTTAGTTTGATATGCAAGAACTGGACCAGTTATCTCCTTACGATATGCGAAGTTGTAGCATCCGAAGTTGTTGTGAAGGCCTGTTTCACCCTTAGCCTTTGTCTGATAGTGTAAATCATGAACTTTGCAAAATGCATCGACATCAGTGCGACCCCCCTGACTTCGCACCACATAAATAAAAACGCTAAGTTGAACCTGCATTTGGAGTAAGCTGATGCATGTATACCTGATACCGCTACAATACCTTCTTAATCATTTTGTACATATGAAGCCAAAGCCCCGCTGTGAAAAAGCTCATGTAAACAACAACTTAGTCTTCTTCGACTTCGGTGTTGTCTCCTCCCTAGGGAGGCGCACATTCACATTGCTGTCAAAGTATGCAAGCCTCTTCATTGTTTGCAAGTCTTTCTCCTTTAGCGTAGACTAGCCAATCTCAATATAACTCAGATTCGAAGGCCTGTCCTTCGACATGTCCGCAGCTGCTTTCGACGATGAGGCCATCATCGCCTCTACGACAGACAAAGTGTCATGTCGCACCTTTGAGGTGGTAGAGCTAATCAACTCCCTAGTTCCACCAATGTAGGCCATCTGAGCAGAGGCAATGACCTCACTAAGAATGATTCAGCCGAAGCTAACTCTCAAAGGGCTCCTAGACAAAGAGCTTCAGAGGCACAACAAATTTTGGCAGTAGGTAGGTGAAGACAATAAATGTGATCTTCCCTCATCCCCTCGATCGCTTTTATACTGAAAATACGCGCGAAGCCTCGTGGGTCATAGAAATTGTTCCTGCTCAGCATCCCAAGTTCACTCGATGACTTAACTTCTGGGTTACCAGTTTTTACTTCAAATGCATCACCTTCTTCTTAAACGAGCTTCGGGAAGGTGTTTTTCGGATCTTCAGCATAGGGCCTCCAAGTTATAATTTTTACAATTTAAGCTCGTTTGCAAAGAAAATGAACTCATACTGCAAGGGGCTACTGTTGGAGGCCTTCTATGCTGAAGATCACTTGCTTAACCTTTTACTTCAGCACAAGCTAATATGTTTCAGGAATCTCTCTATTGATGGACGAAGCCAACCTTTGGCCGAGAAGGCATGTAGAGAAGCTTCACACATGGCCAAGTGAAAGGGTATTAACCAAAGTAGATAGATTCGGCGACAACAAAGGAGCTTCAGGTACAATCCAAAGGAAAAGGCAACAAAAGTCTAAACCCGTGCAGTCGAAGATTGGGGAAATACGCTACTGCCCTAGTAGAATTTGTAAATAGTGAGGGGTACAATTGTAATTTTGTACTAAGTCAGTTCATCGACCTTATAAATAGATGAACAGTATCCCACATAAAGTACCTTTAGCTAGGTGCTATAGCTTCGCATAGCTCAGCCTCCGAAACATCTTCATGCTATCTTGCATCAAGAAGTCGAAGGTATGATTATAAACCTGCTTTGTGTAAGATAAATGAAATGATAAGGCACAATAGATAAACTCTCATATCTTCATCATACTCTTGTGTATTTCATTCGACTACATTCAACCTTCGTCTTTGAATAGTTATCCTAAAGTGATAACACTTCAAGGACGAAGGCTTCTACTTTTAACATTGTGTTGCCTTTTTTTGATTCCATACAGCAATTGAAAATAAGTAACCAACATCAAACTTTCATGAACCATGACGGATCGTTTCTCGACAAGCTAGTGTATATGTTATTTAACATGTCCTGATCCTGATGTATCTAATTTTCAGATACTTTTATATTGTTGTATATCATCGCTAACGGTCCTCTTATTTAGATGGTTTTAGAGATATCAATTTATACAGCCCAATAAAAAAACTGAGCTACTACTCCTAAACTCCTATCCGGTTTGTAGCAAGGTTCACAATTTCGTTTTGGGTGATCCGAATTTCATTTTGTTGATCAAAATTTGATTTTTGTATTTTTATATTATGAATCAAAATCTATTTAAAACCGGACCGAAACCCGTTTCTCGGTCAGTGGCGAAAATGAAAAAATGCCGAAACTAGCTGGTCCCGCGGCGAGAAAGTAAATGCTTGTTTGTAGTCAATAGTCATTCAGAAAACCACACTTTCATTTATACTGCTCTGCAGAATTTGTATCTTAGATTGAGATGTACTACTAAAGCGTGTTTAAATGCACTAGAGCTAATAGTTAGTAGACTAAAAATATGCTAGTGGAATTAGCTAGCTAACAAATAGTTAGCTAACTAGTAGCTAATTTACTAAAAATAAGTAATAGCTGAACTATTAGCTAGTGTATTTAGATGTCTCTAGCTAATTTTAATCACTAACTATTAGCTCTAGTGCATTCAAACATTCCCTAAATTGGCTTCGTAAATAATCATTGTCACCTTGGAGGCTGTGACCTGTCAATAGGGATGCAAGACCAAGCGTTTTTTGGATAAGTTTTGGGTCATCAATTCAAGATTTGTTAAAATAAACAAAATGACAATATCATATAATTAATTGGGGGGGTGAATTATGCTAGTTGATAAAAACATTAGGTCTTCGCATGGCTTCATCTTGCTCCGTACACAAAACCGTGGTAAAGTACGTTTTCCAATGTCATTTACATGGGCCTCTTCATCGATATCAACTTATATGTGGGATAGAAAAAGGTCCATTTTATCTTCCTTAACTATCAGTCAGTTTTCTCTATTAAATATAAAACGGAATATAGCTTCTTTTTGTGTTTCATGTCCGACTGTCTCTGTTCGGATTCGTCTGGGACCCTTGCGGAACAGCCGTTGTGCGAGACCTTTCTTGCCATCCAGATCCAGATGAGATCGAACGGTTGAAAAAAGCACCGACGTGGATTGGGGCAGGAAGGCCAAAACGCAGGTCCATTGTCAGAGTTAAGTTTCTTTGCGCCGCTGGCGGTGGCGGCCCAAGCCTGATGTCACAGTCACAGCCCCACAGGTGTCCCTTCCCTTTATTCCCATCACGACAGCCTTCTTTGTTCTTCCGCTTCCGACTTCCGTTCCGCAAAATCGAAAGCTCGGTGTTGCCTTGTCTCGAGCTCGAAGGACTTTGTCCCTTTACGTCGTTGTCTAGCTCCTCGCATATAGTGGCCTGGTGCAGATTGGAGATCCGCCGGGACTTAGACCGAGTCCTCCATTCTTTGGTAAGGAAACGCTAGCCCGCCTGGCCGCCTCGATGCATGCTTCTAAGCTTTCGTTTGCTGGGATGGATACAACAAATCGACCATTGAATTGGCACATCGTACGATTTGGAGCCTCGACCTTCAGGCTGTGATGTTGTTTGTGAATCAGGATTGCGATGTTGTTTGTGAATCGGGGCTTACTGCTGAGCATGCATACGCCATGGCGTGCATCGATCCCTATTGCGGACATCGGTGTCACTGTTGGATGTTTCTATGTTTTATGTAGCATTCAGTACTTTTTCCTCATGTAAAGCGCCTCAATTTCACACTTGAGAGCTAATTGGGTAGCATACTGTCATCAGTGCAATGTTGTTTTGACTTTAATCAGCACAGGAACTTCTAGGCTCCGTTTATGATGTGAATCCATACTCTGCTGCTTTTATTAATGCATTGCAATTACATCAGATGTATTGAAGATTATGATTACACATAAATATTATGTTGGTCCTTTTCTTACTTCATTACATGTTCCCACTTCCCAGGTCATTCATTGGAGTGCTACATTCATTGAGGCAGCATGCCTAAGATAAAGACAAGCCGTGTCAAGTATCCTGAAGGATGGGAGTTTATCGAACCAACAATCCATGAGTTGGATGCCAAAATGGGAAAAGGTAGGCACAGAAGGCTATTCATTTGAGGCACTCGCTACTGATGTTAGTTATTTATTCCCTAGCACAGGATCGTACTAATGCTATGCCCTCATGCAGCTGAAAATGATCCACATGATGGGAAGAGAAAGTGTGAAGCTCTGGCCTATTTTCCGCATTTCTCATCAAAGGAGCCGCTACATATATGATCTTTACTACAGAAGGAAGGAGATATCACAGGAGCTTTATGAGTTCTGCGTGGACCAGGGTTATGCAGATGGTAACCTGATTGCAAAGTGGAAAAGGTAATTATCGTTGGTTCCATATTTGTTGTATGTGGTCTATATTCAATTATTTCTCCACAGCATCCTGTTCTTTTTGGGATGAGGGTGGGCGAGTCGGAGGCATGCAATCTTCCTTATGTTCTGCTGTAAGTTGGTAGATGAAGTAGAAATGTTGTGTAGACATTGTAAATTGTATGTGCAAATTGCATTATAAATATCTTACTATTACACTTTGTTTCTAGCTTTGTGAGATTTATATAGCTTACATGGTAGATTGCAGTAGCTACTGATGCATGGAATGGTTTTTTTGTGCACCAGAATGAGCCAGACACTATCTGAAACCTGGTACCATTACTGTCCACCCCATCGATTTTCATCGAAGTTTGGAGATTGGAGATTACGACTAATACTGTCATGTATTCTGCAGTGCAGTTTTTTTTTAAATAGGAGTTCCGATGTTACAGTAACTAGATCTGGTTTATTTAGTTGACTAAAAATGAATTTATCAGGCATCCAATATGTTATTTTGATTCCCCTTAAGTCCTTTTTCGGTTGTACGGGATCGGAGGGGATTAAATCAGTAGCAAGGGATTTAATCCCCTCCGATCCCTTTCAATGCACTCCTAACCGAACAAGCCCTAATGTAGATAGTGATGTCTGGAAATATTCAACTGAAGATAAATAATATCTCTGGTCCCAAGTACTTTGCTTTGACAAAAATCCTTAAAATTTTTGAAATACCAGTAGCTTTAAAAAAATTAGCGCTCAAATTTGCACCTTGAATACCATGAATAGTCACTTCAAAAGTTGCCAGTCGCTCATGTTGCATCTCAACCTTGTTAATGAGTGATCTTGGCCTTTCTCGTGTGTCTAAGATGAAATTATATGTTAAGTGTGTTTGGAGCGAATTATATGTGATCGGGGCAAATATTGTAATGGTTAACTTGGTGGACTAAAAGTAATTACAAGAAATTTATTTTTTTTCACTTGAAGGTTCAGTGTGAATTGTGAAAAGTTTTTTTGGGTACTCCTTTGATGCTTCTTTTACAAAGGACGGGCCTGGTACAGTGGTAGAGCCTACTATCTGTAACCAGAAGGTCCCGGGTTCGAGCCCCAGCCTCTGCATATTATGCGGGTAAGACTTGGCGCTTAAAGATACCCTTCCCTAGACCCCGCATAGTGCGGGAAGCCTACGGCACTGGGTACGCCCTCCTTTGATGCTTCTTTTGTCTGTTTTAATGTTTTGCTCAGTTTCCTCTATAGGTTATGCCCCTCAAATTTGTGCCCGGGCAATGCCTGCTTAATCTGGCATCCTGATTGCTTACTGCTACATCTCCCCTCTTGCAGCCAGGTTACGAGCGCCTTTGCTGTCTCCGGTGCATACAGACACGTGACCACAACTTCGCAACGACCTGTGTCTGCCGCGTCCCCAAGCATCTGAGGGACAGGGAGGGACAGGGGATAGAATGCGTCCACTGTGGCTGCAGGGGTTGTGCCAGCGGCGACTAATCGTCGCTGGGTTCACGGCTCATCATTGCAATCTTAACCAGATGAGGATGAGGTGCCCTGCTATGAGCATGTATCGGCTGCGGTGATTAGCATTAGTTTATTAGGTAAACTAGTTGGGGGAGGACTAATTTCCTCACGTTTGGATGTTTCTAACTGTTATGTACTATGACGCTTTCTCGTGTCACAAATGCTTGCGATAAATTAGTGGCGCTTTTGCATTTTATTGAGTCTGTTAATTGGCTACTGTTGTGGGTTCTAACAAAATTAAATTTTACATTTTATATTTTTCTGTGATTTTTTTTTCAAAAAAATCAGCAAAAAAATAAGCATAAAA
This sequence comes from Zea luxurians, assembly GCA_029449295.1. Lineage (NCBI taxonomy): Eukaryota > Viridiplantae > Streptophyta > Magnoliopsida > Poales > Poaceae > Zea > Zea luxurians. Next base: position 35,940,718 of record JAOPSE010000001.1, on the reverse strand, counting down.
GAAGAAACCACCGAGGGGAATATGCATGTCCGATTTTGAAACACAAAAAGAAGTTATATTCCATTTTGTATTTGAGAGAAAATTGACTAGTTAAGGAAGATAAAATGGACCCTTTTCTATCCCACCTATAAGTTGATATCGATGAAGAGGCCCATGTAAATGACATTGCAAAACGTACTTTACCACAGTTTTTTGTACGGAGCAAGATGAAGCCATGCGAAGCCCTAATGTTTTGTATCAACTAGCATAATTCCACCCCCCCCCCCAAATTATTTATATGATATTGCCATTTTGTTTATTTTAACAAATCTTGAATTGATGACCCAAAACTTATCCAAAAAACGGATGGTCTTGCATCCCTATTGACAGGTCACAGCCTCAAAGGTGACAACGATTATTTATGAAGCCAACTTAGTAGTACATGTGAGATGCAAATTCTGCATAGCAATATGAATGGAAGTGCGGTTTTCTGAATGACAATTGAGTACAAACCAGCGTTTACTTTCTCGCCATGGGATCAACGAGTTTCGCCATTTTTTTTTGTTCTCGCCACTGACCGAGAAATGGATTTCAGTCCGGTTTCAAATAGATTTCGATTCAAAATATAAAATACAAAATTCAAATTTTGGTCAACAAAATGAAATTCTGATCACCCAAAACGAAATTGTGAAATTCGGATCACCCAAAAACCATATAGGAGTTCAGTAGTAGCTCAAATTTTTTATTGGGCCTGTACAAATTGATATCCCTAAAACCATCAATTTTTTATAGGAGTTCAGAGATGCGCAATGTGTCGCATCTCTTCAGCTGCTTCGTCGATCTTCTTTTGCAACTAAGATAGCCGAAGCATTTTTTCTCCTCTCCACCCGTTGGTGTATAGCTTCAAGGTTGCTAATTTCTTGGTTCAGCCCCTCATCTTGTGGGGTTGGGCTAACAGTCTTTCTTTTCTGGCTTCGGCCTTCTCTTAAGAGAATTCTGTCTTGGTTTGTGTCCAGAGGAGCAAAAATAGCCCCTGGCGCCATTGTTTTATTCGGCGGCATGACGAAGGTGGTCGTTAATGAGTTCACCGATGGTGGGCGCCAATGTTGGTCACTTATTTTCAATTGTTATACACAGTTAAAAACAAGGCAACACAATGTTAAAAAGATAAACATCCTTCGTCTTCAAGCAGTAATCCCTTCGGGATGACTCCTTCGAAGACGAAGGTTAAAACCTTAATTGAATAAATCGTTTAATAGGGAATATGAAGAAGTTAAATATGTTAACTTATCTTTTTTTCAATATCATATTTCTCCCCTTTCATATAATAAATTTACAATCGTACCTTCGGTTCTACAAAGTGAACAAAAGTGAAGGTGCTTTAAGAAAGGGATTACATGAGGCGATTATCCAACCCACCAAGAAAGGTACTTTATGCAGAGCACTATTCATCTATTTATAGGGGAACGTACAGGTTCGTATGAAATTATATATGTGCCCATATGAATAGTATATAGGATTTACAAATAATGTGAGGGCAATATTGTCTTCGGCATTTAGCGTTCAGGATAACACCTTCTCCCGTTATCATCTCCTTGTGCTGTTATGACGAAGCTAGCCTTCTTCATCCTTCTCCACGTTCTGCATCAAAGGTGTTTGGTCGCCAAAGCTCCTACAACACTTAATAACATATTGACAGTCAATGGTTAAACGTGTTTTTTAGGACCTTCAACAGACGAAGGCCCCAACAAATAGAACCATCATCATCATCTATAATCATTGTATCTCAGATCATCTGTAACTCTAATCAAAGGAGCTCCCAATGCCGCTCATAACCATGAGCACGAATGATATATCAGTTTCATTCCTCTGTAGAGGTTGCACACTTTATCTATGAGCTGTGATTCCTTTTCTGTCTGAGGATCTGTAACACCCCGAATTTTTGGAGTTGAATTTTTTCTTTTCTTCACTCTCCAAATTCGGGTGTTACCTCTCTTTCCCATTTCTTTTCGCTAAAACCTCACCCGTCTTCAAAACTTTAAGTTATGTGATAATAGTAAACCCTAGAGTTAATTTCTTTGATTTGCTGCATCATGCCGAACCATGCATTTTTTTGGTTGTTTGAAAGTGTGAAGGCATTCATATAGAAAATAGATATCAAAAAAGGAAAAATCTTTTCTTTTCTCTCTCCTCCCTCTCCTCCCCCTTTTGGCCCAGCCGCCCCCCCCCTCCCCCTTGGCGCGCGCGGCCCAGCCGGCCGTTTCCCCCCTCTCTCCCCCCCTTCCCGCGTGGGCCCCGTGGCGGCCCAGCCGGCCCCCCTCCCCCCAAAAATTCCCCTCCCCGCGGGCCCCGCCCATCATTCTCTCTTCCCCCCAACTCCCTCCCTCTCCCCTGCTCGCCCGCCGCCGCCGCCCCGATCCCCTGCACGCCGCCGCCGATTTCGCCGCGGTGAGGCCCTCTCCCCCCCCCCCTCCCTTCTTCCCTCTCCTCCCTCCCCTTCCCCGCCCGCCGGCGCCCGGCCGCGCCCCGGCCTCGTCCCGCCCCAGCCGCGCCCGGCCCCGCCGCCTCGAGCTCGCCGGCCATGGTGTCCGCCCTCCTCGCGCCGTCCCGGCCGAGCCGTCCCCGACCCCGGCCGCGCCGATCCCGGCCGCGCCCGCTTCGGCCATGGTGGCCCCTGCCCGTCGCGCCCGCGCCGTCCCCGCCCCGGCGTGGTGGCCGGCCGTGGCCTCGCCGGCCATGGCGCCCGCGCGGCGTGCCCTCGCCCCGCTCGGCTCGCGCGCCCGACCTCGGCCCTGTTCCGGCCATGGCGGCCCGCCGTGGTGTGCGGCATGCCTCGCCCGCCCGTGCCTCGCCCGCCCTAGCGTGCCCCGCTCGCGTCATGACGGCCCCGGCGCAGCCTCGAGCTCGGTCCAGTGTGCCTTCGGCGCGCGGCCTTGAGCTCGGCCAGCGCGCGGCCCCGACGTGTGCGCGGCTAGTTCGCGACGCGTGCGTGCTCGCGTAGTGCGCAGTGCCTTGGCATAGCTCGTCGTTCCTTCGTCTACCCCTAGACGTGCCCGTCTACCCCCCCCCCCCCGTTATATTTTATGCGCGCTAACCACGTTGCTCATGTTAATAAAATAGGAAAGTCAATTTAGAAATCGGTTACGTTAGTTAATTCATATAGCTAATCGTCTATCTCGTTTAATGTTGATTAACTAAAAGTGGCTATGTTTCCATTAGTGCATGTGACTAATCATTATTATTGGAGTTAAGTGGAACTAGAACGCATAACGTCTAGTTATTCGTCTACCCGTAGTGCGCCTTGTGCATAAGCCCTAACCCCTGCAAGACCCTTCCCCGTTTCTTTCTAACCATGGAAAATGCAATATCACATGTCATATTCTATGCATGTTTAATCTACTTGTTCTCTTGTATAGTGTACTGTTGGTTTCCTAATTTCAATGGATGGATGAATGTATGTTTGCACTCGCATAGAGAACGATCCGGTTGAAGAGCCCGAGGAACTCACAGGAGAAGCCCCTGAGCAGCAATCGGTTGGTGGAGGCAAGTGTCCCTTGACCTATCTCTGTCCTATTCATTCTTTAATTCACCTCCCGCATTACACATTTATGCCTAAGGATTGACTAACCTTGTTATCCATGTCCTTGTTTACCTATTTGGGTTGGATTATTATTGGTTAGCTTTATGCTATTGCTCAACATTAATCAATGAGCATGATGAGAATTATTTATGATACGCTGTTTTCCCCCTTCTTATTATGATGTTATACTTGTGGCCTTTAAGGGGACTCGAGCGGTTTCTCGAGTGCCTCTCCGTAAGGACCTGTTCGTTGGATGTCCGCCCGGGAAAACAGTGCAACCATGAGGGTGGAGTGGGACGCCCTTAGCTGAATAATTAGAGGAACCGGGGTGTAGTTCGCTTAGCCGTCGTGCCGTCAATGGGGCTCGGTGTATGCGGCTCGCTCTGCCAAGGTTGATTTGTCCCTTGGGGAGGAGTGTGGTACATTTAGGAAACCTAACGGGCGGCTATAGCCCAGGGGAATCTTTGTAAAGGCTACGTAGTGAGACCCTGCCTACTCACCTTGGGAGTGTTCAAGGGTCCGTACAACCCGAGGCAAAAAGGGAATCACGGCTCATGGGTAAAGTGCACAACCTCTGCAGAGTGTTATGAAACTGATATATCAGTCGTGCTCGCGGTTATGAGCGGCCAAGGGAGCTCCAGTGATTAGTGGTACTTGATCAGGGATGTTCGGATTGCAGGTGGCAATGAGATTGATGGTTCTTGGTTTTGACTCTGGTAATGGTAAGTGGTACTCTTTCCGTTTGGAAAGGAGTACGTTTGGGTTAATAACGTGGGTTAAACCTAAAACTTGGCTTTCTCTACTAGTAATAATAATCTGACCAACTAAAAGCAACTGCTTGACTTACCCCCACATAAGGCTAGTCCACTACAGCCAAACATGACGCTTGTTGAGTATGTTGATGTGTACTCACCCTTGCTCTACACACCAAACCCCCCCAGGTTGTCCGCATTGCAACCACTGCTCAGGAGAAGATGAAGTCGTGGAAGGAGACTTCCAGGAGTTCCAGGACTACGACGAGTTCTAGGTGTGGGTTAGCGGCAACCCCCAGTCGACTGCCTGTGAAGGCCGCGTTTATCTACGTTTCGTTTTCGCACTTTGATTATTGTAAAGAATATGTGGATGTCTCAGATATATGATGTAATCGACTATTATTTCTTTTTTTATATACTATTTGAGCACTGTGTGATGATGTCCATGTTATGTAACTGCTGTGTACGTGAATTGCTGATCCTGGCACGTACATGGTTTGCATTCGGTTTGCCTTCTAAAACCGGGTGTGACAGGATCGCGACTTCCCATTAATCACTTCCAAGGTGAACTGGCAGGGTCTCACTATGTGGCTTTTCCCTAGGGTCCTCACTATGCGAATATTGGAAATGACAACTATATAGACCATTTGACGTACCCAAGCCTATACCCTCTGCCCTCAGGAAAAAGTCATGGGAATGATGCCCAGACCTAGATCCATGAGCAAGAATATAAGAGCCATAACAGATGCCTCCACCCCCAATGACCAAAACCAACACCCAACATAAGACTTCCCTAATTACTTGGCCAAGGGCGTCCCATACCACCCTCACAGTTGCACTGTTTTTCTAGGTGGTCACCCAACGAATAGGTCCTTACGGAGAAGTACTCGGAAAATAGCTCGAGCCTCCTTTAGTATCACAAGCTCATAATCATATCCAGAATAACATCATTGTATCATAAAGTATTCTCATCATGTTCAATGATTAAGGTAGAGCACTAGCATAAAGCTAACCATAATAACCCAAAAGGTAATCAAAGACAAGGTGAATAGAAAGCTAGTAAATCCTTAGGTTTCAATCATGTAATGCGGGAAAATGAATTATCATGTGAATAGGACATAATAGGTCAGAGGATACTTACTTTCACCAAAATGATGCTCAGGGTCTTCAACCTTGTAGAACTCGAAGAGATTGATCTCTTGACCATCAAAGCTTGATCGTCGTTTCACTGAAGCTCAGGAACAGATCACATCTATTCATGACACGCATCGAACACGAATAGGTACAAACAAACAAACATAAACATGTATAAGAACATTACATCATACAAGAGAAAACATTATAAAAGCATGCAATATGGAATAAAGCTCGCTTCTACGGTCACGAGAGGAAAAAGAAACATCGAAATCGAAGCTGTGGTCGAGAAGATATTGTGTTTATGCTAAACGAGTATTAATTATAACATTTAATTCGACATACTCATATTATCATGAATTTATGAAACGTAATTCAAAACTACTACTTAGTTTTGACTAACTTACTATTTTAATAGTGGACAATTAGATAAATAGCTAATTAACTGACATGAGTAATTATAAGCGAACAGTTTAACAACGCGCGCGGACAGTGCCCACAATGAAGGATTACGGGGAGGCTACGCTAGCGCAAAACAAAATTTTCAACCCCATAAAACCAAGAACTACTGCGGTTATAGGTCATGGAATTACCACTAGACGCGCGGAGCAGCGGAAGACGTCTCGATGTAGACGAACACGTCGAGCAGTGCCGTGCAGTCGTCGGCGTCCTTCACGTCCTCGCACGGTTCGTCCTAGTGCTCCAGATGCAGCACCTCTGAGGTATCCACACGTACACGGAGGAAGCGCCGCGTACCGAACTGCTAGGTTCGCGACGGCGGCTTGGCGAGGGCGAGAGGCGAGCGGCTACTCATTTGCTGGTGGCGAATTAGGGTTAGCCTAACCGCGCCCCCACCCCTCATTATATAGGCGTTATGGTGGGCTTCTGACACCGAGGCCCATCAGTAACCCTAAAGCCCAGTCTAATTTCGGATCTAATCCAAGTTAGGCTTCCTTCCCCTTAAGTGTGTGACCCTATAGGTTCACGTACAAATAGACATAGCCCGAGTACTCTTACTTGGCCCAATAATTGACAGCGGCCTCTAGCAAGACATGTCAACTCCTATACGCACGTAAAGATCATATCAGACGAACCATTGCAACATTACGTACATGTTGTTCCCTTTGTCTCACGATATTTGGTCTAGCTCTAAGCTGACCTCTCTTTCTCGATACTGTGAATTGGAATCCTTTCAATGGTTAACTCTTAACCCTAGCACGGCCATGCATTTCTTGATCCAATCACTCGAGGGGCCCAGAGATATCTCTCTCACAAAGAGAGGGACAAATTCCATCTTGACTGACCATGCCTCACAGCATGCTTCCTGACAAACCCAAAACTACCTTTATAACTACCCAGTTACAGAATAGCGTTTGATAGTCCCTAAGTAAGTCAATTCACATCTTGAGAACATGCGAAAATCTCAGGTCTAAGGATACAGTATTCATGTTACAAAAAGAGAACTATATTACAATATCTCACGTTGGGTCGGTCCAGCCTCATGTCATACATGCGCCCACATTATTAGTTTAACATCCCCATGTTTCATGACTTGTGAAATGTAGTCATCAACTAATACATGTGCTAGTCATCGACTCTGACTAGGGACATCATTTAGAATAACCATATAAGTAAAGAATCTCATAAACAATTCACATAATTGCTAATCAATACAAGGTGCCTTCCATGGATATTCAATTAAGCAATATATATATCATGGATACAAAGAAATATGATCATCTCTATGATTATCTCTAGGGCATATTTCTAACACACAACACACGCGAAATAACATGATGACTACGCGCGACACACGCGAAACGGCGTGCGATAACGCGCGGATGACGCGGTGGACACACGCAAAACAGCGTGCAGACAACACATGAACAGCGGCGACGGCACGCACAAACAACACGACGACGCACAAACGACAACGCGTGTGAACGACAACGACGTGCCAACAGTGACGCTCGACACACGAGAAATACTAAATAGATAACGTGTTATACTAAACAAATATTCAATGAAAAAATTTTGAGATGGTATTAATCACATTAGCATGTATTTATAAAAGTGCAAGTTAAAACTATAATTTAGTTTTAATTAGAATGCTATTTTAATAACCATTGGACAAACCAATAATAATTAATTAACTAAAATAGGTGCTGCAACAAATAATGTTTCTAACACATAGACAACATTATTATGAAATTAACATTACTGGAACGGATCAAAATGGATTTACAACGCAAGAGATATGGCATTTTAGTAAACTACGCGTGTGGCACGATCTGATTGGCCGAACCAAAGTCACACAAAGGACCACACGAGATCGCAGCCATAGGAATTAGTATGGATCAGATCTTTTGTGGCTTATCTCCTACCTCCAACCACCTTCTACCTTGAGAAGAGAGAAGACAACATGGGGGGAGAGAGGAGGGACCGGCTACGGGAGGCTCGACCACGACTATGGGGTGGGCAGGGGCCCACGGTCGCCCAGCAGGGACCATGCCAGGGGAGGTCACATGGGGAAGGGAGCATGGCCTGTGCGGTCGGCCGGCGCACGCACAAAGGAAAAAGAAAGGTGTGGAGGGAGAGAGAGGGCACGAGGAAAGAAGGGAGGTGGCGGTCGCGGGCGCCAGGGGACGAGGGAAAGGGAGAGGGTTGCCAGGAGGGGTGGGGCTGCGACAACACAACGACAACGAAAAAGAAAAACGAAGAACAACATAGGTTGCTCACTGGAGAAGAAGACACTCGCCGGAGATGAAGAGAAATCCATCGATTGACGGTGAATTGGAGGTCCGATCGATGAATCGAAAGCACCAGGACGAAGCCCGAGACCAAAGCAGCAGTACTCTCAGATTTCGCCAACGACGCACGGATTGAAAGTAGCTGTGACAGAACCTCCCAAGGTATTAGGCCCACCTATAGATGTCCTTGTCCTAAGGACCTCGGACAACCATGTAGATGCACATAATCACTCGACAAGTTCGGTCTTCTGTATCAACATCATGTCGCCCAAGAGCGCTTCACCCATCACGCAGACATTACATCACATCGGAGGAAAGAATAAGCGGAAGCAGATTACAATAACTTAATTTACATTCATAAAATATATAGAGAGAGTATTAATACAGTACCGGGGTTTATGAGTGCATAGAATATTATTACAAACTAGGGAGGCAAAACACCCTCCCGCACAAAAGTTTATTGTTTTCAAACTAGGAGGCTAACATCCTCCTGAAGCGCCCCAGATCCTCTGGGACTCAAATGTGATACAATTACTAGTCCCAGGAGGCTAGTAAACACATTTATACATCAGATGATTCCAGATCTGCTTAAACAAGACAAACCTATAAAGGTGGCGATCAACTTTAAGAGTTGGTACACAACTCGGGACATATCATCAGAGTGGGGCTGAAGCAGCCCGATATACGCAGTGAAGCAATTCAGCGGTCCAACAGCCACAGGCAAGGTTAGGAACAGTCGTAACTCTTACCCGATCTCCTTTTTCTGAAAAACAACAAATAAGCAAGGGTGAGTACAAACGTACTCAGCAGCCCACCTTCACCAGCGGAATGGGAAAATCAGATATAATGCATGGAATATCTGGAGCTCAGGATATTTTGCAGAAATAGCAATATTTTATGCAGGGTTGTTTTGTAAAACATCTTGTATTTTGCAAAGCGCATCCTCTCCCAAAGGAGCAGGAAGTTTTTCAATATAGAACAAAATCCCCTGGACTAAACCATCCAGGTATCTCAGCAGTTTCCCACTGGTTTTCATTTTCAAAAAACAGCTACTGGACTTCCCGTCCACCATAGCTCACGGTTCAACAGCCAGACCTTTTAAAAAACACTTTTCAAAAGCATCTCTTTTTTTTGGAAAACAAAACATTAATTGCCATACCATACCAGACTCGTCCATTCCTGTGGACACAGACTATTCGAATAGGTTTGAACTCTGCGCAGAGGTGTACACTTTACCCACTAGTCTGGCTCTGTGATCTCATAGCTAGTGAGACCCAAATCCGAATCTCTTTCTTTCCTCGCACGTCCTAACCTTAACGGTTATCCGGAAGGAGTCAGGCCACCACCATGTCCAAACCGGACAAAACTTTCCCCCTCCTTATCCTCCCGGTGCTCCCCAGCCTTCATAACCCTGGGGTCGGACCGCACGAGTTCAGATTGAGTGACTGCCCACACAGTCTCGAGTGGTTGTACTATTAAAGAGTACAGGTAGTGAAGATGACAAACTGGTCCTTATATGAGGGGACAATCCTTCTGCTCACGCATAAACCAGCTGAGCCAACACCTTAAGCCCTCCCCTAAACCAGGGAGTCCCTGATTATCCCACTCACAAGGTGATAAGGGTGAAAACCCTTCATCATACACATTTTGAAAAGCATTTTCTTTTGAAAACTCACACCTTTTCTCAAATCATTTGGAACATATATATCAGGGATTGATTGCGGCAAGCGGCTGGGTGGCCATAATAACTTGTCTCAAAATCATATCATGCATAAAATAACAGGCTGAGGGTTGTGGTTGAAAAATCATAGGTAATTTATGCATCAAAGGGATCCAGTGAGCTTGCCGTGCTTATTCGGTGAAGGGGGAAGGAGAGCTCGCGGAACTGGCTTCTGGCTCCATCGCCTGGCGTAGACTTGCAGATCTGGCCTCCACGAGACGGCACAAACGCTCTGATAACTATGCAACATGAATAAGCAAACATACAAACAAGCAAGTATACCAACAAATATTTAGTATAGTGGTCAGAATAGTGATATATGGATGGGTATAGTCTTGAGTAGAATCTGTGTCATGTGGTGTTGTGATATTACTGGTGGTGCAGCGGAGGTGCTTACCAGGAGGGTGGACTGGAGGCGAAGTGACACTATGCGTGTAGCCGGCAGAGCGGAGTAACTGAGTGGGTGGGGTGTTTGCCTTGGCTGAGGGTGTTGAGTGTGTGTGGAGAGGGAGAGGGTAGCTGGGTGTATTTATAGTTGAGTGTATGTGGTGTAGCACAGTGAAGTTCACTGTTGGTGAGAATAGTGACGAATGAATCGTATGACTTAGTATGAACAGGAGAGTTATAGGCAGAATATGGGACAAGAGTATTTTGGGAGTCTTCTGAAATATGAACCATGTTTAAGGGATGACATGGTTGGATAGGGAATAATTCGATAAGAATTTAGAAACAAGAATTATTGGAATCGGAGTTTGGAAGCCTGGTCCGAAGGAATCTCAAAGTCAAGCATGCTCAACTTGGAGAAACCTGGGATGGGTGACCAGATGGGAAGTTCCTACTGGAAGGAAAATCACAGTCACCGGAGTTCGTATGACTAGAACATGGGTCTGGCTGGTCTTAGGTGGACTGGACAGCATGATGGATGAGTAGTTGAAATTTGGGATAACTAGATGACCGATGAATAGTAACGATGATTAGTAATGATGAATAGTGGCGACGGAAAAGTAATTATAGATATCATCGATGAATAGTAACGATGATGAATAGTAATGGTAAATAGTAACGATGATGAATAGTGTATGTGAATAGTAACGATAAATAGTAACGGCGAATAGTAATGGTGAATAGTGATAGTGAATAGTTCGTATGAACGAACGATGAACGATGAATAGGAACTATGAACGAACGGACGAACGATCGAATGATCGGACGAACGAACGATCGGAATTTCAGCAGCATAACGGTAGGAAAAGATTATTTGGACGAACGATCGAATGATCGGACGAACGAACGATCGAAATTTCGGCAGCATAACGGCAGGACAAAGATTATCTGGAAGAACGATGAATAGGGACTATGAACGAACGATGAACGATGAATAGGGACTATGAACGAACGATGAACGATGAATAGGGAACTATGAACGAACGATGAACGATCGAATGATCGAACGAACGAACGATCGGAATTTCGGCAGCATAACGGCAGGACAAAGATTATCTGGAAGAACGATGAATAGGGACTATGAACGAACGATGAACGATCGAATGATCGAACAAACGAACGATCGGAATTTCGGCAGCATAACGGCAGGAAAAAGATTATTTGGACGAACGAACGAATGAACGATCGGACGATCGGACGAACGGATGAACGAACCATGAACGATCGGACGAACGATCGAACGATCGGACGAACGAACGAACAAACTAAGAACAGGGGGACGAACGATCGAAGAACGATCGAACGATCCTTGTGCTAGTGTGTGCTTGTGTGGAACATGGAGTGGGTGTGTGTGGGGGGGAGAGAGTTGCCATGAAATGGCTTGGGGTGGGATGAGAGGAGGCCCTTGCCCCTCTATTTATAGCCATGGTGGGGGGATTAGGGGGAGGGATGAGAGGATTAGTGGGAGGATGAGAGGATTAGTGGGGGATTAGCATGTATTTGTCTTGTATAAGTGAGATTAGCTTGTAGAGCTCACCGTATGACACTGGAGGCATACGCATACGTATGAGCATGAGGAAAGTTATGAAGAAAATATTTGTAGGGACTTGAAAAATGATTCTGAAGGTATTTCTCAAGAGGAAAATACTTGGAGATATATCGGTGGAATATCTAGGCAATATTTCTGGAAAGAACTTGAAGGGGATCACTAGGGAATATCTGGGCAGTATTTCTAGAAAGAATTTGAGGGGGATCACTCGGGAAATATTTGTAGGATATTTTGAGGAGGATTTTGGAGATAATATAGACCACTATATTTTATTTGTTGATATCAACTCGCAAACAAACATTTTGAAATGAAACTTGAAATTCATTTTGAATTTAGGGTGAGTTTGAGAAAATTTCAGGATTTGAATTTTTGGGATGCTACACCTCCTGCACACACGATCATTGCTTTGGCTCCTCCTTTGGTACCACCTTTGAACAGAAACAGCAAAACTCTGCTATTTCCTCACCTAAAACAACATGGGTTCAAAAACCCTGAGTACGGAGTGTACTTTCGCAAGTCTTACCCGAAAAAGGAAAAGACTCTCAAGGATATGCTGGCTTGTGGGATTCAAGGTAGAACTGTTCAAGCATCAAAGACTCTGTTTGTAGAAATGCTTACTAACAGCGTATCCTTAAAAATCTAGTTTTATTGTCAGGTTAAGTAAAGTTACCTGCATCTAGAGTTCTTTCTATCCTAGTTCAAGCACTTGGCCTATACTAGCCATCTTTTATCAACCTTTTACTTTACTGGATTGCTACGTGTAGGGCAGTGACCAAGTCTTCATGTCCGAGAAGTAACGACGATTCGAATCGATTGATACCCAGCTGGGGATCTCCAACCACACGACATATGTAGCACTTAACCCTTGCATATGTCAACTCGCCACCGGGTTTCTCAAGACCAGACCGGGTTCACACTAACTGAGAGCACAGATACACCACCATCCAGCCTCTTGCCACGGAGGGTACACGCTACTCTTGCCATCTCTCCACTCCCATTGCGTGTTGGCCTTTCTGATATTGGTCTGCCCGAGGCAAATCTTACCCACGACGAGGTATGTGGCCAGTTAAAAGGTCCTCGATCAGCAAGCCTACATCGGCTCGGTCCTTAAGCGACTCAGACGGAGACACTACACCAAGACTCCCTTATCATGCAAGTCACCCGCCCGATCTCGTCTTTATCATTTACAATCCCAAAGTTTGGTACCTGACAGAGGTACATCTTTTCCGATATTGAACCCATCATGACCATGATGGATCCACCATCAAGTATTTTCTTTTAAAAACTTCCCTTCCCATATGAAGCATCATCTTTGTTTAAAACAAATCATTTTGTTTTCTAAGGCAAGACTAAGCATCAGAAAACTTTTAAGTAAAACAGATGTCAAGGAATGGTAAACAATTCCAAGGAAGGAAATGCAGCAATTGTTTATCACCCAACTCCTATCACCTAATGCATCATTTCAAGTGATAAAGAGTTTAAAACAACAAGGAAAGGGGTAAATGCACTGAGGCTTGCCTTGTGTTGTTGGAGACTCAGGATCTGTTCCACAGATATCAAAGTAGAAGTTGTTTTCAGCTGGTGGATTCTCAGCTTGAGGTGCAACTTCTTCAACAATCACTTCTTCTTTGTTTTCTATAAATAACAATAGATATACATGAATGCTCATGTGATGCTATGAATATGCAGTTACAATAGAAACACACTAAGTTGTATCATGAATACAACTTTCCTTTACGGTGCCCACCAGCCACTAGAGTTTTCCTAAGTTAGTACTCTATTAGGGTTTAGGCAAAATCTACCTTAGGAAGCTAGTTTCTTGGGTTTGGGATCAAACAATGTCCAAAGTATGTCAAACTTTACCCAAGGGTTTTAATCATCATATCAAGTTCATCCAAAAAGTTTTACTATTTTTGGAGTTATTGATTTAATTCTAAAATTCTAAAAGGCTAGGTTTAGGCATCTTTAAATGCTAAATAATTTCTGGTTGGGACTAAAAATCTTGAAACTATTTTTATTAAATACTAGAGGAATTTAGGAGTCTAGTAAAATTGGTCCCATGATTTTATTATTTTCTAGAATTTCCTATAAATTTCCTAAGCCTGGCAGAAAAAAGAAAAGGTTAAATAGTGATGGGCTGAAACCAGCCTAGGCCAGCCCACGAACGGGGGAACGCGCGCGCGCCCGCGCCCGCGTTGGCGATCTTGCATAGAGGACCCCAGCTATTCAAATAACTAGCTAAGAATCCCTACGCACTATTCATCTGTCTCACTGATGTTTACACTTAAGCCCTTGTACTTCTATTTCTTTACCACGTCAGGTCCACGACGATGAACGGCGACGAGCACGCCCTCTAGCGAACTTGTACCTGCGGGACTACGCAATGACCGGTGCCCTAACTTGGCTAACACCAAATCCTACTTCTGGCAACTCTAATCCGACCCTCAACTGCACGAATCCGGCCTAGAGTCCATTTGTCCACGATGACGACGTAACCCGAGGGAAAACCGAGGTGTTCTTGGTGATTCCGGGCGGTCTATTTCAATCAAACAGGTCTACGAGCAACAGGAGACTTAAGGGATGCTAGAACATCAAGCAGAGAAGCTTGAACTAACCTGTAGATGGTTGGCCACGGTGAGAAGCTCACGGCGGTGCGGAAAACCAATTTGGGGGAAAACGCAATTTGAGGAGCTATGGTGGACGATCGGAGGCGAGGAGCGATGCACTGGGCGCGTAACAACCTAACGGAGCACGCTGAGCGCTCAATTTATAGAGATCAACAGCGGTGGCATCCAATTTGGGAAAGACACACGGGCGGCCGGAGAGAGGGGGAGGTCACTGGCACGAGCTACCGTGGCATTCACTGGAGCAACGACTCAGGCGATAGACAGGCCATCTACTGCAGTCTACTGCGACGTGGTGAAACAGCTGACGGCGTGGCATAACTGAGGGAAACGGCAGTACGACGGCAGCGGTCACGCAACCACGTCATCGGTGCAAGTGGGTACGGTGACAGGGCAGTACAGTGCCCCAAACTCATCCACGGTGAAGATCTTTTCACTGCCGATCGAAATCCACACATCATAGGGCACGAATCCAGGCGCGGAGGCCACCAGCGGAGAGGTTCAGTGCACCTGAGATCTTATTCAGTACTGTACCATGGGAGCTCCATTCAGGGTGCCTGACATAGCAACTTGTAGGGCCTTGATCTCAAATTTTTATGTGGCAACTTATTAATCCATCTGTAACAAAGTTAATGATCTATAATCCAACTTTGATTTTGCTATAGCAACCATACTCAAATAATCACTGGATCCTACTCAAATTCGATCTCAAAGTTCATCTGTTTTCATTGTCAGTCAAAATTCAGATCCTGGGTTGACTGACAGCCAGACTTCAAGTCCATTTATCTCCAATTTTTATATAGCATCAATGCTTAGTCACTTAAACAAAGTTGTACTCCTATCAAAGCTCTACAAGATTGATGTATTGACTTAGAGCAAAATCTTCATGAATCAAGAGATACCAGGCTCCAAAGGTGACCTAATTCCACTGAAATTTAGAGTTAGTCACATGGTGTTCATGGGACCATTTTGCAAATAAGCCCAATTTTCTCCACACTACTTGAAAATCCTCCAATGTAAAAGTTACTTAGTTTTTGATGTTCTATCACTTTAATATTTGCATTTTGGTCCAAAAGTGTATAGAATTTGAATTCACCCACTAGGGTACAAATTAGGGTTTTCTAGGGTTTCTTTTAGGGTTTTGAGCACTCTAGGGTTTTTGTGCCACTCAAATCCATCACTCTTGATCTCTTATGAATATTTCCAATGACTTTTGATATATTACTCATTTTGGCTTACTATTACCCATATGCCCTAATCCCAGGGTTGAGTACCCTACCATAGGGTTAAGTATACTTCAAGTCACCACATCACAACTTATTTTGAGGTTTTACCTAGTGGATGCATTCTAGGTGTGACAAACAAAATGAAATGTCAATGCATATGATGTCATGCTCAAGTTTTAGTGCCAGTAACACCAGGGGTGTTATAGTAATTGCTCGCTGGAATTGTCGCCGAAATTGTAACTACCCTGAACTTCGACGAGCAATTCCAGGAGTTCTAGATCGAATCTAGAGAAGTCGTTTTGATATTTGGAAAGGACTCAGCGAGAGGATTCCAGCCATATATATATATATATATATATATATATATATATATATATATATATATATATATATATATATATATTGCTAGGGTTTAAAGACATTTTATTTTGGAAATAAATCAATTTTTAGAATTAAAATAATTCTAGAAAAATGTTGAAATCGTATTTAATGTCCGAAAAATATCCCAAAGGCTCCAAAAATTCTAGGAAAATTTCTAGACATGATTTGGCATCCAATGAACTCAAAAAACATATTTGGAGTTTTTCAAAATTATTTTAAGTACCTAAAATAAATAGATTTTGGTTTCCGTAAAATAGAAAAATATTCCCAAAATATGAAAATTTACCGAAAGCTTCTACAAGGTACATTCACATGTTTCAAACACCTTTTGCACTTAGAAACACTTTGCAACGCATGAATGCAACAACCAAAGCACCTCTAGGACTCACTTCACTAGGCTTACGCCAATATATAACAAAATAATTCTCCATTATTTTAGAAAAAAGTAAGGAAAAGATATGGTAACACCTGAATTTGGTGGATATTATAAAAGAAATTTTAAACTCTAAATTCAGGGTGTTATAGGTACCCTTTGTGTAGGAGCACCAACGAGGATTAGTCGGGACTTCTGTGGTTCCAGATACCTCGGTAAAAATACCGGCGTCATCTATGGGAGTTTGTATCTCTACCCTTGCTCTTTACCTTCTGCATTTACATTAAGTACTTAAGTTTCAATCTCTACTTTCTAGTTATCATATTTAGGATTGAAACTTAGGTTTTTGCGGTAGAAATAGCAACACATAGACAAACCTAGTTTGCACATTCTAATTAACTTATTTGCATAGGTTTTGTTTAGGGATAACTTTGTGGTCTAGATTAGAATGAAGTTTTAGAAGTCCTAATTCACTTTCTCCCTCTTAGGTGTCACCGTTTCCTACAGCACGCATAACTAGGGGTTTGACGATTTTGGCCGCGATAGGTTGTTGTGCTGGGCCGCCAAAGGCCAGGTTTGTTGGGTCTGAGATCCGTCACTAGGCACGTGTTATGTTGGGTTGGAAATGATTGAGACGATGTGGTTGAACCATAACATACTATTGACTAGTGCTTCCTCTAGTTATTAGAGACTAGTGCTTCTAACACATAAACTATATATATATATATTCACTACCAGAATTCGGCTCTTTGCCGAATGCCAAATAAAAAACCCTCGGTAAAATAAAACACTTGGTAAAGAAGCTCTTTGCTGAGTGTTTTATTTTTGACACTCGGAAAAGAGCTTATTTGTCGAGTGTCAAAAATAAAGCACTTGGCAAAGAGCTTCTTTGCCGAGTGTTTTTTTCAACACTAGGCAAAGACAATTTAAAAACACATTTTAAAGTGTTAAATTAATTCAAATGAAAAAAAAATCAACTATAAATTTGTATGACTCATCAAGATATACAATTTATATATTGATCAGTTCTTCATATGATAAATTAAAAGTATATTTGTTCATAAAACCTATATCTGTCTCTAGTTTATAAAACTACAAGAGAGATGTATAGGATTTGTGCATAATGTTAGAACCATCATGTGGGATAAACAAATTGCCAAACAACCAAAATAAACTTTGTAAGATCTTGAAAAGTTATATAATTTTGTAGTTGGCAACGTTTTCATTTAAAGTTATCTTGTCAACTAAAAATACGTCTAAATTTAAAAAATTTAAAATTTGAATTTTGAAAATGACCTCGAAAGGAAAAACCACCAACATGAAAGTTGTAGATCTTGAAGAGTTATGAAACTTTGTAGTTAACTATTTTGGTTTGAAATTATCTTGTCATGTAAAACTATGTTTAAATTTTAAAATTTGAATTTTTTAAACTATGTCGGAAGGAAAAACCATCAAAATAAAAGTTGTAGATCTTGAAATGTAATGAAACTTTGTAATTGACAATTTTTTGATTTAAAATTATCTTATCAGAGAAAAATTCGTGTGAAGTTTTCAAATTTTGTAAACGGCTTCGGATGTAGAAACTATCAAAATAAAAGTTGTATATCTTGAAAAGCTATGCAACTCTATTCAATTGAATTCATTTAGTGTCTCAAATAATCAAAGTACTCTCGATTTGTTATAATATATGAGGAATGAAAATGTAATATAAACTCCATTGATGTAGTACTGTAGCGGTAAGTGGTTGGGGAGTTGTCCCCCTAATTAAAAAAATGGTTTGCTGTTTTTTGAGGTTTTTTGTGATTTTTAATTTGCCGAGTGCTTTTCTTTGTCGAGTGCCAAAAAATGTACTCGGCAAAGAACTCTTTACCGATAAAATATTTGTCGAGTGTATAGGCCTTTAGCGAGTGTCTGAGACACTCGACAAAGAAGGCGAGTCCGATAGTGTATATATATGGGAGGTCTGGACCCGTTCCTAGCCGTTCCCCAACATAATCCACGTAATTAGTTAGATAAGCACGGACGAAAAGAGAGGATATCTTGCTTGATCTGATCCTATCGTGGACCGTCCGGCCTTCTCAGGTGTCACGTATGGTGTTCAACACTGTGTTACTTTCTATTTTATTTATATACATCGTGTTTAAATCACACATATGCTTTTATATTAGGAATAATTGGATCTATACCATTAAAATTTTGTAGCTTCAAATATATAGCATTGGCTCCCCATATCATTGACTCATGTGAACTCGTCCCTTTATGTTATCACTAATT
Source organism: Zea luxurians (assembly GCA_029449295.1). Lineage (NCBI taxonomy): Eukaryota > Viridiplantae > Streptophyta > Magnoliopsida > Poales > Poaceae > Zea > Zea luxurians. The sequence continues at coordinate 35,921,932 of JAOPSE010000001.1, read as the reverse complement.
GTTTAGTATCAATTTGCTGATGAATTATTAAAATGTAACAGAAAATACTTGATTTCCTAACAATCATCAGATATACAGCAGAGAGAAAAATCAAAAGAACGTACAGTTTAGAAGTACTGGCTAACTGAGCAGCAGCATTATATATTCTTGTATTATCCTGGGCCTATTATATTTGTTGCGACCTGTGTACTTAACAGATGATCTCTGCTGGTAAGCGTTGCCCATGCATCTGGCTACAGGGTGTCCTCCAAGGCTCCAACTCGATCTCTGGCCACCCCGTACGTAGTTATATATTTTCCATTATTACACTTTTTCTTCTCATCAACGACCTGTTCAATAATTAAAATACCCGAGACAACGAGATGCTAACAACAAAAGCCAAACGTTACTGACAAGAAATTTACATTTTAATTGCTGAGCTTCACTTTCATCAGAGATCGTCCTTCTCATTTGTGCATATGCAGATCCTACATAGGTGTCTCATTGGTGCCTGTAAGATTGGTTTTACAGGTACGTACGTCATGGTTTTTTTTTAAAAAAAAATAGATGTTCAGAATACTGATGACTATATACACCATTATTTGAGCAGTAGCTATCACGCACGTAAGCAGCAATAATGATGTGTAGAACACACACTCGCGCTACCTACTTCCCGGAAACAGCATATCCATCGCCGACACGCACACACCGCCAGTCTGAATTCAAATGAAAGATGTTGTTGTATCTGTTGGTCAAAAACTAGGCTATAATAAAAAATATTATGTATCTCTATAGTCCAAATTCTTCGATCAAATAGGAGCGACTTCCTTGTTTTGACGACATCCAAGCCTTGGGATCGAGAATATCAACCACAGAAACAAGGAAAGTCAACGTACATAAAAGTTGAAGTTTCCTGCACGAGTCGTCAAATTCTACGAAGACGACGACATGGTCGCACTGTTACTGCTGCGGCTTTAGATTTTGTATATGTATAATGTGAAAAAGAACGCGTCCCTAATTAAAGGCACACCGTTTGTTTCTAATTGAAAGAATAAGTTAGCATTAGACTGTAGAAAAGTCAGAGTATGTACATATACACTCCGGGAAAGAAAAAAGATTATTGTACGTAGTGCTATATACTAATTATATTATATATTAATAGATATTGGGTCTATTTGGATACTACTAGGTGAGGGCGTGAGGCTAGAAATTAGAAAAAAGAATAGTTGTAGTTGGCTAGCTGGTTGGACAACAATTTTTTTAATAAAATGGTTCTAAAATTAGCCCACCAACCCTTCTGGACACACTAGAGCTACTTTAGAGCATCTTTAGGTTACTCTTTATTTTTTACTCTCTATTTGACTTTCTATTTACTTCTTTATAAAGATTAAACTCTATATGTAATATCTCATTCCAACAGATTCTCTAACATGCAACTTAGTTTGGTTAGCCGGACTAGCTAGCCAAGTTTGGCTAGTGAGAAAACCATTTTAGAGAGCCGAATAGCTTGACGAGTTGGATGGCTAGTCTGTTGAAAAGTTATTTTAGTATTAAATAGCTAAATTTTAGCTTGACAATTCATTTGGCTAGTCTTTTGGAGATGCTCTTAGTTTAATTTATTTATAGCTAGCTAGCAGATATCCAAACAAACATAATGTCCATATCCAGCTAGTATCTAGATAGGCTATATATATGAAGTGTTTTTAGATATAAGAGCTAATTGTTAGCTAGCTAAAAACTAAATATAATGATTAAAAACACAAGGGTTAACCAATATATAACAACTAATTTTTTGATCCTATCTAATAATTAGCCATGTGTAGATAATATTGCTTACCTGCAGGCATACGAGCGAGGGAGTTAATATGTGGGATATTTTTAGTCAAGTCTATAAAAATAGCTAATTTAAGTTAGTTATTTAATTAATGTATTCACAAGGAAATTGCATTTCTAGAGGACTGTCATATAGTCTGTGCTCGAGGACTGGCATATAGGTTGTGCTGACACTACGATCCCGTGGAGAGGATGTGTCGATGGCAGCGGCAGTGCTAGTGAGATGGACCGATCAGCAGTGACGCGGGGAGGGGGAAGCCGGGGGCAGCGAGGTCGCACAGGAGGGGGGATGAGGATGCGAAGAAGGGAGAGGTTGGGGGCAACAAGGTTGCGGGAGAGTGGAGGGATGAGTGATGATTCAAAGAATATTATCTATTGAATTTGATGGTGTGTTAAGTTTGGATATAATTTGTTCGATAGATTTAGTGGGGGTTCTAGGTGGTGTGAATTGATTTAGATTATGTAAAGTTTAAAATGGTGAATTATATAGTCGTAAAGATAAACAGAAACAAATATATCTTATTACTCGAACGTTGCATGTATGCCCTTCAATCGTATGTATATATGGGAGCACACAATTCTTCAAAAGATCCCCCTATACAGTCTATGTATATATAGGAAGAAGAAATCAATCTCTCTCTCTATATATATATATATATATATATAGAAAGAGCTCCATATATACTTTAATTAAGCCTTTTGTGCGATATTAATTCTATTTATGCTCCATAATATTATAATAATGTTTAATATGGTAGTACAAATATTATATTTTTTTAATATTTAAATAATAATAATAATAAATATTAAATAACTAACTTATAGTGTATAATAGGGGACTATAGGCGAAATGATTGGAGCCGTTCTTTTAAGAAATATTAAAAAATATATATTAGAAAGTACAAATAAAAAGAGATATATAAGTAGAATGGTTAAAACGGCTTAAAATGGCGCTCAGCAGATCATGTATATGACCATATCAACTATATTGTTTATAGCGTAAAATTTAAAATATAAGGATACAGTGATACACGACCCTACGTGCTCCCAGAATGTATATTTAATTCAAATATTTGAGCAAGTGCGGTGCAGGCCACCTGGCAACTGTAGCCCCGGCGGACTGACGTACACCGGTACACGACGACCAATTAAGCAGCACGCGCGAGGGATCCGGGGATCTGATGCCATAAAAAGAAATAGATGGATTAGAAAAAAGATTTCCATGCGTACGTCTTAGGTATTAACTCCCCCGGAGAAACTGTGCAGGGGGAAAGGGGAATGCATCACCGATCAGTTCAGATGACTATTGACTGGAACTGGAAACCAGCAGGATGTGACCATGAAAGCGAGAGGCATAGAAAGAGACGAGCGGTTTAATTTAGATACTTTACACAGTCTTTGGATTTATTAGATTCCAATCTAAATTGTTTTAGTCAAACACCATCGACCTAGCTTGCCGCGCACCCGCCTCGCCCCCGGCCGGTCGCGCGTCCGCCCTTGGGCAGCCAGCCCCGCCTGGCCCTTGCCGGTCGGCCGCGCGCTCGCCACTGCCACTGTCTCCGCCGGTCGCGTCTCAGGCCGCCGCGCCCGCCCCAGCTGCCCTTCGCACTTGCACTGGCCACGCTTCAGCCCCCCCCCCCCCCCCCCCCCCCCCCCCCCCCCCCCCGCGCGTCTGCCTTGGACAGCAGCCGCGACAGCCCCACGCCCGTGCCGCGCCGGTTGCGCCCGCCCTCCTGGCCGGTTAACAATTGTCTCCCAGAGTAAAATAAAATAGGACGTGGAACGATATAATAATGTTTATAGGGTGGAGTTTGAAATAGTTATAGATAGCCTTAGAGCAAATATAAAAGCACAAAAGGAACAAGCAACAGATAGAAAAGAAAAGATAAAAAAGGATGATGAGTAAGGTTTAGATGTGAGAAAAAATGTTTTTTTTTTACTTCAAACGAACGTACTTTTGCCATTTGTAAGATTAACTTTGTAAAGTAAGGCTTAAAACATGTCACACTTGGTTACAATTTTGACTACTTTATGTATCAAGAAAATGTTATCGGATAAAACTGATATTAATATCTACCGTAGATCAAAGTAAATACAAGATTTAGATTCACCTTTTAATATCATATCTATACGAAACTATTCCAAACATGCCCGATGCGGTATGGGCCGGGGCGAGCGCGTGTGACCGCTGGCACATCGTATTTTATAATTGGACGACCGCCGCCGCAGGGAGACAAATCATGATGAATGAATAATACTCCACTCCGTCGTCCTACCTTCACCGAGAGGAGAGAAAAAGCTCGCCCAAGGGCGGCGGCTCCGCCGTCGACGTCGTCGTCTGCGACTGTACATATGGCCGTACAAGCCGGCGGGCGGAGGCGACGCATCGTCGCGGAACCTTCTTGTCGTGGATCGGCTGGCCGGCGGGGCGAGGCGACGCACGCATCGCGGAACCTTCTTGCCGTCTGCGTGTGCTCCAGGTCCAGGAGGAGAGATCGACCTGTCTCTGTTTTTGTTTCATACTTATATTAGTAGTACATAGTTTTATATGTTATCTGTCTGCTGCTGCGTACGTGCTGCAGCCAGTAGTGACTTGGTTTTGTATATACATATTACTGATGACGGAAATAGATATGCAGGTTCGTCTCTGATGCTCACTGCGTAATCTTCTTCTCATTATTGTGTTTGCTGCTGATACTACTACTGCTAGTATGGTTAGGTTGTTTATATACTCCGTCTGAAGAAGACTAATTCCGATCGAGGATTTCGCTACGCATGCAGTGAACAACTGAACATAATCATCGATCGCATAACTTATTATTATATGATGCTAGCTAATAATAACGGTTACTCCTCGTAAGTAGATAGCGACAGCGGCAGCTAGCAGAGGTTGATCCGGATAGTCGGGATGATGAAAGAGACAACTCAGTCGCAAGTGGAAGTGCCTGGCCGTGTCTTTTGTGCGAACAAAGACAAGTGTGGTAGGGTCTCTCCTTCAGATTTTTTTTCTATAAATAAACACCGAGGATAGATTGGTCATTTCTAACAGGGGGTTTCACTTTTTCACACATGTAGTGCTTCTTCGTTTTTACGTTAATCTATATGGATTAGGTGGGATTGAGTTAGATTAAATCAATAGTAAGTCAAAATACATATCAATCCTACCCAATACACTCCGTAGCAAGACCTCAGGTAGTAGTTTCCCATGGTGGTGAAGAAATAGAAGTAATCACATACGTCTAGAAACAACTCTTATTTGAGAGCTTGAAAATACCGGTGAATAAAGGTACATGTTGCAAACTGGTTTGAACTAGAGGTGAAAACGGGTCGGTTATACCCGTCGGTTACCGGATACGGATAGTGTAAATACCTATTTTTTCGGTTACAGATTCAGGTATTTTTATATTCGGGACGGATACGGGTAATATCCGGATACTACAGCTTCAGATTCTGGTCGAATACGGAGCAAGAACTACCCGGTAAATACCCGGATATTCAGGTACCCGTTTTTTCTTTTTCTGCATAATATAGTTATAAAATCATAACTCTTACATATGAAATCGGATGAAGATAAAGCTTATATGAAAATTATAGAGCTCGAAGAGATCTATATCTTTGTAGTATATATATCAATTTTTTTAAACACATCTTTAGACCAAAATCATTGAAATAATGTCCAAATTTATATCAAATTAATATACTTTATCATTTTTATGTGGGGGCTTAAGATTATCTCCATGTGGAAACTTAAGGTTATTTTTCATAGTCTATTTATTAGTATTGGTAACTTATTTGCAATTTTCGGTCGACACTACAATATTTTATGGACTTAATTGTATTTGATGATTTTCTACGACAAGAAATTAATAATACATAAATAGCCTAAAAATCGTGAAATTTTATGGAGTCACAACATATATCCATATATAACAATAAAAATGTTTGGATCATAAGATCTATAAGATGCCCATGTTTCTTTCATTTTACTTTCACTTATTTATATGTGTTACATGTGAAATCAGTGCAAGTATCCAAGTTTCAATATAATCGATAGTTGACTTTATCATTTTTATATGAGGACTTGAGTTATCTTCGTATAAAATATTTATTAGTTTTTGTAACTTATTTGTAATTTTTGAGTTAAACTAGAATATTTTATGAATTTTTAATATTGTGGTGTTGGTTCTACAATGTTCTTGTGATTAGTAACTTTGACTGCAAGATATCAATTTTATCGGTTTCCTTTGCTACATTTAATCTATCATATACATGATTATGTATTGCTTAATTTATGTGTTTGTTGGATGGTTCAACAATTAATATCATCGGGACGAACTACCGGACAACTATCCGGCCCTTACCCGTGTAGTATCCGTTATCCGTTTCTTACCCGCCTGGACTATTACCCGGTCCCGTCCTGTATTCATCCCAAGTCTTAACTACTCGTATCCGGTCTCGTATCCGAGTGAAATACATTAGGGTAGGATACGAGATGACTCTGTATCCGACTGTATCCGTCCTGTTTTCATCCCTAGTTTGAACCAAAAAAACTACATGTCTCACTAGTTCATATTTGGTGCTATATGTATAAAACTCTCGTATATTTCTACATATAAAGTGCTCAAAAAATATTAAGTGTTGTGGCTTTTTAGTTTTGACTAGATTTGTTGAATCAAAAACATGTAATTATGCATAGACATTCAAATGATAATATAAATGGCTTACTTTCGTTGTAGTTATGGAGCCGCACTTTAGTTGTGTCTAAACAACTTAAAAAAGAAGCAATGGAAACCTTCAACGATTATTAGGTCAAAATGTAAGATGAAGCTTTACATTGATCCATTAAAATCTTAGGATAGAGTGAAAGTTCCCCTGCAGGTCGGGTTTATAAGGTGTTTTCTAACAAAACGGTCTCCTAAATTATGCTTTGACTAAACATCTTTCGTATTGTATTGTTTGTGACTATTGGATAACACATTTGATTATTATTGGATAACACATTTGTTTATGATCATGTTTGGTACTGTATGTTGTGTTAAAACAACATGCAAAAGAAGCAATGAAATTATCCATGATTATTATTAGGTCAAAATGCAAGATGAAGCCTTATATATATTAAAAGCTTCAAATATAGTGATAATAGTTCTTTTGGTCCGGTTTATAAGGTGTCTTCTAACATAGCAGTCTCCTAAATTATACTTTGACTAATCATTTTTATATCATATTGTTCATGACTATTGGATATTACATTTGATTATAAATCTAATACCTAGTACCAAGTTCACATTACAATAGTTAAAAGTTTTGGTCAAATTGTTGGACAAAAAACCATAAAGTTTGACTCTTGGTGTAAGCAAAACTCATTATAAAATGGATCGGAGGAAGTAACTAACAAACCCCTTTCAACCTATCAATATAATAGACCATACTATGATCCTCTTTGGCATATAATATATTCAATATAATAGATCTTTGTTGTCCAATCAGTCATTCTTGTTCACAATTTTTATAGTGTTAATCAACCATTTTTTGACAATGTACCAACAAAGTTCTTGTGTCATTTTACTTGAGTTTCTCTATTTTTGTTAACTTTATTTGTGTACGAATCAATCAAATAGAAAGTGCAGAAAAAACCACCATTATGGAAGGTCCAAGGGGATACTAAACAAGTTTGAGTTACCAAGTAAACAAAAATGTGTAGATGGTAGAAGTTATCCATTGTTTAATTCTTCAAACTATTTTAATAGGTCTTCTAAACAAATCCTCTCGTCATCCTAAAAAATGAATTTCATATTCTTTTACTTCTCTTTGCAAATATGAGTTTTAGCTTTAGTTTTTAGAATATAAAGTACAAGATATCCTATGTTACAAAAAGGTTTCATAAAATTTTAATTGTTACTTTTATGTGTTCTGATATTTGGTGGGTTGATTCAGTCCTAACCTGTATATGAAAATAATCTTGAAAATATCTTATTGTATTTTAATACCAAGAGCCTGAACAATCTTATATGTTATCTTGTAAATTTTGAACATAAGAGCCAACCTACATGTGGAGAACGAAAAGAAAATATTATAGATCTCATTAGGTTGTCTAATTTGAATAATTTGGAAGAGTTTCAAGCTAAATTGCCTTTTCAAATAAATAATTAAGTGATAAAAATTGAATTTTCTAGAGTAGGAAAAATCAATAGACGTTCCCTTATTAGTTGAAACATGTCATTTAAGCTACCATATAGGCAATTTTCTAGAGTAGTAGGCCTACAACTTTAGGCCCATCTAGAACACATGAATGCAACACACATAAGAACAAAAAATGGGAAATTATGTAGAAATGCATTTGCAATTGGAGGATTGGAAAACATATAATTTTTAAGGCCCCATTTGGAACACATGAACATGAATTACACATGAATTTCATAGGATCAGTCCATTTTCAGGGGGAAGTAGGAATAGTAAAAACTCTTAGGTTCCAAACATGGCCTAAAGGAATGATTGTTTTGATATACAATAGAAAAAATGTATGGATTCTAGCAAGAGGGTTTGAGGCCACATTTGGACCACAGGAATTTCATAGGAAGCATACACAAAATTCATAAGGGTCGATCCAATTTCACAAGAAAACAGTGCTGATAGGAAACAAAACCCTCATTCCAAACAAGGTCCTATGAATCGCTTTGGAAGAAATGAAGGGATTCTAGATGAAGCCCTTCATAACAAATGGTTGGGTTGTTACAAATCTTATAAAATTCCTATGTAATAGCTTGTTTTATAGTATATGGAGAAATTCTACAGCAATGTTGAACCTCTTAAGGTTTTTTTTGTATCACTATCAGTCGCCTAGTTTCTTTATTTTTTTATCATACATTCGATCTATGTAGTTCCATGTATCTTTTTAATCCATAGATATTTCAAAATATTAGGGCATTCGGGTCCTATGTTTTTCTTATCTCAATGTTTCTAGACCTTCTTCTCAATGTGAGCCCTAAGGATTCTAAATTTCCTAATTTTTTCTCCAAAATAGAAGGGATATATAGAAATGTTTCCTAGATTATTTCTTTGTTCCATTGCTTTGAACCAAAAACTTAAAAGGTAAAAGTTTCTAGAATTTGCAATCCTATATTTGTCGACCAAAATAAGTTCTCACTAAGGGCATGTTTAGATCCTAGGAGCTAAAGCAAATGTGACTAAAGTTTAGTCACTTTGGGATCTAAAACTCCAAACATGCCTAGCTAAAAGTGGCTAATAGTAAAAATATGTTTAGTCACTTTTAGCCTAATGAGGAGCTAAAATTTAGTTAGACCTGTTTAGATCCATGATGCTAATGTTTAGCACTACAATTTTAACTAAATTTTAGTACTTGGAGCTCCAAACAAGAGCACAAAAAATACTAATAGTAAAACGCTAAACTTTACAACCCAATATCTCATTAAGGTGTGCTAGCTAGCACATTGGATCCAAACAATCACTAATGGCTAGTTTGACAACCTTATTTTCCAAAAGGTTTTCATTTTCCAAGTAAAATTAGTTTATTTTCTTAGCTAAACTAGCCCTAAATGTACCTGGCATGTTATTTAATTAATACTCGTGCCCCGAGCAGATCCAACCAATTGCTAAAATTAGCAACAACTCCTACTATGCTACCTGGATTTTTATTATTAACAAGGACACGTCGCTGGCCACCACCATACCTGCAGGAAGGCAGGCAGTAGCATCCGATATTACTGAACTGAGTGATTGGTGACGCCATCATGTTTTGTCGTATCCAGCCGCCCTACGTCAGCCCTGTCCTACGTTCCCGACAACGCCCTTGCTTTGCAGTTAAAGCGACAGGCCCCGACGGTCCCCACATGTCAGCGTGCGAGGCTTGGCTCCGCGCGAATGGTCCTGGTCGGCCGCCTGTAGAAAAAATCGTCAAACCCCATCCCGTTACATCTATATAAACAGGCGCAGGAACAGACGCCGCTTGCATCGATGCCTTCCATCCTGGCGATAAAAAAAAGTCAACCAGCTGCAGCCACCATTTCTTGCGCCAATGGGGCATCCCTCCTCCATTCACAGCTTCTACCTGTACAGCGAGTACATGGCCACAGCCGCCGCGACGTCGTCGTCGTCGTCGTCGTCGTCGTCGTCCTCGGACTCGCTTCCGTTCAGCATGGTTTGCGGCGACGAGGCGCCCGCGGCCGTGTCCTGGCGCGCCGCGGATGCCGAGGTCTCGGTGGCGGCGGTCCCCAGCGTGGGGCTGCGTCAGGCGCCTAGCAAGGGCGCGTTCATCGGGGTGCGGAGGCGGCCGTGGGGGAGGTTCGCGGCGGAGATCCGCGACTCCACGCGGAACGGCGCGCGGGTGTGGCTCGGCACCTTCGACAGCGCCGAGGCCGCCGCGATGGCCTACGACCAGGCGGCCCTGTCCGCCCGGGGCTCCGCGGCCGCGCTCAACTTCCCCGTGGAGCGCGTGCAGGAGTCGCTCCGAGCGCTGGCGCTGGGCGGCAACGCGGCCGGTGCCTCCGCGGGGGGCTCGCCCGTGCTGGCGCTCAAGTCGCGGCACTCGAAGAGGAAGCGGCGCAAGAAGTCCGAGCTTCTGGCGGCGGCGGCAGCAAAAGGCGCGGCGGCAGCAGCAAAAGCCACGGCGGCGGGCGGCAGGAGCCAGATCAAGAACGCCGCGGCGGCGGCCGAGCAGCAGCGCTTCGTCGTGGAGCTGGAGGACCTCGGCGCCGAGTACTTGGAGGAGCTCCTCAGAATCTCGGAGAGCTATAGCAGCTAAGTGATCACTGATGCGCGCGCGCGTCTGCTGATGAATTCAAAGGTAGAGCTTGGGCCTTGAGGAATCAATATAATCAATCATCGACGCCATCAATGTTCAAGCCACCTTATTTATATATATACTTGGTGTTCGCAATGAGATGAATCGATCGATCGATCATATATATACACAGTACTAGTTATTTTAGAAGTTCTGTGATTTAGTCGTTGCTCGCTTGATTTTTAGAGTCAGCAGATCTATATAAATCCGCACCTGCAATTCGCTATCGTATGCACGGATTGCTGAACAGTACTATCCGCTTAAATACAAGTGACAAGTGATGAGCAATCTGACGTCCGTCCTAATCTATGGTTGGACTTTCAGGTGCCCAGTGAACTGGGGACTACTTGCACTGCACTGTGAGCACGCACTGGGATTGGTCCAGTACATATGCCACCCTAGATGCATGCATCTCCCTTTTGCAACTGTCCCTCGATCTGTAGAATATATAAACAAAAGTTGTCCACCTTTTTACTAGCACGTCAATTAATGTATAATATATGCACGGTGCCATCACTATTGGAATTTTGTGCTCTTAGCTTTCCTTGACGATTGAGATGTGTGTGTTTATATAGCTTGGGTTTTGTTCTTTGGATTCTCTCTCACTGATTACTTGGGTTTTGTTTCAATCTGTTATCAGATATGCGTTGGATTTTGCTTGGCTTTATGTGCAACGAGCAGCACTCGCTCCTGGACAAGGTGTAGCAGTTCATATTTGCATTAGTTGATGACAGAAAAAAAAGGTAAGCGCACAGGGCACTAAGTGTCTAAGTCTCTTGATCTAAGTACTCCTGTGGGTGTATGTATGCAAAAGTAGTTTCATATACGGATTTGAAAAAGAGGGGGGTTTGTTCGAATTAGTCACATTTTTAATTTTTTTTGGGGGCTGTATGGTGGTAGCCTACCACCATACAACCCCTGTTAGCTAGTAACTGCGCTAGCTTTAAAACACGTGCATGTACCATGCCAGGTGTAGGGCTATGCAATGAATTTTGTTTCTCCTTATAAATATGCTCGGTGTTCACCGTTATCTCTTTACATTTTGATCCACAGTTTTCTTTTCATGCAATTTCTTTAGATTTATATTTGAACTAATCCCAATTAAAGCCGGCCACAGGGGGCAGAGCCAAGGGGGCCGGCAGGGGCCATGGCCCCTCCCAAGGCTGTAACACACACACATTTATATATATATATATATATATATATATATATATATATATATATATATATATATATATATATATACCGTAAATTTTGTATAGCACAATTAATCAAAGATTAATATAGTGGTTAGTAATACATGATCCATAACTCTATTGTAGTATGCCAACCAAAGTCTAAAGAAGGTGATCATGCGAAGCAGCAAAATGAGCGCCAACAACTTACATACTACATTAAATCTCATGGATAATAAAATCTATAAATTTCAACTAAAGTTGTCACCTTATAGTTGGTGTGTACACGATAAATTTGACATGTACCTGCGTAGTTTGACGAATTTTCATGTATCCTCGAGGCTAGTTGGATTTTTGAATTCTCTCAAAAAATTGTTAGCTGCCTCATGAATATTAGAGTCATTATATAAAAGTTGAATCTCATCAGTCGGATATTCAACGTTATATCGTCTTTATTATTTTGGTATTGTTCTTACGCCACAACTTTAATTCAATATATTAATTAGCTAGAAAATGGACTCATGCACTAAAATAATTTATAAAGATCTAAAATTCTTATTCCATGTCGAGTACTTAAATTTAATAACATTATACCATATTTTTTTATCTGATAATATTGATGAATTGATTGACCCCCCTTACATCATAATCCTGGCTCCGCCCCTGCCGTCCAGCAACAATCTTTTAAATCTCAAGAGTGCATACACAAGGTCCTAGGTTCGATCATTCCTCGTTTAGGGCATGTACAACCTAATTAAATAAGGAGTCTCTAGCGGGCTAAGTGAAAAAAGAGACGGACGTTTCGTAAAGAGCTTGTTTCTACACGACTCTTTATATACTGTGTATTTACTGCATTTATGATATAAGTCTGGCTCCAGCAAGGGCCCCTAAAGCCTCCTCTACTCTAAATATAGAGGATTTACGCTCTCCAGCAGCGTCCTCTAAACGGTCCTCTAAATTTAGAGAACGCTGTTGGATTCTCTATATATAGAGTTTCTCTAAACGGTCCTCTATCCATTTAAATACTTTAAATAACCGGTTTAACAAAACTAAAATATGTATAATACATCTGAGAGTTTGATAAATACGTATGTACAAAAAATAAAAAAATAAAAATATCTCTAATATAGGTATTTGTATATAGAGGTCATGATTTAGAAGACGTTGTTGGAGAGGAATGATATATAAAGGATAAAATCTTTTAGAGAAGACTGTAAAGGACGGATATAGAGGATAAATATAAATGACGTTGTTGGAGACAGTCTAAGGGCTCAGGTTTGTATTACGCGGTCTTTTAACTGTCTCTTATATATCTACAAAACTGATCCAATGGCTCAAGGTTGTAATGCCCTTACACAGATGACTTTTAAGTTTTTTCAATCATAAATTGTGATTATTGCCCAATAATAAACTTCAGTCGGATCAGTTTGTAGATTCAATGGTTCTGGAATACTGTATTTTGACCAAGATGGCTAACCGGTAGTCCAAGATAATAAATATCAGGCGGACGTACGGTAACAATAAATGCACTTTGGCATGAAATTACTAGGAAATAGCTGATTAGCTGTTTGCAGGTTCGTACGTGTTACTTGATCAAGTCTAATTGTGTCATTATCCATCATCTAATTCTGGAGCTTTAAAGTTTGGACCTCAGTCCCATCTCTCCTTAGGGCTTATTATATTGAATAGTAAGATGATTTTAGCCTATTCAATCTTCTTCTCTCAAACATGTCTTTACTTGTAACAAGAAAACGTTATCTTTATATATGGTCACTGCTAATTATATGTAAGTCGCCCTTTTGTGTGTCTATTAAAATAAGTACCACAAACTGAATTTCTTGAAATTCTACCCGATTTTGAAGACTGCTGAAGAGTTACTCGAATCATTGGTGGCATGCATCAACGAGCTCCATCATGGCCGAGAATGTATATGTTGCATGAATATTCAAATATTCATGTATAAATTGAGCTACATAATAAATTTCATTCTTTGCATTGCAATTTCACGGGTTTTAATTAAATATGTATTTAGTTAAAATCGTAGTTTGATATCTAAGTTAAATATCATTTCTCAACTTCCTGGCCCTTTCTACGTACACGATACCATGCATGTAACCATATATAGGTTTCAATTATTTATATTTTCAGTTTTTGTACTTTTTCTCCACATATTAAGTTTGACTTTTGCGTTTATTGTATTTTCTATTGAAAATTTTCCTTTTATTTTTTTAAATGGACTCTAGGTCGTATATATATCCCCATCCTTATATATTACGCTGGCACAAACAATCGTGTTTCAACCTGCACCATGTGGCACAAGATGTTAAATTTCCTCTATAAGTACATAATGTTTGAACCAAAATATATCAACTTATCTAGAGTTACAACTTGCAAAGTATACTATCATAGGATTTTCATATAATTCAAAAGGGAAAAACCCATTTTAGCACCTTGCATGGCTTTGTTTTTGGCCGTGTAAGTCTAAACCAAAAAAATCTTAAAACACCGAGCTATATATGAATGCATGACAAATTTGACAATCTAGCTAGTTTCGAAGGTGCTTTGCTTTTCTATTTAAAAATATAATGGTTTATTTTAAAATCAGCAATTAATCATTTTAAATCGCAAAATAAAACCACTATCCAAAAAATTCTACAAACATAATTTATTTGTTGGTCTCAAAGGGAGGCCGCCCGAGGGGACGGTGCGACCGTCCCACATTTCTTCCTTGGTCTCCTTTACCCTTCTACCGATTAATCCTTAGCTTATTCTCCTAGGTGTTGGTCGCCTTTCTTGAGGTGCGAAGGCACCATGGCCTCATGCCTCGGGCGACTACCCTACCGACACCCTGGAGCGGACTGAGGATGCTCTTTTGAGGGATTTAAGCGCGGCTCGATCGGGCTTAGAGTTGGCTAACACGAAGGCACGACGTCTACAATCATGACTAGCGGTTCTTAACGGCCCAGGGCAGGTAAAATCTATCGTGGTCCGGTCTCCGGGCTCTCGATTCTTTCTAGATTCCTGACTACCTGGTAGCTTGTCGCAAGTCCTAGGTTCGAAGCGCTAGTCTTTTTCCTATGCGTAGATAGGGCTACAAGATTCATTTGTGCGCGGGGGAGGAATCGGAGGTCACGTCTCCTTGACATCCGAGAGCATGTTTGCGAGGCTGTGGAGTTTGGGATTCATCGTGGCTGAAAGTCGCCTAGAGGGGGGTGAATAGGAGAAACCTAAAAATTATAACTTCGAACACGCACTATGCTCCACGGATTAGTTGCACTTGAGTAGGATTACGAAAAACAAGAGATCTAAGAATAACCTTGATCATTTCATGGTCATCCCACTTGGTGCTCCCGAGGTTGCGCACTTGGTTGACCATTGTTTTGAGCCGGTTGTACATTGCTTGTGGCTCTTCTCCTTTGTTGAGGACGAATCGACCGAGCTCTCCCTCGATCATCACGCGCTTGGTGATCTCGGTCACCTCGTCCCCTTCATGCGCCGTTTTGAGAACATCCCAAATTTCTTTGGCATTTTTCAACCCTTGCACCTTATTATACTCCTCTCGACACAAGGAGGCGAGGAGTATAGAAGTTGCTTGGGAATTAAAATGCCTCATTTGGGTGCCTCATTGGAGTCATAATCCTCGTCGCCCACCTATGGTGCCTGCGCTCCAAACTCAACAATATCCCATATGCTTTCGTGGAGTGAGGTTAGATGGTGCCTCATTTTATCACTCCACATACAATAATCTTCACCATCAAAATATGGTGGTTTGCCTAGGGGTACAGAAAGTAAAGGAGCATGTTTAGGAATGCGAGGATAGCGTAGAGGCATCTTACTATACTTCTTACGCTCTTAGCGTTTCGAAGTAGTAGACTCGGCGCCGAATGTGGAAGGTGATGAAGAGTAGGTCTCGTAGTAGACCACCTTCTTTATTTTCTTTTTCTTCTTGTCATCTTTCCTATGTAACTTGATGGAGGAAGCAGATTCCTCCTTGTGTTTGTTGCCAGCCTCCCTTGACGGAGTCCGTTCATTGTTCTTCCTTCCTAAGCTTTGGTCTTTTCGCCGGTGGCCATCTTCCTCTTGGCGTGTTCTCCCGACATCACTTCGAGTTGTTAGACTCTTAATGAAGCACCATGCTCCGATACCAATTGAAAGTCGCCTAGAGGGGGTGAATAGGTAAAATCTGAAAATTATAACTTCAAACACGCACTATGCTCCTGGTTAGTGTTAGAAATACTTCAGTGTGCAGAAGGTAGTTCTCCTTGCTATGAGTTGCTCAATCAATATGGATAACCTTGGGAGCAAACTCAAATCAATATGAGTAAGGGAATGTTTAGAGAGAGGAAAGAAAGGGAAATAAATAAACACGGTGATTTGTTTACCGAGGTTCGATTCTAAAGAACCTAGTCCCCGTTGAGGAGGCCACAAAGGCCGGGTCTATTCCAACCCTTCCCCTCTCTCAATCGGTCACACAGACCGGTCGAGTACTTCTCTTCAATCACTAGGGTCACTAAGACCTCGCAAGGATCACCACACACTTAGGTGTCTCTTTCTAGCTTTACAAAGCACTTAATAAGTTTAGAGTCAGAAGAATAGAGCAATCCAAGCAACAAGAGCAACAAAGAAACACAAAACACCCTCTCTCAAGTCATTAAGCAATTGAGTTGAATTTGAGGCTTGGAGAGGATTTGATCTTTTGAGTGTGTTTTGGAGTGAATGCTTTTGCTCTTGTATTGAATGTGGAGTTCATAAAACTTGGATGGCTTGAATGGTGGTGGTTGGGGGGTATTTATAGCACCAACCACTATTACAGCCGTTGCTGTCGATGGGCATACCGGACAGTCCAGTGGTGCACCGAACATGACACTGTTCACTGGCCGGTGCCTGCCACGTCAGTAGACCGTTGGGGTTTGGAGCATTTGACCGTTGAAGTCTTTTGTCCTCTTGCTGCACCGGACAGTCCGCTGGCACACCGGACAATTCGGTGTGTTCTAACTTCGTAGCTCTGACTTCTGACATCTGCACTGTGCACTTTTTACTGTTCACCACAGTCGACCGTTGGCGTAGTTGACCGTTGCTCCGTTGGCTCACCGGACATGTCCGGTGCACACCAAACAGTCCGGTGAATTATAGCGGAGTGACTCCTAGAGAATCCCGAGAGCGGACAGTTCGCGAGTGCCTTGGCCTGGGCATCGGACAGTGTCCGGTGTGCCACTGGCAGCACCAATGCTTGTATTTGCTCCAAACTTTGTAGAGTTCCCAATCTATTTTCTTCGTTGGTTTATGTTGAGCTTTATGCACCTGAGATAAATGACAACTAGGAAAACTCGTTAGTCCACGTGGTTTGTGATGGACATCAAACACCAAAATCGATTATAGGAAATGTATTGAGCCCATTTCCCTTTTAGTGGCACGGTGACAGCCTTTGCCATTGCACAACTACACTGCGGTGGCTACCTTCATGATGTTGTCGTCCTACCTGCCGGGAGAACATCAGCAGACTTGGACCTCCTAACAAGCGGCTTTGATGCCACGACGAACATCATGCTCGAGGTTGTGTTGGTGGAGGAAATAATTCATGATCTCCCATAATTTTGCTATGTGGCCCGTTTGTTCCTATAAAACGTATGGTCCTTGGGTCCCTCAGACCCTAGTTGGTCCTAGGGTCGCTCTCATTCTAAGGGGCGCTATTCGTGCAAATTTTTTCCCATTCACCCTACCCGTGCAAGGCGAGCCCCTAAGCCTATGCTCGATGTAGAGATTCGTCTAGGGGGTTGTCCCGTCTTTTTGTTTTACTCTCCCCCGCGCATCCCTTTTGCGGTGATGAGGGGAGGTGAGCCAAACCACACTTTCCTCGATGGGCTAGCAATGGCGCTCGATGAGTTACAAACAAGAAATCTGAGTGAGGCCCTGGCTCCTTTCACAGGATCCAAGCGCGGGGTTCGCTAGGCAAACATCCTCATATTCCCAGGAACCTACTCATATATTTGTCAACTCCGTTCGACCGAACTCGACGGCTCGCTGCCTCTCTTTGGGATAAACCATGACTTATACCTTCCTAGGACTCGAACACAAGCTGGTGATGCCCTAGTGCTTTGCGCATTAAGGTTCTGGCTGCTAGTGTGCCCATCACTTGCTTTCCCCTCGCTCTAGATTTCGCTAAGGTGGCTGCGAGCCCTTGCGGACCGGCCTTTCGAACCCTAGAATTTGTAGCAATCTTGCCGCGGGTTTTTTGATACCCCATAAAGGAAATAGAATGAGTTTGAGGACTAACCGGCTGGACGCTACGAGCGCTTGTTCAGCATCCTTAGGCGGGGTGTTCTGGTCAGTGGCTCGACCAACTTTTCGTTTCCTTCGATCCTCCGAGGTCCTGCGTGAGTCGCAAGGGTAGGGGAAAATGAAAAGGTTCATTAGCACGATAAGGTTTGTAAGAAAGGTGTGAAAGACACGGAAAGTAAGGTGCGGACATGTAACATCCAAAATTCTACGGTGGAATTTATAACATCAATAATTAAAAATGTGCCAAAATGTATATATTGCCTAAATAAAAGACTAAAAATAAAAGATACTTAGAAATTAAATTATACTTGGATTGGATTATATATATAAGAATTATGAGTTAAATTCTCCTTTTGGATAAAATAATTTGATATACTCTCTAGATAGGTTGTGATAAAACTATCCTTTAGTATAAAATTATGTAATAGTAGTTGTGTCTTTAAAACATATAATTTAGATATATAATAACAACAAGGTTTCTCATGTGTGTTAAAACAAGTGGGATATTCCATTCATTAACTATGTAGTTTAAAATATTAATGAGTAATAAATACAATAAAAATAAATGAAATATTTTTGCAAAAACATATTGAAACCCTGGTCTGATGCAGTTTCGAAAATTGAGGTTTAAACTTGAAGAAAATTCAAATTTGAAAATTAGAAAAGAAAAGATAAAAACAAAAAGAAAGGAAGCCTTACCTCGTTGGGCCAGCTTCTCCCTGCTCGGTCTATCCGACGTGTGCGCGCAGCCCAACCAGCCTAGTTGTGCACTCCCACTGGTACTGACACGTAGGCCCGAGCTGTCTGCCTCACCCATCCGAGCTCCTCATTCCTTGTCTCGCTGCCAGGTGGGATCGTCTTGTCTGACGCTGACCATCATCTTGGTTGCGGGCTCGAACAGGATCAGTGTCATGCCCATCGGAACATTGTGGCAAATCCACAACAACCCACAATTTCCGCGCTCTGCGCGGCCATACCTCCTTACCCCGGAGATCTCACGCTGCTCGGGGTATAAAAGGAGCTGGGGATTTGCCGTTGACAAGAAGAGAGACGGGGAGGGAATCGGCACCGTGAGGGAGTGCTCGTCGCTGTTGAAGCGCGCTGGCGTCAAACCTCTAATCACAGGCCGAAGAGACTCGCCCTTGCTTTTGGAACGCGTTGATAGCTCTGGCGTGGCGGGTGGTGACAGGGGGCTCTCGCAATTCCTCACCGAAGCCAAGAATCGCCACCTGTGCCGCCGTTCCTTATGGTCTGCCCTCACTACCATCGCCCTTCCACGGTTAGTGCCACACTAAAGTTCTCTGGGACCTTATCTTCGTGTGCCACCTAGTGGGGGTGATTTGGTTCACTAGGGCGCTGATCTGTTGTTCGCCGGCGATGATGCCACTGTGCGGGCGCAGGCGTCGCCGGGCTCAGACGACTTGAGGTAGGGGACCAGCTTGCGCCATTGGATCCTGAGCGAGCGCGTGAGATCAAGTGCGATTACACCATTTTGGTTCATTAAATGGGGACCATTAGATCAGGATCTAGGGGTATATATTAGATAGCAGACATGAGAAATCCTGGTCGTGGGATCGTGTTCCTATGGCCGTGGTTGGGTACCGTTTCGGGGTAGGTCCGGTTTAATCATGGTCGTGCGGGTTAGATCATGCTGTTCAGATCCCATACCAGTTCAATGGAACGATGGGTCTAATCTGGGCTGCCAGATTTCGATCAGACGGTTGAGATATTTTGCTAAAGAGTCCCTAATGTTTTAAGTAATCAACCCGCTGTCCATATGCATTGAAGAATTAGTATGGATCAGTCCAGTTTTATCTAAAACTAACCCTAGATTTCCTAGTAATTATATCCGCAGTACAGAATTATTAGGAATACTCAGAATTAAATAAGAAAGTGGGTATTTAGTATAAAAATAAATCCAGAAACTTGTTTAATTCATATTTAATTCATTTTAACTCCAAATTTATCCATTCCAGTGGCAGTAAATCCGTAATAATATTATTTATCCCCTAGTAGCTTTATTTTGTTATGAAACCTAAAATTAAAATTATGTACTTAATTTCTTTTGTACTCGACTCCTAAATCTTTAGAAAACCATATCTTTTCAACCGTAACTCTGAATTTAGTGGTTCTCGAACCCACGATCTCGTAGCAACGCGTAAAATATTATTATGCAGTTTGTTCTCATGTTTGGTGTGATATTAATTTGGCTTATACCATGTTTGCGTGTATTGCTACGATAAGAAGCAAGGTTACGAGAATCTGAAGATCATCCTGGTACTTGGAATCTTGAGTCTTAGGCAAGTTGTGCCCTTGATCACTCTTTTTTTTACCTAATATTGTTCTTGTTAATCACTATGACATGCTCAGGTTAATTTGATGGGACCTAATAGGTTGTCCTAGCATTGTTTATCCCCCACCTTACAAACATATGAACATTGGATAGATTTGCTATTGCTCTACCTAGTTTTGGAAAACTAATGTTTATTATGATCATGTTCCAATTATGTTGTTGTTTAATTATTGTTCATGATAAGATCATATTGTTAATTGGAACATGGAGAACCACCCGAGAAAACAGTGCTACCACAAGGGTGGAATGGGACGCCCTTGGCCAAGTAATTAGAAAAGCTAGGGAGAGATTACCTTACCCGGGTAGGGGCAAGCGAGGAGGCATCACTGCAGAGTATAGGGAGGTCCTTGGGTAGAACTGTCTGTAAAGCTTTTTGGACGAGGGATTCCTATGCTTCCTTCTTCCTGAATCTGTAGCGGGTTTTCTCGAACTAGTGGAACTTTGGAAAGGCATCGTAGTGCTACCCTACCTCGCTTCCTTGGTAGAGGTGTATGGGGTCCTTACAACGCCATGGCAAATAGGTAACATGACTTGTGGGTAAAGATGTACAACCTCTGCAGAGTGTAAAACTGGTATATCAGCCGTGCTCACGATCATGAGCGACTCGGACACTCACATGATTAACTTATGGAATTAAACTCAATTTGTCATTTGCATTGCATTGTGGGTGTTGTTATTAATCTTGATCTCTTACTTAATTGGGTTGGTATCTACTCTACTTATACCTAGTAACTGCTAATAAAAGTTTGACCAACTTTAAAAGCAATGCTCAGCTTTAACCATCTCTTTTGGTTAAGCCTTACACTTCACGTGAACTCCCACCTTTGGTGAGTTCATACACATTATTCCCCACAACTTGTTGAGCGATGAACATATGTGAGCTCACCCTTGCTGTACTCACATCCACCCCCAGGTCAAGAACAGGTACCATTGGACGAGGCGCACGAAGGATGCTGTGATGAGTTCATGAGTGGTCTAGGCCGTCGTCTCCCAGTCAACTTTGGGGTTGCTGGATCGTTGTCTTCGTATGATGTAATTATTTAACTATTTTGTATAGAATTTCGTTATATATTAATGTTGACATTCGTTTCTGTACCATGAGTCATCATATGTGTGAGACTTGATCCTAACACACTTGGTGAATATTTTTCGCGCCCGGGTTTTGGACCCCTAAAACCTGGGTGTGACAAAAGTGGTATCAGAGGAATGTTGACTGTAGGACGAAACCTAGATAGAACTGGACCCTTACCTACTTACCTTGCTACTCTGATTCTTTCTAAACTTTCCTTAATCTTTTCTCATCTATTGCTGCTTTACTCTGATTACTCTTACATTTTCTCTTCTGAAGACAAAAGTGGATTTCACACTTTGAAATCCTGTGCCTAAAGTGCCCTTTAGGAATAGGAAACCTAATCTTAGGAACAAAAAAACAAAACTATTTTTTAGTTATCCACATACTTGACTGTTTGTTCTTATGATACTTGTCTGATTTGGATCTTTGATTGAGTGGGATGAGTTGTGGAGTAATGTCCACAATTGCATCTGCATATACATATAGGCATAAAAAATGTTTATAAAATAATTAGACAACCTTTATTATCTCTCCATTAAAATATAGCTAGTATCACATATCTACCTCATCTTAACAGATCTATCTTACCTTTGGAGATTCACCTTATAAGCCTAGTTATCCCAATTTAGACATAAAAACAACAGATCAAGCCTCACCATGATCCTTCAGTTTATGACCAGCCACTAGCCTATCTGTTTGCCTACTAAATAATTTCTCTTGCAAAACTATCTTACCATATATATATTTCTAACCCAAATGGTCAATACTAGGAAGGGAGGCAATATCGATCTATCTTCTAACCACCATGGCAAGAGGATTGTTAACCAACCACAACCAGAGATGAACCCTACACCGGCTCGAACAGATCCCGTTGTCGCCGCTCAGATGCAGCTGCTGCAGGAAATGGCAAACACCATGACGGAAATGCAGGCGCAAATGCGACAGGAACATCAGGAGATGCACCAGGAACGACAGGAAATACGACAAGAAATGAGGCAAGAACGCCAAGAAATGCGCCAAGTACGGCAAGAACAACAACAACCACCACCACCACCACTAGCTCCGCCTAGGGATAAGCACCGGGAGTTTATGAGCCATAAGCCACCGACATTCTCTAACTCCTCGGATCCACTACAAGCTGATGACTGGTTGAAGTCTGTGGACAAGATGCTCAACATATCCCAATGTACGGACAGAGAGAAGGTGCTATATGCATCGGGTCGCCTTACCGGCCCTGCTGCGGATTGGTTGGATGCATACCGCGCTGCCCACGCTGCTTCCAACACCATTACCTAGGCAGAATTCTCCACTCAATTTAGGAATTACCATATTCCTACTGGCCTTATGAATATTAAAAAGGAGTTCCTATCCCTTAAACAGGGAGGGATGTCAGTAAGCGAATACAGGGGCAAGTTCATCCAGTTGTCCCGATATGCTCCTGGGGAGGTCGATGATGATGAGAAAAAGCAGGAGCTATTTCTGGAAGGTTTGATCGGGCCACTACAATACGAGCTGATATCACACACATTCCCGTCCTTCTAGAGGCTACTGGACAAAGCTATTGCTCTGGAAAACAAGGGGGTTGAATTTGGAGAAAAGAGGAAAGCTACTAACCAGGGACAAGATGGAAGTAGTTCCCGTCCCCGTTATACTACTACTCAGAGTACACCTGCTCGTGGCAGTTCCGGGCAACAAACTCAACAGACACAAGCTACTCCTCAAGCAAGCACTCCAGCTGGGCCTGTTGCTCCTAATACATCCACAAATAGGTCATGCTTCAAGTGTGGATAGGCTGGTCATTATGCCAACTACTGTCCTAACAGGGCTGCTTACACTACTCCGGCTTCGGTGAAGCAAGGTCAGACCTCGGGAGGAAAGAGTCAGCCCTTATCCGTCAACTGGGGGCAACTCAACCATGTGGAAGTAGAAGCTGAACCTGGTGAACTCGAAAACTAGGAAGAGATATCGGTAGAAGGTGAAGAAGTTAGTGAAGAAGGCAACGAACAACAGGATTACAGTAAAAATAAATAAATAAATATATATATTCTTATTAGGAGTACTATTTGTAAGACCTAAATACTACTTTAGTTAGTAGCTAGTAGTTTACTATTGTAAGAATAATAATAAGGTCTATTTGACCCCATGTGTTGCTAATAAGTTATGCATCACGATGAGATTCTTGTTTGTACATATGTTTTGAGGCAGGATGGGGATACATCCTTTTCTTACTAATCTCGAGGACGAGATAATTTTTAAGGGGTAGAATTTGTAACATCCAAAATTCTACTGTGGAATTTATAACATCAATAATTAAAAATGTCCCAAAATAAATATATTGCCTAAATAAAAGACTAAAAATAAAAGATACTTAGAAATTAAATTATACTTGGATTGGATTATATATATAAGAATTATGAGTTAAATTCTTCTTTTGGATAAAATAATTGGATATACTCTCTAGATAGGTTGTGATAAAACTATCCTTTAGTATAAAATTATGTAATAGTAGTTGTGTCTTTAAAACATATAATTTAGATATATAATAACAAGAAGGTTTCTCACGTGTGTTAAAACAAGTGGGATAATCCTTTCATTAACTATGTAGTTTAAAATATTAATGAGTAAATAAATACAGTAAAAATAAATGAAATACTTTTGCAAAAACATGTTGAAACCCTGGTCTGATGCAGTTTCAAAAATTGAGGTTTAAAATTGAAGCAAATTCAAATTTGAAAATTAGAAAAGATAAGATAAAAACAAAAAGAAAGGAAGCCTTACCTCGTTGGGCCAGCTTCTCCCTGCTCGGCCCATCCGGCGTGTGCGCGCAGCCCAACCAGCCTAGTTGTGCGCTCGCGCTGGTACTGACATGTAGGCCCGAACTGTCTGCCTCACCCATCCGAGCTCCTCATCCTTATCTCGCTGACGGGTGGGATCGTCTTGTCTGATGCTCCCCCCTCATCTCGGTTGCGGGCTCGAATAGGATCGGTGTCGCGCCCGTTGGAACCTTGTGGCAAATCCACAATAACCCGTGGTTTCCGCGCTCCGCACAGCCATGCCTCCTTACCCTGGAGATCTCGCGCTGCTCGAGGGTATAAAAGGAGCCGGGGATTCGCCGTTGACAAGAAGAGAGACGGGGATGGAATCAGCACCGTGAGGGAGTGCTCGTCACCGTTGAAGCGCGCTGGCGTCGAACCTCTGATCACAGGCCCAAGAGACTCACCCTTGCTTCTGGAACGCGTCGATAGCTCTGGCTTGGCAGGTGGTGACAGGGGCTCTCGCCATTCCTCACCGATGCCAAGAATCGCCGCCTATGCCGTCGTCCTTCCATGGTTAGTGCCAAACTGAAGTTCTCTAGGCCCTTATCTTCGTGTGCCACCTAGCGTGGGGTTATTTGGTTCACTGGGGCGCTGAACTATTGTTCGCAGGCGCCGCCGGGCTCAAACGACGTGAGGTACGGGACCAGCTTGCGCCGTTGGATCCTGAGTGGGCGCATGAGATGAAGTGCAATTACACAGTTTTGGTTCATTAAATGGGGATCGTCAGATCGGGATCTAGGGGTATATATTAGATCGCAGACATGAGAAATCTTGGTCGTGGGATCATGATCCTATGGTCGTGGTGGTTTGGTACAATTTCGGGGTAGGTCCGGTTTAATCGTGGTCGTGCGAGTTAGATCGTGCAGTTCAAATCCCATACCAGTTCAATGGAACGATGGGTCTAATCTGGGCCGCCAGATTTCGATCAGACAGTTGAGTTATCGCGATACCCCTTCAGCCAAGATATTTTGCTAAAGAGTCCCTAGTGTTTTAAGTAATCAACCTGCTGTCCATATGCATTGAAGAATTATTACGGATCAGTCCAGTTTTATCCAAAACTAACCCTATATTTCCTGGTAATTATGTCCGCAGTCCAGAATTATTAGGAATACTCAAAATTAAATAAGAAAATGGGTATTTAGTATAATAATAAATCCAGAAACTTGTTTAATTCATATTTAATTCATTTTAACTCCAAATTGATCCATTCCAGTAGCTGTAAATCCATAATAATATTGTTTATCCCCTGGTAGCTTTATTTTGTTATGGAACCTAAAATTAAAATTATGTACTTAATTTCTTTTATACCCGACTCCTAAATCTTTAGAAAACCATATTTTTCAACCGTAACTCCGAATTTAGTGATTCTCGAACCCACGATCTCCTAGCAACGCGTAGAATATTATTATATAGTTTGTTCTCATGTTTGGTATGATGTTAATTTTGCTTATACCATGTTTGCGTGTATTTCTACGACTAGCAGCGAGGTTACAAGAATCTGAAGATCATCCTGATACTTGAAATCTTGAGTCTCAGGCAAGTTGTGCCCTTGTTCACTCCTTTTTACCTAATAATGTTCCTGTTAAACACTATGACATGCTCAGGTTAATTTGATGGGACCTAATAGGTTGTCATAGCATTGTTTATCCCCCACCTTGCAAACAGATGAACATTGGGTAGATTTGCTATTGCTGTACCTAGTTTTGGGAAACTAATGTTTTATTATGAGCATGTTCCAATTATGTTGTTATTTAATTATTGTTCATGATAAGATCATATTGTTAATTGGAACATGGAGAACCACCCGGGAAAATAGTGCTACCACAAGGGTGGAATGGGACGCCCTTGGCCAAGTAATTAGGAAAGCTAGGGAGAGATTACCTTACCCGGGTAGGGGCAAGCGGGGAGGTGTCGCTGCAGAGTATAGGGAGGTCCTCGGGTCGAACTATTTGTAAAGCTTTTAGGGTGAGGGATTCCTATGCTTCCTTCTTCCTGAATCCATAGCGGGTTATCTCGAACTAGTGGAACTTTAGAAAGGCCTCGTAGTGCTACCCGGCCTCGCTTCCTTAGTAGAGGTGAATGGGGTCCGTACAACCCCGTGGCAAATGGGTAACAAGACTTGTGGGTAAAGATGGGCAACCTCTGCAGAGTGTAAAACTGGTATATTAGCCGTGCTCACGGTCATGAGCGACTCGGAAACTCACATGATTAACTTATGGAATTAAACTCAATTTGTCATTTGCATTGCATTGTGGGTGTTGTTATTAATCTTGATCTCTTACTTAATTGAGTTGGTATCTACTCTACTTATACCTAGTAACTGCTAATAAAACTTTGAGCAACTTTAAAAGCAATGCTCAGCTTTAACTATCTCTTTTGGGTAAGCCTCACACTTCACGTGAACTCCCACCTTTGGTGAGTTCATACACATTTTCCCCACAACTTGTTGAGCGATGAACGTATGTGAGCTCATCCTTACTGTACTCACATTCATCCCCAGGTCAAGAACAAGTACCATAGGACGAGGCACATGAAGGTTGTTGTGATGAGTTCGTGAGTGGTCTAGGCCGTCGTCTCCCAGTTAACTTTGGGGTTGCTGGATTATTGCCTTCGTATGATGTAATTATTTAACTATTTTGCACAGAACTCCGTTATATATTAATGTTGTGATATTTGTTTCTGTACCATGAGTCATCATATGTGTGAGACTTGATCCTAAGACACTTGGTGATTATTTTTCGTGCCCGGGTTTTGGACCCCTAAAACCCGGGTGTGATAGGACAGGCTGGCGATCTCCCTTCTTTCTTAATTTCGTTTGTCCAATGGACCCAGATAATTGCCTCAAGGTCGATGGTTTAGAACCGGTCTCGTGTGCCAAAACTTCACCGCTGATCGAGTCATCCTAGCTGCTTGATGTCCCTGACATTAACTAGTACTTTCCTCTCTTCATTGCTCAGCTCAATGTCTCATAACTTGAGGCAGCGTTCGCTAGCTAACCAGTGCACGGAAGGGGGGGACGTGTCCTCTAGTCGGTCGGAGGCGGTCCCATCCCTAGACTCATGGCACTCTTTTGAGGCAGAGTATAGGATGACAAGCCTACTACCTCTAACCTTGTTGTTGGAATGCGAACCTCAACCCTAAACAGGGCTAGGAGTGGTATTAATAAGCGTAGTAAATGGGCCAGGCCCAATACAGTGAGGGTGAGATGGTAATTACAGGGGGAACACCCAAACCCTAGACGGGTAGTCTAACACCCCCCCCCCCGCAGTCACAACTCTATCCTGTACAGATGTTGAGACTGGATCGAAAATCTAAGAATACACTCGACGGTAGTCCCTTGGTGAAGATGTCAGCGAACTGCAGCGTGGTGGGGACGCTGAGAACCCGAACGTCACCAACAGCGACACGCTCGCGGACGAAGTGCAGGTCGATCTCGACGTGTTTCGTGCGCTGATGCTGCACGGGGTTGGTGGAGAGGTAGACCGCACTGACGTTGTTGCAGTAGACGAGAGTGGCGCGCTGAAGTGGACTGTGGAGTTCATGGAGGAGCTGGCGCAGCCAGGAGGCCTCTGCCACACCGTTGGCCACGGCACGGTACTCGGCCTCAGCGCTGGAGCGAGAGACGATGGGCTGCCTCTTGGCGGCCCAAGAGACAAGGTTGGCACCCAGGAACACGGCGTAGCCGGAGGTGGACCGGCGCGTGTCGGGACAGCCAGCCCAGTCGGCGTCGGTGTAGACCACGAGCTCCGACGTCGGGGATGGGCGGAGTAGGAGGCCGTAGTCGAGGGAGCCGCGGAGGTAGCGCAGAATCCACTTGAGCGCAGTGAGATGGGGCTCCCGCGGAGTGTGCATATGCATGCACACCTGCTAGACGGCGTAAGCGATGTCGGGCCTAGAGAACGTGAGGTACTGGAGCGCACCAGTGAGGCTCTGGTATGACGTCGCATCGGCGACCAGAGGCCTGTCGTCCTTAGAGAGCTTCGCCTGAGTGTCGACAGGCGTGGAGCAGGGCTTGCAGTCAGACATGCCAGCCCGCTCCAGGATTTCGATGGCGTACTAGCGCTGGTGGAGGAAGAGACCCTGAGGCCGACGTTCGGCGGTGATGCCGAGGAAGTGGTGTAGGGGCCCCAGGTCCTTCATCGCGAACTCCCGCTGAAGCGCGACGATCGTGCGGTGTAGAAGGTCGGCGGTGGATGCCGTGAGCACAATGTCGTCGACGTAGAGCAGGAGGTAGACGGTGTCGTCGCCGCGCCGGTAGATGAACAGGGACGTGTCCGACTTGGCCTTGACGAAGCCGATGGAGGCCAGGTAGGAGGCGAAGCGACTGTACCAAGCCCGTAGCGCCTGCTTGAGGCCGTACAGGGACCGATTCAGCCGGCAAACCAGATCCGAACGGTCAGCGTCGACGAAGCCGGTGGGCTGGCTGCAGTAGACAGTCTCCGTCAGAGTGCCATGGAGGAAGGCATTCTTGACATCGAGCTGATGGATCGCCCAGTCGCGGGATAGGGCGAGGGAGAGGACGGTGCGAACAATGGCGAACTTGACGACAGGGCTGAAGGTCTCGTCGTAGTCCACTCCGGGGCGCTGGGTGAAGCCCCGAAGGACCCAACGGGCCTTGTAGCGGTCGAGGGAGCCGTCCGAGGTCAGCTTGTGGCGAAATAGCCACTTGCCGGTGACCACGTTGGTGCCTGGTGGACGTGGCACCAGGTCCCAGGTGTGGTTGGCCAAAAGGGCCGCGTACTCCTCCTCCATAGCACGACGCCAATGTGGGTCGGCGAGGGCAGTGCGAACGGAGGAGGGCACCGGGGAAGCGTCGGGTGGAGTGCTAGACGTAGCAGCTGCCAGGATCAGCCGGTCGACGGGGCGGAGAACGCCAGCAGCGTGCCGAGTCACCATCGGGTGGACGTGCCCGGGGTCGCGGTGGATGGCGACCGGGTGGTAAACGGACGACTCGGAGCGAACCGCCGGAACGTCGAGAGCGGCTGGTGGGGCCGGCTCGCGGCGGTGATAGACGACTGTGGTGTCGGCGAACCGGGCCGCGCTTGTCGACGGGCCCGAGTCGGGGGGCACCGAGGTAGTGGCGTGGCCGCGGCGATGGTAGACGAGTGAGGGGTTGGCGAAGCGAGTCGGGGTCGACGGGGCCGCGCGTGGCGCAGGCGGGGTCGACGGGGTCGCGCGTGGCGCAGGCGGGGTCGACGGGGCCGCGCGTGGCGCGGAAGAGGCCGTAGTGGCCGCACGAGGAGCAGGTAACGGCGCAAGACGGGGAGCCGGAGGTGGGGGAGGAATCGGATCGGACTCTAGGAGGGAGTCAAGATCGGTGGGTGGGGTGGAGCCAGCAAGGGGAAACACATCTTCGTCGAAGATGACATGACGAGAGATGATGATCCAGTGGGAGGTGAGGTCCAGACACCGGTACCCCTTGTGGTCAGGAGAGTAGCCGAGGAATAGACAACGGGTGGAGCGAGGAGAAAGCTTATGTGGAGCGGTAGCGGAAGTGTTAGGGTAGCAGGCACAGCCGAACACGCGAAGGTGGTCATAGGAAGGGGCTGTGCCGTATAGGGCGAAGTGAGGGGTAGGGTGGCGCACCACCTTCGAGGGAAGACGATTGAGGAGGTGGGTGGCAGTGTGCAGGGACTCTGCCCAGTAGCTGGCAGGGAGTGACGCCTGGAAGAGGAGGCAACGGAGCATATTGGTGGTGGTGCGGATCATGCGTTCGGCTCGGCCGTTCTGTGCAGAGGTGTAGGGGCACGAGAGACGCAACTGGACGCCATGAGTGAGGAAGAAAGAGCGAGAGGCGTTGTTATCAAACTCGCGGCCATTGTCACACTGCAGAGCACGGACCGGGCGACGAAACTGAGTGGATACCCAGGAGAAGAAGTGTGTGAGGGTGGGGAAGGTGTCCGACTTCAACCGAAGCGGGAAGGTCCAGAGAAAAAATGGGAAAAATCATCTAAAATCACCAAATAGTATTTATAACCAGAAAGACTGAGTACATGGGAGGTCCAAAGATCACAGTGAACCAGGTCAAAAGCCTGCTCAGCCCGAGAAGAAGAAGTAGTAAATGGGAGACGAGTATGTCGGCCTAACTGACAATCATGACAGAGACCCTCAAAATGTCCCCTACTACATGAAGGATCTAGACTACTGGTAATCTTGGTCATGACGTCGGGTCCAGGATGGCCGAGACGACGATGCCATGTGGTGGAGGAGGTGGTGGAGACTAGGACAGGAGGTGGAGACACGCCGGCGGTGGAGGGCTGGAGCGTGTAGAGCGGCCCCGAGCTGTCACAGCTGGCGAGATGGGTCCTGGTGGCCAGATCCTTCACAGAAAAACCAGAGGGGTCAAACTCAATGGAACAGGAGTTGTCAGTGGTGAATCGACGAACAAAGAGAAGATTGTGAGTGATGTGGGGAGCTACGAGAACATCGTTGAGGTAAAACGGCCGAGGGAGAACCGAGGCACCTACTGAGGTGACTGGCAGAGTGGAACCGTTTCCAACGACGATCGAGGATGGGTGAGAGGGGAGGGGGGGATGAGAGCGAGAGAGCGTGCCTGTCGTGGGAGTGGTGTGGTACGAGGCAACGGAGTCGATCACCCAGTCGGAGGGGGGTGGGGTCATCGCCATGGTGCTGAAGGCAGCAGCGAGGGAGGCGTTGTCCCAACCGCCAGCCGACGGGGACCAAGGCATCGAGGTGTGGGTCCCCGAGGGCAGGAGCGCGGGCGGAGCCTGGGGCACGACGGGCACATCGTAAGGAGGCGTCGGGGGCATGCCGTAGTGAGGTGCAGTCAGGAGGGCCGGCGCCGACGGACGGGAGGCACTCGGTGCCTGGCCCGGCCACATGGCGATGGTCCCGGTCCAGGGGTTGTAGAAGGACGGCCACGCGTGGCCGCCACCACGGCCGGAGGGACAACCACGAGAGGATCCGCCACCGCCACGGCCGCCCTTGCAGGAGCGACGACCTCCGTCGGTCGTGGAAGTCGGATGAGGGGCCGTCGAGGCGGCGGGTGGAGGGCGGGTAGGAGCCCCGGTCGATGGAGGACGGGTGGCCTAGCCCCCTGAAGGCGGCTGACCGCTGGTAGGAGCGCTGTAGAGAGCCGAGGCAGGAGTGGGCGCCTCATTCACCATGGTGAGCTCCTCGAGGAGAAGCTCGTTCCGCACGGCGTGGAAGGTGGGGAAGGGCACGCTCCTCTTGATGAGAGCCTTCAGGTGGCCGTAGCGGGGGCTGAGGCCATGCAGGAGGTTCAGCACCAGGGTGCGATCGGCAACTGGCTCACCGAGATCATGGAGAGAGTCAGCCAGGCCCTTCATCTGGCGGCAGTATTCTCCCACGGAGAGGTCCCCCTGAGAGAACAGGTGGAACTGGGCGTCGAGGTGGAGCGCCCGCGCATCCCGATTCCTGAGGAACTGGTCCTCGAGAGCGAGCCACGCCTGGCGCGCAGTGTCCGCCTGGTCGCGGATGATGTCCTGGAGCTCAACGGTGATGGTGCCGTGGAGCCACGAGAGGACAACGCTGTCCAGGAGGCACCAGGAGCGAGGCGGCGGAGCGTCGTGGTCGACGAGGATGAACCTCCGCAGTGTGAGAAGGACCTGGCCTCGCCAACGGGGGTAGTGGGGAGACGCCGGATCCAACACCACGAACACGAGGGCCCGGATGTTGTGCAGAGCTGCGGCTTGAGCGAGCGTGGAGAGCAGCGATGAGGTCGGCGTCGAGGTAAGAGGCGAGGGGGTCCTCTAGGGGTTCTGCAGGGGCGGTCGGCGGGCGTCCGAGGAGGCGCTGCGTGGTGGCCATCTGGGTGGTCAAAGCGGCGCCCATGGCACGCTCTCTCTCCAGGGCGAGGGAGGCGACACGTTCGCGCTCCCGCGAGGCCGTCACAGCGGCCTGGATCGTAGCGAGGGTGTCGACGAGCGGAATGTCGGCGGTGGGGAGTGCGGAAGGTGCGACAATGGGACTCCAGGTGGGTGAAGCGAGAGCGGGAAAGCCTGGTGGGGAGCCACGGCGCAGGGGCAGCGGGGGAGCGGAGTGGAGCGGCCCGAGGCCGGCGATGTAGGGGGCCCCTCCATGGGCGAGCTCGCTGCTGATCGCAGCAGGGGTGGTGAGGCCGGTGGTGACGGTGGCGGTGTCGTCCATGGTGACGACGGTGGGCGGCAGCACCGGCGTGGGGAGGGCTGGCGCTACGAGCTGCAGGCGTGGAGCCGGTGAAGCAGGGCACGGTCGGGGTGGGGCGCAGCCCTACTGGCTGCCAGAGGGCGTCGAATGGCCGAAGACGGGGCCCTGGCGGCGGGTTCGCGCGGTCGGGCGCGGACGATGGGGCGGCGCACGCTGCAGGGCGCGGACGGGCGCTGCAGGGCGCGGACGGGCACAGAGCTCGGCTGCTCGGCGCGGACGTGCGTGAAGCCCTACACGGCGCGGACGGGTGCGGAGCCTGCTGTGCTCTGCGCGGACGGGCGCGGGCTCGGCGCTGCATGGCGGCGGTCCTGGCGACGGCCGCGCAGGAGCGGCAGGACGCAGGGGTGGGCGGGGCGCCGGGGAGGAAGACTGCCAGCCGGGGGTGGTAGAGAGAGGAGCCGGCGGCTGGGGGCCGGCGGCGGCTGCAGGGGAGAGGAGGGAGAGGAGCCGGCGGCTGGGGCCGGCGGCTGCAGGGGAGAGGAAGCCCCCGGCGGCTGTAGGACAGGAAACCTAAACCTAGGCTGATGATACCATGTTGGAATGCGAACCTCAACCCTAAACATGGCTAGGAGTGGTATTAATAAGCGTAGTAAATGGGCCAGGCCCAATACAGTGAGGGTGAGATGGTAATTACAGGGGGAACACCACAAACCCTAGATGGGTAGTCTAACACTTGTGTACCTTGGTTAGTCACACCGTATCGCTAATAGGGTCGGCGATAGGTGGGGACTGACCTTGCATTGTTCGAGTTTTTGGCATTCCCTCGAGATGCATTGACTGCGCTTCCCAGGGGTCAGCGAGTAGCTGACCCTAGCGAGGTAAAAGGTCATGTCCCCCATGGCCATTTCTCTTTTTGGGGTTCAGGTCCCCTTTCGGGCAGTACTGCTTTGTGTACGAATTCTCTGAGTAACTCAGAATCCTTATAGGCATGTCAGATTGAGTGTCGATGGTTCAAACATGGAGCTTCAAGGAGTTTTTTTGAAGTGGTCGGGGGATTCCTCGGTTGGAGGCCTTCTTCTCGTCTGGCTTACCATAGCCACCAACACATTGGCTTGCTGCTGGCGGCCTCTTCTCCCTTTCAAGTCGAAGTGGTCGTCGACGCCCTCGTCCGACCATTTGACACATCCCGCCTTCCATTAGTGACGACCACAGATGGCCCTTACTACGTCCTCTCCTGACGCATAGCCAGACACGATGTCAAAAAGCTCCTTTGGTGTTCACAAGGTCTTCTGTCCTAGGTTATGCGTCAGGGTTTTGTCAGTGGTCCCCAAGGTTAAAGCGCCAACAATGTCGGCGTCCGCGAGGTTGGTTAGCTAGTTGCATTCTCCCGAAAAACGCTGGATGCAGTCCATCAAGGCATCATCCGATTTCTATCGACAATCACTAAGGTCTCGAGGGTTTCCAGGGTATACGTACGTACCATAGAATTTTCCGACGGAAAACATTTCTAGGTCCGCCTAGCCCTAGATGCACCTAGGGCCGAGGTTTTCGAGCCAAGCTCACGCTAGATTCGCTAGATGTAGGGGAAGATTCAGGATTATGAAATCGTCGCAATTCGCTCCCCCCGCACGACACGCAAGTTGGTAGCCCTCCAACAAGAGACTGGGGCTCGATTCCCTAGTGTAATTTGTGATGGAGGGGTCATGTAGTGTTGTGGTACCAGGTGGAGCAATAGCAATACTACCCAATAGTTTTTTTGTTTGCAAGGTGTAGGATAAACAATACTAGGGAAACCTATTAGGTCCCAACAAATTAACCTAATCATGCTACAGTGATTAATAGGAACATTATTAGGTAAAGAAGAGTGATCAAGGGCACAACTTGCCTTAGACTCGAGAATCCAGGTACTTCACCAAGTTGGTCTTAAGATTTCTCATGACCTCACTTCTATTCGTAGCAATACATACAAGGAGTACATAAAAATACAATTACACCAAACATGAGAACAAATAGCGTAGTAATATTCTACGCGCTACTACGAGAACGTAGGTTCGAGAACCACTAAAATCGAAGTTACAATTAAGAAGTTATGATTTTCTGAAGATTTAGGAGTTAGACATAAAACAAATTAGGTGCAAGATTTTAACCATATGTTTCATACTAAAATAAGGTTACTAGATGATGAACAATATTAATATGAATTTAATGCAACTGGAATGGATCAAAAAGAAGTTAAATTCATAAAGTTATGAATTTCTTAAGATTGGGAAATTATTTTTGCACTAAAAATGGTTTCTGTATTTATTTTCTGGAATTCTCAGTTATTTGGACCGTGCCCATAAATATAGGAGAACCCAGGGTCTAAGCTATAATTTCTAGGGACCTACCAGTGATGATCTTATCACTACTCAGGAGCGCGGGTTAATTCAGGCGGAAATCTGAGGACTCATATGAAAATGTAACTAGCGAAGGGGTACGAGTCAATCTCGGCCATCCGACCTCCCTTCAGCTGCCATGATTAGATCCCAGTAAAACTGAACTGATATAAGCTGGTGGCCATTGGATCCGGGATCCACGGCTAAAATGCATCCATGTCTCCACACAACCAGGCCCTTGGATTGCTGATCTGCGGTGCCGATCCAACGCACGAATCGGTATCTTCATATCTACTCTCAACCGTTGATCTAGGATCAAACGACCAATGCCCCCTTCTTCACCCCGAGCATCCAACCCTCGCCGGCACAGTGGCCCCATGGCGGCGGCCATTACCGGCGAACGACCATAGGTGATCCTCTACACGTCGAGGGGGCTAAAGGGAATAGAACGGAGATGCTCATACTGAGTTTAGCACAGTGCGGGAAGCTGGCCACGACATTGCGCGGCCCCGAGGCGGAGGCTCAACTCCGATGACAAATTACGCACCACACGACCGATTTCCCACCCATTCCAATCCCCAAAAATGTTTTGCATGATCCAGCGAATGCTATGGACCACACACCGAGGCCTTAGCGCTATTGTAGGTGAGTTGGCCACGGCGAGGTGCGGAATCTGCGGCGCTGCCATGCTCTGATGAGTGATTTCGTGCCGCTTGGCCACCATCATCCTTCGGAGAACCTGCAGCCATGAGCCAGAGTACCTAGTGAACCCCGCCGACCTCCCATCGAATCCTGAGCTACGGTCGAAGGCGAGGACGCCGCCAGTGGCTTGCTTTTCCTATCTTTTCTCTAGGTCGATAGCGATGCCTGGGAGGCCGAGATAGATGTTGGGGAAGTGATTGCGGCTTTATACTTCTGAGGATGGGGCGAAGGGAGATGCACTGGTGCAAAGCTAGCACGACCACGCCAAACTCGGATGGTTGCAACGACCCGTGATCTGCGGCGGCGGCCACTGATTGAGCTCGGCATGGAAGAGCTGTCTAATGGGGTGGGTCCACATGGTAGTCATGGTGAGGAGCGGCCAGAAGGCTGAGTGGCCAACCAGATGGGCCCACATGCCGACGCTAGGTTGAGGTGGGTTGGCGGCCGGCTAGTTGGGTCGAGAATGAGGGGTTTCAGCCCAACCGAGGTTCTGCTCTTCTTCTTTTTTATTCTTTTTTTGTTGCTATTATCTTTCCTATTTTCTGTTTTCAAATTCAATTTCAAACAAATTCAATTCCGAGTTTTGACAAACAAAAGAAGTGTTGCAGCATAAATTATATATATTTCTATATTATATTAGAGATTTTATTTGCTAAGTAAATGCTTCCAATATGCAATGCAACAAACAAATATATATATATATATACATATATAATCCAAAATTATAATCTAATTAAAGAGATATAAATATTTATTACTTGTTTAAAAATGTAATTTCTAGGAAATGTTTAAGTTCAAATATTTTCAAATTATATCATCCAATAAAGGATAGTTTGAATTAGGGTCACTCTCCCTATTGGAGAATGTATTTGCTTAAATTTCAAAAAGAATTTGCTTAGTCTTCAGGACTAAATTTTTAGGTGTTACAAATTCTACCCCCTTAAAAATAATCTCATCCACGAGATTAGTAGGAAAAAGGGATGCAACAACTTTGGTTTGCGGTTTACCTTTTAGTTTCTTAATTAGTTCAAAATTCAGGTTTTTTTTTCTTCTTTTAAGTACTCATTAACATGTGATTTTAAGAAAGCATGGGTACCCTTTAGATATAAGATAAGATATGGTTAGAGAAGGGTAGATTATGACAAGAAAGAAAGACTCCATCTGGAATGGTGAATTCCTGATTCATCTGAAGATCTGGTTCTACTCATATCATTCCTTGTCGAGGTTGACTTTCTTATTTCCTTCGGTCTTGGTGTGATCATCTGAGTTAGGGACATATTGTTAAGATAGTTGGGGTACATGGGAAGGTCAAAATCTTATTTATCAATAGGTTTAGGATAGATGGATTATGCAACCCATCAGGAGTCCGTAGGTCAGGTTGTTACTCATGATTGAGTTGGTTTAAGGCACCAATTTAGGACTCAGTGAAATAGGTGTGAAAAGAGGTCCTAGGTGTATAGTTTAATCTATTGACTAATCTAGGTTAATTTACTCTACCATTCTGAATAAGTGCAAGAATATGAGCCGAAAACTAGATTAGATTAGGTTGGACTAGTTCAACTTAGATTAGATTGATATAACTAGTTTAGACTAGATAAGATCTAATTAATTTAGATTAGATCATGGTTGTTACACTAGGATGCGATAAGTAAAGTGGTTAGGATAAGACGAGATAAGATAGAATCTTTTAAGATGGGATGAATCTATTGAGCTAGATATATTCTAATGGGGAATATCTTTAGTTGGTCTACTTATCTCATAAATATATTTTTGCCTATATGTATATGTAGATGCAAATGTGGCATTACTCCACAACTCATATCACTCAATCGAAGAATCAAATCAAACAAGTAACATAAGAACAAGCATTCAAGCATATAGATATCTACAAAAATAATTTTGTTTTTGTTCCTAAGATTAGGTCTCCTATTCCTAAAGGTCACTTTCGGTACAAGATTTCAAAGTGTGAAATCCGCTTTTGTCTTTAGAAGAGAAAAGGTAAGAGTAATCAGAGTAAAGCAGCAATAGATGAGAAAATATTAAGGTAAGTTTAGAAAAAAATCAGAATAGCAATGGTAAGTAAGTAAGGGTTGTCCAGTTCTATCTAGGTTACGTCCTACAGTAAACATTCCTCTAATACCACTTCTGTCACACCCGGATTTAGGGGCTAAACCCGGGTGCGTCTCAAATGTGTGCTAGGATCAAGTCTCACACATATGATGACTCATGGTACAGAAACGAATGTCGCATCTTTCCTATATAATGAAGTTCTATACAGAATAGTTAAATAATTACATCATAAGAAGACAATGATCCAGCAACCATAGTTGACTAGGAGACGACGGCCTAGACCTCTCACGAATCTCATTGTGGCATCCTTCATGCTCCTCATCTTGTGGTAACTGTCCTTGACCTAGGGGAATGTGAGTACAACAAGGGTGAGCTCACATTCGTTCATAGCTTAACAAGTTGTGGGGAATAATGTGCATGAGCTCACTTACTGAAAGTCGCCTAGAGGGGGGTGAATAGGCAAAACCTAAAATTTATAAACTTTAAACATGTACTAAGGCCGGGGTTAGCGTTAGAATTAAATTGGAGTGCAGAAGATTGTTTCCCTTGCTATGAGTTGCTCAAATTGATGTGTATAACTTTGGGAGCAAAACTCAAATCAATATTAGCAAGGAAACTATAGAGAGAGGAAAGAGGGAAAACAAATCAAGTGAAGGTTAATGCAAGTGAACACCGTGATTTGTTTTACCGAGGTTCGGTTCCAAAGAACCTAGTCCCCGTTGAGGAGGCCGCAAAGGCTGGGTCTATTCCAACCCTTTCCCTCTCTCAATCGGTCACACAGACCGGTCGAGGCTTCTCCTTAATCACTTGGGTCACTAAGACCCCGCAAGGATCACCACACACTTAGGTGTCTCTTGCTAGCTTTACAAATCACTTAGTGAATTAAGAATGAGAAGGAGAAAGCAATCCAAGCAACAAGAGCAACAAAAGAACACAAAACACCCTCTCTCAAGTCACTAAGCAATTGAATTGATGTTGAGGCTTGGAGGGGATTTGATCTTTGGAATGTGTCTTGGAGTGAAAGCTATTGCTCTTGTATTGAACGTGAAGTTCAACAAACTTGGATGGCTTGAATAGAGGTGGTTGGGGGTATTTATAGCCCCAACCACTATTCTAGCCGTTGTTGTCGATGGCGCACCGGACAGTCCGGTGGTGCACTAGACAGGGCATTGTTCACTGTCCGGTGTGTGCCACGTCAGCACGCCGTTGGGGTTTGGAGCAGTTGACCGTTGGAGTCCTTTGTCCTGTACCTGCACCGAACAGTCCGGTGGCACCGGACATGTCCAGTTCATTCTGACTTCACAGCCTGACATCTGACTTCGCACTGTACACCTTTTGCAGTCGACTGTTGGTGCAGGTTACCATTGCTCCGTTGGTTCACCAGACAGTCCGATGAATTATAGCGGAGTAACTCAAGAGAAAACCCGAGAGCACCCTCTTTGGGTGGTGCTTGGCCTGGGGCACCGGACAGTCTCCAGTGCGCCACTGGCAGCACCAATCCAAACCTTTGCTCCAAATTTTGTTGAATCCCTAACTTAATTTCTTTCTTGGTTTATGTTGAACCTTATGCACCTGAGATAAATGATAACTAGGCAAACTAATTAGTCCATGTGGTTTGTGATGGACGTCAACCACCAAAATCGATTATAGGAAATGATTAAGCCCATTTCCCTTTCAATCTCCCCCTTTTTGGTGATTGATGCCAACACAAACCAAAGAAAATATAAGGTGTAAAAATGTAACTAGTTTGCAATTATGATAAATGTGCATAGGTTACTTAGATTTAAACCAATTGAAAGACTTTCTACATAAGTCTAAGAATAAATGTGATTGCTTTCTTCTTTTTAACATTTTGGACCACAGTTGCACCACTTGCTTGTTTTTGCAAATCTTTTGGAAAAAGTCTTTTCAAATTCTTTTGCAAATCACCAAAGGTTTAGGAATAAGATTTGAAATTCCTCCCCCTTTTTCAAATGTTTTTCCTTTGACTAAATAAAAGCTCCCCCTGAAGAAATTCTCCCCTTAGCTTATCAAGAGGGTTTTTGAAACAGATACCAGATGAAATTATACCAATTTGAGTTTTTGAAACCAAATGAAATACCAATTGAAGTTTTGATACCATTTGAAATACCAATTACGGTGGGCACCAATGTTGGTTACTTGTTCTCAAATGTTGTATATCAAGAACAAGGCAACACAATTGTTAGTTATTACGGACCTTCGTCTTCCGAAGCATTATCGCCTCATGGGTATAATGCTCATCAGACAAAGTTCAAAAAGGACATACCTTCATCAATTAATGTGTGAATAGGAATGCGAAAGGATAATATGATAACCACATCTCATTAATTGATTTATTCTTGCATTTCATAAAACACATATGAATATCAACAACGTTAATATTACATTGATACCTTCGGCTTGCTTGAAGGTGTGGATGCGAGGAAGTGAATACAATCTAGTGTGAACAGTACGGTGTTACTGTTCATCTATTTATAGGCACGTGACACAGCCTGGGCAAAATTACATCCATACCCTTGAACATTTGTTTACAAGCAACTAAAACTAATAATGTCTATTTAGTCTTTTCCCTTCTTTGCTTGGTCCGAGTCGAAGCTATTGAGCTTCGACATTCTGCAACGTTGCTTGTACGCAAGGTCTTCGTCTTGAGAAGCTGAACCGAGGTTGATGATAGCTTCGGCAGGCCTTTGTATTATTTTGCCGAAGGTGTTTTTGTCTTGAGGACCTTCGGTGAAGAAGAAGACCCCCAACATCTTCCTTTTGGTGAAATGGTTTTTGAATTTTGAAAATGTGGTGGTGCGGTCCTTTTGCTTTGGGCCTAATACTTTCTCCCCCTTTGGCATTAATCGCCGAAAACGAAGAATCTTGAGGGCCCTTTAATTCTCCTTTGGTAATTAATGGATATGAGTGAAAGGTCATACCAATATAGGTTTTCTTGAATAACGGCAAAGGATAAATAATACCGTCAGAGTTGGAGTGGAAGCCTTGTCTTTGCCAAATACTCCATTTCCCTTTTAATTTTAAGACTAATCATAGAAATACACTTGAAAGCACATTAGTCTTAGCCTTGGCACAAGAAGAATAAGAAATATGTATTTGTACCAAAGAAAAGAGATACGATCAAAGGTATATGTAAATGAGCGATGTGTGAAATGTTTCAATCAAAGTTCTGAGAATCTAAGATGTTTAGCTCATTCCCTACCTTGCTAAAGGTCTTTTCATCTAGTGGCTTGGTAAATATATCGGCTAATTGGTTGTGGGTACTAACATAAGCAACTTCGATATCCCCCTTTTGTTAGTGATCTCTCAGAAAGTGATACCGGATGTCTATGTGCTTAGTGCAGCTGTGTTCAACGAGATTATCCGCCATACAGATTGCACTCTCATTATCACATAGGAGAGGGACTTTGCTTAAATTGTAGCCATAGTCCCTGAGGGTTTGCCTCATCCAAAGTAATTATGCACAACAATGGCCTGCAGCAATATACTCGGCTTCGGCAGTGGATAGAGATACTGAATTTTGTTTCTTTGAAGCCCAAGACACGAGGAATCTTCCCAGAAACTGACAAGTCCCTGATGTGCTCTTTCTGTTAATTTTACATCCGGCATAATCGGCATCGGAACACCCAATTAAGTCAAAGGTCGATCCCTTGGGGTACCAAAGCCCAAACTTAGGAGTGTAAACTAAGTATCTCATGATTCTTTTCATGGCCCTAAGGTGAACTTCCTTAGGATTTGCCTGGAACCTTGCACACATGCATAATGAAAGCATAATATCCGGTCGTGAAGCACATAAGTAGAGTAAAGAACCTATCATCGACCGGTATACCTTTTGATCTACGGATTTACCTCATGTGTCGAGGTCGAGATGCCCATTTGTTCCCATGGGTGTCTTGATGGGTTTGACATTCTTCATTCCAAACTTCTTAAGTTTGTCTTGAATGTACTTAGTTTGGCTGATGAAGGTGCCTTCTTGGAATCCAAGGAAGTACTTGAACTCCACCATCATAGACATCTCGAATTTCTGTATCATAATCCTACTAAATTCTTCACAAGTTGACTTGTTAGTAGACCCAAATATAATATCATCAAGATAAATTTGGCATATAAACAAGTCTTTAGCAATCGTTTTAGTGAAGAGAGTAGGGTCAGCTTTTCCAACTTTGAAGCCATTAGTGATAAGAAAGTCTCGCAGGCATTCATACCATGCTCTTGGGGCTTGCTTGAGCCCATAAAGCGCCTTTCAGTGCTTATAAACATGGTTAGGATACTCACTATCTTCAAAGCTAGGAGGTTGCTCAACATATACCTCTTCCTTGATGGGGCCATTGAGGAAAGCACTCCTCATGTCCATTTTATATAACTTAAAGCCATGGTAAGTAGCATAGGCAAGTAATCTACGAATTGACTCAAGCCTAGCTATGGGTGCATAGGTTTCATCAAAATCCAAACCTTCGACTTGTGAATAACCTTTTGAAACAAGTCATGCTTTGTTCCTTGTCACTACACCATGCTCATCTTGTTTGTTGCGGAATACCCACTTGGTACCTACAACATTTTGGTTAGGACGTGGAACTAAATGCCATACCTCATTCCTCGTGAAGTTGTTGAGCTCCTCTTGCATTGCCACCACCCAATCCGGATCTCTTAGTGCATCTTCTATCATGTATGGCTTAATAGAAGACACAAAAGAGTAATGCTCACAAAAATGAGCAACTCGAGATCTAGTGGTTACCCCCTTGTGAATGTCACCAAGTATGAAGTTGACGGGGTGATCTCTTTGAATTGCTTGGTGGACTCTTGGGTGTGGCAGTCTTTGATCCTGAATTTCTTGATCATCTTCCTTGTATTGATCATCTTCATCTCCCCTTGATCAATGTCCTCCTCATGAGGTGGCTCATCATCTTGATCTTGATCTTCTTCCTCTTGAGCCATGTCCTCATCTTGAGTTGGTGGAGATGCTTGTATGGAAGATGATTGTTGATCTTGTGTT
Source organism: Zea luxurians (assembly GCA_029449295.1). NCBI lineage: Eukaryota > Viridiplantae > Streptophyta > Magnoliopsida > Poales > Poaceae > Zea > Zea luxurians. Next base: position 35,879,358 of record JAOPSE010000001.1, on the reverse strand, counting down.
TGTGTAGGCTCCTCAGATTCTTTTGGACACACATCCCCAATGGACATGTTCCTTAGCGCGACGCATGGAGCCTCTTCATCATCTAGTTCATCAAGATCAACTTGCTCCACTTGAGAGCCATTAGTCTCATCAAACATAATGTCACAAGAAACTTCAACTATTCTAGTGGACTTGTTGAAGACTCTATATGCACTTGTGTTTGTGTCAAAACCAAGTAAAAAGCCTTCTATTGCTTTAGGAGCAAATTTAGAATTTCTACATCTCTTAATAAGAATAAAGCATTTGCTCCCAAAAACTCTAAAATAGGAAACATTGGGCTTTTTACCGGTGAGGAGTTCATATGATGTTTTCTTGAGGATTCGGTGAAGATATAACCGGTTGATAGAGTAGCAAGTGGTGTTAATCGCCTCCTCCCAAAACTGATCCGGTGTCTTGTACTCATCAAGCATGGTCCTTGCCATATCCATTAGAGTTCTATTCTTTCTCTCCACCACACCATTTTGTTGAGGTGTGTAGGGAGAAAAGAACTCATGCTTGATGCCCTCTTCCTCAAGAAATCCTTCAAATTTGAGAGTTCTTGAACTCCGTTCCATTGTCGCTTCTAATCCTTTTGATTCTTAATCCGAACTCATTTTGAGCTCGTCTTAAGAATCTCTTTAGGGTCTCTTGGGTTTGAGATTTTTCCTGCAAAAAGAATACCCAAGTGAAGCGAGAATAGTCATCCACAATTACAAGATAGTACTTTCTCCCGTCGATGCTTATGTAAGCGATCGAGCCGAATAGTTCCATGTGGAGTAGCTCAAGCGGCCAGTTGGTCGTCATGATGTTCTTGTGTGGATGATAAACTCCAACTTGCTTCCCTGCTTGGCATGCACTACAAATCCTGTCTTTCTCAAAATGAACGTTTGTTAGTTCTAAAATGTGTTCTCCCTTTAGAAGTTTGTGAAGATTCTTCATCCCAACATGGGCAAGTCAGCGATGCCAGAGCTGGCCCATATTAGTCTTAGCAATTAAGCAAGTGTCTAGTTTAGCCATGTTATCATTAAAATCAACTAAATATAGCTGACCATCTAACACTCCCTTAAATGCTATTGAATCATCTCTTCTTCTAAAGACAGTAACACCAATATCAGTGAAAAGACAGTTGTAACCCATTTTGCATAATTGAGAAACAGAAAGCAAATTGTAATCTAAAGAATCTACAAGAAAACATTGGAAATGGAATGGTCAGGAGATATAGCAATTTTACCCAAACCTTTGACCAAACCTTGATTTCCATCCCTGAATGTGATAGCTCTTTGGGGATCTTCATTTTTCTCATATGAGGAGAACATCCTTTTCTCCCCTGTCATATGGTTTGTGCACCCGCTATTGATTATCCAACTTAATTAACCGGATGCATAAACCTACAAAACAAATTTAGGTCTTGTTCTTAGGTATCCAAACGGTCTTGGGTCCTTTGACATTAGAAACAAGCACCTTGGGTACCCAAACACAAGTTTTTGGACTCTTGTGTTTACCCCCAACATATTTGACAACTATTTTGCCTGATTTGTTAGTGAGCACATAAGATGCATCAAAAGTCTTAAATGAAATATTATGCTCATTTGATGCATTGACAATTTTCCTTTTAGGCATTTTGATATGAGTTGAATGCCTAGAGCTAGAAGCCTCATTTTTATACATAAAAGCATGATGAGAAACATTTTGAGGTTTTCTAGCATGAATTTCCTTAATTTTGTGCTCAGGATAGTTCTCAGGATATAAAATGTAACCCTCTCTATCCTGAACCATGGGAGCCTTACCCTTGATAAAATTAGACAATTTGTTCTTGGGGGCATTAAGCTTGACGTTGCTTTGGCTCCCTTGTTGGAAGCCAATGCCATCCTTAATGCCAGGGCATCTCCCATTATAAAGCATACTACGAGCAAATTTAAAATTTTCATTTTCTAATTCATGCTCGGAAATTTTAGCATTTAATTTATCTATGTGATCATTTTGTTCTTTAATCATGGCAAGGTGATCATCAATAGCTTCAATATTAACATCTCTACATCTAGTGCAAATAGTGACATGATCAATAGTAGATGTAGGAGTTTTGCAAGCATTTAATTCTTCTATCTTAGCATTTAAATTTTCATTCTCAATTCTAAGACAAGAAATTAAATCATTGCAAACATTAAGCTCTTTAGATAAGTTTTCACATTTTTCTACCTTTAGAGCATAAGCATTTTTCAATTTGACAAATTTCTTATTTTCCTTAACGAGCAAGTCCTCTTGGCATTCCAAGAGATCATCCTTCTCGTTAATGGATTCTATTAATTCATTTATTTTCTTCTTTTGATCTTTAGTAAGGTTAGCAAAAAGAGAAGTTAAATCATCATTATCATCACTAGAGCTACCCTCATTATCGGATGTAGTATATTTGGGGGGTATCTCTAGAATGTACCTTCTTTTTGCCGTCCTTAGCCATTAGGCACTTGTGGCCGACGGTGGGGAAGAAAAGGCCTTTATTGATGGCGATGTTGGTGCCATCCTCGTCGTTGGAGGAGTCGGTGGAGCTCTCGTCAGAGTCCCATTCCTATCCCATGTGCGCCTCGCCACCCTTCTTCTTGTAATACTTTTTCTTCTCCATCTTCTTCTTCCCTTTCTTGTCATAATCCCTATCACTGTCACTTGTATATGGACATTTTGCAATGAAGTGACCGGACTTACCACACCTATAACACACCCTCTTGGAATGGGGCTTGTAGTCCTTCCCCATGCTTTGTTTGAGGATTTGTCGAAAGCTCTTAATGATAAGAGCCATCTCCTCGTTGTCGAGCTTAGAGGCATCGATTGGGAGCCTACTTGGTTTAGACTCGTCTTTCTTCTCTTCTGTTGCTTTGAATGCAATGGGTTGCACCTCGGTTGTGGAGGTGGCGCCTTTCTCCAAGTTGGCAATGTGTTTGGAGTCTTTGATCATAAGTTCAAAGCTCATAAACTTGCTAATATCCTCCTCAGGGGACAACTGTTTATATCTTGGATCTCCATGGATTAGTTGCACTTGAGTGGGATATGAAAAATAAGAGATCTAAGGATAACCTTGACCATTTCATGGTCATCCCACTTGGTGCTCTCGAGGTTGCGCACTTGGTTGACCATCGTCCTGAGCCAGTTGTACATTGTTTGTGGCTCCTCTGCTTTCTTGAGGACGAATCGACCGAGCTCTCCCTCAATTGTCTCGCGCTTGGTGATTTTGGTCACCTCGTCCCCTTCGTGCGCCGTTTTGAGGACGTCCCAAATCTCTTTGGCATTTTTCAACCCTTGCACCTTATTATACTCCTCTCGATACAAGGAAGCGAGGAGTATAGAAATTGCTTGGGAGTTAAAATGCCTGATTTTGGGCGGCCTCGTCCGAGTCGTAGTCCTCGTCGCCCGCCTATGGTGCCTGTGCTCCAAACTCAAGAATATCCCAAATGCTTTCGTGGAGTGAGGTTAGATGATGTCTCATTTTATCACTCCACATGCAATAATCCTCACCATCAAAATATGGTGGTTTTCCTAGGGGTATCGAAAGTAAAGGAGCGCGTTTAGGAATGCGAGGATAGCGTAGAGGCATCTTACTATACTTCTTACGCTCATGGTGCTTCGAAGTTGTAGACTTGGCGCCGGATGTGGAAGGTGATGAAGAGTCGGTCTCGTAGTAGACCACCTTCTTCATTTTCTTTTTCTTCTTGTCACCCTTCCTATGTGACTTGATTGAGGAAGAGGATTCCTCCTTGTATTTGTCGCCGGACTCCCTTGACAGAGTCCTTCCCGAGCCTATAGCCTTGTCGCCGGTGACAATCTCCCTCTTGGCGTTATCTCTAGACATCACTTCGAGTTTGTTAGACTCTTAATGAAGCACTGGCTCTGATACTAATTGAATGTCGCCTAGAGGGGATGAATAGACGAAACCTGAAATTTATAAACTTTAAACATGTACTAAGGCCGAGGTTAGCGTTAGAATTAAATTGGAGTGCAGAAGATTGTTTCCCTTGCTATGAGTTGCTCAAATTGATGTGTATAACTTTGGTAGCAAAACTCAAATCAAGCAATGAAACTTTAGAGAGAGGAAAGAGGGAAAACAAATCAAGTGAAGGTTAATGCAAGTGAACATCGTGATTTGTTTTACCGAGGTTTGGTTCCAAAGAACCTAGTCCCTGTTGAGGAGGCCACAAAGGTCGGGTCTATTCCAACCCTTTCCCTCTCTCAATCGGTCATACATACCAGTCATGGCTTCTCCTTAATCACTTGGGTCACTAAGACCCTGCAAGGATCAGCACACACTTAGGTGTCTCTTGCTAGCTTTACAAATCACTTAGTGAATTAAGAACGAGAAGGAGAAAGCAATCCAAGCAACAAGAGCAACAAAAGAACACAAAACACCCTCTCTCAAGTCACTAAGCAATTGAGTCGATTTTGAGGCTTGGAGGGGATTTGATCTTTGGAATGTGTCTTGGAGTGAAAGCTATTGCTCTTGTATTGAATGTGAAGTTCAGCAAACTTGGATGGCTTGAATGGAGGTGGTTGGGGGTATTTATAGACCCAACCACTATTCTAGCTGTTGTTGTCGATGGCGCACCGGACAGTCCGGTAGTGCACCGGACAGGGCACTGTTCACTGTCCGGTGCATGCCACATAAGCACTCCGTTGGGGTTTGGAGCGGTTGACCGTTGGAGTCCTTTGTCCTATAGCTGCACCGGACAGTTCAGTGGCACACCGGACATGTCCGGTGCATTTGACTTCGTAGCCTGACATCTGACTTCCCACTGTACACCTTTTGCAGTCGACCGTTGGCGCAGGTTACCGTTGCTCCGTTGGTTCACAGGACATGTCCGGCCAGTGCATACCGGACTGTCTGGTGAATTATAGCGGAGCAACTCAAGAGAAAACCCGAGAGCGCCCTCTTTGGGTGGTGCTTGGCCTGGGGCACCGGACAGTGTCCGGTGCACACCAGACACTGTCCGGTGCGCCACTGGTAGCACCAATCCAAACCTTTGCTCCAAATTTTGTTGAATCCCAAATTTAATTTCTTTCTTGGTTTATGTTGAACCTTATGCACCTGAGATAAATGGTAACTAGGCAAACTAATTAGTCCACGTGGTTTATGATGGACATCAACCACCAAAATCAATTATAGGAAATAATTAAGCCCATTTCCCTTTCACTTACAGTGGGGCTCATGTGAAGTGTAAGTGTTGGAGACTTGTTCTCAAATGCTAAGAGTTAAGAACAAGGCAACATAGAAGATGTTAAACATTAAGGTCCTTCGTCCTTCGAAACATTACGCCCCTTCGGGAAATAATGCTTTAGGACGAAGGTCACAAGAGACATACCTTCGTAAATATAATAAATGATGCCGAAGGATTCATATAAAGCGTGAAATATAAACATCAACATAAGATCATTTCTATTAACATGGAGAAATAGAAATGATTTCAAATTACAAATGTACCTTCGGTCCTGAGAGAAGGTAGAAGTACAATTGTGACGCAAAAGCCAATGCCCAGTCAGCGTGAACAGTACGGGAGTACTGTTCATCTATTTATAGACGCGGGACGCAGCCCACGTAAAATTACATCCATGTCCATTACATTTGTTAACGGTTTATGGAAATCTGTCGAGGCCCCCGAAGTCTTTTCATCTTTAAGTCGGTTCCCCCTTATGCCATCGCGCCGAAGCTTCCCTGCGCACAGCTTCGGCTGCCCTCGACCTTCGTCTGGTTCAGGCTTCGTCCTGGTCGTGCTCCATATCCATAATTCTGAATCCGAAAATACCTGTTCATATAATCCACTTGGAAAACATTGTCAAATCATGTTTTTGAGGACCTTCGGAGGACGAAGGCCCCCAACAGTAGCCCCTCGCAATATTAATTTGTAAATAATAAATTCAGATTGCGATATGGACGAAGGCCTTGAGCCGAAGGTCCGAAAAAACACCTTCCCTTTGCTAGAATAGCAACATTCACTGACAAGCGGGGCCTTTCAATTTTCAACGCCCTAGGCGTATAAATAAGATCACATCGCGAACTCATTTGGTACGCACACTTGCCTTTTGCTTCAGCCCACTAAAATTTTTAGCTCTTGTTCATTAAGATTTGCTGGTCTTTTTGATTTCGAAGCTTCGGCCTCGGGAACAATTTTTTAGCGTTTCCGAAGATGTCTGAAGGCAAGAAGATCCCTGCTGAGACGAAGCTGAAGATCCCTGCTGAGACGAAGCTGAGTCTCGAGGAGGAGAAGAATCTGGGGTTCCTGATAGCGATGGCAGAGACCAATACAGAGAAAATCACGAAGGAGATTCTCGAAGGTTTGTCCGAAGATACTGATGACAGCGACAGCTATGATGTGGAAAGTGGTGGGGAAGAGGCCGAAGATCGACCGTGGCGACCAAGCCACACAGTTTTTGGGAAAACGACCATCAAGCAGAGTCACATTGATAATATGAGGGGGCGATATTTCCGAGACATATCTATTGTGAGAGCTGATGCCGGGGAAAAAACTTCTCCCACCCCCGAAGAAGATGAAGTTGTGATTTTCCGAAGCTTCCTCAAGGCTGGGCTTCGATTCCCCCTGAGCAACTTTGTTGTTGAGGTACTAAAGACATTTCAAGTCTATCTGCATCAAATCACTCCCGAAGCCATCATAAGAATGGGAGTGTTTGCCTGGGCTACGAGGAGCCAAGGTTTGGAACCGAACGCTAAAAGCTTCTGCAACATCCATGAGTTATTATACGAGACGAAGCCCTGGGAAAAGGAGCAATACCACAACAACTTTGGGTGCTACAGCTTCGGCGCCCGCTCCGGGTCAAGCTGCCCTGTGCCGACCTTTCGGAAGAGATGGCCCGGAGCCTGGATGACTGAATGGTTTTATGTAAAGAATGATCTAACAGCTCAAGAGAATGTGAAGAGTATCATTATGCACCCAATCTGGCAACGCTTCGGTCTTCGAAGGTCGAAGGTCGAAATGGACGAAGCCGCCGAAGAATGCCAAAGAGCCTTCGGGGTAGTCTGCTCGTTTATTGGGACAAGGGACTTGGTCCAAGAACACATTGCCTTCAGGGTATGGCCACTTGCAGAAAAGTGGGAAATGCCGAAGGAAACCATCAAAGAGTCCGACGAAGGCGGACTAGTCAGATTAAAGTACACATTCAAATATGCAGATAAATTTGTTGAACCTGATGATGACTGGCTGAAAAGCATTGAAACATTAAGTGATGAATTACTTGGGGCATATTCGAAGGCTGAAAATACTGCACTATCAGCAGCCTTCGGAGGCCGAAAAAAGAAGAGACTCAACCGAGTGTTTGATGCAGTCGGGTTCTTCTACCCTGATTATCGTTATCCCATCCGAAGGCAAAAAAGGAAAAACATAACCTCTGAAAAAGAAGAAGCTGCAACTGCTCCTAGCGAGCCAGAACCGAAAGGAAAAAGGTTGAAGGTCCTCACACACCGACCACGCCATATTGAACCAGCTTCGGTGCCTGAGTTCACCGGAGAAACTTCTTCGGCCGCCGAAGCTGAACAGCCAACCTTGCTGCCAGAAATTGCAGAGATGGCCGAAGCGCCATCCACAGAAAAAATGGAAGAAGCGAAAAATCCGACTAAGGAAAAAGCATCAGAAATTTTGAGTCCTACAGCAGATGTCGAAGCAGCAAAAATCCAAAAGGGTCCAATGGTGACCCCAAAAAGGAAGAGAATGGTAAATGTACTAGATGTCTTGGAGACAATTAAGTCTTCAAGCACAACTCCAAAAAAGAGTGTTGAAATTGCTGAAGCTTCTTCTGAAGCTCCGACGCAACAAGCTGAAGCTGAAGCTGGGCCTTCAGAGCCCTTCAAGGAGCAAACTTTGGAAGCCGAAGCAATAAAAATACCAGAACCAATTTTAGTTGAAGAAACTGACACTGCCATCCCCGAAGCGCCTGCCAGCATGTGTGATTACATCATACGACATGCTTCGGGGAAAAAACTATCTGAAGAAGAAACTCATGAAGCTAACCATTATGCAAAGGAGCTAAAATATCCAAAGGGGGCAGTAATATTCAATGGGACAAATGAAGATGATTTCTTATACTGCCTGCCTGACAACAAAGAGCTATCTGTCTGCCGAGAGATGGCCAGGAGTATTGGTTTCCCGAAGCTTGAATCTGGATTAAGCGCCATGACGAAAGAAGATCTCGCAGACAGTCTTGCGTACAACAGCCTGAAGGTACGGGAATTAAACGCTTGAAAAAACCCCCCTTATTATTTTTTTTTACGCAACTCATTCCTTTTTTCTTATATGAATTCTTTTTCGTATAGGGCCTGATCCTAAGCAACGCGCTAAGAGCGCAAAAGAGCGCCGAAGATGAAAGTTATGAAATTGCGTTTAATAATTTACGCTCCGAAGTTATCAAACTGAGAAACGAAGCTTTGGAAAAAGATAAAATTCTGCTTACACTGGTAGATAAAGTGAAAAAAGACGAAGCTGCTTCAAAGGCCCAAACCGAAGCTCAAAAACGCGAGATTAAAGATCTTCAGAAACAGCTGGCTAGAGCTAAAGAGGAGCGTGCGCTTGAGGAAACGAAACGAGAACTTAGTGATTTTATGGTCAGCAAATTGGAATCAAGAGTTAAGGAGCTTCGCACATCTCAGGGGAAATGCTATGTTAAAGCTATAGAATGCGTGAATAAAATTAAAACCAGCTTTGCTAGCGTCGGCGCCTTTTCCAGCGAAGAGAATTTTTCTCGAGGCAATCCCGAAGATCCGCTGGAATGGATTAGCCACGAAGCAGAGGCCTTCGAAGAGATTCTGAACAGTCGTGGCGACATATGCGCTTTTTCGGGCGCCAGAGGAATTGCTTCTGTCTTAGAGAAGAAAGGTTGCGGGCATGTAAAATTTTTAGCTCAGTCCGAAGCTACCTTATCTTCCGAAGATATCAAGGACCCCTCGGCCGAAGCAAGCGTGGTTGGTGGCAAATTTTTTACTGATATCTGGAACGACGGCGGCCGAGGAATGGCGCAAGAGATCATCCAAAGAAGCGAAAAAGGAATTCATGATGCTAGAAAAGTAGCAGAAGCTGTCGAAAGGAGTACGGAGCCCGAAAGACAATTAGGTACCAATTAGTCGTTCTTGTTGCGTTGTAATTTTCATTTTAGACTTTGCTCGCGATTTGTAAAAGTAATGAAGAAGTGTTCTCTTCGCTCAGAAACTGTTGAACCAACTGCCGACCCCCACACAAAAGGGGATGAAGAAATTAAACAAATGGCCGAAACTATCATGGACAAGGTTGTTGACCAACTTCTGAATGAAGCCGCCGAAGCAGTATTGAGAGAAGATTAGATGCTATTTGGAAAAAACATTTAAAGTGTAATCTATGCAACACTTTGTACATTTGAATGTAATATACAAGTCTCTTTTCATTATTGAATTCTTTACGATGCATGAAACTTTAAATACATACCATTTTTGAGCCTTCGGCGAAAAAACACCTTCCCTTCTTTTCATGCTTCGTGAAGAAGACATTCTTCGTTAAAATTACTCTGATGAATGATGTCCATGCTTCGTGAAAACATTCTCCGAAGCTATACAACTTTGATATTGATCTGATAAAATTCGCCCACGTTTCGTAAAAATATTCTTCGAGACTGTATTCCGAAGCTATACAATTTCGATGTCACTTTCTCAAAGCATCCTTTCGAAGGTTGAGAGTATCCCCTTCTCTTGCCAAATGCAATATGATGTATGATGCTTATGCTATGCAAAATGATGTGATGATGTTATGTTATGCATGTGTCATTTGTTCCGAAGATACACATAAAATATATTCGTAAGCTCTGCATTCCCTTAGGAACGTCTTTGGAGCTTCTTCGTCTTTTACTTAGACGGTTTCAGCGTTGACTTTTCGCTGTAAGCCTCCCTTAGGAGCTTCTTCGCCTTTTACTTAGACGGTATCAGCGTTGACTTTTCGCTGTAGGCTCTGCATTCCTTTAGGAACGACTTCTGAGCAGAAAACTTACACTGCGCTCCCTTTGGAACGGCTTTTTGTGACTTCATAAACTTACTCTGCGTTCCTTAGAACGACTTTCTGTTACTCCGAAGGATTTTTAATCCGAAGGTCCTCCTTGGTAACGGAAAAAGTTTTAGGCTTCAGCAACTTAGGCTTGTGAGCAAATAGATTTTCCTCGTAGGAAACAACGAAATTATTACATGAAAACTATCAATGTTTTTTGCTTCACAGAAAATAAAACTGAATAGAAAAGACTGCTATCAAAGGTAGGATATGTCAATAAATGTGCTTCGACTCTGGCACAGTGCTGTTGACTGTGCGAGCTTCGGACTGTTCTCTGAAGTCCCTCTGATGTGGAGCGTATTGACTCCCTTCTGGCTGTTGACCTTGCTGCAATGGAGGTGGAGGCGGAAGCTGCTGCCAGGAAGCTTGAGGTTGACTTGCCGAAGCTACAGAAGCTGCAGGGTGGTTGTCTATGTATTGTGGGATATAAGGCGGATGATACGAAGCAGTATGCATGACCTGCTTCGACTGAGCTTGTTGAGATGCAGCTTCGGCTATTTCCTTTTGCTTCTGGATTGTAACATGGCACGTCCTGGTGGTATGGCCCTTGCCTTCTCCACAGAACAAGCAAAACAGTCTCCTTGGCTGATCTTCGAATCTTCCGCTGAAGCCCCTGGCGCCTCTGCCTCTTGGAGCTGGTGGCCGGAAGGAGGTTTGTTGTTGCCCCGAAGCCTGTGAGGAGCACTGCGGCCTGTTTTGCTGACTCCCCTTATCATCATTCTGAGTGTTGTGGATGGAACGGACATGCCTCGGGTAGTATCTTCCTCCGAAGCCCCTGGTCATTTCAGAAAATCTGAAGGCCTCCTCCCTTCTTTGGCGAAAATCATTGTCAGCACGAATGTACTCATCCATCTTTTGGAGCAATTTCTCCAGGGTCTGAGGAGGCTTCCGAGCAAAGTATTGAGCTGCAGGTCCAGGACGAAGCCCCTTGATCATGGCTTCGATAACGATTTCATTGGGCACCGTTGGTGCCTGCGCCCTCAATCGTAAGAACCTTCGGACATACGCCTGAAGGTATTCCTCGTGATCCTGAATACACTGGAAGAGGGCTTGAGCTGTGACCGGCTTCGTTTGAAATCCTTGAAAGCTGGTCAGTAACATATCCTTCAGCTTCTGCCATGAAGTGATTGTTCCTGGCCGAAGCGAGGAATACCAAGTCTGAGCAACATTCCTGACGGCCATAACGAAAGACTTCGCCATGACTGCAGCATTGCCCCCGTACGAAGACACTGTTGCTTCGTAGCTCATCAAGAATTGCTTCGGGTCGGAGTGGCCGTCAAACATGGGAAGCTGGGGTGGCTTATAGGATGGAGGCCAAGGTGTAGCCTGCAGCTCAGCAGACAGAGGAGAAGCATCATCGAAAACAAAATTTCCCTGATGGAAATTATCATACCAGTCATCTTCGTTGACGAAGCCCTCCTGATGAAGGTCTTTCTGATGAGGCCTTCTGTCCTGCTCATCGTGAGTGAGATGGCGAACTTCCTCAGAGGCTTCGTCTATTTGCCTTTGCAACTCAGCTAGGCGGGCCATCTTCTCCTTCTTCCTCTGCACTTGTTGATGTAGCATCTCCATCTCTCTGATTTCTTGGTCTAGCTCTTCTTCCTCAAGCGTCGGGCTGACGGCTTTTCTCTTCTGGCTTCGGGCCTCCCGAAGAGAGACGGTCTCCTGGTTGTGGTCCAGCGGTTGTAGTGCTCCTGCCCCAGTCGCTGAAGCTTTCTTCGGCGCCATAGCGAAGGTCTATAGCTTCCGAAGGTGTTCACAAAAACTCGAAGTGGAAGTGAGTTCACCGGAGGTGGGCGCCAATGTTGGAGACTTGTTCTCAAATGCTAAGAGTTAAGAACAAGGCAACATAGAAGATGTTAAACATTAAGGTCCTTCGTCCTTCGAAACATTACGCCCCTTCGGGAAATAATGCTTTAGGACGAAGGTCACAAGAGACATACCTTCGTAAATATAATAAATGATGCCGAAGGATTCATATAAAGCGTGAAAGTTGGTCAAAGTTTTATTAGCTGTTACTAAGTATAAGTACATACCAACCCAATTAAATAAGATATCACAATTAATAATAACACCCACAATGCAATGCATATGACAAATTAAGTTTAGTTCTATAGATTACTCATGTGAGGGTCCGAGTTGCTCATGACCATGAGCAAGGCTGATATACCAGTTTTACACTCTACAGAGGTTGCACATCTTTACCCACAAGTCGTGTTACCCATTTTCCAAGGGATCGCGACTTTCCATTCATCTCTGTCGAGGAGACGAGGCAGGGTAGCACTACGAGGCCTTTACAAAGTTCCACTAGCTTCAGAAAACCCGCTATAGTTTCTGAGAAGGGCAATATAGGAATCCCTTGTTCGAAAATCCATCGCAACATGATCGACCCGAGAACCTCCCTATATCGTAGCTCCTCAACCGCCCTTACCCCTTTCGGGTAAGGTAATACTCCACTAGCATTCCTAATTAGTCAGCCAAGGGCATCCCATACTACCCTTGTGGTAGCACAGTTTTCCCGGGTGGTCGCTCCATGTTCCAATTAACACAATGATTTTGTCATGAACAATAATAAACCAGCAATAATAGTGAAACATGATCATAAATCAATGTACCATTAATCCCAAAACTAGGTGGAGCAATAGCAATACCACCCAATAGTTCATTTGTTTACAAGGTGTAGGATAAACAATACTAGGGAAACCTATTAGGTCCCAACAAATAAACCTGAGCATGCCACCTTGATTAACAAGAACATTATTAGATAAAGAAGAGTGATCAAGGGCACAACTTGGCTTAGACACAAGAATCCAGGTACTTCACCAAGTTCGTCTTCATATTTCTCGTGACCTCACTTCTATTTGTAGCAATACATACAAGGAGTCACCAAACATGAGAACAAATAGGGTAGGAATATTCTACGCGCTGCTACGAGAATGTAGGTCCGAGAACCACTAAAATCGGAGTTACAGTTAAGGAGTTATGATTTTCTGAAGATTTAGGAGTTAGACATAAAACAAATTAGGTGCATGATTTTAACCATATGTTTCATAATAAAATAAGGTTACTAGATGATGAACAATATTAATATTAATTTAATGCAAGTGGAATGGATAAAAAAGGAGTTAAATTCATAAAGTTATGAATTTCTTAAGATTGGGACATTATTTTTGCACTAAAAATGATTTCTGTATTTATTTTCATGGAATTCTCGGTTATTTGGACCGCGGCCAAAAATACAGGAGAACCCAGGGTCTAAGCTTTAATTTGCAGGGACCTATCAGTGATGATCTTATAACTACTCAGGATCACGGGTTAATTCAGGCGGAAATCCGAGGACTCATGAAAATGTAACTAGCGAAGGGGTATGAGTCAATCTCGGTCGTCCGACCTCCCTTCAGCAGCCATGATTAGATCCTAGTAAAACTGAACTGATATGCGCGCGTGGCCATCGGATCCAGGATCCACGGCTAATATGCCATCCATGTCTCCACACAACCTAGGCCCTTGGATTGCTGATCTGCGGTGCCGATCCAACGCACGAATCCGTATCTTCATATCTACTCGCGACCGTTGATCTAGGATCAAACGGCCAATGTCCCCTTCTTCACCCCGAGCGTCCAACCCTCGTCGGCACAGTGGCCCCACGGCGGCGGCGATTGCCGACGCACGACCATAGGCGATCCAGTGCCCCATCAACAAGACTAAAAGGTGCTACACATCAAGGGGGCAAAAGGGAACAGAAGGGAGATGCTCATACCGAGTTTAGCACGGTCAGGGAAGTTGACCACGCCGTTGCGTGGCCCCGAGGCGGACGATCAACTGCGGTGACAAATTACGCACCACACGAGCGATTTCCCACCCATTCCAATCCCTAAAAATGTTTTGTGTGATCCAACGAATGCTATGGACCACACACCGAGGCCTTGGCACTATTGTAGGTGAGTTGATCGCGGCGAGGTGCAGAATCTGTGACGGTGCCATGCTCCGATGAGTGATTTCGTGCTGCTCAGCCACCACCATCCTTCGGTGAACCCGCGGCCACGAGCTAGGGTCCCTGGTGAACCCCGCCGACCTCCCATCGAATCCCGAGCAGCGGTCGAAGGCAATAACACCGTCGGTGGCTTGCTTCTCCAATCTTTCCTCTGCGTCGATAGTGATGCCCGGGACAGATGTCGGGGAAGGTGATTGCGGCTTTATACTCTCGAGGATGGGGCGAAGGGAGATGCCCTAGTGCAAAGCTAGCGCGACCACGCCAAACTCAAATGGTTGCAACGGCTAATGGTTTGCGGCGGCGGCCATGGATTGAGCTCGGCGTGGAAGAGCAGTCTAACGGGGTGGGTCCACATGGTAGTCATGGTGAGGAGTAGATAGCAGGCTAAGTGGCTGACCAGGCGGGCCCACATATCGGCGCCGGGTTGAGGTGGGCTAGGAGCTGGCTAGTTGGGCCGAGAATGAGGGGTGTCGGCCCAACCGTGGTTCTGCTCTTCTTATTTTTATATTTTAGTTTTTGTTGCTATTATATTTCCTATTTTCTGTTTTCAAATTTAATTTCAAACAAATTCAATTCTGAGTTTCAACAAAAAAGAAGTGTTGCATCATGAAATATATATATTTATATATTATATTAGTTGCTTTTATTTGTTAAGTAAATGCTTCCATTATGCAATTCAACAAACAAATATATATATATATATTCCAAAATTATAATATAATTAAAGAGATATAAATATTTATTACTTGTTTAAAAATGTAATTTCTAGGAAATGTTTAAGTTCAAATATTTTCAAATTATGTCATCCGATAAAGGATAGTTTGAGTTAGGGTCACTCTCCCTATTGGAGAATGTATTTGCTTAAATTTCAAAAAGAATTTGCTTAGTCTTCAAGACTAAATTTTTAGGTATTACAGGAGGGGTAGGCGCGCGCGGGGCTGGCTGTGCTGAAATAGGTTTTCCCTTTTTCTTCTGAATTTTCAATTCCTTTTCTTTTTATTTTCTCTATAGAATTCAAATCAAATCAAACCATAATTTCAAATTCAAATACTTTAAATATGTGCATCAATCAAAAATAAAGTTTGAGCTCAGCATGATGCAAACATTCATATCTCCCGTAGGTTTTAATATTCTAAAGAAAATAATACATCTCCCACATAAGTAACAAAAAAATCTATTAAAAAGAAGGGAAAGGAAAACCTATGGAGGTGAGAAAAGGAGTAACACCCGAATTTGTAGGTATTAGAGAAGAAATTTTATACCCCCGAATTTAGGGTGTTACAACATGTTTGTGTTCAAGGGCTATGGCCTTATCCAGAAGTTTTTGGAAGGATAGGACTGATTGAGACATCAGCTGGTATTGGACTGGCCCGATGAGTCCCTCCAAGAAAAACTCTTGCTTCTTTTCATCTTCAGCAACCTCCTCAGAAGCATATCTAGATAACTGGATGAATTTGCCTCTGTATTCGCTCACTGACATCCCTCCCTGTCTGAGTGAGAGAAACTCCTTGTTGATCTTCATTAAACTAGCAAGAATATGGTAGTTTCTAAAGTTGGTTGAGAATTCTACCCAAGTGATGGTGTCAGCGGCAGCATGTGGGGCAGAATAGGTGTCCCACCAATCAGCAGCGGGGCCAGTGAGGTGACCCGATGCATATAACACTTTCTCCATGTCTGTGCACTGGGCAATGTTGAGCATCTTCTCCACATATTTCAGCAAGTCAACAACTTCAGTGGGTCTAGGGAGCTAGAAAATGTGGGTGGTTTGTGGATCATGAACTCGCGATGTTTGTCTCTGGGTGGTGGTTTGGTGTGGGTGTTGCTTGTTATTGTTGAGTTGGGCATGCATATTGGCCATTGCATTGGACATCTGCTACAAGAGCTATGTCTGTGCCGCGAAGAAAGCTTCCGACCCAACGGATGGAGGGTTTGGAGGATTCTTCTGGGGTTCTAAATTAATTATTGTCCTTCGGCGCATGCGTGCAGGCAGATCAACACCTCCTCCTATCCTGGTATTGACCATCTGGATTAGAGACATAAGGTAAGATAGATTGGTAGATAAGACAGATAGCTAGGTGAGGAACATATGTATTTTTGGGTCAAAATAGCTCAGTGGATTAGAGTGCCACCTACTTATCATTACTACACTATATCTATGTTGGTACATGCTAGAATGTACCTATTATACTAGGTTTTATTGTGGGTATAATCCCTCAAATATTTCAATCAATCAAAGAAGCGTATCAAATAGTTATCATAAGATCAAACATTCAAGTGCCTAAATATTGATAAATATTTTTTGTATTAGGTCTCCTATCTCTTAGAGAATCATAGGTATAGGATTCCAAGGTGTGAAGTCCATTTAGACTTTAGAATAGAAAACATGAGAGTAATCATAGTAAAGCAGCAAAAGATGAGACATGATCAAGCGAAGTATAGAAAGAATTAGAGTAGCAAGGAAAGTAGGTAAGGGTTTGTCAGGTTCTATCTAGGTTATGTCCTATAGTCAACATTCCTCTGATACCACTTCTATCACACCCAGATTTAAGGGCAAACTCGGGTACGTCTCATATGTGCACCAGAATAAGATCCACACATACAAAGACTTAGTATATAGAGATGAAGGTCGTAATCTTTATTACATAACGAGAATGTCTTGCAAAATAACTGATATTAAAATAACTCAAACTTAAGATACTCTCTCCATGGCGCCATAGTTGACTGGGAGAAGACACCTAGATCTCATCGAACTCATCGTAGTAGTCCTCCTCTGGTGGTACATGCTCTTCTCCTGGTGTGGTTATAGCAAGAGTGAGCTCACATTCGTTCATCGCTCATCAAGTGTGGGGAATAATGTGCATGGGCTCACTTACGTGGGGGCTCATGTCTAGTGTAAGGCTTATCAACAAAAAATGGTTAAGGCTGAGCATTGCTTTTAATAAGTTGGTCAAAATTTTATTAGCAATTACTAAGTATAATTGTATACCAACCCAATTAAATAATTGATCACAATTAATAATAAATCCCATAATGCAATGGAAATGACATATTAAGTTTAATTCTTAAAGTTACTCATGTCACGGTCCGAGCCACTCTTGACTGTGAACACAACTAATATACCAGTTTTACAATCTGTAGAGGTTGCACATCTTTACCCACAAGTTGTGTTACACATTTACCAAGACATCTTGAATCCCATTCATCTCTACTAAGGAGACGAGGCAGGATAGCACCACGAGGCCTTTCTAAAGTTCCACTAGTTCAAGAAAACCCGTTACAGATTTAGGAAGAAGAAAGCATAGGAATCTCTCGTCCGAAAAGCTATTACAAACAATTCGACTCGAGGACCTCCCTATACTCTGCACTTGCCCCATTCGGTAAGGTAATCTCTCCCTAGCTTTCCTAAATACTTTGCCAAGGGCATCCCATTCCACCCTTATGGTAGCAATGTTTTCTCGGGTGGTTGCTCCATGTTCCAATTAACCAAAATAATCTTATCACGAACAATAAATAATCCATTGACAGTAATAAGCATGATCACGATTCATATGCATAACACCCAAAACCACATAGAGCAATAGCAGGACTATCCATAGTTCATTTGTAAGCAAGATATAGGGTAGAAAAGACTAGGGTAACCTATTAGGTCCCATCAAATTAACCTGATCATGTCATAATGATTAATATAAACATTATTAGGTAAAGGATGTGATCAAGAGAATAACTTGCATTCTTCGAGCTCCTGTTCAGATCTTCAACTTGCGGTGCTTGGGTTCCTCGCTCGCTTGCTCGTCTATTCACAGCAATATATATATATATATATATATATATATATATATATATATATATATATATATAGATGTAGTATTTAGAGCCCTGGGCTCTATTTAACTACAGGAAGCCCTGACCAGGTGTGCAGACCGCACGAACCCTTTTTGGTTTATTGTACCTACCTGTGCTTACGCTAAATTATAATACGAGTTATGCTGATGTGTGTATCAGTTTATGCATTTTTAGTCTGCGCATATTACGTGAATCGGGCCCACGATCCTGCCCACGCCGTCACTATAAAAACACCCCCACGCCGCCAGGGATTAGGTTTTAGCGGCGGCGGCGGTTCCCTCGGGCGTGCGAGCAGGCGCCCGTGAGCAGGAGAGCCCCGGCCGCCGCGGCGCTCTCCAGCCGGCGGATTGGCGGTCGTGGAGGGGGCGCGAGGAGGAGCCTCAGCGTCTGCGGCGGTACAGCTTCAGGAGGCACCGGTCGGGGCGCGGCGGAGTGGGCGGCGGTGGTGCTGTTCATGGTGCTGGCGGTCGTGGTGCTGCTGGGCGCCGTGGCCGTCCTTGTGGTGGTGCTGCTGCTGCAGCCCCGCGTGCCATATGTGGCGGTGCGGGCGAGCTGGCGGTGCTCCGCGCCTACCCGTTCCGCGTGCCCGCCAGGGGCGTCCTCCCGCTGGCGTACGTGGCACGCGCGCAGGGCGCCCTGCTGGGCGACGCCGGCAGCGCCGCCACGGAGGCCGCGCTCCGCGACGGCGTGGTGCCGTTCCGGGTGGATGGGGAGGCCCAGACGTGATGGAAGGCCGGGGGATCGTCGGCGTCGACCAGTGGACGCACCTGGCGTGCCAGCTCCGCTTATTCTGGCCCAACGGCACCGTGCTCCCCTTCAGATGCATCTCCAAGTCCAAGTTATTGTTCTTCTGACCGTCGTGCCCTCTGTATTGTCTAGTGGCTACTCTTCTGACCTTAGTTCCATGGCCGGGCGTGAGCGTGACGGATCAAGATTCAGGAACAGCAAATGGCTTCATTGTTTTCTTTCTTGTCTTGGGTTCGTTCAGTTATTAATTCACCCCCATGTCGCATGTATAGGTCGGCAAAAAAAAGATTTTGTCTTGGGTTCGTTCTTATTGCATTTTACGCTTCCACTAAAAAGCAAGTGCCACATTCGTCGTTTTAAAACAGATCATTGATTTACGCTAAAATTTGTATCCATTTACGCTGTTTCGGATCACGTCTTACGCTTAAATCCACCTGACCTAGAACCCGAGCACGATCGGAGCGCGATTTTGACGTCGTAATTTAGGCCACATTCGTTGTTACGAAATAGATTGATGATGTATGATAAAATTTGTACCCATTTACGCTGTTTGGTTCACGTTTTACGCTGAAATTTGACCAAGCCAAAATCCGTGCACGATCGAACGTGATCAATCTACGCTGTTTTAGCTAATATAGGATTTACGCTAAATTTCGTATTCATTTACGATGTTTTAGCTCAAGTTTTACGCGGAATCTGCCCTAGCCAGAACCCGCGCACGATTGGGTGCACGCGATTTTTACGCCGTAATTTTTAGGCTTCGTTTGCTGTTACAAAACATATATATGATTTACGCTAAATTTCGTACTCATTTACGATGTTTTAGCTCACGTTTTATGCTGGAATCCGCCCGAGCAGAACCCGCGAACTGCGACTGTAAATTAAAATTTATTTCCTTCTACTAATGCTCCTCGAACCGTAACTGTCCCTTTATTTACGCGATTATGCAGCACGTTTTTCCTTATATCAAACCGTTCAAAATTTATATAATGCATGGTTTATGCTACACATCGTTATGCAGTCGTAAACGGTATGCATATGGTAATATTCGTTTCCGTGAGTCAAGGTACAAAAGATCCCTTCTATGCATGATTTATGCGTGCGTATTTTTTCCTCTTGTAACTGCGCCTTTATTTACGCGCACGAAGAGCACGTCTTTCCTTATCTTAAAACCGGTGGGAGAGTTTAAATGTTTGCATGGTTTACGCTATCATGTATCACAGCGTTATGCAGTCGTAACCGGCAAGCACATGCAAAATATTCGTTCCCGTGATTCGTGGCATAAAAGATTCCATTTATGCATGAGTTATGCACATTTGTACATATATTTATGCGTGCGTATATCGCATGTCGCGTCTCAGCCGGGATACGTGGCTATCCTATGCATGGCTGACGCAAGCTGGCGTCCAGTACGCCGAACGTGACCCGATCGGCCTCCTGGCTGGGGCTTCGCCCACTAACGGAAGCCCAGGGCTTCCATTACCTCTTCCCTATATATATATATTAACACCACACCAAACATGGAAACAACTCGCATAATATTATTATACATGTTGCTACGAGATCGTAGGTTCGAGAACCACTAAAATCGGAGTTAAAATATAAAAGATATGAATTTTCTAAGTTTATGGAATTATTTTCATACTAGAAATTATTTTAGAATCAATTTTATATTTATTTTGGGATGAGGGGACAGCGGGTATCAATTTGAAGAAAGTCAGGGGCTATTTTGAATAAAACTGGACCTAGTTGTAATGATTCTTGCAAAGGGGCCGAATTTTTTGCATTTTAACCCTTCATCGAAAACAATATCACGTTTGGACCCTAGAAAATTTTAATGTCATTTTTGGACCCTTTGCTCGGCGCCATAGCCTATGGCGCCGAGGTAACACAGCTCGGCGCCATAGGCTATGGCGCCGAGGTAGGTGCTGCGCTGGCCCAAACGGACGACGTGGCGCCGACGTGGTACCGAGCTCGGCGCCATAGATCTTGGCGCCGAGCTCAGTTCTGTACACAAAGGTCGTTTAGCTCAGTTGGTAGAGCGTAAGGCTCTTAACCTTGTGGGTTTGAGTCCCACGGTGGGTGTTTTTTTGTCTTTGTCACTGATTTGTTTTTTGTTGTCCAGATTTTTTGTTTATGTCGCTGATTTGTCCGTCCAAATTTATTTCTCATCCTGTTTTTTTGTTTTTTGACTGATTTGTTTATTCATCTAGATATTTTTTTGTTTTTCAGGAGTCAGGCTACTTTGCTTTTCATATCCTAACTGACGCTCAGAACTTCTATGCCATGAAACACTGGTTTGCCAGGAATTCGTATAAAAATGCAGCTATCCGTGTCATAAACTACGAAGCAATTGTTTTGGAGAAACTTCCAAAGTATACTATCCGGCAGCTGTATTTGCCAGAGGAGTTCCGTGTTCTCATTAGGAGCATTAAGCGGCCTACTGAAAACACAAGAATGAAATACCTGTCACTGTTCAGCCACTCACATTTCGTTATTCCAGAAATATTCAAGTATCTAAACCTTGACGCATCCACAACGTTGGAATATATATGTACTCATATTCGGATTATAGAATACAGGCTTATCTGTAGAAATATTCAGTTTTTTTTTCTTCACGTGCTTTTGTATAAAATCAAACTGGTGAGACTACAAAATTCATGTATTAATTTATATAATAATCTTGCATTTCAAATAGGCCATCGTATAGGATAGTCAATTCATGAATATTTGTGCTTCTTTTTACCGGATAAACAAAAAAATATTTGGATGAATAAACAAATCAGTCACAAAAACAAAAAAACAGGATGAGAAATAAATTTGGACGGACAAATCAACGACATAAACAAAAAATCGGGACAAAAAAAATAGTGACAAAGACAAAAAAAACACCCACCGTGGGGCTCAAACCCACAACCACAAGGTTAAGAGTTTTACGCTCTACCAACTGAGCTAGACGACCTTTGTGTACAGAACCGAGCTCGGCGCCAAGATCTATGGCGCCGAGCTCGATACCACGTCGGCGCCACGTCGTCCGTTTGGGCCAGCGCAGCACCTACCTCGGCGCCATAGCCTATGGCGCCGAGCTGTGTTACCTCGGCGCCATAGCATATGGCGCCGAGCTGTGTTACCTCGGCGCCATAGGCTATGGGCTATGGCGCCGAGCAAAGGGTCCAAAAATGACATTAAAATTTTCTAGGGTCCAAACGTGATATTGTTTTCGATGAAGGGTTACAATGCAAAAAATTCGGGCAAAGGGGTGGATGGCGGATACACACTGTAGTTGTAAGATTAATTCCGAAAAGAAAGTATGATCCTTTCAGTTGTCAATCATGATGCCAAGCATTCTTACTATGTCGATTCTTGATGAATGGAGACCAACTTTATACATCACGATTCATAGACGACTTTTCTCTGGCGTGGACGTGTCTAATTCATGCTCATGGGAATTCTTTTGCAGACTGGTTTTGGCTAGCTGGTCCAATGGTATTGGTGTGGACGTGTGGTGTTGTCGTTCGTGGAAGAGTTTGGACGGCCTCGATCGGGACAAGGAAATTGTTTGTTCACCAAGGGAAGGATAAACATAAACTCCAGCAGAATGAGATTAATGCATAATCTCTTATGCACAATGATTGGAATGCTGATCTGTTCACTGTTGTTAAACTAGAGTAGATCCTCCTTTTATCAACAACTGGGCGGATTTGGGTCCTTACGGACGACTTTGACCCTGTTTTATGTGGAATGCGAATGCACGTGTATGTGTGTGTGAGAGAGAATAAGGGCAAGTACAACGGAATTAAATACGTCGTCTCTAAATATCCACTTAAGCGTCAATTAAATAAAAAAACTTACATAGACCCTAATTAGGGAGGAGAGAGTCATAGGTCGTCCTTACATGGAGAGATGACTTTGGCATGTGCTCTAATGTAAGAGTCGGTAAAACAATTACCATTGTATCTTAACCATTATTCTGTAAAATAATGAATAAACAAAATTTTAATTCGGGTGCGGGTCACTCGCGGGATGAAATAGAAACCCGCACCTGGGCGGCCCGGCCCGGCATGGGCCCGTTAGGCCCGACGGATAATCGGGCAGTGCCCGGCCGGCCCGCGTGCCGCAGCCGCGGCCTGGTAGTCGTGCCGGGCCGGCCCGTTAACCGGCCACGCTCTCCTGTTAAATGGGAAAAAATAGCAAAAACTGGAAGAGGATTTGAACCCGAACCCTCCCTCCAACAAGCTAAACGCACTAACTGAAATAGACTAATCAGTAGAACTCTATTGTATTTGTTGTAAATATCGAATATAAAATGTTAATATATATATATATATACTATGTTTTATAAAAATAAAAAACATATAATCGTGCCGGGCCGGGCTGGCACTGCGGGCCGAGCCAGCGGCCCAAGCAGGCACGGTTCTCGTGTCGGGCCTAGCCCAACACTATTAAACGAGCCGTGCTTCGGGCCGGCCCGTTAGGCACGGCCCATTTGACCATCTATAATACCCGCACTCTTCAGGTCGGGTACCCGTCGAGTTTCGAATTTGCGGGTCAAATTGTCATCCCTAGGTGTGCTTAGCCCATCCCCTTAGGTGCTGCTGCAACCAACGGATCTTGGCATGCCACCTTTCTATCGCAGAATTCCCAACTGTTACACTTGACCAAATATTAGTTACCAAATCAAAAAAAGTTCTTGTAGTAACCATCCTAACTCAAATTTGAATGGAGGACTATGGTTACACAAATTAGATTCCCTAGTGTTTAGAAAAAGCAGAGTATGGTCCGATAAATCCCTATTAAGCGCCAAAACTATGGACAAAGGGTACTTCTGATCCGACTCCGTGGCAACTAAAATTCTATCTAATTTCTCATAAGTGGGATTAGAAAGATGATTAGCCCGACATCTCCATGGGCTCTGGATTCTCCTCATCTATATCTTCTTCCACTCTAAACTGAATCGCATACAAGCGGTCCCCAATCATAATATCCACAAACTGGGGGATCAAGCCAGCATCAAGCACCATGACCTGTAAGTGGCACAAATCAAATCTATTAGTAAACTTCGTATCCACAGCTTGAGTTACTCCCAGCACCAAACCAATTGCCCATATGACTAGGAACTCCCTCAACTCCTTAGTGCATGTTCGGTTAGTCAGGATTGAAGACAAGAACCGTTCCGGCTCATTGAAGTTACATAAATTAGTGAATCATTTCACCCCAGAATTATTCCGGCCGACGGTTCCGGATAAAACGAACGGGCCCTTAGGGATCCCAAAAAGTGGATCCACACCTTCGGCAAAGAAGCTTTAACTTGCATGGGCATCTCCTTCTCCTCTATTTTCATGGAGGCCTTGAATTTTGTGTGAACAACACCCCCCGTACTCTATCATATGATCTAGCTGTTTTCTAGAAGGAAATTGAACCTTGAATAAATCCTTCCCATTCGATGGCACCACCACCCACTTCCATATGTGCTAGACACCAATCTTTCTAGTTCAGAAATCAATTGAGGCACAGTAAGACACACCCACTTGTCATGCTGATAGCTGCTGACAAAGGCTCCAATTTCCGCTTCTAGGAAGGCGCATGTGGAATGTAGAAGAAACTCAATTCGTCAACCGCATAACCACACGTTGAAAGCCTCAAGCTTAGGTCCCTGAAAGGCTGAAACAACTGGCATCTTTGGATGTTCTGGGCGTTACTCCTACAGATATCACACCAAAGCTCAACGACGCACCCTTGCATCGTGTGCCCCTTGCATTGCTTGGTTTATCAACGCCACAGCATGTGACAAAGCCTCGGTAGACGACGCAAATCCCGAGCTGGATGTGGAAGACTGCCCTCCGTCCTATTTATTTCGCACAGACACGCCGACAGGAAAACCAGGTCGGCTAGGCAAAACAACCTCCTCCCTTGACAACCTGAACTGTTGTCCACCATTGTAAAAACCACAGCCACATCTACACTGAAACGAGAAAACCGATCGCCCCCTTCCACGCTGAGCGAAATCACCACGCCCAGCCACAAAGGACCGATGATATGGACGCTTGTATCCTCCACACCCGGCCACATAACCTTGTCCAGAGCGTCCTCCACGACCCCCAGATCCATGCCCTCTATTGAATGTGCCGCCTTGGCCCCGATTGACGCCACTGCCATAGTGCCATCCATCGCCGATTTGAGAACGTCGGAGTAGGAGGAATGGATGCAGGTCGAACTATGGAAAAGAGGCGCTCTAGCCACAGAACGACGTGTTCCAGTTTTGGCAAAAAAAAAAAAAAAAAGTCCAAGCACCAGCCTATATGGCAAAGTAGCCTAATTTTAAGGTTCCTGTCATACCCAAAATGTATACAGTGAAACTATATTGAATATCTTTATTTTATGTGCCATATGTGCATCATAAAAAGAGCATACATATATAGAGAGATGAATTAAAACAAAGGATAAAAAAAAATATATGCATCATGTTGGAGTTATATGTTTGTGCATTAAATAAAATAATAAGGTAACAATCATAAGATAATAATTCTTAGAAGTGGAAATTAAACCCTAAATTTAAAATTAGGGTTTTTGAAAATGAGAAGAAGAGAAATGATATATAAAATAATAATAATAATAATAATATAATTATATTTCCAAAGATTGTATCCTAAACTCCACAAATATAAACTCAAATTTTGAATTTGAATTTGAAAAAAAAAGAAAGATAAAGAGAAAAGGAAAATAGAAATGAAAAGGAAAAGAAACCTAACTGGGCCTAACTTCTCTAATCTGGCCCATCTAACCTCTACACGTGCAGCCCACCACAGAAAATGGACACTGACAGCTTGGGGCCCACTGTTCGGTGGCTCGCCGCGGTGTGTCTTACTCTCTGCCGAAGTCGCTGATGCGTGGGGCCGCCCTGTCAACCACTCCCTTGTGTCCCTGGTTCTGCGCGTGTCTCTGCCATAAGGACCCCACCGACCTGGTTCTTCCCCTTCTCTCCGCATCCTGCGTTCAGCTAACGGAATCCGGCCGCCGTGCAACAACCCGTGGTCACCGGGGGGGAAATTCCTTGCCCGCCTTTTTCGCTCCAAGCCTGCTTATCCGCCCGCGTCTCCAGGGGAGGCAGTTAAGATTCGGTTGCGCGGGCCTATGGTCTGCGCGGATCGCGCTCAACGGCGGGCGCGCTGAGGCCGGCGCCACTAGCTCAACGACTCCCACGCCATACCTGACCAGCGCGCCTTCCGCGATTTAGGTGCTCGTGGATCAACTCCCTGACCGCCTATAAGCTGCCCAGTCCTATCTCCCCGCTAGCCTTGCTGTCGCGCTTAGAACCCAAAGAACACCGCCGCCGTGCGCCATTAGTGAACGGGAGAATTCGCCGTCGCTGCTGGTCCGCACAGGAGCCACGCAGGGTGTGTTGCGCCGGTGTGGGGAGCTTCGCTGCGTCTTCGTGGATCCGTCGGCCACTTTCGCGGGGAAAAGAAGGTTCCCGTGGCCGGCGATTGCTCACTGGAATCGCTGATCTACGGCGGGGCCGCCGGGCGTCGTGGGCAGCAACGCCTGCACGACTATAGTGAGTATGAACACCATAATCGACTTCAGTTTTTCCCCCGCAACGTGTAGATGCATTTGGATTAAGCCCTCGTGGCCGGAATCACGCAGGGGCGAGTCCGGCGATGCCGCCGCCGGTACGACTCCGGGCGCCGCCGTGCTCTGCGTTAGGGAATTGGGGGGAGTCGCCCTGACCGTCGATTGCGCGATATGGGGCTAAGATTGGATAATGCGTAGCGATTCGATCGGATGTGCCCTACGCCGTCCGATATTGATCCGGTGGTCGGCTGGGAGCGCTCCTTTTTAAAGAACCAGGATCTAATCTCGGCCTCTGGATCTGGATCCTACGGCTGAAATTGGAGAATACCCCTTCGGTTGGCAGATTTGCAAAAGAACCCTTATAATGTTAGTTAATCAACCCGCCGTCCTATTACACTGTTCCCTGTGTCTTGGAAAGTTTACCCCGAGCCCCCTGTGTTTCTGTTTAAATGAGGCCCAGTCCAGTGCGGTTTGAAATTGATTAAATGAATTAGAAAATAGATTTTTAATATAAAAACAATTACTATAACTTGATAAATTCATAGGAAATCCATCTTTAGTCCAAATTACTTCATTCCAGTTGCTAAAATTTTGTAATTTAATTCTCTATCACCTAGAGCCTCTGTTATGTCATGAAAACAGTAAGGAAATTTATTTATCACTTAATCCTATTTAAAGCACATAAAACCTTTGAAAATGCATAACTTAAAATCTATAACTCAGAAAATTATAATTCCTGTTCCTAGGATTTTATTTTAATATGTAGAATATCTCTGTGTATTTTGTTTACATGCTTGGTGTAATGTTAATTTTCCCTATATTCTGTGCTTGTTTGTATTGTGGCGAGTAGAAGAGCCCGTTGCTGAGGATCCTGGTGAGCAGCAGGTTGAAGTAGCTGAGCAGGAGCTCATTGAAGGCAAGTTGTGCCCTTGACCACTTTTTACCCAATAATGTTCTTTAATATCACTTATCCATGCATAGGTTAATTTTGATGGGACCCAATAGGTCACCCTAGATTTGTTTATCTCATTACCTTGTTTACCCCTGAATCACTTGGGTAGTTTGCTATTGCTTTATATGGTTTTGGGATAATCATTTATTACTTCTATGTTCCAATTCTTGTTGTTATTCTGTTTATGTTCATGTTGAGATCATTAATGTTAATTGGAACATAGAGCTTAACTTGAGAACCACGTGCCACCACAAGGGTGGAATGGGACGCCCTTGGCTGACTAATTAGGAAAGCTAGTGGAAGACTACCTTACCCGAAAGGGGCAAGGGCAGTAGGGGAGAGGTCAGTGCGGGGAGGTCCCTGGTTGATTTTGCTGCGATGGCGGTCAGCCAGGAACCCTTTACTGGATCTTCCCATAAACTGTAGCGGGTTTTCGGAAGCTAGTGGAACTTTGTAAAGGCCTCGTAGTGTTGCCCTGCCACGCTTCCTAGGTAGAGGTGTATGGGATTCGCGACCCCTTGGCAGATGGGTAACATGACTTGTGGGTAAAGGGTACAACCTCTGCAGAGTGTAAAACTGGTATACTAGCCGAGCTCACGGTCATGAGCGGCTCAGGACTCTCTGATGTTTAAATTATGGAACTTAAATTCAATTTGTCATTTGCATTGCATGGGTTTATTATTAATTTTGTTCTATTACTTTATTTATGGTTTGGTATTTACTTACACTTAGTAATTGCTAATAAAAGTTTGACCAACTACTTAAAAGCAATGCTCAGCTTTAACCCCTGTCATTGATTAAGCCTTACACATCACATGAACTCACACCTTTGTGAGTTTATGTCCACTGGTTCCCCACAACTTGTTGAGCTATGATCATGTGTGAGCTCACCCTTGCTGTCTCACACCCCCCCCCCACAGGAGAAGATCAGGTGGTTCAGGAGGAGCCGCCTAACACTGAGGAGTTCGATCTGATCTAGGTGGCGTTTCCCAGTCGACATTGGCGCCAACGATCCTTAGTTCGTTTTATCTTTATTACTTTATTTTGTAATAAGTCTTCCGCTATGTAATAAATACTCTGATGTTTTATGACATTTATCTCTATACACTCTGTTATTATATGTGTTGTCTTCTTGGCGCATGTATGAGTTGCACCTGGCTTTGTTCCTTAAAGCCGGGTGTTACAGAAGTGGTATCAGAGGAAATGTTGACTGTAGGACGAGACCTAGATAGAAATGGATAAACCCTTACCTACTTACCTTACTCTGACTCATTCTATACTCATCTCATCTTGATCTATTCTCACCTTTTGCTATTCTACTCTGATCATTCTTACCTTTTCTACTCTAAGACAAGATGGATTTCAAACTTTGGAATCCCTACCCCTATGATATTTTTAAGAGATAGGAGGCCTAAGACAAAAAAAAATTAAAACTATTTTCTCTATTAAAAATGTTGGTTGATTGTTCTGATGATCAATGCCTGATTTGCTTCTTTGATTGATTGAGATATTATATATGGACATTTTAGCATGTACCACTATAAGGTACTGTATTAGCTTTAGTAGGTGACACACTAATCTACTTAGCTGATAAGTCCCCCGCAGTAACATTCCTCATAATTACTCACCTTGTCTACAATTCTTTCTTTCTTACCCTGTATTTCTAACCTAGATGGGCTACCCTATAGTGTTAGAAGAGAGCACTATAAGATGTGATCCTTGGTACGTCATGGTTAAGAAAGGCAAAGGCAGTATATACATTGTGCTAAGGGAATCGTAGAACTCACCAGTTCCAAAGGACAAAGATTTGAAGTTGAGTTGGTCATTGATCTCTTACCTGAGACTGCTCCTAATTCTAAACGGCCATACAGGATGCCCATAGAAGAACTAAAGGAATTTAAGAAGCAATTAACAGAGTTACAAGAGGCTGGGTACATTCGTCCAAGTTCTTCACCTTGTGGAGCGCCAGTTCTGTTTATACAGAAGAAAGATGGATCACAAGGGATGTGCGTGGATTATAGGTTCCTTAATGAAGTCACTGTGGAGAACAAGTTTTGGTTACCCCGCATTAAGGATTTATTTAATCGGATGAGAGGAGCCAGGGTACTCTCGAAGATCGATCTCCGATCGGGATACCATCAGATGAAGACTGGACCATCAGATATTCCTAAGACGGATTTCTCGACTCGATATGGATTATATGAGTTCATCGCAATGTCGTTTGGATTAACTAATGCACCAGCTTATTTTATGGATTTGATGAATAAGATGTTTTTGGAGTATTTGGACAGATTCGTCGTGGTGTTCATCGACGATAATCTTATCTATTCTAAGAATGAGAGTGACCATGAAGAACATCTAAGGTTGGTGCTACAGAAGTTACAAGATGATCAACTCTACGCCAAGTACGGTAAATGCGAGTTTTGGATTGGCGAGGTGCCATTTCTTGGACATATCATTTCTAATGGAGGAATAGCAGTGGATCCTGCTAAAGTTAAGGAGATAATGGAGTGGAGAGTGCCCACTACAGTCACTGAGATTCGGAGTTTCGTGGGACTTGCAGGATACTATTGGAGATTTATTGAAGGATTTTCTAAGATTGCTAAGCTTATGACCTCGCTTTTGGTGAAGGAAAGAGAATTCAAGTGGGACGAGAAGTGCCAAGTATATACGGATCATAAGAGTTTGAGGTATATATATTCACTCAAAAGGATCTCAACCTTAGGCAACGCCGTTGGTTGGAGCTTATTAAGGATTATGATTTGGAAATTCACTATCACCCGGGCAAGGCAAATTTGGTTACAGATGCCTTGAGTCGAAAGGAGCATGTTCATTTAGCTGTTGTTGCCCAGCTACTCGATGAGATTGTTGAGAATTTCAGGAGACTTAACCTGGGGATAGTTACTCACACTAAAGGAGTTATTGATGTGGAAACTACTTTGGAGCAAGAGATCCGCAAAGGACAAAATGGTGATGCTAAGATACAAGAGATTAAGGATCTGATTACCGAAGATCGAGTTCCGGAATTCACAGAAGATGAGCAAGGCACCGTATGCTTCAAGGACAAGAGATGTGTTCCGGAGATTGAAAGCCTTCGTGAGACTATTTTAAAGAAAGCCCATGACTCGGATTGTGTGTTTACATGGAGTACCAAAGAAGATCGTTTTGGATAAGAGGATCACAGTTTACCCTCCAGATTTTGGAAAAGTTTCATGAGAATATGGATACAAAGTTGAATTTTAGTTTGGCCTACCATCCTCAGACTGATGGACAGACTGAAAGGACTAATCAAGTATTGGAAGACATGTTGAGAGCTTGTGCCCTTCAGCATGGTAGTAGTTGGGACAAGAGTCTACCTTATGCTGAGTTCTCACCTGATAATAGTTACCAGGCCAGTCTGAAGATGTCCCCGTTCGAGACTCTGTAAGACAGGAAATGCAGGACTCCTCTATTTTGGACTAGACTAGAGGAAGACAGTTCTTTGGACCTAAACTTATTCAAGAAGCAGAAGAACAAGTTCGTATAATTCGAGAGAATTTGAGGGTAGCTCAGACCAGGAAAAAGAGCTACACTGGTAATAGAAGAAAACCACTGGAGTTGAGGAAGGTGATCATGTGTACCTCAAGGTGTCACCACTTCGTGGAATGAGGAGATTTAGAGTCAAGGGCAAATTGTTCCCTCACTTTATTGGACCATTTTGAGTTTTTAGGCGAGTTGGAGAGATGGCCTATCAAATCGAGCTACCTGATAATCTATCTGATGTGCATAATGTATTTCATGTGTCTCAAATTTAAGAAGTGTCCCTGAGGAACAGTTACCAATGGAAGAGCTCAGTGTTCAGAGTGATTTGACTTACACGGAGTACCCGATCAAGATTTTGGATACCTTGACTCGAGTTACGAGAAATAAGGTGATAAAGATGTGCAAAGTTCAATGGAGTCACCACAGTGAAGATGAAGCAACTTGGGAAAGAGAAGAAGAGCTTCGCATAGATTTTCCCCACCTTTTCCCTAGTTCTTCCTAAATCTCGAGGACGAGATTATTTTTAAGGGGGGTAGGATTTGTCATACCCAAAATGTATACAGTGAAACTATATTGAATATCTTTATTTTATGTGCCATATGTGCATCATAAAAAGAGCATACATATATAGAGAGATGAATTAAAACAAAGGATAAAAAAAAATATATGCATCATGTTGGAGTTATATGTTTGTGCATTAAATAAAATAATAAGGTAACAATCATAAGATAATAATTCTTAGAAGTGGAAATTAAACCCTAAATTTAAAATTAGGGTTTTTGAAAATGAGAAGAAGAGAAATGATATATAAAATAATAATAATAATAATAATAATATAATTATATTTCCAAAGATTGTATCCTAAACTCCACAAATATAAACTCAAATTTTGAATTTGAATTTGAAAAAAAAAGAAAGAGAAAGAGAAAAGGAAAATAGAAATGAAAAGGAAAAGAAACCTAACTGGGCCTAACTTCTCTAATCTGGCCCATCTAACCTCTACACGTGCAGCCCACCACAGAAAATGGACACTGACAGCTTGGGGCCCACTGTTCGGTGGCTCGCCGCGGTGTGTCTTACTCTCTGCCGAAGTCGCTGATGCGTGGGGCCGCCCTGTCAACCACTCCCTTGTGTCCCTGGTTCTGCGCGTGTCTCTGCCATAAGGACCCCACCGACCTGGTTCTTCCCCTTCTCTCCGCATCCTGCGTTCAGCTAACGGAATCCGGCCGCCGTGCAACAACCCGTGGTCACCGGGGGGGAAATTCCTTGCCTGCCTTTTTCGCTCCAAGCCTGCTTATCCGCCCGCGTCTCCAGGGGAGGCAGTTAAGATTCGGTTGCGCGGGCCTATGGTCTGCGCGGATCGCGCTCAACGGCGGGCGCGCTGAGGCCGGCGCCACTAGCTCAACGACTCCCACGCCATACCTGACCAGCGCGCCTTCCGCGATTTAGGTGCTCGTGGATCAACTCCCTGACCGCCTATAAGCTGCCCAGTCCTATCTCCCCGCTAGCCTTGCTGTCGCGCTTAGAACCCAAAGAACATCGCCGCCGTGCGCCATTAGTGAACGGGAGAATTCGCCGTCGCTGCTGGTCCGCACAGGAGCCACGCAGGGTGTGTTGCGCCGGTGTGGGGAGCTTCGCTGCGTCTTCGTGGATCCGTCGGCCACTTTCGCGGGGAAAAGAAGGTTCCCGTGGCCGGCGATTGCTCACTGGAATCGCTGATCTACGGCGGGGCCGCCGGGCGTCGTGGGCAGCAACGCCTGCACGACTATAGTGAGTATGAACACCATAATCGACTTCAGTTTTTCCCCCGCAACGTAGATGCATTTGGATTAAGCCCTCGTGGCCGGAATCACGCAGGGGCGAGTCCGGCGATGCCGCCGCCGGTACGACTCCGGGCGCCGCCGTGCTCTGCGTTAGGGAATTGGGGGGAGTCGCCCTGACCGTCGATTGCGCGATATGGGGCTAAGATTGGATAATGCGTAGCGATTCGATCGGATGTGCCCTGCGCCGTCCGATATTGATCCGGTGGTCGGCTGGGAGCGCTCCTTTTTAAAGAACCAGGATCTAATCTCGGCCTCTGGATCTGGATCCTACGGCTGAAATTGGAGAATACCCCTTCGGTTGGCAGATTTGCAAAAGAACCCTTATAATGTTAGTTAATCAACCCGCCGTCCTATTACACTGTTCCCTGTGTCTTGGAAAGTTTACCCCGAGCCCCCTGTGTTTCTGTTTAAATGAGGCCCAGTCCAGTGCGGTTTGAAATTGATTAAATGAATTAGAAAATAGATTTTTAATATAAAAACAATTACTATAACTTGATAAATTCATAGGAAATCCATCTTTAGTCCAAATTACTTCATTCCAGTTGCTAAAATTTTGTAATTTAATTCTCTATCACCTAGAGCCTCTGTTATGTCATGAAAACAGTAAGGAAATTTATTTATCACTTAATCCTATTTAAAGCACATAAAACCTTTGAAAATGCATAACTTAAAATCTATAACTCAGAAAATTATAATTCCTGTTCCTAGGATTTTATTTTAATATGTAGAATATCTCTGTGTATTTTGTTTACATGCTTGGTGTAATGTTAATTTTCCCTATATTCTGTGCTTGTTTGTATTGTGGCGAGTAGAAGAGCCCGTTGCTGAGGATCCTGGTGAGCAGCAGGTTGAAGTAGCTGAGCAGGAGCTCATTGAAGGCAAGTTGTGCCCTTGACCACTTTTTACCCAATAATGTTCTTTAATATCACTTATCCATGCATAGGTTAATTTTGATGGGACCCAATAGGTCACCCTAGATTTGTTTATCTCATTACCTTGTTTACCCCTGAATCACTTGGGTAGTTTGCTATTGCTTTATATGGTTTTGGGATAATCATTTATTACTTCTATGTTCCAATTCTTGTTGTTATTCTGTTTATGTTCATGTTGAGATCATTAATGTTAATTGGAACATAGAGCTTAACTTGAGAACCACGTGCCACCACAAGGGTGGAATGGGACGCCCTTGGCTGACTAATTAGGAAAGCTAGTGGAAGACTACCTTACCCGAAAGGGGCAAGGGCAGTAGGGGAGAGGTCAGTGCGGGGAGGTCCCTGGTTGATTTTGCTGCGATGGCGGTCAGCCAGGAACCCTTTACTGGATCTTCCCATAAACTGTAGCGGGTTTTCGGAAGCTAGTGGAACTTTGTAAAGGCCTCGTAGTGTTGCCCTGCCACGCTTCCTAGGTAGAGGTGTATGGGATTCGCGACCCCTTGGCAGATGGGTAACATGACTTGTGGGTAAAGGGTACAACCTCTGCAGAGTGTAAAACTGGTATACTAGCCGAGCTCACGGTCATGAGCGGCTCAGGACTCTCTGATGTTTAAATTATGGAACTTAAATTCAATTTGTCATTTGCATTGCATGGGTTTATTATTAATTTTGTTCTATTACTTTATTTATGGTTTGGTATTTACTTACACTTAGTAATTGCTAATAAAAGTTTGACCAACTACTTAAAAGCAATGCTCAGCTTTAACCCCTGTCATTGATTAAGCCTTACACATCACATGAACTCACACCTTTGTGAGTTTATGTCCACTGGTTCCCCACAACTTGTTGAGCTATGATCATGTGTGAGCTCACCCTTGCTGTCTCACACCCCCCCCCACAGGAGAAGATCAGGTGGTTCAGGAGGAGCCGCCTAACACTGAGGAGTTCGATCTGATCTAGGTGGCGTTTCCCAGTCGACATTGGCGCCAACGATCCTTAGTTCGTTTTATCTTTATTACTTTATTTTGTAATAAGTCTTCCGCTATGTAATAAATACTCTGATGTTTTATGACATTTATCTCTATACACTCTGTTATTATATGTGTTGTCTTCTTGGCGCATGTATGAGTTGCACCTGGCTTTGTTCCTTAAAGCCGGGTGTTACAGAAGTGGTATCAGAGGAAATGTTGACTGTAGGACGAGACCTAGATAGAAATGGATAAACCCTTACCTACTTACCTTACTCTGACTCATTCTATACTCATCTCATCTTGATCTATTCTCACCTTTTGCTATTCTACTCTGATCATTCTTACCTTTTCTACTCTAAGACAAGATGGATTTCAAACTTTGGAATCCCTACCCCTATGATATTTTTAAGAGATAGGAGGCCTAAGACAAAAAAAAATTAAAACTATTTTCTCTATTAAAAATGTTGGTTGATTGTTCTGATGATCAATGCCTGATTTGCTTCTTTGATTGATTGAGATATTATATATGGACATTTTAGCATGTACCACTATAAGGTACTGTATTAGCTTTAGTAGGTGACACACTAATCTACTTAGCTGATAAGTCCCCCGCAGTAACATTCCTCATAATTACTCACCTTGTCTACAATTCTTTCTTTCTTACCCTGTATTTCTAACCTAGATGGGCTACCCTATAGTGTTAGAAGAGAGCACTATAAGATGTGATCCTTGGTACGTCATGGTTAAGAAAGGCAAAGGCAGTATATACATTGTGCTAAGGGAATCGTAGAACTCACCAGTTCCAAAGGACAAAGATTTGAAGTTGAGTTGGTCATTGATCTCTTACCTGAGACTGCTCCTAATTCTAAACGGCCATACAGGATGCCCATAGAAGAACTAAAGGAATTTAAGAAGCAATTAACAGAGTTACAAGAGGCTGGGTACATTCGTCCAAGTTCTTCACCTTGTGGAGCGCCAGTTCTGTTTATACAGAAGAAAGATGGATCACAAGGGATGTGCGTGGATTATAGGTTCCTTAATGAAGTCACTGTGGAGAACAAGTTTCGGTTACCCCGCATTAAGGATTTATTTAATCGGATGAGAGGAGCCAGGGTACTCTCGAAGATCGATCTCCGATCGGGATACCATCAGATGAAGACTGGACCATCAGATATTCCTAAGACGGATTTCTCGACTCGATATGGATTATATGAGTTCATCGCAATGTCGTTTGGATTAACTAATGCACCAGCTTATTTTATGGATTTGATGAATAAGATGTTTTTGGAGTATTTGGACAGATTCGTCGTGGTGTTCATCGACGATAATCTTATCTATTCTAAGAATGAGAGTGACCATGAAGAACATCTAAGGTTGGTGCTACAGAAGTTACAAGATGATCAACTCTACGCCAAGTACGGTAAATGCGAGTTTTGGATTGGCGAGGTGCCATTTCTTGGACATATCATTTCTAATGGAGGAATAGCAGTGGATCCTGCTAAAGTTAAGGAGATAATGGAGTGGAGAGTGCCCACTACAGTCACTGAGATTCGGAGTTTCGTGGGACTTGCAGGATACTATTGGAGATTTATTGAAGGATTTTCTAAGATTGCTAAGCTTATGACCTCGCTTTTGGTGAAGGAAAGAGAATTCAAGTGGGACGAGAAGTGCCAAGTATATACGGATCATAAGAGTTTGAGGTATATATATTCACTCAAAAGGATCTCAACCTTAGGCAACGCCGTTGGTTGGAGCTTATTAAGGATTATGATTTGGAAATTCACTATCACCCGGGCAAGGCAAATTTGGTTACAGATGCCTTGAGTCGAAAGGAGCATGTTCATTTAGCTGTTGTTGCCCAGCTACTCGATGAGATTGTTGAGAATTTCAGGAGACTTAACCTGGGGATAGTTACTCACACTAAAGGAGTTATTGATGTGGAAACTACTTTGGAGCAAGAGATCCGCAAAGGACAAAATGGTGATGCTAAGATACAAGAGATTAAGGATCTGATTACCGAAGATCGAGTTCCGGAATTCACAGAAGATGAGCAAGGCACCGTATGCTTCAAGGACAAGAGATGT
The DNA here is from genome assembly GCA_029449295.1 of Zea luxurians. NCBI lineage: Eukaryota > Viridiplantae > Streptophyta > Magnoliopsida > Poales > Poaceae > Zea > Zea luxurians. Next base: position 35,842,848 of record JAOPSE010000001.1, on the reverse strand, counting down.
GTTCCGGAGATTGAAAGCCTTCGTGAGACTATTTTAAAGAAAGCCCATGACTCGGATTGTGTGTTTACATGGAGTACCAAAGAAGATCGTTTTGGATAAGAGGATCACAGTTTACCCTCCAGATTTTGGAAAAGTTTCATGAGAATATGGATACAAAGTTGAATTTTAGTTTGGCCTACCATCCTCAGACTGATGGACAGACTGAAAGGACTAATCAAGTATTGGAAGACATGTTGAGAGCTTGTGCCCTTCAGCATGGTAGTAGTTGGGACAAGAGTCTACCTTATGCTGAGTTCTCACCTGATAATAGTTACCAGGCCAGTCTGAAGATGTCCCCGTTCGAGACTCTGTAAGACAGGAAATGCAGGACTCCTCTATTTTGGACTAGACTAGAGGAAGACAGTTCTTTGGACCTAAACTTATTCAAGAAGCAGAAGAACAAGTTCGTATAATTCGAGAGAATTTGAGGGTAGCTCAGACCAGGAAAAAGAGCTACGCTGGTAATAGAAGAAAACCACTGGAGTTGAGGAAGGTGATCATGTGTACCTCAAGGTGTCACCACTTCGTGGAATGAGGAGATTTAGAGTCAAGGGCAAATTGTTCCCTCACTTTATTGGACCATTTTGAGTTTTTAGGCGAGTTGGAGAGATGGCCTATCAAATCGAGCTACCTGATAATCTATCTGATGTGCATAATGTATTTCATGTGTCTCAAATTTAAGAAGTGTCCCTGAGGAACAGTTACCAATGGAAGAGCTCAGTGTTCAGAGTGATTTGACTTACACGGAGTACCCGATCAAGATTTTGGATACCTTGACTCGAGTTACGAGAAATAAGGTGATAAAGATGTGCAAAGTTCAATGGAGTCACCACAGTGAAGATGAAGCAACTTGGGAAAGAGAAGAAGAGCTTCGCATAGATTTTCCCCACCTTTTCCCTAGTTCTTCCTAAATCTCGAGGACGAGATTATTTTTAAGGGGGGTAGGATTTGTCATACCCAAAATGTATACAGTGAAACTATATTGAATATCTTTATTTTATGTGCCATATGTGCATCATAAAAAGAGCATACATATATAGAGAGATGAATTAAAACAAAGGATAAAAAAAAATATATGCATCATGTTGGAGTTATATGTTTGTGCATTAAATAAAATAATAAGGTAACAATCATAAGATAATAATTCTTAGAAGTGGAAATTAAACCCTAAATTTAAAATTAGGGTTTTTGAAAATGAGAAGAAGAGAAATGATATATAAAATAATAATAATAATAATAATAATATAATTATATTTCCAAAGATTGTATCCTAAACTCCACAAATATAAACTCAAATTTTGAATTTGAATTTGAAAAAAAAAGAAAGAGAAAGAGAAAAGGAAAATAGAAATGAAAAGGAAAAGAAACCTAACTGGGCCTAACTTCTCTAATCTGGCCCATCTAACCTCTACACGTGCAGCCCACCACAGAAAATGGACACTGACAGCTTGGGGCCCACTGTTCGGTGGCTCGCCGCGGTGTGTCTTACTCTCTGCCGAAGTCGCTGATGCGTGGGGCCGCCCTGTCAACCACTCCCTTGTGTCCCTGGTTCTGCGCGTGTCTCTGCCATAAGGACCCCACCGACCTGGTTCTTCCCCTTCTCTCCGCATCCTGCGTTCAGCTAACGGAATCCGGCCGCCGTGCAACAACCCGTGGTCACCGGGGGGGAAATTCCTTGGCCGCCTTTTTCGCTCCAAGCCTGCTTATCCGCCCGCGTCTCCAGGGGAGGCAGTTAAGATTCGGTTGCGCGGGCCTATGGTCTGCGCGGATCGCGCTCAACGGCGGGCGCGCTGAGGCCGGCGCCACTAGCTCAACGACTCCCACGCCATACCTGACCAGCGCGCCTTCCGCGATTTAGGTGCTCGTGGATCAACTCCCTGACCGCCTATAAGCTGCCCAGTCCTATCTCCCCGCTAGCCTTGCTGTCGCGCTTAGAACCCAAAGAACACCGCCGCCGTGCGCCATTAGTGAACGGGAGAATTCGCCGTCGCTGCTGGTCCGCACAGGAGCCACGCAGGGTGTGTTGCGCCGGTGTGGGGAGCTTCGCTGCGTCTTCGTGGATCCGTCGGCCACTTTCGCGGGGAAAAGAAGGTTCCTGTGGCCGGCGATTGCTCACTGGAATCGCTGATCTACGGCGGGGCCGCCGGGCGTCGTGGGCAGCAACGCCTGCACGACTATAGTGAGTATGAACACCATAATCGACTTCAGTTTTTCCCCCGCAACGTGTAGATGCATTTGGATTAAGCCCTCGTGGCCGGAATCACGCAGGGGCGAGTCCGGCGATGCCGCCGCCGGTACGACTCCGGGCGCCGCCGTGCTCTGCGTTAGGGAATTGGGGGGAGTCGCCCTGACCGTCGATTGCGCGATATGGGGCTAAGATTGGATAATGCGTAGCGATTCGATCGGATGTGCCCTGCGCCGTCCGATATTGATCCGGTGGTCGGCTGGGAGCGCTCCTTTTTAAAGAACCAGGATCTAATCTCGGCCTCTGGATCTGGATCCTACGGCTGAAATTGGAGAATACCCCTTCGGTTGGCAGATTTGCAAAAGAACCCTTATAATGTTAGTTAATCAACCCGCCGTCCTATTACACTGTTCCCTGTGTCTTGGAAAGTTTACCCCGAGCCCCCTGTGTTTCTGTTTAAATGAGGCCCAGTCCAGTGCGGTTTGAAATTGATTAAATGAATTAGAAAATAGATTTTTAATATAAAAACAATTACTATAACTTGATAAATTCATAGGAAATCCATCTTTAGTCCAAATTACTTCATTCCAGTTGCTAAAATTTTGTAATTTAATTCTCTATCACCTAGAGCCTCTGTTATGTCATGAAAACAGTAAGGAAATTTATTTATCACTTAATCCTATTTAAAGCACATAAAACCTTTGAAAATGCATAACTTAAAATCTATAACTCAGAAAATTATAATTCCCGTTCCTAGGATTTTATTTTAATATGTAGAATATCTCTGTGTATTTTGTTTACATGCTTGGTGTAATGTTAATTTTCCCTATATTCTGTGCTTGTTTGTATTGTGGCGAGTAGAAGAGCCCGTTGCTGAGGATCCTGGTGAGCAGCAGGTTGAAGTAGCTGAGCAGGAGCTCATTGAAGGCAAGTTGTGCCCTTGACCACTTTTTACCCAATAATGTTCTTTAATATCACTTATCCATGCATAGGTTAATTTTGATGGGACCCAATAGGTCACCCTAGATTTGTTTATCTCATTACCTTGTTTACCCCTGAATCACTTGGGTAGTTTGCTATTGCTTTATATGGTTTTGGGATAATCATTTATTACTTCTATGTTCCAATTCTTGTTGTTATTCTGTTTATGTTCATGTTGAGATCATTAATGTTAATTGGAACATAGAGCTTAACTTGAGAACCACGTGCCACCACAAGGGTGGAATGGGACGCCCTTGGCTGACTAATTAGGAAAGCTAGTGGAAGACTACCTTACCCGAAAGGGGCAAGGGCAGTAGGGGAGAGGTCAGTGCGGGGAGGTCTCTGGTTGATTTTGCTGCGATGGCGGTCAGCCAGGAACCCTTTACTGGATCTTCCCATAAACTGTAGCGGGTTTTCGGAAGCTAGTGGAACTTTGTAAAGGCCTCGTAGTGTTGCCCTGCCACGCTTCCTAGGTAGAGGTGTATGGGATTCGCGACCCCTTGGCAGATGGGTAACATGACTTGTGGGTAAAGGGTACAACCTCTGCAGAGTGTAAAACTGGTATACTAGCCGAGCTCACGGTCATGAGCGGCTCAGGACTCTCTGATGTTTAAATTATGGAACTTAAATTCAATTTGTCATTTGCATTGCATGGGTTTATTATTAATTTTGTTCTATTACTTTATTTATGGTTTGGTATTTACTTACACTTAGTAATTGCTAATAAAAGTTTGACCAACTACTTAAAAGCAATGCTCAGCTTTAACCCCTGTCATTGATTAAGCCTTACACATCACATGAACTCACACCTTTGTGAGTTTATGTCCACTGGTTCCCCACAACTTGTTGAGCTATGATCATGTGTGAGCTCACCCTTGCTGTCTCACACCCCCCCCCCCCCCCCCACAGGAGAAGATCAGGTGGTTCAGGAGGAGCCGCCTAACACTGAGGAGTTCGATCTGATCTAGGTGGCGTTTCCCAGTCGACATTGGCGCCAATGATCCTTAGTTCGTTTTATCTTTATTACTTTATTTTGTAATAAGTCTTCCGCTATGTAATAAATACTCTGATGTTTTATGACATTTATCTCTATACACTCTGTTATTATATGTGTTGTCTTCTTGGCGCATGTATGAGTTGCACCTGGCTTTGTTCCTTAAAGCCGGGTGTTACAGTTCCGAAGCCCACCCAAATGCAGCTTGGAATCCTTAAACTACACTTTTCCATCTTTGAAATTTGGAAACTTAAAGTCCGGCGTGGAAGTATCCAATCTCGTTTCCAGCCTGCACAACAACACTGCAAGCCAGAGTTGTTTTCTGCGGCCAGGTTCCTTAATTATAGCCTTTCTAAGTTTAAAATTAGAATTGTTAAGCAGACCTGACAGTAGGAATACATAATTTTTCTAGTTTTTCAGCCGCCCTCCGCCTGACGCCTCCATGCACTCACGCATGTCTCCTCCACGCGCCTAGGGGTGGATATGGAGCTGGCTCGGCTCGACTCGTTATGTTAACAAGCTGAAGACTCGTTTGCCAACTCGAGCTGGCTCGTTTAGCTCGCGAGCCAGCTCGATAATACCATGTCTAGTGTCTACGAACGGATATAAAAACATGTAGCAAAAGAAAAGGAGATTTATTTAGAAAAAAGAATAGAGTTTACAACTTAAGATTCCACACTCAACAAAGAACAAGATTAACTATAGTAGAGTACAAGATTAACTATTTTGAATCCGAGATTATTGTAATTTGACTAATTACTCCAACTCGTTTGGCTCGCGAGTCAGCTCGCGAGCCAGCTCGAGCTGGCTCGTTATCGTAACAAGTCGAAATACAAGCTCAACTCGTTACAAATTATAAACGAATCGAGTCAAGTCAAGTCACTATTGAGTCGAGTCAAGCGAGTTAACGAATTACGAGTTTTTCGTGCAGCCCTACACGCGCATAAGCCTGTCTCCGCACACACGCACAGGCACCGCTCCTCCGCTCCGGCTCTTGCGTCGCACAGACAGACACAGCTCCAGCCTCTGTAGCTCCTCTCGCCACTACTTGTGCGCCGGATCATCGCCCTCGGATCGAGCCTCCGGATAGTGCGTATGCGGCCTACCCCTGCGGGCGGCAGCACCAGTGCGGCTCGCTCCCTTCTGGCCGTCTGGCCTGACTGCCAGAGGATCGAGGTCTGTGATTTTGTGAAGTGTGTGCATATGGTGTGCACGTGGTGACAACCTGAGATTAGAGGATTAGAGGAACCGCATTCCAAATTTTTAATTCAAACAAAACCCAAGAAGAGGGAGGGTGTGTCGTGTGCATTGTGCTGGGAATAGTCCCACACAATGTGTTGAAGGTGGAGCAATCATGGTTTATATGGTTGAGAGCGTAACTCTCTAAAAGGCTTGCTTTCTGTGGGAGTGTTGGCCCAAGAGACATAAAGTCCGCTGCTATATGTGTGGACGCGTGTGTCGTGGCCCAACAGCTTGGTTGGGCGCGTCGTGTGTGTGGATGGCCTCGACGAACACATCATGTGTCGGCGGTCTGGTTCCAACAATTGGTATCGGAGCCAGGTTGGCCTATTGCATTATCAGACAAATCTCTGCTAACAATGTGTGAGGTGTGTGTTGAGGGTGGACAAGCATGATTTATATGGTTGATGGTGCAACCCCTAAAAGGCTAGCTTTTGGGGGGAAGTGTTGGTCCAAAAGACCTAAAACCCGCTGCTATACGTGCGGGCGCATGTGTCGCGACCTGATAGACTGGGTGGACGCACTACCGGATTCGCCGGCTTTGCCGAGTGCCTGAAGCACTCGGCAAAATCTTTGCCGAGTGTCGCACTCGACAAAGAGGGCTCGGCATACAGTGCATCAGCAAAGTCGTCTTTGCCGAGTACTTTTTCTCGGGCACTCGGCAAAGTGGTTTGCCGAGTGTCAGAGAGCACTCGACAAAGAAAAGCAGTCGTTACGGCGACGGGTGACGAAGACGGAGTCTTTGCCGAGTGTCCCAGGCGACACTCGGCAAAGGAGTACACTTTATCGAGTGTCTTCCTGACAACACTCGGTAAAGAATCCGCTAGAAGGGTCCCCCCAGTCAGATACTTTCCCGAGTGCCTGGTATGGCACTCGGCAAAGTCTGGTTCTTTGCCGAGTGCCAGAGCCACCACACTCGGATAAGAACCTATACCAGTGCCCCCAGATCTTGGTTCTTTGCCGAGTGCTATGGTTCTGATACTCGGCAAAGAGGTGCTTTGCTGAGTGTTACACTCGGCAAAGCGACCAGTAGGCACTTTTTTTATTTGTTTTCCCTATTCCATCCAAACAAACAAAAGATATTTCATAGATATGACATATATATATCACAGATCATCACAGACATATATAGCCAACACAAACAGTATTAACACAAATTCTGACATAAGTATTCAACATAAGTTGAGAGGTTCTCAACACAAACAGTATTAACAGAAGTTCAGAAGTTCAGAACTATCAACACAAGTTCACAAGCTCTGACAAGTATTCAACATTAAGTTTTCTGTTCGAAACACTAAAAACATAACTCGGCACTCATGGAGGTGGGCGGTTGGTCTGGTGCTGCGTTGGGCTGAACCCTTCAGGAGGGTTGTTTGATGCCGCCCCAAATTGGTCCTGCACAGAGAAGAGATTGCATGCGTTATACCAGATGCATTACCAACATGTAACTACAATTTTGATACTCACAGGAGTATGGAACAGAGCAGGGTCAACTGTAGGGAACAATGGAGGTGACGGAGCGAAACCCTGTGCGGCGCCAAGGCTCTGCATGTACTAGAACATCTCCGCCATCCTCTGATCAGCCGCGAGGCGAGCCTCCCGCTCCGCCATTATCCTCGCCTCCATCTCTTGACGTTCCCTCCTCTCTTTTTCTAGTTGGGTTTGTAATATTACAAGCCAACGTTATAGTAACTCAAAGAGAAGGTATATAACTCAAGGAAGGACGAGTTACAGAAGCACTAACCTCGAGTTGTTGTATGTGATGCTGTGAGCTGTCGTGTCGAGGTCGTTTGGCTGGACTCGAGCCCGTGCTCCTTGCTTGCACCTGAGACAGAGTGGGAGTGGAGGACGAGTCGATTGCCCCGTCGGCAATCCAGTACCGCCCATGTCTCTTGCCTCCTCCGACCCTCATGAGCACATCAGGGTCAATTGACTCGGTGCTCGGATCATAGTCTGGGCCATGGACCTCCTGCGCCATGGCGGTGTAGTCATGAAAGCAACTGTAGACGGCGGGGTTGGTGTAGGCCTCGGGCCCGTCATCCGAGTTGTAGGTGACGTCGGACGTCGCCTTGCCCTTATGGGCCATAGCATAGGCCGAGAAGGTGGAGCAAGGCCGGCCACCATGTGACGCCGACTGCAAGAAAACCAACGAGATAGTTAGAAATAATATCTAATCCAGTGCTATATACCTAAATAAAAAACAGGGTGTACCCATGCTTCGGCATATTGGCCTAGGCTTTGGCTGCCTTGGTGGTGGGAGGGACCTTGCATCATCATACGCCGTTCCCGGCTACCGTTGTGCGCCTCGTCCCACTCAGCCGAACACCACCTATCCACCATCTGCTCCCAGCATAGAGGATGTGCGGCGAACCAATGTGGAATCACCTACAAAGTAAACACGTAAAGTGCATATCAGAAGATAAAATAAAATTCATGCATGGAGTACTGGTACCAAACATGCATGACTTTACCTACAGGTACTGGTCCCTAGTCAATGACATGGTTCGGGCTTGCTGCTTGCTCACCCTCTCCCCAAGGACGGAGCCGTGGTAGGTGACGATGGCCTAGATTCGGGCCTCATACTGCATGTCCATGACGAGCTTCTTACAGCTCGTGGTGGCCACCACATCCGCCCTAGCCTCGTATCCAACCTCGCATCTGAAGAAATCCTCCATACAAAAATGATGTATCCATACATTATTTCAAGAATTTGCAACCAGGTGAAGAATCAAATGCTGCATTGGATTGAAGAAGCTGGGTGGAAATATCTTCTCAAGCTTACACAGTAACACGGGTGCCAATCTTTCCAAGTCTGCAACCATAGTCTGAGATAACTCTTTTGCACAAAGCTGACGGAAGAAATAGCTCAACTCTGAAAGCGCTAGCCAGACATGCTCAGGGACATAGCCTCGAACCATCGCAGGAAGAATCCGTTCAATCCATATGTGGAAGTCAAACTCTTCATCCCTAAGACTCGCATAGTAGATAAGTTCACCCCCTACTCAGGTTAGCTGCATACCCATCAGGGAACATCAACATCTTGATCCACTGAAGTACTTCCTTCCTCTGGGCCCTGCTTAGGACAAAATCGACCTTAGGCCTTCTCCACGTCCTTCCGCCACTTGGCGGCTTCATCTCTAGGTTTGGTCTATCACATAACTCTATCAGATCCACTCTTGCCTTCATGTTATCCTTTGACTTATCAGGAACGTCCATAATTGTTGCCCACAGTGCCTCATCAACATTCTTTTCAGTGTGCATCACGTCAATGTTGTGTGGAAGGAGCAGGTCGTCATAATAGGGGAGCCGAGTCAAGCCAGACTTATGTGTCCACATATGCTGCTCACCATATCCCACAAAACCACCTTCTGTATTGGCCATGAGCCCATCTATCTGTTGACGAATTTTGGCACCAGTCATCGTTGCAGGTGGGCGGTCTGTCACTATGACACCTTTCGTAAAGTTCTTGATGTCTAGGCGGAATGGATGGTCAGGAGGGAGAAATTGTCGATGTTTATCGAAGGACAAATATTTGCCACCCTTTTTCAACCAAATGAACCTGAGAGCTTCCTTGCAAACTAGGCATGGGAACTTACCGTGAACACACCAGGCGTAGAATAGCCCATACGCTAGTAAGTCATGCATGGAGTACTGGTACCAAACATGCATTCTGAAGTTTGTTTTCGTAGCTCGGTCATACGTCCATACCCCTTCCTCCCAGGCACATACCAATTCATCGATCAAAGGCTCCATGTACACGCCCATTTTATTCCTCGGGTGTCCGAAAATTATCAACGACACGAATATATTCTGCCTTTGAAAGCACACACCAGGGGGGAGATTGATTAGGATAACAAACATGGGCCAACATGTGTACGGGGCAGCGCTCATTCCATAGGGATGGAACCCATCTGTGGCCAACGCAACACGTACATTACGAGCCTCTTCGGCTTTCTCACGGTGAATGGCATCAAAGTGTTTCCATGCTTTACCATCGGATGCATGCACCATCTTATCAGGATTGTATCGTTTTCTATTTTTGTGCCATGTCATCTGTTTCGCGGATTCCTCTGTCATGTACAGACGGTGGATCCTCGGTATGAACGGAAGGTGTCGTAGGATTGTCAAGGCGATGTCGAGCTGCCTCTTATGTCCATCACCAGAGTGTACCTCCATGAACCTAGATGATTTATACTTAGGACAGTACTTTGCCTTCGCGTATTCTTTCCTAAATAGCACGTAGCCCTTCGAACAAGCATGAATCTGCTCATACGTCATCTTGAGTGCACGAAGGAGTTTCTGTGCCTCGTACATGCTCTTTGGCAGAACGTGATCATCCGGAAGCAGGCTCCTAATAACCGTCAACAAGCCATCGAATGCATCTCTACTCATGCTGTACTGCGACTTGAACGCCATTACACGCCTAATGGCATCCAATTGAGAAACCTTTGTCTGACCGTGAAGGGGCTTCTGTGCCGCATCGAACATATCGTAGAACGCCTTTGCAGTCGGCTCTGACTCGTCATCCATACATCCTCCCGTGTACTGTGCCTCCTGATAGTCCTTCAACATATGTGCTACCCCCGCATCCGCGTCATAATCCTCGACACGTTATCTTAGCACCTCCTCTCTTGTACAATGTGCTTCACCATGAAATATCCACCGAGTATAGCCCGACGTAAATCCATTCTTCCAAATATGTTCTACCATGGCCTTCTTTGGTTTTCTTTTCCAGTTGGCACATTTGCTGCACAGGCATGGGACTAGACTCGCTCCTTTAGCCGCTTCGCCATATGCCCGTTCCATGAAATCATCGGTCTTTCTAATCCATTAAGTGATGACATCGTTCCTTCCTATATGGCCCATGTACATCCACTCATGGTCCTCCATCCTCTAACAGAAGCCTAGCAACAGAAAATTTCGGCAGCACCTCCCCTGCACGGGGAGGTTTCAAAATCTTGCAAATAAAAGTATCAGCAAGATGGCTGACATCCACGCATAATTCAACGGCACGATGGCCGGCAATCACATATAACCATAGCGACATGCAAACTACATTTAATTTCTATAGACCAATCATACACATATATTAGAAATGTAATTTCCTATAGACCAATCACATGCAAACTACGTTTAATCATATATAATCAATCGCATTTAATTTCCTATATACCAACCATATGTATATATTACAAATGTATACCTTAGCCAGGGAGGATGGCGGAGATGGCGGGGTGTCCGGAGATGGCCGGAGCGATGGTGGTTGACGGAGATGGCGCGACGGGGAGGATCGCCAGTGAATTGCCGCGCGTAGGGGTGGCGGCTTGCGCGGGCGGCGGCGGCGGTGCGCGTGGGTGGCGGGGTGCCGGGTTACTTTGCCGGTGGCACGCGCGGGGGATGGGGCGCGTAGGGGTGGCGGCGCGCGGGTTGCGGCGGCGGTGCTTCAGGGTGGCAGGGCGCGTGCGGCGGCGGCACGGCGGTGCTCCGGGGTGGCGGCGCGCGGGTTGCGGCGGCGGTGCTTCGGGGTGGCAGGGCGCGTGCGGCGGCGGCACGGCGGTGCTCCGGGGTGGCAGGGTGCGGCGCTCGCGGGCGGCGGCGGCGCGCGCGGCGAGCGGAGGCGCGGGGGCAGCGTGGGGCCGGCGAGCGAAGGCGCGGGGCTGGTGCGCGGTGAGCGGAGGCGCGGGTGAGAGCACCTAGAGGGGGAGGGTGAATAGGTGATCCTGTAAAACTTCAAAAACTTATAGCCACAAAAACTTGGTTAATTGTTAGCACAATAATTGCCAAGTGGCTAAAGAGGAATCCTCAACAAAACACAATAACCAACAAGGATCAATCACAGAGATGGCATGGTGGTTATCCCGTGGTTCAGCCAAGACCAACGCTTGCCTACTCCACGTTGTGGCGTCCCAACGGACGAGGGTTGCAATCAACCCCTCTCAAGCGGTCCAAAGACCTACTTGAATACCACGGTGTTTTGTTTGCTTTTTCTCAATCCCGTTTGCGAGGAATCTCCACAACTTGGAGCCTCTCGCCCTTACACTTGAAATTCACAAAGAACACGGAGCAAGGGAGGGATTAGCAACACACACAAGACACAAGAATCAGAGTATCAACACGCACACAAATCGCAACAAGAGCTCGCAACACGACTCAATGAGTTCACAACTCCACAAGAGCTCTATATGCTATCACAATGAAACGAATGCGCAAAAACTATGTCTTGGTGCTTAGAAATGTTGTAGGAATGCTTGGTGTTCTCCTCCATGCGCCTAGGGGTCCCTTTTATAGCCCCAAGGCAGCTAGGAGCCGTTGAGCACAAATTTGGAAAGCCATTCTTGCCTTCTGTCATCGGGGGCACCGGACAGTCCGGTGCACACCGGACACTGTCCGGTGCCCGATTTCCTTCCTTAAATAGCGAAGCCGACCGTTGGCAGCCTGAGAGCCGTTGGCACACCGGACATGTCCGGTGCCCTCTTCTAGCCGTTGGCTCGGCCACGTGTCCCGCGCAGATTGCGCGGCCGACCGTTGGCCCGGCCGACCGTTGGCTCACCGGACAGTCCGGTGCACACCGGACAGTCCGGTGAATTTTAGCCGTACGTCGCCAGTGAATTCCCGAGAGCAGCCACTTCGCTCGAGCCAGCCTGCACCACCGGACACTGTCCGGTGCACCACCGGACAGTCCGGTGCTTGCAGACTCAGCAGATTCTTGGCTGCTCGAGCCAAGACATTTCCAATTGGATTTTTCCTGTTTCCAGCACTTAGACACAATACATTAGTCCATAAAACAATGTACTAAGTCTGAGAAACATACCTTAATTCTTGATTTGTACTTTGTCCACCTTTTTACACTTAGGCACTTGTGTTGGACACTAAATCACCAAAATACTTAGAAATGGCCCAAGGGCACATTTCCCTTTCAATCTCCCCCTTTTTGGTGATTTATGCCAACACAACATAAAGCAAGTAGAACAAGTACAAAATCAAATCAAATAAGAACTCAAAATTGTTTTGATTCAATTTTGACGTATATGGATCACTCTATGCCACCACTTGGTTTGTTTTTGCAAATCAAACTCAAATTTCTATCTCTAAGTCAAACACACATGTTAAGACATAAAGAGAGTCATTCTAAGAGAAATTGATTTAAGATTTCAAAAACTCCCCCTTTTTCCCATAATCAATACTTCTCCCCACAAGAAGCCAACTTTTGACAAGAGAGACAACAAAAGTACCAAAAGCTCTATTCTACTATTTTCAAAATCTCTCAAGTGGTAGCTGATCCATTTATCGCTTTGGCCTTTATTTTCTCCCCCTTTGGCATCAAGCACCAAAACGGGATCAATCTTGGCCCTTTAACCCCATTGCCTCACCAAAATCTTCAACTAAGAGCAAATAGGCAATAAGAGTATAACGATGAACTTGGAAGAGTTACTCTTTTCATCGGAGTGCAGTGGAAGTCTCGCATGGTCCAAGTCCACCTTTTCCCTTTCAATTTTCCTTGGAGACTAAAACAACCAAACTCAAGTACATGGTTAGCCACAAAGGGTCAAGTTGCAGCACAGCTCCCCCTAAATATGTGCATCACTTGCAAACAGGACTTGTGAGGTCCAGGGAGTGTTTGTACAACTTGAGCACCACAATAAGCAACAATATGCAGAATGAACATAATCAAAAGCATAAACACATGTATGCTACATTTCAATCTAAGTTCCGCGAATCTAAGATATTGAGCTCACTACGCAGCCTGCAAAAGGTCTTCTCATCTAGAGGCTTGGTAAAGATATCGGCTAGCTGGTTTTCGGTGCTAACATGAAACACTTCGATATCCCCCTTTTGCTGGTGGTCTCTCAAAAAGTGATGCCGGATGTCAATGTGCTTTGTGCGGCTGTGCTCAACAGGATTTTCCGCTATTCGAATAGCACTCTCATTATCACATAGGAGTGGGACTTTGCTCAGATTGTAGCCAAAGTCCCTGAGGGTTTGCCTCATCCAAAGTAGTTGCGCGCAACACTGTCCTGCGGCAACATACTCGGCCTCAGCGGTGGATAGGGCAACGGAGGTTTGTTTCTTAGAGTTCCATGACACCAGGGACCTTCCTAAGAATTGGCACGTCCCCGATGTACTCTTCCTATTGACCTTACATCCAGCATAGTCGGAATCTGAGTACCCAATCAAGTCAAAGTTAGACCCCTTTGGATACCAGATCCCGAAGCAAGGCGTAGCGACTAAATATCGAAGAATTCGCTTCACAGCCACTAAGTGACACTCCTTCGGATCGGATTGAAATCTAGCACACATGCATACGCTAAGCATAATATCCGGTCTACTAGCACATAAATAAAGCAAAGAACCTATCATAGACCGGTATGCTTTTTGATCAACGGACTTACCTCCTTTGTTGAGGTCGGTGTGTCCGTCGGTTCCCATCGGTGTCTTTGCGGGCTTGGCGTCCTTCATCCCAAACCTCTTTAGCAAATCTTGTGTGTACTTCGTTTGGGAGATGAAGGTGCCGTCCTTGAGTTGCTTCACTTGGAACCCAAGGAAGTAGGTCAACTCGCCCATCATCGACATCTCGAATTTCTGCGTCATCACCCTGCTAAACTCTTCACAAGACTTTTGGTTAGTAGAACCAAATATTATGTCGTCGACATAAATTTGGCACAAAAAAAGATCACCATCGCAAGTCTTAGTAAAAAGAGTTGGATCGGCTTTCCCAACCTTGAAAGCATTAGCAATTAAAAAGTCTCTAAGGCATTCATACCATGCTCTTGGGGCTTGCTTAAGTCCATAGAGCGCCTTAGAGAGCTTACACACGTGGTCGGGGTACCGTTCATCCTCGAAGCCAGGGGGCTGCTCCACGTACACCTCCTCCTTGATCGGCCCGTTGAGGAAAGCGCTCTTCACATCCATTTGGTACAACCTAAAAGAATGGTGAGCGGCATATGCTAGCAAGATACGAATTGATTCTAGCCTAGCCACAGGAGCAAAAGTCTCCTCAAAGTCCAAACCTGCGACTTGGGCATAACCTTTTGCCACAAGTCGAGCCTTGTTCCTCGTCACCACCCCGTGCTCGTCCTGTTTGTTGCGGAACACCCACTTGGTTCCCACAACATTTTGCTTGGGACGAGGCACCAGTGTCCAAACTTCGTTGCGCTTGAAGTTGTTGAGTTCCTCCTGCATGGCCAACACCCAGTCCGGATCTAACAAGGCCTCTTCTACCCTGAAAGGCTCAATGGAAGAGACAAAAGAGTAATGCTCACAAAAATTAACTAATCTTGAGCGAGTAGTTACTCCCTTGCTAATATCACCCAATATCTGGTCGACGGGATGATCCCTTTGAATCGTCGCTCAAACTTGGGTTGGAGGTGTCTGAGGTGCTTCTTCCTCTTGAGCATCCTGTGCTCCCCCTTGATCATGTGCCTCCACTTGAGGTACCTGTTCGTCATCTTGGGTTGGGGGATGCACCATAGTTGAGGAAGACGATTGATCTTGCTCCAAATGTTCCTGAGGCCGTACATCTCCAATCGCCATGGTGCGTATCGCGGCCGTTGGAACGTCTTCTTCATCTACATCATCAAGATCAACAACTTGCTCTCTTGGAGAGCCATTAGTCTCATCAAATACAACGTCGCTAGAGACTTCAACCAAACCCGATGATTTGTTGAAGACCCTATACGCCTTTGTATTTGAATCATAACCTAATAAAAACCCTTCTACGGCTTTGGGAGCAAATTTGGAATTCCTACCCTTCTTCACTAGAATGTAGCATTTACTCCCAAAAACACGAAAATACGATACATTAGGTTTGTTACCGGTTAGCAGCTCATACGACGTCTTCTTGAGGAGGCGGTGAAGGTAGACCCTGTTGATGGCGTGGCAAGCCGTGTTCACGGCTTCCGACCAAAAGCACTCGGGGGTCTTGAATTCTCCAAGCATAGTCCTCGCCATATCTATGAGCGTCCTGTTCTTCCTCTCTACCACACCATTTTGCTGAGGTGTGTAGGGAGCGGAGAACTCGTGCTTGATCCCCTCCTCCTCAAGAAACTCCTCCACTTGAAGGTTCTTGAATTCGGACCCGTTGTCGCTCCTTATCTTCTTCACCTTGAGCTCAAACTCATTTTGAGCTCTCCTTAGGAAGCGCTTGAGGGTCCCTTGGGTTTCAGACTTATCCTGCAAAAAGAACACCCAAGTGAAGCGGGAAAAGTCATCAACGATAACTAGACCATACTTACTTCCTCCTATGCTCAGATAGGCGACGGGTCCGAAGAGGTCCATATGTAGCAGCTCCAGGGGTCTTGATGTTGTCATCACATTTTTGGTGTGATGAGAGCCTCCCACCTGTTTCCCTGCTTGACAAGCTGCACAAGGTCTATCTTTTTCGAAATGAACATTGGTTAGACCTATCACGTGTTCTCCCTTTAGAAGCTTGTGGAGGTTCTTCATCCCCACATGTGCTAAGCGGCGATGCCACAGCCAGCCCATGCAAGTCTTAGCCATTAAGCATGCATCTAGACCGGCCTCTTCTTTTGCAAAATCAACTAAGTAAAGCTTGCCGTCTAGTACACCCTTAAAAGCTAGTGAACCATCACATCTTCTAAAGACAGACACATCTACATTTGTAAACAAACAGTTATATCCCATATTGCATAATTGACTAACAGATAGCAAACTATATCCAAGAGACTCTACTAAAAACACATTAGAGATAGAGTGCTCATTTGAGATTGCAATTTTACCTAACCCTTTTACCTTGCCTTGATTCCCATCACCGAATATTATTGAATCTTGGGAATCTTTATTCTTGACGTAGGAGGTGAACATCTTCTTCTCCCCCGTCATATGGTTTGTGCATCCGCTGTCAATAATCCAGCTTGAACCCCCGGATGCATAAACCTGCAAGGCAAATTTAGGCTTGGGTCTTAGGTACCCAGCTCATGTTGGGTCCTGCAAGGTTAGCACAAATATCCTTAGGGACCCAAATGCAAGTTTTGTCTCCCTTGCATCTTGCCCCTAATTTTCTAGCAACTATCTTCCTATCCTTTCTACAAATAGCAAAAGAAGCATTTAAAGCATGATATATTGTAGAAGGTTCATTAACTTTCCTAGGAACATTAACGACATTTCTCCTAGGCATATTATGAATAACATTTCTCCTACCAACATTTCTATCATGCACATAAGAAGAACTAGAAGCAACCATGGCATGAGAATCAAAGGCATTATATACATTACAACTCCTATAAGCATTTCTAGGTTGTCTTCTATCATAGTACATAAAGGCATGGTTCTTTTGCACACTACTAGCCATAGGGGCCTTCCCTTTCTCCTTGGCGGAGATGGGAGCCTTATGGCTTGTCAAGTTCTTGGCTTCCCTCTTGTAGCCAAGTCCATCCTTAATTGAGGGGTGTCTACCAATCGTGTAGGCATCCCTTGCAAATTTTAGCTTGTCAAATTCATTCTTGCTAGTCTTAAGTTGGGCATTAAGACTAGCTAATTCATCATTTAATTTGGAAATTGAAACTAAATGATCACTACAAGCATCAATGTCAAAATCTTTACACCTAGTACAAGTTTCAACAATTTCTACACAAGAATTAGATTTACTAGCTACTTCTAGTTTAGCATTTAAATCATCATTAAAACTTTTTAACTTAGCAATAGTTTCATGACAAGAAGATAATTCACTAGAGAGCATTTCATTCCTCTTAATTTCTAGAGCAAGAGATTTCTGTGCTTCTACAAATTTATCATGTTCTTCATACAACAAATCCTCTTGTTTTTCTAAAAGCATATTCTTGTCATTCAAGGCATCAATTAATTCATTAATTTTGTCTACCTTGGTTCTATCTAATCCCTTGAATAAGCATGAGTAATCTATCTCATCATCATCACTAGACTCATCTTCACTCGAAGAAGCATAAGTACTAGTATGAGTGCTTACTTTCTTCTCTCTTGCCATGAGGCAAGTGTGACGCTCGTTGGGGAAGAGGGATGACTTGTTGAAGGCGGTGGCGGCGAGTCCTTCATTGTCAGAGTCGGAGGAGGAACAATCCGAATCCCACTCCTTTCCGATATGTGCCTCGCCCTTGGCCTTCTTGTAATGCTTCTTTTTCTCCCTCTTGTTCCCTTGGTCCTGATCACTATCATTGTCGGGACAGTTAGCAATAAAATGACCAAGCTTACCGCATTTGAAGCATGAGCGCTTCCCCTTGGCTTTGGTCTTGCTTGGCTGCCCCTTGCGACCTTTAAGCGTCGTCTTGAAGCGCTTAATGATGAGGGCCATCTCCTCATCATTGAGTCCGGCCGCCTCAACTTGCGCCACCTTGCTTGGTAGCGCCTCCTTGCTCCTTGTTGCCTTGAGAGCAATGGGTTGAGGCTCATGACTAGGACCGTTCAACGCGTCGTCCACGTATCTTGCCTCCTTGATCATCATTCGCCCGCTTACGAACTTCCCAAGAACTTCTTCGGGCGACATCTTGGTGTACCTGGGATTTTCACGTATATTGTTCACCAAATGAGGATCAAGAACGGTAAATGACCTTAGCATTAGGCGGACGACGTCGTGGTCCGTCCATCGCGTGCTCCCGTAGCTCCTTATTTTGTTGATAAGGGTCTTGAGCCGGTTGTATGTTTGTGTCGGCTCCTCGCCCCTTATCATCGCGAACCGTCCAAGCTCGCCCTCCACCAACTCCATTTTGGTGAGCAAGGTGACGTCGTTTCCCTCATGAGAGATCTTGAGGGTGTCCCAGATTTGCTTGGCATTGTCCAAGCCGCTCACCTTGTGATACTCGTCCCTGCACAAAGAGGCTAGCAACACAGTAGTAGCTTGTGCATTTTTATGAATTTGTTCATTAATAAACACAGGGCTATCCAAGCTATCAAATTTCATTCCACTTTCCACAATCTCCCAAATGCTTGGATGGAGAGAAAACAGGTGAGTACGCATTTTGTGGCTCCAAAATCCGTAATCCTCTCCATCAAAGTGAGGGGGCTTGCCAAGTGGAATGGGGAGCAATTGAGCATTTGAACTATGCGGGATGCGCGAATAATCGAAAGAAAAGTTTGAGTTAACCGTCTTTCTTCTATCGTAGTCGTCGTCGTCCTTTTGGGAGGAGGAAGATTCGTCGCTGTCGCAGTAGACAATTTCCTTGATGCGCCTTGTCTTCTTCTTCCTCCCGTCTTTTCTTTTGTGGCCCGAGCCTGAGTCGGTGGGCCTGTCATCATTGGGCTCGTTGACGAAGGACTCCTTCTCCTTGTCGTTGATCACCATCCCCTTGCCCTTAGGATCCATCTCTTCGGGCGGTTAGTCCCTTTCTTGAAGAGAACGGCTCCGATACCAATTGAGAGCACCTAGAGGGGGGGGGGGGTGAATAGGTGATCCTGTAAAACTTCAAAAACTTATAGCCACAAAAACTTGGTTAATTGTTAGCACAATAATTGCCAAGTGGCTAAAGAGGAATCCTCAACAAAACACAATAACCAACAAGGATCAATCACAGAGATGGCACGGTGGTTATCCCGTGGTTCAGCCAAGACCAACGCTTGCCTACTCCACGTTGTGGCATCCCAACGGACGAGGGTTGCAATCAACCCCTCTCAAGCGGTCCAAAGACCTACTTGAATACCACGGTGTTTTGTTTGCTTTTTCTCAATCCCGTTTGCAAGGAATCTCCACAACTTGGAGCCTCTCGCCCTTACACTTGAAATTCACAAAGAACACGGAGCAAGGGAGGGATTAGCAACACACACAAGACACAAGAATCAGAGTATCAACACGCACACAAATCGCAACAAGAGCTCGCAACACGACTCAATGAGTTCACAACTCCACAAGAGCTCTATATGCTATCACAATGAAACGAATGCGCAAAAACTATGTCTTGGTGCTTAGAAATGTTGTAGGAATGCTTGGTGTTCTCCTCCATGCGCCTAGGGGTCCCTTTTATAGCCCCAAGGCAGCTAGGAGCCGTTGAGCACAAATTTGGAAAGCCATTCTTGCCTTCTGTCATCGGGGGCACCGGACAGTCCGGTGCACACCGGACACTGTCCGGTGCCCGATTTCCTTCCTTAAATAGCAAAGCCGACCGTTGGCAGCCTGAGAGCCGTTGGTGCACCGGACATGTCCGGTGCACACCGGACAGTCCGGTGCCCTCTTCTAGCCGTTGGCTCGGCCACGTGTCCCGCGCAGATTGCGCGGCCGACCGTTGGCCCGGCCGACCGTTGGCTCACCGGACAGTCCGGTGAATTTTAGCCGTACGTCGCCGGTGAATTCCCGAGAGCAGCCACTTCGCTCGAGCCAGCCTGCACCACCGGACACTGTCCGGTGCACCACCGGACAGTCCGGTGCTTGCAGACTCAGCAGATTCTTGGCTGCTCGAGCCAAGACATTTCCAATTGGATTTTTCCTGTTTCCAGCACTTAGACACAATACATTAGTCCATAAAACAATGTACTAAGTCTGAGAAACATACCTTAATTCTTGATTTGTACTTTGTCCACCTTTTTACACTTAGGCACTTGTGTTGGACACTAAATCACCAAAATACTTAAAAATGGCCCAAGGGCACATTTCCCTTTCAGCGGGGCCGACAAGCGGGGGCGGGGCGGCGAGCGGAGGCGCGGGGCGGTTCAGTGTGAGAGAGTGAGTGGAGAAGGAGAAGTCTCTTTATTACGTTATTTTCACTTCTTTGCCGAGTGCCCGCGATGTGGCACTCGCCAAAGATTTTTTAAAAATTAAAATATTTACTTTGTCGAGTGCCCTAGATCTGGCACTCGGCAAAGACTTCTTTGCCAAGTGCCAACAGACAGGCACTCGGCAAAGTCTTTATTTAGGGTTTTTTTAGAAAACCTATGCCGAGTGTCACACGGCTGGCACTCGGCAAAGCCTTGTTTACTGAGTGTCTTCTTTTGACACTCGGCAAAGCATATTTTTATTTTTTTTATTTTTCCAACCAAACTTTTTGTGGCATGTTCCTACACTATGTAGACCTACATGTACCATTTTGGGACAATTATAACAGTGTTTTCAATAGCTAGTAGATTTAGTTCGTTTATTTGAATTTCTTCGGAAAATTCAGATTTGAACTGCAGGTCACTCGAAACTTGAAAAACCGTGCATGTAAAAATGATATCCATGCTACTTAGCACAAGTTACGACCGATTTCAGGAGCGGACCGGAAACTTCGAGCAACATGCTCACTAAACATGGCCGTGAACTTGCCATCCACATGTTTAAAAATTGTATAAAATACAAACAAAGTTAGAAAATCATGAAACTTGTCCACGTGTCATGATATCATATATAGATGTTGTGATAAAAATTTGAGAAAGTTTCGAGAAAGTTGAGACGTACTATGTGTAGAAACCTAGGAGAACTACACATGAAATCGTAGAGTTTCAATGTAGTTCTCCTAGGTTTCTACACATAGTACGTCTCAACTTTCTCGAAACTTTCTCAAATTTTTATCACAGCATCTATATATGATATCATGACATGTGGACAAGTTTCATTATTTTCTGACTTTGTTTGTATTTTATACAATTTTTAAACATGTGGATGGCAAGTTCACGGCCATGTTTAGTGAGCATGTTGCTCGAAGTTTTCGGTCCTCTCCTAAAATCGGTCTTAACTTGTGCTAAGTAGCATGAATATCATTTTTGCATGCACAATTTTTCAAGTTTCGAGTGACCTGCAGCTCAAATCTGAATTTTCCGAAGAAATTCAAATAAACGAACTAAATCTACTAGCTATTGAAAACACTGTTATAATTGTCCCAAAAAGGTACATGTAGGTCTATATAGTGCAGGAACACACCACAAAAAGTTTAGTTGAAAAAATAAAAAAATTAAAAATATGCTTTGCCGATTGTCCACTGAAGACACTCGGTAAAGACTTTCTTTGCCGAGTGTCAGATATTTAATACTCGGCAAAGAGTACGCTTTGTCGAGTGCCGGACTTCGGCTCTCGGCAAAGTCTGACGGACGTCAGCTGTAGACGGCCACTAACGGCCCTTTGCCGAGCGCCTTCTTTGTCGAGTGTTTGCCACTCGGCAAAAACAGCTTTGCCGAGTGTTTCTCTGTGCCGAGTGTACTGCACTCGGTAAACAAGCTCTTTACCGAGCGCAGGACTTTGCCGAGTGCGGCGCTCGGCAAAGCCTCCGGCACTCGGTAAAGGCCCAGATTTCGGTAGTACGCGCTGTGTGTGTGGACCACCCTGACGAACACGCCATGTGTCGGCTGTCCGGTTCCAATACATTGTAGATGGTAGAAAATAGAAATAAAAAATATCTATATATGTTAGTTATTTGCGGGTGTGGAACTAACATAATTACAGTTATCAGTATGGTACAAGTCGGAGTAGCTAGACTCTACTTATATATTTTGTATTAAATTTAGCTCTTTATTTTAATGCTAATTTATGTTTCTTTTTTACTTGACTACTTATATTTGGTTAAATTGCTGATTTGTATATACTCTTAAAAAATCTTAAAAAATTTCTTCATTTAGGGTACTTATTAATAATGTTATTTACTAAACTTGTCCTTTAGTGTAATGTATATGGTGTCCATTGCCATATCTTATTTTTAGGTTGTGCTCCGTCACTGGGGCGAAGAACATGGCACTCTGGAGCAATGTGCTGGCTGTAGTTGAAGATGGTAACGCTTCGCCTTGTAATCTTGATGATCCTTTGCTCCAGGATGCACATTTAGATAGAACTTATGGAGATTTTTATATGTAATATTTAGCCTTATTTTTTAAGTGGCTTAGTTCATCCTCATTAACTGTCACAGCTCTTCACTCACAAAAAAGAAATTTCATTTATCTTACACTAGTGACGCACTAGTGAAAGGTGAAGCTAAACATGGTCTACCTACCATGTAGTTGTACTGAACTCTAAAGTAATAGGTATGCTGGATATTGCATAAAAATCTTACACCAAAATCTCACTACAAACCACATTGAAAGTATAGAAATAAGGTCATTATAGGTGGCTGGATAGAAGACAAGACTTCGGCAAATCACCTGCGCGCGAGCATACATTTGGGCCGGCGGCAACACCAACGCGAGAGACCAAACCACACAGAACTACAGACAAATCGAAACGAGCTAGAAATCTGCTGACGAATCAATCCACGAACGCGTACTGCTCGTAGCGCACGCTGCAGTCCACGAGCACGGCCCTGGCACCGACGCTGTGCCCGCAGGAGGCGTCCATCTGGCTCACGGCGGAGCGGAGGCAGGCAGCGCAGTCCGCGGCGGACAGCGCCGCCCGGCACGCGGCGTGCCCGTACGCGAAGGCGGCCGGGTACGGGGAGATGTCGTAGAAGTCGTGGCCTGCCCGGACCGGCGTGGCGGACAACAGCTCCGACAGCACGAACGTCAGGCTCGTCGCGAAGGGGTCTCCGGCGCCGTAGGACGCGCCATTGCACAGCACCGAGAGCGCCTCCGTGTTGGGCGGCGCGGCCATGGCGCCGCGCGTGTGCGAGGAAACGAGCAGCAGCCACAGCATCAGCATGATGGGAGTAACGAGGAACGGTGGTGGTGGTGGTGCTGGTGCTGGTGCTGGTGCCGGTGCCGGTGCCGGTGCCTGACGGGTTGGAGATGCCATGCTGGTCGATGTTTTTTGTGCGTGTATAGTAAGTAGCACCTTTTGACTGTGTGATCTTGTTCTTGTTGATGGAGAAATGTATGAAAAGGGAAAATAATAGGCAAGACATACGTATAGGTCGAGGCCGGCTTGGCCGGCCGACCGGCCTATGGTCTGTGGTCTTTGTCATGGCGTGTGTCGTGGGATCCTCCATTATTGGTGGTTGATGTAAAGCAACACATGTGACTACGCTTGTTTTTTTGGGTGTATCGTGCAGCAGCCCGTAGTGGAGGATTAGGCCAATTTGGGAGGAAGGGGAGCTAAACTCACTCCATATATAACTAAGGGCTAGTTTGATAGCCACAAAACCGGAGATTAGAGAGATTAAAATCTCTTCCTTATTCAGTGAATTTTAGCCCCTCCAACCTTCTCCGGTTTTTTACTCCCAAACTAACCCTAAATATATTATTCAAATGTCATTTCTAGGGATTATTTACCTTGGGAAATGAGGGAATTCTAAGGGGATTTTGGTTTCCAAACTGGCACTCAATTCTTTTATCTATGCTTAGCTATACGAAAATTCTCCTCGACTATTGTTGTCTTTACGAAAACGATACGGTTACGAGGCACTAGTTAATGGATTTTTTGTTACGATTTTCAACCCTATGCATGAGGATGCCTTATGCTACTCCTAAGGACATGGGAGTTGACTACCGCTTTTGAAATGTATTTCATTCTGATTTTTTATTTTATTGTGCTCTATAATACTAAGAATGATCGAGTGTTGTCTATCAAGTTTATTGACTGGGATTATATTGAAGGGAAGAATAGCAAGAACCTCAACAATGTAGTAGTTGCTTGCAAGAGATACAACCTCTATGGTCTGATGGGTTTTCACTATGGCTAGAACATAGAGGCGTCGTATCAGTTTCTTGCCACCTACTATTGTGACAACAACTCTGATGTTTTGCACTGGATGACTGTCGACACTACATGCTAGACTTTGCCACGTTTGCTCGGGTGTTGGGCTTCGATTCTGTGGATCGAGGTTTTGGGGAGATTCATGATGAGAGGAATATGATAGAGCGGGAGATCTCTTTCATGTATGTCGATCCCTCTGTTGCAGATGGTCTTGTGGGAGGTCTTAGACCATTCTACTATGTTCTCAACAACCTCTTTTGCCAGACTATCAACCCCAAGATTGGCCCAACCTCAAACCTATATGCATATGCATAGACTTCGCTTGTTAGGTTCAGACCTAAGGTGAGCCCTTTTAGTGTCATGGTTTATTTGTAATGAGCTTCAGATTGTCAGTGAGGATTCACGCAAGTCGCTTCCCTATGCGCCCTATCTTATGTGCATCATTAAGCGGGTGATTGGGTTTACCATTCCACATGATGGCCTTCATGAGACTTTTCGAGTTGACAGGTCCTACTTCTTAACGCATATGCTTCGGGCAGATCTTTAGCTAGTGATCGACCTTGGTCTTCTTTTGGTGAAGAGCATGTCGGGAGTTCTTTTGCGAGTGACAGACCAAGACCTTCTCGCCCATCTTTCTCAAGGAAGAAGAAAAACCATTTTTGATGTAAGGCTATTTATGTAAAACATTTTAGGTTTTCCAAAGTGCATTCTCTCTCAAAAGAACAAGAAGTTTTCCATTTCCAAATCAAATCCCCTGGACTAAACTATTCGGGAATCTCGACAGTATCCCACTGGTTTCTATTTTCAAACCAAAAGCAGGTACTAGACTTCTCGTCCACTATAGCTCACGACTCAACAACCGGATCTTTCAAAACATTTTTTAAAACTTTTTAGAAAACAAAATACTAGTTGTTAGAACCAAGGCATAACTCATCCATACCAATGGACTTGGACTATTCAAATAGATTTTTAGCACTCTACAGAGATTATACACTTTACCAACCAAACTTAGACCAGGACACTCCCTGAAGTGAAGACCGACTCTAAAACTTAACTCCCACCTGAATGACATCACCTTAGAAATTACCACAAAAGGAACAAGGTCACTCATGTGTCCCAACTAGGACTACAACATCCAAACCAGGATTTCAAGATCCTCTTCCCTTTCGGTGCTCACCCTGCCTCCAGTAACCTTTAGGCTAGCATATGCATGTTTCAAGACTCCTCCAATTTTTCACGAGGTATCGAAGAGTTGGCACTCTCCACTAGTCCTTGTTGGAGCACCCGCACAAGGGTATCGCTCTCCCTTGGTCCTCACAAGAACCAAGTGCTCGCTATGAGATGATCCTTTGCCTCTCTGGTGCGGTGGATCCCTCACGACCGCATACAACCATCGAGTCGGGCCACCAACAAATCCTCTAGGGTGATCACCAAGCTCCAATCGCCACCGAGCCATCTAGGTGATGCCGATCACCAAGGGTAATAAGTCATAGACTTCCACTTGACCAAGATAAGCCTAATGCATGCGGTGTGTGATCTAGGTGGCTCTCATGCATACTAATGAGGTCCTAACATAGGATTATGATTTTGCAAATCACCTCACTAGGCTTTGTAGACTTGCAATGCTCTAGCAATAAATTCTAGGTGGTTGGGGCAGCAAGACATTCAATGTAACACCCTGAATTTGGGGGTATAAAATTTCTTTTCTATTATTCACCAAATTCAGGTGTTACCCTCTTCTTTACCTACTTTTCTTCTCTTTTTCTAAATGATGGAGAGTTATTTTATTATATATATATATATATATGAGTTTTTGGCGTAGTAAAATAAAATCCTGGAGAAGCTTTGATTGTTGCATTCATGTCGTTGCATAATGTTTATGGGTAAAGGTTTTTCAAACTATATCGAATTATCTTGATCTTGTTTCCGGAGGCTTTCGAGAACCTTCAAAATGTTCCTTCGAGTATTAAATATGAATTTTAGTCTCCCTAATATTAATTAAATATCTAAATTTTAGTATTTGCGAAAACTACAAAAATCTTGGAAAACGCGATAATATATATATATATATATATATATATATATATATATATATATATATAGTTATAGTATTAGGAGCCCTGGGCTCTCTCTAATTAGAGAAAGCCCTGACCCCCACTCAATCGGTCGACTAGGTGCTTCAAACACACCACCTAATTCATCCAATATAACATCATCTTTACGCTTTGTTGTACATAAGTTTACGTTTATTTTACTATAACGCCATCGTATAAAACGGATCACTCTATCCAACCTTCCCGACAGCGGCTGTGTGCAAGAAAAAAATAGGGTTTTGGTGGCGGCAGTTGTACCTCCACTCACGCCGTCGTCGCCTTCGAGCCCCACTCCCCGATCCAGACAACCACCCCGCCCAGATCTAGATCCACCTAGTGCAGCACGGCCGTGGCTACCGGATCTCACAGCCTCCGCGGATGCTGCGCCGCCGCCATCCCCACTGAAGTCCGACCAGCGCCTCGTCGAGGTATTCACCCCCTTCCTCGAGAAGCTCATACGGCTACGTCGAGCTCCGTTCCGGCACCTAGGCCTGAGACGACCCCCCTGCAGGCGCTGGCGGGTGAGAGGGAGCTGCCGAGCAACGGGTCGCTGCCGGTGGTGGATGACGTCGGCGTCCAGGTCGTGACAGTTCCGGACGGATTGGCACAGCAAGATCCGCACGGCGTAGGGCATCCGCGACCGCCAGATGCGGCTCTCAGTCGGGGTCGCGCGTGAGTTCTTCAAGTTGCAGGACCGCCTCGGGTTCGACAAGGCTAACAAGACCGTGAACTGGCTCCTCGCCCAGTCCAAGCCGGCCATCGACCGCCTCAATAGAGTGAGACTGGGTTCTGAAAGGCAGTTCATGGTCCCCAGTTCAATTCCCCCCAGGCTCCCGAAAGGCAGGGCAACCCAAACGGCATCGGCCGCCTGACAGAACGCGACCGGAGCAGTTCGTCGCGCCGCGCGGCCTATCAAAAGTTTTTGGACAGAGACGAGACTGGGTTCTAAACCCGACCCGCCGCAGATAGCCAGGCCGCAGTGATCTCTAGCAGGGATCGAGCTGTGCCGGATGGATCGAGTGGGGCTCCAGGCGTTCTGCAAGCGGCACGGCCTCTCTGCCAGGGGCTCTAACGCCGATCTCATTGCCCATCTTGACACCGCACTCGGGGTAAGGACTCGATGCTCTCAACTCCCCTTCCTAAGGCAGTACCCTCGTCGCTCTTTATCCGAGCCCCAAGTGCTCAAGCCGGTTCTGTAGAGGTGGGCGCAGTTGTCCCTTTGAGGCATTCCAGGAGAAATTCACTTAGAGGTGCCGAGTCTGAAGAAGTATAAGTGGCTGTTTTTGTTGACAGGAAGCACAAGTGCAAGAACCAGGAGAATGATAAGGGTGTTGCTCTCAGCTCTCAGGTTGGAGCTTCGTCTAGAGTTACAAGAAGATCAAGCTTGGCGGTGGCTGCTGCTGTGTTGCCTCCTCTTGTTGGACCGAAGAGAGGGAGGGAAGAAGCAGCTGGTGTGCAGACTTCTACTCAGCTGGAAGTACCGGCTAGGATGACAAGATCTCGCTCAATAGATATATCTGGTTTCCTGCTTTGGGGGTAAGGAACATGTCCTGGTTTTTTTTGTTTAGTTACTCAACCATTGCTATACACCTAAACGTGTACTGATTACTGTGTTCTTGGATGGCTATATATAATATAATAGGCAACCTTTCTTTGGTAGCGCTGTTGTTTTCTTGGTTGCATCTTTGCCTTATTCTTTAATGCTAAATCACGTGGCATCCATTTGCGTTTTTCTTTGGCCTATGCTATCACTTTGGAACTGTAATTAACCAGTGCTTACTGCTTTGATCGTACTTAATGAAACTAAGCATTGAAAGTCTGGTTAAAAAGATTTGATATTGTTAAATATTGTTATGAGAAGGTCTACAACAACGCTTAACTGCTGGAATTTCTTTTGGCTTCTTATTTAAGGTCTATTTGTAAACAGGTCATGTAAATAAATGTAGATGGGACAAAAGTCTGAACTGTTCTAAATGTGTCACGTATTGCTTTCAGGTTCTCTTTCCAGATCACAATTTAATTATTTAATTTTTTGTTTATTTTTTTATCATTTGAAGATTATAGGAGTTGAGAAGACCGCTTCTCAACAAGAAATAAAGAAGGTGTATCACAAATTGGCTCTGCGCCTCCACCCAGATAAGAATCCTGGGGATGAGGTAGTATCTCAACCATAAACTTGAATGTTTTTTATAGGCATTTAGTGCAAAGTATCTCAAATATAATGTTATATGTTGCTAGGAAACCAAAGAGAAGTTTCAGCTGTTGCAGAAGGTTATATCCATTCTTGGAGATGCAGAGAAAAGAGCTTTATATGATGAGACTGGCATCACTGATGATGATGTGCGCACCTCATTTATAGCACTCTAATTCTACCTTTCAGACTCAAGCAATATTTTTATGAATCTTCTTTTTTCATCTAGGCACTGGTGGGAGAAGCTGCAAACAATCTTCAGGAGTACTTCAGAACAATGTACAAGAAAGTATGGTTGCTTCTATATTAATTGTAGGCTAATGTTGTCTATTAATTTACAATGATATTTTTTAGGGAAATACAGTAGCGAGAACTCTGTTGTGGCATAAAATTACCTCTGTTGCTCTGTCTCTAAAAGAATATCCTTTTGGCTTGTTCAGATGTATAGCCAGAGTGACATTATTTTGGGGACAGGTTGTATATTTTTATATATAATGGTACTTAATTTAATCTTTATTCCCAGGTCATGGAGGCTAACATTGAAGAATTTGAAGTTAAATATAGAGGGTCAGATTCTGAGAAAATGGACTTGAAGGAACTCTACACAAAATATAAGGGCAACATGAACAGGAATAGTTATCTCTTATATCATATTGTAAAATCTGAAACAGTTCTCCTGTAGATGGTTAGCTTGCATTTTACGCTACAATTACCTCAGATCACTTCTTGTTGTATCTTACACCAATTTACGAAATTTCTTGATGTGTTTTATGACAACCTCATGCGCTGAGAGATACATTCGGTCTACATTCGTTATTATGAAACAGATGGACGATTTACGCTAAAATTCATACTCATTTACGTTGTTTTGGTTCACGATTTACGCTTAAATCCGTCCGAGCCAGAACCCGCGCACGACCGGTGGCGCGCGATTTTTGCGCCGTAAATTTGGGCTCCATTCGCCATTACAAAACAGATATACGATTTACGGTAAAATTTGTACTAATGTACAATGTTTTGGTTCACGTTTTATGCTGAAATTCATTCGAGCCAGAACCCGCACTCAATCGGTCGCACGCGATTTTCACGCTGTAATTCAGGCCTCATTTGCTGTTACGAAACAGGTATACGATTTACGCTAAATTGTGTACTCATTTACGCTGTTTTAGCTCACGTTTTACGCTAAAATCTATTTGAGCCAAAACCCGCGCACGATCGGACGCACGCGATTATTACGCCGTAATTTCGGGACCCATTTACGGTTACAAAACATATATACGATTTATGCTAAATTTTGTACTCATTTACGCTGTTTTGGTTCATGTTTTACGCTAAAATCTGTCCGAGTCAGAACCCGATCACGATGGGACGCGTGAGATTTTTACGCCACAATTTTCGGGCCGCATTCGCCGTTTCAAAACAGATCTACGATTTACGCTAAAATTCGTAATCATTTACGCTGTTTTTGTTCACGTTTTACGCTAAAATATGTCCGAGTAAGAACCCGTGCCCGATAGAACGCACGCTGGTACGGGACGTGGCTATACCTGGCTGGGGCTTCCTGGTACTAATGGAAGCCCAGGGCTTCCATTACCTCGTCCCGTTATAGTATTAGGAGCCCTGGGCTCTCTCTAATTAGAGAAAGCCCTGACCCCCACTCAATCGGTCGACCAGGTGCTTCAAACACACCACCTAATTCATCCAATATAACATCATCTTTACGCTTTGTTGTACATAAGTTTACGTTTATTTTACTATAACGCCATCGTATAAAACGGATCACTCTATCCAACCTTCCCGACAGCGGCTGTGTGCAAGAAAAAAATAGGGTTTTGGTGGCGGCAGTTGTACCTCCACTCACGCCGTCGTCGCCTTCGAGCCCCACTCCCCGATCCAGACAACCATCCCGCCCAGATCTAGATCCACCTAGTGCAGCACGGCCGTGGCTACCGGATCTCACAGCCTCCGCGGATGCTGCGCCGCCGCCATCCCCACTGAAGTCCGACCAGCGCCTCGTCGAGGTATTCACCCCCTTCCTCGAGAAGCTCATACGGCTACGTCGAGCTCCGTTCCGGCACCTAGGCCTGAGACGACCCCCCTGCAGGCGCTGGCGGGTGAGAGGGAGCTGCCGAGCAACGGGTCGCTGCCGGTGGTGGATGACGTCGGCGTCCAGGTCGTGACAGTTCCGGACGGATTGGCACAGCAAGATCCGCACGGCGTAGGGCGTCCGCGACCGCCAGATGCGACTCTCAGTCGGGGTCGCGCGTGAGTTCTTCAAGTTGCAGGACCGCCTCGGGTTCGACAAGGCTAACAAGACCGTGAACTGGCTCCTCGCCCAGTCCAAGCCGGCCATCGACCGCCTCAATAGAGTGAGACTGGGTTCTGAAAGGCACTTCATGGTCCCCAGTTCAATTCCCCCCAGGCTCCCGAAAGGCAGGGCAACCCAAACGGCATCGGCCGCCTGACAGAACGCGACCGGAGCAGTTCGTCGCGCCGTGCGGCCTATCAAAAGTTTTTGGACAGAGACGAGACTGGGTTCTAAACCCGACCCGCCGCAGATAGCCAGGCCGCAGTGATCTCTAGCGGGGATCGAGCTGTGCCGGATGGATCGAGTGGGGCTCCAGGCGTTCTGCAAGCGGCACGGCCTCTCTGCCAGGGGCTCTAACGCCGATCTCATTGCCCATCTTGACACCACACTCGGGGTAAGGACTCGATGCTCTCAACTCCCCTTCCTAAGGCAGTACCCTCGTCGCTCTTTATCCGAGCCCCAAGTGCTCAAGCCGATTCTGTAGAGGTGGGCGCAGTTGTCCCTTTGAGGCATTCCAGGAGAAATTCACTTAGAGGTGCCGAGTCTGAAGAAGTATAAGTGGCTGTTTTTGTTGACAGGAAGCACAAGTGCAAGAACCAGGAGAATGATAAGGGTGTTGCTCTCAGCTCTCAGGTTGGAGCTTCGTCTAGAGTTACAAGAAGATCAAGCTTGGCGGTGGCTGCTGCTGTGTTGCCTCCTCTTGTTGGACCGAAGAGAGGGAGGGAAGAAGCAGCTGGTGTGCAGACTTCTACTCAGCTGGAAGTACCGGCTAGGATGACAAGATCTCGCTCAATAGATATATCTGGTTTCCTGCTTTGGGGGTAAGGAACATGTCCTGGTTTTTTTTTGTTTAGTTACTCAACCATTGCTATACACCTAAACGTGTACTGATTACTGTGTTCTTGGATGGCTATATATAATATAATAGGCAACCTTTCTTTGGTAGCGCTGTTGTTTTCTTGGTTGCATCTTTGCCTTATTCTTTAATGCTAAATCACGTGGCATCCATTTGCGTTTTTCTTTGGCCTATGCTATCACTTTGGAACTGTAATTAACCAGTGCTTACTGCTTTGATCGTACTTAATGAAACTAAGCATTGAAAGTCTGGTTAAAAAGATTTGATATTGTTAAATATTGTTATGAGAAGGTCTACAACAACGCTTAACTGCTGGAATTTCTTTTGGCTTCTTATTTAAGGTCTATTTGTAAACAGGTCATGTAAATAAATGTAGATGGGACAAAAGTCTGAACTGTTCTAAATGTGTCACGTATTGCTTTCAGGTTCTCTTTCCAGATCACAATTTAATTATTTAATTTTTTGTTTATTTTTTTATCATTTGAAGATTATAGGAGTTGAGAAGACCGCTTCTCAACAAGAAATAAAGAAGGTGTATCACAAATTGGCTCTGCGCCTCCACCCAGATAAGAATCCTGGGGATGAGGTAGTATCTCAACCATAAACTTGAATGTTTTTCTATAGGCATTTAGTGCAAAGTATCTCAAATATAATGTTATATGTTGCTAGGAAACCAAAGAGAAGTTTCAGCTGTTGCAGAAGGTTATATCCATTCTTGGAGATGCAGAGAAAAGAGCTTTATATGATGAGACTGGCATCACTGATGATGATGTGCGCACCTCATTTATAGCACTCTAATTCTACCTTTCAGACTCAAGCAATATTTTTATGAATCTTCTTTTTTCATCTAGGCACTGGTGGGAGAAGCTGCAAACAATCTTCAGGAGTACTTCAGAACAATGTACAAGAAAGTATGGTTGCTTCTATATTAATTGTAGGCTAATGTTGTCTATTAATTTACAATGATATTTTTTAGGGAAATACAGTAGCGAGAACTCTGTTGTGGCATAAAATTACCTCTGTTGCTCTGTCTCTAAAAGAATATCCTTTTGGCTTGTTCAGATGTATAGCCAGAGTGACATTATTTTGGGGACAGGTTGTATATTTTTATATATAATGGTACTTAATTTAATCTTTATTCCCAGGTCATGGAGGCTAACATTGAAGAATTTGAAGTTAAATATAGAGGGTCAGATTCTGAGAAAATGGACTTGAAGGAACTCTACACAAAATATAAGGGCAACATGAACAGGAATAGTTATCTCTTATATCATATTGTAAAATCTGAAACAGTTCTCCTGTAGATGGTTAGCTTGCATTTTACGCTACAATTACCTCAGATCACTTCTTGTTGTATCTTACACCAATTTACGAAATTTCTTGATGTGTTTTATGACAACCTCATGCGCTGAGAGATACATTCGGTCTACATTCGTTATTATGAAACAGATGGACGATTTACGCTAAAATTCATACTCATTTACGTTGTTTTGGTTCACGATTTACGCTTAAATCCGTCCGAGCCAGAACCCGCGCACGACCGGTGGCGCGCGATTTTTGCGCCGTAAATTTGGGCTCCATTCGCAACAAAACAGATATACGATTTACGGTAAAATTTGTACTAATGTACAATGTTTTGGTTCATGTTTTATGCTGGAATTCATTCGAGCCAGAACCCGCACTCAATCGGTCGCACGCGATTTTCACGCTGTAATTCAGGCCTCATTTGCTGTTACGAAACAGGTATACGATTTACGCTAAATTGTGTACTCATTTACGCTGTTTTAGCTCACGTTTTACGCTAAAATCTATTTGAGCCAAAACCCGCGCACGATCGGACGCACGCGATTATTACGCCGTAATTTCGGGACCCATTTACGGTTACAAAACATATATACGATTTATGCTAAATTTTGTACTCATTTACGCTGTTTTGGTTCATGTTTTACGCTAAAATCTGTCCGAGTCAGAACCCGATCACGATGGGACGCGTGAGATTTTTACGCCACAATTTTCGGGCCGCATTCGCCGTTTCAAAACAGATCTACGATTTACGCTAAAATTCGTAATCATTTACGCTGTTTTTGTACACGTTTTACGCTAAAATATGTCCGAGTAAGAACCCGTGCCCGATAGAACGCACGCTGGTACGGGACGTGGCTATACCTGGCTGGGGCTTCCTGGTACTAATGGAAGCCCAGGGCTTCCATTACCTCGTCCCTATATATATATATATATATATATATTTCTTCCTCTCGTCGAACCTGTTCCAAACCTCTTACCTTTTTTCGCGAGATCACCGAATCGCGTCTTCTCGCGAACAGCATGCTGCCCGCGTCGGCTATCCTTGTCATTTTGGGCCCGCAGGCAAGCTCTGACTGTCTTCATCTAATTTTATCTAACCCGCCTAAGTCAGTCTGCCTTACACTGTCTCGCGCAATTGTGTTTTTCGCTCGGTCGCGGTCACCTCATTTTACCTCATCCCGTCGCGCAACGCCCCGCATGTCATGCGCGCAACCGCCTTGCCACACCACTCCTCTATATATACGCACACATCCCTCCTCGCCACCCCTCCACTTTCCCTAGATCAGATCCAGATCAGACAGAGTAGACGCCCTTCGGTTACCGATCGTCATACAAGGTGAGTACTCTTCTTCTCCCTTCGTCCCCCACGCGACACACTTCCTGCTCCGTTGCTTCCCTGCGCGGCCAGCCCTGCTCCCATCGCCCTTGGACCTCCGACGAGCCCCCGGCAAGCACTGCCCACTGCACGACACGGCCACCTCCGCTATTCTCCCTCTCGCGCCTCGGCCCCCTACGGATCGGCAAACGCATCGGCCAACGCAACTGCTCGAGCTCGCCCCTGCTAGGCGCGACCTCTGCTAGGCGCGACCAGCGGCTCGCGGCACGCGGCCGGCTGAGCTCGCCCTTGCTGGGTGCAGCCTGACGTGGCTCGTGGTGCGCGGCTGGCCGAGCTCACCCTGCAGCCAGCGCGGAACATGGCCCATGGCCCCGGCGAGATCCCTGCTAGCCGGCCTCCTCTCCCTCTATTCTCTGTTCCGTCCGTGGAAGAAGAAGCCCTGCTGTGTTTGTGCGTTTGGGAAGAAGGAGATGAGAAGAAACCAACCGTGCAGTTGGGATTTGGGAAGATGCTAGCCACACTAGATCGCACTCCTTTTCATCCTATGTGGTTGTGTCCCCATGTGGCCCTTCATGTGGTTTCGCTTCGACAAATAGAATCGCGCCACGTAGTTCAAATTAGAGAGACACTATTTATTCAATATAATTTGCGTCGTAAACCCGTCACGACTCGTTCCAGTTGCGTTAACTTCGTAACAACATCAATTTCGTATTAGTCACATTATTTTGGTATGACGCAAGCCTTAAGTAATTAATTATTTGTTCACTCGATAGTGGTTAAAGAACGACCTTCCAATTAAAACTAATTTATAGTTCTAACTTGTGTCTTACAAATACGTGTTAATTTGACTATGCCAACTAAACACTTTGAATTAATACTCGCTTAGTATATGCGTGAGATCTATTTAAGTATTTCTCGTATGTCGCGCATGTTGTTCCGCGCGCGAGGGTGTGCTGGGTCGCGCGTGTTGTTTTACGCGCGTCACCACACGTTGTTTTCGCGTGTCGCGCGTGCGGATCATGCGCATCGCCGCGCGTTGTCCGCGCGCTAGGTCGCGTGTGTTCGTGCGTCGTCGCATATTATTCGCACGTTGTTTGCGCGTCGTCGACATTCCTTCGCGTGTTCGTGTCGCACGTATCTCACGTGTCGATCACGTGTGTCGAGCGGCGTCTGCACGTTATAATAAATTGTGTTCGCTTATAAACACTCATGTTAATAATGTTAATTCGTCTGGTCGCATATTTTAGATTGTTAACTTAAGGTTTGCTCTACTAATAATTGTTAGATTAATATTCTAATTAGATTAAAAGTGTAGTGTTCAACTTGCGCTTTGATAATAAACATTAACATAGTTAATATTAATTTGAATACTTTTTATTTATTTAATACTTGTTTAGTTTAAGCACGTCATCTAATTAGTTTTTCTCCGCCTGTCGCGTGGCCTGTTCCGCATGCGGTGGCACGCTATTTCGCATGTCATTCGCGTGCTGCTGGTACGTCTTCGTTGTTCATTCGCGCGTTCATGCCACGCGTATGGTTCGTGTGTTGTCGCGTGCTGTTCGCGCGCGTCGTCACACGTTAGTCGCACAAAGTCACGTGTTGTCGTGCGTGCTGTCCGTGTGATCCTTCGCGCGTGCCGCAGGGTTGTTTCACGTGTCGTCGCGTGTGCTAATTCACACAATGTTCGCTCACGTCGCCGCTTGCATAAAATGCTATTCAAGCGCTTTGATAAAATTGCTTCGCCCCATCGTTCATGTTAAATAATTAATTTCTTGTTTAGCGCCAATTAGTTAAAATAATAGTTCGATCGAACCCGTTAAGCATTATGCCAACTTAGACGTTATATTCAATATTCGATTAATATAAGATGATATAATTTAGTGGTACCCGTTTATCGTGTTGTTTATAAATTTATTATATGTTTAAACATAGTGAGTCTTATGCGTCATGTTCATAAATATAATCCAACCAGTTTAAAAATGTGGTTTTCAATCAAATTACAATCTCGATAATGCCACATTAGATATTTCTTTAGAGTATCTTCCGCAAATAATTTATATTAATTAAAATCGACCTAGAACATAGGTTACACATTTATTATGTAAACCTTCCGAAAACCATACAGTCTCTGTGACGGAACCTCCCAAGTCATTAGGTCCACCTACAGTTGTTCTTGTCTAATGGACCTCAGACAACCCTATAGGTGCTCCTGAATCACTTGACAAGTTCGGTATCTGCTTTTCTTACCTTTTCCAAGAGTGTTTCACCTGTCACGCAGACATTACAGATCATCGGAGATACAAAAATGCGGAAGCGATTACATAAACTTACCTTTATTTAAAAGTAAGACAAAGTTATATATTACAGACTAGGATATAATTAACTGAGTGCAGAGTATAATTATTACAAGCCAAGGGAGGCAAAAAACCCCTCCCGATAAGTATCAACAAAAGTTTTTATGGAGGAACCTTTCCTCCCGCAGCTCTACTCTTGGTTTTCTTCTTCTGAGACCACCTTGGAACAGAAACAACAAAAGTTTGTCGCTTCTTCACCTAAAAACAATAGGGAATAAAACCCTGAGTATGTAATTACTCAGCAAGACTTACCCGACTAAAGAAAAGACTCTCAAGGGTATGCTGGTTATCAAGGAGTCAAGGTAAGATTTCTCAATAATCAAAGACTCTGTTTGCAGAAATGCTTACTAAAGTGGATCCTTAAAAATCCAAATTTTACTTGTCAGGTTAAGTAAGATTACCTGTCTCTAGAGTTCTTTCTACCCTAGTTCAATCACTTAACCTGCACTAGCCAATTTCTTAGCACCCTTAATCTTTACTGGAGTTCTACGTGTAAGTCAGTGACCAAGTATTCTTAACCGCGAAGGTACGGCGATCCGAATCGATTATACTCAGCTGAGGATCTCCGATCACACGACATATGTAGCACTTAACCCTTGCATATGTCAACCCACCACCGGGGTTCTTAAGACCAGATCAGGTTCACGCCAACCGAGAGCACAGATACACCACCGTCCAGCCTCTTGCCATGGAGGGTACACGCTACTCTCGCCATCTCTCCACTCCCATTGCGTGGTATCTTATTCTAGCCTTAGTCTGTCTGAGGCAAAGCTTACCCATGACAAGGCATGTGACCAGTTAAAGGGTCCTCGGTCATCAAGCCTACATCGAGACGGTCCTTAATCGACTTAGATGGAGACACTACACCGAGACTCTCCTTCTCGTGCAAGTCACCCGCCTGGTCTCAGCTTAATCAATTTCAATCCCAAAGTTTGGTACCTGGCAGAGGTACATCTTTTCCGATGTTGAACCCATCATGGCCATGATGGATCCACCATCAAATTTTAATTTCAAAAACATCCCTCCCACTTTGCCACATCATCTTTTGTAAAAACAAAATCTTTTTCTTTGCTAAAGCAAGACTAAGCATAGTAAAAACTTTTTATAAACAGGGATCCAAAGGAAGGTAATCAATTTCAAGAAAGGTAATGCAGGAATTGTTTTATCAATCAACTCATATCACCTAATGCATCAAGCAAGTGAGAAAGATTTTAAAAGAATCAAGGAGGTGGCAAATGCACCGGGGCTTGCCTTGGTTTACAGGTGATTCAGGCTCAGTTCCACAGATGTCAAAATAAAAAAAGTTGTCGGCCTGATGTTCCTAAGATGGTGGTGAAGTCTTCTCTCCTACTTCAACTTCTTCTTCGTTTTCTAAAGATAACCATACATAATAATGAATGCCCATGTAATGTTCATGAGAATGCAAAGATAATAAGAGTTTATTATCTAAGGTCTTGAATACAATTTTCCTTCATGGTTCTCCTTGAAACTAGGGTTTCCGGAGTCAGTAAAGGAATTCAAAGGGCAGGGGGTAGGGTTTTGAGTTCTAGTTATCAAACAAGGTCCAAATCAAACCAAACTCTACCCAAGGCTTCTAAATAATGTTTATAGTTCAAATAAAAAGTTTGGGGATTTTTGGAATTACTATCTGATTTCTAAAAATCCAGAAACAATGTTTTAAGCTATTTTAAATGCTCCAAAATTCATTATTTGATCTAAAAATCATGAAACTATTTTTAACAAAGTCTATGGAAAATTAGGAATATAGGAAAATTGGTTTGACATTTTTAGGATTTTTCTACCATTTTCTAGAATTGTTGGAGTCCTGCTAGAAAAAGAAAAGGAAAAAGAATGAACAGTCCTCGACCGATTTCAGCCCAAGCGGCCCAACTGTACAGGGAACAGGGGCGCGCCCACGCGCGCTCGCGCGCGTGACTACAACTTTGCAAATAAAACCCTGCAAGTTTGAATAACCCGAAGGAGTCCAAAACACTGTTTTAACAGTCACTGACATTTTGCAGAAATACCCTCCCATTTCTATTCCTTCTTCGAAGGACTCCCTGACCGCGACGCGCTTGTCGTTTGTCTCTGACACGGCCCGTGATGGCCATGGCTGGCGTTGACTGCTAAGGCCAACTATCGGGAAGGCATAACCGACCTAGGACGATCTAGGAACATCCATTTATTTGACATAAACCCTACTGGGAACTATCCGTCCACGATCATGGCGGAAACCGAGTTCATGAACACGCATTCCCGCCAAACCATGGCCGAATTGAGTAAACGAGTGCCATAGTGAGCTTTACAAGCATGCAGAGTCATGAAAACAATACTTGATTTGGACGGTGTCTTACCAGAGCGGGCTGGCCACGGGCGGGTTGTTCTTGGTGACGTGGCTGACCGAATTGGGGGAAATTGGTGATTCTCCGGCTAGGGTGGCTAATCGAGGGTGGGAGCGAGTGCTACGGCATTGCAATTTAGAGACGAAGGACAGAGCTCGGTTGATTTGAACGGAGGGGGTGGGGACGCAGTGAATTTATAGATGCACCGAGCTGCTACCATGGCTATGGTGATAACCATCGCCGGTCTTTACTGGCGATCAACGACAGCGTCAAACGATATCCATTCTTACGGGCTTGCCACGTCCCCGCCACGACAGTAATGCGGTCACACCGGTGCGGCGTGGATGAATGGAGGGGAGCGGCGCCGATGACCGGATATGGCCGGAATGAGGAGTGGCCACGTGGCAGCCAGAATTATTGCTCTCCACCGCGGCTATCTTACCCAGATCAAAAAGATCTTCGCGCGGAGATGCTCGCCGATCGACCATCCCGACCCCGGCACAAATCGTGGGGTGGATTGGTCATCGGCGGCGAGGCTGAAGCTTATCCACCCGGTACTGTACCATGGCGATGATCTTCAGTTGCCTGAACCGACCATCTTATTCCTTCTTGATCTCCGAATTCTTGTTAGGAACAGAGCAATCTCCCTTTATAAAATTTGTTCACCATGTATTAGTCTACAATCTAACTATAGGAGTCTTGGACTAAAACCGAGTGGATTCAAAAATATGGTGCATCAAACTTGGCCTCATCTCACTGGGACCATTTCTGACCTGGAGTTCAATTTCAGTTATCTAATCCCGTTCTGACAAAGCAACTTTGAGTTGGCTTTTCTCCAATTTTTGCATAACAACTAAGGGAGATGTCTGCATCAAAGTTGCTCTCCTATAATAGGTCTACAAAATTTATGTGGTGACCTAGGGCAAATTCTCACTAATTTGAAAGCTACAAATCTCCAAAGTTGAGCCAAATCTCTGATTTTCAGACTTAGTCTATATAGGGTTTAAGTGGTGCTTTTTTCAAATAAGCCCAACACTTAGGGTTTAACTTGCAAATTCACATATTTGTGATCCATTTGACTTAGGATACCTTATTGTCATGGTTTTTGCACTTTAGCCCCAAGAGTGGACTAATTTTGCACTTAACCCCCTAGGGTTTGGATTTAGGGTTTTCCCAGGGTTCCAATTAGGATTTTTGGTATCTCAGGGATGTAAATGCAATGTAGGTCCATCCTTGGTAACATTATATGATTATTTCACTTAAACTTTATGGTTTTTCTTAATTTGGCTCATGTTTTACCCCTCAGATCCCTATTTGAGGTTAAGTACCCTACACTAGGGTCTTATTTGCAAAATGCCATAACAATACAACTTGCTTGAAATTTTTGCCTAGTGAATGCATCCTAGGTGTGTCAACATATGAAATGCTGATGCTTATGATGTTATGCTCAGGTTTTAGTAACAGTAACACCAGGGGTGTTACATCCTTCCCCCCCATAAAAGAATCTTGTCCCGAGATTAAAAGTCCTAGGGTAAGTAGTGGAAAAGGAAATGCTTCACATTTTTATTTCCTGAGTTTTGGTACAAGGCAGGGGTGGTTTGGGGCTCACTCCTTTATTACAACAATGTTATACACTTTACAGATTACAAGAGGCTAAAAAGCCTGGGAAATTCTTGTCTAAGAAATCTTGAGTTTCCCAAGTAGCCTCATCTTCAGAATGCTAGTTCCACTGTATCTTATAAAACTTGAGAGTTTTTCTTCGGGTAACCCTGTCCTTTTGATCTAAGACTCGAATAGGGTGCTCAGAATATGTCAAGTCTGGCTCCAGGACAACATCTGTTACTTCAATGGTCCGATCTGGAACCCGAAGACATTTCTTTAACTGAGACACGTGGAACACATTATGTACAGTAGACAAGGTTTCGGGTAACTAAAGTCGATATGCTACTGGTCCATATCTTTCAAGGATAGGAAAAGGACCAATATACCGGGGTGCAAGCTTCCCTTTAACCCCGAAACGCGATACGCCCTTCATTGGCGAGACTTTTAGATAGACATAATCTCCCACGAGAAAGTATAAGGGTTGTCGTCGCTTGTCTGCATAACTTTTCTGATGAGCTTGAGCTTTCTTTAAATTATGAATTATTCTTTGCACTTTTTCTTCGGTCTCTTTCACCATATCAGGCCTGAAGAAGTACCTTTCACCAGGTTCAGACCAATTTAGCAGAGTACGACATCGTCGTCCATATAAAGCTTCGAAGGGTGCCATCTTAATGCTTTCTTGATAGCTATTATTATATGAGAACTCCACTAATGGTAAACAATCATCCCATTTCTGTGGGAATTCTAGAACACATGCCCGCAGCATATCTTCGAGTATCTGATTTATCCTCTCAGTCTGCCCACTGGTTTGAGGATGATAGGTTGAACTATGAAGCAACTTAGTACCCAGGGATTTATGAAGTTCTTCCCAAAATTTGGATACGAATTGAGGTCCACGATCCAACACTATAGTCTTCGAAATACCGTGCAAACTGAGAATGCGAGCAATATATAATTCCGCATAGGTGAGAACTGGGTAATATGTCTTGACTGGTAGAAAATGAGCAATTTTCGTGAGCCGATCAATAATAACCCAGATAGAATCATACCCTTTCGCGGTTTTGGGCAATCCCACAATAAAGTCCATACTAATATCTTCCCATTTCCATGTTGGTATTGGTAGAGATTGTAATGGACCAGCAGCCTTCATGTGTATGGCCTTGACACATTTACAAGTGTCACATCTAGCCACGTAGCGTGCGATTTCAATCTTCATCTTCGTCTACCAATAATGCTGTTTCAGATTTTGATACATCTTAGTGCTTCCGGGATGAATAGAATAGCGACTAATATGTGCTTCATCCAGGATTTTCTAGCAGACTTCTTCATTCTTTGGCACAACTATGCGGCTGTTGAACCATATAACACCTTGGTCGTCTTCTCTGAAACAATTGGCCTTTCCAGCCCTTATCTTCTCACGTACATGTTTCATACCCTTATCATCCTTTTGTGCGTCAATTATCCTTTGTAGGATGACTGACTCTAGCTTCAAGTGAAGAAGTCCCTTGCTGAATCATTCCCAGGTTCAGATCTTCCATCTCCTGGCACAATGTAATGTCAGAAGTCCTCATGGTTAAACAATGGCAGGAGGCCTTGCGACTGAGTGCATCTGCCACTACATTTGCTTTGCCTGGGTGATAATGGATCTCCAGTTCATAATCTTTAATAAGCTCGAGCCATCTCCTTTGTCTCATATTGAGCTCTGACTGGGTAAAGATGTATTTCAAACTTTTGTGGTCTGTATAAATATGACAGACATTTCCCAGTAGATAATGACGCCATATCTTCAGGGCATGAACCACTGCAGCTAGCTCCAGATCATGAGTGGGATAATGCTCCTCATGCCGGCGCAACTGCCTTGAAGCATACGCGATTACTCAGCCCTCTTGCATTAATACGCAGCCGAGACCACTGCCTGATGCGTCACAATACACATCAAAGGGCTTATTAATGTCCGGTTGAGCCAATACCGGAGCAGTGGTTAATAATATCTTCAATTTCTCAAAAGCTTCATTACACTTTGAAGACCAATTGAATTTAGTCTCATTCTTCAATAGACTTATGATTGGCTTCACAAGCTTAGAAAAATCTGGTATAAATTGGCGGTAATAGCCAGCTAGTCCAAGAAAGCTTCGGACTTGATGAACAGTGGTTGGGGGTTTCCACTCCAAAATATCCTTGACTTTGCTGGGATCTACCGCAATCCCATTGGCAGATAACACATGCCCCAAGAATTGGATTTCTTCCAGCCAGAACGCGCATTTACTGAATTTAGCATATAATTGATGTTCTCTTAAGCGCGTCAATACGATCCGTAAGTGTTGAGCATGCTCCTCTTCATTCTTTGAATATATCAAAATATCATCTATGAAGACCACCACAAGTTTGTCCAACTCGGGCATGAATACCGAGTTCATCAGATAAGTGAAGTGGGCAGGAGAATTCGTCAGTCCTGAAAGACATCACCAAGTATTCAAATAAACCATACCGCGTAGTGAATGCGGTTTTGGGTATATCCTTGGGCCTAATACGGATCTGATAATAGCCTGACCTGAGATCAATTTTGGAAAATACCCTTGCTCTAGTCAGTTGATCTAATAGAATATCAATCCGAGGGAGAGGATACTTATTCTTGATAGTGACCTCATTAAGGGGTCGATAATCCACGCACAGCCGCAATGTCTGATCCTTCTTCTTGACGAATATGGCTGGACAAACCCATGGTGACGAGCTTGGCCGGATGAATCCTTTTTCAAGTAGATCTTGCAATTGAATCTTGAGTTCTGCCAATTCATTTGGAGGCATCCGGTACGATCTTCTAGAAATGGGAGCCGTACCGGGCTTCAACTCAATTACAAACTCTACATCTCTTTCGGGCGGCAATCCAGGCAAATCTTCTGGAAAGACGTCTGAGAACTCACATACTACCGGAATATCCTTGATCTCCGGTATAATGGCTTCATTAATTCTGCCAATTGGCCTAGCTGGAATAGCTATGGGGATAGACAAAAGAGTTTCTTCCTAGCCATAACTCAACCTGACTGTTCTCAGCTTAGTGTTGAGAACTGCCTTATGTTGGGCCAACCAATTCATGCCAAGATTACGTCTATGTCTTGGCCTTTCAGAACAATCATCTTAGTAGGAAAGTCCCGTCCACCAATGTTATGGGCACTTGGTAAGCCACTTCTTTAGTAAAGATTTGTCCCCCAGGCGAATGTATTTTAAACCCTTCCCTTGATTCAGTACATGGAATGCAATGTTTCTCCACGAACTTTTTGCTTATGAAAGTATGTGATGCACCTGAATCAAAGAGAATAAGTGCAGGGTGGTTGGCTACGAGGAACGTACCCATCATCACCGGTTCGCCCTCCGGTGTGGTAGCCACTTGAGTGTAGTAAACTCGTCCTATTTTCTTTGTATTCCAACCCGTAGTATTGTTGCCAGCATTTCCCTTGGAGCTTCCAGAACTCTGTTGATTATTTGCTTGATTTTGCCTTGGGTACAGACAGTCTTTAATGAAATGTCCGGACTTCCCGCAGTTGAAACAGCCAGTAGATGAGCTTGGAAGAGTGGGGAAACGAGTGCTAGGGGCACCCGGCTGATTTGTAGTAGTAGGAGCAGGAGTAGGATAGA
Organism: Zea luxurians; assembly: GCA_029449295.1. Classification (NCBI taxonomy): domain Eukaryota; kingdom Viridiplantae; phylum Streptophyta; class Magnoliopsida; order Poales; family Poaceae; genus Zea; species Zea luxurians. The sequence goes on along the minus strand of JAOPSE010000001.1, from coordinate 35,798,882 downwards.
TAAACACTGGTTGTTTGAATGGGAAGGAGGGTGGGCGTGATGAAGAACGACCCTAATTAAAAGGCCGGATAACTAACCGTTGCCTTTTCTCGGGGCCCTGATTAGGCCTGTTGCCTCCATTCCCCTTGGACTTTCCAGAACTTGTACATTTAGATTCAACTGCCAGCGCTGTGCTGACAGCCCTTCCATATGTGAGGTCGATGCATGTAGCCATTTTCCTTTGCATCTAGTCATTTAAACCCCTCATGAAACAATTCTTCTTCTTTATGTCGGTGTTGACTTGGTCAATCGCATACTGAGATAAGTGATTAAATTTATTGAGATACTGGGTGACAGTATCTCCGCCTTGCTTCAACTTCATGAATTCCTTCTGTTTCATGTGGAGGAGTCCTTCAGGTATGTAATGCTCACGGAAGGCCAGCTTGAATTCTTCCCATGTAATCTGATGATCGGTCGGCTGAACGGCCACAAAGTTTCCCCACCACGTACTGGTAGGGCCAAGCAATTGCTGAGCTGCAATCAGGGGCTTTTGAGTTTCTGAACATCGAAGAAGCCCAAAATTTTGCTCAATGACGTGGATCCATTCATCTGCCTCTAAAGGATCTTCTGCCTTGACGAACAACGGAGGGCGCGTCTCGGAGAAGTCCAAATAAGATGTCTCCCGGGGGCCTTGCGGATAGGCCCGTCCGCCTTGTTGTTGAAGTGGTTGGCCTGCCATCTCCCGCAGAAAGCAGGTATTTTCTGCTGTAGCGTTTACCAAGGCAGCGATGGCGTCGGCAAGTGTCGGGGGTACTGGAGGTGGATTCGGGGTCGCCTCCCTCCCACGAGAGGTACCAGCCCCATCCTGAGCGCGAGTCCTGGAAGGCATCTGAGGCAAAGAACATTGGGAGCAATATGATATGCCATACAAACCATCCATTTCACATTACTTTAAAAGGTAATGTTATAGACTCGTACTTTACAATAGGATTACACCCCCTATTACACAATAGTACTACTTCTATACTATACTATTCCTGCTTCCGGTCACTCTTGGTAGCCTCACTGTCGGGCGTAGGAGACCACTCATCGACCAACTTCATAGAGGGAGGGGGCCTGAAAAGGTCCGATTCGCCACCAAAAGCTTCTCCCACTACTTGAGAAGGTCTGGCTTCTGTCCCGATAAGATCCGCAGGTACACTGGGGTGTAGTTGTGAGTACAATACATGAACTTCTTCATGTAGAGTATTACAATAAGCCTGCAAGGTATCAATAGCTGAGCTAAGCTCTTCTACTCGGGCTCGAGCTTTTGCCTCCTTAGCCCAGGCAAGCGAACGAGAGTGAACCGCCCATTCAAGCGCTAGATCTCGATCTACGAGCTAATCTTGCAGGCGGCGGATGTCACTTCTCAATTCATTAATCCTCTCGCCATCCGCGACCCATATGTTATTCCTGCGACGAAGTTCCGTTTGAAGCTGATTAACTTGAACTTCTAAGTCCCCAATTGGATCGTTACTGTCGCTACTGCTATTGTCATGTCTCGGGGCAAGTTGGTGACGAGGTACACCGATCGGCCCGGTTGACTTGCGGGCAGTCTTTCTTGTACGTGGCGGCATTTTTGCTAAGGGGAAATCTTATTAGCATAGTTCTTAGCATGATGCATGTGTAATTACAGAACCAACCTTCTATACATTGCACTCTTCCTATCTGGTCTTTCATATAAACTCTTCAGAAATAGTAGATAAGAAGGGAAGAAATTTTCTAGATGAGTCTTAGAAAATTCTTTTGAAGATGACTCATAATATCTGCAGAGATGGGCTTTGCTCTGATACCAGCTGTGATGGAACCTCCCAAGTCATTAGGCCCACCTACAGTTGTCCTTGTCCAACGGACCTCAGACAACCCTGTAGGTACTCCTGAATCACTTGACAAGTTCGGTATCTGCTTTTCTTACCTTTCCCAAGAACGTTTCACCCGTCACACAGACATTACAGACATCGAAGATACGAAAATGCGGAAGCGATTACATAAACTTACCTTTATTTAAAAGTAAGACAAAGTTATATATTACAGACCAGGATATAATTAACTGAGTGCAGAGTATAATTATTACAAGCCAAGGGAGGCAAAAACCCCTCCCGATAAGTATCAACAAAAGTTTTTATGGAGGAACCTTTCCTCCCTCAGCTCTACTCTTGGTTTTCTTCTTTTGAGACCACCTTGGAACAGAAACAACAAAAGTTTGTCGCTTCTTCACCTAAAAACAATAGGGAATAAAACCCTGAGTATGGAATTACTCAGCAAGACTTACCCGACTAAAGAAAAGACTCTCAAGGGTATGCTGGTTATCAGGGAGTCAAGGTAAGGTTTCTCAATAATCAAAGACTCTATTTGCAGAAATGCTTACTAAAGTGGATCCTTAAAAATCCAAATTTTACTTGTCAGGTTAAGTAAGATTACCTGTCTCTAGAGTTCTTTCTACCCTAGTTCAATCACTTGACCTGCACTAGCCAATTTCTTAGCACCCTTAATCTTTACTAGAGTTCTACGTGTAAGTCAGTGACCAAGTCTTCATAACCGTGAAGGTACGGCGATCCGAATCGATTATACTCAGCTGAGGATCTTCGATCACACGACATATGTAGCACTTAACCCTTGCATATGTCAACCCGCCACCGGGGTTCTTAAGACCAGATCAGGTTCACGCCAACCGAGAGCACAGATACACCACCGTCTAGCCTCTTGCCACGGAGGGTACACGCTACTCTCGCCATCTCTCCACTCCCATTGCGTGGTATCTTATTCTGGCCTTAGTCTACCCGAGGCAAAGCTTACCCATGACAAGGCATGTGACCAGTTAAAGGGTCCTCTGTCATCAAGCCTACATCGAGACGGTCCTTAATCGACTTAGACGGAGACACTACACCGAGACTCTCCTTCTCGTGCAAGTCACCCACCCGGTCTCAGCTTAATCAATTTCAATCCCAAAGTTTGGTACCTGGCAGAGGTACATCTTTTCCGATGTTGAACCCATCATGGCCATGATAGATCCACCATCAAATTTTAATTTCAAAAACATCCCTCCCACTATGCCACATCATATTTTGTAAAAACAAAATCTTTTTCTTTGCTAAAGCAAGACTAAGCATAGTAAAAACTTTTTATAAACAGGGATCCAAAGGAAGGTAATCAATTTCAAGGAAGGTAATGCAGGAATTGTTTTATCAATCAACTCCTATCACCTAATGCATCAAGCAAGTGAGAAAGATTTTAAAAGAATCAAGGAGGTGGCAAATGCACCGGGGCTTGCCTTGGTTTATAGGTGATTCAGGCTCAGTTCCACAGATGTCAAAATAAAAACAGCTGTCGGCCTGATGTTCCTGAGATGGTGGTGAAGTCTTCTCTCCTTCTACTTTAACTTCTTCTTTGTTTTCTAAAGATAACCATACATAATAATGAATGCCCATGTAATGTTCATGAGAATGCAAAGATAATAAGAGTTTATTATATAAGGTCTTGAATACAATTTTCCTTCACGGTTCTCCGAGAAACTAGGGTTTCCAGAGTCAGTAAAGGAATTCAAAGGGCAGGGGGTAGGGTTTTGGGTTCTAGTTATCAAACATGGTCCAAATCAAACCAAACTCTACCCAAGGCTTCTAAATAATGTTTAGAGTTCAAATAAAAAGTTTGGGGATTTTTGGAATTACTATCTAATTTCTAAAAATCCAGAAACAATGTTTTAAGCTATTTTAAATGCTCCAAAATTCATTATTTGATCTAAAAATCATGAAACTATTTTTAACAAAGTCTATGGAAAATTAGGAATCTAGGAAAATTGGTTTGACATTTTTAGGATTTTTTACCATTTTCTAGAATTGTTGGAGTCCTGCTAGAAAAAGAAAAGGAAAAAGAATGAACAGTCCTGGGCCGATTTCAGCCGAGGCGGCCCAACTGTACAGGGAATAGGGGCGCGCCCACGCGCGCTCACGCGCGCGACGGCGACATTGCAAATAAAACCCTGCAAGTTTGAATAACCCGAAGGAGTCCAAAACACTGTTTTAACAGTCACTGACATTTTGCAGAAATACCCTCCCATTTTTATTCCTTCTCCAAAGGACTCCCTGACCGTGGCGCGCTTGCCGTTTGTCTCTGACGCGGCCCGTACTGGCCATGGCTGGCGTTGACTGCTGAGGCCAACTATTGGGAAGGCATAACCGACCTAGGACGATCTAGGAACATCCATTTATTTGACATAAACCCTATTGAGAACTATCCGTCCACGATCATGGCAGAAACCGATTTCATGAACACACGTTCCCGCCAAACCATGGCCGAATTGAGTAAACGGGTGCCACAGTGAGCTTCACAAGCATGCAGAGTCATGAAAACAATACTTGATTTGGATGGTGTCTTACCAGAGCGGGCTGGCCACGGGCGGGTTGTTCTTGGTGACGCGGCTGTTGGGGCCATGCTTCGTTGCGCCGAAGGTCTTACACGAAGAAGCAGCTTCGGCTGAAGTTGTTCCCAGGAGATGGCCGAAGGTTCCTTTTCATGGAGCTTCGGCATTACAAACCGACATAGAGATAGAATGACCTTTTTATCCATAGAGGTCTGAGTCAATGTTGTAAACTTTTGTAAGGGGCATAATTGTAATTCGTCACAGGCTGTGTCCTGTGTCTATAAATAGATGAACAGTACCCCCGTACTGCTCACGCGAACTTGACATTTGCTTTCGCATCACACCTGTACTTTTGCCTTCCTCAGGACCGAAGGTACATTTGTAATTTGAAGTCATTTATATTCATTCATGATAATAAAAATGGAGATGATTCTATGATAATATTTAAATGTTTATTTTATACCTCATGAATTGTATGAACGCTTCGTTGCTTATCATTATACTCACGAAGGTACGTCCTTCATAACCTTCGTCCGAAATTCTTTATATCCTGAAGGGATATAATGTTTTGGAGGACGAAGGACTTTAACACTTAACATTTTCTATGTTGCCTTCTTCTTAACTCTTAGCATTTGAGAACAAGCCCCCAACATTGGCGCCCACCTCCGGTGAACTCCCACTTTTCTGAGCTGATGGCTTCGTTCAACAATCAAGCTGAAGCTGCTTCGGCTTCGAAGATGGTGCTCCCGATAACAGGCGGTTCTTGCTCAGAGCCGGCTAACAAGAAGCAGAAGAAGGAGGCTCAGAGAAGGGTGCAGCATGTTGGAGTGCAGGGACCCTTCATCAGGTCAAAATGGTCCCACATTCCAATTACTTTCTCTCAGGAAGACCTTCAGCTTAAGGATTATCCTCACAATGATGCCATGGTTATCTCTTGCGTGATCAAAGGATTTCTGGTCCACAATGTCTTAGTTGATACAGGCAGTGCAGCTGATATTATATTTGCTAAGGCTTTCAGACAAATGCAAGAGCCCGAAGACAAGATCCACGATGCTACGCACCCTCTTTGTGGCTTCGGAGGGCGGCAGATTGTAGCACTTGGGAAGATTACCATGCCGGTAACCTTCGGATTTGTTAACAACACAAGGACTGAGCAAATTGTGTTTGATATTGTTGACATGGAGTATCCTTACAATGCTATCATTGGTCGCGGTACTCTTAATGCCTTCGAAGCAATTCTTCACCCAGCTTATCTCTGCATGAAGATACCTTCGGACCAAGGGCCTATTGCTATTCATGGAAGCCAGGAAGCTGCTAGAAGGGCCGAAGGAAGCTGGACTGACTCTAAAGCAATCCATAACATAAATGGAGCTGAAGCTTGTGAACAGTACAAATTCAGAAGGGAGAAAGCAGCTTCAGCAGATCAGCCGAAGCCCATGCTATTGTGTGAGGACATAGCAGAGCAGAAGGTGCTGTTGGGCTCGCAATTATCTGAAGACCAGGAGAAAACCTTGATAAGGTTTTTATTCAACAACAAAGATGTTTTTGCATGGTCAGCTAATGATCTCTGTGGAGTAAATCGGGATGTTATTGAACATTCGCTCAATGTTGACCCATCCTTCAGACCCCGAAAGCAGAGGCTTCGGAAGATGTCGGATGACAAGGCCGAAGGGGCTCGCAATGAAGTAAAAAGACTCCTCAGTGCAGGAGTTATCAGAGAAGTAAAGTATCCAGAGTGGCTAGCTAACACTGTTATGGTGAAGAAGGCCAATGGCAAGTGGAGAATGTGTATCGATTTTACAGATCTCAACAAGGCTTGTCCGAAGGACGAATTCCCGCTGCCAAGGATAGACTCTTTAGTCGATGCAGCAGCTTCTTCAGAGCTCATGAGTCTCCTGGACTGCTACTCAGGCTATCATCAAATCTGGATGAAGAAGGAAGATGAGCCGAAGACTAGCTTCATAACCCCAAGTGGCACATATTGCTATCTTCGGATGCCTGAGGGGCTCAAAAATGCTGGAGGAAGCTTCAGCAGAATGACTGCGAAGGTCCTCCAGTCTCAGATAGGCAGAAATGTGTTGACTTATGTCGATGACATCATTGTAAAAAGCACGAAGCAGGAAAATCATATTGCTGATTTGCAGGAGACCTTCGCCAGTTTCAGGCAAGCTGGTTTGAAGCTGAATCCAGAAAAATGTGTCTTCGGGGTGAAGAAGGGGAAATTTCTTGGATGCTTGGTTTCAACAAAGGGAATCGAAGCTAATCCAAATAAAATCGAAGCTATACTTCGAATGGAGCCACCAACCACAAGAAAGGGGGCCCAAAGATTGACAGGAAGGCTGGCATCTCTCAACAGATTCATATCCAGATCAGCAGAAAGAAATTTACCCTTCTTCGAGGTGCTGAAGTCAGCTGAAGTCTTTCAATGGGGACCAAGCCAACAAAAAGCCTTCGAAGAGCTGAAGCAATATTTGATAGATCTAACAACATTAACTCCACCAACGCCAGGGGCTCCTCTGTTGTTATATGTGGCAGCTTCGCACTCAGCAGTAAGTGCGGCACTTGTCCAGGAGAAGTTTGATGGCCAAGTCAAGAAGCAGGTCCCAGTATATTTTGTATCTGAAGTCCTTAGTATATCAAAGAAAAATTATACAGAGCTGGAGAAGGTATTATATGCCGTTTTAATGGCATCCAGGAAGCTTCGGCATTATTTTCAGGCATACAATATTATTGTTCCTTCTTCGCAGCCGTTGAAGGATATCATGAGAAATAGAGAAGCTACTGGACGGATTGGAAAATGGGCTGCAGAGCTCAATGAATTTTACATTGATTATGTGCATAGATCCTCGATCCAGTCTCAAGCATTGGTAGATTTCATTGCCGACTGGACGCCAGGGGCTCAGGATGAAGAAGCAAATAAAGATGCCGAAGTGTGGACAATGTTTTGTGATGGCTCTTGGGGAACCTTCGGAGCAGGTGCAGCCGCTGTGTTGGTCTCACCATCCAAGGTTAAAACTTGTTATGCAGCAAGACTTGATTTCAGCTGTACAAACAATATTACTGAGTACGAAGCCCTGCTCCTGGGCCTTCGGAAATTAAAGGCAATGGGAATCAGAAGGGCGATTCTTAAAACTGATTCACAGGTCGTTTCGGGTCATATTGACAAAAGTTGCAAGGCTAAAGATCCGAAGCTTGAAAAATATCTAGACACGGTCCGAAGGATCGAAGCCTCCTTCGAAGGATTTTCTGTCAAGAATATCCCTCGAGGACAAAATGAGCATGCTGATTTGCTAGCAAAGTCTGCAGCACAGGGGCTGCCGTTACCTTCGGATGTGTTCTTCGAAACAATAAAGGCACCTTCAGTGGACCTCCTGGAAAGAGCAGTCCTCAACATATCTCCTGCTTACAGCGAAGATTGGAGAACTGAAATCATCTCTTACCTTCAGGGTAAGTTCCTTTCAGATGACGAAGCTTATAATAAAAGGATAGAGGCAAGAGCTCGTCCGTATGTCATGATAGAAGGGGAGTTATACAAACATGGAGTTTGCGCTCCGCTGCTCAAGTGCTTATCTAGAACCGAAGGTATAGAGTTGATGAAAGAAATACATGCAGGCCTGTGTGGGTCCCACATTGGATCTAGGCCGTTACTTGGAAAAGTCTTCCGCCAAGGGTTTTATTGGCCGAAGGCAGCTTCGGATGCAGCGGAGTTAGTTCAAAAGTGCGAAGGTTGTCAGAAATGTGCAAGAGATCAAAAGCAACCTTCGTCTTTGACACAGCTGATACAACCCATCTGGCCATTGCAAAGGTGGGGCCTTGACTTGTTAGGTCCATTACCACCGGCTCAAGGGAATCTAAAATATGTTATAGTAGCTGTGGAGTATTTTTCTAAATGGATCGAGGCGAAGCCATTAGCCACAATAACTTCGGCCACTGTCCAAAAGTTTTTCTGGCAGAATATTGTCTGTCGCTTCGGGGTACCGAAGGCCATCACTGTAGATAATGGAACGCAGTTCGACTCTGAAGCTTTCAGAAATTTTTGTGATCAAATCGGTACGAAGATCCACTTTGCATCAGTCAGGCATCCGGAGTCAAATGGGCTCGTTGAAAGGGCCAACGGCATTATAATGACAGGAATAATGAAGTTAATCTTCAATCAACCCAGGGGAAAGTGGCCAGATCAGTTAACCAAAGTGGTGTGGAGCCACAATACAACAACATCAAGGTCTACAGGTTTTACTCCATTCAAGTTATTATTCGGTGACGAAGCAATAACTCCGGAAGAAGCTAAAGCTGGATCAATAAGAGTAGTAGCTTCGGCAGAATCAGGTCCTGAAGATGCTTGTCTTGTGGAAAAAGATGCTTTAGAAGGGATCAGGCTTCAAGCTGTGGAGAATATCAATAAATACCAAGCTGAAACATTCAAATGGCGAGATAGAAAGGTCCGGCTAAAAAATATTGAGCCGGGACACTTGGTGCTTCGGAGAGTAGCCAACCCAGATACAGTGGGCAAGCTACAGTTGAAATGGGAAGGACCTTTCTTAGTAGTATCTTCGTCAAGGCCTGGTTCGTACAGATTGAAGGACATGGATGGCAACGAAGTTCCAAGATCTTGGAATGCGGATGAGCTTCGGCGATATTATGTATAACTTGATGTAACTTTTTATGTTTTTTCTTTTCTGTTTCATGGCACCCTTTTCCTTTCTAAAGGGGGAGAAAGGTTTTTAATGGGGCCATCACATGTAATTTCCTTTTTAGTTTTATAAGAGCAAAATCCCCCAAAGAATGTAAATGTAAAAAGCTGAGAACGCACCATCGAGTGCCGAAACTGAAAAAGCGAAGAAGCTCCAAAGACGTTCCTAAGGGAATGCAGAGCTTACAGCGAAAAGTCAACGCTGATACCGCCGAAAGTAAAAGGCGAAGAAGCTCCAAAGACGTTCCTAAGGGAATGCAGAGCTTACAGCGAAAAGTCAACGCTGATACCGCCTAAGTAAAAGGCGAAGAAGCTCCAAAGTCGTTCCTAAGGGAATGCAGAGCTGATGTGTGGTTGTTTCTAAGGAAATAATGGCTGAGAGTGTGGCTTCGGATATATGTTTTGGACATTCATTCGCACATTACATTACATCATAGCATTTGCATTCATAAGCATTCATTCATAGCATTTGCGTTCCTAAGTGGTTGTTTCGGCAAAAAGAAGAAGCGGTCTTTTATGCTTCGTTGTGTACAAAAAAGAAAGCTTCGGCAAAAAGAAGAAGCGGTCTTTTATGCTTCGTTGTGTACGAAAAGAAGGGAAGGTGTTTTTTCGCCTTCGGCTCAAAATACTAATTTCGTCCACATCAAAGCGCCTTAATAAAAGGGTAAGAATATATTACAAGGTATGTACAAAGTTCCTTGAGAACAGTTTAATTGTATTTACAAAAGTTGTTACAAAAGTCTCCTGAGTTTTTTCTATAGTATACTCCTACTGATCTTCACTGAGCTTCAGCTTCGGCGACATATTTTAAGCATCATCTTCAGCTTCGTCATCCTACATGAATCAAGGTATCGCGAGTAAAAATCAAGTGTGAAGGAGAAGGTAAGTACAAAGTATGATTTCTTACTGGTTCAAGATGACTTCGAGCTTCGTCTCCAGCCTTCTCTCGCCCGCCTTTTGTCCATATCATTTTTATAAATCTATTTGAGATGCTTCGGGCGAGGTCAGGAATATCGTCTAGAATTGATGGAGACAGGGCGAAATTGGGCCTGTTGACGATTTTTCCATGCTCGCAGCCGGCCTTCAGGAACGCTGCAGCGGTACCCCGAGAAGCTACCCAGGCACAGAAGTCACCGTGCCCGGCTATAACTTCGTCAAGCTCTTCAATTTCAGCTTCAATATGATCGAAGGCTTTTGGCAAATTTTCAGCTGAAGGGTTGAACTTCCCACTGCTGGCTCCAACTGAGTAAAAGATCTTTTTTAATTGCTCAATACAGTTGTTGCTAAATTTCAAACATTTGTCTTGAAGGCTTGTTAATAGTTTCTTCAAATCTGAGCTGGTTTGGACTTCGGCCTCAAGTTTTGAACTAAGCTCTAGTTTCTCTTGTTCAAATTGTTTTGCTTGGCAGATAAGCTTCGAATTCAATTCTGATACTTTAGCTTCAGTCTCTGCCAGCAAGCCTTCAATTGTTTGGAGTTCAAAGTCTTTCTTTTCAATAATAGCTGATTGCTCTTTTATCTTGCCCTCTAGATTTTCGATTATAGCTTCGTGTTTCTTATCCTCTAGATCTTGCTGCATCCTCAAAGCTTTGCTTAGTAGCATGCTCTGCAAATAAACAACCTTCGTTAGGAATATTTCCATTATTAAAAAAACAATAGAAGTCAGAGAAAAGTTGTTTACCTTGAAATTGGAATAAAATAAGCTGCCGACGATATGTTGTCGTCGGTAGCGGCTGATATCTGTTTCTAGCTTCGGAAAACCGATACTCTTTGATAGAGTACCGATGACCTTAGCCCCAGTTGGATCCCGGATGCAGCCCAATTTTTCATCATCAATGCCTCCAAATAGAAGAGCTCCTGGCTTGTATCCGCAAGATTTGGCATATTCCTTAAGCTCTTCTATTTCGGCCTTCGACAGTTTTTGCCCAACTAAATTTTGAAATGTGTAGGCTTCGTCGTCCGAAGTGTCTTCGGCTATTTCTTTCCTCTTCCCAGGCACTGTGGCCATGGTTTCTTCAGCAGCGGTGGCAGCTTCTTCTGCAGCCATGTCTATCAAAATTTTGTTGATGTCTTCAATGGTAGTTTCTAAGTTCACATCTTCGGCTGTAGCGGCTTCGGTAGCCGCGACCTCCGAAGGTGCGACTTCGACGTTTGTTGTGCCCTCAACAGCTGACGTTTTCTGAATTGACGCCCTCGGTGGCGTCTTGTCAATAACTTCGGTCACTGCAATAATTCTTTGCCTTTTTGTTTTGGTTATCTTCATTTTTTCCGGCTCCTCCACCTTTCGAAAAAGCTTCGTCAGTTGAGGCCCTAATGGACTTAGCTTCGTGGGCACGGGTTCAGTCATTACCTTTAAGATTTCCTCCACGTCGTCGGCAGAAGGTGGTGCAGGAGTCCCCTCTTCATCGGATAATTTTCGCTTTGGAGTTGATATTTTTCTCTTCTTGGGAATTTTCTTCTCTTTTGGTGGTTTTTCTTCATCCTTGTTCAAAGTTTCGGCCACTCTTTTCCTTTTTTGGCCCTCAGCACCCTTGTTCAGCCGTTCATAGTCAGGGTACTCGAAGCCCAGGGCATCAAGCACTCGGTTCAGCCTTCGCTTCGGACGGGTGCCGAAGGCCGCGGTCATCAGTTGATCTTCTTTTTTGGAATAATTCCCAAGAATTTCATTGCACATCACCTCAACTGTGTCCAGCCACTCTTGGCAAGGCTTTTTAAAGTATTTCTTGAATTTGAAATGGTAGGGAAGCCGGACAAGTTCCCCCTTCTTCTTCTCCCCCTCTAGCTTTGGCATTTCCCATTCTTTTAGAGTAGGGAAGACTCTGAACGCCAAGAATTCTTGAACCAGATCCCTGGTACCGATATGCTCTGAAATAATTTCAAACTCACTCAGTGCAGCCCAGGTGGGACCTTCTAAAGTCATGTGGCATCGCGGCCTTGTTTCTCCGAAGATTAATTCAAGTGGACTTTGTACCAACTTTTCTTCGTCTTCGTCAACTTTCACATAAAACCACTCAGACTTCCAGCCTGCCGGCCATTTGCTTCGGTAGCTAATAACAGGGAACTTTGTTGTTTTCCGGTAGGCAAAATTGTAGCAACCGAAGTTATCATGTAATCCATCTTTTCTGGCCTTCGTTTGGTAATGTAACTCGTGAACTCGACAGAAACTGTCGGCAAACGGCTCCACTGCCTGGCTTCGGAGGGCCCAGATATAGACATTAAGCCTAACGATAGCGTTAGGAGTCAATTGATGAAAGTAAATACCAAACTTTTTCAATACATCTGCAATAATTCCATGAAGAGGGAATCTCAGCCTAGCCTTTAAAAAGCTCTTGAAAATGACAATCTCGTCCTTCTCTGGCTTCGGGGTAGTTTCTTCTCCCCCGAAGCGAAGTAGCTTCTTCTGATTTTCACTGAAATAACCTGCCTTCACCATCTTGGAAAGATCAGCCTTTGAAACAGTCGATTTCCCGAAGTCCAAGTGACTGGGCTTGCTGGGCATGGCAATGCGATAGTCATCTTCGGGATCAGTTTCTTCAATGTTCTCTTCTTCTCCTTCGACAGTTGTCGGGTCTGCTTCAGCAGCGGGCATTTCTTCCGCAGTCACCAGTCCGGAACGCTGCATTGCTTCGGAGATGGGCACAGTCTCCGAACCTTCGGCTTCGTCTCCTTCACGTTCAACTCTGGCAGTAGATCGCACTCTGGCCATTTGATTCTGAGTTTGGGGAAGTTAAATACTTTTTTCTTTTTCCTTTTCTCCCGAAGCTTTTCTTTCTGACGAAGCAGACTTCGAGATGGACCTTCGTTCGATTCTGAGAATCAAGCTTCGGCTATAGTTAGAAATTTTGGCAGCAAAACAGTGCAAATAGCAATGAATGCTGTGGTAACTTCACATCTACTCGTCTGTTTATATAGTGCTGCAGGTAAGAAGGCGAAGCGCCAGGATTTTTACACCAGGCGGGCAGTCACTTGTACTCGCTGCGCAGTGGACCGCAAAGGTCAAACAGTAACTCTGCAAGGTGGGCCCGACACGAGCTCGGAAATTGAATCGTTTCTCGGCAACGAGCTCAGGGAAGGTGTTTTTTGGACCTTCGGCTTCCCGAAGCTTAAGAGGCATTTTTTCACGGATCAAGCTCGTTACGAAAAACGATCTAGCACCGCGAAAGGGGCTACTGTTGGGGCCATGCTTCGTTGCGCCGAAGGTCTTACACGAAGAAGCAGCTTCGGCTGAAGTTGTTCCCAGGAGATGGCCGAAGGTTCCTTTTCATGGAGCTTCGGCATTACAAACCGACATAGAGATAGAATGACCTTTTTATCCATAGAGGTCTGAGTCAATGTTGTAAACTTTTGTAAGGGGCATAATTGTAATTCGTCACAGGCTATGTCCTGTGTCTATAAATAGATGAACAGTACCCCCGTACTGCTCACGCGAACTTGACATTTGCTTTCGCATCACACCTGTACTTTTGCCTTCCTCAGGACCGAAGGTACATTTGTAATTTGAAGTCATTTATATTCATTCATGATAATAAAAATGGAGATGATTCTATGATAATATTTAAATGTTTATTTTATACCTCATGAATTGTATGAACGCTTCGTTGCTTATCATTATACTCACGAAGGTACGTCCTTCGTAACCTTCGTCCGAAATTCTTTATATCCTGAAGGGATATAATGTTTTGGAGGACGAAGGACTTTAACACTTAACATTTTCTATGTTGCCTTGTTCTTAACTCTTAGCATTTGAGAACAAGCCCCCAACAGCGGCTGACCGAATTGGGGGAAATTGGTGATTCTCCGGCTAGGGTGGCTAATCGAGGGTGGGAGCGGGTGCTACGGCTTTGCAATTTAGAGACGAAGGATAGAGCTCAGTTGATTTGAACAGAGGGGGTGGGGACGCAGTGATTTTATAGATGCACCGAGTCGCTACCATGGCTATGGTGATAACCATCACCGGTCTTTGCTGGCCATCAACGGCGGCGCCAAACGATATCCATTCTTACGGGCTTGCCATGTCCCCGTCACGACAGTAACGCGGTCACACCGGTGCGGCATGGATGAACGGAGGGGAGCGGCGCCGATGACCGGATATGGCCGGAATGAGGAGTGGTCGCGTGGCAGCCGGAATTATTGCTCTCCATCGCGGCGATCTTACCCAGATAAAAAAGATCTTCGCGCGGAGATGCTCGCCGATCGACTGTCCCGACCCCGGCGCAAATCGTGGCGCGGATCGGTCGTCGGCGGCAAGGCTGAAGCTTATCCACCCGGTACTGTACCATGGCGATGATCTTCAGTTGCCTGAACCGACCATCTTCTTCCTTCTTGATCTCCGAATTCTTGTTAGGAACAGAGCAATCTCCCTTAATAAAATTTGTTCACCATGTATCAGTCTACAAACTAACTATAGGAGTCTTGGGCTAAAACCGAGTGGATTCAAAAATATGGCGCATCAAACTTGGCCTCATCTCACTGGGACCATTTCTGACCTAGGGTTCAATTTCAGTTATCTAATCCCGTTCTAACAAAGCAACTTTGACTTGGTTTTTCTCCAATTTTTGCATAACAACTAAGGTAGATGTCTGCATCAAAGTTGCTCTCCTATAATAGGTCTACAAAATTTATGTGGTGACCTAGGGCAAATTCTCACTAATTTGAAAGCTACATATCTCCAAAGTTGAGCCAAATCTCTGATTTTCAGACTTAGTCTATATAGGGTTTAAGTGGTGCTTTTTGCAAATAAGCCCAACACTTAGGGTTTAACTTGCAAATTCACATATTTGTGATCCATTTGACTTAGGATACCTTATTGTCATGGTTTTTGCACTTTAGCTCCAAAAGTGGACTAATTTTGCACTTAACCCCCTAGGGTTTGGATTTAGGGTTTTCCTAGGGTTCCAATTAGAATTTTTGGTATCTCAGGGATGTAAATGCAATGTAGGTCCATCCTTGGTAACATTTTATGATTATTTCACTTAAACTTTAGTGTTTTTCTTAATTTGGCTCCTGTTTTACCCCTCAGATCCCTATTTGAGGTTAAGTACCCTACACTAGGGTCTTATTTGCAAAATGCCATAACAATACAACTTGCTTGAAATTTTTGCCTAGTGAATGCATCCTAGGTGTGTCAACATATGAACTGCTGATGCTTATGATGTTATGCTCAGGTTTTAGTAACAGTAACACCAGGGGTGTTACAGTCTCAACCATAGTTTCGATTTCAGCACTTGTTTCCTCGCGTGACTGTAGAAGCGATCTCTATTTTATAGTACATGTTTTTATAATGGTTTCCTTTGTACAGTGTAATGTTCTTATGCATGTATATGTTTGTTTGTCTATGTCTGTTCGTATTCGCTGCGCGTCGCGAATAGATCGTGGTTCGTTTTCAAGCTTCGAGGAATCGACGGTCAAGCGTTGGCGACCAAGTGATGTGGTTCTTCGAGTTCTACAAGATTGAAGACCCTAAGCATTTGTTTGGTGAAGGCAAGTGTCCTCTGACCCATTATGTCCTACATACTTATAATTCGTCATCCCGCATTGCATTATTGAAACCTAAGGATTGACTAGTCTGTATTTACCTCATCCTTGTTTACCTTTTAGGTTACCATGGTTAGCTTTATGCTATTGCTTTACTCTAATCAATGAACATGATGTGATTACTTATGATACGATGATGTTACCCCGATGATGATCCTATGATACTTTAAAGGACTCAGGTTGTTTCCTGAGTGCCTCTCCGTAAGGACCTGTTCGGGGAGTGACACACCGGGAAAACAGTACAACCATGAGGGTGGTATGGGACGCCCTTGGCCAAGTAATTAGGGAAGTCTTATGTTGGGTGCTGGTTTTTGGTCATTGGGAAACGGAGACATCTGTTATGGCTCCTATATTCTCGCTTAGGGATCTGGGTACGGGCATCGTGCCACAGCTTTTTCCTGAGGGCAGAGGTATAGGTTTTGGGACATCAGATGGACTTTATGCAATGGTCATTTCCAACATTTGCATAGTGAGGACCCTAGGGAAAAGCCACATAGTGAGACCCTGCTAGTTCACCTTGGAAGTGATCAATGGGGAGTCACGATCCTCGAGCAGAAAGGGAATCACGGCTCATGGGTAAAGCGTGCAACCTCTGCAGAGTGTTATGAAACTGATATATCAGCTGTGCTCACGGTTATGAGCGGCCTTCGGATCCTCTTTGATTAGAGATACAGATGACCTGAGATTCAATGGTTCTATTTATGGTTTTGGTTCGATGATGATAATGATGTTCCTCGGTGAGGAAATGATTCACGGGTTGGTTATTGCTAAAACTTGGCTCCCACTAATAATAAATACTTGACCAACTAAAAGCAACTGCTTCAACCTTAACTCCACATAAAGCTAGTCCACCTCAGCCAAACAGGACATTTGCTGAGTACGTTGATATGTACTCACCCTTGCTTTCACAAAACACCAGGTTGCCTTTGGTGCAATCTATGCTCAAGTAAGGAAGAAGACGTCGAGGCGGATCTCCAGGAGTTCTAGGACTTCGACGAGTTCGAGGATTAGGCTAGCGACTTCCCCCAGTCAGCTGCCTGTGGTGGGTTAATTTACATTGGCTACGTTTGGATTCTGTGTACTTTGATTATATTATGTAAATGACTCTAATCTTTAATATTATTTCTTATTCTTTATTGTATTTGAAGCATTGTGCTATGATGAGTCATTTATGTAATCACTGTGTACGTGAATTTCTGATCCTGGCACGTCATGGTTCGCATTCGGTTTACCTTCAAAACCGAGTGTGACATAAATGGTATCAAAGCCCTTGATGACTGTAGGACCGCTATCCTAGAGTAGCACTAGCCGTTTTTAGGACTTATTGATTATTACTTCACCTCATCCTTGATTCTGCTTCAAAATATTAGTCACCTCGACTAATTCTATGTTGTGCTCGTATATGCCCCCTTGCCAAAAGTGTTTTATTCCATTACGGTCTACACTTTTCTCAATCTACTAGATCTGATCTCACTCTTGTGCTTGCGACATCCTTGTAGATGTCTTGGACCATAACCTTCTTGCCTTTTGGGATTTATTCCTTTTCCATCATTTAATTTCTATCATTTGGCAATCCTTATCCCTTTGTTATCGACATACTCGTATCCCTGAATTCTTTAATACTCTTGTTTCAAATACTTACATCTGAATTTCTACTGCCTACTTAGACATTTCAGTTTATATGTCCGTGAACTTCTTGTCTTCTGGGACCCCTTTCTATTCCGTTGTGAAGCCGTTATCTTTTAGCTTTTTCTATTCCCTTGGTCTTGGTACACTCGTACCATTGGAATCTTGCATACTAATATTTTTATATGTGCTTACATTCATATCCCAATGACTGTTCAAAACCTTTCAGTTAATATGCCCTTGATCACCC
This sequence comes from Zea luxurians, assembly GCA_029449295.1. Lineage (NCBI taxonomy): Eukaryota > Viridiplantae > Streptophyta > Magnoliopsida > Poales > Poaceae > Zea > Zea luxurians. Next base: position 35,781,404 of record JAOPSE010000001.1, on the reverse strand, counting down.
TTGATTGTCTCATCCACTTCGCCACTTTGAGAGTCTTTCCTTAACTGCATCCTTGGTTATGCTTTCACGATTGTCATCTTTACCCTTGTCGCCTGTATATCTTACCCTGAAGCTTCTATTATACTTGTCCTCTAAAACCTTATCTCTTCCATCTCAATTTTAGAGTTGTATTTTACCTATTTTCCCTTGGTCGTATCCTCTTCTTCATCGCTTGCGAGTTTTCAACTCCATCCTTTGTTGTGCCTCTATTTAGTGTTGCGTTGACCTTTCCCATCTCTCGACCATACCTTGGTGACGACATTATGTATGTTATCTAAAATCTCCAATCTTCTATCCCAATTTGAGAGTGGTGTTTTACTTATCTTACCCTTGGCAATACCATCTTCTTTACTGCATGTAAGCCTTGACAGACCTCCATTCTTTGTTGTACTCATACCACTGGCTCTCCAATGCCTTCATCTCTTCTCTCATACCCCTGTCTGTTGTTGCCTTTGACCCTTGCGTTATTGAGGCCTTCTATCTAAATGTTTACTTTGAACTTATCCTTTAAAGGTCTCCCCTTTCTTTCAACCCAGTTTGAGAGCTATGAGTTACCTATCTCTCCCTTGATTTCTTTTCACTTCTTGTCGCCATAAAAGTTTTGTGTTAATTCCATCCCTTGCTTGTTTTTATTTGCTATCACCCTCACCTTGTCGTCCATCGATCTTGCCTTGATACTCATCTTTATTCCTACTCTTTAAAAAATCCCCTCTCTTCCACCTCAATTTGAGGGTGGCAATTTACCCATCTGACCCTTGGACGTACCCTCTCCTTTTCCATTTGTAGGTCCTATCTTAACTCCATCCTTTAGGGTACTTATATCGTTCGTCTTATGCCTATTTACCTCCTCTTATACATCCTTGCTCATTAATAACTTAAAAAAACCTTGTAATATCTATACCCTTACCTTCGTGCTTACTTTGAATTTACCCTTTAAAGCCTCCTCTTTTCCCTCCCTGTTCGAGGACAATGCCTCATCTATTTCATGATTGACTGCTCCCCCTTCTTTGACATCTTGCAAGTCTTGCCTCAAATACATCCTTTGTTGTGTGTTTTCCCATTATCACCTTAACCCTTGTCATCCCTCGATCTTTACCTTGATGCTTATCCTGTACATGCATTTTTATGCCTCCCCTCCCATCCTAGTTCAAGAGTGTTGTCTTACCCATCCCGCTCTTGTTCGTTCCCTTTTCCTCTGCCACTCTACAAGTCTTGCCTAAACTCGATCTTTTGGTGTGCTTTTTCCTGTTACCTCCCTTACCTTTGTAATCTCTAGATCTTCACATGATGCTTATCTTATTCCTACCTTTTCAAATATCATGTTTTCCATCTCGATTTGAGAATGGTGTTTTACCTACCCTACCCTTGGTTGCATTTTCTCCCATGTAGATTACAGTCCTTGCTTTAACTCCATCCCTTATTGTACTCGTGTCCCTATCCTACATGTCTTGTTCTTCTCCTTGTCCTTCAACAACCTTAGAGAGCAGTTATTCGCTTTTTAAGGAGGACCATCATATAACTAAAAGGAATGTATAGCAACGAGATGTTTGTTGTTGTGTGCTCGTGATGTTTGTCCTTGTGTGATGACTGATTTGCTTCTTTGTGGTGAATGTTGATGTGTTGTGGCCCTTGGTCCACAATGACATCAGTTCACTAAGTGAGTGCCATATAGTTGGGTAGTTGGGTTCTCTTTTCCTGCTCTCCTCCTTTAATCCATCTATGCTTACCTCTTTTCTCTCTCTACCCATTTCCTCTTGTACCTGCTCAGTTGGCAGAGTCTGAGTCGAATCGAAAAATCTATGTTCCAACCTTGTTTTATTACTAGTCTTCCCTTGAAACACAATACCATCAACCTATCCCTATCAAAATACAACACCATCCTTGTTTCACGCTAGCTATCACTTCCTTTCTATTATAAATGTCTAAATTTCCTTGTTTCATATTTGCCCTTTGTATATATCATGAACCATGTGAAACCTTGTCTCACTCTCCCTTTTTCCCCCTACCTAGATGATGAATCCCAATGAAGATAAAGTGGATGATGTCAACGACAGGATTCCAACCCCAATGGTGGTGAAAAGGAAGGATGAGTCACATAGATATCTGCTGAATGGAATGAAGAACAACAAGAGGACCAGAAAAATGTTTGGGTACAATATTAAACCACCTCAACCGCAAGCAGAAGCGCCAAAGCTCGTGAATACCCAAATAGGAGAATCAAATCAAGCTCGGTTGTTCAGCATGCAGGCAACCGATCAACCATCATCTGCTGGCAATCAAGCAAAGCTGACTCTCAGAGAGGTCAAAATAAGAGGTGCTTGTTTCTACTGCAAGGAAGAAGGGCACTTAATTTGCCAATGCCCCAAGAAGCGTCTAGACCGGCTCGCGAAGAAGGCCTTCAAGCATAACTCAACCAGTGATAATCCAGAAGAAATTGTCTTCACTCGCTCAAACTACAAACTAATTCAAACAAGCGATGAGAGTGGCAGGTTGCTAGACATACGCGTCGAGCCAAGAGAGTGATGAGTCTCTTGTTAGTGGGTAGATCTATTTGTAAAATCTTGTGAACAACCGATGAACCGACCTTGTTTTTCTTGCTAGCTTCTTCTTGAATCTCGGGGCGAGATTCCTGTTAAGGGGGTTAGATTTGTAACACCCTGAATTTGGGGGTATAAAATTTCTTTTCTAATATTCACCAAATTCAGGTGTTACCCTCTTCTTTACCTGCTTTTCTTCTCTTTTTCTAAATGATGGAGAGTTATTTTATTATATATATTTATATATATATATATATGAGTTTTTGGCGTAGTAAAATAAAAACCTGAAGAAGCTTTGATTGTTGCATTCATGTCGTTGCATAATGTTTATGGGTATAAAGGTTTTTCAAACTATATCGAATTATCTTGATCTTGTTTCCGGAGGCTTTCAAGAACCTTTGAAACATTCCTTCGAGTATTAAATATGAATTTCAGTCTCCCTAATATTAATTAAATATCTAAATTTTAGTATTTGCGAAAACTACAAAAATCTTGGAAACACGATAATATATATATTTCTTCCTCTCGTCGAACCTGTTCCAAACCTCTTACATTTTTTCGCGAGATCACTAAATCGTGTCTTCTCGCGAACAGCATGCTGCCCACGTCGGCTATCCTCGTCATTTTGGGCCCGTAGGCCAGCCCTGACCGTCTTCATCTAATTTTATCTAACCCACCTAAGTTAATCTGCCTTACACTGTCTCGCGCAATTGTCTTTTTCGCTCGATTGCGGACACCTCATTTTACCTCATCCCATCGCGCAACGCCCCACGTGTTGTGCGTGCAACCGCCTTGCCGCACCACTCCTCTATATATACGCACACATCCCTCCTCGCCACCCCTCCACTTTCCCCAGATCTGATCCAGATCAGACAGAGTAGACGCCCTTCGGTTACCGATCGTCATACAAGGTGAGTACTCTTCTTCTCCCTTCATCCCCCACACGACACACCTCCTGCTCCGTTGCTTCCCGGCGTGGCTAGCCCTGCTCCCATCGCCCTTGGACCTCCGATGAGCCCCCGGCAAGCACTGCCCACTGCACGACATGGCCCCCTCCGCTATTCTCCCTCTCGCGCCCCGGCCCCCTGCGGATCGGCAAACGCGTCGGCTAGCGCAACCTCCCGAGCTCGCCCCTGCTGGGCGCGGCCTGCGGCTCGCGGCGCGTGGCCGGCTGAGCTCGCCCCAGCTGGGTGCGGCCTAGCGTGGCTCGCAGCGCGCGGCCGGCCGAGCTCGCCCTGCTATCAGCGCGGGCCATGGCCCATGGCCCTGGCGAGATCCCTGCTAGCCGGCCTCCTCTCCCTCTGTTCTCTGTTCCGTCCGTGGAAGAAGAAGCCCTGCTGTGTTTGTGCGCTTGGGAAGAAGGAGATGAAAAGAAACGAACCGTGCAGTTGGGATTTGGGAAGATGCTAGCCACACTAGATCCCACTCCTTTTCATCCTATGTGGCTGTGTCCCCATGTGGCCCTTCATGTGGTTTTGCTTCGACCAATAGAATCGCGCCACATAGTTCAAATTAGAGAGACACTATTTATTCAATATAATTTGCGTCGTAAACCCGTCACGACTCGTTCCAGTTGCGTTAAATTCGTAACAACATCAATTTCATATTAGTCACATTATTTTGGTATGTCACAGGCCTTAAGTAATTAATTATTTGTTCATTCGATAGTGGTAAAGTACCACCTTCCAATTAAAACTAATTTATAGTTCTAACTTGTGTCTTACAAATACGTGTTAATTTGATTGTGCCAACTCAAACACTTTGAATTAACACTCGCTTAGTATATGCGCGACATCTATTTAAGTATTTCTCGTATGTCGCGCATGCTGTTTCGCGCACGAGGGCGTGCTGGGTCGTGCGCATCGCCGCGCGTTATCCGCGTGCTAGGTCGTGTGTGTTCGTGCGTCGTTGCATATTATTCGTGTGTTGTTTGTGCGTCGTCGACATTCCTTCGCGTGTTCGTGTCGCGTATCTCACGTGTTGATCACGTGTGTCGCGCGGCGTCTGCGTGTTATAATAAATTGTGTTCGCTTATAAACACTCATGTTAATAATGTTAATTCGTCAGTTCGCATATTTTAGATTGTTAACTTAAGGTTTGCTCGACTAATAATTGTTAGATTAATATTTTAATTAGATTAAAAGTGTAGTGTTCAACTTGCACTTTGATAATAAACATTAACATGGTTAATATTAACTTGAATACTTTTTATTTATTTAATACTTGTTTAGTTTAAGCACGTCATCTAATTAGTTTTTCTCCGCCTGTCGCTGACCTGTTCCGCATGCGGTGGCACGCTATTTCGCGTGTCATTCGCGTGCTGCTGGTACGTCTTCGTCGTTCGTTTGCGTGTTCATGCCACGCGTATGGTTCGTGTGTTGTCGCGTGCTGTTCGCGCGCGTCGTCACGCGTTAGTCGCATATAGTCACGTGTTGTCGTGCGTGCTGTCCGTGTGCTCCTTCGCGCGTGCCGCAGGGTTGTTTCACGTGTCGTCACGCGTGCTAATTCACACGATGTTCGCTCGCGTCGCCGCTTGCATAAAACGCTATTCAAGCGCTTCGATAAAATTGCTTCGCCGCATCGTTCATGTTAAATAATTAATTTCTTGTTTAGCGTCGGTTAGTTAAAATAATAGTTCGATCAAACCCGTTAAGCGATTATGCCGACTTAGACGTTATATTCAATATTCGATTAATATAAAACGATATAATTTAGTGGTACCCATTTATCGTGTCGTTTATAAATTTATTATATGTTTAAACATAGTGAGTCTTATGCGTCATGTTCATAAATATAATCCGACCAGTTTAAAAATGTGGTTTCCGATGAAATTACAATCTCGATTAATGCCACATTAGATATTTCTTTAGAGTATCTTCCGCAAATGATTTATATCAATTAAAATCGACCTAGAACATAGGTTATGCATTTATTATGTACACCTTCCAAAAACCATACCGTCTCAACCATAGTTTCGATTTCAGCGCTTGTTACCTCGCGTGACTGTAGAAGCGATCTCAATTTTATAGTACATGTTTTTATAATGGTTTCCTTTGTATGGTGTAATGTTCTTATGCATGTATATGTTTGTTTGTCTATGTCTGTTTGTATTCGCTGCACGTCGTGAATAGATCGTGGTTCGTTTCCAAGCTTCGAGGAATCGACGGTCAAGCGTTGGCGACCAAGTGATGTGGTTCTTCGAGTTCTACGAGATTGAAGACCCTGAGCATCTGTTTGGTGAAGGCAAGTGTCCTCTGACCCATTATGTCCTACATACTTATAATTCATCGTCCCGCATTACGTTATTGAAACCTAAGGATTGACTAGTCTGTATTTACCTCATCCTTGTTTACCTTTTGGGTTACCATGGTTAGCTTTATGCTATTGCTTTACTCTAATCAATGAACATGATGTGATTACTTATGATACGATGATGTTACCCTGATGATGATCATGTGATACTTTAGAGGACTTATGCTATTTCCTGAGTGCCTCTCCGTAAGGACCTGTTCGAGGAGCGACACCTCGGGAAAACAGTACAACTATGAGGGTGGTATGGGACGCCCTTGGACATGTAATTAGGGAAGTCTTATGTTGGGTGCTGGTTTTTGGTCATTGGGAAACGGAGACATCTGTTATGGCTCCTGTTGGGGGCCTTCGGCTTCCGAAGGTCCTCAAAAACATGATTTGACAATGTTTTCCAAGTGAAATATGTGAACAGGTGTCTTTGGAATCGGGTTATGGGTATACAAGAGTATGGTCAAGACGAAGCTTGAGTGGGACGGAAGGCGATTGTGACGAAGGATAAGATGATCACGAAGCTATGCGCAGATAAGCTTCGGCATGACAGCAGAAAAGGGGAACCGACTTAAAGATGAAAAGCCAAATTAGACCCTGAAGAATTACTATAGAGTTATTGATAAATGTAAAGGGCATTAATGTAATTTTACACGGGCTGCGTCCCGTGTCTATAAATAGATGAACAGTACTCCCGTACTGTTCACACTGATTGGGCATTCGCTTTTCACATCACGCCTGTACCTTTACTTTTCGTCAATCCGAAGGTACATTTGTAATTTGTCATTATGAATTTCATAATGCAAATAAAAATAAGCTGACGATAATATCTGTATTATTATTCGTATTTCATACATGTATTCTTCCTTATTATCTATCGAGGTCACGAAGGTCTTTTCCTTCATAACCTTCGTCCAGAATTCATTATATCCGAAGGGACATAATGTCTTGAAGGATGAAGGACTTTAACATTTAACACTTTTTATGTTGCCTTGTTCTTAACTCTTAGCATTTGAGAACAAGTCCCCAACATTGGCGCCCACCTCCGGTGAACTCACGTCCATTTTTCGAGTTTTGAACATCTTCGACAAGCTTCACCTTCGTCATGCCGCCGAAGAAAGCTTCAGCCACAGGGGCTGCCACTCTGCAGCCGCTGGATCCCAATCAGGATGTCCTCTCTCTCAGGGAGGCCCGAAGCCAGAAGAGGAAGGCCACCAGTCCAACGCCTCTGGAGGACGACTTGGATCAAGAAATCCAAAACTTGGAGATGCTCCATCAACAGGTCCAACGGAAGAAGGAAAAGATGGCTCGTCTAGCTGACCTACAAAGACAGATAGACGAAGCCTCTGAAGAAGTTCGTCATCTTGCTCAAGATGACCAGAACCGAAGGCCTCCGCGCAGAGAGCTTCATCAGGAGGGCTTCTACAACGAGGACGACTGGTATGAAGATTTCCATCATGGAAATTTTGCTTTTGATGATACTTCTCCTCTATCAACAGAACTGTAGGCTACACCTTGGCCACAGTCTTACAAGCCACCCCAGCTCCCCATGTACGACGGTCATTCAGACCTGAAGCAATTCTTGATGAGCTATGAAGCAACCATATCTTCGTATGGTGGCAACACGGCGGTCATGGCAAAGTCTTTCGTCATGGCTGTCAGGAGTGTTGCACAAACCTGGTACTCCTCTCTTCGGCCAGGGACAATCACCTCATGGTAAAAGCTCAAAGACATGTTGATAACCAGCTTCCAAGGGTTTCAAACAAAGCCAGTCACTGCTCAAGCTTTATTCCAGTGTACCCAGGACCACGAAGAATACCTTCAGGCGTATGTCCGAAGGTTCCTGCGTCTGAGGGCACAGGCACCAACATTGCCCAATGAAATTGTCATTGAGGCCAAGATCAAGGGGCTTCGGCCGGGACCTTCAGCTCAGTACTTTGCCAGAAAGCCTCCTCAAACTTTGGAGAAGCTGCTCCAGAAGATGGACGAGTATATTCGAGCTGACAATGATTTTTGCCAAAGAAGGGAGGAAGCATTTAGGTTCTCTGAAATGACCAGGGGCTTCGGAGGAAGATTCCATCCGAGGCACGTCAGGTCAATTCACAACTCTACTCAAAGTGATGACAGAGGGAGTCAACAACAAAGTCCACAGTACTCCTCGCAAGCTTCGGGGCAGCAGCAAAGCTCTTTCCGGCCGCCAGCGCCAAGGGGCAGAGGCGCCAGGGGCTTCAGGGGAAGGTTTGGGGATCAGCCAAGAAAAATTTACTGCCTATTCTATGGTGAAGACAAGGGTCATACCACCAGGATGTGCCATATTACCATCCAGAAGCAAAAGGAGATAGCAGAAGCTGCAGCACAACAGAGTCAGCCGAAACAAGTTATGCATACTGCTTTGTACCATTCGCCTTACATTCCAGAATATGTAGGCAACCACCCTGCAGCTTCTGTTGCTTCGGCAAGTCAACCCCAAGCATCTTGGCAACAGCCTCTACCGCCACCACCAACGCAATGAGGTCAGCAGCCAGAAGGGAGTCAGCACAAACACCTTCAGCGGGACTTCAGAGAGGAGTCCAAAGCTCGCACAGTCAATAGCACTGTGCCAGAGTCGAAGCATATTTACTGACAAATATCCTACCTCGACAGCAGCTTTTCGCATTTTCGCATTTCAGTCTTCCTTTCTTTTTATTAAGGAACAATTATGGGAAGTTTAAGTGTTTTTTATCGTTTTTCAATCTCTTGTAGCAGTTTCGCTTTTTACCATAAGAGAAATATATCTTCTCCGTAGGCTTAAGTTGCCGAAGCATAAGAATTTATGGTGGTAAGGAGGACCTTCGAATTATCAAAAATTTGTTCTAAGGAATGCGGTGCGATTTCTTCGAAGCAGCAAAAAGTCGTTCCTAAGAGAGCGCAGTGTAAGTTTTCTGCTCAAAAGTCGTTCCGAAGGGAATGCAGAGCTTACAGCGAAAAATAAACGCTGATTCTGCTAAAAGTAAAAGGCGAAGAAGCTCCTAAGGGAGGCTTACAGCGAAAAATAAACGCTGATTCCGCTGAAAGTAAAAGGCGAAGAAGCTCCTAAGGGAGGCTTACAGCGAAAAATAAACGCTGATCCCGCTGAAGTAAAAGGCGAAGAAGCTCCTAAGGGAGGCTTACAGCGAAAAATAAACGCTGATTCCGCTGAAGTAAAAGGCGAAGAAGCTCCTAAGGGAGGCTTACAGTGAAAAATAAATGTCGACCTTCGGCAAATATCATTTTGCATAACATCACATCATTACATCATTTGCATATCATAACATCATACACCATAGTGCATCAACAACGCAAGAAGGGGGGTCTCAATATTGATATTCGAAGATCGTTTTGAGGAAATAGTGACACGGCACAAACAATAGCCATTGAAGAGTTATATCTTCGTCAAACTCTAAAATGGAAAGATCTATTAATTATTGATTTTATGAGGATTGACTACTGATTTTATGAGAACACGGATATTATTTATGAAGCATGAAAAGAAGGGAAGGTGTTTTTTCACCGAAGGCTCAAAAACGGTATGTATATAATGTTTCATGCATCGTAAAGAATAGAACTATAAACAGCTAATATATTACATCCTAAGTTACACAATATTACACATGATTCTCAACAAACATTACATTCTAAATGTTTTTGCAACAACATCTAATCTTCCCTTAAGACTACTTCTGCAGCTTCGTTTAGAAGCTGATCAACAACTCTATCCATGATGGCTTCGGCCATTTGTCTAATTTCGTCATCCCCCTTCGTGTGGGGGCCCGCAGATGACTCAGCAGGTTCTGAGGGAAGAGTAGATACGGATTTATTACTATTACAAACCGTGAACAAGTTCGAAATCAAAAAATTACAACAAAGAGTCAAAAACCACTAGTTAATACCTATTTGCCCTTCGGGCTCTGCGCTTTTCTCAGCGGCCTCTGCTACTTTTCTAGCATCATGAATGCCTTTTCGCTTTTTTGAATAATTTCTCGGGCCATTTCCCGGCCACCATTGTCCCAGATGTCGGTGAAAAATTTTCCACCAACCATGCTTGCTTCGGCCGAGGGGTCTTTTATATCTTCGGAGAATAAAAGAATAATTCAAAAATTATAAATTTCCAAATATACAATTTCCATACCTTCAGACTATTATATGCGAGGCTATCTGCAAGATCGTCCTTTGTCATAGCGCAGAGGCCAGCTTCAAGCTTCGGGAACCCCATACTTCTAGCCATCTCCCAGCAGACAGATAATTCTTTGTTGTCTGGGAGGCAGTATAAGAAGTCATCTTCGTCTGTGCCATTGAATATTAAGGCCCCTTTTGGATACTTCAGTTCTCAGGCATAGTGATTAGCTTCAAAAATCTCTTCTTCAGATAGTCTTTTTCCCGAAGCATGTCGTACAATATAATCGAGGGCTTTGGAGGATGCTTCGGGGGCAGTAGTACCAGCTTCTTCAACCAAAATTGGTTCTGCCATTTTTGTTTCTTCGGCTTCCAAGGATTTTACCTTGGTGGGCTCAGAAGGCCCAGCTTCAGTTTCAGATTGTTGCTTTGGAGCTTCGACAACAAAGGCTTTAGTATGTGCTTCGGAAGTTTCAACAATTTTCTTCGGAGTTGTGCTTGAAGATTTAATTGTCTCCAAAACATCTAGCACATTAACCATCCTTTTTCTTTTTGGGGTCACTGCTGGACCCTTTTGGCTTTTTGCTGCCCCAATTTTTGCTGAAGGACTTAAAACTTCTGATGTCTTTGTTTCTTCAGTCCTTGGTTCTTCTGTTTTTTCTATTGCTGGCACTTTGGCCAGCTCTTCGATTTTTGGCAGCAAAGTTAGTTCTTTAGCTTCGGTGGCCGAGGAGGTCTCACCGACAAATTCAGGCACTGTGGCCGGTTCAATATAGCGTGGCCGGTGTTTGAGAACCTTTACCCTTTTCCTCTTTGGCGCCGGCTCGCTAGGAGCGGCTGAAGCAGTTTCCTTCGTAGAAGATGTATTCTTTCTTTTTTGACCTCGCGTTGGATAACGGTAGTCGGGGTAGACAAACCCAATTGCATCAAATACTCGGTTGAGTCTCTTCTTCTTTTGGCCTCCGAAGGCCGCTGATAATGCAGTATCTTCGGCCTTTGAGTATATCCCAAGCAATTCATCACTGATGGTTTCAATACTTTTCAACCAGTCATCATCTGGCTCAACAAACTTATCTCCGTATTTGAATGTGTATTTTAGCCTGACTAGTCCACCTCCGTCAGTTTCTTTAATGGTCTCCTCCGTCATTTCTCACTTTTCCACAAGTGGCCATACTCTGAAAGCAATGTGTTCTTGGACCAAATCCCTTGTCCCAATAAAAGAGCAAACAACGTCGAAGGCTCTCTGGCATTCTTCGGCTGCTTCATTCATTTCCACCTTCGGCTTCCGGAGGCCGAAGCGTTGCTAGATAGGGCGCATAATGATACCTTTAATATCTTCCTGTGATTTCAAGTCATTTTTCACATAAAACCATTCCGTCATCCAGTCGTCGGGCCACCTCTTTTGAAAGGTTGGCACGGGGCAGCTTGACCTAGATCGGGCGCCGAAGCTGTAGCAGCCAAAATTGTTGTGATACTGCTCTTTACCCCAGGGTTTTGTCTCATACAATAGCTCATGTATGTTGCAGAAGCTTTTTGCATTAGGTTCCAAACCTTGGCTCCTCACGGCCCACACAAAGATGTTCATCCTTATGATTGCTTCGGGGGTAAGTTGGTGAAGGTAGATTTCAAATATCTTCAGTAATTCCACGACAAAACTGCTCAAGGGAAATCACAGTCCAGCCTTTAAGAAGCTTCGGAATATCACGACTTCATTTTCCTTGGGAGTCGGACAAGTCTTCTCTCCTTCGTCAGCCCTCACAACAGACAAGTCCCGAAAATACCTGCCCCTCATATTGACAAGATGATTTTCTTTAATACTGGATTTACCGAAAACCGCATGGCTTGGTCGCCAAGGTCGATCTTCGGAATCTTCACCACCACTATCCACATCATAACTGTCGCTGTCACCAGTATCTTCAGATAAACCCTCCAAAATCTCCCTAGTAATCTTCTTTGTATTAGTCTTTGATATTGATTCAAGAAAGCCCAGATGCATTTCCTTAGAAAGGCTTAGCTTTGAATCACCAACAGCTTTCTTATCTTCAGACATCTTCGCAAACGCTGAGAAAGTGCTCTCGAAACCAAAGCTTAAAAATTTAAAAAGCCAAGCAAGTGTTGTTGCGCGCACGCTAAAAGTTGGGTGAGTAAAAGCAGATGGCAAGGGAGCGTGCCAAATAAACTGGTGGTGAGCTCTTATTTATACACCTAGTGCGTTGAAAACTGGAGGGTCCCGCTTGTCAAAGACTGTTGCTATTCTAGCAAAGGGAAGGTGTTTTTTCGGACCTTCGGCTTAAAGCCTTCGTCCATGTCGCAATATGAATTTATCATTCCAGCAAATTAATATTGCGAGGGGCTACTGTTGGGGGCCTTCGTCTTCCGAAGGTCCTCAAAAACATGATTTGACAATGTTTTCCAAGTGAAATATGTGAACAGGTGTCTTCGGAATCGGGTTACGAGTATACAAGAGTATGGTCAAGACAAAGCTTGAGTGGGACGGAAGGCGATTGTGACGAAGGATAAGATGATCACGAAGCTATGCGCAGATAAGCTTCGGCATGACAGCAGAAAAGGGGAACCGACTTAAAGATGAAAAGCCAAATTAGACCCTGAAGAATTACTACAGAGTTATTGATAAATGTAAAGGGCATTAATGTAATTTTACACGGGCTGCTGTTGGAACTTGCTCACAGGCGCAAGATGATCCAACGGGGAGGTGAGGTGATGCTAACAGGGTTTCTGCACGTGATGGCAATAGCTCTGTTAATCTAGCCTCTCAAGGGCACTGTGTGGGGGTATTTATAGGTGTCTGGGTGTCCGGCGTCCCGTGTTAAGGATGCATGTGCCCTCAGACACCTAGATTATCCCCGGAATATTCCCATAAAGCGGGGTTACAGACCGTAATTATAGGGAGGCCTTTACAAATTAGGCACGTAACGCGCAACGGCCACGCAGGGCCTGTTACAATGGGCCGGATCACACGTGGGCCTCCGTTCTGGACGAGGTCGCAGGATGAGACGACCTCGTCACAGGTCTTCGTCCGGCCGCGTATGAGACGAAGGGTATGTCTACTGCTGTCTTGCCACCGTTGGTGCAGCGAGTACGGCGAAGGCCTCGAGCGAAGGGTGGCGTCTTCGCCTTCGCCCCAACATTTGCCCTCCGAGGGACCAGTTCGACTAAGTCACCTGGTGCCGAAGACGTCGCTAGATGGCTGAGACGCTGCCCTCGCTCGAAGTGGTTCCGCGGGGGTTTTTTGACATGACCGTTGATTGACGCCGTACTGTTGGATTGCGGGTTTCCTGAAGCGCCGCGCCCTGTGTATAAAAGGGGACGGGGGGCGGCGCGTTTTGAATTTTGTCTTTCCGCGCTCCGCGAAAACCCTAACCGCCTTCTCAAACCTCTTGCTGCTCGTCTGCCCTCCTTGCTCTTGTTTGCCGGCGATCTGGCCCGCGTGAAGCAGACCGCCTGCCGCCGCCGCCGGTACGTAGCGATGCTGACCTCTTCTTCTTCTGCTACCGCTACGCCACCGGCCGACGCGTCGTCTGAGGAGATGCTGAGCACTGTGGCGGCGGAGGAGTTGCGCGCCGGTGACACAGTGAATTTCGGTGTGTCGCGGATGTCCTCGGTCCGCGTGCAAGATATGCAGCGGCTTGGTTACTTTGGCGGCGGAGTCGCTCGTGTCCCGGGGACGGAGGAGGTCCCCGAGCCAGAAGGCGAGTTGGTTGTTTTTGAGGCGTTCTTCGCCGCTGGTCTTCGCTTGCCTGCGCACCGATTCGTGGGAGAAGTCCTGCGCAGATTTAACGTCCAGATCCACCAGCTGACTCTGAATGTCGTGGTGGCTCTGTCGAAATATGTCTGGGCGACGACTTCGTACGGCGGACAACCATCGGTCGAAGTCTTCGCGAAGTACTATTGCCTGCACTGGCAAAAAAGGATGATCAGAAATAAGGTTGCGCAGTTTGGATCCTGTACATTTACGCCGAAGACCGGCAAGACCTCGATGGAGGTAGTTGAGTTGGTTCCTTGTGCCCGCAATAAATGGGGCAACTGGCATGAGTTTTGGTTCTATGTTGCGGAGGGCACAGTCGAAGACCATCCGGGGCTCCCCGTGGCTGAGATGTGCTCGTATTATAACTCAGCATACCCGCAGTTTGAAGTGTCGGAGGAGGATGCAGACGAACGGGCTCGTTGGTGCGCGGCCGGCCTGAGTAGCGGGCGCGATTTGGTTGAGGAGTTTGTGGCGTATGGGGTGTGGCCTTTGGCGCATGGCTGGGCGCTGGGCGAAGTATGCCCTCGCCAGATGCCTTCCCGTGGTGGGACGCTGGTGCGAAGTCCCGCCTTCGCACTGGATCTGCGTGGTCGCGATCCGGCCGCCGTTGTGCGTGAGGCGGAGGATGGGGCGGTACGGATTGTTGGTCGGTACGTGTCGAAGACAGAAGGCCAGCGTAGCTGGGATATACGCGGGTCTAATGACCGCTTGAACAGGGTCTTCGAATTGAACCGCCTGCCATATGGCGGTTATCCCGGGCAAGACGATGTGGATCGTCGCGGGAAGAACCTGGTGGCGAAGACTGAAGACGACCCCGCGCCGGCGGCCGCCCCCCCCCATCCTCTAAGAAGAGGAAACTAGGTATTGCTGCGGGAGGACTGAGGGTTTCCGATGGTTTTGCTAGGGAATTGATGAGGACGTGCGAGACCCCGGGGGGAAGGATGTCTTCGCCCGAGCTCCGGGAGTCTTCGGCGCGGATGCTGAGGGTTACCGGGGGTCGGTGGCCTAAGAATGTTCCTATCCCCCGCGCGACCGGCGAAGATTTTTTTACATCTCGCATGGTTCTTGATTGGAAGGTGTTTCCTTATGGGCGGAATATTGCTGCTGTTTTGTGGGCAGTGATGGACAAGGATCGCCAGGGAGTTGCGCAGAAACGCCAGGCGGTCGTCAGGCTGCCTGACGCTAGGCCGAAGAGGTTGCGGGGGGCTGCGAAGGCTGCCGCCCCCGGCGGAAGCCAGTCGGCACAGGCGGCGAAGTCGGCCGCCCCTGGGTCCAGCCGGGTGCCAGAGGCTGCGAAGGCGGTCGCCGCCGGCGGTACCAAGTCTGTCCCGGCGGGAGCCGAGAAGGCTCGAGAGTTGCCTCCGCCGGGCAAGCGCGCTCCCGACTTCGCCACGGATATTAGCGTGGATGATTATCTTGTTGGTAAGTCGTTAGCTCGAGTTTTTTTTGATGTATTGATACGTCGCAGGGTTGGGCGAAGGCCAGCTTGTTGTTGTTCCGCCCGCCGTGGCGACCGCGGCGGCTGTCGCGGAGCCTAGGGCGAAGGGTGGTGCTCTTAGTGCCGGTGGTGAGATTCCGGCACTCACTGCCGTCAGGGACGAAGCGGGTGCAGTGTCCCGCCGGCTGAAGGAGGCGTTAAGTCAGGTAAATTGAGCTAGACTTCGGCTTTTACCAGCTTCGCTGGGGCTATGGTCTTATGGGTGTCTTGCAGGCGGCTGACTTCGCAGACCGCGCGGCGTCGGGGGCCCTTACGGCAGTTGTGTCTGCCGAGGTCGAGAGACTTCGGGCGCAACATGCTGACGCCGTCCGGGACAAGTCGGCCGCCGACAACAAGTGCCGCAAGCTGGCGGATAAGGTGGCCGCGCTGGAGGGTGAGAGGGCTGACCTCCGGCGCCAGCTGGTGGAGGAGAGGAAGGAGGCTAATGAGGCCCTCGCCAAGGCGCAGTCTGCGCAGGCGGAGGCCAATTTGGCGCGGGGGGAGTGCAGCCTCGCCAGACAGCATGCCGAGGAATTGGAGGAGCGGTTCAATGCCCTGCAGACCTGTGTGGAGAGGGCCGAGGCTTCGACGCGCTCGGAGGCCGAGCGGACGCGCAAACAGCTTGTGGACTCGTACCACGAGCTGGGCGCGCGGACCGCTGACTTCGAAGTGCCAGACCAAGAGCCCGGCCTTCGCTGCCTGGAGTGGCTGCAGGAGGAGCTGCTGGCGCTCCCCACCATTGTGGAGGGGTTTATGTCCTATGCCTCCCTGGTCACCTGCGAAGGGGCGGTGAACGCGCTGTCCCGCGAGGGGTGCCGGCACTATGAGGTCTTCGACCAAGCTGATGAGGATTTTGAGCATGATATCTACAAGGTTGAGGACCCTGTGGTGAAGGAATCCGCGGGAGCCCTCTTCGACCAGATGTGGGGTCCTCACGGCCGGGAGGTGGTCAGGGAGCGGTCTGAGACGGAGAGGGGTCAGGTAATGTTTGACTTTTGTTTGGTGGTGTTGTGGGTTATATGTGGGTTTGCTGAATCTGCGTGTTGTATCTTAGGCGGCGCGTAACGAGAAGGTGGACGACTTCGGGGCTTTAAACAGCGTGCAGCCTGACTCGGAGTCAAACTCGGTGGCGGCTGTGGCCGAGGTCGCCCCGGCGTCGGCCCCAGAGACCGCCGGAGGCGCCCCTGATGCCCCCGCAGCCACCGCGGCCGGCGGTGGCTCGTCGCCAACTGCTGCGCCGAGGGCTGAGGATCCTGCGAAGATGGCGGCGGAGGCGGCAGTGGAGGATCCTACAACGGCTGGGTCTTCGCAGGTGGCATAGTGGGTGTGGGTAGTTAGGGAATTTTGTATATGTTGCTGAACCTTGGTTGCTGCGCAGGTTCAAGATTTTGGGCCTGCGCACGCAGCCGCTACTGCTAATTTTTTGGCAGCTTCGACCGTGGACAATGGGAATGAATCGGATGAATCTGTGTCTAAGCTTTCTTATTTTGATGATTCTGGGAGTTCGGTTGGGTGGACTGAAGAGTCGTCGGATGAGGACTTGGATTACTTTGCGGCCTTGGATGTGGCAGCGGTGGAGGCTTCGCCGCGTGCTGTGGATGCTGAGGTTGTGCCTGGTCCGAGCGCGGGGCATAGGCGGCCAAGGGCGGTTGCGAAGCGTAGGGTGAGTGAGGCGGACGGTGGTCGGCTTCGTGTGAACAGGGCTAGCAGGCAGGAACTGTTGTCCTTGCCGGCCGCCGTGAGTGCAGGTGAGGGGGAGCTGCGAAGTCTTTTTGCGGGTGAGGAGCTGAGGATAATGCTATTTAACTATAGGGAGATGGGAATTATTCCGAAGGATGAACCGATGTAAAGTGTGATGCCCTCTCTTGTTCATATTAATGGCTTGTATGATGAGGTTGTGTGTCTTCGCACATTCGGCTATGCTTACGAAGGCGTTACGCGCTTGGTCTGGTGTATTGGTTAGGTTGGTCTGGTGCGCATGTAGTCGGTCTTTGCGCGGATAGTTTGGCGTAGTCTTTTCCATGCTTGTTGTGCTAGTCCGGCTGCACCCTTAGGCGACTTCTGCACGGATAATTTTCACGGAAGACTTCGATTCTTCGCACTTGTTGTGCTAGTCCGGCTGCACCCTTAGGCGACTTCTGCACGGATAGTCTTCGTGGAAGACTTTGATTTTTCGCACTTGTTGTGCTAGTCCGGCTGCACCCTTAGGCGACTTCTGCGTGGATAGTCTTCGCGGAAGACTTCGATTTTTCGCACTTGTTGTGCTAGTCCGGCTGCACCCTTAGGCGACTTCTACGCGGATAGTCTTCGCGGAAGACTTCGATTTTTCGCACTTGTTGTGCTAGTCTGGCTGCACCCTTAGGCGACTTCTGCGCGGAGTTGTCGCACGCGAGGGTGGCTGATGCTGGGCCTCGCGGTGACTATGTATTGGTCGAATGTCGAAGACCGTCGGCGCGGTCTTTTTTCGATGTAGATTTTGCGGGGGATTTTGCACTTGTATATTACATGACTCCGCCTCGTTAAAAACCTCACCTCCCGGGAGGAAAAGAGTGCGGGCCAGAATAAAAATTGTCTTTGCGAATTACAAGGGCGAGCTGGACCTGATGAGTCAAACAAAAAATTTGCGGAGATTATCGATGTTCCAGGAATGCTCCAACTCTTCGCCGTTTGGCGTTGCGAGCCTGTATGCGCTGGGGGAGGCCTTCGTCTTGACAATGAAAGGGCCCTCCCACTTGGGCTCCAGCTTGCCCCTGGACTCTGTTCGAGCTGTTCGGACGAGTACGAGGTCCCCTTCGCTGAATTCCCTTGGGATGACTGCCTGGTCGCGCCATGCCTTTGTCTGGGCTTGGTATTTGTCTAGAGCTTGTAGGGCGAAGACGCGGTCTCCGTCGATGAGGTCCTTCGAAGTCGGCTCGTCTACGTCTGGGACGGCCGATGCGGCTGTCCGAGGCGACCCATGCTTTATTTCTTGCGGAGTCATGGCCTCCGATCCGTATAATAGGCGGAAGGGGGTGAACCCAGTCGCCCTGCACTTAGTTGTATTCAGTGCCCAGACCACTTCGGGTAACAGGTCGGGCCACTTGCCTTTTTTGTCGTCGAGGAGCATTTTCTTGACGGCTGTGAAAATTTTGCCGTTAGCGCGCTCCACGACTCCGTTGGACTGGGGGTGGTACACGGAGGCGAAGGCAAGCTTGGTGCCGATGGAGAAGCAGAAGTCTTTGAAATCTTGGTTGTCGAACTGCTTGCCGTTGTCGACCGTGAGATCGGACGGTACTCCGAAGCGGCAAACAATATTTTGCCAGAAGAATTTCTGGGCTGTCTTCGATGTGATGGTGGATACTACCCTCGCTTCAATCCATTTGGTGAAGTATTCAACGGCGACGAAGGTGAACTTGAGGTTCCCCTGAGCCGTGGGCAGGGGCCCAACAATGTCTAGGCCCCAGCGCTGAAGGGGCCACGTGTGGGCGATCAGCTTCGTGAACTGCGAGGGGCGCCCCGAGCGTGGGGAAAATTTTTGACAGGCTTCGCAGGATCTGACGACCCGATTTGCGGCGCAAATAATGGTGGGCCAGTAGAAACCTTGGCGAATCACCTTTGCCGCTAGGGCCCTAGGCCCCGCGTGGGAGCCGCAGGTCCCCTTGTGGACTTCGCGTAGGATTTAGATGCCTTCGGTCTCGGTGACGCACTTAAGCATCGGTTAACTGACCCCCTTCTTGTAAAGTTGGCCCTCGATCAGTGCGAAGTCCCGGCTTCGGTGGTGGAGGCGCTTGGCCTCATTGCTGTCGATTGGGTGATAGTACCCCTGCAGGTACAGGGTTATTGGCGCCCACCAGTCTTCGGTCATGATGAGGTTGATTATGCGGTGGCCCTCGCTGTCGTTGGTTATTTGGAGCCCTTCAGGGCTGCGGACGGCTGGCGTGCCGATGACGTGGTAGAACACGTCGGAGGGTAGGGCTTCACCCCTGGCGGCTGCCTTGGCCAATGCGTCGGCTTCTTCATTCTTGGCCCGGTCCACATGCTGCAATGTGAATCCCTTGAATTGTCTCTCGAGACTTCGGATGGCTGCGAGGTATTGCATAAGAGCGGGGTCCTTTGCTGCATAATCTTTCTCGACCTGGCCGGCGACTACTTTGGAGTCTGTTCAGACTATGCAGGTGGTGACACCGAGGGCTCTTAGTTTGCGGAGGCCGAGGATGATAGCTTCGTATTCTGCTATGTTGTTTGTGCATCTGTCAGATTCCAGAGCGAAGCTTAAGCATGCCGCGTATCTGTGCTTGACCCCGGCGGGTGAGGTGATGACTGCAGCAGCGCCTGCCCCCGCATGGCACCAAGCACCGTCGCAGTGGATTGTCCAAACTTTCTCTACAGACGGGTCCGGCTGTGTTATTGGCCCGGTCCAGTCGACGACGAAGTCTGCTAGAACTTGTGACTTGATCGCCGTCCTGGGCTCGAAAGTGATGTGGTAGCCGGAGAGTTCGGCCGCCCATTTGGCGATTCGTACCGATGCCTCCGGGTTTCTAAATAATTCGCCGAGTCCCCTATCTGAGGTGACGCGGACCTTGAATGCTTCAAAGTAGTGGCGCAGTTTGCGCGAAGACATAACAACTGCATATGCAATCTTTTCGAGTTCCGTCATGTTACACTTTGACGGTGTGAGCACTTCGGAGACGTAATAAACTGGGCACTGTCTGATCACGCCCTCTACTGTCTGCTCCTGAACTAGTGCTGTGCTGACCGCGTGCGGCGAGGCCGCAACGTAAAGCAACAGGGGTAGCGAAGAGTTGGGGCTTGTAAGAACCGTCAACTCCAACAGGTACTGTTTTAGTGAGGCGAAGGCCGCCGCCTGCTCTGGTCCCCAAGCGAAGTCTTTTGCGCCGCAGAGTGTTTTGAGGAAGGGAAGA
Organism: Zea luxurians; assembly: GCA_029449295.1. Taxonomy (NCBI): domain Eukaryota; kingdom Viridiplantae; phylum Streptophyta; class Magnoliopsida; order Poales; family Poaceae; genus Zea; species Zea luxurians. Next base: position 35,761,256 of record JAOPSE010000001.1, on the reverse strand, counting down.
CTTCGCTCAGCGGATTTGGAGATGAATCTGTTGTGGGCGGCCAATCTACCCGTCAGACGCTGGACCTCTCTTGCTGACTGCGGGGGTGTCATGTTGATGATGGCCTGGATTTTGGTTGGGTTGGCCTCGATGCCGTGGTGTGGTACCAGGTAGCCCAATATTTTCCCCTGGCGAACGCCGAAGACGCACTTGTCGGGGTTCAGGCGAAGTCGTGCGTCTCGCATGTTCGCGAATGTCTCGGCGAGGTCTGCGAGATGGTCCTCCTTGCTCCTGCTGGCGACGACGATGTCATCCACATATGTGAATATATTTCTGCCGACTTGCCCTTCGAGCACTGTTTTGGTAAGCCGGGAGAAGGTGGACCCGGCATTCTTGAGTCCCTCCGGCATTCTGATAAAGCAATATGTGTCGAAGGGTGTTATGAAGCTGGTGCTGGCCTTGTCTTCCTCCTTCATATATATTTGATGATAACCGGAGAAGCAGTCGAGGAGCGACATGACCTCGCACCCGGCCGCGCTATCGACTATTTTGTCGATCCGAGGCAACGGGAAGTTGTCCTTTGGGCAGGCCTTGTTGAGACTAGTGAAGTCGATGCACATTCGCCACTTGCCGCTCTTTTTCTGCACCATCACAACATTGGAGAGCCACGTGGGGTAAGCCACTGGCTCGATAAATTTGGCTTCCAGGAGGCGGTGCACCTCAGCCTTGGCGGCTTCTGTCTTCTCGTCGGACATTTTGTGGAGCCGCTGTTTTTTCGGTCTCACTGAAGGGTCGATTCCCATGCTGTGCTCAATTATGGATCGGCTGACCCCGACCAAGTCTAGGGCGGACCAGGCGAAGACGTCTTTGTTCTTGGACAAGCAGCACAGGAGTTTCTCCTCGTCATGCGAAGTGAGGTCTTCGCTGATAGTGACTGTCTGCTTATGCGTGGCCTGGTCGAGGGGAACAGTCTTGGTCCCGTCGTTGCTCTGCAGCTGTGCCTTGTCATGTTCTTTTTCGGTTGGGCTGGCGGACGCAGGGACCTCGCGCTGGGCCGTGAGGCAGTGAACATTTCTTTGCCTGGGGACGAAGTCCCGCTCTATATTGCGCGCAGTCTGCTGATTGCCATAGACCGTGATAGCGCCTAACGGACCTGGTATCTTCATGCACAGGTACAATCCGTGAATGGCTGCCTCAAACTTGTTGATGGAGCCCCGGCCCATGATGGCGTTGTACGGATACACCATATCGACGATGTCAAAGGTTATTTGCTCACTTCGGGCATTGGGCGCTACACCGAAGGAGAGAGGCAACTCTATTTTGCCGACAGGAAAAGTGCCCTTGTCGCCGAAGCCATACAACGGGTTGTCCGAAGGCTTGAGCAGGCTGTGGCTTATGCCCATGCGGTCGAAGGCATGGAGGAAAATGATGTCTGCCTGACTGCCATTGTCGACTAGGACTTTGTGCAGGTCCCAGCCTGCCATGCTGCAGTTGATAACCATGGCGTCGATGTGGGGGTGCTGCGCAGGTCGACGTCTCGGGCGTCGAAGGTTAGCGGTACATGGGACCACTTCGTCTGCACGACCGGACCGGTGATGGCGACGTGGTTGATGTTGTGGTAGTGGTCCCGCTTTTGCCGCTTTGTGTCGAAGTCGGTGCTGGACCCCCCGGTGATCATATGAATGACTCCGCGATACGGCTGATCGGCGAAGTCTTCTTGCTTGGGGGGTGGGGGTTGTTGATGTTTTGTTGTTGCTGGTGTGGAGGTGGGGGTGGGGGAGGTACGATTTGTACTTCCTGGTGGTGTTGGTATGCGTGGTGCGGTGGATGCGGGGCGGGAGTGTGGATGTATGGTGGAGGGTGTTGCTGATAAGTGTGCGCGACGACTCTAGGGTTGTCGGCCTGTTGCGCCCGTGCCATCCTGTCTCTGGTGGCCTTCGTCTCTGGGCAGTCTTTGGTTTGGTGGGCGCAGTCTTCGCCGTGGAAAAGACAGTAGAATCGGCGCGGCGGCTGCGCGCGTCCCCGGCCCCTACCGCGAGTTCCATTTCCCCGGCCCTGGGGGGATATTCCTGGCGGCGAGGGGCATCACCAGCGGGGTGCTGGTTGGCAATGTTGTGCACCTGCTGCTGATTGCGGCCGTCTCGACCGGAGTCTGGCTGCGGAGTTCTCGTCCACGTGCGGCTGGACTGTGGGGCATCTTTGGGTTTCCTCTGAGACTCAACCTTGCGCTGGTGGAGCTCTTCAGATTTAGCGTATTTTTCAAATAGCTGATATAATTCTTGGAGGTTCTTGGGCAGATCTCTGATGCAATGGGTGTAAAGGACGCCGGCGCGAAGGCCACTGATGGCGTAGTGGATGGCAATCTGGTCATCGACCGAGGGCAGCTGTGACTTGAGTGTGAGAAACTTGCGGTAATACTCCCGTAGAGTTTCCTTCTCCAGCTGCTTGCAGAGTGAGAGTTCGGCCAGGGCGTCGGTGTCCGGGCGGTACCCTTGGAAATTGAGCAGGAATTTGTCCCGGAGACTTCTCCAGGAGTCGATGGACAGCGGTGGCAGCCGGGTGAACCAGGTGAGAGCCGGGCCCTCGAGGGCGATGATGAAAGACTTGTCCATCGTGGCGTCGTCCCCACCGGAAGATGCAACGGCGACCTGATAACTCATGATGTACTGTGCTGGGTCAGTGCTGCCGTTGTACTTGGGATAGGTCCCTGCTCGGAAGTTGGCGGGCCAGGGTGTCACTTGCAGGTGTGGTGCCAGGGGACTTCGCTCGTCGAGGTAGTTGACTCCTTGGAATGGCGCGGCGTGTGGGATGGCGCGGTCGCGGTAGGGAAAGTGTAGGTCTTCGATTTGTGCGCGTTGCTGCAGGGGTGGCCCTGGTTGTAGGCCGAACTGGCCTTCGCGCTGCATTAGCGCGATCTCTTGCTCGAGTTCCTAGGCCTTCTGCTCTTCGTCTCGTATCATTTGTCGCACCTTGGCCTGTGCAGATACACGTTGGCACTTGGCTTCAAGTATCTCTTTTTGCTTCTGGAGATTGCGGTTCTTGATGCGCAGGGCGCGCAGCTGCAGCTGTTCTTCTGCGGAGACGCCGATGACTTCTCCGTCCTCGGTGAAGTCCGTGCCCTCTGGTGGAGCGAAGTCTGGGGGAGGTTGCGGCTGTCCAGGGCTGCAGGTGCGATGAGCGTCGTCTTCGCAGGTGCGGTGAGCGTCGGCTTCAGTAGCCTCTTGGTGGGTGGAGTGGGTGAGTGCGAGGGCCTTGCCCTTTTTTGCGGCCAGCAGTGCTGCCTTCGCAGCCTCGTCAGCCTTCGAGCTAGCTTTCTTGGGTGCCATCGCGGGTGGTTGTTTCGTAGCACGAACGGTGGGCGCCAAATGTTGGAACTTGCTCACAGGCGCAAGATGATCCAATGGGGAGGTGAGGTGATGCTAACAGGGTTTCTGCACGTGATGGCAATAGCTCTCTTAATCTAGCCTCTCAAGGGCACTGTGCGGGGGTATTTATAGGTGTCTGGGTGCCCGGCGTCCCGTGTTAAGGACGCATGTGCCCTCAGACACCTAGATTATCCCCGGAATATTCCCATAAAGCGGGGTTACAGACCGTAATTACAGGGAGGCCTTTACAAATTAGGCCCGTAACGCGCAATGGCCACGCAGGGCCTGTTACAATGGGCCGAATCACACGTGGGCCTCCGTTCTGGACGAGGTCGCAGGATGAGACGACCTCGTCACAGGTCTTCGTCCGGCCGCGTATGAGACGAAGGGTATGTCTACCGCTGTCTTGCCACCGTTGGTGCAGCGAGTACGGCGAAGGCCTCGAGCGAAGGGTGGCGTCTTCGCCTTCGCCCCAACAGCTGCGTCCCGTGTCTATAAATAGATGAACAGTACTCCCGTACTGTTCACGCTGACTGGGCATTCGCTTTTCACATCACACCTGTACCTTTACTTTTCGTCAATCCGAAGGTACAATTGTAATTTGTCATTATGAATTTGATAATGCAAATAAAAATAAGCTGATGATAATATCTGTATTATTATTCGTATTTCATACATGTATTCTTCCTTATTATCTATCGAGGTCACGAAGGTCTTTTCCTTCATAACCTTCGTCCAGAATTCATTATATCCGAAGGGACATAATGTCTTGAAGGACGAAGGACTTTAACATTTAACACTTTTTATGTTGCCTTGTTCTTAACTCTTAGCATTTGAGAACAAGTCCCCAACAGCTCCTATATTCTTGCTCAGGGATCTAGGTATGGGCATCGTCCCATAGCTTTTTCCTAAGGGTAGAGGTATAGGTTTTGGGACGTCAGATGGACTTTATGCAATGGTCATTTCCAACATTCGCATAGTGAGGACCCTAGGGAAAAGCCATGTAGTGAGACCCTACTAGTTCACCTTGGAAGTGATCAATGGGGAGTCGTGATCCTTGGGTAGAAAGGGAATCATGGCTCATGGGTAAAGTGTGCAACCTCTGCAGAGTGTTATGAAACTGATATATCAGCCATGGTCACGGTTATGAGCGGCCTTGAGATCCTCTTTGATTAGATATACAGATGACCTGAGATTTAATGGTTCTATTTATGGTTTTGGTTCGATGATGATAATGATGTTCCTCGGCGAGGAAATGATTCATGGGTTGGTTATTGCTAAAACTTGGCTCCCACTAATAATAAATACTTGACCAACTAAAAGCAACTGCTTCAACCTTAACTCCACATAAAGCTAGTCCACCTCACAAAACACCAGGTTGCCTTTGGTGCAATCTATGCTTAGGTAAGGAAGAAGACGTCAAGGCGGATCTCTAGGAGTTCCAGAACTTCGATGAGTTTGAGGATTAGGCTAGCGACCTCCCCCAGTCAGCTGCCTGTGGTGGGTTAATTTACGTTGGCTACGTTTTGATTCTGTGTACTTTGATTTTATTATGTAAATGACTCTAGTCTTTAATATTATTACTTATTCTTTATTGTATTCGAAACATTGTGCTATGATGAGTCATTTATGTAATCATTGTGTACGTGAATTTCTGATCCTGGCACGTACATGGTTCGCATTCGGTTTACCTTCAAAACCGGGTGTGACATTCAATATGGCTAGTCGAGAGGGTATAAACACCCCACGCATCAAAAACAAGTCGTTGTAAAATCTATTGTGCATGGGCATGCCAGACAGTCTGGTGCACCAACGGTGTGCTTCCAACGGCTAGTTCTGACAAATAGTCGTTGCTTTAGAGTAGCACCAGACACAGCATAGTAGTTGTACGGTGCACACCAGACAGTCCGGTGCCAGGCTAAAAATCAGCTGCCTCAAACTATTGGCTCTCTGGTTCCTGTTCGTCTCAGGGTTCCTTCTCGGGCGCTCTCGGGCCCGCTGCCAAGGGGACCACTAAAAAGTCTGGTGCCCCTAGGACAGCAACACTCTTTCTTTTCTTGAGATTTTCTAAACAGATTTCACTTCTAACTTGTGGGTTCTAGAGGGATACCTAGCACTAGTTGTGAGTGTGAACATGCATAGACACTACACTAGTTATCTCTTGGTCAAACTACTCATCCACAACCCCTCTTTATAGTATAACTAAAATAAAAATAGAAGTTCTAACTCTATACCAAGTGTCCCACAACTCCTTTGACACTTAGGATATGAAGACCTTTATCTTTTGATTCGTCTTTTCAGCCGTCTCTTCAAGTTCTCATTTGGGGGATTATTTTCACGGTTGGAGCGCAACTTCCTGCATTGTGACCTAACTTACCATTTGCTCTGCAAAACACAAGGTAGTCACAAGTAATCTTATTTTGTCATTAATCACTAAAACCAACAAGAGGCCTAGATGCTTTCAGTGGGCCCTAGATCTAACCCGAAAAATCCTAAAGCGATCCACTCCACCACAAAGTCTTCGAGTGTCTAGGTTTTCACTTAGTGACATGGGACAAACTTGAGGTCAGACTTTGTTAATTTAGTCACCCACTTTATAATACGCCTGGTATCATGTTGATTGTGCAGTAGTGCTTCTGGGACATGATAAGAATCGCATAGAGAAACTTTTGCATCTCGAGGTACCAAGTCTTGGCACTAACAAAGTAAACTAGTCAATGAACACAGCGTGTAGCATGGCAAGAGAGCATAGGCCAAGGGGTTGTGGCCCGAAGGGACAACAGCCTCTACGAGGACACCCTGTGGGCTCCATCTCTACCTCGATGAGCTCACCTGACACACACACACACACAAGAGCTGAAACTTCCATTGCTTCAGAGTTAGAGATAATGCAGGCCTTGGTAGAAGTGGGGGACCCCGACATTCACTCATAGTCCTGAGTGATTTGGTGGGGGTTTGGTATTTACGGAGGAGCCCTTCAACTGCGAGAAGCTCTCGATATTAACTAAGAGTGGCCCCAAGGGTTTGGGGCAAAGGGTGTTCATGGGAGGGCCCAGTGGTGGTCAAGGGTTCTCGACATTCCCTATGTACGTTGGGATTGTCTTGAAACCCAAGGGTTCAGGGGAGGGCCAAACAGTGGCTAAGGGGCACCAAGATCCACCTAGGGCTATAATCGTTCATGGGAGGGCATAGCAGTGGCCAAGGTCCATCGATATTTACTAGTCACCCTCTCAGATGTCTGAGATACCAAGTGTTCACGAGAGGGACTACAAGCAATCAGAGGCTCCTGACCTTCACTCGATACTACGCTAGGAGATACCATTAGGTAAGTATTCACGAAAGGCTCAGCGATGTCCATAGGCTCCTGGCACAACAACACAAACCCCCTATAGCAACGCATCTGCAGCAACACATGGTTTTATACGTTGTAAGAAATTAGCGAGCAACGTTTAATATGCGTTGCAAGCAACATCCGTCAAGTTATTACAGTAGTGGCAACGCTTAATATATGTTGCTAGCACCATCTGTTATTTAAATAGAATATGGCAACACTTAATATGCATTGCTAGCGGAATGTATTGATTAACTAGGATATGTCAACATTTAATATGTGTTGCTAGTAATATTTAATATTAGAACATAGAACAACTCGGTACGGATAACTCACAGACCTGAATTCTTCATACAATTCACCTTTGAGCGTTCCTGTTCCTATCCCTTCCCACCTCTCCCGTCTCTGGTGCCGCCGCTGCCCGCTCGCCCTCATCCCCTAAACCTCCAGCTCCCCACCTCCCCCGCTCGCTCCCTTCCAGGAGCTGCCATATCGGGGACGGCTCCCAACTTTGCTCCTGTCAGATCTCCCTCCACATCCCGCCTTCTCCCCCCTTCCTCTCCTGGCACCGCCTTGATCCCGCCCCCAAGATCTCCTAGCCACTGCATCCGCCCCCACCCTCGTTGCCTAGATCCGGTAGTCCCTCCATGTCCGTCCGCCCCTTTCCTGCTCTCTCCCTGGCCGGCTCACTCCCGCTTGCAACCACCCACACCCCGTTCTGCTCCAGATACAGTCCTGACTGCAGGGGACGTGGTGTCAGCCCAACATCAAGGGTTGTATGGGATGGGCACCCAATACATGTTTCTTTACCCTAAACTTTTCACTGCTCCATCGAGGGCAGAGCCGCCGCCATTTCTTCAATCTCCTCGTAGCGTCGGCGCTCCATCTTTGCTCCCTTTTTTACCCGCGATCGGCACGCAGGCGGCGGCTGCGGCGCTCAGGCTCGGGCTCTGCGACTGCGTCAACGGCTTCCCCTCCGGCCTCTGGCCTCCCGCCAGTCACCGCGCGCCCTCGCCCCCGGTCCTCTGCACACCGACCGGTGACCCTGCGTGCTTGCCTTTCTCTCTCCTCCCGCCTCCGGTGGATCGTCAACGGCGCCCGGCCCCGGCGGCAGCGTGGCGCGCGTCTCGAGGGCAGCGGGAGCCAGCAGCCGCTGCTCCACCAAGGCGGAAGCAAAGCGTTACCCTTCCTCTTAGCGCTTCAGCGCGCTGACGCGTGCGCGTAGTTCTGCCTTTTGGAACCCTAAACCCTGGTAAGAGATATCCTTGCGCTTTATTTTTTTAGCTTATTTGCTTTTTTAAATTCCCTTCAGATAATTGTTGTGAAGGCAATCGTGAGATTAGATTGCAATTACAGTAGAAAACAAGTAGTTACTTTCATGTCAGAAGTGTTGAGCATTGTATTTTTCTAATTAGATCTTTTGGCAAGTTTTAATCGTTTGAACATGATGTGTATGTACTTATGGTGTTCAAAATAAACCCCGACATATGACCTATATGTAGTTTGATCCAGGTGGTATTTGAATTATTGGCGCAGTTGTAAGCTATCTGTTCATTGAGAAGAAAATAAATACAGTAATAAATTATAGACGGCAACCTTGCAGTGTTTCTTACCACGGAACCATTCCGTATCAATCCAAGTCATCCCAGATAAGTAACTTCAACAGTGGTTTTAAACCCCCAGGTGGAAGGGGATTGGGTGGGAGGGAGGGACCAGCGACACTTGGGTAATTTCTCCTCTAGAACATAACCCCCGCATGGCAAATGAAACCTTGAGGGTTTTCTCTCTCTAGCTGATTGTAATGTTCACGCATGGGGTCAGGTCAATCCTTTTTCTTCCTATAAAAAACAGTTGATGACTAGATGTGCAACATTGCTTAATGCTAGCATTATCTGCTTGGTACTGATGGGTGCTAGGTAATCAGCAACCTGAAGCCCGCAATCAGTTTGCTGGGTTATCCAAACATTGGATGTTGAACATAAATGTACAAACCAGAACTTTAGCAGGTCATAGGAGAAAACTTTGCCACTGTTAATGCCATCAGGTTAATAAATGTCTCTGTATCTTTTAGATACCACAGCTAAGGAAAATTCACAAATTTACTATTTCGTTTCTCGGTTGTAGGTAGGGCTTATATTTTTCTCACTTATATCCTCAAATTTCCCATTTGCACTTTGAAATAGCAATGCAATTAGTAAGTCACTTTATCAAGAATAGTCAGATGGTAATTTACTACGGAGATACACAATAAATTTAGTTGTTCCATTTCTACCATTGGACAATCTGAAATCTCTCTGGTTTTTATTCACGGCTTTGAGAAGACACTACTGCTGCAACCATGAGCACCATGAAGTTTTGTCGCGAGTGGTATGCACCCTTCTACATCAATCATCTTCCTCTCCCTTGCATTAGATTGATCATACAGTTACTTGATGATGGATGGATGTGCAGCAACAACATCCTGTACCCCAAGGAGGACAGGGACAGGCGCACCCTGTTCTTTGCATGTCGCAACTGCGAGCATCAGGTACAACTCAGTAACCTCTATCCTTGTTCCACCAACAAATCCAATCCAATCTTCTTGCTATACCCCTCTCATCAGTGCACCACTACAATAATGGCGTTTGGGCACAGTAGTGATGGGGTTCGAATGAGCACTAGATTGTTTATGGGGATGGGGTTGTCCCCCACCCCCTTCCAAATTATAGGATTTTAGTAGGGTCATGCTAATGCTATGTGTGCCCTTCATTTCCGTATTTAGCTACTTAATTCCTCATTGGTTGCATGGTGCATAGCAACTTATTTAGTTTGGAATTTGACATGCCATCACTTTCTAAAGTTCAGTGTTAATTTCTAGCAGTGTTAATTTTCTTGGCATCATGTTATCATCTATATTGTGTTACTTACTGTGGATTATCCTTAGCTTTAATGTCAGAACTAGCAGTATATATTTTCACTTCCCTGTGAGTATCAACAAATCTCATGATATTTGACTTTTGTAAATTATGTTATCCTCAAATTTGAAGTTGAGGGGCATTGACCAAATAAAAGCTATCAGTATTTGGCTACTATGATTTCTGGTCTGAACTTTTATCCTCAATTTTGTAGTCCAGCAGGAAATGTTTGAGCGGGTGATTGGTCGCCTCTGATCACTATATCTGTAGCAACAATAGTAGCCATCACTGGCTCTCCTTTGATCTTTGTTTCTCAGTTCGTTCATTCTTGTGCTCTCCTATCGCACTATTGTATTCTTTTGCACATATGTTTCTTTTTCTAAAATGCTTTCTTGTTGTTCATCAGATTCAGTACCTAGGATGAAGTTTCAGGGCTGCCAGATTTCAGTTCCAGAGCTGCAGGATTTATGCAGAATTTGAAGACTATGCTTCCAAAAAAAGCTTTCCTAATTTACCTATGATGCAGTTCAGTATTGTTTAGGATGAGTCATATGTTTATATCTGTCTCCAAAAATATTTGTACACGCATGAAGTGGTGATTATTTTAAGTTGTGCTACTCTGTATATTGACTATTTTATTTCAATGAGAAATGGTTTGTCCATTGCAATCGTGTTTATGCCTAGGATGAATTGGACCTTCTCATTTTATTAATGGCAAATGTTGTTGTATATCAATTTCTATTCAATAAATGGTTTATTTCTTGCAATACATATATGTGCTCTCACAAATCCGATCTAAATGTTGCCATTGTTATATGGTTCAACAACATTGCAACACATAAATGTGCTACCATAAATCTAAGCAAAATGTTTCCAAATCCAATACGGGTCAACCCATCTTTGCCGATACAAACACATGTAAGCGTTGCAGTAGGCAATAAATATATGTTGCGGCCCAGCAACGCTTATAGCCATGGCTTACCAACATATAAATAAGTGTTGCAGTAGACCCTAGCAACGCCAGCATAGGCAACACATAATTATGTGTTGGTATAAGCCTTAGCAACACTTATTTCAACTTCTAGCAACGCATAAATGCGTTGCAATAGGGGGGTATTTTTGTAGTGTGGCATAGAGGTCACTCGATAGGCTATCGTTGTGCCATGCCTTGTGAAGGGATGCAACTTCTCCACTGCCGCCAACACCTCCAACAGGACAGAGGGGACAGTAATGACACCATTAGGCTTCAACATGTTAAGGACCAGTGTAACACCTCAAAACCATCAACTAAAAATAATGCACTGAGATTATTAGTGCTAATCATTGTAAAGATTTTTTTCTTTCAAGTGTTTGATCTTATTTACCTTTAGAATAATTTTGGTTTGCTCATATTTGTTTGATGTTTGTATTCATAAAATTTCTTTTATATGAGAACCCAATTAATTTAATATGAGAACTTTGGTCCAAAAATAAATATTTTAATGATAAAAATTTATTTATTTCTATTTTTGTAAAATAGGGATAAAAGAAAAGGAAAAAAGGTCAAACCCTAGCTAAGCCGGCCGAACCGGCCCATTAGGGCAGCTGAACCGGCCCAGCCACCATCCCAACCGGCCGCCAGCCGCCTCCACTCTCTCTCTCCCTCACTTACAGGTGGGGCCCACCCTGGCCCCCTTCTCCTTCCTCATGTGGGGCACGCCCGCGCCTACACCCGTGCCGGCCGAGCCGATCGCCGACCCAGCTGAGCCACCCGACCATGCCTCCTCATCTCCCCACGCCAGAAATGTCTGAATCCCTCCCCCTTCCTCTCCCCCCATTCACTCCCCACTCTCGCTCCCATTGAAGAAGTCACCGTAATGGCCATTGATGGTGCCGTCGCCGGCCATCTCTCTCCCCCGGCGCCCTCCCTCCTTCCCCTCTTCCTCTATAAAAAGGACCGGCCGAGCCGAAGCTCTCTCCCCTCGCCCAAGCCTCTCCCTCACTTCTCTCTCTCTCTTCCACGCCCTGCTCGCTGGAGCTGCATCCGCGCCGCCGTTCGGACCGTCCGCCCTCGTTTGAGTCGCGTTGTGCCCCTGCTTCCCGACCGCACCCGTGTAGCCGGACCGTCCGCGCCACCATCCGTCCCCGGCGACCACCATTGCCCCTGCCCCTTGCTTGGATATGTCGCTCCCCCTCACCGAGCTCCCTGCGCACAAGAGTTGGCCAGAGGTAGAAGATGGACGATTTCCGTTTTAGTCCCTGACTTTTGTAAATATTGCGCTCATACTTATAATATTTTAAAAAGTTTAACTAGAAACCCTATCTTCATATGTACTAGTCCCTAAAGTCTACCTTTAATCTATTATCTAGCCTTGCGCGGTATCTTCTAATATAGACAGGCATATGTGAGTACAATTAAGTTATTTCTTGTTTTGGTTAGCTCGTAATCAAAATCCTAAACATTTTTAAGTTAGTATTTGCGATGAGTTGCACATTCCTGTAATTTATTTCGGATTATAATTAGTAAAATTGTTCAAAACATAACTAAAATGATAGTTAGTATTGCTGAACATAAATTTCTTATTTATAAATTAAATCATTTGCCACTAAATTTAAAGTATATATATTTAATAGATTAATTATCTTTTTCGACAATTTACGGATTTAAACTTATATTCAGTTTGTCCATGACTAATTATATACACTTAATTAATCTGTTCATCAATTTTTATGAACCATTTAATTTTCTTTCTAAAAGAAAGGGAGAGATGAATTAGTTAATAAAGGATCTTAAGGTGGGAGTAAGTTTACATGGTAGTTATGAACCCAGTTTTATTTCAGATATTTTTAACGTAATTTTAAATGAATATGAATTAGGTTTATTTTTGGCATTGTTCGTAAGTATAGTTGTGTGGTATATGATTGTTCATGTAATGATGAATGTTACTCATGTAATGATGTATGTTTATTTATTTGGTGTATGTATTCTTTTGTATGTACGATATGCGAATCGATATTAGAAGCTGACTGTGTGGTAGAGGAACCAAACACGTTCGAAGACGACCCGCATGACACGTTCGAGCAAGGCAAGTTGATTCTCCCTCTGTATTTCTGTTTGTACCCAAGTAATGCATATAATAATACTTACTTTTCGGATATTTGCATAATTTGATGAGATTTGCCTAAATAGGATCTCCTAGAATTACCAACCTTGTTCCTTGATTACCCTAGGATAAATACTTTGCTTAGCAATTTGTGCTACTGCTCAACTTGATAATGATGATGTCACTCTTTAACGATACTATTGTTCCAGAAATCAAATTTGTATTATGATGTTAACCCGATGGTTAAACAAGATCATTTCATATTAAATGGAACATGGAATGACCACCCAGGATAACAGTGCAACCACGAGTGTTTTAATGGCTCTGGCTTTGGTAATTAGCTCTATAGACTTAGTGCTTAGCAACCCTACCTGAAAGATGGGCAAGAGGGACGGCAGTGGTTTGGTGTCAGCTCATGTTAACATGGGTGGTAGTCTTGGCTAAGTTACCTCATCCAGAGGGCCATCAAAACTGACGTGGAAAACTTAGCGGGTGGCTTTATACTAAGGATATTTTGTGAAAGCCTCATAATGGATCCCTAGCCATTCACCTCATCAGTGTTTACGGGTCCGTACAACCTAGGCTAGATGGGATACATGGCTTGTGGGTAAAGTTGTACCACCTCTGCAGAGTGTAAAACTGATATGTCAGCCTTGCTCACGGTTAAGAGCAACCTAGACCCTCATATAAAAATTCAATTTAAAGATGGAAAATAAATCATGATCTGATGATTCATAAATGGTTTGCTTAAGTGGTTTCACTTAAGTGTTTTTGGTATAATCATATGCTTATATTTAATTGGGATACTTTGGGATACACTTACAACTAGTAAGTTAGACGTTGTTAATAAAATATTAACCAACTAAAATGCTTACCGTTTATCCATAGCTTGCCTTGTTAAACTTGCATTACTCCTCCCACTTTCTAAGCTCCGACTATAAGTGAGCTCACCCCTTGCTAATATTTTGATCAGAGGGTGATGAAGAAGACTTTGTAGATGATGTTGGCGATTGCTAAGTCTAACGATGTGCCAGTCATCTTCCTGTGAAAGATCGTCCATGTTTAATCAATTGAACTTTGATGATGATACTATTTAAGACATTTATGTCTGGATGATGTAATAAAGTTACACTACTCTTTTTACGCCTTTATTGCATTGTCTTCTGATATATTACACTTGTGACGTCAACAAATATGTGGAAAATGGATCCTGGCACACATATGTTATGCATTCGTTTCTGCCCCAAAACCGGTTGTGACAACCAGATACCCATAATGGGCGGTCATCATGAACATGTACAACATGGGACAACCAAGTATGGCGTTGTAGAACAGGTAAAGCTCAGTGACGATGAATTCCACATATTTTGTGTGGAAATTCACGAGCTGGCATCTTGATGGAGCCGATCGAGAAGATAATCCCCAAATAGATTCTAACGAACGGGCATGCTTCAATGAGCTTCGCCTGCAAAATCTATATTTCATCGAAGGCGTACATCAATAAGCCGTTGAACTTAAGCATTTAGCCCTACCATTCACCAGGACATGCTTGAGTTTGATGTAGTTAATGTCGAGGAAGACAATAAGAGAAAGAATTACCCCGCCTACCATGTTCCCGAGGTAGTTGGAGGAATTGAAGGAGATGAGAGTGCTGGCAAATTTGAGGGACCCAACAGGGTGATATCGTGGGACCATGGCATTCACCTCTCGATGCAGGAGCTTCAAGGCTCGGCATCTCCTCATGGCTCTATAGATGGCGCCTATTGTCTGCTCTGGATCCTAAAATTTCATGTCATCGTCTCTCAAATAATAGAGTCTAAGTAGGTTTGGACTAGGGTCTCACTTTTGCCAACGTTGATCAAGCAAAAAGAAGACCCTAAAAATAAGGTAAACCATTAAATAAAAAATAATGATCCCGATTTAACTTTAAGCACTCGTGTTGGAATTGCTATTAGTTATATATATTGGTTGTTGACACCAAACAAGTGTCCTAGGTCAAAGGGGCTCACAAAGGCAAAGAAAGCGCTCCCGCCTAGGGTGACGCACCTTTTTCCTAGGATTTTTCCAGAAATAGGTACACACGATGACACGATATGAGTTCGTGCGCCATCTAGACCTATCAATCAATTTACGCACATTGAGGAGGTGTTTGGGAACAAAGTTTTTCTGCATTATTGAAGCAATACTGTAGTATTGAGCAATACTGTGGTATTATATACTTTGAGATGTTTGGAAACTCATCTGAAATCTCTATATACTAAACTGCAGTATTGTAAATACTGCACTTGTTTTGCAGTTTTGGAAACTTTGGTCTCAGCCAAAGTTTTTCTCTGTAAAGAGAGCGCCAGCTTGGTCCCGCTCTGGCTGATTGGTCTCAACCAAAGTTTTTTCAAACACCTTGGGGCCTGTTTGAGAATGCAGTTTTAAAATACTGTAGTTTTGAGATACCATAGTTTACAATTGTACACGACAAAAATACTACGGTATTGCTTTACCACAGTAAAACTACAGTATTGGTCAAAACCGAGATCTGTTTGGTTCTATTGGAAAAACAAAGTATATGTAGAGAAGAGAAGAAAACCGAGGTCATGAGTGGAGTTTCAAAAACTCCAAAAATACCACAGTTTTGGGTAAACCATGGTATTTAAAATTGAGTTTTGACTATACAAACCAAACACCTTTTGAGCTCAAATACTATAGTATCATCAAATACCATAGTATTGTTTCAAAACAGCAAAAATACTACGATTCCAAACAGGGTCTTGATGTATTGGATACTGTTGTATTCGAAAACTGAAGCATTGTAAACTGTAGTAATGTCATGACTAAAATATACTTTAGTATTTAAAAAACTGCAGTTTGGAAAAACTGTGTTCCCAAACATAGCACAATGTGTGTGTGGTGTGAATGTGTGGTATCCTTATACCTTATTAAAAAAGAAGTGTCCTAGTGTGGTGTGAATGTGTGGTGTCCTTATACCCTATTAAAAAAACAAGTGTCCTAGGCTCCTTGCGAGCGAACAAACAAACAGAAGACGACAGGAAAAAAGATGAACATAAACCACTGTATCCTTTGATCGGAAACATGAGTTAATTATGACAATGATAAACTTCAATGTGTCAATATGATTGCAAATATTTGTAGAATGTAATGTTTCAAATAAAATATGCTATGGACGTATCACATGAAAAATATATCAATATAAAATCTCACATTGTCAATATATGTGAGTTATTATGTATAGATCATCCAAGCTAACAAAAAAATAAATCTCATCAACCTTGCTAGGAGTACCTAACAATTAAACACACAAAAGTGGAAAAACTAAAGAAGAAAAAATGCATTTCCCAGCATGCAGTTCAGGAAGGAGTACCTAAGTTTTGTAGCAGCTAGACAAAAACAGGACAACATAAAGTACAACTTTGAATAAAAAAAAAATATTATCAGTAGCTTGCAACAAAAACTGGAACGTCCATAGTATCGTCAGTTCATCGCTATCAGAATGATACAAAATTAAGATCCATGCAGGAAAATATGTTTAATCTATATAAGATGGCTAATGCTGCGTATGGCAAATTTAACGAATTTAAGTGGCCTTGTCAGCCTTGGCAGCAGTAGCAGCAGCTTGGCCCCTAAGACGACCAGTTCTCCTTGCGGCAATGAGACCAACCTTCTGACCAGGAGGAGCATCACGGCGGACAGTGGAGGCATGACCAATGTGCTGGTGGTTACCTCCTCCATGAGGATGCTCAACAGGGTTCATGGCCACACCACGCACCTTAGGCCAGCTGTTCCTCTTGACGCGGTACTTGTGGTAGGCATTGCCAGCCTTCAGCATTGGCTTCTCAGTCCTGCCACCACCAGCAACCTGCCCAATCATGGCACGACAGCTACTTGGGACAATCTTCTTAGCACCAGAGGGGAGCTTGATCCTGAAAATCACAATACCATGTGTTCTTACTTCTTAGAGGCTGACCCACGAAACCCAGTAAACCCTAATTACACTGAAAAGAACACAGCATATCAAGATAAGCTAGTGGACAAGAAAATTACCGGTAACAACAAATATCATTTATAAGATGGATAAGGATGTACTGTCCTAAGAAGTTGGTTTCAGTCACATCTTGTGAAACATCTTAGATTTCGTTTTCAGTTTCTAAGGAAACATTTCAATAATTCAACTAGATGCCTCTTTTACTAGTCCATTATAGTTGATAGTGTCAGTGGGAGGGGTTCAAAAGTGAAATGGTATATGAACAAACATTCAAGCATTGAACTAAAATGACAACATAACCACAACCACTTGCTGGAAAAATCCACGTAGAACCAAAAAAATCACATCATCTTAATAAAACAGAACAGCTCTGCATTGAGTATAATTAGGGGTGGTAATGGATTGCGATCCAAATGCTTTTCACAAAATAGTAGGGCCCTAAATAAATTTTAGTTCAAAAATGAATAGAAACAGGGCCCGATCCTATCCGTTCTTTAAATCTTATTGCGTAAAATTTAGAGCACATTGTCACCCCACCCCTAAGTACAATAGAACCAGTTTAAAACAGAGCTTAGTTCAATAGTTTTCAACATATGGGTTATGATAAACGACACCGCTATGCAAACTTTAAGCAGACAGTGTGACCGTCACCTCGATGTGCCGTTGTCTGGGTTATGGCTGATAACGATCGCGTAGTCCCCAGACGCCCTGGCGAAGACACCGCGATCCCCGACGTGGTGCTCAACGTTGCAGACAACGGCACCCTCAGGGATCCCCCTGAGCGGCAGGACGTTGCCAATGGAGAGTGTAGCACGGCGTCCGCAGTAAACGAACTGGCCCGTGTACATGCCCTCAGCAGCCACGAACAGCTCCTTCTGGTGCTTGTAACGGAATGGATGGCGGAAGGTGACCTTGGCCAGCGGCGCGCCGCGGCCCGGGTCGTGGATGACATCGGTGACCACGCCCTTCAGGTACCCGTTGCGCTCGCCGAAGTCGAGGGACCGGAACCGGGCAGGGCCCTTGCGGTGATGGGTATGGGACTTGAACACGGACCCCGCACCCTTGCGCTGAGCGCGAATCACGCGGCCCATCTTGCCGGCGGCGAAGTGTCTGGGGGAGGCGGCGCCGGAGGGGGAAGAATGCAAGAGCTAGGGTTTGGAGGCCGATATAGACGAGCGGGGTGGGCCGTCGGATACGAAGGTGGTTGGGCGGGCCTTCGGTGGGTAATGGACTAAGGCCCGGTTTGTTTTGGATTATAATCTCTTTGGATTATATAATCCAGCGCAAATAATCCAACAGTTAAACAAACACGTAGATTATGGATACAGATTATATAATCTAAAGCCCAGATTATGATAATCTCATAATCTACTGAAGAGTAGCTTATTTGAGATTATTTTGACAAAAGACCCACTACCCATGGTTATGTAAATAGAAATTACAATATATGTCATCCTTCTTTTCTCACCTCAAATAAACAAACAAGGATACTACTGTCTTTATGAATAATCTACATTTGTATAATCTAGACTATCAAGCAACTACATATAGATTATAATATGTCTATATTATAATTTAGATTATATAATTTAAATTATAATCCAGATTATATAATCTATAAGCTGAAACAAACAGGTCCTAACGGTGATACTCGGTGGTAGCGCTAGAAATATTCATGTTCGATAACTCGCTCGATTCGGCTTGTTAGTAGCTTAGCTTGACTCGACTCGTTTTAATTTTGTAGCGAGCGAAGCTAACATTCTAGCTCAATTCTCTAGTGAGCCAGCTCAGGTTAGCTCGTGAGCTAGCTCGCAAGCCAAACGAGCTAAGCCACAACACAAGTTTGTCTAGTCATTGATGTCGTCTCATCTCTCATAGTCTTGTTTTCTCGTAGTTATAATATGTGATATGGACATGTGTAGATATGTCATGTGCTTAAATATTTGCATTATTGCATGGCTACATACCTATATTGCATATTTAATATTTGATTATTGGTTATGGTTTTGTGAACTTTGTTTCTATCAGCATATGATGTTAGTATTGTGCAATGAAATGCTACATGTTGGTGGAATAGATGATGAATTGCTTTATAATGATGTTTGTTGCTATCTTATTATAATAAGAGTTTATAAATATGTAAGTTAATACATATTTGGTTATTTAATTTAATATTAAAAGTTAGAAGCGCTAGGACGATGATATGATAATAATACTATAAAGGTTTTGGTTTTGTAGTGTTAAACACTTAAAATATGATTTTTCGATTTTATATATATATATATATACATAGATCTTTGTATTTAATTGCGTGACTCGCGAGCCTAACGAACTGGCTCGAGCTTCCTAACGAGTTGAACGAGCTGTTTAGCTCGTTAGTATAACAAGCCGAACTGAGCTGACTCGTTATAGTAACGAGTCATAACGAACTGAGCCATAACGAGCCGAGCTGGCTCGATATCCACTGCTACGTGGTGGTCTCGAGATGTCAGTTGAAAGTTCTCGTTGGGTGAGTTGTGCATTTAGGTCATTCTGATCAATGGTGAGTTTTAATATACTGTTTTAAACAGTATATTTAGCGTATTATCAGTTCGTATTTAAATTTAATCAGGGTTGAGATCTATATCCTAGTTCTGGTATTCAGTATCCGATTTGTATTCTATCAAAGTATGTATTCATATTCTCAAAGTTGGATATTTAAGATGTCGATATTCATTTAAATCTTATCTCACACAACTCGATAATATATGTATCTGATCCGCATCCTACGGAAAATATGAAAACAAATATTTAATGAGTAATATTCGTCTGTCCAATCTCATTACATCCTTAACTGTTTTCAATGTTGTCACATTAAATTTAAACTAGCTAACTGTGTATGCAGGGTTTCATCTCCATAAACTCTATCATCTCATATAAAACTCTCTATATATCTTTCCTCATAATTGCACTGCTATGTTACAAGCGTGATGATATATATGTCATCACATTTAATGAATATGAAACTCTCATGGCTTTATGCAAGGCTAATAATATAATCGATTGTTGATTGTAAAGATCTTTGTAACCAACCTTTTGGCTCATGTATATAGTAGTTAGCTCTTTACTATTAATACATGGTCTAATAGTTTCTCTTACAAAGTTTTAGGCTTATATAAGTTTATAGCCCGCTTCTTCTCTCTCCTCTATATCACCATTCAGAATGCTTACAGCCAACTATTATACTTGCTCTACAGGTCTCTTTAGCGATGTTTATGTGCCGATTCGCTGTCAAAAATCTAAAATCTCAATCAAAGAGCTATGGAAACTAAATAAGTTTTTAAAAATCTATTAATTCCTTTAATTCGATTATGAATCCCTTCCTATTAGGGGCGACGGCAGGGGGCAATGTCCCCTCTAATGCTCCCCTAATTCTATAAGGACTGTTAGTTTATTTATCTAATTCTCATGTAAACGATGCAAAAAATGCTTTTAACAGCCTCCCTAATCTAATTTAGTCCCTCCTAATCTCAGATCTCGGCTTCGCCCCTACTTCCTATCTTAGATTTTTCATATTTATGTCATCTAAATTATCTAAAATATTACTCAATTGTCATTGCTTATAGGATCAAAATATTTTAGTTTATATTCGAAGGCCTCACCTACTCATCACTCGACTCATACCCGACAGTTAAAGTTGTCACCACCTCCTTGTGCCTAACTCCAGAGATCAGCGATGTGGCTTGACTGTAGATAAACCATTACACATCTTCCTTCTCGACCATTTAGCGTTACTCATCGCCCAACATCTAAGTTGTAAGTTGAGTATACACATATGATGTTGTCCTCTTCAGTATCTCTTCAACCCACTTATGATGTTATGTGACTACGAGGCTCTATTTCTATGGAAGACGATGACGCGACACCTATCTTTTAGCTACGGTCGTTGCCATACACACTACTCGTGTAGGGTGCCATACACAAGCTAGATTAGGCATGACTACAGCCCCAAGATCTTATAAGGAACCATAATAGGGCTGAAAGGATCATGATGCCCAAGAGAGGAGTCAATTGAGCTTCTCTAAAATTCTTGCAATAAATTAAACCCTAATCTCAAGCATAACTTCACCCAACAAACTAGCTAGATCAAATGAAGCAAAGTATACTAGAGCAATCCTAATTAATCATAACTAGGAAAGTAAGCGCTAGAATTTTCTTATTTCTAATGCTTTCAAGGTCGGGAAAGCTGGTCCTACTCTTTTTACTAAGACTTGCAATGGTGATTTGTTTATATGCCAAATATATGTCGATAACATAATATTTTGTTCTACTAATCAAAAGTCTTGTGAGGAGTTTAGCAGGGTGATGATGCAGAAATTTGAGATGCCCATGATAGGAAAGTTAACTTACTTCCTCGGATTTCAAGTAAAGCAACTCAAAGAAGGGACATTCATCTCTCAAACAAAATATACACAAGATATCCTAAACAAGTTTGGGACGAAAGATGCAAAGCCTGCTAAAACGCCAATGGGAACTGACAGACATTTGGATCTCAACGCGGGAGGTTAGTCTATAGATCAAAAGGTATACCGATCTATGATAGGATCCTTGCTTTATCTTTGTGCAAGTAGACCGGATATTATGCTTTCTATTTGCATATGTGCTAGATTTCAACCGACCCCAAGGAATGTCACCTTGTGGCTGTGAAGCGTTGAAAGTCGCCTAGAGGGGGGTGGATAGGCGAAACCTGAAAATTAAAACTTTATCCCCCAACTAGATCTCTTGATTAGTGGTTAGAACAAGATATACAAATATCGGAGTATGAAAACTAAGTTCTTGCTTGTAAAGAGTATTGCTCTTAAATAATGCGGAAGTGATAAAACAATACTACTAACAAGTTTATGAGAATAAAACAAGAAGGCTTAGATAAGAAGAGCAATAACACAAGTTGTTTCTTGCGAAGTGTTGCTTCACTAAATGAGAATTTAACTTGAAGCAACACCAAATGATATTAACAAATATTAGCACAAGAAAACTTAGAGTAAGGGAAAGCGAACAAATCACAAGCAATAAACACAAATGACACGGGTGATTTGTTTTACCGAGGTTCGGCCCTCGAAGGCCTAGTCCCCGTTGAGGAGTCCACTAAGGACGGGTCTTTTTCAACCCTTTCCCTCTCTCCACCGATCACACAAGGATCGGCGAGCTCTTCTTCTTCTAAAGGATCACTCTCGATCCCGCAAGGACCACCACACTCTTTGGTGTCTCTTGCTAGCTTTTACAAGCCTCCAAAACTTTGGAGGAAGTTCAATGGGAGTCAAAACTCCACGCACAAATGAACACAAAGATGTAGCACACACTATCTCTCAATGAATCTCACAAGGCACTAGGGCTAAACTCAATTGAGTAGCTCTCAATTGCTTGCTCTCTCTTTTGTGGCACTTGTGTGGGTTGTAGTGGTCTAAAACTTGTGTATAGGATGGATCAATGAATATATGTGGTTGGGAGGGCTTGATTATGTCAACTAGATGACTTGGAATGTTGCTTGGACTCCCACTTTTTGAAGTGGCCGGTTGGGGTGGTATTTATAGCCACCAACCAAATTGTAGCCGTTGGAGAAGCTTGCTGGCGATGGGCGCACCGGACAGTCCGGTGCGCCACCGGACAGTGTCTGGTGAGCCGCCACATCAGCCTGTTCGTCAGGGTTGGAGCTAGTCGACCGTTGGAGGCTTTGTCCTCATGTGTCACCGGACAGTCCGGTGGCACACCGGACAGTCCGGTGCCCCTCTGACTCGCTGCTCTGACATCTGAATTCCACTGTTCACTTTGCAGAGTCGACCGTTGCGCGCAGATAGCCGTTGCTCCGCTGTCACACCGGACACTGTCCGGTGAATCACCAGACAGTCCGGTGAATTATAGCGGAGGTGCGCCTGGAAAACCCAAAGGTGAAGAGTTTGAGGTCGATCTTCCCTGGTGCACCGGACACTGTCCGGTGGCACACCGGACAGTCCGGTGCGCCAGACCAGGGAGCACTTCGGTTTCCTTTGCTCCTTTCTTCTTGAACCCTTTCTTGATCTTTTTATTGACTTATTGTGAACCATTGGCACCTGTAGAACTTTTAGACTAGAGCAAACTAGTTAGTCCAATTATTTGTGTTGGGCAATTCAACCACCAAAATCAATTAGGAAATAGGTGTAAGCCTAATTCTCTTTCAATCTCCCCTTTTTGGTGATTGATGCCAACACAAACCAAAGCAAATATAGAAGTGCATAATTTGAACTAGTTTGCAAAAATGCAAGTGCAAAGGTTACTTAGAGTTGAGCCAATAAATATTACTTACTAGATATGCATGGATTGTTTCTTTATTCTTAACATTTTGGACCACGCTTGCACCACATGTTTTGTTTTTGCAAATTCTTTTTGTAAATCCTTTTCAAAGTCCTTTTGCAAAATAGTCAAAGGTAAATGAATAAGATTTTGTGAAGCATTTTCAAGTTTTGAAATTTTCCCCCCTTGTTTCAAATGCTTTTCCTTTGACTAAACAAAACTCACCCTCAAATAAATTCTCCTCTTAGTGTTCAAGAGGGTTTTAAGATATCAATTTTGAAAATACTACTTTCTCCCCCTTTTGAACACAATAAGATACCAATTTGAAATTTACCAATTGAAAAAGGGTGGTGCTGCGGTCCTTTTGCTTTGGGCTAATACTTTCTCCCCCTTTGGCATGAATCGCCAAAAACGGATACTTAGAGTGAAATATAAGCCCTTTCAACTACTTTCTCCCCTTTGGCAAATAAAACATATGAGTGAAGGATTATACCAATGTGGAGAGACAGTGTGGAGTGATGGAGAAGGGTAGATAGTACCGATAGAGTTGAGTGGAAGCCTTGTTTTCGCCAAAGACTCCAATTCCCTTTCAATATACCTATGACTTGGTTTGAAATACACTTGAAAACACATTAGTCATAGCATATATGAAAGAGACATGATCAAAAGGATATATCAAATTAAGCATGATCATAGTTCTATATAATATAGATTGCTCCCCCTAAATATGTGCATGGAGAGGAACACATATTACGGGCTTAAATGCCAATGGCACATAATTAGGTTAATGAGAACACATCTATATCATACAGAATGTGAAGTGCATTGTGTCATAGTATAAGTGTGATGCTCATGGCAGTTTATGCACTTATGAAAGTATGTTATAAACATCCTGAGCATTTACCCTTAAGGATTTCAAAGAGACTTAAGGACCATCCACCTTTGAAACAAAGGCAGCTTATCCTCGATACAAGGTTAAGCTTTAAGCTCCTTGACAATAAAATTACTTCACCCAGTTTTAACAAAGATGCATAAATGCGAGAATGGAATTATTTGAGAGGTTAAACTAGGTATGAAGCAGGGAAAAATGCAAAGGACATGCTTTCTCTTCCTTTTATACAAGATATGTAAAGAAGGTATAGAAAAGGAAGATTTAGGTACAAGCTTAAATGGAATGAAGCAGTTTTACCCTTTTGTACCTTCACATAGAGACGCTCCCTTCATTGTGCTTGTCCTTAGTCTTAGATGCTTAAGACCTATATTCAATGATAATATCTTGCATAATAGAGAGTTCTACAACAAGTGATCTTTTTCAAAGTTATTGTTAGCATATGGCAAATGGATCACAAATTGCATACATGAGTCATGAATCCTCCCTTTAACTTAGTGCACATCAAGAGAGATCGATTGATAGTATATGCGACACTAAGAAACATACGTGTTTATTCAATAATTAACAGATGTGATTAAAAGAACAACATATGCATTAGATAAGATTGAAATAGGAGAATCCAGAAAATATGCTATTTTGGCAATGAGAGCTACAATCCTTGATAAAGATGACATTATTTTAACAAGAAGGATTGATATGTA
Source organism: Zea luxurians (assembly GCA_029449295.1). Taxonomy (NCBI): domain Eukaryota; kingdom Viridiplantae; phylum Streptophyta; class Magnoliopsida; order Poales; family Poaceae; genus Zea; species Zea luxurians. Next base: position 35,736,711 of record JAOPSE010000001.1, on the reverse strand, counting down.
GTAGCATACTACATGAGAAATTTATTCTTATGTAAGAGACCATATGAGATTATTTAAGATAAAGCGATAGTCTCAACAAAATCAAGATATAGAAAGATGCTCCCCCTAAAGATATACATCAAGAATTTGAATGAATTGAATGGATGTATTTACTTTAAAGACAAATAGGGAGAAGCATTATACATCTTGATCAAGGCTTATAAGATTTGCAATAAACAGCTTAAGCCTGGATTTCTCACAATGAAAAAGGTTTAGAATACTCACAACTACCCCATTGATCGTTTTGAGGATCTTATTATCCAAGTGGATGTTGTTGTTCTTGATGTCCTTCTCTTTCATGTGAGTGTCCTCCCTTTGTAGTTGTTTCCTTTTCCTTTCAAACTTATTGAAAATAAGTGTCCTAAGGATTTGAATTCCTTACATGACACCTTATTCTTTTAAGAACTTAAAATATCTCTCTATATCTAGAATCATGGCAATAATAGAATGACTAGCGAAAAAACATGCCATGAGACTTGCAATAATTTAAGGCATGTAGATTGCCATAGGATGGAAATGATGAGTATGCAATCTACCATATGAGAGGAAATTCTTCAAAGAATGGTAATACAAATTTAAAGACATTTGAAGTGGTATATATTCTTATGCGACTACACAAGACACATGAGAAATCATAATTTAAGATACTTGCACTTAAAAACACAAGTGTTACCATCCTTCGGCTTTCCTCCATGTTGTAGGCCTTGATTTTTCCGCACAGGGTAATTCTTTATTTCCTACAACATCAATATCTTCCTCGAGATGATATGAGTTTAAGACATAGTAATTTGAAAAATAACCTTGGGTCAATCATGGATATAGAACATTGAAGATTGATGTCTTGAGTTGATAAGAATTGAATGGACACTCTCAAGCATCCCAAGGCTTCATATCATCTCCTTCTCCTTCAAAGCTTGTCAAGTATATTTTGGTACCCATCGCTTGATGGGTCCATCATGGTTAGTCAACAAAGATCTAGGAACCCAAAAGTCCTTTGTGTTAGCACTAGGTAAACACATTACCTTTCTAGCACAAGTTGCAATTTTGGGTTGCCTAGTTATATGAGAATTAATTGACAAGTTAGGAGTGGGATTGTTACCAATGGGATAATTCTTGCATTGATGTCCCTTCTTTCGGCATGTGTAGCATAGGCGTTTTTCAAGCCTTGAAGATTTCTTCCTTCCTTGTTTCTTGTTTGCTACATGGTTAGTGAATGTTTTCTTTTCTAACCCTATGCCTTTTTGTTTTAAATGAGGACAAGATCTAAGTAAGTGTCCCTTCTTGGAGCATTTAAAACAAAGTCTATCATCCTTGTTAATAATCAAGCCATTTTTAATGTAGGGACAAGACCTAATCAAGTGTCCCTCTTCAAAGCATTCTTTACACTTCTTAATTTTCTTAGTGTGAAGTGTGGCTTGATCATTACCTTGGATGTTACCTTGTATGGAGGCATGGTTGAGGCTTTTGGAAGAGGTATTGATTTTCTTCTTTTGTTTCCTCTTCTTGGCAATCCTCAAGTCCTTGACATTTTCTTCAAGGGATTTAGTGCATGCCACGGTTGTTCCCGTCTCAAGCTTCTTCACCATGTGGTCACGGTTATCTTGAGAAGGTTGAGCAATGCCCTTCCCTCTAAGTTGTGTCAAGTTCATCTTTAGCCTCTCATTTTCTTCCTTGAGCTTTTGATATGTATCATCATTTGTTCCTGCAAGTTCTAGCTCAAAAGAAGATTTGCTTGTCGACGGACAACAAGCATTAGCACATGGTAATATATTATTAATTTGAATACATGTGCATGAGTGAGGTTGTTGGGATTTTAAGTTTTCTATCACAACCTCATGAGCAATGTTTAATATGAAATGATCATCCATAAGATTTTCATGAGAGCATAGGATCATATCATATTTTTCTTGAAAAGCTAGATTTTCAATTTTTAGCTTTTCTACTTGGTCCTTAAGCAAGGTATTCCTATTTACTAATTGAGCGATACAATGTAAAGCGTTATCTTGCTCAATCGAAACAGTTTCATACCTTTGGACCAAATCAACATGAGAGCACTTTAGCTCCTCATGTTCTTTAGTCAACTCGTCAAAGCATTGCATCTTTATTGAGAGAATACTTTCTAGCCTTTGACGAGTTTCGCCTTGCTCTCTCGCTCTTTCTAGAAGTTTGAGCATGACCGCCTTATCTTCTTGGCTTAGGTGAGCGTAGAGTTGCATGAAGCTTCTTTCTTCCTCCTCATCCTCATTTGTGCTTCCGCTATCATTTTCATTAGCCACACAACATATGTGGGAATCGAAATGGGAAGACAAACCTCTTGGAGAAGTGGATTCATCGTTTGGTCTCCACCGTTCATTTTCTTCTTCTTCCTTGCAAGGGTTAGTATCACAAATACCAAAGGAAGTAGAAGCACAAAATGAACTATCATGTTTCGACTTATTAAATTTGCTTTTAATTCTAGTCCAAATATCATGCACATCACAAATGGGTTTGTCATATTTTATTATGAAGGCATGATAATCTTCTTTGCTAAGGGATTTACTTAAGATGTCATAAGCTAGATAGTTTAAGCGTATACATCTTAAATCTTCTTCGGAGGCATTTTCCCTAGCATAGTTAGGAAGAATAATACTCTTGTCTAAAATTTGTTCTAATTGAGGATCTACCGCTCTAAAAGCATTTATCACTCTAGTAGACCATGAATCATAATTAGAACAATCGGAAAGTAATATCTCAAGAGTTACCTCCTTGGTCTCCTGGGTCTTCTTGTTCTTTTGGGATCTTCTACGAGCCATCACTTCGAGTTGTTAGACTCAAGATGAAGTGACTAGCTCCGATACCAATTGAAAGTCGCCTAGAGGGGGGTGGATAGGAGAAACCTGAAAATTAAAACTTTATCCCCCAACTAGATCCCTTGATTAGTGGTTAGAACAAGATATACAAATATCAGAGTATGAAAACTAAGTTCTTGCTTGTAAAGAGTATTGCTCTTAAATAATGCGGAAGTGATAAAACAATACTACTAACAAGTTTATGAGAATAAAGCAAGAAGGCTTAGATAAGAAGAGCAATAACACAAGTTGTTTCTTGCGAAGTGTTGCTTCACTAAATGAGAATTTAACTTGAAGCAACACTAAATGATATTAACAAATAGTAGCACAAGAAAACTTAGAGTAAGGGAAAGCGAACAAATCACAAGCAATAAACACAAATGACACGGGTGATTTGTTTTACCAAGGTTCGGCCCTTGAAGGCCTAGTCCCCGTTGAGGAGTCCACTAAGGACGGGTCTTTTTCAACCCTTTCCCTCTCTCCACCGATCACACAAGGATCGGCGAGCTCTTCTTCTTCTCAAGGATCACTCTCGATCCCGCAAGGACCACCACACTCTTTGGTGTCTCTTGCTAGCTTTTACAAGCCTCCAAAACTTTGGAGTAAGTTCAATGGGAGTCAAAACTCCACGCACAAATGAACACAAAGATGTAGCACACACTATCTCTCAATGAATCTCACAAGGCACTAGGGCTAAACTCAATTGAGTAGCTCTCAATTGCTTGCTCTCTCTTTTGTGGCACTTGTGTGGGTTGTAGTGGTCTAAAACTTGTGTATAGGATGGATCAATGAATATATGTGGTTGGGAGGGCTTGATTATGTCAACTAGATGACTTGGAATGTTGCTTGGACTCCCACTTTTTGAAGTGGCCGGTTGGGGTGGTATTTATAGACACCAACCAAATTGTAGCCGTTGGAGAAGCTTGCTGGCGATGGGCGCACCGGACAGTCCGGTGCGCCACCGGACAGTGTCCGGTGAGCCGCCACGTCAGCCTGTTCGTCAGGGTTGGAGCTGGTCGACCGTTGGAGGCTTTGTCCTCATGTGTCACCGGACAGTCCGGTGGCACACCGGACAGTCCGGTGCCCCTCTGACTCGCTGCTCTGACATCTGAATTCCACTGTTCACTTTGCAGAGTCGACCGTTGCGCGCAGATAGCCGTTGCTTCGCTGTCACACCGGACACTGTCCGGTGAATCACCGGACAGTCCGGTGAATTATAGCGGAGGTGCGCCTGGAAAACCCAAAGGTGAAGAGTTTGAGGTCGATCTTCCCTGGTGCACCGGACACTGTCCGGTGGCACACTGGACAGTCCGGTGCGCCAGACCAGGGAGCACTTCGGTTTCCTTTGCTCCTTTCTTCTTGAACCCTTTCTTGATCTTTTTATTGACTTATTGTGAACCATTGGCACCTGTAGAACTTTTAGACTAGAGCAAACTAGTTAGTCCAATTATTTGTGTTGGGCAATTCAACCACCAAAATCAATTAGGAAATAGGTGTAAGCCTAATTCCCTTTCAAGCGTATTCTTCAACATTTAGTTCATATGCCTTACATCGGGCTGGTATCCTAAGGGGTAACTTTAACTTGATTGGATATTCAGACTCCGACTATGCCGGGTGCAAGGTTGATAGGAAGAGCACATTAGGGACTTGTCAATTTTTGGGAAGATCCCTGGTGTCTTGGAGTTCAAAAAAACAAATATTCGTTGCCATATCCACCGCTAAAGCCGAGTATGTTATCGTAGGTCAGTGTTGTGCACAACTACTATGGATGAGGCAAACCCTCCGGAACTTTGGCTACAATCTGAGCAAAGTCCCACTCCTATGTGATAATGAGAGTGCAATCCGCTTGGCGGATAATTCCGTTGAACACAGTCGCACTAAGCACATAGACATTTGGTACCACTTTCTGAGAGATCACCAGCAAAGGGGAGATATTGATGTTTGCCATGTTAGCAACGATCACCAGCTAGCTGATATCTTCACCAAGCCTTTAGATGAGAAATGTTTTGTAAGCTGCGTAGTGAGCTAAATGTATTATATTCATGGAACTTGGATTAATCTATAGCATGCATGTGCTTTTATGTCTTTGATCATCTTATTTTAAGCTTAAGTATCTTTAATGCTTATTTTGGTGCTCAAGTTGTAGAATGTCATCCCCAGACCACACAAGTCCTTGTGCAAATGATGCATATGATTAGGGGGAGGATATGCTAAAACTTAACCCTTTGAGACTAATATGTTTGCTTAAGTGCTTTTGATTTAGTCCCAAAGGTGAATTGAAAGGGAAATGGTGGACTTGGATAAAATAAAAGGCTTCCACTGTGTAACGATATCAATGTCCTTATTCAAGTTGCCCTTGGTGTTCATTGCCTTTTTACTCTTAATTTGCAAATTTTGGTGAAGCAATGAGGTTTGAGGCCACTAGTTTCTTTGTTTTGGTGCTTAATGCCAAAGAGAAGAAATTAAGGCCAAAGCAATTGGATCCACCGCCACTTGTGAATTTAATAAATTACACTGTTTCGAACTTATCTTTTGATCAAAACCCTCTTAAACAGCAAGAGGAGCCCCTCTAATTACAAAACTACTCTCTTGTGGGGCAAAATCTTTATCATAGGAAAAAGGGAGAGCTTTTGGCTTTTGATCAAAACTAGTCTTGAAAAATGTCCTACCGAAGTGTTTTTGGCTTAGAAGTAAGAAAATGAATTTGTTTGTGAAAATAAACCAAATGGTGGCAAATAATATGAATATGCCAAATTCTATACTAAATCTATTGGTGTTTTGACTTGACTTCAATTTGCAAGTTGGCTCATATTTGGTTATGTTAGTGCCTTTTTAAGTTACTTTTGGTGTGTTGGCATAAATCACCAAAAAGGAAAGATTGAAAGGAAAATGTACCCTTGAGCCATTTATTATTATTTTGGTGATTAAATTCTCAACATATTACTATGAATTAACACTCCTCATATGAGCATGAGCACGTGTGTTTAGAAAGAAAATTGAGAAAAATAAGAAAAGCACCTTTGGGCTTGAAAACAAGCACATTACAAATCTCTATGGATCAAAGTGATGTATGTTTATAGCACTTAGTCAATTGTTTTAGGTGCTAATCATGTTTGTCTAAGTGCTAGAAACCATATGAAGTCGAGCCAAAAGAAGCCAAACAAATTTGGCACAAAAAAGAAAAAGATGGGCTGATCTGGGCACCACGAGATAGTTCGGTGCCACCCACCGGACAGTCCGGTGACTATACGGTTGAACTGTCTGCTCTCGTGCTCGGCCAAGTCCCGCTGGCTATAAATCACCGGACGATCCGATGCCACCCACCGGATAGTCCGGTGTAAGGACAACCAACGACTATCAGCCATGTCAGCCAGCTCCAACGGTCAGATGGAGCATCGAATAGTCTGGTGCCCGTCTGAAATGGAAAGTGATCAATCAGCGATTCTCCAACTGCTGTATTATGCACTGCCCGGTGCTCCACCGGACAGTTCGGTGCACCCGTAGACAAGGAAGGCTGGGAGCTTCCAAAAGAAGCTCCAACATATCATGTGCCCCTCGGGGCTATAAAAGGACCCCCTATGCGCCATGAAGAAGTACCCAAACATCACAAGAACATACTACAACTCCAGACTCCGCGGCCACGCTTTTGATTTGTTGAAGAGAGATTTGAGCGCGTTTTTGAGCTTGTAGGAAACGGGTGACGCCTAAGAGGGGGGGGGTGAATTAGGACTTCTAAAACTTTTACTAAACTAGGCCACAAATAAATCCCTAGAGCAAAACCTATGCAAATAATCAAACTAGAACGTGCAAACTAGGTTTTGTCTAAGTGTTGCTATCTCTGCCACAAAGGCTAAGTTTCAATCTACACTAGATAAGTATGAATACAAGATTGAAACTTAAATGCTTAATATAAATGCGGAAACTTAAAGAGCAAAGTAGAGAAGCAAACTTTCTTGGATGACGCCGGTATTTTTACCGAGGTATCCGGAACCACGCAAGGTCCCGACTAATCCTCGTTGGTGCCCCTACGCAAAGGGAAGCCCACGCGAGGGCCAAGCACCACGGTTGATTAACTCCGTATAGAGCAGCGGGCCTTCTCCACGCGCAAGTGGTGCTCCGCTTCCGGCTCCTCTCGGACGCTCCCCGCCGTCTCCAATATCGAGCTTCCGGCCGAAACGCCACGGGCCTCGTTCCCTCCGATACACGGTGGCGGCCGTGACACAAACGCGGTTGTCACGGTCTCGCAAGACTCTCGCCCCACTCGATACAATTACAACGGCTCACACAAGAGCCGAGGGGTTGTGTGGTTTTACAAAACTCACTCAACTAACTAGGGTTCACCTAGAGCAAGCGCTAAAGCGGTCTAACTAACCTAAGCACTTCGCAAAGCACCTACGCTAATCACCTAGTGATTCTATTAAGCACTTGGGTGTTTGAGCTCTTGGAAATGTGCACTATATGCCTTGGTATGTTTCTTGGGCTCCCACACTAGAGAATGGCCGGTTGGGGTGGTATTTATAGACTCCAAACCCCAAACTAGCCGTTGGACAGAAAGCAGAAGCTTTCTGTCGTCGGGTGCACCGGACAGTCCGGTGCACCACCGGACAGCCACTGTGCAGTGTCCGGTGCACGCCACGTCAGCCGACCGTTGGCGCCTGTAGCAGTCGACCATTAGATCCGACTGTTGTCGTCTGTCCGGTGCACACCGGATAGTCCGGTGCCGACTGTCCGGTGCTCCACCGGACAGACCGGTGCTACAGCCAGAGAGCGCATGTTTGTGGGCCTCTCTGCGCAGACTGTCCGGTGTCACATCGGACAGTCCGGTGCACATCGGACAGCACTGTCCGGTGCGCCACCAGGCGCTGGCTGACAGCCCGCTTCTTGGGTTCCTTCGCTGATTTCTTCGAGCTTCTTTTGTTCTTGAGTATTGGACTCCTATGCATCTTTTTATGTCTTCTTTTGAGGTGTTGCATCCTCATTGCCTTGGTCCAATCCTATTCGCATCCTGTGAACTATAATTGTAAACACTAGCAAACATATTAGTTCATGGATTGTGTTGTTCATCAAACACCAAAACTCGATTAGCCAAATGGCCCGGGGTCCATTTTCCTTACAATCTCCCCATTTTTGGTGATTGATGACAACACAACCAAAGCAAGCAAATAATACAAGTATTTGAATTAAAATATGCAATCTACTTGCTAAGATGCATGATTATCCCCTCAATGTGATATTATGGACTTAATGAAAGGGAAATGTGCCCTTGGGCCATTTCTAAGTATTTTGGTGATTTAGTGTCCAACACAAGTGCCTAAGTGTAAAAAGGTGGACAAAGTACAAATCAAGAATTAAGGTATGTTTCTCAGACTTAGTACATTGTTTTATGGACTAATGTATTGTGTCTAAGTGCTGGAAACAGGAAAAATCCAATTGGAAATGACTTGGCTCGAGCAGCCAAGAATCTGCTGAGTCTGCAAGCACCGGACTGTCTGGTGGTGCACCGGACAGTGTCCGGTGGTGCAGGCTGGCTCGAGCGAAGTGGCTGCTCTCGGGAATTCACCGGCGACGTACGGCTAAAATTCACCGGACTGTCCGGTGTGCACCGGACTGTCCGGTGAGCCAACGGTCGGCCGGGCCAACGGTCGGCCGCGCAATCTGCGCGGGACACGTGGCCGAGCCAACGGCTAGAAGACGGCACCGGACTGTCCGGTGTGCACCGGACATGTCCGGTGTGCACCGGACATGTCCGGTGTGCCAACGGCTCTCAGGCTGCCAACGGTCGGCTTCGCTATTTAAGGAAGGAAATCGGGCACCGGACAGTGTCCGGTGTGCACCGGACTGTCCGGTGCCCCCGATGACAGAAGGCAAGAATGGCTTTCCAAATTTGTGCTCAACGGCTCCTAGCTGCCTTGGGGCTATAAAAGGGACCCCTAGGCACATGGAGGAGAACACCAAGCATTCCTACAACATTTCTAAGCACCAAGACATAGTTTTTGCGCATTTGTTTCATTGTGATAGCATATAGAGCTCTTGTGGAGTTGTGAACTCATTGAGTCGTGTTGCGAGCTCTTGTTGCGATTTGTGTGCGTGTTGATACTCTGATTCTTGTGTCTTGTGTGTGTTGCTAATCCCTCCCTTGCTCCGTGTTCTTTGTGAATTTCAAGTGTAAGGGCGAGAGGCTCCAAGTTGTGGAGATTCCTCGCAAACGGGATTGAGAAAAAGCAAACAAAACACCGTGGTATTCAAGTAGGTCTTTGGACCGCTTGAGAGGGGTTGATTGCAACCCTCGTCCGTTGGGACGCCACAACGTGGAGTAGGCAAGCGTTGGTCTTGGCTGAACCACGGGATAACCACCGTGCCATCTCTGTGATTGATCCTTGTTGGTTATTGTGTTTTGTTGAGGATTCCTCTTTAGCCACTTGGCAATTATTGTGCTAACAATTAACCAAGTTTTTGTGGCTATAAGTTTTTGAAGTTTTACAGGATCACCTATTCACCCCCCCCCTCTAGGTGCTCTCAATTGGTATCAGAGTCGTTCTCTTCAAGAAAGGGACTAACCGCCCGAAGAGATGGATCCTAAGGGCAAGGGGATGGTGATCAACGACAAGGAGAAGGAGTCCTTCATCAACGAGCCCAATGATGACAGGCCCACCGACTCAGGCTCGGGCCACAAAAGAAAAGACGGGAGGAAGAAGAAGACAAGGCGCATCAAGGAAATTGTCTACTACGACAGCGACGAATCTTCCTCCTCCCAAAAGGACGACGACGACTACGATAGAAGAAAGACGGTTAACTCAAACTTTTCTTTCGATTATTCGCGCATCCCGCATAGTTCAAATGCTCAATTGCTCCCCATTCCACTTGGCAAGCCCCCTCACTTTGATGGAGAGGATTACGGATTTTGGAGCCACAAAATGCGTACTCACCTGTTTTCTCTCCATCCAAGCATTTGGGAGATTGTGGAAAGTGGAATGAAATTTGATAGCTCGGATAGCCCTGTGTTTATTAATGAACAGATTCATAAAAATGCACAAGCTACTACTGTGTTGCTAGCCTCTTTGTGCAGGGACGAGTATCATAAGGTGAGCGGCTTGGACAATGCCAAGCAGATCTGGGACACCCTCAAGATCTCTCATGAGGGAAACGACGTCACCTTGCTCACCAAAATGGAGTTGGTGGAGGGCGAGCTTGGACGGTTCGCGATGATAAGGGGCGAGGAGCCGACACAAACATACAACCAGCTCAAGACCCTTATCAACAAAATAAGGAGCTACAGGAGCACGCGATGGACGGACCACGACGTCGTCCGCCTAATGCTAAGGTCATTTACCGTTCTTGATCCTCATTTGGTGAACAATATACATGAAAATCCCAGGTACACCAAGATGTCGCCCGAAGAAGTTCTTGGGAAGTTCGTAAGCGGGCGAATGATGATCAAGGAGGCAAGATACGTGGACGACGCGTTGAACGGTCCTAGTCATGAGCCTCAACCCATTGCTCTCAAGGCAACAAGGAGCAAGGAGGTGCTACCAAGCAAGGTGGCGCAAGTTGAGGCGGCCGGACTCAATGATGAGGAGATGGCCCTCATCATTAAGCGCTTCAAGACGGCGCTTAAAGGTCGCAAGGGGCAGCCAAGCAAGACCAAAGCCAAGGGGAAGCGCTCATGCTTCAAATGCGGTAAGCTTGGTCATTTTATTGCTAACTGTCCCGACAATGATAGTGATCAGGACCAAGGGAACAAGAGGGAGAAAAAGAAGCATTACAAGAAGGCCAAGGGCGAGGCACATATCGGAAAGGAGTGGGATTCGGATTGTTCCTCCTCCGACTCTGACAATGAAGGACTCGCCGCCACCGCCTTCAACAAGTCATCCCTCTTCCCCAACGAGCGTCACACTTGCCTCATGGCAAGAGAGAAGAAAGTAAGCACTCATACTAGTACTTATGCTTCTTCAAGTGAAGATGAGTCTAGTGATGATGATGAGATAGATTACTCATGCTTATTCAAGGGATTAGATAGAACCAAGGTAGACAAAATTAATGAATTAATTGATGCCTTGAATGACAAGAATATGCTTTTAGAAAAACAAGAGGATTTGTTGTATGAAGAACATGATAAATTTGTAGAAGCACAGAAATCTCTTGCTCTAGAAATTAAGAGGAATAAAATGCTCTCTAGTGAATTATCTTCTTGTCATGAAACTATTGCTAAGTTAAAAAGTTTTAATGATGATTTAAATGCTAAACTAGAAGTAGCTAGTAAATCTAATTCTTGTGTAGAAATTGTTGAAACTTGTAATAGGTGTAAAGATTTTGACATTGATGCTTGTAGTGATCATTTAGTTTCAATTTCCAAATTAAATGATGAATTAGCTAGTCTTAATGCCCAACTTAAGACTAGCAAAAATGAATTTGACAAGCTAAAATTTGCAAGGGATGCCTACACGATTGGTAGACACCCCTCAATTAAGGATGGACTTGGCTACAAGAGGGAAGCCAAGAACTTGACAAGCCATAAGGCTCCCATCTCCGCCAAGGAGAAAGGGAAGGCCCCTATGGCTAGTAGTGTGCAAAAGAACCATGCCTTTATGTACTATGATAGAAGACAACCTAGAAATGCTTATAGGAGTTGTAATGTATATAATGCCTTTGATTCTCATGCCATGGTTGCTTCTAGTTCTTCTTATGTGCATGATAGAAATGTTGGTAGGAGAAATGTTATTCATAATATGCCTAGGAGAAATGTCGTTAATGTTCCTAGGAAAGTTAATGAACCTTCTACAATATATCATGCTTTAAATGCTTCTTTTGCTATTTGTAGAAAGGATAGGAAGATAGTTGCTAGAAAATTAGGGGCAAGATGCAAGGGAGACAAAACTTGCATTTGGGTCCCTAAGGATATTTGTGCTAACCTTGCAGGACCCAACATGAGTTGGGTACCTAAGACCCAAGCCTAAATTTGCCTTGCAGGTTTATGCATCCGGGGGTTCAAGCTGGATTATTGACATCGGATGCACAAACCATATGATGGGGGGAGAAGAAGATGTTCACCTCCTACGTCAAGGATAAAGATTCCCAAGATTCAATAATATTCGGTGATGGGAATCAAGGCAAGGTAAAAGGGTTAGGTAAAATTGCAATCTCAAATGAGCACTCTATCTCTAATGTGTTTTTAGTAGAGTCTCTTGGATATAATTTGCTATTTGTTAGTCAATTATGCAATATGGGATATAATTGTTTGTTTACAAATGTAGATGTGTCTGTCTTTAGAAGAGGTGATGGTTCACTAGCTTTTAAGGGTGTACTAGACGACAAGCTTTACTTAGTTGATTTTGCAAAAGAAGAGGCCGGTCTAGATGCATGCTTAATGGCTAAGACTTGCATGGGCTGGCTGTGGCATCGCCGCTTAGCACATGTGGGGATGAAGAACCTCCACAAGCTTCTAAAGGGAGAACACGTGATAGGTCTAACCAATGTTCATTTCGAAAAAGATAGACCTTGTGCAGCTTGTCAAGCAGGGAAACAGGTGGGAGGCTCTCATCACACCAAAAATGTGATGACAACATCAAGACCCCTGGAGCTGCTACATATGGACCTCTTCGGACCCATCGCCTATCTGAGCATAGGAGGAAGTAAGTATGGTCTAGTTATCGTTGATGACTTTTCCCGCTTCACTTGGGTGTTCTTTTTGCAGGATAAGTCTGAAACCCAAGGGACCCTCAAGCGCTTCCTAAGGAGAGCTCAAAATGAGTTTGAGCTCAAGGTGAAGAAGATAAGGAGCGACAACGGGTCCGAATTCAAGAACCTTCAAGTGGAGGAGTTTCTTGAGGAGGAGGGGATCAAGCACGAGTTCTCCGCTCCCTACACACCTCAGCAAAATGGTGTGGTAGAGAGGAAGAACAGGACGCTCATAGATATGGCGAGGACTATGCTTGGAGAATTCAAGACCCCCGAGTGCTTTTGGTCGGAAGCCGTGAACACGGCTTGCCACGCCATCAACAGGGTCTACCTTCACCGCCTCCTCAAGAAGACGTCGTATGAGCTGCTAACCGGTAACAAACCTAATGTATCGTATTTTCGTGTTTTTGGGAGTAAATGCTACATTCTAGTGAAGAAGGGTAGGAATTCCAAATTTGCTCCCAAAGCCGTAGAAGGGTTTTTATTAGGTTATGATTCAAATACAAAGGCGTATAGGGTCTTCAACAAATCATCGGGTTTGGTTGAAGTCTCTAGCGACGTTGTATTTGATGAGACTAATGGCTCTCCAAGAGAGCAAGTTGTTGATCTTGATGATGTAGATGAAGAAGACGTTCCAACGGCCGCGATACGCACCATGGCGATTGGAGATGTACGGCCTCAGGAACATTTGGAGCAAGATCAACCGTCTTCCTCAACTATGGTGCATCCCCCAACCCAAGATGACGAACAGGTACCTCAAGTGGAGGCACATGATCAAGGGGGAGCACAGGATGCTCAAGAGGAAGAAGCACCTCAGGCACCTCCAACCCAAGTTCGAGCGACGATTCAAAAGGATCATCCCGTCGACCAGATATTGGGTGATATTAGCAAGGGAGTAACTACTCGCTCAAGATTAGTTAATTTTTGTGAGCATTACTCTTTTGTCTCTTCTATTGAGCCTTTCAGGGTAGAAGAGGCCTTGCTAGATCCGGACTGGGTGTTGGCCATGCAGGAGGAACTCAACAACTTCAAGCGCAACGAAGTTTGGATACTGGTGCCTCGTCCCAAGCAAAATGTTGTGGGAACCAAGTGGGTGTTCCGCAACAAACAGGACGAGCACGGGGTGGTGACGAGGAACAAAGCTCGACTTGTGGCAAAAGGTTATGCCCAAGTCGTAGGTTTGGACTTTGAGGAGACTTTTGCTCCTGTGGCTAGGCTAGAATCAATTCGTATCTTGCTAGCATATGCCGCTCACCATTCTTTCAGGTTGTACCAAATGGATGTGAAGAGCGCTTTCCTCAACGGGCCGATCAAGGAGGAGGTGTACGTGGAGCAGCCCCCTGGCTTCGAGGATGAACGGTACCCCGACCACGTGTGTAAGCTCTCTAAGGCGCTCTATGGACTTAAGCAAGCCCCAAGAGCATGGTATGAATGCCTTAGAGACTTTTTAATTGCTAATGCTTTCAAGGTTGGGAAAGCCGATCCAACTCTTTTTACTAAGACTTGCGATGGTGATCTTTTTGTGTGCCAAATTTATGTCGACGATATAATATTTGGTTCTACTAACCAAAAGTCTTGTGAAGAGTTTAGCAGGGTGATGACGCAGAAATTCGAGATGTCGATGATGGGCGAGTTGACCTACTTCCTTGGGTTCCAAGTGAAGCAACTCAAGGACGGCACCTTCATCTCCCAAACGAAGTACACACAAGATTTGCTAAAGAGGTTTGGGATGAAGGACGCCAAGCCCGCAAAGACGCCGATGGGAACCGACGGACACACCGACCTCAACAAAGGAGGTAAGTCCGTTGATCAAAAAGCATACCGGTCTATGATAGGTTCTTTGCTTTATTTATGTGCTAGTAGACCGGATATTATGCTTAGCGTATGCATGTGTGCTAGATTTCAATCCGATCCGAAGGAGTGTCACTTAGTGGCTGTGAAGCGAATTCTTCGATATTTAGTCGCTACGCCTTGCTTCGGGATCTGGTATCCAAAGGGGTCTAACTTTGACTTGATTGGGTACTCAGATTCCGACTATGCTGGATGTAAGGTCGATAGGAAGAGTACATCGGGGACGTGCCAATTCTTAGGAAGGTCCCTGGTGTCATGGAACTCTAAGAAACAAACCTTCGTTGCCCTATCCACCGCTGAGGCCGAGTACGTTGCCGCAGGACAGTGTTGCGCGCAACTACTTTGGACGAGGCAAACCCTCAGGGACTTTGGCTACAATCTGAGCAAAGTCCCACTCCTATGTGATAATGAGAGTGCTATTCGAATAGCGGAAAATCCTGTTGAGCACAGCCGCACAAAGCACATTGACATCCGGCATCACTTTTTGAGAGACCACCAGCAAAAGGGGGATATCGAAGTGTTTCATGTTAGCACCGAAAACCAGCTAGCTGATATCTTTACCAAGCCTCTAGATGAGAAGACCTTTTGTAGGCTGCGTAGTGAGCTCAATATCTTAGATTCGCGGAACTTAGATTGAAATGTAGCATACATGTGTTTATGCTTTTGATTATGTTCATTCTGCATATTGTTGCTTATTGTGGTGCTCAAGTTGTACAAACACTCCCTGGACCTCACAAGTCCTGTTTGCAAGTGATGCACATATTTAGGGGGAGCTGTGCTACAACTTGACCCTTTGTGGCTAACCATGTACTTGAGTTTGGTTGTTTTAGTCTCCAAGGAAAATTGAAAGGGAAAAGGTGGACTTGGACCATGCAAGACTTCCACTGCACTCCGATGAAAAGAGTAACTCTTCCAAGTTCATCGTTATACTCTTATTGCCTATTTGCTCTTAGTTGAAGATTTTGGTGAGGCAATGGGGTTAAAGGGCCAAGATTGATCCCGTTTTGGTGCTTGATGCCAAAGGGAGAGAAAATAAAGGCCAAAGCGATAAATGGATCAGCTACCACTTGAGAGATTTTGAAAATAGTAGAATAGAGCTTTTGGTACTTTTGTTGTCTCTCTTGTCAAAAGTTGGCTTCTTGTGGGGAGAAGTATTGATTATGGGAAAAAGGGGGAGTTTTTGAAATCTTAAATCAATTTCTCTTAGAATGACTCTCTTTATGTCTTAACATGTGTGTTTGACTTAGAGATAGAAATTTGAGTTTGATTTGCAAAAACAAACCAAGTGGTGGCATAGAGTGATCCATATACGTCAAAATTGAATCAAAACAATTTTGAGTTCTTATTTGATTTGATTTTGTACTTGTTCTACTTGCTTTATGTTGTGTTGGCATAAATCACCAAAAAGGGGGAGATTGAAAGGGAAATGTGCACTTGGGCCATTTCTAAGTATTTTGGTGATTTAGTGTCCAACACAAGTGCCTAAGTGTAAAAAGGTGGACAAAGTACAAATCAAGAATTAAGGTATGTTTCTCAGACTTAGTACATTGTTTTATGGACTAATGTATTGTGTCTAAGTGCTGGAAACAGAAAAAATCCAATTGGAAATGTCTTGGCTCGAGCAGCCAAGAATCTGCTGAGTCTGCAAGCACCGGACTGTCCGGTGGTGCACCGGACAGTGTCCGGTGGTGCAGGCTGGCTCGAGCGAAGTGGCTGCTCTCGGGAATTCACCGGCGACGTACGGCTAAAATTCACCGGACTGTCCGGTGTGCACCGGACTGTCCGGTGAGCCAACGGTCGGCCGGGCCAACGGTCGGCCGCGCAATCTACGCGGGACACGTGGCCGAGCCAACGGCTAGAAGACGGCACCAGACTGTCCGGTGTGCACCGGACATGTCCGGTGTGCCAACGGCTCTCAGGCTGCCAACGGTCGGCTTCGCTATTTAAGGAAGGAAATCGGGCACCGGACAGTGTCCGGTGTGCACCGGACTGTCCGGTGCCCCCGATGACAGAAGGCAAGAATGGCTTTCCAAATTTGTGCTCAACGGCTCCTAGCTGCCTTGGGGCTATAAAAGGGACCCCTAGGCGCATGGAGGAGAACACCAAGCATTCCTACAACATTTCTAAGCACCAAGACATAGTTTTTGCGCATTCGTTTCATTGTGATAGCATATAGAGCTCTTGTGGAGTTGTGAACTCATTGAGTCGTGTTGCGAGCTCTTGTTGCGATTTGTGTGCGTGTTGATACTCTGATTCTTGTGTCTTGTGTGTGTTGCTAATCCCTCCCTTGCTCCATGTTCTTTGTGAATTTCAAGTGTAAGGGCGAGAGGCTCCAAGTTGTGGAGATTCCTCGCAAACGGGATTGAGAAAAAGCAAACAAAACACCGTGGTATTCAAGTAGGTCTTTGGACCGCTTGAGAGGGGTTGATTGCAACCCTCGTCCGTTGGGACGCCACAACGTGGAGTAGGCAAGCGTTGGTCTTGGCTGAACCACGGGATAACCACCGTGCCATCTCTGTGATTGATCCTTGTTGGTTATTGTGTTTTGTTGAGGATTCCTCTTTAGCCACTTGGCAATTATTGTGCTAACAATTAACCAAGTTTTTGTGGCTATAAGTTTTTGAAGTTTTACAGGATCACCTATTCACCCCCCCCTCTAGGTGCTCTCACTTAAGCCTTCCCCTAACTCCATAATTCACTTACTTCCTATTTTTGGACCAAATAACCAAAACCATTTGTAGATATAAAATTTTAAATTAGTGGTGTTTGGTGTTTGATATAGTTTTCATTGCTTTGGTCCCTAAAATTCTCCCCCTTTGGCATCAACCACCGAAAAGGTAGACATTAAAAGCATGTAGGAAGTAAATAAAAGCTTGCCCTCATCAAGAATTTTATCAAATGATACCACTAGAAGGATATTAAATTAAACCACATGAATGATATCAGTTGAAAGGATTACTCCCCCTAAATGAGTGTTCTCTTTTAGAAAGAAGTTTCTCCCCCTTTTTAGAGATGAAGAAATACTCCCCCTGACAGAGATCCTCTACTTAGGAAAAAGCATGTGAAAATTAAAGGTGCAAGACATGATTTGAGAAGACTAACTTCCCTTATGCATAGGTAACAGAATATGAGTTAACTGCTTATGCATTTTTAGCAACATGGAAGCATATGATATGAAATATAGTCTAATCAAATTTTGGAGAAGACATGTAAATGATACTAGATATAGTCTCAAAAGATACCAATTGAAGGTCAATGGCGAGCTTGAGAGACATGAGAGTTCTTGGAGATTTTGCAGTGGAAGATTGTTGTCTTTCTCCGAGGACCTTATTTTCCTTACAATGAGACTATCACATGAAATAGACTTGAAAAGGTGTTAGTCTCAAAGTGTTAGATTATAGAGTAACCTCCCCCTAAAGGTGTGCATACAAGTTTTGAATACTTGTAGGAGACATGCACTTTGATTTGATTTTAAGAGGGGCAAATTATCCATAATCCGAACTTTGGCACATATAAGTTAAATGATACAACTTGTAGAAATCGAAATTTTCAATTGATGCATCATTTATTATGGAGTGCTATAGAAGCTATGTGCCGTGCTTAAATAAACATTTTAAGCCATGTAAGTTTGCTTAAGTATATGAATTGAAAACAAGCAATCCTACCATATGATTTACCTAGTATGCATGATTTTAAACAAAAGTACATAACAAATGTAATACTAGGCAAGAAAAGTAAACTAGATACAAGGTAAATAGAAACGCATATCTAAAAACAAGAAATACAATAAATCTAGTTACCTTAGTCATGGGTGGGAAATTTGGGTCCAAAATTTTTACTAACCCACTTGGCAATAGACTTGATCCAATATGATGTATCCCATGATATACATCCCAACTTTGCCAAGTCTCCAAATTTCCCGAAGACCTTCGGTCCACTCACTTCCCTTTCGGGATCCAAACCTTCTTGGTGCTTTTCATGGTTGAAATTATTTTCTTTGGCACCCAGATGCGTTTGGCTCCTTTTCCTTTGTTGGCTTGCTTGTTGGCCTTGATTGCTATCACCTTTCCATTCTTTTTCTTCTTGATCAAATATAGTGTAGCATTCTTTTTGTTCACCTTTTTGATGTAGGTGTTGGAGATTTTGCTTGATGGCTTTTGCTTGAGCTTTTGCCTTTGTTTATCCCCGGTCATCGCCTTGCATTGGAAAGACTTGTGGCCTTCCTTGTGGCATAGCCTACAAATCACAGTTTTCCCTCCATAGGCTTGTTCACTCCCGCAGTGGTGTTATCCTGTGGAGGTCGGATTTGTTTGGCTTTGCCTTTCTTGTCATACAAAGCCTTGCCAAGGCGAGCCACTTCTTGCTTTAATTGTTCATTTTCCTTTGCAACCTCATCCGAACATGTATCTACAACAATATTCTCAACAACGACTTGGTTGCAGGGGTTAGAATCATCAATTAAATCAAAGCAGGAAGTAGAAGCATCTTTCTTAATTATTTCAGGTGTTTTAATTAAAGATGCTACTGGGGTGCTACCAATGTTTTCTAGCTTAGTAGTTAGCTCATTATTGTGTATGCTAAGAATTTCCATTTTCTCTAGCAAATTTTCAATAGCTTCTTGGGAGCTAGATAACTTAGCTTTCAGTTTTTTATTCTTTTTAATAAGGCTATCATCGGTAGCAGTGGATGGAGTACTAGATTCTAATAGCTCAATTTTAGTTGATAGCTCACTATTTAGGTTTGCAAAAGTTTCAAATTTTTCTAGCAAACCTTTATAATCATTTTGAGAGCTAGCCAACTTATTTTTCAAGGTTTTAAGTTGAGCTTTTTGTTTAGTGCAAATATCCTGAAAAAATTCAACGGCTTCTGCAAGCTCATCTACAAAGGGCTTTCCCTCACCTTCATCATCACTACTACTTTCATCACTAGAGGATGGAATGCTTTTGTTACCTCTTGCCATAAGGCATTTGTGTGATGACCGTGATGAGCGTGATGAGGATCGGTGGCTGCGCGTCCTTGGAGGTTCATCTTCACTTGAAGAATCAACCCAAGTTCTAACACTTGTTAGCGCCTTGTCTTTGCTCCTCTCCTTTTTGGGTTTGGCCATATTTGGACAGTTGTCCCTGAAGTGGCCCTTCTCCCCACATGCGAAGCATCCTCTCTTCCTTTGCTTTTTCCTGTCAATATTTGTCGGGGACCATAATTAGGGGTACCCTCAAGGCTCCTAATTCTCAGCTGGTAACCCCCATCAGCATAAAGCTGCAAAGGCCTGATGGGTGCGATTAAGTCAGGGATCAGTCCATTCGAGGGACTCGATCATGCCTCGCCCGAGCCTAGCCTCGGACAAGGGCAGCTAACCCCGGAGGATTTCCGTCTCGCCCGAGGCCCCCCTCCAGCGGCGAACATATTTCCGGCTTGCCCGAGGCCCTGTCTTCGCCAAGAAGCAACCCTGACCAAATCGCCGCACCGACCGACCAAACCGCAGGAGCATTTAATGCAAAGGTGGCCTGACACCTTTATCCTGACGCGCGCCCCCCAGCCGGCAGAGCCGAAGTGACCGCCGTCACTTCGCCGCTCCACTGACCGGCCTGACAGAAGGACAGCGCCGCCTGCGCCACTCTGACTGCGGTGCCACTTGACAGAGTGAGACTGACAGGCAGTCAGGCCCGACCGAAGGCTCCATAGGAAACTCCGCTCCGCCCGACCCAGGGCTCGGACACGGGCTAAGTCCCGGAAGACGGCGAACTCCGCTCCACCCGACCCAGGGCTCGGACACGGGCTAAGACCCGGAAGACGGCGAACTCCGCTCCGCCCGACCTAGGGCTCGGACACAGGCTAAGACCCGGAAGACGGCGAACTCCGCTCCGCCCGACCCAGGGCTCGGACACGGGCTAAGTCCCGGAAAACGGCGAACTTCGCTCTGCCCGACCTAGGGCTCGGACTTGGGCTCGGCCCCAGAAGACGACGAACTCCGCTTCGCCCCACCCCAGGGCTCGGACTCCGCCCCGACACCAGCCGGCAATCTCCGCCTCGCCTGAACCTGGGGCTCGGACCCGACCTCGGCCACGGAAGACAGACTCGACCTCGGCTTCGGAGGAGCTTCCACATCGCCCAACCTAGGGCGCAGACCAGCCACGTCAACAGGAGGCGCCATCATCACCCTACCCCGAGCTGACTCGGGCTGTAGGGAACAAGACCGGCGTCCCATCTGGCTCGCTCCGCTAGATAGGCAATGATGGCGCCCCGCATACTCTGTGACGACGGCGGCTCTTAGCCCCCTTACGGAAGCAAGAGGACGTCAGCAAGGACTCAACCGCTCTGACAGCTGTCCCTCCGCCATGCTCCATCGCTCCTCCGACGGCCACGACATCACACCAGCTGGGTGCCAAGATCTCTCTGGCTGCCACAACGGCATGTACTTAGGGCGCTAGCTCTCCTCCGCTAGACACGTAGCACTCTGCTATACCCCCCATTGTACACCTGGACCTCTCCTTGCGCATATAAAAGGAAGGACCGGGGCCCTCTTAGAGAGGGTTGGCCGCACGGGGACGAGGACGAGACAGGCGCTCGCTGGAGGCCGCTCGCTCCCTCTCCCGCGTGGACGCTTGTAACCCCCTACTGCAAGCGCACCCGACCTGGGCGCGGGACGAACACGAAGGCCACGGGACTCCCACCTCTCTCACGCCGGTCTCCGGCCGCCTCGCTCTCCCCCCTTCGCGCTCGCCCTCGCGCTCGACCCATCTGGGCTGGGGCACGCGGCGACATTCACTCGTCGGCTCAGGGACCCCCCCCCGATCTCGGAACGCTGACAATATTAAAGAGAAGATCTTCTACCTGCAGGGGCACACCCATTAGATTAATCTTGCGGATCATCCTCATTACCTTTCCGACGCGTCGGATTGTTTCTTCGTCCTCGGAGGATGATGTGCATGGTTGATTATCTTCATCATCATCACTTTCTTCTTCTTCCTCTTCTTCACTTGAGGAACTTGGAGTGGGAGCCTTCTTTTTGCCCTTCCTTTCATCACATGCAAAAGCATATGGTCTTGAGGAGTTGGCTCCTCTCCCCGACTCATTTTTCGCGACATCTCAAAAGCCGCAATTTTCCCAATCACAATGGTCGGGGTCATGTTGCCCAAACCCTCCATGTTGTGAAGGATGGTGGTGATGCTTCCATATCTTTGTTGTGGTAGCAGGGAGATAATCTTCCTCACAATGTCCGCATCACCTAGCTTATTAATGCCAATAGAATTGAGCTCATTGATAATTAGATTCAAACGAGAATACATGTCTCTAACAAGCTCATCATCTTTCATAGCAAAAGAATTATACTCATTTAAGACTAGGCAATGTTTTTGCTCACGGACATTGGATGTGCCGTCATGGAGCTCATGCAATTTTAGCCAAATCTCATTAGCAGTTTTCAAGGTAAATACTTGATTAAAAATATCCATGCTAAGAGATTCATACAAGCAATTTTTGGCTCTAGCATTTAAATGAACGAGACGAGGACGAGACAGGCGCGGGGACGAGGACGAGACAGGCGACTTTTTGGCTCTAGCATTTAAATGAACAACGACTTGGTTGGCCGCGCGGGGACGAGGACGAGACAGGCACTCGCTGGAGGCCGCTCGCTCCCTCTCCCGCGTGGACGCTTGTAACCCCCTACTGCAAGCGCACCCGACCTGGGCGCGGGACGAAGACGAAGGCCGCGGGACTCCCACCTCTCTCACGCCGGTCTCCGGCCACCTCGCTCTCCCCCCTTCGCATTCGCCCTCGCGCTCGACCCATCTAGGCTGGGGCACGCGGCGACATTCACTCGTCGGCTCAGGGACCCCCCGGTCTCGGAACGCCGAAAGTTGGCGCGCCAGGTAGGGGCCTGCTGCGTGTTGACGAACAGCTTCCCGTCAAGCTCCAGATGGGCAGTCTCCAGCAACCTCTCCAACTCGGGACGGTGCTCCGTTTCGGGAGTCTTGAGTTCATGTCCCTCGACGGCAGCTACGACATGATACTCCTTCCATCGCCGCGCGACAACGACAGTGGCGGCCGACAACCCGCCCGCCGGCAGCGGAATCGGCGACGTCTTCCCCGCATGGTGGAAGAACAACCTTCGAGCTCACCCCGTCCTCTCCCCCGCCGACAGGGGAGGAGGCGGGGCAACTAAGGCCAAGCAGGAGACAGCGCCTCGTCGGCTGTCGAGCGAGTCGACGGCCCCAGCGCCCCAACGGGGGGCGCACCGGGCGTCGACCTCGCGTTTGAGACAAAGGCGAGCGTCGTCTCCCCGTGACACGCCAATCCCGAGCAAGCGGACGACGCTAGCACGCTCGCGAAAAGCTTGCTGGACGTCACCCTCGTACCTGAGACGATGGCGCAGTCAGTCCTCGACATGACATTATCGCCGCCCGTCGACCAAAAGGTACCGACCGATTCCCATCCCACGTCTTTCGGATTCAGCCTCGACCCGCCTAGCGGCCCCGCTTTGGCGGGCGCTCTTGTAGAGGCGAGTCCAAACCCTCTGGGGTTTTGTATGCGGTCACCTTGGGACCGGCTGACGGACGTCTCGACCTACGGGCCCTCTGGGTCCGAGGAAGACGGCGAACCCAGCATCTGTTGGGATTTCTCTGGACTTGGCAACCCTAGTGCCATGCATGACTTCATGACCGCATGCGACTACTGCCTTTCCGACTGTTCCGACGGTAGCCGTAGCCTCGGCGACGAGGACTGCGGCCCAAGTCGCGAATGCTTCCACGTCGATCTAGGGGGTCCCTCCGAAGGCAACCATCTTGGCATGCCGGAGGACGGTGATCTCCCTAGGCCGGTGCCTCGCGTTGACATCCCACGGGAGCTAGCTGTGGTCCCCGTTCAGGCGGGGGGCCATGACCCACAGCTCGAGCAAATCCGCGGGGTGCAGGCCAGGCTCGACGAGGGAGCAGGAGCGCTTGAGCCGATCCGTCGGGACGTCGGGCAGGCATGGGTGGGCCAACCCCCGGCCGGAGAAATACGTCATCTACCCCAGGGCTTCCAGCACCGCATCACCGACGACGTCAGGGTCAGGCCACCACCCGCATCTAGTGGGGTCGGCCAGAACCTAGCTGCAGCAGCGATGCTTCTCCGCGCGATGCCGGAGCCATCAACCACCGAGGGGCGGCGAATCCAGGGGGAGCTCAAGAATCTCCTGGAAGGCGCCGCGGTCCGACGGGCCGAGAGCTCTGCCTCCCGAAGGCAGGGGTACCCCTCGGAACCACATGCCGCGACTTCCCGATTTATGCGGGAAGCCTCGGTCTACACCGGGCGCACGCGCAACACCGCGCCTGCGGCCCCGGGTCGCCTCGGCAACGAGCACCATCACCGTGATCGTCGGGCCCACCTCGATGAGAGGGTGCGCCGAGGCTACCACCCCAGGCGTGGGGGACGCTACGACAGCGGAGAGGATCGGAGTCCCTCGCCCGAACCACTCGGTCCGCAAGCCTTCAGCCGAGCCATCTGACGGGCGCCGTTCCCGACCCGGTTCCGACCCCCGACCACTATCACAAAGTACTCGGGGGAGACGAGACCGGAACTATGGCTCGCGGACTACCGTCTGGCCTGCCAACTGGGTGGAATGGACGATGACAACCTCATCATCCACAACCTCCCCCTGTTCCTCTCCGACACCGCTCGCGCCTGGTTGGAGCACCTGCCCCCGGGGCAGATCTCCAACTGGGACGACCTAGTCCAAGCTTTCGCCGGCAATTTCCAGGGCACGCACGTGCGCCCCGGGAATTCCTGGGACCTCCGAAGCTGCCGACAGCAGCCGGGAGAGTCTCTCCGAGACTACATCCGGCGATTCTCGAAGCAGCGCACCGAGCTGCCCAACATCACCGACTCGGATGTCATCGGCGCGTTCCTCGCTGGCACCACCTGCCATGACCTGGTGAGCAAGCTGGGTCGCAAGACCCCCACCAGGGCGAGCGAGCTGATGGACATCGCCACCAAGTTCGCCTCCGGCCAGGAGGCGGTCGAGGCTATCTTCCGAAAGGACAAGCAGCCCCAGGGCCGCCCATCGGAAGATACTCCCGAGGCGTCAACTCAGCGCGGCGCCAAGAAGAAGGGCAAGAAGAAGTCGCAAGCGAAACGCGACGCCGCCGACGCGGACCTTGTCGCCGCCGCCGAGTACAAGAACCCTCGGAAGCCCCCCGGAGGTGCCAACCTCTTCGACAAGATGCTCAAGGAGCCGTGCCCCTATCACCAGGGGCCCGTCAAGCACACCCTTGAGGAGTGCGTCATGCTTCGGCGCCACTTCCACAGGGCCGGGCCACCCGCGGAGGGTGGCAAGGTCCGCGACGACGACAAGAAGGAAGATCACCAGGCAGGAGAGTTCCCCGAGGTCCGCGACTGCTTCATGATCTATGGTGGGCAAGCGGCGAACGCCTCGGCTCGGCACCGCAAGCAAGAGCGCCGGGAGGTCTGCTCGGTGAAGGTGGCAGCGCCAGTCTATCTAGACTGGTCCGACAAGCCCATCACCTTCGACCGAGACGATCACCCTGACCATGTGCCGAGCCCGAGGAAATACCCCCTCGTCGTCGACCCCGTCATCGGCGACGTCAGGCTCACCAAGGTCCTCATGGACGGAGGCAGCAGCCTCGACATCATCTACGCCGAGACCCTCGGACTCCTGCGTGTCGATCTGTCCTCCGTCCGAGCAGGCGTTGCGCCCTTCCATGGGATCATTCCCTCGAAGCGTGTCCAGCCCCTCGGACAACTCGACCTTCCCGTCTACTTCGAAACACCCTCCAACTTCCGAAGGGAGACCCTGACGTTCGAGGTGGTTGGGTTCCGAGGAACCTACCATGCGGTACTGGGGAGGCCATGCTACGCGAAGTTCATGGCCGTCCCCAACTACACCTACCTGAAGCTCAAGATGCCGGGCCCCAACGGGGTCATCACCGTCGGCCCCACGTACAAACACGCGTTCGAATGCGACGTGGAGTGCGTGGAGTACGCCAAGGCCCTCGCCAAGTCTGAGGCCCTCATCGCCGACCTAGAGAGCCTCTCTAAGGAGGTGCCAGACGTGAAGCGTCATGCCGGCAACTTTGAGCCAGCGGAGACGGTTAAGTCCGTCCCCCTCGACCCTAGCGGCGACGCCTCCAAGCAGATCCGGATCGGCTCCGGGCTCGATCCCAAATAGGAAGCAGTGCTCGTCGACTTTCTCCGCGTGAACGCCGACGTGTTCGCGTGGAGTCCCTCGGACATGCCCGGCATACCGAGGGATGTCGCCGAGCACTCGCTGGACATCCGAGCCGGAGCCCGACCCGTCAAGCAGCCACTGCGCCGATTCGACGAGGAGAAGCGCAGAGCCATAGGCGAGGAGATCCACAAGCTAATGGCGGCAGGGTTCATCAAATAGGTATTCCATCCTGAATGGCTTGCCAACCCTGTGCTTGTGAGAAAGAAAGGGGGGAAATGGCGGATGTGTGTAGACTACACTGGTCTCAACAAAGCATGTCCAAAGGTTCCCTACCCTCTGCCTCGCATCGACCAAATCGTGGATTCCACTGCTGGGTGCGAAACCCTGTCTTTCCTCGATGCCTACTCAGGGTATAATCAAATCAGGATGAAAGAGTCCGACCAGCTCGCGACTTCTTTCATTACACCCTTCGGCATGTACTGCTATGTCACCATGCCGTTCGGCTTGAGGAATGCGGGCGCGACGTACCAGCGGTGCATGAACCATGTGTTCGGCGAACACATTGGCCGCACGGTCGAGGCCTACGTCGATGACATCGTAGTCAAGACGAGGAAAGCCTCCGACCTCCTTTCCGACCTTGAAGCGACATTCCGATGTCTCAAGGCGAAAGGCGTCAAGCTAAATCCCGAGAAGTGTGTCTTCGGGGTTCCCCGAGGCATGCTCTTGGGGTTCATCGTCTCCGAGCGGGGCATCGAAGCCAACCCGAAGAAGATCGCAGCCATCACCAGCATGGGGCCCATCAAGGACTTGAAAGGCGTACAGAGAGTCATGGGATGTCTCGCGGCTCTGAGCCACTTCATCTCACGCCTCGGCAAAAGAGGTCTACCTCTGTACCGCCTCTTGAGGAAGGCCGAGTGCTTCACTTGGACCCCTGAGGCCGAGGAAGCCCTCGGGAACCTGAAGGCGCTCCTCACAAAGGCGTCTATCTTGGTGCCCCCAGCTGCCGGAGAAGCCCTCCTGGTCTACGTCGCCGTGACCACTCAGGTGGTTAGCGCCGCGATTGTGGTCGAGAGGCAAGAAGAGGGGCATGCATTGCCCGTTCAGAGGCCAGTCTACTTCGTCAGCGAGGTACTGTCCGAGACCAAGATCCGCTACCCACAAGTGCAGAAACTGCTGTATGCGGTGATCTTGACACGGCGAAAGTTGCGACATTACTTCGAGTCTCATCCGGTAACTGTGGTGTCATCCTTCCCCCTGGGGGAGATCATCCAGTGCCGTGAGGCCTCGGGTAGGATTGCAAAGTGGGCGGTGGAAATCATGGGTGAAACAATCTCGTTCGCTCCTCGGAAGGCCATCAAGTCCCAGGTCTTGGCGGACTTCGTGGCCGAATGGGTCGACACCCAGCTCCCAACAGTTCCGATCCAGCCGGAACTCTGGACTATGTTTTTCGACGGGTCGCTGATGAAGACAGGAGCCGGCGCAGGCCTACTCTTCATCTCGCCCCTCGGGAAGCACCTACACTACGTGCTACGCCTCCATTTCCCGGCGTCCAACAATGTAGCCGAGTATGAGGCTCTGGTCAACGGGTTGCGGATCGCCATCGAGCTAGGGGTCCGACGCCTCGACGCTCGCGGTGACTCGCAGCTCGTCATCGACCAAGTCATGAAGAACTCCCATTGCCGCGACCCGAAGATGGAGGCCTACTGCGATGAGGTTCGGCGCCTGGAAGACAAGTTCTACGGGCTCGAGCTCAACCACATCGCCCGGCGCTACAACGAGACTACGGACGAGCTGGCTAAAATAGCCTCGGGGCGAACAACGGTTCCCCCGGACGTCTTCTCCCGAGACCTGCATCAACCCTCCGTCAAGATCGACGACACGTCCGAGCCCGAGGTACCCTCGGCTCAGTCCGAGGTACCCTCGGCTCAGTCCGAGGCACCCTCGGCTCAACCCGAGGTGCCCTTGGCTCAGTCCGAGGCACCCTCGGCTCAACCCGAGGCAACCTCAGCTCGGCCCGAGGCGCCCTCGGTCTAGTCCGAGGTACCCTCGGCCCCCGAGGGTGAGGCATTGCGCGTCGAAGAGGAGCGAAGCGGGGTCACGCCTAATCGAAACTGGCAGACCCGCACCTGCAATATCTCCACCGAGGAGAGCTACCCCTCGACCGAGCCGAGGCTCGGCGGTTGGCGCGGCGCGCCAAGTCGTTCGTCTTGCTAGGAGATGGAGAGGAGCTCTACCACCGCAGCCCCTCCCGCATCCTCCAGCGATGCATCTCCATCGCCGAAGGTCAGGAACTCCTGCGAGAGATACACTCGGGGGCTTGCGGCCATCACGCAGCGCCTCGAGCCCTTGTCGGGAATGCTTTCCGGCAAGACTTCTACTGGCCGACGGCGGTGGCCGACGCCACTGGAATTGTCCGCACCTACGAAGGGTGTCAGTTCTACGCGAGGCAGACCCACCTGCCCGCTCAGGCTCTGCAGACGATACCCATCACCTGGCCTTTTGCTGTGTGGGGTCTGGATCTCGTCGGCCCCTTGCAGAAGGCGCCCGGGGGCTACACGCACCTGCTGGTCGCCATCGACAAATTCTCCAAGTGGATCGAGGTCCGACCCCTGAACAGCATCAGGTCCGAGCAGGCGGTGGCGTTCTTCACCAACATCATCCATCGCTTCGGGGTCCCGAACTCCATCATCACCGACAACGGCACCTAGTTCACCGGCAGAAAGTTCCTGGACTTCTGCGAGGATCACCACATCCGGGTGGACTGGGCCGCCGTAGCTCATCCCATGACGAATGGGCAGGTAGAGCATGCCAACATCATGATTCTCCAAGGGCTCAAGCCTCGGATCTACAACGACCTCAACAAGTTCGGCAAGCGGTGGATGAAGGAACTCCCCTCGGTGGTCTAGAGTCTGAGGACAACGTCGAGCCGAGCCACGGGCTTCACGCCGTTCTTTCTAGTCTATGGGGCCGAAGCCATCTTGCCCACAGACTTAGAATACGGTTCCCCGAGGACGAGGGCCTACACCGACCAAAGCAACCAAGTTAGCCGAGAAGACTCGCTGGACCAGCTGGAGGAGGCTCGGGACAAGGCCTTGCTACACTCGGCGCGGTACCAGCAGTCCCTGCGACGCTACCACGCCCGAGGGGTCCGGTCCCGAGACCTCCAGGTGGGCGACCTGGTGCTTCGGCTGCGACAAGACGCCCGTGGGTGGCACAAGCTCGCGCCCCTTGGGAGGGGCCATTCGTCATCGCCAAAGTTCTGAAGCCCGGAACGTACAAGCTGGCCAGCAGTCAAGGCGAGGTCTACGACAACGCCTGGAACATCCAACAGCTACGTCGCTTCTATCCTTAAGATGTTTTCAAGTTAATCATATACCTCGCACCCACGCAAAGTTTAGTCATCAAGGAAGGGTCGGCCTCGCCTCGGCAAAGCCCGACCCTCCCTCGGGGGCTAAAAGGGGGGGAACCCCCTCTGCGTCGAAATTTTCCTCGAAAAAAGATCTTTTCTGCCAGAATGTCTTTCGTGCTTTTTGGCTACTTCGAAAGTGGATCCTGAAAACGACAGAGTACACGTAAGCAGCCAAGGCTGACCGAGCCGAGGGACTCCTACGCCTCCGGGATACGGATACCTCACTCATCACCTTCTGCGATAAGTAACTCGCGTTCGGATAAGTGATTCTGCGGACCGAACAAGTCTTCACGTTCGAAAGCTCTTCTGCCGAAGCGATCCTTCGAGCCTTCTTGACTGCGTCGGTGACAGAGCCCCATGGACGGGTAAGAGTGCGCGTAAGCGGCAAGGCCGACCGAGCCGAGGGACTCCTACGCCTCCGGGATACGGATACCTCACTCATCACCTTCCGCGAGAAGCAACTCTCGCTCGCACAGACATTTCTGTTACCGACAAAAAAGTCGCAGATACTTGAAACAAGAGGAAAAGAGACGCAGCTTTACAACACAGCGAGGGTGTGTTTTGGCCTCGGCGGCCGCAGGAAACACACGCTACAAGACAATCCGATCCTGCAGGCTCGGGTCTTGGCGCTGGAAGGGAGCGGCAGCACCCTCGGCATGGACAACACCTTCGGTGAGGTCTGACCTAGCCTCGGACGGCGACGCGGTCCGAGGATCTCCACTCTGAAGGACGACGTCATCGCCACGCCCGGGCCATCGCTACCAGGGTCTTCTCGGGAATCCGGCCTAAGCAGGCGGCTCGGCCGGTCACCCCGGGGCCTTGGCCAGTTGCCCTCCAAGGACGTCAGCCCGACCCAAGGCCTTGGCTGGTCAACTCCGGCGTCGGTCCCACTGACGGACGACCCGGCCAGGCTCCGGCCGACCTGGTCTTCTTTTCGAGCCAACTCTGCCTTTGTTCGCGTTGACACCACTACCCCTGGCCTCGGCTCATCGAAGAGCGGCCGAGGGGTTCCTCTAACTAAGCAAGGGAAGCCTCGGACAACAAGGCTGACCGAGCCGAGGGACTCCTACGCCTCCGGGATACGGATACCTCACTCGTCACCTTTACACGGGGTGACTCACGCTTGGTGAAGCAATTCGGACAACCAACAGGCGAGTCTTAGTGCTCGAAAAGGAGGAAAAAACACGGCTCCGTGCCAAAATTACATACATGTTCAGGCCTCGACAGCCACAATGAACACTGGCATTCGAAGTGCCTTTACAAACGGAACTCCGGTTCCACCTCCGCAGGTACGAACAACCCCACTCAATGGGGGGGCCTGCGGAGCAACAGAAGACCGACGAACGGCGCGCCGTCGCCCGCTCCAGCAGTGGTGATGACGACGACTTCTGCTCCGGGGGGCCGAACAGCGGCAGCGCTGACCTCAGGGCGGATGCTGCTGCCAAGAGGCCCCCGCCCATGCCCAAACTCGAGAGGCAAGGACGGGCAGAAGGCCGTAGAGTTGGAGGTCGGTCCGTGGGTGGCCTTGGCTATCTCGTCGGCGGAAGAACCTCTTCCAGCTGTCGTGGCAGACGCCAGCGCCGGGAGCGGCTCCGAAGACACTCGCGTCCGAGAGCCAGGCACGCTGCAGCTGCCGGTGCCACGGACGACGACCGCCCTTTCCCTCCGATTACTGAGGGAAGGAGCGGGCCACCGCCCACGCAGGGGCCGACCCCAACTCGGCTCACTCCCCTCCCCAGCCCTGGTGATGAAAATCCTTGAGGCTGAGGGAGGGGCAGAGGCCGCAGCCCGGCTCGCTTTCCCCCACCATCAAACTGGAGGTCACCATCTTGGGTGACCGCCGGCGGAGGGGTGCAGCCGGGCTGCATGATGAAAATCCTTGAAGCCGAACGATGGCTGAAAGGTACCAACTCCCACAGAGTTGTGTTCCTCCAACGACGAGGCGGAAAGACGGCGGATATCCCCCATCCGGGGGCTTGGAAGGTGGAAAGACACGATGCATAAGGGAGCGCGAAGACATGGTCGCCTCCCAAGGGGGTCACCCTCCTTTTAAAGGCGGCTCTCCCTACTTGCGTCCCCAGCCGTCACGAGCTGAGTCTTCTCCAACACACTCTAAGGTCCTCCCCTGCGGCGCGGGGGCTGGGTCCCACGCGTCAAGCAAACCGGCTCAGAGCAGAAGAAGCCAAACCGCCGTGCGCGGTGCGTACAACCGCCCAGCGGTTACAAGCGACCCTCCACTTTTGCCCAGACCAGCGGGCGAAAGGGTGGGCAGCCATGCAGGCGGCATGCAACCGCGCCAAGTGGGCGCACTTCTCCGACTCCCAACATGCCCGGCATGGAGGCCCAGGCCCACGCGTCATGCGACCGGCACGACGAATGCTTCGTGCATGCAACTGTACCGCCACTTGTGCCACTACCGCGCCTCCTCGACTGCGGAACCAATACCGTGACTCGAGGCGGCCTAGTGCACGACCCGGCGGCGCCAGCCTAGCGCGACGGTCAATGCGGCCAAGAATGGGCCGACAGTAATGGCGGTGGCAGGCAGGCAGGAGCAGCGGTCGCGTCATCAACCAAGCTTACGTCCCGTCCGGGGGCAGCGAGAGAACCCTCTCGCACGGCGTGAAGACAGCGCGCCCGTGCTCCGTCCCTCGAACGGCTCGCGCACGCGCAACGGTCGCTCCTCCAACCACTCGCCCCGTCGCATTAACTCCGCGGCGGGACAGGCGGCGTCTTTGGCAGGAGAAGCGAGCGACGCTTCGCCTTCGCCATAATGACCGCGTCAAAAAAGGTACGCCGCGTCGTTCGATTTCGTATCCTTTTCCTTTTTCCTCTTTCTCTCTCTTGCAACAGGGACCGGGAAAGGGGGATACCCCGAAAAGGATCCTTCCTCGTGAAGGAACCAGGCCCCGAGCCTCCCTACTGATTAGAGGTTCGAAGGCTGGCCCCTCGGAAGGGTTCGACAGCCGCCTTAGATCACGTGGGCCCTACACCCACTACTGGTCAGAGGTTCGAAGGCCGGCCCCTCGGAAGGGTTCAACGACCGCCTCAGGCCACTCGGGCTCCGCGCCCACTACTGATCAGGGGTTCGAAGGCTAGCCCCCGAAGGGTTCACAGCCGCCTCAGACGCCGAGCGAGGGATGACCATGGGTACGTTCGATACATAACCAAGGCTCGGGCTGCGCTCCCGAGGTACCCTAGGACATTTCCGAGACCGGCGGGAACGATCTTGTAACGGAATCCCATCAGAGGGAGGCATCGAGCCCTCGGACCCCGTCGCCAGGGGACCGGGTCCGGCAGATCACCCGCAGGTACTTTTAGGCGTGCCTCTGGGCCCCTAGCCGACCCCTAACGAACGGGGCACGGACGTCCACTCGGATCACCCGCTTGCAGCTCACCGGAGACACCATGTTCGGCGTCCATCGAGGGCAACATGGCGCTTTCCCCCCCCCCCCCCTCCTCCTTGCGGAAAGGCGACGCAGGGGCGTATGTAAAAAAGCCGAGTCTGTCCCTGATCGCCCTCTCGCCCTGTGCAGAGGCTCGGGGGCTGCTCTCGCAAACCCGGCTCCGGCCGAACCGTTGACAGCGTCAACATACCAACCCGAGAACTTGGGACCCGACCGTACACCCGGGCTACGGCCAGCTCGCATGAGGGAACGACCAGACCAGCCGAAGCGTTACGCGAGGCATTAAGACCTCGAAGGAGTGAAACCACTCCTCCGAGGCCTCGGGGGCTACACCCGGCGGGTGCGCTCGCGCGCACCCACCGGAACAAAACGCAACCGAGAAAGGCTGGTCCCCTTGCAAAAAAGTGCGACGAAAGCCTCCAAGCGAGTGCTAACACTCCCTTCAAGGCTCGGGGGCTACTGTCGAGGACCATAATTAGGGGTACCCTCAAGGCTCCTAATTCTCAGCTGGTAACCCCCATCAGCATAAAGCTGCAAAGGCCTGATGGGTGCGATTAAGTCAGGGATCAGTCCATTCGAGGGACTCGATCACGCCTCGCCCGAGCCTAGCCTCGGACAAGGGCAGCCGACCCCGGAGGATTTCCGTCTCGCCCGAGGCCCCCCTCCAGCGGCGAACATATTTCCAGCTTGCCCAAGGCCCTGTCTTCGCCAAGAAGCAACCCTGACCAAATCGCCGCACCGACCGACCAAACCGCAGGAGCATTTAATGCAAAGGTGGCCTGACACCTTTATCCTGACGCGCGCCCCCCAGCCGGCAGAGCCGAAGTGACCGCCGTCACTTCGCCGCTCCACTGACCGGCCTCACAGAAGGACAGCGCCGCCTGCGCCACTCCGACTGCGGTGCCACTTGACAGAGTGAGACTGACAGGCAGTCAGGCCCGGCCGAAGGCTCCATAGGAAACTCCGCTCCGCCTGACCCAGGGCTCGGACACGGGCTAAGTCCCGGAAGACGGCGAACTCCGCTCCACCCGACCCAGGGCTCGGACACGGGCTAAGACCCGGAAGACGGCGAACTCCGCTCCGCCCGACCCAGGGCTCGGACACGGGCTAAGACCCGGAAGACGGCGAACTCCGCTCCGCCCGACCCAGGGCTCGGACACGGGCTAAGTCCCAGAAGACGACGAACTCCGCTCCGCCCGACCTAGGGCTCGGACTTGGGCTCGGCCCCAGAAGACGATGAACTCAGCTTCGCCTGACCCCAGGGCTCGGACTCCGCCCCGGCACCAGCCGGCAATCTCCGCCTCGCCCGAACCTGGGGCTCGGACCCGACCTCGGCCACGGAAGACAGACTCGACCTCGGCTTCGGAGGAGCTTCCACATCGCCCAACCTAGGGCGCAGACCAGCCACGTCAACAGGAGGCGCCATCATCACCCTACCCCGAGCTGACTCGGGCTGCAGGGAACAAGACCGGCGTCCCATCTGGCTCGCTCCGCTAGATAGGCAATGATGGCGCCCCGCATACTCTGTGACGACGGCGGCTCTCAGCCCCCTTACGAAAGCAAGAGGACGTCAGCAAGGACTCAACCGCTCCGACAGCTGTCCCTCCGCCAGGCTCCATCGCTCCTCCGACGGCCACGACATCACACCAGCTGGGTGCCAAGATCTCTCCGGCTGCCACAACGACATGTACTTAGGGCGCTAGCTCTCCTCCGCTAGACACGTAGCACTCTGCTATACCCCCCATTGTACACCTGGATCCTCTCCTTGCGCCTATAAAAGGAAGGACCGGGGCCCTCTTAGAGAGGGTTGGCCGCGCGGGGACGAGGACGAGATTATTTTTAAGGGGGGTAGGATTTGTAATACCCAAAATGTATACGATGAGGATATAGTAAATCTCCTTATGTTGTGTACCATATATTCATTATAACAAGAGCATACCTACAATTAAGAGTGATTAGTTAAAATAAAAGATACTAAAATGGAATATGCATCATGCTGAGGTTTTGCTTTGTGTGCATTTTGTGACAAGATAGAAATAATGTAAAAAGAATTATGTTGGTACCCAAATTGGAATTTGAATTCTAAAAGGAAATTCTATAAGTTGAGAAGAGAAGGAAAATATTATAACATATAGAGAAAATAAAAATACAAATAATGAAACTAATTTAGACCAGTATTTTAATTTGCATATTTAAAATAAATGGGAAAACTTATAACAAATTTTGGAATTCAAATTATATAATCAAGTGGAAAGGAAAAAGGAAAGGAGAACTCTATATTCACTATAAAGAAAATATACATAAGTGTGCCTTCTCATACTAGCACCATTGATTTGAATATTTAACATTCACAACAAAGATTTGAATTCAGTGGATTATTTGAATTCAATTTGAATCCTTGTAAAATTGGGGAAAAGAAACGGGCAAAAGAAAAAAAAAGAATAAAACGAATCTAACCTAAATGGGCCAGTCGCTACTATTCTGGCCCATAACCACCTTCACCTCTGCGCGCCGTGTAACCCTAGCGCCGACAGCCCTAGCCACTCGATATTCACTCACCAGCCACCTAGTGCCACTGCGGGCGGGGCCCATCTGAATGCTCACCTCCGCAGCTCGCGCGTGCTTGGAACGGACTCCGCGCGAGGCCAATCTCACCCTGACGCGTGGGCCACTTGAGCATTGGCGCCGCATCCCTCGCTCAGGCTCACTGGCGCGTGGGCCTCTAGTCGGGTCGTCTCCTTCCTGACGCCGCTGGCTGGTAACAGAACTCGCGAAGAAGGCGCGGCAGAAGACCGAATCAGGCGGGGATTTCAGCGGTCGTTCCCTGCTCCTGCTCGACCCCCTTCATCTTGGCCCATAAATCGCGCGCCCTCTCATCAGTTCATCGGTACCGAAACACCTGGGAGAGAGAGCCACCGCGTGCGAGTTGTTGCCCACACCATTGTCGTAGAATGAAGCTCGCGCCGTTGCCATGGATTCGGGCGCTTATGGCCGTTCGAGGTGCGAGGACGGGGCTGGGGGCTTCGCTGTGTGCTGGGGGCATGCTCGTTGCGGCGCTGGGTGTGATGGCTGGTGGGATGGAGGGGAATTTCTCGCCACCGTACATGGACGGCGGACAACCCAAGGTAAAAAGTCAACCACTAGAATTCGCCTTGTATTTCCTCTGTGTAGCGTCGTCGGACCTCCCTGGGGAGTTCTGTGCACACGGGTGTGGGTGAAATCGCGCTGAGCTCGTCGTCGATGCACCGACGCCGCGGTGCCGCTTCGGGTCGTGGACGTAGTCTACGACTGCTCTGTGTCCGGTAAGCATCCACCCACTTCGTTCACTCGTCCTCCCTCATCGAGTAGAGCCCATCGAAGTAAAGCCTTGTGCCGGGGTGGCCGATTTACCTATGTCCGGCAATGGCCGCCACCGCGTAGGGCTAGGCGCGCCGCCGCACCTGTCTGCCTGAGTTGGGGAGGTGAGGGAATAGGCAAGTTGTGCCGTGGGCCATCAAACCGGTGATGAACGGCTCTGATCAAACCCACACACCCCTTTAGCTGAGACTTCTTTCGTCCGTTGATCCGTAATCTAGCGCCTGGGATGAGATCTTGCATAATTTTAATCCAAGCCGTTGATATCAAATCCTGTGGCCGTAGATGCGTACCGATTCGTATTTTAATCTGGACCGTTGATTGTAATCCGTGCGGCCGAGATCTAGAGATACCCCTTCGGCCCTGTAAAATTGCGTAAGAGACCCTAGGTTATTACAAAATAGAACCCGCCGTCCCGTGCACTGTTGGTTGTGTCTCGGGAATTTTACAAGGTCGCCCCTGTACTTTCTGGATTTTATGTGCGCAGTCCAAACACCGAGAAAATCAGAGAAATTGAGATAGAAAATGATTTTTAATATAAAATTAATTCCAGAATCTTGTTTAAATCATAGAAAACTCATTTTAACTTATTTTTGACTCGTTCCAATTCCTATAATTTTGTATTAATATTGTTTAATACTTAGTGTCTCTGTTTTAACATGAAAATGGTGTTAAAATTTATTTCTTAGCTAATCTCGTATCAAATACATAAAACCTTAGGAAATTCGTATCTCCTCCATTTTAACTCCGATTTGATCCGTTCAAGTTGCGTTAGTCTCGTAGAAACGTGTAGATCATTATAATGCAGTATATTATTATGTTTGGTGTGATGTTAATTTTATCTATACCATGTTTGCTTGTATTGCTACGACTAGCGCGAGGACACGTGTCATCTGAAAAGCAAGTTGGTAACTGGAATCTCAAGTGCCAGGCAAGTTGTGCCCTTGATTCACTTTTGTTACCCAATAATGTTCTTTATAATCATTTACCATGCATAGGTTTAACTTTGATGGGACCCGATAGGTCACCCTAGATTGTTTATCTCATTACCTTGTTTACCCCTGAATCACTTGGGTAGTTTATGCTATTGCTTTACGTGGTTTTTGGGTTAATATTTCATTATATCCATGTTCCAGTTATTTTGTTATTCTATTTATGTTCATGTCAAGATCATTATGTTATTGTTAATTGGAACATGGAGCTTAACTTGAGAACCACGTGCCACCACAAGGGAGGAATGGGACCCCTTGGCTGACTAATTAGGAAAGCTAGTGGAAGACTACCTTACCCGAAAGGGGCAAGGGCAGTAGGGGAGTGGTCAGTGTAGGGAGGTCCCTGGTTGATTTTGCTGCGATGGCGGTCAGCCAGGAACCCTGCATTGGAACTTTCCATAAACTGTAGCGGGTTTTCGGAAGCTAGTGGAACTTTGTAAAGGCCTCGTAGTGGATCCCTAGCCATTCACCTTGGTAGTGTCTAAGGGCCTAGCTAACCCTGGCGACATGGGAAACACGACTTGTGGGTAAAGGGTACAACCTCTGCAGAGTGTAAAACTGGTATACTAGCCGAGCTCACGGTCATGAGCGGCTCAGGACTCTCCGATGATTAATTTATGGAACCTAAACTCAATTTGTCATTTGCATTTGCATGGGTTTATTATTAATTTTGTTCTATTACTTTATTATGGTTTGGTATTCACTTACACTTAGTAACTGCTAATAAAAGTTTGACCAACTACTTAAAAGCAATGCTCAGCTTTAACCCCTATTGTTGATAAGCCTTACACTTCATGAACTCCCACCTTTGGTGAGTTCATGTCACATTATTCCCCACAACTTGTTGAGCGATGAACATGTGTGAGCTCACCCTTGCTGTCTCACACCCCCCCACAGGAGAAGAACAGGTGGTTCAGGAGGAGCCACGTATCGAGGAGTTCGATCCGATCTAGGTGGCGTTTCTCAGTCGGCATTGGCGCCAACGATCCTTAGTTCGTTTTATATTTATTCTTTTATTTTGTAAGTCTTCCGCTATGTAATAAATACTCTGATTATTGTGACATTTATCTCTATGCACTCTGTTATTATATATGTTGTCTTCTTGGCGCATGTATGAGATGCACCTGGCTTTGTTCCTTAAAGCCGGGTGTGACAGAAGTGGTATCAGAGGAAATGTTGACTGTAGGACGAAACCTAGATAGGAATGGACAAATTCTTACCTACTTACCTTACTCTGACTCATTCTATACTTATCTTATCTTGATCATGTCTCACCTTTTGCTGTCATACTCTGATCATTCTTACCTTTTCTACTCTGAGACAAGATGGATTTCACACCTTGGAATCCCTACCCCTATGACATTTTTAAGAGATAGGAGACCTAAGACAAAAAAAAAATAAAATTATTTTATCTATTAAAAATGTTGGTTGATTGTGCTGATGATCAATGCTTGATTTGCTTCTTTGATTGGTTACAACATTATAGTTGGGCATCTTAGCATGTACCATCATAAAGTATTAGCTTTAGTGGATAACACACTAATCTACTTAGCTAATAAATCCCCCGTAGTAACATTTCTCGTAAATACTCGCCTTGTCTACAATTCTTCCTTTCTTACCCTGTGTTTCTAACCCAGATGGGCTACCCCTATACTGTTAGAAGAGAGCAGTATGGATTTGATCCTTGGTATATCATGGTTAAGAAAGGTAAAGGCAATTTATACACTGTGCTAAAGGAACCGTAGAACTCACCAGTTCCAAAGGACAAAGTTTTGAAGTTGAAGTTGCAGTAACTACCACCATCAGACTAGCGGCATTCTTAGTAGATGAGAAGTTTGTGGGTGACAACATCCGTGGAGTTAGAGATTTTTCGGATGTCTTTCCAGAGGAGTTACCAGTAATGCCACCGGATAGGGAAGTTGACTGGTCACTGATCTCTTACCTGGGACTGCTCCTATTTCTAAATGGTTGTACAGGATGTTCGTAGAAGAACTAAAGGAACTTAAGAAGCAATTAATGGAATTACAAGAGACTGGGTACATTCGTCCAAATTCTTCACCTTGTGGAGCACCAGTTCTATTTGTACAAAAGAAGGATGGATCGCAAGGGATGTGCATGGATTATAGGACCCTTAATGGTGTCACTATGAAGAACAAGTATCCATTACCCCGCGTTGAGGATTTATTTAATTGGATGAGAAGTGCAAGCGTATTCTCGAAGAGTGATCTCCGATCGGGTTACCATCAAATGAAGATTAGGCCATCAGATATTCCCAAGACGGATTTCTCGACTCGATATGGATTATATGAGTTCACCGTTATGTCATTTGGATAATTAATGCACCAGCCTATTTTATGGATCTGAAGAATAAGGTGTTCATAATCTGGACAGATTCATCGTGGTTTTCATCGATGATACTCTTATTTATTCCAAGAGTGATAGTGATCATGAGGAACATCTAAGATTGGTGCTACAGAAGCTACGAGATAATCAACTTTACGCCAAGTTTAGCAAATGCTAGTTTTGGATTGACAGTGTCATTTCTTGGACATATCATCTCTAATGGAGGGATATCAGTGGATCCTACTAAAGTCAAGGAGATAGTGGTGTGGAGCATACCCACTACGGTTACGGAGAACCGAAGTTTCTTAGGACTTGCAGGATATTATCGGAAATTTATTGAAGGATTTTCTAAGATTGCTAAGCCTATGACCTCGCTTCTGGATAAGGGAAGAGAATTTAAGTGGGATGAGAAGTGCCAAGAAAGCTTTGATCAATTGAAGAAGAGGTTGATGTCGCCACCAGTGTTGGTTATGCCAGATCTGTAGAAAGGATTTGATATTGTGATGCATGTGGCCGAGGATTAGGATGTGTGCTCATGCAAAAAGGACATGTGATCGCCTACGCGTCTCGTCAGTTGCAGAAACAAGAGTTGAACTACCCCACTCATGACTTAGAACTTACAGCCGTAGTGCATGCGTTAAAAATATGGAGACATTATATTATGGGAACCAAGTGTCAAGTATACGTATCATAAGAGTTTGAAGTATACATTCACTCAGAAGGATCTCAACCTTAGGCAACGCCGTTGGTTGGAGCTTATTAAGGATTATAATTTGGAGATTCACTATCACCCGGGCAAGGCAAATTTGGTTGCAGATGCCTTGAGTCGAAAGGAGCATGTTCATTCAGCTGTTGTTGCCCAGCTACCCGATGAGATTGTTGAGGATTTCAGAAGACTTAACCTGGGGATAGTCGCTCACACTGAAGGAATTATTATTGATGTGGAACCTACCTTGGAGCAAGAAATCCACAAAGGACAGGTTGGTGGTGCTAAAATACAAGAGATTAAGGATCTGATTACTGAAGGACGAGTTTCGGAATTTACGGAAGATGAGCAAGGCACTATATGGTTCAAGGACAGGATGTGTGTTCCTGATATTAAAAGCCTTCGAGAGACTATTTTAAAGGAGGCCCATGATTCGGATTATTCTATTCATCCTGGTAGTACTAAGATGTATCAGGATTTGAAGCGGAAGTATTGGTGGTATGGATTGAAGAGAGATGTAGCTGCACATGTGGCTATGTGCGATGTATGTCAAAGAGTTAAGGCTGAACACGAGAGACCAGCTGGACTATTGCACCCATTGAAGATACCCGAGTGGAAGTGAGAAGAGATTGGTATGGACTTCATTATTGGATTGCCTCGCACCCCGAAAGGATATGAATCGATATGGGTTATTGTGGATAGATTGACTAAAGTGGCCCACTTCATTCCGGTCAAGACTACTTATAAAGGTCCTCAATTGGCTGGGTTATATAGGGCTTGGATTATGTCTCTACACGGTGTACCGAAGAAGATCATTTTGGATAGAGGATCACAGTTTACCCCCAGATTTTGGAAAAGTTTTCATGAGAATATGGATGCGAAGTTGAATTTTAGTTTGGCCTACCATCCTCAGACTGATGGACAGACTGAAAGGACTAATCAAGTATTGGACGACATGTTGAGAGCTTGTGCCCTTCAGCATGGTAGTAGTTGGGACAAGAGTCTACCTTATGCTGAGTTCTCATATAATAATAGTTACCAGGCCAGTCTGAAGATGTCACTGTTCGAGGCCCTATATGGTAGGAAGTGCAGGACTCCTCTATATTGGGATCAGACTGGAGAAAGACAGTTCTTTCGACCTGAACTTATTCAAGAGGTAGAAGAGCAAGTCCGTATAATTCGGGAGAATTTGAGGGTAGCTCAAACCAGGCAAAAGAGCTATGCTAATAATAGAAGAAGACCACTGGAATTTGAGGAAGGAGATTATGTGTACCTCAAGGTTTTACCACTTCGTGGAATGAGGAGAATCAAAGTTAAGGGCAAATTGTTACCTCGCTTTATTGGACCCTTTTGAGTTTTTAGGCAAGTTGGAGAGATGGCCTATCAACTCGAGCTACCTGATAATTTATCTGATGTGCATAATGTATTTCATGTATCTCAACTTAAGAAGTGTCTCTGTGTCCCTGAGGAACAGTTACCAATGGAAGAGCTCAGTGTTCAGGGTGATTTGACTTACACGGAGTACCCGATCAAGATTTTGGATACATTGACTCGAGTTACAAGAAATAAGGTAAAAAAATGTGCAAAGTACAATGTGTCCATCATGGAGAAGATGAAGCTACTTAGGAAAGAGAAGAAGAGCATCGCATAGATTTTCCCCATCTTTTCTCTCGTTCCTCCTAAATCTCGAGGACGAGATTATTTTTAAGGGGGGTAGGATTTGTAATACCCAAAATGTATACGATGAGGATATAGTAAATCTCCTTATGTTGTGTACCATATATTCATTATAACAAGAGCATACCTACAATTAAGAGTGATTAGTTAAAATAAAAGATACTAAAATGGAATATGCATCATGCTGAGGTTTTGCTTTGTGTGCATTTTGTGACAAGATAGAAATAATGTAAAAAGAATTATGTTGGTACCCAAATTGGAATTTGAATTCTAAAAGGAAATTCTATAAGTTGAGAAGAGAAGGAAAATATTATAACATATAGAGAAAATAAAAATACAAATAATGAAACTAATTTAGACCAGTATTTTAATTTGCATATTTAAAATAAATGGGAAAACTTATAACAAATTTTGGAATTCAAATTATATAATCAAGTGGAAAGGAAAAAGGAAAGGAGAACTCTATATTCACTATAAAGAAAATATACATAAGTGTGCCTTCTCATACTAGCACCATTGATTTGAATATTTAACATTCACAACAAAGATTTGAATTCAGTGGATTATTTGAATTCAATTTGAATCCTTGTAAAATTGGGGAAAAGAAAGGGGCAAAAGAAAAAAAAGAATAAAACGAATCCAACCTAAATGGGCCAGTCGCTACTATTCTGGCCCATAACCACCTTCACCTCTGCGCGCCATGTAACCCTAGCGCCGACAGCCCTAGCCACTCGATATTCACTCACCAGCCACCTAGTGCCACTGCGGGCGGGGCCCATCTGAATGCTCACCTCCGCAGCTCGCGCGTGCTTGGAACGGACTCCGCGCGAGGCCAATCTCACCCTGACGCGTGGGCCACTTGAGCATTGGCGTCGCATCCCTCGCTCAGGCTCACTGGCGCGTGGGCCTCTAGTCGGGTCGTCTCCTTCCTGACGCCGCTGGCTGGTAACAGAACTCGCGAAGAAGGCGCGGCAGAAGACCGAATCAGGCGGGGATTTCAGCGGTCGTTCCCTGCTCCTGCTCGACCCCCTTCATCTTGGCCCATAAATCGCGCGCCCTCTCATCAGTTCATCGGTACCAAAACACCTGGGAGAGAGAGCCACCGCGTGCGAGTTGTTGCCCACACCATTGTCGTAGAATGAAGCTCGCGCCGTTGCCATGGATTCGGGCGCTTATGGCCGTTCGAGGTGCCAGGACGGGGCTGGGGGCTTCGCTGTGTGCTGGGGGCATGCTCGTTGCGACGCTGGGTGTGATGGCTGGTGGGATGGAGGGGAATTTCTCGCCACCGTACATGGACGGCGGACAACCCAAGGTAAAAAGTCAACCACTAGAATTCGCCTTGTATTTCCTCTGTGTAGCGTCGTCGGACCTCCCTGGGGAGTTCTGTGCACACGGGTGTGGGTGAAATCGCGCTGAGCTCGTCGTCGATGCACCGACGCCGCGGTGCCGCTTCGGGTCGTGGACGTAGTCTACGACTGCTCTGTGTCCGGTAAGCATCCACCCACTTCGTTCACTCGTCCTCCCTCATCGAGTAGAGCCCATCGAAGTAAAGCCTTGTGCCGGGGTGGCCGATTTACCTATGTCCGGCAATGGCCGCCACCGCGTAGGGCTAGGCGCGCCGCCGCACCTGTCTGCCTGAGTTGGGGAGGTGAGGGAATAGGCAAGTTGTGCCGTGGGCCGTCAAACCGGTGATGAACGGCTCTGATCAAACCCACACACCCCTTTAGCTGAGACTTCTTTCGTCCGTTGATCCGTAATCTAGCGCCTGGGATGAGATCTTGCATAATTTTAATCCAAGCCGTTGATATCAAATCCTGTGGCCGTAGATGCGTACTGATTCGTATTTTAATCTGGACCGTTGATTGTAATCCGTGCGGCCGAGATCTAGAGATACCCCTTCGGCCCTGTAAAATTGCGTAAGAGACCCTAGGTTATTACAAAATAGAACCCGCCGTCCCGTGCACTGTTGGCTGTGTCTCGGGAATTTTACAAGGTCGCCCCTGTACTTTCTGGATTTTATGTGCGCAGTCCAAACACCGAGAAAATCAGAGAAATTGAGATAGAAAATGATTTTTAATATAAAATTAATTCCAGAATCTTGTTTAAATCATAGAAAACTCATTTTAACTTATTTTTGACTCGTTCCAATTCCTATAATTTTGTATTAATATTGTTTAATACTTAGTGTCTCTGTTTTAACATGAAAATGGTGTTAAAATTTATTTCTTAGCTAATCTCGTATCAAATACATAAAACCTTAGGAAATTCGTATCTCCTCCGTTTTAACTCCGATTTGATCCGTTCAAGTTGCGTTAGTCTCGTAGAAACGTGTAGATCATTATAATGCAGTATATTATTATGTTTGGTGTGATGTTAATTTTATCTATAC
The DNA here is from genome assembly GCA_029449295.1 of Zea luxurians. NCBI lineage: Eukaryota > Viridiplantae > Streptophyta > Magnoliopsida > Poales > Poaceae > Zea > Zea luxurians. Next base: position 35,692,877 of record JAOPSE010000001.1, on the reverse strand, counting down.
CATGTTTGCTTGTATTGCTACGACTAGCGCGAGGACACGTGTCATCTGAAAAGCAAGTTGGTAACTGGAATCTCAAGTGCCAGGCAAGTTGTGCCCTTGATTCACTTTTGTTACCCAATAATGTTCTTTATAATCATTTACCATGCATAGGTTTAACTTTGATGGGACCCGATAGGTCACCCTAGATTGTTTATCTCATTACCTTGTTTACCCCTGAATCACTTGGGTAGTTTATGCTATTGCTTTACGTGGTTTTTGGGTTAATATTTCATTATATCCATGTTCCAGTTATTTTGTTATTCTATTTATGTTCATGTCAAGATCATTATGTTATTGTTAATTGGAACATGGAGCTTAACTTGAGAACCACGTGCCACCACAAGGGAGGAATGGGACCCCTTGGCTGACTAATTAGGAAAGCTAGTGGAAGACTACCTTACCCGAAAGGGGCAAGGGCAGTAGGGGAGTGGTCAGTGTAGGGAGGTCCCTGGTTGATTTTGCTGCGATGGCGGTCAGCCAGGAACCCTGCATTGGAACTTTCCATAAACTGTAGCGGGTTTTCGGAAGCTAGTGGAACTTTGTAAAGGCCTCGTAGTGGATCCCTAGCCATTCACCTTGGTAGTGTCTAAGGGCCTAGCTAACCCTGGCGACATGGGAAACACGACTTGTGGGTAAAGGGTACAACCTCTGCAGAGTGTAAAACTGGTATACTAGCCGAGCTCACGGTCATGAGCGGCTCAGGACTCTCCGATGATTAATTTATGGAACCTAAACTCAATTTGTCATTTGCATTTGCATGGGTTTATTATTAATTTTGTTCTATTACTTTATTATAGTTTGGTATTCACTTACACTTAGTAACTGCTAATAAAAGTTTGACCAACTACTTAAAAGCAATGCTCAGCTTTAACCCCTATTGTTGATAAGCCTTACACTTCATGAACTCCCACCTTTGGTGAGTTCATGTCACATTATTCCCCACAACTTGTTGAGCGATGAACATGTGTGAGCTCACCCTTGCTGTCTCACACCCCCCCACAGGAGAAGAACAGGTGGTTCAGGAGGAGCCACGTATCGAGGAGTTCGATCCGATCTAGGTGGCGTTTCTCAGTCGGCATTGGCGCCAACGATCCTTAGTTCGTTTTATATTTATTCTTTTATTTTGTAAGTCTTTCGCTATGTAATAAATACTCTGATTATTGTGACATTTATCTCTATGCACTCTGTTATTATATATGTTGTCTTCTTGGCGCATGTATGAGATGCACCTGGCTTTGTTCCTTAAAGCCGGGTGTGACATCACTCGTCGGCTCAGGGACCCCCCCCAGTCTCGGAATGTCGACAATATTAAAGAGAAGATCTTCTACCTGCAGGGGCACACCCATTAGATTAATCTTGCGGATCATCCTCATTACCTTTCTGACGCGTCGGATTGTTTCTTCGTCCTCGGAGGATGATGTGCATGGTTGATTATCTTCATCATCATCACTTTCTTCTTCCTCCTCTTCTTCACTTGAGGAACTTGGAGTGGGAGCCTTCTTTTTGCCCTTCCTTTCATCACATGCAAAAGCATATGGTCTTGAGGAAGTTGGCTCCTCTCCCCGACTCATTTTTTCGCGACATCTCAAAAGTCGCGATTTTCCCAATCACAATGGTCGGGGTCATGTTGCCCAAACCCTCCATGTTGTGAAGGATGGTGATGATGCTTCCATATCTTTGTTGTGGTAGCAGGGAGATAATCTTCCTCACAATGTCCGCATCACCTAGCTTATTAATGCCAATAGAATTGAGCTCATTGATAATTAGATTCAAACAAGAATACATGTCTCTAACAAGCTCATCATCTTTCATAGCAAAAGAATTATACTCATTTAAGACTAGGCAATGTTTTTGCTCACGGACATTGGATGTGCCGTCATGGAGCTCATGCAATTTTAGCCAAATCTCATTAACAGTTTTCAAGGTAAATACTTGATTAAAAATATCCATGCTAAGAGATTCATACAAGCAATTTTTGGCTCTAGCATTTAAATGAATTTCTTTTTCCTCACTCGTGGTGGGTTTCTCGGGATTCTTGAGGGGTTTCATCCCGTCACGAGTGACTCTCCAAACACCTAGATCAACGGCCTCTAGGTAACAAGCCATTCTAGCACTATAATATGGGAAGTTAGTGTCGTCGAAGTGTGGTGGCCTATGGATATCCATCCCTTCCTCTAAAAAAGCGTCGGCTCTTTTAGCGGTGAAGCTAAAGCGTTTCAAATGAGCCAAACCGAGCTCCGATACCACTTGTAGGAAACGGGTGACGCCTAAAAGGGGGGTGAATTAGGACTTCTAAAACTTTTACTAAACTAGGCCACAAATAAATCCCTAGAGCAAAACCTATGCAAATAATCAAACTAGAACGTGCAAACTAGGTTTTGTCTAAGTGTTGCTATCTCTACCGCAAAGGCTAAGTTTCAATCTACACTAGATAAGTATGAATACAAGATTGAAACTTAAATGCTTAATATAAATGCGGAAACTTAAAGAGCAAAGTAGAGAAGCAAACTTTCTTGGATGACGCCGGTATTTTTACCGAGGTATCCGGAACCACGCAAGGTCCCAACTAATCCTCGTTGGTGCCCCTACGCAAAGGGAAGCCCACGCGAGGGCCAAGCACCACGGTTGAGTAACTCCGTAGAGAGCCGCGGGCCTTCTCCACGCGCAAGTGGTGCTCCGCTTCCGGCTCCTCTCGGACGCTCCCCGCCGTCTCCACTATCGAGCTTCCGGCCGAAATGCCACGGGTCTCGTTCCCTCCGGTACACGGTGGCGGCCGTGACACAAACGCGGTTGTCACGGTCTCGCAAGACTCTCGCCCCACTCGGTACAATTACAATGGCTCACACAAGAGCCGAGGGGTTGTGTGGTTTTACAAAACTCACTCAACTAACTAGGGTTCACCTAGAGCAAGCGCTAAAGCGGTCTAACTAACCTAAGCACTTTGCAAAGCACCTACGCTAATCACCTAGTGATTCTATTAAGCACTTGGGTGTTTGAGCTCTTGGAAATGTGCACTATATGCCTTGGTATGTTGCTTGGGCTCCCACACTAGAGAATGGCCGGTTGGGGTGGTATTTATAGACTCCAAACCCCAAACTAGCCGTTGGACAGAAAGCAGCAGCTTTCTGTCGTCGGGTGCACCGGACAGTCCGGTGCACCACCGGACAGCCACTGTGCAGTGTCTGGTGCACGCCACGTCAGCCGATCGTTGGCGCCTGTAGCAGTCGACCGTTGGATCCGACCGTTGCCGTCTGTCCGGTGCCGACTGTCTGGTGCTCCACCGGACAGACCCGTGCTACAGCCAGAGAGCGCCTGTTTGTGGGCCTCTCTGCGTAGACTGTCCGGTGTCACACCGGACAGTCCGGTGCACCACCAGGCGCTAGCTGACAGCCCGCTTCTTGGGTTCCTTCGTTGATTTCTTCGGGCTTCTTTTGTTCTTGAGTATTGGACTCCTATGCATCTTTTTATGTCTTCTTTTGAGGTGTTGCATCCTCATTGCCTTGGTCCAATCCTCTTCGCATCCTGTGAACTATAATTGTAAACACTAGCAAACATATTAGTTCACGGATTGTGTTGTTCATCAAACACCAAAACTCGATTAGCCAAATGGCCCGGGGTCCATTTTCCTTACAGAGCTGTGACTCTATTGTTTTAATCCGTGTGCTCTCTTCTTTGCTTGTGTGTGTGGTGTTGCTGCAATTATGCTCTTGTGTGTGTTTCGACTCCCCTCCTTACTCTGGATTAGATTGTGATAAATTGTGTAAGGCATGAGAGACTACAATTTGTGGAGATTCCGCACAACTGGGATATTGATATAAGGAAGACAACTATGGCACTCAAGTTTGATCTTTGGATCACTTGAGAATGGTTGAGTGCAAACCTTGATCGAAGGAGGTCATCACAACGTGGAGTAGGCATTGGCCAAACCACGGTAAAAAAAACGTCGTGTCTCTTGTCAATTTTACTTATTGTTATTACTATATTATTGAGTTCTCATATTCACTTGTAATATTGCTCCTAAGTTTAATATTCATCCTAAAGGAGCAATCAAGTGAAGAGTTCTCTTTTCTCCTCTCTTCTCATCATAACTTGATTTTAGTTCTCACTAACACATTTTATAAACCAAGTTTGTGTTGTTTAGAGCTAGTATTGCAGGGTCACCTATTCACCCCCTCTAGGTGCTCTCACCTTGTCCCCAACGAAGTCGCCAAAAAATATGTTGGCTCCGATTTGGGGCCAAACACTAAGGATATACCTCTTGGTGATGCTCTCTATTGGAGCGTGGATGGTTTGCGGCTCTGGGTCGGACGGTCCGCGACCTTACTGTAGGAGCGTCTCCTCTCTATGTCACATTGGACGGTCCGTGTGCAGGGCTCGAACAGTCTGCGATGGCACAGATCGTCTTCTTGCGGCATAGAACCCTATATCTCTCCCGAGAGGGACCCCGTCGAGGAGGAGAGTTTCAAGGGGTGCTCCGGGGTTGGCAGTCCACCTGGGTCGTCCCCAGATGGCGCAGAGTCGCCTAGGGATGAAGAAATATGTCGAAAAAGACTAATACTAGGCTAATTACTGGTACTCTTAGGGCAAGAAAGTAAAGAAAATGATATGTTTGATTAATTGGTTCGATTGTAGGTGTGCGCAATCGGTCGTATCCCTTCATATATAGGGGAGGTCTAGATATATTCTTAGATGTTCCCCAACAGAATCCACGTAATTACATGGATAAGCACGTACAGAAAAAGGGAGTATTTTCACCTAAGTTAATCTTATCATATACTGTTCGGGCTACCCCGTGGACTGTCCAGGACGCGGACCGTCCGGGCCACATGACCGGACCATCCAACCTTACAATGTCATATATGGTGCTCAACAAAAGGCAAAATCATAATTGTTTTTTGTTTACAATTATTGTTTTGCCCCTACTTTTAATTTTGGATGTTCCTTAATTATGACTTTGCCCCTATATTTCACGCCGTCAAGTACCTTCAATAGAACATGCCCAATGTGATCTTCGTTAAAAAAACCCTAAAATCACAAGCGCGCTTCCATCTTTGTTGTAAACGGTTTGCCTTTTTTTCCCGACGTGTACATGAAAGCCTTTTAAAACGTGACCCTAAAATCACAAGCGCGCTTCCATCTTTGTTGTAAACGGTTTGCCTTTTTCCCGACGTGTACATGAAAGCCTTTTAAAACGTGTCTAACGTGGACCTAAATAGTATGTCTTGTATGTAATCCATTGCTCTTCCTACGTCCTTAATTGCATTTAATTGACATCAACTTTGGTTTCCCCTGCATCAATGCTTGTACCGAACCCAAACGGAAGCTGAAGATGCTAAACATATTTGACACACCAAATTGTGGAACGTTGCTCCGTGCTATTAAAATTCACACAAATTAGCTTCACAGAAGCTTAAATATAAAGATGCCCTTCAAACATCATTTACAATGTTTGTGTTGGACTCCTGGAACTTCCAAGATAAATACGCTCATTTTCAGGATTTCTGTACGTTATAGGAAAAAAAAGATTCTCATGCTACTGACTCCGGGTATAAACAAACTAAAGGACATCAGTGACATAATTACAATGAACAATAGACTAACACTAGACTAGGCCATCAGTGGATTTTCTTTTCTTTTTTTTACTTCAACAGACTGCACAAATTTCATATAGTTCGGGAAAGCTGATGCAATTTACAGCAATCTTTACTATGAAAGATCCTCGTTTCAATACGACGACGAAAACATATTTCATATAACCAGGCAGCAGGCAGTGGCAGAAACAAAAACTTAAGTGCTACGTATAGTCCTAGGTATAGCACGTATACAGAGTAGAATGGCAACCCTGTCACAAATATGACAATTGTCTTTCACTGTACATCAGACTACGCCGAAGGTTGATCATGCTGGGGAGCAGTAGAGCTGCTGCCGTTCTTGCGGGACATGCTGAAAGGCCCTGTCACAGTCCTGCCCATGAACTTCCCGGCTTTACCAAGGCCACTGCTGACAGCACCAATACCAGAGGTAACAAGGCCAGCGCCAGCACCAATTCCTGAACCAACAAAACCGAGGCCAGCGCCAATGCCAGTGCCCACAAGTCCAACACCAGAACCAACAGCATCCATTGTGCTACCAATTATCCCAGCCTCCTTCAGACGCTTCCTCTCCTCTATGGCTTGTTTTTCCATCTCTAGGGCTTCCAGCTGCTCTTCCTTTGTAAAGGGGTGGTACTTTACCTGAAGGGTTGAAAAATATATATTAGCACCATCAAATTGATCCGGAATTTACTCTTAATTTTTCCAGCCAAATAACATTTCTCAAGCTGGCAGTCCACGAAACTACATTTTGTTCCAACCATGACTTACAAAACAAGTGTGGAATGAATTAAGAGAACAAACTAGTCGATAGCATTTCTTCAGTCTACGCCCAAGTTGAAAGTTACTTATGCGGTGGCGAAAACAGTTGGCCTCTTGATTGGAAGTATTCCCTCAGTCCCTCTGTCCAGAAAAGAATTAAATTCTAGCACAATACCAAATTAAAGTATCTTAAATTTGACTAACTATATTTGTGACATCAAATAAGTATCATTAGATTTGTCATCATATACATTTTTATAATATATTTATTTGACATCATAAATATTAATATTTTATCTATATATTTGGTCAAATTTTAGACACTAACCAAGAATGCACATATAAATGCATTCTTTATGTATGGGACGGACGACGGAGGTAGTGACTTGTCCTCCAAAATGTACTTTGCCTATATATATGAAAGGCAATCCATCTAGAATTGCATTCTTTCTGGTATGAAGCTAGTGACTTGTACTATAAGTTGTACTATATGAAGTCAACTCCCCCCCCCCCCAAAAAAAAACAAGGGTGTGAGGTGTTCCCCTAATTATCTAAACTATTGGTGTTACGTGAAGACAAGTCATCTTAGATTGATGCAAAAGGCATCAAGGATCCAAAGGTCTATGCTAAGGAGGAGGCCCAGCTTTGGGCAATGGCTAGGGTGTGAGGGATCTCCTTGTCGGCCCTTGTTAGGCTATCTCCAGCAGCTTATTATCCGCATCCCATATTCAAACTTCACTCTACGAACAGTGTTTTAGGTAACCATATGGATGAACTGCCGGAAACGGTCTTAGGCATGGTTTTTAAAGCGGTAAGGCGGTCCAAGGCGTTGGACCACCGCCTGGACGCCTAGGCGACGCCTAGGCGAGGTAGGCGGGCAAGGCGTTAGACCACCGCCCGGACGCCTAGGCGTCGCCTAGCCTAGGCGACGCCTAGGCGAGGTAGGCGGGCAAGGCGTTAGACCACCGCCCGGACGCCTAGGCGACGCCTTAAGAACAGAGGTCTTAGGTTCTTCTAGGTCGTTTGTATTTGTGGAAAAATGTTTGTATGTAATTTTGTCATCCTATGGGTGACTGTAACCACTAACCAGCGTATGAGTGACAATAGGCTCTAAATTTTACACTATAAGATTTAATGATCGGATCGGATTAGGATCGGGTTCTATTTCTATTCATTTTTTAACTAAAATTTATTTAGGGCCCTACCATTTTGTAAAGAAGCATTTGGATCGCGATCCATTATTACCCCTAAACCAGGGTTCTTTACCCATTTTTCCTTTTTTAGTATAATAATACACAGCTCTCCTGCATGTTAAAAAAACGGCCTGCCTGACAAATGGACAGAACGCTACTGTATTCAGCACAGCACCCACGCATCTCTTCTGCAAAGGGTGAGTGACAAGAGGTACGAAGTAGTCAGGAGTAAGCATGAATCAGCCTACTGCTGTTGGTTAGCGCTGGACTGCTGGTGCAGTTGAGCCATCAAGGAACAAATTGAGCCCCCTTGTCACCATTTTGATTATAGCAGGGAGGAGTGCAGAAGCTGTGGCGGGCAGAAGGCACAGATAAGAGGGAGGGAGATAGCAGGAGTCATGGGACAGCCAGTCAGCCATCACAAGCTTGTTGTTGGGAATTAGGGCTGGGGTCAGGAGCACATGAGGCTGAGGCCTGTGGTGTTCTGTAGGAGATCCATGCCAAAGACGAGCAGTATGTAAAAGTGTGCACTGCCCATGAAAATCCGGATGACTCACAAGTCATAACCTAGAGTATGTGACAGATTTTTCTTGACCACACGTATGTCGCAGAATGTACAGATCTCTACTACTTATTAAGGCGGTAAGGGGTCACCATTCACTGTTTCTTTTCTCATTTCCCCTCCCCACAAAGCTCATTCTCATTACCACGTACATCCCACGCCTAGCTAAAATTAAATTAAAAAAACACAAATGGCCCCAAGGGGATTCGAACCCACAACCCCTCAAGCAAATGTGCTTGTAGCTACCACTACACCACATGTGTGTTTATGTCTACATCTGTTATAGTAAAAACATATACTACAGTTGGAGAATGAAAACCCTAACCCTAACAGGGGTTGGGTGATATATTAATAGGCTGAGTAAACTGGGCCAGACCCATTACAGAGGGGTGAGATGGTCATTACACGGGGAAGACCTCAAACCCTAAACAGGTATTCTAACACCCCCCCCCCCCCCCCCGCAGTCACAACTCTATCCTGTACAGATGTTGAGACTGGATCGAAAGTCTAAAAACACACTCGACGGTAACCCCTTGGTGAAGATGTCGGCAAACTGCAGCGTGGTGGGGACGCTGAGAACCCGAACGTCACCGGCAGCGACACGCTCGCGGACGAAGTGCAGGTCAATCTCCACGTGCTTCGTGCGCTGATGCTGCACGAGATTGGTGGAGAGGTAGACCGCGCTGACGTTGTCGCAGTAGACGAGAGTGGCGCGCTGAAGGGGACTGTGGAGCTCGTGGAGTTGTCGTAGCCAGGAGGCCTCTGCCACGCCGTTGGCCACGGCGCGGTACTCGGCCTCAGCGCTGGAGCGAGAGACGACGGGTTGCCGTTTGGCGGCCCAAGAGACGAGGTTGGCGCCTAGGAACACGGCGTAACCGGAGGTGGACCGGCGCGTGTCGGGACAGCCAGCCCAGTCAGCATCGGTGTAGACTACAAACTCCGACGTCGGGGATGGTCGGAGTAGGAGGCCGTAGTCGAGGGAGCCGCGGAGGTAGCGCAGAATCCGCTTGAGCGCGGTGAGATGGGGTCCCGCGGAGTGTGCATATGCAGGCACACCTGCTGGACGGCGTAAGCGATGTCGGGCCTGGAGAAGGTGAGGTACTGGACGTCGCGTCGGCGACCGGAGGCCCGTCGTCCTCAGAGAGCTTCGCCTGGGTGTCGGCATGCGTGGAGCAAGGCTTGCAGTCAGACATGCCAGCCCGCTCCAGAATGTCGATGGCGTACTAGCGCTGGTGGAGGAAGAGACCCTGAGGCCGGGGCTCGGCGGTGATGCCGAGGAAGTGGTGAAGGGGCCCCAGGTCCTTCATGGCGAATTCCCGCAGAAGGGCGACGATTGTGCGGTGAAGAAGGTCGGCGGTGGATGCCGTGAGCACAATGTCGTCGACGTAGAGCAGGAGGTAGATGGTGTCGTTGCCGCGCCGGTAGATGAACAGGGACGTGTCCGACTTGGCCTCGACGAAGCCGATGGAGGCCAGGTAGGAGGCGAAGCGACTGTACCATGCCCGTGGCGCCTGCTTGAGGCCGTACAGGGACCGGTTCAGCCGGTAGACCAGATCCGGACGGTCAGCGTCGACGAAGCCGGTGGGCTGGCTGCAGTAGACAGTCTCCGTCAGAGTGCCGTGGAGGAAGGCATTCTTGACGTCGAGCTGGTGGATCGCCCAGTCGCGGGAGAGGGCGAGGGAGAGGACGGCGCGAACAGTGGCGAACTTGACGACGGGGCTGAAGGTCTCGTCGTAGTCCACTCCGGGGCGCTGGGTGAAGCCCCGAAGGACCCAACGGGCCTTGTAGCGGTCGAGGGAGCCGTCCGAGGTCAGCTTGTGGCGAAATAGCCACTTGCCGGTGACCACGTTGGTGCCTGGTGGGCGCGGCACCAGGTCCCAGGTGTGGTTGGCCAAGAGGGCCGCGTACTCCTCCATAGCACGACGCCAATGTGGGTCGGCGAGGGCAGCGCGAACGGAGGAGGGCACAGGGGATGCGTCCGGAGGAGTGCAGGTCGTATCCGCTGCTAGGATCAGCCGGTCGACGGGGCGAAGAACGCCAGCGGCGCGCCGAGTCACCATCGGGTGGACGTGCCCAGGGTCGCGGTGGATGGCGACCGGGTGGTACACTGACGACTCGGAGCAGGCCGCCGGAACGTCGGGAGCGGCGGGTATGGCCGGCTCGCGGCGGTGATAGACGACGGCGGGGTCGGCAAAGCGGGTCGTGCTCGTCGACGGGCCCGAGTCGGCAGGCGCCGAGGCGGCGGCGTGGCTGCGACGGTGGTAGACGAGCGCGGGGTCGGCGAAGCGAGTCGGGGTCGATGGGGTCGCGCGTGGCGCAGGCGTGATCGACGGGGCCGCGCGTGGCGCAGGCGGGGTCGTCGGGGCCGCGCGTGGCGCAGGCGTGATCGACGGGGCCGCGCGTGGCGCAGGCGGGGTCGTCGGGGACGCGCGTGGCGCAGGCGGGGTCGACGGGGCCGCGCATGACGCAGGCATGATCGACGTGGCCGCGCGTGGCGCAGGCGGGGTTGACGGCGCCGTGCAAGGCGCAGAGATGGGCGCGAGCTGTGGCGTCGTGGCTGCACGAGGAGTAGGTAACGGCGCAAGTCGGGGTGCCTGGGGTGGGGGGGAACCGGGTCGGACTCGAGGAGGGAGTCAAGATCGGTGGGTGGGGTGGAGCCTGCAAGGGGAAACACATCTTCGTCGAAGACGACGTGACGAGAGATGATGCGGTGGGAGGTGAGGTCCAGGCACCGATACCCCTTGTGGTCAGGGGAGTAGCCGAGGAAGAGGCAGCGAGTGGAGCGAGGAGAAAGCTTGTTAGGGGCGGTAGCGGAAATGTTAGGGTAGCAGGCACAGCCGAACACGCGCAGGTGGTCGTAGGAAGGGGCGGTGCCGTACAGGGCGAAGTGAGGTGTAGGGTGGCTCACCGCCTTCGAGGGAAGACGGTTGAGGAGATGCGTGGCGGTATGAAGGGCCTCTGCCCAGTAGGTGGCAGGGAGAGACGCCTGAAAGAGAAGGCAGCGGATCATGTTGGTGGTGGTGCGAATCATGCGCTCGGCCCGGCCGTTCTGAGCAGAGGTGTAGGGACACGAGAGACGCAACTGGACGCCGTGAGTGAGGAAGAAAGAGCGGGAGGCGTTGTTGTCGAACTCGCGGCCATTGTCACACTGCAGGGCACGGACCGAGCGACAGAACTGGGTGGATACCCAGGCGAAGAAGTGAGTGAGGGTGGTAAATGTGTCGGACTTCAGCCGAAGGGGGAAAGTCCAAAGGAAATGGGAGTAGTCATCCAGAATGACCAGGTAGTACTTGTAGCCAGAGAGGCTAAGGACAGGAGATGTCCAGAGATCGCAGTGGACAAGATCAAAGGCCTGAACAGCCCTGGACGTGGAAGTGGAAAAAGGAAGACGAGAGTGGCGACCGAGCTGACAAGCATGACAGAGGCGCTCAGAAGAGCCCCGAGTGTATGATATGTCAGAGTGGCCGGAAAGCTGGGACATGACGTCAGGTCCAGGGTGCCCGAGGCGACGGTGCCAGATGGAGGAGGAGGTGATGGTAGTAGCAAGAGCATGTGATGTGGTGGTAGTAGTGAGTGCAGGAGATGAGGCTACTCTGGTGTGGGGAGTGGAGGGCAAGTGAAGGGAATAGAGGGGGCCGGAGCTGTCACAGCGAGCGAGCACAGCATGTGTGGGAAGGTGGCGTATGGTGAGACCCCAGGGGTCGAACTCCATAAAGCACTGGTTGTCACTAGTGAAGCGACGAACCGAGAGGAGGGGATGAGTCAGTCCGGGAGCAACAAGGACGTCGTTAAGGCAGAATGGTCCTGGAAGAACCGATGTACCTATAGAGGTGACCGGGAGGGTGGAACCGTTGCCGACGACGATGGAGGAAGGATGTGAGGGGTGGGGTGGATGGGAGTGGAGTAACGAATTAGTGGTGGGGGTAGTGTGGAAGGAGGCCCCGGAATCAACCACCCAATCGGTGGTGGGAGAGGGAGGTGGTGGTGGCGAAGGTACGGTGTGAGCGGAGAGGGCCAATGAGGGTGCCTCGATAGAGGCACTAGGAGGGGAGGGAGATGACATGGGCTCAACCGCAAGGGAGGCGATCGCAGCATGTGGGAAGACAAGCGGTCCAGGCACGTGACGGCCCGCTTGAGGGTGGACCTCGACGCAGTCCCAGAGAATAGGGTTCCAGACGGGATCGAAGGACACGAACATGCCCCGGATGAGCTGGCCGTCGTGGAGGAGGACACGCACAGGCACGAGAGCGGCTGGCGAGGTAAAGCTCATGTAAGGGGGTGACGCCATGGAACCGGTGTGGGTGGAGACAACGAGGTGGGTCGTCAAGAATGGAGAATGGAGCACGCAGCCACAAGGATCGGGTCGGGCGACATGGCTAGGGAAGAGGGGGCCGCGGCGGGGAGCGCTCGCGTCAGGGAGAAGGGCGGCTGGGGACCAGCGACCGACGGGAACGAGGGGAGGAGGCCGGGTGAAGCACCCGAACCCAAGCAGAAGAAGCAGAGCGCCGCAGCGAGGCCGACGGCAGTGGACCCGTGGCCTAGCTCGGCGACGGGAGGGAGCAGAGGGATAGGGGGCGCGCGCACCGGCGGAGCAGGGGAGACGGCGGTGACCGCGCCTGCTAGTCGCCGATGCAGGGGTGACTGCAAGCGCAACCAGCACGCCTCAGGGGCGACGACGCGCGCGTCTGCAGCGGGACGGCGGCGGCAGCAGCGCCACCCGCGCCTGCACACGAGCGGCGGTGGCAGTGATGCCCGCGCCAGGTCCCAAGTGGCCATGGCAAGGGGAAGGGCCGACGGCAGCTAGAGGGAGGAGAGGGCTGGGTTGGCGGCGCCGGGGAGGTGGCGCTGCAGGCTGCTGCACGGCGGCGGGTCCTGCGCGCCTGGGACGGCAGGGGCACGGGGAAGGAGGCCCGCGCACAGGAGCGCGACCCAAGCAGCCGGCGGTGGGGTGGCCGGCGGCGCGAGGAGGAAAGGAGGGGGGGCGCAGGAGGGGTCGGCGGCCGACGGCTGGGGGGTTGGGGAAGCCAACGGCTGTGGGTGGGAGGAGAAGAGAGATGAAAGTGGCTCTGGTACCAAGTTGGAGAATGAAAACCCTAACCCTAACAGGGGTTGGGTGATATATTAATAGGCTGAGTAAACTGGGCCAGGCCCATTACAGAGGGGTGAGATGGTCATTACACGGGGAAGACCCCAAACCCTAAACAGGTATTCTAACAACTACATCTTTCCCAAAGCCCACCTGTTACCCTTACACAATGTGTAGTAGTAGATAAGTATCACTGAGATTATTAAATTATATTTTTGAATTGAGAGAGTAGTATTTAAAGAAGAGCCTTGCATGCAATTTCTTTTGTTTGAATAATGTTTTCGACTTAAATTCCTTTTTTTGCATGTGTGACATTTATTCTCCGTAATATTTTTCCATGGATCTGACTTATGAGTCATTTTCATAAACCAATGCCAAAGATGAATCCATGTTTCTTACTTGAAAACCCCGAACAAACACCGCTAGCACGAGGCGCTCACGTTGGCGTCGTTCATCGATGACGAGAAGCTTGGTGACTGCCAGTTCGACCTCTAGAAGCAGTCCTACGTGGTCGCATGCGCCGTTGTGTACGGCAAGCTCCGGCGCAGCCGCCGCTTGGACGCGGTCCAGAGCGGCTGCACCACGCTGTCCATCGTCAAACAGGGAGACCTCATGGTCGTCGCCAATGTCGACGACTCTCGGGTTGTTCTGGGCACCGCAACCAACGACGACGCCATCACGCCGTCCAGTTCATCATCCACCTGAAGCCCAATCTGCCACGTAAGTCGCTACTGACCGGCCATGAATTCTTCTGCGCTGGGATGACGGCCATTGTTGCAGTTGTGTGAGTGTTCTCGAACAAGATGTATATAGAGGACTAGCACATCCGATGGTGCAACGACCAGGTGTACTACCTCGCTAATGAGCCCGGGGTGCACTTTATTTGGCAGCCCAGCCAAGAGTCATCGGTACTCACCATGTCGCGCGCGTCGATGACTACTATATCAAGGATTGTGGCGTCATCTCGGCACCGGAAGTGACATAGAGGAGGACCGACAACAATGACCACTCGCCATCGTCGGGGTAGCTTTTGTGCCGGTCTGCCTTTAATTCTCTTTACAAACACACACTTGCCTTTTTGTTTAAGCAAGCGTGTATGGTGGTGCATGCCTAATGACTAACGATGTACGACGGAACTTCTACCAGCAGGTGTGGCACGTGCTCTCCAATGATGAGACCATGCAAATCATGACATGTATCGAAGTCTGCATGATACTGATGGTTGCAGTTTAGTAGTGAAATAGCTAAATTAAAATAACAAAATTTATGTATGGCTAGGATCACAAATAGATTATGAAACATTTTCTTACAACAATATAAGACACATTTTGTATATAAGTTATAATGGTATTATATGTTCCCGTTGCAACGCACGGGTACTCACCTAGTAGACTAAGAAACACCAAGTTGGAATAGCAATGTTACTAGGTAAACATAAAAGCAGCATGCACACATAGCAAATATGTACTCTGTATTTCTTATTCACAAGTCCTCTAGGATCTCTAGCTTCAAGGATATAGGCTACTCAGGTTAAAGTGTAACAAATTAATATAATTAGAAACCCACACTAACCTTAAGATGTAATGTGCCCCTATCCTTGGTGTCCTTATTTTTAATTGGATCCAGTGAATGTAGCAGCTTCAGAGTGGCTTCTTGGGTAATCTCAGATTCAAGAGTGTTTACTGCTAGTTTTGCCACACCTAGTCTCTTGTCTTGCTGAAGTTTGTCTTCGTCGTAAACCTGTGAAGTCCACCACAAATATTCAGAACAAAACAAGCCAGGTTAATTGGTATCTCGTATTGGAGCAGTGTCAAACATTAAGTATTTATACGAGGATGTCCGAATTTTGTTTTGTACAAAGGTCTAAGCCATTTCTTGAAAGTCTCAATGTACATTTTGTTTAGAACGAAAATTGTTTGCTCCATGCAAAGTTTATCAGACACCCACAAAATTACATCTAATGGTCAATATGTTAATGTATCACAGACAGTTAATTAGTGCCCTGTTTATTCATCAGTTTGAACATGCTAGTAACAATACATTAGTCTAACATAATGCTTCTGGGTGAGGATTAATTAAGGACAATTTCAAGCTTAACTTAGGAGTGTAAAATAGAATTGAGCCCTCAAGGTTCTCACGAATTCAAGGCCAAATCCAATTACTTATCATCTGTGTAGACTAATGTATCTCACAAACTCAATTGCCGGCAGCCACATGTCACTTTTCCCCTCTGTGTGGCCATGCTGCTTCTAAGAGCACGAATGCGAGTGGGAGGGCGTTTAGTATTAATTAATTCTGTCCTAACCAGTCTTGCGATGTTCATGATGTCTTTCTTTGAAGTACCAAAAGGGGTGCTAGAGAAGATAGGTTATTTCAGATCGCGTTTTTTCTGGCAAGGTGAGGGCCATAAGAAAAAATATAGGTTGGCTAGATGGGAGGTAATTTGCCAACCGAAAGAGCTAGGCGGGTTAGGCATTCTGAATCTAGAGATACAAAATAGATGTCTCCTAAGTAGATGGTTGTATAAACTTCTTAATGAAGAAGGAATGTGGCAATCTTTACTGAGACAAAAATATCTGGCCAATTGAACTCTATCCCAGGCACAACGACGGGCCACAGGTTCACACTTTTGGAATGGCCTTATGAAGATTAAGGATCTATTCATCAGTAAAGGCACCTTTCAGGTACATGATGGATCCTGAGTGCGTTTCTGGGAGGACAATTGGCTAGGGTTGGGGGCGCTTAAATTTTGATTCCCTCTTCTGTATAACCTAGCAAGGAGGAAGAATTCCACTGTTGCTTTTTGTCTTTTCCTTGGTACCCTTAAACATATCCTTTCGTAGGAGTTAGGTACACCAATTGTGGGTCCAATGGTTTCAACTAGTGGTGTTGGTGGCGCATAGTAATTTGAATACTAATAGAGATTCATTTAGATGGGACCTGACTGCTAACGGGGTGTATACTGTTAAGTCCTTGTACCAAGCAATTATGAACAATGGAGCGGGAGTTAATAACAAAGATCTCTGGAAACTCAAGATACCTCTAAAAATAAAAGTTTTTTTGTGGTACCTCAAAAGAGGTGTAACCTTAACAAAGGATAACTTGGCTAAGAGAAATTGGCAGGGTAATCAGAGTTGCTGCTTTTGTAGCAGACCGGAGACAATAAATCACTTGTTTTTTTCAGGTGCACTTATGCGGCTTTCATTTGGCGTTTGGTTCAGATTAGCACAGGATTGAGACCTCCCCGAGATGCGAATGAATTGTTTGGGGACTGGGCAAGGGTTCTCCCCGTCAAATCACATCGCTTACTACTAACTGCAGCATCTGCAATTTGTTGGGCCATTTGGTTGAGTAGGAATGATGTGGTTTTCAATAAATCATCTCCTAAATTTTGTTTGCAGGTAACCTTCAGGGCAACCTTCTGGTGTCGCTTCTGGTCACAGCTACAGCTTAAAATGGAGGACCAAGGGTTAATAAAGTCTTCATGTCGTAGTATGGAGATGGTGCTACTACAGTTTTTTCGCAATTTCAGATGGGGTTCTGCTTTGCGTTTAACTACGTAGTACCTTTGGTTATGTCACTGGTATTCTCTAGTGAAGTCGTGTGATGTGTCAAGGCAGTATGCTGCCTCTTATTGTAAATGTTGGCCATAACCTCGTTTGAGGCCAAGGCCGGACTTTGTTTCCATTATCTAAAAAAATATGCAGACAGACTGCCAATGGTGAATCTGCAAGCTCGACCTTGCTGACACCATTGCTGCACCTCGTTTTTGCAAAGCACAAACACCATTGCTGCAGCTGTCGGTTTTGTTGCATAGGGAGTAGAACCCATTGTAGCTTAGCGCCATTTAAGATCGAGGGTGCCATGACGTGCTGGGGATAGAAGAGAACACAGCACATGCAAAATCCAATGGACACCCAAACAATTGACTCCCTGGTATCCAATATCCAAGTTTAGTTTTGGACCCCCATATACATGGACATCCACGTCCAAAGCAAATCCAATCCAACATGATCCAAGAACAAAAAATCCAATTGGACTCTGGATTTGCAAGATCCATTTTGGCATCTAAGTTAAATGATGCAGAAAAGGAAACAAGGCGGTCTACTATAAACTATAATTGGCCCACCACCAGAAAAAATCAATTACAAAATCATTTCTTTCTCAATGATCTCAGTTCTCACAGGCAACTGACCTCAAACCAGGACTTTTGGCTTTGATACCATGTTAATTTTAACAAACTAACAGCCTAAAGCAAAAGCTTAAACCACTGGAGAAAAGGTGGAATGAGTTGTTACTAATGGCTAACACAGATGTACCCTCAACTTTCATTTGTGGACCCAAGGTTTTTTCTGTAAGACCCAGCAGGGATAGCCTGCATTTCTTGGTAAATCAAAAGCGGGTCCAGAGCCAGTGGTTGAGCACAGAAGATTTTACTTGGTCGATTACAAAGTTTGGGAGTTGGGACAGTACAAACTCAAATCCATCAAGGGCTCGGTAAAATACATGATCCTAAGAAACTCTACAAGGGTCAGACTGGGGCTCCTACGATGTCATGGGGCCTCAGCTTGGGGGGGAGGGGGGGCAGGAGCCCTTAAGATTAATTAGAGAGACTGGATAAATTTGAGATACGATTAATTGTTAGGATTCGATTGGGCCTTCCTTAGGTGGTCTGGAATCCTATATATGAAGGGAGGTGATGTGTTGAGGAAGAGGGGAATGAAGAACTAATCCCATGAAGGCATGAACCCCTCCAAGCTGATTTTGCCCAGCTATCTTCCTGGCAATGGTCATCGTTCATAATATCTGGTATCATGAAGCTATGGGAGAGAGTCATTGAACACCGCCTGCGAAAGCTGACGAGCGTGACCCAAAATCAGTTTGGTTTCATGCCCGGGAGATCAACTATGGAGGCCATTTTCTTACTAAGACAACTTATGGAGAGATTCAGAGAACAAAAGAAAGACCTGCATATGGTCTTCATAGACTTGGAGAAGGCTTATGACAAAGTACCCAGGAGTGTAATGTGGTGGGCCTTGGAAAAACACAAAGTAGCAACAAAGTACATTAATCTTATTAAAGATATGTACACTAATGTTGTGACAAGTGTCCGAACAAGTGTTGGGGACACCGATGACTTTCCAATTAACATAGGACTACATCAAGGGTCGGCTTTGAGCCCTTATCTTTTCGCTTTGGTGATAGATGAGGTCACAAGGGACATACAAGGAGATATACCGTGGTGTATGCTTTTTGCCGATGATGTGGTACTTATTGAGGAGAGTAGGAGTGGTGTTTCGCAAAAGTTGGAATTGTGGAGGCAGACGCTGGAAGCAAAAGGTTTTAGGCTTAGTAGGTCTAAAACGGAGTATATGAAGTGTGATTTCAGTGCCATAGGGTATGAAGATGGCGATGTTAGTCTTGATGGGCAAGTGGTACCCAAGAAAGACACTTTTCGTTACTTAGGATCAATGCTTCAGAAGGATGGAGACATCGATGAGGATGTCAGTCATAGAATTAAAGCTGGATGGTTGAAGTGGCGGCAAGCGGCGGTTGTCTTATGCGACCCCCGGGTGCCACACAAACTAAAAGGCAAATTCTACAGGACAGCAATCCGGTCGGCTATGTTGTATGGAGCAGAATGTTGGCCCACTAAAAGACGACATGTCCAACAACTGTGTGTGGCAGAGATGCGTATGTTGCGCTGGATATGTGACCACACAAGGAGAGACCGAGTCCGGAATGATGACATACGAGAGAGAGTAGGAGTGGCGCCAATTGAGGAGAAGCTTATGCAACATCGTTTGAGATGGTTTGGACATATCCAACGAAGACCTAAAGAGGCACCAGTGCATATCGGAATAATTAGGCGTCCCGAGAATGTGAAGAGAGGTAGAGGTCGACCAACCTTGACGTGGACAGAGGCAGTGAAGAGGGACCTGAAGGAGTGGAATATTGATAAAGAGCTCGCCGTGGATAGGAAGGGGTGGAAGTGTGCAATTCACGTGCCAGAACCTTGATTTATAGTTCCGCTTTTCCTCCTTAATCGTTTGACCTTTTCTTGTGCCCATTTAGACCTTGCTGGTTCTTGTGGGTTTTATCTCTTTTATGTGTTCCCCCGTTTCGTCGTTTTCGGTTCTCCTTTGCCTTTGTTTCCCCTGTTTTCTTTGGGGTTGAGCTCTGAGGTTTTCATACGGGGTTTCATCTCTAGCCTACCCCAACGTGCTTGGGACAAAAGGCTTTGTTGTTGTTGTTGTTGTTGTTGTTGTATGATTCAAGGATCCTTTCCCATGGGTTCTGCTGCTGATGGTCCATCGCCATCATTTGATGACCCAATCGCCACCTTCGTTGAAGATTCCCACCCTCTCGCTGAGGAGCTGGATCACTTGACAGTGATGTTCATTCACCTGCATGCTCAAATGAAAAAGACGGAGCATCAACACCAGGCAGTGGTGTGGCTACAAGCGGCGGCATGAGAATTCTTGGTGAGGCACATCAGAAGGGCGATGTGACTTGTGAGCAGCAATCAACCCAGCTCCTTCAATGATCCCAGTTCCCAGCCCTCATATCACTAGATATTGCCATCATGCCAGTCAGTGACATCACTGCCCAGACAGCCCTCACAATCACGAAGGACGTCACAGCAGGTCCCTTTACCTGATCAAAGTGTCATCCCTGCTTCCATTGGAATTCCATGTACGGTGCCCAGAGTTCCAAAGGGTCTGGGCAACCACACAACACTGAGCTGTACTAGGATGGACGTCCTGCACATGCCATGTATGGACCTGGGTGTATGCCCGTATATGTCCACACAAATGCATGAACACATTTGCATTTCCATGGGATCCAGGAGAAAGGAATACTGCGTACATGCATCCAGACGTGCTCAATAATAATTTTTAACGCCTAGGGTTGGATTTGTAATGCATCCAGGCTTCATCCAGCGAGTATAGGTTGGCACCTGCATCTGCATGTGCATGTCAGGTGCCAAGGGTGAGTTTGGTTAAAGCGCTCGCCTAGCCAGGCAGCTGCATCCGACCCTAGGCATTAGAAATTGGAAGCCTGGAGCGAGGTGTATTTTCCAGGCTGGGCACCAAACACGCCCCCAAGTGCAGATCTCCATTGTAGCTCGAAGACAAGCTTTTCCCGAGGGTGCGGGAGTGTTATGGGGGGTCAGCTTGGGGGGCTAGGGACCCATAGGATTAAATAGAGGGATTGGACTAATTATAGAGATGGATTAGATTTGACCAATGACATGTAGGATTGGATATGATTTTGTTACGTTTTTATTGAGCCTTCCTTAGGTAATAATCAGGAATCCTCTCTATATAAAGGGAGGTGATGTGCCAAGGAAGAAGGCGATGAAGAACTAATCCCATGTCCCCCAATAATGCAGTCTCCCTCCAAACCAACTTTGCATGGCTATCTTCCTAGCAATGGTTATCCTGCAATGGTAGTTCAAAACATAGGATGACACATTCATGTGTTCATGTAACATAATCTAATATAAGGGGATCTTGGTGAGTCTAATGGATTGAAAAGGTAGTGTTTCAAACTAAGATATATTGATCTCATTATTGTATATTTTTAAGCTCCATGGTGCACTAATCCTCTTTTATGAAGATATTTTTTTCCTTGATGCAAGTGACGATTCCAACAAAGGAACAAGACAAAAATATATATGCATATAGAATTACCTCAAAAATAACAGATTGGGTTTCTTTGTCTTCAACAATCAAGTCAAACGTTTCATTCCATTCCGGATTCAGGTCATCATCTATGACTTTTGTTTTGACCTTAAACATTGGCCGCACATACAGTTTCACATAAGGGTCTGATTTACCGATCATCTCCTTATTTCTCAAAGAAGTTGCTTTTACCACAGTAACAGAAAGTCTTCCCTGAGGTTTAAGCTCCAAGTCACTAGGGATAAAAAAAAGGTAAGCAAGTCATCAGTGCCAAATGGTATATGGTATCAGAATGCATAAAAACATTTTTCCCAGCCACATACAGAAACAAAAAAATATCATTAATCCTTATAGGCTAGCAAGAGATGCCTCTGGGATACTTAAAATCATTCATAAATTACTAAAATAATTTGTACCTAGTTGCAATTGCAGTATTAAGTGTCTACTGTCTAGTTGAGGATTGATTGCATGGATCTCTTTCATAACATGATGTATGCATCCAACACATCTCTTAGTTATTAAGAAAAATAAAAAATGATGTAAAAACAGATATTGTACAAGGACAACAATAACATAAACCTACAATTTATAGATAAAAGGACTAATCAGCAAAAGATGAGGCTTTGTTGAGATCTCTATTTTAAACAGCTGAAGTGCACATTCTAAGAAAGTAAGATAAAGAGGAAATAAGGAAACCCACCTCGTATCAACATTGACACCAAGTTTAACAACATGCCTGTGTGGCCATAAGAGCATATCAGAAACAATTGAATCGACAGTGTCCTAATCAAAGGCAAAAGAACCATGGTTACATCCATTTATAGTTGCTGGTAGGACTAGAATGTTCAAAATACTGTCTAGTCACCATACATCAATCATGTCAGAAAGTCCAGGAACTGCAGTTAGGCTTCCTCCAATGGCCTTCAGGGTGTACTGAATTTTTGGCTCTGGCTGGAGCACAAAGAACCCAGTTAAAAGAAACAAATGGGAAAACCCTCTCTTGATATTTGAAATTGCTCGATTCTGGAAACATGCTTTGTAGAATATTTCTAAAAAGTCCACATTATCAAACT
Source organism: Zea luxurians (assembly GCA_029449295.1). NCBI lineage: Eukaryota > Viridiplantae > Streptophyta > Magnoliopsida > Poales > Poaceae > Zea > Zea luxurians. The sequence goes on along the minus strand of JAOPSE010000001.1, from coordinate 35,670,883 downwards.
CATCAACAGACATCTCAAAACATTTCAAAGAAATACTGTTCTTTTATCTGATTGTGTATGGTTTCTGAGAGATACATGATTCAGTCTTCCTAAATTGCACCCCACCCCACCCATCCTATTTTAATCTAGGCTACATTTTATGAGACTTACTATAGTTTTCCATTGGTCACTAGGGTTAAATATTGGTAGTTCAGGAGACAAATAAACATAATGATGTAATGTTGAATTTCATGCAGCAACCAGTATATGAAATAGCTAAGCTATTTAGGAAAGGTTGATGACAATCAATTTCAACACAAACATAGACTCAAAGTAAACCACATTTTTTGCATCAAAATTTGTTTGCCAAGTCTCGATTTAAGGAGCTTTGACTCTCAAAACATATTGTATTTCATTCACCAACCAGTTTTCTCAAAATCTTGACTGTTGAGGAAGGTGGGAAGTATAGTTCATTTGGTGGCAAGGGATGTAATTTTAAAAAGGCAGCACGGTAAGCGTACTTAAAATCTAAAACATCAGATAATAAAAGGGTGTAGTAATGATACTGGGTACTAGATACTTGCATCAGCAAGGAGAGCCACAACAACAGCAGAAATGCAAGGGATGTCTTCAGACAGTTGAAATATAACACGTATGACAGTATAGACCTGAAGATCCTTGAGCTGCAAGATGGTTAGGTAAAAAATATAAGGACTTATAATCAAGAACAGTTGTCTTCCCAAATTGTTGTGGCAAAGAAAACCTGAATTGGCAGTGATGCAACTACAGCATCAACAGCTAGGATTATGCTTGGATTACCACCCCAACGGAAATCTATATCCATGATGATTTGGCCTGGTTGAAGATTTTGAATACGAATACCTTCACAAATCACAACAAACAAACAAAACCCATCATTTTTTAAGCACTTATGTAGTCCTGCATCAAGATTCAAGCAGATATAAATGCAATAAAAAAGGGCAGATCCAGTAACGGAAGCTCCCACATGAGTGGAGTCTGAGGAAGGGATAAACCGTGGTAAGCCTTCCCCGGGCAAATACAGAGAGGCTACTTCGATTCCGCTACCTAGTGAGACAGCTCTCACCACTGCACCACCACGGCATAAATGCGATGCTAAACATAATTTATATCTGTTCGTCATAAATACTATGTAAATCATAAACTCATTTAAACAGGGAAGTTCTATATTGTCCCACAAGTTAGCTTCAGAAAAAAGGACAAGTTGACATGTTTATTAATTTGAGCAATTTCAGCCAATCATTAATTCCACAGAAAGTAATGGCAGTTACGACAAAAAAAATGTGCCTTGATTTCCAAATATTTACATGCGCAAAGTCAATCTTGTGTATAATATTCAGCACACACTGTAGAGTACGAGTAACAAACCATGTTATTTAAGTATATTATCTTCACAGTATAACTAAATGCATGTTCAAATCTTCAATTGTAAGAGATAATACGCACCAAATGAATAAACACAAATTAACAGAACTGAACATGCAACGTGTAGACAGGAAACCTTCTATCTTTGGTGACACATTTCCAAGAGAAAATTTGCTGAACTTCAAAGATTTTATTCCTGGAGGCCGGTAATCATCTAGCAGTGGTTCAACGGATTCCTTAACCACTACTGTTGCAGCCTAAAATTAAATGAAAAGTAAGCTCAGCATATATGGCTTATGAAGTAGGGTAGGGCACAAGATTGCAGCAAAACATACAGCTAGGCATGTCTTAACAAAAATGGATATGCAAACAGCTGACACTGCCTGATGGAAACTGTAGTCATAATGTAAAATTCAAAATTTCATAAATGTGGATCAGCTTAACCTATCTAGAAAAGTTAGGAAGTCATATTGTACTATTAAAAAGTACTCCGTTTTTCAGTGAATCTAAAAAACTAGGAATCAGATAGGGTCCAGTATGAATCACTTCATAATCCAATCACCGTTGCAGCCTTTACAAATGACCAGTTACGAGTATAGATTAAAGAAAATACCATGTACATGATCATGTCCTGATGCCTATTTTCAAGTCCAGCAAAGGTGGTTGACTGGTTTCACTAATCTAAGATGTGAACAATCAATACCAATAAAATGGAGACTCCAAATGACAAGAACTTACTTATTTTTCATGCTCAGAATTTCTGGTCTCAGCACATTGACAAAATTAATTCAAGAGGTCAGGTAGGTAGAAAAGTAACACAATCAACAAAATAGAAAATAATAAGGAATATGATGAGACATAGCAATTAGGGAATCAACAATATGAAACATCATACAAGGAATGAAGAACACTACAATTGTATATCATATGGATGATTATTACTAGAAAATATTAACGATAAGCAAAGTACTTTGCAGAAATATAACCAAGATTAAGACTCAAGTAGCTTTAAACTTACTTCTACAACAAAAGGCCAAAGTTTGCTCAGATGCTTGTTCAACCATTTAACCTGCAGCAAACAGTTAAATATTAATTCTGCAAGTCCGATGAGGTACAGAATATGTTCAGAGGCAGGAACAACTTCTCAATTTTATGTACAGAATATTTTGTAGAAAAGGGAAAAATTAATACAAACTCTTTGCACCACCAAGATATCCTATACATAGATAAAGTCAAACCAATCATCATAGTTATTTACAGTGTGACGAAAGCTAATAAACTAATATCTAAATATATAAATTCATTTTTTGTTACTTATGTAGTCCTGTGACGAAAGCTAATAAGCTAATAAACTAAGATCTAAAAGAGAGTACTTTAGCTCTGTTTCACCGTTGGGTATGCTGATAGTGCCCCATCCCTATTACAGAATCACGGCACCAGTAGCTGCTGAACCTACCATGCATGTGCATCAAATTGACAGCAGCCACAAATAGCCCCCAAGGTGTTCAAACCAGCACTATTGGCTGCTGTGCTGCAACGTATTGCTACCCTAAAGCATCAATTGCGCTCAACTCAAGCCCTCCCGGACTCAATATCACCTTTGATCCAGTCAACTACAAACTAAGACTTAGATAACCCCACATCTACACAGTTAGCCAAGTGTCTCCACTTGTGCTAAATTTGGCAAGGGTTAGGCTGTCAAAGACTCGCTCTGTGAGACCCCAACTACTGTTAAACTATTCATTCGAACAACTACAGTTAACTTCCTACAGGTTACCACTTGTGAATCCAGGAGTGAGGTCACAAACACGAGACGATAGACATGAAACACCACACCAGAATGACTGAACTAAAGGCAAGGGGTGCGGACATTTTGGTAGTGGAAGTGCTGCCAACCTGCTCAAACTGCGGGAAGGATATCCACTCCGGGAAGTTATCACCGCACAGCTTCCTGAGGTCGTCCCTGCTGAGAGACCCAAGCACCTTGATATCCGCAGCCTGCAGCAAGGAAGAGAGAGGCACGCAACGAAACTCAAATCCGACAAAGACCAAGCCTCACAGTTAGTCCTGAATTGAACGATCCAACTCCACGGTGTAGCGAGAACGGGGCGAGGCTTATTCCAGTCTGCTCGCAGCGGCACAACCCTAACCAACTCACCTTGGCGATGCGCTTCGTGCTGCGTCGGCGCATGACGCGGCTCCAGCCGGCCATGATGGCGACGCCAACAATGACCCCCATCATCATCCCGGATATCAACCCCATCCTAGCCGCCGCCGGCCAACTTCGCTTAGCCTAGAGGACACCTCGGATTCCTAGCTCATGGAGCGAAGAACGACTGAGATCTGGACGACGCGAAAAGGCGAAGGGAAAGGGGGGTTGCGCTCTCGTCTCGCGTGCGTTTCCGATCGATTTGTGGCTGGGAGAATGGGAAGAGGAGGAAATTGATTGCTTGGTTAGTAACGAGCAGCGCGGTGAGGAGGAATGAGCTGTTGGCTTACTGGAGCGGGGCACACACGGCACTCGTAATCGGCAAGGAGGTCGCTGAGCTGGGAGGGAAGCGGGGTCAACTTGACAGCGATCTGGGCGGAGGGAAAATGGGTTGATTTAGGACAAACCAAAGAGTCGACAGCGGGAGAATAGCACGGGCACGGCGTGTCGTGTCCGCGGCTGTGGGGATCCGGATGCGGAGGGGGCACGTGATCTGGATCTTTTTGCTTTTTGTTTTGCTAGCAACTAATATCTCCTCCTACATAAATCAAATTTCAAAACTATATTGAATTAAACATCTTTATATTAATCATATATATGAAAAAAAATATGTTACTAGTTTAGTTTTGAACGCTCTATTTTATAAATTTAGCTAAACTTAAAATAACTCTAAGGGCTAGTTTAGAAACCCTAATTTTCCAAAGAATTTCTATTTTCATATGGAAAAATGAACTAATTCCTCTAAAAAATGAAAATCCTTTGAGAAAATGGGTTTCCCAAACTAGCCCTAAAAACATTTTTATCGAGAATGGTGAAAGTATATTTTTATGTGTTTTGTAATGAGATAAAAATGTCAACCACAAATATGTCATAACTTCAATTTTCATACTATCCATACAGTGTAACACAAGTTTTGCAGATTTTTAGGATTATAAAAATCTATCATTTTCATTTGGTTCTAGTCGACAAGAAGGTAGTTGTTGATATGTTAAATAGTGGTTTATCTAGATACAGTTGTGACTAAATTTTTTCAAATGACAACCTTTATCGGAGATTGCTACGTGTATGTATATATCCTAGAGAAATATTTATGTTGGATCTTTTATGTGCTTAGCATATTTATTCAATAAACTCTATGGTATGTAATGGTGAGGAATACCAATAGTGTCATATTAGAAGTCTAAGGGTCTTTTGGCTTGACTTATATGGTGGAAATTATTTCACTTAATTTGAGAAGTCAAGAAATAGACAAGGGCGTGCCACACGCGCGCGCGCGTCGCTGCCGACCGGACCGGGCTTGGGCCGGGCGAGGCGAGGCGAGGCAGGCGGCGAGCGGGCGTGGTGTGGTTGAGTTGCCCGTCTCTTCGTCAGTCGCATGCGATATCCTTCTCCTTCAGTTGCTCGTCTCTTGGCGTGACGCGGCGAGACCCTTCTCCTTCAGTTTCCCTCTGCAAGAGGTTAAGTAGGGGAGAACGCCTGTCACTTGGTACAAGCGAACAGAACCATTTCAGAATCACTGTCCAGCCACAAGAGTGCCTCCGAAGCCCTTGCCGTTCGAGACCTTGCACGGGGGATCGGCAATTAGGTTTTTGGGAAGCGTCTACGCGACTGCCCAACGTCCGTCGTTGTCTTCATCACTGGTTTGTGGCGTCTTCATCTCGTGTGACATGACAAGTGAAGTTGGACAAGGATCTAGATCTTCGGAGCGCATGGGAGGGTATGATCAATTTAGCTCCTTACTGTTTTACGTTTTGCAAATTATATATGTTGTCCATCTCTACTGTTTCATATATAACCATGAATTTATCTCATTTGTTCTATCATATGATATCATGACATGTCTGATGTCTGTTCATGCTAGTAGTATATTATATCTGTTTGTTTTAATTTTACAATCATACCGTTTATATTGCTATCTGTTTATTTTCAATTGTTCCATCAGTTTACATGCTTATTATATTTATATGATTCATATGTTTTATGTTCTCATGATCCATATTGTTATGGATATATTTGATATCATGATTTCTATGAGTAATCATCTTTTATATGTCATCATCATAACGTTAATTTATGGAGTTAAAATGATATGGAAAATACCTATATTTATAACAATCTAAAAACCTAATGTTAGGTATTTTTCTGTCAGAGGTTTTGTTGTTGTGCTAAAGTATGATCCTTTTGATGGTAAAAACTTCTTGATTTGGAAAGCTAAGATGGAATTGTGGCTAACTGCAATGTCTTGTTATCATGCCGCTGAGGGCAAACCTGCCAACTTACCTCCTGAGGATGAGGCTAAGTTTAAGGCTGATGACAACCTCTTCCGAGGAGCAGTGATTAGCGCACTTGATACAAAATTCCAGAAAAGCTATATCATCCTTCTCACAGGGAAAGAGCTATGGGATGCACTTGTTGGAAAGTTTGGAATTACTGACGCTGGTAGCGAGCTGTATCTCATGGAGCAGCCGTATGACTACAAGATGGTTGAGAACCGATCTGTAGTGGAACAGGCTCATGAGTTTCAGACACTAGCTAAGGAACTTGAGCTTTTTCCTTGTCCTTTGCTTGACAAGTTTGTGGCTGGCGGTATAATCGTCAAGTTGCCACCTTCTTGGAAGGACTTTGCTACCTCTCTCAAACATAAGAGACAAGAGTTCAATGTGGAAGAGCTCATTGGTACTCTTGATGTTGAGGAAAGGGCTAGAACAAAGGACAGTGGAAAAGGTGTTGAGATCTCTACTGCTAATGTGGTGCAGAAGAGAAACTTCTGCAAGTTTAACAAGAAGAAAAACCAGAACAAACAAAAGAACACAAATAAACCTGTTCAAACAGCACATTTTAAAAAGAAGAACAACAACAACAAGGGAAATGGAGGATGCTTTGTCTGTGGCAGTGATCAACATTGGGCTAGAGAGTGCCCTGATCGCAAGTTCACATAGGACAAGAAATCAACTAATGTTGTAACCACTGAAACTGGAGATGGAACATCTGGGTATGGTAATTCTTTACCATTTGTTCTTTCAGTTTGTAATTCACCTGAGTGGTGGATGGATAGTGGTGCAAACATTCATGTGTGTGCTGATGCCTCTATGTTCACTTCCTACCAGGTCGGGAGGTCTGGCGCCTTGTTAATGGGAAATGGGTCGCGTGCTCATGTTCTTGGTGTTGGTACGGTCATTCTGAAGTTTACTTCAGGAAAGACGGTGCCATTGAAGAGCGTGCAGCACGTGTCCTCTGTCAAGAAGAATCTTGTTAGTGCTTCGATACTATGTCGAGATGGATACAAAGTTGTTCTTGAGTCAAATAAATGTGTTGTGTCAAAACATGGTACTTTTGTTGGTAAAGGATATGACTGCGGAGGCTTGTTCCGCTTATCACTACATGATGTGTGTAATAAAATGGTGAATTTTATTAATTTTTCTGATGAGTCATATTTATGGCATTCACGTTTTTGTCATGCAAGCTTTGGCTGTCTTATGCGGTTAGCAAATATAAATCTAATTCCTAAATTTAACTTGGTCAAAAAGTCTAAGTGACATGTGTGTGTTGAATCAAAACAACCCCGCAAGCCTCACAAGGCTGCTGAGGCGAGGAATTTGGCACCTCTAGAACTTGTTCATTCTGATCTGTGTGAGATAAATGGAATTTTGACCAAAGGTGGTAAAAGATACTTTCTCACTTTTATAGATGACTCCACCAGATTTTGCTATGTGTATCTCTTAAAAATAAAAGATGAAGCGTTTAATTATTTTAAGACCTACAAAGCTGAAGTTGAGAACCAACTTGAGAGGAAAATAAAACGGTTAAGGACTGATCGAGGTGGAGAATATTTCTCTAATATGTTCGATGAGTTCTGCGTGGAACATGGTATTGTTCATGAGAGGACACCGCCATTCTCACCACAATCCAATGGGACTGCTGAAAGGAAAAACCGCACTCTAACAAATTTGGTTAATGCCATGTTGAGTACAGCGGGATTATCCAAGGCATGGTGGGGTGAGGCGATTTTGACAGCGTGTCATGTCCTGAACAGAGTTCCAACAAAGAACAAAGAGATCACACCATTTGAGGAATGGGAAAAGAGAAGATTAAATCTCTCATATTTGCGCTCTTGGGGTTGCTTGGCCAAAGTGAATGTGCCAATCAACAAAAATCGTAAATTTGGGCCTAAAACTGTTGATTGTATATTCCTTGGGTACTCTTTTCACAGCACTGGGTATAGTTTCTTAATTATAAAATCTGATGTGCCTGATATGTATGTTGATACTATCATGGAATCAAGAGACGCAATATTTTTTGAGAATGAGTTTCCCATGAAGAATACACCTAGTGATACAAGTCATGAGACTATAATTCCCCATGAGCATGAACTGTCTATTCCTATAGATCATGCTGAGGATCTTCACATGCACATCCCTAAGGAGGATGACACTATAGTCACTCGAAAGAGCAAGAGATATAGGGTTGCAAAATCCTTTGGTAATGACTTTATAGTGTACCTTGTGGAAGACACACCAACTACCATTAGTGAGTGAAAGTCGCCTAGAGGGGGGTGAATAGGGCGAAACTGAAATTTACAAAGTTAATCATAACTACAAGCCGGGTTAGCGTTAGAAATATAAGCGAGTCTGCGAGAGAGGGTGAAAAAACAAATCGCAAGCAAATAAAGAGTGAGGCATAAGGATTTGTTTTACTGAGGTTCGGTTCTTGCAAACCTACTCCCCGTTGAAGTGGTCACAAAGACCGGGTCTCTTTCAACCCTTTCCCTCTCTCAAACGGTCACTTAGACCGAGTGAGCTTCTCTTCTCAATCACACGGGACACTAAGTCCCCGCAAGGACCACCACACAATTGGTGTCTCTTGCCTCGGTTACAATTGAGTTGATCACAAAGAATGAGAAAGAAAAGAAGCAATCCAAGCGCAAGAGCTCAAAAGAACACAACAAATCTCTCTCTCTTATCACTAAAGCTTTGTGTGGAGTTGGGAGAGGATTTGATCTCTTTGATGTGTCTTGTATTGAATGCTATAGCTCTTGTAAGGTGTACAAGTGTAGAAACTTGGATGCCATTGAATGTGGGGTGGTTGGGGTATTTATAGCCCCAACCACTAAAATGTGGCCGTTGGAAGGCTGCTGTCGCATGGCGCACCGGACAGTCCGGTGCGCCACCGGACACTGTCCGGTGCGCCAGCCACGTTAGCCAGCCGTTGGGGTTCGACCGTTGGAGCTCTGACTTGTGGGCTCGCCTGGCTGTCCGGTGGTGCACCGGACAGGTCCTTTAGACTGTCCGGTGCGCCACCCACGCGTGCTCTGTCCTCTGCGCGCGCAGAAGCGCATTTAATGTGTTGCAGTCAACCGTTGCGCGCGAAGTAGCCGTTGCTCCGCTGGCACACCGGACAGTCTGGTGAATTATAGCGGAGCGGATTCCCAAAGATGGCGAGTTCAGAGTTGCTTCTCCCTGGGGCACCGGACAGTCCGGTGAATTATAGTGGAGTGCCTCTGAGAATTCCCGAAGGTGAAGAGTTGAGCTTGGAGTTCCCTGGTGCACCGGACACTGTCTGGTGGTGCACCGGACATTGTCCGGTGGCGCACCGGACAGTCCGGTGCGCCAGACTAGGGCTGCCTTTGAGTTGTCTTTTGCTCTCTTTGTTTGAACCCTTTCTTGGTCTTTTTATTGGTTTGATGTGAACCTATGGCACCTATAAAACTCATAATCTAGAGCAAACTAGTTAGTCCAATTATTTGTGTTGGGCAATTCAACCACCAAAATCTATTTAGGAAAAGGTGTAAGCCTATTTCCCTTTCAATCTCCCCCTTTTTGGTGATTGATGCCAACACAAACCAAAGCAAATATAGAAGTGCAAAAATGAACTAGTTTGCATAATTTTTAAGTGTCAAGGTTACTTAGAATTGAACCAATAAATATTCTCATAAGATATGCATGGATTGTTCTCTTCATATTAAAATTTTGGACCACGCTTGCACCACATGTTTTGTTTTTGCAAATTCTTTTTGTGAAATCTTTTCAAAGTCATTTTGCAAATAGTCAAAGGTAAGTGAATAAGATTTTGAAAAGCATTTTCAAGATTTGAAATTTTCTCCCCTTGTTTCAAATGCTCTTCCTTTGACTAAATAAAACTCCCCCTTAATGAAATCCTCCTCTTAGTGTTCAAGAGGGTTTTAGATATTAATTTTGAAGAGGGTATACCAATTAGAAATTATATCACAAATAAGATACCAATTTGAAAATCTCTTTTGAAAAACTTCTTTAAATACAAATTGAAAATTTTTGAATTGGTGTGGTGGTGCGGTCCTTTTGCTTTGGGCTAATACTTTCTCCCCCTTTGGCATGAATCGCCAAAAACGGAGTCATTAGAGCCCCTTTAAACTACTTTCTCCCCCTTTGGTCAAAACGATAGGAGTGAAGATTATACCAAAGTGGAGAGCGATGCAGAGCGACGGCAAAGGATGAATAATCGATGGAGTGGAGTGGAAGCCTTGTCTTCGCCGAAGACTCCATTTCCCCTTTCAATCTATGACTTAGCATGAAATATACTTGAAAAACACATTAGTCATAGCAAAGAAAGATATATGATCAAATGTATATTCATGAGCTATGTGTGCAAAACATCAATAAAAATTCCTAGAATCAAGAATATTTAGCTCATGCCTAAGTTTGGTAAAAGTTTGTTCATCCAATGGCTTGGTAAAGATATCAGCTAATTGTTCTTTGGTGCTAACATATGCAATCTCGATATCCCCCTTTTGTTGGTGATCCCTTAGAAAATGATACCGAATGGCTATGTGTTTAGTGCGGCTATGCTCAACGGGATTATCCGCCATGCGGATTTTTCTCTCATTATCACATAGAAGAGGAACTTTGGTTAATTTGTAACCATAGTCCCTAAGGGTTTTCCTCATCCAAAGCAATTGCGCGCAACAATGGCCTGCGACAATATACTCGGCTTCGGCGGTTGAAAGAGCCACAGAATTTTGCTTCTTTGAAGCCCAAGACACCAGAGATCTTCCCAAGAACTAGCAAGTCCCCGATGTGCTCTTTCTATTAATTTTGCACCCTGCCCAATCGGCATCGGAATAACCAATTAAATCAAATGTGGATCCCCTGGGGTACCAAAGGCCAAACTTAGGAGTATAAACTAAATATCTCAAGATTCGTTTTACGGCCCTAAGGTGAGCTTCCTTAGGATCAGCTTGGAATCTTGCACACATGCATACGGAAAGCATAATATCCGGTCGTGAAGCACATAAATAGAGTAAGGATCCTATCATCGACCGGTATACCTTTTGATCTACAGATTTACCTCCCATGTCGAGGTCGAGATGTCCATTTGTTCCCATGGGTGTCTTGATGGGCTTGGCGTCCTTCATCCCAAACTTGTTTAGAATGCCTTGAATGTACTTTGTTTGGCTAATGAAGGTGCCTTCTTGGAGTTGCTTGACTTGGAATCCTAGAAAATACTTCAACTCCCCCATCATAGACATCTCGAATTTCTGTGTCATGATCCTACTAAATTCCTTACATGTAGATTCGTTAGTAGACCCAAATATAATATCATCAATATAAATTTGGCATACAAACAAATCATTTGCAAGAGTTTTAGTAAATAAAGTAGGATCGGCCTTTCCGACTTTGAAGCCATTAGCAATAAGGAAATCTCTTAGGCATTCATACCATGCTCTTGGGGCTTGCTTGAGCCCATAAAGCGCCTTAGAGAGTCTATAGACATGGTTAGGATACTCACTGTCTTCAAAGCCGGGAGGTTGCTCAACATAGACCTCTTCCTTGATTGGTCCGTTGAGGAAGGCACTCTTCACGTCCATTTGATAGAGCTTGAAGCCATGGTAAGTAGCATAGGCTAATAATATACGAATGGACTCAAGCCTAGCTACGGGTGCATAGGTTTCACCAAAATCCAAACCTTCGACTTGTGAATATCCCTTGGCCACAAGTCAAGCTTTGTTCCTTGTCACCACACCATGCTCGTCTTGCTTGTTGCGAAAGACCCACTTGGTTCCTACAACATTTTGATTAGGACGTGGAACCAAATGCCATACCTCGTTCCTTATGAAGTTGTTGAGCTCCTCTTGCATCACCATCACCCAATCCGAATCTTGAAGTGCTTCCTCTACCTTGTGTGGCTCAATAGAGGAAACAAAAGAGTAATGCTCATAAAAATGTGCAACACGAGATCTAGTGGTTACCCCCTTATGAATATCGCCGAGGATGGTGTTGACGGGGTGATCTCGTTGGATTGCTTGGTGGACTCTTGGGTGTGGCGGCCTTGCAACTTGCTCATCCTTCTTGTCTTGATCATTTGCATCTCCCCCTTGATCATTGTCGTCTTCTTGAGGTGGCTCATCTTCTTGATCTTCTTCTTCATCATCTTGAGCCTCATCCTCATCTTGAGTTGGTGGAGATGCTTGCATGGAGGAGGATGGTTGATCTTGTGCTTGAATGGGCTCATCAGATTCCTTAGGACACACATCCCCAATGGACATGTTTCTTAGCGCGACGCACGGAGCCTCTTCATCATCTAGTTCATCAAGATCAACTTGCTCCACTTGGGAGCCGTTAGTCTTATCAAACACAATGTCACAAGAAACTTCAACTAGTCCAGTGGACTTGTTAAAGACTCTATATGCCCTTGTGTTTGTGAAAGTCGCCTAGAGGGGGGGTGAATAGGGCGAAACTGAAATTTACAAAGTTAATCACAACTACAAGCCGGGTTAGCGTTAGAAATATAATCAAGTCCGGAGAGAGGGTGCAAAACAAATCGTGAGCAAATAAAGAGTGTGACACGCGGATTTGTTTTACCAAGGTTCGGTTCTTGCAAACCTACTCCCCGTTGAGGTGGTCACAAAGACCGGGTCTCTTTCAACCCTTTCCCTCTCTCAAACGGTCCCTCGGACCGAGTGAGCTTCTCTTCTCAAATTAATCGGGAACAAAACTTCCCCGCAAGGACCACCACACAATTGGTGTCTCTTGCCTCGGTTACAATTGAGTTTTAATCACAAGAACAAATGAGAATGAAAAAAGCAATCCAAGCGCAAGAGCTCAAAAGAACACAACAAATCTCTCTCACTAAGCACTAAAGCCTTGTGTGGAATTGGAGAGGATTTGATCACTTGGGTGTGTCTAAAATTGAATGCTAGAGCTCTTGTAAGGTGTAGAAGTGTGAAAACTTGGATGACTTGAATGAGGGATGGTTGGGGGTATTTATAGCCCCAACCACCAAACTAGCCGTTTGGTGAAGGCTGCTGTCGATGGGCGCACCGGACAGTCTGGTGCGCCACCGGACAGTGTCCGGTGCGCCAGCCACGTCACCCAGCCGTTAGGGTTCGACCGTTGGAGCTCTGACGAGTGGGCCCGCCTGGCTGTCCGGTGGTGCACCGGACATGCCATATAGGCTGTCCGGTGCGCCACCATGCGTGTGCCTGACTTCTGTGCGCTCTGGCGCGCATTAAATGCCTCTGCAGATGACCGTTGGCGCGAAGTAGCCGTTGCTCCGCCGTTACACCGGACAGCCGGTGAATTATAGCGGAGCGGATTCCCGAAGCTGGCGAGTTCAGAGTTGCTCTTCCTTTGGGCACCGGACACTGTCCGGTGGTACACCGGACAGTCCGGTGAATTATAGCGGAACCTCTGAAAATTTCCGAAGGTGAAGAGTTCAGCTTGGAGTCCCCTGGTGCACCGGACAGTCCGGTGCGCCCGACCAGGGTGCCTTCGGTTGTCCCTTTGCTCTTTTGTTTGAACCCTTTCTCTTGGTCTTTTTATTGGCTTATTGTGAACCTTTGACACCTGTAGAACTTATAAACTAGAGCAAACTAGTTAGTCCAATTATTTGTGTTGGGCAATTCAACCACCAAAATCAATTTAGGAAATAGGTGTAAGCCTAATTCCCTTTCAATCTCCCCCTTTTTGGTGATTGATGCCAACACAAACCAAAGCAAATATACAAGTGCATAATTTGAACTAGTTTGCAAAATGTAAGTGCAAAGGTTACTTAAAATTGAGCCAATAAATATTACTTACTAGATATGCATGGATTGTTTCTTTATTTTTAACATTTTGGACCACGCTTGCACCACATGTTTTGTTTTTGCAAAATCTTTTTGTAAATCCTTTTCAAAGTCTTTTTGAAAAATAGTCAAAGGTAAATGAATAAGATTTTGCTAAGCATTTTCAAGTTTTGAAATTTTCTCCCCTTGTTTCAAATGCTTTTTCTTTGACTAAACAAAACTCCTCCTCAATAAATTCTCCTCTTAGTGTTCAAGAGGGTTTTAAGATACTAATTTTTGAAGGTGCTACTTTCTCCCCCTTTAGAACACAACGAGATACTAATTTGAAATTTACCAATTGAAAATCATTAGTTTTTAAAATTAGGGTGGTGGTGCGGTCCTTTTGCTTTGGGCTCATACTCTCTCCCCCTTTGGCATGAATTGCCAAAAACGGAATCATTAGAGCCCTCGTTAACTACTTTCTCCCCTTTGGCAAATAAAACATATGAGTGAGGATTATACCAAAGACGAAGAATTGGTTGGAGCGACGGCGAAGGATGAGTTATGGAGTGGAGTGGAAGCCTTTGTTTTCGCCGAAGACTCCAATTCCCTTTCAATATACCTATGACTTGGTTTGAAATACACTTGAAAATACATTAGTCATAGCATATATAAAAGAGACATGATCAAAGGTATAATATATGAACTATGTGTGCAAGACATCAAAAGAAATTCCTAGAATCAAGAATATTTAACTCATGCCTAAGTTTGGTAAAAGTTTGTTCATCTAGTGGCTTGATAAAGATATCGGCTAATTGATCTTTAGTGTTAATATATGCAATCTCGATATCCCCCTTTTGTTGGTGATCCCTAAGAAAATGATACCGAATGACTATGTGTTTAGTGCGGCTATGCTCAACGGGATTATCTGCCATGCGGATTGCACTCTCATTATCACATAGAAGAGGAACTTTGGTTAATTTGTAACCATAGTCCCATAGGGTTTGCCTCATCCAAAGTAATTGCACGCAACAATGACCTACGACAATATACTCGGCTTCGACAGTTGAAAGAGCCACAGAATTTTGCTTCTTTGAAGCCCAAGACACCAAGGATCTTCCCAAGAACTGGTAAGTCCCCGATGTGCTCTTTCTATTAATCTTACACCCCGCCCAATTGGCATCCGAATAACCAATTAAATCAAATGTGGATCCCCGAGGGTACCAAAGCCCAAACTTAGGAGTATAAGCCAAATATCTCAAGATTCGTTTTACGGCCGTAAGGTGAGATTCCTTAGGGTCGGCTTGGAATCTTGCATACATGCATACGAAAAGCATAATGTCCGGTCGAGATGCACATAAATAGAGTAATGACCCTATCATCGACCGGTATACCTTTTGATCGACGGATTTACCTTCCGTGTCGAGGTCGAGATGCCCATTGGTTCCCATGGGTGTCTTGATGGGCTTGGCATCCTTCATCCCAAACTTGTTTAGAATGTCTTGAGTATACTTTGTTTGGCTGATGAAGGTGCCTTCTTGGAGTTGCTTCACTTGGAATCCTAAGAAATACTTCAACTCCCCCATCATCGACATCTCGAATTTCTGTGTCATGATCCTACTAAATTTCTCACATGTAGATTCGTTAGTAGACCCAAATATAATATCATCAACATAAATTTGGCATACGAACAAATCATTTGCAAGAGTCTTAGTAAATAAAGTAGGATCGGCCTTGCCGACTTTGAAGCCATTAGCAATAAGGAAATCTCGAAGGCATTCATACCATGCTCTTGGGGCTTGCTTGAGCCCATAAAGCGCCTTAGAGAGCCTATAGACATGGTTAGGATACTCACTGTCTTCAAAGCCGGGAGGTTGCTCAACATAGACCTCTTCCTTGATTGGTCCATTGAGGAAGGCACTCTTCACGTCCATTTGATAAAGCTTGAAGCCATGGTAAGTAGCATAGGCTAATAATATACGAATTGACTCAAGCCTAGCTACGGGTGCATAGGTTTCACCGAAATCCTAACCTTCGACTTGAGAGTATCCCTTGGACACAAGTCGAGCTTTGTTCCTTGTCACCACACCATGCTCATCTTGCTTGTTGCGGAAGACCCATTTGGTTCCTACAACATTTTGGTTAGGACGTGGAACTAAATGCCATACCTCATTCCTAGTGAAGTTGTTGAGCTCCTCTTGCATCGCCATCACCCAATCCGAATCTTGGAGTGCTTCCTCTACCCTGTGTGGCTCAATAGAGGAAACAAAAGAGTAATGCTCACAAAAATGTGCAACACGAGATCTAGTGGTTACCCCCTTATGAATGTCGCCGAGGATGGTGTCGACGGGGTGATCTCGTTGGATTGCTTGGTAGACTCTTGGGTGTGGCGGTCTTGGTTCTTCATCCTCCTTGTCTTGATCATGTGCATCTCCCCCTTGATCGTTGTCGTCATCTTGAGGTGGCTCATCATTTTGATCTTCTCCTTCATCAACTTGAGCCTCATCCTCAATTTGAGTTGGTGGAGATGCTTGCGTGGAGTAGGATGGTTGATCTTGTGCATTTGGAGGCTCTTCGGATTCCTTAGGACACACATCCCCAATGGACATGTTCCTTAGCGCGATGCACGGAGCCTCTTCATCACCTATCTCATCAAGATCAACTAGCTCTACTTGAGAGCCGTTAGTTTCATCAAACACAATGTCACAAGAAACTTCAACTAGTCCTGAGGACTTGTTAAAGACTCTATATGCCCTTGTGTTTGAATCATATCCTAGTAAAAATCCTTCTACTTTCTTAGGAGCAAATTTAGATTTTCTACCTCTTTTAACAACAATAAAGCATTTGCTACCAAAGACTCTAAAATATGAAATGTTGGGCTTTTTACCGGTTAGGAGTTCGTATGATGTCTTCTTGAGGATTCGGTGTAGATATAACCGGTTGATGGCGTAGCAAGCGGTGTTAACCGCTTCGGCCCAAAACCGATCCGGCGTCTTGTACTCATCAAGCATGGTTCTTGCCATGTCCAATAGAGTTCGATTCTTCCTCTCCACTACACCATTTTGTTGTGGGGTGTAGGGAGAAGAGAACTCATGCTTGATGCCCTCATCCTCAAGGAAGCCTTCAATTTGTGAATTCTTGAACTCTATTTCGTTGTCGCTTCTAATTTTCTTGATCCTCAAGCTGAACTCATTTTGAGCCCATCTCAAGAATCCCTTTAAAGTCTCTTGGGTTTGTGATTTTTTCTGCAAAAAGAACACCCAAGTGAAGCGAGAATAATCATCCATAATAACTAGACAGTACTTACTTCCGCCGATGCTTATGTAAGCAATCGGGCCGAATAAATCCATGTGTAGGAGCTCCAGTGGCCTGTCAGTCGTCATGATGTTCTTATGCGGATGATGAACACCAACTTGCTTCCCGGCTTGGAATGCGCTACAAATCCTGTCTTTCTCAAAATGAACATTTGTTAATCCTAAAATGTGCTCTCCCTTTAGAAGCTTATGAAGATTCTTCATTCCAACATGGGCTAGTCGACGGTGCCAGAGCCAACCCATGTTAGTCTTAGCAATTAAGCAAGTGTCGAGTTCAGCTCTATCAAAATCTACCAAGTATAGCTGACCCTCTAACACTCCCTTAAATGCTATTGAATCATCACTTCTTCTAAAGACAGTGACACCTACATCAGTAAATAGACAGTTGTAGCCCATTTGACATAATTGAGATACGGAAAGCAAATTGTAATCTAATGAATCAACAAGAAAAACATTGGAAATGGAATGGTCAGGAGATATAGCTATTTTACCCAAACCTTTGACCAAACCTTGGTTCCCATCCCCAAATGTGATAGCTCATTGGGGATCTTGGTTTTTCTCGTAGGAGGAGAACATCTTCTTCTCTCCTGTCATGTGGTTTGTGCACCCGCTATCGATGATCCAACTTGAGCCCCCGGATGCATAAACCTACAAAACAAATTTAGTTCTTGACTTTAGGTACCCAAACGGTTTTGGGTCCTTTGGCATTAGACACAAGAACTTTGGGTACCCAAACACAAGTCTTGGAGCCCTTGTGTTTGCCCCCAACAAACTTGGCAACTACCTTGCCGGATTTGTTAGTTAAAACATAAGATGCATCAAAAGTTTTAAATGAAATGCTATGGTCATTTGATGCACTAGGAGTTTTCTTCTTAGACAACTTAGCACGGGTTGGTTGCCTAGAGCTAGATGTCTCACCCTTATACATAAAAGCATGGTTAGGGCCAGAGTGAGACTTCCTAGAATGAATTCTCCTAATTTTGCTCTCGGGATAACCGGCAGGGTACAAAATGCAACCCTCGTTATCCTGAGGCATGGGAGCCTTGCCCTTAACAAAATTAGACAATCTTTTAGGAGGAGCATTAATTTTGACATTGTCCCCCTTTTGGAAGCCAATGCCATCCTTAATGCCAGGGCGTCTCCCATTATAAAGCATACTACAAGCAAATTTAAAATTTTCATTCTCAAGTTCGTGCTCGGCAATTTTAGCATCTAGTTTAGCTATATGATCATTTTGGTGTTTAATTAAAGCCACATGATCATGAATAGCATCAATATCAATATCTCTACATCTAGTGCAAATAGAAACATGCTCAATAGTAGATGTAGAGGGTTTGCAAGATTTTAATTCTACAACCTTAGCATGTCATATATCATTTTCACTTCTAAGGTTGGAAATAGTAACCTTGCAAACATCAAATTCCTTAGCCTTAGCAATCAATTTTTCATTTTCACATCTAAGGCTATCAAGAGAGATGTTTAATTCTTCAATCTTAGCAAGCAAATCAACATTATCATCTCTAAGATTGGGAATTGAAACTTTACAAACATGAGAATCAACCTTAGCTTTTAATTTTTCATTTTCATTTCTAAGGTTGGCAATAGTATCATGGCATGTGCTTAGCTCACTAGATAGTTTTTCATATTTTTCTACTTCTAGAGCATAAGCATTCTTAACCTTAACATGCTTTTTATTTTCCTTGATTAGGAAGTCCTTTTGGGAGTCCAAGAGATCATCCTTTTCTTGGATGGCACTAATCAATTCATTTAATTTTTTCTTTTGTTGCATGTTTAGGTTGGCAAAAAGAGTGTGCAAGTTATCTTCCTAATCACTAGCATTATCATCACTAGAGGATTCATATTTAGTGGAGGATTTGGATTTAACCTTCTTCCTTTTGCCGTCCTTGGCCATGAGGCATTTGTGGCCGACGTTGGGGAAGAGAAGACCCTTGGTGACGGCGATGTTTGCGGCGTCCTCGTCGGAGGAGGAGTCGGTGGAGCTCTCGTCGGAGTCCCACTCCCGGCAAACATGGGCATTGCCGCCCTTCTTCTTGTAGTATCTTTTCTTCTCCTTTCTTCTCCCCTTCTTGTCGTTGTCCCTGTCACTATCACTTGATAATGGACATTTAGCAATAAGTGACCGGGCTTACCACAATTGTAGCAAACCTTCTTGGAACGGGATTTGTAATCCTTCCCCTTCCGTTGCTTGAGGATTTGGCGAAAGCTTTTGATGATTAAAGCCATCTCCTCATTGTCGAGCTTGGAGGCATCAATGGGTTGTCTACTTGATGTAGACTCTTCCTTCTTTTCCTCTGTCGCCTTAAATGCAACCGGTTGTGCTTCGGGCGCGGAGGGGCCATCTAGCTCGTTGATCTTCTTTGAGCCTTTGATCATCAACTCAATGCTCACAAAATTACCTATAACTTCCTCGGGGGTCATTTGTGTATATCTAGGATTACCACGAATTAATTAAACTTGAGTAGGGTTAAGGAAAATAAGTGATCTTAGAATAACCTTAACCACCTCGTGGTCATCCCATGTTTTGCTCCCGAGGTTGCGCACCTGGTTCACCAAGGTTTTGAGCCGGTTGTACATGTCTTGTGGCTCCTCCCCTTGGCGAAGACGGAAGCGACCGAGCTCCCCCTCGATCGTTTCCCGCTTGGTGATCTTGGTCACCTCATCTCCTTCGTGCGCGGTCTTTAGCACGTCCCAAATTTCCTTAGCACTCTTCAACCCTTGCACCTTATTATAATCCTCTCGACTTAGAGAGTCGAGGAGTATAGTTGTGGCTTGGGAGTTGAGGTGTTGGATTTGGGCCACTTCGTCCTCATCATAATCTTCATCCCCTATAGATGGTACCTGAACACCAAACTCAACAACATCCCATATACTTTTGTGGAGTGAGGTTAGATGAAATCGCATTAAATCACTCCACCTAGCATAATTGTCGGCGTTTCGAGACCGGGGGGTCCCTCAGGCCGACGAGTGAGTGCCGCGTGTCCCAGCCCAGATGGGTCGAGCGCGTGGGCGAGCGCGAAGGGGGGAAAGGAGCGAGGCGGCCGGAGACCGGCGCGAGAGAGGTGGGAATCCCGCGGCCTTCGTGTTCGTCCCGCGCCCAGGTCGGGTGCGCTTGCAGTAGGGGGTTACAAGCGTCCACGCGGGTGAGGGAAGCGAGCGGCCCCAAGAGAGCGCCTGTCCCGTCCTCGTCCCGCGCGGCCAACCCTCTCTAAGAGGGCCCTGGTCCTTCCTTTTATAGATGCAAGGAGAGGATCCAGGTGTACAATGGGGGTGTAGCAGAGTGCTACGTGTCTAGCGAGGGAGAGCTAGTGCCCTGAGTACATGCCAATGTGGCAGCCGGAGAGATCTTGGAACCCAACTAGTGTGATGTCGTGGCCGTCGGAGGAGCGGTGGAGCCTGGCGGAGGGACAGCTGTCGGAGCGGTTGTGTCCTTGCTGACGTCCTCCTGCTTCCGTAAGAGAGCTGAGAGCCGCCGTCGTCACAGGGCATGCGGGGCGCCATCATTGCCTATCTGGTGGAGACAGCCAGATGGGACACCGGTCTTGTTCTCTACGGCCCGAGTCAGCTCGGGGTAGGGTGATGATGGCGCTTCCTGTTGACGTGGCTGGTCTGCGCCCTAGGTTGGGCAACGTGGAGGCTCCTCCGAAGCCGAAGTCGAGTCTGTCTTCCATGGCCGAGGCCGAGTCCGAGCCTCTGGGTCGGGCGAGGCGGAGGTCGTCGGCAGAGGCCAGGGCGGCGTCCAAGCCCTGGGGTCGGGCGAAGCGGAGTTCGTCGTCTTCCGGGTCTTAGCCCGAGTCCGAGCCCTGGGTCGGGCGGAGCGGAGTTCGCCGTCTTCCGGGTCTTAGCCCGAGTCCGAGTCCTGGGGTCGGGCGAAGCGGAGTTCATCGTCTTCCGGGTCTTAGCCCGAGTCCGAGCCCTGGGTCGGGCGGAGCGGAGTTCGCCGTCTTCCGGGTCTTAGCCCGAGTCCGAGCCCTAGGTCGGGCGGAGCGGAGTTCGCCGTCTTCCGGGGCTGAGCCCGAGTCTGAGCCCTGGGTTGGGCGGAGCGGAGTTCGCCGTCTTCCAGGTCTTAGCCCGAGTCCGAGCCCTGGGTCGGGCGGAGCGGAGTTCGCCGTCTTCCGGGGCTGAGCCCGAGTCCGAGCCCTGGGTCGGGCGGAGCGGAGTTCGCCGTCTTCCGGGGCTGAGCCCGAGTCCGAGCCCTGGGTCGGGCGGAGCGGAGTTCGCCGTCTTCCGGGACTGAGCCCGAGTCCGAGCCCTGGGTCTGGCGGAGCTTCCTATGGTGCCTTTGGCAGGGCCTGGCTTCCTATCAGCATCACTCTGTCAAGTGGCGCTGCAGTCGGAGTGGCGCAGGCGGCGCTGTCCTTCTGTCAGACCGGTCAGTGGAGCGGCGAAGTGATGGCGGTCACTTCGGCTCTGCCGGAGGGCGCACGTCAGGATAAAGGTGTCAGGTCACCTTTGCGTTAAATGCTCCTGCGATTTGGTCGGTCGGTGCGGCGATTTAGTCAGGGTTGCTTCTTAGCGAAGGCAGGGCCTCGGGCGAGCCGAAGATGTGTCCGCCGTTGGAGGGGGGCCTCGGGCGAGATGGAAATCCTCCGGGGTCGGCTGCCCTTGTCCGAGGCTAGGCTCGGGCGAGGCGTGATCAAGTCGCTCGAATGGACTGATCCCTGACTTAATCGCACCCATCAGGCCTTTACAGCTTTATGCTGATGGGGGTTACCAGCTGAGAATTAGGAGTCTTGAGGGTACCCCTAATTATGGTCCCCGACAGTAGCCCCCGAGCCTCGAAGGGAGTGTTTGCACTCGCTTGGAGGCTTTCGTCGCACTTTTTTGCAAGGGGACCAGCCTTTCTCGGTTGCATTTTGTTCCGGTGGGTGCGCGCGAGCGCACCCGCCGGGTGTAGCCCCCGAGGCCTCGGAGGAGTGGTTTTACTCCTTCGAGGTCTTAATGCCTTGCGTAATGCTTCGGCTGATCTGGTTGTTCCCTCATGCGAGCTGGCCGTAGCCCGGGTGTACGGTCGGGGCCCAAGTTCTCGGGCTGGTATGTTGACGCTGTCAATGGTTTGGCCGGAGTCGGGTTTGCGAGAGCAGCCCCCGAGCCTCTACACAGGGCAAGAGGGCGATCAGGGACAGACTCGGCTTTTTTACATATGCCCCTGCGTCGCCTTTCCGCAAGGAGGAGGGGGGGAGAGCGCCATGTTACCCTCGATGGGCGCCGAACATGGTGTCTCCGGTGAGCTGCAAGCGGGTAATCCGAGTGGACGTCCGTGCCCCGTTCGTTAGGGGTCGGCTAGGGGCCCAGAGGCACGCCCAAAAGTACCTATGGGTGATCTGCCGGACCCGGTCCCCTGGCGACGGGGTCCGAGGGCTCGATGCCTCCCTCCGATGGGATTCCGTTACAAGATCGCTCCCGCTGGTCTCGGAAATGTCCTAGGGTACCTCGGGAGCGCAGCCCGAGCCTTGGTTATGTATCGAACGTACCCCTGGTCATCCCTCGCTCGGCGTCTGAGGCGGCTGTGAATCCTTCGGGGGCCAGCCTTCGAACCCCTGATCAGTAATGGGCGCGGAGCCCGAGTAGCCTGAGGCGACCGTGGAACCCTTCGGGGGGCCGGCCTTTGAACCTCTGACCAGTAGTGGGTGTAGGGCCCACGCGATCTGAGGCGGCTGTTGAACCCTTCGGGGGGCCAGCCTTCGAACCTCTGATCAGTAAGGAGGCTCGGAGCCTGGTTCCTTCACGGGGAAGGATCCCTTTCGGAGTATCCCCCTTCCCCGGTCCCTGTCGCAAGAGATAGAGAAAGAGGAAAAAGGGAAAAGGATACGAAACCGAACGACGCGATGTACCTTTTTTGGCGCGGTTGTTTCGGCGAAGGCGTAGCATCGCCCGCTGCCCCTGCCAGAAGCGCCGCCTGTCCAGCCGCGGAGTTAATGCGACGGGGCGAGTAGCTGGCGGGGCGGCCGTTACGCGTACGCGAGCCGTTCGAGGAACGGATCACGGGCGCGTTGTCTTCACGCCGTGAGAGGGGGTTCTCTTGCTGCCCCCGGATGGGACGTGAGCTTGGCTAACGACGTGACCGCTACTCCCGTGCGCCTGCCACCGTCATTACTGCCGGCCCACTTTTGGCCGCGTTGACCGCCGCGTCAGGCTGGCGCTGCTGGGTCGCGCGCTGGGTCGCCTCGAGTCGTGGTATTGGTTCCGCAATCGAGGAGGCGCGGTGGTGGCGCAAGCGGCGGTGCAGTCGCTTGCATGCAGCATCCGGCGAGCCGGTTGCGCGACGCGTGGGCCTGGGCCTCCATGCTGGCGTGTCGGGAGTCGGAGAAGCGCGTCCACCTGGCGCGGTTGCATGCCGCCTGCATGGCTGCCCGCCTCTTTCGCCCGTTGGTCTGGGCAAAAGTGGAGGGTCACTTGTAACCGCTGGGTGGTTGCGTGCACCACGCGCGGCGATTTGGCTTCTTCTGCTCGGAGCCGGTCTGCATGACATGCGGGACCCAGCCCCCGGGCCGCAGGGGAGGGCTTTGGAGCGTGTTGGAGAAGACTCAGCCCGTGACGGTTGGGGGTGCAAGCAGGGAGAGTTGCCTTTAAAAGGAGGGTGACCCCTTTCGAAAGGCGACCGTGTCTTCTCGCTCCCTTATGCACCGCGTATTTCCACCTTCCAAGCCCCCGGATGGGGGATACCCGCCGTCTTTTTGCCTCGTCGTTGGAGGGACGCAACTCTGTGGGAGTTGGTACCTTTCAGCCATCGTTTGGCTTCAAGGATTTTCATCATGCAGCCCGGCTGCACCCCTCCACCGGCGGTCACCCAAGATGGTGACCTCTGGCTTGATGGTGAGGGAAAGCGAGCCGGGCTGCGGCCTCTGCCCCTACCTCGGCCTCGAGGATTTTCGTCATCCAGGCCAAGATGGAGGATGAGGCGAGTCGGGGGGCTGCCTCCGTGGGAGTTGGTTGCCCTCTTCTTCCCCTAGCGTCTGGGGGAGAACGGCATCCTCCAGCTTCACGGAGACTTCCTCCAGCCATGCCGGGAGAGGCGGGCCGCCGTCACTCGGTCAGGGCGCAGCACTACGTCCTCCGTCCGGACGACGGTTGCGCCGCGCACCGCGAGGGCAGCGCCCACGCTCTGGGCGGTCCTGGCAAGGGCGAAGACCTGCCGGCGCGCTTCGAGGCGTCGGCAGCCGGAGATGGTTTCTCTACCGATGAGATTGCCAACTCCGCCAGTAGCCCTGGGTCTCCGTCTCCCGGCCTGAATGGCTGGCTCTCGTCCTCGGTGGGTGAGAGTCCTTCTGCCGCAGCACCCGCCCCGAAGCCGCTGCTGAAGCTGCTTCGTCGCTCGGGGCGAGGGTAGTTATCGCTGTCGCCGGATTGGGCGGCGACGGGCCACCCGTCGGCCCGCGATCGTTCCGCGGGCTCCCCAATCTTGTGGGGTTGTTCGTGCCCGTGGGGACGGAACCGGAGTTCCGTTTGTAATGGCATTTCGAATGCCGGTGTTTTTTGTTCATTTCGGCTTTCGGGGCCTGAACATATATGTAATTTCGGCACGGAGCCGTGTTTTTTCCTCATTTTTGAGCGCTAAGACTCGTCTGTTGATTATCTGAACCGCTTCACCAAGCATGAGTCGCCCCGTGTCAAGGTGACGAGTGAGGTATCCGTATCCCGGAGGCGTAGGAGTCCCTCGGCTCGGTCGGCCTTGCTGTCCGAGGCTCCTCTAGCTTAGTTAAAGGGACCCCTTGGCCGCTCTTCGACGAGCCGAGGCCAGGGGCAGCGATATCAGTATGAACAGAGGCGGAGTCGGCTCGAAAATGAAACCTGGTTGGCCGGAGCCTAGCCGGGTTGTCCGTTGGCGGGACCGACGTCGGAGTTGATCAGCCGAGGCCTCAGGTCGGGCTGGCGCCCTTGGGAGATGGTCGGCCGAGGCCCCAGGGGCAACCGGCCGAGCCGCCTGCTCGGGCCAGATTCCCGGAGAAGTCCCTGGCAGCGATTGCCCGGGCGTGGTGATGACGTCGTCCTTCGGAGCGGAGATCCTCGGACCGCGTCACCGTCCGAGGCTAGGTCGGGCCTCGCCGAAGGTGTCGTCGATGCCGAGGGTGTTGCTGCCCCCTTCCAGCGTCAAGACCCGAGCCTACAGGGTCAGAGTGTCTTGTAGCGTGTGCCTTCTGCAGCCGCCGAGGCCAGAATACACGCCCTCGCTGTGTTGTAAAGCTGCGTCTCCTTTCCTCTTGTTTCGAGTATCTGGACTTTTTTGTCGGTAACAGGGATGTTTGTGTGGGTGGGAGTTGCTTCTCGCGGAAGGTGATGAGTGAGGTATCCGTATCCTGGAGGCGTGGGAGTCCCTCGGCTCGGTCGGCCTTGCCGCTTACGCGTACTTTCACCCGTCCATGGGGCCCTGCCACCGACTCAGTCGAGAAGGCTCGAAGGATTGCTTCGGCAGAAGAACTTCCGAACATGAAGACTTGTTCGGTCCGCGGCATCACTTTATCCGAACGCGAGTTACTTATCGCAGAAGGTGATGAGTGAGGTATCCGTATCCCGGAGGCGTAGGAGTCCCTCGGCTCGGTCAGCCTTGGCTGCTTACGTGTACTCCGTTGTTTTCAGGACCCACTTTTCGAAGTAGTCAAAAAGCACGAAAGATATTCTGGCAGAAGAGACCTTTTTTCGAGGAAAATTTCGACGCAGAGGGGGTCCCCCCCTTTTAGCCCCCGAGGGAGGGTCGGGCTTTGCCGAGGCGAGGCCGACCCTTCCTTGATGACTAAACTTTGCGTGGGTGTGAGGTATATGAACGACTTGAAAACATCTTAAGGGTAGAAGCGACGTAGCTGTTGGATGTTCCAAGCGTTGCCGTAGACCTCGCCTTGACTGTTGGCCAGCTTGTACGTTCCGGGCTTCAGAACTTTGGCGATGACGAATGGCCCCTCCCAGGGGGGCGTGAGCTTGTGCCTCCCTCGGGCGTCTTGCCGCAGCCGAAGCACCAGGTCGCCCACCTGGAGGTCTCGGGGTCGGACCCCTCGAGCGTGGTAGCGCCGCAGGGACTGCTGATACCGCGCCGAGTGTAGTAAGGCCTTGTCCCGAGCCTCTTCCAGCTGGTCCAGCGAGTCTTCTCGGCTAGCTTGGTTGCTTTGATCGTCGTAGGCCCTCGTCCTCGGGGAGCCGTATTCCAGGTCAGTGGGCAAGACGGCCTCGGCCCCGTAGACCAGGAAGAACGGCGTGAAACCCGTGGCCCGGCTTGGCGTCGTCCTCAGGCTCCAGACCACCGAGGGGAGTTCCTTCATCCATCGCTTCCCGAACTTGTTGAGGTCGTTGTAAATCCGAAGCTTGAGCCCTTGTAGAATCATGCCCGTAGAACTTGTCTTCCAGGCGCCGAACCTCATCGCAGTAGGCCTCCATCTTCGAGTCGCGGCAGTGGGAGTTCTTCATGACTTGGTCGATGACGAGCTGCGAGTCGCCGCGAGCGTCGAGGCGTCGGACCCCTAGCTCGATGGCGATTCGCAATCCGTTGATCAGAGCTTCGTACTCAGCCACATTGTTGGACGCCGGGAAATGGAGGCGTAGCACATAGCGTAGGTGTTTCCCAAGGGGTGAGACGAAGAGTAGGCCCGCGCTGGCTCCCGTCTTCATCAACGACCCGTCGAAAAACATGGTCCAGAGCTCCGGTTGGATCGGAGCCATCGGTAGCTGGGTGTCGACCCATTCGGCTACGAAGTCTGCCAAGACCTGGGACTTGATGGCCTTCCGAGGCGCGAACGAGATGGTCTCGCCCATGATTTCCACCGCCCACTTCGCAATCCTACCCGAGGCCTCTCGGCACTGGATGATCTCCCCCAGGGGGAAGGATGACACCACAGTTACCGGGTGAGACTCGAAGTAGTGTCGCAACTTCCGCCTCGTCAGGATCACTGCATACAGCAGCTTCTGAACTTGTGGGTAGCGGATCTTGGTTTCGGACAGTACCTCGCTGACAAACTAAACCGGCCTCTGAACGGGCAATGCATGCCCCTCTTCTTACCTCTCGACCACAATCGCGGTGCTAACCACCTGAGTGGTCGCGGCGACGTAGACCAAGAGGGCTTCTCCATCGGCTGGGGGCACCAAGATAGGCGCCTTGGTGTGGAGCGCCTTCAGGTCCCCGAGAGCTTCCTCGGCCTCAGGGGTCCAAGTGAAGCACTCGGCCTTCCTTAAGAGGCGGTACAGAGGCAGGCCTCTTTCGCCGAGGCGCGAGATGAAGCGGCTCAGGGCCGCGAGACATCCCATGACCCTCTGTACACCTTTTAAGTCCTTGATGGGCCCCATGCTGGTGATGGCTGCGATCTTCTCCGGGTTGGCTTCGATGCCCCGCTTGGAGACGATGAACCCCAAGAGCATGCCCCGGGGCACCCCGAAGACACACTTCTCGGGATTGAGCTTGACGCCTTTTGCCTTGAGACACCGGAATGTCACTTCAAGGTCGGAGAGGAGGTCAGAAGCTTTCCTTGTCTTGACTACGATGTCATCGACGTAGGCCTCGACCGTGCGACCGATGTGTTCGCCGAACACATGGTTCATGCACCGCTGATACGTCGCACCCGCATTCCTCAAACCGAACGGCATGGTGACATAGCAGTACATGCCGAAGGGCGTGATGAAAGAAGTCGCGAGCTGGTCGGACTCTTTCATCCTGATTTGATGATACCCTGAGTAGGCATCGAGGAAAGACAGGGTTTCGCACCCAGCAGCGGAATCCACGATTTGATCGATGCGAGGTAGAGGGTAGGGAACCTTCGGACATGCTTTGTTGAGACCAGTGTAGTCTACACACATCCGCCATTTCCCCGCTTTCTTTCTCACAAGCACAGGGTTGGCGAGCCATTCGGGGTGGAATACCTCTTTGATGAACCCGGCTGCCATTAGCCTATGGATCTCCTCGCCTATCGCTCTGCGCTTCTCCTCGTCGAATCGGCGCAGAGGCTGCTTGACCGGTCGGGCTCTGGCCCGAATATCCAGCGAGTGCTCGGCGACATCCCTCGGTATGCCGGGCATGTCCGAGGGACTCCACGCGAAGACGTCGGCGTTCACGCGGAGAAAGTCGACGAGCACTGCTTCCTATTTGGGCTCGAGCCCGGAACCGATCCGGATCTGCTTGGAGGCGTCGCCACTGGGGTCGAGGGGGACGGTCTTAGCCGCCTCCACTGGCTCGAAGTTGCCGGCATGACGCTTCACGTCTGGCACCTCTTTGGAGAGGCTCTCCAGGTCGGCGATGAGGGCCTCGGACTCAGCGAGGGCCTCGGCGTACTCCACGCACTCCACGTCGCATTCGAACGCGTGTTTGTACGTGGGGCCGACGGTGATGACCCCGTTGGGGCCCGGCATCTTGAGCTTCAGGTAGGTGTAGTTGGGGACGGCCATGAACTTCGCGTAGCATGGCCTCCCCAGCACCGTGTGGTAGGTTCCTCGGAACCCGACCACCTCGAACGTCAGAGTCTCCCTTCGGAAGTTGGAGGGTGTTCTGAAACAGACAGGGAGGTCGAGTCGTCCGAGGGGCTGGACGCGCTTCCCGGGAATGATCCCGTGGAAGGGCGCAGCGCCTGCTCGGACGGAGGACAGATCAACGCGCAGGAGCCCGAGGGTCTCGGCGTAGATGATGTTGAGGCTGCTGCCCCCGTCCATAAGGACCTTGGTGAGCCTGACGTCACCGATGACAGGGTCGACGACGAGCGGGTATTTCCCCGGGCTCAGCACGTGGTCGGGGTGATCAGCTTGGTCGAAGGTGATGGGCTTGTCGGACCAGTCTAGGTAGGCTGGCGCCGCCACCTTCACCGAGCAGACCTCCCGGCGCTCTTGCTTGCGATGCCGAGCCGAGGCATTCGCCGCGTGCCCGCCGTAGATCATGAAGCAGTCGCGGACCTCGGGGAACTCTCCTGCTTGGTGATCTTCCTTCTTGTCGTCGTCGCGGGCCCTGCCACCCTCCGCGGGTGGCCCGACCCTGTGGAAGTGGCGCCGAAGCATGACGCACTCCTCAAGGGTGTGCTTGACGGGCCCCTGATGATAGGGGCACGGCTCCTTGAGCATCTTGTCCAAGAGGTTGGCACCTCCGGGGGGCTTCCGAGGGTTCTTGTACTCGGCGGCGGCGACAAGGTCCGCGTCGACGGCGTCGCGTGTCGCTTGCGACTTCTTCTTGTCTTTCTTCTTGGCGCCGTTTGGAGTAGACGCCTCAGGAGCATCTTCCTACGGGCGGCCCTGGGGCTGCTTGTCCTTTCGGAAGATAGCCTCGACCGCCTCCTGGCCAGAGGCGAACTTGGTTGCGATGTCCATCAGCTCGCTCGCCCTGGTGGGGGTCTTGCGACCCAACTTGCTCACCAGGTCGCGGCAGGTGGTGCCGGCAAGGAACGCGCCGATGACATCTGAGTCGGTGATGTTGGGCAGCTCGGTGCGCTGCTTCGAGAATCGCCGGATGTAGTCCCGAAGAGACTCTCCCGGCTACTGTCGGCAGCTTCGGAGGTCCCAGGAATTCCCAGGGCGCACATACGTGCCCTGGAAATTTCCGGCGAAGGCTTGGACCAGTTCATCCCAGTTGGAGATCTGCCCCGGAGGCAGGTGCTCCAACCAGGCGCGAGCGGTGTCGGAGAGGAACAGGGGGAGGTTACGGATGATGAGGTTGTCGTCGCCTGTTCCACCCAGTTGGCAGGCCAGGCGGTAGTCCGCGAGCCACAATTCCGGCCTCGTTTCCCCCGAGTACTTTATGATAGTAGTCGGGGGTCGGAACCGGGTCGGGAACGGTGCCCGCCGGATGGCCCGACTGAAGGCCTGCAGACCGGGTGGTTCGGGCGAGGGACTCCGATCCTCCCCGCTGTCGTAGCGTCCCCAACGCCTGGGGTGATAGCCTCGGCGCACCCTCTCGTCGAGGTGGGCTCGACGGTCGCGGTGATGGCGCTCGTTGCCGAGGTGGCCCGGGGCCGCAGGCGCGGTGTTGCGCGTGCACCCGGTGTAGACCGAGGCTTCCCGCATGAATCGGGAGGCCGCGGCATGAGGTTCCGAGGGGTATCCTTGCCTTCGGGAGGCAGTGCTCTCGGCCCGTCGGACCGCGGCGCCTTCCAGGAGATTTTTGAGTTCTCCCTGGATTCGCCGACCCTCGGTGGTGGATGGCTCCGG
The DNA here is from genome assembly GCA_029449295.1 of Zea luxurians. Lineage (NCBI taxonomy): Eukaryota > Viridiplantae > Streptophyta > Magnoliopsida > Poales > Poaceae > Zea > Zea luxurians. The sequence continues at coordinate 35,640,837 of JAOPSE010000001.1, read as the reverse complement.
CATCGCGCGGAGGACCATCGCTGCTGTGGCCAGGTTCTGACCGACCCCACTGGATGCAGGTGGTGGCCTGACCCTGACGACATCGGCGACGCGGTGCTGGAGACCCTGGGGCAGGTGACGTATTTCTCCGGCCGGGGGTTGGCCCGCCCATGCCTGCCCGACGTCCCGGCGGATCGGCTCAAGCGCTCCTGCTCCCTCGTCGATCCTGGCCTGCGCCCCGCGGACCTGCTCAAGCTGTGGGTCGTAACCCCCCCACCGGAACGGGGACCACAGCTAGCTCCCGCGGGATGTCAGCGCGAGGCACCAGCCCAGGGGGAGCACCATCCTCCGGCATGCCAAGATGGTTGCCTTGGGAGGGACCCCCCAGATTGACGTGGAAACATTCGCGGCTTGGGCCGCAGTCCTCGTCGTCGAGGCTGCGGCTACCGTCGAAACAGTCGGAGAGGCAGTAGTCACATGCGGTCATGAAGTTCCGCATGGCACTGGGGTTGCCAAATCCAGAGAAATCCCAACAGATGTTGGGGTCGTCATCTTCCTCGGACCCAGAGGGCCTGTAGGTCGAGACGTCCGTCAGCCGGTCCCAAGGCGACCGCAAGCGAAACCCTAGAGGGTTTGCACTCACCTCTACAAGGGCGCCCGCCAAAGCGAGATTGCTAGGCGGGTTGAGGCTGAGTACAAATGACGTAGGATGGGAATCGGTTGGTACCTTTTGGTCGTCGAGCGGCGATGAAGTCACATCGAGGACTGACTGCATCGTCGCCTCCGGTACGAGGGCGACGTCCTGCAAGCTTTTCGCAAGCGCGCTGGCGTCGTCCACTTGCTCGGGATTGGCGTGTCGCGGGGAGACGGCGCTCGCCTTCGTCTCAAACGCGAGGTTGACGCCCAACGCGTCCCCCGTTGGGGTGCTAGGGACGTCAACTCGCTCGACAGCCGACGAGGCGCGGCCTCTTGCTTGGCCTTGGTTGCCCCGCCTCCTCCTCCATTCGCGGGGGAGAGGACGGGGCGAGCTCGAATGTTGTTCTTCCGCCACGCGGGGAAGACGTCGTCGATTCCGCCGCCGGCGGGCGGGCTGTCGGCCGCCATTGTCGTTGTCGCGCGGCGGTGGAAGGAGTATCATGTCATAGCTGCCGTCGAGGGACATGAACTCAAAACTCCCGAAACGGAGCACCGTCCCGGGTTGGAGAGGTTGTTGGAGACTGCCCATCTGGAGCTTGACGGGAAGCCGCTCGTCAACACGCAGCAGGCCCCTACCTGGCGCGCCAACTGTCGGCGTTTCGAGACCGAGGGGTCCCTCAGGCCGACGAGTGAGTGCCGCGTGTCCCAGCCCAGATGGGTCGAGCGCGTGGGCGAGCGCGAAGGGGGGAAAGGAGCGAGGCGGCCGGAGACCGGCGTGAGAGAGGTGGGAATCCCGCGGCCTTCGTGTTCGTCCCGCGCCCAGGTCGGGTGCGCTTGCAGTAGGGGGTTACAAGCGTCCACGCGGGTGAGGGAAGCGAGCGGCCCCAAGAGAGCGCCTGTCCCGTCCTCGTCCCGCGCGGCCAACCCTCTCTAAGAGGGCCCTGGTCCTTCCTTTTATAGATGCAAGGAGAGGATCCAGGTGTACAATGGGGGTGTAGCAGAGTGCTACGTGTCTAGCGAGGGAGAGCTAGTGCCCTGAGTACATGCCAATGTGGGAGCCGAAGAGATCTTGGAACCCAACTAGTGTGATGTCGTAGCCGTCGGAGGAGCGGCGGAGCCTGGCGGAGGGACAGCTGTCGGAGCGGTTGTGTCCTTGCTGACGTCCTCCTGCTTCCGTAAGAGAGCTGAGAGCCGCCGTCGTCACAGGGCATGCGGGGCGCCATCATTGCCTATCTGGTGGAGACAGCCAGATGGGACACCGGTCTTGTTCTCTGCGGCCCGAGTCAGCTCGGGGTAGGGTGATGATGGCGCTTCCTGTTGACGTGGCTGGCCTGCGCCCTAGGTTGGGCAACGTGGAGGCTCCTCCGAAGCCGAAGTCGAGTCTGTCTTCCATGGCCGAGGCCGAGTCCGAGCCTCTAGGTCGGGCGAGGCGGAGGTCGTCGGTAGAGGCCAGGGCGGCGTCCGAGCCCTGGGGTCGGGCGAAGCAGAGTTCGTCGTCTTCCGGGTCTTAGCCCGAGTCCGAGCCCTGGGTTGGGCGGAGCAGAGTTCGCCGTCTTCCGGGTCTTAGCCCGAGTCTGAGTCCTGGGGTCGGGCGAAGCGGAGTTCGTCGTCTTCCGGGTCTTAGCCCGAGTCCGAGCCCTGGGTCGGGCGGAGCGGAGTTCGCCGTCTTCCGGGTCTTAGCCCGAGTCCAAGCCCTGGGTCGGGCGGAGCGGAGTTCGCCGTCTTCCGGGGCTGAGCCCGAGTCCGAGCCCTGGGTCGGGCGGAGTGGAGTTCGCTGTCTTCCGGGTCTTAGCCCGAGTCCGAGCCCTGGGTCGGGCGGAGCGGAGTTCGCCGTCTTCCGGGGCTGAGCCCGAGTCCGAGCCCTGGGTCAGGCGGAGCGGAGTTCGCTGTCTTCCGGGGCTGAGCCCGAGTCCGAGCCCTGGGTCGGGCGGAGCGGAGTTCGCCGTCTTCTGGGGCTGAGCCCGAGTCCGAGCCCTGGGTCGGGCGGAGCTTCCTATGGTGCCTTTGGCAGGGCCTGGCTTCCTGTCAGCATCACTCTGTCAAGTGGCGCTGCAGTCGGAGTGGCGCAGGCGGCGCTGTCCTTCTGTCAGACCGGTCAGTGGAGCGGCGAAGTGACGGCGGTCACTTCGGCTCTGCCGGAGGGCGCGCGTCAGGATAAAGGTGTCAGGTCACCTTTGCGTTAAATGCTCCTGCGATTTGGTCGGTCGGTGCGGCGATTTAGTCAGGGTTGCTTCTTAGCGAAGGCAGGGCCTCGGGCGAGTCGAAGATGTGTCCGCCGTTGGAGGGGGGCCTCGGGCGAGACGGAAATCCTCCAGGGTCGGCTGCCCTTGTCCGAGGCTAGGCTCGGGCGAGGCGTGATCGAGTCGCTCGAATGGACTGATCCCTGACTTAATCGCACCCATCAGGCCTTTGCAGCTTTATGCTGATGGGGGTTACCAGCTGAGAATTAGGAGTCTTGAGGGTACCCCTAATTATGGTCCCCGACAATAATCTTCACCATCAAAAGTTGGTGGTTTGCCTAATGGGACGGAACATGAAGGTGTATGTTTCGGAATGCGAGGATAGCGTAGGGGGATCTTACTAAACTTCTTGCGCTCGTGGCGCTTAGAAGTTACGGACGGCGCGCCGGAGCCGGAGGTCGATGGTGATGAAGTGTCGGTCTCGTAGTATACCACCTTCCTCATCTTCTTGTGCTTGCCACCACTCCGATGCGACTTGTGGGAAGAGGATTTCTTCTCCTTCCCCTTTCCCTTGTTGCGGGACTCTTCCGATGAAGTCTTCCCATGGCTTGTAGTGGGCTTATCGCCGGTCTCCATCTCCCTCTTGGTGTGATCTCCCGACATCACTTCGAGCGGTTAGGCTCTAATGAAGCATCGGGCTCTAATACCAATTGAAAGTCGCCTAGAGGGGGGTGAATAGGGCGAAACTGAAATTTACAAAGTTAATCACAACTACAAGCCGGGTTAGCGTTAGAAATATAATCAAGTCCGGAGAGAGGGTGCAAAACAAATCGTGAGCGAACAAAGAGTGTGACACACGGATTTGTTTTACTGAGGTTCGGTTCTTGCAAACCTACTCCCCGCTGAGGTGGTCACAAAGACCGGGTCTCTTTCAACCCTTTCCCTCTCTCAAACGGTCCCTCGGACCGAGTGAGCTTCTCTTCTCAAATTAATCGGGAACAAAACTTCCCCGCAAGGACCACCACACAATTGGTGTCTCTTGCCTCGGTTACAATTGAGTTTTGATCACAAGAACAAATGAGAAAGAAAAAAGCAATCCAAGCGCAAAAGCTCAAAAGAACACAACAAATCTCTCTCACTAATCACTAATGCCTTGTGTGGAATTGGAGAGGATTTGATCACTTGGGTGTGTCTAGAATTGAATGCTAGAGCTCTTGTAAGGTGTAGAAGTGTGAAAACTTGGATGACTTGAATGAGGGGTGGTTGGGGGTATTTATAGCCCCAACCACCAAACTAGCCGTTTGGTGAAGGCTGCTGTCGACGGGCGCACCACCGGACTGTCCGGTGCGCCAGCCACGTCACCCGGCCGTTAGGGTTCGACCGTTGGAGCTCTGACGAGTGGGCCCGCCTGGCTGTCCGGTGGTGCACCGGACATGCCCTGTAGGCTGTTCGGTGCGCCACCACGCGTGTGCCTGACTTATGCGCGCTCTGGCGCGCATTAAATGCCTCTGCAGGTGACCGTTGGCGCGAAGTAGCCGTTGCTCCGCCGTTACATCGGACAGTCTGGTGTGCACCGGACATGTCCGGTGAATTATAGCGGAGCGGATTCCCGAAGCTGGCGAGTTCAGAGTTGCTCTTCCTTTGGGCACCGGACACTGTCCGGTGGTACACCGGACAGTCCGGTGAATTATAGCGGAGCCCTTTGAAAATTCCCGAAGGTGAAGAGTTCAGCTTGGAGTCCCCTGGTGCACCGGACACTGTCCGGTGGCACACCGGACAGTCCGGTGCGCCCGACCAGGGTGCCTTCGGTTGTCCCTTTGCTCTTTTGTTTGAACCCTTTCTCTTGGTCTTTTTATTGGCTTATTGTGAACCTTTGGCACCTGTAGAACTTATAAACTAGAGCAAACTAGTTAGTCCAATTATTTGTGTTGGGCAATTCAACCACCAAAATCAATTTAGGAAATAGGTGTAAGCCTAATTCCCTTTCAGTTTGAATCATGTCCTAGTAAAAAGCCTTCTACAGCCTTAGGAGCAAATTTTGATTTTCTACCTCTTTTAACAAGAATAAAACATTTGCTACCAAAGACTCTAAAATATGAAACATTGGGCTTTTTACCGGTGAGGAGTTCATAGGAAGTTTTCTTGAGGATTCGGTGTAGATACAACCGGTTGATGGCGTAGCAAGCGGTGTTGACCGCCTCGGCCCAAAACCGATCCGAAGTCTTGTACTCATCAAGCATGGTTCTTGCCATGTCCAATAGAGTTCTATTCTTCCTCTCCACTACACCATTTTGTTGTGGCATGTAGGGAGAAGAGAACTCATGCTTGATGCCCTCCTCCTCAAGAAAGCCTTCAATTTGTGAATTCTTGAACTCCGTCCCATTGTCGCTTCTAATTTTCTTGATCCATAAGTCGAACTCATTTTGAGCCTGTCTCAAGAATCCCTTTAAGGTCTCTTGGGTTTGAGATTTTTCCTATAAAAAGAACACCCAAGTGAAGCGAGAATAGTCATCCACAATAACAAGACAGTACTTACTCCCGCCGATGCTTATGTAAGCGATCGGGCCGAATAGGTCCATATGGAGGAGCTCGAGCGGTCTGTCAGTCGTTAAGATGTTCTTATGTGGATGATGAGCGCCAATTTGCTTCCCGGCTTGGCATGCGCTACAAATCCTGTCTTTCTCAAAATGAACATTGGTTAGTCCTAAAATGTGTTCTCCCTTTAGAAGCTTGTGAAGATTCTTCATCCCAACATGTGCTAGTCGGCGATGCCAGAGCCAGCCCATGTTAGTCTTAGCAATTAAGCAAGTGTCGAGTTTAGCTCTATTGAAATCAACTAAGTATAGCTGACCCTCTAACACTTCCTTAAATGTTACTGAATCATCACTTCTTCTAAAGACAGTGACACCTACATCAGTAAATAGACAGTTGCAGCCCATTTTACATAATTGAGATACGGAAAGCAAATTGTAATCTAATGAATCAACAAGAAAAACATTGGAAATGGAATGGTCAGGCGATATAGCAATTTTACCCAATCCTTTGACCAAACCTTGGTTTCCATCCCCGAATGTGATATCTCGTTGGGGATCTTGGTTTTTCTCGTAGGAGGAGAACATCTTCTTCTCCCCTGTCATGTGGTTCGTGCACCCGCTATCGATGATCCAACTTGAGCCCCCGGATGCATAAACCTACAAAACAAGTTTAGTTCTTGGTTTTAGGTACCCAAACAGTTTTGGGTCCTTTGACATTAGATACAAGAACTTTGGGTACCCAAACACAAGTCTTGGAACTCTTGTGTTTGCCCCCAACATATTTGGCAACTATTTTGCCGGATTTGTTAGTTAAAACATAAGATGCATCAAAAGTCTTAAATGAAATGCTAGGTTCATTTGATGCACTAGGAGCTTTCTTCTTAGGCAATTTAGCACGAGTTGATTGCCTAGAACTAGATGTCTCACCCTTATACATAAAAGCATGATTAGGGCCAGAGTGAGACTTCCTAGAATGAATTCTCCTAATCTTATGCTCGGGATAACCGGCAGGGTACAAAATGTAACCCTCATTATCCTGAGGCATGGGAGCCTTGCCCTTAACAAAGTTAGATATTTTTTTAGGAGGGGCATTAAGTTTGACATTGTCTACCTTTTGGAAGCCAATGCCATCCTTGATGCCAGGGCGTCTCCCACTATAAAGCATACTACGAGCAAATTTAAATTTTTCATTTTCAAGTTCATGCTCGGCAATTTTAGCATCTAATTTTGCTATATGATCATTTTGTTGTTTAATTAAAGCCATATGATCATGAATAGCATTAATGTCAACATCTCTACATATAGTGCAAATAGAAACATGTTCAATGGTAGATGTTGAGGGTTTGCAAGTTTTTAGTTCAACAATCTTAGCATGCAAAATATCATTTTCACTTCTAAGATCGGAAATGGAAGTATTGCAAACATCTAACTCTTTAGCCTTAGCAATCAATTTTTCATTTTCATATTTAAGGCTAGCAAGAGAGACCTTTAATTTCTCAATCTTAGCAATAGAAATAGCATGATCATTTCTAAGATTGACATATGAATCATCACAAACATTTGAATCAACCTTAGCAATTAAACTAGCATTTTCATTTCTAAGGTTGGCAATCAAATCATGACAAGTGCTTAGCTCACTAGATAATTTTTCACATTTTTCCCTTTCTAGAGCATAAGCATTCTTAACCTTAACATGTTTCTTATTTTCCTTAATTAGGAAGTCCTCTTGGCTATCCAAAAGTTCATCCTTATCATGAATAGCGCTAATCAATTCATTTAGCTTCTCTTTTTGTTCTATGTTAAGGTTGGCAAAAAGGGTTAACAAATTATCCTCCTCATTACTAAGAAAGGGGTTCAATCAAGAGAGCAAAGGATTTCCCGGAAGGCACCCTGGTCTAGCGCACCGGACAATGTTCGGTGCACCACCGGACAGTGTCCGGTGCACCAGGGAACTCTACGTCCAACTCTTCACCTTCGGGAATTTTCAGAGGAGCTTCGCTATAATTCACCGGACTGTCCGGTGCACCACAGGACAATGTCCGGTGCTCCAGGGGAGAGCAACTCTGAACTCGCCAGCTTTGGGAATCCGCTCCGCTATAATTCACCGGACTGTCCGGTGAGTCACCGGACAGTGTCCGGTGCACACCAGACTGTCCGGTGTGACAGCGGGGCAACGGCTACTTCGAGCGCAATGGTCGTCTGCAACGCATTAAATGCGCGCCAGCGCGCGTAGAAGAGCAGAGCACGCGCGGGTGGCACACCGGACAGCCTACAGGGCTTGTCCGGTGCACCACCGGACAGCCAGGCGGGCCCATAAGACAGAGCTCCAACGGTCGGAACCCAACGGGAGGATGACGTGGCGGCGCACCGGACACTGTCCGGTGACGCACCGGACTGTCCGGTGCGCCCATCGCCAGCAACCTTCTCCAACGGCTACATTTTGGTTGGTGGCTATAAATACCACCCCAACCGGCCACTTCAAGGTGTGGGAGCCCAAGCAACATTCCAAGTCATCTAGTTGACATACTCAAGCCCTCCCAACCGCATATATTCATTGATCCATCCTATACACAAGATTTAGACCACTACAACCAACACAAGTGCCACAAAAGAGAAAGCAAGCAAGAGAGAGCTACTCACTTGAGTTTAGCGCTAGTGCCTTGTGAGATTCCTTGAGAGATAGTGTGTGCTACATCTTTGTGTTCATTTGTGTGTGGAGTTTTGACTCCGATTGAACTTCCTCCAAAGTTTTGGAGGCTTGTAAAAGCTAGCAAGAGACACCAAAGAGTGTGGTGGTCCTTGCGGGATCGAGAGTGATCCTTGAGAAGAAGAAGAGCTCATCGATCCTTGAGTGATTGGTGGAGAGAGGGAAAGGGTTGAAAAAGACCCGTCCTTAAGTGGACTCCTCAACGGAGACTAGGCCTTCGAGGGCCGAACCTCGGTAAAACAAATCACCCATGTCCTTTGTGTTTATTGTTTGTGATTTGTTTGCTTTCCCTTACTCTAAGTTTTCTTGTGCTATTATTTGCTAATATCATTTGGTGTTGCTTCAAGTTAAATTCTCATTTAGTGAAGCAACACTTCGCAAGAAACAACTTGACTTATAGCTCTTCTCATTTAAGCCTTCTTGCTTTATTCTCATAGACTTATTAGTTGTATTGTCTTATCAATTACGCATTATTTGAAAGCAATACTCTTTTCAAGCAAGGACTTAGTTTTTATACTCCGATAATTGTATATCTTGTTCTAACCACTAATCAAGGGATCTAGTTGGGGGATAAGGTTTTAACTTTCAGGTTCCGCCTATTCACCCCCCTCTAGGCGACTATCAATTGGTATCAGAGCTAGGCACTTCATCTTGAGTCTAACAACTCGAAGTGATGGCTCGTAGAAGATCCCATAAGAACAAGAAGACCCAGGAGAACAAGGAGGTAACTCTTGAGATATTACTTTCCGATTGTTCTAATTATGATTCATGGTCTACTAGAGTGATAAATGCTTTTAGAGCGGTAGATCCACAATTAGAACAAATTTTAGACAAGAGTATTATTCCTCTTAACTATGCTAGGGAAAATGCCTCCGAAGAAGATTTAAGATGTATACGCTTAAACTATCTAGCTTATGACATCTTAAGTAAATCCCTTAGCAAAGAAGATTATCATGCCTTCATAATAAAATATGACAAACCCATTTGTGATGTGCATGGTATTTGGACTAGAATTAAAAACAAATTTGACGAGTCCAAATATGATAGTTCATTTTGTGCTTCTAGTTCCTTTGGTATTTGTGAAACTAACCCTTTGAAGGAAGAAGAAGAAAATGAACGATGGAGACCAAACGATGAATCCACCTCTCCAAAAGGTTTGTCTTCCCGTTTCGATTCCCACATATGTTGTGTGGCTAATGAAAATGATAGCGGAAGCACAAATGAGGATGAGGAGGAAGAAAGAAGCTTCATGCTCAAACTTCTAGAAAGAGCGAGAGAGCAAAGCGAAGCTCGTTAAAGGCTAGAAAATATTCTCTCCATGAAAATGCAATGCTTTGACGAGTTGACTAAAGAACATGAGGAGCTAAAGTGCTCTCATGTTGATTTGGTCCAAAGGTATGAAACTATTTCAATTGAGCAAGATAACGCTTTACATTGTATCGCTCAATTAGTAAATAAGAATACCTTGCTTAAGGATCAAGTAGAAAAGCTAAAAGTTGAAAATCTAGCTTTTCAAGAAAAATATGATATGCTTCTATGTTCTCATGAAAATCTTATGAATGATCATATCATATTAAATATTGCTCATGAGGTTGTATTAGAAAACTTAAAATCCCAACAACCTCACCTATGCACATGTATTCAAATTGATACTATATTACCATGTGCTAATGCTTGTTGTCCGTCGACAAGCAAACCTTCCTTTGAGCTAGAATTTGCAGGAACAAAAGATGATACATATCAAGAGCTCAAAGAAGAAAATGAGAGGCTAAAGATGAACTTGACACAACTAAAAGGGAAATGCATTGCTCAACCTACTCAAGATAACCGTGATCACATGGTGAAGAAGCTTGAGACGGGAACAACTGTGGCATGCACTACATCCCTTGAAGAAAATGTCAAGGATTTGAGGATTGCCAAGAGGAAGAAACAAAAGATGAAATTCAATACTGTCGGGGACCATAATTAGGGGTACCCTCAAGACTCCTAATTCTCAGCTGGTAACCCCCATCAGCATAAAGCTGCAAAGGCCTGATGGGTGCGATTAAGTCAAGGATCAGTCCATTCGAGCGACTCGATCACGCCTCGCCCGAGCCTAGCCTCGGACAAGGGCAGCCGACCCCGGAGGATTTCCGTCTCGCCCGAGGCCCCCTCCAACGGCGGACACATCTTCGGCTCGCCCGAGGCCCTGCCTTCGCTAAGAAGCAACCCTGACTAAATCGCCGCACCGACCGACCAAATCGCAGGAGCATTTAACGCAAAGGTGGCCTGACGCCTTGATCCTGACGCGCGCCCTCCGGTAGAGCCGAAGTGACCGCCGTCACTTCGCCGCTCCACTGACCGGTCTGACAGAAGGACAGCGCCGCCTGCGCCACTCCGACTGCAGCGCCACTTGACAGAGTGATGCTGACAGGAAGCCAGGCCCTGCCAAAGGCACCATAGGAAGCTCCGCCCGACCCAGGGCTCGGACTCGGGCTAAGACCCGGAAGACGGCGAACTCCGCTCCGCCCGACCCAGGGCTCGGACTCGGGCTAAGACCCGGAAGACGGCGAACTCCGCTCCGCCCAACCTAGGGCTCGGACTGTAACACTATAAAAGTCATCAAATAAAATAATACATTTAGTTTGTTAGTGGTATTTATTTTAATAAATTTTTCATTGAAGTGTTTGTTATTTATTTTATTCGGAATGATTTTTGATTGCTCATAAGTAATTTTGAATATTGAATAACATTTCTTCTTAAATTAAAATTCACATAAATAATTTAATAAATATTAGTCTAAGAATTAATATTTTATTTATAAATAATTTTGGTTGGATTATTACGAATTTTATGGTTATTTGAACAAGTATTTCGAAATTTTGAAAAGGAAATAAAAAAAAGAAAAAAAAACAAACCTAAACTAAACCCTAAAGCCTTTTGGCCCACTAGGGGCCCATCATATCCCTAACCCTAGCCGCCTCCCACTGCTCCACCCTGTTGACGCCGCCGCCCCTGGCTACTGCACAGCCGCCGCTCCTGCTTCCTCACCTGCACCCGGCCTCTCTCTCTCCTCCCTCCTCTCTCCTCTCTCGGCCTTCCTTGCCCGCGCGTCCCAGGCTGCCAGGCCGCCGCGCCGAGCACGTAACCCGACGCCGAGCGCCCCTACTCGCGCGTCAGGCGCCAGGCCACCTTGCCTCGACGTCGCCTGCCCAGACGCAAGCTCGAGCGCCCCTGCCTGATGCCGCCCGCGCCCAGCCACTCGCTGCCCCGTGCACCAGACGCTGGACACGCACGCACCAGGCGACCCCGAAGCCAGCGCGCGACACGACCCCGAGCCTCGACGCGCCGCGCGACCTCGACCGTGTCGAGCCCGTCCGTTTCTTCTTCGCGAGTAATGAAGTTCAATGCGTCCGTTCTCCCTCTCCCATTACTCTCATCCATGAACGCCATGAACGCCATCAATGGTGCCTTAAACCCGTCGGCCGCCCTTTACTCTCCCTCCCCTGGCGACCTCTCTCTATAAAAGCGCAGCCGAGTCCTTGTCCCTCTCCATCCCCAAGCTCGCCCTCTCTCTCCCTCGCTCTCCTCGTGTTCACGCCACGCTCGCAGCCGTATCCGTTGCCGGAGCCCCGCCCGACGTCGAGAACCCCTGCCCGCCATTGCCGTGTACCTCTGCTGCTCGCCGTGCATTAGCACCTCGCCCGCCAGCCCACCGGCCCGCAACATCGTCACCACATCGTTGTCGTTGCTCGCTGAAGCTCCACCTATCTCGCCGTGCTGCGATCCGCGCAAGCAGCTGCAACGAGTTTGTCGTCGATGATCCCTTGAAGTTCGCCCACACCGTTCCGCTCGTCGACACTGTGTACGAATTCTGCGTCAAGGCCTTCTATTCCCTTCCGACCGAAGCCGCAACTGCTTGCTATATGACGAACGTAAGATTAAGAAGGTGTAATTGTTTTTAGTTTCATACGCCTGTTCTAAATACTTCAAAGTTAATATTGTTCACATGTTTTCGTAATTTAAATCTGACCTGTGACTGTTATAAATATTTTATACGTAGTTTTCTAATTATGAAAAGTTAAAAAGAAAGGTAGATCACATTTTCCTAAGCAAACGTACTAAATAAACAACTATATAATTACCTTTTATGATTATATTTAAGTATTTCATATTTAAATACATGTTTGATTTTAGAGATGCGATGTATATGTGTAGCCAAAATCGAACCCCGCGACAATACTTTGAATATGCGTATAATTTTATAATTTTAAAAATGAGTACAGTCACTATTCACTACTTCCGTGATTTCATACTAGAAAACATTTACAAATTTGATTTCGCTTTAGTGTGTGGAATAATAATTGTCAGTAGTATTTTAAGTGTAAACTTATTTGCATGAAGGTAATAGAAGAAATGCTAAGCCACATATTTTCGGTCAGATGAAAATATATATTTTACTATTCACGATAAATGTATTAATAAGTATATCTCTTAATTATTTAGAATTAGTAAGCTATTTATTCATGTCATAATAACCATGAATAGGTTATTAAAAGTCCCATTTAGTAATTTATAATTAATTCTAGTATATTAATGTTAGAAGAATTAAATAAACACTTTTTAGTTATACGTATAAATTCTATTTAGAAAAGAAAGGAGAAAATTGAAATAGTAGAATTTATAATAATGTTAAAATGACTTAACTAGACACTCATACTTTTCTAATGAAGAAATTGATAGTTATGTTGATAAATATAGGTTTCTTACTAAAGAATTAGATAATTTGTTTCTAGTTCAAAATGACCTTTTAATAAACATCATGATTTTGATTTAATAAGATTCATTATAGATGTTTAAGTGTAGCCGTACTAAATAGTAATATGTCATATAACTTTTCTAATAATGATATAATGGCTTAATTTAGTGCTCACACTGTCATAACTAAAATGATAGTTAATAAATATAGTATTTATTTTAATTATCTGGATCATTTATCCCTACAATAGAATTAAAGGTAATTAATAGACTAATTATCCTTTATCATAATCAAACCGATAGTCAATTTGTTCTTAACTAGATTTATGGCAGGATTAATGATTTCATAGAATTTACACCACATTATATACGAATCACTTAGTTTTTCTTAAAGGATAAAATAAATAAGAGTTTAAGTTCTTTTATGACTTAAAAATGTTACTTTATATATATTGACTTCAAATATAATATTATAGGCCATATGCTTTTAATGACATTAAATGATAGTTATGCATTCATTATCTTTGGTATAAAAATCCACTAAAGGCTCATAACCTAACTCGTCTTAAATAGGTGATCAATAATATAATTATGATCTTTTCACATAAAACCTATTTAGACTTATATCTTAAATTATCATAAGTGAATGGTTAACAATATGCTCCATAATGCTTCTACAATTAATAACGCGTTTCGTAGCCCATTAACATTAGATATAACATACATCTTTTCTAAAATGTTAAAAAGGTTTAATATTGTTATAACGTGTTCTATCATCTTATAAACCCTTAACCTTAGATGTATCACATATGACGTTTTATAAAGATTAAATTGATGAACCAAATATTTGTATATTTTAATTAAGATATTTTTAAGCTTATGTCTTGTTTTATAAAGTATAGATCACACATTTTTTTGAAAAGAATACCCTCTTATTATAACCATTACTTGCGATGTTTTGAAAAACGAACGCTCTTTTCGTTAGGCTTTCTTTTAGCTTTACGTATGATGAATGTTGTATGTTATTGAATGGTGTTTGCTCTTCTTGTTTGTTTGTGTGATATTCAGTGGTTGATCTAGTAGTTAAGAATCAAGATCTATTCCGATCCGTGGAAGAACCTCAAGTTTCATTAAGCAAGGCAAGTGGACTTCTCCCTCTGCATACTCTGTTTGATCCCAAACAATACATTTAATAAAGTTTATTCTTTTGGATATATATGCATAATTTGACGGGTTACCTATTTAGATAACCTTTCCAACCTTATTCCTTGATCAAACCTGGGAATTATAATTTAATCAAGTAGCTATGCTATTGCTACAACTTAACTTTATGCAGTCACTCCCGCTTATGATATTAATGTTCCAAATGGTAAGTTTACTTTATTGTTGTTAACCCGATGGTTAAACAAGATTATTGCATATTAATTGGAACATGGAGTGACCACCCGGGAAAACAGTGCTACCATGAGAACTATCATGGCTCTGGTCTTGGCTAAATAACTAGGGAAGTCTTATGTTGGGTGCTGGTCGTGGTTGACAGGAACGGGGGCACCTGGCAAGCTCTTATAGTTCCGGCTCAGGCAGATTGGATACGGGCATAGTTCCCAAAGCTTTACCCTGCAGTCTGGGCTATAAGTTGGTTACGTTAGGTGTGCTTTATGCAGTTTGACCATTTCCAGCATTTGCGTAATGAGGACTCTAGGGAGAAGCCTCGTAGTGAGACCCTGGCCATTCACCTCGGAAGTGAATATGGGTCTAGCTAACCCAGGCTAAAAGGGAATCGCGACTCATGGGTAAAGATGCGCCACCTCTGCAGAGTGTAAAACTGATATATCAGCCGTGCTCACGGTTATGAGCAGCCTGGACTCCTCACATGATAATTGAACTTGAAGATGGAAATAAATCGAGATCCGATGATCTGACAATGGTTTGCTTAAGTGGTTTTCACTTAAGTGTTTTTGAAATACTCTTGTACCTTTGCTTAATGGAAATACTTGGGATTCACACTTATTAGTAAGACAGGTGTTGTTAATAAAATGTTGACCAACTAAAATGCCTACTGCTCAACCTCAGCCTCACCTTGTTAGACCTTGCATTAGTTTTTCCCCCACTTGCTGAGCCCCGACCATAAGTGAGCTCACCCTTGCTTAATTTTGATCAGAAGTTGCAGATGAAGATATGATGCTGAACTCCATGGATGCTAGTCTAGTGATACCCCCGGTCATCTTCCTGTGGATGGATGTCCATGTTCGCTGTACTTTGATGAATAAAGGTTAAGACATTATGTCTGTTTGAAGTGTAATATGTTAATAAAGTCGTTATTTACGCTTTTATGCATTGTTCTTTTGATATATTACACTTGTGACGTCAACATATGTGTGGAAATAGATCCTGGCACACATATGCTATGCGCCCGGCTCTGTCCTTAGAAACGGGTGTGACAGAAGTGGTATCAAAGCAATGTGACCGTAGGTCGCTAGATTAGTTAGAAATGGAAAGCCCAGTCAGTCTTTCAAAGCTTGATATATTTTCCTCCATAAAAACTTACTTTATACAAAAACTCGTCTCTTTTATCTTCAACCATTCTTGTCTGATTTTTGGTCTATCAGAAGGTTCTAATGAGAAGCATTGCAAGATGATCAAGCTAGGATTGCGGAACTTGAAGCGAAGTTTGCTAGAAGAAACCTTTTCGAAGCTATCAACGATGCCATATTCTCTGTCTTATCCCCACTCCGCAAGAAGTTTTGTTATGGATCCCCTGGGTCTATTATTTTACTTCTTGGCTAAGGTGATAGGATTGTTCTTTAGTATTAAGATTTTCGACTAGATCGGTAATGGCGATATTATATTATATTATAAGTGGTTTTCTAATCCCTAATATGGCTATATAACCCTTGACTGCTTATACTTTTTTTTTCTTGCCATTGTATTGCCACTCTTGCGCAATATCTACCTTGATATATTAAACCTATGCCTCTTTATTTTGTCTCCTTGATAATACTTTCTCCCTAACTCACTACATATCCTTGGTTATATCATTTATCCTCACTTTAATAGTTCATGGTTATCTTATTTCACTCTTGGCCACCAACAAATATGTCTTGTCTAACTCCTTGATAATTCTTACCTAACTCCTTGATATTCTAATATCTTTCTTATTCCAAACCTTGTCTCACCTTTTGTTTTGGTTGAATGAGTAGAATTGGATTGTGTTGTGCTGGTATGCTTGAATTCATTGTCCTTTGTGTTCATGTTTGATTTGCTTCTTTAAAATGATTGTTGGTGTATTGTGTGACTTTTGTCCACAATGACATCAGTTAGCTAGGTAAAACCTTAGATAGATGGGTTTTCTCTGCTCCCCAGAATCTGTCTTTGCTCAACCCTTATCGTCCCTTCCATTTTTCCATACCCATACAGATGTCAGACCTTGGAATGTCAACTACAAGTGATGTCACTAAATGCAAAGAATGTGGTGTGTTGGCAAGTCAAAACAACACTATAAATAAAACAGCTGACGAACAGACATTCAAGACCCAAAAGGATGCACAACCGAACCAACAGACAAGTGAACTTGGAACATGTTGTTGTTGTGAGTACTATGGAATTCCTTGTCGCCAGATCAGTATAAACGAAAGTGAAACTACAAAACAGAAGAACCGGATTTTGTTTTCTGGCATAAAAAGTCAATGGTCTCCCCAAGAACGACTAATAGCAGATGCACTGTCAGACGATGAATTGCTAGGTATTCCAAAAAGAAAACATCACAAGGATGCCCAGCCCCAAGAAGAAATACATGAGTGTTACATTGATGGATGGACTATTACTTGCACACAGTTTCAGCCTCGTCGTCGCATCAGTTCCAAGAAACGAAAAGGGAACCATGGAAAAAGTCAAGAAATAACTTCAAGAAAAGCTTGCTATCACTGTGGACGTGAAGGTCATTACTTCCGTAACTGTCCTGAGAAGAGTTCACTACATATCACCCCCGAGATGAAGCTATCTCAGTCTTCAGACATGGAATATGAACAAAAATGCACAGAAACTTTTACCAACAACGTAAAGACAACTCCACCATGTAACTTATCAAGTCGTGCTTGCTTTGGCTGTGGTGATATCAGCCATCTTGTTAATGGTTGTCCTAAGAAGGATGTGGAGATCAATAAGGTCCAAAAGAAAAGACAACACCCTCAAACCCATGCATCAACAAAGAATAAACAACAGAAAGAGTCCACAGGAAGGATAAGTTATGCAGTGACAGGAACCATTCCATATGATGATGCAGTAATTTTTGGAACACTAGCCATTCACACAATCATTGCCACCGTGTTGTATGATCCTCGTACAACACATTCTCTTATCAGTGCCCAGTTTGCAACAAAGTATGGTATCTTCAAGTGTCCCTTGAGATCAAGGAAGACCATCAGTACACCTGAAGGAAAAATGTTAGTAAACTACATATGTCCAAAAGTAAGTGTTAAAATCAATGGTATAGATTTTTCAGCTGATCTCCTAGTGATAGAATCAATGGGAAAGGATGTGATTCTTGGAAGGAATTGGTTACAAAGAACTAAAGCGGTAATCCAACATACTAAGAGAACCATATGTTTGGAAACTCCATCTGGAGAGACAATAGTAGTTGAAGACAATCGACCTCCAGCTCTGAAGATTGGTACATCTGACAGGGAAAAATAATATATCATTTAGCTAGAAGAAGGAGTATGTCTCACGAAAAAAAAAGTCAAGTTGTTGCCCCTTTCAAGATTTGTAATCGTGCTAAGTGATATATGAATAAATTTGGAGAATATCTCGCACCTATTGTGTTTTGCCTCTTTATAAAGAAAATAAAGTATGGTGTCATCTACTATATGCAAACAATGTGGTGCTCTATTCTAGTTGCCCTAAAAGTCCCGCTCAAGTCTTTCTCCCAATTTGTGTTCAAAGAAATACTCTTGGATCAGAAAGATTATTTGGATACCATGCTCTGAAATCTATAAAGTTCAGAAGATCTATGTTAAGGATTGTAACACTTGTATGCTCTTGTAGTATGATGAAGCTAGGAGAAACTTGAAACCATCCTTGCTCCTTGACTAATCTTATTTTGGAAATAAAAAAAAAGTTGTGTTCGCTCTTTATCTTAATGTCATACAAGCCCCTTATGCAGTCTGTCTCACTAACTCTTTTACCCTCTGACTAGATGATGAACCCCAATGGAAAGGAAGTAAATGGTGCCAACGACAATATTTCTACCTTAACAACTATGAACGAGAAAAATGAGTCACAGAGATATTCAATGAATGGAATGAAGAACAACAAAAGGAATAGAAAAATGTTTGGATACATGATTAGTCCACCTCAACCACAAGCAAAAGCCCCGAAACACATGAATACCCAAACAGAAGAATCAAGTCAGACTCAGCTATATGAGATACAGACACCCAATCAACCCTCACCCCCTGTTGATCAAGCAAAGTTGACTCGCAAAGAACTCAAAGCAAGAGGTGCTTGCTACTACTGCAAAAACGAAGGACATCTTATTCGCGAATGCCCCAAGAAGCGTCTAGACCGAACAAAGAAGAAAGCTGCCAAGCATGACCTAAGCAATACTTCAGGAGACCCACCATTTTATAAGTATGATGATGAAGGTCGCCTGATTAGCATACCTTGCGGAGCAAAGAAGTAGGGAAGTTTCTCGATATTGGAGGAGTTCAATGTGAACTAAGAACCTACAAATAACCATGTATCTCCTTTGCCTTCGTGCTAGCCTTCCCTAATCTCGAGGACGAGATTCTTTTTAAGAGGGGTAGATTTGTAACACTATAAAAGTCATCAAATAAAATAATACATTTAGTTTGTTAGTGGTATTTATTTTAATAAATTTTTCATTGAAGTGTTTGTTATTTATTTTATTCGGAATGATTTTTGATTGCTCATAAGTAATTTTGAATATTGAATAACATTTCTTCTTAAATTAAAATTCACATAAATAATTTAATAAATATTAGTCTAAGAATTAATATTTTATTTATAAATAATTTTGGTTGGATTATTACGAATTTTATGGTTATTTGAACAAGTATTTCGAAATTTTGAAAAGGAAATAAAAAAAAGAAAAAAAAACAAACCTAAACTAAACCCTAAAGCCTTTTGGCCCACTAGGGGCCCATCATATCCCTAACCCTAGCCGCCTCCCACTGCTCCACCCTGTTGACGCCGCCGCCCCTGGCTACTGCACAGCCGCCGCTCCTGCTTCCTCACCTGCACCCGGCCTCTCTCTCTCCTCCCTCCTCTCTCCTCTCTCGGCCTTCCTTGCCCGCGCGTCCCAGGCTGCCAGGCCGCCGCGCCGAGCACGTAACCCGACGCCGAGCGCCCCTACTCGCGCGTCAGGCGCCAGGCCACCTTGCCTCGACGTCGCCTGCCCAGACGCAAGCTCGAGCGCCCCTGCCTGATGCCGCCCGCGCCCAGCCACTCGCTGCCCCGTGCACCAGACGCTGGACACGCACGCACCAGGCGACCCCGAAGCCAGCGCGCGACACGACCCCGAGCCTCGACGCGCCGCGCGACCTCGACCGTGTCGAGCCCGTCCGTTTCTTCTTCGCGAGTAATGAAGTTCAATGCGTCCGTTCTCCCTCTCCCATTACTCTCATCCATGAACGCCATGAACGCCATCAATGGTGCCTTAAACCCGTCGGCCGCCCTTTACTCTCCCTCCCCTGGCGACCTCTCTCTATAAAAGCGCAGCCGAGTCCTTGTCCCTCTCCATCCCCAAGCTCGCCCTCTCTCTCCCTCGCTCTCCTCGTGTTCACGCCACGCTCGCAGCCGTATCCGTTGCCGGAGCCCCGCCCGACGTCGAGAACCCCTGCCCGCCATTGCCGTGTACCTCTGCTGCTCGCCGTGCATTAGCACCTCGCCCGCCAGCCCACCGGCCCGCAACATCGTCACCACGTCGTTGTCGTTGCTCGCTGAAGCTCCACCTATCTCGCCGTGCTGCGATCCGCGCAAGCAGCTGCAACGAGTTTGTCGTCGATGACCCCTTGAAGTTCGCCCACACCGTTCCGCTCGTCGACACTGTGTACGAATTCTGCGTCAAGGCCTTCTATTCCCTTCCGACCGAAGCCGCAACTGCTTGCTATATGACGAACGTAAGATTAAGAAGGTGTAATTGTTTTTAGTTTCATACGCCTGTTCTAAATACTTCAAAGTTAATATTGTTCACATGTTTTCGTAATTTAAATCTGACCTGTGACTGTTATAAATATTTTATACGTAGTTTTCTAATTATGAAAAGTTAAAAAGAAAGGTAGATCACATTTTCCTAAGCAAACGTACTAAATAAACAACTATATAATTACCTTTTATGATTATATTTAAGTATTTCATATTTAAATACATGTTTGATTTTAGAGATGCGATGTATATGTGTAGCCAAAATCGAACCCCGCGACAATACTTTGAATATGCGTATAATTTTATAATTTTAAAAATGAGTACAGTCACTATTCACTACTTCCGTGATTTCATACTAGAAAACATTTACAAATTTGATTTCGCTTTAGTGTGTGGAATAATAATTGTCAGTAGTATTTTAAGTGTAAACTTATTTGCATGAAGGTAATAGAAGAAATGCTAAGCCACATATTTTCGGTCAGATGAAAATATATATTTTACTATTCACGATAAATGTATTAATAAGTATATCTCTTAATTATTTAGAATTAGTAAGCTATTTATTCATGTCATAATAACCATGAATAGGTTATTAAAAGTCCCATTTAGTAATTTATAATTAATTCTAGTATATTAATGTTAGAAGAATTAAATAAACACTTTTTAGTTATACGTATAAATTCTATTTAGAAAAGAAAGGAGAAAACTGAAATAGTAGAATTTATAATAATGTTAAAATGACTTAACTAGACACTCATACTTTTCTAATGAAGAAATTGATAGTTATGTTGATAAATATAGGTTTCTTACTAAAGAATTAGATAATTTGTTTCTAGTTCAAAATGACCTTTTAATAAACATCATGATTTTGATTTAATAAGATTCATTATAGATGTTTAAGTGTAGCCGTACTAAATAGTAATATGTCATATAACTTTTCTAATAATGATATAATGGCTTAATTTAGTGCTCACACTGTCATAACTAAAATGATAGTTAATAAATATAGTATTTATTTTAATTATCTGGATCATTTATCCCTACAATAGAATTAAAGGTAATTAATAGACTAATTATCCTTTATCATAATCAAACCGATAGTCAATTTGTTCTTAACTAGATTTATGGCAGGATTAATGATTTCATAGAATTTACACCACATTATATACGAATCACTTAGTTTTTCTTAAAGGATAAAATAAATAAGAGTTTAAGTTCTTTTATGACTTAAAAATGTTACTTTATATATATTGACTTCAAATATAATATTATAGGCCATATGCTTTTAATGACATTAAATGATAGTTATGCGTTCATTATCTTTGGTATAAAAATCCACTAAAGGCTCATAACCTAACTCGTCTTAAATAGGTGATCAATAATATAATTATGATCTTTTCACATAAAACCTATTTAGACTTATATCTTAAATTATCATAAGTGAATGGTTAACAATATGCTCCATAATGCTTCTACAATTAATAACGCGTTTCGTAGCCCATTAACATTAGATATAACATACATCTTTTCTAAAATGTTAAAAAGGTTTAATATTGTTATAACGTGTTCTATCATCTTATAAACCCTTAACCTTAGATGTATCACATATGACGTTTTATAAAGATTAAATTGATGAACCAAATATTTGTATATTTTAATTAAGATATTTTTAAGCTTATGTCTTGTTTTATAAAGTATAGATCACACATTTTTTTGAAAAGAATACCCTCTTATTATAACCATTACTTGCGATGTTTTGAAAAACGAACGCTCTTTTCGTTAGGCTTTCTTTTAGCTTTACGTATGATGAATGTTGTATGTTATTGAATGGTGTTTGCTCTTCTTGTTTGTTTGTGTGATATTCAGTGGTTGATCTAGTAGTTAAGAATCAAGATCTATTCCGATCCGTGGAAGAACCTCAAGTTTCAATAAGCAAGGCAAGTGGACTTCTCCCTCTGCATACTCTGTTTGATCCCAAACAATACATTTAATAAAGTTTATTCTTTTGGATATATATGCATAATTTGACGGGTTACCTATTTAGATAACCTTTCCAACCTTATTCCTTGATCAAACCTGGGAATTATAATTTAATCAAGTAGCTATGCTATTGCTACAACTTAACTTTATGCAGTCACTCCCGCTTATGATATTAATGTTCCAAATGGTAAGTTTACTTTATTGTTGTTAACCCGATGGTTAAACAAGATTATTGCATATTAATTGGAACATGGAGTGACCACCCGGGAAAACAGTGCTACCATGAGAACTATCATGGCTCTGGTCTTGGCTAAATAACTAGGGAAGTCTTATGTTGGGTGCTGGTCGTGGTTGACAGGAACGGGGGCACCTGGCAAGCTCTTATAGTTCCGGCTCAGGCAGATTGGATACGGGCATAGTTCCCAAAGCTTTACCCTGCAGTCTGGGCTATAAGTTGGTTACGTTAGGTGTGCTTTATGCAGTTTGACCATTTCCAGCATTTGCGTAATGAGGACTCTAGGGAGAAGCCTCGTAGTGAGACCCTGGCCATTCACCTCGGAAGTGAATATGGGTCTAGCTAACCCAGGCTAAAAGGGAATTGCGACTCATGGGTAAAGATGCGCCACCTCTGCAGAGTGTAAAACTGATATATCAGCCGTGCTCACGGTTATGAGCAGCCTGGACTCCTCACATGATAATTGAACTTGAAGATGGAAATAAATCGAGATCCGATGATCTGACAATGGTTTGCTTAAGTGGTTTTCACTTAAGTGTTTTTGAAATACTCTTGTACCTTTGCTTAATGGAAATACTTGGGATTCACACTTATTAGTAAGACAGGTGTTGTTAATAAAATGTTGACCAACTAAAATGCCTACTGCTCAACCTCAGCCTCACCTTGTTAGACCTTGCATTAGTTTTTCCCCCACTTGCTGAGCCCCGACCATAAGTGAGCTCACCCTTGCTTAATTTTGATCAGAAGTTGCAGATGAAGATATGATGCTGAACTCCATGGATGCTAGTCTAGTGATACCCCCGGTCATCTTCCTGTGGATGGATGTCCATGTTCGCTGTACTTTGATGAATAAAGGTTAAGACATTATGTCTGTTTGAAGTGTAATATGTTAATAAAGTCGTTATTTACGCTTTTATGCATTGTTCTTTTGATATATTACACTTGTGACGTCAACATATGTGTGGAAATAGATCCTGGCACACATATGCTATGCGCCCGGCTCTGTCCTTAGAAACGGGTGTGACACGGACTCGGGCTAAGACCCGAAAGACGACGAACTCCGCTCCGCCCGACCCAGGGCTCAGACTCGGGCTAAGACCCGGAAGACGACGAACTCCGCTTCGCCCGACCCCAGGGCTCGGACTCGGGCTAAGACCCGGAAGACGGTGAACTCCGCTCCGCCCGACCTAGGGCTCGGACTCGGGCTAAGACCCGGAAGACGGCGAACTCCGCTCCGCCCGACCCAGGGCTCGGACTCGGGCTAAGACCCGGAAGGCGACGAACTCCGCTTCGCCCGGCCCCACGGCTCGGACGCCGCCCTGGCCTCTGCCTACGACCTCCGCCTCACCCGACCCAGGGGCTCGGACTCGGCCTCGGCCATGGAAGACAGACTCGACTTCGGCTTCGGAGGAGCCTCCACGTCGCCCAACCTAGGGCGCAGGCCAGCCACGTCAACAGGAAGCGCCATCATCACCCTACCCCGAGCTGACTCGGGCCGCAGAGAACAAGACCGGTGTCCCATCTGGCTGTCTCCACCAGATAGGCAATGATGGCGCCCCGCATGCCCTGTGACGACGGCGGCTCTCAGCTCTCTTACGGAAGCAGGAGGACGTCAGCAAGGACACAACCGCTCCGATAGCTGTCCCTCCGCCAGGCTCCGCCGCTCCTCCGACGGCCACGACATCACGCTAGTTGGGTTCCAAGATCTCTCCGGCTGCCACATTGGCATGTACTCAGGGCACTAGCTCTCCCTCGCTAGACA
This sequence comes from Zea luxurians, assembly GCA_029449295.1. Taxonomy (NCBI): domain Eukaryota; kingdom Viridiplantae; phylum Streptophyta; class Magnoliopsida; order Poales; family Poaceae; genus Zea; species Zea luxurians. Next base: position 35,616,923 of record JAOPSE010000001.1, on the reverse strand, counting down.
CGTAGCACTCTGCTACACCCCCATTGTACACCTGGATCCTCTCCTTGCGTCTATAAAAGGAAGGACCAGGGCCCTCTTAGAGAGGGTTGGCCGCGCGGGACGAGGACGGGACAGGCGCTCTCTTGGGGCCGCTCGCTTCCCTCACCCGCGTGGACGCTTGTAACCCCCTACTGCAAGCGCACCCGACCTGGGCGTGGGACGAACACGAAGGTCGCGGGATTCCCACCTCTCTCACGCCGGTCTCCGGCCGCCTCGCTCCTTTCCCCCCTTCGCGCTCGCCCACGCGCTCGACCCATCTGGGCTGGGACATGTGGCACTCACTCGTCGGCCTGAGGGACCCCCCGGTCTCGAAACGCCGACAGTTGGCGCGCCAGGTAGGGGCCTGCTGCGTGTTGACGAGCGGCTTCCCGTCAAGCTCTAGATGGGCAGTCTCCAACAACCTCTCCAACCCGGGACGGTGCTCCGTTTCGGGAGTTTTGAGTTCATGTCCCTCGACGGCAGCTACGACATGATAGTCCTTCCACCGCCGCGCGACAACGACAATGGCGGCCGACAGCCCGCCCGCCGGCGGCGGAATCGACGACGTCTTCCCCGCGTGGCGGAAGAACAACATTCGAGCTCGCCCCATCCTCTCCCCGCCAACGGAGGAGGAGGCGGGGCAACCAAGGCCAAGCAGGAGGCCGCGCCTCGTCGGCTGTCGAGCGAGTTGACGTCCCTAGCACCCCAACGGGGGGCGCGTTGGGCGTCGATCTCGCGTTTGAGACGAAGGCGAGCGCCGTCTCCCCGCGACACGCCAATACCGAGCAAGTGGACGACGCCAGCGCGCTTGCGAAAAGCTTGCAGGACGTCGCCCTCGTACCGGAGGCGACGATGCGGCCAGTCCTCGACGTGACTTCATCGCCGCTCGACGACCAAACGGTACCAACCGATTCCCATCCTACGTCATTTGTACTCAGCCTCAACCCGCCTAGCAATCTTGCTTTGGCGGGCGCCCTTGTAGAGGCGAGTACAAACCCTCTGGGGTTTCGCTTGCGGTCGCCTTGGGACCGGCTGACGGACGTCTCGACCCGCGGGCCCTCTGGGTCCGAGGAAGATGACGACCCCAACATCTGTTGGGATTTCTCTGGATTTGGCAACCCCAGTGCCATGCGGAACTTCATGACCGCATGTGACTACTGCCTCTCCGACTGTTCCGACGGTAGCCGCAGCCTCGACGACGAGGACTGCGGCCCAAGCCGCGAATGTTTCTACGTCGATCTGGGGGGTCCCTCCCAAGGCAACCATCTCGGCATGCCGGAGGACGGTGCTCCCCCTGGGCCGGTGCCTCGCGCTGACATCCCGCGGGAGCTAGCTGTGGTCCCCGTTCCGGCGGGGGGTTATGACCCACAGCTTGAGCAAGTCCGCGGGGCGCAGGCCAGGATCGACGAGGGAGCAGGAGTGCTTGAGCCGATCCGCCGGGACGTCGGGCAGGCATGGGCGGGCCAACCCCCGGCCGGAGAAATACGTCACCTGCCCCAGGGTCTCCAGCACCGCGTCGCCGATGTCGTCAGGGTCAGGCCACCACCTGCATCTAGTGGGGTCGGTCAGAACCTGGCCACAGCAGCGATGCTCCTCCGCGCGATGCCGGAGCCATCCACCACCGAGGGTCGGCGAATCCAGGGAGAACTCAAAAATCTCCTGGAAGGCGCCACGGTCCGACGGGCCGAGAGCACTGCCTCCCGAAGGCAAGGATACCCCTCGGAACCTCATGCCGCGACCTCCCGATTCATGCGGGAAGCCTCGGTCTACACCGGGCGCACGCGCAACACCGCGCCTGCGGCCCCGGGCCACCTCGGCAACGAGCGCCATCACCGCGACCGTCGAGCCCACCTCGACGAGAGGGTGCGCCGAGGCTATCACCCCAGGCGTGGGGGACGCTACGACAGCAGGGAGGATCGGAGTCCCTCACCCGAACCACCCGGTCCGCAGGCCTTCAGCCGGGCCATCCGGCGGGCACCGTTCCTGACCCGGTTCTGACCCCCGACTACTATCACAAAGTACTCGGGGGAAACGAGGCCGGAATTGTGGCTCGCGGACTACCGCCTGGCCTGCCAACTGGGTGGAACGGACGACGACAACCTCATCATCCGCAACCTCCCCCTGTTCCTCTCCGACACCGCTCGCGCCTGGTTGGAGCACCTGCCTCCGAGGCAGATCTCCAACTGGGATGACCTGGTCCAAGCCTTCGTCAGAAATTTCCAGGGCACGTATGTGCGCCATGGGAATTCCTGGGACCTCCGAAGCTGCCAACAGCAGCCGGGAGAGTCTCTTCGGGACTACATCCGGCGATTCTCGAAGCAGCGCACCGAGCTGCCCAACATCACTGACTCAGATGTCATCGGCGCGTTCCTTGCCGGCACCACCTGCCGCGACCTGGTGAGCAAGTTGGGTCGCAAGACCCCCACCAGGGCGAGCGAGCTGATGGACATCGCCACCAAGTTCGCCTCTGGCCAGGAGGCGGTCGAGGCTATCTTCCGAAAGGACAAGCAGCCCCAGGGCCGCCCGTCGGAAGATGCTCCCGAGGCGTCTACTCCGTGCGGCGCCAAGAAGAAGGGCAAGAAGAAGTCGCAAGCGAAACGCGACGCCGCCGACGCGGACCTTGTCGCCGCCGCCGAGTACAAGAACCCTCGGAAGCCCCCCGGAGGTGCCAACCTCTTTGACAAGATGCTCAAGGAGCCGTGCCCCTATCATCAGGGGCCCGTCAAGCACACCCTTGAGGAGTGCGTCATGCTTCGGCGCCACTTCCACAGGGCCGGGCCACCCGCGGAGGGTGGCAGGGCCCGCGACGACGACAAGAAGGAAGATCACCAAGCAGGAGAGTTCCCCGAGGTCCGCGACTGCTTCATGATCTACGGCGGGCACGCGGCGAATGCCTCGGCTCGGCATCGCAAGCAAGAGCGCCGGGAGGTCTGCTCGGTGAAGGTGGCGGCGCCAGCCTACCTAGACTGGACCGACAAGCCCATCACCTTCGACCAAGCTGATCACCCCGACCACGTGCCGAGCCCGGGGAAATACCCGCTCGTCGTTGACCCTATCATCGGTGACGTCAGGCTCACAAAGGTCCTTATGGACGGGGGCAGCAGCCTCAACATCATCTACGCCGAGACCCTCGGGCTCCTGCGCGTCGATCTGTCCTCCGTCCGAGCAGGCGCTGCGCCCTTCCACGGGATCATTCCAGGGAAGCGCGTCCAGTCCCTCGGACGACTCGACCTCCCTGTCTGTTTCGGAACACCCTCCAACTTCCGAAGGGAGACTCTGACGTTCGAGGTGGTCGGGTTCCGAGGAACCTACCACGCGGTGCTGGGGAGGCCATGCTACGCGAAGTTCATGGCCGTCCCCAACTACACCTACTTGAAGCTCAAGATGCCGGGCCCCAACGGGGTCATCACCGTCGGCCCCACGTACAAACACGCGTTCGAATGCGACGTGGAGTGCGTGGAGTACGCCGAGGCCCTCGCCGAGTCCGAGGCCCTCATCGCCGACCTAGAGAGCCTCTCCAAGGAGGTGCTAGACGTGAAGCATCATGCCGGCAACTTTGAGCCAGTGGAGACGGCTAAGACCGTCCCCCTCGACCCCAGTGGCGACGCCTCCAAGCAGATCCGGATCGGTTCCGGGCTCGAGCCCAAATAGGAAGCAGTGCTCGTCGACTTTCTCCGCGCGAACGCCGACATCTTCGTGTGGAGTCCCTCGGACTTGCCCGGCATACCGAGGGATGTCGCCGAGCACTCGCTGGATATTCAAGCAGCCTCTGCGCCGATTCGACGAGGAGAAGCGCAGAGCGATAGGCGAGGAGATCCACAGGCTAATGGCAGCTGGGTTCATCAAAGAGGTATTCCACCCCGAATGGCTCGCCAACCCTGTGCTTGTGAGAAAGAAAGGGGGGAAATGGCGGATGTGTGTAGACTACACTAGTCTCAACAAAGCATGTCCGAAGGTTCCCTACCCTCTACCTCGCATCGATCAAATCGTGGATTCCACTTCTGGGTGCGAAACCCTGTCTTTCCTCGATGCCTACTCAGGGTATCATCAAATCAGGATGAAAGAGTCCGACCAGCTCGCGACTTCTTTCATCACGCCCTTTGGCATGTACTGCTATGTCACCATGCCGTTCGGTTTGAGGAATGCGGGTGCGACGTACCAGCAGTGCATGAACCATGTGTTCGGCGAACACATCGGTCGCACGGTCGAGGCCTACGTCGATGACATCGTAGTTAAGACAAGGAAAGCTTCCGACCTCCTCTCCAACCTTGAAGTGACATTCCGGTGTCTCAAGGCAAAAGGCGTCAAGCTCAATCCTGAGAAGTGTGTCTTCGGGGTGCCCCGGGGCATGCTCTTGGGGTTCATCGTCTCCGAGCGGGGCATCGAGGCCAACCCGGAGAAGATCGCAGCCATCACCAGCATGGGGCCCATCAAGGACTTAAAAGGTGTACAGAGGGTCATGGGATGTCTCGCGGCCCTGAGCCGCTTCATCTCGCGCCTCGGCGAAAGAGGCCTGCCTCTGTACCGCCTCTTAAGGAAGGCCGAGTGCTTCACTTGGACCCCTGAGGCCGAGGAAGCTCTCGGGGACCTGAAGGCGCTCCTCACCAAGGCGCCTATCTTGGTGCCCCCAGCCGATGGAGAAGCCCTCTTGGTCTACGTCGCCGTGACCACTCAGGTGGTTAGCGCCGCGATTGTGGTCGAGAGGCAAGAAGAGGGGCATGCATTGCCCGTTCAGAGGCCGGTTTACTTCGTCAGTGAGGTACTGTCCGAAACCAAGATCCGCTACCCACAAGTTCAGAAGCTGCTGTATGCAGTGATCCTGACGAGGCAGAAGTTGCGACACTACTTCGAGTCTCACCCGGTAACTGTGGTGTCATCCTTCCCCCTGGGGGAGATCATCCAGTGCCGAGAGGCCTCGGGCAGGATTGCGAAGTGGGCGGTGGAAATCATGGGCGAGACCATCTCGTTCGCGCCTCGGAAGGCCATCAAGTCCCAGGTCTTGGCGGACTTCGTAGCCGAATGGGTCGACACCCAGCTACCGACGGCTCCGATCCAACCGGAGCTCTGGACCATGTTTTTCGACGGGTCGTTGATGAAGACGGGAGCCGGCGCGGGCCTACTCTTCGTCTCACCCCTCGAGAAACACCTACGCTATGTGCTACGCCTCCATTTCCCGGCGTCCAACAATGTGGCTGAGTACGAAGCTCTGATCAACGGATTGCGAATCGCCATCGAGCTAGGGGTCCGACGCCTCGACGCTCGCGGTGACTCGCAGCTCGTCATCGACCAAGTCATGAAGAACTCCCACTGCCGCGACTCGAAGATGGAGGCCTACTGCGATGAGGTTCAGCGCCTGGAAGACAAGTTCTACGGGCTCGAGCTTAACCACATCGCTCGGCACTACAACGAGACTGCGGACGAGCTGGCAAAAATAGCCTCGGGGCGAACAACGGTTCCCCCGGACGTCTTCTCCCGGGATCTGCATCAGCCCTCCATCAAGATTGATGACCCTCCCGAGCCCGAGGCGCCCTCGGTCCAGCCCGAGGTACCCTCGGCACGGCCCGAGGCACCCTCAGCTCAACCCGAGGTACCCTCGGTCTCCGAGGGCGAGGCATTGCGCGTCGAGGAGGAGCGAAGCGGGGCCACGCCTGATCGAAATTGGCAGACCCCGTACCTGCAATATCTCCGCCAAGGAGAGCTACCCCTCGACCGAGCCGAGGCTCGGCGGATAGCGCGACGCGCCAAGTCGTTCGTCCTGCTGGGCGATGAGAAGGAGCTCTACCACCGCAGCCCCTTGGGCATCCTCCAGCGATGCATCTCCATCGCCGAAGGTCAGGAACTCCTGCAAGAGATACACTCGGGGGCTTGCGGCCATCACGTAGCGCCTCGAGCCCTCGTCGGGAATGCTTTCCGGCAAGGCTTCTACTGGCCAACGGCGGTGGCTGACGCCACTAGAATTGTCCGCACCTGCGAAGGGTGTCAATTCTATGCGAAGCTGACCCACCTGCCCGCTCAGGCTCTGCAGACGATACCCATCACCTAGCCCTTCGCTGTGTGGGGTCTGGACCTCGTCGGCCCTTTGCAGAAGGCGCCCGGGGGCTACACGCACCTGCTGGTCGCCATCGACAAATTCTCCAAGTGGGTCGAGGTCCGACCTCTGAACAGCATCAGGTCCGAGCAGGCGGTGACGTTCTTCACCAACATCATCCATCGCTTCAGGGTCCCGAACTCCATCATCACCGAAAACGGCACCCAGTTCACCGGCAGAAAATTCTTGGACTTCTGCGAGGATCACCACATCCGGGTGGACTAGGCCGCCGTAGCTCATCCCATGTCGAATGGGCAAGTAGAGCGTGCCAACAGCATGATTCTACAAGGGCTCAAGCCTCGGATTTACAACGACCTCAACAAGTTCGGCAAGTGATGGATGAAGGAACTCCCCTCGGTGGTCTGGAGCCTGAGGACGACGCCAAGCCGGGCCACAGGTTTCACGCCGTTCTTCCTGGTCTACGGGGCCGAGGCCGTCTTGCCCACTGACCTGGAATACGGCTCCCCGAGAACGAGGGCCTACGATGATCAAAGCAACCAAGCTAGCCGAGAAGACTCGCTGGACCAGCTGGAAGAGGCTCGGGACAAGGCCTTACTACACTCGGCGCGGTATCAGCAGTCCCTGCGGCGCTACCACGCCCGAGGGGTCCGACCCTGAGACCTCCAGGTGGGCGATCTGGTGCTTCGACTGTGGCAAGACGCCCGAGGGAGGCACAAGCTCACGCCCCCCTGGGAGGGGCCATTCGTCATCGCCAAAGTTCTGAAGCCCGGAACGTACAAGCTGGCCAACAGTCAAGGCGAGGTCTACGGCAACGCTTGGAACATCCAACAGCTACGTCGCTTCTACCCTTAAGATGTTTTCAAGTCGTTCATATACCTCGCACCCACGCAAAGTTTAGTCATCAAGGAAGGGTCGGCCTCGCCTCGGCAAAGCCCGACCCTCCCTCGGGGGCTAAAAGGGGGGGACCCCCTCTGCGTCGAAATTTTCCTCGAAAAAAGGTCTCTTCTGCCAGAATATCTTTCGTGCTTTTTGACTACTTCGAAAAGTGGGTCCTGAAAACGACGGAGTACACGTAAGCAGCCAAGGCTGACCGAGCCGAGGGACTCCTACGCCTCCAGGATACGGATACCTCACTCATCACCTTCTGCGATAAGTAACTCGCGTTCGGATAAAGTGATGCCGCGGACCGAACAAGTCTTCATGTTCGGAAGTTCTTCTGCCGAAGCAATCCTTCGAGCCTTCTTGACTGAGTCGGTGGCAGGGCCTCATGGACGGGTGAAAGTACGTGTAAGCGGTAAGGCCGACCGAGCCGAGGGACTCCCACGCCTCCGGGATACGAATACCTCACTCATCACCTTCCGCGAGAAGCAACTCCCACCCACACAAACATCCCTGTTACCGACAAAAAAGTCCAGATACTCGAAACAAGAGGAAAGGAGACGCAGCTTTACAACACAGCGAGGGCGTGTATTCTGGCCTCGGCGGCTGCAGAAGGCACACGCTACAAGACACTCTGACCCTGCAGGCTCGGGTCTTGACGCTGGAAGGGGGCAGCAACACCCTCGGCATCGACGACACCTTCGGCGAGGCCCGACCTAGCCTCGGACGGCGACGCGGTCCGAGGATCTCCGCTCCGAAGGACGACGTCATCACCACGCCCGGGCAATCGCTGCCAGGGACTTCTCCGGGAATCCGACCCGAGCAGGCGGCTCGGCCGGTTGCCCCTAGGGCCTCGGCCGACCATCTCCCAAGGGCGCCAGCCCGACCTGAGGCCTCGGCTGATCAACTCCGACGTCGGCCCCGCCAACTACTCGCCCCGTCGCATTAACTCCGCGGCCGGACAGGCGGCGCTTCTGGCAGGAGCAGCGGGCGACGCTTCGCCTTCGCCGAAACAACCGCGCCAAAAAAGGTACGCCGCATCATTCGGTTTCGTATCCTTTTCCCTTTTTCCTCTTTCTCTATCTCTTGCGATAGGGATCGGGGAAGGGGGATACTCCGAAAGGGATCCTTCCCCGTGAAGGAACCAGGCTCCGAGCCTCCTTACTGATCAGAGGTTCGAAGGCTGGCCCCCCGAAGGGTTCAACAGCCGCCTCAGATCGCGTGGGCCCTACACCCACTACTGGTCAGAGGTTCGAAGGCCGGCCCCCCGAAGGGTTCCATGGCCGCCTCAGGCTATTCGGGCTCCGCGCCCATTACTGATCAGGGGTTCGAAGGCTGGCCCCCGAAGGGTTCACAGCCGCCTCAGACGCCGAGCGAGGGATGACCAGGGGTAGGTTCGATACATAACCAAGGCTCGGGCTGCGCTCCCGAGGTACCCTAGGACATTTCCGAGACCAGCGGGAGCGATCTTGTAACGGAATCCCATCGGAGGGAGGCATCGAGCCCTCGGACCCCGTCGCTAGGGGACCGGGTCCGGTAGATCACCCGCAGGTACTTTTGGGCGTGCCTCTGGGCCCCTAGCCGACCCCTAACGAACGGGGCACGGATGTCCACTCGGATTACCCGCTTGCAGCTCACCGGAGACACCATGTTCGGCGCCCATCGAGGGTAACATGGCGCTCTCCCCCCTCCTCCTTGCGGAAAGGTGACGCAGGGGCATATGTAAAAAAGCCGAGTCTGTCCCTGATCGCCCTCTTGCCCTGTGCAGAGGCTCGGGGGCTGCTCTTGCAAACTCGGCTCCGGCCAAACCGTTGACAGCGTCAACATACCAGCCCGAGAACTTGGGCCCCGACCGTACACCCGGGCTACGGCCAGCTCGCATGAGGGAAAAACCAGACCAGCCGAAGCATTGCGCAAGGCATTAAGACCTCGAAGGAGTGAAACCACTCCTCCGAGGCCTCGGGGGCTACACCCGGCGGGTGCGCTCGCGCGCACCCACTAGAACAAAATGCAACCGAGAAAGGCTGGTCCCCTTGCAAAAAAGTGCGACGAAAGCCTCGAAGCGAGTGCAAACACTCCCTTCGAGGCTCGGGGGCTACTGTCGGGGACCATAATTAGGGGTACCCTCAAGACTCCTAATTCTCAGCTGGTAACCCCCATCAGCATAAAGCTGCAAAGGCCTGATGGGTGCGATTAAGTCAGGGATCAGTCCATTCGAGCGACTCGATCACGCCTCACCCGAGCCTAGCCTCGGACAAGGGCAGCCGACCCCGGAGGATTTCCGTCTCGCCCGAGGCCCCCTCCAACGGCGGACACATCTTCGGCTCGCCCGAGGCCCTGCCTTCGCTAAGAAGCAACCCTGACTAAATCGCCGCACCGACCGACCAAATCGCAGGAGCATTTAACGCAAAGGTGGCCTGACGCCTTTATCCTGACGCGCGCCCTCCGGCAGAGCCGAAGTGACCGCCGTCACTTCGCTACTCCACTGACCGGTCTGACAGAAGGACAGCGCCGCCTGCGCCACTCCGACTGCAGCGCCACTTGACAGAGTGATGCTAACAGGAAGCCAGGCCCTGCCAAAGGCACCATAGGAAGCTCCGCCCGACCCAGGGCTCGGACTCGGGCTAAGACCCGGAAGACGGCGAACTCCGCTCCGCCCGACCCAGGGCTCGGACTCAGGCTAAGACCCGGAAGACGACGAACTTCGCTCCGCCCGACCCAGGGCTCGGACTCGGGCTAAGACCCGGAAGACGACGAACTCCGCTCCACCCGACCCAGGGCTCGGACTCGGGCTAAGACCCGGAAGACGACGAACTCCGCTTCGCCCGACCCCAGGGCTCGGACTCGGGCTAAGACCCGGAAGACGGTGAACTCCGCTCCGCCCGACCCAGGGCTCGGACTCGGGCTAAGACCCGGAAGACGGCGAACTCCGCTCCGCCCGACCCAGGGCTCGGACTCGGGCTAAGACCGGGAAGGCGACGAACTCCACTTCGCCCGGCCCCAGGGCTCGGACGCCGCCCTGGCCTCTGCCAACAACCTCCGCCTCGCCCGACCCAGGGGCTCGGGCTCGGCCTCGGCCATGGAAGACAGACTCGACTTCGGCTTCGGAGGAGCCTCCACGTCGCCCAACCTAGGGTGCAGGCCAGCCACGTCAACAGGAAGCGCCATCATCACCCTACCCCGAGCTGACTCGTGCCGCAGAGAACAAGACCGGTGTCCCATCTGGCTGTCTCCACCAGATAAGCAATGATGGCGCCCCGCATGCCCTGTGACGCGGCCAACCTGGGCGCGGGACGAACACGAAGGCCGCGGGATTCCCACCTCTCTCGCGCCGGTCTCCGGCCGCCTCGCTCCTTTCCCCCCTTCGCGCTCGCCCACGCGCTCGACCCATCTGGGCTGGGACACGCGGCACTCACTCGTCGGCTTGAGGGACCCCCCGGTCTCGAAACGCCGATAGTTGGCGCGCCAGGTAGGGGCCTGCTGCGTGTTGACGAGCAGCTTCCCGTCAAGCTCCAGATGGGCAGTCTCCAACAACTTCTCCAACCCGGGACGGTGCTCCGTTTCGGGAGTCTTGAGTTCATGTCCCTCGATGGCAGCTACGACATGATACTCCTTCCACCGCCGCGCGACAACGACAATGGCGGCCGACAGCCCGCCCACCGGCGGCGGAATCGACGACGTCTTCCCCGCGTGGCGGAAGAACAACATTCGAGCTCGCCCCGTCCTCTCCCCCGCCAACGGAGGAGGAGGCGGGGCAACCAAGGCCAAGCAGGAGGCCGCGCCTCGTCGGCTGTCGAGCGAGTTGACGTCCCTAGCACCCCAACGGGGGGCGCGTTGGGCGTCGACCTCGCGTTTGAGATGAAGGCGAGCGCCGTCTCCCCGCGACACGCCAATCCTGAGCAAGTGGACGACTTCAGCGCGCTTGCGAAAAGCTTGCAGGACGTCGCCCTCGTACCGGAGGCGACGATGCGGTCGGTCCTCGACGTGACTTCATCGCTGCTCGACGACCAAAAGGTACCAACCGATTCCCATCCTACGTCATTTGTACTCAGCCTCAACCCGCCTAGCAATCTCGCTTTGGCAGGCGCCCTTGTAGAGGCGAGTACAAACCCTCTGGGGTTTCGCTTGCGGTCGCCTTGGGACCGGCTGACGGACGTCTCGACCTACGGGCCCTCTGGGTCCGAGGAAGATGACGACCCCAACATCTGTTGGGATTTCTCTGGATTTGGCAACCCCAGTGCCATGCGAAACTTCATGACCGCATGTGACTACAGCCTCTCCGACTGTTCCGACGGTAGCCGCAGCCTCGACGACGGGGACTGCGGCCCAAGCTGCGAATGTTTCCACGTCGATCTAGGGGGTCCCTCCGAAGGCAATCATCTCGGCATGCCGGAGGACGGTGCAACCCCTGGGCCGGTGCCTCGCGCTGACATCCCGCGGGAGCTAGCTGTGGTCCCCGTTCCGGCGGGGGGTTACGACCCACAGCTTGAGCAAGTCCGCGGGCGCAGGCCAGGATCGACGAGGGAGCAGGAGCGCTTGAGCCGATCCGCCGGGACGTCGGGCAGGCATGGGTGGGCCAACCCCCGGCCGGAGAAATACGTCACCTGCCCCAGGGTCTCCAGCACCGCGTCGCCGATGTCGTCAGGGTCAGGCCACCACCTGCATCCAGTGGGGTCGGTCAGAACCTGGCCACAGCAGCGATGCTCCTCTGCGCGATGCCGGAGCCATCCACCACACAGGGTCGGCGAATCCAGGGAGAACTCAAAAATCTCCTGGAAGGCGCCGCGGTCCGACGGGCCGAGAGCACTGCCTCCCGAAGGCAAGGATACCCCTCGGAACCTCATGCCGCGACCTCCCGATTCATGCGGGAAGCCTCGGTCTACACCGGGCGCACGTGCAACACCGCGCCTGCGGCCCCGGGCCACCTCGGCAACGAGCGCCATCACCGCGACCGTCGAGCCCACCTTGACGAGAGGGTGCGCCGAGGCTATCACCCCAGGCGTGGGGGACGCTACGACAGCGGGGAGGATCGGAGTCCCTCGCCCGAACCACCCGGTCCGCAGGCCTTCAGCCGGGCCATGCGGCGGGCACCGTTCCCGACCCGGTTCTGACCCCCGACTACTATCACAAAGTACTCGGGGGAAACGAGGCCGGAATTGTGGCTCGCGGACTACCGCCTGGCCTGCCAACTGGGTGGAACGGACGACGACAACCTCATCATCCGCAACCTCCCCCTGTTCCTCTCCGACACCGCTCGCGCCTGGTTGGAGCACCTGCCTCCGGGGCAGATCTCCAACTAGGATGACCTAGTCCAAGCCTTCGCCGGAAATTTCCAGGGCACGTATGTGCGCCCTGGGAATTCCTGGGACCTCCGAAGCTGCCAACAGCAGCCGGGAGAGTCTCTTCGGGACTACATCCGGCGATTCTCGAAGCAGCGCACCGAGCTGCCCAACATCACCGACTCAGATGTCATCGGCGCGTCACTTGCCGGCACCACCTGCCGCGACCTGGTGAGCAAGTTGGGTCGCAAGACCCCCACTAGGGCGAGCGAGCTGATGGACATCGCCACCAAGTTCGCCTCTGGCCAGGAGGCGGTCGAGGCTATCTTCCGAAAGGACAAGCAGCCCCAGGGCCGCCCGTCGGAAGATGCTCCCGAGGCGTCTACTCCATGCGGCGCCAAGAAGAAGGGCAAGAAGAAGTCGCAAGCGAAACGCGACGCCACCGACGCGGACCTTGTCGCCGCCGCCGAGTACAAGAACCCTCGGAAGCCCCCCGGAGGTGCCAACCTCTTTGACAAGATGCTCAAGGAGCCGTGCCCCTATCATCAGGGGCCCGTCAAGCACACCCTTGATGAGTGCGTCATGCTTCGGCGCCACTTCCACAGGGCCGGGCCACCTGCGGAGGGTGGCAGGGCCCGCGACAACGACAAGAAGGAAGATCACCAAGCAGGAGAGTTCCCCGAGGTCCGCGACTGCTTCATGATCTACGGCGGGCACGCGGCGAATGCCTCGGCTCGGCATCGCAAGCAAGAGTGCCGGGAGGTCTGCTCGGTGAAGGTGGCGGCGCCAGCCTACCTAGACTGGTCCGACAAGCCCATCACCTTCGACCAAGCTGATCACCCCGACCACGTGCCGAGCCCGAGGAAATACCCGCTCGTCGTCGACCCTGTCATCGGTGACGTCAGGCTCACCAAGGTCCTTATGGACGGGGGCAGCGGCCTCAACATCATCTACGCCGAGACCCTCGGGCTCCTGCACGTCGATCTGTCCTCCGTCCGAGCAGGCGCTGCGCCCTTCCACGGGATCATTCCTGGGAAGCGCGTCCAGCCCCTCGGACGACTCGACCTCCCTGTCTGTTTCGGAACACCCTCCAACTTCCGAAGGGAGACTCTGACGTTCGAGGTGGTCGGGTTCCGAGGAACCTACCACGCGGTGCTGGGGAGGCCATGCTACGCGAAGTTCATGGACGTCCCCAACTACACCTACTTGAAGCTCAAGATGTCGGGCCCCAACGGGGTCATCACCGTCGGCCCCACGTACAAACACGCGTTCGAATGCGACGTGGAGTGCGTGGAGTACGCCGAGGCCCTTGCCGAGTCCGAAGCCCTCATCGCCGACCTGGAGAGCCTCTCCAAGGAGGTGCCAGACGTGAAGCGTCATGCCGGCAACTTCGAGCCAGTGGAGACGGCTAAGACCGTCCCCCTCGACCCCAGTGGCGACGCCTCCAAGCAGATCCGGATCGGTTCCGGGCTCGAGCCCAAATAGGAAGCAGTGCTCGTCGACTTTCTCCGCGCGAACGCCGACGTCTTCGCGTGGAGTCCCTCGGACATGCCCGGCATACCGAGGGATGTCGCCGAGCACTCGCTGGATATTTGGGCCGGAGCCCGACCGGTCAAGCAGCCTCTGCGCCGATTCGACGAGGAGAAGCGCAAAGCGATAGGCGAGGAGATCCACAGGCTAATGGCAGCCAGGTTCATCAAAGAGGTATTCCACCCCGAATGGCTCGCCAACCCTGTGCTTGTGAGAAAGAAAGGGGGGAAATGGCGGATGTGTGTAGACTACACTAGTCTCAACAAAGCATGTCCGAAGGTTCCCTACCCTCTACCTCGCATCGATCAAATCGTGGATTCCACTGCTGGGTGCGAAACCCTGTCTTTCCTCGATGCCTACTCAGGGTATCATCAAATCAGGATGAAAGAGTCCGACCAGCTCGTGACTTCTTTCATCATGCCCTTCAGCATGTACTGCTATGTCACCATGCCGTTCGGTTTGAGGAATGCGGGTGTGACGTACAAGCGGTGCATGAACCATGTGTTCGGCGAACACATCGGTCGCACGGTCGAGGCCTACGTCGATGACATCGTAGTCAAGACAAGGAAAGCTTCCGACGTCCTCTCCGACCTTGAAGTGACATTCCGGTGTCTCAAGGCAAAAGGCGTCAAGCTCAATCCCGAGAAGTGTGTCTTCGGGGTGCCCCGGGGCATGCTCTTGGGGTTCATCGTCTCCGAGCGGGGCATCGAGGCCAACCCGGAGAAGATCGCAGCCATCACCAGCATGGGGCCCATCAAGGACTTAAAAGGTGTACAGAGGGTCATGGGATGTCTCACGGCCCTGAGCCGCTTCATCTCGCGCCTCGGCGAAAGAGGCCTGCCTCTGTACCGCCTCTTAAGGAAGGCCGAGTGCTTCACTTGGACCCCTGAGGCCGAGGAAGCTCTCGGGGACCTGAAGGCGCTCCTCACCAAGGCGCCTATCTTAGTGCCCCCAGCCGATGGAGAAGCCCTCTTGGTCTACGTCGCCGCGACCACTCAGGTGGTTAGCGCCGCGATTGTGGTCGAGAGGCAAGAAGAGGGGCATGCATTGCCCGTTTAGAGGCCGATTTACTTCGTCAGCGAGGTACTGTCCAAAACCAAGATCCGCTACCCACAAGTTCAGAAGCTGCTTTATGCAGTGATCCTGACGAGGCGGAAGTTGCGACACTACTTCGAGTCTCACCCAGTAACTGTGGTGTCATCCTTCCCCCTGGGGGAGATCATCCAGTGCCGAGAGGCCTCGGGCAGGATTGCGAAGTGGGCGGTGGAAATCATGGGCGAGACCATCTCGTTCGCGCCTCGGAAGGCCATCAAGTCCCAGGTCTTGGCGGACTTCGTAGCCGAATGGGTCGACACCCAGCTACCGACGGCTCCGATCCAACCGGAGCTCTGGACCATGTTTTTCGACGGGTCGTTGATGAAGACGGGAGCCGACGCGGGCCTACTCTTCGTCTCACCCCTCGGGAAACACCTACGCTATGTGCTACGCCTCCATTTCCCGGTGTCCAACAATGTGGCTGAGTACGAAGCTCTGATCAACGGATTGTGAATCGCCATCGAGCTAGGGGTCCGACGCCTCGACGCTCGCGGCGACTCGCAGCTCGTCATCGACCAAGTCATGAAGAACTCCCACTGCCGCGACTCGAAGATGGAGGCCTACTACGATGAGGTTCGGCGCCTGGAAGACAAGTTCTACGGGCTCGAGCTTAACCACATCGCTCAGCGCTACAACGAGACTGCGGATGAGCTGGCAAAAATAGCCTCGGGGCGAACAACGGTTCCCCCGGACGTCTTCTCCCTGGATCTGCATTAGCCCTCCGTCCAGATCGACGACCCTCCCGAGCCTGAGGCGCCCTCGGACCAGCCCGAGGCGCCCTCGATCCAGCCCGAGGTACCCTCGGCACGGCCCGAGGCACCCTCAGCTCAACCCGAGGTACCCTCGGTCTCCAAGGGCGAGGCATTGCGCATCGAAGAGGAGCGAAGCGGGGCCACACCTGATCGAAATTGGCAGACCCCATACCTGCAATATCTCCACCAAGGAGAGCTACCCCTCGACCGAGTCGAGGCTCGGCGGATAGCGCGACGCGCCAAGTCGTTCGTCCTGCTGGGCGATGAGAAGGAGCTCTACCACCACAGCCCCTCGGGCATCCTCCAGCGATGCATCTCCATCGCCGAAGGTCAGGAATTCCTGCAAGAGATACACTCGGGGGCTTGCGGCCATCACGCAGCGCCTCGAGCCCTCGTCGGGAATGCTTTCCGGCAAGGCTTCTACTGGCCAACGGCGGTGGCTAACGCCACTAGAATTGTTCGCACCTGCGAAGGGTGTCAATTCTATGCGAAGCAGACCCACCTGCCCGCTCAGGCTCTGCAGACGATACCCATCCCCTGGCCCTTCGCTGTGTGGGGTCTGGACCTCGTCGGCCCTTTGCAGAAGGCGCCCGGGGGCTACACGCACCTACTGGTCGCCATCGACAAATTCTCCAAGTGGGTCGAGGTCCGACCTCTAAACAGCATCAGGTCCGAGCAGGCGGTGACGTTCTTCACCAACATCATCCATCGCTTCGGGGTCCCGAACTCCATCATCACCGACAACGGCACCCAGTTCACCGGCAGAAAATTCTTGGACTTCTGCGAGGATCACCACATCCGGGTGGACTGGGCCGTCGTAGCTCGTCCCATGTTGAATGGGCAAGTAGAGCGTGCCAACGGCATGATTCTACAAGGGCTCAAGCCTCGGATTTACAACGACCTCAACAAGTTCGGCAAGCGATGGATGAAGGAACTCCCCTCGGTGGTCTGGAGCCTGAGGACGACGCCAAGCCGGGCCACGGGTTTCACGCCGTTCTTCCTGGTCTACGGGGCCGAGGCCGTCTTGCTCACTGACCTGGAATACGGCTCCCCGAGGACGAGGGCTTGCGACCTGGTGCTTCGGCTGCGGCAAGACGCCCGAGGGAGGCACAAGCTCACGCCCCCCTGGGAGGGGCCATTCGTCATCGCCAAAGTTCTGAAGCCCGGAACGTACAAGCTGGCCAACAGTCAAGGCGAGGTCTACGGCAACGCTTGGAACATCCAATAGCTACGTCGCTTCTACCCTTAAGATGTTTTCAAGTCGTTCATATACCTCGCACCCACGCAAAGTTTAGTCATCAAGGAAGGGTCGGCCTCGCCTCGGCAAAGCCCGACCCTCCCTCGGGGGCTAAAAGGGGGGGACCCCCTCTGCGTCGAAATTTTCCTCGAAAAAAGGTCTCTTCTGCCAGAATATCTTTCGTGCTTTTTGACTACTTCGAAAAGTGGGTCCTGAAAACGACGGAGTACACGTAAGCAGCCAAGGCTGACCGAGCCGAGGGACTCCTACGCCTCCGGGATACGGATACCTCACTCATCACCTTCTGCGATAAGTAACTCGCGTTCGGATAAAGTGATGCCACGGACCGAACAAGTCTTCATGTTCGGAAGTTCTTCTGCCGAAGCAATCCTTCGAGCCTTCTCGACTGAGTCGGTGGCAGGGCCTCATGGACGGGTGAAAGTACGCGTAAGCGGTAAGGCCGACCGAGCCGAGGGACTCCCACGCCTCCGGGATACGGATACCTCACTCATCACCTTCCGCGAGAAGCAACTCCCACTCACACAAACATCCCTGTTACCGACAAAAAAGTCCAGATACTCGAAACAAGAGGAAAGGAGACGCAGCTTTACAACACAGCGAGGGCGTGTATTCTGGCCTCGGCGGCTGCAGAAGGCACACGCTACAAGACACTCTGACCCTGCAGGCTCGGGTCTTGACGCTGGAAGGGGGCAGCAACACCCTCGGCATCGACGACACCTTCGGCGAGGCCCGACCTAGCCTCGGACGGCGACACGGTCCGAGGATCTCTGCTCTGAAGGACGACGTCATCACCACGCCCGGGCAATCGCTGCCAGGGACTTCTCCAGGAATCCGGCCCGAGCAGGCGGCTCGGCCGGTTGCCCCTGGGGCCTCGGCCGACCATCTCCCAAGGGCGCCAGCCCGACCTGAGGCCTCGGCTGATCAACTCCGACATCGGCCCCGCCAACTACTTGCCCCGTCGCATTAACTCTGCGGCCGGACAGGCGGCGCTTCTGGCAGGAGCAGCGGGCGACGCTTCGCCTTCGCCGAAACAACCACGCCAAAAAAGGTACGCCGCGTCGTTCGGTTTCGTATCCTTTTCCCTTTTTCCTCTTTCTCTATCTCTTGCGACAGGGACCGGGGAAGGGGGATACTCCGAAAGGGATCCTTCCCCGTGAAGGAACCAGGCTCCGAGCCTCCTTACTGATCAGAGGTTCGAAGGCTGGCCCCCCGAAGGGTTCAACCGCCGCCTCAGATCGCGTGGGCCCTACACCCACTACTGGTCAGAGGTTCGAAGGCCGGCCCCCCGAAGGGTTCCACGGCCGCCTCAGGCTATTCGGGCTCCGCGCCCATTACTGATCAGGGGTTCGAAGGCTGGCCCCCGAAGGGTTCACAGCCGCCTCAGACGCCGAGCGAGGGATGACCAGGGGTACGTTCGATACATAACCAAGGCTCGGGCTGCGCTCCCGAGGTACCCTAGGACATTTCCGAGACCAGCGGGAGCGATCTTGTAACGGAATCCCATCGGAGGGAGGCATCGAGCCCTCGGACCCCGTCGCCAGGGGACCGGGTCCGGCAAATCACCCGCAGGTACTTTTGGGCGTGCCTCTGGGCCCCTAGCCGACCCCTAACGAACGGGGCACGGACGTCCACTCGGATTACCCGCTTGCAGCTCACCGGAGACACCATGTTCGGCGCCCATCGAGGGTAACATGGCGCTCTCCCCCCCTCCTCCTTGCGGAAAGGCGACGCAGGGGCGTATGTAAAAAAGCCGAGTCTGTCCCTGATCGCCCTCTTGCCCTGTGCAGAGGCTCGGGGGCTGCTCTCGCAAACCCGGCTTCGGCCAAACCGTTGACAGCGTCAACATACCAGCCCGAGAACTTGGGCCCTGACCGTACACCCGGGCTACGGCCAGCTTGCATGAGGGAACAACCAGACCAGCCGAAGCATTACGCAAGGCATTAAGACCTCGAAGGAGTGAAACCACTCCTCCGAGGCCTCGGGGGCTACACCCGACGGGTGCGCTCGCGCGCACCCACCAGAACAAAATGCAACCGAGAAAGGCTGGTCCCCTTGCAAAAAAGTGCGACGAAAGCCTCCAAGCGAGTGCAAACACTCCCTTCGAGGCTCGGGGGCTACTGTCGGGGACCATAATTAGGGGTACCCTCAAGACTCCTAATTCTCAGCTGGTAACCCCCATCAGCATAAAGCTGCAAAGGCCTGATGGGTGCGATTAAGTTAGGGATCAGTCCATTCGAGCGACTCGATCACGCCTCGCCCGAGCCTAGCCTCGGACAAGGGCAGCCGACCCCGGAGGATTTCCGTCTCGCCCGAGGCCCCCCTCCAACGGCGGACACATCTTCGGCTCGCCCGAGGCCCTGCCTTCGCTAAGAAGCAACCCTGACTAAATCGCCGCACCGACCGACCAAATCGTAGGAGCATTTAACGCAAAGGTGGCCTGACGCCTTTATCCTGACGCGCGCCCTCCGGTAGAGTCGAAGTGACCGCCGTCACTTCGCCGCTCCACTGACCGGTCTGACAGAAGGACAGCGCCGCCTGCGCCACTCCGACTGCAGCGCCACTTGACAGAGTGATGCGGACAGGAAGCCAGGCCCTGCCAAAGGCACCATAGGAAGCTCCGCCCGACCCAGGGCTCGGACTCGGGCTAAGACCCGGAAGACAGCGAACTCCGCTCCGCCCGACCCAGGGCTCGGACTCGGGCTAAGACCCGGAAGACGGCGAACTCCGCTTCGCCCGACCCAGGGCTCGGACTCGGGCTAAGACCCGGAAGACGACGAACTCCGCTCCGCCCGACCCAGGGCTCGGACTCGGGCTAAGACCCGGAAGACGACGAACTCCGCTTCGCCCGACCCCAGGGCTCAGACTCGGGCTAAGACCCGGAAGACGGCGAACTCCGCTCCACCCGACCCAGGGCTCGGACTCGGGCTAAGACCCGGAAGACGGCGAACTCCGCTCCGCCCGACCCAGGGCTCAGACTCGGGCTAAGACCCGGAAGGCGACGAACTCCGCTTCGCCCGGCCCCAGGGCTCGGACGCCGCCCTGGCCTCTGCCAACGACCTCTGCCTCGCCCGACCCAGGGGCTCGGACTCGGCCTCGGCCATGGAAGACAGACTCGACTTCGGCTTCGGTGGAGCCTCCACGTCGCCCAACCTAGGGCGCAGGCCAGCCACGTCAACAGGAAGCGCCATCATCACCCTACCCCGAGCTGACTCGGGCCGCAGAGAACAAGACCGGTGTCCCATCTGGCTGTCTCCACCAGATAGGCAATGATGGCGCCCCGCATGCCCTGTGACGACGGCGGCTCTCAGCTCTCTTACGGAAGCAGGAGGACGTCAGCAAGGACACAACCGCTCCGATAGCTGTCCCTCCGCCAGGCTCCGTCGCTCCTCCGACGGCCACGACATCACGCTAGTTGGGTTCCAAGATCTCTCCGGCTGCCACATTGGCATGTACTCAGGGCACTAGCTCTCCCTCGCTAGACACGTAGCACTCTGCTACACCCCCATTGTACACCTGGATCCTCTCCTTGCGTCTATAAAAGGAAGGACCAGGGCCCTCTTAGAGAGGGTTGGCCGCGCGGGACGAGGACGGGACAGGCGCTCTCTTGGGGCCGCTCGCTTCCCTCACCCACGTGGACGCTTGTAACCCCCTACTGCAAGCGCACCCGACCTGGGCGCGGGACGAACACGAAGGCCGCGGGATTCCCACCTCTCTCACGCCGGTCTCCGGCCGTCTCGCTCCTTTCCCCCGTTCGCGCTCGCCCACGCGCTCGACCCATCTGGGCTGGGACATGCGGCACTCACTCGTCGGCCTGAGGGACCCCCCGGTCTCGAAACGCCGACAAATACCTCCTCTAAAAGCCTCAACCACGCCTCCACAAAAGGTAACATCCAAGGTAATGATCAAGCCACCCTTCACACTAAGAGAAATAAGAGGTGTAGTGAATGCTTTGAAAAGGGGCACTTGATTAGGTCATGTCCCTACATTAAAAATGGCTTGATTATTAACAAGGATGATAGACTTTGTTTTAAATGCTCAATGAAAGGACACTTAATTAAGTCTTGTCCCCATTTAAAACAAAGAGGCATAGGGTTAGAAAAGAAAACATTCACTAACCATGTAGCTAGCAAGAAACAAGGAAGGAAGAAATCTTCAAGAGTTGAAGATCGCCTATGCTACATATGCCGAAAGAAGGGACATCAATGCAAGGATTGTCCCTTAGGTAAATCTCCTACTCCTAGCTTGTCAATTAATTCTCATGACACTAGGCAACCCAAAATTGCAAATTGTGCTAGTAAGGTAATGAGTTTACCTAGTGCTAACACAAAGGACGGTTGGGTTCCTAGATCTTTGTTGACTAACCTTGATGGACCCATTAAGAGATGGGTACCAAAATATGCTTGACAAGCTTTGTAGGAGAAGGAGATGATATGAAGCTTTGGGGTGCTTGATAGAGTTATTTCAATCAACTCAAACTATCAATCTCCAATGATCTACATATTCAAGATTGACCCAAAGTTATTTAAATTTATTATATTCAAAACTCATATCATCTCGGGAAGATATAAATGTTGTAGGAAATAAAAGATTATCATATGCAGAAAATCAAGGCCTACAACATTGAGGAATGCCAAAGGATGGTAACTCTTATGCTTTTAAGTGCAAGTATCTTAAATTATCATTTCTTAAGTGTCTTGTGTGGTCACATAGAAAAAGGAAGCACTTAAGATGTTTTTTGAAATTATGTCACCGTTCTTTGAAGAAATTCCTCTTATATGGTAGATTGTGCATTCATCATTTATATATTATGACATTCTAAATGCTTTAAATTGTTGAAGTACCTCATGGCGTGTTTCTCACTAGTCATTCTATTATTGTCATGATTCTAGATATAGAGAGATATTTCATGTTCTTAAAAGAATAAGGTGTCATGTAAGGAATTCAAATCCTTAGGACACTTATAAAAGGAAAACTCTCTCTATAACTAGAATAGTGAGACTAATGATTTTATTTAAGTAACCCAAGTAGTCTCACTTGTAGAGAATAAGTTTCTCTTTAGAAATGCGTAATCTAACATGAAAAGAAAAATCAATCCAATGATTAATGATGTGTTTCTACTTGCTTAAATTGGACATGATTCTTTCACATTTATCGCTTTCCATATCATGAATTAGATTTATCCCCACAATCTTAAAGGACTATTTATGCTTGTTTTAAGAATTAAAATTGAGCATAACATCATCTATGGATAATCTAGTTCATGCTAGAAAGTTTCCATGTTTTAGTAATCTATGTCTTTCATTCTTCCTCAATAATAATTACAAAAAGGGAAACTAGTGCTTGTGTTACTAATGACATATCTCTTGAGCTTACTTATGAATATCTACAAAAGAGAAAGTGCACAAGCCTCATGGGTTGCTCTTCACCCAAAGGAAGAAAGGTAAAAGCAAAGGTATGGGAACTCATCTTCTTAATCAAATTTAGTTCCCATCTCAATGGGTATTTAATCTAAACTATCATATTCTACCCATGTGAGGAATAGATTCTTTATTGGACCTAAATCAACTAGATGTGCATTCAATCTCACTCTTTTAAATGCTCATGTCCATTAGAATCTATTTAATGCCTTTGCGATATTTATATATGTTATCATATTGATTTGCTTCCAAGTAATGATTACTAAAGTCAATATGATGAAGTAAAATCTCCAATGATTCTTAAAATGCTTAAAAAGTGCATGTTCCTCTTTCTCAAATGAAATGCACTAATGTTAAGGATTTTACTTCATGTCTGTGTGACTTATAAATGATGAATTGTTTATATTTCCTATCTAAAGAGATCATCTTTCATCATATGCTCCCTTGTGTTATTAACATCTTTCTTGAGTATTTTCAATAAGTTTGAAAGGAAAAAGAAACAACTACAAAAGGAGGACACTAAAATTAAAGAGGAAGACATCAAGAACAACAACACCTACTTGGATAGCAAGATCCTTAAATGGTGTGGTTGTAAGCATTCTAAACCTTTTTCATTGTGAGGATACCAGGCCTAAGTTGATTGCAAATTTCATGAGCCTTGATCAAGATGTATAATGCTTCTCCCCATTTGTCTTTAAAGTAAATTCATCCACTCAATTTATTCAAATACTTGATGCATATCTTTAGGGGGAACCTCTTTCTATATCTTGATTATGTTGAGACTATTACTTTATCTTAGTAATTTCATATAGTCTCTTGCATGAGAATGGGTTTCTCATGAAGTATGCTACTATTTTCCAATTCTCATCTTTCACTCTAAAGTAGCATATTTGCTGGATTCTCCTACTCTAAGCTTAATTGATAATCTAATGTGTATGTTGTTCTTTTTGATCACATCTGTTATTTGTTTAATCATTGAATGACTTCAATTAACAATCATGCTTCTTAGTGCCGTATATTCTATTAATCAATATCTCTCTTGATGTGCACTAAGTTAAAAGGAGAATTCATGATACTTTTATGCAATTTATGATCCATTTGACATATGCTTACAATAACTTAGAAAAGGATCACTAGTTGTAGAACTCTCTATTGTGCAAAATATTTCCATATATTGTCATTGAGTATAGGTCTTAAGCATCTAAAACCAAGGACAAGGCACAATGAAGGGAGCGTCTCTATGTGAAGGTACAAAAGGGTAAAAGTATCTTCTTTCATTTAAACTTGTACCTAAATCTTCCTTCTTTACATATCTTGTATAAAAGGAAGAGAAAGCATGTCCATGTATTATCCCTGCTTCATACCTAGTTTAACCTCTTAAAAATTTCACTCCTGCATTAATGCATCTTTGCTTAAACTAGATGAAGTGATTTTGTTGTCAAAGAGCTTAAAGCTTAACCTTGTAACGAGGATAAGCTACTTTTGTTCCAAAGGTGGATGGTCCTTAAGCCTCTTTGAAATCCTTAAGGGAAATGCTTAAATTGTTCATAACATGCTTTCATAAGTGCATAAACTATCATGAGCATCACACTTATACTATGACACAAATGCACTTCACATTCTGTATGATATAGATATGTTCTCATTAACCTAATTATGTGCAATTTGCATTCAAGGCCAAAATATGTGTTTCTCTCCATGCACATATTTAGGGGGAGCAATCTATGTTATATAGAACTATGATCATGCTTAATTTCATATATCCTTTTGATCATGTCTCTTTTATATATGCAATGACTAATGTGTTTTCAAGTGTATTTCAAACCAAGTCATAGGTATATTGAAAGGGAATTGGAGTCTTCAGCGAAAACAAAAGCTTCCACTCCACTCCATAACTCATCCTTCACCGTCGCTCCGAGCATCTCTCCGTCCTTTGGTATAATCTTCACTCATATTATTTGTTTGCCAAAGGGGGAGAACTTAGATAAAAAAGGGCTTATATTTCACTCAAAGTATCCGTTTTTGGCGATTCATGCCAAAGGGGGAGAAAGTATTAGCCCAAAGCAAAAGGACCGCACCACCACCTAATTTTAAAATTAATGATTTTCAAATTGGTATCTCATTGTGTTCTAAAGGGGGAGAAAGTAGCACCTTCAAAATTGGTATCTTAAAACCCTCTTGAACACTAAGAGGAGAATTTTTATTGAAGGGGAGTTTTGTTTAGTCAAAGGAAAAAAGCATTTGAAACAGGGGGAGGAAATTTCAAATCTTGAAAATGCTTCTCAAAATCTTACTCACTTACCTTTGACTATTTGCAAAAGAACCTTGAAAAGAATTTACAAAAGCATTTGCAAAAACAAAACATGTGGTGCAAGCGTGGTCCAAAATGTTGAGAATATAAATAAACAATCCATGCATATCTTATGAGAATTTATATTGGCTCAATTCTAAGTAAACTTTGCACTTACATTTTGCAGACTAGTTCAATTATGCACTTCTATACTTGCTTTGGTTTGTGTTGGCATCAATCACAAAAAAGGGGGAGATTGAAAGGGAATTAGGCTTCCACCTCTTTCCTAAATGATTTTGGTGGTTGAATTACCCAACACAAATAATTGGACTAACTAGTTTGCTCTAGTCTATAAGTTCTACAAGTGCCAAAGGTTCACAATAAGCCAATAAAAAGACCAAGAAAGGGGTTCAATCAAGAGAGCAAAGGATTTCCCGGAAGGCACCCTGGTCTGGCGCACCGGATTGTGTCCGGTGCACCAGGGAACTCTACGTCCAACTCTTCACCTTCGGGAATTTTCAGAGGAGCTTCGCTATAATTCACCGGACTGTCCGGTGCACCACCGGACAGTGTCCGGTGCTCCAGGGGAGAGCAACTATGAACTCGCCAGCTTCGGGAATCCGCTCCGCTATAATTCACCGGACTGTCCGGTGAGTCACCGGACAGTGTTCGGTGCACACCGGACTGTCCGGTGTGACAGCGGGGCAACGACTACTTCGAGCGATACGGTCGTCTGCAACGCATTAAATGCGCGCCAACGCGCGCAGAGGAGCAGAGCACGCGCGGGTGGCACATCGGACAGCCTACAGGGCCTGTCCGGTGCACCACCGGACAGCCAGGCAGGCCCACAAGACAGAGCTCCAACGGTCGGAACCCAACGGGAGGATGACGTGGTGGCGCACCGGACACTGTCCGGTGGCGCACCGGACTGTCCGGTGCGCCCATCGCCAGCAGCCTTCTCCAACGGCTACATTTTGGTTGGTGGCTATAAATACCACCCCAACCGGCCACTTCAAGGTGTGGGAGCCCAAGCAACATTCCAAGTCATCTAGTTGACATACTCAAGCCCTCCCAACCGCATATATTCATTGATCCATCCTATACACAAGATTTAGACCACTACAACCAACACAAGTGCCACAAAATAGAAAGCAAGCAAGAGAGAGCTACTCACTTGAGTTTAGCGCTAGTGCCTTGTGAGATTCCTTGAGAGATAGTGTGTGCTACATCTTTGTGTTCATTTGTGCGTGGAGTTTTGACTCCCATTGAACTTCCTCCAAAGTGTTGGAGGCTTGTAAAAGCTAGCAAGAGACACCAAAGAGTGTGGTGGTCCTTGCGGGATCGAGAGTGATCCTTGAGAAGAAGAAGAGCTCGCCGATCCTTGAGTGATCGGTGGAGAGAGGGAAAGGGTTGAAAAAGACCCGTCCTTAAGTGGACTCCTCAACGGGGACTAGGCCTTTGAGGGCCGAACCTTGGTAAAACAAATCACCCATGTCCTTTGTGTTTATTGCTTGTGATTTGTTTGCTTTCCCTTACTCTAAGTTTTCTTGTGCTATTATTTGCTAATATCATTTGGTGTTGCTTCAAGTTAAATTCTCATTTAGTGAAGCAACACTTTGCAAGAAACAACTTGACTTATAGCTCTTCTCATTTAAGCCTTCTTGCTTTATTCTCATAGACTTATTAGTTGTATTGTCTTATCAATTCCGCATTATTTGAAAGCAATACTCTTTTCAAGCAAGGACTTAGTTTTTATACTCCGATAATTGTATATCTTGTTCTAACCACTAATTAAGGGATCTAGTTGGGGGATAAAGTTTTAACTTTCAGGTTCCACCTATTCACCCCCCTCTAGGCGACTTTCAGTTGGCGACGTCCTCGTCGGAGGAGGAGTCGGTGGAGCTCTCGTCGGAGTCCCACTCGCGGCACACATGGGCATCGCCGCCCTTCTTCTTGTGGTACCTCTTCTTTTCCTTTCTTCTCCCCTTCTTGTCATTGCCCCTGTCACTGTCACTTGATAATGGACATTTAGCTATAAAGTGACCGGGCTTACCACACTTGTAGCAAACCTTCTTGGAACTGTGGCAGAACCTCCAAGTTATTGGGCCCACATGCACCTGTCCTTGTCCCAAAGACCTCAGACAGCCATGCATGTGCACCAGATAACTCGACAGGATCTATCCGATTGCCCCAAGGACATCGGATAAACCACTTTCAACCAGAACCGCGGGATTAAGTAACACAAATCACACACACCAATATTGTTGCAGCGGAAATCTTACTACCAAAATTTTACAGGTTACAAAAATTTTACATTAGTTTATCGAAGTGATTACAAAAGTATAAGTTTGAAATATATATGCTAGCTCAAGGGATCATCCTCAATAAGAAGTATAGAAGGGTTACTTAGACTTATAAGAAGGCCGAGCCCACCGGCACTTAACACCATCAACAACAGCACAAAGTTAGAACCTAAAAAACAACAGGGAATAAAACCCTGAGTATGGAATTACTCAGCAAGTCTTACCCGACTAAGGAAAAGACTCTCAAGGGTATGCTGGATAAATAGGAGTCAAGGAGAGGCTTTAGCAAAAATCAACTTATATTTTTGCAGAAGTAGCTTACTAAAGTGAGTCCTTACTTTCAATCTTTTAACGCCATATTAAGTATTAATAGACTTTATTTGCATCTAGTCTAATTTCAACATCTCATCAATACAACATCATTTTTATCCATAGTGTTCACATCCTGACTTTAGGTTGTAGAAAAGTGACCAAGTCTTCATAACCGCGAAGGTACGGCGATCCGAATCGATTATACTCAGCTGAGGATCTCCAATCACACGACATATGTAGCACTTAACCCTTGCATATGTCAACCCGCCACCGGGGTTCTTAAGACCGGATCAGGTTCACGCAAACCGAGAGCACAGATACACCACCGTCCAGCCTCTTGCCACGGAGGGTACACGCTACTCTCGCCACCGCTCCACTCCCATTTCGTGTTATCTTATTCCGGCCTTAGTCTGCCCGAGGCAAGGCTTACCCATGACGAGGCATGTGACCAGTTAAAGGGTCCTCGGTCAGCACGCCTACATACGCGTTAATCCTTAACCAACCTGGGTAGAACATCACCTGTTCCTACCCCAAGTCTCAATTTACGTATTTCCATCCTTAGGATTGTGTCTGTTCCTTAGGATGAAAGAGCATCACAGGGAACTTTGCAGTAAGATCCCACCATTGCTCCAAATGAAAATATTCTTGCAGGTAGAAGTCGTCCTTTCTCGAGTTAAATTAAGGACAACCTCTATCCACAAGATCTAAGCAAGGCTAAGCATTTTTGTAAATCATAATTTTGATACTTCACAGAAGTATCTATAAAGGTATGGATATCAAGGAAAGCAATGCATCAAAGGGTTTCAAGTAACTCCTATGAACCTAATGCACATTTCACTAGACTTAAGTGTGCGAAAAGTATTTTTAAAAACACAAGGAAAAGGGTTGCATGCACCGGGGCTTGCCTGAGTAACACTAGGTTAGTGTTGTTAGACGACGTCCACTTGGCGAACATCTTCAGGTTTATCCATCAGCATCATCCTGCGGATTAGCCCGCGCTTGGGATCGACTTGGCTTGTCTTCCGCATCACGTGATTATTTAACGTACCTAAATGATTTGCATAATGCACATGAATGCATATTGATGGAAATATTACAAACCTAAATAGTGTTACGCTATAGCGGATTAAAACACCTAGCAGCGAGGCGTTAAACCATCTTATACGGAAACACTAGTTATTAGCGTACGACTAAGCGTAATAATTGTGCTTCTCTAGATTAACTAAAACTAACACAAACATCATAAAACATAAACTATACACATTTAATACAGTTAGCCTAAACATAAAATATCAGCTAATTGTTTAACTTCTAAATTTATCACTCGTTTTATAGATTATACTACATCGCTCATAAAGAACTAATTTAATTTTATTTCTCTCCTCACATATTTTACATATCAACAATTAATCAAACATTTCTTTATGTTATTTATTTAGTGCAATTGACACGACAAAATTCATCAGATGGGTATATGAAAAACTAAATCTATCCTTTACGTCGTCACCTCGCTTAACTATCCCTAAATTAATCTATCTTTCACATTACTAAATCTATCGTACTTCACTTATTTTTAACATTACCACAATGCGCCTGCGCTAAATATGAGAATTATTACGACTAATAATTTTAGTTAATCCAATCAGCAGATAAACTTACAAAATTATAAATCAGCTCACCAGCATCAAACGCGACCCAATACTCGTACGAATGCTGATAAATCCTGGCTCGAGCTTTCTGTCGCGCACTTGGTGAACATCACGCTGCTAGCTCTGTCTTCACCTGACGCTTGGGATCTCTTGATGACGAGCGGAACGACGACGACAAGATAAAGGGAACGGGGCGCGCTTGACCGTCAACTAAAACCAATGCCGGACCGAGCAGAAAGCATAGGATCACGGCAAAGGAGCAGACGCGCGCGCAGACAGGAACAGGGACGCGATTTGGCGAGCTGGAGAATGACGGCGAGGTCCGTGCGGCAAAATCCGAGCTGGGCGCGACGCAGAGAATTTGACCGGCGAGCTTTGAGCCGAGCGTCGCAGCACACGCAGGGAGATGAACAGGGGCTCAACGACCTGGGGCTACGGTGAGGGAGGAGCAGAGGCGCTGGAGAAGATGCACCGGCAGAGGGAACTTGGAGATGGCCGACGCAGCGAGCAGGGAGGAATTGGGGAAGGGCTGCTCGCGCAGGAAACAATAAGCTTGGGGCGTGCCGGCCATGGCAGGGACCAGGGAGCTCGACGAGCGCTGGGCTGCTGGAAGACGGCAGGAAGGAGACCCCGGCCGGGAGCTTGGAGGAAGGACTGAACGTACGCAGGCTGGGCGGCCAGAGTCATCCATGGCGCACGGCGGGGAGGCAAAGACCCTACGACAGAAGAAGATGCGCATGGATTAAAAAGGAGCAGAGGGCGGTCACGAGATAAGGATAGGAGCGCGCGCGTAGAAAAATCTTCAGCAGCGGCGGCCGGATTTTCTTGAAGAATCCTAGGCTGCGGCTGGGTACACGGCGCTGAGAACGACGGTGGGTTTGGGGAAGAAACCAGTGATGGTGGAAAAAAAACCAGAGCAGGGTGCGCTCGTGCGTATGAAGCTTGGCTGGTGAGAGCATGCTTCAGGGAGATATGTGCTGAGGGAAATATCAAGCGGCTGCAGGGGATAGGAACAAACGCAGAGAGAAAAAAAAAATCGACGCATAAGAGAGGACAACTGCGTCCAGTGGTGATTAGCCGTGACTGAAGAATATCCCAGGAAGAAGCTAGCGCCATTTAATTGGATAAGAAGGAAACCAGATTTTTTTTTACAGAAAAGTGCATGCTAGATAGGAACGGAAGGAGCAGGACAACGACCTGGTGAATGACGTGGAAAAAAAATCATAGGAAGCAGCTTGCATATTTAATAAATGGGAAAGCCGTGGGAAAGAAAATCTCAGAACGAGATATTTCTATTTTATTTTATTTTTCCTTTTCTTTTCTTTCAAAAGCGAAATGCATACATTTTGGGGTATGAAACGAGGGTCTAAAAGATATATAAAGGTCTAACAAAAATAAGATCGACAACAGTATTTGGACAGAATTTAATTTGGTGAATAATTCGGAGTCAGATGAATTCATATCTGTTATTTATATTTGAAGATTTAGATCGAGACGAGAAACATATGGACCGGACCAAACGAGATCGACTTTGGTATTTTAGACTGCATTTAGTCCCGTCTAATTTTTACGATTCTTACCAGCTACCGATCATTTGATTTGACGCCGAGAATAACATGCTGAGATAAACAATTCAATTAATGAGCTGGCGCATCGTTCTTTTCGGACAGCGCGGGGCTCCAAATTCATATTCACTTACGCGCGTGATCCGAACATGTCCAAATTTGCCAGCGAACGAGACTTGATAATCCAAAAGTTTCATAAAACCTTTTTAATTGTTTAAATTATGGAGATGAATACGACACCAAACCCGAACTTTTGCGAGATGATTAAAATTTAATGTCCACATTATTTACTGACATCTCGCGCTTAAATCCATAATTGCTGTTTACAGGAGATAAACACCTGGGGTGTTACAACCCTCCCCCCTTAAAAGAATCTCGTCCCGAGATTCGGAGCGAAAGACTTTTAAGAGTAGAGAAGCATGTAACCCGTGTCTATATCAGCGATAATCATAAGGCAGTCTTGAGTGAAGGCGAGTGCCTTAGGATAGGGTTTCTCTAGTGGATATAGCATGTATTGCCACAAGCTAAATCAGATATGTCCATCAGTAGAGACAATGTCTGCCAGAGGAACACATAAGGTTCCATGTGTGCAGTTTGCTTTCTCTGATAACGTTGTACTATCCGAGTCTGTTGGGCGAGTGGCAATTACGCAATTTCACCCAAACAGAATCAGATGCACCATCTTGGGTAAAACACACAGAAAGAGGTTTACCAACAAGTGGTCACGATAAGTTCGTAGCACATGAGACGGATGTGGATGTTGAATACTGTCGCGGTTAACATGTGGTTAACCCGAGAATTCAAGTCCACGAAAGATGGTATAGATTCGAGAGAATCACCAGCAGAGGGATCTATAGATACGGACTTTACAATTAGTCCATTTTATCGAGCACTAATCATGGATCGACATGATCACACATGCTGGAAAAGCACACGTGAGGCGATCGAGACATGACTAGAGCGATGATTAGGTGGTTATTGCCCGACTCAATCCCGATCCTTGAAAGTACTTTCTTTAGGGTGGGTTGAACCAAAGTGAGTTTAGACAACTCGATGAAATGATCTCTAAACTCAACCTTCGCTCATTAGGCAGTTACAAGTTAGTAAAACAAACTTGTTGAACTACTTTTGACATTGAGCAAGTTCTCTCAGTACCTTCAGTAAGCCAAGGGTTGAGAGTTCACTCATACTAACAGTTGATCATGCACTTGGGTAGAGATCCATTTGATCAGGTTGTTCATCCGTTTCTTCCATGCGGGAGGAACTGGCTTGTTTTGGAAATATATGGGTTAAATAAGAGAGCGAATGAACAAACTCCTGCATCTCAACAGCAGGAGGAAGTCAATCTCCAATTTGAGAGCTAATCAGTTGTCTCTCGACACTAAAAAGCTCCAAGGTTTCACCTTTACACAAAGGATGTAAAGGAAACTTCTATGCGTGCAGTCACTATCAAGGTCAAGGGGAAAGAGACCACACAAGTAAGGGGTATGCCGTTTTGATCTAACAGAGATGATGGATGTTGCTTGATCACTTGACAAACAACATAAAAATTGTTCCAAGGGAGAAGTCCACGGAAGATCACATATCAGCGTAGTTCCACAATGGATCATGACTAGAGACCTCGATACCAGCATGCGCCAAGCAGCATAACCTTGCGTGTACATTCACAAGGGGCTCTCAGTTTCGCTGCGGCACCATAAGTCATTAATCGTGACACCATTACCGAACTGGCACTAATAATGAATCTCACGTAGCAAAAATAGATTGTGCCAAGATAACGTATTGACATAGTCTCATAATGGATTACAACTACTAACCGTGATACCAGCGCGTGCCGAGCAGCACAACCATGTGTGTACATTCACAGGAGGCCCTCGGTTTCGTCGTGGCACCATCGGTTTTAGTCACAACACCATTACCAGACGTAACCAATAAGAAATCTCGCGCCACACAAATGGATTGAGCAAGGGTGACAATATACAAGAGATACTCCACCTGTAAGAATGGTTACAAGTAGAGAGCCAAATAGATTATGGCCCAAGGAAATGAGCAAGACATGGCCATAACATAAACTTGATGAAAGGAGTACGATGGGAGACTGTTAATTCAGTCCCAAGCATATTTCTATGCCCATCGCAACAATCACAAGGTCAAGGATTAAGTTGATATGCCTTTGATAGATATGGGGAAACCAAAGGCATCTGACTCAAGAAAATGATCGGACATACTTTTCCTAGGTTAGGTTGATAATTCAACATGGCGATCCTTAAGAACAGGTGAACTGGTTAAGGGACATCAGCTTACACCAACTGACTAAGGATATGGTTTAGGATGGAGGCATGACTCGAGATTCTTGTTTTAAGCTTGGGTACATTTTATGTCCAATAAGGAAATTATCTAAGCATTTATTTGTGTGAGTTTGGTCAGGGAGTGATAACGGAGAATTCAAATTTGGGTCATGGTTCACTAAATAAGAACATGGCCTAATTTTCGATTTAGGCAAATAAGTCACTAACCTTCTATTGGCACATCAAGTACAAGAGCAAACATATAAAGCACCCTAAGAGGTCACCTAAAGAATGAAGGACACCTATTTCATCGAAGTTCATAATTCAGCATTACACCACATTATCTACAATCAATGGTTACTAGATTAAGGATGAGAGAAGCATTTTGGGTGTATAGGTGACAAACATGATGCAACAATCAGGATGCATGCTCGTCTTATTCGTCCTCACTGATTTTGCCAACATAATGTGGCAGTAACGTTCTATATCGGTGGCATACTTACGACTCTCACGGTATTTTGCTAGTCGTCAACTACACATACGTTTTCGAGGTTAGTGTACCTGCAGAAAATTCCATTACAGCCCATTTTCCAATGATGCAAGTCACACATGACAATTTATCACAGTTTATACTCCATATATTTCTATATGGAGGCCAGCTCATCATTAAGCGCTGAGCCACGCATAGGCGCCGTTGCCACACTTTAACCATAGGGCAACTCATTATGGTAACTCACCTTCTTACCTGAGCGTAGGTGCGTCGTTACAAATACATTACACTTCTCAGTATTCCCATGTCTGTATACCCATACACATCCATGGGGTACTGAATCCCGGAAAAGTAAATACTCCACATCGCAGCCTTCATATATATATATGTAGAACATGTATATAGTCAGGCGCCACAATTAAGCACTCCCCTAGACCGACGGTTGTTCGGTCATGCTCTCACAACTCACCTTACCTTGAGCGTCGATCCATTCAAGACTGAATGGCCTTAAAAATAACAATACACATGTATGCAATACCCCCGGTTGTGGGTTATTGGTTTTTAAATAAGCCACCTAATAGTCCTTAGTATAGGGCTTAATAGAGGATGTCGCTAGCACTATAGTTTTTCAAAACTGTTTTTCAAAGCCAAACAATGTGTTTAGTTGAAAATAGGTTTTTCAAAACCAAAACTTTTGTTTTGAAAATACGTATGTGACCGTATATACTTAATCCAGCTCCGATACCAGCCTGTGGTAGAACCTCCAAGTTATTGGGCCCACATGCACCTGTCCTTGTCCCAAAGACCTCAGACAGCCATGCATGTGCACCAGATAACTCGACAGGATCTGTCCGATTGCCCCAAGGACATCGGATAAACCACTTTCAACCAGAACCGCGGGATTAAGTAACACAAATCACACACACCAATATTGTTGCAGCGGAAATCTTACTACCAAAATTTTACAGGTTACAAAAATTTTACATTAGTTTATCGGAGTGATTACAAAAGTATAAGTTTGAAATATATATGCTAGCTCAAGGGATCATCCTCAATAAGAAGTATAGAAGGGTTACTTAGACTTATAAGAAGGCCGAGCCCACCGGCACTTAACACCATCAACAACAGCACAAAGTTAGAACCTGAAAAACAACAGGGAATAAAACCCTGAGTATGGAATTACTCAGCAAGTCTTACCCGACTAAGGAAAAGACTCTCAAGGGTATGCTGGATAAATAGGAGTCAAGGAGAGGCTTTAGCAAAAATCAACTTATATTTTTGCAGAAGTAGCTTACTAAAGTGAGTCCTTACTTTCAATCTTTTAACGCCATATTAAGTATTAATAGACTTTATTTGCATCTAGTCTAATTTCAACATCTCATCAATACAACATCATTTTTATCCATAGTGTTCACATCCTGACTTTAGGTTGTAGAAAAGTGACCAAGTCTTCATAACCGCGAAGGTACGGCGATCCGAATCGATTATACTCAGCTGAGGATCTCCAATCACACGACATATGTAGCACTTAACCCTTGCATATGTCAACCCGCCACCGGGGTTCTTAAGACCGGATCAGGTTCACGCAAACCGAGAGCACAGATACACCACCGTCCAGCCTCTTGCCACGGAGGGTACACGCTACTCTCGCCACCACTCCACTCCCATTTCGTGTTATCTTATTCCGGCCTTAGTCTGCCCGAGGCAAGGCTTACCCATGACGAGGCATGTGACCAGTTAAAGGGTCCTCGGTCAGCACGCCTACATATGCGTTAATCCTTAACCAACCTGGGTAGAACATCACCTGTTCCTACCCCAAGTCTCAATTTACGTATTTCCATCCTTAGGATTGTGTCTGTTCCTTAGGATGAAAGAGCATCACAGGGAACTTTGCAGTAAGATCCCACCATTGCTCCAAATGAAAATATTCTTGCAGGTAGAAGTCGTCCTTTCTCGAGTTAAATTAAGGACAACCTCTATCCACAAGATCTAAGTAAGGCTAAGCATTTTTGTAAATCATAATTTTGATACTTCACAGAAGTATCTATAAAGGTATGGATATCAAGGAAAGCAATGCATCAAAGGGTTTCAAGTAACTCCTATGAACCTAATGCACATTTCACTAGACTTAAGTGTGCGAAAAGTATTTTTAAAAACACAAGGAAAAGGGTTGCATGCACCGGGGCTTGCCTGAGTAACACTAGGTTAGTGTTGTTAGACGACGTCCACTTGGCGAACATCTTCAGGTTTATCCATCAGCATCATCCTGCGGATTAGCCCGCGCTTGGGATCGACTTGGCTTGTCTTCCGCATCACGTGATTATTTAACGTACCTAAATGATTTGCATAATGCACATGAATGCATATTGATGGAAATATTACAAACCTAAATAGTGTTACGCTATAGCGGATTAAAACACCTAGCAGCGAGGCGTTAAACCATCTTATACGGAAACACTAGTTATTAGCGTACGACTAAGCGTAATAATTGTGCTTCTCTAGATTAACTAAAACTAACACAAACATCATAAAACATAAACTATACACATTTAATACAGTTAGCCTAAACATAAAATATCAGCTAATTGTTTAACTTCTAAATTTATCACTCGTTTTATAGATTATACTACATCGCTCATAAAGAACTAATTTAATTTTATTTCTCTCCTCACATATTTTACATATCAACAATTAATCAAACATTTCTTTATGTTATTTATTTAGTGCAATTGACACGACAAAATTCATCAGATGGGTATATGAAAAACTAAATCTATCCTTTACGTCGTCACCTCGCTTAACTATCCCTAAATTAATCTATCTTTCACATTACTAAATCTATCGTACTTCACTTATTTTTAACATTACCACAACGCGCCTGCGCTAAATATGAGAATTATTACGACTAATAATTTTAGTTAATCCAATCAGCAGATAAACTTACAAAATTATAAATCAGCTCACCAGCATCAAACGCGACCCAATACTCGTACGAATGCTGATAAATCCTGGCTCGAGCTTTCTGTCGCGCACTTGGTGAACATCACGCTGCTAGCTCCGTCTTCACCTGACGCTTGGGATTTCTTGATGACGAGCGGAACGACGACGACAAGATAAAGGGAACGGGGCGCGCTTGACTGTCAACTAAAACCAATGCCGGACCGAGCAGAAAGCATAGGATCACGGCAAAGGAGCAGACGCGCGCGCAGACAGGAACAGGGACGCGATTTGGCGAGCTGAAGAATGACGGCGAGGTCCGTGCGGCAAAATCCGAGCTGGGCGCGACGCAGAGAATTTGACCGGCGAGCTTTGAGCCGAGCGTCGCAGCACACGCAGGGAGATGAACAGGGGCTCAACGACCTGGGGCTACGGTGAGGGAGGAGCAGAGGCGCTGGAGAAGATGCACCAGCAGAGGGAACTTGGAGATGGCCGACGCAGCGAGCAGGGAGGAATTGGGGAAGGGCTGCTCGCGCAGGAAACAATAAGCTTGGGGCGTGCCGGCCATGGCAGGGACCAGGGAGCTCGACGAGCGCTGGGCTGCTGGAAGACGGCAGGAAGGAGACCCCGGCCGGGAGCTTGGAGGAAGGACTGAACGTACGCAGGCTGGGCGGCCAGAGTCATCCATGGCGCACGGCGGGGAGGCAAAGACCCTACGACAGAAGAAGATGCGCATGGATTAAAAAGGAGCAGAGGGCGGTCACGAGATAAGGATAGGAGCGCGCGCGTAGAAAAATCTTCAGCAGCGGCGGCCGGATTTTCTTGAAGAATCCCAGGCTGCGGCTGGGTACACGGCGCTGAGAACGACGGTGGGTTTGGGGAAGAAACCAGTGATGGTGGAAAAAAAACCAGAGCAGGGTGCGCTCGTGCGTATGAAGCTTGGCTGGTGAGAGCATGCTTCAGGGAGATATGTGCTGAGGGAAATATCAAGCGGCTGCAGGGGATAGGAACAAACGCAGAGAAAAAAAAATCGACGCATAAGAGAGGACAACTGCGTCCAGTGGTGATTAGCCGTGACTGAAGAATATCCCAGGAAGAAGCTAGCGCCATTTAATTGGATAAGAAGGAAACCAGATTTTTTTTACAGAAAAGTGCATGCTAGATAGGAACGGAAGGAGCAGGACAACGACCTGGTGAATGACGTGGAAAAAAATCATAGGAAGCAGCTTGCATATTTAATAAATGGGAAAGTCGTGGGAAAGAAAATCTCAGAACGAGATATTTCTATTTTATTTTATTTTTCCTTTTCTTTTCTTTCAAAAGCGAAATGCATACATTTTGGGGTATGAAACGAGGGTCTAAAAGATATATAAAGGTCTAACAAAAATAAGATCGACAACAGTATTTGGACAGAATTTAATTTGGTGAATAATTCGGAGTCAGATGAATTCATATCTGTTATTTATATTTGAAGATTTAGATCGAGACGAGAAACATATGGACCGGACCAAACGAGATCGACTTTGGTATTTTAGACTGCATTTAGTCCCGTCTAATTTTTACGATTCTTACCAGCTACCGATCATTTGATTTGACGCCGAGAATAACATGCTGAGATAAACAATTCAATTAATGAGCTGGCGCATCGTTCTTTTCGGACAGCGCGGGGCTCCAAATTCATATTCACTTACGCGCGTGATCCGAACATGTCCAAATTTGCCAGCGAACGAGACTTGATAATCCAAAAGTTTCATAAAACCTTTTTAATTGTTTAAATTATGGAGATGAATACGACACCAAACCCGAACTTTTGCGAGATGATTAAAATTTAATGTCCACATTATTTACTGACATCTCGCGCTTAAATCCATAATTGCTGTTTACAGGAGATAAACACCTGGGGTGTTACAGGAACGGGATTTGTAATCCTTCCCCTTCTGTTGCTTGAGGATTTGTCGAAAGCTTTTGATGATTAACGACATCTCCTCATTGTCGAGCTTTGAGGCGTCGATGGGGAGTCTACTTGGTGTGGACTCTTCCTTCTTCTCCTCCGTTGCCTTGAATGCGACGGGTTGTGATTTGGGCGTGGAGGAGGTGCCTTGCTCGATGATTTTCTTTGAGCCTTTGATCATTAGCACAAAGCTTACAAACTTCGCTATAACTTCCTCGGGAGACATTAACTTGTATCTAGGATCACCTCGAATTACTTGAACTTGCGTAGGGTTAAGAAAAACGAGGGATCTAAGAATAACCTTGACCATCTCATGGTCATCCCATTTTGTGCTCCCGAGGTTGCGCACTTGGTTCACCAAGGTCTTCAAGCGGTTGTACATAGCTTGCGGATCCTCCCCTTGGTGAAGCATGAAGCGACCGAGCTCCCCCTCGATTGTTTCCCGCTTGGTGATCTTGGTCACCTCATCTCCTTCGTGCGCGGTTTTGAGCATGTCCCAAACCTCTTTGGCGCTCTTTAATCCTTGCACCTTGTTATACTCCTCACGGCTTAGAGATTGGAGGAGTATGGTGGTGGCTTGAGAGTTGAAGTGCTCGGTTTGGGCCACCATGTCCTCACTGTAATCCTCATCCCCTACGGATGGTACCTGTACTCCAAACTTAACAACATCCCATATACTTTTGTGGAGTGAGGTTAGGTGAAATTCCATCAAATCACTCCACCTAGCATAATCTTCGCCGTCAAAGGTTGGCGGCTTGCCTAATGGAACGGAAAGTAATGGAGTATGTCTAGGAATGCGAGGGTAGCGTAGGGGGGTCTTACTATACTTCTTGCGCTCTTGGCGCTTAGAAGTTACGGACGGCGCGTCAGAGCCGGAGGTCGATGGTGATGAAGAGTCGGTCTCGTAGTAGACCACCTTCCTCATCTTCTTTTTCTTATCGCCACTCCGATGCGACTTGTGTGAAGGGGATTCCTTCTCCTTTCCCTTCCCTTTGTTGCGGGACTCTCCCGATGGAGCCTTCCCATGGCTTGTAATGGGCTTCTCGCCGGTCCCCATCTCCTTCTTGGCGTGATCTCCCGACATCACTTCGAGCGGTTAGGCTCTAATGAAGCATCGGGCTCTGATACCAATTGAAAGTCGCCTAGAGGGGGGTGAATAGGGCGAAATTGAAATTTACAAAGTTAATCACAACTACAAGCCGGGTTAGCGTTAGAAATATAAGCGAGTCCGCGAGAGAGGGTGAAAAAATAAATCACAAGCAAATAAAGAGTGAGGCACAAGGATTTGTTTTACCGAGGTTTGGTTCTTGCAAACCTACTCCCTGTTGAGGTGGTCACAAAGACCGGGTCTCTTTCAACCCTTTCCCTCTCTCAAACGGTCACTTAGACCGAGTGAGCTTCTCTTCTCAATCACACGGGACACTAAGTCCCCGCAAGGACCACCACACAATTGGTGTCTCTTGCCTCGGTTACAATTGAGTTGATCACAAAGAATGAGAAAGAAAAGAAGCAATCCAAGCGCAAGAGCTCAAAAGAACACAACAAATCTCTCTCTCTCTTATCACTAAAGCTTTGTGTGGAGTTGGGAGAGGATTTGATCTCTTTGGTGTGTCTTGTATTGAATGCTATAGCTCTTGTAAGGTGTAGAAGTGTAGAAACTTGGATGCCATTGAATGTGGGGTGGTTGGGGTATTTATAGCCCCAACCACCAAAATGTGGCCGTTGGAAGGCTGCTGTCGCATGGCGCACCGGACAGTCCGGTGCGCCACCGGACACTGTCCGGTGCACCAGCCACGTCAGCCAGCCGTTGGGGTTCGACCGTTGGAGCTCTGACTTGTGGGCCCGCCTGGCTGTCCGATGGTGCACCGGACAGGTCCTTTAGACTGTCCGGTGCGCTACCCGTGCGTGCTCTGTCCTCTGCGCGCGCAGAAGCGCATTTAATGCATTGCAGTCGACCGTTGCGCGCGAAGTAGCCGTTGCTCCGCTGGTACACCGGACAGTCCGGTGTTACACCGGACAGTCCGATGAATTATAGCGGAGCGGATTCCCGAAGCTGGCGAGTTCAGAGTTGCTTCTCCCTGGGGCACCGGACACTGTCCGGTGGTACACCGGACAGTCTGGTGAATTATAGTGGAGTGCCTCTGAGAATTCCTGAAGGTGAAGAGTTGAGCTTGGAGTTCCCTGGTGCACCAGACATTGTCCGGTGGTGCACTGGACGTTGTCCGGTGGCGCACCGGACAGTCCGGTGCGCCAGACCAGGGCTGCCTTCGAGTTGTCTTTTGCTCTCTTTGTTTGAACCCTTTCTTGGTCTTTTTATTGGTTTGATGTGAACCTATGGCACCTGTAAAACTCATAATCTAGAGCAAACTAGTTAGTCCAATTATTTGTGTTGGGCAATTCAACCACTAAAATCTATTTAGGAAAAGGTGTAAGCCTATTTCCCTTTTAGTGAGGCATATTCCTCTCCTGATGCTGACTTATGGAAGGAAGCAGTAAGGAGCGAGATGGAATCTATTATGTCTAATGGAACTTGGGAGGTCATTGACCGTCCTTATGGTCGTCAACCTATAGGGTGCAAATGGATCTTCAAGAAAAAGCTTAGGCCTAATGGTACAATCGAGAGGTACAAGGCAAGGCTTGTGGCCAAAGGATATACCCAAAAAGAGGGTGAAGATTTCTTTGATACCTACTCACCAGTGGCTCGATTGACTATGATTTACACATTAATAGCTGTGGCAGCCTCTTATGGTCTTATCATTCATCAGATGGATGTTAAGACAGCTTTCCTAAATGGAGAGTTGGATGAGGAGATCTACATGGATCAGCCAGAAGGGTTTATTGCGAATGGTCAAGAGAACAAGGTGTGCAGGTTGATAAAATCATTGTATGGCCTAAAACAAGCACCTAAGCAATGGCATGAAAAGTTTGATAATACTCTTACAGCCGCTGGTTTTGCTGTAAATGAATCTGACACGTGTGTATATTATCGGTATGGTGGGGGTGAGTTTGTTATGCTGTGCCTTTATGTTGATGACATCTTGATCTTTGGATCAAATCTCAATGTGATTGAGGAAGTTAAAAATCTTCTATCGAGCAATTTCGAGATGAAAGACTTGGGAGAGGCTGATGTCATTCTAAACATCAAGCTTGTTAGAGAAGCTGATGGTGGGGTAACTTTGTTACAATCCCATTATGTGGAAAAGGTATTGAGTCGCTTTGGTTTTAGTGACTGTGATCCTGCTCCAACACCTTATGACCCTAGCATGTTATTGAGAAAGAATCGGAGAATAGCAAGGGATCAATTGACATACTCCCAGATCATTGGTTCGCTCATGTACCTTGCAAGCGCAACAAGGCCAGACATCTCATATGCTGTGAGTAAGCTGAGTCGGTTTGTGTCAAAACCAGGAGATGATCACTGGCGTGCTCTTGAGAGAGTGTTGTGGTATTTGAAAGGTACTATGACATATGATATTCATTATACTGGAAACCCAAAAGTGCTGGAAGGCTATTGTGATGCCAACTAGATTTCTGATGCTGATGAGCTTTATGCCACAAGCGGATATGTGTTTCTGTTTGGAGGTGGCGCTGTTTCGTGGAAGTCTTGCAAGCAGACTATCTTAACGAAGTCTACAATGGAAGCAGAACTCGCAGCATTAGACACTGCTGGGGCTGAGGCCGAGTGGCTTCGTGATTTCCTATTGGATTTACCGGTAGTTGAAAAACCAATATCGGCTATTTCCATGAACTGTGACAACCAAACGGTGATTACAAAGGTTAACAGTTCTAGGAATAACATGAAGTCTACAAGACATGTTAAGAGGAGATTAAAATCTGTCAGAAAGCTGAAAAACTCTGGAGTTATAACGGTGGATTATGTCCACACATCTAATAATCTGGCAGATCAATTCACTAAGGATCTGTCACGTAATGTGATAGAAAGTGCATCAAGAGAAATGGGTATGAGACCCATGTGAAATCTACTCTAGTGGTAACCTGCTCTATGTGATCGGAGATCCCGTGAAGTAGAGTGGAGAAACAAGCTAGGAGTAGGTTGTGAGGAAAGATCCCTTCCTTAACTCATTTCTGAGGCACATCTTTCCTATCTGTAAGGCAGGATGGTATTTACCTTAATGTATTCCAAGAGTCTTATAAAGGTGAGATGTTGTCCTATATAACATCTTATGAGGAGTACACCTATATGAGTTAGACTGCTGGTCACAGTCTATGGGGCTTGGGTAATCCCTAAATACTCATGAAAGGCACTGAAGTGTGACTTATATGCTTCTAAATAGCGGGAATGCCCTTTTGCAGCCTAGTATCAGCATAGGATTTGAGCGAATCTCATTTCGCACAAAAACTGTCAATTCAAGGCTTAGTCCATTGTTCAGTTGTGAATGAGTGAAACCCTTATTCTAGATGGATGTTCAACTTAACAGTCTCCATCGAAACACTGGTATATCAAAGGATTGTGATTCTGATACTTCATCATTACAAACCCTAGAGTTTGGTGGGGATTGTTGGATCTTTTATGGCCTTGGCCCATTTATTCAATAAACTCTATGGTGTGTAATGGTGGGGAATACCAATAGTACCATATTGGAAGTCCAAGGGTCTTGTGGCTTGACTTATATGGTGGGAATTATTCCACTTAATTTGAGAAGTCAAGAAATGGACAAGGGCGTGCCACACGCGCGCGCACCGCCGCCGCCGCCGGCCGGGCGTGGCGTGGCGTGGCGAGGCGAGGCAGGTAGGCGGCGAGCGGGTATGGTATGGTTGTGTTAATTTTTAGCACTCATTAACCGCGGGAGTTTCAACTCCGGGTTAAACCTTTCAGTTGTCTGTCTCTTCGTCAGCCACATGCGAGACCCTTCTCCTTCAGCTGCCTGTCTCTTGGCGTGACGCGGTGAGACCCTTCTCCTTCAGCTTCCCTCCGCGAGAGGTTAAGTAGGGGAGAACCCCTGTCACTTGGTACAAGCGAACAAAACCATTTCAGAATCACTGTCCAGCCGCAAGAGTGGGTATTTCCATCTCGTAACTCTGCGCACACAGAGGAGCGAGTGGGTAGGTGCCTTCAAAGCCCTTGCCGTTCGAGACCTTGCACGAGGGATCAGCAATTAGGTTTTTGGGGAGTGTCTACGCGACTGCCCAACGTTCGTTGTTGTCTTCATCACTGGTTCCTGACGTCTTCATCTCGTGCGATATGACAAGTGAAGTTGGACAAGGATCTAGATCTTCGGAGCGCATGAGAGGGTATGATCAATTTAGCTCCTTACTGTTTTACGTTCTGCAGATTATATATGTTGTCCATCTCTACTGTTTCATATATAACCATAAATTTATCTCTTCTGTTCTATCATATGATACCATGACATGTGTGATGTCTGTTCATGCTAATAGTATGTTATATCTGTTTGTTTTAATTTTACAGTCATGCTGTTTATGTTGCTATCTGTTTATTTTCAATTGTTCCGTCAGTTTATATGCTTATTATATTTAGACGATTTATATGATTCATATGTTTTATGTTCCCATGATCCATATTGTTATAGATATATATTTGATATCATGATTTCTATGAGTAATCATCTTTTATATGTCATCATCATAACGTTAATTTATGGAGTTAAAATGATATAGAAAATGCCTATATTTCTAACAATTTATTTAGCTTTCACTTAGTTCCATAACTTTGAAATATATTCCTAAATCCTTGAAGTTGTTAGTTGATGTGTCACACATCCCTAAACGTGTACGAATGGTGCATCACATGTTCATTTCCAGAACATAATGACACCATGGTATGTCACTTAACAACTTCAAGGATCTCGAAATGTTTTTTTTTTCAAAA
This sequence comes from Zea luxurians, assembly GCA_029449295.1. Taxonomy (NCBI): domain Eukaryota; kingdom Viridiplantae; phylum Streptophyta; class Magnoliopsida; order Poales; family Poaceae; genus Zea; species Zea luxurians. The sequence goes on along the minus strand of JAOPSE010000001.1, from coordinate 35,573,010 downwards.
ATCATGGGCCTAAGAGAATCTCCTAGAGCTCTCTAAAAGTTTCCTCTAAATCATTTTTTGAGGAAAAAACACAAAAACTTACCTCCAACGGTACCCCTAAAATGCCCCAAATTTTTTATAACCCTTGAAACTCCCTCATTTGTATCTAGAAAACAGTTTTTTGGGCTCCCCGGAAACACAAGAGCGCGTGAAATCAAGCCAACTTTCTTTTGTACCGCTTAGTGCGTCTATTTGCCGCTCTAATTCTGCCTCGTTTGCAACAACTGCCAGGGTGTCTGCCGTCATGACTGCGCAACCTCACAGTTCGACGTAGCCCGTGCAACCTCGTTGTCCGGTATCTGTCATCGTGTGGCCTCGCTACTAGACCTCCTCCCTCGCTAGTCGCACCTACCCTCATACCGCATCGACCTTAATAGCGGTGAAGGTTTGATCGCTGGGCAGACGTCAAAGCTACGAAAGAAGGAAATACATCCTTAAAAACAAATCAACATAGACCTAATGTTGATCTGGTCTAGTTTAAAATGTTTTTATCTGCTTTTAGAGGAACTATTGAAGAAAGATGTAGCACCCAAAATCCTATTTTGAAATCTAGGAAAAGTTGCCCGAAAGTTTTTGAAGTAAAATATTGTTTAATAATACTCCTCTTATTCTTGAAGTTACATCTCCTAAAACAATTATGGTTTCTAATAAAGATTTAATAGAAGTACCCCTATATGATTTTAGTTATCCCTTTATTGAAATATATATTTATAAGTATTCTCTAAATAATTTTATAAACCAGAGATTATATTTCTTAAAATACATATTCCCTATTTTCAGTATGAATTTTATATTTTAAAAAACATTTGTTTAAATCGGATAATAAATAAATTATTTAAACAAATTATATTTTGTATTAATGCTGGAGATTTTGATTGTGCATATTTGCATTAGAAATCTCAACTCTTATTTGAATTTAAAATGTGAAGCTTGGAGACTAAAAAGGGGAAGAAAAGAAAATTTTAGAAAAAAGGGAAAAAAGAATTAGCATTGGCCCGAAATCACCCGGCCCAGCACGCCCACAACGGCCACACTCCCGCCCTTGGTCCAGCTCGGTAGGACGACCCATGATCTCCCCTCTCCTTTTCTTTTTCGGGAGTCGCTGACCTTGTGGACCCATAGGTCGGTCTCCCACCAGGCGCATACGCCATGTCTCGCTGGTCGGCTTCGTTGAAGTCGTGTGCACACATCCACCTTCACTGGCTGGTGGGCCCCGCGTCATTAGCCTCATCCTCCATATCGTGTGACGAACGTCGTATCCTCGAACGTAAATCGCGGGCGTGTAACCGTCGATCCCGCCAGCTAGAGCCCTCGGGACATAGAGCATCTCTAAGGGCTTGTTTGGGAGTAAGGGTAATAGAGGGGATTGGAGGGGTTAGAATCCCCCACTATTCAATTTTAAATAGTGGAGGATTATAGCCCCCTCAATCCCCTTCATTTCACTTGCTCCCAAACAAGCCCTAAGAGACTCTTCATTTTTTACTTTCTATTTAACTATCTATATATGTTTCATAAATATTACACTTTATATATAACATCTCAGTCCAACAGACTATCTATCTAGTTTGGCTAGTCAGGTGGCTAGCCAAATTTAGCTAATAAGAGAGACAATTTACAGAGTCAGATAGCTTGCGAGTCAGATAGCTAGTCTATTGGAGATTTAATTTACTATTGAGTAGCTAAAATTTAGCTTGACGAGTTATTTAGCTAGTCTTTTGGAGATGCTCCTAGGGCTATAAGATCGAGTGCATCCAGCGTCGGCCCTAGCGGGGTCGAGCAGTGCCCCCGACCAGGGCCCCCAAATTAGTGAGGCCTCACACCATATACTAAATAATAGTATATATGTATTGTATAGGTTTGTCGCGTTTTATAAAAATTTTAAATGCTTAATTATAAGTCAACAACACGACGACAACAAGTAAGGATAATTAGGTATAGCCTATTAATCTTGATTTCTATATTTTAGTAGTAGTACTTCATAGTCTCAGGCTCAACCACCTAGACTCTCAGCGTACAACGAGACAACGACGTTTAACGTTTCATCTCTATTTCTCGCACAGTTGTAGACAATATATATATACTATATATATATATACTATATTTATGTGTAATAATTATTATTATAAAGGGCCTCCTTTATACTCCCTCTGGTTTCCTATTACTTGTCGTTTAGGACAACGACACGGTCTCCAAAATATAACTTTGACCAATGTTTTTTTTGTTAAAATACAAATGAACTCTTAATACATTTATATTTTTATAAAAGTACTTTTTATGATAAATTGGTGCATATAAATATTAGGTTCCAAAACTAAATAACAAAATAGTTATTTGTAGTCAAAATTTTATAAGTTTGATTCGAACCTTATCCAAAACGACAACTAATAGAAAACCGGAGGGAGTAAGTCTTGTCCTGAGCCCTCTAAGATGTCTGGACCGGCACTGAGTGCATCGCCTCTGGAGACCTTGTGCATGAGAGAGAACAGGGCACACCATAATCGGCCCAACGCTTCACCGCCGAGGCACCATCAGACGCGAGTCGAGGCCGCCGCACCTGCGTTCTGCAACCACCGTCGCCCGGTGTTCGAGGAGTGGTCGCGGAGGGTCGCCAACGAACGAGGATCTTGTACGGACAAGTCTTCGGGCGTGGGGGTCATCAGAGTTTGGCGAATTGCTCACCAGAGACCCGAGCCACCATGGGTCCACACCTCGTTGTGGACCGTATGTTCTCCATTCTCAAGTACGGTAACGTGCCTCACACGTTGTTCGTCATAGCCCTAGCTTCGTGTACAAGCTCGCAACGCGTATAATAGTGTACCAGAGGCGTCGAAGTACGGCTTACCGGCGCTGCTCCACTGGGGAGGACACGCTCCATCATGCTGGGTTGACGGGGGGAAGAGGATAGAGGCACGACCATGGGATCTTGATCGGACGACTAGGAATAGAGATAGAAAATGGTTTGGGCTCATTATGTTGGGGCCATTGGATCAGGATCGTTCGACGCAAGGTGGGTTAGGACATGGAGGACTTGGTGGTCGACGATCTTCAGTCCGAGGGTCCCTATTGCGTACCTGTCCGAGTGGGGTTTGTCTTTTAATCAGTGTCGTTGATTGTAGGTCAAATGGAACCAATACCCGTGGGAATAGCTGTCATAGGCAGTTTTTCAGAAGAGCCCCCGAGTATACTTGAAATCAACTCGCGGTCACGTGCAATGTAAAGAATATTACGTAGGAGTCCTGGAATTTGCAGTATTAACCCTAAGCTTCATAAAATTGAACTCGCGGTCCATAGTCTTTGTTTTAAATAGATAAAAATCTAGAAAATGATGGAGCGAATGAGCCACCATATAGTTGACTTCTTGACGCAAAGCCCGGGTGCGCTCTTCGAAGGGCATCGAGAGATCCACCTCGTTAAGAGCGCCATCGGGCGAGAACCCCTTCCACCGGATGCCATGGTTGCTGGTCCTCTCGAAAGAGTCGATGAGGTCGGCTTCGAAAAAGAACTTTGATTTGATTATACTTCGCTTGGTGTTCTGGAGACAGCTCTTCATACGTGATGGGCCGATCTTGCACTTCTCCAGACGTGTTCGTCTAAGTATTTGCCATCCAATTAGTCAATGTCACTGATGTTGACATAGATGGTCCCACCGAGCGTGCTAGAATGTGTTGCCACTCGAAACCCACTGGCGGGAGATGGAAGGCGACACGAGGAGCCGAGAAGCTCCCGGGACTACTGGTGGGCCCCGGTCCCTCGATCAACAACCCAGATCCTGACATACGGTCGAGCTTTAAGGTTCACCTGGTGTGCCACATGCCCTATACCCGAAGGTGTTGACGTGCTCCGAATAGTTTCCCTGCATACACAAACATGTGCAAACGTTAGTTCGAACCGTGTTCGGCCCCTGGGTCATATCGAATGTAAGGAGCCAATCACTCTCCCTGGGCTCGCACCGGATCCATGCCTTGGTGGTGTAGGGAGCTGATGGCCCTCGAGGCCCGCTCCATCCACGTCAGGCGGGTCCGACCAACTACGGTTAAAGTCTCACCACACACCCAGAACATCCTACACGTGATTAGGCCTAGCGATCATGGCGAGCACCTGGACGTCGATTAGATGAGAGGCCTAAGAACCGGTATGAGCGACTCCCAAAACGATTCCTGCCCAAACCAACGCCAACCACCCGGCACGTCACCGGAACATCTGACCCTCGTGCAAGGCCTAGCCATGTAGGGAAATGCTCTTCTACTCCTTTGGACCGTTCTTCTCGATCCACCCCATGTTGCAGCCTGCCTTAGGCCCGACTGAAATCCGGTGATAACAGATTTCACGAAACTTGGATTGATTTATGGTATACATCGTTTCTATGCTTTGTTCATGTTGTTTATGATTTATTCTTTCTTTTTTGGTGTTCAGATTGTAAAATGTCATCCCTGGACCTCACACGTCCAATTATAATGATGCACATATTTAGGTGTTCAAATTGTAAAATGTCATCTATCACACCCGATTTTTAGAAGGTAAACCGAATACGAACTATGTACGTGCTAGGATCAGAAATTCACGTACACATCGATTACATAAATGACTCATCATAGCACAATGCTTCGAATGACAATAAAGAATAAGTAATGATATTAAAGACTAGAGTCATTTACATAATATAAATCAAAGTACACAGAATTAAAACATAGACAATGTAAATTAACCCAGCACAAGCAGCTGACTGGGGGAGGTCGCTAGCCTAATCCTCGAATTCGTCGAAGTCTTGGAACTCCTGGATATCTGTCTCGACACCTTCTTCTTTTGTAAAACCCAAAATTTATATAAAAATAAATAAATAAATAAAATAGTAAAGTGAGATATCTCAAATTTATACTTGAGCTTTGGATTTTGAGGACTGAAATTTCGAAACAAAGAATGAATGTAGAAAATAAGTAATAGAAAGGTTTTATATCCAACTAAATGATTATTTATTTCATTAAAAATGAAACATTATAAGCATTTATTTAAATTAATATTGATACATAAGGATAGTATTAAATTTAGATGACTTAAATCTAAACTGGACATTTAAAATTTTAAACATAATTTGAAACTCAGAAAAATAAATAATAGGAGGTTTGCATATTTATTTGACTGAATACTCCTTTCATCAACATTATACTTAGAGGAATTTATTAAAGTAAGTAATAAAAGAAACTTTGCATCCATTATGGACTTTGGGTAATTTAAGAAAGTCTATTATGTGACTTGAATAAATATGTTTTCAAATAGGAGATTATATAGAAGATCATTATATGAGTTAATTTATTGAATAAAACATTTATAAATATCTCCTAAAATATTTAAACTAAGGTATATTTTAATAAATAATAAAGATTAGAAATTAGTGTCTTAATACACCTTATGTGAGCATAATTGGTGAATTCAAAATCATTTTTATAGATATGGTAAAATAAATAAAGAAATAAAATTTTGGATTTACATTCATATTGAGTTCTTTTGTTTGTTCATTAAAATTTGAGTGCAAATTCAAGACCAAACTTGAACTTGAAATCCAAATTTGAAAACTAAGAAACAAAACAGGAAAGATATAAAAGAAAATAAAGAAAGGGGGGAAAGACTACCTAACCTGGGTCGAATTCATTCACTGGCGGCCCAGCTCCTTACCTGCGCGGCCCACCCCTCATTCTCCACGCCTGCCGTGCGGGCCCGCCCGGCCAGCCACTCTGTGCCCATGCTCGCCCCCCAATCACCACTAGGTGGGCCTAGGTCACCAGAACCGTCTTCTCCGCCGTGTGAATCTCCGAGCACAACAAAACTCGTCGCCGCCTCGGGTGGTTGTGTTCAGCTGCAAATTGCGTCGTGGACTCCAGTGCCGACCGAACTTCACCGCCATGCCTCGGGATGGGTAACTATAAAACCCGACCCCGCAGCCCCTGGAACTGAGCGCCGCCGCATCGTGAATCACGGGCTGCCGCACCTCCAAATCGACGACAACGACGTGCGAACTATGGGAGGTGGCAAGGGAGCTTCATAGGACCGCAAGGAACATGCCCGAGGCCTCTACGGGCGTAACCAGGGCCGGGAGAGCTGGCAATTGCTCGTCGGAGCAATCTGCCGTCGCAGAACCAAGCCTCATCGTGGTTGGGACCCTCTGCACCATCACCGGTGGTATGAATCTTGTCTCTTGTTCCGCCATTGTGTTAGCTTCGAGATGAGCTATCTGTACCTTGGGTTAGTGCACTATGGCGTCTGGGCGCTTCACGTCGGTAATGGCTTTGCCGTAGAAGAAGGCGGCACCGCCGTCGTGTTCATGGTCGAGGTGAGAGAGAAGAGCATTGGTCGTTGGATTTAAACCAGTGGCTAGGATTATAAGTAGCATGCCCCCTTCGTGGATGATATCTGAGCCGTAGGTTTTGGATCTGATGGCTAGGTCAAGACAAAGGCGTGGTTGTTGATCAGTAAACCGACGGTCGTGATTAGAACTATAGTGTACCCCTTCACGGGTTGATATGGGCCCTTGATCTCTGATCCATCGGTCCGGGGCAACTGCTCGTTCATCGCCGTGGTTGTTTTTCAAAAGAGCCCCTCCACTTTTCAAGAACCAATCTGCCATCCTTGGCTGTGAGGAAATCCTCACATTTATATCCCTAGAAATTATAGAAACACCCCTGGCTTCTTCAGAAATTAGATTGGAGCTCGGTTTAGTATAAATCGATGGCAGAATTTGATTTTTAATATAAAAAATCCATAAACTTATTTAATTTATAGAAAATCCATTTTAACTCCTTTTTAATCCGTTCCAGTTGCATTAATTTTGTTTTAATATTGTTTATCACCTAGTAACTCTATTTAGACATGAAACATAGATTAAAATTGTTTACTTAATTTATCCCGTAACAAGCACCTAATAACTTCGGAAAATCATAATTTTATAATCGTAGCTCCGAATTTAGCGGTTCTCGAACCCACGATCTCGTTACAACGCGTAGATTATTATTATGCAGTTTGTTATTATGTTTGGTGTGATGTTAATTTTGCCTATACCATGTTTGCTTGTATTGCTACGACTAGCGCGAGGTTACGAGTCATCCGAAGAGCAAGTTGGTACCTGGAATCTCAAGTCTCAGGCAAGTTGTGCCCTTGATCACTTCTTTTTACCCAATCATGTTCTTATTAATCATAATGATCTGCACAGGTTAATTTTGATGGGACCCAATAGGTTACCCTAGTTTGGCTATTTTTATACCTTGTTTTACCACTGAATTTTTGGGTAGTACATGCTATTGCTTTATATGGTTTTTGGGTATGAAGATACACATTATTCATGATCCTACTTTTATTATCAGTTTGTTATTTACTATTCATGACAAGATCATTATGTTAATTGGAACATGGAGAACCACCCGGGAAAATAGTGCTACCACAAGGGTGGTATGGGACGTCCTTGGCTGACTAATTAGGAAAGCTAGTTGAGGACTACCTTATTCGAAAGGGGCAAGGGCAGTAGGGGAGTGGTCAGTGTAGGGAGGCCCTTGGGTTGATTTCGCTGCGGTGGCGGTCAGGCGAGGGGTCCCTGCATTAGAGCTTCCTAGAAACTGTAGCAAGTTTTCTAAAGCTAGTGGAACTTTGTAAAGGCCTCGTAGTGTTACCCTGCCTCGCTTCCTTGGTAGAAGTGTATGGGAAGTCGCGATCCCTTGGCAGATGGGTAACATGACTTGTGGGTAAAGATGTGCAACCTCTGAAGAGTGTAAAACTGGTATACTAGTCGTGCTCACGGTCATGAGCGGCTCGGGCACTCACATGATTAATTTATGGAATTAAATTTAATTTGTCATTTGCATCGCATTGGGATTTATTATTATTTTGATTTACTATTACTATGGTTTGGTATTTACTTACATTTAGTAACTGCTAATAAAATTTTGACCAACTTTAAAAGCAATGCTCAGCTTTAACCATCCTCTTTGGTAAGCCTTACACTTCACATGAGCTCACACCTTCGACGAGTTCATGCACATTATTCCCCACAACTTGTTGAGCGATGAACGTATGTGAGCTCACTCTTGCTGTCTCACACCCCCATAGGTCAAGAACAGGTACCGCAGGATGAGGCGCATGGAGGATGCTGTGACGAGTTCATGAGAGGTCTAGGCCATCGTCTCCCAGTCAACTTTGGGTTGCTGGATCGTTGTCTCCTTATGATGTAATTATTTATTTATTTTGTACAGAACTCCTATTATATAGTAAAGATGTAACATTCGTTTCTATACCACTATTCATCATATGTGTGAGACTTGTTCCCAGCACACCTGGTGATTATTTCGCGCCCGGGTCTTGGTGCCCCCGAAACTCGGGTGTGACATCTTTACCTGAGCATAGATGGTACTAAAGGCAACCTGGTGTTTTGTGAAAGCAAGGGTATGTACACATCAACGTAATCAACAGATGTCCCGTTTGGCTAAGGTGGACTAGCTTTATGTGGGGTTAGGGTTAAAGCAGTTGCTTTTAGTTTATCAGGTATTTATTATTAGTAGAAGCCAAGTTTTAGCAATAACCAACCCGTGATTCATTTCCTCATCGAGGAACATCACTATCATCATCGAACCAAATCCATAAATTGAACCATAACATCTCAAACCATCTGAATCTCTAGTCAAAGAGGATCCCAATGCAGCTCTTAACCGTGAGCACGACTAATATATCAGTTTCTAACACTCTGCAGAGGTTGCACACTTTGCCCACGAGTCGTGATTCTCTTTCTACCTGGAGAGCGCTACTCCCCATCGACCACTACCTAGGTGGCCTGACAGGGTATCACTACGTAGCCTTTACAAAGACTCCCCTAGTGCATAGTTGCTCGTTAGGTTTCACCATTTATACAAACACAATACTCCTCCCTAAGGTGGGTGACTCACAAAACCAAATCGAATGAACCTCACACCCACCCTTAGCAGAGCGAGCACTTATGTACGTGCCAGGATCAGAAACTCACGTACACAATGATTACATAATTGGACATCATCACACATTACTCAAAGTAAATAGCGAAAAGGTAATTTATTACATCGAGATGTCCAAGACATCCACAGAATCAATAACATAACATTGTCTTTACTAACATCAAAGTGCGAAAAAGCAAACGTAGCAGATAAGGCCTTCACAAGCAGCTGACTAGGGGTTTGCCACTATCATAACTAGAACCCGTCGTAGTCCTGAAACTCCTTAAAGTCCTCCATGTTGCATGCATCTCCTCCTGAGCACTGAATATAGTGGGGACAACATGGGGCGGGGGTGGTTTTTAAAGCAAGGGTGAGTACACATCAACGTACTCAGCAAATGTCCCATTAACGTTAAAGCAGTTGCTTTTAGTTGGTCAGGTATTTATTACTAGTAGTAAGCCAAGTTTTAGTAATAAACCCAGTTATTACCCAAAAGTACTCCCTCCAAGAGGAAATACTAGAAACCACAGTTATATTCATCATCAGTTACCATCATCATAAAAGTATCCAGAGTTCTTCTAATCAAAGAGGATCTCAAGGTTGCTCTTAACCATGAGCACGACGATATACCAGTTTCTAACACTCTGCAGAGGTTGCACACTTTACCCACGAGTCATGATCCCCTTTCTGCCCAGAGAGCGCTACTCCCCATTGACCACTACCTAGGTGGCCTGGTAGGGTATCACTACATAGCTTTTACAAAGACTCCCCTGGTGCATAGCTACTCATTAGGTTTCGCCAGTCGTACAAACACAGTACCCCTCCCTAAGGTGGGTGACTAACAGAACCAAATCGAATGAACCTTGGCACCCACCCTTAGCAGAGCAAGCACTATGCCCTGGCCCCCATTAATGGCCCTCCGGTAAAGCCTACTACACCCTATGTTCATCTAATAAATCAGCTAAGGACGTCCCATTCCACCCTCATGGTTGCACTGTTATCCCGGGTGGTCACTCAACGAACAGGTCCTTACAGAGAGGTGCTTAGGAAATAGCCTAAGTCCCCTAAAGTATCACAAGATCATCATCAGGATAACATCATCGTATCATAAATATTCACATCATGTTCATTGATTAAGTTAAAGCAATAACATAAAGTTAACCATAGTAACCTAAAAAGGTAACAAGGATAAAGTAAATACAGACTAGTCAATCCATAGGTTTCAATAGTGTAATGCGGGATGGTGAATTATAAAGTAAGTAGGACATAGTAGGTCAGAGGACACTTGCCGTCACCAGGCTGCTGCTTAGGAAGGTCTTCGGCAACACACTCAGAAACCACGGGCTGCTCGTCGTCTAAATAAAGCGATTATGCATTCAATACATTTGGATAAAGACAAATGAACAACACACCAATCATGTACAAACAAGTGAACACATCTCAAAAGAACAACATAAACTTAAGAGGTAGTTTAGGTTATAGGGTGAACTAACACATTTAGAAGTTTGTTATTCTCTAAGTGTTGTCTATCTCCATGATTACATAATTTGATTCCACTTATTTTAATGAGACACAAAAGTTATACCAGGGATAAATCCATACATTACATATTATTAGTCTCACAAGGTTAAACATCTAATTACCATTAGAGTTTCCTTTTTATTTACCTTATTAAGTAAATAAACTATTACATAAACTAACCTATAGTCTAGGCATAAAATTAGAATGCACAAACATTAAATGATCATAATTTATTTGGACAGAGAATAATCCTATGAACATTTTGCAATTTGAATCACTCAATTCGGAGTTCATATGCAAAAGATATGAAATAAACAAGTTTTGAAGTTTAAAATACAAAATTAGGCCTAAATTTGTAATTAGTTAAAAGGTCAAGGGTCTGTTTGCAAGAAGACAGGGGCATGCGCGCAAAACTGAGGGACGACGAGTTGTTTTTCGGGAAACCGAGGGTCTCTTTAACAAAAAGACCACACGAAGGGGTATCGAGTCTCCTCAGCCGTCAGATCCATGATCAACGGCCGAGATTAGATTCGAGCGCGAGCGCTAACAGGCGGGCCAGGGTCATCAGCGACCTAAGGTAGGGCTGGTTGGCTGGGCTCAGCTGCAAGGGCCTGGGCGAGGGCACGCATCTGAGTGGATGGTCTAATCAAACCTAGGCCGCCCGATCTCGGATGAACGCCCGAGATTTAATGGCAAGCATGGGCAGGGTGGCTGGTCTAATCACAGTGGCGCCGCTTGTCTCCGCGGTGAGGTCTCGCCAGAGGCGAGGGCACGACCACGACGAAGGTCTAGGGTACTAGGGAAAGGCTCGGGCGCACTCAGGGTGACACGACGAACCCAACCATAGGCACGACACCGGTGCGAGGGTACCAGAGGGCGCAGACCATGGCGGAGCGACCCAACGACGGTGCGGACTTGCTCCTGCGAGCAATAGCGTGAAGGACAAGGCAACAAATGGGGAAATAAGGGCATGGGGGTTGCTCACCTCGAATGGAGACTCTGGAGCACTTGAGCAACGACGGGGACGCAGGGATACCTCAGGTTGACGGTGGCAGAGCTTCGGCTACAAGGTGAGGAAGCCGATGAGCACGGACCGAGTGAACCAGAGGGGCTGGGGGCAAACCGGAAGATGTCCTACATTGCTGGCGAAGAGGCGGAGCTCACCGAGGCAACGGGCACGATAGAAACTCAACGGTAGCCACAGAACGGGCGGCAGACCACAGCGAGCTTCACGGCGCGCGCAGAGCAAGAGAGAGAGAGGGTGAGGGTGCTCGGCTGGGGGCGCAACTGAGCGGGGGAGGGCGAGTGAGGGTGGGTGGGCTCCAGAAATGGCTTGGGGTCGTGGGGGCGTGGCCGGGAAATGTGCTGTTGTGGGCGCGTCCATGATGAAGAGCGCGAGCGGTTCGGGGGACGGTTCCGACAGGCGGGGCTCACAGAACAGAGAGAGCGGCGAGCGAACGAGCGGTCAGGGCTGACGCGCGAGGCCCGTGGGACAGAGAGAGAAGTGCGCGCTCGCGAGGGGAGTTGGCGCCGACAACTCATTCCTAAATTTCTAATGCCTTTTCTTTTTTATTTTCACTAGGGATTCAAATCAAATTCAAACACCAAACCTGTCGGCGTTCCGAGACCGGGGGGTCCCCGAGCCGACGAGTGAGTGTGCCGCGTGCCCCAGCCCAGATGGGTCGAGCGCGTGGTGCGAGCGCGAAGGGGGGAGACAGAGAGAAAGCGAGAGAGAGCGAGGTGGCCGGAGCCGGGTCGTGAGGGAGTCGGAGAATTCCCGCGGCCTTCGTGTTCGTCCCGCGCCCAGGTCGGGTGCGCTTGCAGTAGGGGGTTACAAGCGTCCGCGCGAGGTGAGGGGAGCGGACGGCCCCGAGAGAGCGCCTGCCCCTGCCCCTCGTCCCCGCGAGGCCAACCTTCTCTAAGAAGGCCCTGGTCCTTCCTTTTATAGTCGTAAGGAGAGGATCCAGGTGTACAGAATGGGGGTGTAGCAAGGTGCTACGTGTCTAGCGAGGGAGAGCTAGCGCCCTAAGTACATGCCAAGGTGGCAGCCGGAGAGATCTTGGCACCCTGTTGGTGTGGCGTCGTGGCTGTTGGAGAAGCAGTGGAGCTTGATGGAGGGACAGCTGTGCTCTTGCTGACGTCTCCCTGCTTTCGTAAGGGGGCTGAGAGTCGCCGTCGTCACGGTCTAGTGAGGCGCCATCATTGCCTATCTGGCGGAGCTGGCCAGATGGGACGCCGGTCTTGTTCTCTGCGACCCGAGTCGGCTCAGGGCAGGGTGATGATGACGCTTCCTGTTGATGTGGCGGTCTTGTGTCCTAGGTCGGGCGACGTGGAGGCTCCTCCGAAGTCGAGGTCGAGTCCGTCCTGCATGACAGAGGCCGAGCCCGAACTCTTGGGTCGGGCGAGGCGGAGGTCGTTCGGCAGAGGCCGAGGCGGAGTCCGAGCCCTGGGTCGGGCGAGGCGGAGTTCGTCGTCTTCCGGGGCCTTAGCCCGAGTCCGAGCCCTGGGTCGGGCGAGGCGGAGTTCGCCGTCTTCCGGGGCCTTAGCCCGAGTCCGAGCCCTGGGTCGGGCGGAGCGGAGTTCGCCGTCTTCTGGGGCCTTAGCCCGAGTCCGAGCCCTGGGTCGGGCGGAGCGGAGTTCGCCGTCTTCCGGGGCCTTAGCCCGAGTCCGAGCCCTGGGTCGGGCGGAGCGGAGTTCGCCGTCTTCCGGGGCCTTAGCCCGAGTCCGAGCCCTGGGTCGGGCGGAGCGGAGTTCGCCGTCTTCCGGGGCCTTAGCCCGAGTCCGAGCCCTGGGTCGGGCGGAGCGGAGTTCGCCGTCTTCCGGGGCCTTAGCCCGAGTCCGAGCCCTGGGTCGGGCGGAGCGGAGTTCGCCGTCTTCCGGGGCCTTAGCCCGAGTCCGAGCCCTGGGTCGGGCGAGGCGGAGCTTCCTCTGGCGCTTTTGGCCAAGCCTGGCTACCCGTCAGTCTTACCTTTTGCGTTGAAGGCCCCAGGGATTTGGTCGGTTGGCGCGGTGATTTAGTCAGGGTTACTTCTTATTGAAGGCGGGGCCTCGGGCGAGCCGGTGATGCGTCTGCCGTGAAAGAGGAGACCTCAGGCGAGACGGAGTCATCTTAGGGTCGGCTGCCCTCGCCCGAGGCTAGGCTCGGGCGTGGCGTGATCAAGTCGCTCGTATGGACTGATCCCTGACTTAATCAAACCCATCAGGCCTCTGCAGCTTTATGCTGATGGGGGTTACCAGCTGAGAATTAGGCGTCTTGAGGGTACCCCTAATTATGGTCCCCGACAGTAGCCCCCGAGCCTCGAAGAGAGTGTTAACACTCGCTTGGAGGCTTGCGTCGCACTTTTTTGCAAGGGGACCAGCCTTTCTCGGTGGTACTTTGTTCCGGTGGGTGCGCGCGAGCGCACCCGCCGGGTGTAGCCCCCGAGGCCTCGGAGGAGTGGTTTCACTCCTTCGAGGTCTTAATGCCTTGCGTAATGCCTCGGCTGGTCTGGCGGTTCCCTCATGCGAGCAGGGCGTAGCCCAGGTGCACTGTCGGGGCCCAAGTTCTCGGGCTGGTATGTTGACGCTGTCAACGGTTCGGCCGGAGCCGGGTTTGCGAGAGCAGCCCCCGAGCCTCCGCACGGAGCGAGAGGACGATCAGGGACAGACTCGACTTTTTACATACGCCCCTACGTCGCCTTTCCGCAAGGAGGAGGGGGGGAGAGCGCCATGTTACCCTCGATGGGCACCGAACATGGTGTCTCCGGTGAGCTGCAATCGGGTAATCCGAGTGGACGTCCGTGCCCCGTTCGTTGGGGGTCGGCTAGGGGCCCGGAGGCACGCCCAAAAGTACCTGCGGGTGATCTGCCGGACCCGGTCCCCTAGCGACGGGGTCCGAGGGCTCGTTGCCTCCCTCCGATGGGATTCCGTTACAGAGTCGTTCCCGCTGGTCTCGGAAATGTCCTAGGGTACCTCGGGAGCGCAGCCCGAGCCTTGGTTATGTATCGAACGTACCCCTGGTCATCCCTCGCTCGGCGTCTGAGGCGACTGTGAACCCTTCGACAGGCCAGCCTTCGAACCCCTGATCAGTAATGGGCGCGGAGCCCTAGTAGCCTGAGGCGGTCGTGGAACCTTTCGGGAGGCCGACCTTCGAACCCCTGACCAGTAGTGGGTGTCGGGCCCACGCGATCTGAGGCGGCTGTTGAACCCCTCGGGGGGGCCAGCCTTCGAACCCCTGATCAGTAGGGAGGCTTGGAGCCTAGTTCCTTCACGGGGAAGGATCCCTTTGGGGGTATCCCCTTTCCCGGTCCCTGTTGCAAGAGATAGAGAAAGAAGGAAAAGGGAAAAAGGATTCGAAATTGAACATCGTGGCGTACCTTTTTCGGTGTGGCCGTTTTGGCGAAGGCGAAACGTCGCCAGCCGCTCCTGCCAGTAGCGCTGTCCGTCGAGCCGCGGAGTTAATGCGCCGGGGCGAGTAGTTGGCGAGGTTGCCGTTGCGCGTGCGTGAGCCGTTCGAGGAACGGGTCACGGGCGTGTCGTCTTCACACCGAGAGAGAGAGGGGGTTCTCTTGCTGCCTCCGGACGGGACGTGAGCCTGGCAGATGGCGTGACCGCTGCTCTCGCGCGCCTGCCACCGTCATTACTGCCGGCCCATTTTTGACCGCGTTTGACCGCTGCGCCAGGCTGGCGCTGCTGGGTCGCGGGCTGGGTCGCCTCGAATCGCGGTATCGGTTCCGCAATCGAGGAGGCGCGGTGGTGGAGCGAGTGGCACAGCGGTTCGCATGCAGCACCCGGCGCGCCAGTTGCACGACGCGTGGGCTTGAGCCGTCGCACTGGCCTGTCAGGAGTCGGAGAGGCGCGTCCACTTGGCGCGGTTGCATGCCGCCTGCATGGCCGCCTGCCCCTTTCGCCCGCTGGTCCGGGCAAAAGTGGAGGGTTACTTGTAACCGCTGGGCGGTTGCGTGCGTCGTGCGCGGCGGTTCGGCTTCTTCTGCTTGGAGCCGGTCTGCATGACAGGCGGGCCCCAGCCCCCGCGCCGCAGGGGAGGACCTTGGAGGCGTGTTGGAGAAGACTCAGCCCGTGACGGTTGAGGGCGCAAGCAGGGGGAGTTGCCTTTAAAAGGAGGGCGACCCTTTCGTAAGGCGACCATGCCCTCTCCCTGCCTTATGCATTGTGTCTCTCCATCTTCCAAGCCCCCGGATGGGGGGAACCGCCGTCTTTTCGCTCCATCGTTGGAGGAACGCAACTCCGTGGGAGTTGGTACCTTTCAGCCATCGTTCGGCTTCAAGGATTTTCATCATGCAGCCCGGCTGCACCCCTCCACCGGCGGTCACCCAGGGTGGTGACCTCCGGCTTGATGGTGGGGGAAAGCAAGCCGGGCTGCGGCATCCGCCCCTTCCTCAGCCTCAAGGATTTTCATCACCAGGGCTGAGGAGGGGCGTGTGCCGGGTCGGGGTTGGCCCCTGCGCGGGTGGTGACCCGCTCCTTCCCTCAGTGATCGGGGGGAAGGGCGGGAGTCGTCCGTGACGCCAACAGCTGCAGCGTGCCCGGCTCTCTGAGCCGAGCAGTCTCGGAGCCGCCCCCGGTGCCGCCTCCCGCCACGGCAGCTGGAAGAGGTTCTTCCGCCGGCGCGACAGCCGAGGTTGGCCACAGACCGACCTCCGACTCTACGGCCTTCTGCCCGTCCTTGCCTCTCGAGTTTGGGCAAGGGCGGGGGCCTCCTAGCAGCAGCATCCGCCTTGAGGCCATCATTGCTGCTGTTGGGCCCCCCAGGACAGACGTCTTCATCGTCGCCGCTGCCGGGGCGGGCGGCGACGTGCCGTTCGTCGGTCTTCTGCTGCCCCGCAGGCCCACCCCCCTCGAGTGGGGTTGTTCGTACCTGCGGGGGGGGGGGGGGGGAACCGGAGTTCCGTTCGTAATGGCACTTCGAGTGCCGGGTTTTTTGTTCATTTTGGCTGTCGGGGCCTGAACATGTATGTAACTTCGGCACGGAGCCGTGTTTTTTCCTCATTTTCGAGCACTAAGACTCGCCTGCTGATTATCTGAACCGCTTCACCAAGCGTGAGTTGCCCCGTGTCAAGGTGACGAGTGAGGTATCCGTATCCCGGAGGCGTAGGAGTCCCTCGGCTCGGTCGGACCTGTTGTCCGAGGCTCCTCTTGCTTAGTTAAAGAGACCCCTCGGCCGCTCTTCGACGAGCCGAGGCCAGGGGTAGCGATATCAGCACGAGCAGAGGCGGAGATGGCTCGGAAATGAAACCTGGTTGGCCGGAGCCTAGCCGGGTTGTCCGTTGGCAGGATCGACGCCGGAGCTGGTCAGCCGAGGCCTCGGACCGGGCTGGCGCCCTCGGAAGGTGGTCGGCCGAGGCCCCGGGGGTGGCCGGCCGAGCCGTCCGCTCGGGCCGGATCCGGAGAAGTCCCTGACAGCGATTGCTCGAGCGTGGTGATGACGTCGTCCTTCGGAGCGGAGGCCCTCGGACCGCGTCGCCGTCCGAGGCTAGGTCGGGCCTTGCCGAAGGTGCTGTCAATGCCGAGGGTGTCATCGCCCTCTTCCAGCGTCAAGATCCGAGCCTGCAGGGTCAAATCGTCTTGTAGCGTGGGCCTTGTGCGGCCGTCGAGGCCAGAACACACACCCTTGCTGCGTTATAAAGCTGCGTCTCTTTTCCTCTTGTTTCGAGTATCTGGACTTTCCGTCGGTAGCAGGGATGTTAGTGCGAGCAAGAGTTGCTTCTCGCGGAAGGTGATGAGTGAGGTATCCGTATCCCGGAGGCGTGGGAGTCCCTCGGCTCGGTCGGCCTTGCCGCTTACGCGTACTTTTACCCGTCCATGAGGCCCTGTCACCGACTCGGTCGAGAAGGCTCGAAGAATCGCTTCGACAGAAGAGCTTCCGTACGTAAAGACTCGTTCGATCCGCGGATTCTCCTTATCCGAGCGCGAGTTACTTATCGCAGAAGGTGATGAGTGAGGTATCCGTATCCCGGAGGCGTAGGAGTCCCTCGGCTCGGTCAGCCTTGACTGCTTACGTGTACCCCGTCGTTTCCAGGACCCACTTTTCGAAGTAGTCAAAAAGCACGAAAGATGTTCTGGTAAAAGAGATTTTTTGTTCGAGGAAAATTTTGACGCAGAGGGGGTTTCCCCCCTTTTAGCCCCCGAGGGAGGGTCGGGCTTTGCCGAGGCGAGGCCGACCCTTCCTTGTTGACTAAACTTTGCGTGGGTGCGAGGTATATGAATAACTTGGAAACATCTTAAGGGTAGAAGCGACGTAGCTGTTGGATGTTCCAAGCGTTGCCGTAGACCTCGCCCTGACTGTTGGCCAGCTTGTACGTTCCGGGCTTCAGGACTTTGGCGATGATGAACGGCCCCTCCCAGGGGGCGTGAGCTTGTGCCTCCCTCGGGCGTCCTGCCGCAGCCGAAGCACCAGATCGCCCACCTGGAGATCTCGGGGTCGGACCCCTCGGGCGTGGTAGCGTCGCAAGGACTGCTGGTACCGCGCCGAGTGTAGTAAGGCCCTGTCCTGAGCCTCATCCAGCTGGTCCAGCGAGTCTTCTTGGCTAGCTTGGTTGCTTTCTTCGTTGTAGGCCCTCGTCCTCGGGGAGCCGTATTCCAGGTCAGTGGGCAGGACGGCCTCGGCCCCGTAGACCAGGAAGAAAGGCGTGAAACCCGTGGCTCGGCTCGGCGTCGTCCTCAGGCTCTAGACCACCGAGGGGAGTTCCTTCATCCACCGCTTGCCGAACTTGTTGAGGTTGTTGTAGATCCGAGGCTTGAGCCCTTGTAGGATCATGCCATTGGCACGCTCCACTTGCCCATTCGACATGGGATGAGCTACGGCGGCCCAGTCCACCCGGATGTTGTGATCCTCGCAAAAATCCAAGAATTTTTTGCCGGTGAACTGGGTGCCATTGTCGGTGATGATGGAGTTCGGGACCTCGAAGCGATGGATGATGTTGGTGAAGAACGCCACCGCCTGCTCGGACCTGATGCTGTTCAGGGGTCGGACCTCGATCCACTTGGAGAATTTGTCGACGGCGACCAGCAGGTGCATGTAGCCCCCGGGCGCCTTCTGCAGAGGGCCGACGAGGTCCAGACCCCACACAGCGAAGGGCCAGGTGATGGGTATCGTCTGTAGAGCCTGAGCGGGCAGGTGGGTCTGCTTCGCATAGAATTGGCACCCTTCGCAGGCGCGGACAATTCTAGTGGCGTCGGCCACCGCCGTTGGCCAGTAGAAACCTTGGCGGAAAGCGTTCCCGACGAGGGTTCGGGGTGCTGCATGATGGCCGCAAGCCCCCGAGTGTATTTCCCGCAGGAGTTCCTGACCTTCGGCGATGGAGATGCATCGCTGGAGGATGCCCGAGGGGCTACGGTGGTAGAGCTCCTTCTCATCGCCTAGCAAGACGAACGATTTGGCGCGTCGCGCTACCCGCCGAGCCTCGGCTCGGTCGAGGGGCAGTTCTCCTTGGTGGAGATATTGCAGGTATGGGGTTTGCCAATCTTGATCTGGCACGACCCCGTTCTGCTCCTCCTCGATGTGCAGCGCTTCGCCCTCGGGCTCCGAGGGTTCCTCGGGTTGAGCCGAGGATGGCTCGGGCTGGGCCGAGGTCACCTCGGACGAGGCCGAGGGTGCCTCGGGCGCGTCGCCTATCTTGACGGAGGGTTGGTGCAGATCCCGGGAGAAGACGTCCGGGGGAACCGTTGTTCGCCCCGAGGCTATCTTCGCCAGCTCGTCCGCAGTCTCGTTGTAGCGCCGGGCGACGTGGTTAAGCTCGAGCCCGTAAAACTTGTCTTCCAGGCGTCGAACCTCCTCACAGTAGGCCTCCATCTTCGGGTCGCGGCAGAGGGAGTTCTTCATGACTTGGTCGATGACGAGCTGCGAGTCGCCGCGTGCATCGAGGCGTCGGACCCCTAGCTCGATGGCGATTCGCAATCCGTTGATCAGAGCCTCGTACTCAGCCACATTGTTGGACGCCGGGAAATGGAGGCGAAGCACGTAGCGCAGGTGCTTCCCGAGGGGCGAGACGAAGAGCAGGCCCGCGCCGGCCCCCGTCTTCATCAGCGACCCGTCGAAAAACATGGTCCAGAGCTCCGGCTGGATCGGAGCCGTCGGCAACTGGGTGTCGACCCATTCGGCTACGAAATCCGCCAGTACCTAGGACTTGATGGCCTTCCGAGGGGCGAACGAGATTGCCTCGCCCATGATTTCCACCGCCCACTTTGCGATCCGTCCCGAGGCTTCTCGGCACTGGATGATCTCCCCCAGGGGGAAGGACGACACCACAGTCACCGGATGAGACTCGAAGTAATGTCGCAGCTTTCGCCTCGTCAGGATCACTGCATATAGCAGCTTCTGGACTTGTGCGTAGCGGATCTTGGTCTCGGACAGCACTTCGCTGACGAAGTAAACTGGCCTCTGAATGGGCAAAGCATGCCTCTCTTCCTGCCTTTCGACCACGATCGCTGCGCTGACCACCTGAGTGGTTGCGGCGACGTAGACCAAGAGGGTTTCTCCATCAGCTGGGGGTACCAAGACGGGCGCCTGGGTGAGGAGCGCCTTCAGGTTCCCGAGGGCTTCCTCGGCCTCGGGAGTCCAAGTGAAGCACTCGGCCTTCCTTAAGAGATGGTACAGGGGCAGGCCTCTTTCGCCGAGGCGCGAGATGAAACGGCTCAAGGCCGCAAGGCATCCCATGACCCTCTGTACGCCTTTTAAGTCCTTGATGGGCCCCATGTTTGTGATGGCCGCGATCTTCTCCGGGTTGGCTTCGATGCCCCGCTCGGAGACGATGAATCCCAAAAGCATGCCCCGGGGCACCCCGAAGACGCACTTCTCGGGATTGAGCTTGACGCCCTTCGCCTTGAGACACCGGAATGTCAGTTCGAGGTCAGAGAGAAGGTCAGAGGCTTTCCTCGTCTTGACTACGATGTCATCGACGTAGGCCTCGACCGTGCGACCGATGTGTTCGCCGAACACATGGTTCATGCACCGCTGGTACGTTGCACCCGCGTTCCTCAAACCGAACGGCATTGTGACATAACAGTACATGCCGAAGGGCGTGATGAAAGAAGTCGCGAGCTGATCGGACTCTTTCATCTTGATTTGATGATACCCTGAGTAGGCATCGAGGAAAGACAGGGTTTCGCACCCTGCAGTGGAGTCCACGATTTGATCGATGCGAGGTAGAGGGTAGGGGACCTTCAGACATGCTTTGTTGAGACCAGTGTAGTCTACACACATCCGCCATTTCCCCCCTTTTTTCCTCACAAGCACAGGGTTGGCAAGCCATTCGGGATGGAATACCTCTTTGATGAACCCTGCTGCCATCAGCTTGTGGACCTCCTCGCCTATCACCCTGCGCCTTTCCTCGTCGAATCGGCGCAGAGGCTGTCTGACCGGTCGGGCTCCGGCCCGAATATCCAGCGAGTGCTCGGCGACATCCCTCAGTATGCCGGGCATGTCCGAGGGACTCCACGCAAAGACGTCGGCGTTTGCGCGGAGAAAGTCGACGAGCACTGCTTCCTATTTGGGGTCGAGCCCGGATCCGATCCGAATCTGCTTGGAGGTGTCGCCACTAGGGTCGAGAGGGACGACCTTAACCGTCTCCGCTGGCTCGAAGTTGCCGGCATGTCGCTTCACGTCCGGCACCTCTCGGGAGAGGCTTTCCAGGTCGGCAATGAGGGCCTCGGACTCGGCGAGGGCCTCGGCGTATTCCACGCACTCCACATCGCATTCGAATGCGTGTTTATACGTGGGGCCGACGGTGATGACCCCGTTGGGGCCTGGCATCTTGAGCTTCAGGTACGTGTAGTTGGGAACGGCCATGAACTTCGCGTAGCATGGCCTTCCCAACACTGCGTGGTAGGTTCCTCGGAACCCGACCACTTCGAACGTCAAGGTCTCCCTTCGGAAGTTGGAGGGTGTTCCGAAGCAGACAGGAAGGTCGATCTGCCCGAGGGGCTGGACGCGCTTCCCAGGGATGATCCCATGGAAGGGCGCAGCGCCTGCTCGGACGGATGATAGACCGACGCGCAGGAGCCTGAGGGTCTCGGCGTAGATGATGTTGAGGCAGCTGCCCCCATCCATCAGGACCTTGGTGAGCCTGACGTCGCCGATGACGGGGTCGACGACGAGCGGGTACTTCCCCGGGCTCGGCACGTGGTCGGGGTGGTTGTCTCGGTCGAAGGTGATGGGCTTGTCGGACCAGTCTAGGTAGACTGGCGCCGCCACCTTCACCGAGCAGACCTCCCGACGCTCTTGCTTACGATGCCGAGCCGAGGCATTCGCCGCATGCCCTCCATAGATCATAAAGCAGTCGCGGACCTCTGGGAATTCTCCCGCTTGGCGATCCTCCCTTTTGTCGTCGTCGTGAGCCCTGCCACCCTCTGCGGGTGGCCCGGCCCTGTGGAAGTGGCGCCGAAGCATGACGCACTCCTCGAGGGTGTGCTTGACGGGCCCCTGATGGTAGGGGCACGTCTCCTTGAGTGCCTTGCCGAAGAGGTTAGCACCTCCGGGGGGCTTCCGAGGGTTCTTGCGCTCGGCGGCGGCGACAAGGTCTGCATCGGGAACGTCCCGTTTCGCTTGCGACTTCCTCCTGCCTTTCTTCTTGGCGCCGCGCGGAGCAGACGCCTCGGGAGCATCTTCCGACGGGCGGCCCTGGGGCTGCTTGTCCTTTCGGAAGATGGCTTCAACCGCCTCCTGGCCGGAGGCGAACTTGGTGGCGATGTCCATCAGCTCGCTCGCCCTGGTGGGGGTCTTGCGACCCAACTTGCTCACCAGGTCACGGCAGGTGGTGCCGGCGAGGAACGCGCCAATGACATCGGAGTCGGTGATGTTGGGCAACTCGGTGCGCTGCTTCGAGAACCGCCGGATGTAGTCCCGGAGAGACTCTCCCGGCAGTTGCCGACAGCTTCGGAGATCCCAGGAGTTCCCGGGGCGCACGTACGTGCCCTGGAAGTTGCCGGCGAAAGCTTGGACCAGATCCTCCCAGTTGGAAATCTGCCCCGGAGGCAGGTGCTCCAACCAGGCACGAGCAGTGTCGGAGAGGAACAGGGGGAGGTTGCGGATGATGAGGTTGTCATCGTCCGTCCCACCCAGTTGACAGGCCAGGCGGTAGTCCGCAAGCCACAATTCCGGTCTCGTTTCCCCCGAGTGCTTCGTGATAGTAGTCGGGGGTCGGAATCGGGTCGGGAACGGCGCCCGCCGAATGGCTCGGCTGAAGACCTGCGGACCGGGTGGTTCGGGCGAGGGACTCCGATCCTCCCCGCTGTCGTAGCGTCCCCCACGCCTGGGGTGATAGCCTCGGCGCACCCTTTCGTCGAGGCGTGCCCGACGGTCGCGATGAGGGTGCTCGTCGCCGAGGCGGCCCGGGGCCGCAGGCGCGGTGTTGCGCGTGCGCCCGGTGTAGACCGAGGCTTCCCGCGTGAGTCGGGAAGTCGCGGCACGAGGTTCCGAGGGGTACCCCTGCCTTCGGGAGGCAGAGCTTTCGGCCCGCCGGGCCGCAGCGCCTTCCAGGAGATGCTTGAGTTCTCCCTGGATTCGCCGACCCTCGGTGGTTGATGACTCCGGCATCGCGCGGAGGAGCATCGCTGCGGCGGCCAGGTCCTGACCGGTTCCGCCGGATGCGGGTGGCGGTCTGTCCCTGGCATCGTTGGCGATGCGGTGCTGGAGACCTTGGGGCAGGTGACGTATTCCTCCGGCTGGGGGCTGGCTCGCCCATACCTGCCCGATGTTCTGGCGGATTGCCTCGAGCGCTCCTGCTCCCTCATCGAGCCCGGCCTGCGCCCCGCGGACTTGCTCGAGCTGTGGGTCGTGACCCCCCGCCGGAACGGGGACCACAGCTAGCTCCCGCGGGATGTCGGCGCGAGGCGCTAGCCTAGGGAGATCGCCATCCTCCGGCATGCCGAGTTGGCTGCCTCCGGAGGGATCCCCTAGCTCAACGTGGAAACATTCGCGGCTCGGGCCGCAGTCCTTGTCGTCAAGGCTGCGGCTGCCGTCGGAACAGTCGGAGAGGCAGTAGTCACATGCGGTCATGAAGTCCCGCATGGCACTGGGGTTGCCAAATCCGGAGAAATCCCAGCAGATGCTGGGGTCGTCATCTTCCT
Organism: Zea luxurians; assembly: GCA_029449295.1. NCBI lineage: Eukaryota > Viridiplantae > Streptophyta > Magnoliopsida > Poales > Poaceae > Zea > Zea luxurians. The sequence continues at coordinate 35,549,440 of JAOPSE010000001.1, read as the reverse complement.
CGGACCCAGAGGGTCCGTAGGTCGAGACACCCGTCAATCGGTCCCAAGGCGACCGCACACGAAACCCCAGAGAGGTTGCACTCGCCTCAACGTGAGCGCCCGCCAAAGCGAGGTCGCCAGGCGGGTTGAGGCCGAGTCGAAATGACGAAAGATGGGTAGCAGTCGGTACCTTTTTGTCGACGAGGAGCGATGGAGTCACGTCGGGGGCTGATCGCGCCGTCGTCTTGGGTACGAGGGCGACGTCCCGCAGGCCCTTCATGAGCGTGCTGGCGTTGTCCACCGGCTCGGGGTCGACGTGTTGCGGGGGGATGGCGCCCGCCTTTGCCTCGAACGCGAGGGCGACGCTTGGCGTGTCCTCCGTTGGGGCGCTGGGGGTGTCGATTTGCTCGACAGCCGTCGGAGCGCAGCCTCCCGCTCGGCCTTGGTTGCCCCTCCTCCTCCTCCGATGGCGAGGGAGAGGACGGAGCGAGCTCGAAAGTTGTCCTTCCCCCACGCGGGAAAGGCGTCGTCGATTCCGCCGCCGGCGGGCGGGCTGTCCGCCACCATTGTCGCTGTCGCGCGGCGGTGGAAGGAGTATCATGTCGTAGTTGTCGTCGAAGGACATGAACTCGAGACTCCCGAAACGGAGCACCGTCCCGGGTTGAAGAGGTCGTTGGAGACTGCCCATCTGGAGCTTGACGGGAAACTGCTCGTCAACACGCAGCAGGCCCCTACCTGGCGCGCCAACTGTCGGCGTTCCGAGACCGAGGGGTCCCCGAGCCGACGAGTGAGTGTGCCGCGTGCCCCAGCCCAGATGGGTCGAGCGCGTGGTGCGAGCGCGAAGGGGGGAGACAGAGAGAAAGCGAGAGAGAGCGAGGTGGCCGGAGCCGGGTCGTGAGGGAGTCGGAGAATTCCCGCGGCCTTCGTGTTCGTCCCGCGCCCAGGTTGGGTGCGCTTGCAGTAGGGGGTTACAAGCGTCCGCGCGAGGTGAGGGGAGCGGGCGGCCCCGAGAGAGCGCCTGCCCCTGCCCCTCGTCCCCGCGAGGCCAACCTTCTCTAAGAAGGCCCTGGTCCTTCCTTTTATAGTCGTAAGGAGAGGATCCAGGTGTACAGAATGGGGGTGTAGCAAGGTGCTACGTGTCTAGCGAGGGAGAGTTAGCGCCCTAAGTACATGCCAAGGTGGCAGCCGGAGAGATCTTGGCACCCTGTTGGTGTGGCGTCGTGGCTGTTGGAGAAGCAGTGGAGCTTGATGGAGGGACAGCTGTTGGAACAGCTGTGCTCTTGCTGACGTCTCCCTGCTTTCGTAAGGGGGCTGAGAGTCGCCGTCGTCACGGTCTAGTGAGGCGCCATCATTGCCTATCTGGCGGAGCTGGCCAGATGGGACGCCGGTCTTGTTCTCTACGACCGAGTCGGCTCAGGGCAGGGTGATGATGACGCTTCCTGTTGACGTGGCGGTCTTGTGTCCTAGGTCGGGCGACGTGGAGGCTCCTCCGAAGTCGAGGTCGAGTCCGTCCTGCATGACAGAGGCCGAGCCCGAACTCTTGGGTCGGGCGAGGCGGAGGTCGTTCGGCAGAGGCCGAGGCGGAGTCCGAGCCCTGGGTCGGGCGAGGCGGAGTTCGTCGTCTTCCGGGGCCTTAGCCCGAGTCCGAGCCCTGGGTCGGGCGAGGCGGAGTTCGCCATCTTCCGGGGCCTTAGCCCGAGTCCGAGCCCTGGGTCGGGCGGAGCGGAGTTCGCCGTCTTCCGGGGCCTTAGCCCGAGTCCGAGCCCTGGGTCGGGCGGAGCGGAGTTCGCCGTCTTCCGGGGCCTTAGCCCGAGTCCGAGCCCTGGGTCGGGCGGAGCGGAGTTCGCCGTCTTCCGGGGCCTTAGCCCGAGTCCGAGCCCTGGGTCGGGCGGAGCGGAGTTCGCCGTCTTCCGGGGCCTTAGCCCGAGTCCGAGCCCTGGGTCGGGCGGAGCGGAGTTCGCCGTCTTCCGGGGCCTTAGCCCGAGTCCGAGCCCTGGGTCGGGCGGAGCGGAGTTCGCCGTCTTCCGGGGCCTTAGCCCGAGTCCGAGCCCTGGGTCGGGCGAGGCGGAGCTTCCTCTGGCGCTTTTGGCCAAGCCTGGCTACCCGTCAGTCTTACCTTTTGCGTTGAAGGCCCCAGGGATTTGGTCGGTTGGCGCGGTGATTTAGTCAGGGTTACTTCTTATCGAAGGCGGGGCCTCGGGCGAGCCGGTGATGCGTCTGCCGTGAAAGAGGAGACCTCAGGCGAGACGGAGTCATCTTAGGGTCGGGTGCCCTCGCCCGAGGCTAGGCTCGGGCGTGGCGTGATCAAGTCGCTCGTATGGACTGATCCCTTACTTAATCAAACCCATCAGGCCTCTGCAGCTTTATGCTGATGGGGGTTACCAGCTGAGAATTAGGCGTCTTGAGGGTACCCCTAATTATGGTCCCCGACAAAACCAAGTTCAAATAATTTCAAACATGTGCATCAAACAAAAGAATAATTTAGGCTCAACATGATGCAACAATTCATGACTCACATAGTTTTGACAAAATAAATAATTAATCCCTCACTTAATTAACCTAATTCTACTCAAAAGGAAAAGAGAGGGAGCCTAGAGAGAGAGAGACAAGAGGTAACACCTAAATTTGGTAGGCATCTAGAGAAGAAATGTTATACCCCCAAATTTAGGGTGTTACATCATCCTCGGACCTCATATGTCCAATTATAAGTGTTGGAAGATATGCACAACTTGACCCTTTTGAGTCTAACAATTTGCTTGGGTTGATTATATGTGGTCTCAAAGGTGGTTTGAAAGGGAAAAGGTGAATTTGGACAAATGAAGACGCTTCCACTATAGAAATGGTATCAAGGTTTTTTGTTTTCAAATTCCCATGATTTTGCATTGCTTTTGGCTTTCATTCACCATTTTTAGTGAGACAATGGGGTTAGGCCACTTAGTTTCTCGGTTTTGGTGCTTAATGCTAAAGGAGGAGAAATTAGAGGCCAAAGCAACTGGATCGACCAACACTTAAATTTTAAAAATGTTTTGAGCTTTAAACTTATCTTTTTGATTCAAAACCCTCTTGATAGCAAAGATGTGCACTCTTATTGTGAAAATTGTTCTCTTATGGAGGATAATTTTATCTTATGAGAAAAGGAGGGAGAAATTGGGTTTGATCAAAACAAGTCCTTCAAAGTGGTTTGATTTGTAAAACCCAAGTGTTTTTGACTTAGTAGTAGGAAAAGGTTGAAAAATGTCTTTGATTGCAAAATAAAAAACAAGTGGTGGCTAAGTGGTCCAAATATGCCAAATCATTTGAATACTTCATTTGTTTGAGTTTGAACTTCAAATTGCTACTTTTGACTCATTGCTTTAAGTTAGTCATATTTGAGTTGCTTTAGGTGTGTTGGCATAAACCACCAAAAAGAGGGAGATTGAAAAGGAAATGGGCTAGATAGCCATTTCTACCTGTTTTGGTGATGAAGTGTCCAACACACCAACATGGACTAACTAGTTTAACATGAGTATGAGCACAGGTTCACTTGAAGGCAATTTGAATGCACCAAGCCCTAAAGAGCAAAAATCGAGGCTAGAAAGTGCAACTTTTGGAAAAATGGTAAAACCATGAGGTTTGAGTATTAGATAAGATGCATATGCTTAATACTATGTGTTTAACACTTTTGTTCGAACTCTATTATGTGAGAAAAGTGCTTCTAGGACTTAGTTTGAGCCAAAATGCAAATTTTGGTGAAAGACCAAGTGAAAAGGTGAGTTCTCTACACTTAGTCAATTGGATTATGTGCTAGTTATGATTGTCTAAGTTATATAGAAGCTCCCAAGAACAGAAAAAAATGTTCAAGGAATTTAGGCTCAAAAGAGCCTTAATTAGGTTGTTCTGGGCCTCACCGGACCGTGTTCGCAGAGGCCTAGGACTTAGGCACTAGGTGGCCTGGTGCACCAGACCGTTGTACGACTGAATAGGTGACTCTTGGGAATTTAATTATAAAATTCACCAGACCAATATTATTCACAGTCCAGTGGTGCACTGGACCATGTGGTAATGACTAGCTCCGTACGTCTAATGGCTACTTCACGGGGAGGCAACACGTGGTGGTTCGGTGGTGCATGGACTCGGTCTAGTGCCCTCAGTTTTGAAGGATCCAATCATGATCCTAGAGGCTGCTCCCCATAGTCGGTCCAGTGCCCTTGGGCACAACAAATTTTCAACATCTTTTTAGAAGGAAGGGGCAATGGCTATGGGACATTTTGGAGCTATAAAAGGACCCCCATGGCACACTCCTTCAGCGTCCAAGCATACTAAGCGCTATACTTCACTCTGACAGTCTGCCATAACACATCTAAGCGATTCTAGGAGATCCGAGCACAGTTTTCAAGTCGTTCTTATAACTCTTTGTGTTTGCACTCTTGTGAACTTGTTCTTGTCTTATGTGGCTAGTTTTGGCTCTTATGTGTACTCTCTCCCCTCTATTGTGTTGTGATCTAAGTTGTAACTCTAAGTCTTGTGTACAGCTACAAGAGACTCCAATTTGTGAAGATTTCTTGCGGGGGCTGTAACTCTGATGAATTTGTATTTCGAACCTTCGCAACACTTCAACTATAAACCGATGCGCAGGTAAACGAAGTCCAGCAGTAAAAAGCCTGAAAACAACCAACTCACCCTCCGACTCAGGGACATCTTCAGCCCCTGGAGCCCGCCCAACAACGTTCCCAAAATAGCCCAAGTATTGCATCTCATGCACGTGGCCCGAGTAAATCCTCGAAGTCCCAAACTCAACTATATGATCCGGCCGCAACTCCATGGATGCTGCCGGATCGCTAATCGTCTTCTCTCATGACGACGCGTTTGAGGACATGGTCGAGGTAGATGATGACAAAGAAAAAGACGGCGGCATCACGTACCATCAACGACGACGAGCTGTCTGCTTGATGCAGGCCAGTTCATCAGTGGCAAGAGAAAAAGGACGGTGCACAGAAAATGTCAAGGCTAGGGTTTTCTGCGAGTCAGGTGGGTAAGAGTTCCATGGCCGCGGGCGCGCTGTCTTTTATAGACCCAAAAAATCGCCTCGAGTAACCAACAGTACCACAGTAAAATGTCACCTGTCAATGGTCACATTTCAAAAAACCCCGCAGATACCACTTCAACCTAGCGAGGGCAGCGTCTCGGCCATCTCCCGAAAAAGACTTCGGTACCAGCTCACCAAGTTGAACCGGCCCCTAGGGGGGCAAGTGTTGTTTAATACCCAAAAGTGTAAACAATGAAAATAGAGTTGATCTAAATATTTTGTGACCTCTACCTATCATCACATGTGACTAACCCTATTTAAAAGTGAATAATAAATAGATGACACATAAATAACTTATGCATCATGCTGAGGTTTATTTGATTGTGCATTCACACATAAAGATAATGATAATAGAAATATACAAATGGTGAAATAGGCATTAAACCTAATTTTGGAAGTTACAAATTTGAGAAAGGAAGACTTAATTATAAAGAAAATAACATAAGTAAATGTTCCTGTTCACACTGAGGTCTTGGAAGGATACATAAATTTTGGAATGAAATTTCCCAACCAAATTTGAATTTGAATTCCAAAATTTGAGAAAAAGAAATCAGAAAAGAAAAGAAAAAGAAAGAAAGAAAATAGAAAAAAATGGTGTCTTGGCCTAGATCTCGAATTCGGCCCGTTTCCCTACTCCACCGTGCGGCCCACTTTGTCGTGCTCTCGCGCGTGCCGCTGACTCTTACTCGTTGGGCCCACCAGTCAACTGCTCTCCCGCGCTCGCTCCTCACCCTCTCACTAGCTTGCAGGCCCATGCGTCTACGTGCGTCTTTCGCGTGCGTGCGCCAGCTGAGCGACTCACTGAATTGTGGGACCTGCTTCACAACTCCGCAGCCGCCATGGCCACAACTTCCTCCTCCGAAATGCGTGCTCCAACTGCGGCCACCCCGGTCGCCTCGCCTTGGACATGAGGCCTATATTACCATGCAGCCGCATGTCTGGGTCCTCGGCTTGAGTTGTGAGAAGGTAGCTAGCACCTAGGGCGGAAGTCAGGAATAACCGGTGGGATTAGGGGGCGAACGCCGTTGCCGTTTGCGCTGTACACCGCCGGGGGGGTACCTGGGGTTGAGTCAAGGAGCTCCACTTGATCACCCCGAATGCGCTCGCGGTGGAGTCAAGGAGGGGGAGCGATCTAGGCACCGCCAATTCATCACCGTCGCTGCAGTTTCGCCGTGTGCCGTGGGTGGGGTAGTACGACGCGCAAACCATCATAAGTATCTTCCCAAAGCCTTTAGTAATGTGTAGTTGTCGTATAACTAGATTCGGCTAGGTGTTGGGGCACCAGATCCCTGGTTGGTCATGGGAGGCAATGGCCGCCGTTGTTGGGTCTTGTGCGCCGCCATAGTTCGGCGACGGGAGGAAAGTGACACAATCCTGGCCGTCGATCCATCGTTGGGCGCACATGGTCAGTTATTAGTTTGGTCGGACGCGGTGTGGCGTTGATCGGGGATCCAACGGTTAGAAATGGATCGGGCAGAAATTAAATCGTGGCTGGTCAATCTCGATCGGACGGCTCAGGATTATAGGGAAGTTTTGTCATCGACTGATGTAATCTGGATCGTGCGTTTTATATCCAACGGCCCATCTTCGTCGATACCTCTTTTTTTGAAAGATCGGGAGGGGAAACCCCTACTGTAAATTTTTTATTAATAATGTAAAATTACAATGCATCGTATGTACAAGAGATAGCTATGTGTAGGAAAATTCTAATTGAGGAAGTTGAGAAGATGAATCAGAGGAGCTACATAGCTAAGACTGCCACTGATTAAGCCAGTTCGGGATTGAGGTGTCATATTTTCCTCTAGCTCTGTGAATGACCAGAAGTAATTCCTTTGTGAATTCATTCTTGCAGTGCTGCACTGTTGGGTCTTTGTTCTCAAATAACCATGCATTTTGGCATTTCCAGATACTCCATGCCATGAGGATAATTATCTCCATAGAGAAAGGAACATTGAGTTGCTGCTTGAGGTTAGCCGAGGCCTCTTCCGGATGAGCGATTCTAGGAGGGGTCATACCAATGGAATTCCAGCAGGCCTTTGCAAAATTACATCTAAGAAACAGGTGATATAGAGTTTCCTCCTTTTGCCAGATACAGTTTTCACATGAATACGACTCAAGTGTCATGTTCTTTCTTCTCAGCATATTCCTTGTGTTAAGTCTGTTTTTTAGCCATAACCAGTAAAAGACTTTGTGCTTTGGTTGGCATTTGTTTTTCCATAGCCACTTATAAATAGTATGGACGTTTGAATGCCCCATTAGATGTCTGTAGGTCTTTTTTGTTGAATAGATATCTGAACCCCAAATATATCTCCATCTGTCCTTCGAGTTATTTATGGTGATTTGATCCCAAGCTTCATTTAACTCCAAATATTGTTCATAAGCTTGCTCAGAGAGAGGTAGCTAAAAAATTTGAAATAGATGTTCTTGTTGTTTAGCCTCTTCAATAGAAAGTTTTGTGTTGCATGCAAAAGAGAATGATTCTGGATATTGCTAGTTTGGAATACCACTATTCCACATGTCTTCCCAGAAAAGGATGGTTCTACCATTACCGATGGTTGGATATGCCAATCCCTTGAAATTATGCAGAAGGTTCAGCAGACTTTTCCACCAAAAAGAGCCATTTCTTCTATGACCAGGGAGTCCGCCAGACATATAGTAATTATTCCAAATGATATTTACCCACGGTAAGTCATGTTTGTTGAAAAACTTGTGCAAGTATTTCAGGAGGAGCGGTTCGTTCTAGGTCTCCAACCTTAGCACCCCAAGACCTCCATTGTCTTTTGGCTTAGTAATCATGGACCATGCAACTAGCGGTGGCTTTTTGGAGTTTGTGTCATTCCCTCTCCAAAGGCAATGTTTCCTGTATATGTCTATCTGCTTAATGGTAGAAACTAGGATCTTAAGCATGCACATAAAAAAGGTTGGTAAAGCTGAGAAAACCGAGTTTACCAACTCCAATCGCCCAGCTTGAGATAGGAAATTAGAGGAACATGATAGTCTCTTTTCAATTCTTTGGATTAGGGGTAAAAAGTGTTGAAGTCGTAGCTTTGAAAGACCTAGTGGCAATCCAAGGTATGTGAAAGGCATTGATCCGGTCTGACAGTTGAACGTTCTTGGTAGAATCTCCATTTTCCCAGGGTTAACATTAATCGGATACATACTTGATTTGTTATAATTCACCCTTAGACCAGTTGAAGTTGCAAAGCAATTGAGAATTGCTTTTAGGAAAAATAACTGCTTTGGACAGGCTTCCATTATCAAGAGAGTGTCATCAGCATAATGAACAATAGGAAAGTCCTGTCCACATCTGTCTGTCAGAGGTAGCTGAAGCAGGTTTAGATGCCTGGCTTTATTGATAATACTCTGAAGAAGATCTGCCGCCAAGACAAACAACAACGGTGAAAGTGGGTCTCCTTGTCTGACCCCTCGTTTATAATGAAAAGTTTTCCCTAGGATTCCATTGAGCAAAACCGATGAAGTGCCAGATTGAAGGATACTTCGAATCTAGTTAAGCCACTTAGGTCCAAATCCTTTATGAATCAGGACTTGTAGAATTAGCTTATGCTCTAAAGTGTCAAAAGCCTTTTCAAAATCAAGTTTAAGAACAATGATTTCCTTTTTAGAGGAATGACATAAATGGATGTATTCGTAAGCCCAAGCCAACTAGTCTTGGATCGTTCCCCTTTTATGAAGCCATACTGATTTTTGTGAACTAACAATGTCATCATCGTCTGCAAGCAGTTTGCAAGGAGCTTCGTGAGAATTTTCATACTATTATTTAGAAGCGATATTAGCCTGTAATCTCCCACCTTTTGTGGATTATCCTTCTTCGGCACCAGGGCAATGAAGGACCCATTAATGCTTTTTAAACAAACATCTTCTTGGTAAAACTTGTCACATAAGTCATAGAAATCCTGCGCAATGACATGCCAGCATTTTTTTAATAAATTTGGTGTTAAAACCATCAGGACCGGGGATTTGTCCGAAGGAAGCGATTTAATAATGCTATCAATCTCTTGCTTAGTGAAGGGGAGTCTAACCATTGGAGACCATCATGCGGAGTTAATAGATTTGCCAAGTCAAAATCAATTCCTATGAAGTCAGAAGATCCCAGTCGATTCTTGAAAGCAGTCCACAGAAAATCTGCTTTGTGATCATGCTCTGAGTGGATTGTCCCATTATCATCAGTCAGCGAGGCAATTGAATTTTGCCTGTGCTTTATCGTTGCATGTGCATGAAAATCTTGAGCAAATATCCCCATCAGTAATCCACTTGATAGACGCCCTTTGTTTCCAATAGATTTTTTGAATGTTAAGCAATTCAGCAACTTTGGTCTGCATAAGATCTCTGAAGTTCCATTCTTCGATAGAAAGATCTTGGTGCTCTTCAATATTGTCAATAAACTCAATTAATAACTTAATGTCTCGCACTGTTTTATCAATCTTTGGCAGTGATCTCTGTCAATCCTTGAGCACCTTCCTTGTGATCTTAAACTTGGCTGTTAAGTTCTTTGCTTTATCAGAAAGATTCGGTTAGCCGAGCCAAGTAGTTTGGAAAACGTCCATGAAGCCTTCAAATTCTAGCCAAAAGTTTTCAAATATAAAAATCTTAGGTTTTGGAACCTTCGACTTGAACGAAACAAGGCAAGGCACATGGTCGGAAATATCATGTGGCAGCGTTCTTGAACGAGTTTCAGGATAAACCACCGACCATTCTTGCGAAATGAAGAACCAATCTAGTCTCTGAAGAAAGGGCTCCCTCTGCCTATTAGACCAGGTGAAGGAGAGTCCATGAAGGGGAATTTCAACAAGGTCTAGGTTGCTTATTGCCTCATTGAACTTCAGCATTAGATTAATATCACCCCCAACTTTATTCATGTCTTACTGCCGACGAATTAGATTAAAATCTCCAACAATTAGCCAAAGCTTATCCGAGGGCATATTAACACCGAGCCCCTTTTTCAAATAGGTCCCTGTGCTTTAACAAAACCAACCCACTATCCATAGCATAGTGCTCTGAGTCTCAGAAAGTTTTCGGTAATAGCCCCTGGATTTTTGTTTAATTATGCGCTCCAGACCCATAGGAAAACAGAGAAATTCATTTATAAAAAGGTTTTTAGTGCAAAATTAATTCCAGAACTTGTATAATTTCTAGAAAATTCATATGAAGTCCAAATTGACCCATTCCAGTTCCTGTAATTTTGTAATAATATTGTTCATCACCTAGTGTCTCTGTTTTGACATGAAAACAATATTAAAATTGATCTCTTAATTAATATTGTACCAAACACATGAAACCTTTTGAAATTCATAACTTAAAATTCGTAACTCCGAATTTAATGATTCTTTTTCCTATGATCTTATTTTAGTGTGTAGATTATTAATATGTATTTTGTATACATGCTTGGTGTGATGTTAATTTCTCCTTTTATACTATGCTTGTTTGTATTGTGGCGAGTAGAAGAGCCAATGGCCGAGGATCCGGGTGTTCAGCAAGTAGAAGTTGCTGAGCAGGAGCTCACTGAAGGCAAGTTGTGCCCTTGACCACTTTTATTACCCAATAATATTCTTTATTATCACTTATCCATGCATAGGCTTAATTTTATGGGACCCAATAGGTCACCCTAGTCTGATTATCTTGTTACCTTGTTTACCCCTAAACTATTTGGGTAGTTTTGCTATTGCTCTATATGGTTTTGGATTTAATATTACATCATGTTCATGTTCCAATTATACTGTTATTTATTTATTATTCATGTCAAGATCATTATTTTTAATTGGAACATGGAGCTTAACTTGAGAAACACGTGCTACCACAAGGGTGGAATGGGACGCCCTTGGCTGACTAACTAGGAAAGCTATTGGAGGACTACAGTACCCGATAGGGGCAATGGCACTAGGGGAGTAGGCGTGTAGGGAGGTTCTCGGGTTGATTTTGCTGCGATGGCGGTCAGACAGGGGATTGCTGCATTGCTCTTCCTGAAAACTATATCGGGTTTTCTGAAACTAGTGGAACTTTGTAAAGGCCTCGTAGTGTTACCCTACCTCGCTTCCTTGGTAGAGGTGTATGTGATTCATGACCCCTTGGTAGATAGATAACATGACTTGTGGGTACAAGGTACAACCTCTACAGAGTGTAAAACTGGTATACTAGTTGTGCTCGTGGTCATGAGCAGCTCAGGACTCTCGCATGATTAAATTATGGAACTAAATTCAATTTGTCATCTGCATTGCATGGGATTTATTATTAATTTTGTTCTACTATTATTATGGTTTAGTATGTACTTACATCTATTAATTGCTAATAAAATTTGACCAACTTATTAAAAGTAATGCTTAGCTTTAACCCCTATTTTTGATCAGCCTTACACATCACATGAACTCCCACCTTTGGTGAGTTCATACACATTATTCCCCACGACTTGTTGAGCTATGATCTTTTGTAAGCTCACACTTGCGATATATAAATCCTCCCACAGGAGAAGAACAGGTGGTCCAGGAGGAGCCATACAACGAGGAGTACGACTTGATCTAGGTGGCGTTTCCTAGTCGACTTTATGGCGCCATGGACGGACATTAGTTCGCTTTCTATTTACCTTTTATTTCTGTAAAGACTTCCGCTATGTAATAACTATTTTTATGATATTGTGACATTGATCTCTATACGCTCTGTTATTATATGTGTTGTTCTTCTTTGGCGCATATCTGAGACGCACCCGGCTTTATCCCTTAAATCCGGGTGTGACAAAAGTGGTATCAGAGCAAATGTTGATTGTAGGACGAAACTGAAAGGGAAATGTGCCCTTGGGCAATTTCTATTATGTTTTGGTGATTAAGTGCCCAACACATTTAATTAATTTCTTATGTGCGAAATGAAGAGAAAAGTGCAAATCATGTAACAAGGTACGTTTCTAGACTTAGTACATTATTTTGAGTACTAAAATATTCTGTCTAAGTGCTAGAAACAGCGAGAAAAGAATTGCAAAAAGTCTTGGCTCGGTGCAGCCAAAACTCTGCTCAGTCTGGCACACCGAACTGTCGGGTGGTGCACCGGACAGTGTCCGGTGCGCCAGGCTGGACTCCGGTGAACAGGCTGCTCCTGGGAAAGTTTGGCGGCGTACGACTATAATTCACCGGACTATCCGGTGGTTCACCGGACTGTCCGGTGAGCCAACGGTCGCCAGTGCCAACGATCGGCTGCGCAATCTTCGCTCGACACATGGCAACTCCAACGGTCGGCGGGGGCACCGGACTGTTCGGTGTGCACCGGATAGTGTCCAGTGCGCCAACGGGCCCGGAGTTGCAACGGTCGTCTGTGCCAGAAAAGGAAGGAGATCGGCACCAGACCGTCTACAGTGATTGTCCGGTGGCGCACCCGACTGTCCGATGTGCCACTCGACAGAAGGCAAGGATGGCTTTCCTTGTTGGCCTCCAACGGCTCCTAGCTGCCTTGAGGCTATAAAAGGGACCCCTAGGCGCATGGAGGAGCTACCCAAGCATTCACTAAGCATCCTAAGACTCCAAGACTCCAACTTCACACATTTGATTCTTTGTGTTAGCGTTTTGAGCTCCATTTGAGTTGTGAACTCTGTGTGTTGCATTGTGAGCTCAAGTCGTGACTTGTGTGCGCGGTTGTGCTGCGATTTGCATCTTGTGTGTGTTGCTCATTCCAACCTTACTCCGTGCTTTCTTTGTGATCATCATTGTAAGGGTGAGAGGCTTCAACTTGTGGAGATTCCTCGCAAACGGGAAAAGGATATAAGGAAGAAAAACCATGGTATTCAAGTTGATCATTGGATCACTTGAAAGGGGTTGAGTGCAACCCTCGTCCATTGGGACGCCACAACGTGGAAGTAGGCAAGTGTTACTTGGTCGAACCACGGGATAAAATTGCGTGTCTTTTGTGATTGCTCTCTCTTTGATTATCTGTGTTCACAAGAGCTCGTTTCAAGCTACTTAGCCGTTCTAACTTTTATAACCAAGTTTTGTGGCTATTAGTGTTGAATTTTATAGGATCACCTATTCACCCCCTCTCTAGGTGCTCTCAATTGGTATCAAAGTCGTTCTCTTCACATAAGGGACTAATCGCCCGAAGAGATGGATCCTAAGGGAAAGGGGATGGTGGTCAACGGCAAGGAGAAGGAGTCCATCTTCAACGAGCCAAGAGATGACAAGCCCACTGACTCTGGCTCGAGTCACAAGAAGAAGGACGTGAAGAAGAATAGGCGCATCAAGAAGATCGTCTACTACAACAGCGATGAATCTTCTTCTTCACCAAGAGACGACGACGATGATGACTCGTCTTAAAAGAAACCGGTTAATCAAAACTTTTCATTTGATTATTCTCGTATTCCTTTCAATTCTAATACTCGTTTGCTATCAATTCCACTTGGAAAACCTCCACACTTTGATGGAGAAGACTACTCTTTTTGGAGTCACAAAATGTGTAGTCACTTATTTTCTCTCCATCCTAGTATTTGGGAGATAGTTGAAAATGGAATGCATTTCGATAGTACAGATAACCCTGTGTTTATTAATGAGCAAATTCACAAGAATGCACAAGCTACCACTGTTTTGCTAGCATCTTTATGCAGGGATGAGTACAATAAGGTGAGCGGCTTGGACAATGCCAAGCAAATTTGGGATACCCTCAAGATATCACATGCGGGAAACGACGCCACCATGATCACCAAAATGGAGTTGGTGGAAGGCGAGCTGGGAAGATTCGCGATGATCAGGGGAGAGGAGCTGACACAAACATACAATAGGCTCAAGACCCTGGTCAACAAGATTAGAAGCTATGGAAGCACAAGATGGACAGACCATGACGTCGTCCGACTTATGCTAAGGTCATTCATGGTAATTGACCCCCATCTTGTTAACCTTATTCGTGAGAATCCCAGGTACACCAAGATGACGCCCGAGGAGATTCTTGGGAAGTTTGTGAGCGGGTGCATGATAGTGAAGGAGGCCCGATATGTGGACGATGCTCTAAACGGTCCACTACCCGTCCACAAGCCTCAAACTGTTGCACTCAAAGCAACAAGTAGCAGGGAGGCGCTACCAAGCAAGGTGGCACAAGTTGAAGCTGCCGGGCTAAACGAAGAAGAGATGGCCGTTATCATTAAACGCTTCAAGACCGCTCTAAAAGGACGTAAGGAGCACCCCAACAAGAACAAAGCAAAGGGGAAGCGCTCTTGCTTCAAATGCGGTAAGACTGGTCATTTTATAGCACAATGCCCCGATAATGAAAATGACTAGGAACAAGAAAAGCATGGGAAGAGGGAGAATAAGAAGGTTTACAAGAAGGTGAAGGGCGAGACACACCTTGGCAAAGAATGGGACTCAGACTGCTCTTCATCCGACTCCGACGATGAAGGACTGGCAGCCTCGACCTTCAACAAGTCTTCTCTCTTCCCCAACGAACGCCACACTTGCCTCATGGCCAAGGAAAAGAAGGTAAGTGTTCGAGAAACCCCTAAGTATACTACTTCAAGCGATGATGATTCTAGTGATGATGAAGTAGATTATACTGATTTATTTAAGGGTTTAGATAGAGCTAAAGTAGATAAAATTAATGAGTTAATTGATGCTCTAAATGAAAAATATAGATTGCTAGAGAAGCAAGAGGACATTTTATATAAATTACATGACAAATTTGTTAGTGTACAAAAATCTCTTGCTTTAGAAACTAAAAGGAATGAAATACTATCTTCTGAGTTACCTGCTTGCCATGAAACTATATCTAGTTTAAAGAGTTTAAATGATGATTTCAATGCTAAGCTAGAGGAATCTAATAAATCTAATTCATGTGTAGAGCATGTTAGTATTTGTAATAGATGTAAGGACTTTGATGTTAATGCTTGTAATGAACATCTTATTGCTATTACAAAATTGAATGATGAAGTGGCAAGTCTTAATGCTCAACTTAAGACTTACAAAATTGATTTTGATAAGTTAAAATTTGCCAGGGATGCCTACACAATTGGTAGACGCCCCTCGATTAAGGATGGACTTGGTTTTCGAAAGGAAACCAAGAACTTAACAAGCCAAAAGGCTCCCATTCTCACCAAGGAGAAAGGGAAGGCCCCTATGGCTAATAGCATTCAAAGGAATCATGCTTTCATGTATAATAGGAAAATTGCTAGTCATTTCAATTATAATAGGAGTTATGATCATGATGCTTTTGATTCACATGCTATGATTGCTTCAAGCTCTACTTTTGTGCATGGTAGAAGTAGGCCTAGAAAAGGTAATGTTGCTCATCATGTGCCTAGGAAAATATGCAATGAATCTACTATCATTTACCATGCTTGCAATACTTCATTTGCTCTTTTATGTAAGAAGGAAAAAGTAGTTGCTAGAAAGTTGGGATCCAAATGCAAGGGAGACAAGACTTGTATTTGGGTTCTAAAGGCTATTGTGACTAACCTTGTAGAACCCAACAAGAGTTGGGTACCTAAAACCCAAGTGTAAATTGCCTTGCAGGTTTATGCATCTGGGGGCTCAAGCTGGATTATCGACAGCAGATGCACAAACCACATGACGGCGGAGAAGAAGATGTTCACTTCCTACGTCAAGAACATGGATTCCCAGGATACAATTATTTTTGGAGATAGGAACCAAGGCAAGGTCAAAGGCTTGGGCAAGATGGCAATTTCATCCAAGCATTCTATATCTAATGTGTTCTTAGTTGAATCGCTCGGGTACAACTTATTGTCTGTGAGTCAATTATGTAATATGGGTTATAATTGTCTATTTACCAATATAGATGTATCTGTCTTTAGAAGGAGTGATGGTTCATTAGCGTTTAAGGGTGTACTAGACGACAAACTCTACTTAGTTGATTTTTTGAAAGAGGAGGCCGATCTAGATGCATGCTTAATAGCTAAGACTAGCATGGGCTGGTTGTGGCATCGCCGTCTAGCACATGTTGGGATGAAGAACCTTCACAAACTTCTAAAGGGAGAACATGTGTTAGGACTAACAAATGTATGTTTCGAGAAAGATAGACCTTGTGCAGCTTGTCAGACAGAAAAACAGATGGGGAGCACTCATCACAGCAAGAATGTGATGACAACATCAAGACCGCTGGAGCTACTACATATGGACCTCTTCGGACCCGTTGCCTACCTTAGCATCGGGGGAAGTAAGTATGGTCTTGTTATTGTTGATGATTTTTCCCACTTCACTTGGGTGTTCTTTTTGCAGGATAAAACAAAAATCCAAGGGACCCTAAAGCGCTTTCTAAGGAGGGCTCAAAATGAATTTGAGCTCAAGGTGAAAAAGATAAGAAGCGACAACGGGTCCGAGTTCAAGAATCTGCAAGTGGAGGAGTATCTTGAGGAGGAAGGCATCAAGCACGAGTTCTCCGCTCCCTACACACCACAACAAAATGGTGTGGTAGAGAGGAAGAACAGGACGCTTATCGATATGGCGAGGACGATGCTTGGAGAGTTCAAGACGCCCGAGCGGTTTTGGTCGGAAGCTATGAACACAGCTTGCCACGCCATAAACCGGCTCTACCTACATCGCCTCCTCAAGAAGACCTCGTACGAACTTCTTATCGGTATCAAACCCAACGTCTCATACTTTCGTGTATTTGGGAGCAAATGTTACATTCTAGTGAAGAAAGGTAGAAATTCTAAATTTACTCCCAAGGCAGTAGATGGGTTTTTACTAGGGTATGACTCAAATACAGGGGCGTATAGAGTTTTCTACAAATCATCAGGTTTGGTTGAAGTCTCTAGCGATGTTGTATTTGATGAGACCAATGGCTCTCCAAGAGAGCAAGTTGATCTTGATGACATAGATGAAGATGATGTTCCAATGGCCGCAATACGCACCATGGCGATTGGAGATGTGCGACCACAGGAACAACAAGAGCAAGATCAACCTTCTTCCTCAACAATGGTGCATCCCCCAACTCAAGATGATGGACAGGTTCCTCAAGAAGAGGCGTGTTTTCAAGGGGAGCACAAGAAGAACAAGTTATGGAGGAAGAAGCACCACTGGCCCCTCCAACTCAAGTCCAAGCAACGATCCAACGACATCACCCCGTCGATCAGATACTGGGTGACATAAGCAAGGGAGTAACAACTCGCTCACGTCTAGCTAATTTTTGTGAGCATTACTCGTTTGTCTCTTCTATTGAGCCTTTCAGAGTAGAAGAGGCCTTGCAAGATCTGGACTAGGTGTTGGCCATGCAGGAAGAGCTCAACAACTTCAAGAGAAACGGAGTTTGGAGCCTGGTGCCACGTCCCAAGCAAAATGTTGTGGGAACCAAGTGGGTGTTCTGCAACAAGCAAGACGAGCACGGGGTGGTGACAAGAAACATGGCTCGACTTGTGGCAAAAGGTTATGCCCAAGTCGTAGGTTTGGATTTCGATGAGACTTTTGCTCCTGTGGCTAGGCTAGAGTGTATTCAAATATTATTAGCCTATGCCGCTCACCACTCTTTCAGGTTGTTTCAAATGGATGTGAAGATCGCTTTCCTCAACGAGCCAATCAAGGAGGAGGTATACGTGGAACAACCCCCTGGCTTTGAGGATGACAGGTATCCCGACCACGTTTTTAAGCTCTCTAAGGCGCTCTATGGACTTAAGCAAGCCCCAAGAGCATGGTATGAATACCTTAGAGATTTCTTAATTGCTAATGCTTTCAAGGTTGGGAAAGCCGATCCCACTCTTTTCAATAAGACTTGTGATGGTGATCTTTTTGTGTGCCAAATTTATGTCGATGACATAATAATTGGTTCTACTAACCAAAAGTCTTGTGAGGAGTTTAGCAGGGTGATGACTCAAAAGTTTGAGATGTCGATGATGGGCGAGTTGAACTACTTCCTTGGGTTCTAAGTGAGACAACTCAAGGACGACACTTTCCTCTCCCAAACGAAGTACACTCAAGATCTTCTCAAGAGGTTTGGGATGAAGGACGCCAAGCCCGCGAAGACACCGATGGGAACCGACGGGCATGTCGACCTCAACAAAGGAGATAAGTCCGTTGATCAAAAGGCATACCGGTCTATGATAGGTTCCTTGCTTTATTTATGTGCTATTAGACCGGACATTATGCTTAGTGTATGCATGTGTGCTAGATTTCAATCCGACCCCAAGGAATGTCACCTTGTGGCGGTTAAGCGAATTCTTAGGTATTTAGTTGCTACGCCTTGCTTCGGGATCTGGTATCCAAAGGGGTCTACCTTTGACTTGATTGGATATTCAGACTCCGATTATGCCGGGTGCAAGGTTGATAGGAAGAGCACATCAAGGACGTGCTAATTTCTAGGAAGGCCCCTGGTGTCATGGAGCTCAAAGAAACAAACATCCGTTGCCCTATCCACCGCTGAGGCTGAATATGTTGCCACAGGACAGTGTTGCGTGCTACTACTTTGGATGAGGCAAACCCTCTGGGACTTTGGCTACAATCTGAGAAAAGTTCCACTCCTATGTGACAATGAGAGTGCAATTCGCATGGCGGATAATCCTGTTGAACACAGCCGCACTAAGCACATAGACATCCGGCATCACTTCTTGAGAGACCACTAGCAAAAGGGAGATATCAAGGTGTACCATATTAACACCGAAAACCAGCTAGCAGATATCTTCACCAAGCCTTTAGATGAGAAAAGGTTTTGCAGGTTGCGTAGTGAGCTAAATGTCATAGATTCGTGTAACTTGGATTGATCTATAGCATACATGTGTTCTATGCCTTTGATCATGTTACTTCATGTATTTATGTGATTCTTTATTTATTTGTTGTGCTCAAGTTGTATATATGATCCCCGGACCTCACAAGTCCATTTGCAAATGATGCACTTATTTAGGGGGAGATGTGCTACAACTTGACCCTTTGAGACTAACCTCTGTGTTTGAGTATTCTTGATGTAGTCTCAAAGGTGCATTGAAAGGGAAAATGGACTTGGGCATTACAAAGACTTCCACTGCACTCTAGTATTGGTGTACTTACTTCCAAGTTCATATCTATGCTCTTATTGCCTTTTTGCTCTTAATTGACATTTTTGGTGAGGCAATGGGGTTAAAGGGCCAAGAATGATCCCGTTTTGGTGCTTAATGCCAAAGGGGGAGAAATTAAGGCCAAAGCAAATGGATCAACTACCACTTGTGAATTTTGAAAACAATAGAGTTAGAACTTTTGATTTGTCCAAAATGCTCTTATTGCAAAATTTTGTCTCTTGTGGGGGAGAATATCAATTTTTCCATTGGAATATCTCTCTTTGTGCCTAAACAAGTGTGTTTGACTTAGAGATAGGAAAATGAATTTGATTTGCAAAAACAAACCAAGTGGTGGCGAAGAATGATCCAAATATGTCAAAACTTGTGTAAAGACAATTTTGTTCTCAATTGCATTGATGTTGCACTTCTTTTGGTTGCTTTTGGATGTGTTGGCATAAATCACCAAAAAGGGGGAGATTGAAAGGGAAATGTGCCCTTGGGCAATTTCTATTATGTTTTGGTGATTAAGTGCCCAACGCATTTAATTAAGTTCTTATGTGCGAAATGAAGAGAAAAGTGCAAATCATGTAACAAGGTACGTTTCTAGACTTAGTACATTATTTTGAGTACTAAAATATTCTGTCTAAGTGCTAGAAATAGCGAGAAAAGAATTGCAAAAAGTCTTGGCTCGGTGCAGCCAAAACTCTGCTCAGTCCAGCACACTGGACTGTCCGGTGGTGCACCGGACAGTGTCCGGTGCGCCAGGCTGGACTCCGGTGAACAGGCCGCTCTCGGGAAAGTTTGGCGGCGTACGACTATAATTCATCGGACTGTCCGGTGGTTCACCGGACTGTCCGGTGAGCCAACGGTCGCCAGCGCCAACGGTCGGCTGCGCAATCTTCGCGCGACGCATGGCAACTCCAACGGTCGGCGGGGGCATCAAACTGTCCGGTGTGCACCGGACAGTGTCCGGTGCGCCAACGGGCCCAGAGTTGCAACGGTCGTCTGCACCAGAAAAGGAAGGAGATCGGCACCGGATCGTCTACAGTGACTGTCCAGTGGCGCACCGGACTGTCCGGTGCGCCACTCGACAGAAGGCAAGGATGGCTTTCCTTGTTGGCCTCCAACGGCTCTTAGCTGCCTTGGGGCTATAAAAGGGACCCCTAGGCGCATGAAGGAGCTACCCAAGCATTCACTAAGCATCCTAAGACTCCAACTTCACGCATTTGATTCTTTGTGTTAGCGTTTTGAGCTCCATTTGAGTTGTGAACTTCGTGTCTTGCATTGTGAGCTCAAGTCGTGACTTGTGTGCGTGGTTGTGCTGCGATTTGCATCTTGTGTGTGTTGCTCATCCCAACCTTACTCCGTTCTTTCTTTGTGATCATCATTGTAAGGGCGAGAGGCTCCAACTTGTGGAGATTCCTCGCAAACGGGAAAAGGATATAAGGAAGAAAAGCCGTGGTATTCAAGTTGATCATTGGATCACTTGAAAGGGGTTGAGTGCAACCCTCGTCCATTGGGACGCCACAACGTGGAAGTAGGCAAGTGTTACTTGGCCGAACCACGGGATAAAATCGTGTGTCTTTTGTGATTGCTCTCTCTTTGATTATCTGTGTTCACAAGAGCTCGTTTCAAGCTACTTAGCCGTTCTAACTTTCATAACCAAGTTTTGTGGCTATTAGTGTTGAATTTTACAGGATCACCTATTCACCCCCCTCTAGGTGCTCTCAGAAACCTAGATAGAAATGGACAAAACCCGTACCCACTTACCTTACTCTGATTCTTTCCATACTTATCTTGATCCTGTCTCACCTTTTGTTGTTCTACTCTGATTACTCTTATCTTTTCTACTCTAAGACAAGATGAATTTCACACCTTGGAATCCTACATTTAGGACCCTTTTAAAGAAATAGGAGACCTAAGATAAAATTAAAATTATTTTCTCTATTTAAAAATGTTGGTTGATTGTTCTAATGATAAACGCCCGATTTGCTTTAGTAGGCAGTTGGGCATCTTAGCATGTACCACCATAAGGTAATGTATTAGCTTTAGTAGGTGACACACTAATCTACTTAGCTAATAAAAACCCCAAAGTAACATGTCTCGTAATTACTCGCCTTATCTACAATTCTTTCTTACTATGTGTTTCTAACTCAGATGGTCAATACCAGGAAGGGAGGCGGAATTGATCTACCTGCCAACCCATTCAACCGGAGGGTGCTTAGACAACAGCAAGCCGAGATGAATCCTCTGAATCCTCCGAATCCTCCACCATCTAGGACTGGTCCAGTGGTTGCAGCTTAGATGCAGATGCTGCAACAGATGGTGAACATGATGTAGGATATGTAGGCACAGATGTGACAGGAGCGTCATGAGATGCGCCAAGAGAGGTAGGAGATGAGGAAGGAAATGTGACAAGAAAGGATGGTGCGGCAACAACAAGCACCATTGCCTCCACCACCACCACCAGTTCCACCTTGGGACAAGCACCGAGAGTTTATGAGCCACGAGCTACCGACGTTCGCCAGCTCTCTAGATCCTCTGGACGTTGATGATTGGCTGAAGTCAGTGGAGAAGATGTTGATTATTGCATAGTGCTCTAACTAGAGAGAAGGTTCTCTATGCTTCTGGTCGACTTACTAGTCCTGCTACTGATTGGTGGGATTCTTACACCGCTGCCCATGACCCTGCTGATACTATCACTTGGGTGGAATTTGCTACTCAGTTTAGAAACTATCACATTCATGCTGGACTGATGAAGATCAAGAAGGAGGAATTTATGTCGCCGAAGCAGGGAAGCATGTCAGTTAGCGAGTACCGCGACAGATTCATTCAGCTCTCAAGATATGCACCAGATGAAGTGGCTGAGGATGAAAGGAAGCAGGAACACTCCATCGAAGGACTTAATGGACCTCTGCAGTATGCACTAGTGGCTTACTCATTTCCATCATTCCAGAAGCTGCTTGACAAGACCCTAGCCATTGAACACAAGCATGTTCAGCTGGGGGACATGAAGAGGAAGGCGATCACCCAGGGTCAGGGGAGCAGCAATGTCCGTCCTCACTATGTTCCACCCTAGGGTACACCGGTTCGCACTAGAGGAGGCCAGCGCCCAGCTCAGTACACACCACAGGGGACTCCACCGACTCGTCAGGCTGCCCCCACTGGCACCCCGACGAAATTCTTGGGACAGAGTGCTGGCACCACATGCTACAAGTGTGGTAAGTCTGGTCATTATGCTAATGTTTGTTCGCAGAGGATTGCTAGTACTCCAGTTCAGAACAAGCAGCAGACTCCAGGATCTGGCAAGGGATTCAGTACTGCTAGGGTTAATCAAGTCAGTGCTGAGACTACCACAGATGGAGCAGACATCACAATTGGTGTGTTTTATATTAATGCAATTCCTGCAACAATATTATTTGATTTTGGTGATACACATTCATTTATTTCTGCTCGATATGCCAACACAAATGAGTTACCACTACAAAATATGAAAACACCAATGGTAGTAATTGCACCTAAAGGGCCTGTTGAAGCGAACTATATGACACACAGATTAACTTTGACAATTATGGGAAGAGAATTTTGGGCTACCCCTATAGTATTAAAAGAAAGCAGTATAGACCTAATCTTTGGTATGTCATGGTTAAGAAAAGCAAAGATAGTTATACACTATGCTAGGGGAACGGTAGAACTCACCAGTTCTAAAGGAGAAAGATTTGAAGTTGAGATTACCTTAACTGCCTCTACCAAACCCGCCGTGTTTCTAGTAGATGGGAAGTTTGTAGGCAACAACATCCGTGTGGTTAGAGATTTCCCTGATGTCTTTCTAGAGGAGTTACTGAGAGCACCTAGAGGGGGGGGGGGTGAATAGGTGATCCTGTGAAACTTGAAACTTAAGCCACAAAAACTTGTTAAGTGTTAGCACAATTATTGCCAAGTGGCTAAAGAGAAGTCTCAACAAAACACAATACCACAAAAGATCAAGCACAGAGGTGACACAGTGGTTTATCCCGTGGTTCGGCCAAGACCAACGCTTGCCTACTCCATGTTGTGGCGTCCCAACGGACGAGGGTTGCAATCAACCCCTCTCAAGCGGTCCAAAGACCCACTTGAATACCACGGTGTTTTGTTTTGCCTTTCACTATCCCGTTTGCAAGGAATCTCCACAAATTTGGAGTCTCTTGCCCTTACAAGTATATGATCACAACGAAGCACAGAGTAAGGGAGGGAAGCAACACACACAAATCCACAGCGAAACGCGCACACACACGGCCAAGAATCGAGCTCACAAGAGTATCACAAAGTTCTCACTAGAACGGAGCTCGAATCACTTAGAATGACAAACGAATGCGCAAAGACTGAGTGTGGATGATCAAGAATGCTCAAAAGTTGCTTGTATATCTCCTCCATGCGCCTAGGGGCCCCTTTTATAGCCCCAAGGCAGCTAGGAGCCGTTGAGAGCAAATCCGGAAGGCCATCCTTGCCTTCTGTCATCGGGGGCACCGGACAGTCCGGTGCACACCGGACACTGTCCGGTGCCCGATTTGTTTCCATAATTGGCGCTTCCGACCGTTGCTGACCGTTGTAGATCTGGGAGTCGTTGGCGCACCGGACATGTCCGGTGCACACCGGACAGTCCGGTGCCGTCTTCCGACCGTTGGCTCCGCCACGTATCCCGCGCAGGTTGCGCGGCCGACCGTTGGCCCGGCCGACCGTTGGCTCACCGGACAGTCCGGTGCACACCGGACAGTCCGGTGAATTTTAGCCGTACGCCGTCGGCCAATTTCCCGAGAGCGGCCACTTCGCGCCGAGGCAGCCTGGCGCACCGGACACTGTCCAGTGCACACCGGACAGTCCGGTGCTCCAGACCGAGCTGGGTCTTGGCAGCACACAGCCAAGTCTTTTCTCCTCTTCTCTCTTCTTCTTCTTTTTGTTTCTAACACTTAGACAAATATATTAGTACACAAAACCAATGTACTAAGGCTTAGAAACATACCTTTACTTCATGATTTGCACCTTGTTCATCCATGTACATAAATTCACAATTAAGCACATGTGTTGGCACTCAATCACCAAAATACTTAGAAATGGCCCAAGGGCACATTTCCCTTTCAATCTCCCCCTTTTTGGTGATTTATGCCAACACAACATAAAGCAACTAGAACAAGTGCAAACTCACTTCAAATAAAACTTAAATTTATTTTGAATCAATTTTGGCATATATGGATCATCCTTTGCCACCACTTGGTTTGTTTTTGCAAATCAAACTCAAATCTCTATCTCTAAGTTAAACACACATGTTGAAGCATAAAGAGAGTCATTCCAAAAGAGATTGATCAAAGATTTCAAAAACTCCCCCTTTTTCCCATAATTACTACTTCTCCCAAAAGAAGCCAACTTTGATAAGAGAGACAACAAAAAGAGTTTTGACAAACCAAACGCTCTACTCTTCTATTTTCAAATTTCTCAAGTGGTAGCTGATCCATTTATTGCTTTGGCCTTTATTTTCTCCCCCTTTGGCATCAAGCACCAAAACGGGATCAATTTTGGCCCTTTAACCCCATTGCCTCACCAAAATCTTCAATTAAGAGCAAATGGCAATAAGAGTTCATGAGATGGACTTGGAATAAGTTACCCTCTCATTGAAGTGCAGTGGAAGTCTTTCATGGTCCAAGTCCACCTTTCCCTTTCAATTCTCCTTCGAGACTAAATCAAGCAAACTCAAGCATATGGTTAGTCTCAAAGGGTCAAGTTGTAACACATCTCCCCCTAAACATGTGCATCACTTTGCAACGGACTTGTGAGGTCCAGGGAGTGTTTGTACAACTTGAGCACCATAATAAGCAACAAAATGCAGAATGAACATGATCAAAGGCATAAATACATGTATGCTACAATTCAATCCAAGTTCCGCGAATCTAAGACATTTAGCTCACTACGCAACCTGCAAAAGGTCTTCTCATCTAAAGGCTTGGTAAAGATATCGGCTAGCTGGTTCTCGGTGCTAACATAAAACACTTCGATATCTCCCTTTTGCTGGTGGTCTCTCAAAAAGTGATGCCGGATGTCTATGTGCTTTGTGCGGCTGTGCTCAACAGGATTTTCCGCTATTCGGATAGCACTCTCATTGTCACATAGGAGTGGGACTTTGCTCAGATTGTAGCCAAAGTCCCTGAGGGTTTGCCTCATCCAAAGTAGTTGCGCACAACACTGTCCTGCGGCAACATACTCGGCCTCAGCGGTGGATAGGGCAACGGATGTTTGTTTCTTAGAGTTCCATGACACCAGGGACCTTCCTAAGAATTGGCACGTCCCCGATGTACTCTTCCTATCGACCTTACATCCAGCATAGTCGGAATCTGAGTACCCAATCAAGTCAAAGTTAGACCCCTTTGGATACCAGATCCCGAAGCAAGGCGTAGCAACTAAATATCTAAGGATTCGCTTCACAGCCACTAAGTGACACTCCTTAGGATCGGATTGAAATCTAGCACACATGCATACGCTAAGCATAATATCCGGTCTACTAGCACATAAATAAAGCAGAGAACCTATCATGGACCGGTATGCTTTTTGATCAACGGACTTACCTCCTTTGTTGAGGTCGGTGTGTCCGTCGGTTCCCATCGGCGTCTTTGCGGGCTTGGCGTCCTTCATCCCAAACCGCTTTAGCAGATCTTGCGTGTACTTCGTTTGGGAGATGAAAGTGTCGTCCTTGAGTTGCTTCACTTGGAACCCAAGGAAGTAGTTCAACTCGCCCATCATCGACATCTCGAATTTCTGCGTCATCACCCTGCTAAACTCTTCACAAGACTTTTGGTTAGTAGAACCAAATATTATGTCATCGACATAAATTTGGCACACAAACAAATCACCATCACAAGTCTTAGTGAAAAGAGTTGGATCGGCTTTCCCAACCTTGAAAGCATTAGCAATTAAGAAATCTCTAAGGCATTCATACCATGCTCTTGGGGCTTGTTTAAGTCCATAGAGCGCCTTAGAGAGCTTACACACGTGGTCGGGGTACCGCTCATCCTCGAAGCCAGGGGGTTGCTCTACGTACACCTCCTCCTTTATTGGCCCGTTGAGGAAAGCGCTCTTCACATCCATTTGGTACAACCTGAAAGAATGGTGAGCGGCATATGCTAGCAAGATACGAATGGACTCTAGCCTAGCCACAGGAGCAAAAGTCTCCTCAAAGTCCAAACCTGCGACTTGGGCATAACCTTTTGCCACAAGTCGAGCCTTGTTCCTTGTCACCACTCCGTGCTCGTCTTGTTTGTTGCGGAACACCCACTTGGTTCCCACAACATTTTGCTTGGGACGAGGCACCAGCGTCCAAACTTCATTGCGCTTGAAGTTGTTAAGTTCCTCCTGCATGGCCAACACCCAATCCGGATCTAGCAAGGCCTCCTCTACCATGAAAGGCTCAATAGAGGAGACAAAAGAGTAATGTTCACAAAAATTAACTAGTCGAGACCGAGTAGTTACTCCCTTGCTAATGTCACCCAGAATTTGGTCGACGGGATGATCCCTTTGAATCATCGCTCGAACTTGAGTTGGAGGTGCCGGTTGCGCTTCTTCCTCCATCACGTGATCATCTTGTGCTCCCCCTTGATCACACGCCTCCTGTTGATGAACCTGTTCATCGTCTTGAGTTGGGGGATGCACCGTCGTTGAGGAAGAAGGTTGATCTCGTTCATCTTTTTCCTGTGGCCGTACTTCTCCAATCGCCATGGTTCGTATAGCGGCCGTCGGAACATCTTCTTCATCTACATCATCAAAATCAACAACTTGCTCTCTTGGAGAGCCATTAGTCTCATCAAATACAACGTTGCTAGAGACTTCAACCAAACCCGATGATTTGTTGAAGACCCTATACGCCTTTGTATTTGAATCATAACCTAGTAAAAACCCTTCTACAGCTTTGGGAGCAAACTTAGAATTTCTACCCTTCTTCACTAGAATGTAGCACTTACTCCCAAAAACACGAAAGTAAGATACATTGGGTTTGTTACCGGTTAGTAGCTCATACGAAGTCTTCTTGAGGAGTCGATGAAGGTAGACCCTGTTGATGGCGTGGCAAGCCGTGTTCACGGCTTCCGACCAAAAGTACTCGGGGGTCTTGAATTCTCCAAGCATCGTCCTCGCCATATCAATTAATGTCCTGTTCTTCCTCTCTACCACACCATTTTGTTGTGGTGTGTAGGGAGCGGAGAACTCGTGCTTGATCCCTTCCTCCTCAAGAAACTCCTCCACTTGAAGGTTCTTGAACTCGGACCCGTTGTCGCTCCTTATCTTCTTCACCTTGAGCTCAAACTCATTTTGAGCTCTCCTGAGGAAGCGCTTGAGGGTTCCCTTGTGTTTCAGACTTATCCTGCAAAAAGAACACCCAAGTGAAGCGGGAAAAGTCATCAACAATAACCAGACCATACTTACTTCCTCCTATGCTTAGATAGGCGACGGGTCCGAAGAGGTCCATATGTAGCAGCTCCAGAGGTCTTGATGTGGTCATCACATTCTTGCTGTGATGTGCTCCTCCCACTTGTTTACCTGCTTGACAAGCTGCACAAGGTCTATCTTTTTCGAAATAAACATTTGTTAGACCTATCACGTGTTCTCCCTTTAGAAGCTTGTGGAGGTTCTTCATCCCCACATGTGCTAAGCGGCGATGCCACAGCCAGCCCATGCAAGTCTTAGCCATTAAGCATGCGTCTAGACCGGCCTCTTCTTTTGCAAAATCTACTAAGTAAAGCTTGCCGTCTAGTACACCCTTAAAAGCTAGTGAACCATCACATCTTCTAAAGACAGACACATCTACATTTGTAAATAAACAGTTGTATCCCATATTGCATAACTGACTAACAGATAGCAAATTGTAACCAAGAGACTCAACTAAAAACACATTTGAGATTGAGTGCTCATTAGAAATTGCAATTTTACCTAACCCTTTTACCTTGCCTTGATTTCCATCACCGAATATAATTGAATCTTGGGAATCCTTATTTTTGACGTAGGAGGTGAACATCTTCTTCTCCCCCGTCATATGGTTTGTGCATCCGCTGTCGATAATCCAGCTTGAACCCCCGGATGCATAAACCTGCAAGGCAAATTTAGGCTTGGGTCTTAGGTACCCAACTTATGTTGGGTCCTGCAAGGTTAGCACAAATATCCTTAGGGACCCAAATGCAAGTTTTATCTCCCTTGCATCTTGCCCCTAACTTCCTAGCAATTACCTTCTTACCCTTTCTACAAATAGCAAAGGGAGCATTGCAAGCATAATAAATGGTAGAAGGTTTGTTCACAACTTTTCTAGGAACATGAGCAATATTTCTCCTAGGCATATGCACAACATTTCTCCTACACATATCTCTATCATGCTTATAGGAAGAACTAGAAGCAAACATGGCATGAGAATCATAAACATGTAAATCAAAATCATTATAAGCATTTCTAGCATGTCTCCTATCATGGTACAAGAAAGCATGGTTCTTTTTAGCACTACTAGCCATAGGGGCCTTCCCTTTCTCCTTGACGAAGATGGGAGCCTTATGGCTTGTTAAGTTCTTGGCCTCTCTCTTGAAGCCAAGACCATCCTTAATTGAGGGGTGTCTACCAACCATGTAGGCATCCCTTGCAAATTTTATCTTATCAACTTCACTTTTGCTAGTCTTAAGTTGGGCATTAAGACTAGCCAATTCCTCATTTAATTTGGAAATTAAAACTAGGTGTTCACCACAGGCATCAATATCGAAATCCTTACACCTAGTGCAAATCATAACATGTTCTACACAAGAATTAGATTTATTAGCCACTTCTAGTTTAGCATTTAAATCATTATTAACACCTTTTAAAATAGCAATGGTTTCATGACAAGAAGATAATTCACTAGAAAGCACTTCATTTCTTTTAATTTCTAGAGCAAGAGAATTTTGTGCACTAACAAATTTATCATGCTCCTCATATAAAAGATCCTCTTGTTTTTCTAGTAATCTATTCTTATCATTCAAAGCATCAATCAACTCATTAATTTTATCTATCTTAGATCTATCTAAGCCTTTGAACAAGCATGAATAATCTATGTCATCATCATCACTAGACTCATTATCACTAGAAGAAGCATAAGTGGAGTCTTGAGTACTCACCTTCTTCTCCCTTGCCATAAGGCATGTGAGACGCTCGTTGGGGAAGAGGGAAGACTTGTTGAAGGCAGTGGCAGCGAGTCCTTCATTGTCGGAGTCGGAGGAGGAGCAATCCGAGTCCCACTCCTTTCCTAGATGTGCCTCGCCCTTTGCCTTCTTGTATTGCTTCTTCTTCTCTCTTTTGTTCCCCTTTTCCTGGTCACTTTCATTATCGGGACAGTTAGCGATAAAATGACCAAGCTTACCGCATTTGAAGCATGAGCGCTTCCCCTTTGTCTTGGTCTTGCTTGGCTGCCCCTTGCGACCATTTAGCGCCGTCTTGAATCTCTTGATGATGAGAGCCATCTCTTCATCATTGAGTCCGGCCGCCTCAATCTGTGCCACCTTGCTAGGTAGCGCCTCCTTGCTTCGTGTTGCCTTGAGAGCAAGGGGTTGCGGCTCGTTGATCGGACCATTCAAGGCGTCGTCCACATACCTCGCCTCCTTGATCATCATTCGCCCGCTAACAAATTTCCCAAGAACTTCTTCGGGCGACATCTTGGTGTACCTGGGATTTTCACGTATATTGTTTACCAAATGAGGATCAAGAACGGTAAATGACCTTAGCATTAGGCGGACGACGTCGTGGTCCGTCCATCGCGTGCTCCCGTAACTCCTTATCTTGTTGATAAGAGTCTTGAGCCGGTTGTATGTTTGTGTCGGCTCCTCGCCTCTTATCATTGCGAACCGTCCGAGCTCTCCCTCCACCAACTCCATCTTGGTGAGCAAGGTGACGTCGTTCCCCTCATGAGAAATCTTGAGGGTGTCCCAGATCTGCTTGGCGTTATCCAAGCCGCTTACTTTATGGTATTCATCCCTGCACAAGGAAGCTAGAAGAACAGTAGTAGCTTGTGCATTCTTATGAATTTGTTCATTAATGAACATGGGACTATCCGAACTATCAAAGTGCATTCCACTCTCCACAATCTCCCAAATACTAGGATGGAGAGAGAATAGGTGACTACGCATTTTGTGGCTCCAAAATCCGTAGTCCTCTCCATCAAAGTGTGGGGGCTTGCCGAGTGGAATGGAAAGCAAATGTGAATTTGAACTTTGCGGAATACGAGAGTAGTCAAAAGAAAAGTTCGAATTAACCGGTTTCCTTCTCTCGTAGTCGCTGTGGTCGTCCTTTTGGGAAGAAGTAGACTCATCGCTGTCGTAGTAGACGATCTCCTTGATGCGCCTTGTCTTCTTCTTCCTCCCTTCCTTCCGTCTATGGCCCGAGCCGGAGTCGGTAGGCTTGTCGTCCTTCGGCTCGTTGACGAAGGGTTCCTTCTCTTTGTCGTTGATCACTATACCCTTCCCCTTAGGATCCATCTCTTCGGGCGGTTAGTCCCTTGTGAAGAGAACGGTTCTGATACCAATTGAGAGCACCTAGAGGGGGGGGGGGTGAATAGGTGATCCTGTGAAACTTGAAACTTAAGCCACAAAAACTTGTTAAGTGTTAGCACAATTATTGCCAAGTGGCTAAAGAGAAGTCTCAACAAAACACAATACCACAAAAGATCAAGCACAGAGGTGACACAGTGGTTTATCCCGTGGTTCGGCCAAGACCAACGCTTGCCTACTCCACGTTGTGGCGTCCCAACGGACGAGGGTTGCAATCAACCCCTCTCAAGCGGTCCAAAGACCCACTTGAATACCACGGTGTTTTGTTTTGCCTTTCACTATCCCGTTTGCAAGGAATCTCCACAAATTTGGAGTCTCTTGCCCTTACAAGTATATGATCACAACGAAGCACAGAGTAAGGGAGGGAAGCAACACACACAAATCCACAGCGAAACGCGCACACACACGGCCAAGAATCGAGCTCACAAGAGTATCACAAAGTTCTCACTAGAACGGAGCTCGAATCACTTAGAATGACAAACGAATGCGCAAAGACTGAGTGTGGATGATCAAGAATGCTCAAAGGTTGCTTGTATATCTCCTCCATGCGCCTAGGGGCCCCTTTTATAGCCCCAAGGCAGCTAGGAGCCGTTGAGAGCAAATCCGGAAGGCCATCCTTGCCTTCTGTCGTCGGGGGCACCGGACAGTCCGGTGCACACCGGACACTGTCCGGTGCCCGATTTGTTTCCATAACTGGCGCTTCCGACCGTTGCCGACCGTTGTAGATCTGGGAGTCGTTGGCGCACCGGACATGTCCGGTGCACACCGGACAGTCCGGTGCCATCTTCCGACCGTTGGCTCCGCCACGTATCCCGCGCAGGTTGCGCGGCCGACCGTTGGCCCGGCCGACCGTTGGCTCACCGGACAGTCCGGTGCACACCGGACAGTCCGGTGAATTTTAGCCGTACGCCGTCGGCCAATTTCCCGAGAGCGGCCACTTCGCGCCGAGGCAGCCTGGCGCACCGGACACTGTCCGGTGCACACCGGACAGTCCGGTGCTCCAGACCGAGCTGGGTCTTGGCAGCACACAGCCAAGTCTTTTCTCCTCTTCTCTCTTCTTCTTCTTTTTGTTTCTAACACTTAGACAAATATATTAGTACACAAAACCAATGTACTAAGGCTTAGAAACATACCTTTACTTCATGATTTGCACCTTGTTCATCCATGTACATAAATTCACAATTAAGCACATGTGTTGGCACTCAATCACCAAAATACTTAGAAATGGCCCAAGGGCACATTTCCCTTTCAGTTACTCGTGATGCCACTACATAGTGATGTTGAGTTTGTCATTGATCTCTTACCTGGAACTGCTCCTATTTCAAAAAGGCCATATAAGATGTCCGTAGAAGAACCAAAAGAACTTAAGAAATAGTTAACGGAGTTGCAAGAGGCTGGGTACGTTCGTCCGAGTTCCTCACCTTAGGGAGCACAAGGTTCTGTTTATACAGAAGAAGGATGGTCACAGAGGATGTGTGTGGATTATAGATCCCTTAACGATGTTACTATGAAGAACAAGTATCCGTTACTCTGCATTGAAGATTTATTTTATCAAATGAGAGGTTCTAGGGTATTCTCGAAGATTGATCTCAGATAGGGGTATCATCAAATGAAGATTAGGCCATCTGATATTTCCAAGATGACTTTCTCAACCCGATATGGTTTATATGAATTCACAGTTATGTCATTTGGACTAACTAATGCACCAGCCTATTTTATGAATCTAATGAATAAGGTGTTCATGGAGTATCTTGACAGATTTGTTGTGGTATTCATCGATGATATACTTATTTATTCCAAGAGTGATAATGATCATGAGGAACATATGAGATTGGTGCTACAAAAGCTACGGGATAATCGACTCTACGCCAAGTTCAGCAAGTGCGACTTCTAGATTGACGAAGTGCCATTCCTTGGGCACATCATCTCTAATGGAGGAATATCAGTGGATCCTGCTTAAGTCAGGGAGATAGTGGAATGCACACCCAGTACAGTTACTGAGGTCCAGAGTGTCTTGGGGCTTGTAGGCTATTATCGGCGATTTATTGAAGGATTCTCTAAGATTGCTAAGCCTATGACCTCACTACTAGAGAAGGGAAAAGAGTTTAATTGGGACTAGAAGTGCCAAGATAGTTTTAATCAACTGAAGTTGAGATTGATGTCACCCCTAGTATTGATTATGCCGGATCTGCAAAAAGGATTTGATATCTATTGTGATGTGTGCGGCCAAGGCTTAGGATGTGTTCTTATGCAAAAAGGACATGTGATCGCCTACGCGTCTCGTCAGTTGCGGAAACATGAGTTGAACTATCCCACTCATGACTTAGAACTAGCAGCCATAGTGCATGCGCTCAAGATATGGAGACATTATATTATGGGTACCAAGTGCTAAGTGTACACCGATCACAAGAGTTTGAAGTACATATTCACTCAGAAGGATCTCAACCTTAGGCAACGCCGTTGGTTGGAGCTCATTAAGGATTATGATTTAGAGATTCATTATCATCTGGGCAAGGCAAATCTGGTTGTAGATGCCTTGAGTCGAAAGGAGCATGTCCTTGTAGCTATTGTCGCCCAGCTACCCAATGAGCTTGTTGAGGATTTTAGAAGATTCAATCTAGGAATAGTTGCACACACTAAAGGAGTCACTATTGAAGTGGAACCTACCTTAGAGCAAGAAGTCTGCAATGGTCAGATTGGTGATGCTAAAATCCAAGAGATCAAAGATCTGATTACTGATGGTAGAGGTCCAGAATTCACGGAGGATGAGCAAGGCACAGTATGGTTCAAGAACTGAATATGTGTTCCTGAGATTAACAGCCTTCGTGAGACTATACTTAAGGAAGCCCATGACTCTGATTATTCTATTCATCCTAGTAGCACTAAGATGTATCAGGATCTGAAGCAAAAATACTGGTGGTATGAGCTGAAAAGGGATGTGGCTGCATACGTGGCTATGTGTGATGTGTGTCAAAGAGTCAAGGCTGAACACCAAAGACCAGCTGGATTATTGCACCTGTTAAAGATACCTGAATGGAAGTGGGAAGAAATTGGTATGGATTTCATTGTCGGGTTGCCTCGCACCTCAAAGGGTTACGATTCGATATGGGTGATTATGGACACGCTAACCAAAGTAGCTCACTTCATTCCGGTCAAGACTACTTATAAAGGATCTCAGTTGGCAGAGTTATATATGGCTCGGATTGTGTGTTTACATGGAGCACCAAAGAAGATCGTTTCTGATAGAGGCTCACAGTTTACCTCAAGATTCTGGAAAAGCTTTCATGAGAATATGAATACAAAGTTGAGCTTCAGTTCGGCCTATCATCCTCAAACTGATGGCTAGACTGAAAGAACCAATCAAGTACTGGAGGATATGTTGAGAGCTTGTGCCCTTCAGCATGGAGGCAGTTGGGACAAGAGTCTACCATATGCTAAGTTCTCATATAATAATAGTTACCAGGCCAGTCTAAAGATGTCACCATTTGAAGCTTTATATGGCAGGAAGTGCAGGACTCCTCTATATTGGGATCAGACTGGAGAAAGACAGTTCTTTGGGCGTTTACTTATTCAAGAGGCAGAAGAACAAGTCCGTATAATCCGGGAGAACTTGAGGGTTAGACAAAAGAGTTATGCTGGTAATCGAAGAAGACCACTGGAGTTTGAGGAGGGTGATCATGTGTACCTCAAGGTGTCACCACTTCATGAATGATGAGATTCAAAGTTATAGGCAAATTATCCCCTCGCTTTATTGGACCCTTCAGAATTTTTAGACAAGTTGGGGAGGTGGCCTACCAGCTTGAGCTACCTGATCATCTATCTGATGTGCATGATGTATTCCACGTGTCTCAACTCAAGAAGTGTCTCTGTGTCCCTAAGAAATAGCTACCAATGGAAGAACTCAGTGTTCAGGGTAATCTGATTTACACGGAGTATCCTATCAAGATCTTTGACACTTTGACTCGAGTTACAAGAAATAACGTGATAAAGATGTGCAAAGTGCAATAGTCACCATGGAGAAGATGAAGCTACTTGGGAGAGAGAAGAAGAGCTTCGAATAGAATTTCCCCACCTCTTCCCTAGTCCTTCCTAAATCTTGAGGATGAGATTCTTGTTAAGGGGTAGGATTGTAATATCCAAAAGTGTAAACAATGAAAATAGATTTGAACTCAATATTTTGTGACCTCTATCTATCATCACATGTGACTAACCCTATTTAAAAGTGAATAATAAACAGATGACACATAAATAACTTATGCATCATGGTGAGGTTTATTTGATTGTGCATTCACACATAAAGATAACGATAATAGAAATATACAAATGGTGAAATAGGCATTGAACCTAATTTTGGAAGTTAAAATTTTGAGAAAGGAAGATCTTAATTATAAAGAAAATAAAATAAGTAAATGTTCCTGTTCACACTGAGGTCTTGGAAGGGTACATAAATTTAGGAATGAAATTTCCCAACCAAATTTGAATTCGAATTTGAATTCCAAA
The DNA here is from genome assembly GCA_029449295.1 of Zea luxurians. Classification (NCBI taxonomy): domain Eukaryota; kingdom Viridiplantae; phylum Streptophyta; class Magnoliopsida; order Poales; family Poaceae; genus Zea; species Zea luxurians. The sequence continues at coordinate 35,514,369 of JAOPSE010000001.1, read as the reverse complement.
TTTGAGAAAAAGAAATCAGAAAAGAAAGGAAAAAGAAAGAAAGAAAATAGAAAAAATGGCATCTGGGCCTAGATCTCGAATTCGGCCCGTTTCCCTACTCCACCGCATGGCCCACTTTGTCGTGCTCTCGCGCGCGCCGCTGGCTCTGACTCATTGGGCCCACCAGTCAGTTGCTCTCCCGCTCTCGCTCCTCACCCTCTCACTAGCTTGCGGGCCCATGCGTTTACGCGCGTTTTCCGTGTGCGTGCGCCAGCTGAGCGACTCACTGAATTGTGGGACCCGCTTCACAACTCCGTAGCCGCCATGGCCGCAACTGCCTCCTCCGAAATGCACGCTCCAGCTGTGGCCACTTCCCCGGTCGCCCTGCCATGAACTCAGGGCCTATATTACCCATGCGGGCGCACGTCAGGGTCCTCGGCTTGAGTTGTGAGAAGGTAGCTAGCACCTTGGGCAAAAGTCGGGAATAACCAGTGGGATTGGGGCGAACGCCGTTGCCGTTTGCGCCATACACCGCCAGCGGGTACCTGGGGTTGAGTCAAGGAGCTCCACCTGATCACCCTGAACGCGCTCGTGGCGGAGTCAAGGAGGGGGAGCGATCTGGACGTCGCCAAATCGTCACCGTCACTGCAATTTCGTCGTGTGCCGTGGGTGGGGTAGTATGTCACACAAACCATCGTAAGTATCTTCCCAAAGCCTTTAGTAATTTGTAGTTGTCGTATTACTAGATTTGGCTATGGTGTTGGGGTGCCAGATCCCTGGTTGGTCATGGGCGGCAATGGTCACCGCCGTTGGGTCTTGTCCGTCGCCGTAGTTCGGCAACTGGAGGAAAGTGATGCAATCCTGGCCGTTGATCCATCGTTGGGCGCATGTGGTCGTTTATTAGTTTGGTCGGACGTGGTGTGGCATTGATCGGGGATCCAACGATTAGAAATGGATCGGGCAGAAATTAAATTGCGGCCGGTCAATCTTGATCGGACGGATTAGGATTATAGGGAAGTTTTGTCATCGACTGATGTAATCTGGATCGTGCATTTTATATACGATGGCCCATCTTCGTCGATACCTCTTCGCTGAGCCCATTTTTCAAATAGGTCCCTGTGCTTTAACTAAACCAACCCGCTGTCCATAGCATAGTGCTCTGAGTCTCAGGAAGTTTTCGGTAATAGCCCTTGAATTTTTGTTTAATTATGCGCAGTCCAGACCCCTAGGAAAACAGAGAAATTCATTTAAAAAGGTTTTTAGTGCAAATTTAATTCTAGAACTTGTATAATTCCTAGAAAATTCATATGAAGTCCAAATTGACCCATTCCAGCTCCTGTAATTTTGTAATAATATTGTTCATCACCTAGTGTCTCTGTTTTGACATGAAAACATTATTAAAATAGATCTCTTAATTAATCTTGTACTAAACACATGAAACCTTTGGAAATCCATAACTTAAAATCCGTAACTCCAAATTTAATGATTCTTTTTCCTATGATCTTATTTAATGTGTAGATTATTAATATGTTGTATACATGCTTGGTGTGATGTTAATTTCTCCTTTTATAATATGCTTGTTTGTATTGTGGCGAGTAGAAGAGCTAGTGGCCGAGGATCCGGGTGTTCAGCAGGTAGAAGTTGCTGAGCAGGAGCTCACTAAAGGCAAGTTGTGCCCTTGACCACTTTTATTACCCAATAATGTCCTTTATTATCACTTATCCATGCATAGGCTTAACTTTTATGGGACCCAATAGGTCACCCTAGTCTGATTATCTTGTTACCTTGTTTACCCCTGAACTATTTGGATAGTTTTGCTATTGCTCTATATGGTTTTGGGTTTAATATTACATCATGTTCATGTTCCAATTATAATGTTATTTTATTTATTATTCATGTCAAGATCATTATTTTTAATTGGAACATGGTGCTTAACTTGAGAAACACATGCCACCACAAGGGTAGAATGGGACGCCCTTGGCTGACTAACTAGGAAAACTAGTGGAGGACTACCTTACCCGATAGGGGCAAGGGCAGTAGGGGAGTAGGTATGTAGGGAGGTTCTTAGGTTGATTTTGCTGTGATGACGATCGGACGGGGGATTCCTGTATTGCTCTTCCTAGAAACTGTAGCGGGTTTTCTGAAGCAAGTGGAACTTTGTAAAGGCCTCGTAGTGTTACCCTGCCTCGCTTCCTTGGTAGAGGTGTCTGGGATTCATGACCCCTTAGCAGATGGGTAACATGACTTGTGGGTACAAGGTACAACCTCTATAGAGTGTAAAACTGGTATACTAGCCGTGCTCGCAGTCATGAGCAGCTCAGGACTCTCGCATGATTAAATTATGGAACTAAATTCAATTTGTCATCTGCATTGCATGGGATTCATTATTAATTTCGTTCTACTATTATTATGGTTTGGTATTTACTTACATCTAGTAATTGCTAATAAAATTTGACCAACTTATTAAAAGTAATGCTTAGCTTTAACCCCTATTTTTGATCAGCCTTACACATCACATGAACTCCCACCTTTGGTGAGTTCATGCACATTATTCCCCACGACTTGTTGAACCATGATCTTTTGTGAGCTCACACTTGGGATATATAAACCCCCCATAGGAGAAGAACAGGTGGTCTAGGAGGAGCCGTACAACGAGGAGTATGACTTGATCTAGGTGGCATTTCCGAGTCGACTTTATGGCGCCATGGACGGACATTATGTTCGCTTTCTATTTATCTTTTACTTTTGTAAAGACTTCCGCTATGTAATAACTACTTTTATGATATTGTGACATTTATCTCTATACGCTATGTTAGTATATGTGTTGTTCTTCTTTGGCGCACATATGAGACGCACTTAGCTTTATCCCTTAAATCCGAGTGTGACATGTTGGAGCGAAGGTCATCCATACCTCTCACTCGGTTTATTTACAACGTGAACGAAACAGGTCATGACAGTCGGAGAGCGGAGTCTACCTCAACCAAGCAAAGGCTTGGGGCGAAGGGATCGATCAGTACAGGCGGAGGCCATGACAAGATCCGGAGACCCAGCGGCCTAAGGCGAATACTGCGGTCACTACCCATGTGTGTCAACAAAGTGGGCCCACGAGACGCCATGCTAGCTTGTTTGGCCCATGTGTAAGCCCTATTATAGGGTAGGATTGATGGTGTGTTAGTTCGGGTTGTACTTAACCATGCTGTGACAAGCTGTAATGGCCCCTGAGGGGGGGATATTCCCGGGAAAACATAGGTAACCAGGGGCATAGTCGTACTTATAAGGGTGAGACTACCCTCCTGGTTACCTATAAATACTCATGCATTATACCTTGACAGGAGAGGCTGAACAACACTGTTGCTCTAATCTGTTGTTTTGCTAAGCATCAAAGCGTTGCCATTTCCCGTTGCTTGGTCCCATTTGACCACGTGTTAGTGAGTCCCAATACCAGGCCAAAGGGCGAAGGCGACGAAGGCCTGAACCCACGCAGCCAAAGATGGAGAAAATACGTTACTGCCCTAATGGAACTTGTAAACAATGAAGGGCACGGTTGTAATCCTATACTAAGTCGGCTTGTCTCCCCTATAAATAGATGAACGATACCCCACATAAAGTGCCTTTAGCCAGGTGTTATAGCTTCGCATAACTTAACCTTCGAAACACCTTAGTGCTATCTTGCATCAAGAAGCCAAAGGTATGATTGTAAACTTGTTCTATATGAGAAGAGAAATGAAATGTTAAGACACATGAGATGATTTCTCATATCTTACTTCGTTGTACTTTTGTGTATTACATTCGATTACACTCAACCTTTGTTTTTGAGTAGTTATCCCAAAGAGATAACACTTCAAGGATGAAGGCTTCTACTTTTTAACATTGTGTTGCCTTGTTTTTTATTCCATAAATCAATTGAAAACAAGTGACCAACATTGAGGAGGCCACGGAGGCCGGGTCTTTTTCAACCCTTTCCCTCTCTCAAACGATCACTCAGACCATTTGAGTGGTTCTTCTTAATCTCAAGGATCACTAAGAACCCGCAAGGACCACCACACACTTATGTGTCTCTTGCTAGCTTTACAAGTTACTTGATAGTTTAGAAGGAGGTGAAGAAAGCACGATTAAAAGCCAAGCAACAAGAGCAGCAAATGAAACACAGATCACACTCTCTCAAGTCACTAAACACTAATGATCACTAGTCACAATTGTGGAACTTGGAGGTGTTTGGAAGCTTTGAATGTGTCTTGAGATGGAGTATTTGCTCTTGTATTGAATGTGAGTAAATGGGATGCTTGGATGAAGTGAATGGAGGTGGTTGGGGTTGTATTTATAGCCACCAACCACTTCCTAGTCATTGTCTTCTCCCTCCTGACCATGGACGGTCCACGCCTTTGGTCCGGACGGTCCGCCCCTGTGCATCAACGGCTGAAATCGCAACGGTCAGTAGTGACGGCTATATCAACAGCTACAAGTGCATTAAATGCGTCATTAGATGTGAGACAGAGCATTCGCAGACGGTCCGGCCGTGCACCCTAGATGGTCCGCGAGGACGCTAAAAATGTATTTTACCGAACCCATCACCTTCGGGTTTTGTGGTTTTTGAACGGTCGGACGGTCCATGCCTGAGGCCGGATGGTCCGTGCTTGGTCTCGGATGGTGCCCGCTTCTCCTTCAGACAGTCTGCGGTATAAACAATGTTTTTTGCAGTGTTCGTGTCCGAGGCACTCCCTGGTGTTGTGGACGGTCCACGCTCAGGGGAATTTCCAAAACACTTCCCCTATCCAGAATAATCTATGGTATTCTGAATAGGTGTCTTAGAATTGATGTGTATGAACTTTATGCACCTGAGAAATGATCACTTAGGCAAACTAGTTAGTCCATAAGATTTGTGATGGTCGTCAAACACCAAAATCGATTATAGGAAATAGTTGAGGCCATTTCCCTTTCACATTGATTTTGTTCATAGATCATCCATTCAATCCCAATCATTGCCAGACTTTATTGCTGACTGGACCTGTAGTGAAGACATCGTATGTTGCCAAGTTATAATTCTAGTGTGCAAATAACATGGCAGAATACAAAGCTTTGTTGTTGGGCCTTAGGAAGCTAAAGGCAATGGGAGTACAAAGAGCAACCTTGAAATCTGATTCCCATGTCATCATAGGTCAAGTAGACAAATCAATCAAAGCAAAAAAACCAACTCTAGAAAAGTACCTTGATATGGTCCAAATGATGGAGGCTTCCTTCGAAGGGTTTTTAGTAAAAAATATCCCTAGGCTGGACAATGAGTATGCTGACATGTTGGCCAAGTCCGTGGCCCAGGGGCTCCCTCACCCCCTCCCGAAGTATTCTTCGAAATATTTAAAGCACCTTCGGTGGAATTGATGGAGAGAACTATCCTAACTGTATCTCCTACACATAGTGAAGACTAGAGAACAAAGATCATAACTTTCCTTCGGGGGAACCATACACTTGATGACGAAGCATGCATCAAGAGAATGCAAGCAAGGACAAGACCGTACAAGATCATAGAAGGGAAGTTGTATAAGGAAGGTGTTTGTTCCTCTCTGCTAAAGTGTGTTTCTAGAGACAAAGGCCAAGAGCTGATAAGGAAAATTTACTCTGGTTTATGTGGACAACATATTGACCCTAGAGCTTTACTGTGAAAAATCTTTCGTTAGGGCTTCTACTGGCCAAAGGCAGCTTAGAACATAATGGAGTTTGTGTAGAAGTGTGACAACTATCAAAGGTGTGCAAAAGACCAAAAGCAACATTCGTCATTGACCCAGCTGATACAACAAACGTGGCCCCTACAAAGATGGGGAATGGATATAATAGGCCCAATGCCAACAACACAAGGAAATCTAAAATGTGTAGTGGTGCTAGTAGAGTACTTCTATAAATGGATCAAAGTTAAGGCCTTGGCAACAATAACTTTGGCTACTATCCAAAAGTTTTTCTGGCAAAACATTATTTGCCACTTCGGAGTCCCGAAATCCATCACTATTGACAACGACACTCGATTTGATTCCAAAGCGTTCAGAGCATTCTATGACCAAGTGGGAACAAACATACATTTTGCTTCGGCCAGACATCTAGAGTCTAACGGATTGGTTGAAAGAGCAAATGACATAACTTTACTGGGAACAACGAAGTCTCTAGTTAGATTGCCGAAGGAAAAATGGAGAGAAGAGCTCATAAAAGTTGTGTGGAATCATAACACATCAGTATCAAGATCCATTGGCTTTACACCGTTCAAGCTTATATTCGGGGAAGAAGCTGTTACCCCCAAAGAAATCAAGATGGGTTCTGCAAGAGTTACAGCCTCGACCCAAGATCATGAAAATGAGAAAGTTTCTAAGGATGTAATAGAGGAGTCAAGGCTCGAAGCAGTCGAGCACATAAGAAAGTATCAAGACAAAACCATAAGATGGAGAGACAAACAAGTCAAACTAAAAAATGTAGCACCAGGTCATCTTGTGCTTCAAAGGGTGGCAAACCCAGATACAGCAGGAAAGTTGCATGTGAAGTGGGAAGGTCCTTTCCTTGTCTCAACTTCGAACAAACTAGGTTCATACATATTGAAAGACATGGAGGGAAACAACATTCCAAGATCATGGATGCCGATGAGCTTCGAAGGTATTATATCTGATGCCAACCTTCAACACCCCTTTTCCTTGTAAAGGGGATGAAATTTTTTTAACGAGACTGAAGATGTAACACTTGTGCAAAAAGGTACCGAGTCAATAAAGAAACAATTCCTCAAAACAGCGATTGTGCCAAAGCATTATCTTCGGATGCAGGAAATCATCAGTAGCAAAAGGGTTCAATTTCCAAGCCCTAATTACGAAGGTAAGTCATCACCAAGTAAAAGTGAAAAAGCTCCAAAATCATTCATAAGGGGATGCAGAGCTAAAAGATTTGTCACCAAGTAAAGGTGAAAAGGCTCCAAATTCATCCCTAAGGGGATGTAGAGCTAAAAGATATATCACCAAGTAAAGGTGAAAAGGCTCCAAAGTCATCCCTAAGGGAATGCAGAGCTAAAAGATTTATCACCAAGTAAAGGTGAAAAAGCTCTAAAGTCGTTCCTGAGGGGATGCAGAGCTAAAAGATTTATCACCAAGTAAAGGTGAAAAAGCTCTAAAGTCGTTCTTCAGGGGATGCAGAGCTAAAAGATTTATCACCAACTAAACGTGAAAGAGCTCTGAAGTCGTTCCTATGGGAATGCAGAGCTATAATATAGAAAAAAGGAGTCGAAGCTCCCTCTAGGCGAATGCAAAGCCATGCTTTGTTCCGAGTGAAAAGAAGGGAATGCGCTTTTTGCCTTATGTTCAAAATACCTATAAAATATCAGTTTCACGTGCAACAAAGCATAAAAATGGCAGAAAAGGTAAATGTCGAGGAGCCAGGCATTAAAATTATAAGAGTAGCATTAGAATTACAAGATTTTGTTTTTTATAATCAGAATCTATCTACACTAACAACCTAGCTAGGTTTTGGCCTCCTTGTTTTACTTCACCTTCTACAGCTTTTTGCTCTGCAGGAAAAGAAACAAGAAAAAGACATGGTGATCAATTGGAAAAAAAACCACGAACAAAACTTACAAAGTATAGGTTTAAAGGAAAAACCTTTCTAGTCTGCTCTTCGGCCTCCGAAACAGCTAGCTCTCGGCCACCCTTATTCGACATTCGAAGAAGAATCTTTTTGTGTCATTTGCCACATTCTTCAAAGGGCACTTTATAATGTTAACATTCATATCAAAGCTAGCTTCTCCGACAGATTTTGCGTAATCGCATCCAGCCTTCTCAAACACCGAAGCCATCCCTTGGGATCCAATCATAGCACAATATTCACTCCGAGCGGTAATTATTGAATCGACTTCTCCCAATTCTTTCTCCATCCAGTTCAGTGCCCCTTCAATGTCCCCACTATTGTACGTGCTTGCTCTTGAAATGGCACTAGTAGAGGACTTCTCTCAAAGCTGGTTTAAGTTTCCCATTATCTTCTGATTTTCCATAGACTTGTCGGCATTGCCCTTTTTCTCAACTTCGAGGTTAGTCTGAAGCTCTTTGATAAAATCATTTTTCTTCTTTAAATTTGAAATGTCAGCATTATGGACCTTCCTTGCTTCATCATTTTTTCAACTTTTTTCCATTTTCTCCTTCAGGATCGCTATATCTATGTTCTTGTCCTCTAGACCCTTACGAAGCTTAGCAGCTTCGTCCTGAAGATTGGAGAGTTCCTTTTCTTCCTTGTCTTGTTGCATCTTCAAAGCCTTGCTTAGCATTAACCCCTGCATAATAAAATAGTAACGATGAATGATTTTATCAAAATACAAAAATTTCTTGAAGCTGCATCAAAATAAAAAAATCTTCATACCTTGATACTAGTATAGGCCAGGGTGTGGAAGAGCTTCTTTTTATTCACCTGGCACAACTTCTCTTCAATGCCCAGAAACTGATGCTTCAGGTTATATTTTGGACAATCTTCGATTCATCGACATCCGGTATGCACATCAACATCTGGTCTTCCCCACCAAACAATAAAGCACTAGGACCACACCCCAAGGCTTCGCTTTTGTCCCCTAGCTTCGAAACTTCTTCTCCATTCAGCTCTTCTCCATTAATATGTCTTGTGGAGAAGCCTAACTCCCCATCCTCCCTGGTGGTTTGCGTAGCTTCGACTACCTCTACTTTGGGCATATTTTCTTGCTCCTTTTGTTCCACCTTCTCCCGCCCCGAAGAGTTGTCACTTTCGAACCATTTTTACCAGAAGAGGGCGAACCGTCGAAGGTGGCACTGCTGGGTCCCATACTGCCTGGGCTCTCCACCTCTTCATCGGACCCCTTCGAGGTCCACGTGACTGCGTCAATAAGGGTCCTAAGGGACTTAAGGGAGAAAACAACAGAGGTTGGGTCATTACCTCAAGAATCCAGGTGCAGTTCAATGATGAAGTTGTGGTTATGCTCCGTTTTCCTGATTCTTGAGTAGCCTCAGTTTTTAATGGAGTCGAAGCCTTTACTGGGGCTGTGTCCTTCTGAATGATTGTTGCTTTCTTTTTAACTTAGCCCGAGGATGGCTCTTCGTCCTCTTTCTTTGTAGCCCTCTTTCTCTTTTCCCTAGCCCCAGTATTGGCCGAGGAATCTTCATAATCTAGGTATTCAAACCCAATGGCATCCATAACCCTATTTAGTCGAAGTTTCCCTTGGCCTCTGAAAGAAAATTTCATGTCTTCATGCTCCCTATCCAGGTAGTTGCCGCACAAATCATTGCATTTCTCCTCAATAAACTTTAACCAGCAAGGCGAAGGAGATTTGTATGTGGATTGCTCCTTGAAATCAAAAGCTAAGGTAACAAGCCCTTCGTCACTGTGCTTCACTTCCTTTGGCAGCTTCCACCTAGTCCGAGTTGGATAAATGTTATACATAAGAGCTTCTTGAATTAGGTCGCGGGACCCAACCTTATTCACAACCTCACCAAAAGCCTTGAGGCATTCGTGAACGACCTCGCTCATCTCGCACTTTAGCCTCTTCAGACCTAAGCTTATCATCAAAAGGCTCAACACTATCCCCTTGAAGTCTTCGCGTTGTTCTGAGTCTACTTTGGTATAAACCACTATTTTGTCCAGTCATCGTGTCACTTCGTTCGGTAGGTCAAGATTGGAACATTCACATCCTTGCGATACACAAATTTGTAACATCCGAAGTTGTTATGAAGGCATGATCCCTCTTTGTCCTTCGTCTGATAATAAAGATTATGAGTCTCGCTGAATGCATCGGCATCAGTGCACCCCCTGGCTTTGAACGGCCCAAATACACTCAGCCGAACCATGGCGTTCGGAGTCAGCTAGTGCATAAACACTTTGTAACGTTGTAGCACCTTCGCAATCATCTTGTACATTGGGAGCCTGTTGGGGACTTGTTTTTAAGTGCTATGAATTAGGAACAAGGCAACATAGAATGTCAGATGTTAAAGCCCTTCGTCCGCTGAAGCATTATTTCCCCAAGGATTTAATGAACTTCGGACGAAGGTTATAGATAATATATCACGAAGGTTGCACCTTCGTGATCAAATATAAAACAATGCAAAATGAAATATAAAATATAAAACGTTACAAAATAGCAAGAATAAATAAATTCAATTATTTTGTAATGTGAACTTAGATATCAAAACATAATGTTTAGGCACATTTGTACCTTCGCCTTGGCAGAAAACAATAATTCCAGAGTAATACGTCAATAATTACCAGATTGCGTGAACAGTAAAGGAGTACTGTTCACCTATTTATAGGCACAGGACGCCTGTAAGAAATTGTAACACCCCTGGTGTTACTATAACTAAAACTTGAGCATGACATCATAAGCATTGGCATTGCATATGTTTGACACACCTAGAGTGCATTCACTAGGCAAAAATTTCAAACCAGTTGTATTGTTTTAATGTTTTACAAATAGGACCCTGGTTAAAGGACTTAACCCTAAATAGTGATTAAAGGGGTAAAACTTAACCTAAGTTGAGAAAACCTAAAAGCTTTAGGGTAAAAGTCATAAAATGACTCTAAGAACAAACTTGAATTCCTTTTATACCCCTGGGATACCAGAAACCCTAATTGGAACCCTGGGAGACCCTAAAACCAAACCCTAGGGGCCTATGTGCAAAATTAGCCCACTTTTGGGTTAAAGTGCAAAAACCAAGCCAAATAGGTTTCTTAAGTCCTTGGGTTCACAAATATGTGGACATGAAAGCCAAACCCAAGGTTTTGGACCTAAATGCAAAATAGACCTCATATGAGTTTTATTCTAAGTCTGGATTTCAGTGATATTGGCTCAACTTTGGAGCCTTGTATCTTTCAGGATATAGGGTTTTTACCCTAGGTCACCACATCAAAGTTGAAGATCCATTATAGGAGAACAACTTTGCTAAAGAGTGTGAGCTTAGTTGTTATGAGAAATTTAGAGGAAAACCCAATCAAAGTTTGACTGTCAGACTTGTTCATTCTGAAAATCAACTTTTCAGTGTAACAGAGTCGACTTTGTGGATGAATTAAACCTTGATCCAGTGACTTTTTGTGAATACACATTGTAGCAAAGTTGTAGAGGGATTATAGTTCTACAACTTTACTACAGAGAGTTGGCTTAGCTTTCACACAAAAATTTGAGAAAAATGGGCTCTAAGTTGATCTGTCAGTCACTCTGAACTGGTACTCGCCATGGTACAGTAACCGGTATACTGAAGAAGATCTTCCCTGTGCTCGTCGCCGATAGCCGTCGCCGTCGATCGTCGTTCGCCGTGATTCGTGCTCGGCGGTCACCAGATAAGTCTGTCACGGTAAAGGTCCTCGTCACCGGTGAGCTGGAAGTCACCCCGCTCGGCCACGGCACATCTCCCCTGGCTCACCGCCCGCGGTAAAGTGCTCGCCGTCGACCGCCGCCTCTCGGCCGGGTGCCGCGTGGCTCAACTCTTCCACCTCGTCGTCGTGACTCCTCACGGCTGTCTCATCGATGCCGGTGAGCCCGCCACGGCGGTAGACACGAAATCGCGAAGCCGATAACCTTCCTCATCTCCGGCCGCCACCGCACCATCCAAAATTCACAGGCCACCGCCCCGGCGCCTATAAATTGAGTGTGCCATAAGCTTCATAAGGTAGTCAAGCACCTCGACACCCCGTATTGCCTCCAGTTGTTCACCGACGAGCTTGAATTCGGAGTTTCCCCCAAATTGGTTTTCCGCCGCCGTAGAGTTGAGCTCGCCGTGGTCAGCCCGTTTCAGGTCCGATCTCACCCTCGGTTCTCTTGTTTCAACATCCTTGCTCCCTCTGGATGCTTACCGAACTATTGAATTGAGTTACACCGCCATGAATCGACGGGAACGCACACATCCGTCCGCAATTCTCACGGCCACCGTGGCCGGAGCTCCATAATTCACCAATGGTGCAATTAAGTTAGGGAAAGTAGTCAGGCTGACCCCAATTTCATGTCCGCCGCTCGGAGAACCCAGTCGTAGCCCCAATCGGCCGGCGTAGGTCCTCGCCGGAGCGCGGCGGTGCGCGAGCGCCGTCGGGGACTTTTGGTTGTGAATTGATAGAACCGCAGGGGCCTTTTTATAAGTGTCAGTGACTCTGCGCAATAGTGAACGACCCTGTTCTGGTTTAACTAAAACGCCGAGGGCCTCTGCGCAAAATCGCCATCGCGCGCGCGGGCGCGGGTGCGATTCTGCTGCTGTTGGGCCGACCTGGGCTGATTTCAGCCCGTTACTGTTGAAGCTTTTTCTTTTTCTTTTTCCGCAGAGCTTTAGAAATCTGTAGAAAATTATAGAAAAATCCTAAAAATATGAGACCAATTTTCCTAGGTTCCTTATTTTCCCTAGTATTTAATAAAAATAAACTCATGATTTTTAGATCAAATAGGGAATTTTAGGGTATTTAAAATAGCCTAAACCATTGGTTCTGGATTTTTAGAAAATAAATAATAAGTCCAAAATTTCCCAAACTTTTTATGTGAGCTTTTCACATTATTTAGAAGCCTTGGGTAGAATTTGGGTTGATTTGGACCTTGTTTGATCACTAAACCCAAAACCACCCCCCTGCTCCATGAACTCCTTTACTGACTCCGGAAACCCTAGGTTCTCGGAGTACCGTGAAGGAAAGTCTTACTCAAGACATAAATAATAAGTTTATATTATCTTTGCATCCTCATGAGCATCCCATGACATCCATTCTTATGCATGTATATGGTTATATTAGAGCACGAAGAAGAAGAAGAAGTCTCTGAAGAAGGGATACCACCAACCTCTGATCCTCAAGCAGACAACTGCTTTTATTTCGATATTTGTGGATCCGAGCAGGACACACCTGATAACAAAGGCAAGCCCCGGTGCATTTGCCACCTTCCTTGATGTTTTTAAAATCTTTTTCACTTGCTTGCTGCATTAGGTGATAGGAGTTGATTGATTAAACAATTCCTGCATTACCTTCCTTGATCTTGATTACCCTCCTTGAAATCCTGTTTTTACAAAAAGGTTTTACTATGCTTAGTATTGCTTTAGAAAAACAAAAGGATTTGTTTTACAAAAGATGTTTGGCTAAGTGGGAGGGATGTTTTCGAAAATAAAACTTGATGGTGGATCCATCATGGCCATGATGGGTTCAACATCGGAAAAGATGTACCTCTGTCAGGTACCAAGTTTTTGGGTTAAAAAGATTAAGCTGAGACCGGGCGGGTGACTTGCACGAGAAAGAGAGTCTCGGTGTAGTGTCTCCGTCTGAGTCAATTAAGGACCGTCTCGATGTAGGCCTGCTGACCGAGGACCCTTTAACTGGTCACATGCCTCGTCATGGGTAAGCCTTGCCTCGGGCAGACTAAGGCCGGAATAAGATAACACGAAATGGGAGTGGAGCGGTGGCGAGAGTAGCGTGTACCCTCCGTGGCAAGAGGCTGGACGGTGGTGTATCTGTGCTCTCGGTTTGCGTGAACCTGATCCGGTCTTAAGAACCCCGGTGGCGGGTTGACATATGCAAGGGTTAAGTGCTACATATGTCGTGTGATTGGAGATCCTCAGCTGAGTATAATCGATTCGGATCGCCGTACCTCCGCGGTTATGGAGACTTGGCCACTGACTTACACGTAGCATTCCACTAAAGATGATGGGCTTTTGTTAAAGAAATTGGCTAGTGCAGGACCAGTGATTGAACTAGGGTAGAAAGAACTCTAGTGCAGGTAATTTTACCTAACTTGACAAATAAAATTGGATTTTTAAGGATCCACTTTAGTAAGCATTTCTGCAAAACAGAGTCTTTGATTATTGAGAAGCCTTACCTTGACTCCCAAATAACCAGCATACCCTTGAGAGTCTTTTCCTTAGTCGGGTAAGACTTGCTGAGTAATTCCATACTCAGGGTTTATCCCTTTCTTGTTTTTAGGTGGGGAAGTAGCAGACTTTTGCTGCTTCTGTGCTAAGGTGGTTCCCAAAGAAGAAAAACAAGACTGAAGTGCGGGAGGACTCGGTCCTCCACATAGGATCTTTTGTTTTTAGCTTCTCGGGAGAAGTTTGTGTCTCCCTTGGTTTGTATAATATTACTTATATGCACTCACTTTTAGACTGGTCTGTAATAAATTAACTCGAGCTTGCTTTTGAAATAAATGTAAGTTTATGTAATTCGCTTCCGCATATCTTTATCTCCGATGGTCTGTAATGTCTGCAAGACGGGTGAAACGTTCCTGGTAAGGTCGGGAAAGATACCGAGCTTGTCGAGTAACTTAGGAACATCTACAGGGTGTCTGATGTCTGTTAGACAAGGACAACTGTAGGTGGGCCTGATTACTTGGGAGGTTCCGTCACAGCTGGTATCGGAGCGTAGCCCTTCTTTGCAGATATTATAAGGCATCTTCAAAAAGATTTTCAAAAGTCTTACCTAAAGATTCTTTTCTCTTCTTACCTACGTATTCTGAAGAGTTTACCTTAAAGACCAGATAGGAAGAGTGCAATGTATAGAAGGTTGAATCGACCAAGGTTGATTCTGTACTTATTCATGCATCATGCTAAGAATTATGCTAATAAAATTTCCCCTTAGAGAAATGATGTCGCGCATCAGAAAGACCGCGCGCAAATCTACTAGACCCATTGGCATACTAAGACATGAAGAAAGTAGCAGTGGTAGCAACGATCCTATCGGGATCTGGAAGCACAAATTGAACTGCTTCAGTCAGAACTCCGTCACAGGAATGATCTATGGATCGCGGATGCAGCCATCCGCTACTTGCAAGACCAACTCGCGAAACGAGATCTAGCGTTCGATTGGACGGCTAACTCTCGTTTACTCGCCTGGGCTAAGGAAGTCAAAGCTCGAGCCCATGTGGAGGAGCTTAGCTTAGCCGTGGATAACTTGCAGGTCTATTGAAGAAGTTCATGTGTTGTATTCACAACTACACCCGAACGTCCCTGCGAATCCTGTCGGGATGGAAGCCGGACCTTCTCACATAGCGGGATAAGCACTTGATGGTGCACTGGACCTTTTCAGGCCCCTCCCTCTATGAAGTTGGTTGACGAATAGTCTTCTATACCCGAAAGTAAGCTACCAAGTGCCCTTAACATTGGCCGGACGGGACTTTCCTGCTAATATGATTGTTCTGAAAGGCCAAGACATGGATGTCATCTTCGGCATGAACTGGTTAGCCCAGCATAAAGCAATTCTCAACCCTAATCTAAGAACCATCATGTTGAGTTATGGCCAATAACGAGTTGGTGACTTGGTTGCCTAAAACCAAGATTAGGCTATATTCGTATTTAGTGAACCATGACCCGGCCCAAAGTCGAATTTTCCGTTATCACTTCATGACCACAGCCATACAAATAAATGCTTAGATAATTTCCTTGTCGAACCTAAAATGTACCTAGACTACAAACAAGAATCTCAAGTCATGTCTCCTTTTAGCACCATTTTCCTGTTCAGCTGATGCAGGTTGAAGTCTTTAGTGTATTTGGCCTCTCCTTACGGATCGTCGTGTTGCTCTATTAACCCAACCTAGAAAAGACATGTCCGACCATTTCCTTGAATTTGATGCCTTTGGTTTCTTCATATCTAACGAAGGCCTACCAACTTAATCCTTGACCTGGTGATTTCTATGATAGGCATAGAAATATGCTTGGGTTAAATTAACAGTCTCCCATCATACTTCTTTCATCAAGTTTAGGTTATGGCCATGCCTTGTTCATTTCCTTGGGCCATAATCTATTTGGCTCTCTACTTGTAACCATTCATACAAGTGGAGTATCTCTTTGTATATTATCACCCTTGACCAGTCTATTTGGGTTGTGTGAGATTCTTTATTGGTTATGTCTGGTATTGGCGAAGCTCTCAAATTGGAGATTGACTTTCCCTGCTGTTGAGATGCAGGAGTTTGTTCATTCACTCTCCTATTTTCTAGGTATTTCCGAACCTTGTCCGTTCATCTCGCATGAAGAAGCGGATGGACAACCTGACCAAATGGATTTTTACCCAAGTGCATGACCTTTTTGCTTGCAAAGATGAACTCTTAACCCCTTGGCTTACCAATGATACTGAGAAAATTTGCTCAATGTCAAAAGTAGTTCAACAAGTTGGTTTTGACTAACTTGTAACTGCCTGTTGACCGAATGTTGAGTCTAGAGATCGTTTTATCGAGTGGTCTAAACTCACTTTGGTTCAACCTACCCTAAAGAAAGTGCTTACCAAAACAAGATTAAGTCGGTCAATAACCACCTAACCATCGCTCTAGTCGTGCATCGATTGCCTCATGTATGCTTTTCCAGCATAAGTGATTGGGTCGAGCCATGTCTAGTGCCCGATAAAGTGGACTAGTTGCAAAGTCCGCATTTTTAGATCCCTCCACTGATGATTTTTCTTGAATCAATATCGCCTTTCGTGGATTTGGACTCCCTGGCTAACACGAATTATCCGTGAGGTTATTCGACCTTCACACCCGTCTCGTGTGCTATGAACCTACTATAACCACTTGTTGGTAAACCTCTTCTTGTGTGTTTTACCCAAGATGGTGCATCTGATTCTATTGGGTAAAGTTGCATAATTGCCACCCAACAGACTCAGATAGTACAGTGTCATCAGAAGAAGCAAGTTGCACACATGGAACCTTATGTGTTCTTCTGGTGGGCAAAGATGCAAATTGAAATTGCATACTTTGTGGCTAGATGTAACACTTGTAAACGCATCAAGGCCATATACATGAAGATCGTTGGTCCATTACAATCCTTACCTATCCCAACATGGAAAGGAGAAGATATTGTATGGACTTTATCGTGGGATTACCCAGGACTACAAAAGGGTATGACTCTATCTGGGTTATTGTTGATCAGCTTATGAAAATTTCTCATTTGCTGCCAGTCAAGACCGATCACCCAGTTACTGCCTATGCCCAATTGTACATTGCTCGTATTCTTAGTCTGCATGGTGTTCCAAAGACCATAGTGTCGGATCGTGGACCTCAGCTCGTATCCAAATTTTGGGAAGAACTTCATAAATCCCTGGGTACCAAATTGCTCCACAGTTCGGCCTATTATCCTCAAACCAGTGGACAGACTGAGAGAGTGAACCAAATACTTGAAGATATGCTGCGGGCATGTGTCCTGGATTTCTCACCAAAATGGGATGAATGTTTACCTTTGGCGGAGTTTTCATATAATAACAGTTATCAAGAAAGTATCAAGATGGCACCTTTTGAAGCTTTATACGGACGTCGGTGTCGAACTCCGCTAAATTGGTCTGAACCTGGTGAAAGATGTTTCTTTAGGCCTGATATGGTGAAAGAGACCGAGGATAAGGTTCAGAAAATTATTTATAATATGAAGAAGGCACAAGCTCGTCAGAAGAGTTATGCAGACAAACGGCGAATGCCCTTATACTTTTTAGAAGGAGACTACGTCTACGTAAAGGTTTCACCAATGAAGGGAGTATCGCGTTTCGGGGTAAAGGGAAAACTTGCACCCAGGTACATTGGTCCATTCCCTATTCTTCAAAGATATGGGCCAGTAGCGTATCAACTCCAACTTCCCGAAACATTGTCTGCTGTGCATAATGTGTTCCACGTGTCACAATTGAAGAAGTGTCTTCGGGTTCCCGATCGAACCGTTGAAGTGACTGATGTTGTCCTGGAACCAGATTTAACGTACTCGGAACATCCCATTCGAGTTCTGGATCAAAAGGACAGGGTTACCCGGAGAAAGACTCTCAAGTTTTATAAGATACAGTGGAACCAACATTCGGAAGATGAGGCTACATGGGAAACCCAAGACTTCTTAGATAAGAATTTCCCAGGCTTTCTAGCCTCTTGTAAGTTGTAAAGTTTGTATAGCTGTGTAATAAAGGAATGAACCCCCACACCACCCTTGCCTTGTACCAGAAATAAGGAAATAAAAATGTGACACATTTCCTTTTCCATTACTCACCCTAGGACTTTAAATCTCGGGACGAGATTCTTTTATTGGGGGAAGGATGTAACACCCCTGGTGTTACTATAACTAAAACTTGAGCATGACATCATAAGCATTGGCATTGCATATGTTTGACACACCTAGAGTGCATTCACTAGGCAAAAATTTCAAACCAGTTGTATTGTTTTAATGTTTTACAAATAGGACCCTGGTTAAAGGACTTAACCCTAAATAGTGATTAAAGGGGTAAAACTTAACCTAAGTTGAGAAAACCTAAAAGCTTTAGGGTAAAAGTCATAAAATGACTCTAAGAACAAACTTGAATTCCTTTTATACCCCTGGGATACCAGAAACCCTAATTGGAACCCTGGGAGACCCTAAAACCAAACCCTAGGGGCCTATGTGCAAAATTAGCCCACTTTTGGGTTAAAGTGCAAAAACCAAGCCAAATAGGTTTCTTAAGTCCTTGGGTTCACAAATATGTGGACATGAAAGCCAAACCCAAGGTTTTGGACCTAAATGCAAAATAGACCTCATATGAGTTTTATTCTAAGTCTGGATTTCAGTGATATTGGCTCAACTTTGGAGCCTTGTATCTTTCAGGATATAGGGTTTTTACCCTAGGTCACCACATCAAAGTTGAAGATCCATTATAGGAGAACAACTTTGCTAAAGAGTGTGAGCTTAGTTGTTATGAGAAATTTACAGGAAAACCCAATCAAAGTTTGACTGTCAGACTTGTTCATTCTGAAAATCAACTTTTCAGTGTAACAGAGTCGACTTTGTGGATGAATTAAACCTTGATCCAGTGACTTTTTGTGAATACACATTGTAGCAAAGTTGTAGAGGGATTATAGTTCTACAACTTTACTACAGAGAGTTGGCTTAGCTTTCACACAAAAAATTGAGAAAAATGGGCTCTAAGTTGATCTGTCAGTCACTCTGAACTGGTACTCGCCATGGTACAGTAACCGGTATACTGAAGAAGATCTTCCCTGTGCTCGTCACCGATAGCCGTCGCCGTCGATCGTCGTTCGCCGTGATTCGTGCTCGGCGGTCACCAGATAAGTCTGTCACGGTAAAGGTCCTCGTCACCGGTGAGCTGGAAGTCACCCCACTCGGCCACGACACATCTCCCCTGGCTCACCGCCCGCGGTAAAGTGCTCGCCGTCGACCGCCGCCTCTCGGCCGGGTGCCGCGTGGCTCAACTCTTCCACCTCGTCGTCGTGACTCCTCACGGCTGTCTCATCGATGCCGGTGAGCCCGCCACGGCGGTAGACACGAAATCGCGAAGCCGATAACCTTCCTCATCTCCGGCCGCCACCGCACCATCCAAAATTCACAGGCCACCACCCCGGCGCCTATAAATTGAGTGTGCCATAAGCTTCATAAGGTAGTCAAGCACCTCGACACCCCGTATTGCCTCCAGTTGTTCACCGACGAGCTTGAATTCGGAGTTTCCCCCAAATTGGTTTTCCGCCGCCGTAGAGTTGAGCTCACCGTGGTCAGCCCGTTTCAGGTCCGATCTCACCCTCGGTTCTCTTGTTTCAACATCCTTGCTCCCTCTGGATGCTTACCGAACTATTGAATTGAGTTACACCGCCATGAATCGACGGGAACGCACACATCCGTCCGCAATTCTCACGGCCACCGTGGCCGGAGCTCCATAATTCACCAATGGTGCAATTAAGTTAGGGAAAGTAGTCAGGCTGACCCCAATTTCATGTCCGCCGCTCGGAGAACCCAGTCGTAGCCCCAATCGGCCGGCGTAGGTCCTCGCCGGAGCGCGGCGGTGCGCGAGCGCCGTCGGGGACTTTTGGTTGTGAATTGATAGAACCGCAGGGGCCTTTTTATAAGTGTCAGTGACTCTGCGCAATAGTGAACGACCCTGTTCTGGTTTAACTAAAACGCCGAGGGCCTCTGCGCAAAATCGCCATCGCGCGCGCGGGCGCGGGTGCGATTCTGCTGCTGTTGGGCCGACCTGGGCTGATTTCAGCCCGTTACTGTTGAAGCTTTTTCTTTTTCTTTTTCCGCAGAGCTTTAGAAATCTGTAGAAAATTATAGAAAAATCCTAAAAATATGAGACCAATTTTCCTAGGTTCCTTATTTTCCCTAGTATTTAATAAAAATAAACTCATGATTTTTAGATCAAATAGGGAATTTTAGGGTATTTAAAATAGCCTAAACCATTGGTTCTGGATTTTTAGAAAATAAATAATAAGTCCAAAATTTCCCAAACTTTTTATGTGAGCTTTTCACATTATTTAGAAGCCTTGGGTAGAATTTGGGTTGATTTGGACCTTGTTTGATCACTAAACCCAAAACCACCCCCCTGCTCCATGAACTCCTTTACTGACTCCGGAAACCCTAGGTTCTCGGAGTACCGTGAAGGAAAGTCGTATTCAAGACATAAATAATAAGTTTATATTATCTTTGCATCCTCATGAGCATCCCATGACATCCATTCTTATGCATGTATATGGTTATATTAGAGCACGAAGAAGAAGAAGAAGTCTCTGAAGAAGGGATACCACCAACCTCTGATCCTCAAGCAGACAACTGCTTTTATTTCGATATTTGTGGATCCGAGCAGGACACACCTGATAACAAAGGCAAGCCCCGGTGCATTTGCCACCTTCCTTGATGTTTTTAAAATCTTTTTCACTTGCTTGCTGCATTAGGTGATAGGAGTTGATTGATTAAACAATTCCTGCATTACCTTCCTTGATCTTGATTACCCTCCTTGAAATCTTGTTTTTACAAAAAGGTTTTACTATGCTTAGTATTGCTTTAGAAAAACAAAAGGATTTGTTTTACAAAAGATGTTTGGCTAAGTGGGAGGGATGTTTTCGAAAATAAAACTTGATGGTGGATCCATCATGGCCATGATGGGTCCAACATCGGAAAAGATGTACCTCTGTCAGGTACCAAGTTTTTGGGTTAAAAAGATTAAGCTGAGACCGGGCGGGTGACTTGCACGAGAAAGAGAGTCTCGGTGTAGTATCTCCGTCTGAGTCAATTAAGGACCGTCTCGATGTAGGCCTGCTGACCGAGGACCCTTTAACTGGTCACATGCCTCGTCATGGGTAAGCCTTGCCTCGGGCAGACTAAGGCCGGAATAAGATAACACGAAATGGGAGTGGAGCGGTGGCGAGAGTAGCGTGTACCCTCCGTGGCAAGAGGCTGGACGGTGGTGTATCTGTGCTCTCGGCTTGCGTGAACCTGATCCGGTCTTAAGAACCCCGGTGGCGGGTTGACATATGCAAGGGTTAAGTGCTACATATGTCATGTGATTGGAGATCCTCAGCTGAGTATAATCGATTCGGATCGCCGTACCTCCGCGGTTATGGAGACTTGGCCACTGACTTACACGTAGCATTCCACTAAAGATGATGGGCTTTTGTTAAAGAAATTGGCTAGTGCAGGACCAGTGATTGAACTAGGGTAGAAAGAACTCTAGTGCAGGTAATTTTACCTAACTTGACAAATAAAATTGGATTTTTAAGGATCCACTTTAGTAAGCATTTCTGCAAAACAGAGTCTTTGATTATTGAGAAGCCTTACCTTGACTCCCAAATAACCAGCATACCCTTGAGAGTCTTTTCCTTAGTCGGGTAAGACTTGCTGAGTAATTCCATACTCAGGGTTTATCCCTTTCTTGTTTTTAGGTGGGGAAGTAGCAGACTTTTGCTGCTTCTGTGCTAAGGTGGTTCCCAAAGAAGAAAAACAAGACTGAAGTGCGGGAGGACTCGGTCCTCCACATAGGATCTTTTGTTTTTAGCTTCTCGGGAGAAGTTTGTGTCTCCCTTGGTTTGTATAATATTACTTATATGCACTCACTTTTAGACTGGTCTGTAATAAATTAACTCGAGCTTGCTTTTGAAATAAATGTAAGTTTATGTAATTCGCTTCCGCATATCTTTATCTCCGATGGTCTGTAATGTCTGCAAGACGGGTGAAACGTTCCTGGTAAGGTCGGGAAAGATACCGAGCTTGTCGAGTAACTTAGGAACATCTACAGGGTGTCTGATGTCTGTTAGACAAGGACAACTGTAGGTGGGCCTGATTACTTGGGAGGTTCCGTCACAGAAATTACAATCATGCCCCTTACAGAAGATCACAATTATAACTCAGACTCTCATGGACTAAAAAGTAATTCCATCTTTAAGTCGGTTCGATCCTTCGTCTTTGGACACGCTATAGTGTCGAAGCTTTATGAGCGGTAGCTTCAGTATCTCATATAAACAGATTTGCCGAAGGTGTTTTCTTCCTGCAGGACCTTCGGCGACGAAGCATGATCCCAACAGTAGCCCCTTCGCGGCGCTAGATCGTTTTTCGTAACGAGCTTGACCCGTGAAAAAGTCTCTTAAGCTTCGGGTAGCCGAAGGTCCGAAAAACACCTTCCCTGAGCTCGTTGCGGAGAAACGATACAACTTCCGAGCGCGGAGTAGTCCCATCATGCATATTTACCCTCTCGGGTTTTGTGGCCCACTGTTCAGTGGGTATGGGCGAGTGTTTGTCCGGTGTAGGAGACTTGACGATTCACCTTTTTACCTGCAGCACTATATAAACAGACAAGTAGGTGTAAAGTTACCACAACATTCATTGCAATTGCACTGTTTTGCTGCCAAAAATTTCACCATAGCCGAAGCTTGACCCTTGCACTCAAACGAAGCACCACTCTGGACTCTGCTTCGTCACAAGAAGAGCTTCAGAAAAAAGGTCATTAATTTCAAAAAAATTTAGGAATTCATAATCAAATGGCTAGATTGCGCTCCACTGCCAGGATTGAGCGTGAGGGAGACGAGGCCGAAGCCACTGAAACTGTTCCGATTTCCGAAGCAATGAGGCGTTCCGGGCTCGTTTCATCAGAGGACACACCTGCTGCCGAAGCAACATAAGCTGTTCTTGAAGAAATTGGTTCCGAAGATGAGTACAGCTTTAGGATGCCAAGTAAACCTAGTCATCTGGACTTTGGAAGGTCCACCATCTCTGAAGCTGATCTTCCTAAGATGGTGAAGCTGGGTTATTTTAGCGAGGCCAAAAAGGAATTAATTCGTTTTGGTGGAGAAGAAACTATCCCAAAGCCAGGAAAGAATGAGGTAGTAGTCTTCAAAAGTTTTCTAAAAGCTGGTTTAAGGTTTCCCCTTAACAAGATGATTGCTATTGTACTAAAGAAGTTTGGGATTTACCTTCATCAGCTGACCCCTAATGCTATTGTTAGGTTGAACGTTTATATTTGGGCCCTTCGTAGCCAGGGAGTGGAACCGTTTGGTGAGGGTTTCTGCCGAGTTCATGAATTACACTACCAGACTAAAGCTAGAGGAGACAGTCTGCATGAGAATTTTGGCTGCTACAACTTTGCTTATCGCAAGACTACGAAGTTTCCAGTGATAAGCTATCGAAGCAAATGGCCAGCCGGATGGAAGTCTGAATGGCTTTATGTTAAAGTTGACGAAGATGAGGATAAATTGGTCCAGAGTCCGCTAGAACTGACCTTCGGAGAGACGAGGCCCCAATGCAACATGATAATGGGGAGCCCGAGTCAGATTGCTTTGGCTGAATTTCGAGTGATTTCAGATCATATTGGCACTAGGGACTTAGTGCAGGAATTCTTGGCTTTTAAAGTGTTCCCAACACTGAGGGATTGGGAGATGCCGAAGCTAAAGGGAGAAAAGAAGAAGGGAGAACTTGTTTGATTGCCTTATCACTACAAATTTAAGAAACATTTTAAAGCACCATGCCAAGAATGGTTGGACACAATTGAGGTTATGTGCAACGAGATTCTTGGCTGCTATTCTAAGAAAGAAGATCATTTAATGACTGCGGCCTTCGACACTCGTCCGAAACAAAGATTGAATCGGGTGCTGGATGCCTTGAATTTTGATTATCCTAATTATGAGCAACTGAGCGGAGATGCCGAAGGCCAGAAAAGAAAAAGGATTGCCAGCGTCTTTGATAAAGAAGGCACCAAATCGGCTAAAAAGGACAAAGAAAATTCTGAGAAAAGAAAATTGAGCCCTGAGCCGAAGATAGCTGCTCCAAAGAGAAGAAAAGCTGCATCCCCAAAACCGAAGACGCCAGCCCGAGAGGAGGAAGCTCCTGCAAAACCTTCTGTTGCCGAAGTGGAGGAGATTCTAAAGGTAATGACTGAACCTTTGCCTATCAAGCTAAGTCCGCTGGCGCCAGAACTGACGAAGTTTTTTCAAAAGGAAAAAGAACCTTCGGCAACAGAAAGTCCTGCCAAGCCGAAGAAGAAAAGAAGAATTATGCAAGTGGCCGATGTCATTCATCAGACACCACCACCAACATCGGCGTCAAAAATAATTGAAAGCGCTGTTACTGCCGAAACCACAGCCACTAGAGCCGAAACTACTGAAGCCGAAGCTACCGGAGCAACCGCCGAAGCTGAAGCCACCGGAGCCGAAACTGAGATCACCGAAGATCCTAATCTAGAAACCGCACTTGGTGATATTCATAAAATACTTCTAAAAATGGCTGAAGAAGAAGCTGCTGCAGTCGTGGTGGACACGACGATTGAGAAAGGAAAAGGGCAGATTTAAGACACTTTGGAAGAAGAAAACTTTAATTTTCAAGATATACTTGGACAAGAGTTATCAGAAGCTGAAAAAGAAGAACTAAAGAAATATGCTATATCCTGTGGATACAAACCAGGGGCTATACTATTTGGCGGAGTCAATGAAGGGAAACTAAGATGCCTTCGGAATCGAACCGAGGCTAAAGTTGTTAGAACTTTCTCAAAGAATGTTGGGCTGCGAAGATTGAAGAGGACTTATGCAGATACCAGCGACAGCATATCGCCGGTAGTCTGTTCTATGCTAATTTCAAGGTAAAAACTTCTCAAAATTTTTTTATTTTGTATTAAGATGTTTTCTGACGAAGGTTGTTTTGCCAGAGTATATTACTAAGTAAAGTGCTGAGGATGCAACAAGATCTTGAAGATGAGAAAAACGAAGCTACCATCAGAGATCTAGAAAATAAAATTGAAAGTTACGAAGCTGCTTTGAAGAAAAAGGACTTCGACATTCAAGAATTTGAACATAAAGCTAAAGATCACGAGGCTGCCTTGGAGAAGGACTTCGTCATTCATTCTATGGAAGGCTCGCTAGCTGAAGCTCAGGCTGAAATTGACAAATTAAACAATGAATTACTCATAAAATTAGAAAAATCTGAGCAGGAAAAGAAGAATCTTGAAACAAGTCTCAAGACCGAAATTGATAAGAATTCAAATTTGCAAAAATTACTGAAAGAGCTTTAGGAAAAATGTTTAGATTTCGGCAACCGATGTGTGCAGCGGCTGAAAGGTGTGTTCCACTCAATTGGAGCCAGCTCTGATAAGTTTACACCTTCAGCTGAAAACCTGCCAAACACCTTCGAATACATTGAGGGCGAAGTTGATGCACTTGATGAAGTTATCGCTGGGCATGCCGATTTCTGCGCCCTGTTAGCTTCTCGAGGCACGGCTGCTGCTTTCCTGAAGGCTGGCTGCACGCACGGGAAAATTGTCAATAGGCCAAACTTCAGTTTGTCACCAGCAGATTTAATTGACATCCCCAGCCTAGCTCGAAGCATAGGAAACAGATTTATGACCCAGATTTGGATAAATGGCGGGCGAAAAATGGCTGGTGACGAAGCTCGGAGCCACCTTAAGCCAGTGAGAAACTTATACCTGTTACTTTTACCTTCTCCTTAAACTCTACGGTTTCCTCATTCCATTTTAATATGTACAGGATGATGAAGCTAAAGAATGAGGAGCTGAAGCTTTAACAGATATCCCGAAAGACTTTGCCGCACAAGATTTTAGAGAAAATTTTGTAATATGATTGTAAAGAAACTTATGTGAATTTGTGCATACCTTGTAATATATTTTTCCCTTTTGTCTATGTACAAGCTGCTTTACTGTGGACAAAAATTTATTTTTGAGCCGAAGGCGAAAAACACCTTCCCTTCTTTTCGTACACAACGAAGCATGAAAATTTCTTCTTTCTGTTTTTCTCCGAAGCTTTGTCCTCATAGCCGAAGCATCTGTCTTTTCTGTATGATATGATGATAATGATCCTATGCATGTCTAAATGAATGTTTATGAATGCAAATGTCATGATGTGATGTATCGTGCAAATGAATGTCCGAATATATATTCGAAACCATAATCGTAGCCTTCATTTTCTTAGGAATGACTCAAATCTTTTTGCCGCTTATTTTTCGGCTTCACCGTTTATTTTTCGGTGTATCAGCGTTGACTTTTCGCTGTAAGCCTCCCTTAGGAGCTTCTTCGCCTTTTACTTCAGCGGAATCAGCGTTTATTTTTCGCTGTAAGCCTCCCTTAGGAGCTTCTTCGCCTTTTACTTCAGCGGAATCAGCGTTTATTTTTCGCTGTAAGCTCTGCATTCCCTTAGGAACGACTTTTGAGCTTCTCCCTGTTTTCTTTTCTTTTTTGTTTGCACCCGATGGTGCATTCTCAGCTTTTACATTTACATCTTTGGGGGATATTGCTCTTATAGAGCTGAAATAAGGAAAAAGAAAAATTACATGCTATGGCCCCATTAAAAACCTTTCTCCCCCTTTGGAAAGGAAAAAGGTGCCATAAGAAAAAAATAAAAAATAAAAAATAAAAAAGATTACATCAGGTTACACATAATACCGCTGAAGCTCATCCGCATTCCAAGATCTAGGAATGTTGTTGCCGTCCATATCCTTTAATCTGTAGGATCCTGGTCTTGACGAAGATACTACCAAAAAGGGGCCTTCCCACTTCAGCTGTAGTTTGCCCACTGTGTCTGGGTTAGCCACTCTTCGAAGCACCAAATGTCCTGGTTTAATGTTCTTCAACCGAACCTTTCTATCACGCCATTTTATTGTTTCGGCTTGGTATTTATTGATGTTTTCCACAGCCTGAAGCCTGATCCCTTCTATAGCATCTTTGTCCACAGAGCAATCAGCTTCGTCTTTTGCCGAAGCCACTGTTCTTATTGATCCTGCCTTAGCTTCTTCTGGGGTTATTGCTTCATCACCAAACAGCAATTTGAATGGTGTAAAACCTGTTGACCTTGATGTTTTTGTGTTGTGGCTCCACACCACTTTGATTAATTCATCTGGCCACTTTCCCCTTGGCTGATTGAATATTAACTTCATTATTCCTGTCATTATGATGCCATTAGCCCTTTCAACTAGTCCATTTGATTCCGGGTGTCGAACTGATGCAAAATGGATCTTTGTGCCAATTTGTTCACAAAATTCTTTGAAAGCTTCGGAATCAAACCGCGTTCCATTGTCCACAGTGATGGCCTTCGGCACTCCGAAGCGACAGACAATGTTTTGCCAAAAAAACTTTTGAATAGTAACCGAAGTTATTGTGGCTAAAGGCTTTGCCTCAATCCATTTAGAAAAATATTCCACTGTCACTACAACATATCTTAAGTTCCCTTGTGCTAGTGGTTGCGGACCTAACAAATCAAGGCCCCATCTTTGCAATGGCCAAGTGGGTTGTATTAACTGAGTTAGAGACGAAGGTTGTTTTTTATCTCTTGCACATTTCTGACAGCCTTCGCACTTTTGGACTAAGTCCGCTGCATCCGAAGCTGCCTTTGGCCAATAAAATCCTTGACGGAAAACTTTTCCCAGCAAAGGCCTAGATCCAATGTGAGATCCACACAGGCCTGCATGTATTTCCTTCATCAATTCTATACCTTCGGCTCTGGATAAGCATTTGAGTAACGGAGAGCAGACCCCATGCTTGTACAGCTCCCCTTCTATTATTACATATGGACGAGCTCTTGCCTCTATTCTCTTGTTATAAGCTTCGTCATCTGAAAGGAAGTTACCCTGAAGGTAAGAGATGATCTCAGTTCTCCAGTCTTCACTATAAACAGGAGATATATTGAGGACCGCTCTTTCAAGGAGTTCAACCGAGGGTGCTTTTATTGTTTCAAAAAATACTTCCGAAGGTAAGGGCAGCCCCTGTGCTGTTGACTTGGCTAGCAAATCAGCATGTTCATTTTCTCCTCGAGGAATATTTTTTACAGAAAACCCTTCAAAGGAAGCTTCAATCCTTTGGACCGTATCTAAATACTTCTCAAGCTTCGGGTCTCTTGCCTTACAACTCTTGTCAATATGACCAGAGATAACCTAGGAATCAGTTTTAAGAACCGCCCTTCTGATTCCCATTGCCTTTAACTTCCGAAGACCCAAAAGTAAAGCTTCGTACTCAGCAATGTTATTTGTGCAGCTAAAATCGAGCCTTGCTGCGTAGCAAGTTTTAACTTTGGAGGGTGCGACCAACACAGCGGCTGCTCCTGCCCCGAAGGTTCCCCAAGAACCATCGCAAAATACCGTCCATGCTTCGGCATCTTTACTCGCTTCTTCTTCCTGAGCCCCTGGCATCCAGTCAGCAATGAAGTCAGCTAACGCCTGGGACTGAATCGAAGATCTGTGCACATAATCAATGCAGAATTGATTGAGTTCCGCAGCCCACTTTCCAACCCTTCCAGTAGCTTCTCTATTTCTCATAATGTCCTTCAATGGTTGTGAAGAAGGGACAATTATTTTGTATGCTTGAAAATAGTGCCGAAGCTTTCTGGAAGCCATCAAAACAGCATACAACACCTTCTCCAATTCTGTATAATTTTTCTTTAATAAACTAAGAACTTCAGATACAAAGTATATTGGAGCTTGTTTTTTGACTTACCCTTCAAGCTTCTCTTGGACAAGTGCCGCACTTACCGTTGAGTGCGAGGCTGCCACATATAACAATAGAGGAGCCCCTGGCGTTGGTGGAGTTAACGTCGTTAAGTCTATCAAATATTGCTTTAGCTCTTCGAAGGCTCTCGGTTGAACTGGTCCCCATTGAAAAACTTCGGCTGATTTCAGCACTTCGAAGAATGGTAAATTTCTCTCTGCTGATCTTGATATGAATCTGTTGAGAGATGCCAATCTTCCTGTCAATCGTTGAGCCCCCTTCTTTGTGCTTGGTGGTTCCATTCGAAGAATAGCTTCGATTTTATTTGGATTAGCCTCAATCCCTTTTGTCGAAACTAGGAAACCAAGGAATTTCCCTTTCTTTACTCTGAAAACACACTTTTCTGGATTTAGTTTTAGACCGACCTGTCTAAAATTAGCGAAAGTCTCCTGCAAATCAACAATGTGATTTTCTTGCTTCGTGCTTTTTACAATGATATCATCGACATAAATTAGCACATTCCTGTCTATCTGAGAATGAAGAACCTTTGTTGTCATTCTGCTGAAACTTCCTCCAGCATTTTTGAGCCCCTCAGGCATCCGAAGGTAACAATATGTTCCACTAGGGGTTATGCAACTGGTTTTTGGCTCATCCTCCTTCTTCATCCAAATCTGATGATAGCCTGAATAACAGTCCAAGAGACTCATAAGTTCTGATGAAGCTGCTGCATCAACTAGGGAGTCTATCCTTGGCAATGGGAACTCATCCTTCGGACAAGCCTTATTGAGATCAGTGAAATCAATAGACATCCTCCATTTGCCATTGGCCTTTTTTACCATAACAGTGTTAGCCAACCATTCTGGATATTTCACTTCTCTGATGACTCCGGCACTGAGGAGTCTTTTTACTTCATTTCGAGCACCTTCGGCCTTGTCATCAGACATCTTTCGAAGCCTCTGCTTTCTGGGCCTGAAGGATGGATCAACATTGAGCGAGTGTTCAATAACATCCCTGTTGACGCCACAAAGATCGTTAGCCGACCATGCAAAGACATCTTTGTTGTTGAACAAGAATCTTATCAGGGTTTTCTCTTGTTCCTTAGACAACTGAGATCCCAGCAGCACCTTCTGCTCTGCGATATCTTCGCATAAAAGCATGGGTTTCGGCTGATCGGCCGAAGCAGCCTTCTCCCTTCTGTGCTTGTACTGCTCACAAGCTTCGGCTTCATCTATATTGTGGATTGCCTTTGAATCAGTCCAATTCCCCTCGGCCTTTCTGGCAGCTTCCTGACTCCCATGAATAGCAATAGGTCCCTGATCCGAAGGTATCTTCATGCAAAGATATGCTGGATGAAGAATTGCTTCGAAAGCAATGAGTGTTCCGCGACCAATGATAGCATTGTAAGGATACTCCATGTCAACAATGTCAAACACAACTTGCTCAGTCCTTGTGTTGTTGACGAATCCGAAGGTCACTGGCATGGTAATCTTACCAAGCGCTACAATCTGTCTCCCTCCGAAGCCACAAAGAGGGTGCATAGCATCATGAATCTTGTCTTCGGGCTCTTGCATTTGTCTGAAGGCCTTAGCAAATATGATATCTGCTGCACTGCCTGTATCAACCAAGACATTGTGGACCAGAAATCCTTTGATCACACAAGAGATAACCATAGCATCATTATGTGGGTAATCCTTGAGCTGAAAATCCTCTTGAGAGAAGGTAATTGGGATGTGAGACCATCTTGACATGATGAAGGGTCCTTGTACCCCTACATGTTGTACTCTTCTTTGTGCCTCCTTCTTCTGCTTCTGGTTAGCCAGCTCTGAGCATGAACCGCCTGTTATCAGGAGAATCAGCTTCGGAGCCGAAGCAGTTCCAGCTTGGTTCTTGAACGAAGCCGTCAGCTCAAAAAGTGGAAGTGAGTTCACCAGAGGTGGGCGCCAATGTTGGGGACTTGTTTTTAAGTGCTATGAATTAGGAACAAGGCAACATAGAATGTCAGATGTTAAAGCCCTTCGTCCGCTGAAGCATTATTTCCCCAAGGATTTAATGAACTTCGGACGAAGGTTATAGATAATATATCACGAAGGTTGCACCTTCGTGATCAAAGATAAAACAATGCAAAATGAAATATAAAATATAAAACGCTACAGAATAGCAAGAATAAATAAATTCAATTATTTTGTAATGTGAACTTAGATATCAAAACATAATGTTTAGGCACATTTGTACCTTCGCCTTGGCAGAAAACAATAATTCCAGAGTAATACGTCAACAATTACCAGATTGCGTGAACAGTAAAGGAGTACTGTTCACCTATTTATAGGCACAGGACGCAGCCTGTAAGAAATTACAATCATGCCCCTTACAGAAGATCACAATTATAACTCAGACTTTCATGGACTAAAAAGTAATTCCATCTTTAAGTCGGTTCGATCCTTCGTCTTTGGACACGCTATAGTGTTGAAGCTTTATGAGCGGTAGCTTCGGTATCTCATATAAACAGATTTGCCGAAGTGTTTTCTTCCTGCAGGACCTTCGGCGACGAAGCATGATCCCAACAGAGCCAAAGTCCCACCTTGAATAAACTCTTGTACACAAGAACTTCGCCTTTCCCTAGCTTCGACGTTGTTTCATCACAAGAAGACGCACGTTTCACCCCATTGCTGAAGTACCCAAGTGTAACACCCTGAATTTGGGGGTATAAAATTTCTTTCTAAGTATCTACCAAATTTAGGTGTTACTCTTCTCTCTCTAGTTTCTCTCTCTCCTTTTCTTTTTGGTAGAATTAGCTTAATTAGTGAGGGATTAATTATTTTATTTTGTCAAAACAATATGAGTCATGAAATGTTGCATCATGCTGAGCTCCAAATATTCTTTGAATTGTTGCACATGTTTGATTTAATTTGAAATTGAAACTTGGTTTGAATTTGAATTGAAAACCCTAGAGAAAATAAATAGAAAAGGCATCAGAAATTCCAGGAAAAATGGAAAACCCCATTTTGGCCCAGGTCAGCCTAGCAGGCCCAGCCCACGCGCGCCCGCACCCGAGCGCATGCCCGCTGTAGAAAACGGGTGACGCCTAAGAGGGGGGTGAATTAGGACTTCCAAAACTTTTACTAAACTAGGCCACAATTAAATCCCTAGAGCAAAACCTATGCAAGTAATTAAACTAGAGTGTGCAAACTAGGTTTTGTTTAAGTGTTGCTATCTCTACCGCAAAGGTTAAGTTTCAATCTACACTAAACAAGTATGACTACAAGATTGAAACTTAAATGCTTAATATAAATGCGGAAAGTAAAGAACTAGGTAGAGAAGCAAACTCTCGTGGATGACATCGGTATTTTTACCGAGGTATCCGGAACCACGCAAGGTCCCGACTAATCCTCGTTGGTGCCCCTACGCAAAGGGAAGCCCACGCGAGGGCCAAGCACCTCGGTCGAGTAACTCTGTAGAGAGCCGCGGGCTTTCTCCACGCGCAAGTGGTGCTCCGCTTCCGGCTCCTCTCGGACGCTCCCCGCCGTCTCCACTATCGAGCTTCCGGCCGAAACGCCGCGGGCCTCGTTCTCTCCGGTACACGGTGGCGGCCGTGACACAAACGCGGTTGTCACGGTCTCGCAAGACTCTCGCCCCACTCGGTACAATTACAACGACTCACGCAAGAGCCGAGGGGTTGTGTGGTTTTACAAAACTCACTCAACTAACTAGGGTTCACCTAGAGCAAGCGCTAAAGCGGTCTAACTAACCTAAGCACTTTGCAAAGCACCTACGCTAATCACCGAGTGATTCTATTAAGCACTTGGGTGTTTGAGCTCTTGGAAATGTGCACTATATGCCTTGGTATGTTGCTTGGGCTCCCACACTTGAGAATGGCCGGTTGGGGTGGTATTTATAGCCTCCACACCCCAAACTAGCCGTTGGACAGAAAGCAGCAACTTTCTGTCGTCGGGTGCACCGGACAGTCCGGTGCACCACCGGACATCTACTGTGCAGTGCCCGGTGCACGCCACGTCAGCCGACCGTTGGCGCCTGTAGCAGTCGACCGTTGGATCCGACCGTTGTCGTTTGCCCGTGGCACACCGGACAGTCCGGTGCACACCGGACAGTCCGGTGCTACAGCCAGAGAGCGCCTGTCTGTGGCCTCTCTGCGCAGACTGTCCGGTGCCACACCGGACAGTCCGGTGCCACACCGGACAGTCCGGTGCCACACCGGACATCAATGTCCGGTGCACCACCAGGCGCTGGCTGACAGCCCGCTTCTTGGATTTCTTCGCTGATTTCTTCGGGCTTCTTTTGTTCTTGAGTATTGGACTCCTATGCATCTTTTTATGTCTTCTTTTGAGGTGTTGCATCCTCATTGCCTTGGTCCAATTCTCTTCGCATCCTGTGAACTATAATTATAAACACTAGCAAACATATTAGTCCACAGGTTATGTTAATCATCAAACACCAAAACTCAATTAGCCAAATGGCCCGGGGTCCATTTTCCTTACAATCTCCCCCTTTTTGGTGATTGATGACAACACAACCAAAGCAAGCAAATAATACAAGTATTTGATTAAAATGTGCACTCTACTTGCTAAGATGCATGATTATCCCCATAATATGAAATTATGGACTTAAGCCTCCCCCTAACTCCATAATTCACTTACTTCCTATTTTTGGACCAAATAACCAAAACCACTTGAAAAACCATTTGTAGATATAAAATTTTAAATTGGTGGTGTTTGGTGTTTGATATAGTTTTCATTGCTTTGGTCCCTAAACTTCTCCCCCTTTGGCATCAACCACTGAAAAGGAAGACATTAAAAGCATGTAGGAAGTAAATAAAAGCTTGCCCTCAACAAGAATTGTATCAAATGATATCACAAGAAGGATATTAAATTAAACCATATGGATGATACCAGTTGAAATGATTACTCCCCCTAAATGAGTGTTCTCTTTTAGAAAGAGGTTTCTCCCCTTTTTAGAGATGAAGAAATACTCTCCCTGATGGAGATCCATTACTTAGGAAAAAGCATGTGAAAATTAGAGGTGCAAGACATGATTTGAAAAGACTAACTTCCCTTATGCATAGGTAACAGAATATGAGTTAACTACTTATGCATTTTTAGCAACATGGAAGCATATGATATGAAATATAGTCTAATCAAATTTTGGAGAAGACATGTAAATGATACTGGATATAGTCTCAAAAGATACCAATTGAAAGTCAATGGCGAGCTTGAGAGACATGAGAGTTCTTGAAGATTTTGCAGTGGAAGATTGTTGTCTTTCTCCGGGGACCTTATTTTCCTTACAATGAGACTATCACATAAAATAGACTTGAAAAGGTGTTAGTCTCAAAGCGTTAGATTATAGAGTAATCTCCCCCTAAAGGTGTGCATGCAAGTTTTGAATACTTGTAGAAGACATGCACTTTGATTCGATATCAAGAGGGGAAAATTATCTATAATCCGAACTTTGGCACATATAAGTTAAATGATACAACTTGTAAAAATCAAAATTTTCAATTGATGCATCATTTACTATGGAGTGATATAGAAGCTATGTGCCGTGCTTAAATAAACATTTTAAGCCATGTAGGTTTGCTTAAGTATATGAATTTAAAAACTAGCAATCCTACCATATGATTTACCTAGTATGCATGATTTTAAACAAAAGTACATAACAAATGTAATACTAGGCAAGAAAGGTAAACTAGATAAAAGGTAAATAGATACGCATATCTAAAAACAAAGAATACAATAAAACTAGTTACCTTAGTCATGGGTGGGAAATTTTGGGTCCAAAATTTTCACTGACCCACTTGGCAATAAACTTGATCCAATATGATGTATCCCATGATATACATCCCAATTTTGCCAAGTCTCCAAATTTCCCGCTGACCTTTGGTCCACTCACTTCCCTTTCGGGATCCAAACCTTCTTGGTGCTTTTCATGGTTGAAATTATTTCCTTTGGCACCCAGATGCGTTTGGCCCCCTTTCCTTTGTTGGCTTGCTTGTTGGCCTTGATTGCTATCACCTTCCCATTCTTCTTTTTTTTGATTAAGTATGGTGTAGCAGTCTTTTTATCCACCTTTTTGATGTAGGTGTTGGAGATTTTGCTTGATGGCTTTTGCTTGAGCTTTTGCCTTTGTTTATCCCAGGTCATCGCCTTGCATTGGAAAGACTTGTGGCCTTCCTTGTGGCATAGCCTACAAATCACAGTTTCTCCCTCCATAGGCTTGTGCACTCCCGCAGTGGTGCTATCCTGTGGAGGTTGGATTTGTTTGGCTTTGCCTTTCTTGTCATACAAAGCCTTGCCAAGGCGAGCCACTTCTTGCTTTAATTGTTCATTTTCCTTTGCAACCTCATCCGAACATGTCTCTACAACAATATTCTCAACAACGACTTGGTTGCAGGGGTTAGAATCATCAATTAGATCAAAGCAGGAAGTAGAAGCATCTTTCTTAATTATTTCAGGTATTTCAACTAAAGATGCTGCTGGGGTGCTACCAATGTTTTCTAGCTTAGTAGTTAGCTCATTATTGTGAATGCTAAGAATTTCCATTTTCTCTAGCAAATTTTCAATAGCTTCTTGGGAGCTAGCTAACTTAGCCTTAAGTTTTTCATTCTTTTTAATAAGGCTATCATCGGTAGCAGTGGATGGAGCACTAGATTCTAATAGCTCAATTTTAGTTGATAGCTCACTATTTAAGTTTGCAAAAGTTTCAAATTTTTCTAGCAAACCTTTGTAATCATTTTGAGAGCTAACCAACTTATTTTTCAAAGTTTTAAGTTGAGCTTTTTGCTTAGTGCAAACATCCTGGAAAAATTCTACGGCTTCCGCAAGCTCATCTAGAGAGGGCTTTCCCTCACCTTCATCATCACTACTACTTTCATCACTAGAGGATGGAATGCTTTTGTTACCTCTTGCCATAAGGCATTTGTGTGATGACCGTGATGATCGTGACGAGGACCGGTGGCTGCGCGTCCTTGGAGGTTCATCTTCACTTGAAGAATCATCCCAAGTTCTAACACTTGTTAGTTTGCCTTTGCTCCTCTCCTTTTTGGGTTTGGCCATATTTGGACAGTTGTCCCTGAAGTGGCCCTTCTCCCCACATGCGAAGCATCCTCTCTTCCTTTGCTTTTTCCTGTCAATGTTAAAGAGAAGATCCTCGACCTGCAGGGGCACACCCATTAGATTAATCTTGCGGATCATCCTCATTACCTTTCCGACGCGTCGGATTGTTTCTTCGTCCTCGGAGGATGATGTGCATGGTTGATTATCTTCATCATCATCACTTTCTTTCTTCCTCTCACTTGAGGAACTTGGAGTGGGAGCCTTCTTTTTGCCCTTCCTTTCATCACATGCAAAGGCATATGGTCTTGAGGAAGTTGGCTCCTCTCCCCGACTCATTTTTCGCGATATCTCAAAAGCCGCGATTTTCCCAATCACGATGGTCGGGGTCATGTTGCTCAAGTCCTCCATGTTGTGAAGGATGGTGATGATGCTCCCATATCTTTGTTGTGGTAGCAGGGAGATAATCTTCCTCACAATGTCCGCATCACCTAGCTTATTAATGCCAATCAAATTGAGCTCATTGATAATTAGATTCAAATGAGAATACATGTCTCTAACAAGCTCATCATCTTTCATAGCAAAAGAATTATACTCATTTAAGACTAGGCAATGTTTTTGCTCACGGACATTGGATGTGCCGTCATGGAGCTCATGCAATTTTAGCCAAATCTCATTAGCAGTTTTCAGGGTAAATACTTGATTGAAAATATCCATGCTAAGAGATTCATACAAGCAATTTTTGGCTCTAGCATTTAAATGGATTTCTTTTTCCTCACTCGTGGTGGGTTTCTCGGGATTCTTGAGGGGTTTCATCCCGTCACGAGTGACTCTCCAAACACCTAGATCAACGACCTCTAGGTAACAAGCCATTCTAGCACTATAATATGGGAAGTTAGTGCCGTCGAAGTGTGGTGGCCTATGGGTATCCATCCCTTCCTTTAAAAACGTCGGCTCTTTTAGCGGTGAAGCTAAAGCGTTTCAAATGAGCCAAACCGGGCTTTGATACCACTTGTAGGAAACGGGTGACGCCTAAGAGGGGGGGTGAATTAGGACTTCCAAAACTTTTACTAAACTAGGCCACAATTAAATCCCTAGAGCAAAACCTATGCAAGTAATTAAACTAGAGTGTGCAAACTAGGTTTTGTCTAAGTGTTGCTATCTCTACCGCAAAGGTTAAGTTTCAATCTACACTAAACAAGTATGACTACAAGATTGAAACTTAAATGCTTAATATAAATGCGGAAAGTAAAGAGCTAGGTAGAGAAGCAAACTCTCGTGGATGACGCCGGTATTTTTACCGAGGTATCCGGAACCACGCAAGGTCCCGACTAATCCTCGTTGGTGCCCCTACGCAAAGGGAAGCCCACGCGAGGGCCAAGCACCTCGGTCGAGTAACTCCGTAGAGAGCCGCGGGCCTTCTCCACGCACAAGTGGTGCTCCGCTTCCGGCTCCTCTCGGACGCTCCCCGCCGTCTCCACTATCGAGCTTCCGGCCGAAACGCCGCGGGCCTTGTTCTCTCCGGTACACGGTGGCGGCCGTGACACAAACGCGGTTGTCACGGTCTCGCAAGACTCTCGCCCCACTCGGTACAATTACAACGACTCACACAAGAGCCGAGGGGTTGTGTGGTTTTACAAAACTCACTCAACTAACTAGGGTTCACCTAGAGCAAGCGCTAAAGCGGTCTAACTAACCTAAGCACTTCGCAAAGCACCTACGCTAATCACCGAGTGATTCTATTAAGCACTTGGGTGTTTGAGCTCTTGGAAATGTGCACTATATGCCTTGGTATGTTGCTTGGGCTCCCACACTTGAGAATGGCCGGTTGGGGTGGTATTTATAGCCTCCACACCCCAAACTAGCCGTTGGACAGAAAGCAGCAGCTTTCTGTCGTCGGGTGCACCGGACAGTCCGGTGCACCACCGGACATCTACTGTGCAGTGTCCGGTGCACGCCACGTCAGCCGACCGTTGGCGCCTGTAGCAGTCGACCGTTGGATCCGACCGTTGCCGTCTGCCCGTGGCACACCGGACAGTCCGGTGCTACAGCCAGAGAGCGCCTGTCTGTGGCCTCTCTGCGCAGACTGTCCGGTGCCACACCGGACAGTCCGGTGCACACTGGACATCAATGTCCGGTGCGCCACCAGGCGCTGGCTGACAGCCCGCTTCTTGGATTTCTTCGCTGAT
Organism: Zea luxurians; assembly: GCA_029449295.1. Classification (NCBI taxonomy): domain Eukaryota; kingdom Viridiplantae; phylum Streptophyta; class Magnoliopsida; order Poales; family Poaceae; genus Zea; species Zea luxurians. Next base: position 35,476,529 of record JAOPSE010000001.1, on the reverse strand, counting down.
TTCTTCGGGCTTCTTTTGTTCTTGAGTATTGGACTCATATGCATCTTTTTATGTCTTCTTTTGAGGTGTTGCATCCTCATTGCCTTGGTCCAATTCTCTTCGCATCCTGTGAACTATAATTATAAACACTAGCAAACATATTAGTCCACAGGTTGTGTTAATCATCAAACACCAAAACTCAATTAGCCAAATGGCCTGGGGTCCATTTTCCTTACACCCGCGCTGACAGGTGGCCCCCGCCTGTTAGCCTATCCTACTCGCACGCTCTCTCTCCCCCTCTCTCCCTCCCGCTGCTCGGTGGGCCAGGCCTGTTGGCACCATTTTCTTCAAGAACTCGCACGTCCTCTCTCGCTAGCCCGCGGAACCCACCCGTCAGAGCCCCCCCGTCCTAACCTCCTGCCCCCGCACCCCTGCCGTGGACGCGCCCACGTCCACGCGTTTCCCGGCCACCTCCGCACGCGCTCTCCCCTTTAGAGGCTGCACCCCGCTCGCCCACTTCCCCCTACTCATTTGCACCCTCAGCCGAGCTCCCTCGCCCCCTCTCTCACCCTGCGCGTGCAACCAGGCAGCTCCACCACCGCTCACCGAAGCTCGCCGTCCATTGCACGACCGCCGTTGAGCCCCCGCCACGTCCGTTGCCTCGATGAGTTTCGCCTCGCCGTCAGCAACTCGGGACACCCCTTGGTTCACCCTCTCCCCCTCTGGTTCGTCTGGTCCCCGCTCACCGGAGCATTTCTTGCGTAGCCGGAGTCCGCCACCGACGACTAAAGGCTTCACCGCGTCCCAGCCGCCACCCAGGCGCTCCTAAGTTTGCACTCAAGGTGAGCAACCTCCCTATGCACTTAATTCGTCCGTTACTACCCTAGTGTCCACGCAATTCCTCGCCGGAGTTGATCCGCGCCGCCGTTATACTGCTTTGCCATGTTCCGCGCTCCCTGGTGCCTCCATGCTGGTATTGCGCCCACGACTGAATTCGCCAGATTGCCCTGAGCACGCCTGAGCCCTTCCCCAAACCCCTAGAGCCCTGCCATGGTTGTCCCCCTCATCTCCGGTGAAACCTCGTTGTGGGGTCGAGTGGTGCCACCACACCCATGACCGACCGCCGACCATTGGACCTCAGACTTCGATCCGAGATCTGGCGGTCTGGGTTAAATTAGAACAGATCTAATCGCAACCACCAGATTCGGATCTGACCGCTTCCTCTCACTCTCTCACTCGTGTCCTGTAGTCGGGGCCGCTCGGTCAGGCCGTCTCGCCCTAGGCCACTGACAACCCTGGCCCGCTGGTCAGCCCGCGCTCGCGTTCGCGCGCGCGTGTCCACTCGGCCAGATCTAATTTTGGTCGTTGCTCACAGATCTGATGGCCGAGAATACCTTGTACCCCTTCGCGTGTGTTTTTTGCTGAAGAGACCCTGAGTTCTCAGGTAATAGAACCCGCCGTCCTTAGACTTTACACGCAGGCCCCTGAACTCTTATAAACGGACCCTTGCATTTTTAAGTAATCACAGAATTAGACCTATTTTTATATTTCAAACTTCAAAACTTGTTTATTTCATATCTTTTTCATATGAACTCCAAATTTAGTGATTCAAATTGCAAAATGTTCATAGGAATATTCTCTGTTCAAATAAATTATGCTCATTCACAGTCTGTACACTCTAATTTTGTGTTTAAACTATAGGTTAGTGTATGTGTTGATTTATTCACTTAATAAAAATAAATAAAAAGGAAACCATAGTGGTAAATAGATGTTTAATATTGTGAAGATAATAATATGTGAGGTATGAACTTATCCCTGGTTTAAATTTGATATCTCATTAAAATAAGAAGAATTACAATATGTAACCTTGGAGATAGACAACACTTAAAGATTAATAAACTGCTAAATGTGATTAGTTCACCCTATAATTTAAACTTCCTTTTGAAATTATACTTTTCTCTAGGGATGTGTTCCATTGTTTGTACATGATTGATGTGTTATTCATTTGTCATTTACCAAATGTGTTGAATGTATGATCGTTTATTTAGACAATGAGCAGCCCGTGATTCCTGAGTGTGTTGCCGAAGATCTCCCTGAGCAACAACCTGGTGAAGGCAAGTGTACTCTGACCTATTATGTCCTACATACTTTATAATTCATCGTCCCGCATTACATTATTGAAACCTAAGGATTGACTAATCTGTATTTACTTACCCTTGTTTACCTTTTGGGTTAATCATGGTTAGCTTATGTTATGGCTTCAACTTAATCAATGAACATGATGTGAACATTTATGATACGATGATGTTATCCCGATGATGATATTGTGATACTTTAGGGGACTTAGGCCATTTTTCTGAGTACCTCTCCGTAAGGACCGGTTCATGGAGTGACCACCCAGGATAACAGTTCAACCATGAGGGTGGAATGGGACACCCTTAGCTGATTAATTAGATGAACCTAGGGGTGTAGTTAGCTTTGCCTGAGGGCCGTCAATGGGGGCCGAGGCGTAGTGCTCACTCTAACAAGGGGGGTGCAGAGGTTCATTCGATTTGGTTTTGTTAGTCACCCACCTTGGGGAGGTGTACTATGTTTGTACGACTAGCGAAACCTAACGAGTAGTTATGCACCAGGGGAGTCTTTGTAAAGGCTATGTAGTGTATCCCTGGCCATTCACCTCGGTAGTGAAGATCGGGTCTGTACAACCCAGGCTGGAAAGGGATCACGACTCATGGTTAAAGAGTCTGCAGAGTGTTAGAAACTGGTATATCAGCCGAGCTCACGGTTAAGAGTGGCCATGGGATCCTCTTTGATTACAACTTTGGTTACTTTTATGATGATGGTTAATAATGATAGTTATAATTTTGATCTCTGGTATTTCCTCTTGGAGGAGGTACATTTGGGTAATAATTGGTTTACTACTAAAATTTGGCTCTACTAATAGTAATAAATACTTGACCAACTAAAAGCAACCGCTTTACCTTAACCCCACATACAGCTAGTCCACTTAGCCAAACAGGACATTTGCTGAGTACGTTGATGTGTACTCACCCTTGCTTTACAAACCACCCCACCCCAGGTTGTCCCCACTGTATTCAGTGCTCGAAAAGAGATGATGGCAACATGGAGGACTTTGAGGAGATCCAGGACTACGACGAGTTCTAGTTTTTCTTAGTGGCAAACCCCCAGTTAGCTGCCTATGTAGGCCTTATCTACTACGTTTTGTATTTCCGCACTTTGATGATATTAATGACTATGCTATGTATTAGACTTTGTGGATGTCTTGGACATCTTGTTGTAATAAAAGTACCTTTCCGCTATTTACTTTGAGCAATGTGTGATGATGTCCAATTAAGTAATAGATGTGTATGTGAGTTTTTGATCCTGGCACATACATGGTTCGCATTCGGTTTGCCTTCTAAATTCGGGTGTGACATAAGTGGTGGGCTCTAAAGGGAATAGGGCATGCGGAGGTGGCCAAGAAATGTGTGGACGTGGGTGTGTCCACGGTGGGGGTGCGCGGGCGGGAGGTTAGGGACGAGGGGTCTGACGGGTGTGGTCCGCGGGCCAGCGAGAGAGGACGTGCGAGTGCTCAAAGAAAATGGCGTCGATAGGCCTAGCCCACCAAGCAGCGGGAGGGAGAGAGGGGGGAGAGGGCGCGCGGGCGGGATAGGCTAACAGGCGGGGGCCGCCTGTCAGCGCGGGCGGGCGCTAGGGCGTGGGCGCATGCGTGCGGGCTGGGCCTGCTGGGCTGACTTGGACAAAAATGGGGTATTCTATTTTTCCTAGAATTTCTAATGTCTTTTCTACTTATTTTCTCTAGGGGAGGCAGCCTTCCCCTGCACCTCAGCTAGAGATGCCCCCTGCACCACCACAGGGCATCCCGGCTGCTGGAGGAGACCCTGACGGAGACAACGACGACGACGACGCTGGTGGCAGTTCGAGCCACAACACGGAGCTCTTGGAGGAGCAGGAGCCTGAGGGATGGATCGCTAGACCCATCACTTGCGACGCCGCTCACGGGTGTCACTTCCACGACCCTCTCAACACCTTACTATGTCAGGCATTCGATCGACACACTTGGTCTATCGAGTATCGTTGTGTAGTCTACCAGCATCGTCGCGGGTTATACCCGGACCAGTGGGAGGCTACTTGCTTGGTGCGTCGTTCGGACAATGATCTCCAGGGTGAAGAGGCCTTCTCAGAGCGCTATTCTATCACTGAGTGGGATACTACCGAGACAGCCATGCAAGATGCAGCACGACATGCACTTTCTCAGTATTGCTCGTTGTTGAGTCAGGTAGCGAACGGCCTTGACCTCAAGCACTACCCTCGCTGTTCGACCAACAGTGCTGGAGGTGTGATTGTCTAACCTGTTGGTGAGGGCAATCCTAGGCTGAATAGCATGGTCAACCTGGTCGTCGTGCTCAACACTGAGCTGGACCACGCCCTTGATGAGTTGGGCAAGGTTTAGGCGGTGGTTGCGGAATTGGGTGCTGAGTGCGCAGAGCGCCACTATTTGGATGGTGGTTCTCCCACCCCTATCGGGATTCAGCACCCTTACCGTTCGCCGCCCCGTGGTCACTTCAATTACGGTACCCCTGACTGGAGGACCCAGATAGATTTGGATTCATAGATCGACAGAGTCGGAGTCTGTAATAATGCTTATGTCAGTGTCTTAATCTCAGTTAGTCTTAGTTAGAGTTAGTTTGCTTGTTACATGTCTTGATGCTTGTCATGATGAACTTGTAATGAAGTTGGATCTTTGTAATGATTGTCATCAAGGTGTGGGCATCCCCTACAACTTGGTGTAGTTATTAATAAAGTCAGTTATTTAGTTGGGCAACCTATTTACTTCCACTTTCCTCTTTATCTAAGAAGCTATGTTGGGAGTCAGTGAAGATGATCAATTGTTCAGTGCTATGAAGATTTTCCATATATCTTTTCTTAGGTTGAAAGACTGTAGAGTCAGATCTGATATGGGTGTGCTTTCTACAGATGTTTCAGAACAGACGCCGAGGTGCAAGGCATGCTCAGCAGGAGCAGCAGGCACCCCGAGAAGATGTAGCTCAACAGCAGTTGCCACCGCCACCCCCAATGACCATTGAGCAGATGTTCCTGATGCAGACCCAAGCAGTCCAAGCAATTGGTCAGACCTTAGCAGCAATGCAGCAGGTACAACAGCAACCACCCCCACCTCAACCTCAGGTGCATGTCCAGATGCCGCAGGTGCCCAAAGATAAGCGGGCAGAGTTCATGAGGGGCCATCCCCTGTCTTTGCCCATTCTGTTGATCCCATGGACACCGAAGATTGGCTGCATACCGTGGAACGTGAGTTGCACACTGCTTAGTGCAACGATCGTGAGAAGGTGTTGTGTGGACCCCGTTAGCTAAGAGGAGCAGCACAGTCCTGGTGGGAGTCTTACCTCGCCACTCATGCCAACCCTGAAGCCATCACTTGGGAGGAATTCAGGGACAACTTCCATCATTACCATGTGCCCGAGGGACTGATGATAGTAAGGAAGGAGGAGTTTCTAGCCTTGAAGCAAGGTCCGATGTCTCTTAGTGAGTACAGGGACAAGTTTCTGCAGCTGTCACGTTATGCGTCAGAAGATGTCAATATGGATGCTAAGAGTCAGTACCGTTTTCTGAGAGGATTGGTTGATCCCCTTCACTAGTAGCTGATGAACCACACTTTCCCTACCTTTCAGCATTTGATCGACAGAGCCATTATGACTGAAAGGAAGCACCGAGAGATGGATGACAGGAAACGTAAGATCGGTGAATCTCAGACCGTGAGTAGCAGCCGTTCCCGCTACTCAAGCAACCCACCTCAGCAATTCAAGCAAGGTCACCAGCACCAGCATCATAACCACCACCAGTAGTACCAGAGGCAGTTTCCTCAGCAGCAGCAACAGCAGTACCGTCAGAACAACCAGCAGGGAGGAAATCAGTATCAGCATCAGAGCAACCAAGCACCTCGCCTTCCTGCCCCAGCAACCAACCAGAACAACCAAGTAGCTACAGCGTAAGGAGGAGGTCGTGCATGTTTTCACTATGGGGAACAAGGCCATTGGACGAATCATTGCCCAAAGAAAGCAGCTCAGAAGTAGCCAGCTCCTAATGCCCCTGTCAGGCAGAATGCATTGCAACAAGGAGGTAACAACCGTGGGCAGCCTCGTGCCCAGTATGAAAAGGTGAACCACTTGGAGACCGACACCGTCCAGGAGTGGCACTAGGTACATTCTCACTCGAGTATCATTCTTGAAATGTGTTATTTGATACTGGAGCAACGCACTCTTTTATGACTGCATCATGGGTAGAATCACACAATATACCGGTAGCACCCATGTATCTAGCTATGAGGGTTAGTTCGATCGGTGGGAGAACACAAACGGATAGATTTTGCCCTAGTGCAAGAGTTCAAATAGGGGGGTAGAGTTCCCCGCTGATCTAATAGTTATGGGTAGCCAGGATGCGACTATAGATGTCATCTTGGGGATGAATTGGCTAACCAAATATCAAGCTAGTCTTAGCTGTGACAAGAGAACGGTGAAGTTAGTGTCCTTATCAGGAGAGGAAGTGTTAGTGGAGTTGGTCTTGTCTAGACCAAGGAAAGGAAGCTGTCACCAAGTCACTACCCATATTGAGAAAATTGAACCATCAGAAGCTATCAACGTAGCATTAGAATTCCCAGATGTGTTTCCCGAGGAGTTACCAGGTATGCCACCTGAAAGGAAAGTTGAATTTGCCATAGAACTTATACCTGGCATCGCCCCCATCTCCAAGAGAGACTATCGAGTGTCTGGACCATAATTGGTGGAACTCAGGAAGCAGATTGATGAGTTGTTAGAGAAAGGCTACATCAGACCAAGTACCTCGCCTTGGGCAGCCCCAGTGCTATTTGTGGAGAAGAAGGATGGAACAAAGAGGATGTGCATTGACTACAGATCCTTGAATGAAGTCACTGTCAAGAACAAGTACCCCCTGCCTAGAATTGAATACTTATTCGATCAGTTGAGAGGAGCCGGTGTGTTCTCAAAGATAGATCTGAGGTCAGATTACCATCAGCTCAGAATCCGGCCTTCGGATATACCGAAGACAACATTTATCACCAAGTATGGGCTATATGAGTTCACAGTTATGTCATTCGGTTTGACGAATGCGCTAGCTTACTTCATGTACTTGATGAGCAGTGTGTTCATGGACTACCTCGACAAGTTCATAGTCGTGTTCATTGATGATATCCTTGTATATTCCCAGAATGAGCAAGAACATGAAGAGCACTTGAGGAAAGTACTGTGGAGGCTATGAGATTGTCAGCTATATGCCAAGCTTAGCAAGTGCGAGTTCTGGATCAGCGAAGTCCTGTTCTTGGATCACAGTATAAACCGAGAGGGATTGGTTGTAGATCTGAAGAAGGTAGCAGCTATTATGGACTGGAAAGCACCGAAAGACGCCCGAGGAATCAAGAGTTTCGTTGGAATGGCCGGTTAGTATCGGTGTTTCATTGAAGGTTTCTCCAAGATTGCCAGGCCAATTACAGCCTTGTTGGCAAAGAAGGTTGAGTTCAAATGGACCCCAGTGTGCCAAAAGCCATTTGAGAGATTGAAGGAGAAGTTGACAACAACAACGGTATTGATTCTGCCAGATGTCCACAAGTCATTCTCAGTATATTGTGATGCTTCGTACACCAGACTGGGATGTGTGTTAATGTAAGAAGGGAGAGTAGTGGAATACTCGTCCCGACAGTTAAAGATTCATGAGAAGAATTACCCTACTCATGATCTGGAGTTAGCAGCAGTGGTTCATGCACTGAAGACCTGGAGGCACTATTTGTATGGGCAGAAGTGTGATATCTACACAGACTACAAGAGTCTCAAGTACATATTCACCGAGTCAGAGCTAAACATGAGGCAGCGAAGATGGATTGAGTTAATCAAAGACTATGAGCTGGAGATACATTATCACCCACTCAAAGCAAATGTGGTTTTAGACGCTCTGAGCAGAAAGAGTCAAGTCAATATGTTGGCTGCTCACCCCATGCCGTATGAGCTAGCAAAGGAATTCGACAGATTGAGTCTAGGATTTCTGAACAACATTCAAGGAGTGACAATTGAGCTGGAACCCACTCTAGAGCAAGATATCAGGAAGGACCAGAAGGATGATGAGAAGATCAACGAGATCTGACAGCTGATCATAGATGGAAAAAGCAAGGATTTCCGTGAAGATGCAGAAGGAGTGGTATGGTTCAAGGATAGACTGTGTGTTCCCAACATCAAATTGATTCGGGAACTGATTCTCAAGGAAGCTCATGAGACAGCATATTCTATACACCCTAGTAGCAAGAAGATGTACCAAGACCTGAAGAAAATATAATAGTGGTACGGTATGAAAAGGGAGATAGCAGAATATGTGGCTGTGTGCGACAGTTGTCAGAGGATCAAGGCATAACATTAGAGGCCTATAGGTTTGTTGCAGCCGTTGCAGATTCCTTAGTGGAAATGGGATGAGATCGGAATGGACTTTATAGTTGGTTTGCCTCGCACTTGTACTGGTTATGACTCCATCAGGGTAGTAGTGGACCGGTTGACAAAAGCAGCCCATTTCATACCAATAAAGACCACCTACAACAGTGCAGTGTTGGTCGAACAATACATGTCTCGGATTATGTGCTTGCATGGTGTCCTAAAGAAGATAGTATCAGATAGAGGCACCCAGTTCACTTCTCATTTTTGGCAGCAGTTGCATCAAGCATTGGGCACACACTTGAAGTTCAGTTCAGCTTATCACCCACAGACAAATGGTCAAACAGAGAGAACCAACTAGATTTCTGAAGATATGTTAAGATCTTGTGCTTTGCAAGACAAGATAGGTTGGAACAAGAGGCTACCGTATGTAGAATTCTCCTACAACAATAGCTACCAAGCCAGTCTGAAGATGTCACCATTTGAAGCACTTTATGGGAGAAATTGTAGAACTCTGTTGCATTGGGACCAACCCGGCGAAAGGCAAGTGTTCGGTCCAAATATTTTGCTTGAAGCCAAAGAGAACATCAGAATGGTTTGAGAGAATCTGAAGACAGCACAGTCCAGACAGCGAAGCTATGTTGACAATCGAAGAAGAGAACTGAGTTTTGAAGTGGGAGATTATGTCTACTTGAAGGTGTCACCGATCAGAGGAATCAAAAGATTCAGAGTCAAAGGCAAGCTAGCACCTCGATACATTGGACCGTACCAAATTCAAGCAAGACGTGGAGAAGTGGCATATCAACTCAGCTTGCTAGAGAGTCTGTCAGCTGTGCACTATGTGTTCCATGTGTCCTAGCTGAAGAAATGATTGAGAGTGCTAGAAGAGCAGTTGCAAACAGAGGACCTTGAAGTTCAAGAGGATCTGACAAATATTGAGAAGCCAACTCAAATTCTGGAGACAGCAGATCGGGTCACTCGGAGGAGCACCATTCGGATGTGCAAAGTCAAATGGGGCCATCACTCAGAAGAAGAAGCAACCTGGGAAAAAGAAGATGATTTGAAAGCTAAGTACCCTGAATTCTTTTCTAGCCAACCCTGAATCTCGAGGGCGAGGTTCTTTTTAAGGGGGATAGATCTGCAACACCCTGAATTTGGGGGTATAAAATTTCTTTCTAAGTATCTACCAAATTCAGGTGTTACTCTTCTCTCTCTCTAGTTTCTCTCTCTTTTCTTTTTGGTAGAATTAGCTTAATTAGTGAGGGATTAATTATTTTATTTTTTCAAAACAATATGAGTTATGAAATGTTGCATCATGCTGAGCTCCAAATATTCTTTGAATTGTTGCACATGTTTGATTTAATTTGAAATTGAAACTTGGTTTGAATTTGAATTGAAAACCCTAGAGAAAATAAATAGAAAAGGCATTAGAAATTTCAGGAAAAATGGAAAACCCCATTTCAGCCCAGGTCATCCCAGCAGGCCCAGCCCACGCGCTCTCTCCCCCTCTCTCCCTCCCGCTACCCGGTGGGCTAGGCCTGTCGGCGCCGTTTTCTTTGAGCACTCACACGGCCTCTCTCGCTGGGCCGTGGACCCCATCTGTTAGACCCCCCAGTCCCTAACCTCCAGCCCGCGCACCCCTGCCTTGGACACGCCCATGTCCGCGCGTTTCTCGGCCACCTCCGCATGCTCTCGCCCCTTTAGAGCCTGCACCCCGCTTTCCCACTTCCCCCTACTCATTTGCGCCCTCATCTGAGCTCCCTCGCCCCCTCTCTTGCCCTGTGCGTGCAACCAGGCAGCTCCGCCATCGCTCACCGAAGCCCACCGCCTGTTCCACGGCCACCTTGAGCCCCCGTCGCGTCCGTTGCCTCGGTGAGTTTCGCCTCACCGTCAGCAACTCGGGACACCCCTTGGTTCGCCCTCTCCTCCTCTAGTTCATCTGGTCCGCGCTCACCGGAGCATTTCTTGCGCTGCCGGAGTCCGCCGCCGTCGACTCGAGGCTTCACCGCGTCCCCGCTGTCACCCAGGCGCTCCTGAGTTCACACTCAAGGTGAGCAACCTCCCTATGCACTTCATTTGTCCGTTACTGCCCTAGTGTCCACGCAATTCCTCGCCGAAGTTGATCCGCGCCACCGTTAGACCGCTTCACTGTGTTCCACGCTCTCTGGTGCCTCGGTGCCGGTATTGCGCCCACGACTGAATTCGCTAGATCGCCCTGAGCACGCCTAAGCCCTTCCCCAAACCCCTAGAGCCCTGTTGTGGTTGTCCCCCTCGTCTCCGGTGAAACCTCACCGCGGGGTCGAGTGGCGCCACCGCACCCATGACCGGCTGCCGGTTGTTGGATCTCGGACGTCCTTCCGAGATCTAGTGGTCCGGGTTCAATTAGAACAGATCTAATCGCAACCACCGGATCCAGATCTGACCGCTCTCCTCTCACTCTTTCACCCGCGCCCTGCAGTTGGGGCCGGCCGGTCAGGCCGTCTCGCCCCAGGCTGCTGACAACCCTGGCCTGCTGATCAGCCCGCGCTCGCATTCGCGCGCGCGCGTTCGCTCGGCCAGATCTAATCTTGGTCGTTGCTCGCAGATCTGATGGCCGAGAATACCCTGTACCCCTTCACGTGTTTTTTTTGCTAAAGAGACCCTAAGTTCTCGGATAATAGAACCCGTCGTCCTTAGACTTTACATGCAGGCCCTTGGACTCTTATAAACAGACCCCTGCACTTTCAAATAATCACAGAATTGGACCTATTTTTATATTTCAAACTTCAAAACTTGTTTATTTCGTATCTTTTTATGAACTCCAAATTTAGTGATTCAAATTGCAAAATATTCATAGGAATATTCTCTGTTCAAATAAATTATGCTCATTCACAGTCTGTACACTCTAATTTTGTGTCTAAACTATAGGTTAGTGTATGTGTTGATTTATTCACTTAGTAAAATAAATAAAAGGGAAACCATTGTAACACCCCTGGTGTTACTGGCATTAAAACTTGAGCATAACATCATGTGCATTGACATTACATATGTTTGTTACACCTAGAGTGCATTCACTAGGTAAAAATTTCAAATAAGTTGTAATCATGTGGCTTGAGAAGTGCTTGACCCTAGGGTAGGATACTTAACCCTGAATTAGGACTTATGGGTGAAAGTGAAGCTTAAATGAGTAAAAATCTCATAAGACATGAGAAATGTTCACAAAGTATCACATGTGATGGACTTTAGTGGCACAAAAACCCTAGAGAACTCAAAACCCTAAAAGAAACCCTAGAAAAACCCTAACTAGAACCCTAAGGGGGGTAAATGTAAATTCTAGGCACTTTTGGACCAAAGTGCAAATGGCAAAGTAGTAATACACTAAAAACCAAGTAACTTTTGTATTGGAGGATTCCCAAGTTGTATGATGGAATTTGGACTTATTTGCAAAAGGGTCACATGAGTGCTATGTGACTAAGTCTGAAATTCAGTTGAATTGGATCATCTTTGGAGCTCTATATCTCCCAATTCATAAGGATTTTGCCCTAGGTCAACACATCAAATTTGCAGAGCTACTATAGGAGCATAACTTTGTTTAAGTCACAAGACATAAGTGCTGTACAAAAATTGGAGTTAAATGGACTCAAAGTACTGCTGTCAATCACCAATGAAGTCTGATACTGGTCTGACAGTGAGTTTTGATGAACTTTGGACTCGATTCAACCTCGATGGAGTAAGTAAATGATCAAGGTTTCTATAGTTGAATTGTAGCTGGTTTATAGGGCTACAACTTTGATACAGATGGATGATCAAGTTGCTACACAAATTTTGGAACAAATCGCCCCCAATTATGCTCGGTCAGGCGCTCTGAATGAGGTTCCAATTGTACAGTAGCTGAAAAAGATCCCCAGATTCATCGCCCTTCGCCGTCGGTGATCTCGTGCCCGGATTCGTGCTGGCCACCGTGATTAGTTCGCGGTGCAGAGTGGATAACTGAGGGGAATGAAAGATCTTAGCGCCCGGATTGACTTGGACTCGGTCGCGGTTGAGTTCACCGTACCCACTTGCTCGTCGACCCGTCGGGATAAGCCTCGCTGGCGTTGGTCGCTTGCTGCCTGTGTGCCACGTGCTTAAGCGCAATACCACGTCGCAGTGAATCGCCTTAGCATATCCGCTCATCACCGGTGGCCTTGCCACGGTGAAGGCCACGAATCACTTGCACCAGTGGCTTCTCCTCTCTCCGACCGCCAGCCCTTCTCTTCCAAAATCAGGAGCCACCGCCCTTGGACACTATAAATTGAGCATACCACTAGCTTCGTTAGGTAATCACGAAGCCAGAGCACTCACCCTTGCCTTCGATTAGCCCCCACAGTGCCAGGATTTCCTTTTCCCCCAATTCAATTCTTCGCGTCGCCGTGGCCAGCTCTATACAGGTCCGTTCACGCCCTCCTCGCTCTTGTTCTAGCACCCTTGGATGCTATAGATGCCTATTGGCCTAGCCAATTGAACTAGACCACGCTAGATCACTGAGAACACCTCGGTTCGTGCCATCACCGTGGACAGAGAGATTTTGAGCCCGAACTCCGCGATTGGTTGAGGGATTAGTGTCGCCGAGGGTGGAATTAGGTGTTAAGCAATGGAGAGGCCTAGTCGTTGCATTTTCCAGCTGGTATAAGCTCACCGGAGCTACTGCTCCACCGTCCATGGTCGGGGACCTCACCTTGTGAAGAAATAGAAAGGGAGGGGCCTTAGTGTAGATGTCAGTGAGACAGGGATATAGTGGAGAGGATTCTTTACGGGTTGTTCAAAATGCCAGGGTCCTTTGCGCAAAACAAACACCGCGGGTGCGCGCGCGGGCGCGTTTCCCTGGCCGTGGGCCGACCTGGACCGAATTAAGCCCGTTACTATTTATGCTTTCTCTTTTTCTTTTTCTGCCAGGATTAGAGAATTTATAGAAAATTCTAGAAAAATGCTAAAATATAGGACCAATTTTACTTGATTCCTAAATTCCTCTAGAATTTAATAAAAATAGTTCCAAGATTTTAGTCCAAACCAGGAATTATTTAGTATTTAAAAGGGCCTAAACCTATACTTTTGCAATTTTAGAAATTATTTAATAACTCCAATAATCTTAAAACTTTTTGGATAAGATTACTTTGATAATTAGAACCCATGGGTGAAGTTTGACATGTGTTGGACATTGTTTGATTCCCAAAACCCTAGTTCCTTAGGATAAAACTATCTAACCCTACTAGGGTGTTGACCTAGAAGACCCTAGTTTTCCTGGTGCACCATGAAGGAAAATTGTATTCAAGACACAACTTGATGTACCTATGTTATAATTGGTATTTGCATATTCATAGCATCACATGAACATTCATGTTTATATATGGTTATGTATAGAAAACGAGGAAGAAGTAGTGGTTGATGAAGAAGAGACTACACCACCAACTGAAAATCCACCTGTTGGGAACTGTTTTTATTTTGATATCTATGGAACAGAGCCCGACTCTCCTACAACACAAGGCAAGACCCGGTGCATTTATCCTTTCCTTGTGGTTTAATCTATTTATCACTTGAATGATGCATTAGGTGATAGGAGTTGAGTACTAAACCAATTGCTGCATTTCCTTCATTGGAACTGTTTACCATTCCTTGATTACCTATTTTTATTAAAAGGTTTTCTGATGCTTAGTCTTGCTTTAGAAAACAAAAAGATTTTGTCTTAAACAAAAGATGATGCTTTAGATGGGATGAGATGTTTTCAAAAATAAAACTTGATGATGGATCCATCATGGCCGTGATGGGTCCAACATCGGACAAGATGTACCTCTGCCAGGTACCAAACTTTGGGTTTAAATGATAAAGCTGAGACCGGGTGGGTGACTTGCACGACAAGAGAGTCTCAGTGTAGTGTCTCTGTCTGAGTCGATTAAGGACCGTGTCGATGTAGGCTTGATGATCGAGGACCTTTTAACTGGTCACATGCCTCGTCATGGGTAAGCTTTGCCTCGGGTGGACTAATACCAGAAAGGCCAACACGCAATGGGAGTGGAGAGATGGCGAGAGTAGCGTGTACCCTTCGTGGCAAGAGGCTGGACGGTGGTGTATCTGTGCTCTCGGTTGGCGTGAACCTGGTCTGCTCTTAAGAAACCAGTGGCGAGTTGACATATGCAAGGTTTAAGTGCTACATATGTCGTGTGATTGGAGATCCCCAGCTGGGTATTAATCGATTCGGATCGCCGTTACTTCTCGGATATGAAGACTTGGTCACTGCCCTACACGAAGCAATCCAGTAAAGTAAAGGGGTGATAAAAGATGACTAGTACAGGTCAAGTGCTTGAACTAGGGTAGAAAGAACTCTAGCTACAGGTAATGACTTAACTTGCTAATAAAACTGAATTTTTAAGGATTCACTATTAGTAAGCATTTCTGCAAAACGGAGTCTTCGATTCTTGAATAGCCTTACTGTTGGTGACTTGTTCTCAAGTACTATGAATTAAGAACAAGGCAACACAAAATGTTAAGAGTTAATACCCTTCGTCTTTCGAAGCATTATTCCCCATGGGGCATAATGATCTTCAGACGAAGGTGATGAAGGACATACCTTCATCATCATCACGCATGTTAATGAAAGAGGAAGCATATGTAACATAAAAGACAACATGAATAATTATACGACATGGATAATATATTCCTCATTATCATGGATGAACAGAAACAATATTGAATTATATTTATACCTTCGGCTTGACAGAAAGCAAAAGTCCAAGCGTGACGCACGAACAAGTACAAGTCAGCGTGAACAGTACAGGGGAACTGTTCATCTATTTATAGGCACAAGACGCAGCCTGTGATAAATTACATTCATGCCCTTTATATTTACTATCGATTTGTAGACGAAACTATGAGGACTAGATGGCCTTTTCCCCTTTAAGTTGGTTCCTTCTTTCCGCTATTTAGCCGAAGCTCCCTTGCGCGTAGCTTCAGAGCGACTCCATCCTTTGTCACGATCATGCTTTCCACATCGTTCATGCTTTTAACCCGAGTCCGAAGGTACCTGTCCATATGTCACACTTGGAAGATATTGTTAAATCACATTTTTGAGGACCTTCGGAGGACGAAGGTCCCCAATAGTAGCCCCTCGCAGTATTAATTTGTTAAGATAAAGAATTCAGACTACGACATGGACGAAGGCCTTAAGCCGAAGGTCCAAAAAACACCTTCCCTTTGCTAGAATAGCAACAGTCAATGACAAACGCCCCCCCAATTTGGAGCACGCTGAGCGTATAAATAAGAACTCGCACCAGCTGTATTTGATTCGCTGCTTGTGCCATTTGTTTTACTTTCTCAATTTCGCAACAATTGCTCACTAACGCTTGCTATTTTTTCAAGCTTTCTGAGCTTCGGCTAAAAAGTCGCATTTCTCGTCCTTGCTGAAGGAGAAATGTCTCAAGACAAGAAGGTTGTTGCTGAGACGAAGCTGACTGAAGAGGAGAAGCTTTTAGAGGAGAAGAAGGCTGTGAATCCCTACATTGCTGGATTTATTGAGTCAATGGCAAAAACAAATACAGAGAAGATTACTAAGGAGATACTGGAGGGATTGTCTGAAAATACTGGTGATAGTGACAGTTATGATGTAGAAAGCGGGGGCGAAGATTCTGAGGATCGGCCCTAGAGGCCAAGTCATACAATATTTGGGAAATCAACAATTAAACAGAGTCATCTTGACAATATGAGAGGAAGGTACTTTCGGGATATGTCTATTGTAAGAGCTGGTGGAGACAGCAACGTCCCTGCCCCCGAGGAAAATGAAGTTGTGGTCTACCGGAGCTTCTTCAAAGCTGGGCTTTGGTTCCCACTAAGCAGGTTTGTAGTTGAAGTGCTAAAAACCTACCAAATCTTCCTTCATTAGTTGACCCCCGAAGCCATACTGAGGATGGGAATCTTCGTCTGGGCAGTAAGAAGCCAAGGGATAGAGCCCAGCGCAAAATGTTTTTGCAGCATGCACGAACTTCTGTATGAGACAAAGGCCATGGGTAAAGAACAGTATCCCAACAACTTCGGTTGTTATGGATTTGTCGCCCGCGCCAATGCCAGCCACCTAGTGCCAACATTTCGAAAAAGATGGCCCGGAACTTGGATGGAAGAATGGTTTTATGTGAAGAACGACTTGACGGCGCGGGAGGACATCAGGGAGATTATCATGCGCCCCATATGGTCCCGCTTTGGTCTCCAAAAGCCAAAGGTTGAGATTGATGATGCTGCAGAAGCGTGTCAGAAGGACTTCGGCACTGTCTGCTTTTTCATTGGCACAAGAGATTTAATTCAAGAGCATATAGCATTTAGAGTGTGGCCGCTTGCGAAAGGCTAGGAAATGCCGAAGGAAATCATCATTGATCCTAGCGAAGGTGATTTGGTCCGGCTGAAATACACCTTCAGGTTTGGAGATAAATTTGATGAACCAAATGATGATTGGCTGAAGTGTATTGAAGTTACAAGTGATGAACTGCTTGGATCATATTCCAAGGCAGAAGATAATGCATTATCCACAGCCTTCAGAAGTCAGGGAAAGAAGAGATTGAATAGAGTTTTTGATGCTATTGGCTTCATCTACCCCGACTACCATTACCCGCTGCGGGGACAGGGGAAGAAGAGAAAAGCTGATGCAACGGTCGCCCCAGCCGAGCCTATGCTGAAGGCTACGAGCAAAAAGCTAAAGGTACTTACCCACCGGCCGCGTTACATTGAACCGGTCGTGGTTCCTAAGTTTGGCGCAGGGACATCTTCTGCTGCCGAAGCAAAGCGCGCTGCCTCAATTTTGTAGAGTACTGAAGAGCCGATTGTAGTGCCGAAGATGCCTATAGTCGGGCCGGCCGAAGCTAGAGATGGAAAGGCTGAAGAGCTACAAGTGGAAAAGGTGATAAAAAGCCAAAAATCTTGAGCCCACCGACAGAGACAGATTTGCCAAAGATGTTAAAAATTCCTGCTGCCACTCCTAGAAGGAGGATGGCCAGCGTATTAGACGCTGTTATAGAGACTACGAAGGCCTTGAGCCCTGCTCCTAAGAAAATTGTTGAAGCTACAAAAACCCAGGTCGAAGCCGAAGCTGGGCCTTCAATGTCCACCGAGACGGAGCCTACCGCGCCTGAGAACAAAATAGCAGGGCAGAATGTACCAGAAAAAACTGAAACTCCTCCTCCCGAAGCTCCGATCGAAGATGTTGACTATATTATTCGGCATGCTGCGAGAAAAAGATTGTCTGAAGAGGAAATTTTTGAAGCCAAACACTATGCCCGGGAACTAAAGTACTCAAAGGGGGCCTTAGTGTTTAATGATACAAACGAAGATGATTTCTTGTACTGTCTCCCGGACAATAAAGAATTATCCGTGTGCCGGGAGATGGCCAGAAGTATGGGCCTCCCGAAGCTCGAAGCTGGCCTTTGCGCCATGACGAAGGCTAATCTCGTAGATAGCCTTGCATACAACAGTCTGAAGGTACTGAAATTATGAATTTTGAAGCTTATGAACTCTGGAATGAAGTCTTTTACTCTGATGTTAATGCTTTATTCTTTCTTGCAAGGCTTAATACTTAGCAATGCCCTAAGAGCGCAAAAGAATGCTGAAGATGAGAGTTGCACTATAGCTCTTAACAACCTTCGAACATAGGTTATAAGGCTGAGAAACGAAGCCTCAGAAAAATACAAAATTCTACTTTCATTGGTGGATAAAGTAAAAGAAGATGAAGCAAATTTCAAGGCTCAAGCTGAAATTCAAAAGAATGAGATCGAAGACCTTCAGAAACAGCTGGCCGAAGCCAAAGAAAAATGTGGGCTCGCAGAGGCCAACCGAGATATTAGTGAATATTGGAAAAAATATTTAGAAAAAACAGTTGAAGAACTACGCGCATCCAAAGAAAGATGCTTCGAAAAATCCCTGGGCTGCGTGGAGAAAATAAAGGCTAGCTTCGCCAAAGTGGGTGCCTATTCTAATGAAGATAACTTTATACGAGGCGACCCTGAAGGTGTTATCGAATGAATAAGCGGAGAGGCGGAAGCTTTTGAAGAAATTTTAAGTGATCGCGGGGATGTCTGCGTGTTTTCCGGTGTGAGAGGAATTTCAGCCATCCTGGAGAAGGCAGGTTGCGATCATGTCAAAACCCTGGCTCAAGCCGAAGCTGCCTTCTCCAGGGATGACACAAAGGATCCTTCAGCTAAAGCAAGCTTAATGGGCGGAAAATTTTACACTGACATCTGGGCAAATGGCGGCCGAGAACTAGCTCACGAAATTATGAAAAAGAGTGAAAAAGACATCCATGACGCCCGAGCACAAGCTAAGTAAGTTGAAGAAGCTGCAGAGCGTGGGAGGCGCATAAGTATTGTTTCGCGACATCTAGCTTCGACATTTGTTTTCGTGACTTTGAAATAATTAATTTTTTCTACTGCAGCTGAACTATCTCCTCCATCGGAACCATTCGACCCCCTGGTCGACCCAGAATCGAAGAAAGCAATAGAGATCATCAATATGGCCGAATCCATTGTTGACGAAGTTGTTAACAAGTTGTTAAATGAAATTGCGGAGAAGGTCCTAAAAGAGGACTAGTACTTATTGTAAAAACATTTTTAGATGTTCAATGTAGCTTTTGCTGTATCAAGACTGTAATATTCGATGTGCATATTTTTGAATCTAATATGTAAATTATTTGTAATTTAGTTCTTTGCGATGCATGAAACTTTATATTCATACCGTTTTTGAGCCTTCGGCGAAAAAACACCTTCCCTTCTTTTCATGCTTCGTAAAGAAGAAAACCCGTGCTTCGTGAAAATATCCATGCTTCATAAAAACATCCCAGCTTTGTAAACAAAGGATCCCTTCTTTTTGCAATAGAGCTGACGAAGCTGTATTTCTCAGCTTACTTTGTGCCTTAGCTCATTTTCATTTTTTATAAAGCAGTCTCTGAAGGTCGACTTCGTATTCAATTCATGTCATCGGTGCAATATGATGTATGATGTGATGCTATGCAGGATGATATGATGATATGATGCGAAGAATGATGCTAATGCCGAAGATACGCACCCACACGCCCACACTAGAACACACCATCTCTGCGTCCCCTTAGGAACGATCAGAATATCTTTGCCGTTCATTTTTCGGCTTCACCGCTTATTTTTCGGTGTAAGTTCTGCATCCCCTTAGGAACGTCTTTTGAACTTCTTCGCCTTATATTTTGGTGGTATCACCGTTGACTTTTTGGTGTAAGTTCTGCATTCCCTTAGGAACGTCTTTTGAACTTCTTCGCCTTATATTTTGGCGGTATCACCATTGACTTTTTGGTGTAAGTTCTGCATTCCCTTAGGAACGTCTTTTGAACTTCTTCGCCTTATATTTCGGCGGTATTTGGCTCTGCATTCCCTTTGGAACAACTTTTGAGCAGAAAACTTACAATGCACTCCCTTAGGAACGACTTTTTTGTAGCTTCGTCAAAACTTACACTGCGCTCCCTTAGGAACGACTTTTGAGCAGAAAACTTACACTGCGCTCCCTTAGGAATGACTTTTTTGTAGCTTCGGTAATTTTCGAGCTTCGTAAATCTGTGAAGAAGATATATTTCACTATTTTAAGGAATTAAATCTAGATCTACATTACTTGTTCTTTATTGAAAAGCAAAACTGACATAGAATATAAGAAATTTTTCAGAGGTAGGATATTTCTCAATAAATGTGCTTTGATTCCGGCACAGTACTGTTGACTGTGCGAGCTTCGGATTCCTCCCTGAATTCCCATTGCTGTTGAGAGTGCTGGTGCCCTTCTGGCTGCTGGCTTCGGGAATAGGTCAGTTGTAGTGGTGGTGGGGGTGGTAGTTGTGGCCAAGAAGCCTGTGAATGGCTAGCCGAAGCACTAGAAGCTGCAGGATGATTGCCCACATACTCTGGTATGTAGGGAGAATGGCACGAAGCAGTGTGCAATACCTGCTTTGGCTGATTCTGCCGAGCTTGGGCTTCTGCTATCTCTTTTTGCTTCTGAATGGTGATTTGGCACATTCTTGTAGTATGGCCCTTGTATTCACCATAGAATAAACAGTAGATCTTTCTAGGCCGATCCCTAAATATTCCCCTAAAGCCCCTAGCGCCTCTGCCCCTTGGAGTTGGTGGCCTGAAAGAGCTTTGCTGTTGCCCCGAAGATTACGAGGTGTATTGCGACCTCTGAGGTTGACTCCCTTTGTCATCACTCTGAGTGGAATTATGAATTGACTTGGCATGCCTCGAGTGGATTCTTCCTCCGAAGCCCCTAGTCATTTCTGAGAATCTGTAAGCTTCTTCCCTTCTTTGGCGGAAGTCGTTGTCAGCCCGGATGTATTCATCCATTTTCTGGAGCAGCTTCTCCAGAGTTTGTGGGGGCTTCTTGGTGAAGTACTGAGTTGTAGGTCATGGTCGAAGGCCCTTAATCATGGTCTCAATGACAATTTCATTGGGCACCATAGGCGCTTGTGCCCTCAATCGCAAGAACCTTCAGACATACGCCTGGACGTATTCCTCATGATCTTGCGTGCATTGGAACAAGGCCTGGGCTGTGAGTGGCTTCATCTGAAAACCTTGGAAACCAGTCACCAGCATGTCCTTAAGTTTCTTCCACGATGTGATGGTCCCTGGCTGAAGAGAAGAATACCATGTTTGAGCTACATTCCGGACTGCCATGACGAAGGACTTCGCCATAACTGCAGTGTTTCCCCCATACGAAGATATGGTTGCTTTGTAACTCATCAGAAACTGCTTTGGATCTGAGTGTCCATCATACATGGGAAGCTGAGGTGGCTTGTATGATGAGGGCCATGGGGTAGCTTGCAGTTCTGCTGCCAAGGGAGAAGCATCATCAAAAGTAAAGGTATCATGATTATAATCATCATACCGTCCATCTTTGTTGAATAAGCCTTCTTGACGAAGCTCCCTATGTTGGGGCCTTCGATCTTGTTCATCTTGAACAAGATGACGCACTTCTTCAGTAGCTTCGTCGATCTTCCTTTGAAGATCAGCCAGCCGCGCCATCTTCTCCTTCTTCCTTTGTACTTGCTGATGGATTATTTCCATGTCTCTGATCTCTTGGTCCAACTCCTCTTCCTGGAGTGTTGGACTGGTGGCTTTCCTCTTTTGGCTTTGAGCCTCTCGGAGAGAAAGAGTTTCCTGGTTTTGGTCCAGCGGCTGTAGTGCAGCAGTTCCTGGTGCTGAAGCTTTCTTCAGCAGCATGACGAAGGTCAGTGCTTGCCAAAGGTGGTCAAAAGAGTTCACCGGAGGTGGGCGCCAATGTTGGTGACTTGTTCTCAAGTGCTATGAATTAAGAACAAGGCAACACAAAATGTTAAGAGTTAATACCCTTCGTCTTTCAAAGCATTATTCCCCATGGGGCATAATGATCTTCAGACGAAGGTGATGAAGGACATACCTTCATCATCATCACGCATGTTAATGAAAGAGGAAGCATATGTAACATAAAACACAACATGAATAATTATACGACATGGATAATATATTCCTCATTATCATGGATGAAGAGAAACAATATTGAATTACATTTATACCTTCGGCTTGATAGAAAGCAAAAGTCCAAGCGTGACGCACGAACAAGTACAAGTCAGCATGAACAGTACAGGGGAACTGTTCATCTATTTATAGGCACAAGACACAGCCTGTAAGAAATTACATTCGTGCCCTTTATATTTACTATCGATTTGTAGATGAAACTATGAGGACTAGATGGCCTTTTCCCCTTTAAGTCGGTTCCTTCTTTCCGCTATTTAGCGGAAGCTCCCTTGCGCGTAGCTTCGGAGCGACTCCATCCTTCGTTAAGATCATGCTTTCCACATCGTTCATGCTTTTAACCCGAGTCTGAAGGTACCTATCCATATGTCACACTTAGAAGATATTGTTAAATCACGTTTTTGAGGACCTTCGGAGGACGAAGGCCCCCAACACTTACCTTGACTCTCTCAAGCCAGCATATCCTTGAGAGTCTTTTCCTTTGACGGGTAAGACTTGCGAAAGTACACTTCGTACTCAGGGTTTTCGAACCCATGTTGTTGTAGGTGAGGAAACAACGGACTTTTGTTGTTTTTGTTCCAAGGTGGTGCCCAAGGAAGAACCTCAACAGTGAAGTGGTGACAGGAGGATGTTGGCCTCCCTCTTGAAAAACAATATACTTTTGTGCGGGAGGGGTTTTTGCCTTCCGAGTATGTAATAATAATACTTTATGCACTCATAGAACCCTGGTGTTGTAATAATAATAATACTCTCTCTATATATTGAATAAATGTAAGTTAAGTTATTGTAATTTGCTTCCGCTATTCTTTTCCTCCGATGTAATATATGCGTGACGGGTGAAGCGCTCTTGGGCAAGACAATGAGGATATAGTTACCGAACTTGTCGAGTGATTATGTGCATCTACAGGGTTGTCCAAGGTCCGTAGGACAAGGACAACTGTAGGTGGGCCTAATAACTTGGGAGGTTCCGTCACAACCATAGTGGTAAATAGATGTTTAATATTGTGAAGATAATAATATGTGAGGTATGAACATATCCCTGTTTAAATTTGATATCTCATTAAAATAAGAAGAATTAGATTATGTAACCATGGAGATAGACAACACATAAAGATTAATCAGCTGCTAAATGTGATTAGTTCACCCTATAATTTAAACTTCCTTTTGAAATTATACTTTTCTCTTGGGATGTGTTCCATTGTTTGTACATGATTGATGTGTTGTTCATTTGTTATTTACCAAATGTATTGAATGTATGATCGTTTATTTAGACAACGAGCAACCCGTGGTTCCTGAGTGTGTTGCCAAAGATCTCCTTGAGCAACAACCTGGTAAAGGCAAGTGTCATCTAACCTATTATGTCCTACATACTTTATAATTCACCATCCCACATTACATTATTGAAAACTAAGGATTGACTAGTTTGTATTTACTTACCCTTGTTTACCTTTTGGGTTATTCATGGTTAGCTTATGCTATGGCTTCAACTTAATCAATGAACATGATGTGAACATTTATGATACGACGATGTTATCCTGATGATGATATTGTGATACTTTAGGGGACTTAGGCCATTTTCCTGAGTACCTCTCCGTAAGGACCTGTTCGTGGAGTGACCACCCGGGATAACAGTGCAACCATGAGGGTGGAATGGGACGCTCTTAGCTGATTAATTAGATGAACCTAGGGGTGTAGTTGGCTTTGCCTGAGGGCCGTCAATGGGGGCCGGGGCGTAGTGCTCGCTCTGCCAAGGGGGATGCAGAGGTTCATTCGATTTGGTTTTGTTAGTCACCCACCTTGGGGAGGTGTACTGCGTTTATACGACTAGCGAAACCTAACGAGCAGTATGCACCAGGGGAGTCTTTGTAAAGGCTACGTAGTGTATCCCTGGCCATTCACCTCGGTAGTGAAGATTGGGTCTGTACAACCCAGCCTGGAAAGGGATCACGACTCATGGGTAAAGTGTGCAACCTCTACTGAGTGTTAGAAACTGGTATATCAGCCGAGCTCACGGTTAAGAGCGGCCTTGGGATTCTCTTTGATTAGAAGAACTTTGGTTACTTTTATGATGATGGTTAATAAGGATAGTTATAATTTTGATCTCTGGTATTTCCTCTTGGAGGAGGTACATTTGGGTAACAATTGGGTTACTACTAAAATTTGGCTCTACCAATAGTAATAAATACTTGACCAACTAAAAGCAACTGCTTAACCTTAACCCCACATACAACTAGTCCACTTAACCAAACGGGACATTTGCTAAGTACGTTGATGTGTACTCACCCTTGTTTTACAAACCACCCCCACCCCAGGTTGTCCCCACTGTATTCAGTGCTCGGGAGGAGATGCTGGCAACATGGAGGACTTTGAAGAGTTTTAGGACTATGACAAGTTCTAATTTTTCTTAGTGGCAAACCCCCAGTCAGCTGCCTGTGTAGGCCTTATCTACTACGTTTCGTATTTCCACACTTTGATGATATTAATGACTATGCTATGTATTAGACTCTGTGGATGTCTTGGACATCTTGTTGTAATAAAAGTACCTTTCCGCTATTTACTTTGAGCAATGTGTGATGATATCCAACTATGTAATCGTTGTGTACGTGAGTTTTTTATCCTAGCACATACATGGTTCGCATTCGGTTTGCCTTCTAAAATCGGGTGTGACACCAAGCCTCCACATGGACTACGGATCTTTCTCTTTTAGGGTAGACCGTTCGATCTCAATATAGCTTGGCTTCAAAGGCCCATCCTTCAGCATTTCCGCAACAACTTTTGACGATGAGGCCTTCGTCGCCTCAGTGGCCAACAAAGTGTCCTATCGCGCCTCTAAGGAGGTAGGGCTACTCAACTCCCTAGTGCCACCAATTTAGGCCATCTGAGCAGATGCAATGATCTCTCACTAAGAATGATTCAACCGAAGCTAACTATCGAAGTGCTCCTAAACAAAGAGCTTCGGAGGCACAACAAATTTTGGCAGAAGGTAGGTGAAGGCAGTAAATGTGATCTGCCCTCACCCCTCGCCCGGTTTTATACTAAAAATGCACGCGAAGCGACGCAGGGCATTGAAATTATTCCCGCCTAGCATCCCAGGCTTCCCCCAACGACTTAACTTACTTCAAAACACATCATTGTCTTCTTAAATAAGCTTCGAGAAGGTGTTTTTGGATCTTCGGCACAGGGCCTCCAAGTTATAATTTTGTGATCTAAGCTCGTTTACGAAGAAAATGAACTCATACCGCAAGGGGCTACTGTTGGCGGCCTTGTATGTCAGAGTTCACTCATTTAACCATTTACTTCGGCAAAAACTTGTCATTTGAGAAACCTCTACGTATGGATGAAGCGAACCTTCTTCCGGGAAGGTGTGCAAAAGAAGCTTCGCGCATGCACACAAGTGAAAATGTCACACCCGGGTTTTGGGGGCACTAAGACCCGGGCGTGGAACATAATCACCAAGTGTGCTGGGACCAAGTCTCACACATATGATGACTCATGGTACAGAAGCGAATGTCACATCTTTACTATATAATAGGAGTTCTATACAAAATAAATAAATAAATACATCATATGGAGACAATGATCTAGCAACCCAAAGTTGACTGGGAGACGACGACCTAGACCACTCGTGAACTCATCACAGCATCCTCCCTACGCCTCGTCCTGCGATACCTGTTCTTGACCTATGGGGGTTGTGAGACAGCAAGGGTGAGCTCACATACGTTCATCGCTCAACAAGTTGTGGGGAATAATGTGCATGAACTCACCAAAGGTGGGAGCTCATGTGAAGTGTGAGGCTTACCAAAGAGGATGGTTAAAGCTGAGCATTGCTTTTAAAGTTGGTCAAAATTTTATTATCAGTTACTAAGTGTAAGTAGATACCAACCCAATTAAGTAAGAGATCAAGATTAGTAACAACACCCACAATGCAATGCAAATGACAAATTGAGTTTAATTCCATAAGTTAATCATGTGAGGTATGAGCCGCTGATGACCGTGAGCACGACTGATATACCAGTTTTACACTCTATAGAGGTTGTGCATCTTTACCTACAAGTCGTGTTACCCATTTGCCACAGAGTTGATCAGACCCCATACACCTCTACCAAGGAAGCGAGGCAGGGTACCACTACGAGGCCTTTACAAAGTTCCACTAGCTTCAAAAACCCCGCTACAGTTTCTAGGAAGCGCAATGCAAGGATCCCCCATCTGACCGCCATCGCAGCAAAATCAGCCCAAGAACCTCCCTACACCGACCACTCCCTACTGCCTTTGCCCCTTTCGGGTAAGGTAGTCCTCCACTAGCTTTTCTAATTAGTCAGCAAAGGGCGTCCCATACCACCCTTGTGGTAGCACTGTTTTCCCGGGTGGTTGCTCCATGTTCCAATTAACGATATGATCTTATCATGAACAACAATTAAACATCAACATAATTGGACACATGATCATAATAAAACATTAGCTTCCCAAAACCAGGTAGAGCAATAGCAAATCTACCTAATAATTCATCTGTTTGCAATGTGGGGGATAAACAATGCTAGGGGAACCTATTAGGTCCCATCAAATTAACTTGAGCATGTCACAGTGATTAATAGCGAACATTATTAGGTAAAAAGAAGTGATCAAGGGCACAACTTGCTTGGGACTCGAGATTCCAGGTACCAGCTTGGTCTTCAAGATTCTCGTAACCTCGCTACTATTCATAGCAATACAAACAAACATGGTATAGGCAAAATTAACATCACACTAAACATAAGCACAAACTGCATAATAATATTCTACGTGTCGCTATGAGATCGTAGGTTCGAGAACCGCTAAATTCGGAGTAACGGTGATAAAGTTATGATTTTCTAAAGATTTTAGGTGTTCAATATACAGCAAACTAAGTGCAAAACTTTAATCTATGTTTCATGACAAAATAAGGTTACTAAGTGGTAAACAATATTATTATGAGTTCAATGCAACTGGAATAAGTCAATTTGGAGTTAGAATAAAGAAGTTATTGATTTATGAAGTTTTGGTTTTAGTTAATACATAAACACATTTTCTGATTTAATTTATTTAATTCAAAATCCAAACTAGATTGCAGTTACTATTTTTCAAGAGCAAGGGGTCTAAACTGCAAATACCAGGGCTCGGATGTAAGGTTCTTTTACGTAGGATGGATCACGGGTTAATTTAATAAGGTTCAGGAGCCTTTTTACAATTTCACGTTGTCGAAGGGGTACGGAGCAATATGATCCGTCCCATCCTATACCAATGGCCCAGATTAGATCCTGGCCCAAATGAATCAGCACACCCCGCTATCCGTTGGATCAAGGATCCACGACCCTCATTAATCTCGAATCGGTAAGCTCTCTTTCTACCTTCGGATCCAACATCGACGGATCACAACCCACCGTGCACTGACCGATCTAGGGTCAAAATCCGCCACTTCGAATCGTTTCCCCCTTTTAATCGCAACCACACGATATAGATTCGACGGTCCACACAACACCGCCCTCCCCCAACGCCCAACCACGATGGAGTTCCGATTCCGGCACGGTGGTGCCATGGTTGTGCATGCCAAGCAACGATCCCAAGGCCAAAACTCCAATCAGAGTAGTACTACGCGAGGCGGTCACAATCAAGAGTAATTCTAGGGTGACTTACCGATGGGGAGGCAGTGGGAGACCAGCCCGCGACGGGATGTGGTTCCGAGGATTGCCTACTCGATGGCAAGTACGTGCGCCACTTAACGGCCAACCCAAGGCTTAGCGAGGCCATGAAGACGCGTGGATTCCACCGTAGATGCCCCTCACCAACAACCCGAGGCCTAGGCGCCGGCTAACTGAGAGCGTAGACGACGACGGCAACTCCTCTTCTCCCACCGCGCTCCCAGCTCCGAGCAGCACCACGACGAGGAAGCTACCTGGTTTCCGGTTGATTGTGAGGGTCGCGCACCCGTTGTATACTTACAACAGCCGAACTGGCATCCGAGAATCATGGTCGCGCAATAGGGGCCCGACAGGGGATAAGCATCCTAGACAAGATCCACAACAACCCGAGCTAGAAGATGTTGCTGCTCCCCGGGTCCACCTACCAGTCTATCAACCGAATTGAGCAGCGGTGTGGGAGGATGATAATAGGGCCCCACGACGATCACGGCGACGTGGAAATGAAAGGGCCCGGCGTGATGATTAGCAGGGAGATGGGCCGGCCAGGGCAATTCGGCCCAAGCAGCGGGTATTCTCCCCTTTTATTTTCTAATTTCTCTTCTATTGTAGTTTTCTATTTTTCATTCAAGTAAATTTGAGTAAAGTTTAAATTCAAATTTAATTAATCAAAGGAAGACCAGCATGGGATGCCAATAACTATTTTTCAATTGAGTTATTTATTATCTTGGTTAAGCAAATGCTTCAACACATAAATAGTTTATTTAGAACAATAATCTATATTGCATAATTTTTATTGAGATATGATTTAACTTAAATTTCTTTAAAGAGTACCTATCAATGTATAGGTCAACAAAGGGATGATCTTAATTCACCTAGTGTTGTTTTCAGTTGATCCATTATTAAAAAAGATATTCATTTGGGAAACATGTTGTCGGTGTTTCGAAACCCGGGGGGTCCCTGGACCGACGAGTAAATCGTCGCCGCGTGCCCCAGCCCAGATGGGTCGGCGCGAGGCGGAACGCGAAGGGGAGAGAGAAGCAGCCGGAGGGAGACAGGCGTGGGAGGTGGAACCTGCGGCCTTCGTGTTAGCCCCGCGCCCAGGTCGGGTGCGCTTGCAGTAGGGGGTTACAAGCGTCCACGCGGGAGGGAGCGAGCGGCCTTGCGCGAGCGCCGTCCCGTTCTTCCCCGCGCGGCCAACCCTCTGTAAGAGGGCCCTGGACCTCCCTTTTATAGGTGTAAGGAGAGTATCCAGGTGTACAATGGGGGTGTAGCAGTGTGCTAACGTGTCTAGCGATGGAGAGCTAGCACCCTAAGTACATGCCATCGTGGCAGCCGGAGAGGTTTTGGCACCCAGTTCGTGTGATGTCGTGGCCGTCGGAGGAGCGCTGGAGCCTGACGGAAGGACAACTGTCGAGGCTGTCGAGTCCTTGCTGACGTCCTCTTGCTTCCGTAAGGGGGCTGAGAGCCGCCATCGTCACAGGGCATGCGGGGCACCATCATTACTCGTATAGTAGAGCGAGCCTGATGGGACGCCGGTCTTGTTCCCCGTAGCCTGAGTCAGCTTGGGGTAGGGTAATGATGGCGCTTCCTGTTGACGTGGTCGGTCCGCGTCCTAGGTTGGGCGAGGTGGAGGCTCCTCCGAGGTCGAGGTCGAGTCTGTCTTCCAAGGTCGAGGTCGAGTCCGAGCCCCCGGGTCGAACGAGGCGGAGACCGCCGGCTGAGGCCGGGGCTGAGTTCGAGCCCTGGGGTCGGGTGAAGCGGAGTTCGTCGTCCTTCGGGGTTGAGCCCGAGTCCGAGCCCTGGGGTCGGGCGAAGCGGAGTTCGTCGTCTTCCGGGGCTGAGCCCGAGTCCGAGCCCTGGGGTCGGGCAGAGCGGAGTTCGTCGTCTTCTGGGGCTGAGCCCGAGTCCAAGCCCTGGGGTCGGGCGAAGCGGAGTTCGTCGTCTTCCGGGGCTGAGCCCGAGTCCGAGCCCTGGGGTCGGGCGAAGCGGAGTTCGTTGTCTTCCGGGGCTGAGCCCGAGTCCGAGCCCTAGAGTCGGGCGGAGCGGAGTTTCCTATGACGCCTGAGGCCGGACTTGGCCACTGTTAGCCTCACTCTATCGAGTGGCTCAGTAGTCGGAGCGGCGCAGGCGGCGCTGTCCTCTTGTCAGACCGGTCAGTGGAGCGACGAAGTGACTGCGGTCACTTCGGCTCTGTCGACTGGAGGGCGTGCGTCAGGATAAAGGTGTCAGGCCACCTTTGCATTAAATGCCCCTGCGATTTGGTCGGTTGGCGCGGCGATATGGCCAAGGTTGCTTCTCGGTGAAGACTGGGCCTCGAGCGAGCCGAAGGTGTGTCCGTTGCTGGAGGGGGTCCTCGGGCGAGACGTAGATCCTCTGGGTCGGCTGCCCTTGCCCGAGGCTGGGCTCGGGCGAGGCTTGATCGCGTCTCTCGAATGGACCGATCCTTGACTTAATCGCACCCATCAGGCCTTTGCAGCTTTGTGCTGATGGGGGTTACCAGCTGAGATTTAGGAGCCTTGAGGGTACCCCTAATTATGGTCCCCGACAGTAGCCCCCGAGCCTCGAAGGGAGTGTTAATACTCGCTTGGAGGCTTTTGCTGCACTTTTTTGCAAGGGGACCAGCCTTTTTTGGTTGCATTTTGTTCCGGTGGGTGCGCGCGAGCGCACCCGCCGGGTGTAGCCCCCGAGGCCTCGGAGGAGTAGTTTGACTCCTTCGAGGTCTTCGTGTGTTTCGCAACACTTCGGCTGGTCTGGTTGTTCCCTCATGCGAGCTGGCCGTAGTCCGGGTGCACGGTCGGGTCCCAAGTTCTCGGTCTGGTATGTTGACGCTGTCAACGGGTTGGCCGGAGCCGGGTTTTGCGAGAGCAGCCCCCGAGCCTCTGCACAGGGTGAGAGGACGGTCAAGGACAGACTCGACTTTTTTACATACGCCCCTGCGTCGCCTTTCCGCAAGGCGGAGGGGGGGAAAGCGCCATGTTGCCCTCGGAGGGCGCCGAACATGGTGTCTCCGGTGAGCTGCTGGCGGGTAATCCGAGTGGACGCCCGTGCCCCATTTGTTAGGGGTTGGCTAGAGGCCCGGAGGCGCGCTCCAAAAGTACCTGCGGGTGATCTGCCGGACCCGGTCCCCTTTTGACGGGGTCCGAGGGCTCGATGCCTCCCTCTGATGGGACTCCGTTACAAGATCGTTCCCGCTGGTCTCGGAAATGTCCTAGGGTACCTCGGGAGCGTAGCCCGAGCCTTGGTTATGTATCAAACGTACCCAGGGTCATCCCTCGCTCTGTGTCTGAGGCGACTGTGAACCCTTCGAGGGCCAGCCTACGAACCCCTGATCAGTAGTGGGCGCGGAGCCCGAGTGGCCTGAGGCGGCCGTTGAACCCTTCCGAGGGGCCGGCCATCGAACCTCTGACCAGTAGTGGGCGCAGAACCCAAGCGCTCTGAGGTGGCCATTGAACCCCTTCGAGGGGCCAGCCTTTGAACCTCTGATCAGTAGGGAGGCTCGGGGCCTGTTTCCTTTACGGAGAAGGATCCTTTTCGGGGTATCCCCCTTTCCCGGTCCCTGTTGTAAGAGAGAGAAAGAGGAAAAGGAAAAGGATACGAAATCGAATGACGTGGCGTACCTTTTTCGACGCGGTCATTATGGCGAAGGCGAAGCGTCGCTTGCCTCTCCCGCCTGAGGCACCGCCTGTCCCGTCGCGGAGTTAATGCGACGGGGCGAGTGGTTCGCAAGGCGACCGTTGCGCGTGCGCGGGCCGTTCGAGGAACGGATCACGGGCGCGCCGTCTTCACGCCGTGAGAGAGGGTTCTCTCGCTGCCCCTGGATGGGACGTAAGCTTGGCTGACGACGTGACCGCTGCTCCTGCCCGCCTGCCACCGCCATTACTGCCAGCCCATTTTTGACCGCATTGACTATCGCGCCTGGCTGGCACTGCTGGGTCACACGCAGGGTTGCCTCGAGTCGCGGTATTGGCTCCGCAGTCGAGGAGGCGCGGTAGTGGCGCGAGTGGCGGTGCAGTTGCTCGCACGTAGCAACCGGCGCGCCGGTTGCATGACGCGTGGGCCTGGGCCTCCATGCTGGGTGTGTTGGAAGTCGGAGGGGCGCGCCCACTTGGCACGGTTGCATGCCGCCTGCATGGCTGTCCGCCCTTTCACCCGCTGGTCTGAGCGAAAGTGGAGGAGTGCTTGTAACCGCCGGGCGGTTGCGTGCACCGCGCGCGGCAGTTTGGCTTCTTCTGCCCTGGACCGGCCTGCATGACGCGTGGGACCCAGCCCCCGCACTGTAGGGGGGAGGACCTTGGAGCGTGTTGGAGAAGACTCAGCCTGCGATGGCTGAGGACACAAGCGGGGAGAGTCGCCTTTAAAAGGAGGGTGACCTCCTTGAAAGGCGGCCATGTCTTCGCGCTCCCTTATTGTAACGCCTCGAATTTTTGCAGTTGAATTTTTTCTTTTCTTTACTCGCCAAAATTCGGGCGTTACCTTTTCTTTTCTTTTTCCCCTCGCTAAACCTTGACCTTTTCCAAAGTTTTAGCGGGATTCGGTTTGGATTTCCCGTGTAAGAAAAACTCTAAAATACTTTGTGTTGTTTGATGCACCATGCCGAACCATGCATTTTTCGATTGCTTTGAAAGTGCAATTGCATTCATCTAGAAAGATCGGATTTCGAAAACCGGGAAATGGTCTTTTCTTTTTCTTTCTCTCTCTTTCTCTCTCCTCTTTCTCTCTCTCCCGCGCCCTGGGCCGACCCCGGCCGGCCCAGCCGCCCCTGGCGCCCCCCTCTTGGGCCCCAAGAAGCCCAGCCGCCCCCCCACCTCCCCTTTTCCCCTAACCCTCTCCCTCTCCCTCTCATTTTCTCTCTCTCTCCCTAAGCCGCCGCCGCCCTACCTCCTTGCCCTAGGCCGCCGCCGCCGCCCCTTGCCCGGCCGCGCCCCCTCGCCGTCGGCCGCCCCCGCTGGTGAGCCCCCCTCCCCCCCTCCTCCCTCCTCCCTCCTTCCCCCTCCCCTCCTCTCTCCCCCATTCGGCCATGGCTCAGCCGCCCGTCCCTGGCCGCCCGTCCCTGGCCGCGCCGGCCCTGGCCGCGCCGCCCGGCCGCCCCCGGCCGCCCCCTGGCCGGCCACGGCCCCTCCCCGGCCAGCCCCCCCCCCCCCCGGCCGCGCCCCCCTCGCCCGCCTGGCCCCGGCCGCCAGCTCGGCCGGCCTTGGCCCCAGCTTGGCTGGCCCCGGCCGCCAGCTTGGCCGGCCTTGGCCCCAGTTCGGCCGCCCTCCCCGCGCGCCCGCCCCAGCTCGGCCGCCCAGCCCAGGGCCGGTTCAACCGCCCTAGGGCCGGTTCAACCGCCCCCCCTCTGTTTTTTTTATTTTTTTTATTTTTATTTTATTTACTTTCTGTGATCACAATTACTTTATTTTAGGTAGGCTAATCATTGTTCATGCTATGGAAAATAGGAAGTTTAATTTAAAATTCCGTTATGCTATTGATTCACGTAGTTAATTGTTTATCTCGTGCAATGTTGATCAACTTAAAATGATTAGGTTTCCATTAGTATATATATAACAGAATTCTTTTGTTAGGAATCAATTGTAATTGATTATTAGTGCATAAACTTTAACCCCCCTGCGAGACCCTTTCCCGTTTGTTTCTTTCTAACCATAATAAATGCGATATCGAACGTCATACTTGATGCATATTCACTTTATTTGTTCCCTTGTATGGTGTACTGTTCTTTTGTATTAAATATGTGGATGGATGTATGTATGTTTGCGCTCGCATAGAGAACGATCCGGTCGAAGAGCCCGAGGAATTCGCAGGAGAAGCCCCTGAGCAGCAGTCGGTTGGTGGAGGCAAGTGTCCTTTGACCTATCTCTGTCCTATTCATTCTTTAATTCACCTCCCGCATTACACATTTATACCTAAGGATTGACTAGCTTTTGTTATCCATGTCCTTGTTTACCTATTTGGGTCAGATTATTACTGCTTAGTCTGATGCTATTGCCCAACTCTAATCAATGAACATGATGTGATTATCTATGATACGCTGTTTTCCCGTTCTTATTTATGATTATATTTGTGACCTTTAAGGGGACTCGAGCGATTTCTCGAGTGCCTCTCCGTAAGGACCTGTTCAATGGATGACCGCCCGGGAAAACAGTGCAACCATGAGGGTGGAATGGGACGCCCTTAGCTGAATAATTAGAGGAACCGGGGTGTAGTTCGCTTAGCCGTTGTGCCGTCAATGGGGCTCGGTGTATGCGGCTCGCTCTGCCAAGGTTGATTTGTCCCTTGGGGAGGAGTGCGGTACATTTAGGAAACCTAACGGGCGGCTACAGCCTCGGGGAATCTTTGTAAAGGCTTCGTAGTGAATCCCTAGCCATTCACCTTGGGAGTGAATAAGGGTCTTGCAAGCCCGGGCTAGAGAGGGAATCACGGCTTGTGGGTAAAGTGCGCAACCTCTGCAGAGTGTTATGAAACTGATATATCAGCCGTGCTCGCGGTTATGAGCGGCCAAGGGAGCTCCAGAGACTAGTGATACTTGATCAGAGATATTTTGGTACAGGTGGCAATGAGATTGATGGTTCTGATTATGATTATGGTATTGGTAAGTGGTATTCTTTCCGTTTGGAAAGGATACATTGGGCTAATAACTTGGGTTAATGTTAAAACCTGGCTCTCTACTAGTAAGTAATAACCTGACTAACTAAAAGCAACTGCTTGACTTACCCCCACATAAAGCTAGTCCACTACAGCCAAACAGGATACTTGCTGAGTATGTTGATGTGTACTCACCCTTGCTCTACACACCAATCCCCCCCCCCCAGGTTGTCAGCATTGCAACCACTGCTCAGGAGAAGATGAAGCTGTGGAAGGAGACTTCCAGGAGTTCCAAGACTACGACGAGTTCTAGGCGTGGGTTAGCGGCAACCCCCAGTCGGCTGCCTGTGAAGGCCGCATTATCTACGTTTCGTTTTCGCACTTTGATTTATTGTAAGAACTATATGGACGTCTCAGACGTATGATGTAATCGACTATTATTTCCCTTTTAATACTATTTGAGCACTGTGTGATGATGTCCATGTTATGTAACTGCTGTGTACGTGAATAACTGATCCTGGCACGTACATGGTTCGCATTCGGTTTGCCTTCTAAAACCGGGTGTGACATAAGTGGTATCAAAGTCGTGCTGACTGTAGGACCGCTAACCTAGAGTAGAATGGTCGTTCTAAGGATTATAGACCTCTGTCCCTGCCTTGACTTTGGTACCCCTTCAAAAGTTGGTCCTACTGACCAAACCTATGTTCTACTATATATTATACCTTGCTGAAAATTTTGTTTTATTCTGATCCTTCATTTATTTATGATTGATTATTATTCTGATCCTTCATTTATTTATGGTTCATTACTTGCTGGTCATATTAATTCTGTTCTCACCCTTTTGCTTGCGATGTCTTTTGTAGATGGCTCGACTTAGACACACTGCACGAAAGTCCGTCATCCCCTTCTTACCCTCCCGCCTTGCTGAGCGTCCGCTTCGCCGTCCCGTGGCCGGACAGTCCAGCCACTTGGAGAGACTGCACCACCGCCTGCATGAGGAGCAGGAACGTCGACGACAGGAGCAGCAGGGCTCTTCCTTCTCGCTCCATCAGGAGATAGAGTCTGTGAGGAGCTGCTCTCCTGTGCTTCCTCTGGAGGCGCCCCCTGCACCACCACTGGGCGTCCCAGCTTCTGGAGTAGCTGTTGGAGGAGATCCAGACGACGGAGGTGGCGACGACAGCTTGAGCCACGACATCGACTTCTCTGCTGACCATGAGCCGGAAGGATGGGTTGCTCGACCCATCACTCGCGACGCTGCTCGCGGGTGTCACTTCCACGACGCGCTCGACACCCTGCTACGTCGGGCACTTGACCGACGTACTTGGTCCATCGAGTATCGCTGTGTGGTCTACCAGCATAGTCGCGGGGTCTACCCGGACCGCTGGGAGGCGACCTGCTTGGTGCGCCGTCCGGAGAACAGTCTCCAGGGCGCAGAGGCTTGCTCAGAGCACTATTCTATCTCTGAGCGGGACTCAGCTGAGGCAGCCATGCAGGATGCTGCACGGCGTGCGCTTTCGCACTACTGCTCGGTTCTCGGTGGGGTAGCTGACGGTCTTGACCTGAAGTATTACCCCCGCCGTCCATCTGGCAGTACAGGAGGCGTGATTGTTTCACCTGCTGGTGAGGACAATCCTAGGTTGAGCAGCACAGTCAACCTAGCCGTCGTGCTAAACACGGAGCTGGACCATGCATTAGACGAGCTGAGTAGGGCTCGTGCTGAGATCGCCCTGCTGCGGGCTGAGCGCGCGGAGCGTCGTCACTTGGATGATGGTTCCCCCGCTCCCGTCGGGACTCAGCACCCGTACCGCTCACCTCAGCGTGGACTCCAGTCTTATGGCAATCCCGACTGCAAGACCAAGATAAATCTAGAACCATAGATCGTTAGAGTTGGATCTTGTAATTAATACGAAATATATATACATAGAAGCTTCAGTCTTAGCGTTGGTCTCGGTCTTAGTTAGTCTTAGTTAGACAGGGTAGTTTGCTATATCCTGTGCATTTATGTTTGTCATGATGAACTATGTTTGGTTTGGATCTTTGTAATGACTGTCACCAGAGTGTGGGTATCCCCTGCATTTTGGTTTACATATTATGTTAATGGAGTTAGTTATATAGTTGGGAAAACCTTTATTCCACTTTCCTCTTTATCTGAGAAGCTGTGTGGTCTGTGTTGGAGATCAGTGAAGATGCTCATCTGTTCAGTGCTGTTGGAGAATTCTATACTCTTTTCTTATGCTGCAAGATTTGCCAGATCAGTTCTGATGTGTGGTTGCGTTCTGCAGATGTCAGAGAACAGGCACAGAGGAGGAAGGCGTGCTCAGCAGGAGCAAGCCGGTCAGCAAGATGAGGCGCCCCAGCAGCAGCAGCTGCCGCCCCCGCCCCCGATGTCCATCGAGCAGATGTTTCTGATGCAGACTCAGGCAGTTCAGGCCATCGGTCAGACTCTGGCCGCCATTCAGCAGCAGGAGCAGGAAGCACCACCCCAGCCTCAGATGCCCAGAGACAAGCGTGCTGAATTCATGAGAGGTCATCCACCTACGTTCGCTCACTCTTCTGACCCCATGGATGCTGAAGATTGGCTGCGCACTGTGGAGCGGGAGTTGCATACCGCTCAGTGTGATGACAGGGAGAAAGTCTTGTATGGTCCCCGTCTGTTGAGAGGAGCAGCCCAATCATGGTGGGAGTCTTACCTCGCCACCCATGCCAACCCCGATGCCATCACCTGGGAAGAGTTTAGAGGTAGCTTTCGTCAGTACCATGTGCCTGTAGGTCTGATGACAGTGAAGGAGGAGTTCCTGGCCCTTAAGCAAGGGTCATCATCTGTCAGTGAGTATCGAGACAGGTTTCTGCAGTTGTCTCGCTATGCTCCTGAAGATGTCAACACTGACGCCAAGCGACAGTACCGTTTCTTGAGAGGCTTGGTTGACCCCCTGCAGTATCAACTGATGAATCATACCTTCCCGACATTCCAGCACCTGATTGACAGAGCAATCATGACAGAAAGGAAGCGTAAGGAGATGGAGGATCGTAAGCGCAAGATCAGTGGACCCCAGTCTGGAAGCAGCAGCCGTCCTCGTTTTTCAGGCAATCAACCTCAGCAGTTCAGGCAGAACCAGCGTCCACCTCAGCAGCATCAGCAGCGTCAGCAGTATCAGCAGTTCCAAAGGCAGTATCCCCAGCATCAGTACCAGAATCGTCAGAGCAATCAGTCAGGAGGAGGTCAGTTTCAGAGGCAGAATCAGCAGACACCTCGTCTTCCTGCCCCAGCAAGCCAGCAGAACAGTCAGGCAGCACCAGCTCAGGTTGGAAACAGAGCATGTTTCCACTGTGGAGAGCAAGGCCACTGGGTGATGCAATGTCCGAAGAAGGCAGCCCAGCAGCAGTCAGGCCCCAATGCCCCAGCAAAGCAGAATGTGTCTCAGCCTGGAGCAGGCAACCGCCCTCAGCAGCGCTATAATCGTGGAAGATTGAATCACTTGGAGGCTGAAGCAGTTCAGGAGACCCCCGGCATGACAGTAGGTATGTTCCCAGTCGACTCCCATATTGCAGAAGTGTTATTTGATACTGGAGCAACGCATTCTTTTATTACTGCATCATGGGTAGAAGCACATAATCTTCCAATTACTGCCATGTCAACCCCCATTCAAATTGACTCAGCTGGTGGTAGAATTCGAGCCGATAGCATATGTTTGAATGTAAGTGTGGAAATAAGGGGGATAGCGTTTCCCGCTAACCTTATAGTAATGGGTACTCAGGGAATAGATGTCATCCTAGGGATGAATTGGCTAGATAAGTATCAGGCAGTTATCAGTTGTGATAAAAGGACGATCAAATTGGTGTCCCCACTAGGAGAGGAAGTGGTGACCGAGTTAGTCCCGCCTGAGCCAAAGAAAGGAAGTTGTTATCAGATGGCTGTCGATAGCAGTGAAGCAGACCCAATTAAGAGTATCAAGGTTGTGTCTGAATTCCCAGATGTGTTTCCAAAGGATTTACCGGGTATGCCACCAGAGCGGAAAGTTGAGTTTGCCATAGAGCTTCTTCCTGGAACCGCCCCTATCTTTAAGAGAGCTTACAGAATATCTGGACCAGAGTTGGTTGAGCTTAAGAAGCAGATTGATGAGCTGTCAGAGAAAGGTTACATCCGGCCAAGCACCTCGCCTTGGGCCGCCCCTGTCTTGTTTGTGGAGAAAAAAGATGGCACCAAGAGGATGTGTATCGATTATCGAGCTTTGAATGAAGTCACGATCAAGAACAAGTATCCCTTGCCCAGAATAGAAGATCTGTTTGACCAGTTGAGAGGAGCCAGTGTGTTCTCCAAGATTGATCTGAGGTCAGGTTATCATCAGCTCAGGATCCGGCCTTCGGACATTCCGAAGACGGCATTCATTACCAAGTATGGGTTATATGAGTTCACGGTGATGTCTTTTGGTTTGACCAATGCACCGGCGTTCTTTATGAACTTGATGAACAGTGTGTTCATGGATTATCTCGATAAGTTTGTGGTGGTATTCATTGATGATATTCTGGTTTATTCTCAAAGTGAAGAAGAGCATGCAGATCATTTGAGGATGGTATTGCAGAGATTGCGAGAGCACCAGTTGTATGCAAAGTTGAGCAAGTGTGAGTTCTGGATCAGTGAAGTTCTGTTCTTGGGTCACATAATCAACAAAGAAGGATTGGCTGTGGATCCGAAGAAAGTGGCAGACATTATGAACTGGAAAGCGCCAACGGATGCCCGAGGAATCAAGAGCTTCATTGGAATGGCCGGATATTATCGGCGATTCATTGAAGGGTTTTCGAAGATTGTGAAACCAATGACAGCGTTGCTAGGCAACAAGGTTGAGTTCAAGTGGACCCAGAAATGCCAAGAGGCCTTCGAAGCGCTGAAAGAGAAGTTGACAACAGCGCCTGTCCTAGTCTTGCCTGATGTGCACAAGCCCTTCTCTGTGTACTGTGATGCTTGTTACACAGGTTTGGGATGCGTGTTGATGCAAGAGGGAAGAGTTGTGGCTTACTCGTCCCGACAGTTGAAGGTTCATGAGAAGAACTACCCAATCCATGACCTAGAGTTGGCAGCAGTGGTTCACGCACTTAAGACATGGAGGCACTATCTGTATGGACAGAAATGCGATGTTTACACAGACCACAAGAGTCTGAAGTACATATTCACTCAGTCAGAATTGAACATGAGGCAACGAAGATGGTTAGAGTTGATCAAAGACTATGAGTTGGAGATCCATTACCATCCAGGCAAAGCGAACGTAGTGGCAGATGCTTTGAGCAGAAAGAGTCAAGTCAATCTGATGGTCGCTCGTCCGATGCCTTATGAGTTGGCTAAGGAGTTCGACAGGTTGAGTCTCGGATTTTTGAACAATTCGCGAGGAGTCACAGTTGAATTGGAACCTACCTTGGAGCGAGAAATCAAAGAAGCGCAGAAGAATGATGAGAAAATCAGTGAGATTCGGCGACTAATTCTAGATGGCAGAGGCAAAGATTTTCGAGAAGATGCAGAAGGCGTGGTATGGTTCAAAGACCGCTTGTGTGTTCCCAATGTCCAGTCCATTCGGGAGTTGATTCTCAAGGAAGCTCATGAGACAGCTTATTCGATTCACCCTGGCAGTGAGAAGATGTATCAGGATCTGAAGAAGAAATTCTGGTGGTATGGAATGAAGAGGGAAATCGCAGAGCACGTGGCTATGTGCGATAGTTGCCGAAGAATTAAGGCAGAGCACCAGAGACCTGCTGGATTGTTGCAACCGTTGCAGATCCCTCAGTGGAAATGGGATGAGATCGGGATGGATTTCATAGTCGGATTGCCTCGCACTCGAGCCGGCTACGATTCCATTTGGGTAGTAGTGGACCGTTTGACCAAGTCAGCCCACTTCATACCTGTCAAGACCACCTACAGCAGCGCAGTATTGGCAGAGTTGTATATGTCTCGGATCGTTTGTCTTCATGGTGTGCCAAAGAAGATAGTGTCAGACAGAGGAACGCAGTTCACCTCTCATTTCTGGCAGCAGTTGCATGAAGCCTTGGGCACACATCTGAATTTCAGTTCAGCTTATCACCCGTAGACAGATGGCCAGACTGAAAGAACCAATCAAATCCTTGAAGACATGTTGAGAGCCTGTGCGTTGCAAGATCAGTCCGGATGGGACAAGCGATTGCCTTATGCAGAGTTTTCCTATAACAACAGTTACCAGGCCAGTTTGAAGATGTCACCATTTCAAGCGCTCTATGGAAGGAGTTGTAGAACTCCGTTGCAATGGGATCAGCCTGGAGAGAAGCAAGTGTTTGGGCCAGACATTTTGCTTGAAGCTGAGGAGAACATCAAGATGGTCCGAGAGAATCTGAAGATAGCGCAATCGAGGCAGCGAAGCTATGCAGACACAAGAAGAAGAGAGCTGAGTTTCGAAGTCGGAGACTTTGTCTATCTGAAAGTGTCACCGATCAGAGGAGTCAGAAGGTTCAGAATCAAAGGCAAGCTAGCACCCCGCTACATTGGTCCGTACCAGATCCTCTCAAAGCGTGGAGAAGTGGCCTATCAGCTCAGTCTGCCAGAGAATTTGTCAGCTGTGCATGATGTCTTTCATGTGTCTCAGTTGAAGAAGTGCTTGCGTGTGCCAGAAGAGCAGTTGCCAGTGGAAGGTCTGGAAGTCCAGGAGGACTTGACCTATGTCGAGAAGCCAGCTCAGATTCTTGAGGTTGCAGATAGAGTCACCCGAAGGAAGACCATCAGAATGTGCAAAGTCAGATGGAGTCACCACTCTGAGGAAGAAGCAACCTGGGAGCGTGAAGATGATTTGATGGCCAAGTACCCAGAGCTCTTTGCTAGCCAGCCCTGAATCTCGAGGGCGAGATTCTTTTAAGGGGGATAGGTTTGTAACGCCCCGAATTTTTGCAGTTGAATTTTTTCTTTTCTTTACTCGCCAAAATTCGGGCGTTACCTTTTCTTTTCTTTTTCCCCTCGCTAAACCTTGACCTTTTCCAAAGTTTTAGCGGGATTCGGTTTGGATTTCCCGTGTAAGAAAAACTCTAAAATACTTTGTGTTGTTTGATGCACCATGCCGAACCATGCATTTTTCGATTGCTTTGAAAGTGCAATTGCATTCATCTAGAAAGATCGGATTTCGAAAACCGGGAAATGGTCTTTTCTTTTTTTTTCTCTCTCTTTCTCTCTCCTCTTTCTCTCTCTCCCGCGCCCTGGGCCGACCCCGGCCGGCCCAGCCGCCCCTGGCGCCCCCCTCTTGGGCCCCAAGAAGCCCAGCCGCCCCCCCCCCCCCACCTCCCCTTTTCCCCTAACCCTCTCCCTCTCCCTCTCATTTTCTCTCTCTCTCCCTAAGCCGCCGCCGCCCTACCTCCTTGCCCTAGGCCGCCGCCGCCGCCCCTTGCCCGGCCGCGCCCCCTCGCCGTCGGCCGCCCCCGCTGGTGAGCCCCCCTCCCCCCCTCCTCCCTCCTCCCTCCTTCCCCCTCCCCTCCTCTCTCCCCCATTCGGCCATGGCTCAGCCGCCCGCCCCTGGCCGCCCGTCCCTGGCCGCGCCGGCCCTGGCCGCGCCGCCCGGCCGCCCCCGGCCGCCCCCTGGCCGGCCACGGCCCCTCCCCGGCCAGCCCCCCCCCCCGGTCGCGCCCCCCTCGCCCGCCTGGCCCCGGCCGCCAGCTCGGCCGGCCTTGGCCCCAGCTCGGCTGGCCTCGGCCGCCAGCTCGGCTGGCCCCGGCCGCCAGCTCGGCCGGCCTTGGCCCCAGTTCGGCCGCCCTCCCCGCGCGCCCGCCCCAGCTCGGCCGCCCAGCCCAGGGCCGGTTCAACCGCCCTAGGGCCGGTTCAACCGCCCCCCCTCTGTTTTTTTTTATTTTTTTTATTTTTATTTTATTTACTTTCTGTGATCACAATTACTTTATTTTAGGTAGGCTAATCATTGTTCATGCTATGGAAAATAGGAAGTTTAATTTAAAATTCCGTTATGCTATTGATTCACGTAGTTAATTGTTTATCTCGTGCAATGTTGATCAACTTAAAATGATTAGGTTTCCATTAGTATATATATAACAGAATTCTTTTGTTAGGAATCAATTGTAATTGATTATTAGTGCATAAACTTTAACCCCCCTGCGAGACCCTTTCCCGTTTGTTTCTTTCTAACCATAATAAATGCGATATCGAACGTCATACTTGATGCATATTCACTTTATTTGTTCCCTTGTATGGTGTACTGTTCTTTTGTATTAAATATGTGGATGGATGTATGTATGTTTGCGCTCGCATAGAGAACGATCCGGTCGAAGAGCCCGAGGAATTCGCAGGAGAAGCCCCTGAGCAGCAGTCGGTTGGTGGAGGCAAGTGTCCTTTGACCTATCTCTGTCCTATTCATTCTTTAATTCACCTCCCGCATTACACATTTATACCTAAGGATTGACTAGCTTTTGTTATCCATGTCCTTGTTTACCTATTTGGGTCAGATTATTACTGCTTAGTCTGATGCTATTGCCCAACTCTAATCAATGAACATGATGTGATTATCTATCATACGCTGTTTTCCCGTTCTTATTTATGATTATATTTGTGACCTTTAAGGGGACTCGAGCGGTTTCTCGAGTGCCTCTCCGTAAGGACCTGTTCAATGGATGACCGCCCGGGAAAACAGTGCAACCATGAGGGTGGAATGGGACGCCCTTAGCTGAATAATTAGAGGAACCGGGGTGTAGTTCGCTTAGCCGTTGTGCCGTCAATGGGGCTCGGTGTATGCGGCTCGCTCTGCCAAGGTTGATTTGTCCCTTGGGGAGGAGTGCGGTACATTTAGGAAACCTAACGGGCGGCTACAGCCTCGGGGAATCTTTGTAAAGGCTTCGTAGTGAATCCCTAGCCATTCACCTTGGGAGTGAATAAGGGTCTTGCAAGCCCGGGCTAGAGAGGGAATCACGGCTTGTGGGTAAAGTGCGCAACCTCTGCAGAGTGTTATGAAACTGATATATCAGCCGTGCTCGCGGTTATGAGCGGCCAAGGGAGCTCCAGAGATTAGTGATACTTGATCAGAGATATTTTGGTACAGGTGGCAATGAGATTGATGGTTCTGATTATGATTATGGTATTGGTAAGTGGTATTCTTTCCGTTTGGAAAGGATACATTGGGCTAATAACTTGGGTTAATGTTAAAACCTGGCTCTCTACTAGTAAGTAATAACCTGACTAACTAAAAGCAACTGCTTGACTTACCCCCACATAAAGCTAGTCCACTACAGCCAAACAGGATACTTGCTGAGTATGTTGATGTGTACTCACCCTTGCTCTACACACCAATCCCCCCAGGTTGTCAGCATTGCAACCACTGCTCAGGAGAAGATGAAGCTGTGGAAGGAGACTTCCAGGAGTTCCAAGACTATGACGAGTTCTAGGCGTGGGTTAGCGGCAACCCCCAGTCGGCTGCCTGTGAAGGCCGCGTTATCTACGTTTCGTTTTCGCACTTTGATTTATTGTAAGAACTATATGGACGTCTCAGACGTATGATGTAATCGACTATTATTTCCCTTTTAATACTATTTGAGCACTGTGTGATGATGTCCATGTTATGTAACTGCTGTGTACGTGAATAACTGATCCTGGCACGTACATGGTTCGCATTCGGTTTGCCTTCTAAAACCGGGTGTGACACTTATGCACCGTGTCTTTCCACCTTCTGAGCCCCCGGATGGGGGACGCCCTCAATCCTTCCGCCTTGTCGTCGGAGGGATGCAACTTTGTGGAAGTTGGTACCTTTCAGCCATCGTTCGGCTTCAAGGATTTTCATCACGCAGCCCGGCTGCATCCCCTCGCCGGTGGTCACCCAAGACGGTGACCTCCAGCTTGATGGCGGGGAGAAGCGAACAGGGCTGCGGCCTCTGCCCCTCCCTCAGCTTCAAGGATGTTCATCATCAGTGCTGGGGAGGGGATTGTGCCGAGTTGGGGTCGGTCTCTGCACGGGCGGCGGCCCGCTCCTTCCCTCAGTGATCGGGGGGAAGGGCGTTCGCCGTTCGTGGCGTTGGCAGCTGCCGCGTGCCTGGCTCTCTGAGCCGAGTGGCTTCGGA
This sequence comes from Zea luxurians, assembly GCA_029449295.1. Classification (NCBI taxonomy): domain Eukaryota; kingdom Viridiplantae; phylum Streptophyta; class Magnoliopsida; order Poales; family Poaceae; genus Zea; species Zea luxurians. The sequence goes on along the minus strand of JAOPSE010000001.1, from coordinate 35,432,285 downwards.
GCCGCTCCCGGCGCCGCCTTCCGCCACGGCAGCCGGAAGAGGTTCCTCCGCCGACGAGCTAGTCGGTGCCGCCCACGAACTGACCTCCAACTCTACGGCCTTCTGCCCGTCCTTGCCTCTCGAGTGAGGGCATGGGTGAGGGCCTCATGGCAGCAGCATCCGCCCTGAGGTCATCGCTGCTGCTGTTCGGCCCCCCGGAGCAGAAGTCGTCGTCGTCGCCGCTGCTGGAGCGGGTGACGGTGAGCCGTTCGTCGGTCTTCTGTTGCTCCGCAGCCCCCCAACCGTGTGGGGTTGTTCGTACCTGCGGAGGTGGAACCGGAGTTCCATTTGTAATGGCACTTCGAGTGTCGGTGTCTTGTTCATTGCGGCTGTTGGGGCCTGAACATGTATGTATTTTCGGCGCAGAGCCGTGTTTTTTCTTCACTTCGAGCACTAAGACTCGCCTGTTGGTTATCTGAACCGCTTCACCAAGCGTGAGTCGCCTCGTGTGAAGGTGACGAGTGAGGTATCCGTATCCCGGAGGCGTGGGAGTCCCTCGGCTCGGTCGGCCTTGCTGTCCGAGGCTTCTCTTGCTTAGTTAAAGGAACCCTCGGCCGCTCTTCGATGAGCTGAAGCCGGAGGTAGCGGTGTCAGCACGGACAGAGGCAGAGTTGGCTTCGAAAAGAAGATGTGGTTGGCCGGAGCCTGGCCGGGTCGTCCACTGGCGGGACCGACGCCGGAGTTGAGCTGTCGAGGCCTCAAGCCGGGCTGATGTCTTCGGGGGACAGCTGGCCGAGGCCTCGGGGTGGCCGGCCGAGCCGTCTGCTCGAGCCGGATTCCTGGAGAAGACCCTGGCGGCGATGGCCTGGGTGTGGTGCTGATGTCGCCCTTCAGAGTGGAAGTCCTCCAACCGCGTCACCGTCCGAGGCTAGGTCGGACTTTGCCGAAGGTGTAGTTGACGCCGAGGGTGCTGCTGCCCCCTTCAACTGTCGACGTCCGAGCCTGCAGGATCGGGTTGTCTTGTAGTGTGTGTATGTTTTCTATGGCCGCCGAGGCCCAAACACACTGTCGTCGTGTTGTAAAGCTGCGTTTCTTTTCCTCTTGTTTCGAGTATCCGGACTTATTTGTCGGTAACAGAATTGTTTGTGCGGGCGAGAGTTGCTTTTCACGGAAGGTGATGAGTGAGGTATCCGTATCCCGGAGGCATAGGAGTCCCTCGGCTCGGTCGGCCTTGCCACTTACGCGCACTCTTACTCGTCCATAGGGTTCTGTCACCGACGCAGTCAAGAAGGCCCGGAAAACCATTCTGGCAGAGAAGCTTTCGAGCGTGAAGACTTGTTCGGTCCGCGGAATCACTTATCCGAGCGTGAGTTACTTATCGCAGAAGGTGATGAGTGAGGTATCCGTATCCCGGAGGCGTAGGAGTCCCTCGGCTCGGTCAGCCTTGGCTGCTTACGTGTACTCCGTCGTTTTTAGGATCCACTTTCGAAGTAGTCGAAAAGCACGAAAGGCATTCTGGTAGAAAAGATTTTTTTCTTTTTTCGAGGAAAATTTCGACGCAGAGGGGGTTCCCCCCTTCTAGCCCCCGAGGGAGGGTCGGGCTTTGCCGAGGCAAGGCTGACCCTTCCTTGACGACCAGACTTTGTGTGTGAACGTGGTGTACGAATAACTTGGAAGCATCTTAAGGGTAGAAGCGACGTAGCTGTTGGATGTTCCAAGCGTTGCTGTAGACCTTGCCTTGACTGTTGGCCAGCTTGTATGTTTCGGGCTTCAGAATTTTGGCGACGACGAACGGCCCTTCCCAGGGAGGCGTGAGTTTGTGCCGCCCTCGAGTGTCTTGTCGTAGCCGAAGCACCAGGTCGCCCACCTGGAGGTCTCGGGACCGAACCCCTCGGGCGTGGTAGCGTCGCAGGGACTGTTGGTACCGCGCCGAGTGTAGTAAGGCCATGTCCCGAGCCTCCTCCAGCTGGTCCAGTGAGTCTTCTCGATTAGCTCGATTGCTTGGGTCGGCGTAGGCCCTCGTCCTCGGGGAACCGTATTCTAAGTCTGTGGGCAAGATGGCCTCAGCCCCATAGACTGGAAAGAACGGTGTGAAGCCCGTGGCTCAGCTCGGCATTGTCCTTAGACTCCAGACCACCGAGGGGAGCTCCTTCATCCATCGCTTGCCGAACTTGTTGATGTCGTTGTAGATCCGAGGCTTGAGTCCTTGCAGAATCATGTCGTTGGCACGTTCTACCTGCCCATTCGTCATGGGGTGAGCCACGGCGGCCCAGTCCACCCGGATGTGGTGATCCTCGCAGAAGTCCAGGAACTTTCTGCCAGTGAACTGGGTGCCGTTGTCGGTGATGATGGAGTTCGGGACCCCAAAGCGATGGATGATGTTGGTGAAGAACGCCACCGCCTGTTCGGACCTGATGCTGTTTAGGGGTCGGACCTCGATCCACTTGGAGAATTTGTCGATGGCGACCAGCAGGTGCGTGTAGCCCCTGGGTGCCTTCTGCAAGGGTCCGACGAGGTCAAGGCCCCACACAGCAAACAGCCAGGTGATGGGTATGGTCTGTAGAGCCTGAGCGGGCAGGTGGGTCTGCCTTGCGTGGAACTGACACCCTTCGCAGGTGCGGACAATTCTAGTGGCGTCGGCCATCGCCGTCGGCCAGTAGAAACCTTGTCGGAAGGCGTTTCCATCAAGGGTTCGAGGTGCTGCGTGATGGCCGCAAGCCCCCGAGTGTATCTCTTGTAAGAGCTCCTGACCTTCGGCGATGGAAATGCATCGCTGAAGGATGCCCGAGGGGCTGCGGTGGTAGAGCTCCATCCCATCTCCCAGCAAGACGAACGACTTGGCGCGCCGCGCCACTCGTCGAGCTTCGGCTTGGTCGAGGGGTAGCTCTCCTCGGTGGAGATATTGCAGGTACGGGGCCTGCCAGTTTTGATCAGGCGTGATCTCGCTCCGCTCCCCCTCGATGCGCAGTGCCTCACCCTCGGGGGCTGAGGGTACCTCGGGCTGAGCCGAGGGTGCCTCGGGCTGAGCCGAGGGTACCTCGGGCTGTGCCGAGGGTACCTCGGACTGAGCCGAGGGTGCTTCGGGCTCGGCCGAGGCCTTCTCGGGATCGGGCGTGTCGTCGGTCTTGACGGAGGGTTGATGCAGGTCTCGGGAGAATATGTCCAGAGGAACCGTTGTTCGCCCCGAGGCTATTTTAGCCAGCTCGTCCGAAGTCTCGTTGTTGCATCGGGCGATGTGGTTGAGATCGAGCCCGTAGAACTTGTCTTCCAGGCGCCAAACCTCATCGCAGTAGGCTTCCATCTTCGGGTCGCGGCAGTGGGAGTTCTTCATGACTTGGTCGATGACGAGCTGCGAGTCACCGCGAGCGTCGAGGCGTCGGACCCCTAGCTCGATGGCGATTCGCAACCCGTTTACCAGAGCCTCGTACTTAGCCACGTTGTTGGACGCCGGGAAGTGGAGGCGTAGCACGTAGCGTAGGTGCTTCCCGAGGGGCGAGATGAAGAGCAGGCCCGTGCTAGCCCCCGTCTTCATCAGCGACCCGTCGAAAAACATGGTCCAGAGCTCCGGTTGGATCGGAGCTGTCGGGAGCTGGGTGTCGACCCATTCAGCCACGAAGTCCGCTAAGACCTGGGACTTGATGGCCTTTCAAGGGGCGAACGAGATCGTCTCGCCCATGATCTCCACCGCCCACTTCTCAATTCTACCCGAGGCCTCTCGGGACTGGATGATCTCCCCAGGGGGAAGGATGACACCACAGTCACCGGATGAGACTCGAAGTAGTGTCACAACTTCCGCCGTGTCAGGATCACTGCGTACAGTAGCTTCTGGATTTGTGGGTAGCGGATTTTGGTCTCGGACAGTACCTCACTGATGAAGTAGACTAGCCTCTGGACGGGCAATGCATGCCCCTCTTCTCGTCTCTCAACCACAATCGCGGCGCTAACCACCTGAGTGGTAGCGGCGACGTAGATCAAGAGGGCTTCTCCGGCAGCGGGGGGCACCAAGATGGGCGCTTTCGTGAGGAGCGCCTTCAGGTTCTCGAGGGCTTCCTCGGCCTCAGGGGTCCAAGCGAAGCACTCGACCTTCCTTAAGAGGCGAGATGAAATGGCTCAGAGCAGCGAGGCATCCCATGACCCTCTTTACGCCTTTCATGTCCTTGATGGGCCCCATGCTAGTGATGGCTACGATCTTCTCCGGGTTGGCCTTGATGCCCCGCTCGGAGACGATGAACCCCAAGAGCATGCCTCGGGGGACCCCGAAGACACACTTTTCGGGATTGAGTTTCACGCCTTTCGCCTTGAGACATCGGAACGTCACTTCAAGGTCGGAAAGGAGGTCGGAGGCTTTCCTCGTCTTGACTACGATGTCATCGACATAGGCCTCGACCGTTCGGCCGATGTGTTCACCGAACACATGGTTCATGCATCACTGGTACGTTGCACCTGCATTCCTCAAGCCGAATGGCATGGTAACATAGCAGTACATGCCGAAGGGTGTGATGAAAGAAGTCGCGAGCTGGTCGGACTCTTTCATCCTGATCTGGTGATACCCTGAGTAGGCATCGAGGAAAGACAGGGTTTCGCACCCAGCAGTGGAATCCACGATTTGATCGATGCGAGGCAGAGGGTAGGGAACTTTCGGACATGCTTTGTTTAGACCAGTGTAGTCTACACACATCCGCCATTTCCCCCCTTTCTTTCTCACAAGCACAGGGTTGGCAAGCCATTCGGGATGGAATACCTCTTTGATGAACCCTGCCGCCATTAGCTTGTGGATCTCCTCGCCTATAGCTCTGCGCTTTTCTTCGTCGAATCGGCACAGAGGCTGCTTCACGGGTCGGGCTCCAGCTCGGATGTCCAGCGAGTGCTCGGCGACTTCCCTCGGTATGTCGGGCATGTCCGAGGGACTCCACACGAAAACGTCGGCGTTTGCACGGAGAAAGTCGACGAGCACTGCTTCCTATTTGGGGTCGAGCTCGGAGTCGATCCAGATCTGCTTGGAGGCGTCGTTGCAGGGGTCGAGAGGGACGGACTTGACCGTCTCCGCTGGGCTCGAAGTTGCCGGCGTGGCGCTTCACGTTGGGCGCCTCCCTAGAGAGGCTCTCCAGGTCGGCGATGAGGGCCTCGGACTCGGCGAGGGCCTCAGCGTACTCCATGCACTCCACGTCGCATTCGTACGCGTGTCGGTACGTGGGCCCGACGGTGATGACCCCGTTGGGGCCTGACATCTTGAGCTTGAGGTAGGTGTAGTTGGGGACGGCCATGAACTTGGCGTAGCATGGCCTCCCCAGCACTGCGTGGTAGGTTCCTCGGAACCCGACCACTTCGAACGTGAGGGTCTCCCTTCGAAAGTTGGAGGGCGTCCCGAAGCAAATGGGTAGATCGAGTTGTCCGAGTGGTTGGACGCGCTTCCCGGGGATGATCCCGTGGAAAGGCGCAGCGCCCGTCCGGACCGAGGACAGATCGATCCGCAGGAGCCCGAGGGTCTCGGCGTAGATGATGTTGAGGCTGCTGCCTCCGTCCATGAGGACCTTGGTGAGTCTGGCGTTGCCGATGATGGGGTCGACAACGAGCGGGTATTTCCCCGGGCTCGGCACGTGGTCTGGATGGTCGGCCTGGTCGAAGGTGATGGGCTTGTTGGACCAGTCTAGGTAGACTGGCGCCGCCACCTTTACCGAGTAGACCTCCCGACGTTCTTGCTTGCGGTGCCGAGCTGAGGCATTTGCCACTTGCCCACCGTAGATCATGAAGCAGTCGCGGACCTCGGGGAACTCTCCTGCCTTGCGATCTTCCTTCTTGGCGTCGTCGAGAACCTTGCCACCCTCCGCGAGCGGCCCGGCCTTGTGAAAGTGGCGTCGAAGCATGGCACACTCCTCAAGGGTGTGCTTGATGGGCCCTTGATGATAGGGGCACGGCTCCTTGAGCATCTTGTCAAAGAGGTTGGCACCTCCGGGAGGTTTCCGAGGGTTCTTGTACTCGGTGGTGGCGACAAGGTCCGCGTCGGCGGCGTCGCGTTTCGCTTGCGACTTCTTCTTGCCTTTCTTCTTGGTGCCGCGCTGAGTTGACGCCTTGGGAACATCTTCCGGTGGGCAGCCCTGGGGCTGCTTGTCCTTTCGGAAGATGGCCTCAACCGCCTCCTGGCCAGAGGCGAACTTGGTGGCGATGTCCATCAGCTCGCTCGCCCTGGTGGGGGTCTTGCGACCCAGCTTGCTCACCAGGTCGCGGCAGGTGGTGCCGGCGAGGAACGCGCCGATGACATCCAAATCGGTGACGTTGGGCAGCTCGGTGCGCTGCTTCGAGAATCGCCGGATGTAGTCCCGGAGAGATTCTCCCGACTGCTGGCGGCAGCTTCGGAGATCCCAGGAGTTTCCAGGGCGCACGTACGTGCCTTGGAAATTACCGGCGAAGGCTTGGACCAGGTCGTCCCAGTTGGAGATCTGCCCTGGAGGCAGGTGCTCCAGCCAGGCTCGAGCGGTGTCGGAGAGGAACAGGGGAAGGTTGCGGATGATGAGATTATCATCGTCCATTCCACCCAGTTGGCAGGCCAGCCGATAGTCCGCGTGCCACAGTTCCAGTCTCGTCTCCCCCGAGTACTTTGTGATAGTAGTCGGGGTTCGGAACCGGGTCGAGAACGGTGCCCGTCGTATGGCGCGGCTGAAAGCCTGCGGACCGGGTGGTTCGGGCGAAGGGCTTCGATCCTCCCCGCTGTCGTAGCGTCCCCGACGCCTGAGGTGGTAGCCCCGGCGCACCCTCTCGTCGAGGTGGGCCCGACGGCTATGGTGGTGGTGCTCGTTGCCGAGGCGACCCGGGGCCGCAGGCGCTGTGTTGCGCGTGCGCCCGGTGTGGACCGAGGCTTCCCGCATGAATCGGGAAGTCGCGACGCGATGTTCCGAGGGGTACCCCTGCCTTCGGGAGGCGGAGCTTTCGGCCCGTCGGACCGCGGCGTCCTCCAGGAGATTCTTGAGCTCTCCCTGGATACGCCGCCCCTCGGTGGTTGATGGCTCCGGCATCGCGCAGAGAAGTATTGTTGCTGCAGCCAGGTTTTGGCCGACTCCACTGGAATCCGGTGGCGGCCTTACCCTGACATCATCGGCGATGCGGTGCTGGATGCCCTGGGGGAGATGACGTGCTTCTCTGGCCAGAGGTTGGCCCGCCCATTCCTGCCCAATGTCCCGGCGGATTGGCACAAGCGTTCCTGCTCCCTCGTCGAGCCTGGCCTGCATCTTGCGGATTTGCTCGAGCTGTGGGGCAGGACCCCCCGCCGGGACGGGGACCACAGCTAGCTCCCGAAGGATGTCGACGCGAGGCACAGGCCTAGGGGGATCACCGTTCTCCGGCATACCAAGATGGTTGCCTTCGCCGGGACCCCCTAGATCGACGTGGAAACATTCGCGACTTGGGCCGCAGTCCTCGTCGTCGAGGCTGCAGATTCCATCGGAACAGTCGGAAAGGCAGTAGTCGCATGCGGTCACGAAGTCCCGCATGGCACTGGGGTTACCAAGTCCGGAGAAATCCCAACAGAGGTCGGGCTCGCCATCTTCCTCGGACCCCGAGGGCCCGTAGGTCGAGGCAGCCATCAGCCGGTCCCAGGGTGACCGCACACGATACCCCAGAGGGTTTGGACTCGCCTCTATGAGAGTGTCCACCGAAGCGGAGTTGCTTGGCGGGTCGAGGCCGAATCCAAAAGGCACGAGATGGGAATCGGTCGGTACCTTTTGGTCGACAGGCGGTGACGAAGTCACGTCAGGGACTGACTGCACCGTCGTCTCAGGTACGAGGGTGACGCCCAGCAAGTCCTTCACGAGCGTGCTGGCATCATCCGTTTGCTTGAGGTTGGTGTGCTGCGGGGAGATGTCGCCCGTCTTCGTCTCAGACGCGAGGCCGATGCCCGACGCGCTCCCTGTTGGGGCGCCGGCACCGTCGACTCGCTCGACAGCCAACGAGGTGCCACCTCCCGCTTGGCCTTGGTTGCCCCGCCTCCTCCTCCGTCGGCGGGGGAGGGGACGGGACAAGCCTGAATGTCGTCCTTCCACCACGTGGGGAAGGCGTCGTCGATTTCCTAGCCGGCGGGCGGGTCGTCGACCGCCATTGTCATTGTCGCGCGGCGGGGGAAGGAGTATCATGTCGTAGCTGCCGTCGAGGGACATGAACTCAAGACTCCCGAAACAGAGCACCGTTCCGGGTTGGAGAGGTTGCTAGAGACTGCCCATCTGGAGCTTGACGGGAAGCTGTTCGTCAACACGCAGCAGGCCCCTACCTGGCGCGCCAACTGTCGGTGTTTCGAAACCCGGGGGGTCCCTGGACCAACGAGTAAATCGTCGCCACGTGCCCCAGCCCAGATGGGTCGGCGCGAGGCGGAACGCGAAGGGGGGAGAGAAGCAGCCGGAGGGAGACAGGCGTGGGAGGTGGAACCCGCGGCCTTCGTGTTAGCCCCGCGCCCAGGTCGGGTGCGCTTGCAGTAGGGGGTTACAAGCGTCCACGCGGGAGGGAGCGAGCGGCCTTGCGCGAGCGCCGTCCCGTCCTTCCCCGCGCGGCCAACCCTCTGTAAGAGGGCCCTGGACCTCCCTTTTATAGGTGTAAGGAGAGGATCCAGGTGTACAATGGGATAGCAGTGTGCTAACGTGTCTAGCGATGGAGAGCTAGCGCCCTAAGTACATGCCATCGTGGCAACCGGAGAGGTTTTGGCACCCAGTTCGTGTGATGTCGTGGCCGTCGGAGGAGCGCTGGAGCCTGATGGAAGGACAGCTGTTGGGGCTGTCGAGTCCTTGCTGACGTCCTCTTGCTTCCGTAAGGGGGCTGAGAGCCGCCGTCGTCACAGGGCATGCGGGGCACCATCATTACTCGTATAGTAGAGCGAGCCTGATGGGACACCGGTCTTGTACCCCGTAGCCTGAGTCAGCTTGGGGTAGGGTAATGATGGCGCTTCCTGTTGACGTGGTCGGTCCGCGCCCTAGGTTGGGCGAGGTGGAGGCTCCTCCGAGGTCGAGGTTGAGTCTGTCTTCCAAGGTCAAGGTCGAGTCCGAGCCCCTGGGTCGGACGAGGCGGAGACCGCCGGCTGAGGCTGGGGCTGAGTCCGAGCCCTGGGGTCGGGCGAAGCGGAGTTCGTCATCCTTCGGGGCCGAGCCCGAGTCCGAGCCCTAGGGTCGGGCGAAGCGGAGTTCGTCGTCTTCCGGGGCTGAGCCCGAGTCCGAGCCCTGGGGTCGGGCGGAGCGGAGTTCGTCGTCTTCCGGGGCTGAGCCCGAGTCCAAGCCCTGGGGTCGGGCGAAGCGGAGTTCATCGTCTTTCGGGGCTGAGCCCGAGTCCGAGCCCTGGGGTCGGGCGAAGCGGAGTTCGTCGTCTTCCGGGGCTGAGCCCGAGTCTGAGCCCTGGAGTCGGGCGGAGCAGAGTTTCCTATGACGCCTGAGGCCGGACTTGGCCGCTGTCAGCCTCCCTCTGTCGAGTGGCTCAGCAGTTGGAGCGGCGCAGGCGGCGCTGTCCTCTTGTTAGACCGGTCAGTGGAGCGGCGAAGTGACTGCGGTCACTTCGGCTCTGTCGACTAGAGGGCGTGCGTCAGGATAAAGGTGTCAGGCCACCTTTGCATTAAATGCCCCTGCGATTTGGTCGGTTGGCGCAGCGATATGGCCAAGGTTGCTTCTCGGTGAAGACTGGGCCTCGGGCGAGCCGAAGGTGTGTCCGTTGCTGGAGGGGGTCCTCGGGCGAGACGTAGATCCTCCGGGGTCTGCTGCCCTTGCCCGAGGCTGGGCTCGGGCGAGGCGTGATCGCGTCCCTCGAATGGACCGATCCTTGACTTATTCGCACCCATCAGGCCTTTGCAGCTTTGTGCTGATGGGGGTTACCAGCTGAGATTTAGGAGCCTTGAGGGTACCCCTAATTATGGTCCCCGACACATGTCTTTGAAAAAAATTCTTATAAGAAGTATATTTTTTTGTTCTGATCCTTAAGAGAATTGCACTAGATTACAACCATAGGTTTTTGAGGTGTTACAAAAAGGCGCAAGCCAAACTCAATAGCTTCGGCGACATTGGAGAAACTTTGGGTGCAGGCCAAAGGAGAAGGCGACGAAGGTCTGAACCCACGCAGCCGAAGATGGAGAAAATATGTTACTGCCCTAATGACACTTGTAAACAATGAAGGGCACGATTGTAATCCTATACTAAGTCAGTTCGTCTCCCCTATAAATAGATGAACAGTACCACACATAAAATGTCGTTAGTCAGGTGCTACAGCTTCGCATAGCTCAGCCTCCGAAATACCTTCGTGCTATCTTGCATCAAAAGTCGAAGGTATGATTGTAAACTTGTTTTGTACGAGAAGAGAAATGAAATTCTAAAACACATGAGATGAGTTCTCATATCTTACTTTGTCATAATTTTGTGTATTCCATTCCATTACACTTCAAGGACGAAGGCTTCTACTTTTTAACATTGTGTTGCCTTGTTTTTGATTTCATACAGCAATTGAAAACAAGTGACCAACATCCTCACCCTCTCAATTCACTGTTACTAAGGGCACCAATTCGATGAATGGCACCACAACCACTAAGTTCATAATAGGTAAAGATCAAATTTCATAAATCTTTGGGAAGAGTGATAATGGAGGACGTAGGCAATGTAGAGCTCTCATAAAAAGAAAATGAATAGGAAGCACTTTGCCATCAGCGTATCTTTTCGCTTGAATACCTTTGTTTTGCAAACATACATAAGTTGAGAGCCAAGGCTGGGCATGCGAGTATTAAGAGTAGGATGGAGATGCTCTACTAGACAAAAGAGGTGTGAGCGAAGACGTTGACGGTCGAGAAACTCCATGCGGTGCACGATCACTACAATAGTCGCAACCCTCATCGGAAGCGGCTGGGGTTGTTGAGACTGAGGGTAACGTGACATGCCAGAATAGAATAGAGGTGCTCATCGTCTCACCCTCAGGCATCTAGCGTCCCAGCGCAAGCATAGAAAGGAATATAGATAGCAATTTAACCCACAAATCTGAAACCCGACGGTACCCGACTCAACGGGTGTTGGTATGGGTGTAGATTTTGACTCGCAGGTGCGACCTGCACCCAACCCGAAGTTTTGTGGGTGTGTGTATGAGTTTTTATTTCAACTTGCGGGTGACCCTCACCCGACTCGAAATCCAGTTCATTCTTTATTTTGCGCAAAAAATGGTTAAAATACAATAGTAATTAGTTTGAATAAGTAACTTGCAGAGTGATTCATGATATGTTTTGTTGCTGCTCAACATGGGAGGACTTAAACTAATTAGATATAACTAAATTATTGACAGTACTATAACATCCTAGTTTTTGGTTCTAAGGTTTGAAGCCTTAAACTCCTAACCCGCCCCTTATTCTTTCTCTTAGAGCCTAAATAAGCATTTCATTTCTCATATGCATAAGCCATGATTGCTAGTGGCACATCACACATAGCATTTCATTTTGGCACCTAGAAAATATAAATGAATATTTGTATAAAGGAGAAAAGTAATTAGAGAAAAGAAAAGAAGAAGAAAAGGAAAAAACCTCCCCCTCTCGGTTGGGCCGAATACGGCCCATGGCTGCGACCCCCCCTCTCTCGCGCCTGCACCCCTCCGCTCTCGGGCCACCTCGGCCCATCTCCCCGCGCGCCCGCGCCACGTTCTCCCCCTCCCTAGCTGCTCGCTCAGCCCCACTCATCAGCCGCGCCCCATTCTCGCTCTCTCGCGCCCGCTCCTCCTCTAGCATGTGGGTCCTAGTCGTCAGCCCCTTCTACCTCGTTCGTGCTCGGCATCGACGCGATCCCCGCCGGCCACCATCCTCCCTCTCTCTGCCATTACTCCTGCGCCAGTGAAGTTAGGCACCACTTTGCCCCCGTGTCCACTGTGCTCGCACCCTTACACGGCAGTCTGCCCCGAGCCGTCTCGTCCCTGGCTCTGTGCGCCATTATCGTCACCGCTGTTCGCTAGCCCCGCTCCTCCCCTTCCCTGGGCGCCTATAAAAGGGCTACCCCGAGCCCCTCATCTCCTCGCACCGGCCTCGGCCACTCTCCACCCCTCTCCCTGAGCTCAATCAAGCCAAGCGCCGCCGCCGCCTCCCTCCACTCCGGTGAGCTCCCCCTCCCCTCTCCAGTAACTTAGGGTCAAATTGAGATAGCCCACGAACTTCACCACTTCACAGCGAGCACATCACACCATTCCTTTTCCCCTATCACGCCTAGCGGCCTCGCCGCCGCGGAAGCCCACCACCTCACCGTGGACAGGCCGACCCAAGCCTCCACTAGCCAAATTAACCCCACCACTGTGACCGCCCGTCCCTGCTCGTGCTAGCCCACCTACCCAATTGCTGGGAACCGGGCCACCGGCGGGGAACCGCCGTCAAACCCATCGGTGGCCGGTCCTTTTCCCTCGATGAACCGTCATTCTCCCACTAGCGCTGTTCCTCTCCCTCCCCTCGCTGGCACGTGGGCCCGCGCTCACGGCGTCGTCCCTACAACTGCCGCGCCGTGCCCCGTTGGTGGGCCTAGCTGGGTCGGCTGCCCGTGCAGCCGCGCGTGCCCTCGCTCTGCTGGGCCAAAATGCCCCCACCAACCTGTTTAACCGAGAATCCCTTTCCTTTTTCCTTTTCTCTTTTTCCTTTCCCATTTTCATATATATATATACATATGTTGATATTTTATGCACCAAAAATAGTCCAAACACTCTTTGAGTCACAAATTAATGATGCTTAGAAACTTGGCACACTTTATTAGCAAACAATGTTTGATGTATTGTTTATTGCCTGTTTTTGCAAGGCGAAGAGGGGTCCGACCCTCCGGAAAACGTAGCTCCGGAAGAAAGGCAAGAGCCCGACCTCCCAGAATTAGAGCTTTCATGCCAAGAGAGCTTCGACGAAGGCAAGTCCATTCTACCCTTGATGCATTAATTACCTACTCTTTCTACCACTACCTAAGTCGCAATATGGGATGGGTTCTATGCATTGTGAGTCGAGTGATGGCCTACATTAAAGAATACCTTTTTGATACAAAAGATGTGGGTTGGGGCAATGATTTTTTTTTGAAAGAGAAATGTTTTCAAAAAGGGTATGATGAAGGGTATTCACCCTTATCACCAATTGAGTGGGATGATCAGGGACTCCCTGATTTAGGGGAGGGCCTAAGGTGTTGGCTTAGCCGAGTTAGGTGTGAGTATGAATGATTGTCCCCCTCGTTTAAGGATTGGTTTGTCATTCTTCACTACATGTACTCATGATAAGTATAACCACTTGAGACTGTATGGGCAATCACACAATCTGAACTTGCACGGTCCGAACCCTAGGGTTATGATGGCTAGGGAGCACCGGGAGGATAAGGAAGGGGAATGTTTTGTCCAATTTGGGCATGGTGGTGGCCTTGTTCCTTCCGGTATAATCGCTAAGGTAAGGACGTGCAAGGAAGGAAAGAGCTTTGGTGTCGGATCTCATGGTAGTGAGATCGCAGAGCCGGACTAGTGGGTAAAGTGTACCCCTCTGCGTAGAGTTTGAAATCTATTCGAATAGTCCGTGTCCACTGGTATGGACGAGTCTGGTGTGGTATGACAATTAGTGTTTTTGTCTTCATAAAAAGGGAAGGTGTCTGGGTATTTTTGGAAATAAAAGCAATGCCACGGTATGCCAATTAGTGTTTTTGTCTTCATAAAAAGGGAAGGTGTCTGGGTATTTTTGGAAATAAAAGCAATGCCACAGGAGCGGGAAGCTCAGTGGTGGTTGAGTGTGAAAATGTGCTACTCCTCTCTTTTGGGTAAAACATCATAATATCGCCTTTCTCTAAAAAGTAATGAGTGACTTCAACTCCACCATATCAAGCATGTAGCGTATAGGTCTCTCCCTCTTTACGGGTGGGATGGGCCTGCGAAATACGTAATGTATTCACCCAGATTTATTTATGTTTTCCAGCTACTGAAGACTTCCTTTTTGCTATGTTCGACTAGAAGGGGCTGTGTCTGCACCCAGTCTGCCTGTGGCTTGGGCTAGATTTTCTTCCACTGTGCTACGCTTCTAGGCTCGCTAGAGCTTGCATTTTGGTATTGTAATAACTATTAATAAAGACTCTGTACTATTTGAAGAAATGAATGTGTTTACTAGCCTCCTGGGACTAGTAATTGTATCACATTTGAGTCCCAAAGGATCGGGATGCTTCAAATACTTAATAGCTTGTAGCTGAATTACTGTTTAAAATGTACACTGGGTAAAACCCCGTGGGTGACCCAAAACCTACCCGAAACCTTATGTGTTTGGGTGTGGCTTTGGAATTTCACCCATGGGTTCGCTCGCAAGCGGGTTTTGATAGACTTTATGGGTGCGATCGCGGACGTGTTTTTGCTCCATCTGACCTGAACTCAACCCATTGCCATCCCTAGGAAGGAAGACACAACATCATCCTTGGTCGTTCATGTAACACCCTGATTTTGGGGGTATAATTTTTTTCTCTAATGCCTACCAAATTCAGGTGTTACCTCTTGTTTCTCTCTCTAGTTTTCTTCTCTCCCTTTTTATTAGAACTATGTCTAGTTTATAGGGGATTAACTATTTATTAATTTAGCAAAGCCTATGTGTTTGAATTAGTTTGAATTAGTTTGAATTTGAATTTGAAACTAATGTTGCATCATGTTGAGCCTAAATTATTCTTTTGGTTGATGCACATGTTTGAATTAGTTTGAATTTGAATTGGGTTTGAATTTTATTTGAAATCCATAGAGAAAATAAAAAGAAAAAAATTTAGAAAATCCCATAAAAGGAAAAGCGAATTCAGCCTGTTAAGCCCAACCTAGCCCAGTCAGGCCGCACGCGCGCCTGCTTTGCCTGACAGGTGGGCCCCACCTGTCAGCGATGACCCGCGTCCGCGCACTCTCGCTCCCCCTCTCCCTCCGCCCGATGGGGCCGATCTGTCGGAGCCGCTTCCCTCGCGCGCACCCACTCTCTCTCTGCGTTGCAGGCCCGCCTCGTTAGCGTCGTGGACCATTCGCCCCCGCGCTCGCTCTCTCTCGCTGCACGATGGGCCACCCTGTCAGCTCTGTCTTCCTCGTAACCGTGGATGACCCATGTCCGCGCACCCGCCATGGAGACCGCCAACGTCGCTCGCCCACGCATCCCAGCTCCTTTTTGAGGCCCACCCGCACCCGCTCTCTCTCCCTTGCCTCATTTCGCACACTCTCGCCCTCTCTCGCGCTCTAACATCACCACCCGTGCTCGCTGGAGATCCGCGGCCGCGATGCCGGCCGTCCACCCGTGCTCGCTGGAGATCCGCGGCCACGCTTGAAGCCGTCCTGAGCTTCGCCCCGAGGTGAGGAACTCGTTCCTGTGGTTGGTTTACCTTATTTCCGCCTGGCCTTAGCCAATTTGGCCTCGCCAAAGTTCGGTCGCGCCCGTGTGATGACTAGCCGATTTAGCCCCACCCTTGTAACGCCCTAAATTTGGGGGTAGAATTTTTTTCTTCTTTTCTCTCACCAAATTCGGGCGTTACTCTCTTTTCTCTTCCCCGTTTCGCTCCTTCCTCCCAATTCCAAACCAGTATAGTGACAGGTGTCCGTGTCGTGTATGAACAAAACCTAAGCGTCATGGGTATTGCATCATGCCGAAGCACATTTCCTTGTCTGATGTTGCGTGTTCGTCTCGTTCAGTCTTGGTTTTCGGTTCGCGATCGGAGCCCGTTTGAGAGTCGTGCGTGTCGTGGGCTTTGATCCGCGAAGTAGCCCGGCCCAACCCGCGCGCCCCCGGCGCCCCACACCCCCCCCATGCGCCCCCTCCTCTCCTCTCTCTCTCATTTGGATTTCCCACGCAGCAACCTCCCTCTCCCTCTCCCACCTCCCTCTCCCTGTGGTGCCCTAGGGTTTGGAGTCGAGATCGCTGGAATTTGGATCCTCAGAGGTGAGTTTTCCCCTCCCCTTCCCTTTTCTCTCTCCCTCTCACTCCCCTCTTTTTTTCTTTTCTTTTTCTTTTCCCTGGTCACGCACGCGCCCCGTGCCCCGCGCCCTAGCGCCGTGCCGCTTCGGCTCGCGCGCCCGTGCCCTCCCTGTCCCGCGCGCCGGCGAGCCCGGCCGCGCCCTCCCCGTCCGGCGAGCCCGGCCGCGCCCTCCCCGTCCCACGCCCGACGAGCCCAGCCGCGCCCTCCCCTTCCCCGCGCCCGGCCGCGCCCCGGCGAGCTCCCCCGCGCCCGGCCGCGCCCCAGCGAACCCGCCCCTGCCCCCTTCCCCGCGCTCCCCCATGCCCGGCGAGCCCCTCCCCCGGCCGCGCCCGCCCGGCCGCGTCACGCGCCCCATGCCCCGCGCCCTCGGTCGTTCTCCTGCCCGTGCCCGGGTCCCGGCGACTCGCGTCCTGCGCGCCCACGCAGTTCGCGTGCCCTCGGCACGCGTAGCGCGCCCTCGCGCGTGCGACCGTAGTCGCACTGCGCTTAACCCCGTTTTTAATCGATGCTAAATTGTGTAGTCGACGTGCTGCGTCACGCGCTTCGTCACGCGACGATTCTTTTAGTTTATATTTATTAAAGTGTTATGTCGCACGCTTCGTCGCGCGACGATCTATTTTAATTTCAGGTTGTTTAAGGTGCGATGTCGCGCGTCCAGACGCGCGACGTTCCAATTTAAACTTAGCTTTGTTGACGTATGTCGTCGTGCGCTTCGTCGCGCGATGCTTAACGTCTCTTTATAATTAGTGCAAGTTTCTCGTTGTGCGCTCTGTCGCGCAGCGAGTCGTTTACTTCTTAATGCAATCTAAATATCGTGTCGTACGTCTCGACGTGCGGCCACCCCCTTTCATTCATCTTAAATTGTTTATAATGATTAAATGTGGAACTTGACTTACTTTATGCCAAACGTAGTGTCCAAATTAATTCCCTTCTATTGAGCGAGTGGTTTAATTCATAATAATGTAACATGATCGTTTCTCGACTATCTTTTCCTCTTTCTGTCTTAACCGTAATTGTGAGCCCGCGTGGAACGTCTGTTTACTTACTGCATTCTATTGTATGGTGTACTGTTCTTTTGTATTAAATATGTGGATGTATGTATGTTTGCGCTCGCATAGAGAACGATCCGGTTGGAGAACCCGAAGAACTCGCAGGAGAAGCCCCTGAGCAGCAGTCGGTTGGTGGAGGCATGTGTCCCTTGACCTATCTTTGTCCTATACATTCTTTAATTCACCCCCGCATTACACATTTATACCTAAGGATTGACTAGCTTTTGTTATCCATGTCCTTGTTTACCTATTTGGGTTGGATTATTATTGCTTAGTCTATTGCTATTGCTCAACTCTAATCAATGAACATGATAAGAATTATCAATGATACGCTGTTTTCCCCTCTTTTATTATGATGTTATACTTGTGACCTTCAAGGGGGCTCGAGCGGTTTCTCGAGTGCCTCTCCGTAAGGACCTGTTCGTTGGATGACCGCCCGGGAAAACAGTGCAACCATGAGGGTGGAGTGGGACGCCCTTAGCTGAATAATTAGAGGAACCGGGGTGTAGTTCGCTTAGCCGTCGTGCCGTCAATGGGGCTCGGTGTATGCGACTCGCTCTGCCAAGGTTGATTTGTCCCTTGGGGAGGAGTGCGGTACATTTAGGAAACCTAACGGGCGGCTATAGCCCCTGGGAATCTTTGTAAAGGCTTCGTAGTGAATCCCTGGCCATTCACCTCAGGAGTGAATAAGGGTCTTGCAAGCCCGGGCTAGAGAGGGAATCACGACTTGTGGGTAAAGTGCGCAACCTCTGCAGAGTGTTATGAAAACTGATATATCAGCCGTGCTCGCGGTTATGAGCGGCCAAGGGAGCTCCAGTGATTAGTGGTACTTGATCAGAGATGTTCGGATTTGCAAGTGGCAATGAGATCGATGGTTTGTGGTATTGACTATGGTAATAGTAAGAGGTATTCTTTCCGTTTGGAAAGAGTACGTTTGGGTTAATAACGTGGGTAAATTCTAAAACTTGGCTTTCTCTACTAGTAATAACAATCTGACCAACTAAAAGCAATTGCTTGACTTACCCCCACATAAAGCTAGTCCACTACAGCCAAACAGGACACTTGTTGAGTATGTTGATGTGTACTCACCCTTGCTCTACACACCAAACCCCCCAGGTTGTCCGCATTGCAACCACTGCTCAGGAGAAGATGAAGCCGTGGAAGGAGACTTCCAGGAGTTCCAAGACTACGACGAGTTCTAGGTGTGGGTTAGCGGCAAACCCCCAGTCGGCTGCCTGTGAAGGCCGCGTTTATCTACGTTTCTTTTCCGCACTTTGATTATTGTAAAGACTATGTGGATGTCTCAGACATACAATGTAATTGGCTATTATTTCCCTTTTTAATACTATTTGAGCACTGTGTGATGATGTCCATGTTATGTAACTGTTGTGTACGTGAATTGCTGATCCTGGCACGTACATGGTTCGCATTCGGTTTACCTTCTAAAACCGGGTGTGACATAGGTGGTATCAAAGCCGTGCTGACTGTAGGACCGCTAACCTAGAGTAGAATGGCCGTTCTAAGGATTATAGACCTCTGTCCCTGCCTTGACTTTGGTATCCCTTCAAAAGTTGGTCATATCGACCAAACCTATGTTCTACTATATATTATACCTTGCTGAAAATTGTGTTTTATTCTAATCCTTCATTTATTTATGGTTCATTACTTGCTGGTCATACTAGTTCTATTCTCACTCTTTTGCTTGCGGTGTCTTTTGTAGATGGCTCGTCTTAGACACACCGCACGGAAGTCTGTCATCCCCTTCTTACCCTCTCGTCTCGCGGAGCGTCCGCTTTGCCGTCCCGTGGCCGGTCAGTCCAGTCACTTGGAGAGGCTGCACCACCGCCTGCATGAGGAGCAGGAGCGTCGATGACAGGAGTAGCAGGGCTCTTCTTTCTCGCTCCAGCAGGAGATAGAGTCTGTGAGGAGCTGCTCCCCTGTGCTTCCCCTGGAGGCGCCCTCTGCACCACCACTGAGCGCCCCAGCCCCTGGAGTAGCTGCTGGAGGAGACCTAGATGACGGAGGTGGCGACAGCAGCTCGAGCCACGATGCCGACTTTTCTACCGACCGGGAGCCGGAAGGATGGGTTGCTCGACCCATCACTCGCGACGTTGCTCGCGGGTGTCACTTCCACGATGCGCTCGACACCCTGCTACGTCGGGCACTTGACCAGCGTACTTGGTCTATCGAGTATCGCTGTGTAGTCTACCAGCATAGTCGCGGGGTCTACCCGGACCGCTGGGAGGCAACCTGCTTGGTGCGCCGTCCGGAGAACGGTCTCCGGGGTGCGGAGGTCTGCTCAGAGCACTATTCCATCTCTGAGCAGGACTCAGCTGAGGCGGCCATGCAAGATGCCGCACGGCGTGCGCTTTCGCACTACTGCTCAGTGCTCGGTGGGGTAGCTGTTGGTCTCAACCTGAAGTACTACCCCCGCCGTCCATCTGGCAGCACAGGAGACGTGATTGTCTCACCTGTTGGTGAGGACAATCCTAGGTTGAGCAGCACAGTCAACCTAGCCGTCGTGCTAAACACGGAGCTGGACCATGCATTAGATGAGCTGAGTAGGGCTCGTGCTGAGATCGCCCAGCTGCGGGCTGAGCGCGCGGAACATCGTCACCTGGATGATGGTTCCCCCGCTCCCGTCGGGACTCAGCACCCGTACCGCTCACCTCGGCGTGGACACCAGTCTTATGGCAACCCCGACTACAAGACCAAGATAAATTTAGAGCCATAGATCGTTAGAGTCGGATCCTGTAATTAATACGAAATATATACATAAAAGCTATAGTCCTAGCATTAGTCTCGCTCGTAGTTAGTCTTAGTTAGACAGCGTAGTTTGCTATATCCTGTGCATTTATGTTTGTCATGATGAACTATGTTTGATTTGGATCTTTGTAATGACTGTCACCATGATGTGGGTATCCCCTGCATTTTGGTTTACCTGTTATATGTTAATGGAGTTAGCTATTTAGTTGGGAAGCCTTTTATTCCACTCTCCTCTTTATCTGAGAAGCTGTGTTGGTCTATGTTGGAGATCAGTGAAGATGCTCGTCTGTTCAGCGTTGTGGAGAATTCTATACTCTTTTCTTATGCTGCAAGATTTGCAAGATCAGTTCTGATGTGTGGTTGCATTCTGCAGATGTCAGAAAACAGGCGTAGAGGAGGAAGGCGTGCTCAGCAGGAGCGGCCAGCTCAGCAGGATGAGGTACCCCAGCAACAGCACCTGCCACCCCCGCCCCCGATGTCCATCGAGCAGATGTTTCTGATGCAGACTCAGGCAGTTCAAGCTATTGGTCAGACTCTGGCCGCTATTCAGCAGCAGCAGCCACCACCTCAGCCTCAGATGCCTCAGATGCCCAGGGACAAGCGTGCTGAATTCATAAGAGGTCATCCCCCAATGTTCGCTCACTCTTCTGACCCCGTGGATGCTGAAGACTGGCTGCGCACTATGGAGCGGGAGTTGCATACCGCTCAGTGTGATGTCAGGGAGAAAGTCCTGTATGGTCCCCGTCTGTTGAGAGGAGCAGCTCAGTCATGGTGGGAGTCTTATCTCGCCACCCATGCCCACCCCGACACCATCACCTGGGAAGAGTTTAGAGGAAGCTTTCGTCAGTACCATGTTTTGCAGGTCTGATGACAGTGAAGAAGGAGGAGTTCCTGGCCCTCATGCAAGGGTCATCGTCTGTCAGTGAGTACCGGGACAGGTTTCTGCAGTTGTCTCGCTATGCACCTGAAGATGTCAACACCGATGCAAAGCAACAGTATCGTTTCCTGAGAGGCTTGGTTGACCCTCTGCAGTATCAGCTGATGAATCATACCTTCCCGACATTCCAGTACCTGATTGACAAAGCAATCATGACAGAGAGGAAGCGTAAGGAGATGGAGGATCATAAGCGCAAGATCAGTGGACCCCAGCCTGGAAGCAGCAATCGTCCTCATTTCTCAGGCAATCAACCTCAGCAGTTGAAAGTCGCCTAGAGGGGGGTGAATAGGGCGAAACTGAAATTTACAAATATAATCACAACTACAAGCTGGGTTAGCGTTAGAAATAATAATGAGTCCGAGAGAGAGCGCAAAACAAATCGCAAGCGAATGAAGAGTGTGACACGTGGATTTGTTTTACCGAGGTTCGGTTCTCGCAAACCTACTCCCCGTTGAGGAGGCCACAAAGGCCGGGTCTTTTTCAACCCTTTCCCTCTCTCAAACGGTCCCTCGGACCGAGTGAGCCTCTCTTCTCAAATCAACCGGGAACAAAACTTCCCCGCAAGGACCACCACACAATTGGTGTCTCTTGCCTCGGTTACAAATGAGTTTTGATCGCAAGAACAAATGACAAAGAAAAGAAGCAATCCAAGTGCAAGAGCTCAAAAGAACACGACAAATCTCTCTCGCTAATCACTAAAGCCTTGTGTGGAATTGGAGAGGATTTGATCACTTGGGTGTGTCTTGTATTGAATGCCTAGCTCTTGTAAGTGGTTGAGAGGTGGAAAACTTGGATGCAATTGAATGTGGGGTGGTTGGGGGTATTTATAGCCCCAACCACCAAACTAGTCGTTGGGGTGGAGGCTGTCTGTCGCATGGTGCACCGGACAGTCCGGTGCACACCGGATATGTCCGGTGCGCCAGCCACGTCACCCGAACGTTAGGGTTCCGACCGTTGGAGCTTTGACTGCTGGGCCCGCCTGGATGTCCGGTGGTGCACCGAACATGAACTGTAGAGTGTCCGGTGCGCCTGCTCGCGCGTGCCTGACTTCTGCGCGCTCTGGCGCGCATTTAATGCACCTGCAGGTGACCATTGGTGCCGAAGTAGCCGTTGCCCCGCTGTCACACCGGACAGTCCGGTGTACACCGGACATGTTCGGTGAATTATAGCGGACTAGCCATTGCGAATTCCCGAAGCTGGCGAGTTCAGAGTCGCGTCCCCTTGGAGCACCGGACACTGTCCGGTGTATACCGGACAGTCCGGTGAATTATAGCGCGGTGGCTCTGAGTTTTCCCGAAGGTGAGGAGTTCAGCGCGTGGAGAACCCTGGTGCACCAAACATGTCCGGTGGTGCACCGGACAGTCCGGTGCGCCAGACCAGGGTGCCTTCGGTTGTCCCTCGCTCCTTTTGTTGAACCCTTTACTTGGTCTTTTTATTGGCTTATTGTGAACCTTTGGTACCTGTATAACTTATAGACTTGGGCAAACTAGTTAGTCCAATTATTTGTGTTGGGCAATTCAACCACCAAAATCAATTTAGGAATATAGGTGTAAGCCTAATTCTCTTTCAATCTCCCCCTTTTTGGTGATTGATGCCAACACAAACCAAAGCAAATATAGAAGTGCATAATTTGAACTAGTTTGCATATGCAAGTGCAAAGGTTACTTGGAATTGAGCCAATAATTATTAACATAGGATATGCATGGATTGTTTCTTTTATTCTTAACAATTTGGACCACGCTTGCACCACTTGTTTTGTTTTTGCCAATTCTTTTGTAAAATCTTTTCAAAGACATTTTGCAAATAGTCAAAGGTAAATGAAAAAGATTTTACGAAGCATTTTCAAGATATGAAATTTTCTCCCCTTGTTTCAAATGCTTTTCCTTTGACTAAAACAAAACTCCCCCTCAATAAATTCTCCTCTTAGTGTTCAAGAGGGTTTTTAAGATACTAATTTTTTGAAAGTGCTACTTTCTTCCCCTTTAGAACACAAAGAGATACCAGTTTGAAATTTACCAATTGAAAATCATTAGTTTTAAAATTAGGGTGGTGGTGCGGTCCTTTTGCTTTGGGCTCATACTTTCTCCCCCTTTGGCATGAATCGCCAAAAATGGATACTTTGAGTGAGATATAAGCCCTTTACTAACTACTTACTCCCCTTTGGCAAATAAAACATATGAGTGAAGATTATACCAAAGACGAAGAAGTGCTTGGAGCGACGGCGAAGGATGAGTGATAGAGTGGAGTGCAAGCCTTGTCTTCGCCGAAGACTCCAATTCCCTTTCAATATAACTATGACTTGGATTGAAATACACTTGAAAACACATTAGTCATAGCATATATAAAAGAGACATGATCAAAGGTATATTTATGAGCTATGTGTGCAAATTAGCAAAAGAAATTCCTAGAATCAAGAATATTGAGCTCATGCCTAAGTTTGGTAAAAGTTTGTTCATCGAGTGGCTTGGTAAAGATATCGGCTAATTGATCTTTAGTATTAATGTATGCAATCTCGATATCCCCCTTTTGTTGGTGATCCCTAAGAAAATGATACCGAATGACTATGTGCTTAGTGCGGCTATGCTCAACGGGGTTATCCGCCATGAGGATTGCACTCTCATTATCACATAGAAGAGGAACTTTGGTTAATTTGTAACCATAGTCCCGCAGGGTTTGCCTCATCCAAAGCAATTGCGCGCAACAATGGCCTGCGGCAATGTACTCAGCTTCGGCGGTAGAAAGAGCAACCGAATTTTGCTTCTTTGAAGCCCAAGACACCAAGGATCTTCCCAAGAACTGGCAAGTCCCCGATGTGCTCTTTCTATTAATCTTACACCCCGCCTAATCGGCATCCGAATAACCACTTAAATCAAATGTGGATCCCCTAGGGTACCAAAGCCCAAACTTAGGAGTATAAGCCAAATATCTCAAGATTCGTTTTACGGCCGTAAGGTGAGATTCCTTAGGGTCGGCTTGGAATCTTGCACACATGCATACAGAAAGCATAATATCCGATCGAGATGCACATAAATAAAGTAATGAACCAATCATCGACCGGTATACCTTTTGATCGACGGATTTACCTCCTGTGTCGAGGTCGAGATGCCCATTGGTTCCCATGGGTGTCTTGATGGGCTTGGCATCCTTCATTCCAAACTTGGTTAGAATGTCTTGAGTATACTTTGTTTGGCTAATGAAGGTGCCCTCTTGGAGTTGCTTCACTTGAAATCCTAAGAAATACTTTAACTCCCCCATCATCGACATCTCGAATTTCTGTGTCATGATCCTACTAAATTCTTCACATGTAGATTCGTTAGTAGACCCAAATATAATATCATCAACGTAAATTTGGCATACAAACAAATCATTGTCAAGAGTTTTAGTGAATAGAGTAGGATCGGCGTTGCCGACTTTGAAGCCATTAGCTATAAGGAAATCTCTTAGGCATTCATACCATGCTCTTGGGGCTTGCTTGAGCCCATAAAGCACCTTAGAGAGCCTATAGACATGGTTAGGATACTCACTGTCTTCAAAGCCGGGAGGTTGCTCAACGTAGACCTCTTCCTTGATTGGTCCATTGAGGAAGGCAATCTTCACGTCCATTTGGTAAAGCTTGAAGCCATGGTAAGTAGCATAGGCTAATAATATACGAATTGACTCAAGCCTAGCTACGGGTGCATAGGTTTCACCAAAATCCAAACCTTCGACTTGTGAATACCTCTTGGCCACGAGTCGAGCTTTGTTCCTTGTCACCACACCATGCTCGTCTTGTTTGTTGCGGAAGACCCACTTGGTTCCTACAACATTTTGGTTAGGACGTGGAACTAAATGCCATACCTCATTCCTAGTGAAGTTGTTGAGCTCCTCTTGCATCGCCATCACCCAATCCGAATCTTGGAGTGCTTCCTCTACCCTGTGTGGCTTAATAGAGGAAACAAAAGAGTAATGCTCACAAAAATGTGCAACACGAGATCTAGTGGTTACCCCCTTATGGATGTCGCCGAGGATGGTGTCGACGGGGTGATCTCGTTGGATTGCTTGGTGGACTCTTGGGTGTGGCGGCCTTGGTTCTTCATCCTCCTTGTCTTGATC
Organism: Zea luxurians; assembly: GCA_029449295.1. Taxonomy (NCBI): domain Eukaryota; kingdom Viridiplantae; phylum Streptophyta; class Magnoliopsida; order Poales; family Poaceae; genus Zea; species Zea luxurians. Next base: position 35,407,554 of record JAOPSE010000001.1, on the reverse strand, counting down.
ATTTACATCTCCCCCTTGATCATTGCCATCATCTTGAGGTGGCTCATCTCTTTGATCTTCTCCTTCATCAACTTGAGCCTCATCCTCATTTTGAGTTGGTGGAGATGCTTGCGTGGAGGAGGATGGTTGATCTTGTGCATTTGGAGGCTCTTCAGATTCCTTAGGACACACATCCCCGATGGACATGTTCCTTAGTGCGATGCATGGAGCCTCTTCTTCACCTATCTCATCAAGATCAACTTGCTCTACTTGAGAGCCGTTAGTCTCATCAAACACAACGTCACAAGAAACTTCAATAAGTCCTGAGGACTTATTAAAGACTCTATATGCCCTTGTGTTTGAGTCATATCCTAGTAAAAAGCCTTCTACAGTCTTAGGCACAAATTTAGATTTTCTACCTCTTTTGACAAGAATAAAGCATTTGCTACCAAATACTCTAAAATATGAAATATTGGGCTTTTTACCAGTTAGGAGTTCGTACGATGTCTTCTTGAGGATTCGATGTAGATATAACCGGTTGATGGCGTAGCAACCGGTGTTAACCGCCTCGACCCAAAACCGATCTGGTGTCTTGTACTCATCAAGCATGGTTCTTGCCATGTCCAATAGAGTTCGATTCTTCCTCTCCACAACACCATTTTGTTGTGGCGTGTAGGGAGAGGAGAACTCATGCTTGATGCCCTCCTCCTCAAGGAAGCCTTCAATTTGTGAGTTCTTGAACTTCGTACCGTTGTCGCTTCTAATTTTCTTGATCCTTAAGCCGAACTCATTTTGAGCCCATCTCAAGAATCCCTTTAAGGTCTCTTGGGTATGGGATTTTTCCTGTAAAAAGAACACCTAAGTGAAGCGAGAATAATCATCCACAATAACTAGACAGTACTTACTCCCGCCGATGCTTATGTAAGCAATCGGGCCGAATAAATCCATGTGTAGGAGCTCCAGTGGCCTGTCAGTCGTTATGATGTTCTTGTGTGGATGATGAACACCAACTTGCTTCCCTGCTTGGCATGCGCTACAAATCCTGTCTTTCTCAAAATGAACATTTGTTAATCCTAAAATGTGCTCTCCCTTTAGAAGCTTATGAAGATTCTTCATTCCAACATGGGCTAGTCGGCGGTGCCAGAGCCAACCCATGTTAGTCTTAGCAATTAAGCAAGTGTCGAGTTCAGCTCTATCAAAATCTACCAAGTATAGCTGACCCACTAACACTCCCTTAAATGCTATTGAATCATCACTTCTTCTAAAGACAGTGACACCTACATCAGTAAAGAGACAGTTGTAGCCCATTTGACATAATTGAGATACGGAAAGCAAATTGTAATCTAATGAATCAACAAGAAAAACATTGGAAATGGAATGGTTAGGAGATATAGCTATTTTACCCAAACCTTTGACCAGACCTTGATTTCCATCCCCGAATGTGATAGCTCGTTGGGGATCTTGGTATTTCTCATATGAGGAGAACATCTTTTTCTCCCCTGTCATGTGGTTTGTGCACCCGCTATCGATGATCCAACTTGAGCCCTCGGATGCATAAACCTACAAAACAAGTTTAGTTCTTGACTTTAGGTACCCAAACGGTTTTGGGTCCTTTGGCATTAGAAACAAGAACTTTGGGTACCCAAACACAAGTCTTGGAGCCCTTGTGTTTGCCCCCAACAAACTTGGCAACTACCTTGCCGGATTTGTTAGTAAGCACATAAGATGCATCAAAAGTTTTAAATGAAATGCTATGATCATTTGATGCACTAGGAGTTTTCTTTCTAGGCAACTTAGCACGGGTTGGTTGCCTAGAGCTAGATGTCTCACCCTTATACATAAAAGCATGGTTAGGGCCAGAGTGAGACTTCCTAGAATGAATTCTCCTAATTTTGCTCTCAGGATAGCCGACAGGGTACAAAATGTAGCCCTCGTTATCCTGAGGCATGGGAGCCTTGCCCTTAACAAAGTTAGACAATTTCTTAGGAGGGTGTCACACCCGGATTTCGGGGCACCAAGACCCGGGCGCGAACATAATCACCAGGTGTGCTGGGACCAAGTCTCACACATATGATGAATCATGGCACAGGATCGAATGTCACAACTTTACTATATAACGGGAGTTCTAAAAAAATAAATAAATAATTACATTATAAGGAGACAACGGTCCAGCAACCCAAAGTTGACTGGGAGACGACGGCCTAGACCTCTCACGATCACATCACATCATCCTCCATGCGCCTCATCTTGTGGTACCTGTTCTTGACCTGTGTGGGGGAGGGTGTGAGACAGCAAGAGTGAGCTCACATACGTTCATAGCTCAACAAGTTGTGGGGAATAATGTGCATAAACTCGCCAAAGGTGGGAGCTCACGTGAAGTGTAAGGCTTACCAAAGGAGATGGTTAGAGCTGAGCATTGCTTTTAAAGTTGGTCAAATTTTTATTAGCAATTACTAAGTATAAGTAAATACCAACCCAATTAAATAGTAGAACAAAAGTAACAACATCACCTGCGATGCAGTGCGTATGACAAATTGAATTTAGTTCCATAAATTAATCATGTGAGGGTCCGAGCTGCTCATGACCGTGAGCACGGCTAGTATACCAGTTTTACACTCTGCAGAGGTTGCGCATCTTTACCCACAAGTCATGTTACCCATCTGCCAAGGGATCGCGACTTCCCATACACCTCTACCGAGGAGGCGAGGCAGGGTAACACTACGAGGCCTTTACAAAGTTCCACTAGCTTCAGAAAACCCGCTACAGTTTATAGGAAGCTCCAATGCAGGGACCCCTCGCATGACCGCCATCGCAGCAAAATCATCGCAAGGACCTCCCTACACTGACCACTCCCCTACTGCCCTTGCCCCTTTCGGGTAAGGTAGTCTTCCACTAGCTTTCCTAATTAATCAGCCAAGGGCGTCCCATTAAACCCTTGTGGTAGCACTATTTTCCCGGGTGGTCGCTCCATGTTCCAATTAACATAATGATCTTATCATGAACAATAATAATAAACAGATAAAAAGTGTGATCATGAATAATGTATCTTCATACCCAAAACCACATAAAGCACTAGCAAGTACTACCCAAAAAGTTCAGTGGTAAACAAGGTATAAAGATAGACAAACTAGGGTAACCTATTGGGTCCCATCAAAATTAACCTATGTGGATCATTATGATTAATTAGAACATGAGTGGGTAAAAAGAAGTGATCAAGGGCACAACTTGCCTGGGACTTGAGATTTCCAGGTACCAGGATGATCTTCAGATGACACGTGTCCTCACTGCTAACATATCAAGACAAACATGGTATAGGCAAAAATTAACATTACACCAAACATAAGAATAAACTATGTGATAATAATCTACGCGCCATAACGAGATCGTAGAAACAAGAACCACTAAATTCGGAGCTACGGTTATTAAGTTATGAATTTTCGAAATTATTTAGCACCTAGAATAGATTAATTCAATTGAGCAAATTTTAATTCAAGTTTCATGGTTAAACAAAGGTACGAGGTGATAAACAACATTAATACAAAATTATTGCAACTGAAATGACTCAATTTGGAGTTAAAATGAATTAACTATGAATTATGCAAGTTTATGGAATTATTTTCATACTAAAAACCTATTTCTTTATTAATTCCTGAATATCCTAAGTGTTCTGGACTGGGCACCAAATAATACAAAACTCAGGGTCCAATCTATAACAATTCCCCAGACTCAATGATCATCGCCCACGGACGGCGGGTTGATTTGTGAAAAGGACAGGGGCTCTTTTACAAAGACGCTGCGGCGAAAGGGTATGTCCAAATCTGGATCGTGAGATCTGAGATGGAGGGTTCAGATTAGATCGGATCTTAGGTGAAATGGTATTCAACCCGGGCCGCAGGATCCTAGATCGACGGCCCGCGATTCCCCAAGTTAGCTTCAGTCCACGCGCGACCTAGTCCCCACGATCCCAATCAAACGGTCCAAAGCTCAACACTGTGCGATACGATCACACGCGTTGGCGGTAGATCGAACGGTCGCGGGATGGTCTTCTTCTCCATGCCAGGCAAGCCGAGCACTCACACGGCGGCGTGCGGCGGAGCATGCCAAGGGATGATCCCAATGCCCGAACTTCGCTTTAAACGCATGCTACGCAGAGCGGTGAGGATGGCGAAATCAATGGAGGGGTTCTTACCGGCGGTAACGACGTGCAGAGGCCCGCCCACGGAGGATTTGTGGTCCGCGGTGGAGCCTTATCGCCGGTGAGTAATTCCGGGTCGAGCGGGATGTAATCTGTCCAGGTAGGTCGCGGTCAGGTTCCTCGCGACTTGGTGAAGTCCCTAGACCCGATGCCGGGGTATTATCGACGGTGAATCACAGATCACACCGGCAGCAGCCACCCTGGATTCCGGCGCTGAGCTCCCAGTGCTCCGTCGCGGTTGCAGAGGGAAAGAGGAAGCGGTGGACGTAGGGAGAGGGAAGGGGTCTGTATTTTATACTCCCCGGTGATCGAAACTTCCCCCCGTAACAACCGGATCGACCAAACGGATCTGCGCGATTCATGGCTCTCGGTCACGTTCTGTTGGTAGGGATAGAACTGACTTTAGGGGCCCACACGTAAGTGATACTGGTTGCGCGGGTGGATACCCGACTAGTGGGGTCCACATGGAGGTGGCCGACTGATTAAACGCTCACAGGAGGAGGTGGGCCGGCGGGGAAGGCTTTCAGTCCAAGCAGCCATGCAGAGGGGGGGAGATGAGTGGGCCGAAAGGAATGAAGTTAGCCCACATGCAGGTTTGCCCATTTTTTATTTCCTTTTTTATCTCCAATTTGAAGTATTCAACCCAAATTCAAATTCCTGTTTTGATTTTTTTTCCCAATCTCAACATAATTCAAATATGAATATAAATCTTACTTATTTAATATTATTATTTATCTTTCTTCCTTTTATTTGGCAATGGAGAGGGTAGTGGTCTTAGTTAGAATTTCTCTTTTTTTATTTCCTTTCCTTAAGTAAGTATGCACAAAGAAAATCAAATAATTCTCACAACATTAACATATAAATATTTTTTTCTCCTATACAGAATTTGGGCTTTACAAATCCTACCCCCCTTAACAGAAATCTCGTCCTCGAGATTTGTAAGGAAAAAGGGTGCATGTTCATATCGTCTCAACACATATGCACAAACAAAATCTCAGCATGATGCATATCTTATTAGCAAAACACAGGGTCAAATAGACCTTATTATTATTACTAAAATAGTAAAATACTACTACTAGCTAAACTAATATTTAGGTCTTACAAATAGTAAAATATGTATATATGTATCTATGTTTATGTTTATCTCTATTCTTGTTGTTCGTTGACTTCTTCACCGACTACTTCATCTTCAACTAGCTCTTCTTCTTGAATTTCATGTTCACCTGGTTCAGCTTCTACTTCTGCATGATGGGCTTGTCCCCGGTTGACAGATAGGGGCTGACTCTTTCCTGCCGAAGCCTGACCTTGTTTCATTGGAGCTGGTGTAGTGTAGGCAGCCCTGTTGGGACATTAGTTGGCATAGTGTCCCGGTTGTCCACACTTGAAGCATGCCCTATTGGTGGATGTGTTGGAAGCAATAGGTCCTGCTGGGGTGCTTGCTTGCGGAGGAGCAGTTGGTGCCCGTTGAGTTTGTTGTTCGGAACTGCCACTAGTTGGTGTACTTGGAGTGGTAGTATAGCGAGGACGGGAACTACTTCCAGCCTGCCCTTGGTTAGCAGCCCTTCTTTTCTCTCCAAATATACTCCTCTTGTTTTCTACAGCAATAGCTTTGTCAAGTAGCCTTTGGAAGGATGAGAATGTGTGTGATACCAGTTGATATTGCAAGGGTGCAATCAAACTGTCCAGAAAAAGCCCCTGCTTTTGCTCATCATCCTCAACATCTCTAGGAGCATATCGAGATAACTGGATGAACTTGTCCCTGTATTCACTCACAGACATACTTCCTTGCTTAAGGGATAGAAACTCCTTTCTCTTAATCTTCATGAGCCTAGCAGGAATATGGTAATTCCTGAATTGAGTGGAGAATTTTGCCCAGGTAATTGTATCAACAGCAGCATGAGCAGCGCAGTACGCATCCCACCAATCCGCAGCAGGACCAGCAAGACGACCTGATGCGTAGAGTACTTTCTCTCTGTCCGAGCACTGAGCTATGTTGAGCATCTTTTCTACAGACTTTAGCCAGTCATCTGCTTGCAGCGGATCCGCGGAGTTGGAGAAGGTTGGTGGTTTGTGGCTCATGAATTCCCGGTGCTTGTCCCGGGGTGGAACTGGTGGTGGAGGTGGAGGCAGTGGCGCTTGTTGCTGTTGCTGTTGCGCCCTTCTTTCTTGACGTATCTCCTCCCGCTCTTGGCGCATCTCCCGACGTGCATCCTCTCTTTTCGGGCGCATTTCCTGGTGTTCTTGCTGCATCTGAGCGCGCATATCTGCCATAGTGTCCACCATTTGCTGCATCATCCTCATCTGAGCTGCAACCAGTGGGTCAACTCCGCCTGGTGGAGGATTAGGAGGATTCATCTCTGCTGGCTGTGGCTGGGGTTGTCTATATATCCACCGAGTGTGTCGATTAGGAGGTAAATCAATTCCACCACCCCGCCTGGTATTGACCATCTGAGTTAGATACATATGGTAAGATAGTCAAGGGAATCATTTGGTAGGCAGAATGAATAAGCTAATAGTTGGTTATGTACTGAAAATTCTTTGGCAGGGCTTGACCAGATATTTTAAGTCAAGACTAGGGTAACTAATTGTATGAGGTGAATGTCCAAAGGTAAGATAGAATCTGTCAAGATGAGATAGATACGGAATACTAGATTTTTTTAAGGGGGATAATCTAGATTGTCTAGTTATCTTACAAATACTATCCTTTATGCCTAGATGTATATGCAGATGTAATTATGGACATTGATCCACAACCCATCACACTCAATCGAAGATCCAAATCAGACAAATATCATAAGAACAAGCATTCAAGTTCATAGATATCTGTATAAAAAAATAGTTTTGTTTTTGTTCCTAAGAATAGGTCTCCTATTCCTAAAGGTTACTTTAGGCACAGGATTTCAAAATGTGAAATCCACATTTGTCTTTTAGAAAGAAAAGATAAGAATAATCAGAGTAAAGCGGAAATAGATGAGAATATATTAAGAAAAGTTTAGAAAGAATCAGAGTAGCAAAGGTAAGTAGATAATGGTTGTCCAGTTCTATCTAGGTTTCGTCCTACAGTCAACATTCCTCTGATACCACTTCTGTCACACCCGGATTTCGGGGCACCAAGACCCGGGCGCGAACATAATCACCAGGTGTGCTGGGACCAAGTCTCACACATATGATGAATCATGGCACAGGATCGAATGTCACAACTTTACTATATAATGGGAGTTCTAAAAAAATAAATAAATAATTACATTATAAGGAGACAACGGTCCAGCAACCCAAAGTTGACTGGGAGACGACGGCCTAGACCTCTCACGATCACATCACAACATCCTCCATGCGCCTCATCCTGTGGTACCAGTTCTTGACCTGTGGGGGGTGTGAGACAGCAAGAGTGAGCTCACATACGTTCATAACTCAACAAGTTGTGGGGAATAATGTGCATGAACTCGCCAAAGGTGGGAGCTCACGTGAAGTGTAAGGCTTACCAAAGGAGATGGTTAGAGCTGAGCATTGCTTTTAAAGTTGGTCAAATTTTTATTAGCAATTACTAAGTATAAGTAAATACCAACCCAATTAAATAGTAGAACAAAAGTAACAACATCACCTGCGATGCAATGCGTATGACAAATTGAATTTAGTTCCATAAATTAATCATGTGAGGGTCCGAGCTGCTCATGACCGTGAGCACGGCTAGTATACCAGTTTTACACTCTACAGAGGTTGCGCATCTTTACCCACAAGTCATGTTACCCATCTGCCAAGGGATCGCGACTTCCCATACACCTCTACCGAGGAGGCGAGGCAGGGTAACACTACGAGGCCTTTACAAAGTTCCACTAGCTTCAAAAAACCCGCTACAGTTTATAGGAAGCTCCAATACAGGGACCACTCGCATGACCGCCATCGCAGCAAAATCATCCCAAGGACCTCCCTACACTGACCACTCCCCTACTGCCCTTGCCCCTTTCGGGTAAGGTAGTCTTCCACTAGCTTTCCTAATTAATCAGCCAAGGGCGTCCCATTAAACCCTTGTGGTAGCACTGTTTTCCCGGGTGGTCGCTCCATGTTCCAATTAACATAATGATCTTATCATGAACAATAATAATAAACAGATAAAAAGTGTGATCATGAATAATGTATCTTCATACCCAAAACCACATAAAGCACTAGCAAGTACTACCCAAAAAGTTCAGTGGTAAACAAGGTATAAAGATAGACAAACTAGGGTAACCTATTGGGTCCCATCAAAATTAACCTATGCGGATCATTATGATTAATTAGAACATGAGTGGGTAAAAAGAAGTGATCAAGGGCACAACTTGCCTGGGAATTGAGATTTCCAGGTACCAGGATGATCTTCAGATGACACGTGTCCTCACTGCTAACATATCAAGACAAACATGGTATAGGCAAAAATTAACATTACACCAAACATAAGAATAAACTATGTGATAATAATCTACGCGCCATAACGAGATCGTAGAAACAAGAACCACTAAATTCGGAGCTACGGTTATTAAGTTATGAATTTTCGAAATTATTTAGCACCTAGAATAGATTAATTCAATTGAGCAAATTTTAATTCAAGTTTCATGGTTAAACAAAGGTACGAGGTGATAAACAACATTAATACAAAATTATTGCAACTGAAATGACTCAATTTGGAGTTAAAATGAATTAACTATGAATTATGCAAGTTTATGGAATTATTTTCATACTAAAAACCTATTTATTTATTAATTCCTGAATATCCTAAGTGTTCTGGACTGGGCACCAAATAATACAAAACTCAGGGTCCAATCTGTAACAATTCCCCAGACTCAATGATCATCGCCCACGGACGACGGGTTGATTTGTGAAAAAGACAGGGGCTCTTTTATAAAGACGCTGCGGCGAAAGGGTATGTCCAAATCTGGACCGTGAGATCTGAGATGGAGGGTTCGAATTAGATCGGATCTTAGGTGAAATGGTATTCAACCCGGGCCGCAGGATCCTAGATCGACGGCCCGCGATTCCCCAAGTTAGCTTCAGTCCACGCGCGACCTAGTCCCCACGATCCCGATCAAACGGTCCAAAGCTCAACACTGCGCGATACGATCACACGCGTTGGCGGTAGATCGAACGGTCGCGGGATGGTCTTCTTCTCCATGCCAGGCAAGCCGAGCACTCACACGGTGGCGCGCGGCGGAGCACGCCAAGGGATGATCCCAATGCCTGAACTTCGCTTTAAACGCATGCTACGCAGAGCGGTGAGGATGGCAAAATCAATGGAGGGGTTCTTACCGGCGGTAACGACGTGCAGAGGCCCGCCCACGGAGGATTTGTGGTCCGCGGTGGAGCCTTATCGCCGGTGAATAATTCCGGGTCGAGCGGGATGTAATATGTCCAGGTGAGGTCGCGGTCAGGTTCCTCGTTGGTGAAGTCCCTAGACCCGATGCCGGGGTATTATCGACGGTGAATCGCAGATCACACCGGCAGCAGCCACCCTGGATTCCGGCGCTGAGCTCTCAGTGCTCCGTTGCGGTTGCAGAGGGAAAGAGGAAGCGGTGGACGTAGGGAGAGGGAAGGGATCTGTATTTTATACTCCCCGGTGACCGAAACTTCCCCCCGTAACAACCGGATCGACCAAACGGATCTGCGCGATCCATGGCTCTCGGTCGCGTTCTGTTGGTAGGGATAGAACTGACTTTAGGGGCCCACACGTAAGTGATACTGGTTGCGCGGGTGGATACCCGACTAGTGGGGTCCACATGGAGGTGGCCGACTGATTAAACGCTCACAGGAGGAGGTGGGCCGGCGGGGAAGGCTTTCAGCCCAAGCAGCCATGCAGAGGGGGGAGATGAGTGGGCCGAAAGGAATGAAGTTAGCCCACATGCAGGTTTGCCCATTTTTTTATTTCCTTTTTTTATCTCCAATTTGAAGTATTCAACCCAAATTCAAATTCCTGTTTTGATTTTTTTCCCAATCTCAACATAATTCAAATATGAATATAAATCTTACTTATTTAATATTATTATTTATCTTTCTTCCTTTTATTTGGCAATGGAGAGGGTAGTGGTCTTAGTTAGAATTTCTCGTTTTTATTTCCTTTCCTTAAGTAAGTATGCACAAAGAAAATCAAATAATTCTCACAACATTAACATATAAATATATTTTTTTCTCCTATACAGAATTTGGGCTTTACAGAGGGGCACTAAGTTTGACATTGTCTCCCCTTTGGAAGCCAATGCCATCCTTGATGCTAGGGCGTCTCCCACTATAGAGCATACTTCTAGCAAATTTAAATTTTTCATTCTCTAAGTTATGCTCGGCAATTTTAGCATCTAGCTTTGCTATATGATCATTTTGTTGTTTAATTAAGACCATGTGATCATGAATAGCATTAATATCAACATCTCTACATCTATCACAAATAGACACATGCTCAATGGTAGATGTAGAGGGTTTGCAAGAATTAAGTTCAACAACCTTTGCACATAATATATCATTTTTATCTCTAAGATCGGAAATTGTAATATTGCAAACATCAAAATCTTTAGCCTTAGGAATTAATTTCTCATTTTCAATCCTAAGGCTAGCAAGAGAATCATTCAATTACTTAATCTTAGCATGTAAATTAACATTATCATTTCTAAGATTTGGAATTGAAACATTAGAATCAACCTTAGCTAACAAATTAGCATTCTCATTTCTAAGGTTGTCAATAGTCTCATGGCATGTGCTTAGCTCACTAGATAGTTTTCACATTTTTCTACTTCTAGAGCATAAGCATTTTTAACCTTAACATGCTTCTTATTTTGCTTTAATAAGGAAATCCTCTTGAGAGTCCAAGAGATCATCCTTCTCATGAATAGCACTAATCAATTCATTTAATTTTTCTTTTTGTTGCATGTTTAGGTTGGCAAAAAGAATACGCAAGTTATCCTCCTCATTGCTAGCATTGTCCTCATCACTAGAGGTTTCATATTTAGTGGAGGATCTTGATTTTACCTTCTTCCTTTTTCCGTCCTTTGCCATAAGGCACTTGTGGCCGACGTTGGGGAAGAGGAGGCCCTTGGTGACGGCGATGTTGGCGGCGTCCTCGTCGGAGGAGGAGTTGGTGGAACTCTCGTCCGAGTCCCACTCCCGGCAAACATGGGCATCGCCGCCCTTCTTCTTATGGTACCTCTTCTTTTCTCTTCTCTTGCCCTTCTTGTCGTCGCCCCTGTCACTGTCACTAGATAGTGGACATTTTGCTATAAAATGACCGGGCTTACCACATTTGTAGCACACTTTCTTGGAACGGGGCTTGTAGTCTTTCCCCCTCCTTTGCTTGAGGATTTGACGGAAGCTCTTGATGATGAGCGCCAGCTCCTCGTTGTCGAGCTTGGAGGCGTCGATGGGTGTTCGACTTGGGGTAGCTTCCTCCTTTTCTTCCGTCGCCTTGAATGCGACCGGTTGTGCTTCGGACGTGGAGGGGCCATCAAGCTCGTTGATCTTCTTTGAGCCTTTGATCATCAACTCAAAGCTCACAAAATTACCTATAACTTCCTCGGGGGTCATTTGTGTATATCTAGGATTGCCACGAATTAATTGAACTTGAGTAGGATTAAGGAAAACAAGTGATCTTAGAATAACCTTAACCACTTCGTGGTCATCCCATTTTTTGCTCCCGAGGTTGCGCACTTGGTTCACCAAGGTTTTGAGCTGGTTGTACATGTCTTGTGGCTCCTCCCCTTGGCGAAGACGGAAGCGACCGAGCTCCCCCTCGATCGTTTCCCGTTTGGTGATCTTGGTCACCTCATCTCCTTCGTGCGCGGTCTTTAGCACGTCCCAAATCTCCTTGGCGCTCTTCAACCCTTGCACCTTGTTATACTCCTCTTGACTTAGAGAGGTGAGGAGTATAGTGGTGGCTTGGGAGTTGAAGTGCTCGATTTGGGCCACTTCGTCCTCATCATAATCTTCATCCCCTACGGATGGTACCTGTACACCAAACTCAACAACATCTCATATACTTTTGTGGAGTGAGGTTAGGTGATATCGTATCATATCACTCCACCTAGCATAATCTTCACCATCAAATGTTGGTGGTTTGCCTAATGGGACGGAAAGTAAAGGTGTATGTTTAGGAATGCGAGGGTAGCGTAGGGGGATCTTACTAAACTTCTTGTGCTCATGGCGCTTAGAAGTGACGGACGGTGCATCGGAGTCGGAGGTCGATGGTGATGAAGAGTCGGTCTCGTAGTAGACCACTTTCCTCATCCTCTTGTGCTTGTCGCCTCTCCGATGCGACTTGTGGGAAGAGGATTTCTTCTCCTTCCCCTTCCCTTTGTTGGAGGAGTTTTTCTTCTCCTTCCTCTTGTTGCGGGACTCTTCCGATGAAGTCGACCCGTGGCTTGTAGTGGGCTTGTCGCCGGTCTCCATCTCCTTCTTGGTGGGATCTCTCGACAACACTTCGAGCGGTTAGGCTCTAATGAAGCACCGGGCTCTGATACCAATTGAAAGTCGCCTAGAGGGGGTGAATAGGGCGAAACTGAAATTTACAAATATAATCACAACTACAAGCTGGGTTAGCGTTAGAAATAATAATGAGTCTGAGAGAGAGAGCGCAAAACAAATCGCAAGCGAATGAAGAGTGTGACACGTGGATTTGTTTTACCGAGGTTCGGTTCTCGCAAACCTACTCCCCGTTGAGGAGGCCACAAAGGCCAGGTCTTTTTCAACCCTTTCCCTCTCTCAAACGGTCCCTCGGACCGAGTGAGCCTCTCTTCTCAAATCAACCGGGAACAAAACTTCCCTGCAAGGACCACCACACAATTGGTGTCTCTTGCCTCGGTTACAAATGAGTTTTGATCGCAAGAACAAATGACAAAGAAAAGAAGCAATCCAAGCGCAAGAGCTCAAAAGAACACGGCAAATCTCTCTCGCTAATCACTAAAGCCTTGTGTGGAATTGGAGAGGATTTGATCACTTGGGTGTGTCTTGTATTGAATGCCTAGCTCTTGTAAGTGGTTGAGAGGTGGAAAACTTGGATGCAATTGAATGTGGGGTGGTTGGGGTATTTATAGCCCCAACCACCAAACTAGCCGTTGGGGTGGAGGCTGTCTGTCGCATGGTGCACCGGACAGTCCGGTGCGCCAGCCACGTCATCCGAACGTTAGGGTTCCGACCGTTGGAGCTTTGACTGCTGGGCCCGCCTGGATGTCCGGTGGCGCACCGGACATGAACTGTAGAGTGTCCGGTGCGCCTGCTCGCGCGTGCCTGACTTCTGCGCGCTCTGGCGTGCATTTAATGCACCTGTAGGTGACCGTTGGCGCCAAAGTAGCCGTTGCCCCGCTGTCACACCGGACAGTCCGGTGTACACCGGACATGTCCGGTGAATTATAGCGGACTAGCCGTTGCGAATTCCCGAAGCTGGCGAGTTCAGAGTCGCGTCCCCTTGGAGCACCGGACACTGTCCGGTGTATACCGCACAGTCCGGTGAATTATAGTGCGGCGGCTCTGAGTTTTCCCGAAGGTGAGGAGTTCAGCGCGTGGAGAACCCTGGTGCACCGGACATGTCCGGTGGTGCACCGGACAGTCCGGTGCGCCAGACCAGGGTGCCTTCGGTTGTCCCTTGCTCCTTTTGTTGAACCCTTTACTTGGTCTTTTTATTGGCTTATTGTGAACCTTTGGTACCTGTATAACTTATAGACTTGGGCAAACTAGTTAGTCCAATTATTTGTGTTGGGCAATTCAACCACCAAAATCAATTTAGGAATATAGGTGTAAGCCTAATTCCCTTTCAGCAGTTCAGGCAGAACCAGCGTCCACCTCAGCAGCAGCAGTTCCAAAGGCAGTATCTTCAGCACCAGTATCAGAATCGTCAGAACAATCAGTCAGGAGGAGGTCAGTTCCAGAGGCAGAATCAGCAGGCACCTCGTCTTCCTGCCCCAGCAAACCAGCAGAACAATCAAGCAGCACCAGCTCAGTTTGGAAACAGAGCATGTTTCCACTGTGGAGAGCAAGGCCATTGGGTGATGCAATGTCTGAAGAAGGCAGCCCAGCAGCAGTCAGGCCCCAATGCCCCAGCAAAGCAGAATGTGTCTCAGCCTGGAGCAGGCAACCGCTCTCAGCCACGCTATAATCATGGGAGACTGAACCACTTGGAGGCTGAAGCAGTTCAGGAGACCCCCGGCATGATAGTAGGTATGTTCCCAGTCGACTCCCATATTGCAGAAGTGTTATTTGATACTGGAGCAACGCATTCTTTCATTACTGCATCATGGGTAGAAGCACATAATCTTCCAATTACTACCATGTCAACCCCCATTCAAATTGACTCAACCGGTGGTAGAATTCGAGCCGATAGCATTTGTTTGAATGTAAGTGTGGAAATAAGGGGGATAGCGTTTCCCGCTAATATCATAGTAATGGGTACTCAGGGAATAGATGTCATCCTAGGGATGAATTGGCTAGATAAGTATCAGGCAGTTATCAGTTGTGATAAGAGGACAATCAAGTTGGTGTCCCCACTAGGAGAGGAAGTGGTGACCGAGTTAGTCCCGCCTGAGCCAAAGAAAGGAAGTTGTTATCAGATGGCTGTCGATAGCAGGGAAGCAGACCCAATTGAGAGTATCAAGGTTGTGTCTGAGTTCCCAGATGTGTTTCCAAAGGACTTACCAGGTATGCCACCGGAGCGGAAAGTTGAGTTTGCCATAGAGCTTCTTCCTGGAACCGCCCCTATCTTCAAGAGAGCTTACAGAATATCTGGGCCAGAGTTGGTTGAGCTTAAGAAGCAGATCGATGAGTTGTCAGAGAAAGGTTACATCCAGCCAAGCACCTCGCCTTGGGCCGCCCCTGTCCTATTTGTGGAAAAGAAAGATGGCACCAAAAGGATGTGTATCGATTATAGAGCTCTGAATGAGGTCACCATGAAGAACAAGTACCCCTTGCCCAGAATAGAAGATCTGTTCGACCAGTTGAGAGGAGCCAGCCTGTTCACCAAGATAGATCTGAGGTCAGGTTATCATCAGCTCAGGATCTGACCTTCAGACATTCCGAAGACGGCATTCATTACCAAGAATGGGTTGTATGAGTTCACTGTGATGTCTTTCGGTCTAACAAATGCACCGGCCTTCTTCATGAATCTGATGAACAGTGTATTCATGGATTATCTTGATAAGTTTGTGGTGGTATTCATTGATGACATTCTGATTTATTCCCAAAGCGAAGAAGAGCATGCAAGTCATTTGAGGATGGTATTGCAGAGATTGCGAGAGCACCAGTTGTATGCAAAGTTGAGCAAGTGTGAGTTCTGGATCAGCGAAGTCCTGTTCTTGGGTCATATAATCAACAAAGAGGGATTGGTTGTGGATCCGAAGAAAGTGGCAGACATTCTGAACTGGAAAGCGCCAACAGATGCCCGAGGGATCAAGAGCTTCATTGGAATGGCCGGATATTATCGGCGATTCATTGAAGGGTTTTCGAAGATTATGAAACCAATGACAGCTTTGCTAGGCAACAAGGTTGAGTTCAAGTGGACCTAGAAATGTCAAGAGGCCTTTGAAGCGCTGAAAGAGAAGTTGACTACCGCGCCTGTCTTAGTCTTGCGATGCTTGTTACACCGGTTTGGGATGCGTGTTGATGCAAGAGGGAAGAGTTGTGGCTTACTCATCCCGACAGCTAAAGGTTCACGAGCAGAATTATCCAATCCATGACCTAGAGTTGGCAGCAGTGGTTCACGCATTGAAGACATGGAGGCACTATCTGTATGGACAGAAATGTGATGTTTACACAGACCACAAGAGTCTGAAGTACATATTCACTCAGTCAGAGCTGAATATGAGGCAAAGAAGATGGTTAGAGTTGATCAAAGACTATGAGTTGGAGATTCACTACCATCCAGGCAAAGCGAATGTAGTGGCAGATGCTTTAAGCAGGAAGAGTCAAGTCAATCTGATGGTCGCTCGTCCGATGCCTTATGAGTTGGCCAAAGAGTTTGACAGGTTGAGTCTCGGATTCCTGAATAATTCGCGAGGAGTCGCAATTGAGTTGGAACCTACCCTGGAGCGGGAAATCAAAGAAGCGCAGAAGAATGACGAGAAGATCAGTGAGATCCAGCGACTGATTCTGGAAGGCAAAGGCAAAGATTTTCGGGAAGATGCAGAAGGTGTGGTATGGTCCAAAGACCGCTTGTGCATTCCCAATGTCCAGTCTATTCGGGAGTTGATTCTCAAGGAAGCTCATGAGACAGCTTATTCGATTCACCCTGGAAGCGAGAAGATGTATCAGGATCTGAAGAAGAAATTCTGGTGGTATGGAATGAAGAGGGAAATCGCAGAGCATGTGGCTATGTGTGATAGTTGTCGGCGGATCAAGGCAGAGCACCAGAGACCAGCTGGATTGTTGCAACCGTTGCAAATTCCTCAGTGGAAATGGGATGAAATCGGTATGGACTTCATAGTCGGATTGCCTCGCACTCGAGCCGGCTACGATTCCATTTGGGTAGTGGTGGACCGCTTAACCAAGTCAGCCCACTTCATACCGGTCAAGACCAACTACAGCAGTGCAGTATTGGCAGAATTGTACATGTCTCGGATCGTTTGTCTTCATGGTGTGCCAAAGAAGATAGTGTCAGACAGAGGAACGCAGTTCACCTCTCATTTCTGGCAGCAGTTGCATGAAGCCTTGGGCACACATCTGAATTTCAGTTCAGCTTATCACCCGCAGACAGATGGTCAGACCGAAAGAACCAATCAAATCCTTGAAGACATGTTGAGAGCCTGTGCGTTGCAAGATCAGTCCGGATGGGACAAGCGATTGCCTTATGCAGAGTTCTCCTATAACAACAGTTACCAGGCCAACTTAAAGATGTCACCATTTCAGGCGCTTTATGCAAGGAGTTGTAGAGCTCCGTTGCCATGGGATCAGCCTGGGGAAAAGCAAGTGTTCGGGCCAGACATTCTGCTTGAAGCCGAAGAGAACATCAAGATGGTCCGAGAAAATTTGAAGATAGCACAATCAAGGCAGCGAAGCTATGCAGACACAAGAAGAAGAAAGCTGAGTTTCGAAGTTGGAGACTTCGTCTACCCGAAAGTGTCATCGATCAGAGGAGTCAGAAGGTTTGGAGTGAAAGGCAAGCTAGCACCCCGCTACATTGGTCCGTATCAGATTCTCGCAAGACGTGGAGAAGTGGCCTATCAGCTCAGCCTGCCAGAAAATTTGTCTGTGGTGCATGATGTCTTTCATGTGTCTCAGTTGAAGAAGTGCTTGCGTGTGCCAGAAGAGCAATTGCCAGTTGAAGGTCTTGAAGTCCAGGAGGACTTGACCTACGTTGAGAAGCCAACGCAAATCCTTGAGACCGCAGACAGAGTCACCCGAAGGAAGACCATCAGAATGTGCAAAGTCAGATGGAATCATCACTCTGAGGAAGAAGCAACCTGGGAGCGTGAAGATGATCTGATGGCTAAATACCCTGAGCTCTTTGCTAGCCAACCCTGAATCTCGAGGGCGAGATTCTTTTAAGGGGGATAGGTTTGTAACGCCCTGAATTTGGGGGTAGAATTTTTTTCTTCTTTTCTCTCACCAAATTCGGGCGTTACTCTCTTTTCTCTTCCCCGTTTCTGAAAGGGAATTAGGCTTACACCTATATTCCTTAATTGATTTTGGTGGTTGAATTGCTCAACACAAATAATTGGACTAACTAGTTTGCCCAAGTCTATAAGTTATACAGGTACCAAAGGTTCACAATAAGCCAATAAAAAGACCAAGAAAAGGGTTCAACAAAAGGAGCAAGGGATAACCGAAGGCACCCTGGTCTGGAACACCGGACTGTCCGGTGTGCCACCGGACAGTGTCCGGTGCACCAGGGGACTCCAACGCAAACTTCGCACTTCCGGGAAAACTCAGAGCCACCGCGCTATAATTCACCGGACTGTCCGGTGTACACCAGACAGTGTCCGATGCTCCAAGGAGAAGCGACTCTGAACTCGCCAGCTTTGGGAATTCGCAACGGCTAGTCCACTATAATTCACCGGACATGTCCGGTGTACACCTGACATGTCCGGTGTAACTGCGGAGCAACGGCTACTTCGGTGCCAACGGTCACCTGTAGGCGCATTAAATGCGTGCCAGAGCGCGCAGAAGGCAGGCACGCGCGACAAGGCGCACCGGACACTCTACAGTACATGTCCGGTGCGCCACCGGACATCTAGGCGGGTCCAGCAGTCAGAGCTCCAACGGTCGGAACCCTAACGGTCGGGTGACGTGGCTGGCGCATCGGACATGTCCGGTGTGCACCGGACTGTCCGGTGTGCACCGGACTGTCCGGTGCACCATGCCACAGACAACCTTCACCAACGGCTATATTTTGGTTGGTGGCTACAAATACCACCCCAACCGGCCACTTCAAGGGGTGTGAGCCCAAGCAACATTCCAAGTCATCTAGTTGACATACTCAAGCCCTCCCAACCACATATATTCATTGATCCATCCTATACACAAGATTTAGTCCACTACAACCAACACAAGTGCCACAAAAGAGAGAGCAAGCAATTGAGAGCTACTCAATTGAGTTTAGCCCTAGCGCCTTGTGAGATTCATTGAGAGATAGTGTGTGCTACATCCTTGTGTTCATTTGTGCGTGGAGTATTGACTCCCATCGAACTTCCTCCAAAGTTTTGGAGGCTTGTAAAAGCTAGCAAGAGACACCAAAGAGTGTGGTGGTCCTTGTGGGATCGAGAGTGATCCTTGAGAAGAAGAAGAGCTCACCAATCCTTGTGTGATCGGGGGAGAGAGGGAAAGGGTTGAAAAAGACCCGTCCTTAAGTGGACTCCTCAACGGGGACTAGGCCTTCGAGGGCCGAACCTCGGTAAAACAAATCACCCGTGTCCATTGTGTTTATTGCTTGTGATTTGTTTGTTTTCCCTTGCTCTAAGTATTCTTGCACCATTATTTGCTAATATCATTTGGTGTTGCTTCAAGTTAAATTCCCATTTAGTGAAGCAACACGTTGCAAGAAAGAACTTGTCCTAGTGCTCTTCTCATCTAAAGCTTCTTGCTTTGTTATTCTATAACTTATTAGTTGTATTGATCTATCACTCCCGCATTATTTAGCAATACTCTTTTCAAGCAAGAACTTAGTTTGTATACTCCTATATTTGTATATCTTGTTCTAACCACTAATCAAGGGATCTAGTTGGGGGATAAAGTTTTAATTTTCAGGTTTCGCCTATCCACCCCCCCTCTAGGCGACTTTCAATTGGTATCGGAGCTAGGCACTTCATCTTGAGTCTAACAACTCGAAGTGATGCCTCGTAGAAGATCCCAAAAGAACAAGAAGACAACTCCGAAGGAGAACAAGGAGGTAACTCTTGAGATATTACTTTCTGATTGTTCTAATTATGTTTCTTGGTCTACTAGGGTGATAAATGCTTTTAGAACCGTAGATCCACAATTAGAACAAATTTTAGACAAGAGTATTATTCCTCCTAGTTATGATAAGAAAAATGCCTCTGAGGAAGATCAAAGATGTATACGCTTAAACTACCTAGCTTATGACATCTTAAGTAATTCTCTTCGCAAAGAAGATTATCATGCCTTCATAATGAATTATAATGAATCTATTCGTGATGCGCATGATATTTGGACTAGAATCAAAAGAAAATTCAATGAGTCCAAACATGATAGTTCATTTTGTGCTTCTACTTCCGTTGGTCTTTGTGATACTAACCCTTGCAAGGAAGAAGAAGAAAATGAACGATGGAGACCAAACGATGAATCCACCTCTCCAAAAGGTTTGTCTTCCCATTTCGATTCCCACATATGTTGTGTGGCTAATGAAAATGATAGCGGAAGGACAAATGAGGATGAGGAGGAAGAAAGAAGCTTCTTGCATCTCTATGCTCGCCTAAGCCAAGAAGATAAGGCGGTCATGCTCAAACTTCTAGAAAGAGCGAGAGAGCAAAGCGAAGCTCGTCAAAGGCTAGAAGATGTTCTCTCCATGAAAATGCTACACTTTGACGAGTTGACTAAAGAACATGAGGAGCTAAAGTGCTCTCATGTTGATTTGGTCCAAAGGTATGAAACTATTTCAATTGAGCAAGATAATGCTTTACATTGTATCACTCAATTAGTAAATAAGAATACCTTGCTTAAGGACCAAGTAGAAAAGCTAAAAGTTGAAAATCTAGCTTTTCAAGAAAAATATGATATGCTCCTATGCTCTCATGAAAATCTTAGAGATGATCATATCATATTAAACATTGCTCATGAGGTTGTGATAGAAAACTTAAAATCCCAACAACCTCACTCATGCACATGTATTCAAATTGATACTATATTACCATGTGCTAATGCTTGTTGTCCGTCGATAAGCAAATCTTCTTTTGAGCTAGAACTTGCAGGAACAAATGATGATACATATCAAAAGCTCAAGGAAGAAAATGAAAGGCTAAAAATGAGCTTGACACAACTAAAAGGGAAGTGCATTGCTCAACCTTCTCAAGATAACCGTGATCACATGGTGAAGAAGCTTGAGACGGGAACAACCGTGGCATGCACTACATCCCTTGAAGAAAATGTCAAGGATTTGAGGATTGCCAAAAGGAAGAAACAAAAGATGAAATTCAAGACCTCCTCCAAAAGCCTCAACCACGCCTCCACAAAAGGTAACATCCAAGGTAATGATCAAGCCACACTTCACATTAAGAGGTGTAGTGAATGCTTTGAAGAGGGGCACTTGATTAGGTCATGTCCCTGCATTAAAAATGGCTTGATTATTAACAAGGATGATAGACTTTGTTTTAAATGCTCCAAGAAGGGACACTTGCTTAGATCTTGTCCCCATTTAAAACAAAAAGGCATAGGGTTAGAAAAGAAAGTTTTTACTAACCATGTAGCAAGCAACAAACAAGGAAAGAAGAAAGCTTCAAAACTTGAAAAACGCCTATGCTACACATGCCGAAAGAAGGGACATCAATGCAAGGATTGTCCCATTGGTAACAATCCCACTCCTAACTTGTCAATTAATTCTCATATAACTAGGCAACCCAAAATTGCAACTTGTGCTAGAAAGGTAATGAGTTTACCTAGTGCTAACACAAAGGACATTTGGGTTCCTAGATCTTTGTTGACTAACCTTGATGGACCCATCAAGCAATGGGTACCAAAATATGCTTGACAAGCTTTGCAGGAGAAGGAGATGATATGAAGCTTTGGGGTGCTTGAGAGAGTCCATTTAATACTCAATAACTCAAGCTATCAATCTTCAATGATCTATATCCGTGATTGACCCAAGGTTATTTTTCAAATTGTTATGTCTAGAATTCATATCATCTCGGGGAAGATATTATATGTTGTAGGAAATGAAGAAATATCATGTACGAAAGATCTAGGCCTACAACATGGAGAAAAGCCAAAGGATGGTAACACTTATCTTTTAAGTGCAAGTATTTTAGAATATCATTTCTTATGTGTCGTGTGTAGTCACATAGAAAAATTGAAGCACTTCAAATGCCTTTAAATTTATATTACCATTCTTTGAAGAATTTCCTCTCATATGGTAGATTGCATACTCATCATTTCCATCCTATGGCAATCTACATGCTTTAAAATGTTGCAAGTATCTCGTGGCATGTTTTTCACTAAGTTGTTTTATTATTGCCATGATTCTAGATATAGAGAGATATTTCAAATTCTTAAAAGGATAAGGTGTCATGTAAGGAATTCAAATCCTTAGGACACTTATAAAAAGAAAAAACTCTCTCTATAACTAGAATAGTAAGACTAATGATTTTATTTAAATAACCCAAGTAGTCTCACTTGTAGAGAATATGTTTCTCTTTGGAGATGCGTAATTTAACTTAAATAGAAAAGTCAATCCAATGATTTATGATGTGTTTCTACTTGCTTAAATTGGATTTGATTCTTTCACATTTATCGTTTTCCATATCATGAATTAGATTTATTCCCATAATCTCAAAGTATTGTTTATGTTTGTTTTATGAGTTAAAATTGAGCATAACATCATCTATGGATAATCTAGTTCATGCCATAAAGTCTCCATGCTTTTAGTAATCTAGCTTTTCATTCCCTATCAAAAATGATTACAAAAATTGGAAACTAGTGCTTGTGTTACTAACAAAGCATCTCTTGAGCTTACTTTTGAATATCTACAAAAGAAAGTGCACAAGCCTCATGGGTTGCTCTTCACCCAAAGGAAGAAAGGTAAAAAGCAAAGGTATGAGAACTCAATAATCAAATTTAGTTCACATCTCAATGGGTATTTAATCTATATTATCATATTCTACCCATATGAGGAATAGATTCTTTATTGGACCTAAATCAGCTAGACGAGCATTCAATCCCACTCTTTTAAATGCTCATGTCCATTAGAATCTATTTAATGCCTTTGCGATATTTATATATGTTATCATATTGATTTGCTTGCAAGTAATGATTACTAAAATTCAATATGATAAAGTAAAATCTCCAATGATTATTAAAATGCTTAAAAAGTGCACATTCCTCTTTCTCAAATGAAATGCACTAATGTTAAGGATTTTACTTCATATCTGTGTGACTTATGAATGATGAATTATCTATATTTCCTATCTAAAGAGATCATCTTTCATCATATACTCCCTTGTGCTATTAACATCTTTCTTGAGTATTTTCAATGAGTTTGAAAGGGAAAAAGAAACAACTACAAAGGGAGGACTCTCAAATGAAAGAGGAGGACATCAAGAACAACACCACCTACTTGGATAGTAAGATCTACAAAACAATCAATGGTGGGTTGTGAGTATTCTAAATCCTTTCATAATGAGAATACTAGGCTTAAGTTGTTTATTGCAAAATTTATGAGCCTTGATCAAGATGTATAATGCTTCTCCCTATTTGTCTTTAAAGTAAATACATCCATTCAATTCAAATACTCGATGCATATCTTTAGGGGGAGTCTATTCTTATATCTTGATTTTGTTGAGACTATTGCTTTATCTCAGTAATTTCATATAGTCTCTTGCATGAGAATAAGTTTCTCATAAAGTATGCTACTATTTTTAAATTCTTGTCTTTCACTCTAAAGTAGCATATTTGCTGGATTCTCCTACTCTAAGCTTAATTGATAATCTAATGTGTATGTTGTTCTTTTGATCATATCTGTTATTTGTTTGATCATTGAATGACTTCAATCAACAATCATGCTTCTTAGTGCCGTATATACTATCAATCGATATCTCTCTTGATATGCACTAAGTTAAAAGGAGAATTCATGATACATTTATGCAACTTGTGATCCATTTGATATATGCTAACAATAACTTGAAAAGATCACTAGTTGTAGAACTCTCTTGTGCAAAATATTTCCATATATTGTCATTAAGAATAGGTCTTAAGCATCTAAGACTAAGGACAAAGCACAATGAAGAGAGCGTCCCTATGTAAAGGTACAAAAAGGTAAAACTATCTCCTTTCATTTAAACTTGTACCTAAATCTTCCTTTTCTATACTCTCTTTACATATCTTGTTTAAAAGGAAGAGAAAGCATGTCCATGCATATCCCTGCTTCATATCTAGTTTAACTTCTCAAAAATTCATTCATGCTTTAATGCATCTTTGTTGAAACTAGATAAAGTGATTTAATTGTCAAAGAGCTTAAAGCTTAACCTTGTAACGAGGATAAGCTGCCTTTATTCCAAAGGTGGATGGTCCTTAAGCCTCTTTGAAATCCTTAAGGGAAAATGCTTGAAATGTTTACAACATGCTTTCATAAGTGCATAAACTGTCATGAGCATCACAATTATACTATGACATAATGCACTTCACATTCCGTATAATATAGATATGTTCTCATTAACCTAATTATGTGCAATTGGCATTTAAGGCCAAAATATATGTTCCTCTCCATGCACATATTTAGGGGGAGCAATCTATGTTATATAGAATTATGATCATGCTTAATTTGACATATCCTTTTGATCATATCTCTTTTATTTCTACGACTAATGTGTTTTCAAGTATATTCTCATGCTTAGTCATAGAATTGAAAGGGAAATGGAGTATTCGGCAAAGACGTCGCTTCCACTCAACTCCATCAGTATTATCCACTCTTTGCCGGTATTTCGCATAGTTCTTCACTTTGGTATAATCTTCACTCATATCTCTATTTCAATTGAATATTTCAATTGTTTGCCAAAGGGGGAGAGAAAGAAAAGGGCTTATATCTCACTCAAAGTATCCGTTTTTGGCGATTTATGCCAAAGAGGGAGAAAGTATGAGCCCAAAGCAAAAGGACCGCACCACCACCCTATTTTTAAAAAATGATTTTTAATTGGTAAATTTCAAATTGGTATCTTATTGTGTTCAAAAGGGGGAGCAAGTAGTATTTTCAAAAACTGATGTCTTAAAACCCTCTTGAACACTAAGAGGAGAATTTATTGAGGGGGAGTTTTGTCTAGTCAAAGGAAAAGCATTTGAAACAAGGGGAGAAAATTTCAAAACTTGAAAATGCTTCACAAAATCTTATTCATTTACCTTTGACTATATTGCAAAAGGGTTTTGAAAAGGATTTACAAAAAGAATTTTTGCAAAAACAAAACATGTGGTGCAAGCGTGGTCCAAAATGTTAAAAATAAAGAA
Organism: Zea luxurians; assembly: GCA_029449295.1. Classification (NCBI taxonomy): domain Eukaryota; kingdom Viridiplantae; phylum Streptophyta; class Magnoliopsida; order Poales; family Poaceae; genus Zea; species Zea luxurians. The sequence continues at coordinate 35,382,782 of JAOPSE010000001.1, read as the reverse complement.
ACAATCCATGCATATCTAGTAAATAATATTTATTGGCTCAATTCTAAGTAACCTTTGCACTTGCATATGCAAACTAGTTCAAATTATGCACTTCTATATTTGCTTTGGTTTGTGTTGGCATCAATCACCAAAAAGGGGGAGATTGAAAGGGAATTAGGCTTACACCTATATTCCTTAATTGATTTTGGTGGTTGAATTGCTCAACACAAATAATTGGAGTAACTAGTTTGCCCAAGTCTATAAGTTATACAGGTACCAAAGGTTCACAATAAGCCAATAAAAAGACCAAGAAAAGGGTTCAACAAAAGGAGCAAGGGATAACCGAAGGCACCCTGGTCTGGCACACCGGACTGTCCGGTGTGCCACCGGACAGTGTCCGGTGCACCAGGGGACTCCAACGCAAACTTCGCACTTCTGGGAAAACTCAGAGCCGCCGCGCTATAATTCACCGGACTGTCCGGTGTACACCGGACAGTGTCCGGTGCTACAAGGAGAAGCGACTCTGAACTCGCCAGCTTCGGGAATTCGCAACGGCTAGTCCGCTATAATTCACCGGACATGTCCGGTGTACACCGGACTGTCCGGTGTAACTGCGGAGCAACGACTACTTCGGCGCCAACGGTCACCTGCAGGCGCATTAAATGCGTGCCAGAGCGCGCAGAAGGCAGGCACGCGCGACAAGGCGCACCGGACACTCTACAGTACATGTCCGGTGCGCCACCGGACATCCAGGCGGGCCCAGCAGTCAGAGCTCCAACGGTCGGAACTCTAACGGTCGGGTGACGTGGCTGGCGCACCGGACATGTCCGGTGTGCACCTGACTGTCCAGTGCACCATGCGATAGACAGCCTTCACCAACGGCTAGATTTTGGTTGGTGGCTATAAATACCACCCCAACCGGCCACTTCAAGGGGTGGGAGCCCAAGCAACATTCCAAGTCATCTAGTTGACATACTCAAGCCCTCCCAACCACATATATTCATTGATCCATCCTATACACAAGATTTAGTCCACTACAACCAACACAAGTGCCACAAAAGAGAGAGCAAGCAATTGAGAGCTACTCAATTGAGTTTAGCCCTAGCGCCTTGTGAGATTCATTGAGAGATAGTGTGTGCTACATCCTTGTGTTCATTTGTGCGTGGAGTATTGACTCCCATCGAACTTCCTCCAAAGTTTTGGAGGCTTGTAAAAGCTAGCAAGAGACACCAAAGAGTGTGGTGGTCCTTGTGGGATCGAGAGTGATCCTTGAGAAGAAGAGCTCACCAATCCTTGTGTGATCGGGGGAGAGAGGGAAAGGGTTGAAAAAGACACATCCTTAAGTGGACTCCTCAATGGGGACTAGGCCTTCGAGGGCCGAACCTCGGTAAAACAAATCACCCGTGTCCATTGTGTTTATTGCTTGTGATTTGTTTGTTTTCCCTTGCTCTAAGTATTCTTGCACCATTATTTGCTAATATCATTTGGTGTTGCTTCAAGTTAAATTCCCATTTAGTGAAGCAACACGTTGCAAGAAAGAACTTGTCCTAGTGCTCTTCTCATCTAAGGCTTCTTGCTTTGTTATTCTATAACTTATTAGTTGTATTGATCTATCACTCCCGCATTATTTAGCAATACTCTTTTCAAGCAAGAACTTAGTTTGTATACTCCTATATTTGTATATCTTGTTCTAACCACTAATCAAGGGATCTAGTTGGGGGATAAAGTTTTAATTTTCAGGTTTCGCTTATCCACCCCCCTTTAGGCGACTTTCAGTTTCGCTCATTCCTCTCAATTTCAAAACAAGTATAGTGACAGGTGCTCGTGTCGTGTATGAACAAAACCTAAGCGTCATGGGTGTTGCATCATGCCGAAGCACATTTCCTTGTCTGATGCTGCGTGTTCGTCTCGTTCAGTCTCGGTTTTCGGTTCGCGATCGGAGCCCGTTTGAGAGTCGTGCGTGTCGTGGGCTTTGATCCACGAAGTAGCCCGGCCCGGCCCAGCGTGACCCGCGCGCCCCCGGCGCCCCACACCCCCCATGCGCCCCCTCCTCTCCTCACTCTCTCATTTGGATTTCCCATGCAGCAACCTCCCTCTCCCTCTCCCACCTCCCTCTCCCCGTGGTGCCCTAGGGTTTGGAGTCGAGATCGCCGGAATTTGGATCCTCGGAGGTGAGTTTTCCCCTCCCCTTCCCTTTTCTCTCTCCCTCCCCCTCCCCTCTCTTTTTTCTTTTCTTTTTCTTTTCCCTGGTCGCGCGCGCGCCCTGGCCGCCGCGTCGCCTCGGCTCGCGCGCCCGCGCCCTCTCCGTCCCGCGCACCGGCGAGCCCGGCCACATCCTCCCCTTCCCCACGCCCGGCCGCGCCCGGCCGCGCCCCGGCGAACCCGCCCCTGCCCCCTTCCCCGCGCTCCCCCGCGCCCGGCGAGCCCCTCCCTCGGCCGCGCCCGTCCGGCCGCGTCACGCGCCCCATGCCCCGTGCCCTCGGTCGTGCCCCTGCCCGCGCCCGGGTCCCGGCGACTCGCATCCCGCGCGCCCGCGCAGTTCGCGTGCCCTCAGCACGCGTAGCGCGCCCTCGCGCGTGCGACCGTAGTCGCACTGCGCTTAACCCCGTTTTTAATCGATGCTAAATTGTGTAGTCGACGTGCTGCGTCACGCGCTTCGTCGCGCGATGATTCTTTTAGTTTATATTTAAACTTAGCTCTGTTGATGTATGTCGTCGTGCGCTTCGTCGCGCGATGCTTAACGTCTCTTTATAATTAGTGCAAGTGTCTCGTTGTGCGCTCTGTCGCGCAGCGAGTCGTTTACTTCTTAATGCAATCTAAATATCGTGTCGTACGTCTCGACGTGCGGCCACCCCCTTTCATTCATCTTCAATTGTTTATAATGATTAAATGTGGAACTTGACTTACTTTATGCCAAACGTAGTGTCCAAATTAATTCCCTTCTATTGAGCGAGTGGTTTAATTCATAATAATGTAACGTGATCGTTTCTCGACTGTCTTTTCCTCTTTCTCTCTTAACCGTAATTGCGAGCCCGCGTGGAACGTCTGTTTACTTACTGCATTCTATTGTATGGTGTACTGTTCTTTTGTATTAAATATGTGGATGTATGTATGTTTGCGCTCGCATAGAGAACGATCCGGTTAGAGAACCCGAAGAACTCGTAGGAGAAGCCCCTGAGCAGCAGTCGGTTGGTGGAGGCAAGTGTCCCTTGACCTATCTTTGTCCTATACATTCTTTAATTCACCCCCGCATTACACATTTATACCTAAGGATTGACTAGCTTTTGTTATCCATGTCCTTATTTACCTATTTGGGTTGGATTATCATTGCTTAGTCTATTGCTATTGCTCGACTCTAATCAATGAACATGATGAGAATTATCAATGATACGCTGTTTTCCCCTCTTTTATTATGATGTTACACTTGTGACCTTCAAGGGGGCTCGAGCGGTTTCTCGAGTGCCTCTCCGTAAGGACCTGTTCGTTGGATGACCGCCCGGGAAAACAGTGCAACCATGAGGGTGGAGTGGGACGCCCTTAGCTAAATAATTAGAGGAACCTAGGTGTAGTTCGTTTAGCCGTCGTGCCGTCAATGGGGCTCGGTGTATGCGGCTCGCTCTGCCAAGGTTGATTTGTCCCTTGGGGAGGAGTGCGGTACATTTAGGAAACCTAACGGGCGGCTACAGCCCCGGAGAATCTTTGTAAAGGCTTCGTAGTGAATCCCTGGCCATTCACCTCGGGAGTGAATAAGGGTCTTGCAAGCCCGGGCTACAGAGGGAATCACGACTTGTGGGTAAAGTGCGCAACCTCTACAGAGTGTTATGAAAACTGATATATTAGTCGTGCTCGCAGTTATGAGCGACCAAGGGAGCTCCAGTGATTAGTGGTACTTGATCAGAGATGTTCGGATTTGCAGGTGGCAATGAGATCGATTGTTTGTGGTATTGACTATGGTAATGGTAAGTGGTATTCTTTCCGTTTGGAAAGAGTACGTTTGGGTTAATAACGTGGGTAAATTCTAAAACTTGGCTTTCTCTACTAGTAATAACAATCTGACCAACTAAAAGCAATTGCTTGACTTACCCCCACATAAAGCTAGTCCACTACAGCCAAACAGGACACTTGCTGAGTATGTTGATGTGTACTCACCCTTGCTCTACACACCACCCCCCCAGGTTGTCCGCATTGCAACCACTGCTCAGGAGAAGATGAAGCCGTGGAAGGAGACTTTCAGGAGTTCCAAGACTACGATGAGTTCGAGGCGTGGGTTAGCGGCAAACCCCCAGTCGGCTGCCTGTGAAGGCCGCGTTTATCTACGTTTCTTTTCCGCACTTTGATTATTGTAAAGACTATGTGGATGTCTAAAACATACGATGTAATCGATTATTATTTCCCTTTTTAATACTATTTGAGCACTGTGTGATGATGTCCATGTTATGTAACTGCTATGTACGTGAATTGCTGATCCTGGCACGTACATGGTTCGCATTCGGTTTACCTTCTAAAATCGGGTGTGACATGTGCCTCTGCTTTGGTTCGTAGTGTTCCCCTTACCCCGCTGGAGCTATTTTAAGCCTTAGCGCGCCCGAATCCCCCTCCCTGTGGCCGGGATTCCTCGCTGGAGTCGCCCGACCCGCCTGGAGCACCTCCCCTCTGCCGTTCTCCTGTCTCTGGTCCAGTTCTTGCGGCCGAAGTCCTGCCAGTGAGTTCGTCAGACCTTCTTCTCCCGTTCCAGTCCTCACCGGCGACCCCAGCCCCCCGGTGACCGTGTCTACCTCGCCTCCACAGAGGGAGCAATGTCGGTCCCCAAGCTGTAAAACCTCTGCGCGCCCCATCGCAACCACCCGTCCCCGATCCAACAGTTCGAATCTGCGGATATCAGTCCGCGTCAGCGCGCCCTGCCCCGAGCCCCACCTGTCAGACGTCCGCGCCAAGCCCCCACCCAAGCCGCCGGCCTCGTTTGTGCCTCGCCCGAACCCACTGACCCACTGGCCCCGCGTGTCAGTGTCTTGACCTACCCCGAGCCCCGCCTGTCAGGCGCTCGTGTCCGCCTGCCCGCTCGCCAGATCTAATCCTAGCCGTTGATTTGAGATCTAACAGTTGGCAGAACCCGTACCCCTTCGATTTGTAGCTTTGTAAAAAGAACCCTCGGCTTCCAAGAAATAGAACCCATCATCCCTGGAATTTGCAGTCAAGCCCCTAGGTTTTTGCAGAAAGGACCCCGAGCTTATATTTAATCGCAGAATTGGACATAATTTTGTATTTTGAATTACAAAACTTGTTTATTTCATATCTTTTGCATATAAACTCCAAATTGAGTGATTCAAATTGCAAAATGTTCATAAGATTATTATCTACCTGTTTAAATTATAACATTTTACTGTCTGGATGTGTTAATTTTATGCCTAGACTATAGGTTAGTGCGAGTGATGGTTTATTTATTAAAAAGAGAACCTTGTGAAAGTAACATCGTGTAAAATATGAACCTATCCCTGATATAATTTTTGTGTCTCATTAAGATAAATGAAGTTAAGTTATGTAATCTATTGAGATAAGCAGTACTTAGAGAACCACAAACCTCTAGGTGTACTTGCCTACCCTAGAACCTAGATTTTCCCCTCTTGTGTTTTTACTATTCTGTCGAGCTTGTGTTCACTTGATTGTACATGTTTGGTGTACTGTTTCTTTGTCATTATCCAAATGTGTTGAATGCATGATCGCTTTGCGTAGACAACGAGCAGCCCATGACTCCCGAGTGTGTTGTCGAAGACCTTCCTGAGCAGCAACCTGGTAAAGGCAAGTGTCCTCTGACCCATTACGTCCTACTTACTTTATAATTCACTGTCCCACATTACTTAATTGAAACCTAAGGATTGACTAGTCTGTATTTATCATGCCCTTGATTACCCTTTGGGTTATTATGGTTAGCTTCATGCTATTGCTCCACTTTAATCAACGAACATGATGCGAATATTTATGATACGATGTTGTTATTATGATTATGATGATGTTCTTGTGGCACTTTAGGGGACTCAGACTATTTCAAGAGTACCTCTCTGTAAGGACCTATTCATTGAGTGACCATCCGGGATAACAGTACAACCATGATGGTGGAATGGGACGCCCTTAGCTGATTAATTAGATGAACTTAGGGTGTATTTGGCTTTGCCGCTTGCCGGAGGGCCGTCAATGGGGGTCCGGGCATAGTGCTCGCTCTGCTAAGGGTGGGTGTCGAGGTTCATTTGATTTGGTTTTGTTAGTCACCCACCTTAGGGAGGAGTGCTGTGTTTATACGACTGGTGAAACCTAACGAGCATCTATGCACTAGGGGAATCTTTGTAAAGGTTACGTAGTGAATCCCTGGCCATTCACCTTGGTAGTAAAGATTGGGTCTGGACAACCCAGGCTGAAAAGGGAATCACGACTCGTGGGTAAAGTTTGCAACCTCTGTAGAGTGTTAGAAACTGGTATATCAGTCGTGCTCACAGTTAAGATCACCCTTAGGATCCTCTTTGATTAGAAGAAATCTGGATACTTTTATGATGATGGTAACTGATGATGAATATAACTGTGGTTTATGGTATTTTCTCTTGGAGGGAGTACTTTTGGGTAATAACTGGGTTTATTACTAAAACTTGGCTTACTATTAGTAATAAACACCTGACCAACTAAAAGCAACTGCTTTAACCTTAACTCCACATATAGCTAGTCCACTTTAGCTAAACAAGACATTTGCTAAGTACGTTGATGTGTACTCACCCTTGCTTTAACCCCCCCAACCCAGGTTTTCCCCATTACAATCAGTGCTCAGGAGGAGATGCAAGCAACATGGAGGACTTTGAAGATTTTTTAGGACTATGATGAGTTCTAGTCGTGTTAGTGGCAAACCCCCAGTTAGCTGCCTGTAAAGGCCTTATCTTTACGTTTCATATTCTGCACTTTAATTATGTTTATGACAATGTTATGTTAATGACTATGTGGATGTCTTGGATATCTTGATGTAATAAAGTACTATTTCTGCTATTTATTTTGAGCAATGTGTGGTGATGTCCAAATATGTAATCGTTGTATACGTGAGTTTCTGATCCTGACACGTACATGGTTCGTATCCGGTTTACCTTCTAAAACCGGGTGTGACAATTCGGCCGCCGACACCGGCCAGTCAGCAACAAGCATCACTAGTAGGGGTGTAAAAGGTATGGATTTTATCCGAGCATCCGATCCTTCGAAAGAGACAAATTATCCAGTTGAATAGTTTTTTCGGATATCCGCAACATACCTGGATTTTGAATTCAGATTTCTAGATAGTATAGTTTGGATATCGTATACGGATATGGAATGACTGATATCCGACAAATTTTGGATTTCCAAATATCTTTTTCCGATAGCTGTGTGCTTGTGTGCATTTGATGGTTTTTAAAGAAAAAATAATAATAATACACAAATAGCCTAAAAAATTCATGAAATTGTACGGAGGCCGTAACATATGTCCATATATATTTCTAAAACATGTTTGAATCATAAAATTCATAATATGCCATCGTTTTTCTATTTCACTTCCACTTGTTGCGTGAGTTACATTTAAAATCATTCTAAGTATCTAAGTTTTAACATATTTAATACTTTACTTTATCATTTTCATATGTGGACTTGAGGTTATCTTATTATATAGTATTTATTAGTCTTGGTAACATATTCAATACTCCACTTTATCCGACAAAAAATCTGTTATTGACGTTATCCATTCCGTATTCGACACACGATTATCCATATTTTGCATCCGAAAACTTTCATATTCGTATTTAAATCTATTTATATTTAATTTTAAATCCGAATAAAAATATAAATAAATAAGATTTTTATGATATCCGTCCGTATTATTACACCCACCGCCTATGATGCATGCTCCTGCTGCCCAATACTGACAGACAGACACGAAAATCACGTGGCACGTCCATCAGCCGGGAATCATGGAATCAAATATAAAGATAAAATAAATAAAAAGCAGTGCGGAAGCGGGAGGAAGGCGGGGCCGCATCGGCCCATCCCCACACGCTGTTCTCGCAGAATATAAAAACCCAGCAGCATCCGGCACTCGGCCGCAGAGCGGAGGCCCTACCGGCCAGTGAGGCGCCGCTTGCCCTCCACATACGGCCGCGGCGAGGAACCCAAAAGGCCAAAACCCTCCCAAAAGCTACACTCACGGAACGGAGTCCGGGCATCCGGGAAAGGAGCCCTAATCTCAAGGCCGCGGCTGCGAGCGCTGCTTCCCACCCCCCAACTCCTCCCCAGCCGCCGCCAGCCGCGCGCGCACCCACCGAGAGCTCCTCGAGGCTCCTCGGGCTTTCTTTCTCCGTTCCTCCCTTGCGCGCTCAGGGTTTCACGATGGAGGCCGAGGCGGCGGCCAAGAGGGCGCGGGAGGGCGGGGAGGACGCCACCGCGCCGGTGGCGGGGGCCGAGGCGGCGGTCGCCGGTGCTGGCGAGCAGGCGGGGATCTCCGCCGTCATCCCGGGATGGTTCTCCGAGATCAGCCCCATGTGGCCCGGTGCGTCCCCTGTTTTCCGTCCTCTGCTGCGCTGCGCATCGCATCGTCATGCTCCCCCTGTTCTGTTGAGCGCACTTTTACTTCGGATATTCTTCTTTAGTCACTGCGGGGTCAGGGTCACGCCAACCACGTGTGTTTGCCCTTGCTCATGGGTCGGTTTCGGTGTCGAAATGGTAGGTGAGGCGCACTCTTTGAAGGTGGAGAAGGTGCTGTTCCAGGGCAAGTCAGACTACCAAAATGTGATGGTTTTTCAGGTAAATTGTTATTGCCTTTTGCTTGCACCCAAGCCACTTCGCAATTCTTCGGTGGGACATGATCCTGTTGCCTTTCTGTTTTGCGTTATAGTCCTCCACGTACGGGAAGGTGCTGGTCCTCGACGGAGTTATTCAGGTGACAGAGAGGGATGAGTGTGCGTACCAAGAGATGATTACTCACCTGCCCCTTTGCTCCATCAAAGACCCCAAGAAGGTATATGAGATGACCCTTTGCCTAAGCATCTTTATTGGACTCATAGTTATTTAGCAGAATGTTACCCTTCATTTGTTTTTATGCCAAAAAAAAACGAACCAAAACTGCAATTAGTAGCTTATAATATTATTGCTGAGAAAATTTGAAATACTTGCTGTCATCATAGCTAACGATAATAGCATATATGCTGTGGTACATTTACAGCATTAAAAAGGTGTACTCCGATGCTATCTGCATCAATTTAAACATCTTTAAGAATAGGTCATTGGTTACTTCATACAGTTTTGGCTTATAATTTGTTTGAACTTGTAATGCCTGAAGATACCCGCAGTAAAATTTATTAGGATGCAATTGCACTGCCAAGTTTATTGATTGGGTGAATTTAGGTATTTGTACTTTTCAAAATGATGAATATGTATACAGATGAATATGTCTAGTTTCTAAAATTTATTGGATGTAACGTTAAATTGTTTCATGATGCACAGGTGTTGGTTATTGGAGGGGGGGATGGTGGTGTTTTGCGTGAGGTTTCACGGCATATCTCTGTGGAGCAGATTGACATCTGTGAAATTGATAAGATGGTGGTAGATGTAAGATCTCTCTTCCTGTATGCGCACAATACTATGAAGTGACCACTGGTATTATGTTTTATTTAGTAACTGATGCATTTCAGTGGTTGTGTATTAAGGGCTTTTAGATGTTTGAGAACATTTGCTTTCTTTTAGACTTGTATGAACGCCAATAGTTTGGTTTACATGTCTTCATCTACCTTCAAGTTTAGGTTTACAATTGATTTTATTGATATCACTTGATTTTTTGACTGTGATGTTAGCTGCTCCTGCTATGCCTTATTCAATTTTTAAAATTCATTCATTTTCGTATTTTGATACTACTACATTTTGTGTTAGTAATCTGTGCTATTCTTTCTCTGACCCCTGAAATAATACTATGTGCTGTCTCTGTCTTAACAGTTATATAACCTTTTCAACGGTTTGTCTCTTGTGTACTTATTTTAAATTGTCTGTTCCATTGTGCAGGTCTCCAAGCAATTTTTCCCTCATCTAGCTGTTGGATTTGAAGACCCTCGTGTGTCATTACACATTGGAGATGGTTAGTAGCATGTTTCTCTGCTTGCCAAGATTTGTTTTGTTTTGCATAATATTTGTTTATAGGCAACATCTGAGCCTCATTTGCCCCTGATTCAAATGTAGCTTGAACTTTATTACAATCAATACATAGGATATACAACTTCTGGTTTCAGCACTTCAACTTGTGTCGATATCTTTAGTTGGGTTTGTGTCTCATCCAGGTTAATTCTTGTTAGACTTTTGACTGCATATTATTCTATACTTATTTATTTCGAATGACATAATTCTATATTTGTTTACTATTTGGTCCATAACTAAATTGGTATATGCTACATTTTAAAGTTCCCCTGATAGCGCCTTGGCCTGGCCCCTGCTTTTTATTTCCACTGTTCCAGCTTGATATTCCTTCATAGTTTTTGTCATGTCCCCTCCTTCTGATATAATTTTAAAAGTTCAATATTGAATTTTTAATGGCCCACTTCATTATTTGATGGATGTTTATGTTATGTATTTGATCAATAGTTCTGTGCTACATATTTATGTGCTGCTTAAAATCTCCATTGATATGTTGATGCAGGGGTTGCCTTTTTGAAAAATGCTCCAGAGGGTACATATGATGCAGTAATTGTCGATTCTTCTGATCCGATAGGTAACTGTTGTTAATCGTGTGTTTTGTACCTACTGCTCTGTCGTTAATGTTTGATCAACATCTGCCTGCATGACCAGGTCCTGCTCAGGAGCTTTTTGAGAAGCCTTTCTTCCAGTCAGTGGCCAGAGCTTTGCGTCCAGGTGGAGTTGTATGCACCCAGGCAGAGAGCATATGGCTACATATGCACATCATTGAAGATATTTTCGTCAATTGTCGCCAAGTTTTCAAAGGCTCAGTTAACTATGCTTGGACAACAGTACCTACATACCCTAGGTATGCACAACGAATCCTGTGTACCATATTGTGCCAGTTTCTCTATTTATCCACTGGGTTGATATGCTTCCATTGCAGCGGAGTTATTGGGTTCATGCTTTGCTCCACCGAAGGGCCTGCTGTTGATTTCCAGCACCCTGTTTTCAACATCGAGGAGGATGAACATTCTACGAAATCAAAAGGACCCCTTAAGTTCTACAACTCGGAGGTATGTATTTTTGCTGATTTCACCGCCTTTGCATTAGAACTCAAGCTGTTTCCTGATTCTATTCTATTTCTATATTTTCAGATCCACACGGCATCATTCTGTTTGCCCTCCTTTGCAAAGAGGGTAATTGAGTCAAAGGTAAACTAGACGTGAGGATACTTTACCAAGTCCAGTCGATTGGGTTAAGTACCTTAGGCACAACACAAAATTTGTTGTCGTGTGAAAATGGGATGCCTCCTCCCCTCCCCCCCACTTGATGAATAAGCACATGAGATGGGATGCAACGGTTATCGGAGTTGTCAGTCTATACGATTCTGTCTGTTGTATGTGCCGGCTGCAGGTGCAACTATGAAAACGTTTTGCAATAGCTGTTTTCGGCAGTGCTCTGATCAGGTTGAGTTTTGGACATCATTTATTATGTTCCTGCATCCATACGTGATACTCCCTCCGTTCTTTTTTATTTGCCGCGGTCTAGTTCAAAAATGAGCTAGTGGGTGATAAATATTCGAGAGAACGGAGGTAGTACCACGGATGGAATATATAAGAAATAAAACTGTGTAATGGTTGTTGCCATCGTATCTTTTTGAAACTGGTTCAGCTCCAGTCGATCTGATTTCTTTGGTGCATGATTTGTGATTTTAGGAGGGTTCCTTGGAGCATGGTTTGTGGTTTTATGATGGTTTTAAGAGGTGTTGCTAAAACAGATTGAGAAAACACGTTTTCTTCAATTTGAGATCCACCTGTCAATGGCTATGGCTAGGATTGCCTTTTTGTTTCCCCCAACTTGCCCTTTACCCCTCTCTCTCGTGCCCTCCTGTTCTGCCTTCGGCCTAGTTTAGGTACTCTTGGATTAGAGTGTTTTGAGGGATTGGAGAGTGTTTAAATCCTCAATATATCAAAAACTCTTATAATACATCTCAATCCACTATAATCCCTCTAATTTCTAGAGTATCCAAACTAGGCCTAGGGGATTGCATGGTAACTAGGGAGGGGAACGGGGAATTCTACGTCAAGTTTTAGCTCCTCATACTCGCCCTTCAGGGATCCATAGAAACGTTTGTGGGAGATATTTGGGAGATATTTCTTTTTGATCCCTGTTCAGTGATCCACACAAACCTTTGTGGGAGATATTTCTTCTTCATCCTTGTTCCTGTGGAGATAAATCACTGTTGGTGATGCTCATCCCCGCTTATAATAAATTATAATTAATCGTACTTCATTCGTTATTCATGTAAAACATTGTCACATACATATTGTTAGATGTAAAAATCATTATGTGTACATTAAAATGAACGTATTTGTACAACAGGTGATCTCTTGATAAGATAATTATTTATTTTTATTATTAACTGTTACATGAAAACATCGTCACATAAAACAACACGCCGTCCGGAGAGAATTGTTCCCTGTTTACATTCATGTGGGGGAGAAACTTGTCCATTCTCTAATAGAGGAATTCCTTGTGGGGAATCGGAGATCGGGTCCCCATTGCCATCTCTAGTAGTGACTAATGAGTAGCGTCTGCTGCGGTGGCCGATGAGGCACAGGGAGAATCCATAAAACAACACCAGTTTGAGAAGATGTTCATAAAATAGCATCCGTTTTCAAGCAATTCATTGAATAGTATCGGTTTGACCAAATTAATTCGGAAAACAACACTCCATCTATATTTTACATTCTTTTATTGCTTACACCACATATAGATAGACTAAATTACCCCTATTCATTTTACATCCCATTTTTATCTCTTTTGTCCATAAGAAAAACATAAATAGATAAAACATACACACTCTATTTTTATAGTGTTAAAATACAAATAGGCACATATTTTTTTTTACAAAGGAAGAAGTTTAGATTTAACTATTAAACTTCAAACCTAGGTATCTTCAACATCGAGCTATTAAAATTTAGACATACTTGGTTCACCGAAAGGTCTTCAAATGTACTTCCTTCGTTCCTTTTTATTTGACATGGTTGTTTTTTAAAAAAAACTTCAATCTTTTGTCTTATTAAAAAATAATATGTTCTATAAAACTACTCCCTCCATCCTAGAATGTAGATTTAAATTTTAATTGTTAAATCTAAACTTCCCCCTTTACATATCTGTCGGAGAGGAAATCTCCGACCGGGTGGCGGAATGCATCCGCCCTAAATTTTAAGATGAGGAGGAGCCTAAGCGTTTTGCCTATTATGAGATTAGGGGATGAACACACAAGAACACAAAGATTTAGAGTGGTTCAGGCCGCCGAAGCGTAATACCCTACTCCACTGTGTGTTGTATTGCTGTGAGAGCTTGAGAGCTGAGAATCTAAGTTGGCCTGTGTGGATCTAAGTGAGTCCGTCTTGTAACGTTGCATGCCTCCCCTTTTATAGCTCAAGGGAGCACGTACAAGGGTGCTGAGCCCCGACATGTGGGCCCAGGAACATAGCAGATGTAATACTTGGAGCGACTAATGCTAGTCGCCAGTGCAATCTCCTTGTGACCTGATATTCGTAGCCTGCGTAGTATTGGCGTACAACAGAATCCTTCCCGGCAACGTGTGAGTGATGATGAGCATAGTGCGCGCCGCAGCACGGGCGTACTGCCTGCCAGCGGAACGGACAGGCACGCCGCTTGCGAGATGGCCTGGTCGCTGCCTGCCAGCGGAGTGGACAGGGCACATTAAATGCTGAAGGGCACATCGCCTGTCAGCGGGATAGACAGGCGGCACGTCTTCTCCGCAATAAATGCAGAGGCAGCGTGACCTAGAGGCCTTACGTCAGGCTCCACCTGCTGGCTTACGTCATGGGCGATAGGCCACGTGGCAGCATCGGGCCTCCGCCTGAGCGGGGAGCGGAAGCGCACAAGATAAAGCCTGGACACGTGTCAGTACCAGACCCTTGCCTGTCCTTGACCTAGGCCAGGGTATTCCCTATCCCGGGACCTTGTTGTGGGTGGCCCGGACCTCACTCAAGGGGGGGGGGTCCGGATCCCATCCAAGGGGTTCGGCTTGCTTACCTGGGGATCCTGGACCGTACTCGGAGGTCCGGGTTGTGCGTACAGGGGTCCGACGCTTTCTCATGGAGGTCCGGACCCACTGATGGTATCCTGGAGTATACCACCTCTTCTGGCCACGTGGCGTCCTTAGGGACGTCCACGTGGCGGAGTCGGGTGTTGCCGTGGGCCCTGAGCAGCCGCCCGTGCCTAGGGTGAGCCGTGCTTGGGCCCCCGCACGGCCCTTCTGCCACACGACTAAGGGGTAGCCGCGTGGGTTCCTTGCCTTTGTATAGTAGCAGGGGGTACCCTAGTTTCGGGGTAACGACAGTGGCCCCCGGGCCCACCTCAAGGGAGGGTACGAGCCTGCAGGTGGGGCCAAAGCCTGAATAGTGACTGGCGCATTGCTTCCGGGTACTTGCTGACGACGAGGAGTTTACACCTGTAGAGATGGAGCTAGGGCTCCGCTTGAAGGCGGATGTAATAACTTTTGCTTTTTGTAAGATGCTTTTGAGTACTATTTACCGAGCAGTATTAGCACTTATCTGTATACTATTTGTCCTTGTTGTGTGTGGCGTTACCGACTCCTCCCTGGTACCTGGTCCCCCTGGGTTAAAGGCTCGACATGTTGAGGCTTGATACCAGCATACCTAAGAAAGAGTTGACAACGGCCCCTAGGAGGTAGCCTCGACTAGGACCTGGACCTGTACACAGCTTCGGCTAGGGAGCGTTAGTAGCACACCCATAGGACCCCTCGTCTGACATTAGCCATCCTTTGACACATGCACGGGACCTGCAGGATCTAGTCTGGGAAGCCAAGTTGTGCGTCTAGACCCCCTGGACCGCGGTTCTAAATACTAGGACACCCGTCGCATAGTGGTGGAGCGTGTAGGCTCACGGTACGGGACCAGGCTGAGCGGCTACACGGCTCCGGACCACCTCAGGAGACAAGTGTCCATTCTCTAGAGCTGGACCCCAGGTTGTCGGACCCACAGGACTATAGCTCCAAATACTAGGGTACCCGTCATAGAGTGGTGGAGTGTGTAGGCTTTGGGTACGGAACCAGGCTAAGCGGCTACACCGCTTCGGACCACCCCATGGAACGAGGTCCCGATCTTTAGAACCGGCCCCGAGGCTATCGGACCCCCCTGCTTTCGTAGAGGGGTCCTATACTGCAAGCCTGGCTACTCAATTCGGATGTCGTCATGTCAGGACAGATGGGAACTGTACGGGTGGGTTAGATAAAAAGTATTATCCAGAAACTGCAGGATAAAACCATGGAGACAGGAGGACAAAACTATCATAGAAACACATCTGAGGGGGTAAATCTTCTCTTTATAACTTGGCATGCTTGGGTGCCGACCAATAGGTTGGGCTTATGAGGGCGGATCTCACCGGGCTGACGTACATGTATGCACAACCTAGTTACAAAAGCGAGAAAAACTCAACCCCTCAGACTTGCTCCTATGGATAGAACTTACAGAGATGCTCCAGGGGTTAGGAAGAGGTACTCCTTCAGTTGTAGTAAGGTGGTCACCCCCGGGTCGGCATATTTCCGTCACCTTGAAGGGTCCTTCCTAGCTGGGGGAGAGTTTGTGGAGCCTTCTTGGTTCAGTACTCGCCGTAGGACTAGGTACCGACCCTGGGCTCCCTACTATGCACGAACCATTAGTAGCGACTGGGCGCCTGGTTGCAACGTGGATTTCAGGCCGCTGCTTGCCATCTGCGTTCGTCGATGGAGTCCACGTCCTCACGCTGTGGTCGCTCCTGCACAGACTTTTCAAGAGACTGGACCTGTGGTGAGTCCATAAGGGTTTCCGGGGGAAGGCAGGCTTCGACCCGGTAGACCAGGGAGTACGGGGTCCCCCGGTGGTCCATCTAGCTGTCGTCACCGGAGTCGGAGCCTCCGGTGAAAACATCCTTCAGGTCCCCCTCGGGTGACTGATACCCGAGGTCTCATTCAGCCGCGGCCACCTCGCCGTCGTCGACCCTTTCCTTGCCAGGTCGGCGACGAGGTGGGGAGCCATCCCTGGAAGACTGCTTGCGCCGCTCGCTGACGCGTTTCGCGAGGTCGATGATCTCGCGACACTCCGCGGTGCTGTGGCGACTATTGGGGTGCACGGGGGCATGAGCCGCTGTTACCCCTCTGCAGCCGTGGGCGTTTGTTGCGGTCGCCCCGGCCCCCAGTCGCAGCTACAACGACCAGAGCGGCAGAATGCGGCTTCTCGTTGCCGTGGTTCTTCTTCTTCTTCTTCTTCTTACCATCCTGGGCAACGGTACCGGAGCCACCTGTCTGGGCAACCCCAGTCTGTGGTGCCGAGTGCCATGCACGGCCCTCGGTGGCCCTGGCGCACTTGTCGGCCAGAGCGAAGAGTGTGGTGACAGTTTCCATGTCGTGCGTGGCCAACTTCTCCAACATCTTTTCATCACGCACCCCTTGGCAGAAAGCGGTGATGATGGAAGCATCAGAGATACGGGGTATAGTCCCACATACCTTGGTGAAGCGAGAGATGAAGGCCCGGAGAGTTTCCCCGGGTTCCTGCCTCACTGCATGGAGGCGTGCCTCCACGCCATGCTGTTGGTAAGCACTGGCGAAGTTCGCGGTGAACCGCGCGCAGAGCTCTTCCCAAGAGTAGATTGATCCTGGGGCAAGGTTCATGAGCCAGGTCCGGGCTGACCCAGATAAGGCTACGTGGAAGTATGCTTCCATCAGGGTGGTGTCTCCACCTGCTGCCGTGATGGCGGTGACGTATACCTGCAAGAACTCCGACGGATTTGTCATATCGTCGTACTTTTCTGGCAGGTGTGGTCGGAACTTGGACGGCCACATTGCCACGGAGATGATCCGTGAGCGCTGCGCAGCCCACACCGGCCAACGGGACACCCGTCAAGATCCGGGTGCCCATCAGAGTTTGCGGTGCGACCGCAGCGAAGTCGTAGTTGAGGTTGCGATCCTCGATGTTTTGTCGGCGGTCACGCGCCCTCTCCAGAGAGACACGAGCATCCTCACCTGCTTGCCTGCGGTTGAGTTCTGCCCATAGGTCATCTGGCCCCTCTAGAGAGGCTAGGGCGTCCTCTCCCGCACGCCAGCGGTTGAGCTCCGCGCGCAAGTCCTCGATTGGCACAGCCCTCACTGAGAGCGAGCGCACTGAAGCCGATGCCTCATGTTGACGCCGGGACGACCGAGGCCTAGGCCTGGCTGAGCCGGAGTGCGCCATGCCGAGTAGGCGGTCGACATCGTCGCGCCACTGCTTCATGGCCCCTGGTGAGGCCGTGGAGCTAGGAGGGTGGCACAACAACTCCCTACCTGCGGACAGCGCACCGGGAGCGGCCCTTGACGTTCTAGACGTCTGCGCGGGAGTGTGCTGCCGCGCAGAACGCACAGCAGTAGCCCGAGACGCCGGGCGGCTTGAGGCCCGTGGCATGGAGGAGGCAGCTTCTTCCTCTATGGAGAAGTCCTCGGGGATGAAGTCGTGGTGCTCGACGATGTGGATCATGATGTCGAGTAGTAGAACAAGCAAAAACCTAATGCCAAGCCCCTACCTGGCGCGCCAAATGTCGGAGAGGAAATCTCCGGCTGGGTGGCGGAATGCACCCGCCCTAAATCCTAAGATGAGGAGGAGCCTAAGCATTTTGCCTGTTACGAGATTGGGGGATGAACACACAAGAACACAAAGATTTAGAGTGGTTCGGGCCGCCGGAGCGTAATACCCTACTCCACTGTGTGTTGTATTGCTGTGAGAGCTTGAGAGCTGAGAATCTAAGTTGGCCTGTGTGGATCTAAGTGAGTCCGTCTTGTAACGTTGCATGCCTCCCCTTTTATAGCTCAAGGGGCACGTACAAGGGTGCTAAGCCCCGACATGTGGGCCTAGGAACATAGTAGATGTAATACTTGGAGCGACTAATGCTAGTCACCAGTGCAATCTCCTTGCGTCCTGATATTCGCAGCCTGTGTAGTATTGGCGTACAGCGGAAGCCTTCCTGGCAACGTGTGAGTGATGATGAGCATAGTGCGCGCCGCAGCACGGGCGTACTGCCTGCCAGCAGAACGGACAGGCACGCCGCCTGCGAGACGACCTGGTCACTGCCTGCCAGCGGAGTGGACATGGCACATTAAATGCTGAAGGGGCACATCACCTGTCAGCGGGATAGACAGGTGGCGCGTCTTCTCCGCAATAAATGCAGAGGCAGCACGGCCCAGAGGCCTTACGTCAGGCTCCGCCCGCTGGCTTATGTCATGGGCGATAGGCCACGTGGTAGTATCGGGCCTCCGCTTGAGCGGGGAGCAGAAGCGCACATGATAAAGCCTGGGCACGTGTCAGTACCAGACCCTTGCCTGTCCTTGACCTAGGCCAGGGTATTCCTTGTCCCGGGACCTTGCTGTGGGTGGCCCAAACCTCACTCAGGGGGGTCCGGATCCTATCCAAGGGGTCCGACTTGCTTACCTGGGGATCCTGGACCGTACTCGGAGGTCCGGGTTGTGCATACAGGGGTCCGTCGCTTTCTCATGGAGGTCCAGACCCACTGATGGTATCCTAGAGTATACCACCTCTTCTGGCCACGTGGCATCCTTGGGGCCGTCCACGTGGCAGAGTCGGGTGTTGCCGTGGGCCCTGAGCAGCCGCCCGTGCCTAGGGTGAGCCGCGCTTGTGCCCCCGCATGGCCCTTCTGCCACACGACTAAGGGGTAGCCGCGTGGGTTCCTCGCCTTTGTATAGTAGCAGGGGGTACCCTAGTTTCGGGATACCGACAATATCTGTGTTTATTTGTATGTTTAAACTAATCTTCATAATATAAAAATAGTGCTCATATATTTGTATGTATTTATGTTGTTCTTATGACCGAATAGATAAATAAATAAGGATGGGAAATGGTAGGGGCAATTTGGTCCATTTTCTTGTGAGCCGAGAAATAAAAGAATAAAAAATATAGATGGAGTGCTATTTTCTGAATTCATTTGATGAAACTGATGTTCTTTGAATTGCTTAAAAATGAGTGCTATTTTCTGAACATTGTCATAAAGTAGTGCTATTTTGTGGATTCCCCCGAGGCACGACAGAGCTCATGGGCAGGTGCTCGGCCCCAGGCATGGCGACAGGTGACGCGCCCCTCCGGCGGCAGAAGGGATGAACTGCACTCCAAATTTTTTATACCCCGTTTGGATATAGATATTGAAGCACAAATTTGGAATTAGAATCAACTTTCCAAAATTCTGTTGTTTGGTTGTGCATAGAATTGATATTTGGAATCAGAGACTCAATTCCTTAGAATTGGACTATAACTAGAAACCTAGCTTTCCAATACAGATCATCACCCCTCGGTATTGTCTAAAATTAGATCGCATAATTCCAAACTCCAATTCAGTGACAACCAAACAATAGAATTGGAGTTACATCTCAATTCAATACCATGGTTGATTTGCTATTGAACCCAATTCAATTCCTTGCCCTCCAATATCGACATTCAAACAAAGCATTAATGAATTAAGATCATCACCGAGAGTACATAATAAAATTTGTCGAACAGAATTTTTAACAAGAGATAGATAAATGAGATCATTGATAAATATTTGGATGATAATGTGAGAGAGACTGAAGCAAAGATTGATAAGTGGAAGGACGCATGACCAAAATTTACGGGGCTAAAAGACCACATTACAACATCAAGCAAGACAGTAAAAAACTCCTGCTGCATAGAATTCAAATTTTATATCTATCAATATACGATACAATACAAGTTCAAAGAAAAAACTATATGAAAAAAGCAAACATATCACTAAGTTCTTCCTGACCGAATCAAAGTTGTGCGTACATTGTCGAATGCCGATCTCCTCGAAGGGCGGGACATCGGGAAAGGGGTGGTGTCAGACGACGTCTCTAGTTGAGAACTAGGACTTGTTGGTTCATCAAGCTCACCAGTCGTTAGAGACGGATGGCATAGTCACGACAAGCGAGATCGGGTTTACCGAGCGAGACTGCGCCACGACGATGACGAGTGGGGCGAGGGCGCTTGGAAGGGGGTGGGGGTGGGTGGTGTCGCATGTAAGGAGGCGATGAACGTCATCAGGAATGGGGCATCAAGGCGGATTGGCTCCGACAGAGTCAAGAGAAATGGGACTTGATGAATAGATGCGAGGACTAAACCAAGGAGGAGGGCTAAAATTGAGAGAACTGGACCGATCCGATGGGTACGCCTAGGACAGGGAAATTTTAGTCCACCCAAACCTTGAATCTTTTATATACTTAACAGTAAGTAAACATTAGGTATAAAATGATATAAATTTTGAGGGGGACATGGCCCACTTTGCCCCCCTTGGGTCCGCCCTGGCTCCGTTGGCGGCGGGAAGAATGAGACCGAATGAATAAATGTGAGGATTGGACCGAGTAGGAGGACGAGAGTCAGAAGAATTACGCTAATCTAACGAGGAGGCCTAGGACATGCCTGTTTTAGCCCAACCAAACATTCAATCTTTTAATAATCTTAATGGTAAATAAACATTAGGTATAAAATGTCATAAAATTAAGGGGCGACCATGACCCACTTTACCCCCTTTGCGTCCGCCCCTAGTGGAAGGAGTGGAGTTTGGCGTCACTCTCATGTGTAATTCATGGACCATACTAACATGCAATAGGGTTATCAACATTTTGATTTATTGCAATGACATTGATGTATTTTTGGAAGTCTATAGATGCAATTGAAGCTACTCGATTCATAATTGTTATAGTTTTCATCTAGTGAGTAGTCATGCATTTGTAACACATGTATGAGACCAATGAAGTATTGAAAGATATTGAACCCGAGAATGTTGTTTGGATTATGACTGATAATGACACAAACTACAATAATGTTTGCTAGTTTTAAGTAGAGAGTACAAGCATATTGTGTAGCAACCATGTCTTACTCATACCATTAACCTCATGCTTAAGGACAAGTGGCCCGAGCATGAAGCAATGATTGAGTGGGCACAACCGATTTGTAGTTGGACGTACAACTAAAATACTTTGCACCATATGATCACAACACTTCTGCATCTAGCTTGTGGTCAGTGTTTGGGCTAGATACACCAACTCCTCAACGTGTTGCGAAGCGGCTTCTCTCACATTGTGCATCATCTAGTGGTTGTGAGAGAAATTAGAGTACTTTTGCATTCATCCACACTAAGCACACAACCAACTAATCTACAAAGCCTTCATCTTTGTATCCAACACACATCTGCAATGCTTGATCGAAGTGAGTTCAATCCTGCCACAACCTTCGTGGATCTCTCATTATATAGGCAGAATGTAGCCATTCGAGAGCGGGTGAAGAAAGAGAGGTCCATTGCACCACCAACATTGGATGAAGATTATAGGCATATTGACACTCCTATTCCTAGCTCATTGTTTACATCCATTGCGCATTCGATATATAGGATGTTGAAGAATGGGAAGATACTACTATTGGTGACACCCACCTTGGAAAGAGGAATACAAACTTGGTCCATCTCAATGAAAAGGGAAAAAGTCAATTGCTAGTGATAATTAAGAGGAGGAAGACACTGGGAGTGAGAATAGCACACCTGACCCTAGTGGAGGTGATGTTGAAGATGATGATGATGATAATGACCCAAGTGGTAGTCATAGTGATGGAAGCAATGACAATGCCCTAGGTAGCGATGGTAGCGGGCCGAGTTGTGTTTGAGTATAGCAATACTTGACCCGACATTATACCCAAACCTTCTACAAATATTCATACCCAACAAGTCAATTAGACGAGAATCTATAACCATACCCACGCCCGTCGGGTATCCATCGGGTGTCAGGTATCAAGTGGATATGCTATTGTAGACTAAGGTGTTGTTTGATTCAGCCACAAAAGGGGCAACTCTAATGGGAATAGCTGCTCCTATCCATTAAGATGCAATGATAAGTGGTTTTTTGTTTTGTTGCAGGCTTGCAGCCGACATGAGCAATGGAATAGCATGGCATTGGATCACATCCTGATGGGAGCGTTAATGATTTTTCACTAGCCTATAACAGATGTCGCGATGCACGATTGCAGCCTATGGCAACATCGAGGAACAATAGGTTATTAGGAAGCACCCCATGCAATATATATTCTATTTAATTTGGAGATCACTTACTCCGATCCTCGTGATGTTTGCAGCATGGAATCCTATGGCAGCGCCGAGTTGTCGTAGCAAGGAATCCTACATAAAAACAAGTTCCTTAAAACAAAGAACAAAAAGGTCAAAGGCAATGGATAAGTTGCAACCATGTAGGTGGGGTGGGGATGGTACTGTATTAGGGTTTTGTGGGTTTCATGTCTTTATGGGCCACAATTTCTAGTGAATATAACCCATGTAAAGAGTTGAATTAATATCTCGGCTATCCACTGGATACCCACAGGTAAAATATTTTACCTGTACCCTACGTGGTATATTTAGGGTATCTAACCCGACATGACCCGCGGGTAAGTTTTTCTACTCGTATCCATGTTCACCGGGTACGAAACCAGCGGGTAAAATATTTTGCCTGTACCCTACCCGATATATTTCGGGTATCCGGCTCGACATGACCTACGTGTGAGTTTTCCTACTTGTATCCATGTTCACCGGGTACGAAACCCGCGAGTATCCATACCCACGGGTCCAACTGCCATCTCTAGCCCTAAGTGGTGGAGGAGGTGGTGCTAGAGGAAATGATGTTAGAGGGAGTGGTATGGGGGGGGGGTTGGATATTCACTAGAGAGAGTTGACACATGCCACATGAGATTATGGAGCACTTCAGTCACAATGATAGACAAGAAGCAATCGTCGTCGATCGATTTTGCTTCCTCGTGATGATGATAGCTATAGTTCTATTAGTTCCACTTATACCTTTCAGACTCTGCTTCAATGCCACCACCAAATGCTTGGCCAACACCAATAAGTGCAATACCTCCATCAATCATGTATGGGCTAGGAGAACAACCCCCTCGACCCTAATATGTATATATGCATCCACCATCGCTCTTGCACACACATGAACAACTAATTTTGGTGTCTCAATGACAGATCCATATG
The DNA here is from genome assembly GCA_029449295.1 of Zea luxurians. Lineage (NCBI taxonomy): Eukaryota > Viridiplantae > Streptophyta > Magnoliopsida > Poales > Poaceae > Zea > Zea luxurians. Next base: position 35,359,556 of record JAOPSE010000001.1, on the reverse strand, counting down.
CTTCTACAACCCATGCAGACGTGTTGCTTTTGTTTGGTGCTTTTTTATTTGTCATGCATGTTTTCCCCCTTATTTCTTTTATATCTCTATATAGGCATATATGTATGGACTAGGCCCATACTTGGATGGCTCAACTGTGGATGATACTTACGACTCAAGATAAAAATGCAGGTCACTATCATTCTGAGGTTGTTCATTTCCTTATGTTTTTTTATCATAATTTGATTTATTTTAAATTTGTAGGATTCAGTATAGCATAGCATCGATGGTCACTATGTGAAAGGACGAAGGCTATTTCAGTTGTTCATTTCCAATGTATCCAATTATGTTGAACTTTTGAATTGTGTGAACCTTTGTATTATACAAAACCTATATATAAACTTGTATGCCATTAGTTTGAAGTTGTATTATGGACTAAAGACTTGTTATGTACATTCATATTGCATTTTCTACTTGCATACACACACACACACACACACACACACACACACACACACACACACACACACACACACATATATATATATATATATATATATATATATATATAACGGGAGCCCTGGGCTTCGGATATTAAAGGAAGCCCAGGTCGGTTCCGAGGTCTGGTCCGCTGAGACAGGCGCGCCTGTGTTTAACGTAGTGCAGACAGGCGACATGTAGGACAGACGGCGCCGTTACGCGGTTGTTTGAATGGCAAGGCGGTAAACATAAGGTAAAGGCGCAAAATTATAGGGAATAGTTTCCACATGCAAACGTGATTACTACGTTACGTGGGCGCGTAATTTATGGATCTTGCATGGGATGTAATGGCGGCAGGTAAATATAACGTAGCATAAGATGTTGAAAGATATGGCATAAAACCAAAACGGCATAAAAGTTGCATAAATAGTACACACCGTTTGGCGTAAAACGTTAAGTCATTGTGCGTAAATAGTTTATTATGGATATTAGTTTTACATTGACATCGCCATAATATCGGGACGGTTTCGGAAATAATGGGGAGACCCTGTAAACGTGGATGCGGTTACTTGTATAGTATCCGTGATTTCCTTTCATTCAAAAAAAGACCACAAAGCCTGCATAACTATTTGGAGGTGGAGATGGCCGGCTCTGGAGAGTCGCCGGCGATGGTAGGAGATGGCGTTCGTCTTGATCCAGAGACAGAGGGAGGAGTTGATGGTAACTCACTGGTCACACCACCTCCTGCTCTACTGGGTCCTGTGATCGACGAGATGAGCATAGGGGAAGAAGGAGAACAAAGGGTTTGACCTCCTATGTCCAATATTAGCTCCAGGGAGATGGATACGCCTCAAATACTGCATTCACATGTAAGTCCAATTGTTGTATTTGATTCTTGATTGATTAGATTGTTGTGAACATATTCCATGGTACAAACAACAATGTCAATGAATTTGCAGGAAAAAACATTGATCCAACTATAGTGCCAACGGTAGGGATGACTTTCAAGGATGTTGATGATGCATATAAATTCTATAAAAGGTATGCATATGAAGTTGGATTTCCACTGAAGAAATACAGAGAGAAGACATTTAGTAAGTGGATAAATTGTTCACGTGAAGGTAAAAGTGCACCAAAATCAAATGATACACCTAGGATGAGGAATAGGTCTTCGGGGCGTACACAGTGTAAAGCTGGAATAAAATTTAAAAAAATATATGATGATGAAAAAAAATGGTTGTAGCTGCAAAAATTGAACTGGTAAACTTGGAGCATAACCATGAGTTCATTACCGACGAAGCAGAGAAACAACATTTACGTTGCAACAAAAGTAGGGATGCTGAGTTTATAAATTTTGTTGATGCAATGCATGATAGCCGAGTGCCGCAGCATTGCATAGTTGATTTTATATCAGAAATGCATGATGGGCTGGAGAACGTACCAGTAACTGCTCATGATTTGAAAAACATGTAAGCAATATTTTTTGTTTCATGTGTATATATTAAGTGCCATAAATATTACTATAGTAAATGTGTGTGTAATCATTTTTTGTGCAAACAAATGTAGGAGGGCAGCAAGGAGAAGAGAAAACTGCGCAAATGATGTAGCCAAACTTTTGGCTTTCTTTAGAGAATGCAAGAAACATAATCCATAATTTTTTTGTGATTTCCAGCTAGACAATGATGGGAAAATAGTGAGTATTTTTTGGTCACACGCAAGTATGCATGGGGAATATGCAGATTATGGTGATGCTGTGACATTTGATACAACACACAAGACAAATATATATGATAAACCACTGGGCATGTTTGTTGGAGCTAACAGCCATCTGCAGTGTACAGTGTTTGGATTTGTTTTGTTGGGAGATGAAACAGTATAGACTTTTGAATGGGCTTTCAATTCATTCAAAACATGTATGGGATGCGAGGGTCCAAGAGTTATGCTTACAGGTATGTGATATGTCAATTTGTTATGCAAAACAGTGAATTAATTTATTGTGAAAATAAATTAATAATTTGTGAGCAATTGCAGATCAAGATCCTGCAATGCCAATTGCTCTAAGAACTGTATTTCCAAAAACAGTTCACAGACTGTGTTTATGGCATGTACAGAACAGATTTATGCCATTCCTAAATGAGATATATGCAAGGTTTGCTGTTAAGGATTTTAAAACAACATTCCAGTCTATTATACATCATCCATTAACTCCTCATGAGTTTGAATGTGCCTGGGAAATGATGCTAGAGGAGTTCAATCTTCATGAAGATATGACTCTACGCAAATTATATGAAATAAGAAAAGAATGGATACCTGCATTTTTTAAAAACGACTTCTGTGGGGTAATGGTATCTACACAACGAAGTGAGAGCATGAACAGATTAGTGAAGCAATCACATGTAGATGCGAACACCCCACTGCATGAGTTCGCTAAACAAATGATGAAAATGTTGCACAGCAGGAAAATGAAAGAATCAAAGGAGGCATTGGTGAGCAAGGTATGTCGTGCTTGTTATCAATAACGTTTGGCATACATTTTATGTAAATAATTTGTTTAATTATGATAATAATGTCTTATAGGGACCAAGGACAACAGATACATTGTATAGGTTCGAAGTGAGAGTCTCTAGAGCATACACCAGAGCTGTTATGAATAGATTTGAGGAATCAATGAAATACGCCACTGCATACAAAATATTAAAGGACGCAGACGGTTGTGATAATGATTGGATCGTACAACATACAAAAAGGTCTAATAAAATTGTGTGGGGGCAACATCAATTCAAGGTAACAGCGGACATAGAATCTGGGGAGTATACATGCGAGTGCAAACAGCGGGAACATACAGGTTTGTACGTATTATGTTGATTAACAGAATAAATTTGCATACTAAAGAATTTGATGATTGTTGTACAAATTAATGTATATCGTTGAAAAATAATGGTTGGTTTTCATGTTTTCAGGTCTATTGTGTGTTCATCTTTTAAGAGCCTTCATGCATCTTCAAGTTGAAAAGATACCTTCAAAGTATATATTGCAAAGGTACACTGTCTCATCAAGAAAAGATGTTCCGTTTGAAAGAATTGATAAGAGCTTCAGGGGAAAGGATGGAGTTAATAAATCATACAGACAGAAAATGTTGTTAACGAAAACAATGAAAGTAGTTCGCCAGGCGTGTATGTCAAAAGCAGGGTACAATAAGGCGATGGATGTGTTGGATGAGCTCGATGGCGTTCTATGCCGATTAGAGCCAGATATTGGATGTAATGAGTCAACATATGTTAGTGATGATGATGAAGACAAGGTAATAATATTCCAGTTGTTTAAGTGTTATACTATTTGTAACATAAATTATGCATAGTAACATGTTATTTTGTACCAGGAAGGAGAATTGAATAAAAATAATGCTGGCGATGGGATGGAAGATGACAATACAATTACATGCCATAAAATGGTATGTAAAAGATAAATATATAAGCTTGCATGAAGTATTGTATATAATGAATATATAAAATCAATGTAATAAGCAAATTTTATTTTGTAGGATGAGCATAACACCATGACTGGATGTGAACATGTGTTAACATTAATAACAACTGGTAACCAGGTACATATTAAAAAAATATTGTTCATTTGTCTAAAATGAAAATATATATTTATACTGCATGGAAATGTTGATGTATTTGGGTTGGGCTATATAGGAGGACAACATGAGAATTCCACCTGAGGTTGGTGATACAAGTTCTCCATGTCACGTAGCACATGAACAAATGGAACATATTGCTGCATCCTCAGAAGCAAAAAAGGTGAGCATTGATAAATGATTTTACTGATTGGTATAAATGTAATTTATGTAAATATGCGTATACTAAATATTAACTTCTTTTATTCTACAGAGGTTGAATTTTAATGTGGATGTTATAAATCTAAGTATGCTGGATCGTGCAAGACCAAAAGGACGGACAATAAAAAATTCAGAAGATAGGATTATGAGACTAGGTGCAAAAGGAGAGAAAAAGAAGAATAGGAGATGCCAATTGTGTGGTATAGCAGATGGACATAACAGCAGAACGTGTCTGTCTGTGGAAGAGAACAGGGCAAGGCTAGCAAAACTGGCTAATTGAAAGAGAGGACGACCAGCTGGATCAAGACTAAACAATAAAACAACTGCTCCACAGTGGAATGAAACATCGACTGCTAAAAAACATCGTATTGATGAAGAAGTGGAAAATGAAGAAGCCGATGAGCATATGGAATTGGGCGAATAATTTGAAGTGTGACTAAAGAGTGGTCGATTTAGTAGAAACTTGTAATAGCACAATGACCTATGTTTTAGTTTTTTGGAAATTAAATAGTTTGCATGACTGGGTTATATAATGCATTGATATAAAACTATAAAATGTTGAGTAAAACTAGACCATTACACAAATTATGTAACTGAATATGTACCACAAATTGCTATATCCCATTCAATTAGTTATGTTTTAGCAATCGGCAGTTCTGGACATAAATGGTATATAAACTGTATACACTTAACATAACTAATCGAATGGGAGTACATACTTCGGTTTCGCACTACAGATACACCAAGCAGGATATAGCATAACCACTGGTTACAGTTAGCATAATTAGCATGGTAAATGTGTAAAACATGAACCTAATGTATATAAAATAAGGAAGTATATATGTTGCATAAAACTTGAATATTAAAGATAATATGATAATACAAATACGCCAAACATTGGAAGCAAACGATTAACCATCTCACGATCTGGAAATGAAAAGCATAGAATTTCGTAACAGATAACATAACTAGACATTCTTGTAACACTTATGTTTGACACACTTCAAATAAAAACTGATACGAAGTAGCATAGACACTGGACACATCGAACATAAGTGGCATATGGAGTATCATACACATGAGCAACGCCTGACATAAGTGACTTAATAAGTAACATAAACAGTTTTGTGGATCCCATAGGGAATCATGTTCAGCTATGATATCTAAGTCTTGGCTTTCAAACAACGCCGTCTCCTTGGAGCATACTTGAAAGGTAGCAGTTCTGCAGGAAGGGGGGCAACCCTGTTGTTGCGATGAAAGGTCAGGTAATGCAGAACAAAGGCACGTTGGTCCAATGGTTCATCCTGAAATAGTCATAATAACGAATTAATGCTAAGATTAAATATGAAGGAGTAATATATGCATGATCAAAACACTAATTTAGTAACATACCGGAGTATAAAATTCTGATAAGTCGCCATCATCAAAATCGTAGTATCGGAGGAAGTTTGCGACAAAAAAACCACAATCATTTGACCCTGGTAACATGGTTGGACAATTGGGAAGAAGCCCAATCTTGTAGTTGCCAAACTTTGGTACAGTTGATTCAGATCGAGCTTCATGTAACGCAATGCTAAGTCTTCTCATTATTAATCTGGACCAAGGTATCTTCGTTCCATTTATCAACATTTGATCATTGTGGATTTGTTTCCAGGTAGTGCCTCCAAGCAATGTCCCATAAGGATTTGAATCTAAGATGTCTATTCGACGACGTTCAAAGTTGATTGCATAAAGGGTCCAGTGACTACGGCGTAGCATAGGAACCAGGATCTGTTAAGATATATGTATAAGTTTATGAATGAACGATAATAGGCGTATGGAAAATTAAAGATAAGATAACATAAAACTAATGACCAAAAGAACATTATAACATTATTACAAATAAAACTGATTGGGGCTCACCAATTTAATTTGGTTAAGAACTTCATCTGGAGGAAGCGTCGGTTCAAGTTGTTCTTTAAGAAGTGATGTTGAGAAGGGCTGGGGATTTGAACTGTGCTGTTCGAACTCCTCGATATTTAAAATGGTCTGGACAAAAAAATCAATTGATTAGTATTATATATTTATACAGTAAGGGTTGCAATAAGATACAAAGTTGTAGAGAAAAAATTACCCCAACATTGACATTCAGTATTAGAGTGTTGATTATAGAATCTGGATTGTATAATACATCATCATCACGAATACAATCGATAAATCCCTGCATGAAAATATTCTCAAGGCATTTATTAGGACCAAATGACTGCACAACATCGAGGACAGAACCTCCAAATCCTCCAAAATTAATGATAGACCTGGGAAAAAATAAAACTTTAATTACAAATCATCCAATTATACTTAATTGGAATTTGAATAACGAATACATACATGCTCGGATCTAGTTGTCCTGACAAAATGAACTTAAGTAGGTTGCGAGCACAGTCTTCACGTGACACGTGGGGAGGTTCAGCAACTGCAGATTTAGAGGAACTATCCCTTGCAACAAGTCCAGTAGTTGCCTAATATATGAATATATGTTAGTAAACAATTACATAAATAATTATGTATTTTAGTGTATATATAGGAAAAATATGAGAATATAAAACGACATGACTTACATCTGTCAGTGGGGTTTTATCAAACTGAGGTGCACCAGATACAGGAGTATCATGTGTAACAGATTTTTGTCCTTCCTGTAAACAATAAAATTATTAATATAAACGTAATGAAACATAGGTTATAATTAATATTATCATAATATGATGAAGCTATAAATACTGACAATATTTATTATTGGTGTTAATTCAGGAGCAGCAGACTTGTCGGTTGTGGGAACCTGGTGAATAAAGTAAATAAAGCATGCATATATATTACTGTTACTTGCATACATTGTAAATGAAAATATAATAACTGTGATAAAAGGAAATCAAACATTTGATTTTGGAGTCTTGTCAAATATAGGGGCATCCATAACTTCATCTTTTTTACAGACGTTCCCACTGACAATCTGTAATAGAAACAACTGAAATTTGAGTAAACAATAACTTGTATGCTAAATATAACATATGATTTGTATATATAGTTTGTATGAAAAAACTTACATGATCTGATACTTTGATATGATCAGTAGGAACATGAATTTCCTGATCATGTTGCTGATTATCAGGTGTTGGAACAGGTGGAGAGGATACTGGAGCATTTGTTGGAGGCATTGAGGTAGTGGGGGGGTTATCTACATTTGGAAAATATAATAATAAAGTAGTTGTTACTGAAATGTACCAGAAATATAAATGTATCGTTATAAAAAAATGTTTAAACATACACATCATCGCAAACTACATCAATATACTATCAGGATGCATAAATAAATTACAGTTTTCAAAAATAAAATCAACTGAAAAATGTGTTGCTGATTGTATGAGTATAAATTAATGCATAAGTTGTATATACAATGCTGCATAGAATAAATTATTTGAGACCGTATAACTATATATAATTTTCCTCGCAATAATTCTTGAACTTGATTAATTTTAAAAAAAATAAACATAAATAATAAAACCTTCTTGCTGTGAATCGCGCTGCGTTGCAGCTCTCAGTACTTCATCGATCATTTCACCAAATGTTTTAGATAGTTCAATCTTCTTCGAAACAATCATCTGATGGCCCAGCTGAAGTGAATCACAGTACTTATCCACCTCTTTGTCATGAGCATCAAACATTGATTGAAACATTGGTCGATGCTGTGAGGGCAAACATTGCAACTTGTGGCCAATCAAATGCTTGATACGTGGCACATATATGTTGAAAATGGCAGAAATAGGCCGTTCTGGAGCAATGACGTAACACGTTTCTGAACGGCTACGAAACTATATAAAGTCAGATAGAACAGTTAGCAGTAATAAAATTTTAACATCTGCATAACAAGACAAAAATTGTTTATGTCTAACCTCTGCATAGCCGAATGGTTCACCAGTTTTACGGGGGGGACGTCTATCACCCCTAGCCAACTCTCTTATGGTCTCATTATCAAAAAACTTAATGCTGGGAGTACCATATTTGTTATCAGGAGATGCAGGGTGATGTAAGTGATCAAGATAGTAAATCTGAAAAAAAGAATGCACAAATATATAAAATTAGTAAATAACAAATATTTGCATATCATATATATGCACAGTAAACAAAAAAATTACTTACTAGAACAATGAGTGAACACCCATATATTGTTGCTGTGATGTTTGTTTTGTTCCTTTTATGCCAACGTGTGGCAGCATCGCACAAATCCGTGTAAACTAGTTGACAACAGCCAATATCAGCCATTCGGGCCATGTTTGAAGTCATTAGTACCTCATTGTTTGTAATGCCCCATGAAGCAGAAGGAAAAAGAAGTCGATTGAATAGAATCAGAAAAAGCATCTGATTGATAACTCATCATCATTGCCAAGCACTATCTTGTCTTGAAGCATGACAACATCAAATTCTTCTTTACCAACATTGAGATCACGTCTCAGTTTTGCAGCAGCATCCACTTCACCGTACCAATCAGTAAACTCCCTGCCTCCTCCAGCACATGGCGAACCCAAAATCAGACGAACCGTTCTTTTGTTATCTTCAGTTCCTTGCCAGCCCCTGGGCGTATGGTCATGTCATGTGGATCCAATTTATCCATCAACCACCTGATGAGAGATCTGCTCTCCAAAGCATCAGTTCACAAATCAAATATACTAGAAAATCCTAACCTAGCGACAGCATCGCGCTGCCGATCGCTCATTATCCAAGATGAGACAATAACATCATAGGGAATGCAGCGGATATTCAATTTCTGAAAGCATAAATGAATATGCATTAATACACAAAGTATATATATTGTTAGAACTAAGGATACTATATTTACATAAAAGGGATATTTATTACAGGCTTGTAAATAACTAGTCTACGACACTAAAAAAAAATAAACAACATATTTTGGGATAATAATATACATAAATGTAAAGTGGGGAAAATACAAAATTGATTGGGCACCAAAATTAACACATGAATAAACAGAAATATCTACATAGTACTTGGGATTTTCTAGGAGTCTTCTGTGAGTTTTTTTTGTAATGATATTAGACTTTGGACTTCTTTTCACACTCGGAACTTGAGGAGAAGGGACTTTTATCTTCTTTGCACTGTTTTGTTCTGAAGGAGAAGGAGAGGCAGATCTGAGATGGCGCTTCAACGATGGAGCATCCATGAAATCGTCGTCAGACAGTGTGGATGGAGCAGGATGTTTTCTTTTTAAACGACAAGCTAAAGCCTTTCTGCGAAAACGATGGACTGGAGCTGGTTGTGGCTCATTCTGCTCCTGATTTTGTGGAATATCATCTTGGTGAGCTGAGCTGCTGGATCTTGTACTGAGAGCACCTAGAGGGGGGGGGGGGTGAATAGGTGATCCTGTGAAACTTAAAACTTAAGCCACAAAAACTTGTTAAGTGTTAGCACAATAATTCCCAAGTGGCTAAAGAGAAGTCTCAACAAAACACAGTACCACAAGAGATCAAGCACAGATGTGACACAGTGGTTTATCCCGTGGTTCGGCCAAGACCAACGCTTGCCTACTCCACGTTGTGGCGTCCCAACGGACGAGGGTTGCAATCAACCCCTCTCAAGCGGTCCAAAGACCCACTTGAATACCACGGTGTTTTGTTTTGCCTTTCACTATCCCGTTTGCAAGGAATCTCCACAAATTGGAGTCTCTTGCCCTTACAAGTATATGATCACAAAGAAACACAGAGTAAGGGAGGGAAGCAACACACACAAATCCACAGCGAAACGCGCACACACACGGCCAAGAATCGAGCTCACAAGAATATCACAAAGTCCTCACTAGAACGGAGCTCGAAACACTTAGAATGACAAACAAATGCGCAAAGACTGAGTGTGGATGATCAAGAATGCTCAAAGGTTGCTTGTGTGTCTCCTCCATGCGCCTAGGGGCCCCTTTTATAGCCCCAAGGCAGCTAGGAGCCGTTGAGAGCAAATCCAGAAGGCCATCCTTGCCTTCTGTCGTCGGGGGCACCGGACAGTCCGGTGCACACCGGACACTGTCCGGTGCCCGATTTGTTTCCATAACTGGCGCTTCCGACCGTTGCCGACCGTTGTAGATGTGGGAGCCGTTGGCGCACCGGACATGTCCGGTGCACACCGGACAGTCCGGTGACATCTTCCGACCGTTGGCTCCGCCACGTGTCCCGCGCAGATTGCGCGGCCGACCGTTGGCCCGGCCGACCGTTGGTCCACCGGACAGTCCGGTGAATTTTAGCCGTACGCCGTCGGCGAATTCTCGAGAGCAGCTAGTTTGCGCCGAGTCAGTCTGGCGCACCGGACACTGTCCGGTGCACACCGGACAGTCCGGTGCTCCAGACCGAACTGACTCTTGGCTACACACAGCCAAGTCTTTGTCTCCTCTTTTCTTTTCTTCTACTTTCTGTTTCTAACACTTAGACAAATATATTAGTACACAAAACCAATGTACTAAGGCTTAGAAACATACCTTTACTTCATGATTTGCACCTTGTTCATCCATGTACATAAATTCACAATTAAGCACATGTGTTGGCACTCAATCACCAAAATACTTAGAAATGGCCCAAGGGCACATTTCCCTTTCAATCTCCCCCTTTTTAGTGATTTATGCCAACACAACATAAAGCAACTAGAACAAGTGCAAACTCACTTCAAATAAAACTTAAATTTATTTTGAATCAATTTTGGCATATATGGATCATCCTTTGCCACCACTTGGTTTGTTTTTGCAAATCAAACTCAAATCTCTATCTCTAAGTCAAACACACATGTTAAAGCATAAAGAGAGTCATTCCAAAAGAGATTGATCAAAGATTTCAAAAACTCCCCCTTTTTCCCATAATCAACTACTTCTCCCCACTAGAAGCCAAAAGAGACAATAAAAGAGTTTTGACAAATCAAAAGCTCTACTCTACTATTTTCAGATTTCTCAAGTGGTAGCTGATCCATTTATTGCTTTGGCCTTTATTTTCTCCCCCTTTGGCATCAAGCACCAAAACGGGATCAATCTTGGCCCTTTAACCCCATTGCCTCACCAAAATCTTCAATTAAGAGCAAATGGCAATAAGAGTTTATGAGATGAACTTGGAATTAGTTACCCTCTCATCGGAGTGCAGTGGAAGTCTTTCATGGTCCAAGTCCACCTTTTCCCTTTCAATTCTCCTTTGAGACTAAATCAAGCAAACTCAAGCATATGGTTAGTCTCAAAGGGTCAAGTTGTAACACATCTCCCCCTAAACATGTGCATCACTTTGCAACGGACTTGTGAGGTCCAGGGAGTGTATGTACAACTTGAGCACCATAATAAGCAACAAAATGCAGAATGAACATGATCAAAGGCATAAGCACATGTATGCTATAATTCAATCCAAGTTCCGCGAATCTAAGACATTTAGCTCACTACGCAGCCTGCAAAAGGTCTTTTCATCTAAAGGCTTGGTAAAGATATCGGCTAGCTGATTCTCGGTGCTAACATAAAACACTTCGATATCTCCCTTTTGCTGGTGGTCTCTCAAAAAGTGATGCCGGATGTCAATGTGCTTTGTGCGGCTGTGCTCAACAGGATTTTCCGCTATTCGGATAGCACTCTCATTATCACATAGGAGTGGGACTTTGCTCAGATTGTAGCCAAAGTCCCGGAGGGTTTGCCTCATCCAAAGTAGTTGCGCGCAACACTGTCCTGCGGCAACATACTCGGCCTCAGCGGTGGATAGGGCAACGGAGGTTTGTTTCTTAGAGTTCCATGACACCAGGGACCTTCCTAAGAATTGGCACGTCCCCGATGTACTCTTCCTATCGACCTTACATCCAGCATAGTCGGAATCTGAGTACCCAATCAAGTCAAAGTTAGACCCCTTTGGATACCAGATCCCGAAGCAAGGCGTAGCGACTAAATATCTAAGAATTCACTTCACCGCCACCAAGTGACACTCCTTAGGATCGGATTGAAATCTAGCACACATGCATACGAGCATAATATCCGGTCTACTAGCACATAAATAAAGCAAAGAACCTATCATGGACCGGTATGCTTTTTGATCAACGGACTTACCTCCTTTGTTGAGGTCGGTGTGTCCGTCGGTTCCCATTGGCGTCTTTGCGGGCTTGGCGTCCTTCATCCCAAACCTCTTTAGCAGATCTTGCGTGTACTTCGTTTGGGAGATGAAGGTGCCGTCCTTGAGTTGCTTCACTTGGAACCCAAGGAAGTAGTTCAACTCGCCCATCATCGACATCTCGAATTTCTGCGTCATCACCCTGCTAAACTCTTCACAAGACTTTTGATTAGTAGAACCAAATATTATGTCATCGACATAAATTTGGCACACAAACAAATCACCATCACAAGTCTTAGTGAAAAGAGTTGGATCGGCTTTCCCAACCTTGAAAGCATTAGCAATTAAGAAATCTCTAAGGCATTGATACCATGCTCTTGGGGCTTGTTTAAGTCCATAGAGCGCCTTAGAGAGCTTACACACGTGGTCGGGGTACCGCTCATCCTCGAAGCCAGGGGGTTGCTCCACGTACACCTCCTCCTTTATTGGCCCGTTGAGGAAAGCGCTCTTCACATCCATTTGGTACAACCTGAAAGAATGGTGAGCGGCATATGCTAGCAAGATACGAATGGACTCTAGCCTAGCCACAGGAGCAAAAGTCTCCTCAAAGTCCAAACTTGCGACTTGGGCATAACCTTTTGCCACAAGTCGAGCCTTGTTCCTTGTCACCACTCCGTGCTCGTCTTGTTTGTTGCGGAACACCCACTTGGTTCCCACAACATTTTGCTTGGGACGAGGCACCAGCGTCCAAACTTCATTGCGCTTGAAGTTGTTAAGTTCCTCCTGTATGGCCAACACCCAATCCGGATCTAGCAAGGCCTCCTCTACCCTGAAAGGCTCAATAGAGGAGACAAAAGAGTAATGTTCACAAAAATTAACTAGTCGAGACCGAGTAGTTACTCCCTTGCTAATGTCACCCAGAATTTGGTCGACGGGATGATCCCTTTGAATCATCGCTCGAACTTGAGTTGGAGGTGCCGGTTGCGCTTCTTTCTCCTTCACGTGATCATCTTGTGCTCCCCCTTGATCACACGCCTCCTGTTGATGAACCTGTTCATCGTCTTGAGTTGGGGGATGCACAGTCGTTGAGGAAGAAGGTTGATCTCGTTCATCTTGTTCCTGTGGCCGAACGTCTCCAATCGCCATGGTTCGTATAGCAGCCGTTGGAACATCTTCTTCATCTACATCATCACAATCAACAACTTGCTCTCTTGGAGAGCCATTAGTCTCATCAAATACAACGTCGCTAGAGACTTCAACCAAACCCGATGATTTGTTGAAGACTCTATACGCCTTTGTATTTGAATCATAACCTAATAAAAACCCTTCTACAGCTTTGGGAGCAAACTTGGAATTTCTACCCTTCTTCACTAGAATGTAGCACTTGCTCCCAAAAACACGAAAGTAAGATACATTGGGTTTGTTACCGGTTAGTAGCTCATATGACGTCTTCTTGAGGAGGCGATGAAGGTAGACCCTGTTGATGGCGTGGCAAGCCGTGTTCACGGCTTCCGACCAAAAGCACTCGGGGGTCTTGAACTCTCCAAGCATCGTCCTCGCCATATCGATTAGCGTCCTGTTCTTCCTCTCTACCACACCATTTTGCTGTGGTGTGTAGGGAGCGGAGAACTCGTGCTTGATCCCTTCCTCCTCAAGAAACTCCTCCACTTGAAGATTCTTGAACTCGGACCCGTTGTCGCTCCTTATCTTCTTCACCTTGAGCTCAAACTCATTTTGAGCTCTCCTGAGGAAGCGCTTGAGGGTCCCTTGGGTTTCAGACTTATCCTGCAAAAAGAACACCCAAGTGAAGCGGGAAAAGTCATCAACAATAACTAGACCATACTTACTTCCTCCTATGCTTAGATAGGCGATGGGTCCGAAGAGGTCCATATGCAGCAGCTCCAGAGGTCTTGACGTGGTCATCACATTCTTGCTGTGATGTGCTCCTCCCACTTGTTTACCTGCCTGACAAGCTGCACAAGGTCTATCTTTTTCGAAATAAACATTTGTTAGACCTATCACGTGTTCTCCCTTTAGAAGCTTGTGGAGGTTCTTCATCCCCACATGTGCTAAGCGGCGATGCCACAGCCAGCCCATGCAAGTCTTAGCCATTAAGCATGCATCTAGACCGGCCTCTTCTTTTGCAAAATCAACTAAGTAAAGTTTGCCGTCTAGTACACCCTTAAAAGCTAGTGAACCATCACATCTTCTAAAGACAGACACATCTACATTTGTAAATAAACAATTATATCCCATATTGCACAGTTGACTAACAGATAGCAAATTGTAACCAAGAGACTCAACTAAAAACACATTTGATATTGAGTGCTCATTAGAAATTGCAATTTTACCTAACCCTTTTACCTTGCCTTGATTCCCATCACCGAATATAATTGAATCTTGGGAATCCTTATTTTTGACGTAGGAGGTGAACATCTTCTTCTCCCCCGTCATATGGTTTGTGCATCCGCTGTCGATAATCCAGCTTGAACCCCCGGATGCATAAACCTGCAAGGCAAATTCAGGCTTGGGTCTTAGGTACCCAACTCATGTTGGGTCCTACAAGGTTAGCACAAATGTCCTTAGGGACCCAAATGCAAGTTTTATCTCCCTTGCATCTTGCCCCTAACTTCCTAGCAATTACCTTCTTACCCTTTCTACAAATAGCAAAGGGAGCATTGCAAGCATAATAAATGGTAGAAGGTTTGTTCACAACTTTTCTAGGTACATGAGCAAAATTTCTCCTAGGCATATGCACAACATTTCTCCTACACATATCTCTATCATGCTTATAAGAAGAACTAGAAGCAAACATGGCATGAGAATCATAAACATGTGAATCAAAATCGTTATAAGCATTTCTAGCATTTCTCCTATCATTATACATAAACGCATGGTTTCTTTTAGCACTACTAGCCATAGGGGCCTTCCCTTTCTCCTTGACGAAGATGGGAGCCTTATGGCTTGTTAAGTTCTTGGCCTCTCTCTTGAAGCCAAGACCATCCTTAATTGAGGGGTGTCTACCAACCGTGTAGGCATCCCTTGCAAATTTTATTTTATCAACTTCACTCTTGCTAGTCTTAAGTTGGGCATTAAGACTAGCCAATTCCTCATTTAATTTTGAGATTAAAACTAGGTGTTCACTACAGGCATCAATATCGAAATCCTCACACCTAGTGCAAATCATAACATGTTCTACACAAGAATTAGATTGATTTGCTACTTCTAATTCAGCATTTAAATCATTATTAACACCTTTTAAAGTAGCAATGGTTTCATGACAGGAAGATAATTCACTAGAAAGCACTTCATTTCTTTTAATTTCTAGAGCAAGAGAATTTTGTGCACTAACAAATTTATCATGCTCCTCATATAAAAGATCCTCTTGTTTTTCCAGTAATCTATTCTTATCATTCAAAGCATCAATCAACTCATTAATTTTATCTATCTTAGATCTATCTAAGCCCTTGAACAAGCATGAATAATCTATGTCATCATCATCACTAGACTCACTATCACTAGAAGAAGCATAAGTGGAGTCTTGAGTACTCACCTTCTTCTCCCTTGCCATAAGACATGTGAGACGCTCGTTGGGGAAGAGAGCCGATTTGTTGAAGGCAGTGGCGGCGAGTCCTTCGTTGTCAGAGTCGGACGAAGAGCAATCCGAGTCCCACTCCTTTCCTAGATGTGCCTCGCCCTTTGCCTTCTTGTATTGCTTCTTCTTCTCTCTTTTGTTCCCCTTTTCCTGGTCACTTTCATTATCGGGATAGTTAGCGATAAAATGACCAAGCTTACCGCATTTGAAGCATGAGCGCTTCCCCTTTGTCCTGGTCTTGCTTGGCTGCCCCTTGCGACCATTTAGCGCCGTCTTGAATCTCTTGATGATGAGAGCCATCTCTTCATCATTGAGTCCGGCCGCCTCAATCTGTGCCACCTTGCTAGGTAGCGCCTCCTTGCTTTGTGTTGCCTTGAGAGCAAGAGGTTGCGGCTCGTTGATCGGACCATTCAAGGCGTCGTCCACATACCTCGCCTCCTTGATCATCATTCGCCCGCTAACGAATTTCCCAAGAACTTCTTCGGGCGACATCTTGGTGTACCTGGGATTTTCACGTATATTGTTCACCAAATGAGGATCAAGAACGGTAAATGACCTGAGCATTAGGCGGACGACGTCGTGGTCCGTCCATCGTGTGCTTCCGTAGCTCCTTATCTTGTTGATAAGGGTCTTGAGCCGGTTGTATGTTTGCGTCGGCTCCTCGCCCCTTATCATTGCGAACCGTCCAAGCTCACCCTCCACCAACTCCATCTTGGTGAGCAAGGTGACGTCGTTCCCCTCATGAGAAATCTTGAGGGTGTCCCAGATTTGCTTGGCGTTATCCAAGCCGCTCACTTTATGGTATTCATCCCTGCACAAGGAAGCTAGAAGAACAGTAGTAGCTTGTGCATTCTTATGAATTTGTTCATTAATGAACATGGGACTATCCGAACTATCAAAGTGCATTCCACTCTCTACAATCTCCCATATACTAGGATGGAGAGAGAATAGGTGACTACGCATTTTGTGGCTCCAAAATCCGTAGTCCTCTCCATCGAAGTGTGGGGGCTTGCCGAGTGGAATGGAGAGCAAATGTGAATGTGAACTTTGCGGAATACGAGAGTAATCAAAAGAAAAGTTCGAATTAACCGGTTTCCTTCTCTCGTAGTCGTTGTGGTCTTCGTCCTTTTGGGAAGAAGTAGACTCATCGCTGTCGTAGTAGACGATCTCCTTGATGCGCCTTGTCTTCTTCTTCTTCCCTTCCTTCCGTCTATGACCCGAGCCGGAGTCGGTAGGCTTGTCGTCCTTCGGCTCGTTGACGAAGGATTCCTTCTCTTTGTCGTTGATCACGATACCCTTCCCCTTAGGATCCATCTCTTCGGGCGGTTAGTCCCTTTGTGAAGAGAACGGCTCTGATACCAATTGAGAGCACCTAGAGGGGGGAGGTGAATAGGTGATCCTGTGAAACTTAAAACTTAAGCCACAAAAACTTGTTAAGTGTTAGCACAATAATTCCCAAGTGGCTAAAGAGAAGTCTCAACAAAACACAGTACCACAAGAGATCAAGCACAGATGTGACACAGTGGTTTATCCCGTGGTTCGGCCAAGACCAACGCTTGCCTACTCCACGTTGTGGCGTCCCAACGGACGAGGGTTGCAATCAACCCCTCTCAAGCGGTCCAAAGACCCACTTGAATACCACGGTGTTTTGTTTTGCCTTTCACTATCCCGTTTGCAAGGAATCTCCACAAATTGGAGTCTCTTGCCCTTACAAGTATATGATCACAAAGAAACACAGAGTAAGGGAGGGAAGCAACACACACAAATCCACAGCGAAACGCGCACACACACGGCCAAGAATCGAGCTCACAAGAATATCACAAAGTCCTCACTAGAACGGAGCTCGAAACACTTAGAATGACAAACAAATGCGCAAAGACTGAGTGTGGATGATCAAGAATGCTCAAAGGTTGCTTGTGTGTCTCCTCCATGCGCCTAGGGGCCCCTTTTATAGCCCCAAGGCAGCTAGGAGCCGTTGAGAGCAAATCCGGAAGGCCATCCTTGCCTTCTGTCGTCGGGGGCACCGGACAGTCCGGTGCACACCGGACACTGTCCGGTGCCCGATTTGTTTCCATAACTGGCGCTTCCGACCGTTGCCGACCGTTGTAGATGTGGGAGCCGTTGGCGCACCGGACATGTCCGGTGCACACCGGACAGTCCAGTGACATCTTCCGACCGTTGGCTCCGCCACGTGTCTCGCGCAGATTGCGCGGCCGACCGTTGGCCCGGCCGACCGTTGGTCCACCGGACAGTCCGGTGCACACCGGACAGTCCGGTGAATTTTAGCCGTACGCCGTCGGCGAATTCCCGAGAGCAGCTAGTTTGCGCCGAGTCAGTCTGGCGCACCGGACACTGTCCGGTGCACACCGGACAGTCCGGTGCTCCAGACCGAACTGACTCTTGGCTGCACACAGCCAAGTCTTTGTCTCCTCTTTTCTTTTCTTCTACTTTCTGTTTTTAACACTTAGACAAATATATTAGTACACAAAACCAATATACTAAGGCTTAGAAACATACCTTTACTTCATGATTTGCACCTTGTTCATCCATGTACATAAATTCACAATTAAGCACATGTGTTGGCACTCAATCACCAAAATACTTAGAAATGGCCCAAGGGCACATTTCCCTTTCATGTACGTCTGGAAATGTCAATTGAAAAAACCTCCTGACTGGATTCAATGGTTAATCTTTTTGGATTACTTGGCGGGCGATCAACAGATTTTATGATTAAACACTGAATAAATCTGTTGAAAAAAAGTTGTTTTTAAATACAGGGATTTATGCATGAATATATGCCCAAAAAGATCTAATTTTTACTATAACTATCTACAATGCATACTATATAATGCTAAATGGAATTACATAACTTAAACTACCTTTTACATCTATGTGACAGCATTTAATGAACAATGGTTACATACAAATATAAAGATTAATTTAATATTTCATATAATTGTAAATGGATCATGATAAAATAAGAGCTTTTTTTGTATCAACTAACTATACAACATATTTTAATAACTGGTTCATAGTAATATAAACATTTAGCTCATATTCAAACATGAATATTTAAATAACTTTTGCTTAAATAACAGTATCTGTATGTATTTATATATAATAAACAGGAGTGTAAACTAAAGATTCAAGTAAATAGAACAATGCAAATATGCTTATTATATTTGCGCAATGTTCATAAACATCTGTATAAATGAGCATACACAGTACTGCCAATATGCATATATATCAAATCCAATAAGTATATTTTGTATATAATAAAACAGATGTGTACACCAATGATTCAAGTGAATGTGCATAAAAAGTACTGAGGATATCCATATATATCAAATACAATAAGCATATTTGATAATAAAATAGATGTGAAAACAAATGATTCAAGTAAATGTGCATAAAGAGTACTGACGATATGCATATATAATAAAACAGATGTGTACACAAATGATTCAAGTGAATGTGCATAAAAAGTACTGAGGATATGCATATATATCAAATACAATAAGCATATTTGATAATAAAACAGATGTGTAAACAAATGATTCAAGTGAATGTGCATAAACAGTAGTGAGGATATGCATATATATCAAATACAATAAGCATATATGTGTTACTTGGGTTGTGTAAGGGTACTCTCTGCTAACTCATCAATAAATACCTAATCCACAACCTTTGTCTAGATCTATAAATGTCGAGCGATACAGGGGATTAGAAGAAATGCGGCTGCTCTAATATCGGAGCTCCTGAACAAAAGAGAGATGCAATGCGCGTTGCAATGACTCGATTAGATAGATGTATAAACGTATACAAACCACACATTTAGCTGAAGAATAAGGGTTACAATCAAATCCACTTCAATCGACAGGAATGCTTCAAAAAATCGACGGCAAACTCGATGTATTTCAAGTTGGATTACCTGGAACTTCTTGAATCGGGCTCCAATACTCGGAGATTGAAGGAGGTCAGCTGGATTGGAAGTTTGGAACGGCGCTGGATTGGAGCGGCGCTGGATTGGAGCAGCGGAAATCGCCTGGCGAGTCGCCTCAGACGAAAGGAAAGCCTACACGGCCACTGGGGCTTTCTTCCTATCGGCGCGGGTTTGCCTCAGTTGATTGCGCGAAGACGGTTTTAGAAACCGGAAACGTGGGAGACGTGGTTGGGATGACGGGGGAAACGGTGTAACGGCGCCATGACTGGGAACTGTTGACCCGGTGTGGTTCAACCCAAATGAGCATATTGACTAGTCTGGCCTTCCTCTATTATTGGAAGCCCAGGACTCTTAATATATAAACTATATATATATATATATATGAATCCAGTGAAAGAATTATGCGTGAAACTATTATTATTCATTGTGCAATGTAAATTAATTATACACATTACAATCTTGTCGACATTTTTAGTCCCCCCCCACACACACACAATCAGCATTACGAAAGCTGCCAAAAAAAAGAATTTTCCTCCTAAATATACGGATTTCGTTTTTTTTAAATATTTTCCCCGTTCGAGATTAGCGAATTTCGCTACATTTTCCGTTTCGAGCGCGTACCAAAGATTCAAATCTATATACTGGTCGTATCTGAGACGACGAGGCGTATGCATCGAATCGAAACCATGACGGACGTGGAGCCCAGTTGCTTCGGGGTTCGTGGCTCGTGTGATCTCATCAAGATGAATTTTGATGGGGTTATTATACTCATTGAGTAGGCCTGTTAATTTCAGGCGGCAGTGGCAAGTTACACAGTAATAACAAACAATATATTCACAAATAATGTCAATCAGTCGGAACGACCGCTGGAATAATGGTGTACGGCCTCTCGCGGACGTCGCTGGTGTGGAATCAGCTCTGGTCCGGTAGCGTCGGCGGCGGGGCAGTCCGGAAGACATGTTTCCGGCAGTTGTCGAAGATGCTGTCGTAGACGAGGTCGAACTGCACGCCTCCTCGCCGCCGGTTGATGACGAACGTCATGTGGTCCGCCTCCACGATCTTGTAGTACCTGCGTGCCCCGTGCATTTTGCACCCAACATTAACCATATATATTATATACACACATCGAGTTGCCGCTGAAACGAAAAGCAGTGAGTTTTGGGACGGACGGCGACGGAAAGAGCACGATATATACCAGATCCCCGGGCGCAGCGGACGGCAATCCTCATCCTTCTCCACCTGGATGCTGGGATGCTCGACGGGGATCCTCGGGTGGGTCATGGAGAAGGTGTTGAGCGCGCCGTCGTTGTCCTCCCAGTCCTCGTCCCTGTACCCCTGGTACGGCGGGTCGGCGCCGGCGGGGTAGCGCCAGCGGCACATCTGCAGGACGCGGATGAAGAGCAGCGGGTGGATCCTCGTCACCCCGGACGGCACCGTGGCGCCGGCGCCGCCTGGCGGCGACCTGGCGGTGCGCCGGCTGGCGTAGCTGAAGTAGAAGGTGGCAGCGAACGTGCGCACCCTGGCGTTGATCCGGGCGGCGCCCTGGATGGTGAGGTCCGGCAGGATCCAGTCCCCCGTGGCGAAGGGCCCCCGCCGCCCGCCGCCGCTGCCGGCGTCGAGCAGGATCTCCGCGAGCCCCGCCACGCCCACGACGCGCCGCGACATGCCGAAGTGGTCGAAGCCGAAGTCGTAGTAGCGCTTCAGCCAGGGGAGGTCCAGCCAGTGGTAGAGCACGCTGCCGACGCGGCAGATCTGGAGGAGGCACACGGGGCGCAGCCACCGCCCGCCGCCTTCTTTCTCGGCGCGCATCCCGTCGATGTAGGCGCGCGTGCTGCCGTTCAGCGCGCCGGAGAGGGAGGTGACGCTCAGCACCCAGCGCTCCGAGGTGTCGCCGTGCCCCTCGAACTCCCGGTCGTGGAGCATCTGCTGCAGCAGCCGGATCACCTGAGCGCCGGCCGAGTGGCCCACCAGGTGCACCGGGTGCTCCTCGTCCCACGAGGGGTAGTGGCCTCGCGCGTACGTCCGACCGAACCGCGAGTGCCCGTACTCCCGGCTGTGCTCCTCGCCGTAGTCCACCTGCCCGCCTTTCAGGTAGTAGAAGAGCTCCCGCGCCCTGATCGGATCGGAGTTACGTTCATCGATGGAATGGAATGGAAACGCCACAGCTAGCGTGATGGCTCATCAGGCTACAGCAGCAGTAGAATAGATGGATGATACCTGTCGTGGACGCTGGTGAGCGAGCCCAGGTCCGGCACCAGCACCCGGTCGTCCTTCTTCTCCGCGCCGGCGAAGTACGACAGCCCGCCCAGCCTCTGCAACGCACACGACCTACCTGTGAGCTAGCCTGTGACAAAGCGAACGACCGGGAGACGACGTACGTAACAAAAAGCAGAAGCTACTACGCACGCCTTTGCCGAAGCCGAAGATGCCGTGCACCAGCACTATGGGCGGCACGGCCCCGTCGTCGAGCACCGCCGCGGCCTCGTCCTCGCCATCGACGGCGACGTCCTTAGCCACGCCGCCGCCTGCCATCAGGCCCTTCACGAGGGAGGCCGAGACGTCGGCGGCGACGGCGGTGCCGAAGATGTAGAAGGCGTAGCCCAGGTGCATGGCCGCGCTGACGAGCAGCTCCGCGACGCCCAGCGCCGCCCTCGCCCAGCTCCTCATGCAGATGCAGTGCAGTGCAGTGCAGCGGCCACGCTCTCACGGAGTCACGGTCACGCCGCGACCTCTGGCTGCTGCTCTCCTCTGCGATGGATCATGGAAGTGAGGTGCGTGAGCCGGCGGTTGCTGCTGTGCGGCTTTTGGAGGGAAATCCGTCTGGAGAAGTCTGGTAGTTTGTAGAGGCAAGCTGAGTTGGCCACAAACAACTCCACGCCATTCCCGTGCTGTCTGGTCCACAAGGATTTCGTTTGGTTTGGTGTGAGGCTCCCGTACCAAATTCCGTCGCATTGGCTGACATCTTTAGGCATATCCCGTTCGGCAGGGCTTTTACTTTGGCCTTGTTTGGAAGAGATTAACTTTAATTTTAAATCTATTTCTCTTTAATTTAAGATAGGCTTATATAATATATTTGATGCACATTATGCATATATTAATTCATCACTATCTATCTCAAATCTAATATCTCTAGTTAATCATTGTAATTTACAAATAATAACTTCCACCACTGTACCCCACCACATTGGAGGGTGTCCTTAGCAAAATATATCAAACAACTACAGACGTTAAATCTAAGATAAGTGGTGATGATTTAATATATACACCATATGCATTAAACTTCTGTGTGCACCAGATATGTTATATTTAGCTTATTCTATCTAAACAGGTCTAGCTCCACGAGCACTAGCTTCAAAAAAAACTGAAACTTTAGGCTAGTTTCATGAAATTTTCGAAGGTCCTTAAAGCGTGCTTCAGAAACACTGTTTTCATACCTCCTCATGAAGTTGCACGAAAATTACCCACCATGCCATTGGTTACATGACATACCGATTCATGTCTCTTTCTCCACCCGCTAATCATCAAGGGTAATTAAGGAAACCACACAAATTAATTGTATTTTAGAAACTAGAGTCTATGTGCAAGCCAAACACACCTGAACCCAGTCTTACCAATTTATTGAAGTTGTTTCATGGTGCCAATCTATTGAAGTTGTTTCATGGTGAAGCTGAGAACCTAAGCTTCAATTTTTGAAGTGAAGCCCTTCCAAACAGGGCCTTTATCACTGAACTTTAGTTTGTTAACTCCATTTTTTTGCAAGAGATTCTCATTTTCCTTGAAAAAAATAAAATTCCTTAGAAAAATAGGATTGCCAAACTAGCCATAATTATATTTTTTCTTCGACTCCCAAAACAACTTTTCCAATAGAATTAGGATTGTTTTGGTAAGCCGTTTTCTAAAAAAAGCGATTTCACAGGGTAAATAAAAAATATATCATCTTTCTCTTCTTATTGTTTTTTCTTCATCTCTCATAGTCGTCTTCTTCTTCCCTATCTGTCGCGCTCTCTCCCTTAGAACTTATGTGTAACACACTGAATTTAGGGTATAAAATTTCTTTCTAATTATCATCCAAATTCAGGTGTTACTCTTCTCTCTCTAGTTTCTCTCTCTTTTTCTGTTGAGTAGACTTAGCTTAATTAGGGAGGGAATTAATTATTTATTTTTGCCAAAATATTATGAGTCATGAAATGTTGCATCATGCTGAGTTTAAATATTCTTTGAATTGTTGCACATGTTTGAATTAGTTTGAATTTGAAACTTGGTTGGAATTTGAATTGAAAACCCTAGAGAAAAAGAAATAGAAAAGCAATTAGAAATTCCACGAAAATAGAAAAAAACCAAAGAAGCCCAAACCGGCCCAGTCCAGCCCAGCGGGGCCACGCGCGCACGCCCGCGCCGCCTGACAGGTGGGCTCCACCTATCAGCGGCGTTTCCCCTCAGCTCGCGCCTTCTCTTCCTCTCCCTTTGCCCAGTGGAGCCCACCTGTCAGGCGCGGGCTGAGGGGAAACGCGGGCTGAGGGGAAACAGAGTGTTTAGAGATAAATGTCGCAATAACATCAGAGTTTTTATTACATAGCGGAAGTCTTATTACAAAAATAAAAAATAAATATAAATCGAACTAAGGATCATCCTCGGTGCCAATAAAGTCAACTGGGAAACGCCACCTAGATCAGATCAAACTCTTCATTGTGTGGCTCCTCTTGAACCACCTGTTCCTCTCCTGTGCGGGGGTGTGAGACAGCAAGGGTGAACTCACACATCATCATAGCTCAACAAGTTGTGGGGAACCAGTGGGCATGAACTCACCAAAGGTGGGAGTCCATGTGATGTGTAAGGCTAATCAACAACAGGGGTTAAAGTTGAGCAATGCTTTTAATTAGTTGGGTCAAAATTTTATTAGCAGTTACTAAATGTAAGTAAATACCAAACCTTAATAAAAATTAATAGAACAAAATTAATAAATAATCCCATGCATACGCAAATGACAAAATTGAATTTAAGTTACACAAATTAATCATGCGAGAGTCCTGAGCTGCTCATGACTATGAGCTCGGCTAGTATACCAGTTTTACACTCTGCAGAGGTTGTACCCTATACCCACAAGTCGTGTATCCCATGTCGCCAGGGTTAGCTAGACCCTTAGACACTACCGAGGTGAATGGCTAGGGATCCACTACGAGGACTTTACAAAGTTCCACTAGCTTCCGAAAACCCGCTACAGTTTATGGGAAGAGCACTTGCAAGAATCCCTCGTCTGACCACCATCGCAGCAAAATCAACCTGAGAACCTCCCTGCATGCAACTCCCCTACTGCCCTTGCCCCTTTCGGGTAAGGTAGTCTTCCACTAGCTTTCCTAATTAGTCAGCCAAGGGCGTCCCATTCCACCCTTGTGGTGGCACGTGTTTCTCAAGTTAAGCTCCATGTTCTAATTAACATTAATGATCTTGGCATGAACATAAATAGAATAACAAAATAATTGGAACAGTGATATAATGAAATATTCTCCCAAAACCAAATAATGCAATAGCATAACTACCCAAATGATTCTGGGGTAAACAAGGTAAACATGATAAACATACTAGGGTGACCTATTGAGTCCCATCAAAATTAAACCTATGCATTGAATATGATAATAAAGAATATTATTGGGTAACAAAAGTGGATCAAGGGCACAACTTGCCTTCAATGAGCTCCTGCTCAACTACTTCTATCTGCTGGTCACCAGGATCCTGAGTCACAGGCTCTTCTACTCACCACAATACAAACAAGCACAGTATATAGAGAAAATTAACATCACACCAAACATGTAAACAAAATATATAATAATAATCTACACATTAAAATAAGAACCTAGAAACATGAATCATTAATTTTGGAGTTATAGATTTTAAATTATGAATTTCCAAAGGTTTTATGTGCATGAAATAGGATTAAGTGAGGAATTAAATTTTCTTACTGTTGTCATGTCAAAACAGAGACTCTAAGTGGTAAACAATATTATTACAAAATTTTAGAAACTGGAATGGGTTAATTGGGACTAAAAATGGTTTTTCTATGATTTAATCAAGTTCTAACATTTATTTATCTATTAAAAATCCATTTATAAATTAATTTCTGTGGTTTTATACTATTCTGGACTGGGCCTCAATTAAACAGGAACATAGGGGCTAACTCGCAAGATCGCCAAGACTCAGTGAATAGTCATACATGGACGGCGGGTTTATTTTAAAATAACTTAGGGTTCTTCACGCAATAGTGCCACGACGAAGGGGTATAGATAAATACTGGCCGTTGGATTAGATGCGAGCGAACCAGATTAAACCGACGTGGTTGTGAATCGGTACGTAATCGGGGCCACTGGATCCCGATCCTACGGTCCAAAGTGGATCTTGAGCGACTTGGACCAACACCCTCCGATCAGTTATCTACGGTTCCCAATTAATGGGTGATACACTATACCAGCTCGGCCAAATCTCGTCGCGGTTGACCAGCCAACGAACGACCTCACCGCCCTAACACACACTCTCTCTCCTATTCCTTCTCACGGCCAACACCGATGGCCGCGCCCGACGGCGGCACCATTACCGGCAACCCAGGGTCCCACGCATACATGTGAAAAACTTGAATCTAAACTGCCCTACGTGTCGCGGAAGCCAAAGCGAAACATCGAGGGGGATTCTCACTGAGAGAGGTGGTGGACACAGCGCCGCCCACGCTATCGCGCTCCACCGTGGCGATGTTGAAGACTGGCGATCAATTGGAGCACGGAGGCGCTAGCCCAGGGGTAGGCTAGGTCGTAACTAACACCGGGATGACACCACGATCACCAAGACCCAACACCGGGGCTTGACCGTCGGTGAGCAAGCTAATCGACGATGGCGGACCAATTTCTCTCAGCTGACCGCGATGGTGGATTTCGGTGCGGAGCGACGGTTGTGAGCACAGGCGGATGGGGCGAGGGGGTCACGATGATCGGTATTTATGATCCGAAGAGTAGGGGTCCCGATTGGTGTCCAACCCGAGGTCCCAGGCAGCGAATTCGGCAGGTTCCGTTAGCTTGGCACGGCCGCATAGCGAGAGGAAAGGGAAGCTGACGAGGAGGTCCATATGGAAGCGACCTGGCGATATCCAAGCGCGAGCAGAAGGCCGGCCAAAGGCCCCACTTAGCAGACATAGAGCAAGGAGAGCCCGCGCGCACGACTGAGTTTGACACGACAGCCCCACAAGTTGGCGCGCATGGATTAGCTAGATGGGTCGTGCGGGTGTTAAAGGAGAAATGGGCCAGATTGAATACCGAAGCCCACGTAATCTTTCCTTTTATTTTTTCCTTTTATATTTCCTTTTCCTTTTCTTTCTTTTTCCCATTTCAAATTTCAATTTCAAATTCAAACTTCCTAGTACCTTCATTTCCTCATAAAATATACATCTTAAACATGGTCTAAAGAAATTTTATCTATTTATTTATTTTGGTATTTACTTTATGGTACTAGTGCTCTTCTCCTCTAATTCCAAAATTCCAATTTAAATCTTACCTCCAATACGGGTACTAATATTTTTCTTTTGACATTATTTTATATTGTCACAAATAATGCACTCACAATAAAAATCCCAGCATGATGCATAATGTTGGGGGCCTTCGTCCTCCGAAGGTCCTCAAAAACATGATTTGACAATATTTTCCAAGTGAATTATATGAACAGGTATCTTCGGACTCAGATCATGAACATGGAGTACGGTCAGAACGAAGCCCAAGCTGTACGAAGCTGATTACCAAGCTGTACGAAGGATGGTGCACAGCCGAAGCTATGCGCAGAAAGCTTCGTCGCGATAGCAGAAAGGGGAACCGACTTAAAGATGAAAAGACTACATAGGCCTTAATAGATTCCCATAAGTCATTAGCAAATGTAATGGACATGAATGTAATTTTGCATGGGCTATGTCCCACGCCTATAAATAGATGAACAGTACTCCCGTACTGTTCACGCTGACTGGGCATTTTGCTTTCCGTCATCCTTGTACTTTTGCCTTCCTGCAATTCGAAGGTACACTTGTAATTTGAAGTCATTTCTATTTTTATATGATAGTAAAATAGAAATGACGTTGTGATAATATTTAAATGTTCATATTACTTTTTATGTTGCATGTAAGTTCTTCGTCATAGTTTATTGTGCTTACGAAGACATGTTGTTTACGACCTTCGTCCGGAACACATTGTATCCTGAAGGGAAACAATGTTTCAAAGGACGAAGGGCTTTATCATTTAACACTTTTTATGTTGCCTTGTTCTTAATTCGAAGCATTTGAGAACAAGTCCCCAACATTGGCGCCCACCTACGGTGAACTCACTTCCACTCTTTGAGTCTTTGAGCGCCCTCGGCGATCATCAACCTTCGCTATGGCGCCGAAGAAAGCTTCAGCAGCTGGCACTGCAGCTCTCCAACCGCTGGACCACAATCAGGAGACTGTCTCTCTTCGGGAGGCCCGAAGCCAGAAGAGGAAGGCTGTCAGCCCGACGCCTCAAGAGGATGAGCTAGACCAAGAGATCAGAGATATGGAGATGCTTCATCAATAGGTGCAGAGGAAGAAGGAAAAGATGGCCAGGCTAGCTGAACTGCAAAGGCAGATAGACGAAGCTTCTGAAGAAGTTCGCCATCTTACTCACGATGAGCAGAACCGAAGGCCTCAACAAAAAGACCTTCATCAGGAGGGTTTCTTCAACGAAGATGACTGGTATGACAATTTCCATCATGGAAATTTTGTTTTCGATGATGCTTCTCCCTTGTCCGCTGAGCTGCAGGCTACACCTTGGCCTCCGTCCTATAAGCCACCCTAGCTTCCCATATTCGATGGCCATTCAGACCCGAAGCAGTTTTTGATGAGCTACGAAGCAACAGTATCTTCGTATGGTGGCAATGCTGCAGTCATGGCAAAGTCTTTTGTTATGGCTGTCAGGAGTGTTGCTCAAACCTGGTATTCCTCCCTTCGACCAGGAACGATCACTTCATGGCAAAAACTGAAGGACATGTTGTTAACCAGCTTCCAAGGGTTTCAGACGAAGCCGGTCACTGCTCAGGCTTTGTTCCAGTGCACGCAAGACCACGAAGAATACCTCCAGGCATATGTCCGAAGGTTTTTGTGTCTGAGAGCACAAGCACCCACAGTGCCCAACGAAATTGTCATTGAGGCCATGATCAAGGGACTTCGTCCTGGACCTTCAGCTCAATACTTTGCTAGGAAGCCTCCTCAAACTTTGGAGAAATTGCTCCAGAAGATGGACGAGTATATTCGTGCCGACAACGATTTTCGCCAAAGAAGGGAGGAGGCTTTCAGGTTTTCTGAAATGACCAGGGGCTTTGGAGGAAGATTCTATCCGAGGCATGTCAGGTCCATCCACAACTCTACTCAAAATGATGATAAGGGGAATCAGCAGAACATGCCGCAGTGCTCCTCACAGGCTTCGGGACAACAGCAAAGTTTCTTCCGGCCACCAGCTCCAAGAGGCAGAGGCGCCAGGGGCTTCGGCGGAAGATTTGGAGATCAACCAAGGAGAGTATTTTGCTTATTCTGTGGTGAAAACAAGGGCCATACAACCAGGATGTGCCATGTTACCATCCAGAAGCAAAAGGAGATAGCCGAAGCTGCAGTGCAACAAGCTCAGCCGAAGCAGGTCATGCATACTGCTTCGTACCATCCGCCTTACATCCCAGAATACATAGGCAACCACCCTGCAGTTTCTGTTGCTTCGGCGAGTCAACCTCAAGCTTCCTGGCAACAGCTTCCGCCTCCACCACAGTTGCAACAAGGCCAACAGCCAGAAGGGAGCCAATACGCTCCACACCAAAGGGATCTCAGAGAACAATCCGAAGCTCGCACAGTCAATAGCACTGTGCCAGAGTCGAAGCACATCTATTGACAAATATCCTACCAGTTTTTTCCATTCAGTTCTATTTTCTGTGTAATAAAGCACATTTTTTAGTTTTCATGTAAAAGTTTTTTTGCTTGCTCCAAGGAAAATGTATTTTCTCAAGCTTAAGTTGCTGAAGCTTAAAAATTTACGATAACAAGGAGGACCTTCGAATTATCGAAAATCCTTCGAAGCAACAAAAAGTCGTTCTAAGGAACGCAGAGTAAGTTTGCTGAAATCACAAAAAGTCGTTCCAAAGGGAACGCAGTGTAAGTTTTCTGCTCCAAAGTCGTTCCTAAGGGAATGCAGAGCATACAACGAAAAGTCAACGCTGATACCGCCTAAGTAAAAGGCGAAGAAGCTCCAAAGTCGTTCCTAAGGGAATGCAGAGCTTACAGCGAAAAGTCAACGCTGATACCGCCTAAGTAAAAGGCGAAGAAGCTCCAAAGTCGTTCCTAAGGGAATGCAGAGCTTACAGCGAAAAGTCAGCGCTGGTACAAAAATATTTTGTGTTTTACGGGGATATGTGTGTATCTTCGGAACAAATGTCATCTACATAACATAACATCATCACATCATTTTGCATAGCATAAGCATCATACATCATGCTGCATATGGCACAAGAAGGGGATACAATATCAATCTTCAGAGAATGTTTTGAAAAAGTGAAAATTGTGCTAAGGCAGAAAAAGGAAATACGATATTGACCTTCGAAGTACATCTTCGGAAAAAAAAAATTTACGAAGCATAGATATGCTTCATCAGAGCAGTATCGAAGTTGTCGTGATACATAAAAATTTTTTCTTCACGAAGCATGAAAAGAAGGGAAGGTGTTTTTTCGCCGAAGGCTCAAAAACGGTATGTATGTTAAATTTCATGCATCGTAAAGAATTGAATCTTAAAAAGAAACTTGTATATTACATTCAAAGTTACAAAATATTACATAGATCACATTTCAAATGTTTTTACAATAACACCTAGTCTTCCCTGAGTACTACTTCTGCAGCCTCATTTAGTAGTTGTTCAACAACTTTATCCATGATAGTTTCGGCCATTTGTCTAATTTCGTCATCCCCCTTCGTGTGGGGGCCAGCCGACGATCCAGCAGGTTCTGAGGGAAGAGTGGATGCAGACTTATTACTATTACAAGCCGTCGTCAAGTTTGAAATCAAAAATTACAACAAAGAGATAAAAACACTAGTTAATACCTATTTGCCCTTCGGGCTCTGTGCTCTTTTCAGCAGCTTCTGCTACTTTTCTAGCATCATGGATGCCTTTTTCGCTTTTTTGGATAATTTCTCGGGCCATTTCTCGGCCACCATTGTCCCAGACGTCGGTGAAAAATTTTCCACCAGCCTGGCTAGCTTCGGCCGAGGGGTCTTTAATATCTTCAGGGGATAAGCTGGCTTCGGATTGTGCAAGAACCTTAACATGATCGCAGCCTTTTTTCTCCAGTATAGAAGCAATCCCCCTGGCACCCGAGAAGGCGCAAATGTCTCCTCGACTGTTTAGAATTTCTTCGAAGGCTTCAGCTTCGTGGCAGATCCATTCTATCGGCCCTTCTGGGTTACCTCTCACAAAATCTTCTTCACTCGAAAATGCGCCAACACTGGCGAAGCTGGTTTTTATTTTCTTTACACAATCCATGGATTTTTCGTAGCACCTTTTCTTAGAAGACCGAAGCTCTTCAACGGTTCCTTCTAAATGATTAGCCCATTGGTCG
Organism: Zea luxurians; assembly: GCA_029449295.1. Classification (NCBI taxonomy): domain Eukaryota; kingdom Viridiplantae; phylum Streptophyta; class Magnoliopsida; order Poales; family Poaceae; genus Zea; species Zea luxurians. The sequence goes on along the minus strand of JAOPSE010000001.1, from coordinate 35,327,994 downwards.
CTACATTCCTGCCTCGTTTCTTCGAGTATGCGTTCTTCTTTCGCCCGGGCCAATTGCTTCCGAAGATCGTCAATCTCGTGCTTTTGAGCTGCAATTTGGGCTTTGGACGCAGCTTCGTTCTCCTTTACTTTATCCATTAATGTAACTAGAATCTTGTCCTTTTCCAGGGCTTCGTTCCTTAGCTTGATAACCTCTGTTCGAAGGTTGTTGAAGGCAATTTCATAGCTTTCGTCTTCGGCACTCTTTTGCGCTCTCAGCGCGTTGCTTAGTATTAATCCCTATATGTAAAAAGTTAGTATAAGAATAAAACAATAGATTTCGAATCATAAAGTTTCCAAAATGCGCAATTCTCGCACCTTCAGACTATTATATGCAAGGCTATCCGCAAGATCCTCCTTCGTCATAGCGCATAGTCCAGCTTCAAGCTTCGGAAACCCCATATTCCTAGCCATCTCCCGGCAGACAGATAATTCTTTGTTGTCAGGGAGACAGTACAGGAAGTCATCTTCGTTTGTCCCATTGAACACTAGTGCCCCCTTTGGATATTTTAATTCTTTGGCATAGTGGTTGGCTTCATAAATCTCTTCTTCAGATAATTTCTTCCCCGAAGCATGTCGCACAATGTAATCGCATATGGTGGAAGGAGCTTCGGGGGCGGCAGTGTCAATTTCTTCAACCAAAATTGGCTCTGGCATTTTTATTTTTTCTTCGGTTTCCAAAGGTTGTTCCTTGGTGGGCTCTGAAGTCCCAGCTTCAACTTCAAGTTGTTGCTTCGAAGCTTCAGCAACTAAAGCTTCAGTAGATACTTCAGAAAGTTCAACAGTCTTCTTTGGAGTTGTGCTTGAAGACTTAATTGTCTCCAAAACATCTAGCACGTTCACCATTCTTTTTCTTTTCGGGGTTACCGATGGACCCTTTTGATTTTTTATTGTTTCAACACTTGCTGAAGGACTTAAGATTTCTAATATTTTTGGTCCTTCAATTTTCGGTTTTTCTGCTTTCTCTGCTGAAGGTACTTCAGTTTTTTCTTCGATCTTCGGCACTGGAGCTGGCTCTGTACTTTCAGTGGCCAAGGAGACTTTACCGATAAATTCAGGCACTGTCGCCGGCTCAATAAAACGTGCCCGGTGGGTGAGCACCTTCATCTTTTTTCTTTGCGGCGCTGGCTCACTAGAAGCACTTGTGGCAACTTCTGTTGCAGGAGAAGTATTTTTTCTTTTGCGGCCCGGCACCGGATAATGGTAGTTAGGGTAGACAAACCCAATTGCATCAAATACCCGGTTGAGCCTCTTCTTCTTTCGGCCTCCGAAGGCTGCCGATAATGCAGTGTTCTCGGCCTTCGAATATACCCCAAGCAGTTCATCACTTAATGTTTCAATGCTTTTTAACCAGTCGTCATCAGGTTCAACAAACTTATCCCCGTATTTGAATGTGTATTTTAGTCTGACTAGTCCACCTTTGTCAGACTCTTTGATGGTCTCCTTCGGCATTTCCCACTTTCCTGCAAGTGGCCACACCCTGAAGGCAATATGCTCTTGGACCAGATCCCTTGTCCCAATAAAAGAGCAGATTACGCCGAAGGCTCTTTGGCATTCTTCGGTCGCTTCATCCATTTCAACCTTCGGCTTTCGGAGTCCGAAGCGTTGCCAGATGGGGCGCATAATGATACTCTTAACATCTTCTTGCGCTGTCAAGTCATTCTTTACATAGAACCATTCTGTCATCCAGGCTCCGGGCCACCTCTTCCGAAAGGTTGGCACAGGGCAGCTTGACTTGGAGCGGGCACCGAAGCTGTAACAACCAAAGTTGTTGTGATATTGTTCTTTCCCCCAGGGCTTTGTCTCATATACCAACTCATGAATTTTGCAAAAGCTTTTAGCATTTGGTTCTAAACCTTGGCTTTTCACAGCCCAGACAAAGATTCCCATTCTTATGATAGCTTCGGGAGTAATTTGATGAAGGTAGATTTGAAATGTCTTCAGGACTTCGACAACAAAGCTGCTTAGGGGGAACCGAAGCCCAGCCTTGAGAAAGCTTCGGAAGATCACGACCTCATCTTCTTCGGGGGTGGGAGAAGTCTTTTCTCCAGCATCAGCCCTCACAATAGATGTATCTCGAAAATATCTCCCCCTCATATTGTCAATATGACTCTGCTTAATAGTGGTTTTCCCGAAAACCGAGTGACTTGGCCGCCATGGTCGATCTTCAGACTCTCCCCCGCCGCTTTCTACATCATAACTGTCGCTGTCACCAGTATCTTCAGATAAACCTTCTAAAATCTCTTTGGTGATCTTTTCTGTATTGGTCTTCGACATTGCCTCAAGAAAGCCCAGGTTCTTCTCTTCAGAGAGACAGCTTCATCTCGACAACAGCCTTCTTCTCCTCAGACATCTCTTCGGAGATCCTACTTCTCGCTTCCGAAGCTTAAAACTAGGAAAGAAAACAAATATTTTTGGGCAGAAAGTTTTATAAGCAGGAAAAACAGATGGCAAAGAGAGCGTGCCAAATCAAATGTGGCGGGCTCCTATTTATACACTCGATATGACGGAAACTGTGTGGTCCCAGGTGTCAGTGACTTTTGCTATTCTAGCAAAGGGAAGGTGTTTTTTCGGACCTTCGGCTTAAGGCCTTCGTCCATATCGCAATCTGAATTTATCACTAACAAATTAATATTGCGAGGGGCTACTGTTGGGGGCCTTCGTCCTCCGAAGGTCCTCAAAAACATGATTTGACAATATTTTCCAAGTGAATTATATGAACAGGTATCTTCGGACTCAGATCATGAACATGGAGTACGGTCAGAACGAAGCCCAAGCTGTACGAAGCTGATTACCAAGCTGTACGAAGGATGGTGCACAGCCGAAGCTATGCGTAGAAAGCTTCGTCGCGATAGCAGAAAGGGGAACCGACTTAAAGATGAAAAGACTACTTAGGCCCTAATAGATTCCCATAAGTCATTAGCAAATGTAATGGACATGAATGTAATTTTGCATGGGCTATGTCCCACGCCTATAAATAGATGAACAGTACTCCCGTACTGTTCATGCTGACTGGGCATTTTGCTTTCCGTCATCCTTGTACTTTTGCCTTCCTGCAATTCGAAGGTACACTTGTAATTTGAAGTCATTTCTATTTTTATATGATAGTAAAATAGAAATGACGTTGTGATAATATTTAAATGTTCATATTACTTTTTATGTTGCATGTAAGTTCTTCGTCATAGTTTATTGTGCTTACGAAGACATGTTGTTTACGACCTTCGTCCGGAACACATTGTATCCTGAAGGGAAACAATGTTTCAAAGGACGAAGGGCTTTATCATTTAACACTTTTTATGTTGCCTTGTTCTTAATTCGAAGCATTTGAGAACAAGTCCCCAACACATAATATAATGACATATATTTGTATTAGTTATTTGTTTTTTTATATGGTATTCACATGTGATGGTTAGTGGATACAATACACACATATAAATAAAGGAAAACACTTTTCTCCTTTTATATGATCCCTTACAAATTAGGTGTTACAAATCCTACCCCCCTTAACAAGAATCTCGTCCACGAGATTTAAGAAGGTCTAGGGAAAAGATGGGGAAATCTATGCGAAACTCTTCTTCTCTTTCCCACGTTGCTTCATCTTCTCCATGGTGACTCCATTGCACTTTGCACATCTTTATCACCTTATTTCTTGTAACTTGAGTCAATGTATCAAGAATCTTGACAGGATACTCCGTGTAAGTCAAATCACCCTGAACACTAAGCTCTTCCATTGGTAACTGTTCCTCAGGGACACGGAGACACTTCTTAAGTTGAGACACGTGGAATACATTATGCACATTAGATAGATTAGCAGGTAGCTCGAGTTGGTATGCCATCTCCCCAACTCGCCTAAAGATCATGAATGGTCCAATGAAGCGAGGGGACAACTTGCCCTTAACTTTGAATCTCCTCATTCCACGAAGTAGTGACACCTTGAGGTACACATGATCACCTTCCTCAAATTCCAGTGGTCTTCTTCTATTATCAGCATAGCTCTTTTCCCTAGTTTGAGCTACCCTCAAATTCTCCCAAATTATACGGACTTGTTCTTCTGCCTCTTGAATCAGTTTAGGCCCAAAGAACTGTTTTTCTCCAGTCTGATCCCAATATAGAGGAGTCCTGCACTTCCTCCCATATAAAGCTTCGAATTGTGACATCTTCAGACTGGCCTGATAACTATTATTATATGAGAATTTAGCATATGGTAGACTTTTACCCCAACTTCCTCCATGCCGAAGGGCACAAGCTCTCAACATATCTTCCAACACTTGATTAGTCCTTTTAGTCTGTCCATCAGTCTGAGGGTGATAAGCCGTACTAAAGTTCAACTTTGTATTCATATTCTCATGGAAGCTTCTCCAGAATCTTGAGGTAAACTGCGAACCTCGATCAGACACGATCTTCTTTGGTACTCCATGTAAACACACAATCCGAGCCATATATAACTCTGCCAGTTAAGAGCCTTTATAAGTGCTCTTGACCGGAATGAAATGAACTACTTTGGTCAATCTATCCACAATCACCCATATAACATCATATCCTTTCTGGGTGCGAGGCAATGCAGTAATGAAATCCATACCAATCTCTTCCCACTTCCACTCGGGTATCTTCAAAGGATGCAATAATCTAGCTGGCCTCTGGTGTTCAGCCTTAACTCTTTGACATACATCACACATAGCCACATGTGCAGCCACATCTCTCTTCAATCCATACCACCAGTATTTCTGCTTCAAATCCTGATACATCTTGGTACTACCAGGATGAATAGAATAATCCGAGTCATGAGCCTCCTTTAAAATAGTCTCACGAAGGCTTTCAATATCAGGAACACATATCCTGTCCTTGAACCATATGGTGCCTTGCTCATCCTCCGTAAACTCTGGACCTCTACCTTCCGCAATAAGATCCTTGATCTCTTATATCTTAACATCACCAACCTGACCTTTACGGATTTCTTGTTCCAAGGTAGGTTCCACATTAATAGTAACTCCTTCAGTGTGAGCAACTATCCCTAGGTTAAGTCTCCTAAAATCCTCAACAATCTCATAAGGTAGCTGGGCCACAATAGCTGAATGAACGTGTTCCTTCCGACTCAAGGCATCAACAACCAAATTCACCTTGCCCGGGTGATAGTGAATATCCAAATCATAATCTTTAATAAGCTTCAACCAACGGCGTTGCCTAAGGTTGAGATCCTTCCGAGTGAATATATACTTCAAACTCTTATGATCCGTGTATACTTGACACTTGCTTCCCATGATTTAATGTCTCCATATCTTAAGTGCATGCACTACGGCGGCCAGCTCTAAGTCATGGGTGGGGTAGTTCAACTCATGTTTCTGCAACTGACGAGACGCGTAGGCGATCACATGTCCCTCTTGCATGAGTACACATCCCAAGCCTTGGCCACATGCATCACAATAAATGTAACACCCCTAGTGTTACTGTTACTAAAATATGAGCATAACATCATAAGCATTGGCATATCATGTGTTTGTCACACCTAGAGTGCATTCACTAGGCAAAAGTTTCAAACAAGTTGTATTGCTATGACATTTTATGGGTAAAACTCTAGAGTAGGATACTTAACCCTAGATTGGGCTTAATAGAGTAAACAAGGCTTAATAAGGGAAAACTTTAAAGCTCAATTGAAATAGTCATAAAATGTCACTAGGAATGGACCTAAGTAAGATCCAAACCCTAGAAGTGTCAAAAACCCTAAAAAGGACACTAGAAAGCCCGAGACTTAAACCCTAGGGGGCTAAGTGCAAAACTAGTGCACTTTTGGACTAAAATGCAAAAACCATGAAATTAGGGCATCTTAACTCATGTGGTTCACAAGCATGTGGATTTGCAGCTTAAACCCTAAGTTTTGGGCCTATTAGCAAAAAAGCCACTTTTGTGATCATATAGCTAAGTCTGAAAACAGTTGATCAGGGCTAACTTTGGAGCTCTGCAGATTGAGAAATTCAAAGAATTTGCCCTGGGTCAATGTAACAAAGTTGCAGAGCCATTGTAGAAGAACAACTTTGCTATAGGTATTAATCCTTAGTGTTATGAGGAATTTTGAGATAATTTGATCCAAAGATGGGCTGTCAGGCGGTTTTTAACTGAATAGGGTTCGCGATGGTACAGTGTCCCGATCAGATTGCCAGCTCAGTAAGCTTGCCGCCGGCGATCTGCGTGTCCGGATTTGCACTGGTCGCCGTGATTCGTGATTGGCACGCAGAGATATCCAGGGGAAGGTAAATGATCTCACGGGGGAATGGATTTGATCGCAGATTGAAGTTTATCACCGTGCCTGTAGCCGTCGCGACGTGGTCGGACCACCAGCGTCGCCTTGGAAGCTCCGGTGACCCCGGTTGTGCCACGCCGTAGCTTGTTACTGTGCGGTAGTAATCGTGGCACCCTTAGGAGTATTATCCTTGCGCCGTTGCACCGATGAACGCCACAGTCACAGCCACCCGTGTTCTTCCCTATCTCCGGCCGCCAGCACGCTGTGATCAAATCGAGAGCCACCGCCCCCGGAGCCTATAAATTGAGCGCACCATCGGCTTCGCTATGTATTCAGGCATCTAGCGCACCCACCCGTACCTCAGATCCTCCACCAGAGAGCTCCAATTTGGGATTTCCCCCAAACCAACCAAGAACACCGTGCCTTGTGACCTCGCGTGGCCAGCCTAATTCAGGTCCGATCTTGCCCTCTGCTTTCTTGTTTCAACACCCTTGCTTGCTCTTGATACTCACCGACTTGTTCAATTGAGCTGAGCTACCATAGATTGTCGGGAACGCGTTAAGTTGTCCGTTGTCCATACGGTCACCGTGGTCAGGGCGTTTTAGTGCGCCATTAGTGAAATTAGTTTAGGGGAAACTTCGGTTAAGGCTTGAATTAGGTGCCAGTCAACGGAGAGTGCCGGTCTTTGCGTAATCTGGTCGGTACAAGCTCGCCGGAGCTCTGCACGTCGCCGTCCACCGTCGTGGGCTTCGGAGTGTGAAGAATTAGAAGTTCAGGGGTCTAACCGTAAACTGTCAGCGACTCAAGGAATAGTGCTGTGACCCCGCTTCATATTATTCAAAAGGACAGGGCCTTTCTGCAAAGTCTGCAGCGCGGGCGCGCGTGGGCGCGCTTCTGCCCTTGCTGGGCCGGTTTCAGCCCAGAACTGTTCATCATTTTCCTTTTTCTTTTTCTATTAGACTTTGGAAATCTATAAGAAATTGTAGAAAAATCCTAAAAATACCAGACCAATTTTGCTATGCCTCTAATTTTCTATAGAATTTAATAAAAATAGTTTCATGATTTTAGTCCAAATAGGAAATTTTAGAGCATTTAAAATAGCCAAAAACCATGCTTCTGGATTTTTAGGGAATAAATAATAAATCCAAAATTCACTAAACTTTTAGGGTAACCTCTAAATAATATTTAGAAGCCTTGGGTAGAGTTTGGTATGATTTAGACCATGTTTGATACTTAGAACCCAAAACCCTAGCCCCCTGCCCTATGAACTGCACTATTGACTCCGAAAACCCTAAGTTCTCGGAGATCCGTGAAGGAAAGTTGTATTCAAGACCTTAGATAATAAACTTTTATTATCTTTGCATTTTCATGAGCATTCATGATTATATATGGTTATATCTAGAAAACAAAGAGGAAGTAGAAGTCGAAGAAACAAGGACTTCATCACCACCACCACCTGAGGAACATCAGGCGGGCAACTGTTTTTATTTTGATATCTGCGGAACAGAGCCTGATTCACCAGTAACACAAGGCAAGCCCCGGTGCATTTGCCACCCCCTTGTTCCTTTTAAAATCTTTCTCACTTGCTTGATGCATTAGGTGATAGGAGTTGTGTGCTAAAACCATTCCTGCATTTCCTTCCTTGGATTTGAGTAATTCTCCTTAAATCCCTGTTTTACAAAAGGTTTTTCTTATGCTTAGTTTTGCTCTAGAGAAACAAAATGTTTTGTTTTCACAAAATATGATGTTGCAAAGTGGGTGGGATGTTTTTCAAAAACAAAACTTGATGGTGGATCCATCATGGCCATGATGGGTTCAACATCGGAAAAGATGTACCTCTGCCAGGTACCAAACTTTGGGTTTGAAATGATTAAGCTGAGACCGGGCGGGTGACTTGCACGAGTAGAGAGTCTCGGTGTAGTGTCTCCGTCTGAGTCGATTAAGGACCGTCTCGATGTAGGCTTGCTGACCGATGACCCTTTAACTGGTCACATGCCTCGTCATGGGTATGCTTTGCCTCGGGCAGACTAATACCAGAATAAGATAACACGCAATGGGAGTGGAGAGATGGCGAGAGTAGCGTGTACCCTCCGTGGCAAGAGGCTGGACGGTGGTGTATTTGTGCTCTCGGTTGGCGTGAACCTGATCTGGTCTTAAGAACCCCGGTGGCGAGTTGACATTTGCAAGGGTTAAGTGCTACATATGTCGTATGATTGGAGTTCCTCATCTGACTATAATCGATTCGGATCGCCGTAACTTCGTGGATATGAAGACTTGGTCACTGCCCTATACATAGAAATCCAGTAAAGATGAAGGGTTGTTAAGAAATTGGCTAGTGCAGGTCAAGTGATTGAACTAGGGTAGAGAGAACTCTAGATGCAGGTAATTTTACTTAACCTGACAATTAAAATTGGATTTTTAAGGATCCACTATTAGTAAGCATTTCTGCAAACAGAGTCATTGATTATTGATAAGCCTTACCATGACTTCCTTAAAGCCAGCATATCCTTGAGAGTCTTTTACTTTGTCGGGTAAGTCTTGCGAAAGTACACTTCGTACTCAAGGCTTTGTCCCTTGTTGTTTTAGGTGAAGAAGCAACAAACTTTTGTTGCTTCTGTTCAAAGGTGGTACCAAAAAAGAGAACCAAGACTAAAGCTGCGGGAGGAAAGGTCCTCCGTTAAAATTTTTTTACTACTTATTCGGGAGGGGTTTTTGCCTCCCATGTTTTGTAATAATAATACTCAGCACTCATATATTTTGTTCTGGTCTGTAACTATATAACATTGTCTTACTTTCCAATAAAAGTAAGTTATTGTAACTGCTTCCACACTTTCGTATCTCCGATGAATTGTAATGTCTGTGTGACGGGTGAAACGGTCTTGGGGAAATGTAAAGAATTCAGATACCGAACTTGTCAAGTGATCAGGTGCACCTGCAGGGTTGTCTGAGGTCCGTTGGACAAGGACAACTGTAGGTGGGCCTAATGACTTGGGAGGTTCTGTCACAGCTGGTATCAGAGCGAAGCCCATCTCTGCAGATATTATGAGACATTTTCAAAAAGAATTTTCAAAGACTTATCTAGAAAATTTCTTTGCTTCTTATCCAATCACCTTCTGAGGTCCTTATTTTAAAGACCAGATAATAGAGTGCGATGTATAGAAGGTGTGAATCAACTAAGGTTGATTCTGTAATTATACATGCATCATGCTAAAAACTATGCTAATAAGATTTTTCCCCTCATGGAGATATGCCGCCACGTACGAGAAAGACCGCGCGCAAGTTTACCGAGCCGATTGGCGTACCCCGCCATCAACTAGCCCCGAGACATGAAGACAATAGCAGTGGTAGCAACGATCCAATCGGGGATCTGGAAGCCCAAGTTGAACAGCTTCGATTAGAACTCTATCACAGGAACGATATATGGGTCGCGGATGGTGAAAGAATAAACGAATTGAGAACAGACATCCGCCACCTGCAAGACCAACTTGCGGAACGAGATCTAGCGCTCGACTGGGCTGTGAACTCTCGTTCACTTGCTTGGGCAAAGGAAGCTAGAGCTCGAGCCCGCATGGAGGAGCTTAGCTCAGCCGTGGATAACTTGCAGGTTTATTGTAATACATTACATGAAGAAGTTCATGTATTGTATTCACAACTGCACCCTAACGTCCCTGTGGATCCTGTCGGGATGGGAGCCGGACCATCTGGAGCAGCATGTGAAGCCCTTGGAGGGGAACTGGACCTTTTCAGGCCCCTCCTTCAATGAATTTGGTCAACGAATGGTCTCCTACACCTGACAGCGAGGCTACCAAAAGCGACAAGAAGTTAGAGTAATGTAGTATAGAAGTAGTAATAATGTGTAATAGGTAATGTAATCCTGTTGTAAATACGAGTCTTTAACATTACCATTTTAAGTAATGTGAAATGGATGGTTTGTTTTGGCATATTATATTTCTCTGAATGTTCTTTGCCTCAGATGCCATCCAAGACTCGCGCACAGGATGGGGCAGGAACCTCCCGTGGGAGGGAAGCAACCCCAAATCCACCCCCAGTACCTCCAACATTAGCTGAGGCCATCGCTGCCTTAGTTAATGCCATAGCTGACAACACCCGCTTTCTGCGGGAAATGGCGGGACAACAAATGCAGCAGCAAGGCGGGCGAGCGTATCCGCAAGGACCCCGTGAAACATCATATCTAGATTTCTCAGAGACACGTCCCCCATTGTTTGTCAAGGCAGATGATCCTCTGTAAGCGAATGAGTGGATCCGTGTTATTGAATAGAAGTTCAGGCTTCTCCGATGTACGAAGACTCAAAAGCCCTTGTTTGCGGCACAACAATTGCGAGGCCCTACCAGTACATGGTGGGGAAATTATGTTGCCGTTCAGCCGACCGATCATCAAATTACATGGGACGAGTTCAAGTTGGCTTTCCGGGAGCACTATATACCTGAAGGGGTCCTCCATATGAAGCAGGAGGAGTTTATGAAGCTCAAAAAAGGCGGGGATACTGTAACTCAGTATCTCAATAAATTCAACCACTTGTCCCAATATGCTATCGATCAAGTCAACACTGATTTAAAGAAGAGAAATTGCTTCATGAGAGGCCTTAATGATCGAATGCAACGAAAGATGGCCACCTGCATTGATCTTTCTTACGGAAGGGCTGTCAGCACGACGCTGGCAGTTGAGGCCAAATATGCAGGCTCCGAAAAATCAAGGGCAATGGAGGCGACAGACCCAATCAGGGGTCTCAGAAAAGACAAAGGTTGGTAATCCGGCCTTTTAATCAGAATCATTCTTCATCGCGCCCACCCTCCTACCCTTTCAAGCAACCGATTTTTATCCGTCCTACCGCTGCCCCCACCGCTACAAATCAGCCGGGTGCCCCTGGCACTCGTTTCTCCGCCCTCCCAAGCTCTTCAACAGGCTGCTTTAATTGTGGAAAGTCTGGATATTTTATCAAGGACTGTCCATACCCGAAGCAGAATTGATCAAATAGTCAGCAGAGTTCTAGGAGTTCCGCTCAAGTCAAGGGAAATGCGACAAATAATACCATGGGCAAAAATATGAGGAAGACGGGACGGATTTATTACACTCAAGTGGCCACAACACCAGAAGGCGAACCAGTTATGATGGGTACGTTTCTTATGGCCAATCACCCTGCCGTTATTCTTTTTGATTCTGGCGCTTCACATACATTCATAAGCAAGAAATTTGTGGAGCAACATTTTATTCCATACCATAAATCAAGGGAAGGGTTTGTAATTCATTCGCCTAGGGGACAAATATTTACTAAAGAAGTGGCTTACCATGTGCCCGTAACATTGGCTGAACGGGACTTTCCTACAAAAATGATTGTTCTAAAAGGCCAAGACATAGATGTAATTTTGGGCATGAATTGGTTAGCCCAGCATAAAGCAATCCTCAACACTGATCTGAGAACCATCAGGTTGAGTTATGGCCAAGAAGAGGTTCTTTTGTCTATCCCCATAGGTATTCCAGCTAAACCAACTGGCAAAGTATATGAAGCCATCATACCGGAGATCCAAGATATTCCGGTAGTATGTGAATTCCCGGATGTCTTCCCGGAAGATCTGCCTGGATTGCCTCTAGAAAGAGATGTAGAATTTGTGATTGAGTTGAAGCCCGGTACGGCTCCTATTTCTAGAAGGTCGTACCGAATGCCTCCGAATGAATTGGTAGAACTCAAGACCCAATTACAAGATCTACTTGAAAAAAGGATTTATCCGACCAGGTTCATCACCTTGGGGTTGTCCAGCCATCTTCGTCAAGAAGAAGGACCAAACACTGCGGATGTGCGTGGATTATAGACCCCTTAATGAGGTCACCATCAAGAATAAGTACCCTCTTCCCCGGATTGACATTCTATTTGATCAACTTACTGAAGCTCGGGTATTCTCCAAGATTGACCTCAGGTCGGGTTATCATCAGATCCGTATCCGACCCGAAGATATACCAAAGACCGCCTTCACCACACGGTATGGATTATTTGAATATCTAGTTATGTCTTTCGGACTGACAAATGCTCCTGCCCACTTCACATATCTAATGAACTCGATATTTATGCCCGAGTTGGACAAATTTGTGGTGATATTCATTGACGATATCTTAATATACTCCAAGAATGAAGAGGAGCATGTTCAACACTTGCCGATCGTATTAACGCGCTTAAGGGAACACCAATTATATGCTAAGTTCAGTAAGTGCGTATTCTGGCTGGAGGAGATCCAATTTCTAGGACATGTATTATCTGCCAAGGGGATTGCGGTGGATCCCAACAAAGTCAAGGATATTTTGGAGTGGAAACCCCCAACCATTGTACATCAAGTCCGAAGTTTCCTTGGACTAGCTGGTTATTACCGTCGATTCATTCCAGATTTTTCCAAGCTTGTGAAACCAATCACAAGTTTATTGAAGAATGATACCAAGTTTAATTGGTCTTCAAAATGTAATGAAGCCTTTGAACAGCTGAAGGTATTATTGACCACTGCTCCGGTATTGGCTCAACCAGACATTGAAAAGCCCTTTGATGTGTATTGTGACGCATCAGGCAGTGGTCTCGGCTGTGTTCTAATGCAAGAAGGCCGAGTAATAGCTTATGCTTCAAGGCAGTTGCGCCGGCATGAGGAACATTATCCAACTCATGACCTAGAGTTAGCTGCGGTGGTTCATGCCCTAAAAATATGGCGTCATTATCAGCTGGGGAATGTCTATCACATTTATACAGGCCAAAGAAGTTTGAAGTACATCTTTACCCAGTCAGAGCTTAATATGAGACAAAGGAGATGGCTCGAGCTGATAAAGGATTATGAATTAGAGATTCACTATCACCTAGGCAAAGCTAATGTAGTGGCAGATGCGTTAAGTCGTAAGGCTTTCTGTCATTGCCTTACCATGAAGACTTCTGACATTATGTTATGCCAAGAAACGGAGAAGTTGAACCTGGGAATGATTCAGCATGGAACTTCAAATCACTTGAAACTTGAGTCAGTCATCCTGCAAAGAATAATTGAGGCACAAAGAAATGATGAGGGAATGAAGCACATTCATGAGAAAATAGAAGCTGGTAAAGCCAACTGCTTCAGAAGAGATGATCAAGGTGTTGTATGGTTTAACAACCGCATAGTTGTGCCTAAAAATGATGAGGTCCGCCAGCCAATTTTGGATGAAGCACATCTTAGCCGCTATTCTATTCATCCCGGAAGCACTAAGATGTATCATGATCTAAAACAACATTATTGGTGGACAAAGATGAAGATTGAAATCGCACGCTATGTGGCAAGATGTGACACTTGTAGATGTGTCAAGGCCATACACATGAAAGCTGCTGGTCCATTACAATCTTTACCTGTCCCTACATGGCAACGGGAGGATATTAGTATGCACTTTATTGTGGGATTGCCCAGGACCGCCAAAGGGTATGATTCTATTTGGGTTATCATTGATCGACTTACAAAGGTCGCCCACTTCCTTCCTGTCAGGGTAAAGTATACAGTGGCCACATATGCAGAATTATACATTGCCCGTATTCTCAGTTTGCATAGTGTTTCGAAGACTATAGTGTCAGATCGTGGACCGCAATTTGTATCCAAATTTTGGGAAGAACTTCATAAGGCTTTGGATACTAAGTTGCTCCATAGTTCGGCCTATCATCCTTAAACCAGTGGGCAGACTGAGAGGGTGAATCAGATACTTGAAGACATGTTGCGAGCATGTGTTTTGGAATTCCCACAGAAATGGGATAATTGTTTACCATTAGCGGAGTTCTCATATAATAATAGCTATCAAGAAAGCATTAAGATGGCACCCTTCGAAGCTTTATATGGACGACAGTGTCGTACTCCGTTAAACTGGTCTGAACCAGGTGAAAGAAATTTCTTTAGGCCTGATATGGTAAAGGAGACAGAAGAGAGAGTTCAACGAATAATTCATAATTTGAAAGAAGCTCAAGCTCGTCAGAAGAGTTACATAGACAAGCGACGACAACCCTTGTACTTTCTAGTGGGAGATTATGTCTACCTGAAAGTTTCACCAATGAAGGGTGTATCACGTTTCGGGGTAAAAGGGAAGCTTGCACCCCGGTATATTGGTCCTTTTCCTATCCTTGAAAGATATGGACCAGTGGCATACCGACTCCAGTTACCCGAAACCTTGTCTGCAGTACATAATGTGTTCCACGTGACTCAATTGAAGAAGTGTCTTCGGGTTCCCGATCGAACCATTGAAGTAACGGATGTCACCTTAGAACCAGAATTGACATATTCCAAGCATCCTGTTCGAGTCTTGGATCAAAAGGACATGATTAACTGAAGAAAAACTCTCAAGTTTTATAAGATACAGTGGAACCAACATACAGAGGATGAAGCTACCTGGGAAACTCAAGACTTTTTAGATAAGAATTTCCTAGACTTTTTAGCCTCATGTAATTTGTAAAGTATGCACATTTGTTGTAATAGAGGAATGAACCCCATACCACCCCTACCTTGTACCAAAAATAAGGAAATAAAGATGTGTTGTGTTTCCTTTTCCATTACTTGCCCTAGGACTTTTAAATCTCGGGACGAGATTGTTTTATGGGGGGAAGGATGTAACACCCCTGGTGTTACTGTTACTAAAATATGAGCATAACATCATAAGCATTGGCATATCATGTGTTTGTCACACCTAGAGTGCATTCACTAGGCAAAAATTTCAAACAAGTTGTATTGCTAGAGTATATCATGTGTTTGTCACACCCCTGGTTGTATTCATTGACATATCATGTGTTTGTCACACCTTGAGTTGTATGAGCATAACATTTTATGGGTAAAACCCTAGAGTAGGATACTTAACCCTAGATTGGGCTTAATAGAGTAAACAAGGCTTAATAAGGGAAAACTTTAAAGCTCAATTGAAATAGTCAAAAAATGTCACTAGGAATGGACCTAAGTAACATCCAAACCCTAGAAGTGTCAAAAACCCTAAAAAGGACCCTAGAAAGCCCTAGACTTAAACCCTAGGGGGCTAAGTGCAAAACTAGTGCACTTTTGGACTAAAATGCAAAAACCATGAAATTAGGGCATCTTAACTCATGTGGTTCACAAGCATGTGGATTTGCAACTTAAACCCTAAGTTTTGGGCCTATTTGCAAAAAGCCACTTTTGTGATCATATAGCTAAGTCTGAAAACAGTTGATCAGGGCTAACTTTGGAGCTCTGCAGATTGAGAAATTCAAAGAATTTGCCCTAGGTCAATGTAACAAAGTTGCAGAGCCATTGTAGAAGAACAACTTTGCTATAGGTATTAAGCCTTGGTGTTTTGAGGAATTTGGAGATAATTTGATCCAAAGATGGGTTGTCAGGCGGTTTTTAACTGAATAGGGTCCACGATGGTACAGTGTCCCAATCAGATTGCCAGCTCAGTAAGCTCGCCGCCGGCGATCCACGCGTCCGGATTTGCGCTGGTCGCCGTGATTCGTGCTTGGCACGTAGAGATATCCACGGGAAGGTAAAAGATCTCATGGGGGAATGGATTTGATCACGGATTGAAGTTTATCACCGTGCCTGTAGCCGTCGCGACGTGGCCGGACCGCCAGCGTCGCCGTGGAAGCTCCGGTGACCCCGGTTGCGCCACGCCGTAGCTTGTTACTGTGCGGTAGTAATCGTGGCACCCTTAGGAGTATTATCCTTGCGCCGTTGCACCGGTGAACGCCCCGGTCACAGCCACCCGTGTTCTTCCCTATCTCCGGCCGCCAGCACGCTGTGATCAAATTGAGAGCCACCGCCCCCGGAGCCTATAAATTGAGTGCACCATCGGCTTCGCTATGTATTCAGGCATCTAGCACACCCACCCTCCTCCACCAGAGAGCTCCAATTTGGGATTTCCCCCAAACCAACCAAGAACACCGTGCCTTGTGACCTCGCGTGGCCAGCCTAATTCAGGTCCGATCTCGCCCTCTGCTTTCTTGTTTCAACACCCTTGCTTGCTCTTGATACTCACCGACCCGTTCAATTGAGCTGAGCTACCATAGATCGCCGGGAACGCGTTCAGTTGGCCGTTGTCCATACGGTCACCGTGGTCAGGGCGTTTTAGTGCGCCATTAGTGAAATTAGTTTAGGGGAAACTTCGGTTAAGGTTTGAATTAGGTGACAGTCGACGGAGAGTGCCGGTCTTTGCGTAATACGGTCGTTACAAGCTCGCCGGAGCTTTGCACGTCGCTGTCCATCATTGTGGGCTTCGGAGTGTGAAGAATTAGAAGTTCAGGGGTCTAACCGTAAACTGTCAACGACTCAAGGAATAGTGCTGTGACCCCGCTTCAGATTTTTCAAAACGATAGATGAAAGGGAAATAGGCTTACACCTTTTCCTAATTGATTTTGGTGGTTGAATTGCCCAACACAAATAATTGGACTAACTAGTTTGCTCTAGATTATGAGTTCTACAGGTGCCAAAGGTTCACAACAAACCAATAAAAAGACCGAAAAAGGATTCAAATATAGAGAGCAAAAGTTAGCCGAAGTGTGCCCTGGACTGGCGCACCAGACTGTCCGGTGTGCCACTGGACAGTGTCCGGTGTGCCACGGGACAGTGTCCGGTGCACCACCGGACAGTGTCCGGTGCACCAGGGACTCCAACTCCGAACTGATCACCTTCGAGAATTCTGGAGGCCGCTCCGCTATAATTCACCGGACTGTCCGGTGTGCCAGCGGAGCAACGGCTACTTCGCGCCAACGGTCGTCTGCAGAAGGCATTAAATGCGCTACAGTGCGCGCCAGAGTCAGAGCAAAGCCAGATGGCGCACCGGACTGTCCGGTGGCCCAGAAGACAGGAGCTCCAACGGTCAGAATCCAACGGCTTGGTGACGTGGCAGGCGCACCGGACAGTGTCCGGTGGCGCACCGGACTGTCCGGTGCGCCATGCGACAGCAGCCTTCACCAAATGGCTAGTTTGGTGGTTGGGGCTATAAATAACCCCAACCACCTTCCATTCATTGCATCCAAGTTTTCTGACTTCCAACACCTTACAAGAGCTATAGCATTCAATACAAGACACACCAAAGAGATCAAATCCTCTCCCAAGTCCATAGATCATTCCAAATCAAATAGTGACTAGTGAGATAGTGACTTGTGTTCATTTGAGCTCTTGCACTTGGATTGCTTCTTTTTCTCATTCTTTCTTGTGATCAACTCAATTGTAACCAAGGCAAGAGACACCAATTGTGTGGTGGTCCTTGCGGGGACTTTGTGTCCCGTTTGATTGAGAAGAGAAGCTCACTCGGTCTAAGTGACCGTTTGAGAGAGGGAAAGGGTTGAAAGAGACCCGGTCTTTGTGACCACCTCAACGGGGAGTAGGTTTGCAAGAACCGAACCTCGGTAAAACAAATCATCGTGTCTCACTCTTTATTTGCCCATGATTTGTCTTTCACCCTCTCTCTCGGACTCGTTCATATTTCTAACACTAACCCAGCTTGTAGTTGTGCTTAAGTTTATAAATTTCAGATTCACCCTATTCACCCCCCTCTAGGCGACTTTCAATTGGTATCAGAGCCCGGTGCTTCATTAGAGCTTAACCGCTCGAAGTGATGTCGGGAGATCACGCCAAGAAGATGGTGATCGGTGGTGAGAAGACCGCTACAAGCCACGGGAAGGCTCCATCGAGGGAGTCCGCCAACAACAAGAAGGATGGATCCCCTTCACACATTCGATCGCACAAGAGTGGCGAGAAGAAGAAGAAAATGAAGAAAGTGGTCTACTATGAGACCGACTCTTCATCGCTCTCTACATCCGGATCTGACGCCGCGTCCGTCACTTCTAAGCGCCAAGAGCGCAAGAAGTATAGTAAGATTCCCCTACGCTATCCTCGCATTCCTAAGCATACTCCATTACTTTCCATCCCATTAGGAAAACCACCAACGTTTGACGGTAAAGATTATTCTAGGTGGAGTGATACGATGAGATATCACCTAACCTCACTCCACAAAAGCATATGGGATGTTGTTGAGTTTGGTGTACAGGTACCATCCGTAGGGGATGAAGATTATGATGAGGACGAGGTGGCCCAAATCATGCACTTCAACTCCCAAGCCACCACTATACTCCTCACCTCTCTAAGTCGAGAGGAGTATAACAAGGTGCAAGGATTGAAGAGCGCCAAGGAGATTTGGGACGTGCTCAAGACCGCACACGAAGGAGACGAGGTGACAAAAATCACCAAGCGGGAGACGATTGAGGGGGAGCTCGGTCAATTCAGGCTTTGCCAAGGGGAGGAGCCATAAGAGATGTACAACCGGCTCAAGACCTTGGTGAACCAAGTGCGCAACCTCGGGAGCACCAAATGGGATGACCATGAAATGGTCAAGGTTATTCTTAGATCACTCATTTTTCTTAACCCCATGCAAGTTCAATTAATACGTGGTGATCCTAGATACACACTAATGTCTCCCGAGGAAGTAATAGGAAAATTTGTGAGCTTTGAGTTGATGATCAAAGGCTCAAAGAAAATCATCGAGCAAGATGCATCCTCCACGCCCGAAGCACAACCGGTCGCATTCAAGGCGACGGAGGAGAAGAAGGAAGAGTCTACATCAAGTAGACTCCCCATTGACGCCTCCAAGCTCGACAATGAGGAGATGGCGCTCATCATCAAGAGCTTCCGCCAAATCCTCAAGCAAAGGAGGGGGAAGGACTACAAATCCCGCTCCAAGAAAGTGTGCTACAAGTGTGGTAAGCCCGGTCACTTTATTGTAAAATGTCCATTATCAAGTGACAGTGACAGGGATAACGACAAGAAGGGCAAGAGGAGAGAAAAGAAGAGGTACCACAAGAAGAAGGGCGGCGATGCCCATGTGTGCCGCGAGTGGAACTCCGATGAGAGCTCCACCGACTCCTCCTCCGATGAGGACGCCGCCAACATCGCCGTCACCAAAGGACTTCTCTTCCCCAACGTCGGCCACAAGTGCCTCATGGCAAAGGACGGCAAAAGGAAGAAGGTAAAATCAAGATCCTCCACTAAATGTGCATCCTCTAGTGATGAAGATAACTCTAGTGATGAGGAGGATAATTTGCGCACCCTTTTTGCCAACCTAAACATGCAACAAAAAGAAAAGTTGAATGAATTAATTAGTGCTATTCATGAGAAGGATGAACTCTTGGACACCCGAGAGGACTTCCTAATTATGGAAAATAAGAAGCATGTTAAAGTTAAGAAAGCTTATGCTCTAGAGGTAGAAAAATGTGAAAAATTATCTAGTGAGCTAAGCACGTGCCATGATATTATTGCCAACCTTAGAAATGAGAATGCTAGACTAATTACTAAGGTTGATTTAAATGTTTGTGATGATTCAATTTCCAATCTTAGAGATGATAATGTTAGTTTACTTGCTAAGATTGAAGAATTGAATGTCTCTCTTGCTGGCCTTAGAAATGAGAATGAAAAATTAATTGCTAGGGCTAAGGACTTAGATGTTTGCAATATTACCATTTCCAATCTTAGAAATGAAAATGACATTTTACATGCTAAGATTGTTGAACTAAAATCTTGGAAACCCTCTACATCTACCGTTGAGCATGTTTCCATTTGCACTAGATGTAGAGACATTAATGTTGATGCTATTCATGATCACCTAGCTTTAATTAAGAAACAAAATGATCACATAGCTCAACTTAATGCTAAAATTAATGAGCATGACTTAGAAAATGAAAAATTTAAATTTGCTAGAAGCATGCTCTATAGTGGGAGACGCCCTGGCATCAAGGATGGCATTGGCTTCCAAAAGGGAGACAATGTCAAACTTAATGCCCCTCCTAAAAGATTATATAACTTTGTTAAGGGCAAGGCTCCCATGCCTCAAGATAACGAGGGATACATTTTGTACCCTGCCGGTTATCCCGAGCACAAGATTAGGAGAATTCACTCTAGGAAGTCTCACTTTGGCTCTAACCATGCTTTTATGTATAAGAGTGAGGCATCTAGTTCTAGGCAATCAACCCATGCTAAATTGCCTAAGAAGAAAACTCCTAGTGCATCAAATGAACCTAGCATTTCATTTAAGACTTTTGATGCATCTTATGTTTTAACTAACAAATCCGGCAAGGTAGTTGCCAAATATGCTAAGGGCAAACACAAGGGGTCAAAGACTTATGTTTGGGTACCCAAAGTTCTTGTATCTAATGTCAAAGGACCCAAAACCGTTTGGGTACCTAAAATCAAGAACTAAATTTGTTTTGTAGGTTTATGCATCCGGGGGCTCAAGTTGGATCATCGATAGCGGGTGCACAAATCACATGACAGGGGAGAAGATGTTCTCCTCCTACGAGAAAAACCAAGATTCCCAAAGAGCTATCACATTCGGGGATGGAAATCAAGGTTTGGTCAAAGGATTGGGTAAAATTGCTATATCACCTGACCATTCCATTTCCAATGTTTTTCTTGTAGATTCTTTAGATTACAATTTGCTTTCTGTTTCTCAATTATGCAAAATGGGTTACAACTGTCTTTTTACGGATATAGGTGTTACTGTCTTTAGAAGAAGTGATGATTTAGTAGCATTTAAGGGAGTGTTAGAGGATCAGCTATACTTAGTAGATTTTGATAGAGCTGAACTCGACACTTGCTTAATTGCTAAGACTAACTAGGCTGGCTCTGGCATCGCCGACTAGCACATGTTGGAATGAAGAATCTTCACAAGCTTCTAAAGGGAGAACACATTTTGGGACTAATAAATATTCATTTTGAGAAAGACAGGATTTGTAGCGCATGTCAGGCAGGGAAGCAAGTTGGCGTTCATCATCCGCACAAGAATATCATGATGATTGACAGGCCACTCGAGCTCCTACACATGGATCTTTTCGGCCCGATAGCTTACATAAGCATCGGCGGGAGTAAGTACTGTATAGTTATTGTGGATGATTATTCTCGCTTCACTTGTTCTTTTTGCAGGAAAAATCTCATACCCAAGAGACCTTAAAGGGATTCTTGAGACGGGCTCAAAATGAGTTCGGCTTAAGGATCAAGAAAATAAGAAGTGACAACGAGACGGAGTTCAAGAACTCTCAAATCGAAGGCTTCCTTGAGGAGGAGGGCATCAAGCATGAGTTCTCTTCTCCCTACACGCCACAACAAAATGGTGTAGTGGAGAGGAAGAATCGAACTCTATTGGACATGGCAAGGACCATGCTTGATGAGTACAAGACTTCGGATCGGTTTTGGGCCAAGGCGGTCAACACCGCCTGCTACGCCATCAACCGATTGTATCTACACCGAATCCTCAAGAAGACATCATATGAACTCCTAACCGGTAAAAAGCCCAATGTTTCATATTTTAGAGTCTTTGGTAGCAAATGCTTTATTCTTGTTAAAAGAGGTAGAAAATCCAAATTTGCTCCTAAGGCTGTAGAAGGCTTTTTACTAGGATATGATTCAAACACAAGGGCATATAGAGTCTTTAACAAGTCCTCTGGACTAGTTGAAGTTTCTTGTGACATTGTGTTTGATGAGACTAATGGCTCTCAAGTAGAGCAAGTTGATCTTGATGAGCTAGATGATGAAGAGGCTCCATGCGTCACGCTAAGGAACATGTCCATTGGGGATGTGTGTCCTAAGGAATCTGAAGAGCCTCCACAAGCACAAGATCGACCATCTTCCTCCATGCAAGCATCTCCACCAACTCAAGATGAGGATGAGGCTCAAGAAGATGAAGGAGAAGATCAAGGAAATGAGCCACCTCAAGAGGAGAGCAATGATCAAGGGGGAGATGCCCATGATCAAGATGAGGAAGATGAACAAGTTCCAAGACCGCCACACCCAAGAGTCCACCAAGCAATTCAACGAGATCACCCCGTGAACACCATCCTCGGTGATATTCAAAAGGGGGTAACTACTCGATCTCATGTTGCTCATTTTTGTGAACATTACTCTTTTGTTTCCTCTATTGAGCCACACAGGGTAGAAGAAGCACTTCAAGATTCGGATTGGGTGGTGGTGATGCAAGAGGAACTCAACAATTTCACTAGAAATGAGGTATGGCATTTAGTTCCACGTCCTAACCAAAATGTTGTAGGAACTAAGTGGGTTTTCCGCAACAAGCAAGATGAGCATGGTGTGGTGACAAGGAACAAAGCCCGACTTGTGGCCAAGGGATATTCACAAGTCGAAGGTTTGGATTTCGGTGAAACCTATGCACCCATAGCTAGGATAGAATCAATTCACATTTTACTTGCCTATGCTACTTACCATGGCTTCAAGCTTTATCAAATGGACGTGAAAAGTGCCTTCCTCAACGGACCAATCAAGGAAGAGGTCTATGTTGAGCAACCTCTTGGCTTTAAAGATAGTGAGTACCCTAACTATGTATATAAACTCTCTAAGGCGCTTTATGGGCTCAAGCAAGCCCCAAGAGCATGGTATGAATGCCTAAGAGATTTTCTTATCACTAATGGCTTCAAAGTCGGAAAGGCCGATCCTACTTTATTTACTAAAACACTTGCAAATGATTTGTTTGTATGCCAAATTTATGTTGATGATATTATATTTGGGTCTACTAACGAATCTACATGTGAGGAATTTAGTAGGATCATGACACAAAAATTCAAGATGTCTATGATGGGGGAGTTGAAGTACTTCTTAGGATTTCAAGTGAAGCAACTCCAAGAAGGCACCTTCATTAGCCAAACAAAGTATATTCAAGACATTCTAAACAAGTTTGGGATGAAGGATGCCAAGCCCATCAAGACACCCATGGGAACCAATGGGCATCTCGACCTCGACACGGGAGGTAAATCCATAGATCAAAAGATATACTGGTCGATGCTAGGTTCTTTAGTCTACTTATGTGCATCTCGACCGGACATTATGCTTTCCGTATGCATGTGTGCAAGATTCCAAGCCGATCCTAAGGAAGCTCACCTTTTGGCCGTAAAACAAATCTTGAGATATTAGTTTATACTCCTAAGTTTGGCCTTTGGTACCCTAGGGGATCCACTTTTGATTTGATTGGTTATTCGGATGCCGATTGGGCGGGGTGTAAAATTAATAGAAAGAGCACATCGGGGACTTGCCAGTTCTTGGGAAGGTCTCTGGTGTCTTGGGCTTCAATGAAGCAAAATTCCGTAGCTCCTTCTACCGCCGAAGCCGAGTATATTGCCGCAGGCCATTGTTGCACGTAATTGCTTTGGATGAGGCAAACCCTTAGGGACTATGGTTACAAATTAACCAAAGTTCCTCTTCTATGTGATAATGAGAGTGCAATCCGCATGGCGGATAATCCCATTAAACATAGCCGCAATAAACACATAGCCATTCGGTATCATTTCTTAAGGGATCACCAACAAAAGGGGGATATCGAGATTGCATATATTAACACCAAAGAACAATTAGCCGATATCTTAACCAAGCTACTCGAACAAACATTTAATAAACTTAGGCATGAGCTAAATATTCTTGATTCTCGGAATTTCTTTTGATGTTTTGCACACATAGCTCAATAACATACCTTTGATCATATCTCTTTCATGTGCTATGACTAATGTGTTTTCAAGTGTATTTCAAACCAAGTCATAGATTGAAAGGGAATTGGAGTCTTCGGCAAAGACAAAGGCTTCCACTCCACTCCATTACTCATCCTTCGCCGTCGCTCCATGCAACTCTCTAACGTTGGTATAATCTCCACTCATATGTTATTTACCATAGGGAGAGAAAGTTCAAAGGGCTTATATTTCACTCAAGTATCCGTTTTTGGCGATTCATGCCAAAGGGGGAGAAAGTATTAGCCCAAAGCAAAAGGACCGCACCACCACCAATTTTCAAAAATTTGAGTTAAGAAAAGATTTTTCAATTGATGATTTTTCAATCGATATGAATTTCAAATTGGTACAACCTCTTCAAAACTAATATCTAAAACCCTCTTAAACACTAAGAGGAGGATTTGATTGAGGGGGAGTTTTGTTTAGTCAAAGGAAAAGCATTTGTAACAGGGGGAGAAAAATTCAAATCTTGAAAATGCTTCTCAAAATCTTACTCATTTACCTTTGACTATATTTGCAAAAACAAAACATGTGGTGCAAGTGTAGTCCAAAATGCTAAAAATAAAGAAATCAATCCATGCGCATCTTATGTGAATTTATTGGTTCAATTCTTAGTATCCTTTGCACTCACTTTATGCAAACTAGTTCAATTATGCACTTCTATATTTGCTTTGGTTTGTGTTGACATCAATCACCAAAATGGGGGAGATTGAAAGGGAAATAGGCTTACACCTTTTCCTAATTGATTTTGGTGGTTGAATTGCCCAACACAAATAATTGGACTAACTAGTTTGCTCTAGATTATGAGTTCTACAGGTGCCAAAGGTTCACAACAAACCAATAAAAAGACCGAAAAAGGATTCAAATATAGAGAGCAAAAGTCAGCCGAAGTGTGCCTTGGACTGGCGCACCGGACTGTCCGGTGGCGCACCGGACTGTCCGGTGTGCCAGCGGAGCAACGACTACTTCGCACCAACGGTCGTCTGCAGAAGGCATTAAATGCGCTACAGTGCGCGCCAGAGTCAGAGCAGAGCCAGATGGCGCACCGAACAGTGAACAGTGCCTGTCCGGTGGCCCAGAAGACAGGAGCTCCAACGGCCGGAATCCAACGGCTTGGTGACGTGGCAGGCGCACCGGACAGTGTCCGGTGGCGCACCGGACAGTGTCCGGTGGCGCACCGGACTGTCCGGTGCGCCATGCGACAGCAGCCTTCACCAAACAGCTAGTTTGGTGGTTGGGGCTATAAATAACCCCAACCACCCACCATTCATTGCAACCAAGTTTTCTGACTTCCAACACCTTACAAGAGCTATAGCATTCAATACAAGACACACCAAAGAGATCAAATCCTCTCCCAAGTCCATAGATCATTCCAAATCAAATAGTGACTAGTGAGAGAGTGACTTGTGTTCATTTGAGCTCTTGCACTTGGATTGCTTCTTTTTCTCATTCTTTCTTGTGATCAACTCAATTGTAACCAAGGCAAGAGACACCAATTGTGTGGTGGTCCTTGCGGGGACTTTGTGTCCCGTTTGATTGAGAAGAGAAGCTCACTCGGTCTAAGTGACCGTTTGAGAGAGGGAAAGGGTTGAAAGAGACCCGGTCTTTGTGACCACCTCAACGGGGAGTAGGTTTGCAAGAACCGAACCTCGGTAAACAAATCATCGTGTCTCACTCTTTATTTGCCTGCGATTTGTCTTTCACCCTCTCTCTCGGACTCGTTCATATTTCTAACACAAACCCGGCTTGTAGTTGTGCTTAAGTTTATAAATTTTAGATTCGCCCTATTCACCCCCCTCTAGGCGACTTTCAACAGGGCCTTTCTGCAAAGTCTGCAGCGCGGGCGCTTGGCCGTGCTTCTGCCCTTGCTGGGCCGGTTCAGGCCGGTTTCAGCCCAGAACTGTTCATCATTTTCCTTTTTCTTTTTCTATTAGAATTTGGAAATCTATAAGAAATTTTAGAAAAATCCTAAAAATACCAGACCAATTTTGCTAGGCTTCTAATTTTCTATATAATTTAATAAAAATAGTTTCATGATTTTTAGTCCAAATAGGAAATTATAGAGCATTTAAAATAGCCAAAAACCATGCTTCTGGATTTTTAGGGAATAAATAATAAATCCAAAATTCACTAAACTTTTAGGGTAACCTCTAAATAATATTTAGAAGCCTTGGGTAGAGTTTGGTATGATTTGGACCATGTTTGATACTTAGAACCCAAAACCCTAGCCCCTTGCCCTATGAACTTCACTATTGACTCCGAAAACCCTAAGTTCTCGGAGATCCGTGAAGGAAAGTTGTATTCAAGACCTTAGATAATAAACTTTTATTATATTTGTATTTTCATGAGCGTTACATGAGCATTCATGATTATATATGGATATATCTAGAAATGAAGAGGAAGCAGAAGTCGAAGAAACAAGGACTTCATCACCACCACCACCTGAGGAACATCATGCAGGCAACTGTTTTTATTTTGATATCTGCGGAACAGAGCCTGATTCACCAGTAACACAAGGCAAGCCCTAGTGCATTTGCCACCCCCTTGTTCCTTTTAAAATCTTTCTCACTTGCTTGATGCATTAGGTGATAGGAGTTGTGTGCTAAACCCATTCCTGCATTTCCTTCCTTGGATTTGAGTACTTCTCCTTAAATCCCTATTTTACAAAAGGTTTTTCTTATGCTTAGTTTTGCTCTAGAGAAACAAAATGTTTTGTTTTCACAAAAGATGATGTTGCAAAGTGGGTGGGATGTTTTTCAAAAACAAAACTTGATGGTGGATCCATCATGGCCATGATGGGTTCAACATCGGAAAAGATGTACCTCTGCCTGGTACCAAACTTTGGGTTTGAAATGATTAAGCTGAGACCGGGCGGGTGACTTGAACAAGAAGAGAGTCTCGGTGTAGTGTCTCCGTCTGAGTCGATTAAGGACCGTCTCGATGTAGGCTTGCTGACCGAGGACCCTTTAACTGGTCACATGCCTCGTTATGGGTAAGCTTTGCCTCGGGCAGACTAATACCAGAATAAGATAACACGCAATGGGAGTGGAGAGATGGCGAGAGTAGCGTGTACCCTCCATGGCAAGAGGCTGGACGGTGGTGTATCTATGCTCTCGGTTAGCGTGAACCTGATCTGGTCTTAAGAACCCCGGTGGCGAGTTGACATATGCAAGGGTTAAGTGCTACATATGTCGTGTGATTGGAGATCCTCAGCTGAGTATAATCGATTCAGATTGCCGTAACTTCCCGGATATGAAGACTTGGTCACTGCCCTATACGTAGAAATCCAGTAAAGATGAAGGGTTGTTAAGAAATTGGCTAGTGCAGGTCAAGTGATTGAACTAGGGTAGAGAGAACTCTAGATGCAGGTAATCTTACTTAACCTAACAATTAAAATTAGATTTTTAAGGATCCACTATTTGTAAGCATTTCTGCAAACAGAGTCATTGATTATTGATAAGCCTTACCTTGACTCTCTTAAAGCCAGCATATCCTTGAGAGTCTTTTACTTTGTCGGGTAAGTCTTGCGAAAGTACACTTCGTACTCAAGGCTTTGTCCCATGTTGTTTTAGGTGAAGAAGCAACAAAATTTTGTTGCTTCTGTTCAAAGGTGGTACCAAAAGAAGAGAACCAAGACTAAAGTTGTGGGAGGAAAGGTCCTCCGTTAAAAACTTTTTACTACTTATTCGGGAGGGGTTTTTGCCTCCCATGTTTTGTAATAATAACACTTAGCACTCATATATTTTGTTTTGGTCTGTAACTATATAACTCTGTCTTACTTTCCAATAAAAGTAAGTTATTGTAACTGCTTCCGCACTTTCGTATCTCCGATGAATTGTAATGTCTGCGTGACAGGTGAAACGCTCTTGGGGAAAGGTAAAGAATTCAGATACCGAACTTGTCAAGTGATCGGGTGCACCTGCAGGGGTGTCTCAGGTCCGTTGGACAAGGACAACTGTAGGTGGGCCTAATGACTTGGGAGGTTCTGTCACAATAAATGTCAAATCCCTTCTGTAGATCTGGCATAACCAACACCGGTGGTGACATCAACCTCTTCTTTAATTGATCAAAGCTATCTGGCACTTCTCGTCCCACTTGAACTCTCTTCCCTTCTCCAGAAGCGAGGTCATAGGCTTAATGATCTTTGAAAATCCTTCAATAAATCTTCGATAGTATCCTGCTAGTCCCAAGAAACTCTGGATCTCAGTAACTGTAGTGGCAATGCTCCACGCCATAATCTCCTTGACTTTAGCAGGATCCACTGATATCCCTCCATTAGAAATGATATGTCCAAGGAATGGCACCTCGCTAATCCAAAACTCGCATTTGCTTTACTTGGCGTATAGTTGATTATCCCGTAGCTTCTGTAGCACCAATCTCAAATGTTCCTCATGATCACTCTCACTTTTGGAATAAATAAGAATATCATCGATGAATACTATGACGAATCTATCCAAATACTCCATAAACACCTTATTCATCAGATTCATAAAATAGGCCAATGCATTAGTTAGTCCAAACAACATAACCGTGAACTCATATAAACCATATCGGGTCAAGAAAGTCGTCTTGTGAATATCCGATGGCCTAATCCTCATTTCATGGTAACCTGATCGGAGATCAATCTTCGTGAATACCCTAGCACCTCTCATCTGATCAAATAAGTCCTCAATATGGGGTAACATGTATTTGTTCTTCACAGTAACATCATTAAGGGATCTATAATCCACACACATCCGCTGTGATCCATCCTTCTTCTGTACAAACAGAACCGGCGCTCCCCAAGGTGAGGAACTCAGACGAATGCACCCAGCCTCTTGTAACTCCATTAACTACTTCTTAAGTTCCTTTAGTTCTTCTACAGACATTCTGTATGGACGTTTAGAAATAGGAGCAGTCCTAGGTAAGAGATCAATAACAAACTCAACTTCCCTATCTGGTGGCATCCCTGGTAACTCCTCTGGAAAGACATCCGGAAAATCTCTAACCACACGGATGTTGTTACCAACAAACTCATCAGCTATAAAGAACATCACACGTTTGGAAGAGGTAGTTACTGCAATTTCAACTTGAAATCTTTCTCCTTTAGGGCTGGTGAGTTCTACAGTATCCCTACCACATTGTATAATGGCCTTTGCCTTTCTTAACCTTGACATACCAAAGATCAGATCTATACTGCTTGCCTCTAATATTATAGCAGTAGCCCAGAATTCTCTTCCCATAATTATTAATGTCAATCTATGTGTCATATAATTTGCCTCAACAGGCCCTTTAGGTGTTATTACTATCATTGGTGTTTTCATATTTTTTAGTGGGAATTCATTTCTGTTGGCATATCGAGCAGACATGAATGAATGTGTAGCACCAGAATCAAATAATATTGTTGTAGGAATAGCATTAATGTAAAACATACCAAGTGCAATGTCAGCACCATCAGGAGTAGCATCAGCGCTGACTTGATTAACCCTGGCAATAGAGAATCCCTTGCCAGATCCTGGAGTCTGCTGCTTATTCTGAACTGGAGTAGTAGCAATCCTCTGTGGGCAAACATTGGCATAATGTCCAGTCTTCCCACACTTGTAGCAAGTAGTGCCTGCACTCTGTCTTGAAAACATCGTCGGGGTGCCAGTGGGGGTAGCCTGACGAGTCGGTGGAGTCCCCTGAGGTGAGTGGTGAGCTGGGCGCTGGCCTCCACCAGTCGAACTGGTGTACCCTGATGTGAACTGTAGCGTGGACGGATAGTGCTACTTCCTTGTCCTTGGGATATAGCCTTCCTCTTCAAATCTCCTAGCTGAACACGCTTATGTTCAATAGTTAGGGCCTTGTCAAGCAGCCTCTGAAATGATGGAAATGTATGTGCCACAAGAGCATACTGCAGGGGTCCATTGAGTCCTTCAATAAAATGCTCATGTTTCCTCTCATCTTCAGCAACTTCATCAGGTGCATATCTGGATAGCTGGATGAACTTATCGTGGTACTCACTGACTGACATGTTCCCCTGCTTCAGCGATAGAAATTCTTTCTTCTTAATCTTCATCAGTCCGGCTGGTATATGATAGTTCCTGAACTGCGTAGCGAACTCCGCCCATGTGATAGTATCAGCAGCATCGTGGGCAGCAGTGTATGAATCCCACCAATCAACAGCAGGACCTGTCAGACGACCAAAAGCATATAGAACCTTCTCCTGGCCAGAGCATTGTGCAATATTCAACATCTTTTCCATAGACTTCAGTCAATCATCAGTGTCCAGTGGACCAGGAGAACTAGCAAATGTCGGTGGCTTATGGCTCATGAACTCCCGGTGCTTATCTCAGGGTGGAACTGGTGGTGGAGGTGGAGGCAGTGGTGCTTGCTGATGTTGCTGTTGTTGTTGTAGTTGCTGCTGCTGCTACGCCCTTCTCTCTTGGCGTATCTCCTCTCGCTCCTGGCGCATCTCCTGGCGTATATCTTCTCGCTCTTGGCGCATTTCCTAGCGTTCCTGTCGCATCTGCGCGTGCATATCTGCCATAGTGTCAGCCATTTGTTGCATTATCCTCATCTGTGTTGCAACAGTTGGGTCAACTCCTACTGGTGGAGACGGTGGAGGATCCATCTCAGGTTGTTGTTGTTGTGGTTGTCTAAATATCCTCCGAGTGTGTTGATTGAGAGGTAGATCAATCCCACCACCCTTCCTGGTATTGACCATCTGAGTTAGAAACATATGGTAAGAGAGAAAGGATTGTAGACAAGGCAGGTGATTACGAGGCATGTTACATTGGGGGGATTTATTAGCTAAGCATATTAATGTTTTACCTACCATAGCTAATTCATTACCTTATGGTGGTACATGCTAAGATGTTCTTTTATAATATCTCAATCAATCAAAGAAGCAAATTAGACATTTATCATCAGAACAATCAAACGACATTTTTAAATAGAGAAAATAGTTTAAATTTGGTCTTAGGTTTCCTACCTCTTAACAATGTCATAAATGTAGGATTCCAAGGTGTGAAATCCATCTTGTCTTAGAGTAGAAAAGATAAGAGTAATCAGAGTATGACAGCACAAGGTGAGACCGGATCAAGATAAGATAAGTATAAAATGAATCAGAGTAAGGTAAGTAGGTAAGGGTGTTGTCCATTTCTATCTAGGTTTCGTCCTACAGTCAACATTTCCTCTGATACCACTTCTGTAACACTCGGGCTTTAAGGGACAAAGCCGGGTGCATCTCATACATGCGCCAAGAAGACAACATATATAATAACAGAGTGTATAGAGATAAATGTTGCAATAACATCAGAGTTTTTATTACATAGCGTAAGTCTTATTACAAAAACAAAAGATAAATATAAATCGAACTAAGGATCATCCTCAGCGCCAATAAAGTCAACTGGGAAACGCCACCTAGATCAGATCAAACTCCTTGTTGTGTGGCTCCTCTTGAACCACCTATTCCTTTCCTGTGGGGCGGGGTGTGAGACAGCAAGGGTGAACTCACACATGATCATAGCTCAACAAGTTGTGGGGAACCAGTGGGCATGAACTCACCAAAGGTGGGAGTCCATGTGATGTGTAAGGCTAATCAACAACAGGGGTTAAAGCTGAGCATTGCTTTGAATTAGTTGGTCAAAATTTTATTAGCAGTTACTAAATGTAAGTAAATACCAAACCTTAATAAAAAGTAATAGAACAAAATTAATAAATAATCCCATGCATATGCAAATGACAAAATTGAATTTAAGTTACATATATTAATCATGCGAGAATCCTGAGCTACTCATGATCGTGAGCTTGGCTAGTATACCAGTTTTACACTCTGCAGAGGTCGTACCCTGTACCCACAAGTCATGTATCCCATGTCGCCAGGGTTAGCTAAACCCTTAGACACTACCGAGGTGAATGGCTAGGGATCCACTACGAGGCCTTTACAAAGTTCCACTAGCTTCCGAAAACCCGCTACAGTTTATGGGAAGAGCACTTGCAAGAATCCGTCGTTTGACCGCCATCGCAGCAAAATCAACCCGAGAACCTCCCTGCATGCAACTCCCCTACTGCCCTTGCCCCTTTGGGGTAAGGTAGTCTTTAACTAGCTTTCCTAATTAGTCAGCCAAGGGCGTCCCATTCCACCCTTGTGGTGGCACGTGTTTCTCAAGTTAGCTCCATGTTCCAATTAACATTAATGATCTTGACATGAAAATAAATAAAATAAAAAAATAATTGGTACATGGATATAATGGAATGTTATCTCGAAACCAAATAATGCAATAGCATAACTACCCAAATGATTCAGGGGTAAACAAGGTAAACAGGATAAACAGACTAGGGTGACCTATTGGGTCCCATCAAAATTAAACCTATGCATTGAATAGTGATAATAAAGAATATTATTGGGTAACAAAAGTGGATCAAGGGCACAACTTGCCTTCAATGAGCTCCTGCTCAACAACTTCTATCTGCTGGTCACCAAGATCCTCAGTCACAGGCTCTTCTACTCGCCACAATATAAACAAGCACAGTATATAGAGAAAATTAACATCACACCAAACATGTAAACAAAATATATAATAATAATCTACACATTAAAAAAGAACCTAGGAACATGAATCATTAATTTGAAGTTATAGATTTTAAATTATGAATTTCCGAAGGTTTTATGTGCATGAAATAGGATTAAGTGAGGAATTATTTTTTCTTACTGTTGTCATGTCAAACAGAGACTCTAAGTGATAAACAATATTATTACAAAATTTTAGAAACTAAAATGGGTTAATTTGGACTAAAAATGGATTTTCTATGATTTAATCAAGTTCTAACATTTATTTATCTATTAAAAATCCATTTATAAATTAATTTCTCTGGTTTTATACTATTCTGAACTAGGCCTCAATTAAACAGGAACACAGGGGCTAACTCGCAAGATCGCTAAGACTCAGTGAATAGTCATACATGGATGGCGGGTTTATTTTAAAATAACTTAGGGTTCTTCATGCATTAGTGCCACAACGAAGGGGTATAGATTAATACTGGCCATTGGATTAGATGCAAGCGAACCAGATTAAACCAGCGTGGTTGTGAATCGGTACGTAATCGGGGCCACTGGATCCTGATCCTACGGTCCAAAGTGGATCTTGAGCGACTTGGACCAACACCCTCCGTTGAGCTATCTACGGTTCTCGATTAATGGGTGATACACTACCAGCTCGGCCAAATCTCGTCCGTTGATCAGCCAACGAACGGCCTCGCCACCCTAACACTCTCTCTCTCTCCTATGCCTCACGGCCAACGCCGACGGCCGCGCCCGACGGCGGCACCATTACCGGTAGCCCATGGTCCCACGCATACATGTGAAAAGCTTGAATCAGAATTGTCCTTCGCGTCGTGGAAGCCCAAGCGAAACATCGAGGGGAATTCTCACCGAGAGAGGTGGTGGACACAGCGTCGCCCATGCTATCGCGCTCCACCGTGGTGGTGTTGAAGACTGGCGATCAATTGGAGCACAGAGGCGCTAGCCCAGGGGTAGGCCAGGTCGTAACTAACACCGGGACGACACCACGATCACCAAGACCCAACACCGGGGCTTGACCACCGGTGAGCGAGCTAATCGACAATGGCAGACCGATTTCTCTCAGCTGACCGCGACAGTAGATTTCGGTGCGGAGCGATGGTTGTGAGCACAGGCGGATGGGGCGAGGAGGTTACGATGGTCGGTATTTATGATCCGAAGAGTAGGGGTCCCGATCGGTGTCCAACCTGAGGTCCCCGACGACAAATTCGGCGAGTTCCTTTAGCTTGGCACGACCGCACAACGAGAGGAAAGGGAAGCTGACGAGGAGGTCCATATGGGAGCGACCTGGCGATATCCAAGCGCGAGCGGAAGGCCGGCCAAAGGCCCCACTTGGCAGACACAGAGCAAGGAGAGCCCGCGCGCGACTGAGTCTGACAGGACAGCCCCACAAGTCGGCGCGCATGGATTAGCTAGATGGGCCGTGCGAGTGTTAAAGGAGAAATGGGCTAGATTGAATGCCGAAGCCGACGTAATCTTTCCTTTTATTTTTTTCCTTTTATATTTCCTTTTACTTTTCTTTCTTTTTCCCGTTTCAAATTTCAATTTCAAATTC
The DNA here is from genome assembly GCA_029449295.1 of Zea luxurians. Lineage (NCBI taxonomy): Eukaryota > Viridiplantae > Streptophyta > Magnoliopsida > Poales > Poaceae > Zea > Zea luxurians. The sequence goes on along the minus strand of JAOPSE010000001.1, from coordinate 35,294,108 downwards.
AAACTTCCTAGTACCTTTATTTCCTCATAAAATATACATCTTAAACATGGTCTAAAGAAATTTTATCTATTTATTTATTTTGGTATTTACTTTATGGTACTAGTGCTCTTCTCCTCTAATTCCAAAATTCCAATTTAAATCTTACCTCCAATTCGGGTACTAATATTTTTCTTTTGACATTATTTTATATTGTCACAAATAATGCACTCACAATAAAAATACCAGCATGATGCATAATTTAATGGCATATATTTTTATTAGTTATTTGTTTTTTATATGGTATTCACATGTGATGGTAAGTGGATACAATACACACATATAACTTAAGGAAAACACTTTTCTCCTTTTATATGATCCCTTACAAATTAGGTGTTACACGCAACCTCACCGCAGTGAGGAGGAGCGGCGCGCCGCCCGCAGCTAATCAGCCCCCCCGGCTTTGATCTCCCCTGTCCGATCTCTATCGCACGACCCAGATCACGGGATACCGCTTCGCGCACGTGCGCCCTCTATCCGGACCCACCTGTCGGTCGCCTGTGCCCCTGGCACCGGGCCCGGCCGGTCAGTCCGCCGTCCCTGCCTCGGTCGCTGACCACCCTGGCCCACTGGTCAGTGCGCGCCCGCATCCGCGCGCTCACTCGTGGATCTAATCTCGGCCGTTGATTTTAGAACTAACGGTTGAGTAGACCCTGTACCCCTTCGCGCGGTAGTTTTGTTAAAGAGACCCTCGGTTTGTTGGGAATCAACCCGCCGTCCCTGGTTTTCATGCGCAGGCCCCTGTAATCTTGCAGATTGAACTCTAGGCTTTTATTTAATTACAGAATTAGACCTATTTTCATATTTTAAACTCCCAAACTTGTTTATTTCATATCTTTTGCATATGGACTCCAAATTTATTGATTCAAATTGCAAAATGTTCATAGGAATATTCTTTGTTTAAATAAATTAGTTCCATTCACAATCTACACACTCTAATTTTTATGTTTAACTATGGTTTAATATATGTATTGATTTATTCACTTAATAAAATAAATAAAAAGGGGAACCCTAGTTGTAAATAGATGTTTAATATTGGGAAGATAATAACATGTGATGTATGAATTTATCTCTGGTGTAAGTCTTATGTCTCATTAAAAGAAATAGAATCAGATTATGTAATCATGGGCAACACTTAAAGAGTAATCAACTACTTAGTGAGATTAGTCCACCCTATAACTTAAACTCCCTTTTGAGTTTATACTTTCTTTTTGAGAGGTGTTCCCATGTTTGTACATGACTGATGTGTTGTTTATTTGTCATTTACCAAATGTATTGAATGCAATATCATTTTATTTAGACAACGAGCAGTCTGTGGTTCCTGAGTGTGTTGCTGAAGATCTTCCTGAGCAACAACCTGGTGAAGGCAAGTGTCGTTTGACCCATTATGTCCCATTCACTTTTAATACACTGTCCCGCATTACATTATTGAAACTTAAGGATTGACTAGTCTGTATTTACCTTATCCTTGTTTACCTTTTTGGGTTATCATGTTTAGCTTTATGCTATTGCTTTAACTTAATCAATGAACATGATGTGATTATTTATGATACGATGAAGTTATCCTGAAAATGATATTGTGATACTCTAGGGGACTCAGACCACTTTCCTGAGTACCTCTCCGTAAGGACCTATTCGTGGAGTGACCACCCGAGATAACAGTGCAACCATGAGGTTGGAATGGGACGCCCTTAGCTGATTAATTAGATGAACATGGGGGTGTAGTTGGCTTTGCCTAAGGGCCGTCAATGGGGGTTGGGGCATGGTGCTCACTCTGCCAAGGGGGGTGTAGATGTTCATTCGATTTGGTTTTGTTAGTCACCCACCTTGGGGAGGTGTAATGCATTTGTATGACTGGTGAAACCTAATGAGCAGCTATGCACCAGGGGAGTCTTTGTAAAGGCTACGTAGTGTATCCCTGGCCATTCACCTCGGTAGTGAAGATCGAGTCTATACAACCCAGGCTGGAAAGGGATCACGACTTGTGGGTAAAGTGTACAACCTCTGCAGAGTGTTAGAAATTGGTATATCAGCCAAGCTCATGGTTAAGAGTGGCCTTGGGATCCTCTTTGATTAGAAAAACTCTGATTACTTTATGATGATAGTTAATCATGTTGGTTATAATTCTGATCTCTGGTATTTCCTCTTGGAGGGAGTACTTTTGGGTAATAACTGGGTTTATTACTAAAACTTGGCTCTACTAATAGTAATTAATGTTTAACCCACTAAAAGCAACTGCTTAACCTCAACCCCACATATAGCTAGTCCACTTTAGCCAAACAGGACATTTGCTGAGTACGTTGATGTGTACTCACCTTTGCTTTACAAACCACCCCCACCCCAGGTTGTCCCCACTTTTTTCAGTGCTCAGAAGGAGATGCTGGCAACATAGAGAACTTTGAGGAGTTCCAGGACTACGACGAGTTCTAGTTTTTCTTAGTGGCAAACCCCCAGTCAGTTGCCTGTGAAGGCCTTATTTTCTATGTTTCGTATTCCGCACTTTGATATTAATGTTAATGACTATGGCTATGTATTAGACTCTGTGGATGTCTTGGACATCTTATTGTAATAAAGTACTTTTCCTCTATTTACTTTGAGCATTGTGTGATGATGTCCAATTATGTAATCGCTGTGACGTGAGTTTCTGATCCTGGCACGTACATGGTTCGCATTCGGTTTGCCTTCCAAAACCGGGTGTGACATCATGTGTCCTCCATTGGTAGTTTGTGCTCTCCACCACGGCTAGCTCATCCCTTTCGAGTAGACACACGTGTGGGAGAACCTCCAATTTGCACTCATTTTAAATGGATCGATGATGACCACTCCATTGTCACCTCACGGTTCCCATATGCCACACCACACAAAAAGGTATATGGCCACAACAGCAATCCGCTTAAAACAAAAGCAAATTTGGTTGTCCCAGTACATGTCACGTCAGAACTGACACATGTACACAACTTGTACATTAAAGTTCATTGTCTCAATGTCTCATTGTTTTGAAGATAACAAGTGTTCAACAACGTAATAAAGTTCATTGTCTCATTGTTTTGATCTGACCCTCCTCGGCTATGGCGATGCCAATTCTCTATGTTGGGACCTAACCTAAGCAAAGTGGTAGCATAACAAAATAGTTGTCCACAGAGCACTGCAGAACAACCACAAAAGCAGCAATGACCACGAGGCTCACTCTCCCATTGGAGAAGTGACATGATGGAAGTAGCCATATACGAGTTCCGGCTCACCTACAACTTATTCAACATATAAATAAGACAAGAATTATGCATATGGTTGTAGCAAGGAATAGCTTTAAGGTCAAATAAAAGTTGCATAAAGCCTATCACAATACATCCTTAATTTGAGTATGAAAGGTGAGACACTTCCTACACACTCTAGTTGCTTTTACTTGTCCTGCCCTAAAACCCACCATAAAGTTTTTTATTGCAACAAGATATATGTCATGTGAATACAAAATACAACAAGGTATACCATGTGAACATAAGGTACAACAAATATTATCATTATCATTGCATTACAACCCGTTAACACAATGATGTATCCAATGGAAAATAGCATAGCTCGTAACCGTGAGCACGATAATCGAATTGACTCATGAATCCTTGCAAGGGTGTGCCTCTTTACCCACATGACAAAGGACGATACAACTCATTCACTTAGACATTGTGAATAAGGGGACACTCATGTCAATTATTCCCAAAGAGCCTGAACATATGCACGCTTAGCTTATATGGAGGCCTACCTAGGTCCAACGGGGACAACGACATCATCTACCAAGTTACATGGAACCACACATCTAAGACCATGTCCATAAGAATGGATCAACTAAGTTAATTAGTTTATGCTTTCAATAGAAAGGATACATGGTAGCATAAAAATGTTGCCCAAACCAATGTCAACAACGAACAGTTTTTAATCAACTCAAATGGTCTATGTCACTGAGACTCCATTCTTGACTCATGACCCTATAACCCTCTCAAGTCTCGCATTCTTTTTTCTAACAACTTCCACTTAGTAACAAATGATATTACCATTATTATTAAAAAAGGCTCTTCTAGGAACATGGTTGATTAACCTATAAAAGATCTCATACCAAAACCCATGAAAAACTAGACCAACCTTAAGCATAGACAAGCAATTATAAAATTTAAGTAATCATTGTCCCATCTGCACGAGTGATAAGGCATAAGGTAGTAAAAACAAGGAAGGTAAATGCATGAAAACATACTATCCAAATACATAACCGAAAACCACATGCAACCCATAATATAAAATAATATCATGTTAATGTTGCAAAACTTTGGAATATAAGACATTCTTAGCTGCTTGCCTGGTGCTTCTACGGATTCCTCAAAAAGATTGCCCTCGGGCTTAGGTTCTTCATTTTTTAGCTCCAGAATTTCACTCTCTATTATGTAAATGAATACATTCATTAGAATGATGAAATGAATGCAGGTGATCATGAATGCATGGATTAGAAGATTAGCATATGTTGGCATGAAGCAATTGGATAGGCTTATCAAGCACAATCTAAGGCTGAAGGATGTCAAATTTGGGAATGATAGATTGTGTAGCTCTTGTCAAGCCACGTAACAAATTAGAAGCACTCATCCCAACAAGAGCATGATGAACACTAATAGGCCATTAGAATTATTTCATATGGATTTATTTGGACCTACTTTGTATAAAGCATTGGTGGAAATAAATATGGCTTTGTCATAGTAGATGACTTTCTCAAGATATACATGGATTTTCTATCTCAATGACAAGAATGAAGTCTTTAATATTTGAAAGGATTTGTCAAAAGAAGTAAAAATGAGTTTTAATTGAAAATCAAGAAAGTAAGAAGTGACAATGGAAGTGAGTTTACAAACTCAAGAATGATGGGCTATGTGATGGCATGGGAATTAAGCATAAGCTTTTGACCAAGTATTCACTTCAATCTAATGGGCCTTTTGAAATCAAGAATAGAACACTAGTTGATATGGCAAGATCCATGCTTAACGAGTACAATGTGAGTGATGCATTTTGGGCAAAAGCTATCAACACTTGGCAATGTCATGCAATCAATAGGCTCTATTATAATTGGTTATTAAAGAAAATCCCACATGAGGTGTTAATTGGAAGAAAGCCAAACATTGCTTATTTTAGAGTCTATGGTTGCAAATGCTACATTTTCAAGAAAGGCACTAGATTAAGCAAGTTTCAGAAGCAATGTGATAAAGGTATTCTACTTGATACTCAACATCAAGCAAATCTTATAGAGTCTACAATAAAACATATGGCATAGTTACAGAAGTACATGATGTTGAGTTTGATTAATAAAATGGCTCTCAAGATAAAGATAAAAATCTTGATGATGTGGGAGGTATTCAACTAAGTAATATAATGAAAATATGAATATTGGTGATATAAAGGCAAAAGATGTGATAAATGACGAAGAAGATCAAGTAATCCATCTATTGTTACTCAATCCACTATAAAAAGAGACAAATATAAGAATGTAAAGGCAAGTGTAGAGATGGCAATGAGGACCGATCCTCGATTCCCTGCGGGGAATTCCTCCATTAGGGGATGGGGATGGGGATGGGAAGAAACTTCCCCCGCGGGGATATAAATGGGGAAAATGTATCCCCCGATGGGTAAATGGGGATGGGGACAACGTAGCATTCCCCATCCTTGTTCCCCGTGTCACTAACCTTGATTAGGTGAGATAATAGCCCCCTTGGGTACTGTAGCATATATATAGGCAAACCATAATATATGGGCCTTAACACCCCCTGTCAAACTCAAGGCCGAAGTGGAGGATTTGAAGCATTGAGTTTGATTAGATGAAACTGATGTTGTGCCCTAGTTTGTGCTTTTGTGAAGAAATCCGCAAGTTGTAATTCTGAGGGCACATATTGAAGATCAATGGTCTTCTGATGACAATGAGATCTAGTGAATGAGACATCAACACCAATGTGTTTTGTGAGTTCACGCTTCACTGGATCATGACAAATTTGTATAGCTCCAGTATTGTCACAGCGAAGAAGTGTAGGCGAGTCACAAGAAACGCCTAGATCAGCCAAGAGCCAACGAATCCAGATAATCTCAACAGTAGTAGTAGCCAGGGCTCGAAGTTCTGCTTCAGTACTAGATCTAGATACAACAACTTTCTTCTTGGATTTCCAAGCAACATGGGATGATCCAAGAAGAATACAGTAACCAGTGATGGAGCAACGATCTGTAGGATCACTAGCCCAGGTAGCATCAGAGTAAGCATGAAGCTGAAGTGGAGAATTTGAGTCATAAAATAAACATTGTGTTTTTGTCCCCCGTAAATATCTAAGCACATGAAGTAAGTGCCCATAATGAACTGATGTAGGAGCAGAGACAAACTGACTCAAGATCTGAACCGCATGGGCAATATCTGGCCTGGTGACAGTAAGGTAAACCAAGCTACCAACAAGATGTCTATATCGAGATGGATCCTCCAAAGGTGTCCCATCAGTCGGACAAAGAGATAAGTGAAGATCCATAGGCGTGGCAACAGTGCGAGTATCACTAAGACCAGAACGATCAAGAAGGTCTTGTATGTACTTGGCCTGAGAAAGATAAATACCATTTTGAGTCTGCAAAACCTCAATGCCCAAGAAATAACTGAGTGCCCCCAAGTCGGACATTTGAAATTCCTTACTCAGAGACGCCTTCACATGAGCAATATGGTCTGGATCATCGCCTGTAATCAACATGTCATCAACATATAGTAATAGCAACGTGTGTCCTCGTGAAGAAACATGAATGAACAATGCAGGATCATGATCACTAGAATAGAAACCACAAGCCTTGATGACAGAAACAAATCTCTCAAACCAAGCACGAGGAGCTTGTTTGAGACCATACAAGGCTCGACGGAGACGACATACATGCCCTGATGGAACTTCTATCCTAGGAGGTGGATGCATATAGACTTCCTCGTGTAAATCACCATGAAGAAAAGCATTTTTGACATCCATCTGAGAGATAGTCCAAGAAGATGAGGCTGCAACAGCAAGTAAAGCTCGGACAGTAGTCTGATGGGCCACAGGTGCAAAAGTCTCATCATAATCAATACCCTGTGTCTGTCGAAAACCTCTGGCCACGAGACGAGCTTTATATCGCTCAATAGACCCATCAGATTTGGTTTTAACCTTGAAGACCCATTTGCACGTGATAGGTACTGCACCAGCAGGTAACGGAACAACATCCCATGTACACGTGCGATGAAGGGCATTTAATTCATCAGTCATAGCAAGCTGCCACTCAGGTATACTAGAAGCCTCTTTATAAGATGATGGTTCAGCAATGACTGCACCAGCACGGGAAAACCCATAACGGTCTGGAGCTGCAATAGTGCCACAGTCACAAAGATGATACCCCTGATTAAAAACAACATGAGAGTCATCATTGTTAGTACATGTATCAACAACAGGATCATCATTAGGACTGGTCGTGGGAGTAGAGCTAGGACGACGAATGTAAGTCTGAGTGACAGGTGGTTTGGAAGAGTAAGACTGAGATGGTGTGGAAGTGGAAGGTGGTGTGATGGGAATAAGGACAGCTGGGGTAGAAACAGTAGGTGGTGATACTGATAAAGTTTCAGAAATGAGAGGAAGGCTCATGAAGGAGGTAGACTCCGTGGAATAAAAAGAAGAATGAGTGGAAGAATTGTAAAAGAAGGGATGATTTTCATTGAAACTCACATCTCGAGAAATGCGCATGCGACGAGAAGATGAATCATAACATCGATAGCCTTTATGTTCAGGGCTGTATCCAAGAAAAACACACTCAACAGATTGAGCAGTCAATTTAGTACGTTCACGAGGTGATAATAGTACATAACACGTACATCCAAAAACTCGAAGGTGGTCATATCGTGGAGGAGTTCCGAAAAGAACTTCACTAGGTGTTTTGCCAGAGAGTTTGGATGACGGTTGTCTATTGATGAGGTAAACCGCAGTCGAAACTGCTTCACCCTAAAAATGTGAAGGGTAAAAGAAGATATCAACAAAGTGCGAGCAGTTTCTATAATGTGACGATGTTTGCGTTCAGCCACACCGTTCTATGCATGAGCACCCGGGTAAGAAAGTTGAGCAAGAGTACCCTCTGAAGTCAAAAACCGGCGAAAATTATCAGATAAATATTCACAACCAGAATCAGAACGAAAGGTTTTAATGTGAGTGGAAAATTGAGTGTGAATCATACGAGCAAAGGTTTTATAAATAGAAATCAGCTCAGAGCGGTGTTTCATAAAATAAATCCAAGTGTAGCGAGAATGATCATCAATAAAAATGACATAATATTTATATCCACCTTTTGACACAAAAGGTGCAGGACCCCAAATATCAGAGTGAACCAAATCAAAGGGTTTAACAGAATGAGAATTACTAGTAAAATAAGGAAGTTGTATTTGTTTTCCAAGATGACAACCCTTACAATGAAAATTAGACTCAACCGAAGTATGACCTAAGCAACCTGACTTTATTAGAGTAGACAATCTAGATCCACACAAATGACCTAGACGATGATGCCACTAGGCAAAAGAAGCAACAGAAGCAAGGGTAGCTGAAAGCACATGCGCTGGAGATGTAGCCAAGGAAGGAAGCCACAAAGAGTCCAAGATGTAGAGGCGAGGAGCAGCTCTACGGCGACGGCCAGTCCCAATCACTTCGCCTGTGCGAAGGTCCTGTACAAAACAAGATGAGTCATCAAATCCGACGACGCAATTATGATCCGTAATTTGTCCTACTGAAAGAAGGTCCATAGATAGTTCAGGAACGAAGAAAATATTAGGTACTGTAAAGTGTGGATCTGAAAGAGAACCCTTATGAGTAATGTGGCATACAGTACCATCAGCTGTCTGCACTGAAGCACCATCTGTGACAGGTGTAGTAGAAGCCAACTTTGACTGATCAGATGTGACATGAAAGAAAGCTCCTGAATCAAGTATCCAGGCCGACTCTGAAGTACAGGCGGACGAAGTGGCAGCAACAACAACTGAGCCTCTATTAGATGGCCCTTGACCACGACCACGAGCATCACGTCGTGCATGGAAATCAGTCAACTTATCAGGAAACTTAACAAAGCAAAGCTCAGATCGATGATTGGTCTTGCCACAATGATCACAAGGCTTGAAAATATTCTTAGGTTTCTGGGCAGTAGCCAACACACTGTGAGGATTACCACCAGTAGAGGACAGAGAATGAAGACGAGTCTCTTCAGCAAGTAAATCAAACTACGCCTTAGCCATTGTGAGAGTGTCAGAACCCTGAAGTAAACGAGCACGAAGAGAATCAAACTCGGCCCGAACGCCCATAACAAATCTGTAAGTGAAGAACTTCTCAATAAACTGATGAGCCGGACACAGATTAGCAGTACAAGCTGGCACCATAGATGTCAAAGCACTCATCAGACGATCAAAGGCTGAGTAGTACTCATCAATGCTCATATCATTTTGCTCAATAACATGTGTCTGTTGCATGAGAGTGTGTAATAGAGCACCATTGTCCTGAACAAAACGCTCCTTCAAATGAGACCAGATGGCTTTAGCAGTTTTAAATTTAGACAAACTCATAATCATAGACGGTTTGACGCTGTTCACCATAGCAGCCATCACTTTACCATCATTAAGCTGCCATGTTTTGATATCATTGCGGCGATCATCCGCAAGTACGGGTGCCGCATCAGTCAAATGAAAGAGTAATCCATGTCCTCTGAGTGCAGTCTCAACACAGAAAGCCCATTCCGGATAATTTTGTCCATCAAGAGTGATATTGACCACAATAGCATTTGTTATCATATTGAATTCAATGAAAAACAGGAAGAACAGGAGACCAGAAACCAAGCAAACCAGAGGAACCGCAGCTGACAGCAGTCTGAGTTGGACGAGTTGACGAAGGTCTTGGTCGCGGAAGCCAAGTTGAACAGTCTGCCCGCAATGGCAGCCACCGGCGCACGGCGCAGTAGACGGTGACACAGATCTGGATCCACAGACTGTTTGCGGTGTGCTGCAGGTGTACGGCTATAGGGCGCAGTAGGCGGACGACGAAGGACGGCAGCCTGGCGCAGCACTGCTGGGAACAATGGGCGTAGCACTGTCGGGGATGGAAGAAAGCGTGGCCTGGCGGAGCAGGCACAGCAGACAGCAGTGGACAGCGGCGGCCAGGAAGGGTAGATCCGCGACGGTGGATGAGCAGCAGCCAGGATCCACGAGGATGGCCGCGGAACTGGACGAGATTCACGACGGCGGATGGGCAGCGGCGCGGATCTGGACGAGGGGTGCGCAGACGAGCTCGCAGCGAGGGGATCCAGCGAACGGGCGGTGGCCGGATCTAGGCGGTGGATGCGCAGATCTGGACGATGGCGGCGGAATCCAGCAAACGGGCGGTGGCCGGATCTGAGCGGCGGCGGGTGGGATCCGCGCAGATGGGCCAGCAGGCGGGAGGAAAGATGGTGGCTGAAAAAAATCTAAAAAACCCTAATCTTGACCTCCTCTGATACCATGTCACTAACCTTGATTAGGTGAGATAATAGCCCCCTTGGGTACTGTAGCATATATATAGGCAGACCATAATATATGGGCCTTTATGGGCCTTAACACCGGGGACCTGTTAACCTTGCACGTGACTATGTTTTTGTCTACTAGTTAACGACAAAAATAAATAATTACCTTGTCTAGAAACCACTAATGTACAAATTTTTTCGTTGTGGGAACGGGGATGGGGAGCTATTCTCCGATGGGGAATTCCCCATTGCCATCCCTAGGCAAGTGTGATAGTGATTAAACCCAACCCCGCAAGTGTATGGACACAGTGATTTAACCCTAAGGTTCGGTTGCTTGTCGATAACCTATGTCCTCATTATGGCAAATCCAAGTTAGGTGGCTCACACACTTCCAACTAGGGGCAGATATCGTGGAACACATTGAGTGCTGGTGTCATGGCTAGGCATGACATCGTGGCTGGGCGCGGCATCGTGTCGGTGAGGTCGTTGCATCGTGCATAGCTAGTGAGGAGCGCATTAGCGATGACCAGGGTAGACCCATGGAGGAGAGCTCGACTTTAACGTCCGACGGTGGAAGCTGCAACACTCATCCATGACTCTTGCAGGAAAGGAGGGATTAGGGAAGACGTTCAGTCACACAAATATGTGGGAGAGTGGAGGTTGGATGCAGGATGATGGTAATTTGGGGGAAGGAAGGGGGAACCGTTCGTTGAAGAAATTTTTACTTTTCCACCCAAAACACATTTTCAGTTTTGTTTGTGTTCTTTTGGATATGCTCTTAAGAACTGTGGGGTGGGGGAGAAGGTGGGAAGATTTCTCTATTGAGGCTTGGTGTGGAGGAGGGTGCTGGCCGGGGAATCTATTTATAGTCGCTAGTGTGACACCCCAGTGTCACCTAGGGTTTCTCTCAAAGTGCCAACCCAAGAACCATCATTTTATGTGAACCAAGTAAGCATGAGCATCAAAATAACTAAAGTAAGAAGAAATTCACCAAGCATATGCTTAAAAGTATCCTGATCAAACAATTAAGACCTTTAAGAAGGCAAGAATGTGTAACCCTAATAAAAACCCTAAGTAAGCCCCATGAGCAAAGTTCAAGAAAATAAGGAAAAGGGTATGAAAAATTTAAAATTATGACTTGAGCCAATTATGAAAATTTAAGTATATTTAATAAGCAACAAGAAAGGTTGAGAAAGCTTACCCAAAATAACTCAAATAAATCCCCAAATCAGCCCTTGAACTATGAATCCTTAGAGAAATTCAGATTTCTGAATTTCAGACCTCTTCTCAAGGATCATCTGCGTTCTCTGTTTTTCGAAACTCAAAGCCAGGAGATCCAAATATCAAAGTTGTGCCAAATTCCCTTGAACACATCCTGGAAAAGTTTGAACTCAAACCAAATTCATTTGACACGGTTTTGGCGCAGTTTGACCTCGGGACCAGACATTCTGACACTGACACCTTGGTGACGCTACAACTCCCTGTCCCTAGCCTAAAACCGCGCGACGTCCATACACAAAAGACAAAGCTTGGTCAGGTGAACAAATCCTTCACAGCGATCTTGCCCAAATTCGCGAAGATTTGCTCCCAATCGGCGCTTGAACAGGGGCAGAGGCAACGGGAACACGTGTTCGACCGTGGCTGACACCCCCGGTTCACGCCCGTTCGCGCACCGCGCCTCCCAGTGCACGCCCGCGCGCACTCGCCGGTCCACGACCGCCCGTGCACCGCGCCGTGCCTATAAAGCCTCCCCAGGCACACCTCACTTCACCCCGCACTCACCCTCACCGGCCAGCCACTTTCCCTTAGCTCCGGCGAGCTCAATTCCGCCCGCCATTGCCGCTAGAGCTTCGGCCATCGTGGCCAGCCCACCCCAGCCATTCTCTGGGCAAGCCAGTGCTTCGGCTAGCTCCGCCAGTAGCCCGTGAAGCTTGCCAAGCCCTCGGACCCGGCCGGACTTCACCGGAGGCCCGAGATCGACCTCACCGGACTTCGGTCTTCCGCCGCCGCGCGTGGACCGAGCTATCCAGTAAGTCTCCGACCAATTCCTTGCACCCATATCTTCTCTGGCATCCTGTGAACCTCCCAGACCCATCCAATTGACCTATCTCGCCGTGATCAGGCCGGACTCCTCACCGCCGACGAGCATCCCCGCCTGCGCGCGTGGACCGACCGACTCCGGCCATCCCCGACGGCGACCCGCACCTCGTTGTGATCCCCGAGACCTCCCCTACGTCCTCGACCACTTCACCGGAGCAATCTCGCCGCCGGTAAGCCCCTCCGCCCTTTCTTCCGCCGCGGTTACTGTTTGAGGTAGACGAAGGACCTCGGGTTAGGATCCTTAGAACCCGAGGGGTTTTCTGTAACGTCAGCGACTCATGTGAATAGTAGCCTAAGGACTGATTCGCGAGGAAAACTTAAAAACCCGCCAGGGACTCCAGTGCAAAGTGGATTTCCATTAAACCATTTCTGTTAATCTTTTTAAAATGACCAGAGAACTTAGAAAATCCATAACTTGCTGAATTCTTCATAAAAAGTTGTCAAACCAATTTTGCTAGCTCCTGAATATCATGAACTGTCATTTAAAAATGATAAACCCTATGCTTTCTGTTCTAAATTTTAGAGTTTAAAATTTAAAATAGAAACCCACCAAACCTTGTTTAATTAAGAAAAATTAGTTTTTCTCCTGTGCTGAACTTAAGAAAATGTGTAGATGTTTAAACCTCATTTAGACACTGTTTAAAAATAGTAGGAACCCCAGCATTAGAAATTATGATGTAGTTATTCATTTGAAGCTAATTTGTCCAAAACTTAGAGAAAATCAGAAAGGCATTAGAAATTAATGAACAATGATTAAGATTATTTTTCCTAGTTTACTTATGAAACAAAGAACCTACAAAAAATACAGAAACCATTAATTTGGACCAGCTCTAAATTAAGATGATTTATTTAGCCTTATATAGACTGAAAATCAATTATTAGAATGGCAAAACTATAACCAAAATGATTAATAAAAGTCCAGTGGACTTACAACCCCCAGAGCCCCACTACAAAAATAAAGGCCACCTCAGTTCAACTTTTTAAGTAAGGAGAATAAATACAAAAGGATAATGAGGCATTTTTGAAAATAAATCATAAACAACCTCTAATGGTGTAATAATGGGCAACCAAAAATTAGCTAAGTCCATTCTGAGATGAACTACCAGAGAAAAATGCAAACCCCTGAAAAAGAAGCAAATTCCTACCTATTGCTAAAGATTTATGAGAAAGGCCACTTATTTCAAATAATGCATACCACCCCTTTCCTTAAGCAAAATGACGCCAAACTTCAGAATGATTGCTCTTGCACAAAACAATAACTAAGAAAAATAAGAACTCTGTTGTTTGATGTTTTTCAAATATAGTGGTAGTAGAAAGCACCCACTTGGCTAGAAACTTGAGAAAACCATAGAAAAATAATTAAAAGGTATTAATGACTAGAAATTTGTATCAAATCATGTTATAACACCTAAAAGCCAGCAAAAATAAGTTTTAGAGAATTACCCACTGTTAGATAACAGCTGTAGTTCAAAGCACCCCTTTTGCCCTAGAATTTGATAATTTTGTCCAGAGAAAACTATTCACTTCCTGATCACCAAATTCTGAGACAAAGAAGCAAACACCAGTACCAAGCCACTGTAATTTTTGCAGAATTTTTAGAATTTTATAAAAGCAACTTGTAGTTCAAACCCACTCCAAAACATTAAAAAGAATAAAAGAAAAGGGAAGAAGAAATAAACTTCACCCCAATAAGTCTAACTTGAGAACTTATCCATTCTCCCTAAGACTTAAAAGGAATTCAGTGAAACCCCAAAAATAAACCTACCACTTGCCTTAGCTAAGTTTAACTTAATTTACCAAGTATACCACCAAAGGGTCTTACTCCAGTAAAGTTAACTTGTTTTACTCAAGTAGATCATACACCCTTAAAGTTTTAATTTCTAAAGGCACATATCATATCATACATATATCTTACGCATTGCATTCATTAGATTGTAATCTTGCCGACAGAGAGTACGTGCTCATCCCCGAGCAAGGACCTGTCCAAGAGGAAGACCAGGAGCAGGCTTCAGAGGCTGCTAGTGAGGATCTCCCTGCAACCCCAGCAATTGAAGGCAAGCCCCGGTTTTATGCATAACCGTTTATATGTGCTATTTTACTACACTTAATGTTTGTAGGTTTGTAACGTGCACTTAAGTGTAGGAGTTGCTTGAAACCTCTAGTTGCATGAACTTAGGATTCCTTTTGAGATGAATACTAATATGCTAGGTCGAGTAGCTGCTTGCTAATCAGGATCTCGGTAGAAGTCGAGTGATTTTTCTAGCACTCGCGCGAGGTCAGGAATTGATTGTATTCATCTTGATAACGGGGTATATGTTAGTCTATGGACTTGGATCCAGGGAGGATGTCTTGTCCATGAGACGGGAAAAAGAATTAAGGATTAATGTGTGGATACCTGAGTCAAGCTTTTGAACGTACTAAGCACATGCCGGGAAATATGGTAACCGGTAAACCTAGTACCTGAGTGAAGCCGGGCGCGGACTTTATCCCTCATGCGACCTGAGACTGGGTCTCCCATGCTAGCTATGGTGGGTACAAGTGCGTTCACTGCACGGCGGCAGCCGGGGTCAGTGGAGCATTGTATGCCAAGGCGGTGAGGCTTGGACGCGAACGGGGAATCGATGGGTACGGTTGTCATGTGCAGGGTCAGAGTGCCCTGGCATGCCGTGTGTTTAGGTTTACCTTGCAAGGTTAAAACTCGATTCGAATCGTCTGCTTCTCGCAGCTAATGAGACTGCTTGATTCCTTGTACTGCATCGAGTAAGAAGTGAAATGTGGTGACATAAGATAACTTGTTGATTGAATAAATTGATTGTTACCATGTATGCTTAGAAGGAGCAACCTAGCTAAGTTAATGATGATAGAACCTGGAAAGCTAAAACTTTGCTTTTAGAAACAGCTAGTGCTTTTGGCAAACCAATCCCCTCAGCCAAACAGCTGCATAGTCTAGAGGTAGAGGAGTAGATTCCTCACACCGGGTAAGTCTAGCTGAGTATTAGTATACTCAGCCTTGCTTGTGGTACAATTTTTGCAGGTACCATTCAGGAAATGGTTGATGGTGTGACTTGGCCTACCACCCTGCCACCGGGTTGGACGGTCGAGTGGGATGTTGCTCCGGCAGGAGAGGAGCATGAGGAGTAGTGGGCTAGGCCTTGCCCATTCCCTCGATACCGACGACATCGATTATGCGCTGCACTTTATTTTGTGAACTCTTATTTGCTACTCAAAAACTCCGATTTATGTAATAACTCAGCACTTAATTTGAGGTTTCCTGTTTTATTGTATTTCTCCTGTGACTCACCTTCGAGTGAGATTGTGGAATTTGATCCTGGTTAAGTGGCTTCATCAGACTAGATCTGAGGGACTGACGGGTTATTCCGATTTAAGTGTGTTATGGCCCCTGAGGCGTGACTAAGGCACTTAAGCTGGAATAATTCGGGTGGTTCCGCCACAGCTGGTATCGGAGCAAATTCTACCACGGAGAAGGACAATAAACCATGAATACCAATTTTCAAAATCTAAAAATTGCCTAGAAACTGTTATGGATCGTCAGGACTAGACCGCTAGACCTAGGACGAAAGGCCTTAGGCATAGAGGGAAGATGGGTGGCTAATTACTTAGGCCCCGTGGGCCAGTACTTATTTTGGGGATACCCTAAAAAGCACCCTATTTTCTTCTGAGAGGCAACGTTTCTTCCAGCATGCATGCATTATAAAACATCCAAGGAATTAAAATTTTGAGCTAACCCCCTTTCTTTAAACCATCCGGGTTCCCTTTTTCTTTTTCCTTCCACCATGATCTTTATCTTTGATTCCCTTCCGCAGGTGAATTCACCCACCCCCGCCAGTGGAGGAGACTCTCGTTTCAGTTCTGACTTCCTTTCTCGCGATGGCTTTCCTTCCATCTTGTGGGAAGTGCTTAGCTCAGCCGGTTACCCTACGCCCCCTTTGTACACGGTGCAGTTGTATGAGGAGCATCGGGTACCTCGTTGTCGGGTCTGGCTGACTTTGGAGGCTCATCCCCTTCAGCCGGGTTGGCGTTCTCTTGATTCTGAGACAATTGGACTCAGGACGGACGACACCGTTGAAGCAGCAGCCATGAAGGCCCTGATGACTTTCTGTGGCTACCATCCCCTGGAGATGGTGATGCACCCCTTGGGGCTCTTCCCTGCTGAGAGGAAGGATGATCCCATGTGGTGTAACCGCGTGAGCCATGTAAAGGATGTGTGGGCAATGTATCCTGACTTGGTTGGGAGGGTCACTGTTCAGTGCATGAGTGCGCTGTACCGCCTTCAGGCCCTTCAGAGCGACGCTATGGCACACCTTGCCAACATCGCTCAGACCACCAAGCTCACCCTCGATAATCGAGAAGATTTTGTGGTTGATCTATCCACGGAGTTGGTGGATAAAGATCTGCAGGTAGAGAGGCTGAGCCAGCGCATTGCCACCTTGGAGCAGCAGGTGGAGATCCGAGACAACACTATTGATGTCTTGGAGAACCAGCTTCACGATGTGCAGAGAGAACTCGAAGAAGCGAATGACCACCTGGACATGCACCACTTGGAGATGGAGGCCAATGAAGCAGGAAGCGAGGGAGAAGAGGATCCCGAGGAGCTAGGACCAGCCCCTGGTGCCAATGGGACTACCTCCGTGATGCCCCCTTCACCCGCATCCAGTGTCGCTTCCACCGCTTAGGGTTAAGCAGTCGCTTCGGCATTTTTTTTAGGCGGATAGAAACCTATGCGAGCTTAGTAATATCACATTTTGGACTAGGCTTGTGGGTACTTTCCCCTGATTGATGTAACCCTATGAACTTTTGAAATCTATGGGATGTTTGTCACCATGTTATCTCCATTTTGAACCTAATATTATGATTATGGCATTTTTCCTTCCATATGAGATGATATCTTGTCGTTTGAAACTGTGAGTTGGGATAACAATGGCGGCAATCTCTGTTTTCAGATGGCAGCTAGGCAGCGTCGCGGGCATAACGAGCAGGTTCCCCCGCCACCTCCCCCAGCTCCCACAGTGCAGGAGCTGATGGCCCAGCAGAATGAGATTCTGCGACAGCTCTTGCAGCGTCAGCCCCACCCTCAGCAGCATGGTGGAGGCCAGCCTCAGCGACCTCCGGCTATGGCCACTTACCAGGAGTTTCTGAGCACGCAGCCGCCCTTGTTCACCAAGGCAGAGGATCCGTTGGACGCCGACGTATGGCTTCGCGTCGTCGAGTCCAAGTTTCCCCTCCTCACGGGAGACTGCCCTGATGCTACCAAGACCCGCTTCGCCGCGCAGCAGCTTCGCGGATCTGCTCGGACTTGGTGGGATCACTTCCGTGCTATGCTCCCCGCTGATCGTGAGGTATCTTGGGAGGAATTCAAGACTGCCTTCAGAGGACACCACATCCCAGCTGGCATTCTTGATCGGAAGTTGAATGAATTCCTGGCCCTTAATCAAGGAACCCGCACGGTACTGCAGTATGCGCAAGCCTTCAACGACTTATGCCAGTATGCAGGGTACCATGCTGATTCTGATGAGAAGAAGAGGGATCGCTTCCGCAGGGGTCTCAATACCAAGCTGCGGGAACGACTCAACACTGTCCGGGCCGATAGCTTCAATGAGTTGGTCAACCTGGCCATCTCCCAGGAGGATTGCATTGTTGCTCACCGGGAAGAGAAGAAGAGAAAAGCACCAATGGCAGCACCATCCGCTCAAGCTCAGAGGTTCCGGATTGTTTCTCACAATCAGAGCAAGGGTTTTCAGCAGCAGGCAGGCAGATGGGTGATCAGGCCGCCTCAGCAGCAGCAGCAGCAGCCGGCACCCAACCGCTACCCAGCTCCCACTCCAAGAAACAACCAGCCTCAGCAGCAGCAGTTTCGCCAGGGCAATGGGAACAAGTGTTTCACTTGTGGCAATGTGGGCCACTATGCCAAGAATTGTCCCAGGAACCAGCAGAGGCAGATGCCAGCACCAAATCAAGACAAGGGAAGAAAGCAGAAGGTGCAAGTCAGGCAAGGGAAGCTCAACTTCACCACTCTTGAGGAAATACCTGAAGGAGCTCCTATCATGACTGGTATCTTTTCAGTTTATAATCAACCTGCTTTAATTCTGTTTGATTCTGGTGCATCGCATAGTTTCATTAGCCAAAAGTTCAGTGCTAGATGCAAACTGCCATTCTCTCACTCAAAAGGGTCATTCATGATAGTCACACCTGGGGGTAAAATTGCAACTAATCAATTTAACCAAAGTGTACCTATTCAACTGGGAAGCCACATTGTCAAAACCACTCTTCTGGTGTTGGGATTGGAAAATGTGGACATTATTCTAGGAGCAAATTGGATGACCTTGCACCAAGTTGTGCTTGATGTAGCCAGCCGTACCGTGGAAGTTAATTCTCCATTCTGTGGGAACTTCACTTTAATTCTGCCCAGTCAAGGTTTGACTCAGTCATGTGCTTTCTCTATGACGGAGTTACCTTTGAAGAAAATCCCAGTGGTCTGTGAGTATGCAGATGTCTTCCCTGATGAACTGCCAGGAATGCCACCGGACCGGGATATTGAATTCGCCATCGAGTTGCAACCGGGAACGGCCCCAATTTCCAAAAGGCCCTACCGGATGCCACCCGCTGAGTTGGCAGAGTTGAAGAAGCAATTGCAAGAGTTGCTGGATAAAGGATTTATTCGCCCAAGCACATCGCCTTGGGGATGTCCAGCACTATTTATGAAGAAGAAGGATGAAAGCTTGAGGCTGTGTATAGATTACCACCCTCTTAATGCGGTAACTATCAAGAACAAGTATCCTTTGCCTCGTATTGATGTTCTTTTTGACCAATTGGTCGGGGCCAAGGTATTCTCCAAGATAGACCTTCGCTCTGGCTATCATCAAATCAAGATACGAGCAAGCGATATTCCGAAGACGGCATTCTCAACCAGATATGGGCTATATGAATTCTTGGTGATGTCATTCGGGCTGACAAATGCACCAGCATATTTCATGTATCTGATGAATTCTGTTTTTATGCTGGAATTGGACAAGTTCGTGGTGGTTTTCATCGATGACATCTTGGTGTACTCAAAGAGCGAAGAAGAACATGCCGGGCATTTGCATGTAGTGCTTCAACGTCTGCGAGAGCACCACCTTTATGCCAAGTTATCCAAGTGTGATTTTTGGCTAAAGGAAATCAAATTCTTGGGTCACACTATCTCTCAAGCTGGAATAGCTGTTGATCCTGATAAAGTGCAAGAGGTGATGAACTGGAAGCCACCAACCACTGTTCGTCAGATTCAGAGTTTTCTGGGATTAGCTGGTTATTACCGAAGATTTATTCTGGACTTCTCTCGAATTGTGAAGCCTATTACTGAGTTGCTGAAGAAAGAAGTCAAATTTGTCTGGAGTCAGAAGTGCGAAGATGCCTTCCATGCATTAAGGCAGCATCTGACCACCACACCAGTATTGGCGCAGCCTGACAACAGCAAGCCCTTCGATGTATATTGCGATGCCTCTGGCACCGGGCTAGGTTGTGTCTTGATGCAAGACAACCGAGTCATCGCTTATGCCTCAAGAGCACTCAGGCCTCATGAGCAGAACTATCCCACTCATGACCTTGAGCTAGCAGCAGTGGTTCATGCATTGAAGATGTGGAGGCATTATCTAATGGGGACCCACTGCAACATCTTCACTGATCATAAGAGCCTTAAGTACATATTTACTCAGGCTGACCTCAACATGAGGCAGAGAAGATGGCTAGAGCTGATCAAGGATTATGACCTAGAGGTACATTACCACCCCGGAAAAGCTAATGTGGTAGCAGATGCCTTGAGTCGGAAATTGCAATGCAATTGTGTTCTGATGGATTCCCGCATTAACACCTTGTGTGATGAGTTGAGCAAGATGCGAATTGAAGTGATTCCTTCTGGTTCTTTGTCTCACATTTCTGTTGAGCCAGCTTTGCAAGACCAGATCATGATGGCCCAGCTCAGTGACAAGGGAGTGCAGATTATCAAGAAGAATCTCCATCAGAAGGTCAAGAAGTATAATTGTTTCTGCCAGGATGAGAAGGGTGTGTTATGGTTTAAAAGCAGACTGGTGATTCCTAAGGACCAGGATCTCAAGAAGAAAATCTTGGACGAGGCTCATCTCTCTAAATTCTCTATGCATCCGGGAAGCACCAAGATGTACCATGATCTGAAGCCTTTGTACTGGTGGACCAGAATGAAGAGGGAGATAGCCCAGTATGTATCAGAATGTGACACCTGTCAGAGGATAAAGGCTAGCCACTTGAAGTCAGCTGGAGCTTTACAACCCCTGTCCATACCTTCATGGAAGTGGGATGACATCAGCATGGACTTCATTGTGGGTCTGCCCAACACCTCTCGTCATCATGATTCGATTTGGGTCATTGTGGACCGATTGACGAAAGTGGCACATTTTCTTCCTGTGCACACCACTGATAAGGCTCAGAAATATGCAGAATTGTATATTGACCGGATCGTGTGTTTGCACGGATTACCTCGGACCATTGTTTCTGACCGAGGAGCCCAATTTGTTGCCAGATTTTGGGAACAATTGCAAGAGTCTTTGGGAACCAAGCTAATCAGAAGTTCAGCTTACCACCCACAGACTGATGGTCAGACGGAAAGGGTAAACCAAATTCTGGAGGATATGCTAAGAGCTTGTGTGATCGATAGTGGCAAGAACTGGGATAAGCACCTCTCTTTGGCAGAGTTTGCTTATAACAATAGTTATCAATCCAGCCTAAAGATGGCACCTTTTGAAGCTCTCTATGGGAGAAGGTGCAGGACACCACTCAATTGGTCTCAACCTGGTGAAAGAGAAGCCTTTGGACCTGATTTAGTGACTGAAGCCGAAAGGAAGGTCAAACTAATCAGGAAGAATCTAGAAGCTGCTCAGGCCAGGCAGAAGAGTTACCATGATAAAAGAAAGAAACCTCTCCAGTTCGAGGTGGGAAGTTTTGTATACCTCAAGGTATCACCCACCAAGGGAATGCAGAGGTTTGGGATCAAAGGCAAGCTAGCCCCTCGCTACATTGGACCTTATGAGATCATAGAAGCATGTGGACCCGTGGCATACAAGCTGAAGTTACCTTCAAGGATGTCTGCCATTCACGATGTATTCCATGTATCTCAGCTGAAGAAGTGTGTTCGATTGCCGACTGAGATCTTAGCAGAGCCAGAATTGGAGATAGAGTCAGATCTATCGTACCAAGAGTACCCCTCCAAGATTCTGGATTGCAAGGAGAGATCAACTCGGGCTAAATCGATCAAGATGTACAAGGTCCAGTGGAGTAATCACTCAGAGGAGGAAGCTACTTGGGAAACCGAGGAATTCCTGAGATCCAACTTTCCTGATTGCCTACCTAAGGAAGCTGGTACGTAATCACCCCCAACCCCCCCTCCTGCCCTTCGAATCTAATTTTCAAAAATATGATCTTAATCCTGAATGAAGTAACTATGAAGTAAAACTTAAAAGGACTTCCTTCTGAAGTTGCAAAGAGAATGACATTCGAAGAGCAGTTTTACCCTAATAATAACAGCACTCACCCATTTCCTATAAGTTTCACCCTTCGCTTCACCCCGGGAGGACTCTGGCCCGAATCTCGGGACGAGATTCCTTTAAGGGGGGAAGGCTGTGACACCCCAGTGTCACCTAGGGTTTCTCTCAAAGTGCCAACCCAAGAACCATCATTTTATGTGAACCAAGTAAGCATGAGCATCAAAAAACTAAAGTAAGAAGAAATTCACCAAGCATATGCTTAAAAGTATCCTGATCAAACAATTAAGACCTTTAAGAAGGCAAGAATGTGTAACCCTAATAAAAACCCTAAGTAAGCCCCATGAGCAAAGTTCAAGAAAATAAGGAAAAGGGTATGAAAAATTTAAAATTATGACTTGAGCCAATTATGAAAATTTAAGTATATTTAATAAGCAACAAGAAAGGTTGAGAAAGCTTACCCAAAATAACTCAAATAAATCCCCAAATCAGCCCTTGAACTATGAACCCTTAGAGAAATTCAGATTTCTGAATTTCTGAATTTCAGACCTCTTCTCAAGGATCATCTGCGTTCTCTGTTTTTCGAAACTCAAAGCCAGGAGATCCAAATATCAAAGTTGTGCCAAATTCCCTTGAACACATCCTGGAAAAGTTTGAACTCAAACCAAATTCATTTGACACGGTTTTGGCGCAGTTTGACCTCGGGACCAGACATTCTGACACTGGCACCTTGGTGACGCTACAACTCCCTGTCCCTAGCCTAAAACCACGCGACGTCCATACACAAAAGACAAAGCTTGGTCAGGTGAACAAATCCTTCACAGCGATCTTGCCCAAATTTGCGAAGATTTGCTCCCAATCGGTGCTTGAACAGGGGCAGAGGCAACGGGAACACGTGTTCGACCGTGGCTGACACCCCCGGTTCACGCTCGTTCGCGCACCGCGCCTCCCAGTGCACGCCCGCGCGCACTCGCCGGTCCACGACCGCCCGTGCACCGCGCCGTGCCTATAAAGCCTCCCCAAGCGCACCTCACTTCGCCCCGCACTCACCCTCACCGGCCAGCCACTTTCCCTTAGCTCCGGCGAGCTCAATTCCGCCCGCCATTGCCGCCAGAGCTTTGGCCATCGTGGCCAGCCCACCCCAGCCATTCTCTGGGCAAGCCAGTGCTTCGGCTAGCTCCGCCAGTAGCCCGTGAAGCTTGCCAAGCCCTCGGACCCGGCCGGACTTCACCGGAGGCCCGAGATCGACCTCACCGGACTTCGGTCTTCCGCCGCCGCGCGTGGACCGAGCTATCCAGTATGTCTCCGACCAATTCCTTGCACCCATATCTTCTCTGGCATCCCGTGAACCTCCCAGACCCATCCAATTGACCTATCTCGCCGTGATCAGGTCGGACTCCTCGCCGCCGACGAGCATCCCCGCCTGCGCGCGTGGACCGACCGACTCCGGCCATCCCCGACGGCGACCCGCACCTCGTTGTGATCCCCGAGACCTCCCCTACGTCCTCGACCACTTCACCGGAGCAATCTCGCCGCCGGTAAGCCCCTCCGCCCTTTCTTCCGCCGCGGTTACTGTTTGAGGTAGACGAAGGACCTCGGGTTAGGATCCTTAGAACCCGAGGGGTTTTCTGTAACGTCAGCGACTCATGTGAATAGTAGCCTAAGGACTGATTCGCGAGGAAAACTTAAAAACCCGCCAGGGACCCCAGTGCAAAGTGGATTTCCATTAAACCATTTATGTTAATCTTTTTAAAATGACCAGAGAACTTAGAAAATCCATAACTTGCTGAATTCTTCAAAAAAAGTTGTCAAACCAATTTTGCTAGCTCCTGAATATCATGAACTGTCATTTAAAAATGATAATCCCTATGCTTTCTGTTCTAAATTTTAGAGTTTAAAATTTAAAATAGAAACCCACCAAACCTTGTTTAATTAAGAAAAAATAGTTTTTCTCCTGTGCTGAACTTAAGAAAATTTGTAGATGTTTAAACCTCATTTAGACACTGTTTAAAAATAGTAGGAACCCCAGCATTAGAAATTATGATGTAGTTATTCATTTGAAGCTAATTTGTCCAAAACTTAGAGAAAATCAGAAAGGCATTAGAAATTAATGAACAATGATTAAGATTATTTTTCCTAGTTTACTTATGAAACAAAGAACCTAGGAAAAATACAGAAACCATTAATTTGGACCAGCTCTAAATTAAGATGATTTATTTAGCCTTATATAGACTGAAAATCAATTATTAGAATGGCAAAACTATAACCAAAATGATTAATAAAAATCCAGTGGACTTACAACCCCCAGAGCCCCACTACAAAAATAAAGGCCACCTCAGTTCAACTTTTTAAGTAAGGAGAATAAATACAAAAGGATAATGAGGCATTTTTGAAAATAAATCATAAACAACCCCTAATGGTGTAATAATGGGCAACCAAAAATTAGCTAAGTCCATTCTGAGGTGAACTACCAGAGAAAAATGCAAACCCCTGAAAAAGAAGCAAATTCCTACCTATTGCTAAAGATTTATGAGAAAGGCCACTTATTTCAAATAATGCATACCACCCCTTTCCTTAAGCAAAATGATGCCAAACTTCAGAATGATTGCTCTTGCACAAAACAATAACTAAGAAAAATAAGAACTCTGTTGTTTGATGTTTTTCAAATATAGTGGTAGTAGAAAGCACCCACTTGGCTAGAAACTTGAGAAAACCATAGAAAATAATTAAAAGGTATTAATGACTAGAAATTTGTATCAAATCATGTTATAACACCTAAAAGCCAGCAAAAATAAGTTTTAGAGAATTACCCACTGTTAGATAACAGCTGTAGTTCAAAGCACCCCTTCTGCCCTAGAATTTGATAATTTTGTCCAGAGAAAACTATTCACTTCCTGATCCCCAGATTTTGAGACAAAGAAGCATACACCAGTACCAAGCCACTGTAATTTTTGCAGAATTTTTAGAATTTTATAAAAGCAACTTGTAGTTCAAACCCACTCCAAAACATTAAAAAGAATAAAAGAAAAGGGAAGAAGAAATAAACTTCACCCCAATAAGTCTAACTTGAGAACTTATCCATTCTCCCTAAGACTTAAAAGGAATTCAGTGAAACCCCAAAAATAAACCTACCACTTGCCTTAGCTAAGTTTAACTTAATTTACCAAGTATACCACCAAAGGGTCTTACTCCAGTAAAGTTAACTTGTTTTACTCAAGTAGATCATACACCCTTAAAGTTGTAATTTCTAAAGGCACATATCATATCATACATATATCTTACGCATTGCATTCATTAGATTGTAATCTTGCCGACGGAGAGTACGTGCTCATCCCCGAGCAAGGACCTGTCCAAGAGGAAGACCAGGAGCAGGCTTCAGAGGCTGCTAGTGAGGATCTCCCTGCAGCCCCAGCAATTGAAGGCAAGCCCCGGTTTTATGCATAACCGTTTATATGTGCTATTTTACTACACTTAATGTTTGTAGGTTTGTAACGTGCACTTAAGTGTAGGAGTTGCTTGAAACCTCTAGTTGCATGAACTTAGGATTCCTTTTGAGATGAATACTATTATGCTAGGTCGAGTAGCTGCTTGCTAATCAGGATCTCGGTAGAAGTCGAGTGATTTTTCTAGCACTCGCGCGAGGTCAGGAATTGATTGTATTCATCTTGATAACGGGGTATATGTTAGTCTATGGACTTGGATCCAGGGAGGATGTCTTGTCCATGAGACGGGAAAAAGAATTAAGGATTAATGTGTGGATACCTGAGTCAAGCTTTTGAACGTACTAAGCACATGCCGGGAAATATGGTAACCGGTAAACCTAGTACCTGAGTGAAGCCGGGCGCGGACTTTATCCCTCATGCGACCTGAGACTGGGTCTCCCATGCTAGCTATGCTGGGTACAAGTGCGGTCACTGCACGACGGCAGCCGGGGTCAGTGGAGCATTGTATGCCAAGGCGGTGAGGCCTGGACGCGAACGGGGAATCAATGGGGACGGTTGTCATGTGCAGGGTCGGAGTGCCCTGGCATGCCGTGTGTTTAGGTTTACCTTGCAAGGTTAAAACTCGATTTGAATCGTCTGCTTCTCGCAGCTAATGAGACTTCTTGATTCCTTGTACTGCATCGAGTAAGAAGTGAAATGTGGTTACATAAGATAACTTGTTGATTGAATAAATTGATTGTTACCATGTATGCTTAGAAGGAGCAACCTAGCTAAGTTAATGATGATAGAACCTGGAAAGCTAAAACTTTGCTTTTAGAAACAGCTAGTGCTTTTGGCAAACCAATCCCCTCAGCCAAACAGCTGCATAGTCTAGAGGTAGAGGAGTAGATTCCTCACACTGGGTAAGTCTAGCTGAGTATTAGTATACTCAGCCTTGCTTGTGGCACAATTTTTGCAGGTACCATTCAGGAAATGGTTGATGGTGTGACTTGGCCTACCACCCTGCCACCGGGTTGGACGGTCGAGTGGGATGTTGCTCCGGCAGGAGAGGAGCACGAGGAGTAGTGGGCTAGGCCTTGCCCATTCCCTCGATACCGACGACATCGATTATCCGTTGCACTTTATTTTGTGAACTCTTATTTGCTACTCAAAAACTCCGATTTATGTAATAACTCAGCACTTAATTTGAGGTTTCCTGTTTTATTGTATTTCTCCTGTGACTCACCTTCGAGTGAGATTGTGGAATTTGATCCTGGTTAAGTGGCTTCATCAGACTAGATCTGAGGGACTGACGGGTTATTCCGATTTAAGTGTGTTATGGCCCCTGAGGCGTGACTAAGGCACTTAAGCTGGAATAATTCGGGTGGTTCCGCCACAGCTAGGGCAGGGTGGCGATGGTTGGTGTGGGGGAACACTGTCATGACAGGATGTGGCGGGCCAGGATGCTCACCGAGGTAAGGCTACAACAGTGCACCAGAGCTCATACGCAGGCGTGCCCTAAGAGGAAAAGGTAGCGATGCTCTGCTATATTGAGGCGTACTTGCGTCCTCACGCCATCACAGGGAGGAAGACGATGAAGCTGACATGTGGGGACGCTTTGTCGAAGAGAGGCATGCCAAAACCACCTTTTCTTTTCTTTTCCCTTATCTTCTTATTTTTTTCCATTTCGTGTGTTTTCAAAAGGGAGTAAAATATTTTTATCAAATAAAGAGTTTTTGAAGGGTGAGGGTGATATGGTTTCCCTAAATCTATAAATATATTTAACGTTTCAATTAATTCCTTTTTACAGGGATGTTTAACTGGTGTTACATATATTTAATGCACTAGAAGGCTTTTAATCTCACCCAAAATATAATCTACAAGATGCAAATGAGTGGTGTGTGTTGCACTAGCCTTAAGAGGTGTTCAAAAGTGTATGGAGTGCAAGAGTGCTAGTTAAGGTCAATCAAGTGTTCTATTTTGTAGACCTACATTGATACCCAAATGTTACCTCTTGGCGGGTTAAAATCAAGGGCACCAGATATGTTTGGTGCACCATTGGTTCCTGCACAAACAACTCTAGTGTATTTCTAATGTTTATAATTCCAACGATTATAAACTAGTTGTTACCTCTATTAGGTATTTGGTTCTCTCACTAGACAAGGTACCGAACATGTCCAGTGCGTGTTAGAGATAAGTGTGTAGTTTACCTACTCTCTTAATACCCTATATGTTGTGGTGTCCAGAGCACTCGACACGTCTGTGACCTTTAGAGAAAATATAACAAGTTAAATGCCCTATGAGTTCAATGTCTGGTATGCCATCCAATGCTGTACTGAACAAGTCCTGTAAGGCACCTTTGGTGCACACCAAACTATTCTATGCTCGGCTAAAAATTATACAATGTGTGTGAGAATGTCTCATTTCTAGTGCATATCCCCATTTCACCACCCACACATGTTCATTGCATGTTAAAAAACTATATCGAGAGCACTTTCTCATATCTTCTTAACTGTGCTAACCTTAAATATTTTGGCAAATATATTACAAAATTTTAAAGTATTTTAAAGAACCTTTTTGTTTTCTTTTCAAGTGTGTCATTAGACCTATATGTCATGCACATATTCCTGGCACTAGATGCCTGAGTTGTCCAATTAAGCTACTCATTTAATAATATGGTCATATATCCTAAATTGGATCACAAATTCACATACTCTATTATATTTTTTTATTACAACATGCCCTAGCTTATACCTTTGTCATGAGACTCTATATTTTGCTTCTCTCCTTACTCTTTTCATGTTGAACACTTCTTTATTCTTTCTGGCCAACACCATTCTTTCTATGGTTGTCATTCTTGCCCAATCTTAAATATGAATCTAATCAAACTCATTTATAATCCTAGAGTAGAGGTTAGTCTGTTGTTTGTCTTAATTATCAAAACCACGTATGGAGTTTCTATTAGGGTCACAAAATAGTCGGCTAGGGGTGTCCTTCCAAGGATGAATGACGACATAAACCTAGTCAGTGGCGGATCTAGGATTGATCCAAGAGAGGGGCTACTAAACTAAGGATATAAAAAAATTCAAACCAAACAAAGAGGCCGGCCACAAATCAAAGCAAAGCAAACAGGAACAAGAGAGTAGGTAGTAGCACACAGTTCTCTTCACTGGTTCAGCCATTTAGGGAATCAGGCCGGCCGCCGTCGTTAGGTTCAGATTAGCAGTAGGCAGCAGCGCCCAGCTTCCTAGGCTTCCTTCCTCCGTCGGTCGAAGCAGCAAAAGCAGGAGCTGGCGAGGGTGACCTACTGACGGGTGGGTGGGAGGTCGAGTGTGTGTCGGTTTTGCGCCTGCGAGGCTGCGATGGAGCGCTCGCCACGATGGAGCACCGTCGCACCAGCACCCTGCGATGGAGAGCCCTGTGCCCTGTCACACCTGGATTTAAGGGCAAACCAAGGCATGAATCAAATGTGTGCTAAGACAAAGTCTCACACATATGATGACTCATGGTACAAAAATCAATGCCACATATTTATTATATAATAGAGGTTCTATTTAAAATAGCTAAATAAATACATCACAACAACGATCCTCTGCAACCATAGTTGACTGGGAGACGACGACCTAGACCTCTCACAAACTCATCGTAGCATCCTTCATGCTCCTCATCTTGCGGTGCTTATTCTTGATCTGGTGTGAGTACAACAACGGTGAGCTCACATACGTTCATCGCTCAACAATTTGTGGGTAATAATGTGCAGGAGCTCACTTATGGTGGGGGCTCATGCGAAGTATAAGGCTTACCAAGAAGAATGGTTAAGGCTGAGCATTGCTTTTAGAGTTGGTCAAAATTTTATTTGCAATTACTAAGTTTAAGTATATACTGTTGGGGGCTTGTTCTCAAATGCTATGAATTAAGAACAAGGCAACACAAAAAATGTTAAGTATAAATGCCCTTCGTCCGCTGAAGCATTATCTCCCCAAGTATTTAATGAGCTTCGGACGAAGGTCATGAGTAAAATATCACGGAGATTTCACCTTCGTGATCATATTTGTAAGACAACAAACAATGAGAAATGAAATATAAAGTATAAAATATATTCACATATTTTATTATATAAATATATAAGTACTAAAACATGATATTTGGGCACATTTATACCTTCGCCTTGGTGGAAAGCAATAATTCAAGCGTAATGTGCCAATGGTTACAGGATTGCGTGAACAGTGCCGGGGTACTGTTCACCTATTTATAGGCATAGGGTGCAACCTGCATAAAATTACACTTAAGTCCTTTACAATTGACTACAATAATGACACAGACATCATGGGTCTTTAAGTCAATCCATCTTTAAGTCGGTTCGACCCTTCGTCTTAAGATCTATCATTGTGCCGAAGCTCTCTAAGTAGTAGCTTTGGTGCTTGCTCCTGAGAGTGTCTGCCGAAGGTGTTCTCTTTCTTTAGGATCTTCGGCTACGAAGCATACTCCCAACAGTAGCCCCTTCGCGGTGCTAGATCGTTTTTCGTAACGAGCTTGATCCGTGAAAAAAGTCTTCTAGGCTTTGGGATGCCGAAGATCTGAAAAACACCTTCCTTGAGCTCGTTGGCGAGAAACGATTAAAATAATCCGCGCTCGAGATGGCTCCATCTTGCAGCAGTTACGCGCGCCCTGGCGATTCACCCTCTCGAACCCTGTGGCCCACCGCTCAGCGAGTGTGGGTGACTGTTTGTTCGGTGCGGGAGACCTTGACGATTCACCTTCTCACCTGCGGCACTATATAAACAGACGGGTAGGTGTGAAGTTACCACAACATTCATTGCTATTGCACTTGTTTTGCTGCCAAAATTTTAGTCATAGCCAAAGCTTAATCATCGTGCTCAGATGAAACCCTGCTTTTGATTCTGCTTCGTCACAAAAGGAAAAGCTTCGGGAAAATCAGAAAAGTCAATAATCGAAAAATTTCAAGAAAGACATAATCAAATGGCCAGAGTTCGCTCCACTGCTAGGGTTGACCGTGAGGGAGATGAGACCGAAGCTGTTGAGACCGTTCCAATTTCCGAAGCCATGAAGCGGTCTGGGCTGGTGACATCGGAGGACATCCCTGCCGCTGGAGCAGAGCAAGTTGATGTTGAGGAGACCGATTCTGAGGATGATTATAGCAGTGCGGTGCCAAGCAAACCCAGCCACCTGGATTTTGGAAAATCCACAGTCTCCGAAGGTGACCTTCCTAAGATTTTAAAATTGGGCTATTTCAATGAAGAAAAGAAAGAGTTGATTCGCTTTGGTGGTGAGGAAACTACTCCAAAACCAGGAAAAGATGAAATAGTAGTTT
This sequence comes from Zea luxurians, assembly GCA_029449295.1. Taxonomy (NCBI): domain Eukaryota; kingdom Viridiplantae; phylum Streptophyta; class Magnoliopsida; order Poales; family Poaceae; genus Zea; species Zea luxurians. Next base: position 35,263,173 of record JAOPSE010000001.1, on the reverse strand, counting down.
TTAAGAGTTTCTTCAAAGCTAGTTTGAGATTCCCTTTAAATAAGATGATTGCTGATGTGCTGAAGAAATTTGGGATCTACTTTCATCAGCTAACTCCTAACGCTATCGTTAGGCTTAGCGTTTACATTAGGGCTCTCCGAAGCCGAGGGGTGGAACCGTTTGCTGAAGGTGTCTGCCGAGTGCATGAGCTGCATTACCAAACCAAGGCCAGAAAAGATGGGTTACATGAAAACTTCGGCTACTACAATTTTGCTTACCGGAAGACTACAAAATTTCCCATGATCAGCTACCGAAGCAAGTGGCCGGCAGGCTGGAAATCGGAATGGTTCTACATCAAAGTTGACGATGATAAGGAGAAGTTGGTCCAGAGCCCGCTAGAGCTGATCTTCGGAGAGACCAGACCCCAATGTAATATGACACCAGAGGGTCCAACCCAAACTGCACTGGCTGAATTCAGGATTATCGTAGAGCACATTGGCAGTAGGGACTTAGTGTAGGAATTTTTGGCTTTCAAAGTATTTCCAACTATGAAAGAGTGGGCCATGCTGAAGCTCGAAGGAAAAAAGGAGGGAGAACTTGTCCGGCTGCCCTACCACTACAAATTCAAGAGACATTTCAAAGTACCCTGCCAAGAATGGCTGGATACAATCGAAGTAATGTGCAACGAAATACTTGGAAATTATTCTAAAAAAGAAGATCAATTGATGACAGCGGCCTTCGGCACCCATCCGAAACGAAGGCTAAACCGAGTGATGGATGCTATAGGCTTTGAATATCCTGACTACGAGCGACTGGACAAGGGTGCCGAAGGACAAAAAAGAAAAAGAGTGGCTAGTGCTCTGAATAAGGAGGACGAAGATCAATCAAAGAAGAAAAAACAAGAGTCTGAGGCGAAAACAGTTGCTTCGCAGAAAAGAAAGGCTTCAACTCCGAAGCAAAAATCAAATGATGAAAAAGAAAAGACTTCTGCGACATCCTCTGCTACTGAAATAGAGGAAATTTTAAAGGTAATGACTAAAACTTTGCCTGTCAAACTAAGTCCATTGGGACTACATCTGACGAAGCTTTTTCATAAGGAAAAGGAGTCCACAAAATCGAAGGCACCTAGGCCAAAGAGGCAAAGGATTGTTACTGTGACAGAAGTTATTGAAGCAACACCACCAAGGGCTTCAGCACCGAAGGTACCGGCTATTGAAGCTGTACCTTCGAAAATTGCCGCAGCGGAAGCCAGAGCTGAAGATGCTAAATCCGAAGATATTAATTTAGAAAGCATAGCTGCTGATATAGACAAAATGTTGTTAAACATGGCCACGGAAGAAGCTGGCGCAGCCACCAAAGAGACCACGGCCGCAAAACCCGAGAAAGAAGAAATGACCGAAGATACCTTGGAAGATGAAACTTTTGACTTTGAAAACTTAATTGGCCAAGAGCTGACAGAATCTGAAAAAGAGGAACTAAAAGAATATGCTATATCTTGCGGGTACCGACTGGGGGCGCTTCTCTTCGGTGGTATTGATGATGAAAGATTAGGCTGCATACGAGATCAAACTAGCGCGAAGGTCATCGGTACTCTATCAAAGAGTATCGGCTTCCCGAAGCTCGAAGCAGACATCAGCCGCTACCGACGACAACACATTGTCGGCAGTTTGTTCTATTCCAATTTTAAGGTAAATATCTTGTGCCTAACCTTTACTATTTTCAATAACATAAATATTTTCTAATGAAGGTTATCTGTCCACAGAGTATGCTTTTGAGCAAGGCCTTAAAAATGCAGCAAGACTTAGAGGATAAAAGGCACGAAGTTATAATTGAGAACCTAGAAAACAAGATAAAAGAGCAATCAGCTGACATCGAAAAGAAAGACTTTGAGCTTCAAACAGCCGAAGGCTTATTAGCGGATGCTGAAGCCAAAATAACAGAATTAAATTCGAAGCTTCTTTCCCAATCAGAAAATTTCGAACAAGAAAAGCTGAAACTTGATGCAAAGCTTGAAGCCGAAGTTCAAAAAAGTTCGGAGCTGAAAGAATCCTTGACAAATCTTCAGAATAAATGCTTGGAGTTCAGTAATCGATGCATTCAACAGTTGAAGCAGGTATTCCATTTTGTTGGAGCCAGTAGCGAAAAGTTCACTCCTTCGGCTGAAGACCTGCCTGGTGCCTTCGAGCATATTGAAGGTGAAATTAATGATCTTGACGAAGTTATAGCTGGGCATGGCGACTTCTGTGCCCTGGTAGCTTCTCGGGGCATAGCTGTTGCCTTTTTGAAGTCTGGCTGTGAATACGACAAGATTGTTAATAGACCTAACTTCAGCCTGTCACCAGTAGACCTAGATAACATCCCCAGCCTGGCCTGAAGTATTGCGAATAGATTTATAAAATTAGTATGGACAAAGGGTGGACGGAGCAAAGCTGGTGACGAAGCTCGAAGCCACCTTAAGTTGGTAACAAAATCATACCTTATGCTTACCTTTTCCTTTGAATTTTGAATTTAGCTTATAATACTTACATACAGGTTGACCAAGCCGAAGCTGAAGTTGCAGAGTAAAAGGACGAAGCTCCATAGATACTGTCGAAGCTTGAATAGTCTGCAAAAATAGCTCAAAAACTTGTATAAAGTATGATGTAATTAAATTTCACTTTGTAATATAATCTTACTTTTCCGTCAATGTATGAAATGCTTTGGTGTGGATGAAATTAATACTTTTGAGCCGAAGGCGAAAAACACCTTCCCTTCTTTGCGTACACAGCGAAGCATAAAATTGCCTCTTTTTCCCTTTTTTCCGAAGCCTTCTCTTTCAAAGCCGAAGCAAGTTTGTATGTTATGGTGATGATGATCCTATGTATGTCTAAGTGAATGTTTATGAATGCAAATGTATGATGTAATGTATCGTGCAAATGAATGTTCAAAGACACATACGAAACCATAACCACAACTCTTATTCCCTTAGGAATAACAAATCTTTGCCGTTTATTTTTCGGCTTCACCGCTTATTTTTCGGTGTATCAGCGCTGACTTTTCGCTGTAAGCCTCCCTTAGGAGCTTCTTCGCCTTTTATTTCGGCGGTATTCGCTTTGACTTTTCGCGCTTTGCCTTTTATTTCGGTGGAATCAGCATTGACTTTTCGTTGTAAGCTCTGCATTCCCTTAGGAACGACTTTTGAGCAGAAAACTTACGCTGCGCTCCCTTAGGAACGACTTTTTGTAGCTTCGGCACGCTCTGTATCCCCTTAGGGACGTCTTTCGAGCTTCTCCCTGTTTTTCTTTTTTCTCGTTGCACTCGATGGTGCATGCCCAGTTTTTACATTTACATCTTTGGGGGATATTGCTCTTGTAGAGCTGATATAAGAAAAAAGAGAAATTACATGCTATGGCCCCATTAAAAACCTTTCTCCCCCTTTGGAAAGGAAAATGGTGCCATAGGAAGGAATAAAAAAGATTACATCAGGTTACACATAATACCACCGAAGCTCATCCGCATTCCAAGATCTAGGAATGTCACTGTCGTCCATATCCTTCAATCTATAGGAACCGGGTCTTGACGAAGATACTACCAGGAAAGGCCCTTCCCACTTCAACTGTAGCTTGCCTACTGTGTCTGGGTTGGCAACTCTCCGAAGTACCAAGTGTCTTGGTTTAATATTTTTTAACCGAACCTTTCTGTCACGCCATTTTATTGTTTTGACTTGATATTTATTGATATTCTCCACAGCCTGAAGCCTGATCCCTTCTATAGCATCTTTTGCCACAGAATAATCAGCTTCGTCCTCTATCGAAGCCACTGTTCTTATCGATCCCACTTTAGCTTCTTCTGGGGTTATTGCTTCGTCACCAAACAACAATTTGAATGGTGTAAAACCTGTTGACCTTGACATTGTTGTGTTGTGGCTCCACACCACTTTGATTAATTCGTTCGGCCACTTCCCCCTGGGCTGGTTGAAGATTAACTTCATTATTCCTGTCATTATAATGCCATTAGCTCTTTCGACAAGTCCATTTGACTCTGGATGCCGAACTGATGCAAAATGGATCTTCGTGCCAATTTGTTCACAAAACTCTCTGAAAGCTTCGGCATCAAACTGTCTATGGTAATGGCCTTCAGCACTCCGAAGCGACACACAATATTTTGCCAGAAAAACTTTTGAACAGTGACCGAAGTTATTGTGGCTAAAGGCTTCGCCTCAATCCATTTAGAAAAATATTCCATTGCCACTACAACATATCTTAAATTCCCTTGTGCTGGTGGAAGTGGGCCTAGTAAATCAAGGCCCCATCTTTGCAATGGCCAAGTGGGCTGTATTAATTGAGTTAGAGACGAAGGTTGTTTTTGATCTCTTGCACATTTTTGACAACCTTCGCATTTTTGGACTAATTCTATTGCATCCGAAGCTGCCTTCGGCCAATAGAATCCTTGACGAAAAACTTTACCCAGCAAAGGCCTAGATCTGATGTGAGATCCACACAGGCCTGCATGTATTTCTTTCATCAACTCTATACCTTCAGCTCTGGATAAACATTTGAGTAATGGAGAACAGACTCCATGCTTGTATAACTCCCCTTCTATTATGACATATGGACGGGCTCTTGCTGCTATTCTCTTATGATAAGCTTCATCATCTGAAAGGAAATTGCCCTGAAGAAAAGACATAATCTCAGTTCTCCAATCTTCGCTATAAACATGAGATATATTGAGCACTGCTCTTTGAAGAAGGTCAACCGAAGGTGCTTTTATTGTTTCAAAGAATACTTCCGAAGGTAATGGCAGCCCATGTGCCGCTGACTTGGCTAGTAGATCAGCGTGTTCATTTTTTCCTCATGGAATATTCTTGACAGAAAACCCTTCGAAGGAAGCTTCAAGTCTTTGAACTGTATCCAAATATTTCTCAAGCTTCGGATCTCTTGCCTTGCAACTTTTGTCAACATGGCCAAAAATAACTTGGGAATCAGTTTTGAGAACCGCCCTTCTTATCTTCATTGCCTTCAACTTCCGAAGACCCAAAAGCAAAGCTTCGTATTCAGCAATATTATTTGTACAACTAAAATCAAGTTTCACTGTGTAGCATGTTCTGATATTGGAAGGTGCAATTAAAATGGCAGCTGCACCTGCCCCGAAGGTTCCCCAGGAACCATCGCAGAATACAGTCCAAGCTTCGGCATCTTTACTTGCTTCTTCTTCCTGAGCCCCTGGCATCCAGTCAGCGATGAAATCTGCTAGCGCCTAGGACTGAATCGAAGATCTATGCACATAATCAATGCAGAACTCATTGAGTTCCACAGCCCACTTTCCAATCCTTCCAGTAGCTTCTCTGTTTCTCATGATATCCTTCAAATGCTGTGATGAAGGAACAATTATATGGTATGCTTGAAAATAATGTCGAAGTTTCCTGGAGGCCATTAAAACAGCATACAGCACCTTCTCCAATTCTGTATAGTTTTTCTTTGATAAACTGAGGACTTCGAAAACAAAGTATACTGGAGCTTGCTTTTTCAATTGCCCTTCAAGCTTCTCCTGAACAAGCGCCACACTTACTGCAGAGTGCGAAGCTGCCACATACAGCAGTAGAGGAGCCCCTGACGCTGGTGGAGTTAGAGTTGTTAAATCTATCAAATACTGTTTCAGTTCTTTGAAGGCTTTTTGCTGAGCTGATCCCCATTGAAAAACTTCGGTTGACTTCGGCACTTCAAAGAATGGTAAATTTCTCTCTGCCGATCTGGATATAAATCGATTCAAAGATGTTAGTCTTCCTATCAGCCGTTGAGCCCCTTTCTTTGTGCTTGGCGGCTCCATCCGAAGGATAGCTTCGATTTTATTTGGATTAGCTTTGATCCCTTTTGTTGAAACCAAACAACCAAGGAATTTCCCCTTCTTTACCCCAAAGACACATTTTTCCGGATTCAGCTTCAAACCAGCTTGCATAAAATTAGCGAATGTCTCCTGTAGATCAGCAATGTGATTTTCTTGCTTTGTACTTTTTACTATGATATCATCAACATATGTTAGCACGTTTCTGCCTATCTGAGAATGAAGGACCTTTGCTGTCATTCTGCTGAAGCTTTCTCGAGCATTCTTGAGCCCCTCAGGCATCCGAAGGTAACAATATGTACCACTGGGGGTGATGAAACTGGTTTTTGGCTCGTCTTCTTTCTTCATCCAGATTTGATGGTAGCCTGAATAACAATCAAGTAAACTCATGAGTTCTGACGAAGCTGCTGCGTCTACCAGAGAATCTATCCTTGGTAACGGAAATTCATCCTTCGGACAAGCCTTGTTGAGATCAGTAAAATCAATGCACATCCTCCATTTACCATTGGCTTTCTTCACCATAACAGTGTTAGCTAGCCATTCTGGGTATTTTACTTCTCTGATGACTCCAGCGTTGAGGAGTCTTTTCACTTCATTCCGAGCACCTTCGGCCTTGTCATCAGACATCTTCCGAAGCCTCTGCTTTCTGGGTCTGAAGGATGGATCAACATTGAGCGAGTGTTCAATAACATCCCTGTTGACACCACAGAGATCATTAGCTGACCATACAAAGACATCTTTGTTGTTAAACAGAAACCTTATCAGGGTTTTCTCCTGCTCCTCAGACAATTGAGATCCCAATAACACCTTCTGCTCTGCTATATTGTCACATAAAAGCATGGGCTTCGGCTGATCAGCCGAGGCAGCTTTCTCCCTTCTGTACTTGTATTGCTCACAAGCTTCGGCTCCATCTATGTTATGTATTGCTTTTGAATCTGTCCAGTTTCCTTCGGCCTTTCTGGCAGCTTCTTGACTTCCATGAATAGCAATAGGCCCTTGATCCAAAGGTATCTTCATGCAAAGATATGCTGGATGAAGAATTGCTTCAAAAGCATTGAGAGTACCACGACCAATGATTGCGTTGTAAGGGTACTCCATGTCAACAATATCGAACACAACTTGTTCAGTCCTTGTATTGTTGATAAATCCGAAGGTCACTGGCATCGTGATCTTGCCAAGTGCTACAATCTGCCTTCCTTCGAAGCCGCAAAGGGGATGTGTGGCGTCATGGATCTTATCTTTGGGCTCTTGCATCTGTCTGAAGTCCTTAGCAAATATAATATCCGCTGCACTGCCTGTGTCGACCAGAACATTGTGGACCAGAAATCCTTTGATAACACAAGAAATAACCATAGCATCATTATGAGGGTAATCCTTGAGCTGAAGATCCTCTTGGGAGAAGGTAATCGGGATGTGGGACCATCTTGACTTGATGAAGGGTCCTTGCACCCCGACATGCTGTACCCTTCTCTGTGCCTCCTTCTTCTGCTTCTTGTTGGCTGGCTCTGAGCATGAACCGCCTGTTATCGGGAGTATGAGCTCCGGAGCTGAAGCAACTCCAGCTTTGGACGAAGCCATCAGGTTAGAAAGTGGAAGTGAGTTCACCGGAGGTGGGCGCCAATGTTGGGGGCTTGTTCTCAAATGCTATGAATTAAGAACAAGGCAACACAAAAAATGTTAAGTATAAATGCCTTTCGTCCGCTGAAGCATTATCTCCCCAAGGATTTAATGAGCTTCGGACGAAGGTCATGAGTAAAATATCACGGAGATTTCACCTTCGTGATCATATTTGTAAGACAACAAACAATGAGAAATGAAATATAAAGTATAAAATATATTCACATATTTTATTATATAAATATATATAAGTACTAAAACATGATACTTGGGCACATTTATACCTTCGCCTTGGCGGAAAGCAATAATTCAAGCGTAATGTGCCAATGGTTACAGGATTGCGTGAACAGTGCCGGGGTAATGTTCACCTATTTATAGGCACAGGGTGCAACCTGCGTAAAATTACACTTAAGTCCTTTACAATTGACTACAATAATGACACAGACATCATGGGTCTTTAATTCAATCCATCTTTAAGTCGGTTCGACCCTTCGTCTTAAGATCTATCATTGTGCGGAAGCTCTCTAAGTAGTAGCTTCGGCGCTTGCTCCTGAGAGTGTCTGCCGAAGGTGTTCTCTTTCTTTAGAATCTTCGGCTACGAAGCATACTCCCAACATATACCATCCCAATTAAATACTTGATCATAATATTGAATAGAACCCACAATGCAATGCAAATGACATATTAAGTTTAATTCCATAAGTTATTCATGTGAGGGTCTGAGTCGCTCATGACCATGATCATGGCTGATATACTAGTTTTACACTCGGCAAAGGTTGCACATCTTTACCCACAAGACGTGTTTCCCATTTAGTCAGGGTTTGCAAGACCCTTAAACACTCCTAAGGTGAATGGCTAGGGATCCACTGCGAGGCCTTTCCAAAGTTCCACTAGATGAGAAAACCCGTTAGGGATTCTAGTCCGAAGGCAATATAGGAATCCCTCGTCCAAAAAGCTATAAAGACAGTCCGACCTGAGGACCTCCCTATACCCGCATTCCTCCACCTGGCTTGCCCCTTTCGAGAAAGGATTAACTCACACTAGCTTTCCTAATTAATCAGCCAAGGACGTCTCATTCCACCCTTGTGGCAACACAATTATCTTATCATGAACGATAATTAAACCAATAATAATAATGGATCATGATCATAATTCAGATATAATATTAATCACAAAAACAGGTAGAGCAATAGCAAGCCTACCCAATAGTTCATTTGTTTGCAAGGTGTAGGGTGAACAAAACTAGGGTAAGTTATTAGGTCCCATCAAGTTAACCTGAGCATGTCACGATGATTATGGAGAACATTATTAGGTAAAGAAAAGTGATCAAGGGCACAACTTGCCTTTTTGGTGCAATTCCAAGTACTTCTCCAATGTATGATCCAGGTGCCTCGTAACCTTGCTTCTATCGTAGCAATACATATAAATACACAAAGAATAAGTGAAAGTAACATTACACCAAAGATGTAAACATATCACACATTAATATTCTATGTGTTGCTACGAGATCGTAGGTTTGAGAACCACTAAATTCGGAGTTAGAACGCACAAGTTATGAATTTTCTAAGTTCTAGGAATTACTTTTATACTAAAAGTTAATTTCCATATTTATTTTACATTTATTTAACTACTGTTGGATCGACGGATACAAATGTCCAGAAGTTTAGGTGCTATTTCGAATAAAGCTGGACCTACTGGTAAGGATTCTTACACACTGGTGGATGGCGGGTTATTTTCACAAAACCTCAAAGACTCTTTTGCAACATGTCATGGCCAAAGGGGTATGGGTTCACTCTAGTCGTTGGATCAAACACGGGCGGTCCAGATTAGATAAATCTTACTGCGAATCAGTATGTGTTAGGATCTATTAGATTCTGATCTGGTGGCCCCGATTTAAAATACCGTGATGTGCTCACATTCGTACATCCATAGATCTACAACTCGGATCAAATGGGCTGAACTGGTATCCGGTCACCTAATCGGAGCCATCCAATCCAGGATCAATGCTCTAGCACCTATCTCCTCCATTCGCCCCCACATAGGGGCATCGCCGCCCCGCCTCATGATAGTGATCCCACCGGAGACATGCGTCCCGATGATCCTAGACCCTAAACCCACGATAATTCGATGCGATACAATGCGAAGGTTACCATGAATCATTGGGGAAGCTCCCTACCAATGATTATGCAGCAGGGCAATTTGGTGATGACGCGATTTGGCCCTGAGGCGGAGAACTTGCTCTGGTGAGCAATTGAGGCCGCTATGTTGGACGATCTCTCCAGGCTCGACCATGGGCGCACCCCTGGTGATGCAGTGACATTCCTTGGGCTAATTTCGAGGCTTCACCGATAGCGAGAACACGGGTCGATGGTGGTGGTCACACCTTCTCCATCTCTGACCTCTCTATCCCCTTTTTTCAGCTTGCTCCGACGAGGCATTCCTGAAGGCTTTAGCTTTCATCTATGGGACTGGGAAGGGTATGCGATCGACTTATATAGCTCACGGGGGAAGGCTTGGGTGAGATCTGTTTTGGGAACAGGAGATGCATGTGGTTTGTTACGAGCTCAGCTTAGTGGTTGAAGAAGACGTCGACTGGGCAGCAACAGTAGGAGATGTAGGCGCGCCAAGGCACATAGCCAACCAGTGGGTCCCCGAGTCAGCGGGTGCTGGTACGCGCGTGCACGATGGGAGGTTGAGGAATGGGTCCCACACGCCAGCGGAATACAGCGCGTGGGCAGTGGGCACACGGTGGATGGCTGTAAGGCACGGGTGAGGTAGGGGAAATGGGTCGCTGGGGGCGGGGGGATTTTGGCCCAAGCGTAAGCCTGTCTTTTTCTTTTGTTTTCTGTTTTTCTTTTCATCTTTTTTTTTATCTTTTCTTTTTCCAATGTTTCAAATTCAAATTCAATAGTAAGTTTGAGTCCAAGTTTTTAAATTAAATACATAAGTAAACAAACAAATCATCAGCATGAATGCATAGTTTATTTACTTATTAATTTATTTATTTGTCATCCTACATAAACAAGTGCTTCTAAATATGTAATTCAAACACACATAATTATGTACTTTAAATAAAGTAATTTCTAGTGCATAACCCTTATTAATATATTATTTTATCTTAAATACTTTGGATATTTATACATATATAGTTCAATAAATCGAGACTGAATTCATTATTTTAGAAGTAATTTTCAACGTAAGAATATTCTTTATTAAGAGATATTTTAATTTAAACTTTTGGAGAATTTTTCTACGTTTCCAAAATAGAATTTAGGGTGTTACATGCCCCTGTCGGAGTGTTGGCTCTCATGGACTCGTGGTGTCGCCGAGACCCGAGAGGCAGAGCGGCGGCTGGACCGTGGTCACGGGCATGCGATCGGGAGGGGCTGAGGATTGGCCGATGGAGCTGAAGGTGACCTATTTTTCATGGACTTCATGAACCTATTCGTTGTGGTTAGTGGCCTGCGACTAGGGCTGCAGTCCAGCAGCCTCGGACGTGCACTAGCATCTATGGAAGAGAGAAGCATAATCATTTTTCATGGTAGTGATAGATGACTATTTTTTAACTTATCTTTATAATAGGTGAAATTAGGAGAAATTGCTCTCCTGTAGGATTTAACTTACCCCTACTTTTCATGGAGGAGAGCAAGAGACCTGTGGCCGCATCCCTAGCACGTGTGCTATGAAACTAGACCAAGAGCAGCGTGTCAATGCGGTGAGGCTAGTGAAGTCATCGCTCCACCCTTTCCTCCTAACCAGCGACACTAGGAAATTGTCTGACAGAGCACATGACCCCCTCCCTCCTAACCAGCGGTGCTTGGCACCCTCCGTGTCGATTTAGGGCCATGCTCCACATTCTTGCTCTACTCCTGGTTCTTGCTCTAGAGGTCACAACACAACTCCATGAGCATTACGAGCAAGACAAAGAAGGCAACAACACGATGCAATGATTAGACGATGATCCTCCTTATGGGTGCCTTTTCAAGCCAATTACAAATGAACCCTAGGCCTGCACACGATGAACAAGACCTCATGTTCGGCTCTGCTCCTCACTAGACTCTATGGTGGGGCAGTGGGATGTCCAATAGGTATTGAATTGTCTGGGGAGGCATGCCGGATGTCTAGTACACACAGAGAGCTCTCGGGTAAACCTAAAACCAACTTCCCAAGAGGGACTTTGTCAGGGATGATGAACCCTTGGGTTGTTCTAGGATCGACAGGCCACCTAGAACACCTTAAATCTTTGTTGAATCGAAGAGAAGGAGAAGAGGGGTTGGGATAGACTTAGTGTTGGAAGATAATAAGAAACGTCAGAAAATAAAGGTAAATAGATTTGTTCGATTGGATTGTGCTCTTTTCAATCGCATGTACTCCTTCATATATATAGGGGTGGTTTGGACCCATTTACATGTGAAGCCCAACAAGATCTTGCAAGAAATTGGTAATATCTCACAAGAAATTAGGACTCTCCTTCGAACTAATCTAATTCTGGAATGTTCGGACTAACAAGTTGGACTATCTAGGGTCGTACTGTCCGACAATACTCGTGCTACCAAATTTGGTGTCCAACACATGCCCCTATGCCTTTTGGTGTAGGTCACAAACCAAAAGCACCTATACCACCAAAGTCTTTCAAGGAACAACAAATTTTATAATTTTTCTTGCTCCTGAAATACGTACTTAGCTCGACGCAATGCACCAACTCTTCCTTTTAAACCAAATAACATATAACCTTTTAACAAAACTCCAATGCATAAAGGCCATTTTATATGCATTTTCTTTGGCCATGACTATTTGATCAATATGTCAAGAAGCACAAAATTGTGGTGCCCCCTAGCCTGAATAATCAAACGGGCTATGCATGTAATATAGATTCATCTCGACACTATCCCACACTTAAGCAGGATAAAACATCGACGATGAGTAGACGTGAGGAAAGTACCACGACATCCCTGGAGTCTGATGAGCAGGCAACATTACTTGTGCAACTTCTCAGGCAGGTTTAGTCGGCCTTTGCCCCTACACAAATCGCCTCTTTCTCGTGGATGACTTTGATTGTTTCGCTGGCCAATTGGGCAGAATGGCCTTATATTCATATATTTAGAGAGAAGTCAATTGAATGTAGGACTGAATTTAGGCAACTTACCCAAAGCCTAAGCCTAGTTCTGCTTCTTGGTCTCATCCACCTTTGTCACGTGAGTCATCAATCGGCTCCTGACAGTATCGGATGTCCGACACTAAGCACTGGACTATATGGTGAAAGTCACCAGATTGTCGGTTTCTTGTTCTGTCTTGCCCTCCAATGCCAGTAGACTTGATGGTGATCTTGAGGGCTTGTTTTCCATCTAAGGCCTTCACAACAACCACCTTTCTAGCCAAAGTCCTCGCATTTTCATCGGTCACCTAAGGGTTACCGATGACGATGTTGTCACACTTGTTATTATCGTACGCTTCTGGCTGAATGAGAATTTTCTTCTCATCAAGTTCTAAAGTGTTGACCAGAAAAGATTATTTGCCCACTTGTATTCTGGAAATTTTAATCGGCCTTCGTTGATAGCTAATTGTACTTCTCTATGAAAGACATTATGGCCATTAATAGCATGAGAAAAATGGTTATACTATTTACAATATGCTCACCTCTTTAACTCATCTATAGGGGGAATTGTGGGAGACAATTTAATGTTGCCACTCTTAAACAACTCATCGAATATCTTATCACACTTAGCAGTATTAAATATAAACTTAACTTCTTCTCAATGATTTTCGTGAGTCGGCTATAAAGAAGAACAAGTATGTGCGGCCATAGCGGGCCAAACAAGCTTAGTTACAGAAATTTCCTGAGGCTTGTTATCAGAATTATCATGATTATTTTCTATATCATGATGAGAACCTTCGCTACGTCTTTACAAGCCAAAGCATTCTTCTGGCACGCCACCGCAAACTGTACATGAGGGCTAAGCCAACCCTAAGGTCATGTTCATCATGTTCAGGCCCTAGGGCTCATTAGTGTTGGGGGTCTTCTTCTCCGCCGAAGGTCCTCAAGGAAAAAACACCTTCGGCAAAATGATACAAAGGATCGCCGAGGCCTCCTTCAACCTCGGTTTAGCTCCTCAAGACGAAGACTCTATGTAAAGGCGACTGTGCGAGATGTCGAAGCTCAATGGCTTCAGCCCAGACCAAGCAAAGAAGGATAAAGGACTAGATAGGCCTTATTGGTTTTAGTTACTTGTAAACAAGTGTTCGAGGGCACGTATGTAATTTTACCCGGGTTGCGTCCCGTTGAAAGGGAAATATGCCCTTGGGCTATTTCTAAGTATTTTGGTGATCACAAATTAACACTTAAACCATTTGTGTTGGCACTTAATCATGATTAAGTGCCAACACAAATGGTTTAAGTGTTAATTTGTGCCAAGGACTAAAGAAGTGCAAATCAAGGTGCAAGGTATGTTTCTAGACTTAGTACATTGTTTTGAAGACTAATGTATTGTGTCTAAGTGCTAGAAACAGGAGAAAACAATTTGGAAAAGAGCTGACAATGTGCAGCTAAAGACAGCTTCGGTCTGGGTGCACCGGACCGTCCGGTGGGGCACCAGACAGTGTCCGGTGTGCCAAGACCAGTCTTGGTGAACAGTCCGCTCTCGAGACTCGACGGCGGTGTACGGCTATAAATCACCGGACTGTCCGGTGAGCCATCCACGACGAAGTCGTTGCTCTCGGGAAGCGATCAACGGCGTACGGTTATAATTCACCGGACTGTCCGATGGTGCACCGGACTGTCCGGTGAGCCAACGGTCGGCCGCGTAATCCACGCGTGACGCGTCGCCGGGCCAACAGTCTGAAAGAAGCACCGGACTGTCCGGTGTGCACCGGACAGTGTCCGGTGTGCCAACGGCTCCAAATCGCCAACGGTCGGCTGCGCCAAAACAGGAAAGCAATCCGCACCGGACAGTGAACAGTGCCTGTCCGGTGGTGCACCGGACTGTCCGGTGCGCCAGTCGACAGAAGGCAAGAATTGCCTTCCTGGAATGCTCTCAACGGCTCCTAGCTGCCTTGGGGCTATAAAAGGGACCCCTAGGCGCAAGAAGGAGGACACCAAGCATACTTTGAGCATTCTTGATCATTCACACTTCGTTTTTGCGCACTCGTTTTACATTCTTAGTGATTTGAGCTCCGTTCTAGTGAGAACTTTGTGATATTCATTTGAGCTCAAGTCTTGGATTTGTGTGTGTGCGTATTGCTGTGGACTTGTATGTGTTTCTCATCCCATCCTTACTTCCGTGTTCATTTGTGATCATCTTTTGTAAGGGCGAGAGACTCCAAGTTGTGGAGATTCCTCGCAAACGGGATATAGTGAAAGGAAGAGAAACACCGTGGTATTCAAGTGGATCTTTGGATCACTTGAGAGGGGTTGATTGCAACCCTCGTCCGTTGGGACGCCACAACGTGGAGTAGGCAAGTGTTGGACTTGGCCGAACCATGGGATAAACCACTGTGCCTCTCTGTGTTGATATCTTTGTGGTTATTGTGTTTCGCAAGAACTCCTCTCTAGCCATTTGGCTTTATTGCTCTAACACTTAATCAAGTTTGTGGCTTTAAGTTTTAAGTTTTTACAGGATCACTTATTCACCCCCCTCTAGGTGCTCTCAATTGGTATCAGAGCCGTTCTCTTCAAGAAAGGGACTAATCGCCCGAAGAGATGGATCCTAAGGGAAAGGGGATGGTGGTCAACGACAATGAGAAGGAGTCCATCTTCAACGAGCCAAGGGATGACAAAGTAAATGACTCCGGCTCGAGTCAAAAGAAGAAAGGCGGAAAGAAGAAGAGGCGCATCAGGAAGGTTGTCTACTACGACAGCGATGAATCTTCCTCTTCTCAAAAGGACGACGAATACGAGGAGAAAAAGAAAACAGTTAACTCGAACTTTTCTTTTGTTTACTCTCGTATTCCGCATAATTCCAATGCTCATTTGCTTTCTATTCCACTTGGTAAACCTCCTCACTTTGATGGAGAGGACTACGGATTTTGGAGTCACAAAATGTGTAGTCATTTGTTCTCTCTTCATCCAAGTATATGGGAGATAGTAGAAAACGGAATGCAATTTGATAGTTCGGATAATTCTATGTTTATCAATGAACAAATCCATAAGAATGCATAAGCTACTACTATTCTTTTAGCATCCTTGTGCAGGGAAGAATACAATAAGGTGAGCGGCCTGGACAATGCCAAGCAGATCTAGGACACCCTCAAGATCTCACATGAGGGGAACGACGTCACCATGCTCACCAAGATGGAGTTGGTGGAAGGCGAACTAGGAAGGTTAGCGATGATCAGGGTGGAGGAGCCAACCCAAACGTACAACAGGCTCAAGACCCTCGTCAACAAAATAAGGAGCTATGGAAGCACGCGATGGACGGACCACGACGTCGTCCGACTTATGCTAAGGTCCTTCACCGTCCTTGATCCTCATCTTGTTAACTCTATTCGTGAGAATCCTAGGTACACCAAGATGACGCCCGAAGAAATACTTGGGAAGTTTGTGAGCGGGCGAATGATGATCAAGGAGGCGAGATATGTTGATGAGGCACTAAATGGCCCAATCCATGAGCCTCAAGCCATTGCTCTCAAGGCAACAAGTAGCAGGGAGACGCTACCTAGCAAGGTGGCACAAATTGAGGCGGCCGGGCTAAACGAGGATGAAATGGCCCTCATCATCAAGCGCTTCAAGACGGCGCTCAAAGGTCGCAAGGAGCATCCCAACAAAAGCAAGACTAAGGGAAAACACTCCTGCTTCAAGTGTGGTAAGGTTGGTCACTTTATTGCTAATTGTCCCGATAATGATAGTGACCAGGATCAAGAGAAGAAAAGGGAAAAGAGGAAGACTTACAAGAAAGCGAAGGGCGAGGCACACCTTGACAAAGAATGGGACTCAGATTGCTCATCATCCGACTCTGACGACGAAGGACTCGCCGCCACCGCCTTCAACAAATCATCCCTCTTCCCAAACGAGCATCACACATGCCTCATGGCAAAGGAGAAGAAGGTAAGTACTCGAAATAATACTACGTATGCTTCTTCAAGTGATGATGAATCTAGTGATGATGAAATAGACTATGCTTGTTTATTCAAAGGATTAGATAGAACTAAAATTGATAAGATCAATGAATTGATTGATGCTTTGAATGAGAAGAATAGACTTTTAGAAAAGCAAGAAGATCTTTTATATGAAGAGCATGATAAATTTGTAAGTGCACAAAATTCTCTTGCTTTAGAAGTTAAAAGAAATGAAATGCTTTCATGTGAATTGTGTACATGCCATGAATCCATTTCTAGCTTAAAGAGTATCAATGATGACTTGAATGCTAAGTTAGAAATAGCTAATAGATCAACCTCTTGTGTAGAACATGTTATGATTTGCAATAGGTGTAAGGACTTTAATATTGATGCTTGTGTTGAGCACCTTACCTCTATTGCAAAATTAAATGGTGAAGTGGCTAGTCTTAATGCCCAACTTAAGACTAGCAAAAGTGAATTTGATAAACTAAAATTTGCAAGGGATGCCTACACTATTGGTAGACACCCCTCAATTAAGGATGGGCTTGGCTTTAAGAGAGAAGCCAAGAACTTAACAAGTCATAAGGCTCCCATTCCCGCCAAGGAGAAAGGGAAGGCTCCTATGACTAATAGCGCTCAAAAGAACCATGCTTTCATGTACCATGATAGGAGATATTCTAGAAATGTTCATCATGATAGGAGTTGTAATGCTTATGATTCAAATGCCATGTTTGCTTCAAGTTCTTCCTATGTGCATGGTAGAGATATGCCTAGGAAAAATGTCATTCATCATATGCCTAGGAGAAATATTGCTCATGTTCCTAGGAAAATTAATGAACCTTCTACAATTTATCATGCTTGCAATGCTTCCTTTGCAATTTGTAGAAAGGATAAGAAGGTGATTGCTAGGAAATTAGGGGCAAAATGCAAGGGAGATAAAACTTGCATTTGGGTCCCTAAGACCATTGTTACTAACCTTGTAGGACCCAACAAGAGTTGGGTACCTAAGACCCAAGCCTAAATTGCCTTGCAGGTTTATGCATCCGGGGGCTCAAGCTGGATTATCGACAGCGGATGCACAAACCACATGACGGGGGAGAAGAAGATGTTCACCTCCTACTTCAAGAACAAGGATTCCCAAGATTCAATCATATTCGGTGATGGGAACCAAGGCAAGGTTAAAGGATTAGGAAAAATAGCAATTTCATCCGAGCATTCCATTTCTAATGTGTTTTTAGTAGAATCGCTCGGATATAACTTGTTGTCTGTTAGTCAATTATGTAATATGGGGTATAATTGCTTATTTACAAATGTAGATGTGTCTGTCTTTAGAAGGAGTGATGGTTCATTAGCTTTTAAGGGTGTACTAGACGACAAACTTTATTTAGTTGATTTTGCAAAAGAGGAGGCCGGTCTAGATGCATGCTTAATTGCTAAGACTAGCATGGGCTGGCTGTGGCATCACTGTCTAGCACATGTGGGGATGAAGAACCTTCACAAGCTTCTAAAGGGAGAACATGTGTTAGGTCTAACAAATGTAAATTTCGAAAAAGATAGACCTTGTGTAGCCTGTCAAGCAGGTAAACAGGTGGGAAGCTCTCATCATATCAAAAATGTGATGACCACGTCAAGATCTTTGGAGTTACTTCATATGGACCTCTTCGGACCCATCGCCTACCTTAGCATTGGGGGAAGTAAGTATGGTTTAGTAATTGTTGATGATTCTTCCCGCTTCACTTGGGTATTCTTTTTGCAGGATAAAACAGAAACCCAAGGGACCCTCAAGCGCTTCCTAAGGAGAGCTCAAAATGAGTTTGAGCTCAAGGTGAAGAAGATAAGGAGCGACAACGGGTCCGAATTCAAGAACCTTCAAGTGGAGGAGTACCTTGAGGAGGAAGGAATCAAGCACGAGTTCTCCGCTCCATACACACCACAGAAAAACAGTGTGGTAGAGAGGAAGAACAGGACACTCATAGACATGGCAAGGACGATGCTTGGAGAGTTCAAGACGCCCAAGCGGTTTTGGTCAGAAGCCGTGAACACGGCTTGCCACGCCATAAACCGAGTCTACCTTCATCGCCTCCTCAAGAAGACTTCATATGAGCTACTAACCGGTAACAAACCCAATGTGTCATACTTTCGTCTTTTTGGGAGCAAATGTTACATTCTAGTGAAGAAAGGTAGAAATTCTAAGTTTGCTCCCAAAGCTGTAGAAGGGTTTTTGTTAGGTTATGACTCAAATACAAAGGCGTATAGAGTCTTCAACAAATCATCGGGTTTGGTTGAAGTCTCTAGCGATGTTGTATTCGATGAGACTAATGGCTCTCCAAGAGAGCAAGTTGATCTTAATGATGTAGATGAATATGATGTTCCAACGGACGCAATTCGCACCATGGCGATTGGAGAAGTGCGACCACAGGAACTCCAAGAGCAAGATCAACCTTCTTCCTCAACAATGGTGCAACCCCCAACCCAAGATAATGAACAGGTTCATCAAGAAGAGACATGGGGTCAAGGGGGAGCACAAGATGATCATGTTATGGAGGAAGAAGCACAACATGCCCCTCCGACTCAAGTTCCATCGACGATTCAAAGGAATCATCCCGTCGACCAGATATTGGGTGATATTAGCAAGGGAGTAACTACTCGCTCTAGATTAGTTAATTTCTGTGAGCATTACTCTTTTGTCTCTTCTATTGAGCCTTTCAGGGTAGAAGAGGCCTTGCTAGATCCGGACTGGGTGTTGGCCATGCAGGAGGAGCTCAACAATTTCAAGAGAAATGAAGTTTGGACACTGGTGCCACGTCCCAAGCAAAACGTTGTGGGAACCAAGTGGGTGTTCCGCAACAAACAGGACGAGCACGGGGTGGTGACAAGGAACAAGGCACGGCTTATGGCAAAAGGTTCTGCCCAAGTCGCAGGTTTGGACTTTGATGAGACTTTTGCTCCTGTAGCTAGGCTAGAGTTGTGATACCCGGTTTGCAAAGAGGAGAAGTGGAGGTTATTCTTTTTGTTCTTTTTCCTCATTCGGGTGATGCGCTTTGAGAATTTGGAATTTGTGGAAAATATTCACCTGTAAGACAGTAGAATTTCTTTGATTAGTTGTTTGTGACGGGGTCGGGAGCTGTCACATGGGTGAGTTGGGCCTTGAACCTTGATCCGACCCATTAGTCTCCCCTAACCCTAGCCGCCCCCCTTTCCCCTTGGGATTTTTGCAGCCGCCCCCTTCCCCTCCCCTTCCTCTTGGACATCACCCCTCCCCCCTCTTCCATCTTCTTTCTCCTCAAACCTTTGCAGCCCTCACCACCCAAAACCCTAGTCGCCCCCCCATTTCTCTTCCCCCCTCCAAGGTGCAACCCTCCTGCGTGTTCTCCGTCGTGTGGTTGCGATCTCAATTGGAGTTTGGAGGGAGGAAGAAGGAAGGAGGAAGGGAAGAACCCAAGGTGAATTCATGTTTAACTTTTGTTGTTTTTGTGCTGCAATCAATTGGATTATGCGTTTATCTTTGCGAATCGGTAGTGTAATACTCAAAAATTGTATACAAGAAATATAGAGTGAGTTCCTTATTTTATGTGTCTTATTTGCATCATAAAAAGAGCATACATAAAATTAAGAGTGATTAATTAAAACAAATGACACTAAAATAAAAGAAAATGCATCTTGATGGAGTTTTATATGTTTGTGCATTAAATAAAAATAATAAGGATAATAACAATGAGATAATAATTCTAAAGGTTGGATTAAACCCTAAATGGAAATTAGGGTTTGAAAATAAGGAAAAGAGAAGATATATGAAAATATAAATAAAATGTATAAATAAATATCTTCAGGCTTAGTATTTTTAATTGCAAAAATAGAGTTTATAAATGAAGAGCCACAAAGTTGAATTTAAATTTGAATATAGCTTGAGATTCAAATAAAAGGAAAATGGAATGAAAAAAAGAAGAAATTGCGCCTGGGCTGAAACCCTATCTCTCGGCCCAGCTTCACTTGCCCTCACCGCGCGCGCATGGCCCAAGTTACCAACCGAGGTGCCGACAGGTGGACCGCTTCGGTCAGCCGCGCGCTCGCTCGCGCCACTGACAAGGGAGCCCGCCTCGATAGTCACGGTGTCTCATGTTTTCTCGCGTGCGTTTCGCTGAAGGTGGGTCCGGGGCGACAAATCGTGCTTACCTGCTCCGCGGAAATGGCACCGTAGCTCAACTACCGCGCCGAACTCGTCGTGGCCGTGGTCGCCATATAGCCCGTCCCTCTAGCATGGGTTCATCTGCCGCGTTTGTCCTGCCTCCTTGTTGCATGGCGCTTGTGCTAGAACCGTGTGCCAGCACCATTGCGAGGGAGGGATGGTGAACAGGAAGGATTCACCAACACCGCCTTGGCCTCAACTGGCGTTCAGAGGTTCCACGGGGGCCTGGGTGCTTCGTGGCGTTGCGTAGAGTGCGCTCGTGGCCGAGGAAGGAAGGGACGACTAGCGGGTCGGCCGGAATTTCATCATCAGGACACGAGATCCACCGAGCGCCGTGGGTGGAGTTCATCGCTTCTTGAATCAATGTGAGTAGCCCTCGACGAAACCCTGTCGCGATTCGGTTTGTGTTTCCATGTTTAGATCGAAGTTCGGTCGGGAATTCGGGGCTTGGGGGAAACCCGACCATGGCGCCGCCGCGGTGCTTTCCTCCGTCGTGCCACCGCGTGGTTGGGGAGGAAGAAAGGCGCGTGGCCGTCGAATTCAGTGGGACGACTAGGATTAGCCCGCGGTACTGTTCGGCTGAGTTAACCTGGGACGTTGGATTCGGATCCGGCGTGCGCGAGTCGATCTGGGTATGGTGGAATCTGGGGCACCCATCTTGAATCCGACGACCAGGATCGGGCTCGGGCGTGGGCAGATCTCGGCCATGGATCCCGGATGCTAGGGTCGTGAGTGAAAGTAGTACAATATTCTAGGTCAAACTAATCCGGGCCGTCCGTGCATGATCGGACGTCTGTGGAACCGCCTTATCCCTTCGTTGGGTTGATTTGCGTCTGAACCCTTGTTCTTTTTGTAAATCAACCCGCTGTCCACTTAGCTAGGTTCTGAGTCTGGGAAATGTTTATGGATTAACCCCTGGGTTTTCTGGTAATGATGCGCTCGGTCAGGAATGCATAAAATCAAATAAATTAAATTGGAAAATACTTTTTAGAGTAAAAATAATAGCAGAAACTTAGTTAATTCATAGAAAATTCATAATAAGCCCAAAATCACTCCATTCCAGTTCCTAAAATTTTATAATATTATTCTCTATCATCTAGAGTCTCTATTTTGTCATGAAAACAGTAAGAAAATTAATTTCTCATTTAATCTTATTTCAAGCACATTAAACCTTAGGAAATTCATAACTTGAAATCCATAACTCCAAATTTAATGATTCTAGTTCCTATGATCTCATTTTAATGTGTAGATTTTCACTGTGTATTTTATTTACATGTTTGGTGTGATGTTAATTTTTGCTATACTATGTATGTATTGTGTTAATGCGAGTAGACGAGCAAGCCACTGTGGATTCTGAGGTTCAGCAAGTAGAAGTAGCTGAGCAGGAGCTCATTGAAGGCAAGTTGTGCCCTTGATCACTTCTTTTTACCCAGTCATGTTCTGATTAATCATAATGATCTGCATAGGTTAATTTTGATGGGACCCAACAGGTTACCCTAGTTTGATTATCTTTATACCTTGAATCCACTAAACTTTTTGGGTAGTATCTGCTATTGCTTTATGTGGTTTTGGGTATGAAGATTACACTATTCATGATTATAATTTTGTTATCAGTTGTTATTTATTGTTCATGTTAAGATCATTATGTTAATTGGAACATGGAGAACCACCTGGGAAAACAGTGCTACCACAAGGGTTTATGGACGCCCTTGGCTGATTAACTAGGAAAGCTAGTGGATGATTACCTTACCCGAAAGGGGCAAGGGCAGTAGGGGAGTGGTCAGTGTAGGGAGGTCCTTGGTTGATTTTGCTGCGATGGCGGTCAGTCGAGGGACTCCTGCACTGGAGCTTCCTATAAACTGTAGCGGGTTTTCTGAAGCTAGTGGAACTTTGTAAAGGCCTCGTAGTGTTACCCTGCCTCGCCTCCTCGGTAGAGGTGTATGGGATTGGCCGTCTCTTGGCAGATGGGTAACATGACTTGTGGGTAAAGATGTGCAACCTCTGTAGAGTGTAAAACTGGTATACTAGCCGTGCTCACGGTTATGAGCAGCTCGGACACTCACATGATTAATTTATGGAACTTAAATTAAATTTGTCATATGCATTGCATTGCAGGTGTTGTCGTTACTTTTGTTCTACTACTTTATTGGGTTGGTATTTACTTACACTTAGTAATTGCTAATAAAATTTTGACCAACTTTAAAAGCAATGCTCAGCTTCAACCATCCTCTTTGGTAAGCCTTACACTTCACGTGGGCTCCCACCTTTGGCGAGTTCATGCACATTATTCCCCACAACTTGTTGAGCGATGAACGTATGTGAGCTCACTCTTGCTATCTCACATCCCCACAGGTCAAGAACAGGTACCACAAGATGAGGCGCATGGAGGTTGATGCGATGTGTACGTGAGAGGTCTAGGTCGTCGTCTCCCAGTCAACTTTGGGTTGCTGGACCGTTGTCTCCTTATAAAGTAATTATTTATTTATTTTGTATAGAACTCCTGCTATGTAGTAAAGATGTGACATTCGATCCTGTGCCATGATTCATCATATGTGTGAGACTTGGTCCCAGCACACCTGGTGATTATGTTCGCGCCCGGGTCTTGGTGCTCCTAAAACCCGGGTGTGACAGGTAGAGGTGCTGTCCAGGAATTTTGTGAGTGGGTGGACAGCAGTAGTTTTAGGGATTTCTGGGAATTTTCGTGGGTTAATTAGTGGGAATCAGTGAGATAATCATGTAGAGCTTTGTCATACTTTCCAACAAGTACTTATGCGCTCGATTCGGAGTTATAATTTAGGAGATATCATTGTTTGAATCCGGATATGTTGCTGTCCAAAAAAAACAGATTTTTCAGGTGGGTGAACAGCAGTAGTATTAGCAGTTTCTGGGAATTTTTCGTGGGTAATTAGTGATAACCAGTATGATAATCATGTAGGGCTTTGTCTTATCTTTCCAATGAGTACTTATGCGCTTGATTTGGAATTATATCTTAAAAGATATCGTTGTTTGAATCCGGGTATGTCGCTGTCCAAAAGAGAAGAAAACAGATTACAGGGTTTATCTTGAGGACTGTTTTGGGCTAATTAGATGTTGGAATTTTATTATAAATTGTATACAAAACTTGTGGGGAATTTGATGTAGATGCCTCTGGAGTTTTTGGTTGTCACCACTGCTGTCATAATTTTAAAGTTATGAAATTATTAAGCAGCACCGCTGCAGTTTGGTGGGTGCGGGGAGAATTGTTACCCGTGGCGGGGTTTGAGATTGTGCGTAGGTGTGGCGTCGTTTATGAGGCTTATTATGTGAACTTGGTGCACTAAGTTGTGTGTCAAAAACAGGTGGTGGACTTCCGGATCGTACTTAGGGATTTGCCCAAACTTCCGGTGAAGGCAAGTAAAACAGTGATGGTTATTCCGTTTGTCGAATGAAGAGTCTTATACTTGATTATGTTTGTGCTATTTGTGTTCGTATTCATATTTCTAATTGAGTACCATCGTTGGAAGATATTCATGTTTTATTGATTACATATGTTGAGTTTGTGGTTTGATCATGTTACCCATGTGGTTTATTATGTGGAATGGGTGGAAGTATATGTCTAGCATATTTTGTTTGGGAAGAACTCATCAAGCACCTAGAGGGGGGGTGAATAGGTGATCCTGTAAAAACTTAAAACTTAAAGCCACAAACTTTATTAAGTGTTAGAGCAATAAAGCCAAATGGCTAGAGAGGAGTTCTTGCAAAACACAATAACCACAAAGATATCAACACATAGAGGCACAATAGTTTATCCCGTGGTTCGACCAAGTCCAACACTTGCCTACTCCACGTTGTGGCGTCCCAACGGACGAGGGTTGCAATCAACCCCTCTCAAGTGATCCAAAGATCTACTTGAATACCATGGTGTTTCTCTTCCTTTCACTATATCCCGTTTGCGAGGAATCTCCACAACTTGGAGTCTCTCGCCCTTACAAAAGATGATCACAAATGAACACGGAAGTAAGGATGGGATGAGCAACACATACAAGTCCATAGCAATACGCACACACACAAATCCAAGACTTGAGCTCAAATGAACATCACAAAGTTCTCACTAGAACGGAGCTCAAATCACTAAGAATGTCAAACGAGTGCGCAAAGACGAAGTGTGAATGATCAAGAATGCTCAAAGTATGCTTGGTGTCCTCCTTCATGCGCCTAGGGGTCTCTTTTATAGCCCCAAGGAAGCTAGGAGCCGTTGAGAGCATTCCAGGAAGGCAATTCTTGCCTTCGGTCGACTGGCGCACCGGACAGTCCGGTGCACCACTGGACAGGCATTGTTCACTGTCCGGTGCGGATTGCTTTCCTATTTTGGCGCAGCCGACCGTTGGCGATTTGGAGCCATTGGCGCACCGGACACTGTCCGGTGCACACCGGACAGTCCGGTGCTTCTTTCAGACCGTTGGCCCGGCCACGCGTCACGCGCGGATTGCGCGGCCGACCGTTGGCTCACCGGACAGTCCAGTGCACCACCGGACAGTTCGGTGAATTATAGTCGTACGCCGTTGATCGCTTCCCGAGAGCGACGACTTCGCCGTGGATGGCTCACCGGACAGTCCGGTGCACCACCGGACAGTCCGGTGATTTATAGCCGTAGACCACCGTCGAGTCTCGAGAGCGGACTGTTCACCGAGACTGGTCTTGGCACACCGGACACTGTCCGGTGCCCCACCGGACAGTCCGGTGCACCTAGATCGAAGCTGTCTTTAGCTGCACATTGTCTTTAGCTACACATTGTCAGCCCTTCATCAAGTCCAAATGGTCTCACATACCAATCACCTTCTCCCAGGGGGATCTTCAACTCAAGGATTATCCCCACAACGATGCAATGGTCATATCTTGTGTCATCAAGGGATTTCTGGTCCACAATGTTCTGGTGGACACAGGAAGTGCAGCGGATATCATTTTCCTGAAGGCTTTTAGACAAATGCAAGAGCTGGATGACAAGATACATGATGCAACACACCCCCTTTGTGGTTCCAGAGGAAGACAGATTGTGGCGCTCGGCAAGATAACCGTGTCGGTCACCTTCAGCTACGTTCACAACACAAGGATAGAACAGGTTGTCTTCGACATTGTTGATATGGAGTATCCGTAAAATGCAATCATTGGTCGAGGGACGCTCAATGCCTTCGAAGCAATACTACATCCAACATATCTTTGCATGAAGATACCTTCGGAACAAGGGCCCATTGCTGTACATGGGAGTCGAGAAGCTGCCAAGAAAGCCGAAGGAAGTTGGACGGATTCGAAGGCCATCCATAATATAGATGAAGCCAAAGTTCATCAGCAATATAAGCATAAAAGAGAAAAGGCTGCTTCGGCAGATCAACCAAAGCCCATGCTTTTGTGTGAAGACATTGCTGAGCAAAAAGTGCTATTGGGATCTCAATTATCTGACGAACAAGAGAAGACCTTTCTGAGATTTTTGTTCAACAACAAAGATGTTTTTGCTTGGTCAGCCAATGATCTCTATGGTGTTAATAGAGATATTATTGAGCACTCACTCAATGTAGACCCGTCCTTCGGACCAAGAAAGCACAAGCTTCGGAAAATGTCCGATGATAAAGCCGAAGGTGCACGAAACAAAGTGAAAAGACTTCTAAGTGCCGACGTTATCAGGGAAGTGACATACCCAGAGTGGCTGGCCAATACCGTCATGGTAAAGAAAGCTAATGGAAAATGGAGAATGTGTATTGACTTTACAGATCTCAAAAAGGCATGCCCGAAGGATGAATTCCCATTGCCAAGAATAGATTCCCTTGTGGATGCATCAGCTACTTCGGAGCTCATGAGCTTATTGGACTGCTACTCAGGCAATCATCAAATCTGTATGAAGAAGGACGATGAGCTGAAGACAAGCTTCATAACTCCTAGTGGGACCTATTGTTATCTTTGGATGCCTGAGGGGCTCAAGAATGCTGGAGGAAGCTTCAACAGAATGACTGCCAAAGTTCTTCACTCCCAACTTGGCAGAAATGTGCTGACATATGTTGATGATATCATAGTAAAGAGCACAAAACAAGAAAACCATGTTGCTGATTTGCAAGAGACATTTGCTAACTTCAGACGGGCTGGTCTTAAGCTAAACCTAGAAAATGCGTCTTTGGAGTGAAGAAGGGCAAGTTTCTTGGCTGCCTGGTATCAACAAAAGGTATTGAAGCTAACCTAAGCAAAATCGAAGCTATCCTTCGGATGGAACCACCAAATTCGAGAAAGGGGGCTAGAGGTTAGCAGGAAGGCTAGCATCATTGAACAGATTTATCTCAAGATCAGCAGAGAGGAACCTGCCCTTCTTTGAAGTATTGAAATCAGCCGAAGTCTTTCAATGGGGACCAGCTCAGGAGAAAGCCTTCGAAGAGCTGAAGCAGTATTTGATAGATCTAACAACTCTAACCCCACCTTTATCAGAAACTCCATTACTTCTATATGTGGCTGCTTCCCATGCTGTGGTTAGTGTGGCGCTTGTACAAGAGAAGCAGGATGGCCAAGCAAAGAAGCAAGCACCAGTATACTTTGTCTCCGAGGTACTCAGTCCCTCAAAGAAGAATTACACAGAGCTGGAGAAGGTACTGAATGCTGTACTGATGGCCTCCAGGAAGCTTCGGCATTACTTCCAAGCATATCACATAATAGTGCCTTCATCACAACCCCTGAAGTACATAATGAACAACAGAGAAGCTACAGGAAGGGTCAGAAAATGGGCTGCAGAACTCAATGAATTCACCATTGATTATGTCCATAGATGTTCAATCCAGTCCCAAGCGTTAGCAGACTTCATTGCTGATTAGACGCCAGGGGCTCAGGACGAAGAAAGAATTAGCGATGCCGAAGCTTGGACAGTATTTTGTGATGGGTCTTGGGGGACCTTCGGCGCAGGCGCAGCTGCCGTTCTAGTTGCACCATCTAAAGTCAGAACCTGTTATGTAGTAAAATTGGACTTCGGCTGCACAAATAATATTGTAGTGTATGAAGCCCTTCTCTTGGGGCTTCAGAAACTTAAGGCAATGGGTATAAGAAGGGCGATCCTCAAGACTGATTCACAAGTTATCTCGGGTCATGTAGACAAAAGCAGCAAAGCAACAGACCCGAAGCTTGAAAATTATTTAGATGCAGTCCGAAGGTTGGAAGCCTCATTTGAAGGTTTTTCTGTAAAGAATATCCCAAGGGGAGAAAATGAACATGCAGACTTATTAGCAAAATTAGCGGCCTAGGGGCTCCCATTACCTTCGGAAGTATTTTTTGAAACAATAAAGGCACCCTTGGTCGAGCTCATGAAAGAGCGGTGCTCACAATTTCACCAGTACATAGTGAAGATTGGAGGACTGAGATTGTATCTTTCCTCCAAGGCAATTGTCTTTCGGATGATGAAGTTTATAATAAAAGAATGGAAACAAGAGTAAGACCATATGTAATTATAGAAGGAGATTTATACAAGCACGGAGTCTGCTCTCCATTGCTCGAGTGCTTGTCTAGAGCCAAAGGTCAAGAATTGACGAAGGAAATACATGCTAGATTATGTGGGGCTCAGATTGGGTCTAGGCCTTTACTAGGGAAGGTTTTCAAACAAGGTTTTTACTGGCCGAAGGCAGCTTCGGATACCGCAGATTTGGTTCAAAAATGTGAAAATTGCCAAAGATGCGCCAGAGACCAGAAACAACCTTAGTCTCTAACCCAGTTAATATAGCCAACCTGGCCATTGCAAAGGTGGGGCCTGGATTTGCTAGGACCACTCCCACCAGCACAAGGCAACTTGAAATATGTAGTGGTGGCAGTGCAATACTTTTCTAAGTGGATTGAAGCAAAGCCCTTAGCCATAATAACTTTGGCCATGGTCCAGAAATTCTTTTGGCAGAGTATTGTTTGTCGCTTTGGTGTGCCAAAGGCAATAACAGTTGATAATGAAACTCAGTTTGATGCTAAACATTCAAAACATTTTGTAGCTAGATTGGTATAAAAATACACTTCACATCAGTGAGGCATCCAGAGTCAAATGGATTGGTAGAAAGAGAAAATGGAATCATACTAACAGGAATAATGAAGTCCATTTTCAACCAACCCAAAGGAAAGTGGCCAGACGAATTAATAAAAGTGGTGTGGAACCACAACACTGTTGTATCAAGGTCAACAGGATTTACCCCGTTCAAACTTCTGTTCGATGACTGTAACGCCCTGAATTTGGGGATAGAATTTTTTCTTCTTTTTACTCACCAAATTCAGGCGTTACTCCCTTTTTCTTTTCCCGTTTCGCTCCTTCTTTCCAATTTCAAAGCAGTATAGCGACTGGTGTCCATATCGTGTGTAACCAAAACCTAAGTTGACATGGGTGTTGCATCATGCTGAATCATATTTCTTTCGTCCGATGTCGTGTTTAGTCGCGTGTGTTGCTTAGTCTCGTTTCGGATTTTGCTTCGTGAATTGAATTCCGATCTGTGGTTGTGCGTGCCACGGGGTTTTGACCCACGGTGTGGCCCAGCCCAGCCCGGCCTGGCCCGGCTTCGGCCCACGCGCCCCTGGCGCCCTGCCCCTCCCCATGCGCGCGCCCCCCCTCCCCTAGTCTCTTCCCCTCATTCAATTCTCCCGCGCACAACTCCCTCTCCCTCCCACCTCTCTCTCTTCCCCGTGGTGCCCTAGGATTTGGAGACGCTGATCGCCGGAAATTGGATCCCCATGGTGAGCCCCCTCCTCTCTCTCTCTCCCCCTTCCTCTTCTTCCTCCTCTCCCCCACCCACACACCCTCCCCTGGCCGCGCCCCGTGTGCCCTCCCTGGCCGCGCCCTGCGTGCCGTCTCGGCCCCGCGCGCCCTCCCGGCCGCGCCCCGCGCGCCGTCTCGGCCCCGCGCCAGGTGGCCACCGCGTCCGCGCCCTGGCGTCCACAGTGGCCCCTCGCGTCTGTGCCCCTGCGGCTGTGTGCCCCGGTGGCCTCGCGCCCCGCGCGCCTGCGCGGCTCGCGTGCCCCCGGCGCGCACAGCGTGTTCGCGCGCGCGCGATTGTGTCGCGCGACGTTCAACTTTCAGTTTAATCCGTTTTCTTTATTTTAGTTTAGTCGATGTGCTGCGTCGCGCGCTTCGTCGCGTGACGATTCATTTTAAATTCATCTTTATTAATGAGCTGTGTCGCGCGCTTCGTCGCACGACGTTTCATTTTAAATTCAGTTCAGATGACGTATGCCGTCGTGCGTTTCGTCGCGCGACGCTTAACGTTTATTTATAATTAATGCAAGAGTCTTGTTGCACGCCCCGTCGCGCGACGGGTCGTTTATTGCTTAATTCAATTTAAGTGCTGTGTCGCGCGTCTCGCCGCGCGACAATCCTTTTAATTTACCTTAATCTATTTATAATAATTAAATATGGAATTAGACTTTACCTTATGCTTAACGCGATAGCTTAATTAATACCATTCTGTTTAGACGAGTATTTTAATTTGTAATCGCATGACGTGATCGCTCTTCGACCATGGCCTCGATCGTTACTTTCTCTTTCTCGCTTAGTCGTAGGTGTGAGCCCTGCGTCGAAAGTCTGTCTATTTATTGCATTATATTGTTTGGTGTACTGTTCTTTTGTATTAAAACTTGTGGAATGTATGTTTGAAACTCGTATAGATAACGGTCAGTTGGCGGAGTCTGAAGGAGTTGCAGGTGAAGACCCTGAGCAGCAGCTGGTTGGTGAAGGCAAGTGTCCCTTGACCCATCTATGTCCTATACATTTTATAATTCACTCCCCGCATTTACACAATTTATACCTAAGGATTGACTAGCTTTTGTTTATCTTGTCCTTGTTTACCTATTCTAGTTAGGTTATTATGGTTTAGCTTTATGCTAGTGCTTCACATTAATCAATGAACATGATGAGATTATCTATGATACGCTATTTTCCCTTTTGATTATGATGATGGTACTTGTGACCCTTAAGGGGACTCGAGCTGTTTCTCGAGTGCCTCTCCGTAAGGATCTGTTCGTTGGATGACTGCTTGGGAAAACAGTGCAACCATGAGGGTGGAGTGGGACGCCCTTAGCTGAGTAATTAGAGGAACTGGGGTGTAGTTCGCTTCGCCGTCGTGCCGTTAATGGGGCTCGGTGTATGCGGCTCGCTCTGCCAAGGTTGGTTCGCCCCTTGGGGAGGAGTGCGGTGCATTTAGGAAACCTAACGGGTGGCTACAACCCCAGGGAATCTTTGTAAAGGCTACGTAGTGAGACCCTGCCTATTCACCTTGGTAGTGTTTAAGGGTTTGATCGGCCCGAGGCAAAAGGGAATCACAGCTTGTGGGTAAAGTGCGCAACCTCTGCAGAGTGTTATGAAACTGATATATCAGCCGTGCTCACGGTTATGAGCGGCCAAGGGAGCTCCATTGATTAGAGATACTTGATCAGAGATGTGTGGTTTACAGGTGGTGACGAGGATGATGGTTTTGATTATGACTATGGTACTGGTAAGTGGTATTCTTTCCGTTTGGAAAGGGTACAACGGGTTAATAACTTGGGTTAATGCTAAAATATGGCTTTCTACTAGTAAGTAATAATCTGACCAACTAAAAGCAACTGCTTGACTTAACTCCACATAAAGCTAGTCCACTACAGCCAAATGGGACATATTGCTGAGTATGTTGATGTGTACTCACCCTTGCTTTACACACCAAACCCCCCTCAGGTTGTCCGCGTTGCAACCACTGCTCAGGTGAAGGTGAAGCCGTGGAGGAGGACTTCCAGGAGTTTCAAGGGTACGATGAGTTCTAGGCATGGGTTAGCGACAAACCCCCAGTCGGCTGCCTGTGTAGGCCGTGTGTATCTACGTTTCTTTTCCGCACTTTGATTATTATTAAAGACTATGTGGATGTCTCGGATATCATGATGTAATCGACTATTATACCCTCTTTTATGTCATTATTTGAGCACTGTGTGATGAAGTCCAGTTATGTAACTGTTGTATACGTGAATTGCTGATCCTAGCACATACATGGTTCGCATTCGGTTTGCCTTCTAAAACCGGGTGTGACATAGGTGGTATCAAAGCCGTGCTGACTGTAGGACCGCTAACCTAGAGTAAAATAGTCGTTCTAAGGATTATAGACCCCTATTATCACCTTGACTTTGGTATCCCTTCAAAAGTTGGTTATATCGACCAAACCTATGTTCTACTATATATTATTATACCTTGCTGAAAATTTTGTTTTATTCTAATTCCTCATTTATTTATGGTCTACTTGCTGGTCATATTAGTTCTGTTCTCACTCTTGTGCTTACGGTGTCTTTTGTAGATGGCTCGTCTTAGACACACTACACGGAATTCAGTCATTCCTTTCTTGCCTTCTCGTCTCGCTGAGCGTCCGCTTCGCCGTCCAGTGACTGGTCAGTCTAGCCATTTGGAGAGGCTACACCACCGCCTGCACGAGGAGCAGGAGCATCAACGATAGGAGCTGGAGTAGCAGGACTCTTGTTTCTCGCTTCGGCAGGAGATAGAGTCTATGAGGAGCTGCTCCCCTGTGCTCCTGCTAGAGGCGCCCCCTGTACCACCACTGAGCGCCCCAGCCGCTAGAGTAGCTGCTGGAGGAGACCTAGACGACGGAGGTGGCGACAGCAGCTCGAGCCACAGCACCAACCTTTCAGAGGAGCAGGAACTGGAAGGATGGGTTGTCCGACCCATCACCCGTGACGCCGCTCACGGGTGTAACTTCCACGACGCGCTCGACACCCTGCTACGCCGGGCACTTGACCGGCGTACTTGGTCTATCGAGTATCGCTGTGTTGTCTTCCAGCACAGTCGCGGGGTTTACCCGGACCGCTGGGAGGCGACCTGCTTAGTGTGTCGTCCGGAGAACAGTCTCCAGGGTGCGAAGGTCTGCTCAGAGCACTATTCCATCTCTGAGTGGGACTCAGCTGAGGCGGCCATGCAAGATGTCGCACGGCATGCGCTTTTGCACTACTACTTAGTGCTCGATGGGGTAGCTGATGGTCTCAACCTAAAGTATTACCCCCGCCGCCCATTTGGCAGCACAGGAGGCGTGGTTGTCTCACCTGTTAGTGAGGACAATCCTAGGTTGAGTAGCACAGTCAACCTAGCCGCCGTGCTAAACACGGAGCTGGACCATGCATTAGATGAGCTGAGTAGGGCTCGTGCTGAGGTCGCCCAGCTGCGGGTTGAGCGTGCGGAGCATCGTCACCTGGAGGATGGCTCCCCCACTCCCGTCGGGACTCAGCACCCGTACCGCTCACCTCAGCGTGGACACCATGCTTATGGCAACCTCGAGTGCAGGACCAAGATAAATTTAGAACCATAGATCGTTAGCGTTAGATCTTGTAATTAATACGAAAATATATACATAGAAGCTATAGCCTTAGTATCAGTCTTACTCTTAGTTAGTCTTACTTAGATAGGGTAGTTTGCTTATCCTGTGCCTTTATGTTTGTCATGATGAACTATGTTGGATTTGGATCCTTGTAATGACTGTCGCCAGGATGTAGACATCCCCTGCACTTTGGTTTACCTGTTGAATGTTAATAAAATTAGTTACCTAGTTGGGAAGCTCTTTTGTTCTACTTTCCTCTTTATCTGAGAAGCTGCGTTGGTCTGTGTTGGAGTCAGTGAAGATGTTCATCTGTTCAGTGTTGTGGAAGGATATTATACTCTTTTCTTATGCTGCAAGTTGCAGGATCAGTTCTGATGTGAGATTGCATTCTGCAGATGTCAGACAACAGGCGCAGAGGAGGAAGGCGTGCTCAGCAGGAGCAGGCAGCCCCGTAGGATGAGGCACCCCGTCAGCAGCTGCCACCCCCGCCCCCGATGACCATCGAGCAGATGTTCCTAATGCAGACTCAGGCAGTTCAAGCCATCGGTCAGACTCTGGCCGCCATTCAGCATTAGCAGCAGCAGCAGCCACCACCTCAGCCTCAGATGCCTCAGATGCCCAGGGACAAGTGTGCTGAATTCATGAGAGGTCATCCCCCGGTGTTCGCTCACTCTTCTGACCCCGTGGATGCTGAAGATTGGCTGCGCACTGTGGAGCGGGAGTTGCACACCGCCCAGTGCGACGACAGGGAGAAAGTTCTGTATGGTCCCCGTCTGTTGAGAGGAACAACCCAGTCTTGGTGGGAGTCTTACCTTGCTATCCATGCCAACCCTGACACTATTACCTGGGAGGAATACAGAGACAATTTCCGCCAGTACCATGTTCCCGCAGGCCTGATGACAGTGAAGAAGGAGGAGTTCCTGGAGCTCAAGCAAGGGACTATGTCTGTTAGTGAGTACCGAGGCAAGTTTCTGCAGCTGTCCCGCTATGCTCCTGAAGATGTCAACATAGATGCCAAGAGGCAGTACCGCTTCTTGAGAGGCTTAGTTGACCCTTTATAGTATCAGCTGATGAATCATAGCTTCCCCACATTTCAGCACCTGATTGATAGAGCGATCATGACAGAGAGGAAGCGCAAAGAGATAAAGGATCGCAAGCGTAAGATCAGTGGACCCTAGCCTGGAAGCAGCAATCGTCCTCCTAGGCAACCCACCTCAGCAGTTGTCACACCCGGCTTTAAGGAACAAAGCCAGGTGCATCTCATACATGCGCCAAGAAGACAACATATATAATAACAGAGTGCATAGAGATAAATGTCACAATACATTAGAGTATTTAATACATAGCGGAAGACTTACAAAATAAATTATAAATATAAAATGAACTAAGGATCACGGCGCCAATGTCAACTGAGAAACGCCACCTAGATCAGACCAAACTCCTCGATACTTGACTCCACTTGAAACCACCTGTTCTTCTCCTGTGGGGGGTGTGAGACAGCAAAAGTGAGCTCACATACGTTCATAGCTCAACAAGTCGTGGGGAATAATGTGGCATGAACTCACCAAAGGTGGGAGTTCATGAAGTGTAAGGCTAATCAATGAAGTAAAGGCTGAAGCTGAGCATTGCTTTTATAAGTTGGTCAAAAAATTTTATTAGCAATTACTAAGTGTAAGTAAATACCAAACCTTAATAATAATAAATAAAAGTAATAGTAAAATAATCCCAAATGCGATGCAAATGTCAAATTGAATTTAAGTTCCATAATTAATCATGTGAGGATCTGAGCCGCTCATGACCGTGAGCACGGCTAGTATACTAGTTTTACACTCAGTAGAGGTTGCGCATCTTTACCCACAAGTCATGTTACCCATCTGCCAAGAGACGGCCAATCCCATACACCTCTACCGAGGAGGCGAGGCAGGGTAACACTACGAGGCCTTTACAAAGTTCCACTAGCTTCAGAAATCCCGCTACAGTTTATAGGAAGCTCTAGTGCAGGGTTCTTGCCTGACCGCCATCGCAGCAAAATCAACCAAGGACCTCCCTACACTGACCACTCCCCTACTGCCCTTGCCCCTTTCGGGTAAGGAAGACCTCCACTAGCTTTCCTAGTTAATCAGCCAAGGGCGTCCCATTAAACCCTTGTGGTAGCACTGTTTTCCCGGGTGGTCGCTCCATGTTCCCATTAATTTAATGATCTTAACATGAATAGTAATAATAACAAGATAATAACAGAATAATCATAAGTAGTGTATCTCCATACCCAATCCACATAAAGCAATAGCAAGTACTACCCAAAAATATTTCAGGGGTGAACAAGGTATAGAGGTAATCAAAACTGGGGTAACATAAAGGATCCCATCAAAATTAACCTATGCAGATCATTAAAATTAATAAGAACATGGCTGGGAAAAGTAAGTGATCAAGGGCACAACTTGCCTTCAATGAGCTCCTGCTCAGCTACCTCTACTTGTTGAACCTTATTTTCCAAAGTGGCTTGCTCGTCTATTCGCATCAACACAATACATACATAGTATAGCCAAAATCAACATCACACCAAACATGTAAATAAAATATACAGTAAAAATCTACACATTAAAATGAGATCATAGGAACTGGAATCACTAAATTTGGAGTTATAGAATTCAAGTTATGAATTTCCTAAAGTTTAATGTGATTAAAATAGGATTAGATGAGAAATTAATTTTCTAACTGAGTTCATGTCAAAACAGAGACACTAAATGATAGACAACAATATTACAAAATTATAGGAAGTGGAATGGATTAATTTGGAGCTATAATGAATTTTCTATGCATTTTACAAATTCTAACACTTATTTATACATTAAAAATCAATTTATGTGATTATTTTCCTATTTCCATTACTCTCTGGATTGGGCGCTAAAATCTGAAAAGTGCAGGGGCCCTGGCGCTAAATATGCTAAGACACAGACCACTGTGCTACGGACTGCGGGTTGATTCTTGTAAACCCTAGGGGCTCTTTAGCAAGATTGACTCGGCTGAAGGGCTACGGGCGATTCTCGGCCGTTGGATCACCAGCCGAGGGCTCAGATCAGATCTGGATTGCGCCGAAGCGGTACGCTCGGCTGACTGTTGGATCAAAGATCTACGGTAAGGATTTAATTAGTGCGAGATCTAAACCTATCCGCGTGATGAAGATCCAACGGTGTGGATCAATCCGAGCGAAGGGAAAACGCAGCGCCTCATCTCAGCCGTTCACTACGAAACCAACGACGCGCAACCGTCTCCTCCCCTGGATCCCAAGCGCGGCGGCGCACACCCTCCGCGGCGGCCAGCGCCGGCGAACCATACGATCAGGCGGACCGGTGCCCCCCAAGCACAACCGAAGGTACCAACAAGAACATAACTGCACAAGGAATGCGCTAGAGGCTTTATTACCGTGTATTGAGTAGTGTGGTGTTTCCCCGACCAGAAATGGTGGCCGCGAGATAGAGGATGCGCGGAGATGAGAAATCCCCGACCAATGCTTGCAAATCCCGCCCGGCGCAACCACGGATACGTTGTAGGCGACCCTGCAAGACTTCACGGACCAACACCGAGGGTTCCCCGCCAACGAAAACGCACCACCGTGCGCGGCGGCTTCACCTTCCGCGCTAGAGTTTGCACGGTCAAATTGGAGAGCACGAGTGGATGGTTCGAGGTCGCTGGTGGTTGAGAGGAGAGCGGAGGGGGTTTGGCTTCGATGTTATAGGGCATCCGCGAGGTAAGTGGAGCTGGTGACGCGAATTGCGCAAGGTTCGGTTGCAACCGAACGACGCGAGGAAGGGGGAGACGAGTCTGACACCGGAGCCCCACACGCCAGTGTCGCAATGCAGCATCCACGCGCGAATGAGCACGAGTCTGGCAAGTGGGTCCCGCGCGCCAGTGAAATGGTGGAAACAGCGCGGGCGCGACGACGGGAAAAAGAAAAGTGGGCCATGGGGGAGTAGAAGGAAAGTGGAGATGGGCCAAAAATGAAGTCGTGGCCCAGTTAGGTTAGTTTTGTTTTATTCTTTTCTTTTCCATTTCTTTTCTCCATTTTCAAATCCAATTTGAATTCAAGTTTAATTCAAACTTTTGTGGCTCATCATTACAAATTATATTGGTGATATTAGAGGTACAAATTCTGTGGATAGTTATTTATATATATATTATTTATTATTCATCTCCTTTATCTTTTCTTATTTCCAAACCCTAATTTCAATTTAGGGTTTAATCCAACTTTTAGGATTATTATCTCATTATTATTGCCCTTATTATTTTATTTAATGCACAAACATATAAACTCCAACATGATGCATTTTCTTTTATTTTAGTATCATTTGTTTTAATTTAATCACTCTTAGTTATATGTGTGCTCTTTTTATGATGCAAATATGGCACATAAAATTGAGGATATCTCTCTATTGTTCTTTGTATACAACTTTGAGTATTACAAATCCTACCCCCCTTAAAAATAATCTCGTCCTCGAGATTTAAGAAGATCTAGGGAAAAGGTGGGGAAAATCTATGCGAAGCTCTTCTTCTCTCTCCCATGTTGCTTCATCCTCACCGTGGTGGCTCCATTGCACTTTGCACATCTTTATAACCTTATTCCTCGTGACTCAAGTCAAAGTATCCAAAATCTTGATGGGGTACTCAGCATAAGTCAAATCTTCTTGAACACTAAGGTCTTCCATTGGTAATTGTTCCTCAGGTACCCTGAGACATTTCTTCAGCTGAGATACATGGAATACATCATGAACATCCGCGAGATGATCCGGTAACTCCATTTGGTATGCTACTTCTCCCACTCGCTTTAAGATTAAGAAGGGTCCAATAAAGCGAGGGGACAACTTTCCTTTGACTTTAAACCTTCTCATACCCCGGAGTGGTGTCACCTTCAAATAGACATAATCTCCTTCCTTAAACTCAAGCAGTCTTCTCCGGGTATCAGCATAACTTTTCTGCCTGGACTGTGCGGTTCTCAAATTCTCCCTTATCTGCTGAACTTGTTCCTCTGCTTCTTGTATAATCTCAGGCCCAAACAACTGCCTTTCACCAGTTTGATCCCAATACAATGGAGTCCTGCACTTTCTGCCATACAAAGCCTCAAACGGTGACATCTTCAAACTGGCCTGATAGCTATTATTATATGAGAACTCAGCATAAGGTAGACTCTTGTCCCAACTACTACCATGCTGAAGGGTACAAGCTCTCAACATGTATTCCCATACTTGATTAGTCCTTTCAGTCTGTCCATCAGTATGAGGTAGGCCAAACTAAAATTCAACTTTGCATCCATATTCTTATGAAAACTTTTCCAAAATCTGGAGGTAAACTGTGAACCTCTATCCAAAATGATCTTCTTTGGTACTCCATGTAAACACACAATCTGGGTCATATATAACTCTACCAATTGAGATCTCTTATAAGTGGTCTTGACTGGAATGAAATGAGCCACTTTGGTCAGTCTATCCATAATAACCCATATAGAGTCGTATCCTTTCGAGGTGCGAGGCAATCCAGTAATGAAATCCATACCAATCTCTTCCCACTTCCACTCGGGTATCTTCAGTGGATGCAATAGTCCAGCTGGCCTCTGGTGTTCAGCCTTAACTCTTTGACCTACATCGCACATAGCCACATGTGCAGCCACATCTCTTTTCAATCCATACCACCAATACTTCCGCTTCAAATCCTGATACATCTTAGTACTGCCAGGATGAATAGAATAATCTGAATCATGGGCCTCCTTTAAAATAGTCTCTTGAAGGCTTTCAATATCAGGAACACACATCCTGTCCTTGAACCATACGGTGCCCTGCTCATCTTCCGTGAATTCCGGAACTCGACCTTTAGTAATCAGATCCTTAATCTCTTCTATTTTAGCATCACCAATTTGACCTTTGTGGATTTCTTGCTCCAAAGTAGGTTCCACATCAATAGTAACTCCTTCAGTATGAGCAACTATCCCCAGGTTAAGTCTCCTGAAATCCTCAACAATCTCATCGGGTAGCTGGGCAACAATAGCTGAATGAACATGCTCCTTGCGACTCAAGGCATCTGCAACCAAATTTGCCTTGCCCGGGTGATAGTGAATCTCCAAATCATAATCCTTAATAAGCTCCAACCAACAACATTGCCTAAGGTTGAGATCCTTCTGAGTGAATATATACTTCAGACTTTTATGATCCGTATATACTTGGCACTTGGTCCCCATGATATAATGTCTCCAAATCTTAAGCGCATGCACAACGGCTGCCACTTCCAAGTCATGAGTGGGGTAGTTCAATTCATGTTTGCGTAACTGACGAGAAGCATAGGCAATCACATGTCCTTCTTGCATGAGCACACATCCTAAGCCTTGGCCACATGCATCACAATAGATATCAAATCCTTTCTGTAAGTCTAGCATAACCAATACTAGTGGCGACATTAATCTTTTCTTCAATTGCTCAAAGCTGTCTTGGCACTTCTCGTCCCACTTAAATTCTCTTCCTTTCTCCAAAAGCGATGTCATAGGCTTGGCAATCTTAAAGAATCCTTCAATAAATCTCCGATAATAGCCTGCTAATCCCAAGAAACTCCGAATCTCAGTAACTGTAGTGGGTACTCTCCACTCCATTATCTCCTTAACTTTAGCAGGATCCACTAATATTCCTCCATTAGAAATGATATGTCCAAGAAAGGGCACCTTGCCAATCCAAAACTCGCATTAGCTATACTTGGCATAGAGTTGATTATCTCGCAACTTTTGTAGCACCAACCTTAGATGTTGTTCATGATCACTTTCATTCTTAGAATAGATAAGAATATCGTCGATGAACACTACGACGAATCTGTCCAAATACTCCATAAACACCTTGTTCATCAAATTCATGAAATAAGCCGGTGCATTGGTTAATCCAAATGACATGACAGTGAACTCATATAATCCATATCGGGTTGAGAAAGCCGTCTTAGGAATGTCCGAGGGTCTAATCTTCATCTGATGGTATCCCGATCGGAGATCAATCTTCGAGAATACCCTGGCACCTCTCATCTGATCAAACAAATCCTCAATACGGGGTAATGGATACCTGTTCTTCACAGTGACATCATTAAGGGTCCTATAATCCACGCACATCCCTTGCGATCCATCTTTCTTCTGTACGAATAGAACCGGTGCTCCACCAGGTGAAGAATCCAAACGAATGTACCCAGCCTCATGTAACTTCGTTAACTGCTTCTTAAGTTCCTTTAGCTCTTCTACGGACATCCTGTATGACCGTTTGGGAGTAGGAGTAGTCCCAGGTAAGAGATCAATGACAACTCAACTTCCCTATCTAGTGGCATCCCTGGTAACTCCTCTGGAAAGACATCCGGATAATCTCTAACCACACAGATGTTGACACCAACAAACTTCCCATCTACTAAGAATGTCGCTAGTCTGATGGTGGTAGTTACTGCAATTTCAACTTCAAAGCTTTCTCCTTTAGAACTGGTGAGTTCTACGGTTCCCTTAGCACAGTGTATAAACTACCTTTGCCTTTCTTAACCATGACATACAAGGATCAAGTCTATACTGCTCTCTTCTAACACTATGGTTTGCCCATCTGGGTTAGAAACACGGGGTAAGAAAGGAAGAATTGTAGACAAGGCAAGTAATTACAAGGAATGTTACTTCGGCGGATTTATTAGCTAAGTAGATTAGTGTGTCACCTACTAAAGCTAATACATTATCTTATGGTGGTACATGCTAAGATGCCCGTCTATACTATTTCACTCAATCAAAGAAGCAAATCAGACATTGATCATCAGAACAATCAATCAACAGTTTTAAATAGAAAAAAATAGTTTTAATTTCGTCTTAGGTTCCCTATCTCTTAAGAAGATCATAGTGGCAGAATTCCAGGGTGTGAAATCCATCTTGTCTTAGAGTAGTAAAGGTAAGAATAATCAGAGTAGAGTAGCACAAGGTGAGACAGGTTCAAGATAGGGTAAGTATGGAATGAATCAGAGTAAGATAAGTAGATAAGGGTTTTGTCCATTTCTATCTAGGTTTCGTCCTACAGTCAACATTTCCTCTGATACCACTTCTGTCACACCCGGCTTTAAGGAACAAAGCCAGGTGCATCTCATACATGCGCCAAGAAGACAA
Organism: Zea luxurians; assembly: GCA_029449295.1. NCBI lineage: Eukaryota > Viridiplantae > Streptophyta > Magnoliopsida > Poales > Poaceae > Zea > Zea luxurians. The sequence continues at coordinate 35,222,057 of JAOPSE010000001.1, read as the reverse complement.
CATATATAATAACAGAGTGCATAGAGATAAATGTCACAATACATCAGAGTATTTAATACATAGCGGAAGACTTACAAAATAAATTATAAATATAAAATGAACTAAGGATCGCGGCGCCAATGTCAACTGAGAAACGCCACCTAGATCAGATCAAACTCCTCGATACTTGACTCCACTTGAAACCACCTGTTCTTCTCCTGTGGGGGGGTGAGACAGCAAAAGTGAGCTCACATACGTTCATAGCTCAACAAGTCGTGGGGAATAATGTGGCATGAACTCGCCAAAGGTGGGAGTTCATGAAGTGTAAGGCTAATCAATGAAGTAAAGGCTGAAGCTGAGCATTGCTTTTATAAGTTGGTCAAAATTTTATTAGCAATTACTAAGTGTAAGTAAATACCAAACCTTAATAATAATAAAGAAAAGTAATAGTAAAATAATCCCAAATGCGATGCAAATGTCAAATTGAATTTAAGTTCCATAATTAATCATGTGAGGGTCCGAGCCGCTCATGACCGTGAGCACGGCTAGTATACTAGTTTTACACTCTGCAGAGGTTGCGCATCTTTACCCACAAGTCATGTTACCCATCTGCCAAGAGATGGCCAATCCCATACACCTCTACCGAGGAGGCGAGGCAGGGTAACACTACGAGGCCTTTACAAAGTTCCACTAGCTTCAGAAATCCCGCTACAGTTTATAGGAAGCTCTAGTGCAGGGTTCTTGCCTGACCGCCATCGCAGCAAAATCAACCAAGGACCTCCCTACGCTGACCACTCCCCTACTGCCCTTGCCCCTTTCGGGTAAGGAAGACCTCCACTAGCTTTCCTAGTTAATCAGCCAAGGGCGTCCCATTAAACCCTTGTGGTAGCACTGTTTTCCCGGGTGGTCGCTCCATGTTCCCATTAATTTAATGATCTTAACATGAATAGTAATAATAACAAGATAATAACAGAATAATCATGAGTAGTGTATCTCCATACCCAATCCACATAAAGCAATAGCAAGTACTACCCAAAAATATTTCAGGGGTGAACAAGGTATAGAGGTAATCAAAACTGGGGTAACATAAAGGATCCCATCAAAATTAACCTATGCAGATCATTAAAATTACTAAGAACATGGCTGGGAAAAGTAAGTGATCAAGGGCACAACTTGCCTTCAATGAGCTCCTGCTCAGCTACCTCTACTTGTTGAACCTTAGTTTCCACAGTGGCTTGCTCGTCTATTCGCATCAACACAATACATACATAGTATAGCCAAAATCAACATCACACCAAACATGTAAATAAAATATACAGTAAAAATCTACACATTAAAATGAGATCATAGGAACTGGAATCACTAAATTTGGAGTTATAGAATTCAAGTTATGAATTTCCTAAAGTTTAATGTGATTAAAATAGGATTAGATGAGAAATTAATTTTCTAACTGAGTTCATGTCAAAACAGAGACACTAAATGATAGACAACAATATTACAAAATTATAGGAAGTGGAATGGATTAATTTGGAGCTAAAATGAATTTTCTATGCATTTTACAAGTTCTAACACTTATTTATACATTAAAAATCAATTTATGTGATTATTTTCCTATTTCCATTACTCTCTGGATTGGGCGCTAAAATCTGAAAAGTGCAGGGGCCCTGGCGCTAAATATGCTGAGACACAGACCACTGTGCTACGGACTGTGGGTTGATTCTTGTAAACCCTAGGGGCTCTTTAGCAAGACTGACTCGGCTGAAGGGCTACGAGCGATTCTCGGCTGTTGGATCACCAGCCGAGGGCTCAGATCAGATCTGGATTGCGCCGAAGCGGTACGCTCGGCTGACTGTTGGATCAAAGATCTACGGTAAGGATTTAATTAGTGCGAGATCTAAACCTATCCGCGCGATGAAGATCCAACGGTGTGGATCAATCCGAGCGAAGGGAAAACGCAGCGCCTCATCTCAGTCGTTCACTACGAAACCAACGACGCGCAACCGTCTCCTCCCCTGGATCCCGAGCGCGGCGGCGCACACCCTCCGCGGCAGCCAGCGCCGGCGAACCATATGATCAGGCGGACCGGTGTCCCCCAAGCACAACCGAAGGTACCAACAAGAACATAACTGCACAAGGAATGCGCCAGAGGCTTTATTACCGTGTATTGAGTAGTGTGGTGTTTCCCTGACCAGAAATGGCGGCCGCGAGATAGAGGATGCGCGGAGACGAGAAATCCCCGACCAATGCTTGCAAATCCCGCCCGGCGCAACCACGGATACGTTGTAGGCGACCCTGCAAGACTTCACGGACCAACACCAAGGGTTCCCCGCCAACGAAAACGCACCACCGTGCGCGGCGGCTTCACCTTCCGCGCTGGAGTTTGCACGGTCAAATTGGAGAGCACGAGTGGATGGTTCGAGGTCGCTGGTGGTTGAGAGGAGAGCGGAGGGGGTTTGGCTTCGATGTTATAGGGCGTCCGCGAGGTAAGTGGAGCTGGTGACGCGAATTGCACGCGGTTCGGTTGCAACCGAACGACGCGAGGAAGGGGGAGACGAGTCTGACACCGGAGCCCCACACGCTAGTGTCGCAATGCAGCATCCGCGCGCGAATGAGCACGGGTCTGGCAAGTGGGTCCCGCGCGCAAGTGAAACGGTGGAAACAGCGCGGGCGCGACGACGGGAAAAAGAAAAGTGGGCCGTGGGGGAGTAGAAGGAAAGTGGAGATGGGCCAAAAATGAAGTCGTGGCCCAGTTAGGTTAGTTTTGTTTTATTCTTTTCTTTTCCATTTCTTTTCTCCATTTTCAAATCCAATTTGAATTCAAGTTTAATTCAAACTTTTGTGGCTCATCATTACAAATTATATTGGTGATATTAGAGGTACAAATTCTGTGGATAGTTATTTATATATATATTATTTATTATTCATCTCCTTTATCTTTTCTTATTTCCAAACCCTAATTTCAATTTAGGGTTTAATCCAACTTTTAGGATTATTATCTCATTATTATTGCCCTTATTATTTTATTTAATGCACAAACATATAAACTCCAACATGATGCATTTTCTTTTATTTTAGTATCATTTGTTTTAATTTAATCACTCTTAGTTATATGTGTGCTCTTTTTATGATGCAAATATGGCACATAAAATTGAGGATATCTCTCTATTGTTCTTTGTATACAACTTTGAGTATTACAGCAGTTCAGGCAGAACTAGCGCCCAGCTCAGCAGCAGCAGTTTCAAAGGTAGTACCCTCAGCACCAGCAGCAGAATCGCCAGAACAACCAGTCAGGAGGAGGTTAGTTCCAGAGGCAGAATCAGTAGGCACCTTGTCTTCTCGCCCTAGCAACCAACCAGAGCAGTCAGGCAGCACTAGTACAGGGTGGAAACAGAGCATGTTTCCATTGTGGAGAGCAAGGCCATTGGGTGATGCAATGTCCGAAGAAGGCAGCCTAGCAGCAGTCAGGCCCCAGTGCCCCAGCAAAGCAGAATGTGTCTCAGCCTGGAGCAGGCAACCACTCTCAGCCACGCTATAACCATGGGAGACTGAATCACTTAGAGGCTGAAGCAGTTCAGGAAACCCCCGGCATGATAGTAGGTATGTTTTTAGTCGACTCCCATATTGCAGAAGTGTTATTTGATACTGGAGCAACACATTCATTTATTACTACATCATGGGTAGAAGCACATAATCTTCCAATCACTACCATGTCAACCCCCATCCAAATTGACTCAGCGGGTGGTAGAATTCGAGCCGATAGCATTTGCTTGAATGTAAGTGTGGAAATAAGGGGGATAGCGTTTCCCGCTAATCTCATAGTAATGGGTACTCAGGGAATAGATGTCATCCTAGGGATGAATTGGCTAGATAAGTACCAAGCAATTATCAGCTGTGATAAGAGGACAATTAAGTTGATGTCCCCACTAAGAGAAGAAGTGGTAGCCGAGTTAGTCTCACCTGAGCCAAGGAAAGGAAGTTGCCATCAGATGGCTATTGATAGCAAAGAGCTAGATTCACTCGAGATTATCAAAGTGGTGTCCGAATTCCTAGATGTGTTCCCGGAAGACTTACCGGCATGCCACCTGAGCGGAAAGTTGAGTTTGCTATAGAGCTTCTTCCTGGCACTACCCCCATTTCTAAAAGAGCCTACAGAATTTCTAGACCAGAGTTGGTTGAGCTTAAGAAGCAGATCGATGAGCTGTCAAAGAAAGGTTACATCCGGCCAAGCACCTCGCCTTGGGCCGCCCCTGTCCTATTCGTGGAGAAGAAAGATGGCACCAGAAGGATGTGTATCAATTATCGAGCTCTGAATGAAGTCACGATCAAGAACAAGTACCCCTTGCCCAGAATAGAAGATCTATTTGACCAGTTGAGAGGAGCCAGCGTGTTCTCAAAGATAGATCTGAGGTCAGGTTATCATCAGCTCAAGATTCGACCTTTAGACATTCCGAAGATGGCATTCATTACCAATTATGGGTTGTATGAGTTCACTGTTATGTCTTTTGGTCTAACGAATGCACCAGCCTTCTTCATGAATCTGATGAACAATGTATTCATGGATTATCTTGACAAGTTTGTGGTTGTATTTATTGATGATATTCTTATATATTCCCAAAGTGAAGAAGAGCATGTGAATCATTTGAAAATGGTATTACAGAGATTGCGAGAGCACCAGTTGTATGCAAAGTTGAGTAAGTGCGAGTTCTGGATCAATGAAGTCCTGTTCTTGGGTCACATAATTAACAAAGATGGATTGGCTGTGGATCCGAAGAAAGTGGCAGGCATTATGAACTGGAAAGTGCCAACGGATGCTTGAGGAATCAAGAGCTTCATTGGAATGGCCGGATATTATTGGCGATTCATTGAGGGGTTTTCGAAGATTGCGAAACCAATGACAACTTTGCTAGTCAACAAAGTTGAGTTCGAGTGGACCCAGAATTGCCAAGAAGCCTTCGAAGCGCTGAAAGAATTGACTACGACACCTGTCTTAGTCTTACCTGATGTGCACAAGCCCTTCTTAGTGTATTGTGATGCTTGTTATACTGGTTTGAGATGCGTGTTGATGCAAGAGGGAAGAGTTGTGTCTTAGTCATCCCGACAACTGAAGGTTCATGAGAAGAATTATCCAATCCATGACCTAGAGTTGGCAGCAGTGGTTCACGCACTGAAGACATGGAGGCACTATCTGTATGGGCAGAAATGTGATGTTTACACAGACCACAAGAGTCTGAAGTACATATTCACTCAGCCGGAGCTGAATATGAGGCAACGAAGATGGTTAGAGTTGATCAAGGACTATGAATTGGAGATTCATTACCATCAAGGCAAAGCGAACGTAGTGGCAGATGCATTGAGCAGGAAAAGTCAAGTCAACCTGATGGTCTCTCATCCGATGCCTTATGAGTTGGCCAAAGAGTTTGACAGGTTGAGTCTCGGATTTCTGAACAATACGCGAGGAGTGACAGTTGAGTTAGAGCCTACCCTAGAGTGGTAAATCAAAGAAGCACAGAAGAATGATGAAAAGATCAGTGAAATCCGGTAGCTGATTCTAGAAGGAAGAGGCAAAGATTTCCGGGAAGATGCAGAAGGTGTGATATGGTTCAAGGACCGCTTGTGTGTTCCCAATGTCCAGTCCATTCAGGAGTTGATCCTCAAGGAAGCTCATGAGTCAGCTTATTCTATACATCCTGGAAATGAGAAGATGTACCAGGATCTGAAATTGAAATTTTGGTGGTATGGAATGAAAAGGGAGATCGCAGAGCATGTGGCTATATGTGACAATTGTCAAAGGATCAAGGCAGAGCATCAGAGGCCAGCTGGATTGTTGCAACCGTTGCGAATTCCTTAGTGGAAATGGGATGAAATCGGAATGGACTTCATATTCGGATTGCCACGCACTCGAGCCAGCTATGATTCCATTTGGGTAGTGGTGGACCACTTAACCAAGTCAGCCCACTTCATACCCGTCAAGACCAACTACAGCAGTGCAGTATTGGCAGAGTTGTACATGTCCCGGATCGTTTGTCTTCATGGTGTGCCAAAGAAGATAGTGTCAGACAGAGGAACGCAGTTCACTTCTCATTTTTGGCAGCATCTGCATGAAGCCTTGGGTACACATTTGAATTTCAGTTCAGCCTACCATCCACAGACAGACGGTCAGACTGAAAGAACTAATCAAATCCTTGAAGATATGTTGAGAGCTTGTGCATTGCAAGATCAGTCTGAATGGGACAAGAGGTTACCTTATGCAGAATTCTCCTATAATAACAGTTACCAGGCCAACTTGAAGATGTCACCATTTCAGGCACTTTATGGGAGGAGTTGTAGAACTTTATTGCAATGGGATCAGCAGTGGGGAAAAGCAAGTGTTTGGGCCAGACATATTGCTTGAAGCTGAAGAGAACATTAAGATGGTTCGAGAGAATCTAAAGATAGCGCAATCAAGGTAGCGCAGCTATGCAGACACAAGAAGGAGAGAGCTGAGTTTCGAAGTTGGAGATTTTGTCTATTTGAAGGTATCGCATATCAGAGGAGTCAGAAGATTCGGAGTCAAAGGCAAGCTAGCACCCCGCTATGTTGGTCCGTATCAGATTCTCGCAAGGCGTGGAGAAGTGGCCTATCAGCTCAGTCTGCCAGAAGGCTTGTCCACAGTGCATGATGTCTTTCACGTGTCTCAGCTGAAGAAGTGTCTGCGTGTGCCAGAAGAGCAGTTGCCAGTGGAAGGTCTGGAGGTCCAAGAGGACTTGACCTATATAGGAAGCCAGCGCAGATTCTTGATACTGCAGACAGAGTCACCCGGAGGAAAACTATCAGAATGTGCAAAGTCAGATGGAGTCACCACTCTGAGGAAGAAGCAACCTGGGAGCGTGAAGATGATCAGATTGCCAAATACCCTGAACTCTTTGCTGGCTGTCGGCGTTTTGAGACCGGAGGGTCCCTCGGGCCGACGAGTGAGTGTCGCCGCGTGCCCCAGCCCAGATGGGTCGAGCGCGTGGGCGAGCGCGAAGGGGGGAAAGGAGCGAGGTGGCCGGAGACCGGCGTGTGAGAGGTGGGAATCCCGCGGCCTTCGTGTTCGTCCCGTGCCCAGGTCGGGTGCGCTTGCAGTAGGGGGTTACAAGCGTCCACGCGGGAGAGGGAAGCGAGCGGCCCCAAGAGAGCGCCTGTCCCGTCCTCGTCCCCGCGTGGCCAACCTTCTCTAAGAGGGCCCTGGTCCTTCCTTTTATAGGCGTAAGGAGAGGATCCAGGTGTACAATGGGGGTGTAGCAGAGTGCTACGTGTCTAGCGGGGGAGAGCTAGCGCCCTAAGTACATGCCGATGTGGCAGCCGGAGAGATTTTGGCACCCAGCTGGTGTGATGTCGTGGCCGTCGGAGGAGCGACGGAGCCTGGCGGAGGGACAGCTGTCGGAGCGGTTGAGTCCTTGCTGACGTCCTCCTGCTTCCGTAAGAGAGCTGAGAGCCGCCGTCGTCACAGAGCATGCGGGGCGCCATCATTGCCTATCTGGCGGAGCTAGCCAGATGGGACACCGGTCTTGTTCTCTGCGGCCCGAGTCAGCTCGGGGTAGGGTGATGATTGCGCTTCCTGTTGACGTGGCTGGCCTATGCCCTAGGTCGGGCGACGTGGAGGCTCCTCCGAAGCCGAGGTCGAGTCTGTCTTCCATGGCCGAGGCCGAGGCCGACCCCCTGGGTCGGGCGAGGCGGAGGTCGCTCGGCAGAGGCCAGGGCGGAGTCCGAGCCCTGGGGTCGGGCGAAGCGGAGTTCGTCGTCTTCTGGGGCTGAGCCCGAGTCCGAGCCCTAGGGTCGGGCGAAGCGGAGTTCGTCGTCTTCCGGGACTTAGCCCGAGTCCGAGCCCTGGGTCGGGCGGAGCGGAGTTCGCCGTCTTTCGGGACTTAGCCCGAGTCCGAGCCCTGGGTCGGGCGGAGCGGAGTTCGCCGTCTTCCGGGACTTAGCCCGAGTCCGAGCCCTGGGTCGGGCGGAGCGGAGTTCGCCATCTTCCGGGACTTAGTCCGAGTCCGAGCCCTAGGTCGGGCGGAGCTTCCTATGGTGCCTTCGGCAGGGCCTGACTGCCTGTCAGTCTCACTCTGTCAAGTGGCACTGCGGTCGGAGTGGCGCAGGCGGCGCTGTCCTTCTGTCATGCCGGTCAATGGAGCGGTGAAGTGACGGCAGTCACTTCGACTCTGCCGGAGGGCGCGCGTCAGGATAAAGGTGTCAGGTCACCTTTGCATTAAATGCTCCTGCGACTTGGTCAGTCGGTGCGGCAATTTAGTCAAGGTTGTTTCTTAGCGAAGGCAGGGCCTCGGGTGAGCCGGAGATATGTCCGCCGTTAGAGGGGGGCCTCGGGCGAGACAGAAATTCTCCGGGGTCGGCTGCCCTTGTCCGAGGCTAGGCTCGGGCGAGGCGTGATCGAGTCGCTCGAATGGACTGATCCCTGACTTAATCGCACCCATCAGGCCTTAGCAGCTTTATGCTGATGGGGGTTACCAGCTGAGAATTAGGAGTCTTGAGGGTACCCCTAATTATGGTCCCCGACAGTAGCCCCCAAGCCTCGAAGGGAGTGTTAGCACTCGCTTGGAGGCTTTAGTCGCACTTTTTTGCAAGGGGACCAGCCTTTCTCGGTTGCATTTTGTTCCGGTGGGTGCGCGCGAGCGCACCCGCCGGGTGTAGCCCCCGAGGCCTCGGAGGAGTGGTTTCACTCCTTCGAGGTCTTAATGCCTCGCGTAATGCTTCGGCTGGTCTGGTTGTTCCCTCATGCGAACTGGCCGTAGCCCGGGTGTACGGTCGGGGCCCAAGTTCTCGGGCTGGTATGTTGACGCTGTCAACGGTTTGGCCGGAGCCTCTGCACAGGGCGAGAGGGCGATCAGGGACAGACTCGGCTTTTTTACATATGCCCCTGCGTCGCCTTTCCGCAAGGAGGAGGGGGGAAAGCACCATGTTACCCTCGATGGGCGCCGAACATGGTGTCTCCGGTGAGCTGCAAGCGGGTAATCCGAGTGGACGTCTGTGCCCCGTTCGTTAGGGGTCGGCTAGGGGCCCAGAGGCACGCCCAAAAGTACCTGTGGGTGATCTGCCGGACTCGGTCCCCTGGCGACGGGGTCCGAGGGCTCGATGCCTCCCTCTGATGGGATTCTGTTACAAGATCGCTCCCGCTGGTCTCGGAAATGTCCTAGGGTACCTCGGGAGCGCAGCCCGAGCCTTGGTTATGTATCGAACGTACCCCTGGTCATCCCTCGCTCGGCGTCTGAGGCGGCTGTGAACCCTTTGGGGGCCAGCCTTCGAACCCCTGATCAGTAATGGGCGCGGAGCCCGAGTAGCCTGAGGCGGCCGTGGAACCCTTCGGGGGGCCGGCCTTCGAACCTCTGACCAGTAGTGGGTGTAGGGCCCACGCGATCTGAGGCGGCTGTTGAACCCTTCGGGGGGCCAGCCTTTGAACCTCTGATCAGTAAGGAGGCTCGGAGCCTGGTTCCTTCATGAGGAAGGATCCTCTTCGGGGTATCCCCCTTTCCCGGTCCCTGCTGCAAGAGATAGAGAAAGAGGAAAAAAGGAAAAGGATACGAAATCGAACTTCGCGGCGTACCTTTTTTTTTGGCGCGGTTATTTTGGCGAAGGTGAAGCGTCGCCCGCTTTTCCTGCCAGAAGCGCCGCCTGTCCCGCCGCGGAGTTAATGCGACAGGGCGAGTGGTTGGCGGGGCGGCCGCTGCGCGTGCGCGAGCCGTTCGAGGAACGGATCACGGGCGCGTTGTCTTCACGCCGTGAGAGGGGGTTCTCTTGCTGCCCCCGGATGGAACGTGAGCTTGGCTGACGACGTGACCGCTGCTCCCGCCTGCCTGCCACCGTCATTACTGCCGGCCCACTTTTGGCTCCATTGACTGCCGCGTCAGGCTGGCGCCGCTGGGTCGTGCGCCTGGTCGCCTCGAGTCGCGGTATTGGTTCCGCAATCGAGGAGGCGCGGTCCTGGCGCAAGTGGCGGTGCAGTTGCTTGCATGCAGCATCCGGCGCGCCGGTTGCGTGACACGTGGGCCTAGGCCTCCATGCTGGCGTGTCGGGAGTCGGAGAAGCGCGTCCACTTGGCGCGGTTGCATGCCGCCTGCATGGCTGCCCGCCTCTTTCACCCGTTGGTCTGGGCAAAAGTAGAGGGTCACTTGTAACCGCTGGGCGGTTGTGTGCACCACGCGCGGCGGTTTGGCTTCTTCTGCTCTGAGCCGGTTTGCATGACATGCGGGACCCAGCCCCCGCGCCGCAGGGGAGGGCCTTGGAGCGTGTTGGAGAAGACTCAGCCCGTGATGGTTGGGGGCGCAAGTAGGGAGAGTTGCCTTTTAAAAGGAGGGCGACCCCTTTCGGGAGGCAACCATGTCTTCTCGCTCCCTTATGCATTGCGTCTTTCCACCTTCCAAGCCCCCGGATGGGGGATACCCGCCGTCTTTTCGCCTCATCGTTAGAGGAACGCAACTCCGTGGGAGTTGGTACCTTTCAGCCATCGTTCGGCTTCAAGGATTTTCATCATGCAGCCCGGCTGCACCCCTCCACCGGCGGACGGTGATCACCAGCTCCTGGGTGGGGAGAAGCAAGCCGGGCTGCGATCTTGGTCCCACCCTCAGCTTCAAGGATGTTCATCATCCTCGCTGGGGTGGGCGCTGGGCTGAGCCGGAGCTCTACCTCCTGCGCGGGTTCGCGGGTCACTCTCTCTTGCGGCGTTCGAGGGAGAGGGCGCTCAGTGTGTCGAGCTCGTCGGCCTGGCTCCCGGCGGCCCTTTCTGCCGGAAGGCGGCTGCTGCGCCGTGTGCACGGGGGGACCGCCCAAGATGCCGCGCGCTGCTAGGGCGGCGTTCGTGTTCTCGGGTGGTCCTGCCTTTGCACCGGGACGGCGCCTTCACGCGGAGGCCGGTGCCCCACTCGTCCGGGAGGGTCTGAGTGGGGATCTGCCGGAGGGCTGATGGCCCCTGCCGTCGGTGCCGAGGCGGAGGCGGCTCGAGAAGTCCCCGTCGCCGACGGGATCACCGCCACCATCCGCGCTTCGGGCCTCTGGTTCTTTGTACTTGTCCTCGCCCCTCGAGCGTCGGCGTGGACGAGGGCAAGATTGCAGCAGCGCCCACCCTGAGGCCTGCGCTGCTGCAGTTCGGCCATCCGGAGCGGGGGTCGTCGTTGTTGTAGTCAGAGCGGGCGGCGGCGAGCCGCTCGTCAGTCTTCTGTCGCTCCGCAAGCCCACCCCTATCGAGTGGGGTTGTTCGTACCTGCGGAGGGGGAACCGGAGTTCCGTTTGTAATGGCACTTCGAATGCCAGGGTTTTTTGTTCATTGCGGCTGTCGAGGCCTGAACATGTATGTAATTTTGGCACGGAGCCATGTTTTTTACTCATTTTCGAGCACTAAGACTCGCCTGTTGATTGTCTGAACCGCTTCACCAAGCATGAGTCGCCCCGTGTCAAGGTGACGAGTGAGGTATCCGTATCCCGGAGGCGTAGGAGTCCCTCGGCTCAGTCGGCCTTGTTGTCTGAGGCTCCTCTAGCTTAGTTAAAGGGACCCCTTGGCCGCTCTTCGACGAGCCGAGGCCAGGGGTAGCGATATCAGCATGAACAGAGGCGGAGTTGGCTCGAAAATGAAACCTGGTTGGCCGGAGCCTAGCCGGGTTGTCCGTTAGCGGGACCGACGCCGGAGTCGATCAGCCGAGGCCTCGGGTCGGGCTGGCGCCCTTGGAAGATGGTTAGCCGAGGCCCCAGGGGTAACCGGCCGAGCCGCCTGCTCGGGCCGGATTCCCGGAGAAGTCCCTGGCAGCGATTGTCCGGGCGTGACGATGACGTCGTCCTCCAGAGTGGGGATCCTTGGACCGCGTCGCCGTCCGAGGCTAGGTCAGACCTTGCTGAAGGTGTCGTCGATGCCGAGGGTGTTACTGCCCCCTTCCAGCGTCAAGACCCGAGCCTGCAGGATCATAGTGTCTTGTAGCGTGTGCCTTCTGCGGCCGCCGAGGCCAGAATACACACCCTCGCTGTGTTGTAAAGCTGCGTCTCCTTCCCTCTTGTTTTGAGTATCTGGACTTTTTTGTCGGTAATAGGGATGTTTGTGCGAGCGAGAGTTGCTTCTCGCGGAAGGTGATGAGTGAGGTATCCGTATCCCGGAGGCGTGGGAGTCCCTCGGCTCGGTCGGCCTTGCCGCTTACGCGCACTTTCACCCGTCCATGAGGCCCTATCACCGACTCAGTCGAGAAGGCTTGAAGGATCACTTCGGCAGAAGAGCTTCCGAACGTGAAGACTTGTTCGGTCCGCGGAATCACTTTATCCGAACGCGAGTTACTTATCACAGAAGGTGATGAGTGAGGTATCCGTATCCCGGAGGAGTGGGAGTCCCTCGGCTCGGTCAGCCTTGGCTGCTTACGTGTACTCCGTCGTTTTCAGGATCCACTTTTCGAAGTAGTCAGAAAGCGCGAAAGATATTCTGGCAGAAGAGATCTTTTTTCGAGGAAAATTTCAACATAGAGGGGGTTCCCCCCTTTTAGCCCCCGAGGGAGGGTCGGGCTTTGCCGAGGCGAGGCCGACCCTTCCTTGATGACTAAACTTTGCGCGGGTGCGAGGTATATGAACAACTTGAAAACATCTTAAGGGTAGAAGCGACGTAGCTGTTGGATGTTCCAAGCGTTGCCGTAGACCTCGCCTTGACTGTTGGCCAGCTTGTACGTTTCGGGCTTCAGAACTTTGGCGATGACGAATAGCCCCTCCCAGGGGGGCGTGAGCTTGTGCCTCCCTCGGGCGTCTTGCCGCAGCCGAAGCACCAGGTCGCCCACCTGGAGGTCTCGGGGCTGGACCCCTCGGGCGTGGTAGCGTCGCAGGGACTGCTGGTACCGCGCCGAGTGTAGTAAGGCCTTGTCCCGAGCCTCTTCCAGCTGGTCCAGCGAGTCTTCTCGGCTAACTTGGTTGCTTTGATCGCTGTAGGCCCTCGTCCTCGAGGAGCCGTATTCCAGGTCAGTGGGTAAGACAGCCTCGGCCCCGTAGACCAGGAAGAACGGCGTGAAACCCGTGGCCCGGCTCGGCGTTGTCCTTAGGCTCTAGACCACCGAGGGGAGTTCCTTCATCCATCGCTTGCCGAACTTGTTGAGGTCGTTGTAGATCCGAGGCTTGAGCCCTTGTAGAATCATGCCGTTGGCAAGCTCTACTTGCCCATTCGACATGGGATGAGCCACGGCGGCCCAGTCCACCCGGATGTGGTGATCCTCGCAGAAGTCCAAGAATTTTCTGTCGGTGAACTGGGTACCGTTGTCGGTGATGATGGAGTTCGGAACCCCGAAGCGATGGATGATGTTGGTGAAGAACGTCACCGCCTGCTCGGACCTGATGCAGTTCAGAGGTCGGACCTCAACCCACTTGGAGAATTTGTCGATGGCGACCAGCAGGTGCGTGTAGCCCCCGGCCGCCTTCTGCAAGGGGCCGACGAGGTCCAGCCCCCACACAGCAAAGGGCCAGGTGATGGGTATCATCTGCAGAGCCTAAGCGGGCAGGTGGGTTTGCTTCGCATAGAATTGACACCCTTCGCAGGTGCGGACAATTCTAGTGGCATCAGCCACCGCCGTTGGCCAGTAGAAGCCTTGCCGGAAAGCATTCCCGACAAGGGCTCGAGGCGCTGCGTGATGGCCGCAAGCCCCCGAGTGTATCTCTTGCAGGAGTTCCTGACCTTCGGCGACGGAGATGCATCGCTGGAGGATGCCCGAGGGGCTACGGTGGTAGAGCTCCTTTTCATCGCCCAGCAAGACGAACGACTTGGCGCGTCGTGCTACCCGCCGAGCCTCGGCTCGGTCGAGGGGTAGCTCTCCTTGGCGGAGGTATTGCAGGTACGAGGTCTGCCAATTTCGATCAGGCGTGGCCCCGCTCCGCTCCTCCTCGATGCGCAATGCCTCACCCTCGAAGGCCGAGGGTACCTCGGGTTGAACCGAGGCCGCCTCGGGCCAAGCTGAGGGTGCCTCGGGCTGTGCTGAGGGTGCCTCGGGCTGTGCCGAGGGTACCTCGGGCTGGACCGAGGGCGCCTCAGGCTCGGGCGAGTCATCGATCTTGATGGAGGGTTGATGCAGATCCCTGGAGAAGACGTCCGGGGGAACCGTTGTTCGCCCCGAGGCTATTTTTGTCAGCTCGTCCGCAGTCTCGTTGTAGCGCCGAGCGATGTGGTTGAGCTCGAGCCCGTAGAACTTGTCTTCCAGGCGCCGAACCTCATCGCAGTAGGCCTCCATCTTCGGGTCACGGCAGTGGGAGTTCTTCATGACTTGGTCGATGACGAGCTGCGAGTCACCGCGGGCGTCGAGGCGCCTGACCCCTAGCTCGATGGCGATCCGCAACCCGTTGACCAGAGCCTCGTACTCAGCCACATTGTTGGACGCCGGGAAGTGGAGGCATAGCACATAGCGTAGGTGTTTCCCGAGGGGCGAGATGAAGAGGAGGCCCGCGCCGGCTCCCGTCTTCATCAGCGACCCGTCGAAGAACATGGTCCAGAGCTCCGGTTGGATCGGAGCCGTCGGTAGCTGGGTGTCGACCCATTCGGCTACGAAGTCCGCCAAGACCTGGGACTTGATGGCCTTCCGAGGGGCGAACGAGATTGTCTCGCCCATGATTTCCACCGCCCACTTTGCAATCCTGCCCGAGGCCTCTCGGCACTGGATGATCTCCCCCAGGGGGAAGGATGACACCAAAGTTACCGGATGAGACTCGAAGTAGTGTCGCAACTTCCGCCGCGTCAGGATCACTGCATACAGCAGCTTCTGAACTTGTGGGTAGCGGATCTTGGTTTCGGACAGTACCTCGCTGACGAAGTAAACTGGCCTCTGAACGGGCAATGCATGCCCCTCTTCTTGTCTCTCGACCACAATCGCGGCGCTAACCACCTGGGTGGTCGCGGCGACGTAGACCAAGAGGGCTTCTCCGTCAGCTGGGGGCACCAAGATAGGCGCCTTTGTGAGGAGCGCCTTCAGGTTCCCGAGAGCTTCCTCGGCCTTAGGGGTCCAAGTGAAGCGCTCGGCCTTCCTTAAGAGGCGGTACAGAGGCAGACCTCTTTCGCCGAGGCGTGAGATGAAGCGGCTCAGAGCCGCGAGACATCCCATGACCCTCTGTACGCCCTTTAAGTCCTTGATGGGACCCATGCTGGTGATGGCTGCGATCTTCTCCGGGTTGGCTTCGATGCCCCGCTCGGAGATGATGAACCCCAAGAGCATGCCCCGGGGCACCCCGAAGACACACTTCTCGGGATTGAGCTTGATGCCTTTCGCCTTGAGACATCGGAATGTCACTTCAAGGTCGGAGAGGAGGTCAGAAGCTTTCCTCGTCATGACTACGATGTCATCGACGTAGGCCTCGACCGTGCGACCGATGTGTTCGCCGAACACATGGTTCATGCACCACTGGTACGTCACGCCCGCATTCCTCAAACCGAATGGCATGGTGACATAGCAGTACATGCCGAAGGGCGTGATGAAAGAAGTCGCGAGCTGGTCGGACTCTTTCATCCTGATTTGGTGATACCCTGAGTAGGCGTCGAGGAAAGCCAGGGTTTCGCACCCAGCAGTGGAATCCATGATTTGATCGATGCGAGGCAGAGGGTAGGGAACCTTCGGACATGCTTTGTTGAGACCAGTGTAGTCTACACACATCCGCCATTTCCCCCCTTTCTTTCTCACAAGCACAGGGTTGGCAAGCCATTCGGGATGGAATACCTCTTTGACGAACCCGGCTGCCATTAGCTTGTGGATCTCCTCGCCTACCGCTCTGCGCTTCTCCTCGTCGAATCGGCGCAGAGGCTGCTTGACGGGTCGGGCTCCGGCCCGAATATCCAGCGAGTGCTCGGCGACATCCCTCGGTATGCCGGGCATGTCCGAGGGACTCCACGCGAAGACGTCGGCGTTCGCACGGAGAAAGTCGACGAGCACTGTTTCCGATTTGGGGTCGAGCCCAGAACCGACCCGGATCTGCTTGGAGGCGTCGCCACTGGGGTTGAGGGGGACGGCCTTAACCGTCTCCACTGGCTCGAAGTTGCCGGCATGACGCTTCATGTCTGGCACCTCTTTGGAGAGGCTTTCCAGGTCGGCGATGAGGGCCTTAGACTCGGCGAGGGCCTCGGCGTACTCCACGCACTCCACGTCGCATTCGAACGCGTGTTTGTACGTGGGGCCGATGGTGATGACCCCGTTGGGGCCCGGCATCTTGAGCTTCAGGTAGGTGTAGTTGGGGACGGCCATGAACTTCGCGTAGCATGGCCTCCCCAGTACTGCGTGGTAGGTTCCTCGGAACCCGACCACCTCGAACGTCAGAGTCTCCCTTCGGAAGTTGGAGGGCGTTCCGAAGCAGACGGGAAGGTCGAGTCGTCCGAGGGGCTGGACGCGCTTCCCGGGAATGATCCCGTGGAAGGGCGCAGCGCCTGCTCGGACGGAGGACAGATCGACGCGCAGGAGCCTGAGGGTCTCGGCGTAGATGATGTTGAGGCTACTGCCCCCGTCCATAAGGACCTTGGTGAGCCTGACGTCGCCGATGACGGGGTCGACGACGAGCGGGTATTTCCCCGGGCTCGGCACGTGGTCGGGGTGGTCGTCTTGGTCGAAGGTGATGGGCTTGTCGGACCAGTCTAGATAGACCGGCGCCGCCACCTTGACCGAGCAGACCTCCCGGCGCTCTTGCTTGCGGTGCCGAGCCGAGGCATTCGCCGCTTGCCCACCGTAGATCATGAAGCAGTCGTGGACCTCGGGGAACTCTCCTGCTTGGTGATCTTCCTTGTTGTCGTCGTCGCGGGCCCTGCCACCCTCCGCGGGTGGCTCGGCCCTGTGGAAGTGGCGCCGAAGCATGACGTACTCCTCAAGGGTGTGCTTGACGGGCCCCTAATGATAGGGGCACGGCTCCTTGAGCATCTTGTCGAAGAGGTTGGCACCTCCGGGGGGCTTCCGAGGGTTCTTGTGCTCGGCGGCGGCGACAAGGTCCGCGTCGGCGGCGTCGCGTTTCGCTTCCGACTTCTTCTTACCTTTCTTCTTGGCGCCGCGCTGAGTAGACGCCTCGGGAGCATCTTCCGGTGGGCGGCCCTGGGGCTGCTTGTCCTTTCGGAAGATAGCCTCGACCGCCTCCTGGCCAGAGGCGAACTTGGTGGCGATGTCCATCAGCTCGCTCGCCCTGGTGGGGGTCTTGCGACCCAACTTGCTCACCAGGTCGCGGCAGGTGGTGCCGGCAAGGAACGCGCCGATGACATCCGAGTCGGTGATGTTGGGCAGCTCGGTGCGCTGCTTCGAGAATTGCCGGATGTAGTCCCGGAGAGACTCTCCCGGCTGCTGCCGGCAGCTTCGGAGGTCCCAGGAATTCCCGGGGCGCACATACGTGCCCTGGAAATTGCCGGCGAAGGCTTGGACTAGGTCATCCCAGTTGGAGATCTGCCCCGGAGGCAGGTGCTCCAACCAGGCGCGAGCGGTGTCGGAGAGGAACAGGGGGAGGTTGCGGATGATGAGGTTGTCGTCGTCCGTTCCACCCAGCTGGCAAGCCAGGCGGTAGTCCGCGAGCCACAATTCCGGTCTCGTTTCCCCCGAGTACTTTGTGATGGTAGTCGGGGGTCGGAACCGGGTCGGGAACGGTGCCCGCCGGATGGCCCAGCTGAAGGCCTGCGGACCGGGTGGTTCGGGCGAGGGACTCCGATCCTCCCCGCTGTCGTAGCGTCCCCCACGCCTGGGGTGATAGCCTCGGCGCACCCTCTCGTTGAGGTGGGCCCGACGGTCGCGATGATGGTGCTTGTTGCCGAGGTGGCCCGGGGCCGCAGGCGCGGTGTTGCGCGTGCGCCCGGTGTAGACCGAGGCTTCCCGCATGAATCGGGAAGTCGTGGCATGAGGTTCCGAGGGGTATCCCTGCCTTCGGGAGGCAGAGCTCTCAGCCCATCGGACCGCAGCGCCTTCCAGGAGATTCTTGAGCTCCCCCCGGATTCGCCGACCCTCGGTGGTTGATGGCTCCGGCATCGCGCAGAGAAGCATCGCTGCTGCAGCCAGGTTCTGACCGACCCCACTGGATGCGGGTGGCGGCCTGATCCTGACGTCGTTGGCGACGCGGAGCTGGAGACCCTGGGGCAGGTGACGTATTTCTCCGGCCGGGGGTTGGCCCGCCCATGCCTGCCCGACGTCCCGGCGGATCGGCTCAAGCGCTCCTGCTCCCTCGTCGAGCCTGGCCTGCGCCCCGCGGACTTGCTCGAGCTGTGGGTCGTGACCCCCCGCCGGAACGGGGACCACAGCTAGCTCCCGGGGGATGTCAGCGCGAGGCACCGGCCTAGGGAGATCACCGTCCTCCGGCATGCCGAGATGATTGCCTTCGGAGGGACCCCCTAGATCGACGTGGAAACATTCGCGGCTTGGGCCGCAGTCCTCGTCGTCGAGGCTGCGGCTGCCTTTGGTACAGTCGGAGAGGCAGTAGTCACATGCGGTCATGAAGTCCCGCATGGCACTAGGGTTGCCAAGTCCAGAGAAATCTTAACAGATGCTGGGGTCGTCGTCTTCCTCGGACCCGGAGGGCCCATAGGTCGAGACATCCGTCAGCCGGTCCCAAGGCGACCGCGTGCGAAACCCCAGAGGGTTTGAACTCGCCTCTATGAGAGCGCCCGCCAAAGCGAGGTCGCTAGGCGGGTTGAGGCTGAGTCTAAATGACGTAAGATGGGAATCGGTCGGTACCTTTTGGTCGACGAACGGCGATGAAGTCACGTCGAGGACTGACTGCACCGTCATCTCAGGTACGAGGGTGACGCCCAGCAAGCCTTCCGCGAGCGTGCTGGCGTCGTCCGCTTGCTCGGGATTGGCGTGTCGCGGGGAGACGGCGCTCGCCTTCGTCTCAAACGCGAGGTCGACGCCCGACGCGCCTCCCGTTGGGGCGCTAGGGACGTCGACTCGCTCGACAGCCGACGAGGCACGGCCTCCCGCTTGGCCTTGGTTGCCCTGCCTCCTCCTCCGTTGGCGGGGGAGAGGACGGGGCGAGCTCGAATGTTGTTCTTCCACCACGCGGGGAAGACGTCGTCGATTCCGCCGCCGGCGGGCGGGCTGTCGGCCGCCATTGTCGTCGTCACGCGGCGGTGGAAGGAGTATCATGTCGTAGCTGCCGTCGAAGGACATGAACTCAAGACTCCCGAAACGGAGCACCGTCTCGGGTCGGAGAGGTTGCTGGAGACTGCCCATCTAGAGCTTGATGGGAAGCTGTTCGTCAACACGCAGCAGGCCCCTACCTGGCGCGCCAACTGTCGGCGTTTCGAGACCGGGGGGTCCCTCGGGCCGACGAGTGAGTGTCGCCGTGAGCCCCAGCCCAGATGGGTCGAGCGCGCGGGCGAGCGCGAAGGGGGGAAAGGAGCGAGGCGGCCGGAGACCGGCGTGTGAGAGGTGGGAATCCCGGGGCCTTCGTGTTCGTCCCGCGCCCAGGTCGGGTGCGCTTGCAGTAGGGGGTTACAAGCGTCCACGCGGGAGAGGGAAGCGAGCGGCCCCAAGAGAGCGCCTGTCCCGTCCTCGTCCCCGCGCGGCCAACCTTCTCTAAGAGGGCCCTGGTCCTTCCTTTTATAGGCGTAAGGAGAGGATCCAGGTGTACAATGGGGGTGTAGCAGAGTGCTACGTGTCTAGCGGGGGAGAGCTAGCGCCCTAAGTACATGCCGATGTGGCAGCCGGAGAGATTTTGGCACCCAGCTGGTGTGATGTCGTGGCCGTCGGAGGAGCGACGGAGCCTGGCGGAGGGACAGCTGTCGGAGCGGTTGAGTCCTTGCTGACGTCCTCCTGCTTCCGTAAGAGAGCTGAGAGCCACCGTCGTCACAGAGCATGTGGGGCGCCATCATTGCCTATCTGGCGGAGCTAGCTAGATGGGACCCCGGTCTTGTTCTCTGCGGCCCGAGTCAGCTCGGGGTAGGGTGATGATGGCGCTTCCTGTTGATGTGGCTGGCCTACGCCCTAGGTCGGGCGACGTGGAGGCTCCTCCGAAGCCGAGGTCGAGTCTGTCTTCCATGGCCGAGGCCGAGGCCGACCCCCTGGGTTGGGCGAGGCGGAGGTCGCTCGGCAGAGGCCAGGGCGGAGTCCGAGCCCTGGGGTCGGGCGAAGCGGAGTTCGTCGTCTTCTGGGGCTGAGCCCGAGTCCGAGCCCTGGGGTCGGGCGAAGCGGAGTTCGTCGTCTTCCGGGACTTAGCCCGAGTCCGAGCCCTGGGTCAGGCGGAGCGGAGTTCGCCGTCTTCCGGGACTTAGCCCGAGTCCGAGCCCTGGGTCGGGCGGAGCGGAGTTCGCCGTCTTTCGGGACTTAGCCCGAGTCCGAGCCCTGGGTCGGGCGGAGCGGAGTTCGCCGTCTTTCGGGACTTAGCCCGAGTCCGAGCCCTGGGTCGGGCGGAGCGGAGTTCGCCGTCTTCCGGGACTTAGCCTGAGTCCGAGCCCTGTGTCGGGCGGAGCGGAGTTCGCCGTCTTCCGGGACTTAGTCCGAGTCCGAGCCCTGGGTCGGGCGGAGCTTCCTATGGTGCCTTCGGCAGGGCCTGACTGCCAGTCAGTCTCACTCTATCAAGTGGCACTGCGGTCGGAGTGGCGCAGGCGGCGCTGTCCTTCTGTCAGGCCGGTCAGTGGAGCGGTGAAGTGACGGCAGTCACTTCGGCTCTGCCGGAGGGCGCGCGTCAGGATAAAGGTGTCAGGTCACCTTTGCATTAAATGCTCCTGAGACTTGGTCAGTCGGTGCGGCGATTTAGTCAGGGTTGCTTCTTAGCGAAGGCAGGGCCTCGGGCGAGCCGGAGATATGTCCGCCGTTGGAGGGGGCCTCGGGCGAGACAGAAATTCTCCGGGGTCGGCTGCTCTTGTCCGAGGCTAGGCTCGGGCTAGGCGTGATCGAGTCGCTCGAATGGACTGATCCCTGACTTAATCGCACCCATCAGGCCTTAGCAGCTTTACGCTGATGGGGGTTACCAGCTGAGAATTAGGAGTCTTGAGGGTACCCCTAATTATGGTCCCCGACACTGGCCAACCTTGAATTTCGAGGGCAAGATTCTTTTAAGGGGGATAGGTTTGTAACGCCTTGAATTTGGGGGTAGAATTTTTTCTTCTTTTTACTCACCAAATTCAGGCGTTACTCCCTTTTTCTTTTCCTGTTTCGCTCCTTCTTCCCAATTACAAAGCAGTAAAGCGACTGGTGTCCATATCCTGTGTAAACAAAACCGAAGATGACATGGGTGTTGCATCATGCCGAATCATATTTCTTTCGTCTTATGTCGTGTTTAGTCGCGTGTGTTGCTTAGTCTCGTTTCGGATTTTGCTTCGCGAATTGAATTCCGATCTGTGGTTGTGCGTGCCACGGGGTTTTGACCCGCGGTGCGGCCCAGCCTAGCCCGGCCCGGCCCGCGCGCCCCTGGCGCCCTGCCCCTCCCCATGCGCGCGCCCCCTCCCCTGGTCTCTTCCCCTCATTCAATTCTCCTGCGCACAACTCCCTCTCCCTCCCACCTCTCTCTCTTCCCCGTGGTGCCCTAGGATTTGGAGACGCTGATCGCCGGAATTTGGATCCCCGTGGTGAGCCCCCTCCTCTCTCTCTCCCCTTCCTCTTCTTCCTCCTCTCCCCCACCCCACGCGCCCTCCCCTGGCCTCGCGCCTCCCTCGGCCGTGCCCCCGCGCCCTCCCCGGCCATGCTCGCGCGCCCTCCCCGGCCGCGCCCCGCGCGCCGACTCGGCCCCGCGCCCGCGCCCCAGCGTCCCCGGCGGCCTCTGCGTCCGCGCCCCTACGGCTGCGTGCCCCGGTGGCTCTCGTGCCCCGGCGGCCTCACGCCCCGCGCGGCTCGCGTGCCCCCGGCGCATGCAGCGTGTTCGCGCGCGCGCGACGTTCAACTTTCATTTTAATCCATTTTTCTTTATTTTAGTTTAGTCGATGTGTTGCATCGCGCGCTTCGTCGCGCAACGATTCATTTTAAATTCATCTTTATTAATGAGCTGTGTCGCGCGCTTCGTCGTGCAATGTTTCATTTTAAATTCAGTTCAGATGACGTATGCCGTCGTGCGTTTCGTCGCACGACGCTTAACGTTTATTTATAATTAATGCAAGCATCTCGTTGCACGCCCCGTCGCGCGATGGGTCGTTTATTTCTTAATTCAATTTAAGTGCTGTGTCGCACGTCTCGCCGCGCGACAATCCTTTTAATTTACCTTAATCTGTTCATAATAATTAAATATGGAACATGACTTTACCTTATGCTTAACGCGATAGTTAAATTAATACCATTCTGTTTAGACGAGTATTTTAATTTGTAATCGCGTGACGTGATCGCTCTTCGACCATGGCCTCGACCGTTACTTTCTCTTTCTCGCTTAGTCGTAGGTGTGAGCCCTGCGTCGAACGCCTGTCTATTTATTGCATTCTATTGTTTGGTGTACTATTCTTTTGTATTAAAATTTGTGGAATGTATGTTTGAAACTCATATAGATAACGGTCAGTTGGCGGAGTCCGAAGGAGTTGCAGGTGAAGACCCTGAGCAGCAGCTGGTTGGTGAAGGCAGGTGTCCCTTGACCCCTCTATGTCCTATACATTTTATAATTCACTCCCCGCATTTACACAATTTATACCTAATGATTGACTAGCTTTTGTTTATCTTGTCATTGTTTACCTATTCTGGTTGGGTTATTATGGTTTAGCTTTATGCTAGTGCTTCACATTAATCAATGAACATGATGAGATTATCTATGATACGCTATTTTCCCTTTTGATTATGATGATGGTACTTGTGGCCCTTAAGGTGACTCGAGCTGTTTCTCGAGTGCCTCTCCGAAAGGACCTGTTCGTTGGGTGACCGCCCGGGAAAACAGTGCAACCATGAGGGTGGAGTGGGACACCCGTAGCTGAGTAATTAGAGGAACTGGGTTGTAGTTTGCTTCGCCGTCGTGCCGTTAATGGGGCTCGGTGTATGCGGCTCGCTCTGCCAAGGTTGGTTCGTCGCTTGGGGAGGAGTGCGGTGCATTTAGGAAACCTAACGGGCAGCTACAACCCCAGGGAATCTTTGTAAAGGCTACGTAGTGAGACCCTGTCTATTCACCTTGGTAGTGTTTAAGGGTTAGATAGGCCCGAGGCAAAAGGGAATCACGGCTTGTGGGTAAAGTGCGCAACATCTGCAGAGTGTTATGAAACTGATATATCAGCCATGCTCGCGGTTATGAGTGGCCAAGGGAGCTCCATTGATTAGAAATACTTGATCAGAGATGTGTGGTTTACAGGTGGTGACGAGGATGATGGTTTTGATTATGACTATGGTACTGGTAAATGGTATTCTTTCCGTTCGGAAAGGGTACAACAGGTTAATAACTTGGGTTAATGCTAAAATCTGGCTTTCTACTAGTAAGTAATAATCTGACCAACTAAAAGCAACTGCTTGACTTAACTCCACATAAAGCTAGTCCACTACAGCCAAACGGGGCATATTGCTGAGTATGTTGATGTGTACTCACCCTTGCTTTACACACCAAACCCCCCCAGGTTGTCCGCATTGCAACCACTGCTCAGGTGAAGGTGAAGCCGTGGAGGACTTCCAGGAGTTTCAAGAGTACGATGAGTTCTAGGCATGGGTTAGCGGCAAACCCGCAGTCGACTGCCTGTGTAGGCCGTGTGTATCTACGTTTCTTTTCCGCACTTTGATTATTATTAAAGACTATGTGGATGTCTCGGACATCATGATGTAATCGACTATTATACCCTCTTTTATGTCATTATTTGAGCACTGTGTGATGATGTCCAGTTATGTAACTGCTGTGTACGTGAATTACTGATCCTGGCACGTACATGGTTCGCATTCGGTTTGCCTTCTAAAACCGGGTGTGACAGTGACGAAGCAATTACACCGGAAGAAGCAAGAACGGGTTCAATAAGAACCCTAGCTTCGACAGAGGACGAAGGTGATTGCCAAATAACAAAAGATACCATAGAAGGGACCAGACTACAAGCAATAGAGCACATCAATAAATATCAGGCCGAAACAATCACATGGCGTGATAGAGAATTAAGATTGAAGAATATCAAGCTAGGTCATTTGGTGCTTCGAAGGGTGGCCAACCCTGATACAGTGGGGAAGCTTCAGCTCAAGTGTGAAGTCCCCTTTTTGCTGGTATCTTCGTCAAGACCCGGGTCTTACATATTGAAAGACATGGACGACAATGACATATCCAGGTCTTGGAATGCGGATGAGCTTCGACGATATTATGTATAAACAATATAATTTTCTTATTTTCCCCCTATGACACCCTTTTCCTTTCAAGAGGGGAGAAATGTTTTTAATGGGGCCATAGGTTGTAATTTTCATGTTATGTTTAGCCCTCTGCAATACATGGGCCAAATTCCCCCACATGTAAAATGTAACATTAGGATTCGCACCATTGAGTGCAAGAGGTCATGGAGAAGCTCAAAAGTCATCCCTAAGGGGATGCAGAGCTAAAATGTCACCCGAGAAGTGAAGAAGATACAAAGTCATTCCTGAAGGGATGCAGGGTAAGTTACGAAGCTCCAAAGTTGTTCCTAAGGGAATGCAGAGCTAAAATACCACCTAAATCAAAGGTGAAGAAGCTCCAAAGTCGTTCCTAAGGGGATGCAGAGCTTAAATGCCACCTAAGTCAAAGGTGAAGAAGCTCCAAAGTCGTTCCTAAGGGAATGCAGAGCTGAAATACCACCTAAGTAAAACGTGAAGAGACTCCAAAGACATTCCTAAGGGGATGCAGAGTCTGGGTGTGTTTTTGGCATACATTTGCATAATTCATCACATCATCTTTTGCATTCATACAAACATTCATTAGACATTCGTAGGATCATCATCATGACATAAAGCATATACATTAACAGGAAAGACAAAAGATGCCTGTCTTCAGTGACAAAATGCTTTGTTGAATACGAAGCTGGTTCGTCTCAGATAAAACTTCGTGGTGTATGGAGGTACTTCGTCTTTAATGAAAAAAATGCTTCGATGTGAATGAAAATAAGGGAAGGTGTTTTTTGCCTTCGGCTCAAAAGATTGCAAGCATTGGTTTCGTCCACGATAAAGCAATTCACACAGGAGCGCAAAGGTAAAATTATATTACAATGTGTTCACAAATAAGTACAATATTTTGTTCAACTGTCGATTACAATTTTTTGCCAAATGATCCAAATAGTTCCTAAGTCTTTCTACAGATAGATACAAAAGGAAGTTCTAGAACCTTCAGTACTTCGGAACAAGCTTCGGCTTAACGACCTTCGGCGCCACCATCCTACAGAGAGATGAAGGTATAAGGTAATCAGAAATTTAATAAAGGAAAATCAAGGTAAAGAAGATGAAGGTAAAAGTTTCATAATGAGTTAAGCAGTTTTTGTGCTTCATCCCCGACCAGTTCACATCCGCCCTTTCCCCAAATTTGGGTAATAAATCTGTTTTCTATGCTTCGGGCTTCGGCTGGAATATCAACTAGATCTAATGTTGAAAGATTGAAAGTTGGCTTATTAACAGTTTTGGCGTGATTGAACCCGACCTTCATAAATGCTGCAGCTGTGCCGCGTGAAGCCACCAGGGCACAGAAATCTCCGTGCCCGGTTATAACTTCATCAAGGGGTTCAACTTCATTTTCAATATGTTCGAAGGCCCTGGGGATATCTTCAGCCGAAGGGTTGATTTCTTCAGAAGTAGCTCCAACTGAGTAAATATTCCCTTCAACCGATTAATGCACCGAGTGGCAAAGTCAGAGCACTTGTTCCGAAGGTTCTCAATAGCTTCGTGTAGCTTCGTATTTCTTTCAGCTTCGGCTTCGACCTTTGCTTTGAGATCCTTTGTCTTGTGGTCGAAGCACTGTGACCTTTCGTTCAAAATTGTTCGAGCTTCATCTAGCTCCTCGCGCAACTTATTATTCTGAGATCGTGCTTCTGCGTGGGAGCTTTCGGCTGATTACAGCAGGATGTCTTTTTCCTTTAAAGAAGCTTCAAGTTCCTTAATTTTATCCTCTAAGCCTTCAATTTTAACTTCTTTTCTTCTGTCCTCAGTATCGTGCTGCATTTTCAAGGCCTTGCTTAATAACATGCTTTGCAAAACAAGTTAAAATTAGAACACTCAATCCACTACGAATGTAATATATTAGAAAAAGAAAATCTAGAGAAAAGTCTCACCTTGAAGTTGGAATAAAACAAGCTACCGACAATATGTTGCCATCGGTAGCAACTAATGTCGGTCTCCAACTTCAGGAATTCAACACTCTTGGATAGGGTGCTGACAATCTTTGCCACGGTGTGGTCGTGAATGCATCCTAAGATTTTCTCATCGACCCCGCCGAAGAGCATGGACCCCGGTTGGCAACCACAAGATATAGCAAATTCTTTTAATTCTAATTTGTCGCCCTCAGAAAGTTCTTGGCCACCCAGGTGCCGAAGATCAAAATCTTTCTCGACCAAAAGAGTATTATCAATTTTCTTTCCTTTATCTGGCACTATGGCCATGTTTTCCTCTGCAACGACATCTGCAACCACATCTGATACAGGCTTGTCAATTTCTGAAATTGTGGCTGCAAGGTCTTCAGCTTCGGCTTTGCCAGTATCTTCGGCATCCGCAAGAATTGCTGCTTTCATCATCGAAGCTGAAGGCAGCATTTGCTCAATTGCTTGCATTACATTCACAATTCGCCGTTTCTTTTGCCCTTCAAGCTTCTCCTCTGTAGCTGAAGGCGTTTCCTTCCTCTGTAAAAGTTTTGTCAGTTCTGATCCCAGAGGACTTAGCAGCTTGAATGGTGGAGATTCAGTCATTACCTTCAAAATTTCAACCATTTCGGCAGCAGACGGCGACGAAGGGGTTTTCTCTGAAGCTTCGTCTACCTTCGGTTCAGTAGAGGGTATCCGGTCAAGCTTTCGCTTTTTAGAAATTGTTGCCTTTAGCTCTGGTGCTGTTTTTGCTTTCTTCACGGCCTTTTCATCTTCTTTTATGTACCAGGCAGCTTGCCTGCTTAGGATGCTGACAACCCTTTTTCTTTTCACACCCTGGCCCCTTCGTCAAGCCTCTCATAATCTGGGTATTCGAAGTTCAATGCATCCATTACTCGGTTCAGCCTTCGTTTCGGCCGGGTACCAAAGGCAGCAGTCATTAGCTGGTCCTCCTTCTTCGTATAATCGCTAAGAATCTCATTACGCATGGTCTCGATCATTTCTAGCCATTCATTGCATGGTTTCTTGAACTGTTTCTCAAATTTGAAGCGATAGGGGAGCCGAACAAGTTCATACTTTTTTCCTCCTTCCTTTTTCTTCGGCATCCCCTAGCCGCTAGAGGTTGGAAATGTTCTGTTTGCCAAATACTCCTGCACTAGGTCTCTAGTGCTAATCTCGGCAGCTACCACTCTAAATTCAACTTTGGCCAACTGGCATGGGGAGCCAAGTTGCATGTGGCACAAGGGCCTCGTCATTCCAAAGCTTAATCACATCAGACTCATGACCATAGTCCTCAATTTTTCCCACTTTTTCTCATCAGCTTTTATATAGAACCACTCACTTGTCCACCCGGTCGGCCACTTGGTGCGGTAGCCGATTACCAGGGCCTTGGTATCCTTTCGATACGCAAAATTATAGCAACCAAAATTTTTGTGAAGGCCATCCGATCTGGACTTCGTCTGGTAGTGCAACTCATGCACTCGGCAGAAACCTTCTGCATTAGCGCTCATGCCCTGGCTTCGGGGAGCCCATATGTAAACAATGAGTCTGACGATGGCATTTGGTGTTAGCTGATGAAGATATATTTCAAAATTCTTTAAAACTTCTCCTATTATGTCATATAAAGGTAACCGAAGCCCTTCCCTGAAGAAGCTCTTGAAAACAACAACCTCGTCCTCTTTTGGCTCCGGAACCACTTCCTCCCTAGCAAAGCAGACAAGTTTGCTCTCAGCTTCCCCAAAATAACCCAACTTCTTCATCATAATCATGTACTCTGTTGTCACAGTAGATTTTCCAAATTCAATGTGGCTTGGCTTCGACGGGCTTAAAATACTGTAGTCTTTCCCAGCCTCATCATCACTCCCGTCCTCAGCTGCAATCTGCTAAGCTTCGGCAGCTTCATCTTCGGAAACAACTTTTTCCGATATCACTAGACCTGATCGCCTCATCATTTCTGATATTGGCACTATCTCTATCGTCTCAGCATCATCTCCCTCACGGGACACTCTAGTGGTGGATCTCACCCGAGCTATCTTAAGTTTCGCGGTTCCTTAAGCCGAAGTTGGTTCCGAATGACGAAGCGTGTGTCTGCGAGGAACAATCCGGAAAAGCTTTGGCTTTGGTTAAAATTTTTAACAGCACAACAGTGCAATGTCAATGAATATTGTGGTAACTCCTCACCAACCTATCTGTTTATATAGTGCTGCAGGGGAATAAGGCGAACCGCCACACCTCCTACACTGGCTGAGTCGTGGACCGTTCGACGTTTGCAATATTTTAATCGTTTTTTGACAACAAGCTCAGGGAAGGTGTTTTTCGAACCTTCGGCATTCCGAAGCCTTCGTGTTTTTCGCGGATTGAGCTTGTTATGAAAAAAACGATCAAGCACCGCAAAGGGGCTACTGTTGGGGGTCTTCTTCTCCGCCGAAGGTCCTCAAGAAAAAACACCTTCGGTAAAATGATACAAAGGATCGCCAAAGCCTCCTTCAGCCTCAGTTTAGCTCTTCAAGACGAAGACTCCGTGTAAAGGCGACAGTGTGAGATGCCAAAGCTCAATGGTTTCAGCCCAGACCAAGCAAAGAAGGAAAAAGGACTAGATAGGCCTTATTGGTTTTAGTTACTTGTAAAAGTGTTCGAGGGCATGGATGTAGTTTTACCCGGGCTGCGTCCCGTTCGTATGAATAGATGAACAGTACCCCCATACTGTTCACGCTGGATTGTAATTACTCTCGCGTCATTCTCACATCCTCACCTTCTAGCAAGTCGAAGGTATCAATGTAATATGAATATTATTGACGTTTATTCATGTTCATTGAATATTAATACAAATAGAAATAGATTATTGATATATAATTACTTTTATTCCTTTTGTTCCTTTACTTTCTTATTTATATTTATATGTTGAAATGATGAAGGTATGTCCTTCATGACCTTCGTCTGAAGATCATTATATCCGAAAGGAAATAATGCTTCGAAGGACGAAGGTTTTAATCATTAACAATTGTGTTGCCTTGTTCTTGATCTATAGCATTTGAGAACAAGTGACCAACAATTAGTATATGTACAAAGAAGGCACAAACATACTTTTTGGAGACTCCAATGGGGAAGAAAGCTTTGGATCTACAAAAATTGGCTACAATGGCCAGTTCTAAAGATCCCAACGACGTTTCTCCGAATAGCAATACAAGGTTGACTATATTGAATTTGTTGACTATTAAGCAAAAGGAATTTTAGGACTACATGGAGAAGCGGGATGAGGAGGTGAAGAGGTGGTACTTCTTGTAGTTCACATTAGATCGCCACCAAAGGTTCATATAGGATAGGGAAGTGGAGCACGCTTCCCTAACGGTCTCGTTGCAGCCCCCACTATAAGTAACACTATGTCATCCCATGTTATTGAATCTCTTAAGAATTCTTTTGATCATCAAATGAAACTGGTAGATTCCTTTGATAAGATCGCACGTGCACTAGATTAAAATCCATATGCCTAGTTTTCATTCATGTGATTTGGGCGCTGAAATGGTTGTGCCCATCACACCAGCAACAATCAGATCACCATAGATCTAGCCACTGTATGGCATGCTAATGATTTCGTATCCTAGGCAACCGTTGCCGCCACCGACGATTTTATGATCTGGCAGCCACCCGTGGTTATCAGATTGTCTAGGGTCACACCAGATTGTCTATTGCCATACACTGGACCGTTCAGTGGGGGTCTACTGGACTGTTTGGTAAACATACCAGAATGTCCATTGTCACACCGTACTGTACGAAAAATTATACTAGACTGTTTGGTGTTGCACTGATAGACCTATCGACCTCTATATCCTCCAATCTTTTGTCACACCAGTACATGTGAAGGATTAGCAAGGCGACCAAAAGGGGTGAATGAGAGCCACAAAAATTTCTCCAATCAGAGAGCTCGTGACTTGGTTATGGAATTCAATCCAACCCCAAAGGAACACCAAAAGCAACACAAACAAGAATAGTTCAATCCAGTGTCAGTTAACCGCACCAAATTGGCTAAAGAGAAACATTTTAGAAGACCACATAAGGTTGTTACCAGTGAAGTATTTTAGAGCGGGCAACAACGTCGCTCACCAGGGCGGCCGTGCCACTTGGCAAAACTTTGTCAGAATGCACTCAAAATTTGCAGGCAACAAGCACAAGCAAAGAGATATGCCCAAGAGACAACCCTAAACAACCAATCATCTCCTCTAAATATAAGGAGTTATCCCGGGTAGAACGCTTAGTTTTACCCTGGCTTGATAGCTCCTTCCTAGGGAAGCCACAGCTGTCCGACCCTTCTCTAAGCCTATAAAAGGGAGGGGTTGGGCCCAAGCAAGGGGGTTGGCGAGGTTGGGCTTGTTTGAGTTCTTTCGAATATGCTCCCACAAGGACGAACCCTAGACAAGTAGACGAACAGGAGGAGGAGCACCAACGAGGACCAGGAGGCAGGAGCCCCACCGCCAAGCCAAGACTTTGCTAGGTGTTGGGGCGAAGGCTAAGACGCTACCCTTCGCTCGATGCCTTCGTCGCCTTCGTTGCCTCGCTCCACCAACGACGCCAAGGACGCTGGTCCGATGAGGACTTCACGACTGGACTTCGCGGGCGGCCTTCGCTCTTACCCATTGTGGGACGAAGGCAAGACTCCGACTACGTCCGCTAGCCTCACATCCTCATTGGGTTCGAAAGCCCAAGTGGGATTCGGCCTACTGTAACGGGCCCTGCATGGATAAGCGTGTTACGTGCCTCATCTGTAATAGCCTTTTCTGTAATGATGGACTGTAACCTCCCCTTGGAGGAATATTCTGAGGATACTCTGGGTTCCCGAGGGCATAAACGTCCTTGTTTCTGGGCGGTAGGCACTCGGGCACCTATAAATACCCCCATACAGTGCCCTTGAGGGGGCAGATTAACAGAGCTATTGCTACTCCCCGTTGGACTTTGCAAACATTCTCTCCACCCTTCCGTTGGGTCTACTTGTTCACCTGAACCAGTGCCAACACTAGGATTCCACTCTGTACCTCTTAGCTCCACTTCCATCCCGATAAAAGACTTGGGAGCCTCTCCTCCCTCTCTTTCCTGCTTGTAACCCCTACTACGAGTTTTAATCATCAATGGTGCCAGTAGCGCAAGCTACCGATGACTGGAAGTGGGGATGTTCTACCCGAACTAGTACAAACCTTGCGCCCATCGCGCACACCCTCTGGAGCCCGGAATGCGCACAATAAATTTACTTGTCGGAGCGAGGTTCGAAACAACGACACCCCTGCCGTACTTTTTAAAAAAATATGCTTACCATTTGTTGTGTTGATTTGTATAGATCGCAGAAAAAAGTGAGAGCTGACATGCATGCCGAGAATCAAATCCAAGGGCCCAGAGCACTAGGAACTAGAATCATCCCACCTCTCTTGATCAAAATGGACCATCATGCGAGTACCTGAGGATCCCCTAAACTCTCTTGACCAAACAAGCAGTCCATTGTATTTGAGTAATGCTTGTTGGTAAATTTTCATAAAATTTAGTACCCATAGTCAATGTTCTTTTTGTTATTGCGGCAACTATTGAACTTAATACCCTTTGTACCTTTTTAGTTTTGTTTCATCTAAGGCAACAATTGCAACATTGTCATAGATTTAAGAAGTTGTTTTGTGATGCAAATGATGCAAACAGATTGCTTGAGATGATAGATCCAATAATCGGTACATGTTTAGAATGTGGGTGAATCATTCTTTATGTTCAAGTTCTAAGCATGATAAAAGATTCCTAACCTTGTCTTGGTTAGATCACAACATCTTGTTGAGCACTAGATTTGGCACCTAGATGGTCGGATGATTCGACCTTGTGGCTCGGATAATCCACGCCCTAGAAAGTTCGATGTGTTAGCCCAGAAAGTCCACGAACAAATTAATTTAGGCTAGAGTCCTTATCCCTTGTGGGGTTATCCTAAAAAGCTCATAGGAAACTATTGGATTTTACCTAGGAATGTAGCCAGCCTTACATCAACCAACAATCGATCTACAAACCAGTTTTTACCTTATTTCTTTATACATTAGATTTAGGAGTAGTTCTAGCCATAGTTGTAGCTCCCAACCTTAATCTTCATCTCGCTTCGGCTCTACATCATCTTGAGGCACTTTGGGTGGCCTGCTGACCCCAAGGAAACCCCAAGATCCTTCCTCTCCAATGGGGTCTCTCCCGAGAGGCAAGGTCTAGTTTCTTCCCGAAGCTCTCTACACCACCGCGTATGGTCTAGTGACCTACAGCGGATGCTCCGCCAACTCGCATAGAAGTCCCCAAGGTCCTGCACGCAGTGCGCATGTCTTAGGGATCATTATTATTTGGCCCAAAAAGGTGTATGCATGTTTTTGGTGACTCCGTTAGGGATATAAGATCAGATCTATTAGATCGACCATGATAGCCTGTTCTAAAGATTGAACTGATGTCTCCCGAGACAACATCCTCAGACCGACTCATGAGAGTTTCTTTGCCAACAAGCAACTATAATTTGAAGATCTCATGAACTAGGCTCGTGAAAAGTGATGAAGGAAAATTTTCTATCACACTTCACAGTAGAGCGACATTAGAAGATCACCAAGCAAGGAGAGATCAACCTTGAGTCCCTCTTGCCTCCGTCTCCGACCACCATTGTAAGTAAATCTGATGATATGTAGATTTGCAAAGTGATCAATTAGAACAGTACATGGGGGTGAAGGAATCCTTAAAAAACTCACACATGCATTTGAGAAATCCATTGTCCCTAGTTTTCCATCACACGAGGCTAGCGCCGAGATATCTGTACATAACCTATCGACTGTAAATGGCTCCCCACAGACCCAACCATTATATGGTATGTCTAGGCTCATAGGCAGCCACCGCCTCCGCAGTCCCTTTGCGATAGGTCAGCTTGGATCCATTTATTTTGGTGGAATTGAAATCTACTTAATAGAGTAGGCTATTTTGTTTGGAATTTGATATTTCACCACTTTCCATAGTTCAAATATAAGACTATCTAAAACTTATAGGACGGGAGATGAAAATTGATTTTATATATCATCAGACTATATTTGTACTCTACAATTTACAACATGCACTTCAGCTTACTTACATATAATAGAAATATAGCATATACATATCTTTCCCACAAGACCAACTATAATATATAAATATATTTCACTTAAATCATTAGTTTAATTGTTTGTGACTAAAGTAAAATTGAACATCTGGAATTAGCTTAGACTCACCGAGGTAAAAATTGCTTCGACGATGGAAGATTGACAGTAGTATGCATGCGTAGCAATGGTCGCTGTGTATACACGTGGCGTGGCAAGACTAGGTGAAAATACTCATAAACTTTACTGTACTATACTGTATAGGCCCGCTCCACCGCTCACTCATTTTGATAGTGTTTAGTTACGGAGTATAGTGTGATGTAGCCATTTCACTTCCAATTTATCGTTTGTATTAATTCCATATAATACAGAGTGGCTCTAAAAAATTATGCTCAAATGTTAAATTATTTAACTCTCCAAAATCTTTCGGATAAAACCACTCTATAGGACGAAGCCGCTCTATCTCAACAGACTCTAGAATCAAACACTACCTGTCGGGGACCATAATTAGGGGTACCCTCAAGACGCCTAATTCTCAGCTGGTAACCCCCATCAGCATAAAGCTGCAGAGGCCTGATGGGTTTGATTAAGTCAGGGATCAGTCCATACGAGCGACTTGATCGCGCCTCGCCCGAGCCTAGCCTCGGGCAAGGGCAGCCGACCCTGAGGTGTTTCTGTCTCGCCCGAGGCCCCTTTTTTACGGCAGACGCATCTCCGGCTCGCCCGAGGCCTTGCCTTCGTTGAGAGGCAACCCTGACTAAATCACCGCGCCAACCGACCAAGTCATCGGGGCATTTAACGCAAAAGGTAAGACCGACGGGCGACCAGGCTTTGCCAGAGGTGCCATAGGAGGCTCCGCCCGACCCAGGGCTCGGACTCGGGCTAAGGCCCCGGAAGACGGCGAACTCCGCTCCGCCCGACCCAGGGCTCGGACTCGGGCTAAGGCCCCGGAAGACGGCGAACTCCGCTCCGCCCGACCCAGGGCTCGGACTCGGGCTAAGGCCCCGGAAGACGGCGAACTCCGCTCCGCCCGACCCAGGGCTCGGACTCGGGCTAAGGCCCCGGAAGACGGCGAACTCCGCTCCGCCCGACCCAGGGCTCGGACTCGGGCTAAGGCCCCGGAAGACGACGAACTCCGCTCCGCCCGACCCAGGGCTCGGACTCCGCCCTGGCCTCTGCCGAACGACCTCCGCCTCGCCCGACCCAGGAGCTCAGGTTGGGCCTCGACCATGCAGGACAGACTCGACCTCGACTTCGGAGGAACCTCCACGTCGCCCGACCTAGGACACAAGTCCGCCACGTCAACAGGAAGCGTCATCATCACCCTGCCCTGAGCCGACTTGGGTCGCAGAGAACAAGACCGGCGTCCCATCTGGCCAGCTCCGCCAGATAGGCAATGATGGCGCCCCACTAGACCCATGACGACGGCGGCTCCCGGCTCCCTTACGGAAGCAGCAGGACGTCAGCAAGAGCACAGCTGTTCCAACAGCTGTCCCTCCATCAGGCTCCGTTACTCCTCCAACAGCCACGACACCACACCGGCTGGGTACCAAGATCTCTCCGGCTGCCACCTTGGCATGTACTTAGGGCACTAGCTCCCCCCCGCTAGACACGTAGCACCTTGCTACACCCCCATTTTGTACACCTGGATCCTCTCCTTACGCCTATAAAAGGAAGGACCAGGGCCTTCTTAGAGAAGGTTGGCCTCGCGGGGACGAAGGGCAGGGGCAGGCGCTCTCTTGGGGCCGCTCGCTCCCCTCACCCGCGCGGACGCTTGTAACCCCCTACTGCAAGCGCACCCGACCTGGGCGCGGGACGAACACGAAGGCCGCGGGATCTCCGACTCCCTCACGACCCGGCTCCGGCCACCTCGCTCTCGCTCTCTCTCTCCCCCCTTCGCGCTCGCCCACGCGCTCGACCCATCTGGGCTGGGGCACGCGGCACACTCACTCGTCGGCTCGGGGACCCCCGGTCTCGGAACGCCGACAGTTGGCGCGCCAGGTAGGGGCCTGCTGCGTGTTGACGAGTAGTTTCCCGTCAAGCTCCAGATGGGCAGTCTCCAACGACCTCTTCAACCCGGGACGGTGCTCCGTTTCGGGAGTCTCGAGTTCATGTCTTTCGACGGCAGCTACGACATGATACTCCTTCCACCGCCGCGCGACAGCGACAACGGTGGCGGACAGCCCGCCCGCCGGCGGCGGAATCGACGACGTCATTCCCGCGTGGGGGAAGGACAACTTTCGAGCTCACCCCATCCTCTCCCTCGCCATCGGAGGAGGAGGCGGGGCAACCAAGGCCGAGCGGGAGGCTGCGCTCAGTCGACTGTCGAGCAAATCGACATCCCCAGCGCCCCAACGGAGGACGCGTCGGGCATCACCCACGCGTTTGAGGCGAAGGCGAGCGCCGTCCCCCCGCGACACGCCGATCCCGAGCAAGTGGACGACGCCAGCACGCTCACGGAGGGCCTGCAGGACGTCGCCCTCGCACCCAGGACGACAGCACGATCAGCCCCCGATGCGACTTCGTCGATCCTCGTCGACCAAAAGGTACGGGCTGATTCCCATCCTTCGTCATTTCGACTCGGCCTCAACCCGCCTGGCGGCCTCGCTTTGGCGGGCGCTCACGTTGAGGCGAGTGCAACCTCTCTGGGGTTTCGTGTGCGGTCGCCTTGGGACCGATTGACGGGCGTCTCGACCTACGGGCCCTCTGGGTCCGAGGAAGACGACGACCCTAGCATCTGCTGGGATTTCTCTGGATCTGGCAACCCCAGTGCCATGCGGGACTTCATGACCGCATGTAACTACTGCCTCTCCGACTGTTCCGACGGCAGCCGCAGCCTTGACGACAAGGACTGCGGCCCGAGCCGCGAATGTTTCCACGTTGAGCTAGGGGATTCCTCCGGAGGCAGCCATCTCGGCATGCCGGAGGATGGCGATCTCCCTGGGCCGGTGCCTCACGCCGACATCCCGCGGGAGCTAGCTGTGGTCCCCATTCCGGCGGGGGGTCATGACCCACAGCTCGAGCAAGTCCGCGGGGCGCAGGCCGGGCTCGACGAGGGAGCAGGAGCGCTCGAGGCAATCCGCCGGGACGCCGGGCAGGTATGGGCAAGCCAGCCCCCGGCCGGAGAAATACGTCACCTGCCCCAGGATCTCCAGCACCGCATCGCCAACGAGGCCAGGGACAGGCCGCCACCCGCATCCGGCGGAACCGGTCAGGACCTGGCAGCCGCGGCGATGCTCCTCCGCGCGATGCCGGAGTCATCAACCACCGAGGGTCGGCGAATCCAGGGAGAGCTCAGGCATCTCCTGGAAGGCGCTGCGGCCCGGCGGGCCGAAAGCTCTGCCTCTCGAAGGCAGGGGTACCCCTCGGAACCTCGTGCCGTGACTTCCCGACCCATGCGGGAAGCCTCGGTCTACACCGGGCGCACGCGCAACACCGCGCCTGCGGCCCCGGGTCACCTCGGCGACGAGCGCCCTCATCGCGACCGTCGGGCACGCCTCGACGAAAGGGTGCACCGAGGCTATCACCCCAGGCGTGGGGGACGCTACGACAGCGGGGAGGATTGGAGTCCCTCGCCCGAACCACCCGGTCCGCAGGTCTTCAGCCGAGCCATTCGGCGGGCACCGTTTCCGCCCCGATTCCGACCCCCGACTACTATCACAAAGTACTCGGGGGAAACGAGACCGGAATTGTGGCTCGCGGACTACCGCCTGGCCTGTCAACTAGGAGGAACGGACGACGACAACTTCATCATCCGCAACCTCCCCCTGTTCCTCTCCGACACTGCTCGTGCCTGGTTGGAGCACCTGCCTCCGGGGCAGATTTCCAACTGGGAGGATCTGGTCCAAGCCTTCGCCGGCAACTTCCAGGGCACGTACGTGCGCCCCGGGAATTCCTGGGACCTCCGAAGCTGCCGGCAACAGCCGGGAGAGTCCCTTCGGGACTACATCCGGCGGTTCTCAAAGCAGCGCACCGAGCTGCCCAACATCACCGACTCCGATGTCATCGGTGCGTTCCTTGCCGGCACCACCTGCCGTGACCTGGTGAGCAAGTTGGGTCGCAAGACCCCCACCAGGGCGAGCGAGCTGATGGACATCGCCACCAAGTTCGCCTCCGGCCAGGAGGCGGTCGAGGCCATCTTCCGAAAGGACAAGCAGCCCCAGGGCCGCCCGTCGGAAGATGCTCCCGAGGCGTCTGCTCCGCGCGGCGCCAAGAAGAAAGGCAGGAGGAAGTCGCAAGCGAAACGCGACGCTCCCGATGCAGACCTTGTCGCCGCCGCCGAGCATAAGAACCCTTGGAAGCCCCCCGGAGGTGCTAACCTCTTCGACAAAGCACTCAAGGAGACGTGCCCCTACCATCAGGGGCCCGTCAAGCACACCCTCGAAGAGTGCGTCATGCTTCGGCGCCACTTCCACAGGGCCGGGCCACCCGCAGAGGGTGGCAGGGCCCGCGACGACGACAAAAGGGAAGATCGCCAAGCAGGAGAGTTCCCCGAGGTCCGCGACTGCTTCATGATCTACGGGGGGCATGCGGCGAATGCCTCGGCTCGGCATCGTAAGCAAGAGCGTCGGGAGGTCTGCTCGGTGAAGGTG
Source organism: Zea luxurians (assembly GCA_029449295.1). Taxonomy (NCBI): domain Eukaryota; kingdom Viridiplantae; phylum Streptophyta; class Magnoliopsida; order Poales; family Poaceae; genus Zea; species Zea luxurians. The sequence goes on along the minus strand of JAOPSE010000001.1, from coordinate 35,184,279 downwards.
GCGGCACCAGTCTACTTAGACTGGTCCGACAAGCCCATCACCTTCGACCGGGACGACCACCCCAACCACGTGCCGAGCCCGGGGAAGTACCCGCTCGTTGTCGATCCCATCATCGGCGACGTCAGGCTCACCAAGGTCCTGATGGATGGGGGCAGCTGCCTCAATATCATCTACGCCGAGACCCTCGGGCTCCTGCGCGTCGATCTGTCATCCGTCCGAGCAGGCGCTGCGCCCTTCCACGGGATCATCCCTGGGAAGCGCGTCCAGCCCCTCGGGCAGATCGACCTTCCTGTCTGCTTCGGAACACCCTCCAACTTCCGAAGGGAGACTTTGACATTCGAGGTGGTCGGGTTCCGAGGAACCTACCACGCAGTGTTGGGAAGGCCATGCTACGCGAAGTTCATGGCCATCCCCAACTACACCTACCTGAAGCTCAAGATGCCAGGCCCCAACGGGGTCATCACCGTCGGCCCCACGTACAAACACGCGTTCGAATGCGATGTGGAGTGCGTGGAGTACGCCGAGGCCCTCGCCGAGTCCGAGGCCCTCATTGCCGACCTGGAAAGCCTCTCCCGAGAGGTGCCGGACGTGAAGCGACACGCCGACAACTTTGAGCCAGCGGAGACGGTTAAGGCCGTCCCTCTCGACCCCAGTGGCGACACCTCCAAGCAGATCCGGATCGGTTCCGGGCTCGACCCCAAATAGGAAGCAGTGCTCGTCGACTTTCTCCGCGCAAACGTCGACGTCTTTGCGTGGAGTCCCTCGGACATGCCCGGCATACCGAGGGATGTCGCCGAGCACTCGCTGGATATTCGGGCCAGGGCCTGGCCGGTCAGACAGCCTCTGCGCCGATTCGACGAGGAAAGGCGCAGGGTGATAGGCGAGGAGATCCGCAAGCTGATGGCAGCAGGGTTCATCAAAGAGGGTGCGAAACCCTGTCTTTCCTCGATGCCTACTCAGGGTATCATCAAATCAAGATGAAAGAGTCCGACCAGCTCGCGACTTCTTTCATCACGCCCTTCGGCATGTACTGTTATGTCACCATGCCGTTCGGTTTGAGGAACGCGGGCGCAACGTACCAGCGGTGCATGAACCATGTGTTCGGCGAACACATCGGTCGCACGGTCGAGGCTTACGTCGATGACATCGTAGTCAAGACGAGGAAAGCCTCCGATCTTCTCTCCGACCTCGAACTGACATTCCGGTGTCTCAAGGCGAAGGGCGTCAAGCTCAATCCCGAGAAGTGCGTCTTCGGGGTGCCCCGAGGCATGCTCTTGGGATTCATCGTCTCCGAGCGGGGCATCGAAGCCAACCCGGAGAAGATCGCAGCCATCACAAACATGGGGCCCATCAAGGACTTAAAAGGCGTACAGAGGGTCATGGGATGTCTCGCGGCCTTGGGCCGTTTCATCTCGCGCCTCGGCGAAAGAGGCCTGCCCCTGTACCGTCTCTTAAGAAAGGCCGAGTGCTTCACGTGGACTCCCGAGGCCGAGGAAGCTCTCGGGAACCTGAAGGCGCTCCTCACCCAGGCGCCCATCTTGGTACCCCCAGCTGATGGAGAAGCCCTCCTGGTCTACGTCGCCGCTACCACTCAGGTGGTCAGTGCCGCGATCGTGGTCGAAAGGCAGGAAGAGGGGCATGCTTTGCCCATTCAGAGGCCAGTTTACTTCGTCAGCGAGGTACTGTCCGAGACCAAGATCCGCTACCCACAAGTCCAGAAGCTGCTGTATGCAGTGATCCTGACGAGGCGAAAGCTGCGACATTACTTCGAGTCTCATCCGGTGACTGTGGTGTCATCCTTCCCCCTGGGGGAGATCATCCAGTGCCGAGAAGCCTCGGGACGGATCGCAAAGTGGGCGGTGGAAATCATGGGCGAGACAATCTCGTTCGCCCCTCGGAAGGCCATCAAGTCCTAGGTACTGGCGGACTTCGTAGCCGAATGGGTCGACACCCAGTTGCCGACGGCTCCGGTCCAGCCGGAGCTCTGGACCATGTTTTTCGACGGGTCGCTGATGAAGACGGGAGCCGGCGCGGGCCTGCTCTTCGTCTCGCCCCTCGGGAAACACCTGCGCTACGTGCTCCGCCTCCATTTCCCGGCGTCCAACAATGTGGCTGAGTACGAGGCTCTGATCAACGGATTGCGAATCGCCATCGAGCTAGGGGGTCCGACGCCTCGATGCACGCGGCGACTCGCAGCTCGTCATCGACCAAGTCATGAAGAACTTCCACTGCCGCGACCCGAAGATGGAAGCCTACTGTGAGGACGTTCGACGCCTGGAAGACAAGTTCTACGGGCTCGAGCTTAACCACATCGCCCGGCGCTACAACGAGACTGCGGACGAGCTGGCGAAGATAGCCTCGGGGCGAACGACGGTTCCCCCGGACGTCTTCTCCCGGGATCTGCACCAACCCTTCGTCAAGATAGGCGACGCGCCCGAGCCCGAGGTGCCCTCGGTCCCGTCTGAGGTGACCTCGGCCCAGCCCGAGCCACCCTCGGTTCAACCCGAGGAACCCTCGGCCCCCGAGGGCGAAGCACTGCGCATCGAGGAGGAGCAGAGCGGGGTCATGCCAGATCAAGATTGGCAAACCCCGTACCTGCAATATCTCCGCCAAGGAGAACTGCCCCTCGACCGAGCCGAGGCTCGACGGGTATCACGACGCGCCAAGTCGTTCGTCTTGCTGGGCGATGAGAAGGAGCTCTACCACCGTAGCCCCTCGGGCATCCTCCAGCGATGCATCTCCATCGCCGAAGGTCAGGAACTCCTGCGGGAAATACACTCGGGGGCTTGCGGCCATCATGCAGCACCTCGAACCCTCGTCGGGAACGCTTTCCGCCAAGGCTTCTACTGGCCGACGGCGGTGGCTGACGCCACTAGAATTGTCCGCGCCTGCGAAGGGTGCCAATTCTATGCGAAGCAGACCCACCTGCCCGCTCAGGCTCTGCAGACGATACCCATCACCTGGCCCTTCGCTGTGTGGGGTCTGGACCTCGTCGGCCCTCTGCAGAAGGCGCCCGGGGGCTACACGCACCTGCTGGTCGCTGTCGACAAATTCTCCAAGTGGATCGAGGTCCGACCCCTGAACAGCATCAGATCCGAGCAGGCGGTGGCATTCTTCACCAACATCATCCATCGCTTCGGGGTCCCGAACTCCATCATCACCGACAATGGCACCCAGTTCGCCGACAAAAAATTCTTGGATTTTTGCGAGGATCACAACATCCGGGTGGACTGGGCCGCCGTAGCTCATCCCATGTCGAATGGGCAAGTAGAGCGCGCCAATGGCATGATCCTACAAGGGCTCAAGCCTCGAATTTACAACGACCTCAACAAGTTCGGCAAGCGGTGGATGAAGGAACTCCCCTCGGTGGTCTGGAGCCTGAGGACGACGCCGAGCCGAGCCACGGGTTTCACGCCGTTCTTCCTGGTCTACGGGGCCGAGGCCGTCTTGCCCACGGACCTGGAATACGGCTCCCCGAGGACGAGGGCCTACGACGATGAAAGTAACCAAGCTAGCCGAGAAGACTCGCTGGACCAGCTGGACGAGGCTCGGGACAGGGCCTTACTACACTCGGCGCGGTACCAGCAGTCCCTGCGACGCTACCACGCCCGAGGGGTCCGACCCCGAGACCTCCAGGTGGGCGACCTGGTGCTTCGGCTGCGGCAAGACGCCCGAGGGAGGCACAAGCTCACGCCCCCCTGGGAGGGGCCGTTCATCATTGCCAAAGTCCTGAAGCCCGGAACGTACAAGCTGGCCAACAGTCAAGGCGAGGTCTATGGCAACGCTTGGAACATCCAACAGCTACGTCGCTTCTACCCTTAAGATGTTTCCAAGTTATTCATATACCTCGCACCCCCACAAAGTTTAGTCAACAAGGAAGGGTCGGCCTCGCCTCGGCAAAGCCCGACCCTCCCTCGGGGGCTAAAAGGGGGGAAACCCCCTCTGCGTCGAAATTTTCCTCGAACAGAAAATCTCTTTTACCAGAATATCTTTCGTGCTTTCTGACTACTTCGAAAAGTGGGTCCCGGAAACGACGGGGTACACGTAAGCAGTCAAGGCTGACCGAGCCGAGGGACTCCTACGCCTCCGGGATACGGATACCTCACTCATCACCTTCTGCGATAAGTAACTCACGTTCGGATAAGGTGACTCTGCGGATCGAATAAGTCTCTACGTTCGGAAGCCCTTCTGTCGAAGCGATTCTTCGAGCCTTCTCGACCGAGTCGGTGACAGGGCCTCATGGACGGGTGAAAGTACGCGTAAGCGGCGAGGCCGACCGAGCCGAGGGACTCCCACGCCTCCGGGATACGGATACCTCACTCATCACCTTCCGCGAGAAGCAACTATCGCTCGCACTAACGTCCCTGTTACCGACAAAAAGTCCAGATACTCGAAACAAGAGGAAAAAAGACGCAGCTTAACACACGACAAGGGTGTGCATTCTGGCCTCGACGGCCGCACAAGGCCCACGCTACAAGACAACATGGTCCTGCAGGCTCGGGTCCTGACGCTGGAAGAGGGCGATGACACCCTCGGTATCGACAGCACCTTCGGCAAGGCCCGACCTAGCCTCGGACGGCGACGCGGTCCGAGGGCCTCTGCTCCGAAGGACGACGTCATCACCACGCCCGAGCCGTCGCTGTCAGGGACTTCTCCGGATCCGGCCCGAGCGGGCGGCTCGGCCGGCCACCTCCGGGGCCTCGGCCGACCACCTTCCGAGGGCGCCAACCCGGTCCGAAGCCTCGGCTGATCAACTCCGACGTCGATCCCGTCAACGGACAACTCGGCTAGGCTCCGGCCAAATAGGTTTTATTTTCGAGCCGACTCCGCCTCTGCTCATGCTGATATCGCTACCCCCGGCCTCGGCTCGTCGAAGAGCGGCCGAGGGGTCTCTTTAACTAAGCTAGAGGAGCCTCGGACAGCAGGGCCGACCGAGCCGAGGGATTCCTACGCCTCCGGGATACGGATACCTCACTCGTCACCTTGACACGGGGCGACTCATGCTTGGTGAAGCGGTTCAGACAATCAGCAGGCGAGTCTTAGTGCTTGAAAATGAGGAAAAAACACGGCTCCGTGCCGAAGTCACAAACATGTTCAGGCCTCGAAAGCCGAAACGAACAAAAAACCTTGACATTCGAAATGCCATTACAAACGGAACTCTGGTTCTGTCTCCACGGGTATAGACGACCTCCCCGCCCGGGAAGCCCGTGAAGCGACAAGCTCTGGGCGAATCACCAGCAAACGCGGGACACCCTCGAGCATCCCGGCAGATCCTCGCAGCCGTCCTCGCCGCGAACGCGAGGAGGAAGACGGAACGTTGCACCCTAGCTGGGAAGCAACAGTTCGCCTTCCCCGGCATGGCTGGAGGATGTCTCCGCCGTGGGGCTGAAGGGCGATTGCCACCACCAGAAGCTGGAGGATGAGGTGGTCCGCCAACCCGTGCAGAAGGTGGAGCCCCGGCTCGCCTCGTTCCCCGCCCCGGCGAGGGTGACGAACACCCTCAACACTGAGGGCAAGGCCAGGACCACAGCCCGGTTTGCCTTTCCCCCTCCGGGAGCTGAAGGTCACCACCTTGGGTGATCACCAGCAAAGGGGAGCGACCGGGCTGTGTGATGAAAATCCTTGAAGCCGAACGATGGCCGAAAGGTACCAATTCCCACGGAGTTGCGTTCCTCCAACGATGGGGCGAAAAGACGGCGGTTTCCCCCATCCGGGGGCTTGAAAAGTGGAGAGACACAAGGCATAAGGGAGGAAGAAGACATGGTCACCTCACGAAGGGGGTCACCCTCCTTTTAAAGGCAACACCCCCTGCTCGCGCCCCCAACCGTCACGGGCTGAGTCTTCTTCAACACGCCTCCAAAGCCCTCCCCCGCGGCGCGGGGGCTGGGACCCACAAGTCAGGGAGACCGGCTCCGAGCAGAAGAAGCCGAACCACCGCGCACGGCGCGCGCAACCACCCAGCGGTCACAAGTGACCCTCCACTTTTGCCCAGACCAACGGGCGAAAGGGGCGGGCAACCATGCGGGCGGCATGCAACCATGCCAAGTGGCCGCGCTTCTCCGACTCCTGGCAGGCCAGCGCGGAGGCCCAAGCCCACGTCGCGCAACCGGCGCGCCGGATGATGCATGCAAGCCGCTGTACCACTTGCGCCACCACCGCACCTCCTCGATTGCGGAACCGATACCGCGATTCGAGGCGACCCAGCGCGCGACCCAGCAGCGCCAGCCTGATGCAGCGGTCAAACGTGGTCAAAAGTGGGCCGGCAGTAATGACGGTGGCAGGCGCGCGAGAGCAGCGGCCACGCCATCGGCCAAGCTCATGTCCCATCCGGAGGCAGCGAGAGAACCCCCTCTCACGGTGTGAAGACGACGCGCCCGTGACCCGTACCTCGAACGGCTCGCGCACGCGCAACGGCAGCCTCGCCAACTACTCGCCCCTGCGCATTAACTCCGCGGCTGGACAGGTGACGTTCCTGGCAGGAGCAGCTGGCGACGTTTCGCCATCACCAAAACGACCACACCAAAAAAGGTGCGCCACGTCGTTCAATTTCGTATCCTTTTTTCCCTTTTCCTTCTTTCTCTATCTCTTGCAACAGGGACCGGGAAAGGGGATACCCCCAAAGGGATCCTTCCCCGTGAAGGAACTAGGCTCCGAGCCTCCTTACTGATCAGGGGTTCGAAGGCTGGCCCCCCGAAGGGTTCAACGGCCGCCTCAGATCGCGTGGGCCCGACACCCACTACTGGTCAGGGGTTCGAAGGTCGGCCCCCCGAAAGGTTCTACGACCGCCTCAGGCTACTCGGGCTCCGCGCCCCTTACTGATCAGGGGTTCGAAGGCTGGCCCTCCGAAGGGTTCACAGTCGCCTCAGACACCGAGCGAGGGATGACCAGGGGTACGTTCGATACATAACCAAGGCTCGGGCTGCGCTCCCGAGGTACCCTAGGACATTTCCGAGACCAGCGGGAACGACTCTGTAACGGAATCCCATCGGAGGGAGGCAACGAGCCCTCGGACCCCGTCGCCAGGGGACCGGGTCCGACAGATCACCCGCAGGTACTTTTGGGCGTGCCTCCGGGCCCCTAGCCGACCCCCAACGAACGGGGCACGGACGTCCACTCGGATTACCCGATTGCAGCTCACCGGAGACACCATGTTCGGTGCCCATCGAGGGTAACATGGCGCTCTCCCCCCTCCTCCTTGTGGAAAGGCGACGTAGGGGCGTATGTAAAAAAGCCGAGTCTGTCCCTGATCGTCCTCTCGCTCCGTGCGGAGGCTCGGGGGCTGCTCTCGCAAACCCGGCTCCGGCCGAACCGTTGACAGCGTCAGCATACCAGCCCGAGAACTTGGGCCCCGACAGTGCACCTGGGCTACGGCCTGTTCGCATGAGGGAACCACCAGACCGGCCGAAGCATTGCGCAAGGCATTAAGACCTCGAAGGAGTGAAACCACTCCTCCGAGGCCTCGGGGGCTACACCCGGCGGGTGCGCTCGCGCGCACCCACCGGAACAAAGTACAACCGAGAAAGGCTGGTCCCCTTGCAAAAAAGTGCGACGCAAGCCTCCAAGCGAGTGTTAACACTCCCTTCGAGGCTCGGGGGCTACTGTCGGGGACCATAATTAGGGGTACCCTCAAGACGCCTAATTCTCAGCTGGTAACCCCCATCAGCATAAAGCTGCAGAGGCCTGATGGGTTTGATTAAGTCAGGGATCAGTCCATACGAGCGACTTGATCGCGCCTCGCCCGAGCCTAGCCTCGGGCAAGGGCAGCCGACCCTGAGGTGTTTCTGTCTCGCCCGAGGCCCCTTTTTTACGGCAGACGCATCTCCGGCTCGCCCGAGGCCTTGCCTTCGTTGAGAGGCAACCCTGACTAAATCACCGCGTCAACCGACCAAGTCATCGGGGCATTTAACGCAAAAGGTAAGACCGACGGGTGACCAGGCTTTGCCAGAGGTGCCATAGGAGGCTCCGCCCGACCCAGGGCTCGGACTCGGGCTAAGGCCCCGGAAGACGGCGAACTCCGCTCCGCCCGACCCAGGGCTCGGACTCGGGCTAAGGCCCCGGAAGACGGCGAACTCCGCTCCGCCCGACCCAGGGCTCGGACTCGGGCTAAGGCCCCGGAAGACGGCGAACTCCGCTCCGCCCGACCCAGGGCTCGGACTCGGGCTAAGGCCCCGGAAGACGGCGAACTCCGCTCCGCCCGACCCAGGGCTCGGACTCGGGCTAAGGCCCCGGAAGACGACGAACTCCGCTCCGCCCGACCCAGGGCTCGGACTCCGCCCTGGCCTCTGCCGAACGACCTCCGCCTCGCCCGACCCAGGAGCTCAGGTTGGGCCTCGACCATGCAGGACAGACTCGACCTCGACTTCGGAGGAACCTCCACGTCGCCCGACCTAGGACACAAGTCCGCCACGTCAACAGGAAGCGTCATCATCACCCTGCCCTGAGCCGACTTGGGTCGCAGAGAACAAGACCGGCGTCCCATCTGGCCAGCTCCGCCAGATAGGCCATGATGGCGCCCCACTAGACCCATGACGACGGCGGCTCCCGGCTCCCTTACGGAAGCAGGAGGACGTCAGCAAGAGCACAGCTGTTCCAACAGCTGTCCCTCCATCAGGCTCCGTTACTCCTCCAACAGCCACGACACCACACCGGCTGGGTACCAAGATCTCTCCGGCTGCCACCTTGGCATGTACTTAGGGCACTAGCTCCCCCCCGCTAGACACGTAGCACCTTGCTACACCCCCATTTTGTACACCTGGATCCTCTCCTTACGCCTATAAAAGGAAGGACCAGGGCCTTCTTAGAGAAGGTTGGCCTCGCGGGGACGAAGGGCAGGGGCAGGCGCTCTCTTGGGGCCGCTCGCTCCCCTCACCCGCGCGGACGCTTGTAACCCCCTACTGCAAGCGCACCCGACCTGGGCGCGGGACGAACACGAAGGCCGCGGGATCTCCGACTCCCTCACGACCCGGCTCCGGCCACCTCGCTCTCGCTCTCTCTCCCCCCTTCGCGCTCGCCCACGCGCTCGACCCATCTGGGCTGGGGCACGCGGCACACTCACTCGTCGGCTCGGGGACCCCCTGGTCTCGGAACGCCGACACTACCTTAAACTATATCTAGTAGAACATGAAAATAGAGGACGCGGAACCAATGTTTTCAAGTCGACCTATTTGTCGCCACTGACGGTCCGATTTAAGTCGATTAATCGTGATTAATCGGACGACCTGGCGATTAATCACGATTTTTTCAAACCGATTTGGATAATTAATCGAGATTAATCAGATGTCTTGAAAATATTGCGTATGTTGGGGACTTGTTCTCAAATGATATGAGTTAAGAACAAGGAAACACAAAATATTAAGTGTTAATGCCCTTCGTCCTTCGAAACATTATTTCCCTTAGGATATAATGATCTTCAGACGAAGGTCATGAAGGACATACCTTCATCATCGCAGTATATGTTAAATAAAAGAAGAAGTGTATGATATATAAGAAACAACATAAACGATCATGTAATATTATTAATTCATTCTCATTATATAATCATGGAAAAGCAGGAATAACATTGAATTACAAAAGTACCTTCGGTTCGTTAGGGGGCAAAAAGTACAAGCGTGATGCAAAAGCAGGTACAAGTCAGCGTGAACAGTACGGGAGTACTGTTCATCTATTTATAGGCACAGGACGCAGCCTATGAGGAATTACATTCATGCCCTTTACATTTATTATTGACTTATAGATAAATCTATGAGGACTAGATAGCCTTTTCCCCTTTAAGTCGGTTCCTTTTTCTGCAATTGAGCCAAAGCTCCCTTGCGCACAGCTTCGGAACAACGGCAACCTTCGTCATGATCATGCTCTTCCCACCGTGTATGCTTTTATCCTGAGTCCGAAGGTACCTGTCCATAAGTCATGCTTGGAAGACATTGTTAAATTACGTTTTTGAGGACATTCGGAGGACGAAGGCCCCCAACAGTAGCCCCTCGCAGTATTAATTTGTTTAGGATAACAAATTCAGACTGCGACATGGACGAAGGCCTTAAGCCGAAGGTCCGAAAAAACACCTTCCCTTTGCTAGAATAGCAACAGTCAATGACAGACGGGACCCTCCAATTTGGAGCGTACCGAGCATATAAATAAAAACTCACCCTGACCACATTTGGTACGCTGTTTGTGCCACTTGCTTTATTTGCTCAATTTTATATCTCTTGCTCACTAACGCTTGCTAGTTTTTCAAGCTTCCTGAGCTTCGGTTAAAAAGACGCGTTTTCGCTATTGCTGAAGGGAAAATGTCTCAAGACAAGAAGGCTGTTGCTGAGACGAAGCTAACCGAAGAGGAGAAGCTTTTTGAGCAGAAGAAGGTTGCGAATCCTTATATAGCTGGGTTTTTAGAATCAATGGCAAAATCAAATACAGAGAAGATTACAAAGGAGATATTGGAGGGCCTTTCTGAAGATACTGGTGACAGTGACAACTATGACGCTGAAAGTGGAGGTGAAGATTCCGAAGATCGACCGTGGAGGCCAAGCCATGTAATTTTCAGAAAGTCGACCATCAAGCAAAGTAACCTTGAGAGCATGAGGGGGAGGTACTTTCGAGATATATCTATTGTGAGGGCTGGCGAAGACGATAACACTCCTGCGCTTGAGGAGAATGAAGTTGTGATTTTCCAAAGCTTCTTTAAAGCTGGGCTTCGGTTCCCATTGAGTAGGTTTGTGGTTGAAGTGTTGAAAACCTTCCAAATTTTCCTTCATCAACTGACCCCCAAAGCCATATTGAGGATGGGAGTCTCCGTCTGGGCAGCAAGGAGCCAAGGGATAGAACCAAGTGCAAAATGCTTTTGCAGCATGCACGAACTTATGTATGAGACGAAGGCTACGGGGAAGGAACAGTATCACAACAACTTCGGTTGTTACAGGTTTATTGTCCGTCCCAATGCAAGCCACCCAGTGCCAACATTTCGGAAGTGGTGGTCAGGAAATTGGATGGAGGAATGGTTTTATGTGAAGAACGATTTGGTAGCGAGGGAGGATGTTAAGGAGGTTATTATACGTCCCATATGGTCCTGCTTCGGCCTTCGAAAGCCGAAGGGTGAAATCGATGAAGCCGCTGAAGCATGTCAGAAGGCCTTTGGTACTGTATGCTTCTTCATTGGTACAAGAGACTTGATTCAAGAACATATAGCATTTAGAGTATGGCTTCTTGTAGAGAACTGGGAGATGCCGAAGGAGACTGTCGCCGAATCTAGCGAAGGTGACCTGGTTCGTCTGAAATATACATTCAGATACAGAGATAAATTTTATGAACCAAATGACGACTGGCTGAAATGTATCGAAGCTACAAGTGATGAACTGCTTGGATCATATTCCAAAGAAGAAGATAATGCATTATCCACATCCTTCGGGGGCCGGAGAAAAAAGAGATTGAACAGAGTTTTTGATGCAATTGGTTTTGTTTACCCAGACTACTGCTACCCGCTGCGAGGATGGGGAAAAAAGAGGAAAACTGCTGCTTCGGCCACTCCAGATGAGCCTGCGCCGAAGATCAAAAAATTGAAAGTCCTTACCCACCAGCCACGTTATATTGAACCGGTCGTGGTACCTGAGTTTGGCAGGGAAACTTCTTCAGCTGCTGAACCCAAAGAAACTGCTCCTCCCACACAGAAGATTGACGAGTCGGCTGTAATACCGAAGGAACCTTCGGCTGAACTAATTGAAATGAAGGTTGACGAAGATAAGGCTGAGAGGTCAAAAACCGAAGAAGCAACAAAGATGCTCGGGATACTAAGTCCTTCAACAGAAGCCACAGTGCTGAAGGCAGAAAAAAGTTCTGCCATAACCCCTAAAAGAAAAAGGATGGTAAATGTATTAGATATTTTGGAAACAACGGATTCCAAATGCCCCGCTCCCTTAAAGAAGGTTGCCGAAGCCGTCAAAGCGCAAACTGGAACTGATACTAAGCAGATAGAAGTTGAAGCTGCAATGATTGAGGCTGAAGTAGGTACTGGGCCTTCAAAGTCTGCTGAGAAAGAGTCTGCCGAAGTTGAAGAAGTGGCATCAGAAGAAAAGGTTACATAGCAAATTTTTACCGAAAAAATAACAACTCCTACTCCCGAAGCTTTAAAAGAGAGCATTGACTATATCATCTGCCATGCTTCGGGAAAGGTACTCTCTAAAGAAGAAGAACGAGAAGCTCAACATTATGCCCAAAAACTAAAATACCCGAAGGGGGCGTTAGTGTTTAATGGCAGCGGGGAAGAAGATTTTTTGTACTGTCTCCCGGATAACAAAGAGATATCCGTCAGCCGGGAGATATGAAGAAGCTTTGGATTTTCGAAGCTAGAAGATGGCCTCTCAGTTCTGTCAAAGGATGAATTGGCTGACAGTTTAGCATATAATAGCACAAAGGTATGAAAATCAATTTTGTACTTGAAGACAAATTACTTCATTTATTTATACTTAATGATGTACTCCTCTTGCAGGGCTTGATCCTTAGCAATGCCCTCAGAGCACAGAAAAACATCGAAGATGAAGGTTGTACAATGGCATTGAACAACCTTCGTTCAGAGGTGATTGAACTAAGGAACGAAGGTCTTGAAAAGGATAAAATATTAATTTCATTGGTGAACAAAATAAAAGAAAACGAAGCTATTTCCAAAGTTCAAGCTGAGGCCCAAAAGAGTGAAATTGAAGACCTTCGGAGACAATTGGCTGAGGCCAAAGAAAAATACGCTGTTGCTGAAGCTAATCGAGATGCCAGCGAATATTGGGAAAATTATTTAGAAAAGACAGTTGCAGAGCTTCACGCCTCCAAAGAAAGATGTTTTGAAAAATCTGTGGAGTGCGTGAAAAAGATGAAAACTAGCTTCGCCAACGTGGGCGCCTATTCAAACGAAGACAACTTCATACGAGGCAACCTTGAGGGCGTTATCGAGTGGATCAGTGGTGAAGCCGAAGCTTTTGAGGAAATTTTAAGTGATCGCGGAGACGTCTGCGCATTCTCTGGTGCGAGAGGAGTTGCAGCCGTCCTGAAGAAGGCGGGTTGCGATCATGTCAAAACCTTGGCCCAGGCTGAAGCTGCTTTCTCTGTGGACGACACGAAGGATCCCTCGGGTGAAGCAAGTTTTATGGGCGGAAAATTTTTCACTGATATTTGGGAAAATGGCGGCCGAGAAATGGCTCACGAAATAATGAAGAAAAGTGAGAAAGATATTCATGAGGCTCGAGAAGCGGCGAAAAAAGCTGAAGAGGCTGCTGAACGCGAGAGGCGGATAGGTATCGTTTAATAACTTCTAGCTTCGTCATTTGCTTTCGTGACTTCGAACTAATTGGTGTTTTCTATCGCAGCTGAACTACCTCCTCCACCAGAGCCATTCGACCCACTGGCCGACCCAGAAACAAAGAAAGCAATAGAAATCATTAACATGGCCGAAGCTATTGTCGATGAAGTTGTTACCAAACTACTTAACGAAGTTGCAGAGAAAGTTTTTGAAAGTCGCCTAGAGGGGGGGTGAATAGGGCGAATTTGAATTTTATAAACTTAAGCACAACTACAAGCCGGGTTAGTGTTAGAAATAGAAACGATTCCGAGAGAGAGGGCGCAAAACAAATCATGAGCAAATAAAGAGCGAGACACGATGATTTGTTTTACCGAGGTTTGGTTCTTGCAAACCTACTCCCCATTGAGGTGGTCACGAAGACCGGGTCTCTTTCAACCCTTTCCCTCTCTCAAACGGTCACTTAGGCGGAGTGAGCTTCTCTTCTCAATCAAACGGAACACGAAGTTCCCGCAAGGACCACCACACAATTGGTGTCTCTTGCCTTGGTTACAATTGAGTGAATCACAAGAAGAATGAGAAAGAAAAGAAGCAATCCAAGCGCAAGAGCTCAAATGAACACAACAAATCTCTCTCTCTAATCACTAAAGCTTTGTGTGGAGTTGGGAGAGGATTTGATCTCTTTGGTGTGTCTTGTATTGAATGCTATAGCTCTTGTAAGGTGTAGAAGTGTAGAAACTTGGATGCCATTGAATGTGGGGTGGTTGGGATATTTATAGCCCCAACCAGCAAAAATGGTCGTTGGAAGACTGCTGTCGCATGGCGCACCGGACAGTCCGGTGTGCCACCGGACACTGTCTGGTGCGCCAGCCACGTCAGCCAGCCGTTGGGGTTCGACCGTTGGAGCTCTGACTTGTGGGGCCTCTGGGCTGTCCGGTGGTGCACCGGACAGGTCCTGTAGACTGTCCGGTGCGCCAACTGCGCGTGCTCTGACTCTGGCGCGCACTGTAGTGCATTGAATGCGGTTGCAGTCGACCGTTGCGCGCGAAGTAGTCGTTGCTCCGCTGGCACACCGGACAGTCCGGTGTGACACCGGACACTGTCCGATGCTTCACCGGACAGTCCGGTGAATTATAGCGGAGTGCCCTCTGAATTTCCCGAAAGTAGCGAGTTCAGCATCAAGTGCCCTGGTGCACCGGACACAGTCCGGTGGTGCACCGGACAGTCTGGTGCGCCAGACCAGGGTGCCTTTTGGGTTGTCCTTTGCTCTCTTTGTTTGAACCCTTTCTTGGTCTTTTTATTGGCTTATTGTGAACCTTTGGCACCTGTAGAACTTATAGACTAGAGCAAACTAGTTAGTCCAATTATTTGTGTTGGGCAATTCAACCACCAAAATCAATTAGGAAATAGGTGTAAGCCTAATTCCTTTTCAATCTCCCCCTTTTTGGTGATTGATGCCAACACAAACCAAAGCAAGTATAGAAGTGCATAATTGAACTAGTTTGCAAAATTGTAAGTGCAAAGGTTACTTAGAATTGAACCAATATGTGACAGAACCTCCCAAGTTATTGGGCCCACATGCACCTGTCATTGTCTCAAAGACCTCAGACTGCTATGCATGTGTACCAGATAACTTAACAGGATCCGTCTGATTGCCCCAAGGACACCGGATAAACCACTTACAACCAGAACCGCGGGATTAAGTAACACAAATCACACACCAACAATTTTACAGCGGAAATCTTATTACCAAATTTTACATGTTACATCAGGTTTTACAATGTACATGATCGGAGTGGTTACAAAAGTGATTCAAAGAAATAAGTTTGAATTGTTATAAATTGTTTATAAGTTTGAAATATATGCTAGCTCAAGTGACCATCCTCAATAAGAAGATAAAGATGGGGTATACTTATATAAGATGGCCGAGCCCACCGGCACTTAACACCATCAACAGTAGCACAAACTATAACCTGAAAAACAACAGGGAATAAAACCTTGAGTATGGAATTACTCAGCAAGACTTACCCGACTAAAGAAAAGACTCTCAAGGATATGCTGGATTTGGGAATCAAGGAGAGGCTTTAGCAAGAATCAACTTAGATACTTTTGTAGAATTAGCTTACTGAAGTGAGTCCTTACTTTCAATATTTTAACGCCATATTAAATATTAATAGACTCTGTTTGCACCTAGTCTAATTTCACCATTTCATCAATACAACATCATTTTTACTCATAATGTTTACATCCTGACTTAGGTTGTAGGTCGGAGATCAAGTCTCCACTCTCCGGGGATATAACGGCGATCCGAATTGATTTACTCAGCTGAGGATCTCTAACCACACGACATATGTAGCACTTAACCCTTGCATATGTCAACCATTCCCACAGATCCTCCACAACGTGAACCGGTCCGCGCTACCCGGGAGCACAGTACTCCTCCATCCAGCCTCTAGCCAGGAGGGTACACGCTACTCCCACCATCTCCCACGCCCAGTGCACGGTTGTCTTTTCACGTATGGAATAACCGGGTTCAAGCTTACCCTATCCCATTTCCAGGGCATGTGGCCAGTTAAGATAGTCCTTGATCATACAGGCCTACATACGCATCCAATCCTTAATTGACCCGGGCGGAGCATCACCTGTTCCTAGCCCAAGTCGCGAGTTAAATACTTCCATCCTTAGGATTGTTCTGTGTTCCTTAGGATGAAGAAAGCATTATAGGGAACTTTGCAGTAAGATCCCACCATGCTCCCAATGAAAATATTCTTGCAGGTAGAAATCATCCTTCCTCAGGATAAATCTGAGCTAGGCATAAGTGCAAAGGACAAACTCTATCTGCTTATAAGCAGGGCTAAGCATTTTTTGTAAATTATATTTTGATACTTCACTAGAAGTATCTATAAAAGGGATGGATTTCAAGGTAGCCAATGCATCAAAGGGTTTTCAAGCAACTCCTATAAACCTAATGCACATTCACTAGTAAAAATAATTTAAAAACACAAGGAAGGGGTTGCATGCACCGGGGCTTGCCTGAATAACACTAGGTTAGTGTTTGTTAGGTGATGTCCACTTGACGATCATCCTTTGTCCTAGCACGCACTCGTTCAGATTATCCATCTTCCGGTTCGTCCATCAACATCATCTTGCGGATTAGCCCGTGCTTGGGGTCGACTTGGGTTGTCTTCCACATCACGCAGTCAATAAATGTACCTAAATGATTTGCATAATGCACATGAATGCATAGCACTGACTTCACTGTACAACTAAAATTCTTCACATAAAATGCCGATAGTGCCTACCAGCAAGGCACTAAAATTACCAAGCAAATAAATTCAACTTACCAGCATCAAACGTGACTCACTACTCGCGAGAATGCTGATAAATTCTGGCTCGAGCTTGTCGTCGGACAACTGACAGGTGTTGAGATCTTCCGCTATACGTAGATCTGAGAGCACCTAGAGGGGGGTGAATAGGTGATCCTGAGAAACTTGAAACTTAAGCCACAAAAACTTGGTTAAGTGTTAGCACAATAATCGCCAAGTGGCTAGAGAGGAGTCTCAATAAAACACAATAACCACAAGAGGTCAATCACAGAGATGGCACGATGGTTATCCCGTGGTTCGGCCAAGACCAACGCTTGCCTACTCCACATTGTGGCGTCCCAACGGACGAGGGTTGCAATCAACCCCTCTCAAGCGGTCCAAAGACCCACTTGAATACCATGGTGTTTTGCTTGCTTTTCTTAATCCCGTTTGCGAGGAATCTCCACAACTTGGAGCCTCTCACCCTTACACTTGAAGTTCACAAAGAAGCATGGAGTAAGGGAGGGATTAGCAACTCACACAAGACACAAAGATCACAGCAAATACGCACACACAAGACCCAGACTTAAGCTCAAAAGACTAGCACACTAGAACGGAGCTCAAATCACTAGAATGTCGAACAAGTGCGCAAGAAATGGAGTGTGAGTGATCAAGAGTGCTCAAGGAATGCTTGGTGTTCTCCTCCATGCGCCTAGGGGTCCCTTTTATAGCCCCAAGGCAGCTAGGAGCCGTTGAGAACAATCCTAGAAGGCAGATCTTGCCTTCTGTCGACTGGCGCACCGGACAGTCCGGTGCACCACCGGACACTGTCCGGTGCAGATATCCTTCCTTGTTTGGCGAAGCCGACCGTTGGAGTCTGAGAGCCGTTGGCGCACCGAACACTGTCCGGTGCACACCGGACAGTCCGGTGCACCAATGTGACCGTTGGCTCGACCACGCGTCACGCGCGGAATACTCGGCCGACTGTTGCCCCGGATGACTGTTGACTCACCGGACAGTCCGGTGCACCACCGGACAGACCGGTGAATTTTAGCCGTACGTCGTTAATCATCTCCCGAGAGCGACGAGTTCGCCTGTGAACGGCTCACCGGACAGTCCGGTGAATTATAGCCGTACACCGCCGTCGAAGTCCCGAGAGCAGCCTATTCGCCAGAGCCAGCCT
Organism: Zea luxurians; assembly: GCA_029449295.1. Classification (NCBI taxonomy): domain Eukaryota; kingdom Viridiplantae; phylum Streptophyta; class Magnoliopsida; order Poales; family Poaceae; genus Zea; species Zea luxurians. The sequence continues at coordinate 35,166,521 of JAOPSE010000001.1, read as the reverse complement.
GGCGCACTGGACACTGTCCGGTGCACCACCGGACAGTCCGCTGCACCCAGACCGAGCAGACTTTGGCTGAACAAAGCCATCTCATTTCCAATTCAATTTTTCCTGTTTCCAGCATTTAGACACAATACATTAGTCCATAAAACAATGTACTAAGTCTAGAAACATACCTTTTGACTTGATTTGCACTTTGTTCACCACATTGCATGGATCAACACAAAAGCACTTGCGTTGGCACTCAATCACCAAAATACTTAGAAATTGCCCAAGGGCACATTTCCCTTTCAATCTCCCCCTTTTTGGTGATTTATGCCAACCACAACATAAAGCAACTAGAACAAGTGCAATATCAATGCAAATGAAAACCAAAAGTTGTTTTGAATCAATTTTGGCATATATGGATCACTCTTTGCCACCACTTGGTTTGTTTTTGCAGATCAAACTCAAATTACTATCTCTAAGTCAAATTCACTTGTAGAGACATAAAGAGAGCTATTCCAAAGGAAATTGATCAAGGATTTCAAAAACTCCCCCTTTTTCCCATAATCAACACTTCTCCCCACAAGAGGCCAACTTTTGACAAACGAGACAATAAAAGAGTTTTGACAAACCAAAAGCTCTATTCTACTATTTTCAATATTTAATTTCTCAAGTGGTAGCTGATCCATTTATTGCTTTGGCCTTTATTTTCTCCCCCTTTGGCATCAAGCACCAAAACGGGATCAATCTTGGCCCTTTAACCCCATTGCTTCACCAAAATCTTCAAATAAGAATACAAAGGCAATAAGAGTACATGAGATGAAGTTGGAATAAGTTACCCTCTCATCGGAGTGCAGTGGAAGTCTTTTCATGGTCCAAGTCCACCTTTTCCCTTTCAAACCTCCTTTGAGACTAAAACAAAAAAACTCAAGCAAACGGTTAGTCTCAAAGGGTCAAGTTGTAGCACAACTCCCCCTAAATATGTGCATCACTTGCTTCGTCTGAAAGCCTTGGAAACTTGTCACTAGCATATCCTTGAGCTTCTGCCACAAAGTAATAGTCCCTGACCGAAGAGAAGAATACCATGTTTGGGCCATATTCCGAACTACCATGACGAAGGACTTGGCCAAGGCAGCTGCATTGCCTCCATATGAAGATATAGTTGCTTTATAACTCATCAAAAACTACTTCGGATCTGAATGCCCATCATACATGGGGAGCTGTGGTGGCTTGTATGATGGAGGCCATAGGATAGCCTGCAGTTCTGCTGCCAAGGGAGAAGCATCATCAAAGGTAAAGGTATCATGATTAAAATCATCATACCATCCATCCTCGTTGAATAAGCCTTCTTAATGAAGCTCCCTGTGTTGGGGCCTTCGATCTTGTTCGTCTTGAGCAAGATGGCGTACTTCTTCAGTGGCTTCGTTGATCTGCCTTTGAAGACAGCCAGTCGGGCCATCTTCTCCTTCTTCCTTTGTACTTGCTGATGAATTATCTCTATGTTTCTGATTTCTTGGTCCAACTCCTCCTCCTAGGGTGTTGAACTGGTGGCCTTCCTTTTCTGGTTTCAGGCCTCTCGTAGAGAGAGGATCTCCTGATTTGGGTCCAGCGGCTGCAGTGCGGCAGCCCCTGGCGCTGAAACTTTCTTCGGCGGCATGACGAAGGTCAGTGCTTGCCGAAGGTGGTCGAAAAAGGGTTCATCGGAGGTGGGCGCCAATGTTGGGGACTTGTTCTCAAATGCTATGAGTTAAGAACAAGGCAACACAAAATATTAAGTGTTAATGCCCTTCGTCCTTTGAAACATTATTTTCCTTAGGATATAATGATCTTCAGACGAAGGTCATGAAGGACATACCTTCATCATCGCAGTATATGTTAAATAAAAGAAGAAGTGTATGACATATAAGAAACAACATAAACGATCATGTAATATTATTAATTCATTCTCATTATATAATCATGGAAAAGCAGAAATAACATTGAATTACAAAAGTACCTTCGGTTCGTCAGAGGGCAAAAAGTACAAGCGTGACGCAAAAACAGGTACAAGTCAGCGTGAACAGTACGGGGTACTGTTCATCTATTTATAGGCACAGGACGCAGCTTATGAGAAATTACATTCATGCCTTTTATATTTATTATTGACTTACAGATAAATCTATGAGAACTAGATAGCCTTTTCCCCTTAAGTCGGTTCCTTTTTCTGCAATTGAGCCGAAGCTCCCTTGCACATAGCTTCGGAACAACGGCAACTTTCGTCATGATCATGCTCTTCTCACCATGTATGCTTGTATGCTTTTATCCTGAGTCCGAAGGTAACTGTCCATAAGCCATCTTTGGAAGATATTGTTAAATTATGTTTTTGAGGACCTTCGGAGTACGAAGGCTCCTAACAGCGTGGAACCGTAAATGATATTGTTTGACATTATTTATAAAGTGAAGTTTAAAATAAAAGATGAGATAGGAGATCTGCTGGCTAGGGTGGGGCCGCTGTACTATTTAAAAACTGCAGAAGGCCCAAGTTGGTTTCCCTGTCGAGAAATTCGAAACCGCGGCTGGACTGGCGCAGTGCCGCCTCCGCCTGCACGACACGCGAATGCGGTCGGGGCAGTACTGGTCCCCACGTGACATACCGGGCACACCACGGCCACGCCGAGGCTCCGCTCGATCCATCTCGCGTGGCGCGGCCCCAGGGTAGCTCGTGTTGGTTCAATCAATCAACATGCCAAGTCAAAAGAAGCTCACAGCGTTCTTGTGATTCCATTTATTCAATTCTTAAAAGCAGATGGGCTGACCACTGGTTTTTCTTTCATATACAATGCGGCCAAAGGGCAGGTAGAGCTTTAAGGCCGTCTGCAACAGTTTATCTAAAGTTTAATAAAAAAAACATTATTTTACACTGTAAACTGTACTATTTATATATTAAAATTTAAATATGAGTATAAATATAAGTAAACTGTTGGAGATAGCCTAATGCGCCGTTTGATTTCTTTCGGATTATAGAATCAGTTGCGTTCCCAGAAAATTTAGCTGGAACTTGATAACTCTGGATAGTCTCCTGTAGCGTGTTATTCGAGACAAAAAATCAATGTTGTTTGGTTCATCTCGTGAATTTTGTACGTCAGATTCTGAATATATGTGCGAACCAAACGTCATATAATAAGGACGTTCCCAGTGGCTAGCTATTTCACTAGTTAGATTCACTCTTTTTTCTATGTAGATAGAAAATATGGGGGAAAACGAGAATAGTTAACGACGAATAAAAGATAGAAGATTTCATGTATTCCAAAAAAATGGAATATATTATGCATGAGATCAAGTACTAGTGGTGAGATAAATTGCTATTTTTAATCTTCTCTCAACTTCACATCAGCTAGCTATATGAGACCGTCATTAGGGCTAGTTTGGAAACTCAAATCCCCTTCGGAATTGAAGGGGATTGGAGAGAAAATTAGTCTATTTACACCTTAATCCTCTCCAAACTCGAAGGGGATTCGAGGTTCACAAAGTAGTTCTTAAGGGTCTCTAGATCGAGTAATACTAAGGGCATGTTCTCCTGATAACGAGGGAGAACCTCGTTTTCTCCGTGATAACGAGGTTCTCCCTCGGAGGGAGCCGCCACTACATTAAAGTAATCTATCATGTATTCTTAAATAGGCAACAAAAATATATTTATGCTTCTATATACATTTGTCTTATTTCAATATCTACCATGTATTCTTAAATGGGCAACTTAATGGCTACAAAAATCAATGTATAGTAGAATAATAGGGAGCAATAAAAATAGTGCATGAAATAAGTAGTCTACAGACAACTTAGGCCTTATTCGTATGTCCAGGAATGGATCAGAAATTATTACAGCTGATCAAAACTTATATAAATTAGAGAAACAAACCGGTTAGGAATGGTTCCATGCCCCCGTTTCGGAAGAAACGAACAGCCCCTTAGTACGGAAGTTATTGTACAAACTATCTTTTTATTGTTCATGTACACTTTTTAAAGTACTTCGTCTACACCACTATATATGGCTCTACGAGACTTACGGAAAAAGTCATATAAAGATAGACTATTTACGAAGAGGCTATTTTTTATATTTTTTTTTATTTAATTCTTTAGAGATTCATTAACACATAAGATATTAAATAGTACTGTATGTGTCAAGTGTACAGTCATGAGGTGAGTTGATGAGAATGTCTGGATACAATCTAGGTCAAAACGACACTAGTATATCCTCTATCTCAAGCTCTGTAGGCGACAGATGAATATTTTTTTAGAAAATAAAAATAAAACAGAAAAATAAAATAAAAATGAGACTTAGACAAAAGATAGAAAACACAGAAGAAAGCTGACAAAGTGGTGTTTAGAACGCAGAAACCTTTAAGATATACATTAGGCTACACTAGTACAGATAAGCTCTATAGTGGCGGTCGTAAACCTATTTACAGTGGCGTTTTTTGTAACCGCCAGTGCTAGGGGCCAGTAGAAATCACTATTTTTACAGACGGGTAACTGAGAACTGCCAGTGGAAATCGATTTTCACTGGCGGTCGGCGTAATAAAACCGCCAGTGAAAATCTATTTTTATTAGGGAGACCTCGCGGCCCGCCCACCCACCTGTCCATCTCCGTCGAAGTAGCAAGTCGCTGAATTTTTCGTGCACTACACATTTGCTAGGAATCGAACCCCTGACCTCAGCCTCACGCATACCCTCCTCTATCACTCCGGCTATGACATGTTTTGTGTCTAGTGTGTAGTTTTGTTGCCCACATATTACAACTAACTGAGTGTAAATTGATTATTTGAGAACGTAAATGAATTCAAATAAAACAGTTGTCAACTACAAAGTTGAATAATTTTTTAAGTTCTAAAACTTTCATTTTGACACTTTTTCATCCGAGGTCGTTTGTAAAATTTGAATTTTAAATTTGACAAATTTAGATACAATTTTTGAGAGCCGACATAATTTCAAATAAAAAAGTTGCCAACTACAAAGTTTTATAATTTTTAGAGATCTACAAATTTTATTTTGGTGGTTTCATCATACGAGGTCATTTGAAAAACTCGAAAAATTAAGGATAAAAATGATTTCTAGTGGCGGTTCCTTAAGAAAACCGCCACTAGAAATCGATTTCTACAGGCGGTTTCTTAAGAAACCGCCACTAAAAATAGCACAGGCGGTTGATAAACGAATCCGCCTATAAAAATATACCGCACCGCAGGCTTTGAGTATTTTTCTACTAGTGCTATTCCTAATGAGCAGTATCATATACATTAATGAGATGCCACAATTTTTTGTTTGCCGATGTGGCAAAGTATTTAATAGGAGGGGTGAAAGTTGTATCTTAAGTAAAATACTGTTTTGGAACGATATCTTAGGTCATGACACAAAACATAATGTTTAGGTCTATTATCATAGACACAATATCACACCAATTAAATTATAGAACATATAAGTACATTGTGGAGCAGGGCCGTGCATAGGCCTGTGCGCCCGGTGCACCCGAACAGGGCCTCCACTTTTTTGAGGCCCCCAAATATCTGGCCCATTAGTAATACTAATTAGGTTTAGTCATTAGCATTTGCTATTTATCAATCTTGGAGATTGGCGGCTGCTCTAGCACACACAATTGCAAGCGGCACGCGTAGACCCCAGATTGTTTTGCCTGCTGCTGGTCAGGCCAGGCGACGGCGTTGCTCGCTGCGCTGCCAGGTGCTAGACTGCCAGCGGCCAGCGCGCTTCTAGTCCATCGTTGTTCATTCGTGTTGTGCTCCAGCGGCTGCGTAGCCGTGGATCTGGCTCTGTCCGTGGTTCGCCCGATCGCTCTGTGTCTTCCTCTAAAATAAAGCCATCAAATCATAAGGTAACATCCTACATATGCATTTTATATTTAATTGTCTAACTTTGTTAATAAAATAATATATTGACTATTTTATTCATCTCGTATGCATGCATATTAAATGTTAATATTTCAAGATCTAATTATTGGCGTTATGTCTTCTGCCAATCGATCTAGAAAATATGATTCTGGTTATCAAAAGCGTAAGAGAAAACAAAGAATAGAGGATTTAACTCAGTCTTAGAAGGGAGCTATGGATAGATTTATTATAAAATAATCGCAAGTATCCTCTGATAATCATTCACTTGATCAAGACCCTACAATTGGTAATAATAATGTTGATAATAATCCTATAAATGATCTGATGCAAACAGAGATTGATATTGAGGCTACACCTAATAATGATCAGACAGAGGCAGAGAATAATGTTGAGATTGAGGATATTATTATTGATGTCGATGATTCTTTTGAGCCTGATATATTTGATCCAAGATATTGGGATTCTCTTGATTCTAAACAGATTGATATTTTAGCGCAAAAGGGTCCTAGAAGGGATTTATCAATTCAGAAAGGTCCGAGAGATAAATATTCTAAAAGGTTTCCTACATTATTCTATAATAGAATTCTACCAAATGGAGAACTTTGTGATAGAGATTGGCTTGTTTATTCTAAGGAACTTGACAGAGTCTTTTGCTTTGGTTGTAAATTGTTTCCGAAAGGTCATCGAAAAGGTCAGTTGGCAAATGATGGGTATAATGATTGAATACATCTTGGCGCTAGGCTTAAAGAGCATGAGACAAGTCCTGATCATAATTTGAGTATGGTCACTTGGTATGAATTGCACAATAGATTGACAAAGGATGACACTATTGATAATACTGCCCAGCGACAACTTGAGAAAGAAAAGGACCATTGTGTCGGTGTTTCGGGTCCGACCGCGCACCCAGGGTTACCCCTCAAGGTGCTTTTTAGGAGTAGGACGGTGTCACCGACTGTAGCTCGATGGTTCGTGCTAGATGCACGAGGAACAGTGGACAATGGTGTACAAGTTCGGGCCGCTTTGAGACGCGTAACACCCTACGTCCTGGTGAAAATGTTTTGTGTGGTGGATTACAAGGGAGCTCTCTAGTGCGGGGAACGTAGAGAGTTGGGGTGGATGGCTGAGTTATGAGTGATTGATCTGAAGGGGTGCCCTCTGGGCCTTATATACTCGACCGTGGGGCATTACATGCAGATATGATAACAACGCGTGCCTAAGAAATAGTGAACCATCTGAGTCTATCCTCCTATAATTCAGTCGACCCATCCTCGCTTGGTTCCATTGTATGGGGCTCCTGCACGGGAAGGTCGGGTCACTTTTGTGATTATTGCTCGAATTTGTTGGGCTGTTTGGGCTTGCGCCGACCCGGCCTTGCGTTAGTCCGTCCCACTGGTCGTTCCTCCTAGGCCCACGAGGGGATGACCTTACGAATTATGGGGCTCTTGGGCCTTTCGTGAGGTCTTTTATCCTTCTAGTGGACTCGGGGGATATCTGTCCCTCACAAGCCCCCGATCTTTGGGTTGATTTTGAAATAAACGGCCCAAAGATCCTAGGTTGAGCTTGCAGTCTTTGATTTTAATAGGGAATGCTTTGGAAATAAGTCTGCCGGGCCACTGCTTCTGAATTCTGAGTGATCCGGTTAAAACGATTTTTTTACTGTCTTCTTCTGCTATTATTCCTCGAAATTTGGTGTTCTGTCTCAGGTTCATGCTTCGGAGGTCAGCATTTTGTACTGTTGGACTTCGAACTTCATTGGGTGCACCGAAGGTGCACCCAATGGGTGTAGCCCCCGAGCTTCGAGTGGATTTTTGCAAACAATCCACTCGAAGGTCTTCACTTCAAGTATTATCAGAAATCACTTTCATCTTCCACTTGTGCTTTTTCAGAGGTCAGCCTTGTCTTAATTTTGCCTTATGCTTTAGAGGTCAGCATTTTGCTTCTTCGGGGATGATGATTCATTGGGTGCACCGAGGGTGCACCCAATCGGTGTAGCCCCCGAGCTTCGAGTGGATCTTTGAAAATAATCCACTCAAAGGTCTTCATTTCATGCCTTTTTCTGGGAATCATCCTTTCCTTTTGTCGAATGCCTTCAAAGATCAGCATTATATTATTAACACTATGCTTTAGAGGTCAGCACACATTTTTGTCTTTGAGGCTGAGTACGCGATCTGCCCATATCTTGCTAGGTCCTGCAATTTATTTGATCTGCGACTGATTGGACGTTCGATAGATGGCCCTTGACTAGTCTTCATGTCACTTTGTGCTTTGATGCTTCTGTCGATTAGACTTGTACCTTATCGGCTATATTTGGCTTTCCTTTGATCCTTGCTGATATCTCTCTTCTGTCTTGGAGTATTCATTGCATATACTGTACGGATGTGACAGTTTTGGAAAATATACCGATAATTCCTGGGCGTCCCCCCAATGGGTGTAGGCAAGGGATGGCTTGGTACGCTAAGCGTTTAGCAGACTGCTTCTGAGTAGTAACTTGATGTGACCGCGGGTGTAATCATATCGCCCGCGCAGTTGACTGGAGTCCCAATGGGTGTCGTGTTACGTGAAACGGCGTCAGCCGCCTGACGTGTCTTCAGACGGTTTGAATTGCATATTGAATTTTTGCGACTGTTAGGTGGCCGTGGTAGGAGGTGAGCGGTTGCCTTCTTCTTCTATAAATAGTGTTCTTGTTTCTCCGGCATTTTCACGTCTCTTACTGCCGCTTGCTGTTTATTCTTCTCTTCTTCCTTTCACTTCACTATGGGCAAGAGCAGGAAAGGTGGTGGTTCTTTGCATCACTCCGGCGACAAGCGCAAGCGCGAGCCAACTCCTCCCTCGGAGGACTTCGGCGACTCGGAGTACTCGGAGGAGGAGTTCTCCTCCGAGTACGAGGGCTCTCCGGCTCCTGCCTCTCCCCCGGCGTCGTCTGATGATTCAGACGACTCCTAGGAGATCACCGCGGAGGTATGGACTTACATCCAGGCCGTCGAGCGCGCCGGGCTCGAGGGCTCAGATGAGTCGGAGTACTCCTCGGACAAGGAGAATTCCTCCGACCCGTCTGAGGAGGGCAGCGGCAGCGACGGTGGTGACGGCGACAACGACGGAGGCGACGGTGACGGCGGCGGCAACAGCGGCAAGGGCGGTGACGGCAGCGGCAAGGGTGGCAGCGGCGACGGCGGCGGCGGCAGCAAGGGCAGCAGCAAGGGCAGCAACAAGGCCAGTGGCTAGACGCCACTGGTTTTAGATGTTAGTGTAGATTAGTAGTAGAAATAGTATTAGCGAAATAATGTAGTAGTAGCTAGTAGTATAGTTAGTGAAATGTAATGTAGTAGTAGGGAAAGTATTAGCTCATAATGAGTTGATTTGTAAGTTCCGTAATGCTTCCCTTATGAAGAATGATTTCGTCCCACTTCTGTGTTCATTATTTTGCCTTCTGGTCAGTCGCCGATCGTTGTAATATTTACTATCGATGATGTTTTCTGTCTGCAACGCTTGAGTAGTAACTTGGAGTCATCGAATCACGCTTCCGATTGCTTTATTTGCGACGTCGGTGCTTTGGTGGTAGCGGCCGAGTCATTATTGGCGATGTCGGTGCTTTTTGAGGTAATGGCCGAATGTTAGCGGGCCACGTCGGTGTTTTAGAAGTAACGACCGAGCAGTTACTGGTGATGTCGGTGTTTTAGAGGTAACAGCCGAATCCTTTGGAGTCGCGTCGCCGCTTTAGGAATAACGGCCGAGCGATCGATGGTGACATCGGTGTTTTAGAGGTAACAACCGAGTGATCGATGGCGACGTCGGCGTTTTTAGAGGTAACAGCCGAGTGATAACGGGCCACGTCGGTGTTTTAGAAGTAACGACCGAGCAGTTACTGGTGATGTCGGCGTTTTAGAGGTAACACCTGAATCCTTTGGAGTCGCGTCGCCGCTTTAGGAATAACAGCCGAGCGATCGATGGTGACGTCGGCGTTTTAGAGGTAACAACCGAGTGATCGATGGCGACGTCGGCGTTTTTAGAGGTAACAGCTGAGTGATAACAGGCCATGCCGGCCGCTTTGGAAACAATGGCCGGGTGAAGTCTGGTAACATCAGCGTTTTTAGAAATAACCGCTGAGTTAAAATGGGCCTCGTCGGCCGTTTTGGAAATAACGGCCGAGTGACGATGTGGCACGCCCACGTTTTAGAAATAACGGCCAGGTGATGACATGGCATGCCCGTGTTTTAGAAATAACAGCCGAGCGATGACATGGCATGCCAACGTTTTGGAAGTGGCGCCGGGCCCGGGAAAACCCCATATGTACTGCACTGTCGCACGCCTCCGCGTTCCGTGCCCTAGTTTCTGCTTTTCTGCATCCAGGCTTTCTCTGCTCTCCTGCAATATTGCTTCCGCTCCGCTCGCTAGCAAGGTTGAGATGGCGCCCAAGCGGAAAGCTTCGAGTTCGTCTGTCGCAATCATTCCCCCCATCGATCCAATAGTCAGTTGCCTTTTGCAGGTAACCATATGTCCATTGTCTCTAAATCCGACCTTCTTCATCTCGTATCCATCGGAGTTCATCCTCCTAAGGAGCTCTGTTCCTGGCGGATCTGCCGTGGGGTTACTGTTTCGACATAAGATACCCACGAATCTATCATTTATGTTCCTTTTCTTATCCGCGGACTTGCTCTTCCCATTTCTCCTTTCTTCCACGGTCTCCTTGATTTCTATCGCTTGAATCTGACCCATCTGAATCCCAATTCCATTCTGCAAGTTTCTGTTTTTGTTCATTTATGCGAAGCCTTCCTTGGTGTTTTTCCTCACTTTGGCCTTTGGAAGTATTTGTACCACTGTCGGCCTGGGATGGCCGGAGGGCAGCACCAGCTGGTGGGGGCGTGAGCTTCGAGATGCGCCGTGGGAGGAAGACTGACTACCTCGACATCCCACTCAAGGATAGCATCAAGGGATGGCGCCTGGAATGGTTCATCATGGAGAATCATGGGAATTCCCTCCCCCCACGGTCAGGGAGACAGCCGGATGTTCGCACTCCGAGCTGGACCAAATCCCCCACAGACCAGGAGGTGGATGAGGCATGGGCTCTGCTAGCTGAAGTTGGATTGTTGAAAGAAAGGGGTCTAACTGCAGAAGCTGTGGTCGCTGACTTTGTTTTCAAGAACATTCAGCCGCTGAAAGACAGAGCATATCCGGCCTATCTGTACCGAGGCCTGGCTGATTCAACCCGGGTAACCAACAGAAGAATTCCTGCTGTGGACTTGGTGAGCCAGCTCGAAATGATACTCAGAGGCAAGGTGTCGAACATCGGCTCTCCTGTTGCTTACTCAGCCTGGAATCTGCCTCCTTCCAAGGCCTTTACCAGTTTTGTGTCGAATCCTCCTGCCGGTGATAGCAGTTTGGGCCTTAGAGTGCGACCCTCTCCCGAAGAAGTTAATGCTTTGGTTGCCTCACTGGAAGAAATTCCTGACGACGAGAGGCAGATTCATTTTGAGGTGCCTTTGAATCCCAGTGATGTAGAGATAAGTGCCATGCTGGATATGTTAGCTGAAGATTCCTCTGATGCGGCCCCTACTGAAACACCGGTGGTAGCGCCCCTCCCAGAAGCTAGCGAAGCTTTGGATATTCAGAGGTCTGACAGTATTCACCCGAAGCGTCCTCGCCGAGCCAATCAGCCCACTTCTCCTGCTGAGGGGCAGAAAAAGAAGAAGAGATGTCTTCGTCGAGTGTCTAGCTTGGATCAGGATGCCGGTCCTTCTGTTCCTGCTACTGAGGAAGTGCCAGTGCCTGCCTTTACTGAAGCTAAAACTGATGGTCGTAATCTGACCGCTGCTGACCCCAATGGGTGTGATCCTGCTGAAGTTGACCCCAATGGATGTACTGTCCGTGTTGTTGATGAAGATGATGAAGAAGAGGATGAAATCCCTCTGATTCGGAAGAATAGCCGGCATTACATAGCTAGTGGGGAAAGTAGTGGTGTTCCTTCTCCTGCTTTGTCTGCCCTCATTGGTCTGCAAGAATTATCTCTGACGAACTTCGATCAGACTCTTGAAGACATGGTTCCAGAAGATCTGTTGTCAGAGCCGGCAGATGGTGGCGCGATGGATGTTTGTGCTGATGTGCCCGATGCCGGGTTGGGGTCATCTCGGGCAGTGTCCCGCGCCTCATCGACCTTAGAGCGCGGTCTTGAGGGTCAGGAGGCTGGTCTAAATTGCACTGCTCCCACAGAAGTGACTGAGGGTCCTTCAACCTTAGAGGTGGCTGTTGCAGAGAACTCGGCCCTCAAGGATGGTGCTGGCGCTTACCCAGCCACCGAGGGTGTTGCTGGAGATGATCCGGCTCGGATGGGTAGCGCAAGCTATGACCCAGCCCCCGAGGGTGTCCGAGTGGGTTCTCCCTCCCACACTTCCATGGATGTTCACGCAGGGTCTTCTCCTCCACATTCTGGTTGCATGGCGATAGCCCAAGCCTTGGGTCAAGGAGTCGCTTTAGAGGCCAGCGCACCTGATGATAGAGTTCTGGCTTCTGCTGATGACACTGAATTGGTTCCCACTGATGCATTGTGGGTTGTTCCGGTTGGTGATCCTTCGTCAAGCCATCAATTGACTTCCCACGACTTGGGAGTTCCTTCGTTCTTTTCCAACCTCCAGGTAACTTGGTTTTTATTGATCTGGCAGTACCCCAGGTGTGATATTGTTCTGATACTCATTTGTTTTTAATGTCAGGCGTTGGTTGATGAAATGGTTGGTCAGCTGAGGTCGCAGGGTGCTTCTGTCCCGGAAAGGGCTCTATCTCTGGCACATTGGAATCCAGTACTGCTTCAGCGGCGGGTGTCTGATTTGGAGATGGCAAATGCTGGTTAGTGCCCTTTGTTTCTACTTTGATTACTTGATTAATTCTGTTTTTAACTGAACACCTTTGCTTGACTATTTCTTGACAGATATGGCTCGGCGGTATTCTGATCTTGAAGAAAAATATTCTCAAGGTCAAACTGAACTGGCCCGGGTTTATGCTTCTCTAAATGATGCTAACATGCTGAGCTCCACCCTCCGTGCTCAGCTCGACTCTGAAAAGGTGACCAGTGAATCTTGGCTTTGTTTGATGTGTTCTTATTGCTTGCTTGACGTTTGGAGAAACTGATTCTTGTCTGCAGGAGGAAAAGCGTGCCCTCACCATTTCTCGTGACAACCTTGACAAGCTATACCGCGATGCCAGCAATTCGTTGACCATCTTGGAGAGGAGTCATCGCTTCACTAGGGAGGAGTTGGATAATCATCATTATAAGCTGCAAGAGTCCTTGGATGATGTGATTCGCCTCAGGCAGTTGTTGTCTGAAACACCCAGTTTTAGAAGGCAAACCGAATGTGAACCATGTATGTGCCAAGATCAGCAATTCACGTACATAGCAGTTACATAACATGGACATCATCACACAGTGCTCGAATAGTATTAAAAAGGGAAATAGTAGTCGATTACATCATATGTCTAAGACATCCACATAGTCTTTACAATAAATCAAAGTGCGGAAAAGAAACGTAGATAAACGCGGCCATCACAGGCAGCCGACTAGGGGTTGCCGCTAACCCACACCTAGAACTCGTCGTAGTCTTGGAACTCCTGGAAGTCTCCTTCCACGGCTTCGCCTTCTCCTGAGCAGTGGTTGCAATGCTGACAACCTAGGGGGGAGGGGTTGGTGTGTAGAGCAAGGGTGAGTACACATCAACATACTCAGCAGGTGTCCTGTTTGGCTGTAGTGGACTAGCTTTATGTGGGGGTAAGTCAAGCAGTTGCTTTTAGTTGGTCAGATTATTATTACTATAGAGAAAGCCAAGTTTTAGAGTTAACCCACGTTATTAACCCAAACGTACTCCTTTCCAAACGGAAAGAGTACCACTTACCATTACCAGAGTCAAAACCAAGAACCATCAACCTCGTTGCCACCTGTAATCCGAACATCTCTGATCTAGTACCACTAATCACTGGAGCTCCCTTGGCCGCTCATAACCGCGAGCACGGCTGATATATCAGTTTTCAAACACTCTGCAGAGGTTGTGCACTTTACCCACAAGCCGTGATTCCCTTTCTGCCCGGAGATCATGACTCTCCATTGATCACTACCAAGGTGACCCAACAGGGCATCACTATGTAGCCTTTACAAAGATTCCCCGGGGCTGTAGCCACCCGTTAGGTTTCCTAAATGCACCGCACTCCTCCCCAAGGGGCGAACCCAAGCTGGGCAGAGCGAGCCGCATACACCGAGCCCCATTGACGGCACGACGGCTAAGCGAACTACACCCCAGATCCTCTAATTATTCAGCTAAGGGCACCCCATTCCACCCTCATGGTTGCACTGTTTTCCCGGGCGGTCATCCAAAGAACAGCTCCTTACGGAGAGGCACTCAAGAAACCGCTCGAGCCCCCTTAAAGGCCACAAGTATAACATCATAATAAGAAGAGGGAAAACAGCGTATCATTGATCATTCTCATCATGTTCATTGATTAGAGTTGGGCAATAGCATAAGACTAAGCAATAATAATCCAACCCAGATAGGTAACAAGGACATGGATAACAAAAGCTAGTTAATCCTTAGGCATAACTGTGAAATGCGGGAGGTGATTTAAAGAATGTATAGGACAAAGATAGGTCAAGGGACACTTGCCTCCACCAACCGACTGCTGCTCAGGGGCTTCTCCTGCGAGTTCTTCGGGCTCCTCGACCGAATCGTTCTCTATGCGAGTGCAAACATACATACATCCATCCATTCAAATTAGGAAACAAACAGTACACCATACAAGAGAACAAGTAGATTAAACGTGCATAGAATATGACATTTGATATTGCATTTACCATGGTTAGAAAGAGACGGGGGAAGGTCTCGCAGGGGTTAAAGCTTATGCTCGAGGCGCATTACGGGTAGAAGAATAACTAGACGTTACATGCTCTAGTTCTACTTAGCTCCAATAATAAGGATTAGCTACATGCACTAATAGAAACGTGACCACTTTCAGTCGATCAACATTAAATGAGCTAGACGATTAACTATATGAATTAACCAACGTAACCAATTTTCAAATTGAGTTTCCTATTTCATTAACATGAACAACGTGATTAGCGCGCATAAAATATAGGGGGGTAGATGGGCTCGTCTAGGGGTAGACGAAGGCACGGCGAGCCGTGCCAAGGCACCGCGCGCATCACGCGAGCAGCGCGTGCGCAAGGCCGCACACACACGCGCCGCAAACTAGCCGTGCACACATCGTGGCCGCGCGCTGGCCAAGCTCAAGTCCGCGCGCCATAGGCACGCTGGGCCGAGCTCGAGGCCGCGCCAGGGCCATCACGACGCGAGCAGGACACACCGGGGCGGGCGAGCGAACACGGGCGGGCGAGCACGGGCGGGACGGGCGATGCCGCGGGCAGGGGAGCGCGCGCGGGCAGGGCGGGGCACGCCGCGCGGGCGCCATGGCCGGCGAGGCCATGGCCGGCCACCACGCTGGGGCAGGGGACGGTGCGGGCGCGACGGGCAGGGGCTGCCATGGCCGGGGCGGCGCGGCCGGGGCCAGGGGCGACGTGGCCGGGGGCGGCGCGGGGTCGGGGCGGGCGCGGCCGTGGCGGCGTGCGCGGTGTGGCCGCGAGGAGAGCGCCGGCGGGAGGGGGAAGGAGGAGAGAGGAGAGAGAGAGAAGAGGAGAGGGGGAGGGAGGGGCTCATCGCGAGCTGGGAGGGCGGCGGCGGCGGCGGTTCGGGCGAGCAGGGGGGGTCGGGCGGGTTGGGCAGGGGAGAGAGATTTGGGGGAGGGGAGGGGGATGATAGGCAGGGCCCGCAGGGGAGGGGAGAGAGAGTTGGGGGGAGGGGAGGGGGGCGCGGCTGGGCCGCTCATGGGCCCAAAGCAGGGGCGCGCAGGGGGGGCGAGGTGGGCCGCGGCCAGGCCGGCCAACGACGCGAGGGGGAAAGGGGGTGGGGGCAAGGCCGGCTGGGCCGGCCGGCTGGCTAGGCCGCGCGCCAGGGGGGGGCGGCTGGGCCAAAAAAGGGGAAGGAGGGGGAGGGGAGAGAAGAAAAGATTTTTTCCTTTTTTTAATATCTATTTTCTATATGAATGCTTTCACACGTTCAAACAATCAAATAAATGCATGGTTCGGCATGGTGCAGCAATCCAAAGAAAATAACTCTAGGATTTACTATTGTCACATAACCTAAAGTTTTGAAGACGGGTGAGGTTTTAGCGAAAAGAAATGAAAAGAGGGGTAACGCCTGAATTTAGCGAGCGATAGAGAAAAAAAAAGAAAAAAAATTCAACTCGAAATTCGGGGCGTTACAAACCTATTAAAAGAATCTCGCCCTCGAGATTCAGGGTTGGCTAGCAAAGAGCTCAGGGTATTTGGCGATCAGATCATCTTCACGCTCCCAGGTTGCCTCTTCCTCAGAGTGATGATTCCATCTGACCTTGCACATTCTGATGGTCTTCCTTCGGGTAACTCTGTCTGCGGTCTCAAGGATTTGCGTTGGCTTCTCAACGTAGGTCAAGTCCTCCTGGACTTCAAGACCTTCAACTGGCAACTGCTCTTCTGGCACACGCATGCACTTCTTCAATTGAGACACATGAAAGACATCATGCACAGCAGACAAATTTTCTGGTAGGCTGAGCTGATAAGCCACTTCTCCACGCCTTGCGAGAATCTGGTACGGACCGATGTAGCGGGGTGCTAGCTTGCCTTTCACTCCAAACCTTCTGACTCCTCTGATCGGTGACACTTTCAAATAGACAAAGCCTCTAACTTCGAAACTCAGCTCTCTTCTTCTTGTGTCTGCATAGCTTCGCTGCCTTGATTGCGCTATCTTCAGATTCTCTCGGACCATCTTGATGTTCTCTTCAGCTTCAAGTAGAATGTCTGGCCCGAACACTTGCTTTTCTCCAGGCTGATCCCATTGCAACGGAGTTCTACAACTCCTCCCATAGAGCGCCTGAAAAGGTGACATCTTCAAGCTGGCCTGGTAACTGTTGTTTTAGGAGAACTCTGCATAAGGCAATCGCTTGTCCCATCCGGACTGATCTTGCAACGCACAGGATCTCAACATGTCTTCCAGAATTTGATTGGTCCTTTCGGTCTGGCCATCTGTCTGCGGGTGATACGCTGAACTGAAATTCAGATGTGTGCCCAAGGCTTCATGCAACTGCTGCCAGAAATGAGAGGTGAACTGCGTTCCTCGGTCTGACACTATCTTCTTTGGCACACCGTGAAGACAGACGATCCAAGACATGTACAACTCTGCCAATAATGCACTGCTGTAGTTGGTCTTGACGGGTATGAAGTGGGCTGACTTGGTTAAGCGGTCCACCACTACCCAAATGGAATCGTAGCCGGCTCGAGTGCGAGGCAATCCGATGATGAAATCCATGCCGATTTCATCCCATTTCCACTAAGGGATTTGCAATGGTTGCAACAATCCGGCTGGTCTCTGGTGCTCTGCCTTGATCCTTTGACAACTATCGCACATAGCCACATGCTCTACGATTTCCCTCTTCATTCCGTACCACCAGAATTTCTTCTTCAGATCCTGATACATCTTCTCACTGCCAGGGTGAATCGAATAAGCTGTCTCATGAGCTTCCTTGAGGATCAACTCTCGAATAGACTGGACATTGGGAACACATAAGCGGTCTTTGAACCATATCACACCTTCTGCATCTTCCCGAAAATCTTTGCCTCTGCCATCTAGAATCAGTCGTCGGATCTCACTAATCTTCTCATCATTCCTCTGTGCTTCTTTGATTTCCCGCTCCAGGGTAGGTTCCAACTCAATTGTGACTCCTCGAGAATTATCAGAAATCCGAGATTCAACCTGTCAAACTCTTTGGCCAACTCATAAGGCATCGGACGAGCGACCATCAGATTGATCTGACTCCTCCTGCTCAAAGCATCTGCAACTACGTTCGCTTTGCCTGGATGGTAATGAATCTCCAACTCGTAGTCTTTGATCAGTTCTAACCATCTTCGTTGCCTCATATTCAGCTCTGACTGAGTGAATATGTACTTCAGACTCTTGTGGTCTGTGTAAACATCACATTTCTGTCCATACAGATAGTGCCTCCATGTCTTCAATGCGTGAACCACTGCTGCCAACTCTAGGTCATGGATTAGGTAATTCTTCTCATGAACCTTCAGCTGTCGGGACGAGTAAGCCACAACTCTTCCCTCTTGCATCAACACACATCCCAAACCCGTGTAACAAGCATCGCAATACACCGAGAAGGGCTTGTGCACATCAGGCAAGACTAGGACAGGCGCTGTAGTCAACTTCTCTTTCAGCGCTTCAAAGGCCTCTTGGCATTTTTGGGTCCACTTGAACT
Organism: Zea luxurians; assembly: GCA_029449295.1. Taxonomy (NCBI): domain Eukaryota; kingdom Viridiplantae; phylum Streptophyta; class Magnoliopsida; order Poales; family Poaceae; genus Zea; species Zea luxurians. The sequence goes on along the minus strand of JAOPSE010000001.1, from coordinate 35,148,348 downwards.
CAACCTTGTTGCCTAGCAACGCTGTCATTGGTTTCGTAATCTTCGAAAACCCTTCAATGAATCGCCGATAATATCCGGCCATTCCGATGAAGCTCTTGATTCCTTGGGCATCTGTTGGCGCTTTCCAGTTCAGAATGTCTGCCACTTTCTTCGGATCTACAGCCAATCCTTCTTTGTTGATTATGTGACCCAAGAATAGGACTTCACTGATCTAGAACTCGCACTGCTCAATTTTGCATACAACTGGTGCTCTCGCAATCTCTGCAATACCATCCTCAAATGACTTGCATGCTCTTCTTCGCTTTGAGAATAAATCAGAATGTCATCAATGAATACCACCACAAACTTATCAATATAATCCATGAATACACTGTTCATCAAGTTCATGAAGAAGGCCGGTGCATTGGTTAGACCGAAAAACATCACAGTGAACTCATACAACCCATACTTGGTAATGAATGCCGTTTTTGGAATGTCTGAAGGTCGGATCCTGAGCTGATGATAACCTAACCTCAGATCAATCTTGGAGAACACACTGGCTCCTCTCAACTGGTCGAACAGATCTTCTATTCTGGGCAAGGGGTACTTGTTCTTAATTGTGACTTCATTCAGAGCTCGATAATCGATACACATCCTTTTGGTGCCATCTTTCTTCTCCACAAATAGGACAGGGGCGGCCCAAGGTGAGGTGCTTGGCCGAATGTAACCTTTCTCTGACAGCTCATCAATCTGCTTCTTAAGTTCAACCAACTCTGGTCCAGATATTCTGTAAGCTCTCTTAAAGATAGGGGCGGTGCCAGGAAGAAGCTCTATAGCAAACTCAACTTTCCGCTCTGGCGGCATACCCGGTAAGTCCTTTGGAAACACGTCCGGGAACTCGGACACAACCTTGATACTCTCAATTGGGTCTGCTTCACTGCTATTGACAGCCATCTGATAACAACTTCCTTTCCTCGGCTTAGGCAAGACTAGCTCGGTCACCACTTCCTCTCCTAGTGGGGACACCAACTTGATTGTGATAAAACCTAGAGTGAGAGAGAGAAGAGTAACACATGAATTTGAGTGATCATTAGAAAGAAATTTTATACCCCCAAATTCAGGGTGTTACACGACCATTGTAGCCAGGGTATCCGGTGTGGTCATCGGTGTTACATTAGACATATTCATTAAGTGTTACCCAGCTTGGTTCCATTTACAAACTATCTGAGTACCATATCTGATGCGGGACATGTTGTTTCACTAGACATGTCCGATGCTTTGTAATTTCCCACGGATGTGTTGTAGAGCTTATTGGATACTCTGTCTATGTGGTATCCATTTCACATGTCCAGTGCACACATATGTGTCTGGTGTACTCGGTCTTTAGCCCAATCTTTAGTACATGTACTACACTTATCTGATGCAACATCTAGTGCACCACCGGACACATCATGTGCTCTATCCGCGTGATTGGTTGGCTCGCCAATCGTAACCAGGACCACCGCGTGCGTTGACCGTGACCAGGCGCGTGATTGGTTACCTGTATTGCTCTAGCACGGCCTGCATGTCCAGGTGCAGCCAAAGCACCTTTTACCACCATTTGCCTGCATGCGTGGAGACGGACGAGGCGAGGATCTCTACGAGGCCAGGCGCGCGTGAGCCCTGCACATCCGCTGCATGCAACCAATCACCCCCTATGTGCATCATGTTTCTTTGTTTCTTCTTGTTTCTTCTCTTGTGCTTCTTTTGTCTTATGTCTTGGACTCTTACGTGATTTTGATAGGTCTTCAATGAGTCTTCTAATGTCTTGCTTTGAGGTGTCATCTTCTCGATCACCTCATTGCCTTCGTCCAAGTCCACGCTACATCCTTTGAACTATAAACATAAATACATGCAGTTGGGGGCCTTCATCTTCCGAAGGTCCTCAAAAACACGACTAACATGTTTTTGAGTATGGTATACTTTCGTAGGAAACTTCGGGTTTAAGAAGAAGGTGTGTATGGTATGAAAAAACGTGATTTGGAAGAAGGATAGACCAACTCCGAAGCTATGGCTGGAGAAGCTTCGGCTCAATGCAAGAACGATGATGAAGGATGAAACCGACTTAAAAGGAAAAGACTGCTCAGTCCTCGACGGATTACCTTTTTGCTAATAGTAAATGTCAAGGACATGAATGTAATTTTACCTAGGCTGCATCCTGTGCCTATAAATAGATGAACAGTAACACCGTACTGTTCACGCTGACTTGTAATCGCTCGCACGTCATTCTCGGAGTTTTACCTTCTGTCAAGCCAAAGGTTCAAATGTAATTTAATATCATTAATGTTTGTTCATGATTATATAATGACAATATGAACAATCTAATGATTTAATATAATTATTCATGCTCTTTCTATGTTTCATATGTCCTTGTTTATATTCTTACATATTGAAATGATGAAGGTATGTCCTTCATGACCTTCGTTTGAAGATAATTATATCCTAAGCGAGATAATGCTTCGAAGGACGAAAGTCTTTAACCATTAATATTTGTGTTGCCTTGTTCTTAACTCATAGCATTTGAGAACAAGTGACCAACATTGGCGCCCACCTCCGGTGAACTCACTCAACCACCTTCGGCAAGCATCGACCTTCGTCATGCCACCGAAGAAGTCATCAGGGCCAGGGGCTGCACTGCAGCCACTGGATGTTAATCAAGAAACATTACGTGAAGCTAGGAGCCAGAAAAGGAAGGCTACCAGCCAAGACCCTAGGAGGAGGAGTTGGACCAAGAAATCAGGGACCTTGAAGCCATTCATCAACAGGTCCAGAAGAAGAAAGAAAAGATGCTTCGTCTCACCAACTTTAGAGGAAGATTGATGAGGCCGCTGAAGAAATGCGTCATCTTACCCAAGATGACCAAGACCGAAGGCCTCAACACAGAGAGCTTCATCAAGACAATTCGTACAACGATGATGAATGGTATGATGATTTCCATCATGGCAATTTTGCTTTTGATGATGCTTCTCCTCTAGCAGCACAGTTGCAGGCTACCCCATGGCCCCCGTCATACAAGCCACCTCAGCTTCCTATGTATGATGGGCACTCAGACCCGAAGTAGTTCCTAATGAGCTACGAGGCAACCATATCTTCATATTGGGGCAATACTGCAGTCATGGCAAAATCCTTCATCATGGCAGTCAAAAGTGTAGCTCAAACTTGGAATTCGTCTCTCAGGCCAGGGACAATCATATCATGGTAGAAGCTCAAGGATATGCTAATCACTAGCTTCCAAGGCTTTCAGACGAAGCCAGTCACTGCTTAGGCTTTGTTTTAGTGCACACAGGACCATGAGGAGTACCTTCAAGCGTATGTCTGAAGGTTCCAGCGTCTAAGAGCACAAGCGCCTACAGTGCCCAATGAAATTTTCATTGTGGCCATGATCAAGGGGCTTCGGCCAGGACCTACGGCTCAGTATTTTGTCAGGAAACCTCCACAAACCCTGGAAAAGCTTCTTCAGAAGATGGATGAGTACATCCGGGCTGATAATGATTTCCGCCAAAGAAGGGAAGAAGCATACAAGTTTTCTGAGATGACCAGGGGCTTCGGAGGAAGAATTCACCCTAGGCACGTCAGATCGATCCACAATTCCAACCCAAGTGATGACAGAGAAAGTCAACCTCAAAGGCAGCAACACACCTCCCAGTCCTCAGGGCCACAACAAAGCTCCTTCAGGCCACCAGCCTCAAGGGGCAGAGGCGATAGATGCTTCGGAGGACGATATGGAGATCAGCCTAGAAGACTATACTGCTTATTCTGCAGTGAAGACAAGGGCCACACCACAAGAACATGCCAAGTCACAATTCTGAAGCAAAAGGAGATTGCCGAAGCTGAGGCACGACAGAATCAGCCGAAGCAAGTTCTACATACTGCCTCATGCTATTCTCCCTATGTCCCAGAGTATGTAGGTAATCAACAGCCTACGACCTCTGTTGCTTCGGCGAGCCATTCTCAAGCTTCCTGGGCTCAGCTCCCACCACCACCACTGCTACCACCTACTCTGACCCGAAGCCAATAGCCAGAAGGGCAGCAGCATGCTCAAGAGCAGCGCGACTTCCGGGAGGAGTCCGAAGCTCGCACAGTTAACAGCACTATGCCTGAATCCAAGCACATCTACTAGAAAATATCCTACCTTTGGTGTATTTTTATCTTTTATGCCATTTTATTTTTCATATGACAAACTAGTCACAAAGGACTGAATTTCGATTTCATGTAATAATTGTGCCCGTACCAACGAGTAAAATGTGCCCTAACAGACTTCCAAAGTCATCAAAGTCATTCCTAAGAGAGCGCAGAGTAAGTTCCGAAGCTACAAAAGTCGTTCCTAAGGGAGCGCAGAGTAAGTTCCGAAGCTACAAAAGTCGTTCCTAAGGGAGCGCAGAGTAAGTTCTGAAGCTCAGAAGTCGTTCCTAAGGGGATGCAGAGCCAAAAATTCCACCGAAATAGAAGTGAAGAAGCTCCAAAGTCATTCCTAAGGGGATGCAGAGCTTAAATACCACCGAAATAGAAGGTGAAGAAGATCCAAAGTCGTTCCTAAGGGTATACAGAGCTTAGATACCACCGAAATATAAGGTGAAGAAGCTCCAAAGTTGTTCCTAAGGGAATGCAGAGCTTAAAGACTCCAAAGACGTCCCTAAGGGGATGCAGAGTCTTGGCTGTCCTAGTGTGTGTGTGTGTGTGTGTGTGTGTGTGTGTGTGTTTGGCATAACCATCATATTGCATCATATCATCGCACCATTCCGCATAACATTACATCATACAGCATATTGCATCAACAACAAAGATTGAGTACGAAGCAAGTCTTCGGCAATAACTTGGATGAAAATGTGATGAGGCACGAAGGAAACCTTCAAAAAATACAATTTATCAGATTTGCCATAAAAGGGGCTTCTTTCTTTACGAAGCATGAAAAGAAGGGAAGGTGTTTTTTTCGCCGAAGGCTCAAAAACGGTATGTGCGTAAATTTCATGCATCGCAAAGAGATATATTACGTTAGTTTACATGTCTAACTAATTATTTCAAACACCAAATGTCACATCACATCATTACAATAAAAGCCTAATCTTCTTTAAGAATCTTTTTGGCGGCTTCATTCAACAGCTTATCGACGACTTCATCGACAATGGAGTTAGCGACCCTCATTACGTCCAGCGCTTCTTTCATGATGGGATCGGCCTGGGGGTCATATGGCTCGGGTAGCGGCGAGAGTTCAGCTGTAGTAGACAAACTGTTAGACCGAAGCCAGAAAATAAATACCGAAGCTAAAATTCAGGGATAATACCTATACGTCTTGCGTGCTCGGCAGCTTCTTTGGCTCGTTTAGCTTCTTCTCGAGCATCGTGGGTCTCCTTTTCATTTTTGTTTATGATTTCGGTGTCCAATTCTCGGCCACTGTTCACCCAAACATCGGACCGCCCACAAAAGTAGCTTTGGCTAAAGGGTCTTTTATGTTGTCTATGGAGAAGGCGGCTTTGGTCTGGGCCGCAGCTTTAACATGGTTACAACCAGCCTTCTCCAAAATTGCCGCAATCCCTCGGGCGCCGGAGAAAGCACAAATGTCCTCGCGATCATTGAGGATCTCTTCAAAAGCTTAGGCATCCCCGCTTATCCAATCAATAACACCCTCGAGATCGCCTCGAATGAAATTCTCTTCGGAAAAATATGCACCCACCTTAGCAAAACTGGTTTTCAGTTTTCTCACACATTCTAAGGATTTCCCAAAACATCTCTCTTTGGAATCGTGAAGCTCTGCAACATTTTTCTCCAGCCTAGTGTTCGACCATTCACTTATTTCTCGACTAGCTTTTGCAACTTCAAAATTTTCATTGGCTTCGGCAAGTTTTTTCCGAAGGTCTTCAATTTTGGCTTTATAAGCTTCAGCTTGAATGTTAAATTTTGCTTCGTCTTTTTTCACTTTATCCACCAATGAAAGCAGGATTTTATCTTTTTCCACGGCTTCATTTCTCAGCTTAATAACTTCTGACCGAAGATTGCCGAGGGCTATCACGCAGCTTTCATCTTCAGCATTTTTTTGCGCCCTCAAAGCGTTGCTAAGAATTAAGCCCTGCAAGAAGATAGAATCAGCACGAGAATACAAGACAAGGTAATATATTTTTAAGTTCATCACTTTTGTACCTTCAGACTGTTGTATGCAAGGCTGTTTGCAAGGTCATCTTTTGACATGGCGGAGAGGCCGGCTTCAAGCTTCGGAAATCCCATGTTTTTGGCCATCTCCCGGCAGACATGTATTTCCTTATTATCTGGGAGACAGTATATGAAGTCATCTTTGTACGTGCCATTGTACACCAAGGCCCCCTTCGGGTATTTAAGTTCCCGGCGTAGTGACTGTCTTCTGCAATTTCTTCTTCATATAGTCTTTTTCCCAAAGCATGTCGAATAATAAAGTCAAAATCTTTGGATGGTGCTTCGGGGATAGGAGTTTTAGCCTTCTCGGGCGCATCCTTCTCCAGAGCCATGTCGGTATCTAGAGATTTTTGCTCAGCTCTCTTAGTTGCAGCAGGCTCTGCCTCCATCGGCACTGAGGGCTCAACTTCGGTTTCAGCACAAGTGCCACATCTTCGGCAACCTTTTTTTGCAGGAGCAGGAGTTAATGCCTTTGTTGACTCCATGATAGCGTCTATCATGCTAGCCATTCTCCTCCTCTTGGGAGTTGTTGCGGGAGCCTTTGCAACCTTCGGCAATTCTGCTTCTGCCGGTGGGCTCAAGATTTCTGGCAGCACTATTGCTTTTTCTAGCTCTGGCTTTTTGGCCGCCTCTTCTTTGGCTTCGGCTAGCTCAGCTATAGGCACCTTCGGCAATTCAATCTGTCTTGCCTCGGCAGTGGAAGATGTCCCTTCACCAAGCTTCGGCACTGTGGTCGTCTCGATGTATCTCGGCCGATGTGTTAGGACCTTAATCTTCTTGCCCTTCGACACAACAGAGATAGCTGAGGCAGCAGTTTTCCTTTTCTTCCCCTGCTTTTGTGAGGGGTAAATGTGGTCTGGATATACGAAGCCGATAACATCAAAAACTCTATTCAACCTTTTCTTGCCTCGCCCTCCGAAGGCTAAGGTCAAGGCATCATCTTCGGCTCTTGTGTATGCTCCAAGTAACTCATCGCTAGTCGCCTCAACACATTTCAGCCAGTCGTCATTTGGTTCGTCAAACTAGTCTTTGTATCTGAAGGTGTATTTCAAGTAAACCAATCCACCTTGACTGGACCCGGCAGCAGTCTCCTTCGGCATCTCCCAATTATCCACAAGTGGCCATACCCTAAAGGCTATGTGCTCTTGAGCCAGGTCTCTCGTGCCAATAAAGGCACACACATTGTTGAAAGCCTTCTGGCATGCTTCGGTATCATTTTCAAGCGCAGTAGCCGGCCTTCGAAGGCCGAAGCGAGACTAGATGGGGCGTTGGATAATCTCATTTATGTCTTCCCTTTCAATCAGATTATTCTTGACATAACCATTCCTCCATCTAGGCCCCAGGCCACCTTTTTCGAAAGGTTGGAACGGGATAACTCACATCGGAGCGAGGAATGAAGCCATAGCAACCGAAGTTGTTGTGATATTGCTCTTTACCAGTGGCCTTTGTCTCTTACAGTAGTTCGTGCATGTTGCAGAAGCACTTCACGCTCGGCTCCAGCCCTTGGCTCCTCACGGCCCAAACAAAAATACCCATTCTGATTATAGCTTTGGGAGTGATTTGATGAACAAAGATTTCAAATGTCTTCAAAACTTCAACCAAAAATCTGCTCAAGGGGAATCGAAGACCTGCCTTCATAAAGCTTCTGTAAACGACAACTTCATCTTCTACGGGTGCGGGGGCGGCGCTATCTCCCCCAACCCTCACAATAGACATCAAAGTCATCACTATCGTTAGAATCTTCAGATCAATCAGCTAGTATTTCGTTTATAATCTTCTCTGTGTTTGTTTTTTCCATGGCCTCATAAAAACTAGCTAGGGCAAGATCAGCAACCTTCTTCTCATCAGCCATTTGGTGGAAAATCAAACAAATGCCGAAGCTCGCAAAACAAGTGAAATCTGACAGCAAGAAATTTAAAACTTGAGAAAATAGCACAAGCAATTGAAATGGCGCAGAAAATGCTGTCGCTGTGGGTTTATGTTTATATGCCTAGTGCATTGCAACTTGGCAGGCCCCATTTGTCATTGACTTTCGCTATTCTAGCGAAGGGAAGGTGTTTTTTCGGACCTTTGGCTAAAGGCCTTCATTCACACCGCAGTATGAATTTGTTAAACAACAAATTAACACTGCGAGGGGCTACTGTTGGGGGCCTTCATCTTCCGAAGGTCCTCAAAAACACGACTAACACGTTTTCCAGTATGGTATACTGTCGCAGGAAACTTCGGGTTTAAGACGAAGGCGTGTATGGTATGGAAAAGCGTGATCTGGAAGAAGGATAGACCAACTCCGAAGCTATGGCTAGAGAAGCTTCGGCTCAATGCAAGAACGATGATAAAGAATGAGACCGAGTTAAAAGAAAAAGACTGCTCAGTCCTCGACTTATTACCTTTTAGCTAATAGTAAATGTCAGGGACATGAATGTAATTTTACCCAGGCTGTGTCCTATGCCTATAAATAGATGAACAGTACCATCGTACTGTTCACGCTGACTTATAATCGCTCGCACGTCATTCTCAGACTTTTACCTTCTGTCAAGCCAAAGGTACAAATGTAATTTAATATCATTAATGTTTGTTCATGATTATATAATGAGAATATGAATAATCTAATGATTTAATATAATAATTCATGCTCTTTCTATGTTTCATATGTCCCTGTTTATATTCTTACATATTGAAATGATGAAGGTATGTCCTTCATGACCTTCGTTTGAAGATCATTATATCCTAAGGGAGATAATGCTTCGAAGGACGAAGGTCTGTAACCATTAACATTTGTGTTGCCTTGTTCTTAACTCATAGCATTTGAGAACAAGTGACCAACACTAGCAAACTTCATTATTCCAAAGGGTTATATTGATCATCAAACACAAAAAACCTATAATCAAATGGGTCATAGTCCATTTTCCTTACTAGTTGTTGGGGGCCTATTCTGCCGAAGGTCCTCATTTAACCTTCACTTTGGCATAAATAATTGTGTTTCAGGTACACTACTATCGATGGACGAAGCTGGCCTTCAGTCGAAGCAACATATAAAAAAGCTTCGTCCGTGCGCACAAATAGTCAAGGTGCAAACCGAAGTCGGTATCTTCGGCAAAGGAGAAAAGCTTCGAACGCAAACCAGCGAAGGAGAAGAAGTCAAAGTCTTATGCAGTAAGAAATAAAAGGAAAAGACAACAGTGTCCCTATATCATTTGTAAATCATGTATGTGAACCCCATGGGCATGTATGTAATTTCCCATTAAGCTGTTCAACTTCCTTATAAATAGGTGAACAATTCCCTGCATAAAGTAACTTTCGGGGGCCATATCTTTGTGTTGTTTAGCCTTCAAAGAATCATCGTGCCATCTTGTATTAAGGAGCCAAAGGTACGCTTGTAAACTCATTTGGGATAAAGGAAGATGGAACAAAAATGCAAAGGCGTATGAGATGAGTTTTATACTATACTTTACTTCGTCGTTCCATTTTATATCGCCTCATTCATACTTCCTTTCAAAAGACCTTCGTTCTCTGTGATAACACTTCGAAGAAGTGTTGAGTCAAGGATGAAGGCTGACATATTTAACTTGTGTTGCCTTAATCTTCGATACCTTCAAGGGATTGAAATCAAGTACCAACACCAGTGGAGCTTGTAAGTCTTGCGGGCTCACACCAACTATGTTTGTGATGTGGCCATCACCATATACTGAAGGGGATGTGACCCATGATGTTTTGTGGAACTCGATAGTGGAGATGACAAGGAGCATCTGGGAGTGGCCACAATCAGTGCACCACTTGTGCATGGAGAATGCTCGAGACTATCCATAGAGTTACTTGATATGGTGGAAGTTTGCATACTTTTAAATGTCTCGATAAAAATACTGTCACATCAATAGGAGTGTGTATCTCTATTGTATTTAAGCTTCTACATTTATATTGTGTTACCATGGCTATATGCTTTGCTTTCCTAGCTTAGTTCTAAGCTAGTGAATAGGATTGGAACCTAGGATAAATAACTCTTTGCGGAGAGATAAGCAACACATGGTTAAAACTATAGTTCTATATGTGATGGTTTATTTATTGCATAAGTTTTGACTAAAATAAAAATAGAGGTCATATTTAGAGATAAATTAGATTGGCTAGTTCACCCTTTCTTTTTTTTGTCACCATTCCTTACACTGTCTAATATTGCTATATTGAATGTGCCTAGAAACAATGATGATAATGATAAAGAATGATAATACAATGTCGATCTCAAAATACAAGTTCGTCAAAATTGAACCTTCAATTCATCGACAGCTTGATAGTATTTTATTGGAAAGGCTATAATTCTATCTAAAGTGAGCTTGAGCTTAGTTCACGAGCACTTGATGGATCGTCGTGTCATGTTTTACCTAAAACAAGGGTTATTATGAAAAGGTCGAAAACTCCATCTTCATTAACATATTCTACCTAGCGGATCCCTTAAATGAATAGCTGCATATGTATGGTGAATGGTTGCACAATGCACATAGAGTTAATGGACATTGGGTTGGAGGCTCATGCGTAAAAGTCAACGACTATTAAATGGCACAAGTAATTATAGAACACAACTGCATTGATCCATTAATATTAAAGATAACACTTCGATGTTTTTTCATTCCCAAGGCTATTCGCAGTACAAAATACCATACTCAAATATCCAAAAATGCCACAAAGGATGAAAAGTATGATAGTGCTATAAGATACACCCTCCACAACAGGGTCGTGCCGGGAAAATTCGAGGCCCTGTACAAAATTATCGAATAGAGGCCCTTTTTTACAAAATCACTAAAAACTAACAGTATAATAATATAAATATTATAATACAACATAGAAATGGATTTTATGAAAAGCATACCTATTAAACTCTTGGTTACATAAATTTTACTTGAACAACTTCATTCTCGTTGTGTTCCTTGAAATAAATTCCTCAACAATATGATCATATTCAATCTTATCCAACAATTCACTCTCAATTGCTATTGTGGCTAAATCAGTAAGTCTTTGTTGTGTCATTGTAGAACGTAAGTAGGACTTCAATAGTTTCAGTTTAGAAAAACTTCGTTCTGCTGAAGCAACAATCACAGGAATGGTCAATACAACTCTGTAAGCAATACTTGCATTAGGAAAAGAATCATGTAGCTTTAAAAAAATTAGAATTTCCATAGGCCCCATCTTTTCTTTTGGAATGAAATTCTGAAGAAACTTCAACTCCGCATACAATTCATTAGCATCAATATCAGATTGTCCCTCTTTGTTTAGGGCAGTCTTTCAGATTATCACAAGAAGAATATAGGCTCTCATTATCTAATGATTGCAATACTTCAGAATTAAATAAGAATCCAAAAGTTTTCTGATAGCCTTGATATTGTTCAAATCTCCTTGTAAGTGAGGAAACTGCTTGATCAACAATTGGTAGAAAATAGGTGATTCTAAATGATTCCTCTACAGACTGTGTAGCAATATTTGTCTCACCAGGGTTCTCATCAAAATGTCTCTTTCTTTTAATCTCCCGTCATTTATGAAAAGATGTCTCAATATCCATCTCATGTGCAATGTCTTTGGATGTCTGTAATGATTCTAAGAAACCAATTTCTCTATAATTTTTGAAGAAAGAAATCAACCCTTGCACTTTATCAATAGCATCATCAATGAGCATATCTTTAGATTGCAAGTGCTTGCTTACTATATTGACAACAAATAGTACCTCATACCAAATGACTATTGCCACTATAAATTCATTCTCTCCATGTTCGTTATTAGCCAAACCTTTAGCCTCGCTGCTCTTTTTCGCATCATTGTCAAGATAATGAGCTTGAGTTTCTTCATTTGTAATACGGCGAACATGCTCTTGAATAACTGGGTCGAATTCAGCCAACATCTCTACTAAGCCCAAGGAATTCCCATTGCTATCATCATACAACTTACTGTTAGAACCACGAAAGGCTATATTATGCTTAGCAAGAAACTTTACAATGCAAACAATTCTAAATAAAACCTTTCTCCAATGTGTGGGGGAAAGATATCCCCCGGGTCCACTAGAAGGATAAAAGACCTCACGAAAGGCCCAATGGCCCCATAATTCATAAGGTCATCCCCTCGTGGGCCTGGGAGGAACGACCAGTGGGACGGACTAACGCAAGGCCGGGTCGGCGCAAGCCTAGACGGCCCAACAAATTCGAGCAGTAATCACAACAGTGACCCGATCTTCCCGCGCAGGAGCCCCATACAACAGAACCACGCGAGGATGGGTCGGCTGAATTATAGGAGGATAGACTCAGATGGTTCACTATTTCTTAGGCACGCGTTGTTATCATATCTGTATGTAATGCCCCACGGTCGAGTATATAAGGCCCAGGGGGCACCCCTTCAGATCAATCACTCACAACTCAGCCATCCACCCCAACTCTCTACGTTCCCCGCACTAGAGAGCTCCCTTGTAATCCACCACACAAAACATTTTCACCAGGACGTAGGGTGTTACGCGTCTAAAAGCGGCCCAAACCTGTACACCATTGTCCACTGTTCCTCGTGCATCTAGCACAAACCATCGAGCTACAGTCGGTGACACCGTCCTACTCCTAAAAAGCACCTTGAGGGGTAACCCTGGGTGTGCGGTCGGACCTGAAACACCGACAGCTGGCGCGCCAGGTGTGGGGTGTGTCATCGATCCAAGCTAGCTCAATGGTTGTCACCTTCGGGCACAAGATCACCATCCGCCCCGGCTCCATGTTCTGCTTTGGAACAATCTCATCTGTAGTGGATGAAGAGGGAACTCTGCATCGCATCACGGATCCACCAGAGAGAAAGCCTTCCTCAGAAATCTCCGAGAAAATCGGGGCGAGGCAGGAAAAAGCGCAACCTCCAGCGCTCCGAAAAAAGACCGCCTTCAGCAAACCAAGAACCAAGGGTCCGTCTACTCGGAGAACTCCGCTGTCCACCTCTCTGATAGAAGAATGGACACGGATCACAAGGAGGAAAGAAGCAAATGAGGCCACGGGTCGTCAAGCTGCTCTTCCTGTGCCTCCGTCCTCTAAGGAAGACAGGAAGAAGATCGTCGCGACAACGACTCCCTTCTACCCTGACGTCCTCTTCATCGGGAGAGTGGAATCGCCCCCCATCTCCGACGACGAACCGACTGCGCCTGGAGAGGAACCTCCTCAGCGGGAATCCCGCCGACGAAGGAACCGATGCCGAAATATCTGACGGCATCACGAAGCCGGAGAGCGGGACCCAGCACAACCAGTATCGCGAGACGAGGTCTCGGTGATGGGAGAAACTCTGGAAGAACGTGTTTTCAGGGAAAGAAGGAATTCCTGACGACGTGATCATCGACGAGCTCATGAACAGGCCGAACAGGAAACAAGACAACGTCAGGAAAATCCACTCTTCGGGTGCAACCTGAACCCCGACTTTGCCCTAGCCATGAACACGCCGAGTGAAGTCGGAGGGGTATTGGCTCGGATAGCTGATGGCCTCCCTCGGACTCCCGACGCCGAGGGCTATCGGCGGCTGTTCACTCAAGCAGCCAATCATCTTCTACCCCTCGCTCACCCGCCGAACGATCTACGACATGCCATCAACAGTCGCCAGGACACATGGAGCTCCATCATTGCATCGCGTGAACGACGACATGAGAACGAGATTCGGCACCGGGAAGAGTATGACCGAGATCACGGCATCCCAGCACAAAGTCAGGCTACCAAGACCGAGTCAGCCACGGCTTCAACTGGTGGAACCACCCGGGGAAGGTCGGGGCACCACAACAACCACTCCCTTCCCCGGGAAAGACATCACCATCGACGACAGGAGGACACGTGTGGAGTATCGGCACTTACTCCACGCCTCAGGGCCATTCAATGGCCCCTAACTTCAAGGTATCCAACGTCGACAAATATGAACCTAAGCAGGATCCAGGAGGCTGGCTGGCCGTCTACACCACCGCTGCTCGAGCTGCCGAGGCAACCGAGGACGTGATGACCGCATACTTGCCTATCGTCCTCGGGCAAGACACACTGCAGTTGCTGCGACACCTACCCCGACACTGCATCGACGACTGGAGCGACTTCAGTTGGCGCTTCATCGCCAACTTTCAGTCTCTCTCCGACAAACCGGTGCAACCATGGGACCTCAAATCCATCAAACGCTGAGGGGACGAAACTCTTCGGTCATACCTCAAAAGGTTCCAGACCATGAGAAATCGTATCCCCGAGGTCGCGGAGGCAGCAGTGATCGAAGACTTCTATAGGGGATCCAATGACTCGGCCTTCGTCCGAACCATATTACAGAAGGCACCGACTACCTCCGAGCAGCTGTTCCAGGAAGCCGACCTCTACATCACCATCGACGAGCGAGCTCAGGACCTCATCAGAGGAGCGAAGCCAGCACCGGCGGCACCACGACGCGACACGAACCAGTAGCTAGCCCGACAAGCGTTGGGAGAAGAGGCCTCGCGAAGAAGTCCACGCCGCCGGACCACCTGCCTCTCGTGCCCGAGGAGAACCTCGTGGAGGCGAACGCACGCTGGATGACATCCTCGACGCCTAGTGCCCATACCACAAGGACATGCGCCACACCCTTCGGAACTGCAGAGACTTCAAGCACTCTGTTGGGCACGGCCGACCCTTCCAACCTCTACCTCCTCCCCCGCCGCGAGGAGGACTAAGAGAACCGCGACAACCCCAGCAGCAGGAGGAGGGAGGAGGTGGAGCCTTCCTGCGCGTCGACAGAGAGGTCAATGTCATCTTCGGCGGACACAGATCACAGGAGAACAAGAGACAACAAAAGCTCAACGATCGTCAGATACTGGTGGCGGCTACCGGTCCTCCCACCCCGTACCGATGGTCTGAGCACCCGATCACCTTCACCCGAGTAGATCAGTGGCTCAACTTCGACCACCCAGGCAATTACCCGCTCCTCATCGATCCAGTGATCCGAGAGAGCAGGGTAAAGAAGGTATTAGTGGACGGGGAAGCAGCATCAACGTCATCTTCCCCCAGACACTCCGAGGCTTGGGGGTTCACCTCAAAGAGCTCCATGAGTCGGACACACCCTTCTTCGGCATCGTGTCGACTGAAGGGGAATATCCGTTGGGCCACATCTACATGCCAGTCACCTTCGGGACTCCAGAGAACTACAGAACCGAGTACTTGAGGTTCGAGGTGGCGAATTTTGACTGCGGGTACAACGCCATCATCGGGAGGCCTGGATTGGCGAAGTTCATGGCCATTCCACATTATACATATATGATATTGAAGATGCCAGGACCACAAGGGATCATGACTGTGCGTGCTGACTTCCAAGGCGCCGCAGAATGTTTCCGAGTGGCCATTCAGGCGGCCCTCACCACCAAACCATCGGCAACTTCTTCTGTGCAGGCGAACTCAAAGCCTGAGGAAGACCTCGCGGTACCCGCGAATGAAGCTCAAGTCACGACCTCTATGCGGTCGACTGAAGAAACCAAAAGGATCAACCTTGGGTTCGCTGATGAATGCAAAACCGCCATCATCAGCTCCAGCCTGGATGACAAATAGGAAGGCACGCTCGTCCAGTTCCTGCAAGATAACCGAGACGTATTTGCATGGCAACCTGCGGATATGCCGGGAGTCCCGAGAGAACTGGCCGAGCACAAATTGAAGGTCTACCCCCAGGCGAGGCTGATTCGGCAAAAATTACGTTGTTTCACGCCCGACAAGAGAGAAGCCATCCGCGCTGAGCTGGCTTGCTTGGTCACGGCTGGATTTATTAGAGAGGTGTTACATCCCGAGTGGTTAGCCAACCCTATTCTTGTACTAAAAAAGAATAAAGTGGATTGGTGCATGTGCGTCGACTATACAGATCTCAACAAACACTGTCCGAAGGACCCCTTCGGGCTTCCTAGGATACACCAGGTGGTGGACTCGACCGCCGGGTGTTCTGTGTTGTCTTTCTTGGATTGTTACTCTGGGTATCATCAAATTAGTTTGGCAAAAGAAGACGAGGAAAACACAGCTTTCATCACCCCGTTCGGAGCCTTCTGCTATACCTCCATGCCGTTTGGCCTCAAAAACGCTGGAGCGACTTATCAGAGGGCTATTCAGACATGCTTAGCCGATCACTGGGGCAAGCGTGTGGAAGCTTACGTGGATGACGTGGTGATCAAGACAGAGAATTCAGAAAATTTCATTGAGGATTTACAGCTGGTCTTCAACAGCCTACGGCGATACATATGGAAGCTTAATCCCAAAAAATGTGTTTTCAGAGTACCAGCAGGAAAGTTGCTCGGGTTTATTGTCAATCACCGAGGAATTGAAGCCAATCCAGAAAAGATTGAGGCCATCATGAAGATGGAAGCACCACGATCACAAAAGAAAATGCAAAGACTCACCGGATGTATGGCAGCTCTGAGCAGATTTATATCCAGGCTGGGAGAAAAAGGCTTACCATTTTATAAGTTACTCAAGAAGGTGGACAAATTTCAGTGGACTTCAGAAGCACAGGAAGCTCTGGATGCATTGAAAAAGTTCTTGACAACACCACCAGTGCTGAAACCACCGCGTCGAGCCACGCCGACTCAACCAGCTGAAGATCTGCTGTTATATATCTCTTGCACGACTCACGTGGTGAGCACCGTGTTGGTAGTCGAGCGAGCAGAAGAGGGACATGCGTACCCAGTACATCATCCTGTTTATTTCATCAGTGAAGTTCTGGGTCCCTCGAAGAAGAAATACCCTCAAGTTCAGAAGCTATTATATGCAGTACTTCTAACTGCACGCAAGCTCTGTCACTACTTCGACGACCACAAAGTCATAATAGTCACTGGATTTCTGATAGGAGATATTCTTCACAATAAAGAAGCCATCGGGAGAATAGCCAAGTGGGCCTGCGAGCTGGGATCTCATGACATTAAATTTCGACCTCGCACTGCCATCAAAACTCAAGCACTGGTTGATTTCGTATCAGAGTGGACCGAACAATAGGTACCGGATAACTCAGAAACCGCAGAAGTATGGTGAATGTATTTCGATGGCTCGTTAAAGCTACAGGGAGCAGGCGCAGGGATCCTCTTTACTGCACCTGGAGGTGAACACCTCAGATATGCCCTTCAGTTGTTATTTCCAGCCTCTAACAATGCAGCAGAATACGAAGCTCTGATTCATGGACTAAACATTGCCATATCACTGGGCATCAAAAAACTGATGGTATATGGAGATTCTCTGGTGGTCATAAGTCAGATAAATAAAGAATGGGATTGTTCGAACGATTCCATGGGAAAATACTGCACTGTTGTCCGGAAACTAGAAGACAAATTTGAAGGTGTGGAATTTCACCATGTGGAGAGAGATCGAAACACGGTAGCTGATGTATTGTCCAAGCTAGGATCCAGTCGAACCCAGGTCCCGCCTAGAGTTTTTGTTCAAGAATTATTACACCCAAGCATTTCACTGGATCGGGCAGAGGAATGTAATAATCTGAGCCAACCAGAGTCAGATTCTGATGACTGGACGGGGCCGATCATCAAATATATAAAGAATGAGGAGGAACCAGATGACAAGAATGCAGCCGAGTGCATCGCAAGATAGTCAGCTCACTATACACTCATTGGGGAAACACTATACAGAAGGGGCGCATCAGGAGTCCTCTTGAAATGCATTCTCTCAGCTACTGGAAAGCAACTTCTGGATGAGGTCGATGCTGGGCAATGTGGAGTACACGCAGCATCTAGGACCCTGGTTGGGAAGGTCTTCAGGTCGGGTTTCTACTAGCCAACAGCAAAGAGTGATGCAGCTGAGTTAGTCCAGAGATGCGAAGCCTGCCAGTACTTGTCAAAACAGTAGCATCTACCAGCAAAGCAGCTGCAGACTATACCCGTAACTTGGCCGTTCGTGTGCTGGGGATTAGATATGATTGGACCTTTCAAGAAAGCTCAAGGAGGATACACTCATGTACTGGTTGCTATCGACAAATTCACTAAATGGATAGAGTTCAAACCCATTGCTTCTCTAACTTCAGCTAAGGCAGTGGAATTCATACAAGACATAATATTCAGGTTCGAGATACCGAATAGCATCATAACTGACCTGGGATCCAACTTCACCAGTTCAAAGTTCTTCGATTTCTGCGAGCAAAAAGAGCATCCAGATCAAATATGCCTCGGTGGCGCACCCAAGAGCCAACGGGCAAGTAGAAAGAGCCAACGGGATGTATTAGAAGCACTCAGAAAGAAAGTCTTCGACAAGAATGAGAAGTTCGCAGGAAAGTGGATCAGAGAGCTGCCGTATGTGGTTTGGAGCCTGAGAACTCAACCTAGCCGAGCTCTGCATGGAAATACTCCCTTCTTTATGGTCTACGGTTCGGAGGCAGTGCTACCTGTTGATCTCAAGTTTGGGGCACCAAGGTTGATCTTTGAGAGCATAGCAGAAGCTGAAGCTACTAGGCTGGAAGACGTTGATGTACTCAAAGAAGAACGACTCAACACGGTAATCCAGTCAGCCCGATATCAACAAACTCTGAGTCGCTACCATGACAAGGCCATACGACATCGATCCTTTGCAGCGGGAGACCTCGTCCTTCGCCGAATTCTAACGGGGGAAGGACGACACAAATTGTCACCACTATGGGAAGGACCGTTCATAGTAGCAGAAGTCACTCGACCTGGATCATATCGTCTCACTCAGATAGATAGCACGGAAATTGGGAATTCATGGAATATAGAGCATCTCAGAAAGTTTTACCCCTAGCTATATCTCAAAGGCTGCCGAGATGACAATGAACTCTGTAAGCTGAGAAATGTATCATCAATAAAAAGACTTCAAAGGCACTCGAATTGTTTAACTGACAATCTGCATACTCGCCTAGCTCGGGGTGACCACTATACCCTGCTAATGGAGCAATCGCCTTAGGTCGGCAACGACTTAAGACGGTGCAACATGCTCGCGCTTACTTAACTCGGGGTGACCACTATACCCTACCAATGGAGCAATCGGCTTAAGTCGATAAGGACTTAAGGCGGTGCGACATGCTCGCGCTTACTTAATTCGGGGTGATCACTATACCCTACTAATGGGACGATCGGTCGAAGTCGTTAACGACTTAAATCAGCTCGGTACCCTCACACCTACTTAGTCCAACACCAGCACGTTTACAACTACTCATCCTAAGGCGACCTCTATGCTCCACGAAGAATTTTCAAAACCATCGTACTGCATTTACTTTTACGATTATAAGTACTGACAACGGGAAAGCATTAACGACATTTAGTACTGGGAAACAGTTTCTAACGAAGCATCCGAGCACACTAACCACGTGTTCAAAGCATACAGTGTTTTCTATTTGGCAATGTTCTTCTCAGGAGCAACCGACGAAGAGGGGCGACTTGAGGAATCAGGAGCGGCGTTCACGTCAGCCACTATGTCGTCAGGAACAACCACGTCGTGTCTCCTCATCAGGATCCGCCCCGCGCGAATAGCTTTATCCATAGCTTTGTCGCGCTGGGCCCTCAGAGTAGCAGAAGTCTCTTCAGTAGCCTTGACAGCCAACCGAGTAGTTTCTAGCTCCTGGGCGACTGATTTCTTGGAAGCACGCAGATCCTTGTTGACAATATCTTTGGTCGACACTGTAACGCCCCGAATTTCGAGTTGAATTTTTTTATCTATCGCTCGCTAAATTCGGGTGTTACCCCTCTTTCCATTTCTTTTCGCTAAAACCTCACCCGTCTTCAAAACTTTAGGTTATGTGACAATAGTAAATCCTAGAGTTATTTTCTTTGGATTGCTGCACCATGCCGAACCATGCATTTCTTTGATTGTTTGAACGTGTGAAAGCATTCATATAGAAAATAGCTATTAAAAAAAGGAAAAATCTTTTCTTCTCTCCCCTCCCCCTCCTTCCCCTTTTTTGGCCCAGCCGCCCCCCTGGCGCGCGGCCCAGCCAGCCGGCCGGCCCAGCCGGCCTTGCCCCCGCCCCCTTTCCCCCTCGCGCCGTGAGCCGGCCTGGTGAGAGCACCTAGAGGGGGGGGGTGAATAGGTGATCCTGTAAAAACCTCAAACTTAAGCCACAAAAACTTGTTAAGCGTTAGCACGATTAATGCCAAGTGGCTAAGGTGAAGTCTCAACAAAACACAATACCACAAGAATCAAGCACAGAGGGACACGGTGGTTTATCCCGTGGTTCGGCCAAGCCAATGCTTGCCTACTTCCACGTTGTGGTGTCCCAACGGACGAGGGTTGCAATCAACCCCTCTCAAGCGGTCCAAAGACCCACTTGAATACCACGGTGTTTTGTTGTTCCTTTCACTATCCCGTTTGCAAGGAATCTCCACAAATTGGAGTCTCTTGCCCTTACAAGTATGATCACAAAGAAAGCACAGAGTAAGGGAGGGAAGCAACACACACAAATCCACAACAAAATCGCACACACACAGCCAAGACTCGAGCTCGAATGACTATCTCAGAGTTCACACTAGAACAGAGCTCGAATCACTTAGAATCACAAACGAATGCGCAAAGAACTTGTGTGGATGATCAAGAATGCTCAAGAGTTGCTTGTGTATCTCCTCCATGCGCCTAGGGGCTCCTTTTATAGCCCCAAGGCAGCTAGGAGCCGTTGAGAGCAATTCTGGAAGGCTATCCTGGCCTTCTGTCGTCGGGGGCACCGGACAGTCCGGTGCACACCGGACACTGTCCGGTGCCCGATCTGTTTCCTTTTCGGGCGCTTCCGACCGTTGGAAGACTGCCGTAGATCTGCGAGCCGTTGGCGCACCGGACAGTCCGGTGCACACCGGACAGTCCGGTGCCGTCTTCCGACCGTTGGCTCGGCCACGTGTCCCGCGCGGATTGCGCGGCCGACCGTTGGCCCTGGCCGACCGTTGGCTCACCGGACAGTCCGGTGCACACCGGACAGTCCGGTGAATTTTAGCCGTACGCCGCCGGCCAAAAACCTGAGAGCGGCCAGTTCGAGTCGAGTTGGCCTGGCGCACCGGACACTGTCCGGTGCACACCGGACAGTCCGGTGCTCCAGACCGAGCTGGGACTTGGCTGCACACAGCCAAGTCATTTCTCCTCTTCTCTCTTCCTGTTTCTAACACTTAGACAAATATGTTAGTCCACAAAACCAATGTACTAAGGCTTAGAAACATACCTTTATCTCATGATTTGCACCTTGTTCATCCATGTACACAAATTCACAATTAAACACATGTGTTGGCACTCAATCACCAAAATACTTAGAAATGGCCCAAGGGCACATTTCCCTTTCAATCTCCCCCTTTTTGGTGATTTATGCCAACACAACATAAAGCCACTAGAACAAGTGCAAACTCTATTCAAATAACACTTAAATTTATTTTGAATAAATTTTGGCATATATGGATCATCCTTTGCCACCACTTGGTTTGTTTTTGCAAATCAAACACAAATCTCTATCTCTAAGTTAAACACACATGTTTAAGCATAAAGAGAGTCATTCAAAAAGAGATTGATCAAAGATTTCAAAAACTCCCCCTTTTTCCCATAATTACTACTTCTCCCCACAAGAAGCCAACTTTTGACAAGAGAGACAACAAAAGAGTTTTGACAAACCAAAAGCTCTATTCTACTAATTTCAAAAATCTCTCAAGTGGTAGCTGATCCATTTATTGCTTTGGCCTTTATTTTCTCCCCCTTTGGCATCAAGCACCAAAACGGGATCAATTGTGGCCCTATAACCCCATTGCCTCACCAAAATCTTCAATTAAGAGCAAATGGCAATAAGAGTTCATGAGATGGACTTGGAATAAGTTACCCCTCATCGGAGTGCAGTGGAAGTCTTGCATGATCCAAGTCCACCTTTTTCCTTTCAATTCTCCTTTGAGACTAACACAAGCAAACTCAAACATATGGTTAGTCTCAAAGGGTCAAGTTGTAACACATCTCCCCCTAAACATGTGCATCACATTGCAACGGACTTGTGAGGTCCAGGGAGTGTTTGTGCAACTTGAGCACCATAATAAGCAACAAAATGCAGAATGAACTTGATCAAAAGCATAGATACATGTATGCTACAATTCAATCCAAGTTCCGCGAATCTAAGACATTTAGCTCACTACGCAGCCTGCAAAAGGTCTTCTCATCTAAAGGCTTGGTAAAGATATCGGCTAGCTGGTTCTCGGTGCTAACATAAAACACTTCGATATCTCCCTTTTGCTGGTGGTCTCTCAAAAAGTGATGCCGGATGTCAATGTGCTTTGTGCGGCTGTGCTCAACAGGATTTTCCGCTATTCGGATAGCACTCTCATTATCACATAGGAGTGGGACTTTGCTCAGATTGTAGCCAAAGTCCCTGAGGGTTTGCCTCATCCAAAGTAGTTGCGCGCAACACTGACCTGCGGCAACGTACTCGGCCTCAGCGGTGGATAGGGCAACGGAGGTTTGTTTCTTAGAGTTCCATGACACCAGGGACCTTCCTAAGAATTGGCACGTCCCCGATGTACTCTTCCTATCGACCTTACATCCAGCATAGTCGGAATCTGAGTACCCAATTAAGTCAAAGTTAGACCCCTTTGGATACCAGATCCCGAAGCAAGGCGTAGCGACTAAATATCTAAGAATTCGCTTCACCGCCACCAAGTGACACTCCTTAGGATCGGATTGAAATCTAGCACACATGCATACGCTAAGCATAATATCCGGTCTACTAGCACATAAATAAAGTAAAGACCCTATCATTGACCGGTATGCCTTTTGATCAACGGACTTACCTCCTTTGTTGAGGTCGGTGTGTCCGTCGGTTCCCATCGGAGTCTTTGCGGGCTTGGCGTCCTTCATCCCAAACCGCTTCAGCAGATCTTGCGTGTACTTCGTTTGGGAGATGAAGGTGCCGTCCTTGAGTTGCTTCACTTGGAACCCAAGGAAGTAGTTCAACTCGCCCATCATCGACATCTCGAATTTCTGCGTCATCACCCTGCTAAACTCTTCACAAGACTTTTGATTAGTAGAACCAAATATTATGTCATCGACATAAATTTGGCATACAAACAAATCACCATCACATGTCTTTGTAAAAAGAGTTGGATCGGCTTTCCCAACCTTGAAAGCATTAGCAAGTAAGAAATCTCTAAGGCATTCATACTATGCTCTTGGGGCTTGTTTAAGTCCATAGAGCGCCTTAGAGAGCTTACACACGTGGTCGGGGTACCGCTCATCCTCGAAGCCAGGGGGTTGCTCCACGTACACCTCCTCCTTTATTGGCCCGTTGAGGAACGCGCTCTTCACATCCATTTGGTACAACCTGAAAGAATGGTGAGCGGCATATGCTAGCAAGATACGAATAGACTCTAGCCTAGCCACAGGAGCAAAAGTCTCCTCAAAGTCCAAACCTGCGACTTGGGCATAACCTTTTGCCACAAGTCGAGCCTTGTTCCTTGTCACCACCCCGTGCTCGTCTTGTTTGTTGCGGAACACCCACTTGGTTCCCACAACATTTTGCTTGGTACGAGGCACCAGCGTCCAAACTTCGTTGCGCTTGAAGTTATTAAGTTCCTCCTGCATGGCCAACACCCAATCCGGATCTAGCAAGGCCTCCTCTACCCTGAAAGGCTCAATAGAGGAGACAAAGGAGTAATGTTCACAAAAATTTACTAATCGAGACCGAGTAGTTACTCCCTTGCTGATGTCACCCAGAATTTGGTCGACGGGATGATCCCTTTGAATCATCGCTCGAACTTGGGTTGGAGGTGCCGGTTGCGCTTCTTCCTCCATCACTTGATCTTCTTGTGCTCCCCCTTGATCACACGCCTCCTTTTGATGAACCTGTTCATCGTCTTGAAGTGGGGGATGCACCGTCGTTGAGGAAGAAGGTTGATTACGTTCATCCTGTTCCTGTGGCCGAACGTCTCCAATCGCCATGGTTCGTATAGCAGCCGACGGAACATCTTCTTCATCTACATCATCACAATCAACAACTTGCTCTCTTGGAGAGCCATTAGTCTCATCAAATACAACGTCGCTAGAGACTTCAACCAAACCCGATGATTTGTTGAAGACTCTATACGCCTTTGTATTTGAATCATAACCTAATAAAAACCCTTCTACAGCTTTGGGAGCAAACTTAGAATTTCTACCCTTCTTCACTAGAATGTAGCACTTGCTCCCAAAAACACGAAAGTACGATACATTGGGTTTGTTACCGGTTAGTAGCTCATATGACGTCTTCTTGAGGAGGCGGTGAAGGTAGACCCTGTTGATGGCGTGGCAAGCCGTGTTCACGGCTTCCGACCAAAAGCACTCGGGGGTCTTGAACTCTCCAAGCATTGTCCTCGCCATATCGATTAGCGTCCTGTTCTTCCTCTCTACCACACCATTTTGTTGTGGTGTGTAGGGAGCGGAGAACTCGTGCTTGATCCCTTCCTCCTCAAGAAACTCCTCCACTTGAAGGTTCTTGAACTCGGACCCGTTGTCGCTCCTTATCTTCTTCACCTTGAGCTCAAACTCATTTTGAGCTCTCCTGAGGAAGCGCTTGAGGGTCCCTTGGGTTTCAGACTTATCCTGCAAAAAGAACACCCAAGTGAAGCGGGAAAAGTCATCAACAATAACTAAACCATACTTACTTCCTCCTATGCTTAGATAGGCGACGGGTCCGAAGAGGTCCATATGCAGCAGCTCCAGGGGTCTCGACGTGGTCATCACGTTCTTGCTGTGATGTGCTCCTCCCACTTGTTTACCTGCCTGACAAGCTGCACAAGGTCTATCTTTTTCGAAATAAACATTTGTTAGACCTATCACGTGTTCTCCCTTTAGAAGCTTATGGAGGTTCTTCATCCCCACATGTGCTAAGCGGCGATGCCACAGCCAGCCCATGCAAGTCTTAGCCATTAAGCATGCATCTAGACCGGCCTCTTCTTTTGCAAAATCAACTAAATAAAGCTTGCCGTCTAGTACACCCTTAAAAGCTAGTGAACCATCACCTCTTCTAAAGACAGACACATCTACATTTGTAAAAAGGCAATTGTATCCCATTTGACATAATTGACTAACAGATAGCAAATTATATCCAAGACTCTCCACTAAGAATACATTTGAGATAGAATGCTCATTAGAAATTGCAATTTTACCTAACCCTTTTACCTTGCCTTGATTCCCATCACCGAATATAATTGAATCTTGGGAATCCTTATTCTTGACGTAGGAGGTGAACATCTTCTTCTCCCCCGTCATATGGTTTGTGCATCCGCTGTCGATAATCCAGCTTGAACCCCCGGATGCATAAACCTGCAAGGCAAATTTAGGCTTGGGTCTTAGGTACCCAACTCATGTTGGGTCCTGCAAGGTTAGCACAAATATCTTTAGGGACCCAAATGCAAGATTTATCTCCCTTGCATCTAGCCCCTAATTTCCTAGCAACAACCTTCTTTCCCTTTCTACAAATAGCAAAGGGAGCATTACAAGCATAATAAATGGTAGAAGGTTCATTCACTACTTTCCTAGGAGCATGAATAACATTCTTCCTAGGCATATGTACAACATTTCTCCTACACATATCTCTACCATGATTATAAGAAGAACTAGAAGCAAACATTGCATGAGAATCATAAGCATGTGAATCAAAATGATTATAAGCATTTCTAGCATGTCTCCTATCATAATATATAAAAGCATGATTCTTTTTAGCATTACTAGCCATCGGGGCCTTCCCCTTCTCCTTGACGAAGATGGGAGCCTTATGGCTTGTTAAGTTCTTGGCTTCCCTCTTGAAGCCAAGCCCATCCTTAATTGAGGGGTGTCTACCAATCGTGTAGGCATCCCTTGCAAATTTGATTTTATCAACTTCATTCTTGCTAGTCTTAAGTTGGGCATTAAGACTAGCCACTTCATCATTTAATTTGGAAATTAGAACTAGGTGTTCACTACAAGCATTAACATCAAAATCCTTACACCTAGTACAAATTTCAACATGTTCACCACAAGAATTTGATTTACTAGCTACTTCTAGTTTAGCACTTAAATCAATATTAACACTTCTTAAGGTAGAAATGGTTTCATGACAGGAAGATATTTCACTAGAAAGCATTTCATTTCTTTTCACTTCTAAAGCATATGATTTTTGTGCCTCTACAAACTTATCATGTTCATCATACAATAAATCTTCTTGCTTTTCTAAAAGCCTATCCTTTTCATTCAATGCATCAATCAATTCATTGATTTTATCTATCTTAGATCTATCTAAGCCCTTGAACAAGCAAGAATAATCTATATCATCATCACTAGACTCACTATCACTAGAAGAAGCATAAGTGGAGTCTTTAGTACTTACCTTCTTCTCTCTTGCCATAAGACAAGTGAGACGCTCGTTGGGGAAGAGAGCCGATTTGTTGAAGGCAGTGGCGGCGAGTCCTTCGTTGTCGGAGTCGGAGGAGGAGCAATCCGAGTCCCACTCCTTTCCTAGATGCGCCTCGCCCTTTGCCTTCTTGTATTGCTTCTTCTTCTCTCTTTTGTTCCCCTTTTCCTGGTCACTTTCATTATCGGGACAGTTAGCAATGAAATGACCAAGCTTACCGCATTTGAAGCATGAGCGCTTCCCCTTGGCTTTGGTCTTGCTTGGTTGTCCCTTGTGACCTTTAAGCACCGTCTTGAATCTTTTAATGATGAGAGCCATCTCTTCATCATTAAGGCCAGCCGCCTCAACTTGCGCCACCTTGCTAGGTAGCGACTCCTTGCTCCTCGTTGCCTTTAGAGCAATGGGTTGAGGCTCGTGGAGTGGTCCGTTCAACGCGTCGTCGACGTATCTTGCCTCCTTGATCATCATCCTCCCGCTCACGAATTTTCCAAGTACTTCCTCGGGTGTCATCATCGTGTACCTGGGATTCTCACGAATATTGTTCACGAGATGAGGATCAAGTACAGTAAAAGACCTGAGCATTAGGCGGACGACGTCGTGGTCCGTCCATCGCGTGCTCCCGTAGCTTCTTATCTTGTTGATAAGGGTCTTGAGCCGGTTGTACGTTTGCGTTGGCTCCTCGCCCCTTATCATCGCGAACCGTCCAAGCTCGCCCTCCACCAACTCCATCTTGGTGAGTAAGGTGACGTCGTTCCCCTCATGAGAAATCTTGAGGGTGTCCCAGATTTGCTTGGCGTTGTCCAAGCCACTCACCTTATGGTATTCATCCCTGCACAAGGAAGCTAGAAGAACAGTAGTAGCTTGTGCATTTTTATGAATTTGTTCATTAATGAACATGGGACTATCCGAACTATCAAAGTGCATTCCACTCTCTACAATCTCCCATATACTAGGATGGAGAGAGAATAGGTGACTACGCATTTTGTGACTCCAAAATCCGTAGTCCTCTCCATCAAAGTGTGGGGGCTTGCCAAGTGGAATGGAGAGCAAATGAGAATGTGAACTTTGCGGAATACGAGAGTAATCAAAGGAAAAGTTCGAATTAACCGGTTTTCTCCTCTCGTAGTCGTTGTGGTCCTCATCCTTTTGGGAAGAAGTAGACTCGTCGTTGTCGTAGTAGATGATCTCCTTGATGCGCCTGGTCTTCTTCTTCTTCCCTTCCTTTCGTCTTTGACCCGAGCCGGAGTCGGTAGGCTTGTCGTCCTTCGGCTCGTTGACGAAGGTCTCCTTCTCTTTGTCGTTGATCACTATACCCTTCCCCTTAGGATCCATCTATTCGGGCGGTTAGTCCCTTTGTGAATAGAACGGCTCCGATACCAATTGAGAGCACCTAGAGGGGGGGGGGTGAATAGGTGATCCTGTAAAAACCTCAAACTTAAGCCACAAAAACTTGTTAAGCGTTAGCACGATTAATGCCAAGTGGCTAAGGTGAAGTCTCAACAAAACACAATACCACAAGAATCAAGCACAGAGGGACACGGTGGTTTATCCCGTGGTTCGGCCAAGCCAATGCTTGCCTACTTCCACGTTGTGGTGTCCCAACGGACGAGGGTTGCAATCAACCCCTCTCAAGCGGTCCAAAGACCCACTTGAATACCACGGTGTTTTGTTGTTCCTTTCACTATCCCGTTTGCAAGGAATCTCCACAAATTGGAGTCTCTTGCCCTTACAAGTATGATCACAAAGAAAGCACAGAGTAAGGGAGGGAAGCAACACACACAAATCCACAACAAAATCGCACACACACAGCCAAGACTCGAGCTCGAATGACTATCTCAGAGTTCACACTAGAACAGAGCTCGAATCACTTAGAATCACAAACGAATGCGCAAAGAACTTGTGTGGATGATCAAGAATGCTCAAGAGTTGCTTGTGTATCTCCTCCATGCGCCTAGGGGCTCCTTTTATAGCCCCAAGGCAGCTAGGAGCCGTTGAGAGCAATTCTGGAAGGCTATCCTGGCCTTCTGTCGTCGGGGGCACCGGACAGTCCGGTGCACACCGGACACTGTCCGGTGCCCGATCTGTTTCCTTTTCGGGCGCTTCCGACCGTTGGAAGACTGCCGTAGATCTGCGAGCCGTTGGCGCACCGGACAGTCCGGTGCACACCGGACAGTCCGGTGCCGTCTTCCGACCGTTGGCTCGGCCACGTGTCCCGCGCGGATTGCGCGGCCGACCGTTGGCCCTGGCCGACCGTTGGCTCACCGGACAGTCCGGTGCACACCGGACAGTCCGGTGAATTTTAGCCGTACGCCGCCGGCCAAAAACCCGAGAGCGGCCAGTTCGAGTCGAGTTGGCCTGGCGCACCGGACACTGTCCGGTGCACACCGGACAGTCCGGTGCTCCAGACCGAGCTGGGACTTGGCTGCACACAGCCAAGTCATTTCTCCTCTTCTCTCTTCCTGTTTCTAACACTTAGACAAATATGTTAGTCCACAAAACCAATGTACTAAGGCTTAGAAACATACCTTTATCTCATGATTTGCACCTTGTTCATCCATGTACACAAATTCACAATTAAACACATGTGTTGGCACTCAATCACCAAAATACTTAGAAATGGCCCAAGGGCACATTTCCCTTTCACCTGGCCGCGGCCCACCTCGCCCCCCCCCCCCCCGCGCGCCCCCGCTTTGGGCCCATGAGCAGCCCAGCCGCGCCCTCCTCCCCTCCCCTGCGGGCCCCGCCTGTCATCCCCCTCCCCTCCCCCAAATCTCTCTCCCCTGCCCAACCCGCCCGACCCCCCCTGCTCGCCTGAACCGCCGCCGCCACCGCCACCCTCCCCGCCCGCGGTGAGCCCCTCCCTCCCCCTCTCCTCTTCTCTCTCCCCTCCCTCCTTCTTCCCCCTCCCGCCGGCGCTCTCCCCGCGGCCACGCCGCGCTCGCCGCCCCGGCCGCGCCCGCCCCGACCCCGCGCCGCCCCAACCCCACGCCGCCCCCGGCCGCGCCGTCCCCGGTCGTGCCCGTCCCGGCCATGGCAGCCCCTGCCCGTCGCGCCCGTGCCGTCCCCTGCCCCGGCGTGGTGGCCGGCCGTGGCCTCGTCGGCCATGGCGCCCGCGCGGCGTGCCCCGCCCCGCCCGCGCGCGCTCCCCTGCCCGCGGAGTCACACGTCCCGCCCGTGTTCGCCCGCCCGCCCCGGCGTGTCCTGCTCGCGTCTTGGTGGCCCCGGCGCGGCCTCGAGCTCGGCCCAGCGTGCCTATGGCGCGCGGCCTTGAGCTCAACCAGCACGCGGCCACGATGTGTGCACGGCTAGTTTACGGCGCGTGTGTGTGCGGCCTTGCGCGCGCTGCTCGCGTGATGCGCGCGGTGCCTTGGCACGGCTCGCCGTGCCTTCGTCTACCCCTAGACGAGCCCGTCTACCCCCCCTATATTTTATGCGTGCTAATCACGTTGTTCATGTTAATGAAATAGGAAACTCAATTTGAAAATTGGTTACGTTGGTTAATTCATATAGTTAATCGTCTAGCTCATTTAATGTTGATCGACTGAAAGTGGTCACGTTTCTATTAGTGCATGTAGCTAATCCTTATTATTGGAGTTAAGTAGAACTAGAGCACGTAACGTCTAGTTATTCTTCTACCCGTAATGCGCCTCGAGCATAAGCTTTAACCCCTGCGAGACCTTCCCCCGTCTCTTTCTAACCATGGTAAATGCAATATCGCATGTCATATTCTATGCACGTTTAATCTACTTGTTCTCTTGTATGGTGTACTGTTTGTTTCCTAATTTGAATGGATGGATGTATGTATGTTTGCACTCGCATAGAGAACGATTCGGTCGAGGAGCCCGAAGAACTCGCAGGAGAAGCCCCTGAGCAGCAGTCGGTTGGTGGATACAAGTGTCCCTTGACCTATCTTTGTCCTATACATTCTTTAAATCACCTCCCGCATTTCACAGTTATGCCTAAGGATTGACTAGCTTTTGTTATCCATGTCCTTGTTACCTATCTGGGTTGGATTATTATTGCTTAGTCTTATGCTATTGCCCAACTCTAATCAATGAACATGATGAGAATGATCAATGATACGCTGTTTTCCCTCTTCTTATTATGATGTTATACTTGTGGCCTTTAAGGGGGCTCGAGCGGTTTCTCGAGTGCCTCTCCGCAAGGACCTGTTCTTTGGATGACCGCCCGAGAAAACAGTGCAACCATGAGGGTGGAATGGGGTGCCCTTAGCTGAATAATTAGAGGATCCGGGGTGTAGTTCGCTTAGCCGTCGTGCTGTCAATGGGGCTCGGTGTATGCGGCTCGCTCTGCCAAGCTTGGGTTCGCCCCTTGGGGAGGAGTGCGGTGCATTTAGGAAACCTAACGGGTGGCTACAGCCCCGGGGAATCTTTGTAAAGGCTACGTAGTGATGCCCTGCTGGGTCACCTTGGTAGTGATCAATGGAGAGTCATGATCTCCGGGCAGAAAGGGAATCACGGCTTGTGGATAAAGTGCACAACCTCTGCAGAGTGTTTGAAAACTGATATATCAGCCGTGCTCGCGGTTATGAGCGGCCAAGGGAGCTCCAGTGATTAGTGGTACTAGATCAGAGATGTTCGGATTACAGGTGGCAACGAGGTTGATGGTTCTTGGTTTTGACTCTGGTAGTGGTAAGTGGTACTCTTTCCATTTGGAAAGGAGTACGTTTGGGTTAATAACGTGGGTTAACTCTAAAACTTGGCTTTCTCTACTAGTTATAATAATCTGACCAACTAAAAGCAACTGCTTGACTTACCCCCACATAAAGCTAGTCCACTACAGCCAAACAGGACACCTGCTGAGTATGTTGATGTGTACTCACCCTTGCTCTACACACCAACCCCTCCCCCCCAGGTTGTCAGCATTGCAACCACTGCTCAGGAGAAGGCGAAGCCGTGGAAGGAGACTTCCAGGAGTTCCAAGACTACGACGAGTTCTAGGCGTGGGTTAGCAGCAACCCCTAGTCGGCTGCCTGTGATGGCCGCGTTTATCTACGTTTCTTTTCCGCACTTTGATTTATTGT
The DNA here is from genome assembly GCA_029449295.1 of Zea luxurians. Classification (NCBI taxonomy): domain Eukaryota; kingdom Viridiplantae; phylum Streptophyta; class Magnoliopsida; order Poales; family Poaceae; genus Zea; species Zea luxurians. The sequence continues at coordinate 35,116,853 of JAOPSE010000001.1, read as the reverse complement.
AAAGACTATGTGGATGTCTCAGACATATGATGTAATCGACTACTATTTCCCTTTTTAATACTATTCGAGCACTGTGTGATGATGTCCATGTTATGTAACTGCTGTGTACGTGAATTGCTGATCCTGGCACGTACATGGTTCGCATCCGGTTTGCCTTCTAAAACCGGGTGTGACATAAGTGGTATCAAAGCCGTGTTGACTGTAGGACCGCTAACCTAGAGTAGAATCGTTGTTCTAAGGATTATAGACCTCTGTCCCTGCCTTGACTTTGGTATCCCTTCAAAAGTTGGTCATATCGACCAAACCTATGTTCTACTATATATTATACCTTGCTGAAAATTGTGTTCTATTCTAATCCTTCATTTATTTATGGTTCATTACTTGCTGGTCATATTAATTCTGTTCTCACTCTTTTGCTTGCGGTGTCTTTTGTAGATGGCTCGTCTTAGGCACACTGCACGGAAGTATGTCATCCCCTTCTTACCCTCCCGCCTTGCTGAGTGTCCGCTTCGCCGTCCCGTGGCCGGACAGTCCAGTCACTTGGAGAGGCTACATCACCGCCTGCATGAGGAGCAGGAACGTCGACGACAGGAGCAGTAGGGCTCTTCTTTCTCGCTCCAGCAGGAGATAGAGTCTGTGAGGAGCTGCTCCCCTGTGCTCCCCTGGAGGTGCCCCCTGCACCACCACTGGGCGCCCCAGCCCCTAGAGTAGCTGCTGGAGGAAACCTAGATGACGGAGGTGGCGACGACAGCTCGAGCCATGACACCGACTTTTCTGCTGACCAAGAGCCGGAAGGATGGGTTGCTCGACCCATCACTCGCGACGCTGCTCGTGGGTGCCACTTCCACGATGCGCTCAACACCCTGCTACGTCGGGCACTTAACCGGCGTACTTGGTCCATCAAGTTTCGTTGTGTGGTCTACCAGCATAGTCGCGGGGTCTACCCAGACCGCTGGGAGGCGACCTTCTTGGTGCGCCATCCGAAGAACAGTCTCCAGGGTGCGGAGGCCTGCTCAGAGCACTATTCTATCTCTGAGTGGGACTCAGCTGAGGCGACCATGCAAGATGTCGCACGGCGTGCGCTTTCGCACTACTGCTCAGTTCTCGGCGGGGTAGCTGATGGTCTCAACCTGAAGTATTACCTGTTGGTGAGGACAATCCTAGGTTGAGCAGCACAGTCAACCTAGCCGCCGTGCTAAACACGGAGCTGGACCATGCGCTAGACGAGCTGAGTAGGGCTCGTGCTGAGATCGCCCTGCTGCGGGCTGAGCGCGCGGAATGTCATCACCTGGATGATGGTTCCCCCGCTCCCGTCGGGACTCAGCACCCGTACCGCTCACCTCGGCGTGGATGCCAGTCTTATGGCAATCCCGACTGCAAGACCAAGATAAATCTAGAACCATAGATCGTTAGAGTCGGATTATGTAATTAATACGAAATATATACGTAGAAGCTACAGTCCTAGCGTTGGTATCGCTCTTAGTTAGTCTTAGTTAGACAGGATAGTTTGCTATATCCTGTGCATTTATGTTTGTCATGATGAACTATGTTTGGTTTGGATCTTTGTAATGACTGTCACCAGAGTGCGGGTATCCCCTGCATTTTGGTTTACCTGTTATGTTAATGGAGTTAGTTATCTAGTTGGGAAGCCTTTTATTCCACTTTCCTCTTTATCTGAGAAGCTGTGTTGGTCTGTGTTGGAGATCAGTGAAGATGCTCATCTGGTCAGGGTTGTTGAAGAATTCTATACTCTTTTCTTATGCTGCAAGATTTGCAAGATCAGTTTTGATGTGTGATTGCATTCTACAGATGTCAGAGAACAGGTGCAGAGGAGGAAGGCGTGCTCAGTAGGAGCAAGCCGCTCAGCAGGATGAGGTGCCTCAGCAACAGCAACTGCCGCCCCCACCCCCGATGTCCATCGAGCAGATGTTCCTAATGCAGACTCAGGTAGTTCAAGCCATCGGTCAGACTCTGGCCGCCATTCAGCAGCAGCAGCAATAGCAGCTGGCCCCACCTTAGCCTCAGATGCCTCAGATGCCCAGGGACAAGCGTGCTGAATTCATGAGAGGTCATCCACCAACGTTTGCTCATTCTTCTGACCCCATGGATGCTGAAGACTGGCTGCGCACTGTGGAGCGGGAGTTGCATACCGCTCAGTGTGACGATAGGGAGAAAGTCCTGTATGGTCCCCGTCTGTTGAGAGGAGCAGCTCAGTCATGGTGGGAGTCTTATCTCGCCACCCATGCTAACCCCAACACCTTCACCTGGGAAGAGTTCAGAGGTAGCTTTCGTCAGTACCATGTTCCTGCAGGTCTGATGACAGTGAAGAAGGAGGAGTTCCTGGCCCTCAAGCAAGGGTCATCGTCTGTCAGTGAGTACCGAGACAGGTTTCTGCAATTGTCTCGCTATGCTCCTGAAGATGTCAACACCAACGCCAAGAGACAGTATCGTTTTTTGAGAGGCTTGGTTGACCCTCTTCAGTACCAACTGATGAATCACACCTTCCCGACATTCCAGCACTTGATTGACAGGGCAATCATGACAGAGAGGAAGCGTAAGGAGATGGAGGATCGTAAGCGCAAGATCAGTGGACCCCAGCCTGGAAGCAGCAATCGTCCTCGTTTCTCAGGCAATCAACCTCAGCAGTTCAGGCAGAACCAGCGTCCAACTCAGCATCAGCAGTTCCAAAGGCAGTATCCTCAGCACCAGTATCAGAATCGTCAGAACAATCAGTCAGGAGGAGGTCAGTTCCAGAGGCAGAATCAGCAGGCACCTCGTCTTCCTGCCCCAGTAGCCCAGCAGAACAGTCAGGCAGCACCAGCTCAGGTCGGAAACAGAGCATGTTTCCACTATGGAGAGCAAGGCCATTGGGTGATGCAATGTCCGAAGAAGGCAGCCCAGCAGCAGTCAGGCCCCAATGCCCCAGCAAAGCAGAATGGGTCTCAGCCTGGAGCAGGCAACCGCTCTCAACCACGTTATAACCATGGGAGACTGAATCACTTGGAGGCTGAAACAGTTCAGGAGGCCCCCGGCATGATAGTAGGTATGTTTCCAGTCAACTCCCATATTGCAAAAGTGTTATTTGATACTGGAGCAACGCATTCTTTCATTACTGCATCATGGGTAGAATCACATAATCTTCCAATTACTACCATGTCAACCCCCATCCAAATTGACTCAGCCGGTGGTAGAATTCGAGCCGATAGCATTTGTTTGAATGTAAGTGTGGAAATAAGGGGGATAGCGTTTCCCGCCAACCTCATAGTAATGGGTGCACAGGGAATAGACATCATCCTAGGGATGAATTGGCTAGATAATTATCAGACAGTTATTAGTTGTGCGCGCCCACGCCACCTGACAGGCGAGCCCCGCCTGTCAGCGGTGGCTTCCTCTCCCACGCTCTCTCTCTCTCTCGCTCTCTGCCCGCTGGAGCCGACCTGCCGACGCCAGTTGCCCCAACCGCGCGTGTCCCCCTCCTCTCTCTGCCTCGCGGGCCCGGTTCGCAAGGCGCTGAGCCGTTGCCCCGCACGTCCCTCTTTTCTCTCTCTACACTGTGGACCCTCCCTATCAGTTTTGCCCTCCCCGCGCTTGCCGTGGACCAGCGCGTGCGCACTCGTGCACGTCGCTGGATTTCTCGGCCACGATGCCCGCTCACGCGCCCAGCTCCCTTCTTAGAGCCTCGCCAGTTCCCGCACTCGCTCCCCCGCCTCAATTCTCATAGCATCACCCTCTCTCGCGCTCTGCCCTTGCCGCCAGACGCCGCCGAAGACCCACGCCCGTGTTCCTGACCATCTAGCTCGCCGGAGACCGTGCCAAGCCTCCCCAAGCTCCGCCCCGAGGTGAGACACCTTTGCCCATGCTTAATTTCCCTAGTTCCGCTCCTTGCTCGGCCAATTTTGACATTGCTGGTGCTCGGCCGTGGCGGTCCGCCGTGCTCGCGCGGTGGCCGGCCAATTTAGCCCGATCTAGTTCCCCGGTTAGGTTCCCGTGTCACCCCTACCTCTGCTAAAACTTTCCCAAGGCTTAGCGCGCCTCAAGCCCCCTCCCTGTGGCCGGAATGCCTCGCTGGAGTTCCTCTGGTCCGCCCGAGGCCTTCTCCCCGCTGTTCTCCCCTCTCTGCCCTCGGATTCGTGGCCTTTTCCCCGCCATTGAGTTCTTCGTGGCGTTCTCTCCCTCTCTGCCCAATCCCGGTGACCCCGGAACCCCCCCTAGCACACGTCTGCCTCAACTCCGGCGACCTCACCGCCGTGGAGAGAAGCAGCGACGCCCGCAGCCGTTCGTCCTTCCCCTGTCTGATCTCCCCGTCCGATCTGGATCGCACGGCCCAGATCGCAGATACCGCTTCGCGCACGCGCGCCCTGCGCCTCTGGCCCGCCTGTCAGCGCCCGTGTTCCCTAGCGTTGGGCCCGCTCAGTTAGTGCGTCCTCCCCCTCTGTCGCTGATGCCCCTAGCCCACCTGTTAGCAGTTACCCGCCCACGCGCGCGCCATCGGCCGTAGATCTAATCTCGACCATCGGTTTCTGATCTAACGGTAAGAATCACCCGGTACCCCTTCGCGCGGTAGTTTTATTAAAGAGACCCTCGTTTTGTTTGGAATCAACCCGTCGTCCCTGGTTTTCGCGCGTAGGCCCCTGTATTCTTACAGATTGAACCCTGGACTTTTAAATATTCATAGAATTAGACCTAATTTCATATTTTGAATTCCCAAACTTGTTTATTTCATATCTTTTGCATATGAACTCCAAATTTAGTGATTCAAATTGCAAAATGTTCATAGGATTATTCTCTGTTTAAATAAAATAGTTTCACTTACTGTCTGCACATTCTAATTTTTATGATTAAGTATGAACTAATGTAGGTGTAGATTTATTTATTTAATAAAATAAATAAAAGGAGAACCCTATAGATTTAAACATGTTTAATCTTGTGAGGTTAATAATGTGTATTACATGAAATCATCTATGTTCTAATTTTTAGGTCACAATAAATAAATTGAACTATGTTATGTATTTGTGAGTAACACTTAGAGAAATAATAATCTATTTCCAAATGAAGTTAGTTTATGTTATAGTCATTGTTATACTTTGAACTCGTTATCCCTTATGTAGTATTGTGTCTTTTAAGATGTATTCCTATGTTTGTACATGTTTGGTGTGCTGTTCATTTGTACTTTCCAAATGTATTGAGTGCATGTTTGCTTTATTTAGACAACAAGCAGTCCGAAGTTCCTGAGTGTGTTGTTGGAGACCTCCCTGAGCAACAACCTGGTGAAGGCAAGTGTCCTCTGACCTATTATGTCCTAACGTACTTTATAATCCATTGTCCCGCATTACATTACTTAAACCTAAGGATTGACTAGTCTATATTTACCTTATCCTTGTTTACCTTTCGAGTTATCATGGTGAGCATTTTGCTATTGCCTTAACTTTAATCAATGAACATGATGTGAACATTTATGATACGATACTGTTATCCTGATTATGTTGATGATCTTGTGATACTCTAGGGGAGTCGGGCCTTTTTCCTGAGTTCCTCTCCGTAAGGACCTGTTCGTGGAGTGACCACCCGGGATAACAGTGCAACCATGAGGGTGGAATGGGATGCCCTTAGTTGATTAATTAGATGAACCTGGGGGTGTAGTTGGCTTTGCCGGAGGGCCATCAATGGGGGCCGGGGCATAGTGCTTGCTCTGCCAAGGTTGGGGTGCAGAGGTTCATTCGATTTGGTTTTGTTAGTTACCCACCTTGGGGAGGTGTACTGCATTTGTACGACTGGCAAAACATAACGAGCAGCTACGCACCAGGGGAGTCTTTGTAAAGGCTACGTAGTGTATCCCTGGCCATTCACATTAGTAGTGAAGATCGGGTCTGTACAACTCAGGCTGGAAAGGGATCACGACTCGTGGGTAAAGTCTGCAACCTCTGCAGAGTGTTAGAAACTGGTATATCAGTCGAGCTCACGGTTAAGAGCAGCCTTGGGATCCTCTTTGATTAGAATAATTCTAGTTACTTTTATGTTGATGGTTAACAATGATGTTATAAATCTGCTCTCTGGTATTTCCTCTTTTGTAGGAGTACTTTTGGGTAATAACTGGGTTTATTACTAAAACTTGGCTCTGCTAATAATAATAAATACTTGACCAACTAAAAGCGACTGCTTAACTTCAACCCCACATACAGCTAGTCCACTTTAGCCAAACGAGACATTTGCTGAGTACGTTGATGTGTACTCACCCTTGCTTTACACACCACCCCACCCCAGGTTGTCCTCATTGTACTCAGTGCTCAGGAGGTGATGCTAACAACATGGAGGACTTCGAGGAGTTCTAGGAATACGACGAGTTTTAGTTTACTTTAGTGGCGAACCCCCAGTCAGCTGCCTGTGTAGGCTTAACATCTACGTTTCGTTTCTCCGCACTTTGATATTTATGTTGAACATTATGGCTATGTATTAGACTCTGTGGATGTCTTGGACATCTTTGTGTAATAAAGTACCTTTCCGCTATTGATTTCGAGCATTGTGTGATGATGTCCAATTATGTAATCGTTGTGTGCGTGAGTTTCTGATCCTGGCACGTACATGGTTCGTATTCGGTTTGCCTTCCAAAACTGGGTGTGACATAAGTGGTATTAGAGCCCTTGCTGACTGTAGGACCGCTAACCTAGACTAGAATGGTCGACCTAAGGACTATAGACCCCTACTCTTACCTTGATCTTTAGAGTCATTTCAAAAGTTGGTCATCTTGACCAACTCTATGTTATCTACTTATCTCAAAAAGTTTGTCTCACTTTTCTTTCTGTTTACTTTTTGGTCTCATAGTTCTACTCTTACTCTTGTGCTTACGATGTCTTTTGTAGATGGCCCATATCAGGTGCACTGCACGTAAGTCTGTGATCCCCTTTTTCCTTCTCGCCTGGCGGAGCGTCCACTGCGTCGCACGGTGCCAGGTCAGTACAGTCACCTGGAGAGACTGCATCGTCGCCTGCATGAGGAGCAGGAGAGCTGACGCCAGGAGCAGGAGCAGGAGTAGCAGGACTCTTCCCCCTCACCTCAGCGGGAGGTGGAGTCTGAGAGGCCGCCTTCCCCTGCACCTCAGCCAGAGATGCCCCCTGCACCACCACAGGGTATCCCGGCTACTGGAGGAGACCCTTACTGAGACGGAGACGACGAAGATGCCGGTGGTAGTTCGAGCCATGGCATGGAGCTCTCGGAGGAGCCGGAGCTGGAGGGATGGATCGCTAGACCCATCACTCGTGACACCGCTTGCGGGTGTCACTTCCACGACGCTCTCGACACCCTGCTACGTCGGGCCTTTAACCAACACACCTGGTCTATCGAGTACCGTTGTGTAGTCTACCAGCATCGTCGTGGGTTATACCTGGACCAGTGGGAGGCTACTTTCTTGGTGCGTCGTCCGAACGATGATCTCTGGGGTGCAAAGGCCTTCTCGGAGCACTATTCTATTACCGAGAGGGATACTGCAGAGGCAGCCATGCAAGATGCAGCACGACGGGCACTTTCTCAGTATTGCTCGTTGTTCAGCGGGGTAGCTGATGGCCTCGACCTAAAGTACTATCCTCGCCGTTCGACCGATAGTGCTGGAGGTGTGATTGTCTCGCCAGTTGGTGAGGGCAATCCCAGGCTGAGCAGCATGGTCAACTTGGCTGTCGTGCTCAACACAGAGGTGGGCCACACCCTTGATGAGTTGGGCAAGGTTTGGGCGGAGGTTGTGGAATTGTGTGCTGAGTGCGTAGCACGCCACTATCTGGATGGTGGTTCTCTCGCCCCTATCGGGATTTAGCACCCTTACCGTTCATTGCCCCGTGGTGGCTTCGACTATGGTACCCCAGACTGCAGGACCTAGATAGATTTGGATCCCTAGATCGACAGAGTAGGAGTCTGTAATAATGCTTAGTTTAGTGTCTTAGTGTAGTCAGTCTTAGTTAGAGTTAGTTTGCTTATCTTATGTTGGATGCTTCTTATGATGGACATGTACTGAAGTTGGATCTTTGTAATGATTGTCACCAAGGTGTGGGTATCCCCTGCAACTTGGTGTAGTTATTAATAAAGTCACTTATTTGGTTGGGTAATCCATTTATTTCCACATTCCTCTTTATCTGAGAAGCTGTTAGTGAAGATGGTCATTTGTTTAGTGCTATGAGGATTTTCTATACATATTTTCTTATGCTAAAAGACTGCAAGAGTCAGATTTGATATATGTGTGTGATTTCTACAGATGTTTGAGAACAGGCGCAGAGGTGCGAGGCGTGCTCAGCCAGAACAGCAGGCACCCCAAGAGGAAGCAGCCCCGCAGCAGCATTGGCCATCGCCACCCCTGATGACCATTGAGCAAATGTTTTTGTTGCAGACTCAAGTAGTCCCAGCAAATGGTCAGACCCTAGCAGCTATGCAGCAGGTGCAGCAGCAGCCACCACCACCTCAGCCTCAGGTGCAAGTTCAAATGCCACAAGTGCCCAGAGACAAGCAGGCAGAATTCATGAGGGGCCATCCCCCAGTCTTTGCCCATTCTGCTGATCCCATGGACGCCGAAGATTAGCTGCGTACCATGGAGCGTGAGTTGCACACTGCCTAGTGCAACGATTGTGAGAAGGTGTTGTATGGTCCTTGACAGCTGAGGGGAGCAGCACAGTCTTGGTGGGAGTCTTACCTCGCCACCCATGCCAACCCTGAAGCCATCACTTGGGACGAATTCAGGGACAACTTCCATCGCTACCATGTGCCCGAGGGTCTGATATAGTGAGGAAGGAGGAGTTTCTCACCCTGAAGCAAGGTCCCCTGTCCATCAGAGAGTACAGGGATAAGTTTCTGTAGCTGTCGCGTTATGCTCCAGAAGATGTCAACACGGATGCCAAGAGGCAGTACCGCTTTCTAAGAGGGTTGGTTGATCCCCTCCACTATCAGCTGATGAACCACACCTTCCCTACCTTCCAGCATCTGATAGACATAGCAATCATGACAGAAAGGAAGCGTTGAAAGATAGAGGACACGAAACGCAAGATTGGTGGAGCTCAGGCCGGGAGTAGCAGCCGTCCTCACTACTCAAGCAACCCACCTCAGCCATTCAAGCAAGGCCACCAACACAAGCATCAGCGTCAGAACCAACAACAGCAGTACCAGAGGCAGTTTCCTAAGCAGCAGCAGCAGTACCGCCAGAACAACCAGCGAGGAGGAAATCAATACCAGCGTCAGAGCAACCAGGCAGCCCGTCTTCCTGCCCCAGCAACGAACCAGAACAACCAAGCAGTGCCAGCGCAAGGAGGAAGTCGTGCATGTTTCCACTGTGGGGAACAAGGCCATTGGGTGAATCATTGCCCAAAGAAAGCAGCTCAGCAGTAGCCAGCTCCCAATGCCCCAGTCAGACAGAATGCAATGCAGCAAGGAGGCAACAACCGTGGGCAACCTCATGCCCAGTATGGAAAGGTGAACCACTTGGAGGCCAACACGGTCCAGGAGACTCCAGGAGTGGCACTAGGTACGTTTTCAGTCGAGTACCATTCTGCAAATGTCTTATTTGATACTGGAGCAACGCATTCTTTTGTGACTACATCATGGGTAGAATCACATAATATATTAGTAGCACCCATGTATCCACCTATGAGGGTTAGTTCAGTTGGTGGAAGGAGCCAAACGGATAGATTTTTCCCTAGTGCAAAGGTTCAAATAAGGGGGATAGAGTTCCCCGCTGATTTAATAGTTATGGGTAACCAGGATACAACTATAGATGTCATCCTAGGGATGAATTGGCTAACCACGTATCAAGCCAGTCTTAGTTGTGACAAGAGAATAGTGAAGTTTGTGTCCCTATCAGGAGAAGAAGTGTTAGTGGAATTGGTCTTGTCTAGACCAAGAAAAGGAAGTTGTCACCAAGTCACCGCCAATATTGAGAAGATTAAACCATCAGAGGCTATCAATGTAGTATCAGAATTCCCATATGTGTTTCTCGAGGAGTTACCGGGTATGCCACCTGAAAGGAAGGTTGAATTTGCCATAGAGCTTATACCAGGCACTGCCCCTATTTCCAAGAGAGCCTATCGAGTGTCTGGACCAGAGTTGGTGGAACTCAAGAAGCAGACTGATGAGTTGTTTGAGAAAGGCTACAACAGACCGAGTACCTCGCCTTGGGCAACCCCAGTGCTATTTGTGGAGAAGAAGGATGGCACGAAGAGGATGTGCATCGATTACTGAAGCGTCCCGATCCTTTGGGACTCAAATGTGATACAATTACTAGTCCCAGGAGGCTAGTAACCACATTCCTTACTTCAAATAGTATAGAGTTTGAGTAAAAGTTATTACAATACCAGGGTACAAGCTCGAGAGATCCAAAAATATAAAACGCAGTGGAAGATAAACTAGCCCAGGCCACAGGCAGAACTGGGTGAAGACACAGCCCTCTCAGTCAAGCATAGCAGAAAAGAAGTCTTCAGCTGCTGAAAAACATAAATAAATCTGGGTGAATACACTAGGTATTCCGCAAGCCCACTCGGCTCCCGTAAAGAGAAAGAGACCTATATCGTACATGCTTCATATGGTGGAGTTGAAGTCACTCTTTGTAACACCCTGAATTTGGGGGTATAAAATTTCTTTTCCAGTATCCACCAAATTCAGGTGTTACCCTCTTCTTTACCTGCTTTTCTTCTCTTTTTCTAAATAATGGAGAGTTATTTTATTATATATATATATATATATATATATGAGTTTTTGGCGTAGTAAAATAAAATCCTGGAGAAGTTTTGATTGTTGCATTCAAGTCGTTGCATAGTGCTTATGAGTGTAAAAAGTTTTTTTTCAAACTACATCGAATTATCTTGATCTTGTTTCCGGAGACTTTCGGGAACCTTTGAAACGTTTCTTCGAGTATTAAAATATGATTTTTTTTAGTTTTGCTAATATTAATTTAATACCTAAAATTTAGTATTTGCGAAAACAACAAAATCTTGGAAACTCGATAATATATATACGTTCCTCTCGTCGAGCCTGTTCCAGATCTCGTGTCCTTTTCGCAGGATCATTAAAATATCTTTCCTCGCAAACGGCATGCTGCTCCGTTGGCTATCCCCATCTATCCCTGTCTACCCCTCCGACGTCTATCTCATCGCCTTGGACCCACGGGTCAGCTTTGGTCGTTTTCCTCTAATTTTATCCAATCCTGTCTACCACTCATCCGACTCAGTCTCCGTCTTACACCGTCTCGCGCAATTTGACGTGCTCGCAACCGCCTCTCTCTCGGTCGTGACGCAATTGACAACGAATTTGGCAATCTACTCCCGTGTTCTCTTTTATATAACCACTGCCGTCACATAACCTCTCGTCTCCCTCCCCAGATCCAAATCGCCCCAGATCCAAATCGCGCAGATGCTGACGTCCCTGCACATGGCGGTTTTCAGGTGAGTCCTCTTCCTCTCCTCCCTCCCTCCCCACGCGTTCTCTCCTCCCAGCGAGCCCCCTGCTCACCCCCATGCCTCGATGAAATCCCCTAGCCCAAGCGCACCCCCTGGCTATCTCCTCCAACGGCGCGGCTGCTCGTCCACCCCTTCCGTGAGCCAACCATCGCCGAGCGTCGGACTTCTTCCCCGGCGAGCAGCCATCTCCGCCCCCTGCCGAGCAATTCCTCTCCTCCCAGTGAAGCCCCTCGCGTGTGCCTCCCCATCCCTCATGGCCATGGTTGCCCTCCCCTGCGCCCAAAACGCAGTCGAGCGTGGCCCCAGCGGCGTCGTCTACCCCGGGCGTGGATCCAGCTCGCCCACCCCCAGCCACCTTGCCCAGGTGCAGCAGGCCGGGCGCAGCCCAGCCTCGCCCAGGCTTGTCCAGCCCAGCACGCCCCGCGTGCTCTCGCCTGGCGAGCAGGAGCCGTCGTCGTCTAGTCGGCTGCTGGTAGCCTTCACCCAGTCGGCCGAGATCCCCAGCACCGAACCTTACTCATGGACGGCTAGTGCCCTCTCCAGTTCCAGCGGCGCTTGCCCCTGCGCGCGGCCAGCACTTCACGGCGGCTTAGGCACGGGCACGACACACGGCCCCGGCGAGGTCCCCTGCCGGTGCGGCCTCCGTCCGGCGAGTCCCACCGTTGCCCAGCCTTGGCCGTGGTTCCCTGGCACCTGCGCTGAAGCCCAGCGCCCAGTCCTGGCTAGGCCAACCCGCGCCACTCCCCTGCAAGCCGGCCGGCGAGCCCCTGCGCTGCCCTGTCGTGCTCTAGCCAGCACCACTTCCCCTCCTCCCCCACGTGATCCCATCCTCCCTTGCGATGGCCAATTCGTGTCGAGCATAGGAGAGAGAGAAAGGTAATTGCTCTTGCGTCAGAAACAGAGAAGAAACCTCGTGAGATTGCAACTTGCAGGAAGGAAAGAAATCGTTTCTTTTTTTAATCATGGCCGGATTTATTAAACCTTCATATCTTTCGTGTTAGATGTCCGATTTAGTTCATTCGAGTTACGTTAGCTTCATTATATCTCTGCCCATGTGTTAATAATATTGTTTCATTATGTCATATGTTTTAAAAAAATTATTAAATATTTGTTTAAGCTAACGTTTATTAAATTAGCATTCCAATTAAATCTAATTTATAGTTTTCAACTTGGATTTTTATAAATAAATATCAACATGATTAATATTAACTTAAATACTCTTTCATTAATAATTGTGCAGTATAAACACAATATCTATTTATTAGTCCCCGCGTGTTGTGTCGGTCACGCGTCGTACGCGTGCTGTACGCGTATTGTGCGCGTGCTACCGTGCTGTTTTGCGCATTACGTATTTCGTCTCGCTCCGCTAATTCGTCCCGCTTAGAGTCGCTGATATTATTTAAATTACTTATTTAACTAAGAATTGTTAGTATGGTCAGCTAATTAAAATTGGGCGATAGCTCTAGTTTCATTTAATAAATATCGATTAATATAATCAGGCCAAATCAAATGTTTTAAAGTTAATACTTGTTTAGTATAGAGGCGACATCTATATAGTAGTTCTCATTTGTGCGTCAGCATGCTATTCGCGCGCGTAGTCGTGTTGACTCGCGCGTGTCGCACGCTGTTGTGCGCATTGTTTCGCGTACGCGCAGCGTGTCGTCGGGTCCCGACGACATCCGTCTACCCCTAGACGACTCCCGTCTACCCCCCGTCTAGCTCGTCTATCCCCCTACGCTAATTAATTTCCTAATTAATTATCGGTCAGTAAACTGAATACTCAATCGGATTAAAATTATGATTTTAGTCAGGCGACTGTAAATAGGTGGTAATGTGATTTTAACAATTTAGACGTGGTATTTAATACGTATTTAGTGTTTAGTATAAACACGATGTCTGTTAGCGACTCTTGTGAGTCGTGCGCGTCGTCGCACTATCTACGCGCTGTTCGCACGTGTGACGCTCGCCGTCGTCGTGTTGTTCGTGCGTATAGTTCATGCGTTATTCTCGCGTGTCGCGTGCCGTTCGCACGCGTTGTCGCATGTCATGTGCGTACGTCGCGTGTGTCGGCACGTCGTCACGCATCGTTGCGCGCTATCGCGCTGCCTGCACGATATCGCGTGCATGTTCGCGTGCCATTCACGCGCTGTTTGCGTGTGTCGACATTTCCTTCGCTCGTTCGTGCCACTCGTCCGGTTCGTGTGTCGCGCGGCGTCTGTTGGGGACTTGTTCTCAAAGGCTATGAGTTAAGAACAAGGCAACATAAAAATGTTAAGTGTTAAAGTCCTTCGTCCTTCGGAACATTATGTCCCTTCGGGAGATAATGCTTTTCGGACGAAGGTCATAAGAGACATACCTTCGTAAACATAATAAATAATGACGAAGGATTCATATAAGGCATGAAATATAATGTAAACACCATCAAAGAATCATTTCTATTTTATTAACATGAAAAAATAGAAATGATTTCAAATTACAAATGTACCTTCGGTCTTGAGAGAAGGTAAAAAGTACAAGCGTGACGCAAAAGCAGATGCCAAGTCAGCGTGAACAGTACGGGAGTACTGTTCATCTATTTATAGACGCGGGACGCAGCCCACGTAAAATTACATCCATGTCCATTACATTTGTTAATGACTTATGGAAATCCGTCGAGGCCCACGTAGTCTTTTCATCTTTAAGTCGGTTCCCCTTTCCGCTATCGCGACGAAGCTTCCCTGCACACAGCTTCGGTTGTGCACCGTCCTTCGAAGAACTTGGTAATCAGCTCGTCCTTCGTCTGGTTCAGGCTTCGTCCTGACCGTGCTTTATGTTCATAATTCTGAGTCCGAAGATACCTGTTCACATAATCCACTTGGAAAACATTGTCAAATCATGTTTTTGAGGACCTTCGGAGGACGAAGGCCCCCAACAGCGTCGGTGTGTGATAATAAATTAGTTCCGTCTATAACTCCAGTTAATAACGTTAGATTGTCAGGTCACATATTTTAAATAATTAACTTAAGGTTTACCCGACTAATATTTATTGGATTAATATTCTAGTTAGATTAAATGTGTAGTGTTCAACTTGCGTTTCTATAATAAACATTAACATGACTAATATTAACTAAACTACTCCTTATTTATTTAATATTGGTTTAGTATAAACGCGTCACCTATTTTGTTTTCCTTGTCCTGGTCGCTTGCTGTTTCGCGCATCGTTCACGTGCTGTCTGTGCGTTGTTCGTGCGTGATGTACTCGTGGTCGCGTGCTGATTCGCGCGTCGTTCGCGCTGGTCGCGCGCACTGTTTCGTGTGTCATCAGCGTGCTATGTCGCGCGTGTCTGCTCGTCATTCCGCACGCTGTCGTGTTGTTTCACGCGCCGTAAACTCGCCTCGCTTAGAATCTCTCGCGCTAACTATATTACTTACTTATTTGATAAGTGTTAGTGTATCAGATTTAATCAAAACTAAATAGCAGTTATAATTTATATTTGATAATGTCGAATTAAATGTCCTGACTATTACTAGCATAATGTAAACGTTATAACTTCTTGACCGTGGCTTCGACCGTCTCATTTCTTTTTCCTCGCGTGACCGTAGTAACACGCTCTATTTTGTTTTGCATGTTTTATTATGTTTTTATTTGAATGATGTAATGTTCTTATGCATATATATGTTTGTTTGTGCCTGTTTGTATTCGCTATGCGTCGCGAATAGATTGCGTTCCGTTTTCGAGCTTCGAGGGATCGAAGATCAAGCGTTGGCGACCAAGTGATATATCTCTTCGAGTTCTATGAGGCAGAAGATCCTGAGCATCTGTTTGGTGAAGGCAAGTGTCCTCTGACCCATTATGTCCCTTTCACTTATAATACACTGTCCCGCATTACTTAATTGAAACCTAAGGATTGACTAGCTTTGTATTTACCTTACACTTGATTACCTATTGGGTTACTATGGTTAGCTTTATGCTATTGCTTTAACTTAATCAACGAACATGATGTGAATATTTATGATACGATAATGTTGTCCCGATGATCTTGTGATATTTTAGGGGACTCGGGCTGTTTCCCGAGTACCTCTCCATAAGGACCTGTTCGTTGAGAGACCACCCGGGATAACAGTGCAACCATGAGGGTGAAATGGGATGCCCTTAGCTAATTAATTAGAGGAACTAGAGGTGTAGTTGCTTCGCCGTTGTGCCGTCAATGGGGTCTAGGCACAGTGCTTGCTCTGCCGAGGCTGAGTGCCGAGGTTCTTTCGTTTTGCTTTTGTTAGTCACCCTCCTACGGGGAGAGGTACTGTGTTTATCAAACTGGAGAAACCTAACGGGCGGCTATGACCTCTAGGGAATCTTTGTAAAAGCTACGTAGTGATACCCTGTCGGACCACCTAGGAAGTGATCAATGGCGAGTCATGATCCCCGGGCAAAACAGGAATCACGGCTCATGGGTAAAGTGTGCGACCTCTGCAGAGGGTAATGAAACTGATATATCAGCCGTGCTCACGGTTAAGAGCAGCCTTGGGATCCTCTTTGATTAGAGATACTCCGGATACACCTCAGATGATGATTTTAATGATGATGGTTAATGATGGTGACTTTAATTAAGTATTCTAGTATTTCCTCTCTGAGGAGGTACTTTTTGGGATTATAACTTGGGTTTTATGATAAAATCTGGCTTCTACTAACAATAAATACCTGACCAACTAAAAGCAACTGCTTGAGCCTAACTCCACATAAAGAGCTAGTCCACTTCAGCCAAATGGGGCATTTGCTGAGTACGTTGATGTGTACTCATCCTTGCTTTACCACAAAACACCAGGTTGTCCACATTGCAACCACTGCTCAAGAGAAGACGAAGCCGTGGAAGGAGACTTCTAGGAGTTCCAAGACTACGACGAGTTCTAGGTGTGGGTTAGCGGCAAAACCCCAGTCAGCTGCCTGTGAAGGCCCTATCTTTACTGCATTTCACTTAGCACTTTGATTTACCCGTTGAGTTGATGACTATGTCGATGTCTCTGACATTGTGATGTAATAAGTTAATACTCTTTTATGTTATTATTCGAGCATTATGCGATGGTGTTCATTTATGTAATCGCTGTGTACGTGAATTCTGATCCTGGCACGTACATAGTTCGCATTCGGTTTGCCTTCCAAAACCGGGTGTGACACTCTTCTTTTTCTTAGAGAGAGTCAGTACTTGTTTTTAGGGTTTTCCCGAAGAAATAGAAATAACACGTGCTCAACCACCACTAAGCTTCTCGCTCCCGTGGCACCATTTTCTTTTCCAGAGACACACTCACACACATGTATTTCCCTGTTCCCGGATGTTGTAGAAACACTAATTGTCATACCACACCAGACTCGTCCATACCAGTGGACACGGACTATTCGAATAGGTTTAAACTCTGCGTAGAGGGGTACATTTTACCCACTAGTCCGGCTCTGCGATCTCATGGCCAATGAGATCTGAATCTAAAACTCTTTCCTTCCTCGCATGTTCTAAACTTAACGGTTATACCGGAAGGAGTCAGGCCACCGCCATGTCCAAACCGGACAAAACATTCCCCCTCCTTATCCTCCCGGTGCTCCCCAGCCTTCATAACCCTAGGGTTGGACCGTACGAGTTTAGATCGAGTGACTGCCCACACAGCCTCGAGTAGTTGTACTTTTCATGAGTACAGGTAGTGAAGGATGACAAAACGGTCCTTATATGAGAGGACAATCCTTCTGCGCATGCCTAAACCAGCTGAGCCATCACCTTAGGCCCTCCCCTAAACTAGGGAGTCCCAGATAATCCCACTCACCAGGTGATGAGGGTGAATACCCTTCATCGCACACTTTTGAAAACATTGTTGGTTACAACCTTTTCCCATCCCATATCTTGTGATCAAAAGGTATTAGTTAATGTGGGCTCTCTCATGCTCACCATGCAAATAGATTCCATCCCTTAGTCCCGGCTTAGGTAGTGGTAGAGAGAATAGGTAAATTATGCATCAAGGGAAGGATGGACTTGCCATCGTCAAAGCTTTCTTGGCACAAAAGATTTATCTCGGAGGGGTCGGGTTCCTGCCCTTCTTCCGGAGCTACAAATTCCGGAGGATCGGATCCCTCTTCCGCTAATAAGCACAGATAAGAACAATACATCAATCATGGTGACTTTAGTGGGGTGTGCCAATTATTATACCTTATTATTTTTGTGCCCTATGATTTATTTAGACTATTTTTGGTACATAGAATATCAGCATATAAATATATATGAAAATGGGAAAAAGAAATGGGAAAAGAAAAAGAAAAGGGTTTTCCTGCTTGCTGGGCCGGTGGGGTGATTTTGGCCCATCCGGGCGCGAGCACGCGTGCGGGCGCGGTAGGCGGCCCACTCGGCCCATCAGCGGGGGAGACGGCGGGGAACGGTGCCGTGGCGCGGGCCCACACATCAGCGAGAGGAGGAGGGGTTAACGGCGTGGAGCAGCGACGGAGGGGGGGGAAGTCGACCGGGGCTCGGCCGCCAGTGAAATCCCACGGCAGTTCTCCGCCGTGGGTCCGGCTCTATGGCGGGGGAGCTGTGGTGAGGCACGGGTGGTGGTAGGGGGTCACGGGGGTGGGTCAATTCGATTGGTGGAGACCTAGGGTGGCCGGTCCACGGCGTGGTGGCGGGCGCTTTCGGCGGTGAGGTCGTCGGCGAGGCAGCCAAGCGCAATAGGAGGTGGGGATGGGTGCATCGCGATCGTGAGTGAGTGGCGGACCTCAAGCACTAAAGTAATTCGATCGAAAGCTACTAGAGAGGACAGAACGAAGCTCACCAGAGTGAAGGGGGAACGCGGCGGCGCTAGCTCAATTGGGCTCGGGGAGGAGTGGAGGAGGTGGCCGGGGCTGGTGTGGAGAAAGCGGAGCTCGGGCGGTCCCTTTTATAGGCGCCCGGGAGGGGGGAGGAAGGGAGGGGACGGTGAGCGCCGACGAGCCCGCCATGATGGCGGTGATGGAGCAAACGGCGACGGGATGGCTCGGGCAGGCGAGGGGTGAGGGGATGGCTCGGGTACAGTGGCGGGAAGGTAGCTGAGGCCGGTGCGAGCGTTAATGGCGAAGCGACGGGGCAGGAGGCGGTCGGCGGCGAACGCGCCAGTGATGGCATGGGCGGGACGATGGTCCTGACAAGCGGGCCCGGGCTGCCAGTGGGAGAGCGGCGCGAGAGGGAGAGGGAAGGAGTCGCTGACCGGTGGGGCCGGGCTGTCAGGCGCGGTGTGGGCGCGCGCAGCTTGGCCGCTTGGGCCGGGGAGGAGAGGGGGGGAAGCGGGCGCGGCGCGGTTTGGGCCGGATATGGCCCAGCCGAGGGGGAAAGGGTTTTTCTTTTTTTTCTTTTTCTGTTTTCTATTTCACATTTCCATTTCCTATTTTTGTTTCTTTTTATTTCCTTTTTCTTTTGAATCAACAATTTGCTAAATAATCTTAAGTGTTGAAAATAATCTATGTGAGGTGCTCCTAACAATCCAAGTGTATGCATATGATGAGGTGACCTAAGGGTAGAGTTTAGGGAGAAAATAGAAATAAGGGGGGTTAGGAGATTAGGGTTCCAAACCTTGGGTTGAGATTTTGGGATGTTACAAACCTACCCCACTTAAAGGAATCTCGCCCTCGAGATTTAGACTGGATTTGAGAAAAGATAAGGGTATTCCCTCCTCAAAGAGTTCTCACTCTCCCAGGTAGCTTCCTCTTCTCCTTCTCTGCTCCACTGAACCTTACAGAGTTTTACTTCTGAGGTGCGGGTCTTCCAGACTGCTAAGTCAAGAATCTTTACCGGCTTCTCACAGTACTGAAGATCTTTCTGAATCTGTATTGCCTCTTCTTCGATGTGACTTTCTGGTGCTTGCAGGCATTTGCGGAGCTAGGACACGTGAAACACATTGTGGATATCAGACATGGATTCTGGTAGTTCAAGACGGTATGTTGTGGGTCCCACTCTGCCAATGATGGGATAGGGGCCAACAAATCGTGGTGCTAGCTTTCCTTTCACTTGGAACCTTCTAACACCACGCATCGGGGAGACCTTGAGGTAGACGAAGTCTCCTTCCTCAAATCTGAGTTCTCTCCGGCTGTTGTCCGCATAACTCTTTTGCCGACTCTGAGCTTCAAGTAATCTTCTGCGGATCAGGGCAACTTTCTCCTCAGCCTCTTTGACAAAGGTAGGTCCTTCTAGTGCCTTTTCCCCTACATTGGACCACATGAGAGGGGTCTAGCATTTTCGTCCATACAATGCTTCGAACGGTGATATCTTGATGCTGGCCTGATGGCTGTTATTATACGAGAACTCCGCATAAGGCAAACTAGATTCCCAACTTCTATCAAATGTTAACACATAGGCTCTTAATAGATCTTTGAGGACCTTGTTGACCCTTTCTGTCTACCCATCTGTCTGAGGGTGATAGGCGGTGCTGAAGTCTAGCTTGGTGCCCATAGCTTTCTGAAGGCTTGTCCAGAATTTGGAGGTGAACTGGGTTTCTCTGTCTGACACTATTTTTCTTGGAATGTCATGAAGTCTGACTATCTCTTTGAGATAAATTCGGGCAAGGGTGGCTCCTCCAAAGGTAGTTTTCACTGGGATGAAATGAGCTACCTTGGTAAGACGGTCTATTATTACCTAGATAGAGTCATTCCCTTTTTGCGTCCGGGGTAGTCCGGTTACAAAATCCATGCCTATCTCTTCCCACTTCCATCCAGGCACTAGGAGGGGTTGCAATAGGCCTACAAGCTTCTGGTGCTCGGCCTTCGTTCTTTGGCAGGTGTCACACTGGGCCACATACTGTGCTATCTCTTTCTTCATCCCTCTCCACCAATATCTGGCTTTGAGGTCTAGGTACATCTTGGTAGTTCTTGGGTGGATGGAGTAGGCCAAGTTGTGAGCTTCCTCGAGCAGGACTTCTCGTGCCTCCCCTTTTGGTACACACCGACGACTCTTGAACCAAAGGGCTCCTTGTTCATCGGTCCTGAGGTCCGGAAGTTGTTCTTTGTGAGCTTTTTCTACCAGTCTTGCTGTCTCTGAGTCTAGGCGTTGAGCTTTGCATATGAGGTCTTCTAGCATTGGTTTGACTTCGAGACTGCCGTTGGTTCACAAACATGCATTCAGTTGAGCTGATTCCTTCTTCCAATCTTCTAAAAAGTTGGTTCCCTTTATCCCGAAAGGTTTTCGGCTGAGGGCGTCTGCTATCACGTTGGCCTTTCTGGGGTGATAATGAATATAATCTCAATGTCATAATCTTTGATCAGTTCCAACCATCTTCGTTGACAGAGGTTGAGATCTGGCTGAGTGAAGATATACCTCAGACTCTTGTGATCGGTGAAGATGTGACATTTGTTCCCAATTAGGTAGTGTCTCCATATCTTCAAAGCATGCACTATGGCTGCCAATTCCAAATCATGGGTGGGATAATTCTGCTCATGCGGCTTAAGTAGGCGTGATGCATAAGCAATGACTTTCTCGTTTTGCATCAGCACACACCCTAAGCCTTGCCTCGAGGCATCACAGAAGATGACGAAATCCTGATGTATATCCGGTAGTGTCAAAACGGGTGCGGTTGTGAGCTTCCTTTATGATCTGGAAACTTCCTTCACATTTTGGAGTCCACACAAACTTATGGTCTTTCTTGAGGAGTTCGGTCATAGGTCTTGCTATGCAGGAGAATCCCTTGATAAAGCGGCGGTAATATCCTGCCGTTCCCAGAAAGCTTCGAACTTCACTGACGTTGGATGGCTGCCTCCATTTTGATACTGCTTCTACCTTGGAAGGGTCTACCTCTATTCCTTCTGCAGTCAGGATATGCCCAAGGAAGGCTATCTTTTCCAACCAGAATTCGCATTTACTGAGTTTAGCATAAAGTTGGTGTGCCCTGAGTTTTCCGAGGACGGTCCAGAGGTGACGCTTATGGTCTTCGCGGTTCTTGGAGTAGATAAGGATGTCGTCAATGAAGACTACGACAAACTTATCCAGCTCTTCCATAAACACCTTATTCATGAGGTTCATGAAAAAGGCGGGTGTGTTTGTCAGTCCAAAAGGCATCACTATGAATTCATACTATCTGTACCGGGTGACAAATGTAGTCTTCTAGATATCTACTTCTTTGATTCTCAGCTAGTGATAACCAGACCTTAGGTCTATCTTGGAGAAGTATTTGGCCCCTTGAAGCTGATCGAAGAGGTCGTCGATCCGAGGGAGTGGATACTTGTTCTTGATGGTGACTTCATTTAACGATCGGTAATCAATACACATCCTCATACTTCCATCCTTCTTAGAGACAAAAAGGACTGGTGCTCCCCAAGGGGATGAGCTAGGACGAATGTACCCTTTTTGTTGAAGATCTGCGATTTGGAGCTTCAATTCTGCTAACTCGGTAGGAGCCATGCGGTATGGTCTCTTTGCGATGGGCGTTGTTCCAGGGATCAGATCTATGTAGAATTCCACTTCTCTTTCTGGTGGCATTCCTGGCAACTCTTTCAGGAACACATCCATGAATTCTTCTACCACTGATATGCTTTCTGTTGCTAAATTAAACATCATTGGGTCATTGGCGGGTGGCTGAGCTTGATAGGAGACTGACTTTCCTTGGTGGTCTGTGAGAAGGACTGTCTTGTTTGCGCAACAAATGATACCTTTGTGCTTGGTCAACCAATCCATTCCTAAGATCACATCAATCCCTTGGGATGGCAAGACGGTTAAGTCTGCCAAGAACACTACCCCACTTAAAAGGATTCTGACTTGGGAGCATTTGAGCTGACATAGAAGGTTTGACCCTGGGGTTCGGGTGACCAAGGGAATCTCTAAAAAGGTAGAGGGGATGCCATGCTTTTCCACAAAACTAGTGGCTATAAAAGAATGGGATGCTCCTGAATTGAAAAGTACAATAGCGGGAGTAAATTCAACAAGAAACTCACCGAGCACTACTCCCGGAGCTTGCTGAGCCTCCTGAGCATCGACGTG
Source organism: Zea luxurians (assembly GCA_029449295.1). Lineage (NCBI taxonomy): Eukaryota > Viridiplantae > Streptophyta > Magnoliopsida > Poales > Poaceae > Zea > Zea luxurians. Next base: position 35,094,484 of record JAOPSE010000001.1, on the reverse strand, counting down.
ATTTACTCGTGCCCTTCCTTGATACTGGGTCTTGTTCTGCTGGCTGATGGAGGAGGGTGCCTTGGGGCGGATGCTGAGGTATTCTTGGGGCCATTCACCGAGTTGGAGTAAGCCGGTCCCGATGGCTTCAGCTGGGGACAGTTGTTCTTAAAGTGACTGGGAGATCCGCAATGCCAACACACATTCGCTGGTGGTTGGTTGCTTGCAACTGAGGGGGCATGGAAGGAGCCCTGACTCTGCTGACTGAACCATGACGGGGTGGGTCCAGCTGGTCTACTGAAGCTTGGTCCCTTGGGTGGAAATCCAAAGGATCGAGTTTTCTGGTGTCGGTCCTGCTGCTGAGCTCGGAGGACTTGGAATTTCCTCTTGAGATGGCCTTTTTCTTCTTCTTTTGCCCTTTCCACTTGCATGGCTTTGTTGGCGAGGTGCGAGAAACTGAGGAAGTCTTGGCTGGCTAAGATGGTCTTGAGTTTTGGTCTGAGCCTCTTCAGGAAGCAAGCCATCTTCTTGACTTCGGTGCTGACGTCATCCGACGCGTAGCGGGCCAACTCTGTGAATTTGTGCACGTACTCACTGACAGATCTTCCGTCTTGAGTCAGTTCCTAGAATTCATCTTCCTTGAGCTGAACTATCCCTTGGGGCACATGGTGCTCCCGGAAAGCCGTTTCAAACTCCGCCCAGGTAGCATCTCTGATGGTAACATTGAAGGTATCCCACCAGGCTAAGGCCATTCCGGAAAGTTGATGAGCAGCCAGTTGAACACGTTGATTTTCCGGGCATCCGATGGCTTCTAGCTTTCTTTTAATCGTGTGCAGCCAATCGTCAGCATCGAGGGGATTGCTAGATCCGGCAAACGTGGGAGGCTTGAGCCTCAGGAAATCTCCCATCCTGTCTTGTGGTCTTCCACCATTCGGGTGTTGACTTTCTAGACTTCGAGTGAGGACCTCGATGAGTCGGGTTTGGTTGGCTAGAACTTGGGCTAAATCTAAGGGTAGTTTTAGAGGTGCGGGGAGGTGTGTCTCACTTTTCCTCTCTACCGGCTTCTCTTTCAGCTCTCAGGGGAAACCCTGCTCCAATCCCGGAGGCGGTAAGCATGGTTTTATCCGAAGCCATTTGCCAGGGGGAGAGAGTCACTATTATGCACATGCCAATTATTTTCAACCAAGTTATTTTATTCATTACACCAATACATTACAAGCATATAGCTACTACAAGTCGTACTACACGTGAGCGTTCTCAAAGGTACTACCGAACTATTTTTCTAAAGTGTCCCCAAATTCCTTGAGGAGGTCATCAAGGCTAGCTAGGGACATATCCTCGACGTCAGACAAATTCTCTATCCTGGCGGGAGTTGGTGCTGGAGGGGCCTTCTTCCTCCGCTCAGCTTGGCCTCCTTGGTTCTTGGTCTTCTTTTGGATTTTCTTCGTGGGGGCGAGCTTCTTCAGCTTCTTATCATAATCCATCTTTAGGGTTCGGTAGGCTTCACGGGTGTTGGCCTCCTCGCCTTCTGCTATATCGAGACACTCTTGGAGGGACGCCTTCTCCTTCTTAAGTTCCTTGACCTGCTGCTCCAAGCTTTCCACCCGGGAGTTTAGGTGGGTGCAGTGAGAGGAAAAATCATCGTAGTGGTTATCGAGAGTGTGGAGGTATCCAGCCATGTAGACAATGGTGGGGTCATCCTCGGTAGGGTCTCTCCCTGACAGGGCCTGAAGTCTTTTCCTCCAGGTGGGGGTATTTTTGTTGCTAGGTGGAAAGTAACGAAGGGGGTTTCAAAGATCTCTCTGCTGTAGTTTTGGCATAGTTGTTTAAGGGCTTTTCGGGCAACACTTTGGCAAGTGTCTGGGAAGCGGTGCCCGATGAAGGTGACTTGGAAGGGAGGGTGGTTTGGGTAGCTTTGGCTTTCTCCCAGGTAGACCGCCATAGAGCACTTCTCAATTCCATTTTCGCGGTATTCCTTCCAGACATATTCAGGCTTCTTGCGGATCCCCATACGTAGTGCGCAACTCCGTAGGAGGTGAGGAAATCCTTCCTCCTCTGAGCAGTAGGATGTCCTAATGACCCAAGAGCCTTCCATCTGGTAGGAGAAAAGAAGGGTCTGTTAATATCGGGGAAAGGAGAGGAGGTTTTTCTTAGGGTAAGAGGTGTTTTCTTGTTAAGGCAACTTTTAAAGTCAGGGTTGTGGTCTACGGCCAGTCCTATGGGCTTTGATACCACCTGAAGCGTCCCGATCCTTTGGGACACAAATGTGATACAATTACTAGTCTCAGGAGGCTAGTAATCACATTCCTTACTTCAAATAGTACAGAGTTTGAGTAAAAGTTATTACAATACCAGGGTACAAGCTCGAGAGAGCCAGAAATATAAAACGCAGTGGAAGATAAACTAACCCAGGCCACAGGCAGAACTGGGTGAAGTCACAGCCCTCTCAGTCAAGCATAGTAGAAAAGAAGTCTTCAGCTGCTGAAAAACATAAATAAATCTGGGTGAATACACTAGGTATTCCGCAAGCCCACCCGGCTCCCGTAAAGAGAAAGAGACCTATATCGTACATGCTTCATATGATGGAGTTGAAGTCACTCTTCTTTTTCTTAGAGAGAGGCAGTACTTGTTTTTAGGGTTTTCCCGATGAAATAGAAATAACACGTGCTCAACCACCACTGAGCTTCCCGCTCCCGTGGCACCATTTTATTTTCCAGAGACACACTCACACACACGTATTTCCCTGTTCCTGGATGTTGTAGAAACACTAATTGTCATACCACACCAGACTCATCCATACCAGTGGACACGGACTATTCAAATAGGTTTAAACTCTGCGTAAAGGGGTACACTTTACCCACTAGTCCGGCTCTGCGATCTCATGGCCAATGAGATCTGAATCCAAAACTCTTTCGTTCCTCGCACGTCCTAACCTTAACGGTTATAACGGAAGGAGTCAGGCCACCGCCATGTCCAAACCGGACAAAACATTCCCCCTCCTTATCCTCCCGGTGCTCCCCAGCCTTCATAACCCTGGGGTTGGACCGTACGAGTTCAGATCGAGTGACTGCCCACACAGGGAGTCCCTGATTTATGAGAGGACAATCCGGTCCTTATATGAAGGATGACAAACCGGTCCTTATATGAGAGGATAATCCTTCTGCTCACGCCTAAACCAGCTGAGCCATCACCTTAGGCCCTCCCCTAAACCAGGGAGTCCCTGATCATCCCACTCACCAGGTGATGAGGGTGAATACCCTTCATCGCAAACTTTTGAAAACATCATTGGTTACAACCTTTTCCCATCCCATATCTTGTGATCAAAAGGTATTAGTTAATGTGGGCTCTCTCATGCTCACCATGCAAATAGATTCCATCCCTTAGTCCCGGCTTAGGTATTGGTAGAGAGAATAGGTAAATTATGCATCAAGGGAAGGATGGACTTGCCTTCGTCGAAGCTTTCCTAGCACAAAAGATTTATCTCGGAGGGGTCGGGTTCCTGCCCTTCTTCCGGAGCTACAAATTCCAGAGGATCGGATCCCTCTTCCGCTAATAAGCACAGATAAGAACAATATATCAATCATGGTGACTTTAGTGGGGTGTGCCAATTCTTATACCTTATTATTTTTGTGCCCTATGATTTATTTAAACTATTTTTGGTGCATAGAATATTAGCATATAAATATATATATATATATATATATATATATATGAAAATGGGAAAAATAAATGGGAAAAGAAAAAGGAAAGGGTTTTCCTACTTGCTGGGCCGGGGGTGATTTTGGCCCATTCGGGCACGAGCGCGCGTGCGGGCGCAGCAGGCGGCCCACTCGACCCATCAGCGTGGAGACGGCGGGGAACGACGCCGTGGAGTGGGCCCACACGTCAGTGAGAGGAGGAGGGGTTAACGGCACGGAGCGGCGATGGAGGGGGGAAGTTGACCGGGGCTCGGACGCCGGTGAAATCCCGCGGCGGTTCTCCGTTGTGGGTCCGGTTCTATGGTGGGGGAGCGGTGGCGAGGCACGGGTGGTGGTAGGGGGTCACGGGGGTGGGGTCAATTCGACCGGTGGAGACCTAGGGTGGCCGGTCCACGGCGCGGTGGCGGGCGCTTGCGGCGGTGAGGTCGCCGGCGAGGCAGCCGAGCGCAATAGGAGGTGGGGATGGGTGCATCACGATCGTGAGTGAGTGGCGGAGCTCAAGCACTAAAGTAATTCGACCAAAAGCTACTAGAGAGGAGAGAACGAAGCTCACTGGAGTGGAGGGGGAACGCGGCTGCGCTAGCTCCATTGGGCTCGGGGAGGAGTGGAGGAGGTGGCCGGGGCTGGTGTGGAGAAAGCAGAGCTCGGGCGGTCCCTTTTATAGTCGCCCGGGAGGGGGAAGGAAGGGAGGGGACGACGAACGCCGATGAGCCCGCCATGATGGCGGTGATGGAGCAAACGGCGACGGGATGGCTCGGGCAGGCGAGGGGTGAGGGGACGGCTCGGGTATAGTGGCGGGAAGGTAGCTGAGGCCGGTGCGAGCGTTAATGGCGAAGCGACGGGGCAGGAGGCGGTCGGCGGCGAACGCGCCGGTGATGGCATGGGCGGGACGATGGTCCTGACAAGCGGGCCCGGGCTGCCAGTGGGAGAGCGGCGTGAGAGGGAGAGGGAAGGAGTCGCTGATCGGTGGGGCCGGGCTGTCAGGCGCGGCGCGGGCGGGCGCAGCTGGGCCGCTTGGGCCGGGGAGGAGAGGGCGGGGGAAGCGGGCGCGGCGTGGTTTGGGCCGGATACGGCCCAGCCGAGGGGGGAAAGGGTTTTTCTTTTTTTTTCTTTTTCTGTTTTCTATTTCACATTTCCATTTCCTATTTTTGTTTCTTTTTATTTCCTTTTTCTTTTGAATCAACAATTTGCCAAATAATCTTAAGTGTTGAAAATAATCTATGTGAGGTGCTCCTAACAATCCAAGTGTATGCATATGATGAGGTGACCTAAGGGTGGAGTTTAGGGAGAAAATAGAAATAAGGGGGGTTAGGAGATTAGGTTTCCAAACCTTGGGTTGAGATTTTGGGATGTTACAATTACCGAGCCTTGAATGAGGTTACTATCAAGAACAAGTACCCCCTGCCTAGAATTGAAGATTTATTCGACCAGTTGAGAGGAGCCAATGTGTTCTCGAAGATAGATCTGAGGCCAGGCTACCATCAGATCAGAATCTGACCCTTAGATATACCGAAGACAACATTCATCACCAAGTATGGACTGTATGAGTTCACGGTCATGTCATTCGGTTTGACAAATGCGCCAGCTTACTTCATGTACTTGATGAACAGTGTGTTCATGGACTACCTCGACAAGTTCGTGGTGGTGTTTATTGATGATATTCTTATATATTCCCAGAATGAGCAAGAGCATGAGGAGCATTTGAGGAAAGTACTTCAGAGGCTACGAGATTGTCAGCTGTATGCCAAGCTTAGCAAGTGCGAGTTCTGGATCAGTGAAGTCCTAGTCTTGGGTCACATTATAAACCGAGAGGGATTGGCTGTAGATCCGAAGAAGGTAACAACTATCTTGGACTAGAAAGCACCAAAAGATGTTCGAGTAATCAAGAGTTTCATCGGAATGATCGGTTATTATCAGCGTTTCATTGAAGGTTTCTCCAAGATTGCCAGGCCAATGACAGCCTTGCTGGCAAAGAAGGTTGAGTTCAAGTGGACCCCAGCATGCCAGAAGTCCTTTGAGATATTGAAGGAGAAGTTGACAACGACACTGGTACTGATTATGCTAGATGTTCACAAGCCATTCTCAGTATATTGCGATGCTTAGTACACCGGACTGGGATGTGTGTTAATGCAGGAAGGGAGAGTAGTGGCATACTCGTCCCGACAGTTGAACACTCTTGAGAAGAATTATCCTACTCATGATCTGGAATTAGCAACAGTGGTTCATGCATTGAAGAACTAGAGGCATTATCTTTATGGGCAGAAGTGTGATATCTACACGGACCAAAAGAGTCTCAAATACATATTCACTCAGTCAGAGTTAAACATGAGACAGCGAAGATGGTTAGAGTTGATCAAAGATTATGAGCTGGAGATTCATTATCACCCAGGCAAAGCAAATGTGGTTGCAGATGCAATTAGCAGGAAGAGTCAAGTTAATATGTTGGCAGCTTACCCGATGCCATATGAGCTAGCGAAGGAATTCGACAGCTTGAGTCTCGGATTTCTGAACAACACTCAAGGGGTAACAATCGAGTTGGAACCCACTTTAGAGCAAGACATCAGGAAACGTCAGAAGGATGATGAGAAGATCAACGAGATCCGGCAGCTGATCATAGGTGGAAAAGGCAAGGATTTCTGTGAAGATGCAGAAGGAGTGGTATGGTTCAAGGATAGACTGTGTGTTCCCGACATCAAATCAATCCGGGAACTGATTCTCAAGAAAGCTCATGAGACATCATACTCTATACACCCTGGTAGTGAGAAGATGTACCAAGACCTAAAGAAAAGATTCTAGTGGTATGGTATGAAAAGGGAGATAGCAGAGTATGTGGCTGTATGTGACAGTTGTCAGAGGATTAAAGCAGAACATCAGAGGCCTGCAGGTTTGTTGCAATCGTTGCAGATTCCTCAGTGGAAATGGGATGAGATCGGCATGGACTTTATAGTCGGTTTGCCTCACACTCGTACTGGTTATGACTCCATCTAGATAGTAGTGGACTGTTTGACAAAGGCGGCCCATTTCATACCAGTCAAGACCACTTACAACAGTGCAGTGTTGGCCGAACTTTACATGGCTCGGATTGTGTGCTTGCATGGCGTTCCAAAGAAGATAGTATCAGATAGAGGCACTTAGTTCACCTCTCATTTTTTGTAGCAGTTACATGAAGATTTGGGCACACACTTAAAATTCAGCTCAGCTTATCACCCGCAGATAGATGGTCAAACAAAGAGAACCAATCAGATTCTAGAGGATATGTTGAGGGCTTGTGCTTTGCAAGACAATATAGGTTGGGACAAGAGATTACCATATGCAGAATTCTCTTACAACAACAGCTACTAAGCCAGTCTGAAGATGTCACCATTCGAAGCGCTCTATGGGAGGAATTGCAGAACTCCATTGCACTGGGACCAACCTGGTGAAAGACAGGTGTTCGGTCCAGATATTTTGCTTCAAGCCGAAGAGAACATCAGAATGGTCCGAGAGAATTTAAAGGCAGCACAGTCCAGACAACGAAGCTATGCTGACACTAGAAGAAGGGAACTCAGTTTTGAAGTGGGAGATTATGTCTACTTGAAAGTGTCACCCATCAGAGAAACCAAAAGGTTTAGAGTCAAAGGCAAGCTAGCACCTCGATACATCGGACCGTATCAGATTCAAGCAAGATGTGGAGAAGTGGCTTATCAACTCAACTTACTAGAGAATCTGTCCGCTGTGCACGATGTGTTCCATGTGTCTCAGTTGAAGAAATGCTTGAGAGTGCCAGAAGAGCAGTTGCCAGAAGAGGATCTTGAAGTTCAAGAAGATCTGACTTATATTGAGAAGCCAATTCAAATTCTGGAGACAGCAGATCAGGTCACTCGGAGAAGTACCATCAGGATGTGCAAAGTCAAATGGGGTCACCACTCAGAAGAAGAAGCAACCGGGGAAAGAGAAGATGATTTGAAAGCCAAGTACCCTGAGCTCTTTTCTAGCCAACCCTGAATCTCGAGGGCCAGATTCTTTTAAGGGGGATAGGTCTGTAACACCCTGAATTTGGGGGTATAAAATTTCTTTCTAATGATCACCCAAATTCATGTGTTACTCTTCTCTCTCTCACTCTAGGTTTTATCTCTCTCTAGATCCTCTCTTCTTTTTTTCCTTTTAAGTAGAATTAGCTTAAAGTTAGGGGGATTTAATTATTTATTTTTGCCAAAGCATTATGGGTCATGACATGTTGCATCATGCTGAGCTTAAAATATTCTTTGAAGTGTTGCACATGTTTAAATTTATTTGAATTTGAAACCTAATTTGAATTTGGAATTGAAAACCCTATAGAAAAGGAATTAGAAAATCCAGAGAAAAAGAAAAAGGGAAAGCAGCCCAGTCGGCCTGGCTCAGCCCAGCCAGGCCGCGCGCCTCGCGCCTGCGCAGCCTGACAGGCCGGCCCTGCATGTTAGCGGCGGCTTCCTCTCCCGCGCGCTCTCTCTCTCTCGCTCTCTGCCTGCTGGGGCCGACCTATCGGCGCCAGTTGCCCCGCCCGCACGCGTCCCCCTCCTCTCTCTGCCTCATGGGCCCAGTTCGCCAGGCACTGAGCCGTTGCCCCACGCGTCCCTCTTCTCTCTCTCTCTACGCCGTGGACCCTCCCTATCAGTTCCGCCCTCCCCGCGCTCGCCATGGACCAGCGCGTGCGCCCTCGCGCACGTCGCTGGATTTCTCAGCCACGACGCCCGCCCATACGCCCAGCTCCCTTCTTAGAGCCTCGCCAGTGCCCGCACTCACTCCCCCACCTCAATTCGCACAACATCGCCCTCTCTCGTGCTCTGCCCACGCCGCTAGACGCCGCCAGAGACCCGCGCCTGCGTTCCCGACCATCTAGCTCGCCGGAGACCGCGCCAAGCATCCCCGAGCTCCGCCCTGGGGTGAGACACCTTTGCCCGTGCTTAATTTCCCTAGTTCCGCTCCGTGCTCGACCAATTTTGACATCGCCGGTGCTCGACCGTGGCGGTCCGCCGTGCTCGCGCGGTGGCGGGCCAATTTAGCCCGGTCTAGTTCCCCGGTGTAGGTTCCCGTGTCACCCCTGCCTCTGCTGAAGCTTTCCCAAGCCTTAGCGCGCCTCAAGCCCCCTCCCTGTGGCCGGAATGCCTCGCTGGAGTTCCTCCGGTCTGCCCGAGGCCTTCTCCCCTCCGTTCTCCCCTCTCTGCCCTCGGATTCGTGGCCTTTTCCCCGCCATTGAGTTCGCCGTGGCGTTCTCTTCCTCTCTGCCCAATCCCGGCGACCCCAGAACCCCCCTAGCACACGGCTTCCTCAACTCCGGCGACCTCACCGCCATGGAGAGAAGCAGCGCCGCCCGCAGCTGTTCGTCCCTCCCCGATCTGATCTCCCCATCCGATCTGGATCGCACGACCCAGATCGCAGATACCGCTTCACGCACGCACGCCCTGCGTCCCTGGCCCGCCTGTCAGCGCCCGTGTTCCCTGGCGCTGGGCCCACTCAGTCAGTGCGCCCTCCCCTCTGTCCTGACGCCCCTGGCTCGCCTGTCAGCACTCGCCCGCCCGCGCGTGCGCCCTCGGCCGCAGATCTAATCTCGGTCGTCAGTTTCTGATCTAACGGTTAGAATCACCTGGTACCCCTTCGCGCGGTAGTTTTATTAAAGAGACCCTCGATTTGTTTGGAATCAACTTGTTGTCCCTAGGTTTCGCGCACAGGCCCCTGTATTCTTGCAGATTGAACCCTGGACTTCTAAATATTCATAGAATTAGACCTAATTTCATATTTTGAATTCCCAAACTTGTTTATTTCATATCTTTTGCATATGAACTCCAAATTTAGTGATTCAAATTGCAAAATGTTCATAGGATTATTCTCTGTTTAAATAAAATAGTTTCACTTACTGTCTACACATTCTAATTTTTATGATTAAATATGAACTAATGTAGGTGTAGATTTATTTATTTAATAAAATAAATAAAAGGAGAACCCTAGAGATTTAAACATGTTTAATCTTGTGAGGTTAATAATGTGTATTACATGAAATCATATATGTTCTAATTTTTAGGTCACAATAAAATAAATTGAACTATGTTGCCCCTGTTTGTTTCGGCTTTTCGCAGCTTCTGGCCACCAAAAGCTGTTGCGGACTACCAAACACTCGACTTTTCAGCCAGCTTCTATACAATTCGTTTGGGTAAAAACCATTCAAAATCAACATAAACATATAATCGGTTGAGTCGTCACAATAGTAGTAATCCATCACTTTATAGATCCTAAGCCCCATGGCCAACTTTATCTTCCTCCGCACGTAGTCCTAATGATACTCATATTCTCTACACAGCCAGATTCTCCCCACAGCTAGATTCTCGGAAAAGCTGGTCAGAAACAAGCTGAACCAAGCAGGCCCGTTATGTATTTGTGAGTAACACTTAGAGAAATAATAATCTATTTCCAAATGAAGTTAGTTTATGTTATAGTTTATGTTATACTTTGAACTCATTATACTTAAGTAGTATTGTGTCTTTTAAGATGTATTCCTATGTTTGTACATGTTTGGTGTGCTGTTCATTTGTACTTTCCAAATGTATTCAGTGCATGTTCGCTTTATTTAGAAAACAAGCAGTCTGAAGTTCCTAAGCGTGTTGTTGGAGACCTCCCTAAGCAACAACCTGGTGAAGGCAAGTGTCCTCTGACCTATTATGTCCTACGTACTTTATAATTCATTGTCCCGCATTACATTACTTAAACCTAAGGATTGACTAGTCTGTATTTACCTTATCCTTGTTTACCTTTCGGGTTATCATGGATAGAATTTTGCTATTGCCTTAACTTTAATCAATGAACATGATGTGAACATTTATGATACGATACTGTTATCCTGATTATGTTGATGATCTTGTGATACTCTAGGGGAGTCAGGCCTTTTTCCTGAGTTCCTCTCCGTAAGGACCTGTTCGTGGAGTGACCACTCGGGATAACAGTGCAACCATGAGGGTGGAATGGGATGCCCTTAGCTGATTAATTAGAGGAACCTCGGGGTGTAGTTGGCTTTACCGGAGGGCCGTTAATGGGGGCCGGGGCATTGTGCTCGCTCTGCCAAGGTTGGGGTGCAGAGGTTCATTCGATTTGGTTTTGTTAGTCACCCACCTTGGGGAGGCGTACTATGTTTGTACGACTGGCAAAACCTAACGAGCAGCTACGCACCAGGGGAGTCTTTGTAAAGGCTACGTAGTGTATCCCTAGCCATTCATCTTGGTAGTGAAGATCGGGTCTGTACAACCCAGGCTGGAAAGGGATCACGACTCGTGGGTAAAGTGTGCAACCTCTACAGAGTGTTAGAAATTGGTATATCAGCAGAGCTCACGGTTAAGAGCATCCTTGGGATCCTCTTTGATTAGAAGAATTCTAGTTACTTTTATGTTGATGGTTAACAATGATGTTATAAATCTGATCTCTGGTATTTCCTCTTTTGAGGGAGTACTTTTGGGTAATAACTGGGTATATTACTAAAACTTGGCTCTACTAATAATAATAAATACTTCACCAACTAAAAGCGACTGCTTAACTTCAACCCCACATACAGCTAGTCCACTTTAGCCAAACGGGACATTTGTTGAGTACGTTGATGTGTACTCACCCTTGCTTTACACACCACCCCCACCCTAGGTTGTCCCCATTGTACTCAGTGCTCAGGAGGTGATGCTGGCAACATGGAGAACTTTGAGGAGTTCCAGGAATACGATGAGTTTTAGTTTAGTTTAGTGGCAAACCCCTAGTCAGTTGCCTGTGTAGGCTTAGCATCTACGTTTCGTTTCTCCGCACTTTGATATTTATGTTGAACATTATGGCTATCTATTAGACTCTGTGGATGTCTTGGACATCATGTTGTAATAAAGTACCTTTCTGCTATTGATTTTGAGCATTGTGTGATGATGTCCAATTATGTAATCGATGTGTACGTGAGTTTCTGATCCTGGCATGTACATGGTTTGCATTCGGTTTCTGATCTTGGAACGATTAGCTGATGTGGAACTCAACGGGCATGTTTGGTATGTCATCGGACATGTATGGTGCTACGCAGAAAAAGATGTTTAGTTTCAATGACTCTTTTGGAGATGGGGCTATAAATATTACCTGAACCATCCATTTCTCAAGTGTGGGAGCTGACAAACATACCAAGTGAGTTGAGACTCTAATCCTTTAGCTCTAAACACCCAAGTGCTCAAAAAATCACTTGATGATTAGCGTATGTGCTTTATAAAGTCTTAGTTTAGTTAGACCGCTATATTAGCACTTACTCTAGGTTGTACCTAGCTGTTAGAAGTGAGGTTAGACACCCTCAACTTCTTGGTGCTTATGTGCACAATTGTATTGTATCGGGAGGGGCTGTATCCTGCAAGATCACACCAAATGTGTATGTTGTGTGGCTATCACCGTGTATCGAAGGTAATGAGGTTCGCAGCGTTTTAGTTAGAAGCTCAATATTTAAGACGACGAGGAGCATCCGAGAGAGGTCGAAAGCGGAGCACCACTTGTGTATGGAGAAGGCTTGTGGCTATCTACAGAGTTACCTAACTGGGGAGCTTGGCCCTTGTGTGGGCTACCCTTGCATGGGGGCTCCAATGAGGATTTGTAAGAAGCTTTCATGTTTCTTAATACTTGGGGAAAATACTAGTGCGCCAGTGTAATTTGTATATTTATTTTATGTAAGCTTTTGCATTTATATTGCTACATTTGGTTAGGTTATTTACCTTTCCTAGCATAGTTACAGGCTAGTTGGTAGGATTGGAGCCTAGGTTGCATAACTCTTTTTGCGGTAGAGATAGCAACACTAGACAAAACCTTAGTTGCACATACCAATGTTTTGTTATTCGCATAGGTTTTGTTTGAGAAAAAATAGAGGCCTAAATTAGTGCAAAATATAGTTGTCATAATTCACCTCCCTCTTAGGTGTATATATTCCTTTCAATTGGTATTAGAGTGAGGGGCTCATTTGGAACTTTTGGCTTAACCATCATAGAGCGGACACTATATTGAGAAGGACAGATGGATACCCATATGCCACCTCACTTTGATGACACTAACTTCCTTTACTATAGTGCTAGAATGGCTTGCTACCTAGAGGCTATTGATCTAAATATTTGGAGAGTCACTCACGAGGAGATGAAACACATTAAGAATCCCGAGAAACCATCCACGAGTGAAGAAAAAGAAATATATTTGAATGCTTGAGCTAAAATCATTTATATGGATCCCTTAGCATAGACATTTATAATCAAATATTTACTCTTAAAACAACTAATCATTTTTCTTAAATTACATGAGCTCCATGATGGCATAAGTAATGTCTATTAGAAAAAACATTGCCAAACTTTAAATGAATATAATTATTTTAGAATGAAAGATAATGAGGTCGTTAAAGATATGTACTCTTAAATAAATATAATAATAAATAAGCTCAATTATATTGGTTTAACTAAGGTAGGTGATGCAAATATTATGAGAAATTTCACCATCCTACTACCATAACAAAAATATGGGAGCATCATCATCATCCTTCATAATAGCTGCAGAATTGCTTACCTCTGATTGATAAGGTGCAAAAGAGGTTATCAGGTATTACAAAGCTCCTTAGTATTGGAGGCAAACTTCAAATGGTAAACTCGGTGTTATCCTCTCTGCCAACCTATTATATGTGCTCCATCAAACTCCCAATTGTTGTCATTAAACAAATTGATGAGTTCCGAAGAATTTGTTTGTGGAGAGGATCTAATCTAAATGATAATAAACCATCTTTAGCTTCATGGAAGATGGCACAGAGACCTAAAAATAAAGGGGTCTAGGAATTGTTAGTATAAGATTCCAGAATGATGCTTTGCTCATGAAGCATCTTTGCAAAAATCTAGTTTGGGAGAAATATTATATCAATGGCACCCTTGAACTGAAAAACTCAAAAAAATGACATTGTGGAAAAAGATTTTTTTCTTTGGGATCAGTGTTCGAAGATTGTGCCAAGGCATCACTAGGTGATAGATCTACAATTTTACTGTGGAAAGACCAGTGGCATGCCCAGTCTTTGAAACATCTTTACCCAGAATTGTTCTCCTTCTCTAGGTGTCAGGACATCTCGTTTTGGAGTTTTCGTATCCTATCCTCATGGCATAATCACTTTCATTTGCTTCTATTAGGCCAAGCTTATTCTCAACTGGAACAATTTTTATCGTTATGCTTTTCACCCAGCGTCAGAAGAGACAATTGGTCATATATTTGGAACTCTTCTTTTTTGGTGAAAAAAGCATACATTAGTATTTTGGGGGATACCCCTGCTCACCCAATATAAAAATGGATATGGAAGACTTCTACTCAACTCAAGCACGAAATCTTTTTTGGCTTCTTATTAATAACCTGCTGAACACTAGGAAATTGCTACAGAGGAAGAATTTTACACTGGATTCTTATGACTATGAGATGTGTATTTGGTTGAAAATCAAATCAGTGGATCATCTTTTCTTCAAATGTAGCTTTGCAAAGAGATGCTGGAATCAGCTCAATATTGTGGCGGAACCGCCCGAATTTTTCCAACTTAAGTGCCCAAGTCACACCCGCAAGGACAGCAACACACTTAAACCGGAATAACCCGTCAGTCCCTCGGATCTAGTCCGACAAGGCCACTTATCCAGGATCGAATACCACTAGCTCACACGAAGGTGAGGCACAGAGAAATACAATAAAACATAATACCACAAATTTTAATAAGTATCATTAGTGATTACATTATCGGAGTTTCAGAAATAATAATAACCATAAATTTTAATGCAGCGAAAATAACTAACGGAGAAAACCGAGTAACATGGTGAAGCCTGGCCATGCTACTCCTCCTGGTCCTCTCCTGCGGAAGCAGTAACCCACTCGACCGTCTATCCCGGTGGCAGGGATGGAGGCCAAGTCACACCATCAACCAAACAAGAAGGTACCTGCAAAAATTATGCCACAAGCAAGGCTGAGTATACTAATACTCAGCTAGACTTACCCGGTGTAAGGTGTCTACTCCTCTACCTCTAGACATGCAGCTGTTTGGCTGAGGGGTTTAGTTTGCCAAAAGCACTAGCTGAGACTAAAAACAAGTTTTAGCTTTTCAAGTTTTTGTAGAATCCTTTAGACTAGATGTGTACCTAGCTACTCATACATGATATCAAACATTTTTAAGCAATCAACCTTTTTGCCAGTCAACTCATTTCCACTTATTACTCAATGTAGCAACATGGATCAAGCAGTCTCATTAGCTGCGAGAAGCAGACGATTCGAATCGAGTTTTTAAACCTTGCAAGGTAAACCTAAACACACAACGTGGCGAGGCACTCCGTCCCCACACATATCAACCGTCCCCATTGATTCCCCGCCAGCAGATCAGGGCTCACCGCCTTGGCGTACAATGCCTCACTGACCCCGACTGCCGTCGTGCAGTGACCGCACTTGTACCCACCATAACCGGAATGGGAGACCACGTCTCAGGTCGCGTGAGGGGTAAAGTCTGCTGCCAGGTTCACTCAGGTACTAGGCTTACCGATTTACCATATTTCTCGGCATGTGCTTAGTACGTTCAAACGCTTGACACACGATACCACACCTTAATCCTTATTCCAATTTCCGTCTTGTAGACAACGCATCCCCATGGACCGTTGTCCATAGACCATCATCAGTACGATATAAAAATGGATACAACCAATTCCTGACCTCGCGCGAGTGCTAGAAAAATCACTCGACTTCTACCGAGATCCCTAATTAGTAAAGCAGCTACTCGACCTAGCATACTAGTATCCACCTCAAAAGGAATCCTGAGTTCATGCAACTAAGGTTTCAGTCAACTCCTACACTTAAGTGCACAGTACAAACCTACAAACATTAAGTGTAGTAAAATAGCATATATAAACGGTTATGCATAAAAACGGGGCTTGCCTTAATTTAACACTTAGATAGTGTTTGCTGGGGGAGGTGCTCGCTTGGCGAGCATCCACTAGTCATGTCCATCATTCTTCAGGTTGTCCACAAACTGCATCTTGTGGTTAGCACGACGTCACTTGCACGATCATCATCTCTCGGTCCTAAATAAGATGCAAGATGCATATGTATGAATACAATGAAAAATATCACAAGATACATAAATACACAGTAGCGAACTAAATCTTAAATTGGAAGACACCATAAACAGCCACACGTTAGCATTAGTTATCTACACGTGAGCGAGCATACGTAGTCACTACTACAGGAAAGATGACGACACTTAGTATACTTAACCAACACAAACATGACCTCACGAGCACAAGTGTTTACCACGTTCACTTTAATCATCCATTAGTTACCTAACATTAAATTAGTTAAGTACACATAATTTACGATGACTTACACATAGACTGACTTAGTTAACAAGGAATAGTTACTTAATCTGGTTTTACAATTGTTCGCAATACTCTAATGCAAGCATACATCCAAGGGCACACAAGAAAGTGATAGCTTAATCACATTGCTTATTATACTAATCTATTGAGGTTGGTTATTTAGTAATACTCAGATTAGCAGCACAATTATTAGAAATGGTAACATCTCATTAATTTTGTTTCTCGTCCATATAGTGACACTTGCTAAATTGACGTTGATTAAAGCTGATTACTTACTAGACTTCAATAATTTAATTTACTACTTAGGAACGTGCACTAGTTACTTACATATAACCTATTTATATTAGTTACTATCATTGTTACTCATATGCACTTAACACCAAAACAAGCAAGCAGTCACTCAAGACAAACACAACAGAGTAGAGTAATCAATCACAATCAACATGACTAAGACAGCAGCATATCAGTTACTTGTTTCAGTCATAACTCACAAGATATTTATCCAAAAATAGTGATCAAATACTTTTTGGAAAGCATAAGAAACACTCTACAACTTTGGTATTGTCACCTAAAGGTGATTAGACACTTAACAAGGTTAAATAGTGACAAACGGCAACTCTGTTCATATTTAGACAGATTCAGGGTTGCGACTACAAAAATTCATAACTAGAGACTCAGACCTCCAATTCATTTGAACTTAGACTTTATGGAAATATAATTAAATTGTCTACAAATCATTTATAAATAACTCAGGTTGATTTAAAGTGTATCAAGGTTAAAAATACACTAGGAAGGCTTTGTTGTCCAGATTTGGACAGATTCAGACTTCACACTTCAAACGCCTTAACTTAATTTTTAGACCACCAAAAAGGGTGATCCAAGACTTTTTGGAAAGCTTAGAAAACTTATTACATAACTTTTATAATCACCAAGAAGTGATTCTATATTTAACTAAATCAAACAATACAGTTTTCGAAATCTGTTCTGATAGTGGATAGAATACAGCAACCTCTTATAAAATTTATAACTCTCAAACTATCAGGTTTATTGTCATGAAAATTTAACACAAGTAAGATACTAAAATTATCTACAACTTTCTTATAATTGACAAGGACTGATTCTAAACTGAACTTAAGAAAACAATGCGATCTCTGAAATCTGTACAGGAATTGGACAGATTCAGTTACTAAACTTGTGAAAAGCATAACTTCTAAACGATCAGACTTATGACTATCAAATTTTAACACAAGCAAGTTAATAAAGTTATCTACAACTTTCTTGTGACCACAAATAACTGATTGCAACATTAACTTAAGCAACCATTGCAAACTCTGAAATCTGTTCAGAAATTGGACAGATTCAGGTACTGAATTTGTGAAAAGTATAACTTCTAAGCCATTGATCCTTAGCTCATTAAATTTTTGGAAGAGCTAGATATACAAGTTAATTACAACTTTTATATAGAACATATGTACATAAAACACACTTTACTTTACTAGATTAACCGCACAACAAAAACTATACGTGTAGGAATTTCAGTTTGCTAGCACAATAGCACTCAACTCAATCATCAATTAAAATCATGGAGAGACACTACCACCAATTTCTCAAGTTTTGTCGGGGACCATAATTAGGGGTACCCCCAAGACTCCTAATCTCAGCTGGTAACCCCCATCATCACAAAGCTGCAAAGGCCTGATGGGCGCGATTAAGGTCAAGGCTCAGTCCACTCAAGGGACACGATCTCGCCTCGCCCGAGCCCAGCCTCGAGCAAAGGCAGCCAGCCCCGGAGGATTCACGTCTCGCCCAAGGGCCCCCTCAAGCAACGGACACACCTTCGACTCGCCCGAGGCCCAGTCTTCGCAGAGAAGCAACCTTGGCCAGATCGCCACGCCAACCGACCGTATCGCAGGAGCATTTAATGCAACGATCGCCTGACACCTTATCCTGACGCGCGCTCTTCAGTCGACAGAGCCGAAGTGACCGCAGTCACTTCGCCGCTCCACTGACCGACCTGACAAGAAAACAGCGCCGCCTGCGTCGCTCCGACTACTGTGCCACTCGATAGAGTGAGGCTGACAGCAGCTAAGTCTAGCCTCGGGTGACATAGGAAGCTCCGCCTCGCCCGACCCTAGGGTTCGGCCCCCGTCTTGGCCTTGGAAGATGGACTTCGCCTCGCCCGACCCCAGGGCTCGGACTCAGCCTCGGCTTCGGAAGATGGACTTCGCCTCGCCCGACCCCAGGGCTCGGACTCAGCCTCGGCTCCGGAAGACGATGGACTCCGCCTCGCCCGACCCCAGGGCTCGGACACAGCCTCGGCCTCGGAAGACGGTCTCCGCCTCGCCCGACCCCAGGGCTCGGACTCAACCTCGACCTCGGAAGACAGACTCCGCCTCGCCCGACCCTAGGGCTCGGACTCAGCCTCGACCTCAGAAGACGGACTCGACCTCGACATCGGAGGAATCGCCACCTTGCCCAAACTCGGGTCCCGACCGGCCACGTCGCCAGGGGGGCCATCATTACCCTACCCCTTGCTAGCTCAGGCTACGGGGAACAAGACCGGCGTCCCATCTGGCTCACCCCGGTAAACAAATAATGATGGCGCCCCGCGTGCTCCATGACGACGGCGGCTCTCAGTCCCTTACGGAAGCAAGGAGACGTCAGCAAGGATTCGACAGCCCCGACAGCTGTCCTTCCGCAGGGCTCCAGCTCTCCTTCGACGGCCACGACATCACATGAACAGGGTGCCTAAACCTCTCTGACTGCCACGACGGCATGTACTTAGGGCTCTAGCTCTTCTCTGCTAGACACGTTAGCACACTGCTACACCCCCTATTGTACACCTAGACCCTCTCCTTACGCCTATAAAAGGAAGGTCTAGGGCTCTCGTACGAGAAGGTTGGCCGCGCGGGAGAACGGGCCGGCGCATAAGGCTCTCGCTCTCTCTCGCTCTCTCCCACACGAACGCTTGTAGCCCCCTACTGTAAGCGCACCCGACCTAGGCGTAGGGCAACACGAAGGCCGCGGGTTTCCCCTTTGCTTGTTTCTTCCCCCCTTCGTGCTCCATCTCGCGCCGACCCATCTGGGCTAGGACACGCGGCGACAATTTACTCGTCGGTCCAGGGACCCCCCGGGGTCAAAACGCCGACAGTTGGCGCGCCAGGTAGGGGCCTGCTGCGTGTTGACGAATAGCTTCCCGTCAAGCTCCAGATGGGTAGTCTCCAGCAACCTTTCCAGCCCGGGACGATGCTCCGTTTCGAGAGTCTTGAGTTCATGTCCCTCGACGGCAGCTACAACATGATACTCCTTCCTCCGCCGCGCGACAGCGACAATGGCGGCCGTCAGCCCGCCCGCCGGCGGCGGAATCAACGACGTCTTGCCCACATGGCGGAAGAACAACATCCGGGTTTGTCCCGTCACCTCCCCCGCCGATGGAGGAGGAGGCGGGGCAACCATGGCCAAGCAGGAGGCGGCACCTCGTCGGCTGTCGAGCAAGTCGACGACGCCAGCGCCCCAGCGGGAGACATGTCGGGCTTCGACCTTGCGTCTGAGATGAAGACGAGCGTCGTTTCCCCGCAACACGCCAACCCCAAGCAGACGAACGACGCCAGCACGCTCGCGAAGGACTTGCTGGGCGTCGCCCTCGTACCTGAGACAACGGTGTAGTCCGCCCTTGACGCGACTTCGTCACCGCCCGTCGACCAAGAGGTACCGACCGATTCCCATCTCGTGCCTTTTGGATTCAGCTTCGACCCACCAAGCGACCTCGCTTCAGTGGAAGCTTTCATAGAGGCATGTACCAACCCTCTGGGGTACCATATGCGGTCGCCCTGGGACAGACTGACGGCCGTCTCGACCTACGGACCCTCGGGTTCCGAGGAAGATGACGAGCCCGACTTTTGTTGGGATTTCTCCGGGCTCGGTAACCCCTGTGCCATGCAGGACTTCATGACCGCATGCGACTACTGCCTCTTTGATTGTTCCGATGGTAGCCGCAGCTTCGGCGATGAAGACTGCGGCCCAAGTCGTGAATGTTTCCACGTCGATCTAGGGGGTCCCGACGAAGGCAACCATCTTGGTATGCCAGAAAACGGCGATCCCCCTAGGCATGCGCCTCGCGTTGACATCCTTCGGGAGCTAGCTGTGGTCCCAGTCCCTGCGGGGGGTCAGGACGCATAGCTCGAGCAAATCCACGAGATGCAGGCCAGGCTCGACGAGGGAGCAGGAACACTTGAGCAGTTCCGGTGGAACATCGGGCAGGATTGGGCAGACCAAGCTCCGGCCGGAGAAGTGCGTCATCTAGCCCAGGGCATCCAACACCGCATTGCCGACGGCGTCAGGGCAAGGCCACCACCGGCTTCTAGTGGGGTCGGCCAGAACCTGGCTGCAGCAGCAATACTACTCCGCGCGATGCCGAAACCATCGACCACCGAAGGGCGGCGTATCCAGGGAGAGCTCAAGAATCTCCTGGAGGATGCCGCGGTACGACGGGCCAAAAGCTCTGCCTCCCGAAGGCAGGGGTACCCCTCGGAGCATCGCGCCGCGACTTCCCAATTCGTGCGGGAAGCCTCGGTCCACACCGGGCGCACACGCAACACGGTGCTTGCGGCCCCGGGTCACCTCGGCAACGAGCACCACCACCGCAACTGTCGAGCCCACCTCGACGAGAGGGTGCGCCAAGGCTACCACCCCAGGCGTGGGGGACGCTACGATAGTGGGGAGGATCGGAGCCCTTCGCCCGAACCACCAGGTCCGCGGGCTTTCAGTCGAGCCATACGACAGGCGCCGTTCCCGACCCGGTTCCGAACCCCGACTACCATCACAAAGTACTCGGGGGAGACGAGGCCAGAACTGTGGCTCACGGACTACCGACTGGCCTGCCAGCTGGGTGGAACGGACGACGACAACCTCATCATCCGCAACCTCCCCCTGTTCCTCTCCGACACCGCTCGAGCCTGGCTGGAGCATCTGCCTCTGGGGCAGATCTCCTACTGGGACGACCTGGTCCAAGCCTTCGCCGGCAACTTCCAGGGCACGTACGTGCACCCTGGGAACTCCTGGGATCTCCGAAGCTGCCGCCAGCAGCCGGGAGAGTCTCTCCGGGACTACATCCGGCGATTCTCGAAGCAGCGCACCGAGCTGCCCAACGTCACCAACTCGGACGTCATCGGCGCGTTCCTCACCGGCACCACCTGCCGCGACCTGGTGAGCAAGCTGGGTCGCAAGACCCCCACCAGGGCGAGCGAGCTGATGGACATCGCCACCAAGTTCGCCTCTGGTCAGGAGGCGGTTGAGGCCATCTTCCGAAAGGACAAGCAGCCCTAGGGCCGCTAGCCAGAAGACGTCCCCGAGGCATTCACTCAGCGCGGCACCAAGAAGAAGAACAAGAAGAAGTCGCAAGCGAAACGCGACGCCACCGACGCGGACCTTGTCGCTGCCGCTGAGTACAAGAACCCTCAGAAGCCTCCCGGAGGCGCCAACCTGTTCGACAAGATGCTCAAGGAGCCGTGCCCCTATCATCAGGGGCCCATCAAGCACACCCTTGAGGAGTGCGTCATGCTTCGGCGCCACTTTCATAAGGCCGGGCCACCTGCGGAAGGTGGCAGGGCCCACAACAACGACAAGAAGGAGGATCGCAAGGCAGAGGAGTTCCCCGAGGTCCACGACTGCTTCATGATCTATGGTGGGCCAGTGGCGAACGCCTTGGCTCGGTACCGCAAGTAAGAGCGTCGGGAGGTCTGCTCGGTAAAGGTGGTGGCGCCAGTCTACCTAAACTGGTCCGACAAGCCCATCACCTTCGACCAGGGCGACCACCCCGACCGCGTGCCGAGCCCGGGGAAATATCCGCTCGTTGTTGACCCCGTCATCGGCAACGTCAGGCTCACCAAGGTCCTCATGGATGGAGGCAGCAGCCTCAACATCATCTACGCCGAGACCCTCGGGCTCCTGTAGATCGATCTGTCCTCGATCCGGACAGGCGCGGCGCCTTTTCATGGGATCATCCCCGGGAAACGCGTCCAACCCCTCGGACAACTCGATCTGCCCGTCTGCTTCGGGGCTCCCTCCAACTTCCAAAGGGAAACCCTCACGTTCGAGGTGGTCGGGTTCCGAGGAACCTACCATGCAGTACTGGGGAGGCCATGCTATGCCAAGTTCATGGCCGTCCCCAACTACACCTACCTCAAGCTCAAGATGTCGGGCCCCAACGGGGTCATCACCGTCGGCCCCATGTACCGACACGCGTACGAATGCGACGTGGAGTGCGTGGAGTATGCCGAGGCCCTCGCCGAACCCGAGGCCCTCATCACCGACCTGGAGAGCCTCTCCAAGGAGGCGCCAGATGCGAAGCGCCACATCGGCAACTTCGAGCCAGCTGAGACGGTCAAATCCGTCCCTCTTGACCCCAGCAACGACGCCTCCAAGCAGATACGGATCGGCTCCGAGCTTGACCCCAAATAGAAAGCAATGCTCGTCGACTTTCTCCGTGCGAACGCCGAAGTCTTTGCGTGGAGTCCCTCGGACATGCCTGGCATACCGAGGGATGTCACCGAGCACTTGCTAGATATCTGAGCTGGAGCCCGACCCATGAAGCAGCCTCTGCGCTGATTCGACGAAGAAAAGCGCAGAGCCATAGGCGAGGAGATCCACAAGCTGATGGCCGCAGGGTTCATCAAAGAGGTATTCCATCCCGAATGGCTTGCCAACCCTGTGCTTGTGAGAAAGAAAGGAGGGAAATGGTGTATGTGTGTAGACTACACTAGTCTAAACAAAGCATGTCCGAAGGTTCCCTACCCTCTGCCTCGCATCGATCAAATCGTGGATTCCACTGCTGGGTGCGAAACCCTGTCTTTCCTCGATGCCTACTCAGGGTATCACCAAATCAGGATGAAAGAGTCCGACCAGCTCGCGACTTCTTTCATCACTCCCTCGGCTCTGCAAACAATACCCATCACCGGGCCTTGCCCGAGGCGCCCTCGGCTCAGCCCGAGGCACCCTCGGCCCCCGAGGGTGAGGCACTGCGCATCGAGGAAGAGCGGAATGGGGTCATGCCTAATCGAAACTAGCAGACCCTGTACCTGCAATATCTCCACCGAGGAGAGCTACCCCTCGACAGAGCCGAAGCTCGGCGACTGGCGCGGCGCGCTAAGTCATTCGTCTTGCTGGGTGACGGGAAGGAGCTCTACCACCGCAGCCCCTCTGGCATCCTCCAGTGATGCATATCCATCACCGAAGGCTAGGAGCTCTTACAAGAAATACACTCGGGGGCTTGCGGTCATCACGCAGCGCCTCGAGCCCTTGTTGGAAACGCTTTCCGACAAGGTTTCTACTGGCCGACCGCGGTGGCCGACGCCACTAGAATTGTCCGCACCTGCCAAAGGGTGTCAATTCTACGCAAAGCAGACACACCTACCCGCTCAGGCTCTGCAGACAATACCCATCACCTGGCCGTTTGTTGTGTGGGGTCTGGACCTCGTCGGCCCCTTGCAGAAGGCGTCCGGGGGCTACACACACCTGCTGGTCGCCATCGACAAATTCTCCAAGTGGATCGAGGTCCGACCCCTAAACAGCATCAGGTCCGAATAGGCGGTGGCGTTCTTCACCAACATCATCCATCGCTTTGGGGTCCCGAACTCCATCATCACCAACAATGGCACCCAGTTCACCGGCAGAAAGTTCCTGGACTTCTGCGAGGATCACCACATCCGGGTGGACTGGGCCATCGTAGCTCACCCCATGACGAATGGGCAAGTAGAGCGTGCCAACGACATGATTCTGCAAGGACTCAAGCCACGGATCTACAACGACCTCAACAAGTTCGGTAAGCGATGGATGAAGGAACTCCCCTCGGTGGTCTGGAGTCTGAGGACAACGCCGAGCCGAGCCACGGGCTTCACACCGTTCTTTCTAGTCTATGGGGCCGAGGCCATCTTGCCCACAGACTTAGAATACGGTTCCTCGAGGACGAGGGCGTACGACGACCGACGCAACCAGGCCAACCGAGAAGACTCACTAGACCAGCTGGAAGAGGCTCGGGACATGGCCTTACTACACTCGGTGCGGTATCAACAGTCCCTGCGACGCTACCACGCCCGAGGGGTTCGGTCCCGAGACCTCCAGGTGGGCGACTTGGTGCTTCGGCTGCGACAAGACACCTGAGGGTGCCACAAGCTCACGCCTCCCTGGGAAGGGCCATTCATCATCGCCAAGATTTTGAAGCCCGGAACATACAAGCTGGCCAACAATTAAGGCGAGGTCTACAGCAACGCTTGGAACATCGGACAGCTACGTCGCTTCTACCCTTAAGATGTTTTCAAGTTGTTCATACACCTCATTTACATACGCCAATAAAGTCTAACCATCAAGGAAGGGTCAGCCTTGCCTCGGCAAAGCCCGACCCTCCCTCGGGGGCTAGAAGGGGCAAACCCCCTCTGCGTCAAAATTTTCCTCGAAAAAAGTCTTCCATCAAAACGACTTTCGCGTCTCCCGGCTATATTAGTAACAGGACCCCAAGAAACGAATAAGAGTGCATGTAAGTGGCAAGGCCGACCGAGCCGAGGGACTCCTACGCCTCTGGGATACGGATACCTCACTCGTCGCCTACCATGAAAAATAACTCTTACTTGGGTAAGCAATCCTGCTACTGACGAACGAGTCCGGATACGCAAAACAGGAGGAAAGAGACACAACCTTATATTACGATGATAAAGTGTTCGGGCCTCGGCGGCCGCAAAAGACACATATGCATTCAAAATAAACTGCTCCAGCAGAATCAGGCGTCGCCCGGAGAAGGAGCCGTGCCCTCGGCTTCGTCCCCACCCTCGGCGAGATCCGCCCCGGCCTCAGACGACGGCGCAAGCGGGAGGATCTCTGCTTCGAAGGTGGTCGCCAGCACCGCGCTTGGGCCCATGGCGGCCGCGTCAAGCCTCTGGACTTTGGCCAGGGCAGCTTCATCTTCGTCGGGAAGGCAATACCCCTCGCTGACCCGCTCCAGATCCACGTCGTAGTGGGAAGCGAGCATAGCGAAGGCCCGCCTGACGCCGTGATGCAGCGCCTCGCGGAGTCTACCGCGCGCGTGGTCACCCAAGGCCTGCAGGCGACTCTGAGGGGAGCTTCCTGAGGCGACGTCGTCGAAACCAAAGACCCGGCAAAAGGCCGAGATGGCCTCGGACATGGCCGCGTGGTCGGCCTCCCTCTGCTCGGCCGCCTGGGCAAGTGCCTTGGTGGACTCATCGAGGGCAGACTCGAGCTCTGCAAACAGCCAAAGCAGAAGACTTCAAACATGAGTTGAGGAACGAAGCTGAATCAAAATCTTAAAACAGCCAAGACATGCCTTCGGCTCGGGCACGCTGCTCCGAGGATGCGGCTTGGGCCACGGCTAGGTCTGCCGCAAGGGCTCTGGCCCGAGCAGACGCCTCGGCTAACTGGACTCCAAGGGCCTCAGCCCGGCTTTCAGCCTCGGCGGCCCGGCCCCGAGATTGGTCCCACTCGCCGATGACCTGGCCAAGCTCCAACTGCTGCCTCTGCGCCTCTGCGCGTGCCGCCGCTGCCTCTGCTCCCAGATCGACACAGAGCAACCGAAGGTCCGCCACCTCGGCGCTCCATTGGGAGAGGCGCTCGGTAGCCCTGGCAAGCGTGGTCCTCAGGGACCACAGCGAACCCCAGACATCGGCCTCGCGGCGGATGAACGACGACTTGGCGGCGCTCAGATCCGTCAGATCCTGAGGAAAGGAAGCGGGGCGTCACAAAGAATGCCTTGATCATGTGAAAGGTATGCTTGAAATCATTACCTGGAGGATCTTGGGAACGTCCCTGCAAAGGACCTCCAAGGTCGACTGAAGCGACCCCACCGTTGCCTCGGCACACTCACGAAGCTCGTCCCAAGACTGCTCCTCTCGCTCATCGTCCAGAACAAAGAGGGGATCCGAAGCCCCACTGGTCCAGAACCGGAGCGACTGACGCCGCCCGTCGGGACTGCGCCGCGCGGGGACGAGGTTGCCGCTCCCCAGGACGGGTCGCGGTTTCGTGCCCCCCTCCTCCGAGGCACCAAGTAGCGACGCCTCGGCCATCTCAGCATCAGCGGCGACGGGTGGCTCCATGGCCAGAACGGCAACCACCTCGGTAGAAGCCAGTGCCAGCGCCGGCAACACATCTGGTGGGCTCGAGGCCGCAGCCGCGCCAGCAGTCTCCCTCGGCACGACGGTCGCCTCGACGGAGGAGTCGGCCTCAGGAGCTCGCCCCACGACAACTTGTGCCGCCTGGGCCCCCCGCTTTGGGGCATCTTGTAAGAAGGCCAGCTGGCCGGCGAGGCCCGGTGCGGCACTGGCTGCAGAAGCCGGCGCCGTTTTGAGGGCCTTCCGGGGAGCCAGACCGGTCGAACCATGCCTCCGTTTGCTGGGAAGAAAAGGAAGAGCAGGATCAGGACACACGAAGGAGGAGCCAGGACGAAGATATCCTAAGATACTTACCCACTCCGGGCCATGGTCAATCGTGCCTGTGGGGAGGTCTCTCGAGCCTCGATCCCCGAAGGTACCACCGAGGTCAGCCCCGCTGCCGGCTTCAGCACCATCCTTGCCTTGGGCGCCCGAGGCACCAGAGGGACGGACTGCCCAGGCGCAGCCACGACGACCCGAGGATCAGCCTCCTGCGCAGTCGGCACGGGCAACGGTTCTTGGGGAACAGGCGGCTCGGCCTGACTCCCCGGGGTCACCTCAACTACCTCGGCCAAGGGGTCAAGTACCCCCTCGGCCTGCCCCCGTTCTTCGAACCGGGACCCCGACGTCCAGGCCCCGGATACCGACGGCGCCAGCCCGCTCGGGGGCTAGCTCGACGACCCCTGGCCCAGCCTCAGATCCGCGCTGAGGCCAAGGCGGGCAGCCATGTCATCGTCTTCATCATCGTCTTCATCGTCGTTGTCGTCATCAGGCATCTCCGGCGACGGCTCCCTCGGGAGCCCATCCCTCTCCTATCGACGACAAAGACTTTCCAAGGCATCCCGAGCCCGCATCCGCTCGCGGGCCTGAGCCTTCTTCGCGTCCTTCTTCTCCTTCCTCTTCTCCGCGGCGACCCTCCGCGCAGCTCGGTCCACCGCGTCCTCCGGGACCGGTGGCAGGGAAGGCTTGTGAAACCCCGCCTCCTGGAGATGAACGAAAAGTCTCGGCTGTGAGAACCAAGGGCAATCCGACACAAGAAGGAAGAAGGAGCGGACACTCACCAGGGACACACACCCGCGATCGGGACGCATCGAGAGCTGGGAAAAGGCGTCGGCGTCTAACTTCCCTACCGTGCCAGCTACCCGCCTGTGGAGGTCGTCGGCGGGAAGGGGGTCCGAGGACATCTGCAAACCCTCCAAGTCGACCCCCGGCATCATCTCCCAAAGCGGCAGCCGCCGCTCCGTCAAGGGGAGCACCCTTCGGCGATGAATGGCGGCAACCACCCCCGCGGCGGTGAGCCCTCCTTCTCGTAGCTCCTCCAAGGCCTTCAAAAGGGGCTGGAGATTCTTCTGCCTCTCGCGCGGGGCCCCGTAGCGCAAGTTATTGGCGGCGGCAGTCACCACTCGTTGAGAAAATGAAGGGAGCCTCCCGTCGTCGTCTCGGAGATAAAACCACCGGCGCTGCCACCCTTTGTTCGAAGACGCGAGGATGGCAGGGATGTACTGCAGCGCCCGCGCCTGCCTCAACTGGAAGATGCAGCCACCGGCCCGCACCGCCATGCGAACTCTTCTTTCCCCCGTCGACGAGGCAAAAAGCTCCGCGGAGAAGAGATGGGTCCACAGGTCCCAGTGGGGGGCAATCCCTAAATATCCTTCGCAAACCGCCACGAAGATGGCTGCTTGCGAGATGGAGTTGGGACTGAGATTGTGCAGCTCCACCCCGTAGACATGCAGAATCGCCCGCATAAAACGGCTTGCCGGGACTCCGAACCCCCGCTCGTGAAAGGAGACGAAGCTCAGCACATACCCCGGCGGTGGGGACGGGGCGGCTCCGCTCTAAGGGGCCATCCACTCCAGCTGCGAGTCACCGGAGAGAGGGCGAAGCAAACCATCAGCAATAAGGGCCTCCAGATCATCCGTTGTGACGGTGGAGAAAGGCCACGGGTCGCGCGGCGAAACAACGGTCACCCGGTCGGCCATCACCAAGCAGAAGAGGTGGCGACGGAGAGGACGAGGTGCGCGGTTTCCTTTCTCTGGCTATTCCCTCGGGTTGCGAAAACCTAAGTGGGAGGCGAGCAGCAGAGTAAAGAACCATCACCGGTCCCTCTCCCGAATATATATAAAGGCCCAGGCGAGACCCGTTCAACACTTCGCCCGAACCCGCCGCGAGATTCAAAACTCAAAGCGAGACGCCCGTTCCTCGAACGGCTCGCGCACGCACAACGGCTGCCCCGCGAACCACTCGTCCCGTCGCATTAACTCCGCGGCAGGACAGGCGGCACCTTTGGCAGGCAAAGCAGGCGACGCTTCACCTCCGCCATGATGACCGCGTCAAAAAAGGTGCGCCACGTCATTCGATTTCGTATCCTTTTCCGCTTCCTCTTTCTCTCTCTTGCTACAGGGACCGGGAAAGGGGATACTCTGAAAAGGATCCTTCTCCACGAAGGAAGCGGGCCTCGAGCCCCCCTACTGATCAGAGGTTCGGAGGCTGGCCCCTCGGAAGGGTTCAATAGCCGCCTCAGAGCGCTCGGGCTTCGCGCCCACTACTGGTCAGAGGTTCGAAGGCTGGCCCCTCGGAAGGGTTCAACGGCCGCCTCAGGCCACTCGGGCTCCGCGCCCACTACTGATCAGGGGTTCGTAGGCTGGCCCCCGAAGGGTTCGATAGCCGCCTCAGAGCACGCAGAGCGAGGGATGACTCTAGGTACGTTCGATACACAACCAAGGCTCGGGCTACGCTCCCGAGGTACCCTAGGACATTTCTGAGACCAACGGGAACGATTTCGTAACGGAATCCCACTAGAGGGAGGCATCGAGCCCTCGGACCCCGTCAAAAGGGGACCGGGTCCGGCGAATCACCCGCAGGTACTTTTGGAGCGCGCCTCCGGGCCACTAGCCGACCCCTAACGAATGGGGCACGGGCGTCCACTCAGATTACCCGTTAGCAACTCACTAGAGACACCATGTTCGGCGCCCTCCGAGGGCAGCATGGCGCTTTCCTCCCCTCCTCCTTGCGGAAAGGCGACGCAGGGGCATATGAAAAAAGCCGAGTCTGTCCTTGACCGTCCTCTCGCTCTATGCGGAGGCTCGGGGGCTGCTCTCGCAAACCCGGCTCCGGCCAAACCCTTGACAGCGTCAACATACCAGCCCGAGAACTTGGGACTCGACTATGCACCCGGGCTACGGCCAGTTCGCATGAGGGAACAACCAGACCAGCCGAAGCATCACGAAACGCGCTAAGACCTCGAAGGAGTCAAACCACTCCTCTGAGGCCTCGAGGGCTACACCCGGTGGGTGCGCTCGTGCGCACCCACCAGAACGAAACGCAACCGAGAAAAGCCGGTCCCCTTGCAAAAAAGTGCGACAAAAGCCTCCAAGCGAGTATCAACACTCCCTTCGAGGCTCGAGGGCTACTGTCGGGGACCATAATTAGGGGTACCCCCAAGACTCCTAATCTCAGCTGGTAACCCCCATCAGCACAAAGCTGCAAAGGCCTAATGGGCACGATTAAGGTCAAGGCTCAGTCCACTCAAGGGACACGATCTTGCCTCGCCCGAGCCCAGCCTCGGGCAAAGGCAGCCGACCCCGGAGGATTCACGTCTCGCCCGAGGGCCCCCTCAAGCAACGGACACACCTTCGGCTCGCCCGAGGCCCAGTCTTCGCAGAGAAGCAACCTTGGCCAGATCGCCACGCCAACCGATCGTATCGCAGGAGCATTTAATGCAAGGATCGCCTGACACCTTATCCTGACGCGCGCTCTTCAGTCGACAGAGCCGAAGTGACCGCAGTCACTTCGCCGCTCCACTGACCGACCTGACAAGAAAACAGCGCCGCCTGCATCGCTCCGACTGCTGTGCCACTCGATAGAGTGAGGCTGACAGCAGCTAAGTCCAGCCTCAGGTGACATAGGAAGCTCCGCCTCGCCCGACCCCAGGGTTCGGCCCCCGTCTCGGCCTCGGAAGATGGACTTCGCCTCGCCCGACCCCAGGGCTCGGACTCAGCCTCGGCTTCGGAAGATGGACTTCGCCTTGACCGACCCCAGGGCTCGGACTCAGCCTCGGCTCCGGAAGACGATGGACTCCGCCTCGCCCGACCCCAGGGCTCGGACATAGCCTCGGCCTCGGAAGACGGTCTCCGCCTCGCCCGACCCCAGGGCTCGGACTCAACCTCGACCTCGGAAGACGGACTCCGCCTCGCCCGACCCCAGGGCTCGGACTCAGCCTCGACCTCGGAAGACAGACTCGACCTCGACCTCGGAGGAATCGCCACCTCGCCCAAACTCGGGTCCGGACCGGCCACGTCGCCAGGGGGGCCATCATTACCCTACCCCTAGCTAGCTCAGGCTACGGGGAACAAGACCGGCGTCACATCTGGCTCGCCCCGGTAAACAAATAATGATGGCGCCCCGTGTACTCCATGACAACGGCGACTCTCAGCCCCTTACGGAAGCAAGGAGACGTCAGCAAGGATTCGACAGCCCCGACAGCTGTCCTTCCGCAGGGCTCCAGCTCTCCTCCGACGGCCACGACATCACATGAACAGGGTGCCTAAACCTCTCCGACTGCCACGACGGCATGTACTTAGGGCTCTAGCTCCTCTCTGCTAGACACGTTAGCACACTGCTACACCCTCCATTGTACACCTGGACCCTCTCCTTACGCCTATAAAAGGAAGGTCCAGGGCTCTCGTACGAGAAGGTTGGCTGCGCGGGAGAACGGGCCGGCGCATAAGGCTCTCGCTCTCTCTCGCTCTCTCCCACGCGAACGCTTGTAACCCCCTACTGCAAGTGCACCCGACCTGGGCACAGGGCAACACGAAGGCCGCGGGTTTCCCCTTTGCCTGTTTCTTCCCCCCTTCGTGCTCCGTCTCACGCCGACCCATCTGGGCTGGGACACGCGGCGACAATTTACTCGTCGGTCCAGGGACCCCCCCTGGGTCGAAACGCCGATAAGTTTAAATCATTATGACTTAGTAATCAAGTTTCAATTTATATTGAGATACTTAAGCATTTCAAAAAAAACATACACGCTTTTGTTTACTTCTAATTTTTCACTAATTGTTCTTATAATTATAAAATATGTGTCATTTTAGCATCATATGAAACTATCTAATTTGGGACTAGAATTTTTATGAGGCATGGGTAATAACAATTTATGACTAATATATAAATTTCACATGCCCAGATTTTATATTTTATTTACTACAAAAATAACAAGCTGTTAATGCAATAAAGCTTGTGAGAGCAAGTTAATTCTAAAATTAATTATTTTCTGTGGATGCATGACCATATTGAGCTTCCTTAGGCTACTATAATCTCATACAAGGACAGTGGAACATTATTTTCCATTTTTACATTCATATATTATTTATAAACCATTTAAAACTACTTAATGTGCATCAAGCAAGTTAAATCACTAACTCAATCATACATGCACCAAAATTCATGATATTTTTACCAGTCACCAATCATCACACCAAGAGTCTACTGTATAAATTTCAACCCATTTGGAGGACTGGAGCTACAGATCCAAAAATAACAAGCAAATCAATCTTCTTTTCTCTATTTAACTTGTTTTAATTAACACACCAAGAAAACTGTGAACATATAAGTTTTGTATTTTTCCTTGATGGAGTATGACAACATCTAACTAACAAAATAGGTTTCATCATTTTTGGATTTTTATAAATAAAATTATGGAGAGAAGCAAGTTCGTTTATTCTCTAAACCAGTTTTTAATTACGAATTTCTACAGAAAAACTTTTCCACTAAAACATGCCAACCTATAGATCTAATAGTTAGAGCATTTCATAAGGAAGCCAACAAAACAAATTTCGTGATTTTTGGAGCTCTGAAACTCGAGATATGATTTTTTGAACACAATACATAAATCTGAAATTTCCAGCACACTCACATCCGTCCCTGGGCCCATTTGTCATTGGCTCAGGGAGTCATCTTCTTCCTCCATCTCATGCATGTACAGGAACATGGCATGGAGGGGGGTCGGCCATGGCACATGGCGCTCAGCCAAGGGCCACCGCACGTCCGGGAGGGGCTCGGTCGGTCCTAGGCAGCCACTCTCGGCCGGCTCGGCGCGAGCAGAGGGGAGCACGGCGATGAAGAAGCCGAGCAGGAGATCTAGGAGTGGCCATGGAAGACAAGCTCGATGTGGGGAAGAAGGCTGGTGTGTTCCTGTGCGCGGGGTAGAGAGGAGGTCTCATGGTTGGAAGAAGACTCGTGTGCTGGGAGGGAGGAGTGGCGTGGGGGAGAAGGGAGAAGGCAGACTGCTGCCATTTATGGAGGAGAAGCTCCAGAGCACGGCTGCCACGTTTCTCCATTGCAGCAATTCGTCGAACACGTGGTGAGTGCTATAGTAGCGACATTGGGCGGCCATTTTTGGCATTTTCTGCTTGGATTCGGACATGGGTCACTGTAGCAAAGATATTTCCCACGCAATACTCTACAAGTTTGATTAAGGGTTCTCAGCCATTTGCTAACTAGATTAAGAGATAATTAAGTCCAAAGTTGCTACTGTCAGAGGGTTAATTTCACCTAAAGAATGGATGTCAAACCTTGTCAAAATGGGTCGGATGCATGCCATCTTTTGATATGATGTGCCTCCATTAGTTACTAACAACTTTTATATTTGGTGAAACTCAAGTTGTTTAACAAATTTTAGGGAACGCGAGATGTCGACCCGAACGACACTGATTTCAGACAGAATAATTCGAATCCTGAAATCAGATTTTTATTCTATCTTGATGGCACTGTTTGAGATACTTAGAAATTGAATCAAGACTTTGTTTATATATGAAATTTATTGTATAACACAGGTTCTACAATTTTTATTAAAGGTCAAACCTCATATCTTGAATATAAATCAAAGTTTTACTTTGGTCAAGGTAGCATCATTATAAAGCTTCAAATTATACTTTTAAGGCAATCGGACTATTTTCTTGACATTTTCTTGGCATGGACCCTCAATAACTTTTGTTGTAGAGTTCACATAGAGTTGTTTGAGCAAGATGGCAAGACTTGGTTGAATTTCAAAATTTACATTTGTTCAAACGAGAAGATTCAAGCTAGTATAGGAGTTATCTTTTTATGTGACCATTTGTTTAAAACTTTGAGAAATCTTTAGAAGACACTTGATAGATAGAGATGAATGATGATATAGATATAACAAGTCGATTTACAAAAGAATTAATTAGAGGTTCGCACAACAGAGATTCCGCTGAATGCGGATTCGGACTACGTATTTGGATGTAGACTGACTATCAAGAAAGCAGATTCGGACACCGATTGGATAACATAACAACTATCGAGAGTCCGAATAAATGAGTCTGGACGGGAGTTGTGAGACGAGATTGACTTTCGAATTTGCATTTGCTTTAAGAAACAAAAGTTTTAACAGGCTCCAAATTTGGCTATTCTTGAGATCGAATAATTCCCAAACTTGGTGAAACTTTCATGAGTAACATTATAAATGGAGATAAATGTGCTAAAGAGATAGAAATTTTCACTGAGCATTCGAGATTAGGATAAATCTCCCGACATAACACGAAATAGACACCTGGGGTGTCACAAATATTTCTTATTCACGGCACGTTCACTCTTCTCAGGCCATTCAAACAATTAATCTAAATTGGGTGTGCCTTTTGCAATGGATATTATCATTCTTATGTCCTGGACAATTTGGAAGCAACGAAATTCATGTTTATTCAAATATGTGGATTCTACTGTTTGATTATACCTTGTTGCCACACATTGGCAAACTCACTTACTATATTCATTTATGTAATGTAAAGTCTGGTGTACTATTATAACTTTTATCCTTTTTAATATATTCTAGTAGGGGGCTTCGCCCCTTCTGTTTCATCAAAATGGAAGACTTGAGCACCATGACTCTTAGGCTTGTAATTGGCAAGCTTGTGGCATTTGAAATGTCCAAGAAAATGGATCAAGAGAAGACCACTTCATCAAGCAAGGGCATTGCTCTCACATGTGAAGAGAACAGAAGGATGAAGGGCAAGAAGCAAATTGAAAGCTCAAGCTCCTCAAGCCAAGATAAAGAATATGAGAACTATGATGATGATGATGATGATGATGATGATGATGATGATGATGATGATGATGATGATGATGATGATGATGATGATGATGATCAACCTTTCATCTCATCCTCCAAATAAGATGAAAAAACAATCTGATGGGTTAGAAAAGTAATGAGGATGATTCATAAGATAAATCTCATGGGTGTCCTCATTCAAGTAGAAGACATCCTATTCAACGTTGATAGAAAAGAACAAAGAAAGAAGGGATGCTTTGAATGTGGGGAGAAGGGTCACTATTGAGAAAATTGCCCAAACAAGACCACACCCAAGAAAAAGAGGGGTAAACACCAAGCTCTAACTTCAATCAAGACTTAGGATGAAGCAGCAAGTGAATATAAAGTCCAACATAGGAGACATGGCCACCATCGCTCTACATCATGGTCATCGGACAAATGCCTTATGAAACAAGGTAACACGCATGATTCACCCTTTAATTTGTATGACAATGATACTGGTAGCAAAAATGATACCCTCTACACAAGAACTTGTGCATGCCATTTTTTAAAGAGGTTTGCACCAAATAAAAAACTCAGTTAAAATTGCTAAAATCTAAATTTGTTAGCTCACAAAAGTTTTATTAAAATTTGCTAGAATAATATGAAACCTTTGAAAATTTAAATGTTGATCTATCTAATAATTTGCTAGAATAATATGAAAACTTTGGAAATTTAAATGTTAAGTTATCTAACAAAATTGAGCAATTAGAAGCTCGTGCAAACACACCTATCGATAAGTTATTAATTAAAAATAATGAAAAAAATTAAAAGAAAATTTAGGTAGCTCACAAGATGTTATTGATAATTTTCTAAGAAAAATGGAAATCCTTAGCATACATAATAATGAGCTATCTTGCAAGCTTGAAAACACCGGTTGCACTCCCAAGACACCTAAAATTGAAACTACTAAAATTGAAAAAAGGATGCCTCTATTGGTTTACATGATATAAACTCACCCCCTTAAAAACAAGTATGCATAAAAATGTCATTGTAGAAACATGCTTAAAAGAAATTGCAAGGGAAAATAAGGAGCTCAAGCAAGAAGTGGCTCGCATTACAAGGGACTTGACTAAAAAGAAAGGCAATGCCAAGAAAGCTCAACTTCATTTGGATAACACCATTGAGGGACTTAAGAAGTCTTATGAAGGAGAAATTATGGTTTGTTGGGTGTGCTATAAGAAAGGCAACAAGTCCTATCAGTGCAAGATAAAGATTGGGGAGAAAATCTAAAGAAAACAAGCAAGCTCTCCAACACTAACACCAAAAGGGTAAACAAAAAAGCTACCTCACCATACCTTCTCAAGAAGAAAAAAATGACAAGGTGATAGCCATCAAGATGAGAAATCAAGCCAATAAGAAAAGGGTCAAACAAATATGGGTGCCAAAGGAGATTATTTCAAAACTAGAGAGCACTAATAAGGTTTGGATCCCATTAGGGAAGTGAGAAGTCCAATAGACTTCGAGGAATTTGAAGACTTGGAATAGTTGTGATGTATATCATGGGGTACATCATATTGGTTCAATATTATTGCCAAGTGGGTTAGTGAAAGTTATGGGCCCAAATTCCCCACCCATACTAAAGTAACTAGATTTATTAATTCTTGTTTGAGATATGTGTACCTTTCTTTAAGTATCTAGTTTATCTTGTATACCCAGTTTTGCTTTCAATTAATATTTATTTTCAATTGATTAATAACCATACATAGACTAGGTTAATCATACGGTATTACGGTATGATTCCTTAGTTGAATTCATACCCTTGGAGCAAACCAACATGGTTTAAAATGATTAGAAGCATGACACGTAGCTTGTCTAAATTTCCTAACAAATGATATCAATCATTTCATGTTGCCAATCTTCATTTAGCAACATTTAGCTTATATGTACCGAATTTCAAATTATGGACAACAAACCCCTAAATATCACTTAAGGTAATGCTCATGTGACATTATCCGTTTTATGGTATCTTTACCTTAAAAGTCCAAGTGCATGTCCCCTGCGAGTATTCAAAACTTGTATGCACATGTTTAGGGGAAGGTTACTATATAGTTTAGTTTTTTTGAGACTAACACTTTTTAAGTCTATTATGTGTATAGTAGTCTCATTGAAGGATAATGGAAATCCCCAAAGAAAGACAATGTTCTTCCACTGCATATATATATATATATATAGACTATAATGATATGTTAGTATTTATACACCCCCTCTTAATGTGTATATGGCTTTTATTTCTTTTGGTACCTATAGATATTTCTTATCATATAAATATGCATACATATAGGGAGAGTCTAGTATATATAACAAATGTCTAATTCTTTTGATCCACTCATGTTTTTAACTTAGAGTTTTCTAAAGGGTAAAAGTTTCCAATAGGGGGAGAATCTTTTCCAAAATGGGGGGAGATGTCTTATCCAAAGGGGGATTTTTTTCAAGGTGGAAAAAACTTTTTGAGGGACCACGAGCTTTAGGCCCTTTCTAAGTGCTTCAATGTCTTCCTTTTGATGTTGATTCCAAAGGGGGATTTTGAGGACCAAAAGCAATCCCAACTTATCAAATGCTAAAACCACTATGTTGGAGGGTGAATCCCCCTAGCTGGGTAGCGGAGTGCACCTGCCCTGGTCCTTAGACGAGGAGTAGGCTTAGGTGTTTGCCTGGCCTTACAGATGGACACAAGAACACAATGGTTTAAAGTGGTTTAGGTCACTGGAGCGTAATACCCTACATCCACTTTGAGTATTATTGCTTGAGAACTTGAGAGTCATAGGTCTGAGTGTGAATCGACCTGCCCACTATGGAGCAAGTGTCCTCCATTTTATAGTCCAAGGGAGGCTCGTTACAAGGGAGCTTGGGCCCCGACAGGTGTAGGAGTATTTACAATATAGAACATGAATAGTCGGATAGAGCTAACAACGCTAGATCTACTTGAGCGTGTATCCCTTCTTGGTCGTCGCGCAAGCTCCTGACATCCTATCCTCCTGTTTTGTCTAAACAAAGTACGCACGCAGCCCTTGTGTTAGGTTGCGACATAGTCTGATACATTTTCATGCGTAGGCATGGGCGGTGTCGTCACGTATCTTCCATTTGTCCCTTCATGCCTCGGTAATGCAGGAAGAACAGTGAACTCTTAATGAAGGGCACCCAAATGACACATTGAGTCAATGCTCCTGCCTCGGTAACATGCGGGTAACAGTAAAAGTCGCATGTTACAGACTTGGCACACCACACACATTTAATGCAAGGGGTACACTACCTGTTGTTGGTGTGGGTAAGTATGCATCCCATCTGCACCTAATGCTGGTGGGCCCTTATGCTAGAGGCTTATGTCGGGTATGTCTTGTCCATGCATCGACACCGGACCTCTAACTGGACAAAGGGTTGGCCTAGGAATAAGCGATGACACGACATTCCCAAGCCTCCCCAGATTGTGCGCCCGGACCGCATCCAAGGGGATCTAGGCTCTGGCCACACTAGTCGTACCAGTCCGGACACATGACGAAATCGGACCTCACCTGGCCCGTGGTCTAGATAGTATTTTCTAGGCTCGGAGTTACTTCGAAGGCTTGGTGCTGTAGCTAGAGAGTGTCCTCTTCTCCAGGGTCTTGTGGTTCCTCTTGACCCCTTTCTCTAGGGCTGAAGATGTTGATTCTTCCCTTTATGGGACTTGATGGAGGTGTGATCCAGCCTAGGAGATGAACCTGGCCTAGCCACGACTCCTTATGGCGGGCCGTAGCCCAGCGTTGGGATAGATGCATGTGAAATCCTCAATGGTAGCCATTGGGGTCTCACCTTGACATAGCAGGAGTGGGTAGCCCATATTTAAGGTACCGATAGAGGCCCCAAGCCTACCTTGGGTGAGACGGTGAACCCGCAGGTGGGGCCATTCCTGCGTCTTGTTCTAGAAATGCTAGTCTTCCGTAGCAACATTGTGCATGTAGCCTTACTGCTGAGTTGGTTGCTTGTCGGCATACTATTGTTGTTGCATAAGAAAAAAGAGAGTGGTCTTTGCCCCCGTGTTTATTCGATGTGGGAAATCAAGAGTTTCTCTTTTTCTGGCTCTCGACCACTAAGGCTCCCTAGAGGTTATCCTAGACGTGGGGTGTTACCTTTAGGCTAGCGAGCTACTCCAGAGTATGGTTTAGTAATAGTGCTTAGGATCGTACCCTCGGGATCCTAGCTTTGCTATACTCATTCTTTTGAATTATGTAACCATGTTTTTTGCGGGGCGGAGTTCATGAGATCCGACCCTTAATTTTGAATGAGGCGTAAGCCTTTTAGGTTCCTGGTCCGGAAAGTACAAAGTTAGCTATTCTAGGGTTGTGGAAGGTGTAGACTTACGGTACATGACTAGGCTAAGTGGCTACGCAACTCCGTACTGCCCGTGAGAATGTGGACTTTTCCTTTAGACCAGGTGCCAGTCAGCATATGCCTTGTTCAGTATTAAGTGGGAACATAAACTGAGCGGCAATACTAGTTATATAATCCAGATTTCTTGATAAAATTGAAGCTAAGAATTTCGAGAGGGGTACAGAAAGAGAAAGCATACCTTAGGCAAAGATATGATGATGGATCTGATTCATCAGGACTGAACTAGGAGCAAAACCCATACTCATTTTCTGGATGTGCGAGATCTTGCATAGAGGTCCCGAAAAGGTATAGGTTTATATGGTCGGCTCTTACCGGGCTGGACCATAGAGGGCGCTAGATACTAGGGTTATGCAAGTGACCTTACCGGACTATGGATCGTATATTATCATACTAGGTTTATGGGACCGGACCCCTACCAGGTTGTTCCTAATGTGAACGCCTCCAACTGTGGTTATCAACTATCTTCTCTTTTTTCCCTTTTCCTGGAGCTCTGGTAGCTACGGATGTTCGAGGCTACCATAAGGACAGGGATCGTCCCTGAATCTGGTCCAGGATCAAAGGTCAGCAATGTTCCCTTAGGGCCTTTACTTTGTTGTAATCAATCCTCTAAATCACGCACTTAACCTTGTCGAGCCTAGTTTTGAAACCGGCCCCTTGAATCTAAATGGAGTTTGGATCCCTAAGTACTTGATCCAAAAGATACTAAGTCAGCTATTCTAGGGTAGTGGAAGGTGTAGGCTTACGGTACGGGACCAGGCTAAGCGGCTACCTAGCTCCGGACCACCCTAGAGAATGTGGACTCTTCCCTTAGACCGAGTCCTTAGGAATACATTCCTCAATCATCATCAAGCGGGACTCCAAACATGGTGCAAGACAAACTACATAATTCAGTTTTCATGATTATAATAGAAGCATAGATCCTTAGGGTTACATAGCTTGCAAAAAGGAAAAGAAACCGATGGATGAGAACGTATTCTTCCTTCATAACTGGGCACCAGAGATCTGTGTACCAGAGGCCAGGTTTATAAGGGTGGATCCTACTGATCCGGACCACAGATGGTGCTAGAGACCGGGTTTACATGAGCGAATCTTACCAAACTGGATACAAATAAATGCTATACTATTACAAATGAAGAGTTTGTTCTTATACTACCTTACAGATGGAAGGTACGAGGCTGACCTATGCAGGGCGCGCACTACCTACCCGAGTTAAAGGGTGAGCAGTGGCCTGCTCTGCCTTGGCAATATACAAGGGCAACACTTTGAAAGCGGTTGTTGGTAGCTACCCCGAGCGCCATGAGCTTGTGTCGTGGCCGATGAGCTGAGCCTTGGTGATGCTAGGCTTTATGGGAGGCCAACGCATTGGAATGTATAGGCATTGACACTGCTCCACATTTTGAATTCAAAAGGTAAGCACCAGCTTGTGCTGCCCTGGTGATGGTCGAGGATGGGGCTCAGCTAGAGGCAACGAACGCTTGGCTGTCATGGGCACAACATTTGTCGGCGCTCCTCATGCCCTACTGGAGCCATTATTACCCTTTAGACTTGAAGGGTAAGAAGCAACCCTTTCTGCCTTGGGGATAGCCAAAGGCAGTGCTTGGGGGAGAGGGTCAGCAAGACCTCAAACGCCATTAACTCGAGGCTACTAGTTGACATAGCCTACCCCGAGTGCCATGGGCTTGTGTCATGGTTAACAAGCTGAGCCGTGACGTGGAGCCTAGTAGTAGGCCGACACGGTGGACCGTGCAGGTATTAGCATTGCACTGCCCTTGAAACACCACCAGTGCGAGTGCTAGGTCTCAAGATAGGACCACCATGAACAATGGAGGGTTTGGGCAAGGCCGCGGTCCATGCTTGGTTGAGGGAGATGGCCACTTCGAGCCCATTGTGGGCCCTGGCCTTGCCTTTGTAAGGCCCCTAGCGGATAGGTCGCCTCCACCACGGTGAGGTTGGTGAAGGTACAACCTTTACTGGCTTGTTTGCTGGGCTTCACTAGTGTAGTTGGAGCCAAAGCACTTCATGGGTCTTGGTTGGAGGCTGGTAGCGAGGGCTGCTTCGTCCGCTAGGGGCAGGGCGTAAGCCAACGCAACAGGCCATTGCGACTTACAGTGCGCCCCATGGCACCTTACCAATGGATTCTAGGGAGAAAAAACATGTTAACAAAAGCATAGTCCTTGTTGTCAAGGCTTCCTGAAACCCATTGGCAAGTATAAGAAGTCACTCCTCGGGATTGAGGGCGATAGCTCCAT
This sequence comes from Zea luxurians, assembly GCA_029449295.1. Lineage (NCBI taxonomy): Eukaryota > Viridiplantae > Streptophyta > Magnoliopsida > Poales > Poaceae > Zea > Zea luxurians. Next base: position 35,053,570 of record JAOPSE010000001.1, on the reverse strand, counting down.
GCACCATGGAACAAAGTGGCCGACCTGTGGGGTCTTTCCCTTCGGTGCTTGGCTGTTGGTCGACGGTAGCCACCTCAAGCGCCACTATGAGCAGCTGGAGGCCGATGGTGGCGACCTCAAGAGCGTTGGAGTCTGGCGGCATGCTGATGGGAGAAACCTCAAATGCCAGAGGTCAGGCCTCTATCGCACGTTGCTTGATGGCAGCAGCGCGCCTATTAAGGTGCTGCTTGAGATCAATGGCGAGTCGCTTGAAGCATTGCTTCTCCACCTTGCGCCAAACGTCGACGAGCTCTCCTTGGCCAAGTTTGTCGGAAGGCGAGCGAGATTTCATATCCATTAAGGGGCTAGGCTCTAGAGCCTGTCCCCCAACCTGGCATGACAAATGTCGGAGGGCGAGTCCCCCCAGTCGGGTGGAGGAGTGCACCTGTCCTGGCCCTTAGATGAGGAGTAGGCTTAGGTGTTTGCCTGGCCTTACAGATGGACATAAGAATGCAAGGGTTTAGAGTGGTTCAAACCGCTAGAGTGTAATACCCTACATCCACTGTGAGTTATATTTCTTGAGAACTTGAGAGTCGTAGGTCTGAGTGTGAATCGACCTGCCCACTATGGAGCAAGTGCCCTCCCTTTTATAGTCCAAGGGAGGCAAGTTACAAGAGAGCTCAGGCCTCGACATGTGGGACTAGGAGTATTTACAATATAGAACGTGAAACACCAGATAGAGCTAACAACACTAGATCTTCCTGAGCGCTTATCCCTTCTTGGCCATCGCACAAGCTCTTGACATCCTATCCTCCTTTTTTGTCTAATAAAAGTATGCATGCAGCCCTTGCGGTAGGTTGCGGCGTAGTCTAATACGCTGTCGTGCATAGGTGTGGGTGGTGTCATCTCGTCTCTTCCACATGTCCCTTCATGCATTAGTAACGTATGAAGAACAGTGAAGTCATAATGAAGGGCTCCCAAGTGGCGCATTGGATCAATGCTCTTGCCTCGATAATGTGTGGGTAACAGTAAAAGTCACACATTACAGACCTTGTGCGCCACGCGCATTTAATGTAGGGGATATGCTACCTGCTGTTGACATGGGTAAGTATGTGTCCCATCTGCACCTAATGCTGGTGGGCCTTTATGCCAAAGGCTTATGTTAGGTACAACTTGTCCACGTGTTAACACCAGACCTCTTTCTGGACAAAGGGCTGGCCCAGGAATAAGCGATGACACAACATTCCCATGCATTCCCTGACTGTGAGCTCGGAGCGCATCCGAGGGGATCCAGGCTCTGGCCACACTGGTCGCATCGGTCCGAACACATGGTGACACTGGACCTCACCTAGTATGAGGTCCAGATGGTATTTCCTAGGCTCAGAGTTACTCCAAAGGCTTGGTGTTGTAGCTGGAGAGCATCTTCTTCTCTAGTGGCTTGTGGTCCTTGTGGACCCCATTCTCCAAGGGTCTGATGGGCCCTACAAGGTGGTTTGGGTCCTATTTCAGGACCCCTAATCTATAGCTGAAGTTGTCAATTCTTCCCTTTATGGGACTTGACGGAGGTGGTGATCCAGCCTAGAAGGTGAGCCTGGCCTAGCCACAACTCCTTATGGTGGGCCTTAGCCCAGCGTTTAGCTAGCCACCTGTGAAATCCTCAATGGTAGCCATTGGGGTCTCACCTTGACATTGCAGGAGTGAGTACCCCATATTTAGTGTACTAACACACTCTTTAAAAAAATTCAAAGATTTCCAAGTGATTTGTTTTATGGGAGTTGGTCCTTAAAAGGAAGGATATGGTTTATGGAGTTAGGGAGAAGCTTAAGTCCATAATACCACAAGGTGGGGATATTTCGCATAGACAAGGATATAATTTAAAGTATACACTTTCATTTTGTATCTTTTTATATCATACAAATATTGCATGTGTACATGCATCCTAGCAAGTAGATTGCATTTTACTCTTTGTATTCGATTATTTGCTTGCTTTTGTTGTGTTGTCATCAATCACCAAAAAGAGGGAGATTGTAAGGGGATTGTGATCCATTTGATTAAAGGATTTTGGTGTTTGATGATCAACATAACTATTTGGACTAATGAAGTTTGCTAGTGTTTATGTTTATACTTTAAAGGATGCAGCGTGGAATTTGACAAAGGCAACGAGGCTGTTGAGAAGATCAACTCCTCAAATCAAGACATTAGAACACTCATTGAAGACCTATCAAGATCATGCAATAGTCCAAGACACGATATGGAAGAAACATAAGAGAAGATATGCAAAGAAGCAAAGAAATAGGCTACACAAAAAGCACCAGATGTTGCACCAGACATGTGTTGTGTCTATACTAAAGATTGGGTTGAAGACTGAGTACAACCGACACATATGTGTGCACCAAACATGTGCACTAGATGCCACACCAAACGGAGAAAGTAGTAAGCTCTCTAATGCATGTGATGATGCGCAGGAGATTGCAAAGCACCAAACATGTTCAGTGAAACACTTGACCCTGCACGAAAATGATACTCAAAGAGGTTGCAAAGCAACCAAGCCAGTAACACTCACCTGGCATGTATGTTGTAACACTGATCACTGCACCAGATACCTAAGCTTCAATGGTTGGTAACGACTAGTTCTCAATGGCTAGCTGACGTGAAACTCAATAGACATTTCTGGTGTTGCACCGAACATGTCATGTGCTATGCATAAAAGTCTGCTTTGTTCTAATGGCTATTTTGATATGGGGCTATTAATACCACCCCAACTAGCCATTTCTCAAGTGGGATAGCTGAGAAACATAGCAAGTGAGTTGAGACTCCAATCCTTTAGCTCTATACACTCAAATGCTTAAAGAATCACTTGATGATTAATGTAGGTGCTTTGCAAAGTGCTTAGGTCAGTTAGACCACTATATTAGCACTTGCTCTAGGTTATGTTTAGGGTTGTAGTTATAATCTAGGATTAACATAGACAACATCATAAAGGCATTCACCTCTATTAGTGGGTGTAATACCCAAACTATAGCAAATAAAGGAGTTAGAGTATTTGATGATTATGGAAAAAAATTCTTCTATGTGACACATGCATATACATATATATACACACCTACAAGTTAGTAAATCCCTTAATAAATAGAAAGAATATATGTAAAATAATGAAAAAACTTCTTCATGCTGGTATTTTGATTTGTGCATTTAATCTAGGAGCGAAATTCACAACAAAATTTGAATTCAAATTTGAGATCTAAAAATAAAAAGAAAAGAAAGGAGAAAATAAAAGGAAAAGAAACAAAAAAGAGAAATGCATTTGGGCCGAAACCCACCCCATCGGCCTATACATCTCCTCCGTGCGAACCTGGCGGCCCACCACTACAATTTGGCGCCGACGCGTGGGCCCTCATGGTCAACCAATGTTGGTCTCTCGGCGCGTTGGGTGTGGGTATGATAGGACGGTCCCGCGTGGTCAGCGACTACTCCACAGCGTTCCTCACTCGCGCCTCAGCTCCAATTCTGTCCTCTGGTGGGTGGGCCCATCCTGGCAGTGCCCTGCCCTCTTCCCCACCAAATCCATGCCGAAGCGCAACCATGGCGCAAAATTCGGGCACTGTTGCAGCTCGGGCTCGCTCGGTTGAAGACTATAAGCCAAAGACTGTGCACCTTTCTTCCCCTACCACTTCATCGATCTAGGTTTTTAGTTGCCCTGGCGTGGGAGGAGAGCTGTGCCGCCATGCCGTCAGGGAGAGTCGTCGTCACCCCTGCATCGCGAGCGTTGTCACTAAACCATCGAAAACTGGCTCGGATGCTTTGTGTGGATGCTGGTGTGGCGTCCGTGGCGAATTGGTGAAGGATTGATTGGTGTGGCATCTGGAATTTGTCGTTGGACCCCGTGTTCCGCCGCGTGCCGTGGGGGAGGCTCATCGCTTCTTGAATCTTGGTGAGTTGCCTCTCGACGATGTCATGTGGTCACCCGCTTCGTGTTACCTTCTTTAGATCGGAGTTGGATGCAAGGGTCGGGGTTTGGAGAGTTTTGGCCATGGCACCGCCGTCGGGGTCTGTTCTCCCCTGTACGTGCATGGTCGGCGAGTAGTGCTATAGGGAAGAAGTGCAAGCGCTGTCAAATGGTTTCGGGATGGTCGGGATTAGATCGAGGCGTACCGGTTCGCTTGGTTTGATCTGGAGCGTTGATGCGGCGGTGAACGGATTAGGTCAGATTAGGGCGGAGTCGTCCTTCATCCGTTGATTTTGGGTCTGACGATCGTGGTGGATTACACGCTTATGTATCGCATAGATTTAATCTTGGCTGTCGGGTGTTGATCGGATGGTCAGAATGCTAGGATACCCCTTCAACTGAGTCTTTTGCTAAAGAAAACCTGACCTTTCTCGATATAAACCCGCCATCCTCTGCAGTAGAAACGGTATAGCAGTCAGGCCCTCGGGTTTATGATTTTGAACCTGAGCTCTCACAATATTATGCCCGCAGTCCAATCAGTTCAATAATTAGTGAAAATACACTGAAATTGAATTTCTTATATAAAAATAATTCCAGAATCTTGTTTAATTCATAGAAAATCCATTTTAACTCTTTTTTGATCCATTCCAGTTGCATTAATTTTGTATTATTATTATTTATCACCTGGTAACTCTGCTTTTATCATGAAACATAGATTAAAATTATCCACTTAATTTATTTTATACTAATCACTTAAAACTTTGGAAAATCATAACTCTTTAACTGTAACTCCGAATTTAGTGATTCTTGAACCTACGATCTCGTTACGATGCGTAGAATATTATTATGCAGTATGTTCTCATGTTTAGTGTGATGTTAATTTCTCCTATACCATGTTTGTTTGTATTGATTGTGAGTAGACGAGCAACCAACTCAGGACCCAGGAACTCAGCAGGTGAAAACTACTGAGCAGGATCTCGTTGAAGGCAAATTGTGCCCTTGATCACTTCTATTTACCCAATAATGTTCATGTTAATCATTATGATCTGTATAGGTTAACTTTGATGGGACCTAATAGGTCGCCCTAGTTTGGCTATCTTTATACCATGTTTACCACTGAACTTTTGGGTAGTAACTGCTATTGCTTTATGTGGTTTTGGGTGTTAAGATACATATTATTCATTATCATGCTTTTATTATAAATGAGTTATTTACTGTTTATGACAAGATCATTATGTTAATTGGAACATGGAGAACCACCCGAGAAAACAGTGCTACCACAAGGGTGGTAGGGACACCCTTGGCTGACTAATTAGGAAAGCTAGTGGAGGACTACCTTACCCGAAAGGAGCAAGGGCAGTAGGGGAGTGGTAGGTATAGGGAGGTTCTCGAGTTGATTTTGCTGCGATGGCTTTTTAGACGGGGGATTCCTATGCTACGCTCCCTAGAAATAGTAGCAGGTTTTCTGAAGCTAGTGAAACTTTGTAAAGGTCTCGTAGTATTACCCCGCCTCGATTCCTTGGTAGAGGTGTATGGGATTCATGACCCCGTGGCAGATGGGTAACATGACTTGTGGGTAAAGATGTGCAACCTCTGTAGAGTGTAAAACTGATATATCAGTCGTGCTCACGGTTATGAGCGGCTCAGACACTCACATGAGTAACTTATGGAATTAAATTTAATTGGTCATTTGCATCATATTGTGGTTTTATTATTAATTTTGATCTATTATTACTCTGGTTTGGTATATACTTACATTTAGTAACTGCTAATAAAATTTGACCAACTTATTAAAAGCAATGCTCAGCTTCAACCCTTATTTGTTGATCAGCCTTACACTTCACATGAGCTCCCACCTTTAGTGAGTTCATGCACATTATTCCCCACAACTTGTTGAGCTATGATCTTTTGTGAGCTCACCCTTATGATATATAAACCCCCCACAGGTGAAGAGCAGGTAGCCCAGGAGGAGGTCTACAACGAGGAGTACGAGCTAATATAGGTGGCGTCTCATAGTCAACTTTATGGCGTCAAGGAATAATTATTAGTTCGATTTATTGTTTTCAATTATTTTTGTAAGACTATTCTGCTATGTAATAATAATATTTGTGACATTTATCTCTATACACTTGGTCATTATATGTGTTGTTCTTCTTTAGCGTATAGAGACGCACCCCGCTTTACCCCTTAAATCTGGGTGTGACAATGGGTCCATTAATAGTGGTGGTTGTTGTAGCAGCACCGCATTCGTTAATGGATTATAGAGGCAAACGATTTAAGGCATCCACCTTCATTAGTCAGTTAACTAAGGTGGGATTTAAGAAAATTGCCTCAATTAATCATTTAATAAATATGATTGTCATAAAGCATCTGCCTCCATTTATGTACTATTAATTGATGCAATTGCTTTATGTTGGTCGCCTCCATTAATAGTTAATGGAGGTGGTTGCTTAATAGTGAGGGCTGATGACGATTAATAGAGGTGTCCCCCTATTGTGCTTGCCTCTGTTTTCATAAGATCTTTTATGTACTAGTGGTTGTTACTCAATTACTTACCAAACACATGCATACATAAATTGTGTAATAGTGCCACTAAATCATAACTTACCAAAGTCAAGATTGTGCTTGAAATTCTCCAATGTTGAATTGTTGAAGATTTTATCAATTCATCTAACACCTGATCTCCTAAAGAACAAAATTAGTTCCCAACAAAATATCTCTCTCTCTTTTTTGTGAACCTCCTATCTAGCTATATCTCTTAGACAAAATAATACTCATCGATCAAAATGATTGGATGGTAGATACCTTGCCCTAGTAGTATAACACCATGAAGGGTGTCGGAGGTAAACTCTAGTCGGGTGGTGGAGAGTGTTGGTCACTTGTTCTCAAATGCTATGAATCAAGAACAATGCAACACAATTGTTAAGTACTAAAGACATTCTTCCTCCGAAGCATTACCTCCTCTTGGATATAATTATCATCAGACGAAGGTCATGAAGGAGATGCCCTCATTATTTTATGAATAGATAAGAATACATAACGATCATGAATACAATTCATTGGTTTATTCACATTTATATTTTATAATATACACATGAACATTAACAAAGTTGTTATTACATCGATACCTTCGGCTTGTTCGAAGGTGCTGATGCGAGAGTGATCACAATCCAGCGTGAACAGTACGGTGCTACTGTTCATACAGGACACAACCCGATTAAAAGTACATTTATGTCATTGACATTTACTTATGACCGTAACATAAATCATTAAGGACTAGCTGGTCTTTTTGCCTTCCGGTCAGCATCATGTTTGGTCTTCATCACCATTTTAAGTCGAAGCTATTACTCTTCGGTTATAGCTTCGGTGTCCATTCTTATCATCTTCCGATCATATCTTCACATTATATGCCTTTGCCATAAGAGAAAACTTCCATCCTGAACCCGAAGCTCCCTGTAACAATCCATATCATGCTGAAAACATATGGTTAGTCATATTTTTGAGGACCTTCGGAAGAGTAAGGCCCCAACAGATAGCACTCGCCTAATCCTAAGAACAAATGGGTGGTAATGATTTAGCCTCTGATGGTGCGAGAACACATGAACACACACGGGTTTGAGTGATTCGGGACGCCAGAGCATAATACCCTACGTCCATTTATTAGTTGTATTGCTTTGGGTGTGTACAAGTACGTCCGCTAGCGAGTCTGAGGGTGTATGTGTCATTGAGTTTATATCATGTGTGCTCTCCCTTTTATAGTCCAAGGGGGCATGTACATGGGTGTTGGGTCTGACAGGTGGCTCCAGTGATCTAGTATTAAATAATGTACTATATGCAGCATTAAATGTTGTGGCAGGTGGAGATCTCCGTCGTTGGCCTTCGTGTGGATCTTCTGACCAAGCGTGCCTTTGTCTCATCCTGTCAGCGTAAGTTAGCTATGGAGTTGTGTTAGCAATGCTGATGTGCGCATGCTGATGTACGCAGGAGTTATGGTGATAGACCCAAGCTGTCACTTCTTATCAGTGTTGTAGAGGGCGCTTTGACTAGGCCAGCGATTGTTCATGATGGGCGCCACCCATGCACGCGGCACTGAGACACAATTGCTCGTCTTGGTAACGCACGACTTACTATGCGGTCATTCGAGCCTACATGGCCTATCAAAAGCTGGTCCACGCCCTACGCTAGCAGTGCATGCCTCAACCACCCACATTAAATGCGAGTGGGTGAGTATGTTTCTAGCTGAAGGATTGTGCCTCACGCCCACGGGCCATGTGGCGATATCGAACCCCTATCCGAGCGGGGAGCGGGGACCAAGAACGCATGATGCCTTGAAGACTTGGGCCTCCCATTGTTGGGGTTCGAATGGTACATGTGGAGGTTCGGGACACACCTACGGGTCCAGATTCATGGTACTAGTCCATGAGCATTTTCACCCCTGGGACACGTGGCGACACCGGACCCATCCCTGAGTGGGGAGCGAGTCCGGAGGCTAATGGCCCCGTGACACGGGTTTGGACCCTTGTGCCGGACTGCTCAGTTTCTTAGTACGTGATTATGGGTAATGAAAGGGAAATGTGCCCTTGGACCATTTCTATAATGTTTTGGTGATTAAGTGTCCAACACATAGTAAGTGAGTTGATTATGTGCCAAACAAGCAAAAAGTGCAAATCATATAACAAGGTATGTTTCTAGACTTAGTAAATTGGTTTTTGTATACTAATATATTTGTTTAAGTGTTAGAAATAGAGAAAAGAAGAAAAGAAAAGAATTGCAAGTGACTTGGTTGTGTGCAGCCGAAGTCTAGCTCAGTCTGGCACACCGGACTGTCCGGTGGTGCACCAGACAGTGTCCGGTGGTGCATGGATAGTGTCCGGTGCGCTAGGCTGGACTCCGGTGAAAAGGCCGCTCTCGGGAAAAATCGGCGACGCGTGGCCCGCATCAACGGTCGACAGGGGGCACCGGACTGTCCGGTGTGCACCAGACAGTGTTCGGTGCGCCAACTGGCCCGGAGGTGCAACGGTCATCTGCGCCAGAATAGGAAGGAGATCGGCACCGGACCGTCTACAGTGACTGTCTAGTGGCGCACCGGACTATCCGGTGCGCCACCCGACAGAAGGCAAGGATGGCCTTCCTTGTTGGCCTCCAACGGCTCCTAGCTGCCTTGGGGCTATAAAAGGGACCCTAGGCACATGGAGGAGTAACCCAAGCTTACAAGAAACATTCTAAGACTCCAAGACTCCAACTTCACGCATTCGATTCTTTGAGATAGTGACTTGAGCTCCATTTGAGTTGTGAACTCCGTGCATTGTGTTTTGAGCTCAAGTTGTGACTTGTGTGCGTGATTGTGCTGTGGATTTGAGTCTTGTGTGTGTTTCTCTCCCCTCCCTTACTTTTGTGCTTCTTTTGTGATCATCATTGTAAAGGCGAGAGGCTCCAAGTTGTGGAGATTCCTCACAAACGGGAGAAAGACTAAGAAAGGAAAAATCGTGGTATTCAAGTTGATCATCGGATCACTTAAAAGGGGTTGAGTGCAACCCTCGTCCATTGGGACGCCACAACATGGAAGTAGGCAAGTATTACATGGCCAAATCACGGGATAAAAATTGCGTGTCCTATGTGCTCTCTCTGTGATTGTTTTGTCCACAAGAACTCCCTTCTCAACTACTTAGTCGCACTAACATTTCTATAACCAAGTTTTGTGGCTATTTAGTATTGAATTTTACAGGATCACCTATTCACCCCCCCCCTCTAGGTGCTCTCAATTGGTATCAGAGCCATACTCTTCACGTAAGGGACTAATCGCCCGAAGAGATGGATCCTAAGGGAAAGGGGATGGTGGTCAACGACAAGGAAAAGGAGTCCTTCCTCAACGAGCCTAGAGACGACAAGCCAACCGACTCTAGCTCGAGTCACAAGAAGAAGGACGGGAAGAAGAAGAGGCGCATCAAGAAGATCGTCTTCTACGACAGCGACGCATCTTTTTCTTCACCAAGAGACAACGACGACGACGATTCTTCGTCAAAGAAGAAACCGGTGAATCAAAACTATTCATTTGATTCTTCTCGTATTCCATTTAATTCTAATGCTCATTTGTTGTCAATTCCACTTGGGAAACCTCCACACTTTGATGGAGAAGACTACTCCTTTTGGAGTCACAAAATGCGTAGTCACTTATTTTCTCTCCATCCTAGTATTTGGGAGATTGTTGAAAATGGAATGCATTTTGATAGTACTAACAATCTCATTTTCATAAATGAGCAAATTCATAAGAATGCACAAGCTACTACTGTTTTGCTAGCATCCTTGTGCAGGGATGAATACAACAAGGTGAGTGGCTTGGACAACGCCAAGCAAATATGGGACACCCTCAAGATATCGCATGAGGGAAACGACGCCACCATGATCACCAAAATGGAGTTGGTGGAAGGCGAACTTGGGAGATTTGCGATGATCAGGGGAGAGGAGCCAACACAAACCTACAACAGGCTCAAGACCCTCATCAACAAGATTAGAAGCTATGGAAGCACAAGATGGACGGACCATGACGTTGTCTGACTTATGCTAAGGTCATTCACGATAATTGACCCCATCTTGTCAATCTCATTCGTGAAAACCCTAGGTACACCAAGATGATGCCCGAGGAGATACTTGGAAAATTCGTGAGTGGGTGCATGATGGTAAAGGAGGCATGATATGTGGATGACGCCTTGAACGGTCCACTACCCATCTACGAGCCGCAACCGGTTGCTCTCAAAGCAACAAGCAGCAAGGAGGCGCTACCAAGCAAGGTAGCTCAAGTGGAGGCTGCCGGACTCAATGAAGATGAGATGGCGCTTATCATCAAGCGCTTCAAGACCGCGCTCAAAGGACGCAAAGAATATCCCTCCAAGAATAAGGCAAAGGGAAAGCGCTCCTACTTCAAATGCGGTAAGACTGGTCATTTTATAGCTCAATGCCCCGATAATGATAATGACCAGGAACAAGAAAAGTATGGGAAGAGGGAGAAGAAGAAGGTCTACAAAAAGGCAAAGGGTGAGGCACACCTTGGAAAAGAATGGGATTCGGACTGCTCTTCATCCGACTCCGACAATGAAGGACTAGCAGCCTCAGCCTTCAACAAATCTTCTCTCTTCCCCAACGAATGCCACACTTGCCTCATGGCCAAGGAGAAGAAGGTAAGCGTTCAAGATACCTCTAAGTATACTACTTCTAGCGATGATGATTCTAGTGATGATGAAGTAGATTACTCTAGCTTATTCAAAGGTTTAGATAGAGCTAAGGTAGAAAAGATCAATGAATTAATTGATGCTCTAAATGAAAAGGATAGATTGTTAGAAAAACAAGAGGATATTTTATATGAAGAGCATGATAAATTTGTTAGTGTGCAAAAATCTCTTGCTTTAGAGATTAAAAGGAATGAAATGCTATCTTCTGAGTTATCTGCTTTCCATGAAACTGTATCTAGTTTAAAGAGTTTAAATGATGAATTAACTACTAAGCTAGAAGGAGTTAATAAATTTAGTTCTTGTGAAGAGCATGTTGTTATTTGTGATAGATGTAAGGATTTTGATGTTGATGCTTGTGATGAACACCTTATTTCTATTACCAAATTAAATGATGAGGTGGCAAGTCTTAATGCTCAACTTAAGACTTGCAAAATTAATTTTGATCAATTAAAATTTGCTAGGGATGCCTACACTGTTGGTAGACACCCCTCAATTAAGGATGGGCTTGGTTTTCGAAAGGAAGCCAAGAACTTAACAAGCCAAAGGACTCCCATTCCCAACAAGGAGAAAGGGAAGGCCCCTATGGTTAGTAGTAATCAAAAGAATCATGCTTTCATTTATAATAGGAAAGTTGCTAGTCATTCCAATTATAATAGGAGTTATGATCATGATGCTTTTGATTCACATGCTATGTTTGCCTCTAGCTCTACCTTTGTGCATGGTAGAAGTAGATCTAGGAGAAGTAGTGTTGTGCCTCATGTGACTAGAAGAATGTGTAATGAACCTTCTACTATTTACCATTCTTGCAATACTTCTTTTGCGCTTTTATGTAAGAATGAAAAAGTAGTTGCTAGAAAGTTGGGATCCAAATGCAAGGAAGATAAGACTTGTATTTGGGTTCCAAAGGCTATTGTGACTAACCTTGTAGGACCCAACAAGAGTTGGGTACCTAAAACCCAAGTGTAAATTACCTTGCAGGTTTATGCATCCGGGGGCTCAAGCTGGATTATCGACAGCGGATGCACAAACCACATGACAGGAGAGAAGAAGATGTTCACCTCCTACGTCAAGAATAAGGATTCCCAGGATTCGATCATCTTTGGAGATGGGAATCAAGGCAAGGTTAAAGGACTGGGAAAGGTAGCCATTACATCCGAGCATTCTATCTCCAATGTGTTCTTAGTTGAATTGCTCGGGTACAACTTATTGTCTGTAAGTCAATTATGTAACATGGGTTATAATTGTCTATTTACAAATATAGATGTTTCTGTCTTTAGAAGGAGTGATGGTTCATTAGCGTTTAAGGGTGTATTAGACGGCAAACTCTACTTAGTTGATTTTTCGAAAGAGGAGGCCGATCTAGATGCATGCTTAATAGCTAAGACTAGCATGGGCTAGCTATGGCATCGCCATCTAGCACATGTTGGGATGAAGAACCTTCATAAACTTCTAAAGGGAGAACATGTGTTAGGACTGACCAATGTCTGCTTCGAGAAAGATAGACCTTGTGTAGCTTGTCAGGCAGGGAAACAGGTGGGAAGCACTCATCACAATAAGAATGTGATGACAACATCAAGACCACTGGAGCTTCTTCACATGGACCTCTTCGGACCCGTCGCCTACCTTAGCATCGGAGGAAGTAAGTATGGTCTTGTTATTGTTGATGATTTTTCCCGCTTCACTTGGGTGTTCTTTTTGTAGGATGAATCAGAAACCCAAGGGACCCTAAAGCGCTTTCTAAAGAGGGATCAAAACGAATTTGAACTCAAGGTGAAAAAGATAAGAAGCGACAACGGGTCCGAGTTCAAGAATATGCAAGTGGAGGAGTATCTTGATGAAGAGGGTGTCAAGCATGAGTTCTCCGCTCCCTACACACCACAGCAAAACGGTGTGGTAGAAAGGAAGAACAGGACACTCATCGACATGGCGAGGACGATGCTTGGAGAATTCAAGACACCTTGGTCGAAAGCTGTGAACACAGCCTGCCACGCCATAAACCGGATATATCTGCATCGTCTCCTCAAGAAGACCTTCTACGAACTCCTTACCGGTAACAAACCCAATGTCTCTTACTTTCGTGTTTTTGGGAGCAAATGCTACATTTTGGTGAAGAAAGGTAGACATTCTAAATTTGCTCCCAAAGCTGTAGAAGGGTTTTTACTAGGGTATGACTCAAATACAAAGGCGTATAGGGCCTTCAACAAATCATCGGGTTTGGTTGAAGTCTCTAGCATTTTGTATTTGATGAGACTAATGGCTCTCCAAGAGAGCAAGTTGATCTTGATGACATAGATGAAGATGATGTTCCGACGGCCGCAATACGCACCATGGCAATTGGAGATGTGCGACCACAGGAACAACAAGAGCAAGATCAACCTTCTTCCTCAATGATGGTGCATCCCCCAACTCAAGATGATGGACAAGTTCATCAAGAAGAGGCGCGTGATCAATGGGGAGCACAAGAAGAACAAGTTATGGAGGAAGAAGCACCACGGGACCCTCCAACTCAAATCCGAGAGACGATCCAAAGAAATCACCCCGTCGATCAGATTCTGGGTGACATAAGCAAGGGAGTAACAACTCGCTCACGTCTAGCTAATTTTTGTGAGCATTACTCGTTTGTCTCTTCTATTGAGCCTTTCAGGGTAGAAGAGGCCTTGCAGGATCCGGACTGGGTGTTGGCCATGCAGGAAGAGCTCAACAACTTCAAGAGGAATGAAGTTTGGAGCCTGGTGCCACGTCCCAAGCAAAATGTTGTGGGAACCAAGTGGGTGTTCCACAACAAGCAAGACGAGCATGGGGTGGTGACAAGAAACAAGGCTCGACTTGTGGCAAAAGGTTATGCCCAAGTCACAGGTTTGGATTTTAAGGAGACTTTTGCTCCTGTGGCTAGGCTAGAGTCTATTCGAATATTATTAGCCTATGCCGCTAACCACTCTTTTAGGTTGTTTCAAATAGATGTGAAGAGTGCTCTCCTCAACGGGCCAATCAAGGAGGAGGTGTACATGGAATAACCCCCTGGCTTTGAGGATGACAGGTATCCCGACCATGTGTTCAAACTCTCTAAGGCGCTCTATGGACTTAAGCAAGCCCCAAGAGCATGGTATGAATGCCTTAGAGATTTATTAATTGTTCTTTCAAGGTTGGGAAAGCCGATCCCACTCTTTTCACTAAGACTTGTGACGGTGATCTTTTTGTGTGCCAAAATTATGTCAATGACATAATATTTGGTTCTATTAATCAAAAGTCTTGTGAGGAGTTTAGCAGGGTAATGACTCAAAAATTTGAGATGTCTATGATGGGCGAGTTGAACTACTTCCTTAGGTTCCAAGTGAAGCAACTCAAGGACGGCACCTTCCTCTCTCAAACGAAGTACACTCAAGATCTTCTCAAGAGGTTTGGGATGAAGGAAGCCAAGCCCGCGAAGACACCGATGGGAACCGACGGGTATGTCGACCTCAACAAAGAAGGTAAGTCCGTTGATCAAAAGGCATACCGGTCTATGATAGGTTCCTTGCTTTATTTGTGTGCTAGTAGACCGGATATTATGCTTAGCGTATGCATGTGTGCTAGATTTCAATCCGACCCAAGGAATGTCACCTTGTGGTCGTTAAGTGAATTCTTAGGTATTTAGTTGCTACGCCTTGCTTCGGAATCTGGTATCCAAAGGGGTCTACCTTTGACTTGATTGGATATTCAGACTCCGATTATGCTGGATGCAAGGTTGATAGGAAGAGTACAGCAGGGACGTGCCAATTCCTAGGAAGGTCCCTAGTGTCTTGGAGTTTAAAGAAACAAACCTCTGTTGCCCTATCCACCGCTGAGGCCGAGTATGTTGCCGCAGGACAGTGTTACGCGCAACTACTTTGGATGAGGCAAATCCCCCGGGACTTTGGCTACAATCTGAGCAAAGTCCCACTCCTATGTGACAATGAGAGTGCAATCTGCATGGCGGATAATCCTGTTGAACACAGCCGCACTAAGCACATAGACATCCGGCATCACTTTCTAAGGGACCACCAGCAAAAGGGAGATATCGAAGTGTATCATGTTAGCACCGAGAACCAGCTAGCTGATATCTTTACCAAGCCGTTAGATGAGAAAACTTTTTGCAGGTTGTGGAGTGAGCTAAATGTCTTAGATTCGCGTAACTTGGATTGATCTATAGCATACATGTGTTCTATGCCTTTGATCATGTTACTTTATGCATTTACGCAATTTGTTGCTTATTTATGGTGCTCAAGTTGTGCAAGGGATCCCCGGACCTCACAAGTTCATGTGTGAATGATGCACATATTTAGGGGGAGATGTGCTACAACTTGATCCTTTGAGACTAATCTATTTGTTTGAGTAACATGATGTAGTCTCAAAGGTGCATTGAAAAGGAAAATGGACTTGGACAATGCAAAGACTTCCACTGCACTCCGGTATTAGTGTACTCACTTCCAAGTTCATATTTTTGCTCTTATTGCCTTTTTGCTCTTAATTGACATTTTTGGTGAGGCAATGGGGTTAAAGGGCCAAAAATGATCCCGTTTTGGTGCTTAATGCCAAAGGGGTAGAAATTAAGGCCAAAGCAAATGGATCAACTACCACTTGTGAATTTTGAAAACAATAGAGTTAGAACTTGTGATTTGTCCAAAATCCTCTTATTGCAAAATTTGGTCCCTTGTGGGGGAGAATTTATGATTATGGGAAAAGGGGGAGTTTTTGGCACTTGATCAAATTCACTCTTGGATTATCTCTCTTATGCACAAACAAGTGAGTTTGACTTAGAGATAGGAAAATGAATTTGATTTGCAAAAACAAACCAAGTGGTGGCAAAGAATGATCCAAATATGCCAAATTATAGTCAAAAACAATTTGGTCCTCATTTGCATCGATGTTGCACTTATTTTTGTTGCTTTTTGATGTGTTGGCATAAATCACCAAAAAGGGGGAGATTGAAAGGGAAATGTGCCCTTGGACCATTTCTATAATGTTTTGGTGATTAAGTGTCCAACACATAGTAAGTGAGTTGATTATGTGCCAAACAAGCAAAAAGTGCAAATCATATAACAAGGTATGTTTCTAGACTTAGTAAATTGGTTTTTGTATACTAATATATTTGTTTCAGTGTTAGAAACAAAGAAAAGAAGAAAAGAAAAGAATTGCAAGTGACTTGGCTGTGTGCAGCCGAAGTCCAGCTCAGTCTAGCACACCGGACTGTCCGGTGGTGCACCGGACAGTATCCGGTGCGCCAGGCTGGACTCCGGTGAAAAGGCCGCTCTCGGGAAAAATCGGTAACGCGTGGCCCGCGCCAACGGTCGGCAGGGGGCACCGGACTGTCCGGTGCGCCAACTGGCCCGGAGGTGCAACGGTCATCTGCGCCAGAATAGGAAGGAGATCGGCACCGGACTGTCCGGTGCGCCACCCGACAGAAGGCAAGGATGGCCTTCCTTGTTGGCCTCCAACGGCTCCTAGCTGCCTTGGGGCTATAAAAGGGACCCCTAGGCGCATGGAGGAGTAACCCAAGCTTACAAGAAACATTCTAAGACTCCAAGACTCCAACTTCACGCATTCGATTCTTTGAGATAGTGACTTGAGCTCCATTTGAGTTGTGAACTCCGTGCGTTGTGTTTTGAGCTCAAGTTGTGACTTGTGTGCGTGATTGTGCTGTGGATTTGAGTCTTGTGTGTGTTGCTCTCCCCTTCCTTACTTCTGTGCTTCTTTTGTGATCATCATTGTAAAGGCGAGAGGCTCCAAGTTGTGGAGATTCCGCGCAAACGGGAGAAAGACTAAGAAAGGAAAAACCGTGGTATTCAATTTGATCATCGGATCACTTGAAAGGGGTTGAGTGCAACCCTCGTCCATTGGGACGCCACAACGTGGAAGTAGGCAAGTATTACTTGGCCGAACCACGGGATAAAAATCGTGTGTCCTGTGTGCTCTCTCTTTGATTGTTTTGTCCACAAGAACTCGCTTCTTAACTACTTAGTCACACTAACATTTATATAACCAAGTTTTGTGGCTATTTAGTATTGAATTTTAAAGGATCACCTATTCACCTTCTCTAGGTGCTCTCAGGTAACCACACGAGTATTTGGCCTTGACACAGTATAAGAGGGTACACCAGTTACGGGGTACCGTCAAAGGGCTAACAACTTGTAATTTCTATAGCATTGTTTGTAACCCGCGTAATTTTCCAATAACGTGGCTATATCTTTATACTCTAATTCAGTAGACTCGGGTACAATGGCCTGCTTTTGAGTTGTCCAAGAAATACATTAGTTTGCTTGATTGATGTTGTATCCTCCACCCTCATCTGATCATCTCCAATGATCAGGGCATGTCCTTCCATCCTCCTCTCTACATCGACAGCCAACACCTTCTCTCGGCTCTCACCTTGGTTCCTGCGTTTACACGTATGCTCCATCACATCTTATACGAATGGGAACAAAGGTGGAGCCATTCACTCATTTCTCCTCTAAGAATGGCCCTATTTCATGTCACTTAACTATATGCTTGCAAAAGTGGGATTAACCTAACCTATTCACCATCATTCCTCGAGATAAAAAAAACATGTTGAATAAAAAATATGCTTTGGATCACAGTAACATTTTTCTGAAATGAAACCATCCCCTTTATGTCTCGAAATAACTTATCAAGTAAAGCTCCTTATCTTCACAAGGTCCCTGGAGGCAGTTTTCTTGTGATATAGTAAAGATAAGGTACCCAGGTGCAAAAACTTGCCGGACGTTTGAATTTGATGGCCGTTGGCGCTCCCTCTCGTCTGGGCCCAGGCCCCCACGAGCTTTTCCCAATTCAAAATCGCGGATCGCAACCGCAACGACACAAAGCCAAAAGCATCGTCCCTTGTCTGTCTGCGTTTAAAAGGCCACCGGTTTCCCCAAATCGAGGTTGCCTGCCGTCACTCACCACGGCTCAGCTCCACCAAGTGCCCGTGAGGTGCCACGACCGCAGCGAGGAGTGACCATGGTTGAGGTGATGATGGTACCCAGCTCCCACGGCTGCGGCGAGGGTGGTGGTGTAGGAAGCGACGGGAAGGCGGAGGACGGGCAGCAGCAGGGGCAGGGACAGGGGCAGGTGCTGGCGCTGCTGCTGGCCGCGCTCCGCAAGTCGGTGGTGCTACCGTGCCAGATGGCGGACGCCGACGACCCATCGGGGGCGGCGTGGGGGATGGAGATCGGCTGGCCCACAGACGTCCGCCACGTCGCGCACGTCACCTTCGACCGCCTCCACGGCTTCCTCGGCCTCCCCGTCGAGTTCGAGCTCGAGATCCCCGGCCAGGTCCCCAGCGCCAGGTCGGTTCGGGTCTGGAAACCCCGGCTCTTCTTTCTCCACTCCTGTGGCCCAGCTGATGTTGATGCCCGGATGCTCTGTCCCGAGCCCGATTATTGATGTTCTCTTTTGAACTCGTGCAGCGCCAGCGTGTTCGGGGTATCGCCGGAGTCGATGCAGTGTGGCTACGATGACAAGGGGAACTCGGTGCCCAAGATCCTTCTGCTCATGCAAGAGAGGCTGTACGCGCAGGATGGACTCAAGGTAGGAGTACTTCCGTTGTTCAAGCCATTTAGTTTGGAGCTTAATAGTGTCCGAGCGCAGCAGAATTCAACCATTTAAATTACTTTTGCAATTTCAGGCAGAGGGGATCTTCCGGATCACCCCGGAAAACAGCCAGGAGGAACATGTCAGGGAGCAGCTCAACAGCGGCATCGTGCCTGACGATATCGATGTGCACTGCCTTGCTAGTTTGATCAAGGTATTTGACAATGCCATGTTTGTGTGGATGATCAATTAAACAGCTGAGAACTGATGCACTAGCATTTAAGTTCTATCGATGATCACCAGTAGAGATTTACCCTTGAAATTAGAAGCAATTGTGCCTTAGTACTCTCAAATTTCTCTTAAAGAGGAACACTGAAACAAAAGTTGTTCGATAAGATCGTGTCAAGCTGGAAGGCGAGTCTAATGCTGTGAGAGTCTCAAGAAATGGAACAACATTCTGCATCTTATAACGCGTAGAGTCTAGGATCAAGTAGCAAGTAGTATTAATCTCAAACAATGATCACTCAAGCATTATCTAGTTCAAGAAGGCAACATAACTTTCTATACAAAAGAGGATATATGTTGAGTCATTGACACAATATAAGCCAAACTGAATCCATGAGGTGTTTCTCCATTCAAATTCAAGCACCTAATATTGGTAATAGTATTGAAATTTGTTTACTGAAATGCTATTGTATTGCAAATGTATTCTACTTTTACAATCTTTGGTCAAAGATTTCAATACTATATGAGTTGCTGTTAATTCTTTTTTTCCTGCTGAAAAAATATTTATTCTAAACTTTCACAACTTTTCAACATGTTGTATTAAGTGGTAGACCATGCCCCCAATTGAAACTGCATACATATTGTTAGAGTGTATCAACTATCAAGGCACATATGGCACATGAGGTCCTATATATGTTGTCAGCTCCACTAATGGAGTGTAGTAGAACAGAATGAATGTTTGGAATGAACTGAGATGCTATAACTCTTAAATTAACTGTTAAATTTTTTTGTTCAGAACATGAATTTTGGGTTCTCCAGATCTGATTTATGCTTGTTGCCGGAATTAAAATGGATCTGATGTATGCTTCTTGTCAGTTTACTTCAACCTCAAGATTTGTGGTCCAAACTCCAAAGATAGCTTGTTTGCATATTTTCCCTCTTTCCTATTGCACGTGCCTTTTTTATGTATGGTTATAACTTTAATATACTTTATTGCATTATTAGAACACGGCACTGTAGTAAATGCTGAACCATGACTAGAGCAATGTTGTTGAATCTCATTTAATCTGATTTTTTATATTATGTAATGTCCATATGAATCAGGCCTGGTTCAGAGAACTCCCTGAAGGCGTGCTTGACAGGCTTTCACCTGAGCAAGTCCTTCACTGCAACACAGAGGAGCAATGCATTGAGCTCGTGAAGCTTCTTCCAGCAACCCAGGCTGCACTTCTTCATTGGGTCGTTGAGCTCATGGCTGATGTTGTTGAGGAAGAGGAGTCGAATAAGATGAATGCAAGAAATGTTGCCATGGTTTTTGCACCAAATATGACACAGGTATTACCTTCTTGCCAAGTCCTCTAACACATCATCCTTGTTTGCTGTGATACATGTGCTAACAAGAACATCGAAAATTTTCTCCATTCAGATGTCCGATCCTCTGACAGCGCTGATGCATGCTGTTCAAGTGATGAATTTGCTCAAAACCTTAATTCTCAAAACACTTCGGGAACGCGAGGAAGATGATGCAGGAGCCTATTCGTCATTTTCATCTTCGTTATCTTCATCTGGTGAACTTGACGAGGATGATGGCCATGACCAACAGGATGATGAAAATGATAGTGGCAGTGAGAAAAACTATAATGGCAGTGCTAACGGAAGACCAAGAGATATTGACAAGGCCACTGCACTAAGAGTAGACAGTGAGCAGCTAATTGGTGTGTCCAGGAGGCACACATCAACCGATTTCCATCTGCCTTACATTAGATACAGTAACGACAGTGAAGACGTATCACTGGATGATATTGAGGAATGCTTCTTAAGAAGGCTAGAATGGAAATCAGTGAGGGAAAGTGTTGATGAAGGCGACAGTAGAAACTCTCCTCCCTCAGAGAAAGAGGCAGAGTGGCTTAGCTCCTCTGAGAACGTAACGGAAGCTAGCAATGCAATTGGTGAAGAAAGAGGCAGAACAAGCAATGCCACTGATGTAAGTGTCAATGAGCTGAGGCAAACGGAAATCAGAATTGAAATGACGAGTGCTGCAAAAGGGGAGCTTATTCTTTGCTCGTAGTTTGGTTATCGTCCTTGTAAGGGTATGTAGCTCTAAGCCTATCGTTCTTGGCAGTCCGTCAGTCCTTGTAAAATTCTTTGCACGCCAGTTTGTAGTTTGCCTGCGAAGTTGATTAATTGTGTTGTTTAATTGAAGCAGAAACAACCAGTTTCTAGCTAGTTGGACCTCGGTAATCAGCTGAACTCTTGCAACCGGAAGCATGTGAAACTATATTTGCTCGTATATTATGTGCTTCTTGAGTATTGACCATAATTATCTCGATTTAAATCGGCGCAGCTAGATTTGCACTTAAAACCAGAACCAAATTATTCTTCAGTCCCTGCACATGTTGAATGAGCGATGTAAATATCAACAATTCATGATTGCATATGCACGATGCATACATACTTGTTTTTACCGGAAATTGTAGGACAAAAACCTCGGTGAAATTGATTTTTTAAATATAAAAGAGTTCATGTACAAGAGTCTAAAAGGAAACTATAGTATAATATACAAAAAAAAGATTACAAAAGGTCAGGTCACTCATAAATATGAGGAGGAGGTTCTTAGGCACAGTTAATCACTGTAATATTGTAAAACATTGGGTGCACGTGTCTACACATTTCACAAGCACTCTATCCTTCAGACCCAGAAAGCAGAGGCTTCGGAAAATGATCTCTGTGGTGTCAACAGGGATGTTATTGAACACTCGCTCAATGTTGACCCATCCTTCAGACCCAGAAAGCAGAGGCTTCGGAAAATGTCTGATGACAAAGCCGAAGGTGCTCGGAACGAAGTGAAAAGACTTCTCAGCGCTAGAGTCATCAGAGAAGTAAAATACCCAGAATGGCTAGCTAACACTGTTATGGTGAAGAAGGCCAATGGTAAATGGAGAATGTGCATTGATTTTACTGATCTCAACAAGGTTTGTCCGAAGGATGAATTTCCATTACCAAGGATAGATTCTCTAGTAGATGCAGCAGCTTCGTCAGAGCTCATGAGTCTACTAGATTGTTATTCAGACTATCATCAAATCTGGATGAAGAAGGAAGATGAGCCAAAAACCAGCTTCATCACCCCCAGTGGTACATATTGTTACCTTCGGATGCCTGAGGGGCTCAAGAATGCTGGAGGAAGCTTCAGCAGGATGACAGCGAAAGTCCTTCATTCTCAGATAGGCAGAAACGTGCTAACATATGTTGATGATATTATAGTAAAAAGCACGAAGCAAGAAAATCACATTGCTGATCTACAGGAAACATTTGCTAACTATAGGCAAGTTGGCCTGAAGTTGAATCCAGAAAAATGTGTCTTCGGAGTAAAGAAGGGCAAATTCCTTGGTTGTCTAGTTTCAACAAAAGGAATCGAAGCTAATCCAAACAAAATTGAAGCCATTCTTCGGATGGAGCCGCCAAGTACAAAGAAGGGGGCTCAGCGACTGACAGGAAGATTGGCATCTTTGAATCGATTTATATCCAGATCACCAGAGAGAAATTTACCATTCTTTGAAGTGCTGAAGTCGGTCGAAGTCTTTCAATGGGGATCAGTTCAACAGAAAGCCTTCGAAGAGCTGAAGCAGTATCTGATCGATCTAACGATGCTAACTCCACCAGCGCCAGGGGCTGCTATATGTGGCAGCTTCGCACTCTGCAGTGAGTGCGGCGCTTATCCAGGAGAAGCTTGAAGGACAAACTAAAAAGCAAGCCCCAGTGTACTTTGTCTCCGAAGTTCTCAGTTTATCAAAGAAAAACTATACAGAATTGGAGAAGGTGCTATATGCTGTCTTAATGGCCTCCAGGAAGTTTCGACACTACTTTCAAGCATACCATATAATTGTTCCTTCATCACAGCCTTTGAAGGATATTATGAGGAACAGAGAAGCTACTGGAAGGATTAGAAAGTGGGCTGTGGAACTCAACGAATTCAGCATTGATTATGTGCATAGATCTTCGATTCAGTCCCAGGCGTTAGCAGACTTCATCGCTGACTAGACGCCAGGGGCTCAGGAGGAAGAAGCAAGTAAAGATGCTGAAGCTTGGACAGTGTTCTGTGACGGTTCCTGGGGAACCTTTGGGGCAGGTGCCGCTGCTGTTTTAGTTGCACCTTCCAAAGTTAGAACATGCTATGCAGTGAAACTTGATTTCAGCTGCACAAATAATATTGCTGAATACGAAGCTTTGCTTTTGGGCCTTCGGAAGTTAAAGGCAACGGGGATAAGAAGGGCGGTTTTCAAAACCGATTCCCAAGTTATTTTTGGTCATGTTGATAAGAGTTGTAAAGCAAGAGATCTGAAGCTTGAGAAATATTTGGATACAGTTCGAAGGCTTGAAGCTTCTTTCGAAGGGTTTTCTGTCAAGAATATTCCACGAGGAGAAAATGAGCATGCTGATCTGCTAGCCAAGTCAGCGGCACAGGGGCTGCCTTTGCCTTCGGAAGTATTCTTTGAGACAATAAAAGCACCTTCGGTGGAACTTCTTGAAAGAGTAGTGCTCAATATATCTCCTGTTTATAGTGAAGATTAGAGAACCGAGATCATGTCTTTTCTCCAGGGCAATTTCCTTTCAGATGACGAAGCTTATAATAAGAGAATAGAGGCAAGAGCCCGACCATATGTAATAATAGAAGGGGAGTTATACAAACATGGAGTCTGTTCTCCATTGCTCAAATGTTTATCCAGAGCTGAAGGTATAGAATTGATGAAGGAAATATACGCAGGCCTGTGTGGATCTCACATCGGATCTAGGCCCTTGCTGGGAAAAGTTTTTCGTCAAGGATTTTATTGGTCGAAGGCAGCTTCGGATGCAGCAGAATTAGTCCAAAAATGTGAAGGCTGTCAAAAATGTGCAAGAGATCAAAAACAGCCTTCGTCTCTAACTCAGTTAATACATCCCACTTGGCCGTTGCAAAGGTGGGGCCTTGATTTGCTAAGCCCACTTCCACCAGCACAAGAAAATTTAAAATATGTCGTTGTGGCAGTAGAGTATTTTTCTAAGTGGATTGAGGCAAAGCCTTTAGCCACAATAACTTCGGTCACAGTTCAAAAAAATTTCTGGCAAAATATTGTTTGTCGCTTCGGAGTGCCGAAGGCTATTACTGTGGACAACGGAACACAGTTTGATGCCGAAGCTTTCAAAGAGTTTTGTGCGCAAATTGGCACGAAGATCCATTTTGCATCTGTTAGACATCCAGAGTCAAATGGACTTGTCGAAAGAGCTAATGGCATTATAATGACAGGAATAATGAAGTTAGTTTTCAATCATCCCAGGGGAAAGTGGCCAGATGAATTGATCAAAGTTGTGTGGAGCCACAACACAACGATGTCAAGGTCAACAGGCTTTACACCATTCAAATTGTTGTTTGGCGATGAAGCAATAACCCCAGAAGAAGCTAAAGCTGGGTCAATAAGAACAGTGGCTTCGGCGGAGGACGAAGCTGATTATTCTGTGGAAAAAGATGCTATAGAAGGGATCAGGCTTCAGGCTGTGGAGAACATCAATAAATATCAGGCCGAAACAATAAAATGGCGTGACAGAAAAGTTCGGTTAAAAAATATCAAGCCAGGGCACTTGGTACTTCGGAGAGTTGCTAACCCAGATACAGTAGGCAAACTACAGTTAAAGTGGGAAGGACCTTTTCTGGTAGTATCTTCGTCAAGACCCGGTTCTTACAGATTGAAGGATATGGACGACAACGACATTCCTAGATCTTGGAATGCGGATGAGCTTCGGCGATATTATGTGTAGTTTGATGTAATCATTTTTATTCTTTTTTCCTATGGCACCATTTTCCTTTCCAAAGGGGGAGAAATGTTTTTAATGGGGCCGTAGCATGTAATTTCTCTTTTTCTTATTTCAGCTCTATAAGAGCAATATCCCCCAAAGATGTAAATGTAAAAACTGAGCATGCACCATTGAGTGCAAAGAGAAAAGAAAAAACAGGGAGAAGCTCGAAAGACGTCCCTAAGGGGATGCAGAGCACGACAAAGCTACAAAAAGCCATTCCTAAGGGAGCGCAGTGTAAGTTTTCTGCTCAAAAGTCGTTCCTAAGGGAATGCAGAGCTTACAGCGAAAAGTCAACGCTGATTCCGCCGAAATATAAGGCGAAGCGCGAAAAGTCAACGCGATACCGCCGAAATAGAAGGCGAAGAAGTTCAAAAGACGTTCCTAAGGGAATGCAGAACTTACAGCGAAAAGTCAGCGCTGATACACCGAAAAATAAGCGGTGAAGCCGAAAAATAAACGGCAAAGAGACTTTGGTTGTTCCTAAGGGAACGAAGGCTTTGGTTATGGCTTCGTATGTGTGGGTTTGGACATTCATTTGCACGGTACATTACATCATACATTTGCATTCATAAACATTCATTTAGACATACATAGGATCATCATCATCATAACATAAACAGTTACTTCGGTTCTAAAGAGAAGGCTTCGGAAAAAAGGAAAAGAAGCAGTTTTATGCTTCGCTGTGCATGAAAAGAAGGGAAGGTGTTTTTCGCCTTCGGCTCAAAAATGTTAATTTCGTTCACACCAAAGCACTTTACACATTGATGGAAAGGTAAGAATATATTACAAGGTATGGACGAAGTCCACGAAGTAAAATTTAATTACATCATTCTTTACACAAGTTATTTCAAGAGTTTTTTGAGCTCTTTCTACAGACTATTCAAGCTTCGTCAGTATCCATGGAGCTTCGTCTTTTTACTCTTCAGCTTCGGCCTCGGCTTCGTCATCCTGTACGTATTAAAGTATTATAAGCCAAATTCAAGTTTGAAGGAAAAGGTAAGCACAAGGTATGATTTTGTTACCGGTTTAAGATGACTCCGAGCTTTATCACCAGCTTTGCTTCGTCCACCCTTTGTCCATACCAATTTTATAAATCTATTGGCTATGTTTCGGGCAAGGTTGGGAATGTTATCCAAATCTACTGGCGATAAGCTGAAATTGGGTCTATTGATAACCTTTCCGTGTTCGCAGCCAGACTTCAGGAAGGCAACGGCTGTGCCCCGAGAAGCTACCAGGGCACAGAAGTCACCATGTCCAGCTATAACTTCGTCAAGATCATCAATTTCACTTTCGATATGTTCGAAGGCACCTGGCAGGTCTTCAGTCGAAGGAGTAAATTTTTTGCTGCTGGCTCCAACTGAATAGAAGACCTGCTTCAGCCGTTGAACGCATCGATTGCTGAATTCCAGACATTTATCCTGAAGGCTTATCAATGATTTTTTCAAATCTGAACTTTTTTGGACTTCGGCCTCAAATTTTGCATTAAGCTTCTCCTTTTCTTCTTCGAAGTTTTCTGATTAAGAGAGAAGCTTCGTATTTAATTCTGTTATTTTAGCTTCAGCTGCCGCCAGCAAGACTTCCGTTGTCTGAAGCTCGAAGTCTTTCTTTTCAATAGCAGTTGATTGCTCTTTTATTTTGCTCTCTAAATTTTCAATTATAACCTCATGTTTTTATCTTCCAAGTCCTGCTGCATTTTCAAAGCTTCGCTCAGCAGCATACTCTGCACACAAACAACCTTCGTTAGAACACATCTTCGTTATTAAAAACAATAAAAGTCTGAGAAAAGTTGTTTACCTTGAAATTGGAATAAAACAAACTACCAACGATGTGCTGTCGTCGGTAGTGACTGATATCTGTTTCGAGCTTCGGGAAACCGATACTCTTTGATAGAGTACCGATAACCTTCGCACCAGTTTGATCCCGCACGCAGCCCAACCTTTCGTCATCAATGACACCGAAGAGAAGTGCTCCAGGCCGATATCCGCAAGATATTGCATATTCTTTTAGCTCTTCTTTTTCAGCCTTTGTCAGCTCTTGACCAACTAAGTTTTGAAAGATAAAAGCTTCATCTTCCGAAGGGTCTTCGGCTATTTCTTTCTCTCTCTCTGGCTCTGAGGCCGTAATCTCTTCGGTGGCTGCGGCAGCCTCTTCTGCGGCAGCTTCTTCCGCGGCCATGTTTAATAGTATTTTATCTATATCAGCAACCATGCTTTCTAAATTAATATCTTCGGCTCCGGCAGCTTCGGCATTTGTGGCTTCCGAAGGTGCAGCTTCAGTAGTTGTTGTGCTCTCAACAGTTGGGGCCTTCGGAACTGAAGCTTGTGGTGGTGTCCCTTCGATGGCTTCTATCACTGTAATGATTCTTTGCTTTTTTGGCCTAGCCGCCTTCTTCATTTTCGCGGGCTCCTTGTCCTTCTGAAAAAGCTTCGTCAGATGTGGCCCTAATGGACTCAGCTTGACAGGCAAGGATTCAGTCATTACCTTTAAAATTTCCTCCACATCGGTGGTAGAGGGCGATGCAGCAGTTTCTTCTTCTTCGTCAATTGCTTTTTGCTTTGGAGTCGAAGCTTTTCTCTTCTTTGAAACACCTGTTTTTGGCTCAGACTCCAGCTTTTTCTTCTTTGGTTGTTCTTCATCATCTTTATTCAGAGCACCAGCTACTCTTTTCCTCTTTTGGCCTTCGGCATCATTGTCTAGCCGCTCGTAGTCAGGGTACTCAAAATCCAGAGCATCCATTACTCGATTTAACCTCCGCTTCAGACGAGTGCCGAAGGCCGCAGTCATCAATTGGTCTTCTTTTTTAGAATAATTTCCCAGTATTTCATTGCACATTACTTCAATTGTGTCCAGCCACTCTTGGCAAGGCACTTTGAAATGCTTCTTGAATTTGTAATAGTAAGGCAACCGAACAAACTCTCCCTTCTTCTTTTCCTCCTTCAGCTTCGGCATTTCCCACTCCTTCAAAGTTGGGAACACTCTAAAGGCAAAAAATTCTTGCACTAGGTCCCTAGTGCCAATATGATCTGCAATAACTCGAAATTCAGCCAAGGCAATTTGGCTCGGACTCCTAGGTGTCATATTGCACTGGGGCCTGGTCTCTCCGAAGGTCAACTCTAACGGACTCTGGACTAGCTTCTCCTTTTCTTCGTCAACTTTGACATAGAACCACTCAGATTTCCAGCCAGCTGGCCACTTGCTTCGGTAGCTAATTACTGGAAATTTTGTATTCTTGCGATAGGCAAAGTTGTAGCAGCCAAAATTTTCATGTAGCCCATCTCCTCTAGCCTTCGTCTGATAATGCAGCTCGTGTATCCGGCAGAAGCCTACACCGAATGGCTCCACTCCTTGGCTTCGGAGAGCCCAGATATAAAAACTAAGCCTATCGATAGCGTTAGGAATTAGCTGATGAAGGTAGATCCCAAACTTATTCAGTACATCAGCGATCATCTTGTTCAAAGGAAATATCAAACCAGCCTTGAAAAAACTTATGAAGACCACTACTTCATCCTTTCCTGGCTTCGGAGTAGTCTCTTCCCCACCGAAACGAACCAGCTCTTTTTTCGCTTCACTGAAATAGCCCAATTTTAACATCTTAGGCAGATCATCTTCGAAGATAGTGGACTTCCCGAAATCCAGATGGCTGGGTTTACTTGGCACTGCGCTATAATCATCTTCAGACTCAGTCTCCTCAACATCAGCTTGCTCTGTTTCGGCGGCAGGTGCTTCCCTCGATGTTACCAGCCCAGACCGCTCCATCGCTTCGGAAATCGGAACAGTCTCAGTAGCTTCGGCTTCATCTCCCTCACTACCAACCCTGGTAGTGGAACGAATTCTTGTCATTTGATTATGAATTTCTTGAAATTTTTGTTGTTGACTTTTTTTATTTTTCCGAAGCTCTTCCTCTTGTGACGAAGCAGAATCAAAAGCGGCGCTTCGTTTGAGCACGCTGATCAAGCTTCGGCTATGGTTAAATTTTTGGCAGCAAAACAGTGCAATAGCAATGAATGCTGTGGTAACTTCACACCTACCCGTCTATTTATATAGTGCTGCAGGTGGGAAGGTGAATCGTCAAGGTCTCCCGCACCGAACAAACAGTCACCCGCACTCGCTGAACGGTGGGCCACAGGGTCCGAGAGGGTAAATCGCCAGGGCGCGCGTAACTGCTGCAAGATGGAGCCACCTCGAGCGCGTATTATTTTAATCGTTTCTCGCCAACGAGCTCAGAGAAGGTGTTTTCGGATCTTTGGCATCCTGAAGCCTAGAAGACTTTTTCACGGATCAAGCTCGTTACGAAAAACGATCTAGCACCGCGAAGGGGCTACTGTTGGGGCAGGGATGAAAGTGGTAATTTGAACTGTTAAGACAAATTTAATATTTTAAAATAGATATATATAAAATTTGATATTGATCTTATTTTATGTTATCAAGCACATTAGTACAAATACAAATAAAATATTACATAAATTGTTTTATGTATTATTTGCTCCCTACATCACAAAAGGTTGAAAAATTACCGAATTTATTTTCGAATCCATACCGAAGTTTATATCTATTATTTTGAAAAATATATGATGAATTTGAGGTTTACCTTTTATGAATCTTTAGAAGCTGGATGTTAAAAACAAGAATACAAATTTGTATTATAGATTATATATCCTATTTATTCGCAATCAAAGAAAAACGACTAAAAAACTGATTACCGAATAAATACCGTTTCCGACCGTTTTCATCCCTAGTTGGGGGTATGCTTCGTAGCCGAAGATCCTAAAGAAAGAGAACACCTTCGGCAGATCCTATCAGAAGCAGCACCGAAGCTATCACCTATAAAGCTTCGGTACAGTGACAGATCTCAAGACGAAGGGATGAACCGACTTAAAGATGAAATGACTTAAAGACCCGCGATGTTTTGTGTCATTATTGTAGTCGGTTGTAAGGGGCATAAATGTAATTTTACACAGGCTGCGCCCTGTGCCTATAAATAGATGAACAGTACCCCTGTACTGTTCACGCAATCTTGTAACCGCTAGCACATTACGCTGGAATTATCGCTTTTCGCCAAGACGAAGGTATAAATATACCTAAATATTATGTTTTAATGTTTAAGTTCATATAATAAAGTATATGAATAATGTTATCTATTTTTAGTATATCTTTCTATAATGTTTTATGTTTTATTTTATTTTATATTGTTTTATAAGTCTGATCACGAAGGTGTGACCTTCGTGATATTTTTGCTCATGGCCTTCGTCCGAAGCTCATTAAATCCTTGGGGAGATAATGCTTCAGCGGACGAAGGGCATTGATATTTAACATTTTATGTTGCCTTGTTCTTAATTAATAGCATTTGAGAACAAGTCCCTAACAGTTGGTGAGCAGGTGTGAAGGATATAGATGATCAACGATAATGGTGAATGTCAAGTAGGTTCGTGCCAATGAACTGTGAGAAACAAAGGATAAACACTGAATCTTGGATAGAGGGACCGAGAGGATCAAAAGATGGAGCATGAGTACATATGGGAACATTGACAAATAAGATACATGTGGAGGGGTAGACCATATTGACTAATTCAAGATGGTTGTTGACTAAGTTAACTAGATGCACTAAAGGACTTGGTGATCGGGCGGTCGAGGATAGATAGTGACATACATAGAGATCATGAAGGAGGTATAGTAGATACGCTTCTCTAGAGGGTCTAGTGGTTTGTACATCAAATCCACTAACACATGATATATGGGTTTGGCATTTGAAACCATGTTTGAGTTTAGGAAGGAGATTGAGAAACACATGGTGTCATCATGAAGCTTATGTTGAGGCGAACGAAGTCAAGAAGAGCTTGTGGCCATCAGATGCACCGACCAAAAGTTAGGTTGTTTTGCCCCTCGAGTTAAGTGGTTCAACCAAAATATCAAAAGCAAGTTGAGTTATGTAATAGCCCTATAAATAACATGGTGACTAGTCCTAACCAACCATCTCTCCATCTTTAGGTTTCTTAGTCTTTAGTATTTAGTCTATAGTCTTGAGAGAGATCCATACATCATAGTTTGAATCCCTCTATCGGTGTAATCCTTTAACCGTTTATCTTGGCAAAGGGCATGACCTTGTTCAAGAAGAAAATAAATAAATCATTCCTCAGAATTTGTGACCAAGTTTTTTGTGTTCAAATAAATGTGGTTTTTTCTCTTCCATTCCCCTTCGCTTTTCTATGTTGATGGAGTTTTGAGGGTTTGGATACATGTTAGGACCTAATATGAGCATATCTACAAAGTGATTTGGGTATATTCATCACATGCACAAAAATTCATTCTTGGGAGGAAAAGTGAGAAATCCCTGATTTGAGAGCTAGTTTTTTGGGCTGACAACAAGCTTCGATCTTTTGGAGCTCAAATTTTATGAATGCCTTGCACACATCCTAGAGAAGGTGTGAATAAGAGTTTATCTCAACCAGAGCCCATTTCTTCAGAGATTTGTATTTTTCTCCGTTGGCTCTAGGGTTGAATATGTTAGCACGAAACCTCCGCACCGTACGAAATGTGAAACCTCCACACCAACCTCTACACTCTAGTGTTGTTTTTGGTTTTATATTGTTCATATGTGCCCTATTTCCTATTTGACTTTCCATTTATTCTATTAGCTTTCTAGGATGTTAAGGAAGGTTTGAAAATCATCAAGTCACTAGTTGGATTGGTGATTCCAGTTTGGGTGCTTGCTTTAGTACCCTGAACTCTTTGCTAGCTAACCCTGAATCTCGAGGGCGAGATTCTTTTTAAGGGGTAGGTTTGTAACACCCTGAATTTAGGGGTATAAAATTTTTTCTCTAAATGCCTACCAAATTCAGGTGTTACCCTTTGTCACTCTCTTCCTAGACCTCTTCTCTCTTCCTTTTGTTTATAGTTAAGTTAATTAGGTTAGGGATTAATTATTTATTTTGTCAAAACTAGGTGGGTCATGACTTGTTGTATCATGCTGAGCCGAAATTATTCTTTGATTTGATGCACATGTTTGAAATATTTGAATTTGAATTTGTGTTTGAGTTTGAATTAAGTTCACTAGAAAAATAAAAAGAAAAGGCAATTATAAATTCAGAGAAAAAGGGAAAACCAAATTCGGCCTAGTTCAGCCCAACCCAGCCCAGCGGGGCCGTGCGCGCGCCCGCTCCACCTGACAGGTGGGATCCACCTGTCGGCAGCAGTTCTGGCGCCCGCGCG
Source organism: Zea luxurians (assembly GCA_029449295.1). NCBI lineage: Eukaryota > Viridiplantae > Streptophyta > Magnoliopsida > Poales > Poaceae > Zea > Zea luxurians. The sequence continues at coordinate 35,021,611 of JAOPSE010000001.1, read as the reverse complement.
CTCTCGCCTCCTCCCTCTACCATCTAGGCCCCGTGTGTCGGTGCCATTCCTCGCGCGCCTGCGCGCTCTCTACTCAGCGGGCCCCACATGTCGGCGCCTCTGCCCCGCCCCTAATTTGTCCTTTCTCTGTTCTCGGCTGGTCGCGATTGCTCGCTGGAGTAAAGTCGTGCCGCTGCCGAGCCGCCCCGCTACGGACGGTTGTCCTCCGGCGCCTCTGCGTCGTTGCTGTGCCGATGACCGTGTTCGCCACGTCCCCCCGAACCTCCCTGAGCCCTTCCCGGCGCCCTAGGGGCCCCAGCGCGCTCACGCCCTCGTCTCCGGTGGGCCTCCGCCGTGGACACGAGCGGCGCCACCGTTGGTGGCCAGGAGACCTTGCCTGTGATGGCCGTTAGATCCCAGGCGTCCGTTTGAGATCGGATGGCCCAGATCTAATCAGACCAAACCTAATCCCGCCCGCCCGCCTGAGATCCGACCGCTCGGATTTCCCCCTCACTCATGCCCCTGTCGCTGGGACCAGCCTGTCAGCCTCGTTAACCTTAAGTCACCGCCCGCCTTGGCCCACTGGTCAGCCGCGTGCGTGCGCCCGTGCCCACACGCTCGCCCGCGGGATCTATTCTCGGTCGTTGATCTGAGATCTGATGGCCGAGAGAGCCCGATACCTCTTCGCGTGCAATTTTGTTAAAGAGACCCCTGGTTTTCTAAAAATCAACCTCATGTCCCTCATTTTCGCGCGCAGGCCCCTATATTCTTGCAGATAGAACCCTAGACTTTTATTTAATCACACAATTGGACCTAATTTTGTATTTTCAATTCCAAAACTTGTTTTTTCTTATCTTTTGCATATGAACTCCAAATTGAGTGATTCAAATTGCAAAATGTTCATGCGATTATTCTCTATCTGGTAAAATTAGGATCATTTGTTGTCTGCACATTCTAATTTTATGCCTAAACTATAGATTAGTTTAGGTAATGGTTTATTTATTAAATAGGAAGAATAAAAACGAAAACCCTAATGGGGCGTTTGGATCCCTTCATTTTAGAGGAATTGGAATTCACTCAATAAAGTAACTTATTTAGTTTGGAATTTGACATTCCACCACTTTTCAAAGTTCAGTTATGAGCATATCTCAAATTCATGGGGTGTAGGATGAGAAATGATTTTATGCATTAGTAGAATTTGTTTCTACTCTGTAACTTACATAACACTCTTCATCTAACTCCTCTATAGTAAAAATATAGCACATAAATATCTCTGATATCTTGCTAATAATAGTATACAAATATATTTGCATAAACCGAATTAACTTAATTGATATATGACTAAACTATTATTATTAGAATGGAATTCAATTCCAATGATCCAAACGGGGCGTAATGATAATTAGATGTTTAACTTTGTGAGGTTAATAATATGTAATGTATGAATCTATCCCTGGGATAATTTTTGTGTCTCATTAAAATAAGTGGAATTAAATTATGTAATCTATGGAGATAGATAATACTTACAAAATAACAAACTTCTAAATGTGTTAGTTCACCATATAACCCAAGTTACCTCTTGAGTTTATACTGTTCTTTTGATATGTGTTCACTTGTTTGTACATGTTTGGTGTATTGTTCATTTGTCTTTATCCAAATGTATTGAATGCATGGTCGCTTTATTTAGACAATGAGCAGCTCGTGGTTCCTGAGTGTGTTGACGGAGATCTTCCTGAGCAACAACCCGGTGAATGCAAGTGTCCTCTGACCTATTATGTCCTACTTACTTTATAATTCACCGTCCCACACTACTTTATTGAAACATAAGGATTGACTAGTCTGTATTTATCTTGTCCTTGTTTACCATTGGGTTATTATGGTTAGCTTTATGCTATTGTTTTACCTTAATCAACAAACATGATGTGAATATTTATGATATGATGATGTTATCCCGATGATGATCTTATGATACTTTAGGAAACTCAGGCTGTTTCCTGAGTACCTCTCCGTAAGGACCTGTTCGTTGAGTGACTACCCGAGATAACAGTGCAACCATGAGGGTGGAATGGGACGCCCTTAGCTGAATAATTAGATGAATCTGAGGTGTAGTTGGCTTTGCCAGAGGGCCGTCAATGGGGGTCGGGGCATAGTGCTCACTCTGCTAAGGGTGGGTGTCGAGGTTCATTTGATTTGGTTTTGTTAGTCACCCACCTTAGGGAGGGGTACTGTGTTTGTACGACTGACAAAACCTAACGAGCAGCTATGCACTAGGGGAGTATTTGTAAAGGCTACGTAGTGAGACCCTGCCACGTCACCTTGGTAGTGATCAATGGGGAGTCATGATCTCCGGGCAGAATGGGAATCACGACTCGTGGGTAAAGTGTGCAACCTCTACAGAGTGTTACAAACTGGTATATCAGTCGTGCTCACGGTTAAGAGCAGCCTGGGTTCCTCTTTGATTAGAAGAACTTTGGATACTTTTATGATGATTATTATAGTTCTGATCTCTGGTATTTCCTCTTGGAGGGAGTACTTTTGGGTAATAACTTATTACTAAAACTTAGCTATACTATTAGTAATAAATACTTGACCAACTAAAAGCAACTGCTTAACCTTAACTCCACATACAACTAGTCCACTTTAGCCAAACGGGACATTTGCCGAGTACATTGTTGTGTACTCACCCTTGCTTTAAAAACCACCCCACCCTAGGTTGTTCCCACTGTATTCAGTGCTCAGGAGGAGATGCAGGCAACATGTAGGACTTTGAGGAGTTTCAGGACTATGACAAGTTCTAGTTATGTTAATGGCAAACCTCTAGTCAGCTGCCTGTGAAGGCCATATCTACTATGTTCGCTTTTCCGCACTTTGATAATGTTAATGACTATGTTAAGTAATGACTCTGTGGATGTCTTGGACACCTTGATGTAATAAAGTACTATTTCCGCTATTTACTTTGACAAATGTGTGATGATGTCCAATTATGTAATCGCTGTGCACGTGAGTTTCTGATCCTAGCACGTATAGTGTACGCATTCGGTTTGCCTTCCAGAACCGAGTGTGAAATAAGTGGTATCAAAGCCTTGCTAACTGTAGGACCGCTAACCTAGACTAGATTGGTCGCCCTAAGGACTATAGACCCCTACCCTTACCTTGACCTTTGGTGTCACTTCAAAAGTTGGTCATCTTGACCAATTCTATGTTATATTAATATCTATATACTCATCTCACAAAATTTTTATCTTACTTTGCCTTTGGTTTACATGCTGGTCATATTGTTCTATTCTCACTCATGTGATTATGATGTCTTTTGTAGATGGCTCGTGTTAGATGCACTGCACGTAAGTCAGTGATCCCCTTTTTGCCCTCTCGCCTTGCAGAGCGCCCACTGTGCCGCGCGGTGACAGGTCAGTCTAGCCACCTAGAGAGGCTGCATCATCGCCTGCATGAGGAGCAGGAATGCCGACGCCAGGAACAAGAGCAGTAGGGCTCTTCCCCCTCGCCTCAATCGTAGGTGGAGTCTGGGAGGCAGCCTTCCACTGCACCTCAGCCACAGATGCCCCCTGCACCACCACAGGTCATCTTGGTTATTGGAGGAGACCTTGACGGAGATAAAGACGACGACGATGGTGCTAGTTCAAGCCACAGCACGGAGCTCTCGGAGGAGCAGGAGCCGGAGCGATGGATCGCTAGACCCATCACTTGTGACGTCGCTCGCGGTTGTCACTTCCACGACGCTCTCGACACCTTGCTGCGTCGGGCCTTCGACCAACACACTTGGTCCATTGAGTACCGTTGTGTTGTCTACCAGCATCATCGTGGGTTATACCCGGACCAGTGGGAGGCTACTTGCTTGGTGCGTCGTCCGGACGATGATCTCCGGGGTGCATAAGCCTTCTCAGAGCATTATTATATCACTGAGAGGGATACATCCGAGGTAGCCATGCAAGATGCTGCACGACGTGCGCTTTCACAGTACTGCTCGTTGTTCAGCGGGGTAGATGATGGCCTTGACCTGAAGTACTACCCCTACCGCTCGACCAGCAGTGCTAGTGGTGTGATTGTCTCGCCAGTTGGTGAGGGCAATCTCAGGCTGAATAGCATGGTAAACCTGGTCGCCGTGCTCAACACCAAGCTAGACCACGCCTTTGACGAGTTGGGCAAGGCTCGGACGGAGATTGCGGAACTGCATGCTCAGCGCGCAGCGTGCCACTATCAGGATGGTGGTTCCCCCGCTCCCGTCGGGATTCAGCACCTTTACCACTCGCTGCCCCATGGTCATATGCTTATGGTACGCCTGATTGCAGGACCCAGATAGATTTAGAGCCATAGATCGACAGAGTCGGAGTCTGTAATAATGCTTAATTCAGTGTCTTAGTCTTAGTCAGTCTTAGATAGCCGTAGTTTGCTTATCATATGTGTTGATGCTTGTCGTGATGAACTCGTAATGAAGTTGGATATTTGTAATGATTGTCACCAAGGTGTGGGCATACCCTGCAACTTGGTGTAGTTATTAATAAAGTCAGTTATTTAGTTGGGCAATCCATTTATTTCCACTTTCCTCTTTATATGAGAAGTTGTGTTGGCTATGTTAAGAGTCAGTGGAGATGATCAATTGTTCAGTGTTATGAAGATTTCCATATACCTTTTCTTATGCTGAAAGACTGCAGAGTCAGATCAGATGTGTGTGTGCTTTCTACAGATGTATGAAAATAGGCGCAAAGGTGGAAGGCGTGCTCAGCAGGAGCAGCAGGCACCCTAGGAGGAGGCACCTCAGCAGTAGTTGCCCCCGCCACACCTGATGACTATTGAACAGATGTTCCTGATGCAAACCCAAGCAGTCCAAGCAATTGGCCAGACCTTAGCAGTAATGCAGCAGTAGCAACCCCCACCTCAACCTCAAATGCAAGTTCATATGCCCAGGGACAAGCGGGCGGAGTTCATGAGGGGTCATCCCCCTGTCTTGCCTATTCTGCTAAGCCAATGAACGCCAAAGATTGGTTGCGTACCATGGAGCATGAGTTGCACACTCCTCAGTGCAATGATCGTGAGAAGGTTATGTACGGTCCCCATCTGCTAAGGGGAGCAACATAGTATTGGTGGGAGTCTTACCTTGCCACCCACACTGACCCTGAAGCTATCACCTGGGAGGAGTTCGGGGACAACTTCCATCGTTACCATGTGCCTGAAGGCCTGATGATAGTAAGGAAGGAGGAATTTTCGGCATTGAAGCAAGGGCCCCTGTCTGTCAGTGAGTACAGGGACAAATTTCTGCAGTTGTCATGTTATGCACCTGAAGATGTCAATACAGATGCCAAGAGGCAGTACCATTTTATGAGGGGGTTGGTTGACCCCCTTCACTAACAGCTGATGAATCACACCTTCCCTACCTTCCAGCATTTGATCGACAGAGCAATCACGACTGAAAGGAAGCGCCGAGAGATGGAGGACAGGAAACGCAAGATTGGTGGATCTCAGGCCAGAAGTAGCAGCCATCCCCATTACTCAGGCAACCCACCTCAACAGTTCAAGAAGTGTCACCAGCGCCAGCATCAGCATCAGCGTCAGTACCAGCAGCAGTACCAGAGACAATTCCCTCAGTAGCAGCATCAGTACCGCCCGAGCAACCAGGCACCTCGCCTTCCTGCCCTAGAAACCAACCAGAACAACCAAGCAGCTCCAACACAAGGAGGAGGCCGCAGATGTTTCCATTGTGGGGAAAAAGGCCACTGGGCAAATCATTGCCCAAAGGAAGCAACTCAGCAGCAGCCTCCCAATGCCTCTGCAAGACAAAATGCACCTCAACAAGGAGGCAACAACCGTGGGCGGTCTCGTGCCCAGTACGAAAAGGTGAACCACCTGGAGGCCGACACAGTCCATGAGACCCCAGGAGTGACGCTAGGTACGTTCTCAGTCGAATCTCATTCTGCAAATGTGTTATTTGATACTGGAGCAACGCATTCTTTTGTGACTGCATCGTGGGTAGAAACATACAATATACCAGTAGCACCCATGTATCCACCTATGAGGGTTAGTTCAATTGGTGGGAGGACCCAAACAGATAGATTTTGCCCCAGTGCAAGAGTTCAAATAAGGGGGATAGAGTTCCCCATTGATCTGATAATAACAGGTACCTGGGATGTAACCATAGATGTCATCCGAGGGATGAATTGGCTAACCAAATATCAAGCAAGCCTTAGCTGTGACAAGAGGACTGTGAAGTTAGTGTCCTTATCAGGAGAGGAAGTGTCAGTGGAGTTGGTCTTGTCTAGACCAAGGAAAGGAAGCGGTCACCAGATCACCGCCTATATTGAGGAAATTGAGCCATCAGAAGCTATCAAAATAGTATCAGAATTCCCGGATGTGTTTCCTGAGGATTTACCAGGCATGCCACCTAAAAGGAAAGTTGAATTTGTCATAGAGCTTATACCTAGCATCGCCCCTGTTTCCAAGAGAGCCTATCGAGTGTCTGGACCAGAATTGGTGGAACTCAAGAAGCAGATTGATGAGTTGTTAGAGAAAGGCTACATCAGACCAAGTACCTCACCTTGGGCCGCCCCAGTGTTATTTGTGGAGAAGAAAGATGGGACAAAGAGAATGTACATTGATTACAGATCTTTGAATGAAGTCACTATCAAGAACAAGTACCCCGTGCCCAGAATTGAAGATATGTTCGATCAGTTGAGAGGAGCCAATATGTTCTCGAAGATAGATCTGAGGTCGGGCTACCATCAGCTCAAGATCCGGCCTTCGAACATACCGAGGACCACATTTATCACCAAGTACGGACTATATGAGTTCACGGTCATGTCATTCAGATTGACAAATGTGCCATCTTTCTTCATGTACTTGATGAACAGTGTGTTCTTGGACTACCTTGACAAGTTTGTAGTGGTGTTCATTGATGATATCCTAATATATTCCTAGAATGAGCAAGAGCATGAATAGCACTTGAGGAAAGTATTGCAGAGGCTATGAGATTGTCAGTTGTATGCCAAGCTGAGCAAGTGCGAGTTCTGGATCTGAAGTCCTGTTCCTAGGCCATATTATAAACTGGGATGGATTAGCTGTGGATCCAAAGAAGGTAGCGGCTATTATGGACTGGAAAGCACCAAAAGATGTCTGGGGAATCAAGAGTTTCATTGGAATGGCCCACTACTATCGGTGTTTCCTTGAAGGTTTCTCCAAGATTGTCAGACCAATGACAGCCTTGCTGGCAAAGAAAGTTGAGTTCAAGTGGACCCCAGCGTGCCAAGAGTCCTTTGAGACAAAGAAGAAGTTGACAACAACACCGGTATTGATTCTGCTAGATGTTCACAAACCATTCTCAGTGTATTGTGATGCTTCGTACACCGGACTGGGATGCATGTTAATGCAGGAAGGGAGAGTAGTGGCGTACTCATCCCCACAATTGAAGATACATGAGAAGGATTATCCCACGCATGATCTGGAGTTAGCAACAGTGATTCATGCACTGAAGACCTGGAGGCACTATTTGTATGGGTAGAAGTGTGATATCTACATAGACCATAAGAGTGTCAAATATATATTCACCCAGTCAGAGTTGAACATGAGGCAGCGAAGATGGCTGGAGTTGATCAAAGACTATGAGCTAGAGATACATTACCACCCAGGCAAAGCTAATGTGGTCGCAGACGCTCTAAGCACAAAGAGTCTAGTCAACATGATGGCCGCTCACCCGATGCCATATGAGCTAGCAAAGGAATTCGACAGGCTGAGTCTCGAGTTTTTGAACAACACTCAAGGAGTGGCAGTTGAGTTGGAACCCACTCTAGAACAAGATATCAGGAAAGGCCAAAAAGATGATGAGAAAATCAATGAGATTCGACAGCTGGTCATATATGGGAAAGGCAAAGATTTCTATGAAGACGTAGAATGAGTGGTAAGGTTCAAGGATAGACTATGTGTTCCCGACATCAAATCGATTCGGGAACTGATTCTCAAAGAAGCCCACGAGACAGCTTATTCCATACACCCTAGCAGGAGAAGATGTACCAAGACCTGAAGAGAAGATTCTGGTGGTATGGTATGAAAAGGGAGATAGCAGAATATGTGGCTATATGCGACAGTTGTTAGAGGATCAAGGCAGAGCATTAGAGGCCCGTAGGTTTGTTGCAACCATTACAGATTCCTCAGTGGAAACGGGATGAGATTGGGATGGACTTTATAGTTGGTTTGCCTCGCACTCGAGCTGGTTATGACTCCATCTGGGTAGTAGTGGACCATTTAACAAAGGCGTCTCGTTTCATACTAGTCAAGACCACCTATAACAATGCAGTGTTGGCAGAACTATATATGTCCTGGATTGTATGCTTGCACGGTGTTCCAAAGAAGATAGTATTAGACAGAGGTACCCAATTCACTTCTCACTTTTGGCAGCAGTTGCATGAAGCCTTGGGCACACATTTGAAGTTCAGTTCAGCTTATCACCCGCAGACATAACTGTAACGTAAATCATTAGGGACTAGCTAGTCTTTTCCTCTTCGGCACAGCATCATGCTTGATCTTCGACACCACTTTAAGCCGAAGTTGTTACTCTTCGGCTATAGCTTTGGTGTTCATTATTGTCATTTTCGGGCTATATCTTCATCTTGAAGACCTTTGACGGAGGAGAAAGCTCCCATCATGAACCTTAGATTGTGACGAAGCTCCTATAATAACCAACATTATGCTAGAAGCAAATGGTTAGTCGTGTTTTTGAGGACCTTCGAAAGAGGAAGGCCCCAACCAGTAGCCCCTCGCAGTATTAGTTTGTTTCTTCGTAACAAATTCAGACTACGACACAAACAAAGGCCTTTAGCCGAAGGTCTAAAAAACACATTCCCTTTGCTAGAATAGTGAGTCGTTCTGAATCGTGGGACCCACCGCTCAGTGGTGCTTTATGTATATATGTAGAGGCTTGCTCTATGAATATTTTTCATGTCATCTAGCTTTTTGTGCTATGATTGTCGTTTTAGCTTTCGTATTTTGTGAGCTCAACTGTTCTTTGAGCTTCAGCTTTTGTTGTGATCATCATCGAAATGGCCAAAGATAAGAAGACTGTAGACCCCATGCTTGCTGGTTTTTACGAAGCTATGGAAAGAACCAACGTCGAAAAAATCACTGATAAAATGTTAGCTGGGCTGTTTGGGGATTCCAACAATAGTGATAGTTTCGATGTGGAGAGTGGTAATGAAGATGCCGAAGGTCAACCATGGAGACCAAGTCATGTTGTTTTTGGAAAGTCCACTATTAAGCAAGGACAAATTGAAGCGATGAAGGGAAAATATTTCCATGACATATCTATTGTGAGGGCTGGAGGAGAGAATACCATTCCTCTTCCTGAGGCAAACGAAGTAGTGGTTTTTAAGGGTTTTATGAAGGCTGGGCTTCGCTTTCCCTTACACAAGATGCTGGTTGAAGTATTGAAGACATTTGAGATATACTTTCATCAGCTTACTCCCGAAGCTCTAATTAAAGTGGGGGTTTTTATTTGGGCCATGAGAAGCCAAAGGCTAGAGCCAGATGCTAAATGTTTCTGCAATATTCATGAATTATCTTTCCAGACAAAAGCAACTGGGAAGGAACAATATCACAACAACTTCGGGTGCTACATCTTTGTACCCCGCTTTGACGCGAGGTATCCCGTGCCGACATTCCGAAAGAAGTGGCTGGGCTCTTGGATGAAATAATGGTTCTATGTGAAGAATGATCTGAGTGAGAGGGAAGATGAAGAGGCATTATCCAACGTCCCATATGGTCGCGCTTCGGCATCAGGAGGTCGTCCATTGCAATTGGGAACAAAGTGCAAGCATGTTTGATGGCTTTTCACACTGTGTGCACCTACATTGGTACCAGGGATTTGGTATAGGAGCATATTGCTTACAAAGTGTGGCCACTGGTGAATGACTAGGAAATGCTGAAGGAGACTGCTGCCGGCTCCAACGAAGGTGGTCTAGTTTACTTAAGATACACCTATCGCTATAGAAGTCAATTTGATGAGCCGAATAATGATTGGCTTGAGGTTGTTGATGCCACCAGCGATGAGCTGTTGGGAGCTTACTCAAATGCAGAGGACAAAGCCATGACAACTGCCTTCGGTGCTCGTGGCAAGAGGAGGCTGAATAGAGTTTTCGATGTGATCGGATTTTTTTATCCTGATTACTACTTTCCTGCCCAAAAACAAGGGTTAAAGAGAAAAGTGGCAGCTTCATCCTCTTCTGCCACGCCTAAGCTGAAAAGAGCTAAGGTTTTGACTCGCAGGCCGAAGCCACGTCCTTTAGAGAGGAAAGCTACAGTGCTTGCTATAGAAAAGTTGGAGATTACTGAACATGACAAAGCTATCCCCTTAGCTCCGGAGACAATTCCTGCTGCAACAGTCAAAGCTAGTATCGGTCCGGCAGAAGAGCATCCAAAGCTGCTGAGTCCCCCAACCGCAACTGAGTTGCCGAAGCTAACAACTGCTGCAACCACAGCAATGACCCATAACAAAAGGAGAATGACCAGTGTTTTGGATGCTATTTTGAAGTCTACAAATATTCCAACACATGCTTCTATCGAAGCTCCCAAATATAATGTCGAAGAGTCGAGAGAAGTATCTATTGCAAGCGCTTCCCCCTCCCATGCTAAGGCTGAAACTTCGGGGGCTAAGCCAGCAGAATTAGAGAAGGAAAAGTCAACATTGCCTACTCCTGAAGCAGCTTCCCAAGTTGATTTAGAATATATTGTTCGTCATGCTTCGGGAAAACAACTATCCGAAGAGCAAGTTGCCGAAATGCAACATTATGCAAGGGATCTAAAAACCCATGGGGATCCTTGGTTTGCAGAGGGAGCGATGAAAATGACTTTCTTTACTGTCTACCAGACAGTAAGAAGATTAATGTTTGTTGTGAAATGATGAACAACATGGGATACTCAAAGCTTGAGCTCGGTTTGTCTGCAATGATGAAAGACCAACACGCAGACAGCCTCGCCTACAACAGCCTGAAGGTTTGTGTGTTTTGCCTTCGTATTTGGTAATTTTTGTTTTGATGAACGATTTTGTGGTGATTCTTCTTATTATTATTTTGTTCGTCTTTGTTTTCTAGGGTCTAATTCTTAGTAAAGCTTTAAAAGCTCAAAAGGATGCAGAAGATGAGAGTAACCAGATAGCAATTGGAAACCTTTGTTCGGAGGTCATAACTTTGAGAAACGAAGCTCTCGAGAAGGATAAGATCCTGCTCTCTTTGGTGGAAAGATTAAAATCTAGTGAAGCCAGGCTTTCTAGCCTTTCCGAGGCAGAGCAGAGAATGAAGGAGCCTGAAGAGAAACAACAAAAGGATGCGAAGCGCATTGCTGACTTGGAGTATGTGTTATCTATTCAAGTGGGATTGCACAGATCTGAAGTGCAAGAATTAGAAAAGAAGCTCGACGAAGTGACTGGAAATTTTAATGTTGAGCAAACAAAATGGGAAATATCTGACGCTGTACATCTAAGGGTTCAGAAAAATGTCGAGGAGCTTCGTCGAGCAAAAGAAGAATGTTACATTATTGCAGTGGAGCGTTGTAATAAATTGAAAAACAGTTTTTCCAAAATTGGTGCATTTTCTATGGAGAGAAATTTTATCTGTGGTGATCCTGATGGGGTCATTTGTTGGATCGGTGACGAGGCCAAAGCTTTTGATGAGATTCTCAGTGATAGGGGGAGACTTTCGTGCCTTCACCGTCGCCCGCGGAGCTATGTCGCTTCTTGAGAAGGTTGGCTGCGAACATGCAAAGGCTATAATTTAGCCAGATTTTTTGGTCTCAGCCAACGACATTAATAATCCTTCGGCCGAGGCCGCTGCGCTAAGTGGAAAGTTTTATTCCGAAGTCTGGTTGAAGGGTGGCCAAGAGATAGCTGACGAAGCTATCAAAAAAAATGAGAAAGAGTCTCATGATGCCTTGGAAGAGGCTAGAAAAACTGAAGAAGCTGCAGAACATGCAAGACTTATAGGTATATCTATTGTGACCTAGCTTCGTAAATTATTTTAGCTTCGGAATTAACACACACTTGTACTACGGTGCAGCTGAACTCTCTACCCCTCCGGAGCCATATGTCGGACTCGGGTTTCAGGGGCACCAAAACCCGGGCGCGAAAATAATCAACAAGTGTGCTGGAACCAAGTCTCACACATATGATGACCCATGGTACAGAAACGAATGTCACATCATTTATATATAACGGAGTTTTGTACAAAATAGTTAAATAATTACATCATCTGAAGACAACGATCCAGAAACCACTGTTGACTGGGAGACGACGGTCTAGACCTCTCATGATCTCATCGTAGCATCCTCCATGTGCCTCATCCTGTGGTACCTGTTCTTGACCTGGGGGATGTTTGTACAGCAAGGGTGAGCTCACATACATTCATCACTCAACAAGTTGTGGGGAATAATGTGCATGAACTCACTAACGGTGGGAGCTCATATGAAGTGTAATGCTTACCAAAGAGGATGGTTAAAGTTGAGCATTTTTAAAGTTGGTCAAAAAAATTTTAGCAGTTACTAGGTATAAGTAGATACCAACCCAATTAAATAAGAGATCAGGATTAATAACAACACACGCGATGCAATGCATATGGCAAATTAAGTTTAGTTCTATACATTAATCACGTGAGTGTCCGAGCCGCTCATGACCGTGAGCACGGCTGATATACCAGTTTTACACTCTGCAAAGGTTGCACATCTTTACCCACAAGTCGTGTTACCCATTTTCCATGGAGTTGATTAGACCCCATACACCTCTACCAAAGAAGCGAGGCAGGGTACCACTACGAGGCCTTTACAAAGTTCCACTAGCTTCAAAAAACCTACTACAGTTTCTAGAAAGCGCAATATTGGAATCCCCCGTCTGAAAAGCCATCGCAGCAAAATCAGCCCGAGAACCTCCCTATACCGACCACTCCCCTACTGCCCTTGCCCCTTTCGGGTAAGGTAGTCCTCCACTAGCTTTTCTAATTAGTCAGCCAAGGGCGTCCCATACCACCCTTGTGGTAGCACTATTTTCCCGGGTGGTTCTCCATATTCCAATTAACAATATGATCTTATCATGAACAATAATTAAACAACAACATAATTGGAACATGAACATAATGAAACATTAGTTTCCCAAAACCAGGAAGAGCAATAGCAATTCTACCCAATAATTCATCTGTTTGCAAGGTGGGGGAAAACAATGTTAGAGAAACCTATTGGGTCCCATCAAATTAACCTGAGCATGTCATAGTGATTAATAGGAATATTATAGGTAAAAAAGAGTGATCAAGGGCACAACTTGCCTGAGACTCGAGATTCCAGGTACCAGGATGATCTTCAGATTCTCGTGACCTCACTACTATTCATAGCAATACAAATAAACATGGTATAGGCAAAATTAACATCTATCACACCAAACGTAAGCACAAACTGCATAATAATATTCTACGCGTCGTAACAAGATTGTAGCTTCGAGAATCACTAAATTCGAACCTACAGTTAAGGAGTTATGTTTTATGGAAGATCTATGCGATCTAAATATTAAATTAAATTATAAATTGATTAATATACTTCATATGAGAGCATATTCTATAAATAACGAACTCAACTTGATTAGAAATCATATTTTAGTCAATATATAGATGATCCAAATTAAACTACTATATCAACTTAGATTAAATGAGTCAGTTAATAAGCATGGGTTAAACAAATTAGTTATTTATTTTTAACAACATATTGCATAACAAAATAAAGTTACTAGGTTGTAGGTAGTATTAATACGAACCTAAGGCAACTGGAACGGATTAAATCGGCGCTAAAACAATTAAGTTATGAACTATTTATATACCTAAAAGTACATTTTCTGTATTTACTCCATTATTCTGGGTACTGTTGGTCATCAGATACATTATCTAGAAAGCACAATATCTTTTTCATAAATGTGAGGACCTAACTGCTATGCTTTTTACACTTAAGTGGACAGCGGGTTTATTTGTTATAAACCCAAGGGCTTATCTGTAAAAGGCATAGGGCGAAGGGGTATCTCCTAACCTAAGCCGTCTGATTATAAATCAACATCATGGATCACTTAATATTTTTAAACGAACCGTTACGCGCCACTGGCCCTCCGATCGGTGATCAACGACTGCGATTTTAAATACACGAGATCTAATCCCACCCGCACATCACCCGATCGACGGTCCATATCGAACCCAACCGAACAGGTATGCCAATCTAATCCTAGCCGCACACTAAGGATCTAATGGCACGCGACCCATCATCCATGGTTAGCTAGCCCACGGCGGCGCAGTAACAGCACCACGGCGGAGCTTCACCGGCAGCGCGCCGAACCAGCATCCCGCAGTACCCTACCCCCATCAATTAGGCATTTTGTGAAGAGTATGATGAGGCGACAGCGATGGCATTCTTATCGGCAATGAGTATGTCGATGAGACTGTCCATGGATCTAGACAGCTTGGCGGCGGATCGTGAGCCCCGGTGAGCAATTCGATGCTCCCGGGATGAGAACGAGCCCGGGTGATCTTTGCACCGGCTTCAAGGGACCCCAGAGATGAACCCGGACACTCAATGGAGGACAAGTTGACGGTGAGCGATGAATGGCGCATGGCGGAACGAGTCACTTCACTGCGGCGGCATTCTTTTCTTCCTCCTCGGCGATGGTCCCCCGGTTCCCTTGCCAGCTGGTGTTTTCCTCTCACGACGGAGTTCGCAAGCGAGGCGGAGCGCACTGATTTATATGCCTGAGCCACGTCCGATGCGCATGGTGGTTGTGTCGAATCCATTGCGATATCCTCACAGCGGAGGGGATGGTTCTGGCGTAGGAGCCCCACTAGGTAGTCAAACGGGACGCTGCGCGGCAGGGCTTAAGAACGAGACCCACTTGTCAGCGTTACCACAGAACATACCGCATGGACGGGCTGTGCGAGCAGGAGGGGGAAGGTATGGGAAGTGGGCCAAGAGGAGATGGGCCGAGACGTGCGGTTTTGGCCCAAAGCGCAGGTAGTTCCCTTCTCTTCTTATTTTCTTTTAAATTTCAGTTTTGTTTTCTAGTTTTCAAATTTTGATTTCAAATTCAACCTTGGTTTTGGAACTTCAACTTTACAGTTAAATGCACAGTACAAAAATCCAACATAATGCAAAGTATCATTTTATTTGAGTTATTTATTATCTCTTTCATTTAGGAAAATATCCGTGATTATGAGGAATGAGGAAACGATTTATTCCAATAGTTAAAGGTCCATACATCCAATTCAATTATTACTATAAATTTTCAACCATATAATATTTATTAGGAAAGACAAGAATATATCTATGATATATTTATTTAGTTCAGTACTTTTTGGAGAAAATTTCAACAAAAGGTGATCTTTGTAGGAGAATAAAATTATAGAACAGGTTTCATTTAAAAATTTTGAGAGGATTCTTTTAAAACATCACATTTAGGATTTCACGGTGTTACAACATACGACCCTGAAGCTGATCCATCTTTGAGGGGTGCACTTGATGTAATTAGAATACCTAACGAAGCCGTTGACGAAGCTGTTAACAGGCTACTTACCAAAGCTGCTGACAAAGTTTTGAAATAAGATGACTACAGCTTGTCTATTCAGACTTTAGAATTTTTGTATGCAGCTTCTTTTTATAAAAAACAATTATCAAGTATTTGTATATTTAATGATGTAATATATTTCTTTGTGAGGCGTGAAATCTTCGTACGTACCGTTTTTGAGCCATAGGCGAAAAAACACATTCCCTTCTTTTCACGCTTCATAAAGAAAGAAAGAAATCTCCCTTCTTTGCCGAAGCAACTTTGAAGGCCTCGCTGTGGATGTTGCATAAGAATACAGTTGTTGTAGGTATAAATTTCGTATAAAAATAGCTCTGTCAAAGGCATGGGTCTTGTATTATTGATACGTTCTTTCGTGACTCTTTGCCAAAGATAAACTTAACCTCATGGGTTAGCGGGTATGATTTGAAGGAGCAATTTTCCATATTTTTCCACTATTTTTGTCGATGCAAAATGATGTATGATACGATGTTATGCAATATGATATGATGAAATGATGTGAATGATGTTGATGCATGAATCATAAAAATAAGACTTGACATCCCTTTAGGAACGACTTTGGAGTCTCTTCACCTTTTATGGCATTTTAGCTCTGCATCCTCGTAGGAACGACTTTGGAGCTAAGCTCTGCATCCCCTTATGAACGACTTTGGAGCTTCTTCACCTTTTACTTAGGTGGTATTTTAGCTCTGCATCCCCGTAGGAATGACTTTGGAGCTAAGCTCTGCATTCCCTTAGGAATGATTTTGGAGCTTCTTCATCTTTTACTTAGGTGATATTTTAGCTCTGCATCCCCGTAGGAACGACTTTGGAGCTAAGCTCTGCATCCCCTTAGGAACGACTTTTGAGCTTCTTCACCTTTTACTTAGGTGGTATTTTAGCTCTACATCCCAATAGAACGACTTTGGAGCTTCTTCATCTTTTCTGTTACACTCGATGGTGTAACGCCAGATTCATTACAACAAACCGAAGGTTGTACCTTCTTATATTGTCTTTAGGGAAAAACATAAAGGTGAGTAAAGCAAAGATTACATTGAATACGGAAATGCTTAATTGAGTCCCTGTATTGCTTCAGTATATGTGTCTCGACTCTGGCACAGTGTTGTTGACTGTCCAAGCTTCAGACTCTTCATGCGTATCACGTTGTTGTGCCTGGCGGTGCCCTTCTGGCTGCTGATTGTGAGGCAAAATTGGATCCATGGGTGGTGGTGGTAGCGGGGTCCATGTAGCTTGTGAATGGCTTGCCGGAGCAACTGATGTTGTGGACTGCTGGTTGCCCACATACTCGGGGATGTATGGGGAATAGCATGAAGCAGTATGTAGGACCTGCTTCAACTGATTGTGCCATGCTTCGGCTTCAGCTATTTCCTTTTGTTTCTAGATCGTGACTTGGCACGTCCTTGTTGTATGTCCTTTGTCTTCTCCACAGAATAAGAAAAACAACCTTCTTGGTTGGGAGATGAACCTTCCACCGAAGCTTCTTCCTCCTCTGCATCTTGGAGCTAGTGGCCTGAAGGAGCTTTGTTGTGTTCCTGATGAGTGAGAGTTGTGCTGATGCCCTTGAGTATGATTGCCCCTATCATCACTTGAGCTAGGGTTATGAATCGTCCTGACATGCCTAGGGTGGAGCCTTCTTTCGAAGCCCCTAGTCATCTCGAAGTATCTGTAGCCCTCTTCTCTTCTCTGTCGAAAGTCGTTAACAACCCTAATATACGTCCATCTTTTGCAGAAGCTTCTCCAAACTTTGTGGAGGTTTTCTAGCAAAATATTGTGTTGTTGGTCCTAGTCGAAGCCCCTTGATCATGGCTTCAATGACAATCTCATTTGGCATCGTTGGTGCCTGAGCTCTGAGACGCAAAAACCTTCGGACATACGCTTGCAAGTATTCCTCATGATTCTGCGTGCACTAGAACAAAGCTTGGACAGTTACTGGCTTCGTTTGGAAACTGGTTACCAACATGTCTATCAGCTTCTGCCATGACCTGATCGTTCCCAGGCGAAGGGAGGAATACCATGTCTGGGCCACGCTCCTAACTGCCATGACAAAGGATTTTGCCATGACAGCCGTGTTGCCACCATATGATGATATGGTCGCCTCGTAGCTCAAAAGGAACTACTTCGGATTAGAATGCCCATCATACATGGGAAGTTGTGGTGATTTATAGGATGGTGGCCATGGGGTAGCCTGCAATTCTGCTGCTAGAGGAGAAGCATCATCAAAAGCAAAGTTACCATGGTGGAAATCATCATACCATACATCATCATAGCTTGGACTTTCTTGCCGAAGCTCTCTCTGTTGTGGCCTTTGTCCTTGCTTGTCTTGCGTGATATGGCACATTTCTTCGGCAGCTTCGTCAATCTTCTTCTGAAGTTCAGCTAGCCGAAGCATTTTCTCTCTCTTTCTCTGCAATTGTTGGTGGATAACCTCTAGCTCTCTGATCTCTTGGTCCAACTCCTTCTCCTGCGGTGCTGGGCTGGTGGCCTTCCTTTTCTGATTTTGGGCTTCTCTCAGAGAGAGCCCTTCTTGGTGATGTCCAGTGATGCAAGGGCAGCCCCTGGCGCTATTGCCTTCTTCGGTGGCATAACAAAGGTGAGTGCTTGAACTGTTGTCAAACGTGGTCGTTTGAGTTCACCAGAGGTGGGTGCCAATGTTGGCCTCTTGTTCTCAAATACTATGAATCAAGAACAAGGCAACACAATTGTTAAAGATTAGGGACCTTCGTCCTCCAAGGCATCATCTCCTTTCAGATATGATGATTTTCAAACGAAGGTCATGAAGGATTCACCTTCATCACTTGCAAGAATAATTATCCATAAAGATGATAAACATTATCCATTTGTATCTCCATTCATATATTTACTTCATGATAAACATATGAATAAGATTCATATTATATTGATACCTTCGGCTTGTTCAAAGGTGTTGACGCGACAGCGATTACAATCCAGCGTGAACAGTACGGGGGTACTGTTCACCTATTTATAGGCACGGGACGTAGCCCGAGTAAAAATACATTTATGACCTTAACATTCATTCATAATTGTAACATAAATCATTAGGGACTAGCTAGTTTTCCCTCTTCGGCTCAGCATCATGCTTGATCTTCGACACCACTTTAAGCCAAAGTTGTTACTCTTCGGCTATAGCTTCGGCGTTCATTGTTGTCATTTTTGGGCTATATCTTCGTCTTGAAGACCTTTGATGGAGGAGAAAGCTCTCATCATGAACCTTAGATTGTGATGAAGCTCTTGTAATGACGAACATTATGCTAGAAGCAAATGGTTAGTCGTGTTTTTTAGGACCTTTGGAAGAGGAAGGCCCCCAAGAGAGATTATGTCTACTTGAAGGTGTCACCCATCAGGGAATCAAAAGGTTCGGAGTCAAGGGCAAGCTAGCGCCTTGATACATCGGACCGTACCAGATTCAAGCAAGACGAGGAGAAGTGACATACCAACTCGGTCTACCAGAAAGTCTGTCAGTCGTGCATGATGTGTTCCATGTTTCTCAGCTAAAGAAGTGCTTGCGAGTGCCGGAGGAGCAATTGCCAACCAAGGATCTTGAGGTCCAAGAAGATTTGACTTATATTGAGAAACCCACTCAGATTCTGGAGACAGCAAACAGAGTCACTCGAAGAAGCACCATTCGGATGTGCAAAGTCAAATGGGGCCATCACTCAGAGGAAGAAGCAACTTGGGAAAGAGAAGATGATCTGAAAGCCAAGTACCCTGAACTCTTTGCTAGCCAACCCTGAATCTCGAGGGCGAGATTCTTTTTAAAGGGGGTAGGTTTGTAACACCCTAAATTTGGGGGTATAAAATTTCTTCTCTAAATGCCTACCAAATTCAGGTGTTACCCTTTGTCTCTCTCTTCCTAGACCTATTCTCTCTTCCTTTTGTTTAGAGTTAAGTTAATTAGTTTAGGGATTAATTATTTTATTTGTCAAAACTAGATGGGTCATGACTTGTTGCATCATGACGAGACTAAATTATTCTTTGGTTTGATGCACATTTTTGAAATATTTGAATTTGAATTTGTGTTTGAGTTTGAATTGAGTTCACTACAGAAAATAAAAAGAAAATGCAATTAGAAATTCGGAGAAAAAGGGAAAACCAAATTCGGTCCAGTTCAGCCCAACCCAACCCAGCGGGGTCGCGCACGCACGCCCGCAACGCCTCACAGGTGAGATCCACCTCTCGGCGCAGTTCTCGTGCCCACGCGCTCTCTCCTCCTCCCTCTACCATCTGCGCCCCGCGTGTCGGCGCCATTCCTCACGCCTCCAAGTGCCTGCGCGCCCTCTGCTCAACGGGCCCCACCTATCAGTGCCTCTGCCCGTTGCAACAGCCGCACGCCTGTGTCACCGTCTTGCGGGCCCCGCTTGTTAGCTCCCCCCTTGAAAGTCACCTAGAGGGGGGTGAATAGGGGGAATCTGAAATTTACAAACTTTAAGCACAACTACAGGCTGGGGTTAGCGTTAGAAATATAAACAAGTCCAAAAGAGAGGGCGAAAACAAATCACAAGCGAATAAGAGCGAATGACACTGTGATTTGTTTTACCGAGGTTCGGTTCTTGCAAACCTACTCCCCGTTGAGGTGGTCACAAAGACCAGGTCTCTTTCAACCCTTTCCCTCTCTCAAACGGTCACTTAGACCGAGTGAGCCTTTCTCTTCAATCAAATGGGACACTAAGTCCGCTACAAGGACCACCACAACTTGGTGTCTCTTGTTTTGATTACAAGTGAATTGAGCACAAGAATTAGAGGAAGAAGAAAAGCAATCCAAGCGCAAGAGCTCAAATGAACACAAATGTCTCTCTCTAGTCACTAATTTGGTTGGAGTGATTCCAAACTTGGGAGAGGATTTGATCTCTTTGTTTGTGTCTTGTATTGAATGCTATAGCTCTTGTATGAGGTGTGAAGGCTGAAAACTTGGATGCAATGAATGGTGGGTGGTTGGGGGTATTTATAGCCCCAACCACCAAAGGAGCCGTTGGTGGAGGCTGCAGTCGCATGGCGCACCGGACAGTCCGGTGCACCATCGAACACTGTCCGGTGCGCCAGCCACGTCACCCGGCCGTTGGGTTCTGACCGTTGGAGCTTCTGACGGCTGGGCCACCGGACAGTCAATGTTCACTGTCTGGTGCGCCTTCTAGCTCTGCTCTGACTTCTGCGCGCACTGTAGCGCATTAACTGCTCGTTGCAGACGACCGTTGGCGCTGTGTAGTCGTTACTCCGCTGGCACACCGGACAGTCCGGTGCTACACCGAACAGTCCGGTGAATTATAGCGGAGCGGCTCCCAGAATTCCCGAAGGAGGCAAGTTTGGAGTTGGGTTCCCTGGTGCATTGATGCCAACACAAACCAAAGCAAATATAAAAGTGCAGAATTGAACTAGTTTGCATAAGGTAAGTGCAAAGGTTGCTTGGAATTAAACCAATATTCATTTCATAAGATATGCATGGATGGTTTATATTCTTATTTAAAATTTTGGACCACTCTTGCACCACTTGTTTTGTTTTGCAAATGTTTTGGAAATTCTTTTCAAAGTCTTTTGCAAATAGTCAAGGGTATATGAATAAGATTTTGAGAAGCATTTTCAAGATATGAAATTTTCTCCCCCTGTTTCAAATGCTTTTCCTTTGACTAAACAAAACTCCCCCTTAATGAAATCCTCCTCTTAGTGTCCAAGAGGGTTTTAGATATTAATTTTGAAAGGGTTTATACCAATTTGAAAATTTTATCAATAATAAGATACTAATTGAAAAATCTTTTCTTAACACAAATTTGAAAGACTACATTTTTGAAATTGGTGGTGGTGCGGTCCTTTTGCTTTGGGCTAATACTTTCTCCCCCTTTGGCATGAGTCGCCAAAAACGGATACTTGTGAGTGAAATATAGGCCCTTCTTCAAACTTTCTCCCCCTTTTGGTAAATAATATAGGAGTGAAGATTATACCAAATTGGAGAGCGATACGGAGTATCGGTGACGGATGAATAATTTGATGGAGTGGAGTGGAAGCCTTGTCTTCGCCGAAGACTCCTTTTCCCTTTCAACCTATGACTTAGCATGAAGTGCTCTTGAAAAACACATTAGTCATAGCACATGAAAGAGAGATGATCAAAGGTATATAAATGAGCTATGTGTGCAAAATATCAATAAAAATTCCTAGAATCAAGGATATTTAGCTCATGCCTAAGTTTGGTAAATGTTTTCTCATCTAATGGCTTGGTAAAGATATCGGCTAATTGATCTTTGGTGTTAATGTATGCAATCTCGATATCCCCCCTTTGTTGATGATCCCTGAAAAAGTGATACCGAATGGCTATGTGCTTAGTGCGGCTATGCTCAACGGGATTATCCGCCATGCGGATTGCACTCTCATTATCACATAGGAGAGGAACTTTGGTTAATTTGTAACCATAGTCCCTAAGGGTTTGCCTCATCCAAAGCAATTGCGCGCAACAATGGCCTGCGACAACGTACTCGGCTTCGGCGGTAGAAAGAGCTACAGAATTTTGCTTCTTTGAAGCCCAAGACACCAGAGATCTTCCCAAGAACTGGCAAGTCCCTGATGTGCTCTTTCTATCAATTTTACGCCCTGCCCAATCAGCATCGGAATAACCAATTAAATCAAATGTGGATCCCCTGGGGTACCAAAGGCCAAATTTAGGAGTATAAACTAAATATCTCAAGATTCGTTTTACGGCCCTAAGGTGAACTTCCTTAGGATCGGCTTGGAATCTTGCACACATGCATACGGAAAGCATAATATCCGGTCGAGATGCACATAAATAAAGTAAAGGTCCTATCATCGACCGGTATACCTTTTGATCTATGGCTTTACCTCCCGTGTCGAGGTCGAGATGCCCATTAGTTCCCATGGGTGTCTTGATGGGCTTGGCATCCTTCATCCCAAACTGTGGGAATGTCTTGAATGTACTTTGTTTGGCTAATGAAGGTGCCCTCTTCGAGTTGCTTGACTTGAAATCCTAAGAAATACTTCAACTCCCCCATCATAGACATCTCGAATTTTTGAGTCATGATCCTACTAAACTCTTCACATGTAGATTCGTTAGTAGACCCAAATATGATATCATCAACATAAATTTGGCATACAAACAAATCACTTGAAAGTGTTTTAGTGAATAGAGTAGGATCGGCTTTTCCGACTTTGAAGCCATTAGCGATAAGAAAATCTCTTAGGCATTCATACCATGCTCTTGGGGCTTGCTTGAGCCCATAAAGCGCCTTAGAGAGTTTATAAACATGGTTAGGGTACTCACTATCTTCAAAGCCGAGAGGTTGCTCAACATAGACCTCTTCCTTGATTGGTCCATTGAGGAAGGCACTTTTCACGTCCATTTGGTAAAGCTTAAAGCCATGGAAAGTAGCAAAGGCAAGTAAAATGCGAATTGACTCAAGCCTAGCTACGGGTGCATAAGTTTCACCGAAATCCAAACCTTCGACTTGTGAATACCCCTTGGCCACAAGTCGGGCTTTGTTCCTTGTCACCACACCATGCTCATCTTGCTTGTTGCAGAAGACCCACTTGGTTCCTACAACATTTTGGTTAGGACGTGGAACTAAATGTCATACCTCATTCCTCGTGAAGTTGTTGAGCTCCTCTTGCATCACCAACACCCAGTCTGAATCCCTTAATGCATCTTCTACCCTATATGGCTCAATAGAAGACACAAAGGAGTAATGTTCACAAAAATGAGCAACACGAGATCGAGTAGTTACCCCCTTTTGAATATCGCCGAGGATGGTGTTCACGGGGTGATCTCGTTGGATTGCTTGATGGACTCTTGGGTGTGACGGTCTTGGACCCTCATAATCTTCCTTGTCTTGATCATTAGCATCTCCCTCTTGATCATTGTCCTCCTCTTGAGGTGGCTCCTCTTGATCTTCATCATCATCATCTTGAGCTTGATCCTCATCTTGAGTTGGTGGAGATGCTTGCATTGAGGAAGATGGTTGATCTTGTGCATGTGGAGGCTCTTCGGATTCCTTAGGACACACATCCCCAATGGACATGTTCCTTAGCGCGACGCATGGAGCCTCTTCATCATCTAGCTCATCAAGATCAACTTGCTCTACTTGAGAGCCGTTAGTCTCATCAAACACAATGTCACAAGAAACTTCAACTAGTCCAGAGGACTTGTTAAAGACTCTATATGCCCTTGTGTTTGAATCATAACCAAGTAAAAAGCCTTCTACAGCCTTAGGAGCAAATTTAGATTTTCTACCTCTTTTAACAAGAATAAAGCATTTGCTACCAAAGACTCTAAAATATGAAACATTGGGCTTTTTACTGGTGAGGAGTTCATACGATGTCTTCTTGAGGATTCGGTGAAGATATAATCGGTTGATGGCGTAGCAAGCGGTGTTGACCGCCTCGGCCCAAAACCGATCCGAAGTCTTGTACTCATCAAGCATGGTCCTCGCCATGTCCAATAGAGTTCTATTCTTCCTCTCTACAACACCATTTTGTTGTGGTGTGTAGGGAGAAGAGAACTCATGCTTGATGCCCTCCTCCTCAAGGAAGCCTTCAATTTGTGAATTCTTGAACTACGTTCCGTTGTCGCTTCTTATTTTCTTGATCTTCAAGCCGAACTCATTTTGAGCCCATCTCAAGAATCCTTTCAAAGTCTCTTGGGTTTGTGATTTTTCCTGCAAAAAGAATACCCAAGTGAAGCGAGAATAATCATCCAAAATAACTAGACAGTACTTACCCCCACCGATGCTTATGTAAGCTATCGGGCTGAATAGATCCATGTGGAGTAGCTCCAGTGGCCTGTCAGTCGTCATGATGTTCTTGTGTGGATGATGAACACCAACTTGCTTTCCTGCTTGACATGCACTACAAATCCTATCTTTCTCAAAATGAACATTTGTTAGTCCCAAAATGTGCTCTCCCTTTAGAAGCTTATGAAGATTCTTCATCCCAACATGGGCTAGTCGGCGGTGCCAGAGCCAACCCATGTTAGTCTTAGCAATTAAGCAAGTGTCGAGTTCAGCTCTATTAAAATCAACTAAGTATAGCTGACCCTCTAACACTCCATTAAATGCTACTAAATCATCACTTCTTCTAAAGACAGTAACACATATATCCGTAAAAAGACAATTGTAGCCCATTTTGCATAATTGAGATACAGAAAGCAAGTTATAATCTAAAGAATCTACAAGAAAAACATTGGAAATAGAGTGGTCAGGAGATATAGCAATTTTACCAAGTCCTTTGACCAAACCTTGATTTCCATCCTCGAATGTAATAGCTCTTTGGGGGTCTTGGTTTTTCTCATAGGAGGAGAACATCCTTTTCTCCCCAGTCATGTGGTTTGTGCACCCGCTATCAATGATCCAACTTGAGCCCCCGGATGCATAAACCTACAAAACAAGTTTAGGCCTTGTTCTTAGGTACCCCAAACGGTCTTGGGTCCTTTGACATTAGAAACAAGCACCTTGGGTACCCAAACACAAGTCTTTGAGCCCTTGTGTTTGGCCCCAACATATTTGGCAACTACTTTGCCTGATTTGTTAGTGAGCACATAGGAAGCATCAAAAGTCTTAAATGAGATGTTATGTTCATTTGATGCAATAGGAGATTTCTTTTTAGGCAATTTAGCATGGGTTGATTGCCTAGAGCTAGAAGCCTCATTCTTATAAATAAAAGCATGATGAGAATGAGTCTTCTTTGCATGAATTCTCCTAATCTTATCCTCGGGATAACCAGCAGGGTATAAAATATACCCCTTGTTATCTTGAGGCATGGGAGCCTTCCCCTTAACAAAATTAGACAATCTTTTAGGAGGGCATTAAGCTTGACATTGTCTCCCTGTTGGAAGCCAATGCCATCCTTAATGCCAGGGCGTCTCCCACTATAAAGCATGCTACGAGCAAATTTAAATTTCTCATTTTCTAGTTCGTGCTCGGCAATTTTAGCATCTAGTTTAGCTATATGATCATTTTGTTGTTTAATCATAGCAAGGTGATCATGAATAGCATCAATGTTAATATCTCTACATCTAGTACAAATAGAGACATGATCTACGCTAGATGTAGAGGGTTTGCAATCATTTAATTCAATAATCTTAGCATGTAAAATAGCATTCTCATCTCTAAGATTGGAAATAGAAGCATTGCAAACATCTAAGTCTTTAGCCTTAGAAACTAATTCTTCATTCTTATTTCTAAGGCTAGCAAGAGAGGCATTCAATTTTTCAATCTTAGAAATTGAACTAGCATTATCATTTCTAAGATTGGTAATTGAATCATCACAAATATTTGACTTCTCAACCTTAGCAATCAAATTAGCATTCTTAATTCTAAGATTGGAAATAGTGTCATGGCAAGTGCTTAGCTCACTAGTTAATTTTTCACATTTTTCTACCTCTAGAGCATAAGCATTTTTAACTTTAACATGCTTTTTGTTTTCTTTAATTAGGAAGTCCTCTTGGCTATCCAAGAGTTCATCCTTTTCATGAATAGCACTAATCAATTCATTTAATTTTTCCTTTTGTTGCATGTTTAAGTTGGCAAAAAGGGTGAGCAAATCATCCTCGTCATCACTAGAGCTAGCCTCATCACTAGAAGTTGCATATTTAGTGGAAGCTCTAGATTTTACCTTCTTTTTCTTGTCGTCCTTTGCCATGAGGCACTTGTGGCCGACATTGGGGAAGAGAAGCCCTTTGGTGACGGCGATGTTTGCGGCGTCCTCGTCGGAGGAGGAGTCGGTGGAGCTCTCGTCGGAGTCCCACTCCCGGCAAACATGGGCATCGCCACCCTTCTTCTTGTAATATCTCTTCTTCTCCTTCTTCCCCCTCTTGTCGTTATCCCTATCACTATCACTAGACAAAGGACATTTAGCGATAAAATGACCGGGCTTACCACATTTGTAGCAAACCTTCTTGGAGCGGGACTTGTAGTCTTTCCCCCTCCTTTGCTTGAGGATTTGGCGGAAGCTCTTGATGATGAGCGTCATCTCCTCATTGTCGAGCTTGGAGGCATCGATGGGGACCCTACTTGGTGTAGAGTCTTCTTTCTTATCCTCTGTTGCCTTGAAGGTGACGGGTTGCACCTCGGGTGTTGAGGTGGCGCCTTGCTCGATGATCTTCTTAGAGCCTTTGATCATCAATTCAAAGCTCACAAATTTTCCTATAACTTCCTCGGGAGACATTAGCTTATATCTAAGATCACCACGAATTAATTGTACTTGAGTAGGGTTAAGAAATACAAGTAATCTTAGAATAACCTTGACCATTTCATGGTCATCCCACTTGGAGCTCCCGAGGTTGCGCACTTGGTTCACCAAGGTTTTTAGCCGGTTGTACATGGCTTGTGGGTCTTCTCCTTGGTTGAGCATAAAACGACCGATCTCCCCCTCGATCGTTTCCACTTGGTGATTTTGGTCACCTCATCTCCTTCGTGCGCGGTCTTGAGTACGTCCCAAATCTCTTTGGCACTCTTCAACCCTTGCACCTTATTATACTCCTCTCGACTTAGAGAGGTGAGGAGTATAGTAGTTGCTTGAGAGTTGAAGTGCTCGATTTGGGCCACCTCGTCCTCATCATAATCTTCATCCCCTACGGATGGTACCTGTACTCCAAACTCAACAACGTCCCATATGCTTTTATGGAGTGAGGTTAGGTGATATCTCATCATATCACTCCACCTAGAATAATCTTCACCGTCAAATGTCGGTGGTTTGCCTAATGGGACGGAAAGTAATGGAGTATGTCTAGGAATGCGAGGGTAGCGTAGGGGGATCTTACTATACTTCTTGCGCTCTTGGCGCTTAGAAGTGACGGACGCGGCGTCGGATCCCGATGTAGATGGCGATGAAGAGTCGGTCTCATAGTAGACCACTTTCTTCATTTTCTTCTTCTTTTCGCCATCCTTGTGTGTCCTAATGTGTGAGGGGGATCCTTCCATCTTTTTGTTGGCGAACTCCTTTGATGGAGCCTTCCCGTGGCTTGTAGCCTTGGCGGGGCTTGTAGGCTTGTTCCCGCCGATCACCATCTCCTTCTTGGCGTGATCTCCCGATATCACATCGAGCGGTTAGGCTCTAATGAAGCATCGGGCTCTGATACCAATTGAAAGTCGCCTAGAGGGGGATGAATAGGGGGAATCTGAAATTTACAAACTTTAAGCACAACTACAGGTCGGGGTTAGCGTTAGAAATATAAACGAGTCCGAAAGAGAGGGCAAAAACAAATCACAAGCGAATAAAAGCGAATGACACGGTGATTTGTTTTACTGAGGTTCGGTTCTTGCAAACCTACTCCCCGTTGAGGTGGTCACAAAGACCGGGTCTCTTTCAACCCTTTCCCTCTCTCAAACGGTCACTTAGACCGAGTGAGCCTTGAAAGGGAAATAGGCTTACACCTTTTCCCAATTGATTTTAGTGGTTGAATTGCCCAACGCAAATAATTGGACTTACTAGTTTGCTCTAGATTATAAGTTCTACAGGTGCCAAAGGTTCACAATAAACCGATAAAAAGACCAAGAAAGGATTCAAATAAAAAGAGCAAAAAACAACCGAAGTGTGCCCTGGTCTGGCGCACCGGACTGTCTGGTGTGCCACCGGACAGTGTCCGGTGCACCAGGGAACCCAACTCCAAACTGCTCGCCTTCAGGAATTCTGGGAGCTGCTCCGCTATAATTCACCGGACTGTACGGTGTGCCAGCGGAGTAACGGCTACTACAGCGTCAACGGTCGTCTGCAACGGCAGTTAAAGCGCTACAGTGCGCGTAGAAGTCAGAGCAGAGCCAGAAGGCGCACCGAACAGTCTACAGAACTTGTCCGGTGCACCACCGGACTGTCCGGTGCCCCAGATGTCAGAAGCTCCAACGGTCAGAATCCAACGGTCGGGTGACGTGGCTGGCGCACCGGACTGTCCGGTGCGCCATGCGACAGAAGCCCTCACCAACGGTTCTTTTGGTGGTTGGGTCTATAAATACCCCCCCAACCACCACACTTCAATGCATCCAAGTTTTCAGCCTTCAAACACCTTACAAGAGCTATAGCATTCAATACAAGACACAATCAAAGAGATCAAATCCTCTCCCAAGTCCAAAGATCATTCTAATAAAATAGTGACTAGTGAGAGAGAGACTTGTGTTCATTTGAGCTCTTGCGCTTGGATTGCTTTTCTTCTTCATTCTTTTTGTGATCAACTCAATTGTAACCAAGGCAAGAGACACCAATTGTGTGGTGGTCCTTGTGGGGACTTAGTGTCCCGTTTGATTGAGAAGAGAAGCTCACTCGGTCTAAGTGACCGTTTGAGAGAGGGAAAGGGTTGAAAGAGACCCGGTCTTTGTGACCACCTCAATGGGGAGTAGGTTTGCAAGAACCAAACCTCGGTAAAACAAATCACCGTGTCATCCACCTTATTTGCTTGTGATTTGTTTTCTCCCTCTCTCTCGGACTCGTTTATATTTCTAACACTAACACGGCTTGTAGTTGTGCTTAAAGTTTGTAAATTTCAGATTCGCCCTATTCACCCCCCCCCCTCTAGGTGACTTTCAATTGGTATCAGAAGCCGGTGCTTCATTAGAGCCTAACCGCTCGAAGTGATGTCGGGAGCATCCGCTAAGAGGGAGATCGGGACCAGCGACAAGTCCGCAAGCTCGGAGGGAACGCACTCAAGGGAGTCTGCCCACAAGCACAAGGAGGAATCCTCTTCCTCCATCAAGTCCCAATGGAAGGGTGACAAGAAGAAGAAGATGAAGAAGGTGGTCTACTACGAGACCGACTCTTTGTCACCCTCCACCTCCGGCTCGGAATCGGCATCCGCCACTTCTAAGCGCCATGAGCGCAAGAAGTATAGTAAGATGCCCCTTCGCTATCCTCACATTTCAAAACGCACTCCATTACTTTCCGTACCATTAGGCAAACCACCTATGTTTGATGGTGAAGATTATTCTATGTGGAGTGATAAAATGAGGCATCACCTAACCTCACTCCACAAAAGTATATGGGATATTGTTGAGTATGGAGCGCAGGTACCAAAGGAAGGGGACAAGGATTATGATTCGGAGGAGGTCGAACAAATCCAACACTTCAACTCCCAAGCCACTACTATACTCCTTGCCTCTCTAAGTCGAGAGGAGTATAATAAAGTGCGAGGGTTGAAAAGCGCAAAGGAGATTTGGGACGTGCTCAAGACCGCGCACGAAGGAGACGAGGTGACCAAGATCACCAAGAGAGAGACGATCGAGGGGGAGCTCGGTCGGTTCATGCTTCACCAAGGGGAGGAGCCACAAGCGATGTACAACCGGCTCAAGACCTTGGTGAACCAAGTGCGCAACCTCGGGAGCACCAAATGGGATGACCATGAGATGGTCAAGGTTATTCTAAGATCACTTGTATTTCTTAATCCCACTAAAGTTCAATTAATTCGTGGTGATCCTAGATACAAGCTAATGTCTCCCGAGGAAGTGATAGGAAAATGTGTGAGCTTTGAATTGATGATCAAAGGCTCCAAGAAAATCATCGAGCAAGACGCCTCCTCCACACCCGATGTGCAACCCACGGCATTCAAGGCAACGGAGGAGAAGAAAGAAGACTCTACACCGAGTAGAGTCCCCATCGACGCCTCCAAGCTCGATAACGAGGATATGGCGCTCATCATCAAGAGCTTTCGCCAAATCCTCAAGCAAAGGAGGGGGAAGGACTACAAGCCCCGCTCCAAGAAAGTTTGGTACAAATGTGGTAAGCCCGGTCATTTTATTGCAAAATGTCCATTATCAAGTGATAGTGACAGGGGCGACGACAAGAAGGGAAAGAGAAGAGAAAAGAAGAGGTACTACAAGAAGAAGGGCGGCGATGCCCATGTTTGCCGGGAGTGGGACTCCGACGAGAGCTCCACCGACTCCTCCTCCGACGAGGACGTCGCAAACATCGTCGTCACCAAAGGGCTTCTCTTCCCCAACGTCGGCCACAAGTGCCTCATGGCAAAGGACGGCAAAAGGAAGAAGGTAAAATCAAAATCCTCCACTAAGTCTGCAACTTCTAGTGATGAGGATAATTCTAGTGATGATGAGGATGATTTATTAACACTTTTTGCCAACCTAAACATGCAACAAAAGGAGAAACTAAATGAATTAATTAGTGCTATTCATGATAAGAATGAACTCTTAGATAGTCAAGAGGACTTCCTAATTAAAGAAAATAAAAAGCATGTTAAAGTTAAAAATGCTTATGCTCTAGAAGTTGAAAAATGTGAAAAATTATCTAATGAGCTAAGCACTTGCCATGATATTATTTCCAACCTTAGAAATGAAAATGCCAAATTAATTGTTAAGGTTGAGAAATCAAATGTTTGTGATGATTCAATTGACAATCTTAGAAATGATAATGCTAATTCAATTGCTAAGATTGAAAAAATAAATGCCTCTCTTGCTAGCCTTAAAAATGAGAATGAAAAATTAATTGCTAAGGTTAAGGAATTAGATGTTTGCAATATTTCCATTTCCAATCTTAGAGATGAGAAAGACATTTTACATGCTAAGATTGTTGAACTAAATTCTTGCAAACCCTCTACATCTACCGTTGAGCATGTTACTATTTGCACTAGATGTAGAGACATTAATATTGATGCTATTCATGATCACCTAGCTTTAATTAAGAAACAAAATGATCACATAGCTCAACTTAGTGCTAAGATTGACGAGCATGACTTAGAAAATGAAAATTTTAAATTTGCTAGAAGCATGCTCTATAGTGGGAGACGCCCTGGCATTAAGGATGGCATTGGCTTCCAACAGGGAGGCAATGTCAAATTCAATGCCCCTCCTAAAAGATTATCTAACTTTGTTAAGGGCAAGGCTCCCATGTCTTATGATAACGAGGGTTACATTTTGTACCCTGCCGGTTATCCCGAGCACAAAATTAGGAGAATTCATTCTAGGAAGTCTCACTCTGGCTCTCATCATGCTTTTATGTATAAGAGTGAGGCATCTAGTTCTAGGCAATCCACTCATGCTAAATTGCCTAAGAAGAAAACACCTATTGCATCAAATGAACATAACATCTCATTTAAGACTTTTGATGCATCCTATGTGCTAACTAACAAATCAGGCAAAGTAGTTGCCAAATATGTTGGGGGCAAACACAAGGGGTCAAAGACTTGTGTTTGGGTACCCAAGGTGCTTGTTTCTAATGTGAAAGGACCCAAGACCGTTTGGGTACCTAAGAACAAGGCCTAAAATTGTTTTGTAGATTTATGCATCCGGGGGCTCAAGTTGGATCATCGATAGCGGGTGCACAAACCACATGACAGGGGAGAAGAAGATGTTCACCTCCTATGAGAAAAACCAAGATCCCCAAAGAGCCATCACACGGGGATGGAAATCAAGGTTTGGTCAAAGGATTGGGTAAAATTGCTATATCTCCTGACCATTCTATTTCCAATGTTTTCCTTGTAGATTCTTTAGATTACAATTTGCTTTCTGTTTCTCAATTATGCAAAATGGGCTACAACTGTCTTTTTACAGATTTAGGTGTTACTATCTTTAGAAGAAGTGATGATTCAGTAGCATTTAAGGGAGTGTTAGAGGGTCAGCTATACTTGGTAGATTTTGATAGAGCTGAACTCGACACTTGCTTGATTGCTAAGACTAACATGAGTTGGCTCTAGCATCGCCGACTAGCCCATGTTGGGATGAAGAATCTTCATAAGCTTCTAAAGGGAGAGCACATTTTGGGACTAACAATGTTCATTTTCAGAAAGACAGGGTTTGTAGCGCATGTCAAGCAGGGAAGCAAGTTGGTGTTCATCATCCACACAAGAACATCATGACGACCGACAGGCCGCTTGAGCTACTCCACATGTACCTATTCAGCCCGATAGCTTACATAAGCATCGGCGGGAGTAAGTATTGTCTTGTAATTGTGGATGATTATTCTCGCTTCACTTGGGTGTTCTTTTTGCAGGAAAATCACAAACCCAAGAGACTTTAAAGGGATTCTTAAGACGGGCTCAAAATGAGTTCGGCTTAAGGATCAAGAAGATAAGAAGCGACAATGGAACGGAGTTCAAGAACTCTCAAATTGAAGGCTTCCTTGAGGAGGAGGGAATCAAGCATGAGTTCTCTTCTCCCTACACACCACAACAAAATGGTGTAGTGGAGAGGAAGAATAGAACTCTATTGGACATGGTAAGGACCATGCTTGATGAGTACAAAGACTTTGGATCGGTTTTGGGCCGAGGCGGTCAACACCGCTTGCTACGCCATCAACCGGTTATATCTTCACCGAATCCTCAAGAAGACGTCATATGAACTCCTCACCGATAAAAAGCCCAATGTTTCATATTTTAGAGTCTTTGGTAGCAAATGCTTTATTCTTGTTAAAAGAGGTAGAAAATCTAAATTTGCTCCTAAGGCTGTAGAAGGCTTTTTACTTGGTTTTGATTCAAACACAAGGGCATATAGAGTCTTTAACAAGTCCACTGGACTAGTTGAAGTTTCTTGTGACATTGTGTTTGATGAGACTAACGGCTCTCAAGTAGAGCAAGTTGATCTTGATGAACTAGATGATGAAGAGGCTCTGTGCGTCACGCTAAGGAACATGTCCATTGGGGATGTGTGTCCTAAGGAATCCGAAGAGCCTCCACATGCACAAGATCAGCCATCTTCCTCAACGCAAGCATCTCCACCAACTCAAGATGAGGATCAAGCTCAAGATGATGATGATGAAGATCAAGAGGAGCCACCTCAAGAGGAGGACACTGATCAAGGGGGAGATGCTAATGATCAAGACAAGGAAGATGATGAGGGTCCAAGACCACCACACCCAAGAGTCCACCAAGCAATCCAACGAGATCACCCCGTGAACACCATCCTCGGCGACATTCATAAGGGGGTAACCACTCGATCTTGTGTTGCTCATTTTTGTGAACATTACTCTTTTGTTTCCTCTATTGAGCCACACAGGGTAGAGGAAGCACTTCAAGATTCAGATTGGGTGCTGGCGATGCAAGAGGAGCTCAACAACTTCACGAGGAATGAGGTATGGCATTTAGTTCCATGTCCTAATCAAAATGTTGTAGGAACCAAGTGGGTCTTTCGCAACAAACAAGATGAGCATGGTGTGGTGACAAGGAACAAAGCCCGACTTGTGGCCAAGGGATATTCTCAAGTCGAAGGTTTGGATTTCGGTGAAACCTATGCACCCGGAGCTAGGCTTGAGTCAATTCGCATTTTACTTGCCTATGCTACTTACCATGGCTTCAAGCTTTATCAAATGGATGTGAAGAGTGCCTTCCTCAATGGACCAATCAAGGAGGAGGTCTATGTTGAGCAACCTCCCGGCTTTGAAGATAGTAAGTACTCTAACCATGTTTATAAACTCTCTAAGGTGCTTTATAGGCTCAAGCAAGCCCCAAGAGCATGGTATGAATGCCTAAGAGATTTTCTTATTGCTAATGGCTTCAAAGTCGGAAAAGCCAATCCTACTCTCTTTACTAAAACACTTGCAAATGATTTGTTTGTATGCCAAATTTATGTTGATGATATCATATTTGGGTCTACTAACGAATCTACATGTGAAGAGTTTAGTAGGATCATGACTCAAAAATTCGTGATGTCTATGATGGGGGAGTTGAAGTATTTCTTAGGATTTCAAGTAAAGCAACTTCAAGAGGGCACCGTCATTAGCCAAACGAAGTACATTCAAGACATTCTTACCAAGTTTGGGATGAAGGATGCCAAGCCCATCAAGACACCCATGGGAACTAATGGGCATCTCGACCTCGACATGGGAGGTAAATCCGTAGATCAAAAGGTATACCGGTCGATGATAGGTTCTTTACTCTATTTATGTGCTTCACGACCAGATATTATGCTTTCCGTATGCATGTGTGCAAGATTCCAAGCTGATCCTAAGGAAGTTCACCTTAGGGCCGTAAAATGAATCTTAAGGTATTTAGTCTATACTCCTAAGTTTGGCCTTTGGTACCCCAGGGGATCCACATTTGATTTAATTGGTTATTCCGATGCTGATTGGGCAGGGTGTAAAATTAATAGAAAGAGCACATCAGGGACTTGCCAGTTCTTGGGAAGATCTCTGGTGTCTTGGGCTTCAAAGAAGCAAAATTCTGTGGCTCTTTCTACCGGCGAAGCCGAGTATATTGCCGCAGGCCATTGTTGCGCGCAATTGCTTTGGATGAGGCAAACCCTTAGGGACTATGGTTACAAATTAACAAGTTCCTCTTCTATGTGATAATGAGAGTGCAATCCGCATGGCGGATAATCCCGTTGAGCATAGCCGCACTAAACACATAGCCATTCGGTATCACTTTTTAAGGGATCACCAACAAAAGGGGGATATCAAGATTGCATATGTTAACACCAAAGAACAATTAGCCGATATCTTTACAAAGCCATTAGATGAGCAAACTTTTACCAAACTTAGGCATGAGCTAAATATTCTTGATTCTAGGAATTTTGATTGATATTTTGCACTCATAGCTCATTTATATACCTTTGATCATATCTCTTTCTTTGCTATGACTAATATGTTCCTCTAGTGCATTTTATGCTAAGTCATAGATTGAAAGGGGAAATGGAGTCTTCGGCAAAGACAAGGCTTCCACTCCACTCCATCGAATTATTCATCCTTCGTCATCGCTCCACAACCCTCTCCAATTTGGTATAATCTTCACTCATATATTATTTACCATAGGGGGAGAAAGTAGTTGATAGGGCTTATATTTCACTCACAAGTATCCGTTTTTGGCGATTCATGCCAAAGGGGGAGAAAGTATTAGCCCAAAGCATAAGGACCGCACCACCACCAATTTCAAAAATTTAGTCTTTCAACTTGTATTTAAAGAAGTGTTTTTCAAATTGGTATCTTATTTGTGATATAATTTCAAATTGGAATACCCTCTTCAAAATTAATATTTAAAACCCTCTTGAACACTAAGAGGAGGATTTCATTAAGGGGGAGTTTTGTTTAGTCAAAGGAAAAGCATTTGAAACAGGGGGAGAAAATTTCATATCTTGAAAATGCTTATCAAAATCTTGTTCATATACCTTTGACTATTTGCAAAAAGTCTTTGAAAAGAATTTCCAAAACATTGCAAAACAAAACAAGTGGTGCAAGTGTGGTCCAAAATTTTAAAATATGAAGAAAGCCATCCATGCATATCTAGTAGAAATAATTATTGGTTTCATTCCAAGAAACCTTTGCACTTACATTATGCAAACTAGTTCAATTCTGCACTTTTATATTTGCTTTTGTTTGTGTTGGCATCAATCACAAAAAAGGGGGAGATTGAAAGGGAAATAGGCTTACACCTTTTCCTAATTGATTTTGGTGGTTGAATTGCTCAACACAAATAATTGGACTAACTAGTTTGCTCTAGATTATAAGTTCTACAGGTGCCAAAGGTTCACAACAAACCGATAAAAAGACCAAGAAAGGATTCAAATAAAGAGAGCAAAAGACAACCGAAGTGTGCCCTGGTCTGGCGCACCGGACTGTCCGGTGCACCACCGGACAGTGTCCGGTGCACCAGGGAACCCAACTCCAAACTGCTCACCTTCAGGAATTCTGGGAGCCGCTCCGCTATAATTCACCGGACTGTCCGGTGTAGCACCGGACTGTCCGGTGTGCCAGCAGAGTAACGGCTACTACAGCGCCAACGGTCGTCTGCAACGACAGTTAATGCGCTACAGTGCGTGCAGAAGTCAGAGCAGAGCCAGAAGGCGCACCGGACAGTCTACAGGACCTGTCTGGTGCACCACCGGACTGTCCGCTGCCCCAGATGTCAGAAGCTCCAACGGTCAGAATCCAACGGCCGGGTGACGTGGCTGGCGCACCGGACTGTCCGGTGCGCCATACGACAGAAGCCCTCACCAACGGTTCTTTTGGTGGTTGGGGCTATAAATACCCCCCAACCACCACACTTCAATGCATCCAAGTTTTCAGCCTTCAAACACCTTACAAGAGCTATAGCATTCAATACAAGACACAATCAAAGAGATCAAATCCTCTCCCAAGTCCAAAGATCATTCTAATCAAATAGTGACTAGTGAGAGAGAGACTTGTGTTCATTTGAGCTCTTGCGCTTGGATTGCTTTTCTTCTTCATTCTTTTTGTGATCAACTCAATTGTAACCAAGGCAAGAGACACCAATTGTGTGGTGGTCCTTGTGGGGACTTAGTGTCCCGTTTGATTGAGAAGAGAAGCTCACTCGGTCTAAGTGACCGTTCGAGAGAGGGAAAGGGTTGAAAGAGACCTGATCTTTGTGACCACCTCAACGGGGAGTAGATTTGCAAGAACCGAACCTCGGTAAAACAAATCACCCTGTCATCCACCTTATTTTCTTGTGATTTGTTTTCGCCCTCTCTCTTGGACTCGTTTATATTTCTAACGCTAACCCGGCTTGTAGTTGTGCTTAAAGTTTGTAAATTTCAGATTCGCCCTATTCACCCCCCCTCTAGGTGACTTTCAAGCCTTTCTCTTCAATCAAATGGGACACTAAGTCCGCTACAAGGACCACCACAACTTGGTGTCTCTTGTTTTGATTACAAGTGAATTGAGCACAAGAATTAGAGGAAGAAGAAAAGCAATCCAAGCGCAAGAGCTCAAATGAACACAAATGTCTCTCTCTCTAGTCCTAATTTGGTTGGAGTGATTCCGGACTTGGGAGAGGATTTGATCTCTTTGTTTGTGTCTTGTATTGAATGTTATAGCTCTTGTATGAGGTATGAAGGCTGAAAACTTAGATGCAATGAATGGTGGATGGTTGGGGGTATTTATAGCCCCAACCACCAAAGGAGCCGTTGGTGGAGGCTGTTGTCGCATGGCGCACCACACAGTCCGGTGCGCCACCGGACACTGTCTGGTGCGCCAGCCACGTCACCCGGCCGTTGGGTTCTGACCGTTTGAGCCTCTGACGGCTGGGCCACCGGACAGTCACTGTTCACTGTCTGGTGCGCCTTCTAGCTCTACTCTGACTTCCGCGTGCACTGTAGCGCATTAACTGCTTGTTGCAGACGACCGTTGGCGCTGTGTAGCCGTTACTCCGCTGGCACACCGGACAGTCCGATGAATTATAGCGGAGCGGCTCCCAGAATTCCTGAAGGTGGCAAGTTTGGAGTTGGGTTCCCTGGTGCACCGGACACTGTCCGGTGGTGCACCGGACAGTCCGGTGCGCCAGACCAAGGCTGCCTTTGGGTTGTCTGTTGCTCTTTTTGTTTGAACCCTTTCTTGGACTTTTATTGGTTTGTGTTGAACCTTTGGCACCTGTAGAACTCATGATCTAGAGCAAACTAGTTAGTCCAATTAATTTGTGTTGGGCAATTCAACCACCAAAAATCATATAGGAAAATGTTTGACCCTATTTCCCTTTCACCCTTCCCTACTCTAACCTCCAGTCCGCACGCCTGCCATGGTCGCGCCCACGTCCGCACGATTTGTCACACCCGGTTCCAGGGGGTAGAACCGAGCACATACCATATGTGTGCCAAGATCCATTTCCACACATATGTTGACGTCACAAGTGTAATATATCAAAAGACAATCCAATAAAGGTGTAAAGAGAGTAGAATACTTTATTACATCATCTGAATCATTGTATCTTTAACAAGTATCACATCAAAGTAAAGCGAAATTTAAATAACAGGGGCAATCTCCCACAGGAAGATGACCGGCATATCGTTAGACTTAGAATTCATCGTCGTCAATATCTCCATAAAAGTCTCCAGCATCACCCTCTGATCAAAATATTAGCAAGGGTGAGCTCACTTATGGTCAGGGCTCAGCAAGTGGGGGGAAAATTAATGCAGGTATAACAAGGTGAGGCTAAGGTTGAGCAGTAAGCATTTTAGTTGGTCAATATTTTAGTAACAACACCTGTCTTAATAATAAGTGTGAATCCCAAGTATCCCAATTAAACAAAGGAATATGAGTATAACAAAAACACTTAAGTGAAACCACTTAAGCGAACAATTGGCAGATCATCCGATCTTAGTTTATTTCCATCTTCAAGTTCAATAATCATGTGAGGAGTCCAGGTCGCTCTTAACCGGGAGCACGGCTGATATATCAGTTTTACACTCTGCAGAGGTGGTACAACTTTACCCACAAGCCATGTATCCCATCTAGCCCGGGTTGATCGGACCCTTAAACACTGCCGAGGTGAATGGCTAGGGATCCATTATGAGGCTTTCACAAAATACACTTAATACGAAGCAACCCGCTAAGGTTTCTAAAGCCGATGGTGGTGACCCCCTGGGTGAGGTACATTAGCTAAGAATACGTCCCCATGATAACGTGGGCTGCCAACACCACCGCTCCCCCTCTTGCCCATATTCAGGTAAGGTTGTCAGGCACTAAGCATATAAAGCTAATTACCAAAGCAAGAGCCATGATAGCACTCGTGGTTGCACTGTTATCCTGGGTGCACTCCATGTTCCAATTAATATGAAATAATGTTGTTTTAACCATCGGGTTAATGTCATAATTGCCAATTTCATTACCAGAACATTAATATCAATTAATAAGTGACATAAAAGTTATTAAGTGGAGCAGTAGCACAAGTTTGCAAAGCTTAATAATTTCCCCATGGTAAACAAGGAATACAGTTGGTAAATCTAGGAAATCCTTAATTAGGTAAAACCTATCAAATTATATAGTATATTAAAAAGTAAACATTATTTTATGCAATGATTGGATACAAAAAGAATATGCAGAGGGAGAATCCACTTGCCTTGCTCAAATGTGTTCGGTGGATCGTCCTCACACGAATTCGGTTCTTCTACCACACAATTGGCTTCTAATAGAGTCGCACATCGCACATACAAAAATAAACATGCGCCAATAAATAAACATACACCATTACACAAATAAACATACACAATACAAATCACACTTATAAAAGGAAAATGTCTAAAATAGAACTTGATTTGTAATTAACATAAGTCTATCCATATCGACGATCGTTTCATTTGTTACGAGGTAAACTACTAATAATTTAGTCTCGAGAATACACTAGAGGAACCTATATGGCCAATTGACTATGGAAGTATATACTATATGGATTCATTTAAAACTACACAAATATGGCACTAATTCAAACTTTATATAATCTAGAAAATTAACTAATTAATTATTGTATTTCCACCGGAAAGGATGTGGGTAATATTTTATTATTTCTTTCTAAAAGGAAATTATGGTAGACGTTACAACCTTATTTAAAAGTCATATAACCTTGATCTTTAGAAGAACTAAATTAACATACCAATTTAATTCTACTATTTAGTTTATAGTGGTCATAGTAGCTATATTATTTAATACTAATTGAGACTCTATCACGACATAGTGAAGAAGCAATTTGTCTATAATCGCACATACGAACACATACAATTTGACTAAAAATATGCAGTTCATCCCAAGCATAAATAACCGTAGAATTATTCGTATAGTATTTTTATTAAAAAGATATGGTCTACTCTATTCCAAAAATCTTCACTCTAGAAAATTATATTTAATTTAATTTCAATCAACATAACCAAACTAAGATATAAACATGAAAATGGCATAAACACTATTTGAAATAGCTCATCATATACATAGAAGATCAATCATTCAATTTACACGTGATTCGAACTCTGAAATTTACAAATTTAAAACAAAAAAAACGCTGCAGGGTTTAGAATATAATACGCTTGTCTTCTACCTCGGGTCTCGCTTGCGTAGGGAAATGGAGATGGCTCGGTAAGGAAGTCGGTCGAGCAAGAGAAGCGGGCAAGGGTCCTCGACGTCGGGCGGGCTCCGGCGGGGCGAGCTCCGGTGAACTCCGGTGAACTCGGGCGACGACGGCAAGCGAGGAGAGCTAGAGAGAGGGGCGAGCTCGGGTAGGGGAGGAAGGGAGAGAGAGCTTAGCGTCTAATTTATAGAGAAGGGAGAGGAGAGGGAAGGTCGGCCAAGGGGCTTCAATGGGCACCGGCGGGTCTTCATGGCCATCAATGGCGCTGCCGTTTCCTGCTCGTAATGGGAAGAGGAGGAATGGGAAAAGGAGAAACGGACGCCTTGAACTCCATAACGACGGGAGAATAACGGTCGCGCTTGAAGCTCCATTAATGTCGTGGGTGAACGGACGCGCGGCTTTGGGCATCGGCACAACGTCGGGCTTGCTCGGGCGGTTGGGGCGTGCTCGGCAGCGTCCTGGCGGGGTCGGGTCGCATCGGGGAAGGGCTCCTGGCGCGCGGTGCTTGGGCGCCTGGGCCGGGGCGGCTCAGCTGCGGGTGCGCGCGGGAGCAGGGGCGCGTCCTAGCGCGGCTACTGGCGCTGCGTCGGTGCAGGGCGGCGTGCGCAGGGCGCGAGCGGCAGCGGCTTTCTATGCGCGCGTGAGGGAGAGCAAGGGAGAGAAGAGAGAAGGAGGGAGAGAGAGAAGGGGGAAGGGAGATAGGCTGGCGGCGGCGGCTGGGAATTGGGAGCCAGGGCGCGCGCGGCTAAAGCTAGGGTTTGGGTGGATGGGCCCCTAGTGGGTCGGCTAGGGTTAGGAAGTTTGTTTTTTTGTTTTTTTAATTGCGAAATGAATTTCTAAAGGGCTCAAAATTTCCCAGAAATTCACCAAAATTATTTATAAATAAAATATTTATTTTTAGATTAATAATTATCATATTATTTAATTACTATTTTATTTACTAGGATTTTCCTTTGAGAAAAATGCTATTAAACGTCCAATAATCAATCATGCGCAATCAAAAATAAATAACACACACTTGAAATAAAAATTTATTACCCTAATTACCATAAGTAACCAAATGCAATATTTTTAGTTGATGGTTTTCATAGTGTTACAAACTTACCCCTCTTAAAAGAATCTCGTCCTCGAGATTAAGAAATTTCCGGGAATAACTGGGGGAATTCTACTCTGAGTTCATCTTCTCTTTCCCAAGTGGCCTCATCTTCCGAATGATGACTCCACTGAACCTTACACATGTTAATGACTTTACTCCATGTAATTCTGCGAGATGTTTCCAAAATTCTAAATGGGTACTCTGAATAAGTCAAATCCTCATTGACATTTAGTTCTTCCATGGGTAACTGTTCTTCTGGTACTCTTAAGCATTTCTTAAGTTGTGACACGTGAAATACGTCATGCACATCTGATAATCTATCAGGTAGATCTAATTGGTAGGCTACTTCAGCTTTTCTTTCCAAAATCTTGAATGGGTCAATATAGCGAGGTGATAATTTTGCCTTCACCTTAAACCTTTTCATTCCTCTCATCGGTGAAACTTTAAGGTATACGAAGTCTCCTACTTCGAACATCAACTCTCTTCTTCTATTATCAGCATAGCTTTTCTGTCTTGACTGTGTTGTCTTTAAATTTTCTATAATAATCTGTACTTGCTTTTCCGCCTCTTGGAGAATTTCTGGACCGAATACTTGACTTTCTCCAGTCTGATTCCAATAAAGCGGTGTTCTACACTTTCGTCCGTAAAGTGCCTCAAATGGTGCCATTTTTAGACTTGCCTGATAACTGTTGTTATATGAAAATTCTGCATAAGGCAAACTCTTATCCCAGCTTCTACCATGCTTTAGAGCGCAAGCTCTTAGCATATCTTCCAACACTTGGTTTGTTCTTTCCGTTTGCCCATCCGTTTGTGGATGATAAGCTGAACTAAAATTTAGCTTGGTATCCATGGACTCATGTAGTCTTTTCCAAAAGCGCGAGGTAAACTAGGTTCCTCGACCTGATACGATCTTCTTCGGTACTCCATGCAGACAAACAATCCTCGACATGTATAAATCTGCTAATTGGGCTCCTGAGTAAGTTGTCTTCATAGGTATAAAGTGTGCCACTTTAGTCAACCTGTCTACTATGACCCATATTGAATCATAGCCATCCCGAGTACGGGGTAGTCCAACTATGAAATCCATACTGATTTCTTCCCAATTCCATTCAGGTACCTTGAGAGGTTGTAATAATCATGCTGGTCTTTGGTGTTCGGCTTTAACTCGCTGACACACGTCACATAATGCAACATGAGTAGCAACATCTCTTTTCAAACTGTACCACCAATACTTTTCCTTAAGATCCTGGTACATCTTTGTACTACCAGGGTGAATAGAGTAAGCTGAATCATGAGCTTCTCTCAAAATAAGTTGACGCAGGTGTTCAATTTCCAGTACGCAGATTCTCTTCTTAAACCATACTGTGCCTTGATCATCTTCCGTGAAATCTAGGGCTTTTCCCAAACCAATCAAAGTTTTAATTTCCTTAATTTTCTCATCGGACTCTTGTCCTTTACGAATCTCTTCTTCCAAAGTAGATTCAACTTCCATAACCGTTGCTTCTACATTATTGAGCATACCAAGGTTGAGTTGTTCCATTTCCCAACACAATTCCTGTGACATCAAATGAGTAGTGATGTTATTCACTTGACCCTTACGGCTCAAAGCATCAGCCACTACATTTGCTTTTCCTGGGTGATATTGTATTTCCAAATCATAGTCCTTAATCAACTCAAGCCATCTTCTTTGTCTTAGGTTGAGTTCTTTCTGAGTGAATATGTATTTCAAGCTTTTGTGATCCGTGAAGATCTTGCACTTGTTTCCAATCATATAGTGCCTCCAAACTTTCAAAGCATGCACTACAACAGCTAGTTCCAGATCATGCGTAGGATAATTCTTCTCATGCTTTCTCAACTGCCTTGAGGCATAAGCTATCACTTTTCCTTCTTGCATTAGCACACATCCAAGTCCAAGGTGTGCTGCATCGCAATACACATCAAATCCCTTGTGGATGTCTGGCATTACCAATATTGGTGCAGTGGTTAACCTTTTCTTGAGTTCTTCAAAACAATTCTGACAAGCTTCATCCCACTTGAACTCTTTACCTTTCTCCAGTAGAGAGGTAATAGGTTTCACTAACTTGGAAAACCCTTCAATAAATCTTCTATAGTATCCTGTCAATCCAAGAAAACTTCGGATCTTGGACGCATCCTTTGGTTGCTTCCAATCCAGTATCTCACTTATCTTTCCTGGGTCTACTTTAATTCCACCATCTGTAACAATATGCCCTAAGAAAGCAACTTCCTTCAACCAAAAATCACACTTCGAGAATTTTGCATATAATTGGTTGTCACGAAGCTTTTGTAGGACTAGCTTTAGATGATCTTCATGTGTTTCTTCATTCGGAGAATATATCAGTATGTCGTCAATGAATACGACCACAAACTGATCCAGATATTCCATGAATACTTTATTCATCAAGTTCATAAAGTATGCTGGTGCATTAGTCACTCTGAACGACATGACCAAAAACTCATATAATCCATATCTTGTCATGAAGGTTGTCTTCAGTACATCTTCTGCTCGAATCTTTAACTAATGATATCCCGATCTTAGATCTATCTTCGAGAATATCTTAGCTCCCTTCATCTGATCAAATAAATCTTCAATCCGAGGTAGTGGTTATTTATTCTTGATGGTTACTTCATTCAAACTTCTATAATCAACGCACATTCTCCTCGAACCATCCTTCTTGTTCACAAATAGCACTGGGCTCCCCAAGGGGATGAACTTGGGCGAATGAAACCTTTTTCTAGTAATTCTTCTATTTGTTTCTTCAGTTCTACTAAATCCTTGACATCCATTCTATAAGGTCTTTTCGAGATAGGTGCGGTTCCGGGTAATATTTCAATAGAAAACTCTATATCATGGTCAGGTGGCATACCTGGTAATTCCTCCGAAAATACGTCTGGGTACTCACACACTACCTTGATATTTTCCAAGGGCTTTTCTTCCAAGTGATTGATCATTGTCTTCCCTTTTGCATCTGTTGACTTGTCTATGCTAACTTGGATTCTTTCACCTTGAGGATTTGTCAACATAATTGTTCCGTTGGCACACTGTATCACTCCATCACAACTTTTCAACCAGTTGCATCCAAGAATCACATCAATACCGTTGGATCCTAGGACCACTGGGTTGACTGAAAAATCTATTCCTTGAATCTTGAGATTAACATGGGGGCATGAGTGTGTGGCCTTCATGTCACCTCTCGGTGAACTAATGTGTAACATCTTCTTAAGGGGGTACTTAGGTATGTTGTGCTTTTCCACAAATGACTCGGTTATAAATGAATGTGATGCTCCAGAGTCAAATAAAACTGATGTAGGTATGGAGTTAACAAGGAACATACCATACACTATGTCGGCATCCTCAGGTACTGATTCTGCTATGACATGATTGACCCTTCCTCTACTCTGGTTCTGTGGAGTCTTGTTCTGAGCAGATCCACGAGCGGAGGTGTTCTGGTCATTTCTCTGGTTATTGCTTTTCTGAGGTGTCTACTGGTTGCGCCTTGGGCAGTTGTTAGCATAGTGGCCTAGCTCACCGCACTTGAAACAGCCATTGGGTTGGACTGGTGCGTTGTTGCTTCTGGCCTGCGT
Source organism: Zea luxurians (assembly GCA_029449295.1). Classification (NCBI taxonomy): domain Eukaryota; kingdom Viridiplantae; phylum Streptophyta; class Magnoliopsida; order Poales; family Poaceae; genus Zea; species Zea luxurians. Next base: position 34,976,626 of record JAOPSE010000001.1, on the reverse strand, counting down.
GTTCACGGCGCCACCTTGACGATTCTGTGAATTCCCACCAGACCTCTGGTTGGTCTGAGAGTTGCTCCTTTGTTGGTTCTGATTTTGATTATTTCTCTGGCCTTGCTGTCCAGAGCGTTGCATTTGATAATTGTTTCCACCCTGATTTCTAGAGCGGAACTGCGAACCTTGAGCGTTGTTCGGGCAGGTGTCCTGCTGGACTGACCTTGAAATTTTCTTTTGTGGTCAGATAGTTCCCTTCTTTTACTTTCAAGGCCAATTGCCTTGTTCAGCAGTGTCTGGAAATTGGGAAAGGTATGACTCTGAAGTTGATAGTTCAGAGGTCCAATCAGTCCTTCTAGGAAACGCTCTTGGCGCTTCTCATCTGTGTCCACTTCTTCCGGTGCGTAGCGTGAAAGCTGAGTGAAGCGATCACGATACCCACTGACCGACATATTCCCTTGAGTAAGGGAAAGGAATTCCTTCTTCTTCAACTTCATAATTCTTGAGGGAATATGGTGAGCGCGGAAGTTCGCTAGGAACTCCTGCCAGGTTATTGTATCCGCGTTGGGGTGTGACGCTGTTAAGGCATCCCATCAGTCGGACGTGGAACCCTCGAGTCTTATCGAGGCGTACAAGACCTTCTCCCGATCGTTGCACTGAGTGATGTCAAGCTTCTTTCCAATGACCTTGAGCCAGTCATCAGCATCCAAAGGATCAACCGCATGAGAAAATGTTGGCGGATGATGACTCATAAAATCCCAGTGCTTATCTCTGGCCGGGGGTGCATTCTGCTGTTGTTGCTGATGCTATTGATTTAGCTGGTTCTGTTGAATCTGCTAAACAGTTGCAGTAAGACCCTGCAGGAACTGCATCTGGGCGGCGATGAACTGCTCCATGTTGGGATTCGGTGGTGGTGGTGGTATCTGTTGACCACGCTGGTTCTGGTTGTTGTTGGGTCCTTGACGCGTGTTCACCATCTGATTGGTTAGAAAGTGAATATCTTAGAGGAGTGAAGAGTAGAAAAGATTCTAGAGGGGAATATCCTAAGTTTATTTTTTTAATATGTTCTTATGGCCATCATTCCATAAGACCATTGCACTCAAACAAAAATCCAACTCAAACATGTCAATCAACATCATCACATGGTTGTTATTTATTAATAAGATAACTTAAATGAGTATCAACGTCTGACGTGAAGACTAACTTATTACATCATAACTTAAAACTCTTAAAGCAGCCTAGTGACAGATCCGGGCTCCCCATAGCGCAGCCTCTTGCGGGGAGGAGACAACGCCATGGCGGGGACCTGAGCTTCGGGCGGATCCAGTCCTTGAAGTTGGGCTTCCAGGGCTGCAATCCTGGCATGGGCATTCTCCAGCTCCAAGTGCACCCTAGAGAGATCCAGGGTGGCACTGTCCAGGTCGGTGTTGAGACCGGCCACTACACCAGCTAGGGTGTTGAGGCGATCCTCACCAGCTTCACCTGGGACAATGCTGGTCTGACTTCCTCCACTCAGACGTATAGGAAGATGCCTGAACCTCGTGTCCTGCAGCTGCTACCGGTAGGTGTGGCTAAGAGACCATAGGGTCCGTCTGGCAGCATCGCTGACCGAGGCAGCGTAGGTGGATAGTGGTGGCAGGGACTCATGAGCAGACAGAGTCCTAAATCCCCTATACCCTGCATCCATCACCCTGACGTGGATGCGAGTGATGTAGTAGCAAGCCCGGGGAGGCTTGCTCACTCGCATTGTTTCGTACAGGGGGCGGACGTAGGTGCCTAGCGCATGCAGCACGTCTTGCAGCAGGTTGGGGAAGTGCCTCGTCTCGAACATTGATGTGTAATGTTCGACAACAGGACCAAACCCCATGAAGTAGTCCTGCTGGGCGTAGTCGGCTTCCTCATTGACATGTTCGTCTCCTCCTTTGTTGTCGTCATCCTAATCATCGTCGTCCCCAGAGTCGTCGGGGTCGTCGCCTCCGGGTGCAAGTGCTTGGACGGCTGGTGCAGGCGGGGCCAATGTCGATGAGCTAGCTGCGAAGGCCAGGGACTCTGCCAACGGGGTGGGCGTCGGCAGCTGTTCCCTTGATATGTCCTCTAGGATGACTACATTCTCCACTCGGATGTGAGGGAGATCCACCGAAACTTCCTCGACTACCACTGGGTAGACCGGGATCTGCCGGGGCTGAGGGGCATAGCTGGTGTTGACACGGGTAGTTTGGAGAGTATGAACCATCTACAAGAGAAATGTCAACTCAGTTGAAATTTTAAAGAGGTAAGGCTGATAAAATAATTTATAAGAATGAAATTAGCAAGTTTTGAACAACTAGGCTTTCCATTTCTAACTAATTTAACGACCTAGGGTCAGCATAGCTTTGATACCACTTCTGTCACACCTGGTTCCAGGGGGTAGAACCGAGCGCATACCATATGTGTGCCAAGATCCATTTCCACACATATGTTGACGTCACAAGTGTAATATATCAAAAGACAATGCAATAAAGGCGTAAAGAGAGTAGAATACTTTATTACATCATCTGAATCATTGTATCTTTAATAAGTATCACATCAAAGTAAAGCGGAATTTAAATAGCAGGGGCAATCTCCCACAGGAAGATGACCGGCGTATTGTTAGACTTAGAATTCATCGTCGTCAATATCTCCATCAAAGTCTCCAGCATCACCCTCTGATCAAAATATTAGCAAGGGTGAGCTCACTTATGGTCGGGGCTTAACAAGTGGGGGGAAAATTAATGCAGGTATAACAAGGTGATGCTAAGGTTGAGCAGTAAGCATTTTAGTTGGTCAACATTTTCGTAACAACACCTGTCTTACTAATAAGTGTGAATCTCAAGTATCCCAATTAAACAAAGGAATATGAGTATAACAAAAACACTTAAGTGAAACCACTTAAGCGAACAATTGGCAGATCATCGGATCTCAGTTTATTTCCATCTTCAAGTTTAATTATCATGTGAGGAGTCCAGGTCGCTCTTAACCGGGAGCACGGCTGATATATCAGTTTTACACTCTGCAGAGGTGGTACAACTTTACCCACAAGCCATGTATCCCATCTAGCCCAGGTTGATCGGACCCTTAAACACTGCCGAGGTGAATGGCTAGAGATCCATTATGAGGCTTTCACAAAATACACTTAATACGAAACAACCCGCTAAGGTTTCTTAGCCAAGAATACGTCCCCATGATAACATGGGCTGCCAACACCACCGCTCCCCCTCTAGCCCATATTTCAGGTAAGGTTGCCAGGCACTAAGCATATAAAGCTAATTACCAAAGCCAGAGCCATGATAGCACTCGTGGTTGCACTGTTATCCTGGTTGGTCACTCCATGTTCCAATTAATATGAAATAATGTTGTTTTAACCATCGGGTTAATGTCATAATTGCTAATTTCATTATCGGAACATTAATATCAATTAATGAGTGACATAAAAGTTATTAAGTGGAGCGGTAGCACAAGTTTGCAAAGCTTAATAATTTCCCCAGGGTAAACAAGGAATACAGTTGGTAAATCTAGGAAATCCTTAATTAGGTAAAACCCATCAAATTATGCAGTATATTAAAAAGTAAACATTATTTTATGCAATGATTGGGTACAAAAAGAATATGCAGAGGGAGAATCCACTTGCCTTGCTCAAATGTGTTCGGTGGATCGTCCTCAAACAAATTCGGTTCTTCTACCACACAATCGGCTTCTAATAGAGTCGCACATCGCACATACAAAAATAAACATGCACCAATAAATAAACATACACCATTACACAAATAAACATACACAATACAAATCACACTTATAAAAGGAAGATGTCTAAAATAGAACTTGATTTGTAATTAACATAAGTCTATCCATATCGACGATCGTTTCATTTGTTACGAGGTAAACTACTAATATTTTAGTCTCGAGAATACACTAGAGGAACCTATATGGCCAATTGACTATGGAAGTATATACTATATGGATTCATTTAAAACTACATAAATATGGCACTAATTCAAACTTTATAGAATCTAGAAAATTAACTAATTAATTATTGTATTTCCACCGGAAAGGATGTGGGTAATATTTTATTATTTCTTTCTAAAATAAAATTATGGTAGACGTTACAACCTTATTTAAAAGTCATATAACCTTGATATTTAGGAGAACTAAATTAACCTACCAATTTAATTCTACTATTTAGTTTATAGTGGTCATAGTAGCTATATTATTTAATACTAATTGAGACTCTAGCACGACTTAGTGAAGAAGCAATTTGTCTATAATCGCACATACGAACACATACAATTTGACTAAAAATATACAGTTCATCCCAAGCATAAATAAGCGTACAATTATTCATATAGTATTTTTATTAAAAAAGATATGGTCTACTCTATTCCAAAATTCTTCACTCTAGAAAATTATATTTAATTTAATTTAAATCGACATAACCAAACTAAGATGTAAACATGGAAAATGGCATAAACACTATTTGAAATAGCTCATCATATACATAGAAGATTAATCATTCAATTTACATGTGATTCGAACTCTGAAATTTACAAATTTAAAACAAAAAAACGTTGCAGGTTTTAGAATATAATACACTTGTCTTCTACCTCGGGTCTCGCTTGCGCAGGGAAATGGAGATGGCTCGGCAAGGAAGTCGGTCGAGCAAGAGAAGCGGGCAGGGGTCCTCGACGTCGGGCGGGCTCCGGCGGGGCGAGCTCCGGTGAACTCCGGCGACGATGGCAAGCGAGGAGAGCTAGAGAGAGGGGCGAGCTCGGGTAGGGGAGGAAGAGAGAGAGCTTAGCGTCTAATTTATAGAGAAGGGAGAGGAGAGGGAAGGTCGGCCGAGGGGCTTCAATGGGCACCGGCGGGTCTTCATGGCCATCAATGGCGCTGCCGTTTCCTACTCGTAATGGGAAGAGGAGGAATTGGGAAAGGAGAGACGGACGCCTTGGACTCCATAACGCAGGGAGAATAACGGTCGCGCTTGAAGCTCCAATAATGTTGTGGGTGAACGGACGCGTGGCTTCAGACATCGGCACGGCGTCGGGCTTGCTCGGGCGGTTGGGGCGCGCTCGGCAGAGTCCTGGTGGGGTCGGGTCGCGTCGGGGAAGGGCTCCTGGCGCGCAGTGCTTGGGCGCCTGGGCCGGGGTGGCTCGGCTGCGGGTGCACGCGGGCGCAGGGGGGCGTCCTAGCGCGACTGCTGGCGCTGCGTTGGTGCAGGGCGACGTGCGCAGGGCGCGTGCTGCAGCGGCTTTCTGTGCGCGCGTGAGGGAGAGCAAGGGAGAGAAGAGAGAAGGAGGGAGAGAGAGAAGGGGGAAGGGAGATAGGCTGGCGGTGGCGGCTGGGAATTGGGAGCCAGGGCGCGCGCGGCTAAAGCTAGGGTTTGGGTGGATGGGCCCCTAGTGGGCCGGCTAGGGTTAGGAAGTTTGCTTTTTTTAATTGCGAAATGAATTTCTAAAGGGCTCAAAATTTCCCAGAAATTCACCAAAATTATTTATAAATAAAATATTTATTTTTAGATTAATAATTATTATATTATTTAATTACTATTTTATTTACTAGGATTTTCCTTTGAGAAGAAATGCTATTAAACGTCCAATAATCAATCATGCGCAATAAAAAATAATTTAAAATGCAAATAAATAACACACACTTGAAATAAAAATTTATTACCCTAATTACCATAAGTAACCAAATGCAATATTTTTAGTTGATGGTTTTTATACTGTTACACGATTCTGGGCATTACCCACGTGCCTGACCCCTACTCAAACCCCCTCCCGCCCGCTCTACCATTTCCTCCACTCGCAGACAGCTCCGATCATGCCCCTCGCTCGTGCGTTGTCTCTTCCCCGTGCTCGGAGGACCGCCGTTGTTCACCGTGTCCGCGCGCCCATTCTGCCGCCACCGTTGAGGCCTGGTCGTGCCCATTGCCTCAGTGAGTTCCGCCTCGGTGTCCGCAACTCAAGACACGCCTCAATTTATTCTCTCTCTCCCTCTGGTTCTCTCCACCCGTGCTCACCGGAGCTTCCCCGCGCAGTCGGAGAGCCGCCGCCATCGACCCAAGCCCTCGTCGTGTCCCTAACGCTAGGACTGGGCAAAAAAAACCGAGACCGAAAACCGAACCCGATTAAACCGAAACCGATCAGACCGAAATATCGGTTCTCGGTTGTAAATTCGGTTCCTATTTGCTATAAACCGATATTTAGTCCGGTTCTTTGATTTCATGCCTCGGTTACCCGATCGGACCGATATTCAACATTTCAGCATTTCAGCCCATATTCGCTCAGCGGCCCTTGTCTCCAGTTCTCCACCTGCTCAGGCTCCACGTCTCCAGTTCTCCACCGAAACAAACCCTATCCCACTATCCAGCCAAGCAGCCGCAAGACGGCGACGCGGACTCGCGGGACTATGGCAGGCGGCGGCGCGGCGCACTCCCCTGCTCGACTACTGGTTGCTGGAGACTGCAGTCTTCCACCCCCCAGCCACTACCCCGAGCTCGCACTCCCCTGCTTGGCTGCTGGTTGCTGGAGACTGCAGTCTTCTGCGGTGTTCCGGCCCCCAAGCCACGAGCCCCCAACAACGACGGTCGAGCCACGACAGCTGGTAGCCAAGTCTTTCTGAGACCTTGTTTTGGCCATATGTTGTTTAGCTGCCAGATTCAGATATGAAGGACAACCTATTTCATTGTTTCGGCCATATGTTGTTTTCTGACAAATATGTTGTTTAGCTGATAGATATGTTGTTTCAGCCATATGTTTTTCGGCCATATTTTGTCAACTTCATTATTTCTCTATTCGTTTTTAGACTGCTTGTGTATGCTCTACTCCGTTAAATAGATGGTAATTTTTTCTTTAGAATTGGTACCCTAGACCTTGTTTGTCTCACTTTGTACTGTGTCTATTTTTAGCTGACCAGTACTGTCTGGTAGTGGAGTCTTCCTCCGCTCACCCGACGCCAGCTGCTCGGGAACTTGGCCTCTCCAATGCTCAAAGTCCCCACTCCCTATCTCACAACGGAGTACTTTGAGTCTTGTAATTGCAACGTAAGTATGCTCTTATCCCTAGATTTTATTAGTTGTGGAACTAGGTGTACTCATGTTTTTCCTTCATCAAATCCATTCTATTTGTTGCCCCCAAGGCCCCAATACAGACTATTTGAGTGATTTGTATTACTATTCAATTCTGTAGATGTCCTCTGAACCTGATGATGAGATTGGGGCAAGAACTGAAACTGAAAATGTAGAGGTGGATGGTGCAGTGGTAAGGGTTTATGAGAATGTGGTTAACCAAGGTAATGAAAGAGAGCAAAAGGGAACAAAAGGGGATGGGGAAGTTGATAAGGGAAAACATGCCAGAAAACCAATGGCACCAAGATCTGAAATGTGGGAACACTTCATCAAGATTAAGGATGACCAAGGTGTTATGAAGAAAGGAAAATGCAAGTACTGCAGTCGTGCCATTAGAGTTTATTCTTATCTGAATGGCACTACTGCAATGCGGAGGCATTTTAATATCTGTAAGCGCAATCCCCATAAGAACAATAAGGATCCGATGCAAACAAATCTTAAAGTGAGCCAAGGAGAAGGTGTTAGCACTTGGAGGTATGATCCTGAGGCAATAAGGCAAGCTTTTGTTCAAATGGCCATAGAGGATGAACTCCCTTTTATGTTTGGTGAGAAGTCAGGATTTAAAAATTTTGTGAAGGTAGCTGCCCCGCGTTGGACTCCACCATCTCGAAGGACGTGCACAAGGGACATAGTTAAAACTTATTTTGAAGAGAAAGCAAAGTTGAAACTATTCTTCAAGTCAAATTGTGAGAGATTTTGCCTAACCACAGATTGTTGGACTTCTCAACAACAAGACAACTACATGACAGTAACTGCACACTTCATTGACAAGGATTGGCAACTCCATAAGAAGGTCATTAGCTTCTTTAAGGTGAAGGGGCATAAAGGAGATGATATTGGGAAGAACCTACAAAGATGTTTGGTTGAATGGGATTTAGAAAAGGTTATGTGTGTCACAGTTGACAATGCTAGTTCTAATGATAGTGGTGTTAGTTACTTGAGGAGCATAATGAATATTGCAAAGACAAGCATAGCTGAAGGCAAGTTTCTTCATATGAGGTGTGCTGCACACATTGTCAATCTTATTGTACAAGATGGACTCAAACTAGTAGGTATTTCAGTGAAGCATGTTCGTGTTGCTGTTAGATACATTAAAAATAGCACTTCTCGCTTGGCTAAATTCAAGGAGATCGCTGCGGAAGAGAAGGTTGAAACCAAGGCATTCTTGAACCTAGACATATGCACTAGGTGGAACTCAACATATTTTATGTTGAAAGCAGCTATTTCATATGAGAATGTGTTTGCAAGGTATTTGGATGAAGATCTAATGTATGATATTGACTTGTCACAAGAGAAAGGAGGCCCAGAGTATCCTGATGAACAAGACTAGGAGAATGCAAAGAACATGGCTGAGTTCCTTGGACATTTTTTTGATCTCACTGAATGCATTTCTAGTTCTTGCATGTCATTTCACACAACTTCTTTTTTGAGATTGGTGAAGTCCACTTTTTGATTAACAATTGGATTTATAGTGATGATTTTCTATGACAAGAAATGGGCCAGAAAATGAAAGACAAGTATGATAAGTATTGGGGAAACTGGCATGAACCTCTTGGCGAAACGGGTAGAAATGTGAATGAGAGAGGAAGGGTAAGGAGAAAGAAAAAGAGAATATGAACATGCTGATTTTTGTTGCTGCAACTTTGGATCCAAGATACAAACTATCAGAATACACAAAGCTAGCCATTGAAGAGATGTTTAGTGAGGAAAATGGACATAAGGTTTGGGCTGCTGTTAAACCATGTGTTCGACAATTATTTGAAGAATATAGGAGACTTTATGCTCCACCTGATGCAATAGCACCAGCCAATGATTCTCAAGAAGTAAGACAGTCCAAAGGCGGAAGGATGAAGTCCTTAATTGCACAAAAACTAAAACAACACAACTATGGTGGTGGAAACAACAAATCTGAACTTGAAAAATACCTTGCTGGAGATACTGAACCAGAAGATAATAAGTTTGATATTTTAGGATGGTGGAAGGTGAATTCCTCAAGATTCCCGGTATTATTACACTTGGCTCGTGATGTGCTACCAATTCCGGTGTCAACTGTTGCTTCAGAAGCAGTTTTTAACACGTCTGGAAGAATCCTTGATGACTTCAGGACATCTCTTACTCCATTCATGGTGGAAGCAGTTGTTTGCACTCAGGATTGGCTGCGAAGGACCACTCGAATTAATATCCAGGAGGACATGGAGGAATTGGCTGAATTAGAAAAAGGTAACCATGGCTTCATCTTATTTATTATACTTTATAGTTCTATAGGTTAATTCTAATCCAAATTAAGATATTATTCGCATGTTGTGTAATGCCTCCACCACACTTTTAGAGTTGATTGAAGAACATGGTGAAAAGGGAAAAGGCAAACGCAGAGGTAGTGGGCAGGAGCAGGATGGCTCTGTTGCATGGTCACAATCAAGCAAAGCTAGCAAGTCGACACACCAAAGCACATCCTAGTTGCTAACCAGTTGCATTGTGAGTGTTCCTTCTCAATAAAATTTATAAAATGTGTGAAGTATGTTCCTTCTCAATATATGTTGTTTACATTTGCTAGCTACAATGGCGTGGATTGTGGAGTCTACTTTGGAGAGCTTGTTGGCTTCCTGCTATGAAGTTGTTGCTATGAGTTTGCTATGAAGTTGATAGCTGCTATGAGTCTATTATGAACAATTGAACATGTGTGAAGCAATTTGCAAGCTTGCTAGCTGCAAGCCTGCAATGGTTGAGTCTCAGACTATTCGTGATGACTGTTGTATTGTAGTTGTAAACTATTTTCTTGTATTGTAGTTCTGAACTATTTTGTGATGTATTAAGTTGCTGCTTGTGATTTTGTGAACTATTTTGTTGTCTCGCAGACTATGGTAGCTTTGCTTCTAGTTCTGAACTTATGCCTTATTGTGATGTTTCGGTTTGTTCGATCATCTAAAAAACCGAACTGATTTTTCAGGAAACTGAATTCTCGGTTTTTGTACGTTGGCACACCAATTCGGTTTTGAATTTTCAAAAACCAAACTTTTTAAAAACCGAACTTTTTAAAAACCGAAAAAACCGAACCGATTTCTCGGTTAAAACCGAATGTTCAGGCCTACATGTCGCCGTTCAAGGGTCCCGGAATCTCCTCTCAAGGTAACCAACCTTCCCCGCCCCTAATTTGACCTTTCTATGTTCTCGGCTGTGCGTGATTTCTCACTGGAGTAAAGTCGCGCCGCCGCCAAGCCGCCACGCCGCGGATGGTTGTCCTTCGGTGCCTCTGCGTCGTTGTTATGCCCATGACCGTGTTCGCCATGTCCCCTCGAACCTCCATGAGCCCTTCTCGGCGCCCCGGGGGCCCCAGCGCGCTCGTGCCCTTGTCTCCGGCGGGCCTCCGCCGTGGATGCGAGCGGCGCCACTGCTGGCGGCTAGGAGACCTTGCCCGTGATGGCCGTTAGATCCCAGGCGTCCGTCTAAGATCGGATGGTCCAGATCTAATCAAACCAACCTAATCCCGCCCGCCTGCCTGAGATCCGACCGCTCGGATTTCCCCCTCACCCGCGCCCCTGCCACTGGGCCCGGTCTGTCAGCACCGTTAACCCTAAGTCACCGTCCGCCTGGGCCCACCGGTCAGCCGCGTGCGTGCACCCGCGCCCGCGCGCTCGCCCGCGGGATCTATTCTCGGCGGTTTATCTGAGATCTGATGGTCGAGAGAGCCCGATACCCCTTCGCGTGCAGTTTTATTAAAGAGACCCCTCGTTTTCTGAAAATCAACTTGTCGTTCCTCAATTTCGCGCGTAGGCCCCTGTATTCTTGCTGATAGAACCCTAGACTTTTATTTAATCACAGAACTGGACCTAATTTTGTATTTTGAATTCCAAAACTTGTTTATTTCATATCTTTTGCGTATGAAATCCAAATTGAGTGATTCAAATTGCAAAATGTTCATGGGATTATTCTCTATGTGTTAAAATTAGGATAATTCATTGTCTGCACATTCTAATTTTATGCCTAGACTATAGATTAGTTTAGGTAATGGTTTATTTATTAAATAGGAAGAATAAAAAGGAAAACCCTAATGTTATTAGATGTTTAACTTTGTGAGGTTCATAATATGTAATGTATGAATATATCTCTAGGATAATTTTTGTGTCTCATTAAAATAAGTGGAATTAAATTATGTAATCTACGGAGATAGATAATACTTAGAAAATAACAAACTTCTAAATGTGTTAGTTCACCATATAACCCAAGTTACCTCTTGAGTTTATATTGTTCTTTTGATATGTGTTCACTTATTTGTACATGTTTGGTGTATTGTTCATTTGTCTTTATCCAAACGTATTGAATGCATGATCGCTTTATTTAGACAACGAGCAGCCCATGGTTCCTGAGTGTGTTGCCGAAGATCTTCCTGAGCAACAACCCGATGAAGGCAAGTGTCCTCTGACCTATTATGTCCTACTTACTTTATAATTCACCGTCCCACACTACTTTATTGAAACCTAAGGATTGACTAGTCTGTATTTATCTTATCCTTACTTACCATTGGGTTATTATGGTTAGCTTTATGCTATTATTTTACCTTAATCAACGAACATGATGTGAATATTTATGATATGATGATGTTATCTCGATGATGATCTTGTGATACTCTAGGGGACTCAGGCTGTTTCTTGAGTACCTCTCCGTAAGGACCTGTTCGTTGAGTGACCACCGGGATAACAGTGCAACCATTTGGGTGGAATGGGACGCCCTTAGCTGAATAATTAGATGAACCTGGGGTGTAATTGGCTTTGCCGGAGGGCCGTCAATGGGGGTCGAGGCATAGTGCTCGCTTCGCTAAGGGTGGGTGCCGAGGTTCATTCGATTTGGTTTTGTTAGTCACCCACGTTAGGGAGGGGTATTGTGTTTGTATGACTAGCGAAACCTAACGAGCAGCTATGCACCACGGGAGTATTTGTAAAGGCTACATAGTGAGACCCTGCCAGGTCACCTTGGTAGTGATCAATGGGAAGTCATGATCTCCGGGCAGAACGGGAATCACGACTCATGGGTAAAGTGTGCAACCTCTACAGAGTGTTACAAACTGGTATATCAGTTGTGCTCACGGTTAAGAGCAGCTTTGGGATCCTCTTTGATTAGAAGAACTTTGGATTCTTTTATGATGATGGTTAATGATGATGATTATAATTCTGATCTCTGGTATTTCCTCTTGGAGGGAGTACTTTTGGGTAATAACTGGGTTTATTACTAAAACTTGGCTATACTATTAGTAATAAATACTTGATCAACTAGAAGCAATTGCTTAACCTTAACTCCACATACAACTAGTCCACTTTAGCCAAACGGGACATTTGCTGAGTACGTTGTTGTGTACTCACCCTTGCTTTAAAAACCACCCCACCCCAGGTTGTCCCCACTATATTTAGTGCTCAGGAGGAGATGCAGGCAACATGGAGGACTTTGAGGAGTTCTAGGACTACGACGAGTTCTAGTTATGTTAGTGGCAAACCCCAAGTCTGCTGCCTGTGAAGGCCATATCTGCTACGTTCGCTTTTTCGCACTTTGATAATGTTAATGACTATGTTAAGTAATGACTCTATGGATGTCTTGGACATCTTCATGTAATAAACTACTATTTCCGCTATTTACTTTGAGCAATGTGTGATGATGTCCAATTATGTAATTGTTGTGTACGTGAGTTTCTGATCCTGGCACGTACATGGTTCGCATTCGGTTTGCCTTCCAAAACCGGGTGTGAGTGTAACAGTGTGAAACCGCTTCTGCCAAGAGCTACCAAGGATTCTTGGCGGAGACATCACACTTGACAATTCATCTACCTTCTACCGTGTGTGGCACCCCACTTCACCGGTGCCATCAGCGTCGTATGCACTTTCGGAGAGGGAGGGATCAAGAGGGATGGGCAGCCTTCATTCTCCTCGTCGCTGGGGGTCTGTCCCCACCACTCATTAGGGAGCCAGGGTCTGAGCAGGCACGTTCCCTAGAGTAGACACGAGCCCCCAACACGGTGGCAGTGACACAAGTGTTGGTCTGGACGCGAGCGTGTACCCCGGCATATGCAGCACCTCTGAAATAAGATCTGAGCACCAAAAAATCACCGGATAAGACAACAAGATTCTTTTTATTTGTATCCTCAATCTATTATAATGTGTCATATACTAAAATTAAATCAGAAATTTGGATTTAATGGTGAACTTCTTAGGAAGCATGTGTATGAAATCACTATGACAATTACTTTTCTTTATCTACTATGAGGGGTGTTAGCTAATTTTGTTATACCCGACGGGTACCTGATACCCGCCTGATACCCGACGGGTATGGGTACAAAATTTTACTCGTGGGTATAATCACGGGTGTGCATGAGTAATCCCCGTGGGTTCGGTCACAGGCGGATATTTACCCCACCTGACTCGTTGCCATCCCTACTTATCAGTGTCTTGTGGTTGGATCCTTCCATTAAGATTTGGAAGTAGCATGGAAGGTTAGTTCGTTTGAGCTTTGATCTACTTGCTAGACTAAGTTCACTTGATCCCATCCAAAGATTGTCAAGTTAAAATTGAGAAAAATCTTGTGTGCCATCCTTATTGTCATGGAAAGAGGGTTGTTGTTTCTTAGTCATATGTTAACAAAGTTATGATTAAGCGACCTATTGAGTTGTAACACATGGACATAATTGGTGCAACTAGGGTGCACTCGGTTGGTGGGAAGTGGTATGTGCTTGTGGTTATTGGTGACTTCTCTTGCTATTCTTGGTGTTTTCATGGAAAGTAGGGATGATTTTTTTCTCATGCTTGGTTTTGATTTCTCAGTTGCAAATGAGTTTCTAAAGCATGCTACGAGAGAGATTCATAGTGATAATGACACAAAATTTAAAATACTTATTTTGAGATCTTTTATGATTCCCTTGGCCTTGAGCATCAATTTTCCTCTCCATACATGCCTCAGCAAAATGTTATTGTTGAATGCAAGAATCAAACCCTCATTAAGATGGCTAGGATCATGCTCGATGAGCACATGACTCCTAGGAAGAAGCGATCAACATAACTTTCCATATGCCTAATCGTATTTTTCTCTAAGCCTTCTTGAACAAAACTTACGACTTGCGATTGTGACAAGTGCCCAAGAAAAGCCACTTTACAGTTTTAGGGTACCCAATTCCAGAAGTGTTTCCAGCATGGTCACTGGACATATGAGTGCAAAAAGAGCGGGTGTACATATCACGGCCCTCAAGAACTGAAAGGGAAATGTGCCCTTGGGCCATTTCTAAGTATTTTGGTGATTTAGTGTCCAACACAAGTGCCCTAGTGTAAAAAGGTGGACAAAGTACAAATCAAGGATAAAGGTATGTTTCTCAGACTTAGTACATTGTTTTATGGACTAATGTGTTGTGTCTAAGTGCTGGAAACAGGAAAAATCCAATTGGAAATGTCTTGGCTCGAGCAGCCAAGAATCTGCTGAGTCTGGGGGCACCGGACTGTCCGGTGCGCCAGGCTGGCTCGAGCGAAGTGGCCGCTCTCAGGAATTCACCAGCGACGAACGGCTATAATTCACCGGACTGTCCGGTGTGCACCGGACTGTCCGGTGAGCCAACGGTCGGCAGGGCCAACGGTCGGCCGCGCGATCTGCGCGGGACACGTGGCCGAGCCAACGGCTAGAAGGGGGCACCGGTCTGTCCGGTGTGCACCGGACATGTCCTGTGCGCCAACGGCTCTCAGGCTGCCAACGGTCGACTGCGCCATTTATTGAAGGAAATCGGGCACCGGACAGTGTCCGATGTGCACCGGACTGTCCGGTGCGCCACTCGACAGAAGGCAAGATCAGCCTTCCTAGATTGCTCTCAACGGCTCCTAGCTGCCTTGGGGCTATAAAAGGGACCCCTAGGCGCATGGAGGAGAACACCAAGCATTCCTACAACATTCCTAAGCACCAAGACATCGATTCTGCGCCTTTGATTCTTTGCGATAGCAATTAGAGCTCTAGTTGAGTGGTGAACTCATTGAGTTGTGTTGTGAGCTCTCGTTGTGACTTGTGTGCGTGGTGTTGCTGTGATTTCTTGTCTTGAGTGCGTTGCTAATCCCTCCCTTGCTCTGTGCTTCTTTGTGAATTTCAAGTGTAAGGGCGAGAGGCTCCAAGTTGTGGAGATTCCTCGCAAACGGGATTGAGAAAAAGCAAGCAAAACACCGTGGTATTCAAGTGGGTCTTTGGACCGCTTGAAAGGGGTTGATTGCAACCCTCGTCCGTTGGGACGCCACAACGTGGAGTAGGCAAGCGTTGGTCTTGGCCGAACCACGGGATAACCACCGTGCCATCTTTGTGATTGATCCTTGTTGGTTATTGTGTTTTGTTGAGGATTCCTCTTTAGCCACTTGGCAATTATTGTGCTAACAATTAACCAAGTTTTGTGGCTTAAGTTTTCAAGTTTCACAGGATCACCTATTCACCCCCCCCCCCTCTAGGTGCTCTCAATTGGTATCAGAACCGTTCTCTTCACAAAGGGACTAACCGCCCGAAGAGATGGATCCTAAGGGGAAGGGAATCGTGATTAACGACAAAGAGAAGGAATCCTTCGTCAACGAGCCGAAGGATGACAAGCCCACAGACTCCGGCTCGGGCCATAGACGGAAAGACGGGAAGAAGAAGAAGACAAGGTGCATCAAGGAAATTGTCTACTACGACGATAGCGATGAGTCTACTTCTTCCCAAAAGGACGACGACCACAACGACTACGAGAGAAGGAAACCGGTCAATTCGAACTTTTCTTTTGATTACTCTCGTATTCCTCAAAGTACAAATGCTCATTTATTATCCATTCCTCTCGGTAAGCCTCCACACTTTGATGGGGAGGACTACGGATTTTGGAGCCACAAAATGCGTAGTCACCTTTTCTCTCTCCATCCTAGTATATGGGAAATTGTAGAGAGTGGAATGCACTTCGATAGTACGGATAGTCCCATGTTCATTAATGAGCAAATTCATAAGAATGCACAAGCTACTACTGTTCTTCTAGCTTCATTGTGCAGGGATGAATACCACAAAGTGAGCGGCTTGGATAATGCCAAGCAAATATGGGACACCCTCAAGATTTCTCATGAGGGGAACGACGTCACCTTGCTCACCAAGATGGAATTGGTGGAGGGCGAGCTTGGCCGATTCGCGATGATAAGGGGCGAGGAGCCAACCCAAACATACAACCGGCTCAAGACCCTTATCAACAAAATAAGGAGCTACGGAAGCACGCGATGGACGGACCACGACGTCGTCCGACTGATGCTAAGGTCCTTTACCGTTCTTGATCCTCATTTGGTGAATAATATTCGTGAGAATCCCAGGTACACCAAAATGTCGCCCGAAGAAGTCCTTGGGAAATTTGTAAGCGAGCGAATGATGATCAAGGAGGCGAGGTATGTGGACGACGCATTGAATGGTCCAATCAACGAGCCTCAACCCCTTGCTCTCAAGGCAACAAGAAGCAAGGAGGCGCTACCTAGCAAGGTGGCACAAATTGAGGCGGCCAGACTTAATGATGAAGAGATGGCCCTCATCATCAAGAGATTCAAGACGGCGCTAAAGGGTCGCAAGGGGCAGCCAAGCAAGACCAAGACAAAGGGGAAGCGCTCATGCTTCAAATGTGGTAAGCTTGGTCATTTTATTGCTAACTGTCCCGACAATGATAGTGACCAGGATCAAGGGAACAAGAGGGAGAAGAAGAAAAACTATAAGAAGGCAAAGGGCGAGGCACATCTTGGCAAGGAGTGGGATTCGGATTGCTCCTTGTCTGACTCCGACAATGAAGGACTCGCCGCCACCGCCTTCAACAAGTCGTCCCTCTTCCCCAACGAGCGTCACACATGCCTTATGGCAAGGGAGAAGAAGGTATGTACTCGAGACTCTACCTATGCTTCTTCAAGTGAGGACGAATCCAGTGATGAGGATGAAATAGATTATTCATGTTTATTTAAGGGCCTAGATAGAACCAAGGTAGATAAAATCAATGAATTGATTGATACATTAAATGATAAGAATAGGCTTTTAGAAAAACAAGAAGATTTGTTGTATGAAGAACATGACAAATTTATAGAAGCACAAAAATCTCATGCTTTAGAAGTTAAAAGAAATGAAATGCTTTCTTTTGAATTATCTTCTTGCCATGAGACGATTACTAGTTTAAGGAGCATTAATGACGATTTGAATGCTAAATTAGAAATAGCTAGTAAATCAACAACTTGTGTATAAAATGCCGTTATTTGCAATAGATGTAAAGATTTTGATATTGATGCTTGTAGTGAACACATAGCTTCTATTGCAAAGTTAAATGATGAAATGGCTAGTCTTAATGCCCAACTTAAGGCTAGCAAAAGTGATTTTGATAAACTAAAATTTGCTAGGGATGCCTACACGATTGGTAGACACCCCTCAATTAAGGATGGGTTTGGCTTCAAGAGGGAAGCCAAGAACTTAACAAGCCATAAGGCTCCCATCTCCGCCAAGGAGAAAGGGAAGGCCCCTATGGCAAATAGTACTAAAAGGAACCATGCTTTTATGTACAATGATAAAAGACAGTCTCATAGGAGTTGCAATGCTTTTGATTCACATGCCTATGACTCTTATGCTATGTTTGCTCCTAGTTCTTCCTATATGCATGGTAGAGATATGCCTAGGAAAAATGTTCATCATATGCCTAGGAAGAGTATTGTTCATGTTTCTAGAAAAGTTATGAATGGTCCCTCTACAATTTATCATGCTTTAAATACTTCCTTTGCTATTGGTAGAAAGGATAGGAAGATAGTTGCTAGGAAATTAGGGGCAAAATGCAAGGGTGATAAAACTTGCATTTGGGTCCCTAAGGAAATTGTGACTAACCTTGTAGGACCCAACAAGAGTTGGGTACCTAAGACCCAAGCCTAAATTTGCCTTGCAGGTTTATGCATCCGGGGGTTCAAGCTGGATTATCGACAGCGGATGCACAAACCATATGACGGGGGAGAAGAAGATGTTCACCTCCTACGTCAAGAATAAGGATTCCTAAGATTCAATCATATTCGGTGATGGGAACCAAGGCAAGGTGAAAGGTTTAGGCAAGATTGCATTATCTAATGAGCACTCTATCTCTAATATGTTTTTAGTTGAGTCTCTTGGATATAATTTACTATCTGTCAGTCAATTATGTAATATGGGATATAATTGTCTATTTACAAATGTAGATGTGTCTGTCTTTAGAAGATGTGATGGTTCACTAGCTTTTAAGGGTGTACTAGACGGCAAACTTTATTTAGTTGATTGTGCAAAAGAAGAGGTCGGTCTAGATGCATGCTTAATGGCTAAGACTTGCATGGGCTGGTTGTGGCATCGCCGCTTAGCACATGTGGGGATGAAGAACCTCCACAAGCTTCTAAAGGGAGAACACGTGATAGGTCTAACCAATGTACATTTTGAAAAAGATAGACCTTGTGCAGCTTGTCAAGCAGGTAAACAAGTGGGAGGAGCACATCACAGCAAGAATGTGATGACCACTTCAAGACCTCTGGAGCTGCTGCATATGGACCTCTTCGGACCCGTCGCCTATCTGAGCATAGGAGGAAGTAAGTATGGTCTAGTTATTGTTGATGACTTTTCCCGCTTCACTTGGGTGTTCTTTTTGCAGGTGTTGGGGGCTTGTTCTCAAATGCTAAGAGCTAAGAACAAGGCAACACAGAAAATGTTAAATATTAAGGTCCTTCGTCCTCCATTACATTATATCCCTTCGAGATATAAGGAACTGCGGACGAAGGTTACGAAGGACGCACCTTCGTAAACATAATAACGAGGGACGAAGCATTCATATGAATCATGAGGTATAGAATAGACATTCAAATGTTAACATAAAATCATTTCTATTTTTACTAATATGAATGAATACAAATGACTTCAAATTACAAATGTACCTTCAGTCCTGAGGAAGGCAAGAGTACAAGCGTGATGCGAAGGCAAATGACAGGTTCGCGTGAACAGTACAGAGATACTGTTCATCTATTTATAGGCACAGGTCGCAGCCTGTGACAAATTACAATTATGCCCCTTACAAAAGTTTACAACATTGACTCAGACCTATATGTATAAAAAGGTCATTCTATCTCTATGTCGGTTTGAAACGCCGAAGCTCCATGAAAAGGAACCTTCGGCCATCTCTTGGAGACGTTCTTCAGCCGAAGCTGCTTCTTCGTGTGGGACCTTCGGCGCACCGAAGCACGACCCCAACAGTAGCCCCTTTCGCGGTGCTAGACCGTTCTTCGTAACGAGCTTGACCCGTGAAAAAAGCGTCTTCAGCTTCGGGAAGCCGAAGGTCCAAAAAACACCTTCCCTGAGCTCGTTGCGGAGAAACGATCCGGCTTCCGAGCGCGTGCCAGGCCCACTTTGCAGAGTTACTGTTTGATTTTTGCGGTCCACTGCACAGCGAGTACGAGTGACTGCCCGCCTGGTGTAAAAATCCTGCCGCTTCGCCTTCTTACATGCAGCACTATATAAACAAACGGGTAGGTGTGAAGTTACCACAGCATTCATTGCTATTTGCACTGTTCTGCTGCCAAAATTTTCCACCATAGCCGAAGCTTGACTCTCAGAATCGAACGAAGGTCCATCTCGACGTCTGCTTCGTCAGAAAGAAGAGCTTCGGAGAAAAAGAAAAAAGAAAAAAGTTTCTGACTTCCCCAAACTCAAAATCAAATGGCAAGAGTGCGATCTACTGCCAAAGTCGTACGTGAGGGAGACGAAGCCGAAGGTTCAGACACTGTGCCCATCTCTGAAGCGATGCGGCGTTCCGGTCTAGTGACTGCGGAAGAAAGGCCTAGTGCTGCGGCAAACCCAACAACCGCCGAAGGAGAGGAAGAGAACATTGAAGGGACTGATCCCGAAGATGACTACCATATTGCCATGCCCAGCAAGCCCAGTCACCTGGATTTTGGGAAATCAACTGTCTCAAAGGCTGACCTTTCGAAGATGGTGAAAGCGGGTTATTTCAATGAAGATCAGAAGAAGCTACTCCGCTTCGGGGGAGAAGAAACCACCCCGAAGCCAGGGAAGGATGAGATTGTTATCTTCAAGAGCTTTTTAAAAGCTGGTTTGAGATTCCCTCTTCACAATATTATTGCGGAGATACTGAAGAGCTTTGGTATCTATTTTCATCAATTGACTCCTAATGCCATCGTTAGGCTCAATGTTTATATCTGGGCCCTTCGAAGCCAAGCTGTGGAACCATTTGCCGACAGCTTCTGCCGAGCCCACGAACTGCATTACCAAACAAAGGCCAGAAAAGATGGGCTACATGATAATTTCGGTTGCTATAATTTTGCCTACCGGAAGACAACAAAGTGCCCTGTCATCAGCTACCGAAGCAAATGGCCAGCAGGCTGGAAATCTGAGTGGTTTTATGTAAAAGTTGACGAAGACAAAGAAAAATTGGTACAAAGCCCTCTGGATTTAATCTTCGGAGAGACGAGACCACGCTGCCGCATCGGCGATCTAGAAGGTCCCACCTGGGCTGCTCTGGGTGAATTTGAAATTATTTCGGAACATATTGGCACCAGGGATCTAGTTCAGGAATTTTTGGCATTCAGAGTTTTCCCTACTCTAAGAGAGTGGGAAATGCCGAAGCTGGAGGGAGAGAAGAAGAAGGGGGAGCTTGTCCGGCTGCCCTACCACTACAAGTTTAAGAAGTACTTTAAAAAACCCTGCAAAGAATGGTTAGACACAGTTGAGGTGATGTGCAACGAAATTCTGGGGAATTACTCCAAAAAAGAGGATCAACTAATGACAGCGGCCTTCGGCGCCCGACCGAAACGAAGGCTGAACCGAGTGCTTGATGCCCTGGGCTTCGAGTACCCAGACTATGAGCAGTTAAACAAGGGTGCCGAGGGCCACAAAAGAAAAAGGGTGGCCGAAACTCTGATCAAAGATGAAGAAAGACCAGCAAAGGAAAAGAAAATTCCCAAGAAAAGAAAAATATCTACTCCGAAGCGCAAATCACCCGAAGAAGAAGGGACCCCCACACCGCCTTCTGCCAGCGACGTGGAGGAAATTTTAAAGGTAATGACTGAACCCATGCCCACGAAGCTAAGTCCATTAGGGCTCCAACTGACGAAGCTTTTTCAAGAGGTGGACGTGCCGGATCAGACGAAGATAAGCAAACCCAAACGGCAAAGAATTATTGCGGTAACTGAAGTCATCGACAAGACGCCGCCTAGAGCGTCAGTTCAGAAAACACCAGCTGTCGAAGACACCACAAACGTCGAAGTCGCACCTTCGGAGGTCGCGGCTACCGAAGCCGCTACAGCCGAAGATGTGAATTTAGAAACAACCATTGAGGACATTGACAAAATTTTGGAAGACATGGCAGCAGAAGAAGCTGATGCTACTACTGAAAAAAGCATGGCCACAGTGCCTGAAAAAGGAAAAGAAATAGTCGAAGAGACTTCGGACGACGAAGCCTACTCTTTTCAAAATTTAATTGGGCAAAAACTGACGAAGGATGAAATAGAAGAACTCAAGGACTATGCCAAATCTTGCGGCTATAAGCCAGGAGCCCTTCTATTTGGAGGCATTGATGACGAAAGATTGGGCTGCATTCGAGACCAGACTGGAGCTAAGGTAATCGGTACTCTATCAAAGAGTATCGGTTTTCCGAAGCTAGAGACAGACATCAGCCGCTACCGACGACAACATATCGTCGGCAGCTTATTTTACTCCAACTTCAAGGTAAACAACCTTTTCTCTGGTTTTTATTGCTGTTAATAATGAAAATGTTACCAACGTAAATTTTTCTATGCAGAGCATGCTACTGAGCAAAGCTCTGAAGATGCAGCAAGATCTGGAGGACAGAAAACACGAAGCTATAATTGAAAACTTAGAAAACAAGATAAAAGAACAATCTGCCATCATTGAAAAGAAAGACTTCGAGCTCCAATCGACCGAAGGCTTGCTGACTGAGACTGAGGCTAAAGTATCAGAGTTGAATTCGAAGCTTATCAGTCAATCAAAACAATTCGATCAGGAGAAGCTAGAACTTAATTCGAAGCTTGAAGCTGAAGTCCAGACCAGCTCAGAGTTGAAGAAATCTCTAGGAAGTCTTCAAGACAAGTGCTTAAAATTTAGCAACAATTGTATTGGACGATTAAAAAAGATATTTTACTCTGTTGGGGCCAGCAGCGGGAAATTTAAACCTTCAGCGGAAAATTTACCACAGGCCTTCGATCATATTGAAGCCGAAATTGAAGAACTTGACGAAGTTATAGCCGGGCACGGCGACTTCTGTGCCTGGGTAGCTTCTCGGGGTACCGCTGCTGCATTCCTGAAGGCCGGCTGCGAACATGGAAAAATGGTCAACAGGCCCAACTTCACCCTATCTCCATCAATCCTGGATGATATACCTGATCTCGCCCGAAGCATTTCAAATAGATTTGTAAAAATGATATGGACAAAAGGCGGGCGGGAGAAGGCTGGAGACGAAGCCCGAAGTCATCTTGAACCAGTAAGAAATGATACTTCGTACTTACCTTTTCCTTTGCACTTGATTTTTACTCACGATTCCTTGATCTATGTAGGATGACGAAGGTGAAGATGATGCCTAAGATATGTCGCCGAAGCTGCCGCCGAAGCTGGAGCTTAATGAAAATCAGTAGAAGTATACTGTAGAAAAACTCAGGATAGTCTTGTATCAATTGTTGTAAATACAATTAGATTGTTTTTAAGGACCTTTGTACATACCTTGTAATATATTCTTACCCTTCGATTGAGGCGCTTTGATGTGGACGAAATCAGTTTTTTGAGCCGAAGGCGAAAAAACACCTTCCCTTCTTTTCGTACACAACGAAGCGTAAAAGCAATTCTTCTTTTTGCCGAGCAACGAAGCTTTTCTCTTTTGTATACAACAAAGCATAAGAGACCAATTCTTCTCTTTACCGAAGCTTCTCCTTTTTGTATACAACATAGCATAACGAATCATAAAAAACCACTTCTCCGAAACTTTTCTTTTACACAACGATTCATAAAAAACCAATTCTCCCTTCTGCCGAAGCAACCACTTTGGTTCACAAATGCTATGAATGAATGCTTATGCATGCAAATGTTATGATGTGATGTAATGCACGAATGAATGTCCGAAGCATATGTCCGAAGCCACATTGTCAGCCATTACTTAGAAACAACCACACATTGGCTCTGCATTCCCTTAGGAACGACTTTGGAGCCTCTTCGCCTTTTACTTAGGCAGTATCAGCGTTGACTTTTCGCTGTAAGCTCTGCATCCCCTTAGGGACGTCTTTGGAGCTTCTTCGCCTTTTACTTAGGCGGTATAAGCTCTGCATTCCCTTGGGAACGTCTTTGGAGCTTCTTCGCCTTTTACTTTCGGCGGAACCAGCGTTGACTTTTCGCTGTGAGCTCTGCATCCCCTTAGGGACGTCTTCGGAGCTTTTTCTCTTTTTCAGTTTCGGCACTCGATGGTGCGTTCTCAGCTTTTACATTTACATTCTTTGGGGGATTTTGCTCTTATAAAACTAAAAAGGAAAATTACATATGATGGCCCCATTAAAAACCTTTCTCCCCCTTTGGAAAGGAAAAGGGTGCCATGAAAAAGAAAAGAAAAGACATACAAAATTACATCGAGTTATACATAAAACCGCCGAAGCTCATCCGCATTCCAAGATCTTGGAATTTCATTGCCATCCATGTCCTTCAGTCTGTACGAACCAGGCCTTGACGAAGATGCTACTAAGAAAGGCCCTTCCCATTTCAATTGTAACTTGCCCACTGTATCTGGGTTGGCCACTTTCCGAAGCACCAAATGCCCTGGCTCAATATTTTTTAGCCGGACCTTTCTATCTCGCCATTTTACTGTTTCAGCCTGGTATTTATTGATATTCTCCACGGCCTGAAGCCTGATCCCTTCTAGGGCATCCTTTTCCACAAGACAAGTATCTTCGGCACTTGATTCTGCCGAAGCTACCACTCTTATTGATCCAGCTTTAGCTTCTTCTGGAGTTATTGCTTCGTCACCAAATAACAACTTAAATGGGGTAAAGCCTGTAGACCTTGATGTTGTTGTGTTATGGCTCCACACCACTTTGGTCAACTGATCTGGCCATTTTCCCCTTGGTTGATTAAAGATTAGCTTCATTATTCCTGTCATTATGATGCCGTTGGCCCTTTCAACAAGCCCATTCGACTCCGGATGCCTGACTGATGCAAAATGGATCTTCGTTCCAATTTGATCACAGAAATTTCTGAAATCTTCGGAGTCGAACTGTGTTCCATTATCTACAGTGATGGCCTTCGACACTCCGAAGCGACAGACAATGTTCTGCCAGAAAAATTTTTGGACAGTGGCCGAAGTTATTGTGGCTAATGGCTTCGCCTCAATCCACTTGGAAAAATACTCCACAGCCACTATAACATATTTCAGATTGCCTTGAGCCGGTGGTAATGGACCCAGCAGGTCAAGGCCCCACCTTTGCAATGGCCAGATGGGTTGTATCAGCTGTGTCAAAGACGAAGGTTGCTTTTGATCTCTTGCACATTTTTGACAACCTTCGCACTTTTGAACTAACTCCGCTACATTCGAAGCTGCCTTCGGCCAGTAAAATCCTTGGCGGAACACTTTTCCAAGTAACGGCCTGGATCCGATGTGGGATCCGCACAGGCCTGCATGTATCTCCTTCATCAACTCTATACCTTCGGCCCTGGACAAGCACTTGAGCAGCGGGGCACAAACTCCATGCTTGTATAACTCTCCTTCTATCATGACATAGGGACGAGCTCTTGCCTCTATCCTTTTATTGTAAGCTTCGTCATCTGATAGGAAGTTTCCCTGAAGGTAAGAGATTATTTCAGTTCTCCAATCTTCACTGTAAACAGGAGAAATGTTAAGGACTGCTCTTTCAAGTAGCTCCACTGAAGGTGCCTTTATTGTTTCGAAGAACACATCCGAAGGTAGCGGCAGCCCCTGTGCTGCAGACTTGGCTAACAAATCAGCATGCTCATTTTGTCCTCGAGGGATATTCTTAACAGAAAATCCTTCGAAGGAAGCTTCGATCCTTCGGACCGTGTCTAGGTATTTTTCAAGCTTCGGGTCTTTAGCCTTGCAACTTTTGTCAATATGACCCGAAACAACCTGGGAATCAGTTTTAAGAATCGCCCTTCTGATCCCCATTGCCTTTAGTTTCCGAAGACCCAGGAGCAGGGCTTCATACTCTGTGATATTATTTGTGCAGCTGAAGTCAAGTCTTGCTGCATAACAAGTTTTAACCTTGGAAGGTGAAACCAACACAGCAGCTGCACCTGCTCCGAAGGTTCCCCAAGAGCCATCACAAAACACCGTCCATACTTCGGTATCTTTATTCACTTCTTCGTCCTGAGCCCCTGGCGTCCAGTCGGCAATGAAATCTGCCAATGCTTGAGACTGAATTGAGGATCTGTGCACATAATCAATGTAAAATTCATTGAGCTCTGCAGCCCATTTTCCAATCCGGCCAGTAGCTTCTCTGTTTCTCATGATATCCTTCAACGGTTGCGAAGAAGGAACAATAATATTGTATGCCTGGAAATAATGCCGAAGCTTCCTGGATGCCATTAAAACGGCATACAACACCTTCTCCAGCTCTGTATAATTTTTCTTTGAGACACTGAGGACCTCAGATACAAAATATACTGGGACTTGCTTCTTGACCTGTCCATCAGACTTCTCCTGGACAAGTGCCGCACTTACTGCTGAGTGCGAAGCTGCCACATACAACAACAGAGGAGCCCCTGGCGTTGGTGGAGTTAATGTTGTGAGATCTATTAAGTATTGCTTCAGCTCTTCGAAGGCTTTTTGTTGACTTGGGCCCCATTGAAAGACCTCAGCTGACTTCAGCACCTCAAAGAATGGTAAGTTTCTTTCTGCTGATCTGGATATAAATCTGTTGAGAGATGCCAGCCTTCCTGTCAATCTTTGGGCCCCCTTTCTTGTGGTTGGTGGCTCCATTCGAAGTATAGCTTCGATTTTATTTGGGTTAGCTTCGATTCCCTTTGTTGAAACCAAGCATCCAAGAAATTTACCCTTCTTCACTCCGAAGACACATTTTTCTGGATTCAGCTTCAGACCAGCTTGTCTGAAGCTGGCGAAGGTCTCCTGCAGATCAGCAATATGATTTTCTTGCTTCGTGCTTTTCACGATGATGTCGTCGACATAAGTCAACACATTTCTGCCTATCTGAGATTGGAGAACCCTCGCAGTCATTCTGCTGAAACTCCCTCCAGCATTCTTGAGCCCCTCAGGCATCCGAAGATAGCAATATGTACCACTTGGGGTTATGAAGCTAGTCTTCGGCTCATCTTCCTTCTTCATCCAGATTTGATGATAGCCTGAGTAGCAGTCCAGGAGACTCATGAGCTCTGAAGAAGCTGCTGCATCAACTAAAGAGTCTATCCTTGGCAGCGGGAATTCATCCTTCGGACAAGCCTTGTTGAGATCTGTGAAATCAATACACATTCTCCACTTGCCATTGGCCTTCTTCACCATAACAGTGTTAGCTAGCCACTCTGGATATTTCACTTCTCTGATAACTCCTGCACTGAGGAGTCTTTTCACTTCATTGCGAGCCCCTTCGGCCTTGTCATCAGACATTTTCCGAAGCCTCTGCTTTCGGGGTCTGAAGGATGGGTCAACATTGAGCGAATGTTCAATAACATCCCGATTTACTCCACAGAGATCATTAGCTGACCATGCAAAGACATCTTTGTTGTGGAATAAAAACCTTATCAAGGTTTTCTCCTGGTCTTCAGATAATTGCGAGCCCAACAACACCTTCTGCTCTGCTACATCTTCACACAATAACATAGGCTTCGGCTGATCCGCTGAAGCTGCCTTCTCCCTCCTGAATTTGTACTGTTCACAAGCTTCAGCTCCATCTATGTTATGGATTGCCTTGGAGTCAGTCCAGCTTCCTTCGGCCCTTCTAGCAGCTTCCTGGCTTCCATGAATAGCAATAGGCCCTTGGTCCGAAGGTATCTTCATGCAGAGATAAGCTGGGTGAAGAATTGCTTCGAAGGCATTAAGAGTACCACGGCCGATGATAGCATTGTAGGGATACTCCATGTCAACAATATCAAACACAATTTGCTCAGTCCTTGTGTTGTTAACAAATCCGAAGGTTACCGGCATGGTAATCTTCCCAAGTGCCACAATCTGCCGCCCTCCGAAGCCACAAAGAGGGTGCGTAGCATCATGAATCTTGTCTTCGGGCTCTTGCATTTGTCTGAAGGCTTTAGCAAATATAATGTCAGCTGCACTGCCTGTATCAACTAGGACATTGTGGACCAGAAATCCTTTGATCACGCAAGAGATAACCATGGCATCATTAAGTCTGAAACCCAAGGGACCCTCAAGCGCTTCCTCAGGAGAGCTCAAAATGAGTTTGAGCTCAAGGTGAAGAAGATAAGAAGCGACTACGGGTCCGAATTCAAGAATCTTCGAGTGGAGGAGTTCCTTGAGGAGGAGGGGATCAAGCACGAGTTCTCCGCTCCCTACACACCTCAGCAAAATGGTGTGGTAGAGAGGAAGAACAGGAAGCTCATAGATATGGCGAGGACTATGCTTGGAGAGTTCAAGACCCCCGAGCGCTTTTGGTCGGAAGCCGTGAACACGGCTTGCCACGCCATCAACAGGGTCTACCTTCACCGCCTCCTCAAGAAGACTTCATACGAGCTGCTGACTGGTAACAAACCCAATGTATCTTATTTTCGTGTATTTGGGAGCAAGTGTTATATTCTTGTGAAGAAAGGTAGAACCTCTAAATTTGCTCCCAAAGCTGTAGAAGGGTTTTTATTAAGTTATGATTCAAATACAAAGGCGTATAGGGTCTTCAACAAATCATCGGGTTTGGTTGAAGTCTCTAGCGACGTTGTATTTGATGAGACTAATGGCTCTCCAAGAGAGCAAGTTGTTGATCTTGATGATATAGATGAAGAAGACGTTCCAACGGCCGCGATACGCACCATGACGATTGGAGATGTACGGCCTCAGGAACATTTGGGGCAAGATCAACCATCTTCCTCGACTATGGTACATCCCCCATCCCAAGATGACGAACAGGTACCTCAAGTGGAGGCGCATGATCAAGGGGGAGCACAGGATGTTCAAGTTGAAGAGGAAGAAGCATCTCAAGCACCTCCAACCCAAGTTCGAGCGACGATTCAAAGGGATCATCCCGTCGACCAGATATTGGGTGATATTAGCAAGGTAGTAACTACTCGCTCGAGATTAGTTAATTTTTGTGAGCATTACTCCTTTGTCTCTTCTATTGAGCCTTTTAGAGTAGAAGAGGCCTTGCTAGATCCGGACTGGGTGTTGGCCATGCAAGAGGAACTCAACAATTTCAAGCGCAATGAAGTTTGGACACTGGTGCCTCGTCCCAAGCAAAATGTTGTGGGAACCAAGTGGGTGTTCCGCAACAAACAGGACGAGCACGGGGTAGTGACGAGGAACAAGGCTCGACTTGTGGCAAAAGGTTATGCCCAAGTCGCAGGTTTGGACTTTGAGGAGACTTTTGCTCCTGTGGCTAGGCTAGAATCAATTCGTATCTTGCTAGCATATGCCGCTCACCATTCTTTCAGGTTGTACCAAATGGATGTGAAGAGCGCTTTCCTCAACGGGCCGATCAAGGAGGAGGTGTACGTAGAGCAACCCCCTGGCTTCGAGGATGAACGGTACCCCGACCACGTGTGTAAGCTCTCTAAGGCGCTCTATGGACTTAAGCAAGCCCCAAGAGCATGGTATGAATGCCTTAGAGACTTTTTAATTGCTAATGCTTTCAAGGTTGGGAAAGCCGATCCAACTCTTTTTACTAAGACTTGCGATGGTGATCTTTTTGTGTGCCAAATTTATGTCGATGACATAATATTTGGTTATACTAATCAAAAGTCTTGTGAAGAGTTTAGCAGGGTTATGACACAAAAATTCGAGATGTCGATGATGGGCGAGTTGAACTACTTCCTTGGGTTCCAAGTGAAGCAACTCAAGGACGGCACTTTCATCTCCCAAACGAAGTACACACAAGATTTGCTAAAGAGGTTTGGGATGAAGGACGCCAAGCCCGCGAAGACGCCAATGGGA
Organism: Zea luxurians; assembly: GCA_029449295.1. Taxonomy (NCBI): domain Eukaryota; kingdom Viridiplantae; phylum Streptophyta; class Magnoliopsida; order Poales; family Poaceae; genus Zea; species Zea luxurians. The sequence continues at coordinate 34,947,395 of JAOPSE010000001.1, read as the reverse complement.
ACTGACGGACACACTGACCTCAACAAAGGAGGTAAGTCCGTTGATCAAAAAGCATACCGGTCTATGATAGGGTCCTTACTTTATTTGTGTGCTAGTAGACCGGATATTATGCTTAGCGTATGCATGTGTGCTAGATTTCAATCCGATCCAAAGGAGTGTCACTTAGTGGCTGTGAAGCGAATTTTGAGATATTTAGTCGCTACGCCTTGCTTCGGGATCTGGTATCCAAAGGGGTCTAACTTTGACTTGATTGGATATTCAGACTCCGACTATGCTGGATGTAAGGTCGATAGGAAGAGTACATCGGGGACGTGCCAATTCTTAGGAAGGTCCCTGGTGTCGTGGAACTCTAAGAAACAAACTTTTGTTGCCCTATCCATCGCTGAGGCCGAGTACGTTGCCGCAGGACAGTGTTGTGCGCAACTGCTTTGGATGAGGCAAACCCTCCGGGACTTTGGCTACAATCTGAGCAAAGTCCCACTCCTATGTGATAATGAGAGTGCTATCCGAATAGCGGAAAATCCTGTTGAGCACAGCCGCACAAAGCACATTGACATCCGGCATCACTTTTTGAGAGACCACCAGCAAAAGGGAGATATCGAAGTGTTTCATGTTAGCACCGAGAACCAGCTAGCCGATATCTTTACCAAGCCTCTAGATGAGAAGACCTTTTGCAGGCTGCGTAGTGAGCTCAATATCTTAGATTCGCGGAACTTGGATTGAAATGTAGCATACATGTGTTTATGCCTTTGATCATGTTCATTCTGCATTTTGTTGCTTATTGTGGTGCTCAGGTTGTACAAACACTCCCTGGACCTCACAAGTCCTTTTTGCAAGTGATGCACATATTTAGGGGGAGCTATGCTACAACTTGACCCTTTGAGACTAACCATGTTCTTGAGTTTGGTTGTTTTAGTCTCAAAGGAGGATTGAAAGGGAAAAGGTGGACTTGGACCATGCAAGACTTCCACTGCACTCCGATGAAAAGAGTAACTTTTCCAAGTTCATCTTTATACTCTTATTGCCTTTGTACTCTTATTTGAAGATTTTGGTGAGGCAATGGGGTTAAAGGGCCAAGATTTATCCCGTTTTGGTGCTTGATGCCAAAGGGGGAGAAATTAAAGGCCAAAGCGATAAATGGATCAGCTACCACTTGAGAGTTTTTGAAAATAGTAGAATAGAGCTTTTGGTTTGTCAAAACTCTTTTATTGTCTCTCTTGTCAAAAGTTGGTTTCTAGTGGGGAGAAGTGTTGATTATGGGAAAAGGGGAGTTTTTGAAATCTTGAATCAATTTCTCTTAGAATGACTCTCTTTATGTCTTAACACGTGTGTTTGACTTAGAGATAGAAATTTGAGTTTGATTTGCAAAAACAAACCAAGTGGTGGCAAAGAGTGATCCATATATGTCAAATTTGAATCAAAACAATTTGAGTTCTTATTTGAATTGATTTTGTATTTGTTCTACTTGCTTTATGTTGTGTTGGCATAAATCACCAAAAAGGGGGAGATTGAAAGGGAAATGTGCCCTTGGGCCATTTCTAAGTATTTTGGTGATTTAGTGTCCAACACAAGTGCCCTAGTGTAAAAAGGTGGACAAAGTACAAATCAAGGATAAAGGTATGTTTCTCAGACTTAGTACATTGTTTTATGGACTAATGTGTTGTGTCTAAGTGCTGGAAACAGGAAAAATCCAATTGGAAATGTCTTGGCTCGAGCAGCCAAGAATCTGCTGAGTCTAGGGGCACCGGACTGTCCGGTGGTGCACCGGACAGTGTCCGGTGCGCCAGGCTGGCTCGAGCGAAGTGGCCGCTCTCGGGAATTCACCGGCGACGAACGGCTATAATTCACCGGACTGTCCGGTGTGCACCGGACTGTCCGGTGAGCCAACGGTCGGCAGGGCCAACGGTCGGCCGCGCGATCTGCGCGGGACACGTGGCCGAGCCAACGGCTAGAAGGGGGCACCGGTCTGTCCGGTGTGCACCGGACATGTCCGGTGCGCCAACGGCTCTCAGGCTGCCAACGGTCGACTGCGCCATTTATGGAAGGAAATCGGGCACCGGACAGTGTCCGGTGTGCACCGGACTGTCCGGTGCGCCAGTCGACAGAAGGCAAGATCAGCCTTCCTAGATTGCTATCAACGGCTCCTAGCTGCCTTGGGGCTATAAATGGGACCCCTAGGCGCATGGAGGAGAACACCAAGCATTCCTACAACATTTCTAAGCACCAAGACATCGATTCTGCGCCTTTGATTCTTTGCGATAGCAATTAGAGCTCTAGTTGAGTGGTGAACTCATTGAGTTGTGTTGTGAGCTCTCGTTGCGACTTGTGTGCGTGGTGTTGCTGTGATTTCTTGTCTTGAGTGCGTTGCTAATCCCTCCCTTGCTCTGTGCTTCTTTGTGAATTTCAAGTGTAAGGGCGAGAGGCTCCAAGTTGTGGAGATTCCTCGCAAACGGGATTGAGAAAAAGCAAGCAAAACACCGTGGTATTCAAGTGGGTCTTTGGACCGCTTGAGAGGGGTTGATTGCAACCCTCGTCCGTTGGGACGCCACAACGTGGAGTAGGCAAGCGTTGGTCTTGGCCGAACCACGGGATAACCACCGTGCCATCTCTGTGATTGATCCTTGTTGGTTATTGTGTTTTGTTGAGGATTCCTCTTTAGCCACTTGGCAATTATTGTGCTAACAATTAACCAAGTTTTGTGGCTTAAGTTTTCAAGTTTCACAGGATCACCTATTCACCCCCCCCCCTCTAGGTGCTCTCAAGAACGTAGCAGCTTAAGAACCCTAAGCTAAAGAAATGCGTACCTGTTTCTTATCGATTTGAGAATCCTTATGGTGATCGGCGATCGTGAGCTTCCATGTTATGTGTTGTGATACTTGAGACTTTTATTATGACTATATATGAGATATTGTCTATTATTATGACTGGATGAGATGTGTCTTATTTTGACTATGGATGAGACTTTTGTGATGTAATTGATGAGACTATGAATTTCAATATTGTTATGTGATTGTGAGTGAGATGTTTTATGTGAAAATATATTGTGCTATATAGTTGTTGATATATTTGTTATGTTGTGTAATGTGGTGTAAAATAAAAATAAACAAGATTTGTAATATTGGTCAAATTAACTTCCTAGAGGCCAACTGCGCTGTAGGAAGTTAGCCAGCAAACTTCCTAGGGGCTACAGTCAGCCGTAGGAAGTTAGTCAGCTGACGGCACTGACGCCGTGAAGCTACTAACTTCCGAGAGGCTCCTTTGGCTGTAGGAAGTTAGCTAACTTCCTAGAGGGCTCTCGGAAGTTAAGCTAACTTCCGACAAAAAATTCCCGAGAGCCAAACTTCCGACGGGATGGCTTTACTTTCGAGGGTTTAGCTAACTTCCTAGAGTTTAGGGCTAACTTCCTAGGGTTTAGGCTCTAGGAAGTTCACTATTTTGGTGTAGTGGGTGTAAGTGTTTTGTACTCGAACATGGTAGGATGGACATGTTTGAGTTATGATCTCAATATGGTATCTTTCTTGGTTGTGCACTATATCCTAGAGCTTATTGTATACTTAACCTTGAAACTAACTACATTGTGGAGATCTGTGAGGTCACATTTGATGAAACAATACCTTGTACAACCCTAATTTTTAGTGTGCATGTGACAAAAGAGCTTGGTGAGAGCATTTTCTTGGAGGGGGAGCTATAAGATGTTGATTCGTGTGGTCCCAAGTCATCTCCATCGATTGCCCAGTTGAGCATGCTTCCACTACTTTGGCTGACATACCATTTTCCATTACTTGCACTACATTGGTGTCATTTGAACCGCTAGTAGGACCAGGATAAGAGCAAGCTAATATCGACCGAAGGCTACTTTAGAGAGCTAAGTGCCTTAGCACATTCGACGATGCCATCCACCTCAACAATGATTGGTGATCTTCATGAGTGGACTACAAGATCTATGTCACACCAAATTTTCCATTTTGCTCATTCTACTTGTTGCTTCTTTTGAGCCTCGGGATGTTGGGCATGCACTTTTGGACTCAAACTAGGTCAATGCTATGCATGAGAAACTTGAAACCTTTGAAAGAAACTAGGTTTGGGGTTTGGTACCACCTCATCAGGATAAATGGTCTTTCAAAAACAAACAAGGGAAAGATGGGATGGTAGTGTGCAACAAAGCTATGTTGGTAGCCCAAGGGTTTTGCCAAAATAGGGGATAAATTACAAGTATTTTTTTACCCGTGTAGCCCATTTAGAAGCCATTAATATCCTCTTATCGTTTGCTATCTCTAAGGATTTCAAACTTTTTCAAATGGATGTTAAGTGTGCATTATGTCATGGAGTGTATGAAATTAAGAATTGATTCTTGGTTCCTTCATCATCAAGATAGGCTTGGTGTTCCTAAACCCCATCCCATTATCACTTCCTACTTATTGATCTTCACTACAAACTTGTTTTGTACTCTATTTCCAAATGACTTGCAGTATTCTTAAACTTCACTCGTATCATACAAAAGGACACCAAGTGAAGCGGGAATAATCATCAACAATTACAAAACCATATTTATTATCGTTAATGCTTATATAGGATGAGTCCAAAGAGGTCCATGTGAAGAAGTTCCAATGGTCGAGTTGTTGTGGAAATATTCTTGGGCTCGTGTAGCACGCCAACTTGCTTTACATCTTGTCACACGCTACAAATTCTAATTTTCTCAAAAGAAACCTTTGTTAGTCTTAGGATCTGCTCGTTCTTTAAAATTCTAGACAAGTTCCTCATGCCCGCATGAGCTAGCTGACATTGCCAAAGCCAATACATGCTACATTTTGCCACTAAACAAGTCTTATGCTTCACTTCATTATTTGTGAAATCAACCAAATAATGCTTTCCCTTTGAGCAACCCGTAAAATCGATAGAGGAATCCTTCTTTCTAATGATGGTCATGTCCTTATCCATAAATATACAATATAACCTATCTCACAAAGTTTTGCAATAGATAAAAAGTTGTAACTCAATAGATGTACCATTATAATATTAGAAATTGTCATTTAAAATAGCAATCTTACTCAAACCAAGAACTTCACTCTTTCCATTATCACCAAACACAATCTTTTCACTAGTGTCATGATTTGGTTGGAATGAGATGAGCATGTTTCTCTCTCAAGCCATATGATTGGTGCATCCACTATCCAACACCAAACGCGGCCCACTATAAGAACACTCCTAAACAATTCAAATTCTTGTTTTGGGTACATAAATAGAGTTGGGTCGTTGAGAGTTAGTCATATAAGCATAGGTCACCCAAACACTCCTCAATATTTGCTTCTTGTAGACCCAACATACTTCACCATAATCTTGCCATTCATGTCCCAAGAACACATGCAATCATTTGCCTAGATCCTTGACAAGGCACATTTTGATTGGGAGTGTCAACTTGTTGTGGCTTGCTTAGTTGAACCCATGTGATGGAGATCTCTTATGGAGTGGGCAGATCTTGTTGAGTCACACATGGTACTTTGAAAGGGAAATGGGAAACTAAGCCATTTGTATAATGTTTTGGTGATTAATGACCAACACAACATCTTAGACTAACTAGTTCGTTAAGTCTATGAGAGTAGGTTCACTTAGTGCAAATTAAAGATCTCGAAATTCAGATAAGCTCAAACAAGGCTAGAAAAGAGCAACGTTTTGAAATAGGTTAAATCTAGGAGGTTTGAACCTTTGAATAAGTTGCATGTGGCCTTTAGAATGTTTTTGGCGCTTTGTTTGATCATTTAACTCAGTCTCTTGTGAAATTGTCACTTTGGACTTGGTTTGAGCTAAAATGGGTCTAATATGGAGAATATGAGCTAAAGGTATGAATCTATGACTTAAATAAGTTGAAAATACTCTAAATATGTCTGTCTAAGTCATAGGAAAGCTACCAAGGAAAACCAATTCAAATTGGAAAAGTTTTGCTAAAAAGGCAAAAACTAGGTTTTATAGGGGCTCACCGGACTGGGTTTCCAAAGAGCCCTCAGAAGACATGGTAGCCTGGCACATCAGATACTAGGTCTAATGCACCGAACCTCTATTTTTAGCGAAGGAGCTACTCTCGGGAAAATTAAAAATGGATCATCGGACCTTGGTCCAGTGGTGCACCGGACCTCGTGGGTAACGACCTTGGCTCCAATGGGTGACTCCAACGGCTACCTAACAAATGACGGTCTGGTGGTGGACCGGACCAGTTCAGTGGCGCCCAAGTTTGGAAAGCGCTAATCAGGATTATGTGGTTGTTGCTACTGTTCTGGTCCAGTGGTGCACCGATTCGGTCCAATGCACCGACGCAGAGCAGATCTATGCACGCTCCTTTGAAAGTAGCCTAGAGGGGAGTGAATAGGCTACACCTGAAATTTCTCACCAAAAACTTCGAGATAGAGTCAAATTTCAAGTTGCACTAGTGCAAACTAGTTCAGCTGGTACTATTCCCGGCTGAACTGGTTTGAACCTGCTCATCTTAGATTAGATAAATAGTCACATGAATAACACGGAGTAATGAGAGATTCTTTCTTATATCTTGCCCTAAAGAAGATCCACTCGAATGGGTATCAAATCAATGTGAACCGAGTCCACAAGATTCACACACAATATAAAATTAAAGATGGACTAACCAACCATTTAAAGCACTTCTCAAGAACACAACAAGAACACAAGAACACACGATTTAACCCGAGGTTCGGCTACCACCACAAAGGTGTCCTACTCCTCGTTGAGGAGCCCACAAAGGGCTGGGTCTTTTCCAACCCTAATCCACCACAAGCCGACAACCAAGGTCAAGGCAATCTCTTCTTAACTTAGCTCAACGAGCGGGTAATACAAACTTCTTGGGGTCATCCACAAATTTGGAGACTCCCAAGCAACCTCTATCCATCAAGGAACACAAGGTTCCAAGAGTAACAAAGCCACACAATATTCAATTTTGCAATGAGCTCAAGATATGAAGAGAGAGAGAGAGAGAACGAGGGAGAATAGAGATGAAATCACTAACGAGTTCAACAAACTTCACCTCACACCAAGGGTCCTCCAGATGATTGAAGGGGATGTGATTTTGGGTGTGAGAGGTGAAGTGAATGCTCTTGTTTGAGTGTTGGTCAGCTAAGAATTTGTGGATGGGCATATATAAAAATGAAGAGAGAGGGGCAAAGGGTGAAAGGGAAATGTGCCCTTGGGCCATTTCTAAGTATTTTGGTGATTGAGTGCCAACACAAGTGGACTTATGTTAATCTATGCAAAGTGATGAACAAAGTGCAAATCAAGTAAAAAGGTATGTTTCTAAGACTTAGTACATTGTTTTGGAGACTAATGTATTGTGTCTAAGTGCTGGAAACTGGAGAAATCAAGTTGGAAAAGAGATGGCTTTGTTCAGCCAAAGACAGCTCGGTCTGGGTGCACCGGACTGTCCGGTGGTGCACCGGACAGTGTCCGGTGCGCCAGGTCGGTGTCTGTCAGCTGGCTGCTCTCGGGAAGCAATTAACGGCGTACGGCTATAAATCATCGGACTGTCCAGTGGTGCACCGGACTGTCCGGTGAGCCAACAGTCGGTCGGACCAACGGTCGGCCGCATAATCCGCGCGCGACGCGTGGCAAGAGCCAACGGTCAGAAGGGGCACCGGACTGTCCGGTGTGCACTGGACAATGTCCGGTGCGCCAACGGCTCCAAAGCGCCAACGGTCGGCTTCGCCAAAGAAGGAAAGAAATCCGCACCGGACAGTGTCCGGTGGTGCACCGGACTATCCGGTGCGCCAGGCGACAGAAGGCAAGAATTGCCTTCTTGAAATGCTCTCAACGGCTCCTAGCTGCCTTGGGGCTATAAAAGGGACCCCTAGGCGCATGGAGGAGAATACCAAGCAACCTTTGAGCATTGTTGATCATTCACACTTCATTCTTGTGCACTTGTTTGACATTCTTAGTGATTTGAGCTCTGTTCTAGTGAGAACCTTGTGATACTCTTTTGAGCTCAAGTCTTGATCTTGTGTGTGCGTATTTGCTGTGGTTTTGAGTGTGTTGCTTCCCTCCCTTACTCTAGTGCTTCATTGAGATTCTTATTGTAAGGGCGAGAGACTCCAAGTTGTGGAGATTCCTCACAAACGGGAAAGAGTAAAAGTAAAGAAGAACACCGTGGTATTCAAGTTGATCATTGGATCACTTGAGAGGAGTTGAGTGCAACTCTCGTCCGTTGGGACGCCACAACGTGGAGTAGGCAAGTTTTATACTTGGCCGAACCACGGGATAAATCCTCGTGTCTCTTGTGCCTGTCCTTATTGTGTCTATTGTGCTTCACAAGAGCTCTCCTTTCTACTCACTTGATTTCATTGTTCTAACTCTTAATCAAGGTTGTGGTGTTAAGTTTTAAGTTTTACAGGATCACCTATTCACCCCCCCCCCCTCTAGGTGCTCTCAATTGGTATCGGAGTCGTTCTCTTCAAGAAAGGGACTAATCGCCCGAAGAAATGGATCCTAAGGGCAAGGGGATGGTGGTCAATGATAAGTAGAAGGAATCTTTCGTCAATGATCCAAAGGATGACAAGCCTACTGACTCAGGCTCGGGCTACAAAAGAAAAGACGGGAGGAAGAAGAAAACAAGGCGTATCAAGGAGATAGTCTACTACGACAGCGACGAATCTTCCTCTTCCCAAAAGGATGACGACAACGACTACGAGAAAAAGAAAACGGTCAATTCAAACTTCTCTTTTGATTATTCTTGTATTCCGCAAAGTACAAATGCTCATTTACTCTCCATTCCACTTGGTAAACCTCCTCACTTTGATGGAGAGGACTACGAATTTTGGAGTCACAAAATGCGTAGCCACTTGTTCTCTCTCCATCCAAGTATATGGGAGATAGTAGAAAATGGAATGCACTTTGATAGTACGGATAGTCCCATGTTCATTAATGAGAAAATTCACAAAAATGCACAGGCTACTACTGTTCTTCTAGCTTCATTGTGCAGGGATGAATACCATAAGGTGAGCGGCTTGGATAACACCAAGCATATTTGGGACACCCTCAAAATCTCACATGAGGGGAACGACGTCACCATGCTCACCAAGATGGAGTTGGTGGAGGGCGAACTTGGTAGATTCGCAATGATCAGGGGCGAGGAGCCAACCCAAACATACAACCGGCTCAAGACCCTCGTCAACAAAATAAGGAGCTATGGAAGCACGCGATGGACGGACCACGACGTCGTCCGCCTAATGCTAAGGTCTTTTACTGTTCTTGATCCACATCTTGTGAACAATATTCGTAAAAATCCTAGGTACACCAAGATGACACCCGAGGAGATACTTGGAAAGTTCGTAAGCGGGCGGATGATGATCAAGGAGGCTAGATATGTTGATGATGCGTTGAATGGCCCAATCCAAGAGCCTCAAACCATTGCTCTCAAAGCAACGAGGAGCAAGGAGGCGCTACCTAGCAAGGTGGCACAAGTTGAGGTGGCCGGACTTAATGATGAAGAAATGGCCCTCATCATCAAGCGCTTCAAGACGACGCTAAGGGGTCGCAAGGAGCATCCCAACAAGACCAAGACGAAGGGGAAGCGCTCATGCTTCAAATGTGGTAAGATTGGTCATTTTATCGCTAACTGTCCCGATAATGATAGTGACCAGTAACAAGGGAACAAGAGGGAAAAGAAGAAGGCTTACAAGAAGACTAAGGGCGAGGCACACCTTGGAAAGGAGTGGGACTCAGATTGTTCGTCGTTCGACTCCGACAACGAAGGACTCGCCGCCACCGCCTTCAACAAGTCGGCCCTCTTCCCCAACGAGTATCACACCTGTCTCATGGCAAGGGAAAGGAAGGTAAGCACTCATGATACTAGTACTTACGCTTCCTCAAGTGATGAAGAATCTAGTGATGATGAAATAGACTATTCATGTTTATTCAAGGGCCTAGATAGAACTAAGGTTGATAAGATTAATGAATTAATTGATGTCTTGAATGATAAAAATAGGTTATTAGAAAAGCAAGAGGATCTTTTGTATGAAGAACATGATAAGTTTGTAGAGGCACAAAAATCCCTTGCTTTAGAAATTAAAAAGAATGAAATGCTTTCTTGTGAATTGTCTACATGTCATGACTCTATTTCTAACCTAAAGAGCATAAATGATGATTTGAATGCTAAGTTAGAAATAGCTAATAAATCAACACCTTGTGTAGAACATGTTGCAATTTGCAATAGGTGTAAAGATTTTAATGTTGATGCTTGTAGTGAACACCTAGTTTCAATTTCTAAATTGAATGATGAAGTGGCTAGTCTTAATGCCCAACTTAAGACTAGCAAGAGTGAATTTGAAAAACTAAAATTTGCAAGGGATGCCTACACGATTGGTAGACACCCCTCAATTAAGGATGGTCTTGGCTTCAAGAGGGAAGTCAAGAACTTAACAAGCCATAAGGCTTCCATCTCCGCCAAGGAGAAAGGGAAGGCCCCTATGGCTAGTAGTGCTCAAAAGAACCATGCTTTCATGTATCATGATAGGAGACATTCTAGGAATGTTTATAGAAGTTATGATGCTTTTGATTCTCATGTCATGATTGCTTCTAGTTCTTCTATTATGCATGATAGAAATGTGGCTAGGAAAAATCTTGTTCATCATATGCCTAGAAGAAATATTGTTCATGTTTCTAGGAAAGTAATGAATGAACCTTCTACAATTTATCATGCTTTAAATGCTTCCTTTGCTATTTATAGAAAGGATAAGAAGGTGGTTGCTAGAAAATTAGGGGCAAAATGCAAAGGAGATAAAACTTGCATTTCGGTCCCTAAGGCTATTTGTACTAACCTTGTAGGACCCAACAAGAGTTGGGTACCTAAGACCCAAGCCTAAATTGCCTTGCAGGTTTATGCATCCGGGGGCTCAAGCTGGATTATCGACAGCGGATGCACAAACCACATGACGGGGGAGAAGAGGATGTTCTCTTCCTACGTCAAGAACAAGGATCCCCAAGATTCAATCATATTCGGTGATGGGAACCAAGGCAAGGTGAAAGGGTTAGGAAAAATTGCTATTTCATCCGAGCACTCTATTTCTAATGTGTTCTTAGTTGAGTCGCTTGGATATAACTTGTTGTCTGTGAGCCAACTTTGTAATATGGGATATAACTGTTTATTCACAAATGTAGATGTGTCTGTCTTTAGAAGAAGTGATGGTTCATTAGCTTTTAAGGGTGTACTAGACGACAAACTTTATTTAGTCGATTTTGCAAAAGAGGAGGCCGGTCTAGATGCATGCTTAATTGCTAAGACTAGCATGGGCTGGCTGTGGCATCGCCGTTTAGCACATGTGGGGATGAAGAACCTTCACAACCTTCTAAAGGGAGAACACGTGATAGGTCTAACTAATGTAGCTTTCGAAAAAGATAGACCTTGTGCAGCTTGTCAAGCAGGTAAACAGGTGGGAAGCTCTCATCATGCCAAAAATGTGATGACGACATCAAGACCCCTGGAGTTACTTCATATGGACCTCTTCGGACCCGTCGCCTATCTAAGTATAGGAGGAAGTAAGTATGGTCTTGTTATAGTTGATGATTTTTCCCGCTTCACTTGGGTATTCTTTTTGCAGGATAAATCTGAAACCCAAGGGACCCTCAAGCGCTTCCTAAGGAGAGCCCAAAATTAGTTTGAGCTCAAAGTGAAGAAGATAAGGAGCGACAATGGGTACGAGTTCAAGAACCTTCAAGTGGAGGAGTATCTTGAGGAGGAAGGGATCAAGCACGAGTTCTCCGCTCCCTACACACCACAGCAAAAAGGTGTGGTAGAGAGGAAGAATAGGACGCTACTAGACATGGCGAGGACGATGCTTGGTGAATTCAAGACACCCGAACGGTTTTGGACGGAAGCCGTGAGCACGGCTTGCCACGCCATAAACCGGGTCTACCTTCATCGCCTCCTCAAGAAGACTTCATATGAGCTTCTAACCAGTAACAAACCCAATGTGTCTTACTTTCATGTATTTGGGAGCAAATGTTACATTCTAGTGAAGAGAGGTAGAAATTCTAAGTTTGCTCCCAAGGCTGTAGAAGGGTTTTTGTTAGGTTATGACTCAAATACAAAGGCTTATAGGGTCTTCAACAAATCATCGGGTTTGGTTGAAGTCTCTAGCGACGTTGTATTTGATGAGACTAATGGCTCTCCAAGAGAGCAAGTTGTTGATCTTGATGATGTAGATGAAGAAGATGTTCCAACGGCCGCAATACGTACCATGGCGATTGGAGATGTGAGGCCACTGGAACAAAAGGAGCTAGATCAACCTTCTTCCTCAACAATGGTGCATCCCCCAACCCAAGAAGATGAACAGGTTCATCAAGAGGAGGCGTGTGATCAAGGGGGAGCACAAGATGATCATTTAATGGAGGAAGAAGCACAACCGGCACCTCCAACCCAAGTTCGAGCGACGATTCAAAGGAATCATCCCGTCGACCAAATATTGGGTGACATAAGCAAGGGAGTAACTACTCGTTCTAGATTAGTTAATTTTTGTGAGCATTACTCCTTTGTCTCTTCTATTGAGCCTTTCAGGGTAGAAGAGGCCTTGCTAGATCCGGACTGGGTGTTGGCCATGCAAGAGGAGCTCAACAACTTCAAGAGAAATGAAGTTTGGACATTGGTGCCTCGTCCCAAGCAAAATGTTGTGGGAACCAAGTGGGTGTTCCACAACAAACAGGACGAGCACGGGGTGGTGACAAGGAACAAGGCACGACTTGTGGCAAAAGGTTATGCCCAAGTCGCAGGTTTGGACTTTGAGGAGACTTTTGCTCATGTGGCTAGGCTAGAGTCAATTCGCATATTGTTAGCCTATGCTACTCATCATTCTTTCAGGTTGTTCCAAATGGATGTGAAGAGCGCTTTCCTCAACGGGCCAATCAAGGAGGAGGTGTACGTGGAGCAACCCCTGGCTTCGAGGATGAACGGTACCCCGACCACGTGTGTAAGCTCTCTAAGGCGCTCTATGGACTTAAGCAAGCCCCAAGAGCATGGTATGAATGCCTTAGAGACTTTTTAATTGCTAATGCTTTCAAGGTTGGGAAAGCCGATCCAACTCTTTTTACTAAGACTTGTGATGGTGATCTTTTTGTGTGCCAAATTTATCTCGATGACATAATTTTTGGTTCTACTAACCAAAAGTCTTGTGAAGAGTTTAGCAGGGTGATGACTCAAAAGTTTGAGATGTCGATGATGGGCGAGTTAAGCTATTTCCTTGGGTTCCAAGTGAGGCAACTCAAGGATGGGACCTTCATCTCCCAAACGAAGTACACGCAAGACTTGATCAAGCGGTTTAGGATGAAGGATGCCAAGCCCGCAAAGACTCCAATGGGAACCGACGGACACACCGACCTCAACAAAGGAGGTAAGTCCTTTGATCAAAAAGCATACCGGTCTATGATAGGGTCTTTACTTTATTTATGTGCTAGTAGACCGGATATTATGCTTAGTGTATGCATGTGTGCTAGATTTCAATCCGATCCAAGGGAGTGTCACTTAGTGGCTGTGAAGCAAATTCTTAGATATTTAGTCGCTACGCCTTGCTTCGGGATCTGGTATCCAAAGGGGTCTACCTTTGACTTGATTGGATATTCAGACTCCGACTATGCTGGATGTAAGGTCGATAGGAAGAGTACATCGGGGACGTGCCAATTCTTAGGAAGGTCCCTGGTGTCGTGGAGTTCTAAGAAACAAACCTCTGTTGCCCTATCCACCGCTGAGGTCGAGTATGTTGTCGCAGGACAGTGTTGCGCGCAACTACTTTGGATGAGGCAAACCCTCAGGGACTTTGGCTACAATCTGAGCAAAGTCCCACTCCTATGTGATAATGAGAGTGCTATCCACATGGCGGATAATCCTGTTGAACACAGCCGCACAAAGCACATTGACATCCGACATCACTTTTTGAGAGACCACTAGCAAAAGGGGGATATCGAAGTGTTTCATGTTAGCACCGAGAACCAGCTAGCCGATATCTTTACCAAGCCTCTAGATGAGTCGACCTTTTGCAGGCTGCGTAGTGAGCTAAATGTCTTAGATTCGCGGAACTTGGATTGATTTATAGCATACATGTGTTTTATGCCTTGATCATGTTCCTTAATGCATTTTGTTTTTTATGGTGCTCAAGTTGTACAAGCACTCCCCGGACCTCACAAGTCCATTTGCAAGTGATGCACATGTTTAGGGGGAGATGTGCTACAACTTGACCCTTTGAGACTAACTGTGTGCTTGAGTTTGCTTAATTTAGTCTCAAAGGAGGTTTGAAAGGGAAAAGGTGGACTTGGACCATGCAAGACTTCCACTGCACTCCGATGAAAGAGTAACTGATCCCAAGTTCATCTTTGTACTCTTATTGCCTTTTTTACTCTTAGTTGAAGATTTTGGTGAGGCAATGGGGTTAAAGGGCCAAAATTGATCCCGTTTTGGTGCTTGATGCCAAAGGGGGAGAAAATAAGGCCAAAGCAAGAAATGGATCAGCTACCACTTGAGAAGTTAAGTTTGAAAGAGTTAGAGTTTTTGTTTGTCAAAACACTCTTGTTTGTCTCTTATTGTCAAAACATTGATCTCTTGCGGGGAGAAGGCTTGATTATGGGAAAAAGGGGGAGTTTTTGAACCTTTGATCAATTTCTCTTGAAATATATCTCTTTATGTTTCAACAAGTGTGTTTGACTTAGAGATAGGAAATTAAGGTGGATTTGCAAAAACAAACCAAGTGGTGGCAAAGAATGATCCATATATGCCAAATTTGAATCAAAACAATTTTGAGTTCTCATTTGTATTGATGTTGCACTTCCTTTAGTTGCTTTTTATTGTGTTGGCATAAATCACCAAAAAGGGGGAGATTGAAAGGGAAATGTGCCCTTGGGCCATTTCTAAGTATTTTGGTGATTGAGTGCCAACACAAGTGGACTTATGTTAATCTATGCAAAGTGATGAACAAAGTGCAAATCAAGTAAAAAGGTATGTTTCTAAGACTTAGTACATTGTTTTGGAGACTAATGTATTGTGTCTAAGTGCTGGAAACAGGAGAAATCAAGTTGGAAAAGAGATGACTTTGTTCAGCCAAAGACAACTCGGTCTGGGTGCACCGGACTGTCCGGTGCGCCAGGCCGGCGTCTGTCAACTGGCTGCTCTCGGGAAGCAATTAATGGCGTACGACTATAAATCACCGGACTGTCCGGTGGTGCACCGGACTGTCCGGTGAGCCAACAGTCGGCCGCATAATCCGCGCGCGACGCGTGGCAAGAGCCAACAGTCAGAAGGGGCACCGGACTGTCCGGTGTGCACCGGACAATGTCCGGTGCGCCAACGGCTCCAAAGCGCCAACGGTCGGCTTCACCAGAGAAGGAAAGAAATCCGCACCGGACTGTCCGGTGCGCCAGGCGACAGAAGGCAAGAATTGCCTTCTTGAAATGCTCTCAACGGCTCCTAGCTGCCTTGGGGCTATAAAAGGGACCCCTAGGCGCATGGAGGAGAATACCAAGCAACCTTTGAGCATTGTTGATCATTCACACTTCATTCTTGCGCATTTGTTCGACATTCTTAGTGATTTGAGCTCCGTTCTAGTGAGAACCTTGTGATACTCTTTTGAGCTCAAGTCTTGATCTTGTGTGTGCGTATTTGCTGTGGTTTTGAGTGTGTTGCTTCCCTCCCTTACTCTAGTGCTTCATTGAGATTCTTATTGTAAGGGCGAGAGACTCCAAGTTGTGGAGATTCCTCGCAAACGGGAAAGAGTAAAAGTAAAGAAGAACACCGTGGTATTCAAGTTGATAATTGGATCACTTGAGAGGAGTTGAGTGCAACTCTCGTCCGTTGGGACGCCACAACGTGGAGTAGGCAAGTTTTATACTTGGCCGAACCACGGGATAAATCCTCGTGTCTCTTGTGCCTGTCTTTATTGTGTCTATTGTGCTTCACAAGAGCTCTCCTTTCTACTCACTTGATTTCATTGTTCTAACTCTTAATCAAGGTTGTGGTGTTAAGTTTTAAGTTTTACAGGATCACCTATTCACCCCCCTCTAGGTGCTCTCAAAGGGGTATATAAAGGAGTCCCCAAAAGCTGGTGGTCGTTGGACTTTTCTGATCAAAAACCGGCTGAACTGGTTTCCACCAGTCTAGTTTTCGGCTCAGTGGCCGACTGAGTAGGTGGGTGGACCGAAGCCAAAACCGGCTGAGCTGGTTTTCAAAAAGCTGTACACAACCTTGGGGAAGGCTGAGTGGAGACTTCGACCAGCTTTCCCAAGAGCATCCATGATCAAAATTCAAGGTTTTCCTAGAGGATTTTGAAGAGAATTAGACCGAGCTCATCACAACAACTTACTCATTTTTGCGGATCCCTCTTAATTGAACGGTGAATCCTACGACTCAAGAATTGTAAAATTTAAACGGTTATCGTTCATAAACACTTGAATCACACCATATGATGTATATATTTAATCCTTAGTTCTTTACCCTTTGTGTAAATATGGAATATGTGCTCCTCCTATCTTTAAGATAATTGAATGCATGCTAGGAGAAAACTTGTTAGAAACTCTGTTTGTTTTGTCATTTAATCACCAAAACCCTCAGTCGGGGTTGATTGCACTTACATCCTTCCAACGACTACTTGGGGGTTTGGGGCTATAAATAGACCCCAAACCGACCCCCTCTGAACACCAAGTCACTCAAGAGCTAGTACATTCCTACGCATTATAGAAACACGCTGAAGGAATCCAAGTGCCCATTCTTATGAGATAGAGTTGTGATGTTGTGTTGTGCACTTGTGTTCATATTCTTTGGTGTTGTTCTCGATTTGTGGAGATCATTGCGAGGAGAATACTATAAGAAAGATCTGTGGCATCAAGTTTATCATTGGGTCACTTGAGAAGGGTTGGGTGCAACCCTCGTCCTTTGGGACACCACAATGGGCATGTAGGCTCTTCGGAGTTGAACCTCGGTAAAAATCGCCTTGTCTTGTGTGCTTTGCTATTTCTGCGATTTGTTCTTCCCTTTCCTCACCCCAAGTTCTTACTAATATTTTCACTTGTGATATTGCTCTAGTGTTAATTCTGCAGTCTAAAAGGGCAATCAAGTGTAAGAACTTCTCTCATTTCTCACTCCCTTGGATTTAGTTTTTGAGCTAACTCGTAATTGAGATTCAAGTTTGTGTTAAGTTGTGAATTTTTGGGTGTCACATATTCACTCCCTCTAGGTTACTATCATACTCCATTAACCACGTACCTTCCATTTGACTTGCCACCATACTTGCTGTATCTCACACCATCCTTGATTGAAGGATTTGTCATGGGGTTATACTTGATAGTGCGTTTTTCTCTGATTGGCACTTGCATCCATTCTTGACAAGCATCTTCAACCTATGAATCTAATTACAATTCTTACCTAGCTCATCAAGGTTAGTTGCAAAATCATTTATATCAATTTTATAACACATTTTACAATTGTCACTAGTTAAGGCATTAGAGTCAATAATTGCTAGAGAGGAGGTAGAGGTGTTAGACAAAAGTTTGCCAGAGCTTTACTTAAGGAAATTGAATCTCTATTGTAAGATTGATAGGATTTCTTAAGAAATACTATGTTCATTATTTAGTCTAACTAAGAGTCATTGCACAAAAAGTGTCATTTAGACAATTTCTACTTGAAGTCATTGACCAGGGACAACTCAATGGTCAACTTCTAAACCTTCACTTTATCTTCGACTAAAGAAGTTCTGAGAGTAAGATTGTTTTCCATCTCCTTTATGAGAAACTCCTCTTGCCTCTCAAAACTTCTATTCTGATTCTCAAATTTTTACAACTGACTTAATCTTGGTGTAGCCAAATTTACCAATTATCTTTATCACGTTTTCTTCTAGTTGTGCGTTGATTTCACTATCACTACCATTATAATCACTAGAGGTTGGAAGAGAGGAGTTAGATTGTACCTCCTCCTTTTCCACAAGGTAAGTAGGAGTGTATTATAGTCATGGTACACAAGGTAGGGAAAGAGTTTAGAATAGCAATGTTGGACACTTATTCATCACTATCACTTAAATTAGAACTACCATAATTCAAATCACATTCATAATAGATATTAAATTAACCTTGTTTGTCTTCCTTTTCTTTAGCTCCATTGATGGGGTAATCGACAATGAAATGACCAAGATCCCCACTCTAACATGGTCTCTTCTTTAATCCTTTTCTTATCATCATCATAGATCTTCTCATAGCTCTTCTTAATCATGAACTTATCTAAGGTCTTAATCATAAGAGCCACTTCATCATTGTCATCACCATCCTCACTTGATGAATCTATAATCATATCCTTCTTTGACTTGCTTGAGTGGTTGCATTCACTTGCATTTGATCACTAAGAGCAACTCCTTCATTGTAATTGAATTGAGATTTTGACTATTGGCACTAATCACATACTGCCTCCGTCCCAATATATAAGGTGTAACCACCTCTGGTTCAAAGACCAAGAAATACATTTAATTCTCTCTATGCTACTGCATCGATGTACATATGCTTAGAGAGAGCACGCCTTATATTATGGGACAAAAATAAAAAGTGGTTACACCTTATAAACTAGGACAGAGGGAGTATTGTTCAATGTTCTCGTAATGAATGATCTTTAAGAGAAGACTTTGTGGTGTCAAGCTCTCAAAGTCATCCCTCCCATAAATCATGGCGGTTAGAATGTTATTCTTTGCTTAATAAGATCTCAACATCTTCCTAGTGACCTTGTCATCTCCTCATTCTTGAGATCCAAGGTCTCTTATCTTGTTGTCAAGTAATAAGATCTCAACAAATCTCTTAATCTCTCCATACAATAGCTCAATCTTGTTGGTTCTAAATTTCTAGTCTCCTTTATAAGGAACTTTGAGTGTATCCAAAATCTTCTTTGTAATCTCAATACCATTGACTTTGTCGAACTCATCTAGATTCAAGCATCAAAGGATAAAAATACATTGATTTGATGGAGATCTGATGCTTTTTCTAGAGTCTTGTCTCTTTCTATAACTAGAAGGGTAATACATAGATCCACAATCTCTTAGAGATGAGGGTGAAGAGACATAAGGTGCATCTTCATTTGATATATCCAATCGATATAGTGAATCCCATCAAAATAGGGTGGTTTATAGACATTGAATGAATTGAAGTACACATTTGAAATTTTAGGAATCTTCTTGTAATCATATGAGTATGTGTGAAACCGTGTTTTGGCAAGTCTGTGTCACGATGGCCATCATCGTCCTTGTTGCTAGAGGAGCCTCCAAATGAAGTTTCTTAACTTGCACCCATGAGATCACTCATATTCTTTTAGATCTCCTTGTCTTGTTCCTCTCATATTATTGAACTCCTCTTCCATATTATTGAATCTTTATTTGATCATCTTTTGTTCTAAGGCTTCGACCACTTGCTTGACCTCCTCCGTGACCTCAACATTGTCTCCACTCTTGGCACTATTATTTTCTCATGCAATTAAGCATTAATCACAAGGATTAGACACTAGTACCACTTGAAGGGATCAAAGTGCCTAGATGGGTGGTGTGAATAGGCATTTCCTATTTTTTAAAAAAACATAGTGGATTAAACATGGATAAATTCTTACCTTAAAAGGAATTTATGGACTTGTCTAAAAAATTGCTGATGATAAAAAACTCTATATGTAGCATATTCATTCCAACATATTATCTATCTAGTTTAGCTAGTCAGCTGGTTAGCCAAATTTGTGGTATGTTTGGTTTGTGGAGTCACTCTATGCTTCATGAGGTGATGCATCATAAGTTCATTCCAAAATTTTGATGGAATCAATCCACTCCTCATGTATATACTAATTATTAGCTTATGAGGAATAGGGTGGTGATGGATCAACTCATTTTATTTCACAAACCAAATAAAAAGTGAGGAGTGAGAAGAAGATGAATCACTTCATTTCTCAAACCAAACACATTATTGATTGATGATGGAGCTAATTTGGAGAATTGGATAGCTTGATGGGTCATATAGCTAGCCTGTTGGATAATTATTTTGTTGTTGATTAGCTAAAATTTAGTTTAACGAGACATTTAACTAGTCTCTTAAAGATACTATTAGGATGCAAATAACGAGAAGAGATTGCTAAAAAAGAAAAGGATACAGAGCGACGCGGATAACGTGACACCCCCTCCCCACTTTGCCCGTTTGGCAACGAGGTTTTTGGTTTTGGAGGGAAGTTGCGCGCCACCTAATTTCAGGAGCCCCCGACACCAAAACCCCCCCTGCTAGGCTGCTCGCCTGCTCCCAATTCCCACCTCCATTGCTTCAAACGCGGCGAGATCGGAGGCCAAAGCGGCGGCCAAACAAGGCTGTCTGTGGTCTCAAACCGAAGGCCCAAGCGGCGCGCCTCGACACCCCGGCTCCCCTCCGCCCAATCGCCTCCCGGCCCCCGCGCAGCGTGGCGCGTTAGGTCTCCGTCGCCTACCGTACGGTGCACTTCTTGGCCCCTCCCGTCCGCGTGGCCCTCCACCTCTTCTCCGCGAAACCGATGTCCTTTTCTGGGTTTCCTGCGCACCGCGCACGCCTGCTCGCCCGACGGGATGTCGTGGCGTGGCGTGGCTAGAATCTTGGAACCGCTAGTGTCATTGTGTGTCTCTATGTGCGCGCCGCCGCGCGGGTGCGTGTGTGCAGTGTGTTTCCATTCTGTCGTGCGTTCATTCCGCTTGGCTGAGACGGGAGAACAGGGATGAATTTTTCTTCTTCTCTTCGTGCGGGGCCTCACCAGCACCACAGAAGGGGCGGAAAGGGGTGGACGTTTCTCGTATATCCAATTGTAGGATTGAACTTGAAGGCGATGAGCGCTGGCCGAAATTCGTGGGTTTGACCATTTGAGTGATTCACACATTGCCTGTTTCCAGCGTAACATGCGTTTGGTCGCTTGCTACTTAGAGTGCTGTGCTGTTTTGCCTACGTGCAACGCCGCATTACAAGATCAAGTTTATTACGAAATGGCTAAAATCTAAATGGAGTGTCATTTGGAAAGCAAGAATAAACGTGATATTTACTTCCCATCTTTGTTTAGTTTATGTAATTTTTCATCAAGAAAATACATGTTTTAGCTCTCTGTTGTATTTGCCATGCCAGCACATCAATGAAAAAAATGAATGTCTCATTATGTTTTCATTATATTTTTGTTGTGCATACATTAGAGCATTTTCTTATGATTGTGCTTTCATTTTATGGCCAGTCTGTATGCAACAAGAAGCTGCCAGCATCCACTCCACCACCTGCCCTCTATCACCGTCATTGTCTACTGCACGGTATGCTTCTCCATTTCTCATCCTTGTAGCTATTGCTCTTCTCTCTGCAGATTTTTGTAGTTCTGGATTTTTGACACACCTGCTAAATTAAAATGCCACCAGGAAATCTGGAATTCATGTGTTTTTTTGTTGATCATGCTGGATTTGATGAGAGAAGTGGTGACCTATATGATTTGATGTCTTCTGTCGGGGAAACTATGCAGCCATTAGTGGATCTAGGCTCGTGTAGATCTGTTCTGAAATCTGGCTGGATTTCAAAGTGCTTTAAGGTTGTCATACAGTGGGCACAGTTAAGGCAATTATGCTGGATTCTTAGGAGTTGGATATGACATTGCGAACGGTCGTTTTTCGGTTGTAGTTCTGGCAAGGAAAAAACTACTGTCGTGTTATGATATGCCCCATTGGTAAATGCTGGTTGACAAAGAATGCAGAGTAACTGTAGTAGTCTGCTTCTGTACACTCAAGAGCGAAAATTTGCTGATTTGATGTTTCCTTTATATTAAAACACTACTATATACATATTCTGTTTGCAGCACAATTTGTGTTTCTACTCCTTGTTGTTTCTTGTGTCTGGCCCATTTACATAAACTGAAGTAATGGAACATCTATTAAAGACCTGTTATTTGGCAAACAAGAATGGATATGATATCTCAAATCCCTAATATTTTTGTTTTTTTCCTTGTAAACTTCATCATAGTCGAGAATACACATTGTCAGTTTGTATGTCTCAGTGTATCAATCCAATAAAGGAATATCACATTAGTCCAACTATCTACACTTGTTCATGCAGTGCCCTCTTTGTGATCATGAGGTGGAAACCATCGACCATCTCCTAGTATTTTGTGTCTTTGCTCGACAGTTCTAGTTCTATCTGTTCCAACACGTTGGTATCCACCATTTGTCCCTACAGCTTACCGACTCTCATCCTTTGCTTTGTGTCGGGAAAGATCAAGCAGCGCTTCTGCGGGGCTAGCAAAGAAAGGGATAAACTCACTTGTGATCCTAGGAGCTTGGACCTTGTGGAATCTTTGCAATAATTGCGTTTTTGATGGAGTGACTGCCAGCTTGGCTGGTGTTTTGGGCTCTGCTTTGGAGGAGTGTTGATTGTGGGCTTTGGCAGGGCCTTGGGGGCTATCCTTCTTGACTACCCGTGCCCCTCTTCAGTATTCTCAGCCTAGAAGTTATCTAGCTTTGATCGCTTTCTTTGTTTCCACAGACGTTGTAAAAGGTTTCTTGTAGTGGCGTGATGTCATGTGTGTTGTATGGCCTCTTTCCCCTTTTTTCTTAATATAATGAAGCACAGTTCTCCTGTGTTAACATTCAAGATTTGTTCTTAACATACTTTAGGTGTCCTGTTACAGGATCATGTATGAAACTAGAACGTTAGAATGCTGGAATTACATGATTTCAGATGAAATGTAACAAGGCAGGCAAATATGAATATGAATATAAATATGCTTATGTTCTGTTTTCATAAAGGAGGCTTGACAAAGCAATAGGTTCAAGAGCGGACCTGTTCTCATGGCTTCTAGTTATTTTCAGGATATAAGAAGGGATGTGCAACAAGAGTTTATATTCCACAATTATCTCAATGTGTTGAAAGCTCTTAAAATATGAAAGAATAATACAAAGACAAAGCACAGGTCTGTAAGGGATCATTTTTTGTTCCACTAGATAGTGAAATGAAGAAAAATATGAAAAGAAATTGAGGAAAGATCAACAGAGTTTAGTAGGACTTCACATGGTAAAGACAGGAGCTAGAACTCACATAATCCATTCTATTTTGTTCAGTAAACAAATCACAATATTAGTAGAAGCAATTAACATTTTCCATTGTGTTTTATTGATATTTTCCTTATTACTTACCAAACTATGGGATTTTATTCTCTATAGTAAAGGCTTTGTATTTAATTTGTATGCTATTTTTGAAATAATGTATTTTTACTCTTTCATACACAGTTGATATGTTTTAAAGTGATAATGTATCACACATTGGTATGAATATCCCAATTCTATGACCTAACCAATCTCTTATTGCTTGTGCAGGATCTTGATGAAAACAAGTGATATACTTTGATGTTAGAATCCTCCACAAGATTAATTACCAATCCCTCTTCGGTAGTTCATTAGAATGGAGTGCAACAAGGAAGAAGCTTCAAGAGCTAAGGATTTAGCTTTGGTAAAGCTGCAAGAAGCAGACTATGCTGGTGCTAAAAGGATTGCCCTCAAGGCTCAAAAGCTTTTCTCTGGCCTTGAAAATATTTCTCAGCTGTTAACTGTTTGTGAAGTTCACTGCTGTGCTGCTATTAAGATCAACGGGGAGACTGACTGGTATGGTGTCCTTCAAGTAGAAACAACTGCAGATGACATACTACTCAAAAAACAGTACCGCAAACTTGCTCTCTTACTCCATCCAGATAAGAACAAGTTTGTGGGCGCTGAAGCTGCCTTTAAGCTAATTGGAGAAGCTCACATGATACTGACAGACAAAGTAAAACGTTCACGTCATGACTCAAAAAGGAACCCAGTTATTCCAAAATCTGCACCAAAGAAGCGTGGACGACCATCAAAGGAAACTGATTATGTTGCTAAGAGGGCCAATAAGGAAAATACTGATGCTGTATATTCAACTTTCTGGACCATTTGCACCACTTGTGGAACCAAATACCAGTACCCATATAGTTTGTTGATGAAAGTTCTCTTGTGCCAGGTCTGCTCAAAGAGTTTCTTTGCTTATGATTTGTCTAAGAAACCGTTTGTCAGAGTGGATGCATCAAATCCATGGAGTGGAATTGGGATGCAACACAAAATGTTTCCCAACCAACAACACAATTACCAGAGTGTTCCTACTCAGCAAAATCCTGTCACTGGTCGTCAAACTCCTGTCCCCGACCAGAAACAGCAACCTCGGAATGTCTCTGGTAAGCAAACTCCAGAAATTAACCAGCAACAACGATCACAGAAATTCCCTTTCAGTTCAAGGCCAAAGAATGTGGTAAATTCTCATCCATGGGGTGGATTTGGTAGGCAACAGGAAATGTGTCCTCTGAGTCAACCCACACATGTATCTGACCAAAAACCCTACTATCAAAGGGCCCCTGGCCAGCAAAACCCTGTCAATGGTCATCAAACTCTTGTCACTGACCATCAACAGCATTCTCTGAATACCCAGCAACAATCTACAAACCCCCCTTGCAATCCAGGATCAAAGAATGTAGTGAATTCTCAAGGGGCAGCCTTCCAGAATAGTAATGCAACTGCAAACAGTAACCTTACGGATGAAGCTGGGGCTTGTAATAGAGAAAAGATTACAAGGCCATCATTCAATGATGAAGATAGAACTAAATCACAGGTTGCAAATTCTGATAAAGTTCATCTAGTAAACAAGCAAATGAAGGGAAACAAGGTAGCTACAGGATCCAGTCATCCTGTTGCCATAAATGGTAGCCAAGTTGCTAGGAAAGATGTTCTTACTGCCGCATGTGCAGATAAAACATCTGGGCAGCATCCTTGTATAGCAAGCCAGCAGAGAAATAGTGTCATTGTTGAAGATGGGTCTGATGGTTGTGGAAAGGTTAGTGATCATCTTCCTAACTCTTCGACAAAGAAAAGGATAAGAAAAGACCATTCTTCCTATACTGCTGGCAAAAGTGATCATACAACAGAAAATGAAGTTGCTGAAGCAAACAGCCAACACAAATATAGTATTCCAAGCAAAGAGAAGATAACAAATGAAAAAGAAGTGATCAGTGGATTAAATCTTGATGTGTTGCAAGGAACAAAAAGAAAACAACAAACAAGTTCTGGAAGTGGAAGTGATGCTGCTGCTAAATCTGTAAACCATAGTATTCCCTGCAATGTTACAGTTTCATGTCCAGATCCAGACTTCTACGACTTTGAGAAAAATAGGGATGCAGATCGATTCACAGTTGATCAGATATGGGCAGTTTATGATGATCTTGAAGGCATGCCAAGATACTATGCTCGAATTAAGCAGGTCTACTCTCCAAACTTCATGTTGCAGTTCACATGGCTAGAGTATGATCCTTTGTGTGATGCTGAGAAGGAATGGTCTTCTAAGGAGCTGCCTGTTGCTTGTGGAAATTTCAGAGTTGGAAGAACACTCTTGACTGAAGACACTAAGATGTTTTCTCATGTTGTCTCTTGGACAAAAGGAAGGAAGAGGAACAGATATGAGATTTATCCTAAGAAAGGCGAAGTCTGGGCACTTTTCAGGGGATGGGACATCAACTGGGTTTCAGATTCCGACGATCATAGGCACCATGATTATGATATTGTTGAAATCACCTCAGACTTTGCTATGGGTTTAGGCACTTATGTGATTCCCTTGGTAAAGATCAAAGGTTTTGTCAGCTTATTTGTTCGATCAAGCAGTGAAGCACCATTTCTGATACCTAGTGGCAACACCCTTAGTTTCTCGCACAGCATCCCTTTCCACAGGTTGGTGGAAAATGGCAGGCAACATATCCCAACCGGTGCTCTTGAGCTGGACACTGCATCACTACCTTCTGATTTGGAGAAAGCGTTTACTCCTGTGAACCTCGACAACAGTTTTATGAGCACCGGAAGTGGTAGCACTCCATGCAATGTTTCATCTACTAGCTCCTGTGAAGTGCCGGTTGGAAAGACCGAACAGACTCAGGATGGTACTGGTACAGGTGTGAAGGATGGAGTCGAGAAGCTGAATCAGAATACAAAGGTCGAACAAGACAACGGCTCAGAAGCTTCAACGATTGATGACTGTGGCGATGGGTGGAACGACAGCTCTCCACCAGGATCTCCAGCTGGGTTTCATTACCCTGACACGGAGTTTTGCAGCTTCACTAGCCTGAGATCATTCGACAAGTTCAAGAAAGGGCAAGTTTGGGCACTGTACTGCGACACCGACAAGTTCCCAAAGTACTACGGTTTGGTAAAGAGCGTCGATTCAGAAGACTGCACAGTCCACATAAGGTGGCTGGAGCACTGTCCGCGCGAACAAGTGGAGGAGCACCTGGCACAAGACGGCCTGTCCATTGGCTGTGGTTTATTCGAAGTCAGCAGGCAGAGTGAGACCTACGACTGCACAGAAGTCTTCTCTCACAGTGTGGAGGTGACGGGTAAAGGGAAAAGATATGAGATCCTTCCGTGTGCTGGCCAGGTGTGGGCTGTATACAAGGACTGGAGCCGCGCATGGAGCTTCGAAGATTACAGTAGATGCGAGTATCTTCTGGTCGAGGTCATGGAGGTTTCTGATGGTGATATAACAGTGTCGTGCCTTACTAAAGCGGAGGGCTTTAGCACTGTGTTCATGCCAGAGCAGAACGGTAAATCCAGGAGAATAGCAAGGAGTGACTTGACTATGTTCTCTCATCAGGTCCCTGCCTACCGCTTGACAGACGGAACTGGCGATCTTTGTGGTTACTGGGAGCTTGATCCTGCTTCTTTACCGGAAGTTTTGCTGGTCAGGAAGACCAAGTAAAACATTGTTGAGCTGATAGAGAGGGGTTTTGGCACTGTGAAAAGTGAAGGTATGGTTTTGAACAGAGAGCAGTTTAGCTTGATTGAACATGTGGCATTTTTTCAGCTATTGTTAACTACTCATTTGTTTTCTCCGCAGTGATGCGCTGGGGACAAGGCTGTGGTACTGGATTGTTGTTTATTTTTGGCTAGTTGTACCTTGTTTCTTGTAAACAGGCTAGTTCATTAGTTTGCTACCTGATGCCACTATGGCAAGCCTTTTGCTGGCTTGGTCTCGCTTTAGGCTAGGTTTCATCTCACTTGTTTGTCTTTGGACATTTTTGGTGTTTATACCAGTTGACCACGGCTGTTTTTTTAACGTAATGGCAGGAGCTATGTCTGAAGAATAGAATTGATCTAGTTTTAAGGTAAACTGGGTCTGAAATCTACAAAAGGAAGGGGTGTAGTGAATAAGTGTCTAATCTTAGAGACAACTGTTTAGTTGTTCACTGCATCCATACGAAAAGACATCCCCTTTGGTTACAAGTGTCTAATCTATGTCGTAAGTGTCTAATCTATGTCTTGATGCTATCTTCTTAATGGATGGATGAGATCATGTCCTTTGGTGAATAGTCAAAGAGACAACTTTTCACAACACTCCCCCTTGATCGAATTGATCGAATTTTCCTTGAGATCAATGCTTTGTTAATTCCTCAAAAAACTCTATAGGAAAAATCTGAGGAGTATCATACTTTGATTAATAAATCACTATGTCTTTGGTAGGTCCTCTAAAAACCCTTGTGGAAAAAATTGGAGATACAACATAAAGATAATTTCTCTAAAAACTATGTCGGAAAAATGTGAGAAATGTGTTGATATATTGTTAAAAACTTCATAAAAACCCAATGGGAAAATTAGGAGAAATTGACCAGTATATTGTAGGATTGTCTCTTGTGAGCTTGTATGAGAAAACCATGAAGAGGAAAAATTCATAACAAAGTTGAGGACAATATATGCCTTTGATGTTCTCTTAAAAACCCTATTGGGGAAATTAGAAAACATGATATGTATTTGTGTTATTATTACCTCATTAAAAGCTTTTCATGAGATTTTTGTGAGGAAAAACTCATAAAAGAAAAGAGTGTGATACGATGTTAGGAGTGTAATATGTATTTCGTGTAAACAGGCTAGTCCATTAGTTTGCTACCTGATGCCACTATGGCAAGCCTTTTGCTGGCTCGGTCTCGCTTTAGGCTACGTTTCATCATCTCACCTGTTTGTCTTTGCTACGTCCATTGTGCACATTTTTTGTGGGTATACCAGTTGGTCGCGGCTGTCGTTCGCAGCTTACTAGTGTTTGCACATGGCACGCCACCTCTTCCCACCATCTCGCTTAAAAGCCGAGACCAAGTAATTAAGCAGTCAACCGACCCCAACATCACATATCCTAATGGCGGTGGCGGTGGCGGTGGACGCGGTGGCGGCTCTCTTCTCGCTGGTCATGGCCCTGGGGGCGCCGCTGTTCGACTCGCAGGTCGTGCTCCCGCTCAGCCTCTACCCGGCGCCGCTGGTGGACGTGTTCCGGTGGTTCGTCGCCGAGTTCGACAACTACATCGTGGCCGACCGGCCGCCGTTCTTCCGCGGCCTCGTCTGGCTCGACCTCGCCTTCCTCTGGCCGGTCAGCCTCGCCAACCTCTACGGCATCCTCGCGCGCCGACGCTGGTCCGCCACCACCTCCCTCATGGCCGGTGTCTACATGCTCACCTACCTGGTAATTTGTATGACCATCATCTCCCCGGGCAGGCCTTCGTGCATGCCAAAAAGCAGCATTATATTTAGATGATAATTAGAAAGACCAAAACATAATTTAATTTTAAAATTAATTATATAAACGGTATCCAGACGAATCTATTAGTTCTAATTAGTTTAGGATTAGTTCTCCATCTTAAAATTCAGGTAACTAAACTATATGAGAAACGTTATTACAATCTTATAATATATATTCCATTTACTTTTGTTTTGTTTCAGTCCGCAATGTTTGGGGAGATGCTGGGTTCAGGGAGAGCAACGCCGAAGCTGCTCGGGTTGTACGTTCTGTTCCTTGTCTTTGCTGTAGCTTCAGTTGCGCGTGGCCTCTCCTCCCGCTCAGCACAGGCTACACCGGCGGCAGGTCCATCGCCTGCACTTGCTGCTCCGAAGAAGAGGGTTTAGATACCTGATTAGGACATGTTTGAGAGTCTTGCATTGGGTCCAAAACCTCTGAAAATTACACAATGTTCAAAAGTTTCCACGACATGGACTGGATTTTGCTATTTGGATGGCGGTCGACGTGCGAAAGACATGTGCCTGGTTTGAGACGCCAAGTAGAATGAGATATGGCAGTCTTCCCTCTTCACGGTGATGTAGTAGTCAGAATAATCGTAGGAGGAAAAAATATTTTTTACTCCCTCCTTTATTATTTGTCATATTTTAGTTCAAAAATGAACTAGCGGGTGACAAATATTTGAGACTAAAGATAGTATTTATTTAGGGTTAACCATTTCCTCGGAGTTGATTAAGAACATCATACATCAAATATGATTAAGAACATCATGCAAAAGCTCATAGATTAAGGCACCATAAAGATGCTAATGTCCTTAGAAGTATGAAAACAGTTAACAAAACACCATGCAAATGCTCAAGTTTTTCTATTTCAAAAGCTTATTTCAAAAAGGCAAGTCTTTGGATACTCTTCGAGTTCAAATGATGCGAGGTTTTGGGGTTAGAGAACCTCCCTGATCAAAAGCAGTTGAACCTGCCTTGAGAAGTGGAGTTCTCTGCTCAAAATCGGTTAACCCTAGGGGCGGTTCAATCGGGGTTATCTCCCCGGACTTCTCTGCTCAATACCGGCTGAACCGACCCTAGAGGCAGTTTAACTAGTGTCAGGACAAATCAGCCGTTCTGCCACCCTCTACCGGTCAGTCTAGCAGACTGTGGCACAGGCGGTTCAACCGACCTTTAGGGACGGTTGAACCGGTGTTGGCTGGCTGAGCTTTTAGTGGAACTAGTTTGTTGAGCCTGGATTGGCTCTGCTCAAAACCAGTTCAACCGGTTTTGGGGACGGTTCAACTGCTTTGCATGCAAAAAGTCCCAACAGTCAACTCCTTTTGAGAGACCTCTATATATACCTCCCCTTGTCTCTCTCCTCATTCACTATTGTTGAACCCTGCATTCAAAGCTCACCAACTCGGAGACAAAAGCCCTCTCTCTCTCTCACTCCAAATCTCTCCCTCGTCGCTTGATTGAAGGAGCCCTTTGGTCTGAGGTTTGAAGTTCTTGATTTCAGACTTGGTTTTCTTTCTCCCCCTCTTTCTCCATCTCTTGAGCTTGTTGCAAACACCTTGTAGCACCCTAAATCCATCAATTAAAGGCAACCTAGATTATATTATTAATTTCTAGTAGAAAAGAAAAAATATTGACGTTTTCAAATGATGGAATGGTGATATAATTAAATCAAGCAATTTCTTGAATAGATAAAATTTTACCAATTGATTGATGCATTCATGTTGAAACATATGTTTTGATTGATTCGAATTTTTAGTGATTTGATCTTGTGAAGAAACTCTTATTTTATAAAATAAAAATGATTTGTTAAAATTAATTTTTTTGGTGTGCATTTTTTTGATATATTAATAATGTTCGTTTGTAGGTAGTTGTAAAAAAATTTTTGATTTATCTCTTCACGTGAAACCCCTTTTATTTAATAAATAAAAATTTACCCCCAAAATTATTATTTGGCAAATAGGTATTTTATTTTTGTATTTATTTTAATTTATTGGATATATATTAAAATTATAAAGAGAGAAAAGAACTTCAAAGAAACCCCATCCCATCCGATCGGCCAAGCAAGTGCCGAGTCCCTTATCCTCTCTCTCTCATCCCTCTAGGGCCCACTCGTCATTCTCTATTACTATTTCTTTTTCACTTACACGTGGACCCCAGCTGTAAGTCTGTATCCTCTTCAAGCTATTCGTTCGTTCTTCCCTGGATGGACGCAGCATGCCGAAGCCGTCGTCGTCCAATTCTGCGTCGAGCACCCCTTCAGCCGAGCGCGTCGCCGTCCCTCCCTCATTAACTTCCCTCCCAGCCATTAACTGTCATGGATGGCCTTTACCCTCCTCTCTCCCACATGTGCCGACCGTTTCTTCCACCGTGCTCCATCTCCATTAATGACCGCGACTGTTTCTTCGAGCAGGTAACGCTGTTCTTCAATCCGCATCAATGGAGTATTGAATCTAGCCGCAAACCACTTTCCTCCCTCGCCTATAAAGCTCGCGCCGTTCTTCTCTTCCCCACATTCTGGACGCCGCTAGCTCCGCTCCTGTCTCCTGCCTCCGCATTGCGCTCACCCTTCTGCACGCCTGCTCACCTGTATGTTGTTGGCCCCCATTTAGTGGATGCGCCACAGCCCCATGAACCGCCTCCGTGCCTCACCGTGGCTAGAGCTCCACTACCACTCGTCGCCGCGTTCTGCTTGCTTGCTGCTCAAACTCACCACGGCGCCGCGGCGCCAGCTTGCATCGTGCTTTGATTTGGACGTTCCCCGGCTGTTCTTTGCCACGCGGCGAGTGCCTCTCGGCCTCCCGTGCTCGTGTTATAAACCTGTCCAAGACGAACTCCCTTTCCCCACAGCTAGCGCAGCTTCACGCTCTTAGTCTGTCGCCTCACCAGTTCACTGTGTCGATCCCTTGTTCATGTCATCATGCCGTCATCGAAGCCGGAGACTCTTGTGTAACCGTCATACTCGTGTCGGGCGTCGTCGCCTGCGCTCACCATCGTCGTCACCAGTTATCTGCCCCTACGCGATGTCGACATGCTCTCATACTCCCTCGTGTCAACCAAAGGTAGAAAGTCCATTTTTTGATCTATTCCTCAGTCTAACCCTTTAATTTCGATCTAGCCCTGCGATAGTTTCCTATTTTAAATGTGTATTGCGTAATTGAAATCCAATAAAATTAAATATTGTTTCGTTGAACTTCATAAATTTATGCTAAACACTTAAATTAGTGTTGCAACAATTTACATGTTTCATTAATTTATATTTGGTTGTGTAGAACCCCTTCTAGTCTACCTTTATTTATGTGTAGAACCATATTACAGTTTATTATAAAATGTATATTTAAACCCAAATAAATTAGAAATAGTTTTGTTAGTTTCATAATTATGGGATAAGCATTTTAATTAGTGTTTCCAACAGTTCACTTATTTTTATAATTTAATTTGAACTATGGTTGTTATACGAAAAAAAATTATTAAAATGACCCCTCAATAGATGTCATGCTTTCATAATTTAACAATGTTCATTATAGATTTTTAAGTATAGCCTTCTTAAATAGAAATTTAAAAGAAAATGTAGACCGTATGTTTCATAATAAAATAAAAGATAAGTAATTATATTCGTCCATAAAGTATAATTTAGTTTTGTATTCAAGTTTAATGCATGCGCGTATATAAATTGCTTATTGATAGAAAGAATAGAGTTTTCTAAAGATACTAAAATAATAGAATTGGTGTTCATATCTTTAAAATGGTGATCTATCGGTTTGAATGTAGTTTTCTCAAGAAATATAGATTTAGTGTTTTCCTAATGGAATGATAATTATTTATTATTCCTTCACATAAAACTCATTTAGTCTCATATTTAAGTATCCATAATTATATGCTTTACAATAGAAATGTTTCATATAACTTTTCTAATAATGAGATAATGGCTTAATTAAATGCTCACCGTCATGACTAAAATGATAGTTAATAATATACCAAGGAATATAGTATTAAATATCTAGGTCATATGTTCCTAAACTAAAGGTAAAGATAAGTAATAGAGTAATTATGCTCTCTCATAATCTAGTTCATTAGATTTATATTTAAATTGGTTCACAACTGGTTATATAGGCTTAATTAACCAATTAATCAAACTTAGTCCATGTCATATATATATATATATATCACTTAGTTTTTCCTAAAGAATAAACTAATGAAATTAGTGTTTAGGTTCTTTTATATTTAAAATATGAGTTTATATGTTGTTTTGTATATAACTTTTTTTAATGAAAATAGAGGCTAGTGTTTTCTCAAGCAAAAGTAAAGATAATTAATTGTTTCATTATCTCTCATAAAAATCTATTAGACCATGTATTTTCTTAATGAAAATAAATATAACTATTTGTTTAATGATCTTTTCACATAAAACCTGTTTAGGCTTATATCTTAAGGTCTTTTCAAATAGATGTTTTATTATATGTTCCATAATGCTTCATAAATTAATAATGTATTTCATAACGCATTATTCTTATATATATAACATATATCTTCTCTAAAAAGTTAAAAAGGTTTAATATTGTTATAACATGTTTAATCATCCTATAAACCCTTAATCTTAGACATATCACATATGACGTTTTATAAAAGATTAAATTAGTGAACCTAATATTTGTAGATTTTAATTAATATACTTTTAAGCTAATGTCTTGTTTTATAAATTATAGATCACACATTTTTGAAAAAGAATACCTTCTTATTATAACCATTACGTGCGACGTTTTTGAAAAGCGAACGCTCTTTTCGTTAGACTTTCTTTTAGCTTTACGTATGGTGAATGTTGTATGTTATTGAGTGGTGTTTGTTTCTTTTTTTTTGTGTGATATTCAGTGATTGATCTAAGAGTTGAGAATCAAGTGCTATTACGTGGAAGAACCTCAAATTTTCAATAAGCAAGGCAAGTGGACTTCTCCCTCTGCATACTCTGTTTGATCCCAAACAATACATTTAATAAAGTTTATTCTTTTGGATATATATGCATAATTTGATGGGTTACCTATTTAGATAACCTTTCCAACCTTATTCCTTGATCAAACCTGGGAATTATACTCTACCTTCGTAGCTATGCTATTGCTACAACTTAACTTTATGCAGTCACTCCCGCTTATGATATTAATGTTCCAAAATGGTAAGTTTATATTATTGTTGTTAACCCGATGGTTAAACAAGATTATTGCATATTAATTGGAACATGGAGTGACCACCCGGGATAACAGTGCAACCACGAGTGCTATCATGGCTCTGGCTTTGGTAATTAGCTTTATATGCTTAGTGCCTGACAACCTTACCTGAAATATGGGCAAGAGGGGGAGCGGTAGGTGTTGGCAGCCCACGTTAACATGGGGACGTATTCTTGGCTAAGGTACCTCACCCAGGGGGCCACCACCATCGTCTTTAGAAACCTTAGCGGGTTGCTTCGTATTAAGTGTATTTTGTGAAAGCCTCATAGTGGATCCCTAGCCACTCACCTCGGAAGTGTTTACGGGTTTTGGCCGACCCAGGCTAGAGGGGATACACGGCTTGTGGGTAAAGTTGTACCACCTCTGCAGAGTGTAAAACTGATATATCAGCCGTGCTCACGGTTAAGAGCAGCCTGGACTCCTCACATGATAATTGAACTTAAAGATGAAAATAAATCAAGATCCGATGATCTGCCAATGGTTTGCTTAAGTGGTTTCACTTAAGTGTTTTTGATATACTCTTGTATCTTTGCTTAATGGGAATACTTGGGATTCACACTTATTAGTAAGACAGGTGTTGTTAATAAAATGTTGACCAACTAAAATGCTTACTGCTCAACCTCAGCCTCACCTTGTTAGACTTGCATTAGTTTTTCCCCCACTTGCTGAGCCCCGACCATAAGTGAGCTCACCCTTGCTTAATTTTGATCAGAAGTTTGCAGATGAAGATATGATGCTGAACTCCATGGATGCTAGTCTAGTGATACCCCCGGTCATCTTCCTGTGGATGGATGTCCATGTCTCGCTGTACTTTGATGAATAAAGGTTAAGACATTATGTCTGTTCAAAGTGTAATATGTTAATATAATCGTTATTTACGCTTTTATGCATTGTTCTTTTGATATATTACACTTGTGACGTCAACATATGTGTGGAAACAGATCCTGGCACACATATGCTATGCACCCGGCTCTGCCCTTGGAAACGGGTGTGACAGAAGTGGTATCAAAGCAATGTGATCGTAGGTCGCTAGATTAGTTAGAAATGGAAAGCCTAGTCAGTCTTTCAAAGCTTGATATATTTTCCTCCATAAAAACTCACTTTATATGAAAACTCGTCTCTTTTATTTTCAACTCTTCTAGTCTGATTTTGGTATATCAGAAGATTCTAATGAGAAGCATTGCAAGATGATCAAGCTAGGATTATGGAACTTGAAGCGAAGTTTGCCAGAAGAAACCCTTTCGAAGCTATCGACAACACCATATTCTCTGTCTTATCCCCACTCCGCAAGAAGTTTTGTTATGGATCCCCTGGATCTATTACCAGACTTCTTGATTAGGTTGATAGGATAGTTTTATGTTATTAAGATTTTCGAATAGAACGGTAATGGCGATACTATATTATAAGTGGTTTTCTAATTCTTAATATTGCTATATAACCCTTGACTTCTTATACTTTTGTTTTCTTGCCATTGTATTGCCATCCTTGCGCAATATCTACCTTGATATACTAAATTCTTTGTCTCCTTACTCCTACTTGATAATGCTCTATTATTCTATCTCCTTGATAATACTTTCTCCCTAACTCACTACATATCCTTGGTTGTATCATTTATCCTGACTTTAATAATTCATGGTTATCTTATTTTACTCTTGGTCATTAACAGTAATGTTTTGATCTTGTCTATATCCTTGTTATTTCTGATCTGATTCCTTGATTTTATAATCTCTTCCTTATTCCTAACCTTGTCCCGCCTTTCAAAAAAAACTATAAGAAATTGTTTTCCTTGGGAAAGATTGCCTTTTGATTGAATGAATAACATCGAGTCATGTTGTGCTGATATGTTTGAGTTCATGTTAGTGACTATATTTGATTTGCTTCTTTGTAATGATTGTTGTTGTATTGTGTGACTTTTGTCCATAATGGCATCAGTTAGCTAGGAAAAACCTTAGATAGATGGGTTTTCTCTGCTCTCTATAATCTGTCTTTGCTCAACCCTCTCGTCCCTTCCATTCTTTCATACCCATACAGATGTCAGACCTTGGAATGTCAACTACAAGTGTTGTCACTAAGTGCAAAGAATACATTGTGTTGGCAACTCCTCCAGCTAAGGATCAGATGGAACAGTTCAAGAAGGCGCATGCACAGTTTCTGCAAGCAACATCTCAAGTGGTAGCTAGACTCCAACAAATTGATTTAACAGAAATTATAGCACATGAGCAGACTACCGATAACCATATGACATCGACCACAACATCACCCTCGATAGTTGACTTAGAAAAGTTGTTACATGCACAAGCTCTTGTAATACAGAATGTATCGCAACTCACCTTCTCATACCAGCAAGTGTTGGCAAGTCGAAACATCACTAGAAATGAAACAACTGATGAACAAAAGGATGCACACCAACAGACAAATGATATTGGAACATGTTGTTGTTGTGAGTACTATGGAATCCCTTGTCGCCAGAACAGTACGAACGAAAGTGAAACTACAAAACAGAAGAACCGGATTTTATTTTCTGGTATAAAAAGTCAATGGTCTTCCCAAGAGCAACTAATAGCAGATGCACTGTCAGACGATGAATTGCCAGGTTTTCCAAAAAGGAAACATCACAAGGATGCCCAGCTCCAAAAAGAAGCAAATGAGTGTTACATTGATGGATGGACTATCACCTACACACAACTTCAGCCTCGTCGTCGCATCAGTTCCAAGAAACAAAAGTGGAAACATGGAAAAAGTCAAGAAATTACTTCAAGAAAGTCTTGCTATCAATGTGGACGTGAAGGTCATTACTTCCGTAACTGTCCTGAGAAGAGTTCACTACCGGATACCTCCGAGATAAAGCTATCTCAGTATTCACAGATGGAATATGAACAAAAATGTACAGAAACTTCTATCAACATCGTGAAGAACAACAAAAGGAATAGGAAAATGTTTGGATACATGAGTAATCCACCTCAACCACAAGCAAAAGCCCCAAAACACATTGATACACAAACAAAAGAATCAAGCCAGACTCAGCTATATGAGATACAAACACCCACTCAACCCTCACCCCCGGTTGGTCAAGCAAAGTTGACTCGCAAAGAACTCAAAGCAAGAGGTTCTTGCTACTACTGCAATAATGAAGGACATATTATTCGCCAATACCCAAGAAGCGTCTAGACAGACTTGAGAAGAAGGCCACGAAGCATGACCCAGGTGGTGTCGATGTAGTCCCTATAACACTAGAAGACGAAATCAAAATCCAGAAGACCAACTAGGTTATAAGTACGATGATGAAGGTCACCAGATTAGTATATATTGTGGTATGAAGAAGTAATGAGTTCATTAAGTTTGGAAGAGTCCGTTGGGAACCAAGAACCTACGAATAATCATCTATCACCTTTGTTTCTTGCTAGCCTTCTCTAATCTCGAGGACGAGATTCTTTTTAAGGGGGTAGATTTTGTAGCACCCTAAATCCATCAATTAAAGGCAACCTAGATTATATTATTAATTTCTAGTAGAAAAGAAAAAATATTGACGTTTTCAAATGATGGAATGGTGATATAATTAAATCAAGCAATTTCTTGAATAGATAAAATTTTACCAATTGATTGATGCATTCATGTTGAAACATATGTTTTGATTGATTCGAATTTTTAGTGATTTGATCTTGTGAAGAAACTCTTATTTTATAAAATAAAAATGATTTGTTAAAATTAATTTTTTTGGTGTGCATTTTTTTGATATATTAATAATGTTCGTTTGTAGGTAGTTGTAAAAAAAATTTTGATTTATCTCTTCACGTGAAACCCCTTTTATTTAATAAATAAAAATTTACCCCCAAAATTATTATTTGGCAAATAGGTATTTTATTTTTGTATTTATTTTAATTTATTGGATATATATTAAAATTATAAAGAGAGAAAAGAACTTCAAAGAAACCCCATCCCATCCGATCGGCCAAGCAAGTGCCGAGTCCCTTATCCTCTCTCTCTCATCCCTCTAGGGCCCACTCGTCATTCTCTATTACTATTTCTTTTTCACTTACACGTGGACCCCAGCTGTAAGTCTGTATCCTCTTCAAGCTATTCGTTCGTTCTTCCCTGGATGGACGCAGCATGCCGAAGCCGTCGTCGTCCAATTCTGCGTCGAGCACCCCTTCAGCCGAGCGCGTCGCCGTCCCTCCCTCATTAACTTCCCTCCCAGCCATTAACTGTCATGGATGGCCTTTACCCTCCTCTCTCCCACATGTGCCGACCGTTTCTTCCACCGTGCTCCATCTCCATTAATGACCGCGACTGTTTCTTCGAGCAGGTAACGCTGTTCTTCAATCCGCATCAATGGAGTATTGAATCTAGCCGCAAACCACTTTCCTCCCTCGCCTATAAAGCTCGCGCCGTTCTTCTCTTCCCCACATTCTGGACGCCGCTAGCTCCGCTCCTGTCTCCTGCCTCCGCATTGCGCTCACCCTTCTGCACGCCTGCTCACCTGTATGTTGTTGGCCCCCATTTAGTGGATGCGCCACAGCCCCATGAACCGCCTCCGTGCCTCACCGTGGCTAGAGCTCCACTACCACTCGTCGCCGCGTTCTGCTTGCTTGCTGCTCAAACTCACCACGGCGCCGCGGCGCCAGCTTGCATCGTGCTTTGATTTGGACGTTCCCCGGCTGTTCTTTGCCACGCGGCGAGTGCCTCTCGGCCTCCCGTGCTCGTGTTATAAACCTGTCCAAGACGAACTCCCTTTCCCCACAGCTAGCGCAGCTTCACGCTCTTAGTCTGTCGCCTCACCAGTTCACTGTGTCGATCCCTTGTTCATGTCATCATGCCGTCATCGAAGCCGGAGACTCTTGTGTAACCGTCATACTCGTGTCAGGCGTCGTCGCCTGCGCTCACCATCGTCGTCACCAGTTATCTGCCCCTACGCGATGTCGACATGCTCTCATACTCCCTCGTGTCAACCAAAGGTAGAAAGTCCATTTTTTGATCTATTCCTCAGTCTAACCCTTTAATTTCGATCTAGCCCTGCGATAGTTTCCTATTTTAAATGTGTAT
The DNA here is from genome assembly GCA_029449295.1 of Zea luxurians. Classification (NCBI taxonomy): domain Eukaryota; kingdom Viridiplantae; phylum Streptophyta; class Magnoliopsida; order Poales; family Poaceae; genus Zea; species Zea luxurians. Next base: position 34,908,571 of record JAOPSE010000001.1, on the reverse strand, counting down.
TGCGTAATTGAAATCCAATAAAATTAAATATTGTTTCGTTGAACTTCATAAATTTATGCTAAACACTTAAATTAGTGTTGCAACAATTTACATGTTTCATTAATTTATATTTGGTTGTGTAGAACCCCTTCTAGTCTACCTTTATTTATGTGTAGAACCATATTACAGTTTATTATAAAATGTATATTTAAACCCAAATAAATTAGAAATAGTTTTGTTAGTTTCATAATTATGGGATAAGCATTTTAATTAGTGTTTCCAACAGTTCACTTATTTTTATAATTTAATTTGAACTATGGTTGTTATACGAAAAAAAATTATTAAAATGACCCCTCAATAGATGTCATGCTTTCATAATTTAACAATGTTCATTATAGATTTTTAAGTATAGCCTTCTTAAATAGAAATTTAAAAGAAAATGTAGACCGTATGTTTCATAATAAAATAAAAGATAAGTAATTATATTCGTCCATAAAGTATAATTTAGTTTTGTATTCAAGTTTAATGCATGCGCGTATATAAATTGCTTATTGATAGAAAGAATAGAGTTTTCTAAAGATACTAAAATAATAGAATTGGTGTTCATATCTTTAAAATGGTGATCTATCGGTTTGAATGTAGTTTTCTCAAGAAATATAGATTTAGTGTTTTCCTAATGGAATGATAATTATTTATTATTCCTTCACATAAAACTCATTTAGTCTCATATTTAAGTATCCATAATTATATGCTTTACAATAGAAATGTTTCATATAACTTTTCTAATAATGAGATAATGGCTTAATTAAATGCTCACCGTCATGACTAAAATGATAGTTAATAATATACCAAGGAATATAGTATTAAATATCTAGGTCATATGTTCCTAAACTAAAGGTAAAGATAAGTAATAGAGTAATTATGCTCTCTCATAATCTAGTTCATTAGATTTATATTTAAATTGGTTCACAACTGGTTATATAGGCTTAATTAACCAATTAATCAAACTTAGTCCATGTCATATATATATATATATATCACTTAGTTTTTCCTAAAGAATAAACTAATGAAATTAGTGTTTAGGTTCTTTTATATTTAAAATATGAGTTTATATGTTGTTTTGTATATAACTTTTTTTAATGAAAATAGAGGCTAGTGTTTTCTCAAGCAAAAGTAAAGATAATTAATTGTTTCATTATCTCTCATAAAAATCTATTAGACCATGTATTTTCTTAATGAAAATAAATATAACTATTTGTTTAATGATCTTTTCACATAAAACCTGTTTAGGCTTATATCTTAAGGTCTTTTCAAATAGATGTTTTATTATATGTTCCATAATGCTTCATAAATTAATAATGTATTTCATAACGCATTATTCTTATATATATAACATATATCTTCTCTAAAAAGTTAAAAAGGTTTAATATTGTTATAACATGTTTAATCATCCTATAAACCCTTAATCTTAGACATATCACATATGACGTTTTATAAAAGATTAAATTAGTGAACCTAATATTTGTAGATTTTAATTAATATACTTTTAAGCTAATGTCTTGTTTTATAAATTATAGATCACACATTTTTGAAAAAGAATACCTTCTTATTATAACCATTACGTGCGACGTTTTTGAAAAGCGAACGCTCTTTTCGTTAGACTTTCTTTTAGCTTTACGTATGGTGAATGTTGTATGTTATTGAGTGGTGTTTGTTTCTTTTTTTTTGTGTGATATTCAGTGATTGATCTAAGAGTTGAGAATCAAGTGCTATTACGTGGAAGAACCTCAAATTTTCAATAAGCAAGGCAAGTGGACTTCTCCCTCTGCATACTCTGTTTGATCCCAAACAATACATTTAATAAAGTTTATTCTTTTGGATATATATGCATAATTTGATGGGTTACCTATTTAGATAACCTTTCCAACCTTATTCCTTGATCAAACCTGGGAATTATACTCTACCTTCGTAGCTATGCTATTGCTACAACTTAACTTTATGCAGTCACTCCCGCTTATGATATTAATGTTCCAAAATGGTAAGTTTATATTATTGTTGTTAACCCGATGGTTAAACAAGATTATTGCATATTAATTGGAACATGGAGTGACCACCCGGGATAACAGTGCAACCACGAGTGCTATCATGGCTCTGGCTTTGGTAATTAGCTTTATATGCTTAGTGCCTGACAACCTTACCTGAAATATGGGCAAGAGGGGGAGCGGTAGGTGTTGGCAGCCCACGTTAACATGGGGACGTATTCTTGGCTAAGGTACCTCACCCAGGGGGCCACCACCATCGTCTTTAGAAACCTTAGCGGGTTGCTTCGTATTAAGTGTATTTTGTGAAAGCCTCATAGTGGATCCCTAGCCACTCACCTCGGAAGTGTTTACGGGTTTTGGCCGACCCAGGCTAGAGGGGATACACGGCTTGTGGGTAAAGTTGTACCACCTCTGCAGAGTGTAAAACTGATATATCAGCCGTGCTCACGGTTAAGAGCAGCCTGGACTCCTCACATGATAATTGAACTTAAAGATGAAAATAAATCAAGATCCGATGATCTGCCAATGGTTTGCTTAAGTGGTTTCACTTAAGTGTTTTTGATATACTCTTGTATCTTTGCTTAATGGGAATACTTGGGATTCACACTTATTAGTAAGACAGGTGTTGTTAATAAAATGTTGACCAACTAAAATGCTTACTGCTCAACCTCAGCCTCACCTTGTTAGACTTGCATTAGTTTTTCCCCCACTTGCTGAGCCCCGACCATAAGTGAGCTCACCCTTGCTTAATTTTGATCAGAAGTTTGCAGATGAAGATATGATGCTGAACTCCATGGATGCTAGTCTAGTGATACCCCCGGTCATCTTCCTGTGGATGGATGTCCATGTCTCGCTGTACTTTGATGAATAAAGGTTAAGACATTATGTCTGTTCAAAGTGTAATATGTTAATATAATCGTTATTTACGCTTTTATGCATTGTTCTTTTGATATATTACACTTGTGACGTCAACATATGTGTGGAAACAGATCCTGGCACACATATGCTATGCACCCGGCTCTGCCCTTGGAAACGGGTGTGACACACCTCTTGTGCGGATTTGTTACTCTTGGAACCTAGGGTTTCTTGACGGTTGAGGTTACTTGGGAGTCTCCTAATTTATGGACGACACCAAGAAGTTTGTATCACCCGCTCATTGAGCAAAGATTGAGAAAGTGATTACCTTTATCTTGGTGGTCGACTTGTGGAGGATTAGGGTTAGAAAAGACCCGACCCTTTACGGGCTCCTCAACGGGGAGTAGGATACCTTTGTGGTGTGGCTAACCTCGGGATAAAATCTCGTGTCGTTGTGTTCTTGCGTTGATACATTTGTTGCGCTTTATCTTTGGCAAGAAAGGCATCGACCGATTTACTATGTGTGTGGATTTTGTGGAGTTGCTCCACACAGATTCATCACCATTTTCACTTAGTTTATCCCTTGTGTTCTTTGTTTAAAGTAATCTCTCATTATTCTCCATGTTGTTCATAGCCTAGATCTATTCTTGCAGTTGGGCTGGTTCAGAGTAGTTCAACCGCCCTGGTAGCGGTTGAACCAGCATGCACCAGTCGAACTGGTAATTTAACTTTATTTCGAAGTTTGTGGTGGAAATTTCAGGTGTAGCCTATTCACCCCCTCTAGGCTACTTTCACAATGTTCTCTTCCGGTGGATCCACACACCAAGACCAAAAGACAAGAGAGTGTCAATAATAATAACTCCCAAGATGACTTGCTCTTCAATGAATGCTATAAAATTTCAAACTTTTACACTTGTACCAAGACATGAAGAAGCCATCCACCTATAAGGGAACGAGCTAGACACATCTACCACATCACCCAGGAAACTTGCAAGAGACCATGTATTGTTACCACTAGACGCGTAGCTCAATGGAAGAAGAGTTAAGAGTATCGATCTAACGTAAGTGCACATCGACGGGGAGGAAGTAGCCCATCACTATTGTCCCCTCCTCCACGATTGATTAGCGATGTAATCGTAGCCATGCCTCCACATTGTCCACACGTACGGGGAGGAACACCATACACTGGTGTGCTAGCACCACGCACGCAGCGAGGATCTCACGATCAGGTCCAAAGGAAGCGGTGACTAGGGTTTGCATGTGTGTTGGGATGACGTAATAACCCTAGCCCATTCCCATATATTATAGAGTGTGTTAATGGGCCATGACCTCTAATCCCTCTATGAGTTGGACTCTAGTCTGAATTGTTTATGATTGCCTCTTGGGCATATCTCCAACAATTTCCCACTTACGCTAGATACAATCATATAGGTAAGTTCCAATATTCCATATCTTGTACAAGTTCAGTGGGCACCAAAATATTTTTAAGTGTTTCTCGAATGTGTAATACCCAACTTATATGCGATAAAAGTGGAGTTAATATTTTTATATAAAGGTGCTCTTCCTTTATGATCATATGCAAAGTATTATATATATATATATATATATAAATGCATGTCATGCTGATTTTCTTAGGAGGTGCATCTTAATGAAAACCTAGGGATCCAAACCTTAATTGAATTAAAATTCAAAAGGAAGGGATGGGAGATCAAAGTTAGAAAAGAAGTTTTAAAAATAAGTAAACTATTCCTCCTAGAAGTAAATAATAGGAAGCAAAATGAATAATATTAAGGCCAAGAGTAGGAGTTATATTACCATTGGTACTTTATTGTATATGTTAAAAATCAGAAATCCAAAACATGAATTTAAATGTTGTTTGAACCCTTCAAATTGGAATTTGGATAGGAAAAATATAAAAGGGAAAGAAAACTAGATGGGCTCGAGATTGCGCTTTTAGCCCACCCACCCCCTCTGCCGCGCGGCCCAGTTCTGTTGTGGGCGACGACACATGGGCCCCACCCACCAGACATTGTGCCACGCCTGATTCCTCCTCCCCTCACTGGTCCACGGGCCCACTCGTCAGGATCTCCCCCTTTCCCCGCTTGGTCGCAAATAGAAGCCGTGGGCGCCGCTCTCCTCTCGCAGCGCATGGCGGGCGTGCCGCGATCTGCGGAGTCCGTTGAAGCCAACACCAGCTGGGAAATAAATATCCTGCGCCATCCCCTCCACTCGACGCCAACCACGCTCCTCATCCTCTCTTACCGTAATTCGCCTGACTTCCTGCTCCGAGCCACGCTCACCTGGGCCTCAATGCCATGGCCGTGGATGCCCTGCAGGCGGTGTTCCGGCAGTAGAGACTGGAGGGCGGCATGACAGTGGGGGCCCCGTAACCTCCCCTCCTCACCCTTTTCTTTTGTTGGTGGCGCTGCCGCCGAATACCACCATTGCCGTTGAAGGGAAGAGCACCGTCGTCGGTGGCACTCGCGGGTTGCCGCACGCTGCTTCGAAAGGTGGGAGCAGTGGGTTCGCTTGGTTCCCGTGACTGTAATGGTGACCGCTCCAGTGACGAATCTCCATAGGGAGCACCACAATTGCTCGTTGGAACGGTCCGTTCACCGTTGGCCGCAGGATGCCATGGCTGGGGGGTCCGTGCGGTTCATTGCAGGTAATACATCCCTCTGTCATGTTCCCTGTTGCTTCATCTCTCTGATACACCCAGTTACAAAGGAAGTCGGGCACCTGGGGTTTTGATCGTCGTGCTCCGGCGAACTTCGCCGCGGGCGCTTATGCGCCGCCGCCTGGGCATGTCGGGGGTAGAAGAAAGGTGCGGGGCCGTGGATCCATTAACGAGCGACCTAGATTGGTTATTGCATACCGCTTGGGGCATTTGGATCCGTACCGTCGATCGGCGGATGAACGGTGTAGAGCAGAGCGCACAACTTAAAAATCTGAATCGTTGGATGAAGATCCAATGGGTACGATTGCGTACTGGTTCGGAGTTATAACAATCTAATCTAGACCGTATCCTTTAAATCCAACGGCTCTGGTTGCCCACGCATTATAATAGTCATGGTCTTTTTCTAAAAGATCCCTCGACCTTTTGACTTATCAACCCGCCATCCCTTTCCATGTTAAGTAATTCGGTATAGGCCCCTGGTTTTTATAGAGCGCACCTTGTGCTCTCTGGAAATTATATCCGCGGTCCAGAGCCATTGGGAAAACTCAGAATTAATTCAGAAATTGATTTCTAGTAGAAAAATAATTCTAGAAACCGATTTAATTCATATTTAATTCATTTTAACTCCAAATTGAGTAATTCTAGTTACAATAATTTTGTTCTAATATTGTTTATCATCTAATAACTTTGTTTAGCCATGAAACTTGAATTAAAATTATTCACTTGATTTCTTCTAAACTAAGCACTTAATAAAATTCGGAAATTCATAACTCCTCTGTTTTAATTCCGAATTGACCCGTTCCAGTTGCGTTAGCTTCATATGAATATTTACTATGCAGTAACAACATTTATTGTACCATGTCTCATTCTTTTATAATTATATCTTTATTTAACTTATGTTGGTTAGTCTTGTTAATCTGCCTATCATTATAATCTACTAAAATATGATCTATGGTCAATTTATAATTAAAGTTGAATTAATTACTACTCTAGGTTATCTTTTCCCTTGATTTATAAGATAAACATAAAACCTAGTTTTAATTAGTTAATCACATCATAACTTGATGTCCGTAACTCCGATTTTAGTGATTCTCGAACCCACAATCTTGTAGCACACGTAGATTATGATTATTCCGTTTGTTCTTATGTTTGGTGTGATGTTAATTCTGCCTATACATGTTTTGTTTGTATTGCTATGACTAGCAGTGAGGTCACAAGTCATCTGAAGATCATCCTGGTACCTAGAATCTCAAGTCCCAGGCAAGTTGTGTCCTTGATCACTTCTTTTTACCCAGTCATGTTCTTATTAATCATAATGATCTGCATATGTTAATTTTGATGGGACCCAATAGATACCCCAGTTTGACTATCTTTATACCTTGATTACCACTGAACTTTTTGGGTAGTACTTGCTATTGCTTTATGTGGTTTTGGTTATGGAGATACATTATTTATGATTACATTATTATTATCAGTTTAATATTACTGTTCATGTTAAGATCATTATGTTAATTGGAACATGGAGCGGCCACCCGGGAAAACAGTGCTACTACAAGGGTGGTATGAGACGCCCTTGGTTGATTAATTAGGAAAGCTAGTGGATGACTACCTTACCTGAAAGGGGCAAGGGCAGTAGGGGAGTGGTCAGTGTAGGGAGGTCCTTAGGTTGATTTTGCTGCGATGGCGGTCAGGTGAGGGATCCCTGCATTGGAGCTTCCTATAAACTGTAGCGGGTTTTCTGAAGCTAGTGGAACTTTGTAAAGGCCTCGTAGTGTTATCCTGCCTCGCCTCCTCGGTAGAGGTGTATGGGAAGTCGTGATCCCTTGGTATATGGGTAACATGACTTGTGGTTAAAACCTCTGCAGAGTGTAAAACTGGTATATCAGCCGTGCTCACGGTCATGAGCAGCTCGGACCCTCACATGATTAATTTATGGAATTAAATTCAATTTGTCATATGCATTGCATCACAGGTGTTGTTATTACTTTTGTCTACTACTTAACTGGGTTGGTATTTACTTATATTTAGTAACTGCTAATAAAATTTTGACCAACTTTAAAAGCAATGCTCAACTTCAACCATCCTCTTTGTTATGCCTTACACTACACATAAGCTCTCACCTTTCTCGAGTTCATACACATTATTCCCCACAACTTGTTGAGCTATGAACGTATGCGAGCTCACTCTTGCTGTCTCACACATCCACAAGTCAAGAACAGGTAACGTAGGATGAGGCGCATGGAGAATGCTGTGACGAGTTCGTGAGAGGTCTAGGCCGCGTCTCCCAGTTAACCTTGGGTTGCTAGATCGTTGTCTCCTTATGATGTAATTATCTATTTATTTTGTACAGAACTCCTATTATATGATAAAGATGTGACATTCGTTTCTGGACTATTTATCATATGTGTGAGACTTGGTCCCAGCACACCTAGTGATTATTTCGCGCCCGGGTTTTGGACCCTCTAAAATCCGGGTGTGACAGATGTGGTATCAGAGCGATGTTGACTGTAGGATGAAACCTAGATAGAACTGGACAACCATTACCTACTTACCTTTGCTACTCTAATTCTTTCTAAAACTTTCCTTAATCATTTCTCATTCACTGCTGCTTTACTCTGATTATTCTTATCTTTTGTTTTCTAAAGACAAAAGTGGATTTCACACTTTGAAATCTTGTACCTAAAGTGACTTTTAGGAGTAGGAGACCTACTCTTAGGAACAAAAACAAAATTATTTTTTTAGATATCTATGAACTTGAATGTTTGTTCTTATGATACTTGTCTGATTTGGATCTTTGATTCAGTGTGATGAGTTGTGGAGTAATATCCACAATTACATCTGCATATACATATAGGCAAAATAATAATAATAATAATAATTATGTCTATAAGGTAACTAGACAACTCAGATTATCCCCCACTAAAATATATTAAGCTTAATAGATTTATCTTGTCATAAAAGATACTCTCTTACCTTAATAGATTCATCTCATCTCGAAAAGATTTTTATCTTATCCCAATAGTCCTAACTAATCTCAAAAGATTCTATCTTGTTCTCAAAGATTCATCTCGTCCCAATAAGCCTACTTATCCCAACCACTTTGCTTATCTCATTATAGTGCAACAACCATGATCTAATCCAAAACTAACTAGATCCTATCTAAGATAGTCATACCAATCTAATCTAGATCGCATCTAAATTAATGCAATCTAATGCGATCCAAACTAATATGGTTAATCTAATCTAATCTAATCTAAATTGACTTACTAAACATGTTAGATAATACTGATGAAATAAATGAGACTCTACTCTTATAAAATATGCTTTTAACTTAATTTACTTTGCACTAAATTAAGAACGATAGACTAACTTGACCTCATTCAACTGCCTTAACCATTCGATGGTTGCATAACCCCTCTGTTTTAACCTAACATAGATTCTGACCTACCTACACCATATAATCCATCCAGTCTCAAAAGATTCTAACATATATTAATAATATATATCATACCTTGGCAGATCTATCTAACTTAAACTAGTCTAATCTAGTTATATCCAATCTAATCTAAACCCTACCTAATCTGATATGATCTAATCTAATATGATCCAGTCTAAAGTGAATTACTTAGCAGGCTGGTTAATCTGGTGATATGGATTAGACACTGCTTCTACAAACATATCTTAACCTAAATTAATGACTTGTACCAACTCGTCCGTGAACAACAACCTAACCTACATCACAGGTTGCCTAGTCCATTTATCCCCAAAAGCAAAGTTAAACTCTGTTCAAACCTACCTACCTCATGTACCTCGGCTATTCTAACTATATGTCCTTGACCATATGTCCTTAGCTCAGATGACAACTCCAAGAATAAAGGCCAAAGAAGACCAACCACGTCAAAGAAGGATAACCATTAACTCAAGTCTTCAAAGATCGAGTTGGATCGCTAGATGAATCAAGATGCACAGTTCAGGATGAAGTCTTTCATTATTATACTCTTCCTTGTCATGACCTATACTTGCCATAACCATACCACATCTAACCTAATAGATGACTAGACATACTATGTCCATATTTTCCTAATCCTCTACTAATTAGTATTTAAGAACTTGGAACAAAACTTTTGGTTCCTAAACATATGGGAAACTAAATTTTAAACCAAACTTGTTACATCCCTTTCTATTACTAATCTCGAGGACGAGATTTCTGTTAAGGGGTAGGATTCGTAATATCCAACTTATATGCAACAAAAAGTGGAGTTAATATTTTTATATAAAGGTGCTCTTCCTTTATGATTATATGCAATGTATAATATATATATATATATAAATGCATGTCATGTTGATTTTCTTAGGAGGTGCATCTTAATGAAAACCTAGGGATCCAAACCTTAATTGAATTCAAATTCAAAAGGAAGGGATGGGAGATCAAAGTTAGAAAAGAAGTTTTAAAAATAAGTAAACTATTCCTCCTAGAAGTAAATAATAGGAAGCAAAATGAATAATATTAAGGCCAAGAGTAGGAGTTATATTACCATTGGTACTTTATTGTGTATGTTAAAAATCAGAAATCCAAAACATGAATTTAAATGTTGTTTGAACCCTTCAAATTGGAATTTGGATAGGAAAAATAAAAAAGGGAAAGAAAACTAGATGGGCTCGAGATTGCGCTTTCAGCCCACCCAACCCCTCTACCACGCGACCCAGTTCTGCTGTGGGCGCCGACACATCGGCCCCACCTGCCAGACACTGTGCCACGCCTGATTCCTCCTCCCCTCACTGGTCCATGGGCCCACTCGTCAGGATCTCCACCTTTTCCCGCTTGGTCGTAAACAGAAGCCGTGGGCGCCGCTCTCCTCTCGGCGCGCATTGCGGGCGTGCCGTGATCTGCGGAGTCCGTTGAAGCCAACGCCAGCTGGGAAATAAATATCCTGCGCCATCCCCTCCACTCGACGCCAACCACGCTCCTCATCCTCTCTTGCCGTAACTCGCCTGGCTTCTTGCTCTGAGCCACGCTCGCCTGGGCCTCAACGCCATGGTCGCGGATGCCCTACAGGCGGTGTTCCGACAGTAGAGACTGGAGGGCGGCGCGACAGTGGGGGCCCCGTAACCTCCCCTCCTCACCCTTTTCTTTTGTTGGTGGCGTTGCCACCGAATACCACCATTGCCGTTGAAGGGAAGAGCGCCGCCGTCGGTGGCACTCGCGGGTTGCCGCGTGCTGCTTTGAAAGGTGGGAGCAGTGGATTCACTTGGTTCCCATGACTGTAATGGTGACCGCTCCGGTGACGAATATCCACAGGGAGCACCATAATTGCTCGCCGGAATGGTCCGTTCACCGTTGGCCGCAGGATGCCATGGTCCGTGCGGTTCATTGCAGGTAATACATCTCTCTGTCGTGTTCCCTGTTGCTTCATCTTTCTGATACACCCAGTTACAAAGGAAGTCGGGCACCTGGAGTTTTGATTGTCACGCTCCGGCGAACTTCGCAGCGGGCGCTTATGCGCCGCCGCCTGGGCATGTCGGGGGTAGAAGAAAGGTGCGGGGCCGTGGATCCATTAACGGGCGGCCCAGATTGGTTCTGGCATACCGCTTGGGGCATTTGGATCTATGCCGTCGATCGGCGGATGAACGGTGTAGAGCAGAGTGCGCTACTTAAAAATCTTAATCGTTGGTTGAAGATCCAACGGGTACGATTGCGTACGGTCCGGAGTTATAAAAATCCAACGGCTCTAGTTGCCCACGCATTATAAACAGTCATGGTCTTTTTCTAAAAGAACCCTCGCCCTTTTGACTTATCAACCCACCATCCCTTTCCATGTTAAGTAATTCGGTATAGGCCCCTGGTTTTTATAGAGTGCACCCTGTGCTCTCTAGAAATTATATCCGCGGTCTAGAGCCATTGGGAATACTCAGAATTAATTCAGAAATTGATTTCTAGTAGAAAAATAATTCTAGAAACTGATTTAATTCATATTTAATTCATTTTAACTCCAAATTGAGTAATTCTAGTTGCAATAATTTTGTTCTAATATTATTTATCATCTAGTATCTTTGTTTAGCCATGAAACTTGAATTAAAATTATTCACTTGATTTATTCTAAACTAAGCACTTAATAAACTTCGGAAATTCATAACTCCTCTGTTTAATTCCGAATTGACCCGTTACAGTTGTGTTAGCTTCATATGAATATTTACTATGCAGTAACAACATTTATTGTACCCTGTCTCATTCTTTTATAATTAGATCTTTATTTAACTTATGTTGGTTAGTCTTGTTAATCCGCCTATCATTATAATCTACTAAAATATGATCTATGGTCAATTTATAATAAAGTTGAATTAATTACTAGTCTAGGTTATATTTTATCTTGATTTATAGGATAAACATAAAACCTAGTTTTAATCAGTTAATCACATATAACTTGATGGCCGTAACTCCGATTTTAGTGATTCTCGAACCCACGATCTCGTAGCAGCGCGTAGATTATTATTATTCAGTTTGTTCTTATGTTTGGTGTGATGTTAATTCTGCCTATACATGTTTTGTTTGTATTGTTACGACTAGAAGTGAGGTCACGAGTCATCTGAAGATCATCCTGGTACCTGGAATCTCAAGTCCCAGGCAAGTTGTGCCCTTGATCACTTCTTTTTACCCAGTCATGTTCTTATTAATCATAATGATATGTATATGTTAATTTTGATGGGACCTAATAGGTTACCCCAGTTTGACTATCTTTATACCTTGATTACCACTGAACTTTTTGGGTAGTACTTGTTATTGCTTTATGTGGTTTTGGGTATGTAGATACATTATTCATGATTACACTATTATTATCAGTTTAATATTACTGTTCATGTTAAGATCATTATGTTAATTGGAACATGGAGCGACCACCTGGGAAAAACAGTGCTACCACAAGGGTGGTATGGGGTGCCCTTGGCTGATTAATTAGGAAAGCTAGTGAATGACTACCTTACCCAAAAGGGGCAAGGGCAGTAGGGGAGTGGTCAGTGTAGGGAGGTCCTTGGGTTGATTTTGCTGCGATGGCGGTCATGCGAGGGATCCCTGCATTGGAGTTTCCTATAAACTGTAGCGGGTTTTCTGAAGCTAGTGGAACTTTGTAAAGGCCTCGTAGTGTTACCCTGCCTCGCCTCCTCGGTAGAGGTGTATGGGAAGTCATGATCCCTTGGCAGATGGGTAACATGACTTGTGGGTAAAGATGCGCAACCTCTGCAGAGTGTAAAACTAGTATATCAGCCGTGCTCACGGTCATGAGCAGCTCGAACCCTCACATGATTAATTTATAGAATTAAATTCAATTTATCATTTGCATTGCATCACAGGTGTTGTTATTACTTTTGTCTACTACTTAACTGGGTTGGTACTTACTTATATTTAGTAACTGCTAATAAAATTTTGACCAACTTTAAAAGCAATGCTCAGCTTCAACCATCCTCTTTGGTAAGCCTTACACTACACATGAGCTCCCACCTTTGGTGAGTTCATACACATTATTCCCCACAATGCAACTTGTTGAGCTATGAACGTATGTGAGCTCACTCTTGCTGTCTCACACCCCCCACAGGTCAAGAACAGGTACCGCTGGATGAGGCGCATGGAGAATGCTGTGATGAGTTCGTGAGAGGTCTAGGCCGTCGTCTCCCAGTCAACCTTGGGTTGCTGGATCATTGTCTCCTTATGATGTAATTATCTATTTATTTTGTACAGAACTCCTATTATACGATAAAGATGTGACATTCGTTTTTGTACCATTATTCATCATATGTGTGAGACTTGGTCCCAGCACACCTGATGATTATTTCGCGCTTGGGTTTTGGACCCTCTAAAATCTAGGTGTGACAATGTCTTCAAGTTGCACTTTGCTCCCACCAACTGCTTTATAGAAACTATTTCTCTAAGAAGGCATCATTACGAGCGACAAACACTTTACCGCCAGTTTTATTGTAAAAATAATATCCTTTGGTTTTCCTTGGATGCCCCACAAAAAACATTTGTCCAATTTTGGAGTGAGTTTGTCTAACATCAAATGTTTGCATAAACTCTCACATCCCCAAACTTTGAGGAAAGACAATCTAGGACGTTTCCCAGTCCACATTCATATGAAGTCTTCTCAACAAACTTAGTTGGAACCCTATTTAGTGCAAGTGCAGCTATTTCAAGAGCATAACCCTAAAAAGATAGTGGAAGATTACCTTGGCTCATCATCGACCTAACCATTTCTAACAAGGTTCAGTTCTTCTGTTTAGATACCCCATTCCATTGAGGCGTTCCAAGCGGAGACAACTGTGGAACAATTTCACATTTCTTAAGATGATCATTAAATTCATGGCTCAAATATTCACCTCCACGATCTGATCACATAAATTTAATTGTATTCCCAAGCTGATTTTGTACTTCATCCTAAAATTCTTTGAACTTTTCAGACGATTCAGACTTGTGCCTCATTAGGTATATATATCCATATCTACTAAAGTCATCAGTAAAAGTATTGAAGTACTGAAATCTACATCTAGCTATTGAGCTCATTGGTCCACATACATCAGTATATACAAGTACCAACAAGCTATTAGCCCTATTACTATGACCAGTGAAGGGTGGTTTGATCATTCCCCCAAGCAAACAAGACTCACACATGTCAAGTGATTCAAAATCAAATGAGCTACGCAAAGCATCATTCTAGAGTCTTTTAATGTGTTTCTCATTTATACAACCTAAGTGACATTGTCAAATAAAAGTAGGATTTAAATCAGTCGATCGAGCCCTTTTAGTATTAATGTTATAGACAATTTTATCCTTAGAATAAAAACATACAATCCATTCACCAATGGAAAACGAGCAAAGAAAATATCATTATAATAAATAGAACAACACTTGTTGTTTATTACAATTTCATAACCATCTACTTCTTCCAAACATTTAGAAGAGATAATGTTCTTACTTAAGGAAGGAATGCAATAACAATTATTCAATTCCAAAACTAATCCTGAGGGTAACGATAAGTTGTAGGTGCCACCGCTATGACAACAACTCTTGCTCCATTGCCAACACATACAACCATCTCGCCTTTTGCAAAACTTCTAGTCTTTCTTAGTCCTTGCAATGATTTGCAAGTGTGAATCATTGATCTAGTATCAAATACCCATGATTCACTATAAGATGTAGCAACATTAATTTATATAACATTTATACCTAAAGGAGAAGTCTCACTTCTACTTCTTCTTGAGATCCTCTAAGTAATTCTTGTAGTTCCTTGACCAATGTCCTTTGTCATGAAAGTGGAAGCATTCATCATCGGGAGAAGGGCCAAACTTGCCCTTTACCTTAGGCCTAGAGCTCCTTGGGAACACATTTTCTCTTGCCTTTTCCTTGGGAGCCGGCCAATGCTTCCTCTTCATTCCAACATGGGCAAGTCGTCAATGCCAGAGCCAACCCAGTTTGGTTTTATCAATTAAGCAAGTCTTAAGTTCAACATTTTAATTTATGAAATCAACTCGATATAGTTGACCCTTTAACACTCCCTTAAAAGCAACTAAATCATCACTTCTTCCAAAAATGGTAACATCAACATTGGTAAATACACAATTGTAGCCCATATGACATAATTGAGAAACAGAAAGCAGCTTATAGCCTAAAGCATCTACAAGGAATACATTAGAAATGGAATGGTCAGGAGATATATAAATTTTACCCAGTCCTATTACCTAACCTTGATCCCCGTCCCTGAATGTGATTGCTTTTTGGGGATCATCATTTTTCTCATATGAGGAGAGCATCCTTTTCTCCCTGGTCATGTGGTTAGTGCATCCGCTACCAATTATCCAACTTGTTCCACTAGATGCATAAACCTACAACACAAATTTAGGCCTTGTTCTTAGGTACCCAAACGGTCTTGGGTCCTTTCACATTAGAAACAAGCACCTTGGGTACCCATACACAAGTCTTTAGACTCTTATGTCTACCCCCAACATAGTTAGCAACTACTCTACATGATTTTCTAGTAAGAACATAAGATGCATCAAAAGTCTTAAATGGCAGTTTTGGCTCAGTTGATGCATCAACTATCTTCTTTTTAGGCATTTTAGCAATTTTAGCATGAGAAGTAGAATGCCTAGAGCTAGGTGCTTCATTTGTATAAATATAAGCATGATGTTGAACATGAGAATTTCTAGCATGAGATTTTCTAAGAATCTAATGAGTAGGATAGTTCTCAGGATATAAAACGTAACCTTCTCTATCTTGCACCATAGGAGCTTTGCCCTTCACAAATTGAGTAATTTTGTTTCCTTGGGCATTAATTTTAGTGTTGTCTTTGCTCCCAGGTTGGAAGCCAACACCATCCTTAATACCAGGGCATCTCCCTTTATACAATATGCTGCGAGCAAATTTAAGTTTCTCATTTTCAAGTTCATGCTCAGTAATTTTAGCATTTAATTTTGCTATGTGACCATTTTGGTTTTTAATCAAGAAAGATGATCACTAATAGCATCAACATTGACATCTCCACATCTAATACAAATAGTAACATGCTCAACAGTAGATGTAGGGATATGGCTAGCATTCAATTCCTCAATCTTAGCAATCAAATTGACAATCTCAGATTTAAGACATGAAATTGAATAATTGCAAGTATTTAGATCATTAGTCAAGTTCTTGCATTTTTTCCTTTTCATGAACTAAGGCCTTTTCTAGCTTGACAAATTTCTCATGTTCCCTAGTGAGTAAATCTTCTTGGCATTCCAAGACATCATCCTTCTCATTAACGGACTTCACTAATTCATTAATTTTCTTAATTTGGCTAGGATTAAGGACTTTGAAAAGCAAGGGTATGTTTTCTTCATTATAACTAGAATTTCTTCATTAATGGTGGTTCTAGATTGTACCTTCTTTTTCCCTCCTTGGCCATGAGACACTTATGACCGATGTTGGGGAAGAGAAGGCCCTTGTTGACGACAATTTTGTTGCTGTCCTCATCGGAGGAGGAGTTGGTGGAGTTCTTGTTAGAGTCTCACTCTCTCCGGACATGCGCCTCACCACCCTTCTTCTTGTGGTAAAATATCTTCTCCTCCATCTTCTTATTTCCCTTCTTATCCTCGTCCTTGTCACTATCACTAGCACATGGACATTTGGCAATATAGTGACTGGACTTACCACACCGATAGCAAACCCTCTTGGAATGGGATTTGTAGTTATTCCCCTTCCATTGCTTGAGGATTTGCCGAAAGGTTTTGATGATGAGGGCCATCTCCTTATTGTCAAGCTTGGATGTGTCAATTTGGAGCCTCTTGCTTGGTATAGTTTCCTCCTTCTTTTCTTCTGTTGCCTTGAATGCAATGGGTTGTGGCTCGGAAGTGGAAGTGGCACATGATCCATGTTCTTGATGTGTTTGGAGTCTTTGACCATAAGTTCAAAGCTCACAAATTTACCAATCACCTCATCAGGAGACATCTCTACGTACCTAGGATTTTCGTGAATCAATTGTACTTGCGTAGGATTATGAAATACAAGTGACCTTAGGATTAACTTGATGATCTCATAGTTGTTTCACTTGGTGCTTCCGATGTTGTGGACTTGGTTCACCATTGTCTTGAGTTGGTTGTGCATGGCTTGTGGCTCCTCTCCTTTGTTGGTGATGAACCGTCCGAGTTCTCCCTTGATCATCTGTAATACTCAAAATTGTATACAAGGAATATATAGTGATTTCTTCATTGTGCCTCATTTGCATCATAAGAAAAGAGCACACACACAATTTAGAGATTAAGTCAAACAAATGATAAAAAAATGCATCAGCTGGAGTTTATATGTTTGTGCATTAAATAAAATAATAAGGATAAAAATACTAAGACAATAATTACTAGAAGATGGAGCTTAACCCTAAATTGAAATTTGGGGTTTTGAACAAAATGAGGAAAAGAGAAGGAATATGAAAACATGAATAATATATTTAAATAAATATTCTCAAACTTAATACTTTTAATTGCACAAATATGGTTTGAGAATGAATTGGTCACAAGTTTGAATTTAAATTAGGATTTAAATTTGAATTGGTGAAATAATGGGAAAAACAGAAAATATAAATAAAATAAAAGAGAAACTGTGCGCTGGGCCGGATTCCTCTCAGCTCGGCCCATTCCACATTTTTCCCTACACGCGCACGACCCATCTTCTTAGCGCAGTAGCGCGCCGACAAGGGAGCCCCACCGGGCAGTCTCCTGTGCGCGTTTGACCTGGTTTCCCCCGTTTCGCCGACCTGCGGGGCCCGCTTGGCAGACCCGTCTTCTTCCCCGACCGGTCTTCGCGGCGACGGAATCGCGCGCGCAACAACTCCGCGCGAGTCGGCCGGGACCATTGGCACCCGAACCCACGCCGGCTTCAAATGCGGACCCGAGCCCTTGACCCTCTCCTCATCCTCCTTTTCTCCCCAACTCCCCTCGTCTCGGCCGTTGTGTGCGCCGCCGCTGTACGCCATTGCCGCGGTGACTCGCCTCGTCAAACTTTCCACCGCGCCACTGTCTCGTGCCGTTTCGCCGCCAACCAAGGAGTACCGGAGCGCGGAGAAGCCGTTCGTGCCTCGCCGAGGTGCGGGAGACTGAGGAATCACCCATCCGCGTGCTCCGTCATCGCGGAGTCATCGGGCACCGCGAACCGGCCCTCCGCCTCGCCCATTGCCGGTATGTACGCCTTCCCTAGTCTCGCCAGTACCTAATCGAGATGTAGCACTAATTCAATTAGGGATTAGGGGCGGGAATCGCGATTCCGGACAACTCCGGCGAGGATGGAGAGTGGCGCCGCCGTGGGGAGCTCTGCTCCGCCGTTGGCATTCATTCCGCGGGTGAGCAATCAGGTTTGGTCCATTGATCTTGAGAGGAACGACGTAGATCGAGACGCGCATCCTGTTTTGGTCTAGTTAAATCGGTGTCGTGGGATCTAGATCCAAAGGCCCTTATCGCGTACCGGTTCAACTAATGAAGATCTAATCTAGGCCGTGGAAGTGAGATCGTGCGGTCCGCATAGAATGCTGGTTTATTTACACCTAAGTCTAATCCTGGGCGCTCGCAGTGGATCGGACAGCTCGCGGGAGCCGATATTGCTTCACTGGCTGATTTGCAAAAGAGCCCTTCGCTTATTAGGTAACTAACCCGCCATCCAGAGGGTATTATTCCCTGAGTCTATAAATTTATGCGAGCAGCCCCCTGCGCTTTCTGGAATTCGAGGCCCAGTCCAGAGGATTAGAAAATCAGAGAAATTAATTTAGAAATAGATTTTTAGTATTAAATTAATTGCAGAAACTTGTTTAATTCATAGAAAACTCATACGAACTCCAAATTGAGCCATTCCAATTTCTAAAATTTTGTAATAAGATTCTCTATCATTTAGTATCACTGTTTTGACATGAAAACAATAAGAAAATTAATTTATCATTTAATCCTATTTCAAGCACATTAAATCTTAGGAAATTCATAACTTGAAATCTATAACTCCAAATTTAATGAATCCAGTTCCTATGATCTCATTTTAATGTGTAGATTTTTACTGTATATTTTATTTACATGTTTGATGTGATGTTAATTTATGCTATACTATGTATGTATTGTGTTGATGCGAGTAGACGAGCAAGCCACTGTGGATTCTGAGGTTCAACAAGTAGAAGTAGCTGAGCAGGAGCTCATTGAAGGCAAGTTGTGCCCTTGATCACTTACTTTTCCCAGCCATGTTCATATTAATTTTAATGATCTGCATAGATTAATTTTGATGGGATCCTTTAGGTTACCCCAGTTTTGGTTATCTTTATACCTTGTTCACCCCTGAAATATTTTTGGGTAGTACCTGCTATTGCTTTATGTGGATTTGGGTATGAAGATACACTATTCATGATTATTCTGTTATTATCTTGTTATTATTACTGTTCATGTTAAGATCATTAAATTAATGGGAACATGGAGCGACCACCCGGGAAAACAGTGCTACCACAAGGGTTTAATGGGACGCCCTTGGCTGATTAACTAGGAAAGCTAGTGGAGGTCTTCCTTACCCGAAAGGGGCAAGGGCAGTAGGGGAGTGGTCAGTGTAGGGAGGTCCTTGGGTTGATTTTGCTGCGATGGCGGTCAGGCGAGGGATTCCTGCACTGGAGCTTCCTATAAACTGTAGCAGGATTTCTGAAGCTAGTGGAACTTTGTAAAGGCCTCGTAGTGTTACCCTGCCTCGCCTCCTCGGTAGAGGTGTATGGGATTGGCCGTCTCTTGGCAGATGGGTAACATGACTTGTGGGTAAAGATGCGCAACCTCTGCAGAGTGTAAAACTAGTATACTAGCCGTGCTCACGGTCATGAGCGGCTCGGACCCTCACATGATTAAATTATGGAACTTAAATTTAATTTGACATTTGCATCGCATTCGGGATTATTTTACTATTACTGTTCTTTATTATTATTAAGGTTTGGTATTTACTTACACTTAGTAACTGTTGGGGACTTGTTCTCAAATGCTTCGGATTAAGAACAAGGCAACATAAAAAGTGTTAAATGATAAAGTCCTTCGTCCTCTGAAACATTATTTCCCTTCGGAATATAATGTATTTCGGACGAAGATCATAAACAACATACCTTTATAAGCACAATAAATAATGATGAGAAACTTGTACGTAACATAAGAAGCAATATAAACATTTGAATATTATCACAACATCATTTCTATTTTATTATCATAGAAAAATAGAAATGATTTCAGTTTACAGGTGTACCTTCGGATTGCAGGAAGGTAAAAAGTACAAGGATGACGCAAAAGCAAATGCCAAGTCAGCGTGAACAGTACGGGAGTACTGTTCATCTATTTATAGGCGTGGGACGCAACCCATGTAAAATTACATTCATGCCCATTACATTTGCTAATGACTTATGGGAATCTATTGAGGCCTAAGTAGTCTTTTCATTTTTAAGTCGGTTCCCCTTTCTGCTATCGCGACGAAGCTTCCTGCGCATAGCTTCGGCTGTGCACCATCCTTCGTACAGCTTGGTAATCAGCCCGTCCTTCATCTCAATCCCCCTTCGTCTGGCTTAGGCTTCGTTCTGACCGTACTCCATGCTCATAATCTGAGTCCGAAGATACCTGCTCATATAATTCACTTGGAAAACTTTGTCAAATCTTATTTTTGAGGACCTTCGGAGGACGAAGGCCCCCAACAGTAGCCCCTCGCAATATTAATTTGTTAGCGATAAATTCAGATTGCGATATGGACGAAGGCCTTAAGCCGAAGGTCCGAAAAAACACCTTCCCTTTGCTAGGATAGCAAAAGTCACTGACACGCGGGACCACACAGTTTCCGTCATATCGAGTGTATAAATAGGAGCCCACCACATTTGATTTGGCACGCTCTCTTTGCCATCTGTTTTGCCTACTTATAAAGCTTTCTGCCCAAAAAATATTTGTTTTCTTTCCTAGTTTTAAGCTTCGGAAGCGAGAAGCAAGATTTCCGAAGGGATGTCTGAGGAGAAGAAGGCTGCTGTCGAAATGAAGCTAAGTCTCTCTGAAGAGAAGAACCTGGGCTTTCTTGAAGCAATGTCAAAGACCAATACAGAAAAAATCACCAAAGAGATTTTAGAAGGTTTATCTGAAGATACTGATGACAGCGACAGTTATGATGTAGAAAGCGGCGGGGGAGAGTCCGAAGATCGACCATGGCGGCCAAGTCACTCAGTTTTCGGGAAAACCACTATTAAGCAGAGTCATATTGACAATATGAAGGGGAGATATTTTCGAGATGTATCTATTGTGAGGGCTGATGCTGGAGAAAAAACCTCTCCTACCCCCGAAGAGAATGAGGTCGTGATCTTCCGAAGCTTTCTCAAGGCTGGGCTTCGGTTCCCCCTAAGCAGCTTTGTTGTCGAAGTCCTGAAGACATTTCAAATTTACCTCCACCAAATTACTCCCGAAGCTATCATAAGAATGGGAATCTTTGTCTGGGCTGTGAGAAGCCAAGGTTTAGAACCAAATGCTAAAAGCTTTTGCAAAATTCATGAGTTGATATACGAGACGAAGCCCTGGGGGAAAGAACAATATCACAACAACTTTGGTTGTTACAGCTTCGGTGCCCGCTCCGGTTCAAGCTGTCCCGTGCCAACTTTTCGGAAGAGGTGGCCCGGTGCCTGGATGACAGAATGGTTCTATGTAAAGAATGACTTGACAGCGCAGGAAGATGTTAAGAGTATCATTATGCGCCCTATCTGGCAACGCTTCGGACTCCGAAAGCCGAAGGTTGAAATGGATGAAGCGGCTGAAGAGTGCCAAAGAGCCTTCGGTGTAATCTGCTCCTTTATTGGGACAAGGGATTTGGTCCAAGAGCATATTGCCTTCAGAGTTTGGCCACTTACAGGAAAGTGGGAAATGCCGAAGGAGACCATCAAAGAATCTGACGAAGGTGGACTGGTCAGACTAAAATACACATTCAAATACGGAGATAAGTTTGTTGAACCGGATGACGACTGGTTAAAAAGCATTGAAACCTTAAGTGACGAACTGCTTGGGGTATACTCGAAGGCCGAGAATACTGCATTATCAGCAGCCTTCGGAGGCCGAAAGAAGAAGAGGCTCAACCGGGTATTTGATGCAATCGGGTTTGTCTACCCTGACTATCATTATCCGGTGCCAGGCCGCAAAAGAAAAAATACTTCTCCTGCAAAAGAAGTTGCCTCAGGTGCTTCTAGTGAGCCAGCGCCGCAAAGAAAAAAGATAAAGGTGCTCACCCACCGGGCACGTTTTATTGAACCAGCCACAGTGCCTGAGTTTATTGGTGAAGTCTCTTTGGCCACTGAAACTACAGAACCAGCTCCAATGCCGAAGATCGAAGAAAAAACTGAAGCACCTTCAGCAGAGAAGGCAGAAAAACCGGGAATTGAAGGACCAAAAATATTGGAAATCTTAAGTCCTTCAGCAAGTGTTGAGACAATAAAAAATCAAAAAGGGTCCATCGGTGACTCCAAAAAGAAAAAGAATGGTGAACGTGCTAGATGTTTTGGAGACAATTAAGTCTTCAAGCATAACACCGAAGAAGACTGTTGAAACTTCGAAAACGGAGACTGAAATCTTTGCTGCTGAAGCTCCAAGGCAACAATCTGAAACTGAAGCTGGACCTTCAGAGCCCACGAAGGTAAAACCGTTGGAAACCGAGGAAGAAAAAATGATGGAGCCAATTTTAATTGAAGAGATCAGTACTGCTGCCCCCGAAGCATCCCCCAAAGTCCTTGATTATATTGTTCGACATGCTTCGGGGAAGAAGTTAACAGAAGAAGAAATTTTTGAAGCTAATCACTATGCAAAAGAATTGAAATATCCGAAGGGGGCACTAGTGTTCAATGGTACAAATGAAGAAGATTTCCTATACTGCCTCCCGGATAACAAAGAACTACTTGTCTGCCGGGAAATGGCCCGAAGCATGGGGTTTCCGAAGCTGGAGGCTGGCCTCTGCGCAATGACAAAGGACGATCTTGCGGACAGCCTTGCGTATAATAGCCTGAAGGTACGAGATCTGCGCGTTTGGAAACTTTATGATTTGAAATCTATTGCTTTATTCTTATACCAACTTTTTACATATAGGGTTTAATACTAAGCAACGCGCTGAGAGCGCAAAAGAATGCCGAAGACGAGAGCTATGAAATTGCTTTCAACAACCTTCGAACGGAGGTTATCAAACTAAGGAACGAAGCTCTGGAAAAAGACAAAATTCTAGTTACATTGATAGATAAAATAAAGGAGAACGAAGCTGCGTCCAAAGCACAAGTTGCAGCTCAAAAGCACGAGATTGACGATCTTCAGAAGCAATTGGCCCGAGTTAAAGAAGAACGCATACTTGAAGAAACGAAGCGAGAACTTAGCGACCAATGGGCAAATCATTTAGAAGGAACTGTCGAAGAGCTTCGTTCGTCAAAGAAAAGATGCTATGACAAATCTATAGAATGTGTTAAGAAAATGAAAACTAGTTTCGCCAGCGTTGGCGCATTTTCGAGTGAAGAAAACTTTACGAGAGGCAACCCCGAAGGCCCTATTGAATGGATTAGCCACGAAGCTGAGGCCTTCGAAGAAATTTTAAATAGCCGTGGAGATATATGTGCTTTTTCGGGTGCTAGGGGAATTGCCACCATTTTGGAGAAGAAGGGCTGTGAGCATGTAAAGATTCTGGCGCAATCCGAGGCTGCTTTGTCCTTCGAAGATGCAAAAGATCCTTCGGCCGAATCTAGCATGGTTGGTGGAAAATTTTTCACTGATGTCTGGGATAATGGTGGCCGAGAAATGGCCCGAGAGATTATTCAGAGAAGCGAGAAGGGCATTCACGACGCTAGAGAAGTAGCTAAGGCCGCTGACAAAAGCTCAGAGCCCGAAGGGCAAATAGGTATCAACTAGTGGTTTTTATTATGTTGTAATTTTTAATTTTAAACTTCGTTCGCAAATTGTAATAGAAATGTAGCTGTATTCTGTCCTCCCTCAGATCCTACTAAAGCGTCTCCGGGCCCTCCCCCGAAAGATGACGACGAAATTAAAAAGATGGCTGAAGCTATCATGGATCAAGTTGTCCATCAACTTTTGAACGAAGCTGCTGAAGTAGTACTTAGGGAAGACTAGGTGTTATTGTAAAAATATTTGAAATATAATGTGTGGTATCTTGTAACCCTGAATGTAATATATTTGCTTTTAATGATTCGATCCTTTACGATGCATGAAACTTTACATACGTACCGTTTTTGAGCCTTCGGCGAAAAAACACCTTCCCTTCTTTTCATGCTTCGTGAAGATAGAAAAACTGTTATGCATCACAACAATGTCCATAGTGCTCTGATGAAGAATATCCAAGCTTCGTGAAAACATTCTCCGAAGCTATATTCCGAAGATCAATATTGTATCCCCTTGTGACTTAGCACGATTTTCACTTTCTCAAAGCATTGTTCCGAAGGTCGATACAGTGTCACCCTCTTTTGCCATATGCAACATGATGTATGATGCTTATGCTATGCAAAATGATGTGATGATGTTATGTTTTGTAGATGACATTTGTTCCGAAGATACACACACATATTCGTAAAACACACAATCTTTTTATATCAGCGCTGACTTTTCGCTGTAAGCCTCCCTTAGGAGCTTCTTCGCCTTTTACTTCAGCGGAATCAGCATTGACTTTTCGCTGTAAGCTCTGCATTCCCTTAGGAACGACTTTGGAGCTTCTTCGCCTTTTACTTTTGGCGGAATCAGCGTTGACTTTTCGCTGTATGCTCTGCATTCCCTTTGGAACGACTTTGGAGCAGAAAACTTACACTGCGCTCCCTTCGGAACGGCTTTTGGTAACTTCGGCAAACTTACTCTGCGTTCCTTAGAACGACTTTTTGTTGCTTCGAAAAATTTTCGATAATTTGAAGGTCCTCTTTGTTATCGCAAATCTTTAAATTTCAACAACTTAAGCCTGTGAAGAAAATATATTTTCCTTGTGGAAATGAGCGAAATTGTTTACATGAAACCTAAACAATGTCCTTTATTATACGGAAAATAAAACTGAATGAAAAAGATTACTATCAAGATAGGATATTTGTCAATAGATGTGCTTTGACTCTGGCACAGTGCTGTTGACTGTGCGAGCTTCGGACTGTTCTCTGAAGTCCCTTTGGTGTGGAGCATATTGGCTCCCTTCTGGCTGCTGGCCTTGTTGCAGTGGTGGTGGAGGCGGAAGTTGTTGCCAGGAAGCTTGAGGTTGACTCGCCGAAGCAACAGAAACTGCAGGGTGATTGCCTACATACTCTGGGATGTAAGGCGAATGATACAAAGCAGTGTGCATGACCTGCTTCGGCTGAGCCTGTTGTGCTGCAGCTTCGGCTATTTCCTTTTGCTTCTGGATGGTAACATGGCACATCCTGGTGGTATGGCCTTTGTTCTCACCACAAAACAAGCAAAAAATTCTTCTTGGCTGATTGCCAAATCTTCCGCCGAAGCCCCTGGCACCTCTGCCTCTCGGAGCTGGTGGTCGGAAGGAGCCTTGCTGTTGCCCCGAAGTCTGTGAAGAACACTGTGGCCTTTACTGTTGGCTCCCTGTATCATCATTTTGGGTAGAGCTATGAATTGATCTAACGTGTCTCGGATAGAACCTCCCTCCGAAGCCCCTGGTCATTTCAGAAAACCTGAAAGCCTCCTCCCTTCTTTGGCGAAAATCATTATCGGCCCGAATGTACTCGTCCATCTTCTGGAGCAGCTTCTCCAAAGTTTGAGGAGGCTTCCTAGCGAAGTACTGAGCTGACGGTCCTAGCCGAAGTCCCTTGATCATGGCCTCAATGACAATTTCATTGGGCACTGTTGGTGCCTGTGCCCTCAAACGCAAGAACCTCCGGACGTACGCCTGAAGGTACTCTTCGTGATCCTGGGTGCACTGGAATAGAGCTTGAGCCGTGACCGGCTTCGTCTGGAACCCTTGGAAACTGGTTAACAACAAGTCCTTCAGCTTTTGCCACGAAGTGATCGTTCCTGGCCGAAGGGAGGAGTACCAGGTTTGAGCAACACTCCTGACAGCCATAACAAAAGATTTGGCCATGACCGCAGCATTGCCACCATACGAAGATACTGTTGCTTCGTAGCTCATCAAAAACTGCTTCGGATCTGAGTGGCCATCAAATATGGGAAGCTGAGGCGGCTTGTAGGACGGAGGCCAAGGTATAGCCTGCAGCTCAGCGGACAGAGGAGAAGCATCATCGAAAACAAAATTCCCATGATGGAAATTGTCATACCAGTCATCTTCATTGAGGAAACCCTCCTGATGAAGGTCTTGGTGCTGAGGCCTTCGGTGTTGCTCATCCTGAGTAAGATGACGAACCTCCTCAGAGGCTTCGTCTATCTGCCTTTGCAATTCAGCTAGCCTGGCCATCTTTTCCTTCTTCCTTTGGACCTGTTGATGAAGCATCTCCATGTTTCTGATCTCCTGGTCTAGCTCATCCTCTTGTGTCGGGCTAACGGCCTTCCTCTTCTGGCTTCGGGCCTCCCGAAGAGAGACAGTCTCCTGATTGGGGTCCAGTGGTTGCAGAGGTGCAGGCCCAGTTGCTGAAGCTTTCTTCGGCGCCATAGCGAAGGTTTATGATCGCCGAAGGTGTTCAAAAACTTGAAGAGTGGAAGTGGGTTCACCGGAGGTGGGCGCCAATGTTGGGGACTTGTTCTCAAATGCTTCGGATTAAGAACAAGGCAACATAAAAAGTGTTAAATGATAAAGTCCTTCGTCCTCTGAAACATTATTTCCCTTCAGAATATAATGTATTTCGGACGAAGATCATAAACAACATACCTTTATAAGCACAATAAATAATGATGAGAAACTTGTACGTAACATAAGAAGCAATATAAACATTTGAATATTATCACAACATCATTTCTATTTTATTATCATAGAAAAATAGAAATGATTTCAGTTTACAGGTGTACCTTCGGATTGCAGGAAGGTAAAAAGTACAAGGATGACGCAAAAGCAAATGCCAAGTCAGCGTGAACAGTACGAGAGTACTGTTCATCTATTTATAGGCGTGGGACGCAACCCATGTAAAATTACATTCATGCCCATTACATTTGCTAATGACTTATGGGAATCTATTGAGGCCTAAGTAGTCTTTTCATTTTTAAGTCGGTTCCCCTTTCTGCTATCGCGACGAAGCTTCCTGCGCATAGCTTCGGCTGTGCACCATCCTTCGTACAGCTTGGTAATCAGCCCGTCCTTCATCTCAATCCCCCTTCGTCTGGCTTAGGCTTCGTTCTGACCGTACTCCATGCTCATAATCTGAGTCCGAAGATACCTGCTCATATAATTCACTTGGAAAACTTTGTCAAATCTTATTTTTGAGGACCTTCGGAGGACGAAGGCCCCCAACAGTAACTGCTAATAAAATTTTGACCAACATATAAAAGCAATGCTCAGCTTCAGCCTCTATTTCATTGATCAGCCTTACACTTCAGGAACTCCCACCCTTGGTGAGTTCATGCCACATTATTCCCCATGACTTGTTGAGCTATGAACGTATGTGAGCTCACTCTTGCTGTCTCACACCCCCCACAGGAGAAGAACAGGTGGTCGAAGAGGAGCCGCCTAACACTGAGGCATTCGACTTGATCTAGGTGGCGTTTCTCAGTTGACATTGGCGCCAGCGATCCTTAGTTCGTTTTACATTTATTCTTTTATTTTGTAATAAGTCTTCCGCTATGTAATAAATACTCTGATGTATTGCGACATTCATCTCTATACACTCTGTTATTATATATGTTGTCTTCTTGGCGCATGTATGAGATGCACCCGGCTTTGTTCCTTAAAACCGGGTGTTACATCATCTCCCTCTTGGTGATCTTGGCAACCTGATCACCTTCGTGCGCCGTCTTGAGCACGTCACAAATTTCTTTTGCGCTCTTTAACCCTTGCACCTTTTTATACTACTCCCTACACAAGGAAGCGAGGAGTATGGTGGTGGTTTGAGAGTTAAAGTGTTGGATTTGGACGACCTCATCCATATCATAGTCCTCATCTCCAACCTGTGGAGCATGTTCACCAAACTAAAAAATTATATCCCAAATACTTTTGTGGAGTGAGGTTAGGTGATGCCTCATTTTATCACTCCACATAGCATAATCATCACCATCAAATTGAGGTTGTTTGCCTATAGGGACCAAAAGTAATTGCACATGTTTTGGAATGTGAGGGTAACAAAAAGGAATTTGGTTACTCTTTTTGTGCTCTTGGCGCTTGGAGGAGGTTGATTCAACAACCGAGGTCGATGGCATGGAGGAGTCGGTCTCATAGTAGACCGTTTTCTTCTTCTTCTTCTTCTCCTTTTTCTTTCTTCTTATGTGACTTGGTGGAGCTGGTGGATTCTTTCTTATGCTCCTTGTGCTTGTGCTTGTCGTCGGACGATTTCATCCCTCCCGATGACACCTTGTCTTCAGGCTTGGATCCCAACGGCTCGGGTTTTCCTCCTACGACACCTTCTCGTCCTTAGCGTGTTCACGTGATATCACTTCGAGTTGTTAGACTCTAGTAAAGTGATGGGCTCCGATACCAATTGAAAGTCACCTAGAGGGGGGTGAATAGGTGAAACCTAAAAAATATAAACTTTGAACACAAACTTCACCTGAGGTTAGCGTTAGAATGAGTATTAATGAAATTGGAGTGCAGAAGAGAAGTTCTTGCTACGAGTTTCTCAATCAATGTGAATAACTTTTGGAGCCAACTCAAAACTATTGCAAGCAAGAGAACTAGAGATGGGACAGGAAAGAAGCAAATCGCAAAGATTGTGATTAATGCAAAGACACGACAATTAATTTCTTGAGGTTTGGTTCCAAAGAACCTACTCCCCATTGAGGAGTCCACGTAGGATGTGTCTCTTTCAATCCTTTCCCCTCTCACACGGTCACGGAGACATGATGAGTTTGCTTCACTATCAAAGGGACACTAAGTCCCGCAAGGATCTCCACACAAAGTATTCAGAGTCTCTTGTCTTACTTTACAATCAAGAGAATGAGAATGGGAGTGAGAATGTGAAAGCTCAAATCAGGAACACAAGAACTCATAACTTTCTCTGCTCTAGCCGCTAAGTCACTCAAATGCACAAATGCGGCGCAGAATTGGCTTTGAATTTGTGTAGAGGTTGCACTTAATGTGTAGTAGGTTGGAGTGAGTCTTGTGTCTTAAATGTGCTAGTCGGGGGGTATTTACAACCCCCAACTACCAATAAAGCCTTTGGAAATTTCAGCCAAAAAGTTGTCTACGCAGTGGTGCAACAGATCGTGAACAGTGTAGGTCCGGTGCACCACCGTACCATGAATAGTGGTCTAGTAGGTGACCGTTCTGATTTTTACAGGCGACCTTTGATCCTTGTCAAATGGTCGGGTGCACCACCGGACCGGTCCGGTGCGCCTACTCCAAATTTCCTAAGACTAGTGTGTCCAGTAAAAATACCTTTGGACCGAGTCCGTGCACACCGGACCGGTCTGGTGCGCCACCGGACGGTCCGGTGCCCTTAGCAGCAGTCAAGATTTTCTTTATTTTGTCCAATTCTTCTCCAAATATTTTTTACTATCTTCGAAAAGGTCCCATGACTTAGAAAAACATTTATAGTGACACTCCAACTAGTCTAAGTCACATTTCTTGGACCTTTTCTTCTCTCTTTCTCAGAAACCTATTTTGCTCAAACTAGCTCCAAAAGAGTGTTTGATATGACCACGCCATCAAGCAACACGTTACAACCCCCAAGTCATACTACATCAACTCAAGTACAACCAACATCATCACCGACCCAAGTCTTTGATGGACCAATTACACGTAGCCGAGCTAAGAAGCTACAGCAAGAGGTGCACGCGCTACTTTATGAATTTCGATTAAACACTAATGAGAATTTTATGCTACCTAAGTCGTGTATGTTGATATTACTTAGGTTCACCAAAGAGGAAGGACAAAACATATCAAAGGCAAATCAACAAGAAGAGCTATGTCCGAGTCAGTCCAGCGCTACAGAACCGTCCAGAAGAAACAGTCATATCTTTTGATTCCCAAAAGCTATGAAGGTCCATAAGTACTTTTCGGAAAGCTCTTGAAGTCTAGTTTCCAATGCTTCTAAAGCCGACTTAACCACATCTACCAGAAAGGCAGCCGACCTACTTTAGTGCTGACTGGTCAGAAGGTCAACAGTCTGCTTGATGACCAAGTTTTCGTATTAAACTGCATCATTCTACGAAGTTTCATTAAGCATGCTATATATGGTGAGAAAGCTTATCAAGTTAGCTTTCCAATGCAACCAGTCCCACGTCATTTGAAGATTCCTAGAAGAAGTTATTGCCAAAATACTGAAGGCTGCGCAGAAGTCAAACAGCCACACGGAAATCAGCTCTGCAGATCTTCCGAAGAGGCTCCTTCACATTAGCTCGTGAAAATACTTTTGTTTTGTGTTTATACCTCGCTAAGGCTGGTTGTTACTAGTATAAATACCCCCCTATGTCTATGATGTAAGGCAACTTATGATAATCTAAAACAGAACCCCTTTGTTCAGCTGTGTGCTAACAAATATTGAGAGTGATCTCTACCCCTTTGCTCTTGTGAATTCCTTCACGGGATTGCAGAAGCGGCGGCTTCATCCGCTCCCAATTGGTGCTCCTACTCCCTTCAAGGTCTCCTCGATTGATTGTAGGCTGTGTTGGTTGGTTCTTTGAGAGTATGGTTGGGCGAATCCTCGATTCAGGCTACCAATTAAAGACGGTGGTTGGCTTCGAGTTTTATTTGTCAGGTTGCACTAGTTATCGCTGCTTGCAGCAAGTTATCTTGGCTTCTTTGAAGCTAGTTATCTGAAGATTGATCCTATGTCGTGAAGATCGGGCATCGTGACGCATCATCTGGTATCAAAGCCTCAGTTGCCACGGTAGGATTCTTTACCCTTAGCTACATATATTTTGTGTTCGTCCTATCCACCAAAAAGCCATAAAATATTTGTCATAGCCCTTTGTTTCAATCTGTTGTTCCAGTGAGTTTTGTTAAGTTTCAGTCCTTAGAGTCTTTGTTTAGTTGCTGGTCACTCTATCCTTTGTGTTCCCTTTGAGTCTCTTATATATATCTAAAAATATCCATAAAAAGAAAAATCTGAAAACTCTCATCATTTCCTTCGCGTTAACTTTGATCCTATTTAAGTTATAGCTGCTGGTTGAGTTCTTTGTTAAAGTATTATAAAGTGTGCAATATCATATCAGATCTCTATGTTTAGTTCGATAAAAAAAAGAGTATCGAAAAAAAGAGAAGAAAGAAAAGTACCAAAAAAAAGTGTTGAACAAGATTGTGAAAGAAACATAGAACAATCATTTTGTTTATGTGCACAAGTGCTGAAAATTTTTATCAAGTTGTTCAACCAGCTTGCTGTTATCATTTGGTGCAAAATTTTGGTTGGATCTGATTGCAACACTTGCATTCCAATCATACTCCTTGTCTGCATCAAATCTGAAATTTCTTGCGCGTGTGTTTGATCTATTTGCGTCCCTCGTATCTTGTGGTCAGCACTAGGCAGGGAACTTCTAGTTGGATGGTTATTTAACTTTACAACAACTTGGATTCAGATTGCATTCCTTGTTTACTATTCCCCCACCAAGCTCCACATATAAGCCATCGTAATCGGTACTCTGGTCTTGTATTCGCTTAACCATCACTTTCTTGTTACCACCACACATTTTTCTTGCAACCCGCAGGGACCTCATAAGAGCTTTGGTTGGTAAGAGTGGTGAGGTTGTGAGATTCTATATAGCTTCATATTCCACCTATATTTGTTGCCCTGTTGCCACTAACTTCGCAGGAAGATGGATCCCAACGTTGAGATTGAAGAATGTGTCACCCTGATACAATTCAATGAGCTCAAACAAAGCATAGAAGCCAAGCAAGATCTGCTGGCACAAGATCTTCAGACACTTATGGCTGAAATCCGAGGTTGTCATCGACTCCCCGACGGTGTAAGAAACCATGATGAAGATGGGGAAGAAGATGAAGGAAATTATTCTAGAAGAGCAAGCGAACATGGGAGGAGAAATCAAGGTGCTGCATATGGTAGAGGAAGAGGCCAGAATCGAAGAAATAATGACAATGAAGAATCTAAATTTGGGGATGATCAGTCTCAACATCACCATGGTCGTCGTCATCATAGAGGTGTCAACCAAGAAGAGAGATTTGGGAAACTTAAGTTTACCATGCCAAAATTTGATGGTAGATCTGATCCTAAAGATTATTTCACATGGGAATTAAAGGTGGAGAAAATCTTCCGCCTACATAATTATTCAGAGGAGAAGAAACTCGCAATGGCATCTCTTGAGTTTGAGGGATATGCTCTGATTTGGTGGGAGCAACTTCTTCGTGATCGTGAAGAAAATGGAGAGGACCCTATTGTTACTTGGCAAGAGATGAAGCAAGAAATGAGAATTCGTTTTGTGCCGAAGCATTATCGGCGTGATCTTTTTGATAAATTGCAGAATTTGAGGCAAGGAAGTTTCTCTGTTGAGGAGTATTATAAGGAGATGGAGAAGGCCATGATTAGAGCCAATGTGTATGAAGATGAAGAGCAAACCATTGCACGTTTCATGGCTGGGTTACACCGCAACATTCAGCGTATTGTTGAGTTTCAGCCGTACCAAAGTCTTATTGATTTGGTACATCGAGCCACCAAAGCTGAACGCCAGCTGCAACAAGATGCTAAGAGCAGCAAGCCCTTGTCATATGGTGCACGAACCATGACTGGAGGAAGCAAATCGATCTCAAGGTTTACTGCTGCATCCTCAGCAACAAAAGGTTCAACTGGAGGCTTGCGATCCAATATTCAAGGCAATTCTAGTGGAAAGAACGGTGCTACTCCAAACACGAGTTATAAACCAGCTGCATCCACTTCAACATCAGTGGGTTCAACAACCAAGAGTAGTGGTATTCAGTGCTTCAAGTGTGGAGGTCGTGGTCATGTCATAAAGGAGTGTCCAAATAATCGTGTGATCCTTGTGACTGATGATGGAGAATATACATCAGCTAGTGAAGAGGAAGCTGAAGCAGGAAATGAAGATGACATTGATAAATCTGAAGAACATACGGGATGTGAATTTGAGCATGGTACTACTCTTGTGGTTACACAAATCTTGAGTGTTCAAATGAAAGAAGCTGAAATTGGACAGCGACATAATCTTTTTCAAACACGAGCAAAAATGCAAGACAAAGTAGTAAAGGTGATCATTGATGGAGGGAGCTGCCATAATCTTGCAAGTCGTGAGATGGTTGAAAAGCTTGGTTTGAAGTTACAGCGACACCCTCATCCATATCATGTCCAATGGCTGAATGAATCGGGAGATATCAAGATTGGTTATAAAGTGAAAGTTCCGTTCAAGATTGGAGAGTATGTTGACATAGTGGAGTGTGATGTTGCACCCATGTCTGTGTGTCACATGCTGCTAGGAAGACCTTAGCAATATGACCGATATTCTCAACATTGTGGAAGAACAAATCAATACACGCTAGATCTAAAAAGGAGAAAGTTTGTACTCAAGCCTATGACCCCTCAACAAATCATGGCTGAACACTTACAAAAGAAAACTGAAATTAGTACAACAAGTAGAGGAGGAGAAGAGCAAAAGAAATTGAGTGCCATCCACAATTCGGTGAGTGAGTGCTACAAGCCAAATTCCAAAGATAAAAAGAAGGAAGAGGGAGAACATCTAGTTATGCTAGCCACGAAATCTGAGCTGAGAGAAGTGAGGAACAACCCATATCAAGTGCTCTTTGTACTTGTGAACAAAGATGTTTTGATTTCTCCTAACGACATAACATCTCTTCCTAGTGTTGTGGCTGATCTTTTGCAGAACTATGAAGACGTATTTCCACAAGAAACACCGGCTGGACTACCTCCAATTCGAGGGATTGAGCATCAAATCAATCTTATTCCAGGGGCTGCACTTCCTAATCGTCCACCATATCGAACCAATCCCGAAGAAACTAAGGAAATACAAAGGCAAGTACAAGAACTTCTTGATAAAGGTTTTGTTCGTGAAAGCTTAAGCCCTTGTGCTGTTCCTGTGATTTTAGTACCTAAGAAAGATGGATCTTGGAGGATGTGTGTTGATTGTAGAGCTATAAATAATATTACCATTCGCTATCGCCATCCTATTCCACGACTAGATGATATGCTTGATGAATTAAGTGGTTCCACAATTTTTACTAAAATTGATTTGAGAAGTGGATACCATCAAATAAGAATGAAAACTGGAGATGAATGGAAGACTGCATTTAAAACAAAATTTGGGTTGTAAGAATGGTTAGTGATGCCCTTTGGGTTAACTAATGCTCCTAGTACCTTTATGAGATTAATGAACCATGTCTTAAGAACTTTCATTGGAAAATTTGTTGTTGTCTACTTCGATGATATTCTAATTTACAGCAAGACTTTTGATGAACATGTGAAACACATTCGACAAGTTTTAGATGAGCTAAGAAAGGAGAAATTATTTGCTAATCTTGAGAAGTGCAGTTTTTGCATAGACCATGTTGTGTTTCTTGGCTTTGTTGTTTCAGCAAAAGGAATAGAGGTGGATGAATCCAAGGTGAAAGCCATCAAGGATTGGCCAGCTCCAATGAATGTAAGTCAAGTAAGAAGTTTTCATGGTCTTGCTGGGTTTTATAGAAGATTTGTGTGAGATTTCAGTACTATCGCTTCTCCTTTAAATGAATTGACAAAGAAAGGTGTTGAATTTAAATGGGGAAACTCACAAGAAGATGCTTTTCAAGAATTGAAGAAACGTTTGACTGAAGCACCTGTACTTATTCTTCCTGATTTCACTAAAACTTTTGAAGTAGAATGTGATGCTAGTGGGATTGGGATAGGAGGAGTTTTAATGCAACAAGGAAAACCTATAGCATATTTTAGTGAAAAATTGGGAGGTGCTCAATTAAATTATTCTGTGTATGACAAAGAATTGTATGCTTTGGTCCGAGCGCTTGAAACATGGCAGCACTACTTATGGCCAAAAGAGTTTGTTATTCATTCCGATCATGAAGCTTTGAAGTATTTGAAAGGGCAAGCCAAACTGAACCGTCTCCATGCCAAATGGGTTGAGTTTATCGAAACATTTCCATACATTGTGAAATATAAGAAAGGTAAGGACAATGTGGTCGCTGATGCCTTGTCTCGAAGGAATGTGTTGTTGAATCAACTAGAGGTAAAAGTTTTGGGTCTTGAAAATTTGAAAGAAATGTATAATGATGATCCTGAATTTTCAGAACCATACAATCATTGTAAAGATGGAAAAGGTTGGGAAAAATATCATATACACGATGGATTTTTGTTTAGAGCTACCAAACTTTGTGTACCAAATTCTTCGGTTAGATTGCTTTTATTACAGGAGTCACATGGAGGAGGTCTAACAGGTCATTTTGGACAAAAGAAGACTTATGAACTGCTCAGTGATCATTTCTATTGGCCCAAGATAAGGAGAGACGTCATCAGATTTGTGGAGCGTTGTGTCACCTGTCACAAAGCTAAGTCAAAACTGAACCCTCATGGTTTATATACTCCTTTACCCACTCCTAAAATTCCTTGGGAAGACATAAGCATGGATTTTATTTTAGGGCTGCCGAAGACTCAAAAACAGAGAGATTCTATTTTTGTTGTGGTTGATAGATTTTCAAAAATGGCTCATTTTATTCCATGCAACAAGAGCGACGATGCTTCACATGTTGCCAATTTGTTTTTCAGAGAAATCGTGAGACTACATGGAGTGCCCAAAACCATCGTATCTGACCGTGATGTGAAGTTTGTGAGCTATTTTTGGAAGACATTGTGGACAAAGCTTGGGACTAAACTTTTGTTCTCCACCACATGCCACCCCCAAACTGATGGCCAAACTGAAGTGGTGAATCGTACATTGTCAATGCTGCTGCGAACAATGGTAAAGAAGAACTTGAAGGATTGGGAGAAATGTTTGCCACACGTGGAGTTTGCTTATAATAGGGCAGTACATTCTACAACTAATTTATACCCCTTCGAAATTGTATATGGGTTCAAACCTATTGCTCCGATAGATTTGTTGCCCCTTCCATTGCAGGAAAGAACTAATATGGAAGCTTCCAAGCGTGCTGTATACATAAAAAAGATACATGAGAAGACCAAGGAAGCAATTGAGCTCAAAGCAGTGCGCAAGGCAGCAAGCATGAACAAGCATAGGAAGAAAGTGTTATTTGAATCGGGTGACTTGGTTTGGATTCACTTACGCAAGGAGCGTTTTCCTGATCAGCGCAAATCCAAATTGATGCCACGAGGGGATGGTCCATTTCGTGTTCTTACCAAGATCAATGATAATGCATACAAGATAGATCTTCCACCAAGCTATGGCGTGAGCAACACGTTCAATGTTGCTGACCTCTTACCATATACAAGTGAAGACATTTCAGAGTCGAGGACGACTCCTTTTCAAGGGGAGGAGGATGATATGACCACGCCATCAAGCAACACGTTACAACCCCCAAGTCATACTACATCAACTCAAGTACAACCAACATCATCACCGACCCAAGTCTTTGATGAACCAATTACACGTAGCCGAGCTAAGAAGCTACAGCAAGAGGTGCACGCGCTACTTTATGAATTTCGATTAAACACTAATGAGAATTTTATGCTACCTAAGTCGTGTATGTTGATATTACTTTGGTTCACCAAAGAGGAAGGACAAAACATATCAAAGGCAAATCAACAAGAAGAGCTATGTCCGAGTCAGTCCAGCGCTACAGAACCGTCCAGAAGAAACAGTCATATCTTTTGATTCCCAAAAGCTATGAAGGTCCATAAGTACTTTTCGGAAAGCTCTTGAAGTCTAGTTTCCAATGCTTCTAAAGCTGACTTAACCACGTCTAGCAGAAAGGCAGCCGACCTACTTTAGTGCTGACTGGTCAGAAGATCAATAGTCTGCTTGATGACCAAGTTTTCGTATTAAACTGCATCATTCTACGAAGTTTCATTAAGCATGCTATATATGGTGAGAAAGCTTATCAAGTTAGCTTTCCAATGCAACCAGTCCCACGTCATTTGAAGATTCCTAGAAGAAGTTATTGCCAAAATACTGAAGGCTGCGCAGAAGTCAAACAGCCACACGGAAATTAGCTCTGCAGATCTTCCGAAGAGGCTCCTTCACATTAGCTCGTGAAAATACTTTTGTTTTGTGTTTATACCTCGCTAAGGCTGGTTGTTACTAGTATAAATACCCCCCTATGTCTATGATGTAAGGCAACTTATGATAATCTAAAACAGAACCCCTTTGTTCAGCTGTGTGCTAACAAACATTGAGAGTGATCTCTACCCCTTTGCTCTTGTGAATTCCTTCGCGGGATTGCAGAAGCGGCTGCTTCATCTGCTCCCAATTGGTGCTCCTACTCCCTTCGAGGTCTTCTCGATTGATTGTAGGCTGTGTTGGTTGGTTCTTTGAGAGTGTGGTTGGGCGAATCCTCGATTCAGGCTGCCGGTTAAAGACGGTGGTTGGCTTCGAGTTTTATTTGTCAGGTTGCACTAGTTATCGCTGCTTGCAGCAAGTTATCTTGGCTTCTTTGAAGCTAGTTATCTGAAGATTGATCCTACGTCGTGAAGATCGGGCATCGTGATGCATCAGTGTTTTTATAAAACTAAGCTATCCAACTTTCTTAAATTATCAAATAGGTTTCTAGGGGTGTATTCAACTTATGCAAGGTGTGAAACTAGGTATTATTCACATTTTTCCAAGTTTTACCCCTTAGTGGTTGGATTTGAGCTGTTCCAAAGTTAGAACTGAGTTGAGTGGACTTATGCACCTGTGAATCAAAGACTAGGCAAACTAGTTAGTCCATAAGGTTGTGATAGTCATCAAGCACCAAAATCAGTTAGAGAAAAAGGTTAAGCCATTTTCCTTTCAATCTTCCCCTTTTTGGTGATTGATGCCAACACAAACCAAAGCAATTATGAAATGCAGAAAAGTAACTAGTTTGCAATTTTGACAAGAACGCATAAGTTACTAATATGAAAACAGTTCTAAGAACATATGTATGTTTTTGACATAGTTAAAATTTTGGATCACATTTCACCACATTATACATTTCTTTACAATCTTTACAATGATCATCATTATACATTTTGGTTCATGTATATGATATTTTTCCCAACCTTTTCCATCTTTACAATGATTGTATGGTTCTGAAAATTCAGGATCATCATTATACATTTCTTTCGAATTTCCAAGACCCAAAACTTTTACCTCTAGTTGATTCAACAACACATTCCTTCGAGACAAAGCGTTAGTGACCACATTGTCCTTACCTTTCTTATATTTCACAATGTATGGAAATATTTCGATAAACTCAACCCATTTGGCATGGTGACAGTTCAGTTTGGCTTGCCGTTTTAAATACTTCAAAGCTTCATGATCAGAATGAATAACAAACTCTTTTGGCCATAAGTAGTGCTGCCATGTTTCAAGAACTTGGACCAAAGCATACACTTCTTTGCCATACACAGAATAGTTTAATTGAGCACCTCCCAATTTTTCACTAAAATATGCTATAGGTTTTCCTTGTTGCATTAAAACTCCTCCTATCCCAATCCCACTAGCACCACATTCTACTTCAAAAGTTTTAGTGAAATCAAGAAGAATAAGTACAAGTGCTTTAGTCAAACGTTTCTTCAATCCTTGAAAAGCATCTTCTTGTGAGTTTTCCCATTTAAAATAAACACCTTTTTTGTCAATTCATTTAAAGGGGAAGCGATGGTACTGAAATCTCGCACAAATCTTCTATAAAAACCAGCAAGACCATGAAAACTTCTTACTTGACTTACATTCGTTGGAGCTAGCCAATCCTTGATTGCTTTCACCTTGGATTCATCCACCTCTATTCCTTTTGCTGAAACAACAAAGCCAAGAAACACAACATGGTCTGTGCAAAAACTGCACTTCCCAAGATTAGCAAATAATTTATCCTTTCTAAGCTCATCTAAAACTTGCCGAATGTGTTTCACATGTTCATCAAAAGTTTTGCTGTAAATTAGAATATCATCGAAGTAGACAACAACAAATTTCCAATGAAAGTTCTTAAGACATGGTTCATTAATCTCATAAAAGTACTAGGAGCATTTGTCAAACCAAATGGCATCACTAACCATTCATACAACCCAAATTTTGTTTTAAATACAGTCTTCCATTCATCTCTAGTTTTCATTCTCATTTGATGGTATCAACTTCTCAAATCAATTTTAGTAAAAATTGTGGAACCACTTAATTCATCAAGCATGTCATCTACCCGTGGAATAGGATGGCGATAGCGAACGGTAATATTATTTATAGCTCTACAATCAACACACATCCTCCAAGATCCATCTTTCTTAGGTACTAAAATCACAGGAACAACACAAGGGCTTAAACTTTCACGAACAAAACCTTTATCAAGAAGTTCTTGCACTTGCCTTTGTATTTCCTTAGTTTCTTCAGAATTGGTTCGATATGGTGGATGGTTAGGAAGTGTAGCCCCTCGAATAAGATCAATTTGATGCTCAATCCCACGAATCGAAGGTAGTCCATCCGGTGTTTCTTGTGGAAACACATATTCAAAGTTCTGCAAAAGATCAGCCACAACACTAGGAAGAGATGTTTTGTCGTTAGGAGAAATCAAAACATCTTTGCTCACAAGTACAAAAAGCACTTGATAAGGGTTGTTCCTGACTTCTCCCAGCTTAGATTTTGTGGCTAGCATAACTAGATGTTCTCCCTCTTCTTTTCTTTTATCTCTTGAATTTGGCTTGTAGCACTCACTCACCGAATTGTGGAATGCACTCAATTTCTTTTGCTCTTCTCCTCCTCTACTTGCTGCACTAATTTATGTTTTCTTTTGTAAGTGTTCAGCCATGATTTGTTGAGGGGTCATAGGCTTGAGTACAAACTTCCTCCCTTTCAGATCTAGTGTGTACTGATTTGTTCTTCCACAATGCTGAGAATACTGGTCATATTGCCAAGGTCTTCCCAGCAGCAAGTGACACACAGACATGGGTGCAACATCGCACTCCACTGTGTCAACATACTCTCCAATCTTGAACGGAACTTTCACCTTATAACCAATTTTGATATCTTCTGATTCATTCAACCATTGGACATGATATGGATGAGGGCGTCGCTGCAACTTCAAACTAAGCTTTTCAACCATCTCACAACTTACAAGATTATGGCAGCTCCCTCCATCAATGATCACCTTTACTACTTTGTCTTGCACTTTTGCTCGCGTTTGAAAAAGATTATGTCGCTGTCCAATTTCAGCTTCTTTCATTTGAACACTCAAGATTTGTGTAACCACAAGAGCAGTACATGCTCAAATTCACATCCAGTATGTTCCTCAATTTTATGAGTGTCATCTACATTTCCTGCTTCAGCTTCCTCTTCACTAGCTGATGTATATTCTCCATCATCATTCACAAGGATCACACGATTATTTGGACACTCCTTTATGACATGACCACGACCTCCACACTTTAAGCACTGAATACCACTACTCTTGGCTGTTGAACCCACTGATGTTGAAGTGGATGCTGCTGGTTTATAACCCGTGTTTGGAGCAGCATCGTTCCTTCCACTAGAATTGCCTTGAATATTGGATCGCAAGCCTCTAGTTGAACCTTTTGTCGCTGAGGATGCAACAATAAACCTTGAGATTGATTTACTTCCTCCAGTCATGGTTTGTGCACCATATGATAAGGGCTTGTTGCTCTTAGCATCTTGTTGCAGCTGGCGTTCAGCTTTGGTAGCTTGATGTACCAAATCAATAAGACATTGGTACGGCTGAAACTCAACAATATGCTGAAACTCAATAAGACATTGGTTCAGCTTTGGTAGCTTGATGGTTTGCTC
Source organism: Zea luxurians (assembly GCA_029449295.1). NCBI lineage: Eukaryota > Viridiplantae > Streptophyta > Magnoliopsida > Poales > Poaceae > Zea > Zea luxurians. Next base: position 34,867,597 of record JAOPSE010000001.1, on the reverse strand, counting down.
TTTGTCTTCATACACATTGGCTCTAATCATGGCCTTCTCCATCTCCTTATAATACTCATCAACAGAGAAACTTCCTTGCCTCAAATTCTGCAATTTATCAAAAAGATCATGCCGATAATGCTTCGACACAAAACAAATTCTCATTTCTCGCTTCATCTCTTGCCAAGTAACAATAGGGTCCTCTCCATCTTCTTCACGACCACGAAGAAGTTGCTCCCACCAAATCACAGCATATCCTTCAAACTCAAGAGATGCCATTGCAAGTTTCTTCTCCTCGGAATAATTATGTAGGCGGAAGATTTTCTCCACCTTCAATTCCCATGTGAAATAATCTTCAGGATCAGATCTACCATCAAATTTTGGCATGGTAAACTTAAGTTTCCCAAATCTCTCTTCTTGGTTGACTCCTCTATGATGATGACAACCATAGCGATGTTGGGACTGATCATCATCATCCCCAAATTCAGATTCTTCATTGTCATCATTTCTTTGGTTCCGCCCTCTTCCTCTACCATGTGCAGCACCTTGATTCCTCCTCCCTTGTTCACTGGTTCTTCTAGAATAATTTCCTTTACCTTCTTCCCCATTTTCATCATAGTTTCTTGCACCATAAGGGGGTCAACGACGAGCTCTGATTTCAGCCATAAGTGTCTGAAGATCTTGTGCCAACCGATCTTGCTTATCTTCTATGCTTTGTTTGAGCTCATTGAATTGTATCATGGTGACACATTCTTCAATCTCAGTATTGGAAACCATCTTCTTGCGAAATTAGTGGCGACAAGGCAACAAATATAGGTGGAATATGAAGTTATATAGAATCTCACAACCTCACCACTCTTACCAACCAAAGCTCTTATGAGGTCCCTGTAGGTTGCAAGAAAAATGTGTGGTGGTAACAAGAAAGTGATGGTTAAGTGAATACAAGACCAGAGTACTGATTACGATGGCTTATATGTGGAGCTTGGTGGGGAATAATAAACAAGGAATGCAATCTAAATCCTAGTTGTTGTAAAGTTAAATAACCATTCAACTAGAAGTTCCCTGCCTAGTGCTGACCACAAGATACGAGTGATGTAAGTAGATCAAGCACACATGTAAAGAAATTTCAGATTTGATGCAAATCAAGGAGTATGATTGGAATGCAAGTGTTGCGATTAGACCCAACCAAAATTTTGCTCCAAATGACAATAGCAAACTAGTTGAACAACTTGATGAACTTTCAACACTTGTGCACATAAACAAACTGATTGTTCTATTTTTCTTTCACAATCTTGCTCAACACTTTTTTTGGTACTTTTCTTTCTTCTCTTTTTTATACCCTTTTTTATAGAACTAAACATATAGATCTGATATGATATTGCACACTTTCTAATAATTAACAAAGAACTCAACCAGCAGCTATAACTTAGATAGGATCAAAGTTAACGCGGAGGAAATGATAAGGGGTTTTCAGATTTTTCTTTTTGTGGATATTCTCATATATATATATATATAAGAGGCTCAAAGGAAACACAAAGGAGAGAGTGACCAGCAACTAAACAAAGACTATAAGGATAGAAACTAAACAAAACTCATTGGAACAACAGATTGAAACAAAGGGCTATGGCAAAATATTTTACGACTTTTTGGTGGATATGACGAACACAAAATAGATGTAGCTAAGGGTAAAGAATTCTACCGTGGCAACTGAGGCTTTGATACCAGATGATACGTCACGATGCCCGATCTTCACGACGTAGGATCAATCTTCAGATAACTAGCTTCAAAGAAGCCACGATAACTTGCTGCAAGCAGCGATAACTAGTGCAACCTGACAAATAAAACTCGAAGCCAACCACCATCTTTAACCGACAACCTGAATCGAGGATTCACCCAACCACACTCATAAAGTACCAACCAACACAGCCTACAATCAATCGAGTAGACCTCGAAGGGAGTAGGAGCACCACTTGGGAGTGGATGAAGGCGTCACTTCTGCAATCCCGCGAAGGAATTCACAAGAGCAAAGGGGTAGAGATCACTCTCAATATTTGTTATCACACAACTGAACAAAAAAGTTCTATTTTTAGATTATCCAAAGCTGCCTTACATCATAGACATAGGGGGGTATTTATACTAGTAAAAACCAGCCTTAGAGAGGTATAAACACGAAAGTAAAGTATTTTAACGTGCTAATGTGAAGGGGCCTCTTCGGGAGATCTGCAGAGCTGAATTCCGTTTGACTTTTTGACTTCTGCGCAGCCTTCTCCTAGGAATCTTCAAATGACGTGGGGCTAGATGCGTTGGAAAGCTGACTTGATAAGCTTTCTCACCATGTATAGCATGCTTAATGAAACTTCGTAGAATGATGCAGTTTAATACGAAAACTTGGTCATCAAACAAACTGTTGACCTTCTGACCAGTCAGCACTAAAGTAGGTCGGCCGCCGTTCTGGTAGATTTGATTAAGTCAGCCTTAGAAGCATGGGAAACTAGACTTCAAGAGCTTTCCAAAAAGTACATATGGGCCTTCATAGCTTTTGGGAATCAAAAGATCTGACTGTTTCTTCTGGACGGTTCTATTGCGCTGGACTGACTCGAACATAGCTCTTCTTTCTGATTTGCCCTTGATATGTTTTGTCCTTCCTCTTTGGTGAACCTAAGCAATATCAACATACATGACTTAGGTAGCATAAAGTTCTCATTAGTGTTTAATTAAAATTCATAAAGTAGCGCGTGCACCTCTTGCTGTAGCTTCTTAGCTCGGCTACGTGTAATTGGTCCATCAAAGACTTGGGCTGGTGATGATGTTGGTTGTACTTGAGTTGATGTAGTATGACTTGGGGGTTATAACATGTTGCTTAATGGCACGGTCGTATCACTCACCAAAATGTCAAATAAGATCAAAGGCAATGAGAATACACAAATAAGAACTTGGGATAAGTTATATTGATACTGGAATGCTGTGGAAGCCCCTTCTTTGTCCAAGTTAACCTTTTCCCTTTCAATTCAACTTGGAGACTATATAAAAAATACTTAAGAAAACACGTTAGTCTTAAAGGATCAAGTTGTAGTACATCCTCCCCCTAAACATGCACATCATTTGCATAAGGACTTGTGAGGTTCGGGAATGACTTATACAACTTGAGCATAAAAAAATAAGCAATTAAAGATAGTAACGCTTAAAGTAACATGATCAAAGGCATAAAACACTTGTATGCTATAGATCAATCCAAGTTCCGCGAATCTATGACATTTAGCTCACTACGCAACCTGCAAAACCTTTTCTCATCTAAAGGCTTGGTGAAGATATCGGCTAGCTAGTTCTCGATGCTAATATGGTAAATATCGATATCTACCCTTTGCTGGTGGTCCCTCAAAAAGTGATGCTAGATGTCTATGTGATTAGTGCGGCTGTGTTCAACAGGATTATCCGACAAGAGGATTGCACTCTCATTATCACATAGAAGTGGGACTTTGCTCAGATTGTAGCCAAAGTCCTAGAGGGTTTGCCTCATCCAAAGTAGTTGCGTGCAACACTGTCCTGTGGCAACATACTCGGCCTCTGCGGTGGATAGGGCAACAGAAGTTTGTTTCTTAGAGCTCCAAGACACTAGGGACCTTCCAAGAAACTGACAAGTCCCTGATGTGCTCTTCCTATCAACCTTGCACCGAGCATAGTCAGAGTCTGAGTATTCGATTAAGTCAAAGGTAGACCCCTTTGGATACGAGATCCCGAAACAAGGCATAGAAACCAAATATCTAAGAATTCGCTTAACAGCCACATGGTGACATTCCTTGGGGTCGGATTAAAATCTAGCACACATGCATACACTTAGCATAATATCCGGTCTACTAGCACAAAGATAAAGTAAAGAACCTATCATTGACGGTATGCCTTTTGATCAACGGACTTACCTCCTTTGTTGAGGTCCAAGTGCCCGTTCGTTCCCATTGGTGTCTTTGCGGGCTTTTCATCTATGGCGGAACCACCCGAATTATTCCAACTTAAGTGCCCAAGTCCCGCCTTAGAGGCAAGGCCACACTTAAATCTGAATAAACCGTCAGTTCCTCGGATCTAGTCCGATAAAGCCACTAACAGGATCAAGTACCACATACTCACTCGAAGGTGAGGCACAGAGAAAATACAGTAAAGCATAAAACCATAAATTAAAGAAGTACTTAATGTTATTACATCATCATCAGAGTTTTGCAAAAGTAGTAACCATTGTTCTCGATGCAGCGGAAATTAACTAACGGTAAAGAAAGGGAGGATGGGGAAGCCTGGCCCATCACTCCTCCTGCTCCTCTCCTGCTGAGGTAGGGTCCCACTCGACTGTCCAACCCGGTGGCAAGGTGGACGACCAAGTCACTCCAACAACCATATCCTCCAGAGTACCTGTGAAATTGTGCCACAAGCAAGGCTGAGTATACTAATACTTAGCTAGACTTACCCGGTGTGAGGAGTCTACTCCTCTACCTCTAGACCATGCAGTTGTTTGGCTGAGGGGTTTGGTTTGCCAAAAGCACTAGCTGAGTCTAAAAACAAGTTTTAACTTTTCAAGTTTTAGTGTAATCCTTTAGACTAGATGAATACCTAGCTATTTATACATGGTGTCAAACATTATTTCAATCAATATCTTTTGACTGTCACCTCATTCCACTTCTTACTCAATGCAGTACAATGGATCAAGCAGTCTCATTAGCGGTGAGAAGCAGACGATTCGAATCGAGTTTTAACCTTGCAAGGTAAACCTAAACACACGATGTGGCGAGACACTCCGTCCCCACACACATCAACCGTCCCCATTGATTCCCCGTCAACAGAAAGGGGCTCACCGCCTTGGCGTACAATGCCTCACTGACCCCGATTGCCGTCGTGCAGTGACCGCACTTGTACCCACCATAACTGGAATGGGAGACCACGTCTTAGGTCGTGTGAGGAGGGCAATCTGCGGGCAGGTTCACTCAGGTACTAGGCTTATCGATTTACCATATTTCTCGACATGTGTTTAGTACGTTCAAACCTTGATATAGGTACCACACATTAATCCTTATTTCAATTTCCGTCTCATAGACAACGCGTCCCCATGGATCGTTGTCCACAGACCATCATCATTCCGATATAAAAATGGATACAACCAATTCCTGACCTCGCGCGAGTGCTAGAAAAATCACTCGACTTCTACCGAGATCCCTAATTAGCAAAGTAGCTACTCGACCTAGCATACTAGTATCCATCTCAAAAGGAATCCTGAGTTCATGCAACTATGTTTTTAGGCAACTCCTACACTTAAGTGCACAATACAAGCCTACAATCATTAAGTACAGTAAAATAGCATATATAACGGTTATGCATAAAACCGGGGCTTGCCTTCAAAAGCTGGGGCAGGAAGATCCTCAGTGGCTGGCTCTGGTGTTGGCTCCTGGACTCACTCCTGAGCAACTCCTTGCTCTGGAATGAGTACGTACTCTCCGTCAGCAAGGTTACAATCTATCGAATGCAATGAATAAGATACATGTATATTAATGATATGCAAATTTAGTAAACACGATGTATGGTGAAGCAATATTAAGGCAGTGGGTAAACTAGGGTTTCTTTATCGTACGATGCTCTTAGTGTTTTATACTTAGCTGGTCTAGGTTTTGAGTGGAATTAAGATTTTGGTCATCCCCCAAAGTTTTAGTGGGCACTAGGGAGGTCTGGTTGTAGGGGTGTGTGTAACATTACTTCCTTCCACTAATTCCCCTTTTTATTTTCTATTTATGCCTTTAAGGTGGGTTTGAACTACTATAGTGATTTAAACTTTTTCCAAAAATTTTGTAAAAATTACAGTGAGTTAACATTGGTTACTGTAGTCTATACTATAAATTTGAGGTTAAGACTAATTAGGATAAACTCTAGGCAAAAATAACAAAAGTGAGGGTAGAGGGTCACTTTTTACTACAACTCTAATTTAGGTGGGGGTTCTGCACTAAAAGTTATTTTTGCTGGCATCTGTGGGTAATAACATGCTTCTGTGCCAAAAATCACAGAAGGTGACTTAATGGTTAGTTTGTTGTGATTTTCTAAAGTTTAATGCCAAAAAGGTACTTATAACTAACTTGGTATTTGAAAAATGTCAAACAACAGAACTTGTATTTTTCCTAAATTCCAATTAGCATAATAATAGTCATTCCTAAGGTTGGGGTGGTTCCTCCTTAGGGTTATTTTTGTAGGATTTTTTAAGTTCTCATTGTTTTTATTAAATAAAAGGTGGTGTATTTTCTTTGTACTAAATGAGGGTTCAACAAAATTTTCTTATGAACTACATCACCTAAATAAGTTAGGAAAAATATGGTTGCTCTCTGGTCCTCATTTTAAATCCCCTTGTTCATTTTTAAGGTTTGGGCCAATACAAGTTTGAGTGGATAAATTTTCCTTAATCTAGTATATTGGGGAGTTTAATATTTTTAAACAGTGTAGTTGCTAGATAAGTATCCCTCCAATTTTTCTTAGCCCTAGTCTAAAAGTCTTTCTATTTTTCCTCTATTTATTAAGGTTTGGGCAGTATACTTGTTTAAATCCAAACTCTAAAAAGCTTTGCTAAAACCATGGTGTTTATCATTTTTGCTAGGTAGTTCACAATATCTAGGTCCTAGCAAAATTGGTTTGACCAATTTTGGTTGAATAAAACTCAGTGTTTGGATTTTTCTAGTTCTCTGCTCATTTAAAAAGAATAAATCTTAAAGTTTAAAGGAAAAAGGCTTTGCACCGAGGTCCCTGGGTTCTTCCTTAACTAAACCGTTCAAACTGTGCCCCTAGGGAACTGTTTAATCGAGTCACTGACTTCACGAATAACCCCCTGACTTTTTCCCTTTCTTAACCCGAGCTCCCTCCTCGTCGGAACAGTAGCCACAGGGATGAAAAGCGGTGGCGCGGCTTACCGGCGGTAGGAGAGGTCCGGTGGAGGGTTGGATGAGGTCCGGGGGCTTCTAGCGGTGACGTTGAGGGGCGGGTCGCCGGCGATGGTGGCCGGAGTAGGGCTGGCCGCGTGCGCAGGCGATCGGGCTCGTCGGCGACGCGTACTCCAGCCTGCTCACGGTGGTAGAGCTCAATCAAATCGCTTGGGGAGCTTCACTGGAGGTCAAAGGTGCTGTAGGCGCAAGGAATCGAAGAGTGGCTCACCATGCAGCTCGTCTACATGCGACAGTGGTCGGATGAAGTCCGGCGACATCAATCCGGCACCTCTGGTGATGTGGTGCTCGGTCTGAGGGCTCGGGGAGCTTCACTTAGCTCCGGGGAGGCTAGCCGAGGGATTGGACAGGGTGGAGGTGGGCCGGAGTGGCTGATCCACGGTGGTCGGGGGTCCGGCAGCCGCTGGCACGCCGTGCGCAGAGCGAACTCCGGCGATCTTGCGCTTAGGCGAGGCTGAGAGCGAGCGAGGGCGTACGGTCAAGGCCTCGGTCGATTTTATAGGCGAGGGTGCGGGCGTGGGCGCGGGTCGGGCGTCGCACGGTACGGGCGCGCGGGGCCAATCGCCAGGGCGTGCTCTGGCATTGCCAGGGCAGGTCGAACACGTGTTCGTTTCTTTCTGCCCGAGTTCTAGCGCTTGCTGAGCAGCCAAACATGCGAATCTCGCCATATGACTTGTGTAAGATCTCTTCTATGGACCTAGGGCTACCTAGTTTATGTGAGTTCCAAGTGAAGATCTGGTCTAGTTTGGGAGATATGGTGGCGCCAAGTCAGGGTTGTCAGCACTGTTCAACCCGAGACAAAACTTGTGTCAAACCGTGTCAAACGGTTCTGGTTTGTTTTCAAATTTTTCAGGGGTGTGCCTTGGGTAATTTGGCTCCCTTTTGTCAATTGGAACATGTGGATTTGGCGCCGGCAACTAAGTGAACACCTTTGATCTTTAGAAGAGGGCTATTGACTTAGAGAAAAATTGGGTTGCTCTATAGTGCTCTCCACTTGGGGGCTTAATTTGGGGTTTTTGTGGGACCTTTTTGGAATAACTCCCTTACTATTCCTTGTAGACATATAAATGTACTTCAACTTTGGTAAAAGGTTTAAGTCATGAATTGGTCATTTACATAGTTTTCCCACTAATCCAATGCTTGGGGGTCTAATGGCTCAAGAGGGGGGTTTCTAGGGTTTTGAGCAATTTTCCCAATTTGAGGTGCATGAAAAGGCTAAGATACTCCTTCTAGAATATCCAACACTTTACTAAGACATTGCCTCTAAATTTTGGTGCTTCATCCCCACACTAAACCACATGTGATAATGGGTCACAGGTGAATGTGTTGAGCCAGGGCCTTGGGTAACACATGGGGTGTTACATCATCCTTCATCACAAACCTCTTGAGCAAGTCTTGGGTGTACTTTGTTTGGGAGATGAAGTTCCCTTCCTTGAGTTGCTTCACTTGGAATCCAAGGAAGTAGTTCTACTCGCCCATCATAGACATCTCGAATTTTTGCATCATCACCCTACTAAACTTCTCACAAGACTTTTGATTAGTAGAACCAAATATTATGTCATCGACATATATTTGGCATACAAATAGATCACCATTACAAGACTTAGTAAAGAGAGTAGGATCAGCTTTCCCAACCTTGAAAGCGTTAGAAATAAGAAAATCTCTAAGGCATTCATACCATGCTCTTGGGGCTTGCTTAAGTCCATAGAGCGCCTTAGAGAGCGTGTAGACGTGGTCGGGATACATGTCATCCTTTAAGCCAGGGGGTTGTTCCACATAAACTTCCTCCTTGATTGGTCAATTGAGGAAGGCGCTCTTCACGTCCATTTGAAACAACTTAAATGAGTGGTGAGCAGCATAGGCCAATAATATGCGAATTGATTCTAGCCTAGCTACAGGAGCAAATGTCTCCTCAAAATCCAAACCTGCGACTTGGGCATAACCTTTTACCACAAGTCGAGCCTTGTTCCTTGTCACCACACTGTGTTCATCCCGCTTGTTACAGAACACCCACTTGGTTCCCACAATGTTTTGTTTCGGACGTGGCATCATGCTCCACACTTCATTTCTCTTGGAGTTGTTGAGCTCTTCCTGCATGGCCAACACTCAGTCCGGATCCTGCAAGGCTTCTTCTACCCTGAAAGGCTTAAAAGAAGAAACAAACGAGTAATGCTCACAAAAGTTAGCTAAACGCGAGCGAGTAGTTACTCCCTTGATTATATCAAACATAATTTGATCCACTGGATGATTCCTTTGAATATTCGCCTGGACTTGAGTTGGAGGAGCTTGTGGTGCTTCTTCCTCCTTATCATGTTCTCCATGTGCTCCCCTTGATCCAAGCCTTCATCTAGAGGTATCTGTTCCTCATCTTGAGTTGGGGGATGCACCAATGTAGAGGAAGAGGGTTGATCTTGTTCTTGCTGTTCCTGTGGCCGCACATTACCTATCGCCATTGTTCGCATGGTGACCGTCGGAACCTCATCCTCATCTATATCATCAAGATCAACTTGCTCTCTTGGAGATCCATTAGTCTCATCAAATTGTAACACCCGGTTTTAAAGAACAAAGCCGGGTGCATCTCATACATGCGCCAAGAAGACAACATATATAATAACAGAGTGTATAGAGATAAATGTCATAAAACATCAGAGTATTTATTACATAGCGGAAGACTTATTACAAAATAAAATAATAAAGATAAAACGAACTAAGGATCGTCGGCGCCAATGTCAACTGAGAAACGCCACCTAGATCAAGTCAAACTCCTCGCCTTGAGGCTCCTCCTGAAACACCTGCTCTTCTCCTGTGGGGGGGGGGTGTGAGACAGCAAGGGTGAGCTCACACATGATCATAGCTCAACAAGTTGTGGGGAACCAGTGGACATAAACTCACAAAGGTGTGAGTTCATGTGATGTGTAAGGCTAATCAATGAAAGAGGTTAAAGCTGAGCATTGCTTTTAAGTAGTTGGTCAAAATTTTATTAGCAGTTACTAAGTGTAAGTAAATACCAAACCATAAGTAAAGTAATAGAACAACATTAATAACAAACCCATGCAATGCAAATGACAAAATTGAATTTAAGTTCCATAATTTAAACATCAGAGAGTCCTGAGCTGCTCATGACCGCGAGCTCGGCTAGTATACCAGTTTTACACTCTGCAGAGGTTGTACCCTTTACCCACAAGTCATGTTACCCATCTGCCAAGGGGTCGCGACTCCCCATATACCTCTACCTAGGAAGCACGGCAGGGTAACACTACGAGGCCTTTACAAAGTTCCACTAGCTTCCGAAAACCCGCTACAGTTTATGGGAAGATCCAGTAAAGGGTTCCTGGCTGATAGCCATCGCAGCAAAATCAACCAGGGACCTCCCCGCACTGACCTCTCCCCTACTGCCCTTGCCCCTTTCGGGTAAGGTAGTCTTCCACTAGCTTTCCTAATTAGTCAGCCAAGGGCGTCCCATTCCACCCTTGTGGTGGCACGTGGTTCTCAAGTTAAGCTCTATGTTCCAATTAACATTAATGATCTCAACATGAACATAAACAGAATAACAACAAGAATTGGAACATAGAGGTAATAAATGATTATCCCAAAACCATATAAAGCAATAGCAAACTACCCAAGTGATTCAGGGGTAAACAAGGTAATGAGATAAACAATCTAGGGTGACCTATTGGGTCCCATCAAAATTAACCTATGCATGAGTATGTGATATTAAAGAACATTATTGGGTAAAATGTGGTCAAGGGCACAACTTGCCTTCAATGAGCTCCTGCTCAGCTACTTCAACCTGCTGCACACCAGGATCCTCAACAACGGGCTCTTCTACTCGCCACAATACAAACAAACACAGTGCATATAGAGGAATTAACATTACACCAAACATATAAACAAAATTCACAGAAATATTCTACATATTAAAATAAAAACCTAGGAACTGGAATCATAATTTTCTGAGTTATAGACTTCAAGTTATGCATTTTCAAACGTTTTATGTGTTCTAAATAGGATTAAGTGATAAATAAATTTCTTACTGTTTTCATGACATAACAGAGGCTCTAGGTGAAAGAGAACAATATTACAAAATTTTAGCAACTGGAATGAAGTAATTTGGACTTAGTATGAATTTTCTATGGATTTATAAAGTTTTAGCAATTATTTTCCTATTAAAAATCCATTGTCTATTTCATTTATTCAATTTAAATGATCTCTGGACTGGGCCTCATTTTCCAGAAACGTCAGGGGCTTCTGCGCATAATTTTCTAAGACTCAGAATACTATGCAGTGGACGGCGGGTTGATTATCCGATTTTAGGAGGGCTCTTATGCAAAGTCGTCGGCCGAAGGGGTATCCGTCTATATGGGCCGTCCGATCGGCAATCAATGCGCCAGATTAGATCCTAGACTTAATGAATCGGTATGCGACGTCGACCCCGGGATCCAAAATCTACGGTGTAGATCACATCCGACCCGGGACTAATCCCAGCCGCCCGCTGAATCCGACGTCCGCGCTCCCTTCTTCCTCCCCCAGCGACTAGAACAACGGCGCTGACCAAAATCCCACGGCGGAGATCAACGCCGGCCAACTCTAATTCCTATCGTCAAAACAGGATCCAACGATCCAGGCACTTCACCTACCTTCCGCTAATAACACACCCAGAGAGCCCTGGCCGCGACGCCTGTGCACAGTCGGTGGAGTGCCCGACGGCGGACTCGCCCTGCCCCATTCACCGCATAAGCTACACAACAGATGGGGTGACGGTGAGGATTCATGGAGGCGTACCAGGCTTCGACGATGGCACACACGAGGGATGGTGTTTGCGGTGGAAGAAGCTCCTGGATGCCGAACCCGAAGCAGCCGGTTGTCGCTGAAATTCCTCCTGAGCAGCTCGTACTCCTTGACCTTGAGGCCGCTCTCAAGCAGCAGCATGGCCATGTCGCCCCTGACCGTGACGTAGCAGGCAATCTCCTCGCTACGCCGGATGCCGAACGAGCGCACCGTGTACCTCGCCTTGGAGAAGACGGGGGCGGCGGATGGTGGAGGAGATGGGCGTCGAGAAATGAAGAGAGTGGCGGCGCGGCACTGGGAAGTATGGCCGGGTAGGGAGCGGCTTTGGTATTTAGGGTCGAGGCCATGTGGGATCCTCGGCTGCGCGTTGGGCGACGACGAAATTGCTGCGCATGGCTCCGGGGAAATCGCGCGATTGGTTGAGACGGCACCTGCGCATGCGCACCGTTCGGCGAGAAGAGGCACAGGACTTCTTCAACGGACCCTGACACGAGGCCCCCACACGACGGGTCCTGCACAGGCGCGCAGTGGTTTCTCGGATGGAGCCGCACGGTGGAAGACCACATGGGCCGCACGGATGCATCTCTAGATGGGCCAAATTGAGCCCTGCGGCCCAAGCGCAGGTAGGAGGCTTTTCCCTTTTTTTTTATTTATTTATATTTTCTTTCTAGTTTCTCTTTTTCACTTTTAAATCTCAATTTGAATTCAAAGTTATTTGTGAACTTCATACTTTAGGTTAAAATGCCTAAATTCAGATATCCACATGAACTAAATTTATTTAATTTCTATATTTATTTTATCTTATTTGTATAACATTTTCTTCTCGTTTCTTAATTCCAAAATTGTATCTTTGGTTAAATCTCAATTCTCATCTCATCATTATGTGTATACCAGTATTATTGTTAGTATTACTTAAATGCACAAGCAATCCAAAACTCCAACATGATGCACCATTCTTTTATTTAGTATATTTATTGGTGGTCAGGGTGAACCCCATGATTTGAAATATGTAAAAATGAGAATAACAACACAAGGGGTCAAATGGACCTTTTATATTTCTCATTTCTGGTACATTCCATTACTCTCACTATTTGGGTATTACAAATCCTACCCCCCTTAAAAATAATCTCGTCCTCGAGATTTAAGAAGAACGAGGGAAAAGGTGGGGAAAACCTATGCGGAGCTCTTCTTCTCTTCCCAAGTTGCTTCATCTTCACTGTGGTGACTCCATTGAACCTTGTACATCTTTATCACCTTATTCCTTGTAACTCGAGTCAAGGTATCCCAAAATCTCGATCGGGTACTCCGTGTAAGTCAAATCACCTTGAACACTAAGCTCTTCGATGGGTAACTGTTCCTCAGGGACACGGAGACACTTCTTAAGTTGAGACACATGAAATACATTATGCACATAAGATAGATTATCAGGTAGCTCAAGTTGATAGGTCATCTCTCCAACTTGCCTAAAAACTTAGAATGGTCCAATAAAGCAAAGTGACAATTTTCCCTTAATCTTGAATCTCCTCACTCCACGAAGTGGTGGCACCTTGAGGTACACATGATCACATTCCTCAAATTCCCGTGGTCTCCCTCTATTATCAGCATAGCTCCTTTGTCTGGTCTGTGCTATCCTCAAATTCTCCCGAATTATATGGACTTGTTCTTCTGCCTCTTGAATAAGTTCAGGTCCAAAGATCTGTCTTCCTCTAATCTGGTCCAATATAGAGGAGTCTTGCACTTCCTGCCATATAGAGTCTCAAACGGTGACATCTTCAGACTGGCCTGATAGCTATTATTATAAGAAAACTCAGCATAGGGTAAGCTCTTCTCCCAACTTCCACCATGCTTGAGAGCACAAGCTCTTAACATATCTTCCAGCACTTGATTAGTCCTCTCTGTCTGTCTATCAGCCTGAGGATGGTAAGTCAACTAAAATTCAACTTTGTATCCATATTCCCATGAAAACTTTTCCAAAATTTGGAGGTAAACTGTGATCCTCTATCCAAAATGATCCACTTCGGTACACCGTGTAGAGACTCAATCCGAGACATGTATAACTTAGCCAATTGGGATCCCTTATAAGTAGTCTTGACTGGAATGAAATGAGCCACTTTGGTCAGTCTATCCACAATAACCCATCTAGCATCATATCCTTTCGAGGTGCGAGGCAATCCAGTAATGAAGTCCATACCAATCTCTTCTCACTTCCACTCGGGTATCTTTAATGGGTATAATAGTCCAGTTGGCCTCTCGTGTTCAACCTTAACTCTTCGACATACATCGCACATAGCCACATGTGCAGCCACAACTCTCTTTAATCCATACCACCAATACTTCCGCTTCAAATCCTGATACATCTTGGTACTCCCAGGATGAATAGAATAATCCAAGTCATGGGCTTTCTTCAATATAGTCTCACGAAGGCTTTCAATTTTGGGAACTCATATCTGATCCTTGAACCATATTGTGCCTTGCTCATCTTCCGTGAATTTCGGAACTCGATCTTCGGTAACCAGATCCTTAATCTCTTGTGTCTTAGCATCACCATTTTGTCCTTTGCGGATCCCTTGCTCCAAAGTAGTTTCCACATCAATAATAGCTCCTTTAGTGTGAGTAACTATCCCCAGGTTAAGTCTCCTGAAATTCTCAACAATCTCATCAAGTGGCTGGGCAACAACAGCTAAATGAACATGCTCCTTTCGACTCAAGGCATCTGCGACCAAATTTGCCTTGCCCGGGTGATAGTGAATTTCCAAATCGTAATCTTTAATAAGCTCCAACCAACGACGTTGCCTAAGGTTGAGATCCTTTTGAGTGAATATATACTTCAAACTCTTATGATCCATATATACTTGGCACTTGGTTCCCATAATGTAATGTCTCCAAATCTTAAGTGCATGCACAACGGCTGCCAATTCCAAGTCATGAGTGGGGTAGTTCAATTCATGCCTCCGTAACTGTAGTGGGTATGCTCCACACCACTATCTCCTTGACTTTAGCAGGATCCACTGATATTCCTCCATTATAAATGATATGTCCAAGAAATGGCCCCTCGCCAATCCAAAACTTGCACTTGCTGTACTTAGCGTAGAGTTGATTATCTCGTAACTTCTGTAGCACCAACCTTAGATGTTCTTCATGGTCACTCTCATTCTTAGAATAGATAAGAATATCGTCGATGAACACCACGACGAATCTGTCCAAATACTCCAAAAACATCTTATTCATCAAATCCATAAAATAAGCTGGTGCATTAATTAATCCAAACGACATAACGATGAACTCATATAATCCATATCGAGTCGAGAAAGCCGTCTTGGGAATGTCCGATGGTCTAATCCTCATCTGATGGTAACCGGATCGGAGATCAATCTTCGAAAATACTCTTGCTCCTCTCATCCGATTAAATAAATCCTTAATGCGGGGTAACAGAAACTTGTTCTTCACAGTGACATCATTAAGGGACCTTTAATCCACGCACATCCCTTGCAATCCATCTTTCTTCTTTACAAACAAAACTGGTGCTCTCCAAGGTGAAGAATTCAGACGAATGTATCCATCCTCTTGTAATTCCGTTAATTGTTTCTTTAGTTCTTCTATGGACATCATGTATGGCCGTTTAGAAATAGGGGCAGTCTTAGGTAAGAGATTAATGACCAACTCAACTTCCATATCTGGTGGCAGTAGTTACTGCAATTCCAACTTCAAATCTTTCTCCTTTGGAACTGGTGAGTTCTACGGTTCCCTTAGCGCAGTGTAATAACCACCATTGCCTTTCTTAACCATGACATACCAAGGATCAAGTCTATACTGCTCTCTTCTAACAGTATAGGGGTAGTCCATCTGGGTTAGAAATACAGGGTAAGAAAGAAAGAATTGTAGACAAGGCGAGTAATTATGAGGAATGTTACTTTGGGGGATTTATTAGCTAAGTGTGTCACCTACTAAAGCTAATACATTACCTTATAGTGGTACATGTTAAGATGCCCGACTATAATGTTTCAATCAATCAAAGAAGCAAATCAAGCATTTATCATCAGAACAATCAATCAACATTTTTTTTAATAGAGAAAATAGTTTTAATTTTTTTTTGTCTTAGGTCTCCTATCTCTTAAAAAGTTCGTAAATGTAGGATTCCAAGGTATGAAATCCATCTTGCCTTAGAGTAGAAAAGGTAAGAATGATTAGAGTAGAATAGCAAAAGGTGAGAAAAGATCAAGATGAGATGAGTATGGAATGAGTCAGAGTAAGGTAAGTAGGTAAGGGTTTTGTCCATTTCTATCTAGGTTTCGTCCTACAGTCAACATTTCCTCTGATACCACTTCTGTAACACCCGGTTTTAAAGAACAAAGCCGGGTGCATCTCATACATGCGCCAAGAAGACAACATATATAATAACAGAGTGTATAGAGATAAATGTCATAAAACATCAGAGTATTTATTACATAGCGGAAGACTTATTACAAAATAAAATAATAAAGATAAAACGAACTAAGGATCGTCGGCGCCAATGTCAACTGAGAAACGCCACCTAGATCAAGTCAAACTCCTCGCCTTGAGGCTCCTCCTGAAACACCTGCTCTTCTCCTGTGGGGGGGGGGGTGTGAGACAGCAAGGGTGAGCTCACACATGATCATAGCTCAACAAGTTGTGGGGAACCAGTGGACATAAACTCACAAAGGTGTGAGTTCATGTGATGTGTAAGGCTAATCAATGAAAGAGGTTAAAGCTGAGCATTGCTTTTAAGTAGTTGGTCAAAATTTTATTAGCAGTTACTAAGTGTAAGTAAATACCAAACCATAAGTAAAGTAATAGAACAACATTAATAACAAACCCATGCAATGCAAATGACAAAATTGAATTTAAGTTCCATAATTTAAACATCAGAGAGTCCTGAGCTGCTCATGACCGCGAGCTCGGCTAGTATACCAGTTTTACACTCTGCAGAGGTTGTACCCTTTACCCACAAGTCATGTTACCCATCTGCCAAGGGGTCGCGACTCCCCATATACCTCTACCTAGGAAGCACGGCAGGGTAACACTACGAGGCCTTTACAAAGTTCCACTAGCTTCCGAAAACCCGCTACAGTTTATGGGAAGATCCAGTAAAGGGTTCCTGGCTGATAGCCATCGCAGCAAAATCAACCAGGGACCTCCCCGCACTGACCTCTCCCCTACTGCCCTTGCCCCTTTCGGGTAAGGTAGTCTTCCACTAGCTTTCCTAATTAGTCAGCCAAGGGCGTCCCATTCCACCCTTGTGGTGGCACGTGGTTCTCAAGTTAAGCTCTATGTTCCAATTAACATTAATGATCTCAACATGAACATAAACAGAATAACAACAAGAATTGGAACATAGAGGTAATAAATGATTATCCCAAAACCATATAAAGCAATAGCAAACTACCCAAGTGATTCAGGGGTAAACAAGGTAATGAGATAAACAATCTAGGGTGACCTATTGGGTCCCATCAAAATTAACCTATGCATGAGTATGTGATATTAAAGAACATTATTGGGTAAAATGTGGTCAAGGGCACAACTTGCCTTCAATGAGCTCCTGCTCAGCTACTTCAACCTGCTGCACACCAGGATCCTCAACAACGGGCTCTTCTACTCGCCACAATACAAACAAACACAGTGCATATAGAGGAATTAACATTACACCAAACATATAAACAAAATTCACAGAAATATTCTACATATTAAAATAAAAACCTAGGAACTGGAATCATAATTTTCTGAGTTATAGACTTCAAGTTATGCATTTTCAAACGTTTTATGTGTTCTAAATAGGATTAAGTGATAAATAAATTTCTTACTGTTTTCATGACATAACAGAGGCTCTAGGTGAAAGAGAACAATATTACAAAATTTTAGCAACTGGAATGAAGTAATTTGGACTTAGTATGAATTTTCTATGGATTTATAAAGTTTTAGCAATTATTTTCCTATTAAAAATCCATTGTCTATTTCATTTATTCAATTTAAATGATCTCTGGACTGGGCCTCATTTTCCAGAAACGTCAGGGGCTTCTGCGCATAATTTTCTAAGACTCAGAATACTATGCAGTGGACGGCGGGTTGATTATCCGATTTTAGGAGGGCTCTTATGCAAAGTCGTCGGCCGAAGGGGTATCCGTCTATATGGGCCGTCCGATCGGCAATCAATGCGCCAGATTAGATCCTAGACTTAATGAATCGGTATGCGACGTCGACCCCGGGATCCAAAATCTACGGTGTAGATCACATCCGACCCGGGACTAATCCCAGCCGCCCGCTGAATCCGACGTCCGCGCTCCCTTCTTCCTCCCCCAGCGACTAGAACAGCGGCGCTGACCAAAATCCCACGGCGGAGATCAACGCCGGCCAACTCTAATTCCTATCGTCAAAACAGGATCCAACGATCCAGGCACTTCACCTACCTTCCGCTAATAACACACCCAGAGAGCCCTGGCCGCGACGCCTGTGCACAGTCGGTGGAGTGCCCGACGGCGGACTCGCCCTGCCCCATTCACCGCATAAGCTACACAACAGATGGGGTGACGGTGAGGATTCATGGAGGCGTACCAGGCTTCGACGATGGCACACACGAGGGATGGTGTTTGCGGTGGAAGAAGCTCCTGGATGCCGAACCCGAAGCAGCCGGTTGTCGCTGAAATTCCTCCTGAGCAGCTCGTACTCCTTGACCTTGAGGCCGCTCTCAAGCAGCAGCATGGCCATGTCGCCCCTGACCGTGACGTAGCAGGCAATCTCCTCGCTACGCCGGATGCCGAACGAGCGCACCGTGTACCTCGCCTTGGAGAAGACGGGGGCGGCGGATGGTGGAGGAGATGGGCGTCGAGAAATGAAGAGAGTGGCGGCGCGGCACTGGGAAGTATGGCCGGGTAGGGAGCGGCTTTGGTATTTAGGGTCGAGGCCATGTGGGATCCTCGGCTGCGCGTTGGGCGACGACGAAATTGCTGCGCATGGCTCCGGGGAAATCGCGCGATTGGTTGAGACGGCACCTGCGCATGCGCACCGTTCGGCGAGAAGAGGCACAGGACTTCTTCAACGGACCCTGACACGAGGCCCCCACACGACGGGTCCTGCACAGGCGCGCAGTGGTTTCTCGGATGGAGCCGCACGGTGGAAGACCACATGGGCCGCACGGATGCATCTCTAGATGGGCCAAATTGAGCCCTGCGGCCCAAGCGCAGGTAGGAGGCTTTTCCCTTTTTTTTTATTTATTTATATTTTCTTTCTAGTTTCTCTTTTTCACTTTTAAATCTCAATTTGAATTCAAAGTTATTTGTGAACTTCATACTTTAGGTTAAAATGCCTAAATTCAGATATCCACATGAACTAAATTTATTTAATTTCTATATTTATTTTATCTTATTTGTATAACATTTTCTTCTCGTTTCTTAATTCCAAAATTGTATCTTTGGTTAAATCTCAATTCTCATCTCATCATTATGTGTATACCAGTATTATTGTTAGTATTACTTAAATGCACAAGCAATCCAAAACTCCAACATGATGCACCATTCTTTTATTTAGTATATTTATTGGTGGTCAGGGTGAACCCCATGATTTGAAATATGTAAAAATGAGAATAACAACACAAGGGGTCAAATGGACCTTTTATATTTCTCATTTCTGGTACATTCCATTACTCTCACTATTTGGGTATTACACAAATACAACATCGCTAGAGATTTCAACTAAACTTGATGGTTTGTTGAAGACCCTATATGCCTTTGTATTTGAGTCATAACCTTGTAAAAACCCTTCTACAACTTTGGGAGCAAACTTTGTGTTGGGGACTTGTTCTCAAATGCTTCGAACTAAGAACAAGGCAACATAAAATGTTAAATGTTAATGACCTTCGTCCACTGAAGCATTATCTCCCCAAGGATATAATGAACTTCGGACGAAGGTCATGAGCAAAAATCACGAAGGTCATACCTTCATGACTAGAATTGTGAAATAATGAAAGATGTAATATAAAATATAAGACATGAAGGAATAATATATCAAAACACATAAACTTATTCATATATTTCATTATATAAATTCAAATATCAAAACATAACATTTAATCACATTTATACCTTCGTCTTGACAGAAGGCAATAATCCAAGTGTCGCGTGCAAGCGATTACAAGATTGCGTGAACAGTATGGGGATACTGTTCATCTATTTATAGGCACAGGGCGCAACCTATGAGAAATTACATTTATGCCCTTTACAATCGATTACAATCATGACACAAACTATCATGGGTCTATCGGTCATTTCATCTTTAGGTCGGTTCACTCCTTCGTCTTGAGACATGTCACTATGCCGAAGCTTTATAGATGATAGCTTCGACACTGTTTTTGAGAGGATCCACTGAAGGTGTTTCTTTCTTCAGGATCTTCGGCTACGAAGCATGCCCCCAACAGTAGCCCCTTCGCGGTGCTAGATCGTTTTTCGTAACGAGCTTGATCCGTGAAAAAGTCTCTTAGGCTTTGGGATGCCGAAGATCCGAAAAAACACCTTCCTTGAGCTCGTTGCCGAGAAACGATTAAAATAATCCGAGCGCAAGGTGGCCCCGCCATGCAGCAGTTACGCGCGTCCTGGCGATTCACCTTCTCGGGCTCTGTGGCCCACCGTACAGTGGGTGCGGGTGGCTGTTTGTCTGGTGCGGAAGACTTGACGATTTACCTTCCCACCTGCAGCACTATAGAAACAGACGGGTAGGTGTGAAGTTACCACAACATTCATTGCTATTGCACTGTTTTGCTGCCAAAAATTTGACCATAGCCGAAGCTTGCTTACTGCATCGTCAACCGAAGCTATTCATTTTGCTCAAGCTTCATAACAAGAAAGAGCTTCGGCGAAGTTAAAAAATTTCAACTTCGTCAAAAAACAAGAAATTCAATCATCAGATGGCTAGGGTACGCTCAACAACTAGGGTTACTCACGACGGTGTTGGGGACTTGTTCTCAAATGCTATGAATTAAGAACAAGGCAACATAAAATGTTAAATATCAATGCCCTTCGTCCGCTGAAGATTATCTCCCCAAGGATTTAATGAGCTTCGGACGAAGGCCATGAGCAAAAATATCACGAAGGTCACATCTTCGTGGTCAGATTTATAAAACAATATGAAATAAGATATAAAACATGAAACATTATAGAAAGATATACTAAAAATAGATAACATTATTCACGTATTTTATTATATGAACCTAAATATTAAAACATAACAATTAGGTACATTTATACCTTCGTCTTGGCAGAAAGCGATAATTCCAGCGTAATGTGCCAGCGGTTACAAGATTTCGTGAACAGTACAGGGGTACTGTTCATCTATTTATAGGCACAGGGTGCAGCCTGTGTAAAATTACATTTATGACCCTTACAATCGACTACAATAATGACACAAAACATCGCGGGTCTTTAAGTCATTTCATCTTTAAGTCGGTTCACCCCTTCGTCTTGAGATCTGTCACTGTGTCGAAGCTTTATAGGTGATAGCTTCGGCGCTGCTTCTGATAGGATCTGCTGAAGGTGTTCTCTTTCTTTAGGATCTTCGGCTACGAAGCATACCCCCAACAGTAGCCCCTTCGCGGTGCTAGATCGTTTTTCGTAACGAGCTTGATCCGTGAAAAAGTCTTCTAGGCTTCGGGATGCCGAAGATCCGAAAACACCTTCCCTGAGCTCGTTGGCGAGAAACGATTAAAATAATCCACGCTCGAGGTGGCTCCATCTTGCAGCAGTTACGCGCACCCTGGCGATTCACCCTCTCGGACCCTGTGGCCCACCGTTCAGCGAGTGCGGGTGACTATTTGTTCGGTGCGGGAGACCTTGACGATTCACCTTCCCACCTGCGACACTATATAAACAGACGGGTAGGTGTGAAGTTACCACAACATTCATTGCTATTGCATTGTTTTGCTGCCAAAAATTTAACCATAGCCGAAGCTTGATCATCGTGCTCAAACGAAGCGCCGCTTTTGATTCTGCTTCGTCACAAGAGGAAGAGCTTCGGAAAAATCAAAAAAGTCAACAACAAAAATTTCAAGAAATTCATAATCAAATGGCAAGAGTTCGTTCCACCGCCAGGGTTGGTAGCGAGGGAGATGAAACCGAAGCTACTGAGACTGTTCCGATTTCCGAAGCTATGAAGCGGTCTGGGCTGGTAACATCGGAGGATGCACCTACCGCTGAAGCAGAGCAGGCTGATGTTGAGGAGACTGAGTCTGAAGATGATTATAGCAGCACAGTGCCAATTAAACCCAGCCATCTGGATTTCGGAAAATCCACCATCTCCGAAGGTGATTTACCTAAGATGTTGAATTTGGGCTATTTCAATGAAGCGAAAAAAGAACTGATTCGTTTTGGTGGGGAAGAGACTACTCCGAAGCCAGGAAAAGACGAAATAGTGGTCTTTAAAAGTTTCTTTAAGGTTGGTTTGAGATTTCCTTTGAACAAGATGATTGCTGATGTGCTAAAGAAGTTTGGGATCTACCTTCATCAGCTAACTCCTAACGCTATCGTTAGACTTAGCGTTTATATTTGGGCTCTCTAAAGCCAAGGGGTGGAACCATTTGCTGAAGGTTTCTGTCGAGTGCACGAGCTTCATTATCAGACCAAGGCTAGAGGAGACGGGCTACATGAAAACTTTGGCTGCTACAATTTTGCCTACCGCAAGACTATAAAATTTCCACTAATCAATTATCGTGGCAAGTGGCCAGCTGGCTGGAAGTCTGAGTGGTTTTACGTCAAAGTTGACGAAGATAAGGAGAAGCTGGTCCAGAGTCCGTTAGAGTTGATCTTCGGAGAGACCAGACCCCCGTGCAACATGACACCAGAGGGTCCAACCCAAATTGCTCTGGCTGAATTTAGAGTTATTGCGGAGCACATCGGCACTAGGGACTTAGTGCAAGAATTTTTGGCCTTCAGAGTGTTCCCAACTTTGAAGGAATGGGCAATGCCGAAGCTGAAGGGAGAAAAGAAGAAGGGGAATTTGTTCGATTGCCTTACCATTACAAACTCAAGAAACATTTCAAAGTGCCTTGCCAAGAGTGGCTAGACATAATTGAAGTAATGTGCAATGAAATACTCAACAATTATTCTAAAAAAGAAGATCAATTGATGACTGCTACCTTCGGCACCCGTCCGAAGCGGAGGTTAAACCGAGTAATGGATGCTCTGGGCCTTGAATATCCTGACTATGAGCGGCTAGACAAGGGTGCCGAAGGGCAAAAAAGGAAGAGAGTGGCTGATGTCCTGAATAAAGATGATGAAGAACAACTGAAAAAGAAAAAACTTAAGCCTGAACCAAAAACAGATGCTTCGAAGAAGAGAAAAGCTACAACTCCGAAGCAGAAGGCAATTGACGAAGAAGAAGGAACTGCTGCATCACCCTCTACCACCGATGTGGAGGAAATTTTAAAGGTAATGACTGAATCCTTGCCTGTCAAGCTGAGTCCATTAGGGCCACATCTGACAAAGCTTTTTCAGAAGGACAAGGAGCCCGCGAAAACGAAGAAGGCAGCTTGGCCAAAAAAGCAAAGAATCATTACAGTGACAGAAGCCATTGAAGGGACACCACCACAAGCTTCAGCTCCGAAGGGCCCCAGCTGTTGAGAGCACAACAACTACCGAAGCTGCACCTTCGGAAGCCACAGTCGCCGAAGATACCAGAGCCGAAGATATTCATTTAGAAAGCATGGTTGCTGATATAGATAAAATACTATTAAACATGGCCACGGAAGAGGCTGCCGCAGAAGAGGCTGCCGCAGCCACCGAAGAGACTACGGCCCCAGAACCCAAGAAGGGGGAAAAATAGCCGAAGACACTTCGGAAGATAAAGTTTTTAACTTTTAAAACTTAGTTGGTCAAGAACTGACAAAGGCTGAAAAAGAAGAGCTAAAAGAATATGCTATATCTTGTGGATATCGGCCGGGAGCACTTCTCTTCGGTGGCATTGATGACGAGAGGTTGGACTGCGTCCGGGATCAGACTGGTGCGAAGGTTATCGGTACTCTATCAAAGAGTATCGGTTTCCCGAAGCTCGAAACAGATATCAGCCGCTACCGACAACAGCACATCGTCAGTAGTTTATTTTATTCCAATTTCAAGGTAAACAACTTTTCTCTGACTTTTATTATTTTTAATAACGAAAATGTTTTTTAAACGAAGGTTGTTTATGTGCAGAGTATGCTGCTGAGCAAAGCTCTTTAAAAATGCAGCAGGATTTGGAAGATAAAAAACACGAAGTTATAATTGAGAATTTAGAGAGCAAGATAAAAGACCAATCAGCTATTATTGAAAAGAAAGACTTCGAGCTTCAGACAACCGAAGGCTTATTGGCAGAAGCTGAAGCTAAAATAGCAGAATTAAATACGAAGCTTCTCTGCCAATCAGAACACTTTGAACAAGAAAAGGAAGAGCTTAACGCAAAATTTGAGGCCAAGGTCCAGAAAAATTCAGATTTGAAAAAAATCATTGACAAGCCTTCAAAACAAATGTTTGGAATTCAGTAAACGATGTGTTCAACGGCTGAAGCAGGTCTTCAATTCGGTTGGAGCAAGCAGCGAAAAATTTGATCCTTCGTCTGAAGACCTGTCAGGAGCCTTCGAACATATCGAAGGTGAAATTGATGATCTCGACGAAGTCATAGCTGGACATGGTGACTTCTGTGCCCTGGTAGCTTCTCGGGGCACAACTGTTGCCTTCCTGAAGTCTGGCTACGAACACGGAAAGGTTATCAATAGACCCAATTTCAGCTTATCACCAGCAGATCTGGATAACATTCCCAACCTTGCCCGAAGCATAGCCAATAGATTTATAAAATTGGTATGGACAAAGGGTGGACGAAGCAAAGCTGGTGATGAAGCTCAAAGTCATCTTAAGCCGGTAACAAAATCATACCTTGTACTTACCTCTTCCTTTGAAAATTGAATTTTGCTTACAGTACTTTAATACGTACAGGATGACGAAGCCGAGGCCGAAGCTGAGGAGTAAAAAGACGAAGCTCCATGGACACAGACGAAGCTTGAATAGTCTATAGAAAAAGCTCTAAAAACTCTTGTAATAATTTGTGTAAAGAATGATGTAATTAAATTTTACTTCGTGGACTTTGTCCATACCTTGTAATATATTCTTACCTTTCCATCAATGTATAAAGTGCTTTGATGTGAACGAAATTAGCATTTTTGAGCCGAAGGCGAAAAACACCTTCCCTTCTTTTCGTACACAACGAAGCATAAACTGCTTCTTTTTCTTTTTCCGAAGCCTTCTCTTTAGAGCCGAAGTAACTGTTTATGCTATGATGATGATGATCCTCTGTATGTCTAAATGAATGTTTATGAATGCAAATGTATGATGTAATGTACCGTGCAAATGAATGTCCAAGCCCACACATACGAAGCAATAACCAAAGCCTTCGTTCCCTTAGGAACAACCAAAGTCTCTTTGCCGTTTATTTTTCGGCTTCACCGTTTATTTTTCGGTGTATCAGCGCTGACTTTTCGCTGTAAGTTCTGCATTCCCTTAAGAACGTCTTTTGAACTTCTTCGCCTTCTATTTCGGCGGTATCGCATTGACTTTTCACGCTTCACCTTATATTTCGGCAGAATCAGCGTTGACTTTTCGCTGTAAGCTCTGCATTCCCTTAGGAACGACTTTTGAGCAGAAAACTTATGCTGCGCTCCCTTAGGAACGGCTTTTTTGTAGCTTCGTTGTGCTCTGCATCCCCTTAGGGATGTCTTTTGAGCTTCTCCCAGTTTTTTCTTTTTTCTTTGCACTCGATGGTGCATGCTCAGCTTTTACATTTACATCTTTGGGGGATATTGCTCTTGTTGAGCTGAAATAAGAAAAAGAGAAATTACATGCTATGGCCCCGTTAAAAACCTTTCTCCCCCTTTGGAAAGGAAAAGGGTGCCATAGAAAAAATAAAAAGATTATGTTGGGGGCCTTCGTCCTCCGAAGGTCCTCAAAAACATGATTTGACAATGTTTTCCAAGTGGATTATGTGAACAGATACCTTCAGACTCAGAATTATGAACATGAAGTACGGTCAGGACGAAGCCTGGACCAGACGAAGGACGAGCTGATTACCAAGCTCCACGAAGGATGATGCACAGCCGAAGCTGTGCGCAGGGATGCTTCGTCGCGATAGCAGAAAGGGGAACCGACTTAAAGATGAAAAGACTACGTGGGCCTTGACAGATTTCCATAAGTCATTAACGAATGTAATGGACATGGATGTAATTTTACGTGGGCTGCGTCCCGCGTCTATAAATAGATGAACAGTACTCCCGTACTGTTCACGCTGACTTGACATTTGCTTTTGCGTCACGCTCGTACTTTTACCTTCTCTCAAGACCGAAGGTATATTTGTAATTTGAAATCATTTCTATTTCTTCATGTTAATAAAATAGAAATGATTCTATGATGTTTATATTATATTTCATGCTTTATATGAATCCTTCGTCATTACTTGTTATATTTACGAAGGTATGTCTCTCGTGACCTTCGTCCGAAACTCATTATTTCCCGAAGGGGAATAATGTTTCGAAGGACGAAGGACTTTAACATTTAACACTTTTTATGTTGCCTTGTTCTTAACTCTTAGTATTTGAGAACAAGTCCCCAACATTGGCGCCCACCTCCGGTGAACTCACTTCCACTTCGAGCTTTTTGAACACCTTCGGAAGCTATAGACCTTCGCCATGGCGCCGAAGAAAGCTTCAGCGACTGGGGCTGCAGCATTGCAACCGCTGGACCACAACCAGGAGACCGTCTCTCTTCGGGAGGCCCGAACCCAGAAGAGGAAGGCCGTCAGCCCGACGCTTCAGGAGGATGAACTAGACCAAGAAATCAGGGATATGGAGATGCTTCATCAACAGGTGCAGAGGAAGAAAGAGAAGATGGCCAGGCTAGCTGAGCTGCAAAGGCAGATAGACGAAGCTTCTGAAGAAGTCCGTCATCTTACCCACGATGAGCAAGACCGAAGGCCTCAACAAAAAGACCTTCGTCAGGAGGGCTTCTTCAACGAAGATGACTGGTATGAAAATTTCCATCATGGAAATTTTGTTTTCGATGATGCCTCTCCTCTGTCCGCTGAGCTGCAGGCTACACCCTGGCCTTCATCCTATAAGCCACCCCAGCTTCCTATGTTTGACGGCCACTCAGACCCGAAGTAGTTCTTGATGAGCTACGAAGCAACAGTGTCTTCGTATGGGGGCAATGCTGCAGTCATGGCAAAGTCCTTCGTCATGGCCGTCAGGAGTGTTGCTCAGACCTGGTATTCTTCCCTTCGACCAGGAACTATTACCTCATGGCAAAAGCTGAAGGATATGTTGTTAACCAGCTTTCAAGGATTTCAGACGAAGCCGGTTACTGCTCAAGCCTTGTTCCAGTGCACTCAGGATCATGAGGAATACCTTCAGGCGTATGTCAGAAGGTTCTTGCGTTTGAGGGCATAGGCACCAACGGTGCCCAATGAAATTGTCATCGAAGCCATGATCAAGGGGCTTCGTCCTGGACCTGCAGCCCAATACTTTGATAGGAAGCCCCCTCAGACTCTGGAGAAGCTGCTCCAAAAGATGGACGAGTACATTCGTGCTGATAATGACTTTCGCCAAAGAAGGGAGGAGGCCTTCAGATTTTCTGAGATGACCAGGGGCTTCGGGGGAAGATTCTATCCGAGGCATGTCAGGTCCATCCACAACACTCAAAATGATGACAAGGGGAGTCAGCAGAACAGGCCGCAGTGCTCCTCACAGGCTTCGGGGCAACAGCAAACTTTCTTTCGGCCACCAGCTCCAAGAGGCAGAGGCGCCAGGGGCTTCGGCGGGAGATTTGGAGATCAACCAAGGAGGACATTTTGCTTATTCTGCGGTGAGAACAAGGGCCATACCACCAGGATGTGCCATGTCACCATCCAGAAACAAAAGGAGCTAGCAGAAGCTGCAGCGCAACAAGGACAGCCGAAGCAGGTCATGCATACTGCTTCGTACCATCAGCCTTACATCCCGGAATATGTGGGCAACCACCCTGCAGTTTCCGTAGCTTCGGCGAGTCAACCTCAAGCTTCATGGCAACAGCCCCCGCCTCCACCTCCGCTGCAACAAGGCCAACAGCCAGAAGGGAGCCAATATGTTCCGCACCAAAGGGATCTCAGAGAGCAATCTGAAGCTCGCACAGTCAATAGTACTGTGCCAGAATCGAAGCACATTTATTGATAGATATCCTACTTTGATAACAGTCTTTTCCGTTTAAGTTCCATTTTCTTTGTAATAAAGAACATTTCAGTTTTCATATAATAGTTTCGTGGTTGGTTATGAGGAAAATCTATCTTCTCCACAGGCTTAAGTTGCTGAAGCTTAAATATTTGCGGTAACAAGGAGGACCTTCGAATTATTAAAAATCCTTCGAAGCAACAAAAAGTCGTTCTAAGGAACGCAGAGTAAGTTGCCGAAGTTACAAAAAGCCGTTCCAAAGGGAGCGCAGTGTAAGTTTTTTGCTCCAAAGACGTTCCTAAGGGAATGCAGAGCATACAGCGAAAAGTCAACGCTGATACCGCCTAAGTAAAAGGCGAAGAAGCTCCAAAGACGTTCCTAAGGGAATGCAGAGCTTATACCGCCTAAGTAAAAGGCGAAGAAGCTCCAAAGACGTTCCTAAGGGAATGCAGAGCTTATACCGCCTAAGTAAAAGGCGAAGAAGCTCCAAAGACGTTCCTAAGGGAATGCAGAGCTTACAAATATATTTTGTGTATATCTTCGGAACAAATGTCATTTGCATAACATAACATCATCACATCATTTTGCATAGCATAAGCATCATACATCATGTTGCACATGGCAAAAGAAGGGGACACAGTATCGACCTTCGAAAGGATGCTTTGAGAAAGAGCAAATTGTGTAAAGTCACGAGGGAATACAATGATAATCTTCGGAAAATAGCTTCGGAGAATGTTTACACGAAGCATGGATGTGATTTATCAGAACAGTTTTAACGGAGAATGTTTTCTTCACGAAGCATGAAAAGAAGGGAAGGTGTTTTTTCGCCGAAGGCTCAAAAATGGTATGTATGTAGAATTTCATGCATCGTAAAGAATTGAATAACGAAAAGAGACTTGTATATTACATTCAAATGTACAAAATATTACAAAGATCACACTTCCAATGTTTTTTCTAATAACATTTAGTCTTCTCTTAACACTGCTTCGGCGGCCTCATTTAGAAGTTGATCAACAACTTTATCCATGATAGCTTCGGCCATTCGTTTAATCTCGTCATCTCCTTTTGTGTGAGGGTCGGCAGTCGATCCAGCAGGTTCTGAGGGAAGAGAACATTTCTTCATTACTATTACAAATCGCGAGCAAAGTTTGAAATAAAAATTACAACACAATAAGAACGACTAATTAATACCTATTTGCCCTTCGGCAGCTTCTGTCACCTTTCTAGCATCATGGATGCCTTTTTCACTCCTTTGAATGATTTCTTGCGCCATTCCTCGACCACCGTCGTTCCAGATATCAGTAAAAAATTTGCCACCAACCACGCTTGCTTCGGCCGAGGGGTCTTTGATGTCTTCGGAGGATAAGGTAGCTTCGGACTGAGCTAAAGATTTTACATGCCCGCAACCCTTCTTCTCTAAGACAGAAGCAATTCCCCTGGCGCCCGAAAAAGCGCAGATGTCGCCACGACTACTCAGAATCTCCTCGAAGGCCTCTGCTTCGTGACTAATCCATTCCAGTGGACCTTCGGGATTGCCTCTTGAGAAATTCTCTTCGCTGGAAAAGGCGCCCACGCTGGCGAAGCTGGTTTTAATTTTATTCACGCATTCCATGGATTTTTCGTAGCATTTTTTCTTAGAAGACCGAAGCTCTGTCACGGTTGCCTCCAAATGATCAGCCCATTGGTCGCTGCATTCCCGTCTTGTTTCTTCAAGCATGCGCTCTTCTTTCGCCCGGGCCAGTTGTTTCTGAAGATCTTTAATCTCGCGTTTGTGAGCTTCGGTCTGAATCTTCACAGCAGCTTCGTCCTTTTTTACTTTGTCTACTAATGTAAGCAGAATTTTGTCTTTTTCTAGAGCTTCGTTTCTCAGTTTAATAACTTCTGAACGTAAATTGTTGAACGCAATTTCGTAGCTTTCATCTTCGGCGCTCTTTTGTGCTCTTAATGCGTTGCTTAGAATTAAACCCTATACAAAAAAAAGAATCTATATAAGAATAAAAGAAAGAATTACGTAATAAAAATTTTTTCAAGCGTCTAATTCCCATACCTTTAAGCTATTGTATGCAAGACTATCTGCGAGATCTTCCTTCGTCATAGCACACAATCCAGCTTCGAGCTTCGGGAAACCCATACTTCTAGCCATCTCCCGGCAGACAGATAATTCTTTGTTATCAGGGAGGCAGTATAGGAAGTCATCTTCATTTGTCCCATTGAATACTATCGCCCCCTTCGGATACTTTAGCTCTCTAGCATAGTAGTTAGCTTCGTAAGTTTCCTCTTCGGATAATTTCTTCCCCGAAGCATGTCGCACGATGTAATCGCGTGCGCTGGAAGGAGCTTCGGGGGCGGCAGTGTCAATTTCTTTAACCAAAGCTGGTTCTGATATTTTCTCGGTCTCCAAAGATTGTTCTTTGGTGGGCTCTGAGGGCCCAGCTTCAGCTTCAGGTTGTTGTTTCGAAGCTTCAGCAACTTCAGCTTCGGTAGACACTTCAGCAACTTCAATAGTCTCTTTTGGAGTTGTGCTTGAAGACTTAATTGTCTCCAAAACATCTAACACGTTCACCATTCTTTTTCTTCTCGGGGTCACCGATGGCCCCTTTTGATTTTTTGTTGTTTCAACAGTTGCTGAAGGACTTAAGATTTCCGATATTTTTCGCTCTTCAATCTTCGGTTTTTCTGCTTTTTCTGCCAGAAGCGCTTCAGTTTTCTCTTCTATCTTCGGCACTGGAGCCGGTTCTGTAGCTTCAGAGGCCAAAGAGACTTCACCAATAAATTTTGGCACTATGGCCGGCTCAATAAAGCGAGCTCGGTGGGTGAGCACCTTCATCTTTTTCCTTTGCGGCGCTGGCTCACTAGTGGCACTTGTGGTAGCTTCTGTCGCAGGAGAAGGAATTTTTCTTTTGCGACCCAGTACCGGATAATGATAGTCAGGGTAGACAAACCCGACTGCGTCGAATACTCGGTTGAGCCTTTTCTTCTTTTGGCCTCCGAAGGCTGCTGATAACGCAGTATTTTCGGCCTTCGAATATGCCCCAAGCAGTTCGTCACTTAATGTTTCAATGCTTTTCAACCAGTCATCATCAGGTTCAACAAATTTATCTGCATATTTGAATGTGTATTTCAGTCTGACCAGTCCGCCTTCGTCGGAATCTTTGATGGTCTCCTTCGGCATTTCCCACTTTTCTGCAAGTGGCCACACCCTGAAAGCAATGTGCTCTTGGACCAAGTCCCTTGTCCCAATGAAAGAGCAGATTACGCCGAAGGCCCTTTGGCATTCCTCGGCCGCTTCATCCATTTCAACCTTCGGCCTTCGAAGTCCGAAGCGTTGCCAGATGGGGCGCATTATGATACTCTTGACATTTTCTTGCGCTGTTAAGTCATTCCTTACATAGAACCATTCAGTCATCTAGGCTCCGGGCCACCTCTTCCGAAAAGTTGGCACAGGGCGGCTTGACCCGGAGCGGGCACCGAAGCTGTAACACCCAAAATTGTTGTGATATTGTTCTTTTCCCCAGGGCTTCGTCTCATATAACAACTCATGAATGTTGCAAAAACTTTTAGCATTTGGTTCTAAACCTTGGCTTCTTGCAGCCCAGACAAACATCCCCATTCTTATGATAGCTTCGGGAGTAAGTTGATGAAGGTAGACTTGAAATGTTTTTAGTACCTCAACAACAAAGTTGCTTAGCGGGAATCGAAGCCCAGCCTTGAGAAAGCTTCGGAAAATTACAACTTCATCTTCTTCGGGGGTGGGAGAAGTCTTTTCTCCAGCATCAGCCCTCACAATAGATATATCTCGAAAATACCGCCCCCTCATATTATCAATATGGCTCTGCTTAATAGTAGTTTTCCCGAAAACCGTGTGACTTGGTCGCCATGGTCGATCTTCGGATTCTTCCCCACCACTTTCTACATCAAAACTGTCGCTGTCATCAGTATCTTCGGACAAACCTTCAAGAATTTCCTTGGTGATTTTCTATGTGTTGGTTTCCGCCATCGCTATAAGGAACCCCAAGTTCTTCTCTTCGTCGAGGCTCAGCTTCGTCTCGGCAGCGATCTTCTTACCTTCAGACATCTTCGGAAGCGCTGAAAAATTGTTTTCAAGGACGAAGCTTTAAAAACAAAAAGATCAGCAAATCTTAGTGCACAAGAGCTAAAAATGTAGTGGGCCGAAGCAGATGGCAAGAGCGTGTACCAAATAAGTTTGCGGTATGATCTTATTTATACGCCCAGGGCGTTGAAAATTGAAAGACCCCACTTGTCAGTGAATGTTGCTATTCTAGCAAAGGGAAGGTGTTTTTTCGGACCTTCGGCTCAAGGCCTTCGTCCATATCGCAATCTGAATTTATTATTAACAAATTAATATTGCGAGGGGCTACTGTTGGGGGCCTTCGTCCTCCGAAGGTCCTCAAAAACATGATTTGACAATGTTTTCCAAGTGGATTATGTGAACAGATACCTTCGGACTCAGAATTATGAACATGAAGTACGGTCAGGACGAAGCCTGGACCAGACGAAGGACGAGCTGATTACCAAGCTCCACGAAGGATGATGCACAGCCGAAGCTGTGCGCAGGGAAGCTTCGTCGCGATAGCAGAAAGGGGAACCGACTTAAAGATGAAAAGACTACGTGGGCCTTGACAGATTTCCATAAGTCATTAACGAATGTAATGGACATGGATGTAATTTTACGTGGGCTGCGTCCCGCGTCTATAAATAGATGAACAGTACTCCCGTACTGTTCACGCTGACTTGACATTTGCTTTTGCGTCACGCTCGTACTTTTACCTTCTCTCAAGACCGAAGGTATATTTGTAATTTGAAATCATTTCTATTTCTTCATGTTAATAAAATAGAAATGATTCTATGATGTTTATATTATATTTCATGCTTTATATGAATCCTTCGTCATTACTTGTTATATTTACGAAGGTATGTCTCTCGTGACCTTCGTCCGAAACTCATTATTTCCCGAAGGGGAATAATGTTTCGAAGGACGAAGGACTTTAACATTTAACACTTTTTATGTTGCCTTGTTCTTAACTCTTAGTATTTGAGAACAAGTCCCCAACAGATTACATCAAGCTACACATAATATCGCCGAAGCTCATCCGCATTCCAAGATCTAGGAATGTCGTTGCCGTCCATATCCTTCAATTTGTAGGAACCGGGTCTTGACGAAGATACTACTAGGAAAGGTCCTTCCCACTTGAACTGTAGCTTGCCTACTGTATCTGGGTTGGCAACTCTTCGAAGTACCAAGTGCCCTGGCCTGATATTTTTTAATCGAACTTTTCTGTCACGCCATTTTATTATTTCGGCTTGATATTTATTGATGTTTTCCATAGCCTGAAGCCTGATTCCTTCTATAGCATCTTTCGCCATAGAATAATCAGCTTCGTCCTCTACCGCAGCCACTGTTCTTATCGATCCTGCTTTAGCTTCTTCCAGGGTTATCGCTTCGTGACCAAACAGTAATTTGAATGGTGTAAAGCCTGTTGACCTTGACATCATTGTGTTGTGGCTCCACACCACTTTGATCAATTCTTCTAGCCACTTTCCCCTGGGCTGATTGAAAATTAACTTCATTATTCCTGTCATTATAATGCCATTAGCTCTTTCGACAAGTCCATTTGACTCCAGATGTCTAACAGATGCAAAATGGATCTTCGTGCCAATTTGCTCACAGAACTCTTTGAAAGCTTCGGCATCAAACTGTGTTCCGTTGTCTACAGTGATAGCCTTCGACACTCCGAAGCGACAAACAATATTTTGTCAGAAAAATTTCTGAACAGTGACCGAAGTTATTGTGGCTAAAGGTTTCGCCTCAATCCATTTGGAAAAATATTCTACCGCCACCACAACATATTTTAAATTTCCTTGTGCTGGTGGAAGTGGACCTAGCAAATCAAGGCCCCACCTTTGCAACGGCCAAGTGGGTTGTATTAATTGAGTCAGAGACGAAGGCTGTTTTTGATCCCTTGCACATTTTTGACAGCCTTCGCATTTTTGGACTAATTCTGCCGCATCTGAAGCTGCCTTCGGCCAGTAAAATCATTGACGAAAAACTTTTCCCAGCAAGGGCTTAGATCCGATGTGAGATCCACACAGGCCTGTGTGTATTTCCTTCATCAATTCTATACCTTCAGCTCTGGATAAACATTTGAGCAATGGAGAACAGACTCCATGTTTGTATAACTCCCCTTCTATTATTACATATGGTTAGGCTCTTGCCTCTATTCTCTTGTTATAAGCTTCGTCATCTGAAAGGTAGTTGCCCTGGAGAAAAGATATAATCTCTGTTCTCCAATCTTCACTATGAACAGGAGATATATTGAGCACTGCTCTTTCAAGAAGTTCCACCGAAGGTGCTTTTATTGTCTCAAAGAATACTTCCGAAGGTAGAGGCAGCCCCTATGCCGCTGACTTGGCTAGCAGATCAGCGTGCTCATTTTCTCCTCATGGAATATTCTTGACAGAAAACCCCTCGAAAGAAGCTTCAAGCCTTCGAACTGTATCCAAATATTTCTCGAGCTTCGGATCTCTTGCTTTGCAACTCTTGTTAATATGACCAGAAATAACTTGGGAATCAGTTTTGAGAACCGCCCTTCTTATCCCCATTGCCTTTAACTTCCGAAGCCCCAAAAGCAAAGCTTCGTATTCAGCAATATTATTTGTGCAGCTGAAATCAAGTTTCACTGCATAACATGTTCTAACTTTGGAAGGTGCAACTAAAATAGCGGCTGCACTTGCCCCGAAGGTTCCCCAGGAACCGTCGTAGAACACTGTCCAAGCTTCGGCATCTTTACTTGCTTCTTCTTCCTGAGTCCCTGGCGTCCAGTCAGCGATGAAGTCTGCTAATGCCTGGGACTGAATCGAGGATCTATGCACATAATCAATGCTGAATTCGTTGAGTTCCGCAGCCCACTTTCCAATCCTTCCAGTAGCTTCTCTGTTCCTCATAATATCCTTCAAAGGCTGTGATGAAGGGACAATTATATGGTATGCCTGAAAGTAGTGTCGAAGCTTCCTGGAGGCCATTAAGACAACATATAGCACCTTCTCCAATTCTGTATAGTTTTTCTTTGATAAACTGAGAACTTCGGAGACAAAGTACACTGGGGCTTGCTTTTTAGTTTGTCCTTCAAGCTTCTCCTGGATAAGCGCCACACTCACTGCAGAGTGCGAAGCTGCCACATACAGCAGCAGAGGAGCCCCTGGCGCTGGTGGAGTTAGTGTTGTTAGATCGATCAGATACTGCTTCAGCTCTTCGAAGGCTTTCTGCTGAACTAATCCCCATTGAAAGACTTCGGCCGACTTAAACACTTTAAAGAATGGTAAATTTCTCTCTGCTGATCTGGATATAAATCGATTCAAAGATGCGAATCTTCCTGTCAGCCGCTGAGCCCCCTTCTTTGTGCTTGGTGACTCCATCCGAAGAATGGCTTCAATTTTATTTGGATTAACTTCGATCCCTTTTGTTGAAACTAGACAACCAAGGAATTTGCCCTTCTTCACTCCGAAGACACATTTTTCTGGATTCAACTTCAGGCCAGCTTGCCTAAAGTTAGCAAATGTTTCCTGTAGATCAGCAATGTGATTTTCTTGCTTCGTGCTTTTTACTATGATGTCATCAACATATGTTAGCACGTTTCTACCTATCTGAGAATGAAGGACTTTCGCTGTCATCCTGCTGACGCTTCCTCCAGCATTCTTGAGCCCCTCAGGCATCCGAAGGTAACAATATGTACCACTGGGGGTGATGAAGCTGGTTTTTGCCTCATCTTCCTTCTTCATCCAGATTTGATGATAGCCTGAATAACAATCTAGTAGACTCATGAGCTCTGACGAAGCTGCTGCATCTACTAGAGAATTTATCCTTGGTAATGGAAATTCATCCTTCGGACAAGCCTTGTTGAGATCAGTAAAATCAATGCACATTCTCCATTTACCATTGGCCTTCTTCACCATAACAGTGTTAGCTAGCCATTCTGGGTATTTTACTTCTCTGATGACTCCAGCTCTGAGAAGTCTTTTCACTTCGTTCTGAGCACCGTCGGCTTTGTCATCAGACATTTTCCGAAGCCTCTGCTTTCTGGGTCTGAAGGATGGATCAACATTGAGCGAGTGTTCAATAACATCCCTGTTGACACCACAGAGATCATTAGCTGACCATGCGAAGACATCTTTGTTGTTGAACAGGAACCTTATTAGGGTTTTCTCTTGCTCCTCAGACAATTGAGATCCCAGCAGCACCTTCTGCTCTGCTATATCTTCATATAAAAGCATGGGCTTCGGCTGATCAGCCAAAGCAACCTTCTCCCTTCTGTACTTGTATTGCTCACAAGCTTCGGCTCCATCTATATTATGGATTGCTTTTGAATCTGTCTAGTTTCCTTCAGCCTTTCTGGCAGCTTCCTGACTTCCATGAATAGCAATAGGCCCTTGATCCGAAGGTATCTTCATGTAAAGATATGCTGGATGAAGAATTGCTTCAAAAGAATTGAGTGTCCCACGACCAATGATTGCATTGTAGGGGTATTCCATGTCGACAATATCAAACACAACTTGCTCAGTCCTTGTATTGTTGACAAATCCGAAGGTCACTGGCACCGTGATCTTGCCGAGCGCTACAATCTGCCTTCCTCTGAAGCCACAAAGAGGGTGTGTAGCATCATGAATCTTATCCTCTGGCTCTTGCATCTGTCTGAAGGCCTTAGCAAATATAATATCCGCTGCACTGCCTGTATCAACCAGAACATTATGGACCAGAAATCCTTTGATGACACAAGAAATAACCATAGCATCATTGTGAGGGTAATCCTTGAGTTGAAGGTCCTCTTGGGAGAAAGTAATTGGGATGTGGGACCATCTTGACTTGATGAAGGGTCCTTGCACCCTGACATGCTGTACCCTTCTCTGTGCCTCCTTCTTCTGCTTCTTGTTGGCTGGCTCTGAGCATGAACCGCCTGTTATCGGGAGTACCAGCTTCGGAGCCGAAGCAGCTCCAGCTTGATTGTTGAACGAAGCCATCAGCTCAAAAAGTGGAAGTGAGTTCATCGGAGGTGGGCGCCAATGTTGGGGACTTGTTCTCAAATGCTATGAATTAAGAACAAGGCAACATAAAATGTTAAATATCAATGCCCTTCGTCCGCTGAAGCATTATCTCCCCAAGGATTTAATCAGCTTCGGACGAAGGCCATGAGCAAAAATATCACGAAGGTCACATCTTCGTGGTCAGACTTATAAAACAATATGAAATAAGATATAAAACATGAAACATTATAGAAAGATATACTAAAAATAGATAACATTATTCACGTATTTTATTATATGAACCTAAATATTAAAACATAACATTTAGGTACATTTATACCTTCGTCTTGGCAGAAAGCGATAATTCCAGCGTAATGTGCCAGCGGTTACAAGATTGCGTGAACAGTACAGGGGTACTATTCATCTATTTATAGGCACAGGGTGCAGGCTGTGTAAAATTACATTTATGCCCCTTACAATTGACTACAATAATGACACAAAACATCGTGGGTCTTTAAGTCATTTCATCTTTAAGTCGGTTCACCCCTTTGTCTTTAGATCTGTCACTGTGTCGAAGCTTTGTAGGTGATAGCTTCGGCGCTGCTTCTGATAGGATCTGCCGAAGGTGTTCTCTTTCTTTAAGATCTTCGGCTACGAAGCATACCCCCAACAGACGGAGAGGAAGCCGAAGGTGCCGAAACCGCTCCAATCTCTGAAGTGATGCAACGGTCAGGGCTGGTAGTATCGGAGGATGCACCTGCCGCTGAAGCTGAGCAGGTTGATGCTGAGGAAATTGAATCTGAAGATGATTACAACGCCGTG
Source organism: Zea luxurians (assembly GCA_029449295.1). Classification (NCBI taxonomy): domain Eukaryota; kingdom Viridiplantae; phylum Streptophyta; class Magnoliopsida; order Poales; family Poaceae; genus Zea; species Zea luxurians. The sequence goes on along the minus strand of JAOPSE010000001.1, from coordinate 34,829,797 downwards.
CCATCTAAACCCAGCCACCTGGAGTTTGGGAAATCCACCATTACCGAAGGTGATATGTCTAAGCTGATGAAGTTAGGCTATTTCAGTGAAGCAAAGAAGGAGCTGGTTCGTTTTGGCAGAGAGGAAATTACTCCGAAGCCAGAAAAGGATGAGATGGTAGTGTTCAAAAGCTTCTTTAAAGCAGGATTAAGATTTCCTTTGAATGGGATGATTGCTGATGTTTTGAAGAAGTTTGGGATTTATCTTCATCAACTAACTCCTAACGCCATCGTTAGGCTTAATGTCTACATCTAGGCCCTTCGAAGCCAGGGGTAGAACCATTTGCCGAAGGCTTCTGCCGAGTACATGAGCTTCATTATCAAACAAAAGCTAGAGAGGATGGGCTGCATGAAAACTTTAGCTGCTACAATTTTGCCTATCGCAAAAATACAAAGTTTCCAGTTATCAGCTATCGTACCAAGTGGCCAGCTGGCTAGAAGACTGAATGGTTTTACGTCAAAGTTGATGATGAAAAGGAGAAGCTAGTCCAAAGTCCACTGGAATTAATCTTCGGAGAAACCAGGCCCCAGTGCAACATGACACTAAAGAGTCCAAGACAAATTGCACTGGGCGAATTTCGAGTTATTGCGGAGCATATTGGCACTAGGGATTTGGTTCAAGAATTCTTGGCTTTTAGAGTGTTCCCAACTTTGAAAGAGTGGGACATGCCGAAGCTCAAGGGAGAAAAGAAAAAGGGGGAACTTGTTCAGTTACCCTACTATTATAAATTCAAGAAACATTTCAAAGTACCTTGCCAAGAATGGTTAGACACAATTGAAGTTATGTGCAACGACATTCTTTGCAATTATTCTAAAAAAGAAGATCAACTAATGACTGCAGCCTTCGGAACTCGTCCAAAGCGAAGGTTAAACCGGGTAATGGATGCTCTGAACTTTGAGTATCCTGACTATGAGCGACTGGACCGAGGTGCCGAAGGACAGAAGAGAAAGAGAGTTGCCAGCGTCTTGAATAAAGAAGATGCTAAATTGGTGAAAGATGATGAAAAAAACTGAAAAAGAGAAAGCTGAGGCCTGAGCCGAAGACAGATGCTTCGAAGAAAAGAAAGGTTGCGGCTCCAAAGCAGAAGGCAACTGATATAGAAGAAGAAACTGCTGCAACACCTTCTGCCACCGATGTGAAGGAAATCTTAAAGGTAATGACTGAATCCTTGCCTATCAAGCTAAGTCCACTGGGGCCGCATCTGATGAAGCTTTTTCAGAAGGAAAAGGAGCCCTCGATAACGAAGAAAGCAGCTGGGCCGAAAAAACGAAGAATCGTTACAGTGACAGAAGTTATTGAAGGGACACCATCAGCAGCTTCGGCTTCGAAGGCACCAGCTGTTGAGAGCGCAATAGCTACCGAAACTGCACCTACTGAAGCTGCAGCTGCCGAAGCTGCCACAACCGAAGATGTTCATTTAGAAAGCACACTTTCTAACATTGATAAGATACTTCTGGACATGGCCACAGAAGAAGCTACCGCAGCCGCAGAAGAAGCCATGGCTACAGTACCTAAGAAGGAGAAGGAAATAGCTGAAGAAGCTTCGGAAGAAGAAAACTTTAACTTTCAAAACTTAATAGGGCAAGAATTGTCGAAGGCTGAGAAAGAAGAGTTGAAAGAATACGCCATATCCTGCGGGTATCAACCAGGGGCACTACTTTTCGGCGGTGTTGCCGATGAAAAATTGGGCTGCGTCCGAGATCAAATCGGAGCGAAGGTTATCGGTACTCTGTCAAAGAGTATTGGTTTCCCGAAGCTTGAGACTGACATAAGCCGCTACCGACGACAACATCTTGTCGGTAGTTTATTCTATTCTAATTTCAAGGTAAAAACTTTTCTTCGACTTTTTATTGTTTTGAACAACGAAGGTGTTTTCTAACGAAGGTTGCTTGTACACAGAGTATGCTGTTGAGTAAAGCTTTGAGAATGCAACAAGATCTTGAAGATAAAAAACATGAAGTTATAATTGAGGGTTTAGAAAGCAAATTAAAAGATCAAGCAGCTGCTCTTGAAAAGAAGGACTTCGAGCTTCAGACAGCAGAAGGTTTATTGGCAGAAGCTGAAGCTAAAATTGCAAAGTTAAATTCAGAGCTTCTCTCAAAGTCAGAAAGCTTCGAACAGGAGAAGCAGAAGTTAAATGCCAAATTTAAGACTGAGGTCGAGAAAAGTTCGAATATGCAAAAATCATTGACAGAGCTTCAAAACAAATGTCCGGAGTTCAGTAACCGATGTGTACAACGGCTGAAGCAGATCTTCAATTCGGTTGGAGCCAGTTGTGAAAAGTTTAGTCCTTCAACTGAAGACTTGCCAGGGGCCTTCGAACATATCGAGGGTGAAATTGATGACCTTGATGAAATTATAGCCGGACATGGTGATTTCTGTGCCCTGGTAGCTTCTCGAGGCACAACTGTCGCCTTCCTGAAATCTGGTTGCACACATGGAAAGGTTGTCAATAGACCCAATTTTAGCTTATCACCAGCAGATCTGGTTGATATTCCCAGTCTTGCCCGAAGCATAGGAAACAAATTTATAAAACTAGTATGGACGAAGGGTGGACGAAGCATAGCTGGTGACGAAGCTCGAAGTCATCTTAAGCCGGTAACAAAATCATACCTTGTGCTTACCTTTTTCTTCAAACTTGAATTTTCCTTATAATACTTTAATATGTACAGGATGATGAAGCTGAGGAGCAAATTGACGAAGCTGAAGAGCACAAAGCCGAAGCTTAATAGATAATGATGAAGCTTGAACAGATAGTTGTGGAAAAAACTCTAAGAACTCTTGTAATAACCTTTGTAAAGAATATTGTAATCTAAGAATTAGATTTTACTCTTGTAAATTTTGTCCATACCTTGTAATATATTTTTACCTTTCCATCAACGTATGACGTGCTTCGGTGTGAACAAAACTTGTACTTGCATTGAATTGCTTTGCTGTGGACGAAACTAGCATTTTTTGAGCCGAAGGCGAAAAACACCTTCCCTTCTTTTCGTACACAACGAAGCATAAAACTGCTTCTTTTCTCTTTTTGCCGAAGCCTTATTTTTAGAGCCGAAGCATCTGCCTGTGTCTGTATGTTATGATGATGATGATCCTATGTATGTCTAAATGAATGTTTATGAATGCAAATGTATGATGTGATGTGTCATGCAAATGAATGTCCAAACACACATACGAAGCCACAACCATAACCTTCATTCCCTTGGGAATGACCGAAGTCTCTTTGCCGTTTATTTTTCGGCTTCACCGCTTATTTTTCGGTGTATCAGCGCTGCTTTTCACTGTAAGTTCTGCATCCCCTTAGGAACGTCTTTTGAACTTCTTCGCCTTCTATTTCGGCGGTATCGCGTTGACTTTTCGCGCTTCGCCTTATATTTCGGCGGTATCAGTGTTGACTTTTCACTGTAAGCTCTGCATTCCCTTGGGAATGACTTTTGAGCAGAAAACTTACGCTGCGCTCCCTTAGGAACGTCTTTTTGTAGCTTTGTCATGCTCTGCATCCCCTTAGGGACGACTTTCGAGCTTCTCCCTGTTTTTTCCTTTTTGGCTGCACTTGATGGTGCATGCTCAGTTTTTACATTTACATTTTTGGGGGATTTTGCTCTCGTAGAGCTAAATAAGAAAAAGAGAAATTACATGCTACGGCCCCATTAAAAACCTTTCTCCCCCTTCGGAAAGGAAAATGGTGCCATAGAAAAAATAAAAAGATTACATCAAGCTAAACATAATATCGCCGAAGCTCATCCGCATTCCAAGATCTAGGAATGTCGTTGCCGTCCATATCCTTCAGTCTGTAAGAGCCAGGTCTTGACGAAGATACTACCAAAAAAGGTCCTTCCCACTTCAGCTGTAGCTTGCCTACTGTATCTGGGTTGGCCACTCTCCGAAGTACCAAATGCCCTGGCTTAATGTTCTTTAGCCAAACTTTTGTGTCACACCACTTTATTGTTTCGGCTTGATATTTATTGATGTTCTCCATGGCCTGAAGCCTGATCCCTTCTATAGCATCTTTTGCCACAGAACAATCAGCTTCGTCCTCTGCCGAAGCCACTGTTCTTATTGATCCTGCCTTAGCTTCTTCTGGGGTTATTGCTTCGTCACCAAACAGTAATTTAAATGGTGTAAAGCCTGTTGACCTTGATATTGTTGTGTTGTGGCTCCACACCACTTTGATCAATTCATCTGGCCACTTTTCTTTGGGCTGATTGAAGATTAACTTCATTATCCCCGTCATTATAATGCCATTAGCTCTTTCAACAAGTCCATTTGACTCTGGATGTCTGACTGATGCAAAATGAATCTTCGTGCCAATTTGTTCACAGAATTATTTGAAAGCTTCGACATTGAATTGTGTTCTGTTGTCCACAGTAATAGCCTTCGGCACTCCGAAGCGACAAACAATATTTTGCCAGAAAAATTACTGGACAGTGACCGAAGTTATTGTGGCTAAAGGCTTCGCCTCAATCCACTTGGAAAAATACTCTACCGCCACCACAACATATTTTAGATTTCCTTGTGCTGGTGGAAGTGGGCCTAGCAAATCGAGGCCCCACCTTTGCAACGACCAAGTGGGTTGTATTAATTGAGTGAGAGATGAAGGTTGCTTCTGGTCTCTTGCACATTTTTGACAGCTTTCGCATTTTTGGACTAATTCTGCTGCATCCGAAGCTGCCTTCGGCCAATAAAATCCTCGTCAAAAAACTCTTCCCAACAAGGGCCTAGATCCAATGTGAGATCCACACAGACCTGCATGTATCTCTTTCATTAATTCCATACCTTCGGTTCTTGATAAACATTTGAGGAGTGGTGAACAAACTCCATGTTTATACAATTCCCCTTCTATTATCACATATGGTCTTGTTCTTGCCTCCATTCTTTTGTTATAAGCTTCGTCACTTGAAAGACAATTGCCTTGAAGGAAAGATATTATTTCAGTTCTCTAGTCTTCACTGTGTACTGGAGAAATAGTAAGCACTGCTCTCTCCATGAGCTCAACCGAAGGTGCTTTTATTGCTTCAAAAAATACTTCGGAGGGTAGGGGGAGCCCCTGAGCCGCTGATTTGGCTAGCAAATCTGCATGCTCATTTTCACCTCTTGGAATATTTTTGACGGAAAAACCTTCGAAGGAAGCTTCCAACCTTTGGACTGCATCTAGATATTTTTCAAGCTTTGGATCTCGTGCCTTGCTGCTCTTATCCACATGGCCAACAATAACTTGAGAATCAGTCTTTAGGATGGCCCTTCTTATTCCCATTGCCCTTAGTTTCCGAAGCCCTAATAGAAGTGCTTCGTACTCAGCAATATTATTTGTGCAACTGAAATCCAGTTTGACTGCAAAACATGTTTTGACTTTTGAAGGTGCCACTAGGACCGCAGCTGCTCCTGCACCGAAGGTTCCCCAAGAACCATCGCAAAACACCATCCAAGCTTCAGTATCCTTGCATGTCCCTTCTTCGTGAGCCCCTGGCGTCCAGTCAGCGATGAAGTCTGCTAGCGCCTGGGATTGAATTGAAGATCTGTGCACGTAGTCAATGGTGAATTCATTGAGCTCCGTGGCCCACTTTCCAACCCTACCAGTAGCTTCTCTGTTCCTCATAATATCCTTCAGAGGCTGTGACGAGGGAACAATTATATGGTAAGCTTGAAAATAATGCCGAAGCTTCCTGGAGGCCATTAATACAGCATACAACACTTTCTCCAATTCTGTGTAATTTTTCTTTGATAAGCTTAATACTTCGGAGACAAAATATACTGGGACTTGCTTTTTAGTTTGTCCTTCAAGCTTCTCCTGTACAAGCGCCGCACTTACTGCAGAGTGCGAAGCTGCCACATACAATAGCAGAGGAGCCCCTGGCGTGGGTGGAGTTAGCGTTGTTAGATCTATCAGGTATTGCTTCAGCTCTTCGAAGGCTTTTTGCTGAGCTGATCCCCATTGAAAGACTTCGGCCGACTTCAGCACTTCAAAGAATGGTAAATTTCTCTCTGCTGATCTAGATATGAATCGATTCAAAGATGCCAGTCTTCCTGTCAGCCGTTGAGCCCCCTTCTTTGTGCTTGGCAACTACATCCGAAGAATAGCTTCGATTTTGTTCGGATTAGCTTCGATTCCTTTCGTTGAAACTAGACAACCAAGGAATTTTCCCTTCTTTACTCCGAAGACACATTTCTCTGGATTTAATTTAAGGCCAGCTTGCCTAAAATTAGCAAATGTTTCTTGCAGATCAGCAATGTGATTTTCCTGCTTCGTGCTCTTTACTATGATATCATCAACATATGTTAGCACATTTCTACCTATCTGAGAGTGAAGGACTTTGGCTGTCATTCTACTAAAGCTTCCTCCAACATTCTTGAGCCCCTCAGGCATCCAAAGATAACAATATGTACCACTGGGGGTTATGAAGCTGGTTTTTGGATCATCTTCCTTCTTCATCCAGATTTGATGGTAGCCTGAATAACAATCTAGTAGACTCATGAGCTCTGACGAAGCTGCTGCATCTACTAGAGAATCTATTCTTGGTAATGGGAACTCATCCTTTGGACAAGCCTTGTTTAGATCAGTAAAATCAATGCACATTCTCCATTTACCATTGGCCTTCTTCACCATAACAGTGTTGGCTAGCCATTCTGGGTATTTCACTTCTCTGATGACACCAGCACTGAGAAGTCTTTTTTACTTCGTTCTGAGCACCTTCGGCTTTATCGTCAGACATTTTCCGAAGCTTCTGTTTCCTAGGTCGGAAGGATGGATCGACATTGAGTGAATGTTCAATGACGTCCCTGTTAACACCACAGAGATTGTTGGCTGACCATGCAAAAACAACTTTGTTGTTGAATAAAAAACTTAACAAGGTTTTCTCTTGCTCTTCAGATAGTTGGGATCCCAGCAATACCTTCTGCTCTGCTATGTCTTCACATAGAAGCATGGGCTTCGGCTGATCAGTCGAAGCAGCCTTCTACCTTCTGTACTTATACTGCTCACAAGCTTCGGCTCCATCTATATTATGGATTGCTTTTGAATCTGTCCAGTTTCCTTCAGCCTTTCTGGCAGCTTCCTGACTTCCATGAATAGCAATAGGCCCTTGATCCGAAGGTATCTTCATGCATAGATATGCTGGATGAAGAATTGCTTCAAAAGCATTGAGTGTCCCACGACCAATTATTGCATTGTAGGGGTACTCCATGTCGACAATTGTAATACTCAAAATTGTACACCAAGAAATATAGAGAGAAATCTCCTCATTTGATGTGTCTCATCTGCATCATAAAAAGAGCATACCTGAAATTTAGAGTTTAATCCAAACAAATGATAAAAAAATGCATCATGTGGAGTTTTTATGTTTGTGCATTAAATAAAATAATAATAATAATAATAATAATAATAATAAGGATAATAAGAGAATAAATACTAGAAGTTAAATCAAACCCTAAATTAAAACTAGGGTTTTCTAAAAAGAGAAGAAGAGGAATGATACAAAAGTATCAATAATGTCATTATACTTTTAAAATTGGTATTTTTCATTTCACAATATGATTGGAGAATAAATTTGCACAAGGTTTGAAACTAAATTTGAATTTGAGTTCAAATTAATCCTTGAAATGGAGAAAGAAAATAAAAAGAAAAAGATAAAACCTCATATGGGCCAGCAACTAACCAATTCGGCCCATCCCTACTTCATTCACCTCCCGCGCGGCCCATCAACCAAAGGGAAGCGCCGACAGCATGGCCCCACGCGTCAGACGCCATCCCCGCTCGACTTCCTCTGGATCTCACTGAAATGTGGGGCCGGCCCGTCATCCGCGGTGCGCCACTGGAAACCTGGGCCCACGGGCAGGGTCAGCTCCAACTCGCCGTGACCGCAGCGTGCTGACCGATTCCGTCACGCGGGGGAAATCCACAAGGGGCGCTGCCATCCGGGCCCAGAAACCAGCCACACCGCGCCATGGCTCGGAGATTTCTCCTGTGCAGCGCGACTCCGGATGGTCGTGTGTTCGCCGTGATTCTTGGAGTTAGTTGCGGACCGGTGATCTCCGTATAAGGCCTACGAGCAGCATCGTTCTCGGCTCTGACCAATTTCGCGTTCATCCGAGGGGTGTGGAGTGCGAGTGGGGAAAGCTTGAGCTCGCGGCGGCCGGGGGAGAAGAGAAGTTCGTCGCCATCGTCACCGTCGGGTACCGAGAAGTCGGGAACGTCCACAAGTGTGCCCTGACCGTGCGTTGGGGGCCCGTCGCGCGCAGGGTTCTCCGAAGTGCGTGAATCCTCCTCGGCGACACCTTGCCAGCGCCGCCGCGGTCGCTCGATGCCACAGCCAATCAATCCACTGCCTTCCTTCCGGTGAGAAACCCCCCCCCCCCCCCTCTGCTGGTCTCGGGAATCCCTCGTGTCGGTATAAATTCAATCCGCGCCCAAAATAGAGCTCTGGGGCCATTGGAATTTCTCACCGGAGGTCGGTGAAAACCGTGCGATGTGGTTGGCCCCGCTTCGGATTCCGCCGCCGTTTAGCCACCTTCCGTTGAGTTCGCCCTTCTGTACTCAACGTGTAGTGCTTGTCGTTTTGGATTATAGCTCGTTTGGGCGGCGAATTGCATTCTCCGGCGATCTTGTGGCCGAGCGGGTGGGCGGCGCCGCCGTGTCCAGGGTTGGGTTGAGGGAGATGATCGCCCGACCGTTGGATCTCCTTTTGATGGCCGGATTTGGTGACTGCGTAGCGTTTCGGATAGGAGTAACGAGAACCGTCCGATCGGGATCGGATGAACTAGATCTGATCTCACCCTAATAAAATCCAGAACATAGATCTTTGATCCAACGGCTTGAGTTGCGCACCGGTTCACTTGAGTCGTGATTTAATCCGGGCCATTTAAATCTAATCGGGCGGCCGCAATCCTCTCGTACCCCTTCGGTCGCAGGATTTGTAAAATAAACCCTAAGGTTTTGTGTTATCAACCCGCCATCCAGAGCACAGCGCTCTGAGTCTCGGGTTATTTGTTAAACAGCCCCCTGTGCTTAACAGAAATGGAGGCCCAGTCCAGAGCAGTGTAAAACCAGAGAAAATAATTTATAAATGGATTTTAATAGGAAAATAATCACTAAAACTTTATAAATTCATAGAAAATTCACACTAACTCCAAATTAATCCATTCCAGTTCCTAAAATTTTGTAATTTTATTCTCTATCACCTAGAGCCTCTGTTTTATCATGACAACAGTAAGAAAATTAACCTCACACTTAATCTTACTTAAAGCACATAAAACCTTTGAAAATCCATAACTTAAATTCTATAACTCCAAAAATTATGATTCCTGTTCCTAGGATTTTATTTTAATATGTAGATTATTACTGTGTATTTTATTTATATGTTTGGTGTAATATTAATTTCTCTATATACATTGTGCTTGTTTGTATTGTGGCGAGTAGAAGAGCCCGTTGCCGAGGACCCCGGTGAGCAGCAAATTGAAGTAGCTGAGCAGGAGCTCATTGAAGGCAAGTTGTGCCCTTGACCACTTTTTACCTAATAATGTTCTTTAATATCACTTATCCATGCATAGGTTAATTTTGATGGGACCCAATAGGTCACCCTAGATTGTTTATCTCAGTACCTTGTTTACCCCTGAATCACTTGGGTAGTTTGCTATTGCTTTACATGGTTTTGGGATAATCATTTATTACCTCTATGTTCCAATTCTTTTTGTTATTCTATTTATGTTCATGTTGAGATCATTAATGTTAATTGGAACATAGAGCTTAACTTGAGAACCACGTGCCACCACAAGGGAGGAATGGGACCCCTTGGCTGACTAATTAGGAAAGCTAGTGGAAGACTACCTTACCCGAAAGGGGCAAGGGCAGTAGGGGAGTGGTCAGTGTAGGGAGGTCCTTGGTTGATTTTGCTGCGATGGCAGTCAGCCGAGAACCCTGCATTGGAACTTCCTATAAACTGTAGCGGGTTTTCGGAAGCTAGTGGAACTTTGTAAAGGCCTCGTAGTGTTGCCCTGCCGCGCTTCCTAGGTAGAGGTGTATGGGATTCGCGACCCCTTGGCAGATGGGTAACATGACTTGTGGGTAAAGGGTACAACCTCTGCAGAGTGTAAAACTGGTATACTAGCCGAGCTCACGGTCATGAGCGGCTCAGGACTCTCTGATGTTTAAATTATGGAACTTAAATTCAATTTTGTCATTTGCATTGCATGGGTTTGTTATTAATTTTGTTCTATTACTTTACTTATGGTTTGGTATTTACTTACACTTAGTAACTGCTAATAAAATTTTGACCAACTACTTAAAAGCAATGCTCAGCTTTAACCCCTATCATTGATTAGCCTTACACATCACATGAACTCACACCTTTGTGAGTTTATGTCCACTGGTTCCCCACAACTTGTTGAGCTATGATCATGTGTGAGCTCACCCTTGCTGTCTCACACCCCCCACAGGAGAAGAGCAGGTGGTTCAGGAGGAGCCACAAGGCGAGGAGTATGATCTGATCTAGGTGGCGTTTCTCAGTTGACTTTGGCGCCGACGATCCTTAGTTCGTTTTATCTTTATTATTTTATTTTGTAATAAGTCTTCCGCTATGTAATAAATACTCTGATGTTTTACGACATTTATCTCTATACACTCTGTTATTATATATGTTGTCTTCTTGGCGCATGTATGAGATGCACCTGGCTTTGTTCCTTAAGGCCGGGTGTGACAACAATATCAAACACAACTTGCTTAGTCCTTGTCTTGTTGACAAATCCGAAGGTCACTGGCATCGTGATCTTGCCAAGTGCTATGATTTGCCTTCCTCCGAAGCCACAAAGAGGGTGTGTAGCATCATGAATCTTATCCTCTAGCTCTTGCATCTGTCTGAAGGCCTTGGCAAATATAATATCCGCTGCACTGCCCGTATCAACCAGAACATTGTGGACCAGAAATCCCTTGATGACACAAGAAATGACCATAGCATCATTGTGAGGGTAATCCTTGAGCTGAAGGTCCTCCTAGGAGAAGGTAATTGGGATGTGGGACCATTTCGACTTGATGAAGGGTCCCTGTACCCCGACATGTTGTACCCTTCTCTGAGCCTCCTTCTTCTGCTTCTTGTTAGCCGGCTCTGAACATGAACCGCCTGTTATCGGGAGCACCAGCTTCGTAGCCGAAGCTGCTTTAGCTTGGTTGTTGAACGAAGCCATCAGCTTAGAAAGTGGAAGTGAGTTCACCGGAGGTGGGCGCCAATGTTGGGAACTTGTTCTCAAATGCTTCGAACTAAGAACAAGGCAACATAAAATGTTAAATGTTAATGACCTTCGTCCCCTGAAGCATTATCTCCCCAAGGATATAATGAACTTCGGACGAAGGTCATGAGCAAAAATCACGAAGGTCATACCTTCGTGACTAGAATTGTGAAATAATGAAAGATGTAATATAAAATATAAGACATGAAGGAATAATATATCAAAACATATAAACTTATTCATATATTTCATTATATAAATTCAAATATCAAAACATAACATTTAATCACATTTATACCTTCGTCTTGACAGAAGGCAATAATCCAAGTGTCGCGTGCAAGCGATTACAAGATTGCGTGAACAGTACGGGGATACTGTTCATCTATTTATAGGCACAGGGCGCAGCCTGTGAGAAATTACATTTATGCCCTTTACAATTGATTACAATCATGACACAAACTATCATGGGTCTATCAGTCATTTCATATTTAGGTTGGTTCACTCCTTCGTCTTGAGACATGTGACTATGCCGAAGCTTTATAGATGATAGTTTCGACACTGCTTTTGAGAGGATCCGCTGAAGGTGTTTCTTTCTTCAGGATCTTCGGCTACGAAGCATGCCCCCAACACTTCGTATGTCTACCTTACTTTACCAAGATGTAGCATTTGCTCCCAAATATACAAAAGTAAGAAACGTTGGGTTTGTTACCAGTTAGGAGTTTGTATGATGTCTTCTTGAGGAGGCGATGAAGATAGAGCTGGTTTATTGCATGGCAAGCTGTATTCACAGCTTCCGACCAAAGCCGCTCAGACGTCTTGTACTCTCCAAGCATTGTCCTTACCATGTCAATTAGCGTCCTATTCTTCCTTTCTACTATGCCATTTTGGTGTGGTGTGTAGGGAGCGGAGAACTCATGCTTGATGCCTTCCTCCTCAAGATACTCTTCTACTTGAAGGTTCTTGAACTCAGATCCATTATCGCTCCTTATCTTTTTCACCTTTAGCTCAAACCCATTTTGAGCTCTCCTTAGGAAGCACTTTAATGTTCCTTGGGTTTCATATTTATCCTGCAAAAAGAACACCCAAGTGAAGCGGGAAAAATCATCAAGAATTACAAGACCATACTTACTTCCCCCGATGCTAAGATAAGCAACGGGCCCGAAGAGATCCATATGTAGGAGTTCCAGTGGTCTTGATGTCATCATCACATTCTTGCTTTGATGAGTGGTTCCCACCTATTTTCCTGCCTGGCACGCTGCACAAGGTCTGTCTTTCTCAAAATAGACATTGGTTAGTCCTAACACATGTTCTCCATTTAGAAGCTTATGAAGATTCTCCATCCCAATATGTGCTAGATGACGGTGCCGGAGCCATCCCATATCAGTCTTAGTGAAAGTTGCCTAGAGGGGGGTGAATAGGCAAGTGGAAACTTTTTCAACAAAAACTAGAAACGAAATGGGTAAAACCGGTTCAACCGGTTTGCACGAGCTCAACTAAAGAATGAGATATAAAACTGAATTGATCTCGAAAACCACCCAGTTAACTTTGGAAATGAGATGTTCTAGTTGATCCACAGGGTTCAAAGTAGTAGATCTGAGAAGGGCACTTCTCAAAATCCACACACCAAAAAGATATAAACAAATCTTCCACGGAATGTTGAGAGAATGAAGAACACAAACAAACACAATGAGCAAGAACACAAGAGACACAAGATTTATCCCGAGGTTCGGTCACACCACCAAGGTGCCCTACTTCCTCGTTGAGGCACCCACAAAGAGCCGGGTCTCTTTCAACCCTAATCCTCCCTTTGCCGACCACAAAGGTCAAGCCCACACACTAATCTTTGCTCAAACGAGCGGGTAATACAAACTTTCTTGTGGTCTTCCACAAGATTTGGAGACTCACAAGAGACACCTAGTCGTCTAGGAGCTAGAAGCTCCAAGATTAATGAATCCAAAAAGAACTAGATGTAGTACCAAAGCTCGAATGAAGAAGAGCAAGAGAGATTTGGAGATGAGCATAAAAACCGCAGCTCTCAAACTCACTCAAAGATTTCTCTCCAAAGATTTTAAATGGGAGAGGCAAGAGATGTGTGAGAGGGAGTGGGAGGTGTTTCTCAGGTTAGAAATGGAGTTTTGTGCGTGCTCTGCTATGGGGGAGAGAGGTAAGAGTTAGTATATATAGGTGGGGCTCCAAAACTAGCTGTTTTTGACTTTTCTGCTCAAAAACTAGTTGAACCGATCCCAAAACCGGTTGAACCGGTTTTCAAAAAGCTGCGCACAGTTTTTTGGCTGACACAACAGACTGGTAGGAAAAAGTGAACAGTGCAAAAACCGGTTGAACTGGTTTTAAAACCGGCTGAACCGGTTTCCACCAGACAAAAACCGGTTGAGTGTCCGGTTGAGTGTCCGGCTGAACCAGTATTTGAATACCAGCTGAACCAGCCTGAAAACCAACTGAACCAGTATTTTCTAGAGAGCAATTTTGGCCAAGACAGACTTAAAAAGGTTGTACTACATACTTTCACTAAGGATTAACAAGGGTAAAAATGGAAGTTTTAGATCAAGGATTTTGAGCTTTAGTACCAACACCAACCTTCTTTTTGGATCCCCCTTGATAGTACAACGATTCCTATACTCAAGTTAAATAAAATATAATTAAGTAAACTCCTTGAGAAATTGGTGTCTCATGTGTGATTTCTCCATGGCGTTGCTTCATAAGGATCACAAACATCCTTGTCTCACCTTTTGGAGCAAACACAAAGCAAACCCTGTGACTTGTACCATTTCACCATATATGAGTTCAAATCATGGCTTCAAGTCATCTTACTGATGCATCAACATGTTGTAACTCTTCATAGCAGATTAGTTCATTGACTTAGTGCAAGTACTCTCTTCTTCACCTTAGCCATGGTACCTCGGTCTACAAGCCGTCGCTTGGCCTTCACCTTCGCTTAGTTCCTCGAAGCCCTTTCCTTGCTATCTTCACCCTATCAAGCCATTCTTGAGTCACATCCTATTGAGCATCCATTGAGAGAATCATTTCTTCAATATTGTGAACCTTGCTTGAATGTCATCTAGATATAACTGCTAAGATAAATCAAGCTCTAGTTTGATTCTCATATATTCATATATGGACTAATAGTAATATGGTCAAGCCAATTCACGATTCCTCATATCTTATTCACTTTGGCTTGACCAATCCTCTTAATCACTTCAACCTCTATTATGATCATATTTATGCATAGTGATTTCTCAGGTCTTGTCCATACATTCAAACCAATATAGAGATCATATTATATCAATTTGCATTGTCTCACTGGTTATTTAACCTTGTGTTGAACCTTTGTTCACTGTCATTATACACTATTCAAGTATGTTCATCATACTGAATTTCCTGTTCAACACTTAGCAAACTTGTTAGTCCTTTAAATGTGTTGTCATCCAAATCACCAAAACTCACAAAAGGGATGAATGCACTTTCACTTAGCTATTAAACATGCATCTAGATCGACATTCCCTTTTGAAAAATCAACTAAATAGAGCTTGCTATCTAATACACCTTTAAAATCTAATGGACCATCACTTCTTCTAAAGATAGATACATCAACATTTGTAAATAAGCAATTGTAGCCCATACGACAGAATTGACTTACAGACAATAAATTGTACTCGAGTGATTCTACTAGAAACACATTTGAAATTGAATGCTCGGCAGTGATGGCTATTTTACCCAAACCCTTGACCTTGCCTTGGTTCCCATCTCCAAAGATGATGGTGTCTTGGGAATCCTTGTTCTTGATGTAGGAGGTGAACATTTTCTTCTCCCTTGTCATGTGATTTGTGCATCCGCTATCAATGATCCAGCTTGTGCCCCCGGATGCATAAACCTGCAAGGTAATTAAGCTTGGGTTTTAGGTACCCAACTCTTGTTGGGTCCTACAAGGTTAGTCACAAAAGACTTTGGAACCCAGATGCAAGTTTTGTCTCTCTTGCACTTAGTTCCCAAACTTATAGCAACCACTTTATCATTTTTGCATAATAGAACAAATGAAGCATCACATGTTTGATAAAGCATGGTTGGTCCATTTGATGCCTTCCTAGGCGCATGAGAAGCAACATGATGGCACCTAGGTCTATTCCTACCATGAGCATATGAAGAACTAGATGCAAACATGGCATGAGAATTAAATGCAGCATCATGACGTACAGGTAAAACAACATGATTATAGAACCTATCATGATGAGAAACATTAGAAACATTCTTAACATGAGCATAAAGATAGGCATGGTTCTTTTGGTCATGTGAAGAATAAGAGCACTAGCCATAGGAGCCTTCCCTTTCTCCTTGTTGAGATTGGAGGTCCTTTGGCTTGTTTAGTTATTGGTTTCCTTTTGGAAACCAAGTCCATCCTTAATAGAGGGGTGTCTACCAATGGTGTAGGCATCCCTGGCAAATTTTAATTTCTCATAATCATCCTTGCAAGTCTTAAGTTTAGTATTAAGACTTGCGACATCATTATTTAACTTAAGAATGGTGGAATCATGTTTATTGCAAGCATCAATATCAATATCTTTACACCTATTGCAAATAACAACATGTTCCATGGTTGAACTAGCAACATTCACTTTTTCTAACTTAGCATTTAAATCAGCATTTAAATTCTTAAGATTAGAAATAGTATCATTACAAGCAGATAGCTTAGAGGACAATAGTTCATTTTCTTAGTTTCAAGAGCAAGAGATTTTTGAACATTAATAAATTTATCATGTTCCTCATAAAGAATATCTTCTTGCTTTTCTAGCAACCTATATTTCTCATTAAGGGCATCAATTAATTCATTTATTTTATCTACTTTAGATGTATCTAATCCCTTAAATAGATCACTATAATCTACCTCATCATCAGAAGATTCCTCATCACTAGAAGAAGTGTACTTAGGTGTATCTCGTGTACGTACATTCTTCTCCTTAGCCATGAGGCACGTGTGGCATTCGTTGGGGAAGAGGGAGGACATGTCGAAGGCGAAGGCAACTAGTTCTTCATCGTCGGAGTCAGATGAAGAACAGTCAGAGTCTCATTCTTTGCCAATGTGTGCCTCGCTCTTTGCCTTCATGTAGTTTTTCTTCCTTTCCTTCTTCCCTTTCTTTTCTTGTGCCTGGTCATTGTTATTATTGGGACATTGTGCTATAAAATGACCATACTTACCTCACTTGAAGCAAGAGCGCTTTCCCTTTGACTTGTTCTTGTTGGGATACTCCTTGCTCCCTTCAAAGCGGTCTTGAAGCGCTTGATTACAAGTGCCATTTCATCCTCGTTGAGCCCGGCAACCTCCACCCTGCTGCTTATTGCCTTGAGGGCAATGGGCTGTGGTTCGTAGACTGGAAGCGGACCATTTGCAATGTTGTCCACATACCTTGCTTCCTTCACCATCATGCGCCCGCTTACAAATTTTCCGAGAATTTCCTCAGGCGTCATCTTGGTGAACCTGGGGTTTTCATGGATAAGGTTTACAAGATGAGGATCAATAACAGTAAATGACCTAAGCATGAGTCGAACGACGTCATGATCCATCCATCTTGTGCTCCCGTAACTCCGGATCTTGTTCACCAGAGTCTTGAGCCTGTTGTTTGTCTCGGTTGGCTCATCTCTCCTTTTCATGGCGAATCCCCCAAGTTCACCTTCCACCAATTCAATTTTGGTGATCATTGTGACATCGTTTCCCTCATGAGAAATCTTGAGGGTGTCCCAAATTTGTTTGGCATTGTCCAAGCTGCTGACCTTGTTATATTCATCATTGCATAGAGATGCTAGCAAAACAGTAGTAGCTTGGGCATTTTTAAGTATTTGCTCATTAATCAAAATAGGATTATCAGTACTATCGAAATGCATTCCATTTTCAACAATTTCCCAAATACTAGGATGGAGAAAATAAGTGACTACACATTTTATGACTCCAAAAAGAATAGTCTTCTCCATCAAAGTGTGGGGGTTTACCGAGTGGAATAGATAATAAATGGGCATTCGAATTATAAGGGATGCGAGAATAATCAAAAGAGTAATTCTGATTAATCGTTTTCTTTTTCGAGAGAGTCTTCGTCGTCGTCATCCCTTAGTGAAGAGGAGGAGGCATCGCTGTCGTAGTAGATGATCTTTTTTATGTGCCTCTTCTTCTTCCCATCCCTTTTCTTGTGTCTCGAGCCTGAGTCAGTGGGCTTGTCGCCTTTTGGCTCGTCAACATAGAGGGTTTCCTTCTCCTTATCGTTGATCACCATCCCCTTACCTTTAGGATCCATCTCTTCGGGCGGTTAGTCCTTGAATGAAGAGTACGACTTTGATACCAATTGAGAGCACCTAGAGAGGGGGGGGGGGTGAATAGATGATCCTGTAAAATTCAATACTAAACAACACAAACTTGGTTTATGAAATGTTAGTGAAGTCAAAACCAAGGTTCTATGACTAGAGAGGGAGAGAACAAAGAGAGACAACTTCTTCACTTAATTGCTCTTCACAAGATGAGTATTAAACTTAGAGCAATTATAAAGTGAGTAGAAGTAGAGAGAATAACACAAGAATAAAGACAGGTGACACAACAATTTTTATCTCGTGGTTCGGCCAAGTGGAACACTTGCCTAGTCCACGTTGTGGCGTCCCAACAAATGAGGGTTGCACTCAACCCCTTTCAAGTGATGTAATGATCCACTTGAATACAACAGTTCTCTTTATCTCAAGTTTATCCCCTTGTGAGGGATCTCCACACTTTAGAGTCTCTCACACCTTACACAAAAGATCTCAAATGAGCACGGGAGTAAGGAGGGAATAGCAACACACACAAAAGCGAGAGTCGCAGCACTAACACGCACACAAGATGAGAGTGAGCACAAGAAAGCAACACATCGGAGTGACAACTCAGAAAAGTGCTCTAATCTCTATCATAGTGAATCAAATGCGTGAACGCGAGGTCTCAGTGTCTTAGGATGTTCAAGAGGTGCTTGGTGTACTGCTCCATGCGCCTAGGGGTCCCTTTTATAGCCCAAGGCAGCTAGGAGCCGTTGGAGCTCCATTTGGTAGGCAATAGTTGCCTTCTGTTCGTGGGCGCACCGGACAGTCCGGTGCCCGACCGGACAGTGAACAGTCATGATTTCTTTCCTTTTCTGGCAAAGCCGACCGTTGCAGCCACGACCCCCTTTAGCACACTAGACAGTCCGGTGGCACACCGAACAGTCTGGTGCGGCCTGGTGACCGTTGGCTCGGGCCACGCGTCGCCCGCTGATTGTGCTGCTGACCGTTGGCGCGGGCGCTGCTGGCTCACCGGACAGTCCGGTGCACACCGCACAGTCCAGTGAATTTTAGTCGTAGTGTCTCCAACTTTTCCCAAGAGCAATGAGTTCGTCGAGCATGCCAACCTGCGCAACGGACACTATCCGGTGCACACGGGACAGTCCGGTGCACCCGCAAGCTGGTGCAAGTCTGGCTGGGCACTACCAACCTTCTCCAATCCAATCTCATTTGATTTGACATGGTTCCTAGCACTTAGAGGATTATATTAGTACCAAAAATAATTTATTAAGGATAGAGACATACCTTGATTCTTGATTTGCATCTCTTTAACACTTTAGCACATATCAACTAAAACACTATGTGTTGAGCATCTAATCACCAAAACATTTATAGAAAATGGCCCAATTACACATTTCCCTTTCAAAAGGGGGAGAAATTATCAGGCCAAAGGTAAAGGACCGCACCAACAACACCACATTTATTTCAAATTTTTAGTATTTCAAAATTGGTATCTTTTCATTTTGAGAAAACCCCTTCTGACAACTAAAGAGGAGAGTTCTATCTAAAATAGGGGAGGAATTTACAAGGGGGAGAATCTTATTTAGCCAAAGCAAAAACATTTGAAATGGGCGAAGAATTTTTCAAACATAAGAAATTATTATCTTTGCATCCAAAAGCAAGAGGTTCTTGAAAAGACTTTACAAAAAGACTTCAAAATTTTGCAAAATCAAATATTGTGTGGTGCAAATGTGGTCCAAAATATTAAATATTCAAAACAACTCATATTCTACTTAGGATTGATCTTAACTTAGTATCTTATGAACACTTGAAAGGCTGCAAACTAGCTACAATTTTAAAGTTTCATATTTTTTGATTGTGTTGGCATCAATCACCAAAAAGAGGGAGATTGAAAGGGAAATGAGTCTTAATCCATTTCTATATTTGTTTTAGTGCTTGATGACCATCACAATCAATTGAGCTAACTAGTTTGTTGAGTATATGATCAGAGGTGCATAAGAAAATACATAAAGAAGATCAACTCAAAAACTCAACGTACGCGGATAGTCTAGGCCCTAACGCAGACTGTCCGAAAGTATCAAAATCAGATTTGGACATGAACTATGTCAAACTAAGAAAATGAACTACGGATTGTCTAGAACTAAATCAAGTACCATCCGTCACCATACATGGACTATCTGACTATAAACCGTAGACTGTCTGTCTGTTTAAGGACTAATCAACCCGAAGGTGACAAGCTGGTAAAATGAATTTTAGCGCCAAGCGCGGACTATTTGGGATCAGAGGTGAATAGTCCACGATGCACATTATCTGACATATGGCAACACATTTATTGCTCTTATAGTCGTTGATATAGCCATTGTAACTAATCTTTGTGATCTAGTCGTTGATCTTGTAGGGGTGGACCGTCTGGACAGGACACACAGATCGTTCGCTAGTGCGTAGACAACATTAACGACTATGTGGGTAGATGAAGGCTATAAATACATCCCAACCATCCCATTCAATGGTACCCAAGCAATCCAAGCACTACATTCATTCTTATTCATTACAAGAGCAAGAGCATTCACTCCAAGTCATACTCAAAGTGATCAATAGCCTCCAAGTGCCGCAATCGAGAAGTGATCAACTAGTCATTAGTGCCTTGTGAGAAACATTGAAGACGAGTGTGCTTGAATTTATTGTGCTCTTTCTTGCTTGGTGTTTTGATTTGTGTTTTCATTCTCATTCCTAATCCCATTCTCATTCTTGTAAAGGCTAGTGGGAAAAAGGAGACTCTAAATTTGTGTGGAGATCCCCGTGGAGACTTCGACCTCTCAAATTGAGAAGGAACACTTAAACAATCTAAATGACCGGGTCGAAATAGGGAAATGGTTGAAAGAGACCAGTTTTAAGTGGACTCCTCAACAGAGAGGTAGGTTTCCTTGTGAAACTGAACTTCGATAAATAAATCGCTTGTGTCTCTCATTTGTGTTTTTCTTGCGATCTATTTCTCCCTTCCCTCTTCTAGTTCTCTTACTTGCGCTTGATTCTAAATCAATTGTTTTGCTCCCTTAAATAATTTCACAATCATTTTTTAGATACACTTGCAAAAAGAACTCCTCTCCCTCACTCCAAGCGACTTGTTTCTCGTTCTTATGCTTAACTGAGGTTTGAGTTTGTGCTTAAAATGATAAATATCAGGTTTCGTCTATTCACCCTCCTCTAGGCGTCTTTGAAAATTACATTATTAGAAAAGAAAATGTTGAGAATGATGTATACAACAAAGATAGGGCACTAATATGAAGTGTAGTATATTTGGGTTATTTCATGGTCTATTCTATATTGTTTTATAAAAATCATAAAATAGAGCGTTTTTGTAACTTTTATAAAAAACATAAGATAGAGCACTGATTTAAGATGACATGTAGCAACCAACACACGTTGCAATTTGCGCATTTTCTTTGTGGCCCATTGCGGCCATCTCTAGCCTTCCCAATCTATAATTCAACCCCCCTTTGATCTGTTTCTGGATCTGCCACGGGCGCCACCCCGCGTCGCCAACCTCTGTCTTGTCGCGTCGCCTCCTCAACGATCAGTGTTTACTCATGTGCTCTCAGTTTTCATCTTTGTATTTTAGTTTTACTGTTGACAAGAATTTGGCAATTGGTATATATAGGGGTGGAAATGAGCCGAGCCAAGCTCGGCTCGCTGTGGCTCGGTCAAGTAATGAGTCGGCTTGCTTACTCCTCCAGCGAGCCTAAAAAGCTGGCTTTGCTCGTCGAGCTAACGAGCCTGACCATAAGCGTGAACACGCTCTTTTCATGAGCCACAAAACAAGCTCGGCTTGGGCTCGTTCTCAGCGTCGAGCCGATTTGAACCCAAGCCAGCTCATCGAGTTCGAGTTTTTTAGACCTAAATATATATACATTTCTGTATTTTGAATTTATAAATTCATGTCGCTTGTGTCATGTTTGGTGTGTAAAGTCCAACCTATTAGTTTGGATTCAAGGACCTTATGGAAAATTAGTAGGTTCAACCAACCTATTAGTTTGGATTCCAAACCGCACCGGGTGATAGTTAGGTAGCTAATCTGGCTCATTTGAGCTAATAATTTGTTAGGTAGTAACTATTAGCTATAAGGTTCCTTACGCTATCTCCAGCAGCTTACCCATCTCTTACACATATTCAAACTCTACTCTACGAACAGTGCAATCTACAGTACAAAATAGTGTTTTAGGTGACAATATAGGTGAACTGTTGGACACAGTCTTAGAGAGTGTTTGAATGCACTAGAGCTAATAATTAGCTTCTAAAATTAATTGAAGACATCCAAACTGTCTATCTAATATTTCACCTATTAGCTACTTTTAACAAATTAGCTAATAGTTAGTTAATTTCACTAGCAATTTTTCGGCCAACTATCTATTAGATCTAGTGCATTCAAACACCCCTTAGATCAAACAAACAATCGCAATGACATTGAGGTGCTTTTGGTTCACGAAATGTAACGTAGATGGCAACAGTAATGATTTACACTCGAGTACCAGTGGTAACAAGTTTGAATAGGCCAATATCAATTCCTAGGATGGTATTAGATTATGATTAGACTTAAACAAACATCGTTTAACATTATTGTTTACCCATCACGTTACAAATATGTGAACCAAACAACACCTCACTTCAGTGCGCCGCAAATCAGTGAGCAAGATCCCTCAACTAAAATAAGAACTAAGGAGCTGTTTGGATCTATTCATTTCAGAGAAATTAGAATTTACTTAATAAAGTAGTCTATTTAGTCTAGAATTTGATATTCCACCACTTTCCAAAGCTCATATATAAGCCCATCTCAAATTCATGGGGTGAAGTATGTGAAATTATTTTATATATCAACGGAATATGTTTCTATTCTGCAATTTATAAGACACTCTTCAGCATACTCCTTAACATCAACATAGCCTTTTAGTCCCAAGCAAGTTGGAGTAGGCTAGAGTTAAAACCCAACAAGATGTCACCAAAAGGGGAAAGAGAGAGAAAGGGGAGGGAAAAGCTTTTGAGAGCACTAAAAGGAAAAAAGGTCTAATCACGGTTCGAGCACGTGGATAGCTTATTTCCAAGCACTTCTATCCAAACACAACTCCATTATGATATTTCATTCCTTCAAGTCCCTTTGGATTGCCTCCTCCCATGTCAAGTTTGGTCGACCTCTACCTCTTTTCACATTATTGTCTCGTCTTATGATGTCTCTATGCACCGATGCCTCTAGGGGTCTCCGTTGGACATGACCAAACCATCTCAACTGGTGTTGGATAAGCTTTTCTTCAATTGGCGCTACTCGCAGACGATCACGTATGTCATTGTTTCTCACTCGGTCCAATCTTGTGTGCCCATATATCCAACGCAACATACACATCTCTGCGACACTTAGTTGTTGAATATGTCGTCTCTTAGTAGGCCAACACTCAATCCCATATAACATAGCAGGCCTAATCGCTATCCTGTAGAACTTGCCTTTCAACTTCTATGGCACTCTCTTGTCGCATAGGACTCTCGATGCTTGACGCCATTTCATCCACCCCGCTTTGATTCTATGGCTAACATCTTCATCAATATCATCATCTCTCTGTAGCATCGATCCCAAATAACGGAAGGTGTCCTTCTTTGGTACTACCTGGCCTCCCAAACTTACATCTCCATCCTCACTGATTGTAGTACCAAAGTCACATATCATATACTCTATTTTGGTCCTGCTAATTCTAAATCCTTTTGACTCTAGGGACTGGCACCATAACTCTAGCTTTCTATTTACTCCTTTCCAGCTTTCATCTACTAGAACTACATCATCAGCGAAAAGCATACACCAAGGGATATCTCCTTGTATATCCCTCGTGACCTCATCTATCACTAAGGCAAATAGATAAGGGCTCAAAACTGAACCTTGATGTAGACCTATGTTAATCGGGAAAACATTTGTTTCACCATTAGTTGTTCGGACACTAGTCACAACCTTGTCATACATGTTCTTATTGAGCATAACATACTTTGTTGGGACTTTATGCTTATCCAATGCCCACCACATGAGATTTCTAGGTATTTTATCATAGGCCTTTTCCAAGTCGATAAAAACCATGTGCAAGTCCTTCTTCTGCTCCTTATATCGCTCCATGACCTGCCTTATTAAGAAAATTGCTTCCATGGTTGACCTTCCAGGCATGAATCCAAATTGGTTCATGGTGATATGCGTCATTTCTCTCAGGCGATGCTCAATAACTCTCTCCCATAGCTTCATAGTGTGGCTCATGAGCTTAATCCCTCGATAGTTGGTACAACTTTGAATATCTCCCTTGTTCTTGAAGATTGGTACAAATGTACTCCTCCACTCATCGGACATCCAATTTGATCGAAAAATATGGTTGAACAACTTGGTTAGCCAAATGATAGCAATGTCCCCAAGGTATTTCCACACCTCTATTGGGATACCATCTGGGCCCATCACCTTGCCCCTTTCATCCTCCTTAAAGCTTCTTTGACCTCTGATTCTTGGATCCTGCTTACAATGCATCTATTTAAATCATCAAAGTAGTCATCCAATTGGATGTCCATAGTCTCATTCTCACCATTGAAAAGATTGTCAAAATACCTCTGCCACCTCTGTTTGATGTCTTGTCCTTTCACCAAGAGTTGATCCATCTCATCCTTAATGCATTTAACTTGGTTGAGGTCCCCCGTCTTCCTTTCTCGAATCCTAGCTATCTTATAGACATCTTTCTCCCCTTCCTTTGTACTTAGACTTCGGTAAAGATCATCATAGGCTCGACCCTTTGCCTCACTCATAGCTCGCTTTACAGTCTTCTTTGCCACCTTATACCTCTCTATGTTGACCGCGCTTCTGTCATGGAACAAGCTCCTATAACATTCTTTCTTCTCCTTTATTGCCTTTTGAACATCCTCGGTCCACCACCAAGTATCCTTAGATTCATCGCTGCTCCCTTTGGTCACTCCAAACACCTCTGACGCCACCTTAATACAAGTTGCCATCTTCACCCACATGTTGTTTGCATCTTCTTCTGCGGACCAAGCGCCCTCCACAAAAAATCTTTCCCTAAAAACTTCGGATGTCTTCCCTTTGAGTTTCCACCACTACGTCCTCGCAATTTTGGCTTGTTTAACCCTATGGGTACTGATCCAAAAATGGAAGTCAGCCACCACAAGATTATGTTGGGGCACAACATTCTCTCCAGGTATAACCTTACAATCCAAACAAGCTTGTTTATCTTCTCTCCTTGTGAGCACGAAGTCGATCTGGCTCAAACGATGGCTACTGCTAAAAGTCACCAAATGTGAATCTCTCTTTCTGAAGAAAGTGTTGGCTATCACTAGGTTGTAGGCTACAACAAAGTCCAAAATATCCTCTCCTTCTTGATTCCTACTACCATACCCGAAACCTCCATGGGCCAGCTCATAACCTACATTTGTTGAACCTACATGACCATTGAGATCTCCTCCTATGAAAAGCTTCTCATTGGTGGGTACCGCTCTGACCATGCCATCTAAGTATTCCTAGAACTTCCTCTTCTCGCTCTCACTAAGACCAACCTGTGGGGCATATGCACTTATAATGTTCAAGACTACATCCCCAAAACTAGTTCGACTAGGATAATCCTATCTCCCTGCCTTTTGATGTCCACCACTCCATTTTTGAGGGTCTTATCAATTAGGATACCTACTCCATTTTTGTTTGCCACTGTTCCTGAGTACCATCGTTTGAAACCAGTGTTCTCCACCTCCTTCGCTTTTTGCCCTTTCCATTTTGTCTCCTGGACACATAGGATACTAACACGCCTTCTTCTCGATGCATCGACTAACTCTCTCAGCTTACCTGTAAGGGACCCTATGTTCCAACTACCTGCACGGATCCTAGTCGGATGAACTAGCTTCCTTACCCCTCGCACCCGTTGAGACAGATGTGAAGACCTTTGCACATTTGTCACTACACCCGGGCACTGATGTAGCGCGCCACTAAGGAAGCGACGACTCGATCCTTGCTCACTTGACACCGCATCCAGATCGGGGGTGGCGTCCCGGTCCTTGCCCATTTAATACCATACCCGGGTTCCGATATGGCGCGTCGCTAAGAGGGTTACACTCCAATGGTTTTCTATTGGGTTTCATCTCCATTTTGAGTGGCTAAGTTTTTATAGCTGACTCGCCACGTCTAACACAACTCTCATCCTTGTACCTGTAATTGGAATCAGGATATGATGCACCAACATATGCTGAGACAACATAGGCGGAGTTCTTCAGCATACTCCTCTATAGTAAAAATATAGCATAACAATATCTCCCTAATAATATTATACAAATATATTTCGCACGTAAGTACGTAACCATATTAGCTTAATTAATTTTTATTTAAATTATTATTATTAGAAGGAAATTCAATTTCACGATATAGATGGGGCGTAAAGAAAAATCTAAAAAGAAGAAAAAAGAAAAAGCAGAAAAAGTTTCACTTGTTGCTGTCCGCTCCAGACTCCCATTCACTCCTCGCGCCTCGAGATCCCATCCAAATCCCGATCAGTCGCCGCCCAAGCCTAGCAGATCCGCCGGCGAGCGCGCGGGGGCAATGGGGGTCGTCTCGGCAGCGGCGGACGCGATTGTCGCGGTTTTCTCCCTCACCATCGTCGTCGCGGCGCCGCTACTCGACGCGCAGTCCGTCCTCCCGCATACCCTCTACCCGGCGCCGCTCCTGGAACTCAAGCGCTGGTACGCCGCCGAGTTTGGCGACTACCTCATGGCCCAGCCCCCCGGCTTCTTCCGTGGCCTTGTTTGCCTCGAGCTCGCCTTCCAATGGCCGCTCGCCGTCGCCACACTCTACGGCATCCTCACCCGCCGCCGCTGGGCTGCCACCACCTCCCTCATGGCCGGCGTTGGCACCCTCACCTCCATGGTAAAGCCGTGTTTCCCTTCTCCCTTGTAGTGGAGTCACGATTGTAATGCATTATGCATGCATGTCTGAAATTTCGTGAGACCAGTGTCTCACCGCTGCAGCTCTGCCCCTGTGCCCCAGATCCAAAACACTACCATGGTGGATGCACAAGTGTACACTTAAAAGTTAGTTCAGTTGATGTGTAATCCAAACATAGTTTCTCATGTGCTTATTTTGTTATGATTGGCTGATTGTTCAAATGAAATAGTGCTGGAAAAGGTTTTGTAGACCCATGGGATTCAGAGTTACTTCCATATTGTCTTGGCATACCAATTGCATTTCCTGTTGGTGATGATTCCCAGAATGTCAAGCTATTGCCAACATTTTTAGTTTTGTTCTCTGAACCATGGTTCCTTTTGACCTCAAATGTGCTATGGATAGGTGACGTTGTTCAGGTTAAATCTCAACCGCACTGTCTCGTATTAAATGATAGGAGGGAAAAAATTCTTGTCACAATATCAGATATCAAATCATCGCAAAAATTGAGTACTGACTACCTGTTATGCTAGATGTGAGCACATTATTATTTTTTTCTTCGAAGTAATAATGTGATCTTGTTATTGTATATCCTTTATATAATTTTAAAATCTTCTTTAATTGTTGCAGTCTGCAATTCTTGGTGAGATGTTAGGTTCAGGCAAATCAACACCAAAGTTGCTTCAGATGTATGTTCCTTATGCTGTTTTTGCTGTCATTGCTATTCTACGTGGACTTTGCTCATGCTCTGGACGCACTACTGCTGGTTCATCACTTGGGCCTTCTGCCCGGAAGAAGAGGGTCTAGATCAGGTTTCTCTTCCCTGCATTTGAACAATTGTTTAATATTCTATTCTGGCATATGTTTGGAAAAGCTAGATGATATTAGTTCAAAATTGATCCAGGAAGCGTTATTCACTTATTTGCTTATTCCTCTCTAGCTCTTATTTTGTTTTTTTTACCCTTTTGACCCTACCCTGCAAAATTAGATATAGTTTTGATCAGTTTGACAGATTAATTCAATTATAGTTTGCATATTTACTGCCATTATCTATGTTTGCACGTATCAGCAGAAAACTGTGGGCTTGATGGGTTCTGGCATTGAAGTTCAACACCATATTTCATTGTCAGTTTGTTTCTGAAAACCTATCCTAACCAATTCTAGACCAAGCGGATATGTTAATCCCTTCTATAACACCGCTCTGCTGTTGGCCTTTCCACATTTGCCATGCTAACAATTAGAGCACTGCTCCTCAGAAGCATGTTTGTTTGAGATTTTATGAGACCGTATAACATTATGTTACAAGCTGCAAATCTATAAAACCTGGCCACCTGGGTTACATACGTCACAAGCTATAAAATCTGGCATTTTTCAGCAGTAACCATAAGCTGTAGAGTTCTATCAGATGTTACCTTATTATTCATACAACGCCAAAGCACTCTAATTGCCACTGGGGATACTTTACGGTGTGCTTTCATAAATGGCGTTTCTATGATTTTATAGATAGAACACAAAGACTATACATGTACCTAGAAGTGAGGAAGACAGAGGATTACAGTGCTGTCTTGTTGACTACCATATAAGATATATCCATAACCATAAGAGATATAGTAAAATGAAATGTTTGGTTATATATGGCACTAGTACTCTGCAAAACTGTTGATACTAAATATGCTCAAACTATGTGAGTTATATGTCCAATTTAAACCTCAACTGCAGTGTCATAGCCAAAAGAACACGTAAGGCTTCTCTCTAAGCTACATAATCAAATCATTGCAGTATGCCGTATCCATTATTTTTGATGCCATCGTGTTCTTGTATTCTTTTTCTCTCAATTTGTTCTTTTAAAGTTTGCTCTATCATTGCAGCAGTGACACTTGGAGAATTTTCGGTTTGAGACAGTGGCGCCAGAGCACTAATGCTGGTCAGAAGACAATTATCTGGATCAGGTTTCTATCCCTGGTATTTAGCACGGATGTTGAAAAATCCAGATAGTGTTAGTGGCTGTTTCTCTAGGATTTGGTGTTCGTTTTCCCTGAAATGTGATATTCATCTTGTCTTTATTTCCATTTTACCCTTTGATTATATGTCTTGCTAACTAAGACATTGTTTTGTTTACTGGATGAGCTGATTCAACTCTGGCATTGTTCTGGCGAATAAGTTTCATAAATCCTTGTCTTGGTAGTCCCAATTGCAGAAAATTCTAGGTTTTTTGGCAGTGGCATATATTTTTTTAGATAACGGAATATTTATTTCGAGATGAAATAAACTCGTGTGTTTGCTACCATTTTGTTCAGAAAGCCCATCCTAACCAACCCAATCCTTGATGCACTGCAAAGCCGTGCTTCATTTTTCATGTCATATTTTTCGAGATATGCACTATAGCAGTGGAAAGTGGCTATCCTTAAGACCGTGTCCAGCAATTCACTCATATGGCACTGTTCGTGTTGGTAGAATGGGGTTTGAATATAGATATGGAGATGTGTAACTGCCAGAGATAAGCCTAACTCCATTGATGGCGAGTGGACCCTTTGTCCGTGACTGCTGAATTCATTAGTGGTTTCTTCCGCGACTTGCTGAGACAGTGAGACCTGGAACCAGATAGGCATCTTGTAAGGCTATCCGTAACCGTTACCCCTAATTTTTTTCTCCTATATCACTTTCTTCCCCTATTTTTCCTCCTATTTTTTTCATCTCCCGCAACGGTTCCCCCTAAATACTCCCCTATATCCCACTACAACTATAAAATATCATTTTCTATATCAACTATCAATTTTTTATCTACTAACAATTAATCGTGGACCCACAACATAGTGTTTAGGGTGATGAACAGTGACATGCTAGATCTGGAGGGAGAGAGAAGGGGACCGGCGCGTAGGGGGCGCTGTAGGGGGCACCGCTGCGGCCATAGAGTGTCCCTTACGCGCCGCATGTAAGGGGAGGGGATGGGCAGCGTTCACCGCTGCAGTTAGCCTAAGTGGGGGATATTGGTGGTTGGAAGAGATTGGAATGCATTAATTGTCTATTCTATCTAGTTGTACATTGCTTGTTTGACGGATTATTTATGGTTTTGCGTGGCAATTTAAGGAACAGTGACTGGGGATACGATGACAATTGACATTTCGTACTTGTACCTGATGCATGTTCATCACAGGAACTATATCCAATCCGATGCGTCGTCTGCTCCATATCCATAATTCAGCCGCCTAGTTTTGTATAATTTGACTAGGTAAGGTTCTACGCAATCGTTTTCCTGTGTTCCTACTGCTCAAAGCATCCATCCAACTAGTTTTTACTATTACTCCCTTTGTACAGAAATATAAAATAAAAATAAAATCATAGTAACTTTTAACTAGATTTATTAAAAAGAAGAAAATATATAATACTTTTTATAAACTTAATTGGATATATTATAGAATATATTTTTATAACATATGTTTTTGTATGCGTCAGATATAAATACTTCTCTGTTCAAATTTAAGTAGAAATCAATATAGTTTGATTTAGGACAAATTTGAATCTTTGTGTAGGCGAGTACTAGTTAACTAGTATCAACGAAACCTTGCTTTTAACTACTGGTCCTCAAGTCATGTCTACTATAAAGGAGCGAACTAAAAAACATGTTATAAGTTGAGTAGAAACATAAAATTAATTTCTATCCCTCATCTAATCAATTTAAGATGAGCTTATATCTAAACTTTAAAAAGTGGTGGAATATCAAATTGCAAACCAAATAACTTAGTCTATTGAGTAAATTCTAATTCCTTTAAAATGAAGAGATCCAAAGACCCTTTAGCAAAAATATCTTTCGTGGCACTGGTAGCAAAAACAATGTTCACCCTAACTTCAAGTCAAGTCCATGTCTACGTCCGAAATATATTTTCCACTACTAGTATAACGTACATGGCATGCAATATCCACGCCGACTAGTTAATGCAACATGCATTATTATATCCTCACTATTCTAATAAGCGAAGAGGAGTAAGGAGTAAAGTTAGGAACATCTTGAGTTGATCCTAGGACATCTTGAGTTATGGATGAATGCACATGCACAATCAATTTTACCTTTACTTTAGTCGAAGGAGACTAATGCCACGTAAGAGGGTGCATTCAACTCTTGTTGGAGAAGTCTAGATTGCTAAACTCATTCTCAGCTTGTAAAATCTAGCTTCATCAAGTGGCTTGGTGAATATGTTGGCTAGTTGATCTTTAATGTTCATACTCTAAACTGTGATATTCCATTTAGCTTGATGATCTCTAATGAAATGGTGGCAAATATCAAAATACTTTGTCCTTGAATGTTAAACTAGGTTGGTGGCTATCTTTAGGGTGCTTTCAATATTACATAGCAATGACACTTGATTGAATCTAGGGCACCTCTAGCCCCGACCCCTGTAGCACCTTGCACATCGTTCCCTAGGGAACCTCGACTATCGACCCTCAAGGCACCTTATGCATCGGTCATGAGGGCACCTCGTGCATCGGTCTACAGGACACCTCCTACTTCAACCCTTAGGGCACCTCCTCCCCTAACCCCTAGGAACCTCGGGCATCAGCCACGAGGCACCTCTTGCCTCATCCCCCAAGGCACCTCATGCTTCGACCCCCTGGAGCACCTCTTGCCTCGACCCTCGAAGCATCTTGGGTATCATCTCTCACCCCTTCTAATAATACCACAATGCACAAACACCATGGACTAATGGCTCATGCTCGCACTCATCAACTTAATTATTGGGTATAATCATTCTTAGCAAACCCTTTACTCTCTTCTCAAGAAGGGATGCTACTAAAGTCTTGTGATGATTATCTTATGCTTAGAAATTGTTGAGAGAATTCATCTGGTTATGGAAAAATGATGAAATGGTGGGAACATTAGTTTGGAGCCAGTGGCAAATCTAAACGAGAATATTGTTGGGGTCATCAAAGTCAACTTTACTATATGCTATAGTTTTCTTGAACTTTAATAGTGTTTTGCTAAAGGATGTATAATTTTTATCGGGGATGGCTGACCCCAACAAACACCCCTAAATCCGCCCCTGTATGGACTATGGAGCACCTAAACTTGGACCTTTTAGCCCTTATTTTCTAATGGTCCATTAGGAGGGTGGATTATGGTTTCAGTCTCCCTGGCCCCTAGCACCTATAAGTACTAGATCTAGCCGACATTTGAAAGACAAGTTTTGTTTCTATTGAAATGAAGCCACTACTACTTCCTTGTAATCACATGACTAAGCTAGAGCACCCATTATTACTCGATTTAGAACCCCAACTTCATGATTGAGAGATTTATCCTTTGGATAAGGTATGTGTCTTGTTCTCTTATCTACTAGCTCTTGTTTGTTCTTTGATTTGCTTGCAGGTTCAGGGTTGTTCTTTGGCATGATAAGAACAACAACATATCCAAATCGACTTATCCCTCGCTCCCATCGAAAGATCAAGAACCATTTGTCCCATCAAAAAGCCACCTTAGTTGTCAAGTTTCTCACTGGTATATGTAGATCACATGATGCTCGATATTGAATTTCATCCATAGGATATAGTTTCTCTGCATGGAGTTGGAAGAACAACTACATCATCATTGAGAGGAGCTAACCATGTCAGAAGGAGGCATTATTCCTTGCTAAGTTAAGTTGGAAATTGTTTATGCCACTTGACGTTGATCCTTAGTGAGGATAGATGCTTCCATTTGAGCTAGCCAATATTCCAACTTATTCACCCTTTCCTCCATCATGGCCTTGCTTCTTTCTCAACTCTTGTATATGTAGCATGTAGACCCATTAATCTTGTATCTTTATAATGTCAAGATCAATAAAGAAGGACTCCTAGCCAACCATGCCAGTTGATCTTCGATATCATCACACATGATACATTGTTGTTGAAAGGGAAATGAGCCATAAGGCCATTTCTACTTGCTTTTGTGATTAAGTGTCCAACACACCACCTTGTACTAACATTGTTGATATGAGTATGAGCATAGATCTACT
Source organism: Zea luxurians (assembly GCA_029449295.1). NCBI lineage: Eukaryota > Viridiplantae > Streptophyta > Magnoliopsida > Poales > Poaceae > Zea > Zea luxurians. The sequence continues at coordinate 34,797,316 of JAOPSE010000001.1, read as the reverse complement.
TGAAGGCAAGTTGAAGAGATCAAGTCCAAATGAGCAAATCTAGAGGCCAAAAGTGCAACTTTGGGTAAAACATCACAAACATGAGGTTTAATTGTTTGAATAAGTCGCATATATCTTGTTCTATGTTTCTAGCACTTTGGTTTGGCTACTAACTCTTTTCTGCAAGAAAAGTGCATTTTAGGCTTGAGTTAAGCTACATTGCAAATCCTGATAAATCAATGGCAAAGAAGTATGTTTCCCACACTTAGTCAATTGGATTAGGTTCTAATTATGTTTGTCTAAGTCGTAGGGAAGCTACCAAGGACAATCAAAATGAGTTGGAGGAGATAGGCTCAAAAGAGTCAAGTATGGCCTATTCTGGGCCCCACCAGACTGGTCCGGTGGTGTACCCAACCGCGTCCACAAAGGCCCAGGACTTGGTCCTTCGACGACTTGGGTCACCGGACCATCCGGTAGCACACCGGACCGCCTATACGGCTAAAGTCGGAGGTCTCGTGAATTATTTTTATAATTCACCGGACCGTGAACAACACTCAGTTTAGTGTGCCACCAGATCATCTCCAATAGCGCGTGGGCGGAGCAACGACTAGCTGACATGGCCCACAGTCTGATGGCGCACTGGACTAGTCTAGTGCCACTCAGCTAAGGAAGGCTCCAATCAGAATCCCAGGCGTGGGGCTATAGGACCCGATTCGGTGTACACCGGACTAGTCTGGTGTGCCCGTAGTCAGCCAGATTTTGGCTGCTTTTGCAAGGAAGTAGGCAATGAATCTTAGCTCCTTGGGGCTATAAAAGGACTCCTATGGTGCCTCCAACCATTACCCAAGTACTCCAAGGGCTATACAACACTCCGACATGCTGCAACAACTCATACTAGCTAGTTTAGTGAGATCTAAGTGCTGGTTACGAGCTATTATTGTTAATTTGTGTTCTTACGCTCGTCTTTGTGATTCTTGCGTGTGTTGCTGCTCATTGCTCTTGTGTGTGTACTTTCTCTTCCTAAAAGTCACCTAGAGGGGGGGGGAGTGAATAGGCGAAATCTGAAAATTATAAACTTTGAACACAAACTTCACTTGGGGTTAGGATTAGAAATAAGTAATAGTGAGATCACAGTGCAGAAGAGAGTTCTTCTTTCTATGAGTTGCTCAATTAATGCAGATGACGTTGGGAGCTAACTCAAAAAGATTGTAAGAAAGAGAACTTAGAGAGAGGGGAGAGGAAGAATCAAATCATAAGGCAATGATCAACACAAATTAACAAATGATTTGTTTCCCGAGGTTCGGTTCCAAAGAACCTACTCCCTGTTGAGGAGGCCATGGAGGCCGGGTCTTTTTTTTAACCCTTTTCCTCTCTCAAACGATTACTTAGACCGATTGAGTGCTTCTTAATCTCAAGGATCACTCAGACACCGCAAGGACCACCACACACTTAGGTGTCTCTTGCTAGCTTTGCAAGTCACTTAGAGAGTTTAGAAGGAGATGAAGAAAGCACGATTAAGAAAACCAGGCAACAAATGAAACACAAATCACACTCTCTCAAGTCACTAATTACTAATGATCATTAGTCTCAATTATGGCACTTGGAGAGGTTTGGAAGCTTTGAATGTGTCTTGGGATAAAGTGCTTGCTCTTGTATTGAATGAGAGTGAGTGAAATGCTTGGATGTAATGAATGGAGATGGTTGGGGTTGTATTATAGCCACCAACCACTTCCTAGCCGTTGCTTCCTTTCTGCTGACCGCGGACGGTCCATGCCTCTGGTCCGAACAGTCCGCCCCTGCACATCAACAGCTAAAATCACAACGGTCAGCAGTAACAGATATATCAATGGTTACAAGTGCATTAAATGCATCGTCAGATGTTAGATAAAGCAGTCGCGGATGGTCCGACCGTGCACCCTGGACCGTCCGTGAGGACGCTAAAAATGTATTTTACCGAACCCTTCACCTTCAGGTTTTCTAGTTTTTCAATGAGCGGACGGTTCGTGCCTAGGGCCGAACGGTCCGAGCTTGGTCCCGGACGGAGCTCTCTTCTCCTTCGAACAGTCCGTAGTGTAAGTGAGTTTTGCAATGTTCCTGTCCGAGGCACATCTTGGTGTCGTGGACGGTCCGCCGGAAGGGCCCGGACTGTCCGTGCACAGGTGAATTTTCCAAACAGATTATGCTGTCCGGAATTATCTATGGTATTCCGGAAAGTAGGCTTAGAATTGATATAGATGAACTTATGCACCTGAGAAATAATCAACTAGGCAAACTAGTTAGTCCATAAGATTTGTGATGGTCGTCAAGCACCAAAATCAATTATTGGTAATGGTTAAGGCCATTTCCCTTTCACTTCCTCCCTTACTCTAAGTTGATACTCTGATCTTTTGTAAGGCGGAAAGAGACTCCAACCTATGGATATTCCTTGCAAACGGGATTGATATTGATAGTGAGAATCGTGGTACTCAAGTTTAATCTCTTGTAATCACTTAAGAGGGGTTGAGTGTAACCCTTGTCCAAAGGAGGACACCACAACATGGATGTAGGCTCTGCCGAACCACAGGATAAAAATCGTTGGGTCCCTTGTCCTTTTACTTTCTTGCAATTTTTTTCTTCCCAAGTTCTATTTTCTAACTTGTGAAGAGCAATCAAGTGAAGAGAACTTTTTCTCTCTTCTTCTCTACCCAAACTTGGTTTTACCTTATATTAAATTTGTTTTTAGACCAAGTTTGTGTTGTTTTAAGTCATTTTTACAGGATCACGTATTTACCCCCTCTAGGTGCTCTCAGTTTTAGGTACCCAACAAAAATATCAATGTGCTATCGTGCATCAATATCCTCATCACACATGAGACATTCTTTCAACTACCCAAAAAAATTATCAATGTGCTATTGTGTAATCTAGGCATTAGAATTTCTTGGATATTTACAACATGGATATTTCTTGTGCTGCTCAATATAGGGAGACACATGGAAGGTTGTTGAAGAACCTTGAATATGCTTTATTGAAACAAAAGTTGTTGGTAGTCCATATTGCTTTCCTTCCTAATGTGCCCTTACTCACTAGTCTCCCCTCATTGCATGATGACGGAACGCCAGTCGCCTAAGTTCATCAACATAGTCAGTGCAAAATTTAGTAACCTTCTCCTTCCTATAACTCATAGATATGCATCCTTCAAGGCTATAACATTTACAAACATATTTCTTAAGAACTAACATGTATCTCTCAAAAGGAACATATTGTGTAGGAACACACGACTAAGAATGTCAATCTATTTGATATTGTGAACTAGAAGATGTGTCATGATATCAAAAGGTTGAAAGGGAATTAGGCTTACACCTAGTTCCTAAATAATTTTGGTGGTTGAATTGCCCAACACAAATAAAAGGACTAACTAGTTTGCTCTAGTGTATAAGTTATACAGGTGCCAAAGGTTCACACTTAGCCAATAAAAAGATCAAGTATTGGGTTCAACAAAAGAGCAAAGGATCAACCAAAGGCACCTCTGGTCTGGCGCACCGGCGGTGCACCAGAGGAACTTCGAGGCTGAACTCTTCACTCTCGGGAAATTCCAGAGGCAACTCCGCTATAATTCACCGGACTGTCCGGTGTACATCGGACATGTCCGGTGCTCCAAGGAAGAGCGTCCTCAGGAACTCGCCAGCCTCGGGAATTCATTTCAGCTGCTCCGCTATAATTCACCGGACTGTCCGGTATACACCGGACTGTCCGGTGTAACTGCGGGACAACAGCTACTTCTGGCGCCAACGGCTACCTGCGTCGCATTAAATGCGCGCCAGCGCGCGCAGTGGTCAGACATGCCCATGCTGGCGCACCGGACACTCAACAGTACATGTCCGGTGCGCCACCGGACATCCTGGCGAGCCTAGAAGTCAGAGCTCCAACGGTCGGAACCCAACGGCTTTGGTGACGTGGCTGTCGCACCGGACATGTCCGGTGTGCACCGGACTGTCCGGTGCGCCATCGAACAGACAGCCTCACCAAACGGCTAGTTTGGTGGTTGGGGCTATAAATACCCCCAACCACCCCACATTCAAGTCATCCAAGTTTTCCACTTCCCAACTACTTACAAGAGCTCTAGCATTCAATTCTAACACACCAAAGAGATCAAATCCTCTCCAAACTCCACACAACGCCCTAGTGATTAGTGAGAGAGATTTGCTTGTGTTCTTTCGAGCTCTTGCGCTTGGATTGCTTTCTTCTTTCTTGATTCTTTCATTGCGATCAAACTCACTTGTAATTGAGGCAAGAGACACCAAACTTGTGGTGGTCCTTGTGGGAACTTTGTGTTCCAAGTGATTGAGAAGAGAAAGCTCACTCGGTCCGAGGGACCGTTTGAGAGAGGGTAAGGGTTGAAAGAGACTCGGCCTTTGTGGCCTCCTCAACGGGGAGTAGGTTTGAGAGAACCGAACCTCGGTAAAACAAATCCGCGTGTCTCACTTTATTATTCGCTTGCGATTTGTTTTGCACCCTCTCTCGCGGACTCTATTATATTTCTAACGCTAACCCGGCTTGTAGTTGTGTTTATATTTGTAAATTTCAGTTTCGCCCTATTCACCCCCCTCTAGGCGACTTTCAATTGGTATCAGAGCCCGGTGCTTCATTAGAGCCTAACCGCTCGAAGTGATGTTGGGAGATCACACCAAGAGGGAGATGGAGACCGGCGACAAGCCCACTACGAGCCAAGGGAGCACTTCATCGGAAGAGTCCCGCACCAAGAGGAAGGAGAAGAAGAAGGACTCCTCCAAACAGAAGGAGAAAAGATCGTCTTCTTCTCACCACAAAGAGAAGAAGGAAAAATCTTCTTCCCACAAGTCGCATCGGAAAGGCGACAAGCACAAGAGGATGAGGAAAGTGGTCTACTACGAGACCGACACTTCATCAATATCTACCTCCGACTCCGATGCGCCGTCCGTAACTTCTAAGCGCCAAGAGCGCAAGAAGTTTAGTAAGATCCCCTTACACTATCCTCGTACATCTAGACATACTCCATTACTTTCCGTTCCATTAGGCAAACCGCCAACCTTTGATGGCGAAGATTATGCTAGGTGGAGTGATTTAATGAAATTTCATCTAACCTCACTCCACAAAAGTATATGGAATGTTGTTGAGTTTGGAGCACAGGTACCATCCGTAGGGGATGAAGACTATGATACGGACGAAGTAGCCCAAATCGAGCACTTCAACTCTCAAGCTACAACCATACTCCTCGCCTCTCTAAGCAAGGAGGAATACAACAAGGTGCAAGGGTTGAAGAATGCAAAGGAGATTTGGGACCTACTCAAGACCGCGCACGAGGGTGATGAACTCACCAAGATCACCAAGCGGGAAACGATCGAGGGGGAGCTCGGTCGCTTCCGTCTTCGCCAAGGGGAGGAGCCACAAGATATGTACAACCGGCTCAAAACCTTGGTGAACCAAGTGCGCAACCTCAGGAGCAAGAAATGGGATGACCACGAGGTGGTTAAGGTTATTTTGAGATCACTTATTTTCCTTAACCCTACTCAAGTTCAATTAATTCGTGGTAATCCTAGATACACACTAATGACTCCCGAGGAAGTAATCGGGAATTTTGTGAGCTTTGAATGTATGATTAAAGGCTCAAAGAAGATCAACGAGCTTGACGAACCCTCCACGTCCGAAGCGCAACCGGTGGCATTTAAGGCAACGGAGGAGAAGAAGGAGGAGTCTACACCGAGTAGACAACCAATTGACGCCTCCAAGCTCGACAATGAGGAGATGGCTTTAATCATCAAAAGCTTTCGCCAAATCCTCAAGCAACGGAAGGGGAAGGACTACAAATCCCGTTCCAAGAAGGTCTGCTACAAGTGTGGTAAGCCCGGTCACTTTATTGCTAAATGTCCTTTATCAAGTGATAGTGACAGGGATAACGACAAGAAGGGCAAGAGGAGAGAAAAGAAGAGGTACTACAAGAAGAAGGGCGGCGATGCCCATGTTTGCCGGGAGTGGGACTCGGACGAGAGCTCCACCGACTCCTCCTCCGACGAGGACGCCGCCAACATCGCCGTCACCAAGGGACTCCTCTTCCCAAACGTCGGCCACAAGTGCCTCATGGCAAAGGACGGCAAAAGGAAGAAGGTTAAATCTAAATCCTCCACTAAATATGAGTCTTCTAGTGATGATAATGCTAGTGATGAGGAGAATAACTTGCGTACCCTTTTGCCAACCTTAACATGGAACAAAAGGAAAAATTAAATGAATTGATTAGTGCTATTCATGAGAAGGATGATCTCTTTGACTCTCAAGAGGACTTCCTTATTAAGGAAAACAAAAAGCATGTTAAGGTTAAAAATGCTTATGCTCTACAAGTTGAAAAATGTAAAAAATTGTCTAGTGAGCTAAGCACTTGCCATGAGACCATTGATAACCTTAGAAATGAAAATGCTAGATTAATTGCTAAGGTTGATTCTCATGTTTGTATTGGTTCAACTTCCAATCCTAGAGATGATAATGTCGATTTACTTGCTAGGATTGATGAGTTGAATGATTCTCTTGCTAGCCTTAGAGTAGAAAATGAAAATTTGATTGCTAAGGCTAAAGATTTTGATGTTTGCAATACTACTATTTCCGACCTTAGAACTAAGAATGATATGTTGCATGCTAAGGTTGTAGAATTAAAATCTTGCAAACCCTCTACATCTACCGTTGAGCACACTTCTATTTGTACTAGATGTAGAGATGTTGATATCAATGCTATTCATGATCACATGGCTTTAATTAAACAACAAAATGATCATATAGCAATATTAGATGCTAAAATTGCCGAGCATAACTTAGAAAATGAAAAGTTTAAATTTGCTAGAAGTATGCTCTATAATGGGAGACGCCCTAGCATCAAGGATGGCATTGGCTTCCAAAGGGGAGACAATGTCAAACTTAATGCCCCTCCTAAAAACTTGTCTAACTTTGTTAAGGGCAAGGCTCCCATGCCTCAGGATAACGAGGGTTACATTTTGTACCCTGCCGGTTATCCCAAGAGCAAAATTAAGAAAATTCATTCTAGGAAGTCTCACTCTGGCCCTAACCATGCTTTTATGTATAAGGGTGAGACATCTAGCTCTAGGCAACCAACCCGTGCTAAGTTGCCTAGAAAGAAAACTCCTTGTGCATCAAATGATCATGGCATTTCATTTAAGACTTTTGATGCATCTTATGTTTTGACTAACAAATCCGGCAAGGTAGTGGCCAAGTTTGTTGGGGGCAAACACAAGGGCTCCAAGACTTGTGTTTGGGTACCCAAAGTTCTTGTTTCTAATGCCAAAGGACCCAAAACCGTTTGGGTACCTAAAGTCAAGAACTAAAATTGTTTTGTAGGTTTATGCATCCGGGGGCTCAAGTTGGATACTCGACAGCGGGTGCACAAACCACATGACAGGGGAGAAGAAGATCTTCTCCTCATATGAGAAAAACCAAGATCCCCAACGAGCTATCACATTCGGGGATGGAAATCATGGTTTGGTCAAAGGATTGGGTAAAATTGCTATATCACCTGACCATACTATTTCCAATGTTTTTCTTGTAGATTCTTTAGATTACAATTTGCTTTCCGTTTCGCAACTATGTCAAATGGGCTACAACTGTCTATTTACTGATGTAGGTATCACTGTCTTTAGAAGAAGTGATGATTCAATAGCATTTAAGGGAGTGTTAGAGGGTCAGCTATACTTGGTAGATTTTGATAGAGCTGAACTCGACACTTGCTTAATTGCTAAGACTAACTTGGGTTGGCTCTGGCACCGCCGACTAGCCCATGTTGGAATGAAGAATCTTCATAAGCTTCTAAAGGGAGAACACATTTTAGGACTAACAAATGTTCATTTTGAGAAAGACATGATTTGTAGCGCATGCCAAGCCGGGAAGCAAGTTGGCACTAATCATCCACACAAGAACATCATGACGACCGACAGGCCACTTGAGCTACTCCACATGGATCTATTCGGCCCGATCGCTTACATAAGCATCGGCGGGAGTAAGTACTGTCTAGTTATTGTGGATGATTATTCTCGCTTCACTTGGGTGTTCTTTTTGTAGGAAAAATCCCATACCCAAGAGACCTTAAAGGGATTCTTGAGACGGGCTCAAAATGAGTTCGACTTAAGGATCAAGAAAATTAGAAGCGACAACGGGACGGAGTTCAAGAACTCACAAATAGAAAGCTTTCTTGAGGAGGAGGGCATCAAGCATGAGTTCTCTTCTCCCTACACCCACAACAAAATGGTGTAGTGAAGAGGAAGAATCGAACTCTATTGGACATGGCAAGAACCATGCTTGATGAGTACAAGACACCGGATCGGTTTTGGGCCGAAGCGGTCAACACCGCCTGCTACGCCATCAACCGGTTATATCTACACCGAATCCTCAAGAAGACATCCTATGAACTCCTAACCGGTAAAAAGCCCAACATTTCATATTTTAGAGTTTTTGGTAGCAAATGCTTTATTTTTGTTAAAAGAGGTAGAAAATCTAAATTTGCTCCTAAAACTGTAGAAGGCTTTTTACTAGGATATGACTCAAACACAAGGGCATATAGAGTCTTTAACAAGTCCTCAGGACTTGTTGAAGTTTCTTGTGACGTTGTGTTTGATGAGACTAACGGCTCTCAAGTAGAGCAAGTTGATCTTGATGAGATAGGTGAAGAACAGGCTCCGTGCATCGCGCTAAGGAACATGTCCATTGGGGATGTGTGCCCTAAGGAATCCGAAGAGCCTCCAAATGCACAAGATCAACCATCCTCCTCCACGCAAGCATCTCCACCAACCCAAAATGAGGACGAGGCTCAAAATGATAAAGAGGAAAAACACAATGATGAGCCACCTCAAGATGACGGCAATGATCAAGGGGGAGATGCAAATGATGAAGACAAGGAGGATGAAGAACCAAGGCCGCCACACCCAAGAGTCCACCATGCAATCCAACGAGATCACCCCGTCGACACCATCCTCGGCGACATTCATAAGGGGGTAACCACTCGATCTCGGGTTGCACATTTTTGTGAGCATTACTCTTTTGTTTCCTCTATTGAGCCACACAGGGTAGAGGAAGCACTCCAAGATTCGGATTGGGTGATGGCGATGCAAGAAGAGCTCAACAACTTCACTAGGAATGAGGTATGGCATTTAGTTCCACGTCCTAATCAAAATGTTGTAGGAACCAAGTGGGTCTTCCGCAACAAGCAAGACGAGCATGGTGTGGTGACAAGGAACAAAGCTCGACTCGTGGCCAAGGGGTATTCACAAGTCGAAGGTTTGGATTTTGGTGAAACCTATGCACCCGTAGCTAGGCTTGAGTCCATTCGCATATTATTAGCCTATGCTACTTACCATGGCTTCAAGCTTTACCAAATGGACGTGAAGAGTGCCTTCCTCAACGGACCAATCAAGGAGGAGGTGTATGTTGAGCAACCTCCCGACTTTGAAGATAGTAAGTACCCTAACTATGTTTATAGGCTCTCTAAGGCGCTTTATGGGCTCAAGCAAGCCCCAAGAGCGTGGTATGAATGCCTTAGAGATTTCCTTATTGCAAATGGCTTCAAAGTCGGCAAGGCCGATCCTACTTTATTCACTAAGACTCTTGACAATGATTTGTTTGTATGCCAAATTTATGTTGATGATATCATATTTGGGTCTACTAACGAATCTACATGTAAAGAATTTAGTAGGATCATGACACAAAAATTCGAGATGTCGATGATGGCGGAGTTGAAGTATTTTCTAGGATTTCAAGTCAAGCAACTCCAAGAGGGCACCTTCATTTGTCAAACGAAGTACACTCAAGACATTCTAACCAAGTTTGGAATGAAGGATGCCAAGCCCATCAAGACACCCATGGGAACTAATGGGCATCTCGACCTCGACACGGGAGGTAAGTCCGTGGATCAAAAGGTATACCGGTCGATGATTGGTTCATTGCTTTATTTATGTGCATCTCGACCGGACATTATGCTTTCCGTATGCATGTGTGCAAGATTCCAAGCCGACCCTAAGGAATCACACCTTACGGCCGTAAAACGAATCTTGAGATATTTGGCTTATACTCCTAAGTTTGGGCTTTGGTACCCTCGGGGATCCACATTTGATTTGATTGGTTATTCGGATGCCGATTGGGCGGGGTGCAAAATCAATAGGAAGAGCACATCAGGGACTTGCCAGTTCTTGGGAAGATCCTTGGTGTCTTGGGCTTCAAAGAAGCAAAATTCAGTCGCTCTTTCTACCGCCGAAGCCGAGTATATTGCCGCAGGCCACTGTTGCGCGCAATTGCTATGGATGAGGCAAACCCTGCGGGACTATGGTTACAAATTAACCAAAGTCCCCCTTCTATGTGATAATGAGAGTGCAATCCGCATAGCGGATAATCCCGTTGAGCATAGCCGCACTAAACACATAGCCATTCGGTATCATTTTCTTAGGGATCACCAACAAAAGGGGGATATCGAGATTTCATACATTAACACTAAAGATCAATTAGCCGATATCTTTACCAAGCCTCTTGATGAACAAACTTTTACCAAACTTAGGCATGAGCTCAATATTCTTGATTCTAGGAATTTCTTTTGCTAATTTGCACACATGGCACACAAGTATACCCTTGATCATGTCTCTTTTATATATGCTATGACTAATGTGTTTTCAAGTGTATTTCAAACCAAGTCATAGGTATATTGAAAGGGAATTGGAGTCTTCGGCGAAGACAAAGGCTTCCACTCCACTACTCATCCTTCGCCGTCGCTCCGCATCACTCTCCGTCTTTGGTATAATCTTCCCTCACATGTTCTATTTGCCAAAGGGGAGAAAATAGTTAGGAAAGGGCCTGTATCTCATTCCAAGTATCCGTTTTTGGCGATTCATGCCAAAGGGGGAGAAAGTATTGGCCCAAAGCAAAAGGACCGCACCACCACCCTAATTTTAAAATTGATGATTTTTCATTGGTAAATTTCAAATTGATATCTCTTTGTGTTCTAAAGGGGGAGCAAGTAGTACTTTCAAAATTTGATATCTTAAAACCCTCTTGAACACTAAGAGGAGAATTTATTTGAGGGGGAGTTTTGTTTAGTCAAAGGAAAAGCATTTGAAACAAGGGGAGAAAATTTCAAGCTTGAAAATGCTTTGCAAAAATCTTATTCATTTACCTTTGACTATCTTGCAAAAGGATTTTGAAAAGAATTTACAGAAGGATTTGCAAAAACAAAACATGTGGTGCAAATGTGGTCCAATATGTTAAAAACAAAGAAACAATCCATGCACATCATGTAAGTATTTATATTGGCTCAATTCCAAGCAACCTTTGCACTTACATTATGCAAACTAGTTCAAATTATGCACTTTTATATTTGCTTTGGTTTGTGTTGGCATCAATCACCAAAAAGGGGGAGATTGAAAGGGAATTAGGCTTACACCTAGTTCCTAAATAATTTTGGTGGTTGAAATGCCCAACACAAATAAAAGGACTAACTAGTTTGCTCTAGTGTATAAGTTATACAGGTGCCAAAGGTTCACACTTAGCCAATAAAAAGATCAAGTATTGGGTTCAACAAAAGAGCAAAGGATCAACCAAAGGCACCTCTGGTCTGGCGCACTGGACTGTCCGGTGGGCCACCAGACATGTCCGGTGCACCAGAGGAACTTCGAGGCTGAACTCTTCACTCTCGGGAAATTCCAGAGGCAACTCCGCTATAATTCACTGGACTGTCCGGTGTACATCGGACATGTCCGGTGCTCCAAGGAAGAGCGTCCTCAGGAACTCGCCAGCCTCGGGAATTCATTTCAGCTGCTCCGCTATAATTCACCGGACTGTCCGGTGTACACCAGACTGTCCGGCGTAACTGCGGGACAACGGCTACTTCTGGCGCCAACGGCTACCTGCGTCGCTTTAAATGCGCGCCAGCGCGCGCAGTGGTCAGACACGCCCATGCTGGCGCACCGGACACTCAACAGTACGTGTCCGGTGCGCCACCGGACATCCTGGCGGGCCCAGAAGTCAGAGCTCCAACGGTCGGAACCCAACGACTTTGGTGACGTGGCTGTCGCACCGGACATGTCCGGTGTGCGGTGTGCACCGGACTGTCTGGTGCGCCATGGAACAGACAGCCTCACCAAACGGCTAGTTTGGTGGTTGGGGCTATAAATACCCCCAACCACCCCACATTCAAGTCATCCAAGTTTTCCACTTCCCAACTACTTACAAGAGCTCTAGCATTCAATTCTAGACACACCAAAGAGATCAAATCCTCTCCAAACTCCACACAACGCCCTAGTGATTAGTGAGAGAGATTTGCTTGTGTTCTTTCGAGCTCTTGCGCTTGGATTGCTTTCTTCTTTCTTGATTCTTTCATTGCGATCAAACTCACTTGTAATTGAGGCAAGAGACACCAAACTTGTGGTGGTCCTTGTGGGAACTTTGTGTTCCAAGTGATTGAGAAGAGAAAGCTCACTCGGTCCGAGGGACCATTTGAGAGAGGGTAAGGGTTGAAAGAGACCCGACCTTTGTGGCCTCCTCAACGGGGAGTAGGTTTGAGAGAACCGAACCTCGGTAAAACAAATCCGCGTGTCTCACTTTATTATTCGCTTGCAATTTGTTTTGCACCCTCTCTCGCGGACTCTATTATATTTCTAACGCTAACCCTGCTTGTAGTTGTGTTTATATTTGTAAATTTCAGTTTCGCCCTATTCACCCCTCCTCTAGGCGACTTTCAAAGGTGATGGATGAATATTAGCTCCAAACTAACAAGACATTGTGTTGCATCATTCTAAAGCCTTTCTAAATTGTTGCTGGGACTTGTTCTCAAATACTATGAATTAAGAACAAGGCAACACAAAAATAGGTTAATGGTTAATGTCCTTCGTCCTTCGAAGCATTATTTCCCTAAGGATATAACGATCTTCGGACGAAGGTCAAGAAGGACATACCTTCTTCATCATAGCATATATCAATGAAAGACGAAGCATATGAAACATGAGAAATAACATGGATAATCATATGACACCATCGATATCTCTTTTATTATATAATCATGAATGAATAAGAACAATATTGAATTACATTTGTACCTTCGGACTTGACAGAAGGCAAGGGTGCAAGTGTGATGCACGAACGAATACAAGTCAGCGTGAACAGTACGGGGGTACTGTTCATCTATTTATAGACACAGGGCGCAGCCTGTGTGAAATTACATTCATGCCCTTCATGTTTACTATTGACTTAAGAACAATCTGTTGGGGACTAGATAGCCTTTTTCCTCCTTAAGTCGGTTCCTTTTTCTGGTATTGAGCCGAAGCTCCCTTACGCGCAGCTTCGACGTTGGTTCAGCCTTCGTTTCGACCCTGCTTCCCATATTGTGTACAGCTTCATCCTGAGTCCGAAGGTGCCTGTATGTGTATCACACTTGGGAAACATTGTTAGTCATGTTTTTGAGGACCTTCAGAAGACGAAGGCCCCCAACAATTGCCTCGATGAATTTCTTTCTATAAAATTGCATTAAGGAATGCACATATCTTTATGATTGGTTTTACGATATTGTCTAGTAGAATATGCCTCAACACAACCGAAAGCAATTGTTTCATTAGCACGTAGCAATCATGAGACTATAGATGTACTAATTTCTTATCCTTCAAATTTATTAGTAGCTTTATATTATAGGAGTGCCCAACTAAAATCTTGATATTGTTCATGTAATCAAATATGTTATCTTTCTCTTTCTTACTAAGAATATAACTAGTGGGGACTAAGTAATGATTTCCTTTTTCTAATTTTTTCTGGGTATAGGCTATCTCGGTGTTTTATAGCTTCCAAGTCCTACCAATGTTTATTGTGTCTTCATTGTTCTTGTACGTGCCTAGGAAACCCAATAGATTCACACATAATTTTTTGTGAGATGCATCATGTTGATTGCATGGTGAGCATCTAATACTTCGCAGTAAGACATGTCTAGAAATATTGACCTTCTTTTCCATATGGGTGTCTTTCTATTTTCATTTAGAATTGGTTGTCTACCAGATCCCTTCATAAACACTACACTAATATTGTTTTACCAATGGAATATAATGTTCTCATTAGGATGGGTTGGCTTACGTCTCTGTTGGTACTTGCTCTCCTGAGCGAGTTGATCCAACAGGGGAGCAAAAGTGGTGTAAACGGGGCTACGACTCGAGATGGCAATAGCTCTGTTAAACCTAGTCTCTCAAGGGCACTGTACGGGGGTATTTATAGGTATCTGAGTGCCCAGCGTCCAGTGTTAAGGACGCATGTGCCCTCAGGCACCTAGGTTATCCCCGGAATATTCCCATAAAGCAGGGTTACAGACCGTAATTACAGGGAGACCTTTACAAATTAGGCCCGTAATGCGCAGCGGCCACGCAGGGCCTGTTACAATGGGCCGGATCACACGTGGGCCTCCATGTTGAGCGAGGTCACAAGATGAGACGACCTCGTCACAAGTCTTCGTCCGGCGACGTGTGGGATGAAGGGTAGGTCTGCCCGTCGTCTTGCCTTCGTTGGTGCAGCGAGGTCGGCGAAGGCATCGAGCGAAGGGTGGCGTCTTCGCCTTCGCCCCAACATTTGCCCTTGTAGGGACCAGTTCGACTAAGTCATCTGGTGCTGAAGACGTTGCTAGATGGTGGAGACGCTGCCCTCGCTCGAAGTGGTTCCGCGGGGGTTTTTGACATGACCGTTGATTGACGCCGTACTGTTGGATTGCGGGTTTCCCGAAGCGCCGCGCTCTGTGTATAAAAGGGGGCGGGGGGTGGCGCGTTTTGAACTTTATCTTTCCGCGCTCCGCGAAAACCCTAACCGCCTTCTCAAACCGCTCGCTGCTCGTCTGCCCTCCTTGTTCTTACTCGTCGGAGATCTAGCCCGTGTGAAGCAGACCGCCCGCCGCCGCCGACGGTATGTAGCGATGCCGTCCTCTTCCTCTTCTGCTGCCGCTACACCGCCGGCTGGCGCGTCGTCTGGGGAGACGCTGAGCAATGTGGCGGCGGAGGAGTTGCGCCGGTGACACAGTGGAGTTCGGCGTGTCGCGGATGTCCTCAGTCCGCGTGCAAGACATGCAACAGCTTGGTTATTTCGGCGGCGGAGTGGCACGTGTCCCGGGGACGGAGGAGGTCCCCGAGCCAGAAGGCGAGTTGGTTGTGTTCGAAGTTTTTTTCGCTGCTGGCCTTCGTCTGCCCGCACATCGATTTGTGGGAGAAGTCCTGCGTAGGTTCAATGTCCAGGTCCACCAGCTGACGCCAAATGCCGTGGTGGCTCTGGCGAATTATGTCTGGGCAACGACTTCGTACGACGGGCAGCCCTCGGCCGAAGTCTTCGAGAAGTATTATTGTCTGCACTGGCAGAAAAGGAAAATCGGAAATAAGATTGCTCAATTTGGATCTTGCACGTTTACGCCGAAGATGGGCAAGACTTCGATGGAGGTCGTTGAGTTGGTTCCCTGTGCCCGCAATAAATGGGGCAACTGGTGGGAATTTTGGTTCTATGTTGCCGAAGGCACAGTCGAAGACCATCCGGGGCTCCCCGTGGCCGAGATGTGTTCGCATTATTATTCAGCATACCCGCAGTTTGAAGTAGTGGAGGAGGATGCAGACGAAGGGGCCCTGCGGTGCGTGGCCGGCGTGAGTAGCGGGCACGATCTGGTTGAGGAGTTTGTCGCGTATGGGGTGTGGCCCTTGGCGCATGGCTGGGCGCTGGGCGAAGTATGCCCTCGCCAGATGCCTTCCTGTGGCGGGATGCTAGTGCGGAGTCCCGCCTTCGCACTGGATTTGCATTGCCGAGATCCTGCCGCATTCGTGCGTGAGGCGGAGGATGGGGCGGCGCGGATAGTTGGTCGCTATGTGCCGAAGACGGAGGGCCAGCGTAGTTGGGATATACGCGGATCCAACGATCGCTTGAATAGGGTCTTCGAGTTGAACCGTCTGCCGTATGGCGGTTATCCCGGGCAAGATGATGTCGATCGCCGCGGGAAGAAACCGGCGGTAGAGACTGAAGACGACCCCACGTCGGTGGCCGCCCCATCCACTAAGAAGAGGAAGCTAGGTACTGTGATGGGAGGACTGGGGGTCTCCGATAGTTTTGCTGTGGAGCTGATGGGGACATGCGCGGCCCCCGGGGGAAGGATGTCTTCGCCCGAGCTCCGGGAGTCTTTGGCGCGGATGCTGAAGGTTACCGGGGGTTGGTGGCCTAAGAACGTTCCTATCCCCCGTGCGGTCGGCGAATACTTTTTTACATCTCGCATGGTTCGTGACTTGAGAGTGTTTCCTTATGGACGGAATATTACTGCTGTTGTGTCAGCAGTGATGGACAAGGATCGTCAGGAAGCTGCGCAAAAGCGCCAGGCGGTCATCAGGCTGCCCGAGGCTAGGCCGAAGAGGGCACGGGGGACTGCGAAGGCTGCCGCCTCCGGTGGTAGCCAGCCGACGCTGGCGGCGAAGTCAGCCGCCCCTGGGTCTAGCAAGGTGCCGGATGTCGTGAAGGCAGCCGGCGCCGGCGTAGCCAAGTCTGCCTCGGCCGGAGCCACGAAGGCCCGAGACTTGCCTTCACCGGCGAAGCGCGTTGCCGATTTCGGCACTGATATTAGTGTGGATGATTATCTCACTGGTAAGTCGTTGGCCCAAGTTTTTTTTACTGTTGATACTTTGCAGGATCGGGCGAGGGGCAACTTGTTGTTGTTCCGCCTGCGGTGGCGACCACGGTGTCTGCCACGGTGCCTGGGGCGAAGGGTAGCGCTCTCAGCGCTGGCGGTGAGATTTCGGCGCTCACCACCGTCAAAGACGAAGCGGGCACTGTGTCCCGCCGGCTGAGGGAGGCGTCGCAGCGGCTGAGTCAGGTAGTTGGGCTAGACTTTGGTTTTTACCGTTTTTGTTGGGATTGTGGTCTTATGTTTGTCTTTTAGGCGGCTGACTTCGCTGACCGCGTGGCGTCGGGGGCCCTTACGGCAGTTGTGTCTGCCGAAGTCGAGAGACTTCGGGCGCAGCATGCTGACGCTGTCCGGGAAAAGTCGGCCGCCGATAGCAAGTGCCGCAAGCTGACGGAGAAGGTGGCCGCGCTGGAGGGCGAGAGGACTGACCTCCGGCGCCAGCTGGCAGAGGAGAGGAGGGAGGCTAATCAGGCCCTCGCCAAGGCGCAGTCGGCACAGGCGGAGGCCAATCTGGCGCGGGTGGAGGGTAGTCTCGCCAGCCAGCGCGCCGAGGAATGGGAGACGCGGTTCAATGCTCTGCAGGCCCGCATGGAGAGGGCCGAGGCCTCGACGCGCTTGGAAGTTGAGCGGACGTGCAAACAGCTCATGGACTCATACCGCGAGCTGGGCGCGCGGACCGCTGACTTCGAAGTGCCCGACCGAGAGTCAGGCCTTCGCTGCGTCGAGTGGCTGCAAGAGGAGTTGTTGGCGCTCCCGACCATTGTGGAGGGATTTATGCCCTTTGCCTCCCTGGTCACCTGCGAAGGGGCGATGAATGTGCTGTCCCGCGAAGGGTGCAGTCACTATGAGGTCTTCGACCGATCTGATGAGGATTTCGAGCGCAAAATTTACAAGGTCGAGGACCCTGTGGTGAAGGAATCCGCAGGAGCCCTCTTTGACCGGATGTGGGGCCCCCACGGTCGGGAGGTGGTGAGGGAGCGGTCCGACCGGGCGAGGGATCAGGTAATGTTTATCTTTTGTTTAGTGTTGTTGGATGTGGGTTATACGTGGGTTTGCTGAATCGGTGTGCTGTGTTGCAGGCGGCGCGTGATGAGAAAGTGGAGGACTTCGGAGCTTTGAACAGCGCGCGGCCTGAAGCGGAGTCGAGCCCGGTGGCACCGCCCCCGGAAACCGTCGAAGGCTCCCTCGCTGCCCCTGCGGCTACTGTGTCCGGTGGTGGCTCGTCGCCAACCGTAGTGCCGAGGGCTGATGATCCCCCGAAGACGGTGATGGAGCCGCCAGCGGAGGATCCCACGGCGGCTGGGCCTTCGCAGGTGGCTTAGTGGGTGTGGGTAGTTAGGGAATTTTGTATATGTTGCTGAACCTTGGTTGCTGCGCAGGTTCAAGGTTTTGGGCCTGCGCACGCAACCGCCACTGCTAATTTTTTGGCGGCTTCGACCGTGGATGCTGGGAATGAATCGGATGAGTCTGCTTCTAAGTTTTCTGATTTTGGTGACTCTGGGAGTTCGGTCGAGTGGACGAAAGAGTCGTCGGATGAGTGAGAGCACCTAGAGGGGGGGGGGGTGAATAGGTGATCCTGTAAAAGCTTCAAACTTAAGCCACAAAAACTTGTTAAGTGTTAGCACGATTATTGCCAAGTGGCTAAGGTGAAGTCTCAACAAAACACAGTACCACAAGAAAAACAAGCACAGAGGTGACACAGTGGTTTTATCCCGTGGTTCGGCCAAGACCAACGCTTGCCTACTCCACGTTGTGGCGTCCCAACGGACGAGGGTTGCAATCAACCCCTCTCAAGCGGTCCAAAGACCCACTTGAATACCACGGTGTTTTGTTGTTCCTTTCACTATCCCGTTTGCAAGGAATCTCCACAAATTGGAGTCTCTTGCCCTTACAAGTATATGATCACAAATGAAACACAGAGTAAGGGAGGGAAGCAACACACACAAATCCACAGCGAAATGCGCACACACACGGCCAAGAATCGAGCTCACAAGAGTATCACACAGTTCTCACTAGAACGGAGCTCGAATCACTTAGAGTCACAAATCAAAGCGCAAAGACTAAGTGTGGATGATCAAGAATGCTCAAAGGTTGCTTGTGTGTCTCCTCCATGCGCCTAGGGGCTCCTTTTATAGCCCCAAGGCAGCTAGGAGCCGTTGAGAGCAAATCCGGAAGGCCATCCTTGCCTTCTGTCGTCGGGGGCACCGGACAGTCCGGTGCCCGATTTGTTTCCATACCAGGCGCTTCCGACCGTTGCCGACCGTTGGAAGATCTGGAGCCGTTGGCGCACCGGACATGTCCGGTGCACACCGGACAGTCCGGTGCCTTCTTCCGACCGTTGGCTCCGCCACGTGTCCCGCGCAGATTGCGCGGCCGACCGTTGGCCCGGCCGACCGTTGGCTCACCGGACAGTCCGGTGCACACCGGACAGTCCGGTGAATTTTAGCCGTACGCCGTCGGCCAATTTCCCGAGAGCGGCCAGTTCGCGTCGAGTCGGCCTGGCGCACCGGACACTGTCCGGTGCACACCGGACAGTCCGGTGCTCCAGACCGAGCTGGGTCTTGGCAGCATACTGCCAAGTCATTTCTCCTCTTTTCTTTTTCTTCTTCTTTCTGTTTCTAACACTTAGACAAATATATTAGTACATAAAACCAATGTACTAAGGCTTAGAAACATACCTTCACTTCATGATTTGCACCTTGTTCATCCATGTACATAAATTCACAATTAAGCACATGTGTTGGCACTCAATCACCAAAATACTTAGAAATGGCCCAAGGGCACATTTCCCTTTCAATCTCCCCCTTTTTGGTGATTTATGCCAACACAACATAAAGCAACTAGAACAAGTGCAAACTCACTTCAAATAAAACTTAAATTTATTTTGAATCAATTTTGGCTTATATGGATCATCCTTTGCCACCACTTGGTTTGTTTTTGCAAATCAAACTCAAATCTCTATCTCTAAGTTAAACACACATGTTGAAGCATAAAGAGAGTCATTCCAAAAGAGATTGATCAAAGATTTCAAAAACTCCCCCTTTTTCCCATAATTGCTACTTCTCCCCACAAGAAGCCAAAAGAGACAATAAAAGGGTTTTGACACCAAAAACTCTACTCTACTATTTTCAAATTTCTCAAGTGGTAGCTGATCCATTTATTGCTTTGGCCTTTATTTTCTCCCCCTTTGGCATCAAGCACCAAAACGGGATCAATCTTGGCCCTTTAACCCCATTGCCTCACCAAAAATCTTCAATTAAGAGCAAATGGCAACAAGAGTTCATGAGATGGACTTGGAATAAGTTACCCCTCATCGGAGTGCAGTGGAAGTCTTTCATGGTCCAAGTCCACCTTTTCCCTTTCAATTCTCCTTTGTGACTAAAACAAGCAAACTCAAACATATGGTTAGTCTCAAAGGGTCAAGTTGTAACACATCTCCCCCTAAATATGTGCATCACTTTGCAACGGACTTGTGAGGTCCAGGGAGTGTTTGTACAACTTGAGCACCATAATAAGCAACAAAATGTAGAATGAACATGATCAAAGGCATAAATACATGTATGCTATATTTCAATCCAAGTTCCGCGAATCTAAGACATTTAGCTCACTATGCAGCCTGCAAAAGGTCTTCTCATCTAAAGGCTTGGTAAAGATATCGGCTAGCTGGTTTTCGGTGCTAACATAAAACACTTCGATATCTCCCTTTTGCTGGTGGTCTCTCAAAAAGTGATGCCGGATGTCAATGTGCTTTGTGCGGCTGTGCTCAACAGGATTTTCCGCTATTCGGATAGCACTCTCATTATCACATAGGAGTGGGACTTTGCTCAGATTGTAGCCAAAGTCCCGGAGGGTTTGCCTCATCCAAAGTAGTTGCGCGCAACACTGTCCTGCGGCAACATACTCGGCCTCAGCGGTGGATAGGGCAATGGATGTTTGTTTCTTAGAGTTCCATGACACCAGGGACCTTCCTAAGAATTGGCACGTCCCCGATGTACTCTTCCTATCGACCTTACATCCAGCATAGTCGGAATCTGAGTACCCAATCAAGTCAAAGTTAGACCCCTTTGGATACCAGATCCCGAAGCAAGGCGTAGCGACTAAATATCTAAGGATTCGCTTCACCGCCACCAAGTGACACTCCTTAGGATCGGATTGAAATCTAGCACACATGCATACGCTAAGCATAATATCCGGTCTACTAGCACATAAATAAAGTAAAGACCCTATCATTGACCGGTATGCTTTTTGATCAACGGACTTACCTCCTTTGTTGAGGTCGGTGTGTCCGTCGGTTCCCATCGGCGTCTTTGCGGGCTTGGCGTCCTTCATCCCAAACCTCTTTAGCAGATCTTGCGTGTACTTCGTTTGGGAGATGAAGGTGCCGTCCTTGAGTTGCTTCACTTGGAACCCAAGGAAGTAGTTCAACTCGCCCATCATCGACATCTCGAATTTCTGCGTCATCACCCTGCTAAACTCTTCACAAGACTTTTGATTAGTAGAACCAAATATTATGTCATCGACATAAATTTGGCACACAAACAAATCACCATCACAAGTCTTAGTGAAAAGAGTTGGATCGGCTTTCCCAACCTTGAAAGAATTAGCAATTAAGAAATCTCTAAGGCATTCATACCATGCTCTTGGGGCTTGTTTAAGTCCATAGAGTGCCTTAGAGAGCTTACACACGTGGTCGGGGTACCGCTCATCCTCGAAGCCAGGGGGTTGCTCCACATACACCTCCTCCTTTATTGGCCCGTTGAGGAAAGCGCTCTTCACATCCATTTGGTACAACCTGAAAGAATGGTGAGCGGCATATGCTAGCAAGATACGAATTGATTCTAGCCTAGCCACAGGAGCAAAAGTCTCCTCAAAGTCCAAACCTGCGACTTGGGCATAACCTTTTGCCACAAGTCGAGCCTTGTTCCTCGTCACCACCCCGTGCTCGTCCTGTTTGTTGCGGAAAACCCACTTGGTTCCCACAACATTTTGCTTGGGACGAGGCACCAGCGTCCAAACTTCGTTGCGCTTGAAGTTATTAAGTTCCTCTTGCATGGCCAACACCCAATCCGGATCTAGCAAGGCCTCCTCTACCCTGAAAGGCTCAATAGAGGAGACAAAAGAGTAATGTTCACAAAAATTAACTAGTCGAGACCGAGTAGTTACTCCCTTGCTAATGTCACCCAGAATTTGGTCAACGGGATGATCCCTTTGAATCATTGCTCGAACTTGGGTTGGAGGTGCCGGTTGCGCTTCTTCCTCCATCACATGATCATCTTGTGCTCCCCCTTGATCACACGCCTCCTTTTGATGAACCTGTTCGTCGTCTTGAGTTGGGGGATGCACGGTTGTTGAGGAAGAAGGTTGATCTCGTTCATCTTGTTCCTGTGGCCGAATGTCTCCAATCGCCATGGTTCGTATAGCGGCCGTCGGAACATCTTCTTCATCTACATCATCACAATCAACAACTTGCTCTCTTGGAGAGCCATTAGTCTCATCAAATACAACGTCGCTAGAGACTTCAACCAAACCCGATGATTTGTTGAAGACCCTATACGCCTTTGTATTTGAATCATAACCTAATAAAAACCCTTCTACAGCTTTGGGAGCAAACTTAGAATTTCTACCCTTCTTCACTAGAATGTAGCACTTGCTCCCAAAAACACGAAAGTAAGATACATTGGGTTTGTTACCGGTTAGTAGCTCATATGACGTCTTCTTGAGGAGGCGGTGAAGGTAGACCCTGTTGATGGCGTGGCAAGCTGTGTTCACGGCTTCCGACCAAAAGCACTCGGGGGTCTTGAACTCTCCAAGCATCGTCCTCGCCATATCGATTAGCGTCCTGTTCTTCCTCTCTACCACACCATTTTGCTGTGGTGTGTAGGGAGCGGAGAACTCGTGCTTGATCCCTTCCTCCTCAAGAAACTCCTCCACTTGTAGGTTCTTGAACTCGGACCCGTTGTCGCTCCTAATCTTCTTCACCTTGAGCTCAAACTCATTTTGAGCTCTCCTGAGGAAGCGCTTGAGGGTCCCTTGGGTTTCAGACTTATCCTGCAAAAAGAACACCCAAGTGAAGCGGGAAAAGTCATCAACAATAACTAGACCATACTTACTCCCTCCTATGCTTAGATAGGCGACGGGTCCGAAGAGGTCCATATGCAGCAGCTCCAGAGGTCTTGACGTGGTCATCACATTCTTGCTGTGATGCGTTCCTCCCACTTGTTTACCTGCTTGACAAGCTGCACAAGGTCTATCTTTTTCGAAATAAACATTGGTTAGACCTATCACATGTTCTCCCTTTAGAAGCTTGTGGAGGTTCTTCATCCCCACATGTGCTAAGCGGCGATGCCACAGCCAGCCCATGCAAGTCTTAGCCATTAAGCATGCATCTAGACCGGCCTCTTCTTTTGCAAAATCAACTAAGTAAAGCTTGCCGTCTAGTACACCCTTAAAAGCTAGTGAACCATCACATCTTCTAAAGACAGACACATCTACATTAGTAAAAAGGCAATTGTATCCCATGTTGCATAGTTGACTAACAGATAGCAAATTGTAACCAAGAGACTCAACTAAAAACACATTTGAAATTGAGTGCTCATTAGAAATTGCAATTTTACCTAACCCTTTTACCTTGCCTTGATTCCCATCACCGAATATAATTGAATCTTGGGAATCCTTATTTTTGACGTAGGAGGTGAACATCTTCTTCTCCCCCGTCATATGGTTTGTGCATCCGCTGTCGATAATCCAGCTTGAACCCCCGGATGCATAAACCTGCAAGGCAAATTTAGGCTTGGGTCTTAGGTACCCAACTCATGTTGGGTCCTGCAAGGTTAGCACAAATGTCCTTAGGGACCCAAATGCAAGTCCTGTCTCCCTTGCATTTTGCCCCCAACTTCCTAGCAACTATTTTCCTATCCTTTCTACAAATAGCAAAGGAAGTGTTTAAAGCACAATAAATTATAGAAGGTTCATTCACTACTTTCCTAGGAGCATGAATAACATTCTTTCTAGGCACATGAGCAATATTTCTCCTAGGCATATGTACAACATTTCTCCTACACATATCCCTATCATGCTTATAAGAAGAACTAGAAGCAAACATGACATGAGAATCATAAACATGTGAATCAGAATCATTATAAGCATTTCTAGCATTTCTCCTATCATGATACAAGAAAGCATGGTTCTTTTTAGCACTACTAGCCATAGGGGCCTTCCCTTTCTCCTTGACGAAGATGGGAGCCTTATGGCTTGTTAAGTTCTTGGCTTCTCTTTTGAAGCCAAGACCATCCTTAATTGAGGGGTGTCTACCAACCGTGTAGGCATCCCTTGCAAATTTTATTTTATCAACTTCACTTTTGCTAGTCTTAAGTTGGGCATTAAGACTAGCCAATTCCTCATTTAATTTGGAAATTAAAACCAGGTGTTCACTACAGGCATTAACATCAAAATCCTTACACCTAGTGCAAATCATAACATGTTCTACACAAGAATTAGATTTATTTGCTACTTCTAACTTAGCATTTAAATCATTGTTAACACCTTGTAAAGTAGAAATGGTTTCATGACAGGTAGATAGTTCATAAGAAAGCATTTCATTTCTTTTCACTTCTAAAGCATATGATTTTTGTGCCTCTACAAATTTATCATGTTCATCATACAATAAATCCTCCTGCTTTTCTAAGAGCCTATCCTTTTCATTCAATGCATCAATCAATTCATTGATTTTATCTATCTTAGATCTATCTAAGCCCTTGAACAAGCATGAATAATCTATGTCATCATCATCACTAGACTCACTATCACTAGAAGAAGCATAAGTGGAGTCTTGAGTACTCACCTTCTTCTCCCTTGCCATAAGGCATGTGAGACGCTCGTTGGGGAAGAGGGAAGACTTGTTGAAGGCAGTAGCAGCGAGTCCTTCATTGTCGGAGTCGGAGGAGGAGCAATCCGAGTCCCACTCCTTTCCTAGATGCGCCTCGCCCTTTGCCTTCTTGTATTGCTTCTTCTTCTCTCTTTTGTTCCCCTTTTCCTGGTCACTTTCATTATCGGGACAGTTAGCGATAAAATGACCAAGCTTACCGCACTTGAAGCATGAGCGCTTCCCCTTTGTCTTGGTCTTGCTTGGCTGCCCCTTGCGACCATTTAGCGCCGTCTTGAATCTCTTGATGATGAGAGCCATCTCTTCATCATTGAGTCCGGCCGCCTCAATCTGTGCCACCTTGCTAGGTAGCGCCTCCTTGCTTCGTGTTGCCTTGAGAGCAAGAGGTTGCGGCTCGTTGATCGGACCATTCAAGGCGTCGTCCACATACCTCGCCTCCTTGATCATCATTCGCCCGCTAACGAATTTCCCAAGAACTTCTTCGGGCGACATCTTGGTGTACCTGGGATTTTCACGTATATTGTTCACCAAATGAGGATCAAGAACGGTAAATGACCTGAGCATTAGGCGGACGACGTCGTGGTCCGTCCATCGTGTGCTTCCGTAGCTCCTTATCTTGTTGATAAGGGTCTTGAGCCGGTTGTAGGTTTGCGTCGGCTCCTCGCCCCTTATCATTGCGAACCGTCCAAGCTCACCCTCCACCAATTCCATCTTGGTGAGCAAGGTGACGTCGTTCCCCTCATGAGAAATCTTGAGGGTGTCCCAGATTTGCTTGGTGTTGTCCAAGCCGCTCACTTTATGATATTCATCCCTGCACAAAGAAGCTAGAAGAACAGTAGTAGCTTGTGCATTCTTATGAATTTGTTCATTAATGAACATGGGACTATCCGAACTATCAAAGTGCATTCCACTCTCTACAATCTCCCATATACTAGGATGGAGAGAGAATAGGTGACTACGCATTTTGTGGCTCCAAAATCCGTAGTCCTCTCCATCAAAGTGTGGGGGCTTGCCGAGTGGAATGGAGAGCAAATGAGAATGTGAACTTTGCGGAATACGAGAGTAATCAAAAGAAAAGTTCGAATTAACCGGTTTCCTTCTCTCGTAGTCGTTGTGGTCCTCGTCCTTTTGGGAAGAAGTAGACTCGTCGCTGTCGTAGTAGACGATCTCCTTGATGCGCCTTGTCTTCTTCTTCTTCCCTTCCTTCCGTCTTTGGCCCGAGCCGGAGTCGGTAGGCTTATCGTCCTTCAGCTCGTTGACGAAGGATTCCTTCTCTTTGTCATTGATCACAATACCCTTCCCCTTAGGATCCATCTCTTCGGGCGGTTAGTCCCTTTGTGAAGAGAACGGCTCTGATACCAATTGAGAGCACCTAGAGGGGGGGGGGGGTGAATAGGTGATCCTGTAAAAGCTTCAAACTTAAGCCACAAAAACTTGTTAAGTGTTAGCACGATTATTGCCAAGTGGCTAAGGTGAAGTCTCAACAAAACACAGTACCACAAGAAAAACAAGCACAGAGGTGACACAGTGGTTTTATCCCGTGGTTCGGCCAAGACCAACGCTTGCCTACTCCACGTTGTGGCGTCCCAACGGACGAGGGTTGCAATCAACCCCTCTCAAGCGGTCCAAAGACCCACTTGAATACCACGGTGTTTTGTTGTTCCTTTCACTATCCCGTTTGCAAGGAATCTCCACAAATTGGAGTCTCTTGCCCTTACAAGTATATGATCACAAATGAAACACAGAGTAAGGGAGGGAAGCAACACACACAAATCCACAGCGAAATGCGCACACACACGGCCAAGAATCGAGCTCACAAGAGTATCACACATTTCTCACTAGAACGGAGCTCGAATCACTTAGAGTCACAAATCAAAGCGCAAAGACTAAGTGTGGATGATCAAGAATGCTCAAAGGTTGCTTGTGTGTCTCCTCCATGCGCCTAGGGGCTCCTTTTATAGCCCCAAGGCAGCTAGGAGCCGTTGAGAGCAAATCCGGAAGGCCATCCTTGCCTTCTGTCGTCGGGGGCACCGGACAGTCCGGTGCCCGATTTGTTTCCATACCAGGCGCTTCCGACCGTTGCCGACCGTTGGAAGATCTGGAGCCGTTGGCGCACCGGACATGTCCGGTGCACACCGGACAGTCCGGTGCCTTCTTCCGACCGTTGGCTCCGCCACGTGTCCCGCGCAGATTGCGCGGCCGACCGTTGGCCCGGCCGACCGTTGGCTCACCGGACAGTCCGGTGCACACCGGACAGTCCGGTGAATTTTAGCCGTACGCCGTCGGCCAATTTCCCGAGAGCGGCCAGTTCGCGTCGAGTCGGCCTGGCGCACCGGACACTGTCCGGTGCACACCGGACAGTCCGGTGCTCCAGACCGAGCTGGGTCTTGGCAGCATACTGCCAAGTCATTTCTCCTCTTTTCTTTTTCTTCTTCTTTCTGTTTCTAACACTTAGACAAATATATTAGTACATAAAACCAATGTACTAAGGCTTAGAAACATACCTTCACTTCATGATTTGCACCTTGTTCATCCATGTACATAAATTCACAATTAAGCACATGTGTTGGCACTCAATCACCAAAATACTTAGAAATGGCCCAAGGGCACATTTCCCTTTCAATGAGGACTTGGATTACTTTGCGGCCTTGGATGTGGCAGCGGCGGAGGCTTCGCCGCGTGCTGCGGATGCTGAAGTTGTGCCTGGTCCGAGCGCTGGGCGCAGGCGGCGAAGGGCGGTTGCGAAGCGTAGAGTGAGTGAGGTGGATGGCGGTCGGCTTCGAGTGGGTAGGGCTGTCAAGCAGGAATTGTTGTCCTCGCCGGCCGTTGCGAGTGTAGGTGAGGGGGAGTTGCGAAGTCTTTTTGAGGGTGAGGAGCTTAGGATAATGCTATTTAACTATAGGGAGATGGGAATCATTCCAAAGGTTGAACCGATGTAAGGTGTGATGCCCTCGTTGTACATATGTAACTATAATTTGTATGATGAGGTTATGCGCCTACGCGCATCCGGCTATGCTTGTAAAGGCGTTGCGCGCTTGGTCTAGTACGTTTATTATGTCGGTCCGGCGCGCCTGTAGTCAGTCTTTGCGCGGACAGTTTGGTGTAGGGTTTAGCACGGGTAGTCTTTTGAGGAAGACTTCGATTTTTCGCACTTGTTGCGCTAGTCCAGCTGCACCCTTAGGCGACTTTTGCACGGATAGTCTTTTTGAGGAAGTCTTCGATTTTTCGCACTTGTTGCGCTAGTCTGGCTGCACCCTTAGGCGACTTTTGCACGGATAGTCTTTTTGAGAAGACTTCGAATTTACGCACTTGTTGTGCTAGTCCGGCTACACCCTTGGGCGACTTTTGCATGGATAGTCTTTTTGAGAAGACTTCGAATTTACGCACTTGTTGTGCTAGTCCGGCTGCACCCTTAGGCGTCTTTTGCACGGATAGTCTTTTTGAGAAGACTTCGAATTTACGCACTCGTTGTGCTAGTCCGGCTGCACCCTTAGGCGACTTTTGCACGGACTGTCGCACGTGAGGGTGGCCATCGCTGCCCCTCGCGGTGACTTTTGTGTCGGTCGAATGTCGAAGACCGTTTAATCGGTCTTTTTCGACGTAGTTTTTGCGGGGGATTTTTCACGTGTATATTACATGGCTCCGCCTCGTTAAAAACCTCACCCCCCAGGAGGAAAAGAGTGCGGTTCTGCGGATTACAAGGGCTAAGTGGCCCTGAGGAGTTAAACAAAAAATTTGCGAAGATTATCAATGTTCCAAGAATGTTCTAAGTCTTCGTCGGATGGAGTTGTGAGTCTGTACGCACTGGGGGACGCCTTCGTCTTGACGATGAAAGGGCCCTCCCACTTCGGCTCCAACTTGCCTCGGGACTCTGTCCGAGCTGTCCGGACGAGTACGAGGTCTCCTTCGTTGAACTCCCTCGGGATGACTGTGTGGTCACGCCATGCTTTTGTCTGGGCTTGGTATTTGTCCAGAGCCTGTAGGGCGAAGACACGGTCTCCGTCGATGAGGTCCTTCGAAATCGGCTCGTCTACGTCGAGGACGGCCGACGCGGCTGTCCGAGGCGACCCATGTTTTATTTCTTGCGGAGTCATAGCTTCCGATCCGTATAGAAGGCGGAAAGGGGTGAACCCAGTCACCCTGCACTCAGTTGTGTTCAGCGCCCAGACCACTTCGGGTAACAGGTCGGGCCACTTGCCTTTTTTGTCATCGAGGAGCATTTTCTTGACGGCTGTGAAAATTTTGCCGTTGGCGCGCTCCACGACTCCATTGGATTGGGGGTGGTACACGGAGGCGAAGGCAAGCTTGGTGCCGATGGAGAAGCAGAAATCTTTGAAGTCTTAGTTGTCGAACTGCTTGCCGTTGTCGACCGTGAGTTCAGACGGGACTCCGAAGCGGCAAACAATATTTTGCCAGAAGAATTTCTTGGCTGTCTTCGATGTTATAGTGGATACTGCCCTTGCTTCAATCCATTTGGTGAATTATTCAACGGCGACGAAGGTGAACTTGAGGTTCCCCTGAGCCGTGGGCAGGGGCCCAACAATGTCCAGGCCCCAGCGCTGAAGGGGCCACGTGTGGGCGATTAGCTTCGTGAACTGCGAAGGGCGTCCCGAGCGTGGGGAAAATTTCTGACAGGCTTCACAGGACCTCATGACCCGATTTGCGGCGCAAATCATGGCGGGCCAGTAGAAACCTTGGCGAATCACCTTTGCCGCTAGGGCCCTAGGCCCTGCGTGGGAGCCGCAAGTCCCGCTGTGGACTTTGCGCAGAATTTGGACGCCTTCGGTCTCGGTGACGCACTTAAGCATCGGTTGACTGACCCCCTTCTTGTAAAGTTGGCCCTCGATCAGTGCGAAGTCCCGGCTTCGGTGTTTGAGGCGCTTGGCCTCATTGTTGTCGGTTGGATGATAGTACCCCTGCAGGTACAGGGTTATTGGTGCCCGCCAGTCTTCGGTCATGATGAGGTTGACTATGCGGTGGCCCTCGCTGTCATTGGTTATTTGGAGCCCTTTAGGGCTGCGGACGGCTGGCGTGCCGATGACGTGGTAGAACACGTCGGAGGGTAGGGCCTCGCCCCTGGCGGCTGCCTTGGCTAGTGCATCGGCCTCCTCATTCTTGGCTCGGTCCACGTGCTGCAACGTGAAACCCTTGAATTGTCTTTCGAGGCTGCGGATGGCCGCGAGGTACTGCATGAGTGCGGGGTCCTTCGCTGCATAGTCTTTCTCGACCTGGCCGGTGACTACCTTGGAGTCTGTTCTGATGATGCAGGTGGTGACACCGAGTGCCCTTAGCTTGCGAAGGCCGAGGATGACAGCCTCGTATTCTGCTATGCTGTTGGTGCACCTATCAGACTCCAAAGCAAAGCTGAGGCGCGCTGCGTATTTGTGCTTAATCCCGGTGGGCGAAGTAATGACTGCAGCGACGCCTACCCCCGCATGGCACCATGCGCCGTCACAATGGATTGTCCACACTTTTTCTGCGGACGGCTCCGGTTGCGTTATTGTTCTAGTCCAGTCTACGACGAAGTCTACCAGGACTTGCGACTTGATGGCTATCCTGGGTTCAAATGTGATGTGGTAGCCGGAGAGTTCAGCTGCCCACTTGGCAATCCGTGCTGACGCCTCCGGGTTTCTAAATAGCTCGCCGAGTCCTCTGTCTGAGGTAACCCGGACCTTGAAAGCCTTGAAATAATGGCACAATTTGCGCGAGGCCATCACGACTGCATAGGCTATCTTTTCCAGCTCCGTCATGTTGCATTTTGATGTTGTGAGCACTTCAGAGACGTAATAAACTGGACGCTGCTTGGTCGTGCCCTCTCTGGTCTGCTCTTGAACCAGTGCTGCGCTGACCGCATGTGGCGAAGCCGCGACATAGAGCAATAGGGGTAGCGAAGGGTCGGGGCTTGTAAGAATCGCCAGTTCCGACAAGTACTGTTTTAGTGAAGCGAAGGCCGCCGCCTGCTCTGGCCCCCATGCGAAGTCTTTTGTGCCGCGGAGTGTTTTGAGGAACGGGAGACTCTGCTCCGCGGACTTGGAGATAAATCTATTGAGGGCGGCCAACCTGCCTGTCAGTCGTTGCACTTCTCTGGCTGACTGCGGGGGCGTCATGTTGATGATTGCCTGGATTTTGGTTGGATTGGCCTCAATTCCGCGGTGTGATACCAGGTAGCCCAAGATTTTTCCCTGGCGGACTCCGAAAACGCACTTTTCAGGGTTGAGGCGAAGTCGTGCGGCTCGCATGCTCGCGAACGTTTCGGCGAGGTCAGCCAGGTGGTCTTCCTTGCTTCTGCTGGCAACGACGATGTCGTCCACATATGTGAATATATTTCTGCCGATCTGGCTCTCGAGCACCGTTTTGGTGAGTCGAGAGAAAGTGGACCCGACATTCTTGAGTCCCTCCGGCATTCTGATGAAACAATACGTGCCGAAGGGTGTTATGAAGCTGGTGCTTGCCTTGTCCTCCTCCTTCATATATATTTGGTGGTAGCCGGAGAAACAGTCGAGGAGTGACATGACTTCGCACCCGGCTGCGCTATCGATGATTTTGTCGATTCGGGGCAGCGGGAAATTGTCCTTGGGGCAGGCCTTGTTAAGACTGGTGAAGTCTATGCACATCCGCCACTTGCCGCTCTTCTTCTGCACCATCACCACATTGGCGAGCCATGTGGGGTAGGCGATTGGCTCGATGAACTTGGCTTCGAGCAGGCAATGCACCTCGGCCTTGGCGGCTTCTGTCTTCTCGTCAGACATCTTGCGCAGTCGTTGTTTCTTCGGTCTCACTGAAGGGTCAATTCCTAAGCTGTGCTCGATGATGGAGCGACTGACTTCGATCAGGTCGAGGGCGGACCAGGCGGAGACATCTTTATTCTTGGATAGACAGCAGAGGAGCCGCTTTTCGTCGTGCGAAGTGAGGTCTTCGCTGATGGTAACCATCTGCTGGGGCGTTGCCTGGTCGAGGGGGACAGTCTTGGTCCTGTCGTTGCTCTGCAGTTGTGCTTTTTCATGCCCTTTGGCGGTTGGATTGGCAGACTCGGGGACTTCGCGTTGGGCCGTGAGGCTGTGTACGTTTCTTTGTCTGGGGACGAAGTCTCTTTCTATGTTACGCGCAACCTGCTGGTTGCCGTAAACTGTGATGGCGCCTTGCGGACCTAGGATCTTCATGCACTGGTAAAGTCCGTGGATAGCTGCCTCAAACTTATTGATGGAGCCCCGGCCCATTATAGCGTTGTACGGGTACACCATGTCGACGATGTCGAACGTGATCTGCTCACTTCGGGCATTGGGTGCTACACCGAAGAAGAGGGGCAACTCTATTTTGCCGATGGGAAAGGTGCCCTTGCCGCCGAAGCCGTACAGGGGGTTGTCCGAGGGCTTGAGCAGGCTGTGGCTTATGCCCATGCGATCGATGGCATGGAGGAAGATGATGTCCGCCTGGCTGCCATTGTCGACCAAGACTTTGTGCAAGTCCCAGCCTGCCACGCTACAGTTGATGACCATGGCGTCGATGTGGGGGGCGCTGCGCAGATCAACGTCTCGGGCATCGAAGGTCAATGGCACGTGGGACCAATTTGTCTGCATGACCGGGCCGGTGACGGCGACGTGGTTGATGCTGCGGTAGTGGTCCCTCTTTTGCCGCTTTGTGTCAAAGTCGGAGCTGGACTTCCCGGTAATCATATGGATGACTCCGCGATACGGTTGATCGACGAAGTCCTCTTGCTTTGGTGCTTGGGGTGGTGGATGTTTTGCTGTTGATGGTGTGGGGGTGGGGGTGGGGGAGGTACGATTTGTACCTCCTGGTGGTGTTGGTATGCGTGGTGCGGTGGAGGCAGAGCGGGGCCGTGGTTGTATGGTTTAGGGGGTTGCTGGTATGCGTGCGCGACAATTCTAGGGTTGTCGGCTAGTTGTGCCCGTGCCATTCTGTCTCTGGTGGCCTTTGTCTCTGGGCAGTCCTTTGTGGGATGCGCGCAGTCTTCGCCGTGGAACAGGCAGTAAAATCTTCGTGGCTGCTGCGCACGCCCCCGTCCTCGACCGCGAGTTCCATTTCCTCGGCCCTGGGGGGGATACTCCTGGCGGCGAGGGGCCTCACCAGTGGGGGGCTAGTTGGCGATGTTGTGCACCTGCTGCTGATTGCGGCCGTCCCGGCCGGAGTCTGTCTGCGAGGGCCTCGTCCAAGTGCGGCTGGACTGCAGAGTGTCTTTGGGCTTCCTCTGAGACTCGACTTTGCGCTGGTGGAGCTCTTCGGATCTAGCATATTTCTCGAACAGCTGATACAGCTCCTGGAGGTTCCTGGGCGGGTCTCTGATGAAGTGGCTGTAGAGGACGCCGGCCCGAAGGCCACTAATGGCGTAGTGGATGGTGATCTGGTCGTCGACCAAAGGCAGTTGTGACTTGAGGGTCAGGAACTTGCGGTAATATTCCCGCAGAGTCTCTCGTTCCAGCTGCTTGCAGAGTGAGAGTTCAGCCAAGGCGTCGGTGTCTAGGCGGTACCCTTGGAAGTTGAGCAAGAATTTGTCCCAGAGACTTCTCCAGGAGTCGATGGACAGTGGGGGCAACCTGGTGTACCAGGTGAGGGCTGGGCCTTCGAGGGCAATGATGAATGACTTGGCCATCGTGGCGTCGTCCCCTCCGGATGATGCAACGGCGACTTGATAGCTCATGATGTATTGTGCTGGATCAGTGCTGCCGTTGTACTTGGGATAGGTCCCGGCCCTGAAGTTGGCGGGCCATGGTGTCACTTGCAGGTGAGGTGCCAGGGGACTTCGCTCGTCAAGGTAGTTGACGCCTTGGAAAGCCGTGGCGTGAGGGGTGGTGTGTCCGCGCTGAGGGATGAACAGGTCTTCGATTTGTGCGCGCTGCTGGAGGGGTGGGCCGTGTTGCAGGCCGAGTTGGCCTTCGCTCTGCATGAGCGCGATCTCTTGTTCAAGCTCCTGTGCCTTCTGCTCTTCATCGCGTATCATCTGTCGCACCTTGGCTTGTGCAGACACACGTTGGCGCTTGGCCTCGAGGATCTCTTTTTGCTTTTGGAGGTTGCGGTTCTTGATGCGCAGGGCGCGCAGCTGTAGCTGCTCTTCGGCCGAGACGCCGATGACTTCGCCGTCCTCGGTGGTGTCCGTGCCCTCTGGTGGAGCAAAGCCTGGGGGAGGCTGATGTGGTCCCCCGGAGCTGCAGGTGCGGAGGCTGCCTTCGGTGGTGGGTTGTTCATTGTGCTGCTTCTTGCTGTTTGCGTCGTCTTCGCAGGGCTCTTGGAGAGTGTTGTCGACGAGGGCCTTGCCCTTTTTCTCGGCCAGCAGTGCCGCCTTCGCAGCTTCGTCAGCCTTCGACAAGGTTCTCTTGGGTGCCATCGCGGGTGGTATTTTCGTAGCACGAACGGTGGGCTTCAAATGTTGGTACTTGCTCTCCTGAGCGAGTTGATCCAACAGGGGAGCAAAAGTGGTGTAAATGGGGCTACGACTCGAGATGGCAATAGCTCTGTTAAACCTAGCCTCTCAAGGGCACTGTGCGGGGGTATTTATAGGTGTCTGAGTGCCCAGCGTCCAGTGTTAAGGACGCATGTGCCCTCAGGCACCTAGGTTATCCCCGGAATATTCCCATAAAGCAGGGTTACAGACCGTAATTACAGGAAGACCTTTACAAATTAGGCCCGTAATACGCAGCGGCCAGGCAGGGCCTGTTACAATGGGCCGGATCACACATGGGCCTCCATGTTGAGCGAGGTCGCAATATGAGACGACCTTGTCACAAGTCTTCGTCAAGTGACGTGTGGGACGAAGGGTAGGTCTGCCCGTCGTCTTGCCTTCGTTGGTGCAGCGAGGTCGGCGAAGGCATCGAGCGAAGGGTGGCGTCTTCGCCTTCGCCCCAACAGTCTCCTTGCCATTGAAGTGCTTATCTTTTTTTCCTTATCCAATGTTTAGCAATAATAAACCAATGATGTCCCATGTAAACAACATTTCAACAATGCTTTAAATACGTGATGTTAATCTCATCCAAACAATAAGTGCAAGCCTCGAATCCTTTGTTTTGACTACCCAGATAGGTTTGATAGTTCAAGCTAGTTGTTGATGGTTACCAAAAGCAAAACTTGTAGGTCAAATTCCTCTTATTTGTGCTCGTCCCACATACATACTACTTCATATAAGAACAGTAAAAAATCTTCAACCAATGGTTTTAGGTACACATCAATGTCGTTGTGAGGTTGCTTTGGGCCTTGTATAAGCATTGACCTCATAATGTACTTCTGCTTTAGGCATAGTCAGATAGTTAGGTTGTACATACATAAAGTCATATGGAATACGATGTGACTCCTACTCATTTCGCTAAAAGGACTCATATCATACATGCTTAAATTGAACCTTATGCCCCTCACATCCTCTACAAACTCTGGGTATGTTCTATCAACTTTTTCCACTAGGACCTATTAATGGGGTGCCTCCATTTATTGTCTTCCTTCTCAAAATAGACGCTTCAAATATGGTATTATAGGTAAGTATCATATGACCTCAATAGGATCTCTCTTCATTCTAGGTTCCCCACCAACATCACCTAGATCATGTTGTCTTATCTTATGTCATGATGTAGATCAAATATGCTTCCGATTTCTTGTTATACTCACCATGGTATAATGTACAATCATTAGGTATTTAGGACACACACACACACACATCTTCTTCACTTCCAAATCTATAGGGCGAACAACCTCTTTTGCTTCATATGTTGCCACAGACATATTGTTACCCTCCACAAGCATCTTCTTGATGAGTTTTAATAGATTATTAAAATCCTTATTGAACATACCATTTCATACCTTTCACTGCAGGAATTCAAACATGTTATTGAACCTATTATGCTCTTGTTTACAATTCAGGTACAATGGTATTTTATGATCCTCTAACATACACTCCAACTTCTTTCTGATATTCGCATTTTCAAATTTTTTTTCTCTCTCTCTCTCTTGCAACATTTGAGATAATACATTAGTACCTTCCACCTCTTCAGCCTCACCAATTATAGCATTTGTAAAGGAACCATAGTGAAAATTGTTCAAAATAATGTTGTTGTTCTCTTCTTCATCGTTTTTCTGTATAACCTCTTTTTCATGGTTGGTCCAATATATGTAGTTAGATATGAAACCTCTTCGCATCAAGTGCATAGTAATGGGTCATGATGAAGAGTAATCCTTGTTTTTCTCATACTCTCTACATGGACAATATATAAAACCCAATATAGTTTGACTCTCAACCGTACGTAGAAATTCACTTATGTCATCATTAATTTTTTGGATCATAAATTTGTATTGTACATCTAGTGTTGGTCCATCTGCATTATTTTGTTAAATGTATCACTCGGTTAAATGCTATATATAATTAAATATCATGTTTTTACATATAATAAAATTATTATTCAATAATCTCTTAGAAAAAGTTTGACATACGTCCCTTAACAAATATAGTATATATATATCATTAGCTCAAATGATAAAGAATACTACAATTACACTTCTATATCAAACCTATAAAACCAATTACCTTAAATTTTTTTCATAATTAGATGCTTGAAGTCTTTAGAAGTATCTTAGTGTTGATGTTTCAAATTATCATCGGCGAGTAAATTTGTGATGCACGTTTTTCGACCTGGATGGTGTGCTAGTAGAACACAAGAGTTTATACTAGTTTGGGAAGAACATTCCTATTCCAGTCTTTGGTGTCTTACACTACCGGCACCTGATTGCTCGTAGTTTGAGTTACAAGCTGAGTGTGCATGTGTCTAGGTTTGATCATATTGGATTAAGTATGATCGGGTTCGAATGAGGGAATAAGAGCCCGAGCCCCCTCCCTTTTATATTCCAAGGGAGGGGTCGATTACAATTGTTGAAGAAGAAAGGTAGATGATGTCTACGGGAAGGATGGTCGCGCTACACTCTGCTTATGTCCTTAGCCCTCGTCGTCCGTTCCCCTTAGCGATGACCTTGCTGACTTCTCTTGATCGAAAGGGTTGCGTGTGGTTCATGCAGATGCAGTGATCCGTACCAACATTCATCACTGGGCCCATCGGAGGGCCTATGTCAGAGTTGGTAGTTTAGTGCCGCCTGTAGCTATGATTTCAGCCCTGAGATGGTCAGTGTACCGATGTGTTAGTTCGTACCCCCATATCTGTCGGTTCACCATGCCCCTTAGCCCGTCCATAACATCATTTTTCATCCCTATACAAGCAGAGTGAGAGATCATAGTTGATTTAGATGTAATAGGTATGGAGGTTAGGTAGAACATGAATGACCCCTATTTTTCTTCATGTTGCGACGACTATTGTAACTGTTGGCGCAGATCTAGGTGCAAATCATTGGGAGTTGTTCCGCTTGGCGGGCTCTCTGCATAGGCGCGGATGGTCCGCGACTCGGAAGCAGAAGAGGGTTTCCATGCATCATGTCGGACGGTCCGTGCCTTATGGCCGAATAGTCTATGTGTGCACAGGGGTGGCGGCATTCGCCAACGGCACCTAGATCTTGCCTCCCTGGAGGAACCCCCATCAGGGAGGAGTGATCCTAGGGTTTGTCTTGGGATCGATAGGCCACCCAAGACGCCTCCATACGACATAGAGTTGAAGAGATGTGAAGATTGAGATGAAGAGGGCTACGTTATTGGATAATCCTAGGGCAAAAAGTAAAGGAACGTAAGATATATTGATTTGATTCGATTGTTGGTGCACGCAATCGGTGGTACCCCTTCATATATATAGGGGAGGTCTGGACCCATTCCTAGGTGTTCCCCAACAGAATCCATGAGTTTAGATGGATAAACACACGTGGAAAGGGGTTAATCATGCCTGGTCTAATCTAATCGCGGACCGTCCGTGGCCCAGACTGTCCGGCCATAGAGCCAGACCATTCGACCGTACCTAGTGCCACAAATGGTGCTTAACACATGCCCCTGCCTTTTAGGAAAGATAAGCGAACCAAAAGCACTGGTGCAGGCTGGATTCAACTCGATCTGACAACATCAGCTTTTCTAAGCATCTTGCCATACACTAGGATGATATTGCTTCAAGAAGCGATCGTTCAGTGCTTTGGGTTGGTTCTCACCTTGCAAAGGCTTTAACATGTAGGCATTACCAGATATCACATGTGTGATTTTGTAAGGTCCTTCCTAGCTTGGGGGCCATTTGACGAACTTTCAGTCTATGCTTCTTAGCAGCAAGATAGTCTTCCACACTAGGTCTCCAAGTTCGAACGACTTAGTCATAACCTTCTTATTGTAAGCTTTGGAAACTATTATCCTATCCTTCTCGATCTCGCTTAGAGACACCAATCTCTTGTTGGTCACTTCATCAATATTGTTCATCATTAGATCAAAATAATCACCAACATCTAGATCATTTTGCTTGGCGAAGCTGATAGCATTTAAGCTAATCTCCACAGGCAAAACAACTTCCTGTCCATAAACAAGCTCAAAAGGGGAAACTTTAGTAGCATGGCGCTTAGGTATTTTATGAACCCATAGAGCCTTAAACAAAACCTTGTGCCAATTCCTAGGACGATCAGATATCTTCTTCTTAATAAGGTTAATCAATGTCCTATTGCTAGACTCGGCCTATTCATTGGCCTGAGCATAATATGGGGATGAATTGAGCAATTTGATTGTATATGATTTAGCAAACTCAAGTACCTCCCTTGACATAAAATAAGTCCCCTAATCTGTAGTAAAAGTTTGGGGTTGCCGAATCTATGAATAATATGCTCAGTTATAAACTCAATCACTTCCCCATGTGTCATGTTCTTTAAAGCTACAACTTCAATCCATTTGGCGAAATAATTTGTGGCAACTAACACAAACCGATCCCCTTTTGATGAGGAAGGGTGAATTTCTCCTACAAATACAACCACATCCTCTAAAGGGCCAAGTGTTGGGGACTTGTTCTCAAATACTATGAATTAAGAACAAGGCAACACAAAAATAGGTTAATGGTTAATGCCCTTTGTAACACCCCTGGTGTTACTATAACTAAAACTTGAGCATGGCATCATGAGCATGGGCATTGCATATGTTTGACACACCTAGAGTGCATTCACTAGGCAAAAATTTCAAACAAGTTGTATTGTTTTAAAGTTTTACAAATAGGACCCTGGTTAAAGGACTTAACCCTAAATAGTGGTTAAAGGGGTAAAGCTTAACCCAAGTTAAGAAAACCTAAAGACTTTAGGGTAAAAGTCATAAAAAGACTCTAAGAACAAACTTGAATTCCTTTTATACCCCTGGAATACCAAAAACCCTAATTGGAACCCTGGGAAACCCTAAAACCAAACCCTAGGGACTTAGGTGCAAAATTAGTCCACTTTTGGGCTAAAGTGCAAAAACCAAGCCAAATAAGTATTTTAAGTCCTTTGGTTCACAAAAATGTGGACTTGAAAGCAAAACCCTAAGTTTTGGACCTAAATGCAAAATAGACCTCATATGAGTTTATTCTAAGTCTGAAAATCAGTGAATGGGCTCAACTTTGGGGCTTTGTAACTTACAAAGTATAGGGTTTTTACCCTAGGTCACCACATCAAAGTTGAAGACCCATTATAGGAGAACAACTTTGCTTAAGGTTGTGAGCTTAGTTGTTAAGAAGAATTTAGAGAAAAACCCAGTCCAAAACTGGCTGTCAGGCTGTTTGATCTGAAATTCAGTTCAGCAAGTGACTGACATCAATTTCTAGCTCAAATTCAAGCATGATCCAGTGCTCAAATGTGCTCAAGTCCTATAGTTGAGTTGTAGCTGGTATGTAGCACTACAACTTTGGTACAGAGACTGGGACCTGTTGTCACATGAAATCTGGAGAAAAAAGGACTCTAAACTCGCTCGGTCAGACGCCCTGATGAAGCAATGCCCATGGTACAGTGTTCTACTGGATCAGATCAACCGCCGTGGAAAGATCTCCCCGCCGGCGACCGCTTTGCCGGGATTGGTGCCGCGGCCGTGTGGATATTGCTCGCCTTGAAAAGATCTCACCGGGGATAAACTTGGAGCACTGTGGCCACTCGGTCACTTCTTCCCTTACCGGCGACGTGGCCGCACAGCCATCACCGGCATGCCGCCGTTCTTTGCTGTTATGCCACGCCGTCGGCCGTCTCACCACGTCGCAGTCGATTAATATACGCCGTCATTCTTCTACTTACGGCCTTGCCACGCCATAGGACACGTACTCCGCGCGCCAAGCTTCTTCCTTGCCTCCGGCCGCCAGCGCAACTTGCTCCAATTGATCGCCGCCGCTCATGAGCTCTATAAATTGAGTGTACCCCTAGGTCCGTATGGTAGTCAAGTACCTCTACGTCCAGTATTGCTCCCAGTGGTTCACCGACGAGCTTCAATTTCGCGTTTCCCCCAATTCTGTCCGCCGCACCGTGAAAACTAGCCCTCCCGTGGCCAGCTCGTTCTGGTACGCCGCCATTCAATTCAAGTGTTGTTTCCGAACCTCTCCATGCTTGTGTTGCTCGCAGTGGCGTCCGTTTGCTCTGATCGACCATGGTTTGGTGGGAACGTGTGCTCCCGTGCTCGGTTTCCGCCGTGCACGTGGACCGGCCGTTCTTGGGGTGTTCGGGTTGCATTGGTGTGCGTTCCAAAGCCGCCTTAGGTCCGTAGAGACTCTCCGACCGTTAGCTTGAGCAGTCCTCGCCGGCCATGTCCAGTACGGGTCACGCCGGGAAGGATCCAAGGCGCGGCGTGGTCAGGGGCTATCGCGGGGAAGAAATAGAACCTTGAGGGCGTTTCTGCAAATCGTCAGTGACTCGAAACAATAGTGAAAGGACCTTTTTCGGATTAGCCAGAAGCGCGAGGCCCTTTCTGCAAAATCGCCTGGGCGCGGGCGCGCGAGCGCTGTTCTCCCTGGACCTGGGCTTGTTGGGCCAGAATCGGCCCAGTACTGCTCCTTGTTTTTCTTTTTCTTTTTCAGCAGGACTTTGAAAAACTGTAGAAAATGGTAGGAAAATCCTAAAAATATGAGACCAATTTTCCTAGGCTTGCTATTTTCCATAGTATTTAATAAAAATAGTTTTATGATTTTTAGTTTGAATAGGGAATTTTAGGATATTTAAAATAGCCTAAACCATTGATTCTGGATTTTTAGAAAATAAATACTAAGTCCAAATTTCCCCAAACTTTCTATGTGAGCTTTTCACATTATTTAGAAGCCATGGGTAGAGTTTGGTTTGATTTGGGCCTTGTTTGATCACTAAACCCAAAACCACCCCCCCTGCTCCATGAACTCCTTTACTGACTCCGGAAACCCTAGGTTCTCGGAGTACCGTGAAGGAAAGTTGTACTCAAGACATAAATAATAAGTTTATGCTATCTTTGCATCCTCATGAGCATTCCATGACATCCATTCTTATGCATGTATATGGTTATATTAGAGCAAGAAGAAGAAGAAGAAGTTTTCGAAGAAGGGATACCACCCACCTCTGATCCTCAAGCGGATAACTGCTTTTATTTTGATATCTGTGGATCCGAGCAAGACACCTCTGATAACAAAGGCAAGCCCCGGTGCATTTGCCACCTCCCTTGATGTTTTTAAAATCTTTCTCACTTGCTTGCTGCATTAGGTGATAGGAGTTGATTGATTAAACAATTCCTGCATTACCTTCCTTGATCTTGATTACCCTCCTTGAAATCCTGTTTTTACAAAAAGGTTTTACTATGCTTAGTATTGCTTTAGAAAAACAAAAGGATTTGTTTTACAAAAGATGTTTGGCAAAGTGGGGAGGGTCGTTTTCAAAAACAAAACTTGATGGTGGATCCATCATGGCCATGATGGGTCCAACATCGGAAAAGATGTACCTCTGTCAGGTACCAAGTTTTTGGGTTTGAAATGATTAAGCTGAGACCGGGCGGGTGACTTGCACGAGAAAGAGAGTCTCGGTGTAGTGTCTCCGTCTGAGTCGATTAAGGACCGTCTCGATGTAGGCCTGCTGACCGAGGACCCTTTAACTGGTCACATGCCTCGTCATGGGTAAGCCTTGCCTCGGGCAGACTAAGGCCGGAATAAGATAACACGAAATGGGAGTGGAGCGGTGGCGAGAGTAGCGTGTACCCTCCGTGGCAAGAGGCTGGACGGTGGTGTATCTATGCTCTCGGTTTGCGTGAACCTGATCCGGTCTTAAGAACCCCGGTGGCGGGTTGACATATGCAAGGGTTAAGTGCTACATATGTCGTGTGATTGGAGATCCTCAGCTGAGTATAATCGATTTGGATCGCCGTACCTCCGCGGTTATGGAGACTTGGCCACTGACTTACACGTAGCATTCCACTAAAGATGATGGGTTTTTGGTTAAGAAATTGGCTAGTGCAGGACCAGTGATTGAACTAGGGTAGAAAGAACTCTAGTGCAGGTAATTTTACCTAACTTGACAAATAAAATTGGATTTTTAAGGATCCACTTTAGTAAGCATTTCTGCAAAACAGAGTCTTTGATTATTGGGAAGCCTTACCTTGACTCCCTATAACCAGCATACCCTTGAGAGTCTTTTCCTTAGTCGGGTAAGACTTGCTGAGTAATTCCATACTCAGGGTTTATCCCTTTGTTGTTTTTAGGTGGGGAAGTAGCAGACTTTTGCTGCTTCTGTGCTAAGGTGGTTCCCAAAGATGAAAACCAAGACTGAAGTGCGGGAGGACTCGGTCCTCCATCTTAGATCTTTTGTTTATAGTCTTTCGGGAGAAGTTTGTGTCTCCCTGGTTTGTATAATTATTACTTCTATGCACTCGCTTTTTAGACTGGTCTGTAATAATATAACTCAAGCTTACTTTTGAAATAAATGTAAGTTTATGTAATTCGCTTCCGCATATCTTCATCTCCGATGATCTGTAATGTCTGCAAGACGGGTGAAACGTTCCTGGTGAGGTAAGGAAAGATACCGAGCTTGTCAAGTAACTTAGGAACATCTACAGGGTGTCTGATGTCTGTTAGACAAGGACAACTGTAGGTGGGCCTGATTACTTGGGAGGTTCCGTCACAGCTGGTATCGGAGCGTAGCCCTTCTTTGCAGATATTATAAGGCATCTTCAAAAGATTTTCAAAAGTCTTATCTAAAGATTCTTTTCTCTTCTTACCTAAGTATTCTGAAGAGTTTATCTTAAAGACCAGATAGGAAGAGTGCAACGTATAGAAGGTTGAATCAACCAAGGTTGATTCTGTATTTATTCATGCATCATGCTAAGAATTATGCTAATAAATTTTCCCCCTTAGAAAGATGCCGCCACGCACGAGGCTAACGGCACGGAAATCAACGGGACCAAGGGGAGTACCCCGGCATCAACTGGCCCCTCGACATGAAAGCAGTAGCAGCGGGAGTAATGACCCCATCGGAGACTTGGAAGCCGAAGTAAGTCGACTTCAAGCAACGCTGCGACACAGGACCAATGCTTGGATTGCAGACGGAGACAGAATTAATGATCTAAGAAGGGACCTCCGTCACCTGTGGGATCAGCTGGCTGATCGGGACTTAGCACTTGACTGGGCAGTACAGTCACATATGTTAGTATGTGCTAAGGAAGCAAGGGCTCAGGCCCGAATTAAAGAACTTAGCACAGCTGTCGACAACCTGCAGGTTTACTGCAATACATTGCATGAGGAAGTCCATGTGCTCTACTCGCAACTACACCCTAGTGAGCCTGCACCCTCTGCTGAGGCGGAAGCCGGACCCTCTCACGTTGCGGGACGCGCGTTGGGTGGGGAGTTAGATCTTTTTGAACCCCCTCCTTCTTTGAGGTTGGTGGACGTCTGGACTCCCACACCTGAAAATGAAGCCGCCAACAGCAACGGAAAGCAGGACTAATAGTGTAATAAAGTAGAGTAGTGTATTGTAGGGTGTACTGTTGTATAATAGGTTAAACTTTTGTAAAATGGGTAATGTATCCTGTTGTATAATACCGAGTCTGTACCATTACTCTTTATAGTAATGTAAAACGGAAGGTTTTCTTTGGCACATTATGTTCATTCAAATGTTTTAGCCTCAGATGCCGACCCGGACTCGCGGACAGGACGCAGCCGGAACATCCAGGGGTCGGGATGCTACCCCGAATCCACCTCCCGTTCCACCCACGCTTGCCGAGGCAATCGCTGCCTTGGTAAACGCCACAGCCGACAATACCCGCTTCCTGAGGGAGATGGTGGGTCAGCAGCAGCTTCAGCAACAAGTAGGAAGAGGATTCCAGCAAGGTCCCCGGGAGACCACTTATCTGGATTTCTCCGAGACTCGTCCGCCTCTCTTCGTCAAAGCAGAAGATCCGCTCGAAGCCGACGAATGGATAAGGGTCATTGAACAGAAATTTGGCCTTCTTCGATGCTCGAAAACCCAGAAGCCATTGTTTGCGGCTCAGCAACTCCGAGGCCCTGCCAGCACTTGGTGGGGGAACTTTGTGGCTATCCGACCGGACAACCATCAAATTACATGGAACGAGTTCAAAGCAGCATTCCGTGAGCATTATATTCCTGAGGGAGTGCTGCACATGAAACAAGAAGAGTTCATGAAACTGAAGCAAGGGGGAGATACTGTTAATCAGTATCTCAACAAGTTCAATCACCTGTCCCAATACGC
This sequence comes from Zea luxurians, assembly GCA_029449295.1. NCBI lineage: Eukaryota > Viridiplantae > Streptophyta > Magnoliopsida > Poales > Poaceae > Zea > Zea luxurians. The sequence goes on along the minus strand of JAOPSE010000001.1, from coordinate 34,753,232 downwards.
GATTGATCAGGTGAACACAGATTTGAAGAAAAGGAATTGTTTTATGAGAGGTCTGAATGACCGAATGCAGCGAAAAATGGCTGCATGTATTGATCTCACCTACGGGAAGGCTGTCAGCACAGCCTTATCTGTGGAGGCCAAATATGCAAATACTGGGAAAAGTAAGGGATTCAGTGGTGATCGGCCTAATCAGGGCCCGGTAAAGAGGCAACGGTTTATTCTCCGGCCCTCTAACCAGAACCGTTCAAGTGCACCATCTTTCCCTTTCAAGCAGCCCATAATTATTCGTCCCAACAAAGCTCCTACTGCCTCAAGTCAGCCGGGTGCCCCAGGCACTCGATTCCCTGCTCTGCTAAGTTCTTCAACTGGATGTTTTAACTGTGGCAAATCTGGGCATTTTATTAAAGATTGTCCCTATCCTCGGCAAAATCAGGCCAATAATCAACAAGGATCGGGAAATTCAGCTCCAGGCAAGGGAAGTACTTCGGGCAAGAATACCAAGAAAACGGGGCGAGTATATTATACGCAAGTGGCTACCACACCGGAGGGAGAGCCGGTGATGATGGGTACGTTCCCTGTGGCCAGTCACCCTGCAATTATTCTTTTTGATTCTGGTGCTTCGCATACCTTCATTAGCAAGACATTTGTGGAGCAACATCACATTGCATGTCATGAATCAAAAGAGGGATTTAAAATTCATTCACCTGGGGGACATATTTTTACTAAAGAAGTGGCCTATGGAGTGCCAGTAACTATGGCCGGACGGAACTTTCCTGCTAACATGATTGTTCTAAAAGGCCAGGATATAGACGTAATTTTGGGGATGAATTGGTTAACTCAACACAAGGCAATTCTCAACACTGAACTCAGAACCGTCAGGTTGAGTTATAATCAAGAAGAAATTCTCTTGTCTCTCCCCAAAACCAATCCAGCCAAAACTTCTGGTAGAATATTTGAAGCCATTGTACCGGAGATCAAGAACATTCCGGTAGTATGTGAGTTTCCAGATGTATTTCCGGAAGATTTGCCTGGACTACCCCCTGAAAGAGATGTAGAATTTGTAATTGAGCTAAAACCCGGTACGGCTCCCATCTCCCGAAGATCGTACCGTATGCCCCCTAATGAGTTAGCAGAATTGAAGATTCAATTACAAGATCTATTGGATAAGGGATTTATCCGGCCAAGCTCGTCCCCATGGGGTTGTCCCGCCATCTTTGTGAAGAAGAAGGATCAAACCTTGCGCATGTGCGTGGACTATCGGCCCCTAAATGAGGTCACCATCAAGAATAAGTACCCTCTTCCAAGGATCGACATCTTATTTGATCAACTGACTGGGGCGAGGGTGTTTTCCAAAATTGATCTCAGGTCGGGCTATCATCAAATCCGTATTCGGCCCGAGGATATACCGAAGACCGCATTTACTACGCGGTATGGATTGTTTGAGTACCTAGTAATGTCTTTCGGGCTCACCAATGCTCCTGCCCACTTCACCTATTTGATGAACTCGGTGTTCATGCCCGAGTTAGACAAGTTCATGGTGGTCTTCATCGACGATATTTTGATATACTCTAAAAATGAAGAGGAGCATGCTCAGCACCTACGGATTGTATTGACGCGCCTGAGGGAACATCAGCTGTATGCCAAGTTCAGCAAGTGCGCGTTCTGGCTGGAAGAAATTCAATTTCTGGGGCACGTGTTATCAGCCAAAGGAATTGCGGTAGATCCTAGCAAGGTCAAGGATATTCTGGAATGGAAACCCCCAACGACTGTTCACCAAGTCCGGAGTTTTCTTGGACTAGCGGGATATTATCGCAGATTCATACCTGATTTTTCTAAGCTTGTGAAGCCAATCACAAGTTTATTGAAAAATGATACTAAGTTTAATTGGTCTTCTAAGTGTAACGAAGCCTTTGAGCAACTGAAGACACTACTGACCACTGCTCCGGTATTGGCTCAACCGGACATCACTAAACCTTTCGATGTATATTGTGATGCGTCAGGCAGTGGACTCGGCTGTGTGCTGATGCAAGAGGGCCGAGTAATTGCGTATGCTTCAAGGCAGTTACGCCGACATGAAGAGCATTATCCAACACATGATCTCAAGTTAGCTGCTGTGGTTCATGCCCTGAAAATATGGCGTCACTATCTGCTGGGAAATATCTGCCACATATATACAGATCATAAGAGTTTGAAGTATATATTTACCCAGTCAGAGTTAAATATGAGGCAAAGACGATGGCTTGAGCTCATTAAAGACTATGAACTGGAAATCCATTATCACCCAGGCAAGGCCAATGTGGTGGCAGATGCATTGAGTCGTAAGACTACCTGCCACTGTCTTATGGTAAAGACCTCCGAAAACACTTTGTGTCAAGACATGGAGAAGTTAAACCTGGGGATAATCCAGCAAGGGACTCTGAATCAACTAAAGCTTGAGTCAACTATTTTGCAAAGGATAATTGATGCTCAACAGGATAATCTGGGCATGAAGCACATACGAGAGAAGATAAGGGCTGGAACAGCCAAATGTTTCAAGGAAGATGATCAAGGTGTGTTATGGTTCAACAACCGCATAGTAGTGCCGAAAAATGAAGAACTCCGCCAGCAAATCTTAGATGAAGTGCATCTTAGTCGCTATTCCATTCATCCGGGAAGCACTAAGATGTACCAAGATTTAAAGCAACATTACTGGTGGACGAAGATGAAGATTGAGATTGCACGCTATGTGGCTAAGTGTGACACTTGCAGACGTGTCAAAGCCATACACATGAAAACTGCTGGTCCATTGCAGTCATTACCAATACCAACTTGGAAATGGGAAGACATAAGCATGGACTTCATTGTGGGATTGCCCAGGACCGCAAAAGGGTACGACTCTATCTGGGTGATTGTTGATCGACTTACAAAGGTTGCTCATTTTCTGCCGGTCAAGACAAATTCCCCGGTTACTGTCTACACCCAATTGTACATTGCTCGTATTCTTAGTCTGCATGGTGTCCCAAAGACCATAGTGTCGGATCGTGGACCTCAATTTGTAGCCAAGTTTTGGGAAGCACTTCACAAATCTTTGGGTACTAAGTTACTCCACAGTTCGGCCTACCATCCCCAAACCAGTGGACAGACTGAGAGAGTGAACCAAATACTTGAAGATATGTTACGGGCATGTGTCCTGGATTTCTCGCAGAAATGGGATGAATGTTTACCCTTGGCGGAGTTTTCATATAATAACAGTTATCAGGAAAGTATTAAGATGGCACCTTTTGAAGCTTTATATGGACGTCGGTGTCGAACTCCGCTAAATTGGTCTGAACCTGGTGAAAGGTATTTCTTTAGGCCTGATATGGTAAAAGAAACCGAAGAAAAGGTTCAGAGAATAGTTCATAATATGAAGAAGGCACAGACTCGGCAAAAGAGTTATGCAGACAAACGGCGAATGCCCTTATTCTTTTTAGAAGGAGACTATGTCTACTTAAAGGTTTCACCAATGAAAGGCGTATCGCGTTTCGGGGTAAAGGGAAAACTTGCACCCAGGTACATTGGTCCATTCCCTATTCTTCAAAGATATGGGCCAGTAGCGTATCAACTCCAACTCCCCGAGACATTGTCTGCTGTGCATAATGTGTTCCATGTATCACAATTGAAGAAGTGTCTACGGGTTCCCGATCGAACCATTGAAGTGACAGATGTTGTCCTGGAACCGGACTTAACATACTCGGAACATCCTATTCGAGTTCTGGACCAAAAGGACAGGGTTACCCGGAGAAAGACTCGTAAGTTTTATAAGATACAGTGGAACCAGCATTCGGAAGATGAGGCTACATGGGAAACCCAAGATTTCTTAGATAAGAATTTCCCAGGCTTTCTAGCCTCTTGTAAGTTGTAAAGTTTGGATAGCTGTGTAATAAAGGAATGAACCCCCACACCACCCCTGCCTTGTACCAAAAATAAGGAAATAAAAATGTGACACATTTCCTTTTCCATTACTCACCCTAGGACTTTAAATCTCGGGACGAGATTCTTTTATGGGGGAAGGATGTAACACCCCTGGTGTTACTATAACTAAAACTTGAGCATGGCATCATGAGCATGGGCATTGCATATGTTTGACACACCTAGAGTGCATTCACTAGGCAAAAATTTCAAACAAGTTGTATTGTTTTAAAGTTTTACAAATAGGACCCTGGTTAAAGGACTTAACCCTAAATAGTGGTTAAAGGGGTAAAGCTTAACCCAAGTTAAGAAAACCTAAAGACTTTAGGGTAAAAGTCATAAAAAGACTCTAAGAACAAACTTGAATTCCTTTTATACCCCTGGAATACCAAAAACCCTAATTGGAACCCTGGGAAACCCTAAAACCAAACCCTAGGGACTTAGGTGCAAAATTAGTCCACTTTTGGGCTAAAGTGCAAAAACCAAGCCAAATAAGTATTTTAAGTCCTTTGGTTCACAAAAATGTGGACTTGAAAGCAAAACCCTAAGTTTTGGACCTAAATGCAAAATAGACCTCATATGAGTTTATTCTAAGTCTGAAAATCAGTGAATGGGCTCAACTTTGGGGCTTTGTAACTTACAAAGTATAGGGTTTTTACCCTAGATCACCACATCAAAGTTGAAGACCCATTATAGGAGAACAACTTTGCTTAAGGTTGTGAGCTTAGTTGTTAAGAAGAATTTAGAGAAAAACCCAGTCCAAAACTGGCTGTCAGGCTGTTTGATCTGAAATTCAGTTCAGCAGGTGACTGACATCAATTTCTAGCTCAAATTCAAGCATGATCCAGTGCTCAAATGTGCTCAAGCCCTATAGTTGAGTTGTAGCTGGTATGTAGCACTACAACTTTGGTACAGAGACTGGGACCTGTTGTCACATGAAATCTGGAGAAAAAAGGACTCTAAACTCGCTCGGTCAGACGCCCTGATGAAGCAATGCCCATGGTACAGTGTTCTACTGGATCAGATCAACCGCCGTGGAAAGATCTCCCCGCCAGCGACCGCTTTGCCGGGATTGGTGCCGCGGCCGTGTGGATATTGCTCGCCTTGAAAAGATCTCACCGGGGATAAACTCGGAGCACTGTGGCCACTCGGTCACTTCTTCCCTTACCGGCGACGTGGCCGCACAGCCATCACCGGCGTGCCGCCATTCTTTGCTGTTATGCCACGCCGTCGGCCGTCTCACCACGTCGCAGTCGATTAATATACACCGTCATTCTTCTACTTACGGCCTTGCCACGCCATAGGACACGTACTCCGCGCGCCAAGCTTCTTCCTTGCCTCCGGCCGCCAGCGCAACTTGCTCCAATTGATCGCCGCCGCTCATGAGCTCTATAAATTGAGTGTACCCCTAGGTCCGTATGGTAGTCAAGTACCTCTACGTCCAGTATTGCTCCCAGTGGTTCACCGACGAGCTTCAATTTCGCGTTTCCCCCAATTCCGTCCGCCGCACCGTGAAAACTAGCCCTCCCGTGGCCAACTCGTTCTGGTACGCCGCCATTCAATTCAAGTGTTGTTTCCGAACCTCTCCATGCTTGTGTTGCTCGCAGTGGCGTCCGTTTGCTCTGATCGACCATGGTTTGGTGGGAACGTGTGCTCCCGTGCTCGGTTTCCGCCGTGCACGTGGACCGGCCGTTCTTGGGGTGTTCGGGTTGCATTGGTGTGCGTTCCGAAGCCGCCTTAGGTCCGTAGAGACTCTCCGACCGTTAGCTTTAGCAGTCCTCGCCGGCCATGTCCAGTACGGGTCACGCCGGGAAGGATCCAAGGCGCGGCGTGGTCAGGGGCTATCGCGGGGAAGAAATAGAACCTTGAGGGCGTTTCTGCAAATCGTCAGTGACTCGAAACAATAGTGAAAGGACCTTTTTCGGATTAGCCAGAAGCGCGAGGCCCTTTCTGCAAAATCGCCTGGGCGCGGGCGCGCGAGCGCTGTTCTCCCTGGACCTGGGCTTGTTGGGCCAGAATCGGCCCAGTACTGCTCCTTGTTTTTCTTTTTCTTTTTCAGCAGGACTTTGAAAAACTGTAGAAAATGGTAGGAAAATCCTAAAAATATGAGACCAATTTTCCTAGGCTTGCTATTTTCCATAGTATTTAATAAAAATAGTTTTATGATTTTTAGTTTGAATAGGGAATATTAGGATATTTAAAATAGCCTAAACCATTGATTCTGGATTTTTAGAAAATAAATACTAAGTCCAAAATTCCCCAAACTTTCTATGTGAGCTTTTCACATTATTTAGAAGCCATGGGTAGAGTTTGGTTTGATTTGGGCCTTGTTTGATCACTAAACCCAAAACCACCCCCCCTGCTCCATGAACTCCTTTACTGACTCCGGAAACCCTAGGTTCTCGGAGTACCGTGAAGGAAAGTTGTACTCAAGACATAAATAATAAGTTTATGCTATCTTTGCATCCTCATGAGCATTCCATGACATCCATTCTTATGCATGTATATGGTTATATTAGAGCAAGAAGAAGAAGAAGAAGTTTTCGAAGAAGGGATACCACCCACCTCTGATCCTCAAGCGGATAACTGCTTTTATTTTGATATCTGTGGATCCGAGCAAGACACCTCTGATAACAAAGGCAAGCCCCGGTGCATTTGCCACCTCCCTTGATGTTTTTAAAATCTTTCTCACTTGCTTGCTGCATTAGGTGATAGGAGTTGATTGATTAAACAATTCCTGCATTACCTTCCTTGATCTTGATTACCCTCCTTGAAATCCTGTTTTTACAAAAAGGTTTTACTATGCTTAGTATTGCTTTAGAAAAACAAAAGGATTTGTTTTACAAAAGATGTTTGGCAAAGTGGGGAGGGTCGTTTTCAAAAACAAAACTTGATGGTGGATCCATCATGGCCATGATGGGTCCAACATCGGAAAAGATGTACCTCTGTCAGGTACCAAGTTTTTGGGTTTGAAATGATTAAGCTGAGACCGGGCGGGTGACTTGCACGAGAAAGAGAGTCTCGGTGTAGTGTCTCCGTCTGAGTCGATTAAGGACCGTCTCGATGTAGGCCTGCTGACCGAGGACCCTTTAACTGGTCACATGCCTCGTCATGGGTAAGCCTTGCCTCGGGCAGACTAAGGCCGGAATAAGATAACACGAAATGGGAGTGGAGCGGTGGCGAGAGTAGCGTGTACCCTCCGTGGCAAGAGGCTGGACGGTGGTGTATCTGTGCTCTCGGTTTGCGTGAACCTGATCCGGTCTTAAGAACCCCGGTGGCGGGTTGACATATGCAAGGGTTAAGTGCTACATATGTCGTGTGATTGGAGATCCTCAGCTGAGTATAATCGATTTGGATCGCCGTACCTCCGCGGTTATGGAGACTTGGCCACTGACTTACACGTAGCATTCCACTAAAGATGATGGGTTTTTGGTTAAGAAATTGGCTAGTGCAGGACCAGTGATTGAACTAGGGTAGAAAGAACTCTAGTGCAGGTAATTTTACCTAACTTGACAAATAAAATTGGATTTTTAAGGATCCACTTTAGTAAGCATTTCTGCAAAACAGAGTCTTTGATTATTGGGAAGCCTTACCTTGACTCCCTATAACCAGCATACCCTTGAGAGTCTTTTCCTTAGTCGGGTAAGACTTGCTGAGTAATTCCATACTCAGGGTTTATCCCTTTGTTGTTTTTAGGTGGGGAAGTAGCAGACTTTTGCTGCTTCTGTGCTAAGGTGGTTCCCAAAGATGAAAACCAAGACTGAAGTGCGGGAGGACTCGGTCCTCCATCTTAGATCTTTTGTTTATAGTCTTTCGGGAGAAGTTTGTGTCTCCCTGGTTTGTATAATTATTACTTCTATGCACTCGCTTTTTAGACTGGTCTGTAATAATATAACTCAAGCTTACTTTTGAAATAAATGTAAGTTTATGTAATTCGCTTCCGCATATCTTCATCTCCGATGATCTGTAATGTCTGCAAGACGGGTGAAACGTTCCTGGTGAGGTAAGGAAAGATACCGAGCTTGTCAAGTAACTTAGGAACATCTACAGGGTGTCTGATGTCTGTTAGACAAGGACAACTGTAGGTGGGCCTGATTACTTGGGAGGTTCCGTCACAGCTGGTATCGGAGCGTAGCCCTTCTTTGCAGATATTATAAGGCATCTTCAAAAGATTTTCAAAAGTCTTATCTAAAGATTCTTTTCTCTTCTTACCTAAGTATTCTGAAGAGTTTATCTTAAAGACCAGATAGGAAGAGTGCAACGTATAGAAGGTTGAATCAACCAAGGTTGATTCTGTATTTATTCATGCATCATGCTAAGAATTATGCTAATAAATTTTCCCCCTTAGAAAGATGCCGCCACGCACGAGGCTAACGGCACGGAAATCAACGGGACCAAGGGGAGTACCCCGGCATCAACTGGCCCCTCGACATGAAAGCAGTAGCAGCGGGAGTAATGACCCCATCGGAGACTTGGAAGCCGAAGTAAGTCGACTTCAAGCAACGCTGCGACACAGGACCAATGCTTGGATTGCAGACGGAGACAGAATTAATGATCTAAGAAGGGACCTCCGTCACCTGTGGGATCAGCTGGCTGATCGGGACTTAGCACTTGACTGGGCAGTACAGTCACATATGTTAGTATGTGCTAAGGAAGCAAGGGCTCAGGCCCGAATTAAAGAACTTAGCACAGCTGTCGACAACCTGCAGGTTTACTGCAATACATTGCATGAGGAAGTCCATGTGCTCTACTCGCAACTACACCCTAGTGAGCCTGCACCCTCTGCTGAGGCGGAAGCCGGACCCTCTCACGTTGCGGGACGCGCGTTGGGTGGGGAGTTAGATCTTTTTGAACCCCCTCCTTCTTTGAGGTTGGTGGACGTCTGGACTCCCACACCTGAAAATGAAGCCACCAACAGCAACGGAAAGCAGGACTAATAGTGTAATAAAGTAGAGTAGTGTATTGTAGGGTGTACTGTTGTATAATAGGTTAAACTTTTGTAAAATGGGTAATGTATCCTGTTGTATAATACCGAGTCTGTACCATTACTCTTTATAGTAATGTAAAACGGAAGGTTTTCTTTGGCACATTGTAACACCCGGTTTTAAAGAACAAAGCCGGGTGCATCTCATACATGCGCCAAGAAGACAACATATATAATAACAGAGTGTATAGAGATAAATGTCATAAATCATCAGAGTATTTATTACATAGCGGAAGTCTTATTACAAAATAAAGATAAACATAAAACGAACTAAGGATCGATGGCGCCAATGTCGACTGAGAAACGCTACCTAGATCAGATCGAACTCCTCGGTGTTAGGCAGCTCCTCATCAACAACCTGTTCTTCTCCTGTGGGGGGGGTGTGAGACAGCAAGGGTGAGCTCACATACGATCATAGCTCAACAAGTCGTGGGGAATAATGTGACATGAACTCACCAAAGGTGGGAGTTCATGAAGTGTAAGGCTGATCAAATGACATAAAGGCTAGGCTGAGCATTGCTTTTATAAGTTGGTCAAAATTTTATTAGCAATTACTAAGTGTAAGTAAATACCAAACCTTAATAATAATAAAGAACAGTAATAGTAAAATAATCCCAAATGCGATGCAAATATCAAATTGAATTTAAGTTCCATAATTAATCATGTGAGGGTCCGAGCTGCTCATGACCGTGAGCACGGCTAGTATACTAGTTTTACACTCTGCAGAGGTTGCGCATCTTTACCCACAAGTCGTGTATCCCATGTTGCCTGGGTTTGCAAGGCCCTTAGACACTACCGAGGTGAATGGCTAGGGATCCACTACGAGGCCTTTACAAAGTTCCACTAGCTTCCGAAAACCCGCTACAGTTTATGGGAAGATCCAGTAAAGGGTTCCTAGCTGATAGCCATCGCAGCAAAATCAACTAGGGACCTCCCCGCACTGACCTCTCCCCTACTGCCCTTGCCCCTTTCGGGTAAGGTAGTCTTCCACTAGCTTTCCTAGTTAATCAGCCAAGGGCATCCCATACTACCCTTGTGGTAGCACTGTTTTCCCGGGTGGTCGCTCCATGTTCCAATTAATTTAATGATCTTAACATGAACAACAATAATAACAAAATAATAACAGAATAATCATGAATAATGAATCTCCATACCCAATCCACATAAAGCAATAGCAAGTACTACCCAAAGATATTCCAGGGGTGAACAAGGTATAGAGGTAATCAAAACTGGGGTGCATAAAGGATCCCATCAAAATTAACCTATGCAGATCATTAAAATTAATAAGAACATGGCTGGGAAAAGTAAGTGATCAAGGGCACAACTTGCCTGTAATGAGCTCCTGCTCAGCTATCTCTACTTGCTGAACCTCAGTTTCCACAGTAGCTTGCTCGTCTACTCGCATCAGCACAATACATACATAGTATAGCCAAAATCAACATCACACCAAACAGATGAATAAAATATACAGTAAAAATCTACACATTAAAATGAAACCATAGGAACTGGAATCACTGAATTTGGAGTTATAGAATTTAAGTTATGAATTTTCTAAGATTTAAGGTGATTATAATAGGATTAGATGATAAATTAATTTTCTAACAGAGTTCATGTCAAAACAGTGATACTAAATGGTAGAGAATAATATTACAAATTTTTAGGAATTGGAATGACTCAATTTGGAGCTAAAATGAATTTTCTATGCATTTTACAAGTTTCTAGATTTGTTTTTGTATTAAAAATGAATTTCTAATATTATTTCTCTGTTTTTAAATATCTCTGGACTGGGCGTCAATTTCCAGAAAACTCAGGGGCCTCTGCGCAAAATCTCCTAGACACAGAGAACAGTGACAAACGGACCGCGGGTTGGTTTTACGATTCTGCGGGGGCTCTTTAGAAAAACGACCCGCGAAGGGGGGTACGGGCGATTTCTGGCCGTCCGATCTGAAATAGACGCGCGAGATTAGATCGCCAGCGTGATGAAGCGGTACGTAATTGGGATCGCTGGATCGGGACCCGACGGTAGAGATTTAATGAATCTCGATCCGCAGCCGACCATTGGATTTGATCTAACGGTCAGTATGCCCCGCACTCGAAGGGGTATCCTAGTCTAATCCGAACCGCCCAAAACACATCCGACGGCGCGAATGAATTCTTCCTCCCCCTACCCGGCTGAGCGACGGCGAGCAGCACCCGCGGCGGCTAGCTCGCCGGTGAGGGCAAAATCCAGCCACCAGCACTCCCCCGAGTCCAAAATTAATTAGTGCTAGACATTGAGAAGGACATGGCGAGGAGAATGAGGGCTGGATTTACCGTGATTGAGGGCTGGAGAGGGGCTGACCACGGCGAGCGGCGGAATTGCGGATTCGGTTGAGCTCCGGTGAGGAATCCCGACGACGTCCCAAGGTGTTCAAGCGCTGAACCGGTCCTAACACGTTCCACGGGCCTAGGCGGATCACCCCGATGGCTTGCCGACACCGGAACGGCAGCGAGTAGACGAGTCAGCGGCGGCGGCGACTTGTCACCGCACGGCGGCGACTAACTCACAACGGAGCTGGAGTTTCTTGCGGGTTGTAAGGTAGCCCAGGGATGGCGGCTTACTCCACGGTCATATAGGCCGGTTGGTTCGGCACCGAGCGCATGACGACCGGGAAAATCGCGCGGTTTGTTGAGCAGGGCCGTTCGGCCATGGCGACGATCGCGCGGAGCGAGAAGCAGCTGACAAGTGGGGCCTATATGTCATACACGCGGAGCGAAAGGGACGCAGAGAGCACGCAGCGCGCGGGCGAGGGTCTGACTAGCGGGCCCCAGTCCCCAGTGGGCGCGGCGCGGCGACGCTTGAGTGGGCCGCGCGGGTGTCTTCCCCCTTGGTGGGCCGAAAACAGAGGAGGTGAGCCCAGGTATGCTTTATTCCCTTTTTCTTTTTATTTTTCTGTTTTCTTTCTTCATTTTCAAACCAAATTTGAATTAGTTCAAATCTTTGTGGATCCTCTTTTATAAACTCTATTTTTGTATCTAAAAATAGTAAGCCTGAAGATATTTATGTATACATTTTATTTATTTTTCCATATCTCTTCTCTTTTCCTTATTTTCAAAACCCTAATTTCAAATTTAGGGTTAAATCAAGTTTCAAATAATTAATACCTTATTATTTTTATTCTTATGGTTTTATTTAATGCACAACACATAAAACTCCAACAAATGCACTTTTTTCTTTATTTTAGCATAATTGTGTTATTTAGTCACTCTCAATTACATAAGTGCTCTTTTTATGATGCAAATAAGACACACAAAATGAGAAACTCTCTCTATTACACTTGGTATACAACTTGAGTATTACAAATCCTACCCCCCTTAAAAATAATCTCGTCCTCGAGATTTAAGAAGATCTAGGGAAAAGGTGGGGAAAATCTATACGAAGCTCTTCTTCTCTTTCCCAAGTTGCTTCATCTTCACCGTGGTGACTCCATTGAACTTTGCACATCTTTATAACCTTATTCCTCGTAACTCGAGTCAAAGTATCCAAAATCTTGATGGGGTACTCAGCATAAGTCAAATCCTCTTGAACACTAAGGTCTTCCATTGGTAACTGTTCTTCAGGTACCCTGAGACATTTCTTCAGCTGAGATACATGAAATACATCATGGACATCTGCGAGATGATCTGGCAACTCCAATTGATATGCAACCTCACCCACTCGCTTTAAGATTAAGAAGGGTCCAATAAAGCGAGGGGACAACTTTCCTTTGACTTTGAACCTTCTCATACCCCGGAGTGGTGATACCTTCAAATAGACATAATCGCCCTCCTTAAACTCAAGTAGTCTTCTCCGGGTGTCAGCATAGCTTTTCTGCCTGGACTGTGCAGTTCTCAAATTCTCCCTGATCTGTTGGACTTGTTCCTCTGCTTCTTGTATAATCTCAGGTCCAAACAACTGCCTTTCACCAGTTTGATTCCAATACAAGGGAGTCCTGCACTTTCTGCCATACAAAGCCTCAAACGGTGACATCTTCAAACTGGCCTGATAGCTATTATTATATGAGAACTCCGCATATGGTAGACTCTTATCCCAACTTCCACCATGCTTAAGAGCACAAGCTCTTAACATATCTTCAAGTACTTGGTTAGTCCTCTCAGTCTGCCCATCAGTCTGGGGATGGTAAGCCGAACTAAAATTCAATCTCGTATCCAGTGACTCGTGCAACTGCTTCCAATATCGAGAGGTAAACTGTGATCCTCGATCTGACACAATCTTCTTTGGCACACCATGCAGGCATACAATCCGTGCCATGTACAATTCTGCTAACTTGGCTCCTGAATAAGTGGTCTTCACTGGAATAAAGTGGGCTACTTTAGTTAGCCTGTCCACAATCACCCATATAGAATCATATCCAGCAGAAGTGCGGGGTAATCCAACAATGAAGTCCATGCCAATCTCTTCCCATTTCCACTCAGGTATCTTCAGTGGGTGCAGTAATTCGGCTGGCCTCTGGTGTTCAGCTTTAACTCTTTGGCATACATCGCACATAGCCACATGTGCAGCAACATCTCTTTTCAGTCCATACCACCAATACTTTTGCTTCAAGTCTTGATACATCTTAGTGCTCCCGGGATGAATAGAATAAACTGAGTCATGTGCTTCCTTCAATATGGTTTCCCGAAGACTATCAATATCGGGAACACAGATTCGATTCTTGAACCATATCGTGCCTTGCTCATCCTCTGTGAACTCTGGACCTCTTCCTTCAGTAATAAGATCCTTAATCTCCTGAATCTTAGCATCACCAATTTGACCCTTCCGAATCTCTTGTTCCAAGGTAGGTTCCAATTCAATAGTGACTCCTTCCGTATGTGTAACAAGTCCCAGGTTGAGTCTCTCAAAATCCTTTGCTAATTCATCAGGTAGCTGAACAACGAAAGCGGAGTGAACATGCCCCTTCCGACTCAAGGCATCTGCAACCAAATTCGCCTTGCCTGGGTGATAGTGAATCTCCAAGTCATAATCCTTAATGAGCTCCAACCAACGGCGTTGCCTAAGGTTGAGATCCTTCTGAGTGAATATATACTTCAAACTCTTATGATCCGTGTATACTTGGCACTTAGTTCCCATAATGTAGTGTCTCCAAATCTTAAGTGCATGCACAACTGCAGCCAATTCCAAATCATGAGTGGGGTAGTTCAATTCATGCTTCCTCAACTGACGAGATGCATAGGCAATCACATGACCATCTTGCATAAGCACACATCCAAGTCCTTGGCCACATGCATCACAATAAATGTCAAATCCCTTCTGCAGATCCGGCATAACCAATACTGGAGGTGACATCAATCTTTCCTTCAATTGATCAAAGCTCTCTTGACATTTCTCATCCCACTTGAATTCTTTTCCTTTCTCCAAAAGCGATGTCATAGGCTTGGCAATCTTAGAAAACCCTTCAATAAACCTCCGATAATATCCTGCGAGTCCCAAGAAACTCCGAATCTCCGTAACTGTAGTGGGCACTCTCCACTCCATTATCTCCTTAACTTTAGCAGGATCCACTGCTATTCCTCCATTAGAAATAATATGACCAAGAAATGGCACCTCGCCAATCCAAAACTCGCACTTGCTGAACTTAGCGTAGAGTTGATTATCTCGTAGCTTCTGTAGCACCAACCTTAGATGTTGTTCATGATCACTTTCATTCTTAGAATAGATAAGAATATCGTCGATGAATACCACGACGAATCTGTCCAAATACTCCATAAACACCTTATTCATCAAATTCATGAAATAAGCTGGTGCATTGGTTAGTCCAAATGACATAACAGTAAACTCATATAATCCATATCGAGTCGAGAAGGCCGTCTTGGGAATATCCGATGGTCTAATCCTCATCTGATGGTAACCGGATCGGAGATCAATCTTCGAAAATACTCTTGCTCCTCGCATCTGATCAAATAAATCCTCAATACGGGGCAACGGATACTTGTTCTTCACCGTAACATCATTAAGAGATCTATAATCCACACACATCCGTTGCGATCCGTCCTTCTTCTGCACAAATAACACCGGTGCTCCCCAAGGTGAGGAACTTGGACGAATATACCCCGCCTCTTGTAACTCCGTTAACTGCTTCTTCAGTTCCTTCAACTCCTCTACGGACATTCTATATGGCCGTTTAGAAATAGGGGCGGTTCCAGGTAAGAGATCAATAACAAACTCAACTTCTCTATCCGGTGGCATCCCTGGTAACTCCTCTGGAAAGACATCCGGAAAATCTCTAACCACCCGGATATTGTCTCCAACAAACTCCTCAGGCATAAAGAACATTGCACGCATGGATGAGGAGGTTACTGCAATATTAACTTGAAATCTTTCTCCTTTAGTGGTAGTGAGCTCTATAGTACCTCTACCACAAGCTATAACGGCCTTTGCCTTCCTTAGCCATGACATACCAAGTATTAGATCTATACTGCTTGACTCCAATATTATAGCAGTAGCTCCAAATTCTCTACCCATAATGGTCAAGGTCAATCTACGTGTCATTTGATTCGCCTCAACAGGCCCTTTAGGTGTAATTACTATCAGGGGTTTTCTCATGTTTAGCAGTGGTATTTCATTTGTATTGGCATATCTAGCAGACATGAATGAATGTGTAGCACCAGAATCAAATAATATTGTTGCAGGAATTGCATTAACATAAAACATACCAATCACGAGGTCCCCGCCATCAGGAGTATCATCAACACTGACTTGATTCACCCTGGCTATAGAATATCCCTTGCCAGGGGTCTGTTGCTTGTTCTGAGCTGGAGTAGTAGCAATCCTCTGCGGGCAGACATTTGCATAGTGACCAATCTTCCCACACTTGAAGCATTGAGTGCCCGCACTCTGTCCTGCAAACTTCGTCGGGGTGCCAGTAGGTGTAGCCTGTCGAGTAGGTGTCCTCAGTGGTGATTGCTGAACTGGGCGCGGTCCTCCTGGTCGAGGCGGTGTACTCTGTGGTGAACTGTAGCGAGGACGAACACTGCTGCTACCCTGTCCCTGTGAGATAGCCTTCCTCTTCAAATCTCCCAATTGAACACGCTTGTGTTCAATAGCCAGGGCCTTATCCAACAGTCTCTGAAATGATGGAAAAGTGTGTGCAACTAGAGCATACTGCAGTGGTCCATTAAGTCCTTCAATGAAATGCTCCTGCTTCCTTTCATCCTCAGCAACTTCCTCCGGAGCATATCTGGATAACTGAATAAACTTGTCGCGGTACTCGCTGACTGACATACTTCCTTGCTTCAGCGATAGAAATTCCTTCTTCTTGATCTTTATCATCCCAGCTGGAATATGGTAGTTCCTGAATTGTGTACTGAACTCCGCCCAAGTAATAGTGTCCGCAGCATCATGGGCAGCAGTATAAGAATCCCACCAGTCAGCAGCAGGACCAGTCAGACGTCCAGAAGCATATAAGACCTTCTCCCGATCAGTGCATTGTGCAATATTCAGCATCTTCTCAATTGACTTCAACCAATCGTCTGCATCAAGTGGATCTGGCGAGCTGGCGAAGGTCGGTGGCTTGTGACTCATAAACTCCCGGTGCTTATCACGAGGTGGAACTGGTGGTGGTGGTGGAGGCAGTGGCACTTGTTGCTGCTGTTGCTGTTGTTGAAGCTGTTGTTGCGCCCTCCTTTCTTGTCGTATCTCATCTCTCTCCTGGCGCAGCTCCTGGCGTATATTCTCTCTTTCTTGACGCATCTCCTGGCGTTCTTGCTGCATCTGAGCACGCATATCCGCCATAGTATCTGCCATTTGCTGCATCACCGCCATCTGAGCAGCAACCAGTGGGTCAACTCCGCCTGGTGGAGGATTAGGAGGATTCATCCCTGCAGGTTGTGGCTGAGGTTGTCTTCGAGTGTGTTGGTTAGGAGGCAAGTCAATTCCACCACCCCTCCTGGTATTGACCATCTGAGTTAGATACATATGGTAAGAAAGAGCAGCAGACAAGGCAGGTATTTACAAATCAGGTTACTTTGGGGGATTTATCAGCTAAGCAGATTAATATTTCACCTACTATAGCTAATTCGATACCTTATGTTGGTACATGCTAAGATGTCCATCTATATTATTCCAATCAATCAAAGAAGCAAATCAGGCATTGATCATCAGAACAATCAACCAATATTTTTTATAGAGAAAATAATTTTAAATTTTGTCTTAGGCTTCCTATCTCTTAGAATGTCATAGGGGTAGGGATTCCAAGGTGTGAAATCCATCTTGTCTCAGAGTAGAAAAGGTAAGAGTGATCAGAGTAGAACAGTAGAAGGTGAGACAGGATTAAGATAAGTATAGAAAGAATCAGAGTGAGGTGAGTGTAGAATGAATCAGAATGAGATAAGTAGGTAAGGGTTTGTCCAGTCTATCTAGGTTTCGTCCTACAGTCAACATTTCCTCTGATACCACTTCTGTAACACCCGGTTTTAAAGAACAAAGCCGGGTGCATCTCATACATGCGCCAAGAAGACAACATATATAATAACAGAGTGTATAGAGATAAATGTCATAAATCATCAGAGTATTTATTACATAGCGGAAGTCTTATTACAAAATAAAGATAAACATAAAACGAACTAAGGATCGATGGCGCCAATGTCGACTGAGAAACGCTACCTAGATCAGATCGAACTCCTCGGTGTTAGGCAGCTCCTCATCAACAACCTGTTCTTCTCCTGTGGGGGGGGGGTGTGAGACAGCAAGGGTGAGCTCACATACGATCATAGCTCAACAAGTCGTGGGGAATAATGTGACATGAACTCACCAAAGGTGGGAGTTCATGAAGTGTAAGGCTGATCAAATGACATAAAGGCTAGGCTGAGCATTGCTTTTATAAGTTGGTCAAAATTTTATTAGCAATTACTAAGTGTAAGTAAATACCAAACCTTAATAATAATAAAGAACAGTAATAGTAAAATAATCCCAAATGCGATGCAAATATCAAATTGAATTTAAGTTCCATAATTAATCATGTGAGGGTCCGAGCTGCTCATGACCGTGAGCACGGCTAGTATACTAGTTTTACACTCTGCAGAGGTTGCGCATCTTTACCCACAAGTCGTGTATCCCATGTTGCCTGGGTTTGCAAGGCCCTTAGACACTACCGAGGTGAATGGCTAGGGATCCACTACGAGGCCTTTACAAAGTTCCACTAGCTTCCGAAAACCCGCTACAGTTTATGGGAAGATCCAGTAAAGGGTTCCTAGCTGATAGCCATCGCAGCAAAATCAACTAGGGACCTCCCCGCACTGACCTCTCCCCTACTGCCCTTGCCCCTTTCGGGTAAGGTAGTCTTCCACTAGCTTTCCTAGTTAATCAGCCAAGGGCATCCCATACTACCCTTGTGGTAGCACTGTTTTCCCGGGTGGTCGCTCCATGTTCCAATTAATTTAATGATCTTAACATGAACAACAATAATAACAAAATAATAACAGAATAATCATGAATAATGAATCTCCATACCCAATCCACATAAAGCAATAGCAAGTACTACCCAAAGATATTCCAGGGGTGAACAAGGTATAGAGGTAATCAAAACTGGGGTGCATAAAGGATCCCATCAAAATTAACCTATGCAGATCATTAAAATTAATAAGAACATGGCTGGGAAAAGTAAGTGATCAAGGGCACAACTTGCCTGTAATGAGCTCCTGCTCAGCTATCTCTACTTGCTGAACCTCAGTTTCCACAGTAGCTTGCTCGTCTACTCGCATCAGCACAATACATACATAGTATAGCCAAAATCAACATCACACCAAACAGATGAATAAAATATACAGTAAAAATCTACACATTAAAATGAAACCATAGGAACTGGAATCACTGAATTTGGAGTTATAGAATTTAAGTTATGAATTTTCTAAGATTTAAGGTGATTATAATAGGATTAGATGATAAATTAATTTTCTAACAGAGTTCATGTCAAAACAGTGATACTAAATGGTAGAGAATAATATTACAAATTTTTAGGAATTGGAATGACTCAATTTGGAGCTAAAATGAATTTTCTATGCATTTTACAAGTTTCTAGATTTGTTTTTGTATTAAAAATGAATTTCTAATATTATTTCTCTGTTTTTAAATATCTCTGGACTGGGCGTCAATTTCCAGAAAACTCAGGGGCCTCTGCGCAAAATCTCCTAGACACAGAGAACAGTGACAAACGGACCGCGGGTTGGTTTTACGATTCTGCGGGGGCTCTTTAGAAAAACGACCCGCGAAGGGGGGTACGGGCGATTTCTGGCCGTCCGATCTGAAATAGACGCGCGAGATTAGATCGCCAGCGTGATGAAGCGGTACGTAATTGGGATCGCTGGATCGGGACCCGACGGTAGAGATTTAATGAATCTCGATCCGCAGCCGACCATTGGATTTGATCTAACGGTCAGTATGCCCCGCACTCGAAGGGGTATCCTAGTCTAATCCGAACCGCCCAAAACACATCCGACGGCGCGAATGAATTCTTCCTCCCCCTACCCGGCTGAGCGACGGCGAGCAGCACCCGCGGCGGCTAGCTCGCCGGTGAGGGCAAAATCCAGCCACCAGCACTCCCCCGAGTCCAAAATTAATTAGTGCTAGACATTGAGAAGGACATGGCGAGGAGAATGAGGGCTGGATTTACCGTGATTGAGGGCTGGAGAGGGGCTGACCACGGCGAGCGGCGGAATTGCGGATTCGGTTGAGCTCCGGTGAGGAATCCCGACGACGTCCCAAGGTGTTCAAGCGCTGAACCGGTCCTAACACGTTCCACGGGCCTAGGCGGATCACCCCGATGGCTTGCCGACACCGGAACGGCAGCGAGTAGACGAGTCAGCGGCGGCGGCGACTTGTCACCGCACGGCGGCGACTAACTCACAACGGAGCTGGAGTTTCTTGCGGGTTGTAAGGTAGTCCAGGGATGGCGGCTTACTCCACGGTCATATAGGCCGGTTGGTTCGGCACCGAGCGCATGACGACCGGGAAAATCGCGCGGTTTGTTGAGCAGGGCCGTTCGGCCATGGCGACGATCGCGCGGAGCGAGAAGCAGCTGACAAGTGGGGCCTATATGTCATACACGCGGAGCGAAAGGGACGCAGAGAGCACGCAGCGCGCGGGCGAGGGTCTGACTAGCGGGCCCCAGTCCCCAGTGGGCGCGGCGCGGCGACGCTTGAGTGGGCCGCGCGGGTGTCTTCCCCCTTGGTGGGCCGAAAACAGAGGAGGTGAGCCCAGGTATGCTTTATTCCCTTTTTCTTTTTATTTTTCTGTTTTCTTTCTTCATTTTCAAACCAAATTTGAATTAGTTCAAATCTTTGTGGATCCTCTTTTATAAACTCTATTTTTGTATCTAAAAATAGTAAGCCTGAAGATATTTATGTATACATTTTATTTATTTTTCCATATCTCTTCTCTTTTCCTTATTTTCAAAACCCTAATTTCAAATTTAGGGTTAAATCAAGTTTCAAATAATTAATACCTTATTATTTTTATTCTTATGGTTTTATTTAATGCACAACACATAAAACTCCAACAAATGCACTTTTTTCTTTATTTTAGCATAATTGTGTTATTTAGTCACTCTCAATTACATAAGTGCTCTTTTTATGATGCAAATAAGACACACAAAATGAGAAACTCTCTCTATTACACTTGGTATACAACTTGAGTATTACACACATTATGTTCATTCAAATGTTTTAGCCTCAGATGCCGACCCGGACTCGCGGACAGGACGCAGCCGGAACATCCGGGGGTCGGGATGCTACCCCGAATCCACCTCCCGTTCCACCCACGCTTGCCGAGGCAATCGCTGCCTTGGTAAACGCCACAGCCGACAATACCCGCTTCCTGAGGGAGATGGCGGGTCAGTAGCAGCTTCAGCAACAAGCAGGAAGAGGATTCCAGCAAGGTCCCCGGGAGACCACTTATCTGGATTTCTCCGAGACTCGTCCGCCTCTCTTCGTCAAAGCAGAAGATCCGCTCGAAGCCGACGAATGGATAAGGGTCATTGAACAGAAATTTGGCCTTCTTCGATGCTCGGAAACCCAGAAGCCATTGTTTGCGGCTCAGCAACTCCGAGGCCCTGCCAGCACTTGGTGGGGGAACTTTGTGGCTATCCAACCGGACAACCATCAAATTACATGGAACGAGTTCAAAGCAGCATTCCGCGAGCATTATATTCCTGAGGGAGTGCTGCACATGAAACAAGAAGAGTTCATGAAACTGAAGCAAGGGGGAGATACTGTTAATCAGTATCTCAACAAGTTCAATCACCTGTCCCAATACGCGATTGATCAGGTGAACACAGATTTGAAGAAAAGGAATTGTTTTATGAGAGGTCTGAATGACCGAATGCAGCGAAAAATGGCTGCATGTATTGATCTCACCTATGGGAAGGCTGTCAGCACAGCCTTATCTGTGGAGGCCAAATATGCAAATACTGGGAAAAGTAAGGGATTCAGTGGTGATCGGCCTAATCAGGGCCCGGTAAAGAGGCAACGGTTTATTCTCCGGCCCTCTAACCAGAACCGTTCAAGTGCACCATCTTTCCCTTTCAAGCAGCCCATAATTATTCGTCCCAACAAAGCTCCTACTGCCTCAAGTCAGCCGGGTGCCCCAGGCACTCGATTCCCTGCTCTGCTAAGTTCTTCAACTGGATGTTTTAACTGTGGCAAATCTGGGCATTTTATTAAAGATTGTCCCTATCCTCGGCAAAATCAGGCCAATAATCAACAAGGATCGGGAAATTCAGCTCCAGGCAAGGGAAGTACTTCGGGCAAGAATACCAAGAAAACGGGGCGAGTATATTATACGCAAGTGGCTACCACACCGGAGGGAGAGCCGGTGATGATGGGTACGTTCCCTGTGGCCAGTCACCCTGCAATTATTCTTTTTGATTCTGGTGCTTCGCATACCTTCATTAGCAAGACATTTGTGGAGCAACATCACATTGCATGTCATGAATCAAAAGAGGGATTTAAAATTCATTCACCTGGGGGACATATTTTTACTAAAGAAGTGGCCTATGGAGTGCCAGTAACTATGGCCGGACGGAACTTTCCTGCTAACATGATTGTTCTAAAAGGCCAGGATATAGACGTAATTTTGGGGATGAATTGGTTAACTCAACACAAGGCAATTCTCAACACTGAACTCAGAACCGTCAGGTTGAGTTATAATCAAGAAGAAATTCTCTTGTCTCTCCCCAAAACCAATCCAGCCAAAACTTCTGGTAGAATATTTGAAGCCATTGTACCGGAGATCAAGAACATTCCGGTAGTATGTGAGTTTCCAGATGTATTTCCGGAAGATTTGCCTGGACTACCCCCTGAAAGAGATGTAGAATTTGTAATTGAGCTAAAACCCGGTACGGCTCCCATCTCCCGAAGATCGTACCGTATGCCCCCTAATGAGTTAGCAGAATTGAAGATTCAATTACAAGATCTATTGGATAAGGGATTTATCCGGCCAAGCTCGTCCCCATGGGGTTGTCCCGCCATCTTTGTGAAGAAGAAGGATCAAACCTTGCGCATGTGCGTGGACTATCGGCCCCTAAATGAGGTCACCATCAAGAATAAGTACCCTCTTCCAAGGATCGACATCTTATTTGATCAACTGACTGGGGCGAGGGTGTTTTCCAAAATTGATCTCAGGTCGGGCTATCATCAAATCCGTATTCGGCCCGAGGATATACCGAAGACCGCATTTACTACGCGGTATGGATTGTTTGAGTACCTAGTAATGTCTTTCGGGCTCACCAATGCTCCTGCCCACTTCACCTATTTGATGAACTCGGTGTTCATGCCCGAGTTAGACAAGTTCGTGGTGGTCTTCATCGACGATATTTTGATATACTCTAAAAATGAAGAGGAGCATGCTCAGCACCTACGGATTGTATTGACGCGCCTGAGGGAACATCAGCTGTATGCCAAGTTCAGCAAGTGCGCGTTCTGGCTGGAAGAAATTCAATTTCTGGGGCACGTGTTATCAGCCAAAGGAATTGCGGTAGATCCTAGCAAGGTCAAGGATATTCTGGAATGGAAACCCCCAACGACTGTTCACCAAGTCCGGAGTTTTCTTGGACTAGCGGGATATTATCGCAGATTCATACCTGATTTTTCTAAGCTTGTGAAGCCAATCACAAGTTTATTGAAAAATGATACTAAGTTTAATTGGTCTTCTAAGTGTAACGAAGCCTTTGAGCAACTGAAGACACTACTGACCACTGCTCCGGTATTGGCTCAACCGGACATCACTAAACCTTTCGATGTATATTGTGATGCGTCAGGCAGTGGACTCGGCTGTGTGCTGATGCAAGAGGGCCGAGTAATTGCGTATGCTTCAAGGCAGTTACGCCGACATGAAGAGCATTATCCAACACATGATCTCGAGTTAGCTGCTGTGGTTCATGCCCTGAAAATATGGCGTCACTATCTGCTGGGAAATATTTGCCACATATATACAGATCATAAGAGTTTGAAGTATATATTTACCCAGTCAGAGTTAAATATGAGGCAAAGACGATGGCTTGAGCTCATTAAAGACTATGAACTGGAAATCCATTATCACCCAGGCAAGGCCAATGTGGTGGCAGATGCATTGAGTCGTAAGGCTACCTGCCACTGTCTTATGGTAAAGACCTCCGAAAACACTTTGTGTCAAGACATGGAGAAGTTAAACCTGGGGATAATCCAGCAAGGGACTCTGAATCAACTAAAGCTTGAGTCAACTATTTTGCAAAGGATAATTGATGCTCAACAGGATAATCTGGGCATGAAGCACATACGAGAGAAGATAAGGGCTGGAACAGCCAAATGTTTCAAGGAAGATGATCAAGGTGTGTTATGGTTCAACAACCGCATAGTAGTGCCGAAAAATGAAGAACTCCACCAGCAAATCTTAGATGAAGTGCATCTTAGTCGCTATTCCATTCATCCGGGAAGCACTAAGATGTACCAAGATTTAAAGCAACATTACTGGTGGACGAAGATGAAGATTGAGATTGCACGCTATGTGGCTAAGTGTGACACTTGCAGACGTGTCAAAGCCATACACATGAAAACTGCTGGTCCATTGCAGTCATTACCAATACCAACTTGGAAATGGGAAGACATAAGCATGGACTTCATTGTGGGATTGCCCAGGACCGCAAAAGGGTACGACTCTATCTGGGTGATTGTTGATCGACTTACAAAGGTTGCTCATTTTCTGCCGGTCAAGACAAATTCCCCGGTTACTGTCTACGCCCAATTGTACATTGCTCGTATTCTTAGTCTGCATGGTGTCCCAAAGACCATAGTGTCGGATCGTGGACCTCAATTTGTAGCCAAGTTTTGGGAAGCACTTCACAAATCTTTGGGTACTAAGTTACTCCACAGTTCGGCCTACCATCCCCAAACCAGTGGACAGACTGAGAGAGTGAACCAAATACTTGAAGATATGTTACGGGCATGTGTCCTGGATTTCTCGCAGAAATGGGATGAATGTTTACCCTTGGCGGAGTTTTCATATAATAACAGTTATCAGGAAAGTATTAAGATGGCACCTTTTGAAGCTTTATATGGACGTCGGTGTCGAACTCCGCTAAATTGGTCTGAACCTGGTGAAAGGTATTTCTTTAGGCCTGATATGGTAAAAGAAACCGAAGAAAAGGTTCAGAGAATAGTTCATAATATGAAGAAGGCACAGACTCGGCAAAAGAGTTATGCAGACAAACGGCGAATGCCCTTATTCTTTTTAGAAGGAGACTATGTCTACTTAAAGGTTTCACCAATGAAAGGCGTATCGCGTTTCGGGGTAAAGGGAAAACTTTCACCCAGGTACATTGGTCCATTCCCTATTCTTCAAAGATATGGGCCAGTAGCGTATCAACTCCAACTCCCCGAGACATTGTCTGCTGTGCATAATGTGTTCCATGTATCACAATTGAAGAAGTGTCTACGGGTTCCCGATCGAACCATTGAAGTGACAGATGTTGTCCTGGAACCGGACTTAACATACTCGGAACATCCTATTCGAGTTCTGGACCAAAAGGACAGGGTTACCCGGAGAAAGACTCGCAAGTTTTATAAGATACAGTGGAACCAGCATTCGGAAGATGAGGCTACATGGGAAACCCAAGATTTCTTAGATAAGAATTTCCCAGGCTTTCTAGCCTCTTGTAAGTTGTAAAGTTTGGATAGCTGTGTAATAAAGGAATGAACCCCCACACCACCCCTGCCTTGTACCAAAAATAAGGAAATAAAAATGTGACACATTTCCTTTTCCATTACTCACCCTAGGACTTTAAATCTCGGGACGAGATTCTTTTATGGGGGGAAGGATGTAACACCCCTGGTGTTACTATAACTAAAACTTGAGCATGGCATCATGAGCATGGGCATTGCATATGTTTGACACACCTAGAGTGCATTCACTAGGCAAAAATTTCAAACAAGTTGTATTGTTTTAAAGTTTTACAAATAGGACCCTGGTTAAAGGACTTAACCCTAAATAGTGGTTAAAGGGGTAAAGCTTAACCCAAGTTAAGAAAACCTAAAGACTTTAGGGTAAAAGTCATAAAAAGACTCTAAGAACAAACTTGAATTCCTTTTATACCCCTGGAATACCAAAAACCCTAATTGGAACCCTGGGAAACCCTAAAACCAAACCCTAGGGACTTAGGTGCAAAATTAGTCCACTTTTGGGCTAAAGTGCAAAAACCAAGCCAAATAAGTATTTTAAGTCCTTTGGTTCACAAAAATGTGGACTTGAAAGCAAAACCCTAAGTTTTGGACCTAAATGCAAAATAGACCTCATATGAGTTTATTCTAAGTCTGAAAATCAGTGAATGGGCTCAACTTTGGGGCTTTGTAACTTACAAAGTATAGGGTTTTTACCCTAGGTCACCACATCAAAGTTGAAGACCCATTATAGGAGAACAACTTTGCTTAAGGTTGTGAGCTTAGTTGTTAAGAAGAATTTAGAGAAAAACCCAGTCCAAAACTGGCTGTCAGGCTGTTTGATCTGAAATTCAGTTCAGCAGGTGACTGACATCAATTTCTAGCTCAAATTCAAGCATGATCCAGTGCTCAAATGTGCTCAAGCCCTATAGTTGAGTTGTAGCTGGTATGTAGCACTACAACTTTGGTACAGAGACTGGGACCTGTTGTCACATGAAATCTGGAGAAAAAAGGACTCTAAACTCGCTCGGTCAGACGCCCTGATGAAGCAATGCCCATGGTACAGTGTTCTACTGGATCAGATCAACCGCCGTGGAAAGATCTCCCCGCCAGCGACCGCTTTGCCGGGATTGGTGCCGCGGCCGTGTGGATATTGCTCGCCTTGAAAAGATCTCACCGGGGATAAACTCGGAGCACTGTGGCCACTCGGTCACTTCTTCCCTTACCGGCGACGTGGCCGCACAGCCATCACCGGCGTGCCGCCGTTCTTTGCTGTTATGCCA
Organism: Zea luxurians; assembly: GCA_029449295.1. Taxonomy (NCBI): domain Eukaryota; kingdom Viridiplantae; phylum Streptophyta; class Magnoliopsida; order Poales; family Poaceae; genus Zea; species Zea luxurians. The sequence continues at coordinate 34,726,874 of JAOPSE010000001.1, read as the reverse complement.
CGCCGTCGGCCGTCTCACCACGTCGCAGTCGATTAATATACGCCGTCATTCTTCTACTTACGGCCTTGCCACGCCATAGGACACGTACTCCGCGCGCCAAGCTTCTTCCTTGCCTCCGGCCGCCAGCGCAACTTGCTCCAATTGATCGCCGCCGCTCATGAGCTCTATAAATTGAGTGTACCCCTAGGTCCGTATGGTAGTCAAGTACCTCTACGTCCAGTATTGCTCCCAGTGGTTCACCGACGAGCTTCAATTTCGCGTTTCCCCCAATTCCGTCCGCCGCACCGTGAAAACTAGCCCTCCCGTGGCCAACTCGTTCTGGTACGCCGCCATTCAATTCAAGTGTTGTTTCCGAACCTCTCCATGCTTGTGTTGCTCGCAGTGGCGTCTGTTTGCTCTGATCGACCATGGTTTGGTGGGAACATGTGCTCCCGTGCTCGGTTTCCGCCGTGCACGTGGACCGGCCGTTCTTGGGGTGTTCGGGTTGCATTGGTGTGCGTTCCGAAGCCGCCTTAGGTCCGTAGAGACTCTCCGACCGTTAGCTTGAGCAGTCCTCGCCGGCCATGTCCAGTACGGGTCACGCCGGGAAGGATCCAAGGCGCGGCGTGGTCAGGGGCTATCGCGGGGAAGAAATAGAACCTTGAGGGCGTTTCTGCAAATCGTCAGTGACTCGAAACAATAGTGAAAGGACCTTTTTCGGATTAGCCAGAAGCGCGAGGCCCTTTCTGCAAAATCGCCTGGGCGCGGGCGCGCGAGCGCTGTTCTCCCTGGACCTGGGCTTGTTGGGCCAGAATCGGCCCAGTACTGCTCCTTGTTTTTCTTTTTCTTTTTCAGCAGGACTTTGAAAAACTGTAGAAAATGGTAGGAAAATCCTAAAAATATGAGACCAATTTTCCTAGGCTTGCTATTTTCCATAGTATTTAATAAAAATAGTTTTATGATTTTTAGTTTGAATAGGGAATTTTAGGATATTTAAAATAGCCTAAACCATTGATTCTGGATTTTTAGAAAATAAATACTAAGTCCAAAATTCCCCAAACTTTCTATGTGAGCTTTTCACATTATTTAGAAGCCATGGGTAGAGTTTGGTTTGATTTGGGCCTTGTTTGATCACTAAACCCAAAACCACCCCCCTGCTCCATGAACTCCTTTACTGACTCCGGAAACCCTAGGTTCTCGGAGTACCGTGAAGGAAAGTTGTACTCAAGACATAAATAATAAGTTTATGCTATCTTTGCATCCTCATGAGCATTCCATGACATCCATTCTTATGCATGTATATGGTTATATTAGAGCAAGAAGAAGAAGAAGAAGTTTTCGAAGAAGGGATACCACCCACCTCTGATCCTCAAGCGGATAACTGCTTTTATTTTGATATCTGTGGATCCGAGCAAGACACCTCTGATAACAAAGGCAAGCCCCGGTGCATTTGCCACCTCCCTTGATGTTTTTAAAATCTTTCTCACTTGCTTGCTGCATTAGGTGATAGGAGTTGATTGATTAAACAATTCCTGCATTACCTTCCTTGATCTTGATTACCCTCCTTGAAATCCTGTTTTTACAAAAAGGTTTTACTATGCTTAGTATTGCTTTAGAAAAACAAAAGGATTTGTTTTACAAAAGATGTTTGGCAAAGTGGGGAGGGTCGTTTTCAAAAACAAAACTTGATGGTGGATCCATCATGGCCATGATGGGTCCAACATCGGAAAAGATGTACCTCTGTCAGGTACCAAGTTTTTGGGTTTGAAATGATTAAGCTGAGACCGGGCGGGTGACTTGCACGAGAAAGAGAGTCTCGGTGTAGTGTCTCCGTCTGAGTCGATTAAGGACCGTCTCGATGTAGGCCTGCTGACCGAGGACCCTTTAACTGGTCACATGCCTCGTCATGGGTAAGCCTTGCCTCGGGCAGACTAAGGCCGGAATAAGATAACACGAAATGGGAGTGGAGCGGTGGCGAGAGTAGCGTGTACCCTCCGTGGCAAGAGGCTGGACGGTGGTGTATCTGTGCTCTCGGTTTGCGTGAACCTGATCCGGTCTTAAGAATCCCGGTGGCGGGTTGACATATGCAAGGGTTAAGTGCTACATATGTCGTGTGATTGGAGATCCTCAGCTGAGTATAATCGATTCGGATCGCCGTACCTCCGCGGTTATGGAGACTTGGCCACTGACTTACACGTAGCATTCCACTAAAGATGATGGGTTTTTGGTTAAGAAATTGGCTAGTGCAGGACCAGTGATTGAACTAGGGTAGAAAGAACTCTAGTGCAGGTAATTTTACCTAACTTGACAAATAAAATTGGATTTTTAAGGATCCACTTTAGTAAGCATTTCTGCAAAACAGAGTCTTTGATTATTGGGAAGCCTTACCTTGACTCCCTATAACCAGCATACCCTTGAGAGTCTTTTCCTTATTCGGGTAAGACTTGTTGAGTAATTCCATACTCAGGGTTTATCCCTTTGTTGTTTTTAGGTGGGGAAGTAGCAGACTTTTGCTGCTTCTGTGCTAAGGTGGTTCCCAAAGATGAAAACCAAGACTGAAGTGCGGGAGGACTCGGTCCTCCATCTTAGATCTTTTGTTTATAGTCTTTCGGGAGAAGTTTGTGTCTCCCTGGTTTGTATAATTATTACTTCTATGCACTCGCTTTTTAGACTGGTCTGTAATAATATAACTCAAGCTTACTTTTGAAATAAATGTAAGTTTATGTAATTCGCTTCCGCATATCTTCATCTCCGATGATCTGTAATGTCTGCAAGACGGGTGAAACGTTCCTGGTGAGGTAAGGAAAGATACCGAGCTTGTCAAGTAACTTAGGAACATCTACAGGGTGTCTGATGTCTGTTAGACAAGGACAACTATAGGTGGGCCTGATTACTTGGGAGGTTCCGTCACACCCTTCGTCCTTCGAAGCATTATTTCCCTAAGGATATAACGATCTTTGGACGAAGGTCAAGAAGGACATGCCTTCTTCATCATAGCATATATCAATGAAAGACAAAGCATATGAAACATGAGAAATAACATGGATAATCATATGACACAATTGATATCTCTTTTATTATATAATCATGAATGAATAAGAACAATATTGAATTACATTTGTACCTTCGGACTTGATAGAAGGCAAGGGTGCAAGTGTGATGCACGAGCGAATACAAGTCAGCGTGAACAGTACGGGGGTACTGTTCATCTATTTATAGACACAGGGCGTAGCTTGTGTGAAATTACATTCATGCCCTTCATGTTTATTATTGACTTAAAAACAATCTTGTTGGGGACTAGATAGCCTTTTTCCTCCTTAAGTCGGTTCCTTTTCCTAGTACTGAGCTAAAGCTCCCTTGCGCGCAGCTTCGGCGCTGGTTCAGCCTTCGTTTCGACCCTGCTTCCCATATTTTGTACAACTTCATCCTAAGTCCGAAGGTGCATGTATGTGTATCACACTTGGGAAACATTGTTAGTCATATTTTTGAGGACCTTCGAAAGACGAAGGCCCCCAATAGTAGCCCCTCGCAGTATTAATTTGTAATGACAACGAATTCAGACTACGACGTGAATGAAGGCCTTAAGCTGAATGTCCGAAAAAACACCTTCCCTTTGCTAGAATAGCAACAATCAATGACAGATGGGGCCCTCCAAGTTGCAGCGTGCTAGGCGTATAAATATGAACCCACGCCGGCATCATTTGATACGCTATTTTTGCCATTTGCATTATTTTCTCAAACTTTTAACTCTTGCTTACTAGCGCTCGCTAGATTTTCAAGCTTTTTAAGCTTTGGCTAAAAGACGCGGTTTCACCATGTCTGGAGAAAAAATGTCCAAGGAAAAGAAGGTTGTTGTGGAGACGAAGCTGACTGAAAAGACGAAGCTGTTTGAGGAGAAGAAGGCTGCGGATCCTTATATTGCTGGATTTATTGAATCGATGGAAAAGGCAAACACAGAGAAAACTACTAAAAATATACTGGAAGGTTTATCTGAAGATACTAGTGACAGCGATAGCTATGATGTGGAAAGTGGGGATTAAGATTCTGAAGATCAGCCCTGGCGGCCAAGCCATGCTGTCTTCGGGAAATCGACCATTAAACAGAGTCATCTTGAGAACATGAGAGGAAGGTACTTTTGGGACATGTTTATTGTGAGGGCTGGTAGGGACAACAACGTCCCTTCCCCTAAGGAAAACGAGGTTGTAATTTACCGAAGCTTCTTCAAGGCTGGACTTCGGTTCCCTTTGAGCAAGTTTGTAGTTGAAGTGCTAAAAATCTACCAGATCTTCCTCCATCAGATCACCCCCGAAGCTATAATGAGAATGGGGATTTTTGTCTGGGCTGTGAGGAGTCAGGGGCTAGAGCCGAGCGCGAAGTGTTTCTGCAGTATGTATGAACTCTTATATGAGACAAAAGCTACTGGCAAAGAATAGTACCACAACAACTTCGGTTGTTATGGATTTATTGCTCGCCCCAACGCAAGCCACCCGGTGGCAACGTTTCGAAAGAGATGGCCCGGAGCCTAGATGGAAGAGTGGTTTTATGTGAAGAATGATTTAAAGGCAAGGGAAGACATTAAAGAAGTAACCATGCGCCCCATCTGGTCTTGCTTCGGCCTCCGAAGGCCGAAGGTGCAAATTGATGACACTATCGAAGCGTGTCAGAGGGATTTTAGCACTGTTTGCTCCTTCATTGGTACAAGAGATTTAATTCAGGAACATATAGCTTTCAGGGTATGGCCGCTTGTAGAAAGGTGGGAAATGCCGAAGGAGACCACCACCGATTCTAGCGAAGGTGGTCTAGTCCGACTGAAGTATACCTTCAGATTCAGGGAGAAGTTTGATGAGCCAAACGATGACTGGCTAAAGTGTATCGAAGCTACTAGTGATGAACTACTTGGAGCTTATTCCAAGGCCGAAGATAATGCTCTGTCTACAGCCTTCGGAGGTTGGGGGAAGAAACGACTGAATAGGGTTTTTGATGCAATCGGCTTCATTTACCCCGATTATCGCTACCCGCTGAGAGGGCAACAAAAAAAGAGGAAGATTGCTGCTTCGGTCACCCCCAGTTGATCCTGTGCCGAAGGGCAAAAAAATGAAGGTTCTGACCCACCGACCACGTTACATTGAACCGACCGTGGTGCCTGACTTTGGCGCAGGGTCCTCTTCAGCAGCCAAAGCAATACAAACCGCTTTGACTGTACAGGGCGCTGAAGAACCAACTGTATTGCCAAAGACGCATATTGTTGAGCCAGTCAAAGATAAGGTTGAAAAGGCTGAAGAGCCGAAGATTGAGGAAAAAATGTCAAAGATTCTGAGCCCTCCGATAGAGGCAAATCTGCCGAAGACGCAAAAGACTTCTGCTGCAACTCCTAAAAGGAGAAGGATGGCCAAAGTACTGGATGCATTGCTGGAGACTACAAAGGCATTGAGTCCTGCTCCTATAAAGAAAATCGCTCCAACTGAAACCAAGTCGCAGGCCGAAGCCGGAACTAGACATGCAGAAGCCAAAGATGTGCAAGTTCAAGCTGAAGCCGAAGCTGGGCCTTCAGTGCTCATCGAGACAGAGCCTGCCATACTTGAAGAAAAGGTGGTAGAGCAAATTGCATCTGAAAAGATCAAAAATCCTATTCCTGATGCTTCGAACAAAAGCATTGACTACATTATTCATCATGCTTCGGGAAAAGAACTATCCCAAGAAGAAATGTTAGAAGCACGACACTATGCCCAAAAACTGAAATATCTGAAGGGGGCGTTAGTGTTCAATGGTAGTGGCGAAGAAGACTTTTTGTACTATCTCCCGGATAACAAAGAAATATCCGTTTGCCGGGAGATAGGTAAAAGCATCGGATTCCCGAAGTTGGAAGACGGCCTTTTGATTTTATCGAAGGATGAACTGGCTGACAGCCTAGCATACAATAGCATAAAGGTATAAAAGTTAAATTTGAATTTGAAAATGAGGTATTTCATTTATCATACTTAATTCTTTCCACCTCTTACAGGGCTTGATTCTTATTAATGCCCTTAGGGCACAGAAAAATATTGAGAACAAAGGCTATATAATGGCCCTGAACAACCTTCGTTCAGAGGTGATCGAATTAAGAAACGAAGGTCTTGAAAAAGACAAAATCTTACTTTCTCTGGTTAACAAAGTGAAAGAAGACGAAGTTAGTTTCAAAGCTCAGGTCGAAGCCCAAAAATTGAAACTGAAGGCCTTCGGAGGCAACTGGCCGAAGCTAAGGAAAAATGCGCACTCGCAGACGCTAACCGAGAAATCAGCGAATATTGGAAAAATCATTTAGAGAAAAATGTTGAAGAACTTCGCACGTCCAAGGAAAGATGCTTTGAAAAATCCTTGGATTGTGTGAAGAAAATAAAAGAAAGTTTCGCCAAAGTGGGTGCCTATTCTGCCGAAGAGAACTTCATACGAGGCTACCCCGAAGGTGTTATTGAATGGATAAGTGGAGAGGCTGAGACCTTCGAAGAAATTTTAAGTGATTGCGGGGATGTTTGCATGTTTTCCAGTGCGCGGGGAATTATAGCCATCTTGGAGAAGGCGGGATGTGATCATATCAAGACCATGGCCCAGGCCAAAGCTGCCTTCTCCGTAGACGATACGAAGGATCCTTCAGCTGAAGCAACCTTGATGGGCGGAAGATTTTACAATGATGTCTGGGTGAATGGTGGCCACGAGATGGCTCACGAAATTATAAAGAAAAGTGAAAAGGATACCCATGAAGCCCGAGCAGAAGCAAGGCAAGCTGAAGAAGCTTCAGAGCGCAAAAAATGTATATGTATTGCTTTCTGGCTTTTAACTTCGGCAATTTGTTTTTGTGGCTTCAGACCGATTAACTTTTCCTACTTCAGCTGATTTATCTCCGCCGCTGGAAACGTTCAACCCCATGGCGGATCCAGAAATGAAGGAAGCGCTAGACATTATAAACCTGGCTGAATCCATTGTTGATGAAGTTGTTAACAAATTACTACACGAAGTTGCAGATAAAGTCCTTAAAGAGGATTAGCACTTACTATAAAAACATTTTGAGATGGTCAATGTGTGAGACACTAGAATGGACATTGTACTTTTATTGTAACAAGATTGTAATATTTGATGTATGTAGCTTTGAATCGAATATGTAAATTATTGTAATTCATTTCTTTGCGATGCATGAAACTTTACATACATACCGTTTTTGAGCCTTCGGCGAAAAAACACCTTCCCTTCTTTTCATGCTTCGTAAATAAAAAGATCCATGCTTCATAACAATATCCATGCTTCATAAAAATAGATCCCTTCTTTTGTGACAAGGCTGATGAAGCTGTATTTTCCGAAGCTTACTTCGTGCCTTAGCACATTTTCATTTTTACGAAGCATTCGCCGAAGATCAACTCCGTGTTCGATTCTCGTGTCATTGATGTGATATGATGTATGATGTGATGCTATGCGGAATGATGTGATGATATGATGCAAAATGATGTCAATGCCAAAGATACACATCCACACGCCCACACTGAAACACACAAGCTCTGCATCCCCTCAGGAACGACTTTTGAGCTTCTTCACCGTTTACTTTTCGGTGTAAGTTCTGCATCCCCTTAGGAACAACTTTAGAACTTCTTCGCCTTCTATTTTGGCGGTATAAGTTCTGCATCCCCTTAGGAACGACATTGGAACTTCTTCGCCTTATATTTCGGTGGTATAAGTTCTGCATCCCCTTAGGAACGACTTTGGAACTTCTTCGCCTTATATTTCGACGGTATTTGGCTCTACATTCCCTTTGGAACGACTTTTGAGCAGAAAACTTACATTGCGCTCCCTTAGGAACGACTTTTGTATCTTCGGCAATTTTGGCTCTGCATTCCCTTAGGAACGTCTTTTGAGCTTAAAATTTAAGCAGCACTCCCTTAGGAACAACTTTTGTAGCTTCGACAATTTTGCGAAGAAGATTTTTGGGCTTCATAATTCTGTGAGGAAGATGTATTCCATTCTGATAGAAGCAAAATCATTAGAAGAATTTAAAACTAAATTTACATTACTTGTTCCTTATTAAAATTAAAATGACATAGAACTCAAAAGCATTTTAGAGGTAGGATATCGCTCAATATATGTGCTTCGATTCTGGCATAGTGCTATTGACTGTACGAGCTTCGGATTCCTCCCTGAAGTCACGCTGTTGCTAGGAGTGTTGACGTCCTTCTGGCTGTTGGCTTCGGGAGTAAGTGGGCTGCAGGGGTGGTGGCGGTGGAAGCTGAGGCCAAGAAGCCTGTGAGTGGCTTGCCGAAGCAATAGATGTTGTAGGTTGATTGCCCACGTATTCTGGTATGTAGGGAGAGTGGCACGAAGCAGTGTGCAAGACCTACTTCGGCTGATTCTGCCGAGCTTCGGCTTCGACGATCTCCTTTTGTTTCAGAATAGTGATTTGACACATTCTTGTAGTGTGGCCCTTGTCTTCTCCATAGAATAAGCAATAAATTCTCCTAGGCTGATCCCCATATCTTCCTCCGAAGCCCCTGGCGCCTCTGCCCCTTAGAGCTGGTGGCGTGAAGGAGCTTTGCTGCTGTCCTAAAGACTGTGAGGTGTGCTGTGGCCTCTGAAGCTGGCCTCCTTTATCGTCATTCTGACTGGAGCTGTGAATTGATCTGACATGCATGGGGTGGATTCTTCCTCCGAAGCCCCTAGTCATCTCAGAAAATCTGTAAGCTTCTTCCCTTCTTTGTCGGAAGTCATTGTCAGCTCGGATGTACTCATCCATCTTCTGAAGCAGCTTCTCCATAGTTTGGGGAGGTTTTCTAGCGAAGTATTGAGCTATGGGTCCTAGCCGAAAACCCTTGATCATGGCCTCAATGACAATTTCATTGGGCACTGTGGGTGCTTGTGCTCTCAGTCGCAAGAACGTTCGGACATACGCCTGAAGGTATTCCTCATGGTCTTGCGTGCACTGGAACAAGGCCTGAGCTGTGACTGGCTTTGTTTGAAAGCCTTGGAAACTGGTAACCAACATGTCCTTGAGCTTCTGCCACGACGTGATTGTCCCTGGCCGAAGGGAAGAATACCATGTCTGGGCTACGTTCCGGACTGCCATGACGAAGGACTTTAATTTGCCATGACAGCTGCATTGCCTCAGTATGAGGATATTGTTGCCTCATAGCTCATCAAGCATTGCTTTGGGTCTGAGTTCCCATCGTAAATAGGTAGCTGGGGTGGCTTGTAGGATTGTGGCCATGGGATAGCCTGCCATTCTGCTACCAAGGGAGAAGCATCATCAAAAGTAAAGGTATCAAGATTAAAATCATCGTACCATCCATCTTCGTTGAACAAGCCCTCTTGATGAAGCTCCCTGTGTTGGGGCCTTCGGCCTTGATCATCTTGAGCAAGATGACACACTTCTTCAATAGCTTCATCGATCTTCCTTTGAAGATCGGCCAACCGAGCCATCTTCTCCTTTTTCCTTTGCACCTGTTCGTGGATAATTTCCATGTCCCTGATCTCCTGGTCCAGCTCCTCCTCCTGGAATGTTGGACTAGTGGCCTTTCTCTTCTGGCTTCGAGCCTCTCGAAGAGAGAGAGTCTCCTGGTTTATGTCCAGTGGCTGTAGTGCAGCCCCTAGCGTTGTTATCTTCTTCGGCGGCATGATGAAGGTCGATGCTTTGCCGAAGATTGTGGAAGTGAGTACACCGGAGGTGGGCACCAATGTTGGGGACTTGTTCTCAAATACTATGAATTAAGAACAAGGCAACACAAAAATAGGTTAATGGTTAATGCCCTTCGTCCTTCGAAGCATTATTTCCCTAAGGATATAACGATCTTCGGACGAAGGTCAAGAAGGACATACCTTCTTCATCATATCATATATCAATGAAAGACGAAGCATATGAAACATGAGAAATAACATGGATAATCATATGACACCATTGATATCTCTTTTATTATATAATCATGAATGAATAAGAACAATATTGAATTACATTTGTACCTTCAGACTTGACAGAAGGCAAGGGTGCAAGTGTGATGCACGAGCGAATACAAGTCAGCGTGAACAGTACAGGGGTACTGTTCATCTATTTATAGACACAGGGTGCAGCCTGTGTGAAATTACATTCATGCCCTTCATGTTTACTATTGACTTAAGAACAATCTGTTGGGGACTAGATAGCCTTTTTCCTCCTTAAGTCGGTTCCTTTTTCTGGCACTGAGCCGAAGCTCCCTTATGTGCAGCATCGGCGCTGGTTCAGCCTTCGTTTCGACCCTGCTTCCCATATTGTGTACAGCTTCATCCTGAGTCCGATGGTGCCTGTATGTGTATCACACTTGGGAAACATTGTTAGTCATGTTTTTGAGGACCTTCGGAAGACGAAGGCCCCCAACACTAAGGATTGATAATAGGATGCAGTTCGGCAACAGGAACTAATTGCATATCTCCGAACTTCTAGCATAATTGACATCTTTGTAGTACGTAAAACAATCAACTATCACGCCAGGCCAATAGAAGCCAGATCTCCTCATTAGCCACTTCATCTTTGGAGTCGACTGATGAGTACCACAAATCCCTTCATGTGTGGTGTTCTCTAATGGCTGTCGGACCGTCCGGCCTCACGGACTGGACTGTCTGTGATAGTGGCCTCGCACTACAGCGCTATCTAGTCGCCATCAGACCATCCAACCTCAGGGGCCAGACTGTCCACGATAGTGGCCTCGCACTATGGTGTTCTTTGGTGTACTCCGGACCGTCCGCAAGCTGCCAACATGGCATGTCCTTTTGGGTGTGTGCATCATTTCAATTTTATTTATGATTTAGTTGATTCTCCATCGGCTCTAGCATTAAAAGTATGAAGCCTTTCTTGTTTATACTTATAAACTGATAATCACAAAAATCAACCCATTTGAGACATGTGGTAGTCTCATAGGTCCAAAGTACGTGGCATGGGTTAAAGCAACACAAGTTGATGCATATGGATGTACCTTTTCTATGAGATCACCTACCCATTGCAATAATATCTGGTGTAAAGTAGAAGGTATACATTGATTCATATGAATCCAATCTCTGCCCAAAAGACTATAATTCCCATGTACCTCGGCGACAAAGAAAGCGGCAGTGAGGGTCTTTGTCCTGATTGTTAACTCAACGGACATGACACCCTTGGCCTCGATTGAACTGTCGCTGCTAATGCCGCTGAGCATCATATTAGTCCTGATCAGCTCATTGTCCTGCTTTCCTAATTTACTGTATAACAAATAAGGCATGCAGTTGCTCCACCATCTACCAACATATTGGAGATCGGTATTCCATCAACATGACCGTGCACATAGAGCAGTTTTAAGTGGTCAACAGATTCCTTTTGTTTGGTGAAGACTGCCTCTTTAGGACCAAAATCGAATTGATCAACTATAGGTTCATCGTTACCGATAATAGTGTAATCAGCTAAAAAATATAATTACATTAACATCCATTCCTGGGTGCCCGGGCGAAGCTCCGTAGTCGACCAGGTCTCCACCTAGTAGGTCATCCTCTTTGATGTTGTACTCATCCATAGGCATTGTCATGTCTTTGGATGCTTCCTGGTGAGGCGCAAACGGTCCGAACATAGGGGTCAGACGGTCTGCGCTAGTCGCGAGGTTCGGACGGTCCACCTGCTGGAGCTGGACTATCTGCAGTACATGTAGGGAATTGTATATGTGTTTATTTGTTTTCTATTTTTACGGCCGCTTGAGTCGCTTCGGCAACCTTTGGTTTCCACCTCTTCTGTGGTGGTTGGTATTGTGGATGTGTATCATTGAATAATTTTCTGTCTCCTTTTCCCTGCAGCTCGTTTGCTCTCAGACGCTGCAATTTGTGCTTTTGTGAGCGTGTTAGTCCCAATGGGCACCATCGAGGAATGAAGTATTTTGGGTCCGATGTTTTACTAGTTGTTTCTATGTATTTCTCCTCCTTTGTTTTGGCCGATTCACCAAAAAACATCGGCCCTTCGTTATTTCTTTGTATGATGACGTCTATTGTGCCTATCTTGATAACATCCCTGTTGGTTGTTCTTTTAGCATTGGTAGCTTCAATTGTGGACACTTTCTCTCCATGCCCCGCTACCGGATTGGTCGGCCTTGGTGGTCGAGTGTTTTGACAATCTTGTTGTTCCTATGTCTGATGACTGGATTGAGGCAAACTCAATAGGTCTTGCACTGGTGGTGCTAACCTATCAAACACTGAAACCTGCGGTGCCCCCAAGAAGGATATTATGGCATCCCATATGGATATGGTGGCATGCCCCCACATTTGATTTGGTGCATAGGGTGGTGGTGGGTATGCATAATGATATGGCACATGTGCATACTAGGATGGAGGTGTCCATACAGGTATGTTTTGTACTAACTAGATATTGTTTTGGGATGACCCAATTGACTTTACCTGCACCTCCTGGGAAGGTGAATGAGGTCGCTTTGCTGGCCGACCATGGGGACCAGTCCTTTTTTGACATATTTAGATAATAATTGATCAAAAGATGGACCAACTTTGATCAGCCGACCTGACGCTTTAGCAGCATTTGTCTTCCACATACCTATTTATGGTCATCGTGGTCTGAAAGTACAAGGTCGTTGATGGTCCTGCGTGCTGATGGACCGTTCGTGAGGTCCGTTTGAACTGTCTATCAGTGACGCGTATCGTCCTTGGTGCGTAAAACAAGGAGCTGCGGTTGACCACCTACACACGTTTGCCTCTAGCGTTGGAGTTCGTGATGGTGATCTTCACTGTCTCCCCTCCATCAGGGGTCTTCTTAGCAACCACTTTCCTGCAATTAGGTTTGGTATTTTCATCGGCAGCTCCAAAGTTGTCGATGATGATTTCTTTGCCTTTGGCCTTATCAGCCACGTCAGGCTTAACCAGGACTTTGTTACCATCAAAATCTACCATGTTCATAGGAAAAGGTTCTGTGTACACCTGTATTTATTGAAATCTCAACCGGCCCTCGTTAATGGCCGATTGGACCAGTTGTCGAAACACATTAGAATCATTAGTGGCATAAGAAAATGAGTTGTGCCACTTACAATAAGCATGGTATTTGAGCTCGTCGACAAATGGAATAGTATGAGTTATTTTAATATTGCTGCTCTTTAGCAATTCATCAAATATTTTGTCACACTAGACAACATTAAATGTAAATTTAACATCCTCTTGTCGTTTCTTCTGAACCGGTTATAGAGAGGAACAAACTGGATATTTGGCCTATTTTGGCCAAACCATTTCAGTGGCATACACTTCATGTGGCTCATCATCCAAACTATCCTGGCCACAATCTACTATATGGACATTGTGACGAGCCACTTTGGCAGTGTCTTTGCTTTGGCTCTCGCAAGCCAAACCCTCTGGTGTAACTGAGCTAGCGTAAAAAATTGGATGCCTTCTAATTTTTCCTTTAAATAATAATGTATCCCATTAAGGGCTAACCCTACGTATTGTTTTTCCACAATGTGGATTTGGAAGCATCGGTTTCTAGTGTCTCGGAACCTCCAGATGTAATCATTAACTGATTCGTCCTCCCCTTGGCGTAGGGTAGCTAAATTGACTAGATCTAACTCATAATCCTTAGAGAAAAAATGGCCATGAAATTTCTACTCTAGGTCTCCCCAAGAGTAAATAGAGTTAGGTGGCAAGGTGGCGTACCATGCGAAGGCAGTGCCAGTTAGGAATAACGAAAATAAACATACACAAAATTTTTCCTTATGTGCCAATTCCCATAATTGGCTAAAAATTGGCCTATGTGCTCATGCATGCTTCTCCCTTGGTCACCCAAAATTTTGTAAATTTGGGTATTCTCATCCCATGTGGGTATGGGCCATAGTCGAATCAGTTGTCGTATGGTCTCTGATAGGACTGCCCCACATGGGACACATTAACTCCGAGTTTGTCTTAGAATGCCCTAGTTATCTCCTCCCTAACTATATCAATGGCGACCGGTGGTAATCCACCAGCCCTTTGGTCCATATGTGTGTATGATGGTGTATCAATATACCGCTCCCTTGCCCATGGGTTTGGGTTATGTACGTGGGGTATTAATGTTGGCCCAAGGTACTCCATACTGCACGTTAGGCCTTTCCGGCCTTCTTAGGGCCAAAAAGAGCTTGTACTTAAGGAGCCGTGGGTGCTAGAGAGACGTTAGTTTGGGGCTGGTAGTAGGATTGCTGGTAATATTCTGCGTTTTGCTCCTCATACCCTACCACGGACGGTCAGATGTAATACCAGGACGGTCCGGTGACGTGCTCGGACGAATCACGCGTATAGCCGGACGATCCGAGCATCTCTACTACCCCTAGCGCGATCTTCGGTGGGTCATCACGGGGGATAGAGCCAACCGCCGCTGTGCCAGACCGTCCGGTCTCAGGCCTGGATTGTCCGACCGTGTGCAGGGGCATGAGTTGTTCCCATATAGGCGGTGGAGGATGCAGCTAGCCATTATAGGAGTTCACCAGCATCCCATAAAGGGGTTGGGATTGGGCATGCCCATTTGCAGTCGATGAATCTTGTGGGTGTTGTTTTGTTTCGACCTCGTGCGATGGAAATTTAGTAATGGCGGTTTTATCAAACGCACGCGCTAGCCTCCTATTATCTTCTTGCACACCACCTAAGATTTGTTGCATCTGTTCATGCTTTTCTTCTACGTAAGATCGAAGAGCTTGGATGTCATCAGATTTACTTATAGTGGGTTAGAGCACAGCGGGTCGAAGATTCGCTAGGTTGTATTCCCTCTATCGGACGAGCTTCTGGTTTAGGTCGACCTTGAAATCAGCAAAGAACAACTCGTCAACTTTTGCCTGCATCTTGTTCTTAGCTTCTTCCAGCCTCTGATATTCTTCAACTGATAGGCCATCCATAGTTGATTTGATGATATTGCTTGGGGAGGGATCGGAGTTATCCCTTGGACGGACCCATACCGATAGGCCATCCGTAGTTGGTTTGATGATATTGCTTGGTGAGAGATTGGAGTTATCCCTTGGACCGACCATATAGGGCTAATCTGATAGATGCAATCTTAGGTCCCCCAGCGGAGTCACCAAAAAGTGTGTTGGCGCAGATCTAGGCGCCAAACACTGGGAGTTGTTTCGTTTGGCGACCTCTGTGGAGGTCCAGATGGTCCGTGGCTAAGGGCCAAATGGTCCACGACCTGGCAGGAGGAGCGGGTTTCCCTGCATCACCCTAGATGACCCATGCCTAGTGGCCGGACGGTCCGTTCCTGGTGGCCGGACGGTCCACGCCTGGTGGCCGGACGGTCCGCGTGTTCGCCAACGGCAGTTGGATCTCACCTCCTGAGAGGGACCCGTTAGGGAGGAGTGATTCTAGGGTTTGTCTTGGGATCGGTAGGCCAGGCAAGACACCTCCAGGCGATGTAGAGTCGAAGAGAGGTGAAGATTGAGGTATAGAAGACTATGTTACTTGCTACTCCTAGGGCAAAAAAGTAAAGAAATAGAAGATATATTGATTTGATTCAATTATTGGTGCGTGGAATCGGTCGTACACCTTCATATATATAAGGGGGAGGTTTGGATCGGTTCATATGCATTCCCCAACATTATTCACGAGTTTAGATGGATAAACATGCGTGAAAAAGGAGTTAATCACACCTAATCTGATCTAATCGCGGACCGCCCGCGCCTAGGGGCAAACCGTCCGTGGCCCGGACTATCCAGCCATAGAGCCGGACTTTCCGACCGTGCACAATGCCACAAATGGTGCTCAACAATAACGATGAGAACTAAGTACGGGGCGGTCAGCCTCCCACGTTTAACCCTCGAATTGTGTGTGGTTCGCTTGCTCATGTCTGATTCGGCCGACCCCTTCAAGCCAGGTGTGGTTCACCCGACCCTCTTCCGTCTCGTCCGACCCTTAGGTGCCCCTGCTCCGCGCTAGGGCTTGAGGCGACCGCCACTCCATAGATTTGACTGCGGCTCATCCGCACTCGGAGTTTAGCTAGGCCTTGTCGGTCCTCTTTGGAGCGATTTTACTGATCGTGGCCCGTGGGCCTCATGACATAGGGTTTTTAACCTCGACACTATCATGTTTTATATAAATTAGATAAGTAAAATCTTCAATATAATGTTTAATTTCTTTTCAGCAACTCATCTAAAAATTATCATAAGTTGAACACTATATTAGAAACGTCAGAGAATGAAGTTTCTAAATAATGAACCAAAATATTAGTCTCGGTTATTGACTCTAAACCAATACTAATATCTTCTCTACCTCTTTAAAACACGAGTTTTGTGCGTCATGTGATACACGGCGCCTGTTTTTTCTCCCACACATCTCGCCTAACAACTAGATAAGATAAGCATTACCCTCTTGCGCTACAGCCGGTGATGCGTGGCTAAACAGCGCTGCAGCCGGTGATGCGTGGCTAAATAGTCGAGGGAGAGGAGTAGGAGGAGGCGGTTCGGATCGAGTTTAGTTTGTATTGCTTGTTTGGTGCTAATGCCAGAACAGTAGTGCCGTTTCATCTCAACATCATCTGACTTTGTCGAGTGTGAACAAATCACTTGAAATCAATGTACGTGGTATTGTTTGATATATAACAGCCGTGACCTGAGGTTGCCTGCTCTGCATGCGGATTGCGATGTCTAATTACATATCCGCCATCGTCTTCTACTGATGTGTCAAGAGGATGGCGTGTATTGGCGTAGCTAGTCAGACCAAGACTAATCAAAGCTCCAGCTACCTATGGACAAATAAATTTCTAACTGAGGGCAGGGGCTGGCTGCTGCCGTTGCTGCCTTATCAGACAAGTTGACGGCGTGCGCGTTCTCACAGCCGTCGGCTATACATATACCAACATCTATGTACGCAGAACGCAGTCTACAACCGTGCCGCAACACACAGCAGCAGGCCAGCTGGAAGGAACAGCCACGCACCGATCGACGACGGCGCCCCGCTAGCTAGCTCTCGCTCCATCGCTCTCATTAGCCAGCGACCACATACATATGGCCACCGTGGACACCACGACGCCGACGGAGTCCGGCGGCAAGCAGCAGGCGCCGTCCCTTCCGGCGTGCAGAAGCTTCTCCGGCGCCGACCCGGCCCTTCGGGTGCTCCTGTTCGCGGTGACGCTCGCGGGGCTCGTCCTGCTGGCCACCGGCAAGCAGACGGTGCGCGTGCCAATCCCGCAGTTCCCGGGGCTCCTCCTCTCCCGACCCGCCAAGTTCACGGACTCGCCGGCGCTCATGTGAGTAGTGCAAAAACGATGTTCTATATAATTTGTCGTCACGGCGCCTTGATTGATTGTCGGAGGTGACTTTGACGTCGGCTCTGCTCTTTGCTCGATCTCCATCTCGTAGATATCTGCTGGTGGCTCTCGTCGTGACGTGCTTCTACAGCTTGCTGACGGCCCTCGCCTCGCTTAAGCTCGTCTCCGGCTCGTTTCCCGCCACCAGGACTCTCTTCCTGCTTGTTCTGCTCGATGTGGTGAGCGCCTTCTTTGTTATATTCAAATTAATTGATAAACTTGAAGAATATATTCCATTCACACAAAGCTATTAACCCATCTATATCCCCTTCCTTTCAATTTATAATTTATCTGACCTTTTTACCTCAAATTTAATTGGCTCGCCTTATTCAAAAATATTATTATTATTATTATTATTAACTTTTATTGTAGTATCGTTTTAGCATATAATGTATTTTAAGTATGCTGGTTTTTTAGTTTTTTTTTAAAAAATAAGATAAGCTGGTCAAACATAGTACAGAAAAGTCAAATGCAATATAAATTACTCACTCTGTACAAAAATATAAGTCATTTTAAAATTTTTGGAGAGTCAAAGTTTTTTCAAGTTTTACTAAATTTACAAATTTTAAAAACTTTGACTCTCCAAAAATCTTGGAATGACTTGTATTCTGAGGAGGGAGTATTTCACTTCTGTATGATGCAGACCTTATTGAAAGTATTTAGCCCCAAAATTTGAAGTCAACCAGCCCATATTCTTCGAAGACTCTCAAGAACAGCTTACTATATGTTTATCCAGCTAACAGAAGGAAATAATCTATTTACTTGTGCGTGCATATGTGTATGGCGGCAGTTATACGCAGCTATCATGGCTTCGGCGACCGGTTCAGGGGGTGGTGTAGCGTGGATCGGCCTCAAGGGCAACTCGCACACCAACTGGAACAAGATCTGCAACATCTACGGCAAGTTCTGTCGTCACATCGGCAGCTCCGTTTTCCTAGGCCTCGTCGCCTCCATCATCCTCGTCCTGCTTGCCATCCTCAACGCCCACTCCTTGTACCGCCGCAGTCGCTAGCTACCTCAGTACATCTGCCGTTGTTGCATGTCATTATATATATATATATATATATATATATATATATATCCCCGGTCATCGTTGTCGTTGTTGTATATGTGTCATTGCTCCAGCTGCTGGTTCATCTGTTGTCTGTGCAGAGAGACAGCATTTCATTGTTAGTTTTAGTTACGTAGTAGAACACAAACAAATATATGGTGCTGCACTTGGTTCAGATTTATTTTCTGCTTGAAGGAATATTTCTTGAATCCTGCGTTTTTCTATGTTTTTTAACTAATCCATGTAAGGTTCCTATATATACTATTCCTAAGAGCATCTTCAAGAGACTCTTCATTTTTTGCTCTCTATTTAACTATTTATTTACGTTTTCAAAAAGATTACACTCTATATCTGCATTTCAGTCCAACAGATTATCTATCTAGTTTGGCTAGTCAGGTGGCTAGCCAAATTTACCTAGTGAGAGAGCTAATTTAGAGAGCCAGATAACTTGCGAGTCATATAGCTAGTCTGTTGGAGATTTATTTTGCTATTAAGTAGCCAAATTTTGCCTTGGCGAGTTAATTAGCTAGTCTCTTAGAGATGCTCTAAGAAGCCCTATCAAGTATCGTCAAGTACTCAATCAATGAGAACTGGTTCGTGGGCACGCACCTGTGCTTGTTGGGCCTCGGTGAGGGAGTGCGAGAGGAAAGACTGGTTAGAGCCCGTGGATCTTCCTTTGTTTTTTTATTTTCTATTTTCTTATTCTAATCTTGACACAGATATACACACATAAACATAGGGACGAAGCCAAAAAAATTAGAAGCGGCTAACTAAACCGCTATATTATATGGGCCCCTCCTCTACATTGTACTGATTATGATGTGTATGTTTTAAACTAGGTGGGTGCCCGTGCGTTGCAACGGAGACATATAATACATAAGTTACCGTGATATTATATGTCCCCGTTGCAACGCATGGGCACTCACCTAGTATATATGTACTTATATCTGGCGATAATATTGCATATGCCGCCGTTTTCTTAATCAAGGCTAATGGCATCTTCTCCTCTTGTGGTTTAGTAGAACTATCCACTAAAAAGGTAGGGACTAAAAGAACAAAAGAAAGTGGGAGCTAATACTATGCTGACACTCAACTCTCTCTTTTTTTCCTATATATCCATCATCACTTTTCCTTGGCTTCTAGTATTCCTGTCACAACCACAAGCAGCGAAAGGAGGAGGGGGGAAATTAGAGAGAAAGGGCAGGACGATTAGTAAAGCAAAACAAAAAAAGGATGTTATTTGAGAAGCAGCCTAGTCGGAATAAAGAGGGCCGTTAGTGCTTACTATGATTAGGCTGGGGTATCACTCGCTTCCAATGCTGAACTTTACATCCCCATGGCTCCGTGATCGGAGGACAGCCTGCTCATTGCATTCTGAGAGAATCATTTCACTCGTGGATGACAGAATGTTCACAGACATAATCGGCGCCACGAAAAAGTAGAGTAGAGGCCTTTCCAACGCACCTGCGCATGGGGAAGAAGTAGGAGCTGGGCGAAGGGATTTCCAGCGCAGGGGGCGGAGATGGTTACTGCCACCGTCGATCTTGCTCCCAACAAGGGACGCGGTGTTCTTAGGCTCCGTGGCGGCGAAACTGTCGTGCATGAGCGCGGCATACTTGGTAGGGGACGCAAATGGGCTGTCCGGCAAGTTGTGATCTCCACTGTTGACATGGAACAGGCAACGATCAGGTTTTGACATGCTCAAATGTTGTTGAACTTTCTAGAACTGATTAATATCAATATACATATAGGATCATGATTCATGAAAGGCAAGCGTGGGAATCATAACTAACAAGGAAGAAAAATGATGAAATGGGTTGTTTAATCCACCTTTGGTCGCTATCAGCGGCGTCAGGGCTCGCCTCGCAAGCAGATTCTTCCTTGTCGCCACCGTTGAGCTTCCCCTCCAAACCAAACCCACTGCTCAGCTTGAGCTGCTCTCCTGTCAGCGGCCAAGGAATCACATTGATCAGTAATATTTGAGATATGGTTTGGTTTACCGAAGTGACCAACGAACGCGTGCTCCTCCTCCACGACACATACCGGACTCTAGTGGCGACTCAACTGCCATGGTGCTCAAAGGATGGCTGGACGCGAAGGCATTGGCAACTAGTGTTGGCAGTGCCGATGCCGCTGCTGCTGTCGCAGTTGCGCGAGCCTTGAGGTCGAGCAGCTGGAGACCCATGAGGCGGCGGCTCTGGAGCTCAATGGCGTGCTGAAGTTCGGCAGCCTACTGCTGCTCCTCCAACTTCCGGCGCAAGAGCAGCTCGTTGGCGCTGTTCGAATGCTACAGCATCCTCGCGCCTGACAATCACCACAACAAAACCAAAACCATACCCAGGTATCAGCGACTGGAGAACACATACAGGGTAGTTCGCGCAACTCTGCACTGTCATCGTAAGCCGATAGGCAAATACAACACTCCTGGACAGATAAAGTGAGCAAAGATCACATAAACATTAATTCACGCACAGTACATATTGAACAAAATGGTGTGTGCATCTTTCTGCTCTAACATAGGTTGGTAGCACTGCAATAGATAGCTCATTCAAAGCAAAACCAACTTAATGGGATTGCATAATAATGATGGCAGAAAATCAGTCTTTACATGTTAACATGGCAGTTCACATAATATATATCAGTACCAAGTGTACAACAAATAAATGGTACAATACATCGGAATCTTTGCGATGCAGGCCAGATAAGGTTACACATGGCCAGTGATCAGAAATTCAGAACCAACAGGTGCATCCACCAAAGACAGTAATGTTCAATGAAGACATCAATTAATCATGGCCTCGCACCACCATACTCAAGAGACAGACAACACACATAACTACATTAGTCGTTATGAATAACAAAGGGCAGACCCCCCCATAAGGCTGTTTCGAACCCATGGCCTGGTGACTCAGTGAGACAACTCTCATCACTGCACCAAGCCTGCCCTTCTTACATCAGTCGTTATGAAGGAAAAATATAATGTGTGCTTGTGAAAACTGTAGTTCAAAAGATCTTCAGTGGTAGCAACTCAAGCATCAATAAGGCTAAAGCTATGCAGCATCTATGTTAAAAAATCCAAGCATTAGACTTACTGCATCTTCAGCTGCAAGCACTTTCTCAATAGGTTGATTGGTGCCGCACTCTATCATTATTCCACCAAAAGGACCCATGGGGTCAACATCTTGCTACCTTGATCATGTCTAAATATGATATCTAAATCACAGAGCAGTAATATAAACAAAACATGTAATCTAAATATTTATGAACAACGTTGATAAATTGAAAAGACCATATGTATCAGATGTGTCATTCAAAAAAATAATGGAACTTTCAAGCATACCTTCCATTGGGCGAGACATATTTATCACCCTTATTGTAGTGTAGAGCTGCCACGGGTTTTCTTCTAGGATCTTGTAACTGTTGCCTCAGCGACATTGAATAGACTGCACAGCCCATAATAGAAATGAAAATGAAGATCCCATACTTATGCACAGTCAAGTTTGAAGTACTCAACTAATCATCCACTAACCAATTTCCCCAACTCACCTCATCCTGGTACTCAATCGCTGCCTTGTCTCCTCGCCAGCTAAATTGTCCGCGTGAGGATACTCAACAGCAAGCTTGAAAATTGCATTCAACAACTCCTTCTCATCAGTGGCATTTAAAAAACAACCTCTATCCCTTGTGTCCTTGACAATCTTTTGCCAAACAGAATTGCTGTTGAACAGAGTGGTTCCATTCCCCACAATCCATAAGCAATGCCTACAACAAATTGTTAAAAATTAAATAGTTTTATTATCATGCACCAGATAAAAGATTATGAAGTAATTGAAGTGAAATTTAGATGCTCGGTGCAGAACTTACTTGGCCCTTGTTAACAATATATAGGTCTGCGCCCGTGCGTTGCTACGGGAGTTAAAAATTAGTATAAAACATATACTAATAGGTTAAACAAAACATGCAGTGTGGGGTGACGAGAAATTAGAAGGGGGCCAAAGACGGAATTTAGATTTGGAAAACATTTGCATGAACATTAGAAACTTACAGAGTACAAGTTGAAGAAGCAAATACAATGGCTTTGGAAGCATAAGGATCAAATGAGGATCCTTCGAGTTTAGTTAAGATCAAAAGCTGTCAGATAAGTCATGTCTCTTATCTAAAAAACAACAATGCCTAGAGCAACCTATCTTGTGATCTCCCAGTTTTTCTTCAGAAAGTCATACATAGCATCGAAGCTATGCCACTGGAATTACCTGCAAAAGAAGTCAATGGATAAGTACAGGTACTCAAAAAAATGATGAGACAAGTTACACTATAGTAGTTTAATTCCCAAGACAAACACCAAACATAATACTCACATCTTTCCAGCTATGGTCAAAGAAAATGCATGCAGTAATAGCTACAAAAACAAACAGGAAAAAAGAAGGGTAAACCAATTGCTTCTATATCCGAGGAGTGCCACCAATCACTGTGTTCAATATGAACATAGAGAACGATCCTTCGTGCGCCTCTAGCTGGAGGCCCTGCAGCTTAATAAACACTTCTTAAGGGACCAAAAACATGCAAACGAGCAAACAACTATAAAATCTCAGGGAAGGAAGGGGAACCAATTAGGGAAGTATCATCAGATCAACCACAACCTCAGTGTTTACTGTTCCCACAGAAACAGAAGCAATTCAACTTCTACCTCGATTTTATAGTTGTTTGCTATAAAATCAACCGCTTTGCGTCTGCATGCATCTAGGAAGAGCGACATCTGTCAGCAAGGAGTTTAACACAGTTCAATATGGCATATCAGCTAAGGTATATTCAATGATCAGGTAAGGTATATTTTCGAATACTGCAGTGTGAAATTACTACCCAAGCTGAAAGTGACAATTTCTGAAGGACAGCGTTCCAGTAGAAATTCAGTTCAAAAAATGTGCAATCCATCAAAGCAGATATATAATGGCTATACCAGGGGCGACAATGGAAACTACTGACTGCAAATCTGATCGGAAAAAAAACTCTTACTGCAGTTACTATTAGGAAGTTCAAAAAGGATTACATGAAAGCACCAGAGACATAGTTCGACGAATTCCACAAATCAGCTCGCATCCACCTAATCGTTAATCCATCCGATCCTACTCAAATCTAGAACATAAACAAGTAGCTACTGCTCACACTGAACAAATCAGATCTCCAAGTTATTGCTGCTCATGTTGCCATAGAAATAGAGCAGAAGTCGCCCACTGAAACAAATTTCGATAGATCTACAAGCATCTGAAGCATCGACATCAATGTGAAACTCCGCAGCAAATGATTATAAGTAAAACTCCGCATCATCGATCATTAGTGGAAAATCCCGCAGCATGGAATCAAACAACCTTAGTGCTAGACTGCTAATTGGGCATTCTAAGTTCAGTGAAATGAAAGAAAACAGAAGTGAAGAGGATATCATCTGACACGTACCAAATACGGTGTTGGTGGGGTTCATGGCGACCTGGTTCTTGGCGGCATCGTCGATGAGCCGCTCGGTGTCGGTGAAGGCGACATAGGACGGTGTGGTGCGGTTCCCCTGGTCATTGGCGATGATCTCAACGCGGTCGTGCTGCCACACGCCGACACACGAGTACATTGTTCCCAGGTCGATCCCGATCGCTGGCCCCTCCCCCTTTGCCATCTCTTCCTCCCTCTAGGAACAAAAAACACTGCTACTTCCTTCGAACCCTCAGCTCCTCGTCGTTCCGCACCGCAGCTGGATGTGGCGCAGCATGATATGGTTCTTGTTGTCATGAGCAGCGTTCCCGGCTAGCTCCAGCACTTGCGGAGACGAAGGAAACAATCGATTCACAACGGGGATTTAAACGAGATCAGACAAGAGCAGATCTGGTAAACATGAAGAGAGGAAGAGGGGTCGGGGGATTACCTCAGCGGCGAGATACTCGAGAACGGCGGAGAGGTACACGGGGGCCTAGCGCCGACGCGCTCTGCATATTTCCCGGCTTTGAGGCACCGCACGATGCGACCGACGGGGAACTGAAGCCCAGCCTTGGAGGACCGCGACACCAACTTGGTCGCTGGCTTCGCCTTACCGCGGTCGCCGCCTCCGGTGGAACTCATCGCCGCTTCGCCTTTTGGGGGTCTGGAAACTTTCGAACTCTTCAAGATTGTTGTGGGCGGCGCTGCGATTTTGGTAGGAGAACAGAGGGATATTGGAGGGAGGAGCGAGTGGCGGCCATGGATGGAAGGGCGCGGAAGGAGCGCGAATGTCTAGCGCCATGGATGGAATGCGCGCGGTGGGGGAGGCGACTGGGAATGGCAGACGCGCGGTGGCACGGTGGGGCGGCGGGAATCACGGCTGTGGAGGATGGAATGCGCGGCGGGGCGGC
The DNA here is from genome assembly GCA_029449295.1 of Zea luxurians. Classification (NCBI taxonomy): domain Eukaryota; kingdom Viridiplantae; phylum Streptophyta; class Magnoliopsida; order Poales; family Poaceae; genus Zea; species Zea luxurians. Next base: position 34,702,213 of record JAOPSE010000001.1, on the reverse strand, counting down.
GGGAATCACTGCTATGTCTGCGCGGAGCGTTCGGCCGCGGGCGAGCGGAGCGGCAGAACGTGCACCAATCCACCTGTGGACGCCTACACTACATACATAATAAGTAGTAGAGATTTTAGGGAGCTTCAGCGAAGCTCTATGGGATCGGGGGATGTAGAGAGGCTCGGTGCCCATCGCTATCTTGGTCACTGCATAAACATAAATATGGGTATTATATGAGACAAAACTCGAGTAAAACTGAAACAACATGGAAAACACTGTGTGTGTTTGATAACCACTATCGAAATCTGGACCTTTGCCGAGTGTCAGGAGTTTTGCCGAGTGCTTTTTGTCGGATACTCGACAAATAAGCCTTTGCTGAGAGCCGCACTCGGCAAAGTCCTGCTCTCGGTAACGAGCTCGTTTACCGAGTGCAGGACACTCGGCAAAGACATCTTTGCCGAGTGTCGAACACTCGGCGAAGGCGGCTCTCGGCAAAGAGCCGTCAGCGGCCGTCGAAAGCTGACGGTCGTTAACCTTTACCGATGGCCGAGGGTTGACACTCGGCAAAGAGGATTCTTTGTCGAGTGACCTTTTTACCGAGTGCCTTTTTTGGGCACTCGGCAAATCATATTTTTATTTTTTAAATTTTGGCAACCAAACTTTTTGTGGTATGTTCCTACACTATGTAGACCTACATGTACCATTTTGGGACAATTATAACAGTGTTTTCAATAGCTAGTAGATTTAGTTTGTTTATTTGAATTTCTTCGAAAAATTCAGATTTGAACTGCAAGTCACTCGAAACTTGGAAAACCGTGCATGCAAAAATGATACCCATGCTATTTAGCACATGTTACGACCGATTTCAGGAGCGGACCGGAAACTTCGAGCTACATGCTCACTAAACATGGCCGTGAACTTGCCATCCACATGTTTAAAATTTGTATAAAACATAAATATAGTCAGAAAATCATGAAACTTGTCCACGTGTCATGATATCATATATAGAGGATGTGATAAAAATTTGAGAAAGTTTCAAGAGAGCTGTGACACACTATGTGTAGAAACCTAAGAGATCCAAATTGAAACTTTATGATTTCATGTGTGGATCTCTTAGGTTTCTACACATGCGTCATAACTTTTTCGAAACTTTCTCAAATTTTTATCACAACCTCTATATATGATATCATGACATGTTGACAAATTTCATGATTTTCTGACTTTGTTTGGGTTTTATACAATTTTTAAACATGTGGATGGCAAGTTCACGGTCATGTTTAGTCAGGTTGGTGCTCGAAGTTTCCAGTCCCCTCTTGAAATCGGTCGTAACTTGTGCCAAATAGCATGAATATAATTTTTGCATGCAGGGTTTTCCAAGTTTCGAGTGACTTATAGTTCAAATTTGAATTTTCCTAAGAAATTCAAATAAATGAACTAAATCTAATAGTTATAAAAAAACACTTTTATAATTGTACCAAAATGGTACTTGTAGGTCTACATAGTGTAGGAACACACCACAAAAAGTTTGGTTGCCAAAAATAAAAAAAACATAAAATATATTTTACCGAGTGTCTGGCCTCTAGCACTCGGCAAAGACCCTAGAACAGAGCTTTACCGAGTGCCTGTCCAGCTAGCACTCAGCAAAGACATCTTTGCCGAGTGCCTGTCCGTTGGCACTCGGCAAAGACCCTAGAACAGATCTTTGTCGAGTGCCTATCCAGCTAGCACTCGGTAAAGACATCTTTGCCGAGTGCCCGCGATTCGACACTCGACAAAGTTTATTTTTAAATTTTAACAAAATCTTTGTCGAGTGCCAGATCGCAGGCACTCGGCAAAGAAGGTAAGTATACCGCCACCCGTGGCCCTCTTCTCTCTTCTCCTTTCCTTCTCTCCTTTCACTTTCTTCCTTCTTCCACCTGCCCGGCACGCCGCCGCTCGCCCCCACGCGCCCGGCCAGCCGCTCGCCCCCCGCCCTCCAGCCTCGCCCCACGCGCCGGGCCGCCGCCGTCCGGCCGCGCCCCACGACGTAGCCCGACTGCCGCCCGCCCCACGCGCCCAGCACGCCGCCGCCAGCCCGCCGCCCGCATGGAAACACTTTGATGCCATTCACCGTGAGAAAGCCGAAGAGGCTCGTAATGTACGTGTTGCGTTGGTCATAGATGGGTTCAATCCCTATGGAATGAGCGCTGCCCCGTACATATATTGGCCCATGTTTGATATCCCAATCAATCACCCCCGGTGTGTGCTTTCAGAGGCAGAATATATTCGTGTCGTTGATAATTCCCGGACACCCGGGGAATAAAATGGGCGTGTACATGGATCCTTTGATCGATGAATTGGTACATGCCTGGGAGGAAGGGGTATGGACGTATGACCGAGCTACGAAGACAAACTTCAGAATGCATGTTTGGTACCAGTACTCCATGCATAACTTACCAGTGTATGGGCTATTCTGCGCCTGGTGTGTTCACGGTAAGTTCCCATGCCCAGTTTGCAAGGAAGCTCTTAGGTTCATTTGGTTGAAAAAGGGTGGCAAATATTCGTCCTTCGATAAACATCGACAATTTCTCCCTCCTGACCATCCATTCCGCCTAGACATCAAGAACTTTACGAAAGGTGTCGTAGTGACATACTGCCCACCTGCAACGATGACTGGTGCCGAAATTCGTCAACAGATAGATTGGCTCGTGGCCAATACAGAAGGTGGTTTTGTGGGATATGGTGAGCAGCATATGTGGACACATAAGTCTGACTTGACTTGGTTCCCCTATTATGACGACCTGCTCCTTCCACACAACATTGACGTGATGCACACTGAAAAGAATGTTGTCGAGGCACTTTGGGGAACAATTATGGACATTCTTGATAAGTCAAAGGATAACGTAAAGGCAAGAGTGGATCTGTCAGCGTTATGTGATAGACCAAACCAAGAGATGAAATCGCCAAGTGGGTGAAAAGACATGGAGAAGGCCTAAGGCCGATTTCGTCCTAAGCAGGGCCTAGAGGAAGGAAGTACTTTAGTGGATCAAGATGTTGATGTTCCCTGATGGGTATGTAGCTAACCTGAGTAGGGGGGTGAACTTATCTACTATGCGAGTCTTAGGGATGAAGAGTCATGACTTCCACATATGGATTGAACAGATTCTTCCTGCGATGGTTCGAGGCTATGTCCCTGAGCATGTCTGGCTAGCTCTTTCAGAGTTGAGCTATGTAGCATCCCAAAAATTCAAATCTTGAAATTTCCTCAAACTTGCTCTAAATTCAAAATGAATTTTAAATTTCGTTTCAAAATGCTTGTTTGTGAGTTGATATCAACAAATAAAATATAATGGTCTATATTCTCTCCAAAATCCTCCTCAAAATATCCTACAGATATTTCCCTAGTGGTCCCCTTCAAATTCTTTCCAGAAATACTGCCCAAATATTCCACCGATAATTCTCCAAATATTTTCCTCCTAAGAATACCTTCAGAATCATTTTTAAAGTCCCTACAAATATTTTCTCCATAATTTTCTTCATGCTCATGCGTATACGTACGCCTCTGGTGTCATACACTGAGCTCTACAAGATAATTACACTTATACAAGACAAATACATGCTAATATCCCACTAATCCTCGCATCCTCCCACTAATCCTCTCATCCTCCCCCCTAATCCCCCCACTGAGCCTATAACTAGAGGGGCAAGGGCCTCCTCTCAAGCCACCCCAAGCCATTTCATGGCAACTCTCTTCTTCCCCCCCACATGCCCACTCCACCTCCCACACAAGCACACACTAGCACAAGGATCGTTCGATCGTTCTTCGATCGTTCGTCCACCTGTTCTTAGTTTGTTCGTTCGTTCGTCCGATCGTTCGATCGTTCGTCTGATCGTTCATGATTCGTTCGTCCGTTCGTTCGTCCAAATAATCTTTGTTCAGCCGTTATGCTACCAAAATTCCGATCGTTCGTCCGTTCATTCATAGTTCCTATTCATCGTTCATCGTTCGTTCATAGTCACTAGTCATCATTCATCGTTCGTTCATACGAACTATTCACCATTACTATCCATCGTTACTATTTATTGTTACTATTCATTACCGTTACTATTCATTGGTACTATCCATCGATGATATCTATTGTTGCTTTTTCGTCGTCACTATTCATCGTTACTATTCATCGTTACTATTCATCGATCGTCCGATCACCCCAAATTTCAACTACTCATCCATCATGCTGTCTAGCTCACCTAAGACCAGTCAGACCAATATTCCAGTCATATGAACTCTGGTGACTGTGATTTTCCTTCCAGTAAGAATTTCCCATCTGGTCACCCATCTCATATTTCTCCAAGTTGAGCACGCTTAACTTTGGGATTCTTTCGAACCAGGCTTCCAAACTCAGATTCCAATAATTCTTGTTTCTAAATTCTTATCAGATTATTCCCCATCCAACCATGTCATCCCTTAAGCATGGTTCATATTCCAGAAAACTCCCAAAATACTCTTGTCCCATATTCTGCCTATAATTTCCCTGTTCAGACTAAGTCAATCGATTCATTCGTCACTATTCTCACCAACAGTAAACTCTAATGTACTACACCACATACACCTAGCTACCCTCTCCCTCTCCACACACTCAACACCCTCAGCCAAGGCAAACACCCCACCCACTCAGTTACCCCGCTCCGCAGGCTACGCGCATAGTGTCGCTTCGCCTCCAATCCACCCTCCTGGTAAGTACCTCCACTCCACCACCAGCAATATAACAACACCACATGACACAGATTCTGCTCAAGACTCTACCCATCCATATATCGCCATTCTGACCACTATACTAAATATTTGTTGATATACTTGCTGGTTTGTATGTTTGCTTGTTCATGTTGCATAGTTATTGGATCGTTCGTGCCGTCTCGTGAAGGCCGGATCTGCAGGTCTACGCCAGGCGGTGGAGCCAGAAGCCAGTTCCGCGAGCTCTCCCCCCTTCGCTGGTTAAAGCAACGACAAGCTCACTGGATCCCTTTGATGCATAAATTACCTATGTTGTTTCAACCTGTCACACCCGGTTTTAAAGGACAAAGCCGGGTGCATCTCATACATGCGCCAAGAAGACAACATATATAATAACAGAGTGTATAGAGATAAATGTCATAAAACATCAGAGTACTTATTACATAGCGGAAGTCTTATTACAAAATGAAGATAAATATAAAACGAACTAAGGATCGTCGGCGCCAATGTCGACTGAGAAACGCCACCTAGATCAGATCGAACTCTTCAGTGTTAGGCAGCTCCTCTTCGACCACCTGTTCTTCTCCTGTGGGGGGGGTGTGAGACAGCAAGAGTGAGCTCACATACGTTCATAGCTCAACAAGTCGTGGGGAATAATGTGGCATGAACTCACCAAAGGTGGGAATTCATGAAGTGTAAGGCTGATCAATGAAATAAAGGCTAAGGCTGAGCATTGCTTTTATAAGTTGGTCAAAATTTTATTAGCAATTACTAGGTGTAAGTAAATACCAAACCTTTAATAATAATAAAGAACAGTAATAGTAAAATAATCCCAAATGCGATGCAAATGTCAAATTAAACTTAAGTTCCATAGTTAATCATGTGAGGGTCCGAGCCGCTCATGACCGTGAGCACGGCTAGTATACTAGTTTTACACTCTGCAGAGGTTGCGCATCTTTACCCACAAGTCGTGTATCCCATGTCGCCAGGGTTTGCAAGGCCCTTAGACACTACCGAGGTGAATGGCTAGGGATCCACTACGAGGCCTTTACAAAGTTCCACTAGCTTCCGAGAACCCGCTATAGTTTATAGGAAGATCCAGTGCAGGGTTCCTGGCTGACCGCCATCGCAGCAAAATCAACCAGGGACCTCCCTACACTGACCTCTCCCCTACTGCCCTTGCCCCTTTCGGGTAAGGTAGTCTTCCACTAGCTTTCCTAATTAGTCAGCCAAGGGCGTCCCATTAAACCCTTGTGGTAGCACTGTTTTCCCGGGTGGTCGCTCCATGTTCCCATTAATTTAATGATCTTAACATGAACAATAATAATAACAAGATAATAACAGAATAATCATGAATAATGAATCTCCATACCCAATCCACATAAAGCAAAGCAATAGCAAGTACTACCCAAAAATATTCCAGGGGTGAACAAGGTATAGAGGTAACCAAAACTGGGGTACATAAAGGATCCCATCAAAATTAACCTATGCAGATCATTGAAATTAATAAGAACATGGCTGGGAAAAGTAAGTGATCAAGGGCACAACTTGCCTGTAATGAGCTCCTGCTCAGCTACTTCTACTTGTTGAACCTCAGTTTCCACAGTGGCTTGCTCGTCTACTCGCATCAACACAATACATACATAGTATAGCCAAAATCAACATCACACCAAACAGATGAATGAAATATACAGTAAAAGTCTACACATTAAAATGAAATCATAGGAACTGGAATCACTGAATTTGGAGTTATAGAATTTAAGTTATGAATTTCCTAAGATTTAAGGTGATTATGATAGGATTAGATGATAAATAAATTTTCTAACAGAGTTCATGTCAAAACAGTGATTCTAAATGATAGAGAATATTATTACAAAATTTTAGGAATTGGAATGACTCAATTTGGAGCTAAAATGAATTTTCTATGAATTAACTAAGTTCTAGGAATTATTTTTGTATTAAAAATACTTTTACTAATTCATTTATATGTTTTAAACGTGCTCTGGACTGGGCGTCAAATTCCAGAAAACACAGGGGGTCTGGCGTAAGTTATCCTAGACACAGAGAATAGTAACACATGGACGGCGGGTTGATTCTACGAAAACAGGGGGTCTCTTTAGAAAAACTGCCCCGCGAAGGGGTATCCACGGATCTCAGCCGTCAGATTAGAATTCGGCCGCCAGGATTAGATGCGATCTCCTCTGAACCGGTACACAATGTGAAGCCTTGGATCTAGATCCTACGGTCGCGGTTTAATGAGGTGAGATTGAACCAGGGTCACGGGATCCAGATCGGACGGTCCACGCTAACCCAACTCAACCGGTAAGCGACGATCTAATCCGGGCCGCACACACAAGATCCAACGGCCCGCGGCCATCTCTCCCAACTCTCCTGACGAGCGACGGCAGCGCCGCCCATTCACGGCGGTCCGCCCGCCGGAGATCCCGAATCCGGCCAGCACGAATGCCATAACTCGATTCATTCAACCCACGTGCAATTGACGACTCCCGGAACTAAATGCTACAACCAATTTTGGCTGAGGCCGAGTGTAGGACCCGGCCCCCGGCGTGCCGCGGCGGCGCCCATGCCATCGGCGGTGACCACGCGAACTAACGCACCTAGGCCTATTCCGAGCTACTTTAAACGTGCTAGAGGTTCAAGCGAAACATGGGGAGGAGGACTCACCGAGGATGGTGGTGGACACCGAGCTGACCACGCGGTGGCACGGAACCGCGGCGGTGACGAAGTACGACGAGCGATTCCGGCGGGGTAGAGCAAGTCCAGGGGATGAGAGACCCGGGGACACCACCGAGACGACGTCGCGATCACCCCGGATCAAGCACCGAGACACGCACGTCGGTGAATCGGCCGGTCAACTACGGCGGATCTCAATACCCGTGGGCGGCAATGGCGGCGCTAAATTGTTTAGGGAAACTAGGCTTGCGCGAGAAGGTTGTGGGCAGAGGAACGGTTCACGGGGATTCCCCTTTTATCCCCAAGAGTCCGGGTCGGGAAGAGGGAAGGAGGTTGTCCCGCACCCGGCAATGGCGGCGACGTCTTCGGGCTGTTAGTGCGCGAGGAGGAAGAACGAGTCACTGCGCGTCTGAGCGAGTGACAAGGCGGGCCCGCACGCCAGTGAAAGGGAGGGAGGAGCGAGAGCCGATGTGTGGCCGACGAGTAGGGCCCACGCGTCAGCAGAGCCCGCAGGCAAGTCATACTCCCGCCTGGGCTGCGCGGAGGGTGAGACCGAGTGGGCCAAATTGCGGGGTTCCGGCCCAGTAAGGTTAGTTGGTCTTCTCTTTTTTTTATTTTCTGTTTTCTTTTCTTTTCTAAGTTTATGTTTTTCAAATTTTGAATTCAAGTGCTGTTGTGAAGTTTATTCCTTAACCAAAAATATAAGTTTATAATATAGTATGCTCAAGTGCAATTATTTGATTAATCATATTTTATTTATATTTATCTAGTACTCTTCTCCTCTTTTCTCAAATTCTAAAATTCCTTTTTAGCTCTTAAATCCCACTTTGAGCTTCAATCTATCTCTTGTCACATTATTTTTATGTTGTCTCAAAATGCACACCAAATAAAACCTCAGCATGATGCACAATTTAATGGTATATCCTTTCATTAATTATATATTTTTGAATATGATGTTCACAAGTGATGATACATAAAGATCAATCTCACATAAAGAGAAATTGTTTCTCTATTGGTATTATTCTTAGCAAACTACAAAGTGGGTGTTACAAATCCTACCCCCCTTAAAAATAATCTCGTCCCCGAGATTTAAGAAGATCTAGGGAAAAGGTGGGGAAAATCTATACGAAGTTCTTCTTCTCTTTCCCAAGTTGCTTCATCTTCACCGTGGTGACTCCATTGAACTTTGCACATCTTTATAACCTTATTCCTCGTAACTCGAGTCAAAGTATCCAGAATCTTGATGGGGTACTCAGCATAAGTCAAGTCCTCTTGAACACTAAGGTCCTCCATTGGTAGCTGTTCCTCAGGCACCCTGAGACATTTCTTCAGCTGAGATACATGGAATACATCATGAACATCCGCGAGATGACCCGGTAACTCCAATTGATATGCAACCTCTCCCACTCGCTTTAAGATTAAAAAGGGTCCAATAAAGCGAGGGGACAACTTTCCTTTGACTTTGAACCTTCTCATGCCCTGGAGTGGTGACACCTTCAAATAAACATAATCTCCCTCCTTAAACTCAAGTAGTCTTCTCCGGGTATCAGCATAGCTTTTCTGCCTGGATTGTGCAGTTCTCAAATTCTCCCTTATTTGCTGAACTTGTTCCTCTGCTTCTTGTATAATTTCAGGTCCAAACAACTGCCTTTCACCAGTTTGATTCCAATACAAGGGAGTCCTGCACTTTCTGCCATACAAAGCCTCAAACGGTGACATCTTCAAGCTGGCCTGATAGCTATTATTATAAGAGAACTCCGCATAAGGTAAACTCTTATCCCAACTTCCACCATGCTTAAGAGCACAAGCTCTTAACATATCTTCCAGTACTTGGTTAGTCCTCTCAGTTTGCCCATCAGTCTGGGGAAGGTAAGCCGAACTAAAATTCAATCTCGTATCCAATGACTCGTGCAACTGCTTCCAATATCGAGAGGTAAACTGTGATCCTCGATCTGACACAATCTTCTTTGGCACACCATGCAGGCATACAATCCGTGCCATGTACAATTCTGCCAACTTAGCTCCTGAATAAGTGGTCTTCACTGGAATAAAGTGGGCTACTTTGGTTAGCCTGTCCACAATCACCCATATAGAATCATATCCAGCAGACGTGCGGGGTAATCCAACAATGAACTCCATGCCAATCTCTTCCCATTTTCACTCAGGTATCTTCAGTGGGTGCAATAGTCCGGCTGGCCTCTGGTGTTCAGCCTTAACTCTTTGGCATACATCGCACATAGCCACATGTGCAGCCACATCTCTCTTTAGTCCATACCACCAATACTTTTGCTTCAAATCCTGATACATCTTAGTGCTCCCAGGGTGGATTGAATAAACAGAATCATGTGCCTCCTTCAATATGGTTTCCCGAAGACTATCAATATCGGGAACACAGATCCGATTCTTGAACCATATCGTGCCTTGCTCATCCTCTGTGAACTCTGGGCCTCTACCTTCTGTTATCAGATCCTTGATCTCCTGGATTTTGGCATCATCAATCTGACCTTTACGAATTTCTTGCTCCAAGGTAGGTTCCAATTCAATAGTCACTCCTTCCGTATGTGTAACAATTCCCAGGTTGAGCCTCTCAAAGTCTTTTGCTAATTCATCAGGTAGCTGGACAACGAAAGCGGAGTGAACATGCTCCTTCCGACTCAAGGCATCTGCAACCAAATTCGCCTTGCCTGGGTGATAGTGAATCTCCAAGTCATAATCCTTAATGAGCTCCAACCAACGGCATTGCCTAAGATTGAGATCCTTCTGAGTGAATATATACTTCAAACTCTTATGATCCGTGTATACTTGGCACTTAGTTCCCATAATATAGTGTCTCCAAATCTTAAGTGCATGCACCACCGCTGCTAATTCCAAGTCATGAGTGGGGTAGTTCAGTTCATGCTTCCGCAACTGACGAGATGCATAGGCAATCACATGACCATCTTGCATAAGCACACATCCCAGTCCTTGGCCACATGCATCACAATAAATATCAAATCCCTTCTGCAGATCCGGCATAATCAATACTGGAGGTGACATCAATCTCTCCTTCAATTGATCAAAGCTCTCTTGGCATTTCTCATCCCACTTGAATTCTCTTCATTTCTCCAAAAGTGAGGTCATGGGCTTAGCAATCTTAGAAAATCCTTCAATAAATCTCCGATAATATCCTGCGAGTCCCAAGAAACTCCGAATCTCAGTAACTGTAGTGGGCACTCTCCACTCCATAATCTCCTTCACTTTAGCAGGATCCACAGCTATTCCTCCATTAGAAATAATATGACCAAGGAATGGCACCTTGTCAATCCAAAACTCGCACTTGCTGAACTTAGCGTAGAGTTGATTATCTCGTAACTTCTGTAGCACCAACCTTAGATGTTGTTCATGATCACTTTCATTCTTAGAATAGATAAGAATATCGTCGATAAACACCACGACGAATCTGTCCAAATACTCCATAAACACTTTGTTCATCAAATTCATGAAATAAGCCGGTGCATTGGTTAATCCAAATGACATAACAGTAAACTCATATAATCCATATCGAGTCGAGAAAGCCGTCTTGGGAATATCCGATGGTCTAATCCTCATCTGATGGTAACCGGATCGGAGATCAATCTTCGAGAATACTCTAGCACCTCGCATCTGATCAAATAAATCCTCAATACGGGGCAACGGATACTTGTTCTTCACTGTAACATCATTAAGAGATCTATAATCCACACACATCCGTTGCGATCCATCCTTCTTCTGCACAAATAACACCGGTGCTCCCCAAGGTGAGGAACTTGGACGAATGTAACCAGCCTCTTGTAACTCCGTCAACTGCTTCTTCAGTTCCTTCAACTCCTCTACGGACATTCTATATGGCCGTTTAGAAATAGGGGCGGTTCCAGGTAAGAGATCAATAACAAACTCAACTTCTCTATCAGGTGGCATCCCTGGTAACTCCTCTGGAAAGACATCCGGAAAATCTGTAACCACCCGGATGTTGTCGCCAACAAACTCCTCAGGCATAAAGAACATTGCACGCATGGATGAGGAGGTCACTGCAATATTAACTTGAAATCTTTCTCCTTTAGTGGTAGTGAGCTCTATGGTACCTCTACCACATGCTATAACGGCCTTTGCCTTTCTTAGTCATGACATACCAAGGATCAGATCTATACTGCTTGACTCTAATATTATAGCAGTAGCTCCAAATTCTCTACCCATAATGGTTAATGTCAATCTACGTGTCATTTGATTCGCCTCAACAGGCCCTTTAGGTGTAATTACTATCACGGGTTTTCTCATATTTAGCAGTGGTATTTCATTTGTGTTGGCATATCTAGCAGACATGAATGAATGTGTAGCACCAGAATCAAATAATATTGTTGCAGGAATTGTATTAACATAAAACATACCAATTACGAGGTCCCCACCATCAGGAGTATCATCAACGCTGACTTGATTCACCCTGGCTATAGAATATCCCTTGCCAGGGGTTTGTTGCTTGTTCTAAACTGGAGTAGTAGCAATCCTCAGTGGGCAGACATTTGCATAATGACCAATCTTCCCACACTTGAAACATTGAGTGCCCGGACTCTGTCCTGCAAACTTCGTCGGGGTGCCCGTGGGAGTAGCCTGTCGAGGAGGTGGAGTCCTCAGTGGTGATTGCTGAACTGGGCGTGGTCCTCCCGGTCGAGTCGGTGTACCCTGTGGTGAACTGTAGCGAGGACGAACACTGCTGCTACCCTGTCCTTGTGAGATAGCCTTTCTCTTCAAATCACCCAGTTGAACACGCTTGTGTTCAATGGCAAGAGCCTTATCCAGTAGTCTCTGAAATGATGGAAAAGTGTGTGCCACTAGAGCATACTGCAGCGGTCCATTAAGTCCTTCAATAAAATGCTCCTGCTTTCTCTCATCCTCAGCAACTTCCTCTGGAGCATATCTCGACAACTGAATGAATTTATCCCTGTACTCGCTGACTGACATACTTCCTTGCTTCAGCGACAGAAACTCCTTCTTCTTGATCTTTATCATCCCAGCTGGAATATGGTAGTTTCTGAACTGCGTACTGAACTCTGCCCAAGTAATAGTATCCGCAGCATCATGGGCAGCAGTATAAGAATCCCACCAGTCAGCAGCAGGACCAGTCAGACGTCCAGAAGCATATAAGACCTTCTCCCGGTCAGTGCATTGTGCAATGTTGAGCATCTTCTCAATTGCTTTCAGCCAATCATCTGCATCAAGTGGATCTGGCGAACTGGCGAAGGTCGGTGGCTTATGACTCATAAACTCCCGGTGCTTATCACGAGGTGGAACTGGTGGTGGTGGTGGAGGCAGTGGTACTTGTTGCTGCTGTTGTTGTTGTTGAAGTTGCTGTTGCAGCTGCTGTTGTTGCGCCCTCCTTTCTTGGCGTATCTCATCTCTCTCCTGGCGCAACTCCTGGCGTATGTCTTCTCTTTCCTGACGCATCTCTTGGCGTTCTTGCTGCATCTGAGCTCGCATATCAGCCATAGTGTCCGCCATTTGCTGCATCACCGCCATCTGAGCAGCAACCAGTGGGTCAACTCCGCCTGGTGGAGGATTAGGAGGATTCATATCTGCAGGCTGTGGCTGAGGTTGTCTATAAATTCTTCGAGTGTGTCGGTTAGGAGGCAAATCAATTCCACCACCCCTCCTGGTATTGACCATCTGAGTTAGATACATATGGTAAGAAATAGCAGTAGACAAGGCAGTAATTACAATCATGTTACTTTGGGGGATTTATTAGCTAAGCAGATTAATATTTCACCTACTATAGCTAATTCAATACCTTATGTTGGTACATGCTAAGATGTCCATCTATAATAATTCACTCAATCAAAGAAGCAAGTTAGACATTTAGCATCAGCACAATCAACCAATATTTTTAATAGAGAAAATAGTTTTAACTTTTGTTTTGGGTTCCCTAACTCTTAAGAATGTCATAGGGGTAGGGATTCCAAGGTGTGAAATCCATCTTGTCTCAGAGTAGAAAAGGTAAGGATGATCAGAGTAGAACAGTAGAAGGTGAGACAGGATCAAGATAAGTGTAGAAAGAATCAGAGTAAGGTGAGTGTAGAATGAATCAGAATGAGATAAGTAGGTAAGGGTTTGTCCAGTCTATCTAGGTTTCGTCCTACAGTCAACATTTCCTCTGATACCACTTCTGTCACACCCGGTTTTAAAGGACAAAGCCAGGTGCATCTCATACATGCGCCAAGAAGACAACATATATAATAACAGAGTGTATAGAGATAAATGTCATAAAACATCAGAGTACTTATTACATAGCGGAAGTCTTATTACAAAATGAAGATAAATATAAAATGAACTAAGGATCGTCGGCGCCAATGTCGACTGAGAAACGCCACCTAGATCAGATCGAACTCTTCAGTGTTAGGCAGCTCCTCTTCGACCACCTGTTCTTCTCCTGTGGGGGGGGGTGTGAGACAGCAAGAGTGAGCTCACATACGTTCATAGCTCAACAAGTCGTGGGGAATAATGTGGCATGAACTCACCAAAGGTGGGAATTCATGAAGTGTAAGGCTGATCAATGAAATAAAGGCTAAGGCTGAGCATTGCTTTTATAAGTTGGTCAAAATTTTATTAGCAATTACTAGGTGTAAGTAAATACCAAACCTTTAATAATAATAAAGAACAGTAATAGTAAAATAATCCCAAATGCGATGCAAATGTCAAATTAAACTTAAGTTCCATAGTTAATCATGTGAGGGTCCGAGCCGCTCATGACCGTGAGCACGGCTAGTATACTAGTTTTACACTCTGCAGAGGTTGCGCATCTTTACCCACAAGTCGTGTATCCCATGTCGCCAGGGTTTGCAAGGCCCTTAGACACTACCGAGGTGAATGGCTAGGGATCCACTACGAGGCCTTTACAAAGTTCCACTAGCTTCCGAGAACCCGCTATAGTTTATAGGAAGATCCAGTGCAGGGTTCCTGGCTGACCGCCATCGCAGCAAAATCAACCAGGGACCTCCCTACACTGACCTCTCCCCTACTGCCCTTGCCCCTTTCGGGTAAGGTAGTCTTCCACTAGCTTTCCTAATTAGTCAGCCAAGGGCGTCCCATTAAACCCTTGTGGTAGCACTGTTTTCCCGGGTGGTCGCTCCATGTTCCCATTAATTTAATGATCTTAACATGAACAATAATAATAACAAGATAATAACAGAATAATCATGAATAATGAATCTCCATACCCAATCCACATAAAGCAAAGCAATAGCAAGTACTACCCAAAAATATTCCAGGGGTGAACAAGGTATAGAGGTAACCAAAACTGGGGTACATAAAGGATCCCATCAAAATTAACCTATGCAGATCATTGAAATTAATAAGAACATGGCTGGGAAAAGTAAGTGATCAAGGGCACAACTTGCCTGTAATGAGCTCCTGCTCAGCTACTTCTACTTGTTGAACCTCAGTTTCCACAGTGGCTTGCTCGTCTACTCGCATCAACACAATACATACATAGTATAGCCAAAATCAACATCACACCAAACAGATGAATGAAATATACAGTAAAAGTCTACACATTAAAATGAAATCATAGGAACTGGAATCACTGAATTTGGAGTTATAGAATTTAAGTTATGAATTTCCTAAGATTTAAGGTGATTATGATAGGATTAGATGATAAATAAATTTTCTAACAGAGTTCATGTCAAAACAGTGATTCTAAATGATAG
Organism: Zea luxurians; assembly: GCA_029449295.1. Taxonomy (NCBI): domain Eukaryota; kingdom Viridiplantae; phylum Streptophyta; class Magnoliopsida; order Poales; family Poaceae; genus Zea; species Zea luxurians. The sequence goes on along the minus strand of JAOPSE010000001.1, from coordinate 34,687,114 downwards.
AGAATATTATTACAAAATTTTAGGAATTGGAATGACTCAATTTGGAGCTAAAATGAATTTTCTATGAATTAACTAAGTTCTAGGAATTATTTTTGTATTAAAAATACTTTTACTAATTCATTTATATGTTTTAAACGTGCTCTGGACTGGGCGTCAAATTCCAGAAAACACAGGAGGTCTGGCATAAGTTATCCTAGACACAGAGAATAGTAACACATGGACGGCGGGTTGATTCTACGAAAACAGGGGGTCTCTTTAGAAAAACTGCCTCGCGAAGGGGTATCCACGGATCTCAGCCGTCAGATTAGAATTCGGCCGCCAGGATTAGATGCGATCTCCTCTGAACCGGTACACAATGTGAAGCCTTGGATCTAGATCCTACGGTCGCGGTTTAATGAGGTGAGATTGAACCAGGGTCACGGGATCCAGATCGGACGGTCCACGCTAACCCAACCCAACCGGTAAGCGACGATCTAATCCGGGCCGCACACACAAGATCCAACGGCCCGCGGCCATCTCTCCCAACTCACCTGACGAGCGACGGCAGCGCCGCCCATTCACGGCGGTCCGCCCGCCGGAGATCCCGAATCCGGCCAGCACGAATGCCATAACTCGATTCATTCAACCCACGTGCAATTGACGACTCCCGGAACTAAATGCTACAACCAATTTTGGCTGAGGCCGAGTGTAGGACCCGGCCCCCGGCGTGCCGCGGCGGCGCCCATGCCATCGGCGGTGACCACGCGAACTAACGCACCTAGGCCTATTCCGAGCTACTTTAAACGTGCTAGAGGTTCAAGCGAAACATGGGGAGGAGGACTCACCGAGGATGGTGGTGGACACCGAGCTGACCACGCGGTGGCACGGAACCGCGGCGGTGACGAAGTACGACGAGCGATTCCGGCGGGGTAGAGCAAGTCCAGGGGATGAGAGACCCGGGGACACCACCGAGACGACGTCGCGATCACCCCGGATCAAGCACCGAGGCACGCACGTCGGTGAATCGGCCGGTCAACTACGGCGGATCTCAATACCCGTGGGCGGCAATGGCGGCGCTAAATTGTTTAGGGAAACTAGGCTTGCGTGAGAAGGTTGTGGGCAGAGGAACGGTTCACGGGGATTCCCCTTTTATCCCCAAGAGTCCGGGTCGGGAAGAGGGAAGGAGGTTGTCCCGCACCCGGCAATGGCGGCGACGTCTTCGGGCTGTTAGTGCGCGAGGAGGAAGAACGAGTCACTGCGCGTCTGAGCGAGTGACAAGGCGGGCCCGCACGCCAGTGAAAGGGAGGGAGGAGCGAGCGCCGATGTGTGGCCGACGAGTAGGGCCCACGCGTCAGCAGAGCCCGCAGGCAAGTCATACTCCCGCCTGGGCTGCGCGGAGGGTGAGACCGAGTGGGCCAAATTGCGGGGTTCCGGCCCAGTAAGGTTAGTTGGTCTTCTCTTTTTTTTTATTTTCTGTTTTCTTTTCTTTTCTAAGTTTATGTTTTTCAAATTTTGAATTCAAGTGCTGTTGTGAAGTTTATTCCTTAACCAAAAATATAAGTTTATAATATAGTATGCTCAAGTGCAATTATTTGATTAATCATATTTTATTTATATTTATCTAGTACTCTTCTCCTCTTTTCTCAAATTCTAAAATTCCTTTTTAGCTCTTAAATCCCACTTTGAGCTTCAATCTATCTCTTGTCACATTATTTTTATGTTGTCTCAAAATGCACACCAAATAAAACCTCAGCATGATGCACAATTTAATGGTATATCCTTTCATTAATTATATATTTTTGAATATGATGTTCACAAGTGATGATACATAAAGATCAATCTCACATAAAGAGAAATTGTTTCTCTATTGGTATTATTCTTAGCAAACTACAAAGTGGCTGTTACACAACCACAACCCTCAGCCTGTTATTTTATGCATGATATGATTTTGAGACAATTTATTTTGGCCACCCAGCCGCTCGCCGCAATCAATCTTTATACTCCTTGACATATTTGTTACAAATGATTTGAGAAAAGGTGTGAGTTTTCAAAAGAAAATGTTTTTCAAAATGGGTATGATGAAGGGTTGTCACCCTTATCACCTTTGAGCAGGATGATCAGGGACTCCCTGGTTTAGGGGAGGGCCTAAGGTGATGGCTCAGCTGGTTTAGGTGTGAGCATGAAGGATTGTCCCTCTCGCCTAAGGACCAGTTTGTCATCACTCCTTACCTATACTCTTATCAAGTACAACCACTCGAGACTGTATGGGCGGTCGCTCAATCTGAACTTGTATGGTCCGAACCTGAAAGGGAAATGTGCCCTTGGGCCATTTCTAAGTATTTTGGTGATTGAGTGCCAACACATGTGTTTAATTGTGAATTTGTGTACATGGATGAACAAGGTGCAAATCATGAAGTAAAGGTATGTTTCTAAGCCTTAGTACATTGGTTTTGTGGACTAACATATTTGTCTAAGTGTTAGAAACAGAAAGAAGAAAAAGAGAAAAGGGGAGAGAATGACTTGGCTGTGTGCAGCCAAGTCCCAGCTCGGTCTGGAGCACCGGACTGTCCGGTGTGCACCGGACAGTGTCCGGTGCGCCAGGCTGACTCGGCTCGAACTGGCCGCTCTTGGGAATTCGCCGACGGCGTACGGCTAAAATTCACCGGACTGTCCGGTGTGCACCGGACTGTCCGGTGAGCCAACGGTCGGCCAGGGCCAACGGTCGGCCGCGCAATCCGCACGAGACACGTGGCCGAGCCAACGGTCGGAAGACGGCACCGGACTGTCCGGTGTGCACCGGACTGTCCGGTGCGCCAACGGCTCGCAGATCTCCAACGGGCTGCAACGGTCGGCAGCGCCAGATAAGGAAACAAATCGGGCACCGGACAGTGTCCGGTGTGCACCGGACTGTCCGGTGCACCCGACGACAGAAGGCAAGGATGGCCTTCCGGATTTGCTCTCAACGGCTCCTAGCTGCCTTGGGGCTATAAAAGGAGCCCCTAGGCGCATGGAGGAGAGACACAAGCAACCTTTGAGCATTCTTGATCATCCACACTAAGTCTCTGCGCATTCATTTGTGTTTCTAAGTGATTCGAGCTCTGTTCTAAGTGAGAACTCTGAGATAGTCTTGTGAGCTCGATTCTTGGCCGTGTGTGTGCGCTTTTGTTGTGGATTTGTGTGTGTTGCTTCCCTCCCTTACTCTGTGCTTCTTTGTGATCATATACTTGTAAGGGCAAGAGACTCCAATTTGTGGAGATTCCTTGCAAACGGGATAGTGAAAGGAACAACAAAACACCGTGGTATTCAAGTGGGTCTTTGGACCGCTTGAGAGGGGTTGATTGCAACCCTCGTCCGTTGGGACGCCACAACGTGGAAGTAGGCAAGCATTGGCTTGGCCGAACCACGGGATAAACCACCGTGTCACCTCTGTCTTGATCTCTTGTGGTATTGTGTTTTGTTGAGACTTCACCTTAGCCACTTGGCAATAATCGTGCTAACACTTAACAAGTTTGTGGCTTAAGTTTGAAGTTTTTACAGGATCACCTATTCACCCCCCCTCTAGGTGCTCTCAATTGGTATCAGAGCCGTTCTCTTCTCAAAGGGACTAACCGCCCGAAGAGATGGATCCTAAGGGGAAGGGTATAGTGATCAACGATAAAGAGAAGGAGACCTTCGTCAACGAGCCGAAGGATGACAGGCCTACCGACTCCGACTCGGGCCAAAGACGGAAGGAAGGGAAGAAGAAGAAGACCAGGCGCATCAAGGAGATTGTCTACTACGACAGCGACGAGTCTACTTCTTCCCAAAAGGACGAGGACCACAACGACTACAAACAAAAGACGGTTAACTCAAACTTTTCTTTTGATTATTCGCGTATTCCGCATAGCTCAAATACTCATTTGCTTCCCATTCCACTTGGCAAACCTCCTCACTTTGATGGAGAGGATTACGGATTTTGGAGCCACAAAATGCGTACTCACCTGTTTTCTCTCCATCCAAGCATTTGGGAGATTGTGGAAAGTGGAATGAAATTTGATAGCTCGGATAGCCCTATGTTTATTAATGAACAGATTCATAAAAATGCACAAGCTACTACTGTGTTGCTAGCCTCTTTGTGCAGGGACGAGTATCACAAGGTGAGCGGCTTGGACAATGCCAAGCAGATCTGGGACACCCTCAAGATTTCTCATGAGGGGAACGACGTCACCTTGCTCACCAAGATGGAGTTGGTGGAGGGAGAGCTTGGACGGTTCGCCATGATAAGGGGCGAGGAGCCGACGCAAACATACAACCGGCTCAAGACCCTCATCAACAAGATAAGGAGCTACAGGAGCACGCGATGGACGGACCACGACGTCGTCCGCCTAATGCTCAGGTCCTTTACCGTACTTGATCCTCATCTCGTGAACAATATTCGTGAGAATCCCAGGTACACGATGATGACGCCCGAGGAAGTACTTGGAAAATTCGTGAGCGGGCGGATGATGATCAAGGAGGCAAGATACGTCGACGACGCGTTGAACGGACCACTCCACGAGCCTCAACCCATTGCTCTAAAAGCAACGAGGAGCAAGGAGTCGCTACCTAGCAAGGTGGCGCAAGTCGAGGCGGCCGGGCTCAATGATGAAGAGATGGCTCTCATCATCAAGAGATTCAAGACGGCGCTAAATGGTCGCAAGGGGCAGCCAAGCAAGACCAAGACCAAGGGGAAGCGCTCATGCTTCAAATGCGGTAAGCTTGGTCATTTTATCGCTAACTGTCCCGATAATGAAAGTGACCAGGAAAAGGGGAACAAAAGAGAGAAGAAGAAGCAATACAAGAAGGCAAAGGGCGAGGCGCATCTAGGAAAGGAGTGGGACTCGGATTGCTCCTCCTCCGACTCCGACAACGAAGGACTCACCGCCACTGCCTTCAACAAATCGGCTCTCTTCCCCAACGAGCGTCTTACTTGTCTTATGGCAAGGGAGAAGAAGGTAAGTACTCAAGACTCCACTTATGCTTCTTCGAGTGATAGTGAGTCTAGTGATGATGACATAGATTATTCATGTTTGTTCAAGGGCTTAGATAGATCTAAAATAGATAAAATCAATGAATTGATTGATGCTTTGAATGAAAAGGATAGGCTTTTAGAAAAGCAAGAGGATTTATTGTATGATGAACATGATAAGTTTGTAGAGGCACAAAAATCATATGCTTTAGAAGTGAAAAGAAATGAAGTACTTTCTAGTGAAATATCTTCTTGTCATGAAACCATTGCTACTTTACAAAGTGTTAACCATGATTTAAATGCTAAATTAGAAGTAACAAATAAATCTAAGTCTTGTGTTGAAAATGTTACAATTTGCACTAGGTGTAAGGATTTTGATGTTAACACTTGTAGCAAACATTTAGTTTCAATTTCAAAACTAAAAGATGAAGTGGCTAGTCTTAATGCCCAACTTAAGACTAGCAAGAGTGAAGTTGAAAAGATAAAATTTGCAAGGGATGCCTATACAATTGGAAGACATCCCTCAATTAAGGATGGGCTTGGCTTCAAGAGGGAAGCCAAGAACTTAACAAGCCATAAGGCTCCCATCTTCGTCAAGGAGAAGGGGAAGGCCCCTATGGCTAGTAATGCTAAAAAGAATCATGCTTTTATGTATTATGATAGGAGACATGCTAGAAATGCTTATAATCATTTTGATTCACATGTTTATGATTCTCATGCCATGTTTGCTTCTAGTTCTTCTTATAAGCATGATAGAGATATGTGTAGGAGAAATGTTGTACATATGCCTAGGAGAGATATTGCTCATGTACCTAGAAGGAATGTTATTCATGCTCCTAGGAAAGTAGTGAATGAACCTTCTACCATTTATTATGCTTGTAATGCTCCTTTTGCTATTTGTAGAAAGGGTAAGAAGGTAGTTGCTAGGAAATTAGGGGCTAGATGCAAGGGAGATAAATCTTGCATTTGGGTCCCTAAAGACATTTGTGCTAACCTTGCAGGACCCAACATGAGTTGGGTACCTAAGACCCAAGCCTAAATTTGCCTTGCAGGTTTATGCATCCGGGGGTTCAAGCTGGATTATCGACAGCGGATGCACAAACCATATGACGGGGAAGAAGAAGATGTTCACCTCCTACGTCAAAAATAAGGATTCCCAAGATTCAATTATATTCGGTGATGGGAATCAAGGCAAGGTAAAAGGGTTAGGTAAAATTGCAATTTCTAATGAGCATTCTATATCAAATGTATTCCTAGTGGAGAGTCTTGGATATAATTTGCTATCTGTTAGTCAATTATGTCAAATGGGATATAATTGTTTATTTACAAATGTAGATGTGTCTGTCTTTAGAAGATGTGATGGTTCACTAGCTTTTAAGGGTGTACTAGACGGCAAGCTTTACTTAGTTGATTTTGCAAAAGAAGAGGCCGGTCTAGATGCATGCTTAATGGCTAAGACTTGCATGGGCTGGCTGTGGCATCGCCGCTTAGCACATGTGGGGATGAAGAATCTCCACAAGCTTCTAAAGGGAGAACACGTGATAGGTCTAACCAATGTTTATTTCGAAAAAGATAGACCTTGTGCAGCTTGTCAGGCAGGTAAACAAGTTGGAGGAGCACATCACAGCAAGAATGTGATGACCACGTCAAGACCTCTGGAGCTGCTGCATATGGACCTCTTCGGACCCGTCGCCTATCTAAGCATAGGAGGAAGTAAGTATGGTTTAGTTATTGTTGATGACTTTTCCCGCTTCACTTGGGTGTTCTTTTTGCAGGATAAGTCTGAAACCCAAGGGACCCTCAAGCGCTTCCTCAGGAGAGCTCAAAATGAGTTTGAGCTCAAGGTGAAGAAGATTAGGAGCGACAACGGGTCCGAGTTCAAGAACCTTCAAGTGGAGGAGTTTCTTGAGGAGGAAGGGATCAAGCACGAGTTCTCCGCTCCCTACACACCACAACAAAATGGTGTGGTAGAGAGGAAGAACAGGACGCTAATCGATATGGCGAGGACGATGCTTGGAGAGTTCAAGACCCCCGAGTGCTTTTGGTCGGAAGCCGTGAACACGGCTTGCCACGCCATCAACAGGGTCTACCTTCACCGCCTCCTCAAGAAGACGTCATATGAGCTACTAACCGGTAACAAACCCAATGTATCGTACTTTCGTGTTTTTGGGAGCAAGTGCTACATTCTAGTGAAGAAGGGTAGAAATTCTAAGTTTGCTCCCAAAGCTGTAGAAGGGTTTTTATTAGGTTATGATTCAAATACAAAGGCGTATAGGGTCTTCAACAAATCATCGGGTTTGGTTGAAGTCTCTAGCGACGTTGTATTTGATGAGACTAATGGCTCTCCAAGAGAGCAAGTTGTTGATTGTGATGATGTAGATGAAGAAGATGTTCCAACGGCCGCTATACGAACCATGGCGATTGGAGACGTTCGGCCACAGGAACAAGATGAACGAGATCAACCTTCTTCCTCAACGACGGTGCATCCCCCACCTCAAGACGATGAACAGGTTCATCAAAAGGAGGCGTGTGATCAAGGGGGAGCACAAGATGATCACGTGATGGAGGAAGAAGCGCAACCGGCACCTCCAACCCAAGTTCGAGCGATGATTCAAAGGGATCATCCCGTCGACCAAATTCTGGGTGACATTAGCAAGGGAGTAACTACTCGGTCTCGATTAGTTAATTTTTGTGAACATTACTCTTTTGTCTCCTCTATTGAGCCTTTCAGGGTAGAGGAGGCCTTGCTAGATCCGGATTGGGTGTTGGCCATGCAGGAGGAACTTAATAACTTCAAGCGCAACGAAGTTTGGACGCTGGTGCCTCGTCCCAAGCAAAATGTTGTGGGAACCAAGTGGGTGTTCCGCAATAAACAGGACGAGCACGGGGTGGTGACGAGGAACAAGGCTCGACTTGTGGCAAAAGGTTATGCCCAAGTCGCAGGTTTGGACTTTGAGGAGACTTTTGCTCCTGTGGCTAGGCTAGAGTCCATTCGTATCTTGCTAGCATATGCCGCTCACCATTCTTTCAGGTTGTACCAAATGGATGTGAAGAGCGCGTTCCTCAACGGGCCAATAAAGGAGGAGGTGTACGTGGAGCAACCCCCTGGCTTCGAGGATGAGCGGTACCCCGACCACGTGTGTAAGCTCTCTAAGGCGCTCTATGGACTTAAGCAAGCCCCAAGAGCATGGTATGAATGTCTTAGAGATTTTTTAATTGCTAATGCTTTCAAGGTTGGGAAAGCCGATCCAACTCTTTTCACTAAGACTTGTAATGGTGATTTGTTTGTGTGCCAAATTTATGTCGATGACATAATATTTGGTTCTACTAATCAAAAGTCTTGTGAAGAGTTTAGCAGGGTGATGACGCAGAAATTCGAGATGTCGATGATGGGCGAGTTGAACTACTTCCTTGGGTTCCAAGTGAAGCAACTCAAGGACGGCACCTTCATCTCCCAAACGAAGTACACGCAAGATCTGCTAAAGAGGTTTGGGATGAAGGACGCCAAGCCCGCAAAGACGCCGATGGGAACCGACGGACACACCGACCTCAACAAAGGAGGTAAGTCCGTTGATCAAAAGGCATACCGGTCAATGATAGGGTCTTTACTTTATTTATGTGCTAGTAGACCGGACATTATGCTTAGCGTATGCATGTGTGCTAGATTTCAATCCGATCCTAAGGAGTGTCACTTGGTGGCGGTGAAGCGAATTCTTAGATATTTAGTCGCTACGCCTTGCTTCGGGATCTGGTATCCAAAGGGGTCTAACTTTGACTTAATTGGGTACTCAGATTCCGACTATGCTGGATGTAAGGTCGATAGGAAGAGTACATCGGGGACGTGCCAATTCTTAGGAAGGTCCCTGGTGTCATGGAACTCTAAGAAACAAACCTCCGTTGCCCTATCCACCGCTGAGGCCGAGTACGTTGCCGCAGGTCAGTGTTGCGCGCAACTACTTTGGATGAGGCAAACCCTCAGGGACTTTGGCTACAATCTGAGCAAAGTCCCACTCCTATGTGACAATGAGAGTGCTATCCGAATAGCGGAAAATCCTGTTGAGCACAGCCGCACAAAGCACATTGACATCCGGCATCACTTTTTGAGAGACCACCAGCAAAAGGGAGATATCGAAGTGTTTTATGTTAGCACCGAGAACCAGCTAGCCGATATCTTTACCAAGCCTTTAGATGAGAAGACCTTTTGTAGGCTGCGTAGTGAGCTAAATGTCTTAGATTCGCGGAACTTGGATTGAATTGTAGCATACATGTATTTATGCCTTTGATCATGTTCATTCTGCATTTTGTTGCTTATTATGGTGCTCAAGTTGTACAAACACTCCCTGGACCTCACAAGTCCGTTGCAAAGTGATGCACATGTTTAGGGGGAGACGTGTTACAACTTGACCCATTGAGACTAACCATATGCTTGAGTTTGCCTGTTTTAGTCTCAAAGGAGAATTGAAAGGGAAAAGGTGGACTTGGACCATGAAAGACTTCCACTGCACTCCGATGAGGGGTAACTTATTCCAAGTCCATCTCATTAACTCTTATTGCCATTTGCTCTTAATTGAAGATTTTGGTGAGGCAATGGGGTTAAAGGGCCACAATTGATCCCGTTTTGGTGCTTGATGCCAAAGGGGGAGAAAATAAAGGCCAAAGCAATAAATGGATCAGCTACCACTTGAGAGATTTTGAAAATAGTAGAATTGAGTGTTTGATTTGTCCAAATCTTGTCAAAGTTGGCTTCTTGTGGGGAGAAGTATTGTTTATGGAAAAAAGGGGGAGTTTTTGAAATCTTTGATCAATCTCTTTTGGAATGACTCTTTTTTTTTTGCTTAAACATGTGTGTTTAACTTAGAGATAGAGATTTGAGTTTGATTTGCAAAAACAAACCAAGTGGTGGCAAAGGATGATCCATATATGCCAAAATTGAATAAAACTTAAATTTATTTTATTTGAAGTGAGTTTGCACTTGTTCTAGTTGCTTTATGTAGTGTTGGCATAAATCACCAAAAAGGGGGAGATTGAAAGGGAAATGTGCCCTTGGGCCATTTCTAAGTATTTTGGTGATTGAGTGCCAACACATGTGTTTAATTGTGAATTTGTGTACATGGATGAACAAGGTGCAAATCATGAAGTAAAGGTATGTTTCTAAGCCTTAGTACATTGGTTTTGTGGACTAACATATTTGTCTAAGTGTTAGAAACAGAAAGAAGAAAAAGAGAAAAGGGGAGAGAATGACTTGGCTGTGTGCAGCCAAGTCCCAGCTCGGTCTGGAGCACCGGACTGTCCGGTGTGCACCGGACAGTGTCCGGTGCGCCAGGCTGACTCGGCTCGAACTGGCCGCTCTCGGGAATTCGCCGACGGCGTACGGCTAAAATTCACCGGACTGTCCGGTGTGCACCGGACTGTCCGGTGAGCCAACGGTCGGCCAGGGCCAACGGTCGGCCGCGCAATCCGCGCGAGACACGTGGCCGAGCCAACGGTCGGAAGACGGCACCGGACTGTCCGGTGTGCACCGGACTGTCCGGTGCGCCAACGGCTCGTAGATCTCCAACGGGCTGCAACGGTCGGCAGCGCCAGATAAGGAAACAAATCGGGCACCGGACAGTGTCCGGTGTGCACCGGACTGTCCGGTGCACCCGACGACAGAAGGCAAGGATGGCCTTCCGGATTTGCTCTCAACAGCTCCTAGCTGCCTTGGGGCTATAAAAGGAGCCCCTAGGCGCATGGAGGAGAGACACAAGCAACCTTTGAGCATTCTTGATCATCCACACTAAGTCTCTGCGCATTCATTTGTGTTTCTAAGTGATTCGAGCTCTGTTCTAAGTGAGAACTCTGAGATAGTCTTGTGAGCTCGATTCTTGGCCGTGTGTGTGCGCTTTTGTTGTGGATTTGTGTGTGTTGCTTCCCTCCCTTACTCTGTGCTTCTTTGTGATCATATACTTGTAAGGGCAAGAGACTCCAATTTGTGGAGATTCCTTGCAAACGGGATAGTGAAAGGAACAACAAAACACCGTGGTATTCAAGTGGGTCTTTGGACCGCTTGAGAGGGGTTGATTGCAACCCTCGTCCGTTGGGACGCCACAACGTGGAAGTAGGCAAGCATTGGCTTGGCCGAACCACGGGATAAACCACCGTGTCACCTCTGTCTTGATCTCTTGTGGTATTGTGTTTTGTTGAGACTTCACCTTAGCCACTTGGCAATAATCGTGCTAACACTTAACAAGTTTGTGGCTTAAGTTTGAAGTTTTTACAGGATCACCTATTCACCCCCCCTCTAGGTGCTCTCAGAACCCCAGGGTTATGATGGCTGGGGAGCACCGGGAGGATAAGGAGGAGGAATGTTTTGTCCGGTTTGGGCATGGTGGTGGCCTGACTCCTTCTAGTATAATCGTTAAGGTAAGGACGTGCAAGGAAAGAGAGAGATTTGGCATTCGGATCTCCCGACGGTGAGATTGTAGAAACCAGACTAGTGGGTAAAGTGTACACCTCTGCGCAGAGTTTAAAAACCTATTCGAATAGTCCGTATCCACGGATATGTATGAGTCATGGCATGGATTTGACAATTAGTGTTTTGTTTTCCAAAAAAAGTTTTTGAAAAGTGGTTTTAAAAGGTCTGGTGGTTGAGCCGTGAGCTATGGTGGACGGGAAGTCCAGTAGCTGTTTTTGAAAATGAAAACCAGTGGGAAACTGTTGAGATACCTAGATGGTTTAGTCGAGGGGATTTTGTTCTATATTGAAAAACTTCCTGCTCCTTTGGGAGAGGATGCGCTTTGAAAAATAGAAAATGTTTTACAAAATAACCCTGCATCAAATATTGCTCTTTCTGCAAAATATCCTGAGCTCCACATACTCCATGCATTATATTTGTTTTCCCCATTCCGCGGGTGAAGGTGGGCTGCTGAGTACGCAAGTACTCACCCTTGCTTATTTGCTGATCGGGTAAGAGTTACGCCTGTTCCCAACCTTGCCTGTGGCTGTTGAACCGCTGATTTGCTTCGCTGCGTATATCGGACTGCTTCAGCCCCACTCTGATGATATGTCCCGAGTTGTGGACCAACTCTTAAAGTTGATCGCCACCTTTATAGGTTTGTCTCGTTTAAGCAGATCTGGAACTATCTGATGTATAAATGTGTTTACTAGCCTCCTAGGACTAGTAATTGTATCACATTTGAGTCCCAGAGGATTGAGGTGCTTCAATCTATTTCTTCCGTCAGCTTTGTGCAAAAGAGTTATCTCGGACCGTGGTTGCAGACTTGGAAAGATTGGCACCCGTGTTACTGTGTAGGCTTGAGAAAATATTTTGTAAGACCCCTGGTGTTACTGTCACTAAAACTTGAGCATAACATCATGTGCATGGGCATATCATGTGTTTGTTACACCTAGAGTGCATTCACTAGGAAAGAATTCAAACAAGTTGTACTGATGTGTGGTTAACCCTAGGGTGGAGTACTTAACCCTAAATGGGGCTTATGGGTGAAAATGAAGCCCAAATAAGTTAAAACCTCAAAACTCATTAGGAATGAACATAAGATATCATCTTTAATATACTTTAGTGACCCTAAAACCCTAAAGTGCTAAAAACCCTGAAAAGACCCCTGGAAACCCTAAACTAGAACCCTAGGGGGCTAAGTGTAAATTTTGTGCACTTGTGGACCCAAGTGCAAAAACCAAAGTATTAGAGCACCACAAATCATATGTTTTACACATTTGAGGATTTGCAAATCAAATTATGAGATTTGGACTTATTTGCAAAAAGCACCACTTAAACCCTATAGGGTTAAGTCTGAAATTCAGTGAACTTGGAGCATCTTTGGAACGTTATATCTTTTAATCCATGAGGATTTTGTCCTAGATCAGTACATAAAGATGATAGAGCTATGATAGGAGAATAAGTTTGATTAAAAGACTCAACCCTAAAACCTAGAGGAGTTTAACGAAAACCCCCCTCAAAGTGGAGCTGTCAGACTAAGGTTCTGTAGTTTTCTGAAGATCAGTTGAGTAGGGCCGACTTTGGGACCATGTGGAGCTCGATTTAATGAGTGTTTAACTAAAACCTCTGTAACAAAGTTAAAGCTAGTTTGTAGTGGAGTAACTTTGGTACAGTCGACTTGCTAGGTTGTTGTACAAAAATCAGAGAACTAGTGTTATGAAGTTGTGCTGTCAGACACAAGTTATGCGAATTGAATAACACTGAAAACTGGATTCAGAATAGGATGGCCTCAGTGAAATGCAATCGATTTGGGAGCACTAGATCTGAGAATTTATGCAGATTTGATCCATAAATCCTATAGTAAAGTTGAAGATTGTTGTTTGGTGAACACTTCTTATTAATGGAGACTGCCTTGTTCTTAACAAGAATTAGGAGAAAGAGTGGGTGAAGGGAGGTCGGTTCAGTGAAACGATGAAGATCAGAGCGCAGGAAATATCTGAAGAACGAAGAAAAGATTTGAGGCATTGTGGATTCGGATGTGCTCGAGTGAATTGGAGGAAGGATCGACCGCGGCGAGATAACAATGAGCCGTGTCACGGTTCCACGAACTTGGCCGGAGCCTGACCAGAGATATTTCACTGATGGCCACCGTGGCTCGGTTCTTTTGTCGCCGTGTCACTTACTCCGCCATTCTACCTCACTGTGTTCCTTTGTTACGTGGTCGCCATGCGTTAACGATGTGTTTCGCGGCCGCTGATCGTTAGCCGGACCGCCGTGCCTATAAATAGCGCCATGAACCATGGCGAGGTACTCACAATTTCACCAGTGAGCTCGGTTGAAGCTAAAATTCACGGGATACTCTCCACCTCTCCCCAAATTAGTTGTGCACGGTGAATCGGTAGCCCTTTGCGACCGTATAGCCCCAGCATGACCCCCTAATTCCACCAGAGATCATCGCGACGCCGTTTTCCCCTTCTCAGACACCATTGAGCACGAATTCTCCGCGCTCCGTGGCCAGACAATCCTGGTATGATTCTGCGCTTCTGAAGTATTGTTTTAGTAGACCTGTATGCCCATGAAGCTCACCGTGGTGACCATTTGACCATTACGGGCACGATTTTGTGGGAACGCGGGCTCGACGTTGCGTTTTCCGCCGTGCGCGTGGGTAGGCCATTCTCTTAACGTGCGAGCCAAATTGATGCCCATAATGGCTCGGGGTAGGGTAGAATTTGGTGGAGCAGGTACCAACGTGTGCTCGGGCCTTCCATGGCCGTAGCGAGACCGGGGGGATGTTCGTCCTCGCCGTCGTCCGGGGTCGAGGACCTAATTTTAAAAGACACAGAAGTTTGAGGGGGCTAAGGGAAAGGTGTCAGTGACCATTAAAACCAGCCGAGGACTTCTTCTCAGATTTTTCAACCGATAGGGGCCTTTGCGCAAAGTCTACCGCGCGGTCGCGGGCGCGCCCGGATTCTGCATAGGCCTGGGCTGGTTGGGCCGGTGTCGGCCCAGTACTCTTGATGCTTTTCCTTTTTCTTTTTCTATCAGACTTAGGAAATCCGTATAAAATTTTAGAAAAATGCTAAAAATATGAGACTAATTTTGTTGGACTCCTAAATTTCTATAGTATTTTAAAAAAATATTTCTAGGATTTTTAGTCCAAACAAGGAATTATGTAGTATTTAAAAGAGCTTAAACCTATACCTTTGGAATTTTAGAAAATACTTGGTGACTCAAAAAATCACCAAACTTTTTAGATAAGCCTAATATGATATTTAGATCCTATGAGTGAAGTTTGATTTGCTTTGGACATTGTTTGATTCCTAAACCCAAAACCCTAACTCCTTAGGGTAAAACTGTGCAACCCTACTAAGGTATTGACCTAGAAAACCATAGTGTCCCTAGTGCACCGTGAAGGAAAATTGTATTCAAGACATAACTTGATATACCCTTATTGTCATTGCATTTCATAAGCATCACATGAGCATTCATGGTTATATATGGTTATGTATAGAAAACGAAGAAGAAATAGTGGTTGAAGAAGAAGAAGCTACACCACCACCTAAGAATCCACCTGCCGGGAACTGTTTTTACTTTGACATCTATGGAACAGAGCCCGACTCTCCTACAACTCAAGGCAAGCCCCAGTGCATTTGCCACCTCCTTGCTATTTCAAACTCTTTATCACTTGAATGATGCATTAGGTGATAGGAGTTGGGTGTTAAACCAATTGATGCATTTCCTCCCTTGAAACTGTTTACCATTCCTTGATTACCTGTTTTATTCAAAAAGTTTTTTTGATGCTTAGTCCTGCTTTAGAAAAACAAATGTTTTATTTTTAACAAAAGGTGATGCTTCATAGTGGATGGGATATTTTCAAAAATAAAACTTGATGGTGGATCCATCATGGCCATGATGGGTTCAATATCGGAAAAGATGTACCTCTACCAGGTACCAAACTTTGGGTTTTAAATGATAAAGCTGAGACCGGGCGGGTGACTTGCACGAGAAGAGAGTCTCGGTTTAGTGTCTCCGTTTGAGTCGGTTAAGGACCTTGTCGATGTAGGCCTGATGACCGAGGACCCTTTAACTAGTCACATACCTTGTCATGGGTAAGCTTTGCCTCAGGCAGACTAATACCAGAAAGGCCAACACACAATGGGAGTGGAGAGATGGCGAGAGTAGCGTGTACCCTCCATGGCAAGAGGCTGGACGGTGGTGTATCTGTGCTCTCGGTTGGCGTGAACCCGGTCTGGTCTTAAGAAACCCGGTGGTGAGTTGACATATGCAAGGGTTAAGTGCTACATATGTCGTGTGATTGGAGATCCTCAGCTGAGTATTAATCGATTCGGATCACCGTTACTTCTCGGGCATGAAGTCTTGGTCACAGACTTACACGTAGCATTCCAGTGAACAAGAAGGGTTGATAAAAGGATGGCTAGTATAGGCCAAGTGCTTGAACTAGGGTAGAAAGAACTCTAGTGACAGGTAATGACTTAACTTGCTAATAAAACTAGATTTTTAAGGATCCACTATTAGTAAGCATTTTTGCAAATAGAGTCTTGATTCTTGATTAAGCCTTACCTTAACTCCCTAAAGCCAGCATATCCTTGAGAGTCTTTTATTTTGACGGGTAAGACTTGCGAAAGTACACTTCGTACTCAGGGTTTTCGAACCCATGTTGTTGTAGGTGATGAAACAACAGACTTTTGTTGTTTTTGCACTAAGGTGGTGCCTAAGGATGTGGTGCCCAAGGACGAACCTCAACAGTAACGTGGTTGCGGAAGGACATGGTCCTTCTTTTTGAAAAAACAATATACTTTTATACGGGAGGGTTTTTTGCCTCCCATGGTTGTAATAATAATACTTATGCACTCTTATGACCTGGTGATGTAATAATAATAATCTTTCTATATTTTAATGAATGTAAATTAAGTTATTATAATTCGCTTCCGCTTATTGGTTTCTTCGATGTGTTGTAATATCTGCGTGAAGGGTGAAACGTTCTTGGGAAAAGTAAAGGATATCTGCGTGAAGGGTGAAACGTTCTTGGGAAAAGTAAAGGATACAGATACCAAACTTGTCGAGTGATTATGTGGATCTACAGGGTTGTTTGAGGTCCGTTGGACAAGGCAACTGTAGGTGGGCCTAATAACTTGGGAGGTTCCGTCAGATATTTCCACCCGGTTTCTTCAATCCAATGCAGCATTTGATTCTTCATCTCCCCTATGAGGCACAAATGGTGGGCCCGTGCAGGGTCGTTGGTGCTATCCAATCGAGAGATGTCTAAAGACTATTCGAAAGAAATGTAGAAATAAATGCAAAATCGAGGCTTCCATTGCAGAGGCATACTTTCTAGAGGAGGTGTCAAACTTCACAACAACTTATTATGGTGACAAACTACCGAGCGTGCATAATCCACCCCCTCGTTACAATGATGGCGTCAATGAATCGAACCTTAGCATATTTCGAGGCCAACTCGGAAGCGCAAGTGGCTCGACCACCAAGACCCTGACACATGAAGAGTGGCGGCATATCATGCTATATGTATTGACCAATCTTGAAGAGGTGACGCCATACATGGAACAATTTGTTCATGAATTCCAGCGTCGATCAAGGGACCCCACTCCACAGGAATATGACACTCTTCTTAGAAAGGGTGCGAGAAATGGATTGCCTAATTTGATTTCCTGGTTCAAACGTAAGATACGTGCTTAGTTTATCAAAGAGATCCGTCTATGAACTCAATTTAGCATCTTTTAACTTGCGAATACTTGCAGGGCCAAAGAGATCCGTCTATGAGTGCCGAGTTGAGACAAGTAGCCAACGGCTTTGCTTATAGGGTCAAGAAATATTCTGGGTATGACGTCAATGGATACCGTTTTCGCACAACAAACTACGACCGAAGTCGGCCCAATCGGAAAATAACGTGTTCTGGAGTCTTTACGCCCGGCCTTGACGATGTCGATTATTTTGGATGAATCGAAAAATATATGAGCTCAATTTTTATGGTTCCAAACCTCTTACTCCAGTGATATTCAAATGTCATTAGTTTGACCCTCAAGTGACGAGACGGACACATTCTAACCTTGGGATAGTCGAAATTCGACAAGATTCCACCTTACCAGGAGACGATGTCTATATCGTGACCCAATAGGCCACACAAGTGTATTATCTCTCATATGAGTGCCAAACGAAAGAACATCTTAAGGGTTGGGATGTTGTGTCATGGGAGATTACCTGTTCCTAACGATGAAGTTTATAATTTAGACCCGAACACATATGATGGAGAGTTCTTCCAAGAAGATGGGCTAGAAGGGCGATTTGAGATAGACTTAACCGAAGCTATCGGAATGGACGTAGATATTGAAATGGTTGTTGATGAGGAGGATGATGAGGTGCAAAATGATAATGACTTAATAATCCTTGAAGGCAATGACATTAATGACGAACTTGTGCCTTCCGATGGTGTTGACTATGAAATGGTTGATAGTGATGATGAGAGTTATGATCCGGCTAACCCCGACACATATGAAGATTATTTTTAATCGATGTAATGCTATATGACTTTTTATTTTCGTTGACCAGGGACCAGTACCTGCAGGTAAAGTCATGCATGTTTGGTACTAGTACTCCATGCATGAATTTTATTTTATCTTCTCATATGCACTTTACATGTTTATTTTGTAGATGATTCCACATTAGTGTGCCACACATCCTCTGTGTTGGGAGCAGATGGTGGATAGGTGGTGCTCGCAGGAGTGGGACAAGGCGCACAACGCTAGACGGGAACGACGTATGATGATGCAAGGTCCCTCCCACCACCAAGACAACCGAAGCCTAGGCCAATATGCAGAAGCATGGGTACGCCCTCTTTTTTATTTAGGTATATAGCACTGGACTAGATATTATTTCTAACTATCTCGTTGGTTTTCTTGCAGTCGGCGTCACATGGTGGCCGACCTTGCTCCATCTTCTCGGCCTATGCTATGGCCCATAAGGGCAAGGCGACGTCTGACGTCACCTACAACCTGGATGACGGGCCCGAGGCCTACAGCAACCCCGCCATCTACAGCCGCCTTCATGACTACACCGCTATGGCGCAAGAGGACCATGGCCCAGAATATGATCCGAGCACCGAGCAGATCGACCCCGATGTGCTCATGAGGGTCAGAGGAGGCAAGAGACATGGGCAGTACTAGATTGCCGATGGGGCATTCGACTCGTCCTCCACTCCAACTCTGTCTCAGGTGCGGGCAAGGAGCACGGGCTCGAGTCGAGCCATACGACCTCGGCATGACAGCTCAAAGCTTCGCATACAGCAACTCGAGGTTAGTGCTTCTGTAACTCGTCATTCCTTGAATTATATACCTTCTCTTTGAGTTACTATAATGTTGGCTTGTAATATTATAGACCTAGCTAGAAGGAGAGAGGAGGGAACGTGTAACACCCCGGGATCCACAAACACCCCGAGATGCTAATGGACCTCACTACCAACAACCGAACACTAAGCAAAATAAAATTTGGGAGCGCCTCCTTTGTAATTATAAGCATCACATAAGCAAAAGAGATATATCAATACAAAATGAACCATACTAATATGATATAATTCTCATCAAAGACGATTAACCACGAATGAACCAGCTTATGCCTACATCATATTTCAAAATATGAACCTCAAAAGTCAATAACCAAAGCTAATTATTTGTTTCTTTAAACAGTGTGTGCAACATGTCGCTACTTCCCACTCCCCCTGATGAGTATCAAGCACCTGCATTGAGTAATGCAAGAGTGAGATGAAACATCTCAGCAAGCAAATTGTTTTGACGAGATATTTAAACCACAAATTGAATTAATCAACATTTTAAAGGAATCACAATTAAGATCAGAAATACGTGTAGATATAGAACTCAATAGTCCCAATATAACCAATACCATCTCATTTCCTCGAACAACCACAATAGGTTGTATAACACTTCTCTGTGTCAACAATACCTGCAAATATCACTTCAATGTATGCATAGGAATGCAATGTGTAGGTCCTCTGCCTTCATACCTCTGAGAGTATAAAACCACATCATCTACAAATATCAATTCAATGAATGCATATGAATGCAATGCATATGTCCTCTGCCTTCATACCTCTAAGGGTATGTAGCCGCATCGTACCCCTCCTCGGGCAACGTACGATGCTAAGTTGTACCGGTACGGTCGGACCATAGGTCACGACAAAACTTCATATGCAAGTGAATCATGCTATGTGTATGGCATGTTGCATTTATCAATATACTTCACTTCCTTCACATACAATACAAACCTCAAATAATACTTCGTTTACCTTCAGATACAATACAAACCTCAAATAATACTTCATTTACCTTCAGGGGTGTGAATTAATCTCATGGATCATACTCGAATCATAATCATCATCAATATATGATTGAGCATCAGTATAATACAAGCAAGTAAAGCATCACCATAGAGTTCAATTATGAAAGAATTCCATAATTCTGAATATTAGAGTGCTGGCGATTAAAAAACAAGACAAAACGGTAGCAACCACCGCTACATTCACTTGCCTTCATCGAAGAAGAAAAGTGTACTAGGCATGATCCAGAGTGTAGCCACCTGCTACCGGGCATAAAACTTAGAACAAATATTTCACAAACATTTGCCAACAATCAACAAATCGCTCCTACACTTGAAACCAAGACCCGGCGGAAAGACTCCCACCCTGAACCACATGCCAAACAGCAGCAACACTGTTTGTTAATTTTTGTATCTTTAAAATTATAACAGTGGTGATATAAAACAAATACTCTAAGAGATTCAACACAAAGTACTCTACAATTTCGGTATTCAATGGATAATTAAATTCTGCCATCTATAAGTTCTAAAACATCTGACAAGATAACTGACTGAATCTGTTTCACATAGCAGTATAGTTAACTTCAAAATTCGATATCTCCCAAACTACTCAACCAAAAATTATGAAATTCTGCTGGCAGTAAGAACTTTTATCCTTCTACAAAAGTCTCCATAGTTGGAAGATCCAATTTGGCAATTTACTACATGAAACCCACCAGTGAATAGACCTGCTCATTTTTGTCAGGCAAACAGGAATAGCCATAGAAAAACAAACATAACTGGAGTTTCATAATTCATATGAATGCACTCTTTAACAATATGGAAAGTTTATGAAATTATCTACAACTTCTTTTACCAACCTAAAGTTTAATTCTGTTGATAAAATTGCCTAAAACTTAAGAGAACAGATTCTGCACAGAATTACGAGACTGAAAAACTGCTATAATCAAACTGCAATAACTTTCTGATCTAATGTCCGATTGAGGTGTTCTTCATGGCCACGGCAGTATCTGTAAATTGGCTACAACTCATAGATATACTTTTTATTTTTTTGAGGCCACTAAGACCACGGAAAACTGCCATGAACAGAAATTGTCGAATCTGCCATTCTGCAGAAACTAAATTCGAGATCAAAACCTAACCCCATATCTAATCCAACCTCTAATCCTTTAATCCCCATGATCCACAACCTCCAAAAGCCCATAATTACAGGGAGGGACAAGGATCCCATCCTTACCTAGGGTTTCCCCAAGAAAATCTGCAAGAAGAGATGGGGTAGAACATCTCCTTGATCCTCTCTTTCTCTTCAATTCAACGTGCTCCTCCTCTTCTCGATCCTTGCTGCGTAGGGGAAGATCTAGGGAGGAGGAAGCAATGGAGGGCGGCTGCAAATGGGAAGAGAGGGGCAACCAGCCAAGGGGGAAAAGGGAGGGGCGGCCAAGCCAAGGGAAAAAGGGGGAGGGTGGCAGCCAAGGGAGGGAAAAAGGGAAAGGGGTGGCCACCTAGGGTTTTGAGGGAGAAAGAAACGACGCCTCAGATGACTTCTGACTTTGCATCCAACGGCCCACAACCCTTTCCCTCATCCACGCACTGAAAATCAACTTTTGGTCAACAGTTTTTTGGGATATTACACTCTACCCCCTTAAAAAGAATTCGTCCTCGAATTCGACCACTTCAAGCAAAACACCCACGGTACCCCATATAGCACCACCATTCAAAACATGGGTCTATTATTGGTCTTAATTAACACAAGAACTTCTACCTTGGACTAAGTGTCTAAGAAAGCTACACAACCTGACATCAAACATGAAACAACATGCAAAGAAGCTCAAAGCAAGTCATAGATGCCATCAACACTACAATTTCACACCATCGAATTTGGATGCAGCTATACATCAACATCAATGTCTTAAAACAACACTCTTTTATGAAGGGGTAATATGCACTAAGCACAACCCTTACCAAATTCAACCATTCATTTTAATTAAATGGTGAAACATCCACACTAGATGAACGTATAAGAAGATCAAACACCTCACCTCAAAGCACCATGAAACAAGTAGTTCTATTGAAACTCCTAATCTTCCTAAACCTTGTTCTTGCCATCATGAAAAGATAATCATGTAATCTAACATTCTTTGCACCCCATAAAAGGGAGAAAGTCTGCAGAACTAATGGAGCAATAAAGCCAACAAGAAGCCAATAACATTCTGCGCGACACAATTCATTGATAAAATGCCAAAAGCTCCACAAAGAGCACTGACAGCACAACAACACAATACTTGGTTAACCAATGTCACTATACTTCATCCAACAACTCAACTAAGAAAAATATCCAAACTAGTAAGGTTAAACTACACATAATATAAGTCTTCATCTACTGTAGTTCAGAAACTTACATTTCATTCTATCATACGATGCACTCAGACATACAAGGTCAATAATAACCCCGTAATCCTTCACACATTTGAGAAACATCTCAAGCTGATGTAAAAACTACATCATTTAGAAATTGGCGACTAACCACACATAACCAACTCTAGGTTAGGCAATGACTTCATTCAAACCAATAGATAAGTGGTCCAATAATGGCTCACAAGCATGCATCGGGAAGAGAACCATCAGATCCTCAACGTATTAATACATAATCAGTGGATCAAGAAAATCAAAGATTTATTCTACAATTAGCATGACTAACAGGCAACCACTTCAAAACCACTTCTAGGCTTTGTGGCTACTAAAACACACAATAGAAGAGAGACATGTAAGCCATTCTGACTATGTAAAGACTTCCCCCAAAATCCATATAAAAGTACCAATATTCATTTCTTTCAGAACTGGTTTCTCGACATAAACAGTCATTCTTTGCAAAGATAGTTGGAACTATCCACCAACCGCTCAACAACTTAAATTCAAATTGATGGTTACCTTGTAACCCAAAACACGCAATTCACACTCCTCTTAGGAACATCCTCAATCAAGCATATATAACAATATTATTGTAATAAAACTCAACCATGAAAAACATGGTGAAAACAACATAGGCATACTTGTATATCACAAGCATAATAACAACTTCAATCTCAGAAAAGACCAGCGACATCAATCACATTAATAAAACAATATAAAAATTTAGAAATAAATTATATCAGACATTAAGTCATAAACAACTTACCACATCACCGTAAACGAATAGGGAGGGGTGAAATTATTGTCATATGCACTTCAAAGACACTAATATATATCAAAGATATTTGAACCCATACCCTTCCTATATGTGCAAGTGTGTCAAATTTATCTTCAAATTGCCAAGAATCTAAAGCCTATGCTTTGATACCAACTGTAACACCCCGGGATCCACAAACACCCCGAGATGCTACTGGACTTCACTACCAACAGCCGAACACTAAGCAAAATAAAATTTGGCAGCACCTCCTTTGTAATTATAAGCACCGCATAAGCAAAAGAGATATATCAATACAAAATGAACCATACTAATATAATATAATTCTCATCAAAGACGATTAACCACGAATGAACCAGCTTATGCCTACATTATATTTCGAAATATGAACCTCAAAAGTCAATAACCAAAGCTAATTATTTGGTTCTTTAAACAGTGTGTGCAACGTGCCGCTACTTCCCACTCCCCTTGATGAGTATCAAGCACCTGCATTGAGTAATGCAAGAGTGAGATGAAACATCTCAGCAAGCAAATTGTTTTAACGAGATATTTAAACCACAAATTGAATTAATCAACATTTTAAAGGAATCACAATTAAGATCAGAAATACGTGTAGATATACAACTCAATAGTCCCAATATAACCAATACCATCTCATTTTCTCGAACAACCACAATAGGTTGTATAACACTTCCCTGTGTCAACAATACCTGCAAATATCACTTCAATGTATGCATAGGAATGCAATGTGTAGGTCCTCTGCCTTCATACCTCTGAGAGTATAAAACCACATCATCTACAAATATCAATTCAATGAATGCATATGAATGCAATGCATATGTCCTCTGCCTTCATACCCCTAAGGGTATGTAGCCGCATCGTACCCCTCCTCGGGCAACGTACGATGCTAAGTTGTACCGGTACGGTCGAACCATATGTCACGACAAAACTTCATATGCAAGTGAATCATGCTATGTGTATGGCATGTTGCATTTATCAATATACTTCACTTCCTTCACATACAATACAAACCTCAAATAATACTTCGTTTACCTTCAGATACAATACAAACCTCAAATAATACTTCATTTACCTTCAGGGGTGTGAATTAATCTCATGGGTCATACTCGAATCATAATCATCATCAATATATGATTGAGAATCAGTATAATACAAGCAAGTAAAGCATCACCATAGAGTTCAATTATGAAAGAATTCCATAATTCTGAATATTAGAGTGTAGGCGATAAAAAAACAAGACAAAA
This sequence comes from Zea luxurians, assembly GCA_029449295.1. Taxonomy (NCBI): domain Eukaryota; kingdom Viridiplantae; phylum Streptophyta; class Magnoliopsida; order Poales; family Poaceae; genus Zea; species Zea luxurians. The sequence goes on along the minus strand of JAOPSE010000001.1, from coordinate 34,662,899 downwards.
CGGTAGCAACCGCCGCTACATTCACTTGTCTTCATCGAAGAAGAAAAGTGTACTAGGCATGATCCGGAGTGTAGCCACCTGCTAGCGGGCATAAAACTTAGTACAAATATTTTACAAACATTTGCCAACAATCAACAAATCGCTCCTACACTTGAAACCAAGACCCGGTGGAAAGACTCCCACCCTGAACCACATGACAAACAGCAGCCGCGCTGTTTGTTAATTTTTGTATCTTTAAAATTATAATAGAGGTGATATAAAACAAATACTCTAAGAGTATCTACACAAAGTACTCTACAACTTCGGTATTCAATGGATAATTAATTTCTGCAATCTATAAGTTCTAAAACATCTGATAAAATAACTGACTGAATCTGTTTCACATAGCAGCATAGTTAACTTCAAAATTCGATATCTCCCAAACTACTCAACCAAAAATTATGAAATTCTGCTGGAAATAAGAACTTTTATCCTTCTACAAAAGTATCCATAGTCGGAAGTGCCAATTTGGCAATTTACTAGATGAAACCCACCAGTGAATAGACCCGCTCATTTTTGTCAGGCAAACAGGAACAGCCACAGAAAAACAAACATAACTGGAGTTTCATAATTCATATGAATGCACTCTTTAACAATCTAGAAAGCTTATGAAATTATCTACAACTTTTTTTACCAACCTAAAGTTTAATTCTGTTGATAAAATTGCCTAAAACTTAAGAGAACAGATTCTACATAGAATTATGAGACTGAAAAACTGCTATAATCAAACTACAATAACTTTCTGATCTGATGTCCGATTGAGTTGTTCTTCACGGCCACGGAAATATCTACAAATTGTCTACAACTCATAGGTAGACTTTTTATTTTTTTGAGGCCACTAAGACCACGGAAAACTGCCATAAACAGAAATTGTCGAATCTGCCATTCTGCAGAAACTAAATTCGAGATCAAAACCTAACCCCATATCTAATCCAACCTCTAATCCTTTAATCCCCATGATCCACAACCTCCAAAAGCACATAATTACTGGGAGGAACAAGGATCCCGTCCTTACCTAGGGTTTCCCCAAGAAAATATGCAAGAAGAGATGGGGTAGAACATCTCCTTGATCCTCTCTTCCTCTTCAATTCAACGTGCTCCTCCTCTTCTCGATCCTTGCTGCGTAGGGGAAGATCTAGGGAGGAGGAAGCAATGTAGGGTGGCTGCAAATGGGAAGAGAGGGGAGACCAGCCAAGGGGGAAAACGGAGGGGCGGCCAAGCCAAGGGAAAAAGGGGGGTGGCAGCCAAGGGAGGGAAAAAGGGAAAAGGGGTGGCCACCTAGGGTTTTGTGGGAGAAAGAAACGACGCCTCAGATGACTTCTGACTTTGCATCCAACGGCCCACAACCCTTTCCCTCATCCACGCACCGAAAATCAACTTTTGGTCAACATTTTTTTTTGGATATTACAGTACCCCTGGCAGATCAGCAGAGGATGGCAGAGATATTTCAATACATGTAGAGCCTTGGCGCCGCACAGGGTTTCGTTCCGCCACCTCCATTGTTCCCTACAATGGACCCTGCTCTATTCCATACTCCTGTGAGTATCAAAATTGTAGTTAGATGTTGGTAATGCATCTGGTATAACACATACAATCTCTTCTCTGTGTAGGGCCAATCTGGGGCGGCATCCAACAACCCTCATGAAGCGCCCAGCCCAACACAGCACTAGTCAACCTCAATAAGAGTTATGTTTTTAGTGTTCAGACTACAAAACTTATGTTGAATACTTATGTCAGAGCTTGAGACTTATGTGTTGATACTTCTGAACTTGTGTTCATACTGTTTGTGTTGAGAACTTGTATATTAATGTTTGTGTTGGATATTTATGTCTCTGATGATATTTGTGATGTATATATGTGATATATGTGATGTATCTTTTGTTTGTTTGGATGGAATAGGAAAAACAAATAAAAAAGGTGTGCACTGGTCACTTTGCCGAGTGTTACACTCGGCAAAGAGGTGCTTTGCCAAGTGTCAGGACCATAGCACTCGGCAAAGAACCAAGACCTAGGCACCCGTATAGGTTCTTTGCCGAATATAGTGGCCCTGGCACTCGGCAAAGAGGCACACTTTGCCGAGTGCCATATAAAGCACTCGGCAAAGAACCTGACATAGGGACCCGCTGACGGATTCTTTGCCGAGTGCTGGACGGCAGACACTCGGCAAAGACGTAACTTCTTTGTCGAGTGTATTAGGAGACACTCGGCAAAGAAGTCGTCTCCGTCACCCCGGCGTCGTGACGACAGCTTTTCTTTGCTGAGTACTGCATGGCACTCGGCAAAGTCTGTGCCGAGTTCCCGAGAAAAAGTACTCGGCAAAGAAGGCTTTGCCGATGTACTGTGTGCCGAGCCCTATTTGCCGAGTGCGACACTCGGCAAAGCCTTTGCCGAGTGTTTTTCAGGATTTGCCGAGTGCTTTAGGCACTCGGCAAAGCTGTCAATTCCGGTAGTGAACTATATTTATACCAGTATATAATCCATCAATTTAAACTTTGCAAACCCCACTCAACCAAAACTCCTCCACACCTATAACCTCAACTAAATCCACCAAATAAATTGCACCTAGACTTAACACATAATCAAAACCAAAGGTTCATATCAATAGATAACCTCCTATCCCTTACTTAAATCCAATGTACAATATTATTTGGATCATCTTTCATCTCTCATCCCTCCCACTCCCTCTGACCTCACCACCCCCAGCATCCTCTCTCCCCCGTGACCCTGTCACTCCCACCCCCTCATTCACGCTATCATAACCATCGAATCATCTCCTCCCCCTCTCTAGGATCGTAGCGTTAGCATGAACTATATGTTAATAAATAAAAGGTTTGTCAATCAGTGGACAGTGGTGAGAGATGATAAAGAAAACTAAGATGAGAATCTCTATTCCTTCATTTTGTTCATGCAGGGAAATTATAGAGTTTCAAAGAAGGAATTAATATTCTATGTTTAGTGCCCAAAAAGGGGGAGATGTGTTTTCAGTGGAAAATTTTATGACAAGTCATAATTAATGGTGATGATGTATTTATCTTTGAGTAAAGGCATATATGTGAAGCATCTAGGGTCCTAAGCGGTGTTTTGGTAATTAATGACAACCATATATAAACTAATGAATTCTTAGAGATAAGAATGCAGGTTGGACCAAGGAGAGATGAGCTTTATTGAAAGTCTTGGAGACTTAGACATTGGTTGTGGAACGAATGAAGACAAAGGTATCATGTAGGATTTTACTTTTGTGAGTCACAAGGTGTTTAGTGAAGGAAATTGACCGGATTAGTAGGCTAGATAGCCATACTATCAAGAGGGATCAATGACAATTTCTTGTGTGAAACTTAGTGTCTCATAGAGCATTTAGATGTTGCATTAGCATAAGGACTAATAGTCCTTCCAAATTCGTGAGTTAAAATCTTTTCAAAAGCACATTTTGGAAAGCGGGCTAATTGTCGGTGTCGCAGACCGTCTGAGCTAGGTGGCCGAATTGTCAGCAATCAATTCAAAGATGTCTATAGAATAGTGGTCTTCGGAGTGGTTCAAAGCATTGTACTGCGAATTGTCCGGGCCTAGTGACCGGACCATCCGTAGTCCTCACCAAGGAAGATGTTGATTTATACAAGTCCCTGTGTGTTTGTGCAGACCGTTCAGTCAAGGTCATTGGACCGTCCGTAGGTGCCAAATGTTGTTTGGGCAGGGACTGTGTGTTTTTGGAGAGGTGTACTGCGGCCTATCCGAGGTTTGAGCTCGGACACTCCCAGGTCGTGGACCGTCCGACCATGATCGACGGACCGTCCATCTGTATTAAAGTCAGGTGGGCAAAGATCGAGGAGTTAATGTTGCCATGTTGCAGACCGTCCGGCTAGGGTCAATAGGTCGTCCGCTCCTGCCTTTTTTGATAGCTTTGACATGTTGCAAACAGGAAAACTAGTCGTTACTTGTACGACAAATCGTCCGGTCAAAGGCACGGATCATCCGCGAGTGCGCGAAGAGGGGGAAACTTGCCCATAACAACTAGTATTGAGTGGGGGAGGTATAAATAGAAGTGGTGCTCGTGTATGGACTCTCTTTTGGCCATTTGTAGCATACATTAAGAACATTGGAGCTTGTCATACACACTCACTCACCCACATTGCTTGATTGCATTCTTGTGAGTGATTGAGTGAATCTAGTGCATTGCATCATTGAGGTGATCTTGAGGCACTAGGTGGAACATCAAGCGATCGTCATCGACTGGTTACTCTTGAAGGTTGCCACCTCCTAGAAGGCTTGGTGGTCACTCCATCGAGCTCTTCATGAAGATTGCTTGATGTTCCACCTCCTAGAAGGCTTGAAGGAGTTGCGGGGGGGGGGGGGGGGGGGAGATTGTGACAAGTTCATGCCTACCTTGCCGAAGCAGCAAAGGTGATGTTGGGGGCCTTCATCCTCCGAAGGTCCTCAAAACATGATTTAACAATGTCTTCCAAGTGTGACATATGAACAGGTACCTTTGAACTCGGTTTAAAAGCATATACGATGTAAAAAACATGATCGTGATGAAGGCTGGAATTGCTCCGAAGCTATGTGCAGGGGAGCTTCGGCTAAAAGTTAGAAAAAGGAACTGACTTAAATGGGAAAAGGTTATCTAGTCCTCATAGAGTTGTGAGTAAGTCAATAGTAAATATAAAGGGCATGAATGTAATTTCTCACAGGCTGCGTCCTGTGCCTATAAATAGATGAACAATACCCCAGTACTGTTCACGCTGACTTGTACTCGCTTGTGCATCACGCTTGTATTTTCCTCCTCTGTCAAGTCGTAGGTACAAATGTAATTCTATATTATTTTAGTTCATCCATGATGATATAATAAAGTTGAATTAATAATGCTATATGATCATTCATATTGTCGCTTATATCTCACATGCTTCTTCTTTCGCTAACATATATTACGATGATGAAGGTACGTCCTTCATAACCTTTGTCTGAAGATCATTATATCCTAAGAGAAATAATGCTTCGAAGGACGAAGGGCATTAACCTTTAACATTTTGTGTTGCCTTGTTCTTAATTCATAGCATTTGAGAACACGTCCCCAACATTGGCGCCCACCTCCGGTGAACTCATTCGACCACCTTCGGCAAGCACTGACCTTCGTCATGCCACCGAAGAAATCTTCAGCGCCAGGGGCTGCTGCGCTGTAGCCACTGGACCCAAATCAGGAAACTCTCTCTCTCCGAGAGGCTCGAAGCCAGAATAGAAAAGCCACCAGTCGAACACTCCAGGAGGAGGAGTTGGACCAAGAGATCAGGGATATGGAAATCATCCATCAACAAGTGCAAAGGAAGAAGGAGAAGATGGCTCGGCTCGCCAATCTTTAATGGAAGATCAACGAAGCTACTGAAGAAGTGTGTCATCTTGCTCAAGATGAACAAGACCGAAGGCCCCAGCACAGGGAGCTTCGTCAGGAAGGCCTATTCAACGAAGATGGATGGTATGATGATTTTAATCATGATACCTTTACTTTTGATGATGCTTCTCCCTTGGCAGCAGAACTGTAGGCTATCCCATGGCCACAATCTTACAAGCCACCTCAGCTACCAATGTATGATGGGCACTTAGACCGAAAACAATTTCTGATGAGCTATGAGGCAACAATATCCTCATACGGAGGCAATGCAGCTGTCATGGCTAAGTCCTTCGTCATGGCAGTCCGAAACGTGGCCCAGACTTGGTATTCTTCCCTTCGACCAGGGATAATTACATCGTGGCAGAAGCTCAAGGACATGCTGGTGACCAGTTTCCAAGGCTTTCAGACGAAGCTAGTCATAGCTCAGGCCATGTTCCAATGCACGCAAGACCATGAGGAATACCTCCAGGCATATGTCCGGAGGTTCTTGCGATTGAGGGCACAAGCGCACACAGTGCCCAATGAAATTGTCATTGAGGCCATGGTTAAGGGCCTTCGGCCAGGACCTACGGCTCAGTACTTCGCCAGGAAGCCCCCACAAACTCTGGTGAAGCTGCTTTAGAAGATGGATGAGTACATCTAAGCTGACAACGACTTCCGCCAAAGAAGGGAGGAAGCTTACAGATTCTCGAAAATGACCAGGGGCTTCAGAGGAAGAATCCACCCGAGGCATGTCAGGTCAATCCATAACTCCACTCAGAGTGACGACAAAGGAAGTCTGCCTCAGAGGTCACAATACACCTCACAATCTTCGGGGCAACAGCAAAGCTCTTTCAGGCCACCAGCTCCAAGGGGCAGAGGCGCCAGGGGCTTTGAAGGAAGATTTGGGGATCAGCCTAGAAAGATCTACTGCTTATTCTGTGGTGAGGACAAGGGCCACACTACAAGAATGTGTCAAATTACCATTCAGAAGCAAAAGGAGATAGCAGAAGCCGAAGCTCGGCAGAATCAGCCGAAGCAGGTCCTGCACACTGCTTCGTGTCACTCTCCCTACATACCAGAGTATGTGGGCAATCATCCTGCAGCTTTTGTTGCTTCGGCTAGCCATCCACAGGCTTCTTGGCCACAACTCCCACCCCCACCACCACTACAACCGACCTATTCCCGAAGCCAGCAGCTAGAAGGACGCTAGCACTCTCAACAGCAACGAGAATTCAGGGAGGAATCTGAAGCTCGCACAGTCAACAGTACTGTGCCGGAATCAAAGCACATTTATTGAGAGATATCCTACCTCTGAAATATTTTTACATTCTATGTCATTTTGTTTCTCAATAAGGAACAAGTAATGTAAATTTAGTTTTAATTCCTTGTAATAGTTTCGCTTCTATTAAAATGAAATATATCTTTCTCACAGAATTACGAAGCTCAAAAATTGCCGAAGCTCAAAAAGTCGTTCCTAAGGGAATGCAGAGCTATAAAACTACTGAAGCTACAAAAAAGACGTTCCTAAGGGAGCGCAGCGTAAATTTTGATGAAGCTACAAAAAGTCGTTCCTAAGGGAGCGTAGTGTAAGTTTTCTGCTCAAAAGTCGTTCCAAAGGGAATGCAGAGCCAAATACCGCCGAAATATAAGGCGAAGAAGTTCAAAAGACATTCCTAAGGGAATGCAGAACTTACACCAAAAAGTCAACGGTGATACCACCAAAATAGAAGGCGAAGAAGTTCAAAAGACGTTCCTAAGGGGATGCAGAACTTACACCGAAAAATAAACGGCAAAGAGACTTTAGTTGTTCCTAAGGGAATGCAGAGATTGTGTTCCAAGTGTGGGAGTGTGAGTGTGTGCCTTTGGCATCAACATCATTTTGCATCATATCATTCTGCATAACATCACATCATACATCATATCGCATCAGTGGCATGAATTGAATACGAAGACGATCTTTGGAGAATGCTTAGAAAAAATGAAAATGTGCTAAGGCACAAAATAAGCTTTGAGAAATACAGCTTCATCATCCCAGTTACAAAAGAAGGGATCCCTTGTTTACGAAGCATGGATATTTTTATGAAGCATGGATCTTTTTTCTTTACGAAGCATGAAAAGAAGGGAAGGTGTTTTTTCGCCGAAGGCTCAAAAACGGTATGTATGTAAAGTTTCATGCATCGCAAAGAAATGACTTACAATAATTTACATATTAGATTCAAAGCTATACACATCAAATATTATAGTCTTGTTAGAATAAAGGTACATTGATCATCTCAAAATGTTTTTACAATAAGTGTTATTCCTCTTTGAGAACTTTCTCTGCAACTTCGTGCAGTAATTTGTTAACAACTTCATCAACAATAGATTCAGCCATATTAATGACCCCTAGTGCTTCCTTTGCTTCAGGATCGGCCAAGAGATCGAGCGATACTGACTGTGGAGATAGTTCAGCTGAAAAAAGAAAAAAAGTTAATCAGTCTGAAGCTATAAAAACAAATGCCGAAGCTCAAAGTCACGAAAACAAGACCTATACATTTTTCACGCTGTGCAACTTCTTCATCTTGTCTTGCTTTTGCTCGGGCGTCATGGATATCTTTTTCACTTTTCTTCATAATTTTGTGAGCCATCTCTCAGCCACCATTTGCCCAGATGTCATTATAAAATTTTCCACCTATTAAACTTGCTTCAACTGAGGGGTCCTTTGTATCATCTACAGAGAAGGCAGCTTTGCCTTGGGCCATGGTCTTGATATGGTCACACCCCGCCTTCTCCAAGATGGCTGAAATCCCCCGCGCGCCGGAGAATGTGCAAACATCCCCGCGATCACTTAGAATTTCTTCAAAGGATTCGGCCTCCCCACTTATCCATTCAATGACCCCTTCGGGGTCACCTTGTATGAAGTTTTCTTCGGAAGAATAGGCGCCCACATTGGCAAAACTGGTTTTTATTTTCTTCACGCGGTCCAAGGATTTTTCAAAACATTTTTCCTTGGATGTCCGAAGTTCTTCAACGTTTTTCTCGAAATGATTTGTCCAGTATTCGCTAATTCCTCGTTTAGCTTCTGCGAGTGCACATTTCTCTTTAGCTTCGGCTAGTTGCTTCCGAAGGTCTTCAATCTCAATTTTTTGGGTATCGAATTGAGTTTTGAAGCTAGTTTCATCTTCCTTTACTTTATCCACCAGTGAAAGTAGAATTTTGTCTTTTTCCGTGGCCTCGTTTCTCAGCCTGATAACCTCTGATCGGAGGTTGTTGAGAGCTATAGTGCAACTCTCGTCTTCAGCACTCTTTTGCGCCCTTAGCGCGTTGCTAAGTATTAAGCCCTTCCAGATAGAATAAAGGATTAACATAAGAATAAAAAGACTTCATTCCAGAGTCCATAAGCTTCAAAATTCACAATGTCTGTACCTTCAGACTGTTGTATGCAAGACTATCTGCGAGATCGTCCTTCATCATGGCACAAAGGCCAGCTTCGAGCTTCGGAAAACCCATACTTCTGGCCATCTCCCGGCAGACGGATAATTCTTTGTTGTCCGGGAGGCAGTACAGGAAATCATCTTCGTCCGTACCATTAAACACTAAGGCCCCCTTCGGATACTTCAGTTCTCGGGCATAGTGTTTGGCTTCAAAAATTTCTTCTTTGGATAATCATTTTCCCGAAACATGTCGAATGATATAATCAAAATTTTCGGAGAGTGCTTCGGGAGCAAGGGATTTGGATTCTTTGGCCACACTTTTCTAAAAACTATGCCAGTATCTGGAGATTTTCCCTCGGTCTTTTGCTCGGTTCCGGCGAGCTTCGTGTCAGCAAGCACTGAAGGCCCAACATCAGTTTCAGCCTCAATTACTGTAGCTTCGACTTCTACCTGCTTAATATCAGCTTCGGTTTGTGCCTTGGAAGCTTCGGCAACTTTCCTTGTAGAAGCGAGATTCAAGGTTTTGGTTGTTTCTAGCACATCCAGTACATTTACCATTATCCTCCTCTTAGGAGTTACGACAGAACCCATTTGTACCTTCGGTACTGTCACCTTTACTGGAGGGCTCAAAACCTCTGGCATCTTCGTTATTTCTTCAGTTTCTGGCTTTTCAGCCTTATCAACCTTCGTTTCAACTACCTTGACTGTAGGCACCTTCGGCATTACAGCTGGCTCTTCAGTATTCTATGTAGGTGGGGCAGTTTCTTTTGTTTCCATAACAGAAGATGTCCCTGCGCCAAACTCAGGCACCATAGCCGGTTCAATGTAACGTGGCCGGTGGGTAAGAACTTTCATCTTTTTGTCCTTCGGCATAGGCTCAGCTGGGGTGGCCGAAGCAGCAGTTTTTCTCTTTTTCCCTTGTCCCCATAGCGGGTAGCGGTAATCGGGGTAGACGAAGCCAATGGCGTCAAAAACTCTGTTCAGTCTCTTTTTTCCCCGACCACTGAAGGCTGCAGACAGCGCATTATCTTCTGTCTTGGAATATGCTCCAAGCAGTTCATCACTTGTAGCCTCGATACACTTCAGCCAATCGTCGTTCGGTTCATCAAACTTATCCCCAAACCTGAATGTATACTTCAGCCGGACCAAATCGCCTTCGTTAGAATTAGTGATGGTCTCCTTCGACATTTCCCAGCTTTCTACAAGCGGCCACACTCTGAATGCTATATGTTCTTGAATTAAATCTCTGGTACCAATGAAGGAGTAGACAGTGCTGAAGGCCTTCTGGCATGCTTCAACGGCATCATCAAGTTCGACCTTCGGCTTTTGAAGGCCGAAGCGGGACCAAATGGGGCGCATAATGACTTCCTTAATGTCTTCCCTTGCTTTCAAATCATTCTTTACATAAAACCACTCTTCCATCCAGGCCCCAGACCATCTTTTCCGAAATGTCGGCACCGGGTGGCTTGCGTTGGGGCGGGCGATAAATCCATAACAACCGAAGTTGTTGTGGTACTGTTCTTTACCCATGGCCTTCGTCTCGTATAGAAGTTTGTTCATATTGCAGAAGCACTTCGCGCTTGGCTCTATCCCTTGACTCCTTACTGCCCAGGCAAAAATCCCCATCCTTATTACGGCTTCGGGGGTGATCTGATGAAGAAAGATTTGGTAGACCTTCAGGACTTCAACTACAAACTTACTCAAAGGGAACTGAAGTCCAGCCTTGAAGAAGCTTCGGTAAATCACAACTTCATTCTCTTCAGGGGCAGGGACGTTGTCGTCTTTGCCAGCCCTCACAATAGACATATCCCGAAAGTACCTTCCTCTCATGTTCTCAAGATGACTTTGTTTGATGGTCGATTTTCCAAAGATTGTATGGTTTGGCCTCCAGGGCCGAACCTTAGAATCTTCGCCCCCACTTTCCATATCATAGCTATCACTATCACCAGTATCTTCAGACAAGCCCTCCAGTATCTCTTTAGTAATCTTCTCTGTATTTGTTTTTGCCATCGACTTGAAAAATCCAGCAATATAAGGATTCACAGTCTTTTTCTTCTCAAAAAGTTTCTCCTCTTCAGTCAGCTTCATCTCTGCAGTAACCTTCTTGTCTTGAGACATTTTTTCTTCAGAAATAGTGAAAACACGTCTTTTTAACCGAAGCTCAGAGAGCTTGAAAAACTAGCAAGCGTTAGTGAGCAAGAGCTATGAAATTGAGAAAATAAAGCAAATGGCACAAGCAGCGTATCAAATGTAGCTGGTGTGAGTTCTTATTTATACGCTCAGCACGCTCCAAATTGGGGGGCCCCGTCCGTCATTGACTGTTGCTATTCTAGCAAAGGGAAGGTGTTTTTTCGTACCTTCGACTTAAGGCCTTCATCCATGTCGCAGTCTGAATTCGTTATCTTAAACAAATTAATACTGCGAGGGGCTACTGTTGGGGGCCTTCGTCCTCCGAAGGTCTTCAAAAACGTGATTTAACAATGTCTTCCAAGTGTGACATATGAACAGGTACCTTTGAACTCAGTTTAAAAGCATATACGATGTAAAAAGCATGATCGTGACGAAAACAGGTCCTCAAAAAAGCATGATCGCAGTCCAGAAACCGGTTCAACCGGTTTTTCTGCAGCGCACACAGTAAACGCGCAGAAAACGAGGTTTGACTGCGCAGAAAAACTGATGCACTGACAGCGCGGACTGCGAGACTGACGGTGCTGACTGCGGAACAGACTGACTGCGCAGAATCCGAGACGCCGAAAACCGGTTCAACCGGTTTTTAGACCGGTTCAACCGGTTCTCACCAGAGAGAATCCGGTTGAGTGACTTACTTAGCCGATTTACTCAACCAATTTTCAGAGATAGCCCGATAGGGCCTAGTATACAAGCAATATTAATGATATGAATATTTAGGCATTAAAAGTAGGATTTCATACTTCATTTTGTTCACAAAAAAATACCTTTGAACCAATCAATCATGATTCAAATTTTATTTCTTAAGACACGTTTCGAGAATCCAAGATATTCAGTTCACTCTGAAGAAAACAAAACCTAGTCTCATCAAGAGGTTTAGTGAAGATATCGGCTAGTTGATTTTCGGTGCTTACATGGAATAGTTCGATATCTCCTTTGGCTTTATGGTCTCTCAAGAAATGATGTCTAATATATGTTTAGTTCTAGAGTGTTGCACATGATTGTTTGCTAGTTTAATGACACTCTCATTGTCACACAGTAGTGGAATTTTATTAAACTCACAACCAAAGTCTCTAAGGGTTTGCTTCATCCATAGCAACTGTGCACAACATGCACAAGCTGCTATGTACTCAGCTTCTATAGTGGAGAGTGCAACACAATTTTGTTTCTTGGAACTCCATGACACTAAGGACCGCCCAAGGAATTGGCAAGTGCCTGTAGTGCTTTTTCGATCTACTTTGCAACCGGCATAATCTGAATCAGAATAGCCAAGTAAATCAAAGAAGGAGCCTTTAGGATACCATAAGTTTTGGGGACATGTTCTCAAATGCTATGAATTAAGAACAAGGCAACATAAAATGTTAAATGTTAATGCCCTTCGTCCTTCGAAGCATTATCTCCCTTAGGATATAATGATCTTCAGACGAAGGTCATGAAGGACATACCTTCATCATCGTAGCATATGTTAATAAAAGAAGAAGTATATGAAATATAAGAGACAACATGAATGATCACATAACATTATCAATTCATCCTTATTATATTGACATGGAAAAATAGAGACAATATTGAATTACATATGTACCTTCGGCTTGACAGAAGGTAAAAAGTACAAGCGTGACGCGCAAGCGAGTACAAGTCAGCGTGAACAGTACGGGGGTACTGTTCATCTATTTATAGGCACAGGGCGCAGCCTCACTACAGTAAACTAACAAAATCCGACGGCCGCCTTATCTCCGACGGTTGTGTACGAGGCCGTCGGAGATAAGGTTATGTCCGACGGCCACAACGGGCGCTCGGAAATACGCCTTATCTCCGATGGCCTCGTACACAGCCGTCGGAGATAACCTTATCTCCGACGGCCTCGTACACAGCCGTCGGAGATAAGGCGTTTTAACGAGGATCCAAACCGTGCGCCGTTTCATTTTCACGCGCGCGCCTCCGTTTCTCTCTGCCCGTGTTCGTCACCGCCGCGCGCCCACAGCCCGTCGACGGCCGCCGCCACCGCCGCCCCGTCGCCTCGTGCTCCTCCCGTCGCCTCTTGCTCCGGCCGGCGCCGCCCCGTGCTCGTCCCCATGCTCCGGCCGCCGCCCCGTGCTCCTCCCCGTGCTCCGGCCGCCGCAGCCGCCGCCCCGTTCGCCGGTCGCTGCCGCCCCGTGCTCCGGCCGCCGCCCCGTGCTTCGGCCGCCGGCCCCGTGCGCCCGCCGTCGGCCCGTGCGCCCGTCGCCGGCCGGCTCCCCACGCCCGCTAAGTGAGCATCCTTAATTAACAATATTGTTTATTAAAATTGTATGCATGTATTAATGTATTTGATTAGAATTGTATGTATGAATGCATTTGATTGTTTAGTTTGTTATGTCCGACGGCCAAAATTTGATTACATAATTAAATTAGCTTGTTTTAGTTTATTTAGTGGTGCTTTAGATAATTTAAATTTTTAATTTCCGAGGGTAATTATTATACCCTCGGAAATAAGGTCATTTTATATGATTTGTCATCCATAACAATGTTATTTCGTATGTAATATTATATTGTGGTTTATTAGTTTAATTATTTAATAATGCACGATGATTATATTTAATCATAGTGTATCGTAGTGTGAACAAACGAAACCTAGGCGTCACCCGTTTCGGCCCAACACACCTTACAAGCGACGCATGTGAGGTATGTTGGGCCGGAATTGTCCCTTTATTGGACAGCCTCGGGGTGACCGACAGAGTCTGTGTTTATGACAAAAGCATGTGCTCCTGCTTAGTTTCGGCAGCATAACCTCTCTGTTCTCCAATTGCACCATTTTTAGGCGTGCGATTGGAGAACAGCGGGGTTATGCTGCTGAAATTTCACACGACCACATGTCTTGTCATAAACACGGCCTCGTCGGTCACTCCTGGGTGGGTTTAGGACCTATCCTTTCCTACAGATGTAGGGGCGTGATTTCTTCGTAAAAACGGATGGTCCGTGCATTACTTATCTAATTAAGTTAACGTCTCGTATCTAGTATGGAGGAGAATCGTCGATGGATGTATGAAGGTTGGAAGAAAAGAGGTGCTCTATCAAGTGAGTGGGTTGCCAAGACTGATGCTTTTCTCGACCATGCTTTTGCTCGGTCAGAGACTGGAACCGATGTTAGGTGCCCTTGTAGCAAGTGTCGGAACATTAATTTCCTTGACAGGAGGACTATGTCGATACATATTTGCAAAAACGGTTATATGCCAGGCTATGAGGTGTGGGTGCACCACGGTGAGGACCCACCTACTCGTATTGTATCGGAAGTTCAGTCACATGAAGAGGAGGACTACGATAGGATGGAAGAGATGCTTGACGATGTACGCCATGAGCTTCTAACCGTCGATTCGGAGAACCCCGGTCAACCCACCGAGTTTGAGGATCTAGCTACACCTGAGGTTCAGAAGTTCTTTGAGCTCCTTAAAGCTGCCGAAGAGCCGTTGCATGAGCACACAAAAGTGACCGTCCTTGTATTTGTGACTCGACTTATGGCTATTAAGTCTAAGTTTGCATTCTCAAACAACTGTTACAAGGAGCTTTTGAACTTGATCAGTGATGTACTTCCGGAGAATCACAAGATGCCAAAGGACATGTATCAGTCTAAAAAGCTGTTATCTGGCCTCGGTATGGACTACGAAAAAATCGATGTCTTTGAAAATAATTGTATGCTTTTCTGGAAGGAGACCGCAGGTGAGAAGGAGTGTACTGTATGTGGTGAGCGTAGATTCGTTGAGGTTGAAAACGACGATGGTTTGACCGTGACTACGAAGATTGCACGTAAGCAGCTTCGTTACATGCCTCTTATACCTCGGTTGAAACGTTTGTTCATCTCCAAGAATACAGCCAGACACATGAGGTGGCACAAAGAAGGGGTACGTGAGAATCGAAATGTCATGGTGCACCCAGCTGATACAGATGCATGGAAGGCACTAGATGCTTTTGATTCCAGCTTTGCTGATGAAGTGAGGAATGTTCGCTTCGGTTTGGCAACAGATGGTTTCTCGCCATTCAATCTAACTGCAACGTCGTACTCATGTTGGCCCGTCTTTGCTATTCCATACAACCTTCCACCAGCTCTTTGCATGAAATATGAATTTATTTTCTTGTGTCTTGTAATACCTGGTCCGGATCATCCTAGAACAAAGATCGATGTGATGATGAGGCCCCTGATTGAAGAATTGAAAATTTTGTGGGAAGGAGTCGAGGCATACGATTGTTACAAGAAACAGAAGTTCAACCTGAGAGCCGTGTTTTTATGGTCTATTCATGATTTTATGGCTTATGGTATCTTTGCTGGATGGAGTTGTCATGGGATTTTGACATGTCCGATATGTGTTGAAGACACTTCATGCTTTCGACTAAAGTTTGGTGGAAAGATATGTTACTTCGATTGCCATAGATGTTTTTTGCCAGAGGATCACCCGTTCAGGTTCGATACGAACGCTTTTAAAAAGGACACGATTGTGACGAGGGGACCACCCAAGCGTCTAAGTGGTCCAGAGATTCTCGCGAGACTTAATGATTTGAAACTAAACGAACATGGAAATCGTTTTGAAGGTTATGGAACCGAGCATAATTGGACTCACAAATGTGGTCTATGGGAACTCCCTTATATGAAAGCCTTGATTCTAATGCATAACATTGATGTCATGCACCAGGAACGAAATATGGGTGAAAGCATTATCAGCACTTGCATGAATATCACTGACAAAACAAAAGACAACCCTAAGGCAAGGAAAGACTTGGCCTTAATCTGTAGAAGACCAACTATGGAGATAGGAGAGAATCAGAAGAAGCCACGTGCTCCTTTCAGTATTAAACCTAAAAGGAAGAAACAATTGATGAAATGGTTTAAAAACTTAAAGTTCCCAGATGGTTACGCCGCGGGCTTTAGAAGGTCTGTGAATTTGAAGACGGGCAAGTTTTCTAGGTTGAAGAGTCATGACTACCACATAATAATGGAAAGACTCCTTCCTGTTATGTTTCGTGGTTTTGTAAAAAATGATGTATGGAAAGCATTAGCGGAGCTAAGCTACTTTTATAGACATCTTTGTGCCAAAGAAATAAAGAAAGAGATGATGGAGAAGCTTGAGCAACAAATACCGATTTTGGTATGCAAACTTGAAAAACTATTTCCACCAGGTTTCTTCAATCCGATGCAACATCTACTTGTTCACCTACCATACGAAGCTAAGGTAGGAGGTCCTGTGCAATATAGATGGATGTATCACATCGAAAGGACACTAAAGAAGCTACGTGCAATGGTTGGTAATAAGAGACGAGTTGAAGGGTGCATCGCTGAAGAATTCAAATATAAAGAGATAGCATCGTTCACGGGCCAGTACTTTGCAGAGGAACACAATGTCAATGCCCATACGTTGCGGTATCATGTCGACGAGCCCCCTATCAGTGATATTGAAATTTTTCAATGGAGGGGCAAAACTGTAGGACCCAGCACAACATACTGTTTCACCAACGACGAATGGAAGACTGCTTTACTCTACATGTATAACAACATGGAAGAGATGAGTCAGTTTCTCCTGTAAGTGTAAACTTTATTTTAGTCATTGCCGCTAGAATTTTTGTTGTGAGACTAAAATGTTTGTTTCCTTGTACTAACAGGGAATTTGATTCTCAAAATTGCATCTCTGGCTGTGAACGTGACCAGATTCGTCGAGAGGGAAAAGATGGGGGACTTAATTTCTTGTGTTGGTTTCGAGATTATGTAGATAAAAATGACAATATACACCCGGACCTTCGACAATTATCCCTAGGAGCAGTAACTGACAGACGTTATGGTCGGTATGATGTCAATGGTTTTAGATTCCGTTCCACAAGGTTCGAAGATGATCATCCTCTAGCAGCCACGACAAATTCCGGAGTTGTAACTAGAGCTGTCGATGATGAAGGGAAGGTGACTAATTATTATGGAGTCATTAATGATATAATCGAGTACAAGTTTTTTGGAGATAAACAACTCAAAGTGGTGTTCTTTGATTGTGATTGGTTTTCTCCAAACTCAACGCGAGAAAATCAATATGGCATGGTGGAAGTCAAACACAACGACAGATTAAAAGGCCACGACACTATAATCCTTGCCCACCAATGCGAGCAGGTGTATTATATGACATATCCATCTAAGAAAAAGGGTTTGGTTGATTGGAGGGTAGTGTACAAAGTTAATCCTCGTGAACGACTATATGCTCCTGGTGATGCTGGTTATGTTGAAAGTCAAATCGAGCACGAAGTGGGGGCTGCTGAGATTTTCCAAGACGAAGAACTTACAAGCACGTTTAATGTACAAACTGAAATGTTGGAAGAATCTTTATTAGGTGATCAAAATGATGTAGAGGTTCCTCCAAAACGAAAACGAGTGACGAGAAAGAAGAAAGCTACTTGGCGTCCATTAAATCGACGAAGCAACTAGATCCTGATTTTGATTAAGATTACGATTGACGAGTATGGAACATGATTTTATTGCATATTTTATTATTTTATTGCATATTTTATGATTTTGTTGCATATTTTATTGTCGATTTATGTACTAACTTGTTGTTGTTAAAATAGGATGTCAAAGAAAATGAAGTCTTTTGCTCGTAGTTTGCTTGGGACGAGGAGTAGCTCGAGGAGCAGCTCGAGGGGTGAGGATTCAGTTTTTCAGGGCACAGGTTCTACCATGAGCAGACGGAGAGCGCTGGCAGAACATTTGCCTCCACAAGATGTAAGTTAGTTGTTAAATTACATTATTTGAGTTACTTAATATTGTATGATGTAAGGTATTTGTTTCATAGGATGCTGAAATTGAGGAACCAGTGGTAGAGGATCATGCAAGAGATGATGTTGAAGATGATGGTGGAGATAATGTGGGAGATGATGCTGGAGACGATGCTGGGGATTCTGGGGCTGGTGGAGATTCCGCAGCTGGGTCTGGAACTTCTCGAGTTAGGAGAATGAGGAAGCTGCATTTTGTTGGACCACCTCCAGAGCTTCCACCCGAATCTCGGGTTTTGATAAAGCCTAGTGGAAAGTGAGTGACATGTCTTTGCTTAAATGTTATTGAAAGTTATGTTTTAATTTCCACATTGTTTATACTATTTCCAGGTCTTGGATCGACGACTCGTTCACAGGCACAGGACACTACAGGCAGGTGAACATGGTCCTTGGTAATCTTGTTCGTCTGCACTGGCCTGGTGTTATGACTTTGCCTACTGGCGAGTCTGTCCCCGCCACCACTTGGGAGCATTATCGCTATGGTGTCTGTAGAACGTTTGGCAACACACAGGCACTAGTTTGGGATGCATTCTGGGTATGAATTATTTATACTATTTTAGTTATTCCATACATGTTTGCTTTTATGATAACACTAATTTTTTTTGCAGAAACGGTACAAGTTGCCGGACGATGGATCATATGATATGAACGCTCGTTACGTGTTTGCGTATAACGCGAACGATGTCGTTGCAGATGCAATGTACTATGCACGAATTCAGGCTATAAAGGCATGGTACAGAGCAAATGCTGATGATCGATCGATGCCAAATACCAAGGCCGAGTGGTCATCAATTTACTTGACGGAGGAGCAATACCTAGAGGTAAATAGGTTCTTGCCTCTCAAATCGCACGAAGCCATGTATTTGCTTGCTTTATTTAAAAAATTTCATGTAGGTGTCGGTGCCGTGGATGGCCACCCGATCGGAGGGTTATCGGGCATTGTGCAGATGGTGGGCTTCCCCTGAGTTTCGTGCCATTTCCGAAAGGAACAGGGGAAACCGTGGGACCGAGTCGTTCCACAACTACGGTGGTGATGGTCATGTGAGCTTGGCTAAGCGAATGGTAAGTCACAGTTTGTTGTAACTTTTGAATTACATAGAAATGTGTCATTGTAACTTTTATGTACAGGAAGTCAAATCCGGCCGTACGCCCACGGATGTGGAGGTGTATATGCAAGGGCATAGGGGTTCTGATCCTCAGAATCCTGATGTGTTATGCACTCAGACGGCCACCGACTGTCTAGTGAGTTTTTGATACTCTATTATGTGGTTGATATTGTTTGCAAGGGCATAGGGGTTATGCACTTATATTTGGTATTGTTTGCCTCCAGGCTTCGTATGGGCAGGAGATGGTTCAACGCCATGGGCAGGAGTACGATTGGAGGAGCCAGCCAATCGACCCTCAGGCAGCATATGCTAGCGGAGGAGGACAAGCCCACGGACGGTGAGATTATTTAATTTGGATTACAAAATTTTCATCATATGCTTGCGATTCAACTGAGGCATGAGTTACTATACTAAGTGCATGGTTCACTCTTGTAGGTTGGATATTTTTGATTCTACGATTGATTCCAGAGAGCTGAGACGTCGTGGACGACAGTCCACATCGTCGTCTTCACAGTCGTCCCGTTCACGATCATCCGCCCACGACATAGAGATGGCAGTGTTGCGTCAACAGGAAGAGTACCATCAATCAGTCTTGAGGGAACAATTGGAGTACCAGAGGCAACAATCTGAGTACCAGAGGCAACAAGCCGAGTACCAGAAGAAGAGGGACGAGTATTATGCAAACCTCCAGGCCCAAAATCAAGCTCTTCTCTTGGTAAGCTGACGTAACATTTTGTAGCTTATTTTGCAAAACACTTGATGTGTATCTTATTAGCTCAACAATGACTTGTATATAATTTGTAGCAACTAGCCCAACAAGCGGGCGTCCCGATGCCGACATATGGGATGCCGCCTCTGGAGTTTGCACTGCCAATGCCAATGTTGGCGCCTCCACCTCCGCCTCCGCCTCCGTCACAATTCCCTATGGTATGTACACATATGCGTGTGTGACATGATCATAGATGTCTTATATGTTTAAATGAACAACTGAGTGGTTACTATTTTATGTGCTTGTGTTATAGGGATTTCAGACACCACCTGCTTCAGTTGCCGCACCTGGTGATGGGTCTGGTCAAGACGACACAACACATTCGTGGGTGAACAACCTTTTCAACACGCAGAGTCCAGCCGGAGGAGGTGGCTATGGATATGATTGATGTGTCGTGATGTTAATTTATGAAACACTTTGCAACACTTGTTTGTGAGACACAATGTCAGTTTGCAACAATCGTCGGACCTATATGTTGATGTTAAATTTGTGAATGTTAATATTTATGTGAGAATATTTGTGATTGTGAATACTTATTTGAATGTGTATACTTGTGATTGTGAATGTGAATGTGTATATGTGCATGAAATCTGTTTTTGTTTTGTAAATGTCAGATTTTTTAAAAAACAGAATTTTGTGTAAATTCTGTAATTTATTATGTCCGACGGCCTAGTGGTAGCCGTCGGACATAAGACTTCATTATGTCCGACGGCCTAGCGCCGGGCCATCGGATATAAGGCTTCATTATGTCCGACGGCCTAGCGCCGGGCCGTCGGACATAAGCCCGTGGGCCCCACAGGCTGACCGTTAAAACGGTTGCTGTGTATTACGTCCGACGGGCAGAGGCGGCCGTCGGACATAGTGTATATCCGACGGCTACCGTCGGATATAACGTTATTTCCGACGAATTATCGCCGACGGCTTAAAGCCGTCGGAGATAAGCTAAAGCCGTCAGACATTATCTATCTCCGACGGTTTAAGCCTTATGTCCGACGGCTTCGGCCGTCGGACATTGTTCTGTTTACTGTAGTGCCTGTGCAAAATTTTATTCATGCCCTTCATGTTTACTATTGACATTAGGACAATCTATCGAGGACTAAATAGCCTTTTCCTCTTTAAGTCGGTTCATTTTCTGCTACTGAGCCGAAGCTTTCTTACGCATAGCCTCGGAACTGGTTCGACCTTCATCCCAACCATGCTTTTCATATTGTGGACAGCTCCATCCCGATTCCGAAGGTTCCTGTACATATATTATACTTGGGGAAACATTGTTAATCATGTTTTTGAGGACCTTCGGAAGACGAAGGCCCCCAACAGTAGCCCCTCGCAGTATTAATTTGTTAAGATAACGAATTCAGTCTGTGACATGGACGAAGGCTTTAAGCCGAAGGTTCGAAAAAGCACCTTCCCTTTGTTAGAATAGCAACAGTCAATGATAGATGGGGCCCTTCAATTTGGAGTGTACTGGGCGTATAAATAGGAACTTACACCGACTGCACTTGTGTCGGGGACCATAATTAGGGGTACCCTCAAAGCTCCTAATTCTCAGCTGGTAACCCCCATCAGCACGAAGCTACAAAGGCCTGATGGGTGCGATTAAGTCAGGGATCGGTCCATTCGAGGGACTCGATCACGCTTCGCCCAAGCCTAGCCTCGGGCAAGGGCAGCCGACCCCGGAGGATCTCCGCCTCGCCCGAGGCCCCCCTCCAGTGACGAACATACTTCCGGCTTGCCCGAGGCCCTGTCTTCGCCAAGAAGCAACCCTGACCAAATCGCCGCACCGACCGACCAAATCGCAGGAGCTTTTAATGCAAAGGTGGCCTAGCACCTTTATCCTGACGCGCGCCCTTCAGTCAACAGAGCCGAAGTGACCGCAGTCACTTTGCCACTCCACTGACCGACCTGACAGAAGGACAGCGTCGCCTGCGCCGCACCGACTGCAGTGCCACTTGACAGAGTGAGGCTGACAGGCAGTCAGGCCCGACCTCAGGCACCATAGGAAGCTCCGCTCCGCCTGACCCAGGGCTCGGACTTGGGCTCAGCCCCAGAAGACGACGAACTCCGCTCCGCCTGACCCAGGGCTCGGACTTGGGCTAAGCCCCAGAAGACGGCGAACTCCGCTCTGCCTGACCCAGGGCTCGGACTTGGGCTAAGCCCCGGAAGACGGCGAACTCCGCTCCGCCCGACCCAGGGCTCGGACTTGGGCTCAGCCCCAGAAGACGACGAACTCCGCTCCACCCGACCTAGGGCTCGGACTTGGGCTAAGCCCCGGAAGACGACGAACTCCGCTACGCCCGACCTAGGGCTCGGACTTGGGCTCAGCCCCGGAAGACGACGAACACCGCTTCGCCCGACCCCAGGGCTCGGACTCAGTCCTGGCCTCAGCCGACGGTCTCCGCCTCGCCCGACCCAGGGGCTCGGACTCGACCACGACCACGAAAGACAGACTCGACCTCGACCTCGGAGGAGCCTCCACACCGCCCAACCTAGGGCACGGACCGACCACGTCGACAAGAAGCGCCATCATTACCCTACCCCAAGCTGACTCAGGCTACGGGGAACAAGACCGGCGTCCCATCTGGCTCGCTCCCCAGATAGGCAATGATGGTGCCCCGCACGCTCTGTGACGACGGCGGCTCTCAGCCCCCTTACGGAAGCAAGAGGACGTCAGCAAGGACTCGACAGCCCCGACAGCTGTCCTTCCGCCAGGCTCCAGCGCTCCTCCGACGGCCACGACAGCACACGAACCGGGTGCCAAAACCTCTCCGGCTGCCACGACGGCATGTACTTAGGGCGCTAGCTCTCCTCCGCTAGACACGTAGCACTCTGCTACACCCCCCATTGTACACCTGGATCCTCTCCTTACGCCTATAAAAGGAAGGACCAGGGCCCTCTTACAGAGGGTTGGCCGCGCGGGGACGAGGACGAGACAGGCGCTCGCTTGAAGCCGCTCGCTCCCTCTCCCGTGTGGACGCTTGTAATCCCCTACTGCAAGCGCACCCGACCTGGGCGCGGGACGAACACGAAGGCCTCAGGATTTCCACCTCTCTCACGCCTGTCTCCGGCCACCTTTCTCCCCCCTTCGCGCTCGGCCTCGCGCCGACCCATCTGGGCTGGGGCACGCGGCGACATTTCACTCGTCGGCCTAGGGACCCCCCGGTCTCGAAACGCCGATAGTTGGCGCGCCAGGTAGGGGCCTGCTGCGTGTTGACGAACAGCTTCCCGTCAAGCTCCAGATGGGCAGTCTCCAGCAACCTCTCCGGCCCGGGACGGTGCTCCGTTTCGGGAGTCTTGAGTTCATGTCCCTCGACGGCAGCTACGACATGATACTCCTTCCCCCGCCGTGCGATAGCGACAATGGCGGCCGACAGCCCGCCCGCCGGCGGCGGAATCGACGACGTCTTCCCCGCGTGGTGGAAGAACAACATTCGAGCTCACCCCGTCCTCTCCCCCGCCGACGGAGGAGGAGGCGGGGCAACCAAGGCCAAGCAGGAGGCAGCGCCTCGTCGGCTGTCGAGCGAGTCGACGGTGCCAGCTCCCCAACGGGGGGCGCGTCGGGCATCGACCTCGCGTTTGAGACGAGACGTGCGCCATCTCTCCGCAACACGCCGATTCCGAGCAAACGGACGACGCCAGCATGCTCGCGAAAGGCTTGCTGGATGTCACCTTCGTACCTGAGACGACGGAGCAGTCAGTCCCCGACGCGACTTCATCACCGCCCGTCGACCGAGAGGTACTGACCGATTCCCATCTCATGCCCCTTGGATTCAGCCTCGACCCGCCAAGCGGCTTCGCTTTGGCGGACGCTCTCGTAGAGGCGAGTCCAAACCCTCTGGGGTTTTGTGTGCGGTCACCCTGGGACCGACTGACGGACGTCTCGACCTACGGGCCCTCGGGGTCCAAGGAAGATGACGAGCCCGATGTCTGTTGGGATTTCTCTGGACTTGGTAACCCCAGTGCCATGCGGGACTTCATGACCGCATGCGATTACTGCCTTTTCGACTGTTTCGACGGAAGCCGCAGCCTCGGCGACGAGGACTGCGGCCCAAGCCGCGAATGTTTCCACGTCGATCTAGGGGGTCCCTCCGAAGGCAACCATCTCGGTATGCCGGAGGACGGTGATCTCCCTAGGCTGGTGCCTCGCGTTGACATCCTACGGGAGCTAGCTGTGGTCCCCGTTCAGGCGGGGGGCCATGACCCACAGCTCGAGCAAGTCCGCGGGGTGTAGGCCAGGCTCGACGAGGGAGCAGGAGCGCTTGAGCCGATCCGCCAGGACGTCGGGCAGGAATGGGCGGGCCAACCTCCGGCCGGAGAAATGCGTCTTCTACCCCAGGGCTTCCAGCACCGCATCGCTGATGATGCCAGGATGAGGCCGCCACCCGCTTCCAGTGGGGTTAGTCAGAACCTGGCTGCAGCAGTAATGCTTCTCCGTGCGATGCCAGAGCCATCAACCACCGAGGGGCGGCGAATCCAGGGAGAACTCAAGAATCTCCTGGAGGGCGCCGCGATCCGGCGGGCCGAAAGCTCCGCCTCCCGGAGGCAGGGGCACCCCTCGGAACATCGCGCCGCGACTTCCCGATTCATGCGGGAAGCCTCGGTCTACACCGGGCGCACGCGCAAACAGCGCCTGCGGCCCCGGGACGCCTCAGCAACGAGCACCATCACCGCGACCGTCGGGCCCGCCTCGACGAGAGGGTGCGCCGAGGCTACCACCCCAGGCGTGGGGGACGCTACGACAGCGGGGAGGATCGGAGTCCTTCGCCCGAACCACCCGGTCCATAGGCCTTCAGCCGGGCCATACGACGGGCGCCGTTCCCGACCCGGTTCCGACCCCCGGCTACTATCACAAAGTACTCGGGGGAGACGAGACCAGAGCTGTGGCTCGTGGACTACCGGCTGGCCTGCCAACTGGGTGGAACGGACGATGACAACCTCATCATCCGCAACATCCCCCTGTTCCTCTCCGACACCGCTCGCGCCTGGTTGGAGCACCTGCCTCCGGGGCAGATCTCCAACTGGGACGACCTGGTCCAAGCCTTCGCCGGCAATTTCTAGGGCACGTACGTGCGCCCTGGGAATTCCTGGGACCTCCGAAGCTGCCAACAGCAGCCGGGAGAGTCTCTCCGGGACTACATCCAGCGATTCTCGAAGCAGCGCATCGAGCTGCCCAACATCACCGATTCAGATGTCATCGGCGCGTTCCTCGCCGGCAGCACCTGCCGCGACCTGGTGAGCAAGCTGGGTCGTAAGACCCCCACCAGGGCGAGCGAGCTGATGGACATCGCCACCAAGTTCACCTCTGGCCAGGAGGCAGTCGAGGCTATCTTCCGGAAGGACAAGCAGCCCCAGGGCCGCCCACCGGAAGATGCCCCCGAGGCGTCAACTCAGCGCGGCGCCAATAAGAAGGGCAAGAAGAAGTCGCAAGCGAAACGCGACGCTGCCGACGTGGACCTTGTCGCCGCTGCCGAGTATAAGAACCCTCGGAAACCCCCCGGAGGTGCCAACCTCTTCGACAAAATGCTCAAGGAGTCGTGCCCCTATCACCAGGGGCCCGTCAAGCACACCCTTGAGGAGTGCGCCATGCTTCGGCGTCACTTCCACAGGGCCGGGCCACCCGCGGAGGGTGGCAGGGCTCGCGACGACGACAAGAAGGAAGATCACTAGGCAGGAGAGTTCCCCGAGGTCCATGACTGCTTCATGATCTACGGTGGGCAAGCGGCGAACGCCTCGGCTCGGCACTGTAAGCAAGAGCGTCGGGAGGTCTGTTCGGTGAAGGTGGCGGCGCCAGTCTACCTAGACTGGTCCGACAAGCCCATCACCTTCGACCAAGCCGACCACCCCGACCACGTGCCGAGCCCGGGGAAATACCCGCTCGTTGTCGACCCCGTCATCAGCGATGTCAGGCTCACCAAGGTCCTCATGGACGGAGGCAACAACCTCAACATCATCTACGCCGAGACCCTTGGGCTCCTGCGTGTCGATCTGTCCTCGGTCCGGGCAGGCGCTGCGCCTTTCCATGGGATCATCCCCGGGAAGCGCGTCCAGCCCCTCAGACAACTCAACCTCCCCGTCTGCTTCGGAACGCCCTCCAACTTCCGAAGGGAGACCCTAACGTTCGAGGTGGTCGGGTTCCGAGGAACCTACCACGCGGTACTGGGAAGGCCATGCTACGCGAAGTTCATGGCCGTCCCCAACTACACCTACCTCAAGCTCAAGATGTCGGGCCCCAACGGGGTCATCACCATCGGCCCCACGTACAAACACGCGTTCGAATGCGACGTGGAGTGTGTGGAGTACGCCGAGGCCCTCGCCGAGTCCGAGGCCCTCATCGCCAACCTGGAGAGCCTCTCTAAGGAGGTGCCAGACGTGGAGCGTCATGCCGGCAACTTCGAGCCAGCGGAGACGGTTAAGTCCGTCCCCCTCGACCCCAGCAGCGACGCCTCCAAGCAATTCTAGATCGGCTCCGAGCTCGATCCCAAATAGGAAGCAGTGCTCGTCGACTTTCTCCGCGCGAATGCCGACGTCTTCGCGTGGAGTCCCTCGGACATTCCCGGCATACCGAGGGATGTCGCCGAGCACTCGCTGGACATCCAAGCCGGAGCTCGACCCGTCAAGCAGCCTCTGCGCCGATTCGACGAAGAGAAGCGCAGAGCCATAGGCGAGGAGATCCACAAGCTAATGGCGGTAGGGTTCATCAAAGAGGTATTCCATCCCGAATGGCTTGCCAACCCTGTGCTTGTGAGAAAGAAAGGAGGGAAATGGCGGATGTGTGTAGACTACACTGGTCTAAACAAAGCATGTCCGAAGGTTCCCTACCCTCTGCCTCGCATCGATCAAATCGTGGATTCCACTGCTGGGTGCGAAACCCTGTCCTTCCTTGATGCCTACTCAGGGTATCACCAAATCAGGATGAAAGAGTCTGACCAGCTCGCGACTTCTTTCATCACACCCTTCGGCATGTACTGCTATGTCACCATGCCGTTCGGCTTGAGGAATGCGGGTGCGACGTACCAGCGGTGCATGAACCATGTGTTCGGCGAACACATTGGCCGGATGGTCGAGGCCTACGTCAATGACATCGTAGTCAAGACGAGGAAGGCCTCTGACCTCCTTTCTGACCTTGAAGTGACATTCCGATGTCTCAAGGCAAAAGGCGTGAAGCTTAATCCCGAAAAGTGTGTCTTCGAGGTACCCCGAGGCATGCTCTTGGGGTTCATCGTCTCCGAGCGGGGCATCGAAGCCAACCCGGAGAAGATCGCCACCATCACCAGCATGGGGCCCATCAAGGACTTGAAGGGCGTCTAGAGGTGTAATACTCAAATTTGTAAATCATGGTAATGGAGATAATTCTCTTATTTGCTTTGTTTCAATTTAACTAATCATGTGAACAACCCCATTTAAAAATAATTAAATGACTAAATGTCAACAAAACAACATGTGCATCATATTGGAGTTTTGTTTGTAGTGCATATAATAATAATAGCAACTCTATTAATCAAAATATACTAAAAAGAAAATTGAATTAGAACTCAAAAGGAGATTAGGGTTTGAAAAAGGAAAAAGGGAAATAATATATATATAAGGCAAGAGAAGCAAAATAAATCTGTAAATAAATAAAATTTATCCATGCTATGTTCACATTGAATATTTAAATGAAGACAAATTTGCCACAAACTTTGGATATAAATTGGAATTTAAATTTGAATTGAATTGGATAATTGAAATGGAAAATAGGAAAGAAAATAAAAAGAAAAAGAGAAAATCCCTACCTGGGCCGGATTACTTCATTTCGGCCCATCTCACCCTTCTCGCGCGGCCCAGCTTCCCCCACGGCGCCGACAGGCGGGGCCACCCCGTCAGCCTCCCTGCTCACATGCCCGCGCCTTCTCCCACTGGCATCCCGGGCCCACGCGGTCAGCCGTACCCATCGTCCGCGCATGCCTCGCTCTCTCTTCCCCCCCGTGAGGCTTACATGTGGGTCCCGCGTGTCATATCCTTCCTCACCGAAACGGCCGCGCGCGCGTGGAGCTCAACGGAGCGCGCGGACTCCGCGATGCTCGCCGGTGATCTCGGTACCCGTGCAACAGCCGCGAAGCGCTCCCTGTGTATAAGTACGTGGCCGCGACCCCCTCTCCTTACATCTCTCTCCCCGGGACCGAACTCTCTCCCCGTGTCTCCGTCCGCCGCCGGAGATCTCCGCCCACGGTGGCGAAACACCCTCGGCATGTGGACCTGGGGCTTCGGGGTTGCGCGTGGAGCATACACGATGGGGTGGCCATGACCAAGGAGCGTTGAAGACACCGGAATTCCTCGCCGGACTTGGGCTATCGCCTCCAAGCCGCCCTTCGCCGTGGCCAGCTACAACCAGACACCAATCCACGGTAAAGAGTACTCCATCCAGTTCGCCTTAGTCTCCTTTACGCGTTGCACCCGTCAATCTTGAGCTTGGGGCACTGGAACGACGAGTCGCGGGCGCGCCGGCGTGCCTCCGCCGCATACCGTGGGCGGCGCCGCCGTCGCGTTGGGGGAAGGATGGCGAACAACTGCTGACCGTCGATCTCCCAGAGAACGGCTCGGATTAGAACAGGCGATACCCCTTCGTGATATTAAATCGGGACCGTGGGTCTTCGATCGGACGATCCATAGGGAAATCAAACTTCATTAAATCTGTGACGCAGATCTTGGGATGAACGGTCAGGGATGCGTACCGGTTCGCAGGGCTTTGATCTAATCTGGATCATCGATTGTGGATCGGACGGTTAGGAATAACGGGTACCCCTTCGCGATGGTCATTTTTCTAAAGAGCCCTCGGGGTTTTGTGAAATCGACCCGCCATCCACCGCGGGTGTAGTTTGAGTCTTAGGTTTATTTGCACAGAGACCCCTGCACTTTTCAGTAAATGAGGCCCAGTCCAGTGAATAGGAAAATCATAGAAAATGATTTAGAAAATGATTTTTAGTGTTAAAATAAATCCAGAAACTTAATTAATTCATAACTAATTCATTTTAGCTCCAAATTGAGTCATTCCAATTCCTAAAATTTTGTAATAATATTCTCTACCATTTAGAATCACTGTTTTGACATGAACTCTGTCAGAAAATTTATTTATCATTTAATCATATTATAATCACCTTAAATCTTAGGAAATTCATAACTTGAATTCTACAACTCCAAAATTAATAATTCTTTTTCCTGTGATCTTATTTTAACATGTAGATTATTAATATGTATTTTGCATATATGTTGGTGTAATGTTAATTTTGCCTATACCATGTATGCTTGTATTGCTACGACTAGCAGTGAGGTCACGAGTCATCTGAAGATCATCCTGGTACCTGGAATCTCAAGGCCCAGGCAAGTTGTGCCCTTGATCACTTCTTTTTACCCAGCCATGTTCTGATTAATCATAATGATCTGCATAGGTTAATTTTGATGGGACCCAACAGGTTACCTAGTTTGATTATCTTTATACCTTGTTTACCACTGATCTTCCTGGGTAGTACTTGCTAGTGCTATATGTGGTCTTGGGTATGGAGATACACTATTCATGATTACACTTTTTGTTATCAGTTGTTATTTAATGTTCATGTTAAGATCATTATGTTAATTGGAACATGGAGAACCACCCGGGAAAACAGTGCTACCACAAGGGTGGAATGGGACGCCCTTGGCTGATTAATTAGGAAAGCTAGTGGAAGACTACCTTACCCGAAAGGGGCAAGGGCAGTAGGGGAGAGGTCAGTGTAGGGAGGCCCTCGGGAGGATTTTGCTGCGATGGCGGTCCTGCAAGGGATTCCTGCACTGGATCTTCCTATAAACTGTAGCGGGTTTTCGGAAGCTAGTGGAACTTTGTAAAGGCCTCGTAGTGTTACCCTGCCTCGCTTCCTTGGTAGAGGTGTATGGGATTCATGACCCCTTGGCAGATGGGTAACACGGCTTGTGGGTAAAGATGCGCAACCTCTGCAGAGTGTAAAACTGGTATACTAGCCGTGCTCACGGTCATGAGCAGCTCGGACCCTCACATGATTAAATTATGGAACTTAAACTCAATTTGTCATATGCATTGCATCGCAGGTGAAGTTGTTACTCTTGTTCTACTATTTAACTGGGTTGGTATTTACTTATACTTAGTAACTGCTAATAAAATTTTGACCAACTTTAAAAGCAATGCTCAGCTCTAACCATCTTCTTTGGTAAGCCTTACACTTCACGTGAGCTCCCACCTTTGGCGAGTTCATGCACATTATTCCCCACAACTTGTTGAGCGATGAACGTATGTGAGCTCACTCTTGCTGTCTCACATACACCACAGGTCAAGACCAGGTGCTGCAGGATGATGCTCATGGAGGATGCTGCGATGTGTTCGTGAGAGGTCTAGGTCGTCGTCTCCCAGTCAACTTTTGGGTTGCTGGACCGTTGTCTCCTTATAATGTAATTATTTATTTTGTATAGAACTCCTGTTATATATAAAGATGTGACATTCGATCCTGTGCCACTATACATCATATGTTTGAGACTTGGTCCCAGCATACCTGGTGTTTATGTTAACCCCGGGTTTTGGACCCCTAAAATCCGGGTGTTACAGAAGTGGTATCAGAGCAATGTTGACTGTAGGACGAAACCTAGATAGAACTGGACAACCATTCTCTACTTATCTTTGCTACCCTGATTCTTTCTAAACTTGTCTTAATCTTTTCTCATCTATTTCCGCTTTACTCTGATTATTCTTATCTTTTCTTTTCTAAAGACAAATGTGGATTTCACACTTTGAAATCCAGTACCTAAAGTGACCTTTAGGAATAGGAGACCTAATCCTAGGAACAAAAACAAAACTATTTTTATAAGTGTCTAAGTATTTGAATGTTTGTTCTTATGATATCTGTCTGATTTGGATCTTTGTTTGAGTATGATGAGTTGTGGAGTAATGTCCACAATTGCATCTGCATATACACATAGGTATAAAAATATATTTATAAAATAACTAAACAACCTAGATTATCCCCATTGGAACATATCTAGCTTAAGAGATTTATCTTATCCTAAAAGATCTCATTCTAACTAATTCATCTTATCTTAAAAGATTCTTCCTTATCTTAATAGATCCATCTCATCTTAAAAGATACTCATCTTATCTTGAAAAGATTTTATCCTTATCCTAATAGATTAAACTGGTCTCAAAAGATTCTATCTTATCTTTATGGATCCATCTTATCCTAATAAGCATATTTACCCTAGTCTAAAATATCAACCACGATCTAATTCAAAGTAATTAGATATTGTCTAGACTAATCCGATGATACCAATCTAGATCCCATCTAATCCAATATGATCCAATCTAAAGTGAGTTATTTAATAAATTAGTTAGTACTAGTGAAATAGATTAGACCTTACCCCTATACAAAAAAAATGTGTTAACCTAAATGGTGCCATAGACTAACTTGACCATATGCAACTACCTTACCCATCCAATAGATGCATAATCCCTCTGTGTTAACCTAATAGAGCTTCTGATCTACCTACACCATATACCCCATCCTATTTCAAAAGATTCTAACATATCCTAACAAGATATATCTTACCCTGATAAACCTATCTAACTTAAACTAGTCTAATCTAGATCATATCTAATTTAATATGGTCTAATCTAGTGTGAGTTACTTAATGCTGGTAGAAAAGATAAGGCCATACTCCTAAATTACTTAAACCTAATTTGGAAACTTATATCAACTTGGCCATACCCAACAACTTGACCTATATAACAAGTTACATAACAACCCAACCAATAGAGTAATGATGGATTGCATAGTCTATCAACCCCTACCTAAAACAAACTTGTAACCTACATCATGTAGTCTATCTCATCCATACCTATGTTAACCATATTCCCCAGCCAATAATATACACTAACTCCTAATCAATGAGATAAGACCAAAGAGGATGATCAACTTCATCAAGGAAGGATGAACACCAACCCAAGTCCTCAAGAATCAAGTAAGGTCACCAAGATGAGTCAAGATCCACAATCTTGGATGAAGTTTTTCCTATCCTACTCTTTCTTACCCAAACCTATATATGCCCTAAAGACATCTTCTATCCTACATAATAAAGTGGACATACCTATATTACCCATACTCTCCTATCACTTACTAATAATAAAAAGAGAGACTCTTGATTTTGAACTAATTAGAAACTAAAAGCTAGATTTCAAATCACTCTTCCTATATCCTCTTTCTTACAAATCTCGAGGACGAGATTATTTTTAAGGGGGGTAGGATTTGTAATACTCAAATTTGTAAATCATGGTAATGGAGATAATTCTCTTATTTGCTTTGTTTCAATTTAACTAATCATGTGAACAACCCCATTTAAAAATAATTAAATGACTAAATGTCAACAAAACAACATGTGCATCATATTGGAGTTTTGTTTGTAGTGCATATAATAATAATAGCAACTCTATTAATCAAAATATACTAAAAAGAAAATTGAATTAGAACTCAAAAGGAGATTAGGGTTTGAAAAAGGAAAAAGGGAAATAATATATATATAAGGCAAGAGAAGCAAAATAAATCTGTAAATAAATAAAATTTATCCATGCTATGTTCACATTGAATATTTAAATGAAGACAAATTTGCCACAAACTTTGGATATAAATTGGAATTTAAATTTGAATTGAATTGGATAATTGAAATGGAAAATAGGAAAGAAAATAAAAAGAAAAAGAGAAAATCCCTACCTGGGCCGGATTACTTCATTTCGGCCCATCTCACCCTTCTCGCGCGGCCCAGCTTCCCCCACGGCGCCGACAGGCGGGGCCACCCCGTCAGCCTCCCTGCTCACATGCCCGCGCCTTCTCCCACTGGCATCCCGGGCCCACGCGGTCAGCCGTACCCATCGTCCGCGCATGCCTCGCTCTCTCTTCCCCCCCGTGAGGCTTACATGTGGGTCCCGCGTGTCATATCCTTCCTCACCGAAACGGCCGCGCGCGCGTGGAGCTCAACGGAGCGCGCGGACTCCGCGATGCTCGCCGGTGATCTCGGTACCCGTGCAACAGCCGCGAAGCGCTCCCTGTGTATAAGTACGTGGCCGCGACCCCCTCTCCTTACATCTCTCTCCCCGGGACCGAACTCTCTCCCCGTGTCTCCGTCCGCCGCCGGAGATCTCCGCCCACGGTGGCGAAACACCCTCGGCATGTGGACCTGGGGCTTCGGGGTTGCGCGTGGAGCATACACGATGGGGTGGCCATGACCAAGGAGCGTTGAAGACACCGGAATTCCTCGCCGGACTTGGGCTATCGCCTCCAAGCCGCCCTTCGCCGTGGCCAGCTACAACCAGACACCAATCCACGGTAAAGAGTACTCCATCCAGTTCGCCTTAGTCTCCTTTACGCGTTGCACCCGTCAATCTTGAGCTTGGGGCACTGGAACGACGAGTCGCGGGCGCGCCGGCGTGCCTCCGCCGCATACCGTGGGCGGCGCCGCCGTCGCGTTGGGGGAAGGATGGCGAACAACTGCTGACCGTCGATCTCCCAGAGAACGGCTCGGATTAGAACAGGCGATACCCCTTCGTGATATTAAATCGGGACCGTGGGTCTTCGATCGGACGATCCATAGGGAAATCAAACTTCATTAAATCTGTGACGCAGATCTTGGGATGAACGGTCAGGGATGCGTACCGGTTCGCAGGGCTTTGATCTAATCTGGATCATCGATTGTGGATCGGACGGTTAGGAATAACGGGTACCCCTTCGCGATGGTCATTTTTCTAAAGAGCCCTCGGGGTTTTGTGAAATCGACCCGCCATCCACCGCGGGTGTAGTTTGAGTCTTAGGTTTATTTGCACAGAGACCCCTGCACTTTTCAGTAAATGAGGCCCAGTCCAGTGAATAGGAAAATCATAGAAAATGATTTAGAAAATGATTTTTAGTGTTAAAATAAATCCAGAAACTTAATTAATTCATAACTAATTCATTTTAGCTCCAAATTGAGTCATTCCAATTCCTAAAATTTTGTAATAATATTCTCTACCATTTAGAATCACTGTTTTGACATGAACTCTGTCAGAAAATTTATTTATCATTTAATCATATTATAATCACCTTAAATCTTAGGAAATTCATAACTTGAATTCTACAACTCCAAAATTAATAATTCTTTTTCCTGTGATCTTATTTTAACATGTAGATTATTAATATGTATTTTGCATATATGTTGGTGTAATGTTAATTTTGCCTATACCATGTATGCTTGTATTGCTACGACTAGCAGTGAGGTCACGAGTCATCTGAAGATCATCCTGGTACCTGGAATCTCAAGGCCCAGGCAAGTTGTGCCCTTGATCACTTCTTTTTACCCAGCCATGTTCTGATTAATCATAATGATCTGCATAGGTTAATTTTGATGGGACCCAACAGGTTACCTAGTTTGATTATCTTTATACCTTGTTTACCACTGATCTTCCTGGGTAGTACTTGCTAGTGCTATATGTGGTCTTGGGTATGGAGATACACTATTCATGATTACACTTTTTGTTATCAGTTGTTATTTAATGTTCATGTTAAGATCATTATGTTAATTGGAACATGGAGAACCACCCGGGAAAACAGTGCTACCACAAGGGTGGAATGGGACGCCCTTGGCTGATTAATTAGGAAAGCTAGTGGAAGACTACCTTACCCGAAAGGGGCAAGGGCAGTAGGGGAGAGGTCAGTGTAGGGAGGCCCTCGGGAGGATTTTGCTGCGATGGCGGTCCTGCAAGGGATTCCTGCACTGGATCTTCCTATAAACTGTAGCGGGTTTTCGGAAGCTAGTGGAACTTTGTAAAGGCCTCGTAGTGTTACCCTGCCTCGCTTCCTTGGTAGAGGTGTATGGGATTCATGACCCCTTGGCAGATGGGTAACACGGCTTGTGGGTAAAGATGCGCAACCTCTGCAGAGTGTAAAACTGGTATACTAGCCGTGCTCACGGTCATGAGCAGCTCGGACCCTCACATGATTAAATTATGGAACTTAAACTCAATTTGTCATATGCATTGCATCGCAGGTGAAGTTGTTACTCTTGTTCTACTATTTAACTGGGTTGGTATTTACTTATACTTAGTAACTGCTAATAAAATTTTGACCAACTTTAAAAGCAATGCACAGCTCTAACCATCTTCTTTGGTAAGCCTTACACTTCACGTGAGCTCCCACCTTTGGCGAGTTCATGCACATTATTCCCCACAACTTGTTGAGCGATGAACGTATGTGAGCTCACTCTTGCTGTCTCACATACACCACAGGTCAAGACCAGGTGCTGCAGGATGATGCTCATGGAGGATGCTGCGATGTGTTCGTGAGAGGTCTAGGTCGTCGTCTCCCAGTCAACTTTTGGGTTGCTGGACCGTTGTCTCCTTATAATGTAATTATTTATTTTGTATAGAACTCCTGTTATATATAAAGATGTGACATTCGATCCTGTGCCACTATACATCATATGTTTGAGACTTGGTCCCAGCATACCTGGTGTTTATGTTAACCCCGGGTTTTGGACCCCTAAAATCCGGGTGTTACAAGAGGGTCATGGGATGTCTCGCGGCTCTGAGCCGCTTCATCTCACGCCTCGGCGAAACAGGTTTGCCTCTGTACCGCCTCTTAAGGAAGGCCGAGAGCTTCACTTGGACCCCTGAGGCCGAGGAAGCCCTCGGGAACCTGAAGGCGCTCCTCACGAATGCGCCTATCTTGGTGCCCCCAGCTGCCGGAGAAGCCCTCTTGATCTACGTCGCCGCGACCACTCAGGTGGTTAGCGCCGCGATTGTGGTCGAGAGACAAGAAGAGGGGCATGCATTGCCCGTTCAGAGGCCAGTCTACTTCATCAGCGAGGTACTGTCTGAAACCAAGATCCGCTACCCACAAGTTCAGAATCTGCTATACGCGGTGATCCTGACACGGCGGAAGCTGCGACACTACTTCGAGTCTCATCTGGTAACTGTGGTGTCATCCTTCCCCCTGGGGGAGATCATCCAGTGCCGAGAGGCCTCGGGTAGGATTGCAAAGTGGGCGGTGGAAATTATGGGCGAAGCAATCTCGTTCGCCCCTCGGAAGGCCATCAAGTCCCAGGTCTTGGCCGACTTCGTGGCTGAATGGGTCGACACCCAGCTCCCAACAGCTCCGATCCAGCCAGAGCTCTGGACCATGTTCTTCGACGGGTCGCTGATGAAGACGGGAACCGGCGCAGGTCTACTCTTCATCTCGCCCCTCGGGAAGCACCTACGCTACGTGCTACGCCTCCATTTCCCGGCGTCCAACAATGTGGCTGAGTACGAGGCTCTGGTCAACGGGTTGTGGATCGCCATCGAGCTGGGGGTCCGACACCTCGACGCTCACGGTGACTCGCAGCTCGTCATCGACCAAGTCATGAAGAACTCCCACTGCCGCGACCTAAAGATGGAGGCCTACTGCGATGAGGTTCGGTGCTTGGAAGACAAGTTCTATGGGCTCAAGCTCAACCACATCGCCCGGCGCTACAACGAGACTGCGGACGAGCTGGCTAAAATAGCCTCGGGGCGAACAACGGTTCCCCCGGACGTCTTCTCTCGAGACCTGCATCAACCCTCCATCAAGATCGACGACACGCCCGAGCCCGAGGCACCCTCGGCCCAGCCCGAGGTACCCTCTGCTCAGTCCGAGGCATCTTCAGCACGGCCCGAGGCACCCTCAGCCCGGCCCGAGCCACCCTCGGTTCAGCCCTCGGCACCCTCGGCACCCGAGGGTGAGGCACTGCGCGTCGAGGAGGAGCGAAGTGGGGTCACGCCTAATCAAAACTGGCAGACCCCGTACCTGCAATATCTCCACCGAGGAGAGCTACCCCTCGACCAAGCCGAGGCTCGGCGGTTGGCGCGACGCGCCAAGTCGTTCGTCTTGCTGGGAGATGGGAAGGAGCTCTACCACCGCAGCCCCTCAGGCATCCTCCAGCGATGCGTCTCCATCGCCGAAGGTCAGGAACTCCTACGAGAGATACACTCGGGGGCTTGCGGCCATCACGTAGCACCTCGAGCCCTTGTTGGAAACGCCTTCCGACAATGTTTCTACTGGCCGACGGCGGTGGCCGACGCCACTAGAATTGTCCGCACCTGCGAAGGGTGTCAGTTCTACACAAGGCAGACCCACCTGCCTACCCAGGCTCTACAGACGATACCCATCACCTGGCCTTTTGCTGTGTGGGGTCTGGACCTCGTCGGCCCCTTGCAGAAGGCACCCAGAGGCTACACGCACCTGTTGGTCGCCATCGACAAATTCTCCAAGTGGATCGAGGTCCGACCCCTAAACCGCATCAGGTCCGAGCAGGCGGTGGCGTTCTTCACCAACATCATCCATCGCTTCGGGGTCCCGAACTCCATCATCACCGACAACGGCACCCAGTTCACCGGCAGAAAGTTCCTGGACTTCTGCGAGGATCACCACATCTGGGTGGACTGGGCCGCCATGGCTCACCCCATGACGAATGGGCAAGTAGAGCGTGCCAACGGCATGATTCTACAAGGACTCAAGCCTCGGATCTACAAAGACCTCAACAATTTCGGCAAGCGATGGATGAAAGAACTCCCCTCGGTGGTCTGGAGCCTGAGGACAACGCCGAGCCGAGCCACGGGCTTCACGCCGTTCTTTCTAGTCTATGGGGCCGAGGCCATCTTGCCCACAGACGTAGAATACGGTTCCCTGAGGACGAGGGCCTACGCCGACCAAAGCAACCAAGCTAGTTGAGAAGACTCGCTGGACCAACTGGAAGAGGCTCGGGACAAGGCCTTGCTGCACTCGGTGCGGTACCAGCAGTCCCTGCGATGCTACCACGCCCGAGGGGTCCGGTCCTGAGACCTCCAGGTGGGCGACCTGGTGCTTCGGCTGCGACAAGACGCCCGAGGGCGGCACAAGCTCACGCCCCCCTAGGAGGGGCCGTTCGTCATCGCCAAAGTTCTGAAGCCCGGAACGTACAAGCTGGCCAACAGTCAAGGCGAGGTCTACAGCAACGCTTGGAACATCCAACAGCTACGTCGCTTCTACCCTTAAGATGTTTTCAAGTTGTTCATATACCTCGCTCCCACGCAAAGTTTAGTCATCAAGGAAGGGTCGGCTTGCCTCGGCAAAGCCCGACCCTCCCTCGGGGGCTAAAAGGGGGGAACCCCCTCTGCGTCGAATTTTTTCCTCGAAAAAAGATCCTTTCTGCCAGAATGTCTTTCGTGCTTTTCGACTACTTCGAAAGTGGATCCCGAAAACGACGGAGTACACGTAAGCAGCCAAGGCTGACCGAGCCGAGGGACTCCTACGCCTTCGGGATACGGATACCTCACTCATCACCTTCTGCGATAAGTAACTCACGTTCGGATAAGTGATTCCGCGGACCGAACAAGTCTTCACGTTCGAAAGCTCCTCTGTCGAAGCGATTCTTCGAGCCTTCTCGACTGCGTCGGTGACCCTATGGACGGGTAAGAGTGCGCGTAAGCGGCAAGGCCGACCGAGCCGAGGGACTCCTATGCCTCCGGGATACGGATACCTCACTCATCACCTTCCGCGAGAAGCAACTCTCGCTCACACAGACAATTCTGTTACCGACGAAAAAGTCCAGATACTCGAAACAAGAGGAAAAGAAATGCAGCTTTACAACACGGCGAGGGTGTGTTTGGGCCTCGGCGGCCGCAGAAAACACACACTACAAGATAATCCGATCCTGCAGGCTCGGATCGTGACGGTTGAAGGGAGCAGCAGCACCCTCGGCGTCAGCTACACCTTCGGCGAGGTCCGACCTGGCCTCGAACGGCGACGCAGTCCGAGGGTCTCCACTCTAAAGGACGACTTCGTCATCACGCCCGGGCCATCGCCGCCCGGGTCTTCTTCGAGAATCCGACCCGAGCAGGCGGCTCGGCTGGTCACCCCGAGGCCTCGGCCAGCTGTCCCCCGAAGACATCAGCCCGGCCCGAGGCCTCGGCAGATCAACTCCGGCATCGGTCCCGCTAACGGACGACCCGGCTAGGCTCCGGCCGACCAAGTCTTCTTTTCGAGCCAACTCTGCCTCTGCCCGTGCTGACACCGCTACCCCTAGCCTCGGCTCATCGAAGAGCGGCCGAAGGGTTCCTTTAACTAAGCAAGAGAAGCCTCGGACAGCAAGGCTGACCGAGCCGAGGGACTCCTACGCCTCCGGGATACGGATACCTCACTCGTCACCTATACACGGGGCAACCCACGCTTGGTGAAGTGGTTCAGACAACCAACAGGCGAGTCTTAGTGCTTGAAAATGAGGAAAAACACGGCTCCGTGCCCAAAATTACATACATGTTCAGGCCTCGACAGCCACAATGAACAAAAACACTAGCATTCAAAGTGCCATTACAAACGGAACTCCGGTTCCACCTCCGCAGGTACGAACAACCCCACTCGACGTGGGGGGGGGGCCTGTGGAGCAACAGAAGACCGACGAACGGCGCGCCGTCACCCGCTCCAGCAGCGGCGACGACGACGACTTCTGCTCCAGGGGGCCGAACAGCGACAGCAATGACCTCAAGGCGGATGCTGCTGCCAGGAGGCCCCCACCCATGCCCAAACTCGTGAGGCAAGGACGGGCAGAAGGCCGTAGAGTTGGAGGTCGGTCCGTAGGCGGCCCCGGCTATCTCGTCGGCGGAAGAACCTCTTCCAGCTGCCGTGGCGGGAGCCGGCGCCGAGAGCGGCTCCGAAGCCACTCGGGTCCGAGAGCCAGGCACGCGGCAGCTGCCAGCGCCACGGACGGCAACCGCCCTTCCCCCCGATCACTGAGGGAAGGAGCGGGCCACCGCC
The DNA here is from genome assembly GCA_029449295.1 of Zea luxurians. Taxonomy (NCBI): domain Eukaryota; kingdom Viridiplantae; phylum Streptophyta; class Magnoliopsida; order Poales; family Poaceae; genus Zea; species Zea luxurians. The sequence goes on along the minus strand of JAOPSE010000001.1, from coordinate 34,623,444 downwards.
CACGCAGGGGCCAACCCCAACTCGGCACACTCCCCTCCCCAGCCCTGGTGATGAAAATCCTTGAGGCTAAGGGAGGGGCAGAGGCCGCAACCCGGCTTGCTTTCCCCCGCCATCGAACTGGAGGTCACCATCTTGGGTGACCGCCGGCAGAGGGGTGCAGCCGGGCTGCATGATGAAAATCCTTGAAGCCGAACGATGGCTGAAAGGTACCAACTCCCACGGAGTTGCGTTCCCCCAACGACAAGGCGGAAGGACTGCAGGCATCCCCCATCTGGGGGCTCGGAAGGTGGAAAGACACGATGCATAAGGGAGCACGAAGACATGGTCACCTTTCATGGGGGTCACCCTCCTTTTAAAGGCGACTCTCCCTACTTGCGTCCCCAGCCGGCGTGGGCTAAGTCTTCTCCAACACGCTCCAAGGTCCTCCCCCTACGGCGCGGGAGCTGGGTCCCACGTGTCATGCAAGCTGGCCCAGAGCAGAAGAAGCCAAACCGCCGCGCGCGGTGCATGCAACCGCCCAGCGGTTACAAGCGGCTCTCCACTTTTGCCCAGACCAGCGGGCGAAAGGGCGGGCAGCCATGCTGGCGGCATGCAACCGCGCCAAGTGGGCGCACTTCTCCGACTTCCAACACGCCCAGCATGGAGGCCCAGGCCCACGCGTCATGCAACCGGCGCGCCGGATGCCACGTGCGAGCAACTGCACCGCCGCCCGCGCCACTACCGCGCCTCCTCGACTGCGGAACCAATACCGCGACTCGAGGCGACCTAGCGCACGACCCAGCAGCGCCAGCCTGGCGCGACGGTCAATGCGGCCGAAAATGGGCCGACAGTAATGGCGGTGGCAGGCGAGCAGGAGCAGCGGTCACGTTGTCAGCCAAGCTTACGTCCCATCCGGGGGCAGCGAGAGAACCCTCTCTCACGGCATGAAGACGACGCGCCCGTGTTTCGTTCCTCGAACGGCCTGCGCACGCGCAACGGTCGCCCCGCGAACCACTCGCCCTGTCGCATTAACTCCGCGGCGGGACAGGCAGCGCCTCTGGCAGGGGAAGCGAGCGACGCTTCGCCTTCGCCATAATGACCGCGTCAAAAAAGGTACGCCAAGTCGTTCAAATTCCGCATCCTTTTCCTTTTCCTCTTTCTCTCTCTTACAACAGGGACCGGGAAAGGGGGATACCCCGAAAAGGATCCTTCCCCGTGAAGGAACCAGGCTCCGAGCCTCCCTACTGATCAGAGGTTCGAAGGCTGGCCCCTCGAAGGGGTTCAACAGCCGCCTCAAAGCGCGTGGGCTCCACACCCACTACTGGTCAAAGGTTCGAAGGCCGGCCCCTCGGAAGGGTTCAACGACCGCCTCAGGCTACTCGGGCTCCGCGCCCACTACTGATCAGGGGTTCGAAGACTGGCCCTCGAGGGTTCACGGCCGCCTCAGACGCAGAGCGAGGGATGACCATGGGTACGTTCGATACATAACCAAGGCTCGGGCTGCGCTCCCGAGGTACCCTAGGACATTTCCGAGACCAGCGGGAACGATCTTGTAACAGAATCCCATCAGAGGGAGGCATCGAGCCCTCGGACCCTGTCGACAGGGGACCGGGTCCGGCAGATCACCCAAAGGTACTTTTGGGCGCACCTCTGGGCCTCTAGCCGACCCCTAGCAAATGGGGCACGAACGTCCGCTCGGATTACCCGCCAGCAGCTCACCGGAGACACCATGTTTGGTGCCCCCCGAGGGCAACATGGCGCTTCCCCCCTCCTCCTTGCAGAAAGGCGACGCAGGGGCGTATGTTAAAAAGTCGAGTCTGTCCCTGATCGTCCTCTCGCCCTGCGCAGAGGCTCGGGGGCTGCTCTCGCAAACCCGGCTCCGGCCAAACCATTGACAGCGTCAACATACCAGCCCGAGAACTTGGGACCCGACCGTGCACCCGGGCTACGGCCAGCTCGCATGAGGGAACGACCAGACCAGCCGAAGCATTACGCAAGGCATTAAGACCTCGGAGGAGTCAAACCACTCCTCCGAGGCCTTGGGGGCTACACCCGGCGGGTGCGCTCGCGCGCACCCACCGGAACAAAACGCAACCGAGAAAGGCTGGTCCCCTTGCAAAAAAGTGCGACAAAAGCCTCCAAGCGAGTGTTAACACTCCCTTCGAGGCTCGGGGGCTACTGTCGGGGACCATAATTAGGGGTACCCTCAAAGCTCCTAATTCTCAGCTGGTAACCCCCATCAGCACGAAGCTGCAAAGGCCTGATGGGTGCGATTAAGTCAGGGATCGGTCCAATCGAGGGACTCGATCACGCCTCGCCCGAGCCTAGCCTCGGGCAAGGGCAGCCGACCCCTGAGGATCTTCGCCTCGCCCGAGGCCCCCTCCAGCGACGAACATACTTCCGGCTTGCCCGAGGCCCTGTCTTCTCCAAGAAGCAACCCTGACCAAATCGCCGCACCGACCGACCAAATCGCAGGAGCATTTAATGCAAAGGTGGCCTGACACCTTTATCCTGATGTGCGCCCTTCAGTCAACAGAGCCGAAGTGACCGCAGTCACTTCGCCGCTCCACTGACCGACCTGACAGAAGGACAGCGCCGCCTGCGCCGCACCGACTGCAGAGCCACTTGACAGAGTGAGGCTGATAGGCAGTCAGGCCCGACCTCAGGCACCATAGGAAGCTCCGCTCCGCCCGACCCAGGGCTCCGACTTGGGCTCAGCCTCAGAAGACGATGAACTCCGCTTCGCCCGACCCAGGGCTCGGACTTGGGCTAAGCCCCGGAAGACGGCGAACTCCGCTCCGCCCGACCCAGGGCTTGGACTTGGGCTAAGCCCCGGAAGACGGTGAACTCCGCTCCGCCCGACCCAGGGCTCGGACTTGGGCTCATCTCCAGAAGACGACGAACTCCGCTCCGCCCGACCCAGGGCTCAGACTTGGGCTAAGCCCCGGAAGACGACGAACTCCGCTACGCCCGACCCAGGGCTCAGACTTGGGCTCAGCCCCAGAAGACAACGAACACCGCTTCGCCCGACCCTAGGGCTCGGACTCAGCCCTGGCCTCAGCCGACGGTCTCCGCCTCGCCCGACCCAGGGGCTCGGACTCGACCACAGCCACGGAAGACAGACTCGACCTCGACCTCGGAGGAGCCTCCACACCGCCCAACCTAGGGCGCGGACCGACCACGTCGACCGGAAGCGCCATCATTAACCTACCCCAAGCCGACTCAGGCTACGGGGAACAAGACCGGCGTCCCATCTGGCTCGCTCTGCCAGATAGGCAATGATGGCGCCCCGCACGCTCTGTGACGGCGGCGGCTCTCAGCCCCCTTACGGAAGCAAGAGGACGTCAGCAAGGACTCGACAGCCCCGACAGCTGTCCTTCCGCCAGGCTCCAGCGCTCCTCCGATGGCCACGACACCACACGAACCGGGTGCCAAAACCTCTCCGGCTGCCACGACGACATGTACTTAGGGCGCTAGCTCTCCTCCGCTAGACACGTAGCACTCTGCTACACCCCCATTGTACACCTGGATCCTCTCCTTACGCCTATAAAAGGAAGGACCAGGGCCCTCTTACAGAGGGTTGGCCGCGCGGGGACGAGGACGAGACAGGCGCTCGCTTGAAGCCGCTCGCTCCCTCTCCCACGTGGACGCTTGTAATCCCCTACTGCAAGCGCACCCGACCTGGGCGCGGGACGAACACGAAGGCCGCGGGATTTCCACCTCTCTCACGCCTGTCTCCGGCCACCTTTCTCCCCCCTTCGCGCTCGGCTTCGCGTCGACCCATCTGGGCTGGGGCACGCGGCGACATTTCACTCGTTGGCCCAGGGACCCCCGGTCTCGAAACGCCGACAACTTGATACACTAGTTGTGCCATTTGCCTTATTTTCTCAATTTCATAGCTCTTGCTCACTAATGCTTGCTAGTCTTTCAAGCTTTCTGAGCTTCGGTTAAAAAGACGCATTTTCATCATTTCTGAAGGAGAAATATCTCAAGACAAGAAGGTTGCTGCTGAGACGAAGCTAACTGAAGAGGAGAAGCTTTTTGAGGAGAAGGCTGTGAATCCTTACATTGCTGGATTTATCGAGTCAATGGCAAAAACAAATACAGAGAAGATTACTAAGGAGATACTGGAGGGCCTATCTGAAGATACTTGTGACAGTGATAGTTATGATGCGAAAAGTGGTGGCAAAGATTCTGAGGATCGGCCCTGGAGACCAAGTCATTCGATTTTCGGAAAATCGACCATCAAACAAAGTCATCTTGAGAACATGAGAGGAAGATAATTTCGGGATATGTCTATTGTAAGGGCTGGCGGAGACAACAACGTCCCTGCCCCTGAAGAAAATGAAGTTGTGATTTACCAAAGCTTCTTCAAAGCTGGGCTTCGGTTCCCACTGAGCAGGTTCGTAGTTGAAGTGCTGAAAACCTACCAAATCTTCCTTCATCAGATGACCCCCGAAGCCATATTGAGGATGGGAGTCTTCGTTTGGGCAGTAAGGAGCCAAGGGCTAGAGCCAAGCGCGAAGTGCTTCTGCAGCATGCATGAACTTCTATATGAGACGAAGGCCATGGGTAAAGAACAGTACCACAACAACTTCGGTTGTTATGGATTTATCGCCCGTCCCAACGCAAGCCACCCAGTGCCAACATTTCGGAAGAGATGGCCCAGAGCTTGGATGGAGGAATGGTTTTGTGACACCCCAGTGTCACCTAGGGTTTCTTCCTTGAGCTAATCCAAACTATTATCACATGTAAACCTAATGAAGGGATAAACCTCAAAGATGAGAACAAAGATTTATAATGAGTCTTCTCAAACTCTCCTTAATCTTGTCATGAATCTTAAGGAAGGAAAAATCTCAAACCCTAATTAATCCTAAGTGAACCAATTAAGCATAAAGGGTAATTGGGAGAAAATCTTGGGGGAAGAATACAAATTTTGGTAAAAGCCAAATTACAAAGTTTTAGTCCACCAAATAACCAACAAATCATAGTAAGAAAGTTTGGCCATTTGGTTTTTCCAAAACTCCCAAATCAGCCCTTGGACCAAGGTTCTATGGGGAAATTCAGAATTCAGAATTCTGAATTTCAGAACCCTTTTTCAAGATCAAATGCGTTCTCTGTTTTTCAAAACTCAAAACCCAGAAGTCCACATATCAAAGTAGTGCCAAATTTCCTTGAACACGCTCTGGAAAAATTTGAACTCGGGACCAGACAATCTGACACTGGCACCTTGGTGACGCTACAACTCTCTGTGCCTAGCCTAAAACCGCGCGACATCCATACACAAAAGACAAAGCACTGTCAGGTGAACAAATCCTTCACAGCGATCTTGCCCAAATTCGTGAAGATTTGTGCCCAATCGGCGTTAGAACATGGGCAGAAGAAACGGTTCCACGTGTTCGACCGTGGCTGACACCCCCGGTTCACGCCCGTTCGCGCACCCGCGCTACCCAGTGCACGCCCGCGCGCGCTCGCCGGTCCACGGCCGCCCGTGCACAGCGCCGTGCCTATAAAGCATCCCCGAGCCTCGGCCATACCTCCCCTCGCGCTCACAAGTCCTGCCCGAGCCAAAGATTACCGGAATTCGCCCCGAGCACGCCGCGCCACCGCCCGCCAAGCTTTCCGAGCCTCGGCCACCGTGGCCAGCTCCCTCCAGTCACCTCCAAGCCGCGCCAACCACTCGGTTAGCTTCACCATTAGCCCATGAAGCTTTCCAAGTCCTCGGACCCGACAGAACTTCACCGGAGGCCCGAGATAGCCCTCGCCGGACTTCGGTCGCCCGCCTCCGCGCGTGGACCGAGCATTCCGGTAAGCCATTTTCAAATTCCTTGCACCCACGTCTTCCCTAGCACCCAGTGGAGCTCTCTGACCCATTTGATTGAACTATCGTGCCGTGAGTAAGCCGGATTCCTCGCCGCTGACAAGCATCTCTGCTGCGCACGTGGATCGGCCGACTCCGACCATCCCCGACGGCGACCCGCACATTGTCGTGATCCTCGAGACCTCCCCTACGTCCTCGACCACCTCAATAGAGCAGCCTCGCCGCCGGTAAGCCCCTCCGCCCTTTTCTCCGCCGCGGGTACTGTTTAATTGGGGAAAGGACCGCGGGTTCGATTTCCAGAAACCCTAAGGGGTTTTCTGCAGAGTCGTAGACTCAAATGAATAGTGCCCCGGGGACCTGTCTGTAATTCCTTTAAGAACTTTCGCCAGGGACCCCAGCGCAAAACTGCTTTTCTTTAAACCATTTCTAATTAATCTTAATATTGAGCAGAAGACTTAGGAAATTCATAACTTGAGAAATATTTAACCAAAATTTGTCAAACCAATTTTGCTGGATTCTAAATATTATGGACTATCAATTAAAAATATTGAACCCTATGCCTTCTGTTCTAAATTTTAGAGTTTGGAATTAAAAACAGAAACTGACCAAACCCTATTTAATTAAAGAAAGTTTGTTATACTTCTGTGCTAGGCTTGAGAAAATTTGTAGATGTTCAAACCCCAATTAGACACTTTTTAAAAATACTAGACACACCAGTATTGGAAGTTTAAGTATAGTTATCCAATAAAAGCCATTTTTGCCCAAAACTTAAGAAAATCAAAGAAATATTAGAAAATAAGGAGCAATAAATGAAATTATTTTTCCTAGCCTACTTAAGTAACAGAGAATCTAGGAAAAATAAAGGGACCCCTAGTCCAGAACAGAATCAAGGTGAAATGTTTTATTTAGCATTATTCCAACTAGAAAACAATTATTGGAATTATGAAAACAAATCCAAAATTGTTAATAAAAATCCAGTGGACTTATAACCACTAGAACCCCACTAAAAAAATGATAACCACCCAGCCCATCATTTTAAGTAGGGTAAACAAATAAAACTTGATATTGGGTCCTATTCCAAATAAATCATGAGAAACCCAAAAATAATGCAATAATGGGCAAATAAAATTATACTAGATCAATGATGAGATAAGCCACCAGAGAAAAATGCAAAACCCAATTGAAGGCTGCAAATCAATACCATTGCCAATACTTCATGAAAAAGGCCATTTAATCCAAATAATTCCTACCACCTTTCCTTAAACAAAAAGATGCCAAACTTCAGAATGATTGCTCATGCACAAAAAAGAAGCTAGGAAAAATTAGAAATCTGTTGTTTGATATTTTCCAAATATAGTGGTAGTAGAAAGCACCCCTTTGGCTAGAAACTTTGAAAATCATAATAAAAATAACTAGTAAGCATTAATGGCTAGAAATTTGTGCAAAGTCATGTTATAACATCTAGATGCCAGCAAAAATATGTCTTAAGGAATAACCCTCTGTTAAAAAGGAGCCATAGTTCAAAACACCCCTCCTGCCCTAATATTTGATAATTTTATCCAGAACGAACTACTTACTTTTTTAACCCCAAATTTTGAGACAGAGAATTATACACCAGTAATAAGCCACTGTATTGTTTTTAGAATTTTTGGAAATTTATTAATATAACATGTAGTTCAAACCCACCCTAAAAGCATAAAGGAAATAAGAAGAAGAAAGGAAAATAATAAACCTCGCTCCAATAAGTTCAACTAGAAATCTTATTAACTTCTCACTAAGACATTAAAAGGAAATCAGTGGAACACCAAAATAGACTTACCACTTAAATTAACTAATCTTGACCCTAATTTGCTAAGTGTACCACAAGAATCTGTTGTAGCAAGATTAAACTCTACCTGATTTAAGTAGATTAGTCACCATCAAAGTTAATTGCTAAATTACATATCATATCATGCATGTATCTTACTCATTGCATTCATTAGACTGCAATCTAGCTAACGGAGAGTACGTGCTCATCCCCGAGCAAGGAGTTGTCCACCAGGAAGACCAGGAGCAAGCTCCCGAGACTGCCACTGAGGATCTCCCCGCAGCCCCAGCTATTGAAGACAAGCCCCGGTTTTATGCATAACCGTATTTATATATGCTACTTTACTACACTTAATGTCTGTAGGCTTGTGATGTGCACATAAGTGTAGGAATTGCTTGAAACCTGTAGTTGCATGAACTTAGGATTCCTTTTTGAGATGAATACTAGTATGCTAGGTCGAGTAGCTGCTTGCTAAACAGGATCTCGGTAGAGGTCGAGTGATTTTTCTAGCACTCGCGCGAGGTCAGGAATTGATTGTATTCATCTTGATAACGGGATCTATGATGGTCTATGGACTTGGATCTAGGGAGGATGCCTTGTCTATGAGACGGGAAAAGAATTAAGGATTAATGTGTGGATACCTGAGTCAAGAGTTTGAACGTGCTAAGCACATGTCGGGAAATATGGTAATCGGTAAACCTAGTACCTGAGTGAAGCCGAGCGTGGACTTTATCCCTCACTCGTCCTGAGACTGGGTCTCCCATGCTAGCTATGGTGGGTACAAATGCGGTCACTGCACTGTGGCAGCTGGGGTCAGTGGAGCATTGTATGCCAAGGCGGTGAGCCCTGACCGTGAACGGGGAATCGATGGGGACGGTTGACATGTGTGGGGACGAAGTGCCCTGACATGTCGTGTGTTTAGGTTTACCTTGCAAGGATAAAAACTCGATTCGAATCGTCTGCTTCTCGCAGCTAATGAGACTGCTTGACCCCTTTTACTACATTGAGTAAGAAGTGAAATGAGGTTTACATGAGATAACTTGTTGATTGTACTAAATGCTCGTTACCATGTATGCTTAGAAAGAGCCAACTTAGCTAATCTAATGAGGCTAGAAATTGAAAAGCTAAAACTTGATTTTAGATACAGCTAGTGCTTTTGGAAAACCAAACCCCTCAGCCAAACAGCTGCATGGTCTAGAGGTAGAGGAGTAGTTTCCTCACACCGAGTAAGTCTAGCTGAGTATTAGTATACTCAGCCTTGCTTGTGCCATAATTTTGTAGGTACGCTTCAGGACATGGTTGATAGTGTGACTTGTCCTACTACCCTGCCACCGGGTTGGACGGTCGAGTGGGATGCTGCTCCAGCAGGAGAGGAGCAAGAGGAGTAGTGGGCTAGGCCTTGCCCGATTCCTCGCTACCGACGATATCGATTATCCGCTACATTTTATTTTGTGAACTTTTATTCGCTACTTGAAAAACTCTGATCTATGTAATAATTCAGTACTTTAATTTGAGGTTTTCCTGTTTTATTGTATTTCTTCTGTGACTCACCTTCGTGTGAGATTGTGGTATTTGATCCTGGTTAAGTGGCTTTATCAGACTAGATCTGAGGGACTGACGGGTTATTCCGATTTAAGTGTGTTACGGCCCCTGAGGCGTGACTTAGGCACTTAAGCTGGAATAATTCGGGCGGTTCTGCCACAGCTGGTATCAGAGCAAATACCACCACAGAGAAGGACAATAAACCATGAATACCAATTTTCAAAATCTAAAACTTGCTTAGAAACTGATAAGAATCGTCAGAACTAGAACGCTAGACCTAGGACGAAAGGCCTTAGGGATAGTGGGAGAAATAGGTGGCTAAGTAAGTAGGCCCTGTGGGCCAGTATTTAGATTTTTAAAAGGATGCCCTAGGAGCACCCTTTATTTCGGAGAGGAGCCGTTATTTTTTTCAGCATGCATGCATTATAAAATTTGAAGGATTAAGAATTAAAGCAGTAAAAATTGGAGCTAACCCGCTTCTTTTCAAACCATCCAGGCTCTTTATTTTTCTTCCTTCCACCATAATCTTTACATCTGATACCCTTCCGCAGATGAATTCACCCACCCCCGCCAGCGGATGAGACACTCGTGTCAGCTCTGACTTCCTCTCTCACGATGGCTTTCCTTTCATCCTGTGGGAAGTGCTTATCTCCGCTGGTTACCCTACACCCCCTTTGTACACGGTGCAGTTGTATGAGGAGCATCGGGTACCTCGTTGCCGAGTCTGGCTGACTTTGGAGGCTCATCCCCTTCAGCCGGGTTGGCGTTCTCTTGACTCTGAGACAATTTGATTCAGGGCGGACGACACCACTGAAGCAGCAGCCATGAAGACTCTGACGACTTTCTGTGGCTACCATCCCCTGGAGATGGTGATGCACCCCTTGGGACTTTTCCCTGTTGAGAAGAAGGATGACCCCAATGTGGTGTAACCATGTGAGCCACGTGAAAGATGTGTGGGCAATGTATCCTAACTTGGTTGGGAGGGTCACTGTTCAGTGCATGAGTGCGCTGTACCGCCTCCAGACCCTTCAGAGCGACGCTATGGCACATCTTGCTAACATCGCTCAAACCACCAAGCTCACCCTTGACAGCCGAGAAGATTTTGTGGTCGACTTCTCCTCTGAGTTGGTGGAGAAGGATCTACAGGTGGAAAGGCTGAGCCAGCGCATTACCACCTTGGAGCAGCAGGTGGAGATCCGAGACAACACTATTGATGTCTTGGAGAATCAGCTCCACGATGTGCAGCAGGAACTCGAAGAAGCTAATGACCACTTGGACATGCACCACTTGGAGATGGAGGCCAATGAAGCCGGAAGCGAGGGAGAAGAGGATCCCGAGGAGTTAGGACCAGCCCCTGGTGCCAATGGGACTACCTCCGCGATGCCCCCTTCACCCGCATCCAGTGTCGCTTCCACCGCTCAGGGTTGACGAGTCATTTTGACGTCTCAGAGGATAGAAACCTACGCGAGCTTAGTTACTGGCATATTTTGGACTAGGCTTACGGGTACTTTCCCCTAATTGATGTAACCCTTGAGGACTTTTGAGATATGTGGGATGTTGTAGCCATATTATCTTCATTTCGAACTTAATGTTATCATTATGGCAATTTTATTTCCATATAAGATGATATCATGTCGTTTGAAATTGCGAGTTGGGATAACAATGGCGACAATCTCTGTTTTTAGATGGCAGCTAGGCAGCGTCGCGGGCATAACGAGCAGGTTCCCCTGCCATCTCCTCCAGCTCCCACAGTGCAGGAGCTGATGGCCCAGCAGAATGAGATTCTGCGACAGCTCTTGCAGCGCCAGCCCCACCCCCAACAGCATGGTGGAGGCCAGCATCAGCAACCTCCGGCAGCGGCAACCTACCAGGAGTTCCTGAGCACGCAGCCACCCTTGTTCACCAAGGCAGAGGATCCGTTGGACGCTGACGTGTGGCTTCGCGTCGTTGAGTCCAAGTTTCCCCTCCTCACGGGAGACTACCCTGATGATGCCAAGGCTTGCTTTGCCGCGTAGCAGCTTCGTGGCCCTGCTCGGACATGGTGGGACCACTTCTGTGCTATGCTACCCGCTGATCGTGAAGTGTCTTGGGAGGAATTCAAGACTGCTTTTAGAGGGCACCACATCCCAGTTGGAATTCTTGATTGCAAGTTGAATGAATTTCTGGCACTCAATCAAGGAACCCGCACGGTCTTGCAGTATGCTCAGGCCTTCAACGACCTATGCCAGTATGCAGGTTACCATGCTGATTCTGATGAGAAGAAGAGAGACCGCTTCCGCAGGGGTCTCAACACCAAGCTGCGGGAACGTCTCAACACTGTCCGTGCTGATAGCTTCAATGAGTTGGTCAACCTGGCCATCTCCCAGGAGGACTGTATTATAGCTCACCGGGCAGAGAAGAAGAGAAAGGCACCAATCATCCGCTCAGGCCCAGAGGTTCAGGATTGTTTCTCACAATCAGAGCAGGGGATTTCAGCAGTAGGCAGGCAGATGGGTGATCAGGCCACCTCAGCAGCAGCAGCCGGCACCCAACCGCTTTCTAGCTCCCGCCCCAAGGAACAATCAGCCTTCACAGTAACAGTAGTTCCACTAGGGCAATGGGAACAAGTGCTTCACTTGTGGTAATGTGGGCCACTATGCCAAGAACTGCCCCAGAAATCAGCAGAGGCAGATGCCAGCACCAAGTCAAGACAAGGGGAGGAAGCAAAAGGTGAAAGTCAGACAAGGGAAGCTCAACTCCACTACTCTGGAGGAGTTACCTGAGGGAGCCCCCATCATGACTGGTACCTTTTCAGTTTTTAATCAACCTACTTTATATCTGTTTGATTCTGGTGCATCTCATAGTTTCATTAGCCAGAAGTTCAGTGCTAAATGCCAATTGCCTTTCTGTCATGCAAAAGGGTCATTTATGATAGCCACACCTGGGGGTAAAACTGTAACCAACCAATTATTCTGAAGTGTGCCTATTCAACTGGGAAGCCACATTATCAAAACCACCCTTCTTGTTTTGGGTTTGGAAAGTGTGGATATTATTCTGGGCACTAATTAGATGACCCTGCACCAAGTAGTGCTTGATGTAGCCAGCCGCATCGTGGAAATCAATTCCCCGTTCTGTGGGAGTTTCACCTTAATTTTGCCCAGTCAAGGTTCTACTCAGTCATGTGTTTTCTCTATGACGGAGTTACCTCTGAAGAAGATTCCAGTGGTCTGTGAGTATGCAGATGTCTTTCCTGATGAATTGCCAGGAATGCCACCAGACCGGGACATTGAATTTGCCATCGAGTTGCAACTGGGAACGACACCCATTTCCAAGAGGCCTTACCGGATGCCACCCACTGAGTTGGCAGAATTGAAGAAGCAATTGCAAGAGTTGCTGGAGAAGGGATTTATTCGCCCAAGTACTTCGCCTTGGGATGTCCAGCCTTGTTTGTGAAGAAGAAGGATGAAAGCTTGAGGCTGTGTATAGATTACCGCCCTCTTAATGTGGTGACTATCAAGAACAAGTATCCTTTGCCTCGTATTGATGTTCTTTTTGATCAGTTGGTCAGAGCCAAAGTGTTTTCCAAGATAGACCTTCGCTCCGGCTATCATCAGATCAAGATACGGGCAAGTGATATTCCGAAGACGGCTTTCTCAACCAGATATGGGCTATATGAGTTCTTGGTGATGTCTTTCGGGCTGACAAATGCACCAGCATATTTCATGTATCTGATGAATTCTGTTTTCATGCCTAAATTGGACAAATTCGTAGTGGTTTTCATCGATGACATTTTGGTGTACTCAAAGAACAAAGAAGAACATGTCGGGCATTTGCATGTAGTGCTTCAACATCTACGAGAGCACCACCTTTATGCCAAGTTGTCAAAATGTGATTTTGGCTAAAGGAGATCAAATTCTTGGGTCACACTATCTCTCAAGCTGGTATAGCTGTTGATCCTGATAAAGTGCAGGAGGTGATGAACTGGAAGCCACCCACGACTGTCCGTCAGATTCGGAGTTTTCTGGGATTAGCTGGTTATTACCGAAGATTCGTTCCGGATTTCTCTCGAATTGTGAAGCCCATAACTGAGTTGTTGAAGAAATAAGCCAAGTTTGTTTGGGGTCAGAAGTGCGAAGATGTCTTCCATGCATTGAGGCAACATCTGACCACAGCACCAGTGTTAGCGCAACCCGATAGCAGCAAGCCATTTGATGTGTATTGTGATGCCTCTGGCACTGGACTAGGTTGTCTGTTGATGTAAGACAACCGAGTCATTGCTTATGCATCAAGAGCACTTAGGCCTCATGAGCAAAATTATCCTACTCATGACCTGGAGTTAGCAGCGGTGGTTCATGCATTAAAAATGTGGAGACACTATTTAATGGGAACCCACTACAACATCTTCACTGATCATAAGAGCCTTAAGTATATCTTTACTTAGGCTGATCTCAACATGAGGCAGAGAAGATGGCTAGAGCTGATCAAGGATTATGACCTAGAGGTACATTATCACCCAGGGAAGGCCAATGTGGTAGCAGATGCCTTGAGTCGGAAGTTGCAATGTAACTGTGTTTTGATGGATTCTTGTATTGACACCCTGTGTGATGAGTGGAGCAAGATGAAAATTGAAGTAATTCCTTCTGGTGCTTTGTCTCACATTTCTGTTGAGCCAGCTTTGCAAGACCAGATCATAATGGCCCAGCTCAGTGACAAGGGAGTGCAGATTATCAAGGAGAATCTCCATCAGAAGACCGAGAAGTATAAATGTTTCCGCCAAGATGGAAAGGGTATATTGTGGTTTGAAAGTAGATTGGTGGTTCCTAAAAATAAGGATCTCAAGAAGAAAATCTTGGATGAGGCCCATCTCTCCAAATTCTCCATGCATCCAGGGAGCACCAAAATGTACCATGATCTGAAGCCCTTGTATTGGTGGACCAGAATGAAGAGGGAGATAGCCCGATATGTGTCGGAATGTGACACCTGTCAGAGGATAAAGGCAAGCCACTTGAAATCAGCTGGAGCTTTGCAGCCCCTATCTATACCTTTGTGGAAATGGGATGACATCAGCACGGATTTCATCGTGGGTCTACCCAACACCTCTCGTCATCATGATTCGATTTTGGTTATTGTGGACCGCCTGACGAAAGTGGCACATTTTCTCCCCGTGCACACCACTGATAAGGCTCAAAAGTATGCAGAGTTGTACATTGACCGGATTGTGTGTTTGCACGGATTGCCCAGGACCATTGTTTCTGACCGAGGAGCCACGTTTGTTGCCAGATTTTGGGAACAACTGCAAGAGTCTTTGGGAACCAAGCTAATCAGAAGTCTAGCTTACCACCCACAGACTGATGGTCAGACCGAGAGGGTAAATCAAATTCTTGAAGATATGCTGAGAGCTTGTGCAATCGATTGTGGCAAGAACTGGGATAAGAACCTCTCCTTGGCAGAGTTTGCTTATAACAATAGTTATCAATCCAGCCTAAGGATGGCACCCTTTGAAGCTCTCTATGGGAGAAGATGCAGAACACCACTCAATTGGTCTCAGCCTGGAGAAAGAGAAGTTTTCGGACCTGACTTAGTGACTGAAGCCGAAAGGAAGGTCAAACTAATCAGGAAGAATCTAGAAGCTGCTCAGGCCAGGCAAAAGAGTTACCATGATAAGAGAAGGAAACCTCTCTAGTTCGAGGTGGGAGATTTCGTTTATCTAAAAGTATCACCCACCAAGGGAGTGCAGAGGTTTGGGATCAAAGGCAAGTTAGCCCCTTGCTACATTGGACCTTATGAGATCATAGAGGCATGTGGACCCGTGGCATACAAGTTGAAGTTACCTCCAGAAATGTCTACCATCCATAGTGTGTTCCATGTATCTCAACTGAAGAAGTGTGTTCGATTGTCGACTGAGATCATAGCGGAACCAGAATTGGAGATAGAGCCATATCTATCGTACCAAGAGTACCCTTCCAAGATTCTAGATTGCAAAGAAAGATCAACTCGAGCAAAATTGATCAAGATGTATAAGATCCAATGCAGTAATCACTCAGAGGAAGAGGCTACTTGGGAGACTGAAGAATTTCTGCGTTCCAACTTTCCTGATTATCTGCCTAAGGAAATTGGTACGTATTCATGCCCAACCCCTCCTCCTGCCCTTCGAATCTAAATTTCAGTAATATAATCTTAAATTGGGAAGAATAAGTTATAAAACAAAATTCAAAAGGACTTCCTTCTGAAGTTGCAAAGAGAATGACATTCGAAGAGCAGTTTGCCTTAATAAAGAAAGCATCCGCTTCGAGTAAGTCTCACCCTTCGCTTCACCTCGGTAGGACTCCGACCCGAATCTCGGGACGAGATTACTTTAAGGGGGGAAGGCTGTGACACCCCAGTGTCACCTAGGGTTTCTTCCTTGAGCTAACCCAAACTATTATCACATGTAAACCTAATGAAGGGATAAACCTCAAAGATGAGAACAAAGATTTATAATGAGTCTTCTCAAACTCTCCTTAATCTTGTCATGAATCTTAAGGAAGGAAAAATCTCAAACCCTAATTAATCCTAAGTGAACCAATTAAGCATAAAGGGTAATTGGGAGAAGATCTTGGGCGAAGAATACAAATTTTGGTAAAAACCAAATTACAAAGTTTTAGTTCACCAAATAACCAACAAATCATACTAAGAAAGTTTGGCCATTTGGTTTTTCCAAAATCCCCAAATCAGCCCTTGGACCAAGGTCCTATGGGGAAATTCAGAATTCATAATTCTAAATTTCAGAATCCTTTTTCAAGATCAAATGCGTTCTTTGTTTTTCAAAACTCAAAACCCAGAAGTCCAAATATCAAATTAGTGCCAAATTTCCTTGAACACGCCCTGGAAAAATTTGAACTCAAACCAAATTCATTTGGCATGGTTTTGGCACCGTTTGACCTCGGGACCAGGCAATCTGACACTGGCACCTTGGTGACGCTACAACTCTCTGTCTCTAGCCTAAAATCGCGCGACATCCATACACAAAAGACAAAGCACTGTCAGGGGAACAAATCCTTCACAGCGATCTTGCCCAAATTCGCAAAGATTTGCGCCCAATCGGCGTTAGAACTCGGGCAGAAGCAACGATTCCACGTGTTTGACCATGGCTGACACCCCCGGTTCACGCCCGTTCGCACACCCGCGCTCCCCAATGCATGCCCGCGCACGCTCGCCGGTCCACGGCCGCCCGTGCACAGCGCCGTGCCTATAAAGCAGCCCCGAGCCTCGGCCATACCTCCGCGCGCGCTCACAAGTCCTGCCCGAGCCAAAGATCACCGGAATTCGCCCCGAGCACGCCGCGCCACCGCCCGCCAAGCTTTCCGAGCCTCGGCCACCGTGGCCAGCTCCCTCCAGTCGCTTCCAATCCACGCCAACCACTCAGTTAGCTTCACCATTAGCCCGTGAAGCTTTCAAAGTCCTCGGACCCGGCAGAACTTCACCGGAGGCCCGAGATCACCCTCGCCGGACTTCGGTCGCCCGCCGCCGCGCGTGGACCGAGCATTTTGGTAAGCCATTTTCAAATTCCTTGCACCCACGTCTTCCCTAGCACCCAGTGGAGCTCTCTGACCCGTTTGATTGAACTATCACGCCGTGAGTAGGCCGGATTCCTCGCCGCCGACGAGCATCTCCGCCTGCGCACGTGGACCGGCCGACTCCGACCATCCCCGACGGTGACCCGCACATCGCCGTGATCCTCGAGACCTCTCCTACGTCCTCGACCACCTCACCAGAGCAGCCTCACCGCTGGTAAGCCCCTCCGCCCTTTTCTCCACCGCGGGTACTGTTTAATTGGGGAAAGGACCGCGGGTTCAATTTCCAGAAACCCTAGGGGGTTTTCTGCAGAGCCGTAGACTCAAATGAATAGTGCCCCGGGGACCTGTCTGTAATTCCTTTAAGAAGTTTCGACAGGGACCCCAACGCAAACTGCTTTTCTTTAAACCATTTCTAATTAATCTTTTATTATTCAGCAGAAGACTTAGGAAATTCATAACTTGAGAAATATTTAACCAAAATTTGTTAAATCAATTTTGCTGGATTCTAAATATTATGGACTATCAATTAAAAATACTGAACCCCATGCCTTCGGTTCTAAATTTTAGAGTTTGGAATTAAATACAGAAACTGACCAAACCCTATTTAATTAAAAAAAATTTGTTATGCTTCTGTGCTAGGCTTGAGAAAATTTGTAGATGTTCAAACCCTAATTAGACACTGTTTAAAAATACTAGACACCCCAGTATTGAAAGTTTAAGTATAGTTATCTAATAAAAGCCATTTTTTCCTAAAACTTAAGAAAATCAGAGAAGTATTAGAAAATAAGGAGCAATAAATGAAATTATTTTTCCTAGCCTACTTAAGTAACAGAGAATCTAGGAAAAATAAAGGGACCCCTAGTCCAGAACAGAATCAAGGTGAAATGTTTTATTTAGCATTATTCCAACTAGAAAACAATTATTGGAATTATGAAAACAAATCCAAAATTATTAATAAAAATTCAGTGGACTTATAACCACTAGAACCCCACTACAAAAATGATAACCACACCAGGCCATCAGTTTAAGTAGGGTAAACAAATAAAACTTGATATTGGGTCCTATTCCAAATAAATCATGAGCAACCCAAAAATAATGCAATAATGGCAAATAAAATTATACTAGATCAATGATGAGATAAGCCACCAGAGAAAAATGCAAAACCCAATTGAAGGGTGCAAATCAATACCATTGCCAATACTTCATGAAAAAGGCCATTTAATCCAAATAATTCCTACCACCTTTCCTTTAAGCAAAAAGATGCCAAACTTCAAAATGATTGCTCTTGCACAAAGAAGAAGCTAGGAAAAATCAGAAATCTATTGTTTGATATTTTCCAAATATAGTGGTAGTAGAAAGCACCCCTTTGGCTTGAAACTTTGGAAAATCATAATAAAATAACTAGTAAGCATTAATGGCTAGAAATTTGTGCAAAGTCATGTTATAACATCTAGATGCCAGAAAAAAAGATGTCTTAAGGAATAACCCTCTGTTAAAAAGGAGCCATAGTTCAAAACACCCCTCCTACCCTAATATTTGATAATTTTATCCAGAAAGAACTACTTACTTTTTTAACGCCAAATTTTGAGATAGAGAATTATACACCAGTAATAAGCCACTGTATTTTTTTAGAATTTTTGGAAATTTATTAATATAACTTGTAGTTCAAACCCACCCTAAAAGCATAAAGGAAATAAGAAGAAGAAAGGAAAATAATAAACCTTGCTCCAATAAGTTCAACTAGAAATCTTATTAACTTCTCACTAAGACATTAAAAGGAAATCAGTGGAACACCAAAATAGACTTACCACTTAAATTAACTAAGCTTGACCCTAATTTGCTAAGTGTACCACAAGAATCTGTTGTAGCAAGATTAAACTCTACCTGATTTAAGTAGATTAGTCACCATTAAAGTTAAGTGCTAAATTACATATCATATCATGCATGTATCTTACTCATTGCATTCATTAGACTGTAATCTAGCTAATGGAGAGTACGTGCTCATCCCCGAGCAAGGAGTTGTCCACGAGGAAGACCAGGAGCAAGCTCCCGAGACTGCCACTGAGGATCTCCCCGTAGCCCCAGCTATTGAAGGCAAGCCCCGATTTTATGCATAACCTTATTTATATATGCTACTTTACTACACTTAATGTTTGTAGGCTTGTGATGTGCACATAAGTGTAGGAATTGCTTGAAACCTATAGTTGCATGAACTTAGGATTCCTTTTTGAGATGAATACTAGTATGCTAGGTCGAGTAGCTACTTGCATGAACTTAGTGAATGAAGAGAGAGAGTGAGAGGGGTATATAAAGGATCCCCCAAATGCTGGCAACCGTTGGGAAAAGTGGACTCAAAACCGGTTGAACCAGTTCTAAAATCAGTTGAACCGGTTTCCACCAGAGGGTTTTCGGTTCACTGGCAGACTCAGCCGGAGACTGGACCGACTCCAAATCCGGTTGAGCTGGGCCAAAATTTGGTTGAACTGGTTTTCCAAAAATCTGCACATGACTTTTTCTGACAGGATTGACTGGCAGACTGGCAGGTCAGAAAGTGACAGAGGGAACAGTGCAAAGACCGGTTGAGCCGGTTTTAAGTCCGGTTGAACCGATTTTTGAAACTATTGAACAGATTTTGAAA
The DNA here is from genome assembly GCA_029449295.1 of Zea luxurians. NCBI lineage: Eukaryota > Viridiplantae > Streptophyta > Magnoliopsida > Poales > Poaceae > Zea > Zea luxurians. The sequence continues at coordinate 34,604,122 of JAOPSE010000001.1, read as the reverse complement.
AAACTGAGGTGAACTAAGGGGAAATATTTGTGGGGAGTGGAAGTGGTTTTTCCAAGAGCATTCATGATCTAGTAAAATGTTTTCTTAGAGGATTTGAAAAGGTTTGGACTGAGCTCATCGCACATACTTACTCAACTTTTATGGATCTCTCTTAATTGAACGGCGATTCCTATGACTCAAGAATTGTAAAATGTAAATTGATGTTGTTCCCAAGCACTTGAAGCATGCTATATGATGTAGAATTTTAATCCACTATGCTTTTCCATTTGCGTACATATATGATCTGTGCTTCTCCTGTCTGTAGAATAACTGTATACATACTAGGAGCAAACTTGTCAGAATCTCTGTTTGTTTTGTCATTTAATCACCAAAACCCTGAGTTAAGGTTGATTACACTTACAATAATGACTTGTATTAAGTGGAGAGGTATAAATAGAAGTGATGTTGGTGTATGGACTCTCTCTTGGCCATTCCTAGCATACATTGAGCACATTGGAGCTTGCCATACACTCTTGAAAGGGAAATGTGCCCTTGGGCCATTTTTAAGTATTTTGGTGATTAAGTGTCCAACACAAGTGCCTAAGTGTTAAATTGTGCCAAGGACTCAAGAAGTGCAAATCAAGATTAAAGGTATGTTTCTAGACTTAGTACATTGTTTTGAAGACTAATGTATTGTGTCTAAGTGCTAGAAACAGGAGAAACAATTTTGGAGAAGTTGGATGTGTACAGCCAAAAGGCTGCTCGGTCTGGGTGCACCGGACTGTCCGGTGGTGCACCGGACAGTGTCCGGTGCGCCAGGCTGGCGTCTATCAACTGGCTGCTCTCGGGACTTCGTCGGCGGCGTACGACTAAAATTCACCGGACTGTCCAGTGTGCACCGGACTGTCCGGTGAGCCAACTGTCGGCCCGGCCAACGGTGGCCGCGTAATCTGCGCGCGACGCGTGGCAGAGCCAACGGTCAGAAGGGGGCATCGGACTGTCCGGTGTGCACCGGACAGTGTCCGGTGTGCACCGGACAGTGTCCGGTGCGCCAACGGCTCTGAATCTCCAACGGTCGGCTTCGCCAAAGAAGGAAAGAAATCCGCACCGGACAATGTCCGGTGGTGCACCGGACTGTCCGGTGCGCCAGGCGACAGAAGGCAAGAATTGCCTTCCTAGAATGCTCTCAACGGCTCCTAGCTGCCTTGGGGCTATAAAAGGGACCCCTAGGCGCATGGAGGACACACCAAGCATTCTCTAAGCATTCCTAAGCACCAAGACTTCAATTCCGCGCATTCGATTCTTTGTGATAGCAACTAGAGCTCCATTTGAGTAGAGAACTCTTTGAGTTGTGTTGAGAGCTCGTGTTGTGACTTGTGTGCGTATTGTCGCTCTGATTTTGTGTCTTGTGTGCATTGCTCATCCCCCCCTTACTCCGTGCTTCTTTGTGAACATCAAATTGTAAGGGCGAGAGGCTCCAAGTTGTGGAGATTCCTTGCAAGCGGGATATAGTAAAAAGCAAAACACCGTGGTATTCAAGTGGGTCTTTGGACCGCTTGAGAGGGGTTGATTGCAACCCTCGTCCGTTGGGATGCCACAACATGGAGTAGGCAAGTGTTGAACTTGGCCGAACCACGGGATAAACCACTTTGTCTATCTGTGATTGATCTTCTTGTGGTTATCGTGTCTTGCAAGAACTCCTCTCTAGCCACTTGGCTTTATTGTGCTAACTCCTAATCAAGTTCTGTGGCATTAAAGTTCAAGTTTTACAGGATCACCTATTCACCCCCCTCTAGGTGCTCTCAATTGGTATCAGAGTCGTTCTCTTCAAGAAAGGGACTAATCGCCCGAAGAGATGGATCCTAAGGGCAAGGGGATGGTGGTCAATGATAAGGAGGAGTCTTTCGTCAATGATCCAAAGGATGAAAAGCCTACTGACTCAGGCTCGGGCCACAAAAGAAAAGACAGGAGGAAGAAGAAAACAAGGCGCATCAAGGAGATAGTCTACTACGACAGCGACGAATCTTCCTCTTCCCAAAAGGACGACGACAGCGACTACGAGAAAAAGAAGACGGCTAATTCAAAATTTTCCTTTGATTATTCTCGTATTCCGCAAAGTTCCAATGCTCATTTGCTTTCCATTCCCCTCGGTAAACCCCCCACTTTGATGGAGAGGACTACGTATTTTGGAGTCACAAAATGCGTAGCCACTTGTTCTCTCTCCATCCAAGTATATGGGAGATAGTAGAAAATGGAATGCACTTTGATAGTACGGATAGTCCCATGTTCATTAATGAGCAAATTCACAAAAATGCACAAGCTACTACTGTTCTTCTAGCTTCATTGTGCAGGGATGAATACCATAAGGTGAGCGGCTTGGATAACGCCAAGCAGATTTGGGACACCCTCAAAATCTCACATGAGGGGAACGACGTCACCAAGCTCACCAAGATGGAGTTGGTGGAGGGCGAACTTGGGAGATTCGCAATGATCAGGGGCGAGGAGCGAACCCAAACGTACAACCGGCTCAAGACCCTCGTCAACAAAATAAGGAGCTATGAAAGCACGCGATGGATGGACCACGACGTCGTCCGCCTAATGCTAAGGTCTTTTACTGTCCTTGATCCACATCTTGTGAACAATATTCATGAGAATCCTAGGTACACCAAGATGACGCATGAGGAGATACTTGGAAAGTTTGTAAGCGGGCGAATGATGATCAAGGAGGCAAGATACATTGACGATGCGTTGAACGACCCAATCCAAGAACCTCAAATCGTTGCTCTCAAAGCAACGAGGAGCAAGGAAGTGCTACCTAGCAAGGTGGCACAAGTTGAGGCGGCGGGACTCAATGAGGAAGAGATGGCCCTCATCATTAAGCGTTTCAAGACAGCGCTAAGGGGTCGCCAGGAGCATCCCAACAAGACCAAGACGAAGGGGAAGCGCTCATGCTTCAAATGTGGTAAGATTGGTCATTTTATCGCTAATTGTCCCGATAATGATAGTGACCAGGAACAAGGGAACAAGAGGGAAAAGAAGAAGACTTACAAGAAGGCTAAGGGCGAGGCACACCTTGGAAAGAAGTGGGACTCAGATTGTTCGTCGTCCGACTCCGACAACGAAGGACTCGCCGCCACCGCCTTCAACAAGTCGGCCCTCTTCCCCAACGAGCATCACACCTGCCTCATGGCAAGGGAAAAGAAGGTAAGCACTCATAATACTAGTACTTACGCTTCCTCAAGTGATGAAGAATCTAGCGATGATGAAATAGACTATTCATGTTTATTCAAGGGCCTAGATAGAACTAAGGTTGATAAGATTAATGAATTAATTGATGCATTGAATGATAAGAATAGGTTATTAGAAAAGCAAGAGGATCTTTTGTATGAAGAACATGATAAGTTTGTAGAGGCACAAAAATCCCTTGCTTTAGAAATTAAAAGGAATGAAATGCTTTCTTGTGAATTGTCTACATGCCATGACTCTATTTCTAGCCTAAAGAGCATAAATGATGATTTGAATGCTAAGTTAGAAATAGCTAATAAATGAACATCTTGTGTAGAACATGTTGCAATTTGCAATAGGTGTAAAGATTTTAATGTTGATGCTTGTAGTGAACATCTAGTTTCAATTTCTAATTTGAATGATGAAGTGGCTAGTCTTAATGCCCAACTTAAGACTAGCAAGAGTGAATTTGACAAACTAAAATTTGCAAGGGATGCCTACACGATTGGTAGACAACCCTCAATTAAGGATGGTCTTGGCTTCAAGAGGGAAGTCAAGAACTTAACAAGCCATAAGGCTTCCATCTCCGCCAAGGAGAAAGGGAAGGCCCCTATGGCTAGTAGTGCTCAAAAGAACCATGCTTTCATGTATCATGATAGGAGACATTCTAGGAATGTTTATAGAAGTTATGATGCTTTTGATTCTCATGCCATGATTGCTTCTAGTTCTTCTATTATGCATGGTAGAAATTTGGCTAGGAAAAATGTTGTTCATCATATGCCTAGAAGAAATACTGTTCATGTTCCTAGGAAAGTAATGAATGAACCTTCTACAATTTATTATGCTTGCAATGCTTCCTTTGCTATTTGTAAAAAGGATAAGAAGGTAATTGCTAGGAAATTAGGGGCCAAATGTAAGGGAGACAAGACTTGCATTTGGGTCCCTAAGACTATTGTAACTAACCTTGTAGGACCCAACATGAGTTGGGTACCTAAGACCCAAGCCTAAATTTGTCTTGCAGGTTTATGCATCTGGGGGCTCAAGATGGATTATCGACAGCGGATGCACAAACCACATGACGGGGGAAAAGAGGATGTTCTCTTCCTACGTCAAGAACAAGGATCCCCAAGATTCAATCATATTCGGTGATGGGAATCAAGGCAAGGTGAAAGGGTTAGGAAAGATTGCTATTTCATCCGAGCACTCCATTTCCAATGTGTTTTAAGTTGAGTCGCTTGGATATAACTTGTTGTCTGTTAGTCAACTTTGTAATATGGGATATAATTGTTTATTCACAAATGAAGATGTGTCTTGTTGGGGGCTTGTTCTCAAATGCTTCGAATTAAGAACAAGGCAACATAGAAAATGTTAAGAGTTAAAGTCCTTCGTCCTCCAAGACTTTATATCCTTTCGGGATATAACGAATTTCGGACGAAGGTTACGAAGGACATACCTTCGTAAGCATAATAGCAAGGAACGAAGTGTTCATATAAATCATGAGGTACAAAATAAACATTTGAATGTTATCATAGAATTATTTCTACTTTTACTATCACGAATGAATATAAATGATTTTAAATTACAAATGTACCTTCGGTCCTGAGGAAGGCGAGAATACAAGTGTGATGCGAAAGCCAATGACAGGTTCGCGTGAACAGTACAGAGGTACTGTTCATCTATTTATAGGCACAGGTCGCAGCCTGTGACAAATTACAATTATGCCCCTTACAAAAGTTTACAACATTGACTCAGACCTCTATGGATAAAAAGGTCATTCTATCTCTATGTCGGTTTATAACGCCGAAGCTCCATGAAAAGGAACCTTCGGCCGTCTCTTGGAGACGACTTCAGCCGAAGCTGCTTCTTCGTGTAAGACCTTCGGCGCACCGAAGCACGGCCCCAACAGTAGCCCCTTTCGCGGTGCTAGATCGTTTTTCGTAACGAGCTTGACCCGTGAAAAAAGCCTCTTCAGCTTCGGGAAGCCGAAGGTCTAAAAAACACCTTCCCTGAGCTCGTTGCGGAGAAACGATCCGGCTTCCGAGCGCGTGCCAGGCCCACCTTGCAGGGTTACTGTTTGATCTTTGCGGTCCACTGCACAGCAAGTACGAGTGACTGCCCGCTTGGTGTAAAAAATCCTGCCGCTTCGCCTTCTTACCTGCAGCACTATATAAACAGACGGGTAGGTGTGAAGTTACCACAGCATTCATTGCTATTCGCACTGTTGTGCTGCCAAAATTTTTAACTATAGCCGAAGCTTGATTCTCAGAATCGAACGAAGGTCCATCTCGACGTCTGCTTCGTCAGAAAGACGAGCTTCGGGAGAAAAGAAAAAAGTATCTGACTTTCCCAAACTCAGAATCAAATGGCGAGAGTGCGATCTACTGCCAAAGTTGTACGTGAGGGAGACGAAGCCGAAGGTTCGGACACTGTGCCCATCTCCAAAGCGATGCAGCGTTCCGGTCTAGTGACTGCGGAAGAAATGCCCAGTGCTGCAGCAAACCCAACAACCGCCGAAGGAGAAGAAGAAAACATTGAAGGGACTGATACCGAAGATGACTACCGTATTGCCATGCCCAGCAAGCCCAGTCACCTGGATTTTGGGAAATCAACTGTTTCAAAGGCTGACCTTTCGAAGATGGTGAAAGCAGGTTTTTTTAATGAAGATCAGAAGAAGCTGCTTCGCTTCGGGGGGGAAGAAACCACCCCGAAGCCAGAGAAGGACGAGATTGTCATCTTCAAGAGCTTTTTAAAGGCTGGGCTGAGATTCCCTCTTCACAAGATTATTGCGGAGATACTGAAGAGGTTTGGTATCTACTTTCATCAATTGACTCCTAACGCCATCGTTAGGCTCAATGTTTATATCTGGGCCCTCCGAAGCCAAGCTGTGGAACCGTTTGCCGACAGCTTCTGCCGAGTTCACGAATTACATTACCAAACAAAGGCCAGAAAAGATGGGCTACATGATAATTTCGGTTGCTATAATTTTGCCTACCGGAAGACAACAAAGTGTCCTGTCATCAGTTACCGAAGCAAATGGCCAGCAGGCTGGAAATCTGAGTGGTTTTATGTAAAAGTTGACGAAGACAAAGAAAAATTGGTACAAAGCCCTCTGGATTTAATCTTCGGAGAGACAAGGCCACGATGCCACATCGGCAGGCTAGAAGGTCCCACCTGGGCTGCTCTGGGTGAATTTGAAATTATTTCAGAACATATTGGCACCAGGGATCTAGTTCAGGAATTCTTGGCATTCAGAGTTTTCCCTACTCTAAAAGAGTGGGAAATGCCGAAGCTGGAGGGAGAGAAGAAGAAGGGGGAGCTTGTCCGGCTTCCCTATCACTTCAAATTCAAGAAATATTTTAAGAAGCCGTGCCAAGAGTGGCTGGACACAATCGAGGTGATGTGCAATGAAATCCTGGGGAATTATTCCAAAAAAGAGGATCAACTAATGACAGCGGCCTTCGGCGCCCGACCGAAGCGAAGGCTGAACCGAGTGCTTGATGCCCTGGGCTTCGAGTACCCTGACTATGAGCAGTTGAACAGGGGTGCCGAGGGCCACAAAAGAAAAAGAGTGGCCGAAACTCTGAAAAAGGATGAAGAAAGACCAGCAAAAGAGAAGAAAATTCCCAAGAAAAGAAAAATATCAACTCCGAAGCGAAAAATATCCGAAGAAGAGGGGACCCCCACACCACCTTCTACCAGCGACGTGGAGGAAATTTTAAAGGTAATGACTGAACCCATGCCCACGAAGCTAAGTCCATTAGGGCTTCAACTGACGAAGCTTTTTCGAAAGGTGGACGAGCCGGATCAAACGAAGATAACCAAACCCAAGCGGCAAAGAATTATTGCAGTAACTGAAGTTATCGACAAGACGCCGCCTCGGGCATCAATTCAGAAAACACCAGCTGTCGAAGGCACCACAAACGTCGAAGTCGCACCTTCGGAGGTCGCGGCTACCGAAGCCGCTACAGCCGAAGATGTAAACTTAGAAACTACCATTGAGGATATTGACAAAATTTTGCAAGACATGGCTACAGAAGAAGCTGGCACTGCTACTGAAAAAACCATGGCCACAGTGCCTGGGAAGGGGAAAGAAATAGCCGAGGACACTTCGGACGACGAAGCCTACACATTCCAAAATTTAATTGGGCAAAAACTGTCGAAGGCCGAAATGGAAGAACTTAAGGACTATGCCAAATCTTGCGGCTACAAGCCAGGAGCTCTCCTATTTGGAGGTGTAGACGATGAAAAATTAGGCTGCATTCGAGACCAAACTGGAGCTAAGGTAATCGGTACTCTATCAAAGAGTATCGGTTTTCCGAAGCTAGAGACAGACATAAGCCGCTACCGACGACAACATATCGTCGGCAGCTTATTCTACTCCAACTTCAGGGTAAACAACCTTTTCTCTAGTTTTTATTGCTGTTAATAATGAAAATGTTACTAACGTAAGTTGTTTCTGTGCAGAGCATGCTACTGAGCAAAGCTCTGAAGATGCAGCAAGATTTGGAGGACAAAAAACACGAAGCTATAATTGAAAACTTAGAAAGCAAGATAAAAGAACAATCTGCCATCATTGAAAAGAAAGACTTCGAGCTCCAATCGACCGAAGGCTTACTGGCAGAGACTGAGGCTAAAGTATCAGAGTTGAATTCGAAGCTTATCAGTGAATCAAAACAATTTGAACAAGAGAAGCTAGAGCTAACTTCGAAACTTGAAGCCGAAGTCCGGGCCAGCTCAGACTTGAAGAATTCATTAACAAGTCTTCAAGACAAATGCTTGAATTTTAGCAATAATTGTATTGGACGATTAAAAAAGATATTTTACTCTGTTGGAGCCAGCAGCGGGAAATTTAAACCCTCAGCGGAAAATTTACCACAGGCCTTCGATCATATTGAAGCTGAAATCGAAGAACTTGACGAAGTTATAGCCGGGCACGGCGACTTCTGTGCCTGGGTAGCTTCTCGGGGTACCGCTGCTGCATTCCTGAAGGCCGGCTGCGAGCATGGAAAAATTGTCAACAGGCCCAACTTCACCCTGTCTCCATCAATCCTGGATGATATACCTGACCTCGCTCGAAGCATCTCAAATAGATTTATAAAAATGATATGGACAAAAGGCGGGCGGGAGAAGGCTGGAGACGAAGCTCGAAGTCATCTTGAACCAGTAAGAAATGAAACTTCGTACTTACTTTCTCCTTTGCACTTGATTTTTACTCACGATACCTTGATTTATGTAGGTTGACGAAGCTGAAGGTGATACTTAAAGTATATGCCGCCGAAGCTGTCGCCGAAGCTGAAGCTTAATGAAAATCAGTAGAAGTATACTTTTGCAACAACTTTTGTAAATACAATTTAACTGTTCTCAAGGAACTTTGTACATACCTTGTAATTTATTCTTACCCTTCTGCTGAGGCGCTTTGATGTGGACGAAATCAGTTTTTTGAGCCAAGGGCGAAAAAACACCTTCCCTTCTTTTCGTACACAACGAAGCATAAGAGACCAATTCTTCTTTTGCCGAGCGACGAAGCTTTTCTTTTTTTGTACACAACAAAGCATAACGAATCATAAAAAACCACTTTTCCTTTTTGCCGAAGCTTTTCTTTTACATAACGAATCATAAAAACCCACTTCTCCTTTTTGCCGAAGCTTTTCTTTTACATAACGAATCATAAAAATCCTCTTCTTCTTTTTGCCGAAGCAACCACTTTGGTACATAAATGCTATGAATGAATGCTTATGCATGCAAATGCCATGATGTAATGTAATGTGCGAATGAATGTCCAAAACATATGTCCGAAGCCACACTCTCAGCCATTATTTCTTTAGAACCAACCACACATCAGCTCTGCATTCCCTTAGGAACGTCTTTGGAGCTTCTTCGCCTTTTACTTAGGCAGTATAAGCTCTGCATTCCCTTAGGAACGTCTTTGGAGCTTCTTCGCCTTTTACTTAGGCGGTATCAGCGTTGACTTTTCGCTGTAAGCTCTGCATCCCCTTAGGGACGTCTTTGGAGCTTCTTCGCCTTTTACTTTCGGCGGAATCAGAGCTCTGCATCCCCTTAGGGACGTCTTTGGAGCTTCTTCTCTTTTTTTTTTTCAGTTTCGGCACTCGATGGTGCGTTCTCAGCTTTTACATTTACATTCTTTGGGGGATTTTGCTCTTATAAAACTAAAAAGGAAATTACATATGATGGCCCCATTAAAAACCTTTCTCCCCCTTTAGAAAGGAAAAGGGTGCCATGAAAAAGAAAAAGAAAAACATAAAAAGTTACATCAAGTTATACATAATATCTCCGAAGCTCATCTGCATTCCAAGATCTTGGAATTTCGTTGCCATCCATGTCCTTCAATCTGTAGGAACCAGGCCTTGACGAAGATGCTACTAAGAAAGGCCCTTCCCATTTCAATTGTAGCTTGCCCACTGTATCTGGGTTGGCCACTCTCCGAAGCACCAAGTGTCCCGGCTCAATATTTTTTAGCCGGACCTTTCTATCTCGCCATTTGACTGTTTCAGCCTGGTATTTATTAATATTCTCCACGGCTTGAAGCCTGATCCCTTCTAAGGCATCTTTTTCCACGAGACAAGTATCTTCGGGACCTGATTCTGCCGAAGCTACCACTCTTATTGATCCAGCTTTGGCTTCTTCCGGGGTTATTGCTTCGTCACCAAATAACAACTTAAATGGGGTAAAGCCTGTAGACCTTGATGTTGTTGTATTGTGGCTCCACACCACTTTGGTCAACTGATCTGGCCACTTTCCCCTGGGTTGATTGAAGATTAACTTCATTATTCCTGTCATTATGATGCCGTTGGCCCTTTCAACAAGCCCATTCGACTCCGGATGCCTGACTGATGCAAAATGGATCTTCGTTCCAATTTGATCACAGAAATTTCTGAAATCTTCGGAGTCGAACTGTGTTCCATTATCTACAGTGATGGCCTTCGGCACTCCGAAGCGACAGACAATGTTCTGCCAGAAAAATTTTTGGACAGTGGCCGAAGTTATTGTGGCTAATGGCTTCGCCTCAATCCACTTGGAAAAATACTCCACAGCCACTATAACATATTTCAGATTGCCTTGAGCCGGTGGTAATGGACCCAGCAAGTCGAGGCCCCACCTTTGCAATGGCCAGATGGGCTGTATCAGCTGTGTCAAAGACGAAGGTTGCTTTTGATCTCTTGCACATTTCTGACAACCTTCGCACTTTTGAACCAACTCCGCTGCATCCGAAGCTGCCTTCGGCCAATAAAACCCTTGGCGAAAAACTTTTCCAAGTAACGGCCTGGATCCGATGTGGGATCCACACAGGCCTGCATGTATCTCTTTCATCAATTCTATACCTTCGGCTCTAGATAAGCACTTGAGCAGCGGGGCACAAACTCCATGCTTGTATAATTCCCCTTCTATCATGATATACGGACGAGCTCTTGCCTCTATTCTTTTATTATAAGCTTCGTCATCTGATAGGAAGTTACCCTGAAGGTAAGAGATTATTTCAGTTCTCCAATCTTCACTGTACACAGGAGAAATGTTAAGGACTGCTCTTTCAAGTAGCTCCACTGAAGGTGCCTTTATTGTTTCGAAGAACACATCCGAAGGTAGCGGCAGCCCCTGTGCTGCAGACTTGGCTAACAAATCAGCATGCTCATTTTGTCCTCGAGGGATATTCTTAACAGAAAATCCTTCGAAGGAAGCTTCGATCCTTCGAACCGTGTCTAGGTATTTTTCAAGCTTCGGATCTTTAGCCTTGCAACTTTTGTCAATATGACCCGAAACAACCTGGGAATCAGTTTTAAGAATCGCCCTTCTGATTCCCATTGCCTTTAATTTCCGAAGACCCAGGAGCAGGGCTTCGTATTCAGTTATATTATTTGTGCAGCTGAAGTCAAGTCTTGCTGCATAGCAAGTTTTAACCTTGGACGGTGAGACCAACACAGCAGCTGCACCTGCTCCGAAGGTTCCCCAAGAGCCATCACAAAACACTGTCCATACTTCGACATCTTTATTTGCTTCTTCGTCCTGAGCCCCTGGCGTCCAGTCGGCAATGAAATCTGCCAATGCTTGAGACTGGATTGAGGATCTATGCACATAATCAATGTAAAATTCATTGAGCTCCGCAGCCCATTTTCCAATCCGGCCAGTAGCTTCTCTATTTCTCATGATATCCTTCAATGGCTGCGAAGAAGGAACAATAATGTTGTATGCCTGGAAATAATGCCGAAGCTTCCTGGATGCCATTAAAACGGCATACAATACCTTCTCCAACTCTGTATAATTCTTCTTTGAGACACTAAGGACCTCAGATACAAAATATACTGGGACCTGCTTCTTGACTTGTCCATCAAACTTCTCCTGGACAAGTGCCGCACTTACTGCTGAGTGCGAAGCTGCCACATATAACAACAGAGGAGCCCCTGGCGTTGGTGGAGTTAATGTTGTTAGATCTATTAAGTATTGCTTCAGCTCTTCGAAGGCTTTTTGTTGACTTGGACCCCATTGAAAGACTTCAGCTGACTTCAGCACCTCGAAGAATGGTAAGTTTCTTTCTGCTGATCTGGATATAAATCTGTTGAGAGATGCCAGCCTTCCTGTCAATCTTTGAGCCCCCTTTCTTGTGGTTGGTGGCTCCATGCGAAGTATAGCTTCGATTTTATTTGGATTAGCTTCGATTCCTTTTGTTGAAACCAAGCACCCAAGAAATTTACCCTTCTTCACTCCGAAGACACATTTTTCTGGGTTCAGCTTCAGACCAACTTGTCTGAAGCTGGCGAAGGTCTCCTGCAGATCAGCAATATGATTCTCCTGCTTCGTGCTTTTTACAATAATGTCATCGACATAAGTCAGCACATTTCTGCCTATCTGAGACTGGAGAACCTTCGCTGTCATTCGGCTGAAACTCCCTCCGGCATTTTTGAGCCCCTCAGGCATCCGAAGATAGCAGTATGTACCACTTGGGGTTATGAAGCTGGTTTTTGGCTCATCTTCCTTCTTCATCCAAATTTGATGATAGCCTGAGTAGCAGTCTAGGAGACTCATGAGCTCTGAAGAAGCTGCTGCATCGACTAAAGAGTCTATCCTTGGCAGCGGGAATTCATCCTTCGGACAAGCCTTGTTGAGATCTGTGAAATCAATACACATTCTCCATTTGCCATTGGCCTTCTTTACCATAACAGTGTTAGCTAGCCACTCTGGATACTTCACTTCTCTGATAACTCCTGCACTGAGGAGTCTTTTTACTTCATTGCGAGCTCCTTCGGCCTTGTCATCAGACATTTTCCGAAGCCTCTGCTTTCGGGGTCTGAAGGAAGGATCAACATTGAGCGAATGTTCAATAACATCCCGATTTACTCCACAGAGATCATTGGCTGACCATGCAAAAACATCTTTGTTGTTGAATAAAAACCTTATCAGGGTTCTCTCCTGATCTTCAGATAATTGCGAGCCCAACAGTACCTTCTGCTCTGCTATGTCTTCACACAATAACATGGGCTTCGGCTGATCCGCTGAAGCTGCCTTCTCCCTCCTGAATTTGTACTGTTCACAAGCTTCAGCTCCATCTATGTTATGGATTGCCTTGGAATCAGTCCAGCTTCCTTCGGCCCTTCTAGCAGCTTCCTGGCTTCCATGAATAGCAATAGGCCCTTGGTCCGAAGGTATCTTCATGCAGAGATAAGCTGGGTGAAGAATTGCTTCGAAGGCATTAAGAGTACCACGGCCAATGATAGCATTGTAAGGATACTCCATGTCAACAATATCAAACACAATTTGCTCCGTCCTCGTGTTATTAACAAATCCGAAGGTTACCGGCATGGTAATCTTCCCAAGTGCTACAATCTGTCGCCCTCCGAAGCCACAAAGGGGGTGCGTAGCATCATGAATCTTGTCTTCGGGCTCTTGCATTTGTCTGAAGGCTTTAGCAAATATAATGTCAGCTGCACTGCCTGTATCAACTAGGACATTGTGAACCAGAAATCCTTTGATCACGCAAGAGATAACCATGGCATCATTATGAGGATAATCCTTAAGCTGAAGGTCTTCCTGAGAGAAAGTAATTGGAATGTGGGACCATTTTGACTTGATGAAGGGTCCCTGCACTCCAACATGCTGCACCCTTCTGTGAGCCTCCTTCTTCTGCTTCTTGTTAGCCGGCTCTGAGCAAGAACCGCCTGTTATCGGGAGCACCAGCTTCGAAGCCGAAGCAGCTCCAGCTTGATTGTTGAACGAAGCCATCAGCTCAGAAAAGTGGAAGTGAGTTCACCGGAGGTGGGCGCCAATGTTGGGGGCTTGTTCTCAAATGCTTCGAATTAAGAACAAGGCAACATAGAAAATGTTAAGAGTTAAAGTCCTTCGTCCTCCAAGACTTTATATCCTTTCGAGATATAACGAATTTCGGACGAAGGTTACGAAGGACATACCTTTGTAAGCATAATAGCAAGGAACGAAGTGTTCATATAAATCATGAGGTACAAAATAAACATTTGAATGTTATCATAGAATTATTTCTACTTTTACTATCACGAATGAATATAAATGATTTTAAATTACAAATGTACCTTCGGTCCTGAGGAAGGCGAGAATACAAGTGTGATGCGAAAGCCAATGACAGGTTCGCGTGAACAGTACAGAGGTACTGTTCATCTATTTATAGGCACAGGTCGCAGCCTGTGACAAATTACAATTATGCCCCTTACAAAAGTTTACAACATTGACTCAGACCTCTATGGATAAAAAGGTCATTCTATCTCTATGTCGGTTTATAACGCCGAAGCTCCATGAAAAGGAACCTTCGGCCGTCTCTTGGAGACGACTTCAGCCGAAGCTGCTTCTTCGTGTAAGACCTTCGGCGCACCGAAGCACGGCCCCAACATGTCTATCTTTAGAAGAAGTGATGGTTCATTAGCTTTTAAGGGTGTACTAGATGGCAAACTTTATTTAGTTGATTTTGCAAAAGAGGAGGCCGGTCTAGATGCATGCTTAATTGCTAAGACTAGCATGGGCTGGCTGTGGCATCGTCGTTTAGCACATGTGGGGATGAAGAACCTTCACAAGCTTCTAAAGAGAGAACACGTGATAGGTCTAACTAATGTAACTTTCAAAAAAGATAGACCTTGTGCAGCTTGTCAAGCAGGTAAACAGGTGGGAAGCTCTCATCATACCAAAAATGTGATGACAACATCAAGACCCCTGGAGTTACTTCATATGGACCTCTTCGGACCCGTCGCCTATCTAAGCATAGGAGGAAGTAAGTATGGTCTTGTTATAGTTGATGATTTTTCCCGCTTCACTTGGGTATTCTTTTTGCAGGATAAAACTGAAACCCAAGGGACCCTCAAGCGCTTCCTAAGGAGAGCCCAAAACGAGTTTGAGCTCAAAGTGAAGAAGATAAGGAGCGACAATGGGTCCGATTTCAAGAACCTTCAAGTAGAGGAGTATCTTGAGGAGGAAGGAATCAAGCACGAGTTCTCCGCTCCCTACACACCACAGCAAAACAGTGTGGTAGAGAGGAAGAACAGGACACTCATAGACATGGCGAGGACAATGCTTGGAGAATTCAAAACACCCGAGCGGTTTTGGTCGGAAGCCATGAACACGGCTTGCCACGCCATAAACCGGGTGTACCTTCATCGCCTCCTCAAGAAGACTTCGTATGAGCTTCTAACCGGTAACAAACCCAATGTATCTTACTTTCGTGTATTTGGGAGTAAATGCTACATTCTAGTGAAGAAAAGTAGAAATTCTAAGTTTGCTCACAAAGCTGTAGAAGGGTTTTGTTAGGTTATGACTCAAATACAAAGGCGTATAGGGTCTTCAACAAATCATTGGGTTTGGTTGAAGTCTCTAGCGACGTTGTATTTGATGAGACTAATGGCTCTCCAAGAGAGCAAGTTATTGATCTTGATGATGTAGATGAAGAAGATGTTCCGACGGCCGCAATATGTACCATGGTGATTGGTGATGTACGACCACAGGAACAAAAGGAGCAAGATCAACCTTCTTCCTCAACAACGGTGCTTCCCCCATCTCAAGAAGATGAACAAGTTCATCAAGATGAGGCGTGTGATCAAGGGGAGCACAAGATGATCATTTAATGGAGGAAGAAGCACAACCGGCACCTCCAACCCAAGTTCGAGCGACGATTCAAAGGAATCATCCTGTCGACCAAATATTGGGTGATATAAGCAAGGGAGTAACTACTCGTTCTAGATTAGTTAATTTTTGTGAGCATTACTCCTTTGTCTCTTCTATTGAGCCTTTCAGGGTAGAAGAGGCCTTGCTAGATCCGGACTGGGTGTTGGCCATGCAAGAGGAGCTCAACAACTTCAAGAGAAATGAAGTTTGGACACTGGTGCCTCATCCCAAGCAAAACGTTGTGGGAACCAAGTGGGTGTTCCGCAACAAACAAGACGAGCACGGGGTGGTGAGAAGGAACAAGGCACGACTTGTGGCAAAAGGTTATGCCCAAGTCGCAGGTTTGCACTTTGAGGAGACTTTTGCTCCTGTGGCTAGGCTAGAGTCAATTCGCATATTGTTAGCCTATGCTACTCACCATTCTTTCAGGTTGTTCCAAATGGATGTGAAGAGCGCTTGCCTCAACGGACCAATCAAGGAGGAGGTGTATGTGGAGCAACCCCCTGGCTTTGAGGATGAACGGTACCCCGACCACGTATGTAAGCTCTCTAAGGCGCTCTATGGACTTAAGCAAGCCCCAAGAGCATGGTATGAATGCCTTAGAGACTTTTTAATTGCTAATGATTTCAAGGTTGGGAAAGCCGATCCAACTCTTTTTACTAAGACTTGTGATGGTGATCTTTTTGTGTGCCAAATTTATGTTGATGACATAATATTTGGTTCTACTAACCAAAAGTCTTGTGAAGAGTTTAGCAGGGTGATGACTCAAAAGTTTGAGATGTCAATGATAGGCGAGCTAAGCTATTTCCTTGGGTTCCAAGTGAAGCAACTCAAGGATGGGACCTTCATCTCCCAAACAAAGTACACGCAAGACTTGATCAAGCGGTTTGGGATGAAGGACGCCAAGCCCGCAAAGACTCCAATGGGAACCGACGGACACACCGATCTCAACAAAGGAGGTAAGTCCATTGATCAAAAGGCATACCGGTCTATGATAGGGTCCTTACTTTATTTATGTGCTAGTAGACCGGATATTATGCTTAGTGTATGCATGTGTGCTAGATTTCAATCCGATCCAAGGGAGTGTCACTTAATGGCCGTGAAGCGAATTCTTAGATATTTAGTCGCTATGCCTTGCTTCGGGATCTGGTATCCAAAGGGGTCTACCTTTGACTTAATTGGATATTCAGACTCCGACTATGCTGGATGTAAGGTCGATAGGAAGAGTACATCGGGGACGTGCCAATTCTTAGGAAGGTCCCTGGTGTCGTGGAGTTCTAAGAAACAAACTTCCGTTGCCCTATCCACTGCTAAGGCCGAGTATGTTGCCGCAGGACAGTGTTGCACGCAACTACTTTGGATGAGGCAAACCCTCCGGGACTTTGGCTACAATCTGAGCAAAGTCCCACTCCTATGTGATAATGAGAGTGCTATCCGCATGGCGGATAATCCTGTTGAACACAGCCGCACAAAGCACATTGACATCCGGCATCACTTTTTGAGAGACCACCAGCAAAAGGGAGATATCGAAGTGTTTCATGTTAGCACCGAGAACCAGCTAGCCGATATCTTTACCAAGCCTCTAGATGAGTCGACCTTTTGCAAGCTGCATAGTGAGCTAAATGTCTTAGATTCGCGGAACCTGGATTGATTTATAGCATACATGTGTTTTATGCCTTGATCATGTTCCTTAATGCATTTTGTTGTTTATTTATGGTGCTCAAGTTGTACAAGCACTCCTCGGACCTCACAAGTGCATTTGCAAGTAATGCACATATTTAGGGGGAGATGTGCTACAACTTGACCCTTTGAGACTAACTGTATGCTTGAGTTTTCTTAATTTAGTCTCAAAGGAGGTTTGAAAGGGAAAAGGTGGACTTGGACCATGCAAGACTTCCACTGCACTCCGATGAAAGAGTAACTGATTCCAAGTTCATCTTTGTACTCTTATTGCCTTTTTACTCTTAGTTGAAGATTTTGGTGAGGCAATGGGGTTAAAGGGCCAAGATTGATCCCGTTTTGGTACTTGATGCCAAAGGGGGAGAAAATAAGGCCAAAGCAACAAATGAATCAGCTACCACTTGAGAGAATTTTGAAAATAGTAGAATAGAGCTTTTGGTTTGTCAAAAATCTCTTATTGTCTCTTTTGTCAAAAGTTGGCCTCTTGTGGGGAGAATGGTTGATTATGGGAAAAAGGGGGAGTTTTTGAAATCTTTGATCAATTTCTCTTGGAACAACTCTCTTTATGTCTCAACAAGTGTGTTTGACTTAGAGATAGGAAATTGAGGTTGATTCGCAAAAACAAACCAAGTGGTGGCAAAGAATGATCCAAATATGCCAAATTTGAATCAAAACAAATTTGAGTTTTCATCTGCATTGATGTTGCACTTCTTTTAGTTGCTTTTTATTGTGTTGGCATAAATCACCAAAAAGGGGGAGATTGAAAGGGAAATGTGCCCTTGGGCCATTTCTAAGTATTTTGGTGATTAAGTGTCCAACACAAGTGCCTAAGTGTTAAATTGTGCCAAAGACTCAAGAAGTGCAAATCAAGATTAAAGGTATGTTTCTAGACTTAGTATATTGTTTTGAAGACTAATGTATTGTGTCTAAGTGCTAGAAACAAGAGAAACAATTTTGGAGAAGTTGGTTGTGTACAGCCAAAAGGCTGCTCGATCTGGGTGCACCGGACAGTGTCCGGTGCGCCAGGCTGGCATCTGTCAACTGGCTACTCTCGAGACTTCATCGGCGGCGTACGGCTAAAATTCACCGGACTGTCCGGTGTGCACCGGACTGTCCGGTGAGCCAACTGTTGGCCCGGCCAACGGTCGGCCGCGTAATCCGCGCGCGACGCGTGGCAGAGCCAACGGTCAGAAGGGGGCACCGGACTGTCCGGTGTGCTCCGGACAGTGTCCGGTGCGCCAACGGCTCTGAATCTCCAACGGTCGGCTTCGCCAAAGAAGGAAAGAAATCTGCACCGGACAATGTCCGGTGGTGCACCGGACTGTCCGGTGCGCCAGGCGACAGAAGGCAAGAATTGCCTTCCTGGAATGCTCTCAACGGCTCCTAGCTGCCTTGGGGCTATAAAAGGGACCCCCTAGGCACATGGAGGACACACCAAGCATTCTCTAAGCATTCCTAAGCACCAAGACTTCAATTCCGCGCATTCGATTCTTTGTGATAGCAACTAGAGCTCCATTTGAGTAGAGAACTCTTTGAGTTGTGTTGAGAGCTCGTGTTGTGACTTGTGTGCGTATTGTCGCTCTGATTTTGTGTCTTGTGTGCGTTGCTCATCCCCCCTTACTTCGTGCTCTTTGTGAACATCAAATTGTAAGGGCGAGAGGCTCCAAGTTGTGGAGATTCCTTGCAAGCGGGATATAGTAAAAAGCAAAACACCATGGTATTCAAGTGGGTCTTTGGACCGCTTGAGAGGGGTTGATTGCAACCCTCGTCCGTTGGGACGCCACAACGTGGAGTAGGCAAGTGTTGAACTTGGCCGAACCACGAGATAAACCACTGTGTCTATCTGTGATTGATCTTCTTGTGGTTATCGTGTCTTGCAAGAACTCCTCTCTAGCCACTTGGCTTTATTGTGCTAACTCCTAATCAAGTTCTGTGGCATTAAAGTTCAAGTTTTACAGGATCACCTATTCACCCCCCCTCTAGGTGCTCTCAACTCTCACTCACCACATTGCTTGAGATTGTATTCTAGTGAGTGATTGAGTGAATTTAGTGCATTGCAACATTGAAGTGATCTTGAGGCACTAGGTGGAACATCAAGCGATCGTCATCGACTTGTTACTCTTGGAGGTTTTAGCCTCCTAGATCGCTTGGTGATGACTTCATCGAGCTCATTGTGAAGATTGTGAAGGAGCCGTAGAGGAGATTGTGAGGGGTTCACACCTACCTCGCCGGAGCGGCAAAGGCAACAATGGTGGAACCAAGGTATTGAGTGTTTCCTTGTCCATTTGGCTCAAAGATAAACATTGTCTTGATAGTGGAGCAAGTGAGAGCTTCGAATCCACCTCAATGTGGATTAGGGGTGATCGGCAAATCACCGAGACTACGAGAAAAAATTAGGTGTCTATCTTGTTCTTTTGCAATTACATGTGATTAGTTGGATCATCTTTCATTACTAGTCTTCTAGATTACTTGTTCACCCTAGGTTGCAAACCTAACATTGCTCAACATTGGCTAGAGATTTTATATTTCTTGTAGTACTGATTAAATTTCTCTAGTGTTTCTCAACCGTTTTTATTTTTGTTTAAAATTTAAAAAAAATTCAAAAGTTTAAAGAAATCAGAAAAATATTATAAAGTACTGACTTATTTTAGTATTATTGTATATTTTATTTTTATTTTTTTTTGTTTTTTAGAAAATCAATCATCATTTTTCGGTACAACACATCATTTTTTGCCGGAAAACGGTTTCTGGTCGAATTTTGATTTCCAAATTTGAAAATATTTGTACCGAAAACCTCTTGAGAAACACCAAAAACGGTCCTTTTCTATCGAAAACCGCTCGTGATGCACCGAAAATCTTTTTTATATTTAAAATTACAAATCGTTTGGGATTAGTGGTTTTTGGGTGGTTTGTCGTTTCCATTGACTAAAGTTTTTTAGTGGAAAACGGTTTGGTAAAGCCTGCCTCCCGCTGAGCGTTCCCCTGAGGGGGAACCACTGGATGGTGAGAGTGCCCCCTTTGGGCGACAGGGTAAGCGGGAGGGGACACTGTTGGAGACCACCTAAAAGCAACTGATAATCTGCTAGACCGAAAAGTAACTTGACCAAACCATTAGTTGAACCCTCACCTTCCAACATGCTTAGACCATCCCACAGACTATCATGACTAAGAAAACTATAGAGAAGGACGATATTGAGGAGGACAAGACAGAATCTCCCTATATCGGCCAGTCATGGTGCCTCCTGCACCAAGGCACCTAGGTAGGCAACAACGAGGGCTGCAACACCAACGATCGACAAATGGTTGGCTAGAGTGTGGTGGCGTCTTGATCGGGATTGAAGATGGAGGCAACTACAGGTTGTGATGTTCGTCAGTCATTCGAACTCATGGTTCTCAATCAGGTTGATTCCAACCAATTCCCCTCTTATCTTTCCTATTTATTCACTTTAAAATACATCTTCCTCTTCTATTGCTCCCCTATTTCACCTCCTCTCCAATCATTCCCTCTATCCAGCTCTTCCTTATACTTTAATTAAGTTATCTGACTTTTATACATCAATTTTTGGAGTTTTAAAAATCATACAATATTCTTATTACCGCAATATACATTGTTATTAGTTAATTAAATTTTATATAGATTAATTTCAAAGTTAAACTCATTAATCAGTGAAGGGTAGATTAGAGCACCTTCAAAGGGAGATTTTATCCTCTCACTCAAAACACGGGGAAGGGAAGGGGGAATGGTTGGACCGAATAGGGCGTCGCCCTACACTATCTTTGTCGGAGGAGGAAATAGTCATGGGATGGTTAGGGAGCGCGTCACAAGTGGATTCACGCTTAGTATGATTAGCGGCTGAAGTGCTCTCCAATGAAGCCTCCTCTCTCACCCCCACGATGCAAGGGTGTATGGTTGCGCCCGCTCAGACTCCAACGGCCCCCGCTCGGGGCCATGCTGCATGTAGGAGAGGGGCTTCTCTTCTCTCGCACATGGAGCTCTAATCTCTCTCTTTCATTAATCACTAAATTTATATATGAAATTAGTTTTTTAAGCTTTTTACTTGATAGCAATGTATATTGCAATACTGTAAATATTGTATAACTTTTTAAACTAAAAAGTTGATAAAAAATATTAAATAACTAAATTATAGTATATAGAGGGTGTTGATTAGGGATAATGTTTGAAAAGAAGAAGAAATAGGGGAAAAGTCATTTACGCCCTGTTTGGACCATTGAAATTGAATTCTATTCTAATAACAATAATTTAGGTATATATCAATTATGCTAATTCAGTTTTATGTAAAATATATTTGTATATTATTATTAGCAAGATGTCAGAGATACTTATGTGCTATATTTTACTATAGAGGTGTGAGTCAAATAGCTTCATTTAACTTACAGAGTAGAAATAAATTCTACTAATATATAAAATCATTTCCCATCCTCCACCCCATGAATTTAAGATAGACTTATATTTAAACTTTGCAAAGTGGGGGAATGCAAAATTTCAAGCTAAATAGGCTTATATCTAGACTGAAGTTCAAGGGTGGCAGAACCTATCGAGTGACATTCTAATGCCAGGACAGAAAATTTCATATACATAATTTCAATCTATACTTGCAGCCAGAGAATATCCATCTAGCTACATGAGGCAAAGACATTTCTTATAGTCTAGACGACTCTAATAATATCTTTATTTGAAATGGTTTCATATGTAGAAGTGTCTAATATACTAACCAAAATCTAAGACAATTCTTAAAATCATAATGAATCAAAAGGTATATTTATTTGAGATGGTTTTTGAAAGGGAAATGTGCCCCTGGGCAACTTCTATAAGTATTTTGGTGATTAGATGCCTAACACACTAACTGAGCACTTATGTGCTAAATGGGTGAAAAGTGCAAATCAATGTACAAGGTATGTTTCTAGACTTAATATATTATTTTGTACACTAATGTGTTTGCCTAAGTGCTAGAAACAGGGCCAACAAAAGAAGGAATGCACTGGAAAAGACTTGGCTGTGAACAGCCAAGTATCTGCTCGGGCCTAGCACACCGGATTGTCCGATGGTGCACCGGACAGTGTCCGGTGCGCCAGGCTGGTCAACGGTGAAGTAGCCGATCTCGGGAATCGACGGAGTTGTATGACTATAATTCACCGGCCTGTCCGGTGAGTCATCCACGACGAACTCGCCGCTCTCGGGAAATGGAAAAGGCGACGTGGCTATAATTCACCTGACTGTACGGTGAGCCAACGGTTGCAAGCGCCAACGGTCGGCCGCGAAATCTGCGGGCAACACGTGGACTGCTCCAACTGTCAGCTGGTGCACCGGACTGTCCGGTGTGCACCAGACAGTGTCCGGTGCGCCAAAGGGCCCGGAGGAGCAATGGTCGGATGCGCCTGATTTGGAAGGAGATCATGCACCAGACATTAACAGTGGTTGTCCGGTGGTGCACCGGACTGACTGGTGCACCACTCGACATAAGGCAGGAATTGCCTTCCAAGATTGTCTCCAACGACTCCTAGCTGTCTTGGGGCTATAAAAGGGACCCCTAGGCGCATGGAGGAGGACACCAAGCATTCTCTAAGCATACTAAGACATCCAAACTCCGCCCCGACGCAATTGATTTGTTGTGTTAGTGATTTGAGCTCCATTCGAGTTGTGAACTCCCTGTGTTGTCATTTGAGCTCAAGTCTTCACTTGTGTGCGTGGTTGTGCTGCGTATTTGAGTCTTGTGTGTGTTGCTCTCCTCCCTTACTTCTGTGTTTCTTTTGTGATCATCATTCTAAGGGCGAGAGGCTCCAAATTGTGGAGATTCCTCGCAAACGGGAGAAAGACTATAAGGAAGAAAGTTGTGGTATTCAAGTTGATCATTGGATCGCTTGAAAGGGGGTTGAGTGCAACCCTCGTCCATTGGGACGCCACAACGTGGAAGTAGGCAAGTGTTACTTGGCCGAACCACGGGATAAAAATCGTGTGTCTCGTGTGTTGCTTCTTATGATTGTTTTGTTCACACAAGCGTGTTCCATAGCCACTTGATTTCACTAACACCTTAATAATCAAGTCTGTGGCCATTTAGTGTTTGATTTCACAGGATCACCTATTCACCCCTCTCTAGGTGCTCGCAATTGGTATTGGAGCCATACTCTTCATCTAAGGGACTAACCGCCCAAAGAGATGGATCCTAAGGGAAAGGGGATGATGGTCAACGACAAGGAGAAGGAGTCCCTCTTCAACGAGCCAAGAGATGACAAGCCCACTGACTCAGGCTCGAGTCACAAAAAGAGGGACGACAAGAAGAAGAGGTGCATCAAGAAGATCATCTACTACGACAGCGATGCGTCTTCCTCTTCACCAAGGGACGACGACGACTCCTCGTCCAAGAAAAAGACGGTCAATCAAAATTATTCTTTTGATTATTCTCGTATTCCGTATAATTCAAATGTCCATTTACTTTCTATTCATCTTGGAAAACCTCCACACTTTGATGGAGAGGATTACTCATTTTGGAGCCATAAAATGCGTAGTCATCTATTTTCTCTACATCCTAGCATTTAGGAAATTGTGGAAAATGGGATGCATTTCGATAGTACGGATAACCCTGTGATGATTAATGAACAAATTCATAAAAAGGCCCAAGCTACTACTGTCTTGCTAGCTTCACTTTGCAGGGATGAGTATAACAAAGTAAGTGGCTTGGACAACGCCAAACAGAACTGGGATACCCTCAAAATATCACATGAGGGAAATGATGCCACCATGATTACCAAGATGGAACTGGTGGAGGGCGAGCTAAGAAGGTTCGCGATGATCAGGGGAGAGGAGCCAACTCAGACTTACAACAGGCTCAAGACCCTAGTCAATAAGATCCGAAGCTACGGAAGCACAAGATGGACAGATCATGATGTCGTCCGACTCATGCTAAGGTCATTTACTATAATTGACCCCCCATCTTGTGAATCTTATTCGTGAAAACCCCAGGTACACCAAAATGACGCCCGAGGAGATCCTCAGAAAATTCATGAGCGGGCGCATGATGGTGAAGGAGGCTCGATACGTGGATGATGCACTAAATGATCCACTACCCGTCTACGAGCCACAGCCCGTTGCTCTCAAAGCAACCAGCAGCAAGGAGGCGCTACCAAGCAAGGTGGCACAAGTGGAGGCTGCCGGACTCAACGAGGACGAAATGGCGCTTATTATCAAGCAATTCAAGACCGCACTTAAAGGACGAAAGGAGTACACCAACAAGAACAAAACAAAGGGAAAGCGCTCCTGCTTCAAATGCGGTAAGACTGGTCATTTCATTGCACAATGCCTCGATAATGATAATGACCAAGGACAAGAAAAGAGCGGGAAGAGGGAAAAGAAGAAGAACTACAGGATGGCGAAGGGCGAGGCACACCTTGGAAAGGAGTGGGATTCTGACTGCTCTTCATCCGACTCCGACGGTGAAGGATTGACTGCCTCGGCCTTCGACAAGTCTTCGCTCTTCCCCAACGAACGCCACACTTGCCTCATGGCCAAGGAGAAGAAGGTACGTATTCGAGATTCCCCTAAGTACTCTTCTTCTAGTGATGAGGAATCCTCCGATGATGAAGTAGATTACTCTGGTTTATTTAAAGGTTTAGATAGAGCCAAAATAGAGAAAATTAATGAATTAATTGATGCTCTAAATGAAAAAGATAGACTTCTAGAAAAGCAAGAAGACATTTTGTATGAGGAACATGACAAATTTGTTAGTGTGCAAAAATCTCTTGCTTTAGAAACTAAGAGAAATGAAATGCTATCTTCTGAGTTATCTACTTGCCATGAATCTACCTCTAGTTTAAAGAATTTAAATGATGAATTAAAAGCCAATCTAGAGGAAGTAAATAAAACTAGTTCATGTGTGGAGCATGTTATTATTTGTAATAGATGTAAGGATTTTAATGTTGATGCCTGTAATGAACATATTGCTTCTATTACTAAATTAAACAATGAGGTGGCAAGTCTTAATGCTCAACTTAAGACTTGCAAAACTGATTTTGATAAATTAAAATTTGCTAGGGATGCCTACACTATTGGTATACACCCCTCGATTAAGGATGGACTTGGTTTTTGAAAGGAAACCAAGAACTTAACAAACCAAAGGGCTCCCGTTCTCAACAAGGAGAAAGGGAAGGCCCCTATGGCAAGTAGTCCTCAAAGGAACCATGCGTTTATCTATGATAGGAAAATTGCTAGTCATTCTCATTATAATAAGAGTTATGTTCATGTTGCTTATAATGATTCTCATGCTATGTTTGCATCTAGTTCCACTTTTGTTCATGGTAGAAGTAGGCCTAGGAGAAATCATGTTGTGCCTCATATGTCTAGGAAAATGTGCAATGAACCCACTACTGTTTTCCATACTTGCAACACTTCTTTTGTACTTTCATGTAAGAATGAAAAAGTAGTTGCTAGGAAGGTGGGATCCAAATGCAAGGGAGACAAGACTTGTATTTGGGTTCCAAAAATTATTGTGACTAACCTTGCAGGACCCAACAAGCGTTGGGTACCTAAAACCCAAGCTTAAAATTGCCTTGCAGGTTTATGCATCCGAGGGCTCTAGCTGGATAATCGACAGCGGATGCACAACCCACATGACGGGGGAGAAGAAGATGTTCACCTCCTACGTCAAGAACAAGGATTCCCAAGATACGATCATCTTTGGAGATGGGAACCAAGGCAAAGTCAAAGGCTTGGGCAAGATTGCCATCACTAACGAGCACTCAATATCGAATGTATTTCTAGTAGAGTCGCTTAGGTACAACCTTCTGTCTGTAAGCCAATTGTGTCACATGGGTTACAATTGTCTATTTACAAACGTTGATGTATCTGTCTTTAGAAGGAGTGATGGTTCATTAGCTTTTAAGGGTGTATTAGACGACAAACTCTACTTAGTTGATTTTTCGAAAGAGGAGGCCGATCTAGATGCATGCTTAATAGCTAAGACTAATATGGGCTAGCTTTGGCATTGTCGTATAGCACATGTTGGGATGAAGAACCTTCATAAACTTCTAAAGGGAGATGATGTGTTAGGACTAACCGATGTCTGTTTTGAGAAAGACAGACCTTGTGCAGCATGTCAGGCAGGGAAATAGGTGGGAAGCACTCATCACAGCAAGAATGTGATGACAACATCAAGACCACTGGAGCTTCTTCACATGGACCTCTTTGGAACCGTTGCCTACCTGAGCATAGGGGAAGTAAGTATGGTCTTGTAATTGTTGATGATTTTTCCCGCTTCACTTGGGTATTCTTTCTACAGGATAAGTCAGGAACCCAAGAGACCCTAAAGCGCTTTCTAAGGAGGGCTCAAAACGAATTTGAGCTAAAGGTGAAAAAGATAAGGAGCGACAACAGGTCCGAGTTCAAGAATCTGCAAGTTGAAGAATTTCTTGAGGAGGAAGGAATCAAGCACGAGTTCTCCGCTCACTACACACCACAGCAAAACGGTGTGGTAGAGAGGAAGAACTGGATGCTAATCGACATGGCAAGAACGATGCTTGGAGAATACAAGACGCCTAAGCGGTTTTGGTCGGAAGCTGTGAACACAGCATGCCACGCCATAAACCGGTTCTATCTGCATCGCCTCCTCAAGAATACCTCCTACAAACTCCTTACCGGTAACAAACCCAATGTCTCTTACTTTCATGTATTTGGGAGCAAATGCTACATTATGGTGAAAAAAGGTAGACATTCTAAATTTGCTCCCAAGGCAGTAGAAGGTTTTTACTAGGGTATGACTCAAATACAAAGGCGTATAGGGTCTTCAACAAATCATCAGGATTAGTTGAAGTCTCTAGCGACGTTGTATTTGATGAGACTAATGGCTCTCCAAGAGAGCAAGTTGATCTTGATGACATATATGAGTATGAAGTTCCAATGGCCGCAATGCGCACGATGGCGATAGGTGATGTGTGACCACAGGAACAACAGGAGCAAGATCAACCATCTTCCTCTACAATGTTGCATCCCCCAACTCATGAAGATGACCAAGTACTTCAAGAAGAAGGGAAGGATCAAGGGGGAGCACAGGAAGATCAAGTGATGGAGGAAGAAGCACCACGGGCCCCTCCAACCCAAGTCCGAGCAACGATCCAACGAAATCATCCCGTCGATCAGATTCTGGGCAACATTAGCAAGGGAGTAACTACTCGCTCACGATTAGCTAACTTTTGTGAGCATTACTCGTTTGTCTCTTCTATTGAGCCTTTCAGGGTAGAAGAGGCCTTGCAAGATCCGGACTGAGTGTTGGCCATGCAGGAATAGCTCAACAACTTCAAAAGGAATGAAGTCTGGAGCCTGGTGCCACGTCCAAACCAAAACGTTGTGGGAACCAAGTGGGTGTTCCGCAACAAGCAAGACGAGCACAGAGTGGTGACAAGAAACAAGGCTCGACTTGTGGCAAAAGGTTATGCCCAAGTCGCAGGTTTGGATTTTGAGGAGACTTTTGCTCCTGTGGCTAGGCTAGAATCAATTCGAATATTATTAGCTTATGCTGCTCACCATTCTTTTAGGCTGTTTCAAATGGATGTAAAGAGCGCTTTCCTCAATGGGCCAATCAAGGAGGAGGTATATGTGGAACAACCCCTGGCTTTGAGGATGACAGATATCCCGACCACGTGTATAAGCTCTCTAAGGCGCTCTATAGACTTAAGTAAGCCCCAAGAGCATGGTATGAAAGCTGATCCAACTCTTTTTACCAAGACTTGTGATGGTGATCTCTTTGTGTGCCAAATTTATGTCGATGACATAATATTTGGTTCTACTAACCAAAAGTCTTGTGAGGAGTTTAGCAGGGTGATGATGCAAAAATTCGAAATGTCGATGATGGGTGAGCTGACATACTTCCTTGGATTCCAAGTGAAGCAACTCAAGGACGTCACTTTCATCTCCCAAACGAAGTACACTTAAGATCTTCTCAAGAGGTTTGGGATGAAGGACGCCAAGCCCGTGAAGACATCGATGGGAACTGACGGGCATGTTGACCTCAACAAAGGAGGTAAGTCCGTTGATCAAAAGGCACACCGGTCAATGATAGGTTCATTACTTTATCTTTGTGCTAGTAGACCGAACATTATGCTTAGTGTATGCATGTGTGCTAGATATCAATCCGATCCCAAGGAATGTCACCTTGTGGCCGTTAAGCACATTCTTCGATATTTAGTTGCTACGCCGTGCTTCGGGATCTGGTATCCAAAGGGGTCTACCTTTGACTTAATTGGATACGCAGACTCCGACTATGCCAGGTGCAAGGTTGATAGGAAGAGTACATCAGGGACGTGCCAATTTCTAGGAAGGTCCCTGGTGTCCTAGAGTTCCAAGAAACAGACATCCGTTGCCCTATCCACCGCTGAGGCCGAGTATGTTACCGCAGGACAGTGTTGTGCGCAACTATTTTGGATGAGGCAAACCCTCCGGGACTTTGGCTACAATCTGAGCAAAGTCCCACTCCTATGTGACAATGAGAGTGCAATCTGCTTGGTGGATAATCCTGTTGAACATAGCCCCACTAAGCACATAGACATCCGGCATCACTTCCTGAGGGATCACCAGCAAAAGGGAGATATCGATATTTATCATATTAGCACCAAGAACCAGCTAGCCGATATCTTCACAAGCCGTTGGATGAGAAAACTTTTTGCAGGTTGCGTAGTGAGCTAAATGTCTTAGATTCGCGTAACTTGGATTGATCTATAGCATACATGTGCCTTTGATCATGTTACTTTGAGCATTTACATTATTTTTTGTATATTTATGGTGCTCAAGTTGTACAAGTCCTCCCCGGACCTCACAAGTCCATATGCAAATGGTGCATATATTTAGGGGGAGATGTGCTACAACTTGACCCTTTGAGACTAACATGGTTGTTTAAGTACACTTGCTGTAGTCTCAAAGGTACATTGAAAGGGAAAGTGAACTTAGACGATGCAAAGACTTCCACTGCACTCCTGTATTAGTGTATTTAATTCCAAGTTCATCCTTGTGCTCTCATTGCCTTTTTGCTCTTAATTGACATTTTTTGGTGAGGCAATGGGGTTAAAGGGGCCAAGAATGATCCCGTTTTGGTGCTTAATGCCAAAGGGGGAGAAATTAAGGCCAAAGCAAATGGATCAGCCAACCACTTGAGAATTTGTGAAAATAGTAGAGTTAGAATTTGTGATTTGTCCAAAATACTCTTATTGCAAAATTTGGTCTCTTATGGGGGAGAATTTTGATTATGGGAAAAAGGGGGAGTTTTGGCACTTAATCAATTTTACTCTTGAGATATCTCTCTTTTTGCACAAACAAGCGTGCTTGACTTAGAGATAGGAAAAAGAATTTGATTTGCAAAAACAAACCAAGTGGTGGCAAAGAGTGATCCAAATATGCCAAATTATTAGCAAAAACAATTTGGTCTTCAATTGCATTGATGTTGCACTTCTTTTGTTGCTTTTGGATGAGTTGGCATAAATCACCAAAAAGGGGAGATTGAAAGGGAAATGTGCCCCTGGGCAACTTCTACAAGTATTTTGGTGATTAGATGCCTAACACACTAATTGAGCACTTATGTGCTAAATGGGTGAAAAGTACAAATCAATGTACAAGGTATGTTTCTAGACTTAGTATATTATTTTGTACACTAATGTGTTTGCCTAAGTGCTAGAAACAGGGCCAACAAAAGAAGGAATGCACTGGAAAAGACTTGGTTGTGAACAGCCAAGTATCTGCTCGAGCCTGGCACACCGGACTGTCCGGTGGTGCACCGAACAGTGCTCGGTGCGCCAGTCTGGTCAACGGTGAAGTAGCCGGTCTCGAGAATCGATGGAGTTGTACGACTATAATTCACCGGATTGTCCGACGGTGCACCGGACTGTCCGGTGTGTCATCCGCGATGAACTCGCCGCTCTCGGGAAACGGAAAAGGCGACGTGGCTATAATTCACCGGACTGTCCGGTGGTGCACCGGACTGTCTGGTGAGCCAATGGTTGCCAGCGCCAACGGTCGGCCACGAAATCTGCGGGCGACATGTGGACTGCTCCAACAGTCAGCTGGTGCACCGGACTGTCCGGTGCGCCAACGGGCCCGGAGGAGCAACGGTCGGATGCGCCTGGTTTGGAAGGAGATCATGCACCGAACATTAATATTGGCTGTCCGGTGGTGCACCGGACTGTCCAGTGTACCACTCGACAGAAGGCAGGAATTGCCTTCCAAGATTGTCTCCAACGGCTCCTAGCTACCTTGGGGCTATAAAAGGGACCCCTAGGCGCATGGAGGAGGACACCAAGCATTCTCTAAGCATACTAAGACATCCAGACTGCGCTCCCACGCAATTGATTCGCTGTGTTAGTGATTTGAGCTCCATTCGAGTTGTGAACTCCATGTGTTGTCATTTGAGCTCAAGTCTTCACTTGTGTGCGTGGTTGTGCTGCGTATTTGGGTCTTGTGTGTGTTGCTCTCCTCCCTTACTTCTATGTTTCTTTTGTGATCATCATTGTAAGGGCAAGAGGCTCCAAATTGTGGAGATTCCTCGCAAACGGGAGAAAGACTATAAGGAAGAAAGCCGTGGTATTCAAGTTGATCATTGGATCGCTTGAAAGGGGGTTGAGTGCAACCCTCATCCATTGGGATGCCACAACATGGAAGTAGGCAAGTGTTACTTGGCCGAACCACGGGATAAAAATCGCGTGTCTCGTGTGTTGCTTCTTGTGATTGTTTTGTTCACACGAGCGTGTTCCATAGCCACTTGATTTAACTAACACCTTAATAATCAAGTCTGTGGCCATTTAGTGTTTGATTTCATAGGATCACATATTCACCCACCTCTAGGTACTCTCAGTTTTCAATAACAATTCATCTTAAATCAATATAAGACATTTCTTACGATGTAACCGTCTCAAAACACTTCTTTATTGAAGACTCTCCAACAAATTGTCTTACCTTATTCATCACCATATTGTAACGCCCCGAATTTTGCAGTTGAATTTTTTCTTTTCTTTACTTGCCAAAATTCGGGCGTTACCTTTTCCTTTTCTTTTTCCCCTCGCTAAACCTTGACCTTTTCCAAAAGTTTAGCGGGATTCGGTTTGGAATTTCCGTGTAGAAAAACTCTAAAAATACTTTATGTTGTTTGATGCACCATGCCGAACCTTGCATTTCTTTTGATTGCTTTGAAAGTGCAAATGCATTCATGTAGGAAGATCGGATTTCGAAAAAATGAGGAGAAAATCTTTTCTTTCTTTTTCTCTCTCTTTCTCTCTCCTCTTTTTCTCTCTCTCCCGCGCCGTGGGCCGACCCCGGCCGGCCCAGCCGCCCCTGGCGCCCCCTCTTGGGCCCAAAGAGGCCCAGCCGCCCCCCCCATCCCCCCCCTTTTTTTTCCCCAAACCCTCTCCCTCTCCCTCTCATTTTCCCTCTCTCTCCCTAGCCGCCATCCCCTACCCCTGCCCTAAACCGCCGCCGCCCCCTGCCGCCGGCTGCCCCTCGCCGTCGCTCCCCGACGCCGGTGAGCCGCCCCCCCCCCTCTCTCCTCCCTCCCCCCTCCCCTCCTCTCCCCCTCCCTGCCCGGCCAAGGCCCGGCCGCCCCTGGCCGCGCCGGCCGCCCCCCAGCCCCGCCCGGCCGCTCGACTGCCCTGGCCGCGCCTCCGGCCGCCTGGCCGCGCCTCCGGCCGCCTGGCCGCGCCCTGGCCGGCCCCAGCCGCGCCCAGCCGCGCCCCGGCCAGCCCCAGCCGGCCGCTGGCCGCGCCTGGCCCGCCCGCCTGGCCCCTGGCCGCGCCCCCTGCGCAGGGCCGGTTCAGCCGCCCTGGCCACCGGTTCAACCGGCCGGCTCAGCCGCCCTCCCCCGCGTTCGGCCGCCCCGGCCGCCCAGCTCGGCCGCCCCGCCTAGGGCCAGTTCAACCGCCCTAGGGCCGGTTCAACCGCCCCCCCCCCCCTCTGTTTTTTTTTATTTTTTTTATTTTATTTTATTTACTTTCTGTAATCATAGTTGTTTTATTTTAGGTAGGCTAATCATTGTTCATGTTATTGTAATAGAAAGTTCAATTTAAAATTCCGTTACGCTAGTTGATGCACGTAATTATTGTTTATTTCATTCAATGTTGATCAACTAAAATAACTAGGTTTCCATTAGTGCATATAACAGAATTCTTTTGTTAAGAACCAATTGTAATTAATCATTAGTGCATAAGATTTAACCCCCTGCGAGACCCTTTCCTGTTTCTTTCTAATCATAACCAATGTGATATCGAATGTCATACTTGAGGTATATTCACTTTATTTGTTCCCTTGTATGGTGTACTGTTCTTTTGTATTAAATATGTGGATGGATGTATGTATGTTTGCAATCGCATAGAGAACGATCCGGTCGAAGAGCCCGAGGAATTCGCAGGAGAAGCCCCTGAGCAGCAGTCGGTTGGTGGAGGCAAGTGTCCTTTGACCTATCTCTGTCCTATTCATTCTTTAATTCACCTCCCGCATTACACACTTATACCTAAGGATTGACTAGCTTTTGTTATCTATGTCCTTGTTTACCTATTTGGGTCGGATTATTACTGCTTAGTCTGATGCTATTGCTCAACTCTAATCAATGAACATGATGTGATTATCTATGATACGCTGTTTTCCCTTCTTATTTATGATTATATTTGTGACCTTCAAGGGGACTCGAGCGGTTTCTCGAGTGCCTCTCCGTAAGGACCTATTCTATGGATGACCGCCTGGGAAAACAGTGCAACCATGAGGGTGGAATGGGACGCCCTTAGCTGAATAATTAGAGGAACCGGGGTGTAGTTCGCTTAGCCGTTGTGCCGTCAATGGGGCTCGGTGTATGCGGCTCGCTCTGCCAAGGTTGATTTGTCCTTTGGGGAGGAGTGCGGTACATTTAGGAAACCTAACGGGTGGCTACAGCCCCGGGGAATCTTTGTAAATGCTACGTAGTGAGACCCTGCCTATTCACCTTGGTAGCGTTTAAGGGTTTGATCGGCCCGAGGCAAGAGGGAATCACGGCTTGTGGGTAAAGTGCACAACCTCTGCAGAGTGTTATGAAACTGATATATCAGCCGTGCTCGCGGTTATGAGCGGCCAAGGGAGCTCCAGAGATTAGTGATACTTGATCAGAGACATTTTGGTACAGGTGGCAATGAGATTGATGATTCTGATTATGATTATGGTAATGGTAAGTGGTATTCTTTCCGTTTGGAAAGGATACATTGGGCTAATAACTTGGGCTAATGTTAAAACCTGGCTTTCTACTAGTAAGTAATAACCTGACCAATTAAAAGCAACTGCTTGACTTATCCCCCACATAAAGCTAGTCCACTACAGCCAAACGGGATGCTTGCTGAGTATGTTGATGTGTACTCACCCTTGCTCTACACACCAAACCCCCCCCAGGTTGTCAGCATTGCAACCACTGCTCAGGAGAAGATGAAGCTGTGGAAGGAGACTTCCAGGAGTTTCAAGACTACGACGAGTTCTAGGCGTGGGTTAGCGGCAACCCCCAGTCGGCTGCCTGTGAAGGCCGCGTTATCTATGTTTCTTTTCCGCACTTTGATTTATTGTAAGAACTATATGGACGTCTCAGACGTATGATGTAATCGACTATTATTTCCCTTTTAATACTATTTGAGCACTGTGTGATGATGTCCATGTTATGTAACTGCTGTGTACGTGAATAACTGATCCTGGCACGTACATGGTTCGCATTCGGTTTGCCTTCTAAAAACCGGGTGTGACATAAGTGGTATCAAAGCCAGGTTGACTGTAGGACCGCTAACCTAGAGTAGAATGGTCGTTCTAAGGACTATAGACCTCTGTCACTGCCTTGACTTTGATATCCCTTCAAAAGTTGGTCCTACTGACCAAACCTATGTTTTACTATATATTATACCTTGCTGAAAATTTTGTTTTATTCTGATCCTTCATTTATTTATGATTCATTATTTGCTGGTCATATTAATTCTGTTCTCACCCTTTTGCTTGCGATGTCTTTTGTAGATGGCTCGACTTAGACACACTGCACGAAAGTCCGTCATCCCCTTCTTACCCTCCCGCCTTGCTGAGCGTCCGCTTCACCGTCCCGTGGCCGGACAGTCCAGCCACTTGGAGAGACTGCACCACCGCCTGCATGAGGAGCAGGAACGTCGACGACAGGAGTAGCAGGGCTCTTCCTTCTCGCTCCAGCAGGAGATAGAGTCTGTGAGGAGCTGCTCTCCTGTGCTTCCCCTGGAGGCGCCCCCTGCACCACCACTGGGCGTCCCAGCTTCTGGAGTAGCTGCTGGAGGAGATCCAGACGACGGAGGTGGCGACGACAGCTTGAGCCACGACATCGACTCCTCTGCTGACCATGAGCCGGAAGGATGGGTTGCTCGACCCATCACTCGCGACGCTGCTCACGGGTGTCACTTCCACGACGCGCTCGACACCCTGCTACGTCGGGCACTTGACCGGCGTACTTGGTCCATCGAGTATCGCTGTGTGGTCTACCAGCATAGTCGCGGGGTCTACCCGGACCGCTGGGAGGCGACCTGTTTGGTGCGCCGTCCGGAGAACAGTCTCCAGGGCGCGGAGGCTTGCTCAGAGCACTATTCTATCTC
Organism: Zea luxurians; assembly: GCA_029449295.1. Taxonomy (NCBI): domain Eukaryota; kingdom Viridiplantae; phylum Streptophyta; class Magnoliopsida; order Poales; family Poaceae; genus Zea; species Zea luxurians. The sequence goes on along the minus strand of JAOPSE010000001.1, from coordinate 34,569,514 downwards.
TGAGCGGGACTCAGCTGAGGCAGCCATGCAGGATGCTGCACGGCGTGCGCTTTCGCACTACTGCTCGGTTCTCGGTGGGGTAGCTGACGGCCTCGACCTGAAGTATTACCCCCGCCGTCCATCTGGCAGCACAGGAGGCGTGATTGTTTCACCTGCTGGTGAGGGCAATCCTAGGTTGAGCAGCACAGTCAACCTAGCCGCCGTGCTAAACACGGAGCTGGACCATGCATTAGACGAGCTGAGTAGGGCTCGTGCTGAGATCGCCCTGCTGCGGGCTGAGCGCGCGGAGCGTCGTCACTTGGATGATGGTTCCCCCGCTCCCGTCGGGACTCAGCACCCGTACCGCTCACCTCGGCGTGGACTCCAGTCTTATGGCAATCCCGACTGCAAGACCAAGATAAATCTAGAACCATAGATCGTTAGAGTTGGATCTTGTAATTAATACGAAATATATATACATAGAAGTTTCAGTCTTAGCGTTAGTCTCGGTTTTAGTTAGTCTTAGTTAGACAGGGTAGTTTGCTATATCCTGTGCATTTATGTTTGTCATGATGAACTATGTTTGGTTTGGATCTTTGTAATGACTGTCACCAGAGTGTGGGTATCCCCTGCATTTTGGCTTACCTATTATGTTAATGGAGTTAGTTATATAGTTGGAAAAACCTTTATTCCACTTTCCTCTTTATCTGAGAAGCTGTGTGGTCTGTGTTGGAGATCAGTGAAGATGCTCATCTGTTCAGTGCTGTTGAAGGATTCTATACTCTTTTCTTATGCTGCAAGATTTGCCAGATCAGTTCTGATGTGTGGTTGCGTTCTGCAGATGTCAGAGAACAGGCGCAGAGGAGGAAGGCGTGCTCAGCAGGAGCAAGCCGCCCTGCAGGATGAGGCGCCCCAGCAGCAGCAGCTGCCGCCCCCGCCCCCGATGTCGATCGAGCAGATGTTTTTGATGCAGACTCAGGCAGTTCAGGCCATCGGTCAGACTCTGGCCGCCATTCAGCAGCAGCAGCAACAGCAGCAGGCTCCACCCCAGCCTCAGATGCCTCAGATGCCTAGAGACAAGCGTGCTGAATTCATGAGAGGTCATCCACCAACGTTCGCTCACTCTTCTGACCCCATGGATGCTGAAGATTGGCTGTGCACTGTGGAGCGGGAGTTGCATACCGCTCAGTGTGACGACAGGGAGAAAGTCTTGTATGGTCCCCGTCTGTTGAGAGGAGCAGCCCAATCCTGGTGGGAGTCTTACCTCGCCACCCATGCCGACCCCGACACCATCACCTGGGAAGAATTCAGAGGTAGCTTTCGTCAGTACCATGTGCCTGCAGGTCTGATGACAGTGAAGAAGGAGGAGTTCCTGGCCCTTAAGCAAGGGTCATCATCTGTCAGTGAGTATCGAGACAGGTTTCTGCAGTTGTCTCGCTATGCTCCCGAAGATGTCAACACCGACGCCAAGCGACAGTACCGTTTTCTGAGAGGCTTGGTCGACCCTCTGCAGTACCAACTGATGAATCACACCTTCTCGACATTCCAGCACTTGATTGACAGAGCAATCATGACAGAAAGGAAGCGTAAGGAGATGGAGGATCGTAAGCGCAAGATCAGTGGACCCCAGCCTGGAAGCAGCAGTCGTCCTCGTTTCTCAGGCAATCAACCTCAGCAGTTCAGGCAGAATCAGCGTCCACCTCAGCAGCATCAGCAGCATCAGCAGCGTCAGCAGTATCAGCAGTTCCAAAGGCAGTATCCTCAGCATCAATACCAGAACCGTCAGAGCAATCAATCAGGAGGTCAGTTTCAGAGGCAGAATCAGCAGACACCTCGTCTTCCTGCCCCCGCAAATCAGCAGAACAATCAGGCAGCACCAGCTCAGGTTGGAAACAGAGCATGTTTCCACTGTGGAGAGCAAGGCCATTGGGTGATGCAATGTTCGAAGAAGGCAGCCCAGCAGCAGTCAGGCCCCAATGCCCCAGCAAAGCAGAATGTGTCTCAGCCTGGAGCAGGCAACCGCTCTCAACCGCGCTATAATCATGGAAGACTGAACCACTTGGAGGCTGAAGCAGTTCAGGAGACTCCCGGCATGACAGTAGGTATGTTCCCAGTCGACTCCCATATTGCAGAAGTGTTATTTGATACTGGAGCAACGCATTCTTTTATTACTGCATCATGGGTAGAAGCACATAATCTTCCAATTACTACCATGTCAACCCCCATTCAAATTGACTCAGCTGGTGGTAGAATTCGAGCTGATAGCATATGTTTGGGTGTAAGTGTGGAAATAAGGGGGATAGCGTTTCCCGCTAACCTTATAGTAATGGGTACTCAGGGAATAGATGTCATCCTAGGGATGAATTGGCTAGATAAGTATCAGGCAGTTATCAGTTGTGATAAAAGGACAATCGAGTTGGTGTCCCCACTAGGAGAGGAAGTGGTGACCGAGTTAGTCTCGCCTGAGCCGAAGAGAGGAAGTTGTTATCAGATGGCTGTCGATAGCAGTGAAGCAGACCCAATTGAGAGTATCAAGGTTGTGTCTGAATTCCCAGATGTGTTTCCAAAGGATTTACCGGGTATGCCACCAGAGCGGAAAGTTGAGTTTGCCACAGAGCTTCTTCCTGGAACCGCCCCTATCTTTAAGAGAGCTTACAGAATATCTGGACCAGAGTTGGTTGAGCTTAAGAAGCAGATTGATGAGCTGTCAGAGAAAGGTTACATCCGGCCAAGCACCTCGCCTTGGGCCGCCCCTGTCTTGTTTGTGGAGAAGAAAGATGGCACAAAGAGGATGTGTATCGATTATCGAGCTCTAAATGAAGTCACGATCAAGAACAAGTATCCCTTGCCCAGAATAGAAGATCTGTTCGACCAGTTGAGAGGAGCCAGTGTGTTCTCCAAGATTGATCTGAGGTCAGGTTATCATCAGCTCAGGATCCGACCTTCGGACATTCCGAAGACGGCATTCATTACCAAGTATGGTTTGTATGAGTTCACAGTGATGTCTTTTGGTTTGACCAATGCACCAGCCTTCTTTATGAATCTGATGAACAGTGTATTCATGGATTATCTCGATAAGTTTGTGGTGGTATTCATTGATGACATTCTGATTTATTCTCAAAGTGAAGAAGAACATGCAGATCATTTGAGGATGGTATTGCAGAGATTGCGAGAGCACCAGTTGTATGCAAAGTTGAGCAAGTGTGAGTTCTGGATCAGTGAAGTCCTGTTCTTGGGTCACATAATCAACAAAGAAGGATTGGCTGTGGATCCGAAGAAAGTGGCAGACATTCTGAACTGGAAAGCGCCAACGGATGCTCGAGGAATCAAGAGCTTCATTGGAATGGCCGGATATTATCGGCGATTCATTGAAGGGTTTTCGAAGATTGCGAAACCAATGACAGCGTTGCTAGGCAACAAGGTTGAGTTCAAGTGGACCCAGAAATGCCAAGAGGCCTTTGAAGCGCTGAAAGAGAAGTTGACAACAGCGCCTGTCCTAGTCTTGCCTGATGTGCACAAGCCCTTCTCTGTGTATTGTGATGCTTGTTACACAGGTTTGGGATGCGTGTTGATGCAAGAGGGAAGAGTTGTGGCTTACTCGTCCCGACAGCTGAAGGTTCATGAGAAGAATTACCCAATCCATGATCTAGAGTTGGCAGCAGTGGTTCACGCACTGAAGACATGGAGGCACTATCTGTATGGACAAAAATGCAATGTTTACACAGATCACAAGAGTCTGAAGTACATATTCACTCAGTCAGAGTTGAACATGAGACAGCGAAGATGGTTAGAGTTGATCAAAGACTATGAGTTGGAGATCCATTACCATCCAGGCAAAGCAAACGTAGTGGCAGATGCTTTGAGCAGAAAGAGTCAAGTCAATCTGATGGTCGCTCGTCCGATGCCTTATGAGTTGGCCAAGGAGTTTGACAGGTTGAGTCTCGGATTTCTGAACAATTCGCGAGGAGTCACAGTTGAATTGGAGCCTACCTTGGAGCGCGAAATCAAAGAAGCGCAGAAGAATGATGAGAAGATCAGTGAGATTCGGCGACTGATTCTAGATGGCAGAGGCAAAGATTTTTGAGAAGATGCAGAAGGCGTGGTATGGTTCAAAGACCGCTTGTGTGTTCCCAATGTCCAGTCTATTCGGGAGTTGATTCTCAAGGAAGCTCATGAGACAGCTTATTCGATTCACCCTGGCAGTGAGAAGATGTATCAGGATCTGAAGAAGAAATTCTTGTGGTACGGAATGAAGAGGGAAATCGCAGAGCATGTGGCTAAGTGCGATAGTTGCCGAAGAATTAAGGCAGAGCATCAGAGACCAGCTGGATTGTTGCAACCGTTGCAAATCCCTCAGTGGAAATGGGATGAAATCGGCATGGATTTCATAGTCGGATTGCCTCGCACTCGAGCCGGCTACGATTCTATTTGGGTAGTAGTGGACCGTTTGACCAAGTCAGCCCACTTCATACCTGTCAAGACCAGCTACAACAGCGCAGTATTGGCAGAGCTGTATATGTCTCGGATTGTTTGTCTTCATGGTGTGCCAAAGAAGATAGTGTCAGACAGAGGAACGCAGTTCACCTCTCATTTCTGGCAGCAGTTGCATGAAGCCTTGGGCACACATCTGAATTTCAGTTCAGCTTATCACCCGCAGACAGATGGCCAGACCGAAAGAACCAATCAAATTCTTGAAGATATGTTGAGAGCCTGTGCGTTGCAAGATCAGTCCGGATGGGACAAGCGATTGCCTTATGCAGAGTTTTCCTATAACAACAGTTACCAGGCCAGTTTGAAGATGTCACCGTTTCAAGCGCTCTATGGAAGGAGTTGCAGAACTCCGTTGCAATGGGATCAGCCTGGAGAGAAGCAAGTGTTTGGGCCAGACATTCTGCTTGAAGCCGAAGAGAACATCAAGATGGTTCGAGAGAATCTGAAGATAGCGCAATCGAGGCAGCGAAGCTATGCAGACACAAGAAGAAGAGAGCTGAGTTTTGAAGTCGGAGACTTTGTCTATCTGAAAGTGTCACCGATCAGAGGAGTCAGAAGATTCGGAGTGAAAGGTAAGCTAGCACCCCGCTACATTGGTCCGTACCAAATTCTCTCAAAGCGTGGAGAAGTGGCCTATCAGCTCAGCCTGCCAGAGAATTTGTCTGCCGTGCATGATGTCTTTCATGTGTCTCAGTTGAAGAAGTGTTTGCGTGTGCCAGAAGAGCAGTTGCCAGTGGAAGGTCTTGAAGTCCAGGAGGACTTGACCTATGTTGAGAAGCCAGCTCAGATTCTTGAGATTGCAGATAGAGTCACCCGAAGGAAGACCATCAGAATGTGCAAAGTCAGATGGAGTCATCACTCTGAGGAAGAAGCAACCTGGGAGCGTGAAGATGATCTAATGGCTAAGTACCCAGAGCTCTTTGCTAGCCAGCCCTGAATCTCGAGGGCGAGATTCTTTTAAGGGGGATAGGTTTGTAACGCCCCGAATTTTGCAGTTGAATTTTTTCTTTTCTTTACTCGCCAAAATTCGGGCGTTACCTTTTCCTTTTCTTTTTCCCCTCGCTAAACCTTGACCTTTTCCAAAAGTTTAGCGGGATTCGGTTTGGAATTTCCGTGTAGAAAAACTCTAAAAATACTTTATGTTGTTTGATGCACCATGCCGAACCTTGCATTTCTTTTGATTGCTTTGAAAGTGCAAATGCATTCATGTAGGAAGATCGGATTTCGAAAAAATGAGGAGAAAATCTTTTCTTTCTTTTTCTCTCTCTTTCTCTCTCCTCTTTTTCTCTCTCTCCCGCGCCGTGGGCCGACCCCGGCCGGCCCAGCCGCCCCTGGCGCCCCCTCTTGGGCCCAAAGAGGCCCAGCCGCCCCCCATCCCCCCCTTTTTTTCCCCAAACCCTCTCCCTCTCCCTCTCATTTTCCCTCTCTCTCCCTAGCCGCCATCCCCTACCCCTGCCCTAAACCGCCGCCGCCCCCTGCCGCCGGCCGCCCCTCGCCGTCGCTCCCCGACGCCGGTGAGCCGCCCCCCCCCTCTCTCCTCCCTCCCCCCTCCCCTCCTCTCCCCCTCCCTGCCCGGCCAAGGCCCGGCCGCCCCTGGCCGCGCCGGCCGCCCCCCAGCCCCGCCCGGCCGCTCGGCTGCCCTGGCCGCGCCTCCGGCCGCCTGGCCGCGCCCTGGCCGGCCCCAGCCGCGCCCAGCCGCGCCCCGGCCAGCCCCAGCCGGCCGCTGGCCGCGCCTGGCCCGCCCGCCTGGCCCCTGGCCGCGCCCCCTGCGCAGGGCCGGTTCAGCCGCCCTGGCCGCCGGTTCAACCGGCCGGCTCAGCCGCCCTCCCCCGCGTTCGGCCGCCCCGGCCGCCCAGCTCGGCCGCCCCGCCTAGGGCCGGTTCAACCGCCCTAGGGCCGGTTCAACCGCCCCCCCCCCCCTCTGTTTTTTTTTATTTTTTTTATTTTATTTTTTTTACTTTCTGTAATCATAGTTGTTTTATTTTAGGTAGGCTAATCATTGTTCATGTTATTGTAATAGAAAGTTCAATTTAAAATTCCGTTACGCTAGTTGATGCACGTAATTATTGTTTATTTCATTCAATGTTGATCAACTAAAATAACTAGGTTTCCATTAGTGCATATAACAGAATTCTTTTGTTAAGAACCAATTGTAATTAATCATTAGTGCATAAGATTTAACCCCCTGCGAGACCCTTTCCTGTTTCTTTCTAATCATAACCAATGCGATATCGAATGTCATACTTGAGGTATATTCACTTTATTTGTTCCCTTGTATGGTGTACTGTTCTTTTGTATTAAATATGTGGATGGATGTATGTATGTTTGCAATCGCATAGAGAACGATCCGGTCGAAGAGCCCGAGTAATTCGCAGGAGAAGCCCCTGAGCAGCAGTCGGTTGGTGGAGGCAAGTGTCCTTTGACCTATCTCTGTCCTATTCATTCTTTAATTCACCTCCCGCATTACACACTTATACCTAAGGATTGACTAGCTTTTGTTATCTATGTCCTTGTTTACCTATTTGGGTCGGATTATTACTGCTTAGTCTGATGCTATTGCTCAACTCTAATCAATGAACATGATGTGATTATCTATGATACGTTGTTTTCCCTTCTTATTTATGATTATATTTGTGACCTTCAAGGGGACTCGAGCGGTTTCTCGAGTGCCTCTCCGTAAGGACCTGTTCTATGGATGACCGCCCGGGAAAACAGTGCAACCATGAGGGTGGAATGGGACGCCCTTAGCTGAATAATTAGAGGAACCGGGGTGTAGTTCGCTTAGCCGTTGTGCCGTCAATGGGGCTCGGTGTATGCGGCTCGCTCTGCCAAGGTTGATTTGTCCTTTGGGGAGGAGTGCGGTACATTTAGGAAACCTAACGGGTGGCTACAGCCCCGGGGAATCTTTGTAAATGCTACGTAGTGAGACCCTGCCTATTCACCTTGGTAGTGTTTAAGGGTTTGATCGGCCCGAGGCAAGAGGGAATCACGGCTTGTGGGTAAAGTGCACAACCTCTGCAGAGTGTTATGAAACTGATATATCAGCCATGCTCGCGGTTATGAGCGGCCAAGGGAGCTCTAGAGATTAGTGATACTTGATCAGAGACATTTTGGTACAGGTGGCAATGAGATTGATGATTCTGATTATGATTATGGTAATGGTAAGTGGTATTCTTTCCGTTTGGAAAGGATACATTGGGCTAATAACTTGGGCTAATGTTAAAACCTGGCTTTCTACTAGTAAGTAATAACCTGACCAATTAAAAGCAACTGCTTGACTTATCCCCCACATAAAGCTAGTCCACTACAGCCAAACGGGATGCTTGCTGAGTATGTTGATGTGTACTCACCCTTGCTCTACACACCAAACCCCCCCCCCAGGTTGTCAGCATTGCAACCACTGCTCAGGAGAAGATGAAGCTGTGGAAGGAGACTTCCAGGAGTTTCAAGACTACGACGAGTTCTAGGCGTGGGTTAGCGGCAACCCCCAGTCGGCTGCCTGTGAAGGCCGCGTTATCTACGTTTCTTTTCCGCACTTTGATTTATTGTAAGAACTATATGGACGTCTCAGACGTATGATGTAATCGACTATTATTTCCCTTTTAATACTATTTGAGCACTGTGTGATGATGTCCATGTTATGTAACTGCTGTGTACGTGAATAACTGATCCTGGCACGTACATGGTTCGCATTCGGTTTGCCTTCTAAAAACCGGGTGTGACACATATGATAAAAGACGCTTCTATAAAATGCACATGTATCTGTCTTAAAATGTGCGTCTTAAATAAGCATATTTCTAGTAGTGAGGTATGGGAACTCATCTTCTTGTTGATATCCAATCAATGATAGTTCCTTTCAATTGGTATTCCTTCTAAATTGTCATAATCCAAAAATTATACCAATGTGAAGATTAGATTCCTTATTTGACTTAAACCGCTAAAAGTACACATAAACTTGATAACTTGCTTTCATATGTGTTTGAGTCCAAAAGAATCTAATTCATGCCTTTGCAATGATTATTCTCATAATGATATGCTTTCAAGTTATTTTATTCAATCGTGTGTGGAGATACATCAATATGAAGAATAAAATTCCTTTGTTGGTTATAAATGCTAAAAAGTGCACATTCGTTCCTTTTCTGAAGCTATGCACTAACTTAAAGGATTTTACTTCATGTCTGTGTGACCTATAGATGATGATTTGTTTGTTTCTCATATCCTAGACCTCATCATTTGTCATGTACTCCTTTGTGCTACTAATATCTCTCTTTCAAGTATTTTTAATGAGTTTGAAAAGAAAAAGAGGCAACTATAAAGAGAGGACCCACAAATGAAAAGAGGAACTTCCAGGAACATATGGTAAGGTCCTTCAAAGGAGTGTTGTAAGTACACTAAAAACCTCTTTAACTTGGTGTCAAAAGGTATAAGCTCATTATTTCATGTTTACCATGCTTGATCAAAATATATAATGGACTCACCCTTGTGTCTTTAGTTAGAGAGAACGTGCATCTAACCAAGTCATTTAAATACTTGATGCACATCTTTAGGGGTTGCACCTAGAGTTGAGGTGGCTTGTACAATGGTGGCCATGGTGTGGTGTATAAATCTACTAGCAAAGGAGAAGTGTTATCATACAAAAAATTGACATGGTTGTGAGCTTTGGGATGGGGATTTATCATGTTATGGTAGTATGGTTCTTCTAGTTGATCACCTTGCCGCGCCATGTGACGCAATTCTTCTGATGCTTCATGAATTTGTCATTGCAGTTGAGAAATCCGAAGCATCTTTTCTTTTTGCTTCTCGACCTGGTGTTGGATAGCTTTAAGATTTTAGATCTCTTGGTCAAGTTCATCATGTGGTGGATGATCTACGGCCTTTATCTTGCCTTTTATTGGATCATTACCTGCAGAGGGATACCTCTATTTTGGTTGATTTTGATCTGTTGGGACAACTACGACACTGGTAGTTGTGCTTCTCTTTGAAGGCACGACGAAGAGTTGTTCCTTTTTGTCGTGAGTTTACCTGAAGTGGGAGCCAATGTTAATCATCTATCCAAATTCCTGAGAAGAACCAAAACAGGACAACATAATTAAAGTGAAAGGGTCTTCTTTCCTATAATCCACTCTCATAAAGGAGGGGTTAGAGGAAGAAGGTTTAAATATAGATAAATAAATGATACACTATTAGGAGAGGATGAAACTACAACATAATACATGTTCACTTTGTTTGTTGCTTTTTCTTTCATTATAGACAATTACAAGTATACCTTTAGATTGTCTTGAGGGGATATGAAGATATTGTTGCGGGTCTTCGTCTTCCGAAGGTCCTCAAAAACACGAACTAACCATTGGTCATTAGTACATTTGTCAAGCATTGCAGGAGCTTCAGAATCAAACTACCTTCAGTATAGAATGATGGAAGAGTAACGAAGGTAGCTTCATCATAACAACAATAGGAAGGTAGTGTAGAAAGAAGGTGTCATCATGAACACCGAAGGCAAAAGACAATGTAAATTCTTAAGGGCATAAGTGTAAATTCATATGGAGTTGTACGATTCCCTATAAATAGATGAACAGTTCCTCACATAAAGTACCTTTTTGGCGGATTGGGCGATCATCGTGTAATTCTCTCTCTGCGACACCTTCATTGTAATTTTCTATGAAGAGTCGAAGGTACAATTGTAGAGTCAATTTACAAAAAGGAGAACATGTTATTGATTTATCTTAATTGAGTTCTCATGTTTAAATCCTTTTTATACTTCTTGCGTATACATTTTTTCACATTAATAAACCATAATTTATTTGCTCAACAATTAACCTTCGTTCCCGAAGGAATCATCTCGAAGAGATGACTCCTTTGTGACGAAGGTTATCTATCTTTTTAATATTGTGTTGCCTTGTTTTTGGTCGTGTACATCAATCGAAAATGAGTGACCAACATATAGTTTTGTTACAAAGCTTCGAATACAGTGTTGTTCGAGCTTACACAAATATACCTGTTATCATAAGTGGATATTTCCCCTCTGTATAGGCACTGTACTCCTATTTATAGGGATGACACAATGTACAACTTCGTCTGAAATTATAATTATGGCCTTGATCCCTATACACAATGTATCACTGTCTGAAATTTTATGCCAAGTGTTCAACGTATGGCAAAGACTCTCTTCGCCAAGTGCTTCCTTTCGCCGAGTGTGACGGTCGAGTGGCCGATAAATTGCACTCGCTAAATCTATAGGCACTCGACAAAAAGCCGGATTCCGACAGTGAACTAACTTTGGAACCAAACACTGCTTTAGAAAAGCGAGAGGGTAGAGAGACCAAAAGAAGCGAGAGAGCATATATAGAAAAAGAGTACCGGCGTTTGTCGTCGGTGGGAGAGGGAGGGTAGAGGCAATGTTTGCGTCTGGGTGTGGGCCTCGACCTATTTGTAGAGTACATGAGGGTTGACAAAAGTGTCTCCTTCAAAAATAAACATTCTTGTGCTCTAAAATTGTTTTTGCTATAGTGCAAGCGTGTCCTACATTTTTTTAGGGTTTCTCCTCTTGATTTTGGACAAACCTTTATGATTTTATTCTAAGGAATAAAATCACCCCCACCCCCCAACGAATTCAAGAAAACCCAAATAAATACATGAAGAAAATGCTCCATCCATTCTAAAATAGGAATTGGTTAATATATTTTTGTATAACTTAGAAAAAGTCTAGTTTATAAGAAAACTGAAAGGGCATACACTTCAGAAAGCAAGAGCAGTAGACTAATAAAAAACCAATGATCGGAGCAAGTCTCAGACAGAAAAAAAAAAGATTTGAGAATAGATTTGATCCATAAAGCTCTATTAATTATCTATTGCAAATATATATGATAAAAGTGCATTGGTTAAAAAAACGTGTTGTGCAGTGCAGTTTATGCATGATGGGAAAGTGAAGTCCAGAAGCACAGAAATGAGCATGCATAGTTGCTTGCGCGCACTCCGCAACGCAATTATGTCCATGCATGCAGTAATAAATATTGATACATAGAACATAGAAGTTAAAAACAAAGCAGCGAGATGCATGGTAAATTGTTTGAAGCCTCAGCTCTTGCGATTATTATCATGAAGGTACATCTGTCAGACCATGTCGGCACATATAAATCTTGCAACATACTTTACGTGCAAGTCATCACAGGCTGGCCATGCATATAGTATATGGCAAGACAAAAAATAAAAATAAAGCGTGCATGCATGCATCCGAACAGGACGTGAAATAAAATAATCTGACGAAAGAACAAATAATGCATGATTATTTTTCTTTTTGAGAAAGCAATGTAAGGACCATGCATGCAACAAACTTAAACAAACATTTCCGGAAGAATCCATCTAAAATTATCCACAGATGCATCATGCTAAAATATAGCAAGTTTAAAATATAGCACTTACATCACTATGCTAACTACACTTATATGATCACCCGCTGCCTCTGGATGCATGCATGCATGCAACGTAAGAAGCGCGGCTGCTGGCTCTGGTTAATTTGGTAGCAAAAACTGATGGAGCAGCAAGCAAATATATAGGAAGAGAAGAGGAGAGACATTACGCCACGTGCGTGGGCTGCCGGCTGCCGGCTGCCGGCTGCCGTGGTGGCCAAGTAGCGAGCTACGACCAGGATGTCATCTTGTTGACTCCGCTACACGTCCACTCATGAGTGAGGAGCACGCGTGGTACGTGTCTTTTTTTTTCCACCTTGCAAGCAGCCAAAGTGCCAAACACATACACGGCTCAGCTAGCGAAGGCTTTGCTGGGCTTGCTGTGTATGCCATCTGTGGAGGCGCATGTGTGGCTTTACCTTCATGTCCTTGACTCGGGCCTGCAGCCCAAAAAAAAGAGGCAGTAAAACACCCCTGACCCTGCAAATGCTCCGTGAAATGTTTTCCCAGCAGATCACTTCTTTATAATAAATTCGCATCCAATCACCTCACTCTTTTCTATCCTCCATCTGCTCTCACACGTATGTTTCACGTAAGAACCTGACACGTTCCTTCTCTCTCCCTATTAACTCTAATGGCAATATCATCATTTTGCTTATATGTGATGGTCTAATTAATAAACCTAGCCAGTACAATGATTACCCACCCTAAATGGTTTAAAAAGTCACAAATAAGTTTACAATTTATTAAATCATTCTAAGTTTCAAGGCAATAAAGTGACTAAATTTCGAGAACTTGTCAACCACTGCCACCACACAGTTCTTCACAGTCAGACAAGGGCAGACCCTCCACAAAGTCCATGGTTGCAGTCTGTTAGGCACCTTCTCGGACAAGCAAGGGTTGTAAAAGACCTAGGTATCGAACTTCTCTAGTTTAGATTGTTGACACACAGTTCGAGAAGTAACAAAGTCTTTAGCAAACTTCTCCATGTCATGCCAAGCAAAAAAGATGTTTCAACTTATGCTATGTGATAGGGAATCCTGAGTGTCCCCCAATAGCGTGCTATGAATGGCTTCCAAAATAGAGTGTTGGAGTGGCACAATGTTGCCTATCCAGATTCTATTACCAAATTTGATGATGCCATCATGTAAGGAATAGTGGGGAACTGAAGAACCATCCACTACTAATTTAGCTAACATATGTTTAGCATCTTCATCCAACAAATAACCATCAATTATGGATTGACACCACAGTACGTGGCGAGCAGGTAGATACAACAAAGAAATAGGGTTATTCATGGGCCGTTCTAGAGAGAGTATCAGCTACACTATTATCTGACCCATGTTTATACACTATCTTGTATTGCATCCCAAGGAGTTTACTGGACACTTTTTGTTGCCATGAGGTGTGTAATCTTTGCTCATTTAGATGAATCGAACTCTTTCGATCAGTAAATATGACGAACTCAGCGTGAAGCAGATAATGTCTCTAGTGGTCAACAACAATGAGAATAGCTAAATATTGTTTTTCGTATGTGGATAATCCTTATGTTTTGACTCCTAATGGTTTACTGAGGAATGTTATAGGGTGTCCATCCTGAAGCAAAACATTACCTACTCCATTCTTGCAGGCATCGGTTTCTAAACAAAAGGTTTTAGAGAAATTGGGCATGGCCAGCACAGGTACAATGCTAAGAGTCCTTTTCAGTGTAGAGAAGGCCATATCATGGTACAGGGCCCAAATGAACATAACTCCCATTTTCAGCAGTTTATTAAGGGGTTGAGCAAGAATATCAAAATGCTTAACAAATTTCCTGTAATAGCCAGCGAGCCCCAGAAAACTCAACTCTTTGATGTTACCAGGTGTAGGCCAGGAGAGCATATCTTCTACCTTAGCATTGTTAGTGGCAACTCCTTTTGCGCTAATCACATGACCTAGGTAGCTGATCTCCCTCTGAGCAAACTTACATTTAGATAGTTTTACAAACCAAGCATCTTGCTGTAAGAGGGACAAAACTTGCTGCCAATGGACCAGGTGGTCTACAAATGTAGCACTATAAATTAGGATGCCATCGAAGAAAAACAATAACACATTTCCTGAGCAAAGGTGCTAAGGTTGTATTCATGGCACCTTGGAAAGTACTAGGAACTCCACATAAGCCAAAAGCCATGACTAAGAACTCAAACTGACCATGGCGAGTCTGAAAATGTAGTTTTAAATTCTTCTTCCGATTTCAGTCTCACTTGGTGATAGTCTTACAACAAATCTAAAGTGGAAAACCACAAGGCACCGCTAGCTCATCCATTAATTGATCAAAGACAGGTATTGGAAATTTCCACTTAACATTTAAGGCATTTAAATATCGATAATCCACACAAAATCTAAAGATGTTATCTTTATTTCTTACTAAGAGGATTCGGGAGCAAAATTCATATGAGCTAGGCCTGATGATGCTAGCTTGAAGCATCTCAGAGTTTTGCTTTTCAATTTCATCTTTTATAGCTGGAGGGTATCTATAAGGTCTAATATGTACTGTGGTAGCTTCAGGTATCAACGGAATTACATGGTCATAAGCCCCAACAAGAGGAAGAGAATTTGGCTTGGCAAAGATAACACCAAATTGTGACAACGGTGTGGAAATAGCAGGATCCAAAGGCACTGTCTTGGTAGAAGGCATTATCATATCAACATGTGTGATGTGAAGCAGAAATCAATAGACTAGTTAGCAAAACAACCATGTAGAACTACTTGCACACCCTTATAAGGAAGGCACAACCATTTGTGCTGCTAGTGAACTTTCATAGGACTATAACATTCTAGCCAATCCATCCTAAGAATAAGATTAAAAGTTGGAAAGGGCAACACCTTTCAGATCTTATGCAAAACTATACCCTTGAATACTCCAAACAGCCTGAGGAACGACATTGGTGCAAGGTAATAGACCCACATTAGCCACCTAGACTTGAAGAGGAGGAGCTAAAACTGGTACAATTCTCAGCTTATCAACAGTGACCTAATTAATAAAGGAGTTGGTGCTACCAGAGTCAACCAATATCAAGATTTCACTCTTATGCATGAGAGCCAAGAACCTCATAGATCATTTGGCCGAGGAGCCAGCAAAATCTCCAGAGGAGATGGCCATAACTATAGCTTCGTCATGTTGAGAATCTTCAATTGGTGAATCTTCCACAGATGTTACTGATAATAAATCCCAAACTTCTTGAAGGGTGTATAACTGAATAGTCATGCTACATGTGTGACCTCGATGCCATTTCTCGGCACATCGGTCACACAAGCAACATGCACGACGATACGCTTTTAGAGCACCCAATTTACCATCAGCCGAAGAAGGGGAATGATCCAAATTCTTCTCATGGAAACCAGTCTTTTGAGCAGTTGCTGTCTGTGGTGAGGACAAAGGTAGAGGAAGAGGACTCGATGCAGACGACTTCGATCAAGTGTGAAATTCCCCTTTGCGGTGCTCAGGACGCACCATCGGTAATACAACCTCTTCCTGCAACAATGCCAAGGAACACATAGAGTCCAAGTCCAAGGGTATTTGAGGCATTATAATAGCTCGAATATCACTACGATGGCCTTCGACAAATCTAGTAGCAAAGAATAATGGATCATGCACAGACTCATAAACAACAAGCTATTCCACTAAAGTAATGAAACGATCCTGATAATCCGACACACTACCCAACTGTTGAATGTGAAAAGTTGTCATAATAAGAATTATAAGTGATCATGACCAAACCTACCGTGTAACAATCTGCGGAGAAGCGGCCAAGACAACTTAGGGTGTTTATGTTCTGTGAACTGAAACCAACACGCAACATGTGGCGCTAGGTGCATCGAAGCCACCTTAATCGAAGCCTTGGGTTCGACCTCATACATGTCAAAGTAATTTTAACAATGCGATATCAAAAGGCACATATTGTCGGCATAAAAACAGGAAACACCAGCTTGGGCAATTTTCCCAGAGATCGCATCTACATTTTATCACCATGACTGCGACCCCGATGCTGATGAACCAAGGAACAATGGTAGTGGGGAGAGATCGGTGGGGGTTGGAAATTATGCATACCCTTGACTAGGCTACGGATGAAGGTCATGACCGACCCATACCCCTGATCCTAGTGTCGTGGATCTTCACGGTGCTGAGTGGGGCCGTGAGAAGAAGAGAGAGGTGGCTGGTGATCGAGAGACGACAATGCTTGTCGAGGAGGCCATGATTTGCTCCGGCCATATCCAACATCACTTGATCCCATTATTTGTTCATCTTGCGGAGCTCCAACTTGACGTCCTCCATGGAAGCGTCCACCTTAGGTCACCACTTCTCGAACTGGACACACGAGTTCTCCACGGCTACAAGACGCTCCTCCTTGGTACAGTTGAATTCGTTGAAGCGCTGCTCCCACTTGAGATCCAGAGCAGCAATTTTTTTCTCGATCTCATCCAGAAGGAACTTGGACAAAGAGTCCACCATGCCCCTACGTCGTTGGAGGTAGGTGTAGTAATTGTGGGTGGTTGTGGATTCTAGATCGACGAACACGCTGAGGAAATAGTGTCTTTGATAACAATTGTAATGATCTCGATCTAGCGTGGAGAGGAAGTAAGAAGGAGAAGGAAGAAGGAAGGAGATAGCTAGACGGAACTCGAGTTTTGAGAGTAGTTGAGTTCTTGTCCAAAATATGCCTACAAAACACTTCCCAGCGCACGTATTTACTCACGCACACGACATCATACGCACACGCACGCTGCTCACACACGCCATTCTGGGTCGCACATTCTGACATTTGGCCTTCGAAAGTGATTTGTCGGCTTAGCCTCCTCGATGACATTCTGCGCAATTGGAGTCGTTTGTCAGACCCTAAATAGTGCCCCGCTCAGTCGTTGTGTCTATGACATCCTGCGTCTGGTCGCCCACCCCGACTACCAGCAACAGATCCTCGCTGACTACCCAGATGCCATGTCACGTGCCCTCGCACACTTGGCCTTGCCAGAGGAGGACCTCACGTCCCACTCCGTTGCACGCGAAGAAGTCGTAGCTAGTGCCACGACTTCTACATCGAGTCCCTCGTGGCGCTTGAGGCCTGCAAGTCCGTTGTCCCCCACTCGCCTCTGCTACCCTCGCTAAGACTGTATTCAGCGGTTACCCCTAAATTTCTTCCCTTATATCCCGCTCACATGTCACGTCAGCATTCTCTTCCCCTCTATATCTCTACCCTGTACAGTGGTTCCCCCTAAATCCTTCCCCTATACCCTACTATAATCATAAAATACCATTTTCCATACCTATTCACTATCTATTATCAATTTTTTCTCAACTAATAAATACTTTTGTACACACAAACCGAGGCAAGGGGAGCGCTTGTGGTAACCCTTCATCTAGCGTGCACACCCACCACCCGCTACCACTGTAGCAGCGGTAGGGGGCACCGTTGACCGCTACAAGCAGTGGTAGGGGGCACCGTTGACCGCTACCAAGCGGAAGAGGGAGTCCTGGCGCTGTCACAGCGAGGGGAGAGGCCACCGTTGAAGCCAGTCTAAGGCCTCCGTCGCGCTCTCCTCCACTCCCGCTCTGGCACTTCATGGATGCACGCCTCTGGAGCTTGTCATGGTTCAGAGGCAAGCTAGCCCCACAGTCGCCATGTCCGTTGACCCACCCTGCCTTATCCTCGCCGTGGTAAGAGATTTCTTAGTCGCTGGTAATGGCATATTCAGCAATGTCGTTTTGTTGCTTTCATAGTGTGGTGTGGATGCTCCCCTCAGTGCAGCTCTGATGATTTTGGAAGTAGGCAGGTTTTTTAGTGCCTTGCTGCCTCTCTGAAGTATCACCTTGCAGTGTCATCTACGACAACATATCTTGCAAATTTCAATAGCCCTGCAGCCTTATCACTTATACTTTTCATTGCAGGCTTCTGAAACCAAGAGTCTTTATTTTGGCGGTACACACTATTATACATCTAGTCTGAAAGTAGTGCTTTTGAGGACAATTTTGGTTCTGAGTTCTAGATTATTTCTCCATTCCTCTTCTTAGTCATGGGCCTATGGGCCTTAGTCACATACACAACCCAACATCAACAGTAACTAGGTGAGTGCCCGTGCGTTGCGACGGGAGTAAAAAAATTGTATGAAACATAAAAACGGAACGACAACAATCACTATGATAATGCAAAATCCATTAGAAATAATTTGTGTGATATTGATAATGTTTACCACATAGATTATGCATATCATATATGGCTAGTAGTTTCGCTTTCTACAGATTTCATGATTAGTGAAGTGATGTACATCAATCACTCTACATCTCATATTTAAATCCTGTTGAAATAAAGCCTGAGTACACGGCAAAAGTCACAGAACCACATCTCTGTAAACATTATAAGCGCTGGCTTGTCCTCGTCTCCGTACACGGCAACGGTCACAGAAGTGACAGAACCACATCTCTGTAAGTAAGCAAGATGAAAAAGCGTGATGTTCATGTTGTTAAACAATACATAAGTAGCTGTTAATATTCATTTACACTGTAAACTCTAAAGTAACTTGCCCTTGTGAAGTCTTCCTCACAGGATTTTTTTCATTATATATCCAATCACCAGAACAGATGAGTCACATAGTTCCTACATCAAAGAGGGAGACACTCCAAATCAATGCACTCTGTAATTACAGTAAGTGTTTAAGAAGAAAGCAAGGGCAAACTTACCCTTTTTATTAGAGTAGCCAAGGTGAGAAGCAACTGCTGAAGCCTTTGAACATTTAAAACATCAGGAACCTCTATGCTACATTCATTAGCTGGACCAGTGAAGTGTATCAGTTCCCATCATCCCTCACAAGGACAAATGTTCCATTATGTAATACAGAAATTGCCACATTCTATCTTGAGTAAAGTTCTAATACAAAAATGACTTGCTAAAAATAGCCTGAAAATAAAACATGGCTTTTTAGTCCCAGTGTATAGGCTTACCTACAGAAAGAACTCTCTAGTTCTGATTCTGGAGCTCAGAACTTAAACCTTTGTCAACTCTTGAAGTCGCATAAAAACATAAACTTGTTCGGCTCCATTCTAACATTAATTCAGTTAGAGAAAGATTCCCACTTTTCGCAAGAAGTGCTATAGAGCCAAACAAGTGTGAGCTTGCGACCTTTTCAAGAAAGCCTGACTAATAAAAGGAAATAGGGGGAACTTGTAAGCATATTTATTTATTTATTTTGTGAGTGCCTATTATGATCTTTTTTTACTAAAATATACAGCTGTTAAATATTAGAACAACATTATTTTCACAGCAATTTCATAAGGGCGCATAGGGTTGACATAAATTAGGATAATACAAGTGCAGTCTGTTGAAGGACCACGAGAGTACTAAAGAAAGTAAAGAACTCATTGACCAACAAATGTAGTTCAGAAGCAAAGATTCAAACCAAATGAGCAGTCGAATCTTGTGCAAAATTCAGGCCCAAAGACATGCCATTCTCATTGCTTTCAGTTTTATCCTACCAATCTAGTGACCCAAACAGTTTAATTACAAGTGAATCAACAGAAAACAAGATCTACAGACTGCAAGTATCAAAATTAACTAAGAGCAGTGATTGGAACATAGAAAATTGAGTTCACTAAACATAATAAGCATATCAAAGTCACAAAATGGTGAAGCAGTGCCCAGATTCACAGGAGCTAACAAATTATTTTTTAGCCTCATACCAGCCAAGTGACATGCTAGAAACACCCAACACATGGTAGACCAAAAGATTTGCATGTGTTGTGTGCCATACATTTGTTAAGGTCTGTTGCCTTATACCCTTGTTTAAATCTAGTTAAAGGATACACCGGAGAATCTCGAACAAGAAACAGGCGTTCCCTTCAAGTTACTGGGTTTACATGCCTAAGTAGAGCAATTCCATAAAAACAATCTTGGATAGGTCACTCAACGCAAACATAGTGTTGGACAAACTTTTTGCTAGTAAAAGTGTTGTCATGGAACGATTAAGATAGGTCCTAAGCCTAAGTGCTTCACTCGAACAAGAATATTACCAGACTAAACTTGATTTAAAATGTACATTCTAAATTACTTGCCAAGAGAATTTACATGACATAATATATATGTTTTGCCAACATTGAAAGTGATTATACTGCCAAGAAAATAAGGTCTGGAGATTCAGTACACTGGAACACCATCAGAGACAATACTAAACAGGGAAACCCAGATGTCGATGAGAGTAAACATCTGCTCTCAAAGCGTGCAACCATGAATACAAGCATAGAGCAAGAGGACCCAAAGGCAAACAGTACAAAGAGTTTCTAACCAAGCTTTGAATAAAGCACAACATCTTATTAGTGGATGTTCAATCCTTCATTTTAACAGTTCTGATTCACATACAAGAGCTGGTTTTGACTCATGAGCTGCCTAGTGGATGTTCAATCCTTCATTTTAACATTAAAGAGAATATAAGCATGCTTGCTAGCTGGAAACAAGTAGTGGATTTAATTTCCAAGTATCTCTAAGCTATGAGCATACAAATCAGCAATAGAAAAACACAAGCATCTAAATCTTCCCTAGCGAGAAATATGCCAGGCACAACATAAATTGACTCAACATTTTTGGGCACCATGACTCATGCATATACCAATTTTGTCCAAACAATAGCCTGACAAGCCATGATAGTTAGAGCTGATAGCATAAAATCTCTCTGTGATTAGAAGGTAGTAACTAACTCATCAGCAATTTTTTTCAAACAATATATACCAAAGCAAAGTAGTTCAAAAAAAATTCAATACCAAAGCATCAGATACCGAGCAATGAAGTATCCAACTATCCATGTTGCACTAAGCATTAAGCAAGAATAAATGCAAATGCAGATTAATCCCAACAAAGGAACACATTGGTTTAGCTTCTCCTATCAAATCAATGTAAGGCCTATAACAGTGGTCAATCAGGGAAAGCTGGTAAACCAGGCACATTACAAATTAGCTCTGGATCTCCTCTCACCAAGAACAAACATAAACAGGCAATGCAACAAATTGTTCTGCTAAAACTTATTCACCCAAGCAAAATACTTAGGTTCCTCTATCTCAGAAGAAAAGGTGCACAACAAAACATTCCGCCCAAATTTCGCTCGAAGGGAGAATATGGAAATCCTCTAGAACATATGTGTGATATTCAGCTGATGTACTGTTCATGTCTATATTTATTCAGATGTGGTATTCAGCTCTGGATTCACCTGAGCATGAAAAAGAAAAATCCTCTAGAACCCCATCCTAGATCCGGATTAATCGTACTTGAGCATTATCATCCTTAGGAGCTGGAGCCAAATCCAATCCAACCTTTGGGGCGCTGAAACTGAAGCAGAACGAAGGCTCACGACTCACCCAATGTCGAGGACGCGGAAGGTGGGGTCCATGACCGTGGCGTCGATGGCGAGGTGGTACGGGCGGTTGCGGGAGGCATCGTTGAGCATGTCGAGGTAGGAGGTGGCGGCAAGGAGCTACTTGTGGTGGGTCGGCACCGGCATAGGCGCCTCCGCTTCAGTTTCCGCCTCGTCGATGACGAGCCACTCAGAGTCACTGATGAGTGGATTGAGGCGAAGCTGGAAGGCAAGCCCGATGCGCCGGGAGGAGGAGAAGAGACAGAGGAACTTCACGACAGAGGCGGCCGAGAGCGAGAGCTCCAGCGTATTTAAGAAAATAAAACTTTACCATATTTGTAGAGTTCACTATCAATTAGGAAATTATAGAGTTCACTATCAATTAGTGTCCCACGCTTGAGCTCCAGTGTATTTAAGAAAATAAAACTTTACCATATTTGTTCTTGTTGGTTATCTAGAGTTATGGGTTCCTTTCTACCGGTGTAGTTATGCTACTAACAAGCATAAAGTCAGTATGCCAAAGCGTAAATAGGCCAGATAAACACCTTTCTACTTTAATATATAGATTTCTTACTCATTGTGCACTGTGCACAACATACCTAAAACCTGATTCAGGAAACCTCGTCGTTTGGAGAAAAAAAGGAATCTACGATGATGATGCAAAATAAACATAGTAGTTCCCACTAACATTAATTATTAAGGCTTGTCAAAAGTAAACGGGTAGCAAACAAAATAAACATCTACATTCAGAAGATATATCATCAAAATTTCATGCTTATCATTCTGGTCATGAAATCATGTCTAGCACAAAAATACCTGGGTTCTGAGAGAGCGGGTTGTCAACAACAAGGTTGGATGATCTGTCCTCCTCCTTTGGAAGATGCGGGTCTACCATAAGGCGGCGCCTCAAACTAACATACCTACAAGAAACCAGAAACACCTAGATCAGTTGAAAGAACCCTTGGCCCAATCATATAAAGATGACAAGTTGACAACTTCAGCAACTAGCCGTTCAGCGGCAATTTGTCTCATCAAAATTCATAGCCACGTGAACAATAAAATAACCTTTAACCAGATATGCAAATTTCCAACGAGTTGTTTCTTGATACTGTAATACGATTGGAAGCATTAACTCTTAATTATTGCAATGTTTCCTTGGCAAAAGACAATTTTTTTACCCATTTTTCTCTCTCTCTCGTCATAGTCATGAGAGGACGAGAACAACAGCCAAACACACAAACAAGAGAAGAGATTCCTGCCGACAAGAACCGCACCAAACAGCAAGTGGGCAAATCAGCCTCACCTCCTCCGCGAATCCGCGGCGGCGTGGCGGAGCTTGTCGACGGAGGCCCCGGGCGACGCCGGCATGATGCCAAGATCGATCCGCCACCGGACACTGCGCAGGTTCGCGAACTGCCACCGCTGCTGCCTGTCCTCCTCCGCCATGCGCCCCCTCTCCCCCGATTCAGCCGCAGGCGGATTTGACTGCCTCCCCCCCAAACCAACAGCCCCCGCCCGCAGGTGGGGAGAGCCAAGAGCGGAGCGCCTTTCCACGAGGCCGGGCAGGGCAGGGCAGACGCTACAAATAGTCGCGCGTGTATAGGATCTTTGGCGGAGTAAAGATCGGGAGATTCTAGAGGATGATTTCGGTGGAGGAGGGGGAGATCTGGATTAATCATACCTGAGCATTATCATCCTTAGGAGCTAGAGCCAAATCCAATCCAACCTTTGGGGCGCTGAAATTGAAGCAAAACGAAGGCTCACGGCTCACCCAATGTCGAGGACGCAGAAGGTGGGGTCCATGACCGTGGCGTCGATGGTGAGGTTGTACGGGCGGTTGCGGGAGGCATCGTTGAGCATGTCGAGGTAGGAGGTGGCGGCAAGGAGCTACTTGTGGTGGGTCGGCACCGGCATAGGCGCCTCCGCTTCAGTTTCCGCCTCGTTGACGACGAGCCACTCGGAGTCACCGATGAGTGGATTGAGGTGAAGCTGGAAGGCAAGCCCGATGCGCCGGGAGGAAGAGAAGAGACAGAGGAACTTCACGACAGAGGCGGCCGAGAGCGAGAGCTGCACGACGGCTGAAAAGAGCGTGCGCGAGGCACGGAAGGCAAGGAGGAAGTGATGGAACGGCGGCGCGATATGCAGAGCGCGGATGGCGGGCGCAACTCCTGTGGATCGCAGGCGAGACGTGGGAGCGAGGATGGAAGGAGGGCGCAGTCGACGGCGACGCCGCCGTGGGTTGGTGACGGAGGCAGGGGCATGTAAGATGCGGGCGGGGCGCGGCAGGATGGACAGTACCAGTCACCGGCGGAGATGCCTGGGAGGATGGAGCGCCTTCATTGTTGCGATGTCCACAGATCAGACCCTTTAAATGGATGCATCGGGGGTGGACGGCGGCCGCGGTAGTCTTGCCATAGCGAGCGAAGCGGGAGGAATTGGGGACGGGGTGCGTACATGGGGAAAGGGGTGGGAGGCAGGGCGTGAAGGCGAGAATGGAGCGGCACGGGGTGACTTGGCTGGCAACTCGGCGGGGATGACGGGAGCGGGGGCACGATGAGTAGGGTGGAGGCCCTCCTTGGACCCTTATAGGGTAGTAGAGATTACAATGCTGAAACCTATGCACTTTGACCCATTTTCTTGTCTGGACTTGTATATAACATATGTTTGTGTCGGCGTTTCGAGACCGGGGGGTCCCCGAGCCGACGAGTGAGTGTGCCGCGTGCCCCAGCCCAGATGGGTCGAGCGCGTGGGCGAGCGCGAAGGGGGGAGAGCGAGGTGGCCAGAGCCGGGTCGTGAGGGAGGCGGAGATCCCGCGTCCTTCGTGTTCGTCCCGCGCCCAGGTCGGGTGCGCTTGCAGTAGGGGGTTACAAGCGTCCGCGCGGGTGAGGGGAGCGAGCGGCCCCAAGAGAGCGCCTGCCCCTGCCCTCGTTCCCGCGAGGCCAACCTTCTCTAAGAAGGCCCTGGTCCTTCCTTTTATAGGCGCAAGGAGAGGATCCAGGTGTACAATGGGGATGCAGCAGAGTGCTACGTGTCTAGCGGGGGAGAGCTAGCGCCCTGGGTACATGTCAATGTGGCAGCCAGAGAGAACTTGGCACCCAGCCGGTGTGGTGTCATGGCTGTCGGAGGAGTAACGGAGCCTGGTGGAGGGACAGCTGTTAGAACAGTTGGGCTCTTGCTGACGTCTCCCTGCTTCCGTAAGGGAGCCGAGAGCCGCCGTCGTCATGTGTCTAGCGGGGCGCCATCATTGCCTATCTGGCGGAGCTAGCCAGATGGGACGTCAGTCTTGTTCTCTGCGACCCAAGTCGGCTTGGGGCAGGGTGATGATGGCGCTTCCTGTTGACGTGGCAGACTTGTGCCCTAGGTCAGGCGACGTGGAGGCTCCTCCGAGGCCGAGGTCGAGTCTGAGCTCCTGGGTCGGGCGAGGCGGAGGTCGTTCGGCAGAGGCCAGGGCGGAGTCCGAGCCCTGGGTCGGGCGAAGCGGAGTTCGTCGTCTTCTGGGGCCTTAGCCCGAGTCCGAGCCCTGGGTCGGGCGGAGCGGAGTTCGCCGTCTTCCGGGGCCTTAGCCCGAGTCCGAGCCCTGGGTCGGGCGGAGCAGAGTTCGCCGTCTTCCGGGGCCTTAGCCCGAGTCCGAGCCCTGGGTCGGGCGGAGCGGAGTTCGCCGTCTTTCGGGGCCTTAGCCCGAGTCCGAGCCCTGGGTCGGGCGGAGCGGAGTTCGCCGTCTTCCGGGGCCTTAGCCCGAGTCCGAGCCCTAGGTCGGGCGGAGCGGAGTTCGCCGTCTTCCGGGGCCTTAGCCCGAGTCCGAGCCCTGGGTCGGGCGGAGCGGAGTTCGCCGTCTTCCGGGGCCTTAGCCCGAGTCCGAGCCCTGGGTCGGGCGGAATGGAGTTCGCCGTCTTCCGGGGCCTTAGCCCGAGTCCGAGCCCAGGGTCGGGCGGAGCTTCCTATGGCGCCTTTGGCAAAGCCTGGCCGCCCGTCAGTCTCACTCTTTGCGTTAAATGCCCCAGTGACTTGGTCGGTCGGCGCGGTGATTTAGTCAGGGTTGCTTCTTAACGAAGGCAAGGCCTCGGGCGAGCCGGAGATGCGTCTGCCGTAAAAAAGGGGGCCTCGGGCGAGACGGAAACTCCTTAGGGTCGGCTGCCCTTGCCCGAGGCTAGGCTCGGGCGTGGCGTGATCGAGTCGCTCGTATGGACTGATCCCTGACTTAATCAAACCCATCAGGCCTCTGCAGCTTTATGCTGATGGGGGTTACCAGCTGAGAATTAGGCGTCTTGAGGGTACCCCTAATTATGGTCCCCGACAGTAGCCCCCGAGCCTCGAAGGGAGTGTTAGCACTCGCTTGGAGGCTTTCGTCGCACTTTTTTGCAAGGGGACCAGCCTTTCTCGGTTGCGCTTTGTTCCGGTGGGTGCGCGCGAGCGCACCCGCCGGGTGTAGCCCCCGAGGCCTCGGAGGAGTGGTTTCACTCCTTCGAGGTCTTAATGCCTTGCGTAATGCTTCGGCTGGTCTGGCGGTTCCCTCATGCGAACAGGCCGTAGCCCGGGTGCACTGTCGGGGCCCAAGTTCTCGAGCTGGTATGTTGACGCTGTCAACGGTTTGGCTGGAGCCGGGTTTGCGAGAGCAGCCCCCGAGCCTCCGCACAGGGCGAGAGGGCGATCAGGGACAGACTCGGCTTTTTTACATACGCCCCTACGTTGCCTTTCCGCAAGGAGGAGGGGGGGAGAGCGCCATGTTACCCTCGATGGGCACCGAACATGGTGTCTCCGGTGAGCTGCAAGCGGGTAATCCGAGTGGACGTCCGTGCCCCGTTCGTTGGGGGTCGGCTAGGGGCCCGGAGGCACGCCCAAAAGTACCTGCGGGTGATCTGCCGGACCCGGTCCCCTGGCGACGGGGTCCGAGGGCTCGTTGCCTCCCTCCGATGGGATTCCGTTACAGGATCGTTCCCGCTGGTCTCGGAAATGTCCTAGGGTACCTCGGGAGCGCAGCCCGAGCCTTGGTTATGTATCGAACGTACCCCTGGTCATCCCTCGCTCGGTGTCTGAGGCGACTGTGAACCCTTCGGAGGGCCAGCCTTCGAACCCCTGATCAGTAATGGGCGCGGAGCCCGAGTAGCCTGAGGCGGTCGTGGAACCTTTCGGGAGGCCGACCTTCGAACCCCTGACCAGTAGTGGGTGTCGGGCCCACGCGATCTGAGGCGGCTGTTGAACCCTTCGGGGGGCCAGCCTTCGAACCCCTGATCAGTAAGGAGGCTCGGAGCCTAGTTCCTTCACGGGGAAGGATCCCTTTGGGGGTATCCCCTTTCCCGGTCCCTGTTGCAAGAGATAGAGAAAGAGGAAAAAGGGAAAAAGGATACGAAATTGAACGACGTGGCGTACCTTTTTTTTGGTGGGGTCGTTTTTGCGAAGGCGAAGCGTCGCCAGCTGCTCCCGCCAGAAGCGCCGCCTGTCGAGCCGTAGAGTTAATGCGCCGGGGCGAGTAGTTGGCGAGGCTGCCGTTGCGCGTGCGCGAGCCGTTCGAGGAACGGGTCACGGGCGCGTCGTCTTCACACCGTGAGAGGGGGTTCTCTCGCTGCCTCCGGATGGGACGTGAGCTTGGCTGACGGCGTGACCGCTGCTCCCGCGCGCCTGCCACCGTCACTACTGCCGGCCCACTTTTGACCGCATTTGACCGCTGCGTCAGGCTGGCGCTGCTGGGTCGCCTCGGGTCGCGGTATTGGTTTCGCAATCGAGGAGATGCGGTGGTGGCGCAAGTGGTACAGTTGCTTGCATGCAGCATCCGGCGCGCCGGTCGCGCGACGCGTGGGCCTGGGCCTCCGTGCTGGCAGGTCAGGAGTCGGAGAAGCGCGTCCACTTGGCGCGGTTGCATGCCGCCTGCATGGCTGCCCGCCCCTTTCGCCCGTTGGTCTGGGCAAAAGTGGAGGGTCACTTGTAACCGCTGGGTGGTTGTGCACGCCGTGCGCGGCGGTTCGGCTTCTTCTGCTCGGAGCCGGTCTGCATGACATGTGGGTCCCAGCCCCCGCGCCGCAGGGGAGGGCTTTGGAGGCGTGTTGGAGAAGACTCAGCCCGTGACGGTTGGGGGCGCAAGCAAGGAGAGTCGCCTTTAAAAGGAGGGCGACCCCTTTCGTAAGGCGACCATGTCTTCTTCCTCCCTTATGCATCGTGTTTTTCCACCTTTCAAGCCCCCGGATGGGGGAAACCGCCGTCTCCTCGCCTCATCGTCGGAGGACACAACTCCGTGGGAGCGGGTACCTTTCAGCCATCGTTCGGCTTCAAGGATTTTCATCATGCAGCCCGGCTGCACCCCTCCACCGGCGGTCACCCAAGATGGTGACCTCCGGCTTGATGGTGGGGGAAAGCGAGCCGGGCTGCGGCCTCCGCCCCTTTCTCAGCCTCAAGGATTTTCATCACCAGGGCTGAGGAGGGGAGTGTGCCGAGTTGGGGTCGGCCCCTGCGCGGGCGGTGGCCCGCTCCTTCCCTCAGTGATCGGGGGGAAGGGCGGGAGTCGTCCGTGGCGCTAACAGCTGCACCGTGCCCGGCTCTTTGAGCCGAGCAGTTTCGGAGCCGCTCCCGGTGCCGCCTCCCACCACGGCAGCTGGAAGAGGTTCTTCCGCCGGCGCGACAGCCAAGGTTGGCCATGGACCGACCTCTAACTCTACGGCCTTCTGCCCGTCCTTGCCTCTCGAGTTTGGGCAAGGGCGGGGGCCTCCTAGCAGCAGCATCCGCCCTGAGGCCATCATTGCTGCTGTTCGGCCCCCCGGGGCAGAAGTCTTCATCGTCGCCGCTGTCGGGGCGGGCGGCGACATGCCGTTCGTCGGTCTTCTGTTGCCCCGCAGGCCCACCCCTATCGAGTGGGGTTGTTCGTACCTGCGGAGGGGGAACCAGAGTTCCGTTTGTAATGGCACTTTGAGTGCTGGGTTTTTTGTTCATTTCGGCTTTCGGGGCCTGAACATGTATGTAACGTCGGCACAGGGCCGTATTTTTTCCTCATTTCCGAGCACTAAGACTCGTATGCTGATTATCTGAACCGCTTCACCAAGCATGAGTCGCCCCGTGTCAAGGTGACGAGTGAGGTATCCGTATCCCGGAGGCGTAGGAGTCCCCCGGCTCGGTCGGCCCTGTTGTCCGAGGCTCCTCTAGCTTAGTTAAAGAGACCCCTCGGCCGCTCTTCGACGAGCCGAGGCCAGGGGTAGCGATATCAGCATGTGCAGAGGCGGAGTTGGCTCGAAAATGAAACCTGTTTGGCCGGAGCCTAGCCGAGTTGTCCGTTGGCAGGATTGACGCCGGAGTTGGTCAGCCGAGGCTTCGGACCGGGCTGGTGCCCTCGGGAGGTGATTGGCCGAGGTCCCGGAGAAGTCCCTGACAGCGATTGCCCGGGCGTGGTGATGACGTCGTCCTTCGGAGCGGAGGCCCTCGGACCGCGTCACCGTCCGAGGCTAGGTCGGGCCTCGCCGAAGGTGCCATCGATGCCGAGGGTGTCGCTGCCCCCTTCCAGCGTCAAGACCCGAGCCTACAGGATCAAATTGTCTTGTAGCGTGGGCCTTGTGCGGCCATCGAGGCCAGAACACACACCCTTGCTGCGTTGTAAAGCTGCGTCTCTTTTCCTCTTGTTTCGAGTATCTGGACTTTTTGTCGGTGACAGGGATGTTAGTGCGAGCGAGAGTTGCTTCTCGCGGAAGGTGATGAGTGAGGTATCCGTATCCCGGAGGCGTGGGAGTCCCTCGGCTCGGTCGGCCTTGCCGCTTACGCGTACTTTCACCCGTCCATGAGGCCCCGTCACCGACTTGGTCGAGAAGGCCCGAAAGATCGCTTCGGCAGAAGGGCTTCCGAACGTAAAGACTTGTTCAATCCGTGGAGCCGCTTTATCCGAACGTGAGTTACTTATCGCAGAAGGTGATGAGTGAGGTATCCGTATCCCGGAGGCGTAGGAGTCCCTCGGCTCGGTCAGCCTTGACTGCTTACGTGTACCCCGTCGTTTCCGGGACCCACTTTTCGAAGTAGTCAAAAAGCACGAAAGACATTCTGGTAAAAGAGATTTTTTTTCGAGGAAAATTTTGACGCAGAGGGGGTTTCCCCCCTTTTAGCCCCCGAGGGAGGGTCGGGCATTGCCGAGGCGAGGCCGACCCTTCCTTGTTGACTAAACTTTGCGTGGGTGCGAGGTATATGAACAACTTGGAAACATCTTAAGGGTAGAAGCGACGTAGCTGTTGGATGTTCCAAGCGTTGCCGTAGACCTCGCCTTGACTGTTTGCCAGCTTGTACGTTCCGGGCTTCAGAACTTTGGCGATGACGAATGGCCCCTCCCAGGGGGGCGTGAGCTTGTGCCTCCCTCGGGCGTCTTGCCGCAGCCGAAGCACCAGGTCGCCCACCTGGAGGTCTCGGGGTCGGACCCCTCGGGCGTGGTAGCGTCGCAGGGACTGCTGATACCGCGCCGAGTGTAGTAAGGCCTTGTCCCGAGCCTCTTCCAGCTGGTCCAGCGAGTCTTCTCGGCTAGCTTGGTTGCTTTGATCGTCGTAGGCTCTCGTCCTCGGGGAGCCGTATTCCAGGTCTGTGGGCAAGACAGCCTCGGCCCCGTAGACCAGGAAGAACGGCGTGAAACCCGTGGCTCGGCTCGGCGTCGTCCTCAGGCTCCAGACCACCGAGGGGAGTTCCTTCATCCATCGCTTGCCAAACTTGTTGAGGTCATTGTAAATCCGAGGCTTGAGCCCTTGTAGAATCATGCCATTGGCGCGCTCTACTTACCCATTCGACATGGGATGAGCTACGGCGGCCCAGTCTACCCGGATGTTGTGATCCTCACAAAAATCCAAGAATTTTTTGCCGGTGAACTGGGTGCCGTTGTCGGTGATGATGGAGTTCGGGACCCCGAAGCGATGGATGATGTTGGTGAAGAACGCCACCGCCTGCTCGGACCTGATGCTGTTCAGGGGTCGGACCTCGATCCACTTGGAGAATTTGTCGACGGCGACCAGCAGGTGCGTGTAGCCCCCGGGCGCCTTCTGCAGAGGGCCGACGAGGTCCAGACCCCACACAGCGAAGGGCCAGGTGATGGGTATCGTCTGCAGAGCCTGAGCGGGCAAGTGGGTCTGCTTCGCATAGAATTGGCACCCTTCGCAGGCGCGGACAATTCTAGTGGCGTCAGCCACCGCCGTCGGCCAGTAGAAGCCTTGCCGGAAAGCGTTCCCGACGAGGGTTCAAGGTGTTGCATGATGGCCGCAAGCCCCCGAGTGTATTTCCTGCAGGAGTTCCTGACCTTCGGCGATGGAGATGCATTGCTGGAGGATGCCCGAGGGGCTACGGTGGTAGAGCTCCTTCTCATCGCCCAGCAAGACGAACGACTTGGCGCGTCGCGCTACCCGCCGAGCCTCGGCTCGGTCGAGGGGCAGTTCTCCTTGGCGGAGATATTGCAGGTACGGGGTCTGCCAATCTTGATCTAGTGTGACCCCGCTCCGCTCCTCCTCGATGCGCAGTGCTTCGCCCTCGGGGGCCGAGGGTTCCTCGGGCTAAACCGAGGATGGCTCGGGCTGGGCCGAGGTCACCTCGGACGGGGCCGAGGGCGCCTCGGGCTCGGGCGTGTCGCCGATCTTGACGGAGGGTTGGTGCAGATCCCGGGAGAAGACGTCCGGGGGAACCGTCGTTCGCCCCGAGGCCATCTTTGCCAGCTCGTCCGCAGTCTCGTTGTAGCGCCGGGCGATGTGGTTAAGCTCGAGCCCGTAGAACTTGTCTTCCAGGCGTCGAACCTCATCACAGTAGGCCTCCATCTTCGGGTCGCGGCAGTGGGAGTTCTTCATGACTTGGTCGATGACGAGCTGCGAGTCGCCGCGAGCATCGAGGCATCGGACCCCTAGCTCGATGGCGATTCGCAATCCGTTGATCAGAGCCTCGTACTCAGCCACATTGTTGGACGCCGGGAAATGGAGGCGGAGCACGTAGCGCAGGTGTTTCCCGAGGGGCGAGACGAAGAGCAGGCCCGCGCCGGCTCCCGTCTTCATCAGCGACCCGTCGAAAAACATGGTCCAGAGCTCCGGTTGGATCGGAGCCGTCGGCAACTGGGTGTCGACCCATTCGGCTACGAAGTCCGCCAGTACCTGGGACTTGATGGCCTTCCGAGGGGCGAACGAGATTGTCTCGCCCATGATTTCCACCGCCCACTTTGCGATCCGTCCCGAGGCTTCTCGGCACTGGATGATCTCCCCCAGGGGGAAGGATGACACCACAGTCACCGGATGAGACTCGAAGTAATGTCGCAGCTTTCGCCTCGTCAGGATCACTGCATACAGCAGCTTCTGGACTTGTGGGTAGCGGATCTTGGTCTCGGACAGCACCTCGCTGACGAAGTAAACTGGCCTCTGAATGGGCAAAGCATGCCCCTCTTCCTGCCTTTCGACCACGATCGCGGCGCTGACCACCTGAGTGGTAGCGGCGACGTAGACCAAGAGGGCTTCTCCATCAGCTGGGGGTACCAAGACGGGCGCCTGGGTGAGGAGCGCCTTCAGGTTCCCGAGAGCTTCCTCGGCCTCGGGAGTCCAAGTGAAGCACTCGGCCTTCCTTAAGAGACGGTACAGGGGCAGGCCTCTTTCGCCGAGGCGCGAGATGAAACGGCTCAGGGCCGCGAGACATCCCATGACCCTCTGTACGCCTTTTAAGTCCTTGATGGGCCCCATGCTTGTGATGGCTGCGATCTTCTCCGGGTTGGCTTCGATGCCTCGCTCGGAGACGATGAATCCCAGGAGCATGCCTCGGGGCACCCCGAAGACGCACTTCTCGGGATTGAGCTTGACGCCCTTCGCCTTGAGACACCGGAATGTCACTTCAAGGTCGGAGAGAAGGTCGGAGGCTTTCCTTGTCTTGACTACGATGTCATCAACGTAGGCCTCGACCGTGCGACCGATGTGTTCGCCGAACACATGGTTCATGCACCGCTGGTACGTTGCACCCGCGTTCCTCAGACCGAACGGCATGGTGACATAACAGTACATGCCGAAGGGCGTGATGAAAGAAGTCGCGAGCTGGTCAGACTCTTTCATCTTGATTTGATGATACCCTGAGTAGGCATCGAGGAAAGACAGGGTTTCGCACCCAGCAGTGGAGTCCATGATTTGATCGATGCGAGGTAGAGGGTAGGGGACCTTCGGACATGCTTTGTTGAGACCAGTGTAGTCTACACACATCCGCCATTTCCCCCCTTTCTTCCTCACAAGTACAGGGTTGGCAAGCCATTCGGGATGGAATACCTCTTTGATGAACCCTGCTGCCATCAGCTTGTGGATCTCCTCGCCTATCACCCTGCGCCTTTCCTCGTCGAATCGGCGCAGAGGCTGTCTGACCGGTCGGGCTCCGGCCCGAATATCCAGCGAGTGCTCGGCGACATCCCTCGGTATGCCGGGCATGTCCGAGGGACTCCACGCAAAGACGTCGGCGTTTGCGCGGAGAAAGTCGACGAGCACTGCTTCCTATTTGGGGTCGAGCCCGGAACCGATCCGGATCTGCTTGGAGGTGTCGCCACTGGGGTCGAGAGGGATGGCCTTAACCGTCTCCGCTGGCTCGAAGTTGCCGGCGTGTCGCTTCACGTCCGGCACCTCTCGGGAGAGGCTTTCCAGGTCGGCGATGAGGGCCTCGGACTCGGCGAGGGCCTCGGCGTACTCCACGCACTCCACATCGCATTCGAACGCGTGTTTGTACGTGGGGCCGACGGTGATGACCCCATTGGGGCCCGGCATCTTGAGCTTCAGGTAGGTGTAGTTGGGGATGGCCATGAACTTCGCGTAGCATGGCCTTCCCAATACTGCGTGGTAGGTTCCTCGGAACCCGACCACCTCGAACGTCAAAGTCTCCCTTCGGAAGTTGGAGGGTGTTCCAAAGCAGACAGGAAGGTCGAGCTGTCCGAGGGGCTGGACGCGCTTCCCAGGAATGATCCCGTGGAAGGGCGCAGCGCCTGCTCGGACGGATGACAGATCGACGCGCAGGAGCCTGAGGGTCTCGGCGTAGATGATATTGAGGCAGCTGCCCCCATCCATCAGGACCTTGGTGAGCCTGACGTCGCCGATGACGGGATCGATGACGAGCGGGTACTTCCCCGGGCTCGGCACGTGGTCGGGGTGGTCATCTTGGTCGAAGGTGATGGGCTTGTCGGACCAGTCTAGGTAGACTGGCGCCGCCACCTTCACCGAGCAGACCTCCCGACGCTCTTGCTTGCGATGCCGAGCCGAGGCATTCGCCGCATGCCCTCCGTAGATCATGAAGCAGTCGCGGACCTCGGGGAACTCTCCTGCTTGGTGATCTTCCTTTTTGTCGTCGTCGCGGGCCCTGCCACCCTCTGCGGGTGGCCCGGCCCGGTGGAAGTGCCGCCGAAGCGTGACGCACTCCTCGAGGGTGTGCTTGACGGGCCCCTGATGGTAAGGGCACGTCTCTTTGAGCATCTTGTCAAAGATGTTGGCACCTCCGGGGGGCTTCCGAGGGTTCTTGTATTCGGCGGCGGCGACAAGGTCCGTGCTGGCGGCGGTGTGTTTCGCTTGCGACTTCCTCCTGCCTTTCTTCTTGGCGCCGAGCGGAGTAGACGCCTCGGGAGCATCTTCCGACGGGCGGCCCTGGGGCTGCTTGTCCTTTCGGAAGATGGCCTCGACCGCCTCCTGTCCAGAGGCGAACTTGGTGGCGATGTCCATCAGCTCGCTCGCCCTGGTGGGGGTCTTGCGACCCAACTTGCTCACCAGGTCACGGCAGGTGGTGCCGGCAAGGAACGCGCCGATGACATCGGAGTCGGTGATGTTGGGCAGCTCGGTGCGCTGCTTCGAGAATCGCCGGATGTAGTCCCGAAGAGACTCTCCCGGCTGTTGCCGGCAGCTTCGGAGGTCCCAGGAATTCCCGGGGCGCACGTACGTGCCCTGGAAGTTGCCGGCGAAAGCTTGGACCAGATCCTCCCAGTTGGAAATCTGCCCCGGAGGCAGGTGCTCCAACCAAGCGCGAGCAGTGTCGGAGAGGAACAGGGGGAGGTTGCGGATGATGAGGTTGTCGTCGTCCGTTCCACCCAGTTGACAGGCTAGGCGGTAGTCCGCGAGCCACAATTCCGGTCTCGTTTCCCCCGAGTACTTTGTGATAGTAGTCGGGGGTCAGAATCGGGTCGGAAACGGCGCCCGCCGAATGGCCCGGCTGAAGACCTGCGGACCGGGTGGTTCGGGCGAGGGACTCCGATCCTCCCCGCTGTCGTAGCGTCCCCCACGCCTGGGGTGATAACCTCGGCGCACCCTTTCGTCGAGGCGGGCCCGACGGTCGCGATGAGGGTGCTCGTCGCCGAGGTGGCCCGGTGCCGCAGGCGCGGTGTTGCGCGTGCGCCCGGTGTAGACCGAGGCTTCCCGCATGAGTCGGGAAGTCGCGGCACGAGGTTCCGAGGGGTACCCCTGCCTTCGGGAGGCAGAGCTCTCGGCCCGCCGGGCCGCAGCGCCTTCCAGGAGATGCTTGAGCTCTCCCTGGATTCGCCGACCCTCGGTGGTTGATGACTCCGGCATCGCGCGGAGGAGCATCGCTGCGGCTGCCAGGTCCTGACCGGTTCCGCCGGATGCGGGTGGCGGTCTGTCCCTGGCATCGTTGGCGATGCGGTGCTGGAGACCCTGGGGCAGGTGACGTATTTCTCCGGCCGGGGGCTGGCCCGCCCATACCTGCCCGACGTCCCGGCGGATTGCCTCGAGCGCTCCTGCTCCCTCATCGAGCCCGGCCTGCGCCCCGCGGACTTGCTCGAGCTGTGGGTCGTGACCCCCCGCCGGAACGGGGACCACAGCTAGCTCCCGCGGGATGTCGGCGCGAGGCGCTGGCCTAGGGAGATCACCATCCTCCGGCATGCCGAGACAGCTGCCTCCGGAGGGATCCCCTAGCTCGACGTGGAAACATTCGCGGCTCGGGCCGCAGTCCTTGTCGTCAAGGCTGCGGCTGCCGTCGGAACAGTCGGAGAGGCAGTAGTTGCATGCGGTCATGAAGTCCCGCATGGCACTGGGGTTGCCAGATCCAGAGAAATCCCAGCAGATGCTAGGGTCGTCATCTTCCTCGGACCCAGAGGGTCCGTAGGTCGAGACGCCCGTTAATCGGTCCCAAGGCGACCGCACACGAAACCCGAAAGGGGTTGCACTCGCCTCAACGTGAGCACCCGCCAGAGCGAGGTCACTAGGCGGGTTGAGGTCGAGTCGAAATGACAAAGGATGGGAATCAGCCGGTACCTTTTGGTCGACGAGGAGCGACGAAGTCACATCGGGGGCTGATCGCGCCGTCGTCCTGGGTACGAGTGCGACGTCCTGCAGGCCCTCCGTGAGCGCGCTGGCGTCGTCCACTTGCTCGGGGTTGGCGTGTCGCGGGGGGACGGCGCTCGCCTTCGCCTCAAACGCGAGGGTGACGCCCGACGCGTCCTCCATTGGGGCGCTGGGGATGTCGATTTGCTCGACAGCCGATTGAGCGCAGCCTCCCGCTCGGCCCTGGTTGCCCCGCCTCCTCCTCCGATGGCGAGGGAGAGGATGGGGCGAGCTCGAAAGTTGTCCTTCCCCCACGCGAGAAAGACGTCGTCGATTCCGCCGCCGGCGGGCGGGCTGTCCGCCACCATTGTCGCTGTCGCGCGGCGGTGGAAGGAGTATCATGTCGTAGCTGCCGTCGAAAGACATGAACTCGAGGCTCCCGAAACGGAGCACCGTCCCGGGTTGAAGAGGTCGTTGGAGACTGCCCATCTGGAGCTTGACGGGAAACTGCTCGTCAACACGCAGCAGGCCCCTACCTGGCGCGCCAACTGTCGGTGTTTCGAGACCGGGGGGTCCCCGAGCCGACGAGTGAGTGTGCCGCGTGCCCCAGCCCAGATGGGTCGAGCGCGTGGGCGAGCGCGAAGGGGGGAGAGCGAGGTGGCCGGAGCCGGGTCGTGAGGGAGGCGGAGATCCCGCGGCCTTCGTGTTCGTCCCGCGCCCAGGTCGGGTGCACTTGCAGTAGGGGGTTACAAGCGTCCGCGCGGGTGAGGGGAGCGAGCGGCCCCAAGAGAGCGCCTGCCCCTGCCCTCGTTCCCGCGAGGCCAACCTTCTCTAAGAAGGCCCTGGTCCTTCCTTTTATAGGCGCAAGGAGAGGATCCAGGTGTACAATGGGGATGCAGCAGAGTGCTACGTGTCTAGCGGGGGAGAGCTAGCGCCCTGGGTACATGTCAATGTGGCAGCCGGAGAGAACTTGGCACCCAGCCGGTGTGGTGTCGTGGCTGTCGGAGGAGTAACGGAGCCTGGTGGAGGGACAACTGTTGGAACAGTTGGGCTCTTGCTGACGTCTCCCTGCTTCCGTAAGGGAGCCGAGAGCCGCCGTCGTCATGGGTCTAGCGGGGCGCCATCATTGCCTATCTGGCGGAGCTAGCCAGATGGGACGTCGGTCTTGTTCTCTGCGACCCAAGTCGACTCGGGGCAGGGTGATGATGGCGCTTCCTGTTGACGTGGCGGACTTGTGCCCTAGGTCGGGCGACGTGGAGGCTCCTCCGAGGCCGAGGTCGAGTCTGAGCTCCTGGGTCGGGCGAGGCGGAGGTCGTTCGGCAGAGGCCAGGGCGGAGTCCGAGCCCTGGGTCGGGCGAAGCGGAGTTCGCCGTCTTCCGGGCCTTAGCCCGAGTCCGAGCCCTGGGTCGGGCGGAGCGGAGTTCGCCGTCTTCCGGGGCCTTAGCCCGAGTCCGAGCCCTGGGTCGGGCGGAGCGGAGTTCGCCGTCTTCCGGGGCCTTAGCCCGAGTCCGAGCCCTGGGTCGGGCGGAGCGGAGTTCGCCGTCTTCCGGGGCCTTAGCCCGAGTCCGAGCCCTGGGTCGGGCGGAGCGGAGTTCGCCGTCTTCCGGGGCCTTAGCCCGAGTCCGAGCCTAGGGTCAGGCGAAGCTTCCTATGGCGCCTTTGGCAAAGCCTGGCCGCCCGTCAGTCTCACTCTTTGCGTTAAATGCCCCAGTGACTTGGTCGGTCGGCGCGGTGATTTAGTCAGGGTTGCTTCTTAACGAAGGCAAGGCCTCGGGCGAGCCGGAGATGCGTCTGCCGTAAAAAAGGGGGCCTCGGGCGAGACGGAAACTCCTCAGGGTCGGCTGCCCTTGCCCGAGGCTAGGCTCGGGCGTGGCGTGATCGAGTCGCTCGTATGGACTGATCCCTGACTTAATCAAACCCATCAGGCCTCTGCAGCTTTATGCTGATGGGGGTTACCAGCTGAGAATTAGGCGTCTTGAGGGTACCCCTAATTATGGTCCCCGACAGTTTGATCTGTCGGTACGAATGCCTCATTTGAATCAACCAGCATGCGACTAGAATATTGTACTTTACATTCTGTTGTAATTTTAGAGATATAAGTGACATGCTTACATCATATTTAAATATATTAAATATTTTAATTCCGAGTAAAACAAGCATATAACTCATGTCATATGTAATTATAGCAGCAATAAACAGTAGCAATTCTAGGACATGTATACATGTAAAATAGCTGCTCAGCTCCATTTCAAAATTAAACATAACTTGCAGATGAAGAAGGCAGATTTTGCACATAAACATTATTGTTTATCTTTTTATATTGCTCTCAAAATAGCGGGTTTCTATAATAAACAACCTTCCAACGCTAAATGGTGATCAGAGATCCTCGACTAACGTGACAGTCCTATCTTACAAAATCAGGGTTTGAGATCAGATGTAATAAGCCTAATAATCAAGTATAAATACTAATAGTAAGGAGCAGTGTACTAAATAAAATAACATAATTTAATATAGGTAAACAACCTCAACAACTAGAGATATAATTAGACACAAATAATATCAATGCTGAAAATACCAACACACTAAAACCGAGACTGTCACGTTGTCTCACTACACTGCTATCATCATCGAGCAATCAAATCCGTCCACAAATTGTGCAATCACACCAAGTAAATATTACTAGCAGATTGCACAAAATTACTCAATAAATATAGAGAGGCAACGGGTAACTCACGACACGTCGATTGTCTACGTGGGAAGACCATCTCAGCGAACACAAGGTTCTGTCCCAGAAAACCAATTCCACCGCCCACGTCCGGATCTGCACGGTGAGAGATTGACGGAGATACTAGAGCTGCTGCCGGAGCCGAGAGAGACGTCCACGGCACCAGCCCCAGAAGAGGAACACCGCGCAGCAGGGAGCCCAAGCACCAGGCCATGGTGGACAGAGACCAGAGAAGAACCACAGCACCACACAGATGCACAATTCCGGTAACAGAGCACAGGTATGCCAAACTCGACGAGCGCAAAGGCAAATCTTCCCTCTTCCACTTGCTTACCAGTGAGACGCACACCAGAGCGAACCGGTAGAATTCGTCACCAGATTAGTAAGCCAGGAGAGAGGAGGAAGAACAGCAGAGCGAACCAGAGAAAAGGCCAGGGGAGAGCCCGCCCATCTTAAGGAGACGGCCGCCAGGAAGTTGCGCAGGAGCTGTGTAGAACTCAGCCGAGCGACGAACGAGTCGCCGAGCCGTTCAGCGCCGCCGCCATCTGCCTCCTGCGCGCGTCCTGCGCACATCCTGCGCATGTGCTTCGTTTTGCCAACCGGCTCCTCGACGAGCCCTAGGAACCAGCCAGCCGGTGGGTTGCTCGGTCAGCTGGGCCTTGATGCGGCCCACCCGGCTGGCCTGCTTCCTCTTTTTTTAAAATAAAGGGAAAATCCCTTAAACAAACAGCAATCCCCACCATTTTCACTCTTATTTTCTGATCAATGTCATTGAGGTCCCGTACTATTTATATACTACTTTTCGGCTGAGGTACTTGTTAGGTTTGAACCAAAGCCTATCCCAGTGTACTCCAACCCTGCACGAGTAAGCGGAGGACTATGCCTTGATCCACAAACCCTAGTGTGAGAATCTTCGCACAAAAGGCACATACTACTAGGCAGATTATCTGCTTCTCTTACGGGGCAGGGTGTTACGGTCATACTCTTTAATATCTATTCATGAGCTCACTAGAGAGAAAACCCCATTCTCTCCTTGACTGCGACCCCACAGTCAGCTCATATAGGTGAAATCATTAAGAAAATTCTGTAGGACAATTTCCTGCTTATAGCATTGACTTCATTAAGAGCATATCGCTCAACCTGCCATATAGACAGAGCACAACAGCTTATGAGACTCTTTGCCTTTTGTGCTCTTGGTTCCACAGTGCTTCATTTACTGGAGCCTGGATCTCGGGACCTCCGGTCACACAGGATAGTTATCCGCAGTTGAAACCGCTAACAGGGTACGAGTCCCATTCCCATGCACGCTTCTTGGATTGGCTT
The DNA here is from genome assembly GCA_029449295.1 of Zea luxurians. Lineage (NCBI taxonomy): Eukaryota > Viridiplantae > Streptophyta > Magnoliopsida > Poales > Poaceae > Zea > Zea luxurians. Next base: position 34,530,020 of record JAOPSE010000001.1, on the reverse strand, counting down.
TTGATCCAGTCCTTTGGTGAAAGGATCAGCAAGGTTCCTTTCAGACTTGATGTAATCTACTGTTATTACACCCGTCTCTCTAGCATGCCAACATGAATCAAGTCGTCTTCTGATATGCCTCGAGGATTTTTGGTTGTCCTTTCTACTATTCACTTTCAACAACACAGAAGTGTTGTCACAGTATACTAGGACAGCTGGTATTGGCTTTGCTAGCATTGGAAGGTCTGACAACAAGTCTCTCAACCATTCAGCCTCCAATGCTGCTGAATCAAGTGCAACTAATTCAGCCTCCTTGGTGGAACGTGTTGACACTGTTTGTTTAAACGATCACCATGACACGGCCCCACTAGCTTAAGTGAACACATAGCCACTTGTAGACTTCATTTGATCCGAGTCAGAGATCTAGTTTGCATCACTGAATCCTTCAAGTACCGATGGAAATCCGGTATATTTAACACCAAGATTCATCGCTCCCTTCAAATACCGAAGCACTCTGTACAAGGCTACCCAGTGTCTATCTCCTGGACTGGCCGAATAACGAGCCAGTCTACATACTGCATATGAGATATCTGGTCTAGTTGCACTGCTCAGGTACATGAGAGATCCGATGATATGCGAATATAGTAGCTGGTTCACAAGCTCTCCTTCATGTTTACTGAGCGTGTAGGATGGATCATAGGGCGTGGTGAATGGTTTACAGTCCATATGTCCAAAGTGAGTCAGGACCTTTTCCACATAATGGGATTGTGACAAAGTAGACCCATCCTCACCCTTTATTAGCTTGATGTTCAATATTACATCAGCTTCACCCAAGTCCTTCATATCAAAGTTCTTGGAGAGGAATACTTTTGTCTCCATGATAGCCTCCAAATCGGCCCCAAATATCAATATGTCATCAACGTATAAACACATGATGACACCTTTGCCCCTAGAGAAGCAATAATACACACACTTGTCTGCTTCGTTTACACAAAACCCGGCAGTAGTCAGAGTATTATTAAACTTCTCATGCCATTGTCTCGGAGCTTGCTTAAGACCGTATAAGGATTTAATCAAGCGACACACTTTGCTCTCTTGTCCTTTAACCCAAATCCTTCTGGTTGCTGCATATGAAATTCCTCTTCTAGCTCTCCATTTAGGAATGTTGTCTTTACGTCCATTTGATGAACAAAAAGTTTATAAGCTGCAGCCAGCGCCAAAAGCACACAGATTGTGGCAATCGAGCCACTGGAGAATAAGTATCAAAATAATCCTCCTTTTTCTTTTGAGTAAAACCCTTGAGAGCACCTAGAGCAGGGGGTGAATAGGTGATCCTGTAAAATCAAACAATAAATAGCCACAAACTTGATTATTAAAGCGTTAGTGTGACCAAGTAGCTATGAAGCGAATTCTTGTGCACAAAACAATCACAGAAAAGCAACACAAGAGACATCGAATTTTATCCCTGGTTTGGCCAAGTAACACTTGCCTACTTCCACGTTGTGTCATCCCAATGGACGAGGGTTGCACTCAACCCCTTTCAAGTGATCCAATGATCGACTTGAATACCACGGTCTTTTATCTTTTGAGTATCCTTCCCGTTTGCGAGGAATCTCCACAAGTTGGAGCCTCTCGCCCTTACAATATTGATCAGAAAGAAAGCACAAGAGTAAGGATGGGAGAGCAACACACGCAAGACTCAAATCCGCAGCACACACATGCACACAAGTCAAGACTTGACCTCGAAACATAGCACAGTGAGTTCACAACTCAAACGGAGCTCAAATCACTAACACAATCAATCAAATGCATGGAGACGGAGTCTGGGAGTCGTAGAATGCTTAGAGAATGCTTGGTGTACTGCTCCATGCGCCTAGGGGTCCCTTTTGTAGCCCCAAGGCAGCTAGGAGCCGTTAGAGACCAACTTGGAAGGCAATTCCTGCCTTCTGTCGAGTGGTGCACCGGACAGTCCGGTGCACCACCAGACAGCCACGGTAGCAGTCCGGTGCGCAATCTCCTTCTATATCTGGCGCAGCCAACCGTTGGTCCTCGAGATCGGTTGGTGCATTGGACACTGTCCGGTGCACACCGGACAGTCCGGTGTGCCCAACCGACCGTTGGCACGACCACGTGTTGCGCGATGATCACACGACCGACCGTTGGCCGCTGGCGTCATTGGCTCACCGGATAGTCCGGTGCCCCACCGGACAGTCCGGTGAATTATAGCCATGTCACCTCTCTCTTTTCCCGAGAGTAGCCAGTTGATGTTTGACCAGCCTGGGGCACCGGACACTGTCCGGTGCACCACCGGACAGTCCGGTGTGCCAGACCCGAGCTAATATTGGCTGACCTTTGCCAACTTTTCTCTAATTCGAATCTTCTTTTCTTGGCACTGTTTCTAGCACTTAGATAACCATGTTAGTGTACAAAAACAATTCACTAAGTCTAGAAACATACCTTGTTCTTGGTTTCACACTTCTCACTCATTTTGCATATAAGAAGTTACTCAATATGTGTTGGACATCTAATCACCAAAATACTTATAGAAATGGCCCAAGGGCACATTTCCCTTTCAATCTCCCCCTTTTTGGTGATTTATGCCAACACATCAAAAAGCAACAAGAGAAGTGCAACATCAATGCAAATGAAGATCAAATTCTCTTTACTTAGGATTTGACATATTTGGATCATTCTTTGCCACCACTTAGTTTGTTTTTGCAAATCAAATTATTTTTCCTATCTCTAAGTCAAACACACTTGTTAGGGAAAATTGAGAGATATTCCAAGAGTAAAATTAATCAAGTGCCAAAAACTCCCCCTTTTTCCCATAATCAAAATTCTCCCCCATAAGAGACCAAATTTTGCAATAAGAGTAATTTGATAAAAACACAAATTCTAACTCTATTTTTTGAAATTCACAAGTGGTTGGCTGATCCAGTTGCTTTGGCCTTATTTTCTCCCCCTTTGGCATTAAGCACCAAAACGGGATCATTTGTGGCCCTTTAACCCCATTGCCTCACCAAAATGTCAATTACGAGCAAAAAGGCAATGAGAACACAAGTATGAACTTGGAATTAAATACACTAATACCGGAGTGCAGTGGAAGTCTTTTAGTTGTCCAAGTTCACTTTCCCTTTCAATGTACCTTTGAGACTACATCAAGTGTACTCAACCAAACAAGTTAGTCTCAAAAGGGTCAAGTTGTAGCACATCTCCCCCTAAAATATGTGCATCATGTGCATACGGACTTGTGAGGTCCGGGGATGACTTGTACAGCTTGAGCACCATATATATACAACGAATAATGTAAATGCTCAAAGTAACATGATTAGAGGCATAAACTACATGTATGCTATAGATCAATCCAAGTTACGCGAATCTAAGACATTTAGCTCACTACGCAACCTGCAAAATGTTTTCTCATTTAACGGCTTGGTGAAGATATCGGCTAGCTGGTTCTCGGTGCTAATATGATAACTATCGATATCTCTCTTTTGTTGGTGGTCCCTCAGGAAGTGATGCCAGATGTCTATGTGCTTAGTGCGGCTGTGTTCAACAGGATTATCCACCAAGCGGATTGCACTCTCATTGTCACATAGGAGTGGGACTTTGCTCAGATTGTAGCCAAAGTCCCAGAGGGTTTGCCTCATCCAAAGTAGTTGCACGCAACACTGTCCTGCGGCAACGTACTCGGCCTCACTTGTGGATAGGGCAACGGATGTTTGTTTCTTGGAACTCCAGGACACCAGGGACCTTCCTAGAAATTAGCACGTCCCTGATGTGCTCTTCCTATCAACCTTGCACCCAGCATAATCGGAGTCTGCGTATCCAATCAAGTCAAAGGTATACCCCTTTGGATACCAGATCCCGAAGCAAGGCGTAGAAACTAAATACCTAAGAATTCGTTTAACGGCCACAAGGTGACATTCCTTGGGGTCGGATTGAAATCTAGCACACATGCATACAGTAAGTATAATGTCCAGTCTACTAGCACAAAGATAAAGTAATGAACCTATCATTGACTAGTATTCCTTTTGATCAACGGACTTACCTCCTTTGTGGAGGTCGAGATGCCCGTCGGTTACCATCGGTGTTTTCGCGGACTTGGCATCCTTCATCCCAAACCTCTTGAGAAGATCTTGAGTGTACTTCGTTTGGGAGATGAAAGTGTCGTCCTTGAGTTGCTTCACTTGGAACCCAAGGAAGTAGGTCAACTCACCCATCATCGACATCTCGAACTTTTGCATCATCACCCTGCTAAACTCCTCACAAGACTTTTGATTAGTAGAACCAAATATTATGTCATCGACATAAATTTGGCAAACAAAAAGATCACCATTGCATGTCTTTGTGAATAGAGTGGGATCGGCTTTCCCAACCTTGAAAGCATTAGAAATAAGGAAATCTCTAAGGCATTCATACCATGCTCTTGGGGCTTGCTTAAGTCCATAGAGCGCCTTAGAGAGCTTATATACATGGTCGGGATACCTGTCATCCTCAAAGCCAGGGGGTTGTTCCACGTATACCTCCTCCTTGATTGGCCCATTGAGGAAAGCGCTCTTTACGTCCATTTGAAACAGCCTAAAGGAGTGGTGAGCGGCATAGGCTAATAAAATTCGAATTGACTCTAGCCTAGCCACAGGAGCAAAAGTCTCCTCGAAATCCAAACCTGCGACTTAGGCATAACCTTTTGCCACAAGTAGAGCCTTGTTTCTTGTCACCACTCCGTGCTCGTCTTGTTTGTTGCGGAACACCCACTTGGTTCCCACAACGTTTTGCTTTGGACATGGCACCAGGCTCCAGACTTCATTTCTTTTGAAGTTGTTGAGCTCTTCCTGCATGGCTAACACCCAGTCCGGATCTTGCAAGGCCTCTTCTACCCTGAAAGGCTCAATAGAAGAGACAAACAAGTGATGCTCACAAAAACTAGCTAATCATGAGCGAGTGGTTACTCCCTTGCTGATGTCACCCAAAATCTGGTCGGCGGGGTGATGTCTTTGGATTGACGCCCGGACTTGAGTTGGAGGGGCTCGTGGTGCTTCTTCCTCCATAACCTGTTCTTCTTGTGCTCCCCTTGATCACGCTCCTCTTCTTGAGGTACCTGTCCATCATCTTGAGTTGGGGGATGCACCAGTGTTGAGGAAGAAGGCTGATCTTGTTCTTGTAGTTCCTGTGGTCGCACATCACCTATCACCATCGTACGCATTGCGGCCGTCGGAACTTCATCTTCATCTATATCATCAAGATCAACTTGCTCTTTTGGAGAGCCATTAGTCTCATCAAATACAACTTCGCTGGAGACTTCAACTAATCCTGATGATTTGTTAAAGACCCTATACGCCTTTGTATTTGAGTCATATCCTAGTAAAAACCCTTCTACGACCTTGGGAGCAAACTTAGAATGTCTACCTTTCTTCACCAGAATGTAACATTTGCTCCCAAATACATGAAAGTAAGAAACATTGGGTTTGTTACCAGTAAAAAGTTTGTAGGAGGTCTTCTTGAGGAGACGGTGCAGATAGAGCCGGTTTATGGCGCGGCAGGCTGTGTTCACAGCTTCCGACCAAAACCACTCGGACGTCTTGAACTCTCCAAGCATCGTTCTCACCATGTCGATTAGCGTCCTGTTCTTCCTCTCTACCACACCATTTTGCTAGGGTGTGTAGGGAGCGGAGAACTCGTGCTTGATGCCTTTCTCCTCAAGAAACTCTTCGACTTGTAGATTTTTGAACTCGGACCCATTGTCGCTTCTTATCTTCGTCACCTTTAGCTCAAATTCATTTTTAGCTCTCTTTAAGAAGCGCTTTAGAGTCCCTTGGGTTTCTGACTTATCCTGTAAAAAGAATATCCAAGTGAAGCGGGAAAAATCATCAACAATTACAAGACCATACTTACTTCCCCCGATGCTGAGGTAGGCAATGGGTCCAAAGAGGTCCATGTGAAGAAGCTCTAGTGGTCTTGATGTCGTCATCACATGTTTGCTGTGATAAGTGCTTCCCACCTATTTCCCTGCTTGACATGCTGCACAAGGTCTATCTTTCTCAAAACAGACATCGGTTAGTCCTAACACATGATCTCCCTTTAGAAGCTTATGAAGGTTCTTCATCCCAACATGTGCTAGACGGCGATGCCAAAGCCAGCCCATATTTGTCTTAGCTATTAAGCATGCATCTAGACCGGCATTCTCTTTCGAAAAATCAACTAAGTAGAGCTTGCCATCTAATACACCCTTAAAGGCTAATGAACCATCACTTCTTCTAAAGACAGATACATCAATATTTGTAAACAAGCAATTGTAACCCATGTGACACAATTGACTTACAGACAGAAGGTTGTACCCGAGCGACTCTACTAAAAATACATTTGATATTGAGTGCTCGCTAGTGATGGCTATCTTGCCCAAGCTTTTCACCTTGTCTTGGTTCCCATCTCCAAAAATGGTCGTATCCTGGGAATCCTTGTTCTTGACATAGGAAGTGAACATCTTCTTCTCCCCCGTCATGTGGTTCGTGCATCCGCTGTCGATAATCTAGCTTGAGCCCCCGGATGCATAAACCTACAAGGAATTTAAGCTTGGGTTTCAGGTACCCAACTCTTGTTGGGTCCTACAAGGTTAGTCACAAAAGTTTTTGGAACCCATATGCAAGTTTTGTCTCCCTTGCATTTGGATCCCAACTTCCTAGCAACTACTTTTGCATTCTTGCATAAAAGTACAAAGGAAGTATTGCAAGTATGGAAAACAATAGTAGGACCATTGCAAGTTCTCCTAGGCGCATGAGACACAACATGATTACGCCTAGGCCCATTTCTACCATAAACATAAGTGGAGCTAGAAGCAACCATAGCATGAGAAGTATGATAACCAGGTAAAACAACATGATCATAGCATTTATCATTATAAGCATGCCTAGTAGATTTCCTATCATAAATATAGGCATGATTCTTTTGAGAACTACTAGCCATAGGGGCCTTCCCTTTCTCCTTGTTGAGAACGGGAGTCTTTTGGCTTGTTACGTTCTTGGTTTCCTTTCGAAAACCAAGTCCATCCTTAATTGAGAGGTGTCTACCAATGGTGTAGGCATCCCTAGCAAATTTTAGTTTCTCAAAGTCATCTTTGCAAGTCTTAAGTTGAGCATTAAGACTTGCAACCTCATTGTTCAATTTAGCAATAGTGATAGCATGTTCATCAAAATTAACATCTTTACACCTATTGCAAATAACTACATGTTCTACACATGAACTAGATGTATTTGCTTTCTCTAGTTTAACATTTAATTCATCATTTAACTCCTTTAAACTAGAGATAGATTTATGACAAGCAAACAACTCAGAGGATAGCATTTCATTTCTTTTAATTTCTAGAGCAAGAGATTTTTTAACACTAATAAATTTATCATGTTCCTCATACAAGATATCTTCTTGCTTCTCTAGTAGTCTATCCTTTTCATTAAGGGCGTCAATTAATTCATTTATTTTGTCTACTTTATTTCTATCTAATCATTTAAACAAATCAGTATACTCTACTTCATCATCAGATGATTCTTCATCACTAGAAGAAGTATACTTGGGAGAGTCCCGAGTACGTACCTTTTTCTCCTTAGCCATAAGGCAAGTATGGCGTTCGTTGGGGAAGAGTGAAGATTTGTCAAAGGCCGAGGCAGCCAATCCTTCATCGTCGGAGTCGGATGAAGAGCAATCAGAATTCCATTCCTTTCCCAGACGCACCTCGCCCTTTGCCTTCCTGTAATTCTTCTTCTTCTCTTTCTTCTCATTCCTTTCTTGTTCCTGGTCATTATCATTATCGGGGCATTGAGCTATGAAATGACCAGTCTTACCGCATTTGAAGCAGGAGCATTTTCCCCTTGTTTTATTCTTGTTGGGGTACTCCTTATGTCCTTTCAAGGCGGTTTTGAAGCGCTTGATGATGAGTGCCATTTCGTCCTTGTTGAGCCCGGCAGTCTCCACTTATGCCACCCTGCTTGGTAGCACCTCCCTGCTGCTGGTTGCTTTGAGAGCAACGGGCTGTGGCTTGTAGATGGGTAGTGGACCGTTTAGTGCATCGGCTACATATCGAGCTTCTTTCACCATCATACGCCCGCTTACAAATTTTCCGAGTATCTCCTCGGGCGTCATCTTGGTGTACTTGGGGTTTTCACGAATAAGATTCACAAGATGAGGGTCAATAACTATAAATGACCTGAGCATGAGTCGAACGACGTCATGATCCGTCCATCTTGTGCTTCCATAGCTTCGGATCTTATTGACCCGGGTCTTGAGCCTGTTGTAGGTTTGTGTTGGCTCTTCTCCCCTGATCATGGTGAATCTCCCCAGCTCGCCTTCCACCAGTTCCATCTTGGTGATCATTATAGCATCATTTCCCTCAAGCGAGATCTTGAGGGTGTCCTAGATTTGTTTGGCGTTGTCCAAGCCGCTAACCTTGTTATATTCATCCCTGCATAGAGATGCTAGCAAAACAGTAGTGGCTTGGTCATTTTTATGAATTTGTTCATTAATAAGCACAGGATTATCCGTACTATCAAAGTGCATCCCATTTTCCACAATTTCCCAAATGTTAGGATGGAGAGAAAATAGATGACTACACATTTTATTGCTCCAAAATGAGTAATCCTCTCCATCGAAGTGTGGAGGTTTAACAAGAGGAATAGAAAGTAGATGGGCGTTTGAATTATACAGAATACGAGAATAATCAAAGGAATAGTTTTGATTAACCGTCTTTTTCTTGGACGAGGAGTCGTCGTCATCGTCCCTTGGTGAAGAGGAAGATGCATCGCTGTCGTAGTAGATGATCTTCTTGATGTGCCTCTTCTTCCCGTCCCTCTTCTTGTGACTCGAGCCTGAGTCAGTGGGCTTGTCGTCTCTTGGCTAGTTGAAGATGGACTCCTTTTCTTTGTCGTTGACCACCATCCCCTTTCCCTTAGGATCCATCTCTTCAGGCGGTTAGTCCCTTAGATGAAGAGTACGGATTTGATACCAATTGAGAGCACCTAGAGGAGGGGGGTGAATAGGTGATCCTGTAAAATCAAACACTAAATAGCCACAAACTTGATTATTAAAGCGTTAGTGTGACCAAGTAGCTATGAAGCGAGTTCTTGTGCACAAAACAATCATAGAAAAGCAACACAAGAGACACGCGAATTTTATCCCGTGGTTCGGCCAAGTAACACTTGCCTACTTCCATGTTGTGGCGTCTCAATGGACGAGGGTTGCACTCAACCCCTTTCAAGTGATCCAATGATCGACTTGAATACCACAGTCTTTTATCTTTTGAGTATCCTTCCCGTTTGCGAGGAATCTCCACAAGTTGGAGCCTCTCGCCCTTACAATATTGATCACAAAGAAAGCACAAGAGTAAGGATGGGAGAGCAACACATGCAAGACTCAAATCCGCAGCACACACATCCACATAAGCCAAGACTTGAGCTCGAAACGTAGCACAGTGAGTTCACAACTCAAACGGAGCTCAAATCACTAACACAATCAATCAAATGCGTGGAGGTGGAGTCTCGGAGTCTTAGAATGCTTGGAGAATGCTTGGTGCACTGCTCCATGCACCTAGGGGTCCCTTTTATAGCCCCAAGGCAGCTAGGAGCCGTTGGAGACCAACTTGGAAGGCAATTCCGGCCTTCTGTCGAGTGGTGCACCGGACAGCCACTGTAGCAGTCCGGTGCGCGATCTCCTTCTATATCTGGCGTAGCCGACTATTGGTCCTCGGGATCGGTTGGCGCACTGGACACTGTCCAGTGCACACCGGACAGTCCGGTGTGCCCAACCGACCGTTGGTGCGACCACGTGTCGCGTGATGATCGCGCGGCCGACTATTGGCTGCTGGCGTCGTTGGCTCACCGGACAGTCCGGTACACCACCGGACAGTCTGGTGAATTATAGCCACGTCACCTCTCTCTTTTACCGAGAGCAGCCAGTTGACGTTTGACTAGCCTGGGGCACCGGACACTGTCCGGTGCACCACCGGACAGTCCAGTGTGCTAGGCCCGAGCTAGTGTTGGCTGACCTTTGCCAACTTTTCTCCGATTCGAATCTTCTTTTCTTGTTACTGTTTCTAGCACTTATATAACCATGTTAGTGTACAAAAACAATTCACTAAGTCTAGAAACATACCTTGTTCTTGGTTTCACACTTCTCACTCATTTTGCATATAAGAATTTACTCAATATGTGTTGGACATCTAATCACCAAAATACTTATAGAAATGGCCCAAGGACACATTTCCCTTTCAACCCTTAGCCACAAGACGGGCCTTGTACTTTTCAATAGTACCATCGGGTCTCCTCTTCCTCCTAAAGATTCATTTGCAGCCCACAGGCTTGCAACCAGCTGGGAGATCAGTTATCTCCCAAGTTCTGTTCGAGATGATTGAATTCATCTCGCTACGAATAGCCTCCCTCCAGTACTCTGCATCCGGAGATGTTTATGCCTCTATGAGGGAGCGTGGTTCTTCATCCACTAGATAAATAATATAATCATCACCCAGAGACTTTTCAGTCCTTTGTCTCTTACTCCTCCTTAACTCCAAATCTGGAGTCTAGTCATGGACACTCGACGGCAGAGAATATGTCCGAGATGGACCATCTGGGGCTACTAATTCTTTATCCCACATAGGGAAGATGCTCTCAAAGAATGTCATATCCCGAGACTCCATTATTACATTTACAGCGACTTCGCTCGTCTCAGAATGGACCACTAGAAATCTATAAGCTGCACTGTTATGTGCATAACCCAGGAAGACACAGTCTACGGTCTTAGGGCCTAACTTTCTATTCTTCGGCGACGGGACATTCACCTTTGCAAGGTAGCCCCAAGTCCGAAGATGTGAAAGATCTAGCTTCCTTCCTTTAAATCCTTCATAGGGCGTGGCCTCACGGTTGCGAAGCAGCACCTTGTTCAGGACATAGCGCACCGTGAGTACTGCCTCGCCCCACCAGATGTCAGGCATCCCCGAACTTTGCAACAAAGCATTAGCTAAGTCACACACCGTTCGGTTCTTCCTTTCAACTATCCCGTTTGACTGAGGTGAATATGGAGCGGTGGTTTCATGAATGATTCCACACTCTTTGCAGTACTCATAAAAAAGGTTGGAAAGGTATTCACCTCCTCTATCAGACTGCAGCCTTTTAATTTTCTTGTCTAACTGGTTTTCAACTTCAGTCTTATAGATCTTAAAGTGTTCTAGTACTTCATCTTTGCTTCTGAGTAAGTAAATATAACAGAATCTAGTAGCATCATCTATCAAGGTAAGAAAGTATCTTTTATCGCCTTTTGTGATTATATCATTCATCTCACAGACATCTGAGTGAATTAGTTCAAAAGGAGTGGTACTTCTGCCTTCAACCGTATGAAACAGTTTTCTAGGTTGCTTAGCTTGCACACAAATACCATATTTTACACCTTTAACATGTTTATATTCAGAAATTAAAGACATGTCACTTAATCTCTTAATGGTCTCAAAATTGACATGACACAAACGGGAATGCCAAATATCATTAATGGAATCGTTATTGCAGACCATATTAACATGGTAAGAAGAATGATTGTTCAAAACAGAAAGACGGAACAAACCGCCTGACTCATATGACTTTCCAACAAAAGTACCAAACTTAGACAGGACCACTTTATTAGACTCAAACACTAATTTGAGACCCTGTCTACATAGCAACGACACAAATATGAGGTTCCGGCTTATCGAGGGCACATAGAGCACGTCCTTCAGCACGAGCGTCTTCCCTGAAGTTAACTACAGGTAGACCTGTCCAGTACCTCGAACTGCTGCCGGAACACCATTTCCCATCAAGACTGGTGCACTGTTGTATCCCTGGATAGAAGAGAACATGGATCGATCAACACAAATATGAACAGTAGCACCGGAATCCATCTACCAGTCATCTGATGGACTTGCCATAAAGGCCTGAGGTGCATACCCTGGGGTGGAGTTAACCACCACGTTCCCTTCTTTGCGCTGAGGTGGAGGACCTTTTCCCTTCCTAAGTTTGCACCTCCGAGCTGTATGCCCGGAGACACCACAAATGTAGCAGATAAAGTCCTCCTTTTTCTTCTTCATCTTTTTGGACTTAGGTTGGTTCAGATTCTTCTGTGGAGAGTTCTTCTTCTTCTGGAATTTTCTATCTCAACCCTTCTCAACAACGTGAGCCTGGAGTTGCTGGGATGGCTTGTTACTGGCCCTTGCACGCTCTTCCACATTTTCGCAGCTGACAACTCAGTGAGAGTCATTTGCTTCTTCATGTGGCGGCGTGAAGTCACAAAGTCTTGCCAAGAAGGCGGGAGCTTTGCCAGTATTGCATTCACATAAAAACTGTCTGGTAGGACACAGCCATATTGGACCAAGTCCCTAACAAGGAGTTAAATCTCCTGTAGCTGCTCCATAACAGACCTTCCCTCAGCCATTTTATAGTTGAGGTAGTTTTCCATTGTGAATGACTCATTGCCATTGTCAACTTCAGAGAACTCGTTCTCAAGTTCGGTCCATAGACCCTTAGCGGAGGTAAAACCAGAGTACACGTCAAATAAGCGGTTCGACAGGATGTTCAGCAGACGAGACAAGCATGTCTCATTGGCTTCGTCTCACTTGGCCTTCTCCGCTAGTGCGGCGGCCTTCGCTGCATCATCAGCATTATCTGATGCAGCCTCGGGAACAGCCGACGTCACTACCCAAAATAATTTTAGGTCAGTGAGCCACATGCGAGTCTTAATCTGCCAGCGCTTAAAGCTTGCGCCGTCGAACGCTTCAGACTTAATGACATCAGAACTGGAGGCCATTATACGGATTGGTTTTCTGGATTGTTGTAATTTTAGAGAAATAAGTGGCATTCTTCCATCATATTTAAATATATTAAATATTTTAATTTCGAATAAAGCAAGCATATAACTCAGATAAATGTCATATGTAATTATAGCAACAATGAACAGTAGCAATTCTAGGACATGTAAACATGTAAAATAGCTGCTCAGGTCCATTTCAAAATTAAACATGGCTTGCAGATGAAGAAGGCAGATTTTGCACATAAACATTATTGTTTATCTTTTTATATTGCTCTCAAAATAGCGGGTTGCTGTAATAAACAGCCCTCCAACGCTAAATGGTGATCAGAGATTCTCGACTAACGTGACAGTCCTATCTTACAAAATCAGGGTTTTAGATCAGATGTAATAAGCCTAATAATCAAGTATAAATACTAATAGTAAGGAGCAGTGTACTAAATAAAATAACAGAATTTAACACAGGTAAACAACCTCAACAAATAGAGATATAATTAGGCACAAATAATATCAATGCTGAAAATACCAACACACTAAAACCGAGACTGTCACGTTGTCTCACTACACCACTATCATCATCGAGCAATCAAATCCGCCCATAAATTGTGCAATCACACCCAAGTAAATATTACAAGCAGATTGCACAAAATTACTCAATAAATATAGAGAGGCAACGGGTAACTCACAACACGTAGACTGTCTACGTGGGAAGACCAGCTCAACGAACACAAAGTTCTGTCCCAGAAAACCAATTCCACCGCCTACATCCGGACCTGCATGGCGGGAGGTTGACGGAGATACTAGAGCTGTTCCCGGAGCCGAGGGAGACGTCCACGACACTAGCCCGAGAAGAGGAACATCGCGCAGTAGGGAGCCTAAGCACCAGGCCATGGTGGACAGAGACCAGAGAAGAACCGCAGCACCACACAGATGCACGATTCCGGTAACAGAGCACAGGTATGCCAAACTCGACGAGCGCAGAGGCAAATCTTCCCTCTTCGACTTGCTTACTAGTGAGACGCACACCAGAGCGAACCGGTAGAATTCGTCACCGGATCAGCAAGTCAGGAGAGAGGAGGAAGAACAACAAAGCGAACCAGAGAAAAGGCCAGGGGAGAGCCCGCCCATCTTAAGGAGACGACCGCCAGGAAGTTGCGCAGGAGCTGCGTAAAACTCGACCGAGCGGCGAACGAGTCGCCGAGCCGTTCAGCGCCGCCGCCATCTGCCTCCTGCGCGCGTCCTGCGCACATCCTACGCATGTGCTTCGTTTTGCCAACCGGCTCCTCGACGAGCCCTAGGAACCAGCCAGCCGGTGGGCTGCTCGGTCAGCCGGGCCTTGATGTGGCCCGCCCGGCTGGCCTGCTTCCTCTTTTTTTTTAAATAAAGAGAAAATCACTTAAACAAACAGCACATTCTACATACGTATTAAACTTTAGTTTTTTTACCCCTTGCTTTGGGGACATATATGTTGTCTAACTCATAGTAAATTTTGTATGTCATGTCATAGTATGTTTCCTTTTCCTTTTGTATTGTGGTACAATCGTACAATATTGTCTTTTCCCCATGTGTAATGCAATTGAAGTGAGAACTGAGTTGTTCTTTCTGTTTTTCTCATGAATATTTCTTGTTCTGTTACATAAAATGACTAATTTTTGTAATTCATTTCATTTAATTCTAGAGTGCTGCAAGAGTTCTACCTATAGATTGGGATTCCGGTATCAACCATATAGCTTTATCCCCCCTCAATATTCTTTCAAAGAATGTTATCTTTAAGTAGAATTAGTTGTCCATACTGCCCCCACACGGCAACACACACTAGTAGAAAAGAGCTCATAGCCTGCGGCACCCATAAATTATCACTGGCGGTTTCAGTTATCGCGCGCCAGTAAAAAAACGAGGCGGGCCCGGCTTTGGAACCGCCAGTGGAAACACATTTCCACTGGCGGTTATCTTAACACAACCGCCAGTGGAAATAGGATGTTTCCACTGGCGGTTGGTGTAACATAACAGCCAGTGGTAAACCAATTTCCACTGGCGGTTGGTGTAACCGAACCGCCAGTGGAAATACCCTATTTCCACTGGCGGTTGTGTTAAGATAACCGCCAGTGGAAATGTGTTTCCACTGGCGGTTTTTCAAGCCAACCGCCAGTGAACTGTCTGTTATAAATAGCTCTCTTCTTCCCCCGACAGTGAACTGTATGCTCGCAGCCAGCTTCCATTGGAGGCGATTTTGGAGGTCCAGATTTCAAAAAAATATAAGAGAGGAGGTTTTGCTCTTCATTTCTTCGAAGAAGGTGGATAAGAAAGGTTGGTTTATGTTTCTTTGTCAATTTTTGTTCATTCTTGCTCAATTTTAGCCACATTTTGGATCTAGGGTTTTACATGTGAGAGAGAAGAGTATAGCTAGGTAATTTTCTCTATTTCCTCAAATGAGGTTGCTTAAGATGGTTAGTTTTTGTCTATTCCCTCTCCTTTTTCATGTTTAGTTATCAAATAAGTTTATCCATAACACATATTTAGTTGCTTTATGAATGGTGAATGTGTTGTATGGAAGGTTGGTTTAATTATGTTTCAATTGTCAGTTATTGTTTATTTTTGCTCAATTTTAACTACATTTTGAAACTAGGCTTTCACCATGTGTTAAAGATAGGTTTGGGTATTAATTTTTTTGTTTATTAGTTGCTAGGAAAGTTTGGCTTATGTTTCTTTTGCCAAATTTTGTTCATTTTTCCTCCATTTTAGCCACATTTTGGATATAGGGTTTCACCATGTGTTAGAGAGTAGTCTAACTACTTTTATTGGAAGAGATAAAGTAGTCTAACTACATTTTGTTAGCGACAAACCGAAGCATGTAATTTTACACGACTTTCTAGAGAGGAGAGGGAGAGGGAGAGAGAGCTATTGTTGCCAATGCGCTCGGAGCAGGTGCAGCACTTACCGTCCGTGCGGATGCAGCACTTTGCACATCCAGAATGCCCGTTCTTGCACTGATTTTACACAGAGCAGAGCATCATGCTGGAGTCTACCGATCAATATGTACTGTATATATACATGCATGGTAATCTGACTTGCCATGAAAACTTCGGACTGGAAGGGTAGGCAGCAGATGTCGCACTCCAACGCGTCCTTCTCCATGGATAGTGTCACAGTTGCCTCTTCCTCATCCTCCAACCCCGCCTCTTCCTCATCCTCCATAGAGAGAGAGATAGAGGAGAGAGAGAGATAGAGGAGAGAGAGAGGAGAGAGAGAGAGGATAGAGAGAGAGAGGAGAGAGAGAGAGAGGGTTTCACATTTTAGCCACATTTTTGGATATAGGGTTTCACCATGTGTTTTATGTTACTTTTTTACAGGTGGTGATGGAGAGGACATCCTGGATGTATAACTTATCAAGGCTAGATCCATCATACATATCCGAGGTCCATAGGTTTATTGATGTCGCTACGAACCATGCTTGGAGAACAAAGACAAAACACATATATTGTCCATGCATAGACTGCAAAAATGCTGCTGTATTTAATGACACAGAACAAATCATATCTCATCTGGTATGCCGAGGATTTATGAAGGATTACACAATTTGGACAAAGCATGGAGAGGGTAGCTCTTCGCCTTATACGACTGGAAACCCTGAGAACATCGACGACAGATTTCAGTTCGTTCACGAGACACACCAACCTCTTCCACAGA
Organism: Zea luxurians; assembly: GCA_029449295.1. Classification (NCBI taxonomy): domain Eukaryota; kingdom Viridiplantae; phylum Streptophyta; class Magnoliopsida; order Poales; family Poaceae; genus Zea; species Zea luxurians. Next base: position 34,513,544 of record JAOPSE010000001.1, on the reverse strand, counting down.
GCGAACATGTAGTGCAAAATGTTACTGATCATGGTTACGCTGGAGGAAATGAACATGATAGACCTCATGTTCTGCCAAGTGTTATGGATGAGGAAGATGCAGAGTTGCTAGAGGCAATGTTGCGTCGTCATACAGATCAATCAATGTTCTTAATGAAAGGTATGGAGTCCCTGAAGAAGGCAGCAGAAGAGCCTTTGTACGACGAGTCTAAGGGTTGTACCAAAGAGTTCACGACGCTCCGGTCTGTGCTAAAGCTGTTGATGTTAAAAGCTAAATATGGTGTGTCTGATGCTGGCTTCGATGCGTTCTTGAGTATTATCGCAGACATGCTTCCAAAGGAGAACAATGTGCCTGCTAACACGTACTATGCAAAGAAACTAATCAGTCCGCTCACTATGGGTGTGGAGAAGATCCACGCGTGTAGAAATCACTGTATCCTTTATCGAGGTGATGATTATAAAGACTTGGAGAGCTGCCCAAAGTGCGGTGCAAGTAGGTACAAGACGAATAAAGACTATCGAGAGGACGAAGAGTGTGTTGCATCCGTGTCTAAAGGGAAGAAGCGAAAGAAAGCCCAAAAAAAGACTTCAAAATCCACGAGCAAAGAAAAAGAAGAAGTAGACTATTATGCGCTCAAAAAGATTCCTGCTTTGGTGATGTGGTACCTCCCCGTCGTCGATCGATTGAGGTGTTTGTTCGCTAATCCTGAGGATGCCAGACTTATGAGCTGGCATGCTTCTGATGAGCACAAAAATGATGGGAAGCTTCGACATCCAGCCGATGGGAAGCAGTGGCAAGATTTCAATGACAACCATCGAGACTTTGCCGATGAACCGAGAAATGTTAGGTTCGCACTGAGTACTGATGGAATGAACCCATTTGCTGAGAGGAGCAGCAAGCATAGCACATGGACGGTGATCCTCACCATATACAACCTTCCTCCATGGTTGATGCAGAAACGGAAGTACATTTTGCTAACCATCCTTATTTCTGGACCTACACAACCTGGAGTTGACATGGATGTATTTTTGGAGCCCTTAATGGAGGATATGAAAATATTGTGGGAAACGGGTGTTCAAATGTTGGATGAGTATCGTAAAGGTTCATTCACGCTGAGAGCAATTCTTTTTGTTACGATCAACGATTACCCTGCTCTCTTCACATTATCAGGCCAGTTTAAGGGAAAGGTTGGTTGCACAGTATGCATTGATGGAACTGCTTACGTATCCCTTGCTGCATCTAGGAAGATAGTTTACATGAGGCACAGACGCTTTTTATTGGAAGGACACAGGTACCGCATGCGAAAGATGGATAAGTACTTCGACAATAATGGTGAACTACATTCTACTGCTCCATCGGGTAACAATAGAGGTCATAGAGTTTTTGAAATAGTCAGGAATATCAAGTTTGTTTTCGGGAAGAAGACAAAAGACGGAAAAACAAGGAAGGATGCTAAACCATCTTCGGGGGCTATATTCAAGAAGAAGTCTATTTTCTTCGAGTACTTGCCTTACTGGAAAGAGTTAGATGTGCGGCATGCGATCGATGGTATGCACGTTCAGAAGAACGTGTTTGAAAGCATAATGGGCACCTTGCTAGACATAAAGGGCAAAACAAAAGAAGGGCTCAATTCACGCATGGACTTGGTAGATTTAGGCATAAAAAAGGAACTACATCCCGTTCTTCAAGAAAATGGGAAGTACCATCTCCCAGCAGCAAGCTACAATCTCAATGTAGATGAGAAACATGCGATGTGTGTTTGGCTCAAGAATTTGAAAGTCCCATCCGGATTCTGCTCTAGCATACGGAGTATTGTGTCAATGAAAGACCTGACAATCACCAACTACAACTCACATGATTGCCATGTCATGCTGACTACATTCCTACCTATTGCCATCAGGGCTATAAATCCTTTGTTTTTAAAGATGGCAATCACACGGTTGTGCTACTTTTTCAACAGGATTTCACAAAAGGTAATTGGCCGTGATGAGTTGGCATCTCTTCAGGAATTCGCAGTGGAGACAATATCACAGTTTGAGATGTGTTTCCCTCCATCGTTCTTTGATATTATGGTGCACCTTGTGGTGCACTTGGTGCCACAAATAGAAGCATTGGGTCCTATGTACTTGCATGAAATGTGGACGTATGAGCGTTTCATGTCAATACTGAATGGCTATGTATCAACCCGTGCTCGTCCCGAGGCATCCATGATAGAGGGGTACTGTACCGAAGAGGCCATTGAGTCCGGAGGTCCATTCTGCAATAGTATCCTAAAAGACCAGGTTGCAATAGGTCTGCCTCCGTCACGACACGAGGGTAGACTGTATGGAAGCGGGAGGATGGGACAGAAATCTTTCATCCCACCGGATTACGGTATAGTACTTGAGGCACATCAGAGCATCCTACATCAGCTAACGATAATGGAGCCATTTATCCAACAACACATCAATGAGCTTCGCGAGCAAAATCCTGGGCATACGGATGATTGGGTAATGAAGTAACATAAGCAGCGGTTCAACACATGGCTAATGGTGAAGGACATTCCACGTGGAGAAACAATAGAAGAACAAACCATCAAGGGCTTGGCATCTGGACCATCACGCCAGGTCACAACATGGCAAACCTATGACATTAGTGGATTCACATTTTGTACCAAGTCCAAGGACAAAAAGAGCATGTCACAAAACAGTGGTGTTCGATGCGAAGCCATAGATGATGAAACTGGTGAGATTATTACATATTTTGGCTTTATTGAGGACATATGGGAACTAGACTATGGTACATTTCAGATCTCGGTTTTCCGATGTCAATGGGTTGAAGACAAACATGTCACGGTAGACAACTATGGGGTCAGAGTTCTTGATCTAAGTAAGGTAGGTTACAAAGATGACCCATGGATCCTTGCTAATCGTGCTGCACAGGTCTTCTATGCTGAACAGATCATTTCTAACAATGAGAAGAAAAGCACCGACAAACCGAAGCATGTAGTTTTTCCTGGAAAACAACAAGCTATAGGAGTTGATGGTGTATCTGATTTAGAGGATTTTAACCAGTTCAATGACATGTCTCTTTTCATAGACCATCCAACCAAGATAAGGAACGTTGAGCGAAGCATCCCACGCAATTCGATGCCCTGGGTACGCCACGATGGACAAGGCAGAACAATAGCTCCCTAGATTATATAGTTGTCATGTAATTGATTATTGTTAGGACATGTCATGTAATTGATTATTGTTAGCGACAAACCGAAGCATGTAATTTTACACGACTTTCTAGAGAGGAGAGGGAGAGGGAGAGAGAGCTACTGTTGCCAATGCGCTCGGAGCAGGTCCAGCACTTACCGTCTGTGCGGATGCAGCACTTTGCACATCGAGAATGCCCGTTCTTGCACTGATTTTACACAGAGCAGAGCATCATGCTGGAGCCTACCGATCAATATGTACTGTATATATACATGCATGGTAATCTGACTTGCCATGAAAACTTCGCACTGGAAGGGTAGGCAGCAAATGTCACACTCCAGCGCGTCCTTCTCCATGGATAGTGTCACAGTCGCCTCTTCCTCATCCTCCAACCCCGCCTCTTCCTCATCCTCCACCACCACCTTGGCTTTCTTTGGAGTGCCGCCGTCATGGTTTATCACCTAGAACGAGGTAAAATAAAAGCTGGGAGGACTATTCGACTAATATATACATATCAGGCAGTAAGAAACAAGCATCTTCAAAGAACATGTTGTAAAAGAACTTGGAAAGATGTTTACCAGATCTGATACTTGTGAAAGAACTTCACACCAATGGTGATGAGAGACGCGAAGCCATGAGACGACGTAGTATTTAAACACTACAAGAACGGGCATTCTAGTGACAGAGGA